>CM048746.1:126948512-136948512 GCA_026315105.1 Locusta migratoria | reverse complement strand
CGATTCCCGGCAGAGGACTGGGTGTTGTGTGTTGTCCTAATCATCATCATCATCATCATTCTCACATAAGTCGCCCACGCGGCGTCAAATAAAAAGACTTACACCGAGGCGGTCGAACAATCCCGCAGGGGATCTCACGGCCTAGAAAGCCATACGCATTTTTTTTTCTCTCTGGTTACCTACCTCAAATTGTTCAGATGAGCGTTCTCTACATAGTGTAAAATTTCTTCGTCCCATTAAGAGAATACCTGTAGAACGCGTTCAATAATTCAAGTTAAATGATACAACATAACACACAATACGCCTCTAAGCAAACATCTTTCCTGATCTTGTGTCGACAGTGAAACTCTCTTCCTGGAAGAGAGCTCTAACCGGATACTTGTTAGTCAAGAGACGTCGTGAGAAAGTATGTAATTGCACCGGGCAACATGCACAGATACTCACAATGGTAGCGGGAGTTACGGGTGACCGCGCTGAGGTAACGTGCGAGTCTTTATCTCTGCTCCATTCATTCGCTGCTGAGGAAGAGCAGCCCCTTTCGAGGGCAGGGCACACTCCTCGCTGTACAGCAGACTATAGTAAATCAGCCCCTAGAAGTTGAGGACGGGCGCAGATAAGAAGCGGAAAGGAAAAGCAAAGGAAACCGCAGGAAAGGGCCGAGGAAAACTGTAGCCTCCCTCACAAAAGCCGCCCCCTATTTATATCTCGAGGCATTCCCGCTACAAAAAAGTGCGGTAACTGCGCGAGTATATTTAGAAACAATGGTCCACAGTGGAAACGCAACGCAACGCCTGTCGCCGCCACGGGGTTGGAAGAACGAAGGGTGGGGAGCAGAGCCCTGCGGTACACGAAAGGCCAACTGCCAGACGGCCTGCTCACAAGACGCCGAGTTGGGACGAATACGTTTGACTGCTACTCTGCTGCCCACACGACTACGGTACCGAGACTGTGAAACATCATTTTAAAAATTGTTAATGAAAATTAGCAAAGAAGAACTGCAGTCAATATTAATAAACTTCATAGAAGCTTTAGAATAAACTCATGTAAAAAAAATACCGACAGTTTTCTGAATGTCTTCTTGTTGTTGATTGCTTCATCACATATCAGGGTCATTATGTGGTTCACTTTAAGGCCTACGTAATAAACTAAGACGAAACCTTTCACTCTTGAGAAAGATCTGTATTTTTCTAAAAACATTTACATCACAGCTGAAAGTTTACAAAAAAAAAAAAAAAAAAAAAAAAAAAAAAAAAACGAGACAGCTCATCACTTCTAACTGCTCTAGAAGACAAGACAAGACTGACTGCTAATTAACAAGCAAAGATACTGCTCTTCTACTCCTTTCTTTTAGTTCCACGGATGAATTTTTTTCTGCACAACATTAATTAACAATTGTTTATTATTATTATTAATTTTTTCTTCCTTTTTTTAATAATAATAAATGAAATTAAAATAGAAATTCGCGTCTTACTGTTCTGATACCCCAACACTCCATCCCTGGTAACAGCACAACAGAACAGAGATATCACAGCTAAATTTATTTGGAAGATAATACATTGTACAAGTTCAAATGGTTACTTTCTATTGCAACTAAATAGACCAATCGATTCTTACAAAAAAATCTGAAAATCATTCTTTTAAATTTGTGGAAATTTTTTCAGCAATCAGTGGTAAAAATATTTATTTATTTGCAGATCTTGATTTCGACCACTGTGTGGTCATTATCAGTGCTAAAATAAACACAAAAGAATCATTTACAATACCCTACATATCACGTTATAAGCCACTTGTACAAGTTTCAGTTGAAGTCAATGATAAAAAGAAATACCTCAAAAACAATAAAATACTTAAACATCTCGACCTCCATGTTGGTGGTTGCGTTCGTACTGACGCAGCTGTTAACAATTCTTACACAGTTGACGTCAGCATGCGTTATTTGCGACTAAGGCGCCCTCTTTAAAGTTTCATTAAAAAAAAAATTATACGTGGTATGTCTATGGTAGATATAGTTACGTTTTATAATAATTTTAATAAGCACTTTTACTTTAAAGTGTTCTGTATTAATGAGTCTCGTTCACTGTTTATATATAATTGGTGGTAAAAATGTGTACTAATTGGTGTCTTAATATATGTACAGTAACTGTTTTAAAATATTTTTTAATTGATGACTTGTTAATAATTTTGTCGCATCAGGCATGACCTTGTATCAAATAAAGTTAGCATTACAGATTTGCATGTTAATATTTATTTTCGTCTGTAAGTCTCCCTGAATTCTCCTGCATCCAAAATTAAGCAATCTGTTTTCTAAATCTCTATCTATATAAAAGCGAAAGGACACTCACTCACTGACTAAACTCGAAATCTCGGAAACTACTTCACCTATGAAACCGACATTTGGCAGGAATGTAGTTTATAGGTAGAAAACGTCAGCTATGAAAGTATTTTGTGATAGGTGCATGGCGGAGTATATTTCTCTTAAAAACGATATCTACTGTTTCATTCCGATCTTCAAGAAATTTCTCACGCTTGACCTTCAAAACAAGAGGGAGGACACCGTGTACCGTCATACGCTGCATGGTGAGGATACTTTTCAACATTTCACAGATTCTTTTTTTTTTTCGGAACAAGGGTTGTATAAAATAAAACTGGAATATCTGAGAAAAACAAAGTGCGTTTTTCAATGTGACCCTGCGTTTCTATTGCACAAAACTCTATAGTTTTGTTCCGATATCGATGACATTTTGTATACTCAACCTTAAAAACAAGAGGAATGTTACTTCTTTATAAAATTTCGTTCGGTGCATGGTGGAGGGTATTTAAAAATGTTCAAATGTTTGTACAACTTATAGGACTTAACTACGGGGTCATCAGTCCCTAAACTTACAAACTACTTATGAACTACCTACAACTAAGAACGGCACAAATATCCATGCCCGAGGGGGGATTCGAACCCCCGACCGTAGTGACCGTACAGACCGTGACTGAAGCACCTCAGTCCCCTCGGCCACCGCGGCTGGCTGCATAGCTTTGCTCCAATCTTTATGAATTTTTGCACACATGACCTTTAAAATAAGAAGGAAGAAGGAAGGAAGCTTCGGGTTTAACGTCTCGTCGACAGCGTGGTCATTAGAGACGGTTAAAATAAGAGGTAGATCACTGTGTACATAAATGTTTGTACGGTACATGACAGAGGATACCTTGCAGAAAACTTCGCCGAGAGAGGGAAAGGTGGACACGAACAGAGAGATGGGAGAGAAGGAGGTGGATGCAGAGGGAGGGGGTCAGAAGATGTGGACTACAAGAGTGTAGGATAAACAAATACCCGGGCAACGCCGGGTATATACAGCTAGTACTTAATAATTTAGCACCACTTCTTCGTACATCTTCCTACATTACGTTTATCTTTTACCTATTCATGTAATTCTTTGATGCACAATTTGTAAAATCAGTGACAATGCATTTGTTTACAGTAATCTCAGTACCTAATGATGTTGTAACAGCCGAAAACTAGTTTGTATAATTCAATAAAGATTATAGAATATTAAAACCAGTGTGGTATGTGTTTTAGTGATAAATAATAAGAAAAAACAATGAAAAATCTGATAAGAGATGTGCTGACATCTCTCAGAGTTAGACAACTTTCATTATAAAAAGGTATAGGACTACTGAACATCGCTGGGAAATGTGCATGGAGCTGAAAGGAGAACACGTTGAAAAATAAATTCTTTTTTCCAAAATTTTGTCTTCGCTTAGTTGGATCGAGTACTTATGGCACTACCCTCGTACGTAACAGAACAGACAGTGGCCAAAAATCCCCAGTGTCGGCCGTAAACAAGCTGTATCTACTCGGAGTCTATGGTGATAAGTCTTGAGGCAGAAAACTGCAGCATGGTGAGGTCACTCTCCGAAAAAGTTCAAAAAAAGATGTTCAAATGTTTGTAAAGCTTATGGGACTTAACTACGGGGTCATCAGTCCCTAAACTTACTAACTACTTATACTAAGGACGGCATAAATATCCATGCCCGAGGGGGGATTCGAATCCCCGACCGTAGTGGCCGTTGAAATCATGACTGACGCGCCGCAGTCCCATCGGCCACCGCGGCCGGCTCCGACAAAGTAATGCACTCTGTGTCAGAGGCCTATGCGCCTACTATTCAATTGTAGTTCAGCGAATCGTAGTAGTCAGACGTGATCGTCTTCGCAGCCCGAACGTTCAAATGTTTGTTCACCTTAAGGGACTTAACTGCGGGGTCATCAGATCCTAAACTTACAAACTACTTATGAACTACCTTACACTAAAGACGATACAAACATCCATGTCCGAGGGGGGTTTCGAACCCCTGACGGGAAACGGACTCGCGCATCGGAGCATAGCGCCTCAATGCGCTTGGTACTCCGCCGCGGCAATGCGAATGTCCTCTAACAGAAATACAGGAAGTGTTGTTACAAACTTGATGTTCCCGCGGCCGTCACTGTGGCGGAATCGATAGTGGTGTCGTGGTCTCCGGTGCCATACGTAACTCCGATATCACAGAACACACATCCATAGGACTTTTTCCAGTCGTATCCAAATGCAGAACCACATCACAAATTATGTGACATTACTCTAGCATTACCAGGTACATGTGTAACTAGACTTTTTCTATAGTCGTTAAAAGTTTGCAGAATATGACGGAAATCAGTCGGCACATACTGAGTGGAACGCCGCTGAGGGTTCAGCATGGTGACTGTTACGCGACCTCCCGTAAGAAGGGAAACAGGGTCGGTCCTGCAGGAAGGGCCACAATTAGATTGATAACGAGTCTGGTTGCGCTCCTGAGAGAGCTGGCCCCACGCTCCGTGGCCCTCGGCGGTCCAGGTGCCGCCGCCGGCCCTTCATATGGTAATGCGCGGTCACGCGTCCGGCGACGCCGCACGCCGCGGCTTTTTGTGGGCCTGGCTGCGTTACACGGGGGAGGGGCAGGGTACCGGCCTGGCCAATTAGGCAAGTGCGGGCTCCGTCGCCCGCTTCCGGTCCGACCGCACTCCACTGATTTACTGCTCACTAACGCCGAGCTCCAGGCCAGCGAAGCAGTCGCAACTACCTGTGCCGATCACAATACGACTATCTACAGAATCCGTCGCACGAGAAATTACACTCCTGGCCATTAAAATAGCTACACCACGAGATGACGTGCTACAGACGCGAAATGTAATTGACAGGAAGAAGATGCTCTGATATGAAAATGATTAGCTTTCCAGACCATTCACACAAGGTTGGCGCCGGTGGCAACACCTACAACTTGCTGGCATGAGGAAAGTTTCCAACTGATTTCTCATACACAAACAGCAGTTGACCGGTGTTGCCAGGTGAAACGTTGTTCTGATCCCTCGTGTAAGGAGGAGAAATGCGTACCATCACCTTTCCGACTTTGATAATGGTTGGATTGTAGCCTATCGCGATCGCAGTTTATCGTATCGCGACATTGCTCCTCGCTTTGGTCGTTATCTAATTACTGTTAGCAGAATATGGAAACGGTAGGTTCAAGAAGGGCAATACGGAACTCCGAGCTGGATCCCAACGGCCTCGTAGCACTAGAAGTCGAGATGACAGGCATCTTATCTGCATGGCTGTAACGGATCGTGCAGCGCCATCACGATCCCTGAGCCAACGGATGGGAACGGTTGCAAGACAACAACCATCTGCACGAACAGTTCGACGAAGTTTGCAGCAGCATGGACTATCAGCTTGGAGACCATGGCTGCGTTTACCCTTGACGCTGCATCACAGACAGGAGGGCCTGCGATGGTGTACGCAACGACGAATCTGGGTGCACGACAGTCAAAACGTCATTTTTCAGATGAATCCAGCTTTTGTTTACACCATCATGATGGTCGCATCCGCGTTTGGCGACATCGCTGTGAACGCAAATTGGAAGCTTGTATTCTTCATCGCCATATTGGCTTACCCCCTGGCGTGATGGTATGGGGTGCCATTGGTTACACGTGTCGGTCACCTCTTGTTCGCATCGACGGCAGTTTGAACAGTGTCCATTACATTTCAGATGTGCTACGACCCGTGGCTCTACCTTTCATTCCATCCCTGCGAAACCCTACAGCCGTTATTACGGCCAGAGGTGGTTGTTCTGGATACTGATTTTTCAGGATCTATGCACCCAAACTGCGTGAAAATGAAATCACGTGTCAGTTCTAGTATAATATATTTGTCAAATGCATACCCGTTTATCATATGCATTTCTTCTTGGTGTAGCAGTTTTAATGGCCAGTGGTTGTAGTTTCTTACACATATCTTATTCGGTTGTGGGGTATCTGGTCTTGCTAAACTTCCGCTGAATATCGCTTTCCACCAACAAATGTTGCCCATTGAAGGGGTAGCGCCGCGCGGGGATGGCCGCGCGATCTGAGGTGCTTTTCAACCGATTGCACGACCGCTCCCGCCGGAGGTTCCAGACCTACCCTGTGTGTGTGTGTGTGTGTGTGTGTGTGTGTGTGTGTGTGTGTGTGTGTGTTTGTGTGTGAGTTGTCGAGTGGCGGCAGAACGGAGCAAGCTGGCCGGTGAACCACATAGTAGATCTGTACACACGAATGCAACACAATAACTTCATTTAATGAACAAGGTAATTCTACGAGTATAAATCGACTTCATACCAACTCTGACAATCTCTGAAATCTCTACTTGAGCTGTCAGGGCACACTCATTTAAACACCTTTTTTGTGTTCCTAACGAACGAAACTCTGAAGCTACTTTGCAAAACAGTATAAGTCCTTTTTTATTTTTTATACATTTCTATATCACATCTGTTCTATTTCACATCTACTGCAGTAGTTCGAGAGTCAAAATTAAAATTAAAAAAATTAGCGAAGAATATTATTTTAAGTTATATATATATATATATATATATATATATATATATATATATATATATATATATATATATATATGTGTGTGTGTGTGTGTGTGTGTGGCGTCTGTTCTCGAACATGTCCGAAAGAATAAACGTCACTTTTGATCCTGCAGTTATTATCTATTCATAGTCATGGAATGTATAACCCGGTCAAGTCCTACTCAGTACTTAAAGGGGGACTTTTGCTGCCTGCGATATTAAATTGAACGTTCAGTGTTCTTCAAATTCAAACGTATAAATTTTGTCCGAAACAGCAGACACCATTATGTGTAATCGTATAAGATTTTCAGATGCCATGGTGATGCTTGCAGAAAATCAAGAGACACTAACCCTACTGCTAAAAGACTTGAATGTTGCCTGTACAGCATATGGTATGAAAATTAATAAAAAGAAAATTAAAAGCATCATTATAGGTTTAAAGAAAAGAAGTGTCAATTTTAAAATGGGATCAGAAACCAGGGAAGCTGGATTAAGGAAGACTTACTGCCAATAGGACATCAAAGTTAGAATGGCACTGGCGTAAGACGCCTTTCAGAAGCAGAAAAGACTCCTAAATATTGTTTAATTTTCTCCATAATTAATGGACTGAGATTACCGCTGAGATAAATGTGTAGATTGGCAAAAAAAATCTAGCAGCTGTGTTGCTTAATTAAAAAATCTAAACACAGCTGCCGGTACCTTATTTCAGTCTACACACCTAACTAGTGGTTTGCACAAAGAATTAAGAAAGCTAGTTTTGAAATGCCTAATATGGAGCGTGGCCTTATGCAGAGCAAAAACGTGGACTTCAAGAAAGAAGGATGGGAGAAAAATTGGAGCTTTTGAACTGTGGAAATGGTGTCGAATAGAGAATATCGGCTGAGCTGATAAATTCAGGAATGAGGATGTACTGGCCAGAGTTGGAGAAGAACGGATGATGTTACGACTGTGCAGAATAGGAATATAAACTGGATATGTCATAATCTAAGAGTAGATTGCCTTGTAGTGGAGGCAATTGAAGGTTTCGTCCCTGGGAAGAGAGGGAAGGGCAGAAGAAGATATCAGTTGTTGGTCATCACCGGGCCATAAGGAAGGTACCAAAGAACGAAGAGGAAAGCACAAGGCCGAAAATCATAGAGGATAATGCAGTCTAAACCTGCCGCAAGGCTAATAATCGGATGATGATGAATTCACTTACCTCAGGCACTGCTTGAAATTTTGGGATTCTTCGCATCTGTGTCAATGTAATTTATTTACTATTTATACATAGTTTTCTGAACTTTCAGACAGTACAATTCAGATGTCAACAGCAACAGATGTTAAAAGTGATGGACGTGTGAGTGACTGAATCCACTATATCTTCATAACTGTAAATATTTCAGACCTGTGTGACCTTGGTTTAAAATTGTCTGTATTTAAATTTTTATAATTCAAATGTTTGTATAGCTTATGGGACTTAACTACGGGATCATCAGTCCCTAAACTTACAAACTACTTATGAACTAGCTAACAGTAATGACGGCACAAATATCCATGCCCGAGGGGGGATTCGAACCCCCGACCGTAGTGGCCGTGCAGACCGTGACTGGAGCGCCTCAGTGCCCTCGGCCACCGCGGCCGGCGAAATTTTTATAGCTCTCTGATCTCATTTTTGTTTCTCTGACACAAAGAACCATTGTCTACATTCTTAGAACAATAAACAGGGTACTTAGGGTCACTGTGTCAAACATACAACAGCTTCACTGTTTTCAGTGGGACCACTATGGTCTTATTTCACGTTCGCCGCGACATTAGTGAGCAACTTAATTTGCCGGGACACGGTGTGCTGCCAACAGAAACAGGCGTATATCTGTGCCCGTCAGCTGCAATAGAGCGATTCTTTGCAATACTCACGCTTTGTTTACGTTTTTATCTATTTTGGACGCGCGGCAGTCTCGCTTAAGTTTCAGGGGAGAGCAAAACGATTGGAGGAAAAAGTCTTTCAAGGTTTAACGGGGTCTAATTTTAGGAAGCTAAGGACTGGGAAAACTATTTGGCGTTAAACATTTCCGAGAAACAAAAGCGCCGCTGGCGTCAGCAGATTTCTTTCAGGAGTCCGTAATTCAGACATAAACAAGCCGGCTCCGGAATTACGACGCGGCGGTCAGGAATTCGAATATCTGCGGGCGTTCGTTGGCCTCGCGACGTAGGAAAATAGCGAACAGCAACTCAAGGTTACCGCCACCGTTCCTCGAATAAACAAGGCTGTTATTTGAAAGCTAATAAACCTGTTGTCGAATAACCGGTAGTCTGCGAAAGGGCGCGTAAAGTGTTCTCTAAATCACATAATAGTAGTATCAGATTTTTCTTAAATTTATAACTTCTGTATTTACTGAAAGACGTGTTTATATATACCGTCAGATGCTGCCATTACTTCCGGTATTTACTGATCATCTTCTGACATTGGACAAAATTTTGTTTTAGCACCGTGTTTTCTAGTTTATAAGCCATAGTTTGGTAAGAAGATTCAAGTGGATGTGGGTTGCCGTTCTTATGAAGACGCTTGGTTAGGATACAGTAAAGTGGAGAGATGCCTCAAACCAGTCTCCAGACTGAAGACTACAACAACAAACAAACAAACCGTAGTTGCTTCAGTAATGACCTGATGAGCAAACATTACTTTTTGACACGTTTGACAACACATCTGTATAGCTACAACTACACGCTACTCTGTAATTCACCTGTGCCTGGCAGGGGGTGGATCTAACCATTTTGACTGTTTCTCTATCCGTACACTCTCTGATAGATCGCGAAAAAATAAAATCACTTAAATAACTCCTTGAGATCTCCGATTTCCCTTATTTCAATTTAAATTATCATCTCTCCCAAAGTAGGTACCCAGCGACAAAATATTTTCGCATCATGGGGAGACAACTGGTGATCATAAATTCGTCGTAGCGCAATAGCTGCGCGCACTAAACCACCTTGCTGCGTTGCTCGCCGCCGTTCGCCGTCGGAGGTTCGGGTCCTCCCTCAGACGTGTGTGTGTGTGTGTGTGTGTGTGTGTGTTGTCCCAAGGTTAGTTTACCTATTTACAAATTGAACCACGACCGTAGTGGCCGTGCAGACCGTAACTGGTGCGCCACAGTCCCCTCGGCCACCGCGGCGGGCAATCGAAATATCCACGGGTGTACTGCAGGTCTATAGTGTCCAACGGGCACAATATTTGGGCGATCATACATGTCGCGATCATCAGGTGAACAGACGGACTGAGCTCCTGGAAACCCGCCGACACGGAGATCCGCACGCTACGGCGGCTCGAAGGGAACTGAGTTCTAGCCCGGTGGCGGGCGATTTAAATACCCTCGGCCCGCGGAGCGTCCCCTCCGTGGTCCGCGCCCCGCGGTGCGGTCGCGCAGTGGAACCGATTGCGACGTCTGAGATGACGTCGATGTGAGGGCTCTGTCCGCCGTGGTCGTCACTACGTTACGTTTGCTAGATTTACTCTTAATTAACCCAGTCGCTGGTTCCCAAGCTTTGCTAAGATTATAGCCACAGTCACGGTTTATTAGGTCGTCACTTGTGCGAATTTCAATGGCCTCTCTAATGACGCAGTCCCAGTATCTCGACGTCTGTACCACAATCCTAGTGTGTTCATACTCCATCGCGTGATTCTCCGGCAAACAATTTTCAGCGACCGCCGACTTGCTCGGATACATCAATCTTGGGTGCCTCTGGTGTTCAAGGTATCGATCCTCGATGGTACGCATCGTCTGTCCAATATATGACTTTCTCAGGACCTATGCACCCAAATTGCGTGAATATGTAATCACATGTCAGTTCTAGTATAATATATTTGTCCAATGATTACCCGTTTATCATCTGCATTTCTTCTTGGTGTACCAATTTTAATCGCCAGTAGTGTATATTAGGGGAGAGTTGCCGAAGATGGACCGTTGCCTAAGTTGGACCACCTACGTATTTCACTGTGTGTTGGTAACTTAAAGTTCTAAGTTCGCTCAACTGATGAGAAACATTGTCGAAGTCACATGGCTCAGTCACTAGTCGTCAATAGTCATTGGAGTGAGAATAGTTTCCATTATTGCGTTTTCTTCGTTGTCGATGCAAGTTTTCTGCTACAAATCGTAAGCTTTTCTCTGCTGTAAAAGTAAGTAAAAAAAATAATCAGCACTATAATTCATAAGTGCCATTCATTAGCTAATAATTGAATATCGGAAAACTAGAGTTTAGCGTCTTGTGTTCCTGCAACGTTATCGTTACTTATATAGCGTCGAGTTGCCGAATTTGGACCAATGACTGTTTCCTAATTTGGACCGGTCCAATTTAATGTTCACTCATGACAAACAATACTTAAGGTATTTTCACAATAGGTAATAGGTAAATGTTACTTTTTAGGTTTATTTTTCAAGGCGGCAAAACAATTAAGAGTCAGTAATAAGTACGGTAATCTTTTTAGGTTTGTAAGATGGCAAAAAACGGGAATGTACGGGAAATGGAAAGAAGATGAACTGAAGGTCACTCTGGCAGCATACAGAAACAGTGACCATGAAATTAACAAATGTGTTCGTATGTATGGAGTACCAAAAGCAACATGAGAGCTACATAAAGAGGCATGTTGATGGTAAGAACATGTTCTCTAATGAAGTTATTCGAAAGACAATCAACCTTTACGACTGAGGCGGAAAAAATTGTCGCTGATCACCTTATTTGATTTGAAGATAGGTTTCTTGGATTCACAATGAAAGATGTTCGTAAACTTGCATTCCACATAGCAGAAAAATATGAACTAACTCATTCTTTCAACAAAGAAAAGAAAATGGCGGGTAAAATTGGTTTTCTTAATTTATGAGGCGAAATCCACGGTTTTCCCTTCGTCAGCCAGAAGGAACATCAATAGCCAGATGTTGAAATGAATATTTTTTTTAATATTACGGGTCTTTTTTCCACTTTAGATATTGTTTCACCATAGGGTTCAATTTAAGCAACTGAAGGTCCAAATTAGGACCGTTTAGACATATTTAAGTTTTAAATAATTCCCATTTATAAAAATGTTCAAATGTTTGTAGAACTTATGGGACTTAACTACGGGGTCATCAGTCCCTAAGCTTACAAACTACTTATCAACTAGCTAAGACTAAGGACGGCACAAATATCCATGCCCGAAGGGGGATTCGAACCCCCGACCGTAGTGGCCATGCAGACCGTGACTGGAGCGACTCAGTCTCCTCGGCCACCGCGGCCGGCCCCCATTTATACTTTTTATTTATTCAAAGTATAATACTAGCAGATGAAAGTGTACAGCATGTAGCTTCTTGTACAGTATATTTCGTTTCGATTAGATAAATAATGTAGGCTTGAGATATCAAAATAAAAAAGTGGTCCAATATCGGCAATCTTCCCCTACTTCTTCAGAATAGTTCGACAACGGCAGCAGTAGATTAATTTCACATAGTTTCACATCTTAGAAAGTTCTACCAGTAACGCAAATGTCCGACAGTGAGCTGTAAGGGTTATCCCCCACGTGGCGTTGAGCATGCCGAGGTTGGCACGTGGAACTGCAGTAGACTCTGTCAGACAGGCGCGCCAGTGGGGCACAGTGGCTAGTACTGGGCGCCTTGGCTACACTAGTCTGTCGATAAAGGGCGCGCGTCCAGGCGGCCGAGGCAAACAGCGGGACTGGCGCAACTTTTCCAATCTGGTCAGTGTTTGCCGGCGTGGCGGACGAAAGGCAGGTGGCCGGCGGGAGAGGCCCGGCCGGGAGTGTGTACTGGTGTAAATCACGGCCCCAGGGGCGCTCTCTGTGGCTGCTCACTGCGCGCCGTCAGCTGTAGTCACCCACCCCGTCCTGTCGCTGTCCGTGTCGTCTGCTTATCCCTTTCAGACACTCTAACATTCCTTCTGCGGTGCTGCCTGTACGAATCACTGTTGCAGAAGCAAAGAAAAACGCATGCAAAATTAAAAAAGACACAGAATCCCCAAGACTGGCATTCTTTTACAGAAACTCGCAAACTAGCGCGGACTCCAATGCGAGGAGCTTATAAAAGTTTCCACAACGAAAAACTGTAGGCCGGCCGCGGTGGCCGAGGGGACTGAGGCGCTTCAGTCACGATCTGCACGGCCACTAGGGTCGGGGGTTCGAATCCCCCCCTCGGACATGGATATTTGTGCCGTCCTTAGTTGTAGATAGTTCATAAGTAGTTTGTAAGTTCAGGGACTGATGACCCCGTAGTTCAGTCCCATAAGCTTAACAAACATTTGAACATTTTTGAAACCTGTAGCCGGCCGCGGTGGCCGAGGGGACTGAGGCGCTTCAGTCACGGTCTGCACGGCCACTACGGTCGGGGGTTCGTATACTCCCTCGGGCATGGATATTTGTGCTGTCATTAGTCTTAGCTAGTTCATAAGTAGTTTCTAACTTTAGGGACTGATGATCCCGTAGTTAAGTCCCATAGACTCTACAAACATTTGAACATTTGAAATCCTGTCTCGTAAACTGGCAGAAAATCGACAGCAATTCTGGTCACATGTGAAGTATACTAGCGGCAAAACACAAATAACACCTTCACTACGCGATAGCAATGGTAATACTACCGATGACAGTACTGCTAAAGCAGAATTGCTAAACACAGCTTTCCGAAATTCGTTCACCAAAGAAGACGAAGTGAACACTCCAGAATTCAAATCAAGAACAGCTGCCAGCATGCGAAATTTAGAAGTAGCTGTCCCTGGAGTAGTGAGACAACTTAAGTCACTAAACAAAAACAAATATTCCGAGCCAGGTTGTATACCAACTCGATTTCTCTTAGAGTATGGCGATGCAATAGCTCCATACTTATCTATCATATACAACCGATCACTCAACGAAAGATCCGTACCCAAAGACTGGAAAGTTGCCCAGGTATCTCCAGTATTCAAGAAAGGCAATAGGAGTGATCCCCAATATAGGGCCATCTCGTTGACGTCGATTTTCAGTAGGAATTAGGAACATACACTTTGTTCGAACATTATGAACCACCTATTAACCAATAATCAACACCGATTCAGAAAGTATCGCTCTTGCGAAACACAGCTTGCCCTCTATTCACATGAAGTGATATGTGCCATCGACAAGAGAGCTCAGATCTAGTCCATATTTCTGGATTTATGGAAGGCTTTTGACACTATACCTCACAAGCGGCTTCTAATGAAATTGCTTGCTTATGGGATACCGTCCCAATTGTGCGATTGGATTCACGATTTCCTATCAGAAAGAACACAGTTCGCTGTAATTGACGGTAAGTCATCGAGTAAAACATAAGTGATATCTGGCGTTCCACAGGGAAGCGTTATAGGTCCCCTTCTCTTCCTAGTGTTTATAAACGACTTAGGAGACAATCTGAATAGCGCCCTTAGACTGTACGCGGATGATGCTGTCGTTTATCGGTTAGTGAAGTCAACAGAGGATCAAAAGCAACCGCAAATCGATTTAGACAAAATTTCTGCATGGTGCGAAAATGGGCAATTGACACTAAATAAAGAAAAGTGTGAAGTAATACACATGACCACTAAAAGAAATCCGCTGAACTTCAATTACGCAATAAATCGGTCAAACCTTAAGGTCGTAAATTCTACCAAATACCTAGGAGTTACAATTACGAACAACTTAGACTGGAGAGAACACATAGAAAGTATTGTGAGGAAGGCGAACCGAAGGTTACGTTTCACTGGTAGAACGCTTCGAAGATGCAACAGTTCCACCAAAGACACTGCCTAGATCACACATGTACGTCCTCTCATGCAGTACTGTTGCCTAGTGTGGGACCCTCACCAGGTGGGACTGACGGAAGACATTGAGAAGGTTCAGAGAAGAGCTGCTCGTTTTGTTTTATCACATTACGGGGAGAAAGCGTCACGGAAATGTTGAACGATTTGAGATGGAAATCATTAAAAGAGCGACGTTGTTAATTGCGCTGAGGTCTATTTGCGAAATTTCAGTCACCGACTTTTACTTCTGAATGTGAAAATATTTTGCTAGCACCCACCTACTTAGGGAGACATGACCATCCAAATAAAATAAGAGAAATCAGATCGAAAACGGAACGATTTAGGTGTCCTTTCTTCCCGCGCGCTATTAGAGAATGTAACGGTAGAGAAAAGTTATGAAAATGGTTAATGAACCCTCTGCCAGGCACTTAAATGTGATATGCAGAGTATATATGTAGATGCTGTTAAAACTTTGACCATAGAAAAATCGGATAAAAATGTGAGCAAATAATTAAGACAAGGGGGGATGAAATTAATACACGAAATGACTGAATAGAATGAGTAAGGATTGGGGTTGAGACAACACACAAAAATAACGTTACAGAGAAAACTTACGGGAAGTACCCATTGAAGCCTTTTTCGGGAAATCTTGATCACAGCAGCAGAAAATGTTAAGCTGTTGGAAGACGATACTTTCCGCAATAAATTAATGTTCATTCTTTTCACCTCGCAAGTCATTCTTGCCGGACCGTGTACTTAAGTCTGATAAACAAGATAACAAAAGGAAAATCTATCGGACTTCGCTAAACTGTAAATACGGATGCAGGTTCTAAAAGGAAAGAAGGTAATGATTAAAGCAGATGAGTGTGATTTAATCATAGAAATACGCGAATCGAAAGTGAGTGCGTCTGAACATCATGTTACGACGAAATATCGAGGAGCTGAAAACCTCAAAGAAAATGGATAATAAATTAAGAAATGAGGGACGTTATTAAATGAAAACAGGGTGGAGACATTGCTTTCAACAAAAGAGGGTATATTTTAAAATGATGTATCAAAGCCTACACACTTATATGACAGGGCAGTCAGCGGACAAGTCCACACTTACGAGCCTCAAACAAGAGACTCCCCGTCAGAGGTTCGAATCCCACCTCGGGCATTGATGGTTTTGCCGTCTTTAGTATAATCTAGTTCATAAGTAGTTTGTAAGTTTAGGGACTGATGACCCCGTAGTTAAGTCCCATAAGCTATACAAACATTTTATTTGAAACAAGAGAGTGAGTGATCGCGGTTCCGTCCTCTCGGCTCGCCGCAAGAAAAGAAAGACGAGCGGAGCAAACCTTTTCAAAAATAAAATATTTGACAAATTTCAGCCCAACCGGTTACAAAATTTGATAAAATACCTTGATCTGGATTTCGGCACCATCTAAGGGTGCCTCCATCAGAAGAATAAAAATTAAAACATAAAACTTGATCAAGGTACTTTATCAAATTTTCCAACCGGTGGGGCTGAACTTTGTCAAATATCTGTAAACTTACAGTTGCTGCAGTCGACAAGCTGTGTTTAAAATCATCAGATAAAATATTACTATGAGGAGGGAACCACGGTGTCAAGCGTCGGTGATAGAAATAAAAAATATTAATTGAATAGTGTATAGTTACAACCCAGCGTTGTAGGTGAATGTACAAAAGTTTGTAAAGCTTATGGGACTTAACTACGGGGTCATCAGTCCCTAAACTTATGAACTAGCTTATACTAAAGACGGCAAAACCATCTATGCCCGAGGGGGATTCGAACCCCCGACGGGGAACTGCCTCGCGCATCGCAGCATAGCGCCTCAAATGCGCTCGGCCACACCGCCGCGGCATTGTAGGTGGTGTGACATTAATATAGAGATTTTTACCTTTTGGGGGGTTGCAAAGGATCGGGGAATGTGCGTTCGCTACCAGCTGACCTAAACGACCCACGACGTAGGATTGAAATTGCAGTTGTAGCAGTTAATCCAAACACTGAGCAAGGTTTGGAACGAACACGGCTATCGACTGGATTGTGCCGTGTGACGAAGGATGCTCACATTCGACGCTTGCAGGACAATCTCTCTGAGTTGCTCTTTCAATTTATCTATAATTTATAAAACTATACAAAGCTTTTAAACCCCGATATTCATTTTGGTACGTCGTGTACTTTCACCTAAATGATTGCCTACCAATATACAGAGATTTTAGCAGTAATCGTAAATATTTTATGAGGTGATGGTATAGATGAATTGAAAATTTTAAAACAAGTCACATGTCATATTTTATTGTATACGGAGATACAACTGACTTAATGTATTTTTGTTTCGTGTGATGGGTTGCTATAGGTGATTTTATCGAATGGCAGCAGTGGATTGTTGATTATCAGCACTTGCTTTCTTATGTGGTAATGGGAAATAATGCTTTATTTCCCCATATCTTTTTTTCACCTTCTCCGTGTCTAATGACCAAGCCGTTGTGACTCCAGTCACCCTTCGTTCCTAGTTTTCTTCACCACATCCACGAACTTGTCAACTTTTCCCCCTCCCGTCTCTATCAATTTCCTCTTCTTCCTTCACTTTGTCCACTAATTCCTCCCCTTCTCTTGGCCCATTTCGCCGCCCTTTCTGTGTCCAACTCCTCCTCTGTCAGTCTAATTCTGTCAAATCATCTCCTCCTTCTCTAGCCTATGAAAACTTACATATGTCTACCAAATTTCATGGAGATTCGTCCAACAATGTGGTTACCCATTGCAAGGTACCATCAGTTTTTCTCCATACAGTAGCTTGTCCGTACATATACTTGCGAAGCTTCATGGTTATTAGTCAAATCAAATGTGTCATTACTACTGTCAGATAGATTGTGCATATAATCATCAGTCAAATTTCCGACTTTCCTTCCTAACCGTCCAGAATTTTTGTCCTGTAAATTTTTCCAGGGCCATAACGAAGATAAAAAATATTGCGCGTATACATTTTTCGATAACTGACTTATGGTCTTGAGTTCACACAAATATGCACAGAAAAAAAAAATTTTTTTTCGGAATTTTTCCATTTTTCGGGCAACATTTGCATTTTTTATTTCTCCAAAAACCTTACGTAGACTATAACGAACTATTTAGAAAAGAAAAGCAAGCCAAATGGTCTAGGTGTTCTTAATAAGAAGGAAGGAAGATAACTTTTTAGTCGCGGTGGAGTAGCCGAGCGGTCTAAGGCGCCTCGCTGTGAAGCGCGCGGTTGCTCACCGTCGGAGGTTAGAGTCCTCCCTGGGGCATGGGTGGTTGTGTGTGTTTGTCCTTAGGTTAGCTTACTTTAGTTTAAGTAGTTTGTAAGCTACAGATTATTGACCACGCAGTTTGTTCCGATGGATTTACAAACATTTGAACATTTTTTTACTGTTTAACGTCCCGTCGACATCGTGGTCTTTAGACACCCAGAAAACGCTCAGATAATTTTTGTCAAGGATGTGTAAGGAAAGCGACCGTGCATTTTAAAAGGAACCATCTCGGCATTTCGGTGGAGTGATTTAGAGATGTCGTAGAGCATCTAAAGCAGAATAGTTGGAAGTGGGTTCCAACAGCCGTCGCCGCGCGGGAATGGTCGTGCGGTCTAAGGCTCTGTGCGTGGCTTTTCCCCGTCAGAGGTTCGAGTTCTCCATCGGGCACTGGTGTTTGTGTTGTTGCATTCCGGCACCAGATGGTTCAGTCACGTCAAGAAAAAACAGTAATCTTTCAATGTTACAAGGTGTAACGTTCAGTTCGTGTCTTACGCGACACGTAAAGGCTGAGGTACAGCTCTGAGGAGCAGTACGTCAGGAGAGATTAGATCCAGGCCTGGTCAGAACGCGGTATACGCGGCAACTGCTTGCTGGGAGACAGATGTGTCGGGCTGGTAGGCGCGCTTTCTCCCCTTTAGCGCGAGAGAAACGCCGCCCCGTATAAGGCGGCGGTAGCGCTTTGGCTGTTTATGAATTTCCGCGCTGCCGAATATGGGCGAGGGCGGAGATAGCGCCACAGCTGCCGTCGCTATCTGATCAGCGCCGGGGCGTGCAACCCCGTATTAATTGCACCACACTACACCACACAGCCGCACGCCGCGCCTGACAGCTATGCAGCCCGCCGTGCTAAAAGCTCCGCGCTCCGCTGCCTTCTGACCAGTGAAACGTTCCACTGCTGTGCGTTAACTCTATAGCCCAATTCACACTCGCCGTCACGTCCACGTCACTTTACGTGACCATTACGTTACGGTAGAGTGTTTTCACACTTCCGTCATGTCACATCTCGTCAGTTCGTTCAGCCCAGTACCGAATAGTACCATATGTGATACTATTAAAAAAAAAAAAAAAAAAAAAAAAAAAAAAAAAAAAAAAAAAAAAAAAAGCACTGACGTTTTTTACGGCCCACTTTAGATTTGTAATTTTATAAGTTTTTGCAAACATTTTGGACCAAAATAATAATCTAAATAATAAAAAAATAATTAATAAGTGTGGTTGAAACACTTTTCCTAAAAAAAAATTAGGTAGTAGCGGGTTCAAATCAAATTTTTGTTAAGCTTATGGGACTTAACTATGGGGTCATCAGTCCCTAAACTTACAAACTACTTATGAACTACTTACGAGCTAGGACGGCACAAATATCCATGCCCGAGGGGGGATTCGAACCCCCGACCGTAGTGGCCGTGCACACCGTGACTGGAGCGCCTCAGTCCCCTCGGCCACCGCTGCCGGCGTAGCGGGTTCCGAACCACCGACCTTTCGCGTCACAGTCCAACGCCTGGCCCACTACGCTATGGCTATCAATCTCATACTATTGATATCCGTTGTTAACTGATGCTAACATGGCATTTGTAGACACTAGATTATCATTTATCGTACGAAGAATTCTTCAGTGCGCCATTGCTTTGAAATGACAACGTGTAAGTTGCAATAAGAAAATAATCAAATACGCAACGCAAGATGGCGTATGCCCGAGAAAGTTCTGGGCGAGGAATGTCACGTGACATCTCCGAACGGCTGGTTTTCGTAATTCAATGGAGGGTGTCAAATCTCCGTTATTTTTGCAAATATGTCTCAAACGATACGAGATATGCAAAAAACATAAGGGAGCTAAGTTGTAGAGAATTTTCTCCTCTACCAATTACGTTATTCAATTTTCGTGTCCGATGAACGGTTCGTTTACAATTACAATTACATTACAAACTGCTTTTTTTGGTATTACTACCGCATTTTTGTGTCCGAAAAATTTGAAAAAGGGAGGTTCTGGTCTCTGGCCTGCAATAATGTCTGTAAAATTTGGTGCTGAGTGGTTGAATGGTTCGTCTTAAAAACTGGGAACACGTTACGGACAGACCAAAATCGCCGTTATTTTTGCAAATATCTCTGAAACGATACGAGATATGAAAAAACCATAACAGAGCAAAGTTGTACAGAATTTTCTCCTCTACGAACTTGGTTATTCAATTTTCGTGTAAGATGAACGGATGAACCGTTATTTTCATTTAAATTTCCAGCTGTCAAAAGGCGATCGCAAAGGCCCACTTTTAGAGTTACTACCGTAACCTAAAGTGGGCCATAAAGTTACATGAACGACTTTATTGGCAAATGGTACACCAATGTTTGATCTAGTTTTCGACATAGTCACCAAAAGAATTTAAACAATTGTCATATCGTCGGATCAACTTTTGTATTCCTGTGTTGTAGAAATTTACCGCCTGTGACCGGAACCAACATGTGAAAGTAGTCATCAGCTATTCGCCGTTTCAATAACACTAGCCAGAGGGCATGAATTTCTTAAGTGCAAGAAAAGATGAAAATCGCTGGCAGCGATATCAGATGCACATACACCTCGTACAAAAATTCAGATCATATTGTCATTCCTAAGGAACTAACAAAGATAAAGTTTATTAATGGTCAAAGAAAATTACTGGCAGATTAAAATTGTGTGCCGGAACCGGGACTCGAACCTGGGACCTTTGCCTTTCGCGGGCAAGCGCACTACTGACTGTGCTATCCCGACACGACTCACGATGCCGCCCCACAACTTTACTTCCGCCAGTAGTCCTTTGCCTTTCGCGGGCAAGCGCACTACCGACTGTGCTATCCCGACACGACTCACGATGCCGCCCCACAACTTTACTTCCGCCAGTAGTAAAGTAAAGTTGTGGGGCGGCATCGTGAGTCGTGTCGGGATAGCACAGTCGGTAGTGCGCTTGCCCGCGAAAGGCAAAGGTCCCAGGTTCGAGTCCCGGTTCCGGCACACAATTTTAATATGCCAGGAAGTTTCATATCAGCGCACACTCCGCTGCAGAGTGAAGTTTCATTCTGGAATCATCAAATAGTATTTATAACATAATAAAAAGTGATAATCAAATGTTTGTGTAAACCTATTGGACCAAACTTCTATGGTCGTCAATCCATAGACTTCCAAACTATTTAAACTGACTTACACTAAGGATAACACACACCGTCATGCCCGAAGGAGGACTCGAACCTCAGGCAGGAACGGCCGCCCAGTTCGTACCATGACACCTTACACCACGTGGCAATAAATAGTGCATATTTACCTTCTCCATATTACTGTTTTCCTTATATATCTAATAACATCATAAACAACTATATTCTTCTCCTAAAACAGACATGATTTCTCCTTTGTTAGAGCACAATATTATTTTGATACACAATTATGATTCTCCGTGGTATTGTGTGTGTCCTGTTGCTCTCAACCAAAATCAGCCACAGATGTACATTACGATACCATGCCATTGCTCTTTATGACTTCCCAGAGTACAAGTTGGTCTTTTTTATTGGTTTTGAAGAGGTATTCTGTGGTTATTTACGTGTCTTTCGAGTGACTATTTTCTGTTTTATGCGATTTTTTGTATTTTCCTGTTGCTGTAGCTTATATACACTTTCTACTAGACAGTTTATAATCTTAATTTTCTCCTCACACACATAAGTAACAAAAAAAGAACCGATCTTAAAAACGAATAAGAGAAGACCAATCAGAACTTTTGTAGACCGTATAGAGCAATTATAACATGGTTTCCTAGGTGAGACCTGTAGTTGACTTTTGTTGAAAGCTTCAGGACATGCATTATGTAAAAGTCATGAAAAATGAAAATAAAAACTGAGGATGTCGCAACATGTTGGGCTGTCAAAACAAATATTTTGTACTTCTTCTCTCAGAAGACGATGATTCCTTAATGCTTTCTTCCCGAGGAACCTTGACGTGGTGTGACGTGTCGTTACGGTTAAACACACAAAATTAATGTCGATAATTGCAATCCAATGTTGAATATTTAGACGCGACGTAACGTGACAACCAGCATGAACAGGCCTTAAAGTGACAGATTTTAGACGTTTGACGCGGGGACCGAAGGACAAGTAATAGTTGTCTCCTGCAGTGTGGTAGTGTAAGTGCGCTTCATGCTTCCACAAAATACATCCATGGAACTAAAATATCTGTTAAATATTGTTTCGAAACGAATCTGAAATCATCATGCGCGTTGACATGTTTAATAAAGAACGCAACTACAACACTTACCTGTACTTAATGCAACGAAAGGGAACAGTGAAGAGCAATAAAGTAAAATAACAGACAAATATTGTTGCTTTTCACAGTACTGTCAGCTAGTTATTGTTGGGAGTAGCTAAAAATAGATGATTAATGACCGAATACGCCTGACTTTATCGGCACATACCGATTCCGGATTGAGGAGTAACCTGTCGGTTAGACGTTAACGCTTTGATTTCCGCCCTGTTACTCGGCAAAGAAAAACTTATACTTGGCAGTAGACCCGACAATCTTTGTCGTGTAACTAACCACAGTCACGCTGCAGTTAAATTAGTGCACATTGCTACCGTCAGTGGAAATTTGCTGCTAAAATTTTAACTTAATGAGTTAAAAGAGGAGGTAGCAATATATGTCTCTCACGTTATAACGCGATGAGTACTATACGCACTAAAATATGGAAAAAGCAGGAAATTTACAGGCCGAGGTGACATAAAATTTGAACTTCTAAAGCTGATACAAAATGACCGAGCGCATTACCTTGGTGAATTACTGTTATGATTGTCACCTGCAACGTAATACAGAAAAATCTTAAGTATGCGCATTCCACCAGCGTAATACAGAAGCCACAAGAAAGTTGGAAATAGAATGGAGAGAAGTTAGAATACATCCTACGTGCACCAGATCAAAAAAAAAAAAAAAATAAATAAATAAATAAAAATAAAAATAAAATGTTGTTAGTCTAACAGTACTGTGCCTCCTACATATAGTGCACGGAGCTGAAAAAATGCAAGTAGCATTATTAGTCTAAAAGTGACTGTATTAACATGAAGAGCTCAGACTGAAGTTCTATGGTTGTCAACACTGGGACTCTTATTTAGCAGCCATTGCCGTCAAGTAGACGTCTATTTAAAGAACATTGCCACTGCATCTCAGAGGCCCGCATCTGGCCACAAAAAGTACCCTCTTGCTACTGTAGCACAACCAAATATCGACGCAAAATAGTGAGGAACGAACTTCATCCAACGGACAATACCACTGCACGCAATAGGCAGCAATCGCAGTATAGTGCAGGGGGAACACTGAATAGACTAAGCACAGGTGTCTGAAAATGCAAAGTAAACATGGCTAAGTGACAGTACTTCGAAGATGCCCAATGTAAATGAGTACAAACATAGACCATTCAACATTTGCTCATGCGCCCAAGGATGGAGATTGTTTGCACAGCGTGAAATCCAATTTTATGCAGTGAGGAGACCATTAAAGCTGCAAACATTTAGAAGGGAGTTTAGATGATGTCGCTCCGACACGACAAGTGCAGTAAGTGTTAAAGAGGCGTCTGAGAAGGTCTGTGGATGGCCCCACAAAATAAACAAGAGTTGTCAACAAAATGACTTCACTGGACCTCAGAGTATATATATATATATATATATATATATATATATATATATATATATATATGGTGTCTGTTCCGAAAGAACGAACGTCACTTCTGATCATGCAGTTGTTATTCTTTCATATTCTCAGAATATATGACATCAATTGCAAATGGGCAAAGTTGAAAACGTGCACCCAGCCGGGATTCAAACCCGGGTCTCCGGCTTTCTAGGCAGTTGCGCTGACCACTACACCACTGGGGACACATGATCACCGCACCTGCAAGGACTACCCAAGCACGCCTCCCGTCAGATACAAATTTCCAGCTTCACCCTGCCCACAGTACTCAAACTCTTAGTTATAAAACTCTTACGGGAATTAGTACCAAATTTCAGCCTTGGTGCAGGTGTAGGTATCGATCCAGTCACCCCCGTCCCCCTGTACCGTAAATGTACCGGAGGTAGACTGGAGTCGATCCTGTGCCCTGGCGAGTTCTCGTTGACTTCTTCTTCTTCAGTGTTTCTTCTCGGTCTGGTGTCTTCTTCAGCTTCGGCGTCATCAGTCACATTAGATGTCCTGCCGGTTGGCACAAGTGGTCCACCACAACAAGTACGGTCACAATTACCAATGAATACGGTGCATCTGGACATAGAACTGGTCAAAAGATAAACGAAGGGTAGGTATGTAAGGGCAGAGGAAAAATAGTGCCAAAGCAAGAGCCAAGGGAAAAACACCTCTGCGACAGTGGGGTTGGTAGCAAGGGCAGTAGCGGTGCTTTACTATCTGCGATAGATCATGCAAGGGTTTGTTAGTGTTAGTAGTGGCTCTGTCTCAGTAACATTGACTTTGATAGGATGCTCATAGAGAATCAGTCCAGTTTGATACGAGGTTCTGCTGCAGCTGAACACCTATCATGTCTCTAGGTATGAGATCCGCCTGATATGCAAAACACTGTTTTATTATACACCCAAACTAGTTTCAGCACTTCTGTGCCATCATCAGAGTGTTTTCCATTTATTTAATGCTGAGAAAACAAAATACATTGATTTAATCACTGTATTATGTGTAAATTTAGGCGTAAGTCGTGAGTCTTATTTTGGTTTTTACATTCTGTGGCCATGTGGGACCCTTTCTTTATAGTTATGTACTGGTAGCATTGTCATCTGCAACCAAACTTATCTCTTTGAATCTTTTGAGGATTTTAAAAACGCTACTTATATTGAATATTGTGAGGATTTTAAAAACGCTACTTATAGCGTGAAAATGTATGTTTCCTTGGTCGGCTGCGTCAGCATACCTGTAATATAGCCAAGTTTGTCATAAGAGTTAGACTGATGGTGGCACAGAGTTGCTGAAACTAGTTTGGGTTTATAATAAAACAATGTTTTACGTATCAGGCGGACTTCATATCCAGAAATTTTTTACTAAAAACTCGGCAATAATGAGAGCTGCAAATGGATGAAACGTATGATGTCTCCTGGGTCGGCTGCGGTAGATTACCTGTAATATAGCCAATTTTGTCATTAGAGTTAGACAGTTACGTTTCCACCTATGGTATGCCTATGTTTGCAAGAGTGCTTTCATTTACCAGTCATCTGCTACCAGACTGAGCAAATTGCGGCGAGGTTTATCTCTATATATAAAAGGAAGTGCCCCGATTGACTGACTGACTGACTCATCATCGCCCAGCCCAAACCACTGAAGATAGAAACTTGAAATTTGTGGAGGGTGTTGATCTTACTCCGCAGGCGTCATTTAAGAAGCCATTTTTCGATATTCCGTCCGTAAGGGGGTGAAATAGGGGCAAAAACTTTTTTTTTTTTTTTTTTTTTGAAAATACGAAGCTAATTAGGCAATTTTGAAGCTAGGACTGCAAAATTTCGGATTTTAATTCGGGGTTCGAATTTAAAAGACACGTGTTTCGGCATTTTTTGAGACTAGACAAATAAGGGAGTAAAATAGGTGACGCAAAAAATTGATTTTCAAAAATATATTGCTGTTAACTCAAATTTCAAGCGATAACTACGAAACTTAGGATGTGGACTCTTGATCAGGATTAAAAAGACACGAGTTTCGGTATTTTTGGAAATTCAAAAACTAAGGGGGTAAAAGAGGGGATCAAACATTCTTATCGAAAACAATTTTTTGTCAAGACAATTTTGAAGCTATACCTGCAAAAATTGGTATTTGTATTTTTCGTTATGATTTGAAAAATACGTGTTTCGGTATTTTTGGAAATTCAACCATCAAGCGGGTTAAATTGGAGAGGGGGGGGGGGTGTTTTTCGGAAATATGTTGCTATTTAGGCAATTTTGAAGTTAGAACTACAAAGTTTCGGATTTTGATTCGGGGTTCAAATTTAAAAGACACGTGTTTCTGTATTTTTGGAAATTCGACCAATAAGGGGGTGAAATACGAGATCGAAAATTGATTTTCAAAGATATGGTGCTGTTAACTCAAATTTCAAGCTATAACTACGAAACTTAAGATGTTTTTGTGTTCCAGCCTCGTCGCTACTTTTGTGTCTCGTTTCCGCCGGTTGTAGGTGTCGGTGTCCTAGTAGAAAGCGACCGACACAGGAATAAAGGATGCACGCTTGTGCAGGTACGAAGGTGAGCAGCCAGTGGGACAGCAGAAACTAGAAACACTAGAGTAAATTAGAACGAGATATACATTTCTTAGAGACTTAGTAATACTTAACTTTTACATAGCTCAGTACTGCAGAATGCTGATACATAGTTGAGCTACAGGCCTGCCTAGTGCCTATCCGATAGCCAAGTCTTTACTGGTGCCTATCTGATTCCGAAGTGTTAACTGGTTGCTATCTCAGTCCCAAGTGAACGATGTCGTTCAGTGGTGGCCACGAGCCGGATCGCAGTAGAGGGCGCTCGTGGCTGAAGTCATAAGAACGCCGCGCCGTGCGTGCATGGCGGCGCGCGGCGAAAGTAAGTGCCGCGCACTTCATACTTGTGCGACACCATAGATGTGGAGTCTTCATCAGGATTAAAAAGAAACAACTGGTGCAGACCAACCAGCCTACGCATGCGAAGCAGCGGGGGTTCAGCTAGTCCAGGACGTAGAGGCGGTCACAGAAGTGTATCCGCGCCGTCCAGACAGGCAGGCAGTGGAGCCCCTGGGGTCGGCCGGTCGTCTGTCGTCGCCGCAGTTCCATCCCAGCGGCCGCCGCATAAACAGCGGATAGCGGGGGGGCAGGCTGTGACGAGCGATATACGCCGCAGACGGCGGCTGCACGCCTAGCCGAGGCACGGACGGCGCCTCCGCTGACCAACCGGGTTCTGGATGGCCCGTAACTGACAACACACTCCACAGCGAGGCCGGTATTACACTATCAAATTATTGGACAAACAAATATTGGGCATAGTGTAATGGGAAAGTCGTCCAATATTTCATCAAATCTAAGGCCTCCACTTAGATTTGATTAAAGAAATTGCTCGTCTTCTGTTTTATGAAGTGAGAAAAGTGATCGCTCTGGGCGCTAGTAGTAGAATAGCCTACTTGCCACTTCAGCTGTTTGACCTTAACCTGCAAATATAGTATTATTTGGAGGCTAATGCCATCGGCACACGGAGCTTAGGTCTGGACGTGCGTTGTCAACGGCCGGCCGCGGTGGCTGCGGGGACTGAGGCGCTCCAGTCACGGTCTGCACGGCAACTACGGTCGGGGGTTCGAATCCCACCTCGGGCATGAATATTTGTGCCTTCCTTAGTATAAGGTAGTTCGTAAGTAGTTTGTAAGTTTAGGGACTGATGACCCCGTAGTTAAGTCCCATAAGCTTAACAAACATTTGAACATTTTGTGGTCAACGTGCCGAGTCCACCGTGCGGCTAAACGCTCAAAGACGAGCTGTACGCGACCGCAGCGCGCTCCAGCGACGGTTACCGGTGGCATCAGGTTCAAGAATCACACTGTTAACGAAATCAAAAGACTAAATCGCTTATTTTCGCGCTTGTGCGTATGTTCATTATGTTCTTTGACATAGGCCTAAATAAATAACAACAAAATACGAGGTATGTCCACAAAGTAAGTTCCGTTTGGTTATATAAAACAAACGTGTACAGATACAGAAAAAAAATATTTATTGTACAAAAATATACAACTATTAAATTACTTTTCTACATAGCTTCCGAAATTTTGTAGTCATTTTTCATAGCGTGGTAGAAGTCTTTGTATGCCTTCTTCGTAGAAGGTTGCCACCTGTGTGTTCAACCATGTGGTAACATGTTCTTTCAGCTAGTCATCATCGCTGAAGTGTTGTCCACCATGGACAGGTTTTAGGTGTAAGAAGAAAGTCGCTAGGAGCGAGATTGTACGGAGGATGATCAAACACGTCCCAGTGAAATTCCCGTAAGAGTTGTTTGGTCACATTCGCCTCGTGAGGTCGGGCGGCAACGTGAAGGGAAGAAGAAGACTCCTTTAATCTCTTCTCGCACCTAAAATCTGTCTTTGGTGGGCAACACTTCAACGATGATGAGCTGAAAGAACATGTTTGCCACGTGGTTGAACACACAGGCAGCAATTTTCTATGAAGAAGGCACAAAAAACTTGTCCCACGCTATGACAAGTGCCTACAAAATTTCGGAAGTTATGTAGGAAAGTATTTGAACAGTTGCAGATTTTTGTACAATAAATATTTTTTCTGTATCTGTTCACGTTTGGTTTATATAACCAAACGGAACTTGCTTTGTGGACATACCTCGTATCTATGAACATAAGAGTCTTATAAAAGTTTCACGTTATGTCAAGAAGGGAAACGAATTATCAAAGTTTCTTGACAAACTATGCGATATGAAATTAGAAAAGGCCTTCATTAATTAGAAAAGGCCTTCATTTAAGATAAACATTTTATTCCAACAGTCCAGCTTTTTAGTAAAACGTAAAGGTCATTCTTCCACGGTTAATATGAAGAATGTTCAGAACGTGTAAAATGCAATACGTGAAACAATAAAGTGCGTATTTTACTCTAAGTAAGGTGCAAACTGTCCAGTTCGTAAAACGAATAATTATATTCACTTCTCACAGGATGTGCTCTTTCACGCAGTATACTTGTATGAAATTTATAGGAAAGTCTTTGAGTCTATCAGAAAACCTGAATAAAAGAAGAAGAAGTATTTGCTTCCGAGGGGCCTTGAACCAACGCCATCTTACATCTTCCATTTCACAGTCCACGACTTTGCTGCCTAATCTAGGCCCACTAACGTACCGAGGTATAATCTACGAAGGTATTACACGTGTATACACTACTGCTAGATTTGTCGGTTGCTGATATGTAATTACAACAAATGATGTACAGAACAATTCGTGTTGATAGATCTTCAGTCCACCTTGCCTTAAAACAGTAGATTACTGTAAAACGGAAAATTTTTAACCAGATATAAGACCTTTCCAGTCATTTATTTCAACAAGTAGTACCTCTGATGGTTGGTTTTCGAGAAATTCTCAATTTACTCACTTTTACTTGCTTTGAAATGTCATACATTCATAAGATCTAAGTTATATACGTAAAACCCATTAAATACGACGGCCAATATGGCCTCTTCATATCTCTAGTGAAAAGAGCTGTCCCCATCCCCGAATAGACACGTGGTATGACGTCAGTGGCTTTCTGGTGATCGTTCAGACGCTCGTTGAGAATATCTGGCGTGCTTGATACTGTCCGACACGTTGGGAAAGCCTCGCCAACGTGCGGTTCGCACGTTGTGACGTCGGAAACTCGCCACGTTGGCCAAACTCGTTCAGATACACGCTCCGTGTGCCGACGGCTTAACGTTTGACATAGCGTTCGTGTGTGTAAACAAAGCTATTCCGTACTAGCGGCAAGTTTGTGCAGTGTGTGCCAGCAACAACAAAATTGATATGAATGCATAAATTCGATGAGGCGTTGTGTAACACGCAACAAGGCCGATAACACCGCCCGTCACATCAAAATTCGCTTAGCCCAATACCGTGCGTTGAAAGTGAAGCTATGAGTTACAATCCATGACGAAAAATGTTATAACATACTATCGGAATTGAAGAAGTAACACCCCTAAATCTTATTTATGACGAAAGCATTCTTTTTTTATGTATGAATGTGGTCTGCTTAGTGTGCTATAAGGTGAGAAGTGAAACAACATTCATGGACATCTGTTTGCAAGCGCAAATATATATACATAAACACATCAAACAATTTTTGTAAGGGAATAAATAGAACCTATTTACTTCGTCAGTTATGTTTTCCCCCTTGCATTGTTAATAATGTCTTAAACAGCTGAGAGTTTCTCCTTTGTCAGTGCTGACATTTTCCATTTAAAACGTCATTAAATGAAATTTGCTTTATCAACTTACAATCTCAATCATAAACAATGTTTGTGTCAACCTTTCCTAATACGCTATTGCAAATTGTGAAGAATGGAGAGTTACGAAATAATCATCCGTGAATTTCGGCCCGGCTGTACTACCGACGATATGAAAAAGAAAATCCTCCCTTTCCCTTAACAAATTTTATTGAACGCCTGTCTATCTAACAGTGGCGCCCCCGTTTCATCCAAGTGAATTTCCTTTTCTTTTTTCCCCTCCTTATCATCTAAATGCAGATACAAAGTAGCTGTAGTAGAAGCAACAACTGAGCATAACACGTCCATTTCGACAACTTTCACAAAATATTGGATTTAGTGTTTCATCCAATATCTTCGTCAAAGAATATGACCAATATTTCATCCAACTTTTTCGTCCAATTTTTTGTCAAATAATTTGATAGTGTAATACCTGCCTAACCAACGGGAAGCCACCGAAAGACGCAGAAGAGACATCCGGTGGTCTCAAAGGAACTGTCGTAGCCCCTCTACTATTCCTCACCTGTCCATACCAGAGTGAAAGCGCTGTGATACACTCGTGAACATAAGAAAATCACCTTGAAAGACAAGAAAGAAGTTCACATCCATAAGACATGTTTATTAGTATGGTCTATAGGAAACGTCCTGTTGCCTTGTAGATACACATCCGCCATAAGCCATCACAACTTGGTCCATGTGTAAATGTATTTAACCGCATAAGGAGCGAATGACTTCTTGTGCTATAGCCATTTTTGCCTGGCTCCAAAGTTCATCTGTGGTGGTTGGCGTTGGATCACAGCAATGCACCCGTCGTTAAACCATATCGCACACATGGTCTACACCAATCTGTTAGAATCAATATTCCCTCAATAAAAACCGTCTTGACTGCAAATTGTATGTCCCATTACCCCGTTGTAATTTTGTGTAAATTCTGTCACGCGGATAATCCAGGGATGCCCTGCTGAAGGGCGAAACGCGTCATTAATTAAACAATAGAACAATCTGCACTACTGCTTCTCTGGAAATACAGAGCAACACTTCTCCACTCACCTTCGTTTTAGAAAATCGCCCTTTTGTTGCCAGCTGCAAATGTCGCAGGGACAAGCCCCAAGGGTGCGCCAGAGCAGGAGAGTTGCGCAGGAAACTTCAGCGTTATGGAAGACACAGCGGCATAGCCCGAAGCCTAGACGCAAGAAGAAAACTCTTCCATTAACAACTTGCATCGGTAATGCACGAAGCGGAGCTGCCGCTACGTGTCCCCGTTTACAAACTATTTACGTTACTCTTGTGATCTAAGATTGCAGTATTATAGATTTTGCTTTCACCGTATCCGCCTTTTTTTTTCTTTTTTTGGATATACAGCAATACTCCTCTATTGGTTTCAGAATTACCACAGTTTTTTTTAATTTCTTTTTCCACTTGAACACTTATTTTTAATATTTGCATTAAAAGAATCTATCCCTTTAATGATGTCTTTAAAAAAAATATCTCTGTCACGTGATTTTTCCTGGTTCACACTTTGCATAGGAGCAATTGGATCACGGTTTACACTTGTAACAGAGGGTAATTCGAAAAGTAAGTTGCTTTTGGTAATAAGAAAGGAATAAAGATTAAGAAGTCATTTCATTTTTTTAAAATCTATAAGACACCACATTTCAACATAGCCCCACTAATTTTCCAGTCATTTCTAGTAGCATGATATAACTACATGTATTCCTTCGTCATATAATGTTGCTCCCCTTTTTTGTCCAAGCAAGTGGTGACATGTTCTTTTATCACCATCATCATCGTTGTTGGTGAACTTACCACCAAGGAACGAAATTGAAGAGCATAAACTTCAATCGTGAACTTACAATGTTTCGTAACCATTTTTTCTACTGCACTAACCAGTTCATCAGAAACCTCAGATTAATTGATTATCATTAAAAAGGACACATAACATGTGTACAATTTGACACGAGTTAGTGCAGATATACATTTGTTAGTTTGTAAGCCAAGCAAACTAGATGCAAAGGCAAGTGAAGATATTTTCTCTGAATCTTTCTTCTTTTCTTGGAATAACTTCATCATATTGAAATAAATGTTCAAATGTTTGTATAGCTTATGGGACTTAACTACGGGGTCATCAGTCCCTAAACTTACAAACTACTTATGAACTACTTACAACTAAGGACGGCACAAATATCCATGCCCGAGGGGGGATTCGAACCCCCGACCGTAGTGGCCGTGCAGACCGTGACTGGAGCGCCTCAGTCTCCTCGGCCACCGCGGCCGGCCATATTGAAATAAATGCATGACCTGCTGGGTTAGCCGTGTAGTCTAACGCACCCCTTTCCGAGACGGGGAGGCGTATCGGCCACGGCTCGAATCCGGTCGGCGGATTAACGAAGTGGGTCGGAGTGCCGGCCAGTCTGGATGTAGTTTTTAGGCGGTTTTCCACATCCCCCTAGGTGAATACTGGGCTGGTCCCCAAGTCCGGTCTCATATACACGATTCACAAACATTTCGTAACACTTTACACTTTCACACATACAACACTTTACACAGACATTTGGGGTACACATTTCCTCCCGGGTCCATGGGGTAGCGACATGAAGAGCATCCGGCCACCCCGAAAATATTAACACGCCAAATCCGAGTTAACAAGGACGACCCTGCATGTGCGGGAACATAACCAAACTCTTTACTCACTCGATGTGGTGAGTGCTATCAACAAGGGATGTGAAGTAGGTTCTTTATTTCTAGATTTCCGAAAGGCTTTTGACACTGTACCTCACAAGCATCTTCTACTCAAATTGTGTGCTTATGGAATATTGCCACAGTTTTGCGATTGGATTCTGGATTTCCTGTCAGAAAGGACACAGTTCATTGTAATTGACGGAAAGTCATAGAGTAGATCAGAAGTTATATCTGGCATTCCCCAGGGAATATAAATGATTTAGGAGACAATCTGTGTACCTTTCTTAGACTGTTTGCGGATGATTCTGTCATTTATCGGTTAGTAAAATCACCAGAAGCCCAAAACCAACTGCAAAATGATTTGGATACGATATCTGCATGGTGCAAAAATTGTCAATTGACTCTTAATAATGATAAGTGTGAGGTTATCCCTATGACCTACTGTAACACACACTTCAACATATGACGCTCACCTTGCCAAGCTTGAGCCTGGACTTCAGATGCGGCTGCCACTGTCTGCACCGTTCTCCGCTAGGTATCATGGCGGTAGCTTTGTTGAGCAATGAGTGAGTCCTCTGGCGGACATTTGGAGTACTCTTGGCGGGATTTGAAATAGTCCGCCTCTTAGTCGAACGTGCTTCGTAGCATGACCATTAAAAGAAGCCCATTAAACGTCGTTTACATGGTAAATCAGTCCAAACTGCAGGCCATAAATTCAAATAAATACTTAAGAGTAACATTTACAAACAACTGAAATTGGAAAGAACATATAGAAAATATTGTAGGGAAAGTGAACCAAAGACTGTGTTTCATTAGCAGAATAGTTAGAAAACACATTTGTATGAAAGAAACTGCCTACTCTTGTGCTTTCTAGTTTGGAGTATTGCTATGCATTGTGGGACTGACAGACAATTTAGAGGAAGTTCAGAGAAGGGTAACTCGTTTTGTATTATTGCGATATTGGGGAGGGGGGTGCAGTTACAGAAATAATGCACGAGTTGGGTTGGAAATCATTAAAAGAAAGGCGTTATTTGTTGCGAGGAGATCTATTTCTCAAATTTCTTTCTCCAACTTTCTCTACAGAATGCGAATATATTTTGTTAGCGGCCACGTACATAGGAAGACATGGTCATCAAATGAAAATAAGAGCAATCAGACTGAAAATGGAAAGATTTAAGTATTCCTTTTTCCCTGCGAAAAAGATATATCACAAAAGTGGTTCGATGAACTCTCTGCCATGCACTTCAGTGCAAATTGCAGAGTATTTGTGTAGATAGATGAAGACAGAAGAAGATTGAGTTAAAAGCACAATTTTGTGTATGTTCTACAGTTTAGGCTTATAATGCCATCTTTGACTTTGAAGCCTAAAGATGTCCTTGTATACCTCGCGTAAAAGACCACGAAGATAAAATTAGAAGGATTAGAGCCCACGCGCAGGCATGCTTCCAAACTGTACTGCCTTTCTCCTGAACAGGCTGTATCGGATGGCTGGGTGCAGAAGGAAAGACGGTCCTTCCAGCGAGACGACGCCTGGCTACGCCTCTTACGAGGGTGAGATGCGTTCCGCTGCAGCGGCGGGCCGGGCGCGTGACGTCATCAGACGCAGCCCTAATGAAATTCCGGCGTCCTCACGCGGGCAATCCCGCAGACGCTAACAGTTTCATTTGCAGCCTCCCCGCTGCCGCCAGCGCCATTTTAATAACCCCGCGCCGCCAACGCGCCCTCTGCCCACGGCGTGCCAGCTGACAATTTTTTATCAATATTCTTCCCGCACCTCCAGGAACGTACTGCAGCGCTCTCGGCGAGGCAAGATTCTTAGGGGGACGTGACACCGTTGGCAACTGGATACGGCGGCGAGGTGTCGACTCAGACGAGACTGAATCGTATAAGACTGAGCCGTGAACGGGTTTTATTACCGTATTTGCCGGCGTATAAGCCGCACTTATTTTCCAACAAAAATTGGTCCAAAAAATGAATGCGTTTTATACGTCGGTTCAAATGTTCAAAAGTTTGTAAATTTATCGGACCAAACTGCGTGGTCATCAGTCCGTAGCTTACAAACTACTTAAACCTAGGTAAATTAACCTAAGGACAACACACACACCCATCCCAAGGGAGGACTCGAACCTCCACGGCGAGCAAACGCGCGCTCCGCAGCGAGACGCTTTAGACCGCTCGGCTACTCCACCGCGGCTATACGCCGGTTGCCAGTTAAAATAGGTACCTACAAGTTCGATTTCTTTTAAGGGATTTCAAAAAATAGTGTTAAATACGGGAAATAATGTTTTAAGAGGGAAAATTTACTATAAGATTCTCTCATTTTCGTAGTTTTTGATACATTTTCATAATATGCACCGAAATACCCGTCAGGAGCTTTATTATGTAGTAAAGTTTTCCTGAATTTTATACTGTTTTCAGTATCAAACGTAACTGAAACTGCTAACTTAATAGGAAGTAGAAATTTTTGACGTAAATTCATTCATCAGTATCGATTTTTTTCGGCAATCCTGTAACGATGTCATTCATTATTTGAATAACGAAACGCTGCTTACACATTTTTTGTGATGTTTTCACAGTTTCTGCGTCTCACGTTTGTATTTTTGAGATTATAACATGCTGTGCCCTATACAGTGCGCCGACCAATACACAGACGCAAACCATCCATCATTCTCACAGTTTATGGAACATCACAAAAATACTTACATAAATATTTGCACTTCACAATAAATTCTCAAAAGGCGTCATTTTGAACATGCGAAGCTCCCGAACTGATACTCGACGTGATGTCTAATCGGAGAAAAGCAGAGCCACCTAGGTGTGAATGTCGTAAGCCTTTACGACGCTCTCGTCAACCATCGCATGATAGTCGGCGCGCACTGTAAACAGCGATAGGCGAAATATGCGTTTGAGTAAGCGCAAACTCTCAAGAAACTCGACTCCGTAAAGTTTATGAACACTATTAGAAGGTACTGCCTTCGAGATTTGATGTACCTGAACAAATGTATTATAAAGATAAACGTGAAACAATGAATTAAAATTTGTGGTGCGGCCGGGAATCGAACCCGGACCTCCATGCTTACTAGGTAGACGTCTTACCGGCCGCATAATAAATTTAAATTCATTGCTTCGTGTTTATCTTTAATGTCTTGGACATATTCGAGACGAAAAACCGTCTCTGGGTTTCTTAATCTATATTTAAAATGTATTATAGTTATTTCGCAATTGACGTATTAGGTGTGGTTTTTTTTCCCCTAAAAAAGAGGTCTTACAAGTGAGGTGCGTCTCATACGCCGGCGAATAAGGTATTTAGTGAAGCCGAAATGAAGAAACAATACATTCAGTGACCTGTCATGTTTGATGTGAAAGCTACTGGGGTATGTTAACAGCATAACAGCAGCCACCAAGCAAAGATGCAAACGGGGGAGGAAAGTTGGAACGAGGGTTGGAACGAGAGTTGGAACTTAAATAATGGCTTTATTCACAACCAATACGAAAGCGTTAAATGTTTGCACCTACTACCGTCCTTCAAAGTAGTCACCAATGTTGTGTAGAAACCGTTTGCCAACCATGTGAAAGGAGTAGTATACCGTTAGCAGAGCATGTTCTGTTAATGGTACGAATGGAGCGGTCCACTGCCTGTCGAATATCTGGAACAATTCTGAAACGAATGCCACGAAGTGTTTCCTTCATCTTCGGAATCAAAGCCACGAGAACTTACGTCTGGGGAGTATGGTGGATGAAACAGTATTTCCCAGTCCCATCGACCAATCACAGCCACAGCTTGTGCTATATTCGTGCGTGCATTGTCGTGAAAAATGATGAGTGGGTTGCACAGAAAGTGTTGCCACTTCTTTCGCAAAGCTGGTCGCAGGTGATGCTCCAAAAACTAACAGTAATACTCAAATGTTCAAATGTTTGTTAAGCTTATGGGACTTGACTACGGGGTCATCAGTCCCTAAACTTACAAACTACTTATGAACTACCTTATACTAAAGACGGCACAAATATCCATGCCCGAGGGGGGATTCGAACCCCCGACCGTAGTGACCTTGCAGACCGTGACTGAAGCGCCTCAGTCTCCTCGGCCACCGCGGCCGGCACAGTAATACTGTGCATTGAGAGTCTACCGTGGAGGAACGTAATGCGTTAGGATAACACCATGAAAGTCGTACACGAAAATCACCATAACTTTCACCACTTTCTCTGACGCACTTTGGACTTTCGCGGTGACCCATAAGGACTCTATTTGTTGTATTGTGTTTTAGTTTGGGATCGTACTATGTGGCCCATGTCTCATCCAGTGTTACGATAGGGAGTAGGAAAGCCCCTCCTTCGCGCTCATAGTGCTCCAAGTGCGCTTCAAGAGCGTCGTAATGCATCCATTTCTTCACTTCCGTGAATTCATGCTGAACCCATCGTTTTGCAATTTTTCGCATACCAAGGAGTTCCTTCAGGATGCGAAGTACAGTTGTATGCGTTAATCCAGGTTCTTGTTCGAGCTTGTAAACTTCCCACCCCACACTATCGGCAATGAACTGAACAATTGATTAAAACCGTGTGCTTTAAATTCTCTAATACTACTGAGGCCTGTCGTAATTAACAAAATAATTTCTTCATATAGCAGCGTCTCTGATACAGCATAGTTTCTTACAATGTCGTTAAAGACATAGGTGTATATACACGAATTAATAGCAGAAACGAGGTTTAAACTGTTTTATTATAGTACAGATACAACGTCCTCTCGATCTGTAAGTTCAAGAGCAGACAATATTTCACAAATTTTAATGCAGCTGTAGGCTTTAGATAATGACTGAAAATTTCATTTCCCCGAACAGGGAACAATGTTTGTTGCTGTGTTTTCTTTCAGACTCGTAAATTCTATACAAGTTCAATTGGGCGTCAAGTTTATTTCGTGATTTCCAATTTCCAAAGTTATGACAGATATATTACTCGACAGATTTTTCAATTAATAAAGTGAATTTTGCCTTTTATTATGCCTCTACAAACAGCTTCGCAATTGCCTTTTTTCCGTATCCAGTGGCTCCTGGCGACAATGGCAGTTTTAAAAATGGATTCAGTCCGTTAACTTTTGCCTTTGACGGCTCCAGAATTAAATTTTCGTTTCCGAAGCGGTGATTAGCGCTCAGAACTCATTTCGGCGACTACTTTTGCGATTATTGTGCTTCGTCAGTTTTGATAATACCCACGCCGCATTACACAAAGATACTGGCTTAACGTGTTAGACGCACTGAAACACACACACACACACACACACTCACACACACACACACACACACACACACGCATACAGTCTGAAGATTTAATTACTAGTAATGGAACATTCCAACCGAAACCACGCAGAAAGAAAATATGACTGTGAGTTATGAATTACATCTAATAAAATCAAGCAGCAGACAAAGGAAGCGCGGAGAGGGGGGGGGGGCTCGTTGGAGGGAGTATAGCGCGATATGGTTTTGTCTCCCCTCCTGACGCTAAATTCACTTTAAAGTTTTACATTATCTACAGGCGGTGCCAATGATAAAACTTAAGCTGTTTGTCTGTGGCTTTTGTTTGTGATTGAATTAATCTGTCACTTCCTTGAAGCTGCTGAATGTCGTTCAATGCAAAACTTCTTGAAACTCGAGCTACTTGTCCTAACATTAATTTTCACTGAAGACCTTCACCAGGTGGGACTGACAGAATACATTGAGAAGGTTCAGAGAAGGGCAGCTCGTTTTGTTTTATCACGTTACAGGGGAGATAGAGTCACGGAAATGTAGCACGATTTGAGGTGGAAATCATTAAGAGAAAGACGTTATTCGTTGCGACGAGATCTATTTCAGAAATTTCAATCACCAGCTTTTACTTCTGAATATACAAATATTTTGGTAGCACCCACCTTCATCCCAATAAAATAAGAGAAATCAGATCGAAAACGGAACCATTTAGATGTTCTTTATCCCCGCGCGCTATTAGAGAATGGAACGGTAGAGAAGGGTTATGAAAGTGGTTAATGAACCCTCTGCCATGCACTTAAATGTGATTTGCAGAGTATCTACGTAGATGTACATGTAGATCACCCCCACAAGATATCGCGAAAAGACTACCACTCACATGGAAAGTACATGGGCTCGAACAAACATATCTGTATGAACGTTTGCTTACAGGATCTCTACGTACACCTCAATGTGCTGGTGGGTGTCGTTTTTATGCAAAACTCTGCAATCATGCTCCAGATAGTACTGTAGACGCCATACGTAATGCAGATATCTTAACTATAACTTATGTAATAATCATCGTACATGTTCTCTAAAGTATTGTCATCAAAAGCCATGATGGTAGTTGCAACTTTAACCTTCTTCTCGGAACACTGTTGGTATTCACTGCCACTGCTTCCATCGCCTCTTCCCGTACTTACCGTAGCACTACCGCTTGCAACAGTTGTTCGTCATTATCATCCCTATTATTATCATTATGTGTTAGTGTTACAACAGTGTTTCGCTTACGCTCATTTTTCTGCACCATAACAGATACGAGAAAGCATGCGAATGATTCATCTTCTACACTGATACCATCTTCACGAAGAAGGGTTCTTCGTAGCTTCATCTCAATCAATCGCAATACATTTGCAGGATTGATTACCGATCATCACCCCATCAGACGCTTCACCACACAAATAACGTCACAAAACGCAACTTCGGAGGCACACTGCACCGTCCCTACAGGTGAACCGACAAGTCAAAGTGCAATGTGGCATGGCATACGGAGAGGCCTCTAACGGATGACTGCAGAGTTTTTCATATGCGGGAGGTATCACTAGTGTAATAAAGGACCTTTACATTACCTCTCATACGATTTTGGTGTATAAGTTTTTGTTCGAACCCAAGTACTTTCCTTGTCAGAAAGAAATTAAAGGATGCCAAATGTTTTTACGAAAAACCTAAGAAGACTGGAGCCAAGTGGACCGAAGAAAGAAGAGAGAAACACCAGAAAATGATGAAATGTGGAAGAAATGAGAAACAGTTGAAATAATCGCAGTTCATAGTGGCTCATACGTAAAAGAAGAAGAAGAAGAAGAACATTTTTGAAACTTCCTGGCATATTGTGTGCCGGAACCGGGGCTCGAACCTGGGACCTTTGCCTAGGCACACTCCGCTGCAGTGTGAAAGTTTCATTCTGGAAACATCCCTTAGGCTGTGGCTAAGCCATGTGTCCACCATATCCTTTCTTCCAGGAGCTGGTGAAGTCCACTACTTCGATGACAACCTGGCCACCCATCACGTCGTTTAAATGACAAACCAGCAAAATAATGAAACTTCCTGGCAGATTAAAACTGCGAGCCTGAACCGGAACTCGAACCTGGGACCTTTGCCTCTCGCGGGCAAGCGCTCTACCGACTGAGCTATCACGACCTGACTTACGATGTGGCCTCACAACTTTACTTCCGCCAGTACCTCGCCTCCTACTTTTCAAACTTCACAGAAGCTCTCCTGCAAAACATGGAAGACTAGCACTCCTGGAACATAGGATATGGTGGAGACAGAGTGAAAAGTTTCATTCTGGAAACATCCCTTAGGTTGTGGCTAAGCCATGTCTCCACCATATCCTTTCTTCCAGGAGTGCTAGTCTTGCATGTTTCGCAGGAGAGCTTCTGTGAAGTTTGGAAAGTAGGAGGCGAGGTACTGGTGGAAGTAAAGTTGTGAGGCGGCATCGTGAGTCGCGTCGGGATAGCTCAGTCGGTAGAGCGCTTGTCCGTGAAAGGCAAAGGTCCCAGGTTCGAGTCCCGTATCCGGCACACAATTTTAATCTGACAGGAAGTTTCATATCAGCGCACACTCCGCTGCAGAGTGAAAAGTTTCATTCAAGAACCTTTTTGTTTCATACCCTCTCATCGATCGATTCCCACAATTTGTTGACGGTGAAAGAATCACACTGCAGGTGCCCCCTCGTAGCGGCAGATGGAATGTGGACCACTCCGGCTGCAGACCTCGCGCCGCCCTGACCTGCTGGCAGAGTGGTCTGGCAGGCAGGTACCCTCAGCAAGTAGCCGGCGCCGGCCGGTGACACCCGCCGTCAATATTTGCCTGACAGGCCGCGCCCCACCCTGCCCGCCCCCAGTCAAAACTATTTACAGCTGTTTGTTTTAAGGAGCAGAGGAGCCGCCCCCGCACAGGGCGCCTTTGTGCGCCGCCCCCGCTGTTTGCCGTGGGCGTGGGGGCGGGCCGCCCTCGCCCTCCGCCGCCCTAATTGGTAGCACCGCCGGCTACTCTAAATATCGACGAGTGTGCGCCGCGGTGTGTGCTCGCCACCCACCCCCAGAGGCTTAAGCAGCGCCGATTACCGACTTAAATCATGCACAGCGTCTGCCGGCGAGGGAGCCACGCCGAGCGAGCCGGTCCCCTGTCTCTACACGCCAGAGACTGCCACTCGTCCAGCATCTGGGAATTCCAGCCAGTTACTCGCTGCTCATAACTAATCACTGTTTTCATCCGTCGGGACATCCACAACTGTCAATCTTCATCTTAAATAATGGGATCCGCAACAGTTGTCAATTTCAAACTTTTTACTTATTTCTGCACTACCCGAGTTTCGAGACCTATATCTAATCATCAAATACATCTGCAAATTACAGCCGGTCGCGGTGGCCGAGAGGACTGAGGCGCTCCAGTCACGGTCTGCACGGCCACTATGGTCGGGGGTTCCAATCCCACCGTCGGGCATGGATATTTGTGCCGTCCTTAGGATTAGCTAGTTCATAAGTAGTTTGTAAGTTTAGGTACTGATGACCCCTTAGTTAAGTCTCATAAGCTACACAAACATTTATTTTACTTTTGCAAATTATAATAAAATAAAATAGAGACGTCTACCATGTAATAAAATGGCTATCCTAAATCTTTACTAAAAATAATTCAATACAGTATCCAAAACTACAAGACGAATTCACTTGGGGTGTTCACAGGCAACTTGAGGATCTCGTGCGGTAAGATAAAGGCTACGTTTCATCAAAATCAGATAAGAGAAAGTAAAGTATCATAATTTAATCATTTGTCTAAAAGTGATCCTGTATTAGCTAATCTCCGAAAGTACAACAAACTTTCATGGGGTTTAACACGTAAGTGGTAACAAAATTGACTCGCATTAGGGAGAATTGTGGTTCAAATCCATCTTCGGTCATCCAGATTTAGGTAAATGCCCGGATGGTTTCAAAGGGCACGGCCGATTTCCTTCCCCATCCTTACTTAAGCTCCGCCTCTAATGACCACGCTGTTGACGGGGCGTTAAACACTAATCTTCCGCCCTCCTTCCTTTAACAGGTAAGTTCAAAGTAGCTTAGGGCAACATATAGACTTCATTTCATTATAATCGGATCAGTGGAAAAAAGATGTGGTAATTTGAAATTTTGGGTGTATGCTATGTTTATACAACCTCTGACAATAAAGTTCAGTAAATAGTCCTGCAACATTAAAGTAGATGAACTATGAACTCCAGTTACCTTACCGTCCTTCGAAATAGTCACCTCCCACAACCATACACCACTGACCTCGGCGATAACATGTCCTAGAAACTTTGCACGAAATCTTCCTTTCGTGGTTTCCAACCGCCTCTTCACGTTTCGTTGGATGATAGGAATATCGTCAAATCTCTTTCCTTTCAAAGCGAGTTTGAGTCCAGGGAATGAGAAGAAAAATTTGTCTGGAAGACTCAGATTCTGTGAGTACGGTGGATGTTCAAGTTGCACCACCCACTTCCTTGGTAGGAAATGTTGACGATAATGACTGTGTGTGAGCGAGCGTTGTCGTGAACACAATACCAGGAACCCTGTTGTGAGTATTGGGGTCGTCTCTGCGTAGACGTTGCATGAAGCTGGTCAGAAAGTCAACGTAGAAATTCCGTGTGGACAACCATGCTTTGCCATTTCGTTTCATGGGGCGTACGGAAGACACTAGGTTTTATCCTCAGTAACAATACGATTCAAGAAATTGAGTGTCTCATCCGCTGTTTCGACAAAATCCTGTGAAGTCTCTAAACATCAGCTGATGTGGCACAAGACGACAACACGTTTTTCTCTTCCCTAACATCTGGTTAGGATTTGGCGCTAGGTTTCAGGTTAGTCTGCATTTCATCTGTTATCATGCGCACAGTCAATCGACGATCATTCCTGATTAATTTCCTCACTTTCTCGTCACTGACTGCGGTCGCCGGTCGTCTGCTACGGGGGTTTTCAGAAACACTTTCCCAGACTGCACGAAAATGGGGCAATCACTCGTACACACACTTTATGGACAGTGCTTGATCTCCATAAACGCGTACCAGCATCGCATGCATTTCTTCAGAAGCTTATAATAATACTAGAGTTGATCATTTGATCATTCATTCTCGCGTTCTCAGTTCAGAACTTTCTCCATAGATCAGCAGCATTTCTACCATATGTTCTGCGTACATAATACAGTATAAGTTCCACAACACAACGTTTATTCACAATGTGTACTACCTCCATGCCTGCCGTCACTAGATTACTCTGATGCACGACTACACTGGCAAGCGGTGGACTGCACGCCAAAGCAACAACAAATGGGATGCTCGGAGGGTGGTGGAGTACAGGAGTTTGCATGAGTCGCAAATGACAAACAAGGCGAAGTGGTAACTGTGGCTGTAGTGGGAACTACGTTGGACACGTGTCTAGGTAGAGCTAGGCCCTGGATGAACGAGTGCGCGAAAGGCACCATGGGTCATTTAACGCATTCGATAACCCTTATTTTGGGTGTGCAGGATAAATAAGACAACCTGACTGGTTTATACCGATCGGTACTGGTTCATATTGTGTACGTAGACACATAAAACGTGCAAGAGGGAAACCATTATGTGCTTATGAGAGTTGATGGCAGCAGACAGTATTATTCGTTTCAGACCTCTTGGTAAGTATGGAAGTGCGATTACGCATGTCAATCACATCGCGATTACGGGCAGCATGGGGTTCACGCCTGAGCCTCAGGACGTGCGCTAGCAGCGCATTTCGGGTTTTTCAAGCGTCAACTTCGCGTAGCAATATCACGGAATGTAATTGGAATATTGCGATGCAATCAACGCCATTGTTTATGTGATTTGTCATGCTATGGATTGCGGAAGAAAAAATATAGGGTGTCCATTTAAAAAAAAAAAAAAACATAAGTTTGTGTTAAAAACCACATTTGCTTTCGTTTTAGAATGTTTCCAAATATGTACACTCATGGGCCCCAGCCGTACATTGATACCGGTGAAAGTCGTTTTCCAATAGCTGTTATTGTTCCAGAGATATTTTGGGTAGACAAGATAGCTGGGACACCCTATATATATATATCCGTCGGACTCAATCCGTAGGTCACAAACTACTTAAACTGAGGTAAACTAACTTAAGGACAATACAAACGCCCATGCCCTAGGGGGGACTCGAACACCCGACGGCAAACGGACTCGCGCACTGCAACAAGGCGCTCCAGTACGCACGGCTAATGCGCCGCGGCAGACCTACATCCCTTGACTTTTAGTTATTGTGACACTTGAAAGAAGTGGTCTACAGAACTCTAATCAACAAAGTGCAGACACTACCACGTCGCGATTTCAATTCATACCAACAAGTAACACAAAAACAAGCGTGTATAGATCAAATAGTGCATAATCCTTTTCGCCGAAGGACGCAGAGATTCATTGCTATGAATATACGCAACGTGGAATACCTCTTTTAAACACATGTTTATCTGAAAAACTACACGTTTTCGTACCCATGTTAATTGGACTCATTTTTCTTCTTTTTGAACATCCTGTATATGTTCACTGGTTGGCACGGCGTCTCTATGTCGATGTTATCCAATAATCCTCGTTATAGCATTACCGTATCTGAAGAAAGATAAAAATTTAAAAGAAATATGTCTCTTGTATAACGTTGGTGTTATAAGAACACGCCGGAGACATTTGAAAAGTTACGCCGCCAGGAACTCGAACCTAGACCACTGAATTAGGCGAGTAGTATCTCGCCACTTCGGCCATATGGATATGCTTCTCATCCAACCCAAATTTCTGGTATAGCTTGAATAAAAGAATGGATCGATTGATAGGACACATTCAGAGAAGTCAAGGAATCGAGAGTTCAACATTCCAGGGAAGCATGAGGGATGAAATTAGTAGAGGCAGTGCTTTAGTTGGGCCGGTACGGGGCGGTACGGCGTACCACCTAAAATTCAATCTCGCTATTAGCGTACCGGCTAAAATTCTTTCTTAAATCTGTAAAAAAAAATAGACCAACTGTAAATTGTCGAATGGATTTCGGAATGAAAAATGGAAAGTTTCATGTTCGTTGGAGTTGCGATCGTAACCACCGGGGCGTTCAAACTGCACTTTCCCACAATTACAATGGAATCTGACTGGCAGTCAAATGTTCGAATTGGTCAATTCCGACTAGTCTGAACCGATCCAGAGGAAATTATTTTTACCGACTCCAAAGCATTCAAGAATCTTGCCCCAAAGAGCAACATTTTGACTTAATTTCCATTGATCAAATCATGAAACACTGCACAAGTTACGTATGTTTTCATGCTTATCACGAAACGTTTTGAGAACGACTCACTGTCAAGATAAAATCTTTGCCGTAAATATCATGTTTACGTAATTATTTTCGAATTGTAGTCAGTTTAAGATTATAAAATAGTGTGTCGTAGCACTAGTAGCAACTAAAACTAGCGAATTTTAATATCATTGACCAACGCTTCTTCAACCGGCTGGATGTATAGATGTTCACCTGTTTGTAACGCTGCCAGTTTTGATTCTTCCGGCTGTAAACGCTTAGTTCCGTGTTTAAAAGTTCCATGCAGTTCCACTGTCCGAATTTTGTAATGGTTTTCGTGTGATTTAAGTCTGCTTTTAATTCCCGGCAGCAATGCACACTCTTACTTTCTCCTGGAACGCCACTCCTGAATAGTTGTGATGATGTCCAAAGCTGATGGGTGGTATCCTTATACACTAAACCCTTGAATACATTTAAAATGAGTTTAGAATCTGTAAATTATAACTATACAAGGGTAAGTCAATTATTATGATTCTGTCTAAGAAGTTGTCCCCTTCGTTACCATAGCGATCCAAATGTTTTTTGCAGAGGTCGAGGCGTGTTTGCTTATGCAACTGTGTGAGTTGTTTTGGGACCCATCTTGCACAAACTTTACGAAACCCAAGTCTGTTGTGAATAATTTCGTAGGCAGAACGATGACTAATTTGAAGACGATGAGCCACTTCATCAGTAGTTAATCGTCTGTCTAAGAGAATCATTTCACCTGATCGCTCAATGGTTTCTTCATTTGTGGCGGTAAACGGTCGTCCGGCTCCTTCACCGTGCTTAACACTCGTGCGAACATTTCGGTATTTTTCAATCCACTCGTACACACTTCGTTGTGGCAAAACACTGCTCCCGTACTGTACTGAAAGTCTTCTATGAATTTCGGCCCCTGATACACCTTCCGCCCACAAAAACAGTATCACTAAACGTTGCTTTTCTTTGGTGCAAATAGACAGCGGAGCAGTCATCATTAACAGCACGGCAGCGACAGCGAAACTAACGTAGCAGCTTCAAAATTGCAAAGATATAACAACAAATAAACTAAGCATGCGTCACCAACGTAAAACGACAGTACTACCAACATAAACAAAAATATAACTAAATTGCGGATAATAATTGACTTACCATCGTATTTTGTTAGTGTATTCATATGCCTAAATCTTTACTTTCTTGATTTTCTAAAAATGTCAATTTGACTCATTTCATGTGGAATGAGCAGTGTACCGCCTAAAAATTTTTTTCCAACTAAAGCACTGCGTAGAGGGATTAGTTAATAGGTTCAAATGGGTGTGGGTTTCCGTTATTACTCGGAAATGAAGAGGCTTGTACAGGATAAGCAGGGTGGGGAGCTGCATGAGACCAGTATTTGGACTAAAGACCACAACCACAGCAGTGTTGTAAAATGTAAACTTTCACGGCCGATATGGTCAAAATTACTAAAAATTTCTGGGCTGTTATACCGTGGTCTAGTGGATTTATTATTAAAACCCAACGTTTCGTCCCCGACTGCGGAGGACATTCTCAAGGGGGGATCGTAGCACTTTTGAAAGTCCGATTCACACTCTGGCTCGCTACTGACTGAAGCCAAATTCCGTTTACGAGGGCTCGCGCGCAGTGGTGTGACGTCAGATGATTTGACATGCGCGCGCAATTCGTCGTTGCCGATTGCCTCCGTCCGTTAATGTCGTCCCATGGTGGAAGACTGTTACATTTCTTCTTCAAAACCGGAATCCAGATATCATTTGGTTTCACGCTCTCCTCCATCCTATTGGAATTATTGGGTTGTTTTACAATTTCTATAGCCTCTCTATACAGTATTTTATTAAGGACGTCACCGACCGCATCGGTAAAATTTTGACGAAACGGAATGTTGCCATGATTTACAAACCTACTCGGAAGATACAGGATCACCTGATATCGGCAAAGGATGCTCGCGAACCGCTGGATTCCGTGTAGCTGTGGGGACGTATACATGGGTACCACAAAGAGAAGAGTCAAAAAACGACTAGATGAGCACAAGGGGAATTGTAGAAGGGGAGAGATTGACAGATCAGCTGTTGCTGAACATGTTTTTCAACCAGGGGACCACCTTATTCAATTTGATAAGACTCAAGTTTTAGCAGCCACAAATGGATACCACGAAAGACCGTATAGAGAGCCGGCCTCGGTGGCCGAGGGGACTGAGGCGCTCCAGTCACGGTCTGCACGGCCACTACGGTCGGGGGTTCGAATCCCCCCTCGGGCATGGATATTTGTGCCGTCCTTAGTGTTAGCTAGTTCATAAGTAGTTTGTAAGTTTAGGGACTGATGACCCCGTAGTTAAGTCCCATAAGCTGTACAAACATTTGAACATTTGAACTGTATAGAGAGGCTATAGAAATTGTAAAACACCCCAATAATATCAATAGGATGGAGGAGGTCGTGAAACTAAATGATATCTGGATTCCGGTTTTGAAGAAGAAATGTAACAGTCTTCCACCATGGGACGACATTAACGGACGGAGGCAATCGGCAACCACGAATTGCGCGCGCATATGAAAAACATCTGACGTCACACCACTGCGCGCGAGCCCTTGTAAACGGAATTTGGCTTCAGTCCGTTAAACTTTGTTTACAAGATAAATCACTCAAATGTGAAGGCCGTAAACTCCACAAAATACCTAGGAATTACTATTACTTCAGACTTAAATTGGAAAGAACACGTAAATAATATCTTGGGAAAGGCGAACCAGAGACTGGAGAAAGAATTAAAGTTAATGGTTAGCTCTTTATTCACACGAAGTGATAGGTGCTATCAACAAAGGTTCGCAAATCGATTCCGTATTTCTTAATTCCAGAAGGCTTTTGACACAGTACCTCACGAACGGCTTTTAATCAAATTGCGTGGTTATGGTATATCGCGCCAAATTTGCGATTGGATAGGGGATTTCCTGTCAGAGAGGACACAGTTTGTAGTAATCTATGGTAAGGCATCGACTGAAACAAAGGTTATATCCGGCGTTCCACAGTGTAGTGTTATTGGTCCTTTACTGTACCTTATTTACATAAACGATTTAGGGGAAAATCTAAGTAGCTCCCTTAGGTTGTTTGCAGATAAGGCCGTCATTTACCGTCTAGTGAAATCATCTGAAGATCAAAACCAACTACAGAACGATCTGAATAGGATATAAGTATGGCGTAGACATTGGCAATGGACTCTAAATAATGAGAAGTGTGAAGTCGTCCACAAGAGTACGAAAAGAAATCCGTTAAAATTTGTTTACAAGGTAAATCAATCAAAAGTAAAGGCCGTAAACTTCACAAAATACCTAGGAATTACTATTACATCAGACTTAAACTGGAAAGAACACGTAGATAATGTCGTAAGAAAAGGTGAACCAGAGACTGCGTTTTATTGGCAGAACCCTTAAAACATGCAACAGAACTACAAAAGAAACTGCATACACTACGCTCGTCCGTCCATTTTTGGAGTATTGCAGCCCAGTGTGGGATCCTTATCAGGTGGGGTTGACGGAGGACATCGAAAGAGTCCAAAGAAGCGCAGCTAGTTTCGTATTGTCACAATACAGGGGAGACAGCGTTACGGAAATGATTCAGGATCTAGGATGGGAATCATTCATTGAATGCGAAAATATATTGTTTACTCCCACTTACATAGGTAGAAATGATCATCAGAATAAAATACGAGAAATCAGAGCTCGAACAGAGAGATTCAGGTGTTCTTTCTACCCGCGCTATTCCGGAATGGAATGGGAGATAAATAGTATAATTGTGGTTCGATGAACCCTCTGCCAGGCACTTAAATGTGATTTGCAGAGTATCCCATGTAGATGTAGATGAGCCAGGGTGTGAATCGGACATCCAAAAGTGCCACGATCCCCCTTGAGAATGTCCTCCGCAGTCGGGGACGAAACGTTGGGTTTTTAATAATAAATCTACTAGACCACGGCATAACAGCCCGGAAATTGTTAGTAATTTTAACCACAGCAGTGCACAGTGATACTGTTACGACGTCTCAAGAGCTTGTAAAGTGTCGATGTCGAAGGGAGACTTTCCCAAAGTCGACAAGGAGAGCTATTGTTGTAGCCTTTTCAGGGAGCAGAGACGGAGCACAGTGGCTGAGAGGTGGTAGTGGTGTAGGAGTCCCGCCGTGTCAGCGGCAGGAGGTGTCTGCTTGGAGAGTGAGCGCTTAATGAGGAGAGAGGATTACTGGCGACTGAGGCGACGCTGAGCGCCGGGGCCAGTGCCACGTCACGAGGCGCGCCGTGCGACCGACGAGCAGCCGCGGATTAGCGGGGGAGGGGGAAGGGGCGTGAGGCCAGGTGCTGCACGGGGACCCCTTATCTGGGGGGCGCAGCGAGGCCAAGGGCCGGCGGTCCCTCCACTGCCTCCAACCAGTCTCCGTACAGTTTTAAAGACACAGTAGCAACCAGTTCCCGGCAGCCATGGATGAAGAGCAACAGGCGGATTGTGTTTTTCTCGACTTCAAAAAGGCGTTTGATGCGGTGCCACACTGTAGGTTCGTACGAGTGGCCCAAACGCTGATAGTTCTGATAGTTACTGACGATTTGGAAGGCCTCCACTGCGCATGCGCGCTTTTTGACAGTTGCCAACTCCCAAGCCAACTCGAACGCTTATTTCACATGTTTCGCAGTTTGGCCACCTATAGCGCTAGTTGGCATCTTTGCTCTCTACCGATGCTCAAAGTGAGGTTATGACTGGCGATATGTTATGTAGGAGGACGCTCAATTGAGAAAACTAAGTCGTCATGAAACATTTGCAATTTACCGTTAAACCAAATTATAATAATAAAGATTAACAAGACACATTTGCGTGCAAACCGTGTATCTGTCGAGGATAATATGAAAATCGCGTGACGAAACTAGGTTAACTTGCGAGGCGCGATGTTACCAGACGACCTTTCCATCAAAACATTCTTCTTGAGAAAGCTCATGTTGACGTGAGAAGACGGACCGGCGACGGACAGTGTGAATTCCGCCATTAGAAATACATTGTGGAATACATTCTGATCATAAACTATGACAAAACTCAAAATATATGTAAACATGTGCCCCAATTTATAAATAATGTAGCCAATTCAACCTGACAAAACCTCATAAAAAATGAGGTAAATTAGGATAGTGGTGTGTGAAAGGAATATTCGGTAACATACAAGTTCATATGTATTTTGTCCCATTATTATGAGTTACAATAAAATTAAAAAAATGAAACATACAAATTAATATACAAAAAGTTGCAGGTGTTGTGCAGGAATTATCATCGTACACGATTTTCCCAGAAGTTACACATTTAGTATAGAAACGCCCACATTGGCACTAATAGATTTCTATAATATATAACCACAATGAGAAACACCGAACAGTAATTGTGAGACGCTATAGTGGCACATATAAAGCTAGATGTCGGTTATAAAAATCTATCACTGCTAATACCTGTTGTGAACTATGTTATTCTTATGTGTCAATCACTTCATTTACAGATGGCACAGAAAATCTCAGTAGGACTATTTTGACTTCATTTTCAGGCGAATATATCACAATCCAAACTGTAAAAACATACGCATTCATCTTTAAATTCGTAGGTTATGAAAATGTCCACACCTTTCATTTATAGTATGTATGGGTGTAATAAAAAGGGGACGTACTGTATTAGAAGGCCACATAAGTTGAAAGAATGCCTGTCTAATATACAAAGCTAAGCCTCAATCAAGAGAAAATCGAAGACTTAGAACACAAACCTCTTCGTAAATATGCGGGCTTGTCTTTTGGAGGAGGCTTGTTAAACGCTTTGGAGTCAGTCAGAAAACAGTTTGACAAAATCCGCTGACTTAAACAAACGGTCGCAAACTATCAGCTCCGCCACTCGAACACCTGATTGGTCAGTCAGATATCGTCAGAAAGAGTCAAAAGTGCCACTCGAACGCCTCAAACCGTTCCAGACCGTCAGCAGCACCACTCGAACGAAGCTTGTGTGGGGTCGCACAAGTATGAAGTGCGCGCCACGTACTTGCGCCGCGCGCCGCCATGCACGCACGGCGCGGCGTTCTTACGACGTCAGCCACGAGCGCCCTCTGCTGCAACTCCGCTCGTGGCCAGGACTGCTGCATCGGCCACTTGGGAATCAGATAGGCACTAGTTAAGACTTGGCTATCGGATAGGCACTAGGAATCATCAGTAGGCAGGCCTCTATCTAAACTATGTATCAACATTCTACTAGTCTGCTGCTCTCCAAGTTAAGTAATGTAATATTTCTATAAATATATCTCTTATACTAATCTAGCTTAGTGTTTCTAGTTTCTGCTGTCCCACTGGCTGGTCACCTCCGTAGCTGCACAAGCGTGCATCCTTTATTCCTCTTTTTCTACTTGGCCACCGACACCTACGGCAACCGGCGGAAACGAGACACAAAAGTGGCGACAAGGCTGGGATACAAAACACTGCAGACTCCTAACGAAGACACGAGCTTATGGAATAGGTTCACAGATTTGTGACTGGCTGGAAGACTTCCTAAGTAATAGAACGCAGTACGTTGTTCGTCGTGAAAAAATTGTACCACCTGCTATGCAAGATGTATGAGACAGGGGAAATATCCTCCGACTTCAAGAAGAATATCGTAATACCAATTCCAAAGGAAGCAAGTGCGGACAACAGTGAATATTACAGAAGTATCAGTTTAATAAGTCATGGTTGCAAAATACTAACACGAATTATATACAGACGAGTGGAAGAACTAGTGGAATCTGACCTCAGGGAAGATCATTTTGAATTTAGGAGAAATGTAGGAACACGGGAGGCAATACTCACATTATGACTTATCTTTGAAGATAGGCTAAGGAAAGGGGAACCTACGTTTTTAGCGTTTGTCGATTTGGAGGAAGCTTTTGACAATGTCGACTGAAATACACTATTCCAAATTCTGCTGGTAGCAGAGGCAAAATATAGGGAGCGAAGAGTTATATTCAACCTATACAAAAACCAGACAGCGGTTATTAGAGTCGAAAGACAAGAAAGGGATGCAGAGGTTTGGAAGAGACTAAGACAGGATTGTAGCCTTTCCCCGATGTTGTTCAATCTGTACATTGAGCAGGCAGTGAAGGAATGGAAGGAAAAATTCGGAGAGGGCATTAAAGTGCAGGGAGAAGAAATTAAAACATTGCGGTTTACCGATGACATAGTAATTCCGTCAGAGACCGCAAAAGATCTGGAAGAGCAATTGAATGGATTGGACAGTGTCTTCAAAGGAAGATATAAGATGAACATTAACAAGAGTAAAACAAAGGTAATGGAATGTAATATCAGAAAATCAGGCGATGCTGAAGGAATTGGATTAGGTAATGAGACAATGAAAGTGGTAGATGAATTTTGTTATTTGGGTAGCAAAATTACTTCTGATGGCCAAAGTAAAGAAGAAAGAAGATATGAAATGCAGAATAGCTATGGGAAGAAAAGCGTTTGTAAAGAAGCGAAACTTGTTAACATCCAATATTAATTTAAATGTTAGAAACTCCTTTCTGAAAGCATTTGTCTGGAGTGTAGCATTGTATGGGAGTGAAACGTGGACGATAAGGAGTTCAGATAAAAAGATGATAGAAGCCTTTGAAATATGGTGCTACAGACGAATAATGAAAATTAGATGGGTAGATCACGTAACTAATGATGAGGTACTTAACGTAATCGGGGAGAAAAGGAGTTTCTGGCATATCCTTACTAAGAGAAGTGATAGATTGGTGGGACACATTCTGACACATCAAGTAGCGTGCGGGGTAAAAATCGTAGAGGGAGACCGAGGGACAAACATAGTAAGCAGATTCAAAAGGATGTAGGTTGCCGAACGTATGAAGAGGCTTGCACAGGACAGGGTAGCGTGGAGAGCTGCATCAAACCATTCTACTGACTGAAGACCACAACAACAACAACGTTGTTCTCGATGGCGTGTGTTCATCAGAGACGAGTGTATCGTCAGACGTGCCCCAGGGGAGTGTGATAGGACCGCTATTATTTTCTATCTATATAAATGATCTGATGGACAGAGTAAGTTGTAATTTGCGGCTGTTTGCTGATGATGCTGTGGTGTATGAGACGGTGTCGTTTTTAACTGACTGCAATAGTATACAGGATGACTTACACAAAATTTCTAGTTGGTGCGAATAATGGCAGCTAGCTCTCAATGTAGAGAAATGTAAGGTGAATCGCATGAGTAGGAAAAACAATCCCATAATGTTAGTAGTGAGCTTCTTGATGCAGCCGCGTCGTTCAAATATCTAGGCGTAACATTGCAGAGCGATATGAAATGGAACGAACATATAAGGACAGTTGTGAGTAAGCCAACTTCGATTAATTGGGAGAGTTTTGGGAAGATGTACTTCATCTGTAAAGGAGACCGCGTATAAAACGCTTGTACGACCACGTCTTGAGTACTGCTCAAGTGTTTGGGACCCGCAGCACGTCAGTTTAAAGGAAGACATAGAAGCAGTGCAGAGGCGAGCTGTTAGGTTTGTTACTGGTAAGTTCGAGCAATGTGCGAGTGTCACGGAACTGCTCCGGCAACTCAATTTGGGATCGCTGGAGGAAAGACGACGTCCTTTTCGTGAATTTCTGTTGAGGAAATTTAGAGGGCCGGAATTTGAAGCTGAGTGTAGTACGATCTTGCTGCCGCCTAGTTACCCTTCGCGTAGTGATAAAAAGACAAGATAAGAGAATTTAGGGCTCGTAGGGAGGCATATAAGCATTCTTCTTTTCCTCGTTTTATTTGGGAGTTGAATAGGAAAGGAAATCCCTAGTAGTGGTACAGTGTACCCTCCGCCACGCATCTTACTGTGGATTGCGGAGTATGTATGTAGATGTAGAAGTTCCACTCCCTTTCTCTTTTATTTACCAGTTTCAGACACTGTCTGTTTCTTCTCTCTTCGCACTTTTCGTGGCGTCGTCCGTATGATCGTAGCTGCACCAACTTACTGCTAAGTTCGTAGCCGAGTTCTGATCAGTAACTGTCCTAGTTCTGTCGTCGTAGCTGCTTAATAACTGCCTGAGTTCTCACTACTAACTGACGAGTGCTCTCCAGTAACCGACGACCGACCAGACGTATGTCGGCCTAGATATAGCCGCTTTTAGAGGGCGCGCATCTTCGGTTACTCCCTGCAGGATGCGCGGCGCCTGCTTGCTATTGGCTTTCGGTCTATCGCTGCCTTCTCCACGGTCGTTCTCTTACGTCTGGTGTGTGACGATGACTTTACGCCACAACAATGGGTATGGTTGAACAGGATATAACAATGCTAATAGTAACGCTACAACAAATATATTTAGAAACAATGCTAATAGCAACGTCACAACAGATTTGGAAGCAATGGTAATACCAACGACACAACAAATAGATTTGGAAACATTTGAAACCTTGATTTTTGAGATACTTTGCTTAAATATGGAGTGAAGAAATACTCAGGCAACGCTGGATTTTCAGCTAGTAGATTACAAAGATGTTTGCATCTGTCAGTGCTCTCTAGCTCAAAAAAAATGTTCAAATGTTTGGTAAGCTTATGGGACTTAACTACGGGGTCATCAGTCCCTAAACTTACAAACTACTTATGAACTACTTACGAACTAGGACGGCACAAATATCCATGCCCGAGGGGGGATTCGAAACCCCGGCCGTAGTGGCCGTGCAGACCGTGACTGGAGCGCCTCAGTCCCCTCGGCCACCGCGTCCGGCGCTCTCTAGCTCACGTGATTGTTTTTCAATTTTGGGTATGGTCGAACAGTATATAACAATGCTAATAGCAAACGTTTGTATTTTGAAAGACGGACGCTTCAAAGTGACAATTATTTCTTCACTTGTGCAAGACTTTCTTTATATTGTTGATTTGCCCTTTTGAAATGGTCGTAAAAGTTAATATCTAGCCGCTTCCCTAAAATCTGCCGCCTTAGGAGGTGGCATTTTTCGCCAACGCCTAAAGCCGACCCTAGTTTATGTTTATGCTCTGTATAAGATTCGTTACAATTTTTATGTAAGTCTGTACTTTGTACAGTCTCATTGAAAAAGTGCACAAAAAAATGTTACACTGCCAGCAGTAGATTTTAAATTTAACCCTCTCTTAATATTTTTCAAAATAAATTCTTTAACAAACGCAGAGAATAACGCCTTCCTGACGCTAAAACCTCCGAGGCACGTTGAAGAAATATTGAGCAAAGAAAGGCTGCTTTCGATACACCCACCCCCTCTTTTCCTCACTCCCTTAAGGATAAAATGTTATTCCAGCGGTAGCTCTCGGCCCAATAGGACTTGAAGCTCATTATTTAGTTTACAGAGTAAATTAAAGAAGCGGGAAGGGCGGAGAAGAAAAAAATCTGTAATTATTTCTGAAAAGTTTGGGGTTACAGCGGCGAACAAAAGCCGACCGCTCGTGGCTAACAGCCCGCCCGGAGGTTAGGGTGTTGGCAGGCCTGATTTATTTGTGTATAAAACGGTAATTAGTAGGCGGGGAGTGGCGGAGCGGCTACACGCGCCAGTGTTGCCAACACGCCGGCTTTCTAAAGGCATTTGCGCCGGTCCATAAGCCGGGGCATTTAGCCGGGCGAGTAATTAGGAGAAAGTGAATTAGAATGGGCCGGGCGCGCTCGGGGCGGCCACACGGGCCAGGCAGCTGGGGTGGATCGGCCGGATTAACGCTCACGTGCAAACACCCTGTCGTCGCCGTCCGCGCACGGAAGGAACACAAAAAGGAAGCCCTGAAATCCGTGCAGCAGGGCTCAACTCCCTGTCTAATTGGAGTCCCCGTCCTGTTCACAATAGATATCACTCGTCTACCTCCAACCCACTGGCAACGCATTCTGTGTGCTTAATGAGTTCATTGTTATTTAACGCTTATAGCGAGGACGCCGTAATTTACGTCGGGGAGGGAAGAAGGAATGGCACCGACGTAATATTACGTTACGGAACATTCCGTGTTGTTTTGCGTTTCAAATGTAATTTTATCGTTCCTGTTGAAAACCATAGGTTTTCTTAATGATTATCAATTTCAGTTTAGAGCTAGATCGCAGGACCTAACAACATAACGCCATATAGTAATATATACGAGGTCTGCATCTACATAAATACTCTGAAAGTCACATTGAAGTGCATGTTAGAGAGTTCATCGAATCGATTTTTTTAGATTTCTCTACAGCTCCGTTCTCTAAAAAAAGGTACGCCTAAATCTTTCCGTTTTCGATCTTATTTCTCTTATTTTATTAAGATGATTATTTGTTTATTTGCTGTCGTTTACAATGACCTGTCGTCTAGATTCTAAACCTGGTCCATTTTTATTTTTTTATTTTTTTTTTAACACTGGATAATTTTTCTTGTATCTAGTTAAATTTAACAACGTACAGCTTAATTAACTTAGGAAATAAAACTATAAGTAACAATTGAAAAAAATTATTAAATATATATCCATTTAACAAGAGAAAGTAAAGAAATAGGAAAAGTACAGAGGTTTATGTTGAAAAAGAATAACATGAATTTATATTTAATAGAAGAAGATGATAGGAGATAGAAATTATTAGAAGATGGAGTCCGACATCTTGATGCTTGAGGGTCGATGATTTGGCATTCTTATCAAGTCGTCAGCCCTCAACCATAGTTAGTATTATCTGTATATCTGTATGATCATGTCTTCCTTTATAGTTGGTTGCTAACAAAGTATATTGCTTTCGGAAGACAATGTTGGTGACAGAAATTTCGCAAATAGATCTCGCCGCAACGAATAACGCCTTCCTTTTAATGAAGTCCACGCCAACTCGTAAATCATGTCCGTGAAAATGTCTCCCCGATATCACGATAAAACGAAACGAGCTTCCCTTCTCTGAACTTCCTCTAAATCGTTCGTCGGCTCCACCTGGTGTGGATCCCACAGTGCGCAGCAATATTTCAAAAGAGGACCCACAAGCACAGTGAAGGCAATTTCTTTACCAGAAGTGTTGCATTTTCTGAGTGTTCTTCCAATGAAACGTAGCCTTTGGTTCACCTTCCCTACATTATTTTCTATGTGTTCTTTCTAGTTTGTTCTTAATTGTTATTTCTAGGTATTTAGTTGAATTGATGACCTTCAGACTTGACAGATTTATTGTGTAAAGGACGTTTAAAGGATTTCTTTTAGTGATCATAAGGATGATTTCACACTTTTCATTCTTTAGGTTCAACACTTATCATTATTAAGGGTCAATTAACAATTTTTGCACCTTTATGATATCTAAATCATTCTGCAGTTGCTTTTGATTTTCTGGTGACTTAACTAACCGATAAATAAGAGCATCATCTGCGAACAGTCTTAAGAGGGGTACTCACATTGTCTCCTAAATCGTTTATAAAAATAAAGAACAGTAGTTTCCCTTTAACACTACCCTGGAGAATGTCACATATGTTCAAAACCTTCTGGAATGTTATCTACAAAAAAAGTCTACGTTTACCTTTTACTTATTGAGCATGGTCTTTTTTAAAATAATCTCCTCCACCATTGATTCATCGCTTGTAATATTACAGATACAGAGGGAAGCTGATTGTTTCCATGTGAAGTGCTGGTTTTGCCAGGATGTTGGGTTCCCCAGCCTGCCGGCTACCAGTTTGGCCGGCCGCGGTGGCCGAGGGGACTGAGGCGCTCCAGTCACGGTCTGCACGGCCACTACGGTCGGGGTTCGAATCCCCCCTCGGGCATGGATATTTGTGCCGTCCTTAGATAGCTCATAAGTAGTTTGTAAGTTTAGGGACTGATGACCCCGTAGTTAAGTCCCTTAAGCTATACAGACATTTGAACATTTTTTTGAACTACCTGTTTGGACCTAGTGAATGGGATACAACAGGTAGTCAGGGTTTCCCTAATGTGCTCGGAAACAGGAAGCGACTGTCTTTGATGAGCGAGGGCGGCTAACCCAGAATCGAACTTAAATACTATATAATCACACACATTGTTCTAAAAATCCATATAACATCAGGGAGTGATTATATGGCAAATATAATTATATGAATTGATTCAGGAGACTTGTAACAATCAAACGCTGTAATTACAATTTAAACATCCTTTACAGATAAAGAGCCGATAAATTTCAGTTCTATAATAATAATATTATAAGACTTATATTTATAATTATTGATACATAGTGTTTATCAATGACAGTTTAAGAAGCAAATCGGCAGCATTGCACCACGCTACCTATCTTAAAAGACGTACCACGCTATTTACTTATTCTTTCAATAAACTTTGTTTTACTCTCTTGTTCTGCTTTTCGTTAGGTAATAATATTCTTAACAGGAACCCAGCAAAGCGCATTACATATTTATACGTATTAGCGTTACACATTTACAAAATATAAACATTCAGTGTTTATATTTTGTAAATGTGTAACGCTAAGTGTAGCAAAAATGCTCTCATGTGTTAAAAAACGTCAATGCCCAATGCATAACTTGGTTACACGAACATTTGATCATTTTACTTTTACTTGCTTTGAAATGTCATACATCCATAAGACCTTAGTTATATACATAAAACTCATGAAACACGACGGCCAATATGGCGTCTTCATCTCTCTAGTGAAAAGAGCTGCCTTCCCCTTCCCCGCCTACCCGGATAGCGACGCGGCGTGACGTCGGTGGCGGTGGCGGTCTCCTACCCTACTGGATATCGTTGAGAATATCTGGCATGCTTGATACTGCCCGACACGTTGGGAAGACCTCGTAAACGTTTGGTTGGCACCGTGGTCTACGAGAAAGACAGGCCTCAGTGTAGTTGTCATGCTATTAATCAAAGCAGTTCCGATCTGGCGCGATCGCTAGCTCAGTGACTGCCCGCTGACGCAGTGGGAAATGCCCAGCGCACGGCCAATCGGCTAGCGATCGCGCCGGCTCCGAACTACTTTGCCTACTTGGCATGGCGACTGCGCTGGGGCCTCGGTTCGCACGTTATGACGTCAGAAACTCGCCTCGTTGGCCACTCTCGTTCAGATGCACGCTCCGTGTGCAGACGGCTTATTAACGGCACTGGCAGCCCAGCTCAGCTCGGGCAGAGTGGCGCGCCGTCCGTCACGCCGGCGACTTCCCCGATGTGCCTGCTGGCTCAGATGTACTGTGAATGATTGTTGCTCCAAGACGTAACAAAAATGTTTGGCCGGCGGCGCGCGCGATCGCCTCGGCAGGTCGTCCATCACTGGCGGTTTGTTTAGCCCGCGCGGCTATTGACGCCCCCGCCCAGTGTTTATTGTGGCTCGGCCGGCGGCGGTCGCAACTGCCGCGCGTGCTTCGGCGCCGCGTCTCGCTCCGGGCACACTCGTCAATCCTCGCCTATTCCGAGATTCGAATCTTTCCGCGGACGAATGCGCAGGAGAATAGCTGCAACGGCTAGTCGTTAATTTTTATTTACTAGTCCGAAAACATTCAAGCTGTTCCCTTCAATCTATGTGATACGCTAGTTCAGGGTATACCAGCGCGCGCGCTCGCCCGTCAGCTAGGGAGCGCTCACACCCAAACCTCCAGATGTCAGACACGTTGCATATCGATAGAGTATCAACCGAAACTTCTATATAATTCGTGCTATGTGCTGCCGTCCAGGAGAACGTGCGTTGCGGTGCGCGTGGCTTTCCACCGTCGGGGTTTCGAATCCCCCTCGGGCATGGATGTTTGTGTCGTCTTTAGTATAAGGTAGTTCATATGTAGTTTGTAAGTTTACGGACTGATGACCCCGCAGTTAAGTGCCGTAAGGTTTACAAACATTTCAACATTTTGAGAACGTGCGTAAACGGGAATTAATATTCAACACAGGAAAAGCGTATCTGTAGGGGTCTGCCGCGCTAAACTCCCGTGGGGTAGTTGATAGAGCAAATGTTTGTCGTTACGAGGGTCCTCAGTTCAAACACTAGTGGCTACAAATTTATTTTTGTGTGTAACATTGCAAATTGTTCTACGTCGAGAAACGTACACCGAGTGTTACATGGGACAACATGTTCCTGAAATGTAAAAGGACTGTTCGGATTTTATAGCACTGTGTTGTCGGCAGTTTGCTTCTGCTTCGTTTTATTTGAAAGTAGCAAACATGTAGAGTATATTTGTAGAAGAAAGAAACAATTTCACCATAGGTGCGGAAGTATTAAAGTAATAATAATAATAAATGGCTGCTAGACTAGATAGACAGCACCGCCGTTCAGCGGATGTGCGTGTTGTGGCTAGAGTGCCGTGTGTTTCCCCAGAACATCAAGTGGGGCTGACGTTGCTGTCCAGTCCGCACGCTATTGCTAATGCTGCAGCTAACAGTTCTGTTTTTCGAAACGAACCCGTGACACGCTATAGACATTCTCTTTTAACAGTTTTCAACGTACTGCAGTTTAAAAAAAGGTCTAAGCGGGGCTTTAACCCACGACCGTCTGTTCGATAAACTAACACTCTACCAACTAGCTCACGGCAGCACAACGTGATAAGCTCTCTTGGTTATGATTCTCCTCTACTCCGTAAGTTAGGTGTTACTTATTATTATAATTTACGCATGTTCTCCGGGACGGCAGCACATAGCACAAATTATTTGGAAGTTTCGATTGACACTGTATCGATATACAACGTTTGGTACCGATCTGAGTGACATCTGAGGGTTTGGGTGTCATATACCCGCGGGCACCGCTTCTCGGCCGTGATCTGTTGTCGTATGGTCGTATGCGGCGCACGGCTATGGCGAGCGTACGTGCAAGTGAAGCAGCCGGAGGAGCTGTGACGTCACGAGAAACTGCCAGTTACATTCCAATTCCCGCGACGGATACAATAGTTTCTGAAACAGCTATAACTGAAGCTGCCATTTTTCTTCGTAGAAATGCGGGACACGTGACGCCAGGTCAATCCTCAGTGATAACTTTTAAGGACTGTTAGGGTGACATGAACGTGGCTGGACACATGAGAACACTGAATGATTTAGACAGAAAATTTGATAAATAGCGGAAGTAAGTTTCCTACAAACTGTTGCTAACTAGCATTGTAAATGCCTGGAATTGACAAATGGAAATTCAACGCAAGACCGTGCCATAAATCATTTTCTAATCAACCTAGCAGAGCAATTGATTGCCAAGGGACAAAAGACTGCCAAGGTACAGCGAAAATCGTCAACTAGGACTACACCTCATCGAAGGAGAACATAGAGGAAGAGGGTGTGTTTTCTGTTCCAGCAACAAAAAGGAAACACCAACAAAAACAATCTGTAAAATGTACCAGCGTCACTTATACAAAATGTGCTTTGCAACAAATCGTATGTAATTTTATAATAACTCAGATACATGTAAAAATCTTTGATAGTAAATGCGTTCGACAATTTTTTCTAACTAATGTCATTCAGTAATCCTAGTGGGACACGAGTTTCCCACGCAATACGACTGTTGGGACACCAGTGTCCCAGGGTCTAATTGCACCAAGAGAGATCAGAATTGCAAAAAATAGTATTCGTAATATTAGCTGTAAACTCCGCCCGACACCCCTCGGGAGGGCCTACTGGGTACCGACCGGCCACCGTGTCATCCTCTGCTCGAAGGCGTCCACGGATGCGGTATGGAGGGGGACGTGGTCAGCGCCCCGCACTCCCGGCCGTTACGTCAGTCTTCGTGACCGGAGCCGCTACTTCTCAGTCAAGTAGCTCCTCAGTTGGCCTCGCTACGGCTGAGTGCAACCCGCTTGCCAACAGCGCTCAGCAGACCCGGACGGTAATCCATCTAAGTGCTAGCCAAGCCCGAGAGTGCTTAACTTCGATGATCTTACGGGAACCTGTGCATCCACAGTGGCACGGCCGTTGACATTCGTAATATTATCACTACTAATAAAATACTATCAGGACTAAAGCGGAACTTCTATAGAAGTTTTAAGAGATCCGTCTCGAAAGGGTTAAGGGTATCCTGACCAGCACTCGGTGCGTGCAGGATGCTTTAAGCCCCTCTCAACAGGTAGGTGACGTGCTGTTCCAAAAACATAATGCTCTTCCAATAACGTTTGGGCGTGCAGCCGTATCTGGTCGACATTTTGCCTCTTTAATACATCGGGCGTACATAATATCAGATGATTAAAAGCTCGACGAAGACTTGAAACACCTGGAGAAGGTTTTTAAGAAATTGACTGTACTTCTCGCCAAATAAAGAAGGCCATGCACAACTAAAATAACAAGAAGCAAAGCACAGAGAACACTGTGGAGTAGCCGAGCGGTCTAAGGCACCTCGCTGCGGAACGCGTTGGTTTTATTTATTTATTTTTGTTTTATATATTTATTTTTTTTATTTTAGAACACTGATTACGACTACAAATCAACCTTATTCCTGCTTTATGCCGGAAATAAAGATAAGATAAAGCATCCAACAATCCGAAAATTGAACACCACAGTGCTTTACTCGGCATGATCCTGTTTGGAGGTGGTATGCCTTTGCCTTCCTCCGACCTTTGAACTGACTTACCCAGCCAGTTATAGCGGGACCTACAGTTTATGAGCAATAGTGCCGGAGGTGAAAAAAGTGGAATGTGACGGATAAAAATCCTGGGACATACCGGGGATCGAACACGCGACCTTTGGATTTGTAGGCTGCCACTCTACCACTGTGCTACCGAGCCGCACAATGTTCTCCAAAATAGGCAGGTTGTTTATGAAAAATAGAATCAACGTTATCTCCCGTCCACCAGCGAAGAGTTTGACATTATTAGCATCCGTCAGAGACGATCTGTAACCGATAAAACGGCTGTTTACAAAATTCCTTGTAAGTGTGGTTCTGCATATATAGGCCAAACGATACGAACTGTACATGAATGATGCGTAAAAAACGAACCATCAAAATCAGCAGTAGCAGAACACTGTGTTTTCATGGGATAATTAGAATGCAAGAAACCAAAAATTTAGCTTCAGTTCCAGTTTTTGGGATTCAGTTATTATAGAGACGATGGAAACAAGTTTTTCCCATACACACACACACGCGCGCGTTTGTAAATCTATTGGAGCAAACTGCGTGTTCATAAGTCCGTAGCTTACAAACTACTTAAACTAAGGTAAACTAACCTAAGGACAACACACACACACACACACACACACACACACACACACACACACACACACACACGCACGCACGCCCCAGGGAGGACTCGAACCTCCGACGGTGAAAACCGCGCGCTCCGCAGCGAGGCGCCTCAGACCGCTCTGTTACTCCACCGCGGCTAAGTCTTTCCGGCAGTCTTATAAATCGTGACAGTGGCTTTCAGCTTGATAAACATTGGAATCCTGTGATTCATATTATCCAGTCACAGCGAAATCGACGCCATCAATCAATAATCAATTTCTAGAACACTGTTTTTCTTCCATCACCAAGAGCAGCACATACAACACTGCCGAATCGGGCATGACAGCACCTAAATCATGCGCAAAACGACGCCGGAACTTTCGGCATCAGCAAGAACCAGAATAAATACCGCGACTGCACCTGGGCTGTTCAGTACTTGACTAATCACCTGAAAATGGTCGGACGTCTCTGCGTCTAAATATCGTGGCAGAATGTCGACGGCATCCGGCTGCACAACCGAAAGTTATTGGAAGAAGAAATACGCCGGGAAACTTCAGAAGTCACAGGATAATGCTCGCCCATACTTAGCACTTTAAACTCAGTATGCACTGTTCCAAGAATAAATATTGAGTCAATTAGAAAGCTCAAAGAGGGTGTGCTAATTTTTGTTATGAAAATGGTGCACAATCAGTAGTAGATAACAATCACAGTTTCACTTTTGTCTGATAGTAAACTGTGAGCAAACCAGCAAATTGACTCCATGTAAGGAGCAGTCATAAAAAATCAAATACCCGCAACAAATTGATCCATTCAAAAATAATCACCGCATGCATTAAGACGTTTACCTCACATGGAGCAAGGAGACCAGTCGAGGGATCCACAGCCATACTTAAACTCTTGCACCTACTCGTCCGACTGAAACCGACGTCCATGCATGTATTTCTGCAGGTCACCAAAGGAGTGAAGGATCGTGCTATTCAGAGGATGCTGCAGTTTTTACCAACCAAATCACTGAAGCGTAGCATAGTCCGATTGGAATCATCGTCATCATCTTTTCCTTCTTCATGTCAGCTATCTCCCATGTCACGTAGGATCGGCGTTGTTTTTATTTTTTTATTTTATTTTTCTATTCCATAAATGTCTATTCAATGCGCCTTCCCTCCTCCAACCTTTTTCTCTTAGATCCCCTCCTTCCTTTAATTTTTAGCTTTTCAATTCTTCTCTCCATGTATTACTTATCTCTTCTCTGCACATGCCCGTACCATCTTATCCTACTCTCTTGGAGCTTTTTCTTATGGACCCCTGCCGCGGTGGAGTAGCCGAGAGGTCTAAAGCACCTCGCTGCGGAGCACGCGGTTGCTCGCCGTGGAGGTTCGAGTCCTCCCTGGGGCATGGGTGTGTGTGTTGTCCTTAGGTTAGTTTACCTAGGTTTAAGTAGTTTGTAAGCTACAGACTGATGACCACGCCGTTTGGTCTCATAGATTTACAAGAGAGGTCTAAAGCACCTCGCTGCGGAGCACGCGGTTGCTCGCCGTGGAGGTTCGAGTCCTCCCTGGGGCATGGGTGTGTGTGTTGTCCTTAGGTTAGTTTACCTAGGTTTAAGTAGTTTGTAAGCTACAGACTGATGACCACGCCGTTTGTCTGATAGATTTACAAGAGAGGTCTAAAGCACCTCGCTGCGGAGCACGCGGTTGCTCGCCGTGGAGGTTCGAGTCCTCCCTGGGGCATGGGTGTGTGTGTTGTCCTTAGGTTAGTTTACCTAGGTTTAAGTAGTTTGTAAGCTACAGACTGATGACCACGCAGTTTGGTCTGATAGATTTACAAACATTTGAACATTTCTTATGGACCCTGCTTTTTGCTCTTGCCATGATGTACTCGTCCCCTATTCTGTGCTTTCGAGTAACTTCACTCATCCCCCTTAATATTATCATTTGTGCCACTTCCAACATTCTCTCTTCGACTTTTGTAATTGCCTTAGTTTTTACGCTGTAGACAATCGCAGGCCTCACTGCAGACTTTTACAGATTACTTAAAATTTTAAACATAGCAGCTACTGTCAGCAACCGTTACAACGTCAATGCCGGCCGCTGTGTCCGAGGGGACTGAGGCGCTCCAGGCACGGTATGCACGGCCACTACGGTCGGGGGTTCGAATCCCCCCCTCGGGCATGGATATTTATGCCGTCCTTAGTATTAGCTAGTTCATAAGTAGTTTGTAAGTTTAGGGACTGATGACACCGTAGTTAAGTCCCATAGACTCTACAAACATTTGAACATTTTTTGCACGGCCACTACGGTCGGGGGTTCGAATCCCCCCTCGGGCATGGATATTTGTGTCGTCCTTACTGTTAGCTAGATCATAAGTAGTTTGTAAGTTTAGGGACTGATGACCCCGTAGTTAAGTCCCATAAGCTTAACAAACATTTGAACATTTGAACAACGTCAATGGATAAACAAGCAGCCCTCGGTCGCAAATTAAAAATTATTTGACCAGGTTTCGGCAATGACTAAGATTGCCTTCATCATAAAATATAAAATAAAACAAGTCACATAATACAGGTGAGTAGTATTTTTTATTATGCGACTTGTTTTGTTTTATATTTTCTGTAGAAGGCAATCTTAGTCATTGCTGAAACCTGGTCAAATAATTTTTAATTTGCGACCGAGGGCTGCTTGTTTATCCATTTTACATATTACATTTCATTCTGCAGCTAACCGTCTTATCACGCAGTCCTCCACTTAATTTCATTCATTTCATCCATCCACTATTTTAGTCTCCAGCGCGATTGACGGTGTACTCAAGATACAGTCACAGCGCCTCATATCATGTGCGATACCAGTCGTGAAATTGTGTTTCGTGGCCATATACAAGCATTCACTTCCAAGATCCTCTTCCTGCTTTCCAACTATTACTTCAGACTTAAATTGGAAAGAACACGTAGATAATATCGTGGGAATGGTGAACCAGAGACTGCGTTTTATTGGCAGAACCCTTAAAACATGCAACAGAACTACAAAAGAAACTGCATACACTACGCTTGTCCGTCCATTTTTGGAGTATTGCAGCCCAGTGTGGGATCCTTATCAGGTGGGTTTGACGGAGGACATCGAAAGAGTCCAAAGAAGGGCAGCACGTTTCGTGTTGTCACGATACAGGGGAGAAATCAAATGTTTGTTAAGCTTAAGGGACTTAACTACGGGGTCATCAGTCCCTAAACTTACAAAGTACTTATGAACTACCTACAACTAAGGACGGCACAAATATCCACGCCCGAGGGGGGATTCGAACCCCCGACCGTAGTGGCCGTTCAGACCGTGACTAAAGCGCCTCAGTCCCCTCGGCCACCGCGGCCGGCTACAGAGGAGACAGCATTACGGAATGATACAGGATTTGGGGTGGGAATCATTACAACAACGGCGCTTATCGATGCGGCGTGGGCTACTTGCGAAACTCCAATCGCCAACATTCTCCTCCGAATGCGAAAATATATTGTTGACTCCCACTTACATAGGTAGAAATGATCATCAGAATAAAATACAAGAAATCAGAGATTGAACGGAGAGATTCAGGTGTTCTTCCCGCGCGCTATTCAAGAATTGAATTGGAGATAAATAGTATAACGGTGGTTCGATGAACCCTCTGCCAGGCTCTTAAATGTGATTTACAGAGTATCCCATGTAGATGCAGATGTAGAATACCCACTGTATTCCAGAATCCACCTCACCGCGTACAAGAATTCCGTATGGGCGGATCCCGAAGAGATAGCTGCCGATAACATACGACCATTGTTCGGGGACGAGAGCACGGTCTGTTGTGTGTACGAGTTGTCTTCTGAACATTGCATTTCATTACTGTCACCTATAAATCCCGCGCACAAAGGCGCATTTGAACTTGCTGCCAAATTACCAACGGTCCGGCTTTCTCAGTTGTTTGTTGACCGATTAATGGGAGAGACGTTTTTAGTCATGCGCGTCGATAGATTAACTGCCGCTCCTCCGGGTGCATGCATAGTCGATAAAGCTCCCGAACGAATTACTGTCACCTGTAATAGGTGAACGGCATGAAATAGGTCGTTTCATAAATATTAATACCGTATTGAGGGCCGATTCCGCTGCACACTGTTTTGTAGTAGTCGCCCATTCAGGTCTTAAATGTAAAGCGAAGGGGATAAAGGAGAGGATGAAAGGTCATTGACGAGACATTGTGCTCTCCGTCACGACGAGAGAGCGATACAAGCCGCTAATCGCCAAGTCTCGCGTCGTAGAGTTCTACGAAATCAGTTGCTGTTTAACCAATGCAATGACGTGATCAGAGTGTGGTCTAGCAAGTTGTTAATATACAGTTATTGCTCTTAAGAATCTCTGAATCGCTTGTTTTGTTAGCGCTGTCAACATTTATACTAGCGACCTCGGCACGATCTGGAATGTATATGCGTTATGGCTTCGATTACTGCACCTAGTTGCAGGACCTCAACGTCCAACCGCAGTCACGCAGCAGTGATATGTAACTGTGCTCTCATTGTTTGCCTACTTACTTTGTCTCAGCAATTTGATTAGCGTCGCTGTTGTTGACGTAAGTTTTGTGTTCAGATGCGTTTGTTTGTGAGGGCAGAATTTAAATAAAATCTAGGCACTTTGATAGCTCCATGTAGGAAAATATATCGGCGATGTAAACCACTGTAATGTGGTTTTGAATTTGTCAGAGATAATCTTATTTACTAATAAAAAATAAAATCGCACTTCCGTGTTTCACCAGCCACTTTAGATTTTCGTGTAGTTATATGATGTTTGCAAATATTTCGGATAAAAAATTAATAAAACTATGAAGAATAGAAAATTAAATATATAAGACTAGCTAAAAACCCGGCGTTTCCCGGGTATTTATTTATTTATTCCTGCCTTGATTTAGTATTTCTCCTGTCCCTTCTCTCTCTGTGTCCATCTCCTTCTTGTAAAAACGTGTTATATTTATAGGAGAATATATAAGAAATAAGGCTGTCTTGCATATTGTACAAAATTATATGTGCAGTATCCAAACAAAGAAAGTTAACAGTCAAAATACAAATGGCATATAAAATTCGCACGATATCATATTTATTGAGTTACTGTTTTACGGCATCTACAGCGAAACTATTCTTTTCGCCAGCCGCGGTGACCGAGCAGTCTGCGGCGCACCAGTCACGGTCTGCACGGCCACTGCGGTCGGGGGTACGAATCCCCACTCGGGCATGGATATTTGTGCCGTCCTTAGTGTTAGCTAGTTCATAAGTAGTTTGTAAGTTTATGGACTGATGACCCCGTAGTTAAGTCCCCTAAGCTCCACAAACATTTGAACTATTCTTTTCGTTTCATCATTTTGTGTTGTATGGGGGGAGGGGGAGTGTCAGTTACAACACGCTTCATAAACGTCCGAAATTACATGCAAACCTTGTTGCAGGTCCCTAACTACTCCCATCTTTCAATAATTGACGTATAAATCTGGGTATTCTCATGCGATGGCCTCTCATTATTTGTTGTTGTTGTTGTGGTCTTCAGTCCGGAGACTGGTTTGATGCAGCTCTCCACAATACCCTATCCTGAGCAAGCCTCTTCATCTCCACATAAGAACGACAACCTACATCTGTCTGAATCTGCTTACTGTATCCATCTCTTGGTCTTCCCCTGCGATTTTTTCCCCACACACTTCCCTCCAACGCTAAATTAACAATTCCTTGATGTCTAAGAATGTGTCCTACCAATCTATCCCTTCTTTTAGTCAAGGTATGCCAGAAATTCCTTTTCTCCCCAATTCTGTTCAGTACCTCCTCATTAGTTACGCGATCCACCCACCTAATCTTCACCATTCTTCTGTAGCACCATATTTCAAAAGCCTCAATCCTCTTCCTGTCCGCACTGTTTATCGTCCATGTCTCACTCCCATACAAGGCAACACTCCATACAAATGCCCTCAGAAAGGACTTCCTTAGGCCTAAATCAATATTCGATGTTAACAAATTTCTCTTTTTCAAAAACGCTTTTCTACCCATTGCCATTCTGCATTTTATATCCTCTGTACTGCGCCCATCATTTGTTATTTTACTGCCCAAGTAACAAAACTCATCTACCTCCTTTATTGCTTCGTTTCCCAATCTAATTCCTTCAGCATCACCTGATTTTCTTACACTGCACTCCATTACCCTAGTTTTGCTCTTGTTAATGTTCATCTTATATGCACCTTTCAGCACACTGTCCATTCCATTCAATTGCTCTTCCAGGTCCTTTGCTGTATCTGACAGAATTACTATGTCATCGGCAAAACGCAATGTTTTTAATTCTTCCCCCTGAACTTTTATTCCTTCACCAAATTTCTCCTTGCTTTCCTTTATAGCTTGTTCAATGTACAAATTGAATAACATTGGAGAAAGGCTACAACCCTCTCTCACTCCCTTCCCAACCACTGCATCCCTTTCATGCCCTTCAACTCTGACAACCGCTGTCTGGTTTTTGTACAAGTTGTAAATAACCTTACGCTCCCTATAATTTACTCCTGCTTTTTTCAGAACTTTGAAGAGTTTATTCCAATCAACATTGTCAAAAGCCTTCTCCAAATCTACAAAAGCTAGAAATGTAGATTTGCCTTTTCTTAATCTATCTTCTAGGATAAGCCGTAAAGTGAGTATTGCCTCCCGTGTTCCTACATTTCTCCTGAACCCAAACTGATCTTCCCCGAGGTCGGCTTCTACCAGCTTTTCCATCCTTCTGTATATAATTCGCGTTAATATTTTGCACCCATGACTTATTAAACTGATGGTTCTGTAGTTTTCACACCTGTCTGCACCTGCTTTCTTAGGGATGGGGATTATAACATTTTTCTTAAAGTCTGAGGGTACTTCACCTGTCTCATACATCTTACACACCAGGTGAAACAATTTTGTCATGGCTGGTTCTCCCAGAGACTTCAGTAGCTCTGAGGGAATATCATCTATTCCAGGGGCCTTGTTTCGACTTAGGTCTTTCAGGGCTCTGTCAAATTCTTCTCTCAGTACAGTATCTCCTATTTCATCTTCATCTACATCCTCTTCCCTTCCTACAATATTGTCTTGAAGTTCATTTCCTTTGTAGAGCCCCTCTATATATTCTTTCCACCTTTCAGCTTTCCCTTCTTTGCTGAGAACTGGTTTTCCATCAGTGTCCTTGATATTCATAGAGCTGTTTTTCTTATCTCCAAATGTTTCTTTTATTTTCCTGTAGGCTGTATCTATTTTTCCCCTATTTATACATTCTTCTACATCCTTGCATTTGCCTTCTAGCCACTCCTGCTTAGCCATTTTGCACTTCCTGACAATCTCATTTCTTAGTCGTCTGTACTCCATTTTGCCTGTTTCATTTACTGCATTTTTATCTTTTCTCCTTTCATCGATTAAATTTAATATCTCCTGTGATATCCAAGGATTTTTTGTAGGTCTTTCCTTCCTACCTATTTTGTCCTCTGCTACCTTCACTATTTCATCTCTCAATTTTACCCATTCCTCCTCTACTGTTTTATTTCCCCCCGTTTCTGTCAATTGTTGCCTAAAGCCCCCTCTGAAATTTTTAAGAACCTCAGGTTCCTTCAAATTATCCAGGTCCCATCTCCTTATTTTCCTACCTTTTTGTAGTTTCTTTAGTTTCAGCCTACAGTTCATAACCAACAAGTTATGGTCAGAGTCTATATCTGCCCCTGGGTATGTCTTACACTGTAGTACCTGATTCCGAAATCTATGTCTTACCATTATAAAATCTATCTGATATCTTCCGGTGTCTCCTGGTCTCTTCCACGTATACAACCTTCTTTTGTGATTCTTGAACCAGGTGTTTGTTATAACTAAATTATGTTCTGTGCAAAATTCTACCAGGTGGCTTCCTCTTTCATTCCTTTTGCCCAGACCATATTCACCTACTATCTTCCCTTCACTTCCTTGTCCTACTACCGAATTCCAGTCTCCCATAACAATTAAATTTTCCTCTCCCTTAATTGTCTGAATAATTTCCTTTAGCTTCTCATATATTTCTTCGATTTCCTCATCATCGGCAGAGCTAGTTGGCATATAAACCTGTACTACTGTTGTCGGTGTTGGCTTCGTATCTATCTTGACAATGATAATGCGATCACTGTGCTGGTCATAGTAGTTTACCCGCATTCCTATTTTCTTATTCATTATCAATCCTACTCCTGTGATACCCCCAACTGATTTTGTATTTATAATCCTGTACTCACCTGACCAGAAATCCTGTTCATCCTGCCACCGAACTTCACTAATCCCCACTATATCTAACTTCAACCTATCCATTTCCCTTTTTAAATTTTCTAATTTTCCTACTCGATTAAGGGATCTAACATTCCACGCTCCGACCCGTAGAATGCCAGTATTGTCTTTCCTGATGATCACATCCTCCTGAGTAGTCCCCGCCCGGAGATCCGAATGGGGGACTATTTTACCTCCGGAATATTTTACCCGAGAGGATGCCATCATCATATGTTCATACAGTAGAGCTGCATGTCCTCGGGAAAGGTAACGGCTGTAGTTTCCCCTTGCTTTCAGCCGTTCGCAGTAGCTGTGTGGCAAAGCCACTTTAGCTGATGTTACAAGGCCAGCTCAGTCAATCATCCAGACTGTTGCCCCTGTAACTACTGAAAAGACTGCTGCCCCTCTTCAGGAACCACACGTTTGTCTGGCCTCTCCACAGATACCCCTCCGCTGTGGTTGCACCTACGGTACGGCAATCTGTATCGTTGAGGCACGCAAGCCACCCCACCTCGGCAATGTCTGTGGTTCATGGGAGTGGCTCATTATTTATGACCCCATATATGTCGTGCTTTTTTTTTTTTTTTTTTTTTTTTTTGTCCGGAACCTTCGGCAGCGTACGGTGAACAGTTCAGTAAAGTTTCGTTGCAATCGAATGAATGGTTCATGAACACATAGAGGACATACAGACATTCATTTTTATGTATAGAGATAGATAATAGTATGTAATATTGCCACGAGAGACCACGTATGCCGACTGCCGGCGTGGCTCAGGGGATAGCGTCACCGACTGCGGTGCTGAAGGTCGCCGGTTCAATCCCGCCCACCGGCTAAAATTTATTTCTATGTAATTAACAATTCCAGAATGTTCTACATCTTTCTTATGTTCACTTGTAAATTCTACTTGTGTCTTATGTTAACTGTTCTTCTAATTTCTGGTACATTCTGTCTGTGTATAAATAGCAGAGCACTCTGCCCGAGAGGCAGTCAGTGCTGCGTGTATGTTGAGTTCGCAATAAACCTGCTGCCAGTTCAGTTGACAACCCTGCCTTCGAAGTCAAGCCTGCTTCCATTGCAACGCGACTATATTTTTTATTATTATTATTGTTACTAGCATAAGTCACCATTGGTGCCAATGTGGCATCATTAGACCGCCTTACACGTTACGTGAACTTCTCACGTCTGACCTATATTCGTCTGTATTGACACCTTTCTATTTAGAACGTCGACGAGGTCGACAATTACAGAGGAAGGTCTCAGGCACCTTCGATTGAGTTTGTAACAACTACGCTTCAGTGTGAGACAGGTAGTTTAGAGAAAGTCATCGCTTCATTGCGCTGCGTTCTGTAGAATTCAAATGTTCAATTGCTTGTAAAGCTATGGGAGCAAACTGCAGAGTTCATCAGTCCTTAGACTTACAAACTTCTTATGATAAGAACAACACAGACACCAATGATCGAGAGAGCACGCGAACCCCCGACGAGGAGCATCCGCGCAATCCGCAGCGAGGTGCCGCAAAGCGCTCGGCCATTCCGTAGGAACGCACCAGCATCATGCGTAATCAAAGCGAGCGAAATGAGGTAACGCCTGATGAGTATGCCACACACATAACGTAGAGGTAACGCTGGTAGGATCCGAGTCACCGATCTTACTAGGATCGGTGTCTCCTTTCGACAAAATGCATATGGCATTATTCAGTTACATAGGCGGATTACATAAATATCTACACTGTAATATAAAAAGCTACTGTGTAAAGACAGGACAAAAAGGAACTAACAACGAAATATCATAGCTTCTGCAGCGGAGTGAAATCTGTAGTCTTCTGTAAGTAACAAGGGGAGGCCACGACATTTGGAACGCGGATTTACTGCAAACTTCGTACGCTCGTAGTACTCAATGAGGACAACAAAATGTTTAAGCAGTAGCGCGTATTGCTCAAGTATTATTGAGAAAATCGAAAGATAATTTCGGTCAGTCGTCAGATATGTACTACATTTACCTGTGCGTGGCCGTTTCTATCACGAAGCGGCGGCAGCCGAGTGGTTAGCGTCCGAGTCCCTTACTCGTTGGTCTCTGGATCGAGTCCCGTTCGTCACATTTTTTTTTTCAGTGCATTCATATTTGTTACTATTTATATAAGAATTCATATAACGGAAAAAATACATGTAATCAGATGAACTTTCATTTCATTAAGCGTCTTCAAAATTGTTCTTATTTAATCGAAAGAGAAATTACTTCTCGTGAAGACGCTATTAAAATACACTCGATACTGCATGATCAATTATCAGCGTCGATATTTAAGTAAATGCTGCGTTATGCATGGATTGCTTCCAAATTATCGGATGAAAGAGAGGTTTTTTTCCATGAAAAATCTCAAAAGACCTTGTGTATGCGGAAACATAGCATTTATTCAATGCAGCTGGTGCCGTTTAACTTTACGTTTTTCATGTTTTCACGAAAAATACCATCCTGCAACTCGTACTCGTAATGTCTAAAGCAACGATTAGTTGTACATGTTTCTAAAGCCGTCTGTGGCGGTCAAAACTTGCAGGTAACAAGTAGTTTCGGGCTCCTTCTAGAAATAAGGGAATTCTCAAATCAAGGACAAGCAAACGTTTTCACTTCAGTATCACTTTATGCGTTTGGTCATTTACTAGTCGGTAGTTACGAATATTATATTATTTGTGATAATAAAACTTTGTAGCCTGCCGCAGTGGCCGAGCTGTCTGCGGCGCGCCAGTCACAGTCTGCACGACCGCTACGGTCGGGGGTTCGAATCCCCCTCGGGCATGGATGTTTGTGCCGTTTTTAGTATAAGGTAGTTCATAAGTAGTTTGTAAGTTTAGGGACTGATGACCCCGCAGTTAAGTCCCTTAAGGTTAACAAACATTTGAACATTTTGAAAACTTTGTAGAACTGCCAAATAACATTGTAAATTTAATAAAAGTACATCTAATTACACATTTTTCCCTATATATCAATTGTAATATAAATAGTAATGAATATGAATGTGTTGAAAAATAATAAAAAGAAAAGAAAAAGGTGACGAACGGGACTCGATCCAACGACCAACGAGTACAGGGCTCAGACGCTAACCACTCGATTGCCGCCGTTTCGTGACTGAAGTGGACACGCTCAGGTAAATATGCTACATATTTGACGACCGACCGAAATTATCTTGCGATGTTCTCAATAACGCTTGAGAAGTACGCGCTACTGCATACACATGTTGTTGTCCTCATGGAGTACTACGAGCGTAAGAAGTTTGCAGTAAATCCGCGCTCCAAACGTCATGGTCTCCCCTTGTAAGTTCTTCGTAATTGTTATTACTAAGCATTTAGTTGATTTTACGGATTTCTTTTACTTCTCATAGGGATGACTTTACACTTTTCATTATATAGGGTCAGCTCTCACGTTTCCCATCATCAGTTTACAGCTGCTTTTGCTCTGGGCGTGCCTTCCCTAACCGATAAATGACATCATCATCGGCGAACAGTTTAGGAGAGCTGGTCACGTTGTGTCCTAAATCGTTTATAAAGATATCAAACAGTAGCGGGCCTATGACACTTCCCTGCGAAACACCTGGTACCACTTCCGTTTTACTCGATGACTTTCCGTCAATTACTGCGCACTATTTCCTTTGTACAGGAAATCTCGAATCCAGTCGCACTGCTATGGCAGTATTCCATAACCACGCAAATGATTGGAAACCGTTTATGAGATACAGTCGAAAACCTTCCGGAAATCTAGAAACTTGGAATCGATTTGAAATCCCTTATCGATACCAATCATATCTTCATGTAAGCAAAGAGCTACCTGTGTTTGAAATCAACGATATTTTCTAAACCCGTGTTCACTGTGGTTGAATAGGTCGTTCTCTTCGAGGTAGTTTACAATGTCTGGGCCGCGTTGGAGTGGCCGAGTCTTGCTGCGGAGCGCGCGGTTGCCCACCGTCGGAGGTTCGAGTGCTCCTCCGGGTGTGTGTGTGTGTGTGTGTGTGTGTGTGTGTGTGTGTGTGTGTGTTGTCTTTGGATTAGTTTATGTTAGTGTAAGTAGTTTTAACCCAAGGACTGATAATCACAGTAGTTAAGTCCCACATATTTACCAAGAATGTGCGAGAAAAATTTACGTTCCAAAATCCTGTTGTGAATCGACGTCACTGATATGGGCATGTAATTTTGCGGATAACTTCTATTGCCTTTCTTGAATATTAGAGTGACTTGAACTACTGTCCAGTCTTTGGATACTGATCTGTCGCTGAACAAGCGTTTTTATAAATAGTTATGCATCGGAATACTCTGAAAAGAACCCTAATTGGTATACAATCTGGGCCGGAATACTTCCTTTTGTAAAGAGATTTAAGTTGCTTTGTTACTGCAAGAATATCTGCTTCCAAATTACTCATGCTGTCAGTTGTTCTTAATCCGAATTTTGGAGTATTTATGTGAAGTGTAGCAGTTATCGGCATCTTAAGGGAATTTACGTTAAATATCATGCGTAAACTTGTACAATATTGACTGTAACCTATTGTCGCCACATAAATCCATCTAATTTCCTATAGATACGCACAAGGTCTTGTAATAACAATCAGTTCAATTTAAAATAATTACATTTATAAGATGCACCTTTCCTGCCAGTGATCGGCAGGACAAAATGTGGCGACATCCTATTACCGGTGCTCAACTACTTATGACCATTTCGACGTAAAGTTTTATTTCTAGATCAATTTAGCGATTAAATGCGTATTTTAAATGTAAAATTAAGGTGCCGATTACTGGTACACTTACCCTACTTCGCCTTCTTTGATGAAGGAATTTCGGAGATATCCAATTGAAGACACCAGGAGAAAAAAGGGGGAATGTCACAAAAACTAGATTTTGAGAAAACGGCGAATTAGTATTTTCAAACGTTCCCAAAATAAATACTTTAGTTTATTTATACATATCTATATTAACCATTTAAACAATTGTTTAAAAAGAGTAACCAGGCAATAGAAACCACATATTGCAATAAACACTGATTTTATTTGCACATTTATACACAGAAACTGAATTCCACGCGTTAAAAAGGGGGAATGTCCATAATCGACTTACTGATTTAAAATAAACATATGTTAATATTGCATAGAGAAATGAGGGCCTTTAAAAAATAAGGCCTATTTAAAATTAATGAGTTCTTGAACATATCAAGACGTTTAATTAAATCATTAACAGTAGACCTATCTTGAAAAAAGACCGATTAATCATCACATTTAAGACTGACAACAATGCTCCCCCTTCTGGTTCACACACAGGTTTAAGGTCCTGAAGATCCTTGTACTTGGTTTTGAATATTTTCAATGATTCCTCGCTTTATTCCTTTGGAAGTGAAAGCTCTCCAGGCTGAATGTCTTTTGCTGACGATTTATAGGCATCAATTTTTCTCTCCTTTCTTTCTTGGTGGCTTCTCTTGCAGCTTTGTTTGTTTTTGGTTGCCGGAGTTTTCTTTGCCTGTCTATTTGTTTTCCGCAGCAACAAAGGCAGGCAAAGACCAACCTCCGTTGTAAGTAGTTCGTTACTCAATGTCTCTGTTTGAAGTTGCTCGTATTCGTATCTTCTTTATTGGCCTGACCGAGAAAGGACACTTTTCATTGTAGAGTGGTGAAAGAAAATTTCTCCAATCTTCAAACATTGGAAGATCCATATCGATAACCTCATATGGAGTGGGCTTACTTCTTGCAGTTGTAATCGCCTCATTCCACTGCCCAGGAGTATCTGCTGGTGTGTTTTGGTTTACCAACGCCACGTCCGTGTCAATACGCATATATGAGTCCTCTCTAACGGGGAATGTGACTCTAACTGAATCGAATCGCCTCATTTCATGAACAGCAATATGTAAAAATCTAATCCCCATACAATGGACATTCCTCCTTTTTACCCTGTACGTCTACATTTAACATTGTTCTATCTCTGGACATAAAACTTTCTTTCCTAGCTCAGTTTACAGCACAAACAGCGCTTCTCACAGAGCATACGAAACCGTCAATAACTAAAAAAAAAAATGTTTTGGACATTCCCGCTTTTCCCCTGGTGTCTTTAATTACTTTTGTTACCTCGATGTATGTTGGACGATTCGCAATTGAAACTATGTTTTTCATTTTTTTTTCCGATTTCCAGCTGCTCTTTAATTTTACCGACTGCTTTCCTACATTAGTACGTTCAAACGGTGATATTGGCTGCATCGTGACTGCGCTTATAGTGCCATCCTAATCTGGAAGGGTCTACCTTCTTCGGTCGATATTGGATATCGGTGGAATCTACAGATTAATCAAATTGCGTGGTTTTGGTATATCACCCCAAATTTGCGATTGGATAAGGGATTTTCTGTCAGAGAGGACACAGTTCGTAGTAATTGATGGTAAGGAATCGACTAAAACAGAAGTGATATCGGGCGTTCCACGGGGTAGTGTTATTAGTCCTCTGCTATTCCTTATTTACATACACGATTTAGGGGAAAATCTAAGTAGCTCTCTTAGGTTGTTTGCAGGTGACGCTGTCATTTATCGTCTAGTAAAATCATCTGAAGATCAAAACCAACTTCAGAACGATCTGAATAAGATATCACTATGGAGTAAAAATTGGCAATTGACTCTAAATAATGAAGTGTGAAATCGTCCACATGAGTACGAAAAGAAATCCGTTAAACTTTGTTTACAAGCTAAATCAATCAAAAGTGAAGGCCGTAAACTCCACAAAATACCTAGGAATTGCTATTACTTCAGACTTAAATTGGATTTAACACGAAGATAATGTCGTGGGAAAGGCGAACCAGAGACTGCGTTTTATTGGCAGAACCCTTAAAAGATGCAACAGAATTACTAAAGAGACTGCATACACTACGCTTGTCCGTCCTTTCTGGAGTATTGCTGTACAGTGTGGGATCCTTATCAAGTGGGTTTGACGGAGGACATCGAAAGAGTCCAAAGAAGGGCAGCTCGTTTCGTATTGTCACGATACAGATGATACAGCATTACGGAAATGATACAGGATCTGGGATGGGAATCCTTACAACAACGGCGCTTATCGCTACGGTGTGGGCTACTTACGAAACTCCAATCGCCAACATTCTCCTCCGAATACGAAAATATATTGTTGACTCCCACCTACATAGGTAGAAAAGATCATCAGAATCAAATACGAGAAATCAGAGCTCGAACGGAGAGATTCAGGTGTTCTTTCTTCCCGCGCGCTATCCGAGGATGGAATGGAAGATAAATAGTATAACGGTGGTTCGATGAACCCTCTGCCAGGCACTTAAATGTGATTTGCAGAGTATCCCGTGTAGATGTGGATGTTGATGTATCGGTGCAAAAATGTTCAAATGATTGTAAATCTATGGGACTTAACTACTGTGGTTATCAGTCTCCAGACTGACAAACTACTTAAATTAATTCAAAGTAACCTAACGATGCCACGCACACATCCATGCCCGAGGACCCGGCCGCGGTGGTTGAGGGGACTGAAGCGCTTCAGTCACGGTCTGCACGGACACTACGGTCGGTGGTTCGAATCCCCCCTCGGGTATGGATATTTGTGCCGTTCTTAAGATTAGCTAGTTCGTAAGTAGTTTGTAAGTTTAGGAACTGATGACCCCGTAGTTAAGTCCCATAAGCTACACAAACATTTGAACATGCCCGAGGAAGGACTCGAGTCTCCGACGGGGAACAAACGGGCACCTCGCAGCAAGGGATATCGGCGCCACTGTAAGCGCAGCGTAAGGAGTGTGCACCGAGCGACAGCAGGCGCGATATTGCGACCGCGGCTGGCGCTGCCCGCTTTTGTCCTGGTTGTTGTCGGCGGAAACGAATGACGCATGCGCGCGCCCATTCCTCACCGGTCGGATAACGTCTGGTGTATCAGCCGCCGCGCCGAGACGGATGGCTGCGCTTGAAGCTGCGCGGAGGCCTGCTCACATCTACCCGCGGGAGCGGCCACGCCCATCGCCGCGCGCCGCCGACGGCTTTATTTCAAGCAAAGTGGCTGCAGGGGAGGCGGGTGCACAACTGTGCAAGGTGAAGCACGAGTGTGCACGCAAAAAAACCTAAACACGCCAAAAAATGTTTGTTAAGCTTATGGGATTTAACTACGGGGTCATCAGTCCCTAACTAAACTTACAAACTACTTATCAACTACCTTATACTAATGACGGCACAAATATCCATGCCTGAGGGGGGGATTCGTACCCCCGACCGTAGTGGCCGTGCAGACCGTGACTGAAGCCCCTCAGTCCCCTCGGCCACCGCGGCCGGCTAAACACGCCAACTCGAACGTGCTGAAGTGACAACACTAATGGCCATTAAAATTGCTACACCAAGAAGATAAACGGGTATTCATTGGACAAACATATTATACTAGAAATTACAGTTGATTACATTTTAACGCAATTCGAGTGAATAGGTCCTGAGAAATCATTACCCAGACCAACCACCTCTGGCCGAAATAACTGCCTTCCGTCTCGACATTGACTCAGAGCTTGGATGGCGTGTACAGGTACAGACGACTATGCAGCTTCCACACGATACCACTGTTCATCAACAGTAGTGACTGGCGTATTGTTGACGAGCCAGTTGTTCGGCCACCATTCACCAGACGGTTCCAATTGGTGAGAGATCTGGAGAATGTGCTGGCCAGGGTAGCAGTAGAACATTTTCCGTATCCAGAAAGGCCCGTACAGGACCTGCAACATGCGGTCGTGCATTATCTTGCTGAAATTTAGGGTTTCGCAGGGATCGAATGAAGGGTAGAGCCACGGGTCGTAACATATCTAAAATGTAACGGCCACTGTTCAAAGTGCCGTCGATGCGAACAAGAGGTGACCGAGACGTCTAACCAATGGCATCCCATACCATCACGCCGGGTGATACGCCAGTATGGCGCTGACGAATACACACTTCCAATTTGCGTTCACCGTGATATCGCCAAACACGGATGCGACCATCATGGTGCTGTAAACAGAACCTGGATTCATCCGAAAAAAATGACGTCTTGCCTTTCGTGCACCCAGGTTCGTCGTTGCGTACACCATCGCAGGCGCTCCTGTCTGTGATGCATCGTCAAGGGTAACCGCAGCCATGGTCTCCGAGCTGATAATCCATGCTGCTGCAAACGTCGTCGAACTGTTCTTGCAGATGGTGGTTGTCTTGCAAACGTCCCCATCTGTTGACTCAGGGATCGAGACGTGGCTGCCTGATCCGTTACAGCCATGCGGATAAAATGCCTGTCTTCTCGACTGCTAGTGATACGAGGCCGATAGGCTACAATCCGACAATTATCAAAGTGCAAAACGTGATGGTATGCATTCCTCCTCCTTACACGAGACATCACAACAATGTCTCACCAGGCTACGCCGGTCAACTGCTGTTTGTGTATGAGAAATCTATTGGAAACTTTCTTCATGTGAGCACGTTGTAGATGTCGCCACCGGCGACAATCGTGTACATTTCCGGAAATAAAAACTAGAGCAGTCACAAGGAGACCGCATGGGTATCGGATTTTACATTTTTTTTTTTTTTTTATTTTTTTTTTTTTTTTAATATTTATGGTACATGAAGTTGAGAACTTAAATAACATTCAGTCAAGGCCATTCGACGCAACTCACAAAAATTCTCGAGAAAATCGACTTTGAAGTTTTGCGCGGTACACGTAACTACCATTAATTAGAACAGGTTGCACGATGAGCGACTGCCTGACCTAATAAAATAAAGTAGAAGTTTGTCATTTTGATATGAGGGCGACGTTGTCTATAGAGTTACTAGCTTAACGCCAGCTGCTTCGTATGCGTAGGCTGGTTGGTCTGCACCAGTTGTTTCTCCCTCTTAACATAAATTTTCATAGATATAGCTTAAGTACTATCATAACAAAATGTTGTGATACTACTTGTAGCCGCGGCAGAATGGCCGTGCGTATTGAGGCGCCTTGCTGCGGTGCGCGCTGCTGTTCGCCGTTGAGGGTTTGATTCGCCCTTCGGGCATGGGTGTTTGTGTTGTCCTTCGCATAAGTTAGTCTAAGTTAGTTTTAGTTAGTTTAATTAGTTTGTAAGCCTTAAGGACTGATGATCCCGTAGTTACGTCTCTTAAGATTTAAACATTTTAACATTTGATTTTACTACTTGTAACCCCCTATGACACCCCTTAATAGTTGAATTTCGAAAAATACTCTAACATCTGTCTTTTAAATTCCAACCAAGGACGCCAAGATCATTTTTTGTAATTCTGGGTTCAAAATTGTCTTAGTAGCAACGTATTTTCAAAAAATGTTTCAGCACCTTTTTCACCCCCTAAATGATTATTTTTTTGAAAATACCGAAACACGTGTCTTTTCAATTCTGACCAAGAAAACATACACCAATTAATGTGATAGTAGCTTCAAAATTGCCTTAATAGCAGATTTTTCGAAAAACATTCCATCTCCAATTTAACCCCGTTTATGGTTGAATTTCCAAAAATACCGAAACACGTATTTCTTAACTTTGATGAACAATACAAATACCAAATTTTGCAGCTCTAGCTTCAAAATTGTCTTGACAACAAGGTGTTTGGGAAATGAATTTTTGCCTCGGGGGAGTAGCCGAATGGTCTGGAGCGTCACGTTACGAATCGCGCGGCCTCTCGCGTCGGAGATTCGAATCCTCCCTCGGGCATGGATGTGTGTGTTGTTTCTAGGTTAGTTTAACTTAATTTAAGTACTTTGTAAGTCTAGCGACTGATGACCAACGTAGTTTGGTCCCATAGAATTACAAACATTTGAACATTTTGAAAGAAGTTTTGATCCCGTATTTTACCTCCTTTGTTGCTGAATTTCGAAAAATACCGAAACTCGTGTCTTTTTAATCCTGATCAAGAGTCCATATTCCAATTTTCGTAGTTGTAGCTTAAAATTTGTATTAACAGCAACATATTTTTGAAAATCAACTTTTTGCGTCCCCTGTTTTACCCCCTTATTGGATGAATTTCAAAAAATGCCGAAACCCGAGTCATTTAAATTCGAACCCTGAATTAAAATTGCCTAAATAGCAAAGTATTTTCAAAAAATGTTTCATCCACTATTCCACCCCCTTACGGACGGAACATCGGAAAATCGCTTCTTAAATGACGCTTACAGAGTAAGATCTACACCCTCTACAAATGTCAAGTTTCTATCTTAATTGGTTTTGGCTGGGCGATGAAGAGTCAGTCAGCCAATCAGTCAGTCAGTCGGGACATTGCCTTTTATATATAGAGATTACATAAACCAATAGTCAAGATTACAAATTAGTTTTATTAAGGGGACCTGGATTTGAAAGGGCTGCATGTACATACCTTGCTTTCAGTGCACATTGCTCTTGGTCTACAGTGCGAGGGAAGTTGCGATTTTGTACCAACAGTGAATATATTAACTCCAGATGTAATAATTTATTGAAATATCTGTTATAGTTTAATAATTACAATATTTTGCCTAATAGATGTTTTTATAATACACTTTCGCGTTCTGGAACCATTTTCTGGTGCATCGTCGGTCAAACAGCATTTAGACTGTGGCAGGCTGCTGTCAACATTCGTAGGAACACATAATGCCTCTTGTTTTATAGTTTGGAGTATATTTGGGGAATTAGAAAAACCCTTATTACACTTCAGTACTATTTTGTCTAAAATTACCGTTAAAATTATATACAGAATGACAAACATTTATCATTTCTGCAATGAATTAGGCATAATGCAAAGATACTGCCATATTATTCAACTGGGAGAAATTTGGTAGACATTTGCTAAGTAATTTGTTATCTGCAAGGTCCCTGTATATTGGCCATGTTGTTTCCATAACTGTGGCAGGCATGGAATATTTATGGTGATATTCCTTGCCTGAAGCATCAGCGTAACCAGTGTGCATACATTTGTTCAAATCGCATTTAAGACTATAATAACTATTCAAAAGTATATAAACCATACATTTTTCGAAACGGCAGAAATTTGACTTTCAGATGGAGGCAATTTTTTCAGTCATTTTCACGTCCAGGTCTCCTTAAGATTACCAGTTTTGGCAGATTGTACTGCATCATCGAGATTTTCTTCACATAGCAATCTCAGCATATTAGAAACTTACGATAAAATAATAACTTAATAAATGTTTGTAAAGTTACGGGACCTAACTGCAGTGGTCATCGGTCCCTAAACTTACAAACTACTTAAACTTATGAACAATACACACACACACATACACATATGCACGAGGGAGGACTCGAACCTCCGACGGGGAACGTCCGTGCTCACCGTAGCTAGGAACCTTGATGCGCACGCTATTTCGCCACGGCATAAATTTAATAAAAATTTAGTTTTTCGCAAGCAATATTATTAGGATGTCACAATGAAAATAAAATCTTTCCAACAGTTTGCCACTATAGTAATGAGGTTTCAATTACGTCAAAACATATACTCGAGAAAATTTCATGGATACGGTTCTGGGGGAGGAGATCACAATAATAACGTGTCTTTTTATTAGAATTAGACACTTCTTCATACTGTTGGGACTCAACGGGATACCGAACTGGATGCGAAAACGTACACCGAGATCCTGCTTGCCTCTGCACGACTTTCACTGGTATGCGACCGCCCAAGGTCTCTCGGACAAAACGGTCGCATTGAAGCGCTCTAAACTATTCCATTCTCCCGGGCGACGGGAAGGTCGTCCCTCTAATAAGCCAAGCATCTATAATTCAGCTGCTCGATAGCGTAAACGGCTGAGTATGCGGACTGAAACGATTAACGTCAAGTAAATCTATACACGCGTTGGCGATTACCGTTGACAAAACGAAAGCTATCGACCGACCTGCTGAACGAGTGTCTCTTAAATTAACGCCCTCTACTCGAAGTACTGGCTCTAGATTGGCATCAGCGTGAGCATAACAGTCGGCGGCAGCCTTGGCCTGGAGCCGTGATTTACTCGTGAGCGGCCGAGAGCCGTTGCGTCCACCGTGGCTCTAGTCCAAACACGAGCAAGTTCTTTCGAGCGGCAGCGACCTCGCGCAGTAACGCATGACATTCCGTTGGCAGCTTCAGCTGGTTGGATTCTGTTGTTAACGGTATGTGGCACACCGCTGACATTTTCACAGCCGAGGACAAAGAATAGTTATCAGTCGGATCAATCTCGACGCACTTTAGATTCGCTGTCACCAAGCAAGGTGGTTCAGTGGGTTACGACTCTGATGTCCTGGGTTCCTCGCTCGTGACAGCCATCTAAACACAGATATCGAAGCGGTCTCATTCCTTGTCCTTGAGTTATCCACCTACCTCAAAGTGTTTCAACTTTGATGACGGTCGCAGTGGCTGGGAAGGGAGTAATACCACCACTACCTATACACCGTTCACCGAGGCGAGAGACGTGCTGTAAACACACAGAGGCGCGTGACCAGGGGTGGACAGTGGACAAAACAGGGACGCGCACTCAATTTCGCTGCATCCGTTCCAGGTGTAAGGTCGTTATGTGTTTTGTTATATAGCAGGGATAATAGGCGTTCATGTTAAATGACCAGGTGCTGAATAAAAACGAAAGTATTAGTGTTTACAATAACATTCAGCATTCATAGTCTATGTGTCTCCTTTTCTCTGTCATTAGTGTTCACGTAAGAGTAACCTTATTATGACATTCTTCAATTTGAGTCCACCCAAGAAGCGATGAAAGTAGAAGTAATAAAGTTCTTTAGAGAAACACAGGGTTCCTAGCGTGTATAAAACGCAGCTGTTGTGTCCAGAACAGACAGTGACTGATATTGTTATGAAATCCACGCACTCTTTGAAATCTCCAAGGATAAAAGAGAGGAAAAAAACAATTACAACAAAGCTTTCAGAACGTCTTGATGACTTCGACCGAAATTCGATATGAAGAAAAATTTTTCGTAAGAAATTTCCAACACATGACAAAGTGCTTGTTGTGGTAAGCGAAAACGCAGATTTGGAAAATTTTCGGAGAAAATCACGTTTTATAAAGTATCAAAAGAAATTAATATTAAATGTTTGGCGTCTAATGGCACTGCTATATAACAAAACACACAACGGCCTTACACCTGAAACGGATGCAGCGAAACTGAGCGAGCGACCCTTTTTTGTCCACCCCTGGTCACGCGCCTCAGTGTGTTTACGTCTCTCGTCTCGGTGAACGGAGTATAGAGAGAGAAGGCCGCGGCGCTCTCGTGTGACGTCAGGCAGAGTAGGCTGCGCGCGCATAGCTGATTGGCTCGCTGCTTCGGCATAATGGGCCGTGCCCCAGCGGCTACCCAGTCAGCTATGCGCGCGCAACCTGCTCTGCCTGACGTCACACGAGAGCGCCGCGGCCGGTTGTGTTGGTAAGACAGGGTTGTAGCCTTTCCCCAGTGTTGTTCAATTTATACATTGAGCAAGCTCTGAAGGAACGCAAAGAGAAATTTCAGGAGGGAATTAAAGTCCAGGGAGAGGGAATAATAAACCTTGCGGTTTGTTGATGACATAGTAATTCTGTCAGTGACAGCAAAGGACCTGGAAGAGCAATTAAATGAAATGAACAGTTCAAATGTTCAAATGTTTGTAGAACTTATGGGACTTAACTACGGGGTCATCAGTCCCTAAGCTTACAAACTACTTATGAATTAGCTAAGACTAAGGACGGCACAAATATCCATGCCCGAGGGGGGATTCGAACCCCCGACCGTAGTGGCCGTGCAGACCGTGACTGGAGCGCCTGAGTCCCCTCGGCCACCGCGGCCGGCAAATGAACAGTGTCTTGAAAGGAAGATATAAGATGAACATTAACAAGGGTAAACCGACGATAATGGAATGTAGTGTCAGAAAATCAGGCGACGCTGAAGGAATTAGACTGAGTTACGAAACAATAAAAGTAGTGGATGAGTTTTGTTATTTGGGTTTCAAGATAAATTCTGATGGCCGAAATAAAGAAGATATAAAATGCAGAATGGCTATGGGAAGGAAAGCATTTCTGAAGAAGCGAAATTTGTTGACATCCAGTATTAGATTAAATGTTAGGAAGTCCTTTCTGAAAGCATTTGTCTGGAGTGTAGCATTGTATGGGAGTGAAAGGTGAACGATAATGACTTCAGACAAAAAGATGACAGAAGCTTTCTAAATGTGCAGACGAATGATGAAGATTAGATGGGTAGATCACGTAACTAATGAGGAGGTGCTCAACAGAATAGGGGAGAAAAGCAGTTTCTGGCATATCCTAAGAGAAGGGATAGATTGGTGGGACACATTCTGATACATCCAGGATCCTCAACTTAGCATTAGAAGGAAGTGTGTGGTGTAAAAATCATAGAGAGAGAGCGAGGGATGAATACAGTTAGCAGATTCCAAAGGATGTAGACTGCCGTATGTATTCTCAGATGAAAGACTTGCACAGGACAGGGTAGCGTGGAGCTGCATCAAACCAGTCTACGGGCTGAAGACCACAACAACAACAACAAGTTGATTAAGTCTTAGGCCACCCTTAGTTTTCCTGTAGGTACTGCCATCCATCGCATCATCCAGGATCTGAAATCTCTTCCGCCTTCGTCTTCTCTTCCCTTCAAAATAGCTCTGTAACACTGTTTTCACAAACCCCTCCTACTTTCTTAATGTATGTCCAATCCAGTTCAGTTCCTACTTATTATTACGTTCAATAATTGCCTTTGTTCTCCTATTCTTCTCGGTACCTCCTCATTTTTCAACCTAATTCTTTCTATCCTCCGCCATGTCCACACCTCAGAAGCCTCCAGTTTGACCCTGTCTTCCTTCCTCAGCGTCCAAGTTTCATCACCACACCAAAGAACATGCAATACGAAACGTTTTATAGTTTTCCTCAGATATTTGTCTATATCGCTGCAGAAAACTTTGTGTTTTTTTTTTTTTCTCTATAAAATCCTTCTTTCGCCATAGATATTCGGGTTTTAATTTTTTTGCTGCTCTTCCAGTCAGTTGCTATTCTGCCTGCAAGATATTTAAACCTTTGTACTTGTTCTAATTCCTCTCCATTCAGCATTATCTTTACCTCCCAGTGCCATTTATTTTCTTTTTCTTTTTTGTACCGAATTTAATTCCATAATTATTTCCTTTCTTTTTAATGGTATACACTAAGTCGTACAGTTCTTTTTCATAATTTGCTAGAAGGACCATGCCGTCTGCAAATGTCAAACACCCCCTTGTCCTCTGGTAGGCAGTAGTTAATCATATCTTGTAAGTATATATTGAAGAGGGTAGGTGACAGAGAACAGCCTCGTCTTAATCCTTTTCATAGTTCCAACCTGTTTGTACTTTCACCGCAAAAGTTTCACTGACCTTTTTTTCTACTGTTGTTATGGTCTTCAGTCCGGAGACTGGTTTGATGCAGCTCTCCACCCTACTCTATCCTGAGCAAGCCTTTTCATCTCCTCATAAGAACAGCAATCCACATCTATTTGAATCTGCTTACTATACGCGTATCTTGGTCTCCCTCTGCGATTTTTACCCCACACACTTCCCTCCAATGCTAAATTTACGATTCCCCGATGTCTAAGAATGTGTCCTACCAAGCGATCCCTTCTTTTAGTCAGGGTATGCCAAAAATTCCTTTTCTCACCAATTCTGTTCAGTACCTCTTCATTAGTTATGCGATCTACCCACCTAATCTTCAGCATTCTTCTGTAGCACCACATTTCAAAAGCCTCTATTCTCTTCCTGTCCGCACTGCTTATCGTCCATGTTTCACTCCCATACAAGGCAACACTCCACACAAATGCCTTCAGAAAAGACTTCCTTACACTTAAATTAATATTCGATGTTAGCAAATTTCTCTTTTTCAAAAATGCTTTTCTTCCCATTGCCATTCTGCATTTTGTATCCTCTGTACTACGACCATCGCATGTTATTTTACTACCCAAGTAACAAAACTCAGCTACCACCTTCATTGTTTCGTTACCTAATCAGTGGACATTTATTCAGGAAGTCTCTGAGCTCTTGCAATGTTTCTTCTCTCTCAGCCTGCTTTACAACTTACTTTTCACTTCAGCTCCTCATCCTGCTCCTTCTCCTACTGTCCAGGTTATGGGTTAGATTTGACTCGGGGATTTCTTTGTCTGTTGTCAGAGGCAGCTAAAATGAATCCCATATACAGTAAAGCTTTGATTTTTCGCCTGTTGACTCCTTTTAGGATACCAGCAGTTTGGACTCCTCAATTTGACTCCTTTTAGGATACCAGCAATTTGGACTTATTTTGTGATATCAGTTTCGTCTGGCATCGCTGTATACACCGATCTTGGACCGAAAGACTGATGACCTTGATGTTAAGTGCCCCCCGACCAATCAGCGTAAAAACGATTCTGTACTGTCCCTCGTGACCAACGTTGGCGAGTATGGTGGCGACTTGGGTGAGGTGAGATGAGGCAGGGATTTTTCATCATTTGTCTTCTTTTATCTATAAAATCAATTTTAAATGGAATAAAATATATGCCATATTTTTCAGCATTTGATTTAAAAACAAAAACAGTATCAGTGAACAGTTTTACGATGTCTTGAATAGAGATATCTTGAAAATATACAATGTATTCAGAAATTACGCCAAATTTTCCACCATCGCTACACCGTTTTGTATGCAACCAGTCAGTCCTTATGACCGTTATTGGCCGTATCCAGCTGCGAGGCGTCTCCCACTGTTGTATAGCGGACGGCAGCCAGCCGCAGTCTAATTAGTTTTAGTGGAAGGAAGGAAGCTTAGGGTTTAACGTCCCATCGACAGCTTAATCATTAGAGACGGAGCTAACGCTCGGAGTTTTGGGTAAGGACGGGGAAGGAAATCGGCCGTGTCCTTTGAAAGGAGCCATCTCTGCATTTGCCTGGAGTGATTTGGGGAAATCACGGAAAATATAAATCTGGATGGCCGGGAGTGGATTTGAACCAACGTCCTTCTGAATGCGAGTCAAGTGCGTTACCACTGCGCCACCTCGCTTGGTTAGTTTTAATGCATCGCGAGCTTACTTATATATTACTTAATTATTTTTTCCAAGTTGATGATAAGGGGCTCCATAATACTTGGAAATCAACTATTAATAAAAAGAAGTTCAAGCCGATGTAAATTTAATCCTTATGAAAAATGCACTTATCTCAATAAAAGAAAAAAGGTTTTAAAACAAAGAATTAATTGTTGTCATTTTGATGTTATATAACTACATCAGCTTCACAATTAACCGTGGTTCACTGAAATCCGGTATGAGCATCTTGAGTTACACAGCACACAAAGTGTGAAAAATAGTAATTATTTAAGGGATAAATTTATGAGAATTGTTTTCTTTTACATTAATTGGCATGTGTAGAAATTTAAATTATTCAAAAAATACGTAGTCAATTTTCTCATTTTTCATCCGATTTCAAATGGAATTGACTGCCGGGTGGCTACAGACGTGCGGGGAGAACAAGCTAGGAGTAGATAAAGCAGTGTTAGCCTCACACTCGCCATCACAAATAAATTATGTTGGTTTTCATATGCCACCATTTGGTGGAACTTCCATACCTTATACAATGACACCAACTGAAATTAGCTACTGCGAAAAGATATTGATAAAATTAGTTTAAGTAGTTTGTAAGTGTAAGGACTAAAGATCGCAGTAGTTTGGTTCCACAGAATTACAAACATTTATATAGAACCGTGCTGACCGAATTTCATGAATTTGAATGACACGGCATCTAACTGTAGTCCTGTATTTATTGCTTTGTCATGGACGAACGGAGCGAGCTGAGTTCCCCTCGATGGCTGCATTTCGAAACTTACATCGGTTCCTACTAGACTTAGGCATAATAGTTCGCTATCTGCCGGCCGCGGTGGCCGAGGGGACTGAGGCGCTTCAGTCACGGTCTGCACGGCCACTACGGTCGGGGGTTCGAATCCCCACTCGGGCATGGATATTTGTGCCGTCCTAGTTCGTAAGTAGTTCATAAGTAGTTTGTAAGTTTAGGGACTGATGACCCCGTAGTTAAGTCCCATAAGATTCACAAACATCTGAACCAGTTCGCGATCTGGAGCGCTCACTTTAGTTCGCGGCTCTGGCCCTCACTAGTTCGCTCTTTTAGTTCGTCCGCTCCCTGTGACGGCTGAGCGGCGTGGTCTGCTCGTGCAGGTGGAGGGGGAAGTTCTCCCACCTAGCTGCTTCATGCACTTGCTGTTTGAGCCGCTAACGATATCACGCAAACCAAAAGAAACAGTTTGTGGATAATTTCTCGCGTTTAAGTTTAGAGTTAGCTCTATATCTTGGCATTATGGAATTTATTAGTTAGACATTGCAGAGTGCAGAACACATCAAAACAGAAATTTTGTACCACTGAACTATGTAATCTAGCAGGCAGACCCTCACCTCGAAATGACTCATCAGCAGAAGGCAAACACGTGATTTTTGATTCTGCTACGCGCCCTCTCGTTATTGCCCGTCGGTCTTCTCAAAAGAAACCAACGAACTATGAAATGAGATACGTTTGGCATAATCGTCCGCTGCTCCTAGTTCGTCCGCTATTTTTGGCTTTTGCTACCGCTACTAAAAGACCTCTTTTTCTTATGACAGCTTTTTTAAATAATGGATCAGTGTTGCCAAAGCGTGTGCTATTATCCTTTTTTTGGGCAATTTGACATCAAATACTTAGGTAAATAAACCAGTTATTTACACGAATGGGTGATACAATGGTATTCAACTACTTTGCATACAGAATACTCGTAGTACTATATTTTTAAAATAGATTTCTTATGGCAGTGAACTATGAAACTATAGTTGGCGTAGATCGCCTGTGGGAGCGCTCTTCCGAACTAGTTCATTCGCGAACTACAGAAGACTAGTTCAAAAAAAATGTTCAAATGTTTGTAAAGTCTATGGGACTTAACTACGGGGTCATCAGTCCCTAAACTTACAAACTACTTATGAACTACTTACGAACTAGGACGGCACAAATATCCATGCCCGAGGGGGGATTCGAACCCCCGACCGTAGTGGTCGTGCAGACCGTGACTGAAGTGCCTTAGTCCCCCCCTTTTTTTTTTTTGCCTCAGTCCCCCCCTTTTTTTTTTAATTTTCAAAACAGAAAATTATGACTTCTTCTTTCATATGCGTTGAACTTCTACGCCATAAGTAAATTAACTGTACCACATCTGTGAGGACTGTAAAACAATGCTTTCTCAAATAAAAACAGAAAACAAGGCTTTTTCTTACGTCTGCATTATTGTGTCTTCTAGAGCTAGTAATTGTTCTTCATGTTCGTTGAACTAAGAAGTTGTTAGTAAGGAGTAAAATAATAATAAAATAATAATAATAATAACAAAAAATCTTTTATCGATTCTTCTGTTCCATTATGTAAGAGTTAAAACATTAATCTCTGGGAGTTCAACTGGCTATATTCCTCTAGCGTAACATATTTTATCCTATACCTTCCTTTCGGAACACTATTTGCAACATGTTACCGAAATTCTTCTTGAAATTTTTATTCTTCAATTTTTGTGATACTCCATTTCCATATAGCTACTATAATCCTCAGCGTTGTTCTGGAAACTTCGATGAATTACGAAGTGCACAAAATGGCCGAATATCCACATTATTGTATTGTTTTTTTGTCGTGGGAAGTATGTCTTATCCGGTATAAGTAATCCTTCTGTGGTGATGAATCTGCCGTCATTTCTTTGGAGGAACGCCACCTGCTGCTTCACTTTTCTCCATAGGTCACTGTAGCCCGAGCAGGTAAACCTGTGGAGTAACGTATCTATATGTCCACAGGTGGTGCATAAATTGGAATTAGTCTTGCCTATAATACTCAGTCTCTCGTTCGTTGCTATAATTGCATTGACAGCCTGATACCACGTGGAACGTACCTCCGATGTTAAAAGTTTGCTGCTGATATTCCTCCAGACAGAGCACCAATCTTTTGTAGGATATTTCTTCTCCATTCTGTTTCTAACAGCACTCGTCCGGGGTTTGTCATGATGATGTGGCCTATTACCATGTTCTCCTGTTTTCTGGCTATTCTTCTTGTAACTAACCTCAATGAAGTACTCCCTGACATGGTTCAGCTTGTAATTAATGGGGGCCACATTGACGGGGGCAGCTAAACTCTTTGGCTCTGTCATTTTGAAGAGTAGAGCCGTAATACTCTCAGGGTTGTTGCGGAGAATTTCTTGTCTCCTCTTGATAAATAAATTCATAGTAGTCCCCTCGGCCACCGCGGCCGACGAAGACTAGTTCCTACACATGCCCTCGTCCGTGAAGTTTGACTTAGTTTTCACCTTGCCTTCCGGCAGCCGCTTCCCTCTATTTTTCCAGACAACACAGCATCAATCGTCATCTCTCTCTCTCTCTCTCTCTCTCTCTCTCTCTCTCTCTCTCTCTCTCTCTCTCTCTCTCGCTGTCTCTCTCTCTCTTCCCCCGCTCCTCCCCCCTACTTCTTGCGGCGAGCAGCGCCCGCAGCAGTCTTCGCGCCGGCTCGTGTACCGCGAGGCGTGGTCGGCCATTCATCACAGCTACGCGCCAGGTCTGCGTCCGCGTGGGCGTCGGCCGACCGCACCGCACCGCATCGCCACAACCGACCGACCGCCGCGGCGCCGCCAGCTACTCAGCGGCGCATTGTGCGCGGACGATGCGAGAAATGAGCTACAAGCGCCGCGCCGAATACCGATGAGCGCCGGGCGCGCCCAATCCGCCTGGCCGTGTTGCTCGTAAACAACCGACCACCGCCTTACTGCCGCCGTCCCGATCTCAACGACGCGCAATGAACCCCCAGCACAGCCAACGCCACCTAGATACAAGGCGTGTGCGCTGCCTGCCACGAGTAGTCATAACACAAGCAAACTGTTTGTCTTACGTAGCGTTATGCTGAGTTTGGGAATACGTGAACATGGCACACTGTGTTTCAGAATGTTTTTCCTGTTATCTATGTGATCCTCCGTGCAGATTTTTGCCGATATAAGACAAAATGCCTAATATGAATCGTCTGATACCAATATCAGCAAGATATACATAGGGCGCGCACTATCTCCGACGCAGAGAGTCTAACCCAGGAATTGGAACACCTGAGAACTGTATTCCGAAGAAATGGGTACTCAAAGTGCCAGATTTAGCGGGCTCTCCGCCCAACCACTACAGCTCAACCTGTGGAAACGGATGAAAACACGAGGGATGATGTAGGCACTGCGTTCATCCCATATACCGGCGCGCTCTCGGGGAAGATCGCCCGCATTTTGAAGAAACACCAGGTTCGAACTGTCTTTTGCCCGCCAAATAAAATTCACGTACTGGTGGGGAGCGCCAAAGATGATCCCGGTTTGAGGAAGGCCGGCGTGTATCAGATTCCGTGTCAGTGTGGTAAGTCATATATTGGACAGACGATGCGTACCGTCGAGGATCGATACGTCGAACACTAGAGGCACATACGATTGATGTACCCGAGCAAGTCAGCGGTCGCTGAGCATTGTTTCTCGGAAAATCACGCGATGGAGTATGAACGCACTAGGATGCTGGTACAGATGTCGAGATACTGGGACTGCGTCGTTAGAGAGGCCATTGAAATTCGCACAAGTGACGACCTCGTAAATCGTGTCTGTGGCTATAATCTTAGCAAAGCTTGGGAACCAGCGATTGGGTTAATTAAAAGTAAATCTAGCAAACGTAACGTAGTGACGACCACGGCGGACAGGGCCCTCACATCGACGTCATCTCAGACGCCGTCGCAATCGGTTCCTCTGCGCGACCGCGGCGCGGGGCGCGAACCACGGAGGTGTCGCTCCGCGGGCCGAGGATATTTAAATGGCCCGCTACCGGGCTAGAACCCAGTTCCCTTCGAGCCGCCGTAGCGTGTGGATCTCCGTGCCGGGGTGTTTCCAGGTGCTCAGTCCGTCAGTTCACCTGATGATCGTGACATGTATGATCGCCGAAATATTGTGCCCATTGGACACTAAAGACCGGCAGTACACCCGTGGATATTTTGATTATCTTAATAATAGTTCATAAATATATTATACCAAAACAAATGTGTCTCTCAATCACGTAAATGACATTAAGAACATTCTGAAACACACTGTGCAACGTGTACGTATTCCCAAACTCAGCACAAAGCTACATAAGGCCAATAGTTTGCTTGTGTTATGACTACTCTTGCCAGGCAGCGCACAGGCCTTGTATAAAGGCGTTCCATCAGAGCTTATTAACCAGGGCGTTGGTGTTGTATCTTGTGGTATACAACTAAATCTACATACGAGGGGAGTCTGAAAATTCCGTACAAAGTCCGGGAGATGGCACCACCGGTGCGTATTGGGGTCATGTTCAGCATCTTTCGAAAGAACGCACTCAAAGTTTCAGCCATATCGGTCTCTTTCTCTGTGTTTGGCATTCGTGTGAATCAAGGAAGTCGAGTGATAGTCAAGGAATGGACGAAAAAGAATTTCGTGTCGTGATTAAACATTACTGTATGAAAGGCAAAACGCCTCAGGAGACTAAAGAGTAGCTTCAGAAACATTATAGTGACTCTGCATCTTCGATTAGAACAGTTTATAAGTGGTTTCAAAATTTTCGGAGTGGCCATATGGTCACAAGTGACACTAAACGTTCTGGACGCCCTGTGGAGGTTATGTCTCCAGAAATCATTGATAAAATTCATGGTATGGTCATGGATGACAGAAAAGATGCGTGAGATTACTAGTGCTGTGGGCAACTCCAATGAACTGGTACATAATATTTTGCATAAACTGCTCACGCTTGGCCAAAAACGGAATCGTGTGAAGTGTTGCAAGGAAGGTTTGCAGCCGGTCAGGAAGAACCAGCAGGACTTTAAGGATCGGTTCGTCACAGTGCATGAAACATGGAATAATTACTATACTCCTGAGACCAAAGAAGAATATAAACAACCGGTTACCAAGGGAGAATCTGTACCAAAAAAAGACGAAGACCGGTCCTTCGATCGGAAAGGTTGAGGCGACGGTCTTTCGCGATTTGCAAGCGATAATCCTCATCGACTATCTGGAACACGGTAAAACTATTATAAGTGTATATTATTCATCGTTATTGGACCGCTTGAAAACCGAACTGCAAGAAAAACGCCGGCGATTGGCCCACAAAAAGCCATTTTCTATCTAGACAATGCACCAGAACACACCTTAGCAGCTGTGGTCGCAAAATTATTGGAAATAGGATTCCCACTCGTTTCACATCCCCCTTATGCTCCAGACTTGGCTCCCTTGGACTACGATTTGTTGTTCAATTAGAAGAAATGGCTGGCAAGATCAAGATTTTATTCAGACGAGGAGGTGATTGCAGAAACTAATAGCTATTTTGCAGGCTTGGACAATTTCTATTATTCGGAAGAGATCAACAAATTAGAACATCGTTGGACGAAGTGTATAAGTCTAAAAGGAGACTATGTCGAAAAATAAAAATGGTTTTCCGCAAAAACGTTAGCAGTTTTTATTTCTGCACGGACTTTTCAAACGCAATCCACCAAAAGGTACGTGGTGGAGGGTACTCAGTACCACTACTAGCTCTTTGCTTTTCCGTTCCATTCCCATATAGAACTAGAGACAAACGAATACTTGTATGCATTTGTAGAGCCCTAATCTCTCTAATCCTATCCTTGTGGTATTTACCCGAAATGTAAGTTGGTGGGAGTAGAATCGTTCTACAGTCCGCCTCAAATTCTGGCAATCTAAATTTCTTCAACAGTGCTTCTGGAAAAGAACGTCGCCTTCCTTCCAGCGACTCATAGTTGAATTCCCGAAGCACTTCGGCAACACTTGCACATTGATCAAATCTACCAGTTACGAACTTTACCAACCGCCTCTGAATTGCCTTTACGTTCTCCTATAAACCATTATGGTGGGAATCACAAACACTTGAGCAATATTCAAGACGGGGTCGTACAAGCGTTTTACATGCTGTCTTCTTTACAGACGAATCACACCTTCCCAAAATTCTCCCAATGAAGCGATTATCGACCATTTGCCTTCCCCACGACTGTCCTTTTATGCTAGTTCCATTTCATATGTCTATGCACCGTTACACCTAGCTATTTAATGGACGCGACTCTGCCAAGCAACATACTACTAATACTGTATTCGAACATTACGGCCGCGCAAGAATAACCGAGCGGTCTGGAGCTCCACGTTACGGATCGCACGGCATCCCGCGTCGGAGGTCGAATCCTTCCTCGGGCATGGATGTTTGTGTTGTATTTAAGTTAGTTCATAAGTAGTTTGTAAGTTTAGGGACTGATGAACCCGCAGTAGAGCCTCTTAAGCTTAACAAATATTTTAATATTTAAACATTTTGAACATTACGGAATTATTTCTTCTACTCATCTGCATCACCTTATATTTTTCTACATTTAGCGCTAGTTACCATTCCTCACACCACCTAGAAATATGGTCCAAGTAATCCTGCATTCTGATACAGTCATTCAATGACGACACCCACTTGTACACCTCAGCATCATCAGCATACAGCCGCAAATTGCAACTCTCTCTATCCGTCAGATTATTTATATACGCTCCTGGCCATTAAAATTGGTACACCACGAAGATGACGTGCTACAGGCGCGAAATTTAACCGACAGGAAGAAGATGCTGTGATACGCAAATAACTAGCTTTTCAGAGCATTCACACAAGGTTGGCGCCGGTGGCGACACGTACAATGAGCTGACATGAAGAAAGTTTCCAACCGATTTCTCATACACAAACAGCAGTTGACCGGCGTTGTCTGGTGAAACGTTGTTGTGATGCCTCGTGTAAGGAGAAGAAATGCGCACCATCACGTTTCCGACTTTGATAAAGGTCGGAATGTAGCGTATGGCGATTGCGGTTTATTGTATTGCGACATTGCTGCTCGCGTTGGTCGTGATCCAATTACCGATTTTTCATAGGTCCAAGCACTGGTTCCATGCAGCTATCCGCGCTACTTTATCTTTCGCAAGTCTCTTCACCTCCGAATAAGAATGGCAACCTGCATCCCTTTCAACCGGCTTACTGCATTCGTATCTCTGTCTCCCTCTGCGATTTTTACCATGAAAACTGCCATCCAATGCTAAACTGATCATTCCTTAATATCTAAGTAATGAAACATCTCCAGAAACTTTAACTCTGCATTGCAGTGTGCGCTGAAATAAATTCCAGAAACTTTAACTCTGCAGCGCAGTGTGCGCAGAAATAAAACTTCCTGGCAGATTAAAATTGTGTGCCGGAACCGGGACTCGAACCTCTGGGACCTTTGTTTGTCCCGGGCAAGCGCTCTACCGACTGAGCTATCGCGACATGTCTCACGATCCGTCCTCACAACTTTACTTCTGACACTACCTCGCCTCCTACTTTCCAAACTTCACAGAAGTTCTCCTGCTAACCACGCAGGAATAGCACACCTGGAAGAAAGGATATGATGGAGACATGGCTTAGCTACAGCTCAAGGGATGTTTCCAGAATGAAACTTTCACTCATTCATGTTTCATTTTGGAAACATCCCTTAGTCTGTGGCTAAGCCATGTCTCCACCATATTCTTCCTTCCAGGCGTGCTATTCCTGCGAGGTTCGCAGGATAATTTCTATGAAGTTTGGAAAGTAGGAGGTGAGGTACAGGCAGAAGTGAAGTTGTGAGGACGGACCGTGGGTCGTGTCGGGATAGCTCAGTCGTTAGCGCACTTGCCCGCCAAAAGCTACACCAGCTTTCTCAGGTTCGAATCCCGGTTCCGCTACACAGTCTTAATCTTCCAGGAAATTTCTAACTTAATATTATTTCAGTACCGGTGAGACACTTTGCGAAAGTACCTTGTCGGTCGCTCGGAGACTCGAGTCCCACCGCATGAGTGGGGCGCTAGACGCGCGGGGGAAGGCATCGCCGGAGATGGGCGCTCGTTAAGGCAGCGGGCGCGGCCATACGTCAGACGCGCTTGGCGCCTCGGCGGAGTCGATTAATCTCCGCAGGCGAGAGAACGCGTGTCTGGCGGCGGGAGGCCAGCAGGCAGCAGCCAGCAGCCAGGTGCCGGGGCCCGCAAGGGGCAACACCGCCGCCACACGTGCTGACTAACAGCTGGCTCGCTTCTACACAAATGCCTTCCGCGTTCAACCGAGGTCTTGCCGATAACCAGAAAAAATTCTGCTCCTGCCTAAAAGCGGTAAGTGAGTTAAAGGCACTATCCAGTCACGCGTTCACCATTTTGGAGTGGTGGTAGAAGACAGCAATAGTAAAGCTAAAGTTTCGAATTTAACATATCAGAAACTGTTGTGACTGGAAGTATACAGTTTGATATCACAACACTATATATATATATATATCTCTGGAACAATAACAGCTATTGGAAAACCACTTTCACCGGTATCAATGTGCGGCTGAAGCCCATGAATGTACATATTTGGAAACATTCTAAAACTAAAGCAGATGTGTTTTTTAACACAAACTTATGTTTCTTTTTAAATTGGACACCCTATTTTTTTTCTTCAGCAATCCATAGCATGACAAATTACATAAACAATGGCGTTGATTCCATCGAAATATTCCAATTACATCCCGAGATATCGCGACGCGAAGTTGACGCTTGAAATACGAGAAACGCGCGGCTAGTGCGGGTCCTGAGCAGCATAGGGTTCTCGCCTGAGTCTCAGGACGTGTGCTAGCCGCGCGTTTCGCTTATTTCAAGCGTCAACATCGCGTCGCGATATCTCGGGATGTAATTGGAATATTTCGATGGAATCAACGCCATTGTTTATGTGATTTGTCATGCTATAGATTGCTGAAGAAAAAATATAGGGTGTTCAATTAAAAAAAAAATTGTGTTAAAAATACGTTTGATTTCGTTGTAGAATGTTTCCATATATGTACATTCATGGGCCCCAGCCGTACATTGATACCGGCGAAAGTCGTTTTCCAATAGCTGTTATTGTTACTTTCAGGAAACATTCCGCACACGCAAAGAAAGAAAAAATGTCTGTGGACATGTGTCCGGAAACGCTTAATTTCCATGTTAGAGCTCATTTTATTACTTCTCTTCAAATCACATTAATCATGGTTGGAAACACACAGCAACAGAACGTACCAGCGTGACTTCAAACAATTTGTTACAGGAAGTGTTCAAAACGTCCTCCGTTAGCGAGGATACATGCATCCACCCTCCGTCGCATGGAATCCCTGATGCGCTGATGCAGCCCTGGAGAATGGCGTATTGTATCACAGCCGTCCACAATACGAGCACGAAGAGTCTCTACATTTGGTACCGGGGTTGCGTAGACAAGAGCTTTCAAATGCCCCCATAAATGAAAGTCAAGACGGTTCAGGTCAGGAGAGCGTGGAGGCCATGGAATTCGTCCGCCTCTACCAATCCATCGGTCACCGAATCTGTAGTTGAGAAGTGTACGAACACGTCGACTGAAATATGCAGGAGCTCCAACGTGCATGAACCACATGTTGTGTCGTATTTGTAAAGGCACATACATGTTCTACCAGCACAGGTAGAGTATCCAGTATTAAATCATGATAACGTACTCCATTGAGCGTAGGTGGAAGAACATGAGGCCCAATCAAGGCATCACCAATTCCTGCCCAAACGTTCACAGAAAATCTGTGTTGATGACGTGAATCGAGGAAGTACAGTACATACTAACGAAACAATTGGGTATTTTGACAATTGTCTGCACGATTTATTTCAATTTGCATTTAAAGAGAAATAATAAAATGAGCTATAACATGGAAATTAAGCGTTTCCGGACACATGTCCACATAACTTAATTTTTTTCTTTGTGTGTTAGGAATGTTTCCTGAAATTTTGGCCGTACCTTTTTGTATATATGAGGAAATTATGCAACGTGTCACACACTAAGCTACAAATATAAATTCGTTTTCCGCATGTTGCTATGTCAATAAATGACAATGCAATTGAATGGGAAAAATCTGGAAATATGAAATGGACTTTTGGGTGTTACAGTGCACGGACATTGGCCAAGGCAACAGATTGGCAACAGGGCACAACATGCGAGTGTTATAGTTAGTCTATCCGCTCACGACAAGGCGAGGCATGTGGAGTCAAGCGACGAACAGAGTGACACTGCGAGTAATGATAGCGCTCGCATCTATCTCGTACCGTACAGGCACTTTTCAATGTCCGATGCACACCCTGGCTCGTTGCCAGTGCCACGATACCCCTTGAAAATGTCCTACGCAGTCGGGGACGAAACGTTGGGTTTCCATGTTAAATTCATAAGACCACGGCATGTAATTTTGATTAAATTTCCTTCGTACGGAAATGCATCAGCATGGCTTTATAAAGTATCGCTTGTGTGGAACTCAGCTTGCCCTCTTCTCACATGATGTCTTGTGAACCATGGATCAAGGGCAAAAGACAGAACGCGTATTTCTCGATTTCCGAGAGGCCTTTGACACGATACCGCCCTGCTTACTGCCAATAAAGGAACGAGCACATGGTATAGGTTGGTACGTATCCCAATGGCTCGAAGACTACTAAAGTAATCGGACTCAGTACGTTGTTCTCCGCGGCGAGCCTTTATCAGAGACAAGGGTATCGCCATAAGTGTCATAGGTCCGTCACTATTTTCATATTCACATAAATGATGCGGTATGGAAGAGGACGTGGTCAGCGCACGCTACAAGCCCTTGTGTCGGTTTCCGTGACCGGAGTCGCCTCTTCTCAATCAAGCAGCTCCTTAGTTGGCTTCACAAGGACTTAGTGCACCCCGCTTGCCAGAAGTGCTCTGCAGACCCGAACGGTGGCCCATCCAAGTGCTCGGCGAGACCGATAGTGATCTTATAACCCTACCCGTCCTACATCACCAGTTAGTATACGATAATTACAAAAATAACCCGTGTGCCTAATTATCTAAATTTGGTGGAAAAGCTGTCGGTAATGAAGCCGATGATGTAGTGGAGGCTATAACTGGAACGTTGCTGTACCTCTTTGGTAGACAACAACGATCGATAGGAATAAAGAAAGTGGAAAGTAAAATTTGGATTAAAATGATTCATGTTTAAATGAAAAAAAAAGCAGAACAAAGGGGACACAGGGATTAATTAAAGAAAATGAATAACTTATTGATTTACGGTCGCCAGCTCGTTGTACGAGCAAATAATTTGGTGGGATGTCAATAATAGCAAAGTTAATTAACAACGCGAAAAATTACGTAAAATTTGGGTGGGCAGGAAATCTGAGTATGCGCATCAAATCCGGTACAAAAGACACTGACAATATACTACTTACTGAGAAGTAGTTCATTAACACAGGGGTTGAATATAAGACAGTGAAAAGTAAGCAATAGCCACACAAATGCAACATGCAGCAGATCATGCAAAACTCTCACCTTAATACTTACTATTTACAGCTTTTAATAATTAATTGTTTATATAAGTACCAGAAAATTATTCAACAGTGAATGTGCCATGTGCTTTAGCAATAATCAAGCTGCAACTGAACTATTAACTGTACTAATAGCAATCTCAAAAAAGTAATTAATGGTTTGACGTGATAACAGTGAATATTTAGAAGTGAACTATTTAACCATATGATTAACTTTTGCTCTCTCTTTAACCAGGAATTATTAGCATTTCAAACACTTGCAAACAATTACTATTCTCACTAATCAGTACTTGCAAGTTAAAAAAACTTTACCCCAAAATAATATGCAATGGAAAACAATTAATCTTTTCCACATTTATTGAAATATCTCTTGAAATTGAAAGTTAGTCTAGCAGTTTCGTTCAACTTAGCAATTCTATCGATCAGCAACACTAGCATAAGCTACATTTAGTAAAACTTTTCTGAATGAATTATTATTAATCACTGTCACACTGTCTTTAATGACTTTGATTTTTAGTTTTCTATAACTTCGTGAATATTCTCGGAAAAACAATGGATGAGGAAGGAGCCTGTCTGGACAATGACTATGGGTAATTATTTTTAAACAAAGGTTCACAAATAACAGTTTCCACTATTGACCAAATATCACTAATACGCTGGTTAGCTGTACATGCTAAGACAAACTGGACAGATCTTACTGATTTTGGTGTGTGACGTGGTGCTGCTGATTGGAGACTGTTGGCACTTAACAATTGGCAAACACAGACTCTTCTTGGCGACGAATGTTAATTCCTTTTTATGCATTTATTAATTATTTGAGCTGTGACCGTATGAATAACTAATATTGCCTGTTAGCCGTCTCCTTAATTAATGCCAATCCAACACGCATTCTCCTTCACGTACTTTTGGCGTACACTATTGAGCGCACCGTCTCACGAATCCGTCAGTCTTCTCCCAAGTCACAACCACGACACCTACTGTCTTTCGCTGTGCGCCTCTGCGCTAACAGCGATAAAACTCTCTACTGAAAGATGATTCTATACAATAGCAAAGCCCTTGCTAACCCAGCGTGTCTACTACAGTTACAATATTATTTTTTGAAATATATGGAAATTAGCAGGACAATGCAAATATGTTACAGAAATAAAATATACAAATACATAATAAATTACAAAAAACACAAATAATGAGGAAAAATACATGAATTATCGTTTTATATTACGTACTGTACGCACATATGAATGGAAAACGACGTTCGTCACTGTGTTGTTGTGTCACAATCTATCGGCAAACTTCGTGGTACAGTGAAACTTCGCTTAACGGACACGTCCCAAATAGCGGACTTATCTCAATACCGGACATTTTAAAATTCCCCTGCGAAACAATTTATCCCTTATGCTAAAATTATTCCGAATAGCAGACATTCTCAATAACGGACACGGACGGTGTTAAAGAAAGAAACGGTTGTAACCTTAACGACAACATCATTTGAACGTTTTGTAAGTTAAAACTGCATACAGTACTTTGTCTGTCTTTGAACAAGTGAGTTTACGTACGTACTGTAGTGCTAAAATGTTGCAGAAATGAAAACGGTTAACACTGAAACAAAAGGTCAAGATCATCAACGTCTACGAAAAGGAAAATCTCAGTGTAAGGGATATGGCCACGATGTTTGTTGTCGGAAAAACACAGGTCAGAGATATTTTAAGGAACACAAAGGACATTCTAAAGTCGTGGTCTGGAAATGATAGCCTTGCAAGTAAACGCGTGCTGGTTTCAGGTCCTCTACTTCGTTAAAAAGCGATGACATTTTATGAGCTGACTGAAGGAAAGGAGTGAGAATGCCTCAGAAATTATGGCTGGCTGGATCAGTTCAAGAAGCGATGTGGTATTCGCACGTTTTACGATCATACTTCGCGGTATTGACGTAATTCGGTGTGTTTCATGCGTGAAAACAGCGGACTTCAGTTTATCCGACATTTTCGTTATCCGAACTGGCCGCCGTCCCAATCATTTCTGATAAAAAGTGGTTAACTGTTTTGTATTTTATCCTTTTCTTAACAGTGGACACTTCTTAAGAGCGGACAATTTTATTTTCCCCATTGGTGTCCGTTATTCGGAAGTTTTATTGTATAACTTGATTAGAGGTAGGACCTATTAATAGAATTTATTCTGAGACATCAAGGAATCGTCAATTTAGTATTGGAAGGAAGTATGTTGGGGGACGAGGTTGGGGTTAAAATCACAGATCGAGTGCTGTAAGTAGGTTCAGATGGACGTGGAGGTTATTCATAGATGAAGATGCTTACAGAGGATAGAGACATAGACAGCTGCAACAAAGTATTCGTTGACCTGAAAAACTGGTGCAGTGACAGACATATTGCAATTTCGTGATTATAAGGATTGCACCGTGGTTGTCAACTTCGTTCCCAGGTGAATTCAAACCGATGACAAGAAAGGGCTGCTTTTCGAATGCTAGCATAGTCACGGAGTGGTAAGACATTGCACTTACATTCGTGAGGATCCGAATTCGTATTCCTGTACATACACTCAAGTTGCGTTTCTTTTTTATCTAGTTAAATCACTAATGGTGAATTCTCGAATGGTTCCTATACAGAAGGCATGGCCATTTCCCGTTCTAACTTGTGTTCACTTGAGTGTAAGTGTAATCCCCTAGACGTTGTCACCTCATTAAATACTGTCCTTCCTTTACTCTCTTTGAAAACTGGCAGTTGTTCAAGCTCGTTTTGTACTCGTATTTCTGCTTTCTGCTTTTCACTACAGTCCACTGTTCCCACACCGAGCATTTAGTAGATTGTCCATTATCTTCTGAATGGAGGATACAGTCCAACAAAGGTGGATTGTAAATATTCTTCCGCGCGACGGCAGTTGTTTGTTGCTGCGAGACCCAAGGGGCAATATATTTCTCACCAAATGGGCTATTAAAGTGGAGACGATAATTTTAAGCAGCTCGGCGGAGATTGTTCCCCCTACATTTTAGTCCCCATAGAGCGTCGAAGGACAAAACTGTGCCACAGAGAATACTAATTCATGAGCTACATCTCTGCAACTGTTCCACTCTATTCCGCATGAGACTACTGTATTTAGATGTCACAGAAAAGGAAAATTACGCAGCTCGTTCCTTGGAGTTCGATAGCTCCTCGGGGAAGCTGGCTATAAAGATATTGTCGTGTAAGAAGTAACTCTGTAACTGTTAAGAGTCTTTACGTACAAGATGCTTCCGTTTTCGCAAATTCACTGGCGTCACTTCGTGCTGCAGTCAGTTCACAGATAAAATAAAGCGGGAAAGAAGATTCCGACATTCTCGTCAAGGTTTATTTATTTATTTACTCGCAAATTTGCTAATGTCCAAGAATAAAATGTAAGAGAGGCAAATACTGTGTCGAAATCTAGTACCCGCTCTTAGCGACACGTTGCTGTTAACGGCATCAGACATCATATATTTTTATTCTTGCATATTCGCAAATTTCCGAATAAAATATTATAAAGCCTTTGTCGGAGAGTGTACTTTTCCGGATTACTCTATGAACTTACAATAGGTGCTGATGACACAAACTGATTTTGCGAAATCGGTCGTTTCTTGGAAATAAAGATATGAATAGTCACAGCGCTTTTGTTGTTAAATATCAATAATTTGGACCGTGGATGGGGCCACAAAGCATAGTTAGACGATGCGCATGTGATGTCATCTAGTGAGATTCCGTATAGCATCATAAGTACAACGGTTGGGCTTGAGAGACCTGTAAATATAAAATCATAACTGTCTAACGCAATGGAAGGGGAAAAAATACTGCCTGCCAACCTCAAGTTTCAACTCTGGTCCACACGCTTTAAAATAGCGCACGTAGCCCCGGAGTCACACCGATGTGAGGACTTGATTTGAATTGGAATTAAATAGATGAGGGATAGTGACGTACGTCATCTCGTGATGTAATATGCTCAACATTCGTCCACTTTGTATATTTAAATTTTATGATAACTAGGCGATCTCTTCGAATGCTTCGCACCGTTCCAAAAGTCAACACAGTTTCAGCCAACCAGTTGCATAAAATGGTTTACAATGCATAAACCTTTACCTAGGTTTCGGCAAAAGTAATTTTGCCTTCTTCGGAAGTATACATAAAGCTCACATTAAAAAAGTTGTTAAATAAAATGTGGCTGACTCCATGTCAATAGACTAAAAAGTAAAATTCAAAACAATGTCACATCATAAAATTGTGGAGCACGTTCACACACAGGTCCTGTGCTCCACAATTTTATGATGTGACATTGTTTTGAATTTTAATTTTTAGTCTATTGACATGGAGTCTGCCACATTTTATTTAACAATTTTTTTAATGTGAGCTTTATGTATACTTCTGGAGAAGGCAAAATTACTTTTGCCGAAACCTAGGTAAAGGTTTATGCATTGTAAACCATTTTATGCAACTGGTCAGCTGAAACTGTGTTGACTTTTGGATCGTGTTCCACCGTTGCTGAATCGCAGCCATGTTTAAAACTTCGCACCGTTATTGGTTGGTGACGTAAAGTGAATATAAGTAAATGTAAATACTTATGACATCAACCCATTTTATTATAGATGTTAAAAGTATATACACTATTATATGCGCGTGTTCTTTTTTAATAAATTTGTTAAAACTAATCTACAATCAGTCCTTTATCTGTGCTGCTCCGAGCATTACGCGTCAGATGCTGATAATATGAAGATTATAGTGGTGATACTTACACGATGTAAATTCTTCCAAAAAAATATTTTCTCTGCGCTAAGCTTTAGCGTCAAGTTATAACTCAACATTTATTAGAGCCAATCAAATTGCAACTTCTCAGTGTTGAAATTTTGATAAAACGAAAGTCAACCTGAATGTGCACTCGCCAATTTGAATGTTAAAAAGCTGAATTGGAAGTACTTGATCCGCTGAGCGTTACTTGACCAAAAAGAAATGCGTACCTTAATTAGAACTGACGATACCGCAAAACAAACTGATTGTAATATTCACAGCAAGGGCAGAAGGATATCGCGTTTGGGTATAAATAAAGCAAGGCGAGAGTTAAGTGAATTCTGATACTTGATATCAAATTTGTGGAAGAATAGCTTTCGTTTAAAAAAAAATGAAGGTAATCGCTCGGATGGAACGGCCTGACCGATTGACTTGTCATATATGTAATTTTTTTTATGTATATGAAAAAAGGGTAGTACGAAAGCCATGTTTTCATCTGTTACGAAGTCCACTTTATTAAAAGAAATAATGTCATTTTTCGCATTTTAATTGATACTCATCTTCGTTGCAGTATTAACAGGTCTAGTGTTCCTTAGTTTGAAATAACAATATGTGCTTCACAGTTTCTATTTTAATTGTTTTTTCAGTCGCAAACGCATACTCAAAATCAGATAATACGCTTCATATACCACCTCCGTAAGAAACAAGTCAAACTCGGCAGTCTGTTCATAATATTTTACTATTACAGAAGCCAACGCAATCTTACACATTAAAAGAATCTACGAAAACTAAAGATAGTTGGGCAGACCAAACTTCCTGGCCGATTTGTTTCATTTTTATTTTAAACGAAAGATATTCATCCACAGATTTGTCATCAAGTATCAGAATTTACATAATTCCCGTGTTCATTTTTCTATACTCAAATGCGACTTCCTTCAGTATATTTCTTATGGGGATGTCCTTGCTGTAAACTAAAGTCAGTTGGTCAGGCCGTTCTACCCGACCGATTTCCTTCATTTTTGCTTTAAACGAAAGGTATTCAACCGCATATTTGTCATCAAGTATCATAATTAACTTAAGTCTCTCCATCCTTTACTTTTATTCAAACGCGCTATCATTCTGTTTTTGCAGTGAATATGTTAATCGGTTTGTTTTACGAAATCTTCGGTTCTAATTAAGGTAAGCAGCTGTTTTTGACCTAATAACACTCAGCGGATCATTTCTTTCATTTGCGCTTTTAAACACTTGCATTAATTGATTGTGAAGAAAGCTATGCGTGAACATTCAACTTTACTTCCAGTTTTTTCCCAATTTTTTTGTCATTCTACTAACTATGCGTGAAGATTCGACTTCCATTTTCCCCCAACTTTTTTGTCATTCCACTAACGGTGCCAAGTATTCGCAAGGGTTCTCTAGCTGTTCATTAATTTCAAATAACAATATGTGCATCATACTTTTCTATTTTAATTTTTTTTAAGCCGAAAATGCATACTCAAAATCAGATAACATGTTACATATATTATCTCCGTAAGAAACAATAAAGTCAAAACTAACTCAAAGTTTTGGTAAGGTCAGTGCTAACATCCGTCATGTATTTAATAAACTGCATCTTTAACCATCAGCTGTTTTATTAAAATCCTTAGAATCTCGCATTTTATGTTTATTTTGACTATGATAATCTAGTATGACATTTGTAATTTTATTCGATGTGACTCCTGCTGTTTTCAGCGAGATCTATTTATTTAATGCTGTTGGCTAACCTGTTTTAATACCTTTTTGTCTATGATGATTGTCCTGGACAGAAACTAGTCAATTTTAAGGATTTTAATAAAACAGCTGATGGTTAATGATGCATTTTATCAAAACTAATTGTTTCACTGTCTTTTTCTTAGCAATTCATTATATTTTAGTGTTATAGAAGGCAATGCATTTATTACTTTATCGTCGTGGGTTCGAGTCCTTCCTCGATCATGAGTATTTGTGTTGACCTTAGCATACATTGTCCCTACGCTTACAAACTACCGGGTGATCCAAAAGTCAGTATAAATTTGAAAACTTAATAAATCACGGAATAATGTACATAGAGAGGTAAAAATTGATACACATGCTTGGAATGACATGGGGTTTTATTAGAACAAAAAAAAGTTCAAAAAATTTCCCACAGATGGCGCTTCATCTGATCAGAAAAGCAATAATTAGCATAACAAATTAAGACAAAGCAAAGATGATGTTCTTTACAGTAAATGCTCAATATGTTCACCATCATTCCTCAACAATAGCTGTAGTCGAAGAATAATGTTGTGAACAGCACAGTAAAGCATATCAGGAGTTTTCGTGAGGCATTGGCGTCGGGTGTTGTCTTTCAGCATCCCTAGAGATGTCGGTCGATCACGATGCACTTGCGGCTTCAGGTAACCCCAAAGCCAATAATCGCACGAACTGAGGTCCGGGGACCTGGGAGGCCAAGCATGGCGAAAGTGGCGGCTGAGCACACTATCATCACCAAATGAGATGGCCGAGGGAACTGAGGCGCTCCAGTCACCGTCTGCACGGCCACTACGGTCGGGGGTTCGAATCCCCCCTCGGGCATGGATATTTGTGCCGTCTTTAGTATAAGGTAGTTGATAAGTAGTTTGTAAGTTTAGGGACTGATGACCCCGTAGTTAAGTCCCATAAGTTTAACAAACATTTGAACATTTTGATTTATTAAGTTTTCAAATTTATACTGACTTTTTGATCACCCGATAGTTTGTAAGCGTAGGGACAAATGACTAACGTACTTAAGTCCCTTAGATCTACAAACACTTTTATTACTTTACCGTAAATTATGTGTAATACAAAGTGTTTCGTTTTTGTACCATGACTCACGCCTCAAGAAGCAATTATTTGAGATAAAATTAGATTTTATACTTCGTGTCAAAATTAGTAATTGACGCGTTACACGTTATGAAACTCCTTGAACCAGATAAAATCAAAAGCAGTAATTTTAGAGATTTGCCCCCTTTTGTGCAAATTTCTGCGCAGACGCGCTGCATGTTGTGGAAGAGTGCGCTGTATGCATTGGTTTTTTTTCGTGCCCACAGCTTGCGACTGCCACCCGATCGGCGCGTCCGGCAAGACGTGCAACCAGACGACTGGCCAGTGTCCCTGCAAGGACGGCGTGACGGGCGTCACCTGCAACCGCTGCGCCAAGGGCTACCAGCAGAGCCGCTCACACATCGCGCCCTGCATCAGTGAGTACTCACACACCTGCCACTGTGCCTAACATGTCTAACGAGGAAAGTACTTGGGCTCGAACAGGCAAATCTGTGTGACTGTTTAGTTACAGGACCATTACGTACCCTTCAATGTGCTGGGGGCTTCGTTTTTCTACAAATTTCTGCATTCATGCTCTAGATAGCACTGTATATTATAATGTTTTAATATATTTTTAAGTAAATTACAGTTCCTTTCTACCACTTTCAAACATAATACTCATCTTGTCAACATTGCGATGTATGTGGGCTCTGCTCGCTGCAACATTATTCTCCTGGGGCGTCGTGGTAGAAATAAATACTCGATATGTACAATTTTTCACTTCTTCTTTAATTTGAATCAAACGTCTTCTCCTCCAAAACATAACAGTTTCAAACCATACACAATGTATCAGAACTTAGCTGGTAGTACTTCCTTATCAAAACAACAGACTAACATAGCTTCCAGAGCACTTGACAAACGATTGAAATTCGAACTCCTCCACGCAAGGCGGTGAGGCAAATATATAACATCGGCAATAATGACCTTAAATTACACATTGTTCATAACAATTGAATATACTAATTTACAATTACCGAACATACAAATAAAACATTTCATGTACACAAGAATAATCGCAATATAAAATGAAAACTATACATACAATAATTTCGGATGGCGTAAATCTTTTTAAGTCAAAATCTCAGTTCTTTTTGTTAGACATTAAAGCAGGATGTTAAATGTCAATTAATTAGTTAACGAGTACATCATACATGTTCCTAACATATATTGAACTATCAAATATCTTCACAATTCTCAAAATAAGTTCAAAATCTCACGTCAGTCAATATATACAGAGAATTATAATATTCAAATCTCGACTATTAAATTAATTAATACAATTACCTGGTCTACACAACTTGTTTATGAGCCTAACATACACACAATGCTATTAATTTTCATTTCTTTTTGTTTTTTACAAAAGATTTTACAATTCGTCTGTTTAAGTCTTGAAATATCATACAATGACGCAAATATTGTTTATAGAACTGTCTGGAAAGAAAATATATGAATCTCTTAATTAATGAAATCTATCACTTGTTTTAGTCACAGTATCACCGAGACACTGTCCTACACTGATTCCTAGGCTGGCTATTTCGTTTGTAACTTCACACGCAAAATGTATCACTATTGAACCACACGATTCCGGATCCGACGCAGACGGTATCGTACAATAACACTGAGATGAGAGGGCCGGCAGTATCGTCACAATATGTAATTGTAGACGCTACGCACAATACAGAATCTTAACTGTATATGTAAATGGGGATTGTCAATGAAATGCTCCGATCAATATGAATGACTGCAAAACGCACAGCGAAGAAATACAAGTTGATATCATGGCATATTTACACGGTTTATATTATCAGTGTTGAACGCCACATCAATGACACTTTTGAAGTTTGTTTTGTACAACTTGTACAAAAACTAGACAGCAGTTATGGGAGTTGAAGGGCATGAAAGGCATGCATCGAATTGACGCATGGTGCGGGAGATGGCAATTGAATCTCAATGTGCACAAGTGTAATGTGCTGCGAATACATAGAAAGAAAGATCCTGTATCATTTAGCTACAATATAGCAGGTCAACAACTGGAAGCAGTTAATTCCGTAAATTATCTGGAAGTAGGCATTAGGAGTGATTTAAAATGGAACGACCGTATAAAATCAGTCGTCGGTAAAGCAGATGCCAGACTTAGATTCAATGGAAGAATCCTAATGAAATGCAGTCCGAAAACAAAGGAAGTAGGCTACAGTACACTTGTTCGCCCACAGCTTGAATACTGCTCACCGTTGTGGGATCCGCACCAGGTGGGGTTGATAGAGGAAGTAGAAAAGATCCAACGGAGAGTAGCGCGCTTCGTTACAGGATCATTCGGTAATCGAGAAAGCGTTTCGGAGATGATCGATAAACTCCAGTGGAATACTCCGCAGGAGAGACGCTGTGTCGCTCGGTACGGGCTTTTGTCGAAGTTTCGAGAACATACCTTTACCGAGGAGTCTAGCAGTATATTGCTCCCTCTTACGTATACCTCGCGAAGATATCATGAAGACAAAATCAGAGAGATTAGAGCCCACACAGAGGCTTATTGACAATCTTTCTTTCCGCGAACAATACGTGACTGTAATAGGAGGGAGAACCAACAGTGGTACTCAAGGTACCCTCCGCCACACACTATAGGGTGGATTGCGGAGTAAGGATGTAGATGTAGATGCAGATGCAGAAGTTACGATCGGTATAAGACAGGGTTGTAGCCTTTCTCCGTTGTTATTCAATTTGTACATTGGACAAGCTATAAAGAAAAGCAAGGAGAAATTTGGAGAAGGAATTAGAACTCAGGGTGAAGAAATAAAAACATTGCCTTTTTCCGATAACATTGTAATTTTGTCAGAGACAGCAGAGGACGTGGAAGAGCAGTTGAACAGGATGGACAGTGTGTTGAAAGTTGCATACGAGATGAACATTAACAAGAGAAAAACAAGGGTAATGAAATTTAGTCTTAGAAAATCAGGCGATGCTGAAGAAATTAGATTACATAACGAAACAATAAAGGTGCTAGATGAGTTTTGTTACTTGGGCAGTAAAGTAACACGATGGTCGCACTTAGGAGGATATAAGATGCAGAATGGAAATGGGAAGAAAAGTGGTCTTGAAAAAGATAAATTTGTTAACATCGAATATTAATTTAACTGTAAGAAAGTCCTTTCTGAAGGCATTCGTGTGAAGTATTGACTTGTATGGGAGTGAAACATGGACGATAAACAGTGCGGACAAGAAGAGGAGCTTATGAAATGTGGTCTTACAAAAGATGGCTGAAGATTAAGTGGATGGATCGCGTAACTAATGAGGAGGTACTTAACAGAATTGGGGAGAAAAGGAATTTCTGGCATACATTGACTAAAAGAAGGGATCGACTGGTAGGACACATTCTTAGACTTCAAGGAATAGTGAATTTAGCATTGGAGGGAAGTTTGAGGGTGAAAATCGCAGAAGGTAGGTAGGTAGCTTGGAGTTTAACGTCCCGTCGATAGCGTGGTCATTAGAGACGGTCGCAGAAGGAGACCAAGAGATGAATACAGTAAATGTTTGTATAGTCTATGGGACTTAACTACGGGGTCATCAGTCCCTAAACTTACAAACTACTTAAGAACTACTTACGAACTAGGACGGCACAAATATCCATGCCCGAGGGCGGATTCGAACCCCCGACCGTAGTGGCCGTGCAGACCGTGACTGGAGCGCCTTAGTCCCCTCGGCCACCGCGGCCGGCGATGAATACAGTAAGCAGATTCAAGTGGATGTAGGGTGCCGTTCTTATGAGGAGATGAAGAGGCTTGCTCAGGATAGAGTAGGGAGGAGAGCTGCATCAAATCAGTCTCCGGACTGAAGACAACAACAACAACAACAACAACACTGGTTCACCAATATCATAGCCAGCTTTCTGCCACGCGTAATGAAGCACTGGCCTATAAAATCCCGTAGATAACTCACTGTATGACAGAATGCATATTCATGATAAAGAATCTTTCGTGCAATTTTGGCTGCATATTACTGGAACGTAGTTTAATAGCGTCTGTTATCCTCTTGACATATATTTTATATTGCCTGAAGAAATACCCATCCAGAGATTGTGCATATTTTGTAGTTTGATTTGCCAAATCTAAATCTTTTCCGCCAGATGCTTCCAGTATCCTTATGTCGAGACCATAAGTCACAAAGTACTAATGACTTTCTCCACAACCGTGGATTCAAAACAGACAGAAGAAACGTTTCAGACGTTGTTTCGTCATCTTACCACTAACACTTGCATCGACGACGACATTTGGAAGGCACCGTGTTTCTGTTTCCCTTAACACATGAGGTCCAAACTTTCCTCTACATTCTTGGAAGCAAATATAGAGTTTGTCTGCCAATCGTCCGTCCATTGAAATAGCAACATCGATCGTGTAACTATGTATCGAACAGTTAACTACAACATCGCGACAGTGTTTCTCTCTCCTTCCATGGATAGCTTTCTGTACATAAAGTTCATAGTTCAACTGACTCTGATCACAGTGCCGGCCGCGGTGGCCGAGGGGACTGAGGCGCTCCAGTCACGGTTTGCACGGCCACTACGGTCGGGGGTTCGAATCCCCCCTCGGGCATGGATACTTGTGTCGTCCTTAGTATTAGCTAGTTCGTAAGTAGTTTGTAAGTTTAGGGACTGATGACCCCGTAGGTCCCATAAGCTTTACAAACATTTGAACATTTTTTTCTGATCACAGTTCCATACAGAACTAATATCGATTTTTTCTGGCGTAATATGCTCATTGACATCAGCAACAGATGTTTGACTTCTTCTTCGTCATCATTATCGTGCCTGGAGCATAGTGATACGGCGTTATGTTATCTTAAACTTATTTTTCAAATTAGTAATGAATCATAGTGAAGCTGTTAAGTTTTTACTCCCGAGATTTCTGGCTGCGTTCAATGCCCAATGTTTAAAATTCCAATAATGAACGGCTGAACCTTTTTCTCGCGCTTCATCGACTTTCGTCATTGCACGCTTCTTGAAGATCTTGAACAGCAGTGTACGATTTCCTTTCAAAACTGTATTTACTTCTCGTTTCTTTGCCAGTATGTTTTTAATATTGTTTCTAGACATCATTTTAGGTTATCTTTTCAGAAACTTGTCGTATGTGGTGAAATCTCTTACGTAATAATCATCTTACATGTTCTCCAGTGTGCTGTCATCAAACGCCATGATAATACTTGCGACTCTAACCTTCTTCTCGAGAGACAGTTCGTATTCACTCTCTGCTTCCATTGCGTCTTGCCGTAGCACTAACACTTGCAATGAGTTGTTCGTCATTATCATCCCTATCAACATCACTATGTTTTAGTGTTACAACAGTATCTGTTTATAATTTATGGCAATATTTCCGTACTATAATAGATACCAGAAAATATGTGAATGGTTCATCTTCTACACCAATACCGTCTCCACGATGAAGTGTTCTTCGTAACATATCAACCAATCACAATACCTTAGCAGCTCTCATCACCAATCGCCGACCCTTCTGACGCTTCAGTATACAAATGACGTCACAAAACCCTACTGGTCGTGACTGGCGTTCCGTCAGGTCAACGTGAAGTGCACCATGGCACACGCAGAGGCCTCTAACGGACGAATGCAGAGTTTTGCAGATGCGTAATCACAGGATTTTGGTGTATTTGTGTTTTTTCGACCCCCAAGTACTTGCCTTATAAGTGCAAATTCACTGCCGGAAATGTAAATTAGTGCACCTTGTCACAGTTTTAAAACAGTGAAGATTTCATATTTTTGAAACATTTTCGTTTCTTTTGGGTAATACAATAAGTGCAGATATATATATGTATATATTTACAAGTTTTGACCCTGTGGTGGGTCATCTTTAGAATATTACCCTGTAACATACAGTTCTTACATTTAGAGGACTTCTAAAACAAAAGCTATATTTGTAATTACATGAAATTAAAATAAAAAGTGAACAAAAAGATGATATACACGAAATGGTGCGGTGTGGAGCAGAAGCTGTGAGTTCCTCAGGTGGTGGCACTGCTGGAGGGAGCGAGGAGTGGTCTGCTGCAATTAAACAGTAGAAAAACTACCCCAATGCCATCTCCACCCGTCATTAGGAGCCAATGTTTCGATCTTAATTATAATACATTGATTTGTCTTTACATCTATCGATATGACACTGCTGTTAAGAAATCAGCAGCTTTGTAAACTTGTTAACAAACGATGAATATATTCTTCCTTAAGGCAATGTAAGCTATTCCAATAGTTTTTATGTCAATTTATGTACCTAAAATCAGTTTTTTATCTACTTTCTTCGTGCCAATAATACTAGTATGTAATACTTCAGAACCATCTATAGAACATGTTTAAAGTCTCGTAAATTACCACGTACTATTCCCTATATGGCATCGGCCATCGTCGGATGAAAATGCACATCGTTTATCCAGTTATACTATTTTTTTCCCAGCAGTGTGTCGTTATACGTGGTACTTTAATATGTACTGATATCTTTTTTAGTTCTTTTTACTCTTAGTCAAACAGTAATGCCACGCAACAAACGCAAACGTTGAAACCTGATGTTTTCTGTTTTGCCGTACCTGGGCCACAAGGGAACGACGCCTAGTAATACAGATTCCATTGCAGGAGAGTGAGCGCCAGGCTCACTATTTGCTAGCCGTACCGCACCGCTTTACCCCTGATACTGCGGAACATAGGGTTCCTGGCGCTACTCATTCGTGGAAGTACTACCTAATCTGAAAACATGCAACCTTTAAAAGATACATTTAAAAGTCTGTGAATGAAGAAATATCGTTTTATATTGTTTGGTGCACTCTACTGAATCACCTGTAGAAATATTTTCACTTATACACAATACAACCTGTTAATGGACATTTCAGTGGAAAATATCTTCTGATCCTGCCCATCTTGAAAGAGCCATTAGTGCAGTGTCTCTTGCCGAACCCCGCCGTCTTCTAGGTCGAGCAGCACAGCCGTAACTACTTCTGTTACCAGTTACATGACGGCTCTGGCGCGTCTCTGACGTCATCGCGGCAGCTAAGGCTCCTATAAGTACGAGCTGACGCATCCGCCGTTTTCTTTCCTTTAGCTCGTAACTTAAACATAATGCGGTGCTATAGGATTTGCGTCATGGCACTTTAGCACGACATTACGGGTGGTTGTGTTGCCATAAACTGCTCAACACATTCTAGAGATGGCTACAGAACGTGTAGTTTCCCGAGAGATTCTGAGAGAAGAAAAAATGGATCATTTACTGTCGGCCCAAAAACTGGGGACCCGGACCGAACCCACAATTATGTACTATAAATAAATATTTATTATTATGACTTGAAGCAATATTTAGTAGAAAAAATCGGCTGTGATATTCTAACGTAAGTTTTTGTTTAGCTCTTTTGAAAGAACTACCTCTACAGGAAAGCTGCCTGTGGGAGTTAGCAGACGCAAAATATCATAACACAGCAGAAAATACTGTTTTTAGAGGACAATATGTGTCTCTTTAAATGCCAATATTGACGCTTATCTATAAGAGACAAAGAATATTGGGTAAATTTTACTTACGACGGCGGCGGCGTAGTGTGCTAATGTTGGCAACGAAATGTTTGCTTTTTAAGGATTATTAAATTACTGACAAGACAACCGTACTGTTACATATAAAGGCCTGTCAACCTAGAGAAGGAACAGAATTATTTATTTATTTGATTGTCAACACAAAGGAATATTCCCCTCATTCTACACGATTATGTTTTCCAATAACATTCAACGGTTGTTGCCAACATCGTCACCGTGTGCCTCTACGTCCGTAAACTTTACATCGTGTACACTAATATTCTTTTTCGTTTTAGTGTTTGTAATACGTTCTGAAACTTTTTCAATAACGTAATAGAATAGAAGTACATTCAGCAATGTGAGTACGACAATGAGATGTGGTGTATTTGACACAGCGGATAACAAACACTTACTGCAGGACGGCAAACGGACCTCGCATATTGACAGTCTTTGTTCAAATACAAGCCAAGCTCGCTTAAAACTTTTTTATCTAGATGACCAGTTTCGGCAGAATTAAACGTAATATATGATTTTTATCACAGAAATATATATGTTTCTTGCGCTTTTATCTTTATTTGGACAGAAAAGAAAAACAGCAATAAGTAAAGAAAACGCGAGATTTTTGCGTCTAAGCCACATATCGGTGTAAACAAGAGAGGAATGCAAGCTCAAAGTAGCAGAATCTAAGGCTCTATGCCGGAACTTCCAAAATATTTCACAAACTTGAACAAAACAACACTGTTCGTATAAGCTGCGTGTTACGTTGAGCATATGCACGGAATGAAAATTGCGAATGCGCCAGTCTGTGTTTTTAGGAGCTCTAGCGGCAGCCAACGTGTTAAGGGAACAGGCGACATTTTCAGCGTTATCCTGTCCATCACACTGTTACAGATATATAAATTACAGGTAGCGCAAAATGTTTACCCACAATTATGGCTATTATTCAAAACAAATCTGGGAAATCATTTAGATACTTCTGATATTGTGTTCCTGGCAATAATTCTATAAACAATGTAGACAACAAAACACACTTTCAATGAAGTCCTGACTGCACAGCACTCTGCTAAGTATTTGCTGCCTCCAATAACCATAAATATAATTAAAAGCCGCGCGGGAGTAGCCGAGCGGTCTGGAGCGCCACTTTGCGAAACGCGCTGCCTTCCGCATTGGAGGTTCGAATCCTCCCTCGGGCATGGATGTTTGTGTTGTCTTTAGCATAAGTTAGTTCTTAAGTAGTTTGTAAGTTTAGGGAGTGATGACCCCGCAGTTGAGTCCCATAAGCTTGACAAACATTTGAACATTTTTATAATTAAAAATTTAGTTCAAGTATCACAGATATCATCATCATTTTGTGTATTTTCAGGAAATAGTACGCAATAGAGAAAGTATAGCTCTTTATAATTATCTGTGCCAATTTTCGTGAGTTTAAGTCTCATTCATTTAGGAGAAAATTGTTCTTCAAGGATCGAAATTCAAGGTTTTGGTCAATGGCAAAACAAGATTTACAAATTTATTAACTTGCGCCTACGGAGACTTAGAACATACCAGCTGGATATTCCAGTTGGCCACCTGTTTCTTTATCATACATACCCTTTCTCTTCATTCTTTGCTTTATCCAAGCCTCCTTGGTATCAGCTTCCGCAACTGACTCTGTGGCGGTTACTGGGCACCTATCAATAGTATTTAAGGCTCAAACTGTATTCTTTCCAATCTCGTTATCCAAATGCATCATGACATGAATCCTAGAAATTGAATCATCACTGAATGTTTTACTGCATCCATAAGACGTATCTACCGCGCTGACAGACCGATAAATAATTTTTAGATGCAGCTCCTAGATGCAGCTATCGAAATTTTCAAATCAAATCAAATGTTTGTATAGCTTATGGGACTTAACTACGGGGTCATCAGTCCCTAAACTTACAAACTACTTATGAACTAACTAATACTAAGAACGGCACAAATATCCATGCCCGAGGGGGGATTCGAACACCCGACCGTAGTGGCCGTGCAGACCGTGACTGGAGCGCCTCAGTCCCCTCGGCCACCGTGGCCGGCTCGAAATTTTCATTTTGATTCTGAAGGAGTAGAGACAGACATTGCAATTAGCAGATTTTAATTTAGCAAGTCCCTACATGTAACTAACAACGCAAAAAATGGGCTAAATAAAATAATACATCACGTATTTTGACGAAATTCAAACTGTGAGATGGCGGAGCATCGTTCAACGTTGCATTGAAATTCAATTTATCAATAAACGGAAAATGAAAATGCCCTTAACTATACATTGTTATAATGGTCATGAAAAAATGCTATTTTCTAGAGAGGAAAAAAGATTCTTACTTTTTACGAACATATCCTCTTAACACAAATAATTTGTTATATTCAAACGTCTTTATATCCTACGAAGAAATCAGCAACGCATTTTGACAGTCAATGATTTCTTCAGGTTGTCAAACTCAGTTCACGAGGTTAAAACACTAAGGATGTAAAGATATTCTGGCGTCCTTGGGGTGTATCTCGTGAAAGCGCCGCATTCCGGATTCTAACTCTTAGATCCTGGAGTTCTGTTGATTGGTTGGTTGGTTGGTTGGTTGTTTCGGACAGGGGGTCCAAACTACTGAGGTCATCAGTCCCGCAATGGGGAGGTTAAGGAGAGAAGATAACAAAAGCGGGAAAGGGAAAGGAAATACAGTTCAAGGAGGAAAGAAGGAAGAAATACTGTATTTGCTCGGGGCCCCATGCTCGCCAAGCACGTACTCACGAAAGAACCGTGAGCCCACAGTGGCCCACAGCTGGAGTTCTGTATTTCCAGAAATATCTCCAGTATGTCAAGGTGAATACTTCAAGTAATTATATTTTCTGCAAAAATGAAGGGTCCATCGGCTGTTCTCTTTGTGAATTCAAGCCACACATTCACTTTGTATAAAATCTTTGCACTTCGGTGGTAGCGTGAGATGGCTAGTTACCCCATATGTGGCAGTTGCGTTTGTTAACTTTAATGCAGATGTTAAGCAAGTACATGTAAAGTAAATATGATCAATGACAGTTCTAACGCATAGCTTAGACGACGAGTAGATGAATTCAGAGTTTTTGCGAACAGTGATTCACTTAACAGGCTGTTGCGGTACAAGAGGTCTTCCAGGTCGGCAACATACCTGGGTTTCTGAAACTTATAAACAAGTAACCGGATGTTCTCTTGTTGGCTTTGGCTTGTGAAATTTCCGAATGACATATTGAACCTACAGCTAAGATAAACCTCGTGACTGCACAGTAACAACAGCCTCACACTTTTTTTTCATAAGCAACCTTCTTGATTATCCTAAACACATTACGGCCACGTTATGATAAACGTGGATTATAATTATGTATTATGAAAATGCATCCATTATTTATTGCAAAGAAAATTCTCCATCGCAACCCTATCAGACATAGTGGTAAGACAGCGCAGTAGACAAGCCGTCAAAAACTGAAATGAGGACTCATGTGTCCGGAAACTAAGAAAAGAAGAAACAAAATAGAAACATTCAACGGCCCATTCGCTAGATCTGCGACATTGAGCAAGTATCTACCGTGTTTATCTAGAGCTTGTGAAAGGTCTACGCGGCATCTCGACTGTATTCATCACTTTTACTTCCGAAACTAATATATTGTTAGCACATGACTCATATTCTGGAACAAATGGAGAGTAAGATAGTTGTCAAGGCTACAAAAAGAGAACAGAGACGTCAGTAACCGGACGCACAATTCATAATTTTATGAAGAAACGAAAAATAAAAATATAGGGCACGAGGGGCGTTTGAATACTGATCTCCAGCGTAGCTGTCCAACACCATGAGGACAAAATCATGATGTATATCTTGCGCTTGGTCCGCTTACCGTTTCTATTGGGCTTCTGTTTTCGCATCTACTTCCTGCATTCACGTTGATGTGTGTTAAATTTCTGACGGAATAACCTTGGGTCATTGTGCAACTAAGTCTGAAAGGATTATGATGGGTTGTTTCTCCTGTTAGAAATCTCTTAGGACTTTATGAAACCCTGTACAGTATTCTTTGTAAATGTGCCTGTTTTCTTCAGCATATATGTAACCGTTATACGATCGCAATATTGTCAGCGCACTCGTCTAAATAGAAAGCTGTAATAGATAAAATAGCAGTAAAACAGGATAAACTGCAGAAACGTAAATGGAGGTATATTGATGCGTTTCCATGTTACGGTCCTTCGACTGGGTCCGCAGTTGTATAAACCATTTTGAAACGCTTGAAGATCCATTACGAACCAGTGCGACTGCTTTTATGACATCGTTATGGATCACCATACTTGCGAAACCGATGAGTGAATGAAACCCAGAGAAAAACTGAATCTGAGTTGCGAATCTTCTTCCCCACAAAATCATAGTAAGTTTTTTCCCTAATTTTATTACGTTCTTGCTTATCCAAAGCTCCATTTTATTTCACTTCTTTTGTGATGTAGCCGTTATCATACACAAGCTCTTCTTGCTGTGTCCAGAATAAGTGCTGGAGTAACGTGGAGAATCAAGAATTGCTTATTCTTGACACATTACCATACACCGATAAAGGAACTTAACGGACTGCCATGTGATTGGTGCTAGAAGTAGTTATGGCTGTGTTGCTCGCCTAGAAAACCGGGTTCAACAAGAGACATTTGCATCAACGGCTCAAACTCTCCTTCAAGAAGATAGGATCAGGACATACTTTGCAACTGAAATGTCCATGAACACGGTGTATTGTGTATAAATGCAAATATTTCTTGGGTGTGATACAGGACATTGTACCACACAATATAAAAGGATCTTTTGACAAGCGGAGATTTTTTTCTACGAAAGCCATTTATTGTTTTGATAAAAGAAAGATACAATTTTTCACTGGATGTCCTTGCTTTCAGAAATACCACGAGTTGCCGCCACTCAGATCTCGACTGGCAGTGAGGAAAGCGGTGGTGGCACATCAACCAGTGGCAGAGGTGAGTACATACATACATACGTACATACATAATTATCACCTTCGTTCATTAAATAATGCCCTACGATTTTTTCTCCTAACATACTTATGCTTTAGAGTTATTATTTGGTAACAGCGCCAGTTAACATTTACTCTCTTGTCACAAGAAGAAGGAAAAAAAAACACGGAAGACCTTGATACATTCGAGATAGGAAGTTCATAGTCACAGGACATATACATTAGCATTAGTATGTTCTGCAGAAATTGTTTGCCTGCAGTTCTCGTTGTCGCTACAAACCGAAAGTAATGGATCAGTGTGACTTCAGCATCCGTGCATGCCTCGTAGACGTATGCGTAAACCTTACATTCGAGTCAGTTAGTTTGAAAGAATGCGCATTATTGGCACGAGAGGATGTAAGGCACAAATCCTGGAAAGTACTACTCGTGTTGGACGAAGAGTTTTGGTACTGCAACGGATTTGTGCAAAATCGCTCTCGGGTGAAGCTGTCGTTTATCGGTTAGTGAAGTCAAGGTAAACGGAGATAAATATCAGTAATTACCGTTTCTTTTAGAAATAGAAGGCACTTAAATTTATAGATCTGTGAAGAAAAGGGTTTTAAAATCAAAGGAAGTATTTAAAGAAAAGAGTATAAGTATCGGATTAAAAGACTGTATTTTATTCATAAGTTATCAGTTGAGAGTGATGCAACTAGAATTTTTGTTTCCTGGAAAGTAATATCTTTGAAATTTAAGTGTTAGGTGAAAATAAACGTAATATATTTCAGAAGTAAGAAGCCTAAATTACATTGCCCAAATACATCATTGAAAGGAGATTATTTCGTCGGGAAATGTATTACAACACAACTGTAAAGTAAAGAAGACAAGGAATTGATTTTTGTACCTGTTATTGGGAGCCATTGGTTTATATGGTAGTACGTTCATTGGTAAAAACTACGGTTGTATCGTTCCTCTCATTAATGAATATCAGTTTAATAGGTGTATGATAGTATTGTATAATGACTAATGTTAATGAAGAATTCATTTTTATTAATATTGTAGTATATTAACCTTGAGTGGTAACAATGTTATCTTACGTGACCATAAATGTTAGTTCAGTAACCACGCTTTTTTTATACAATATAGTGACTACATATCTCACTCTAAGGCTGGTTTTGTGTTCACAACAGAAGTAAATATATTCATCTTCGGTAGTATCCGATGCATTTAGAACCTTCGATTTTCTGGGATAGAAACGAGTCTAACATGTATAGCATTAATACCGCAATATTGTAACGATGTCATTAACTTAACAGGCGACCATAGGGCTAACTAATATCAACTTTTTACGTTGAGGACATTAGAAAAATGAGGTTTTTGCTGTTATAAGCTTGGCGGACCTTTCTAACAGATTTATGAAGCGTTACAATGTTTGTAGATACATTCATTATGATTGTAGGATGGCAATAGCTTGGTAATGCTAAGTATTTGTGTTGTCAAGAAAAAAAACTTTTGAAATTACTGAAAAAACTGTGGCTGCCAAATTCTGTTTGTTCATTTAACATATTTTTCTTCGTGTAACAATATTTCTAACTGTTCAAATAAATCAAGTTTTTGCCTTTTATTTGTTTGTGGAGTACTTTTAGGTTATTATGGATGTAAGTTTGTTTGTGTTTATTAAGGTATAGATGGTTAGCTATTGTGGATTTGTCGAATTGATTAAGTCTAAAAGTATCAGTGTGTGCTTTCTAACATATTTGGAAATTTCTTCCAGTTTTCCCTTTGTAAAATGCACGGAAGCTGTTACATTGTAATTTATACAGGGTGTCCAGAAAAGGACTCCCTGATTTCAAAATTAAATATCTCGAAAACAAAGATCGATAGAGGAATGCAGTAAACGGTATGTTTATTGTGAAAGCTGTAAGAAGTTTATACAGCAGTTTGAAATAATAGTTACAAAAGCTGCAAACAGATGGCGCTGTAATCGCCAGACGTAATGGCTAGTATATATAGTGATCCGAAGCCCAGAGCGATCAGTTCCACTATTGAAACGTGAAAGGAGGTTAGCGTACCGAAGGAAGAGATTAAAACCATGTACTCCATTGAACAACGCGTTTTTCTGGTGCTAGAGTACCACAGGTTAGAAGAGAGTCCTACGGCAACAAGGCGAAGTTTTCAAGCACGATTTAATGTTCCAAAAGGACGCGATGCGAAAACCATTCGTACGCTCTTCGCAAAATTTCAACGAACAGGCAGCGTAACTGATGATCTAGTGGGGCAGGTTGGCCGCAAGCAAACCGCAGTTACACCTGAAAATATCGCCACAGTTTCTGGAATTATTCAGAGAAATCCAATGTCATCTGTCCGTAGAATTGCATCTGAAAAGGAGCCTACACTCAGTAGGAGCCTACACATGTTTCCATTCAAAATTCAAACGCAACAAGCCATACCAGTACGAGCTGTGCAACAAATGGTTGCCTTTGCTAATCAGATGCTCACAATGTTTGATAGTGAAGGATTTCATGTTGGCAGCACCTGGTTTACAAATGAAGCACACTTCTACCTGAATGGATGCGTGAATAAGCAGAACTGCCGATTTTGGGGTTCCGAAAAGCCATATTGGTGTGAAGCGAAACCCCTCTATTCTCTTAAAGTTACTGTGTAGGCTGCAGTATGCAGCACAGGCATTATTGGCCCTTTTTTCTTTCGAGAAACGGTCACTGGTGCACGTGCAATTTTTGAACAATTTGTCGGCACACAGCAAGCGTTAGAGGATCGACCAGGTACTGAATGGTTTATGCAAGATGAAGCCCGACCACATCGGTCGAACAAGTGTTTCGCTTTCTTGAGCAATACTTCGGGAATCGAGTCATTACTTTGGAATATCCCAAATTTACTGGTGCAGGCATGGATTGGCCTCCATATTCACCGGATTTGACTCCCTGTGACTTTTTTGTGGGGCACAGTGAAAGACATGGTCTACCCGAAGCATGCCGCCACGCTGGATGAGCTTGAATCTGCGATCTCTGTGGCATGTGAATCCATTTCGGTTGAGACACTACGAAATGTGATGGCGAATTTCATTCTTAGTTTGCGCCACCTCTGTAGTGCCAATAGTGAACATTTTGAAAACATTGTGATGTGATTGTTTGCAAAGAGTATTTTCATACGATTATTTCACTTATGTATGCTGATATGAGCTGTACAGCGTACAGCGCCATCTGTTATCAGCTTTTGTAACTATTATTTCAAACTGCTGTATAAACTTCTTACAGCTTTTACAATAAACATACCGTTTACTGCATTCCTCTATCGATCTTTGTTTTCGAGATATCTAATTTTGAAATCAGGGAGCCCTTTTCTGGACACCCTGTATATCCCTCTGTGTTCTGTAATTGGAGTGCTTCTGTTCACTGTGTGTAGTAAGTGGTATCCTAGTTGTTGAGTTGTTGTTATTCCACAAGGTGTCTCGAGATGGGAAGTGTTTGCGTTGACGATTATTTATACATACAAATGTTCTATAGGGCAGACAAATATCATACTGCACCAGACTTATTTGTGCACCACTTTTTAATAAGTAAGTCAATTGTTAAATCTCTTTTATTATATGAACCTTTTAATATCCATATTGTTACAGTCTATGTTTTAATCTAAGTAGGCCCAGGCCTTTAAATATGTGTAAATATCATAGAGGCACCTGAAGATGAAACCTCAGGGCTCGAAATGCATTGTGTACAATAAAACACAATTTTGTAACTGAAGGCGAGTTCATGAAGTACAACAATCACGGAAGTATCACTGGCAATAATGGACAAAATTAAGAAAGGATTTTATTTTATTGGGAACGGGTAGTTCTGTTGTGCTACTCAACAATTCTTAGAGTTGACAATAAGTAAGAGGGAGTGTAAAGATTATGGAAACGATATACCAAGCATATAAAAAGCAGTCAACAATCCGAAGATTGGTTTTAACACCACAGTGCTTTACTAGGCATGGTCCTGTTTGGAGGTGGTATGCCGTTGTCTTCGTCCTACCTTTGAACTGACTTACCCAGCCAGATATAGGGGGACCTACAGTTTAACGTGGGTTCCGAACCACGGTGCTACTCAGTACTTTTCACATGAGCAATACTGCCAGAGGTGAAAGAAGTGGAAAGTAACAGATAAAATTCCTAGGACCTGGCGGGGATCGAACCCGGGACCTTTGGACTTGTAGTCTGGCACTCTACCAGTTTCTTTTTTGTTCTATGGGTAGATCAGTTCATTGCGGTCGTTGTTCCTTCTTGTTCGTTGTGGTTCTATGAGTTCTTGGCTCAGCTTTTTCATTACATTTTCAGCCTTCTGACCGGGCGCGCTGAGCCACGACTCCCGGTGTGCAACCGAGGCGCACAGCGTATAATAATCTCAACGCTTATCAGCACGAAGCCATGACAACCGTTGAGGATAAATACTCATGTTAAAACTTTTATCCATTGTGTTGTTTCTTGAAATAGATTTCAGAAATTACTGCAACCAGTCGCCTTTTGTTTCTTCTTAATGAAGATTTATTTAAACCATTACCGGTTTCAAGCTGCCTAGCACCTCATCATCAGATTGTATACAAAAAAATGTTCAAATGTTTGTAAATCTATCGGACCAAACTGCGTGGTCATCAGTCCGTAGCTTACAAACTACTTAAACCTAGTTAAACCAACATAAGGACAAACACACACACCCATGCCCCAGGGAGGACTCGAACCTCCACAACGAGCAACCGCACGCTCCGCAGCGAGACGCTTTTTTTTTTTTTTTTTTTTTTTTTTTTTTTTTTTTTTTTCTCCTTTCTTCAGGTAGATCTCTGTTGTGCGGTAGTTGTTTAAGGTCGTTCTCGGTTGTTCGTTGTCTATTTGGCTCAGTTTTTTTATTACAGAGGGCGTTTAGCCCCCTGACCGGGCGCGCTGAGCCACGGCGCCCGGACCACTCGGCTATTCCACCGCGGCAGATGATATATATTTAGAGCAAGTTACATTTGTATGTAAAGTCGTAATGTGTGTGAAGTGTTTGTTAATTTTACCACTTGAAATTCGTGGGAGTTGCTGTAGTGTGTTGATGGAAAGAAAGTGTAGTGAAATTCTATCCAAAAGCGGACCAAATATGGACAAATTACATGTGAAACGCATAACTGTAAGTAATGTCTTGAAGACAGACATACATTGTAATTATTCAGTGTAGCATACCAAAGTTAGTGTTAACTTTTTTCTCGTTTTGTGCCCTGCCACAGATACAAATGTAACTTGCTCTAAATGTATACCATCTGATGATGAGCTGCTAGGCAGCGCCGGTTGCGGTGGCCGAGGGGACTGAGGCGCTCCAGTCACGGTCTGCACGGCCACTATGGTCGGGGGTTCGAATCCCCCCTCGGGCATGGATATTTGTGCCGTCCTTAGTCTTAGCTAGTTCATAAGTAGTTTGTAAGTTTAGGGAGTGATGACCCCCTAGTTAAGTCCCATAAGTTCTACCATCATTTGAACATTTGCTAGGCAGCTTGAAACCGGTAATGGTTTAAATAAATCTTCATTAAGAAGAAACAATAGGCGACTGGTTGCAGTAATTTCTGAAACCTACTCATGTTAAAACTTGAATCATGTCCGCTTCCGCACTAACAGTACCAGCGCGCTTCGTCTGCAGTTCTGGGGCACAGTTGCCGCAGTTTAACTCGCTTTGCTAAGTGCGCGGGAATAACCTGTTTACTCGGCAAGAACTGGCGAAGACGCCGCGCCCGACTGCCGGCGCACGCCAGATGAGTGTTTAGAATTGCTTCCTGCGCCGGAAATTTGCCACCTCCCGCGCCCCGCCCAGAAATGGCCCGCAATTCCCGTTTCCTCGGTCGTCTATCGGGGATTGTCGAGGATTACGGTGGGGAAGAGGGGGGCAGGGCGCCCTGTTTGCTCGCCGTTCCCCCTCCCGGAGGGGGGAGACAAATTGTTTTCTCAGGAAGTGGTAATTTCATTTCACCTAAACCGCCGATCTCCCGTAGCTACAATCCAGACGCTCACTGTGATTATTAAGCTCGAGAATGGTTGGAACTTCGGAAGGAATCAATAAATTCGCACCTTTAAACGCGCTGACTAGAAAGCGTGCAGTTCCTTTCCCCGCTACCGCTATTTTTCCGGATAATGGGTGAAGCGAGCCGCTTCGACATGCAGCAAAATCACTCTAAAGAGCCCAAATTAACTCCAGTACTTCTCCACTTTTAAAGACGTGTAACAAAGTTTGCTGGCCTAGTTGTGTGAAGAAGGGCCTCTAGGTACCATCGCTTTTAAGGGTTCTGGTCCTCAGTAAAATTAGAGTCTTCTTTGGATCGCTTTGTTAATCAACTCAGTTGTCCGGACCTATAGAGCGCACAAACCTCAGTGTCGTAACCGCTCTTGTGTATTGCGAAAGAATCGACCGTTCTCTAAGCATCGTTATTCATAATCAGAACGGATGCAGAACGTAATAAAAGCCCACAGAGCAAACTACATTACTTCAATTGTCCTTGTAAATGATTCTTATGTAAATGAAACGTGTCAATAAAAGCGAAGGATCGGCCGCAGTGACCGAGTGGTCTGCGGCGTGCCAGTCACGGTCTTCACGGCCGCTGCGATCGGGGGTTCGAATCTTTAGTATAAGCTAGTTCATAAATAGTTTAGGGAATGATGACCCCGTAGTTAAGCCCCATCAGCTCTGCAAACATTTGATTTTAAAAGCGAAAGAATGTCGTTGTATTTTAAATACGAAGATTCGAACTTATATAGTGGCATCACTACCGTGGAGACACAATGCCATGGAATCTACTATTGTCGTTGATAGTAGCCCTACACGTTGTTGACATGCCTACCTTACCTCCGAGCAAATGGACTCACCCCTCCCACGTCAACGGCGTGCGCACAATCGAGGGATACTTGTGAGCGAGCGGTCTAACGTAATAATGTCATTATGTTATCGAAACAGGAACAACGAAGTTGTATGATGAACGTGCCAGAGGTCGTACAGCACGACAGTGTCATCAAGGTCTTCAAGAGGCGTGCGGGAAATCGGCATTGTCTTACAGTACAGTGGCACGTCGGGTAAAAGCCTTCAACGAAGGTCGGCAAACTCTGACAGACATGCATTGCCAGGTCTCTGAAAAATAAGAGCATACTTTTGCCGGGTTAGTGGACAGTGTTCAACGCCAGACGATTCGTGAGCTCGACCACGAAATCGGATTAGCGCAAACGATTGCACTTCGCATCCTGAAGGAACACCTGGGCATGCGAAAAATTGCATCACGATGGGTTCAGCATGAATTGACGGGAAAAGCAGAAATGGATGCTTTACGACGCTGCTCAGACGTACTTGGAGCGCTATGAGCGCGAAGGAGAGGCTTTCTTACGCCATATCGCAACACTGGATAAGATATGAGCCGCATCGTTAGAGCCAAAACTGAAACGCTAATCCAACGAATGGCGCCATTATGGGTCGCCGCGAAAGTTCAAGTACGTCAGAGTCCCAGTATGGTGAAAATTATGGTGATTCTCATGTACGACTGTGATGGTGTTATCCTAACGGATTACGGTACTTCACGGAAGACCATCAATGCACAGTATTACTGTTCGCTTTTGAAACATCACATGCGACCAGCTTTGCGAAAGAAGCGGCAACACTTTCTGCACAACCCACCCATCAATTTTCACGACAATGCGCAGAGCATACAGCGCAAGTTGTGGCTGTTCTGTTCGGTCAATGGGACTGAAAGTACTGTACCATACACCATACTCCCAGGACTTAATTCCTTGTGACTTTGATTGGATTCCGGAGATAAAGGAACCACTTCGTGGAATTTGCTTCAGAGCTGTTCCAGAGATGCGACAGGCAGTAGACTGCTCCATTTGCACTATCAACTGAAATGGCTCTGCTAACGGTATACTACGCCTTCTGCATAGCTTGCGACGGGTTCTACACAACTCTGGTGACTATTTTGAAGGACAGTGACATATAGAAACAAGTTACGCTTTCATATCGATTTTGAATAAATAGTTGCCACTATTTAAGTTCCAACCCTCTTACAAATGAAATCTGTCGAAAGAAGAAAAGAAATTTCGTTAGCTTTCTAATACACAAAGCGAATTCAGTAACTCGCTGTTCAGTGTTAATTCATTTTCGAATATATAAGACTTCGGCAGTTAATTCTGTCACTGATGTTCGCTTACCAAAATGTCCTGTCGGACATGTCCAAATTTAATACACCCACTTCAAATGTTTCACTTCAATCGAGATTTAGTGTTGAAATAGTGTTTATGGAGTACATGAAATGGTTATATTTACAGATTAATACTCAAGTGGTACTGAGGTATTAGGCGTCGAGTCTTGGTGAAACACCCATATTAGTACGTGGTGCAGCATACACAGGTAGCAATAGAGGCGCTGATTCTGTTATGGCGAATACTGTTGTGGGATACATTTTTCCACACCTGCTCGATCTGTTCACGTAGAGTTCAAGAGTTGTCGGTTGACGAATCCCACGTGTCCGTCGTCGTCCCGTCGAATCCCATTCGTGCTCGGTTGGAGACACGTCTGGAGATCATGCTGACCAGGAAAGTCGGATGGCGTCTTGCAGAGCTCGTTGAGTATCACTCCCAGTGTGTGGGCGATCATTATCACGTTGGAACACATCTTCCTATTCCAATAATGACGAAAGAACGAGTCTTTCAACATTCTGCGCGTGCGGACCGCTCGTCGGCGTTTCTTCCACAAACACCAAAGGCCGCGGCGGAGTGGCCGAACGCATTGAGGCGCTATGCTCCGAAGCGCGAGACCGTTCCCCCTTGAGGGTTAGAATCCTGCTTCGAGCATGGATGTTTGTGCTCTCTTTAGTATAAGTTAGTTTATAAGTAGTTTGTAATTTTAGGGACTGATGACCCCGCAGTTAAGTCCAATAAGCTTAATAAACATTTGCACATTTGAAACACCAAAGGCGATCGATAGCCTTAAATCCTGGGGTCAGGCCAGAGTGTTCAAATGTTTTTAAATGTAGGGGACGTAACTTCTGCCGTTATACGTCCCTAGGCTGACAAGCTACTTAACGTAACTTATGCTGAGGACAACACTCGAACGTCCGACGGCGAACAACCGCGCGCTTTAGAGCAAGGCGCCTGAGAGCGCTCGGTCACTCCACTGCGGCAGGCCAGTGTGAAAATGTTGGACTGCTGCCCTGGCCAGCACATTCTCCAGATCTCTCACCAATTGAAAACGTCTGGTCAATGGTGATCGAGCAACTGTCTCGTCACAATACGCCAGTCATTACTCATGATAAACTATGGCATCGCGTTGAAGCTGCATGGGCACGCCATCCAAGCTCTGTTTGACTCGATGCCCAGACGTATTAAGGCCAGAGGTGGTTGTTCTGCGTTCTCAGGATCTATGCACCCAAACTGCGTGAAAATGTAATCACATGTCAGTTCTAGTATAATATATTTGTCCAATGAATACCCGTTTATCATCTGCATTTCTTCTTGGTGTAGCAATTTTAATGGCCACTAGTGTATATTGACAACACCTTGATGTTTTTGGCAATGAGACTGTGAAAAGAGAAAGATGACCTTTGTAAGGTTATGTCTCTTTATGGGCTGAGATACAGTGTTTATAGTGGCGTTTAAAACAATTACATTTCTGTTGAGCAGCTCTCTTCCTCATTTGACTTGTACTTCTGGGCTTGCTAGCCCCCAAACACAGCACTTTTTGACACGATTTCACTGTCATTACAAGGCTGACATACTAAACAAGATGGCGGTCAAAACAAAGTTTGTATCTATTACTCGATATAAGCGTCGAGAATTAGCATGGTTTTAAATTGTCTCATCACTTTAGTATCCTGCCAACTGCGAACCCTGTAGCGTGATACTAAATTTGGATGACAAGGTATGAACTGTTGTGCGTGTTAGTCTGTTCAGCTGTTCATCATCCACAATACATTCAAAATAAGTCAATACGTCGTATTGTTTTCAGAAGTATAACTGTTCCAGTACTAACATTGACCAAATGTAGATTACGAATTGAACTAACACGCACAATTGCACTAGGTACCGTTTATTGCAGTAGAGTCTCGTTGTCAGGTGTTTCTGAAACGTATTTACTTTCACTAGCCTCAATAGCCGTGTCTTGAAAACTTTTAGAAGTGCACTGAACTTATCGTCACCTTCTAAAAGATGCTGCTCTATCTTTCAATCTGATGAACGCATTATTTTCGCCATTGAAAAAAGATCATGTCGTAATTTCTAGTCAGATCCATTTTATTTCCTTTTTTTCTTTATGGCTGGACATGGGTTATGCTCTATTTTATGCTGTATATATCACCCAGTTAAAAAAAATCCTTTGTCAGATGAGGATTTTTTTAATTTAATACTCTTCAATAATTTATAAAATGCCATGTACATCACGCCATCTGGTGGCTACTTGTAACTTTGATTATCACTTGTTTTGTTTTCATTTTGTGGCATGACAAGGGTAAGCTATTTTATGTTAGTCTGGTTTTAAAAAGTTTTCTTTGTCATTTGGGCTTTTTTTAGTTTAGTCCTTTTTAATAAAATTGTATTAATCACCATGTATAGCACGCCATCTGGTGGCGCCAATGTTTACTTTGTCGTGAGCACAATGACGCGCTCATTCACGGAATTGTTTTCACTGTCTTCACTTTTCATCTTTGTGTTCCGAAGATTTGTTCTGTTCATGTTATTATTCTTGTGTACTGTGCTGTTTGTTCACCTTTTATATCATCTAGTTAATTATGCAGCTATCCTTTTGTGTTCATGATTGTGTGTTTCATTCACTGTGTATCTGATGATGGGCAACGCCCGAAACCGATAATAAAATTATCAATTAACACTATTTGCAACCAATCAGCATTGAGTTAAAGAAAAAATTATCCATTAATTAGCAATTGTCCATAGAACGCGGCGGACGGATACATCTATCATTCACACTCAAAGGGTTAAAAGAAGAACTACAGCGCGACAGCTTTCGTGATATAGTATTTGTGAAAAATGTATTTCGGCGTTGTCCGTGTTATCCTTCGTTGCAAAGTGATTATGGTCAAGAGTGTGTGGGCAAACAGCACGATCCGTTTACTAATTTAACATAAGACTAAAACTTCTTAGGATTTTGTGGCGCTATAAGCCTACTGCACAGAATCTAAGGCTAGTTAATCTACACACAATGTAGCGATACTCTGTGGCGGAAGCTGCCGCAGTAATCACCGGTACAGACAAACTTCGTCTCAAACGACGCACCACCTCCTCCAGAAGGCTGCAGCCACTCGATCTGACTTTCAAATGCTGGGCAGCTCGGCCTTGCCGCTTTGAATAGTCGTGTAAGTGGGCCGTGTATCTGCTCGGACAGGGTGGCCGGGCGGCCTGGGAGCTCGTGGCTTCTGTGAGGAGGCGCGCTGTTGCTATGTTTGCTCCCTTCTCGAACCTGCCCCACCCTCTGACTTCCGCCCCGTCGGTCCATCCTCATCAATATAAACATCACCCGACCTCCGCCAGCTACTATAGCCGGTGTTGTCTTGGTATCACCCTCGTTTGATTTACACTGCAGCAAGCATCCCACTTTGCCTCTCCGCACACACGCAAACGCCCCTCCCCTCCCCCGTAACTCTCCTCCTCCTCCTCCCCCACCCCATAAACAAACACAGAGAGAGAGGGGGTAGGGGAGAAATGTGGAGACACTGCGAATATCATGTCTGGAAGTGACTGGGGTACATTTTCTTGATTAATAATTATGAATTCGGTTCTTTTTCACATGGTACACATTAAATGAGATCTTGTTGGAGATGAAAAGAGGCATTCAGCTAGTTGATGATCTACTACACAGCGTAAGCAGCAATCTATGGTTCTTTACTGATAATGCTCTACCGAACGATAAATGACTGCCGGCCGCGGTGGCCGAGGGGATTGAGGCGCCTCAGTCACGATCTGCACGGCCACTGCGGTCGGGGGTTCGAATCCCCCCTCGAGCATGGATATTTGTGCCGTCCTTAGGATAAGCTAGTAGATAAGTAGTTTGTAAGTTTAGGGACTGATGACCCCGTAGTTAAGTCCCATAAGCTATACAAACATTTGAACATTTGATTTTGATAAATGACTGTAGTAGGTTACAAGAAGACTTACACAAAATTTCTTGTTAGTATGAGGAATTGGAAAACCATTAATAAGCAAAAACCAGTACTAAACAAAGAAGGGAAAGCTCAAAGATGGAAGGAATATAGAGAGAGCCTGAGCAAAGGAAATAAACTTAAGGCACTATTCTAGAAATGGCAGACGAAGTACAGGAAGATGAGATAGGAGGTACGATACCGCGAGAAGAATTTGACAGAGCGATTTTGACAAAATTTCTATATGGTGCGAAAATTGGCAATTGACACTAAATAAAGAGAAGTGTGAAGTAATACACATGACCACTTACGCTCCAGTCACGGTCTTCACGGCCACTACGGTCGGGGGTTCGAATCCCCCTCGAGCATGGATATTTGTGCCGTCCTTATTATAAGGTAGTTCGTAAGTAGTTTGTAAGTTTAGGGACTGACGACCCCGTAGTTAAGTTCCATAAGCTTAACAAACATTTGAATTTTTTGACCACTAAAAGAAATCCGCTGAACTTCAATTACGCGACACATCAGTTAAACCTTAATGTCGTAAATTCTATCAAATACCTAGGAGTTACAATTACGAACAACTTAGACTGGAGAGAACACATAGAAAATATTGTGGGGAAGGCTAATCAAAGATTACGTTTCATCGGCAGAACGCTTCGAAGATGCACCAGCTCCACCAAAGAGACTGCCTACATCACACTTGTGCGTCCTCTCCTGGAGTACTGTTGCCCTGTGTGGGACCCTCACCAGGTGGGACTGACGGAAGATATCGAGAAGGTTCAGAGAAGGGCAGCTCGTTTTGTTTTATCACGTTACCGGCGGGAAAGCGCCACGGAGATGTTGCACGAATTGGGGTGGAAATCATTAAAAGAAAGACGTTATTCATTGTGGCGTGATCTGTTTGCGAAGTTTCAATCACCGACTTTTACTTCTGAATGTGAAAATATATTGCTAGCACCCACCTACTTAGGGAGACATGACCATACCAATAAAATAAGAGAAATCACATCGAAAACAGAACGATTTAGGTGTTCTTTCTTCCCGCGCGCTATTAGAGAATGGAACGGTAGAGAAAAGTTATGAAAGTGGTTAATGAACCCTCTGCCAGGCACTTAAATGTAGTTTGCAGAGTATCTATGTAATTGTAGATGTAGATGAAAAGAAACATTCAGCTAGTTGATGATCTTACCGAACGAGAAATGACTGTAGTAGGTTACAATAAGTCTTACACAAAATTTCTTGTTAGTATGATGAATTAGAAAACCAATACTAAGCAAAAACCAGAACTAAGCAAAGAAGGGAAAGCTCAAAGATACAAGGAATATAGAGAGAGCCTGTACAAAGGAAATAAACTTGAGGCAGCATTCTAGAAATGGCAGACGTAGTATAGGAAGATGAGATAGGAGATATGATACCGCGAGATGAATTTGACAGAGCACTAAAAGATATGAGTAGATGATTTCCGTCTGAACTGCTGTTGTCGTTAGGGGAGCCAGTCATGAAGAAATTTTTCCATCTCGTATGCAAGATGTATGATGCAGGGGAAATACCCTTAGACTTCATGAAGAATATAGTGATTCCAATTCCGAAGAAAGCAAGTGGCAGACAAATAAGAAAATTACAGAACTATCAGTTTAACCTTCAGTCCGTACACCCCCTTATGGCACACAAAGCGTACACTTGGTCTTTAAGACCGCTGTGCCGTTTCTTTCAGTTTTTTCGGCCTTTTTTTTTTTTTGCATCTAATTGTCTTAAAATGAACGTAGTGGACCATTCGGTCTTCCCCTTCCCCAGCATACACCCCCAATAGTTTTCTCACACACTTGATATGTTCACTTACACGATAAATCACACAAAACTACAGGCCGTTAAATCAACTAAATACCTAGGAGTAACAATTACAAACAAATTAAAATGGAAAGAACTCATATAAAATATTGTAGGGAAAGCGAACCAAAGACTACTTGTCATTGGCAGAATATTTAGAAGATGCAACAGTTCTACTACAGAAACTGCCTACATCACATTTGTGCATCCTATATTGGAGTATTGTTGCGCATTGTATGATTCTCACTTAGTGGGATTGACAGACGATTTAGAGAAAGTAAAGATAATGCAGCTCGTTTTGTATTATTGCGATATAGGGGAGAGAGTGTCACAAAAATGATGCAGGAATTGGGGTGGAAATCATTAAAAGGAAGGCGTTGTTCATTGCGAAGAGTTCTATTTGCGAAATTTCTTTCACCAACTTTCTCTTCCGAATGCGAAGATATAAAGTTAGCACCCACCGACATGGGAAGACATGATTATCAAAATAAAATAAGAGAAATCAGATCTAAAACGGAAAGATTTAGGTTTTTCCGGGAGCTAATAGATAAGTGAACTGTAGAGGAACATCATAAAAGCGGTTCGATGAACCCTCTGTCATACACTTCAGTGTGACTTGCAGAGTATTAATGTAGATGTAGATCTGTATATTTGAACATCCACTGACTTTCGTCATCTCGGTGTATATTTGCATCACTGTCAGCCCAGGTAGCATTTACGCAGTAGGAACACCCTCAGACGGATCTTCCTGATTGCCCCTTATATGATGGGCAAACTGTCAGTTTTGATCTCAGAATGGTCAGAATGACATTGATGACCATATAGTTGTGTTGCTGTTGTGGTCATCAGTCCGGAGACTGGTTTGATGCAGCTCTCCACAATACCCTATCCTGAGGAAGCCTCTTCAACTCCACATAAGAACGGCAACCTACATCTGTCTCAATCTCCTTACTGTATTCATCTCTTGATCTTCTTCCGCGGATTCTACCCCACACACTTCCCTCCAATGCTAAATTCACAATTCCTTGATGTATAAGAATGTGTTCTACCAATCGATCCCTTCTTTTAGTCAAGGTATGCCAGAAAGTCCTTTTCTCCCCAATTCTATTCAGTACGTCGTCATTAATTACGTGAACCACCCACCTAATCTTCAGCATTCTTCTGTAGCACCACATTTCTAAAGCCTCTATCCTCTTCCTGTCTGCACTGTTTATGTTTCACTCCCATACAATGCAACACTCCACACAAATGCCTTCAGAAAGGACTTCCTTAGGCTTAAATCAATATTCGATGTTAACATATTTCTCTTTTTCAAGAACGCTTTTCTACCCATTGCCATTCTTCATCTTATATCCTCTGTACTGCGACCATCATTTGTTATTTTACTCATCTACCTCCTTTATTGTTTCGTTACCTAATCTAATTCCTTCAGCATCACTTGATTTTCTTAGACTGCACTCCATTATCCTATTTTTGCACTTGTTAATGTTCATCTTATATGCACCTTTCAGCACACTGGCCATTCCTTTCAACTGCTCTTCCAGGTCCTTTGCTGTCTCTGACAGAATTACAATATCGTCGGCAAAACGCAATGTTTTTAATTCTTCTACCTGAACATTAGTTCCTTCTCCAAATTTCTCCTTGTTTTCCTTTATAGCTTGATCAATGTACAAATTGAATAACATCGGAGAAAGGCTAAAACCCTGTCTTACTCCCTTCCTAACCACTGCATCCATTTCCAGCCCTTCAACTCTAATAATCGCTGTCTGGTTTTTGTACAAGTTGTAAATAACCTTACGCTCCCTATATTTTACTCCCGCTTCCTGCAGAACTTGAAAGAGTTTATTACAATGAACATTGTCAAAAGCCTTCTCCAAATCTACAAAAGCTAGATATGTAGGTTTGCCTTCAAATTGTTTGTTCAAATGTTTGTAAATCTATCGGACCAAACTGCGTGGTCATCAGTCCGTAGCTTACAAACTACTTAAACCTAGGTAAACTAACCTACGGACAAACACACACACTCATGCCCCAGGGAGGACTCGAAGCTCCACGGCGAGCAACCGCGCGCTCCGCAGAGAGACGCTTTAGACCGCTCGGCTACTCCACCGCGGCTAGGTTTGCCTTTTCTTAATCTATCTCCTAGGATAAGCCGTAAAGTGAGTACTGCCTCCCGTGTGCCTACACTTCTCCTGAACCCGATCTTCCCCGAGGTCGGATTCTACCAGCTTTTCCCATATAGCTTTCCCATATAGCTTTTCCCATATAGAGAAATCGCAAAAGATGGGAATACCACCTGTCAGAGCCGGAATTGTATCATCCTCTTAAAGCGGACTAACAAAGAACCGACCAGTTTCTAGCAGAAGTGCCTCGGAGAACGAGCCCTTCCAGAAAGCCCTAGCAGAAGGAGACCATCAAACCAATTGGACAGCCGAAGACAGGAGCGGCGCGCTTCTTTCCCTCATCCCTTTGTCCTCGATCCCCCCTAAGGCGGGGAGCCCGACACGAGTGCTTGCCAGGGCGAGCGAATAATCAAATAAAAACGGTGGCCCTACAAATATAGCGTCTGCGAGGGCGCGGCGTTTGTGGAATGCATTAGAGGCAGAGCAGGGCAGAGGAGAGGACTGCCCGCCTAGAGCCCCCCAAAGCCCCCGGGGATGGAGTAGCGGCAGCGGCAGCGATCGAGTTAATCTGCTCGCGGTCTTAACCCGGGGCCACCGCCTCCGCCTCAGTCTCAGTCCATTACGAAAAGATCCGCGAGGAGCAGGCCGATCCCCCGTGACGGGCGAGATGGAGGGGGCGGGGGCGGTGGCGAACAAAGGAAGGCGCGCACCTCGTCGCGCCTGTCAGAGCGGCCCTGCCCAGGGCAGTAGCGCTGGGGGGGGGGGGGGGGGGAAGGCCGCCCCTCGATCGGTTTATCGCCCCCGCGTGGCACGCCGAGCTACCGCTGACGGCTCCTCTGGGTGGGATTCCGGAGGGCTTCGCTTGCCCGGAGCGTCTGGAACCGACCGGTCAGTGCTGTCTGCTGCGTCAGCACTCTCTAGCCGCCCTGTCTGGCAATACGAGCCAGGCACACTGGAGCCTTTCTCCTACCCTACAGGGGCGGACAAAATAATACCAATATCATGCACACAAAAAAATGTTTGAAATCTCTTCGGCACACTGTTTTTATTTCATCATTACGCGTTTCGATACATCATCATCAGATCTGTGGCAAAAAATAAATTACATTTCGGATAAAACTTCCTAGCAGATTAAAATTGTGTGCCGGAAACGGGACTCGAACCTGGGACCTTTGCCTTTCGCGGGCAAGCGCACTTATCGACTGTGCTATCCCGACACGACTCACGATACCGCCTCACAACTTTACTTCCGCCAGTACCTCGCCTCCTACTTTCCAAACTTAACAGAATCTCTCTTGCGAACCATGCAAGACTAGCACTCCTGGAAGAAAGGATATGGTGGAGACATGGCTTAGCCACAGCCTAAAGGATGTTTCCAGAATGAAATATTCACTCTGCAGCGGAGTGTGCGCTGATATGAAACTTCCTAGCAGATTAAAATTGTGTGCCGGAAACGGGGTCGAACCTGGGACCTTTGCCTTTCGCGGGCAAGCGCACTACCGACTGTGCCGTTTCCGGCACACCATTTGAATCTGCTAGGAAGTTTCATATCAGTGCACACTCCGCTGCAGAGTGAATATTTCGGGACCTTTGCCTTTCGCAGGCAAGCGCACTACAGACTGTGCCGTTTCCGGCACACCATTTTAATCTGCTAGGAAGTTTCATATCAGCGCACACTCCGCTGCAGAGTGAATATTTCATTCTGGAAACATCCCTTAGGCTGTGGAAAGTAGGAGGCAAGGTACTGGCGGAAGTAAAGTTGTGAGGCGGTATCGTGAGTTGTGTCGGGATAGCACAGTCTGTAGTGCGCTTGCCCGCTTAAAAGTGTTTTCCTAATCAAGTATTTTGATACAACTTGCCACCCCCTATTGTTCCATTGATGACAGATTTCAAAACATCCCGAAACACTTTATTTTGCCCGACACATAACCACAGAACGGCGAAAAAGCAAGTTTCTTTCCTTCTTCCTCGTCAGTGGTCTTATTTTGTTTCCTTCCTGAGCTCGCATCACTTATTTCACGATCATTGTAGCCATTATTCCTGAAGACCTTGCGTAGATGTTTCAACTCATGGGGCAGGTTATCGGAGTCTGATATTGTTTTTGCACGATGTGCCAAAGTTTGCAATACAGTGCGCTTCTTGGCTGAAAGCTCGTGGAGTTTTAATCACCTGACGCGGTCGGAAGCCCGAGTACTTTTTTATTCAAAGTTATCGCCGCGAGACAATGCATTCCTACTTACTGTCCATTGTTTTAAAATTATCGTGAGTAAAATGCGCATAGTGAGGGTGCTCACGGGTAAAAAAGGTAAAGATAACTACCGCACTTCCTTAAGAATGAACTGAAAAATAATAAGGTAAAAATAGTGAATTAAGATGAAACAAACGTTTGGTGAACAGCAACAGTTGTCGATCGTGCGGAAAATCTTTTTTGTGGAAAGCGTTCTCGATAAGATTGAGAACTGCATATTGAAAATACACAGCTTCACCGTAAATATTTATTAATGACTATCGATTTAGGCCTAAATCAGGCCATCTTCGAGCCTCTTGTACAGAAGAATAATGCATAATGTGTGAACATGCACTATATGTTTTTAAAATTTAGCAGGTTATATAATGAATACATTTCTGTACTCGTTTATGATAAAGACTTACAAAATAGATATTACTTGTACATTTTAATATTGTTAACATATTATTGTTATACCTATTTTATAAGTATTTTGTCATAAACATGTATGGAAATGTATTCATTATGTAATCTGCTAAATTTTTAAAACACGTAAAGCATATTTACACACTCTGTATTTATTCTTCTCTACAGGAGACCCGAAGTGGCCTGATTCGGAGCGAAGTCGTTGGTCATTAATAAAGATTTCCGGTACAACTGTGTATTTTCTACACGTAACTCTTAACCTATCTGAGAGCTGTGCAGCACCACCTACACAAAATACGTTCTCGATAAATTCGTACAACTGTCATTGCTACACCTTTTTCCTCGCCATAAATTAAATATCATAAAATTGAACATTTTTGAAAACATATTTTTGGGAAAGCAGTGATCCATGTGTAGTATTTATAAATAAAAAGTCGCAAATCGCAAAAATTATCATTTATACAAGAATGATGACCATGTGGCGTAGGCTTGACGTCTACGGAGCAGGCTCTTGTACCATGCGGTAACTGCATGAATCTTACTTACAAGGAAAGTACTTGGGCTCGAACAAACACATATACACCAAAGTCGTATCAGGCATAATGTAAAGATCCCTTATTGCACTAGTGATACTCCCGCATCTGCAAAACTCTGCAGTCGTCCGTTAGAGGCCTCTACGTGTGCCATGCCGCATTGCACTTTGACTTGTCTGTTCGCCGGTAAGGACGGTGCAGTGTGCCTCCGAAGTTGAGTTTTGCGGTGTTATTTGTGTGGTGAAGCGTCAGATGGGGCGGCGATTGCTAATCAATCCTGCTAATGTATTGCGATTAGTTGAGATGAAGTTACGAAGAACCCTTCTTCGTGAAGATGGTATTAGTGTAGAAGATGAATCATTTGCATGCTTTCTCGTATCTGTTATGGTACAGAAATATGAGCATAAGTTAGATACTGTTGCTACAAACTCATAATAATGATAATAGGGATGATAATAACGAACAACTCATTGAAAGCGGTAGTGCTACGGTAGGTGCGGGAAGAGGCGATGGAAGCAGTGGCAGTCAATACCAACAGTCTTTCGGGAAGAAGGTTAAAGTTGCAACTATCATCACGGCTTTTGATGACAATTCGCTAGAGAACATGTACGATGATTATTACATAAGTTATAGTTAAGATATCTGCATTACGTATGGCGTCTACAATTACATCTACAGTGCTATCTAGAACATGGTTGCAGAGCTTTGCAGAAAAACGACACCCACCAGCACATTGAGGTGTACGTAGAGATCCTGTAACCAAACGTTCATATTGATATGTTTGTTCGAGCCCATGTACTTTCCTTGTTAGATAATTATAGAATTTATTTGATCTGTGAAAAAAAATAGAATCTTGCCAGGTACATGGCTACTATTTTATAGTTTCATTTCGGTATGTCGAGTGTTAAACTACGAACAGAGTAAGACGCGGAAGAGTAAACTGTATCGCCGTGAAGAAGAGAGAAGAGTGCTTTGTAGCTGGCAGGGATAATGAACGTCTGGAGCGACGCCATAAATAGAACATAAACTACCTTACTCCGGAGGTTCCAATTGCCGAGAATCGCCGCAGGAAGAGCATGCGAGTACCCCGAGGATTTACTCGCGCGCCGCCTGGGATATATTCCTACAGTTATGGAAATAATTACGCGCGTATATAACAGTCGTGTGACGATTACACCGGTCGGCGGAGCGTGGCGCAGGTCATTAAACGCGAGCTTTCCATTAGGATGCCAAGTGAATCGGTAATGAGTCGCGTTACTCATCCGGGGCACAGCTGTTTTACGAGGACCACTAAAGCAGTTTGTCACACCGCGACGCAGATAGCAGCCACGGTTTGGACCGGCGTTTCCTGCGGGCCCGCGCCAGACGAAAGCTGCTCTCTTCCACGAGGGCGGAAAGCCGCCGATCTCGACGGCTGAGAACGTGCTAACGAGACGTCACGCCGCAGTTTATTTAACGGCGCTCCGCAAATGACTTACGACTTTCCAATCCACTTCCATATACGCCTTCCCGTTAACCCAGTTAACGGGGTGGACTTCTAGTTAATGAGTTCACTGCCGACGCCAGGTCACCGAACTACCATTGATATTCAACAGCACTTTTACCAGTAGTAGAAAATATTCCAAATGACGTGCACACCCTCATTAAATAATTGGTCCAAGATATTAAAACGTGAGCTCTCAGCAAGTGGTGGTGTGTCGTGAAAGATACTTAAAAAACCGAATGTCTTGCACACAGCAACACTCTTTATTTTTCTCACAGAGCTACATAAAGTCAAAGATTTTCGCATTAAAAAGAGAGTATATACAGAGAACATCACTCCAAAGTCTTCTCATTCCTGAGTGTGTGCATTATATCAAGCCACTCAATACGACCGGAGAAACTCGCTCAATAAGACTGTCATTTGCTCAGACTCTCTGAGTGCTCTGTTGAGCCTTCGCACGCTACATCCTGCCCATCCCCTGGTACAAAGCACCCGCAATTGCCTTATTTCTCTTTCAACGAGTGGAACTACTGTGACGTTTCTGTGGGTCCCTGGCCACGTGGGAGTGTTGGGGAATGAGTCTGCGGATACGGCTGCCAAGGAGGCAGTTCTCCTTCCTCGGCTATCTACCTTTTCTACTAGCTCTGATGACCTTCGCGCTGGTGTCTCCCAGCGTATTATCTCCCGTTGGTATTTACATTGGTCATCCCTGTTAGGGAACAAATTGTGAGCCATTAAACCTGTGCCTGATCTCTGGTCAACGTCATCTCGACCCTCCCGCCGAGAGGAGATTGTTCTGGCCCGGCTTCGTACTGGCCACTGCCGTTATAGCCACCAGTATTTACTACGTGGTGGTCCTGCTCCCTTATATGAGCACTGTGATGAACCTTTTACTGTGAACCATCTTTTAGTGCAATGTCCGTTTTTTAATTGTCTCCGTCATGATCTGTGTTTACCATTTGAAATGTCTGATATTTTAGCTGATGACCCGCATTCTGTTAACAGAGTTTTACTTTTTATACATCGTGCAAATGTGGCGAAAGCCATTTAAGTTCTAACCTCGGTTCTATTTTACTATGGGCAGTGTTGGGCGCTAATGACCTCAGCAGTTGTGCGCCATAAAACAAAAAAAAAAAAACAAAAAAAAACAAAAAACAAAAAAATCCCTGGTCACCTCTAAAGGTACGGCCAGCTGCACAGGACTACTGATGGTGTGACCTTCTGGTGTGTGGAGAATTATTGTTCTTATCTTCTCGTCTCTCCCTGGTACTGTTCTCTCTATTCTGCCCTTCCTCCACATGTGTCGAGGTCGCATGTCCGCTCGTACCACCACGATGTCCCTAGGGCGGCATTTGGTGAGTCGTACCGGTGGACAATTAAGTTCATTGAAGTTCCTCAGCTCCAGCAAGTATCATTTTGTGCAACGCTCCCAACAGTTGTCGGAGAGTTGTTGTCTCAGATCGCCAATCAGCGATTTTACTATGAAGCTAGATTGAGTTCCTGCGTCAAGAACTCATCCTGTTGTCCTACTCGGCCCCTTGGGTCCTGAACCACACACTTGCGCCGTTTGGAAGTAAGTGAATCCGTTGGGAACAACAGCTATTTTTCCCACGGAAGTAGTGTTTGCCTGAGCTGTAAGAGTCCCAGAGTCCTTTCCTTCATCACAAACGGACTTGTGATGCAGCTTCCTACACTTACAACACCGAAAACTGTTCAAATGTTTGTAAAGCTTATGGGACTTAAACGCGGGATCATCAATCCCTAATCTTACAAACTACTTATGAACTACCTTATACTAAAGACAGCACAAACATCCATGCCCGAGAGGGGATTCGAACCCCCGACGGAGAACGGTCTCGCGCATCGAAGCAAAGCGCTTCAAAGTGCTCGGCCGCTCCGCCGCGGCCTTACGATACCGAGTCTTTTCCTTCTTCCTGCTACGTGAATCTACATGCACGCGCAGAAGACAAAGAAAACATCTGTTTGCTCGTTTCAGTTTGTCTCTATGGTTGCTTACATATGCGATCTTCTTACAGTCCTGTGCACAATGGTCGCGAGATTCACAAAAAACGTAGAATGGTTCTTGTACTCTAGTAACCTTGGGTATTTGTCCTCTGGATTTTGCGTGCACGTGAAGGGCAGCTGCCGTGGGAGTTATACTAGGAGCGGCGGGAGTCTGCCATGATCTCCAGAGTGGTAAGTGCCCCATCCACTTCCTCGCTCAGAAACTCCAGCAGCTGTAAGATGATTCTCATAATTTCACGCAATTGATCATCCGAGAGACACATATCCGCCTTCATCACTTTGGCGAATCGAATTCTGGATCTGCAGAGCTCGTCAGGTAACCTAAGGAGCCCTCCACTCATGCTTCGCGTGTAAGATCCTGAAGAATCCATGAGGGCAACAATCTGAATCACAACTGCCATCTGAACGAGTTGTGCCGGTTGAATCATTTGCTGTAACAGAAATAGATATTGGCAGACTGCTGTTCATCAGAGTGGGAAGAGAGATGCACAAAGCACATATTGCTCTTTCCACAAGTGCTACCACACGGGCAGTGCAACTCGAACTTCGTACAGACATGTCAACAGACAAGTTTCTCATGGGACTCCCTCAATTCGCCGCAAACCGTTGACTACCCCCAAAATGTTCAAATGTTTGTAAATCTATCGGACCAAACTGCGTGGTCATCAGTCCGTAGCTTACAAACTACTAAAACTTAGGTAAACTAAACTAAGGACAAACACTCACACCCTTGCCGCAGGGAGGACTCGAACCTTCACGGCGAGCAACCGCGCGCTCCGCAGCGAGACACTTTAGACCGCTCGGCTACTCCACCGCAGCGTTGACTCCCCCACACAATTTATATAGACAACGCGAAAACATTTCACTCCGCAAACACCGAATTAGCGCAACTTCGGAGGATAGCCACTTCTGTGGACACGGAATGGGGAAGAAGTGCGCACCGAACAGCTTTGTTTATTCAGACCAAGAAGAAAATCCGTGGGACCCTTCAAGAAACATTTGTGACCTTTGATTCGATTCTGGCCTTTGTAAACATTGGAAGGCTATTCTACATCTCTGCCACGTGAAATTCCCGCGTGGTCTAAGCCGTCATGCTACGGATTGGGCGGTAGTTCCCGTCGGAGTTTCGCGTCCTCTCTCGGGTATAGGTGCGTATGTTGTCTTTATTGTAAGTTAGTTAAAGTATTGTGTAAGTCTACGGACTGATGACCATAGCAGTTTTGTCCAACGGGATTACAAACATTTAAACACATTACTCGGCCTCCCTTAGTGCCTTAACTCAACCGAACAAAAGAAGTGGCATGCAAAGGTTTAGAATTAGAAATGGCCCTTCAAGTTTCTGTAGGCAAAGGTTTGCGGCTTTGTTTGATGGGCAGTAGCCTCACAGAAGGTGTTGGTAGTTGTAGGTGGTGTTTGACGTAAAAGTCAACGGAATACTTAAGTATCGGCAATATCTTTGTATTCTCGGAGAAATATCACTTTAGATTTTGGTAGCAGCAACTCTTGTCGTATCGGAAAATGCAGCATGTCATGGTCATTTTTATGCTACAGTTTATACCCATTGTAAATTGCAAAGCCAACTAGTGAAAACAATATGAAAAGTGCGACCCTCCACTGACTTCTGCGCCTACAATGCGGCCCCCGACTGAAAACAAATTCCCACCCCTGCCGTAGCTGACTGGGCGACCGCTAGGGCACAGCCAGCACGTCCTATACAGGGTGTTACAATAAGGTACGGCCAAACTTTCAGGAAACATTCCTCACACACAAAGAAAGAAAATATGTTATGTGGACATATGTCCGGAAACGCTTAATTTCCATGTTAGAGCTCATTTTATTACTTCTCTTCAAATCACATTAATCATGGAATGGAAACGCACAGCAACAGAACGTAGCAGCATGACTTCAAACACTTTGTTACAGGAAATGTTCAAAACGTCCTCCGTTAGTGAGGATACATGCAGCCACCCTCCGTCTCATGGAATCCCTGATGCGCTGATGCAGCCCTGGAGAATAGCGTATTATATCACAGCCGTCCACAATTCGAGCACGAAGAGTCTCTACATTTGGTACCGGGGTTGCGTAGACAAGAGCTTTCAAATGCCCCCATAAATGAAAGTCAAGAGGGTTGAGGTCAGGAGAGCGTGGAGGCCATGGAATTGGTCCGCCTCTACCAATCCATCGGTCACCGAATCTGTTGTTGAGAAGCGTACGAACACGTCCACTGAAATGTGCAGGAACTCCATCGTGCATGAACCACATGTTGTGTCGTACTTGTAAAGGCACATGTTCTAGCAGCACAGGTAGAGTATCCCGTATGAAATCATGATAATGTGCTCCAATGAGCGTAGGTGGAAGAACATGAGCCCAATCGAGACATCACCAACAATTCCTGCCCAAACGTTCACAGAAAATCTTTGTTGATGACGTGATTGCACAATTGCGTACGGATTCTCGTCAGCCCAAACATGTTGATTGTGAAAATTTACAGTTTGATCACGTTGGAATGAAGCCTCATCCTCAATGAGTCGCATGTCAACACAAGCACTGAAGTCAACATTTACTTTCCTTCAATTGGGCCAACTGGCGATGAATCGAGGAAGCACAGTACATACTAACGAAACAATTGGATATTTTGACAACTGTCTGCACGAATTATTTCAATTTACATTTAAAGAGAATTACTAAAATGAGCTCTAACGTGGAAATTAAGCGTTTCCGGACACGTGTCCACATAACATATTTTCTTTCTTTGTGTGTGGGGAATGTTTCCTGAAAGTTTGGGCGTACCTTTTTGTAACACCCTGAATAAGAGGTGGTGGCACAGCCCACTTAGCCACGCTTCGCGGCCTCCTCTGTAGAGCACTGTATAGTCCAAGCAGAACAATCCGCCATCTTGAATCCCACGTTGAAGGCGCGCATTTAAAGACTACTGAACTCTTTCGCTTTTTAACATGCTGTTAAGGCCATTTAATATACTTTCCAAAGGCAGAAAATATTACAGCGTTGTAAATTTTTTTGCTTACATTTCACTGAAAGAGGCAAGCAACTTAAAGTTTGTGATTAGATGGTTTTTTACAGATATGATACTTTCACTTACATTCCAAAGTAAGGCATATGATGCTGTTCTAAATATTTACCACATACAATTACAATACGTTACAATGATCATATGTTTTGGCTTATAAATGGTATGTCAACATACGTCTTCGGTAACAGTTACGGAATAATGTTAAATTGCTGTATTGTAATGCTCGCATATTTTACACACACCATATTTCAAAGAGGATTTTACGTCAAAATGTGTTTTATAACTTTGAATATCTGGTTTCGTTAGATAACGACTAAATAAAGTCTATCTGGTAGCATACACTTAGAAATAAAGTGAATGTTTAATTTTAAGTTTTGAATTTAATGCCTTTCATGTACGACTTTCTTCCCTTTCGCACTTTTTTTTTTCTTTTTTGCGAAGTTCAGTATTTTTTTTTTTTTCCTCCATACATCCTGTTCATAGCTTGGCTTAGGCTTAGATATTTCCGTGTTGAGAGTCTTATTCAAATTACACACTGATCTAACGCGAAATAATATAATTTAAAAACCACTGTCTGGGTAATACCAGCTGCACGCATGCATCACTTAAAATATAATTAACAGCGCTTAGAATAGCTCCTTAGTTGGTCTATATAATAAACTGACTATATTGTGTTACGTTAACAATCTGTAGCAAAATTAAACCATTGCTTACATTATAGGCCTATATTTCCATTATTACCTCTCTGTGAGCATAACTAATACAAATAAAAATCTTAACGTTACACAGATAGTTGCTCGATTTTGGCGTCCATACTTGGCGTCGGGTATTAAAAAGCCACCTTTTACGCCGATCTGTGTTTGAAGGAAACCGATAAAACTTAAAGCGCACATGTCTGCTATTATTTGAGCAGTTCGGTACAGCACAACCAACCATTTCGCACTGTGAAACAATAACATCACGAAATATTTGCTGATTCACTTCGCTACACAATACAAAGCATACAACACGGTCGTTGGATTGGGATTCAAAATGGCGGTTTGTTCAGCTTGGTATATCTAGTGCTTTATTCCTCTGCGTGACGTCAGCGACAGCGCCGCGCCCTTCTCTTTGGCTGGTGCTGGCCAGGCGCAGCTCCCGGTAGTCCTGAGATGCTGCCGCAGGCGGCAGTGCGCGCTGCCCGCAGCCGCCCGTTACAGCCTCTTACGCGCTGTCCACGATCGTAATCGACAGCGGTACACGCGGACACTCGATCGTAATCGACAGCGGCGCGGGTCGACCTGCGGCAGATGAGCGGCTTAGCGCTTCTATTATGATAACGAACCGAATTACGGGTCGTACATCAGCGCCGCGTCGCCGCTGTCGTCCCTACCGACGACGCCACCGGCCACCCACGCCCCGTACAAGGGAGGGGGTGAGGTAGAGTCGCCGAGGGCCCTGGGCTCAGCCACTAAATGGTCAACGCGTGCCTTCCGGCAGGTCGGCTCTCCCAACTTCTTACGGTACATCCGGGTATCTTCACAGGTGAAGCAAAGAGCTGTAAAGAGAAGAAAAAAAGGAAGATAACATCTTATTGTTGTTGTCGACTTCAGTCGGGTACTTTTTTGATGCAGCTCTCAACCCAGAACAAGCCCTTTAACCTCCTACTAAGAACGGCAATCCACATCCATTTGAACCTGTTTAACGCATTCGTCTCTGTGGTCTCCCTCTTTTCTCTTGTTAACAGCTGTGAATTCTTTGACCAAATTTGCTGCTTTGTAATGTATTACAAAACCAGTGCCGAATTCGTGTTTTTAACCATACATCCGCCATAGAATAGTACGTATCCGTCCTATTTGTGAGTTCCCTCACCCAGCCATCTCTTGTAGTGCCACCAGGTCCAGTTGATATCGGCTAATTTCTGAAACCCCAGTTCCTGGTCTATATACGCTCTGGACATTCCAAGATCCAAAATTAAAATTTCTAAATCGTGACCCCCTTTTCCATTGCAGTTTTCGTATTCCATTGTATCCATCCATGTCCGAGGCAAGTTTGTATTTCGTAACAAAGATCTTTTTACGGGATTGGGTTGTTAGCCCAATGCCCAACCCTCCTCCTTTATCCGGGCTTGGGACCGGCATTGGCAGTTGCAAGGCAACTGACCCCAGGAGTGGGCTGGAGTACAGATGGATGACAACTTCAACTGTCTCGCATATGCAGATGACATAGTCTTGCTAAGTGAATCTAAGCACGAGTGAGGAAATCTACCTTCTGATGCGACAGCCAAATATTTTACAGAAGATAAAGAGCAGTGGGTGGGCCATGCAACCCGTATGCCAGAAGGAAGAGAAGCGAAAATGGCACTTGAAGGCAAACCAAACACCAAACGCCCCATCGGACGACCAAGGCAGCGCTGGATGGAGGACCTGGCGGAGGACCTGGCAGCCCTGGAGATTGGAGACACCTGGAGGAACCAGGCTCAAAACAGGGGGGAATGGAGGCAGCTTGTGGAAGCAGCGCGTGGTCTTCAGGGCCTGTGATCGCTGGATTTGTTTGTTGTTGTTTGGTCTCCCTCTACGATTTTTACCCCCAAATATTTTTTGAAATACTAAATTGATGATTCCTTTATCTCTCCAAATGTTTCCCACCAATCGATACCTTCTTTTAAGTAAAAATATACCAGAAATTTCTCTCCAATTCTTTTCAATACTTCCTCATTAGTTACGCGATGAACCCATCTTAATATCAGCATTTGCCTGAAGCACCAAATTTCAAAAGTTTCTCTCATATTTCAGTGTGAAGTCGTTATCGACGACGTTTCACTCCCATAGAAGGCTGCAATCCAAACAGACAGCTTCAGAAATGACTTCGTAACACGTAAATTAATATTCGGTGTCAATAAGCCTCTCTTTTCAAGAAGTTCGTTTCCTCCCGTAGCCATTCTACATTTTATGTCTTCTTCACTTCCGCAGACATCCCAGACATACTCAATTGGGTTTCAGTCCAATGAACAAATTGGCCATTCCCTTAGTTCAGTTCTCTCAGCTTCAAGGGTCTTGTCCACTAGTGCTGTGGGGATGAGCGTTATCATCCACCAGAAGGAACCCATCTCCTATGGCACCAGCATGGGGCACAATAAAAGGTCGTAGGATCTCGTCTCTATACCTATGAGGCGTCAAAGCGCCATTATGAACGACATAGAGATCCGTATGTGCGCCAATACTGACTCCTGCCCACACCATTCGTCCTCACCATGATATGGTGATATTTCCTGCACATAAGCAGGATTGTTCCGCGTTCTACGCTCTCTTCAGATGAGGAAACGACGATTGTCCGTCTGAACACAAAATATTGACTCATCTGTGAACAGAAGCCGGCGACATGCGTTACGATTACAATCCTGGTGTTCCTCATTCTTCGGGCTAAACAGTATCGTGGTTTTAATCTCAAACACATACACACACACATACACACCATAGGCCTCCGTGCGTACTCGCTGCATTCCCGAAGGCGATTTCGAAATGTTTGTGTTGATACTGCACGTCCTATTGCTGTCTGGAGGGTGCGTTGTAGCTCAGTTGCATTCAGCCTACCGTGTCGACGGACTGTTAACCGGAGATAACGGTCATCTCTTGCAGATGTTACCAGTGGACGACCTTGACCTTGTCTTCTTCTGACGGTTCCTGTTGTCTGAAATCGCGAGCAGGTCCTGGAAATTACACTTGGGACACTCCAATAGCTGTATCCACCTCCCTCTGTGCCTGTTCCGCTTCCAACTTTCCTATGGCTCTCCATGCCACAGCTTCGGAGAAGTCACATTGTTGTTGCATTGCACTAGACTATCTGATCCTAGCTGTCTGTGTTATTCGTTTGGTAGAGTAGATACTAGTCAACACCAACAGCCTCTGCAGCAAATTTCTATTATTACCACCTTCTCGGTTGCAGCAATATTGCTTTCTCCACTCCGTAGGTCCGCAAGCCGGCCGCGGTGGCCGAGGGGACTGAGGCGCTCCAGTCACGGTCTGCATGGCCACTACGGTCAGGGGCTCGAATCCCCCCTCGGGCATGGATATTTGTGCCATTCTTAGTATTAGCTGGTTCATAAGTAGTTTGTAAGTTTAGGGACTGATGACCCCGTAGTTAGGTCCCATAAGCTATACAAACAATTGAACATTTTGTAGAACCGACAGACATCGAAGCAGTTCATTCTGCTGATGACAATACTTCATAACCCAGATACCTCAACAGATCCCATAATTTTTGTGGCAGTGTGTTTTGGATACTCTGGTCTAACTTAATTGATCAATAACTGGAAGTAATTTCATTCGGCTGCTTGGAGATGATTTGAAGCCATTCATGGACTCTATGTTCTCAAACAAGATGGAGCTTTTATGGTTAACAATGTTCCATGTCAATGAGCAACAGATTTTGATCGATTGGTTTGAAGAACATTCTGGATAATTGAGGATAATGATTTGGCCATTCAAATCGCTCGACATGAATCTAATGGAGGCAGCATTACCCAATATTCCTTAAGGGAAATTCGAAAGACTCGTAAACTCTATGCCACGATGGGTTGCTGCACTTCGCCCTGGAAAGGGAGATCAGCGCGATATTATGAGGCATCCCATGCGTGACTTCTATCATCCTATTGTCATCCTATTGTAAGAGGTAGACAAGCAATTACAGCAAAATGAGTCGCCTGGGAGAGCTCAAGTTGCAAGGAACGTCATGTCATCTGATCCGCTCAACTACGAAGGACTTTTCAATACCCTGTAAGACTTTCCAATTCGACGGTTGTAGTGGAACCGGCATAATTCTGAAGTTGCATTATAACTCCCGCCAACGTGTTGCAAATGGTGTTTGAGTAAGCTGCAGATTTCCGTAACTTTGATTTTGAAGCCCTAAGGCTAGGCATTCGTGGCTGACGGTATGCTTCTGACCACAAGGGGTGCATGGCTGGGTGCGATCGTTATTCTGTTGACCCTCGCAAATATTTTTCCATGAAGACATTGGCCGTCGTGTCTCACAGCGGGATAAATGTTTCAACAGTTATGCCAATTAATTTTGAAATAATATACAGTCTACTTTCTTTTTTTGATCCGTCTCGGTTTCGTGATTCCTGAAGTTTTCCCGGCGTGGACTATATTCCATGAAGTTATGGGAATGCAACCCGATCACGCCCAGTGGCGTAAGCGTAGCTGCGTTATTTGGCACCTTGTACGGTGTTTCAACATTTGCTCCCTCCCCCCTCAAAATAAATAAATAAATAAAATAAAAATAAAATTCCTGCTCTCATCCCTCTGCCAAGGTATCCTACAAACACATACTGTTTTTTTTTCCGAAGCATTTTTTTGATACAGTAGTTAAGTAAGCAAAGTATAATATTAACTAAAATAATTCGTAATTAGTTTGTGTTTTAAAGAAAAAAAAAAAAAAGAAAAAAAACTTTACTCGATGATACGAAAATACGCTAACTCAAGGAAATTTTATCACCAAAATGAGATTGGATTACATATTCGAAGAAAATTAACACTTTAACGCGGATTGTGACAACTTACAGACATTCAACAAATCGACAATTCTTTTAAAATTTGGAGAAATCTTCTTAGAATGGGAATTTCTGCAAGGATAACTTCTTCAGATATGTTACCGGGTGATCAAAAAGTCAGTATACATTTGAAAACTTAATAAATCACGGAATAATGTAGATAGAGAGGCAAAAATTGGCACACATGCTCGGAATTACATGGGGTTTTATTAGGCCAAAAAAAGAAGTTCAAAACAAGTCCGATAGATGGTGTATCATCTGATCAGAAAAACAATAATTAGCATAGAAAATTAAGACAAAGCAAAGACAATGTTCTTTACAGGAAATGCTCAATATGTTCACCATAATGCCTCAACAATAGCTATAGTCGAGGAATAATGTTGTCAACAGTACTGTAAAGCACGTCCGGAGTTATGGTGAGGCACTGGCGTCGGATGTTGTCTTTCAGCATCCCTAGAGATGTCGGTCGATCACGATACACTAGCGACTTCAGGTAACCCCAAAGCCAATAATCACACGGTCTTAGGTCTGGGAACCTGGAAGGCCACGCACGACGAAACTGGCGGCTGAGCACACGATCATCACCAAACGAAGCGCTCAGGAGTTCTTTCTTAGAACTTTGTTTATTATTATTATTATTATTATGTTCTAATAAAACCCCATGTCATTCCAAGCACGTGTGTCAATTTTTACATCTATATCTACATTATTCCGTGATTTATGAAGTTTTCAAATTTATACTGACTTTTTGATCATCCGGTATATTCATCAAATAATATCTTTAAAATCATTCGAAATTCCGTTTCTGAAGTCATGTGTGTTGGGTGCGGTAGTTAAGAAGGACGTTTGCACAGGATAGACTTAAGTTGGAACTGCAAATCAGTCTTCGGACTGAAGTAAGCTATAACAACAACGTTAATAAGGAAAACATTGATACAAGTTCAGGACAACTACCGTTATGAAACCATCGCTCGTAGGACAAAGTTCATCCTTAATACCTGTTTACCTACTGACACGGTCTATATTATAACCAGCTGCCGTATAATTCATTCATGGAACGAGCAAATAAACAAATAAATTTAACAAAGTGCACTAATTTACTTCCTAGTCAGCCTGTAATTTGTTCTCCTTGACTTTTAAATGCAAATAACATATTGAAGAGAATCTTTTAACTACAGGGAAAGCTACAGGTATATAGGCAGAAGGTCGACCTTGATCATAATAAGTACGCGTTGACGAGTTACATAATTCATTAGCTACGTGAGGTCGAAGGTCTTAATTACGAACCGTAGAAGAGTTTTACATCGCAAACAGTAAATAAACGTGCGCTACGAATTGGAATGTACGATAATTGACTGTACAAACATCATTAAAGGCGTTGTTAACGATGCTACAAAAAATGATACTCATGATGTAAGCTTATAATTCAAACGTCTCAAATTTGCTCACGTATTCGGAGAAATTAACCGACTGCAGTGATGATACTTGCGTATAAGTTCTCGTTTGCTCATCAGAATAATTATTTTCCAGACGTCTGACGTAAACGTTTGCTACCAGTTTGAAATACCGAGTACCGTATGTAGCAGGAATACCATATGATGTCTTTAATCACCATTAGCGACCTCCCCTGTAGCCTCCTTGACAGCGTAGTAGGTTGCCAAGCAGGGGACCAGGTTCGATTCCCGGTCCAGTCGGAGATTTTCTTTGCTCGGGAACTCGGTGTTGTGTCGTCCTCACCATCATTTCATCATCACTGACAAGCAAGACGCCAAAGTGGCGTCAGCTAAGAAGACTTGTACCAGACAGGCTGAACTCGACCCCAGTTGGCGTCTAACGGCCGTCAATGTCACACGAAATCTTCAAATTATCACCACCACCACAATTAGCGTAACAGCGTGCACTGTGCAACGGTGACAATGTATTATTGACGCGTGGTATTCAAAACTCCTTTGGGTCATTCGGATTAGGTTCCGTAAGCAAAAATTCTCAAATGTTTGTAAATCTATCGGACTAAACTGCATGGCCATCAAACTACTTGAACTAAGGTAAACTAACCTAAGGACAACACACACACACACACACACACACACACACACACACACACATGCCCCAGTGAGGACTAGAACCTCCGACGGCGATTAACCGAGCGCTCCGCAGCGAGGCGCCTTAGACCGCTCGGCTACTCCACCACGGCGGTTCCGTATGCTTAGATCTCTCTAGAAAAGCCATTGTTAAAAGTCCATCACCATCGTTGCCTATGTTCTAGCTCTCATGGTTTTTTAATTTTTTAATTTCAGCCTATGAATCGTCAATCTTCACTCCCAAAATGGTCATTAAACCCGGAATTTATTGTTAATATAGATTTGTTAAACAACTAAACAGTTTTAAAACCTTCGCGTCTACTTGTATGTATGAACATGCAAACATCGAAACCTACTACCCAATTCCATGGAGTTTTCAGTGGCTTGGGGCAACATGTAGGGTTTATTTAATTCAAAATCAGCTATGGGATAGAAAGATATCGTCATTTAATATACAATCGTTATGTCTGTCAGTTTGTTTGAACATTCTAATCTCCTGATCCGAATTTACGTGGGGTTTTCACAGGTAATTTAGCATACTTAAGGTAAACAACATGGCTGTATTTCATCAAAATCGGATCACAGGGAAAAATATAGGTATATGTTTTACTTTTTTGAAAATAAGCCAACGGTCGTGCCGCAGTGGACACATCGGTTCCCGTCAGATCGAATTTAAGCACTGTCGGACTTGGCTAGCACTTGGCTGGGTAACTATCCGGACCCGCCGAGCGCTATTGGCATTCGGGGTGCACTCAGCCGATTGAGGAGCTACTTGATTGAGAAGTAGCTGCTCTGGCCGGAAAAACCGACACAGCGTCAGGAATGCAGGGCGTTGACCACGTCCCCCTCCATAGCACATCCGGTAATGCCTTCGGGCGGAAGATGACACGACGGCTGGTATCTGATGGGCCCTCGAGGCCTGCGAGAGACGGAGTTTTTATATTACTGGCCATTAAAATTTCCACGCCAAGAAAAAATACTGATGATAAACGGGTATTCATTGGACAAATATATTATACTACAACTGTCATGTGATTACATTTTCACGCAATTTGGGTGAATAGATCCTGAAAAATCAGTACCCAGAGCAACCACTTCTGGCCGTAATAACGGCCCTGATACAACTGGACATTGAGTCAAACAGTGCTTGGATGGCGTGTACAGGTACAGATGCCCATGCAGCTTCAACACGATACCACAGTTCATCAAGAGTACTGATTGGCGTATTGTGACGAGCCAGTTGCTCGGCCACCATTGACCAGACGTGTTCGGTTGGCGAGAGATCTGGAGAATGTGCCGGCCAGGGCAGTAGTCAAAAATTTTCCGTATCCAGAAAGGCCCGTACAGGACCTGCAACATGAGTTCGTGCATTATCCTACTGAAATGTAGGGTTTCGCAGGGATCGAATGAAGAGTAGAGCCACGGGTCGTACCAAATCTGAAATGCAACGGCCACTGTTCAAAGTGACGTCGATGCGACAAGAGGTGACCGAGATGTGTAACCAATGGCATCCCATACCATCACACTGGGTGATACGACAGTAGGCGATGACAAATACACGCTTCCAATGTGCCTTCACCACGATGTCGCCAAACATGGATGCGACCATCATGATGCTGTAAACAGAACCTGGATTTATCCGAAAAAAAAAATAAAGTTTCGCCATTCGTGCACCCAGGTTCGTAGTTGCGTACACCATCATAGGCGCTCCCGTCTGTGAGTCAGCGTCAAGGGTTACCGCAGGCCGCGGTGGAGTAGCCGAGCGGTCTAAAGCGTCTCGCTGCGGAGCGCGCGGTTGCTCGCCGTGGAGGTTCGATTCCTCCCTGGGGCATGGGTGTGTGTTTGTCCTTATGATAGTTTACCTAGGTTTAAGTAGTTTGTAAGCTACGGATTGATGACCACGCAGTTTGGTCCGATAGATTTACAAACATTTGAACATTTGGTTACCGCAGTCATGGTCTCCGAGCTGATATTCCATGCTTCTGCAAACGTTGTCGAACTGTTCGTGCAGATGGTTGTTGAATTGCAAACGTCCCCATCTGTTGTCTCAGGGATCGAGACGTGGCTGCACGATACGTTACAAATGTTGAGATGTTTGTAAATCTATCGGACCAAACTGCATGGTTATTAGTCCGTAGCTTACAAAGTACTTAAATTAAGGTAAAGTAACCTAAGAACAACACCAACACCTATGCCAAAGAGGGGACTTGAACCCCCGACGGCGAACGGCCGCACGCACCACAACACGGCGCCCCAGTGCGCACGGATAATCCGCCGCGGCTTTACGAAATGTTCAAATGTGTGTTAAGCTTATGGGACTTAACTACGGGGTCATCAGTCCCTAAACTTACACACTACTTATCAACTACCTTATACTAAGGACGGCACAAACATGGGGGGATTCGAACCCCCGACCGTAGTGGTCGTGCAGACCGTGACTGGAGCGCCTCAGTCCCCTCGGCCACCGCGGCCGGCGCGGCTTTACGAATATGAATGTTATGTCCAAGGCGGTTAAATTATGTCAGACATTTAACCTTCAAATAAAACAGCTGTAGTGGAGAGGAAGTTATAATACTACTAGAGCTCCGAGTGGTCACGTTTCTCACTGCAGGTAAAAGAAGACGAGCGATCTCTTTGATCAAATCTAAGCTGAGGCCTTAGATTTAATGAAATATTGGACGACATTCCCATTACAGTACGACCAACTTTTCTTTGTCCGATTCTGTGTGGCCGGCCGCAGTGGCCGAGCGGTCTGCGGCGCGCCAGTCACAGACTGCACGGCCGCTACGGTCGGTGGTTCGAATCCCCGCTCGGGCATGGATGTTTGTGTCGTCTTTAGTATAAGGTAGTTCATAAGTATTTTGTAAGTTTAAGGACTGATGTCCCCGTAGTTAAGTCCCTTAAGCTTAACAAACATTTGAACTTTTACAAAAAAAGTAAAAGAACTGTTCGGATTTTATAGCACTGTGTTATCGTCAGTTTGCTTCTGCTTTGTTTTATTTGAAAGTAGCAAACCTGTAGAGTATATTCGTAGAAGAAAGAAACAATTTCACCATAGGTGCGGAAGTATTAAAGTAATAATAATAATAATAATAATAATAATAATATATGACTGCTAGATGGGCAGCACCGCCGTTCAGCGGATGTGCGTGTTGTGGCTAGAGTGCCGTGTGTTTGCCCACACCATCAACTGGAGGTGACGCTGTGCAGTCCGCACGTTACTGCTACTGCTGCAGCTGACAGTGCTGTTTTGCGAAATGTACCCGTGGAACGTTATAGACATTCTCTTTTAACAATTTTCAACGTACTACAGTTTAAAAAAAGTCGATAAAGTAAAACTCTATCAACTAGTTCAGGGTAGCACAACGTGATAAGCTCTCATAGTTATGATTCTCCTCTTCTCCGTAAGTTAGATGTTACTTATTATTATAATTTACGCATGTTCTCCTGGATGGACGGCAGCACATAACACAAATTCAGTGTCCAATAATTTGATAGTGTAATACTGGCGTAAGCAAAGTCCATGACAGGCATTCAATCAGTGACAAGTGAACTTCACAATGCCAGCTCAGTTGCTACCGACGAGGTTCGCGCTACGGTCATGCCGCCTTTTTTACCGGTGCCCCACGCTCGTAAAATACAACACCATTATTACAAACCGGCGCGTATACATGCCAGCCGGGGAAGACCAACATACGGAAGTACGCAAAAGAAACAGAAAAAGGGGACGGGAGAGACAGTGAGGTAATGAAATCCCGCCGTCGGGCAGTAGCTGCGCGCCGGCGGTGGCATGCTTATGAATGAAGAGAAACCGGCAGCAGGTCTGAAGTGGGTGGTGGGTGGGTGGCAGCCCTGGCCCACCGTGCCGGGATAATGACTTAATACGCCCGCCGGCCCGCCCAGCCTACTGTGTATAATGCGCCGAAAACAGGAGGCCGGGCCGCCTGTAATTGGCCCCATAGAACACGTGTTGCCCGCCACCGGCCCGGCTGCGGAGGCGATGCTCGGCCTCTTTTGCCGTACTGCAACCAGGGATGCAAACGATGCAAACGATTCGTTCATAAACATCGATGTTTTGAACAGCGATATATCGCCGATGCATCGACGACAAAAGTCCAAAACTATCGACATCGTTCAACAATTAATTGATTGTCAACTCCATTATTACTTTATTAGTTATATACATGTGGCGTCTGTTCCGAAAGAACAGACGTCACTTTTGATCCTGCAGTTGTTATTCTTTAATATTCACAGAATATATGACATCAACTGCGATTGGGCAAAGCTGAAAATGTGTACCCAGGCGGGATTCGAACCCGGGTCTCCTGCTTTCTAGGCAGTTGCGCTGACCCCTACAGCACTGGGGATACAGTGATCACCGCACCTGCAAGGACTACCTAAGCACGCCTCCCGTCAGATACTAATTCCCAGCTTCGCCCTGCACACAGTACTCAAACTCGTAGTTATGAAACCAATTCCCGTAATAGTTTGAATACTGTGGGCAGGGCAAAGCTGGGAATTTGTATCTGACGAGAGGTAGTCCTTGCAGGTGTGGTGATCACTGTGACCCCAGTGGTGTAGGGGTCAGCGCAACTGCCTAGAAAGCAGGAGACCCGGGTTCGAATCCCGGCTGGGTACACATTTTCAGCTTTGCCCAACCGCAATTGATGTCATATATTCTGTGAAAACTTTATTAGTTGCTCAGCCAGCGTCAGCTCAAGTGCGGTGCTCCTGCTGTCGTCGCTGTTTTCATACTTTTGAAATAGTAGGTAAGTGAAATATGAAACTAACAACAATATCATTTATTCACCTTTCTTTGCTATTCTCTCGGTGCTGCAGTCACCTGTTCGAGTGAAAACAATAGTATGTTTCACTTTTGTTGGACAGTTTGTACGCGTACATATAGCCGATTAGCCACACGTACAGTAGTTTGCTGTCGTGAATTTGTTGTGTGCAGCAGTAAGTGGTCAAACCAATTTTATAAATCCGAATCTAGAGTTCTATGGGATATTGAAAGTGATGCACCCAAACATCGCAACTGTAATATCACATCGATGACTTCAGAATAACAAAAAATTTCGAAATCATCATTGATGAATATTCATTTTAAATACTGTTTGTTTGTAAGGCTTATGGGACTTAACTACGGGATCATCAGTCCCTAAACTTACAAACTACTTATGAACTACTTACGAACTAGGACGGCACAAATATCCATGCCCGAGGGGGGATTCGAACCCCCAACCGTAGTGGCCGTGCAGACCGTGACTGAAGCGCCTCAGTCTCCTCGGCCACCGCGGCCGGCAATATTCATTTTAAAAATACATTATTAAGTAATAACTGAAAGATGCCCGCCGACAGCTAAGAAAAATGCAATTCGTCAACAAAACACACGTTATTTCGCATATAATGAACAAATCGATGTAAATCCCAAGTAAAATCAGCGCAGCAGGTAGCTAAACCTTATTCCCAACTTCTTTTTCATTCTGATCTGCCATTTCGCTGTGTATTCGTAGCCTAGTGAAAAAAAAAAAAAAAAAAAAAAAAAAAAAAAACATAAATAAGGCAGATACTTTCTGGCAACACAGCTTCATTTCAGTATGTTTTTACTACCGGTAGATGCCGCGATGGTTCTGTTGAAAGGATCCATTTCCTTCCCTATACTTAAAAAAAACCGAGTGTGAGTTTTTGAATGACCACACTGTCGACGGAATTTTAAAGCCTAAATTTCTTACTTCCTTCTATTATAAGAGAATTACCACGACACGAAAGATAATTTATGAAATAATATGAAACCACCAACCGGAATAGCATAGAAATTAAGAATTTTTGGGACGCCTGGAAATTTCTTGCTATAATTATTTCCTTCACAGTCTGCACACTTAATGTTTTCACGGTGTATTAATTATTTGTGGCCGCGGCGGAGCGGCCGAGCGCATTGAGGCGCTTATGCTACGATGCGCGAGGTCGCTCCGCGTCGGGGTTCGAATCGCCCCTCGGGCATGGATGTTTGTGCCGTCTTTAGTATAAGTTAGTTCATAACTAGTTTGTACGTTTAGGGACTGATGGCCCTATAGTTAAGTCGCATAACCTTTACAAACATTTTTTGAATATTTGTGACGGAGGACGCTCTTTTCTTCTTCGTTTTTTATGGGACTTCTTTACATTTTTCTTTCAAAATATTTTCGTCAAATTCTGGAAAAGTTTTAAAACTTTTGTAATCATACTTGGAAAGAAGACGATATTTGAGCTGAATCCAGTTAGATGGTTTAAGCATATGAAGTGGTAACGTCTAATGAAATGAACTTGAGATATCCAAGGAAACAGACTCTTTCACCACACCATCTTCTAGTTAACTAATTAGTGACTAAAATTTTATGGCTGGAAAACGTGCTCGTGTCATGTCAAAGCACTGTGTAGAACGACCCGAAGAAATTCAGAAACACTTACTCATTTGAGTTACTGCCTATTTTCTTTATTGCTTGCTTATAACCGCATTTGTTCTCCATTTGCTTACACTTTACATTCCTTAGAATCATTTTAATTCTTTTACGGTTAACAAAAAAGGGATAATATACGTTCCGTATGTGTTTTGTAGGGACAACGGGACACTTGGGTTAAGAAGGGACGATCCCGTAAAATACGGGACGTCTGGTCACCCTATCCTACATCCCTTTTTACCTGCTGACTCTATTCGTCCCTTGCTCTCCCTCTGCGATTTTTACCCTCACGAATGCTAAACTGACGATTCCTTGACGTCTCAGAACGTGCCGTACCAATCGATCTCTTCATTTAGTCAAGACATGCCAGACGTTTCTTTTCTCCCCTAATCTGTTCAATAACTCAAAACCACGCGATCTACCCATCTAATCATTAGCATTCGTCTCTAACACCGTATTTCTCTGTCTGAACTCATGTACAAGACTACATTACAGACAAGTGCCCATTGAAAACATTTCCTAATTCTTAAATTAACATTCAATGTAAACGCCAAACTTGCACTGGATAAGCTTCACGAAATTTTACAGATAACTGGTCTGCAAAATTTCCTATGCGAAAACATAGTACACAGAAAGAAAGCCAATAACTAATCTCCCCATTACAACCTGGTACGGCCAAGTGGCATATGTTACCAAGCTTCAGATATTTAGGAAAGATCATGTCCAACTATCAGGAATGAACAGAGTAGCATATCAAGAAATAATCTCCAAACTACAAAAAGCAAACATGCTCACTTGGAATCACAAAAAAAAGTTAATATGTCTATGCAAAACTAAGACATTACAAAACAGTTGGTCTACTCAAAGCACTCTACGCCGCAAAAAACTACAATGACTCGCGTTCGTACGAAAAGAAGACAAACTGAAAAGCACGAAACGAAAGTCAAAGGAAAATATTCCGACATGTTTTTCGTGAAGGAATTTGGATAAATACAGCGTCACGAGAGATTTACAAACACATAGAAACAATAACGAAGGACGAAATTTTATGAACATATCGGCAGGATGATCAATAACAGTCTTACAAAGCAAATTTAAGGAATAGCCAACACTAGCAAAATCAAAGACAAAATGGATCGCTAAACACAGGAAGACATTAAAGAACTGGGAATCACACAGGACAACATAAATAATCGAGAGCAGTTCAGGAAAATCATAAATAAACATAGATTTAAACAAAAATACATCGAAAAGAAATATGAAATAAATAGTTGGAAGAGAGCAAGGAAGAACACAACGAGCGTATGACGATAATTGGGAAAAAAGAAGAAAAAACGTGACTACTAAAGCTCACTCGCTCTCTTAAAAGGGAATAGCAGAAAATAATAGTAAATAATATTCTGTTGTTGTGGTCTTTAGTCGGAAATTGGTGCGATGCAGCTCTCCACACAACTCTATCGTTAGCAAGCCTTGTCATCTCATAAGAACGGCAACCCACATCTCTTTGAACCTGCTTAATGTATTTTGTTTCTTGGTCTCACAATGCAATTTGTATCCCACACAATTCTCTCCAATGGCAAATTTACGATTGCTTGATGTCTAAGACTGTGTCCTACCAATTGACTCCTTCTTTTAGACAAAGTATGCCAGAAATTCCTTTTCTCTCCAATTATGTTCAGTATCTTATTAGTTACGCGATGTACCCACGTAATCTTCAGCATTCTTCTGTAGCATCGCATTTCAAAAGCATCTATCCTCTTCGTAGTCTATGTGAACAAATTTTTCGTCTTTTGAAATGCTTGCTTTCGTGTTGCAATTCTCTATTTTTATGTTCTCCACTTCGGCCATCATAATTTATATTTCTAAAAAAAATGCTACTTATGAACTATTTTATACTAAAGACGACACAAACATCCATGCCCGAGGGGGATTCGAACCTCCGACGGTGAACGGCCGTGCGCACGGCAGTCATGCGCCTTAGTGTGCACGGCTATTCTGCCGCGGCGAGTCTTTTCTGTTGATGGTGGGAATGGAGCGGTCTACTACCTGTCGAATCTCTGGAACAGTTCCGAAGCTAATGCTACGAAGTGGTTCCTTCATCTTCGGAATCAAATGAAAGTCACAAGGGCTTAAGTCCGTAGAGTATGGTGGATGGTACAGTACTTCCCAGTCCCATCAACCGAACAGAGCAGGCACAGCTTGCATTGTATGCGCCCGCGCATAGTCCCATCAACCGAACAGAGCAGCCACAGATTGCATTGTATGCGCCCGCGCATAGTCGTGTAAAATGATGGGTAGGTTGTGCTTAAAGTGTTGCCGCTTCTTTCGTAAAACTGGTCACAGGTGATGCTCCACAAACGAACAGTAATACTATGCATTGACGGTCTCCCATGGAGGAACGTAATGCGTTAGGCTAACACCATCACAGTCGTACACGAGAATCACCATACTGAGGGCTCTGACGCACTTTCGACTTTCGCGGCGACCCATAATGACGCCATTGGTTGGATTGGCGTTTCACTTTTGACTCGTACGATGTGGCCCATGTCTCAACCGATGTTATGATAGGGCATAAGAAGGCGGCCTCTCCTTTGCGCTCAAAGCGCTCCAAGTGCGTCTGAGTAGTGTCGTAACGTGTCCATCTCTTCATTTCCGTCAATTAATGCGGAATCCATCTTAATGCAATTTTCCGCATGCCGAGGCGTTCCTTCAGGATGCGAATCACAGTCGCAGGCGCTAATCATGTTTCGTGGGCGAGCTTCCGAATCGTCTGGCGTCGATCACTGTCCACTAACGCGGTAATAGTAGGCACTTCTACAGACACGCTAGGACGACCTGCCCGGTGCTTGTCTGTCACAGTTTGCCACCTTCTTTGAAGGCTTTTACTAAACGTGCCACTGCTCTGTACGACAATGCCGATTCCCCGCGCGCCTCTTGAAAACTTTGATGCCACTGTCATCCTGTACGACACACTTAACCTTGATCCAACTCCGTTGTTTCTGTTTCGAAAACATAGCGACAACTGACAACGTTGCGTTAGACCGCTCGGTCATAAGTGTTTCCCTCAATTGTGCGCACGTCGGTGACATGGGACGGGAGAGTCCATTAGCGCTTGAAGGTAAGGTAGGTATGTAAACAACATGTGCTATCAACGACAATAGTAAATTCCATTGCATAGTGTCTCCTCAGCAGTGTGTCCACTATTTGAGTTCCAACCCTTGTATATATTTGCAACTAATATACGCCTCCTATTCCCACAATAGAATAATGTTAAGTTACATTGCTTTGAACAATAATAAACAATGATCAGCTGTAGGCCTATTATTTAATAACTAAATATTTGTAATTATAATTATATTGTTTTAAGCACTTATATGTAACCAAGAGATCAAAGAATCAGGACGTATGTAAATATCTGTGATCAATATGACAGAGTTATAAGCATGTAATATGTAAATATTTGTGATTAATATGAAATTGCTTCTAGGGAATAATATATTTATAAACTAGGTATGAATAAGTAGACAAGAAACCTCAAACTGTTCTATTAGTACAATTTATTGTTACATCTAAAAAGAAACAATTAACTGTAATTAACACATTGACAATGCCAAATGTATCAAAAAATACTGTACGGCTGATAACAATAAACAATCTAAACAATGAGTTCTACTTATACCTTCACTTTATCTCTTGACAAACGGACTACAGTCGGATATTAGTTAGATACACAGACTAGGAACTTTCTGTAGAAGTTTCTTTAGCTGTATCACAGACGAGTGAGGACCGCCTGTTTGTGTGTTTCAGACCAGTGCGGGAAATGCCGTGCTGGGACTCGGAGGCTCAACCTGAACAAATACTGCCGTAGGGACTATGGTAAGTACTGCACCAACCGAAGTTAATAATTCGGTCGCTACTCATTTTACGGAGAAATATGTACTTCACCCTGAATAAATTCCTCGTGCTTGCCATTTTATTTGGTTATAGTTATACTGGATGCTTGTCCACTCGCATGAATTGTAGTTACACGGGATGCACTTTCTACCACCACTTCACACTATAGCCATTTCAGGACACTATTTTTCACTGTTTCAGGACAATCCCCCCCACCCCCACCCCTCCCTTTTTCTCTTCCTCCGAAGCATTTGCATATGGATAGTGCACCATTTAAGTTTTCCATTCAACTTTACCTTGGATGTTCGGTAGATCAGGTGGAAAATATTTTTCCTACTTATCATCTTTGCACTGTCCTTATCCTCAAAAGACCTAGATACCGTGTTACCTGTGACTTAATACATTTAAATTCACAGACGTAAATGACTTGTTGCATGGAATGAAATGTTTAATGAGCGTAGTGGATTGGGTGTATATCTAAAACAGACGGCAGTAATTAGAAGTAACAGAGGTGAGACTATCCATAAATGTGGCGTCAAAACTTATGACTACCAAGTAGAAACAGATAACGAATTCTGCTAAATCGGAACGAAAATAACACATGATAGAAAAAAAAAGGGGAGATATAGAAAGCAGTTAAAGGTGGAAGGCAGCGCAAAAAAAAAAAAAAAAAAAAAAAAAAAAAAAAAAAATCGCCTGTATCAAATATAGACCTTAATTTGAGGAAGTAATCTCTGAGAACGTATGTTTGGAACATAAGATTGTGTAAGAATTCGAAATATTCTAACATCTCGACCGATATCAACCAGTGGTGTCTTTTGTTTTGGAAGGAATGAACAGACACCATATCAGTAATCTGTGGCGCAGTAATCTGAAGCCCCCCCCCCCCCCCCAAGCACCTCCCAAAGATTTTTTAATTTTATTATTTTATTTTTATTTCTTGAACAGATCGGTACCGGAAATTTGAAATAGTACACATGTAATAAATCACAAAGTAAATACAATTTGCCAAGCACAAGTGAACGTGACAGTGGGTCGCCAACGTGATGCCGCCACTGAGAACGTGTGCTGTTGTTACTGTGAGCGGTTTTAATGCCGCCGCGACCAGCTTTGATGCTGCCGCTATTGTTACTGCTATGTTGAAGTTACGAGCCGATTGTTCATATACGGCTACCCCGTGCTGTAGGTCAGTGGCGCCCCCCAATCCACAAACCCCTGCCCTGGTTCAGGTTCATATAGGACATTTTCATGATCTGGACTCAAGGCCAGGTCACCCTATCCTCATTCCTCAACAACCTCAACTCTTTCTCACCCATTCATTTCACTTGGTCCTTCTCAACCTGACACGTCACCTTCCTGGATGTTAATCTGCATCTGTCTGACAGCTCCATCCACACCTCTGTCCACATCAAACCCACAAACACACAACAGTACCTTCACTTTGACAGCTGCCATCTTTTCCACAACAAAAAATCCCTCCCATAAAGCCTCACCACCCGTGAAATGCGTATCTGCAGTGATGAGAACTCCCTTAATCAGTATGCTGAAAGTCTCACAAACGCCTTTACAGACAGAAATTACCCACCAGATCTAGTCCATAAACAGATTTCCCATGTCATATCTTCACACCAACAGTCCTCCCTCCAACCCTACTAACCTATCACAAAGGAGTGCCCCCTTGTCATCCAATACCATCCTGGACTGGAACAACTGAACCATATTCTATGTCAGGGCTTTGATTATCTGTCAACATTCCATGAGAGACATCCTACCTAAGATCCTCCCCCCCCCCCCCCAACTAAAGTGGTGTTCCGTCGCCCATCCAACCTCCACAACATCCTAGTCCATCCCTATGCCACTCCTAATCCCGACCCCTTACAAAAGGGAAAATATCCCTGTGGAAGACCCCGATGCAAAACCTGCCGAATCCACCCACCCAGCACTTCCTATTCCAGTCCCGTCACAAGCTTGTCCTACCCCATCAGAAGCCAGGCCACCTGTGAAAGCAGCCACGTAATATACCAACTCTGCTGCAATCACTGCTCTGTATTCTACATTGGAATGACAACTGTCCGACATATCAAATGATATGTTCAAAAACATTTATTACATTCAGCTAATATGGCACATTATTATGCATAGCTGATATTACGAAGACTGATGCATTGAAGATGATTGTTATGTGATCAAAATCGAACTGCAAAAACATTAATAAAAAAAAACGACCAATGCTGCATACTATATTTATTATATTCATTCACAGAATATATGACATCAACTGCGATTGGGTAAAGCTGAAAATGTGCACGCAGCCGGGATTCGAACCCGGGTCTCCTGCATTCTAGGCAGTTGCGCTGACCCCTACACCACTGGGGACACAGTGATCACTGCACCTGCAAGGACTACCTAAGCACGCCTCCCGTCAGATACAAATTCCCAGCTCGCCCTGCCCACAGTACTCAAACTTGTAGTTATGAAACTAATTCCCTTAAGAGTAAGGGCTTCAAACTTGCCCACCCCTCCCCACTAACGATAGGATCATTGCCCGTCACTGGCATATTATTTATATACATGTGGCTTCTGTTCCGAAAGAATGGATGTCACTTCTGATCCTGCAGTTGTTATTATTTAATATTCACAGAATATATGACATCAACTGTGATTGGGCAAAGCTGAAAATGTGCACACAGCCGGGATTCGAATCCGGGTCTCCTGCTTTCTAGGCTGTTGCACTGACCTCTACACCACTGGGGACACAGTGATCACCGCACCTGCAAGGACTACCTAAGCATGCCTCACGTTAGTGGGGAGAGGTGGGCAAGTTTAAAGCCCTTATTCTTATGGGAATTAGTTTCATAACTACAAGTTTGAGTACTGTGGGCAGGGCGAAGCTGGGAATTTGTATCTGACGGGAGGCATGCTTAGGTAGAATAATGCTTTTAAATTTCTGAAGAAGAGTCATAAAAGCCAGTTTGTTGAAATGTTTGTGGAGTACATTGTAAATTGTGTTAGCCTGGTAGTTGCTTAGTTGGCCTTGACAAGGATAATTGGCATAGATACTATAGCTAGATCACAAGAGTCATCAATTATTATTATTATTATTATTATTATTATTATTATTATTATTATTATTATTATTATTTTTAGACTTAGGCAGTTTTAATCCATATCAGAAATTAATTGGATGGAAGTTAAGGGATCACCTTTTACCTTAAAAAAGTAAAGTAAAAATTCATGTGTGACTGAATTCTTATTAATTCCTTAATACTCACCTTTCTTTGAACTAAATGCTCAGTAATACAATGGTAAATGACATAGTGAGACCCTGATTCATAGTCTCAGTGTAGCATCTGTACCATGAATAATCTTCTCTCAAAGAGCCCAAATATCAAGCAAATCAGTGCAAAAGTAAGGTATGAGACTGCAATTCTGGAAGTATCAACTTTAAGTGCTCTTAGCTACAAGAAGGAAAAATAATAGGTGAATGTTGACTGGGCAGAAGGAATGGAAGAGGAAGTCGCCTGGTGGAATTTTGCACGGAACATGATTTAATCGTAACAAACACGTGGTTTAAAAGTCACAAAAGAAGGTTGTATACGTGGAACAGACCAGGAGACACCAGAAGGTATCAGATAGATTTTATAATGGTAAAACATAGATTCCGGAACCAGGTTATAAACTGCAAGACATACCCAGGGGCAGATATAGACTCTGACCATAACTTGTTAGTTATGAACTGTAGGCTGAAACTGAAAAAACTGCAGAAAGGTAGGAAAATAAGGAGATGGGACTTAGATAAATTGAAGGAACTTGAAGTTCTGGAGAAATTCAGAGGGAGATTTAGGCATCAATTGACAGAAACAGGGGGAAATAAAACAGTAGAAGAGGAATGGGTAGCATTGAGAGATGAAATAGTGAAGGCAGCAGAGGACAAGATAGGTAGAAAGGCAAGACCTACAAAAAATCCTTGGGTATCACAGGAAATACTAAATTTAATTGATGAAAGGAGAAAATATAAATGAAACAGGCAAAGTGGAGTACAGATGACTAAGAAATGAGATTGACAGGAAGTGCAAAATGGCTAAGCAGGAGTGGCTAGAAGCCAAATGCAAATCTGTAGAAGAATGTATAAGAAGGGGAAAAGTAGATACCGCCTACAGGAAAATAAAAGAGACATTTGGGGACAAGAAAAGCAACTCTACGAATATCAAGAACTCAGATGGGAAACCAGTTCTCAGCAAAGAAGGAAAAGCTGAAACGTGAAAAGAGTACATGGAGCAGCTCTATAAAGGAAATGAACTTAGAGACGATGTTATAGGAAGGGAAGAGGAAGTAGAGCAAGATGAAATAGGAGATACTATACTGAGAGACAAATTTGACAGAGCCCTGAAAGACCTAGGTCGGAACAAGGCCCCAGGAGTAGATGACATACCCTCAGAGCTACTAAAGACTCTGGGAGAGCCAGCCATGACAAAACTATTTGAACTGGTGTGTAGGATGTATGAGACAGGCGAAATACCCTCAGACTTTAAGAAAAATGTAATAATCTCCATTCCAAAGAAATCAGGTGCAGACAGGTGTGAAAATTACAGAACCATCAGTTTGATAACTCATTGTTGCAAAATTTTAACACGAATTATCTACAGGAGAATGGAAAAGCTGGTAGAAGCTGACCTCGGGGAAGATCAGTTTGGATTCAGGAGGAACGTAGGAACCCGGGAGGCAATACTCACTTTACGTCTTATCTTAGAAGATAGATTAAGGAAAGGCAAACCTACATATTTAGCTTCTGTAGATTTGGAGAAAGCTTTTGACAATGTTGACTGGAATACACTCTTTCAAATTCTGAAGTCAGCAGGGGTAAAATACAGGGAAAGGAGAGTTATTTACAACTTGTACAAAAGCCAGACCGCAGTTATTAGACTCGAAGGGCATGAAAGGGAAGCATCAGTCGGGAAGGGAGTAAGACACGGTTGTAGCCTTTCTCCGATGCTATTCAATTTGTACATCGAGCAGGCAGTGAAGGAAAGCAAGGAAAAATTTGGAATAGGGATTAAAGTTCAGGGGGAAGAAATAAAAACATTGTGTTTTGCTGATGACATTGTAATTCTGTCAGATACAGAAAACGACCTGGAAGAGCAGTTGAATGGAATGGACAGTGTGTTGAAGAGAGTGTATAAAATGAACATTAACAAGAGCAAAACAAAAATAATGGAATGCGGTCTTAGAAAATCAGGTGATGCTGAAGGAATTAGATTAGGTAATGAAACAATGAAGGTGGTAGATGAGTTTTGTTACTTGGGTAGTAAAATAACATGCGATGGTCGCAGTACAGAGGATATAAAATGCAGAATGGCAATAGGAAGAAAATCATTTTTGAAAAAGAGAAATTTGTTAACATCTAATATTAATTTAAGTGTAAGGAAGGCTTTTCTGAAGGCATTTGTGTGGAGTGTTGCCTTGTACGGGAGTGAAACATGGATGATAAGCAGTGCGGACAGGAAGAGGATAGAGGCTTTTGAAATGTGGTGCTACAGAAGAATGCTGAAGATTATGTGGGTAGATCACATAACTAATGAAGAGATACTTAACAGACTTGGTCAGAAAAGGAATTTTTGGCATGCCCTGACTAAAAGAAGGGATCGCTTGGTAGGACACATACTTAGACATCGAGGAATCGTAAATTTAGCATTGGAGGGAAGTGTGTGGGGTAAAAATCACAGAAGCAGACCAAGAGACACATATAGTAAGCAGATTCAAGTGGATGTGGGTTGTCATTCTTATGAGGAGATGAAAAGGCTTGCTCAGGATAGAGTAGAGTGGAGGGCTGAATCAAACCAGTCTCTGGACTGAAGACCATAACAACATAACAGCTACAAGATTTTTCTATAACTTTCCATAGACAATTTCAGACAAATGCTGAGGAAGGTACTTCAAGAAATAAACTTTTTACTATTTGCTCACTGATGCAATGTTCTGCTTACAATTAAAACGTGTGTGAACTATCAAATGAAAATTAGTGGTCATAACATAAACATATCCTTCTGTCACTTTTTGTTAAACACTGCTTGAAATCAGTAGGTATTTATGGTCACAGAACAAATATAGCCTATATTTCTTTAGCTTCCAAACTGCTACGTGATTTAAAATTGTCTTTTAGTCATCAATGAACTGAACCACTGCCAGTATTTGTTCTGGAAATGACCCACTTTTTCATGTGTTATACACAAAAAACATTATGTCTCTTTCTTCGGAATTGTAGTGACTCTCCTTTTCGGAAGTAGAGATGTTGGCCTATAATGAAGATGTTTCCACAGACAACTGATGTTGTTATTGGAAATGTACTTTTAGGGCAGCAGGTGCTCAAAATGAGTTACCATATATGACCAATCATGTGAATGACTGCAAGGGTGCAAATTTGTCCAGTCTTTAAGTTCTTCAAATAATTATTTGAGTACTTTGTTACAGAGACATAAATATATTAGTTTTTCCCTGACACTTAAACTGATCACAGAGCACCTACTACTGTTAGAATCACCAAGATCTAAACAATATATTATGCTTTTAGGTATTTGATTTGTAGAAGCAACTATTGACCTAGAAAATGCAACAGTTTTCTTAATTACCGTAATGCAAAATATTTTATTTATTTCATTTGCACAAATGTTAGTGTGGTAATGCTTTCTTTGGTTCCAGCTATTCTGGGGAAAGTGCTGGAGCGTGAGACAGTGGAAGATTGGGTGAAGTTCTCTTTGAGCATCCAGTCAGTGTACAAACGTGCAAGGGAGTCACGACTGCGCCGAGGAAACACCTATCTCTGGGTCCACATGAAAGACCTAGCATGCAAATGTCCCAAAGTGAAGACCAACAAGTAGGTTTCATTATACTTAATTTTGTCACATTTCCTTTTAATAAATATTGTACACTTAAGTAGAAATGTTACTTAATTTCTGCATTTACATCTACATGTGTACTTTGCTAAATATGTCACATATACATACACCTCACAGTGGTTTGCAAAGGAGCTCAGCAGCATGCAAAATGTGACTCCAATTGTTTGATGGAAACTTAAGTAAATTTTATAATTATGTTACATTATTCATTCAAAAATGATTCATTATTTCTCATTTCTGCACTTATGTAAAATTCCAGACTACAAAAAACTCATACTCACACACACAGAGTGTGTTTCTCTTGTGTGCCTGTCACAGCTCAACATGCTACTTTGCAGTTTTCTCTAAATATCATCATTATATTACACCTTTTACATCTTATTTGGATGTGACAGAATTCCTTTAGTGTAATCAGAACCACAGTAGTGTCAGACAATCCCTGTTGTAAGCAATAATTTTAATTTATAACAGTTTGTCATCTATTGAAAGCATAACTATTTGTGCTAGATGACTGATGTGTGATTTTAGGGATAGTGTTATATTATTATTTTTAGTGTTAAATTATTATTATTATTATTATTATTAGTAGTAGTAGTAGTAGTAGGAGTAGTAATTATAGCATTCATGTGGTGGTGGTGGTGGTGGTGGTGGTGATGTATTACTCAAACAACATGAAGGTATCTGAATATCCACACTTTATCCGTCTCTCACTGGTGGATCACTGTCAGCACCATCACATTCTCCTATTCCATGACCCATGGTGGATATGTCTACAATTTAAACAAGAGCACTGGATCTGAACTATATTTATGTATTCATTGTATGTACATTCCATGGATGCCTGGCCTGTAAGTGAAACATGTCAAATTCTTCATGTAACTGAGTATAAAGAGACTCGCTGGGCTGCTGACTGGAATAAAAATAGCTAATCACCTTATCACATTCACACAACTTAAATTTTTGGCCGTGGCATTTGTGGAAAAAAAAGAACACTTCCATTCACACAATCACTTATGGTTTCTATCACCACTACTGTATAATAATACACCAAATGCTGATAGATGATCACTTTTATTACTCACTTCAATGGAGAGAGGTGCTGACAATCACGAGTACAGAAAAGCACTTCTGGCTGTCGTGTGTGATATTGACTCACTGGACACTCAGAGAGCCCCCCCCCCCCCAAGCCCTTGGGAGCTTGGAGCATGGGGGGAGGTGATGGCGTCTGCATCGGTATGTTGTTATGTGGTGTTAGCCCGTAGTCTGGCTAGGGGCATAGAGCATGTATCATACTGAAGCAATGCAATGGAGCGCTGTACCCGAGGGGGTGGGCATAGCCGTGGCAGTGTGACTTGTTAAAGGCTGTCACTGTGGGCTGTGGTGAACTTGGCAAGCCAGGCAGGTCACCCGCTTCCATTGCATGCAGTGATGCAGCTCATTTAGAGTGTCATGAGTACCATCCCAGTGGAGAGGCGAGTGATGGGGATGACAATATGTAGTCCTCCAGCATGGGCAATGGAGGGACCTACCGGCTCACAGGAGATAGGAACAATAGGGGGAGGGGGGTGGAAGGGGAGGAAGGAGGTGAATTGACAGCTGTAGGACACTTGATGCATTTAAAGATGCTGAGATCTTTGAAGAGTTGGTGGAGGAGGTTAAGGGGAGGTGTTTGATCAAGGTAATGTTTACAAGAGTGGAGGGGTCATTGGAACAGGGCTGAAAGTATAGAACAAACAACATTTTGTCCTGCAGCTTGATGGTCACGTTGTCATGTGGATAGATGGAGATGTCCACGGCATACGTGACATAGGCGCCGGGAGTGGGAATCGACAAGGTGCATCATTGTCGCTGTAGCACAGGACTGTGGATGTTGAGATTCAAAGTTGGAGAAAAACCTGCTTTCTACAAATGTCTACCTTGTTGTGTTAGCGTGTGTGTGTGTGTGTGTGTGTGTGTGTGTGTGTGTGTGTGTGTGTGAGTGTGTGTGTGTGCTTGCTTGCCTTTCCTTTTATCCACTCCTGAGATTGGAATGACTCCTTTTCCACTGCCTTAAAACCCGTATCCTTCCCTTTCTACCCTCCTTCCTTCCTCTTTTCCTGAAGAAGCTACCAGCAGTGGTGAAAGCTTGTATGTGTGTTTGCGTGTGATTTTATGTGTGTCTGTTGGCGGACCTGTGCTTTGGGTAAGTCATCCGATTTCTATTTTTTATACCAATTTATCCCACCAGGAAAGTTTCCTTCTGTAATTATATATATATATATATATATATATATATATATATATATATATATATATATATATATAGTTATGAAGGCCATGGACAAAAAGTTTAGTTGTGTGAATGTGGAATGTGGTTGTCGATTTTCTGTGCCTGTCGGCAATACAACAAGCCTCTATATGATATGTGAATGAAAACAATGAAAGAACTATTATTACAAGAATTTTAAATAAAATCATAAATGAAAATGTCACATTTGTCACAATATTGCAAAAACCATTTCTTAATTGCTCTGAAATTTACATACTACTTTTTGTTTCCTGAAAGAAATACAGTAAGTCAGTCATGAATTATTTGGCTATTTTGTCACTTTTTGAAAGTAAATCTGAATGAAGACTTCCAGATTGACATTTTTGGTTTTTCTTTTTGTCAGAAACCGTTGACTTTCTAGTCTTAGGGGATTATTACAGATGAAACTGATTGATTGATTGATTGATTCACCATTTATCATTTACGTGATATGGGTTTCGTCAATGTGTATGTACATAAAGAAAATACATATAATATGTCAATGTGCATAGCTAAAGAAAATACATATAATACATATATTTCTTATGTAGGTACTATATAACACACTATTCTGTACACAAAACTTTCTTATTTCGCTAAATGATGATTTTTTTTTTTTTTTTTTTTTTTTTTTTTTTTTTTTTTTTTTTTTTTTTTTACATTTTTCTGATTATTTTTCATTGAAATAGTCTTCTATTGTATAATAACATTTTGAAATCACAAACATTTTGACAGCTTTTTTAAATCTGAACATCTTATCTATTTGTTTAATTTCATGAGGCACTTAAATGTGATTTGCAGAGTATCCCATGTAGATGTAGATGTAGATGAGGCAACTTATTGTACAGCTTTAGTCCTTGGTATTCACTGCTGTTTTGAGTCCTATATTTGTTTTTTCTGGGAAGGTACAGGTGCACCCTAATCCTCGTATTATGATAATGTATAACACTGGTTGATGTATATTTTTTTCTTACATACACTACTGTTTGGTAAATGTATTCACAAGGAACAGTCAGTATACCCAGTTCTTTAAACAATTCCTGACAGTGAAACTAAGTCATAAACTTGATAACCCATGACAAATCTTTGAGAAACTTATGATTTTGTACTTTTACAGGTCCTACTTGATTCTTGGAAAGGAGCGTGAAGGTGACCAACCTGGTCTGACAATTGGACGACGCTCTATTGTCATAGAGTGGAAAGATGAATGGCACAGGCGAATGCGACGCTTCCAACATCGAGCACGCAAATGTGATTGAAACCTGTAGAAGTATCTCCACATCTTGTGACAAAGGATCATTCACTTACAGATTCTGCAAGAATAGCATGTGACAGAAATAACACTACAGCGTATAATTAGTAACTGCAATGTGTTTTTCTGCTCATACATGACCATATTGCTTTTTACATTTCAAGATTTTAAGAAAGATATTGTGACTAAGGTGCTACCTATTTTTTTGTTACCAACTGCTGTATCCCAGAATTTTCATGATTATAATGGTTTTTATGTAACAGAGGTACAAGAAGTCAGTATTAGACTGGACTGTCATATAGATATATATATATAAACAATAACATATCAAACAGAATGGTAAGTAAACATAAGAAGCAAAACTATTAACAGATGTTCTGAAGAATTAGGTTATTTGCTGTAAAACAGGTTTTCTCTGGTAACACCAGTGACAATATACTTGTAAGTTAATAGTTCCGGGTGTATCATTCACTGGATTCTTAAGTCCAAATCTAATAAGATAATGACATATCTCAGATCTGCGAGTGAAGTCCTGCATGTGCAAGAAGTATTAGTGGCAGAAGAGAGTTACCAGAATCATGTGAGAGTTGTAGACTGCGGGAATAAAGCAGAAAAGAAAGTGCTGTGTGTGGCAAGTTCATGATTGTACAGAAAAGTATTAGCCAAACCATGATAATGGTGGCATTATTTAATTGAATGTCTTTTGCATTAGTAACTGTATATTAAGAAAAAATTTATAATATTAGAACTTTCCATATTAGATAATTTTTATTAATTTATTATTAAACAAATTTCCTTTGTTGAAGCCCATAATGTAATGAGGAAGAAGTGTATAAGATGCAATTAGTGTTTAGAGGAAGTGAAAAGTGATTTATTGCTTGTAGCTGCAAATCTGCAGATGTTTCAGAAATTCATTTTTAATTTAGTATGAAATAAATGACGAAGAAGAAGAGTGAGACTAGCTGTATTATCATGAGAAGAGAAAAAATTGTTGCTTACGTTTCACTGTGATTTATATACATAGGGGTATCACAAACAGTCAAGGAAGATAAAAATACTTACTACACAAGTGACTTTTCAGGTTTTAAACAAGATGATATTTTTATGATCATCATCTTGACTATCCTTGCACTGGATTTGGCATGCACTCAGGACATGTAAATGGAAGTTGCCTTGTCTAATGAATTGCAAAATCTGTAACGTAATCAACTGCATTAAAATTTGTTTGTATATTCTCATTGGTATCTATGTACAACTTAATGAAATTTTCAAAATAAGCAGCAGTCTTTAAACAAGGTATTCATTTTTGAGTATACTGTTTAGATAGTATGACTTTTTAATAAAGTCCATTAGATATTTGTGGTTTTAAGGGAAAAAACTGAATTAAGGCAAACACTTAAAGAGAACTTTTGGCAATATTGTAATTTGATCACACTTTCTTTTCGCATCAAATTGTAAAATTTACTTTCTAGAATTTGTAGTTAAAATCTAGATAGATTCAATTTATGGTTTCTCATTTCTTTTGCCTCTAAGGAATCTGACTGAAAAAACCACATTATATTTCTCATTTGTCTAGCTTGTGTACAATGTTCATCTCTCTGACAGAAACTACAGAGCAAAAGCTGCTTGAAATGGACTTAACTAACTGGAAACCAGTTGTTAGTTACGCACAGGTTTATAAAAATGAAGTCTGCCACTGCACTTAGTTCATAGACCAATGATTTTTGACTATTATTTAAATAAAAATATTTATATCATATTTGTAATTTTACACAAACTTTTTTATGTGCTAGCACAATTTGTACAGTATTAATGTAAAGCTATCATGTGCCATAACACAGTGTTGTAGGTATGTGTCAGTAAGTTCCTAAAATTGTGTTGCTATCAATAAGTACTTTAGTGCACTTCATCTTACAATCTGAAATTCAGAATTTTTTGTGTTCTGGCATCCAGAAAGTTACATACACTAGATAAATTGCCGGACCACAATAATAAATAGGAATAATTATCCTTCTAACATCCAATAGACAAAAATATTAATGCGGGTTATAAATTGGTGAAACATGAATTTCACACATGCAAAGATTCCCTTTGTTTGGTTCACAACAGGAATTACCAGTATCTGACACTTTAACCGAGAAATACGATATTTTCTCGCTTTCACAGTCTGGGTGATCAGTAATAGCACAATTACATAAATATAATATGTTAATGGCAAGTCCTGAGTAGAACACAAACAATAGAATGAGTAAACACAACTGTGTGTGTGTGTGTGTGTGTGTGTGTGTGTGTGTGTGTGTGTTCGTGATTGTGTGTGTGCACATGGTTGGGGTTAAATTAATTATACTCCCTCATACCAGTGCATAAATGGTTGTTTTAACTCATTCCATTGTTTACATTTTATCTGAAGTACTTAAATGCACAATTGTTAGAACACAGTGAATTAATTGAACTAAAAAACATAAATTATTGTGCCACATGAACTGTTCATAATAACAGCCACTACTCTCACACAGAATTAAAATAAATTTCCATATTATTTTCCAGTATTTTTGGGCATAATTGAGTTGTTTGTTTGATTCATACTGTTGTAATTCCCCACAACTAGCATTCACTATAACATTGCACCTTTTAATAAGGAAATACGTAAATGGACAAAAATGCTGCATTTGTTATTTTGCATCACATATAATGTTGCATCAAGAGTCAGGTCTTACAAAATTGCAAGACATGGGACACATGTGGCTTTTTGGAAAAGATACTTGGTTTAACATTTTAAATAACGTATGTCTCAGATAGTTTTTGTGTTCATTTGCTAAACATACTATGCAAAAGTCAATACTTATGTAAGTATTAAGCTGTAACAATTGATAACAGCGATGACATAGATTAAAATTTCTGTTGAGCTGGTTAATTGAGTGTCACATTTGATCTCATTTTTAATTTCCATAAGGCAATGAAAGAACATGCGAAACTGGACCAAGAGATTGCACACACCTGTACACCACTACACACATTTGTACACACTCATTTAAAATTAATAATGTGGGTACCATGATCAAACAGAAAATAAATGGGGCAGGTTTAATTTATTTTAACATTAAGTTGTACATCTGTAATGAATGGAAAATAAGGGCAATCTATCCCCAGAAAATGAACTAGTATGAAATCCAACAGTTTTATTAATGCAACCACCTGGTTATTTCCTTTTTTTCTCTTAAATGTGTCATTTGATTGGTAATGAAAACACACAAAACTATTTAATATCGAAGGACTGCCTTGTGAAACATACAGTATAAGTTATAATTGTTGAATTGCAACTTGTAGTGTAATATTTTATGTTGAAGAATTATTATCATTACTATGTGTAAATCTTCCATTAACTTCAACTTGTAAGTTGTAATATCATCCTGATAGTATGTTATTTACAACGCTGTAGTGACTATGAGGAGCATGCATTTTTCAACATATGTTGTACACATTTTTTAGCTTAATCTACTGGTAACTTATTCCACTGCTGCATGCAGTTGACACTCCTACTGCAGTGTGTACACAAATCTTTCATTGTAATCAGTAATCAAACAGACTAAAGTTCCAGGTAACAACAATTGGCAAGCTTTGTACCAGTCTAGAACCTTATTTTATCACATTATGAAATGACAGGTTAGCCCTTGAATGGCAACAAGATATTTGATAAATGTGAATCTTAATTAATTAATCTAATTACACTGGACAGTTAGTCTAGAAACTCCTGTCAATATTCCATTTGCTGATTTCATTTCACTGCACAAGAGCAATGAATCCAGTGAGAACTGTTTGTTACATTTATGCCATATGCTGTGCAATGTAATGAGAACTACGGAACCAGATAAAAATTCATTCGTGTGTGTGTGTGTGTGCATGTGTGTGTGTTTGGTTCCAGTTTTTTAATTCATTACATGAAGTAAGAGTGGAAATTATTTTAAACATCATGCAATGAGGTCCTAAATGCTAGAAATGTTCAAATTTTCCAACCTATATAGCTCTTCACATCTCTCTCATTAACACTGATGTCTGAAAGTAGTTATCAATTTGGATACCATGTACTTAGACCACAGGTGCTTATAATTGAAAGTAATAGAATGTATATGTGAAGGATGTATCAGTAGAAGATTCTTAATAGTGGCAATAATTATTATTCTAATTTATGAGCTCAGCTCTGCTGAAGCAAATGAATTTAAACTGAAGGCTGATTAAGTTCTGTTATTTGGCACTAATTACTGTTGAATTGCACTCTGTAAGAGTACACAAAATACAATATGATCTGCTTAATATAAGAGGATATTTGTACTTCAATTTTGTGCTTTTAACTGGTACATGTTGTAGCAGTATATAGAATATAAATATGTATATTACATGTATACAAAGTGCATGTTGCTAACAATATAAATGTTATCAATTTAAAAACCTGTTTACGTGGAGTAATTTAAATACCTCCAAAATGTTTGTAGTAAAGTAGACCAATACAAAATAAAGTGAATGCTGTAAATGTATGCATGATTTCCCTAACTTTGTACCATATATTGATATAGTGCAGATGATTCTTCTTATTGTAAATTGGTTATTTATCCCCCCTCAAACCCCTAAATTTATGTACAAAATGTATTTAAGTAAAGTATAAAAATTAAAATTGTTTGATTATTTATTAACAAAACATCTTATGAAGAAAACACCTTTAAAGACAGCATGAGAAAATAAACTTATGTCTAAATGCACTCATACCATATGAAGTGCAGAAATGGAAAACATTCTAAAAGTGTCTTTTCTCAGATATGCATTTCAGTGGTATTGTGTTCTAAGTATTCCATGGCATGTCTCTAGAATTTATTCAAAGGGCCAAATCATCGTCAAAATGTTTCAAACATTCATCACTAGAAGAACACTCAACCATTTCAAATAAGCCCGAAACAAAATAATGGAAAAATGTTACTGTATTCAAGAGAAAGAAGACCATGCAAGATATAAGACATACAGTACTTTACACGAAAGACCACACATGTTTATCATTTACAAAACAGAAAGACCTGCTGACAATTTTGTCATTTCTTTCTCAACAGCAGAAGATCTACAAAACACCTTATGCATTTTGCATATGTCTGCCTTGGTGTGTGTGTTTACCTAATCCTTTTTCCCCCAAGGTAAGTCTTTCCTCTCCTGGGATTGGAATGACTCCTTACCCACTCCCTTAAAACCCTCATCCTTTCCTTTTCCCCTCTCCTTCCCTGCTCTTTCTGAAGAAGCAACCTAAGATTGCGAAAGCTCAGCATTTGTTTGTTTGTGTGCATGTTTTTTATTTATGTTTCTGTCTACATACCAGTGGTCTTTCACCTAGTAAGTAAACCACATCTACTTATATATAAGTTAACTCCAAATTTATGGCTCCAGCTATGCTGTGCCCATAAAGGAGTTCGAAGTTATCCTTTTTATAATTTTAATCAAACTTCTATGTCTGAATTCCTTCATGTGGAGGTAAATACTAAATTTGTTCAAATGATTCAACAAAAGCTTTAAATTTCTGAAGAGTTTATTGTAACTTAACTCTTAACCCTACTAATACAGAACTGATCATTACAGTATCTCAATGAATAATTCTCTAACAAGAAAAAAGAAAGCTATATTACATATTGTTGGATAAATATAGTTCGTCTTCTCTGGATCTTGACTGCTCATTGCTGATATACTTCTTCATGACTGTCAACCACTGTGTAGAAGGCAGACCAGAACCCATACAAACAGAGTTCTCAGGACAGTAACTGCCTATATAAGCTGACAATCCCCACAAGACAAATTTGATATATAGGACATCAAGTGTAACCTGTTACACTACAACTTGCAACACCTGATCTCAAGAATGACATGTGAAAGAAACAGAAGTTCATTATTATTTTCTTTTCTCTTCTTTTTTTTTTTTCCATGAAGTAGTCTCGCATTTTTTTTTTCCAGGAATTTAATGATGTCAATCCCTTCTATCTTCTCTTCTCCATACTTTATGCATAAGCTGAATGTTTTGAAATGTATGCAGTGAGTCTTTTCAAAGTTTAATGTCAATGAGTTCATGTTGAGTTGATGCTCATGAGAATATCATTAGCAGACCTTTCTAGAACTATGTTCTACATGAAATTTATTGCAATACTTGTATCATCTGAGAAAAAAAACTGTGCTTCTGACAGTGTAGCTAATAAGAGATCATTAACATACACAGTAAAAAGTGATGGCCCTAAGATGGATCCTTGTGGGACACTACATGTAATTTCTTCCCCAATCCAATGATCACTGAAGGTCTAATTCACTAGTCTCTTGCACTGACACCCTTTGTTTCCTGTTAGTTATGTATGCCTTGAGCCATTCTGCAGAATTGCCCAGGATACAAAAAAAATTATGTTTACTTAAAAGGATGTGATTCATACCTTTCAGATTATGCAAATGACTGTGTAATGAACCAGGTCATAGCTTGTTGCTTCTTGATGTTCTTCTAGATCAGCACTCTCGATAACAGCTGGCTGAAATTCGATAGGGTGAAACTAATCCACTACAAATTATGTAAGTGGCACGTAGAATTGCAGTTCTTTGACTCTTTAATGATTCATTAGTGCCCCAATTGTCCCCATTGATGGCCAGCATACAAGTCTCATTAATAACATTCAGCAAAACCCAGTACTTACATTCCATACATCAATAATACAAATTTACTCAGTTCGTATGTGGAATAATAAAGTCCAAAGTGTACAGTGTGGCAAAAATATCAAAGATTAATCACTGTAGATACACTTTCTACACGCTTAACATTGAAGAATTTTTACATAATTGTTCACAATTAAAGTTCAAACCGGCGTGGATTGTGGCTCAGATCAAGGGTGAAACAACACTCATTTATATGGTGCAAAAGCATCCTATTTGTATCTTCCAAACAATGACATTGAAAATTAAGTCGGCTACTGTTAATTATGTACATTAAATTAATTACATGCAAATGGCTATAGTAAAGATTGTATAAATAATACTGAGTAAATTGATGAATAAATCTCAGTTATGTCATTTGTTTCATTTAATGAAATAGGTTTGTCAACAACACTTTCATAATTAACAGTAATTATATAGAAACTAATGAGGGCAATACTTTCCAAGCATTAATTTTGAAACACAATAATTCCTACTTTAATATTATGAGACAAGAATTTACTTTGTTTTATCAGACATACTAATTAACATACTATCTGAAATCTAACAATATGCCTCGGGCATTGACTAATTAATATTTGCTAATTAAACAAACTTCTACAAGACCAAGTAATAAAATATGACTTCAACTAGTTATGTTATTAAAAAAAAGTTTTGGAAAAGAAAATGATAATAGACTATTTACACTCATATCTATTATTATGCAACAGTGGTATTGGGAGGCTCAATAATGCAAGCAGATGCAAATAAATCCCAATATGCTAGGTTACAACTGCACCAAAATTCCAGAACTGTTGTCGATCTATGCAGCATCTAAAAAATCAAGACTCTGAAGAAAACACCAGTCAATCTTTTATTTATTGTGTATGCACAAGAGTTCTTTTCTTCTGCTCTTGCCAGTCACATAACCACGTGAAATACTATAGTCCACGTTATGTAGGAAGGCGCCAGAGTTTTCAGCCATTCTGTGCATCCCTCTCCATGACCTCACTGGCAGCCAATAACTTTCATTCTCTATGCACGGGGCTAGCCACAGTTACACTTTGTTTCTTCCGCAGGCTCAACTGTTGGTGCTCAGCCGTAGCTCCTCCCCTTCACGCTTCCCTCTATGTGTGGAAGTGCCATCATATGTGTCGTCAACTATAATATACATCCTAAATTCTAATAATGGAAAGTCCAGGTTGGAATTAATACTAATAAGGACAGTTTACAACTCACCATAAAGACGTGGTGACGAGCTGCGACAGGCACATAGAAAAGACACACACATACAACACTTTCAGCTATCGGCCATGGCCTTCTTCAGAAAATAGAGCATTCATGCAATAACACAGACACCCAACACAGTCTTGGTTGTAGGACTGTGTTGGGGCTCTGTGTGATTGCATGAATGCTCTACTTTCTAAAGAAGGCCACGGCCAATAGCTGAAAGTGTTGTATGTGTGTGTGTCTTTCGTATGTGCCAGTCGCAGCTCATCACGACGTCTTTGCGGTGAGTTGTAAACTGTCCTTAGAGTATCACTTTATGATGTATAATATACTAATAACATGTCACAACTAACGTAACTTCTCACTCAAGCTCCAAGCCTGTGTAGCTCCACTTCACATATGTTACATGTGGTAGCAGCTGATACACTTACATTTTCTTCCTGTGGAATGGACCATAACCCTCTAATTGAATCACTAATTAAACTCTCTGGCCATGAATGAGGTATCATCACTGTGTAAGGAAGCTGATGGAGAGTCATCAACCTCAATCATTGTCTGAATAATGTGGTTCATAACCAGTGACTTTAATATGCTATAATCTGTGGAAAATATTTGCAAAATAGTGCAAGAAAACAAGATGCACAAATTTAGTTACAGACTGTTTCAGTGCACCAACCCATATGAACCATCATCATACCAACACTCTTGCCCAACTCTGTCTTCACTCACTAATACATATTTTATTTGCTGAAGATCTGCGTGTAGTTTACTATTAAGATATAATTATGATACCATACCTTTAATCCAGTACCTACCTTGTTGTATCATTATTCAGACTGACACCCGCCCCCTTCCCCCCTCTCTCTCTCTCCTCCATGTTCACAGTCCTTGTTTCTTCAAAAAGTCCAAAGACATGATCACTATAATCTGTTCAAAATTACTTTAGGATTGACAGTTCTACAGGAGCATGTAGAAGCACAATGCAAAGTTGCCAAGTCCTGCACAGAACTCCTACATTATCTCGCATTACATTCAGCTTGCTCAAACATGCAAACTATTCTCTATATAAATATTGAATTTTCCTCTGTGTACTCTGGGAGAAGTGCACTACATTTTCATTTAGTTTTATTTACAGCAGCAAGTTATTAAAACAGTTTATGAAAACTTATTTTCTGATTATGTTACTGAATTTTTGACATGCAAAAAGTTTTGCTAGCCTTATCATCAGTTTCATCATCATTGACATGCAAGTAGCTGAAGTGGGGCCAATGGAAAGACTTGCAACCATAAGAATATGTGAAATTTTCTTCTCCTCCAAACTGGATCTCTGTCAGTGTTTTGTAACACCAGACAACTTCATGCACTATCGCCTACTCACCTGTCAAGTACTGAGTGGTCACTAGTATGGTTTCATTATGAGAGAAGAACTGCTATGTTTATTTTTAATTTTTACAAGCTTGCTACTTACTTCTAAAATAACAAATACAAGAGTTATGCATCTTTGTCACAGTGAGAAAACAGTCTTAATAAGTTAAGTAGACTAAATTCCTTTGTTATTGAAATATGAAAAGACAGTTTGACATGATAGGGAGGTAACTGAATGCTACTTTTGTTTGAAATAATTATCACTAACTTTCACAGTGAAATCCTCAGTCATGTGTGACTGCACTGAAAAAGACCTGATTCTCTAATGTTGACCAACAACTTCTTGTCATATTTTCTTTTCTCTGATTATAATCATAAACATAAGTACAAAAGAAGTATTGGTAATATTTATTTTGGAAAGGGTAGACTGTTACTCACCGCTGAGAGACCCGATGAGCCGCAGAAAGGCACACATAACAGGACAACAACAAAAAATAAAGCTTTTGGCTGTTAAGCCTCCATCTCCCAGAGAACAACATTCACTTACTCACACAAACCCAACTGCCATCTCCGGCTGTTGCCGCCAGACTTATCCATAGATCCCCCCCCCCCCCCCCCTCTCTGCAAGAGTTTCAACTTTCAATGTTCTATTTCTCAAATATTTGCAATTATGTTTTCATTTGTGTTCATAGCTGAAGCATTTGTATCAAATACATTGTTAATTGAGAGCATTGGGTCAAGCAGGCATGAAATGTGCGAACCATTCAGTCAACTGGTGACATATGGTAATCATCTTGCTAAAGCAGGTTTTTACCTCTCATGATATTCAATTAACTTAAATCTGACAATGGATGAGCACCACACAAAATATAACAGTAACAGCAAATGCAATAATAGCTTCTTCAACCATAAATAAACAAAAGAAAAAATTGCAAGCTGCAATGAACACCGAGGACAGCAAGTTACCTGACACTCAAACAAGGTGCAAGCAGTACATGTTGTGGTGATGGGTTAACATTTGACAACATGACTGTGCACTCAAGAATAAAAAAGAGAAAAGGGGGAGGGGAAGAATGCCTGTGCTTTTAGAAAAGTTCAATAAAACTCCTGCTCCATGTATGTACTTGTGGTTTGTATTCTTTTAAACAATAAAGTGAAAATTTATCATGAGCTATTTCAACAATACCTTGTATATACAAGGGTTACTCAGAAAGTACGGAACGTTCCCATCTGATGCCACTTAGCTTGCAATGATGACGTATGTGGTATGTGTGTGCTCGGCAGGTCAATCAGCATCCAGCCATAACAACAGGAACATCTCTGGGCTTCTAATTTTTTACGATATTCGAATTTGAAATGTGCGCTGCAATCAAAAGTCCTGCCAGTTGTGAGGTGCAGTCTGTGATACAGTTTTTGTTGGCAAAAAAAACCTAATAAAATCCATAGCAATTTATCATGAACTGTGCAAAGTGTTCAGAAACAATGTAATGTGTTAATTTATTGTTCAGAAATGGTGCATTCAGTTTAAAAGTGGCCAAATCAAGGTTCATGTGGACACCTGAGCATTGTAACTGACGATCTTGCCGCTCAGGTTGATGAAATGATTGATGAAAACCATCAATTCACAAGAACAGAGCTTTTGCTTTCTTTTACACAAGTTTCATGGATATTGTTGTTTGACAGACAAGTGGCAGAATTTTACGACAAAGAAATTGCAAAGCTTATCCACCACTATGATAAGTGCCTCAATTTATCTGGTGACTATGTGGAAAAGTAGAATTGTAGTAGCTCTTTCAGATGTATATAATAAAATGTTTTTCTTGTACTTAGTTTTTTTAAATGCCAAAATGTTCCCTACTTTCTGAGTAGCCCTCGTATATCATACTGGCAGAAACCAGACACTATTCAATTAATTGAATGGCAACTGCAGGTGGTTGCTGCAGATACAGGTACCTTAGGATTGGTGGACTGAAATCCACGACTCCCATGTGGGTTCCCCATGTACTACTTCTGTTGTGACTGTCAATTATAAAGTAATTTTGAACAGACTATTATTTCTGGGGGGAACTACCACAGATGGTTTCAACTTTCAATTCACCTAGTCCTCAGAATGTCAAAAGTTTTCAAGTAATGGTGGTGATTGTGTTAGAAGTGTGTGTATGTGTGTGTGTGGGGGGGGGGGGGGGAGAGAGAGAGAGAGAGCGCAGAGAGCAGATATCAGTTGTAACCAAATAGGTAATACATTGTAGCACAAAATTGACTATTTAATCCTTAGCACTTTACCCACCAAGTTCTTAACTATTACATAGTCTTTGCCAAGAACCATTCCCAACTCCTACTCCCACTCTCTCTCTAAAATCCCCAAGCTTTCAGTCCATTTATGAGGTTGCTCAGTAAAATTCTTCTTTAAGTCAACCATAAACTTGAATATAGCTATGAAGCCTGTTCATTAATTATCTCTGAACTGGTGCCTCCCAATCCCACTCAAGACCAACCATAACCTTAATCTAATGCCAACATCTCGTAACTTTTGTCCCCTTTCCACCCTCAAACTCTCACCTAGATTCTTCCCTGATCCTGAGCCACCCACACATCCAAATTAAACCACTGTCACAGTTGAAAACATCGTCTTATTCATCCACAACTTCAATTAAAAATACCATTTCACGACTCAATTCCATACGAAATCAATAGAGTGATCACCAGACCCTGTCTATGACACTTCCAGACCCAATCCCAAACTGATCCTAAACACTTATACCTTGCCCGAGCTGAATACTTAGTTATTCATGAACTGAAGATATATCACTTTGTCATCACCAGCCACCTTTCCTGTAGACACGGGCCTGACTACTGCAGAACTTTACCATGCGAAGTATGTACCAGAGGGCATTCTCAGTTCTTGATTATCTCAACTTGTAAAATTTGATTCTACTCCTTCCTTCCAGACTTAGCTGCAGAAGATCCTGGAAACCCTAGGCCCTTACAAGAACTTACATGGGCAACAATCGAAGTCCTCACTACTCTTGATCTACACATTATACCTACTTTCCAAAATACATAAATACAATAATTTTGCCTGTACCACACTATTTTGACCCCACTAACTACAGCTCACAGCCCTCGTTGACTAGCACTCAACTCATCACTTGGAGACTTCCCTCGGCACAAAAGTCACCAATTACTTCCTGGAACATCTAAAATCCTACTTCACTCCCACCTGAAACCCTTCTTAATGCCATTGGTGCAACTTCATTTTGCAAACCCACCTCACATATGTGAAGTAAGATATTATAGAACACTACCTTTCCCAATTGCCATCCCAAACTCCCCATAAAAGTTCCTTTATTGTCACCATCCCCCTCTTAAGGCTTACAAATAACTACTTCTGTTTTGAGGCGCATTTCTGCAAAACCAATCAGGTGACCTGCTCTGTATACTAGGAATCTCATAGCCACATGAAACAGACATTCCTCAAAATTCAGCAGCTGTCCCTCCTTACTTGCTGCAAATTTATTGATGGCATCTTTGTGGTCTGAACACCATAAAGAACTACTACTCTTATAACAACAACTCAATTTCCATTACCACTTGACATTCACATAGCCCTTTTCCACATCTGAAGTCACATTCCTTAATGTTGACTCCATTTCACAGAAGTCCACTTGCAAATCTCATCCCATATTAAACCAACAAATAGCAATATTTACTCTTCAGTAGCTGCTAACACCTGCATCAAACTCTCTTCCATACAGCTAGGAATCAGCAGAAAATATACCTGCTCCATCAAAAACCCCTCACTACCTTCTTCAACAACCTCTCCTAGACTTTCTTCTCCCGCACTACCCCACAGGTATCATTCACAAACTTATTTCCTGTGTATTATTTCCCTCTTGCACGATTGCTCAAGCTCTAATCACCACACTGTTGACAACATTAAACCCTAATGTTTCTTCTAACTACGGCAGTTACCGCTTTCAAAATAGTGAAAAGCATTCCCCTCTCATCATCCAGTACAACCCACATCTTGAATGTCTCAATGTTTTACTCTATCAGCAGTTATGACTTTATCAAGACAGATGAATAAATGAAATACTCTCCACACACTGCTGCCATCATTAGACATTCTTTCAACTTCCATAACATCCAGCCAAACCATAGGACATCCCCAAACCAAACAATTATACACAATCCAAGGTTCATACCAATGCAATTATTTCTTCAGGTAATACCTGCCCCCTTGCACCCACCCATTATCACATACTTCAGCTCCAACACTGGTAAATTATCAGTAAGCTGACTACATGCATGAATAGGAATATAAGAACTGTCCACCCTAGGGTCACTGAGAACTTAGTTGGTGAGAATATGCTTCGCAGAGAGTGACTCGGAATGCTGTGGCCAGAGATGATACCTGTGTGTCTGTGACATGTGCCTGTGTGAATGTTATCTTTTTAATTATGAAGGCTAATGGCTGAAAGCTATAATGTTTTGTGTATGACTGACCCTTTTATGGGTCTGTTGTAGCTTGACATCCAACCTTGTGGTGTGTTGTAAACTATCCTCTTTATAATGATTAAAAAAAAAAAACGTTTTATTTCATAAAAGCTTAAGATATGGAAAGGATGCTTTTTGCACATGATAGCTCACAATGTGGTGTGACAACTACCTGGTTTTCTTTTATTCACCAAGATTTGGAAGTAACTGATACACGTAAGTGAGAGGGTTGGCAGAACAGAACATGTAAACACATCCAGCAAAAGTGACCGAAATATCACGTTACACAAGAGCACATGTGGACAGTATTAGACGCATGTGTTAACAAATCTACCGTAGTCAAATGATTTACCCATCCTCCTTCATCCAATTTTTTCACTATATTACTAACTGAACGACATGTCCTTCCACACTCTTTCACTCTATCCTCCTACCAATAAAGAAACTAGCTACATAGTGTCTTTACTGTACGGTGTGTCTGTTTTTCTCTTGATAAAATGTATATCAATATCTGACAATATAGTAATAGGACAGTTACGAGTCACCACAAAGACGTGGTGATAAGCTGTGACAGACACATAAAAACGGCACATGCATACAACACTTTTATCTATCGGCCACAGCCTTCTTCTGAAATAGGAAAACACACACACACACACACACACACACACAAACAGTCACACAACCAAAAGTAAAACCTTAAAAGTAAATCTTTAGCAGGCATTGATGAAATACATCTGTGCTTGCTGAAGGACTGCATTCACCTTATAAAACAACCTTTAATACACATCATAATTGAATTTCTTTTACCAATTGTTGCTTCTCTGAGATACTAAAGCATGCAAAAGTCCTGCCTATACATAAGATATCTGACCCAGAAAGTATAGAAAATTTCAGATCTATCTTGTTACTCTCATCATTTTCCAAAGTCATTGAAACAATAATAAAAAATTGGGTCATGGGGTACTTAACAAATTATGATCTCCTGTGTGAAGAACAGTTAGGGTTCGGGTCAGGCAAAAAGCACATGTTCAGCTATAGCTAAGTTTATGAATTCTGTTCTTGAAACATTAGACAAAGGAGACCACACTACAGGCATCTTATTTATTTTTTTTACCAAAGCCTTTGATACAGTTGACCACACAATTTTGCTAAATGAACTGGAGGCACTAGGAACAAGAAGGAAGGGGGGGCAAAAAGCACATGTTCAGCAATAGCTAAGTTTATGAATTCTGTTCTTGAAACATTAGACAAAGGAGACCACACTACAGGCATCTTATTTATTTTTTTTACCAAAGCCTTTGATACAGTTGACCACACAATTTTGCTAAATGAACTGGAGGCACTAGGAACAAGAAGGAAGGGGGTAGCAAACATGTGGTTTCACTCTTATCTTTAAACAGTGCAACAGGTGGAGATCATCATCATTCAAACTAACTACAATCACACCATAGAACATCTTCCTAATCCAGAGTATCAACAAAAGCATCCCCCAAGAAAGTGTTCTGAGCCCAATCTTGTTTTAATATATATTAATGACAGCAAATTAATAACAGCCACCAGTGGCAATAATAGTTGTTTATAAACTTTTACCACAGTTTCAACATATATAAACCTGTCTTCTTCACATATACATGTAAACCTAAAGACAATGTGACATCATAAATTAAAATTCCTAAGAATTCTTGGTCTTTCCAGGCTCTACTCATGGCCTTTAACACTATCCCTTTCATTAATGTAGAAAAATGACAAAATATTAATATCAATTATTAAAATAAAGTTTTTCAAAACCTTACACACTTAATTACTGATGGACAACACACTAAGAGATAACCCATTGCAGGGAACAAAAAGTTCCAAAAGACTTGCACGAAATTTAAATTTGTATGTCAAGACAGCAGATTAACATGGATCTAGATGGTTTCCTGTTGTACAAAGTACACTGCTGCATAAATTTCAGTTAAAAGAAGATATTTAAAGCATTTTTATTTTGAAATGATTTATTGTAAGATTATTTTTCAAAGAAATAGATTGTCTGGCCAGTACTTACCTTTGTGCTGTACTGCCGAAGAAAAAGGACAGGCTTTCAGAACACAATTCCCTTTCCGTTCCCAGCCTTTTTTCTTCTCTTCTCTCCCACCTGAAGAAGGAATTGTTCCAAAAGCTTGTCCTTTTTCTTCATTTGTGTCACTATCGACGGTACAGCATAAAGGTAAGTACTGGCCAACCAATCTATCTCTTTTGAAAAATAATTAATCATCTCGGAGAAGAATTTCCATCATTAATAATTTATTGTAAGATTATCAGTCAATAATTGCAAGCTGCCTTTTCTCTCTCTCTCTCTCTCTCTCTCTCTCTAAAGTTTTGATCCATCAGGATCATCTTCAGAATCTAGAACAAGTTGAAAAGAAAATATGTACTAACTGAAAACTTTTTACAATAATTTGATTGTAAGGGTAACAGACTTTTACATTTAACATAGTTGTACATAACAGAAAAGGTTTACCCACAGAGTTGCGACTGCAACATGTCTCGTCTCTGTTGTGATAATCACCGTGATTTACGAGGGCATTTGCAGTTTTGATATATCAAGCTGAGGTATAGTTAGGAGAGATGTAGGGGAAGGGGTACAGGGAGAAAATTTCCAGAGGAATACTCATCCTGACATTATTGTTCTCAGGAAGCAAATAGCTTCAGCATGCTATATGGACTTGGAATAATAAATTCAGTAAGTAGCAGCTCATGTACTAGGACAGCATATTTTGCATGTGTTCATTCCTTAATTAGATATGGCATGAACTTCTAGTGATCAAATGAGCAAAACTGACAAACAATATTCAAGCTACAAAAAAGGCTGGACAGATCATGACAAACAGTATCTTGAGGCCCATTGTACAGTATTATTTAAATCCATGGGAATACTGACTGTACCATTTGAATACATTTTACAAACAGTTATCAACATAAAGATGGACATCAACCACTACCCACCAAATAGCTCCATAAATGATTATGAAACCAGATTTAGCCACCACCTACGTCTCTATAGAAAAAACAAAACATAAATTATATAATGGAATCAAACCTTATAACTTCTTCAGGGGATCAAAGAGAAAAATACAAGACTTCAGAAATTCCCTAAGAATATCTATTAGAGAAATGTTTCTATACTGCCTACAACTATCTGAATAACATGTAAATGCATGTGTGAAACATATCATCAGCAGTTGTATTAAGTGGCACAAGACTATGTCACTACAAACACATATCTTAACTAAATACAATATAAACAATGTCCAGAGACATATTTTGTCTCAATATCTATTAAAGATATAAAACTGAAGGCGAGGCATTGAATTAAAATTTATGCTGTGGCCAGGATTCAAATCTGAGACCTCCTGCTTACTAGGCAGGTGCCATGACGGTCAGTGTATCCACTTAGTAAGGAGGAGGACTTGGGATTGAATCCCAGCTGGGGGTAAAATTTTAGCTTTCTCCGCTGAATTATTTCAATGTCCACTTGCAGTTAGTCTTATAAATTTTTTGTGTCTTTATTGTGTGAGTTGAGTTGCTTTTCAAGACCTAGTGTATCTACTTCTGTGTTACAAATGCTAACAGCTGTTGTTGCTTCAAATTCAGGAATATTTACTTTGTCTTCCTTGGTGAAGGAAATGCAAGAGACTTTATTTAGTAGCTATGCTTTAGTGAACTGGCATTTGTTATATTTCCCTCGCTATCATGCAGAGAAGGAATTGATTGAACCTTGCTGCTCATGTAATTAACAAATGACCAGAATCTCTTTGGGTTTTCAACTATGTTCATAGGTGAACCTATCAAAAGCATTGCACATTGAAGTATGCACTAAATTTCCATTGTAATGGACTAGATAAACGTCTACAGAGCAACTGGAGCAGATTTTAATTAATTAAACAGTTGAGAAGCAGTGGAGAAGCTAATAAATACAATATAGCTGAAAAATATAAACTCATTTATATATAATGTATATATTATCATAATATATGAATTATACTTTTAACTTAATGGCACTGAAAGAGTTCAATATGACCACCAACTTCTATACAACACTGATGCTGCCCAAGTGTATAGCGAACTATGCTGTCAGTGTATCAGGCTCAATGGCAGCACACATCATTATGATTTGCTCGTGTAATTCATTGATTTATCTTGGTTTCTGCTGATACACTTCATTTTTTATGGTCCCCCCACAAGTAGAAGTCCAGTGACGATAAATCAGGTGACTGAGGTGGGCACTTTGCAGCAGCATCTCTACAACCTACCCACCTTCCTGGTAGAGTCCAACCTGACATAGTGGTGGTAATGAGGTGGTGCTCCAACTTCTTGGAAGTAAAACACCTTATTACCATACAGGGTTTGGTTTGCAGGCAAAATCCTTGACTGAAGAATTTAAGGTATGCATGACCAGTTTATGGTACCATCACAGAAGAAGGGCCAATTAAACCACACAATGAGAGGCCACAGCAAACTATAAGCCTTGTTGATTCACTATTTCATCCACACATATGTGAGGGACCCAGTAACACAACTGTGAATGTTTACTATACCATTACGTAGAGATGGGTCGAACCCCAATTTTACCGAATCAAATCCGAATACCAAATCTTAAATGAAACAAGTGCCGAATTCCGAACGCGAATCTAATCTTCTGAATCTCGAACCTAAATAATCTGTCAAATCAAGTACATGTATTTAAAAAGAATTACTACTCTATCACAGTCAGTGACGAAGATAAAGCCTTCTGGAGTGGATCCCAAATGACAATATTAACAATAAAATTTAAGAAATTTAAATTTCATTTAGATTTTTATTTTAAATCTTAAGGATTTTTTAGTACCCCCTACCCTTAAAAGAAATTTGTATGGAGATATTTGTTGTTTAGATACTCTAAAAGATAATAAGAAACTTTTTTCACTCTATTACAAACTGTTTCATTTTGATGAAATAAAAAATAATTGTGTAACGAAGTCCTAGAAAAGAAAGGATTACCTTTTATTTTTTCCCAAAGGGGAAGAGTCAAAAATAAAACCTGAAAAGATGAGTAAATATTTTGGAAGAAGGAAAAATAGATTCTTAAAAAATAGGATGTGTAAATGTTAAATAATTTTGTAGTGACATATCAAGCATTCCATGAGTGACGGACAGGACATTCAGACACAGAGAAATCCGCATTTATTCGATGTGGGTGTACTTGGTATTACCACGAATACATTTCAGAACTGTGAAAAGCACTTAACGCACAGGTTGCACATACTTGAGGGTTAAGCAAGGATATTTTGTACATTTATTTATTATTTCAAATATTTAAGATCACGTAACTTGTCTGCACAGAATTTTTATTTGTAGAAGATTTGAAAATCAGTACTAGAAGTCAGTTGCTGTACTTTATTTCTAACTATTCACATTCAGCATAAGAATAATACAAATGTAAATGTAAACATGATATGTATATTCTCCCGCATTCGCTGTTGTCTTTCGGGTTTGTTAGGTGGAATGAATTTAAATGTAATAACAGCTAACACGGAAGATTACATGGCTTAGTGTTTACATTTGTATTATTCTTATGGTGAAAAGAGTGTGGAATATACCAATCATGATTCATAGGAACAATCCCTTGCCCCTAATAGAAAAACACGTAAGTTGTAGCACGAAGGCAGAGGTTGTAGCGTCAGGCATATTGACGCAACACAGGCTTGCCAGTCGGCTTTATGTAGTAGCTTTAGATAAGACTTCAAATGTAGGGCTATTGTATGAAACTAAATGTGTAAATATATAACAATTTTTTTAGACTTATAATACAAATTTTACGAAATGTTTATAATAGCAATTAGATACTGGTACAATAATTCTGTGTCACAGTTCCTATGAACTACAGAACATCATCTCTCGTACAGTCTAGTGCCATCGACATTGAACATTTTTAAATGCCTGTTACGCAATCTGATATGTAACCCACTTCCAGGTATCATCATTCCATTGGCACATTTTACACATGTTGGTGTCAGTTGACTGTCACTTTCTGAAAGGCAGTAAACGTACACGTGTTTAACCTTTACCTTACACGATTTACTGAAGCAGACGTCAAGTGGTTGCTGAATTGACATCGTTCCGCCTGGATGGCACACAATTATAGCTTTTTATCACATAATAAGTAACTTTCTTCTTGAAATCCTAGTGCTTTATTACACTTCACATACCCCAGCACTTCACAAAATTCGACAAACCAATACATGAACTCAGAATGAGGCAACTCGTGCAAGAATCCTAAAGCCTCATGTATTGTTGGTATTTACATGAAGAAATTTATTTATGTTACTGCTTATCTTTGAAAGGCTGCTACATTTGAAGTTGAGCAATACTAAAGCTTTATTTCCTTCTTTGGATGGTGTATTAAAATTCAATAGTTGAAAATAAAAAGGAAATTAATGTCGTCTTCCTTTTTTCAGATTTATTTTATTTATTTATTTTTCATTCCACTCCTGGGATTGGAATGACTCCTTTTCCGCTTCCTTAAAACCCATATCCTTCCCTTTCTCCTCTCCTTTCTTCCTCTTTTCCTGAAGAAGCGACCAACGGTTGCGAAAGCTTGTATGTGTGTTTGTGTGTGATTTTATTTGTGTCTGTTGACGAGCCTGTCCTTTGGGCAAGTCTTCCACTTTCTATTTTTTATGTTTATTTTTTTTATTTTATTTTTTTTATTCTTTTTTTTATGAGTGCAAATGTTTTGGCGCTGGTATTTATATTTGTGCCTGCTATGCAATCTGTGTAGCACTGCTTATATTAGATGGGAAAAGTTAGTTGTGGCGGCTCCTAATGCCATTTATCAGAACTATTCAAAGTGAGGTCATTTCGTTTTATGACATCACGTCTTTCAGTGAATCTATCCGTACTGTTATGCAAAGTAAACTTTAACTTTGGGATTCGGCCATTATGTACTGAATCTCAAATCCGAAGCCAGTGTGCTAGATTCGGCAAATAATGGATTCGGCCGAACCACTCTGACACAACCCTACCATTAAGTAAAATCCTCATCAGTGCAAACCAGGCACTCAAACCAGTTACAGTACTGTATCCTATGATCCGAGTCATCTCTGTTCATCATATGAAGCAGTCATGAAACATGCACTTTCTACTTACATTCCTTAGGAATGAATCCCACATTCGAACAGCTCATCCCGCTTTTGCAAATACCTTGGTATGTTGATTTTTTCAACACCATAGCAATAAATTTGGAACTTATTGCCATTTGTGGCTGGCTGAATATTGCCTTGTGCATGTCGTGCAATGTTATATCAGCTTCGAACTTTTCACAAATATGGGCAATTGTATGGCGTGTTGGTGGAGGTCTTCGCAAATCATTCTGCCACTGCTTTTAACACAGCCTTAAATTCATTAACTGACAACTGTTCCACACCCATTACTTCTCCTCAGCTGTTTTGGCTAGCACCCTTCCCTGATGCATGGAAAATTACCATTGTTGCCAACCCATGACAACTGAACCTTTACATTACACTTACACATGAAATTAGTAATTGGAAGTATTTTTGTTTTGAAGTAAGTACATTCTTTTTACTACTCTGTATATTTGTTGTCTATGGTTTATGGACGAGGGAGAACCACTGTTCAGGTTTATATTTACAAAAAGATTCATGTTTTTTATTTATTCACAAATTGCTCTCACATTCCACAGTTAGTTCATTGTGACTGAACCAATAACAAAACATAACTTCAGTCTTTACACAAAATTCACCACAGTTTCGAAAGACATTAACAAATAAACTTTACTGAGAATAACAGAGATCAAATTATCTTATCCACTGGCAGCCTGCATCAGTTTTGGCTGTTTAATTCCAAGTGACCGCAACAGTGCTTTGGGAGAAGGATCTCGACCTCTAAATCTGCGGAAGACTTCACCTGGATGACATGCTCCACCAAGTGCCAAGTAAGTGGAACGAAACCTGTGCATAAGATTGTAATTTGCAGATTGTAATACACAGAAAAATAACAAATAATGACAAATAAGTTTTATTATTCCACACATGAACTTTTGGTAGATAAAAGTAATTATATTTACCATTAACACACTTTTTCTTATTTATCTGTTTCATTTTTGCTTTACAAAATGCTAATAAAATACTGCCTGCTTATTATACAACACAAGCAAGCTACCAATCTATTAACACTCCAAGAGTAATAAGATATCTGTTTTAAACAATGACACTGAGCTGATAACTGAGATGGAGAATTTAAATCTATAACAATGTAAATATTGACAACAAAAATGGGGAAATATAAAAATTTATTAACTCAAGAATTTAACACAGATAGTACAAAACAAATTTAAACAGAGAAGAAGGGAGATGTATCTTTTACATGTGAAACATAATCTTATTCTAAAAAAGGGGGGGGGGGGGTTCAAAAAGAAAGGAAAAATGCTAGTCTGTAAGATCCTGACTTCACTATTAAAAATGTATTACAATTATATTATATTCTATATTTGTAAAAACCATTAGTCTCTGAAAGTTCTTGACTGAATGGAATATCATGCCTTTAGGATAAATGGCCCATTTACTTAATAAAAACTATGGAAATATCTGTGCTAGCCAAACAAAAGAAAGGTAAAAAAGTGCATTCAAGATCAAACATTGTATCAAACCTTATTTTATCTATCCATGGATTTCTCAAAAGAGCCTGTAAACCTACAAACAATGTTTGTCAATCATTAAAAGTAATTTTCATTGCCAATTGTTGAATTATATTCTTGAGATAAGGCCGTGGTACAGGACATAATTATCTGCTTGACATTATATCATCCACTGCTCAAGACATCTTCAGAGGTTTTGCAGACACAAAACACTGGTTCATTGTTATATATGGCCTTTCTGAGCTGACTTAGAGCAAATCAGTGTTTTGTGTCAGCAAAACCTTCTAAGATGTCTTCAGCAGTGGATGATAAAATGTCAATCAAAGGATTATGTCCTAGACAATGGCCTTATTCCCAAGAATCTCATAGCAGCAAAACTTTTTGTCAGTTTTAATCTCCCTTCTGAAGCAGATGATGTTTGTGTATTCTGTATTTTGGCACTAATTGCTAAAAATGCAGATGAAGTATTTATAATGTTGTCTGTGGCACTGTATCCGACCAAAAAGAAGAAGGATCACATAAAGATGGACATCAACCACTACCCACCAAATAGCTCCATAAATGATTATGAAACCAGATTTAGCCACCACCTATGTCTCTATAGAATAAACAAACCATAAATTATATAATGGAATCAAACCTTATAACTTCTTCAGGGGATCAAAGAGAAAAATACAAGACTTCAGAAATTCCCTAAGAATATCTATTAGAGAAATATTTCTATACTGCCTACAACTATCTGAATAACATGTAAATGCATGTGTGAAAAATATCATCAGCAGTTGTATTAAGTGGCACAAGATTATGTAACTACAAACACATATCTTAACTAAATACAATATAAACAATGTCCAGAGACATATTTTGTCTCAATATCTATTAAAGATATAAAACTGAAGGCGAGGCATTGAATTAAAATTTGTGCTGTGGCCAGGATTCGAATCTGAGACCTCCTGCTTACTAGGCAGGTGCCATGACGGTCAGTGTATCCACTTAGTAAGGAGGAGGACTTGGGATTGAATCCCAGCTGGGGGTAAAATTTTAGCTTTCTCCGCTGAATTATTTCAATGTCCACTTGCAGTTAGTCTTATAAATTTTTTGTGTCTTTATTGTGTGAGTTGAGTTGCTTTTCAAGACCTAGTGTATCTACTTCTGTGTTACAAATGCTAACAGCTGTTGTTGCTTCAAATTCAGGAATATTTACTTTGTCTTCCTTGGTGAAGGAAATGCAAGAGACTTTATTTAGTAGCTATGCTTTAGTGAACTGGCATTTGTTATATTTCCCTCGCTATCATGCAGAGAAGGAATTGATTGAACCTTGCTGCTCATGTAATTAACAAATGACCAGAATCTCTTTGGGTTTTCAACTATGTTCATAGGTGAACCTATCAAAAGCATTGCACATTGAAGTATGCACTAAATTTCCATTGTAATGGACTAGATAAACGTCTACAGAGCAACTGGAGCAGATTTTAATTAATTAAACAGTTGAGAAGCAGTGGAGAAGCTAATAAATACAATATAGCTGAAAAATATAAACTCATTTATATATAATGTATATATTATCATAATATATGAATTATACTTTTAACTTAATGGCACTGAAAGAGTTCAATATGACCACCAACTTCTATACAACACTGATGCTGCCCAAGTGTATAGCGAACTATGCTGTCAGTGTATCAGGCTCAATGGCAGCACACATCATTATGATTTGCTCGTGTAATTCATTGATTTATCTTGGTTTCTGCTGATACACTTCATTTTTTATGGTCCCCCCACAAGTAGAAGTCCAGTGACGATAAATCAGGTGACTGAGGTGGGCACTTTGCAGCAGCATCTCTACAACCTACCCACCTTCCTGGTAGAGTCCAACCTGACATAGTGGTGGTAATGAGGTGGTGCTCCAACTTCTTGGAAGTAAAACACCTTATTACCATACAGGGTTTGGTTTGCAGGCAAAATCCTTGACTGAAGCATTTAAGGTATGCATGACCAGTTTATGGTACCATCACAGAAGAAGGATCCCAGAAACGATATAAAACAAGATAGAAAAATACAAATGAAAAACCTGTTAAAGGAAATATTAGTCATAATCTGATTATTACTGTAACTTGCTGTGCACGGACAGTTTAACTTTTAATAACTTGTTTTCTTACTTCACACTCATATAGATAAAGAAAATACAAATGTACAAAAATTTTTCCCAGTACAATAAAACCCCACTTTTACGTTCCCAGATTTTATATTTATTCAAACAATGTTCATGACAAAAGAAATGCTGTAAGTGACATAAATTGACACCGGCATGGGTTTCGCCTTGAAGTACAGAATTTACAAACGCCATGCAATCAAGTTTCTTGACACTTTGCCTTTATTCAAACATATATTCCGCATTTTGTTGTTTGCAGTATGCACCTAACTGACATACCTAGTTAGTCTTAATGCTTGAATATGTTGACTTTGTAGTTTGATTTATACATATCAGCAGTCGCAGACATATTGTTCTGAAGATGACCAAAAAGAATGAGACAATTTAGCAGTAAGTATATAAATAAAGTGCAATCAAGGATGTTTTTAATTTGCAAACTGTTATCACAGCAAATAGGTGAACATTACAATTTGTTTTTATTTTGCTTACTAAGCCCCTTGAACACCAACTTAATAACAACTGCAATTTGCCGTTACATCACTACCGTACTCAAGTATAACAGTGTTGCGTGCAAGTGCTGTCATTTTAATGTGAGTCTTGCGATATATCATGACATATCTTATTGATTCCATTTTTGGTATGGCTATGGGCTGACAAAAAAAATAAATAAATAAAAATAAAATAAAATAAAATTATAAATGTAGAAAGATCTGCAGTTTTAAGGGTTTGCATGCAGAGTAAGAACTCTTGGGGGAGGGGGGGAGAATGAAAAAAAATTGTTTTGAGATCTACAGTATCTTATTCCACATTGCCTGTGATCTACAAGTTAAAAATTATGTTTTTCTTTTTCTTTTTTTTTCCTTTAATTTCAATTATTTGCCTGATCCACTAAACTTGAAAGTACTCTGATATGCATATCCCATCTTTACACCTAATCAATAAAAAAATATCATAAGACAATGGCAATCTGAAAGTGGTTACTATACCAATTAATTGTTTCGAGTGTATTATCATGCCTTTTACAATGACAGCTGACAACCTACCATTCAGACAGCTTACCAAAGTGTTGTAATTCTTTTGCTAACTTAATTGTTTTGGCACAGCTATGAAATTCAGTGTGGCATGACTTATACATACAGTGGCCGAGAATAATGTAGTACCACCACCAATCTCAGTAGCTGAACGTTTCTGATTGCAGCTGAAGTCGGTGGCACATTTCTCAGTAGGTCCTGCCTCTGATCAATATCATTTAGTCAGAAGGAGTTGCAAGTCGTCCTCGTTGGAGCTACTGCCAACATATACGAACTACTTATATGCGTCATTTCTATCATAAAAGATGATGAGCAAGTCGCACAAAAGTTTCTGGCACTGCATAGCACTGTATCTGCATACTTTTCTTCGCCCTGAACTCCCCTTGACATGACACTTTTGTATGTGCAGAAGCTGAGAAGGGACAAAAATGCGGAGACAAAGTTTAAAGCCAGCTGTAACATGAAAGGTGCCTAAGTTAAGCTTCATTGCGGTTCTTAAAATTTGATAAAATGTGTGTTCCACTTTGGCAAAAAAGGGACTTTAGGGACCAATGGGATCTGAGCTAATTACACTGCAAATAATATACTTTTACACTGTTTAACTAGTTTTTCATTTGAACATGTGACCAAAAAACTCAAATTCAGAAATTTCAAAACATCTTCTTATTCACACAATACCATTGGCCACTTTGTACCCAATGATAAAGATAACCCCCCAGCCTTGGAAAAGAGTGGAATATACAAGATTACTTGCAACTGTGGCAAATTCTATCATTGGCCAGTCAGGCAGAGCAATTTGTAATAGACTAAAGGAACACCACAGATGTTGGAAACTTAAGCAAGGAAATTATACATTTGCAGACCACCGGCTAAAAGAAGGGCACAGTTATAATGTAACACATGAAGTCCTACATTACATTCAAAAAGGAAGGAAAATAATGGAAATTAATAAACATATGTAGACTTCCCCAAACATGGTACTGAATGAGCAGACATTTTCCATACTCATCACTTCGGTCTGCAGAATATAATGATAACCATAGTCAGACAATGTAAACTACCATCTCCTACCTACTTGCCTCATGCCTCTACTACTGTTTCATAGCCATGTACATTATAAAATCACTGTTTAATCACAACTGTTTGGCTTGTTACCTGATATAAATTGTAATGCCTTATTTTACTTGTAACCTTAGTTTAAGTTAGTGAGTTAAAATATTAATATATATTCATAGATGTTTCATTCAACTTGGTCACACATTTTCATGTTCCAGACATTGGACCTGCTTAAGATAATATAATTTTATGTCAATTTTTTCATCCAATTTCTATTGTTTCAATTTATATTTCTTAGGAAAATGTAATTTATTGTACCGTCACATATTTCATCAAAGTCAGGAATTTACACAACAACTTGAATTTTAACAATTTCCCTCAGGTTAGTTTTAAACCAAAGCACTAGTTTCCCTTAAAATTTATATATCTACCAACTTAAGAGCTTTAAAACTTAAACTTGTATTGTTTACCTGATGATGGCATAACAACCAAAAACCAGTTTGTAAAACCAATAAATTTGCAGAATATCTCACAGTTATCTTGTGTGTTTCATTCATTAAAAAATCTATGCTCAGTGCAATTTCAGAAAGAACAATCTAGTATTTTCAACAGTCTGTATGAACAAAGAATATGTATCAGCTATTACATTATTATTTTGCTAAAATTCTCTGGAATTAAGAGTTCTTGCTAATTCCCAAAAAATTGCAAACCTTGCTGTACTGCTTTATTCATGCACACACTTCAAATATAGAAACCAAAGAATTTAGTTAATGTTCCAAGGTGCCATGTACATCAAAGGCAAAAGAATTGACTCGTATAATTACAGGCCAATATAATTAACATCAGTTTGCTGTAGAATTCTTGAACACATTACATTCTCAGTTCTAATATAGTAAATTGATACAGAAAAGCTTGTGTCCATGCATCAGCATGTCTTTAGGAATCACTGATCATGTGAAACTCAGATTTCTTTTCCTCTCATGACATCTTGCGAGCTATGGTTGAAGGGCAATAGGCAGACTGCCTATTTATCGATTTTTGAAAGGCATTTGACACAGTACCACACTGCAGACTGCTAAAGAAAGTATGAGCATATGGAATAGGTACCGAAATATGTGAAAGGCTCAACGACTACTTAAATAACAGAACCCAGTAAGTTGTCCTCAATGAAAAGTGTTCATCAGGAACTAGGGTATCATTAGGAGTACCCCATGTACATGTGATAGGATCAATATTACTTTTCTATCTATATAAATGACCTAGTAAGGACAGTTTACAACTCACCGCAAAGACGTGGCGACGAGCTGCAACAGGCACATACAAAAACACACACACAACACTTTCAGCTATCAGCCATGGCCTTCTTCAGAAAATAGAACACTCACGCAATCACACAGGCACATAACACAGTCATACAACCATCACCTCCGGCTGCCGCACTTCGAATCACGCTCTGCAGTGAATCGGGGATGGGAGAGGGGATAGGAAGGTTATGTCATGGTGGTGGGGATGGGTTAGATGGGAATAACGAGATACAGCTTAGGAATGGAGTGGGGAGGCGGGTGAGGGCAGAAAATAAAATAAACAAAATAAAATAAATATATATACAAAATGCGTGCACACTGCAAGAACACAAGACCGCATACACAGCAGAGAGTGATTCGAAGTGCGGCAGCTGGAGGTGATGGTTGTATGACTGTGTTGTGTGCCTGTGTGATTTTGTGGGTTTTCTGAAGAAGGCCATGGCCGAAAGCTGAAAGTGTTGTATGTATGTATGTGTCTTTTGTATGTGTCTGTCACAGTACATTGCCACGTCTTTGTGGTGAGTTGTAAACTGTCCTTACTATGTCATTAATTCCAATCTGGACTTTCCATTTTATATATAAATGAACTATCAGACAGAGTGAGTGGCAATCTGTGGATGTTTTCTGATGATGCTGTGGTGAACAGGAAGATATCACTGAATAACTGTAGTAGGAAGCAGGATGACTTGACCAAATTTCTAGGTGGTATGAGGAATGGCAGCTACCTCTTAATGTAGAAAAATGTAAGGTGATGCAGATGAGTAAGAGAAGCAATGTCATAATGGTCAAATACAGCATTTGTAGTGTGCTGCTCGAAGAGTCTCATCCATTAAATATCTAGGCATAATATTGCACAGCGATATGAAATAGAACAAGCATATAAGGACAGTTTTGAGGAAGGTGGATGGTCAACTTTGGTTTATTGGGTCAATTATGGGAAGATGTGATTCTTCTGTAAAGAAAACATCATATAAAACATTTGTGTAACCCCATCTTGAGTATTGTTCAAGAGTTTGGGATCCCACGAGATCAGGTATAATACTCCATTCGGATCTCCAGGTGGGGACTACTCAGGACGATGTCGTCATTAAGAAAAATGAAACAGGCATTCTACGGATCAGAGTGTGGTATGTTTTATCCCTTAATTGAGTAGATAAATTAGAAAATCTGAAAAGAGCAATGGATAGGTTAATGTTAGATATGGTGGGGATTAGTGAAGTTTGGTAGCAGTATGAACAAGATTTTTGGTCAAGTGAGTAAAGGGTTATAAATACAAAATCAGTTGGTGGTAACACAGGAGTAGGTCTGATAATGAATAAGAAAATAGGAATTTAGGTAAGTTACTATGAACAGCATAGTGAATGCACTATCATAGCAAAGTTAGACATGAAGCTAACACTGACCACAGTAGTACACGTTTATATAACAACTAGCTCTGCCAATGATGAGGATATCGAAGAAATGTATGTGGAGATAAAATAAATGTCAGACAGTTAAAGGAGGAGAAATCTTAATTGTGATGGGGGTCTGGAACTCGGTAGTAGGACAGCGAAGAGAAGGAAATGTAGTAGGTGAATATGGACTGGGGAAATGGAATGAAAGAGAAGATGGCCTGGTAGAATTTTGTGCAGAGCACAATTTGATGATCACCAAGACTTGCTTTAATCAACATGAAAGGAGGTTATATACATGGAAGAGACTAGGACACACTGGGAGATAGCACATTGACTTTATAATGGTAAGGCAAAGGTTTAAAAACAAGGTTTTAATCTGTAAGACATATCCAGGGGTAGATTAGTCTCTGACCATAACTTGTTGGTTATGAACTGTACATTAAAAGTGAACAGACTGCAAAAACGTAGAAAATTAAGGAGATGGAATCTGGGCAAATTGAAAGAACCAGAGGTGGTTGAGAGTTTTAGAAAGAGCATTGGGCAAGGATTGTCTGAAACAGGGAAAGTAACGCAGTAGAAGAAGAATTGGTAGCTCAGAGATTGGATAACACTGGAGATACTGAACTTAATTGATGAAAGGATAAAATATAACAATGCATCAAGTGAAGCAGGCAAAAGGGAGTACAAACGTCAGAAAATGAGGTTGACAGGAAGTGCAGACTGGCTAAGCAGGAGTGGCTTGAGGAGAAATGGAAGACCATAGAAAAATGTATAATTAGCGGAAAGATAGATACCATCTACAGAAAAATAAGAGACATTTAAAGACAAGAAAACCAGTGGTATGAATGTAAACAACTCAGATGGGAAACCAGTACTAAGCAAAGAAAGGAAAGCTGAAAGGTGGAAGGAATATATAGTATTCTAGAAATGGAAGACAAAGTAGAGGAAGATGAGATAGGAGATACGATACTGTGAGACATGTTGACATGAATAAACTATTTCAAATTCTAGAGGTAGCAGGGGTAAAATATAGGGAGCAAAGAGTTATATTCAACTTGTACAAAAACCAGACCGCATTCATTAGAGTTGAAGGACGTGAAAGGGTCACAGTGGTTGGGAAGGGAGTAAGACAGGTTTGTAGCCTTTCCCGAATGTTGTTCAATCTGTACATTGAGCAAGCTGTGAAGGAATGCAAGGAAAAATTTGTAGAGGGAATTAATGTTCAGGGAGAAGAAATAAAAACTCTGTGGTTTGCCAATGACATAATAATTTTGTCAGAGACTGCAAAGGATCTGGAAGAGCAATTAAATGGAATAAAGAGTGTCTTGAAAAGAAGGTATAAGATGAACATTAACGAGAGTAAAAAGAGGATAATGGAATGTAGTTTCAGAAAATCAGGCAATGCTGAAGGAATTAGATTAGGTAATGAGAGGATAAAAGTAGTAAATGAGTTTTGTTATTTGGGTAGCAAGGTGACTTCTGATGGCTGAAGTAAAGAAGATAAAAAATGTAGAATGGCTGCAGGAAGAAAAGCCTTTCTGAAGAAGCGAAATTTGTTGACATCCAATATTAGTTAGGAACTCCTTTCTGAAAGCATTTGTCTGGAGTTTAGCATTGTGTGGGAGTGAAATGTGGATGATAAGGAGTTCAGACAAAAAGATGATATAAGTTTTCGAATTGTGGGGTTGATGAATGATAAAGATTATATGGGTAGATCAAGTAACTAATGAGGAGGTGCTCAACAGAAATTGGGAGAAAAGGAGTTTCTGGCATATCCTGACTAAAGAGAAGGAAAAGGTTGGTGGGTACATTCTGAGATATAAAGGAATTGTCAACTTGGGATTAGAAAGAAGCGTGTGGGGTAAAAACCGTATAATAGGGAGATCAAGGGATGAATACAGCAAGCAGATACAAAAGTATGTAAGTTGCTATCCGTATTCTCAGATGAAGAGACTTGCACAGAACAGGGTAGTGTGGACAGCTGCATCAAACCAGTCTGTGGACTGAAGACCACAACGCAGACCAGGTGGACAGAAAAAAACCAGCACGTAATGTAATGCCATGGTTTCCACCTGCAGGGTACCGAAAAGCAGGTGACAAGAGGGTAAATCTTTCTCACCAATTTTTTTTGCAGATACTGACTCTGTAAATTTGGTAAAGAATATAGGTGTATGCACTAGGCTCAATAAAAAGAATTTCAACATGCTTATAGTAGCCTGTAACTCTACATATACCTACATAATTTGTAATCCTCCACAAAGTGTGTGGTACCCGCTGGTACCTCCCAACTTGAACACTACTCAAGATTGGGTTGCACAAGCATTTTATAAGAGGACTCCTTTGCATATGAACCACATCTTCCCAAAATTCTCCCAACAAACCAAAACCGAGCATCTGCCTTCCCCATGACTGCCCTTACATGTACATTCTATTTTCCATTGCTCTGCAATCTTATGCCTAGTTGTCGTCATGATCTTCAGTCCACAGACAGAATTGATGCAGCTCTCCATGCTACCCAGTTCTGTGCAAGTCTCTTCACCTGAGAATATGAAGGGCTACCTACATCATTTTGAATGTGCTTACTGTATTCATCCCTCAGTCTCCCTCTATTATTTTTACCTCGTGTATGTCCTTCTAATGCTAAGTTGACAATTACTTGATGTCTCAGAATGTACCTTAACAAACTATCCCTTCTCTGTCAGGATATGCCAGAAACCCTTTTTTTCCCCAATTTTGTTGAGCGCCCACTCATTAGTTACATGATCTACTCATATAACTTTCATCATTGGTCTACAGCACCACATTTCAAAAGCTTCTATAATCCATGTTTCACTCCCATACAATGCTACACTCCACACAAATGCTTTCAGAAAGGACTTCATAACATTTAAACTAATATTTGATGTCGTCACATTTTGCTTCTTCAGAAATGCTTTTCTTCCCATAGCAATTCTGCATTTTATATCTTCTTTACTTCGGCCATCAGAAGTTATTTTGCTACCCAAACAACAAAACTCATCTACTACTTTTATTGTTTCATTACCTAATCTAATTCCTTCAACATCGCCTGACTTTATGACACTACATTTCATCACCCTCGTTTTACACTTGCTAAAGTTCATCTTATATCTTTCTTTCAGGCACTGTCCATTCCATTTAATTGCTCTTCCAGGTCCTTTGCCGTCTATGAGAGAATTACTATATCACCAACAAAGCAAAGGTTTTTATTCCTTCTCCCTGGAATTCAATTCCCTCTCCAAACTTCTCCTTGCAATCCTTTACAGCTTGCCCAATGTACAGATTGAACAACATTGGGGAAAGGCTACAAACCTGTCTTACTCCCTTCTCAAACAACAATCTTCTAGGATAAGTCATAATGTATTGGCTCTTGTGTTCCTACATTTATCCTAAATCCAAACTGATCTTCCCCAAGGTCAGATTCCACAAGTTTTACCATTCGTCTGTAAATAATTCATGTTAGCTTCAGCAACCATGACTTGTTAAACTGATAGTTCTGTAATTTTCACATTTGTCTGCACTTGCTTTCTCCAGAATTGGAATCAGTATATTATTCTTTAAGTCTGGGGGTACTTTCCCTGTCTCATACATCTTGCATACCAGAAGGAATAATTTTTTCATGGCTGGCTTTCCTAGCGACAATAGCAGTTCAGACAGAACATCATCTACTCCAGGGGTCTTGTTTCTACTCAAATCTGTTAGTGCTCTGTCAAATTCTTCTCGCACTATTGTATTTCCCATCTCATCTTCCTCTACTTTGTCTTCCCTTTCTAGAATACTGCCTTCAATTTCGTTTCCTTTGTACTGGCCTTCTATATATTCCTTGGAGCTCTCTCTTCTTTGTTTAGTACTGGTTTTCCATCTGTTGTCTTGATATTCATACCACAGCTTTTCTTGTCTCCAAATGTCTCTCTTTATTTTCCTCATGATGGTATTTATCTTTCCCCCAATAATACTTTCTTCTATGGTCTTCCATTTCTCCTCAAGCCACACCTGCTTAGCCAGTCTGCACTTTCTGTCAACCTCATTTTTCTGACATTTGTACTCCCTTTTGCCTGCTTCACTTGATGCACTTTTATATTTTCTCCTTTCATCAATTAAGTTCAGTATCTCCTGTGTTATCCAAGTAATTCTATTAAGCCTTGTACTTCAACCTGTATGATCCTCTGCGGCCTTCACTACTCTATCTCTCAGAGTTACCCTTTCTTCTTCTATTGTATTACTTTTCCTCATTTTAATCAATCTTTGCCTAATAACCTCTCCGAAATTCTCAACCATTTCTGGTTCCTTCTATTTGTCCGGATTCCATCTCCTTAATTTTCTACCTTTTTGCAGCTAACAGCCACAGATTGCTAATACTTGTCCATCAGATCATTTAGGTAGATAAAATATAATAACGATGCTATTCCACTCCCCAGGAGCACTCCTGATGATACCCAAGTTTGTGTCTGATGAACACTCACAATCAAGGAAAACATACTGGGTTCTATTACTTATGAACTCTTTGATACATACATATATCTAGCAACCTGCTCCATATGCTTGTACCTTCATTATCAGGTTGCAGTGAGGCACTGTGTTTAATGCCTTACAGAAACTGAAAAAGAAGCAGTCTGCCTGTTGCCCTGTCATTTAAGAGATGACTCGACAAATGCTTTTCACAGTGATATGTTAATTTTCTTTGTTAAAGCAAACAATAAATCCTATCAGAACAAGGCACAAACTGTCATTCCTCTACAGCATCATTATGTCTCCCATCTGATTCACATGCTCCTCTTCAGCCCAACATTCCACCTTCCTAGATGTTGAACATCTCATCTGTAGACACCTTTGTCCATATCAAGTATATTAATAACCAACAATGGCTGTAGTAGTAGAGTAGACAAAAGAAGATCCCAGACAGTTACACAGGGATTGGTCAATTTACTTATGGCAATGTCTCAGTATTCTTGCAGCTCAATGGATTCCAGTTTTCTGTACTGTAGACATGACGACCCAAGGACTATGGGCACATTATGTGTACAGCCAGTTCCTTGAAAGACCTAGCAAGAAGGTTCTAATTTCATACCAAAAGATTTTAAAAGAATGATGTGGTACCAATATGAACATGTCACCAATAGACAATCACAGAGCTGCAAACAGCCTAATAATACAGACAATCAAATTCACACCCTTCAACTGAAAGAGAGGAAACAATAATTACACAAACACTCAGGCACAATGTATGCACACATGACTGCCATCAATGTGCCACTATCATCCAACTGCTTTCCTAACAGGTCAGTGGGGGGGGGGGGGGGGGGGGGGAAGTATGTAGGACAAGGTGAAAATAAAATGCTCCATCCCCACTGGTGAAGCGTAAAAGCACTGATAGGTGAGAATGTGAAGGAAGTATAGCTTTTAATGTCCCATCGACGGCGTGGTCATTAGATACAGATCTTACACTCAGATGTTTTGTTAAGAATGAGGCAGGAAATAGCCATGCCCTTTCAATGAAAACATCTCAGCATTTGTCTTGAGTGATTTAGGGAAATCATGGAAAACCTAAATCAGGATGGTTGGAGGTGGATTTGAACCACCATCCTTCCTTGCTCGGTGAGAGATGCAGCTTGGAAAGTAAAGGTAGGGGCCAGGGAAGGAAAGAGGGGAAGTGAAGACATAAATAGGCTTCACACTGTTGGAAGAAAGACATGAATTGAAAGGAGTAGGGGACCAGTAGGCATGGAGTGTAATAATAATAATAATAATAATAATAATAATAATTTACTAACCTTTTACCAATAACCTGGCATTCCTCCTTGTTATCGAGTCCTACTTCTAGAAAAGCACTGAACACATCTGCAGCCACTAAACGAGCCCAAAGATGACTGTAATATGCTGCTGCCCATCCATCTGAGAATATGGCTGTGAATGAGCATGGATGAGAATCCTTGTTTTCCAGAGGGAGAACATTATATTGTGGCCACATTCGTTCAATCACGTCCACCCAAAATTCTGTTCTGTAACAACATTAGTAACATTATATATACATCAGTTTTTGTCACCATTACTGCTGCTGCTGTTTGTAAATTAGGGATGTTCAACAACAAGGTTGAAGTGCCTAAACCTATCAGATATGGATGTGATTAGAACACATTATAGGATACAGTGGAGATAAAGTGGCATCTGAAATAAAGTTGCTATCAGTTTCTCTTAATCGCACCCTTGATCACACATATAATTAAAACTTGCTGTCATCATGGAGTACCGGAACACCATGGAAGTGTTGCTTGATCTAAAGCTTATCAGTAACAAATGTAACACAAGAAGAAAACTAAAATACATTCATAGAAATGTGTGACTGGCTGACCATTAATATGGAAGAGCCACTTAACCTTATAGCACACTGTAAACATCACCCTAGAATTTTAGGGAATAAATCTGATAATTCATAAAACTGTAAAGGTCATACAATAACTGACTGATCATCAGTTAAAATAGAGGGAAGATCTCATGGTAAAAGAGTTGTTGCCCTTTGGTCTGACTAAAATGTGGCATACTGTTATCTGAAGTTACAAACACCACACTTAGCAGGATCCTCTTGCCAGAGCAAAGAGCCACATGTCACAGAACAATGAAGATAAGTAAGGAGGATCCTACCTGTGTAGTCGGAAAGAAGTGTCTCAGGACAGTGTGGTGAACTTCACTTGTCACAGCTTATTGTCATTATTTCTTGCCACTCATATTCCTACCAATGTATCTATAGGACAGCATTCTGTGGGATGGGACCCTGAAATGTCCTAGGCTCATAACACGCCTCCTTGGCTGCTATATGTGTCCAATAATTATGCATAGTATCCATATGCGCTGGTACCCAGTATAAATACACTACTTGGGAGCCTTTGTACGTGGGAAAGGGCATCCTGGAAGTTCTAGAGTACTTGTTGGGTACAGGGGTGGGAGAAAATGGAAAGCATTCAGTGGGTTTGAGAAACCGTCTCATCTGCTTCAGGCCCCACAGACAGAGTCATATGATTTCTGCATCTTGATCACCAGATCATGGAAGACCACAGATCAAACAACAGTCTTCCTGTTTATACTTAGTCGTGAATACAGTTACAGAGCCATGGTGCTCAGTTCTAATTTCATAAAATAATGAATTAAAAAGATGTCCAGGAGTGTAGCTTATCTTGTACTGCACTAAATCTAAAGTTACTCTGGGCCTCAACAGTAAGCAGGGTGGCAGGCAGTTAGACCCTGTAATTTGGGTTGTACTTGCTCTGCAACAATTAACATCAGTATATGTTGCATGCAAATACCAAATGACCCTGTTGCTCATTGACAATCTGAGAAAAGGTGTTCCATAGCTGCATGACCAACATCATGATATACCAATGAATTCGGATTAGTGAGATGCTTACTTACTTGATAAGTTTCTCCTGGATGGTGAGTGGCAGGTTGCCAGTCTAAGCACAGAGAGTGGGTATGGGGCTGATCCCGAAAGCAACTGTGGCCAGCCTAGTCCTCTCATGATGAACAGCATCAATGATCTTCAGATACGAGGGCCATGCTAATACATATTCTGTGCACTCATAGTCTAGCTATGACTGTATTAAAGTACTATGAAACTCAAGCAGACATACCCATTTTCTCTTCAAGACCTGTGGCTAAGGCATTTTAAAATCTTAAGTGCCTTCCGAGTCCTGTGTCACATCCCAATGGTGTGATAGGCATGAATGTTTGAAGTCAACAATGAAGCCCACAAACCTCACCAAGTCTTTAAACAGTAGAAAAGTAACCTTCATTTGAAAGTCTGGTAGACTAAAAATACAATAAGAATGATTAAAATGAACATCAGTTGTAACTGAGAAGTCACGGAGACAGTACTTGAGGAGGAACAGAAAACTGCAAAACTGATCACAAACAAGGACCACTATACAGGACTGTGAATGTGAAACTGTTCATGGCTGTGGGGAAGAGAGTAACATTTAAAACACTACCCTAAGGAACACCATTCTCTTGCACAAAACAATCCCCCAACACATCACCAATTCGGAATCTAAAAAATTAGTTAGAGAGAAAGGACCAGTGGCGGCTACTCCTTGAGGACTCTGGGGCGGCGCCCTCCCAAAAATATCCAACACGGAATACGTACCAATCGTTAATCGCAAATCGACTCGAATAATTTTCGTGTAGCAGCAGCCCGTGTGACCAATGTTTTTAGTCTAGGTAGTCTGCCAGCCAGGCTCACCGAATGTTTTCGGAATGGACTGACTGTCGGACTCTACGCGATCCGTCCGCGCCGTGTAAAGGCTGGCAATGGGCACTTGGAGTGAGTGGGGGTACTGGGGGTTGGGTGGGGGTAGTGTGCTGAACCGGGCCGCTTAGGACGGCGTCCGCGCCAAGGGCGCCAAATATACAAAGGCGCACCGCCACCGGTCAGGCAGTTTCTAACAGGTGCCCTGCGTGTGATATTAGAGTTGTTGTTGTGAAGGTGCGTGTTGTTGCCTGTTTTTCTAGTTCCCTATTTAGAATGAATAATGTAAATAGTGTTAACTACATTTTAACATTTGGTAGTCAAAAATTGACTTTTGAAGGAAAGTCGCAATTAAAAAGGTTAGGACCACCGAGACCTGATTTGAACATTGTACAGACACAAAATGCGTGCAAAAGCAAAAGTAGTTTCACTAGGAAATTTGTTGTTGTTGTTGTTGTTGTGGTCTTCAGTCCAGAGACTGGTTTGATGCAGCTCTCCAACCTACTCTATCCTGAGCAAGCCTTTTCATCTCCTCATAAGAACGACAACCCACATCCACTTGAATCTGCTTACTATACGCGTCTCTTGGTCTCCCTCTGCGATTTTTACCCCACACACTTCCCTCCAATGCTAAATTCACAATTCCTTGATGTCTAAGAATGTGTCCTACCAATCTATCCCTTCTTTTAGTCAAGGTATGCCAGAAATTTCTTTTCTCCCCAATTCGGTTCAGTACCTCCTCATTAGTTACGCGATCCACCCACCTAATCTTCAGCATTCTTCTGTAGCACCACATTTCAAAAGCCTCTATCCTCTTTCTGTCCACACTGCTTATCGTCCATGTTTCACTCCCATACAAGGCAACACTCCATACAAATGCCTTCAGAAAGGACTTCCTTAGGCTTAAATCAATATTCGATGTTAACAAATTTCTCTTTTTCAAAAACGCCTTTCTACCCATTGCCATTCTGCATTTTATATCATCTGTACTGCGACCATCATTTGTTATTTTACTGCCCAAGTAACAAAACTCATCTACCTCCTTTATTGTTTCGTTACCTAGTCTAATTCCTTCAGCATCACCTGATTTTCTTACACTGCACTCCATTACCCTAGTTTTACTCTTGTTAATGTTCATCTTATATGCACCTTTCAGCACACTGTCCATTCCGTTCAATTGCTCTTCCAGGGCCTTTGCTGTATCTGACAGAATTACTATGTCGTCGGCAAAACGCAATGTTTTTAATTCTTCACCCTGAACTTTAATTCCTTCTCCAAATTTCTCCTTGCTTTCCTTTATAGCTTGCTCAATGTACAAATTGAACAACATTGGGGAAAGGCTACAACCCTGTCTTACTCCCTTTCCAACCACTGCAACCCTTTCATGCCCTTCAACTCTGACAACCGCTGTCTGGTTTTTGTACAAGTTGCAAATAACCTTACGCTCCCTATATTTTACTCCTGCTTGCTTCAGAACTTGAAAGAGTTTATTCCAATCAACATTGTCAAAAGCCTTCTCCAAATCTACAAAAGCTAGAAATGTTGGTTTGCCTTTTCTTAATCTATCTTCTAGGATAAGCCGTAAAGTGAGTATTGCCTCCCGTGTTCCTACATTTCTCCTGAACCCAAACTGATCTTCCCCGAGGTCGGTTTCTACCAGCTTTTCCATCCTTCTGTATATAATTCGTGTTAATATTTTGCAACCATGACTTATTAAACTGATGGTTCTGTAGTTTTCACACCTGTCTGCACCCGCTTTCTTTGGAATGGGGATTATAACATTTTTCTTAAAGTCTGAGGGTACTTCGCCTGTCCCATACATCTTACACACAATGTGAAACAATTTTGTCATGGCTGGTTCTCCCAGAGACTTCAGTAACTCTGACGGGATATCATCTACTCCAGGGGCCTTGTTTCGACTTAGGTCTTTCAGTGCCCTGTCAAATTCATCTCTCAGTATAGTATCTCCTATTTCATCATCATCTACATCCTCTTCCCTTCCTACAATAGTGTCTCGAAGTTCATTTCCTTTGTAGAGCCCCTCTATATACTCTTTCCACCTTTCGGCTTTCCCTTCTTTGCTGAGAACTGGTTTTCCATCAGTGTCCTTGATATTCATAGAGCTGTTTTTCTTATCGCCAAATGTTTCTTTTATTTTCCGGTAGGCTGTATCTATTTTTCCCCTATTTATACATTCTTCTACATCCTTGCATTTGCCTTCTAGCCATTCCTGCTTAGCCATTTTGCACTTCCTGTCAATCTCATTTCTTAGTCGTCTGTACTCCATTTTGCCTGTTTCATTTACTGCATTTTTATACTTTCTCCTTTCATCGATTAAATTTAGTATCTCCTGTGATATCCAAGGATTCTTTGTAGGTCTTTCCTTCCTACCTATTTTGTCCTCTGCTGCCTTCACTATTTCATCTCTCAATTTTACCCATTCCTCCTCTACTGTTTTATTTTCCCCTGTTTCTGTCAATTGTTGCCTGAAGCTCCCTCTGAAATTCTTAAGAACTTCAGGTTCCTTCAATTTATCTAGGTCCCATTTCCTTATATTCCTACCTTTCTGTAGTTTCTTCAGTTTCAGCCTACAGTTCATAACCAACAAGTTATGGTCAGAGTCTACGTCTGCCCCTGGGTATGTCCTACACTTCAAAACCTGGTTCCGAAATCTATGTCTTACCATTATAAAATCTATCTGGTATCTCCCGGTGTCTCCTGGTCTCTTCCACGTATACAACCTTCTTTTGTGATTCTTAAACCAGGTGTTTGTTATAACTAAATTATGTTCCGTGCAAAATTCTACCAGGCGGCTTCCTCTTTCATTCCTTTTGCCCAGACCATATTCACCCACTATCTTCCCTTCCCTTCCTTGTCCTACTACCGAATTCCAGTCTCCCATAACAATTAAGTTTTCCTCTCCCTTAATTGTCTGAATAATTTCCTTTAGCTCCTCATATATTTCTTCGATCTCCTCATCATCGGCAGAGCTAGTTGGCATATAAACCTGTACTACTGTTGTCGGTGTTGGCTTCGTATCTATCTTGACAATGATAATGCGATCGCTGTGCTGGTCATAGTAGTTTACCCGCATTCCTATTTTCTTATTCATTATCAATCCTACTCCTGTGATACCCCCAACTGATTTTGTATTTATAATCCTGTACTCGCCTGACCAGAAATCCTGTTCATCCTGCCACCGAACTTCACTAATCCCCACTATATCTAACTTCAACCTATCCATTTCCCTTTTTAAATTTTCTAATTTTCCTACTCGATTAAGGGATCTAACATTCCACGCTCCGACCCGTAGAATGCCGGTATTGTCTTTCCTGATGATCACATCCTCCTGAGTAGTCCCCGCCCGGAGATCCGAATGGGGGACTATTTTACCTCCGGAATATTTTACCCGAGAGGATGCCATCATCATATGTTCACACAGTAGAGCTGCATGTCCTCGGGAAAAATAACGGCTGTAGTTTCCCCTTGCTTTCAGCCGTTCGCAGTAGCTGTGTGGCAAAGCCACATTAGCTGATGTTACAAGGCCAGCTCAGTCAATCATCCAGACTGTTGCCCCTGTAACTACTGAAAAGGCTGCTGCCCCTCTTCAGGAATCACACGTTTGTCTGGCCTCTCCACAGATACCCCTCCGCTGTGGTTGCACCTACGGTACGGCTATCTGTATCGTTGAGGCACGCAAGCCACCCCACCTCGGCAATGTCTGTGGTTCATGGGAGTGGTTTAGGAGATTATAGATGTGTAATAGATAGCTGTACACCCGTGCTTCGCAATGGGTATTAAAGAAAGGATATCATCACTTGTTGTAGAGAACTACACCATAGTTATGAGCATGAAAAAAAGCAGCAGGGCCTCTATTTATTATTTACTTTACTAAAGCGTTTTCTAGGCATTTCTAAACAGAAGGGACTCAAGATCTAATAAGGGCGCACCGAAATCAGAAAGGAAACTACATAAATTCGATTGTCCATGCAAAAAATTCTTACTGAATGAAAACATCGATAGACGCGAAGGAACGTCGGTACTTCTCAAAATTGAAATTATACCAGTCGAAAGATACACCCTTGTCTTTCCATGGCATTGCAAAGCTTTAGGAGGATCAGTAATTTACTGATCGGAACAACACTAATTATTTATTTCATTATCAACCAGAAAAATTATTCCCCTCATTGTAAGTGACTGATTTTTCATAAAGGATTCAACGGCCATTGCCGAAATTTAATCCTGCTTTATATAAACAAACCAATATATAAGCATACCAATGGTATTACTACATTGGTGACAGTCTTCTAATTTCAGTAACATATGTTTGTCGCTGACGAAGCATTTGTGTTCTCTGAACACTTACTTAAATAGTCACACACACAACGAATTTACTTCTTACTTTATATTATTTTAAGGTACAGTTTTGGGTCTCTTGTGAAATCTAATAAAATGGAGCTACAAGGTTTTCATTGCCTGCAGAAAATATTAAAAACGACATTTTTGTGCGTAAATTTGTTCGTATTTTGGTGTAGGAGAAAAAAGTCGTATTAGATGAAGGGTTAAATTACGTAACTAGCTAATAAAATTAATGCTATATTCTCCCCGTTCAAGAAATGTTCTGAAGGGACAAAATGTCATGTACAATTGAAGAGACATGCCGCCCCTCCCAATAAACAGCCCACCAGCCGCCACTGGAAAGGACTGTATGACCATGGAAAGATGAGCACATAAACCCCACTGAAGGAACTGCTCTAGAATAAGGTGTCTCCAGGTAGTACCATAAGCCTTGCTGATATGAAAGGATATATCTATGAAATGCTATTTACTTAGGAAGTCAATTCTAAAAAGAGTCAGGAAGATAACAGTGGAATGGTACCTCCTGAAGCCACAATGAGAGTAGTTAAGTAACTGCCTGGTCTCTAACATTCAGACCAAATAACTTAACTATTTGTTCCAGGGCCTTTCATATAAATCTTATTAGGGTGATGAATTGGTAACTACTGGGAAATGTTAAATCCTTTGATGGTTTGAGGAGAGGTATCAAAATTTCCTCTCTCCTGTACAGTGGTCCTTGTTTGTGAACAGTTTTGCAGTTTTCTCTTCCTCCTCAAGTACTGTCTCAGTGACTTCTCAGTTGCAATGATAGTACAATGGAGGAACTATAATGGAGTTAAAATCAATTATAACAACACGGCTAAAGTCAATAAAAAAATGCTGAATTCTGCTACGCACATCTCTACAGCTCTATAACTCCCATTCACTGATAATGAGCGTTTACTGGTGAACAGTATATTCCTAAAGCAGAAACCTAAAAATGAAAGAAGTAAACAATGTTAAAAATAAGGTAAAGGGAGGCATGGACATCTTTGCTATCACAGAGAAACCCAAAGACCCTGCCAGCCATCTGTGAATCATCTGCTAAAACCGAGGTCAATGGGTGCAGAATTCAGTAATTGGTATGGAATGCCAAGAGGAGTAGACATTGCACTTAGATATGAGCCATGGATTGTAGGTATCCACAATCAAAATGTGGGGGGAGGCTCATTGCACAAAATAAAACCATGGGTCAACCTGCATGCCCAAGGACAATGGATTCCCACCGAGAATCACATAAGGAAGAACTCCAAGCAGCAGTGGCCGACTTTATGAAGCAGAGTTTATTAGATGGGGCAGTAGCCTACCAGTTGCTGTTCCAGTCCTGTATGAGCAGCAATCTCATCTGCACCCGTGAATCCACAGCAAGGATTGCCAAGGGGAATGGGTAGTAAGTCACAGCTACTCCAGCCATCTGGTCAGCCTGTTCATTCCCTAAGATACCCACATGACTGGGCACCCAGAGAAAAGCAATGGAGCAGACAGTATGATGGTCAGTGAGGAGATTGTGGATACCAATGACCAAAGGATGGGAGGAGTAGCATTGGTATATGGCCTGCAGGCTGCTCATTGAGTCTGTGCAGATTAACACACAACCCAGGGCTGCCTGTTTAATAAAATGACGTGCTCTACTAATAGCCATCAGTTCCACCATAAACACACTGCATGATTCTGGAAGAGAATGGCATTCCATACCAATGGAGAGGTAAAAGGATATCCTGTATGAGCTGCAGAGTTCAATCCATCAGTGTAGAAAATCGTGGATCCCTGAAATTCTGTGTGCAACAAAAGCTAGAAGATTATGGGGGAAACTGAAGCTTTTGGACCTTGGAAGTGATCCAACCAGATTTGTTGCTGGGGCACCATCCAAGGTGGTGTGTGCGGTATAGCACAGCACCTACAGTCAAGGAAAGCAAGATGGAAGACCCTAAAAAGGAAAGCGAGTCACAATACAACGGGTAAATCCACTCAAGGGCGAGTATCAGGAAGTCGAAAACCATCACCCACAAAAAAACTGACATACAGTGCAGAAAAGACAAGTGGCCCAACAGAACTCACCAGCCCATTGATGGGAATTAGGAAGAGTATAACACTTGACACAGAATCCTGTGGAATGCCATTTTCCTGGATCTGTAGGGATATGCTGTGGGATAAAAAATGACTGATAAAAATCGGTAGGAATCCCTGTAGGCCCCAGTCATGAAGGGTACTTAAAATGTGATGATGCCAAGTGGTGTCATATGCCTTAGGTAAATCAAAGACAACAGCAACAAAATGTCGACATTTTCAGAAGGCCTGTCTGATTGCTGTTTCCAGCCAAAGTAAATGGTCTGCAGTAGACCGTCCCTCCTGGATCCACATTGATAAGGGTACAGAAGTCCATGCGATTCGAGTACCCAGCATAATCTGCAGGCAACCATTCTTTCGAGTAATTTACATGGGATGTTTGTCAAGCTAATCGGCCGGTAGCTGTCCGAGGATGATGGACCCTTGCGAGGCTTAAGAACAGAAAACCACTGCAAGAGGAAAACCCCTTGGAGCCAAATACAGTTAAAAACCTGGAGGAGATATTGCCATTGTGGAGGATTGAGGTATTGGAGAAGTTGATTACGAATGCCATCATGGCCAGATGAGGAATCATGGAAAGTGGAAAGGGCCAGAAGTAGTTCCCATTCAGTAAAGGGTTTGCTATGAGGTTCTTCCTGGTGAGTGATGAAACATAAGTTGAAGGCTTCAGTATGCTGTTTCCTGAGAAGAAAAGCCGTATGGTCACCAATAACTTTGGAACGTGATCCGCAAGGTGCAATGCGAGAACAGACCCCATCTTGTAGGGAAAGGCCAGGGATTGTAGAAGGCCACTGGCAACCTTGACCAAGCAGAGCATAGCCCATATTCATGACAAGGTACAGAAGAGCCCAAGGAAGAGACAAAATGCTCCCAGCACAGTCACTTGCTCTGTTTGATTATATAATGAGCCTTAGCACAAATGTCTTTAAAGTTGATAAGAGCAGCATGGGATGGGTGGTGTTTATGATCTTGTAAGGCTCGACAGTGCTCATGAATCCCCAAGGCAATAGTTCCGTTCCACCATGGAACTGGGTGGCAGCTACGAGGGCCTGTTGTCCAGAGAACAGCAATGTTAGCAGCTTGAGTAATCACAGTAGACACATCACGGATGACATGATCAATACAGGCAGATGGGTATGGTGTGAAAAGCAGCTTGGATGTATACAAAGGCCTATTAGCATGTTGGAAAAACCAACAGGGTAGCCTGCTCCTCGACAAGTGGGATGGGAGTGAAAGAATCAATGGAAAGTGGTCACTATCACAGAGGTCATCACATGGTGACCAGTGGAATGAAGGGAAAAGGGGAGGAGAAGTGAGTGAAAGATCTATGGCACAGAAAGTGCCATTAACAGTACTAAAATGGGTTGCATGACCACTTGCCCCATGAAGGGTGATGGGCATTGAAGTCCCCAAGAATGAGAAAGTGGGGGAGAAGTTGCTTAAGGAGAGCTGTTAGTGCAGAAGATGTAGGTGGCCTGTCAGGAGGAAGATATAGACCACAAATTGTTAACATGGTATGTAACTGAACCTGAACAGCAACCATTTCCAGCATAGTATGGAGAGGAATCCACCAACTAACAATGTCCATACGAACTAGGGTGCAAACTCCACCAGATGCTTGTAGGGGGCTAACATGGTTCCAACAGAAGGCACAGAACACAAAAAGGGCCGGCAAATAGCCATAAGTCAAATGCGATTCCTGCAGAACGCAAGCTGTAGAGTAAAAGGAAATAAGTTGTTTTAACTCCATGAGATGAGGGTAATAGCCATTACAGTTCCATTTGATTAGAACAGATTGCACATCCAGATGGAATGTGAATGGATTGAAGCCTACCACACCACTGGATCAGCATCCGTCACCGATGCAGCTGGGATGACATCCATAAACAGTGGATCAGACTCAAGATCAGAATGTGAAGCTGGTGGTGAGGACAAGGTTGGTACCTCTGTCAGCACTGGAGGGGCCTTGTCCTATGACCTTTGTTTCTTCTCCTCCTCTTTATCTCTCATAGGATGGGGAGGGCATGTCCCATAGAGCTGGTGTCAGCAAGGTCTGGGACTGAGGAATAACAGATGATCTTGATAGTCGAAAAGTGTGAGTCCAACGGCTGACTTGTGGTAGAAGACCTCTGATCTGGTGAACACCAGGAGGAGGGGGATCCTGTGAGGTGGCACCTTCACTGGCAAGTGCCAGAGAAGGGGAGCACTTCTCTGGCTGTGAAGGAGGAGGGGGGGGGGGTCGCACATGAGGGGTGCGACAAGTTGCCCATGAGAGGGAGAGGGAAGAGGATGGTGGGAAAGGGGTGAGGAGGAAGGAGGAGGGGTACTAGATGTAACAGAGGCATATGTTGAAAGCGTAGACACCAGATTTAACTGTTCAAATTTTCTATGGGCCTTGTAATACTTTAAACGATCTAACAACTTGTATTCCTGTATTTTCTTCTCTCTTTTATACACTGGGCAGTCCAGTGAGCAAGAAGACTCAGCCAGATGGGCACATAACAGCCCCCCCCCTCTCCACAGACTGGCTACACATGATGGGGACCTAGTGGGGGTAGGGGGCTGTGGTGAGGAGGGAAGGGGGAGAGGAAGAGGTTAGGTCAGGATTTACTCCCAAACTGACTCACACTTAACTGAGATTTTGTAGTGGAGGTCAAGCCCTGAGGGGGACCAAGCTGGACCAAATACAGGGGTAAACAGTAAAGAACACAATCACTAAAACCGTGATCAGAACTATAGGGAATAGCTGAGCCATCTTAAGGATAACACCTAGAGAGGGAAAATGAACATGGGTGGTTAGGAATTAGGATGGGAAGAAGGGAAATCAGGAAAGGAAATGCAGGCTGGGAAAAAGAGGAAGAAAGGCTGCAATGACATGGGGACTCAAGTGTGCCACACACATACCCACAAAAGAGCTGTGGGCCCCCTGGGGCTGTGGTTTGAAGGCACTTGTTTCACGACAGCTGTTATTGGTAAATGAATGCTTTTACCAGAATTCCTCCTGATGGATTTCCATACATTTTGTGGCAAGTGGAACAGCTGATAGTGCTCAGGCATGGTTGCCAGAATCTTCTCTCTCTCTCTCTCTCTCTCTCTCTCTCTCCCCCCCCCCCCCCTTAATAATGCTTCAAGCCTTGGCTCTTACAACTCAAAAGGCTGCTGTTGACAGTATTTGCACCAATGTAGGGCCACATGCATGGCTCAGATTGCTATTCAGCACTCATCTGTTCACCAAGGAATGTAATCTCTTGAAAGCTGACCAGAAGACCTGGGAATGGATAAGACTTCAGCATGGTGAATCACTTTTGCCATGTAGTCCACCCATTTCTGGATGGCATCTCAGAGTTCAAACATAGCCAGGTGGCTGGACAGTATTCAGTCAGCCTTGCTAACTATCCATTTCAGTGTCTTCTGCCCACACAGTCATGAATATTGTCTCTTATGGTGGAACCTAAAAGATCTAGAAGGCCATGAAACCAGCATCATTTACGACCATTTTCATGTCAGCCTTTCAAAAGCCTGTTCCTGAAGTTGATGCATCTACACAAAAGAGGTTGATGATGTCAGCACCAAGACTTATTTATGCCAGTGCACCAGCAAAGCAGCTGTTGTTACATATCCTGTAGCAGCCGACCAATCAGCTTGCATTCACAGCCTTTCGTTGTGATGTCGGCACGGCCTATTGTGAGGCCTTGTCTTCTGGGAGGTGCTGGTAGTACACCCATCCTGCTGGGAGTTGTGAAAGTGGAGTTCAACGATTCCATTTCAGTCTTATGAGCAGCTGGCAAACTGACAGTCTGTTCAGACAGAGCCCAGCTTGCCTGGATAAGCCTTATACAACTGAGGTGTGGCAGTACCTCCAGAACTTGCCTACTGGAGACTGTTCCACCTCAACATCCATGCATCCCATCAGCTTGCAGTACACCTTGAGATTGAAATTTTTTTAAAGAGATTTTTACCATCATTGTGACCCAAGTGGCCAAACCAACATCCCTGTACCCTGTGACACACAAATTCCACCAATGTGCTATACTGTGGATGCTGAAGCATGCCCAGAGGCTCTGGTGACAGAGGACTGGTGGTGTTTACCAGTTCCTAGTCCAGGTCCCTGGGTTCACCTATCATGTACTCAACAACTGAATGCTGCGCCCTGAGAGGATCAGTTTTTGTTTCCTTCAGAACCATTAAAATAAAAGCTATGACTAATAAGTGTATTTTTAGAATAGCTATTTTCAAGACAAATCCTTTACAATTTACTGTTTAATAGGTAGATTCCATTAACATAAAAGTAGTTTGTGGTCTGAAGACCAAAATCAATATATTACCTTTTATACATGATTTCAAATCAGCAATTAAGATCTTGTATGTATGGAAGACAAATCTATATTACAATAATGTAATGGGAATAGGTTGCAACTTATTGTAAAGATGACTGCTGACCCACAGACCGGCATGTGGAAAAGGCAACCACATTTACACAAATTTTCAGCAACAGCTTTCATCAAAAAAGATCACGGATAAAATTTTTTTCAAAAGCAATAGATTGGCTGGCCAGTACTTACCTTTGTGCTGTACTGCTGATAGTGACACAAATGAAGAAAAAAAGAAAATGGATGAAAAAGGACAAGCTTTCGGAACACAGTTCCTTCTTCAGGTGTGAGAGAAGGGGAGAAAAAAAGTATGGGAATGGAAGGGGAAGGTAAATCACGGCGTAGGTCATGAGAAGAATTTCCATCATTAATTAAAGATCGCAGACACATTAACATAATCACTCAGGCACAACTCGCGCACACATGACCCCATCTCCAGCTGCAAAACAGACATAGATTGTTGTCATGTGCACATGAGTTGTGCCTAAGTGATTATGTAAATGTATCTGTGATAGTTTTCTAATGTGGCCAAAAGTTTAAGTTATGTGAATGTGATGTCTTTTCTACATACATGCCTTCAGCACAGCGATCTTCACAGTGAGTTGCAATCTCTACTCATTCTATTATTGTGATTATAATGTGAACTTTTCACTTTTGTACTCAGTATTTAAAAATAGTACAAAGACAAGCTGTCTATGGTTAAGAACTTCCAAATAATGGTATATTAGTGAAAACACACAACATGAAACTAGTTTGTGCCTGATGCACAATACAGAAATAGATTGAAAAAAGAAAGAGTTACATTCATTACTTACAATTGTAAATACACATAAAGATGCCACTTCACAAATATTGTAAACTGACTGTGTTCTCTCACCAGTCAATTAGTCCTTTGACAATAAGGCAGAATCTAATCATGTAGAACATAAGCACAACTTTTATCTCACCTCTGACAACAGACATCACTATGAAATACCCTGTGTGTGTGTGTGTGTGTGTGTGTGTGTGTGTGTGTGTGTGTGTGTAGATTTTTCCCTTTTTCCTTTTTTTCCTTAACTAATGACAATGTAATAGGGAGAGTTTACAACTCACTGCAACGACATATGATGAGCTGCGACAGGCACATATAAAAGGCTCACACATACAACACTTAAGCCCTTTCTACATGGGAAGTGAGAGCTTATAAGATTAACTATCATGCACCGGTTACACTGGCCGCATACCATATACATGTGTCTTCTTACACAAGATGCATGCATACTATTGCTTGTAGATGGAATAGAATGGATCTTATTCTGGTTTGCGCTTGTTCAGACGACCGAGTGGGGAGCCCAGCTGACGAAGTGAGCCAACTTGCGAATTTGTTTGAGAAGTGTGTACCTGTCTCCTGCTCAGAGGGACATAGTTGTTCAACTCACATATAAGCGGTCTCAAGAGCAATCTTAAATATTTCAGGAGGTGGTACTATAGATGAATTGCAATACAAATTCCATATAAAATGTGTACAATTTTTATTGCATATAGAGATATAACTGTTAAGATGAAAGGCAAACTAACTTAGAACAAATGTAAATGAAGACATTTTCATTTATTTTTCCATTGGTTCTTGATAGAACAACATCATACTAACTTTAAAGTACAATTTTGTGTATGTTTTACAAGTTCATATCCACTTAGTTAACCAGTTATCATCTTATAAGGTGATCTACAGACTTTAAACTTAGTTGAACACCGGTTATTTAAATAAAAGTCAATATGATGACCTACCAAGAATCGAGGGAAGAATCAGTCAAAATATCCTAATTTGCATTTGCTTTAAGTTTGTTTGGGTTACATTCTAAGATCTCTGTACCCAATAAAAAATGGACACACATTATATGGCATTTGTATTGCAATTTGTCTTTATTACCATCTCCTAAAATATTTACTATTTATCATGAACCATGCTGCAGTTAACAGATGAAATATTTGTTTTCGGTGAGCATTATTTGAAGCTTTATCTCAGTGAAAGGTCTATGTATAGACTGACTTTCAAAGACACCTGAGCTTGTTCATCATTTATATATATTTTTTTTTCTAGAAGAAGACTTTCCTGGTGGGAAAAATATGTATAAAATAAAGATTTTTGACTTACCTAAAGTACAGGCCTGTACTTTAGGTAAGTCAAAAATCTTTATTTTATATGCCTGCACTGTGAAGCGTTCTATGTGGGAATGACCAGCAACAAACTGTCCATTCGCATGAATGGTCACAGGCAGACAGTCTCCGTGGCTAAACACGCCTTGGGGCACGACCAGCACATCTTGGCACAGTGTTACACCGTCCGGGTTATCTGGATACTTCCCACCGACACCAATCCTTCAGAACTCCGGAGATGGGAACTAGCCCTTCAGCATATTCTCTCTTCCCATTGCCCACCTGTTCTCAACCTCCGCTAAATTTAACTTCCCTCCCACCATCTTTAACATCTTTGCTTTGGTTCTATGCTCAGAGCCTCTGCCTCAAGTGGCATCTGTGTGTAACTCCTTAACTTCTTTGCTTTCTACAGTATGTCTGCCTAAGTGTACTTGCATTTGTGTAAATGTATGGGTGTGTGTGTATTTGTTTACTGTCCTTTCCCCCCCCCCCCCCAAGGTAAGTCGTTCCTGTCCCGGGATTGGAATGACTCCTTACCCACTCCCTTAAAATGCTCATCATTTCCTTTTCCCTCTCCTTCCTTGCCTGACGAAGCAGCTAGGCTGCGAAAGCTAGCGTTTGTGTGTGTGTGTGTGTGTGTGTGTGTGTGTGTGTGTGCCCGCCTGTGTGTTTATTTGTTACTATCACTGCCTGTGCTCCTTCGCCTGGTAAGTAGACTTATCGTGATTGTTAGATTCAAATTGATGAAACAAAAATTATAGAGGGAAACTTTCCCGGTGGGATGGCAAAAATAAAAATAGAAAAGAGATGACTTACCAAAAGGACCGGCTCGTCGATAGAAACAAATAAATAAAATCACACACAAACACACAACAAGCTTTCGCCACCACTGGCAGCTTCTTCAGGAAAAAGAGGAAAAAAGGGGAGGAAAAAGGAAAGGATATGGGTTTTAAGGAAGTGGAAAAGGAGTCATTCCAATCCCAGGAGTGGAAGGAATTACCTTAGGGGAAAAAAAGGAAGGTAAACAAATACACACATACACACACACACACACACACACACACACACACACACACACACACACACACATATACATACATACATACATATACATATATATATATATATATACATATATATATATATATATATATATATATATATTCGATTAATGATGAAAATTCTCCTCAGAGATAATAAATATTGTTGAAATGAGATAGAATGGCTGGCCAGTACTTACCAGGTGGTGTTTCGGAAGTGTGGGCGTCAGAGATACTGCAGTATCTCTGACGCCCACACTTCCGAAACACCACCTTCATGACCTAGGTCGTGAACCACCTTTCCCTTCTATTCCCATCCTTTATTCTTCCCTTCTCTCCCACCTGACGAAGGAACTCTGTTCTGAAAGCTTGTCCCTTTGTCCCTTTTTTTCTGTTTTTTTTCATTTTGTGTTACTATCGGCGGTACAGCACAATGGTAAGTACTGGCCAGCCATTCTATCTCATTTCAACAATATATATATATATATATATATATATATATATATATATATATATATATATATATATATATATTATAGAGGAAAAATTCCTAAAAGGAAAATATACGTAAAAAATAGATGAAGTACACTTACCAGGCGAAAGGGCACAGGCAGTAATAGCAACAAATAAACACACAGACACACACACACACACACACACACACAAAAATGCTAGCTTTCGCAGCCTAGCTGCTTCATCAGGCAGAAGGGAAGGAGAGGGAAAAGGAAATGATGAGGGTCTTAAGGAAGGGGGTAAGGAGCTATTCCAATCCCGGGACAGGAAAGACTTACCTTCATCTATTTTTTACGTATATATATATATATATATATATATATATATATATATATATATATATATATATATATAAAATAAAGATTTTTGACTTACCTAAAGTACAGGCTGGTCGATATGAACACTAAACACACACAAAAACACACAACCATTCAAGCTTTCGCCACCAGTGGTGGCTTCTTCGGGAAAAAGAGGGAGGAAGGAGAGGAGAAAGGGAAGGATACGGGTTTTAAGGAAGTGGAAAAGGAGCCATTCCAATCCCAGGAGTGGAAGGACTTACCTTAGGGGACAAAAAGGAAGGTAAACAAATACACACACACTCACACATATCCACATCCAAACACACTTAGAAACAAAATCATACACAAACACACACACACAAGCTTTCGCCACCACAGGGAGCTTCTTCAGGAAAAAGAGGAAAAAAGGGGAGGAAAAAGGGAAGGATATAGGTGTTAAGGAAGTGGAAAAGGAGTCATTCCAATACCAGCAGTGGAAGGATTTACCCTAGGGGAAAAAAAGGAAGGTAAACAAATACACACACACTCAGACATATCGAAACGCAAACACACCTAGACAGACATTTGTAAAAAGCCTTTTTACAAATGTCAGTCTAGGTGTGTTTGCGTTTCGATATGTCTGAGTGTGTGTGTATTTGTTTACCTTCCTTTTTTTCCCCTAAGGTAAGATCTTCCACTCCTGGGATTGGAATGACTCCTTTTCCACTTCCTTAAAACCCAAATCCTTCCCTTTTTCCTCCCCTTTTTTCCTCTTTTTCCTGAAGAAGCTGCCAGTGGTGGCGAAAGCTTGTATGTGTGTGTGTGTGTGTGATTTTATTTGTTTCTATCGACGAGCTGGTCCTTTTGGTAAGTCATCTCTTTTCTATTTTTTATTTTTGTTTATCCCACAGGGAAAGTTTCCCTCTATAATTTATATATATAGATAGACGCTTTGAACTGTGTGGCCCGGAAGTGTTTAATCGCCTTTTACAAATGAGGATGTTTACGCATGTGAACAACGTAGTTTTGCTTGAACTAAGTTAATGTATGTATTAAATACAGTTTCACAGTGGCAGTCTAAAACACAAATAAATGTTTTACTCATTACAATAGTCATAATATATCTGACAGTCTCTAAAAACGATCTTAACTTGATGATTCTTTTGCTCTAACTTGAGAACAGATAAAGAAGACACGTGAAGCAAATGACTCGACAAACGTGTACCATGTAAATGCTCCTTTGTAGTTCGATGGTCTATCGCAAGAAGTGCTACAGCTGACAACAGCTTTCTTGCATGTGTCGCACGCCCGGTATAGAAAGGGCTTTAAGCTAGTGGCCATTAGACTTCTTCAGAAAAGAGAGCATTTGCACATTCACACAGGCACACTTCACAGTCACATAACCGTCATCTCCGGCTGATGCACTCTGATCATGCTCTGCAATGAGGGGATAAAAGGAGAGGGAAGGGAAGGTTGCATGGCAGTAGTGGGGATGGATACAGTCCAGCCTTATGGAGCATGTATGTACCAAATGGATAGGATAATATGTTTGGGGCGTACAACAGCAAGGTCTTTAGCAGTCTGACAAAATTATTAGATGATGAGTGTGAATGGAGTCAACAGTAATAAATAAGAACAGGCAACAGAGGTATGAACTGCATGGTCAACAAAGCAAACACACAACACACATTGCAAATCAGCAATGTAAGTTGGCCTACAACGTATGCAATTTTATAAGTATTTAAAACACAATATCAGAGAATAGCGGTGCACTGATCTCTGAGCGAGCCATTCTTGAATAACACTAAAACCTCCAGCCCAAAAGCTTAGGCCAGAGTCACGACAGTTCACAAAATTGTAAAATTTTTGTTACACTCGCCTCATTATCAGCTAAAACAGAGGGAAGGGCTCCACCAAGGTTAACAGCTGCCGTCTCGGCATGATATAAAATATACTCAGTTGATATGTGGTGTACAGTGATTTGCACACCACAGGCATCACAAATAGGTGGATCCTCTTGATAGAATAAAAAGCTGTGGGTCAAAGGGCAGTGCCCAATGCGAAGGCATGTTAGGGTCACTTCAAACTGCCTGAATGACTGGCAGGAGGTTCGCCATGGTTGGACAGTTGGTTTAACTGACCGCAGTTTATAACCTGTCAACATTACAGAACATCCGACAGAGTCCGCTTGTTTGTATCCGTCAGTATACACTATTCTATAAGCATGATGCCTATTTAAATAGTTAAAAAATTCAGATTTAAACATTATGTATGGGGTGCAATCTTTTTTAAAACCTGTTATATCTAAAAGGAGTCTGCACCTTTGTAATAACCAAGGGGGACACCTACTCCAGTCTTTACGTAAGGCAGTAAAACCTGACACACCCATTTCTAAAAAACAGTCCTTAGCACAAATCCCAAAAGGCCTCATAGCTCAAAGCCAATTACGAAAGAGCCTTTCAATAGGCCACCGAGCAACAATATTGTAAGGAGTGTACATGGACTGGACATTGTCACATATGCCTGACACCACATGAGGAGCTGCCACCATATGTGAAGCGGTGGCTTAGCAGCCTTGGTGCAAAGGCTTGGTATAGGGCTGGTCCAAAATGCCCCGGTAGCCAACCAAATCCCTTCATGGTGCACCACATTCAAAATTTTTAGGTATGAAGGTCTAGCAGACCTATACACTGTGCAGCCATAATTAAGTTGGGATCGTACAAAAACACTATAAAACTGTAGCAGACAAGTTCTGTCAGCTCCCCATGAAGTGTAACTATAACACTTTAAAATACCTAGTGCTTTGAGGGACATTCTCTTAAAGTCTTTAAGATGTGGCAAGCAAGTAAGTTTACAGTTAAATGTGAGACCCAGAAAACGCACAGTGTCTTTAAAATTCAGAACAGTGTCCCTCATCCGTAGTTCAGGTAAGTTACAAATAGAACATGAACGATCAAAAAGAACACACACAGACTTCTCGGTTGAAAATTTACAACTAGTCTTCTGTGCCCATTCGTCCAGCCATCTGAGTGTTAGCTGCAACTGACGAGAGAACAGAAGACAGAGAAGTCATCAACAAATAATGAACAACGGACAGGACTTTTCACTATGGAAGTAATACTGTTAATTGCTATGGCAAACAAAGCCACACTTAAAACACTACCCTGAGGGACACCATTTTCCTGCTCAAAGTGGTCATAGAGCACACCACCAACTCGATACCTAAAATAACGTGGAGAAAGGAATCGCTGAATATAAATGGAAAGACAACCATGAAATCCCCATTTGTGATGCTGCCTCCAAGTAATATCCTAGGCCTTTTCAATATAAAAAAATACACCTATAAGGTGATGACGGTGAAGGAAAGCCTGTTGTATAGCTGCCTACAGGAAGCCCAGGTTATCGAAGGTGGAATGATATCTCCTGAACCAACTCTGGAAGCAACTAAGAAGCTGCCTGGATTCCGAAATTCAGATGAGGTGGCAGTTGAGCATCTACTCTAAGGTCTTTCCCACATAACTAGTGAGGGCAACACTGCGATAACTGCTTGGGCACATGCGATCTTTCCCGGGTTTTAATAGGGGGATTAGGGGATTAAAATTGCTTCTCTCCAAGAGTCAGAAAAGTGACTTGATGACCAAATAACATTAAAAAGGTTGTGGAGGATTTCTTTATTTCGCAGTGTCAGGTGCCACAACATTCTGTAGTGGATTATATTAGCAGAGGATGAATCACGAGCTCCAAACAACGCAGAATCCAGCTCCCACAATTTGAAAAGGCAGTTATAATACTGATGACTGGTAGACCTGAAGTCCAAATAGCCCCTCTCAGTGACCACTCTGTGGCACTGAAATGCTGGATCCTGACTAGTAGTGGCTGTAACATTGGTAAATTAAATAGCCATGGACTGGGAAATGTCTCGTGTGTTGGTTTGGAGAATGCTGTTCCCCATTACAGCAACCACTGGACACCTCCCTCCTTTCCCAGAAATCCTCCTGATGGTCTCCCATACTGTGGAACTTTTAGTGGAATGTGAACGGTACTCAGAAATGTTGCCAAGATCTATTTCGGCTCTCTCTGACTTTTTGCCCTTGTCATCCGAAAGGCTACGAGGTTGTCTGCACTTGTCCAGCTCTTAAACCTACACAGAGCTGCACTCCTAGCCCTTATTGCCGAGTGACACTCAGCAGTTCACCAAGGGACAGGCTACAGTTTTGGTTGTCCTAACAGCGGCGGCATAGATGTGCCAGCAGCATTGTGCACCTTTTGAGTGATACAGTCTACCCATTCGTGGACACTGTCACAAGTTTCCAGCTCAGCGAGTTGGCTGAACAATGTCCAGTCAGCTGTAGTGATCACCCATTGAGGGGGTCTGCATTTGGACTGTACTCTGTCTGGCAGGTGAATCCAGATGGTAAAGTGGTCACTGACATGCAGGTCATCAATCACTTTCCAGTGAGTGCTGTGAGTGAGGGCTGGAGAGCAAAGTGAGAATCTATGGCTGAGAATGACTCCGTTGCAGTACAAAAGAGTGTGGGCTGTACTGTGTTTAATAACTGTGCTCAATGACAAGAGAAGCCTCACGGTTGCTCGACCCCTGTGGCAGAGGCCCAAAGCACACTGTGCGCATTAAAATCACCACAGATGAAGAAGGGGTGGGGGAGCTGTGTAAGAAGGTCTTCGAGGGCCTCTGTATCAAAAGCATTGAGAGAAGGCTGTATTAGTAAAAATAACCACTCTGCCTCTAGCTCTCTCCCCTCTGATGTCATCCTTCTTATGAAAAACATAGCCACATAGCTCAGGTTCGTCTGAAGATTTAAAATTTGTCTCTTATAGACATTATAGATCAGTCTACCCTGAGTCAGTAAATGTAGTTCCTCCACGTGTGTCCTGAAACCCTGCAAGTTCTATTGCAGTATTGGAGCCATCTATCACGGATGTTGTACCTTTACTCTCACTTTCTTCCTAAATGGAGACTCTGAATGTGATGGAGGTTCAGTGTTGGAGCAAGATGTTTGCCCCTGAGGAACATCCAACTCCATGAGTTCTGGAGCTGAATCAGATGTACCAGTGGTCATAGCTGCCAACCTTGAGAAGAGACTGTCCGTAATAATTCGACAGACCAATGAGGATGATGAGGGTTTGGGGGTCATACGCGCATCCTCCCAAGAAAATTTTTAGAAGCCCTATTTAGACCATTAAATGGTATATTTATGACACTCTCCGTTCATAAATATATTCCTCGAAAAGAAAGAATTCTAAATGTACAAGATCAGGTTAGGAGGAATAACCCAAAAAATTATTTTTGTAAATACCGAGGGTAACATAGAAACATTCCTGCAATTTTCAAACACTTGTCTTCAAGGAAAGTTAACAGTTGCTGAAGAAAGAAATAAGTGTGCAATTCCTTGCGTTTATGAAATAATAATATAAAATCATTAGCAGGTAACATTATATACCAAATGGTTTGGTTTTTGAATAAACCAACCTACCCCAATTAATGTCACATTTTGCCTAAATGTCATAACTCTTATTTATTTCTAGCGGCACAAAACGGCTATAAAAACGAAAACAGGCGAAAAAAGAAAGAAAGAAAAACAGTGGAAACTTTTCTCTTCGAAAACGAATTGGCTAACTTCTGACGCGTGATAAACCACGTGGACTGTTTAGCTGAGACGGAAGACCAAGTACTAGTTATGAACGAAGGAATTTACATACCTCTTGCCGAGTAGGCGTTCATTTGGTAGCTATGGAGGAGAAGAACATGCGGGACTTTTTGCAGTGAAAATGCTATCGTTAACTCAGGAAGAAAATCATTGCCATCAATAAAACTTTCCCTAGCATTATGATTAGCTAAATATAAACAGTACCCATTCCGATTTTCTTAAAACATCATATTTAAAATGTCTTAATTCCGTAATTTTTTACGAACTTACCGTAACTCCGTAAATAAGATGATAGATCCGTAACAATTACGGACAATCCGTAATAGTTGGCAGCTACGAGTGGTTAACCTGACGAGTGGACAACCCGCAATGCAGGGTAGAAGCCCATGGATGCATACCAATGAGGCATCCACAGCGGCAGTTCCGGAGTCACCAGAGGACACGAAGAGCACTGCCAGAGACCGCACTACACTGGAACTATTTTCAATCACACAGTAACGTGAGATCAGCTTGAGACTGTCAATTATCACTGCAGGCCGACTATTTGGGGGGGGGGGGGGGGGGGGCAGTGCGACATGATGGCAGTTCTCCGCCGACCGCCTACGAGAACCATAGATGAGGGATCGCAACCGACGCCTTCCGAGAAGGGTCCCTGCCAACGATGCCATGCTTCCAAGAGTTCCCGCAATGATGTTACAGCTTCTGCTGCCTTACATGTGCAGGTGTTCGTATCCACACTAAACACATCCATCTAGGTTGAAGCATCAACTTTAGCAATAGCTTTCTGCAGGGCAGAAGTGAGGGAAGTGGGAAATACAGGAGGATACATGGCCTTAAATATTTATTTGGCCTCTGCATAGGGGATCCATATTGTAGTCTTAATCTCCAGTATTTTCTTCCCGTCAGGGTCTCCAAACTGGATGGTTCCCTGAAGAGGTCACACATTTTGATTTTGCGGGTGGAGTGCAATCAGTATCTTCATGGGATGCCTTCCCATGTTTGCTGCAAGTAGCCTCACCCTTACAGTCGAGAGTGGTGTGTCCAAACTGCTGGCATTTGAAACACTGCATTGGGTTTGGGACATAGGCTCTTACATTCAATTTGAGAAAGCCTGCTTTAACCTTGTCTGGGAGTTTGGGTCTATTAAAGGTGAGGATAAATGTGTGTGATTTTACCTACTCCTCATCCACCCTTTTTGTGATGTTTTGAACATCGACAATGCCTTCTGAAGCCCACTCAACCTTTAGTTTGTCAGTTAGAATGCCCACTAAATCCCTACAAGTAACAATGCCTTTACTGTAATTGAGGGTGTTATGCAGATTCAATTATATGGCATATTCTCCTAGGCATTTAGCCTTCCTAAGCTTCACTGCTTATTGGGAAGTGGAAGTTTCTACCAACAATGTCCCATTACACAAGCATTTGACTGATTTGGGATCACCCGCAATTCCCTCTATATCTTTTTGTATGTAAAAAAAGGGTAACTTTTCAAAAGTTCCCTTTCCTCTTCACTACAATAAACACATTATGTGGAGCAGCATGTGTTCCGTTACTGTATACTACAGGTTTTTCATTCTGTGCAGAATCCGGAGGACTGGTTGGTTGGGAGTTGGTACCCCCCCCAGTGGTACACCCATCCCACTAGGAGATTTAAAATTACTCAATAGATCCATCTTGGTCCCACAAGTAGCTAGGGAACTAAGGGTCCACCTAGACAGAGCTCCACATCCTTAAGTAAGCCTTATACAACTTACATGTGACAGTATCCCCAGAGGTTGCTCGCTAGCGAGTGTTCTATCTCAACAGCCATGCATGCCATCAGCATATAGCACACCTTGAGATTGAAGGGTTTTTACAGAGGTTTGTACCATCCTCACAAGCCAAGATTCCCATTCCCTGGTACACACAACATTCCATCACATGGCATGCTGAAGCATGCCCAGAGGTTAAGGTATCTAGAGGACTGGCGGTACATACCAGACCCAGCTCAGGACCCCAGGTTCACCAAGCCTGTACTCAAGAAATTAATGCTGAGCCCCTGAGAGGGTACTAAATGGGTGGAATGAGATGCATTTTGGGAAAGGAGTGGTACACACACACACACACACACACACACACACACACACACACACACACACACACACACAGTTGAGAAAAAGGAGGTTATATCTTCTGCCAAAAGGTTTGACTTCTTAGGGAGGAACTTTGGGAAAGATGTTGAGGGCACGTTGGAGATGAGAAATTCTTGGAGGGTGACCAGGGGAATTTTGGTTGGATGGTGCTCATTCAAACTATTATTAGTACTTGAATTTTTCTATCTATGAGAGTGAAAAGTCATACTAACGTTGAATGTAATTCAATGTCGAGGGCTGAGAGGTATAATTCCTTGCAGAGATCATATCCAGCCATGTGGTTTCGTACTTGAACCAGTTGCTCTACAATTTGAGCTGGCAATGGTTCTCCAGTTTCATAGTGTCCACTTAAGGATTCCAGGAAACTCCTTTGATATAACCTTACAAAATAAAGAAAATTTTTATTAAAAATAATGTTTGCAAATTCAAAAAAAATTCTAATTATTTTTAAAGAAATGATAAGAATTACAGACAGTTCTTTAATTACATTTTAACTCTATAAAGTTGTTTTTACATACATGCTGTAGTTCCCAAATTGTTAACATGCATTTTTAAAATTATCTCAGTAACTTTAATACCAAAAATTACAACAGAGGAATTCTCACTGTTGCACTCCGAGAGGGATGGATGTGCACAATGGAAGAGCCATGAATAAACTTGCCACATTTCAAGTTGTTTCCTTCTCAAATTTTCTCGCAGGCATTGCAACACCCAAATAGTACCATTGATTAACAGTTTGTCACTGTGGCATGAATTCATGATTAATATTTCAAAGTCAAGGAAAACTATAAGAATGGATTTTGTACTGACAAACTTTTCCTGGTCTTGGACAACCTTTCGTAGCCTATTGGGAAGATTGAACCTTCATTTCAACATTCTAGCTGGTTACCCTGCATCATTTGATGTATATACAAAGGGGTTGTTCAGTTACACAAACAATTTTGTGCAAACAAGTTGCTCCTCCAACTCTTGCCATTTCAAAATTTGCAAACTGTGAGACACACTGTTCTACTCAATATAACACTGAACAATAACTGATAGATGTACAATAATGTAGTAATGTAGTCCAGGTTGGAATTCAACAATACAAGGTGGATTCACAATTTTCCAGGATTGGTGCTGCCATCTGGAAAGCAGTAGTAGTAGTAGTAGTAGTAGTAGTAGTAATAGATCTTTGCACCGCTAGGTGGCAAGAGCTGCATATCTGATGAATCAGTATGCAGAGTGGCATTCAGCTGGGAGGACAAGTTGTGTATCCGCAGTGATTTCCATAATACTCTGTGTTTGGTGTATGGCAATTGTACAATGGATCTGCGAACAGAACAGAGCCTTTGTATCAAATTCTGTGTGAACCTCAGGAAAACTGCTACAGAGACCCTTGCAATGATTCAACAAGTGTTAAGGGGACAGAGCACGAGCCGTATACATGTGTTTGAGTGGCATGCTTGGTTCAGGACTGACCATACAGACGTCTAAGATGATGCTCACACTGGAAGGCCCGTTAGCTGTGAAATGCCAGACATTGTTGCCAAACTTCGACAATTGGTTCGTGTGAATTGACGTCGTACCATTCAAGACCTTGCAGATTAAGTGGGTATTGGTTATGGGACATGTCAATGAATGTTGACTGATGAATTGGTGTCTTGGGAACAGACTGCTGCATCACAACAACATGCCCTGTCACATGTCCTTGCTCACCAGGACCTTTTTGGCAAAAACAACGTGGTGGCTGTACCCCACCCACCGTATTCGCCAACTGAAACTCAAGTGAAAGACCATTGGTTAGAAAATCTAGAAAGGATTCAACAACCATCGCTGGTGGTACTGAACACCCTAATAACCAGGACTTCCAGAAAACGTTTGACCAGTGCCAGAAATGCTGCACCATAGGCCATATACGATGGGTGTGGAGATGTGTACAGGTGAATAAATCTGCAATTGTGGAGCACCTCATTGCCCATATGAACCAAGGTACTACCAACTGTCTCCTCAATGAATGTTCAGCGAACATAGTGTGAATGGGTCATTGCAGGAGATGCTTACTTCATGTACCTATGCTGACTGCTGTTCACTGGTTGCAAAGGTTGGAATTTGCATGCCAATATGACAAATGGATATACACTGGGTAGTGACAGGTGACCCTTGTAGATGAATCACATTTTATGCTAATGTAACATTTGACAGATGGCAGCTGATGTACATGGCATGAAATGCCTGAAAGCATTCCCTGGGTGATCTTGTAATTATGAAAGGTGCAATGGATCAAAACTAGTGGGCACCTAACCTTTGAGACCACATCCATCCCAACAGTTGGCACACACAAAAAAGATAGGAAGAAGTGTGTACTATTGGAGCCAATGATTCCTCCTCTTGGCAGTAGTGTTGAAGGTAAGGGAAGAATGATGAAAGAAAAAGGCTGGAAAGGTTTACAAAATGAGGAGTTATGCAAAATAAGACCATAAAATGATATGTGGAGAGACTAACCTGGCGGGATGAGAAGAGAAGACAGACTGTTGGGGAAGGCACAGGAACAGAAAAAAAAAAACCTCAGAGATTATAGATGTAAGATAAAGAAGTAGTAAGGAAGACAGAGAATCCTGTTCTCACCTGCCAATTTCTGAGGAGCTACTTTTAGAAGGAAGAATCCAGATGGCATGTGTGATGAAAAAGTGACCAAGGTCATGACTATCAAGTTCTTGAACATGCTCTGCAATAATTATTTTCAGAAATAGGTTATTTTTATCAATATACACGTCCAAAACAATGTGTGTTTCCTTGGTACAATGATATCTACTGGCAGGTTGTCACAATGTTTCACAATCATCAGGAGTGCCCCAGGAAATTGTGATGGAGCATTCTTAATTTCTATATACATAAATGATCTGAGGGACAGAATGAATAGCGCCATCAGCTGTTTCCTCATGATGCTGTGGTGTGGGGAAATGTCATCACTTAATTAATGTAGTAGGGCGCAAGACGACTTAGACAAAGTTTCTAGTTGGTGTGAGGAATAGCATCTTTTTCTTAAAGTAGAAAAATGTGAGCTGTTGCAAATTAGTAGGAAAAACAATCTCAAAATGTTTGAATACAGCATTAGTAGATTTGCCAATTGACATAGTTGCTTCAATGAAATATCTAAGTTTAATGTTGCAGAGTGACACAAAATGGAACAAGCATTGAAAGGCAGTCATAGTGCAGGTGGATGGTTGACTTTGTTATATTGGGAGAATTTTGGGAAGATGGTTCATCTGTAAAGGGTGGCACCTATAACAGTTGTGCAACCTTGTCTTGAGTATTGCTCAATTCCTCAAGTGTTTGGGATCCCCACCAGATCAATTTAAAGGAAGACATAGCAGCAAATTCAGAGGTGAGGTGCTAGGTTGGTTACTAGAAGGTATGATCAATACCCAGCTGTTACTGAGATGCCTTGATGATTGAAATGGGAATTACTTGGGGGGGGGGGGGGGGAGGGGGGGCAGCAGTCTTTTAGAGAAACACTATTGCAGTAATGTGGAGCTGACTTCAAGATGATTATACTGTTGCTAACTAACATTTACCATAAAGATCACAGATATAACAAATTTAAGCTTGTGCAGAGGCATTTGTTTATACTCATTCCAACTGGTAGTGGAATAGAAGAGGAAATGGCTAGCAGCGGTACAAGATACCATCCATGCACTTTATGGTGGACTGCAGAATATGTCTGTGTATGTATTTGTTGTTCAAAGAGAACTACAATTAGTCTACTGCACTCCCCCAGTTACTGGAATTCCTAGATTTAAGCCTAATCAAGTATGTGAGGGATCATCTCAATTAGGCCATGTATGTTAGAGATACTCAGCTGTGAAACAGCTCGGTAAAGCACTGGAGTTGCCATGGCTCCAGATCCATGTCACTACCTTCCAGAACCTTAATGACTCTCTTTCAGCACTTCTCGTAACAGCCCACACCACTAAAGGATATTGATAGGTGATCACATTAATGTAACTGAACAGTTTATGAAAATTATAGAGGGAAACTTTCCCGGTGGGATAAACAAAAATAAAAAAAATAGAAAAGAGATGACTTACCAAAAGGACCCGGCTCGTCGATAGAAACAAATAAAAAATAAAATAAATAAAAATAAATAAAAAATAAATAAAAAATAAAATAAAATAAAATTACACACAAACACACATACAAGCTTTCGCAGCCTAGCTGCTTTCTACAGTTCTACAGTATGTCTGCCTAAGTGTACTTGCGTCAGTGTAAATGTGTGGGTGTGTGTGTATTTGTTTACCCTCCTTTTTTCCCCCCAAGGTAAGTCTTTCCTGTCCCGGGATTGGAATGACTCCTTATCCACTCCCGTAAAACCCTCATTATTTCCTTTTCCCTCTCCTTCCCTTCTGCCTGACGAAGCAGCTAGGCTGCGAAAGCTTGTATGTGTGTTTGTGTGTAATTTTATTTTTTATTTGTTTCTATCGACGAGCCGGTCCTTTTGGTAAGTCATCTCTTTTCTATTTTTTTATTTTTGAACAGTTTATGAGTATCACATCACAATGATGATGTTGTGGTCTTCATTTCAAAGACTGGTTTGAAGCATCTCTCTTTGGCACCCTGTCCTGTGCAAGTCACTTTATTTCTGAAGTGAGTTTGACCCCACACACTTCCCTCCAATCCTAAATAATTGATTCCTAGATGCCTCAGAATGTGCCCCACCAATCAATTCCTTTTCTTAGTCAAGATATGCCACAAATTTCTTTCTCCCCAATTCTGTTCAGCATCTCCTCATTAGTTGTGCAATCTATTCAGCATTCGTCTGTAGTACCACATTTCAAATACTTCTGTCATCTTTCTGTCCTAATTCCTTCTCCAAATCTCTCCTTGCATTCTTTCACAGCTTACTCAATATACAGATTGAATAATACTGGGGAAAGGCTATGACCTTGTCTTACTCCCTTTCCAACCACTGCATCCCCTTCATGCCCTTCAATTCTTATAAATGCTGTCCGATTTTTGCACAAGTTGTATATAACTTTTTGTTCCCTATATTTTACTCCTGCCACCTTCAGAATTTGAGAGAGTTTTCCAGTCAACATTATCAATAACTTTCTCCAAATTTACAAATGCTAAATATGTAGGTTTGCCTTTCTTTAACCTATCCTATATGATAAGTAGTACGGTAATGTGATTTTCGCTTCACGTGTTCCAACATTTCTCCTCAATATGAACTGATCTTTCCCAAAGTTGAATTCTAACAAAGTTTCCATTCATATGTAAATAATTGTGCAGTATGACAGTTTTACAAAACTAAGATTCCCAATGAGCTACACCTGGAGGGAAGGTGCTAGGCGAAATCAGACAACAGTGGCATGTGCAGTGGTTCCCCAATTCTCAAGCCCACCCATCTTTTTCAAAAAGTAATTTTAAAAAAGTACAATTACTATTCAGTTTGGTGGAATTATTGACTGAATAAGGGGGGGGGGGGGGGATAAAAAATTAAATAAATAAAAAGACTGCAAGGAGTAAAAATGAAACACATTAAAACAAAATGTATTGCTTAACATACAAAGCAATCCAACATCCCCTTCCGCAACCTATTTATGTCCATTTCATGTCCACCTTACCCAATCCATAATCTCACATATAACAGCTGGTACTGGCACATTATTCAGCAGGTGTCATTCACTTGCCAGTTCTATTGTGCCCAATGGAAAAGTGAAGCCATGCACCCTGTACTTCGATGACTGGTGGTCTGGATGAGAATGAATGGCCATTTTGACAAACAACACTGGCATGAGAAATGAGTGAGTATAATTGTACATGAAGAAAGACACCAATCAATTGTTAATGGAACTATAAATAAATACATATAATTATAACAAAAAGAGGATGATAAAAGAATGAATACACGAATTACGGACATATTAAGTATACATTTATAGGTTTACATTACTGCTGCATTTCAAAGTATTTGTCACTAAGCCTAGCCCTATTTGGTGAAAGAGTGTCTTTGCACACACATACTAAAGAGATGGTCCACAAAAGCACATGATGCTATCCCTACATTTAATTCAAAAAATAATCATTTTAATGCAGTATAATTCACACCATTTGAACTGTTGGTGAGGTTTGAAGCTGCTTCATCCAACACCATTTAATTGAAAATAATTCCATAACTAAGTAAACTCTCTAACCTCAGTTTCACTGCTTCTTACTGCACTGGCCATGCTGCACATGCACGTAACACCAAGTACAGAAAGAAAGAGAAACAAAGAACAAACAATTCTCATCTTCAGTCAAAGCACTCAATTTGAAGAAAGGACCTTCAACCACAGATGCTATTATAGTTGAAGTAAACAATGAATGAAAGTTGTGGCAAGAAATATCAAAGTGACACATCGTTCACTGCCTGCAAAATGTGTATAAAAGAGAATGACTTGTTACAAAGTAATGGTTCTCGTATACTAATTATTACTGTTTTATTAGAATAAGTAATTTACAAGTACAAATTACATTTTCTAAAATGTTTTGATTACATGAAAAAATTACATTAAATGTAATCAGTACATGTCATTTACTTACTTTTACTCCATTACTTATCATCACTGGTTATTTAAGTAAATTTATATTTTTATAAATATATGGCACTGTACTCACCAGTTACCTAAAACATTGCTGCTTATTTCTGCAGCATCCCATTCCAAATTTGAAAGACCACTAACTTCACTGTAGGAGGCCTTGGATAGCAGATGTTGCAGTCCATGACCAAACTGCAAAACGTAAAATAAAAATACATCAGATGTTTTCTTGCATGGCAGGTTTAATTTATTACTTAATTAAAATATGATAATTTTCATTACCGTCTTGAAAAGGCGATTCACTTCAGTGAAGGACAACAAAGATGGTTTTCCATAAAGAGGTGGCCGAAAATTGAAAACAAGAGCTGCTAAAGGCTTTCTTCCGATTGATGAGCATTTATTTGCCATAGGGATCATCCAACCAGAGGCTCCATCCATTTGCAACTTTTCATCTTCCCTAAGAATAATATTTAGATTCGAACAATACAAAAACATTTCAGTATGCAATTTCAAAGCTATTCTAAAGGAATATATGAGCTATTTCTTATTTTATTAAAATACCAGTTAATTGTAGTAAACAAACATTTTATTATCAACATATTTTGGTGTTTGGTACTCTCATTCAGGGCTCTCTATATGATTTGCAGTACTGAACTATGATGCAGGAATTGCCATCAGGAGAGAGAATGAAATAATTGATCAAGTAAAACCATAAATTTATTTTGTAAAAAGCCTAAATGTCGCATGCTTCAGCTTTCCTAAGACCTTTTAATTGGCTAACCTTTCCTTTAATGATTTCAACGCCAACTCGAGGATCATTTCCATGATACTCTGTCTCATATATTGCAATAATACAATATGAGCTGCCCTTCTCTGAAATTTCTCTAAATTCCACCTGGTGTGAATCCCACAATGCACAGCAATACTCCAAAATAGGGTGCCCAAGTGTAGTGTAAGCAGTTTCTGTAGTAGAACTGTTTCATCTTCTAAGTGTTCTGCCAATGAAACATAGTCTTTGGTTTCACTTACCTAAACATTTTTTCTGTGTTCTTTCCAATTTAAGTTGTTTGTAATTGTTATTCCTGGGTATTTAGTTGAATCGATGGCTTGTAGATTTGACTGATTTATCAAGTAAATGAACTTTAATGGATTTATTTTAGTGGTCAGATGGATGACTCACATGTACCATTATTAACACATTCACAACTGGCATAAGTCACCTGGATAAGGCAGCAGAACTGCTGTTTTTAACAAGTTTTTCAAAAATTACAGCAGTCTAACCAATAATACAATAATTGATTTTGCTGTCTCATTTGAAACAATGAAACCACCTTTTTTAATATTAAAATTTGCAGATACACAAAATGTTTTAGTAAATCATGTTTTTGTTCCTCCCCCCCCCCCCCCCCCCACTTGTACATGTGTTTTTTTTTATAGATTATCAGCTTCTCCTTCTGAACCAGAATTGTTTGTTTCACCTTGCAGGGCATTGGAAACATTGCTCTCATCTAAATGTGCCATGTAGGGAATATGCTGAGCACTAGCAAACACTCAGTAGACAACAATATAAATATCAGACGAAAACAGTGTTGGGCTCAACAGAGAGTGAGAAATAAAAAGCTCTTTTGCTGCATACAAATAGTTAAACTCAACTCACTATGTGGCAGCACATTGCAAAAATCTTTCCTTCTCTATTTTCCATAGTTACCAACAGGGGGCAGGTTGTAAATGGCAGCTACAAAATTTTTTAGCATTGCATGAGTCAAACTCAGACACCATCCGCCTGATTAACTGCCAGTGAATGAGTTTAGCTCGGGTGCTGTCCACAACGTGTTAAGGGTCAATTGGCAATTTTTGTACCATGCAGATATCAAAATCATTTTCAAGTTTCTTTTGATCTTCTGGTGACTTTCCTAACCAATAAATGACAGCATCATCCTTCAACAGTCAATGAGAGCTAGTCAGATTGTCTCCTAAATCGTTTACAAAAATAAGGAACAGCAGGGGCCCTATAACACTTCCTTGGGGAATGCAAGATATCACTTCTGTTCTACTCAATGACTTCGAATCAATTACAACATACTGTTTCCTTTCTGACAGGAAATCATTGCACAACCATGGCGATATTATCTAAGCATGCAATCTGATTAGAAGACGCTTGTGAGGTACAGTATCAAAAGCCTTGCGGAAATATAGAAATACATAATCTATTTGATGTCCCTTTTCCATAGCACTCAACACATCATGTGAGTAAAGCTGTGTTTCACAAGTACAATATTTTCTGAATCCATGTTGATTATGGGTCAATAGATCATTCTCTTCGAGGTACTGGTATGAGGAAAGTATACATTCTAAAATTCTGCTGCAATACAACGTCAATGATATAGGCCTAGAATTCTCTGGAACACTCCTATTGCCTATCTTGAATATAGGAGTGACCTGTGCAACTTTCCAGTCTTTGGGTACGGAACATTCACTGTGCGAGTGGTTGTGTATGATAGCTAGGTATGGGGCTATTGCATCAGCATACTCTGAAAGGAACCTAACTGGTATACAATTGGGACAGAGAGACTTACTATTTTCAAAGTGATTTGGAAAAGACACAGTGAATAAAATAGGTGGTGGCATATTTATTGCTGTCACAGGTGGATTATCCTGTAGTGATAATGAAGTAGAATGTTCCTGTGAGTTGTTATCCATCGAGGTTACACCTGACAATCAGAATAAATTAATTATTGGTTATTTTTTGCCGACTCCCTGACTCAGATGATTTGATTGCCGAAATGTTCACAGAAATCTTAGATAAAATGTACCTGAACCATACAATTTTAATTGGTGCAGACTTTAACTTACCCTTGATATGTTGGTAAAAATACATGTTCAAAACTGGAGGCAAGCATAAAACATCCAAAATTGTACTGAACACATTCTACAAAAATTATCTTGAGCAATTAGTTCATGAACCTACTAGAATAGTAAATGGTTGTGATAACATACTTGATCTCTTAGCACAAATAATCTGTAGCTAATAAAAAGCATCAAAACCGACACAGGGATTAGTGAACACAGAATTGTCAAAGAAGACTGAATATCGGACTTTCCAAATCCACCAAAATTAAAGGAAAACTATATATATTTAAAAAAGCGGATAAAAATTCGATAAACGCTTTCCTGAGGGAGAATCTCCAGTCTTTTGAAATGAGTAAATCAGATGTGTCTTAGATTCAAAGAAATAATATTGACAACCATTGACAAATCTATATCAAACAAGTTAACAAAAGAGAGGGCTGACCTGGCATGGTACACAAAACAGGTTAGAACACTCTTGTAAAAGCAAAGAAAAAAACCATACCAAATTTAAACGGACATAAAATCACCAAGACTGGTAATTGTTTACAGAAACTCAAAATATGGCCCAAACGTCAATGCAAAAAGCTTACAATAGTTATGACAACGAAAACCTGTCATGTAATTTGCTAGAGGATTGTAAAAAATTCTGACTGTATGGATACAAACAGCAAAATACAATCAATACCTTCACTACAGAATAGAAATGGTGTTGCTACTAATAACAGTTCTGCTAATGCATAACTGTTTAACACAGCTTTCCAAAATCCCTTCACCAAAGAAGACAAAGGAAATACTCCAAAATTCATGAAAAGAACAGCTGCCAGCATGCATAGCTTGGAAGTAGATATCCCTGGTGTATTAAAGCAACTTAAATCACTTTAAAAATAGTAAATCTCCCAGTCCCAATTTTATACCAATTAGGTACCTTTCAGAGTATGCTGATGCAATAGCCCCATACCTAGCTATCATACACTACCACGTGAACAGTGAATGTTCCGTACCCAAAGACTGGAAAGTTGCACAGGTCACTCCTATATTCAAAGTAGGCAATAGTAGTGATCCAGAGAATTATAGGCCTATATCATTGACATTGGTTTGCGGCAGGATTTTAGAACATATACTTCCCTCAAATTGTATGAAGTACCTCAAGACAGATTCAGAAAGTATCATTCTTGCGGAACACACCTAACTCCTTTACTCACATGTTGTGATGAGTGCTATCGACAAAGAACGTCAAATAGACTCCATATTTCTAGATTTCTGGAAGGTTTTGACACTATACCTCACAAGCATCTTCTTATCAAATTGCATGTTTATGGAATATCACCAAAGTTGTGCAACTGGATTCGTGATTTCCAGTCCAGAATGAACACAGTACATTGTAATTGATGGTAAATAATCGAGTAGAACAGAAGTGATAACTGGCATTCCCCAGGGATGGGTTACAGGTTCCCTACTGTTCCTTATTTTTTATAGATCATTTAAGAGACAATCTGACTATACTCGGGTCACTGAACATGGCACTTGACAGTTTGCACGTAATTCGCCTGTAGTTGGCTATACTGCAACTGCAAGGTTGCAATAGGTACGCAGCAGACACCTATAGCGACATCTGATAGCTCTGATCGACCGAAATATGTACTGGAAATGTCACCTAACACTGTGAATAGGAATGGTTGCATAATAATTTACAGGGAAGTATAACTAAGAACGTGTTTATGACAATAGGCAAATCATCTACAATGAAATAGCATGTGATAATATACAAAACCGTGAAATAAATAAATGTCTAACTTAAGGAGAGTGTCTATGAAAAGTTATTCGGAACTGTTAACTTAATAGCTGCACATAAAATGCCATACAATAATGTAAAGCTACTCATAACAAGAACACACAACCGACAATCATAATTCGAAATAAAGAAATAGTTGCTTTCTGTGATGCAGAGTGACAGAAGTAATTCTGCCTAAATTTACACTCACCAGTTCATGAAGTCAGTGACAATTCCTTCAAGTTATCCATCATCACACATCCAAATCAGCACCAAAACTATCGTCACTGTAATCATCATCATCATCATAGTCAGCATGATCATCAAGGGAAATTATTAATTGTTCATGCTCATTTATTATGCCATCTATAGTCTGCACTTCTTTAATAAGTTTACCAACATGCTCTACTGTCTTTCTCCATAAGGTGGTGTCAACACTACTGTTATAGTAAAATACTTGTTACTCTTTCTGATGTATGTCTTGAAGTCACTCAAAACCAATTCAATCAGGATGAAACGGCAGTGATAAGGTAGTAGCCTAATTACCATATAACCCAGTCCCCTTGCAACTTCGTCTACTACATATGTTGGCATCACAGGCTTGTTTTGCTTCACAAGTGAATACAACAGCAGCTTTGTCATACTCATGTCTGCAGCAATGTCTTTCACTAGCAACCACTGTACCATAGTTTCCTTCCGGTCACTAGTTGTTGAAGTTTTGTCTAATATGACTGAATGGTAAGGTGCATTGCCCATTACAACACTGTTGGGACAACAAATTTTTAAACCACCGCAGGAAATTTTGGTGGTCCATATCCTCCTGGTAATCCCCCGTTTTTCTTGATCAGAAGACTAACAGTCTGTCATCCACAAATCCATTTGAAGTACCTGCATGTGCCACAATTAATCTGCCATCTCTTACTGTTGGCTGATGAGCACTGCTACTGGATTATTGTCTGTCCAGCATTTATCAACAGCTTCTCCAGTGTTGACCCAGGTTTCATCTAAACATACAATGGAATGGATATCAGTGCCTTTAATTTTATGCAATAATATAATTTTAGCTGCAACAACATGCAGTTTTTCAAGTAACTGTCTTCGTCTAACTTTTTGATACAGAAGCCCATACCTTTTAGCAGTTTTCAGAGATATTTTTCCCCCTGAGAAAAGATCACATGCTTCTAAGAAAATTAGCAATGTCGCTATAGTGGGATATTCTTTTCAGCTGTAATAGCCATAAACATGACAATGGACTGCATCAGTTTGAAACAAATTGAAATTTGTAACTGGACAAAGCTGCTTCTTTTCCTTGCCTGGGGTACGCAAAAACACACAGTTTTCTTCACACAGGTTATCTTGCACACAGTTTGCTTCACTGTCTTGTTCTTGAAGCAACAAACCTTTATTATTGTTCTTTGACTCAGTTCTAGAGCTTTTGAGATACGCTCTAAGAATTTATCAGCCAAATCAATGGTTACCCATGAACAAAAAAAAACACTCTCTCGTTTGTAAAAGTCATGTGTTGTTTTGATTAATTCCGTTGCCTGGCTATTTAATGGCACTCAGCGATGCAACTGATTGTCACTTGGTAGAAGACACCATTTCGGTGACATTTTTTAATAAATAAAAATGTAGGTGAAGCAGTAAATACACACACGCACAGAAATGCACAAATATTTTGTAGAATGCGGCAACGTGGTAGTGATGACGATGGAACCAGCATTTGTTGCTATGCTGTGATTGGTTCAGAAGAAGCAACGTCTCACGTTAATCATTTGTTTTTTAATCGTATTGACAACTTCAAAGCACTCATGGAGTGACCTTGAAGTGACATGTTTCAGTGGTCCAAATGAAGCTCTCTTACACTGTTCACAGATAATGCTATAATTTATTGTTTAGTAAAGTCACCAGAAGATCAAAAGAAACTAAAAATTTATTTAGATAAGATATCTGTATGGTGTAAAAATTGGCAATTGGCCTTTAATAATGAGAAGTGTAAAGTCGTCCACATGACCACTAAAAGAAATCCATAATAATAATAATAATAATAATAATAATAATAATGTCGTGTGGCTCATCGGCCTGGTGCAAGTCTTTCAATTGGACGCTACTTCGGCAACTTGTGAGTCCCTAGCCTACCCCAGTGATCGAACCGGGGAAAGGGGACCTACAGCTTAACATAGAATCCGAACCATGTGTCATTTCTGGCGACTCCTCACATCGTTGAGGGGTGAAGGATGGGTTAAAGTGTAGACTGAAAAAAATCCGAGGTCCAACCGCGTTTCGAAAAACTTCAGTTACATGATAAATCAGTCAAATCTAAAGGCCATCAATTCAACTAAATACCTAGGAATAACAATTATGAATAACTTAAATTGGAAAGAACACACAGAAAATACTATAGGGAAGGTGAACCAAAGGCTATGTTTCATTAGGAGAACACTTACAAATTGCAACAGTTCTACTAAAGAAACTGCCTACACTACACTTGTACATCCTATTTTGGAGTATTGCTGTGCATCACGGGATCCACACCAAGTGGGACTAACACAGAATGAAGAGAAAATTCAGAAACGGGCAGCTCATTTTCTATTATCGTGTTATAGGGGAGAGAGTTTCATGGAAATGATGGACAGGCTGTACTCATTGCAGCGACATCTTTTTTAAAAATTTCTTTCACCAACTTTCTCTTCTGAAAGTAAACATATTATGTGAGCAACCACCTACATAGGGAGACATGATAATAATAATAATAATAATAATAATAATAATAATAATAATAATAATAATAATAAAGAGAAATCAGATCAAAAACAGAAAGATTTAGGTGTTCCTTTTTCCCATGAGCTATTACAGAATGGAACTGTACAAAAATATTATAAAAGCGATTCAATGTTCCCTCTGCCATGCACTTCAATATGACTTTAAGGCCCGGAGCACACTTGACGCAGCAGAGGCAGAGGAGAGGCAGAGGCGAGGCCTCCGTCCATCTGTAACGCATGCTTTCAAATGGGGCAGCGCACACTTAACGCAGCTGAGGCGGAGGGCAGGCGTTTCCTCGGTCACGCCTCTGTCCCGTTGTCCAAGGCGCACAGTTTTCCTGCGCCTCTGTTCCACCTCTGTCGCAAAGTGAAATTTCAAGTCATCTGATATGCTTCGAAAAAAATTGTTTTATGTAGACGAATATAAGCTACATCCTTCTCTGTATTTAGTTTCTTTGTAACACTTTTACTTTCTGCGTAAAAAATTAAAAATACTATTTTCCGATTTGTGCGTGTTTTGCGCTAACGCAGCTTCCACAATCGATTTTGCAGAAACTACTGACTAGAAAAAAATTATTTTTCTGTATCATATAGGCAAAAGCCACCGCACGATGTTGGGGAGGTTTTCTTTTCGTTATTGTTATAGTAAAAACTAAAGTACAACGCCGCGCATATTTTGAAAAGTTTGCCATGAAAAAAGTAGTCGCTGGCTAGTTTGCATTTGCTGCGATTTACACCGTACATTACTATGAACGAAATGTAGCTAACATATCGAAATGGTTTTTCACGTTGGAATGAGAGCTATATCCCTTTCGATTCTCGAGAAAATACGTGAGATACACGTTCGACGCGACGTGGTCGGCAGCTACGCGGCACACGCACGGTTATTGCCGCCTGCTGTGCCGAGTGCGGAGCTGCCTCGTGTCTCCCTTCTCCGTATGCTGCCGATACACACCCAAAGCTGGAAACGAACGAATAGAAAGGCACCGAGATTCATAAACCGAAATGCTGATTGTGTATTTTTACAGTCTATAGTCTCTGGTTTCAATGAACTTTGTGGCAAGCATGAAAGCACTATAGTACTATATAAGCTAAAATTCCCGTTACTACTGAATAAAAAGTGCAACGATTTTTTTTTTTTTACTATCAAAGACCTTCTTCAATTTCTTGAAACAAAATGTCCACCCCTCCGTGGAGCTTCAGCTCACTGCTAAACCATAGATGATGCTAGGAACGTCTCTCGTCAGTATTTCTCAACCTGAATTCTATACTACTTTCAGAAATTCAACATTTGCAAAAGTATTAGCATTAGCTTCACTAATTACTAACAAATATAATGGCTGCTGAAGGTAATTATCATTAGAAATGATGACAGAGACAAAATATGAATGCAATGTAATAAAATACTGCATGTACATGCACAGCTGCCGTCATAGAAGAAGAAAAAAAGCAAACGTCAGTATCTTAGTACTCAGGAGCATGGAAGAGCTACGAATAAAGACCTAAGTAAGGAATCACTGAGTGCAAATGCAGTTAAACAAGAAAACTATGATTTGAAAGATTTTTCATATCGATATATCTTTCAATCTAAGACATATGAAAAGCATACCAGGTGTCACCGAGAAGAAAAGTGTTTCTGATCGTATATACTGCGCCACAATCATGTTTAAATATGACAGTTGTATAAAGGTTCTTACAATTATTGAATTTGCTGTGACACTTGTTTCACTGAATTATAAAAGAACTGAAAGAAAAATATATCTGACTTTAATTAAATTCCTAAAACATATCCCTAATTTTTCTTTAGCGGGTATGACGTGTCACACTATTTTTCTTCTCTGTTAAGTCCTTCTTTCTCAGCATGTGACACTCTTTGAACTGTCGTCTGTTTAGTCAGAATAGCTAAAGAGCTTAAATGAGCTTCCACGTACCAGAGAAATTCAGCATGTATTCGTCACTTTTGCCTGTTGCTCAGCAGACCTTTCACTGCTCTTATACTCTATCAGAATACACACACACACACACACACACACACACACACACACACACACACACACACACACAATTAACTGAGTTTTGAAGAAGATCCAGGAATTAAATCTGATTGGATCGAGAGGTTTGCAGTAGACATGCAGCACGCGCTGTTACAAGCTGCGCTGCCTCCTCTGCCTGCGCTGCGTCAAGTGTGCGCTGACCAGCAGAGGCCCTGCGCCTCGCCTCTGCCCTGCCTCTGCTGCGTCAAGTGTGCGCCGGGCCTAAGAGTATCTGTGTGGATGTAGATAACATATGGAACAGATCCAGTGGCCTCAAAATGGTGGTCAACTTCTGAACTGATGATTCAATGGAGCAACATTATGTTTGAGAATCACATGCAATTCATGACCATTTGGCTATTGGCTTTCACTGTTTTTGTAATAACTTTTATCATTTCAATACAATGCTTAGTTGTCAACTCCTCCATGATGAAAATAAACATCTAAGAACAATGCTCACTCTACAAAAGCTATCAGGCTACTAATGGGAAGGATTGCGATAAACTTGGGAAAAAAAACATATATCTCAACAGTCATGTGACAAAATGCGGCAAAATTCAAATTTGTCTTTACTTTCTGGTCAACTTTTACATACTTGTAAAGAAGGTCAAAACATGATCTATTATGTAAATAGAATAGGTTAAAAGTGAAGCAATAAAATGGCTACTTTCTATACTTGTGGACAAATGATAATGCTTGTGTCTCGTGCAATTGATATTTTTGAACAGAATTATTCCAACACACAAAAATTAATAGTTGGTGTGTTGCTCTTCCCCTTCCCACTTTACAGAATCCCCACCACAGTTGTAAAACACCAACAACAACACCATAGATATTGTGATTAGTCGTGTTTTCTAAGATCAAATTAGCTAATTCTGTATGTTTTTAAAAAACTAGCTAAGTATACTTCACTTATTTAATTATTCTTGGCTGCTCCCATACCAAGAACATCCTAGGCTTTTTACTCTTATGAATATAATTTTCTTCCTTCTAAGTAGCTACCTGATGTATGGATCAATAAAGAAACTGCCAACAGGTTCTGTGCTTCCAACCTCAAATATATTGTAGAACTGGACATCAGGATTCCATTTGTCTACTCCAGATTCTTCAACAAACTGCAAACCCATCAGAGATTCACAAAGTGTAAACAACCCAGAGAGCACCTTTGGTAAAGGGAAATACTCTCGTATGGCATCTTCATGCAGCCTGTACAGAAAAATGATTACATAATTAAATAAATGAAATACAAACTAAACTAGGAACTATGTTTCAAATACACAGAATGCCTTGCAGTTAATAAATCAGCTTTTTGTTTGATAACCATATATCTTAAAAGAAAATGTCAATCATAATCTGATACATGATGCTACACATGAAATGCTACATCTCTGCTGTTGATCTCATTCTGCTTCCTATCATTTTTGGGCCAGTGATGAAGACTGGAAAACAGAGCAAAAAATACATGATATTAGGAATCACATTATAGCATTGAAACTAACAGTTTCTGTGATTACAATCACAGTAGCCTACACAACTCAAGTTTTTGTTTTATTTACTTTCCTCATTTTGAATTTTTGTATCCATGGGTAAAAATAAGGAAGGTGATACTTTCAAATTGAAAGCAGTAACAACAAACGTAGAGCATAAGAACACACATTGTTTTATACAGCTTAGTAATGGGGAAAAATATACAAGAAATTATTACTTCAAGCAAATTATTACCTCTAACAAAACTAAAATCAAACAATGGAAAGTCCCCAATGTTATGTCAATAATTTGACAATAGATAGCAACTTACTGTAAAGATGACAGCTGAGTCACAGACAGGCACCTAAAGAAGAAACACATTCAAACAACTTGAATTTTCAGCCACAACTGTCATCAGAGAAAGATCGTATGTACACATGCATGTATACACACACACACACACACACACACACACACACACACACACACAATCACTGCGGCTGAACTACGTGTTGTGCAAGTAACTAGGTTTTTGTTAAGCATGACACTCTGAACAAGCTTCTGCATGCTTCAGGCAAAGTTCCAATTAGAAATGAGAAGACATTTAAAGATGATGTTAACGGTATCTAAATGATTTTCACTGATCACCTTAAACCTGTTTCTTGCACCTATTATACTGGCTGGTACCTGTAAATTGGAGAAGTCAAAGAAAATGCCAGACAAGATTATGACAGACTTGGCAGAATCACTACCTTACATGCCATTCTGCAGCTTGACAAACTTCTTTGTGGTGACTTGTAAACTATCCTGATTACATTGTTGCAATCCATCCTGGCAGTTGATGCAATACAATCTGGAGTTTCCATTGTTAAATTAAAAGAATATTCCACAAGAGAAAAGGTAGAAGCATGTAGCAATGGTGATCTCAGATCCCTGTAAACTACTTTGTGTACCAAGGAGGAAAGCGAAAATTTTAACGTCTATAGTAGATTACATGAAAAAGAAACATTTGAAATCTACATAAATAGTCTGCAAGTCACACTGAAGTGCATGGCAGAGGGTAAATCAGATATTACCAAAAAGAAGATAAAGATGACTAAAGAAATACCATACTTGAAATGATGAAGAGGACAAGGAAGATAAGTACCCTGTTAAATAAAGGAATATCAACAAGGTTGGCAGACACACAGAAATTGTTAAGGGAAGTGAAACACGGAAAAAATGCAATGAAACTTAAAATTGAAATTTGACAGTTTTAATTTTCATCAACAAGTCAAAGAGGTAACTAGGAAGTACAGAACTAGGACTAGAACAATAAAAGAAAATATAAACTGAAAGAGACATGGAAATCATACATAGAACAACTGTTTTATGATAACTGAGAATAACCTCAAATAAATAGCGAGCAGGAGCAAAAATTTTGATGGAAGAAAAATGGTAAGGCACTTGGTTCAAAACAACAATCTAACATTTTTGAAGATTTTCATTGAAGATAATATGAATCAGTTGATAGTAGTAATCAACATTTACAACTCCAATACAACTCGAGGTTGGAATACAATAATATAATAAGGACAGTTTACTAATCACTGCCAAGATGTGATGTCGATCTGCAAAAGGCACATAAAAACCACACACACATATAACACTTAAGCTTTGGCTATTGGCCTTCTTCAGAATAAAGAATATTCACTGTGTCACACTTCACAGTCAGACAACTGTCATCTCCGGCAGCCAGAGATGACAGTTGTGAGACTGAAGTGTGCCTGTGTGAATGCTCTTTATTCTGAAGAAGGGCAATGGCCGATAACTTAAGCGGTGTATGTATGTGTTTTTTTTTTTTATGCACCTGTCGCAGCTCATTGTTACATCTTTGTGGTGAGTTGTCAACAGTCCCTACTACATTTACAGCTCCAGAAAAATTCCTGGAGAATGGCTTAAATCAGAATTTATCACATTGCTGACAAAAACTGGGGCTTAGACATGTGGTGAGTACACAATGACTAGCCTCATGAGTGACTTGGTAAAGATTTTTCTGAAGGTTGTTTACAGATGAATAAACAATATTTATAAAGAACAAATTTCTTTTTCACAATTTGGTTTCAGCAGTATTCATATTGTTTCAGTGGTGTAGGAATGTGTCTACATTTGCTCTGTTGACTACCAGAAGGCTTTCAACAGGGTGAAACACCAAAAGAAAATTTAAAATATATCAGCTTAGATAAAAATTTACAAATAACTGCAAACTTGTATTGGAACCAGGCCACTTCTGTGAGCATAGACAGAAAGAACAGGGAGGAAGCAGATATTTTATGGATGACAGGGAGGGTAGGGTTGGAAGGAGGAAAGGAGGGGCTGGGAAAGAAATTGTCTCCAATAATTTTCAAGATCTCTTCAGAATACATCTTTCTTGATGACATGGAAGTGCCCTTACTTGGGAAATGTAAAAACCAAATTCAATATGCCAGAAACACTATAATTAATACTAGAAATTTCAGCTTGGTGGTTATGATATGAAATATTTATCATAATCACCAAACTGAAATTTCTATTATTATCAATAATATTGTGGTTTGTGCATGCAGCTCATAATGGAGTCTTCTCAATACTACACTTAATACAGATAGTCAGTAGTATCTGCAATTTCTTACTGAAAGAGTTACAACAAAAATATTTGAATATGTTCTATGTGTGAACCACGAGAAAAAAAACAATAATTAGTAAAATCAGAGTTTCATATATCATCTTAAGATAGGCCAGAATCTAAACCGAAAAGTCAACACATAGACATACTTTGGCACTATCATAAATGACCAGTGGGATCCTTCTGATCAGAGGAAGTCTCGAAAAAGCCAGAACAGTTTTCAATCAGATGAGTAATCTGTTTAATAATTCAATAATTGTGTATTAGCAATGAATATGAAGATAAACTTCCACACTGCTGTGTGTTCTCCAGTCTCTTCTACGATGCTGAACATGGACTCTGACAGAATCAAGTAAACTGCCAGATACCTTCACAAAATATGGTTGTACAGAATAATTTTAAGAGTGCCATGGACAGATTATGTCACAAATGTCAAGATTCTTTTCTTGAAACCTATCGTGATAAATGAAAGCATTGTTAGTAATGGTGTTTGTTAGGGTGGTGAAGAGAGTTTGGGTGTGGTTTAATGGTTTTCAGTTTCCTCTCAAACACATGTCATAAATAGTAGTCAGTGGTAGTGCAGTGCTTCTCTTGACATCAAGCCCTGGCACATGGCTTGGCTGTGCATCAGGCATGAGACAATTAATCTGCTGTGGCCGCAGCGACCTCATAGTACACTGCAATATGGCATCAACTGACTTTGCCTGGACATGGGTATGGTCCTCTGAAGACTGTGAGTGGTGTCATTGGCTTGGATCACCAGTTCTTCCTCATACCAATTACTGTGCTATATTATACAGGTAGTGAACCTGTGGGCACTCACAGCGAAAGCTATGTCAGAATGGAAGACAAGCAGACCCTCGGTGTGGTGGTACTGAGTCTGGAGAATGGATTCGGAGCAAAGTGACAAACTTGTTGGTTGTTTATTTTACTTAAAAAAAACTTGTTAAATCTTGAGCCCATATATGTGGCAACCCTCTGATGGTGCTTTGACTGGCTGCTAATTCGGAAATGGAGACTGCTTCCAATTATGACACAATGACTGTCTTGTTGGCTCTCAAACTCTTTGACTGGCAGACATCTGATTCTCTGAGGAAGGTGTCTATCAACTCTGCTCTTTGACTACTCCTTGTCCCAAAAGTAGCACTTTCAATCCCAAACCAGCCAACAACTTCATAACATGGGTAGTGGAGTGACCATGGTTATGTATTGCAAGCATCTCCTGCAGTTGCTGCCTTAATGAGACTGTATGGCTAATGCAAGCTGGTCACATACTCTGTTCCTTAATCGGAGTGTCACTCTCGTGCCAACCACTGTTATCAACTCCATACCTCATTTAACTGTCTGTAATTTACTACAAATATTTCATTCAGTTTCCTATAATCCACATGCAATACTTCAGCAAAGCTAGTGTTGATACCACCTTGAAAACAAGGGCATATAATGCAGTTTCGGCCACTATTAGAAGTGGCCTCCTCCTGGGTGTCTTACTTCCTGCTGAATGAAGGGGGAACCAGGGAACTGGTAGCATAACTGTTACCACACACTGATTGGATATTGCAGATATGAAAGAAGGAAGTTAGGCTTTCTTTATTGGATATAAATGTGTTGTCTGTTATTTCAGACATGAGATAACCTGCAACTATTATCAATCAAGACACAAAAAAACTTACTACGTTAGTTGCCAGTGGGCATTGAATGAAATCAAAAATAATATTTTAAAGTTTGTATCTAGCTACCAGAAACAGAATAAAAATAGTCAAGGGACCCAGCAATATGAATGGAGAGGATGGGTAAAGACTCCAGATGTCTTGGCTGCCTGCAGCAGCAGCACTGTGTGACAACAATGTGCACATGGAAACAGCAGCAGCTTCATGCATATAGACCAAATAGCATGTCTTAGCTGGCACTAGCCAGCAGTGCTATGTCACAACTACCACCGACCCCTAATTCATCGGTTCAGCCAGTAATAAACTACACTAATTGATGACATCCTTGCCATCAATGATAGGAAATAAAGCAATCTTCAAAAAGGAAGCCTAACTCCTTTCTTTCTCATCTGCAATATCAAGTTAGATTGTCACAACAGTTACAACTACTTATTCAGCAGCAAGCATGACACCCAGAAGAGGGCCATTTGCAATAGTGGCTGAAACATGTTGATTTTAATATACTGACTATGCCCAGAATAATTTTACTGTGATAGATATAATCTTCTGCACTCACTAAAACGAAATAGAAGTGTTGGTCACAGAACAATACCTTGGTTAAAAAATAGCCAAACTTAGACCTCCAAAGCATATGTGTCGTTATGGTCTTCAGTCCGGAGACTGGTTCGATGCAGCTCTCCACCCTGCTGTATCCTGAGTAAACATCTTCCATCTCCCAACAAGAATGGCAACACACATCCATATGAATCTGTTTACTTTATTCACCTCTAGGCCTCCATCTGTAATTTTTACCCCCGCACACTTCCCTCCAATGCTACATTCATGAGTCAAATGTTCAAATGTTTGTTAAGCTTATGGGACTTAACTACGGGGTCATCAGTCCCTACATTCATGAGTCCTTTATGTCGAAGAATGTGTCCTACCAATCAATCCATTCTTTTAGTGCAGGTATTCCAAAAATTCCTTTTCTCCCCAATTCTGTTCAGTACCACCTCATTAGTTGTGTGATATATCCACCTAATCTTAAGAATTCTCCTGTAGCACCATATTTCAAAAGCCTCTATCCTCTTTCTGTCTGAACTATTTATTGTCCATGTTTCACTCACGTACAATGCAACACTCCATAGAAATGCCTTAAAAAAAGACGTCCTTTTCCTTCCCATTGCTATTCTACATTTTATATTCTCTGTACTGTGACCATCATATTTTATTTTACTGTGCAACTAACAAAACTTATCTATCACCTATACTGTTTCATTAGCTAATCTAATTCCTTCAGTATCACCTGATTTTTCTAAGACTGCATATCATTACCCTTGTTTTACTCTTCTTAATGTTCACCTTATACACTCTCTTCAACAGACTGTCTATTCCATTCAATTGCTCTTCCAGGTCCTTTGCTGTCTCTGACAGAATTACAATGTCATCAGCAAAACATAATGTTTATATTGTGATTTAACATTTTTTACATCACTTATTCCAGATAAGGGACAATATATCTGCTTTTATTTATCGGGGCATTTATTTAAAAGGCTGGAAGAGATACTGTGGGAGAATTTTCTTTCCGCAGGAACACTTGACTTCAGCAAGTGTCTGGCCAAGTCTAAGAGTACATGCTGCCAAGGAGTACCTCAAATCAGGGAAGCTTGTTAAATGGACTATTCCATGAAAAATGGTATTCCTTTGTTTTTTAAGTTAGAGCATTGTTCATTATTCATAATTTTTCATTGTAGACCGAATGTGAAAGGTCGGATTACTACTTCTATTGTATTTTAAATACAATAAAATTTTCTACATATAATAATGGAAAGTCCAGGTTGGAATTAACAATATAATAAGGACAGTTTACAACTCACCGCAAAGACGTGGCGATGAGCTGCGACAGGCACATACAAAACACACACACACACACACACACACACACACACACACACACACACACACACACACACATATACAACACTTTCAGCTATCGGCCATGGCCTTCTTCAGAAATTAGAACACTCGCGCAATCACACAGGCACACAACACACTCATACAACCATCACCTCCGGCTGCCACACTTCGAATCACGCTCTGCAGTAGTTCTGAGGGAATGTCGTCCACTCCAAGTGCCTTGTTTCAACTTAGGTCTTTCAGTGCTCTGTCAAATTCAGCTCTCAGTACAGTATCTACTATTCCATCTTCCCTTCCTACAATATTGTCTCCAAGTTCATTTCCTTTGTAGAACCACTCTATAAACTTATTCCACTTATCGGCTTTCCATTCTTTGCTGAGAACTGGTTTTCCATCTGAGTTCTTTATATTCATACAGCTTCTTTTCTTGTCTCTAAATGTCTCTCACTTTTCCTGTAGGTGGTATCTATTTTTTCCCATTTATAGATTCTTCTACAGACTTGCATTTGCCTATTTTGCATTTCCTGTCAATCTCATTTCTTAATCATCTGTACTCTACTTTGCCTGTCTCAATTACTGCATTTTCATATTTTCTCTTTCACCAGGTAAATTTAGTATTTCTAATAAAGTAAAAAGCGCGGCAGCCGGATTTGATGTTTGTATGACTGTGTTGTGTGCCTGTGTGATTGCGTGAATGCTCTGTTTTCTGAAGAATGCAATGGTCGATGGCTGAAAGTGTTGTATGTGTGTGTGTCTTTTGTATGTGCCTGTCACAGCTTGTCGCCACGTCTTTGCGGTGAGTTGTAAACTGTCCTTATTACTATATTATTAATTCCAACCTGGACTTTCCATTACTAAATTTAGTATTTCCTTTGATATCCAAGGATTTTTAGTAGGTCTTGCCTTTCTACCTATTTTGTCCTTGCTTCCTTCACTATTTTATCTCTCAATGGTACCCATTCCCCTTCTACTGTTTTATTTCCCCCTGTTTCTGTCAATTGTTGTCTAAAGCTCCCACTGAATTCTTGAGGTCTTCAGGTTCCTTCAATTTATCCAGGTCCCATCTCCTTATTTTCCTACCTTTATGTAGTTTTTTCAGTTTCAGCTTACAGTTTATTACCAATAAGATATGGTCAGAGTCTATATCTGCCTCATTAGTACAACATTAAAATCCAATTTTGATACAAATGATGATTCATTTTAAATACCCGAATTCCAATTTCTGCTGTCTTGTCTTCCAATAAGGCACATCCCATATTTGCATGGGACCCTCAAATCCCTGTTCTGCTGCAAACGTTTCCAATTGTAACAGTTCTTCTTGTTGAACCGGAAGTGCTGAAATAAATTTTTAACACTTTTATTTTTATTTTAGTAGTACCCTAATTAACACAACTAATTATACAACTAGTATTTTACCTTTGTCTAAAAGGTGACTTAGCATCTTTTGAACATTTTCCACATTTCCTGCCATCTTTGTTTCCATTGACAAATCAGCATACTTGTCATACCCTAAGATCTTAGCAAAATTTCGCCTGCAGAAAAGAAACAAAGTTAAGTACCTCACAATGCATTTGTAAGTCAAATAAACATAAGTAAAGGCGATGTTTAAGCTATATAATATGACCTAATTATTAACAGGTGACGGTAGTAAGGACACACTAACCTCAATTAGCAACACATTCTTTTTTATTATTACTGTTGTAAATATATTCATAATAACAGTTATTTATTTAATCAAAGGAGAATAGTAACAGCAATTTCAACTGGTAAAAAGTTTTTTCCCAATAATTTAAAACTAATTGTTTACCACTATTTTAAGTGTCTAGGCATTATTGTTTGAAAACAGCTTTTCAAGGTACGTAGTATCTATGTAGGAGTGTAGTTCACTAATGTAACTTCATGAAACAAGGGTCAATTTTAAAGTAGGAATCATTTTGTAACGGTGTTAGAGCAACATAAGCTCCGCTACCAGGTGCCTTAGAACAGTGTCAAGTGTGAGAGGTTTCAAATCTCATAACAAACTGAAGACAGCACACAGGACTTGGCTGAAGACATACACAGGAGGATTTGCTGATAATACCCAAGAATAGACCTTTTTGGCCTGGGTAGAGTGGTATTTCACTACACAAAGACAAGGCTACACTTAATTGATGTGATAAGAATGCTAGACTATGGTACTGGTGTGTCCTAATGTTTCCTGAGTATATGCTGTACTTTACTATTCTATTACACAATTTGATATCGCATTATGTATAAATATATTACCGAACAGTTTGTCTTTCAAACAAACTCCATACTCCAGAGAGAGAGAGAGAGAGAGAGAGAGAGAGAGAGAGAGAGAGAGAGAGAGAGAGAGAGAGAGAGAGCGCGGGGGGGGGGGGGGGGGGAGGATATTTTTCATATTCAAATAAAGGGGTTGTTGAGCCTAAAGTTGTTAGAGGGGCAGTGGCTTCATTACTGAAATTTTGCACTCTGCCATTTATGCATGTTTCCTTTATTACCACATTTGTTGCATAAACTTAACAGGCTACTTTTGAATTTCAGGGGGACGAACTTGTTCTATCTACAGCCATGGGCTATTGACAAGTCAGAGGTTTTGTAGGAATTGAAGGAAGAGAATTAATGAGTCATTAATTGACTCATTAAAAATTAATTCTCTTCCTTCGAGTCTTACAAAACCTCTGACTTGTTAAAAGCCCGTGGCTGTAGATAGAACAAGTTCGTCCTGCTGAAATTCACAAGTAGCCTGTTAAGTTTATGGAGGAAATGTGGTAACAATGGAAACATGCATTAATGGCATAAATGTTAAATAATTTCATTAACTTAAGCAATCCGCATAACACTGTATATATTTGAGTAATCTGCACATAATTTTTTCCGAATTTATGAACGAAAAACTGGAGTGCATGGATTACTCGAGTTTAGGTTGGTATTACTCCATCTGCAACAATAAAACACACCAGGCAGGTATTACACCGCTTAAAAAAAAATCAGATCCATTTAGGCCAGTATTACACAATAATATTTTCAATCAAATCTTTGACAAAGAAATATTATCAAATATTTGTCATATTTCTTAGAAATTAATATTCATCATGGTGTTAAAAAGCGGTACTAAGGTCGTCGTATTTCAAGATAATGCACAATAAAAAGTTTTTATTATCCGCTGCCTTAGCTACTATCAACACTGCACATAATTTACTTGACAATGAGTCACCGTATCAATTATTTCACTGTAAATGGTCTCCTCATGTTGCAAAACCGGTGTAGTGGAAAATAGCGTCTCTTTCCGCCAGTTTCTTTAGGAGCGCAGCTGGCGCGTATGAACAGTTGTATTGTAGATGTAAGAATGACTTGTTGCATTTGCTTGTAATCCATCTTTCTGAGTAATGAAGTATGTTATCTACTTAAGTTGGGTAATATTTGGTTTAGTACCATCATATTACCCATACTGGTATTGGCAAGTGAGAAACACTATATCTGGAGAAGACAGGGTTACAGCAAATTTCTTGCCACTGTGGTTAAACATTGATTTCGGCGAGGTGTTGCAGTTATGTTCAAACACACGCACACATCAACTAGCAACAGCGATGCTAGTGATCAGAGTGGTTGCATTTTGTATTGCAGCTGTCACAAGACAAGCAACTTTTATAATAAAATATACGGTGAGGTGCTATATTTGATGATATTTCTTTGATGAAAGATATCTTTATGTCAAAGTTCCCTATTACACCATCAAATATCTTTTATGGAAATACATGATGTATCAACTTTGACAAAGATATATGACTGCGTAATACCAGTGTCAGCTCCATTTATTTATTTATTTATTTATTAACGGTTCAGATTCTATAAGCATTCATTTCAGTCTGCGTGTTGCTGTGAGTATGTTTCCACAGTAATACATTATGAATGAAATATTTTTCAGTTTGTATGAGAATGTTTATTAGGTAAAATATGAGAATTTTATGGGGTTGGTACAAGATTCACATACTCTGGATATGAAAACCCTGTGCCCCCCCCCTCTCTCTCTCTCTCTCAATCAGTGTGGTGTCAATTGTTTTGATACTTATCTGTCATTTTGAAATTTAAGACATGACATCCCAAGTTGGCTGCCTTTATGTGCTTGTTCAAAGCCGATGGTTGGTATCCTTATCTACACAAATCTGTGTGGTTTTCTTATTTTATTTTTTCATCGTCAAAACTTGGAGCTGCACGGATAACTTGAGGGCACAGATTATTCAAGTATATACGGTATATTGAATACAATACAAATGTAATTTAAAATCAATCATGACAAAATTAAAAATATCAGTTTGATTCTACTGAACAACCAATGCCAATCTGAATGATTACAGATCATTCTCTAACTAAAAATGGGAAGTCCAGGTTGGAATGTCAATCATGGAGCATAACCAAGCTGCAGAGAAGCATGTAAAACAGACAGTCACATTCACACAACATAAATTTTTGGCCACAACCTTCATCAGAAAAAAACACATACATTCACAAAAACACACAGACCTAACTCCAGTATACATAACCACCACCTCTGGTCCTATGCAACAAACAAAGATACTTGTATATGTAAGCAGCTTAAGTTATGTGAATGCAATTGTCTCTATTACGTGCCTGTCTGCAGCTCAGCAACTGTCTTTACGGTGAGTTGCTACCTATCCTCCAATATCAACAGATCATTCGGTATATTGTAAAAGCGGTCCTGCATGCACGTTCCCCCCCCCCCTCCCCGCACCCCTATACACGTGCGCGCGCGCACACACACACACACACACACACACACACACACACACACACACGTTTCTCCATATTTTCAGGGTCAAATCAAATGAATCTCCTAATTTAAAAGCTGATTAATAATTACATTCCCAAAAAGGTGTACAAGAAAGAATGAAGCGAAATTAAAAATGCATTGAAAGAAATATTTCTTAAACAGTTTCTGTAACATTTAAGCTTTTTGAAAATGATATTAACTCACCTATGTATTCGGATCTCCTGAATAGTTGTGCTGTTTTCCAGTGATTGCTCATTGTGTGTAGAACACCGGCGTACACTTGCCTGCCACACATTCCAGCGCAGATTTCTATCTGCACAATGCTCTAGAAATCCAGTGGCCACTGCAGGCTGCAATGTGATGGTCCAGGGGCCACGACCTGGTTGACTTCTGCAACAAAGTAATTTTCCATGAATGCGTGTGACTTGGTAGCACATTGGTAGAGTGCCAGAATATGAATACAAAGGTCATGGGTTTGATTCCTGCTAGGTCCTAGGACTTTTATCTGTCACTTTCCACTTCTTTCACCTCTGGCAATGTTACTGATGTGAAAAGTGTCGAGTACCACCATGGTTCAGAATCCACATTAAACTGTAGGTCCCCCTATAAATGGCTGGGTAAGTCCTTCAAAGGTTGGAAGGCAACACCATATCACCTCCAAATAGGACGATGGCTAGTAAAGCACTGTGGTAAACCAATCTTCAGATTGTTGACTGCTTTACCTTACTTGATTTAGATTTACTTATTCTGAAATTCTTAACCAATAATGTCACATATTATGAGAAGAGCATACGATAAGTTCATGCCGCAGGAGTACAGTAAGTTCTGTACTTGATCAGTAGTATAAGACTATTATACATACAGGGGTATGTTAGAACGTGTCTGAAATGAGGAATTTAAGATAAACAATGTTGTTAAAAAAACTAGTCTGAAATTCTCCCCTCACTATATCTGAGGCTATTGCAACAGTTATTTTGGCACAAGATATTCTCAAGTGTAGTGGAAACAATAATTTTTTTGAATCACTAAAAAGTGAATCACCCATTAATCATGATAGATGTATTAGTTTAACAGTGTTACCAGCTCCCACTTTCAGTAATCTCTGATGAATTTTACTCCCTACAGACAATTTGAAAAAGAAGAAAGAAAAATACCGAAGAAAACAGTAGGCTTTACACACGTGGTGAGAAATCAATGCAAAGACATAAGAAAGAACTGAATTAGATGGCAGCAAGAACCAGACTGAAAAGAGCAAGGTTTACCAGTCATGTATTCAGAATGAATACAGCAAGAATAGCTGAAAGAGTCTGTAAACAACAACAAGAACAAGAGGAAAGACTGAAGCCAAGTGGATTGTTGAGCTCCAGCTTGATTGACTAGACCTGGGGAACAAGGTCGAAGGAAATGAAAAATGGAGAAGCAAGTATACAGCAACCAATATGTTGAATATCAACAAAAGAGTAGCATACAGGAAGAGATTCATGACTGGAACAGACAAGAAAAGAGGATACAAAAGATATCAGCAGAGAGGGGAAGGTAAAAAGAGAAAGGGTTAAAAGGTTCAAAGAGAAAGGGAAAAATGCAATCCATGAAGGGTATATCTGTGATACAGACCCTGTAACATGAACAGAAGATGAAAAAAAGAAAGTGCAGGAGGAGTAGGAGGAGGTTGGAGGAGAGGAGGATACCAGGGTTCTGAAATTTCTGTATGTTAATTTCTTGTAACTTTGTGTGTGTGTGTGTGTGTGTGTGTGTGTGTGTGTGTGTGTAAAATATCCCAATGTGGCATTGTCATACAGGTACAAAAAGTGTTCAAATATATGTAGAGTTTATGATACATAACTACGGGTCATCAGTCTCTAAACTTACAAACTACTTATGAACTAGCTAATACTAAGGAAGGTACAAATATCCATGCCCAAGGGGGTATTCAAACCCCCAACCATAATGGCTGTGCAGACAGACTGGTGTGCTGCAGAACTGCGGCCGGCCATACAGGTACAGTGAAGAGCTGAATGCAAGGGATAACTACAGTCATTCTTATCCTGAGATCATGCTGATCTGTTATATGGATACATGATAACGTCATCCTCAAGGTAAATTATTCTGGAGGTAAAAAGTTGTCTATTTGAATATGAGAGAAGAGACTACTCAAGAGGTTGTCAACATCATGTGTAAAAAAATTGACATTCTATGGATCAGAGTGTGAAAGTTAGACATATAAACCAGCTAGGTAGGTTAGATATAATACAGGTTAGTGGAGTTCTATGGCATGATGAACAGGACTTCAAATCAGGTGAGTGGAAGGTTATATAAAAAAAAGCTAGCTGAAAACCTGGCGTTGCCCAGGAATTTCTTTACTTAAGCCTTCAGTTAGTACTTCTTCTATCCCTTCTCTCTCTGTCCTCCTCCTGTTTTCTAAAAACATGTTATATTTATCAGAGAATATATAAGAAATAAGGCTGTCTGTCATAATGTACAGAATCAAAACAAAGATAGAAATCAGAATACCAATGATTAAAGGCACCTGTTTATCGTGAAGTGCGAAATTTTTGCAATATTTTACATTTTTTGCGGAAAATCACGAAATCAATGAAATTTATGAAAAATCGTTAAATAATCCACGAAATTTTGTGAAATCTCATCAGTCATTTAAATGTACTGGCGGAAATTCGATAAATAAATGACAATCGATTGTACATCACTTCGATATATATTGTTTCGAGTCCTGCCAACCTCTCTTCATGTGCAGTGAAGAAGTCCATTTCCGGCGCGTTATTTGATATGGTGATGGTAATGTCCTGCGTGCTTGTAATCATTTCTGATCGCAGATTCTTTCAATGATTTGTTCTAGTACAGCAGATTAACATGGTCGTAATAGTTTTTAATTGTGAAAGTGAATTCGCGTCAGATGAATTTTACGTTTTTCATTAAACAAGGAAAATAATCCTGTGCAAATACTGCGATATGCGTATTGAATGGCAAAGAAAGGATACTTGCCCACAAGATATAAACAGCAGTTCTTCCCATAAAAAGGACAAGGAGAAAGAGCTGTCAATGGGTGTCAAGAGGCAAGTTACTCACGAACATCAATGAAGCAGAAAAACGAGCTAAAAGTGGACGAGGAAGAATTTGTGTTATGAACACTACGAGCTTTGTTCCAAAAAATACCGCTAAGAGCCATCGTGGTTTTTGTGAATGGTATATATTCTGGAGGAGGAGGAGGAGGAGGGAGACTGGAATTCGGTAGTAGGAAAAGGAAGAGCAGGAAAAATAGTAGGTGAATATGGACTGGGCAGAAGGAATGAAAGAGGAAGTCGCCTGGTAGAATTTTGCACGGAACATGATTTAATCATAACAAACACGTGGTTTAAGAATCACAAAAGACCGGGAGACACCGGAAGGTATCAGATAGATTTTATAATGGTAAAACATAGATTCCGGAACCAGGTTATAAACTGCAAGACATACCCAGGGGCAGATATAGACTCTGACCATAACTTGTTAGTCATGAACTGTAGGCTGAAACTGAAAAAACTGCAGAAAGGTAGGAAAATAAGGAGATGGGACCTGGATAAATTGAAGGAACCTGAGGTTCTTAAGAATTTCAGAGGGAGCTTTAGGCAACAATTGACAGAAACAGGGGGAAATAAAACAGTAGGAGAGGAATGGGTAGCATTGAGAGATGAAATAGTGAAGGCAGCAGAGGACAAAATAGGTAGAAAGGCAAGACCTACAAAAAATCCTTGGATAACACAGGAAATACTAAATTTAATTGATGAAAGGAGAAAATATAAAATGCAGTAAATGTAACAGGCAAAATGGAGTACAGACGACTAAAAAATGAGATTGACAGGAAATGCAAAATGGCTAAGCAGGAGTGGCTAGAAGCCAAATGCAAATCTATAGAAGAATGTATAAGAAGGGGGAAAATAGATACCGCCTACAGAAAAATAAAAGACACATTTAGGGACAAGAAAAGTAATTCTACGAATATCAAGAACTCAGATGGGAAACCAGTTCTCAGCAAAGAAGGGAAAGCTGAAAGGTGGAAAGAGTACATAGAGCAGCTCTACAAAGGAAATGAACTTAGAGACGATGTTGTAGGAAGGGAAGAGGAAGTAGATCAAGATGAAATAGGAGATACTATACTGAGAGATGAATTTGACAGAGCCCTGAAAGACATAGGTCGGAACAAAGCCCCAGGAGTAGATGACATACCCTCAGAGCTACTAAAGTCTCTGGGAGAGCCAGCCATGACAAAACTATTTGAACTGGTGTGTAGGATGTATGAGACAGGCGAAATACCCTCAGACTTTAAGAAAAATGTAATAATCCCCATTCCAAAGAAATCAGGCGCAGACAGGTGTGAAAATTACAGAACCATCAGTTTGATAAGTCATGGTTGCAAAATTTTAACACGAATTATCCACAGGAGAATGGAAAAGCTGATAGAAGCTGACCTCGGGGAAGATCAGTTTGGATTCAGGAGGAACGTAGGAACCCGGGAGGCAATACTTACCTTACGTCTTATCATAGAAGATAGATTAAGGAAAGGCAAACCTACATTTTTAGCTTTTATAGATTTGGAGAAAGCATTTGACAATGTTGACTGGACTACACTCTTTCAAATTCTGAAGTCAGCAGGGGTAAAATACAGGGAAAGGAGAGTTATTTACAACTTGTACAAAAGCCAGACCGCAGTTATTAGACTCGAAGGGCATGAAAGGGAAGCATCAGTTGGGAAGGGAGTAAGACACGGTTGTAGCCTCTCTCCGATGTTATTCAATTTGTACATTGAGCAGGCGGTGAAGGAAAGCAAGGAAAATTTTGGAATAGGCATTAAAGTTCAGGGGGAAGAAATAAAAACATTGTGTTTTGCTGATGACATTGTAATTCTGTCAGAGACAGCGAACGACCTGGAAGAGCAGTTGAATGGAATGGACAGTGTGTTGAAGAGAGCGTATAAAATGAACATTAAAAAGAGCAAAACAAAAATAATGGAATGTAGTCTTAGAAAATCAGGCGATGCTGAAGGAATTAGATTAGGTAATGAGACAGTGAAGGTGGTAGATGAGTTTTGTTACTTGGGTAGTAAAATAACATGAGATGGTCGCAGTACAGAGGATATAAAATGCAGAGTGGCAATGGGAAGAAAAGCATTTTTGAAAAAGAGAAATTTGCTAACATCAAATATTAATTTAAGGGTAAGGAAGTCTTTTCTGAAGGCATTTGTGTGGAGTGTTGTCTTGTATGGGAGTGAAACATGGACGATAAGCAGTGCGGACAGGAAGAGAATAGAGGCTTTTGAAATGTGGTGCTACAGAAGAATGCTGAAGATTAAGTGGGTAGATCACATAACTAATGAAGAGGTACTGAACAAAATTGGCGAGAAAAGGAATTTTTGGTATACCCTGACTAAAAGAAGGGATCGCTTGGTAGGACACATTCTTAGACATCGAGGAATCGTAAATTTAGCATTGGAGGGAAGTGTGTGGGGTAAAAATCGCAGAGGGAGACCAAGAGACGCGTATAGTAAGCAGATTCAAGTGGATGTGGGTTGCCGTTCTTATGAGGAGATGAAAAGGCTTGCTCAGGATAGAGTAGGGTGGAGAGCTGCATCAAACCAGTCTCCGGACTGAAGACCATAACAACAACAACAACATACATTCTGGATTTCACCCTTTGTTGCAGTGTTTGTAGTCTGCTTTTGAACTTTTCGTAAGTGAAGTGCTACCTGTATCCGATCGTGAAGAAGCATGTTTTTTCCCACTGCGAAGTTTAAGAGATAAGTAATTTCTTTCGCGGAGACGACTTTTAATTGTGCCGATGCACGTATTGTACGGGTGAAAACACACGAAATTGCCCGAGAAGAGAAGATAGAGAATTTTAAAGGAAACCGCAATGGGATTGTTACGTGTAGCTCCGAAATATTTTGACAAAAATGAAAAAGGAAACGCGCGCGCGCACGCACACATACACACACACACCCCATGTGGTAAGTCCTCATATGCAGTATTCCCTAATAATTACGTGCACAATGCGGGCGCTGCCGAGAGTAACTGTGCAGTGCAAGGGTTTATATATATCGTTATTTCTCATGGCTGTCATTGTTTGCGATGTAATAGTAGAATGAAACTTTCACTCTGCAGCGGAGTGTGCGCTGATACAAAACTTCCTGGCAGATTAAAACTGTGTGCTGGAACCGGGACTCGAACCTGGGACCTTTGCCTTTCGCGGGCAAGCGCTCTACCACTGAGCTATCCCGACATGACTCACAATGCCGCCTCACAACTTCACTTCCGCCAGTACCTCGCCTCCTACTTTCCAAACCTCACAGAAGCTCTCCTGCGAAACTTGCAGGACTAGCACTCCTGGAAGAAAGAATATGGTGGAGACATGGCTTAGCCACAGCCTAAGGGATGTTTCCAGAATGAAACTTTCACTCTACAACACAGTTTTAATCTGCCAGGAAGTTTCATATCAGCACACACTCCGCTTCAGAGTGAAAGTTTCATTCTGGAAACATCCCTTAGGCTGTGGCAAAGCCATGTCTCCACCATATCCTTTCTTCCAGGAGTGCTAGTCCTGCAAGTTTCACAGGAGAGCTTCTGTGAGGTTTGGAAAGTAGGAGGCGAGGTACTGGCGGAAGTAAAGTTGTGAGGTGGCATCGTGAGTCGTGTCGGGGTAGCTCAGTGGTAGAGCGCTTGCCCGCGAAAGGCAAAGGTCCCAGGTTCGAGTCCCGGTTCCGGCACACAGATGTAATAGTAATTTAAGTGTGCAAATCACAAAGGAACGGCCGCGCTTTCCATTTCGATTAGCCATTTTTTCGTTTTTAAGTAAATTACTTAGGCTACGGAAAACTTATTTAAGTAATAGGATAAATGTATCTCAAATTTTTTTTTAAAATTATGTCTCTCCATCAATGTAAAATCTTCATTTTTTCTGAATAAAATATAGTGTTACACTGTAATGAGGCTATAATTGACTTTTGATTTAGTTTTTATCCGTTAAAAAATGAAAATAAAATTAGCGAAATTATTGACAAAATAAAATAAAAGTAGCGAAAAATATACCGAAATGGGTTTTAAAAAATGACGAAATCCAGCAAAAATTTTCACCACAAACAGGTGCCTCTACCAATGATATGTAACATTCATACATACATTTAATTTACATCTTGACTATAAACAACACCGAGCGGAGGTTGCTGTGGCAGTGGTAACACACTGGACTCGCATTCAGGAGGACGGTGGTTCAGACCAGCCTCCAGCCATCCACATTAGGTTTTTCGTGTTTTCCCTAAATCTCTCCAGGCAAGTGCCAGGGTGGTTCCTTTGAAAGGGCATGGCCTATTTTCTTCCCCACCCTTGCACAAACAATCTGAGTGTAAGTTCCGCCTCTAATGACCAAGCTGTCGACGGGGCATTAAACAATAATCTTTCTTCCTAAAAAATTTTTTTAATATGACTTGTCCAGGATGTAATATGAATATTTTCTATGGTAAGCACATCCCTGAGCAAGCGACATAAAGCTGTCCATGTGAGAAACATGGAGATTTCAAATTCACTGCACAGTATTGAGTAGATTGTACTGTGATTTATTAATAATAATACAAAATGCAAGTCTCACTGGAAACGGCAGTCTCTTAAACTTAAAAGTCAGATGTACACTGTTTCATTGTCTTCCTTTCCTTGTAGCTCTAGAGAAGTCTAATGCTTCTTACTACAGCGGTATGTGCTTCACAGTTCAAAGTTGCTTCATAGTTCTCGGCAGCACTGTCATCGTTCAAGAATTTCCTTAACCTTACTGGAATACAGGAGTGTCCTAGCAGTGACTGAGAAGTGCAATAAGAAGTGGTGCCTGATATGAAAAGTTTTTACCCATAACAGTATATATGATCTCATATTTATTAAGTTATATGTTCTACAATTGCATAATTTTTCAGGTATATGTCATTTGTATACGTGCTGTATGTCTGTAAAATCTGTTGTGAATACAAGTAGTAGTAAAGAAGTATTATATTAAAACTTGGTGTGTGATGGGGTGGTTTTCCGTTAACATTACTGTTTTTGTGCTAGTATATCATGAACTACGTGTCATACTGCGATACAATTTCAAAGGTACATTCAGCTGCATATGTGTATACTGTGTGTAAAATTTTCTGCTGGTACAATATGTAGTGTAGAAATTATAAATTGTGATGTTATACCGAATGCCACAGTTTTATTCCGTGGACAACTGAAAAGTAGTAAGTGGGAAACTTTTTTCATTTCATCATTTCGCCATGGTTGTTAGCAAGAAAAAGTTTCCTAATGGTTTGAAATTTTGTTTAAAGTTTGATGCAAATAGCTAAGTGCTCTCCTTCTCAAATAGTGGTCTGATAAAAGTCACACTACCTTCTGGCTCCTACCCTTGTAACCACCCCCAATGTAAAACCTGCCCTATGCACCCTTCCACCACCAACAAACTGTCCATTCGCATGAATGGTCACAGGCAGACAGTGTTTGTTGGTAATGAGGATCACCCTGTGGCTAAACACGCCTTGGGGCACGGCCAGCACATCTTGGCACAGTGTTACACCATCCGGGTTATCTGGATACTTCCCACCGACACCAATCCTTCAGAACTCCGGAGATGGGAACTACCCCTTCAGCAGATTCTCTCTTCCCGTTGCCCACCTGGTCTCAACCTCTGCTGAATTCAAATTCCCACCCACCATCTTAACATCTTTGCCTCGGTTCTCTGGACGAGCCTCTTCCTCAAGTGCTATCTCTATCTAACTTCTTAACTTCTTTGCTTTCTACAGTATGTCTGCCTAGGTGTACTTGCGTCTGTGTAAATTGTGTGTGTGTGTGTGTGTGTGTGTGTGTGTGTGTGTGTGTTTATTTGTTACTATCACTGCCTGTGCTCCTTCGCCTGGTTAAGTAGACTTCATCTATTTTTTTACATTATATATATATATATATATATATATATATATATATATTACAGACAAAAAATTCCTAGCAGCTGGTGACTTACCCAAAGGACAGGCTCGTTGACAGACACAAATAAAATCACACAAACACACATACAAGCTTTCGCAACCGTTGGTTGCTTCGTCAGTAAAAGAGAAAGAAAGGAGAGGAGAAAGGGAAGGATATGGGTTTTAAGGAAGTGGAAAAGGAGTCATTCCAATCCCAGGAGTGGAAGGACTTACCTTATGGGAAAAAACAGGAAGGTAAACAAACACACACACACACACACACACACACACACACACACACACACACACACACACACACACACATATCCAAACGCAAACACACCTAGACAGACATTTGTAAAAAGCAAAGCATATATATATATTTGTCCAGGCAGAGATTCAGGGAATTCTCAGATCCTTAGGCCCCCTACAAAACATTTCACCCGAGTCCATCAAACTCATGACCCCACCGACACCCCACACCCCTACCTTCTACCTACTTCGTAAGATTCACAAACCTAATCATCCAGGCCGGCCGATTGTGGCCGGTTACCAAGCCCCCACAGAACGAATCTCTGTCTACATAGACCAACACCTTCAACCCATCATGTGCAGTCTCCCATCCTTCATCAAAGACACCAACCACTTCCTCGATTGCCTGAAATCCTTACCCAGCCTGTTACCTCCTGAAACCATCCTTGTAACCATTGATGCCACTTCCTTATACACAAATATCTCACATGCCCAGGTCCTCGCTGCGATGGAGTATTTCCTTTCACGCCAACCACGCACTTCCTTACCTAAAACCTCTTCCCTTAATACCCTAGCCAGCTTCATCCTAACCCACAACTTCTTCACCTTTGAGAGCCAGACATACCAACAACTAAAGGGAACAGCCATGGGAACCAGGATGGCCCCCTCATACACAAACTTATTTATGGGACGCTTAGAGGAAGCCTTCCTGGATACCCAAGCCTGTCAACCCAAAGTTTGGTACAGATTCATTGATGACATCTTCATGATCTGGACCAACAGTGAAGAAGAACTCCAGAATTTCCTCTCCAACGTCAACTCCTTTGGTCCCATCAAATTCACCTGGTCCTATTCCAAATCCCATGCCACGTTCCTCGATGTTGACCTCCACCTGTCCAACGGCCAACTTCACACATCCGTCCACATCAAACCTACCAACAAACAACAGTACCTCCATTATGACAGCTGCCATCCATTCCACATCAAACATTCCCTTCCCTACAGCTTAGGTCTTCGTGGCAAAAGAGTCTGCTCCAGTCCTGAATCCCTGAACCAGTACACGAATAACCTAGTAACAGCTTTCACATCCCGCAGCTATCCTCCTGATCTGGTTCAGAAGCAAATTACGAGAGCCACCTCCTCACCCCCCAAATCCAGAACCTTCCACCGAAGAACCCTAGAAGTGCCCCTTTTGTCATCGGATACTTTCCGGGACTAGAGCGGACTCTGAATGTGGCTCTCCAGCAAGGATACGACTTCCTTAAATCCTGCCCCGAAATAAGATCCATCCTTAATGAAATCCTTCCCACTCCACCAAGAGTGTCTTTCCGCCACCCACCTAACCTTCGTAACCTTCTAGTCCATCCCTATAAAATCCCCAAACCAACTTCCCTACCCTCTGGCTCCTACCCATGCAACCGCCCCCGTTGTAAAACCTGCCCTATGCACCCTTCCACCACCACTTACTCGATTCCAGTAACCCGGAAGGTGTACACAATCAAGGGCAGAGCCACTTGCGACAGCACCCACGTGATTTACCAACTGACATGCCTGCACTGTGAAGCATTCTATGTGGGAATGACCAGCAACAAACTGTCCATTCGCATGAACGGTCACAGGCAGACAGTGTTTGTTGGTAATGAGGATCACCCTGTGGCTAAACGTGCCTTGGTGCACGGCCAGCACATCTTGGCACAGTGTTACACCGTCCGGGTTATCTGGATACTTCCCACCGACACCAACCTTTCAGAACTCCGGAGATGGGAACTTGCCCTTCAGCTTATTCTCTCCTCCCGTTGCCCACCTGGTCTCAATCTCCGCTAATTCAAATTCCCGCCAACTATCTTTAGCATTTTTGCCTTGGTTCTGTGGACAGAGCCTCTGCCTCAATTGGTATCTCTGTCCAACTTCTTTGCTTTTTACAAATGTCTCTCTAGGTGTGTTTGCGTTTCGATATGTCTGAGTGTGTGTGTATTTGTTTACCTTCCTTTTTTTCCCCTAAGGTAAGTCCCTCCACTCCTGGGATTGGAATGACTCCTTTTCCACTTCCTTAAAACCCATATCTTTCCCTTTCTCCTCCCCTTTTTTTCCTCTTTTTCCTGAAGAAGCTGCCAGTGGTGGCGAAAGCTTGTATGTGTGTTTGTGTGTGATTTTATTCGTTTCTATCGACGAGCCGGTCCTTTTGGTAAGTCATCATATTTCTATTTTCTATTTTTATATATATATATATTCGGTGCTGTAGGCAGTGCTGATATCTCTATCACCACATTTATCCTGCATCCTTCAGCTTCCCCTTCCTCTTCCTTTCCCTTCGAACTCCTAGTTAACACAGCAGCCAGAATCTACATTTATTTATAACATCATGTTCCGCAGGACTGAGTTGAGGAACACATCTCCATGGCCATGTCATAAGTCAGTACATCAGATTGTAACAAAATAGTAATATATAAAGTGAAACTTATAGGAATCATATGCACATGACTGGCTTAAATAAAAGTGAAAGGAATCAACAATGTAACAGAAATTAGTTTTATTTTTTATTTTTTCCAACAATAGAATGAGTGAGACATGAGGAAACTCCCGTCTTGAAAGTGCATGGATTACTACTAAGCTTTCTGAATTTTTGTGGCAGCTTATTAAAAATGGATGCATCAGAATACTGCACACCTTTCTGCACAACAGACAAGATGGTGTGATCCAAATGCAGATTCAATTTCTGTCTAATGCTAACTGAGAGAGTGATGCTAACTCTTGGTAATAACCAATTATTATTATTATTATTATTATTATTATTATTAACAACAAACAACATTAAAGAAAATATGCATTAACTGGCTATTGTCGGAATCCACAGGCTACTGAACAGGGATCGACGAAAGGTTTGTGAGATTACACAACTTACTGCTCAAACTGCCCACTTCTGTGCAATAAATAACCCTTTTGAATCAGAGGAGTTACCCCAAAAAAAATAACACTATATCTCATACATGAATGAAATAAGCAACATAGACTACTTTTGTATTGAACTATCACTTATTTCAGATAGTAATCAATGCAGCATTTAGTTTTTGAACAATATCCTGAACATAGGTTTTCCACAACAGCTTAATATCTACGGTATCTGAACACCCAGAAATTTGAACTGCCCATTCTATGTACTTGAAATGTCGTTTTTGTTGAAACGAGTGTTAAAAACAAACTAAATAGAGTCTTAATGTCATTTAGAATCAATGTATTTTTCTACAAGGCACAAACTTATTTCTTTAACTGCATTATTCGATACTGCGACAATGTTGCAAATGAAGCAGGTGTCATCAACAAACAGAAATATCTTAAGAATTGCCTGTTACACTAGAAGGCATATAATTTATATAAATGAGAAACAGCAGCAGCCTCAGAAAGAACCCTGGGCAACCTCCACTTAACTGTTTCCCATTGTGAGTGTATATCATACCCATTTTCAGCACTGTAGAGAATTACCTTCTGCTGTCTGTTATAAAAAAAGAAAAAAAAAAAGTGAATCGTTTGTGAATTACTTCCCTTACTCCATAATGTTCCAACTTTTGCAACAATATTTTGTGTTCAATACAAACACTTTTACTAAATCAAGAAGCGTTTACAGTTTTTTATTTAATCCATTCAGCGCCTCACAGAAAAAAAAACCTATTTATTTATTTATTTTCGGTTGTTAAACCACTTCTAAAACTAAACTGTACATTTGATAGCACATTATGTATCCTTACCTGTCAGCTGCCATCATCTTTAAAACATCCTCTGGGAAGTCATTCATAATAGATGAATATTTAATCACATGTTTAAATTGATTTGTGGCAATCTGTAGACATAAAAAAGTACAAAAACTTGAGAACAGTTTATATACAATAACATGAAATATCTGATGTAATAAACTTTATTACTCACCTCCACTTTATCTCTGTATGCTTTTTGTGCTTTTGCCAGTTTAAGAAGGGTACTGTTAAGATTAGCTTTCTTGTTCCCTTCCAAGTCTAAGCCATTTAAACGACCTTCCAGTAAAAATTTTTGTACTACCCGCTTTTCTTCTTCAGTCTTTGCAGAACCACTTAATTTCTACAGAAGACATGAAACATTTACTAAAGCATTCTCCACCACATAAAAAAAAAAAAATCATAGGCTGGAATTAAACAATATAATACGGACAGTTTACAACTCGCTGCAAAGATGCAACGACAAGCTGCAACAGGCACATAGAAAAGACACACACATACAACACTTAAGCTATAGGCTATGGCCTTCTTCAGAAATGACACATGCGCACAACACAGTCACACAACCATCATCTCTGGGTGCCGCACACCAAATCACGCTCTGCAGTGTGGAAACAGGTGAGGGGAGTGGGGGGGGGGATAAGAAGGTTATGTCAAGGTGGTGGGGATTGATTCATCACAGACTTATAAAGCATGTGCAATGGGGGACAAAAAGATTACCCAGCCCGAATAATTTAAAGTTCTAGAACTGAGCATTGCGCACGCCTAAGCTCATATGCGCAAGTTTTGCCAATTCCAGTGGTCTGTGTAGCTACAGCTTGCTGTTTACATCATCAAATAGAAGCAAGACAATAATTAAGATACATTATATGTTGAGCTTAATTGCACTTTAACTCACATATCACTTATTTTGGAAAACACTATTTGAGCATGTGAAAATGGTTGACAGAATTCCATGTGGGTACATTTACTACAAAGAACCGATTCTCACATGTTTCATTAGATGAGTGGATAGGCTGATGGTTTATGAATGCAACAGTCTGACGTTAAAATCCCACTGGAGTCAATTTACTTTTTAGACCTTTTGTAGGTAATATTTTAAATATTAATTTGCTATAAACTGTGCAATTGTGGGCTTTTATTGGTTTTTAGAAGATTGTATTTTATAATAATCTAATCATTAAACACACACACACACACACACACACACATTCATAGTAATAATATTGAAAATGGATTTATTTTTTATTTATTTATTTGTTAATTACCTTAACTGCCACATGGTGACTCTGTAGTTTTCAGCTAAGAGAAATGTATCAGCTTATTAGCATACGTCATATGCCTACTTCAAAATGGCTGATGCGAACGTTCACAAGCACATAATTGCTTTCTTTGAAAGTGGTGTTAGTGCATCTGAGGCAGCAGATTGTTATGATGCTGATGCTTCCACACCAAGGAGATGGATCAGATGATTCAGAGATAATGATGAGGTAAGCCGACATTCAATGACTGGAAGACCACGAGTCTCTACTCGAAGTTAAGATGATGAGGTGATCAGAGTGGCCCAGAATGTCCCTTTATCAAACATCCAGAAACTAGGGAGAGCTTCACATTTCCCAGGCTCATCGAAAACTGCTCTCAGATGATTAAACGACTATGGAATCAGGTCCCAGCAAACTCTTATTAAAGAACCATTATCTGACACTCAAGCTGTGGCCAGACGGGCAATTTTGAGTTCCTGGGAAAATGTTGATTGGAGAAAAGTCATTTTCACTGATGGATGCACAGTTGAGTCCACAAGCAGAAGTCCTGTTCTTGTGTACCGCACAGATAGGCAATGATACTGACATCCCGCTTCATGGCTACATGCAGTAGAAGCGAGTGCATAAGTGTGAAATGTTGGGGCTGGATGTCTTATGTGGATGCAGAAACCTTAGAACGAATCCAATACAAGTTAAATTCAGCATGCTATGAACACTTCCTTGAAAGTGTAATCATTCCTGGAGCTAGACTTTGGTACCCCAAAAGACATCTCATTTATCTCAATTATGCATCACACACCAGCATTAGGATTCAGAGCTGGTTCCAAAGAAGAGAGAATATTATTCAATGACTAGCATGGCCTCCTAAGGTCACCTGATCTCAATCCCATAGAGAACGTATGAGCTAAACTCAAGAAGACTGTGCAGGATAATTTGCCAGACCTTCCTCCAAGAACTGCTGATGTCTTGCGGAATTTGTTTATTCTTCATGGGAGAGATTTGCCATGGATTAATCCTTTTTGCACAGACTTGTAGCTTCTATGCCTTAAAGGATCCAAGCTGTTCTTGATGCCAATGTCATGTGGGCAAAATACTGAAGCTATAAGTAGCCTACATTGTATTACTTTTATTTAAATGGGAGGTCATACTAATATCAACCTCCAAGGAAGATTATTTTTATTTTTAAGGGAGGTCAGATGAAAAATATGCTCCAATGACGTTTATTTTTTGTTATGGATGGTCAAATAAATATTACCTTCCAAGGAAGATTACTTTTAGATATCAAATTGACAGACTTTAATTAGTTGTTTACTAAAGAGAGTACTGAAAAAAGTAAAACCAATATAATTTAATAACAGAAAATAACTAAAGCAAGAAACATTTGCACCACGATTAAAAAAAATAAAAAAATAAATAAATAAAATAAAATGAAAAACTAAAGCTTTGGTAGCATCTGATCTGATGCATACCATTTAATACAGAAGTCCAAAACACTATCAATAAGCTACTTGTCTTTTCTCATTAGTGTAACGGTCAAATAGACCTACCGGAGTTGAAGAATGAATATTAAATTGGAAACAACAGATAATGGATGGCACAGCCACACACTTGTGTAAACAGTGAGTAAGGACTTTGAAAATTATGCCTATCTGCTGATACATTTATTGTAGCTTAACACTACAGATTCAGTCAAAGTAATTACAAAGAAATGCATCCATTTTTAACATTTTTACTAAGGCTATCATTTGTCTCGTTGTTTACAGATTAGGCAATTACAAAATGGAATATGTTTCAGAATTTGGAATCTAGAAAAGCCTATAATGATACAATTCACAGTAAATAAATGTTAAAAAATATTACCTGCACAAGTCTGGAAAAAGAAGTTGACTCCAGTGGTACTCAAAAATGCATCTTGTGTTCATAAACTGTCACCCTACCCACTCAGCTAATGAAACATATGTAAGAAGTGGTTCGTTGAAGTAAATCTACCCATGTGGAGTTCTTATACCTCAACCACTTCTATGTGCTCGAGTAACATATTCCAAAATAAATGATATGCGAGTTAAGCTGCTATGAATCTCGACATATATTGTATCTTAACTAATATATAGCTTCTATTTGATGATGTAAACACCAAGCTGAAGCTCCAAACACTGCTAGAGTTGGCAACACTCGCACTTTGGAACTGAGGCATACGCAATGCTCTGTTCTTGGACTTTAAATTATTTGGGCCGTGTAGTATTTTTGTCTCTCATTGTACATATTAGATGAGTGGAGAGGAAACACACACACACACACACACACACACACACACACACACACACACACACCTGTACACTTCAGAAAAGCTGGTGGTGGGTGGGAGGATCCGGATGGCTCAGTTTGTGAAGTAGCCATTGAGGAAATGCTCTGCTGCATGCTGTTCCACAGGGTGGTCTACATTGTTTTTGGCCACTGTTTGGCAGTGGCCATTCATCTAATGGACAGCTGGTTAGTGGCCATGCCAATATAGAAAGCTGTGCAGTGATTGCAGCATAGTTGGTAAATTAGATGGTTGCTTTCACAGATGATCCAGTCTCTGATTGAGTAGAATAAGCCTGTGATGGGACTGGAATAGGAAGTGCTGGGTGTGTGGATTGGTAGGTCTTGCAGCAGGGTCTTCCACAGGGATATAAACTCTGTGGCAGTGGGCTGGGTTGTTTTTTTTTTTTTTTTTTTTGTGGCGCACAACTTCTATGGTCATTAGCGCCCAGACAAGAACTTAGATTCACTAGATCTCAAAAAAATTTGGTGACTGTCAGAAAAGCAAGAAGAGGCTAAAAACGAAAGATAAAAGACAATTAAAAGGGTTAAATATCCTTTGATAAGTTGGCCAATGTGATAAAACGCAAAACTTGAGCAGCTGCTCGGGTGTCATCAGCTATAATTTCCTCCAGAGTAGACAGAAAGCAAAGGGCTACACGGAGATGATTAAAATTAACACAAGTCAGTAAAACATGTCGCACTGTCAGCAGTTCACCGCAGGAGCACAGCGGTGCAGGGTCGGCGGATAGCAGGTGACGGTGGCTGAAACGGCAGTGACCGATCCGCAACCAGGCCAGGATGACCTCCTCCCGCCGAGAGGAGGTCCTCCAAGTGGTCGGGATCAGTTTGACAGTTCGCAATTTATTGTTGTACAGTGAAAGCCATGCACTGTGCCATGACGACACGATACTCCGGCGAAGAGCCCGTTGAACATCGTCCGGTGGGATGCAAAAGGTAGCCATGCGAGGCAAAAGAGCTGCGGCCTTGGCTGCTATGTCAGCGGCCTCATTCCCGGGCACATCCATGTGGCCAGGGACCCACAGGAAAGAAACGCGACAGCTGTCATCTACTAGCAACTGGAGGGAGCGTTGGATCCGATTCACGAGAGGATGGTTCGAGAAAGGGTCCTTAAGACTCTGCAGGGCACTAAGGGAGTCCGAACATATGGCATAGAAAAGTTCGCGGTGGCGGCAGGTATACAAAACGGCCTGGTGGAGGGCAAAAAGCTCAGCCGTGAAGTTCGGGCACCGGTCAGGGAGCTTGTATTGGAAACGGTTGTCCCTGATGACGAAGGCAGATCCGACACCGGCAGTGCTCTTGGAACCATCAGTGTAAATAAATATGGCATTATCAAACCGCGAACGGAGTTCGACAAGCCTCGAGTGGTATACCAAATCCGGAGTGCTCTCCTTGGGGAGCGAGCTAAGTTCAAGGTGAGTGTGAACCTGGGCCTGATGCCACGGTGGCAATGGGCTTTCGCTCAACCGAAAGGTGTTAGGAAGGGTAAAATCGAGCCGCTGCAGCAGGCGGCAAAACCGAACTCCAGGTGGAAGCAAGGCTCCATGAACAACGGAAAAGTAGTAAGCGAGAAACTTTTTTCCTTTCATTATTTTGGCCTGGTTGTCTGCAAGGAAAAGTTTAATAAAGGTTTGAAATTATGTTTAAAGTTTGTTGCAAGTCATCATGTACTGTCATTCTCATATAGTGTATTTATAAAGTCTCATCGCATTATGTAGCAGTTCTTTGCGATTCCTATTGTTCATGACGTTATATCTCCTGAACCATATGTCATACGTGGTTCATACTCCTCCAACAATTGTTATCTGATGTAAGGAATATGTGTACCAAATCTGGTTGAAATCGGTTCAGTGGTTTAGGAGAAAATGTGCAGCATTGTCGTTTGACGCAGGAGTTTTTTGAACATCTCATTGTTTATGATGTCATATCTCCTTACATATATGTCATAGGTGATTCTTACACTGACAGCGATTGTTGCCTGATATTAAGGATCATATGTACCAAGATTGGTTGAAATCGGTCCAGTTGTTTAGGAGGAGATGTGGATCATACATACATAAATACATATACATACACACAGACAGCCTATTTTATAAGATGTAAGATTAATTACTTGAAACTATAAACAATAAGCATTAAGGTGAGAGTTTTGCATGATCTGCTGCATGTTGCATTTGCGTGGCTACGGCTTGCATTTCAAAGTTTTGCATACAACCTCTGTGTTAACGAACTATTTCTCAGTAATTAGCGTATTGTCAGTGTCTTTTGAACCGGATTCGACGCACATACTCCGATTCCCTGCCCACCAAATTTTATGTAATTTTTCACATTGCTGATTAACTTTGCTGTTATTAACATCCCACTAAATTATTTGCTAGTACAACGAGTTTGTGACCGTAAATCAATAAATTATTCTCTTTTTCCAAATTAATTCCTGTGTTCTGTTTGTTCTGCGTTTTTCATCTAAACATTAATTATTTTATTCCAAATTTTACTTTCTGATTTCTTTATTATTATTGATTGTTGTTGCCTACCGAAGAGGTGCAGCAATGTTCCGGTTATAATCTCCGCTATACCATTGGCTCCATTATCTATAGTCTTTCCACCCAATTAAGATAATTAGGCACACAAGTCAATTTTTCTAATTGTCATATACTATCTGGTGGTGTAGGACGGGTGAGGTTATAAGTGCAGATTTATTTGTGGCTACACATATGATATAAGCATCTGTTATGGATTTAAATATAGCTCGTTATTCACTGAACCGTTCATCTTAGTCATTTCAAGTGGTTTAACAACTACCATAACATTTATGTGCATGCAGTATCTCTGACGTCCACACTCCTGAAACACCACCTTCATGACCTAGGTCGTGAATTACCTTTCCCTTCCGTTCCCATCCCTTCTTCTTCCCTTCTCTCCCACCTGATGAAGGAACTGTGTTCTGAAAGCTTGTCCTTTTTGTCCCCTTTTTTTCTGTTTCTATCGGTGGTACAGCACAAAGGTAAGTACTGGCCAGCCATTCTATCTCGTTTGAACAATATATAACATTTATTATTACTCGTGTATGTTTTTCTTTTCTTTATATAGCCTGATGTGTGAATGTATTGTTAAATGATGTGCAGATTTCCTCCACCAAGAGCACTCTTTCATATTCCATTGCTCTGACATTTACATAAATACCTAAAACCTTATTTGAATTGAAGTCTGATAGCCTGTTTAAGAACTGGCAATGAAGTAAGTAATTTTATTTTCACATGCACAGAATTGAACAATGCATGTACACCACCTGAGCCATTTTTAACACCTATTGTCGTGTACATTGTAGTGCAACATACTAGGCTGTATACGTGGAAGAGACCAGGAGACACTGGAAGGTACCAGATTGACTTTGTAATGGTAAGGAATAGATTTAGAAACCAGGTTCTAAACTGTAAAACATATCCAGGGGCAGATATAGACTCTGACCACAACTTATTGGTTATGAACTGCAGACTAAAACTTAAAGAGATTTCAGAAAGGTAGAAAGGTTAGGAGATGGAACCTGGACAAATTGAAGGAACCCGAGGTGGTCGAGAGTTTCAGAGGGAGCATTAGGCAAGGATTGGCTGAAATGGGGGAAAGTAATGCAGTGGAAGAATGGCTAGCTCTGAGAGATAGGGTAGTGAAGGCTGCAGAGGACCATATAGGCAGACGGACAAGGCCTAATAGAAATCCCTGGATAACACAAGATATACTGAACTTAACTGATGAGATGAGAAAATATAAAAATTCAGCAAGTGAAACAGGAAAAAGGGAGTACAAACGTCTGAAAAATGAGTGACAGGAAGTGCAGACTGGGTAAGCAGGACTGGCTAGAGGACAAATGCAGAACCGTAGAAGAATGCGTAACTAGGGGAAAGATAGATACTGTCTACAGGAAGATAAAAGAGATATTTGGAGAGAAGGAAAACAGCTGTATGATTATCAAGAACTCAAATGGAAAACCAATACTAAGCAAAGAGGGAAAAGCTGAACTGTGGAAGGAAGAAAAAGAGGGCCTATACAAAGGAAATAAACTTGAAAGCAGTATTCTAGAAATGGAAGACGAAGTGGAGGAAGCCGAGATAGGAGATATGATACTGTGAGAAGAATTTGACAGAGCTTTGAAGCACTCGAGTCGAAACAAGGCCCCTGGAGTAGATGACATTCCGTCTGAACTGCTGATGTTGTTAGGAGAGCTAGTCATGAAAAAATTTTATCACTTGGTATGCAAGATGTATGAGACAGGGGAAATACCCTCCGACTTCAAGAAGAATATTTTAATTCCAATTCCAACAAAAGCAAGTGCAGACAAGTGTGAAAATTACAGAACTATTAGTTTAATAAGTCATGGGTGCAAAATACTAACACGAATTATTTACAGACAAATGGAAAAACTTAAGGATCCAAACTCTGGGAAGATCAGTTTGGATTTAAGAAAAATGTAGGAACATGAGAGGCAATACTCACATTGCGACTTATCTTAGAAGATAGGCTAAGGAAACGGAAACCTACGTTTTTAGTGTTTGTCGATTTGGAGAAAGCTTTTAACAATGTCAACTAGAATACACTCTTTCAAATTCTGAAGGTATCAGGGGTAAAATATAGGTAGCATAGACTTATATTCAACCTATACAAAAACCAGACAGCAGTTATTAGAGTCGAAGGGCAAGAAAGGGACGCCAAGGTTGGGAAGTAAGACAGGGTTGTATCCTTTCCCCAACATTGTTCAATATGTACATCGAGCAGGCAGTGAAGGAATGGAAGAAGAAATTTGGAGATGGCATTAAAGTGCAGGGAGAAGAAATAAAAACACTACAGTTTGCCGATGACATAGTAATTCTGTCAGAGACCACAAAAGATGTGGAAGAGCAATTGAATGGGATGGACAGTGTCTTGGAAGGAAGATATAAGATGAGCATTAACAAGAGTAAAACGAAGATAATGGAATGTAATGTCAGAAAATCAGACGATGCTGAAGGAATTAGATTAGGTAATGAGACAATAAAAGTGTAGATGAATTTTGTTATTTTGGCAGCAAGATTACTTCTGATGGCCAAAGTAAAGAAGATATAAAATGCAGAATGGCTATGGGAAGAAAAGTGTTTCTAAAGAAGTGAAACTTGTTAACATCCAATATTAATTTAAATATTAGGAAGTTCTTTCTGAAAGTTTTTGTCTTGAGTGTAGCATTGTATGGGAGTGAAACGTGGACGATAAGGAGTTCAGATAAAAAGATGATAGAAGCTTTTGAAATGTGGTGCTACAGATGAATGATGAAAATTAGGTGGGTAGAACACGTAACTAATGAGGAGGTGCTCAACCAAATAAGGGAGAAAAGGAGTTTCTGGTATATACCGACTAAGAGAAGGGATAGATTGGTTGGACACATTCTGACGCATCAAGGAATTGTCAACCTAGCATTAGAAGGAAGCGTGTGGGGTAAAAATCGTAGAGGGAGACCGAGGGACAAATATAGTAAGCAGATTCAAAAGGATGTAGGTTGCCAAATGTATTCTCAGATGCAGAGACTTGCACAGGACAGGGTAGTGTGGAGAGCTGCATCAAACCAATCTGAGGACTGAAGACCACAACAACAACAACATACCATTACTATGGAATAATAACTATTGGTTTTGTTTCATGACCATTTGCAAGATCCATTCTAGACAAACCTGTCTACAATTTCCGGATGACTTTGTGGGAAACTACAAAAGACACGGGCAACATTGTCTATTTCAACATAGTACCACATAAATGTGTCATAGTAAAATTCACAATTTAGTAGAGAAGGGGAGCTCATTTTGTATTATCATGATATAAGTGACAGAGTGTCACAGAAATGATGCACTAGTTGGGGTGGAAATCATTAAACGAAAGGCGTTCTTTTATGCGGTGAGATTTATTTGCAAAATTTCAGTCAACAGCTTTTTCTTCTGAATGTGAATATATTTTGTTAGAGCCCCACCTACATAGGGAGTAGTAGTTGTGGTCTTCGGCCCGCAGACTGGTTTGATGCAGCTATCCACACTACCCTGTCCTGTGTAAGTCTCTTCATCTGAGAATACGTTCGGCAACCTACATCCTTTTGAATCTGCTTCCTGTATTTGTCCCTCGGTCTTCCTCTACCATTTTTACCCCACAAGCTTCCTTCTAATGCTAAGTTGACAATTCCTTGATGTCTCAGAATGTGTCCAACCAATCTAAGCCTTCTCTTAGTCAGGATATTCCAGAAACTCCTTTTTTCCCAGATTCGGTTAAGCACCACCTCATTAATTACGCGATCTACCCATCTAATTTTCATCATTCGTCTGTAGCACCACATTTCAAAAGCTTCTATCATCTTTTTATCTGAACACCTTATCGCCCACATTTCACTCCCATACAATGCTACACTCCAGACAAAAGCTTTCAGAAAGGACTTTGTAACATTTAAATTAATGCTGGATGTTAACAAGGTTCGCTTCTTTAGAAACGCTTTTCTTCCCATAGCCATTCTGCATTTTATATCTTCTTTACTTCGGCCATCTGAAGTTATTTTGCTACCCAAATAACAAAATTCATCTACTACTTGTACTGTTTCATTACCTAATCTAATTCCTTCAGCATGGCCTGGGGAGACATGATCATAATAATAAAATATGAGAAATCATATTGAAAATGGAAAGCTGCAGGTGTTCCTTTTTCCCTGGCGTTATTAGAGAATGGAGCAGTAGAGATATAACATAAAAGTGGTTTGAAAAACCTTCTGTTATGCGCTTCAATGTGATCAACAGAGTATTTATCTAGATGTAGAAATCATTCATGGCTCAAATTAGTGTTACAATCAAATTTTCCAAGCCATTTTGGTAGCATTATTGAGTTTGAGAAAATAATTCTCGTACTGATAGCTATCTTAGTGTGGACAATATCGTGTAGTAGCACTAATTTTATTTCAAATCAGTAACAGTACTGTTGAGATAAATTTTATTAGCCAACAGTATGCATGATAAGCTATTCATTCAATTTCCATACTTAGAAAACTTTAATTAACATGTAAATTAGCCAGAAGCTGAATATTAGTGTCTCGCACAAGAAATCTTCCACACTTCATGGAAATCCTTAAGCATCACATTGCTTTTTAACATAAATTCTGTTTATGAGCACATTTCTTAAACAGCTTGTATTTTTCCAAATAGCAACACACATCAATGCTGTCTTTCACATTTTGTAAATCATGCATTTTAATTTTAAACTGCATTTATGTTTTGACTTAAAATTATGTAAAACAAGCAGACTTAATCTTTACTGGATTCTGTATCTACCTTGATAGTAGAATAGATGGGTTCACTTGTATACTTTAATGAACGAATCTGTTTGGCTCGTTCATGAATACCCATGTAAGCTTTACGAGGCACCAATTTTGTATTTGCTATATGAAGAGCCTTAATTGTGCCCCATGTTGCATCAAGAGGTGCACCAATTTTTTCTATAGGAGTCAGGACATCATCAAATAGATCTCTTGACGTTTCATCTGCTGCAAAATAGAAAATTTACAATTCCACTAACATGATACAACTTTAACTTCAAATTAGTTTAATGAATAATAATGATGGGTTTACAACTGTATTATAGTACGATGAAATTTTCATAAGGTTGCAAATAATAAAAAACATTAATAAATGTTTACCACAACTTCTTTCTAACTGTACAACATCCAAGCCTTCAACTCAATAGTATGAGCATATTCATAATGCCTCATACCACATTCACCCTAGTGGTCTTACACCCACATTCCACTATACTGATACTTTTTCTTGCATTTCACTTAATGTTTGACAACAACTGAATTTTATGATGCTGTTATCTAAATGAACAAATTTTTTTATACTGGAAGTATGTCATAATATCTCTGGAATTACTATTTTATACATAAATATGGCACATATGTATATTTCACAAACTGCAATTTGCATTTGATGGCTTGTTTCATTACACTGGTATATCAGACAGAATAAATGTAGGCCCCAGTCACGATAGCTTTCCAATTTGAGTGAACAGCTGAATTTTGCTCATTATATGAGCCACTTATTTCAACTTTCTCCACTCTCCCATTTAAGTAACAATTAAACCACTGGTTCATAGTCTCAAACATACCACAACACTTGAGCTTATCTAAAAGAATTACATGATTTACACAATCAAAAGATTTTGAGAGTACACAAAAAAGTTCCTACAGGTGATGTCAATTTGTTCTAAGCATTTAATATTTATATATATACATGTGGCGTCTGTTCGGAAAGAACAGACGTCACATTCTGATCCTGCAGCTGTTATTATTTAATATTCATAGAATATATGACTTCAACTGCTATTGGGCAAAGCTGAAAATGTGTACCCAGCCGGGATTCGAACCCGGGTCTCCTGCTTTCTAGGCAGTTGCGCTGACCCCTACACCACTGGGGACACAGTGATCACCGCACCTGCAAGGACTACCCATGCACGCCTCCCGTCAGATACAAATTCCCAGCTATTTGATCAGCAAAAGTGTATATAGTGTTAACTGTTAAAAACATTTCTGAAAACCAACCCGACATTTTGTTAGTACTTAATTTTAGAAATATGTGCAGCTACTCTTGAATAAATTACTTTTTCAATAATTTTGGATAGAGTGATCAAAAATGAGATTGGTTGGTTGGTGGTTTAAAAGATACAATAGGACAGAATAGAATAGAATGAAGAGAGAGCACGACAGTGAGGCCTTTAGCACTCTTACAAGATAATTAGGTGCTGAGTGGGACCTAAGTAAAAAGAGAATGAAGAAAAAAAACAGGCAACAGGAAGGTACATATTCAAACTAGACAATTGGTATGGAGGACGAAGCAAACACACAAACAAATCCTGCATGACAACATTGTAAGTTGTCCCACTAAAGTACACAGTTGTAAAAGTACTCATAACCTAATTCATGGGTATTGCGAACTGATCACTGACAGAAAAGGGATGTGCCATCCATTCTTTAACACTCTAAAACATCCAGCCTAAGATCTTAGGCCAGAGGCCAGAAAGTTCATAAAATTTAAAATGTTCATCACACTCACATTATCTGCTAAAACAGACGGCAGAGCACCATCAAGATTCACTGCTGCCCTCTCAGCACTATACAAAATACATTTAATTAAAATGTGGCATACAATGATTTGCACACCACAGGCATCACAAAATGGGGGATCCTCTCAACAGAGTAAATAGCTGTGTGTCAAAGGGCAGTGTGCAATTTGGAGACTTGTTAAGGCTACCTCATGCTTCCTGGGTGACCGACAGGAGGTTCACCATGGTTGGACAGTTGGTTTAACCAACTGTAGTTTATTGCTCGTCACTGACAGCCATGATTCCGCCCACAAATGCAGCGACCTCTGCCGCACCACAGAGAGAATGTCCTGCAGGAGAATAGCACACTGTATGATATCACAGCCTCTGCATGCCTCCTTGGCAGCCTGATCAGCCATTTTGTTACCACGAATTCCAACAATTCCTGGTTTCCAACATAATGATATTTGCTTTCCCCGCTGCTGGAGGGAGTGCAATCAGTTGTGTGTGAGCTGTACTATCTTCTCAGCTGGACACAAATTTCGTAAAGATTGCAACGCACTGAGAGAGTTGGAGCGCAGAAGAAACCATGTGCCACAAACACGCTGCATTTGCTTCATCGCCCACAGGATTGCATGTAGCTCTGCTGAAAAAACAAATGCAGTGGGGAGGCAAATCCTGATGATACGGTTGGGGAATACTACATAGCATCCCGGGACGTCTCCCAGTTTGGAACCATCCATGTAAACCACCGTAAGATCATGATGCACATTTAAAATGTTAAAAAACATAGATTGAAATGCACAATCAGAAGTAAAATCCTTTTTAAAAAGTAATCTGGGCCTCTGGAGGAGCCAAGGTGGACATTTACTTCAACCTCGATATAAAACATTAAAACGTGGCACACCCATATCTAAAAAAACAGCCCATAGCAAGAATCCCAAAAGCCCTCATAGTTCAAAGCCAATTACAAAAAAAGCCTTTCCATAGGTGGCCGAGCAATAGTATTGTAAGTAGTATGTGGAGAGGACAACATGGCATATGCCTCAAGCACCAAGGAGCTGTCGCCATTTGTGAAGCTGAGCAGTCTTGGTGCAAAGGATTGGTATAGGGATGGTTCGAAATGCCCCAGTAGCCAACCAAATCCCTTCATGGTGCACCATGTCCAACAGTTTTAGGTATGAAGGTCTTGGGATTGTATATAAGCTCTAAAAAAAGGGGAGAAAACGAGTCCTGTCAGTGCCCAGTGAAGTGTGACTAAGACACTTTAAAACACTTAGTGCTTTGAGGCACCATCTCTTTAAGTCTTTAAGATGCAGCCACCAGGTAATTTACTATCAAATGTAAGACCCAGAAAAAGCAGTGTCTTTAAAATTTGAAACTGTGTCCCACATCCGCAACTTAGGTAAATTAAAACAAGAATGTGAACAGTTATAATAATTTCGTGTGGCTCATTGGCCTGGTGCAAGTCTTTCAATTGGATGCCACTTTGGTGACTTGCAGGTCCCTAGCCTACCCCAGTTATCCAACCAGGGAAAGAGGACCTACAGCTTAACATGGAATCCGAACCACGTTTCATTTCTGGTGACTCCTCACATCGTTGAGAAGTGAAGGATGGGTTAAAGTGGAGACTGAAAATATCTGAGGTCCGATCGGGTTTTGAACCCATGACCCTTCGGTTTCCAGTCAAGCACTTTACCCCAAGACCACCGGGCCCAACATGTGAACAGTTAAAATGAACTCACACAGACTTCCTGGTTGAAAATTTAAAACCAGTCTTCTGACCAGGCATTGGAGAGTTAGATGTAACTATTGTTGCAAGGCTAGAAGAAGAGCAAAAGACACAGAAGTCATCAACAAATAACGAACACTGAACTGGACTTTTCACGACAAAAGCAATACTGTTAATGGCTATGGCAAACTAAGTCATACTTAAAACACTACCCCAAGGGACAACGTTTTCCTGCTCAAAGCGGTCAGAGGGCACATCAACTCGAGACTTAAAATAATGTGGAGAAAGAAAAGACCAAATAAAGATGGAAAAACAACCATGAAATTCCCATTCATGAAGCTTTCTGAGTATAAGATGCCTCCAAGTAATATCGTAGGGCTTCTCGATATCAAGAAAACACACCCACAATGTGATGAAGGCGCAGGAAAGCCTATTGTATAGCCGCCTACAGGAAGGCCAGGTTATCAAAGGTGGAACAATATCTCCTGAACCCAGACTGGAAGCGACTAAGGAGCTGCCTGAATTCCAACATCCAGACAAGGCGGCAGTTGACCATCCACTCTAAGGTCTTTCCCACGCATCTAGTGAGGGCAAAATTGCAATAACTGCTTAGGCATGTGGGATCTTTCTCAGATTTTAACAGGGGGAATAAAATTACCTTTCTCCATGAGTCAGGATATTGAGCTGATGACCAAATGACATTAAAAAGAAACTTCCTGGGAGGAAGTTTCATATCAGCGCACACTCCCTTGCAGAGTGAAAGTTTCATTCTGACATTAAAAAGGTTTCTTTATTTTGCTGTGTTAGGTGCCACAGCGTACTGTAGTGGATTCTATCATTACCAGAGGATGAATCACGAGCTCCAAACAACACAGAATCCAGCTCCCACAGTGTGAAAGGGCAGTTATAATACTGATGACCGGTAGACCTGAAGTCCAAATTGCCACTCTCAGCAACTACTCTGTGGCACTGGAATGCTGGATCCTCACTGGCAGTGTCAGTAACACTGGCAAAACAGATAACCATGGCCTGGGCAAGGTTTCACGGGCTCGTTTGGAGAATGCCTTTCCCCATTATATCAGCCACTAGACACTGAAACATTGTGGAATTTATTCCCATTTGCTTGCATTACAGAACCTCCTACTGTTGCGTAACAACAGATACGAATGTAATTAGTTTATTATCATTTTCTTTTCCAAAACTTTTGTTTTTTTAATTATGTAACTAGCTGAAGTCATTTCCCATTACTTGGTGTCTAAGAAGTTTGTTTAAGTAACAAATATTAATTAGTTCATGCAAGAGTCATATTGTTACAGTTCAGATGGTATACTAATTAGTATTCCTGTTAAAACTAATTAAATTCTTATTAAGTACGAATTATTGTGTTTCACAAGTTATCTTACGAAAGTTTTGTCCACATTAGTTTCTGTATAATTACTGTTAATTATGAAAGTATTGTTGATTATATTTGGATATGAAACACTATTAATATAACAAAGACCTGTATTTCAACTTATTCAGTATTATTTATGCTATCTTTTACTATAGCCAGTTGTATGTGATTGTTAACTTTTCCATTATAATTAATTGAATGTACATAATTAAGAATACATAATTTTCAGTGTAATTGTTTGGAAGATTTAAGTAGGATGCTTTCACACCTTATGGGGAAATATTGTTCCATCCTAGATTGGAGGCATAATCAACGCCAGTTGGGAGTCTTTTTCTTGATGTATCTGAGATACAACCCACATCAATTTGAACTTTAATTATGAACAAGTATAGTAAAAGTTCTCCAATGTTAGTCATGTGGAAAGTGTTTCTACCAGTATTATGAATGGACTATTAATATTTGTGCCACATTAAGATGTGTCAGACACTGTGAGAGAGTAGAATGGGGTGCTCCGTGGAATTCAGACTTCAAACGTGGTTAGGTGATTGCGTTTCTACAGCCCTAAATATCCCTCTCTTTTTCAGTGTCTTTACATTAACGGAGAAATGCAGGAATAAAGCTAAAAGTCTAATCCTAGTGTTTCTGGATATCAATAAGGCATACAGCAGTATGAAAATAAAGTTTTCAAGAGTGCCTGTGAAAAAAGAAGAATGCCTGATGGTTTAGTACGGAAGACACAAATTTTGTATAACACTGGTCTAATTTAGTAATTAGTCCTAGTTTTAGATTAACAGTGGAGATCACCAAGAGAATTTTCTGTTGCCACTACTTTTATTGATGTCACACTGAAGGGCAATATTTTAGGATCCCATCTGCTTTGACCCATGGCGTCATCAACATGCCGGAAACCTGTGTAGAGAGTATCTTAATACTTCTGAATTGTAGATAGTAAATTATCTGTATATATCATCATAAATTACAGATAACAGAATGTACCATTAATCACAGGCCTTTGCCCAAAAATTCACACCTTCGGCAAGCAAAAAAAACCAAACCCACCCCTCTCTCTAACCTAACCTATACCTTACAATCAGAGGAAAGCAGATCATTTTTTAAACTCAAAATATTAATCTATAATCTGTTCTGTTTGTAAACAAACTATTGTCTTTAACTCAGCCACCACAATTATTCACACCTTCTACAAATACGCGCACACCTCAAAACTACCGTGCCGCGATGATGTCAAAGGCCAAAGCTGATGGAATTGCGTCCTATAAATGACCCCACTGAAAAACATGAATAAATCATATAAACTAGTATCTGCCTTAACTTACGATGATCCCAATAACGCAACACAGGGAGCAAATGTGTTGGAAGTAAAACTCTGACAGGTCAAATGGATGGATAAATTCCATAAATACAAGCTCAAAATAAGTTAACTGAAGACAGAGCAATGTCAATAAAAGTAAACAGGGAAGGGTAAGAAAGCTATGTAGTTAACTTCTTTGAATTGATGTTTCTGGATTAACTAAAGCTTTCAGTATCACTTGGGTGCTGGGCTATATTACAGATAAACAGTTAACTACAACTATGAATTTGTATTGGCATAAGTTGGATTCAATTCAAAACTAAATTATCACCCCTCAAACTAACATATCTCAGGTTATGTTACAGATTTGTCTGTTGCCATAACCAACATCCCAAAAATAGACCTAGGAAAATAAAAGGCCCTGCCTTCTCATATCACTAGATGAAGCAGACAACTGAGTATCTTATCTGCCAATGTGAGAAAATCTATCCATGAAATACTGTAGGCTGCAAAAAGTTTTCAGAAGAGCTTATAGTTCAGCATAATTTTACAACAGAAATCATTCCATCTGCTTTTGACCCATGACATTATCAACATGACAGCAATGATATATATACTCGTAGCCCATATGGAAATCACAAAAAGCCGTGGAAAACTTACATATAAACAAACAAAAATTTAGATAAAAATCAATGAAATGACACTAACGGGAAAATTGTGGAATGTGGAGGTTTTCAGGAGGGGGGGGGGGGGGTGGCGGCATTCTAAGTGGGGGTAAAAAAAGACCAAATACCAATTGCAAAAACAAAAAATAAGCAGAAAGAAAACAAAGTGAGCAAACCACTATACATGGAATAATCGAGTAGTTCCAATGACCTACACATCAAACAAAGACAGTGATACCAATCAACAACCTTATACAAATCCAATAGCATAACAATATCGAATACTTCAGGTAACCTATACTACACCGTAGAATAAGAAAACAGCACCAGTCAATGCCACCCAAATACCATCAACACTGAGCTGGTATTAAATAGTTTTTTAAAGTGACCTATAATACATCTCAAAGACGATAATACCAATTCAACCTCCCCCTGCCCCCAAGCAACAAAATAGTATCAAACACCTGAGTGTCATTTCAAATGTTTCAGTCTCACATGATCTTCTTCACCACAACCCCTTCTATATTTCCACATCTGTTTGCTTTGTGAACTCACAACCAAACTGTTACCTGTCAACCTAATCCAGACAATACGTTACATTGCAGGTCAGTCTGATACCACAATCAGTATTTCGCTTATCACATTCATTAGCTTTGCCAACTGACAAGCAAATAGTTTATTTCCAACCCAACCCACTCCTCGAGCTATGCTAACCACAACTAGTTTCTCACTTTCCACATTTGTTGGCTGTGCCACAAGCAATAATCGCACCATGCAACCTACATGCTATGTGTTATGCTGTAAACTTACACACTATATGGGAATGCTTCTGAAAATCCCCTTACAGTGATCTCAAACTTATGTAAACATCCTCTACCATCACCAACACCAATAGTAACTACCGGTACACTACAAAAAGTAACCAAAAGAAGAACAACTATCCAAAAATATGTCCCAGTGTAGGGAAAACTAAAGCAAAAATTAAATCCCACACTCATACGCAATTGTCATCCCCCCCCCCCCACCCAACATATCCACTCTCCCTCACCACAACTTTTAAAAATGTTTGTAAAGTTATGTAACCAAACTAACAAAAAACAGTACTATAAAACACCTGAAATTATACAAAGGTAAACTAAACCATAAACATCACACTACTAAAGCGTGTAGTAACACACATGACAGAAAATAACTTTAAAAGAAGTAATCACACGACACAATAAGAAGAATGTTACACACCATATGGCATTACAGTCAAAAATGATAGCAAACCATGTAACTTCTACCACAAGAGCACATCACCATATGCCTACACACACCACCTGTAAACACAGAGAACTCAAAATTATCATACAATGATGATGTCACAGAACAATGGGGCTGAAATCATGAGTCAAAACCGACAGGTGAAATCGCATCCTATAAATGACTCCGTCGTTCTAGCAACATGTTAGATCACTTCCATCAAATTCCAATGTGTATGAAAAATTAAATCAGTGATGTAGGCTATAATTACTTTAAATCAATCCTAACATATAATGAGGATACTATACAACTCATCAAAAGATGCATGACAAGGCAAAACACACACACACACACACACACACACACACACAACACTCATAATGCAAAGGCCATTAGCCTTCACCAGAAAAGCCGACACTCAATCACACTTCACAGCTACGTTGTCTGGCTGTCGCACTCCACATCTGTAATGCTGTAGCCAGAAATGAAGCTTGTGTCTGCAAGGTGTGCATATGTGATTGCATGAGTGATGTCTCCCCCCCCCCCCCTACTTTTTTTCCGCTATCGCAGCTCAACATGCATCTCTTCAGTGATTCAGTGAGTTGTAAACTATTCTCATTATATGATTGAATTCCAACCTGAACTTTCCACTGAGATTATACTTCTGACATATGATACAGAAACAAGAACCTCACAACATGTGATTCATTGTGACAGCAGGTGTTAATGATGTTCTTAACATAGGCCTATGTGATATAGAAAAACTGAAATAAAATGAGAAACAGAGGTGAAAGACGTGGATGACACAATGAGAGAAAAACAGTAAATAGTTCACATTCATGAGGTTTAGCCACACATTATGCATAAATTAACTTGAAGAGATTCACCAGGAAAGTAAACCAGAACACACTCGATGGACATTGTAAAGTGGACATAGCATCAAGAGTAAGAACACTGGATGACCCCATTAGAATGGGCTATTTATTTTGACAGAGAAATACTGGAAAGATTTGTATACAGCATGCAGGAAATTAATGCTTTTAAAGTGTGGCATTGACGAAAATAATTGATTTGAAAGAAATTAAATGAATCAACTCTGTGATCTAGAATACTGTATTCCTATAGCAAAGTGAAAAATCATCATTGTACTTATAAAAATAATTTCAAAAAGTTTACCACATGCAAGTTTCATCTTACTATTACTTATAAAACTCTGTTTTTCATATAGAGAAAGCTGAATAATTAAAAAGATTAAATTTTACTTCTCATCCTGCTTGCCTCACATGTTGGCAAACGATATTGAATGCCTACAATCATGTGACATTGGCATTAGCCAATAGCATAACAATGCAAATGTTAGTCATGAAAACTTCCTTTTATGAGGAATGTTATTTTTCTGACCGGACAAGGGTGTGTATATATATAAGAATGTTAACTGTAAAGCAGGAACAACATTTCATTTATTGTCTTCATGGTCTATATGAAAGACAGATCAAGTCAGTCTATGTGGCTCAGATTTGTACGAATATAAACATCTTGGCAAAGATTTTGTATTACTGTGTTGTTGCCTACATAATTAGGTGAGGACATCAGGACTGTAGGTAAAATTTGACCAATAAAATTTACTCATTCAGTATGTAATGTATGGGGACTCATGTACAACTTCAAAAACCCTCTTACTCATTTTAAGTAGCCTTAACTGATAAAACACACACACACACACACACACACACACACACACACACACACACACACACACAAAGCGTTGTGTTGTATTACGAGTATATTTAACTGACAACGCAAGAAAGAAATTTTAACTCTTCCAACCGGTGTATGGTACGCTCTATGTGATTCATACATGCCAGTATTTCCTCCAGAGTCTTTAGCTTCGTCTCGTAGTCCATAGTTTGAACACCGATTGCAGAAATGCAGTTTTCCGCAGTGACATCGCCGAATTTAAGGGTACTCTGTAGCAATGGATTTTTTGACACTTCTTCACCGTGTCCAGTCTCCGGTAACCTAATGCATTGGAATTATTGGTTAGGGAAGTCAACAACGTTCATTCGTCAGGGTATAAACCAAACAGTATTCAATAATGTTTCTTACAATACATAATATCCGGATCTTCGACATTGTGTTAACTGATTTGTCGTAGCTACTGCTATTCTCCTGCCAAGCGATACCGCCATATCAACAACACAAAACACGTCCGACACTAACAACAAATATTCGACCAAAACAAATCGACGTCATTGTCGATTATAATTGTATGTGACACATCGATTGCTCAGTGTCGCCGGGTTCAAACAAAAACTGATGGCATGCAACAGCTAGTTGCATAGTGCATTAGTAGGTCAGTAGCTACTAGCTAGTGTGAACTCATGGTTTTTCACATAACGAAAAGTTTCAATTGGCTGTACTTTGTTTCGCCACTTTCTTCACCCACCACAAAATAAGGACATTCGACTGTTACCTCGCGGGGTATTTCGAAACATTTTACTTCGTATCAGTGTGTTTGTGTTCAAGGTTTAGGTTTTGGAGTCTTTGTTTGCGACTAAAATTTCGAATAAATGACGAAAACACTTCATTTGCTTATGGAAGAAAGTGTAACGGTCGTTTGGCCGAGAATGTAATATGGCGTGCAAATCGTGATCGTGATCATGTGAAGTTATGTGTGAACGATAGCTCACAGACCTTCGCCAATTTTTGAGAGAGAGAAATTATTAACATCGAATATTAATTTAAGCGTAAAGAAGTCATTTTTGAAGACATTTGTGTGGAGTGTTGCCTTGTATGGAATTTAAACATGGACGATAAACAGTGCGGACTGGAAGAGAATAGAGGCTTTTTAAATGTGGTGCTACAGTAGAATGCTGAAGAATAAGTGGGTGTGGATCGCGTACAGTAACTAATGAGGTGATAATGAACAGAATGGTCGAAGAGATAGACACCCTGTGTGATCTAAATTTAGTTGCTTGTGTGAACCTGGCTTAATTATGACCGAAAAGAAATAGAATAGTATTGTAAAGAGTCATATTTTCATTTTTTTAAACACATATAATTAGAATTTTGTGTTTAAAATAATGGAAAATTTTGTAAGATATTTTAGTTATTGTTTTACACTTTCATTTGCCATTGTGTTTAGCAACAGACTGTGAATAGAGTTCTTTAAAAATCACAGAGTTTTGCTTGAAACCAAAACTGAGTTTTATTAAAAGTTATATTTTATTGGCTGCAGTACCAAATGGCCTCATGGAGTGGAAGATATCTTACATTTCAGTTGTTATTTCTTTTATATTATGATTTCGTTTTCGAGTGTTATTTACACATTGCCTATTGTTTGTTGATTTTTTTCCGTATTACTTTTACTGGGAACTATCATAATTTATTGGATGCCCAGAAGTATGTTGTAATGTAATAATCGGGACCGTCACTGAAACTGATTTGTGACTGTGCTTCATTGCATTTCTATAGGTGCTATGCATTAAAGAATACATGCTGATAGAATTATTTTACTTGTGGCAACGGGGGCAGAATATTGTCATGTTGCAAACTGCAGGTGGTCCGGAAATCAAAGGCTGGTCATTAATAGAACACTTTGTGCTTACAACTTGTTTATTGCTAACGCAAGCGTAAACTCAGTACAGACTGACTCCTGCTTGGAATGCTCCACTACTTATACATAGAAAGAATTTTCTGTAACTTACAAGTATATGAAACAGAAGAAACATGTAGAACATTCTAGAAATGATAAATACAAACAAATACATTTTTTCTGCCCGTGGCGGGATTTGAACCAGGGTTGCAAGCACAACAACCTGAGATGCTAACCACCGCACCACACGTTCCATCAGCAGACTCACAACATTGTTCCCCTTTCTGAAAGAACAGCAATCTGCTGTTAGGTTCCCTTTGTAGTCATCTGCAGTGTCCTGGAACTTGCCATGGGTCCTCTGTATGGCAGGTCCGAAGAATCCTTCCATTCTGCCTGAACACCTTTCTTATGGTGACGATGATCGGCCGAGATCCTCCTGTCATGGCTTCATCATTATCACAACGGCCTTCAGAGTCCTTGAACAAGAGGCCGTTTCTGTCTATCTGTTTTTTGGGATCGTGGTAAGGCTTCATACGGAGAAAGTGCCCAATGTCTCTTCATTTTTGTCATTTTGAGGGCAGCTCATAATTGTCAACTTCGAATATGACGTCTTAAAGACGACGTATAATACAATGTGGATCAAAGCATCACTTCAGTAACTTTTGTGATAGCCCAACTTTCCGCACAGGGGTAACAATCCATATCAGAACTCCTGGGCTGTACACAACAGGTGATTGCTTGTTGTTATTCCATTGCCGTTCCTTCTCCTGGGCGTCTAGTGTCCATATGTGAGCCAACTGTCTCGCTTCTTCAACAATGGTGATGAGTTATTTCATATAGTCATCCTGAGTGTCGTCTGGTTGGAATGGGAATAGCATATCCATTGTCATCTCCACTTCATGACCATGCAACAGGAAAAACAGCATGAAGCCTTGCTGTATCATAAGCAAATGTCATGAGTGGCAGTATTGACTCCCAATCCTTGTGCTTAACATTGACGTACATCAACAGCATATCTGCTAACTTCTTGTTAAAATTTTCTGTAAGACCATTTGTCTGTGGTGCACCATGCTTCAAAATAGTGTCTTCTACTAAGAATTTTGTGGTCTCTGGAGCTTCTGCAGTCGGCACAGGTTTGGTGACAGCGTCAGTTCAGACTATTATCCATCGGTTACCGGTTGCCGACTTTGTGAACCTACCTAAAAGGTCGATTTCAATCCGGTGGAATGGAGCTACTGCAGGTGGAATTCGTACCAGATGACCTGGAGGTAAGTGCGGCACATGCTTTTGTCTCTGGTATGCCTTACAGTGTCTCACATAGTGCTTGACAGATCGTTACAGACGTTGGCAGTAATAAAAATGTTCAATTGTTTGTAAAGCTTAAGGGACTTAACTGTGGGGTCATCAGTCCCTAAACTTACAAACTACCTTATACTAAAGACGACACAAACATCCTTGCCCGAGGGGGGATTCAAACCGCCGACGGAGAACGGCCTCGCATATTGTAGCATAGTGCCTCAATGCGTTCGTCCGCTCCACCACAGCTTGACAGTAATACCTGTGTCTGATTCTGTCTAGGGTCTTCACGAATCCCTGATGTCTAGATATTGGAGAATCATGGAGATACTTGAGAATAGCTGGCTGGAGATGAGGCAGAACGACCAGTAGCCATTTGGGGCCCAGTGGATCATAGTTGCTCGTATACAGTATCATGTTTATAAGTTGAAACTCTCCTTTGATTATTTCTCCTTTTTTCAAGGCCTCTATGGTTTGTAATAATGCTGGATCTTCCCTCTGTTCAGCTGTAATGTTACCTAACTCAATGAGAGATGAAATTTCATCCATGCTCTTGTGTTCAGCTAATGAATTCCTCGAAAGGCAGTCGCCATCCTTGTGTTTGCGCCCATTTTTGAATACCAGTGTGACATTGTACTCTTGAAGTCTTAGTGCCCATCTTACTAGTCGACCTGATGGATATTTCAAATTGGTCAGCCATCATAAAGAATAGTGGTCTGTCACAACAGTGAATGGTTTACTAAATAAATACAGCTGGAACTTGTTGATAGCCCAGATAACGCCGAGACACTCATCAGTTGCAGAGTAGTTTATTTCAAACTTTGAGAGAACTCTTGATACATAGGCTATCACTTTTTCTGCACCTTCCTGAATTTGTACAAGCACTGCACCAATCCCATAATCGCTAGTGTCTGTGTGAAGTTCCATTTCCACATTCTCGTCATATAAGGCTAGAACTGGTGTGTAAGTTAGAGCCACCTCAAGTACATGAAAAGCACTTTCTTTCGTCTTATACCAGTAAAACTTGGCGCCTCCCTGCAGAAGTTCTTGCAATGGACGTGCCTTATTACAAAAAGCTTTTATGAAACGACGATTGTATGAGCACAGCCCGAGGAAACTTCCCACATCATGGATGTGCTGAGTAGTTGGAAATTCTATAGCTGTCCTTTGTTTATCTGGATCTACATCTATAAAGATACTCTGCAAAACACATTTAAGTGCCTAGCAGAGGTTTCATTAACCACTTTCATACCTTTCTCTACTGTTCCATTCTCTAATAGCACGCAGGAAGAAAGAACACCTAAATCGTTCCGTTTTATATCTGATTTCTCATATTTTATTGGGATGGTAATGTCTCCCTATGTAGGTGGGTGATAGCATAATATTTTCACATTCAGGGGTAAAAGTCGGTGATTGAAATTTTGCAAATAGATCTCGCTGCAACGAATAAAGTCTTTCTTTTTTAATGATTTCCACCTCAGATCGTGCAACATTTCCGTGACGCTTTCCACCGTGTAATGTGATAAAACAACATGAGCTGCCCTTATCTGGACCTTCTCAATGTCTTTTGGGAGTCCCACCTGGTAAGGATTCCACACTGGGCAACAGTACTCCAGGAGAGGATGCACAAGTGTGATGTAGGCAGTCTCTTTGGTGGAGCTGTTGCATCTTTGAAGCGTTCTGCGAATGAACTTAACTTTACTACTCTAGGAACATCAACTTATAAAATTCGCATGCTGGCAGCTGTTCTTCGTTCGAATTCTGGAGTGTTCACTTCGTCTTCTATGGTGAACGAATTTCGGAAAGCTGTGTTTAGCAATTCTGCTTTATTTTCTGCAAGTTTATGAGTCAGGATTTCGTTGTGGAAACTATCATAAGCTTCTCGCATTTAAGTCCGTGCTAGGTTGCGAGTTTCTGTAAAAGATTGCCAGTCTTGTGGATTCTGTGTCTTTTTAAATTTTGCATATGTTTTTCTTTGTTTCTGCAACGGTGACCTAACCTGTTTTGTGCATAACAGGAGGTCACCACCATTTTTTATTAATTTTATTTATTTAAATTAAATCTCTCGATTGCTACTGATATTATGTTTTTGAAAGTAAGCTACAACTGATCTAAACAAGTATTTTTAGTATTGAAAGACTGGAGTCTACCACGCAGGAAAGCGTGAAGAGAATATTTATCTGCTCTTTTGAATAGATATATTCTTCAGTTATTTTTTGTGCATTTGGGAATTTTGGTATTCAGTCTTGCTACTACAATTCTATGTTCGCTAATCCCTGTATCGGTTTTGATGCTCTTTACTAGCTCAGGATTATTTGTTGCTAGGAGATCAAGGATATTTCCGCAACCATTTACTATTCTAGTGGGTTCATGAACTAACTGTTTGAAGTAGTTTTCAGAAAAAGCATTTAGAATTAGTTCAGACGATGTTTTATACTTGCAGCCGGTTTTGAATACATATTGATGCCAATATATCGAGCGCAAATTAAAGTTGCCACTGATTATACCAGTATGCTTCAGGTACCTGTTTGAAATGTGTTTCAAGCTTTCTTTGAACATTTCGGCAATTGCATCATCTGAGTCAAGGGGCCGATAAAAAGATCCAACTATTAATTTATTCCGGTTGTCAGGTATAACATCTTCCCATACCAACTCACAGGAAGTATCTGCCTCAATTTCACTGCAAGATAAACCGTTTGTAACAGCAGTAAACATGCCACCCCCTTTTTTATTTATTCTGTCCTTTCTGAAGTCCATTTGGCCCTTTGTAAAAGTTTCGACTGAACTTGTCTCTCAAGTCAGCCAGCTTACTGAACCTATAACACTTTGTGCCTCAGTACTTTCTATCGGCGCTTGGAGCTCTGTAACTTTCCCAACACAGCTACGACAATTTACAACTGTTACACCAATGGTTCCTAGATCTGCATTCTTCCTGTGTCTGATCTGCACCCTTTGAGCCTGAAACACATTTTGTGTGATCCCAAGGATCTTTAACCTAAAAAAACCGCCCAGCCCACGCCACACAGCCCCCGCTACCCGTTTAGCCACTTCCTGAGTGTAGTGGACTCCCGATCTATTTAGTGGAACCCAAAAACCCCCCACTCTTTGGCGCAAGTCGAGGAATCTGCAGCCCACATGGTCGCAGAACCGTCTGAGCCTCTGATTCAGGCTCTCTGCTCGGCTCTGAACCAGTCAGTCCTGTCGACAATACTGCAGATGGTGAGCTCTGTCTTCATCTTGCAAGCAAGACTGGCAGTCTTTATCACTTCTGATAGCCACTCAAAACAACAGAGAATCTCTTCCGATCCAAAGCAACACACATCGATGGTCCCAATCAGGACAGATACCAATCTCCATTCACTAGGTGTCCCAGGATTTTTATCCCTTTGGTGACGAAGAGTCACTTCTTTGGGTTGAGGCAGTGTCCTGCTGTCTGAACACTCTTCAACACAGTTGACAGGTGTTCTTTGAGAAAACGACAATGTCATCTAGATAACACAGACATATCGTCCATTTAAGGTGTCGCAGCAAGTTGCCCATTATGCATTCGAATGTGGCCGGGGCATTGCATAGTCCAAACGGCATGACTTTGAATTCATAGTGGCCGTCAGGTGTAATAAAAGCAATCTCCTCTCTGTCAGCTTCATCAACCTTGATTTACGAGTAACCTGTCTGCATGTCCATGGTTGAGAAGTTTGGAGCTCCTTTCAAGCAGTCCAAGGTGTCGTCAAAGTGCGGCAATGGGGAAAATCTTTCTTTGTGATTTTGATCTGCCGCCGATAGTCGGCACAGAAACGCCATGTGCCATCCTTCTTCTTCACAAGGACCACCGGAGACGACCAGGGACTCTCTGAAGGTTGAATAATGTCATCCTGCAACGTCTTCTCCACTTCTTCCCGAATTATCCTTCTTTCTGGTGGCAACACTCTGTACGTATGCTTGCTAATTGGAGGATGATCCCCAGTATTCATATGGTGTTATCATGGGCCGATTCATCTTGCTCTTCTCCTGCCTGGCCAAGAATATACCTGAAAATTGGTGTACTATGGTTAACAACTGCTGACGTTTTTCCTGGGTCAGACCAGACACTACATGCAATTGCACTGTAGTTTCCTCTAGTGCGTGGAGGGCAGTAACAGCAGATCACGAGACTTCATCGATGACATTGAGGTTACCATCCTGGACTGGTTCAGCTGTCACAATACACATTCCTATAGGAACATGTTGCGACTCCTCATGAAATTTAGTGATTCAAAACTTCTCCTCGACCATCTGTAATGCTTGTGATAGCTGCTGGTGAGTAGATTTCCTTTGTTATAGTGATTAGCTTTTTGTGATTGACAAGCACTTTACTGTTCAGCTGGTCATCTCAGCTGCTGACTGGAACTCTTATCATTGTTAACGGCGAGATGTCAACATTCTCGACAGCAAATAACCTTCCAGGGGAGTTCATGTTACATGTACTCAGTGGAATGTCTTCCTCAATTTGTAGATCAGCTCTTCCACAGTCAATGATAGCCTGGGATGCCTGAATGAAGTCCCATCCGAGAATTACATTATGTCTACATTCTGTTAGAACAACAAATTCAAACAGCTGAGTCCTGTTGTTGATAGTTATTGTTGTGACACATGTCCCCAACAGCCGTACCTATTTTCCATTTGTGATCTTCGTCACAGTTGCTCTTGTATCCATGGCCTCCACAGGTGTGGGGCTGGGTGGACCCATGGATCCACAGCCCGGTGCTGAAGGGGGGGCCAAAGCCCAGCCCTAAATCATTCAATTTTTTTGTTACTTCAGTTAAAAACAAACTAGAAAAAATACATTGATATTTTTCAACCTACGAAATTTTAGAAGATTCTACAGGCAATTATAGTAGATATTTATGATAAACCGCTTATCTTAAACAATTATTTCGATTGATGCTCAAAGTTATTGGCGTTGGTTGGTATTGTACCGAATTTTTCGGGACAGTCACGATTTTTGTGTGTATGTCCCGAATTTTTTCAAAGGTAATTTGGTACACCTATTTGTCCCGGATTTAACAATTATGTTCCGATTTAGAAATTTATCTCACCTGTATCGGTCTGTTTTATTATTAGTTTTAATTATGATGGGAAACTGTTTGACAAAAGGATCGTTAGACTTAAGGTACTTATCACAAACTGTCGAAAACGTTTCAAACTGTTTCCATTGATCATATGTGCACAAGCTATACAAGTGAGAAAATCAATGAATGGACTGCTAAAACCATTTTTCCAGGTCAAAGATGGACTGATATTATTTCAAATTGAAGAAGAATCATATGCCATTCATTTTTGCCATGAAATTATTATCATCTTATAGAAACACTACATCAGACATTACGATACCAGATACTGCAACAATGAATTTTTATTTCTATTTCAGAGGGGACTCCAGAAATATGCGAAAAATATCACAGACGTTAGGAAGGCCTTTCTTAAAAATTTGGAAAAAGTATTTACCAGTTTTCTAAAGCCATAAATAAGATAAATATAGAATAGTTTTAGTGTCATTGTAATATTAAAACCACCTAATACATTGTTACATTCCTATTTCTCCAGTTTTATGTTGTGTTAGTTTTACGTACAATTTACTTGTTTTTAAGCTCATGTTGGTATACTTTGTTGAATATTTTTAAGGCTTTAGCTTAAATTTCCCACATTTTGTGCATATTTGAACACATACATTTCACTTGGCAAAGCCAATTGGTGAACTATCCGGGTGTTAGTACAGTCGTGATTAAATGCAGAGGAAAAATAAACGGAGGTGATACGAAATTAATCTACAAGGTATTCTGAAAAGTACATCTTAACACGCTATATGCCGTTTAAAAATCATTTTACACTGGAAGGATTAAGAGGCCGAATTGGCTCCTTCACCAATTTTTTCCCATGTGTCTTGATCAAACCGTTAAATGAAATGAGTTGATTTCTGTCATTTTTTCATCTTTTATGTAAAGTATTGTGCACCTTCTTTTAGAGTGTTCTACTTCAAATAGATTCCTAAATATTAACATTACTACCTAGAAGGACCGCAGGGCCAATTTGGCCCCTCCTAGCGCTTCTCTGTATTTTCAGCTTGTTTTCTTGTAATATAAAACCAACTGTTGTCTGCTTGTTGTTTCAGTATTCCACAACAATGCTATACATTCCAGCACTGATTGTGGCAGGGCAGCTGGGGATGACTGGTCATGTACGGATGAGTTATGCCTGAAAGATTGATTGTGTGAGTGTGATCTTTTCTGACGAAGATCATGGCCGAAAATTTACAAGTTGTATGGATGTGAATTTGAGGGTTGATGGCAGCTCAGCGATCATCTTTATGGTGAGTTGCTAGCTATCATCATATTATCAACATTACAATCTGAACCTTACATTGTTGACGTCCGAAAGAACAGACACCACACCAATACAATAAGTATTTATACGCGACGACGGCGTTAACTTCAGTTATTTCACCGCAGATGCCGTCATACGTGCGACCCCGCACGGGTCCGTAATGGCGAGTGTAAGAGGGCATGGACGATAGGGGCGCTACAAACATAGCGTGCGACATGTGGGAATTTGAGATGGCCGGGAGGCGACCATGGGTGGCCAAGTGGTTAAGGCGACCGCTGGCCCGAAGCGAGAGACCCGGGTTCGATTCCCAGTCAGGCTCACATTTTCACTTGTCGCCATTGCTTAATATCAATGCCCAAATACGGCCACTGTCAATCCTTTCTTTCCTATCGTTCTTCCTTCCCTTCCTTTATCATTTGCAAATGCTATTTGGCTGTGAAGCAGGTGTGTTGTCTGTTCTTTCGGACGTCTGAAAGAGCAGACACCACACCAATACAACATATAGAGTTATGGTGTCTCAAGAGCAATCTTAATTATTTTAGGAGGTGATACTGTAGACGAATTGCAATGACAATTCTATAAAACATGTGTACAATTTTATTGTGTATAGAGATTTAATTGTTAAGATGAAAGTCATACAACTTAGTGTTGTTGCCTAGAGGAAAAACAAACTTAGAGCAAAAGTACTGTACATGAAGACATTTTCACTAATTTTTCCATCGGTTCATCTACCGGTTCTCGGCTTAGAAGATTATCTTGACACTTCAATCGAAAACCGGTTATTTAAATAGATAAATAAAGGTCAATATGATGACCTACCAAGAATCAGGAATCAGTCAAAATAATGTAATTTTTATTTTCTTTAAGTTTGTTTGGGTTACTTTCTATAATATCTGTAGCAAAAAAAAAAAAAAAAAAAAAAAAAAAAAAAAACAAACAACTTGGACACACGTTGTATAGCATTTTTATTGCACGTCGTCTTTATTATATCTCCTAAAATATTTGATTTTTCTACTGGAACATGCTGTAGTTAGTTATCAGGTGAAATATTTGTTTTCGGAGAACATTTTTTGAAGCTTTATCTCAGAGAAGGATCTATGTATAGACGGACTTTCATAGACACCTATGCTTGTTCATCATATACATAGACGCCTCAAACAGCGAGGCCTGGAAGTATTTAATCGGATTTTAGAATGAGGACGTTTATCATGTGAGTGACGTAGTTTCACAAGAACTGCACGAAAATAATTAAATACAGTTTCACAGTGGCAGTCTAATACATAAATAAATGTATTAATTATTACAATAGTCACAATATATTTGACAGTCTCGAAAAGCGATCTTAACTCGGCGATTCATTTCCTCTAAGTTGACAGCGACGAAGTAGACACGTGAAGCACAGGACTCAACAAACGCGTACCACGTAAACACTTCTTTGTAGTTCGATGGTTTATCGCAAGAAGCGCTGCAGCTGAGAACGACTTTCTTGTGCGTGTCGCACATCCCGTATAGAAAGGGCTTTACAGCTGCATATATAAGGTTCGTTTAAGTAGCTTCAAGCGAGCTACTCGCCCATGTGCAGAACTGAAATTAAGTTCAAGCAGCGCCTTCTTGCGCTTCTGGTTACTTGCCAATGGCTGTTTGCTACCAGATTCTACCCTGAAAAATATTTCTGGTGCGCTCTAGCTGCTAGATTCGCGCATGCGCAGAACTGTCTGAGTTGTAATAAAAGGGAGCTGGGATAGTCTTCACGTGATCAGTGTTTGCGTTTCGTGATATTTGTTTCACTTCGTGTACAACTGTCTCGTCATATGGAAACAAATAGGATTTCTGTGACTTGGAACTGTTAGATGAATTTATTCACATAATCGTGAGAGGCTAATAAAATAATATGATAATATTTCAGTATTAGCAGAGATCGAGCATTGAGTTGAAGATGTAATGGCCGGCCGCGGTGGCCGAGGGGATTGAGGCGCTCCAGTCACGGTCTGCACGGCCACTACGGTCGCAGGTTCGAATCCCCCCTTGGGCATGGATATTTGTGCCGTCCTTAGTATTAGTTAGTTCATAAGTAGTTTGTAAGTTTCGGGACTGATGACCCCGTAGTTAAGTCCCATAGACTTTACAAACATTTGAACATTTTTTGAAGATGTAATGCATACCTGACAGGTCATTTAAATATTTTAGCTGTTAAAAAATTGCGTTTCCCTGTATTTTAATCTATACTGACGATGTTCAGTCAGTGAACGAAATCGACATGCTATATTAAAAATTTTTGTATTTTATATAATAACCAGCAAGCGGAAATGTCTTTTGTTGTTATTATATTGTAGTGCTTTGGAGACACGATTCATTATCGAGTGTTCATACAAGATCAATACTCCAGTCAAATAGTAGCTATACCTTGTAAAAGATAGAGAAAAGATTTTATTTTTTTATCTCGTTCATATGGTTGGAAAAATTAGAAAAACCAAGTTTTTTTCAAAATATCTCATCTTTTTGTGCTCCTACCGCTTTTACGTCTACGTTCTTTTTTAAAGTTCACAAAATCCTCTACAAATTTGATTCTTACCATTTTTTTCTATTCCCAATACATAAAGCGCCACAGTGAGTCAAAAATGTCAATTTTTCAAAATTTGTGCAAAGTGACGAAATACCTACTTCAGTTTCTGTGTGTGTAATATAAATATATATCATGTTATATGTTGGGATTTACCATCTCATTTTCAGGTATTCCATTTTTCTGTATTCAAAATGGTGATTTCTGGGCACCCACCTATTGTGATTCGTACATCACTAACCCAAGTTTACTATAGTCCACCTCATTCCTGGTATTTGTGAAACTATAAATACAAACATACATAATTAAGAGATATAGATACACACACAAACACACACACATACACACACACAAAGTGTGACAGGAAACTGAACTATTATTAGGTATATTTTTGGAAACATTTTGTTTCACTAATGGGGAAATGCACTCTTATTTAAATTTATATATAAAGATCAGTCTAGAGTGCAATTTTTTTTTCGACTAGTTTCGGTCTTATTTTAGACCATCTTCAGGAAATTAAGTTCCATTGATGTTGTGGAGCTTAATTTCCTGACGATTGTCTAAAATAAGACCGAAACTAGTCGAAAAAAATAAAATTTTTTGCGCTCTAGACTGTTCTTTATATATAAATATTATTAGGTAGCTAATTTCTTGTATATTAAGAAAGCATGCAGTTCCATTAAAAATAAGTAACTTCATTGCAATTAAAATGCATTATGAGTTACTAACAAATATTGGCATTTCTGGGTGTGTAATACTCGAAATATTGGACTTCACCTTTAGCGCACTTTGGAGGAATATGAGCATCACTTCTGACGTTTTGATGTGCCAAGTTCCTCAGTGTCACCAGAAATAGCTTGGAGTGCAGATTCAGCGTATTTACAGAGGTTTGTTCCCAGGTTGACCTCTTTTTCAAACAGCAAGTCAGTCTCTTAAAGTTCCTAGGTTTGGTCATCAGTTTCCTCAGCATCCTCCATAACATCTTCTTCATTGTCTTCATATAAAAATTGTTGCATGTATTCACAGTTGACCCCAGGACATTTCTTGCAAATTGAAGAACTTTTCATACCTGCTTTTCTGAAGGAGCTCTTTCCGCCACAGCTCACCTTGCATGAGCATGAAACAATGTGAAGGAGTGCTTTAGGTGCTGGAGCTTGGCTCATGGTAACGGGTATCGGCACATTGTTACTGTGTTCATAAATGTTCAAATGTTTGTTAAGCTTATGGGACTTAACTGTGGAGTCATCAGTCCTTAAACTTACAAACTACTTATGAACTTACTTATTCTAAAGACACCACAAACAAACATGCCCGAGGGAGGATCTGAATCCCCGACGGGGAACGGCCTCGCGCATCGGAGCATAGCTCGTCAATGCTCTCGGTCACTCCGCCGTGCCATTGTCACTGTGATTCCAGCCCCATTTCTCAGGTGGTATCCAGTTTCCCATCCAACTTTGGACTTGCTGGGAGGTCCGTAACGAATGATGTTGCGCAGCACCTTTTGTAGCTGGTGCAACGGAACGACCTCTTTGTGCGGCGGAACGTGAGCTAAAACCTTATCTTCAAAAGCACTCGTCTTGTATTATATATTATGTAAAATCTTCATACGTTGCAATATTTCAAAATCAGATTCTTGCGCCGAGGGAAGAAGTCTTTAACAGTCAATCTTGTTAAAATATTTCTAAGTTCTCTCATAGATAAGACTGTCAAAAGAAATTCTTCAGTTTGTGGTCGTTGCTATAGCCACAGGTAAAAAATAATATTTTGTCAATGATTATCGATCGATGTGTATGATCGATTAACCAAAGTTCTAAAAAATAAAACATTTATCGAAGTCTTCTTGACGTAACTTTCCCACCAATAAAAATTCATAAAAAATCTTCCTTCAGATTGAAGAATATCTAAATTAAATCATCTCCTCGTTTCATTAGTATATTATTTATCGTACAATAATTCTTCATAAATAATGTACTCTGACACTTTCGTCAAGTTTAAACACAATAACATTTCTTTCTTTCTATGACTTTACATATGTAGTTATTGACAGACAAAAGGGAACTGACTTTTAAAATTTGTTGTTTTAACATAAAACTTCGATAATAATGTCAACTCTTGCGACGACAACCGCAGAGATCAACATCTTCTTGCCTCGTGGCCGTTGACCCTCGACTTAATGTGGACGGATATTTACTCCTTGGAATCGGCGTCAAAGATGTTGCCCTCGTATGTTGAATCGCCTCACAGAACCTGAAACATAAAAAACATACAAAAAACTTCTTGAAAAATCATATAACATTAAACATTTACATAAAAATCATTTAAAGGCCAATTCACACTGTCCGTCACGTCACGTCACGTCACCGTCCGTCAGAACATTCCGCAATGTATTTCTAATGGCGGCATTCACACTGTCCGTCACCGGACCGTCACGTCACGTCAACGTCCGTCAAGCTTTCTCGAGAAGAATGTTTTGACGGAACGGTCGTCTGCTAACATCGGAAGTTAACCTAATTTCGTCACGCGAATTACATGTTGCAGTCGACGATTGCACTGTTTATATGCAAATGTGTCTTATTCATCTTTGTGCTGTTGTTGTACATCGTTTTAGGGGTAAATCTCAAATGTTTCATGACGACTTAAATATTTTTGTCAATTGAGTGTCCCCCTATAATCGAGATCGGATATCTGAAACCAAAAAATAGTTTATGTTACGTACCAATGTAACAGAAACGACTGAAGCAAACTGTTTATTTGAATAAGATTGTAATTTGAAACGCATTTTTCATTAAATGACACTTTAAATGAAAATGTCAGTTATAATGAAAGACAAAAATTCAGTTGTTTACGACGTATTAACAATGTCAGCATGCAAATCGTAATGGTTAAAGTATACAGGCGATATTTATGCTCTTACAAGTATGGTTTGATGTCTTCATATGTTTATTTTTTCGCTTGAAAATAGATGTCGATATTTTGAAATGTTGTTTTAGTTCCCAGTAAGTTGGCCAAAACATACACTGTAAAGTTTTCTTTGGCCGTTAATAACATTTAGCGTTGTTGTTCCCCCTTTCTAGTATTAAACTATGACTTTCTACATAACAGATCGCCACTCATAACCTCACTTTCAACATCGCGTATTGAGATGGACGAATTGACGTGACGGATACGGACGGACGGTGTGAATACAACTTGACGTGACGGTTCCGTGACGTGACGTTGACGTGACGGACAGTGTAAATTGGCCTTAAGAACACAAATATAAGCAAGTTATTCTGCACAAACTGAGATGACATGAGATATGTAGCGGAGACAATAATCCGTCCCACTACACAGGCACCTTGAAAAATTCAATTTGATTTTTGTGGCACATTTGGCGAATAACTGGTAATGCAAATGGTCTAGTGTGTGGGAAATGCTGACACCTCCACTGTAAAATGCGATAGTAACCTATTTTCCTGCTGCTATTATTTCTTCACGGGTAGCGTGTGGTTTATTGAACGTGTAAACTGCTGAGGTTAGGTATTCGTTTTTCTTAACAATGTTGCAGCACTTAATTTTTCCTTGACTGTTAAAAGCGGATGTTGTATCACATCCGCTAAAGGCGTGAGTGAACAGAATACACTCACTGTTAAACTTGTAAGACGCAGTGGAAAACCACTTGTCTTCCGTACTTCCTCTTCCTGGGTTAAAAAAAAAGTTTTAGATGCCTTGTCTTAAACTTTTATGTGAAGACAGTGAAGAAAATATTATAGAGGATGCTGAGGAAACAGATGACAAAACTTGAAGAGGCTGACTTGCTGTTTAAGAAAGAGTTCAACCTGGGACCAAATCTTTGTACTTACCCTCAATCTGCAACCCAAGGTATTTCTGGTGACACCAAGGAACCTGGCGCATCAAACTGTCGGAAGTGATGCTCATAACCATTTCAAGTGCGCTAAAGTTGAAGTCCAATATTTCGAGTATTACATACCCAGAAGTGCTAATATTTGTTAGTAACTCATTATGCATTTTAACTGCAATAAAGCTACTTATTTTTAATGTTAACTGGATGCTTTCTTCATATAGAAGAAATTAGCTAGTTGCAGCTAATAATAGTTCAGTTTCCTGTCACACGTGTGTGTATGTGTGTGTCGATATCTCTTAATTATGTGCGTTTGTATTTATAGTTTTTCACAAATACCAGGGAAGAGGTGGCCTATAGTAAACTTGGGTTAGTGATGTACGAATCACAATAGGTGGGTGCCCAGAAATCACCATGTTGCATACAGAAAAATGGAATAGCTGAAAATGAGATGGTAAATTCCAACATATAACATGATATGTAATATATTTATATCACACAAACAAAAACTGAAGTAACAGTGCTCAAAATTAGGTATTTCGCCACTTTGCACAAATTTTGAACAATTGACATTTTTTGATGCGCTTTAGGTATTGGGAGTAGAAGAAAAATGGTAAGAATCAAATTTATAGAGGATTTTGGGCTCTTTAGGAAAGAACATAGACGTAAAAGCGTGAGGAGCACAAAAGCGGAGATATTTTGGAAAAACTGAAAAAGTTCGAAATTTTTGACTCCAGAAAGTTTTCCCAAGAGAAATTTTGTTTGCAAAACTTGGGTTTCTAATCTTTCCAACCATATGAACGAGATAAAAAAAAAAAAAAATCTTCTACCCCACCTTTTGCAAGGTATAGGTTTTTTTCCTGACAGTTTGACTGGGATACAAGAATTATTCGATTTGAATAACATTAAAGTTATTTTTGTCGGTTTGCTAAAAATTTTGACTTTTTTCAATCAACTACAATAAAGTGTTCTTTGTCACAGGGAAGTCAATTTATTTGAAACAATATTCCAGACTGTTGCCTTGTTTAAACTGTTCGCTGTGTTTTAAAGAAATCGCGTTTTGTTTTATAATGCACGTAGTGTTAACAGATTTCATATTCTGCTGTAATAAAGAACTAAACATGAAGGAAATTGGTATCCTGAAGACCACAAAGAAAAGCTTAATATCATATACATCTACGTGAATGTGGAGACGTTAATATTCTCTTAAAGGCGAATAGTGCTTCGAGTAAGGTTACGAAATTGTGATACTCTTGGCTTATCTTTGGATGTGTTGCTTGTTTTATGAGACACTGCAGTACCCGTTCTGCTGCACGCAAAATTATTGTTAAATGTTTACATGAAGGTTAATAAGCAGGCGATTTAATCAGTAAATGGGAATAAAATAAATACCTATATCAACAGCTTTATAAGAAAAAAAAAAGTTTTCTTTTAGACACCTACCGTAGACGAAACAATGTGTTTCATACATTCTCTAGGCATTAATTTATGCCTTAAATTGTGTTTTTTTTTTTTTACGTTTCAAATTTACAGACTGACATTCTTTGGCAAATTACTGGAACACACTGCCAGCATATAGTTCAGTGTTTTAGCATTGTTCTTTGATCTCAAGGGTGTAGTAATGTATTCATGTTTCATCCACAGTGACGAAACGATGGTTAAAGTCCTGCGGATTCTACCTGAACAGTTACAAACCTTCCTTGCAACACTTCACACGATTCCGGTTTTGTCCAAACGTGAGCAATTGTGGCACCCATCTTACGGATAGCTTTTGCATGTTCAAAATACTATGTATTCATTCGAGATGCTCACAGCATTAGAAATCTGACACACCTTAACTCTTTTGTCTTCCATGACCATATCATGGATTTTATCAATGATTTATGGAGTCGTAACATCCACAGGGCGTCCAGAACGCTCAGCGTCCCTTGTGCCCGTATGACCACTCCTAAAATTTTGAAACCACTTATAAACTCTTCTAATTGAATGTGCAGAGTCACCACAATGCCTATCAAGCTCCTCTTCTGTCTCCTGAGGCGTTTTGCCTTTCTACATCTACATAGGATACTCTGCAAATCACATTTAAGTGCCTGGCAGAGGGTTCATCGAACCACCGTTATACTATTTTTCTCCAATTCCATTCTCGAATAGCGCGCGGGAAGAAAGAACACCTGAATCTCTTCTTCGGGCTTTGATTTCTCGTATTTTATTCTGCTGATCATTGCTACCTATGCAAGTGGGAGTCAACAATATATTTTCGCAATCGGATAAGAATGTTGGCGATTGGAGTTTCGTAAGTAGCCCACGACGCAGCGATAAGCGCCGCTGTTGTATTGATTCCCATCCCAGATCCTGTATCATTTCCGTAACGCTGTCTCCCCTGTATCGTGGCAATATGAAACGAGCTGCCCTTCTTTGGACTTTTTCGACGTCCTCCGTCAAACCCACCTGATAAGGATCCCACACTGGACAGCAGAACTCCATAAAATGATGGACAAGCGTAGTGTATGCAGTTTCTTTAGTAGTTCTGTTGCATATTTTAAGGTTCTGCCAATAAAACGCAGTCTCTGGTTCGCCTTTCCCACGATATTATCTACGTGTTCTTTCTAATTTAAGTCAGAAGTAATACTAATTCCTTGGTATTTTGTGGAGTTTACGGCCTTCACATTTGATTGATTTATCATGTAAACAAAGTTTAACGGATTTCTTTTCGTACTCATGTGGACGACTTCACACTTCTCATTATTTCGAGTCAACTGCCAATTCTTACACCGTACAGATATCTTATTCAAATCGTTCTGCAGTTGGTTTTGATCTTCAGATGATTTTACTAGACGGTAAATGACGGCGTCATCTACAAACAACCTAAGAGAGCTACTTAGATTTTCCTCTAAATCCTTTATGTAAATAAGGAACAGCAGAGGACCAATAACACTACCCTGTGGAAGTAGTGATTAATCACCACACAAAATTCTTTTTCGCCAATTCTTTGACAATCACTCCTTGATTCACACGAATGCCAAACACAAAGAAATAGACAAATATTGCTGGAACTTGGTGTGCGATCTTTCCGAAGATGCTACTAACTAAACATGGTATCGATACGCGCTGGGGCGTGCATGGACGTACTTACTAAAAAGATTTGAGGGGGATTTGAACGGCGAATCTCCTGATCATGATTTTACTGTCTTAAATTCACACCTCACCCAATCTAAAGTTCAAATGCCGTTGTTAGCTTTTATCGCTCCCCACTTTGCAATGCTAACAAAAGCGGTCCTCAACACCCGTAATCGGTGTTATGCCTGTCCAGCAGTTACGTAGACAGAGAGAGATCAGCTTTCATTAAACACACAGCAGACCTGGCAGATTAACACGAGCTATCGCGAGCGTAACAACGGAAAACGACGACGTAATAAGCCCTGGACCCGAAGGGCAGCAACAGGTGTAAAGGGAAGCGACAAAGGGCGGAGCGAGGAAGTAATCTGCGCCTGGCTGACAGCTGCCGCTCGATACGACTAATTGCGAAGCCACCTGAGCGGCCGTTGTGTCTGCGACGGCGCGGACGACACCTCGCGAATAATAGGCGGCCGCTTTAATTTCGCGCGCGTGTGATTAATGGGGGCGTCGTAAATCTGCCACGTCCCACGGCACAGCCGTCCACGTAATTTCCGCGAGGACCAACCTTCTGCCCGCGTCCCACACACGATGTCCGCCCTTGCGCTCTAGGGTGGATGAGTCCCTCCCACCCCCGAAGTACATCAGAGTACCACTGCTACGATTCCGATCCCTCTCCTGGTTCACTCACCTCCGCACACTTCGCCAGAGGGCAATGTTCCGTCTAAACCTCGTCCAACTCCTCGCCGACCGAACGTGGGGCCTCTACCAGCCCCCCCCCCCCCCCCCCTGTAGAAGAAAGCCTGCGCACGACGTCACAACATGGCGGCGGTGACACCTGAGAGATTATAAACAGTAGCAGTGCACGCTGCCGGCCGCGGTGGCCGAGGGGACTGAGGCGCTCCAGTCACGGTCACTACGGTCGGGGGTTCGAATCCCCCCCTCGGGCATGGATATTCGTGCCGTCCTAGTTCGTAAGTAGTTCATAAGTAGTTTGTAAGTTTAGGGACTGATGACCCCGTAGTTAAGTCCCATAGACTATACAAACATTTGAACATTTGAGTGCACTCTGTTTACAATGCATTCTTTCGTTCAGGAATGTATTTATTACGTAAATTGGTGTTGTGTACGGTGTGATCGCTACGCTGGACGACCTGTGTATGTGAGAACAACGTGTGATCTCTTTTTTACTGACAAAATGCCGTTTCGCTGTTCTGTGCCGAAATGTAGAGGAAATTATGACTGTGTCCCAAAAGTTACGGTCTTTAAACGTCCGGAGAAGAAGAAATGAATATCAATAATTTCCAGGATAACTTGGCTCCTTCTTCAAGTTAATGAGTAAGTTTTCGTTTTTGTATAACCTTATAAAAGAGTTTTAAGTCATGAATGTTTACCATTGAATATTGCGATTCATTTTATTTACGTAACCACCCACATTAGCTTATTCTTCTCCGGCCGATTAAAGACGGTAACGTTTGGGCCACAGTCGTAATTTCCTCTACATTTCGGCACAGAACAGCGAAACGGCATTTTGTCAGTAAAAAAGAGATCACACATTGTTCTCACATACACAATTCGTCAAGCGTAGCGATCACACCGTACGCAACACCAATATACGTAATAAATACACTCCTGAACGAAAGAACGCACTATAAACAGCGTGCACTGCTAATGTTTAAAATCTCTCAGAGGACTCTTAAGCCTCTCACCGCCACCATGTTGTGACGTCGTGCGCAGGCTTTCTTCTATAGGGGGTGCTGCCTCTACCCATCCACCATCATGTATACAGTATATTTCCGCAGATAAGACGATGGCCGAATCATTAAAAAAGGGCCCCAAAAACCGAGGTCGTCTTACCAGACGGCACACGAAAAAATTAGATTGAAATTTAGTCTGAAACTGGTAATTTCGCAAATGGTTTGCATAGCGCGGTTTCGACCTCTAAACGATATATATCGAAGCGGTTAAGTATCGAAACGATACGTATCGAACAGGCGAATGTTTTGATTTTTATGAATATGTCGTGATTTTAAAGGATGTGGTTAGGCATGAATCTAACAGTGCAGCTTTCTGGGTAATGTGCAAGAAAGCTTACACTCGAAGTAGCTTGGCCTGAAATGATATATATCGTGTTTTTAAACCGCAGATTCGGCCGCTACGTGAAAAAAAAAAACCACTTCTTTAACCTTTACCTAACCTTCTTAAGGCTACGCTACAGATAACGTTTTCGAAAGTGAAAGTTAGGTTAGGTATAGGACAAACAAGAAATTCTTTTTGGCGCTAATCTCCAGTTCAAAAAACATTCGCTTTTTCCAAAATTATTCTTTCGATATATATCCTTTATAGGTCGAAGCCGCGCTATGCAGTACATCTGCGATATTACCCAGATGAAAATTACATCGTGGAGAATAGATTTAGGAAAAGTTTTGTGCAATTTTTTAAAAATATTTGCTTTACGTGCTTCATTAATTTGAGTGGACAAGGGTACATACGATAACCTATATGCCATAAAGCAGGAAAAGAATTATTTACAATATTTTGGAGCTATACGCGGCTTCCTTTGATATCCTTTATCTTCTGTTGCCGGGCAATTTCGTTTGTTTTCACCTGCATAATATGTGCATCGGCGCGATTACATGTCGTCTCGTCGAATGATTTTTTTTTTTTTTTTTTTTTTTTTTTAGCGTCGCGGTGTAAAAAATATGCTCCTTCACGATCAGATACAACGTAGCACTAAACGCAGGAAAGTTCAAAAGCAGACCGCAAACACTGCAACAAAGGGTGAAATCCAGGTGTACCAATCACGAAAACTACTTTTGGTGGCTTCTAACGGCATTTTTCGGAACTTACTGAACCTTTTTCTCCGAATCTATGTCAAAGGCGTATTTTTAGATCCCGAACACCGGAAAATAGGGCAACATGCATTCTGGTAAATACGGTAGCTTGGGAATCAAGCCAGATACATGCTTAAACTATAATATCTTGATGAAAATTTGTACCTCCTCTTATCTGAAGGTCGTCTTATATGCGGAAATATACGGTACTTAGAATTCCACCATGCGTCCCGTCCTATGCAGCAAACGTCAAATCCTGCGGAAATCCCACTCTCCTCTCTTCTACCTGCAAGGCTCGCCTGCTCGCCCCGCCCGGTCATAGGAATATCGCTCTGAGCAAGGTACATATGTATCACGTGACACATCGAAACCGGAATTTAGCTGCACATCGTTGAATGGAAGCGTCGGCGTTCATACGAAGGAGGATACAGTATAGGGAGACAACCTGCAGGCGTATAAATACAGCTGTATACGTTCAGCTCATTTCCGCGAATTACGAGGCGCGTCCAGAAACTAAGTTCCGTTTGGCAATAAAATGAAATTGTACACAGATACAGAAGAAATTTTTATTGCACAAAATTCTACAACTCTTAAACTACTTTTCCACATAACTGCCGAAATTTTGCAGGCATTTGTCATAGCGTGGCACCAGGTTTTGTATACCTTCTTCATAGAAATCTGCCGCCTGTGTCTTCAACCAGTGTTGGAAACAGTTTCTTTCAGCTCGTCGTCACTGGTGTAGTGATGACCGCCAAGGAAAGACTTGAGATGTAAGAACAGATGAAAGTCGCTAGGAGCGAGGTCAGGGCTGTACGGAGAATGGTCAAACACGTCCCAGCCAAATCCTTGTAGGAGGTTTTTCGTCACATTTGCAGTGTGTGGTCGTGCGTTGTCGTCAAGCAAAACAACACCTTTTGACAGCAGTCCCCGGCGCTTAATCTGAATTGCACGGCGCAATTTCCGAAGCGTCTCGCAATAAGCATCTGCTTTGATTGTTTGACGACGCGGTAGAAGTCAATGAGTAGGATGCCTTTCCAGTCGCAGAACACTGTGCACATCATTTTCCGAGGTGTCATGATTTGCTTCGGCTTTACCTTTGGTGGGGATGGAAGGTGCCTCCATTCCATTGATTGGCGCTTACTCTCAGGGGTGTCGTAAGAAACCCACGTTTCATTTCCTGTGACTATCCGTCTCAGAAATTCTTCGCCGCTTTCAGCATAACGGGTCAAAAACTCAAGTGCACTACCCATCCGTTGTGTTTTGTGTTGCTCAGTGAGAATCTTTGGTACCCAACGTGAGCAAAGTTTACGGAATTTCAATTGTTTGGTAACAACTTCATGCATCAGTGATCGTGAAATTTGGGGGAAGTCCATAGCGAGAGCACTAATTGTAAACCTACGGTTTTCCTGGATCTTGTCATCAATCGCGTGAACCAGTTCTTCTGTAACCAAAGGTGGACGCCCAATTCGTTCTTCATCGTGCACATCACTACGCCCTCCATTGAAATGTCAGACCCATCTTCTCACCATCGAATCACTCATCGCATTTGCTCCGTAAACATCACAAATTTGCCGATAAATTTCACTTGGTTTTACTTTCCTCTCATTCAGAAACCGAATCACCGACCTGATTTCACAGGCGACGAGATTTTCAATCAACGCCGACAAACAAGCACAACAAAGCGTACTTAACTGACAGTGATCTCCAAATGGCGCACGTTCGTCTCCTTGATACTCATCGTCTACATCGCATGTGCGGAACTGCAATCACAGCGCTGCAACGGAGATGAATTGAAGCGGAACTTACTTTCTGGACGCGCCTCGTAGATATTGATAGAACATCGTTGTCCTGTGTTTGAATACGGGACGCTATAGTGCCTTGTATTTTCCCGTCATTTCCGGCGTACATGCACTCTTACCTGTTTGAGTGAGTTGGAAAATTGTTTGCCGTTTTGTAGAGAATTCTTTTTGCTAACTACTGAGCGTGTGGTGTCGCACAAGTACAAAGTGCGCGCCACCTGCTTTCGCCGCGCGCCGCCATGCACGCACGGCGCGGCGTTCTCACGACGACAGCCACGAGCGCCCTCTGCTGCAACCCCGCTCGTGGCCACCACGGAAGGACATCGGTCACTTGGGACTGAGATAGCAACCAGTTAGGACCTTCGTAATCAGATAGGCACCAGTGAAGACTTTGCTATTGTACAGGCACTAGGCAGGCCTCTAACAACTATGTATCAACATTCTGCAGTACTATGTAAAAGTTAAGTATTGTTACATTCTGTGCAATATATATCTCTTTCTAATTCACTCTAGTGTTTATAGTTTCTGGCTGCTCCCCTCCGTACCTGCACCAGCGTGCTATTTTTGTTCCTGTGTCGGTCTCGTTCCACTCGGCCACCGACACCTACGACGAGGCTGGGACACAAAAGCGGCGACGAAGTTGGGATACAAAAGAGCGGTCAAGGGTATATACAAGAACCTGTCAATCAGGGAGCAGCAACAGCATCAAATATTTACTTCATGGTCAGCAACAAAATGTATTACTAAATTGCCGGCCGCGGTGGCCGAGGAGACAGAGGCGCTCCAGTCACGGTCTGCACGGCCACTACGGTCGGGGGTTCGAATCCCCCCTCGGGCATGGATATTTGTGCCGTCTTTAGTATAAAGCAGTTGATAAGTAGTTTGTAAGTTTAGGGATTGATGACCCCGTAGGTAAGTCCCATAAGCTTAACAAACATTTGAACATTTATTACTGTAATTCTATAGAATTCAGCTAATATTATTTGAAAGCCGAATCTTAATAGAAATATGGGAATACATTTTTACGCTAAACATGAATTAATAATTAACGCTGTTCCTGCTCTATGGTTGACAGGTTCTTGTATGTAACCTTGTCCGACCAGTAAATGACTCTCCTTCTCTTCCTGCACCTGCAACATGACAACTCAAAAAGGGTAATCACAACTCTTAGTTTCCGCACAAGTCTCTCACACTGTTCCTCGCCACAGGCTATGCAATTTTTCACTTCATCCTTAGATGGCAAACCGAATTCCCTACAAAATGGTAATTTTCCAACGCGCTCAAACAGGGACTAATCTCCTTGGACTTAACTCACACTAAGTAACATTTCCCAGTAGTGCACTAAACAGAACAGTATATAGCATTGATGCTGTCCAATACTTTAGGTACACTTAACATCTAAAAATACTTTTGGTTTCTGATGCATATTGAACTTGGAAAATTTGTTAATCTTGTATGTTTTCAGAATTTCCTTAATGTCTTCCAATGTTTTCTTTGAATCCAGTCTTCACTTTTTCGGTTTATTTATTTATTTAAGTTCGAAAAAATGTTCAAATGTATGTAAATCTATCGGACCAAACTGCTTGGTCATCAGTCCGTAGCCTACAAACTATTTAAACTAAGGTAAACTAACCTAAGGTCAAATACACACAAACCCATGCCCCAGGGAGGAGTCGAACCTCCGCACCGAGGCACATTAGACCGCTCCTCTACTCCACTGCGGCATTTCCAGCACCAAAAGCACAGTGCTCAATGGTAAATAAAACCTATGTCGGCAGGACACTTTCGGTTGTGGTAAGTCACGTGATACGTTACTAGTACCACAGACAAATATATACAGACGGGAAACCTCCGTAAGGGCCTGGACCTACACTCAGGGGTGCGGGGAGGGAGGGTTTCCAGCAGTTCCGTAAGATGTCCCATGATGGCGCTGCGGTCAGAGGCAGCTGTTTAAACTGGCCAGAGCAGGCGGCAGGTAGCGGCTGCCCTCACCACCACCTCCCCTCAAATGCCAGCAAGCCGGACACAGCCGTGGTCTCATGGCAGGCGGCACGAGCTCTCTCCTCAGCCTCCCCTCCACGCTACCCTCTGACGTGCGAGAGGCACCCTAAACCAGGGAACCGCCTGACACCCGCTAGCATCTTACGGAACTACGAGGGGAGCGTAGGACAGTGGTTTAGGGGGGGGGGCTTCTCCTCTGTATATGTTACTCTGTGCTAGTACTCTGCTCAATCCAATATTCCTGGCACCGCCGCCTCTCCGCCCCCCCCCCATCGGCGCCCTGCCCCACCACCGCAACAGCTTATCACGTGACGTCCACGCTCCCTACTTTTGAATCCCCGTATTTATTTCACTATTTGGTTTGTTTCCGAGTTTAACTTGCTATCATTTACGGTACTTACACCGATTGTAAGCAACAACTAAATAAAACGTTATCATAAACACGTTATTAGATATAAATAAATGTTTTTTCAGACTTACAAACTGTTGCTCAGCGAGTTCAGCGTGGTCTTGTGGAAAAAAGCGTGTGAGTGAGGAACTAAAGGGTGGTGGTTCAAATCCTGCGAAGTGTTTACTTTTTTTTCCTTTTGTTTTCATTTGTAATTCGTTCTAATACTTTTTTTTAGCCGGCCGCGGTGGCCGAGGAGACTGAGGCGCTTCAGTCACGGTCTGCACGGCCACTACGGTCGGGGTTTCGAATCCCTCCTCGGGCATGGATATTTGTGCCGTCCTAGTTCATAAGTAGTTTGTAAGTTTAGGGACTGATGACCCCGTAGTTAAGTCCCATGAGCTTTACAAACATTTGAACATTTGAACTTTTTGTTAGTGAAATAGCAGTATTTTTTGCAATATTTTGTTAGTTACATATCACAGCATGCTGTCTCTCAGTAATGAAATTTCATCCACATCGTGATTTTTTTTTCATCTTCGCATTTTTTAACTAATGTTATGACTTCTCTTTCATGTAACGTTTGTACCTTCTTCTATGTTCGATGTCGTTTGCAGATAAGAGCTGCCAGTTCCCAACGATCCTCCTCCCTTCTATCTCCCTTGATACAAATCAGTTGCTTCTTTTTCTTCCTGCAGGTATGCGTGGAAGGATGTAGATTTTCCTTTCGTATTCCTCCCTATGTTGTTGTTATTTTGAGGGGACTAAACAGCTACGTCATCAGTCTATTCCTCAATATAAATGGTCATACAGCATACTCCGCAGTTCGAGGGAAACCTCTTCTACTTTTTAGGAGATCGGTAACAAATCGCCCCACTCACTATCCTGGAACAGCTTCCATATATCTCCCTCACGGTCAAATTCTAAGGAAGAAGTAAGTTTTAATGTAAAGAATATGTCGGTTTTCTGAAGGACGTGAGATTAGTATTTTTACATACATAGGAAGTGTATTGTGCAGTTGCAGATGTTATTCAACAGATTCAGACAGACAGTATCAGAAGAATCAATTTCTATTAATTTCGTTAGAGAAATCATGTTCTCAAGATTGTTTGGTTATATTTTAAACACTAACAACTAAGAAATATACCAACTCCAAAAGAAATGTAGACCTAAATCGCACCTGTCAACTAATAAATAATACGAAACATGTTGATATCGCAGCTTATGGTAAAAATACACACTGATAAAACCAACAGCTGCCTTGGCTTAGCAATTTTTACACTAGTAAGAAAAGTTAAGTAGATTCTTCGTATTTCAAAATTTCGTTTTAATTTGGGAGAATGAGTATTTCAGATAACGAGTTGTCTTTAAGAAATAGAACTACAGAAAACGCTATTTTCTGGTAACAAAAAACAGTATTTGTATCTTACTCTAATAACATTAGATAATCCGCATTAGATTACAGATTCTTCTATTTCGTTAATACACAGTATCTATAAAAATGTTATACTTGAAAACTTAAATTGTGCATTACGAACTGTTATTTTTCTGTAACTTGTCTTCGACATTCATCTACATCTACATCTACATAGATACTCTGCAAATCACATTCAAGTGCCTGGAAGAGGGTTCATTAACCACTTTCATAACTTTTCTCTACCTTTCCATTCTCTAATAGCGCGCGGGAAGAAAGAACACCTAAATCGTTCCGTTTTCGATCTGATTTCTCTTATTTTATTGGGAAGGTCATGTCTCCCTAAGTAGGTGGGTGCTAGTAAAATATTTTCACATTCATAACTAAAAGTCGGTGATTGAAACTTCGCAAACAGATCACCCCGCAATGAATAACGTCTTTCTTTTAATGATTTCTACCCCAATTCGTGCAACATCTCCGTGACGCTTTCCCCCCCGGAACGTGATAGAACAAAAAGAGCTGCCCTTCTCTGAACCTTCTCAATGTCTTCCGTCAATCCCATCTGGTGAGGGTCCCACAAGGGGCAACAGTTCTCCAGGAGAGGACGTACAAGTGTGATGTAGCCAGTCTCTTTGGTGGAGCTGGTGCATCTTCGGAGTTCCTTGTGGTTTGGTTGAACCATTGCCACGTAGATGGCACTGGGTTGAGCGCCTTGCCGATGAGGGGCGGAGTTAGAGTTCGAAGAAACGTCGGGATTGGCGACAGTCATGCACTCGTCTTAATGCTACAGTCCCCATCAACTCCTCCAAATACTGGAAGGCCTTCCACCGCCTTACTGGCAGTCACTCAGTCCCCGCATACCCTCTTCTCCATAATAACCTTCCTCTTCCCGACAACGCCAGCAAGGCACAGCATTTTGCTGACCACCTTGCCAATATATTCGACCTGCCCGACAATCCCAGGTTCGACTACTCCCGTTTTCCCGACGTCCATGAGCACACGATACCTCAGTCCCTCCACTCGCCCCTGGCTTTCAGTATTTGGACCACATTCCCCCTCAGACTTAAACACACCTATTACAGCACAAGACATCGTCCATACGCTTCACACAAAACGTAACACTGACCCCGGTCACGACTGCATTACCTACAGCCATCTTTGTGCCTGTCCCACCTCCTTCCATTCTGCCCTCGCTTCACTGTACAATGTCATTCTCTTCACCGGCTTATACCCAGACCTCTGGAAAACCTCCCGTATCCTACTGTTCCTTAAACCTGACAAACCGCCTTCCGAAGCCTCCTTCTACCGTCCCATCTGTCTCACCTCGGTGTTCAGCAAAGTCCTCGAATCCATCCTCTCGCACCGTATCCATGAACACCTCCGTCAACACCAACTCCTTCCCCTTTCCCAATGTGGCTTCCGACCGTCCTTCTCTTTCGATGACCAGCTCCTTCCCCTTGTTCATCTCCTCTCCATCCAGGTTAATTCTCGTCGCGCTGCCATCCTCGTCTCCCTCGACATTGAGAAGGCCTACGACCGTGTCTGGCATTCCGGTCTCCATTTCAAGCTCCAAACATACGCCCTTCCTATTAATTACGTCCATCTCATTGCTTGCTTCCTCTCCAAACTCCCATCCTATGTCACTGTCAATAACCAAAATTCCCGTATATTCTACCCCCCCCCCACCCCACCCCCCGCCGGGGTGCCCCAGGGCTCCGTCCTGTCGCCCCTCCTCTATCTCTTATATTCAGCAGATATGCCCCGACCTCAGTCTCCTGTCCATCTTCTTCAGTATGCTGATGACACCGCCTTCCTTGCCCTTGCCCCGTCCCTCGCTTGCTCCCAACATCTCCTTCAGTCCCATCTCTCCGAATGTTCCTCCTGGTGTAACCAGTAGCTCCTTACTGTAAACCCTACAAAATCCCAAGCAATCATCATAGATCGCACCACCCCCTCCTTTCGCCACCAAGACCTTTACGTCACCCTCCATGGCCGCCCCAACCCGCAAACGAAGACCCTCCGCTACCTCGGATTAATCCTAGATGGAGACCTCTCCTGGAACCCTCACCTCAAAACCGTCTGTCAAAAAGCCCTCTCCCGCCTTAACCTCTTGAAATGCCTCTCCGACCGGACATGGGGACTAAATCCTTCCACCATCCTGTATACCTACCGTTCCTCATGCGTCCCGCCCTTTGCTGCTTCCATCCCGCCTGGATATCCACTCCCCCCTCGTATTATGAATCCCTAAAAATCCTCGAACGCCACGCCCTTCGCCTCGCCTACCGCATCCGCCTCCCCTCCCCCACGTGGACCCTTTATGACCTCATCCCATTCCCACACCTGGTCCAATTCCTTCAACAAATCTGCCTCAAGTACATAACCGTAACCCACAAGTATCTCCTCTCCTCCTGGATCCCGGGCCCCTGCCACGCCTTTACCGCCACATCCCTCCCTCCCTCCTTTCACTTCCACAACCTCTACGTCCTCTCCGAGGGTGGCTTCCGTCACCTACCTCTCCCAGACGACGTTCTCCACAACCGTCCCGACATCTACCCCTCCTTCCAAATTTGACCTCTCCCTTTAGATTATCGTCCCCTCCTGCCTCCACCTCCCGCCCCCCGCTCGGCTCACCCCTCCTTTCTTCACCTCCCCAGGAGTCCTTCCGGTTCCCCCCACTTTCTCTCCTCCCCCCACCTCCTTTCCCCTTCCCCCGCGCTTTCTCTATCCTCCCCCCTCCCCCTGCAGGGCCAGTACAGTGCTAGTGTTTTAACAGCGTTCAGTGCTTCGTGTGTATAGTTTTCGTCGCCCAGTGTTTTTTAACGTTGCGTACACGCCTGTGGGAAACCAGTGTTCAGTGTATTTTTGCTTCAATGTCGCCGTCACTTTATGTCTCGTCGTCTTCAGTGAGTGTTTCTTAGCCACCGTGGCAATGGCTTGTTTTAACAGCCATGTAGGTCTATCCACTGTCATGTTTATTTTAACATTCTCCCATTTTCTCATCTTGTACTTGTAAAAGCGCCATTTTATCACCTGTTAATTTTATATTCTGTTTGTCTATCGTTTTCATTCGTTCGGCTGTAGAGCATCATCATCGGCTGTTGTCAGCCTACCTGTAATAAGGCATTAAAACTCAAAAAGGAAAAAAAAAGATAAAGGAAAAAAAAAAGAAACCGTAACCCCTGGTATACCCCTACCTTACCCATCCTGGGCCTCTGCCATGCCTTCACCACTGTATCCCTAATGTGCTAATACTGTAGCCATTTAACCGATCTCAAGAGCTTTGTCTGTATTTTCTAGTAAATGTATGTAACTATTTGTATCAGCATGCCATTTCCAACATTCACTATAACAATGTGTCCGCACTTTATGTGCAGATACTGTAGTTCAGAAGACAGTGTTTACAATTTGTTGAACCATATTTCACGGCATGTTCACTGAATAGAACAAACGCACTTTTCAGAAAAAGCGGTTGTACATGTGAATATCGCAACTCGTAAATTTTATTTAGTAAATGTGTCAGAAGACTTTCGTGAGTCAAGGTGAAAAAAAAAAAAAAAAAAGAAAAAAAAAAAAGAAAAAAAAAAAAGTCGGAAGCGAGAAACGAACCACCTACCACACACATATCAGTTTTTCTTTTTAGTTTTTTCTTTTCTTTTGCATTTTTTTCTCTTTTGTTGGTTTTTTTTTCCTTTATATATTTCCCCTAAGCTCTGCCACTTCAGGCGTTGGCTCCTATCACCTATATTACCACCAAACATTTACTAAATAAACCTACAAAACAAAATATATAGTGCCACCGCCACTTTCACTGTACGCTAAATTATCATAATATCGCCAATTCTTCAGGCGCCACCGTCAACGATAAAAGGAATACATTCAGTTTCCTCTAAAAGCCGATCTTTTCTGTCACCATCTGTGAAATAATAACAATATTTAATACACCAGTACCATTCATTCTCATGCAAATAACACTCGAAAACTAACACGTGAGTATTCTCAATAACAAAACAGAAATTCATGTAGAACCTCAGCTCTGCTTTCCGCTTTATTTATGAGGAAAGTATGTTTAAATAAATGTTCAAATGTTTGTAGAACTTATGGGACTTAACTACGGGGTCATCAGTTCCTAAACTTACAAACTACTTATGAACTAGCTAAGACTAAGGACGGCACAAATATCCATGCCCGAGGGGGGATGCGAACCCCCGACCGTAGTGGCCGTGCAGACCGTGACTGGAGCGCCTCAGTCCCCTCGGCCACCGCGGCCGGCGCTGAGCCTCTCGAGTGTGTCTGTTCTGAAGGAGAACTCAAACTGAAAAGAGCGAAGGAACTGATTCTCGCACCTCTGAGTCCCGCAGCAGTAGCACACGTGATCAAACGTGGGTGTCTGCTATTGGCTCCACGGTAGCATGGAAACGTCAGTAGTTTCAGCACGGACGCCAGAAGGGTGGCGTAATTTTAGAATCAGCATTCAATACTGGTTCTGGCCGGCTCTGTCCTGCAGGGTGGACAGCCTTGGTCACGTTGTGAAGGCGTATGTCGCGGTGGAAGAACACTTGTAAAACTTAGGTGAAGTTTTTAAATACATTTTTGAATTATTTCCCTAAACTATTTTAGACTGGCTGTACATTACAATAACCATTCACCCCTGTTGGGGTGCGACTTTTGTACAGAATAACGAAATCACTGTGCTGCGTCATCCTTCGTACTCTACAGATCTGGTACCTGCGAAGTTTCTTTTTCATTTCCAAACTTGAAAGGACGAAGATTTGCAACGATAGACGAGGTAAAAGAAAATTCGGATATGCGTCCAGAATACATGGTACAATGCCAATATAACTCCGTTTACGCATCCACGTTCAGTGTGTAGCTGATTTAGAGTTGCAACTTCTATCTTAGAGTTGGAGTGGTCAACCACCGGATTAAGTCAGAGTTGGTGTTGTTTACATTTATTCCATTCCATGATGGTGGTGGTGGTGGCGGCTGGTGCAGCAACAGTGTTGAATAATTAAAAAATGCTTAGTCTCCGTTGCAATATTTTATTATCCAATAACGCGTTTCGCGCTGTTAGCGCATCGTCAGATTGGGCGAAGATGGAGCCACAGAGCTATCTGTAGCTGTGTAGGAGGTATCTTAACAACATGTGTTGTCACTGGGCGCCATAGCAGCAGAGTAGTCGCTGTCGCGGCAGGTCCACGTTTACAACTGGTCTTGTTTAGTTTTTTTTACCAGGGGCGTCGACTTTGGAAAATCAGTGTAGGTGCTTGTGGTTTCATTTTACATTAACTCTTCCGCCACTAGGTGAAAGAATGGGCCAATCAGTAATGTACCGGACTCGTAGCTCCATTTGATTGAGTTTTGGTTGCAACCTAGAAAAACCACCAGTCAGATATACGAAAGTCGTCCATAGTTACTCTGACTCAAAGAGAAGGCACGTACGCCATTGTAAGATCGCTGCTGCGGACGTCTGCTTTTGTAGTGATTCTTTATAAAGTCAGTCGTAATTGAAAATGCCACCACGTGTGAAATCAGATCTATGTTTCGTTTTCTAAATGCAAAGAAAGTTAAATCAAAGGAAATTCATTGGCAAATCTGCGAGGTCTACGGACAAAATGCTATGATTGATTCAAATGTTAGAAGATGGGTCAGACTGTCCAATGAAGGACGTGATGAAGTGCACGATGAAAAGGAAAGAAGGAAGGAAGGTTAGGGTTTCACGTCCAGTCGACAGCTTGGTCATTAGAGGCGGAGCTAACGGTCGGAGTTTTGGGTAAGGAGTGGAAGGAAATCGGCCGTGCCCTTTGAAAGGAACCATCCCGGAATTTGCCTCAGTGATTTAGGCAAATCACGGAAAACCTAAATCTGGATGCCGGAGGTGGATTTGAACGACCGTCCTCCCGATTACGAGTCCAGTGCATTACCATTGCGCCACATCGATCGGTGCCTGCACAATGAAGAACGAAGTGGACGCCCGTTTGTAGTTACTGATGAACTGGTTCACACAATTGAAGAGAAGATTAAGCATGTCTTTCATCACTTCATACACCTAAAATCTGTCCTTGGTGGTCTACACTTCAACGCTGATGACGAGCTGAAAGATGATGTTACCACATGGTTGAATACACCTTCTATGAAAAAGGCATACAAAAACTTGTGCCATGCTATGACAAGTGCCTACAAAATTTCCGAAGCTATGTAGAAAAATAGTTTAACAGTTGTAGATTTTTGTACAATAAATATTTTTTCTGTATCTGTACACGTTTGTTTTATAGAACCAAACGGAACTTACTTTGTGGACTAACTCTGCATAACTTGATATATAGAGAAAAACGAGAAAGAGCCACATGTTGCTCACTTATCTTAAACAGTTCATGGAGCTACAAATCAGAAAGGTAATTTTAAATACCATATGGTTGATTTACAAGACACTGTCAGTGAATTTTATTTAACCTGCAATGCTTAATTTTAGTTACTGTTCTTCAAAAATATTTTAACCAACTAGTATCATCTACAGGGTGTTTCACTAAGTGTGTTTGCCTCTGTAACTTATAAAATAATAGGTGACGGGAAATTTTAATACGGTAGGTCAACACAAGACATGTTACACTTTCTGCGGAGCTATGAACATAGTTTATTGTATCATTTTCCAAAGGGTTACAGCACAAAAATATAATGTTTTAAATGGAACAATAGTTTTTTATATCGTGCATGGGATTCGTTGAAACCAGCTGCGCCGGCCACGGTGGCCGAGGTGACTAAGGCGCTCCAGTCACGGTCAGCACGGCCACTACGGTCGGGGGTTCGAATCCCCCCTCGGGCATGGATATTTGTGCCGTCCTAGTTCGTAAGTAGTTCATATGTAGTTTGTAAGTTTAGGGACTGATGACCCCGTAGTTAAGTCTCATAAGCTTAACCTATAAAAAAAAAAAAAAAAGAAAAAAAGAATAATAAAAAAAAAAAAACAGCTGCGTCCAAATCAATTTAAACTACATTCCTATCACTGTTACTTTGGGAGCTACAACCCTTCAAAGTTAAGGGGGCGTAGGCTACGACAGCGTATCTGACTGGCTGGTGATAATGAGACTGTGGGCCGTGCCCCAGAGGATAGCCACTCGGCCAGTCAGCTACGCTAGCGCAGCCTCCGCCCCCGGAACTTTGAAGGGTTGTAGCTCCCAAACTAACAGTGATAGGAATGTAGTTTAAATTGATTTGGACACAGCTGGTTTAAACGAATCCAATACACGATAGAAAAAACTATTGTTCCATTTAAAAAATTATATCTTTGTGGTGTAACTCTTTGGAAAATGATACAATAAACTATGTTCATAGCTCCGCAGAAAGTGCACTTTTCTTGTGTTGACCTACCGCATTAAAATTTCCCATCACCTATTATTTTATAAGTTACAGAGGCAAACGCAGTGAAACACCCTGTATGTACAACAAGCAATCTGATGTTCTTCAAATGTTATACTGCATTTTTTGGCTTCCATAAATTATTTGTTGATTGGAAGGTTATACTGTCTGATGGCAGATACAACTATTGACAATCAAGAAATCTGATCCGAGGATGACTAAGAAATGAGTGGAAACCGGTCATCATTGTCAATAAATTTTCCGGTCAAGACTATAGACATTGTCTGCTTAATCACTTGAACAATTGTTAACAGTATTTCAGAAGCGATTGAGATGTGGTCTTCAGTCCCCAGACTGGTCTGATGCAGCAGTCCACGCTACCATGACCTGTGCAAGTCACTTCATCAGAGAATAAGAACGACATCCTACATCCTTCTGAAACTGCTTACTGTTTTAGTCTCTTGGTCTCCCTATACGATTTTTACTCCACACACTTTACATGTAGTAGATTGAGTTTGATTGACAGGAAAAATAATTCTTTAATTTGAAATTTATCAAAGTTTTAAAGAAGTCAGACGACTGAAGAATTTTAAAATTTTGACGTCACTCTTCCATGAACGATATGATTTGGTCGTGCATGGCTACTATTAGGCTAGGTTCCCTCTGACACCACTAGTCGTATGTGACTGATTGCACGCGTCTTTTTACGAACGACATATTGCATACAACCTGACTCGACAAGTGTGTCTTAATTTCGAAAGAAACGCCGAAGAGGTAGCCACTCTGTCATTCTATCATGTTCGTCGCCATGAAAAGCAGAAAGGAATTCGATGATACTGGATGTGGTGTCGCACAAGTCTGAAGTCCGCGCCATGTACTTTCGCCGCGCGTCTCCATGCACGCACGGCGCGCCGGCCGCGGGGCCGAGGGGACTGAGGCGCTCCAGTCACGGTCGGCACGGCACTTCGGTCGGGGGTTCGGGCATGGATATTTGTGCCGTCCTTAGTCTTAGCTAGTTCATAAGTAGTTTGTAAGCTTAGGGACTGATGACCCCGTAGTTAAGTCTCATAAGTCCTACAAACATTTGAACATTTTTTTTTTGAACGCACGGCGCGGCGTTCTTACGACGTCGGCCACGGGCTCCCTCTGCTGCAACTCCGCTCGTGGCCACGACTGCTGCATCGGCCACTTGGGATTAGGACAAGCACTCGGACTCATCAGTAGGCAGGCCTCTACCTAGTTCAACTATGTCTCAGCAGTACACTTAGTTGACAGTCAAGAACTTTGTAAAAGTTAAGTATCATACATCTACGAAATATACAGCTTGTTCTAATCTAGCTTAGTGTTTCTAGTTTCTGCTGTCCCACTGGCTGGTCACCTCAGACTCTGTACCTGCACGCGCTTGCATCCTATTTCCCTGTGTCGGTCTCTCTGCTCGGCCACCGACACCCAAGACAACCGGCGGAAACGAGACACAAAAGTGGCGACATGGATGGGCCACAAAACTGGATACATATGTTCCTGGAACGTGCCGCAAAAGGTGCGTTTAATTTGCTCTACTGTGATTTACGAAACATAAAAACAAGTTTTACAATTTCACAAGAATGGATGTGGAACCATTTGATGAACTGTTACAACTTATAAAGAATAAAGTAGAAGGAATGGATACCAATTTTTGCCAGAGCATATGCCCAGAAGAAAAACTTGTCGTTACGTTAAGGTATGTAGCTACTATTAGTCCCATTACCTTCTTACATACACAGGATTTGAATATAGTGAAGATTTCTTTATTTTAATTATGTTATTCAATAGGGACAGCGTAAAATAAGCCTTAAGGTACGTTTACACTGGGATACATGTATCGCAACTCGTATGAATGACATGTTAATTTGATATGTCGCGATACATCATCTCATACAAAAGTTCACAAAACTTGTATGTGGACATTACCGTGCCTACATTTTGTACACAGATTTTTTTGGCCATGTACGCGACATGTCGCAGAACTTGCGCATGCGCAGTACCAGTAATTCTCGTCGTCTGCCGCTTATTTTGACAAGTAGTACAAGCTGCAGCGCGATTCTCTCTGGGCGTCCATTGCTTTTTTGATCGGTATACTGTGTTATGTTGTCAGAGTTGATTTTTTGTTCACAAAATACAAATTAGTTATGGATCGAAACAAAATAGAATGCAAATCGTCTAAACTGTGCGATAACAACCAATCGTTCCAAAGTACTAAAAAGTATCCCATTTTAGCAACATTTGAGAAACCTAAAATGCAAAGTATACTGTATGTGCCAGCTTCCTAACAAGAAAAAGAATTATATAGTGTATTATATATTATTATTAAAAATTTAATAACTTACATTCTACCTTCACTTCTTGGGATAAAACTTGCGCAATGGCCCCTCAGACCCAAAGAATAATACATTATAATACAGAAACAAGGAAAAGGAATCCGCAATGGTCAAAATTCGGAGTGGCCCTGCCAACTGATGCTCTGAGCAAACTACAGAAATCTGCCATCCTCATTTTAACGTACGTTTTGAAGTACGCGCCGTCTTCAAGAGTTAGTTATTGAACAAGCATTGTGCAAGCTCCGTGAGTTGCACGTTTGCAAAGGAAGGCTCTGTGTCACCAATTGCCCTTTCTCCACCTTTCTTTCCTTTCAACATCCAAAAGAGCAAGCTCACAGAAAAAAAAATGTAAAATTTGCGACATCGTCGTGGGAAGCCATCGTTGATTGATACAAATTAATAGGTGTAAACGGACGATCATACATGTATAACGTCCCTACTTGTCTGCTCAATGCCGCGGTTGAATGGCAGAGCGTTCTGAGGCGCCTTGCTCCGGAGCGGGCGGTTGCTCGCCTTAGGTGGTTCGAGTCCTACCTCTGGTATGGGTGTTTGTGTTGTCCTTACTATAAGTTGATTTGATTTGATTTTCCCTTGAACAGTGCAAGGAGACCCTTTACCAGTTCTTTATTAGACACAATTTCTTCGGGTCTTGTTGTTCCAAATGTTTTGTGCCTTTTACTCTCCAATGCAATGCATTCGAAGATTAGATGTGATGCAGTTTCATCACCGTCATCACAGATCCTACATTTTCCTGTTATTCCCATTGTATGTTGGTGTTTTTTGAAATTCCGATGGCCTGTCAGCAATCCAGCTATGAGTCTAATCTCTCTCCTGTTCAGGCCCAGGATTGCAGAGCTTCTTTTAAAACATGGCTTTGGCATCATTACCTTGCCATGATTTTGTTGGTAGACTTTGGTCCAATATTCTACGTGCTGTCTTCTGAGCCAGTAACGTAGCTCCAATTTGATCATTGCCTTGGTGATTGTCAGGACAGGTTCTGGTCTCTGCCCCCATCCTGGCTAATCTGTCGGCATGTTCGTTGCCACTGATCCCCGAGTGGCCAGAGACCCACAATAGGTTTACTCTATTGCTTTCCCCTAGCTCCACCAGAACCCTGTGACATTCTGCAACAATTTTAGACCTTGTTGCAGGAGCTGCCAGTGATCTCAGGGCTGCCTGGCAGTCTAAATAGATATAGATGCTACGATCTTTGTAGCACCTACACGAATTCTCCTCCACACACACCCTGATGGCAGTGATTTCGGCCTGGAATACTGAGGCCAGTTTTCCTAGAGAACTATAAGTTCCCTAGAGAACTATTACTTTAAGTTAATTCAAGTAGTTTGTAAGCCTAGGGACTAATGACCAAAATAGTTAAGTCTCTTAGATTTATAAACATTTGAAGATTTTTCAGCTCATATAAGTCGTGTTACATATCCCAGAGTCGTATTCACATGTGCCGATACAAATCCGAGAGTAAACGTACCTTTAGTCATATATTTTTCAGTGAAATCGTATATTTAAAACCCTTCTTAAATTACATAAACCTATCCGTATTATGCAAAATAAAATTAATTTTTACATAACTTAAATGTGATAATGTACAAAAATATTCACACATATAATTCAGTGCCGTCAGACTCTTGCAAAATAGTGTCACAAGATACAACAGAATAGGAAGGAGGATCTGTTACTGAATGCCTCACTGAAAGTGGAGAGTAGTGATATCCATAACCGTCATGAGACGTTGAGCTGGAGGTAGCAGCATTATTGTACACACACCTTTGGGAACTGGGCCGAGTAACACGTTGTTGCTAGTACCCACGGAAATCCATTGATGGCTGGTAACGTTGAACCAGTTTGATAATTTCTATCTAGGAGTTTAACCCTCCTCTATAAATGTTGCTGGTGACCACACAAATATAAACATTGGATCGTATCCGACCCCTTGCCTCATAATTGCAATATCTGAGTACGGGAATCAATAATGCACATAGTTTTATATATAATATAGTTTATTTAACATTCAATTACATATATTAAAAGTAATGAATGACTGAGGCACCTGAAAGAAATGTTTCAGTCTTTTCGAATATAGTAAGACATTATAAAAAAAGTAAGACATAAAAAAAGAAAAAAAAGAAGAAAAACAAATGAAATAACTTAAAAAACAATTATTTCAGTATTATATTCTAGCCATTTCTAAACATACACTTAGATTAGAGTCTAAAGAAAACTCATTTCACGTAAACTTTGTGACTTAGTAACGTATATCACAGTATACAATCATCACATTCTGAGGCTGTATCAGAAATTTCATCATTGAATTCCTCATCAGATTCTACTTCCTGTCGTCTACATTCAGCCCATATCTCGTCTAAGGTAGTAAAATTATTATTTGTACTACTTGCCATGATTGCAGAAAATGGAACTCTAGAACAATAATATATAACAATATAATATAACAATATTAGACATAATCTGTATATATAAAAGGAAGTGTCCCGATTGACTGACTGATTGACTGTCTGACTGACTCATCATCGCCCAGCCCAAACCACTGAAGATAGAAACTTGAAATTTGCGGAGGGTGTTGATCTTACTCTGTAGGCGTCATTTAAGAAGCGATTTTTCGATATTCCGACCGTAAGGGGGTGAAATAGAGGATGAAAAGTGTTTTGAAAATACGTAGCTATTTAGGCAATTTTGAAGCCAGAACTACAAAATTTCAGATTTTAATTCAGGGTTCGAATTTAAAAGAAACGTGTTTCGCGCATTTTTTGAAATTCGACAAATAAGGGGGTGAAATAGATGACTCAAAAATTGATTTTCAAAAATATGTTGCTGTTAACTCAAATTTTAATGCTACAACTACGAAAGTTCGGATATGGAATCTTGGTCAGGATTAAAAATCCATGATATTTAGAATTTTTGGAAATTCAACAAGTAAGAAAGTTAAAGAGAGGATCAAAATTATTTTCGAAAACACGTTGCTATTGATACAATTTTGAAGGTAGAGCTGCAAAAATTGATATTTGTATAGTTGGTTAGACGGTAAAAAATACGTGTTTCGGTATTTTTGGAAATTCAACCATTAACGGGGTTAAATTAGAAAGAGGGTGTTTTTCGAAAATATGTTGCTATTTAGGCAATTTTGAAGTTAGAACTACAAATTTTCGGATTTGGATTCGGGGTTCGAATTTAAGAGACACGAGTTTCGGTATTTTTCGAAATTAGACTAATAAGGGGGTGAAATACGGGATGCAAACATTGATTTTCAAAAATATGGTGCTGTTAACTCAAATTTCGAGCTATAACTACGAAACTTAAGATATGGATTCTTCATCAGGATTGCAGACCAACCAGCCTACGCATGCGAAGCTGCGGTGGTTCAGCTAGTAATCAATATAAGACTGGAACACAATAGTAAACACTGGGTCACATCCGACCCTGCGAGGAGGGACAGCCGGCCGCGGTGGCCGAGGTGACTGAGGCGCTCCAGTCACGGTCAGCACGGCCACTGCGGTCGGGGGTTCGAATCCCCCCTCGGGCATGGATATTTGTGCCGTCCTAGTTTGTAAGTATTTCAGAATTAGTTTGTAAGTTTAGGGACTGATGATCCCGTAGTTAAGTCCCATAAGCATAACAAACATTGGAACATTGGAGGAGGGACAATACTATCCGACCCTGGATCGGGGAATCTATCGTTATACAGCAAACAAACAAATGTGACACTCACCTACGTCTGATGTTGGCTGGACGGGAGGGTACCTGGGCCCACGTAGACTCGGATCTGACCCGAACGTTTACATACGAGGGTTAAACTACTTCAGATTTGTTTAGTTCTGGGTTGTGCGCTGCCGTGGCAGTTACCCTGTCCGATTGCTGTCAACTGTTTGTTTAGCTGCGGGCGGCCGCTCTGTCACGCCCGTAAAATTTGCCGCGCGCGACCTGCCAGCCGCATCGCGTTACTAAGTTTTGCATCGTGCAGCGCAGTGTAAAAGGCTAGTTTACACGACGACACTACGTTTCATCAAACTGTGTTACTGGCCACTGCGCATGCGCGGCAGGCGTTCGCGCAACTCGTTGCCGAAACTAAACAGTTTCGGCACCTTCCAACTTTGGTGAAACTGATTGCGCGTGTTTTTAGGTTAGGTTACAACCAATACAGAACAAAACACAACGTAAAGGGGGGATCGGAAGAAATAATTCGGTTTTTGAACATATATGCGATGAATAGGTGTTTGTGCGATTTTAAGCAGCGGCGTGTTAGTGCTCTTGAAGCAATTATTCCTGAATTAAATATTTATGGGTTGAAGATTAGTGAATTGCAGACTAAAATTCATTCAATTCCAAATACTTATACAAACGAACTATGGCAATTGTGGGTTTCGAAACACGGTACAGGTACTGCAGAGACGAATATCTACTTGACCAGAAACGTAATGCAATTTGTAATTTCAGTTCTGGTAACAATGCTTCACGCATAACAGTATCTTGTTTCTTTAGTGCATTTCTAGCTCTGTTTAAAAAGAACGTAAATTGCTCTGGTGACATTCTAAGTTGATTAAAATAGCTTCTAGGGTCTTCAATTAGGCGCTCCAGTCACGGTCTGCACGGCCACTACGGTCGGGGGTTCGAATCAGCACGGAACGCCGTGCTGGATCCCAACGGCCTCGTATCACTAGTAGTCGAGATGACAGGCATTTTATCCGCTTGGCTGTAACGGATCGCGCAGCCACGTTTCGATTCCTGAGTCAATAGATGGGCATGTTTCCAAGACAACAACCATCTGCATGAACTGTTCGAAGACATTTGCAGCAGCATGGACTATCAGCTCGAAGACCTTGACGCTGCATCACAAACAGGAGCGCCTGCGATGGTGTACGCAACGACGAACCTAGATGCACGAATGGCAAAACGGCATTTTTTCGGATGAATCCAGGTTCTGTGTACATTATCATGGTAGTCGGATCCGTGTTTGGCGACATAGCAGAAACGCACATTGGAAGCGTGTATTCGTCATCGCCATACTGGTGTAGCACCCGGCGTGATGGTGTGGGGTGTCATTAGTTACACGTCTCGGTCATGTCTTATTCGCATCGGCGGCACTTTGAACTGTGGCCGTTACATTTTAGATGTGTTTCGACCCGTGGCTCTACCCTCCATTCGATCCCTGCGAAACCCTATATTTCAGCAGGATAATGCACGACCGCATGTTGCAGGTCCTGTACGGGGCTTTCTGGATACGGGAAATGTTCGACTGCTGCCCTGGCCAGCACAGTCTCCAGATCTCTCACCAATTGAAAACGTCTGCTCAAGGTGGCCGAGCAACTGGCTCGTCACACTACGCCAGTCACTACTACTCTTGATGAACTGTGGTATCGTGTTGAAGCTGCATGGGCATCTGTACCTGTGCACGCCATCCCCTGTTTGACTCCATGCCCAGGCGTATCAAGGCCGTTATTACGGCCAGAGGTGGTTGCTCTCGGTACTGATTTCTCAGGATTTATGCATCTAAATCACGTCAAAATGCAATCACATGTCAGTTCTAGTGCAATATATTTGTCCAATGAACACTTGCACTAAGAACAATATACATACCCATGCCCAAGGGACGATTCGAATCTTCGACGAGAGCAGATACGCACTACGCAGCAAGGCGCCTAAGAGCGCACAGCCACACCCGTGTGGCGACCACGGATTTTCTTGGTTCCTACTTGGATACGGGATGCTTGTCGCTGGATTACTGACGTCGCTTACCTTTGGACTTCGCCTGGTAAAGAGACCTGTATTTGGGGCCTCAGAGAAACATTTCCATATGAGGGATGGTGAACAGTAAAAGGTAAAGCAGTCAACAATCCGAAGATTGGTTTGAACACCACAGTGATTTACTAGGCATGGTCCTGTTTGGAGGTGGTATGCCGTTGCCTTTCTCCGACATTCGAACTGACTTACTCAGCCAGTTATATGGGGACCTACAGTTTAACCAACACCACCTAGAAGACAAGGCCTTACAACAGGGCGTGGCTACGTCACACTTAGAGGCCGCGACCGCCATCTGACTGGCTGGCCGCTGGGGCATGCCCATCGCCGCACAGTGGTGTTGGTTTAACGTGGTGTTGGTTTAACGTGGGTTCCGAATCACGGTGCTACTCGGTATTCGGCCAGAGGTGAAAGAAGTGGAAAGTGACAGGTAAAAATCTTAGGACCTGGCGGGGATCGAACCCGCGACCTTTGGATTTGTAGTCTGGCAGTTGACCACTGTGCAACCGAGGCAATCAATCCGAATTTAGAGCGAATGTGTTTCACGTCATGCCATCGTGTGAATCTACAATTCCTTGACTGTGATCTTAACTTTTCGTCAATAAAATCTGGTGCCACAAATTCTCGTGTGTGATCAGTCACCAAAGAATTCTTACTGGAGGTATTGGCTGCGCCATGACAATGCTCATCTCCAAACGTCTCGGTATACAGCAACGTTCGGCTGTAAGCTATTTGATCATCCAGAACACATTCCTGATCTTGCTCCCAGCTACTTCCATCTTTTCTTGCGCCTCAGGAAATTCCTGTCCTCTGGCCAACGTTTTGACAACGACGAAGAGATGAAGACTACAGATTTTATTGACGAAAAGTTAAGATCACCGTCCATGCACAGGCGGCAGACTTCTACGTCACAGGAATACGAAAGTTTACCCACAATATGACTAGTTTGACTATTTTGACAAATAGCTCAAACATTTCTGTACCTCTTGCCAATAATGTTTTTCATGTATCTATACTGTTTTTCACTAAAAATGGGTTCATAGGATTAAGACCATCTACGACCTGGATGCTGAACAGTTTTCCTAAATGAAGGAAAACGACAGAAAACAACCCCTCACAGGATAAAGAACAAAGATAGGTCACATGGATGTACGAACAAAAATGCTTGCCAAGAGAGATACAACCACCTGATGTAAATTACCTTTAACAGAGCAGATTTCAATGATTGAAAGCACACACGAGAACACAATAGAAAACTGGTAATATTCTGCCTGAAATAATGTTCTACCTCCATCCTGAAGAGAACAGTGCACTGTCTCTAATGGCTGTCCTTGGTCTGGACTGCCTATGTCTTCAGGCCCATAGCACAGCCGAAGATCTACGACAAATCTTTCATAAAATCTAGGATCTCGCCTCTATTTGGTCTCTCTTATACATTTACACATATTATAAAAGTGTGCGCCAGTCACACTCTGCACGACCGCTACGGTCGGGGGGTCCAATGCCCCCTCGCGCATGGATGTTTGAGTCGTCTTTAGTATTAGTTCATAAGTAGTTTGCAAGTTTAGGGACTGATGACCCCGCACTTAAGTTCCTTAAGCTTAACAAACATTTGAACATAAAAATGTGGTATGTGTGAGTGTACATGTGTGTGTGTGTGTGTGTGTGTGTGTGTGTGTGTGTGTTCCACACCTGCTATTAAACTACTGGACAAGTTTCTACCAAACTCGCTACACATATTCCTTAGCTTCAGGCAACAATCTCCGTAACGAACCGAACGAAGTTCAGGAGGTACGATGTCTTAAATGAAATTTGTTAAACACTGCTGCATCGTGCGACAAAGTTCCACATCTCTTCCAAAACTACTGGCCCGATGTCAACCACAGAACACGCACTCTTTACTGTAATGTAAATATCTCTGTAGGGGTGAGAACAACCAATATAAACAATTAATGAGCAAAAAACGGCAGTATAATGGGACTCGTGATACCACATACTATTTGACAATGAGAGCGCTTAGTGACTTGCAATAAACTTCACATATAATATCAAATCTATTCGAAGCTATTGACTTCTGCCAAACAAAAACAAAAAAAAAAAAAAAAAAAAAAAAAAAAAAAAAAAAAAAAAAAAAAAAAAAAAATCAAATGAAAGAGGTTCATTACTGTTCTGTATTCATTCAGTAAAACTATGGCAACAGTAACCACATAATGGCCTATTCCATTTAAAATCGGGCAGCAGGAAACCTTGCATTTTTTTATGGGGTTTCAATTTTCTGTCATAGAAAGTAGACGTTAGATTAATATCTTTGACAAAGTTGCAGCTTTGATGAGCAAACGCATTCGGTAGTTTTTAGTAGCGAAAGTAACGGAATTTAATGAAATTGCGCGATTTAGACACCCATAGCTCGGAAACTATTCAAATTAAAATTTTCAAATAAAGTATAAAATGTAGACACTATTGCATATATTAATATGGTGTGTATGCGGTATTTTTAGAATTAAAATTTCAAGTACTTTTCACCATTTGTTATCTTTTGCCAGTAAAATGTATTTTTAAATGGAATAAAATTTATTTCAAAAGTCAGTCTCAGTTGCAAAGTTTACTTTATTTCACTAAATATTTGACTTTCAAGATAAATTCATAACCAGTTGCTGTACCAGCCACCAGTATGAAGTGGAACCAGTTTGAATAAAATTTATGCCATATTGCCATATGTCTGCTCTCGAATCGACTTATTTCTAACGAATGAATGGGCGTGTTCTGTTTGTCCGCCAATTGTCAATGTCGTCCTCAAATTATTCCTTTTCTTGAATTCTCTTCAGCATTCTTTATTCCTTTCGTTATCAAATTACTCAATTGTAAAAATCTCTCTCTCTATCTATCACTGTGTGCGTGTGTATGTGTATGTTACACGTATCTTAACCACTGGACAGATTTCAACCAAATTTGATACAATTATGCCTTACTGATAGTAAGACAACAATCGCTGTGAAGAACGAACCACCTTTGACACATAGTTCGAGTGATTTTGCGACATAACAATGAAATGCATGAATATTCGTCCCATAATGCAACACGCGAATAACGAGACTTTAGTCATTTACTATTTGAGAATGACTGCAATTAGAAAGTTATAAGAGAGTTTACACATAATTAAAAATCTTTACGAAACTTGTTCTCTCTGAGAAAATGATGGAAACAAATAAATTTATCGTTTACTACTTTTTCGCTGCCCGTGCAGTAAACCTACACCATTTCGCATAACATTACAATTTATTATTTGTACACCACTAATTGTATAAGCGAGTCATTTTACACATTATATGCATGCATACACTAAATGTACCAGCGAAATTATGCTGTGGTACTATACAAAAATGTAAAATGTTTGTAAATTTTTGGAACCAAACTACTATGATCATCGGTCACGAGACTTAAAATTACTTAAAGTAACTTATAATGAGGGCAACACACACACACACACACACACACACACACACACACACACACACACACACACACAGATATGTCCGACGCAGGATTCGAACCTCCGACGCGAGCGGCCGCGAGATCCGTAATGTGACGCTCCATACCGCATGGCTTATTAACTATTAAGATCATGAATAACCTCCCATCACGCATGAGTTTTAGATTTGGTTCTGCATTACTACTAATTCTATTCGCGACATATTTTGCAGACAATATGTTTTTATACCATTGAATGTACCTTCAAAATTATGTCGTAGCATGAAGCACAGTTGGGGAGATATGGCGTCCAAAACAATGAAATGCATAAAATTCCTCCCTATCACTCATGATGTAATATACTTCGTCTTTACTACTAACTCCATTCACAATCAATTTCACTAAACGAACCTAGAAACTTCTATTATTGCAGGTGATATTATTCAAGAGATATGACATAGTAACGACTGAACTAAAAGAAACTGAAAAGGACAGAGAAAGGGGCAGAAGGGGTTTGACAAAGCGGTAAGAAGGAGCTCCACTAACATTACAACAGAATGAATAAACATCCGGTGAGCGCTGGGAACTAACGAAAGTATTTAACTGTAAGAAACCTTACAAATGTGTGCAATGTGCAATCATATTTTTCATAACAAAGTAGAACGTCAGTATAGAAGAGTACTGCTTCCTTCTTTCGTTTTCAGTTTGTGCAGCTTAGAGATCCTCAGACGTAAATGCCAGTTGAATGAGAAGCCCATACAAAAGTTGGAAAATAATATGTGAGAGCATTTTTCATAAAAATGTAAAGCAGTGATACCGCAGAATATTACTTCCCTAGTGTTTTTTATATTTGTTTGTTTGCGTCTTTTTGTGTGTGTGTGTGTGAGGCAGTTACTTTTTATTTGCGTTTTTTCACTTTCATTCATCCGCGTCACGTAGCATAGGATATTAGCATTCAGTGCTCGTTCCAGGCAGTTGTACGAGCACGAAATTCGCATGCAGTGCTGGCAGAAAAGATAAATATTTACATCATCGACAGTTTACTGAAGACTGGAATAGCGTGCAGGAAATTCTCAATCAGTATACTGTATTTGTTTAGTTTTGTTGGCGATAGGTTACGGGTATAGTTCACCGCTTTTCTATTAATTATTGTGGAAAGTCTTTCTGTGGGTTAGCCGGGAATCTGACTCCAAATACTAAGATCAAGACTAAATCCTAAGTTGGACCTTAGATGTTTTTTTTTTTCTTTTGCTTATAGGTTCCCTCACATGTTCAACTTATTCTTAATACATGGACCATTCGGAAAGTAAATTCTGGCGTCTTATGTCACGTGAAAGGGTGACACTGAAAATGCAGTTGTGTATCTTGATGCAAAATTTTAGTAAGGTCAGTGCTAACAGCCATCGTCTATTTGATGAAATGCTTCTTAACCAATAGCTGTTTTATTAAAATCCATAAAATCGACTAGTTTCGGCCCAGGACCACCATCATAGGTAAAAAGGTATTAAAACAGGTTAGTCAACAGCATAAAATAAAATTTTATTCAAAGTGACTCCTGCTGTTTTCAGCCAGATCTATTTCATTTACTGCTGTTGACTAACCTGTTTAATACCTTTTTATCTATGATGATGGTCCTGGACCGAAATTAGCCGATTTTAAGGATTTTAATAAAACAGCTGATGGTTAGAGATGCATTTTATTAAATATCTTGATTCAGTATGCTCACGGCAGTACAACTGTGAGATTGTATTCGGCCATTTGTCTCATCAGTACAGGCGTTTATAATGTGTGCATTAATATGGCCCCGCCAACAGTGAGGTACAGTACGTGGAGAAATACGATTTAGTGTGCAACCAGTACCAATTTATCCAAATATTACTGATTGAAGTGTATAGGAACATTATTAGTGATCATGTTATTCTACATTAATGTTGTCCATTTCGTAACTGGAAGAATAACGTCCATGTTGAAGAACGAAGTGGCCGATCGTCTATTGAGAACAATGAAACTGGTGAAAAAGTTGATAAAGTGGTCATATCGAATCACCGTTTCACCATTTATGAACTGTGAGACCATTTTACAAATTGGAGAGCGTTAGTGGGTGGCTAGTCTCTTAGCCTACAGAGTTTTTTTTTTTTTTTTTTAACAGAAAGTAATTTCGAAGTTTGTGAAGCGGTTGACAAATGTTGCAAAGTTGCTGAAAGGGTGTAGTATTCATTATTATGTGATAAATGCTCCCACGATAAACTGTTTTATGAAACATTATATTGCAAATTACTTTCTGAAACGCTCTTACATGAAAAATACGATGTTGCACTGCCGTTCAGAATGCGTTCTCCTATAGCTGTATGGATAGGTCATTTCAAAGATCGAAGATAACAAGGAAATGTGCACGGCATTTGTAAAGTCACCTCTACATAAACAGTTTCTCACTGACAAAAAGAAGAATCATGAGCATCCATGGAGACATACACTGCATGCATTTCAGTGTGGTGGCCCTACAGTTGAACACACAAGACTTAAAAGTGCAGAGTTTTGTATAACTCAGGGACCAGACAGCTAAGGCAGTTGTCGTTAGAATTACACACTACTTTAACTAACAGTAATTGACTTTGATAAGGATAACACACCCATGGCCGAGGGAGGACTCGAACATTCGGCGGGAGCGACCGTGCAGTCCGTGTCAAGCCGCCTCAGAACGCGCGGCATCCCTGCGCAGCCACAGAAGTGCAGCCCAGAAACACCTTTGCAAATACAGCTGACGTTTTTGTTCCACAGCTGCAAAAATGCGGTTTTCAACTCTTGAACATTATTTTCACTCGATGCATCTCTGACTCGTTAAATTCCTAGAGGCAACAGTCCAATGGAGTCAAATTGAAGTGCAGAGACTTGGCGATTATCGACCAATCCACCTCACAGGAAAAACGTTTCTCTCGATCAATTTCAATATGCCACGATATCTTTATTCAATTTGAGTCGTATTGTTTTGCACATAGTGCTTAGTCTTCTGATTGATAATGAACGGCTGCGAGTAAATAGCTTCTGAATGTTTTCCAGAGCTTGATCGTATAATCGGCTTTCCCGAAATTTCTTCATCAGTAACACATTCAGTTCGAATGAATTTGTCGACTACATGTCTAGTAGGAGCTGGTTTGTGACATTTACGCGTGTATCGGGAACGCACTTCGTAAATCGATATATCCCAGTTGGCCTCCAAAAACAGTTCTTTTAGATTACGTACAGAAACTAAAAAAAAAGTTAATGTTTAATTGAGGAGTAGTAATGGACTTCAAGACCTACCTGTATATCTAAAAGAGCCAGACCTAAAAAGCATAAAAAGGAACAAATCAGATTTGAGGAAACTTATTTTCAGACTTCAATTCATATATAAGATTTCCAGGTGAATGAAATTGTATTTTTAACTGAATCAGTGTTCCAATCAGACATTCTGACGAAGGAGTGGGGGAAATTTCAGTCAGATTTATGTTTTGTTTACAGCAGTGACCGTTCATATGTTTGCAAACCTATTGGACGCCTGAGGAACGACTCGAACCTCCGATGGGAACGGCCGCCCAGTTAGTAACATGACTGCAGTGACCTTAGTATTATTATTAGTAATGGCAGTAGTGATTTGTTATTTACACTGAGGTGACAAAAGCATACAACATTTCAAGCATTACCTCTCTCCATGGATAACGCAGTAGCTGAAGGCTTGCAAGCCAGTGACTAAGAGCAGAATTGTCAGTGCTATCAGACAAACGGCACTTCATGAAATAACCGCAGAAATCAATGTGGAATAGTCGTCGAACGTATCCATTAGGACTTCTCCGCTTAGTTAACAGCCTACATTACTGGAAAACCATGGCTTGGTCACATGAGCCCCCATTTCAAATAATAAGGGCTACTGGTAGTTAGAAGTTGGTGCAGACCTCACATAGACATCACCACAGGTTGTCACTAAGGTTGTGTGCAAGCTGATGGTGATTCTCTGGAACAAATGAGCTGATAATTTACTGGAAATTGTTATATTTGGGTACTTGGGGACCATATGAAGCCATTCGTCTTCACAAATCTCTATGTAATTTTTATAGATTAGAAAACGCCTCGTTGACTGATCACAAGTGTTCGCAGTCGGTTTTGGACATCCCAGCGGATGATTTGATGCCCAAGATATGAACATTTATGGACGACAATCGAGAGATCGTTTCGTGCATGAAAGCGTGCACTGGTAAAGCCTTTCTAATTATGGATGGTTACTGAGTCAGCATAAATAAAAATTCCTGCAGTGGACTTCCAACGACTTGATGAGCTCACGGCACGTCGAATTGCACACTTTGCCAGGGAAAACTGAGTAACGTGGCGCAGTGGTAGCACACTGAACTCTCATTCAGGCGGACGGCGATTCAATCCCACCTCCGGCCACCCTGAATGAGGTTTGCCATCAATCACTGCAGACAAATGCGGGCGGCGGTGGAGTGGTCGAGCGTTCCAAGGCACCTTGCTGCGGAGCGCAGCGCTGCTCGCCATCGGATGTTCCAGTTCTCCCTCGGGCATGGGTGTATTTGTTATTCTTAGCATAAGTTAGTTTAAGTAGTTTGTAAGCCTAAGGACTGATGGCCAAAGTAATGAAGTCCCATAGATTTACAATCATTTGAACAAGTGCCGGAATGGCTTCGTCCTCATCTCTGATACAACCCTCCGAGTGTGCTCTTTCACTAATGACCATGGTATTGACGGGACATTAAACCCTAAGCTTCTTCCTTTCATTTCTGTCATGCAAAAGAAGGTCCTACATGATATTTGAAGGTATAGCATAACTTTTGTAACGTCAGTGTATAATACCTATGTATAGGTTTTTTGATTTCAAGCCGGCCGCGGTGGCCAAGGGGATTGAGGCGCTCCAGTCACGGTCCGCACGGCCACTACGGTCGGGGGTTCGAATCCCCCCTCGGGCATGGATATTTGTGCCGTCCTTAGTTATAAGTAGTTTGTAAGTTTAGGGACTGATGACCCCGTAGTTAAGTCCCATAGACTCTACAAACATTTTTTTTTATTTTTTATTTTTATTTCAAAAAAGTGTGACTGCAGTACGTTTGACAGGAATTTCCATTCAGCTTCTTTGATATCCCTTGTTTGTTTCAAATTTGTCTACTTATTTGTTTGACCTATTCTACAAATAGCATTATACATCGAACTATTAGGACACAACAACCATAATGTTCATAATTTGTTCATAATTAAAACAGCGATCAGCCACAAGTATGTTATAAAATGTTTATTTATTTAAACCATCAGCGATTTCGGATTTTTTGCAAATTCGTCTTTAGAGGATTAACATGCTTTTTTTTATATTTGTTACAACTGCGCTCCTGTGTCGTGTTCTTGTTTGTAATAATATGGTTCTTGTGTCTCTTATGTACTTTAAACTTCATGTGTTTCCAAACGTGCACATTATGAGTGCTGTTAAATTTGCTGATACGCACTTAACATGGCCCCATTCTAAATTAAAAATTAAAATTTCTGGAACCGGTAATGGTTTAAATAAATGAACGTTTTTAATATCATGCTTGTGTCTGGTCATTGCCGGCCGCGGTGGCCGAGGGGACTGAGGCGCTCCCGTCACGGTCTGCACGGGCACTACGGTCGGTGGTTCGAATCCCCCCTCAGGCATGGACATTTGTGCCGTCCTTAGTCTTAGCTAGTTCGTAAGTACTTTGTAAGCTTAGGGACTGATGACCCCGTAGTTAAGTCCCATAAGTTCTACAAACATTTGAACATTTGATTCTGGTTCAAATGTTCAAATTGTTAAGCTTATGGGACTTAACTACGGGGTCATCAGTCCCTAAACTTACAAACTACTTATGAACTACCTTATTCTAAAGACGGCACAAATATCCATGCCCGAGGGGGGATTCGAACCCCCGACCGTAGTGCCCGTGAAGACCGTGACTGGAGCGCCTCAGTCCCCTCGGCCACCGCGGCCAGCTTTGATTCTGGTCATTGTTTTTAATTATAATCATATAATACCATAGCCACGATTCTCACAACGTCAGATTTTGACAGAATAACACAATAACCAGTTTTAGTTCATTAAGGTGTTTGCGGATAAAATGATTTAAGAGGGCGTTTAAAAAAGTAGGATTAAGTTATATTCTAAAAATGACTCCAATCCGTCTTTCTGTGGCTCTGGCACAACAGATAGATATGTTGGTAAAAAACGGTCTTGGTTGCACAAAAGCGATGTTTCATTTATTTATACATGACGCGTTTCGCCTCTTCTGGGCATCATCAGACGTTGAAAGGGGGAAAATTTACAAACTTGTTTAAAAAAAAATGTTCAAATGTTTGTATAGCTTATGGGACTTAACTACGGGGTCATCAGTCCCTAAACTTACAAACTACTTACGAACTACCTAAGACTAAGGACGGCACAAATATCCATGCCCGAAGGGGGATTCGAACCCCCGACCGTAGTGGCCGTGCAGACCGTGACTGGAGCGCCTCAGTCTCCTCGGCCACCGCGGCCGGCAAACTTGTTTAAAAAACAGGAGTTAACTAAAAATATGTAAAATCTTTCATCAGGCAGAAATATTAGAAATAGGCACGGTGCGGACTGATAAAACTGCAGGCCACATGAGCACATTCACGTTTTGGCGTGGGGGGTTTGAAGATTGAACTAATAAATACCACTAAAGAGCATAGTTTAACAAATAAAATTAGTTATCACTGACGTATCAGAGCGTCAAATTATTGAATTCAATAATTGCTAGTAACTGTTCAAACCTGCGCGTCGAAGGGCGCAAAAGGCTCGTAGATGGCGCGCTTGTGAGTTAACACGCGGCTAAATTAGGTTTTACCATTGACTTCGTTGCCTCCCATTGTTGAGCAACAGTGTGTTAGACTCGAAGAGTATAAATTCAGAGAGTTTTGAAGAAACGCAGCCAAGTCTGCAGATTGTAATTTTGTATAGAAATTAATCTGTCTCAAATAAGGTAAACTTGTGCTTTTCTATTGTTATGTATGGTAGCCTGTATTTGAATTATTGTAGTTGGTATTTGTCTTTTTTGCTAATGAATACTGTTTAGTGCATCTCGTATTTATCATTTGAATTGCTATCCGTTCTGATATTGATTCTTATGATGGTGTTGCATAATTATTGTGTCCGTAAATTTATGTGGTAATTAGAACAGTTCAGTGTAGGCATTTTGTCTTGATCAATTGGTCTATTAATGAGAGCAGGAAGTAGTTTCTTCATAAATCCAGTAAAGTTCATAGTTAGAGATTTTCTCAGTCTTAATGAATGTTCACATTATTGAGTCAGTTAATGTTAGTAACATTTAAAGTGATTTGTCTGATTAGAGGAGAAGTAGAGCACGTAAAGAGATAAGAAATATTTGCAGTGAGTGATACTCCTACAGATTTGTAGGACATTTTTTCATTACGTTGAATCAGTATGGTAATTGTTGTTCAGATAGGCACATTATCAAGTGCAGTGGTTTTGGTATCCAATTGATCTCAAATATCTTTGTTTGACATCTTGTTTACTCTAGTGACAAAATTCTCATAGTAGTAGCACGCTCTTTGTGTTGGCTCTCGCAGTCGAATTGTGCTTGTATAGTCTGGCTACTGGGATATGGTGCACGCTAACAGATCTGAACATTTCGTTTGCTCGCATTGCTTCTCACACACGAGATTAATGTGTAGATCAATTACGAGTTTAATTACTGTTAACTTATTAACAAATGTACAATTTAAAGTGTTATCCGTTGCGCATCAAACAAAAACCACATTTACGTAAGATCATTGCATTCCATGGCAATTGCAATTTATTCTAACAGGGCAAAGGAAGGTACTAAGTCTCATTGCTTAGTCAAATTAATTTGTAACCAAAACCACAAAAGAACATTTATTTGTGTATTTTAGCGGCGACGGTCGCTCAACACAAACAGTGACACGTTCGCCCCACGAACACATACTACTTTTCATTTCAAACAAACACACACTAATTTTAATTTTAAATATTCTTTTACCATCCCGGTCTGAATATTGTGTGCCGGCCGAGGAGACTGAGGCGCTCCAGTCACGGTCTGCACGGCCACTACGGTCGGGGGTTCGAATCCCCTCTCGGGCATGGATATTTGTGCCGTCCTAGTTCGTAAGTAGTTCATAAGTAGTTTGTAAGTTTAGGGACTGATGACCCCATAGTTAAGTCCCATAGACTATACAAACATTTGAACATTTTTGAACATTTGAATATTGTGTCATCAGTGCTATTTATTCGTTTGTGCTGGTGATGCCCGAGTTATGCGCCTTACATTTAGGTAACCGTGTTGGCCTCGGTGTTGTTATGGTTGCAGATGCGGCACGCGCCTGCCGTCCGCTGGAGTTGTTAAGCAGCGACTGCAACACGCTGCTTCATATAATTTTGCCAGCCAGCCGAGTGCTGCCACCTGGGGACACCCTACTGCTAATATGCGTTCCCACGCGTTCCGCACGCCATCAGTGGCTGTAACCTTTTTGAGTGGCTAGCAAGTGTCCGGATTTTACCTTTCTGGTGTCCACAAGCACTCGAGGACACAGTTTAGCAAATCCCTGGTAGAGCTTAACTTTCCAGACTGAAGGACCATGGTACATGGCTAATTTGAGATGTGAAACATAATGAAAAAATCTATAACTACCGTCAAGAAACATTCACGCGACAATCATTTCTATCTCAATGCACGTCAGATACCAATGCCATCAGACTGGAATTTTCGGAGAAAACATTAATGGTGTGTGTGTGTGTGTGTGTGTGTGTGTGTGTGTGGCTGTGTGTCGGAAATAGCTGCCTTGGTAAGACTTTACAGAGTGGGGGATTGTTTAACATCTACAACTCGCTGCCATTGCGTGAATGGATGGCAATTTCTCTGACTCCTCCAGACTTCGAGCGGAACTGGAGGATCACGTAAGGAGGAGGATAATGCAGTCGGAGAGACACGGTGGTCGTGCCGTCACTTCCAGGAGCTGTCGCAGACGCGGAGAAGAATCGCCCCTATAGTGGTTGAACAGATCTCGCTAAGGAGTTGAAGAGGCGAGTTGGGGAGATCTTCTGACTTGCGCTCCAAATATGGCTGAATCATATCTTCTCGTCTTCCAAAGAGTTGGATGTGTGTAAGTATCACACTGGTATCATCAGCAGTGTTGTTTAGACTTTCTCTATGGGATTTACATTGAGTTGTGGAATTTAGAGTATCGGGCGGATCTGAGTGACGAGCAACCTCATTGTAGTTTGTCCAAATCGTGAGTAACTAGTAACCTCGATGTAGTTTGTCCAAATTGTGAGTGACGAGTAACCTCGATGTAGTTTGTCCAAATTGTGAGTGACGAGTAACCTCGATGTAGTTTGTCCAAATTGTGAGTGACGAGTAACCACGATGTAGTTTGTCCAATTGTGAGTGACGAGTAACCTCGATGTAGTTTGTCCAATTGTGAGTGACCAGTAACCTCGATGTAGTTTGTCCAAATTGTGAGTGACGAGTAACCTCGATGTAGTTTGTCCAAATTGTGAGTGACGAGTAACCTCGATGTAGTTTGTCCAAATTGTGAGTGACGAGTAACCTCGATGTAGTTTGTCCAATTGTGAGTGACGAGTAACCTCGATGTAGTTTGTCCAATTGTGAGTGACGAGTAACCTCGATGTAGTTTGTCCAATTGTGAGTGACGAGCAACCTCGATGTAGTTTGCCCAATTGTGAGTGACGAGTAACCTCGATGTAGTTTGTCCAAATTGTGAGTGACGAGTAACCCCGATGTAGTTTGTCCAAATTGTGAGTGACGAATAACCTCGATGTAGTTTGTCCAATTGTGAGTGACGAGTAACCTCGATGTAGTTTGTCCAAATTTCTGCGAGAGAATGTTTAATTAAGTACCGAGAATGACCAGCTGTTAATATTATTCCTGGTAGTTAATTAGGCGTTCTGTCACAATTTCGTTGGTGAATATTATAAACAGAATCTTTCTAACATTTAGCGATTGTCAGCGTATTGTATCATCTCAAATGTCGCTCCTCTGATTCATCTGTACTGCCAGTAAATTTGTGTTGGGTTATATTAATTCGCTATTGTTCTGTGTTTAATCTGTAAATTGTTCATATCCCATGTGCGGTTTCATTATCAGGAACTTAGGAATAAATGCTGTGGATGGCATTAATGGAATGGGGCAAGCATGGGGCTTGTCACATTTAATAACCTGTTCAAATCAAGAACATTCCGATATCGTCTCAGCTCTCCTATTTGGCCGTCGTAAAAGTATTTTTTTTAACCTTCTTAAATTCTGACAATGCTTCTGAAACTAATAAAAGCTTTCTTTATACATTTAAACGAGGTGGAGCAGTGGATTCTCTGTTGGGAGGACGATTGTTCAAATCCAGTTCCGACCATCCAGATTTAAGTTTCTCGTGGCTTCTCTAAATCACTCCACTCAAATTTCGGGCTGGTTTCTTTGAAAAGGCACGGCAGATTTCCTTTCCCACCCTTACCCAAAAATCTGAGCATAAGCTTCGTCTCTAATGATCGCACGGTCGACGAGACGTTAAAGCCTAAATTTCCTCCCTCCTTCCTTGTAGTTGTGCTCTTCAGTCCAGAGACTGTTTGATGTAACTCTCTGCTGTACCTGAGCAAGCTTCTTCACCTTCTCATAACAACTGCAACCCACATGTATTTGAATGTGCTTAGTGTATTCGTCCCTTGGTTTTCCTCCGCGATTTGTAACCCACACACTTCCTTCCAATACAACATTCATAATTCCTTGATGTCTAGGAATATGTCTTACCAATTGATCCAAACTTTTATTCCATGTACGTCAGAAAACTCTTTTCTCCCCAATTATATTCAGTACCTCCTCATGAGTTACGTGATTTATACAACTAATCTCCGACATTCTCCTGTAGCACCACATTTCAAAACCATTTATCCTCTTCTTGTTTGAACTGCAGTACTGGCCATTAAAATTACTACACCAAGAAGAAATGCAGATGATAAACGGGTATTCATTACACTAGAACTGACATGTGATTATATTTTCACGCAGTTTGGGTGCATAGATACTGAGAAATCTGTACCCAGAACAACCACATCTGGCCGTAATAACGGCCAACGGCCTTGATAGGCCTGGGCATTGAGTCAAACAGAGCTTGGATGGCGTGTACAGTTACAGCTTCAACACGATACCAGAGTTCATCAAAAGTAGTGACTGGCGTATTGTGACGAGCCATTTGCTCTTCCACCATTGAGCAGACGTTCTTATTGGTGAAAGATCTGGAGAATGAGCTGGCCAGGACAGCAGTCGAACATTTTCCGTATCCAGAAAGGCTCGTACAGGACCTGCAACATGCTGTCGTGCATTATCCTGCTGAAATGTAGGGTTTCGCAGGGATCGAATGAAGGGTAGAGCCACGGGTCGTAATACATTTGTTCAAAGTGCCGTCGATGCGTACAAGAGGTGATCGAGACGTGTAAACAATGGCAGCCCATACCATCACGCCGTATGATATGCCAGTATGGCGATGACGAATACACTCTTCCAATGTGCGTTCACTGCGACGTCTCCAAACACGGATGCGACCATCATGATGCTGTAAACAGAACCTGGCAGGCGCTCCTGTCTGTTGCAGCGTCAAGGGTAACCGCAGCCATGGTCTCCGAGCTGATAGTCCATGCTGCTGCAACTGTCGTCGAACTGTTTGTGCAGATGGTTGTTGTCTTGCAAACGTCCCCATCTGTTGACTCTGGGATCGAGACGTTACAGCCATCAGGATTAGACGCCTGTCATCTCGACTGCTTGTGAAACGAGGCCGTTGGGATCCAGCACAGCGTTCCGTATTGCCCTCCTGAACCCACCGATTCCATATTCTGCTAACAGTTATTGGATCACGACAAAAGCGAGCAGCAATGCCACGATACCTTAAACCGCAATCGCGATAGGCTACAATCCGACCTTTATCAAAGTCGGAAACGTGATGGTACGCATTTCTCCTCCTTACACGAGGCATCACAACAACATTTCACCAGGCAACGCCGGTCAGCTGATGTTTGTGTATGAGAAATTGGTTGGAAACTTTCCTCATTTCAGCACGTTGTAAGTGTCGCTACTGGCGCCAGCCTTGTGTGAATCCTCTGAAAAGCTAATCATTTGCATATGACAATATCTGCTTCCTGTCGTTTAAATTTTGCGTCTGTAGCACGTCATCTTTTTAGTGTAGCAATTTTAATGGCCAGGAGTGTATTTGTCACCTATTTTTCACTACCTTACACAGCAGCACTCCATACCAATGCCTCCAGGAAAAACTTTCTAACAATTAAATCAATATTCAATGTTAAAAAATTTATCTTTTTCAGAATTTTTTCCCTATCGCCAATGCTTTTTATATGATATGTACTGCGCCCATCATATGTTATTTTACTGCCCATATAACAAAACTCATATACCTTATTTTTTTTCGTTACCTACTCTAATTCATTCAGCGTTGCGGGATTTTCTTAGATTACATTCCCTTACCCTTGTTATGCTCTTGTTAATGTTCACTTTATGTGCTCCTTTCAAGACACTGTCCACTCCGTTCAATTTCTCTTCCACGTCTTTTGTTGCCTCTGACAGAAATACAATGTCGTCAGAAAAGCCCTACGTTTTTAATTCTTCACCTTGAACTTTAATCCCATCTCCAAATTTATCTTTGCTTTCCTTCACAGTTTGCACAATGTACGAGTTGAATAACATTGGGGAAAAGGCTACACGCATGTCTTATTCACTTCCCAACCAGTGCATTCCTTTCATGTTTTTTTACTCGTATAACTGCTGTCTGATATTTGTACAAGTTGTAAATAACCTTCAGTTCCCTATATTTTAGAATTTGAAAGAGTGTATTCCACTCAATACTGTCTAAAGCATCCTCCAAAATCTACAAAAGCTAGAAATGTAGGTTTGTCAATCTTCTAAGATAAGTCGTAAGGTGTTCCTACATTTTTCAACATCCAAACTAATATTCCCCGACATCCGCTTCTACTAGCATTTCCATTCTTTTGTCAATAATTTGTGTTAAAATTTTGCAGCAATTACTTATAAAACTAATGATTCCGTAATTTTCACATATATCTGCGCCTGCTTGCTTTGGATTAGGGTTTACAACATTTTTCTTAAAGGATGAGGATATTCGCCAATCTCATTCATTGTGGACACCAGGTGAAATAATTTGCCAGAGTTGACTATTTCAGAGACTTCAGTAGCTCTGCGTTAATGTGTTTCAGTGCTCTGTCAAATTCTTCTCTCAGTATGTTATCTACTATTTCATATTCATCTACTTCCTCTCCCCTTCTTACAATATTTGAAAGGAGTGGGAGGGGGATCAGGATTGGTCCTTCTCCAATAATCCTTAATTTGAATGCTTAAAGGGTAATGAAATGTGGGCGGTTAGGCGGGTTTACCAAAAATAGTCATCACTTGCTGGAGAATTGAAATTTATTATCAATAGACAGTCATTAACAGGAAAGATTCAATAAAACATTCTTATAAAAGGGGACAATAAGTAACTTTCACTAGCTTAAAATGAGTACAGTATATTGCACATCATGCCTCCATTTACGACTTCAAACAATCAAAAGCTCCTAGGTGACTTTGATTAATTTTAGATTTACAATGAGTTAGCAAAATTCTAAGTTACACACAAGGGACAATAGCGGGTACCCCGAATTGGGAAGTAAATGTGTCTGAACAAGGTTGCAAATACAGGAGTGAATTAAACACCTACTGGAGTACAATCAAGTATACAAACAACTTTCACTAACTTGAAATGAGTAAATTAAATTACGTGTAAAGACTCCAAAACACAGCTCTTAAAACTTACAATCAATGAACATACTGTAAAAAAACACAAAAAACCGTTACGTTTATCCCAAAACAGGATTGATTTAGAAATTAGAATCAAGTAGTGACACAACAAAGTTGCAACTACAGAAATTAATTAAACACCTACTGGAGTGAAATCAAACATAAAAACAACTTTCACTAACTTGAAATTAGTAAATTAAATTCCGCATCAAGACTCCAATCAGAACTTTAAGCAATCAGGGATAATACAGCTCTTAAAACTTACAATGACTGACTAAGATTTAAAGTTTTATCAAATAGTAGATATGGCTGAACAATTTGGAACTACATTTATTAAACACGAAAACCCAAGTAAGTGTACAACAAGTTTCACTAACTTAAAATGAGTAAATTAAATTACGCATCAAGGTTCCAATTAAAGCTTTACACAATCAGAAAAAATAGCTCTTAAATCTTATAATCACTGAACAAGATTTAAGATTACATAAAATTACTAAAACACACAAGAAACCGTTACGTTTATCCCAAAAATGGGTAGATTTAGAAATCATAATCAAGTAGAAGACGTGACTGAACAAAGTTGCAACTATATTAAATAAATTAAAGCACCAACTGGAGTCAAATGAAGTATACAAGCAATTTTGAGTAATAGCATAAAACAAACAGAGGCAGTGTATGGACGAAGAAATGGCAACAGAAATGGCCAATTAAATCTGAAATTAGGCTTAAACACTACCAGCTCGGAAGCGACGGCGGGAAAGGGAGGATCACAGGAGGAAGAAACGGACAGAGCAGAGCAGACCAGATGAAAAGCAATGTTATCTGAATAGAAGCGCCAAAATTACAACTACGGGTGGGCAGGAAACATCGGGCAGAGGGAAAACACACTGCCAGCAACAACGCCTATCTCCCTACAGGTAACGGAGCATAAGGCGGGCACACTCCAGATAAACTCCCCAGTGACGCTTAGCAAGCGTTAATTGTAAATAAACTAATCATTAGTTTTAAACAGTGACAAGGTTCAAAGCACCCTACCTTAAACAAGCAACAGACAACTTATAACCCACCAACATGAAAGATACAACGTAGACTTTAGGCGACGTGAGGTCTGGGGTTCAACTCCCAAGCCTACTCAGTGGGACAAACACAATAGAAATTCGACGATGAGGCAAAGCCCCAACAGCTGGCCAACGAAATAATGCTCTGCTCTTAAAGAAAGAAGTCCGGCACACAGAAGTGGGACAAGTTGTCTTGGTAGCCGGCGATGTCATGCAGTTAATCCACAGGCCGTTGGTAGAGTAATTCCATGGAGCGATGATACAACCAAACACCCAAGTTCAAACTAGGAAATTTAACTGCATGTCCTCGATTCCAAGTCAGGTATTCACACTTGATACCCATCTAAGGCCGTGGTTGATAATCATAACAGTAATGCGTAGAGTCCGACCGTGACGCCCAGCAAGCTATCAGAACAACAACAACAACAACAACAATAACAAGAAAAAGCGAGCCGGGCAGCTCACTGCCCATACGGCGGCCGGGTTTGTTCCCCACTGCAAGCCGTGCTCCCTTCCTCGTCCTAGGCCGATCTGTCATCTCTTCGGCACGCGCCGCGAGATATATAGTGCGATTAAAACTACTTCGTACTTGATAGTTCGCTGGGGCAGGGGTGCTGTGTTGCCAGCTGCCGCTGGTAGCAGGCTTCTGCTAGCGCGGCATCCTTGAAATGCTTGTCAATTAATGCGGGCGGGGACGGCGAATGCGGCACATTTACCGCCGCTTAGGATTAGATTAGATTAGATTAATACTTGTTCCTTAGATCATGTATACGACATTTCGTAATGATGTGGAACGTGTCAGTTTAGTAAATTTTGTCTATACTTGACAATCTATATTTTAAGATTTTTTTTGTAATTTTTTTTTATTTCTTTTTATTTTTTTAATATATTTTTTTATGTTTTATCTAAAAATTCATCTACATTGTAGAAGGAGTTGCCATTCAGAAATTCCTTTAATTTCTTTTTAAATACTAGTTGGCTATCTGTCAGACTTTTGATGCTACTTGGTAAGTGACCAAAGACTTTTGTGGCAGCATAATTCACCCCTTTTTGAGCCAAAGTTAGATTTAACCTTGAATAGTGAATATCATCCTTTCTCCTAGTGTCGTAGCTATGCACACTGCTATTACTTTTGAATTGAGTCGGATTGTTAATAACAAATTTCATGAGTGAATATATATATTGTGAAGCTACAGTGAGTATCCCTAGATCCCTAAATAAATGTCTGCAGGATGCTCTTGGGTGGGCTCCAGCAATTATTCTGATTACACGCTTTTGTGCAATGAATACTTTTTTACTCAATGTTGAATTGCCCCAGAGACTTACTGTTACATTTTCACTTGTCCCGTGAATTTCGCAATGAATAGTAAAACTCGAAATGCCAAGATAACGAAATCACCTCCACCAAAAGGTACAAATTATATACTATAATGCAAATATTTGTTTATGTAGCCGTCTATGCAACTGATCAATAACAATATTTTTCCATATGCATTTCGCCTTTATTGTAAGGCATCTTCAGTAACCTGTAATATATACATAATTACGTTTTACAGTATTTCGTTTTCTTACGTTATTTTAGTATTTGAGATTATAAACAGTTCTGGTGCGTTATCTAAGTTTGCTACTGATATTTTGATGTTATTACTTACTTACCACATCAAAATATCATTAGCAAACTTAGATAATGCAACAGAACTGTTTTTAACCTCAAATACTAAAAAAATGTAAGAAAACGAAATATTGTAAAACGTAATTATGTATATATTACAGGCCACTGAAGATGCCTTACAATAAACGCGAAATGCATATGGAAAAATAGTGTTATTAATCGGTTGCATAGACGGCTACATAAACAAATATTTGCATTATAGTAAAAAATACCAGCTGTGAGAAGAAAGGACAAAAAACAACTAAAATGTACAAATTATGTTGCAACTTACCATCACTCGCTGTGTTCTGTGTCCGAAAGCTGGTGAATGCCGCTTATATCTGTCTCGCTGTAACTTTCAGATGACTCCCCGACGGCAATAGTTACAGTAATTCATTAACACTATCTCCCAATAAGCATTCGTTCTTCCATGCTTCCTGAATCACACGTTTTGTATGTGCTACAACACTGTTCCACTTTTCCAGTTACTTCAGAAACAGCTTTGTGTAACAGTCTTTCCACTTCTGACACCGTGGTTTTCACGTGCAATGTGCCCCTTGATTTGTGCCCATATCAGTTCTATAGCATTGAAGTGACAATGATAAGGCGGTAGTCTTATTACAGAATGTCCATGTTTCTTGGCGACTTCGTCTACTACATATGTCGGATGCTGTGGCTTATGTAATGACACAAGTTCCAATAGTTCCACTTTCTTCATTCCATCATCGAATTTTACATTATTTCGTTGTAACCACTTTGTAATTTCTTCTTTTCTAGAAGATGTTGGGGCTTTGTCCTTTACAACAGGGTGGTACAGCGCATTGTCAATAATTATGTACGACGGTTTCTTCAAATTTGGTATCAGCGAATTTTCAAACCATCGTAAAAACGTGGTATGGTTCATTTCTTCATGAAAATCCGAGGTTTTCTTCGATCTGAACACGTGTAAACAACCAGGAACAAATCCACGCGCTGTACCTGCATGGACAACAATAATTCTGCTTCCTTTGCCAACAGGTACTGCCATTCCTTCTTGTAATCCATCAGACCAGCCTGTCTTTAGCGTATGGCCAGCATTCACCAACGTTTCATCTATCCACAGTAAATCATCGAAATCAACGTCTTTTACTTGCCGCAAAAATCGGCATCGCCATGCAGCAATATCTTGTCTTTCCAACAGTACCTTACGACCCGATATTTTTTCGTGATTAAATCCCAAGTTTAATAATACTAATCTAAGAGATGACTTACTGCCAACAAAAAGACCAGCTTCTCTAAGCGTTACATGCAGTTTTCGTAAAGTTGGACGTTCTCTACGGTGATAATATGCATACAGATGTCTCCGAATCGCATCCCGTTCGAAAGAATCAAAAAGATGATTTCGGACTGTGGATTCTAGGACGACACCGCTTATTTTTTTCGGACATTTCGTACGCACAGGACACTGCAGTAATCTGACACCCACACACACACGCGCGCGCGCAGTCGAAAGAGACGAAAAGCAGATGGCAATATAACACGGAGTTCACGACACGACGCGCACAACACCACGTGTAAGTAGCTACTGACCGCTAACGAGGAAGTAGTGGCAACTATGCAGGGTGGGGGGGAACGAGGAAGTAGTGGCAACTATGCAGGGTGGGTGGGGGGGGTGTTGAACTCGCCGTGGGGTTGGCCCGCACCCTCTCAAGGACACGCGCACGGCTAGCTGTCAAGTCCAAAGTAGTTTTAATCGCACTGTAGTCACAAATCGTGGCAACTAGCGCCAACTGCGAGACACGTGACGAACGAATAGCTAGCCGCGCCACCTGCGGTGAAGCAGTGGAGATATATCCGTAAGGGAGTACGAGCGAGTTGAAGTGGCGCCAGCGCAAGGTAGAGAGAGAAAACAACCGAAATCAATCCAGCGCGGCTCAATAATACCTCGCTGTTCATTTGCTTTGTAGAGCGCCACTATATACATGGTGTTTCACTAAGTGTGCTTGCCTCGGTAACGTATAAAATAATAGGTGTCGGGAAATTTTAATGCGGTAGGTCGACACAAGAAATGTTACACTTTCTGCGGAGCTATGAACATAGTTTATTGTATCATTTTCCAAATTCCGGGGGCGAAGGCTGCGATAGCGTAGCTGACTGGCCGAGTGGCTATCCCCTGGGGCACGGCCCACTGTCTCATGACCACCAGCCAGTTAGCTACGCTGTCGTAGCCTCCGCCGCCTAAACTTTGAAGGGTTGTAGCTCCCAAACTAACAGTGATAGGAATGTAGTTTAAATTGATTTGGATGCAGCTGGTTTCAACGAATCCAATGAACGATAGAAAAAACTATTTTCCATTTAAAAATTATATCTTTGTGCTGTAATTCTTTGGAAAATGTTACAATAAACTATGTTCATAGCTCCGCAGAAAGTGTAACATGTCTTGTGTTGACCTACCGCATTAAAATTTCCCGTCGCCTATTATTTTATAAGTTACAGAGGCAAACACACTTAGTGAAACACCCTGTATATTCTCTCTACCTTACAGCTTTTTCTTCTTTGTCCAGAAGTGGTTTTCCATCTCAGTTCTTGATAGTCATTCTTTTCTTGTCTTCAAATATTTTTTTGTAGGAGGTGTCTATTTTTCTCCTAGTGATAAAATCTTCCACAGACTCGGATTTGCCTTATAGTCACTTCTGATTAGCCATTTTGCACTTGGCTGTCAATCTCATTTTTTAGTCGCCTGCACCCCATTTCACCTTTTTCCGATAATCCTCCCTTATAAATTTAAAAATAGCCTATATTATTATTTAGAGCATTTTTATTTAGTACAAAAATACTTAAGATTTCTCTGTTAGACCCATACATCTGCTTAATATACCTCCATAGTGTTCGATCTGTCACATTATGATTCTTAGCTGTAGCATGTACTCTTGAAGAAGAAATAAGTATTAATCAAGGAGTAAGACAAGGATGCGGACTCTCACCTACCCTTTTTAATATATACATTGACTACATTGTTCGTAAATGGAAGCTTAAAGTAAACAAAGGAATTAAAATATCGAATCATGAATACCTGAATGTGCTTCTATTAGCAGATGACATCGTTATTATTCAGAAGAATGAAGATGACCTCCAAAGATCAGTATATCAGCTGAACGAAATATGCAGGAAATATAACTTTAAAATTTCTAGTAATAAAACTAAAATAATGGCTTTCCGAGGAAAATACCCAATCAAATCAAAAGGGTCTTGGATAATTCATCTTCAGAACAAATCTCTCATATCTTATATTTAAGCTGTGATATAAGTTTCGCAACTCCCATGAATCACAGACATTGCCAAGGTGGGGTGGCTTGCGTGCCTCAACGATGTAGATAGCCGTACCGTAGGTGCAACCACAGCGGAGGGGTATCTGTGGAGAGGCCAGACAAACGTGTGGTTCCTGAAGAGAGACAGCAGCCTTTTCAGTAGTTACAGGGGCAACAGTCTGGATGATTGACTGAGCTGGCCTTGTAACATCAGCTAATGTGGCTTTGCCACACAGTTACTGCGAACGGCTGAAAGCAAGGGGAAACTACAGCCGTTATTTTTCCCGAGGACATGCAGCTCTACTGTATGAACATATGATGATGGCATCCTCTCGTGTAAAATATTCCGGGGTTAAAATAGTCCCCCATTCGGATCTCCAGGCGGGGACTACTCAGGAGGATGTGATCATCAGGAAAGACAATACTGGCATTCTACGGGTCGGAGCGTGGAATGTTAGATCCCTTAGTCGAGTAGGAAAATTTAAAATGGAAATGGATAGGTTGAAGTTAAATATAGTGGGGATTAGTGAAGTTCGGTGGCAGGATGAACAGGATTTCTGGTCAGTTGAGTACAGGATTATAAATACAAAATCAATTGGGGGTATCACAGGAGTAGGATTGATAATGAATAAGAAAATAGGAATGCGGGTAAACTACTATGACCAGCACAGCGATCGCATTATCATTGTCAAGATAGACACGAAGCCAACACCGACAACAGTAGTACAGGTTTATATGCCAACTAGCTCTGCCGATGATGAGGAAATCGAAGAAATATACGAGGAGCTAAAGGAAATTATTCAGACAATTAAGGGAGAGAAAAACTTAATTGTTGTGGGAGACTGGAATTCGGTAGTAGGACAAGGAAGGGAAGAAAGTAGGTGAATATGGTCTGGGCAAAAGGAATGAAAGAGGAAGCCGCCTGGTAGAATTTTGCACAGAACATAATTTAGTTATAACAAACACCTGATTCAAGAATCACAAAAGAAGGTTGTATACGTGGAAGAGACCAGGAGACACCGGGAGATACCAGATAGATTTTATAATGGTAAGACATAGATTTCGGAACCAGGTTTTACAGTGTAAGACATACCCAGGGGCAGATATAGACTCTGACCATAACTTGTTGGTTATGAACTGTAGGCTGAAACTGAAGAAACTACAAAAAGGTAGGAAAATAAGGAGATGGGACTTGGATAAATTGAAGGAACCTGAAGTTCTTAAGAATTTCAGAGGGAGCTTTAGGCAACAATTGACAGAAACAGGGGAAAATAAAACAGTAGAGGAGGAATGGGTAGCATTGAGAGATGAAATAGTGAAGGTAGAAGAGGGCAAAATAGGTAGGAAGGCACGACCTACCAAATATCCTTGGATATCACAGGAGATACTAAATTTATTCGATGAAAGGAGAAAATATAAAAATGCAGTAAATGAAACAGGCAAAATGGAGTACAGACGACTAAGAAATGAGATTGATAGGAATTGCAAAATGGCTAAGCAGGAGTGGCTTGAAGGCAAATGTAAGGATGTAGAAGAATGTATAAATAGGGGAAAAATAGACACAGACTACAGGAAAATAAAAGAAACGTTTGGAGATAAGAAAAACAGCTCTTTGAATATTAAGGACACTGATGGAAAACCAGTTCTTAGCAAAGAAGGGAAAACTGAAAGATGGAAAGAGTATATACAGGGGCTCTACAAAAGGAAATGAACTTCGAGACAATATTGTAGGAAGGGAAGAGGATGTAGATGAAGATGAAATAGGAGATACTGTACTGAGAGAAGAATTTGACAGATCCCTGAAAGACCTAAGTCGAAACAAGGCCCCTGGAGTAGATGATATTCCCTCAGAGCTACTGAAGTTTCTGGGAGAACCAGCCATGACAAACCTGTTTCACCTGGTGTGTAAGATGTATGAGACATGCGAAGTACCCTCAGACTACAAGAAAAATGTTACAATCCCCATTCCAAAGAATGCGAAGTATCCTCAGACTACAAAAAAAAAAAAAAAAAAAAAAAAAAAAAAAAAAAAAAAAGTTACAATCCCCATTCCAAAGAAAGCAGGTGCAGACAGGTGTGAAAACTACAGAACCATCAGTTTAATAAGTCATGGTTGCAAAATAATAACACGAATTATATACAGAAGGATGGAGAAGCTGGTAGAAGCCGACCTCGGGGAAGATCAGTTTGGGTTCAGGAGAAATGTAGGAACACGGGAGGCAATACACACTTTACGGCTTATCCTAGAAGATAGATTAAGAAAAGACAAATCTACATTTCTAGCTTTTGTAGATTTGGAGAAGGCTTTTGACAATGTTGATTGGAATAAACTCTTTCAAGTTCTTAAGTCAGCAGGGGTAAAATACAGGGAAAGGAGAGTTATTTATAACTGGTACAAAAACCAGACAGCGGTTGTCAGAGTTGAAGGGTATGAAAGGAATGCAATGGTTGGAAAGGGAGTAAGACAGGGTTGTAGTCTTTCTTCATTGTTATTAAATTTGTACATTGAGCAAGCTATAAAGGAAAGCAAGGAGAAATTTGAAGGAATTAAAGTTCAGGGTGAATAATTAAAAACGTTGCGTTTTGCCGATGACATAGTAAATCTGTCAGATACATCAAAGCACCTGGAAGAGCAATTGAACGGAATGGACAGTGTGCTGAAAGGTGCATATAAGATGAAGATTAACAAGAGAAAAACTAGGGTAATGGAGTGCAGTCTAAAAAAATCAGGTGATGCTGAAGGAATTAGATTAGGTAACGAAGCAATAAAGGAGGTAGATGAGTTTTGTTACTTGGGCAGTAAAATAACAAATGATGGTCGCAGTACAGAGGATATAAAATGCAGAATGGCAATGGGTAGAAAAGCGTTCTTGAAAAAGAGAAATTTGTTAACATCGAATATTGATTTAAGCCTAAGGAAGTCCTTTCTGAAGGCATTTGTATGGAGTGTTGCCCTGTATGGAAAGGAGACATGGACGATAAACAGTGCGGACAGGAAGAGGATTGAGGCTTTTGAAATATGGTGCTACAGAAGAATGCTGAAGAACAGGTGGGTGGATCGCGTAACTAATGAGAAGGTACTGAACAGAATTGGGGAGAAAAGAAATTTCTGGCATACCTTGACTAAAAGAAGGGATAGATTGGTAGGACACATTCTTAGACATCAAGGAATTGTGAATTTAGCGTTGGAGAGAAGTATGTGGGGTAAAAATCGCAGAGGAAGACCAAGGGATGGATACAGTAAGCAGATTCAGACAGATGTAGGTTGCCGTTCTTATGTGGAGATGAAGAGGCTTGCTCAGGATAGGGTATTGTGGAGAGCTGCATCAAATCAGTCTCCGGACTGAATACCACAACAACAACAACAACAACATAAGTTTCGATTTTGATTTCGACACTGAAAGTAAAATACAAAAATTCCAAGCTGTCTGTGGTACCATAAGCAGAACATTTGGCCATAGAGTACAAAAGATACTATTTTAAAATTTTATAAAGTGATTATAGTTCCTGTACTATCCTATGGAAACGAAAGCTGAATTACTACAAAGGCCGCGTGGGAGTAGCCGAGCGGTCTGGAGCGCCACGTTACGGATCGCGCTGCCTCCCGCATGGGGGGTTCGAATCCTCCTTCGGACATGGATGTGTGTGTTGTCCGTAGGTTAGTTTAATTTAAGTAGTTTGTAAGACTAGGGGCTGGTGACCAACGTAGTTTTGGTCCCATAGGATTACAAACATTTGAACAATTTTTGACTACTACAAAGAGACAAGAAAATAAAATCCAAAGTGCAGAGATGAGGTTTCTGAGAAAGAAATGGAGTTGCACTAGAGGAGACATGATGACATCAGAAAAGAATTCAATATTTTCTGCATCAACGAGAAAATCCAATAATATCGAGAAAACTGGAGGCAACACCTTCTTAGATTGCCAGAGCACAGAATCCCCCAGAAGATGCTGAAATACAAACCGAATGGTAAAAGAGATACCGGAAGACAACGGAAAAGATGTGAATGATTGTCTGTGAGTTCGGAACAGTCAAAAATCTAATCCTTGAAAGGAAGATGATGATGATATTTATTTCTTACTTCAGCCATACCTGGTTTCATTATCTAACTTTCCCCTATCACTTTTCCTTGTTCGTTTCCATGGCATTATGACTGAAACCTGTAAGGAGAGGAATATGGGTTGGTGTATGGGTTATTGAAATTAATTTTTTGATTCAATAAGTAAAGATGTATAATAATGGTTGTGTAACGTAACTGACCTGATCTTAAACTAGAAGTTAGCTACGTTTAAACTCATAAATAAAATGTCAAGTGAATATAATATAATTTCGATTAATTTGCAAACCAATTAGTGCAATTAACTAAGCTATGGCCTGATCTGACAACTTCACAAAAGATGTCATTCACCTTCACCTTCCTTACAGTTTCGTGCACAAAAATGTTCAAATGTTTGTACAACTTATGGGACTTAACTACGGGGTCATCAGTCCCTAAGCTTACAAACTACTTATGAACTAGCTAAGACTAAAGACGGCACAAATATCCATGCCCGAGGGGGGATTCGAACCCCCGACCGCAGTGGCCGTGCTGACCGTGACTGGAGCGCCTCAGTCCCCTCGGCCACCGCGGCCGGCGAGACGTGCAAACACCAGATAGCTGAAAATAAATGAACCGCGTATGTGCAATACGTATTTTGTAATTTGCACACATATAATAGCAATAATTTTGAACAATGACATTCTATGATAATCAAGGCGACGTGGTTGGTATGTGGACGCAAACCAACCACTAATCTTAATATTTTATAAATAGCACTTCTTTTGGTAAAATTACAAGTTTTATGTAAGTTGATCTTGGACAATATTTTCATTCGTTAATTGAAAATAATGATTAGTTTTGGTAAGACAGTTTTTGGCGGCGGCAAGAATTGTTGAACTCACTTTACAGTGAGCCTCTAAACATTAAGTTTTGCAATTAATAAAATTTGAATTGTTATAATTTTGAAATAGTGTTTGATCAATATTAGTGATTATCACATTCTTATCCGGGTTCATTTACTGATGATCAATAGGTATCGTAATAACGGCGTCAGTGCAGTTAAGTTAATCAAATTCCACAGTCAAGATAATCATTCATTACTGAAACTGCATTCAAGTAATCTCTCTCTCTCTCTCTCTCTCTCTCTCTCTCTCTCTCTACAGAAATAATTGTTTCAAAGTTTAGGCTTGATTGTTATATTATCGTTAATTTCTTTTGTTACTCAGATCCAGAAAGGCGTTACTACTCATTACAAAAAAGGAGAAGTTGTATAGCTTTAACTTTATATTTGAAAATATTCACTTCAGCAGGCAAAGTTACATTTAGCATTAATTACAAATTGTTTGACATGCATATGCAGTTGCTTCTTATCACAGTTAATTGTCCAACGATGTCCATTACAGTTACAATGACAATGTATCTAAAAGTTCAAATATTTGTGAAGATTAGGGCACTTAAATACGGGGTCATCAGTCCCTAAACCTACAAACTAGTTATGAACTATCTTATACTAAAGGCGGCACAAACATCTATGCCCGAGGGAGGATTCGAAGCCCCGACGGGGAACGGCCTCGCGCATCGTGGCATAGTGCCTCAATGCACTCGGCCGCTCCACCGTGGCGACAAGGTTTCTCTCCAATACAATCATCAGCTTACAAGATTTCTCTTTTTCAAAGAATCATTTCTTTTTTGTTCCCCCTTCCGCAGCTTAACGGCAGTATGATGATTCCTTTTCGCATACCGCGTATTCACCCGAGACCGATAGCGTCCGCGACGACGCTGTACCCGTTCCGCACGACACGACGGAAACCGATTTTGCACGCACAAATTGTGCCTTGAGCAGGACGAGCCAATAACTTGTTGATTCAATATGTTTCACTTTCAACACTTGTAATACTTTTCACTTTCAAAATAATACTGTTTCACTATCTACTTGAGCTCTCCGCGAGCCGCGATACGTACGTCCATTTGTCACGAGGCGGAAGAGACTGCTGAGCTGCCTGCGATACAACTAGCGCGTGCCACAGTCTAACATTGTCTCTGATCTGAGAGGAGCTGCTTAATGTAACTATCGATCTTTGAATTTCCACACAAAGCAAAACATTTTACTTAATTCTATAAGACATAATAAATAAACACAACTAGTACAAAATACACTTACAAAACAGTTATAAAAAAGTAAAAAAATGACAAATACAATATACATTATACTGAACAGATGACAACAAGTCATTACGTTTTCATAGAATACACACATATTACACTGTACATCATCGAAGAGGTGACATTTATGCGACATAAAAATTACGTAGACATTTCACACATCTTTAAATGAATAAATTTCTCAAAATATAGTTTTCATTCGCTTAACATGTAAGGGTTACCTTACATACTTCCACCGTTAACGAACAAACATAATAATAATAATAATAATAATAATAATAATAATAATAATTATTATTATTATTATTATAAGACAGCATGTCGATAAAATTTTTTTATTCATATGTTATTTTTTTACCTAAATTGCACTTGTTGATTTGACGTATAATCTGACAGCTGACTGACACACGCTTCATTGTTTGTAAACACAGCAGCTCACCACACGCATTCCACTCGCGGGATCACACTTTGTTGGGCGGTGAGATGGGTGAGACGCCATGTTCCTTTGAGGTGCGTTGCCGCCGGTCGCCGGTCGAAGGACTGTATTGTTGCTACTGACTTCGGAACTTAACGTGTAAGGGTTACCTTACAAACAAGACCATTGATACACACAGACTTACACCAAGATTTAGAAAATGCAGCTAAACTTCAGTTTCTGGACCAATTTTTGTAAAACGACAAACTGCATTGATAAAGGACTAGCTTTATTCCTGTCCATTGCTCCTTTCCTCTGTCCATCTTCTCTCTCTGTCATGTCCTCCTCTCGCTGTCTCTCTGGTCTCAGTTCATTTTATTACCTGCCCATCTGCACCTTCCCCTTTCTGTGCCAATCACCTCCTCTTCTCTGTCCAACTCTTCCTCCACCTCCTCTGTCCATTGCCTCCTCCATCTCTGAAAAATTATATGGCTCTGTTAACTTACATGATGACCAGAACACTGCCAGAATGTTGACCGAGGGATATCTGTTTTCCTACAAGGAACAAAAGCAGTCTACTTGAATCTCAACCATAATTCTGGTAAAACGGTTTCACTGATCTGTCCATCTACATAGATACTCTGCAAATCACACTTAAGTGCCTGGCAGAGGGTTCATTAACCACTTTCATAACCTTTCTCTACCGTTCCATTCGCTAATAGCTCGCGGGAAGAAAGAACACCTAAATCGTTTTGTTTTCGATCTGATTTCTCTTATTTTATGTCTCCCTATGTAGGTGGGTGCTAGCAAAATATTTTCACATTCACAAGTAAAAGTCGCTGATTGAAATTTCGCAAATAGATGTCACCGCAACGAATGTCTATCTTTTAATGATGTCCACCTCAAATAGATTTCCCCCCTGTAACGGGATAAAACGAGCTGCCCTTATCTGAACCTTCTCAATGTCTTCCGTCAGTCTCACCTGGTGAGGTTCCCACACTGGACAACAGTACTCCAGAAGTGGACGCACAAGTGTGATTTTGGCAGTCTCTTTGGTGGAGCTGTTCCATCTTCGAAGCGTTCTGCCAATGAACCGTAACCTTTGGTTCGCCTTCCTCACAATATTTTCTATGTGTTCTCTCCAGTCTAAGTCGTTCGTAATTGTAACTCCTAAGTATTTGGTAGAATATACGACCTTAAGGTTTGACTGATTTATCGTGTAATTGAAGTTCAGCGGATTTCTTTTAGTGGTCTTGTGTATTACTTCACATTTTTCTTTATTTAGTGTTAATTGCCAATTTTCGCACCATGTAGAAATTTTGCGTAAATCGCTTTGCAGTTGCTTTTAATCTTCTGTTGACTTCTAACCGATAAACAACAGTATCATCCCAATCATTCAGATTGTCTCCTAAATCGTTTATAAACACAAGGAAGAGCAGGGGACGTATAACGCTTCTCTGGGGAACGCCAGATATCACTTCTGTGCAAATATGTATTACTGTACTTGTTGTTGCATTCTGAATTTTACACCATTAAACTTACACTAACATTGGAATGGGAATATTGATCTGACAATGCATTGTTGGGGAAGCGCGTTTTGTTATAAATCCGCGAATGAAGCCATAGATGAAGATATTAGATTTGTCTAAGAGAAAATTGGCTATTAATTCAGCATGAAGTCGTTACCTTTCGAGATCCATCGACCCCTCCTCCTGTTCTTTATATCATGCTGTACTCTGGACGTCTGTTTCGTTGAATTTCATAAGTTTCGTATTATCATAACTAGATCATACGTACCTCTCCGCTGCGCCCAGTTAAGATCTAGTAATCCAATAAAGATGATTCTGCATTAAGTGAGACTTGAGGGCGTGCTGCAAACACGAAAGGCACAATCTCTATGGTAAAATAAGAAGAAGGAAAAAAGTCCCGCCCCTTCCTTCAGAGCGGTATGAGATTACTCTCTTGAAATCTTATTTGCCAACTGAATTATGCAACGAGACCCATTCCGCGATGGGGGCGTAACTCGTTTTAGTCGCCGCTTCGGAGGGGATTTCTGTGAAGCTATTAAAGATCTCGTTCGCAGACGTCGTTACTTTCAAGTAATAATAAGCCAGCAAGTCTCCGAACATGAAGGCAGGAAATGGACGCACGAAAGAGCTTGCAGGAAATTCCTTCAGATACAACTTTTTCGTTTTCCGCCTGTCGATAGCTGCCTCTGCTTTTAGCGGACAGATAACATCTATTTGGGAAACTACCATTGCATACTGATGCCTTAGTTCTTTCCGTTTTCTTATTTTTTTTTATATTTCGTGACGTGGTAACTTTTAAATCGGTTAATTAACCGAATCAGTACTCACAAGTAGTACTTGTGGTCGAAATTCTACCTATCGTATTTACAAAGTAAGTAAATTCAATTTAAATGAAGTGTTATTGGAATTTATTGGTTCGTAGTTTCTTAGTTTCTATGTGAACTCTTTATTTCCATATAATAGGCCTAAGGAAAGGAGGAAGTCGCAGCTATTCGAAACGAAGTAATCAAAAATTAGGAACTTCATTGAGTTTCTTTATAGCAGCAGCAGATAACCACGAAGTTTTTATTCTATCAGTATAATACCCAAAATAGCGACACCAAGACATAAAATGATTCTATTACCGCGAAATTTTGTTTCCCGCTGCTGACTACACAGTAGACCTCGTAGTTCCACTCAATCTACAGCCAGAAGGTAATCGTGCTACACTAGTTCCTTTAGCAGCGTTTCGTCGTCATATAATGCCCAAAACAGACACTTCCTAGTTTTTATATTTGTGCACATATACAGGGTCTTCCATTTTAAGCTACTCCAGTCGATATCTCTGGAGTGACACATTTCTGCAAAAAATATCTCTAGTGAAAGTTGTAAGCTTTCGAAGGGTCATGGAATGGTTACCTCGAAATGACCTTGAATCCTGTCGTCAAGGTCAAACCAAGGTCAAGTTCATTTTTTCAAATGGTAACCCCTATTTTGTTTTCCATATTTGTATTATACATGATTTTTTTTTTTTTTTTTTTTTTTTTTTTTTTTTTTTTTTTTTTTTTTTTTTTTTTAGTAGGGAACACCTTTTTCGAAAAACTAATCGTTTGCCGCCAAATGGCCCTTCATTGTCACATTCCCAGGTCACCAGTATCTCGAGAACGAAGAAAGATCGGGAAATAATTGAATGAAATACTTGTGTGGTTTCTGAACTCTGCCCACTGGTGAAATTTTCGTGAACTTGAAATGACCTTGAAATTCTTCAGAACCAGACAGAACCAGACACCAGCATCGTGCTTATGCCAACACATTCAGAGAATGGTGCAGTTTCGAGACTCGCTAATAAGCGTCATTGTCGGGGAATTTGAAATCATGACTGGTGTTCAGAGAAATCTTACGTTTGGAGACTTCGAAAATTTCTCGGCTGTGCTCGAATGATTCTTGACTTGCGTGACTGTGATAAATATTTCTCTTTTAGACTTAGAAACCATGTGGTGGTTGCCCTGGAAAGGGCTGATTAACATGGTTCTCACATGAAATTTAGGATCTCAGGTGCTCGATCAACTGCCCGTTTTGGCTAATGTACATTTGCACTCTCTGGCGGAAACTGGTCTAGACATCATTCAAGGTCTGATGGGTGATTGCCTGGAACGTTGCCACAATCTATTTTATCATATCTTCTGGTGTCGTTAGGGGATGGAATACACCTTCTGCTTCACAGTTCCCCATAAGAACAAGTCCATTGGTGTTAAGTCTGGCGATATTGGTGGAAATTCATGACTTGCACTGCCGATACCAGTCCATCGATTCGGATAAGCTGCATTAAGGTACTTTCTGACAAGTAAGGTCCGATGTGGAGGGGCGCCATCATGTTGATATCAAATACGTGCTAGTTTGCCCATCGGTATATTTTCTAGTATAGGTGGCACCATATTTTAAAGAATATGAAGATAGTGCACATACTGGCGTATCATCCGGCGTGATGGTAAGGGGTGCCATTGGTTACATGTTTCGGTCACCTCTTGTTCACATCGACGGCACTTTGAACAGTGGCTGTTACATTTCAGATGTGTTACGACCCGTGTCTCTACCCTTCATTCGGTCCCTGCGAAACCCTACCATTCAGCAGGACAATGCCCGACCGCATGTTGCAGGTCCTGTGCGGGCCTTTCTGGATACGGAAAATGTTCAACTGCTGCCCTGGCCAGCACATTCTCCAGATCTCTCACCAATTGAAAACATCTGGTCAATGGGGGCCGAGCAACTGGCTCGTCATAATACGCCAGTCACTACTCTTGATGAACTGACGTATCATGTTGAAGTTGCATGGGCATCTGTACCTGTACACGCCATCCAAGCTCTGACTCAATGCCCAGGCGTATCAAGGCCGTTATTACGGCCAGAGTCGGTTGATCTGGGTACTGATTTATCATGATTTATGCACCCAAATTTCGTGAAAATGTAATCACATGTCTGTTCTAGTATAATATATGTGTCCAATGAATACCCGTTTATCATCTGCATTTCTTCTTGGTGTAGCAATTTTAATGGTCAGTAGTGTATGTCCAAATGAAATTTTTTTTAATACAGTCACGCAAGTCAAGAATCATTCTAAATGAGCACAAACGAGAAATTTTCAAAGCCTCCAAAGGTAAAATTTCTTTAAACCCAGAGACGTGATTTCAAATTCCCCGCCAATGACGTTTATTAGTTAGCATCGAAGCTCCACCCTTCTATTCACTTTGATGACATAAGCACAATGCTGCTCTCTGATTCGGCACTCTCCAAGTGCTGCACATTGCGTTACGCAATTGCCGATGGTATTTACTTTCAGATTAATCCGTACTCAAGAATTTCAAGGTCATTTCAAGTTCATGAAACTTTCACCAGTGGATATAGTTCAGAAAACACTCAAGTTTTTCATATAAATGTTTCCCGATCTTGTTTCGTTCTCGAGATACTGGTGACCTGGGAAAGTTGCAATGAAGTGCCATTTAGCGACAAATGATTGGTTTTGCCAAAAAAACATGAATATGGAATATAAAAAATAGGGGTTACCATATGAAAAAATGAACTTGCCCTTGGTTTGACCTTGAAAACACGGTTAAAGGTCATTTCGATGTCCCCTTCAAATCTTACAACTTTCACCAGATACATTTTTTGCACAACTGTGCCACTCCAGAGATACTGGCAGGAATAGATTAATATGGGACACCCTGTATAACAAAGCCACTTTCTAATTATATGTTTCATTAGCCTTGTGTTCATGTATTTCTATAACGCCAAGAAGTAATGTTATTTCGTTACTGCGACATTTTGTTTTCCACTGCTGACAATGTGGTCGACCTTGTAGTACCACTCGTCTTACCACATGAAGGCTCTTGCGCTAAACCTGTACTACAGCCCTGTACAGCGGCGACCTCCATTGTTGAACGATGCGGCTTGCGTGCTCCCATAGCGTAACACAGACACGCTGCATTACTACGAGTTTAAATGACTTTGCGACCTAGGTAAAGAACAAACCATAGCTTAGTAATAAAAATTTACACCTAAACACAATTGTGCACCAATGAATGCTACAAATACAGATACATGCAGTCAACAGGATAGAATTTTGATCCGGCTGCTAGAGCGTTTACAGAGATATTCATTTGCATGTTAGTAGGAATGAATTCATAATAATTTTCTGTGCAAACAACTCTTCATTAGCGTCGTTAAATACTATCAAAATTTTTTAACAAGCGACTATTGTTACCTTGAAATACCTTGCGTTAGGATTACCCTTGGGAAATTATAGGTTTTTGACAAATACGTCGCTGAAAGATGCAGATTATGGTTATTTTAACATGTACACTCTGTATGAATAATAAATTAATAAAAATAATGACTTGAAAAACCAAATAATTGTTTTAATGCAGGGCATCTCATTTAACACCATGTTTACAATATTTATGAAGTAATTTTGCATTTATCATGCTCGTATTCCAGCTCCTGTATTGTTTTTTTGTTGTCGAAGTCGATTTGATACTTTGAAAGTATGTACTCAGCCCACTTAACATTCCATGGGAAGCATCTGTTTGATTTGAATTATTAGTTCATATACCTTGACATAATAATAAAAATAAGACGTGCGGTTTCTTAGCTCACACAGCAGAGCTGAATCATAATGATTGTATGTAAACACATCCAGCACCATTCCGTATTGCTTTCCTCTTATGGTTTGTTGTATAGTTTGTACACACAACCTGGAGTTGTGATACAGCTAACGACGTGACAGTGAGGCATTACTCCTGGAAGACTAATAATTCTCATTGGTCATCAAGTGCTATTAGTTTGCACTGTTACGTATCTGACAAATTCAAGGAAAAAAGCAAAAGCAGAAACGAGGTTAGAACTCACTCTCAGCTCTTCCTTTCTTCCATAATCAATAGCAGGTCTCTTCAACACATATACAGTATTACTTCATTAGAGTGCTACGTAGTGGCTAGGTTGGCCCAGGAATATCTGCTGAGTATCACGTGACGTTCAGTTAGCCAATGGTAAGAAGCGATTGTCGGCAATCGACACATAATGGTCGTCGGTAATTTCTATATGCTGAGATTTAACCTGTACCTCTTGCGCTGGATCGTCATGTAATATTCCCTTTAAATGTGAAAACTTCTACTTCCTTTTACCACTTTGAACAGCTGTGTACACACGTAACTTTTGTTTTGCGCACAGCTATGGCAAGGCTCCTTTTGAATTACGTGCGTTTCATTGGCCTCCTTATGTGATTAATATTAAAAGTCACTGCTTCAATTTTCGTTTTCGCGTATTTATATAATAATTTTTTTTTCACTAGTGACGTTTTGTAATATGTATCATGAGTAATAACTAACATGAAAGACGTACGATGAAAACCTTTCAACCTTGCTGAAAATATTTCTTTTCATACTATTGCATGTGTAAATTGTGAAGGGAAATATGCCAAGACATTATGCATGTTTGATCTATGGAAAACTTCCAGAAATTGTTGGTGTACTGTTTCGACCAAGGAGGTTGGAGTAAAGGGAGATGGCATTATCTATGCCGAGCACATACTCCAGTTGAAGCCTATCCGCCATATTGGTCAGTTTTCGAATGTTATTTCTCCATTAAAACTATGCGTTAAGTCGGCCCTCTTACTCTTAATGAATTGAGCTGACAGTCAGTGTAAAGTAAGTGCTTTCAAGCAATATACTTTCTTAATTGAATAAAAATAAATATTCATCATAATATATTTTAAAACTTAATTTTTAACGGCTAATTTGCACTCATTTAGCTGGCTTGCGGCGCGCCGGTCAAAGTCTACACGGTCGCTACGGTCGGGGATTCGAATACCCCCTCGGGCATGGATGTTTGTGTCGTCTTTAATATAAGGTAGTTAATAAATAGCTTGTAAGTTTAGGGACTGATGAACCCACAGTTAAGTCCCTTAAGCTTAACAAACATTTGAACATTTGATTTTTCACTCATTTAACACGTTGTACATCACTACACAACCGTCGGATGTTTTACTCCTATTTTAAGTGACATAAAACAATAGCTTTACAATACAAAACTTTTCCCAAAAACCTAGATAAACAACATAGACTAGCTACAGCGTCGCCATAGTTGTAGCCAACTGGAAAGGTTGCTGCCATCTTTGAGAACGTCAGTGTCACGCCAGGTGATACTGGGCGTCTGATAACATTGAACCATAGGTTTTATATTAATCATTGCCAGGCTCGATTTTTCCTTATTTCTGGGCGACGCATTTCGGAAAGTAATTCTCACTACGAATAGCATTTGTCGTTTACTATTGCATCCTAAGTGTAATGTTTACAATCGTCGAACTACTGCATTATTTGGTGATGTTACTATAACGTCAATAATCGTTTGTATTTGCCGACTTATCTTCCATACAAATACAGGCGAATTTCTTTGAAATCTTTAATTACCTCTATTCTGCCTGTGGTTCAAATGATGTTTCATGCTTTGAAGTACATTACGTATTTATCAAGCTCTACACAATTTGACGTTTCCTTGGTACTGTCCTTACAGCTTTTGGTTTCTGTAGGTGCTCAGGAAACGAAAATATTGTTGGAATGGCATTTGACAGTATCCGCTTTCGATCGGTGGTAGCATTCATGAACTTTTCTTGAAAATGACAAGAGCATATGCAACTATACTTTGCAGGCTGTCACTTATCACGCCTCATTCTGGCGACCTATAGCGTCTCAATGCGCTAGATCACTCCGCCGCGGCCTTAGTTCCTTAAACAGTCAGAGAATTTATTTCCTGTAAGGAAGTGTTATTTACTTTTGTTTTAAGGAAAAGGTGTAAGTTTATCAGGACGCACAAAATAATTTTCATCAGGATTCGTATTATTTTTCCGAGAGAAGAAGTACTCATTTTTTAAATTCAATCAATCTCTATAAATGGTTGTGCAGAATTGTTTAAAGCATCTACAAAAAGTTTAAATGTAGAGTAGAAGCTCGCCGATGAAGGCGTAATTCGACAGCGAACGTCAGGCTAGAAGGGGAGATAAACAGACCATCAGAAAAAGAAACAAGAATTTGCAAATATTTATGTAGGCGCTGAAGGAAGAAGGAGTAAGAAGGAAAGAACTGACAGTGACTGCATTAGGGTATTGAAATTGAACAAAGTGCACCGGACCGGGAATCGAATCCGTGTCTCCCCCTTCGAGCAGATGTCGCTTTAACCACTTGCCTACACGAGCTCTCCCCCCCCCCCCTCCCGCTGTTCGTGTCAAACTTCCACAGGTCGCACGCTACGGCTGTAGGGCCCATATCGTCCATGCCATCTTACTCTCGCCGGTACGGATTCCCGTGAGAGGTCGAACGTATGACCGCATCTGCAGTGAAGTGGTTGAAGCAAACGCCGTCTTCGCGTGTAAATACGTGTTATATTCGTGTGGTACCCGATATTTCGGACATGTCGAAAATAACAGACACCACGCCGATATAATAAGAAACAAGAATGCCCAATAGGCTTCGAATCGTTGCGGAAGTAGAAAGCGGCTATACGTGATTCTGAGCAACGTTAGCAGAAGACGTTCATTTGTGATTCTTCAGTTTCTCCCGGCGTATTTGATAATCAAAATATCCACGGGTGTACTGCCGGTCTATAGTGTCCAACGGGCACAATGTTAAACGCATTAACAGCTTCAGGCTGGATGAGACAGATATCATGGTGAGTTTTGACGTCGTGTCGTTGTTTACGAGGGTGCCCCTTCGAGAGTCACTAGATTTGATTGGTCAGAAGTTTGACGAGAAGACCACCGAACTTTTTAGGCATGTCTTGACCTCCACGTACTTTTTTTTTCAATGGCGAATACTACGAACAAACGCAGGGAGTCGCCATGGGTAGCCCACTCTCCCCTGTGGTGGCAAATTAGTACATGGAGAATTTCGAGGGGGAAGCCCTGGCATCGTCTGAATGGAAACCTACCTGCTTTTTCCGTTACGTGGGCGACACTTTCGTCATCTGGCCACATGGTATGGATAAACTCCTTGACTTCCTTACACATCTGAACTCCATACACCCCAACATCAAATTCACTATGGAGACTGAAACAGAGGGTAAATTGCCGATCCTTGACGTCTTGGTCAAGAGAAGAGCTGATGGCACTCTGGGTCATAGTGTATATCGGAAGACAACGCACACTGATCTGTATTTACACGCAGACAGTGACCACCCTTCACAGAGGAATGGGGTACTGAAAACTCTAGTACATAGGGCGCGCATTATCGCCGACGCAGAGATCTACCCCAGGAATTGGAACACCTGAGAACTGTATTCCGAAAAAAATGGGTACTCAGAGTGGTAGATTCAGCGGGCTCTCCGCCCAGTCACTACAGCACAACCTGTGGCAACAGATGAAAACACGAGGGAGGAGGTAGGCACTGCGTTCATTCCATATACAGGTGCACTCTCGGGGAAGGTCGCCAGCAGTTTGAAAAAACACCAGGTTGGAACTGTTTTTTGTCCGCCCAATAAAATTCGTGCACTGGTGGGGAGCGCCAAAGATGATCTCGGTTTGAGGAAGGCCGGCGTGTACCAGATTCCGTGTCAGTGTGGAAAGTCATATATTGGACAGACGATGCGTACCGTCAAGGATCGATGCGTTGAACACCAGAGGCACACACGATTGATGTATTCGAGCAATTCGGCGGTCGCTGAACATTGTTTGTCGGAGAATCATGCGATGGAATATGAACGCACTAGGATTCTGGTACAGACGTCGAGATACTGGGACTACGTCGTTAGAGAGGCCATTGAAATTCGCACAAATGACGACCTCATAAACCGTGACTGGCTATAATCTTAGCAAAGCTTGGGAACCAGCGATTGGGTTAATTAAGAGTAAATCTAGCAAACGTAACGAAGTGACGACCACGGCGGACAGAGCCCTCACACCGACGTCATCTGACACCGGCGCAATCGGTTCCACTGCGCGGCCGCGGCGCGGGACGCGGACCGCGGAGGGGTCGCTCCGCGGGCCGAGGGTATTTAAATTGCCCGCTACCGGGCTAGAACCCAGTTCCCTTCGAGCAGCCGTAGCGTGCGGATCTCCGTGCCGGCGCGTTTCCAGGAGCTCAGTCCGTCAGTTCACCTGATGTTGGCGACATGTATGATCGCCGAAATATTGTGCCCGTTGGACACTAAAGACCGGCAGTACACCCATGGATATTTTGACGTTCATTTACTTATAATGGTTTAGTATGTAATAGTGTAAGAGTACTACTCATAGGACCCACCGTTTGGCTACCATAGGCAAAAAGCAAACGAGTCAAAGAATTTGAGATACACCGAGGTTCAGTACAATAGAAACAAGATTTCACGAACGAAATGAAATTAATGATTTTTAGTATATTTCTTTGAAAGCGCACGCAGTATGTTTTAACGTTCTAATCTATGATTTCATTTCATTAGTGTGTTTTTTTCAAGATTAATTGAGGAATAAATAAATATATTGCGAACAATTATAGTGGAGAAGACGAAGCAAGTATAAATAGCATTGTGGAAGGAACAGCTTCGTCTGGAAGGGTGATGACCAATTGAAAAATAAAATAAAATGAAACTCTGTATCATAACTGTTGTTGATGGTAAGCAGCCACAAACGATATGTGTTATTTTCTTTCAGATCAGAGGTTTTCAGAGTATTATTTTCTCGAAGTTGGCTGCAAAGCTTATTGTTCGATATTTAGTAGTAATATTCCTGGTATATCGATAGTATACAAGGTAATCACCACAAACTTTGGTCGTGGTGTAATGGGACTTATACGACATTACCTTTAAATTCTTCTTGAAGCCGTGCCCAATATGCACTTCTGACCAAGATGACAGATACAGAGCCTATGACAGAGGTTCGAAACTTTTGTACTTTTTGTTCATACAACAGCATACTTTGTTTCACCATCAGATTTCCCGCGGGTTAGTTCTTTGCTTGCAGCTAAAACTATGGAAATTATATGAAAAAACTTAAAAACAACAAACAATCTCGATGTTCAGATCAATATGTAACTGCCATAATTTGAAAGCTGGTTCGAGTTTAATGTGTTACACATTCAACAGAATACAATTTTAATACACAATACACACCGTTTTTAAAGGATCACGTTAATATTATAAGACAGGTTACTAAACGCTTGTTGTTTAACAGTGTAAGGATTACCGCTAAGTATGGCAACTAACAGGCGGCTATCCGAAACCACACAACAATAAAATTTTTAATTCAGTGCACAGTCATATAACCTAGGTCTAGAATCCATTGGTAGATCGATATCAGGAAAACCATGCCTCTTAATGCAAACCGTCCACATAAGAAAAGACAGGTCCAAACACATCCTTGAGCAGTCTAGGAAAGACGAGGCATTCCTCTACTCTGCTCAATCGCAGCGAATGCCTCGTTCTCCAGTCAGTGCTCGTGGCCGGCCAGAGGTTTCCAGGGATGTTCAAATGTTCAAATGTCTGTAAATCTATCGGACCAAACTGCGTGGTCATCAGTCCGTAGGTTACAAACTACTTAAACCTAGATAAACTAACCTAAGGACAACACACACAGGCCCATGCCCCAGGGAGGACTCGAACCTCTACGGCGAGCAACCGCGCTCTCTACAACGAGGCGCTTTAGACCGCTCGGCTACTCCACCGCGGCTGCACGGAAGTAAACGGGGCACTTTACAGCACGGCGAGCTCGTGTAAAAACCTTCCTTACCCGACAACCCACTACAGCTAAATCTTACCGTTAGTATTTGGCCTCAGACGTTTCATAAATGATTCGTGCGTTAGGTGTGCTGGTAATATGAAACTGTTCATTAATAAACCAGGGTGATAAAAATATGACCACCTTTTTGTGGTAACCTGACACGCTTCATTTATTAAAACAACTGTTCTGCTTTCAATACAGTCAAAGGAAATTCAACAGCGATTGATAGTAGAATGAACACCCCACTATACCAAGACCTTGCATGTACGCGTTTAGAAGCCTGAGTGGTCAACATACGTTTCCCTCTCTTTCTGTCCTAAATTTTTCGCAAAATTACTCTCCTGTTACCGCATGTACTTTTCAAGTATAGAACACTCATGAGTCAAAATACTATCAGAAACACGTTCGTACTAATGATTTAGATTCGTTGCTGTTTCGTAGATCTGGCATTCGTAGCTGCAGCGGAAAGTTTCTTTATAAATATAAATAGAAACGACTCCATAAACTTTATTCCCACAATATTTACGACTGTCGGTGTAAGACGACCCTGAATTTCTCATGCATAACGCGTCTCAGTCCGTGGACCATGGGCGAGGATGTTCCTACTACTGGAAATTTCATTCACAATGATAGGGGTGTGGGGGCGAACATTGCCTCAACGTTTCTATTTCCCTTAGTTTATACTGTATAATGTTTATGACTGATCAGAGTAGCTTGCGGGGTTTGTTTCACCGTTTTGGTTCAAACCCTGCGAGAAGTACGAAGTAGACAAACCTTTCAAATTCCCAAAATATCTCGCCCGAGTTAGCCAAATGGAAAGGGAATACCGTCGCGAAAATTTCTCACATACAAATAGCTGCTATATAAGATTCTTAATGAGACGCCATCTCCGAAGAGTGTGAGTAGCGTAGTGGACAAACGCTTGGATTGCCAATTTTGAGGCTCAGGTTCGATTCCCGGTACTCCTTACATTCCTGTTCAATTTATAATACCCCTCCCAATGTTAACCTTTTAATTATGAAATTTAAATTTACTTAGACATTTCAGTGTTCCACGAATGTTAATGTCAAGAGGAGACTCAATTGAAATATATTCAAACGTACAGCATCAGTTCAATGCCCCAATTTCCACTCCTATGATTCGATATGCTTGGTATGCACCAAAATCAACGGTGAAAAGTCGCTACTTAAAAACTTAAATGAAGTGTGCTTTGCACCGAATCATATTTCGGATAAAATATAGTAATTAAAATACTTTCATAAAGTCTTCGTAATGTGGAATTTATGTATCTTTGACGTTGAACACCATAAGGAATGTAATATAACTTCGGCGTATAAATACGTGCTACAAATTTTGGAAACATTATTTTCCAGAATGAAACTTTCACTCTGCAGCGGAGTGTGCGCTGATATGAAACTTCCTGGCAGATTAAAATTGTGTGCCGGAACCGGGACTCGAATCTGGGACCTTTGCCTTTCGCGGGCAGGCGCACTACCGACTGTGCTATCCCGACACGACTCACGATGCCGCCCCACAACTTTACTTCCGCCAGTACCTCGCCTCCTACTTTCCAAACTCCACAGAAGCTCTCCTGCGAACCATGCAAGACTAGCACTCCTGGAAGAATGGATATGGTGGAGACATGGCTTAGCCACAGCCTAAGGGATGTTTCCAGAATGAAACTTTCACTCTGCACCGGAGTGTGCGCTGATATGAAACTTCTTGGCAGATTAAAATTGTGTGCCGGAACCGGGACTCGAACCTGGGACCTTTGTCTTTCGCCTTTCTTCCAGGAGTGCTAGTCTTGCATGATTCGCAGGAGAGCTTCTGTGAAGTTTGGAAAGTAGGAGGCGAGGTACTGGCGGAAGTAAAGTTGTGGGGCGGCATCGTGAGTCGTGTCGGGATAGCACAGTCGGTAGTGCGCCTGCCCGCGAAAGGCAAAGGTCCCAGGTTCGAGTCCCGGTTCCGGCACACAATTTTAATCTGCCAGGAAGTTTCAACATTATTTTCGTTTCATACTTCATCGAATTATGGAAATTATATGATTTAATAAGATATATTAAATAATTAAATTAGATTTAATGAAACCAAATATATTAATTATGCACTGAAATATAATAATTGTTAATTAAAACTTTAAGGGCCAATATAATAAAGAAAAAATTTAGAGGGGGAGGGATTCGAATCCGTGCTATTTCATTCAAAAGCTAATCGTCTAGCCACTACGCAACAACAACATCAGCAAACCTCAATATTAGTTGATATTGCGCTTATCGCTAATTTTTTGCGAGCGTTTTCTCATTTCCTATGATTTAGGTAGGAGAGGTATTGTACGAATTTCTCGGTTGGGCCAAGCTGGTGAGACCCATCCAGCGATCCCTACTGTTGAGACTTTCAACACGCAACCTTTGTCGAAAATTGTCGTTGTAGCTATTACACTCTTCGTATGTGCTTGTCAAGTTTTGAACCCACATAAACGAAACGTTTTCCACCTAATAAATTGTGGCTACTATAATAATTGATATTTACAAATGCACTCGATATGTGCCCTGAAACATATGTTTAAGAAAATTCTATATGTAGAAACATGATTAAAAAATATTTGTCTGTGGAGAAAATTTACTTTATGACTCATAGGATCTCTGTTGTCTTTTTCCGGTGACAGTGATAATCTGCTCAGAACATAGGCACGCAAATAGACTATCTATTTCGTTCAGTCATTATATGAACTGGCTGAGTGAAGAGTTTAAACTATTTGATACTATATTTGCTACAAAAGTTGTTACTTAGCAGAAACGTTACGTATGTGAAATATACGGATTGAAACTCGTGCAAATGAGTGCATATTAAAAAACAAAAGTGCAGCGGATATCAACTCGATCCAAGAACCTCGTTTAACGCATCTGAGCATTTACGCCGGCGCCACCAACACATAGCATAGCCGTTTTTCGAACCTCTGCAGGAACATAGGCTTACTACCTAATCAGTAGTAGAAATTCTTATCTGGAAACTATTCAAGTTTCTGACGAAAAATCGTGGTTTTGTATTTTGCACAGTAACTGAAACCCACCAGTGTGTAATGCTGTGCTACTACACCAGCGTTCGTATTGAGTAAACGGCGTCGGTTTCTAAATCCAAGAGATAAGAGTTCGAATCTTTTACTCCGCTAATTTTTCATCATTTGTCTCATTTTCACACAGTGAGGCTCTTGTTACTGCGAAGAAACACCAAACGTCGACTGTTAGTCTCGAGATTTTACAAATTACTCTACCTCCTCATTTTCGCTGTTCGCATTATCAAATTAATACCTGCTTCTTGGAATAGATGGCAGACTTCATTCTAAGGTGATTGATCAGACGTCTACTTCCTGCATGATGTATTCGTATGTTCTGGTGATTTGGCGGGTTGATATTTTTGATTAGTATGAAAAACGTCTCGTGTTCGATACTCGCCAGTGACAAACTCACACCAAAAGATCTCTTTAACCTCTGGGGATGCCAAGTGGCGAACACCGTTATTCGGAATTCTTGTTCTCGTACTACCGTCTGGAGTGAAATTTGATTAGATGAAACCACTACGGATTTGAATGTCACAGGCGTATAATATTCCTAATGTTGCTCACAAAAAAAGTTCCTTTTGCGTCGTTATTGAAAGATATGGATTAAAAATATAGTTCTGGGTTGGATACGATAGTTTAAAGAAGTTCATTTGATATAACACAATTCTCTGTTGAACATGCTTCATTTCGTATTATCAACATATTTTCATGGTTACGAAATAAGACTGTGACTGACAACAATCATTACCTCACAAAATTTGCAATACAGATTATTATTCAATTGTCATGTGCGTTAGTTATCATTAAGTGAGCAACATAATGAGCCATATTTCAAAATAGAAGTAAAATGTGAAAAACGCAGTAATCGAACTGTCATTCACTGATTACTAGTTGACCATCAGGTGCGATAAGCTTATCTTTAGCTTAAAAATGTTCAAATGTTTGTTAAGCTTAAGGGACTTAACTGCGAGGTCATCAGTCTCTAATCTTTCAAACTACTTATGAACTACGTTATACACAAACATCTATCCCTGAGGCGGGATTCGAACTCTCCGAGGGGGAACGGCCTCGTGCATCGGAGCATACCACGTCAATGCGCTTGGCCACTCCGCCGCGGCTATCTTTAGCATAGATTGGTTCTCTGCACATTCATTTGACTTAATAGTTTCTGGTATTATAACAGCCCAATATGTGGTCGAATGCTTACCATTAGGTATTTTAATAAAACGTGGACTATGGATCAGTTAGATGCAGCTACGGATGTTCACAATCAATTGTCCACATTGGTAGTTTTGGATAGGTTTATAGTTCTTACTGGAGCAATTGTAATATTCTTTTCTGTATTACATGTGCAATTTATAAAGTTCATGATCACTATATCCTGCAACTCTAGTGTTTATTTGTATTTGGGTACCGTTAGATCTTTTGTTCCAAGGTTGATCTACTATGTCCGTTGACTTATTACAGCAGTACCAAAAATCTAATAGGGGACTGTAATTTGTGGTAAAACAGCTGGTTTATGTTAGTTAAATTTATGCTGATATCTTAGTTGCAACATCAACCGAAAGAGAACCAGTGGAAATGACATGTAGAACGATATCTTCACTCTCGAAAATACCATCAGAGATCTGCCGCGCCAAACGGTTGTCATCTTTCTAGCGCAACCGAAGCGGTGGGTGGAAACCCTCACGCGATAGCTCATAACATCAAGGTCCACTGCAGTCCTTAGCTTCATAACAAAGTGTTAAGAACAGGATCTGTTTTGTATGCTCGCTCAACGAATAAGTGTTGTATCAGGATTTCAGCAAGTGTGCCACTATATCACCCGCTCAACGAATAAGTGCTGTATCAGGATTTAAGCAAGTGTGCCACTGTAACACCCATAAGACATTTGTCGACCTGAACTTGTGAGATGAAGGGTACTTTAAGTAATGCCTAATGTAGATATTCTGCTGCCTGTCTTGTACTTCAATTAATTCTATGTTACACATGCACATTTTCCATTGGAATGTCTCGCTAACGTCCGACAATTCTAATTGCTGTCTTCGTTCACTGAAATTATAAGAAAAAAAATGTGGAAAGGAATTTGTCGATCGGAAATAGCTTAAAACACTACGGCTAAAACGCAAAGCAGTTTCTAAAATCAGTTTGCAAAGTCGCCTTCACGTCGCATAGAAAGCACGCGTGTTGTTACAAATGGCTGCGATACTCGAAGATAACTGTTTTCGTCAGTTTTCGATCTATTTCGACAGTATGTACGATCGTGTCCCCTAGATATTTACACGTCCAACCAAGCAGCAAAACTTTGCGGTTGTGCATAGCAATTAGGCGAGGGGTCTCGCGAATTGTGTCACCGATAGTACGTGACTCTTGGTCCGCAGCTGGCCAGAACTGCAAACACAGCAATAGTCGCAGGTGTGTAACGATCAGGTCAATACGCCAGGCGTGTGTCGAAGGTGTTGAATTATACGTGACTTGAAACGAGGCTTTTTGGGAAACACTCCAAACCGAATGAAATATAAAGCATGTATTCCAGAACAGACGTCAGTGGCAGTTGGAGTTCGAGTTCGGAGTTCGCACTCAGATCAGAGGACACCAGTGCAGCAACGAGCAAGCAACTAGTAGTTGCAGTTCGCGGTTCATCTCCCGAGTCTGGATAACGGGCCACTCGAGAGGTCGCCGAGTGGACGTCGTCCAGCACACACCTCTCCAGTGGTTTAGCAGAAAATTATCAGTTGTAAGTGTAACCGGCTTCTCTCTAGAAGCTACTTTTCTGTGCGCTTTCCTTTTAGCTCATTAAATTTATCGTGTGGTCGCGTTTTTATTTGATTGCTGTTCGCGTTAAAAATCTGACTAGTGTATTATTCCACCGTGTGAATCGCGTTGCGACAGTCGTCTGTCTTTGTTTTGAAACAGGGTTACCGCTTAACAAACAGTCTTCCTTTGAGCGCATCGCGACTGTAGTTCTTGTTTTGTCGGCACTATAATCGTGTATAGGGACTGTGACTGCTGTGTGCGGATGCAGTCTGAGCTGGTGACACTTCGCTCCCAGCTTCAAGCTGTGTTAACCTCGGTTGCACAGCTGGACGCTGCGATCGAGGGGCGTCGTTGTTGTTGGCCGGTAGTCGAGACCGATCGGCCTGCGGCAGCAACATGCCCTGACACTGCTAGCAGTGAGGCAGACTCCCCCACCTGTGGTTGCATGGGAGGTCGCTCCAGTGCGTGGCAGGCGGCGCAAGACAATCCGGGGGACCGTCAAGGTATACAGAAAGGATACACTTACTGATCGATACCTCCACAAGGAATCAAACCATCATCCGAGGCAAAAAAGAGGTATCATTAAAACCTTGGTGGAGAGAGCCAACAAAATCTGTGAGTCAGTTTACTTGGAGGATGAACTAAATAACCTACGGTGGGCCTTCGAGAAAAATGGATATGGTGGCAAGGAAATTGATCGAGCTCTCCATCGAAGAAGAGAAAAATCCAGAAGTTCCGAGCAACAACGGCAACTATCTGGAAAAGTTTTCCTTCCGTACATTAGCAGAATTACTGATCGAATCGGGAAAGTATTGGCCAAACATGGTGTCGAGACTATCTATAGACCCACCAAGAAGATAGAAGAATACTTGAGATCAGCAAAAGACGCACGTCACCCCCTAGCAACACCTGGGGCATACAAAATTCCTTGCAGCTGTGGGCAAGTATATATTGGAAAAACTTAAAGAAGCATCAACACCCGCTTAACGGAACATAAAAGGAACTGTCGTCTGGGCCACACGGAAAAATCGGCGGTAGCAGGACATGTTTTTCAGCAAGGGAACTATGAAATAAAATTTAATGAAACGAGCGTTTCAGCTATAACATCAAATCACCATGCACGCATGTATAGAGAAGCAATAGATATTCACTAATACCGGAATAATTTTAAATGAAGAAGGTCTGAGTTAGATAAAATATGGATGTCGACATTGCACCAACAAGATGACAATCGATTACTTTTTATCGATAATGACGACGTCATCCAAAGATAGCCACACAGTCAGCGTCACGTGACGTTTGCTGGTGCCCTCTGTGCCCTCTATAAATGCGAGAGCCCCTCAGACCACAGTGGCAGTGGCCGGAAGCCCCTGGAAGATGTCTCCCGCAGTTGGAGACGAAACGTCGGGAGGAAGTTTTATACCTGGACCACGGCCTATCAGCATGGAAGTTTTACCTGAAAACAACGCCGGCCATGGAAGTTTACATTCTATGATAAAATCCTCATTCAGTTCGCAGAAAAGTATCTCTAGTCGCATTTCTTTCTTCAAACGGGTCCAAAGTTTTGTTCCACAAAACTGTTCGTGCTTCCACTACCGAATCTCTTAATCATTTAACCCATTGCTAACACAAGCCTCAAACAGGCAAATGACCATTTCCTTGTGGGTATAGAAAGGAGTTCGATCCCTTGAGGGGGTGCAGATAAAGCTGCGTGAAAATAGAATAATGGGCACTAGTTCTTCATAACGTTGTTGATTTGGCCAGGGGTAGAAACGCTTCTGTACAACCGATTCCTCAGCGGCTCGCCACCCTCCATAATAAAACAAAGCGAGGATCTCAGTAACATCATAAGAAATGATACGATCTACCAGAAGTATAAAAAAGGAAAAAAAAAAAAAACACAGAGTACGAGTCCGAGTCCGTCACAAAATTTTTACTTTGCCATTGAATTTTCATCAGTGCCCTGGAACAGGCGAGAATTGAAATATTTTTAATTTGTTGTATACAGAATCAATATTTTTACTTTTAGTCCTATATGTGCTACGTCGACTGTATGGAGAGAACGCACAGCGAGAATTGTGCAGGGGGACGGCCGGTAAAAATCGATGCGTGTGCACTCAGCTCCCATTTGACGACGTGCGCCTCTCCACTGTATGGCCGGCACCGGCCCGGCGCCGTTGGTCTGCAGTGACAGTCGCCTACAGCGGCAGCTGACCGGCTTTTTGCCGGTGTCGATCCGTGGCCGGCCAGTGTGCAAGCTACGATGCCTTCCAATGGGCTACTGCTGGAATATGGACGGCCGATATTTTACCGGCCGTCAAATTCAAATGTTCAAATGTTTGTAGAGCTTATGGGGAGCTATGGGGTCATCATTCCCTAAACTTACAAACTACTTATGAACTAGCTAATCCTAAGGACGGCACAAATATCCATGCCCGAGGGGGGATTCGAACCCCCGACCGTAGTGGCCGTGCAGACCGTGACTGGCGCGTCTCAGTCCCATCGGCCACCGCGGCCGGCTACCGGCCGTCCTTAAATCGGTCTGTGTGCAACCAGCCTTATGCCTAGTTTACACGACGATCGAAAGTTCACAAGAAAGATAACTGCTGCAGCGCTCCAAGCGTACTAACTCGGTACTAATAACGTGGGGATCATACAGGCTTGGTTGCGTTAATACGATGAACTTCCATCTACACGTCTTATTACAACTAACAGCAGCATCTGCACGAAAATATGGACTTATTAATGTTTGTATACGTGGATTGTTCACGTTTGGGTGTATGTCATAGCTGATAAGAAGCTTACACTGTCGGCGGTTGCAGGAGCTGTGGCAATGTTTGTTAGAACACTACAGTGAAGAAGAAATAGAAGTTGGATGTGTCCTTGGTTGAGAGGAAGAGACGATGAATGAGATGTGTACTGCATGCAGATAATGAAGTTACTCATAACAGAGAACCTCAGTGAATTCAGATTATTTTTACGAATATTAAGTGCTGAGTGTTTTACCAAGTTGCTTTCGTTCGTCCAAGGACAAAAATACGGCGATGAGAGAGAGAGAGAGAGAGAGAGAGAGAGAGAGAGAGTATTATTTCGCCAAGCTGAAGGTACGAAATACTTTTTACACTTGAGTTACATTTCTAGCTTTGTTAAAGTGATGCGTCAGTTACTTCCTGTAATTGTCATATTTTGCAGGTTCGCTATAACATTGCGGTTTCTGGCGACAGGAGAATCTTTCGAAAGCCTAGCCTTTGCATAAAGAATTTCTGTACCGACTGTTACAAATATTGCTGTTGAAGTCTGCACAGCAATTTCAATTTCCGATCCATAATGGGAACTCAGTCAACTAAACTCTGCTTTCGAAATTATGTGCTAAAATTATAGAATTTTAAAAATATGAATTTAATCAACAAGACGTATTCAAAATTCATTTAAATCTACACTTTTCTGTTATTTTCTTCATTAATAACAGTCATAACTTCTTACAACAGAGAGGATTTTCTGCAGCGACCCTGTATGCCTCAATCGAAAGCGCAATTCCTGCTCTGTTCCATGCACTGATGCAAGACATATGACTCCAACAAAGCAAGCAATTTCGATAAGGGCGCGGCTATTTCCGCACATAAACATGAAAACCCCACAACGAATTCACCTCTGCGCATGCGCACCCACTTTGCTACTAGCAAATTTAGAACCTGTCCTAAAGCGTAATAGCTAGTACGAAACGCCACCTGCGCTCACGAAATGCTAGTAGTTCCTTGTTTACGTCGCTAGATGGCGCGCAAGGTGATCTGTTCATTACTAGCGCGATCATCGTGTAAACTGGGATTTAGAGGTGTGCGTGCCCATAGTCTGACTGCCAGTAACCGGTTGTCAACAGTTCGTGTCGACACTCTGGTCTCACAAACAATTAATCAAATGTTTGTAAATCTATCGGACCAAACTGTATGGACATCAGTCCATAGCTTAAAAACTACTTAATCTAAGGTAAACTAACCTAAGGACAAACATACACACCCATGCCTCAGGGAGGACTCGAACCTTCGATAGGGAGCAACCACGCGCTTCGCAGCGAGGCGCCTTAGACCGCTCGGCTACTCCACCGCGGAAAAACAATTAATCCGTACTGTCGTATCTGTACGATCATCCACTCCTACCCTTGCAATACGAAGATAAAAATACTGCTAGATCTCTGTATGATAACGCACCTACAGACACAGCCAGAGATGTTTCCCGCTACTTCGTACAGTATCACATAATTATCTAATATTTCCCCTAGACAGCAAAATCGCCATGTCTTAACAGCATTGAACCGTTATGTGGAGTTTTAGAACGAAGATGAGGACCAAATTAAAGTTCCAACAACGTTGAAATTCCATAATTAGCCGATGGTTTGGTAAAATAATGAATAACATTCTATGGGGGCTAGAAAGACACTTTTCGAATCTGTTCCCTCAAGAATTTCAGCTGTTGTCAAAGCCAATGCTGGACTAAATCCTCACTAATAAATAAATACTGAGTCTACGTTAGGTGCTATTATATGGCTCACCCTCTGTATTTAACTGATTATCCCCTATTAGTAACACAAAAAATAAGTTAAGATAGCGGCTTTCGGATAAAATTTTCATACCTTACGGAGACAGGAGGGGAAACGAAAGGGAGAGAAAGAGAAGTGGATTTGCATTACTCATAACCTAGTCCATGAGGTAAGGAAGAAGAATGTAATAGATTAATAACCACATTATCGCCACGAAAGCAAAATGTCTCATTAGGCAACAGGAAAAAATGAACAATTATGAACAACAAGTTGTTCAGAACATAATGAATAATTAAGAGCCGCGGCGGAGCGGCCGAGAGCATTGAGACGCTATGCAACGATGCGCGACGCCGTTCCCCGTCGCGGGTTCGAATCCCCCCCTCGGGCATGGATGTTTCAAATGTTCAAATGTTTGTAGAGTCTATGGGACTTAACTACGGGGTCATCAGTCCCTAAACTTACAAACTACTTATGAACTACTTACAACTAAGGACGGCACAAATATCCATGCCCGAGGGGGGATTCGAACCCCCGACCGTAGTGGCCGTGCAGACCGTGCTCCTCAGTCCCCTCGGCCACCGCGACCGGACATGGATGTTTGTGCCGTCTTTAGTATAAGGGTAGTTTATAAGTATTTCCATAAAATCTCGGGCGAACTGCTGGATGTCCGTAACTTCTTGCCACGATATTTCGGCGCAGAGTCTTCTGGCCATCTTCAGGTGAGTACCACCGAAGTACTGGCGAAGACGCACTGAGCTGTGCTATTTATGCCCAATTCAGCTGACATTGCGCTTGCGCGTACTTAGCGTGCGCGTTCACTACAACTACGTACGCTGCTCAGAGCGCCGTCCGTGGTGGAGGCTTGCCGCTTCGATATCAGTTCGATTCTCATTGTCATTCAGTTGCAGGAAACTACGCCGACTACGAAGTTTTTCAGTGACAGGATTCCATGCAGCATTTATTTGGAAACCGCTGTCTCGATTGATAAGTGTCTCACTATCAGACAATCTTATTTCCACAGCTTCATTAATAATTGGGCTCCAAAAGTTTGATGTGTGGGCCACAATTTTCGTTTCATTGTAGTTCATTGAATGACCTGTGGAAATACAATGTTTGGCGATTGCGGATTTGGTGGGCTGGAGTAGCCGAGTATGACGCTGATGTTCCACAATGCGATCCTGCACAGTGCGCGTCGTCTGCCGTATGTCTGACTTGCTGCACTCGCACGGAATCCTGTAAACACCTGCTTTACGCAGCTCCAGATCGTCTTTGACAGAACCCAACAGCGATGAAATTTTAGGAGGAGGGCAAAAGATGACTCTTACTTTATACTTTTTTAGTATTCTTCCTATCTGTGATGAAATATTCCCAATATATGGGAGATAAGCAGTCGATTTGAAAGCCTCTTCTTCTTCCTTGTTCTGTCGTTTCGAGGTGTGCATCGCTCGATTTACTTGCTTCCTTGTATATCCATTCTTTAGGAGTACTGTCTGCAGGTGTTCCAGTTCCGTGTGAAGGGTGTCGGCTTCAGAGATGGTATGGGCTCGATGGATTAAAGTCTTGAGGACGCCCATTGTTTGTGCCGGATGGTGGCAACTAGTAGCTTGTAAGTACAAAACTGTATGAGTGGGCTTCCTGTATACCGAATGAGCCATCACTTCTGCGTCGCACGAAAACATCTAAAAATGGAAAACAACCATTTTTCTCGATCTCCATAGTAAACTTTATGTTTCCATGTATGAAGTTCATATGATGTAAAAAGTCTTGGAGACGGTCCACGCCAAGTCAGCTACTTTTAAACCAACAGTGTTTTGGCGATACGTTGATGACACTTTTATAGTGTGGCCTCATGGCCACACGGAACTGGAACACCTGCAGACAGTATACAAGGAAGCAAGTAAATCGAGCGATGCACACCTCCAAACGACAGAACAAGGAAGAAGAAGAGGCTTTCAAATCGATTGCTTATCTCTCATATATTGGGAATATATCATCACAGATAGGCAGAATACTAAAAAAGTATAAAGTAAGAGTCATCTTTTGCCCTCCTCCTAAAATTTCATCGCTGGTGGGTTCTATCAAATTTTGTATCCCATCCTCGTCGCCAATTTTGTATCCCATCCTCGTCGCCACTTTTGTATCCCATCCTCGTCGCCACTTTTGTGTCCCAGCCTCGTCGCCGCTTTTGTGTCTCGTTTCCGTCGTAGGTGTCGGTGGCCGAGTAAAAAGAGACCGACACAGGAATAAAGGATGCATGCTTGTGCAGGTACGGAGGTGAGCAGCCAGTGGGACAGCAGAAACTGGAAACACTAGAGTATATTAGAACGAGATATGTATTTCTTAGAGACGTAGTAATACTTAACTTTTACATATCTCAGTACTGCAGAATGCTGATACATAGTTGTGCTAGAGGCCTGCTAGTGCCTATCCGATAGCCAAGTCTTCACTGGTGCCTATCTGATTCCGAAGTGTTGGCTGGTTCCTATCTCAGTTCCAAGTGAACGATGTCGTTCAGTGGTGGCCACGAGCGGAGTTGTAGCAGAGGGCGCTCGTGGCTGACGTCGTAAGAATGCCGCGCCGTGCGTGCATGGCGGCGCGCGGCGAAAGTAGGTGGCGCGCACTTTGGACTTGTGCGACACTACACCCCCCCCCCCCCAAACCACCGCGCCGTTGTGGCGTAGGTCTGAGGGCCACGGCGACGGCACTGGGAGGAGGGCCTGGGCGGGGGCGTTACTGATGGGACGGGCGTCGTAGCAGAGGCTGGGATCGAGACGCCGTCCGCGACCCGGCATCCACCTTGCGATCCCCCGGGAAACCCACCAAAACCTGGGGAAGGGCGCACGCCTCCGCCCAGAGGGAGCAGGTCATCTTCTTCTGAGGTGCGTGGCCCAAGCTGGGGGGCCCGAACGGTCCTGGAGTCTTTCTCGGTGACGCTGTCATCTGCGGTGGCGACGACTGCGTCGGAGGGGCGTCGACGTCCATGGGTATCTCGTAGTCCGGGGACGCTGGGCCCGGCGGCGAGCGATGTGGCTGTGGTCCCTGGCGGTGAACTGGGTCTGGAATAAAAAAAACCGAGACAGGATCGCGCGGCCTGAGCAGGCGCAACTGGTTTGCGTGGCGCCGCAGCTCCGACCCTGTGGAAGAACGTACAACAAACATATTACGACCGAGCACTCGCTGAATGGTGCCCGGAATCAAACGGTTCTTCCCAGCAAACACCTTGTACAGCACCGGCGTAGAAACCTGAAAACGCCTAGCGCCATACGAACCGACTCGGTGTGTGGGAGGCTGAAGCAGGTGAAGGAGAGTGCGGTGACGGCGGCCGTGTAGCAGCTCGGCAGGAGACGGGCCGTCACGTGGCATGCGCCGATACGTAGACAAGAAAATTTGAAGAGCTTGCTGCCTGGAGTGCTGACCTTTCATCTTTTCCACGTGAGACTTGAATGTTCGAACGAAACGTTCTGCTTCACCATTGGACTGAGGGTGAAAAGGTGCGGTGGTGATATGCTGAATACCATTCACACGACAAAACTGTTGAAATTCCGCACTAACAAACTGAGGTCCATTGTTACTGACGATAGTTTCAGGCAAACCTTCGATGCAAAACACTGATGTTAAGGCACTGATTGTACTAGACGCTTTCGTTGAGTTCATGGCAATCACGAAAGGAAACTTGCTGAAAGCGTCTACAACAATTAACCAGCGCGTATTCTAGAAAGGTCCTGCAAAGTCAATGTGTAAACGTTGCCATGGTCTCTTGGGGCGTGGACAGTCTGAGAAACGTTGCGGAGGAGCCGCCTGATCCTCCGCACAAACTGTACACTGTGACGTCATGTTCTCTATCTGAGCGTGCATACCAACCCAGGTACAATGACGTCTGGCCAGTTGCTTTGTCCTAACAATACCCCAATGTCCTTGATGCAGAAGGCGTAAGACTTCTCGTTGCAGGGAACGAGGAACAATCACTCTTGTTTGGTCGTTGTCGGTATGTAACAACAGAACACCCTGAATCAAAGACAATGTTTGACGTTGTGCAAAATAACGTCGAACCAGAGGCAGCTCAATGTCTTTGGCTCTGGCAGACCACCCTGAGCGAACAAAACGTGCTACCACACTTAGGTCTGCATCCGCAGCTGTTTCCTGTGCAACCCGACGACAGTTTAAAGGAAAGTCTGCGACAGCGGAAGCATCTCTGGCGTCTGTCTGACAACATGCCATTTCTGAAGAATCAAACGACACATCCTGGCCAACCGGAAGTCGGGAAAATGTGTCTGCGTTGGCATGTTTAGAGGTAGGTCGGTACAAAATCTCTTACTGATAACTTGACAATATCAAGGACCATCTATGAAGCTTTTGTGCCGTTCGTGGCGGAATTGGCTTTGTGAGTGAGAACAACGACGTGAGAGGCTTGTGGTCTGTCAACAAATAGAATTTTCTGCCATAGAGATAATGATGAAACTTTGTGACGCCGTAAATGATTGCTAAGGCCTCCTTTACTATCTGACTGTAATTCTGTTGCGTTGGCGTCGTCAGTAGCTTAGATGCAAAGGCAATAGGACGATCGTGGGAACCAATACGATGTGACAATATTGCAACCAGACCGTACGATGAGGCATCAACTGCTAGCACTACAGGCTTCTGTGGGTCAAAGGGAATCAAATATGCATCAATGAGTAGTGCAGATTTTAATTTGTCAAAAGCAACTTGGCAATCTTTAGACCATACAAAAGGAACATTCTTCCTGCGTAAGCGATGCAGTGGAGCTGCAATGTGAGAGGCATTGGGAATAAATCTGAAATAATAGTTAAGCTTTCCCATTACTGCTTGCAATTCATGCACATTCTTAGGAGGAGGCAAGTCGTTGATTGCTCGAAGATGTGACTGTAAGGGATGGATTCCTTGGGCATTAATCACATGGCCTAGATACTCTATTTCAGTCTGAAAAAATGAACACTTTACTTTATTGCAACGTAGACCTGCTGCAGTCAACACTTTGAAAAGGCACTCCAGGTTTGATAAATGTTCTTCAACTTTACGTCCGGATACCACAATATCATCTAAATAGTTCGAGCAACACGGTACAGAAACTGTCAGCTGTTCCAAGAAACGCTGAAAAATAGCGGGGACGGAAGAACTGCCAAAGGGTAGGCGTTGAAATTGAAAAAGGCCCATGTGAGTATTAATGACGAAAAACTTTTTTGACTCGTCATCAAGTGGAATCTGTAAGTATGCCTCTGCTAAATCAATCTTGGAAAAGAAGCGAGACTGTTCTAATTTGTACATCAGTTCGTCAGGTCTGGGCAGGGGATAAGTGTCTACAATTGTTTGACTGTTCACTGTTGATTTAAAGTCCGCACAGAGACGAAGTTTTCCTGACGTACTGGGTATAATTACTATAGGCGAGGCCCACTGACTCGCAGAAACAGGAGAAATCACCCCACTAACTTGCCAACGTTTAAGTTCGTCAGCAACTTTCTCACGAATTGCGATAGGCACTGGTCTAGCTTTACGAAATTTTGGCACTGCAGATTCTTCAAAGTTACATGTGCCACGAAGTCTTTTGCACAACCTAGTTCCGGCGAAAACAAGTCACTATATTTTTTACACAATGCATTTATTTTGTCCTGAGGCACTACTGACGAAATTTGAAGTACATCTCTTTGAATTGATAAACCAAAGAAGTCAAATGCATCTAGTCCAAAAATGTTCTGTGTAGATTTGGCCTGAAGAACTACAAAAGAAACTGTTTTTGTTACACCTTGAAAAGAGGCGGGCAGGCTACACGTTCAGTCAACAATCCTAAGATTGGTTTGAACATCACAGTGCTTTACTAGGCATGGTCCTATTTGGAGGTGGTATGCCATTGCCTTCCTTCGACCTTCGAACTGACTTACCCAGCCAGTTATAGGGGGACCTACAGTTTGACGTGGGCTCCAAACCACGGTGCTACTTGGTATTTTTCACATGAACAATGCTGTCAGAGGGGAAAGAAGTGGAAAGTGACAGATAAAAATTCCAGGACCTCTAGGGGATCGAACCCGCGACCTTTGGATTTGTAGTCTGTCACTCTACCACTGTGCAACCGAGGCGCACTCTGTTAGCACTCGTTGAGACGGCGACAATTTTGGCACACCCAGAAGTTCATCAGTATCTTTATTTATTAATGTGACAGCGGAACCAGTATCAAGCTGAAATTGCACAGCCTTATTTTCTATAGAGAAAATAACAAAGAGTTTGTGCTTCTAGCGCACGACCGGTGCGCGAATGTGGGCAACGTCTGCTACAGTTCGTTTGCTACACTTGCGCAGGCTGCGTAGTGACGGAAGCGGTGCAGACTCGGCACACAGTGGATTAACAACAGTGTCACTAAATGGCACTACCGCCGGATCAACGTCCGCGTAATGCGAGGCTGCTGCACTAATATTACTTTGAGCAGCTACATCAAGTCTACTGTCACTAGCTACACAATACTGGGCACTATTACAATGAGAAGTTGTAGAAGGCACTAGGTTCACTACAGGATTGCATTGTACATAGTCATTTTGCTTGTCCCCAACCCTCTTCCGTTGCACTGTTTTACGCGCTTGTCGGAGCTGGCGACGTGGCTCACTACATAGTTTTGCAGTAGGCGCAGAAGAACTTTCTTGCAATTGAGAACTAAGTAAAGCACTGTTCAATTCCACAGCGTCTATGACATTTACTGCATGAAATGTTCTTGCACTGTGCGAAGCACTAATCCTAACGGCACCGTTCTTTGAGTTTTTAATTTGCATACACACAGACATGTCCTGATTTGCCACATTGATAACAGGTCGCGTTGCGATTAGGGCATTATGCACGCTTACGGCGAGATACACACTGGGGCAAGACTTTCGAACATTTTTCTGAAATGGGCGTTGGCGCCCGTTATTCAAATTACTGTTTCTAACACGACGGGGCGACGTTTGTGTCACACTTTTACACTGGCTACTGTTCACAGTTTGTTCAGCACGGCCGGTAGAAAAATAAGAATCACTAGGGCTAGACTGAGAACTACAGCTAGGAAAGCGTCCGTTGCAGCACACTGAATTTACACTGTGGCTTTGCATTTCTACATCTGCTAAGTCAAAGGTATCATGCACTTCAATAAGCTGCAGTATACTGTCTAATGAAGGGTCAGGCTGTTTTAGAATTGCTGCCCTAATTCTGGGGTCCTGAATGTTCTGTGTAATCGCATCCCTCAACATAACGTCACTATAAGAAAGTCCACAAGAGCAAGTAAATTTACATTTGCGGGTTAAGCCCTTCAATTACGTAATCCATTGCGTGTGGGTCTGTTCCGGTGATTTTTTCAGTCTGAAAAATCGGTACCACGCAGCAGCTATGAGAACGCTCATAATGAGCATTCAGTGCTTCTACAATTTGATCAAAGTCTACATCACAAGGAGATGTGTGGGGGAAAAGTTTCTGCAGTAATACGAAGGTTTGAGTGCCCACCACTGCTAATAACAGATGCTTAACTGTCTTACCTGTAATTTGCTGAGCCGCGACGAGTTCTTGGAATTGAGCGAAGTAGTCACTCCATTCTTCCTCTCGTTCGTTGTAATGGCGACACGTAGGAAGCGGTGCAGTGGCAGGTGTTGTTGGCTGAAGCGATAGCTGTTGTTGTTGGTTAGCAGCCTGTGCCGTTAACTGCGACACCGCTTGAAGTAGTTGCGTGATTTGCGCCGTCTTTAACTGAATAACTTCCATTAAGTAAGGGTTCGGGGTAGTGGCCATGCTGACCGCTCGTGGCTGACATCGTAAGAACGCCGCGCCGTGCGTGCATGGCGGTGCGCGGCGCAGGATTCTTACGACGTCAGCTACGAGCGCCCTCTGCTACAACTCCGCTCGTGGCCATCACTGAACGACATCATCACTTGGAACTGAGATAGGAACCAGCCAACACTTCGAAATCAGATAGGCACCAGTGAAGACTTGGCTTTCGGATAGGCACTAGCAGGCCTCTAGCTCAACTATGTATCAGCATTCTGCAGTACTGAGCTATGTAAAAGTTAAGTATTACTAAGTCTCTAAGAAATATATATCTCGTTCTAATTTACTCCAGTTTCTGCTGTCCCACTGGCTGCTCACCTCCCTACCTGCACAAGCGTGCATCCTTTATTCCTGTGTCGGTCTCTTTTTACTCGGCCACCGACACCTATGACAGAAACGAGACACAAAAGCAGCGACGAGGTTGGGACACAAAATCAAATACGATCTGGAGCTGCGTAAAGCAGGTGTTTACAGGATTCCGTGCGAGTGCTGTAAGTCATATATAGGGCAGACGATGCGCACTGTGCAGGAGCGCACTGTGGAACACCAGCGTCATACTCGGCTACTCCAACCCACCAAATCCCCAATCGCCAAACATTGTATTTCCACAGGTTATTCAATGAACTACAATGAAACGAAAATTGTGGCCCACACATCAAACTTTTGGAGCTCAATTATTAAGGAAGCTGTGGAAATAAGATTGTCTGACAGTGAGACTCTTATCAATCGAGACAGCGGTTTCCAAATAAATGCTGCATGGAATCCTGTCATTGAAAAACTTCGTATTTGGCGTAGTTTCCTGGAACTAAATGACAATGAGAATCGAACTGATATCGAAGCGGCAAGCCTCCACCACGGAGGGCGCTCTGAGCAGCGTACGTAGTTGTAGTGAATGCACACGCTAAGTACACGCATGCGCAATGTCGGTTGAAGTGGGCATAAATAGCACAGCTCAGTGCGTCTTCGCCAGTACTTCGGTGGTACTCACCTGAAGATGGCCAGAAGACTCTGCGCCGAAATATCGTGGCAAGAAGTTACGGACATCCGGCAGTTCGCGCGAGATTTTATGGAAATATCTGTACGCCGGGAAAGCTTTAAACACAGTTTATAAGTAGTTTGTAAGTTTAGGCAATGATGATCCCACAGTTAAGACCCTTAAGCTTCAAAAACATTTGTCGTAGCTACATTATATCTTAGTAGTACTGTCCACAAAGTGAAATATATATTTTTCTATCCAATGGGCCGGCAATACAGAATATATCTCGAAGAGACATCATGTAATACCAATATGCTGCTATAAAGTTTTTTTTTGTAATGCTGTTATGGAATTATTTCGGCACAATTAGCCATCATCAGACAATGACCATGTGACATCCTTGGCAACGTCTTGCTGTTGAAAGATGATGAAATATATATGTTTAAATATAATACAATAAAATAAAAATTAAATAAAATTATGTTCGGAAACTATAGGGTGTGTGTGTATGAGTACTCTTCTGCTTGGTGGATGCAACTGTGTATGTCTAGACTGGTACAGCACTGTGAATATAAAAACAGATCTGAATGTCTGTGATTAAAGTAAGTATAAATATTATTATTAATCAGCCTGCCATCGACTGATTGCAATACATTAGTGCGCTTCACTTTCCAGAACATCAGTCTGGCTAAATAATCACATTGAATGACAAGTCCGGTCGTAGTTCAAAGTAGGGTTTATTAATGAGACAAACAAATAATTCATTAATTAAGTAGAGTACAAACCAATGTTTATCACGAAAGTAATACCGAATATAAATATGATCATGGGAGGAACGATTGACAATTTTAAACAGAGTGGAAACGCGTAGGCTCAAAATTCTGAAATTCGTTAATTATTTAAAGTAAAGATCAAAGTTTAGATTACATATGCAAGACGGACTGTGTATGGATTCTGTTGCGCCTTTAGCAATAATTGACTGTGACAACACGTGCTTTGAAGAAACAAATTATTGTGTTGTCAACAAGTTGTGTAATTAATATTAGCATATGAAGCACTTTCCATGACTGGCAAGAAATACTGGTAACTACCTGACAAACTAGTTGATTACGATTATTGTAACAGAAAATAAGAGCACAACAAACGGGGATACTAAGTGTGTGCAAAAATGTTTAACCGACACAGAACAATCTGCCTTCCTTCTCGGAATACCAATCATTCAGAAAATTTAATTACACTCACCTTCCTCTGTTGACAGCAGCCAGGCCTCATGCAGTAGGTTCTACATTAACGATGAAATATACTCATCAAAGTCGAAACTTGTATCTACCCTACCGCTACTCTTATAGCTCACAGGCTCGGATTGCTCGCTAATAATGTTGGAAAATTAATTACGCAGTTCATGAATAGATTTTTTTTAAAATAAAACCTGTGAAAATGCTGAATATGTAAAAATCCTTACTATCATTTACCAGAGTGCAACAATGATAAAAAATTACTGTGTTTCAGTTCGAAAAGGGAAATGAAGATATCGTCTGAAAATACTGATTAAAATGATCTTGGCTGATAGAAATAAAAAAAGGGGATAGAAATTCCAAATTATTGTTACTACTTTAACTGATCCAGTGCCCATCATTATTACAACGCAAAATAAAAGAACAAAGGTACCTTACGTGTTAAAGATTTGAGTTTCACAGTCATTATCTAGAATAAATACATTGTACCAAAAATCTCATAATCTCAGTATAAAATACATATCTTTCTTCTACAAACAGAACCAGATTCAACAGCGCAGTACTACTAATCGCTTCAGATAGTACAACTACATTTACATCTACATAGATTCTCTGCAAATCACATTTAAGTGCCTGGCAGAGGGTTCATTAACCACTTTCATAACTTTTCTCTACCGTTCCATTCTCTAATAGCGTTTTCGATCTGATTCTCTTATTTTATTGGAATGGTCATGTCTCCCTAAGTAGGTGGGTACTAGCAAAATACTTTGACATTGAGAAGTAAAAGTCGGTGACTGAAACTTCGCAAACAGATCACGCCGCAATGAATAACGCCTTTCTTTTAATGATTGCCACCCCAATTCGTGCAACATTTCCGTGACGCTTTCCCCCCGGTAACGTGATAAAACAAAACTAGTTGCCCTTCTTCCGTCAGTACCACCTGGTGAGGGTCCCACAATGGGCAACAGTACTCCAGGAGAGGACGCACAAGAACAGTACTCCAGGAGAGGACGCACAAGTGTCATGTAGGCAGTCTCTTTGGTGGAGCTGGTGCATCTTCGAAGCGTTCTGCCAATGAAACGTAATCTTTGGTTCGCCTTCCCCACAATATTTTCTGTGTGTTCTCTCCAGTCTAAGTTGTTAGTAACTCCTAGGTATTTAGTAGCTGCTAAATGCTCTAGCTGTTTACAACCGACTACCACACTTGCTGACCACGTAACACTGCCTACTGCCGGCCATCGCCGTCTCACAGTCGCGCGGCTATCGACCTCTCTGATCAGTCAGCGATAATAACAAAATGTGGTGTTGCCACGTTTCAAAAGTAGCGCAAGAGGGTGTCGTCCGGCTTCAGTAATTGATGCATCTTTGTAGTATTGTCATTCTAGTAATGTATGTCAGTGAGCCTCATACACAGTCTTCCCATTTACTATGAAATACCGACTCGAGACACGTTTTGATTCTTTAGAAAGTGAACGGGGAGTACGTTCTATGCTGTACCGCGAAGCGTTGCTGAAGTTAACAGAAAACGTCCCGACAGCTGACAGTGCAAGGGTAGCCGCGTGGAACACTGGCTGCAGGTATTGATGTCCGATACAGCCGTGTGGCCGCTTGAAGAAACTGCCGCACCACTCACAAAAACTGGGGGCAGTCCCTCTGCTAGCCTCGATCGGTCTGAGGCGCAACTTGGATGAAACACTCCGGATTAGATTTGTAACGATTGCTGGGAACCGAATACAAGACTGAACTCTAATTTTGACGCGAGCATGAGCTAATACATCAGAGCTGATCAGTTTTAATTTCCGCACGAGCACTTTCAGTTGGATTATGGCTACTCAGTCATTACACATCATGAAGGATAGTGCACGGTATTAATATCTTCGTCATCGCCGCGTGCGAAAAGGCCATTATGAGGGATCGAAATCTCGGGTACTATTGATATCAGAGATAAGGCGTAAAGCGGCTTGGATAGCCCTTGGCTTTACATAACTATTTGAAGAACAATACTGTAACTAACTTACAGTACAGGGTCAAAATTTAAAAACTATGCACTTCGCGCAGTGCAACCAAATTGAGAAAATCGCTTGATTTTTGTACAGAACGTTTGATCTATGGTGCGCTTTATACGGTCTACGAAAATACCATTTAGTGATGGGTGCATCTTGGGGAAAGCTCGAAAAACCATGCATTTTGGGTATCAAAAATACTAATTGTGGGGACGGCCACTTCTATACTCTCTAATAATTGCAAACCGTTGAAATTTTTATCGTGGTTTTTTGTTATTATATTCTGAAACCGCTTTTCAAGTTTTTTTTCTACGATATCATTATTGAGATCCATAGGTTCAAAGTCACTGTACGTCAGTACAAAATCACAAAGATAACTTTTTAGTATTTTTTGACAAATAACTAAGCACAGCAAATGGATAAAATTAAAACATTTTATTTATTAGACCAGGGGGTGTCCAAGCCTTCATCTTAGATGAGCCACATTCACATTAGCAGAAAAAAAAGTACCACACCAAATGTTCAAATGTTTGTGAAGCTTAAGGGACTTAACTGTGAGTTCGTCAGTCCCTAAACTTACAAACTACTTCTGGACTACCTTATACTAAAGTCGACACAAACATCCATGCCCGAGGGGTGATTCGAACTCCCGATGGGAAACGGTCTCGCGCATCGGAACATAGCGCCTCAATGTGCTCGGCCGCTCCGCCGCGGCAAAGAAACACCAACTAGGGCGTTCAGTTGACACATATAATTTAGAATTTTATTTGTGAATCTCTATTGTAAAAAAAAGTAAGATGGGTTTGGTTTGATTGTTATTATTAACAACTTTATATATCAGTAATTACAAATCATAGATTTAATGAGGTACTTGACTCTGAATTTAGAAACTAATGTATCAGGTTCGATCGAACTGCTTGCAATTCTTAAGATGTTCATCCGAGATATTTGGTTCTATTTTTAATCTTTGTGTGTTTTACTCTTGAAAATAGCTGTTCACAAACATATATCCTTCTAAACATATATGAATTATATAAGGCATGATAGTGCAGTTACGGATATCTGTCTTTGGGTAGGTATGATTTATTAAAGTCCAACAAACATACATGATCAAATTTTTCTTTCATCTGGATGTCAGACTGAACTCTATGCATTTCATCTAAAAAATTTCTGGCAACTTATCACATAAATACAAAATTTTATTATTTTTGGAAAATCCTAAACTCTATTAGCAAATTCTTTCAGCAAATCAGAAAAGCATGCCGTATTTCATCCCGTCTTTAGGATTTTATTTGACCAACGTGCTGAAATGAAAAAAAAAAGTTTACACATACTTGTGCTTACCACACTTTCATTTGCAACGCGTTTGTTGCTTGATGCATTGTACTGATGAGTAGGTTTATACCTTTTTATATCTTGAAGGTATCTGTTTTAGTCACCTAAATGAGCAGCTGCATCTACCAAAAATGCTAAATATGCCATCCAGTTGGCATCGTCAAGTTCTGGCAAAGATTTAGCTTTTGATATCACGAACAATTTGATTTCATCAATTATGCTAATAAATCTTTTTAACATCTGGCGTCGGCTGAACTATCTTACTCAGATAATAAGATAATACACCAGCGTGTCAGAAGGAATGTTTGCGGACATTTTTCTAGATATTGAATATTCCCGTTATTAAGCTACAACTAAAAAACTACATTGTTTGGGTATCAAAAGTACCAACTATGTTGAGAGTAGAACTTACCTGCCGATTTTAAGATATCTACTCGGGAAAAAAGAAAATGATTTTTGCACATTTTCAGATCTTCACTTGATAACGGTTTGATTTTGAATTTGTTACTTATAACAGTTCAAAACATTTTTTTACACATAATTGTAATCCTAAGAGATCAAAATTCTGTGGTCATCGATACCTAGATTTACAAACTACTTACACTTATTTATACTAAGGACAAACACACAATATCTGCCGAGGAAGTATAACGCTACTGCCCGATTACGTGAGCGGGATGGGATAGCTCTGTGTGTAATTGAATTATCACGTAATCAAACATTGGAAAAGAACGATTTGAACTGAAAATGGTTACTGATTTTTGCAATTAACTGTGAAAAAGAAATTGATAAGGTGATCTGATTGAAAATAGTTTTGAGAATAAGTGGAAAATTTATTATTTTTTATTGTTTTCATTTTTTATTTTTTTTAAAATAGGCCGGCACCGGAAATTTGAAATAGTACACACGTAATAAATCACAACGTAGCTATAATTTGCCAAGCACAAGTGAAGGTGGCAATGGGTCGCCAACGTGATGCCGCCACTGAGAACGTGCGCTGCTGTTGTGTGAGCGGTTTTAGTGCCGCCGCGACCAGCTTTGATGCTGCCGCTATTGTTTACTGCTATACTGAAGTTACGAGCCCATTGTTCATATGCGCGACCCACTGCTTAGCAGCTCAGCGGCGCCACTGCGGATTTTAGTTCAGTTTTTACACATAGAGTCTCATATTAATTAAACTGTAAAGACCTTTCTCTTTGGCTAGTAACATAGAAGCTGCTTAATTATTATACGAGCTGTTAATATACAGCCGTGGTGGAGTAGCCAAGCGGTCTTAAGGCACCTCGCTGCGGAGCGCGCGGTTACTCGCCGTGGAGGTTCGAGTCCTCCCTGGGGCATGGGTGTGTGTGTTGTCCTTAGGTTAGCTTACCTAGATTTAAGTAGTTCGTAAGCTACGGACTGATGATCACGCAGTTTGGTCCGATAGATTTACAAACATTTGAACATTTGTTAATATACATTCCATTTCCACCACGTGGCACTTCTTCCGCTTTCAACTTCATTCCAGCCTACTCATTTTATTTCTTGTGCAATTGTTTATGTAGTATAATTGGTTAAATTATAAAAAGTGTAAAAATGATTCATAGATAAATAAATTCAATAGGATTTCCAGAATGAAACTTTCACTCTGCAGCGGAGTGTGCGCTGATATGAAACTTCCTGGCAGATTAATATTGTGTGCCGGAATCGGGACTCGAACCTGGGACCTTTGCCTTGCGCGGGCAAGCGCTCTACCGACTGAGCTATCCCGACACGACTCACCATGTCGCCCCACAACTTTACTTCCGCCAGTACCTCGCCTCCTACGTACATCAGTTTCATATCAGCGCACACTCTGCTGCAAAGTTTCATTCTGGAAACATACTTTAGGCTGTGGCTAAGTCATGTCTCTGCCATATCCTTTCTTCCAGGAGAGATAGTCTTGAAAGGTTCGCAGGAGAGCTTCTGTGAAGTTTGGAAAGTAGGAGGCGAGGTACTGACAGAAGTAAAGTTGTGAGGCGGCATTGTGAGTCGCGTCGGGATAGCTCAGTCGATAGAGCGCTTGCCCGCGAATTGCAAAGGTCCCAGGTTCGAGTCCCGGTGCCGGCACACAATTTTAATCTGCCAGAAAGTTTCAATAGGATTTATTTTTAAAAAAATTAGCCCCCCCCTCCCGATCCAAATAACGTTATAAAAAGACAAGACTGTGCCTACTTAAAAATTCATCTACTTGCACCTCTTGTGGTTAGATGTTGGTTCTGCTTCTAAAGAACTGTAAGGAAATACAAATTCCAGCGTATTTGCTGATTTGGAAACCAGACCGCGACAGCAACACAGCTTGGTCTGGTGCTATTGACAGTGTGTCACATGAGATTAAAATCGTGACAGCGGAGCGTAAACTTTGCTCACACGTGAAAAATTATAGAAAAAACACTGCAGGGTCTCCGAAAATGTTTCATATGAAAGCAAACTACAAAAGAAACAATTAATTACTATGGCAATGACGGTGCAAAACCAGACTTGTAAAATGGCTTCCAAATTACAACGGCACATTGAACTATAGTGAATTACTGAGACCGCGGCGGAGCGGCAGAGCGCTTGTGGCTTATAGCCCATTATGTCAACTGTGTAATCAATAACAATAGCAGTGATAGTGTTATTGAATATAAAATTTACATGGAATAAGCTTACTGACAATCTAAGAAACTCGAGAATCACAATACTTTATTTGGTAACATGGTTGACATAGTCTTTGAAAAGAAAGGAACAGGATAAAACAGATATTAGTAACAAAGAGTTTAATTACAACTAATGAGAAACTTCTTCTACACTCAAGAAAGTAAATTATTGTACATAAGAAGTACCAATTACGGTTTAAGTAAAAAGTAACTTTATTTGAAATTGAACGAAGAGAAAGAATATTTACCTTTCCAGAACTGTTTGATTTGTGTCACCTTAGTTAATAAAGGAACGAGAAGCATTCGCTTCGGAATCCTGTGGGCGGCGGTCCGATAGCATCGCTGCAATTTAGATTTGCTGTTTAATGCAGATTTTTTTTCTTTTTAAGGAGACGCATACCAGCGTTATTTTGAAAGAAGAATGTTAAAAAAATCGCATTGAGGCAGTATGCTAAAATGCGTGAGACCGTTCCCCCCACAGGTATGGATGTTTGTGTCGTCTTCAATGTCTTTAGTATAAGGTAGTTCATAAGAAGTTTCTAAGTTTAGGGACTGATAACCCCGCAGTAAAGTCCCTTAAGCTTAACAAACATTTGAATATTTTGAATTACTGAGACTTTATAATAAAAGTGAATTTAAATAACAAGTCAAGGAACTGAAGAATTTTAATTGATTTAATGAGCTGAAGGCCACGAAAAACTCACGTACATTATTGATACAGATGAAATCCGCACCATAGCGGTCTTGTTCCTTTACACTAGGAGAACAAAATTGAGAGTGACACAGAATATAGATCTCTCTTCCTCTCTAGTCAGAGACAGATAATGAGTGGGCAGCTTCGACCATAGATACTAATCGACCGGCCAAACAGTAGGCATGGTAAGGCGTGGTAGCACGATAGAACAACGTGACTGTTGGAAAATATTAGCTGGATGTGAATAACAGTTAAGCAGTTTTCAAAAAATGAAATTATTTTAACCTAATAATACCTACACGTGAAATGTAATATTAGTTCCAGTCACAAAAAGCTCCGTATAATCATAAGCACAGTTAAAAAGAAAAAAAGATCAAATGTTTGTTAAGCTTATGGGACTTAACTGATGGGTCCTCAGTCCCTAAACTTAAAAACTACTTTAAACTACCTTATACTAAAGAAATCACAATCATCCATGCCCGAGGGAGGATTCGAACCCATGACGGTGAACGGCCTCGCGCATCGGAGCATAGCCCTTCATTGCGCTCGGCCACTCTTCCGCGGCTAGCTGAACACGATCAGCGTTTTACCAACGCTCACATGGTTTAGAGATATAGATGTTTGTACCAAAAAGTTGATATCACAACCTAACACGTAAAGTCACGACACTGCGACAGATTTTTGTAATAATTCAAGACAGCAGCGCTCCAAGCGGATTGCAAGGTACATTTCTGAATAAGTATTGGATGAGTGTGAATAGTACCGTTTAAATTAATTTTGACATACTTCTTACAACTGGGAAGGTATGTAGTGGCATAAAAAGTGGTAATAACTAGAAAATAACTCCATATTTGGCGCTCTAAGTGTAGGCCATTGAAGTGCGGTGACAGTTTTTCTGCTGCAACAAATTACGTAAAGTATTGCAATATATTTTAAAGACTTTGCAGGAGGAAGACTTTGCTTAGGGTTAATCTTAGCTCATGAAATTGAGAGGATATAGCGAAATTTTATTTAAACTTAAGATCACTGCAATATCTAATTGTGTACTCGATATGTGGTTTCATATCCGACGGACGAACCCTTTTCTGCCCAAGCGGACTTGGCACTCGCTACGAAATGCGTATCATTCCATTGTAAGTAAATTATTTTTGACAAAATTTACTTCATGACATCGTAGTCTAATATCTTCTGTCTGTTAATGAATGAATTTGTGTTTGTTAATCGTTATGCCCTGTAATATAAATGTGTCGACGCTTGTATAGGAATACTCAAATTGTTAAGAACTACAGATTTGTCTTACAGAAGCAAAGCCCTTACTGTAAAAGTCCTTCGTACGAAATCTTATCCCATGTCTTTTTTCCTTCCTTCCTTCCTTCCTTCCTTCATCCCATCCACTCCCCCATCGCCCCCTTCTCCCGTCTCTGGAGTTCTTGCGCTCCCTCTCCCGATCCCCATCCTCAATCCTCATATCCCCTGCGCTTTCACTTGCCTCCCTTCTTCCCATAGCAAGTCCACGTCGCGACAGTGATTGGTTTCTTTTACCTTTGTGGTGTTTGTGTGATACATTACTTCGTCAGTGGTTTTTCATGTGATTTTAACTTGTTGCATCCACCGAACATGGCTCAAAAATCGCCATATTTCCTCCAGCGTGTCTTCGTGTTTTACTCGTTCCTCCATGTATATGTATGAGTTTACAGTGTGGCTCGTGTTTTAACTTCAACTTGTGATTTTAAATGCTCCTTTTGTATATTTTAACTTTGTTGAAAGAAATCTGTCGTTCAATGTAGGAGGGTTGGATTTGAAATAGTGGCAACTATTTATTCACAACCGATACAAAAGTGTTACATGTTTTCACCTGTTGCTGTCCTTCAATGTAGTCACCAGCGTTGTACACAACCCATTGCCAGTAATGTGCAAGGAAAGAACCTGTTCTGTCGATAGTGCAAATGGAGCAGTTTACAGCCTGTTGAATCTCTGGAACAGTTCTGAAATGAATGACATGAAGTGGTTCCTTCATCTTCAAATGTTCAAATGTTTGTATAGCTTATGGGACTTAACTATGGGGTCATCAGGCCACCACTGTCGGCTCCTTCATCTTCGGAATCAAATCAAAGTCCAAGGATATATGTCTGGGGAGTATGGTAGATGCTACAGTACTTCCCAGTCCCATCGACCAAACATAGCAGCCACAGCTTGCACTGTATGCACCCACACATTGTCATGCAAAATGATGGGTACTGTACCATCCACCATACACCTTGGACTTAAGACCTTGTAACTTTGATTTAATTCAGATGAAGGAACCACTTCATGGTATTCGCTTCAGAATTGTTGCAGTAATTCGACAGGCAATAGAGCACTCCATTTGCTCCATCTACATAACAAACTGTGCAGACAATGGGTTCTAGAGTCCGAGCATGATAAGGTGGACGATGTGCAGAGAAGAGCTTTTGTCCAAAGCACTGGGCGAGTTCCATTCCTTTGTTCGAAATTGGAGGCCGCGTCAATCCACTTTCGCCTGCCGGCCAGTGAGCTGACACTTCCCCTCCAGCCATCGCTCACTGCTTCAGCCGCTACCCCCGCCACTACCGCTCTCCCCATGCTTGCCCAGCCATGTGCCCATCTACCGGCCAATTTATCCTGCGTGCACTCTAGAAAACGCTGGTCACTACTGTGAAGGACAATAACAGGTTCAAACATGTAACAGTTTTATATCGCTTGTGAATAAATAGTTACCACTATTTAAGTTCCAGCCATCATTTGTAAGTTTAGAATTTTGTCTCCTTATTTATTTTGTAAATCTGTTTTTCCAGTTGTACTTACACTTGGCTGAGGAGCAGCATGATACACTGCTTCCAACCTGCAGAACATAGGCGATGAAAAAATAATAAAGAAAGAAAAACACTGATCTAGAAAAGAAAAGAAGAGAACAGCTAAAAATGCTCCTGTCAGAAAATGAAAGTAGGGTCCTATTTAAAAAATTCGAAGAAAAAAAGTGGAGAACCAGCAGCCTCAGCTTTCATTCCGCCTTCCTTGGCGTATATATCGGCATCCGAACATATTCATGCTTTTTTGTGCTGAAAGAGAATAGTAAAAAGTGACAGTGAAACAGAGAGGAAGTCGTGGTGGAAGAGAGAAACAGTGCCAGTAAAAAAGATAAATGGATGGAGACAGGAGCAGTGGGAGCAAGCTACAAACGAAAGAATATTTGTCCACTGTCCCTCTTTCCCTACTTTCTGATGCAGGGGCTACAAACCAAAACAAACCATCCAAAAGGACATGTGCAGAAATGAGACAAAGATGACTGAAGAGACTAATAGCAGAGTGAGTAGAAAGCAAAAGCGGATTAAAGCCCATAAAATTGATATCAAATTGATATAATATATATTAGGCACTTGCATATTTAGAGTAATTGCATAATTAGAGTATTTGAGTAATTAAAATAATTGTTTATTCTTATTGTAATTATAATTAATGTTATTACAGTGTAATTACACTTGCATGTGTTCACTCCTCTACATCTGGAGTGGAATTGAGGTCACCCCACCCTATCACATGACCACCCCCTCACCCCTACCATATGAGCATCGACCAAAGGAGGCACAGTAAGTGACCACGTGACCAGCAACCAATGGGAACACAGCATGATCCCAACCGACAATCTGCAATCATTCAGACGCAGAGTGTTGGAGGGACAACAGCAGCAGCAGCAGCAGCAACAGCAGCAGCAGCAGCAGCATAGAAAGGATGCAATTACAGTAATTACATTTGACTTCTGTAGTTAGGAGATTCCTAGCACAACCACAAATTGGTGGGAAGACCAATTCCTGGTTGCCCTGGAAGGCTTTCACCCCTCCAATCCGACGGAGCACCTTCTTTTTTTTTTTTTTTCTTTTTTCTTTATTGGTAATTTCACTCCGACTTTCGTCGGCGGGCTGGCAGCAGCATCAGCGCTGCTCTTCAGCCGAGAGAACAGACACATGACAAGCGAGATAAAAAGAACAAAGACATGAAGTTAAAAACAATGAGTATAAAAACATGGTACGGAGGAAAAATGGAAGACTTACAAACTGGACATCGGAGACAATACTGCAGACTTAAGACACATGAACAAGAGAGACTGACACACATAAGCAGATTAAAAACAGTCAGTGCCACGGTGGCGATAAAATCCACATGGAGAGACAACACTGGGCACACGAAGTCACACGATGATATAGGTGGTGACGACACGAGTTGCGACGCACTGGAGATGAACACACGGAGATGTCGATACACTTGACACGAGAATACACTGTTAAAAGGCGACGCTGCAGTCCCCGCGGGGCAAGGAGAGGGAGGAAGCGTGGGGGAGGGTCGAAAAGAGAGAGGGGGGGGGGGAGAAGGGAAGGAGAAGGAAAGACAGGCGCGATTGAGACTCCAGGTGGGGAAAGGAGGGGGGAAATCCAAGCGGGGAGGGGGAGAAGGAGGGGATGGGGAGAGGGGGCCGCTAAGTCTACGGGGAAGGGATCAAAGCTGATAGGAGGGGTATATTTCGGGACGAAGGGCGTCATCCGGTAGGGGAAGGGAGCGGAAGTTGCCTTGGGAGAGGATATGTAGGGTGTGCAGGTGGAGAGAGGGAGGAATGCAGTAGTGGAGGCGTGGCAGAGGCCCAGGGGCGGTGAGGATAGGGTAAACTAGTGGGTTGCGGGAATCGAGTTTTCGGGTGACATACAGGAGGCGGAGGCGTTCAAGGTGTTGAAGGAGGTGAGGGAAGGGGATGAGATCGTAGAGGATCCGCGTGGGGGAAGGAAGGCGGATACGGTAGGCGAGGCGGAGGGCGTGGCGTTCAAGGACTTGGAGGGTGTGATAAAAGGTGGGAGGAGCAGATACCCAGGCAGGGTGGAAGGAACAGAGGATGGGGCGCATGATGGATTTGTATGTGTGGAGGACGGTGGAAGGGCGTAATCCCCACGTCCGGCCGGTGAGCAGTTTAAGGAGGTTGAGGCGGGACATGGCTTTTTCACGGATGGATTTCAGATGGGGGGTCCAGGTAAGGTGTCGGTCGAGGGTGAGGCCCAGATACTTAATGGTGTTAGTGTGGCGGATGGGACGGTCGTGGAGGGTGATGTAGAGATCGGGGATGCGGAAGGTGCGGGTGGTACGACCTATAATGATCGCCTGGGATTTGTCAGGGTTGACGGAGAGGAGCCACCGGTTGCACCATGCGGCGAACGCGGTGAGGTGAGACTGGAGCAAAACCTGGGATCGGGCAAGGGAGGGGGCAAGGGCTAGGAAGGCGGTGTCATCAGCATACTGTAGGAGATGGACGGGAGGCTGAGGTTGGGGCATGTCGGCGGAGTAGATAAGGTACAGGAGAGGGGAGAGGACAGATCCTTGGGGCACCCCGGCAGAGGGGTAATACAAACGGGAGTTGGAATTGCAGACAGTGACATAGGACGGGCGATTGGTGAGAAAGGATGCAATGAGGCGGACATAGTTAATAGGAAGGGCATAGAGTTGGAGTTTGAAAAGGAGGCCGGAATGCCAGACACGGTCGTAGGCTTTTTCTATATCTAGGGACACAAATATGGCGGAGCGACGGGAATTGAGCTGGACGGATAATAGGTGGATGAGGCAAAGGAGCTGGTCGTCGGCAGAGAAGGATGGTCGGAAGCCACATTGAGAAGAAGGAAGGAGCTGGTGCTGTCGGAGGTGTTGGTGGATACGACGGGAAATGATGGATTCAAGGACCTTGCTAAACACGGAGGTGAGACTGATGGGACGGTAGGAGGAGGCTTGGGATGGGGGCTTGTTGGGTTTGGGGAACATGAGGATGCGGGAGATTTTCCACAGGCGAGGATAGAAACCGGTATAGAGGATAGTGTTGTAGAGGGCGGCAAGGACAGTGTGGAAGGAGAGGGGACAGGCACGGAGGTGCCTGTAGGTGAGCCGGTCGTGACCGGGAGCGGTGTTGCGTTTGGTGCGAAGTGTAGCTATGATGTCGTGTGCTGTGATGGGTGTGTTTAAGTCGGAGGGAGGAATGTGCCCCAAGTACTGGAAGCCGGGGGCGAGCGGGGGAGAAGAGGTGTCGGTACGCTCATGGACATCGGGAAAGAGGGAGTAATCAAAATGAGGATTATCAGGAAGGGAGAAGATGTCGGAAAGGTAGGAGGCAAAGTGTTCTGCCTTACTGGCATTGTCGGGAAAGGGACGGTTATCATGGAGAAGCGGGTAGTAGGGGGAGGAGTGACGGCCAGTAAGGCGATTGAAGGCCTTCCAGTACTTTGAGGAGTTGATGGGGAGAGTGGCGTTAAGGCGGGTGCATGTCTGCCGCCAGTCCCGGCGTTTTTTCGCGGACAAAAGGTTTCTAATGTGACGTTGGATTTGCCGGTGGCGGATGAGTGTGTCCCGGTCCCGGGTACGGAGGTATGAGCGGTAGAGGCGTCGGGATTCTCGGAGGAGGAGGACAGCCTGTGGAGGCAGGGTAGGACTGTGCGGGTATATTGATTTGGTAGGGATGTGGGCTTCAACCGCGTTAGCAAGGGTTTGCTGGAGAAAGGTGGAGGCGTGTTCAATATCTTCGGGTGTGCGGAGGGGAAGGGGGTGGCTTTCGACCGAGGTATCTATGGAGCGACCGTAGGCATTCCAGTCGGCACGGGAGGAGTCATGAATGAGTTTGGGAGGAGGCCTAGGACGAGGAGCTCGGGCAGGGCGGGGGCGGTGGTCAAGGGTGAGTAGGACAGGGGCGTGGTCACTGCCTATAAGGTCAAGGACGTCTGCCGTGATACGCCCAAGGAGGTTGGGAGACGCCAAGACGACGTCAGAGGTGGTATTCCTTTCGGGGCGAGTCGGGCGAGAGAGGGGCAGGATTCCGCCCCGGAGCGAGGTGGTGACAAACTGATGCCACCGCCGGAGTTCAGCAGGCGGACGGGAAGACAGGTTTAGGTCTGCGGCGACCACATAGGTCGTGTAGGTGCGGTCAACGTGAGAGAGGAAGTCATATGGGAGAGGAGAGGTGCTGCGGACGTAGATGGTGGCGAGGGTGACGGTGAGGGATGGGAGGAAGAGACTGAGGATTAAATGTTCTGTAGGATCATTGAGGAGCGGGTGTAGCCGGACGGGGTGGTGACGGAGATGGCCGATCGCCACTCCGCCTCTGGCCAAGGGACGGGGACCATCAGTGCGATGAAGGAGGTAAGGAGCGGTACTGACGGGACGACGGGGTTGGAGGAAGGTTTCATTCAGGAGGAAGGCGTCCACGCGGTGATGGAAAAGGGTATGCATTAAGAGGTGCTTGTTGGCTGGGAGAGACCGGACATTATGGTATAGAAAGGTGTATGATGAGCCTGCCATGGTGATGGTGGGGGGGTACGGGAGGAGGAACGGAAGAAGGGGGAGCGGGCGGGCTTAGACTTGTGTTTCGAGGCGGGAAAAAGCGAAGTGGGAGTGGGCGCGGGAGAAAGTGGCAAAGGTTTCTAGGTGGAACACTGACCGTGCGGCCAGTGCAATCTGCTGGAGGGTGTGCGGGCGTTGAAAAGGATGGATGTTGGCGAGGACCATGGTTACAAACCGGATGACGTCCTCGGCAGTGGGGGGAGGGAGCAAGGAGTTGTTGGGGTGCATGGGCGGGTCGACGGGGCGAATGGGGACGGTGAGTTCGGGGACGGTGGGGGCTGGGATGGACTTACATTTGTAGGAGTAGGTGGGATGGGGTCCGCCACAGGTGTTGCAGGTAGGAGGGGAGGCAAGGTTAGGACAGTGCTTGTGCAGGTGAGGGGACTTGCAGTGAGGACATGTGGGGGGGTTGCGGCAATTCTGTGTCAGGTGGTCGTTGTACACGAGGCACCTGGCACAGCGGTATGACTGAGGTGGGGAACGGGAGGGCTCCACCTTGTGGCGGCGGTCGTAAATTAGGGCCCCCTGGAGGAAAAGGTGATCAAGGGACGATGCGGACTCTGTGAATATCCGCATCAGGTATGTCGGGCCAGTGGCATTGAAGATACGCTTGGCGGAGCGGATGGTGACATCGGGCATGGAGTTGAGCTGACCCAACACCTCTTCCTCCGTGATCAGAGGGCTGAGCTTCGTGATCACGGCGGTGAGGGTGGGTGGGCGGCGGGAAGGAGGCGGTTGGCGAGCTGAGGTGGCGGTGTAGTAAGGGGTGAGAGTGGCATGGGGACCAAAGTGGATGCGGGGGAGGCGGTGGAGGATGTCAGTGTGTAGGGTGGGGCTGGGGGATTTGAGGAGGACGGAGTCTCGGCGGGGGATGATCTGAGTCAGGGGGACGTCGGGGTAGTATTTACGAAGTTCAATGGAGAGGGTCTTGTAGTCAAGGAAACGGGCGTCGGGGCGGGAAAGGACATAGGAGTATAGGTCAGGCTGCACGGGAGCAGGAATGGGGGCAGTGTCCATGTGGTTGGATGGAGGCGGAGAAGGAGGGGGAGGAGGGGGAGGAGCCTTTTTGGGCAAAGTTGGAGTGGGGTCCGCGCTCCCACGTTTGGATGACTTTTTGGGCTTGGCGCCCGTGGAGGAGGATGCAGAGGCGGTGGAGGGAGGGGCAGGAGAAACGGAGACTGGGTTGAGGGGGATAATCGTAGGTTGGTGTGGGGGCAGGAAGGACGGCGGGGGCGACTGTGGCGTGTCAGCCACCGTGGCACGGCGATGTTCAATTCGGGCAGGCGGTAACGGAGGAAACTCATGAGGCGAAGTCAGCGGCGTGTAGACAGGAGGAGGAGGAGGGACGTGGGAAGCGGAGGAAAAGGACATTAAGACCGACAGGGGAATTGCCGGTTGGGGGAGGGAAGTGGATCCAGGTGGTGGTTGTGGAGGCCTGGGATGGGGAGGTGTAGTGGATGGATGTGGTTGTAGCAGGTGAGTGAGACATATTACCGGGATGACTGAGCGGCGACGAGGATGATGATGATGATGACGATGGCGAAGACACTGAAGACGAAGAGGCGGTGGTGGCGATGAAAGGCGGCAGGCTCGGAGTGGAGGCGGCGGCGGCGGCGGCAGGCTCGATGGGACGACAGCGACGTTGCAGACACCCGGTGGCGACTGCTGGCTGGCGACGGCTGCTGGGCGGCGGCACAGGCTCGAGGAGGCGACAGCGGCTCTGCAGACGCCTGGCGGCGACTGCGGGCTGGCGACGACTGCTCGGCGGCTGCTGCTGCTGCTGCTGCTGCTGCGAGCTGGCGGCGGCGGCGGCGGCGGCGGCGGCGGCGGCTGGCGGCTGGCGGCGACGACTGCGGCTGGCTGGCTGGCTGGCTGGCTGGCTGGCTGGCTGGCTGGCTGGCTGGCGGGGACGGCGGCGTCTCGACGACTGGCCCTAAAATCGAGAAAAGAACGATATAACGTATCGCCTTTTGTCGATCGCCTAGAGACTTGCAACTCTAGGCCGGTGGATGGAGCACCTTCACATATATATCCTATATATAAAAATCAAATCAGAGCAGTTTGTTAGGTAACATGATAAAAAGAGCATTAGTTAGAGTTCATACTGTATCCAAAATTAGATGTGCATATAGGTGGATCATATAGAAGATCAACTGTAATGCCATATGTATGTAGTCCCATTACTCTAGTAATTATATAGAATTTTCAATCCATGGTCATTGAAATCGGTTGCTAGCCTGTCTCAACTGAAAGCATCAGGTCTAACCGCTGACAACAGATGGCTCTGATCCCATCTCTCCCCCCAACCAGTGCCTATACAATGAAGCCACATGTGCAGATGCTGGCCACCTACATTCCCCTCTGGAGCTGACTGCACACAAAGTGCCATTGTATCACTTTGCCGGCCACAGCTGCTTGAATCGCCACACACACACACACACACACACACACACACACACACACACAGGCTACCTGCCTTGAAGATATCTACTCGCATATAAAGTGTATAATTAAAATTCCGCGGAAACAAATTTTCCCAAAGTAACTGCGCATTTTCGCAAAGCGCAAGATGTAATATTAGATGGTTCCCAAACACTATTTTCACGGCAGATAAGTTCTATTCACATAGTAGAACCCATCTTCTTCTTGAGTATCAAAAACATAGCCACCCTCTACGAAACTCGTAGAAGGCCACAGCAATAATGCCGAAGAAATATCATATTATTATCACTCTTAAAGATGGAAACAGCTGGCTCTCCCAGAATGTGAGCGATATACACATGAACAAAGGATCACTACTGCTGTGAAAAACATAAATGTCTGCGTCGCGGTGCATGCAGAATTTAGCGGTAGGAACCAGTGCGCTGGCCGGGATTAAAAGCGCTGCACCCTGCAACTCGCGTGTTACAATCTCTACAACAGTGTGTAGATGTATTTAAGCACAGTACGCCCTCCCGACACTGCGATCCTATCCGGCTGACTTGATTATTTTATTTTGCATTACAATTTTTCTATGAACGTTACAGCTCCTTCTACTGCCCCCACACCAACGTCCGCTAGGTTCCAGAGTGATTTTATTTGCAGTGAACAGTCTGTACGAAAGAAAACAATTTGCTATGTCTCTCCTGGTGAGGAAAGCAGTACTCAGACAGTACAGATATCTGACAATAGAGACCGTCCTCTCCATTCAACCCCTTGCCAATAGTGGCCAACTGATAACTTCTCCAGGTCAGGTGCGAGCGTTGACTGGTAAGTTCACATGTATAGGAGAGAGACAGCAAATTGTTTTCTTGCGTACAGACTGTTCACTGCAAATAAAATCACTCTGGAACCTCGCGGACGTTGGTGTGGGGGCAGTAGTAGGAGCTGTAACTTTCGTAGAAAAAGTGTAATGCAAAATAAAATAATCAAGGCAGGTGGATCGGATCGCAATGTCGCGAGGGCTCACTGCGTTCTGGACACGCTTGAATACATCTCCACACTGTTGTAGAGATTGTAACGCGCGAGTTGCGGGGTGCGGAGTTTTTAATCCTGGCCAGCGCGCTGGGGCCTACCGCTAAATTGTGCGTGCACCGCGGCGCAGAAATCTGTCTTTCGCAGCAGTAGCAATCCTTTGTTCATGTGTATACCGCTCGCGTTCTGGGAGAGGCAGGTGTTTCCATCTTTAAAAGTGATAATAATATGATATTTCGTCGGCATTCTTGCTGTGACCTTCTACAAGTTTTGTGGTATCCATCTACTTGTAACATCCGAGAATAGTTTGTGTAGAGGGCGGCTATGTTTTTGATACTCAAGAAGAAGATGGGTTCTATTATGTGAATAGAACTTAGGTGTCGTGAAAACAGTGTTTGCGAACCATCTAATAGTACATCGCTTGCTTTGCGAAAATGCGCAGTTACTTTGGGAAAAATGTAGGTTAATTTGTTGCCGCAGAATTTTAATTATATGTTTCATATGCAAATTAATCACGGGGAAGGCACGCAGATATCGTCGCGATATCTTTGAGGCAGGCAGCCTGTGTGTGTGTGTGTGTGTGTGTGTGTGTGTGTGTGTGTGGTGACTTAAGCGTCTATGGCCGGCGAAGTGAGACAATGGCGCTTTGTGTGCAGTCAGACCAGAGGAGAACGCATGTGGCCAGCGTTTGCACACGTGGCTTCATTGTATAGGCGTGGGTGGGGGGAAACGTGGGTTCAGAGCCATCTGTTGTCAGCGGTTGGAACTGATGCTGAGACAGTCTAGCAACCGATTTCAATGACCATGGATTGAAAATTCTATATAATTACTAGAGTAATGGGAATACATACATATGGCATTACAGTTGATATTCTATATGATCCACCTATATGCACATCTAGTTTTGGATGCTATATGAGGTCTATTTAAGGTTCTTTTTATCATGTTACCGAACAGAATGCTCTTATTTGATTTTTATATATAGAAACAGCTGCAATGTGAAGGTGCTCCATCAGATTGGAGGGTTAACCAGGAATGGGTCTTCCTGCCAATTTGTGGTTGTGCTAGGGATCTCCTAACTATGGAAGTCAATTATAATTACTGTAATCACATCCTATCTATGCTGCTGCTGCTGCTGTTGCTGTTGGTGTTCCTCCAAAACTCTGCGTCGAATGACTGCAGACTGTCAGTTGGAATCATGCTGCGCTTCCATTGGTAGATGGTCATTGGGTCTCATGCTGTGCCCCCATTGGTCGATTGTTACGTGGTAGGGGCAGGGGAGGGGGAGGGGGTGGTCACATGATGGGGTGGGGCTACCTCAGTTCCACGCCACGCCAATTACAATTGTAATTACAGTAAATACAATTACAATAACAATAAACAATTACAATAATCAATTATCCTAATTACTCTAACTACACAAGTATTCTAATTATGCAAGTACTCTAATTAATTTGATATAAATTTTATGGGCTTGAATACACGTTTGCATTCTACTAGAGTGTGAGGAATAAATAAAGAAACAGTGGCAATTTGAGAAAAAAGGAACGGGACAATAATAATGGAACAGACAGCAAAAGGGATAGGGAAGAAGAAAGTGGTGAGGAAGTTTGAGAGAATGGGATGAAGTGCGAGAAAAAGTTTGAGAGAATGGGATGAAGTGCGAGAAAAAGTGCAAGAAAAAGTGCTAATGGGTGAAAAACAAAGCAGTGGGAGTGGAATATACATATGAAGATGGTGTCAGTGAGAGAAATATGCTGAGTACGAAAACTCCCCTTTTGGAAACAGGGTAAAGGTTTTAGTTCCTTCTGCATTAGAGAGGGTGAATATGTTTGCATGGTAAAACTCAATTTTCTGAATAAATAGTGGTTTTCGAGTAACTGGAGATAACTATAAATATTAACGGAATGTATGACATTAACTGTGAATGGGTAAAGTTGAAAATGTGTAGCCAGCTGGGACTCAAACTCGGGTCTCCTGCTTTCTAGGCAGTTGTGCTGACCTCTACACCACTGGGGACACAACAAGCGGCACACCTGCACGGAATTACTCAAGTATGCCTCCTGTCAGATACACTTAACTTCACCCTGCCCACTAGGACTGAAACTCGTAGTTATTGTAAACTAATTCCCATAAGGGTAAGGGCCCATGAGTGCCTCCCCACTGACGAAAGTATGTCGTCAGTCATGTCTGAAAGAACAAACGTCACTTTTGTCCTGCAGTTATTATCTATTCATATTCATGGAATGTATAACATTAACTGCAAATGAGTAAAGTTGAAAATGTGTACCCAGGCGGGAACACATACCTCAACGAAGACGCGGTATCCAGTATGCCTTTCTAATCGGAAAAGAAGCCCCAAAATAGCAGTCATGAACGTCCACTAAACCAGCTACTTTTAATATAGTATAAACCAGTTCATTGAGAATCATTTATATGTTTTGGGAATTTTTAATGTAATCAGACTTATGTAATAAATGACAAGGGATTTTATGTAATACACCAGAAGACGTAACTTATTACGAAACTGGTCGTTTAGTAGTCTAAAAGAGTCCACAAAATTGCAGCTATAGTGGACTACTATCTTTCTTTTAGTAAAGCTTTATACTTTAAATCCATCTTTTTTTACTTAACTGATCAAAATTTACATCATTATCCAGTTATATTTCAATGGGATCACCAAAAATGGTACAAGCGAATGTTGATGGTTCGCAGGTATGCTGTGCAGGAACTCCTCCTGACCACCAAGCTAAAAGGATTTTTTCAAATGCGCCTTAGTTTCCACGGAAATTGAGATCAAAGTCCAGCACCTAATAGCTATACATGTACTAAGGCGCTGTTGGTAGGTTAGTCAGGATTGTGTAATTAGTGTGGAGGAGTGTACGGGACTAGGAAAAGATTAGACATTTAATGAAATGTAATAAATCGAACAAGTGGTGAGTGGACTTCGGCGGTCGGACAGGGAAATGATATGATGGCGTAAGCCGGCAGTGTCACGAAGCAGAGTGGGTCGAACACTTAGCAAAATTAAGTAGCTCAAAGCAAATTTCATGTGTCGCAAGTGTGTCAGCAGCCACACGTGCTACACAACAACTCCGAACAGTGGTGTTGCTTAAGGGAAGAAGCAGCCACGGTCTATATGACTGAAAAATAAGACTCGATCAAGTCAGCTAGCCTACTCGATGAAACGCAAACCAATGGGGTCCACTCCTGCATATAAATATTGTAGGAAAAGGCAGGCTCGGCAGTGTCAAAGTCAGAGAGTCAGCCATGGCTAGAGAGAGAGAGAGAGAGAGTCAGCCACGGTTGGGCAGATACTTGCCGCCCAGACTGTGCCACTCGTCGCTGCTAATGTTAATCTTCAGTTGAGTTGGGCGCGAGTTCTGCAATGCGGCGGCTGGGTCGCTGCGATCTACATGGCTTCCCTGGCGGGAAGTAGAGTCTAGAGTCTACGAGGACAGCGAGCAGCGGGACCTCGACCTCAACGGGGTGCTGCCGGGCATCGAACCAGTACCGGGCGCAGTGAGGCGGCAGCAAGCAGCACAGCATTGAGCTGAGAGTGCAGTACGTACGCGAGGATGCGACCGTACTAGGAGCGCTCTCGTGACCAGTCCAAGGGCGGAGCAACAACTGGAGGCGATAGGCGATAGGCGGCCGGGGTACAACCGCCGGGCCACACTCCCATTCTACGATCGATGACTGGCTACGAAGTCGGTGAGGCCAGGGGCGGCGCATCGCAGCACGGCGCACCTAGTGCGGACTCCGATGGTCTTAGGTAAGCTACGGCCAGCGAGCTGAGGCGTCAGTCCCTGGCTCCAGCGGGGCAGAGCGGAGTCAGCGGCTTCGGCAGCGAGCCGCCGGCGCGATGCATGACAGTACGCGCACACTCTCCACTGGCATTCTTGTTGTAAGAATATTTCAATAAATGCTATTGTCGATTAGACCGGTGTTTTACTGTAGCCCTTCTCCAAGGTTGAGTAGAGCTCACAGCCTACGGATGCATCGCTATGCTGACAAAATGACAAATGATAAGAAATAGGCAAAAACAGCAGATGTCTCATGTAAACACCCTTACAATCACAAGCAACACTTCACATTAGCAAGGCACTCGACTCTCACACGGATAACTCGAGTTCAAATATTTCTCGGAACAATATGACGACCCCGCCGTTGACTTTTGATCACTAATTGTCACGAGCAGTCACAATTTATCCCCAAAGCTGAACCAATCCAGGACGGAGAGCTCAATGTTATCAACGAAGATCCATGCTCTGCTATTAGTACAGACAACACGATGGAGGAAACAACAGAATATGTAACATTAATGTTGTTGTTGTTGTGGTCTTCAGTCCGGAGACTGGTTTGATGCAGCTCTCCACAATACCCTATCCTGAGCAAGCCTCTTCATCTCCACATAAGAACGGCAACCTACATCTGTCTGAATCTGCTTACTGTATCCATCTCTTGGTCTTCCCCTGCGATTTTTTCCCCACACACTTCCCTCCAACGCTAAATTCACAATTCCTTGATGTCTAAGAATGTGTCCTATCAATCTATCCCTTCTTTTAGTCAAGGTACGCCAGAAATTTCTATTCTCCCCAATTCTGTTCAGTACCTCCTCATTAGTTACGCGATCCACCCACCTAATCTTCAGCATTCTTCTGTAGTACCATATTTCAAAAGCCTCAATCCTCTTCCTGTCCGCACTGTTTATCGTCCATGTCTCACACCCATACAAGGCAACACTCCATACAAATGCCTTCAGAAAGGACTTCCTTAGGCTTAAATCAATATTAGATGTTAACAAATTTCTCTTTATCAAGAACGCTTTTCTACCCATTGCCATTCTGCATTTTATATCCTCTGTACTTCGACCATCATTTGTTATTTTACTGACCAAGTAACGAAACTCATCTACCTCCTTTATTGCTTCGTTACCTAATCTAATTCCTTCAGCATCACCTGATTTTCTTAGACTACACTCCATTACCCTAGTTTTGCTCTTGTTAATGTTCATCTTAAATGCGCCTTTCAGCACACAGTCCATTCTGTTCAATTGCTCTTCCAGGTCCTTTGCTGTATCTGACAGAATTACTATATCGTCGGCAAAACGCAATGTTTTTAATTCTTCCCCCTGAACTTTTATTCCTTCACCAAATTTCTCCTTGCTTTCCTTTATAGCTTGCTCAGTGTACAAATTGAATAACATTGGAGAAAGACTACAACCCTGCCTTACTCCCTTTCCAACCACTGCACCCCTTTCATGTCCTTCAACTCTGACAACAGCTGTCTGGTTTTTGTACAAGTTGTAAATAACCTTACGCTCCCTATATTTTACTCCTGCTTGCTTCAGAACTTGAAAGAGTTTACTCCAATCAACATTGTCAAAAGTCTTCTCCAAATCTACAAAAACTAGAAATGTAGGTTTGCCTTTTCTTAATCTATCTTCTAGGATAAGCCGTAAAGTGAGTATTGCCGCCCGTGTTCCTACATTTCTCCTGAACCCAAACTGATCTTCCCCGAGGTCGGTATCTACCAACTTTTCCATTCTTCTGTATATAATTCGCGTTAATATTTTGCAACCATGACTTATTAAACTGATGGTTCTGTAGTTTTCACACCTGTCTGCACCTGCTTTCTTAGGGATGGGGATTATAACATTTTTCTTAAAGTCTGAGGATACTTTGCCTGTCTCATACATCTTACACACCAGGTGAAACAGGTTTGTCATGGCTGGTTCTCCCAGAGACTTCAGTAGCTCTGAGGGAATATCATCTACTCCAGGGGCCTTGTTTCGACTTAGGTCTTTCAGGGCTCTGTCAAATTCTTCTCTCAGCACAGTACCTCGTATTTCATCTTCATCTACATCCTCTTCCCTTCCTACAATATTATCTCGAAGTTCATTTCCTTTGTAGAGCCCCTCTATATACTCTTTCCACCTTTCAGCTTTCTCTTCTTTGCTGAGAACTGGTTTTCCATCAGTGTCCTTGATATTCATAGAGCTGTTTTTCTTATCTCCAAATGTTTCTTATATTTTCCTGTAGGCTGTATCTATTTTTCCCCTAGTTATACATTCTTCTACATCCTTGCATTTGCCTTCTAGCCACTCCTGCTTAGCCATTTTGCACTTCCTGTCAATCTCATTTCTTAGTCGTCTGTACTCCATTTTGCCTGTTCATTTACTGCATTTTTATATTTTCTCCTTTCATCGATTAAATTTAGTATCTCCTGTGATATCCAAGGATTTTTTGTAGGTCTTTCCTTCCTACCTATTTTGTTCTCTGCTACCTTCACTATTTCATCTCTCAATTTTACCCATTCCTCCTCTACTGTTTTATTTTCCCCTGTTTCTGTCAATTGTTGCCTAAAGCTCCCTCTGAAATTCTTAAGAACCACAGGTTCCTTCAATTTATCCAGGTTCCATCTCCTTATTTTCCTACCTTTTTGTAGTTTCTTTAGTTTCAGCCTACAGTTCATAACCAACAAGTTATGGTCAGAAACATTAATGTATATATTTTATAATTTTTTCGAACTATTTAATACCAAATGTATTTTTTTGCTGTAATAGATATATAAAATTTTTCGTAACCATCTTTAATTATTTTCGTGAAATGTGGTATGTAAGTTTGTTTTGGAGTATTTGTAGGGTTAAAAATGAATGTCGTGTATCTTGATTGTACAGTATTTTGATGGTAATATTTAATGTTATAAATGTAAAAAGATTGTAGTCTGGTCCAAACGCAGGTCATGTAACAAGATATGTGTACTGTAAAATCAATGGTACTTTCCCGTTACTGACGTGGAAGGCTCAACGTTTTGGCGCGTAAGAAAGAGGCAGGAATACGGACAGTGTGGCTTAACCAGAGAGTCGAGTGTAGACCGCCAGCGAGTGAGCACGTATGTGGCGAGACGCAAGCCAGGCAGCAAAGCGGAGGCTTGGAATTGTATCAAGAGTTTCCAAAAATTAGCCTCGGATGCTGGTAGACTATCTGTTGTATCGTGACATGGAATTATGTGCACAATGTAAATTTATTCATCGCCAAGAAGAGAATAAAGTGCCGCACAGCAAGAGCCACTATGGACGACGATTCGTCTCTAGTTGTGCAATCTCGTAACTGTTCGTCCGCAGCACGAGATATTTGACAAGGTTATGTACTTTTAGAATTGTAGCGCGAATGGATCAGACAAAACTTAGTGATTTGTGTCAATAATAAGTGAATTGAACTAAAATTTTTTGATAAACTTTGTCTATCCCTTACCTAGTCAGAGTCCTATCCTAGTGTGTAAATGTCCGAGTGTCCTAAATGACAACAGATTAAAAATAAAAATTTTTCTTTATGAACTAATTAACAATATGAAGTGATTAATTTCATTTTTGCAGTAGATAATTGATAAGTAGTAAGAACTATTGCAATTTGTTTACTTAATAATTAAAGATTGCACTTAATATATCAAATTTAATGACAAACTATTAAAACAAAATGATTGAAATAATAGTAAATATTTTAAAGTTATATTATTTATCAGGTGGCAACCATAAATTGAATGATTGCATCAAATCTCTCCAATTTCATAAAAGCCAAATTAATTTCGGTAGTATTTGCTAAAATTGATAAAGGTAGCTTAAAGGAACTGGAAATATAGGCAATGTTAATCAAAATTAATGAAAAGAGTGGAAAGGTGCACTATACCAGTTTCAGGGCTACCACCACATCTTTAGAAAATCTATCAGCAAAATTTCTGTAAAATTATTGATACAATGCTTAATCAAAATGTAGTTGAATATCGGTTCGTGACTGATAAATTCGTGTAATTTATGTGTGCAATCCAGAAGTGTCTGAACTAGGGGCTCCTACGTTCAAAAATCTTTCATTGTTTGGGTAAGTGCAAATATTTCTTTCATCTTAAGGGCTGTAATTATGTAGCAAATCAGTGATTTGGTTTTCTTCGTCTTACGTATTGCTCTCCATAGAGATTATAGTTTTTTTTTTGTTTTTTTTTTGTTTTTTTTTTGTTTTTTTTTTGTCATAAACCTAACGCTTGCTACTTGTTTGAACCTAGTTGTTTTGAGATAATATTTACAGCAGATTGGAATCAGGTCATAAATAATAGTTTGAACATTTTATTGCCTAATCAGGCTGGCGACCGTATAAAAAACATTCAGTAAACTAATTAAGTCTTGTACACAGAATTTTGTCCCCGTTTAGTAAATAGTCTGTCGAAAGTCCGATACAAATTAAGAGTGTCTTATTCTTAGCTACATACACACACAAGTCAAATAATCCAACCATGGGTTGTGCCCGTACATTCGCTTTGGACGCGGTTTTATCGTGTTTGGGGTGATTGGTAGTTATACCCAGAGGTGAGAGGTTACAAGTATATTAGCGTATACACCCCATACACAGCATCTCCTGGGAAGCGTTGCCGGGTTTACCAGTATATATACATGGTGTTACAAAAAGGTACGGCCAAACTTTCAGGAAACATTCCTCACACACAAAGAAAGAAAATATGTTATATGGACATGTGTCCGGAAACGCTTAATTTCCATGTTAGAGCTCATTTTAGTATTTCTCTTTAAATGGGATGAGGCTTCATTCCAACGTGATCAAATTGTAAATTTTCACAATCAACGTGTGTGGGCTGGCGAGAATCCGCACGCAATTGTGCAATCACGTCATCAACACAGATTTTCTGTGAACGTTTGGGCAGGAATTGTTGGTGATGACTTGATTGGGCCTCATGTTCTTCCACCTACGCTCACTGGAGCACGTTATCATACGGGATACTCTACCTGTGCTGCTAGAACTTGTGCCTTTACAAGTACGACGCAACATGTGGTTCATGCACGATGGAGCTCCTGCGCATTTCAGTCGACGTGTTCGTACGCTTCTCAACAACAAATTCGGTGAACGATGGATTGGTAGAGGCGGACCAATTCCATGGCCTCCACGCTCTCCTGACATCAACCCTCTTGACTTTCATTTATGGCGGCATTTGAAAGCAACCCCGGTACCAAATGTAGAGACTCTTCGTGCTCGTATTGTGGACGGCTGTGATAGAATACGCCATTCTCCAGGGCTGCATCAGCGCATCAGGGATTCCATGCGACGGAGGGTGGATGCATATATCCTCGCTAACGGAGGACATTTTGAACATTTCCTGTAACAAAGTGTTTGAAGTCACGCTGGTACGTTCTGTTGCTGTGTGTTTCCATGCTATCATTAATGTGATTTGAAGAGAAGTAATAAAATGAGCTCTAACACGGAAATTAAGCGTTTCCGGACACATGTCCACATAACATATTTTCTTTCTTTGTGTGTGAGGAATGTTTCCTGAAAGTTTGGCCGCACCTTTTTGTAATACCCTGTATAATTTTGAACAATATTTAATATTCCGTTTGTGTACGCATGGCGTGGTGACGAAATCGCACATGGTCAATAGTTGTCATTCACAATTACTAGCAGCCCATCTAACAGACGTCGTTCCGGCGCAACCGCCGCTGCAGACTCTGCCGCCGCCTTAGAGAGCTCCAGAAGCAGACAGGCCCTGCTTCCTGCCACATCCCCCGCGTGAAGAGTACACCACGTACAAATATGTATGTTTCAGTGTGGATCGACACCTGGTACCTCAGTATCGCTTAGCCCTTTGATCTTTAAGAGGGTGTAATATGTACTAATATTTATTTATGGCGGTGGATGCGAGCAAGACCGTAAAATCAAGTGCACAGAGACAGTAAGTAATGCAGAGGTACTACAAAGAAGTTCAAGGGAAGCTGATTTTACCCTGGTGGGAGGCGTTAATGTGAAAAACTGCAAACGTGGACGAATAATCAGATTATATAAGTAGGTGACTCACTTTGCTGTTACATGTGATTTATGTACTGTACTGTACTCTTCTTGGCTTCTGATGTCTACTTAGGAGTTTCATCCATAAAAACTTTGGTTGGGGCGCCATGGTCCTCATTCATGGCCCGCAAGGTCGCCCAATTTAACACCAGTAGATTTCTTTTTGTGGGGATATCTAAAGGATCGTGTTTATGTCACTGAGCCCACATTCCCATATGATCTAAAACGGCGGATCGAGGACGCATGTCGCTCCGTCACACCGGCGATGTTACATCTCGTCCGCAGATCCTTTCGACGGCGCAATGCATTATGCATTGAGGAACATGGGCACACATTTGAACATCTCATGTAAATCAACTTCCCACCGCCATAACATCAAAAATGTTCAAATGTTTGGTAAGCTTATGGGACTTAACTACGGGGTTATCAGTCCCTAAACCTACAAACTACTTATCAACTAGCTTATCCTAAGGACGGCACAAATATCCATGCTCGAGGGGGGATTCTAACCTCCGGCCGTAGTGGCCGTGCAGACCGTGACTGAAGCACCTCAGTCCCCTCAGCAACCGCGGCCGGCGCCAAAACATCCATCACCCACCACACAGCCATGTGTTATGTACAGCGTGTGGTATCTGCCCCTGAAACTTCGAAGGGTTGTAGCTCCCAAACAAACAGTGATAGGAATGTAGTTTTAATTGATTTGGACGCAGCTGGTTTCAACGATTCCAATGCACGATAGAAAAAGTATTGCTCCGTTTTTAAAAATTATATCTTTGTGCTGTTACTCTGTGGAAAATGATACAATAAACTATGTTCATAGCTCCGCAGAAAGTGTAACATTTCTTGTGTTGACCTATCGCATTAAAATTTCCCGTCACCTATTATTTTATAAGTTACAGAGGCAAACACACACGTGAGTGCGTGCGTGTGTGTGTGTGTGTTTGTGTGTGTGTGAGTAAAACAAACCGTTGTTAACCATATTGTTGGCAGCCGTAAATCCTGGGTATGAAAAGTCCCTACATTATGTTCTATATTATTCCATACGCCAAAGTGTGAAAGAATAAGAACTAATGACCCCCACAAATTTATACATATAGAGGTGTTTGTGCCTGTATTTCACTCTGCAGCCAAAACTACACATCGCAAACGAATAGTGTTTGTATGTGGTAGTAGGTTTCAGTCTACCATAGTGCACTATGGTGGTAGACGGTTAATAACGTTAAGGGGGTGGAAGATATGGGAGTTGAAAGTTACGGACTTAATAATATTCTGTGTGTGGGTGTCAATATTTTTCTCCTCAGCAAAAACTGCACAGTGAAGACTACATAGTAGTTTCGTGTCGATAGCTATAACAGGGTAAAAGATATAGTGGTTGAAAGTGGCCAGCTTATATAAAATTCGGACTGAAGACCAGTGATGAGTTTTGACGCTATAATAGCAAAGAGGTTATATACAGCGAAACGTGATGCATATTCTTCAGTTGTTTTTCTGTCGCAAGCGTACGAATAAAGAAAAATGAGTGCTTATTGCAGTTTGGATCCATTCCTAAAAGACAGAATACGGCGCTGAAAAGTAAATCTACAGATGATAGAAACTTGAAGTTTGAAGACGTTGTGTATCTAAGACGGTAGGCATCAGCGATATTTCGATATTCCCATCCCTAAGGGGTTGAAATAGGGGATGAACGGTTTTTTGAAAATACGTTGCTGTCAAGGCAATTTTGAAGCAAGAAATGGAAAACTTCGGATTTAGATTTTTGTTTGGAATTTTAATAACACGTGTCACATATTTTTGGAAATTCAAGCATTAAGCTGGTGAAATAGCGGAAAATATTCCAATGGTGCTACTAAGACTATTTTGGTGCTACAAATGCTAAAATTTTAATTTGGAACCATGGTTAGAATTTTAAAAAAGTGTTTCGGGATGTTTTGAATTCTGCCATCAATGGTGCAATAGGGGTTGACAAGTTGTATCAAAATTCTTGATTAGGAAGGCATTTTAAAGCTAAGTGAAAATTTATATTTAGAAGTAGAAACAATCAATTCAGACCATCCAGTCTACACGTGCGAAGCAGCGGGAATTAAGCTATATAAGTCACGCCTGTTTGTAAATTTGTCAATGATTTAGAATCACTGAAATGGACATACAGACAGCAAAGAATATTTTCCTTGATATTCAATAAAAGAAAGAAACACTGACGATGCTGCACCTTTAGCAAAACAAGTTTGAATAAAGGAGACAAATTTGTGTTTGCCGAAGGCAGATTTCCCCCAGATACAAATTTATTTGTAAGCGAACCGTAGAAAGAGCTTCAGCCTCAAGTCGAACACTTACTATGAATGTCGGGACGTCCTTCTTCTGACAACTCATTAATCAGAGACCTTACGCAGTTTAGTCTGAACAAGTACAGTTTAGTGTAAACAAGTGCTGAATCGTGCTGAAGCCGTGTGGAGGCGGCTTTCCGGCGCGCAGCTTCTGTCCCCATTCCGCTCCCACCTGTTAACGTATTCCACAGAGCTCAACGTCGTGTTTGTCGCAAGTTGTTAACGAGTTTTAGCCTGTTACCTATGGTTACGACCCCCTCCCCCCCTCCACTCAACTTTAACTCGAGCCTCCAAAGGGCAACTCTCACTCCATTAACCCAGCCTTTATACCTGCATGTGACATGTAGAACTATGTCCTACGAGCTGACGGAAATTACTTTGCAAGAGTCTTCGTGAAAGATGACAACAACATATTTAATACCTCTCCGTCTTCAAACTGAAAATTTGACTTTTTATGCAGATACTACCTTCCGTCACACACGATAAGCAAGGTAGCGGATATATATGTAGATATAGGATTATCTAATCCTAAAACCAAGGTTTTAATGAACATGGCTGCAGGAAGCCTTAGCTGCTATAAATTTCGTCTGCAAAACTGCATAGCTTCTCTTGGAATCGGTGGCAATCTATATCAATAAAATTGTATATAATACAGGATATTTCTCACAATCAAGAAGACAGGAACCAACTCCAATAATTTATGCTACTTATTTATAAAAAAAAGCGCCGCTAGCGGTTTCAAAACTTAGAGGTCATCAGACGGCTGTTTGTCATCTATATTTTGAATATGCTCATAATTTTGCCTTTTGGCGAAAATTTCTTTGTTATGTGGTGCCCTACAGTAAAAAAAGGTGATTGAAATGACTTACTTGGAAGTAAGTATTAACTAATGATACTGAGACAATTTAAATGCAGTTCATGCGTACGCGACTGGCACTTGACGTGTACATCTACATCAACATCTACATGGGATACTCTGCAAGTTACATTTAAGTGCTTGGAAGAGGGTTCATCGAACCACATTTATACTAATTAACTCCCATTCCATTCTCGAATAGCGCGCGGGAAGAAAGAACATCTGAATCTTTCCGTTAGAGCTCTGATTTCTCGTATTATATCTGTCCGTTCGAGCTCTAATTTCTCGTATTTTATTCTGATGATCATTTCTACCGATATAGGTGGCAGTGAACAATATAGTCTCGCATTAGGAGGAGAATGTTGGTGATTTCTCATAAGTAGACCACGCCGCAGCGATACACGTCATTGTTGTAATGATTCCCAGCCCTGATCCTGTATCATTTCCGTGACGCTGTCTCCACTGTATCGTGACAATACAAAACGAGCTGCCCTTCTTTTGATTCTTTCGATGTCCTCCGTAAAACCCAACTGGTAAGTGTCCCACACTGGGTAGCAATAATCTAAAAAAGGACGGACAAGCGTAGTGTATGCAGTCTCTTTAGTCGTTCTGTTGCATCTATTAAGGGTTCTGCCAACAAAACGCAGTCTCTGGTTGGCCTTTCCCACGACATTATCTACGTGTTTTTTTCCAATTTAGGTCTGAATTAATAGTAATTCCTAGGTATTTTGTGGAGTTTACAGCCTTCACTTTTGATTGATTTATCTTGCTCACCATCGGCGCACTTGGTGACAAAGTACAGGATACAGTATATATAGGTAAAGTAGTTACAAAGACCACATTTTTTAAATTAAAAAAAAACCCACAACAATCTCTGGCATTTACAATTATAAGATACATACCTCTCCTGCATGGAGAACCGAAAAAGATGCGTGTAAAAACTCATAATACATTAACGGTCAACATCAGCTGTCCTTTTTTGTCTTTGTAACTATTTTTACCTATATATACTGTATCCTGTACTTTGTCACCAGGCGTTCCGATGATGGGCTGGACCCGAAACGCGTCAGCGTAAAGAGAAAAATAAAGGATATTACAACATCTACAACTCCTTTATTACTGCAGCCAATCAGCTTTTTTAGAATCCTTTGTGTTGTCATATTAATAATGGCTGCCTACCTCTACCAGGACTTTAAGTCCGATTTGCAATAAACTTGTAAGAGTACGTTGAGTAGTAAGGGATACATGTGGACGTGAATTGTTCGGTCGGAAAATCGTATCGCCTTTTTAGTACATGAACGGTATCAAGACGGATTGAATGATGGTGTCACTGTACTATGCACTGCTCAATGTTCCCTTGACGATCACTAGTGAAGAACGGCCAGTGTAGGGCATGACTCACGATACCATGGTGCATCCAGTGTTTCCAACAGTGAAATGTTTATCGCATGATAAGCGAAAGCCAATATCACATTGTGATAATGAACTGTATGTATAATCTCTCCTTTTAAGTACTTTTTAAAAAATTTTCAAGCTACGAACTTCACTACATTGAAGTTTTTTTTTCTGTAAAATCTCTTCTGAATAAAAGGGATAATTGCTATTCTGATGCTATTGCAACAATCTCTAAAATCAATGACTTAGGCACACACAAAAAAATGGGAAAATTACGTTTATGCTTCCTACCAATTTCTGTTACGTTGTTTCTATTAAACATGCATTTAGAATATTTACAATACTGCCAGCGTAAACATGCTTTATGAAAGTGTTATCATGACGTAATCGCTGGTATTGATGATCATGGAGCTTTTACATTAATTATAATAACGATAGATATAATATTATCGTTGGAGGTTGGTCTAGTGTCAGGTTTCTCTTATTATCATGGGGACAAATTGGTAGGCTTATCTAAAATTGTCCGTAAAAGTGTAGTGTGCACTCAGATGCACATTTATTAGTACTTTTTGGGATATTTCTGTATTTTGTCGTCCTGTTTTATATCTTGTATGTTATAATGTATGTTTCTGACACGATTAAATAAAAAAAAGCACGCATAACAATATCACGTTGGCTACTGCGATCATGTCAGAGGCGCGCCAGTGTAACACCGTCTAGATCAGGGGTAGGCAATCACAAAGACATCGCGATCCACTGTTTCATACCACCGTATCAAAATGATTTCATCTTTTGAAAGTAGACTTTTAATTTTCAGTTACGTAAAACAACGATGTTTAAAAATTAAACTTTTAAATCTCTACTATTTGTTGAAAACGTAAAAACTTTATTTCGTAATGTTTCAAAATATTAATTTGTTATGGAACTTGAATAGATTCTCTCTTAACAATGTGCTTGATATTTAGTGTATAATTCTAACGCTTACTGGAATACAGGAGACCAAGTGTTCGTCAGTTAACCTTGTTCTGTGTTTATTTCTAATAAAAGTGATTCGAAAACAATGATTCGCACAGGTAAGTAGAAACAAACAAGGCCTTTATTCTAATTTTAACATTAGGGTATTTGTCTTGACGAATTACAGGCAATTAAATTGTGGATTCTTCAACACTATCGAGATACAAATAATTGTAACAATATTACGTTATCAGTTTGGAAAACATGGTTTACTTATTTGGAAAAAAAAAACAGCGAACTTATAATTATTTAATGATAAAAATAACAGTCTAGTTCGCAAAATTTTTACAATTTATTATTATGACCGGTTTCGATCTAAGATTAGAACATACAGACTGTTATTTTTATCATTAGATATTACTTCATGTTGAAGAGATTCTGTATCGATGCCAAAATAACATTTTCAGTGGAAGAAGAAATATTCATGTTGAAGGTTAAGGCATACCACAGAAATATTTTGACAATCTGAAAACCGGTCAAAAAAAAATCTCTGTAAGTGACGATCTTAGTCGCTAAATATCTTATCCATACAAGCTGGTAGAAGCCGACCTCGGGGAAGATCAGTTTGGGTTCAGGAGAAATGTAGGAACACGGGAGGCAATACTCACTTTACGGCTTATCCTAGAAGATAGATTAAGAAAAGGCAAACCTACATTTCTAGCTTTTGTAGATTTGCAGAAGGCTTTTGACAATGTTGATTGGAGTAAACTCTTTCAAGTTCTGAAGCAAACAGGAGTAAAATATAGGGAGCGTAAGGTTATTTACAACTTGTACAAAAACCAGACAGCTGTTGTCAGAGTTGAAGGGCATGAAAGGGGTGCAGTGGTTGGAAAGGGAGTAAGGCAGGGTTGTAGTCTTTCTCCAATGTTATTCAATTTGTACACTGAGCAAGCTATAAAGGAAAGCAAGGAGAAATTTGGTGAAGGAATTAAAGTTAACGGGGAAGAATTAAAAACATTGCGTTTTGCCGACGACATAGTAATTCTCTCAGATACACCAAAGTACGTGGAAGAGCAATTGAACGGAATGGACTGTGTGCTGAAAAGTGCATATAAGATGAACATTAACAAGAGCAAAACTAGGGTAAGGGAGTGCAGCCTAAGAAAATCAGGTGATACTGAAGGAATTAGATTAGGTAATGGAGATAGATGAGGTTTGTTACTTGGGCAGTAAAATAACAAATGATGTTCGCAGTACAGAGGATATAAAATGTAGAATGGCAATGGGTAGAAAAGCGTTCTTGAAAAAGAGAAATTTGTTAACATCGAATATTGATTTAAGCCTAAGGAAGTCCTTTCTGAAGGCATTTGTATGGAGTGTTGCCTTGTATGGGAGTGAAACGTGGACGATAAACAGTGCGGACAGGGAGAAGATTGAGGCTTTTGAAATGTGGTGCTACAGAAGAATGCTGAAGATTAGGTGGGTGGATCGCGTAACTAATGAGGAGGTACTGAACAGAATTGGGGAAAAAAGAAATTTCTGGCACACCTTGACTAAAAGAAGGGATAGATTGGTAGGGCACATTCTTAGACATCAAGGAATTGTGAATTTAGTGTTGGAGGGAAGTGTATGGGGTAAAAACCGCAGAGGAAGACCAAGACATGGATGCAGTAAGCAGATTCAGACAGATGTAGGTTGCCGTTCTTATGTGGAGATGAAGAGGCTTGCTCAGGATAGGGTATTGTGGAGAGCTGCATCAAATCAGTCTCTGGACTGAAGACCACAACAGCAACAACCCTATAAAAATGCAGAAGTTCGTAGTTAATCGCGACAGCACCGATGAAGTTAATATTCTAACCTCCTTGAACAGTACGAGGCACGAAATTCGCCGTCTTCTGCGGCCACATTCCGAACCAATGTTACACCCTGCCCACAGGCGAATGAAACAGTGTAGCAACGGGTGGCACGCAGATAGCGGCTTATTGAACTAATGCGGGATAACAGATTTAGAGATTCAAGGTCGACGTTGCTTCCAATTCTACATGCTTGTTAATAACCAAAATCAACCTGTGTCATACAAGTACGCATTATTTCTGCTGCGAGAAACAGTTGTCAATATTACAACTAATACCGGTAGATCGTGATCCACGTGTTGCCGATCCCTGGTCTAGACGGTGTTGGCCAGAGCCGCCTTCTGTGGCGACACCATCTGAAGAGAGCCACACGGCAGCCAACGTAATATGGGGGCCCAAAAATGGGAAAATAGACGGAATTACGTATTTTAGAAATGTGATTCTTGAGTTTCTTCCGGCGTATTTGATAATCAAAATATCCACGGGTGTACTGCCAGTCTACAGTGTCCAACGGGCACAATATTTCGGCGATCATACATGTCGCCATCATCAGGTGAACTGATGGACTGAGCTCCGGGAAACGCGCCGGCACGGAGATTCGCACGCTACGGTGGCTCGAAGGGAACTGGGTCTCTAAATCGCCCGCCCGCCCGCCCTTCGAGCCGCCGTAGCGTGCGAATCTCCGTGCCGGCGCGTTTCCAGGAACTCTGTCCGTCAGTTCACCTGATGGTGGCGACATGTATGATCGCCGAAATGTTGTGCCCGTTGGACACTATAGACCGGCAGTACACCCGTGGATATTTTGATTATATTATAAATATTTAAGTGATATAAATTCAGGAGCTACAAGACGTTAGAAAATTAAATAGTGCTGTTACTGACCTGAATGCTGCCTTCATCAAGTGTTTTTAAAAATGCTTTTTCCATAATACCACCGAAATATTTTTAAAATTCATCATAATTCTTACTAACCACTAGATGCAAAATTTGCCCACTACACAGCCACTCAAACAGATTTAGTGGGAACACCACCAACTTGGCAACACTGGGTGCATCATCATGTGTACCGCTAGGGCGTCTTCCACTCATGCCCCAACCCCGCCTCCAGGGGTGTTGCGATAGGTGCTTATGGAAGCACAAATGGCGACTCGTCGTCTTCAGTGATGAGAGTCACTTCTGCCTCAGTGCCAATGATGGTCGTATGCGTGTGTAGCGTCGTGCAATGGAGAGGCAAAATCTGAAGTGTATACGACAAAGGAACATGGGGGTGACACCTGACATCATGGTGTGGGAAACCATACCCTACACTAGCCGTTCTCCTCTTGTGGTCGTCGAGGAAACATTGAACAATCAACCATACATTGAAACCATCACAAACCCGTCTTGCTACCGTTCATGCACCAACAAGGCAGTATCCTCTTCCAACGGAATAATGCACGTCCACGTGTATGCCTTACCTCCCAACGTACGTCAACTACCCTGGCCAGCACGATACACAGATCTGTTCCCCACTGAGCATGTTTGGGACCAGATGAAACGTAATCTTGTGAGGTCTACAAAACTAGCACTTGATCTGTCCCGCCTGAGGCACCAGGTAAGACTTGCATGGCAGGCCATTCAGAAAGACTGCATTCGGTACCTCTACTATCGTCTCCATAACTGGAGCTTGAATCGCTGTAAATGGTGTGTATAAACGGTACTATACTCCATTCACCGAAACGAGAGACGTACCGTAAACACGGCAAGGCGCGTGACCACAGCGCTGCCGTCGAGGGGTGTACAAGGCAGGGGGCGCGCAGTCAGCGTGGCCGTCTGAATTGCAGGTGTGAGCTCGTTAGTGCGTGTTGTACAGCGGCGATTTCAGGATCTCTTAAGTTCATCTTTAAAGGCGCTTGAAATAGTAATTGAACCTCCGAGAAGTGGTTCTAAGGCGTTCTTCCTCGGCTAACAGTTATTGTTGTTGATAAAGCGCCGTACAATTATCGTAGAAAAGAAAAAGTTCCCAGTGTGAATTACAATAAGGACGAAATATCAGAGTGGCTAAAATCTGAAAACCTCGATTTTGAAGACGGTATGTTGAAAAAATAACTTTTAGATTCATTTCAAAATTACAGAACAGTGTACAACGAATACGCGATAGATGAAATGGCGAAGAATACAGGGAAAACTTTTCTTAGAATTCATCCGCATCGCTGTGAATTTAACGCCATCGACTACGTGTGGGCCAGAATCAAAGGCTATGTCGCAGCGAAAGACAGAACAGACAAAATGCCGGAAGTTAAAGAACTGCAAGAAGAAACAGTGAAAACAGTGACTACAGAAGTTTAGAAGAAGTGCGTCCTCCGTGTCGTATTTTTAGTTGAAAGTCAAATGTGGAAATTGTAGAGGAAATAGAGGAGCGGTTTGGTATAAACCTCAATGAAAACAGTTCAAGTTTGTCAGAATGAACCTTCTTTCGCCGTCCTTTACCATTATTATTAGTGAGGATATTATTAAAAATTGTGTATGAATGGAGCGTTTGGTAAGCAACCTGTATAAAAACAAATCTGTTTTGACAGAATATACTCAGTTTCATCATACTTTTAACATTATTGTAACTGGCTTTCAATCTTCCATGTTGTGCATTATTTCGTTACATTGTTGCCCAGGTTTCTCAGGGTCCGCTATGACGTCAGCTCGGCAGCCAGCCGACGCCACCTGCTTCAAAGCGTGCGCCAAGGATTTTGTACATCCCTTCGTATCACGTGAACACCGAATGCTTTCTCTGGAAACGATCGTAGTCGCTCACGTGACACTGTTTACGTTTCGCCAGTCCTCGGTAAACGGACTATAGCGTCGACATTGCGCACCCTCTAGTGACTGTACTCGCGTGCGTATGGCTGTATGATCTGTGTTGTATACGTCCTGTATAATGAGTCAATAAAATTTCGCTCTGCTGGGTCGACGAATTCATGGTGCTATCTTTTCATTTTCCAGGAGTGTATATCGTAAAACCGATTAAAAAACACAATTATTTAGGATTATAAATGAAATATCAGTTACATTTCCAAAAACGCTGCACACAAAGGCCAGAACAAATTTTAAAACTGATGCCAAATGTGCTAGAAATGAAATACACAATCTCATTGGCCGCCTGAACGCGACTCCTCATTGGCAGCCTTCACCTCACGTCATTCATCGCGCTGTTGCCAACGTCTACACGCCAAGCGCCAGTCGCGTGCCCATAAACTGCACTTTAACCGATGAGACATATTGTAAACGAACTTTTCTTGCTAAAAGGAACAACAACAAAACTTCTATCGTAAAAGTTTGTTAACTAAATGTTTGTTTCATCATCATTATCTAATAATGAAAACTCCAGGTTGGAATTCAACAATATAATAAGGACAGTTTGCAACTCACTGCTAAGTTGTAACGACGAGTTGCGCAGGCAAATAAAAAGACACACACATACAACACTTAAGCTACCAGCCATTGGTCTTCTTCAGAATAGAGAGCATTCACAGAATCAGACAAGCACACTTCACAGTCACACATTTGTCATCTCCGTCTGTCGCACTCTGAATCACGCTCTGTGGTGAGGCAATGGGTGGGGAGGGAGACCGGAAGGTAGCGCCACGGTGGTGGGGATGGATACAGCACGACCTTGCAGAGCATGCACGTATTAATTGGGTGGAACGAGATGCAGCTTAGGAATGGAGTGGAGTGGCGGGGATGGGTGGCAAGCCAAACAAAACAAAACAAAACATGCACGAGCGCGCGCACAAACACAATACATACACACAGACACATACACAGCACACGAAATGGGTGAGGTGTAGGATGAACTGTTGGGTGTGAAATAAAAGGGGTTTATCGTAGGTTGAGGCCTGGATAATTTCATCGCTTCTCGCATTTTCTTAAGCCAAAACGTCTTCTTTAGACAGATGTATGAACCATAATAGGACTAAATGTCGACAATTGTGATACGAGATATCTCGGTCAGGAAATTTGAACTATCGGTAATGTTTTTGCAGGAACATTGGAAAAGATGTATGGGGAACACAGAGGGACGCAGGAGGATTAAAAATTGCCAAAATATGGAAGATCCCGGGAAATACGTGAGAATTGATCATTATATGTCATCCTTCATCCACTGTTGCGAAACAATATGCTTATTCACACAGGACTCGGAAAATAATACTTTTATTTATTTAAGCGCATGCTCAGACAAACCGGCAAATTTCTATTGCAAGTAGGTTTCTACACCTGCCTCTACATCTACAGTAGTACTCTGCAGTATTCTGCATGTCACGTCACGGTGTATACCATTGATGTACCATTGTCACTTCCTCGCCCCATCCCAGTCGCGTATGGTTCGCGGATAAAAAGAACCATTGTCGATATGACTCCGTGTGGAATCTAATCTTTCACAGAAGCCCGTATCGCGATGCAGAACGTCTCTCTTGCAGCATCTGTCTCTAGTTTCCTATTCACCTCTGTGACACTTTCGCGATTGCTAAATGAGGCTGTAACAAAGCGTGCTGATCACCGTTGGTTCTTTTTTATGACTTCTATGGACCCCACCTGGTACGGACCTCACAATGATGAGCATTATTCAAGTGTCAGCCGAACTGGTGTCTTGTAACCTACTTTCTTTGTCGACTTACTATAGATTTGATTCAATTCTATAAAACCTGTTACAGCGATTATCTATTTTTTTGTTTTTTTTTGTTTTTGTTTCTTCAACACAAAAGCATTTGAAGAAGGTGCCTGCATGATGTGAAGTGAATATATCTTTTTAAATATATAATTGGTGAGAATGTTTCCGTTTCCTTGTAATAATGCTAAAAGTTAAGAGTTTTTTTTTATATATATTTCATATGACATCTGCCATTTAGTCTGGTCAGTGTTAACATAGATAGATCGAAATAGTAGTTTTATAATATATATATATATATATATATATATATATATATATATATATATATATATATATATATGTGTGTGTGTGTGTGTGTGTGTGTGTGTGTGTGTGTGTATACAAATACATTCACAGGCACACACACACACAAAGGCCTCTAAAGGTCGCCGAGAGATTTAGCTCCGTGAATTTTCGTATGCGATTTCTATTTTGTGTGTAGTACACAATGGAAGTGATAACAGCAACGAAATAGAGGCCGTGTCCTGTCAGGGATGGTCATCGCTACCGTATTTATAAGAAAACTGAAGAAGATACGAACTGGATGGGCATCAACTACGAACGGAGTATGTGCAGGGGCCGTCTAAAAGTCGAAAATGGTAAAATAATTGCCCTACAGAAACATTGTAGTCCATCTGAGAAAACAGAAGAAAAGAATACGTAATTGCAGAAAAAGAATTCCTGAAGAAACGACAGTGTCTGTATCCCAAATTTTAAGCAGTGCTTTTAAGATGTGAAATATAAAGGATTGGAATTCTTTGCAAATTTTCCGAATTACGACAGCTCCAAGACTCAATCGTGTAAGGCGAGAAGAGGAGCTATTGGGACAACCCAGAACCGTGGCTCTAGTTAAGAAATTCGACTTAGCGAAGGCTTCTTAAAAATAACTGAAGGTAATAGTTTTTTGAAGATATATGATGAGTCTGTTCCAGGAAAGACAATTCTGGTATTGGCTTCTGAAGAAGCAGAGAAAATACTTTGCGAAATGGAACTGTGCATATGGATGGGACATACGACAGATTTTCGAAACAATTCAAAGAACTATACACAATCCATGTTGACGACGGAAGTACATTTCTTTTGCTCCAAGACAAAAGTGAAAATTCATACGAAAGATTTTTTTCTGGATTGAAAAGTAAGATGCCTGGGTGATCCCCAAAAACTACAATGCTGGATTCTGCAATGGCTACAATGAAAGCAATGAACATAGTATTCCCTGAAATACAGCTTTCCGGCATTAATTTTCACTTCAACCAGTGTCTGGGGAAGAAGATACAAGAACTGGGATTAACGGAAGACTGCAGGGAGAGGGAGGAAGACCGATTGTTTGCTGCAAAAAATGTTCAAATGTTTGTATAGTTTATGGGACTTAACTACGGGGTCATCAGTCCCTAAACTTATGAACTACTTACGAACTAGGACGGCACAAATATCCATGCCCGAGGAGGGATTCGAACCCCCCGACCGTAGTGGCCGTGCAGACCGTGACTGGAGCGTCTCAGTCCCCTCGGCCACCGCGGCCGGCTGTTTGCTGCAATGGCACATCCAACGGAGAGCAGCGCGCTTCGTTACAGGATCATTCGGTAATCGTGAAAGCGTTACGGAGATGATCGATAAACTCCAGTGGAAGACTCTGCAGGAGAGACGCTCTGTCGCTCGGTACGGGCCTTTGCCGAAGTTTCGAGAACATACCTTTACCCAGGAGTCTATCAGTATATTGCTCCCTCCTACGTATATCTCTCGAAGATATCATGAGTGTAAAATCAGAGAGATTAGACTCCACACAGAGGCATACCGACAATCTTTCTTTCCGCTAACAATACGTGACTGGAACAGGAGGGAGAACCGATAGTGATGCTCGAGGTACCCTCCGCCACACACCGCTGGCTGGCTTGCGGAGTATGGATGTAGGTGTAACACTCTCGATGAAGCGCGAGTTTTAATAATGGAACAAATACGCAGTGGAGAGAAGATCACAGCATTTTCAGACTATATGGTGGATCAGTGGGTGGAAAATCCTAATATATCTATGGAAATGTGGAATGTTTTTAACCATCGACACAAAACGACGAAAACTGTCGAAGGTTGGCGTACAAAACTGAATTCCTCAATAAATTAGGAACATCCAAATGTGTACTTTCTGATTCAAAAGCTGAAGGAGTAGGTAGTAAATGCTATTTTTGAAATTAAAAAGGATTCCATTAGCCTACCTCGTCAAAAAGAAAGGAAAAAGTAAATAGATCTTGACAAACGATTAAAAGACATTGTACGAACATATGAAGACTGGAGATTTGAAAAGTTTTTTAAAATCTCTAGCCTTTTTACAAAAAATTGAATAAGAAATCGCGATTCATAAAATAAGAGCAGAAGTTATCTATTTGCTACTGTAAATTTGAACCACAATAACAAAAATAAATAAAATGAATAAAAAAAAAACAAAGGCAGTCATCTAAACATGACTATGTAATATGTGCATAACCAGTCCTAAGCCTGGATAAAAATTGAAGGGATGTTCTTATTTCCACGTCAGTGGGAGTTCACAATTAAAATATTTATTTGTAGTCGGAAACACGAGCGTCACCACGGAGGGAGTCTAGAGATTACAAAAGTTGAATGATAAAAAATTGGCCGTGTTCTGAGCGAAAAATTTTCTGTGGCCATAAAAATATTGTTGTTTGCCAACGGTTGTGTAGATACAGTACACATTTCACCAGCAACATTAATTTCGCAAAGTAAACTTACCGATTCTGGAGTTTCGTCATATGTCTCATACGAAACTAATTATTTGTATTTGGCCGGTCTCATTCACAAAAGTACGCTTTTAGCAGTATTTCTAAAGTTCTAATACGAAGTCTGCTTTTTACTGAATGCTTAACTTAACAAAACTGAAATTTTACTTGGTAAATTTATTACATAATATGGTTACTAGTCCTGTGCAGTTTTCAACGTAAGTGGCTGTCAGTAACAGAGGAACAAGTAGAGGTTAGCGTAAATTGAAAGTTCCAGATGGCTGGAAATTGCTTGAAACCTTTGTATGTCTGAACTGTTTCACAAGATACAGAGTGTAAAGCGGAAATCGAAACTCTTGAACACCACAGGTGTGCCTTTCGCCAACTATAGTTCTTTCACTTGATATTTCTCTTAAAGGACTTAGACATTCTCAGGTCTTCCTGCGGATTATTTTAAGTCACGACATTGAAAATAAAGCTTTTTTGAAGACATCAGACAAATATGTTTCAAGGTAGGCAGTTATAAAATAAGAAGTTCCTACCGAAGACATCTAAACCACCGTTAATTCGTAGTATAAACATAACTAAAAACAATTGTTGGAGCCAATTATAAACGTTTCTTATATTGTCTTACGCAAAATTAAACAATAAAGGTTTTACGATTGACCTGCTAGTTCTTTAATAATTAAAACCTAAGCTCAATTGTCCATAATGAAATGTTGTAACATACTGGTGTACCTTAGTTACTAGCTGCTGCTCAGCTGGTGACAAATTCGTTATCCAGGCTGCTGACGGAGATTCTCCCATCATAATGACAAATGAACAGCTATTGACAACCGTTTCAATAATCCCACTGTAATTTAATCTTCATAACAGCAAGATTGAGTGCCCTGATATTTTTGTAACCTTTTAGCTAGCGGCTGAAAGTCTTGTGTTTGTATTTCCAAAACGGTTTAACGTGTAGCACAGCTCAACTAAAGTTACTAACAGAACGCAGTCTGAGGTTCGTGGTGGCCCCATACGTTTGGAAAATATAAATATACTTACCTACATCCTTATTATCACGTCACGGCGTCTGTAGATGTGTTCAGAATTTTCAGAATGTTTGTAAAACTTTGAGTGAAAATTAAACAGCATTGAATAATTACCACTTTTCTGTTAGACTGAAGTATTCTACGTGAAACGTTTTTGATACCTGTACTACCTACACAGGTGTGTTGTAAGTACAGTACAAAAAAAGCACCTATGTGCATTGAAGTGGTTGCCAGTGGTTTAGTTTTACAGCTAAAAACTTACTTCTTCAAAGATAATACATAATTATTATATAGTTCATTTTATAAAGATGAAATTTCAACTACATGAAGTTGGGTGGACTCATCTATATTAACGAATTTTATCGTCTGTAGACATCAAGAACAACACTCTAGTTCTCCAGACTTTATACGTCGTATCTAACCGTAATTTCTTTAAGACAAATGCGCCTGTTATTGCGTATATCTCTATTTAATTACGGTCAGAACCTCAAGGGGGTGCACCCCGCTCGATCTATGGCAACTTAGTTGCGAAACATGTATATTAGAGTCGAACAACATAAATTAAGTAATGATTGCTGTCATATGAGGGAGCAGTCAATTTCAGTGTTACCGTCGTAAATCTTCGTTATACCTTGTAACTTGTCGCGACAGAAAATGAAGATGAGCACCAACGTGGGTCTTACTTCTGTCTTGCGTTTGAAACTCTCGGAGTACTCCTATACGCGGAGAAAGGGTGAGGAACCGGCAAGGGGAGCCTCAATTTGTTATGGCGGCTCGGGCCAGTAGGAAACCCCACGATAATGTACAGGATGACCAACCAGCCTAAAATAGGTTAGGGAAATAATTCAAAAAAATTATTTCAAAACTTCGCTAAAGTTTTACAAGTATTCTTCCACTGCAACATCCACCTTGACAACATGACCAAGCCTGTCCACTTTTCAGAACAGAGCCGGCCAGAACCAGTATTGAATGCTGTTTCTAAAATCACGCCACCCTTCTGGCGTCCGTGCTGAAACTACTGACGTTTCCATGCTACCGTGGAGCCTGTACAAATGTACGTTTGATCACGTGTGCTACTGCAAGAGGACTCAGAGGTGCGAGAATCAGTTCCTTCGCTCTCTTCAGTTTGAGTTCTCGTACAGAACAGACGCACTCGAGAGGCCCAGCCTCGGTGCGAGGCGAACGGCCGCATGCCGTCCGCTCCCGCCTAGCGGCTGTTCGGCATCAACCACCAACAATGTGAACCGTAACCTTTACCTTTTCCATTTACTAATCCGCTAACTTAAATTGGCACTCATTCATTGCATCCGACCCCAGGGCGGGTCCCGATATGTAACCCGTACTTCAGAATACAGCTGATATTAACTTGAAGCCTATCTTTTATTTGAGAATCAGCCACTCTTTCCCAGGGCTCCCACAAGCCTTAACCGCTTCGCCTTCCATCCTGACAACGCCTCCAACCCATCTTATTCGTACAGCAGTGGGATGGGTTGTACAATTTTAGTATCATCCGTGGGATAAAGATTAAGTGCTGTACAATAGGAAACCCCAAGACACCCAAGAAAAGATCCATCATTAGTTTTGAGTACAAAGCATAGGCCTTTCCCAGGTATCCGCCGATTTGGACAAAACCCTTATACTGGATGCTTCGCTTAACCCGACACTATCCAGCCCCCTGGAAGGCGCTCCAACCGCCTGCTGCGTCCACCGTCGGTCCTCCAGCTTTCCAAACAATACCATTACACAAATTACGGGACTTTGCAGACAGTAAGTCACAAGCCGGCGTGCGACAATCGGCTAAGTTTCCGCATACCTACTGTATTGGTACGCCACGTATTCCAGCGGTCGAATTGGCTATGGTCAGTTTCTGCTCTTAAATTGAGGCCGTCGATGTAACACGAAAATAAGTCTCAGAGCACACAGGAAATACTGGGGTTCCAGCAGACATTTTGTCGAATTACTAACATTTGTATCGATTAAACAGCTACTATTTTAATAACATAATGCAATGGTACCGTTTGCCCCACCCGCGCCACTTTTTATACATCCCCATACCCTCTTCAAGTTATAATTTTTTCTCTATCTTCGCGTTTATAACTGGTTCTGGAACTAATAATGACCTTTGCACTGTTACTTGCCATAAATGATTGGATGTGTTTTCCAAATACGTCACGATTTCGACGGTCTTCGTTCTCACAAATCTTTATCTGTTTGAGAAGAACTGGGGGGGGGGGGGGGAGAGCAGTGCTTGAGCATGTCTAAGGTGACGTGCGGGCGGTGGTTAGCTGTAAAGGTAATCTGCGCAACGCAGTAAAAGAGTGACTACAAGTCATTTAGCCACCAGGGACCACTGCAAGATACAATCAAAGATAAACGATTCACGAATGAATTGTGGCATATTTCCCCGGCACTACCGTTTGGTACTTCGTTTCGATGGAGATGAATTTGTAAAACTAATATATGTCCAATCTCGCAAATATCTGAAAGTATGCTTTTGCTGTTCGACCTCTGACATTTGCGAGTTTGACTGACACAGGTGAGGATTGAATTTAAATTTGCCGTTGATGTCACAATTTTAATTTCGTTCCTGACGTTTCAATTACTGCACGTAGCACTTAAAAATCTAATTCATTTTTCAAACATTTTGCTGCACGTAAAAAAATATATTTGTTACATGAAATGCTGTAATTTACTGCCCCGCATGGTTGTCAGGTCAACGCCAAACGCCAGGTCTTTCAACCCTCTGGCGCCCACAGATAACGGCGTTTTCAGGAGAAAATTACAAATTAACGACACGTTGCTGCAGAATCTCATTTATATACCGCTAAAGAAAAAAAAGTGGTGTCGTATTGGTTCCGGGAACCAAACAATTTTTAAAAGGAACTTAATTCTCGTCCAGATATTTTGTGAAGAGAAGACAAAATGGGCCATAGAAAATAGTGTCAAAAGCGAGGGTATAAGACGGAATTACAGCAGAATTGCTGGAACTCACTGAAATGAATGCAGAGAAAAATGTTGCATTCAGTATGCCAGAAAATGTGGAGAGTCCGGCAATGGCCAAAATATTGGAAAAGTTCAGTATTCATCCAGATTCAAAAGAAAGAAGTTTCTAAAGGGTGCAAAAATCCGAAGGTAAATGTACGTATCTCACGGGTAGTTAAATTCATTCTTAAAATACTACAAAATAGAGTTGGTCAATTCCTAGACCGAAATTTAACTGAAGAACAAGATGGATTTCTTTAAAGGAAGCGTTATCAAAAAATTGTTGAAATATTTGTAAATCTATCGGACCAAACTGCGTGGTCATCAGCCCGTACCTTACAAAGTACTTAAACTAAGGTAAACTAACCTAAGGACAACACATACACCCATGCCCGATGGAGGACTCAAACCTACGATGGCGAGCAACCTCGCGCTCCGCAGCGAGGCGTCTTAGACCGCTCGGCTACTCTACCGCGGCGAAGCGTTATACAGCGTCTGCTGATAGATTATGCAGAAAGTAGTAGCATTGCAGAATGGTTTGTGTCTCGACCTTATTAGTTATGCTAAAACCTCTAATCGTGTTCACCATACTGCGTCATGGGAATTACTGAAAAAGATGGGACTACCAGATCAACTCATTTACCTCACGCGAATTTATGCTCTCAGCAAGAAGCCACAGTGAGAACCATGTACGGAGCAACTAAATTGATGAGATTCAGGAAGGCGTACGGAAAGGTTGAATATTGTCACCTTACTTATTCAGACTATATGCAGAACAAATAATGAGAAATACTGGGCTAGATAAAGATGAAACCGGATTTTAAATAGCTGCCATAAACATAAATACTTATAAGGAGACCACATGGGTATCGGATTTTAGAATTTTTTAAAATATCTATGATACGTTAAGTTCAGAACTTATTTAACTGTAATCCGAAGCCTTTCGACGCAACTCTCAAAAATTCTCGAAAAAATCGACTTCGAAGTTTTGCAAGTTCATGTAAGTACCAATAATTAAAAGCGTTGAAGCGTCTCTTGGCGTAGCTCAAGTAATAGTGTTCTGGCATCACAGCCATAGAGTCAGTGGTTCCAATAAAGCTGTGACAGATATGTTTTGCGTCAGTTTTTGTTTATGTGTATGTAAACGAGCTGAACACTTTGTCGTGACGTAAAAGGATAGTTGAGATCGTTAGCTGCATGGAAAGCTATTAGTAACTATGGAAATACCATTCCAAAATCAGCGTCATAGCTCCTCACAAACGGAAAAAGACAACCGTCGTCCAATTAATAGTGAAGCCAATACTGTAAAAAACGTAACTCGTGTTTTTTATTGAAACCATGATTATTAACAACCTTTTATAAAATATAGAAAATTACGAATCAACAAAAATTCGCGCATTTTTCGTAAAAATAACCACTATATATTAAAATTGTGTAAGTATTTGAACTTACGAAAAAAAAGAAAATAAATTGAAAGAATCTGTCACGACGGGATTCGAACCACCGACCTTATTGTGGTAATGCTACAACGCTACCACCGATACCACCTGATACCACTGATTTAATTGTTGGTACTTACATGTACTTGCAAAACTTCAAAGTCGATTTTCTCGAGAAGTTTGGAGAATTGCGTCGAATATCTGCGATTATTTGTTATTTGAGTTCTGAATTTCAGGTACCACAAATATCAAGAAATTCTAAAATCCAATACCCATGTGGTCTCCATGTTAGATATGTTATTTATAACAGCTACTTTAATTCCATTTTTTTTCTTCATCTAACCTGAGATATGTAAGAATTTTTATGCACGTTAGAAACAGTTTTATAAAGTATTCGTGCACATTACGTATTTATACATATGACTTGGATGGCGGAAGATGCCATGTGGGGGACAGTAGGTGTTTTAATGGTTTCAACATCGTTCGGATGTTTGTTAAGCCTATGGGAAATAACTGCGAGGTCATCAGTACCTAAACTTACAAACTACTTATAAAATTACTTCTACTAGAGACTTCCCCGACGGGGAACGGCCACGCACATCGGAACATAGAGCCTCAGTGCGCTCGGCAACTCCGCCGTGGCCAACGTGGTTCGTCTATGGGGAGTGTAATGACATAGCTCATAGCTACCAAAGCGCCTTGTTTGTTACCCTTTAATACGCAATGTCTACAGCCATAAGGCTTAGGGTGAATCAATGAGTGAATTACATACGCGCCATACCACGGAAACGCACTCGTTATTCCTACAGCCAACTAACCGTGTTTATAAGGGATAAAATGTGGCCTTCGATTGGCGGGATGTTCCTTTCGGAGAACTGCTACAAAGTAGGACGTGCTTAATCAGTTATGCAACATATCGATTACAATGGTCATGTGAACATGGAACATGTCTGTACAAATTCAGTAATATTGTTTCGCCTGTTTTGTATCGATATTTGTATGTAAAATGTTATATGAACTTCTTCGAGTAGCTACGTCTATGGTTTACTGTGTTGTGTAATATCTCTGTCAAAGACTATGTATGTGAGGAGTAGCTGAACAGAGGGAATCAGTCAGTATGTAGCTTTTGAATAGAGTAGTCGTGATTTGGTTTGGCTGCAGAGGTACGAGCTGATGGAATAATTTTGTAATTTGATTTTGTGGAACAGACGCTATTCTGTCTTTATAAGATTTTGTATCATTCAGATATGTATAAGTCTAAGAAGATTTTGTTGTTCTCCAATCATAAGATAATGTAATGATTATTGCTAATAATAACTGACAAAGTTAAACTTCAATACTTGTCTCACTTTTGTAGTTATAAAGCTAAACCTCTTCATTTCATTGAAAGTTATTTACTATTAAAGTCAAAGCATACTATTGACTAAGCTGAGTTTGTTTAAGAGATTTCTTTATTGGTATGGCGAATTAATGATAGTAGTGATTGTTGTGCAATACTTCACGCAAGTGAACAAGATACTAAGTTTCTGCAATCAGTCAGTTAGTGGGATAAATTCTCGAAGTCTTTATTAGAAAGTGATTTGTGTGGTTTTTTTTTTCACATTTCTCGCGAAGTCAAATTTATAGTGTAGTCAGTGAGCCTTATGTTCTTGCTTTGTTCAAAATATCCGTTCTGCTTTCAGTCAGTTTTAACGCACTGTTTCTTAATTAACTGTGTAGGTATTAATATTAGGACCATAACTAAACAGAATTATAGTGATAATGAATAATAAATGTATTCAATTAATCTTTAATGACCTTTATTGAAAATGTAAAATGTAAATGTCTGTAAATCTATCGGACCAAACTGCGTGGTCATCAGTCCATAGCTTACAAACTACTTAAACCTAGGTAAACTAACGTAAGGACAACACACACACACACACACACACACACACACATGCCCCAGGGAGGACTCGAACCTTCACGGCGAGCAACCGCGCGCTCCACAGTGAGGCGCTTTAGACCACTCGGCTACTCCACCGCGGCGACCTTTCTTGAAATGTTAAGTTATCGCGAGTGTTAACTACCAGCTCATGACAATTATTAGTGCTGTATTTAACAAAAATGTTCAAATGTTTGTATAGTCTATGAGACTTAACTACGGGCTCATCAGTCCCTAAACTTACAATCTACTTATGAAGTAACTAAGACTAAGGACGGCACAAATATCCATGCCCGAGGGGGGATTCGAACCCCCGACCGTAGTGGCCGTGCAGACCGTGACTGGAGCGCCTCAGTCTCCTCGGACACCGCGGCCGGCTGTATTCAACATACCTTGCAATGTATCTTATATAAATGTCCTCCAACCAATAGGTTTTTCCTTTTCCTGTTCAACGAGGTTGATCTTGACTGGAACTGCGATATACATTTGCATTTCACAATTTCTTGCCTATGCAGCAGTTCTTTCTTCTTTGTTTTTTAGCCTCATTCTCCGCAGTTGCCGTTATACATTTGTACAGGCTAGATTACCGTCTTTTATACCGTAAATTTGTCTAATTTAGACCAGACGCTTTTCGCTTTATTTCAATACGTCTTCAGTGGTCAACAGTACTGGAAATATTTTTGTTTTAAATTTTTTGTGGTTTTTACTGAATTCGATCATGAACAATTCACATGCTATGGGTTTATTTTATTCTGAATAAAATGAACTATTGAGATTACTCATGTTTTATGTTGCCATCTTCGTATTTTTTTTTTTTTTTTTTTTTTTTTTTTTTTTTTTTTTTTTTTTTTTTGTAGAAATCACATTGGCATTTATGGTGTCACAATTTTCAATTACACGTTTTTTATTTTTTTTATTTTATTTTCTTTTTACAAAAGTTGCCGAAAACTCGCCATTTCTGTTGTCTGGTGGACCAAAGAGAAACGCATCCCGCCAAGTTAATTGAAAATAGTGACAGCATAAGTGGCAAAGTGAGTTCTACAAAAAAACATCTGAAGAGGCCAACATAATAACGTGAGTAATCTTAATAGCTCATTTTATTCAACATAAAATAAACCCAAAGAATGAGAAATATTCATGATCGAATTCAGTAAAAAACACACAAAAAGCTAAAACAAAAAATATTTCCTGTGCAGTTGAGAACTGAAGATGCTTTGAAATAAAGCGTAATGCGTCTTGTTTGAATTAGACTAATTTACAGTTGCAAAAGACGGTAATCTAACCTATACAAATTTCTTCTTTCCTTACATTGGTGTTATTTTCACGTTCCTTCACATTAGGCCTAGTAGTAGAAACGAAGTTTCTCCACTCAGCACACTATTGCAATATTGCAGTGTTAATGTCTGTGGGCATGTAGACTTCATTTGACGTGTGTGTACTTTGTAGAGGGGATTGCGTGTGTTTGTTTTAATGCTGGGTATGTCGGTGTCAAGAATTTTATACAACTTAACTGAAAACCCGGCGTTGGACGGGTATTTATTTATTTATTCCTGCCTTGCATTAGTACTTCTCCGATCCCTTCTCTCTCTGTCCACTCCTTTTTTTCTAAAATCATGTTATATTTATAGGAGAATTTATAAGAAATAACGCTGTCTTGCAATATGTCCAAAAGATAAGTGCAGTATCCAAACAAAGAAAGATAATAGTCAAAATACAAATGACATATAAAAGTCGTACGATTTAATGTTTATTGAATTATATGTTGTACAATTGTATACTTTTTCAAGTATTTATTCATTTGTGTAAGTGCTGTATGTCGCTCTTGGGAATACAGTTAGTAGTAAAGACGTAATAGATTTAAACGTGGTGGTGATGGGGCGGTTTTCCACGAACGTTACTGTTTATGTGCTCATGTCACATGAACTACGTGTCGTACTGTGGTACAGTTTAGAAGGCACAAGTTTGTATAAAGTCTGTCAAATTTCCTGTGGCTAAAATATGTAGTGTAGAAATTATAAACTGTAACGTCATACTGAATGCTGTAGTTTTAGTCGTGAACAGCCGAAAAGTAGTAAGCGAGAAACTTTTTTCCTTTCATAATTTTGTTATGGTTGTCAGCACGAAATATTTCAATACAGGTTTGAAATTATGTTTAAAGTTTGTTGCAAATCGCTAAGTACTGTCATTCTCATATAGTGTGTGAATAAAGTCTCGTCGCATTATGTGGCAGTTTCCTGCAACTCCTATTGTTTATGACGTTATATTTCCTGAAACATGTGTCGTATGTGGTTCGTACCACTACATAGGATGAAACGAGTCCATAAAAAATATTTTTGTAAGAAAATATTGTGCCTCCTGTTTTGTGTCGAGTAACTTGCTTGCAAGAAAATATATAATATCACTTCTACTGTGTGTATCGATATGCGTACTTAACTCTGTGAAGCTTCATCTTTGGCAAAAGTCATGTATTGCATAGCATTGTAGCTCGCGCTGAGAGAGAGTAGCACTGGTGGTTCAGCTCGCTTAGAGAGCGGTTGAGTTGTGTGTATGGCTCCGATGTAGAGCAGAGGCTGCTGTGCCAGCAAGTCGATTTGATTGTATTTGGAATATATATTGTATTGTATTGTAACACCGCTGGAATGAAGGTAATTACATTTGATGTCATTAGGAAGAAGTTGTATTATGTAGGTAATGTAATGCTGATTACTAACAATAAGTAACAAAGTTGACCTTTCTTTCCTGTTTCATTTACGTAGTTAGAAGATTAACCTACTTCCTTCATTTGTTAATTAGTTATTAGTGGATTTAAAGTGCAGTATTGATTTTGATAATATTGTTGAACAGATTTCGTTACTGGTGCCATAGTAAATGATAGTTAATTGACTATGATACTAAATTTCAATAATCAGAAACTGATCTGCATAAAATTCTCACAGTCAAACATTAAGAAAATTGTTTGTGGTTTTTTAATATCTTTCTCGCAGTCAAAATTTTGAGTATAGTCAGTGTCTGTTTCAAATGGTGACTTGCCACAGTTGTTTTGTGTTTAAAATATCCGTTGCGCACATAATCAGTTTAATGCACTGTTTCTTATTTAATAGTATACACATCAATATCAGGGCCATAATTAAACCAAATTGCTGTGTTAATGAACAATTTGTTGTCTGATTTAACGATAGGTTCAACATCCACAACACACACACAGCTTTTATCTGGCGCCCTTTCTGCCAGGATAGTTCACAAACAGGATCGTTACGTAGTTAGATACGTAGCCTTATTTAAGTTAGTTTGTCTTTTCCACTAACCAACTTACCTTTTGACTCTTAATTTAATTTTTTAGCACCATCCTCTGTTATAGGAACAGTAGCATAGTAATTGTTTCTGTAGTTTGTTACTTACCATTCTTGTTAGTGTGTAGCATTGTTTATAGTAGATTAATTGAATATACAAATAATTGCAATACTACTGAAAAAGTCTCATTTACATTGTCTGATGTTTGTTGTGTCGAAAGTTCTAGTACCGCGGAACTCGTGTGATAATTAACGGTTCGCGTAATCTCGATTGTGACTGTATGTTGCACTAGCCCGACTCAGCCTATTGTTCTCTCATAATTACCGTGTGTAATTTTCAAAAATTTGCAGTAGGTGAAAATAAATATTATTGGTCACTTTACTGCAAAGTTCTGTTAACAATGTCGAAGAATAGGAGAGCCCGCGCTGATGCTAAAACTGCTTTCGAAAATGAGACCTTGAATGATGCAAGGAGAGAAGAAGATTTTTTACAAGAGTCTTCTCACTACACTGATAAAAATACGACAGTAAATACCGTGTTCGAAAACGCGGAACAGATTAGTTCAGGAATAGACAATATGGATAATGATAAAGTAGAGGATTCGACAATACAGAATTCCGATTCTTATAACGTGGTTGGGGAAAGTAATGCATCGGTTCCGCCTAGCTCTGCTACAAAAAATACATGTGCGACAGTTACGGAAAACGTATTACCAAATGACTTCATGCAGATGTTACTCTCACAGCTCTCTAAGTTAAATGAGAATAGTCAATTACAATCTCAGGAATCTCAGAAATTAAGTGAAAAACTTGAGAAACAATCTCAGAAATTAAATGAAAAACTTGAGAAAATAGAACAGACGTGCGATTCGAGGTTTGTGAGTATTCAAAGTACTTTTAATAAAATAAATGAGGACAACAATCGGTTCAGGGAACAACTGCTCAATACTTTCAAATGTGAATCTCAGCAAATAAGACAAGATATTCGCGACGAGATTAATCCGGTTATGGAAAGCCTTGCGTCACGAGTCGAAAATATAGAAACCACTGAACTCGCTCAATTGAAGCAGCAGAGTAATCTAATTGATGAAAAGTTGCAGAACTTCCAGTCAGTCACGACTGAACAGATCAGTAAAATTAATAAACAGTTTGAGGATATTACTGTTAAGATGACCCAAATCAGTGATAACACTGACAAAAGTTCTGATGTAGCGCATCCTACCCCGTTTAATGAAACTAATGAATATCTCGCCCTTGACCGCTTCAAACAAGGTCAAATGACCATTAATCAGCATTATAAGGCTGAGGTCATGAAATTAGATGATCGCGTGGCGCGAATAGAGAGGAAATTTGACCACTCTTGTGGAAATCCATACGAAGATGTAGAAGAAAATTTGAACGAAAATGACAATGATGATTCGACTCAAGTAGGTCGCTTGGTACGTGAACGAAGTGTACTTCATAGTAACAACAATGAAGGCGCGATGCGTAGTTTACGCCCACTTACGCCGCACGGGCGAAGGGAAGCGTTTGACTACAAGAATTTCCTAACTGTACGTAAATTCAAAATATTCAAAAACTCTCCGAACGACTTGCACCCTAAAGAGTGGTTGCAACAATTCGAATATTGTCTTCCCCCGAATTGGACACTTGAGCACAGACTAGAATTTATATGTGGTTATCTGGAAGGCGAGCCAGCCACCAGAATGAGAGCTATTGCTCAAGAGTGCCATAGCGAGAATTAGTTCCGACGCTCATTTCTATCCGCATACTGGTCGGAAGATCGCGTTAAAACAGTATTGCGACGTTCAAAACTTTTGAACGATCAAATTTCTCGAGCCCGGTGGAATATTTCCAACATTTAGTATATAATGTTTCCATCAGACAATTTTACATTATCCACAATAACATTCTCTTCAAACGTAAAGCCCCTGACAGTCAATTTTGGTTAGTGTGTGTTCCGGAGGAATTCGTGAACAAATTGATTTGGTATATTCATCTCAGTTACGGACACTATGGTGCCAAGAAGTGCTTCGCGAAATTATCAACATACAGAAACGTATACGCAATGTGTTATCTCAATGCAAATTGTGTCAGAAAGCAAAGCCGCCGACCATATCGCATTCTGCTCCACTTTTTCCGATTATACCTTCAAAATTAAAGAAGTTAGCAGCCGTTGATCTGTTTGGACCTCTTCCGAAAACTAACAATGGTTTCTCTTTTGTCTATTGAGCTCACATCAAAATTTGTATCTTTTACTCCGCTCCGCCGTGCCACGGCGAAGACAGTAACTAACGCCTTTGTCAAACACTTCCTAAAAGATGTTGGCCATATAGATAAATTCATCTGCGATAATGGATCTCAATTCCGTTCTCATGATTGGGCACGGATGTTGCGGCGCAGAAACATCAAACCCGTGTCCATATCACTCTATCATGCTGCCTCTAACCCTTGTGAACGGGTGATGAAAGAGCTTGGAAAACTTTGTAGGCTGTATTGCTACCGACGACACAACACATGGGATAGATATCTTCTGTCATTTCAAAATATTATAAATGAACTTCCTAATGATTCTACAGGCCTTTCACCAATTCTGGTTCTGAAAAATAAGCAACCTCCCGACCGTATCAAGGAACTGATACCTTTGCCTAAACACAGAAGACTACGTAATCATGAGATCATTGAATTGGCGCTTAAAAACATTAAGAAAGCCGCTGAAAAAAGGAAACACTCTCAACGTAATTGTTATGCCAAACAACTCTATGTAGGACAAAAGGTATTAATTAGATCCCACCACTTATCCCACAAGGGAAGATCTATGATTTACAAATTCTTCTTACTGTACAATGGTTCGTATCGAATCAAACGTATCATCCACGACAACGTCGTTGAGGTCTGCGATAATGGATCTCAATTCCGTTCTCATGATTGGGCACGGATGTTGCGGCGCAGAAACATCAAACCCGTGTCCATATCACTCTATCATGCTGCCTCTAACCCTTGTGAGCGGGTGATGAAAGAGCTTGGAAAACTTTGTAGGCTGTATTGCTACCGACGACACAACACATGGGATAGATATCTTCTGTCATTTCAAAATATTATAAATGAACTTCCTAATGATTCTACAGGCCTTTCACCAATTCTGGTCGTTGAGGTAGAAACTTTAAAACGCACAAGTCGAAAGGCATACACCACATTTCCAATATTAAAATTTTCAAGGGATAAAATTGGGGTAGAGAGTCCATTAATCTGTTTTGGACACACCAAGTGGCGATTGGTGCTCCGTTCTCGAGCTGAGTGTCACTATTCTTCCGCTTTTCCTTAGTGCGCTCTACCTCTTTTTCTCACTGTTACTTTTCTCTAACTCTGAATACGTATGCTCTGTGCTACGCTGGTATATTGTCATACGAAACTATGACTATCTTGCAATTTGCATATAACGAACTCTGACTGTGCAAGGCAAATAAAATTAATGCAAATTTTTGATTGATTAATCTAATTAAGTTCCTATGTTTCAGAAAATATCACATTTCTCTTCTGTATTACTAATTGCATAACTTACGAACTTCTGAGCGAGTGAAGAAGATTTTGAGTTGACAAGCATTTTGTAAGCCAATTAAGCAGTAAAAAAAAATTAAGCAGTAAAAAAAAAAAAAGAAAAAAGGACATTCTGAAGGATGATGAGTGTAAGGCAATACACAATATGTCATGGTGGTCTTTAAAATGCATTATTGTTTATGGATAAATGATGGTAAGGAAGGTATTGGTAACAGTCAAAGATGTTTGATAAATGTAATTATGTGGACGAGAGTATACAATGATTATGAAGCAATTTCTCTTTGTGCTTATGTGCACCATTTTGTATGTTGATGCATTGTACCTTCAATGGCATGTGTGATTGGTGAGAATCATATCCTTCTGATGCTCTGTAATTATTTGCAACTATGCTTATTGCTCTTGTAATCAAAGCTTATCGCTATGCTCACTAATTATATACCTAAGCCCTACCACTATGCTAATTAATTTTATAATTAAGCTCAATGAGAATGTATGGTTATGCGTATACGTTGCACACAGCTATCTCTCTTGAAAACTTGCAGTTATGCCATAAATTGCGCCTAGTTAAGTCTAGTTAATGCACAGAGATACTTTGCTTTTGCTTATCGCTATCTTCAAAATTTTATTGATGATCTTGTTGACGAAAATCTGCAGCTATGCCTAACAAATAGTTACGTCTGTGTTTATGTTATCAGATGATTTACTGTGATGTACAGCTATTACTGTGCCAAAATTTGCCTTAATTGTTTTGTTTGACCCTACTGTTGACTCAGACAGACACAGACATGACCTGATGACTTGAACCTCTTTTGATATTCTCATGAATTTTCCCTGATGTGTTATACCTTAAGGCAATGAAATGTGTAACTCAATTGAGACAAAAGCCTGGCCATGGCAACATATGTAATTTAATTGTTATAATTTGGTGGTAATGCAATCCCCACCATAGTGATGTATGTCAATTTAAAGAGGTTTAAACTAATGGTAATTGGAATGTTAAGTTATTTGAAATGACTTCATGTTAATCGCTCTAATTATGACAACAAATTTACCTTATATGATGCGAGGGTGAAGGTCGGGGTGAGAGTTTAAATTAGAGAAAGTTCAATTTTTGAAACTCACAACCACCAGCTGCGAACCAAATTCCTAAACATGCAAAAACACTGGAACTATTATTGCGACTGTTTGACTCGTTTTCTAGGGGATGATATCACACGTTCGCAGCTTTCCTTCCCTGCATATGATTAACAAAACAAATTCATAATAAATTCAAGTTCATGAGAGAAAAGGGTGTACTAACTACTATTTTTGAAAACACGTGAAAGTTCACTTTATGTTGTTTATTTCACAATACTTGAACCCTGTGGCTGATACGTCTGTACGTCGGCACATTTATCAAATAAAGTTATAGCTCGAGAGCCCCCAGACAAAATGAATATTTGTCGCGAATTGTTTTCACACTACGTGGCTGTCTCAAACACCGTTTATGTTCATGCCTATGCGACGACACGTGTTACATTAACAAATCACAGTCATTTTAATTCAATGCGATGCACACCTTGTTCCACCGGCTAAATATTCACAAACACACAGTAGCACTCGATTTAACTTGGTGCAGTCTACGACGAGCAACCACACGTGGCGATTGCCACAGACAAATCTCCAGTCACCACCTCGAGATCCACATGCCGACTGATGCAGAGCGACGCCGCCCGGCCAGTTCTCCACGTGCTCTGGAGTCCTCACTTCCTGCTCTTGCGCGCGTGCGCGTGCGCGCGCGCGCCGAAAGCTCAACTGCCGGGGTTTTTTCCCCTACGTCATCAACTTCCGCATGTTAGCTGTTCTAACCGATTTGCCAACGTACAGCGCTCAGCCAATACATTTCTAAAACTTTACTTAAAATCAAAATAATTACACTACACATTAAATAAATTGCCTTCTTAGGTTTTTATATTGGTATAAACATACTTTGTACTATTTATCATAATCGTGCAATTTCTTATATCACAGATAAGTGATTTAACTGAATATTTCAAGGTAAAATACACAAGATTAATTGAAAATAAAATGAGAAATAGTTAATATATTATTTTTATAAACAAACATTGACATGCTAGTTGTGTAACTGTCTTGTCTTCGTTGGTAATTTATTACTTTTCATTGTCAATTAAACATATTACGTAGGATGTGACTATATCAGCTAATGTATTGTTTATTTATCAACAGGCTATTTTGTAATGAGGGCCTTAAAGGTTCCTAACTGCATCGTATTACTTCAAATTCCAGTAGTATTACAATATTTGTGCATTGCACTGTGCCTGTGCCTGTGCCTGTGCCTGTAACGTTTAGTGCATTGGCATGGTCAATGTTTGCAGTGAACTTCATACTGTTTAATTATCAAATGCTATTGATTACCGGTATTTCTATTAGGCGGTAATCTCACAATGACCTAATGCCAAATTGATGACAAGTACCCTGACTGTATTTCATACGATTATGTGTTTGTAAAATAATGTGTACATAATATGTAAAGCCTTATGCCTATATGAAATGACACTAATTTTGTAGATACTCTACTATAAGAACTAAATTACTCAATAGTATTCAAATGTATCCCTCTTCAAGACCCTACTTGTAATGTAAAAATATGGTTTAATACCATGACCCCATCTGTACCACTTGAATTTGGGGCAAAGTTTTTCTGTAGACATGTACTATTCAATGACTTTTCTTTCAGTGTAAACTGAAATATCATGACTATGTTACTAATTTGTGTGTAAAATGCTTTATTTCATGTACTTTGGACACGCATGGGAACTGGCGATTTCGCAAACGAGATTACATAATGCACACAGAACAATGGACGTGCTATTATATACCACTGATTTTTGGCCTTTTAATGAAGATGTTTGTTGGATGATGTTTGGCCACATAGTACTGTCCATTGCACCCTTGGCCAACCACCACTATTTTGCTCTAATTTTGGCTTTGCTGATGCAGTCTGCTAATAGCTCCGTTGGTTGGAGCACACTTGGTTGTCGAATTGCATGGAGGAATACATCAGAACCTTTTCCCCATGACTTCAACTTCAATGCAACCAGCCAGCTCGCCTACAGTGTGGTGTAATCTTACAGTGTTTTGTGTTCGTGTGCAGACCTAAAATAATGGTAGGATAATGTGATGTTCGTGTGCAGACCTAAAATGAATGTTAGGAGCTAATGTGCTATTCGTGTGCTTATACTATTCAGTGCCTCCCATTGCAAACGTTGTCCACAGGTTCATTACCAGTGTTTAGATATATTTCTTGGTTCTTTTACATTCTGTGACCAAAATAAGATTTTTGCTCTTGATAGATACATATGCTTTCAGAACTATAATGAGTCAATACCCTTTAGTCTGAAAAGTCATTGTGCCTATTCGAATGACAAAAGTTATGTTGAAATGCTATTATGCCGAAACAGATACAAATGTTCATTTTTATATTTCCAAAAAATACTGATCTCTGTTACAAAATTTAGATGTATAGGACTTACACTACTGTGTATATTATTTGTAATTACCTCATTTTCCCTAAAAAAGAAATGATGACATTAGTTAAACTATCTTTTGTACAACTTTGTATATGCTCATGTTTATTATTGTATTTTTTCCATTTTTATATTACTTCTAGCTACCTCATTTTCTCCACTATGTCATTTGTCAAACTATATTCTGTAAAATTCTATATATACTTATGTTTACCATTATGTATATTTGTCGTGTATTCCATTTATTGCTGATGTTCTGTAAATTTTGACATTTGCTTATGCCTGTCACATCATGTACCACTCCATGCATGACTTTTGTTGGTACTGTTTTGTAAAATTGCATGTATTTATGACATTCACATTTTTGAATTTTTCTATGAACTCCATCTGTTGTTTTAATCTTGAATATCTTGTGTAAAAATGATTATCAGGTTTTCATATTTTCCATGTAATATTTTTGATGTCATTAATGGATTTTTGGACTTGAAATTCAGTAATTTTGCTGGCTAGGCAATGCCATTGGCATCACCCACCCTACAAAATTTTTAATAGGTAGGAGGGGGGGTGATGAAACGTGTCCATAAAAAAAATATTTTTGTAAGAAAATATTGTGCCTCCTGTTTTGTGTCGAGTAACTTGCTTGCAAGAAAAGGTATAATATCACTTCTACTGTGTGTATCGATATGTGCACTGAACTCTGTGAAGTTTCATCTTTGGCAAAGATCATGTATTTCATTGCATTGTAGCTCGCGCTGAGAGAGAGTAGCACTGGTGGTTCAGCTCGCTTAGAGAGCGGTTGAGTTGTGTGTATGGCTCCGATGTAGAGCAGAGGCTGCTATGCCAGCAAGTCGATTTGATTGTATTTGGAATATATATTGTATTGTATTGTAACACCGCTGGAATGAAGGTAATTACATTTGATGTCATTAGGAAGAAGTTGTATTATGTAGGTAATATAATGCTGATTACTAATAATAAGTAACAAAGTTGACCTTTCTTTCCTGTTTCATTTACGTAGTTAGAAGATTAACCTACTTCCTTCATTTGTTAATTAGTTATTAGTGGATTTAAAGTGCAGTGGTTTTTTAATATCTTTCTCGCAGTCAAAATTTTGAGTATAGTCAGTGTCTGTTTCAAATGGTGACTTGCCACAGTTGTTTTGTGTTTAAAATATCCGTTGCGCACATAATCAGTTTAATGCACTGTTTCTTATTTAATAGTATATACATCAATATCAGGGCCATAATTAAACCAAATTGCTGTGCTAATGAACAATTTGTTGTCTGATTTAACGATAGGTTCAACATCCACAACGCACACACAGCTTTTAAGGATCCTCACTGTAGCTTCACGATATATATACTCACTCATGAAATTTGTTATTAAAAATCCGACCCAATTCAAAAGTAATAGCACTGTGCATTGCTACAACACTAGGAGAAAGGATGATATGCACTATTCAAGGTTAAATGTAACTTTGGCTCAGAAAGGGGTGAATTATGCTGCCACAAAAGTCTTTGGTCATTTACCAAGTAGCATCAAAAGTCTGACAGATAGCCAGTAATTAAAAAGAAATTAAAGGAATTTCTGAATGGCAACTCCTTCTACAATGTAGATGAATTTTTAGATAGAACTTAAGAAAAAATGATTAAAATATTGATTGTCAAATGTAGACAACATTTACTAAACTGACACGTTCCACATCATTACGAAATGTCGTATTTATGATCTATGAAAGTATTAATCTAATCTAACATAATTGGTACCTCACGGTAAGGAAGAAGTGTACGAAGCTTGGTTGAAATCGGTCCAATGGTTTAGGAGGATACGTGCAACATTTTCGCGTAATGCAGCAGTTTTTCTCGCATCTCATTGTTTATGACGTCATATCTCGTGAACTATGTGTTGTACGTGATCCTTGCACTTACAGGGACCGTCCTCATGGATTGAAGCTTACGTGTGCACAATTTCATAAAGATTGGGAAAAAATTGTAGATTTGTATGCAATATGTACAAATAAACAAACACACAAACATATCGACACTCTGCTTTATATATAAAGATTTCATGAACAAAACGTCCTGTGTGTTTCCTGTAGTTTCCGGTTTAAATCCCAAATAAGCTCCAGCAGTGCAGAGTAATGTAGTGAAGGGAGCCTGTGCAGTCAATTGGCCTTTTAGCCCCGTGCAAAACGCGTCCACTTGACCCCGTTCCGTCAGATAAGTTGTGCCCCGCGCGCTGGCCGGTCACCAGAGCTGGACTCTAATCTCGCCCGCCCTGCTGGTCAATGGGGCCCATTGAGCCCCGCGTTCCTCTACACGACTGTAATTAAAGCGAACTGGCTGGGCACCGCGCTCCACCGGCATGGGCGCCGCATTCACTTTGTGGGGGCGGATTGAAACTGTCCGCAGCGGCCGTTTCACCCGATCACACTCGCCGTTCAGCATCGCTGGCCACCAGAGAAACGGCCGCCATCCAACTGCCACGTGGGACGCCATCAACGGCAGTCTCTCTTGCAGCGCGGTGGTAACAATCAGCAAACTCTGTGTACTTCTTTGAGAAAATTGTAGAAAGTATCAAAAATTTAGCTAGTAAAATGTCACTTTTAGGCATTGTTGCCAGCCCGTGGGATTTGTCCCATTCGTGGGACATTTTGACAATTATTTTTCAGAAAGGGACAAAGGGATTTTTTTGCAAAAAATGAGAGGAATATGGGACATTTCTTCGGTGTCTTTTTTTTCTCGTATGTTGTGGTTTGCTTACACAACACAACACATGACGCGATAATAAGGTGCAAGAAACAACACAGCAGTGCCCAATCCTATTGTACTGTAATAGTAGCTGTATTTATTCACGAATGCCCCATTATTTACGAAAGAGTGACACGTGTGAAACATTGTCGCCGGCCGCGTTGGCCGAGGGGACTGAGGCGTTTCAGTCACGGTCTACACGGTCACTACGGTCGGGGGTTCGAATCCCCCCTCGGGCATGGATATTTGTACCGTCCTTAGTGTAAGCTAGTTCATAAGTAGATTGTAAGTTTAGGGACTGATGACCCCGTAGTTAAGTCCCATAAGCTATACAAACATTTGAACATTTGATTTGAAACATTGTCGAATCCCCGGATAAACAATGCATCACTGAATGTCAGTTATACCCAGTCTAATATTACTTTGTGAGAGACATTTCAGTGTGCCGAGTGGTAGGGGAATTTTTTAAGATCTGTTAGATCCGCAATCTACAACCTCCGTCCCTCATTGGCTGGTTACCTGCAGTCGCTAAGCAACGAAACGACGCTACTGAGCTGCCAATACCAAGTAACAAATTTCAACACATTCGGTGAAGAACTTTTGGAGATTTGCGGCTTCTCTCAATACCTCGCAAATGACGCCGGGAAGTGGCACAAGGGTCGCGCGGCCTTATTTCGTAGATATAAGATGTTGAACGTAACACTGAACATGGCTGTATGTTAGACGAAGTTATAAGAGGCGATAGAGGAGCGTGAGGATTTTTTTTTTTTTTTTTTTTTTTTTTTTTTTACTCACCGATCGCACCCACAGGAAAAGCAGCATGGTATGGAGCAGTATTTTTTTTTTCTTTTTTGCTGTCATGTTTTTGTTTTCTGTGGGACACTTGACGCCGAAAGGGACATGTTGAATTCCTGGATGGGACTTTTGAGCGTCAGAGGCTGGCAACTCTGCTTTTGGGTAATGTTCGATGTGTTTCAATAGAAATGATAAATATTTTAGGTGGTACTAGTGTAGAAGAATTTCAATAAAAAATTCAATATAACAAATATTTATTGAGAAGAGAATGCAAAGTATTTTCGTTTAGTGTGTTGATACACGGGTTCTATGGGCGTATTTATTGAATATCAGCAGTAGAGAGCTGATGTTTACGTTCTTAACCCTTTAAATGCATGATATAGCTGTTCAGTTACATACCGTATTTTTTCCATTATCTCTCAAACTAATCAACATTTTACCACAAATTCATTTGTAGCTGCTTGTATACATAGTGTTACATATGTTAGTTGCTTGTCCTACAAATTATAAATTGCAGAGTGCTACTGAATCAGTCCGAAAGTTAGCTGCATTGAGTTACTCCTAACATGCGCTTTTGTTTACTTCAGTATTCCTCCTTTGCCACGTAAAGGTAGTCATCACAGGCTACTGTTGCGTTATGAGTTACTTTCTGGAAAGATGAGAGGCATAATAGTGACATTTACTGCATTGGGTACATCATGGAAGCACTATATAGCTGAACAGCTATGAAGGTTTTGTTGCTAGTAGTGCATAATAATTTTAAGGAATTTGTTTTTCAATATTTTTCTCAGTATATACGCACTATACATTAACCGTTGTAATTTTTATAGCTTCAAATAAAAAGTCATGCATTACAGGGTTAAGTCGTGATTTAGTTTACATTGTGATTTCATGTTCACCGAGTTTACGAGATTAACTGCGAAAGGGTAAAGTTGAAAATGTGTACCCAGCTGGGATTCGAGCCCGGATCTGCTTCTCGGCAGCTGCGTTGATCTTACACCGCTGGGGACACAGCGATCATCACAACTACACGACTACACTAGCTCGCCTCCCGTCAGATACAAATTCTCAACTTTTCCCTGCCCAATATATTCTTACTCCCAGATGTTTCAAACTGATTTCCGTAAGAGTAAGGGCCTAGGAGTGCGTCTGCACTGAAGGAACGATCAATGCTCGTCATCTCCTCATTACGACCTCCAGCTGTTATAGCTTATTGAATATTCTCAGAATACTGCTGAAGTTAGTAACAGGGTCAGATGAAAATGCTGCGATGGTTCCTTGGATTGACTCTTTACGACCATGGAACAAATGTCTGCCAAAGGCTTGGTGTAGTGTCAATCGTAGAGAAGGCAAGACGGCCACGTCACGAGGAAAGAGTGCGATTCTGTGGCTAAAACAGCCCTCTAATTCAATCCAGGAAGTCGGCAGAACTTGGTGATAATGAAGCTTACTCGCTTGTTGACCTGCAGACAGCATTGTTGGCGGGAAAAATTATTAGGTAAGGCAAGTATTACTTCTCAGATCCTACAGTTTTTCTACAAATATAGTATTATTAAAAAAATCTTTGCTCATTATAAAACAAGTAAGACAAAATTACGAAAGCTGTACAAATTGTAGGACAAATAATTGACTGATAACGTAGGTTAGAATATAAATATTGGATCAATTCTTTTTAGGACTGATGGAAAACTTGTTTGCGCTGAAGACGCTGGTAAGATATTTCTTCAGATGTTTGATGAGGCTAACGCCGATAATGAGAGGATTCCTGACGTGAATGATGATGATGATGATGATGATGATGATGTTATTGATAATGCTGATTACTTGCCCTCTGTTAGTGAAGAGGAGGAAGACGGCGATACGTTGGAAGGGGAAGATAATGAAGATAACGTCATTCACAGTGATGATGATGTAATCATAAGTAGTGATACCACAATGAAAGATTATTTAACTGGAAAAAATGGAATGATTTGGTACAAAGAGTCTGCAACTAAGTGGCAAACTCCATTTCATAAACCTGGTCTCAAAGTGGCATCTAATAGTTCAATAAAAGAATCCCTAAAGCTTCTAATTATTCCAGAGTCAAGAAGAGTGTACAACAACTGGAATGAAGATTATCATACTAGTACAACTAAGATAAGGAAGGATCTAATGGGGAAGAATTAGAGGCCTACATTGGTTTGCTTATATCTTCTGGAGATTAGGGATGGAAGGCTTGATTGAACCGTGGACCGAGTAACATGGCAGGCCTATTTTCAGGGCAATAATGTGCCTAAAAACCTTTAAAGCTATCACACGTTATCTCAAATTTGACAATAAGGAAACAAAAGCTGTACGTAGGCTTAATGATAACGATTTACAGACGTTTGGAAATTGTTCATTTCAAGTCTTTGTTCCATATAGGCCCTACACTACGGGATTTGACGTAACTGTTGAAGAACAACTTGTTGCATTTAGGGGAAAGCATAAAGGAAATGATATGTCCTAAAATGTTTAATAAACAAGAATAAAACTATGTGTTAATTGTGAGAAAGGAAATTATTGTAATAATAAGCAATGTAATAAAATTTTTGCATAATGCATATTTTGATTTTTCTCTCAAAATATTTTAAAATCTATTAATATATATGATTTAAAAACCGAACACAGAGTGTAATATAACAAATTGAAGTTACAACAAAGAGATGATAACAAAATCCAACAATTAAAAATTGCATTAGTAAAGTGGACTGGGGACTTGAAAGACCCCAAGTGCCAATTAGGTAACTTTTCCAACGTGACCAGCTCGGCTAGCACTTAGTCGGGTCACTGTCCGGGTCTGCTTGGCGTTGTTGGCAAGCGGGGTGCACTCAGCACTTGTGAGGCCAATGGAAGAGCTACTTGATTGAGTGGCAGTGGCTCCGGTCTGGAAAAGCGACGCAGCGGCCGGGAGTGCGGGGAGCTGACCACGCCCCTCTCCGTACCGCACCAGTTGACGCCTTCGGCCGAAGGGTGATACGGCGGTCGGTCAGGACTCGATAGGCCTTTCGAAGCCGTGTGGAGACGGAGTTTAGCTTATACTGGGTGAATCACCTAACACTTGCACCGCAAATATTGCGGAAACGGAAAGTGCGATTAATTACGGTTTTCACAGAATGGATTGGTAGTCAGGGGCTCGTAATTTTAGCCAACAAACAGATTGAAATATTACTTAGAAAGTGTATTTTTTATGCAAACATAGTTTTTTAATGGGACAATGCCTGTAGAAAGTAACTAAAAGTAGGGTGCACTAGAATATCAGTAGTGTTTGTTGCAGGATTCTAGTGCAAGTCGTTTACGAGATATCGTCATTTGAAACGTTCACACACCGACATTTGCGTGTGCCAGTCAACCCGCCTAGTTACTGGGTACGATGATGTTATGTTTGCTTACAGCGTGCTCGCTAGTCAGTTAGCATGTAACAGTCCAAGCGGAAGGTCGTAAGTGTACAACGGGGTGTATCAAGCCGTGGTGGAGTAGCCGAGCGGTCTAAAGCGTCTCGCTGCGGAGCGTGCGGTTGCTCGCCGTGGAGGTTCGAGTCCTCCCTGGGGCATGGGTGTGTGTGTGTGTTGTCCTTAGGTTAGTTTAACTAGGTTTAAGTAGTTTGTAAGCTACGGACTGATGACCACGCAGTTTGGCCCGATAGATTTACAAACATTTGAACATTTTGGTTGTACCAATGCAGAAAAAGCCGACATGCTCATGGTTTATGGAGAGAGTGTAGGAAGAATGCGATAGTGGTAGTGTAACACTGAGACAACGTAACAGAAGGAAAGAAGTGACGACAGACGAGGGCGAAATTGATCTTCCTGCTGCTGTTGCAGTTGATCCGCATGTCAGCTTCCGCGCAGTCGCACGAGGGAGTGGTATGAGTCAAGCAAGTGTCCTACGCATTCTCCATCGACATAGGTTCGATTCCTATCACATCTCTCTCCATCAAGAGCTGCATGGAAACGATTCCGAGACTCGTATTAAGTTCTGTAGATGGGCGTTACGACAGGATACTCCAGATGTATCTTGTTAAGTGATGAAGTCACATTTACCAATCATGGCCAGGTAAACCGCAGAAACATGCACTATTGGTCTGCTGACAATCCCTCTTGGCTTCGACAAGTGGACCGTCAGCGTCCATCGAGTGTAAACGTGTGGTGTGGGATAATGAGCCAGCAGCTCACAGGCTCGTATTTCAGAGACGAAACACTGACTGCGCACAAGTATCGCAGCCTTCTAACAGACCATCTTCCACGGATGCTAGAAGACGTTCCTCTGCAGACTAGGGGGAATCTTTGGTACCAACATGATGGCTGTCCAGGCCATAGTGCACGAATTACCAGCATTTCTTCATGAATTGTTCCCAAATCGCTTGATTGGACGCAGAGGACCTGTACCTTGGACAGCCCGTTCCCCGGATTTGACGCCTGTCGACTTTTTTCTGTGGGGGAAGCTGAAAGGTGCTGCCTACAAGGACATACCAACCACACCCGATGATATGCAACGACGTATTACTTCAGCCTGCTCAGACATATCCGCTGAAATGCTAGCACGTATGCAGCGGTCGTTCCATACCAGACTGATAGCGTGTATTTCTGCTGCCGGTGGTCATTTTGAACACAACCTGTGATGGTCAGCCGGCCGCGGTGGCCGAGGGGACTAATGCGCTCCAGTCACGGTCTGCACGGCCACTACGGTCGGGGGTTCGAATCCCGCCTCGGGCATGGATATTTGTGCCGTCCTTACTATTAGCTAGTTCATAAGTAGTTTGTAAGTTTAGGGACTGATGACCCCATAGATAAGTCCCATAAGCTCTACAAAGATTTTAACATTTTGTGATAGTCATTTGTCGCGTTACTGGCTGGAATCCACATAACTAGTGTATGCATTTGTGTCGTTCTTTAGTGTGTGTTACCACAGGTATTGCAAAAGTGTCGGTGTGGGAACGTTTCAAAAGACAATATCACGTAACCGACGTGCACTAGAATCCTGCAACAAACACTACCGATATTCTAGTGCACCTTACTTTTAGTTTCTTACTGTCTACAGGCATTGTTCCATTTAAACAACTATGTTGCATAGAAATAAACTTTTTAAGTAATATTACAATCTGTTTGTTGGCTAAAAATACGAGCCCCTGACTACGAACTGATGTTAAAACCGCACATCAATCGCATTTACCGTTTCCGCAATATTTGCGGTGCAAGTGTTAGGTGATTCACATATACATATACATATAACTTACATTGTACGTTGTTGGCTAAGTGTACTGTGCTGCATCATGTAAATATATGCACGTATTTACACATGCTTACATGCTTAGTATGCCGATGTGGTATTTGTGTGTGTGTTTCACAATGGAAACGCTGCTGCTGCTTGTATAGAATACGGCATACGATTTCCTAACCGGATTCAGGAGCGTTTTCTCGTGTGTTCAGTACATAAATGACATTGGTACAATGCCCAGCAGTCATGTCATACCTGAACAAATTGTGGATGAAGTAAAAGAGCCGGCCGCGGTGGCCGAGGAGACTGAGGCGCTCCAGTCACGGTCTGCACGGCCTCTACGGTCGGGGGTTCGAATCCCCCCTCGGGCATGGATATTTGTGCCGTCCTTAGGATTAGCTAGTTCATAAGTAGTTTGTAAGTTTAGGGACTGATAGCCCTGTAGTTGAGTCCCATAGACTTTACAAACATTTGAACATTTTTGAAGTAAAAGACATTATCACTACTAGAATGTAGTCCTTCAACGCACATCCACAGAATTTTTGCAAGTATCGGAGTTCCACATAAAGAATAACGTGGACACTGCACATGAACGGGTTGCGTCCGTCTCATTTACAGTTCATTCAGCATTTGTGAGCAGCAGATGTAGATAAACGATAATAATTTTGTCGTTGGATGCTTTAGAGTCGCCAAGTAATCCCATTTTTACTCTTCACTTTTTCTCTTGACGGCATCAGTAAAACTCGTAATTCACCTAGGTAGTCCATAGAAAACACATATGCCACTGTGGAGACACATTTTGGAGAACGCTTCTCTTTAAATGTGTGGTGTGGTTCAGCAGATTGATTGGGTCTGTTGTGTTACCGTAGCCTCTTACAGGACCCCGTTATCTACAAATTCGTTAACGTGATCTTCCAGAATTATTGGAACAGATGTCTTTGTTTGCAAGAATCCGTATGTTCTTCCATCATGACTTGACTCCTACACATTCTAGTCGTCTAGTTGGCTCATCATCTAAATCTAACAGTCCCCAGAAGATGTATCGGTAGATACGGGCACATTAATGGGCCACCAAGGTCCTCGGACCTTACTCTGTAGTGGGGCATGTATTAAACCGTCCACTATTTTCACTATAAATCTCAATTTCGCAGTAATTCAGTAATTCATTACGGAATATATTGTTTTGAATGTTATTAATGTTTGAGAACATATACTTGTATGAATTTTATTCGCCTTTTTTTGTTTCATGTGTAAAGACGGTGCTGCAACAGTGAGGGGTACTCCGCCGACGTCAGCGAGAAAATGCCGAAGGTCTGCGCGCTGAACTGGAAGATATTGCCTACTGTTGCGGACCGCGATTGACATTTTTTAAACGTTAACAATGTTTATAAAAATGTAAATAAAAATGTTAGTCTCTTTTTGGATTCCGTATTGAGATGAAGTCTCGTTGAAATTTTGATTTTTAATACTGTATTATGTCATATTACTTACGTCACATACATTTAAAATAAGGAGTTTAAAAATGAGTGTCCACGATTTCTAAATATTGAATAAAGATATACAAATGATTTGTCTTAACTGATGGCAATTCTGAAGTGAATTTTGAATATGGTCTGAACGACTTACACGAAACGTGTGTGCCACTAAAGTGGCACGATTATTGACGTTACGATAACGACAACCGTGATAGACGAGCTATGGAATAAACTGAGACTGTCATAGCAAATAAATTAAAAATTTGACTCAGGGTTTGCTAACCTATTGCATCTTACTGTGGAATCTAACTTTGATTTATAATTTTTGTTGCTGGGGTGTAAGTTAACTTCGGGTACGAAGTCACGGTCGTTCAAGAAGCTGTTTGTTTATTATATCTGTAGTTAGTTAAAAACTAGTACCAGCACAACCCCTTCGGGGTTTGCATTTGGGTATGGTTGAAAGGCAGTGTCTACAAAGAAAAGGTAAACACAAGAGCCGATTTTATTTTGATTATGAAGTATGTAAGCCTCGTAAAAGAAAACAAAGACGCCCTCAAGAGTTCTAAATGTAGTGTTATCAAGAGAAGTCAAAAGTGCATTGAAGTTGGTGGTCGAACTTTTTAAAATCAAATTTGAACTTCCTCATTTGGCTTTACTTTAAGTTTGTGTGGTTACGTATTATATGTTATATGGCATTATTTAAATTCGTCTATATTACCACCTTCTAAAGAAGAAAATAAATTAGTGACAGGTTTTAAGATAAAGAACGGCACCGTAACGGCATGGTGGAATATGAAACAATAAACCGCAGATTATGTCGACTGAGGCTGAAGGGAAAAATCTGCAACTTGTAGCTGATTGGTGTGCATGCCCCAACGGAAGATGCAAGTGAAGAAGAGAAAGAAGAATTTTGTGAGAATTGGAGCAAGTATATTACAAGCTGCTAAAGTATGATGTCAGAATTATCCTGGGGGATTGTAATGCTAAAGTCGTTAAAGAGGAAGAGAACCAATTGGTGGTAGGTCTTCATAGTAAACATGTGGAATCAAATAAAAATGGTTGAAAACTTGTTTCCCATACAAAGACATTCATAAGGAGACTTGGATATCACCAGATGGGTTACGAGAAATCGAATAGGAAATGAACTGACAGGTGGACGGCATGCCTCAGATATTTTGGACGTGATTAGCTGCCGAGGAGCGGATTTTGAATCGGAACATCTTTTGGTAAGAATCAAAATCTTAGAAAGGACAGCAGCTAAAGCCAGAAGGGCTGGGCTGAAGAAAAGTAAGGTCTAAAATGTAGAGATTCTCGAAGATCAGAAAAAAGGAAGAGTATAGGAACAAAGTGCAAGAGAAGTTTCAAAAGATCAGCGTGACGGAGGGAAATTATATCAATGTAGTGCTGGAGAAAACTAAGATAGCTTTAAATACAACAACTCAAACTTGGAAAAAGAGGAAAACAGAAAAGAAACAGATGGTTTGATGAGGAGATGTGAAAGGGGCTAGATGATAGAATTCAAGCTAGAAAAAGAATGTTACAGAGACCTACACCAAATAATGTGGCTATGATTAAAGAGAAGAGAAGGGTACATAAGAATTTAGCGCGGATTGAAAAGAGTGGAGGAAAGGGAAAGGATGGATGAAATACAGAACTTTGAAAATAAGAAGAAGAGGAAATTCTTTTATAAAAAAATAAACACTTTGAACTGTTGCTGTCAAACAGGCACATCGAAAGTGAAGAGAGAAGTGGACGCCTATAGAAGAAACTGAAGAACAACAAGAGGTGGATGGAGATGATGATGCAGTGGACACAGAACCAGCATCGGTAGAAGAGTTAAGAGAAATTATAAAGCAACTTGGGAATAACAAAGCTCCTTGACACCGCTTAGTAACAGCGGAAATGAAACACGGATGTGAAATATTAGTACGGAGGATACATAAAATAACTACAATGGCCTGGGAGAGAAAGAAGAAGAGCAGAAAAACTTCTAGGCGAGTACAAGGCAGGTTATAGAATTGAGAGGTCTACAGCTGAGCAGATATTTACAGTACGTTTGATGGTGGGGAAGACTTGCGAATATAATGTAATATTAGAACATCTCTTTATAGACTTTAACCAGGCCTATGACAGAGTTGAGAGATCAGGACTGTGGAAAACAATGCAAACATTCAAATTTCCTAAGAAGCTAATAAAATTAACTAAGATGACTTTGGAAAACAGCAAAAACCATGTGAAAGTTCAGGGATGTCTGTCGAGATCGTTCCCAGCGGAAGAAGGCCTAAGAGAGGGAGACCCATCGTCTCCAATACTATTAAACTTGATATTAGAGACAGATGTAATATCGATCCACAAACTGAGGAGGCAATATTTACAATAGACTTCTGCAAATCATAGCCTATGCAGATGATATAGTAATAAGTGTTAGAAGTACGGAGGTGCTAACATCAGCCTTCAAAGAGTTGGAAGCCGCTGTCAAGAACCTTGGTTTAGAAATCAGTGAGACGAAATCTAAGTATATGCTAACTGAGAGAGTTAGAGAAACACCAATGATCTACAGATAGAAGGGATCAACTTTGAATGCTTAGATAGCTTTATTTATCTTGGCTCAGTAATAACATCTGGAAACAAACTGAAGGCATATATAACAAACCAAATTCAGGATTCCGACGGAATCCTATAAATCATTCACTATGAGCCATGCTCAAAAGTAAGAACCTAAGTAAGAAACTGAAGCTGACACTTTACAAAACAGTGATCAAACCAATTCTTACGTATGGCAGTGAGGCATGGGTACTAACGGAGGCTTTGGAAAAGAAGTTATTTATACGGGACAGGAAAGTTATGAGGTAGATTTTCGGTCATGTGAAAGAAGGTGAGATATGGAGAATTAGGATAATGAAGAAATAAGGTCTCTGTACAAAACACCTGATTTGGTAACCTCAATGAAAATGGCTAAGATGGTTAGGACATGACCAGCGGGTGAGAGAAGAAAGGCTCCCGAAGAAGATGATGATGGGACATCCTGGAGGTAGAAGAAAGAGATGACGATCGCGTGTGAGGTGGCTGGAAGATGTGGAAGCCTACCTGAGAGCAGTGGGTGTCCTGTCCGCCTACTACAGCGGCAACACGAACAACACGAAGGCGTCGCGGGTTGCCGTGCAGCTAGGCGAACACTCCACGGGCCCCTACGAGCGCGAGCGCTAGCAGCAAGCTCAGATGGCGCAGTAAAAGGAGAGCTACTACCATCCCCCGTAAACGAGATCGCGGAATAAGGGCAGGCAAATATCTTTCCGCGTGCATATTTAAGGACGCGTGCATATTTAAGGACGAGCACAACCTAGCCAATGCGGTCGGACGCCAGCCAAGGGACCTGCCACGCCTCCCCCCTCCGGCGTCGCCGCCGCCGCTGCTCAGCCACCGAGACGCGTCGCCAACGACGCCATCGGGTCTCCGCAGCACCGCCGCCGACTGTGGGGACGGACTAACTGTAGGTCGCCACACTGATGTCCGGAATTGATGAACTGGACTTCCCGAAGTACTGGAACTGCAAACCAGTGGACCTTCAATTTTGTGTCTTTTGTTCTGTTGTAACATTAGCATACTGACTTTTTTCGTTGTATTCTAATAAACTGTATTGGAGGAATTCACGAGTGACTTCTTACAGAGATTCGTCAGTGGAAGTGAGGAGGTGGCGCAGGTGAACTGAAGACCGAGACAACTGGAAATCTGTGATTGAAGAGGTCAAGGTCCTCAGAGTGCCCTGGAGTAAGTAAGTAAGTAAATATTTACTGTTCCTCCTAAAACACCGTTCATTTCTAAAACGTCATGAAACTATGTAACTTTTTGGGAAGTAATGACTACGCAGTGTCAGAAATGAATTGACTGATAGTACGGACAGATAAAAGGTCTACGGAAAGGAGCTAGTATTTCCCTGTGATTTCAGTTTGATTACAGATCAAGAGTAACGGTAAGCTATAAGCCCTGGCCAGGCAGTCTGTGTGCAACTAGAAAGAGAGAGTGGTCAGTGCTACATACATCACATATAATACACTCAGGCGGCAACCATTTTTTTTGCCAAAATTCGCGCGGAAAATCCTGTCGCCGGCCGCGGTGGCCGAGGGGACTGAGGCGCTCCAGTCACGTTCTGCACGGTCACTACGGTCGGGGGTTCAAATCCCCCCTCGGGCATGGGTATTTGTGCCGTCCTTATGATTAGCTCGTTCATAAGTAGTTTGTAAGTTTAGGGACTGATGACCCCGTAGTTAAGTCCCTTAACTTCTACAAACACACACAAATTACTGTCACTTGTTGAATATCACAAAGCATGAATTTCACACTCGCACAACACCACCAGTTCTAGCTTTCTGTTTGGTGTACGGCTTCTGTAAATTTAATGCGTAGTGAACTACGCCATTTATTACAAGGTTTCGGAAAAAAGTGAGAATCAAGCTGGTTGAAGCGAGTTTCATTTGTATTATTTCAGAAGTTTTAATAGGTTTCATTGTTCCCTACTTCAATCTTCATCGTTGAAGTTAGTAGCCTCTATGATTTTTTTTTATTTCTCAGCATAATATATTTTAGATTAGTAATTAAACATAAAAGATTACGATACCGAGTTTTGTTAACTGACATTTAATTCGAGAAATACAATTCAAACAACAGTAGCACAAAAAAATTGTGTCAGGGGAAATTCGAACTACATATAGCACTACGAGGGGGTACCAAAACGACGGGAATTAATTTTTAAAATGTTAACTGATTCTCCCATCGCTTCTTGGTAGAACGTATTCATTATGATGTCTGATTATTGCCTAATAAGCCGAAAATTGATTCACTAAATAAACAAAACCGTAGAACAAACATAAAATTGTGTATTTTAATCTTCATAATTTTTAAAAGTTATATATCATCAAACTGTTAACAAAACAACGTTATAACTAAGACATTTATCCCAACGGTGGTTTAGCGTTCGACACAGACATTGTAGTCATCGTTTTTTCTTCAGTTTCTTAAGCTGTAAAATCGGCGTCCTTTCGTGCCCTTTTCATAGCACAGAGCATAGAGTTGGCTCCAGTATGAATAACCTTTGACAGAAAATCTGAATCAGTAGGTAGCTGTTCTTTCAAAATACGACATTTTTCAACTCAACATTCCTTTTGATTGATAGTCGGAACTCAATCTTGGCAGAAACCCTTTTCCTTCCCAAATCTTCCTTTAAAATTCGTTGGCCAGAGATCCAAGAGAAGCCACTAATCTCTGACAGCGACAGTCAATGAGAACAAGATCGAGAATTTTTTCAGTAGTTAATGGACGTTCATGTCTCCAGTTTTAAATGAAGCAAACAACTCGCACAGTTGAGTTTTACCCGTAGCGTCATCTTGGTAAGCTGTTTTAAACATTAAAACACGCTATAGCAGCACTTTTACAATGTAGACTGTTGCCCCTGTAACTACTGAAAAGGCTGCTGCTCCTTTTCAGGAACCACACGTTTGTCTGGACTCTCCAGAGATACCCATCCGCTGTGCTTGAACCTACGATACGGCTATCTGCATTGTTGAGGCACGCAAGCCACCCCGCCTCGTCAATGTCTGTGGTTCATGGCGGTGGAAAATAGTACTATTCTGTGTAAATTGAAGTTTATAATATTATTCTGTATTATGAAAAGTTCTCTAAAACATGCTGGTACAAAATTATATCCTGTAATTAATGAGAAATTAGTTTGTAACATATATTATTGACTACTAACTCATGTAATTTTTGGTATAAAACCTCAGTTTATATTGTAAACCACATTCAACATTAACAATTATTTTAGTGAATTTGTAATAAGCAATGCTTTGTGTTGTGATAAACTTTAATTACAAACAGGTAAATGTAATATTTGTCATTTAGGGCAAAGAAGCTAGATGGCTTACGTCAGTCTCTTTTTATGTGGCCTAAAATCTGAGTGTCATTGATTGGTCAAGTGAGTTGTCGTCTGTAATAAAAGGCGTTAAAAATAAATGTGTGCAAACATAAAGAACCTGTGTCCACTACAGTTATTTAACATGAATAGACACGTATATTGAATCACAAATTTTGTAGCGATAATATATGGACGAAATCAGGACCTTGGCAAGTTAAGTAGAAGACTTAACTAACTTTACAGCTTACGCAAGTATGTTAAGGGACGAACTTTAGCTTGCGGCATATTTAAGTGGCCATTAAATTTTCAGTGCCTTGGAAGTAGCATGCAATGAACATCGTAACGGCATTAAATGCCCTACAACTTCCGATATGTAAATGAAGAAGGTGTCAGCGGAAGCACACAATTGGATAGAAGACACGTGACCTACTTCGAATTACCGTTATATGATATTGTTCTTTCCGATGGTTGAGATCTTACTAGTGCTGCGTTTATCAAATCGATGAAGCAAATCGATATCTGAGTACGTCGTTGTAGACGGGACATTAAATGATCTTTCTCTTTCCTCCTTCGATGAGACGTGACGCTCTGCTAAACGGTGATGCTTAGTAGTTGCGGAGGATACTGTGGCATGTGTCTATTCAGGAATTATCGTCAGAAACGCTTGCTCAGTCCACTCGTTTTTTCGGAACGGGAGACTACCTCCGTTGCCCGCAGTCTCCAAGAAGTTGGACATTGCAATCGTTTTGAAAAACGTCTCATCCGATTTTAAGAAAATTATTGTCTGGAAAAAATGGTTTTTGCGCATATTACAATCTGATATCTTCTTTAGACCAAGCCCTGAATTTCTTTACGTTATTCGTTATAGTTCCTCGGATGCATGAAATTGGACAAACAAATTAACGAAATTTTAAGAAATTTTCAAAGCTACTGAAAACAATTAGAGGTTCAGGTGAGAAATACACAATACACATGTGGTAATGTATTTTATGCAGATTGGCTACGCTTGCAATTTGGGTGTGACATAGTAAGAATTTTTTTGTCTCAACTCTTTACTTGGCATTTAGACAGGATTTACTTAAAGCAAGGCACCATAGGGCTACCATAGTAGTGAAAAAGTCATTATCGTTGCCCTCTAATGTGGTGTGTGATCACTTCGAACGACCAGTACAGTTGCACACCTGCGTGGCGTGGACAGTAACGCGTTATCGATCAGATCTTGAGGGATATTTAGCCATTCTCCCATGAGTGCAACATCCAGCTCTTCAACAGTTTTGGAAGGTGCTGGTCTAGCTGCAATGCGTTTGATAAGGGCATTCGAGACATGCTCAGTTGGCTTTACGTATGGGAATCAAGTAGGCCACTCCATTCCTTAAATTCCCTCAGCTTCAAGCACGTTGTCCACCAGTGCAGCGTCCACGAGCGTTATCGTCCACCAGGAGGAACCCATCTCATATGGCCCCAGCGTAGGGCACAACAGAATGTCGAAGGAATCGTGTCTATACCTCTGAGCAGTAAAAGCGGCATTCTGTACGACATAGAGACCCGTACGACCGCTAATACCCACTCATGCCAACACCATTTGTCCACCACCATGATATGGTGTACGTTTCCTGCGCACAAGAAGGATTGTTCAGAGTTCCACGTTCTCTGCATATCAGGAAACGACGATTTCCCAGCTGAACAAAAAATCTTGACGAAAATTCTAGACGAAAATTCACATAGGCTGGAGCCGGCGATGAATTATTGTATCCGATACATTTGTAACTTACGTTTCTACGACAATATCACTCCCGAATACCAGCAGCTGTCATACATTGTATTTGATGCATCACTTCCTCAATCATTGAAAACCTTCTTACTTATCCTCAATTATTATGTTACAATCTGCACAGCAAAAACACACTCTCTCACCATAATAAAACTCTCTCTGTATCATCACATAACAATGCACCTTCTCTAAATCATTTTCTGTATCGGGAACACGTCTGTGGAACAATCTTCCTCAAAAGTTAAGAGAGATAAAATCAATTTAAAACATTAAAATACAGCTAAGGATTCACCTTCTATTAAAATAGCCATCTTTTTCTCCACTTACCAGTCTGTAGCCCAATGTTGTCAATTCCTCCTCCCCCCATAAATGTTTCCCTTTCCTTTCGTCAGCAGAGATCTCTGTTCATATATATCTTCACTTCCTCACATCCATTGGCACTGTCATTTCTCAATCTTCTCTTCTTTCACTAATCATTTTCCTCCTTCTGTTTATGTTAAACTTAATTCAAATGTGTTAAACATCTGTCTCCATGTAAATATATCTTGTTATCATCAGTATTACTTCGATTTTTGTGTTATTATTATCATTATTATTATTATTAGTATTATCATATATTGTTATTATTAATACAGTTTTTGTAATTAAATCATTTCTTTATGTTGTTCCTGATCAGATGTAAGAGAGGGCCGTATGACCCTAATCTGATCAGGTTAAATAACCAAATAAATAAAAAATAAAATAATCTGTAAACAGAAGTCGGCGCCATTCGTTACGACTCCACTCCTGATGTTCCTCCGCCCAGTTTATCCGGGCTAAACGTTGTCGTGATTTTAACGCGACACACACCACATACCTCCGTGTGTAGAGGCAACATTTCCGAAGGTGATTTCAGTATGTTTGTGTTGGCATTGGGCGTCCTGTTGCTGCCTGGAGGGAACGTTGCAGTCGTTAACCAGAGATGACGCACGTCTACATTTACGTGGGATAATCTGCAAATCACATTTAAGTGCCTGCCAGAGGGTGCATCGAACCACATTTATACTATTCATCTCCCATTCCATTCTCGAATAGCACGCGGGAAGAAAGAACATCTGAATCTTTCCGTCCGAGCTCTGATTTCTCGTATTTTATTTCGATTACCATTTCTACCTATGTAGGTGGGAGTCAACAATATATTTTCGAATTCGGAGGAGAATGTTGGTGATTGGAGTTTCGTAAGTAGACCACGACTCAGCGATAAACGCCGTTGTTGTAATGATTCCCATCCCAGATCCTGTACCATTTCCGTGACGCTGTCTCCCATGTATCGTGACAATACAAAAGGAGCTGCCCATCTTTGGACTCTTTCGATGTCCTCCGTCAAACCCATCTGATAAGGATCCCACACTGGGTAGCAATACTCCTAAAAAGGACGGACAAGCGTAGTGTATGCAGTCTCTTTAGTAGTTTTGTTCATAAAAAAAAAGGCTGTCTCCGGTTCGCCTTTTCCTTTACACTACCTACATGTTCTTTCCAGTTTAAGTCTGAAGTAATAGTAATTCCTATGTATTTTGTGGAGTTTACGGCCTTCACCTTTGATGGATTTATCTTGTAAACAAAGTTTAACGGATTTCTTTTAGTACTCATGTGGACGACTTCACACTTTTCATTATTTAGAATCAATTGCCAGTTTTACACCACACTGATATCTTTTTTAAATCGTTCTGCAGTTGGTTTTGATCTTCAGATGACTGTACTAGACGATAAATGACGGCGTCATCTGCAAACAACCTAAGTGAGCTGCTCAAAATCAATGTTCAAATGTTTGTTAAGCTTATGGGTCTTAACTACGGGGTCATCAGTCCCTAAACTTACAAACTACTTATGAACTAACTAAGACTAAGGACGGCACAAATATCCATGCCCGAGGGGGTATTCGAACCCCCGACCGTAGTGGCCGTGCAGACCATGACTGGAGCGCCTCAGTCCCCTCGGCCTCCGCGGCCGGCTGAGCTGCTCAGATTTTCTCCAAAATCGTTTATGTATATAAGGAACAGCGGAGGACCAATAACACTACCCTGTGGAACGCCGGATATCGCCTTATCATCGATTACTACAAACATGTTACTGATGTTATCCGTCGACGAACTTGGCCTTGCTTTTCTGTTTACTGAAATCACGTCCAGGTCCTGGAATTTACACTTTGGACACTCCAATAGCTTCAGTTACCTTCCTCTGTTTCTGTCCCGTTTCACATGGTTCTCAGTGCCATAGCTTTGGATATGTCACGTTGTTGTTGCTGTGCAGTATGCGAGAGTGAAGATCGGAGTGAGAGTTTTAAATTGGGAAAGATTAATTTTTAAAACTCACAACCACTAACTGCGAACCAAATTCCGAAACATGCAAAAATACTGGAACTGTGATTGCTAATGTTTGATTCGTTTTCTAGGGGATGATATCACACGTTCGCAGCTTTGTTTCCCTGCATATGATTAACAAAACAATTCATAATGAAGTCAAGTTCATGAGAGAAAAAGGTGTACTAACCACTATTTTTGAAAACACGTGTAAGTTCCCTTTATGTTGTTTATTATACCATATTAAAACCCTGTGGCTGATACGTCTGTACGTCGACACATTTATCAAATAAAGTTATAGCTCGTGAGCCCCCAGACAAAATGAATATTTGTCGCAAATTGTTTTCACACCATGTGGCTGTCTCAAACACCGTTTATGTTCATGCCTAGACGACGACACGTGTTACATTAACAAAACACAGTCATTTTAATTCAGTGCGATGCACACCTTGTTCCACCGGCTAAATATTCACAACACACAGTAGCACTCGATTCAACTTGGTGCAGTCAACGACGAGCAACCACACATGACAATTGCCACACAAAAAATCTTCTAGTCTCCACCTGGAGATCCACATGCCGACTGTGCAGAGCGACGCCGCCCGGCCAGCTCCACCACTCTCCAACTGCCGGGTTTTTTCCCTACGTCATCAACTTCCCCATGTGAGCTGTTCTAACCGACTTACCAACGTACAGCGCTCAGCCAAAACATTTCTAAAACTTTACTTAAAATCAAAATAATTACACTACACATTAAACAAATTTCTTATTATGTTTTATATTGGTATAAACATCCTTTGCACTATTTATTTTAATCGTGCAATTTCTTATATCACGGACAAGTGATTTAACTGAATATTTCAAGATAAAATACACAAGATTAATTGAAAATAAAATGAGAAATAGTTAATATATTACTTTTATAAACAAACATTGCCATGCTAGTTGTGTAACTGTCTTGTATACATTGGTAATTTATTACTTTTCATTGTCAATTAAACATATTACTCCAGATGTGACTATATCAGCTAATGTATTGTTTATTTGTCAACAGGCTATTTTGTAATGAGGGCCTTAAAGGTTCCTGACTGCATCGTATTATTTCAAATGCCAGTAGTATTGGAATATTTTATTTCACGCTGTGCACTGCACTGTGCCTGGCACTCGTCATTGTCCCTCTCTCCGCTCACCGGAAACTAACCTGGAAAATCCTAAGCTGGAACAAGTCACCAACGTCGGCCTGCTCGCTGGCCTCCTGTCAGCTACAAGCACACAGCAAATCTCAACGTGGAGAATTTCTGCCTATGGCCTAACTATAAATGTTGTCACCCAACTGCGTACATACATTGCTACCATAATTAATAAGATTAAAATTGTGTAACATTTAGTGCATTGGCATGGTCAATGTTTTCAGTGAACTTCATACTGTTTAATTATCAAATGCTATTAATTACCAATATTTCTATTGGGCGGTAATCTCACAAGTACCCGCTCACAACATTTTCTGAACCCGACTGCTTGTATAATTTGTTTGGTACAGTAAAGACAAGGCAACACCGACGCCATCTGCAGCAACTTTCTATTATTTCCACTATCCCGGTTTCCGTAATATTGTTGTATCCACTGCGTAGAACATCAGAAGGACGTAGAACCATTTTAGTTTATTCTAGATATCTCAACTGACCCCCTAATCGTTTTGACCAGTGTGTATCTACTTGACTACTATACAAAGCACACTTATGTGCGGGCAAAGTGTTCACCGAATCACATTCATCCAGTGTTTCTAATTAACAGAATAAACTTTATAATTGGTCCTAATTTCGCTACTGTTGTTCTACTCTCTAACACCACACGTGTATATAATTTATACTATATGCCGATGACGAACAACGATCCTTCCTTCTTCTTTCTTCTTTATTCTCCTAGGCACTCTTATGGAAATCAGTTTGAAAAAACCGCGAGTTTAAGTAATAGTGAACAGGAAAAAGTTGTGCATTTGTATCCGATGGGAGGTGCGCTTGAGGAGCCCGGGCAGTCGTTATCACGGTTACCCCAGTTAGGGTCAGCTCAACTGCCTAGCAAGCATGAGAACCGGGTTCGAATCCTTGCTAGTTACACATTTACAACTCTACCCATTCGCAGTTAATGTCATACATGCCATAAAATTGAATATATTTTCCCATTCGGATGAGAAAGTTTGCGACTTAATTTCGTAAGGAGATCTCGCCGTAACGAAAACGCCTTTGGCGTATTGATTCCTACTCGAACTCCTGTGTCATTTCCGTGACACTCTCTTCTTGTATTGCGATAATACAAAAGGAGCTACTCCTGTTTGTACTCTTTCGATCTCCACCATCAATTTTTCCTGTTAAGAGTTACTCAGCGCGCAGCAGTACTCCAAAGAAAGTCCGACGAGTGTGGTATAGGCAGTCTCTTCAGTAGTTGTGTTGCATCTTCTAAAACGTAATCCTTGGTTCGTCTTCCCCACAGAGTCTTGTGAGTGTACTTTGAAATTCAATCCTGTTGTAACAGTAATTTCTTGAATTTTAGTAGAATTTTGGACCTTCATATTTCAAAAATTTATCTGATAAACGAAGCGAACGACTAATAACACTCCCTTGGGGAACGTTAGATGTCATCTGTGTTTTAGCAAATGCCTTTACATGAATTACTATGAACTGTGCCCTATCTGACAGATATCACCAATCGATATATTTCACAAGAATGTATGTGATCAAAGGTCGCTTAAGTGCTGCAGTGTGAAAGACGTCTGGTAATCTAGAAATTGGAATCGATCTGACATCCCTTTGTTGATCGCAAGTATGTTCTGAAGAAATCATCAGCATTTGCTCCATATCGACGTGCACGCTAAAGGTCAACATTAATATTGTTGTGCAACAGTACATACTTGAAAAATGTGCCTATGTTGTCACTACAAACCGAGCTTTATTCCGACGTGCAGGATGCCTCGCAGACCTGTGCGTGAACTGTACCGTCAAATTACGAGTCTGAAACAGGGCGCCTTATAGGCATGAGAGAATGTGATTAATCAGTGCGGGATATTGCTGCTCGTGTGAGACGAAGTGTTACGTCAGTGCTACAAGTGTGTGCAAGGTCGACACCTCACCCGGATGGCATTGCAGGACAGAATTGCGTCCTATTAGGCTCTAAAAAGTAAAGTCGTATGGCATGAATGACTGTGAGACCACGGACTGCAGGTTAAGCTGCCTAATTGGAAAGGTTTTCCCTATACTCCGCGCCCACAGGTCCCTTTTCTTCGCGAAGTGTGAGAACTGTGTGCAGAAGTGTCTGTTTTAAGTGTAGATGACTGTAAGGGTATGCGTGTTGTGTAGTCTCGTGTTCGTGTTGGAGATGATGGGAGAAGGTGAAAGCCGGTGTCGGCACATAGCCTACTTCTCTTCAAAAGCACAAATGACGCCGCCGGGCGAAACGTCCCCATTCGTCTGACGGACCACCATCAACAGTGTCCCATGCCCCTACCGCATAAGACACTGCGAAGAGTGTTGGTGTTTAATCCAGGACATTGGTGCAAAGACTGGTGACCAAAGGCTTTGGATCACAATCCCTCCTGTCACCTTTTCCGTAAGGCAAAGGGAAAATTGTCAACAGCACATGAAATAGCCAGACTGGTTATCCACCTAAGAACTGAGAACTGGTCACGCCCGACGGTGGTTAACTTCGGGGATCTGGGGCGGGATCAGTGTATCCACCACGGCACGGCCGTTGACTTTCTAGGTTGTGGCACAACAGTAACACGTATACACTATCGGGGGTGATAGTTCGTCCCTGTTGATTAAGATGTGTGTCGAGTGCACGTCGTCCACTTCTCAGCCAACTTTTAATTAATGTGCAGAAACATGTTACATGCAGTGATGTATGTAACGGTGTCTGGCAATTGCATCAGTGTTCACGGTCGAATCCAGGTACTGAATGTTTCAAAATGATGTCCGCATTTTGGTTCGCGGCAGATAGGGTGAGCGGCATCGCAGCGACTGCATTCGACCAAAACAAACGGCGCTCTCTCAAAGCCTGATGTGTGCGGTGAAATTGGGCACAACCACAAATCACAGTCAGTTCGTGTCCAGGATACTGTGAGCAGTTTTACCCATGTGAATGCCATCCTGCACGACACCACAGAAGCCAGTTTGCAGCAACTAACTGCTTCTTTGGTAACAGCAAAGTAGAATGGTATGAATGTTCATGAATGTTATCGTAATGGGTGATTGTGTAATGTAGTTTCGTGTTCGTTTTGGAGATGATTGGAGAAGGTAGAGGGTGAAACTCGCTGGCGACACATATACTACTACTCTCGAAAAGCACCATGGGGCCGCCGAGCTTAACGGCCCCATCACCGTCGAATCACCATCAACAGTGTCCAATGTAGAGAAGTTTGGGATGTAATCCTGGACATTGGTGCAAAAACCGGTGATCGATGACTTTGAACCCCCCCCCCCCCCTTCCTCTTTCTGTCCCGTCTGCCGCAAGACAAAGGGAAAGTTGTCAACAGCGCGTGACATAACCGGACGGTCACCCATTCAAGAACTGGCCGCCCCCAACGGTGCTTAACGTCGGTGATGTGGCCGGTGGATACCTCGGCACGACCTCTGATTGTTTCTTTGACGTCGAAGAATGGAAGCTTTTCTCCTGGCCCTCCGGATCATTGGACTTCACATCAATCAAAGAAGTGTGGTATATGATTAAACGACAGGTGCTTTACTGTAACCTAATACAAACCACCATAGCTAAACTGTCGAATCAGATGACTGCAGCTTGGATGGTTGCACCCAAGGAGGTTAAAATAAAATGAGATGGCTTTATCTATGCCGGGTACATATGAGTTGTATCCAGTCCGCCATCTTCGCGAGTCGTGGAATGCTATTTATCCGTTAAAACTCTTACTGTTAATTGAATTGACAGTCAGTGCAAAGCATGTATTTTCAAAAAATATACTTTCTTTAATAATTATTCATTACAAGATATTTGAAAAACTGAATTTTCAACGCTAATAAAACATCAGCTCTACAATACGAACACTTCTGCATGATTCAGCAATATGGCGGAGGCAGGCTGCGCTATTTCAGCGTTAGGGCGTCTCGCTGTATTCTAACCTCCTTGGCTGTACCACAAGGCAGCATTCGCGTCTTTCCCATCATGCGTGCAACAACTTATGATGGTGTGTAAACATAAAAGTGGTACAATTAAATACGTAACAACCCAACAGCATAGGGATGAAGAACTTGGCCTATCAAAACGCTTCAAAAATGTGAAGACAGTATCCGGAACCCAGAAACTGCATGCTTTCATTCCAGTTATTTCACACAAATTAATAACAGAAACCTACTGTAACTCTGGTGAATTCAAGGAAGAAAGCTTGACGTCACTGCAAGCAGAAATCAATTTGGAATATATAACAGGATTTGTGGTTGTATTTATGCTGATAAGTGGTGTATTGGATGTGTTTTTATTGTTGATGAATATACTGACCAAGTGAAAGTAATGTTACTTCATCCTAATGGACCTGATTCAGCTTATTCCTATCCCACGAAACAAGATATTCATCTGTTTAATAAGAAATCCATTATCGGCAAAGTTGATTTGCATACCACGACTGGAAGGACCTATAATGTCACTATTCTGGAGACTGATAGAATAATAAAACTGTTCAGATCCGTTCAATAATTGGTAAGAACTTTTTCAAACCGTACACATTATTGACAGATGTGATTATCTGGTTGTTAACGTGTATTAACTTAAGCATAGTGAATTAAAAGTTCACCCAAGTAGGACACTCTGTACTATGTTATATTTAATTCCTCGGAAAGTATAGAGAGTTCCAACTTCAAACTTGCAGCATGTATTCATCATGTATAGAGCTATTACATAATTTTTTGTTGCATTAGAATTTTGTAGGTTTTTTTAATAATACTAATTCAAAGAATTAACGAATTAATGGATAATTAAATTTATATTTTATACCATATGAAAGCCCATTAAAAGAGTTTCCAAATGAACTTTATTTCATTATTCTAGCTTAATTAGAAGATGAGCTATGGACAAATCAATGTCATTCCGCAAATGAAAATTTTCAGTTTTTTTTTCTTTTACATTTTTGAGCATCTATTAGTCAGTGACCTTCCATTAGAAAAAAGTGAAAAATTATTTTGAGCTACTATTTATGAGTACTTAAAGCATAAAAAATTTCAAAGAAATCTTAGAGGCTCCGGTTGAAAATCATATTCCATTGTGTTGATTGGACGTGGAATGACCCATCAAGGCTCATGGCGGTCCTTTTTCCCACTAGGCAACAGGACAAATGCTGAAGCGAGGCAACTGAAATGATAATGATTAGATTAGATTAGTTTTTCGTTCCGTAGATCCATGTTGAGGAGATCCTTGTGGATGTGGAACATGTCAAGAAACAAAATTTACAAGTTGAATAATAGATAATACTAATAATATAAATACAGATACACAAATTTTTAAAGTTTTTTTTTAATATAGCTGATAATATAATAATTCTAATATAGTATGAGTAGAAGGCGTTGGCCACTAGAAAGTCTTTTAGGTTCCTCTTAAACTGATCTATATTAGTAGCTAATTTTTTTTTATACTTGATGGTAAATTATTGAAAATGTGTGTTCCTGAGTAGTCCCTTTTTCAGTTAAAGTAAGTGCTTTTAAGTCCTTCTGTAGATGTGTAGATCATTTTTATTCCTAGTATTGTATGTATGAACTGAACTGTTTGTTTGGAAAAGGGATATATTATTTATGATAAATTTCAGTAAGGAGTAAATACACTGAGAGGCAGTTGTTAATATACCCAGTTCTTTGAAGAGGCTTCTACAGGACGTCCGTGAATTAACTTCACAAATAATACGTATTAGACGTTTTTGGACTCTGAAGACTTTTGACTGACTTGAAGAGTTACCCCAAAATATTATACCATATGACATTAGGGAATGAAAGTAAGAAAGTATGCAAGCTTTGTTATTTTTATGTCTCCTATGTCTGATAACACTCGTATTGAAAATACAGATTTGTTGAGTCGTTCCTCCCAACTAAATTTATTATCATGCTGTAATCCCAGGAATTTAATACTGGCAACCTCTTCTATCTGCTCTTCTTCATACCTAATGCATATGCTGACGGGAAATCTCTTACATCTTCCGAACTGCATGTAGTGAGTCTTTTCAAAGTTTAATGACAATGAGTTGGCTTTAAACCACTAATTAATGTTCATGAAAATATCATTAGCAGACCTTTCTATAACTATGCTTGACATACTTTTTATTGCAATACTTCTATCATCTGCAAACAAAACAAACTCTGCTTCTGGTGGTGTAACTGATGAGAGGTCATTAATGCACACAAGAAAAAGCAATGGCCGTAAGATGCATCCTTGTGGGACACCACATGTAATTTCTTCCCAATCCGATGATGCCTGTTGGCATCACTAGTCACTTGCACTGACACCCTTTGTTTCCTGTTAGTGAGGTACGACTTGAACCATTCTGCAGCATTTCCCGTGACCCCATAGAATTCTAATTTACTTAAAAGGATGTTATGGTTCACACAATAAAATGCCTTTGACAAATCACAAAAAATACCTGCTGCTTGCAATTTATTATCTAATGAATTTGGTACATTCTCACTGTAAGAGTAAATAGCCCTCTCGATATCGGAACCTTTCAGAAATCCAAACTGTGTTCTAGACAATATGCCATTTCAGGTTAAGTCATTGAGAAGCTGCTTGTACATTACCTTTTCTAGAATTTTTGAGAATGCTTGCACAAGTGAAATGGGTCTGTAGTTTGATGGTATCATTTCTTCAGAACATCCTAACGAACCTATCTTGTGAATGCGAATTTTCTATCTTTATTTCAAGGTGTTATGTATTCTTTCTTTTTCTGAACATGAGTGTAGATCCCGGTGCAACAGGTAGTAGTAAAGTTAGTATTAAATATATTAAAACACAAGTGTGATGACTCGTAATGTCGAGGCTTATTATCAGTCCTCCACCTACCTACACGGAAAAACAACTCCACGTGGTGGTAACCCGCTTGCTGTTGATGACCTCCGCGGAGTCCCTTTACCCCGAGCTTCTTCTAATACCGCCCCCGGGATTGCGCAAGAGGCCGCACGGCACGGTCGTTAATCACAGCGAGGAGCTCGCGAAAATAAATCACTGGCGAGCAGTAAACTCAACTGGCGGGAACACGGCCGCCAGGGAGCCGAGTCGCCTTGTTGTCGGGAAATGCTCCAGAGATAATCTGCTTACATGTTCTCTGCCTCCCGCGACGAAATTAATGAAGCGGCTTACACAGCAATATCTCTGATATAGTTCCCAGCGTGTCTAATTAGGAGTTTCGTAGCAGCGTCATAAGTGGTACATGAGGACTTACACGTCCAAGAACACTTTCACATTTTATTCATATTTCGCATTCATTTACGTAGCATACATCGTTTTCTCCCTGAAGTTATATGCACCTCCTACGGCGCAACTCGGAAACAAGTTCACATTGAATTAGCTCGCGTCTAACACTGAAGTACAGGCATTATTATCTGAATAACTAAACCAACTGCAGAACGATCTGAATAAGATATCAGTATGGTGTAAAAATTGGCAATTGGCAATTGACTCTAAATAATGAGATGTGTGAAGTCCTCCACATGAGTACGAAAAGAAATCCGTTAAACTTTATTTACAAGATAAATCAATCAAAAGTGAAGGCCGTAAACTCCACAAAATACCTAGGAATTACTGTTACTTCAGACTTAAATTGGAAAGAACACGTAGATAATGTCGTGCGAGAGGCGAACCAGAGACTGCGTTTTATTGGCAGAATCCTTAAAACATGCAACAGAACTACAAAAGAAACTGCATAAACTACGCTTGTCCGTCCACTTTTGGAGTATTGCTGCCCAGTGTGAGATCCTTATCAGGTGGGTTTGACGGAGGACATCGAAAGAGTCCAAAGAAGGGCAGCTCGTTTCTTATTGTCACGATACAGGGGAGACAGCGTTACGGAAATGATACAGGATCTGGGATGGAAATCATTACAACAACGGCGCTTATCGCTGCGGCGTGAGCTACTTACGAAACTGCAATCGCCAACATTCTCCGCCGAATACGAAAATATATTGTTGACTACCACTTACATAGGTGGAATTGATCATTAGAATAAAATACGAGAAATGAGAGCTCGAACGGAGAGATATAGGTGTTCTTTCTTCCCGCGCGCTATTCAAGAATGGAATGGGAAATAAATAGTATAATGGTGGTTCGATGAATCCTCTGCCAGGCACTTAAATGTGATTTGCAGAGTATCCCATGTAGATGTAGATTTTTATCCCCTGGTGAAAATATTTCCAGTTCGTCGTTTCAAAAAATATGTTTCATTAACTAAACAGTTAATTACTAGCCTAGACAGCTTTCGTAGTAAATCAACTTTGTCATGCAAGTTTCTAATTTTTGAAGTCATTTGGTATTTTGCTTTATTTCCAAAAATATTACAACATTTATTAATTTAATTCACGAGGTATTTTGATTGTTACAAAGTGAGTATCAAATGGAATGCATGTTTTACCATAACTGTTCTTAGTCAAATGATGTGGCGAGTTTTTGCACCAAAATGCGACTTAAGTATGAGGTTAGAGTGCATCTTACTTGCGCGACACTTTACTACGTATGGCAGAACTCTCGCAGTTTCCACTGTACTTAAACTGGAAAGGTATTACGTGGGGCAGATCAAAAAGGAAGTTGCACCTCCACATTATGGCTATTTATTAAACCGCCTGTACCAAAGCGACACGGCTATGACAAAATACGATGTAAATTCACATTTCTACACAGTCTCCAAGAGACTGTAAAAATTTCTCGGAACGGTCAACCAAGTTTTTGATTCCGGGTGCATAGAAATCTCCTCCAACGTTTTGTAACCACACGGAGACAGTCGGTCCACATTAGACCAAGTTTTCGGGACTCTACTGTACTATGCTCCAGACCTAATGCTGAAGCCGGCCGCGGTGGCTGAGGGGACTGAGGCGCTCCAGTCACGATCTGCACGGCCACTACGGTCGGGGGTTCGAATCCCCCCTCGGGCATGGATATTTGTGCCGTCCTTAGTCTAAGGTAGTTCGTAAGTAGATTGTAAGTTTAGGGACTGATGACCCCGTAGTTGAGTCCCATAAGCTTAAGAAACATCTAAACATCTAATGCTGAAAGGCATAATCAGTCACTAAGGATGATGATGATGTAATAATAATTAATAGTCCTCTGCGGATTCAACAATAATACATTGAGTGTAACTAGATTCCATTTTTGTGTGCCAGCCCACCACAGAATTATAATGAAATAACAGGTTTTCGCTTGGTAGGCGATGTGAGATGTTTCTTTTATTTAACTTCAAAACATATCGATTTCGTCCCTATGATGGGACATCATCAGTGCAGAATTGCAAGTCATGATGACCTATGTGCTTTGCTTAAAAACATTTAAAGGTCTTGCCGGTACAAGTCACAACAGTAAAATCCTTGTTGTTGTAAAATATTGTTGTGACTTGTACCGGCAAGACCTTTAAATGTTTTTAAGCAGAGCACATAGGTCATCATGACTTGCAATTCTGCACTGATGATGTCCCATCATAGGGACGAAATCGATATGTTTTGAAGTTAAATAAAAGAAACATCTCACATCGCCTACCAAGCGAAAACCTGTTATTTCATTATAATACATTGAGTGTTTAAATAATGTTATATTAAAAAGGAAGTGCTTCCAGATGGCCAGATTTTACTTAAAGAAATATCTCATATTAAGATATATACTACTTTGGAGTGGATGGCGATCGGCCACTGAGGAAGCCACCAAGAGACAGAACTGGTGGGGAGTGTGTGTTTGCGAGGGAGGAGGTGAGTGAAGGTGTGGGCGGAAAAAAGGACTGCACATACAGTTTTGGCAGAAGGACACTCCTGAATGATAGGAGTGATGCCATCGAGGGGAGTGCTAAGATTTGCGCAGCGAGTGGTCGCTTCTGGGACTCTAGATTTGGAAAGAAGAAGTTACGCCAGTGCAGCTGAATTTGTTTATGTTTTTACACAAGAACTTACTAGTGTAGAAATGGTGTTCGGGAAATTTAAACTATTTTGAACTGTTATCAATTTCATGATGGGTGCTCACGAAATTTACAGAGTTTCTGTGTTTCTTAAAATTACGATTACTTAGTAGGGGAAAATGTAGTGGGACAAGAAAGTCGTACTACATTTTCCTATGTCAGCCCTGTTTAGAAGTTATAAATAAAAATGGAAGAAAACGAATCTTTTATTTAGAATGCATACATATTTGATGTTTATGTAAATATTTTTATTTTTATAATATGATTCTTAAAATGTTTTGTTTCTGTATGTTTCATGTACGATAGAGGCGCCGCAATCAATAAGGACAGCGTCCTCGCCGCCGCAGCCAACATTACAGCAGACGGCCACTATTAATATTTAACCGACAGCTACGGGGCTACGAATGCTGCTGCGCCTTCTTTATTGCCGCGCTTCAGTCGTTTCAAAGAAGAAAAACAAAGAATATTAAAATATAGTTAGTCTTGTTTGAGATTCAGTTCAAGCTAGTTGTCCATGTTCACGTTTCTTGCTAAACTGACGCTGTATTAACATGAAAAAGAATAAATATTTGTTAATGTTGAAAGATGTCTTGCATTTATGAAGATTTATTTATGACCAAGAATATTTTATAGCAAGAGAAATTTGATTCTTGTGAAGAATCTCGACTTATTTCAGAAAACAATTTAATTCCGATTGAATCACTACTGCTTAGCTTCTAGTGTGACATTATACGAGTATCGAATGAGAATGTTGAACAACAGTGTTTAGAAGGCTGTGGAATGTTAATATTTTCAGTACTAGTCAACGACAGCGAACAGAAGTGACTTTGATTTTGATGAAATTTTAGTAACGGGCACAGACTGTTTTCCTTGCCCCGCTCGTACAAGAACCTGATTTATTTATTTTTGATGAACTATTTAAAGGAATTACTTCTATAAATTTTAGTTTATGTTGTGGTGCAGGACACTTCGGACGAAATCTAGAGAATTTACACGGTTAGCTTATGACAGTTGGTGTTGCTAGGGAACTGTAAAGAACAAATCAACAACATCCTAGCAACTGATAAAACTTTCTAGTGTCAAAATACTCGCATGATTAGAGAATAAAGACAAACATGAATAATTATATTAACCATTGCAATTATATTGTCACCGTTCCACTACAAAAAGTGTTACCAATTTCTTATCGCAGACAATGCAACTGTTAAACCATTTTTATATATTTATGATTAATATTTCATCTCACCACTTCCAATAAGGAACCAGTTTGATTGAATAACCCTTACTCAGCTAAATCTCTGACATTGCGAGCATTATTTGCAATCATTAGAATAAAACCCTTTTCATTAACTGACCTGTTATTTTATGTTAAATTTATTATTTATTTCGCAATCTACAGCCTATGCATAGAGTGTTTTTAACTACAGGATCAGAGGTAAGAGATAATATGCTGGGGCATGAAAGCAGATATGTACGGTTCGATTCTAAGGAAACATCAAGCCAAACTTCTAAATCAGAACCGTACATAGCCCAATACGTAGGTTCTTACAGCTTTCCCACGAGCTATTAGAAAATGGAACTATAGAGAAATATCATAAAAGTGGTTCGATGAACCCTCTGCAATGCACTTAAATGTGACTTGCAGAGTATCCATGTAGATGTACTCATTCCTGTGAGAAAGGTGTCTTTTCAGTCGGATACACAGATATGCGGAAAGAGGGATTCCGTTTCTACTGCCTGAGGTACGAAACCATAAAAAGAGCAAATATATCGATTTTGCTGCTTTGGTTACCTTCCGAAACCGAGAGAGAGAGAAGGTAAAATAAGGAATGGGTCGTGAATGTATAAAAAATTAACACGGAATAGAAGTAAAATTCAGAAACGTTTCCATTATAATTACTTGGGAAAAAAGTACGTCAGAGAGAAAAATTAACTGCTATGCAAAACAGGAACTACAGACTTTCAAATTTAGATCATGAATATTACTGTTGAAGATGGGTAAAAAAGGAGATTAAAATATAGTCGGCAACAATATTCAGAGCTGCCTTGCATCACGAAAATTTTACTTGCAAGTGGGCCCTTTTAGATCGTGCGAACGATGTTGCGAAAAACGGAGGCCCGAATATCGCGTCAGCTGAAGGGTCCGAGTCTCGTGGCACTCCAAATAAATTAAAACGCTCCCGTTGAACGAAAGCACGCCCGCGCTTCGAGGGCGTTTTTGCTCGTTTTGTTCCAGGGTGCTTCACATTTCCACTAACAATATTCACGGCATACAACACTGGCAGAATAACGACGAACAAAAAGTACACCACTACTCCAAATTGACAGTAAACAATATTACATTACAATTAGTTAGACAGTTATTTACAATTTCAGCACACTAGATAACTGCGTTACGGTACCACATCTACATGTATGCGGTTTATTGAAAGGCACGAACAGTTTCAATCGTGACAATGTATTTAAACTACTATCAGAATGTTTAGCTAACCTTATCACATGTAAGATATTACCTTCGTGTGCAAATACATTAAGGAGCAGAGAAAGTAAAGCACCCCGAGGAAAGAAAGATGCAGACACGAGTTTTTGCGAAAACAGGGGTGGACAAAATAATATGGACACCATGCAGTATACTTCATCTTGTTGTAAGTTAGCACCACCGATTACGTCTTAACCCTGATATGCGACAGCAGTGCAAAATTGAAGTACGAAATTTTGGAGGCAACCTTACAGTGTATTACAGATTTTGTTTCAAGACGGTCAACAGCAAATGAATGGCGAAATATGTGATGTCTCAGATTTCCAAAGAGGCCAACTCGATCTCTAAGCTTATGCCTTTTGAATTGTCATGTTTTGTGTTTCTCTGTCATCAGTGTAGCGGTCGTTATCGCTCTCTACATCTCGCTGGTTACTCATGTAGGTGTTGAGTGATAGGTTTATCTTTGTATAACGTACGTTGTATCGTCTTCGCTCGGAACGGGGACTGATGATCTCGTAATTTAGTCTCCTCCAAATTACAACAACATCAACCCTATAGCGCACGGGAGGTTCCACGATGATTCTGGCATATATATCGTGGTATTCAGCTGTTTCTAATGATGTGAGCAGTCGCCAGAAACGACACCTGGTTCGAATTCCACGTTAAGCTGTAGGTCCCCTTTCCCCGGTCGGATAACTGGGGTAGGCTAGGGATACACAAGTCGCCGAAATGGCGCCTAATTGAAAGACTTGCACCAGGCCAATGAGCCACACGAAATTATTGTTATTTTCCTAACTCTCACTGGTCAGATAACTGTGAATGGATATCTCACCATCTATGATGGCAAACTGCTTGTTGTGACTAACTTATTGCTAACACTGCCATATTTCGAAATGGGGATCGGCCAGCACAAACACACACACACACACACACATATAAATACATACATACTATGCGCAGAACCTTCAACAAGGTCTAAAATTGTTGCAGAATATCACAGGGTTCTGGTGGAGCTAGGGGAAAGCAATAGAGTAAACCTATTGTGGGTCCCTGGCCACTCGGGGATCAGTGGCAATGAACATGCCGACAGATTAGCCAGGATGGGGGCAGAGACTCCATTTATTGGACCGAAACCTGTCCTGACAATCACCAGGGCAATGATCAAATTGGAGCTACGTAACTGGCTCAGAAGACAGCACGTAGAATATTGGACCAAAGCCTATCAACAAAAACATGGCAAGGTAATGATGCCAAAGCCATGTTTTAAAAGAAGCTCTGCAATTCTGGGCCTGAACAGTAGAGAGATTAGACTCATGGTTGGATTGCTGACAGGCCATGGGAATTTCAGAAAACTCCTACATACAATGGGAATAACAGAAGAGGACCCTAAATGTAGGATCTGTGATGACGGTGATGAAACTGCATCACATCTAATCTTCGAATTCATTGAATTGTAGAGTAAAAGGCACAGAACATTTGGGACAACCAGACCCGAAGAAATTGTGTCTTAAAGAACTGGTAAAGGGACTCCTTGCGCTGTTCAAGGGCATTGGGTGGCTTTACTAGATGTACAGGGAGCGATACCGCACAATAAACTTAGTTTCGGTGCGGGTAGTGGCGGGTTGGACCAAGACTGTTTTGGCTTCCCTGAGAAAATCAGTCAATCAATCAAGCAATGCGCAGAAAGAAAATGTTCAAACCTGTTTTGTATAACATCAGAAGGTTGTCAGATATTACCCATGGACAGTAAAATCTCTCTATGTCTGAACACAATTGAACTCTGATTTAGATCAGAGATTGAGGCGCATTTAGAAGGGCACAATTTGACCCATTTCAAATTCGCTTGAACAAGCGCGAGTGCGTGTCCGTGGCATGGCCCATGTTTGCCCCCCTTGTTGACGTCACACTGAGCTTCAGGGCTATAAACATTCCCTATTGAAGAGTCCACAGAGATAGTGCTCTGGCAGCTAGAGAGCCAGTATGGGGAGAGAGTGGCCATTAGTGACACCGCTGCTGATTGGCTGAGAGCCCGGGACGCCATGTTTTTACCACACTTGGTGGGCTTTGTATGTGAGTGAATAGCTACTGTACAGTTATTTACAGGTTATATTACGGTGGGCAGTGCTGCACTTTTGCATGTTAAAAGTGGACCACTGTACGAAATAAAAGCCTAATTCTGGTAGGAGGTACCCAGATAAGAGTTTACTTTAAAAAAAAAAAGCTTAATTTTAGCAGTAAAATTAGCAAAATGTCCGTGTGAACTACCGGCTACTCCCTGCTGCAAAACCTTGTTCCCTGGCCCAAATTGAGAACTGACTTGGTTCAAATTACTCTAATAACATGAAGTAAAATATACAGTGGCCAATATACGCAGCAGCTCACACGAAATTACACTCAGGCATTAATAAACAAGCCACCACAATTAAAGTTATTTCATAAAGGTGGCTAAGAAAAACATTTACGGCGCAACGGAACTTAAACATAAAAAAATAGCATCTGAGCTTGTTCTCAGCACTGGTCAAAAACAATATTAAATTAAAGGGGGAAGGTGCTCAAAAACTACAATTTATAGGCAAGACAAAATTATACTGAACTTAACTTGTTTATTCAGGTCGAACGCAAGCAAAATGGGGAACCAATTTTGTTAACACAATAAAAGTGCATCCCATTTACATGATCTAATACTGACGATATCATAAATTAAACAGAACATAACGCTACTGGGGGGGAGGGGGGGAGGAGAATTTACAAACAACACTCACTCGCTCACACACACGCAATGCAACAGCGAAACTCGCCAAAATCGGCTTGCTGAATTGAAGCAGAAGCAGACGCCGCTATCGTAGGCGAAATTCAGCAAAGCCGGAGATACCACACAACACAATATACAATAAAACTGCGAAGATGGCTCTGGTCTGTCGTGCCTGAATTGAGATGGTGCGTGAGTACAGCAAAGTTTAGTTGCATTTAGAATAGACCGCGAGCAAACTCGCTAACGGCGACTCACAGCTACGTTACATAATCGCACTCCACTGAAGTTGAAGTGGTTAAAAATCGGGTTCATTTCACAAAATCACGGCGGACTCTTAAGTTACAATCTGAGAGTAAACTGTCTACGCACTAGGCACTGGCGTGAATTCAGGTGACTAGCTGCAAACCCCTTAAGTCAGAGTTCCGAAAACCGATAAAAATGTATAAATTCAATTTCCGAAAAAATAGAGAAATTTAACTACGGCAGGCAACCCCTAGAACTGCGTAGAATTTCATAAGGAAGCTACTGGAATGCAGCAACATGCGATTAGGAGCGTTCACAGAGACGGAAGAAGTCCAGTCTCAAAACCCGGAAAAGTGAAATAATTACAAAGTCGGAAAAATAAAAATAAAAACTACGACATGCAACCCATAGAAATGTTTAGAATTACATAAGGAAGCGAAAAAAATGCAGCTACACGCGATAGGGAGTGATTACAGAGACGGATGGCGTGCACTCTAAAAAACCAGGAAAGTGAAATACTTGCAAAGACGAAAAAGTGAGAATAAAAACTATAGCATGCGATCCTTAGAAATACAAATAATTTCATAAGCAAGCTATTGAAGGAGGTTGTACAAGGCTTGGAGAGAATTACTGACAAAGACTGAGGTCATACTACAAGTTCGGAGAAGAAACAGCTAAATTAAAATAGGCGGGGAGAGAAGATCGCGAAATGTTAGGGGAAATAAGAAGGATACACACATAGTTACTTGCCTGATGGGCATGGAACAAACAATAGTGGAAGCTCAAGGATTTGTTCTAAGAACCAACCACGTGGAACACATATCACTCACGGAAGGAAATGATAAGAAAGATTTTACGTGCACTGTACAAAAATGAACATATCGTCGGGCCCCACAAAGCTAGAAAGAATTTATACAGAGTTTGTACACCGCCACATAATCACAAAAGGTTTGAATATACCAGACCGTAATGAAACTGCAACTAGTAACTCATACACCGCTTTTATCTGATTGAAAAACTAGGATACGATCGGAAAAAATATTCAGAAAATGAATCTAAGTTTAAGAGTCTAAGTTAAACATGCTAGACAACGAATCGCTACCATCTCTGCAGACACAAGAGAAGACCCAACCTTACCTCACCACGATCCGAGCACAAAGTGTGAACAGCGAATGGTCAAGAGGCGCGAAGCTACCGGAAACTGGCAAAACCCGAAAAAGTAGCGGTGATTGGGACGCGAGACTCACCTTCTTTGGTAGCATCAGCAGCAGAGGATGGTAACGACTAACTATCCACTTTGAGCCAGAGAGAACCATGCAAAGTGAGCTATTACTACCCACATTCAGACAGCCAGTAGATTCTCGCACATCCTCTTAAAAGTAAAACAAGTACACATTCTCACAAGGACAGTGGCGTAGAGGAGAAGCCGTACTTATTGCCACATTCATAAACACAATAAAAATTATAAAAATATCAAAATCCCAGCAATATTAACTATCTTTCAGAAACTAATATTTTAAAACATGAATTAAAAATGCTATTCCTCATGCCTCAAAAAGAGTGGAGTTCTAGTTTGAACAAAAAGCTAATCTAACGACATCAAATAAATTACAGTATTATAAAGAATATATGGAAGACGACAGAGTAATAATGAACCTTACATAATCATTAAGGACAGTCAAGAGAAACGCCTGGTTGTTTCACTGTTGACTGTAAAAACTGAAGTGAAGATGGCTATATGATGCTGTGTTACCGAGGAATGAAGAAAGAAAATAGTGGGCAGTGAGAGTTAAGAGAGAAGGCGGGAACCGTAAAGCCGACTTTTGGAAACGAACGAATTATTCCTCTGTGTATGAAGTAAATACGTTCTGCTTTTTCCTTGTGCAAGAAAAGCTTCGATAAAAGTTAGTAAATCAATTACCGTCAGCGTTCAAAAAATGTTCAAATGTTTGTTAAGCTTAAGGGACTTAACTGCGGGGTCATCTGTCCCTAAACTTACAAACTACTAGTGAACTTGATTATACTAAAAACGACACAAATATCCATGCCCGAGGGAGGATTCGAACCCCCTACGGGGAACGGCCTTGCGCATCGCTGCATAGCGCCTCTATGCTCTTGGCCAATCCTCCACGGCACCGTAAGTGTAGTTTTCCCGTGGCGTACGGCCTGCGTGCTAAGTTCGTAATCTCAAGGTGGTACGTTCGAAATCGGTAAACGGCAAGAATTCTTTTAATCCCAATTTTCTAGCTTTTTATTAATTTACGATTTTGACACGTCATGTTACACAATTTTTTCTATATTGGTTACGGTGTGTAACATAAGAGGGACGGTACTATTCATTCCTTGAGGATATTCAGTTTCTTATTTTAAGTCAGTTGCTGCTGTTTTAGTTGAAAAAGTATTTAAATTTTTCCGATTTTCGGTGGTTGATGCACGGAACGACTTTTTTTGTTATTTTCCAGATCGACAGGAGCACAATTAGAATGCATTATATGGGGGCGGAAAGGGATAAGAATTTACTAATTTCAGCGAAGGATATCCGACAGAAAAATCTGAAATTGCATCCTGTTTTTTAGATACAAGAAACATATCTGTTTCTTATTCATCAACTGCCAATTGCCGATGATATCAGAACATCATAAAATACGGTTTTAACATTCAGCAGACGTAAACAGTACTTCGCGAGACTTCTATATGTTCACAAATTTGTTAGACCTATATAAAACAGACGAATGGCATTTTAAAGCACGTACTGAGTATTAAGCTACGCTGGCCGCGGTGGCCGAGGGGACTGCGGCGCGCCAGTCACGGTCTGCACGGCCACTACGGTCGGGTTTTCGAATCCCCCCTTGGGCATGCATATTTGTGCCATCCTTAGTGTTAGCTAGTTCGTAAGTAGTTTGTAAGTTTAGGGACTGATGACCCCGTAGTTAAGTCCCATAGACTTTACAAACATTTGAACAAGATCCTCAACGAGGAACGGCCTCACGCATCGGAGCATAGCGCCTCAATGCGCTCGCCCGCTCCTCCGCGGCCTATGGTCTTCAGTGAGATATGCTTCATGATGTATATGGCAAAGTTATTGATTTTTTTTCTTCGGTGGACAGAGTAGCAGTCGGAGCATAGGAGAGAAAAACATCGAGACAATGCATAAGCTTTTGGGGTCAGGATTATCGAGAGCGGCGAACTTTTAGCGTGAAAATATATGTCCACTTTCCTCCACTTCCTGTACCCAGGCATTAGAGTTTCTCCGACAGATCGATCCGTAAGGGTATGTACTGAGGGGAGAATACTGCATGAAGAGACAGTTAGTAATCTATGAAAACGAAAGAGACAGTCAGGATGTGTGAGAAACAGAATGGGACGAAGTCAGTGGCAAAGACGCGGTGAAAGTGAAAGTGGTGGTGGAGGAGGTAGTGTGAGGAATTTCGAGAAAAATGGATTACGCAAGTGATAGTGGAGAGACAGGCGAAAGTGTTAATGGGAGAAAAAGGAAACAGTGGCGAGAGATGTTTGCAAATAGTAGCAGTGAAGGGGAGATGCTGCGTGTGACATGTTCCACATTCACGAAGAGATTCTCAAAATGGATCTACGGAACGAATCTAATCTAATCATTACAGAAAGAGACTGGATATAAGTATTTACATGATCCGTGTTATAAGAACGCGATTGTTACCAACAATTTAGCTGAGGAAAACGGAATGGGGACTGAGGCAACTGGGCTTTCAGCTGCATTCCCGATATATCATTTTGTGAGCGTTTTCTTAATCACTCTGTATATTGTTGTTACACTAATGTGTGATGTAACATAGCTGTCCTAACTTCAGCCACCTCTTACGATTTTTTTAAATTTTAATGTGAAGCCGAAAACTAAACACTTTGATTAAATTAGGGATGATTCTCTGTGGTACGTCGTACACAATGAAAGACGAAAGATAATTTTCACTCCACATTTCATTTTCTTTATAAAATTTTGAGTAAAGTTTCATTGTGAATTGGAAATATCGGCCACGAACGAAATGTTATGAAAATGCGAACATATGTACGCCGGCATTTTCTTCGGCCTCCTGAAATTAACGCTACAGTATTAGAAAACCTTTCTCAAAATTATCTTTGACTCATCCTCCGACCCATTCTTCTCCAGGCAAATGTTCCTTGAAAATGGACACAGTAGTTCTCTCCCGATCTAAGAAGTTTTTTACTAAGAGTCTCAAGTCCTGTGGTGTTAAAGGAAAAACTCCATAAAGCACACTTGCTAAGACCGGAAGCAGGGCATCTTATTCGAATTTAAATAATAATTAGGTACTATTTTCGTCAGGTATATAGGAATGTGTAGTATGATATTTATGCATTTTAAAATTTCGGTTTCTAACTAAAAATAATTAGGATAAAATTAACAAATCTCACAAGTAAAGATGTAATTATGCCCTATTTTTTCCTGTATGATTTTTTTATTTCTTATTTTGTCGTCGAGACTGTACCTTGGTACCGCAAACATTTCATAGGCTTGTTGTATCTATAATGCCCCTTGGAGCATTTTCAAATAAAACTGGTTGTAATTACAATATGCGCGCCCTCCTAATATTTTCCAATGTATTTTTGAGTTTACAAAACCAAGATTCGGCTGCGCAAGAGGCTTTTCTTTATTTCACACTACAAAACGACGTTTTTCTGCACGAACTCGAAATCCACAATCACTGTGAGCTATTTCTCATGCGGAAAGTTTAGGAATGAAGTTGTCAGAGAGCCCACTTCATCGTAGAAGCAAAAAACTGATTTGACAGCCCAGTGGCCAAGTTTTCTGCCAGGTGTCCGAAGTTAGGTCAGTTTACGGTACACATCGATAAGTATTCTATTTTGTCCCTAATACCCCTTTGCCTCTACCGCCTTAGTTAAGTCTAGGTTATTAGAGAATCGTGTGTTAAACAGGTTGATGAGCAATGACAATACTGCAAATAGCTTGTAATACCCCTCTGATGGGATTAACTGGCGTTTGAAGCTCACAGGGACGGTATCCAGAGTGAAAGCTAGTAATCTAAGCTGATGCGTCATTATGGGAATTTTCCCGTTCCACTGACGTACGATCGCAATTTGCGTCACCAGTAGCCTAACGCGCTCCAGATGTGATGGAAATGGCGCGGAAGACAAAAGAACGGCGGCAGCGCGCGGGCCGTCGCTTAACTGCGATTCTCGCCCGCTACCCGGGCTGCGCGCAATTTAAACTTTGCCGGAGAGTTATGGCGGCCTTTCCGTTCCTTTTATCTTTATGGCGCGTTCCAACTTAAGGCAAGTCAGGCCGCCGTACGTCCGGCTGTAACGTGTGAAAATGACGTCATTAGTCGCGATGCGCTGGGATCGTTTCACCGTGGAAGCTGCTGCCATCTGCGAAAGTTCCGCTAATAAAAGCTGCCTCCTTCATATCTGTGTAATATTTTCCACTTTTGTGAGAGTTTATCATGAAACGCAAAGAAAATTATTAGTTACGTAACTTGAAGTGAGATCCAGAAATGATAAACGAAGGTAAATGTACCAGTTTGAAAAAACTGCTTTGAATGCGACCAAGTAGATATATGCACGAATGATAGTGTAATCTATGTTACATATCATATTTTGCGATCATAATAATACACTATTGGCCATTAAAATTGCTACACCAAGAAGAAATGCAGATTAAAAACAGGAATTAATTGGACAAATATATTACACTAGAACTGACATGTGATTACATTTTCACGCAATTTGGCTGTATAGAGCCTGAGAAATCAGTACCCAGAAAAAAACCTCTGGCCGTAATAACGGCCTTGATACGGCTGGGTATAGAGTCAAACAGAGCTTGGATGGCGTGCGCAGATACAGATGCCCATGATGATTTACACGATCCCACAGTTCATCAAGAATAGTGACTGGCGTATTGTGACGAGCCAGTTGCTCGGCCACCATTGACCAGATATTTTCAGTTGGTGAGAGATCTGGAGAATGTGCTGGCCAGGGCAGCAGTCGAACATTTTCCGTATCCAGAAAGGCCCGTACAAGACCTGCAACATGCGGTCGTGCATTCTCCTGCTGAAATATAGGGTTTCGCAGGGATCGAATGAGGGGTAGTGCCACGGGTCGTAACACATCTGAAATGTAACGACCACTGCTCAAATTGCCGTCGATGCGAACAAGAGGTGACCAAGACCTGTAACCAATGGCACCCCATACCATCACGCCAGGCGATATGCCAGTATGGCGATGACGAATACACGCTTCGAATGTGCGCTCACCGCGATGTTGCCAAACACGGATGCGATCATCAAGATGCTGTAAACAGAACCTGCATTTATCCAACAACATGAAGTTTGTCATTCGTGCATTCAGGTTCGTCGTTGCGTACACCATCGCTTCTGTCTGTGATACAGCGTCAAGGGTAACCGCAGCCATGGTCTCCTAGCTGATAGTCCATGCTGCTGCAGTCGTCGTCGAACTGTTCGTGCAGATGGCAGTTGTATTGAAAACGTCCCCATCTGTTGACTCAGAGATCGAGACGTGGCTGCACGATCCGTTGCAGCCATGCGAATAAGATGCCTGTTATCTCGACTGTTGATAATACGATGCCGTTAGGATCCAGCACGGCGTTCCGTATTGCCCTCCTGAACCCACCGGTTCTATATTCTGCTAACAGTCATTGGATCGCGACCAACGCGAGCAGCAATGTCGCGATACGATAAACCGTAATCGCGATAGGCTACAATCCGACCTTCATCAAAGTTTGAAAAGTGATGGTACGCATTTATCCTCCATACACGAGGCATCACATCAAAGTTTCACCAGGCAATGCCGGTCAACTGCTGTTTGTGTATGAGAAATCGGTTGGAAACTTTCTTCGTGTCAGCACGTTGTAGGTGTCGCCACGGCGACAGCCTTGTGTTAATGCCCTGAAAAGCTAATCATTTGTATATCACAGCATCTTCTTCTTGTCCGTTAAATTTCAAGTCTGTAGCACGTCATTTTCGTGGCGTAGTAATTTTAATGGCCAAGAGTGTACTTTTACTAGAGGACCGGTGCGATCTAGAACTCAAGAAATTTGTCGACAAGTCTGTGATGCGGGTAGTAATAGTCGAAGGCGTTAGCTATGTTTACGACGATTATAGACGAATGCTGATGGTATCACTGTGACCCAGAGACAATACGAAAACAAACTGCTGATGTATGTGGTGCCACCAAGACTAAAATTGAGGGTCCTAAGTCATCATCGATTGAGGTGATGACTAGTGATGTTTTGGGACTCCCATCCACCGTTAGTGGAATGACAAAAAAGTTGGGAAAAATGGAAGTGATGTTGACTGTTCACGCATAGCTTTCTTCAGAATCAATCAGTCCAAGTGTTTAAAAGCGCAAATGAAAGAGCTTGATCTGCTGAGTTTTGTTACGTCAAAAATAACTGCGTACCTTAACTAGAACCGAAGATATCGTAAAACAAACCGATTAAAATATTAAGTTCAACGACAGAAGGATACCTCGTTTTAATAAAAATAAAGGATGGAGAGAGTAAAGTTAATTCTGATAAATCAGCGAATGAATACCTTTCTTTTAGAGCGAAAATGAATGAAATCGGTCGGATAGAACGGCCTAACCGCCTGACCTTAGTTTACAGCAAGGACATCCCCATAAGACATATACAGAAGGAAGTCGCATTTGAGTATAGAAAAAGGAAGACGAGAGTTATGTAAATTATGGTACTTGACGATAAATGTGCGGAAACAAAAACAAAAATGAAGTAAATCTCCCGAGTAATTTGGTTTGGCCTAAAGACTTTAGTATTCGTAGATTCTTTTAATATATAAGATTTTCACCATACATGTTTCGCTGTATTTCAAAGCGTCTTCAGTGGTTGTAGCAGGAAGATAATTTTCTTAGAAATGTGTTGATCAAGATCGACCAGTTCTCTCGTTTTACTTTGCTAGAGTTAAATAGCACAAAATTACTATACTAACTCATGGTTGTCTTCTTCTTACTTTACTCCTAATGTTTTTCCACATATTGTTGCCAGAATTATAGAAAACTGTACTTTTCTAGATCTAAGGATGTTCCAGGAGGAATAGTAAATATTTTAGAAGATGGTAGTATAGACGAAATGAAATAAAAAAGTAATATAACACGTGCCAAATTTGATTCAGTACTGACTTACAGTTGACAATATGTAATCCAAAGAACTTAAAGCAAAGACAAATGAGGACATTTCAACCGATTGTTCCGTCGGTTCTTGGTAGAACATACACAAGATTGTGCCTTTAATTCTATATGATAATGTTCTGCCTTCAAACGAAGGAAGAATCGGTGAAAATGTCCCCATCTCCCTGTGCTTTGGGTTTTTCGGGCTACCTTGTAATATCTGTATCTCTGTACTCAACAGTGATTGGAGACATGTGACATGGAATATTTGTACTGAAATTCGCCTATATCATCACCTCCTAAAATATTTACTATTACTCCTGAAAGACATTGTATTTTGGTTTTTACGATATGAGGATGCACACCTTCTGTACTTTACTTTCACATAGCGAGGTGTGATCTTTTATTATATATATTACTTTTTCAATGCACATGCATATTTGTATGTCTCTTGTGGTTTAGCTGTGGTTGTGTGTAAATCCTATTATATACATATATTCTGGCTTCTGTGTGCAAAAAGTATTTCTTTGTTAAATGTACGATACTATATTAGTTTCGTAGGTAGGCACGAATGGGTACATTGGCTGTTTCATGTGCAACAGTTCCTTTAGTAGTAGGGAGCCTGTCTGCTAAATGTTTTAATAGTTTAAATACGGGGGTTGGAACATAAATAGTGGCAACTATTCACAGCCGATATAAAAGCGTTAGATGTTTGAACCTGTTACTGTCCTTCAAAGTAGCCAGCAGCGTTGTGTAGAACCCGTTTCCAGCTATGTGGAAGGCGTAATATACCGTTAGCAGAGCCTGTTCTGTTGATGGTGCGAGTGGAGCGGTCTATTGGATTTCGAATCTCTGGAACAGTTCTGAAGCGAATGCCGCCAAGTGGTTCCTTAACCTTCCGAATCAAATCAAAGTCACGAGGACTTAAGTCCGGGGAGTATGGTGGATAGTACAATACTTCCCAGTTCCATCGACCGAAAAGAACAGCAACAGTTTCCACTGTATGCCCACTCGCATTGTCGTTCAAAAGATGCGTAGGTTGCGCAGAAAGTGTTGCTCCTTCTTTCGCAAAGCTGATCGCAGGCAATGCTCCTAAAAGGCTAGGACGACCTGCCCGATGCATGTCTACCACAGTTTGCCGACCTTCGTTGAAGGCTTTCACTCAATGTGCCTCTGTTAGTACGGCAAAGCCGATTCCCCGGACGCATCTTGAAGATCTTGATGACACTATCGTGTTGTACGACCTCTGGCACATTCAATCTTGATCCAACTCCGTCTTACCTGTTTCGAAAACAGTGACACCGTTACGTTAGACGGCTTGCTCAGAAGTGACTTTGTTTCCCTCTATTGTGCGCAGGCTTGTGACATGGGACGGGCGAATCTATTTGCTCGGAGGTAAGGTAGGTATCTCAACAACGTGCGCTAGCAGCGATAATAGTAGATTCCGTTGCTTAGTGTTACCACTATTTAAGTTTCAACGCTCGTAACTTTACGTTGCTAATTTTTTTTTCATTGAACAGAAAGGTAAAGAGATATATTTCACATAAACAAGGCCAAAGATGTACACAAATGTAGCACATGAATTGTTAGAAATAAACACACACGGAGACGGATCGCAGATGCTTCCATCATAACCAAAAATAACAAACAAAATGCGATTGCACCTCACAACATCAAATAAAAGTACACGACGTATGTACAGATGCACGTGATCGTCTTGCCGACGAAGATCTATGCAGCGTCAGTGGCGTGCGGTATTGTAAAACTCGAATACTTATATTATGAGGATGAACATTAGGAACATTAGTAAGAAGCCAAAAGAATTGTAATTTCATACTGTTCAGCCGTAAAAGCGCAAAATGTGGGAGCTGTTAACGATCTATACAAAGACATTTGTAAGAAAATCCAATTTTTTTCAGTGAGCACCGCACGGGAATGGCTGCGCGGTCTGAGGCGCTACTCACGGCCGCTCCCGCCGGAGGGTCGAGACCTCTCTCGGGCATGGGTGTGTGTGTGTCGTTTCCTTATCGTAAGTTAATTTAAGTAGCTCGTAAGTCTAGGAACCGATGATCTTAATAGTTTGGTCGCTTAGGATTACAAAAATTTGTACATTTATTACAGTGGGCCCTGAAGATGTTTTGTTGTAAAGATGGCTTTTATTTCAGTGGAAAAATATATTTGACAATTTACTTTTATAACTACGACTGTGGAAAAAAGTAATCATGAAAACGAAAAATGTCAACATTAAAAATGAATGAGTATCATACTCGTAAACTCAACCGCAGGGACTGTTATTTGTCGGCACAACACAACAGACTCGTAAGCGACGGGTAGAAAAATTTCGTTATCGTCTTGGAAGAATCAGTGTGGACCGTAAAACTTAGTGAAGTTGATAGCCCTGTCTTCAGATCCAACATCCAATGCGACGATTTTTCCCCAAAAGTGGATCAGATGGAGAGAACAAAAATTATGGAAGCGTACATTTCGACTGTTCAAAAGATACATACTAGGTCTAAAGTCACATAGTCGTTACTCTGAGAGAGTATCTCGTGCATTGTTTTCTTCATTTAACGAAAGAGCAAGAAGTAAATGGGTGCCATGTCTAGAGAATACGGAGCGTCAAGAAAAAGCTGATAGTACCAATCTGGAGGATATGCGACTGTGTTCAGAATGAGACGAGTTTCGGGAACCAAAACTTCCCCCAATACTTCGTATTGTCAGTCTTGCATAACATAGGAGATTTCGGTACTTAGTTACTGTTATGACTTGCCCCTTACGCGATTAATCCGTTAAAAATAGCTAGATGGGAGTCCCAAAACATCACTAGTCATCACCTTAATCGATGGTAAGTTAGAACTCTCAGTTTTAGTCGTGGTGAAACCACATGCATCAGCAGTTTGTTTTCATATTGTCTCGTGGTCTCAGTGTTACCATCAGCATTCCTCTATAATTGACGTATACATAGCTAACGCCTTCGAGTATGACTACCCGCATCACAGACGTGTCGACGAGTTGCCTGACTTCCAGATCCGCAGGGGCACTGCTCTGTGGACTTTGTTTTCAGCAGAAGAGGTCTGCGTCTGGTGTTTCATATGGTACACAGAGTTCGCGTCAGTGAAGTTGCCTACTTCGCTGTGTGTGTATTTAATTTTCCTCGGTGTTTTTGGCGCATACCACGCTCTAACTACAAACCATGAAAAAGGCGATCAATCCACTGATCCGATTTTCGTACAGTAAAAACACTTACAGAGGGTATAAAACTACAGTGCGATGTTTTAGAAGCTTTTATTTCATGAAGACTTCAATCTCCTTGTTAAATAAGAAAACTGCTACTTTTCATTTCGCATGACTGTTTTGTACAATGTCTCTTAATCGAATTCCTGCAGGTAAGCAGTTAAGCACATGTGCTTGATTTTCAAATCTTGAAACAGTGTGATAGCGTTCAGCTTATGAATCTACACCTACATGAATATTCCGCAAGCCACATCACAGTGTGTGGCGGAGGGTACCATTGCCCCTTCCTCTATTCCAGTTGCATTTGGTTCGCGGATATAATGGTTGCCTGTATGCCTCCGTGTGGGCCTTAATCTCTCTAATAATATCTTTGTGGTCACTTCGCGATAAATAAGTATGTTGTTGTTGTTGTGGTCTTCTGTCCGCAGACTGGTTTGATGCAGCTCTCCGCGCTACCCTGTTCTGTGCTAGTCTCTTCATCTGAGAATAAGTTCGGAAGCCTACATCCTTTTGAATCTGCTTACTGTATTCGTCCCTCGGTCTCCTTCTACGATTTTTACCCCACACACTTCCCTCTAATGCTAAGTTAACGATTCCTTCTTATCTCAGAATGTCTTCTACCAACCTATCACTTCTCTCAATCAGGATATGCCAGAAACTTCTTTTCTCCCCAATTCGGTTAAGCATTACCTCGTTAGTTTGTGGTCTAATCACATAATTTTCCATCTTTCTTCCGTAGCATTTAAGTTAATATTGGATGTTAACAAGTTTCCCTTCTTTCAAAACGCTTTTCTTCCCATATCTATTATATTTTATATCTTCTTTATATTTCGACCATCAGAAGTTATTTTTGTTACCCAAATAATAAATCTCATCTACTACTTTTATTGTCTCGTTCAGCATCGCCTGATTTTCTGACATTACATACTATTATCATTGTTGTACTCTTTAATGTTCATCTTATACCCTCTTTCCAAGACACTGTCCATTCAGTTCAATTGCTCTTCCAGAATATAAGTATGAGCAAGCAATGCCGGCCGCAGTGGCCGAGGGGACTAAGGCGCTCCAGTCACGGTCTGCACGGCCACTACGGTCGGGAGTTCGAATCCCCCCTCGGGCATGGATATTTGTGCCGTCCTAGTTCATAAGTCGTTTGTAAGTTTAGGGACTGATGACCCCGTACTTAAGTTCCATAGACTATACAAACATTTGATTTGATTTGAGCAAGCAATATTTTGGTTGACCATGAAATGTACGCTCTCGGGACTTTGTTAGAAGCCCGTACAGCGGTTCAGAACGTCTCTCTTATAACGTCTGCCAGTAGAGTTCTTAATTATATTCGTGAAGCTTTTGCGATGACTGAATGAGTCCGTAACGAAACATTTTATTACGGATCGCACACTGATAAGTAATACTCAGGTGCAGACTTTTGTAACCTACTTTTTTGTTGACGGACTACCTGAGGATTCTTCCTAAGAATCTCAGGCTGGCATCTGCCTTACCCACAAGTGATTTTAAATTGTCGTTCCATTTCAAATCGCCTCTTTAGTCCCAGATGTTTTATGGAACTAACTGCTTCCAGTGTCTGTCCTGTCATTGTGTGGTTATATAAGAAATGATCTTTCTTTCTATGGAAACGCAGCGCTTTACACTTGTGTTGAGGCTCAACTGCCATTCCTGCACCAAGCGTCGATACATTGAAAATAATCCTGCCTTTCGTTATCCTTTCCCAGAGTTAATCTACAGCATCATCCGCTAAAAGCCTCATTAACTTCAGATGTTATCTACGAGGTCATTTATATATTCCGTGAAAATCAACACTCATATAACACTCTCCTGGGGCATTAGCATTCGGTGCTAATGTACTATGTCATGGTATACACCGAAAATTATTAGACTCATTGTATGTCACTTATACAGTTCAAAAGGTGCTTTAACATAGACGCGTGCAAAACGAAAATCACGTGTATACGTAGTCATTGAGAGAGGCGAAGGAAGCAGATATTTTCATATCTATAGCTCTGACCACACTTTAAATTATCAAGCTGCCAAATACGTGAGCGTCGCTAACTGAAGTGATACCAACTTCTGCCTTACGTACCTGTCAGGTGCTATGGTAAAAATGCGACACTAAAGTAACAAATTTTCGTGAAAAAGCATTTTAGATACCTTCATGTTTAATGTTTAATTTTCAGTAAGATCGATCATGATATTAGCAGTGGAAATCAAAACACCATAGAATCGAATTCTGAACGAAACGTTGTTTATGGGCATTGTTATTTCATTTAATTTTATGCAACAGTAATTTTATGATAGTTTCCAGCAGATAACACACAATTTGAAGCAATTCCCTAATTTCTAATTTCTTCATTTTATATAGGTTTGACGAGCCACAGACGATATATGCGTAGATATATCTGGAGGAGGGGATTGAAGATGGATGGAAGGAAAGGGAGTGATTAACAGAGGCCGGGGATTAGATAGAGGGAGGATGAAGAGGTAGATAGTGGGGAAGCAGGAAACAGACATAGCGGATGGGAAATAGATGGAAAGAATGTAGAAAACAATTGCTTTTTACTAAGCTGAATTATACAACACATGGTCCAGAGTCGGTAAACTGATCTGTATGTTTGTAGAGAAAACGAACGACTAAAATGTAATCTATCTTAAGAGTTTTAAATAATAAGATATGCGAAGCTATATTTTTATAACTTTCGTTTCACATAGCCACAGCAGCCCAACGAACGATACTGATTTGACTGAAGCATTCTCTCGGTGATTCTGTGTTCAGAAGAGTTACAGTATTTCCGTTTTTATTTATTTCATGTGAGAGTGAGCCATAGTGAAGCGTGCCCGGTTTTAGCTAGTAATAATATAATAAATTAAATGAAAAAGTATTTGAACATGTATTTATATAGTAAAACTTCATCTATGTACATTATATGCTAGTTATATATCCAATGTGACGTTGTTCTTCTCATAGTTGTTACTGAGATGTTTAATATTCTGCTTGGTGTCATAATATTGTAATTACACAGGAAGTATATAACATAACTACACAAGTGTTTTTACATTTGGTTACTTGTGTTATTAAATAGTTGTATCCAATGTGACGTTGTTCTTCTCATAGTTGTTATTGTGATGTTTAATATTCTCCTTGGTGTCATAATATTGTAGTTACACAGGAAGTATATAACATAACTAAACAAGTGTTTTTAGATTTTGTTAGTGGTGTTATTAAATAGTTGTTGCCACGATTTTAGTATGTTCAACTTATAGACAACACAGCATTAGTAAGTTTTGTTTTGTAATGTTTGAACAGTGGACAGATGATAAATCAATACTGGTAGCAAAATAAATTATTTTAAAAATTACGGCTGAATGTTCCATTAAGTTTACAGGTGAGAGTAGCATTTTCTCCGACGATCTGGTCACCATTCTCAGAGCTCTGCAACACCTCAAAGCCTGCCCCAGGGGGTCATTTGTCATATTTAGTGACTCCCTGAGTGGCTTGCAGGCAATCGACCAGTTCTTCCCTCATCACCCATTAGTGCAGTCCATCCAAGACACTGTTTACTCTCTTGACAAATCTGGCCGCTCTGTGGTCTTCCAGTGGACCCCTGGCCACATTGGCATACCGGGGAACGAACGTGTCGATCAGATGGCCAAACAGGCCACCACAGCGCCACCTTTAACCATTGCGGCGAGTTCTATTTGCGAAGTTTCAATCACCGACTTTTACTTCTGAATGTGACAATATTTTGCTAGCACCCACCTACTTAGGGAGACATGACCATCCCAATAAAATAAGAGAAATCAGATCGAAAACGGAACGATTTAGGTGTTCTTTCTTCCCGCGCGCTATTAGAGAATGGAACGGTAGAGAAAGGTTATGAAAGTGGTCAATGAACCCTCTGCCAGGCATTTAAATGGGATTTGCAGAGTATCTATGTAGATGTAGATGTAAAACTTTCGTTTCTCATAGCAACATTAGCCCAACGAACGATACTGATTTGACTGAAGCATTCTCTAGGTGATACTATGTTCACATGAGTTACAGTATTTCCTTTTCTATTTATTTCATATGAGAGTGATCCACAGTGAAGCGTGGCCGGGTTTAGCTAGTAATAATATAATAAATGAAAAAGTATTTGAACATGTATTTCTATAGTAAAACTTTACCTATGTACATTATATGCTAGTTATGTATCCATTGTGACATTGTTCTTATCATAGTTGTTATTGTGATGTTTAACATTCTGCATAATATTGTAATTACACAGAAAGTATATAACATAACTACACAAGTGTTTTTACATTTTGTTAGTGGTGTTATTAAATAGTTTTCTGTTGTTGCCACGATTTTAGTATGGTCAAACATAGCATTATTAAATGTTGTTTTGAAATGTTGAACAGTGGCCTGATGATAAACCAAAACTGGTAGCAAAATAAATTATTTTAAAAATTACGGCTTTAGGTGCCATTCAATTTAATATATCTTGCCCAGCAGTAGTTTAGAATCCGTTAATGATGGCTACAATAAAATTTCGAAAAGGCCTATTTTTAAGAATGCTTAAGTGTTGGCTTTTTTTCTATATATCTCGAAACCTAGCAAAGAAATCGATACTAATAGAAAAGCAATCGAGGGATTGAACCCCATCAACTTCCTGCAGTGACGTTTTTTTACAACTAAGAAAAATTGGTTTTACACATTTGGGAATATTTTGGTCATATCCGTCATGCTACTTTGGGTTTCATGAAATATCGACTTAATATTTTATTTGCTACAATCTCATATTTTCATATTTTTTGTTTTTGGGTACTAATTTTTGTTATCGCTTCTCCCTAATGATTAGATACTTCCATCTGGAAGAGTTTGAGAGAACACACCGCTAATAAGCGACGCAGAAAATGAAATGAGAATAAAATGAAACGGGTGTACAGAAGCGTTTTATTAGCTTTAACTTCTCATATTTCCTCGTAGTCATTTCTCGACCCGTACGTAGAAGGAGGTAATAAGCTGCCCGACCTTTCTTGGAAAGTACGCTTGCGAAATGTCAGCTGTGAGCATTTACCTGAAGCACGACACCTCTCTTCCAGCGTCTGCCACCGGAGTTCTTCTCTGTGCTGTCTAGTAGCAGGAAAGGCATCACGGCTGATGAGCATTTCACAAGAAACGGTCGAAATAAACTTTTTTGAAAGCTCATTTCGTGGATGAATTACAAGCACCCAAGATTATGTCATTAAATCTCAGTCTAGCATCTGATTTACTACTCGTTAGGCCGTCTCAGACAGCAAGTCCTTAAGATCCTATTACTGTTAATTTTCGCAATGATTGAAAGGCAACACTATAACTGGCCATACGTGAATCCGACCCCCACCCCATATTTTCAATTAAATATAGTGCATATAATAACAGTCGATATCAGTTCCCAGACACTCCCAAAATACTGATAAGGAAATGTAATGACAAAATACAACCTACCATCAGATATAATAAAACACCAACCGAAATACCCGTGTACGTGTATATTCCATTGTTATATTAATCCATCTTCTTGTCCCTCTCTGCCATTTTATCCGCATCTGAAGCGAATTTGGTCAGACAGTTTCGTTTTCACGCAATTAAGTCTTTATTACTTCATTTAACCTGAAATATGTATCCTACAATAATATAACTTTCCAACTGGAGAGAAATTCCGTTTTATGAAATAAGACACTCTTTTCCGAGCCGATACACGCAAACATGATATTCCATTTTTTGCAATACTTCATTTCCATTTAATTTTTGAATTTTTTTACATGTTATATTTTTGGTTAGTTGTATAAACATTTGTATAAATTGTTTACAATTGTTGTGGGAGTTTCAAATGCACAAATATCTCATTAAATAATTTTCATAAAGTAACAATAATTTTTATATAATTTAGCTGTTAGTTAACAATTTGTTTATAGAATTCGAGGACTGTTTTAGGAATTAGGTGTACTTTCTAAGTCCTACATTTATTTACGTATCTTACTTACGTGGCTGAGTATATTTATTGCTTTCAGTGTGCAAAAACGTGCTTTACAGGTTGTCATATGCAACAACAAACTTTTTCATTTCACAAAACGAATAAGTTGTTATTTGTTGTTTTTTCACTAGTCTCGATTTAGTACCTTACTTACCTTTTATGCTGTGGTGCTATTTTTTTATGTTTTCGTCATTTATCACGTTTTTCTTTCTATTGTTGTAGTAGTTGTTTTTCTTTTTATCTGCACGATTCGCTGTGAAAGCACACTGTTTATGGCGCTATTTGTTGTGGTGGTTGTAAGGTATTCGTTTGTTTCGCACTGTGTTTGTTACGTGACGCGCGGTTTTGAAGTGATTTGACGTTTGGCATGTGTGTGTGTGTGTGTGAGCGTGTGATAGAGACAGAGAGAGAGAGAGAGAGAGAGAGAGAGAGAGAAAACAAATGTACTGTGTGTTTGTGTGTGTGTGCATGTGTGTGTGTGTGTCTGCATGTTTGACTCACATATACAGATCGCAACTGTTGCAAGTTAATTAGTACATAGCTGACAGGATAAATACCCGCGGGCTTTAAGAAAAATGGATTAATTTCTATTCCAAAGGAAGCGGGCGCAAACAGGTGCGAACATTACAGAGCCATTATGGCTGCAAAATTTGCTGAAGAATGGAAAAGCTGACGGAAACTGACCTCATCTACATCTACATCTACATCGATACTCTGCAAATCACATTTAACTGCCTGGCAGAGGGTTCATTAACCACCTTCATAACTTTTCTCTACCGTTCCATTCTCTAATAGCGCGCGGGAAGAAAGAACACCTAAATCGTTCCGTTTTCGATCTGATTTCTCTTATTTTATTGGGATGGTCATGTCTCCCTAAGAAGGTGGGTGCTAGCAAAATATTCTCACATTCAGAACTAAAAGTCGGTGATTGAAACTTCGCAAACAGATCACGCCGCAATGAATAACGTCTTTCTTTTAATGATTTCCACCCCAATTCGTGCAACATTTCCGTGACGCTTACCCCCCGTAACGTGATAAAACAAAACGAGCTGCCCTTCTCTGAACCTTCTCAATATCTTCCGTCAGTCCCACCTGGTGAGGGTCCCACAAGGGGCAACAGTACTCCAAGAGAGGACGCACAAGTGTGATGTAGGCAGTCTCTTTGGTGGAGCTGGTGCATCGTCTAAGCGTTCTGCCAATGAAACGTAACCTTTGGTTCGCCTTCCCCACAATATTTTCTATGTGTTCTCTCCAGTCAAAGTTGTTCGTAATTGTAACACCTAGGTATTTGGTAGAATTTACGACCTTAAGGTTTGACTGATTTATCGCGTAATTGAAGTTCAGCGGATTTCTTTTAGTGGTCATGTGTATTACTTCACACTTTTCTTTATTTAGTGTCAATTGCCAATTTTCGCACCATGTAGAAATTTTGTCTAAATCGCTTTGCAGTTGCTTTTGATCCTCTGTTGACTTCACTAACCGATAAACGACAGCATCATCCGCGAACAGTCTAAGGGAGCTATTCAGATTATCTCCTAAATCGTTTATAAACACGAGGAAGAGTAGGGGACCAATAACGCTTCCCTGTGGAACGCCAGATATCACTTCTGTTTTACTCGATGACTTACCGTCAATTACAACGAACTGTGTCCTTTCTGATAGGAAATCGTGAATCCAATCGCACAATTGGGGAGATATTCCATAAGCACGCAATTTCAATAGAAGCCGCTTGTGGGGTACAGTATCAAAAGCCTTCCGGAAATCCAGAAATATGGAATCGATTTGAGATCCCTTGTCGATAGCACTTAACACTTCATGTGCATAAAGGGCAAGCTGTGTTTCGCAAGAGCGATACTTTCTGAATCCGTGCTGACTATTGGTTAATAGGTCGTTCTCTTCGAGGTAGTACATAATATTCGAACAAAGTATATGTTCCAAAATCCTACTGCAAATCGACGTCAATGAGATAGGCCTGTAATTTTGGGGATCACTCCTATTGCCTTTCTTGAATATTGGAGTAATTTGGGCAACTTTCCAGTCTTTGGGTACGGATCTTTCGCTGAGTGATCGGTTGTAAATTATAGCTAAGTACGGAGCTATTTCATCAGCATACTCTGAGAGGAATCTAGTTGGTATACAATCTGGCCCGGAAGATTTATTTTTGTTTAGTGACTTAAGTTGTTTTACTACTCCAGGAACATCTACTTCTAAGTTTCGCATGCTGGCAGCTGTTCTTGGATTGAATACTGGAGTGTTCACTTCGTCTTCTTTGGTGAAAGAATTTCGGAAAGCTGTGTTTAGTAATTCTGCCTTAGCAGTACTGTCGTCGGTAGTATTACCATTGCTATCGCGTAGTGAAGGTATTGTTTGTGTTTTGCCGCTAGTGTACTTCACATATGACCAGAATTTCTTTGGATTTTCTGCAAGATTACGAGACAGGATTTCGTTGTGGAAACAACTATAAGATTCTCGCATTGAAGTCCGCGCTAGGTTGCGAGTTTCAGTAAAAGATTGCCAGTCTTGCGGATTCTGTGTCTTTTTAAATTTTGCATGCGTTTTTCTTTGTTTCTGCAACAGTGATCTGACCTGTTTTGTGTACCACGGGGGGTCAGCCCCCTCTTTTATTAATTTATTTGGTATAAATCTCTCGATTGCTACTGATATTATGTCTTTGAATGTAAGCCACAACTGATCTACACTCGCATTTTTAGTTTTGAAGGACTGGAGACTATCACTCAGGAAAGCGTGAAGCGAATTTTTATCTGCTTTATTGAATAGATATATTTTTCGTTTATTTTTGGTGCATTTGGGAATTTCGATATTCAGTCTCGCTACTACAACTCGATGTTCGCTAATCCCTGTATCTGTTTTGATGCTCTTTACTATCTCGGGATTATTTGTTGCTAGGAGATGAAGAGTATTTTCGCAACCACGTACTATTCTAGTGGGTTCATGAACTAACTGTTCGAAGTAGTTCTCAGAAAAAGCATTCAGAACTAGTTCGGACGATGTTTTATATTTGCCCCCGGTTTTGAATACGTAATTATGCCAACATATCGAGGGTAAATTAAAGTCGCCACCGATTATAACAGTATGCTTCGGATACCTATTTGAAATATGATTCAAGCTTTCTTTGAACATTTCTGCAACCGCATCGTCTGAGTCAGGGGGCCGATAAAAAGATCCAATTATTAATTTATTTCGGTGGTCAGGTATAACCTCTACCCAGACCAATTCACAGGAAGTATCTGCCTCAATTTCGTTGCAGGATAAACCGTTTGTAACAGCAATAAACACGCCACCCCCTGTTTTATTTATTCTATCCTTTCTGAAGACCATTTGGCCCTTTGAAAAAATTTCGGCCGAATTTATCTCAGGCGTCAGCCAGCTTTCAGAACCTATAACGATTTGTGCCTCAGTACTTTCTATCAGCGCTTGGAGCTCTGGAATTTTCCCAACACAGCTACGACAATTTACAACTGTTACACCAATGGTTTTTATGTCTACTTTCTTCCCGTGTCTGACCTGCCCCCTTTGAGACTGAAACCCATTTTGTGTATTCCCGAGGCCATCTAACCTAAAAAACCGCCCAGTCCACGCCACACAGCCCCCGCTACCCGTGTAGCCGCTTCCTGAGTGTAGTGGACCTCGGGGAAAATCAATGTGAATTCAAGAGAAATATTAGAACATAGGAGACAATACTCGTTTTACTGTTTATCTTAGATTGAGGAAAGGCAAAGCTACATTTCTAGCTTTTGTAGATTTGAAGGAAGCTTATGACAATGTTGATTGGAATACTCTCTTTCAAATTTTGAAATCAGCAGCGGTAAAATATAGGGAAAGGAAAATTATTTACAACTTGTACAAAAATAGAAAGCAGTTATATGAGCCGAAGGGCATAGAAGGAAGGCATTGGTTGGGAAAGGAGTAAATGTTATAGCCTTTCTCCAATGTTATTCAATTTGTACATTGAGAAAGTTGTGAAGGATGTTGTTGTTGTGGTCTTCAGTCCGCAGACTGGTTTGATGCAATTCCACACGCTACCCTGTCGTGTGCAAGCCTCTTCATGTGATAATAAGAACGGCAACCTAAATCCTTTTGAATCTGCCTACTGTATTCGTCCCTCGGTCTCCCGCTACGATTTTTACCCCACACACTTCCTTATAATGCTAAGATGACGATTTTTTGATGTCTCAGAATGTGTCCCACCAACATATCCCTTCTCTTAGTCAGGATATTCCAGAAACTTCTTTCCTTCCCAATTCTGTTGAGCAACACCTCATTAGTTACATATTCTACCCATCTAATCTTCATCGTTCGTCTGTAACACAAAATTTCTAAAGCTTCTATCATCTTTTTATTCAAATGTTTAAATGTTTGTATAGCTTATGGGACTTAACTACGGGGTCATTAGTCCCTGAACTTACAAACTACTTATGAACTAGCTACTACTAAGGACGGCACAAGTATCCATGCCCGGGGGATTTGAACCACCAACTGTAGTGGCCTGCAGACCGTGACTGGCGCGCCGCAATTCTCTCGGCCACCGCTGCCGGGCATCTTTTTGTCTAAACTCGTTATCATAAAGGTTTTACTCCCCTAAATGCTACATTCCAGACAAATGCTTTCAGAAAAGACTTCCTAACATTTAAACTAATATTGGATTCAACAAATTTCGATTCTTCAGAAACGCTTTTCATCCCATAGCCAGGGTTTTACTCCCATAAATGCTACATTCCAGACAAATGCTTTCAGAAAAGACTTCCTAACATTTAAACTAATATTGGATTCAACAAATTTCAATTCTTCAGAAACGCTTTTCATCCCATAGCCATTCTGCATTTTATACCTTCTTTATTTCGGTCATCGAAAGTTATCTTGCTACCTAAATAACAAAATTCCTCTACTACTCTTATTGTCTCATTACCTAATCTATTTCCTTCAGCATAGCCTGATTTTCTGACGCTACATTCCATTACCCATGTCTTACTCTTGTTAATGTTCATCTTATACCTTCCTTTCAAGACCCTGTCAATTCCATTTATTTGCTCATCCAGGTCCTTTGCGGTCTCTACTATGTCGTCAGCAAACTGCAAGGTTTTTATTCCCTCTCCCTGGATTTTAATTACCTCTGTTTGTCTCTCAGTAGTTAAATCCCACATATTTACAAAAATTTGAACATTTTCAACTCAGTTGAATACTATTTATTCAGGCACATGTATTAATCTATAGGAAGTGGTCCTACACGAACAAAAATATTAAATTAGAAATTGTGTTCTTACTTTTGCGCTCTTCAGTCCGGATTAATTTAAAACTTTGGGTTTTGCCGATGACATTTAATTTTGTCAGACTTGGTAGAGAAATTGAACGGAATGGACTGCATAATGAAAGAGGCGTATAGGATGAACATTAACAAGAGCAGAACAAGGGTAATGGATTGCCATTTAAGAAAATCAGTCGATGCTGTAGGAATTAGATTAGGTAACGAAACAATAAAGGTGATAGATGAATTTGGTTACTTGGCCAGTGAAATAACATATGGTGGTCGCAGTACAGAGGATATAAACTGCAGAATTCCAACGGGAAGCAGCGGCGGGGGGCTGAGCGCATTGAGGCACTATGCTGCAATGCGCGAGGCCGTTCCCCGTCGGGGGTTCGAATCCCCTCTCTGGCATGGATGTTTGTGCTGTGTTTAGTATAAGGTAGTTCATAAGTAGTTTGTAAGTTTAGGGACTGATGACCCCGCAGTTAAGTCCCATAAGCTTCACAAACATTTGAACATTTGATTTCCAATGTGAAGAAAAACGATTTTGACAAAGAGAAATTTGCTTACATAGAATATTAGTTTAAGCGGAAGGAAGGCATTTGTATGGAGTGTTGCCTTTTACGGGAGCGAAGCATGGACGATGAAGAGTTCAGATAGAAAGAAAATAGAGGCTTTCTAAATGTGGTGCTATGCTGAAGATTAGGTGTGTAGATCGCGTATCTAACGAGAAGGTACTGAAGCGAATTGTGGAGAAAAGGAGTTTTAGGCATACCTTGACTAAAATAAGGGATCTATCGGTAAGGCAAAGTCTTAGACATCAAGGGATCTGGAATTTAGCATTGGACGGAAGTTTGTGGGATAAAAATCGCAGAGGGAGGCCAAGAGGATTGTTTAAAATGAATGTGGGTTGCCATTTTTATGAGGAGATAGAGTTGGGTGGAGAGCTGCATTCAAGCAGTCTCCGGACTGAAGAGCACAATTTGTAATTCAATACTTTTGTTTGTGTAGGACCACTTGCTATAACTACATATTATGTATGGTTATTGTTCCTTTTAGCGATCTGAATCAATTTATACAAGTTCCCAGCCAAGATCGCGTTTTTTATTTATGTATGGCCGGTTTCGACGTTCACAGACGTCATCTTCTGATCGATAAATATTAAGTTTGTACAAAAGAACTTGTTTATCAAACATAATAACAAAAATATTTTTCTTCCATATACAAAATAATTTATGGATACATGGCTCCGATATTTTACAAAGTCATAACTTATATAGTTTCACCTCTAACCTTTCATTACATTTGTCATGGAGTAGTTGTATATAAACATTGATGGTGAAGATGAACGTATCATTGGATCTACAGTATAAATGTCCATACTGGTTGCACAAAAGTCACTAAGTGAATGGTACATAAAGAACTGATATGCAGAAAGACAGATATATTGCACATGCAGAGTTGAGTCCATAACACAAAAAAAAAAAAAAAAAAAAAAAAAAAAAAGCCATTGCCCTGTTGGATTGTCAATTAAGGGACTTCTGTGGTTATAAGTATTCACAAAAAACTTAAACCAAACTAAAGTTAACAGCCGCGGCGGAGCGGTCGAGCGCATTGAGGCGCTTTGCTACGATGCGCTAGGCCGTTCCCTGTCGGTGGTTCGAATACCTCAAATGTTTGTATAGTCTATGGGACTTAACTACGGGGTCATCAGTCCCTAAACTTACAAACTACTTATGAACTAGGACGGCACAAATATCCATGCCCGAGGGGGGATTCGAACCCCCGACCGTAGTGTCCGTGCAGACCGTGACTGGAGCGCCTTAGTCCCCTCGGCCACCGCGGCCGGCTCGAATACCTCCTCGGGCATGGATATTTGTGCCGTCTTTAGTATAAGCTAGTTCATAAGTAGTTTAGGGCCTGATGACCTCGCAGTTAAGTCCCATAAGCTCTACAAACATTTGAATTTAAGGACAACACACACACACACACACACACACACACACACACACACACACACAAACACACACGAACACGTGCCCGGGGGAGGACTCGAACCCCCGACGGCAAGAAACAAAGTAAGAGCATATGGTCTATCAGACCAATTGTGTGATTGGATTGAGGCATTCCTAGATAACAGAAAGCAGCATGTCATTCTCAATGGAATTATGTCAGGTGTGCCACAGGGGAGTGTCGTGGGTCCGTTGCTGTTCACGATATATATAAATGACCTTGCGGATAACATCGGAAGTTCACTGAGGCTTTTTTGCGGATGATGCGGTAGTATATAGAGAGGTTGTAACAATGGAAAATTGTATTGAGATGTAGGAGAATCTGCATCGTATTGACGCATGGTGCAGGGAATGGCAATTAAAGCTCAATGTAGACAAGTGTAATGTGCTGCGAATACACAGAAAGAAAGATCCTTTATCATTTAGCTACACTATAGCAGGGCAGCAACTGGAAGCAGTTAATTCCATAAATTATCTGGAAGTAGTCATTAGGAAGGACTTAAAATGGAACGACCAAATAAAATCAATCGTCGGTAAAGCAGATGCCAGACTTAGATTCATTGGGAGAATTCTAAGGAAATGCAGTCCGAAAACAAATGAAGTAGGTTACAGTACACTTGTTCGCCCACAGCTTGAATACTGTTCACCGGTGTGAGATCCGTACCAGGTGGGATTGATAGAGGAAGTGGAGAAGATCCAACGGAGAGCAGCGCGCTTCCTTACAGGATCATTTGGTAATCGTGAAAGCGTTACTGAGATGATCGCTAAACTCCAGTGGAAGACTCTGCAGGAGAGACGCTCTGTCGCTCGGTACGGGCTTTTGTCGAAGTTTCGAGAACTTACCTTTACTGAGGAGTCTACCAGTATATCTCGCGAAGAGATCGTGAGGATAAAATCAGAAAGATTAGAGCCCACACAGAGGCATACCGACAATCCTTCTTTCCGCGAACAATACGTGACTGCAATAGGACGGAAAATCGATAGTGGTACTCAAGGTACCCCCCGCCACACACCGTCGGGTGACTTGCGGAGTATGGTTGTAGATGTAGATGTAGAAGCAACCACGCGCTCCGCAGCAAGACGACGCCTAGAGCGCTTGGCCACTCTACCGCGGCGTGATTCAGATAAACACTGTTGTGGAGGGTGACCCAAAAAGAATAACTTGTAATAATATTGAGACAAATGTCAGTAGGTAAATGAAAGAGCGCTAGATGCAATCGGCATGGTCTAGAGTTTCAGAAAAAATCCGCTAGATGTCGCTACGACCGCTGAGCTATGGCGTCCGCGTAACAGAAGGCGTATTGTGTTATTCAGTTTACTAGTACTCAATCAGTTATCGCAGCTCAGCGGGCGTTCCGTATTCGATTTCGTGCTAAACCACCATCACCAAAGAACATTCGCCAGTGGTATAAACAATGGCGCACTAAGGCCGTCGGAGGCGCGGGGCGCGGCAAAACGAAATAAGGATCCCTGTCCACTTGAAAATACAAATAAATATAACTTCTGAGATCTGGAGGCCTCCTAGGACAAGTGGCACAGGTCTAAAGAAAATAGCTTTCGAGATTTGGAGCTGCGGTGGAGTAGCTGAGCGGTCTAAAGCATCTCGCTGCGGAGCGCACGGTTGCTCGCCGTGGGGGTTCGAGTCCTCACCGGTGTGACGGAGCGACATGCGTCCTCGATGCGCCGTTTTAGATCATCTGGGGATGTGGGCTCAGTGACATAAACACGATACTTTAGATATCCCCCAAAAAAGAAATCTACTGGTGTTAAATCGGGCGACCTTGCGGGCCATGAATGAGGACCATGGCGCCCCAACCATCTTCCTGCAAACCTGTTGTTTAGTTCTTCCACAGCAGCAAGCACAGAATGTGCTGGGTGACCATCGTGCTGCATCCACATATGGACTCTCGTGTGTAGACACATATGCTCAAGGAGACCATCCAAACTGTCGGCTATAAAAGCGCGATATAACTCACCTGTCAGTGTACCTGGGAAGTTGACGGTCGACAGGTCGTACCCACCGAGGTTTGTCTGCGGCCCAGTAGTGCATGTTATGGCGATTCACTGCACCATAATTTGTGAACCTGGACTCATCAGAGAACATAACACTTTGCAAGGACTCCAGCGTGAAATTATGTATGGCCCACTCACAGAATGTCACTCTTGCACGGAAATCGTTCCCATGCAGCTCCTGGATCAGTGATAGGCGGTACGGGTGTGTGTGTTTGTCCGTAGGTTAGTTTACCTAGGTTTAAGTAGTTTGTAAGCTACGGACTGATGACCACGCAGTTTGGTCCGATAGATTTACAGACATCTGAACATTTTGAGATTTGGAGGCCCCAAAACGAGGGGGCCAAGGGCGAGCTCCAAAATAAAATAAAATAAAACCTTCTTTTTAGATATTTGGAGGCCCCCCAGACGAGAGGCCCCGGGTGGTCCGCTCCCCCGCCCCCTGCCCCCTCTCCCACACCCCTTAGTCAGCCACTGAATACAAACAGTCTGAAGAAACAGGGTGCTGCTGTAAAGGCGAAAAGTCTTGGCCGGCCACGCGCTCCTGAACAAACAGTGGAACAAATCATTGAGCAGAGAGCAGAGACCCTACAGTTGCATTGTGCTAGCCGAGACCTTGCGTTCCGGGGCATGACAGTGGCACAACAAGGTGTGCAGTTTCCTCAATGCCAATGTGCCTCAACGTTGGATAGGTCGTACAGGACCGCGAGACCATGCTTTACACTTTTGGCCTCCTAGGTCCCCTGACTTAGCACCATGTGATTTCTTCCTGTGGGGATATGTTAAACAATGTGTTTACATTCCTCCCTTACCTCGTGACATTGATGAAGTAAAAACCAGAATATTAGCTGCTGTAGCCTCAGTGACAGAAGACACCTGACGCTCAGATTGGGATGAATTCGGCTGGGTGTCTTCCGTGCAGCCAGTAGAGGACATATTGAACATTTATGATTTTTATAAACGTCTGTTTTTTGACAGTAATGTAGTACACAATTTGTTGGTGTTAAGCCCTTCTTCCTAACAAATAATTCTATTTAAAATAAGGTCATTCTTTTTGGGACACCCTGTATTTAGAACTGAAAACAGGTATTCACCGCACATGTCAGAAAACTCGTGTTAGTTACACTATTTATAACTAAAGAACGTCTGAACCGATTTGGCTCAAAATTGGTGGGTAGGTAGCTTAGTGGCAGGAGACGGACATTTTTTTATGTTTGTTAAGCTTATGGGACTTAACTACGGGTTCATCAGTCCCTAAATTAACAAACTACTTATGAACTACTTACGAACTAGGACGGCACAAATATCCATGTCCGAGGGGGCATTCGAACCCCCGACCGTAGTGGCCGTGCTGACCGTGACTGGAGCGCCTCAGTCACCTCGGCCACCGCGGCCGGCGAGACGAGACATAGGAAGGTTTTTGGATACGTATTTATTTAATATTTTATGTATGACACCTCTATCTATATTAATAAAAATGAACTGCAGCATGTATGAAAGCCCCTCATTTGAGAATGGCTTCACCAATTTGGCTGATCTTTCCTTTGTTCTGTTAGTAATTCTCAGGACAAGGTTTGTATAAAAGAATTATTTGGAAAATCTACCGGATAATATTAGAATTTGAGAATGTACGCTTCCAGCTCGGATCATATTCTAGATTCTCCAACAATCAGCTTATTCATTCGCTACTCGCCTAGCGACCAAATACGCTGTAACGGAGCAAACAAATACACCAAGGAGGTTAGAAGAAAGGGAGGGCATTGCTTGAAGCCAGGAATTAACTGGTATGTAGGGTTTAATTTTAAATCCGTTACACAGACCTAGCGGGCAATGTTGGCAACAGCCGTTGATTCCGGGAAATTGCGTTACATCGCTGTTTATCCAGTTGCGTGATAGGGTAAGGTGGTACAATTTCGATCATTTCGGACATATGTTATTGTAACTGGAAATATATTGAGAAATCGTTCCCATGCAGCTCCTGCATCATTGACAGGCGGTTAGGGTGAAGCCTGTGGCCGTGTACTATACGCCACACAGATGTGAGACTGACACCTACGACTGCAGCAACAGCTCGTAAGCTGACATGAGGATCGTGGTGTAGTGCAGCTAAAACAAACACCTCCGTCTCCTCACTTCTTGCAGGTCTTCGTCTGTTACTGCGGTGCATTACCAAGCTGCCTGTTTCCCGAAGTCGTTCTTCGGCACGTAAGAATGTAATGGCTGCCGGGGCTCTTCGCTTAGGATATCTCACGGCATACGCCGTGTCTGCTTCAGTGGCATCGTGTCGGCACTCGCAGAGCATCAACAACATGTCAACGTACTCATTGTTCGTGTATGCCATCGTCATCCGATGTCAGTTATTATGGTATATTGAGCCCCGGTTGTTTGTGTGGCTCCAACTGTCGGGTATACGGCCGTGTGCGGCGACAGTCGGCAGTCTAACAGCGCATCGAGGAAGCTTCTCGCTCTGTGACACCGGCGACGTTACAACTCGGCCGCACCACATTTAGAAGGCGCATTGCATAATGCGCAGTGTTTGTGGTATCTGCCCCTGAAACTTTGAAGGGTTGTAGCTCGTAAACTAACAGTGATAGGAATGTAGTTTAAATTGATTTGGACGCAGCTGGTTTCAACGAATCCAATTCCATTAAAAAAATTATCTTTGTGTTATAACTCTTTGGAAAATGATACAATAAACTATGTTCATAGCTCCGCAGGAAGTGTAACATTTCTTGTGTTGACCTACCGCATTAAAATTTCCCGTCACCTATTATTTAATAAGTTACAGAGGCAAACACACTTAGTGATACACCCTGTATATTAATGTGAATGTGTGTTCAGTGTACGCTTATCACGTCCGAACGACAAGACGCTGAGACTTAAATATTTGTACAGTTATTAATTTATACCTGAGGAAGGTTTTAGGCATGATTTTTTAGAGATCTGATAGATATTTAGTAATTTGTAGAATACAACTCGAAGTGCGGAAGAATAATTACTCTTTGAAAATTATATTTACTCTTTAAAATGGTTTTATTGGTTGCATTGTTGGTTGAGGGTTGATAATGATAAAAGGGTGGAGTATATTTGGATAGAAAGTTATCGGTGTATATAAAATTCTACGTGTGTGTGTGTTAATATTTAGCTCTGCAGCGAAAACTACAGAACGCAAACGAACGGTCTGTGTGTAATTGTTGTGCAAAGTCTCCCGTTGTACACCATAGCAGTTCCATGCCGACAGCTATAGGTGGGTGGAAGATATGGTGGTTAAAAATTTCGTCAAATTATAAAAAAATTCGAAGACCAGCGATGACTTTTGCGACTCTGTAGCAAGGAGGTTACATACAATGTCTTCAGCTCTTTCTCTGTAAGGATAAGCATACGAATAAGGAAATATAAGAATAAATAAATGAAGCAGTAAAAAAAGAAATTTATTTCAATACATCTCTTTAAAAATCGATTTGACGTTTGCGCAATACATCAAGTGATCGATTTGTGATACTATTACAATCATTATTGTTGAATTTCGTGATTAGAATCTTCGAAACGTGTGCATTTTTATGTGTGATTTGATCTTACTTTCCAGATAAACGGTAAGTGCATAGATCTCTGCAATATGACAGGAATATTTTTCAGTTCCGCTTTATACATCGCTTGCTCAAGGGTGGGCAACCCAAAAAATCTCTACATTTGCGCTCCAAACAATACTACAAATAACGTAGTTTACCAGAATGCCCTGAAATGATATCAAAATGAATTTCGACATTGCTCTCATCATACGTATAGAGATATTGCAACACAGGCTATAAGGAATAATGTATCTATTATTTATTGTAAATCATTAAGCACTTCACATAATTTTATTTTTTTAATTTGAATGTTGATTAAAAATGTTTGTATTTCATTTCATCCTTCAAAACCAGTCACATAGCACACTGCTAAAAGATAGCTTATCCATCATAATCAACCAACACGCAAGCGGAGCCGCGGGTTTAAGCTGGTATCACATACACATTAGCCACTGCGAAGCGTTGCCGGGTTTGCTAGTTAAGAATCAAAGGCAGTCGTGATCTGTAGTCTGCTAATGTTTTGGGGTCAACTAAGATGGCGGACGTTGACTTCAGTTTTGTGACATGACGTCATATTCTGCCTTTTATCTCTTTCAGGGTAGGTGGTACAAATTATGTACCACCAGTCCTTCTTGCGTAAATACATGGTGGTACGAAAAACGTTCCACTTAATTATGAAGGCCTGACTCATCCAGCATGCAGGTAGGTTTCAAATTTGCCCCAGGGAGGACTCGAACCTCCACGGCGAGCAACCGCGCGCTCCGCAGCGAGACGCTTTAGACCGCTCGGATACTCCACCGCGGCAGCAGGTAGGTTTGCTGAACCACCTACTGTGTGTAACTCGGTAATCCCCACAACGACCAAGAGATGTCAGAAGTAGTATTGCTCCATACGGTCCGTCTGTGGCGATTGTTGTTTCCCACGGTGTGCACAGTGTTGCTGGTTTCTGCCGACTGCAGCCGAGTGAGAAATTGTTTCCGTCTTTACGTCATATATTGTTGATTCATCTGTTTATAACAGGTAAGAGAAAGGCGTTTATACTTTCCAAATCACTGTAGACTTCACGGTTGTTCAATATACTCTATAGAATATGAGTAATTCATGAGAAACTCTGAGTTCAAAATTTGTACCATCATGCATCAAAGGTCTTCCACTAAGTTAGATATTGCGTTCATTATCGAATAGTGATACACATTTTGTGCATTTTTGTGGAGTATCATTGCGTGTGTTGTGGTCTTCAGTCCCGAGACTGGTTTGATGCATCTCTCCACAATACCCTATCCTGAGCAAGCCTCTTCATCTCCACATAAGAACGGCAACCTACATCTGTCTGAATCTGTTTACTGTATCCATCTCTTGGTCTTCCTTTGCGATTTTTACCCCACACACTTCCCTCCAACGCTAAATTCACAATTCCTTGATGTCTAAGAATGTGTCCTACCAATCTATCCCTTCATTTAGTCAAGGTATGCCAGAAATTTCTTTTCTCCCCAATTGTGTTCAGTACCTCCTCATTAGGTACGCGATCCACCCACCTAATCTTCAGCATTCTTCTGTAGCACCACATTTCAAAAGCCTCAATCCTCTTCCTGTCCGCACTGTTTATCGTCCATGTTTCACTCCCATACAAGGCAACACTCCATACAAATGCCTTTAGAAAGGACTTCGTTAGGCTTAAATCAATATTCGATGTTAACAAATTTCTCTTTCTCAAGAACGCTTTTCTACCCATTGCCATTCTGCATTTTATATCCTCTGTACTGCGACCATCATTTGTTATTTTACTGCCCAAGTAACAAAACTCATCTACCTCCTTTCGTTTCCTAATCTAATACCTTCAGCATCACCTGATTTTCTTAGACTGCACTCCCTAGTTTTGCTCTTGTTAATCTTCATCTTATATGCACCTTTCAGCACACTGTCCATACCGTTCAACTGCTCTTCCAGGTCCTTTGCTGTCTCTGACAGAATTAATATGTCGGCCGGCCGCGGTGGCCGAGGTGACTGAGGCGCTCCAGTCACGGTCAGCACGGCCACTACGGTCGAGGGTTCGAATCCCCCCTCGGGCATGGATATTTATGCCGTCCTAGTTCGTAAGTAGTTCATAAGTAGTTTGTAAGTTTAGGGACTGATGACCCCGTAGTTAAGTCCCATAAGCTTAACAAACATTTGAACATTTTTGAATGTCGTCGGCAAAACGTAATGTTTTTAATTCTTCACCCTGAACTTTAATTCCTTCACCAAATTTCTCCTTGCTTTCCTTTATAGCTTGCACGATGTACAAATTGAATAACATTGGAGAAAGGCTACAACCCTGTTTCACTCCCTTCCCAACCAATGCATCCCTTTCATGCCCATCAACTCTGACAACCGCTGTCTGGTTTTTGTACAAGTTGTAAATAACCTTACTCTCCCTATATTTTACTCCTACCTACTTCAGAACTCGAAAGAGTTTATTCCAATCAACATTGTCAAAAGCCTTTCCCAAATCTACAAAAGCTAAATATGTAGGTTTGCCTTTCCTTAATCTATCTTCTAGGATAAGCCGTAAAGTGAGTATTGCCTCCCGTCTTCCTACATTTCTCCTGAACCAAAAATGATCTTCCCCGAGGTCGGCTTCTATCAGCTTTTCGATCCTTCTGTAAATAATTCGTGTTAATATTTTGCAACCATGACTTATTAAACTGATGGTTCTGTAGTTTTCACACCTGTCTGCGCCTGCTTCCTTTGGAATGGGAATTATTACAGTTTTCTTAAAATCTGAGGGTACTTCGCCTGTCTCGTACATCTTACACACCAGGTGAAACAATTTTGTCATGGCTGGTTCTCCCAAAGACTTCAGTAGCTCTGAGGGAATATCATCTACTCCAGGGGCCTTGTTTCGACTTAGGTCTTTCAGGGCTCTGTCAAATTCTTCTATCAGTACAGTATCTCCTATTTCATCTTCATCTACATCCTCTTCCCTTCCGACAATATTGTCTCGAAGTTCATTTCCTTTGTAGAGCCCCTGTATATACTCTTTCCACCTTTCAGCTTTCCCTTCTTTGCTGAGAACTGGTTTTCCATCAGTGTCCTTGATATTCATAGAGCTGTTTTTCTTATCTCCAAATGTTTCTTTTATTTTCCTGTAGGCTGTATCTATTTTTCCCCTATTTATACATTCTTCTACATCCTTGCATTTGCCTTCAAGCCACTACTACTTAGCAATTTGCACTTCCTGTCAATCTCATCTCTTAGTCGTCTGTACTCCATTTTGCCTGTTTCATTTACTGCATTTTTATATTTTCTCCTTTCATCGATTACATTTAGTATCTCCTGTGACATCCAAGGACTTTTTGCAGGTCTTTCCTTTCTACCTATTTTGTCCTCTGCTACCTTCACTATTAAATCTCTCAGTTCTACCCATTCCTCCTCTACTGTTTTATTTTCCCCTGTTTCTGTCAATTGTTGCCTAAAGCTCCCTCTGGAATTCTTAAGAACCTCAGGTTCATTCAATTTATCCAGGTCCCATCTCCTTATTTTCCTACCTTTTTGTAGTTTCTTCAGTTTCAGTCTACAGTTCATAAACAACAAGTTATGGTCAGAGTCTATATCTGCCCCTGGGTATGTCTTACACTGTAAAACCTGGTTCCGAAATATATGTCTTACTATTATAAAATCTATCTGGTATCTCCCGATGTCTCCGGGTCTCTTCCACGTATACAACCTTCTTTTGTGATTCTTGAATCAGGTGTTTGTTATAACTAAATTATGTTCTGTGCAAAATTCTACCAGGTGGCTTCCTCTTTCATTCCCTTTGCCCAGACCATATTCACATACTATCTTCCCTTCCTTGTCCTACTACCGAATTCTAGTCTCCCATAACAATTAAGTTTTCCTCTCTCTTAATTGTCTGAATAATTTCCTTTAGCTCCTCATATATTTCTTCGATTTCCTCATCATCGGCAGAGCTTGTTGGCATATAAACCTGTACTACTTTGTCGGTGTTGGCTTCGTATCTATCTTGACAATGATAATGCGATCACTGTGCTGCTCATAGCAGTTTACCCGCATTCCTATCTTCTTATTCATTATCAATCCTACTCCTGTGATACCCCCAATTGATTTTGTATTTATAATCCTGTACTCACCTGACCAGAAATCCTGTTCATTCCGCCACCGAACTAATCCCCACTATATCTAACTTCAACCTATCCATTTCCCTTTTTAAATTTTCTAATTTTCCTACTCGATTAAGGGATCTAACATTCCTCGCTCCGACCCGTAGAATGCCAGTATTGACTTTCCTGATGATCTCATCCTCCTGAGTAGTCCCCGCCCGGAGATCCGAAATGTTAAAATGTTTGTAAATCTTATGGGACTTAACTACGGGGTCATCAGTCCCTAAACTTACAAACTACTTATGAACTACTTACGAACTAGGACGGCAGAAATATCCATGCCCGAGGGGGGATTCGAACCCCCGACCGTAGTGGCCGTGCAGACCGTGACTGAAGCGCCTCAGTCCCCTCGGCCACCGCGGCCGGCCCGGAGATCCGAATGGGGGACTATTTTACCTCCGGAATATTTTACCCGAGAGGATGCCATCATCATATGTTCACACAGTAGAGCTGCATGTCTTCGGGAAAAGTAATGGCTGTAGTTTCCCCTTGCTTTCAGCCGTTCGCAGTAACTGTGTGGCGAAGCCACATTAGCTGATGTTACAAGGCCAGCTCAGTCAATCATCCAGACTGTTGCCCCTGTAACTACTGAAAAGCTGCTGCCCCTCTTCAGGAACCACACGTTTGTCTGGCCTCTCCACAGATACCCCTCCGCTGTGGTTGCACCTACGGTACGGCTATCTGTATCGCTGAGGCACGCAAGCCACCCCACCTCGGCAATGTCTGTGGTTCATGGGAGTAGGTATCATTTCGTTAATCCATTTATCATTGCGTGACATGGTAAATGGATTTCATATATGTAATTTGTGGCGTTATCTTCCATTTCAGTTTATAATGGAATGCTGTAGGAAAAATACTAAGAGTTGATGAGATAATGGCCATACCCCAGGTGGAAATACCATCAGGTCAGAGTTCCTCCGGTGAAGAGGAAGACGATTTTAGTAATGAGGACCCAGATTTCGTTGCACCTTATTCAGGAATAGTTATTTCTGAAACAAGTACTTCAGATGAAAGTGATTCACGAGAGGAAATACACAATCAAACAATGGACATCTCATCTTGCTATTCTGTTCTAACTTCATCTACTTCCACTGCTGATTTAGAACAAGTACCAGTAAATAATGCAGGTGACGAAACGGTGACTCCTAAAAATATGACATCAAGTAAACAGCTACCCTAATGGGGGAAAGAGCAAGACCCCAACAACCTCCACCTTTTTCCGCAGTAACTGGTCCTGCTGCACATGTGAGAGAGTTACAGGATCCAACTCATCATAATTTGTTCAAATTATTCATATCTGACGATGTAATTCAGTTGATTGTTATGCAGACTAATCTATATGCTGGACAGGAATAGCAGAAAACTGGGAAATCATACAAACCCACAACGTGTGGGGAGATCGAAACGTTTCTTGGCATAAACATCCTCATGGGCATAATACCCCAGGCAAGTTACAGGGATTACTGATCTTCATGATAGCTATATCAGTTCTATGATGACTGTAAATCATTTTGGGGGGCTTTTGCCTCATTTGCACCTAAATGACAACAGCTGCATGCCAAAGAAGGGTGAGACGAATTATTATAAGCTGTACAAGCTACAGCCATTCTTGTCTCTGGTGGGTGACGATTTCAGAAATGCCTTTCAGCTATGTGATGTTGTAGGCATAGACGAGTCAGTGATCAAATTCAAAGATAGATCATCCTTGAAACAGTATTTACCAAAAAAAAATCAATCAAAAGGGGATATAAAGTGTCGTTGTTAGCGGACAAGTCTGGTTATGCACTGATGTTTGACATTTATACAGGTAAAAGTGGTAACACAACGGAAAAAAATCTTGGAGAGAGGGTTGTAAAAGAACTCATGACAGGCCTTGAAGGAAAAAAATCATAGAGTTTTCTTCGACAGTTATGTCACCAGTGTACAACTGCTTGAGGACTGAAAAGAAAGCAAATATGTGCCTGTAGCACTGTCAGTGCATCAAGAAAGAATCTGCCTAAGCTGAAAGAAGACAAAGCATTGAAATGTGCTGAACATTACTGGGCTACAAGTGACTGCGGGTTATGTATTGTGAAATGGAAAGACAAAAGAACTATGCATTTGTTGTTAAGCTTTCATGACCCGACAGCCACAACATGTTCGTACAGCGGAAAGAAAAGAATGGAACTGTGACAAATCTACATTGGCCTCTGCTGGTGGCTGATTACAATGTGTGGATAAATTTGATCAAAGGAAATCAGTTTATGAAATTGACAGGAAGAGTCGGAAATGGTGGCCTCGTATCTTTTGGTACTTCATAGATGCAGGTATCGTGAATGCCTTTGTAATTCACAAGGAACTAAAGCTTGAAACAATGACAATGAAGAACTTTCGGAGGGAAGTGTAGAAAATTCTTGTGAGCAGTGCACTGGTGGCTTCCAGGAAAAAAGGCAGACGACTGAGGAATCCAGTAAAGAACAGCAAAAAAAAGAAAAAAAGAAAAAAAAAAAAACCCTCATGTGCCTAAAAGTGTGAGAACAGATAGTTGCACATCAGCCACAAAGAGGATGTAATATATTTAGCCAGGAGGGTTCCGTTTGTTTAAATAACTGAAGTATTCGATACCATAATTGGTCGTAGTATTGTAACCTAACATTTCATGTTTATATTACATAAGCATTTTATAGCGCTTTTGTCAAGTTATTTTAATCATTATAATTTGCATTACTAGGGTCTTCTAACAAACTAAATTAATTAAGTATTGAAAGTCGTATTAACAATGTAAACATATATTAACACTGCACTAATTGTTGTTTACGTACGATCTTTTCTACTGTTTATTTTGATGTAAACAACTTATTATTACATCTGTCATGCTTTTATGTATCTTTGCGTAAAGCAGGAGTCATTAATGTTTATTGAACAAATTGTTAAATATTTAAATGTTGTACTTCCGTGTTCTAGAAGGTTCTAGAAATACTAGAGTGTATTTATACGCACGAACTGAGGCAGTATGGAGTAGTGTGTCTGTACTAGTAGTCTGGAGTCTTATGGCAATCTTAGTGAAGTAACATTTTATTTAGTATGGAAGTGTGTTGTGAAATTGCTTTATCAGAAATGGATGAATAAACATACTTAAAAATTAAATGAAAGTGTCACAAATGTAGTTTCCTGAAAACCCAAGAACCCGACGGCATAACATAATTTTGTAATGTGTTAATGGCAGGCGAGCTACAAGATCTTCGAGACCACTGAACATCTGCAACAGGTGATGTATATAAAAATGTGGCGTTAATTTATGTCCAGTAAAAAACAAATGCGCCACAAGGAACACGACAAAGATGTGCATATAGCAGCACCAAGGAAAAGCAGATAAGGACTGACTGGATGTACAGTGTGTGCAAGGTACCACTTTGCTGAGGAAAAAAATAAGTCTTGCTTCCAGGACTACCATGCTGCTTGAAGTGTTACACGGAACGAGTTCCTGTATGTGACGGAACAAATCTCACATCCTGTAATGTCATGTAACTTGAAGGGTGGTGGTACATTATGTGTACCGCCACTGTTTTTGAAAAATGTTTTTGCAATATATTATTATGTCTTTTAATATTCTCATTATAATGTAATTATAAAATACTTTCCCATTTTTTAATAAAATTGTTCAGTAAATAAAAGTCTCGTGCAACAAGGGTCGAAATTTGTCATACATCCCTGTGCATTAAAGAGTTATACCTCCACGACGAGCAGGAGTGCAGATCGTGCACTGGCTGACGCGTGGCGCGGCTGGCCTGGTGACGTCACGGCAGGGCAGAGCCAGCTGTCGGGCTTCGTCTCGGCTGGCTTTGCGGCGTCGCCCGCGGCCGGTTTCTGTGTCCCCTGACCTTTGGCCACAGAGGGCCGCGCGGCAGATAGCAGCTGAGCCGCCAGAGCCTCAGGAAGCTCAATATCCCGTTGTCACGGCAACGGCCGCCACATCGACGCCGCACCCGCTGGATAATATATCACGCCGCATGACGTCAGCGACGCCCCGTCCAAATGGCGCGGCGCCCTGCAAAACAAAACGAAAGCGCTGACGCAATAGTTTGGATACTGAACGCTTACCCGCAGGAATGTTATTTTTGCAAAACCGCACCCGTTCATTACGTGAGAGATTTTATTAAAAGCTAGCGAGTCGCTCGGCTTCGCAAGGGCGCAGTTACTAATGAAGAAAATAGAAGAGTATCTAGCAAAAAAAAAAAAAAAAAATTATTTTTATTAACATCGCTAAACTTCCAGCGGATTAGGCTCTGCATTGTCTGTCAGTCAGTCTACATCTACATACATGCTCCGCAATCCAACGTAAAGTGCGTGGCGGAGGGTACACTGTACCACTACTAGGCATTTCCTTTCCTATTCGCCTCCCAAATAGAACGAGGGATAAAAGAATGTCTACATGCCTCTGTACGAGCCCTAACTTCACTAAAATGTTCAAATGTTTATAGAGCTTATGGGACTTAACTACGGGGTCATCAGTCCCTAAACTTACAAACTACTTATGAAGTAACTAATTCTAAGGACGGCACAAATATCCATGCCCGAGGGGGGGATTCGAACCCCCGACCGTAGTGGCCGTGCAGACCGTGACTGACGCGCCTCAGTCCCCTCGGCCACCGCGGCCGGCTAACTTCACTTATCTTGTCTTTGTGATCTTACGCGAAATGTAAGTAGGAGGCAGCAAGATCGTTCTGCAGTCAGCTTCAAATTCTCGCCCTCTAAATTTCAACAGAATTTCTCGAAAAGGACGTCGTCTTTCCTCCAGTGATTCCCATATGAGTTCCCAAAGCATTTTTCTGACACTCGCACATTGGTCGATGTATCAAAAAGCTCACTACTAATGCCGTATTCGAACACTATGGAATTGTTTTTCCTATTCATGTGCATCACCCTACATTTTTCTACATATAGAGCTGGCTGCCATTCTTCACGCCACCTAGAAATTTTCTCTAAGTCTTCCTGTAAGCTATTAAAGTTAATTAATGACGACACACTCCCATACACCACAGATTCATCAGTAAACAGTTCCAAATTACAAGTTAGTCTGTCCTTCAGATCATTTATATAAATAGAAAGTAATAGCGGTCCTATCACACTCCCCTGGGGCACGCCTGACGATACACTCGTCTCTGATGTACATTCGCCGTCAAGAACAACGTACTGCGTTCCATTACTTAAGAAGTCTTCCAACCAGTTACAAATCTGTGAACCTGTTCAGTACGTTGAGGAGCGATTCTTCCAACCAATAGTTTCCTAGAATTTGTGTGAATTGAAAAAGTTGTAGTAAGACCATAATGATACGGATTACTCCATTTATAAGTAAAGGGAACAAGGTTCCAGTAAGGGAGTATGCTAGACCAAATTAGTCCCTTTTAGACTCATTTATTACACGGTAATTTGCACTCCTTGAAACAGTTACAAAATACTGACGTTCCAGGAAAAGGACGTTAAAATTCTTATTACTCCTTTTAAGAACATTAAGCTTGAAACAAATTAAATTAAATTGGACTTCATACAATAGTGACTTACGAAAACATACTTTCAGTTTTTCTAGAATCTTCCAATTTTCTGGACATCTTATGTAATTTTTGTGTCATACCAATCTTGCTTTGACTGACAATTGCGAAGCCCGCGGTGGAGAGACCGAGCGCTCCATGGCGCCTTGCTGCGAAGCACGCCGTTGCTCGCCGCCGGAGGTTCGAGTCATCCCTTGAGCATATGTGTGTATGTGTGTGTGTGTGTGTGTGTGTGTGTGTGTGTGTGTGTGTTGTCCTTAGCATAAGTTAGTTTATGTTACTTTAAGTAGATTATCAGTCTAGGGGATGCTAATCGTAGCAGTTAGGTACCTCAGATTTACAAACATTTGAAAATTTGACGAATTGCGAACACAGTAAAACGAAACCAAGAAAATCAGTCCAGTCGATATCAGGTGATTATATTTCATAAAGTTTTATAAAATCTGTTTCAGTTTTTGCCGAAGTTTCCAATTTCCCAGGCAACGTTCCCTAACTTTAATTTCGTATAAAATATTTCCTAGGAATAACGAACATAAAACAAACCAGCCCAGTAGGTCAAGCCATTCCCAACTGACGATCATTCACACAAACAACAACTGATTTTTATTTATATTGTTTAGGACTTCCAGATTTACTGTGATTTGGCGAGATATCCCTTAACACGAGGTTTAATTATACTATTTGAAAGTCATCAATATTGCTCATAACACTATAATAAAAAGTGTACTAAACAACGTTGTTAAGGAGCCAATAAAACATTTCATTTTAAATATGTCAACCCTGAGTGGTAACCGAAAGGACAACAGACAAAGACGCACAAGCAAGCTTCTCTAACAGAAAATTAACCGTTTTGACGGATCCTGAGAGTTGACATGCGAAATCCAGTTTGCTCTGTTCGTTCGCGAGACGCAAATAGCAGTAGATACGAGTTCCGAGGTAGATACCGTGTGCCTCGAATTGCGATGCGGAGTAGCCGAGCGGTCTAAGGCGCCTCGCTGCGGAACGCGCGGTTACTCGCCGTCGGAAATTCGAGTCCTCCCTGGGGCATGTGTGTGTGTGTGTGTGTGTGTGTGTGTGTGTGTTGTAATTGGGATAGTTTACCTTAGTTTAAGTAGTTTGTAAGCTACGGACTGATGACACGCAGTTTGATCCGATAGATTTACAAACATTTGAACATTTTGACTTGCGATTCGGTTCCGCCTAATAAACTAAATACGAGCTTCCTGAATACCAGACCAGTTGTGGAATTAGATTGTAGACTTTCTAGTGAACGCAACACAGAATGACATTCTCAACGCAGCTTTGTCCTCCGACCTGAGAGTAATTTCTGGCCTGCCCAAAGGGAATGTTGTAGGAAATTTACTTTTCACAATACACGTAACAACAGAAGGTCAATAAGGCTTTCCGAGGTGATGCTGTTGTAAACAAATTAGTCGAAACGCTCGTAAACTTGCGATATGCAGGATGATGTGCAATATATTTACGCTGGTGCATGGAGTGGCGATACCCCTCAACATAAACAAATATAACGTATTGCGAATACATAGAGAGAAAGAAAACTTTATAGATATATCAGGGTGTGCATGTGTTTGGGTGTACATATTACATAGAAATTTAAAGTTTTGTTCCATATTTTTTATACATAGTCTGTCCATGTGTTTGGGTGTACGTATAGTATACAAATCTACAGTTTTGTTCCAATATTTATGAGATTTTGCACACTTCACCTTAAATCCATGAGGACGCTCGCCGTAAGTGTAAGGATCACGTACAACACATAGTTCAGGACATATGACGTCATAAATAATGAGATACGCGAAAAACTGCTGCATCACTCGATAATATTTTATATTTCGTCCTAAACCATTGTACCGGGTTCAACCAAATTTCGTGCACATATTCCCTACAGTGTGGTAACAACTGCTGTAGCGCTAAGGACAAAATACAACATTTTGTTTACAAGAAATAAATTCAGAAACTATAAATGTCGTAAAAAACTGCCACATCATGCGATGAGCCTTTATTCATAAAATATATGAGAATGACAGTATTAGCGAATTGCAACAAACTTTAAACATAACTTCAAATCTTTGATATAGTTTTTCTCGCTGACAACCACATCAAAATGATGTAAAAATAGTCTTCGTTTACTACTTTTTCGCTATTCACGGAGTAAAACTACGGGATTCGATATGACGTTACAATTTATAATATCTACACTACAAATTGTACTTGCAGGAAATTTTAGACACTATACACACATACAGCTAAATGTAGCTACAAAATTGTAACGTAGTTCATGACATAAACAATAACTTTCATGGAAAACCTCCCCATCACGCATCAGGTTTTAATCTATTACTTATTTACTACTAACAAAAGGATATTACAGACAAACAGCATTTACACAGATGAACATATTATAAAATTGTACAACACATAATTCAATAAATGTGAGATAATATATACTGCGATGGGTAAAAACCTGTCACGTTATGCACCTCGGCTTGATACATTTCTTATTTACTACTAAGACACTCCTGTATTGAAGTCAGCTTATAGAAATTCCTGAAACCTGACAGTCACGCTAACAAATTGTAAAGCGCACAGGACTGAAGGTGAAAGCAATCGATTTTTATACAGATGCAGGGAATGGAAGAGCCCATGCCTGAGGGGGGATTCGAACCCCCGACGAGGAACGGCCTCGCGCATCGGAGCATAGCACCTCAATGCGCTTGGCCACTCTGCCGCGATCTTATGAATATCACAAATAGTTTCTATTACTATCCGAATCTCTACAAGAATATTCTAATACTGTGTTTATTTTATTATACTGATTTGTGTGAAGGGAAATAAAATTGAAACTTTTACTTCAAGTATCACTATGTTGAAGAGAGTCATTTCAGCAATTAACACTCTCGAAATATTTAATATTGTGCTGAATTATATGTTTGAAGATTATTACAGGATTATTCAAGACTTTATACACTTTTAGGGACTCATCGTAAGTTTATATAATGTGTAAACTGTGCGTTTGAGTTTGTGAATCGATATTTTATTTTACAAATGATTCATAAACTGCTGGCTCCTGGCTACTCGAACCCTGGCGTTACGCACGAATGGTCCCGAAGCAAGACGTCATATTTGGTAAAATATTTTATAACTATCATTTAAAGACGCATCATCTGCAAAAGCCGATCATCAATAATACTGAAGTTACTACTCTCCACCTAGCAAGAATATAGCCACGTGGTTAGCGGCGTCGCGCTGCGCCGTCGAAGGTAGTGGGTTCGAGATCAACTTAAAGCAGTTTTTTTAAGCACAATCTTCTTTTTAGCAGATTAGGAAACAACAATGACTTTTGTATTATTAATTGCCACATACTGTTGGACGTTGTAGCAAATGTGTCGCGATTTTGGGAGTAAACGACATTTATACTCTTCGTGATAACAAATATGTAACTGTTTGAAAAGATGTGTGGAAGAGCAGCCTTTGCGCATGTTTAAAGTAAGGAATGGGTGCTGGTTACAGTGTCTCATGACTCGAAAATAGCTTGCCTCTTCTCCGTAACAGATTAATTTTGTTACAGTCCCTTAACAGAGCAATCAGTTACTTACTGTGTTTTAGTGTTCCTGTGCATATTCATATGTTCTTGGTGTTTATTATCAAAGAAAAATGAACAAGGTTCAGCATATTTACCACCAAATTACTCAGCTTTAAGCCTGGAACAAGAGTGTGAAATGAAGAAGCTTGGTAGGCCGACGCCTCAGCTCGAGTTCAAGGCAGTGCAAACAAGCCAAGTTAAGACATTCTGCAGAACTTTCAACGACAATATATCTAAAGATGGGGGTGGGGGGCAAACGGACGCCGAGCGAAAGGGGGGGGGGAGGGAGGTGGCTCCAATCATTATCAAAATCCGGTGCTCAAAGAAGTGAAACCCCAGCATCTGAAGCACCAGCTACCACTGCAAGCGATTTTGAAGTAACGTGCGATAAAACAGTCTCGTTTCATCGGCACTGAAGTCTTTCGGCTCACAATTCGCAATTAATTTGGACAGTTATGTCTTCCATTCCGTTACTCCATGTCTTTAGCTTCTCCACACACGTAATCCCACATGATGTTATGCCTAGTTTTAAAACTGTTCAGACATCCTGTGGACTGCTTGAACTCCGTATTTCCAAACTCTTCATTCACCATGTTTACATGGGCTCCCAAAACCGTGTTTCGTAAACCGAATTCGCAATTCCGCTTTTGGTTGGCCATGTAAACACTCCAAAATCGATTCTGGAAATCCGCTCCTCTAAAGCGGTTTTCCAGTTCCACAATAGATTTTCGTGCCCATGTAAACGCAACCGTTTTTGAAGCGTTCTTGGTTTGTCAGATTGTGTTTTGTTGTTAAGAATTTTCTGTAGATATGGAAATAGTGATATTTTCTAATGTGAAATAAAAGTATAAATATTAGAGTGAATATAAATCTGTGTATTTATATAAAGCAAAATTGCGATTGTGCGGACTAAATCAGGAACTGAATCAGCTGTTTTTCAGCCGCCATATTAAGTGTGTTAGGAAATCCGATTCAGGCTATGCCATGTAAACACGACAGCGAAAAATGGTTAACGAAAATCGGCTTTCATCTTCCGGAAGATGTGTTGCATGTAAACGTAGTGAGTGACTTTGAGAGCATCACTCTGCAACATAGCTCCAGATAAAGGTAAATTTTTGCCCGTGCACTGAAGAACCACTCCCACACTATTTCGTCAATTACTTCATTTCCGCTCTTCTTGCCTTTCTTTTCATCTGCCCGTTTCCTGTCATCCATTCGTCCCATATCTTGTCCTTGTTCCTTGAAGTTTCGTAAATCTGTGTTTTACCGCACTTAAAACGCAACAAAAATTCGCGCACAGAGAGTTTGTCACTCGCCTCGATTACCTCAATTTTCTCTTTTGTTGTTAAAGACGTTAACGACACATGACGCTTGTTCGACATAATGTTAATGTACAGTAGATCTTATAGAGCTACTGGTCAACTGAAACTTGCAGAACTTTCGGAGTAAATACCGCCCCCTTTCACTGCACACAATGCTGCAGATTGTTCGTAGATGCGCAACAATGATCGTGTATGAGCCGGCGTGCATCAATAATTGTGGAAAATGAGAACGAGCGGCGCCGTTTGATGTCCACAACTGCATCTGCAAGAAACCCTGGACACTTTTCTTGGTTTTGCGCCGCTTATTGGCGGTATTAAAACAGTAACGTCTTTCTGGAGTAGTGAATAAGTAATGTAGATTTATCTCTACGGCACTGTGTAAGCACTTTTTCGTATTATACAATGAATTATTAAGTAATGTATCTGAAACTCCCTTCCCGTTCCCGCGTCAGGCACGTTACACTTTGTACAAAACATCAGCATATAAAAGTGTAATGAATGGGTCGGGACTGAAATGCTTGACGGTTTGAGCAGATTTCCCAATTATGCACGCGCCGCTTTGAGCGAGTTTTACTGTAGTAACTATTTCGCTAATTACATTCAAAAATAGTGATAAATGAACTCACTCTATGGCGCCTTCACACCACTCGAAGCGGTATTATTGTTGCAAGCAATGTTCCAAGTGTCAGTCGGTAACAACTTTCACAGCATTGAGTGTCGCGACTGTATTTGTTAGTCTGTAGTAATAAAATAAATCAATTTCCAGATATATATTCCGTCTAAATATATTGAAGATACTGAACAGAAGGAGAGGCAATTAATTAAAATTTGTGCAGTCACGTTGTCCTTGAGGCTGTGGTGGCTGGGTGGATAAGGTATCTGCCTAGTAAGCAGGAGGTCGTGGGGTTGAATTCCGGCTGCAGCATAAATTTTAATTCAATGTCCTACTTCTATTCAGTATCTTAAAGAGTAATACATTCTAACAAAACTGTGATGTTTCTACCAGTCCTGTAACGTCTGGGACGTATTTATTAAAGAACGTATTCAGTTCAAACAGTACGAGAATACTTTACTGCACGGATGGTCAACGTAACAAACTATCGCAAGTTATCGAAGAAGTTCAACTATTCCTTAAGCAAACACTGTGCCTGAGCAAGGCGTTCTCGCAGGTGATTAATAATTATAAAGAGGCTAAAGGTATCGAACAGAACAGCTGAATTACATGAAAGGCACAATAATAGTGTAGTACTGTAGGTGATGGTTGCTATTTGTGTGTGAGACTTGTATGGTTGCGATGGAGTCTGCAGCTTAAAGATAATTCTCATTGCAGTTATGATATTCTTCTTCTTCTTTATTGCTTCGACGATGAATGAACAAATGCTTCTGGTGTTGAACTATCCGGTAACAGAATCTTACGTGGAATATTAGTTTTTTCATGATGTTTTCCTAGTGTGTGCGTTACTAATGATTCGACCTTAAATCAACTGGATAAATTTCGAGATACTGAATGTGTCACACAAACGCAGGCCTTGAATGTAGTGCTTTAACTGAAATTAAATTAGAAAAGGTAGGAGAGGTGTTGGAAAGAAGCACGAGAAAGTTATTGAACCAAGTTAGACAACCGTGTTCTGACGAAAAATGTGATGAAATAATAAATTTTCACCGAGCACTATGTTTTAGGCTATTAGTATATATTTCTTAATTATAAAATGGGGCTCAGTAGGGGAACGTAAATTGATAGGTAGTTTTGTAAAAGTGAAAGTGGCATCCCACTGATTACGCGAAATTGAACGAACATGTAAGGACAGTTGTGAGTAAGGCGGACAGCCGACTTCGGTTTATTGGAAGAATTTTGGGAAGATGTACTTCACCTGTAAAGGAGACCGCGTATAAAACGCTTGTACGACCACGTCTTGAGTATTGCTCAAGTCTTTGGGACCCGCAGCAGATCACTTTAAAGGAATACATAGAGGTGGTTCAGAGGCGAGCAGCTAGATTTGTTACCGGTAGGTTCGACCAATGCGCGAGTGTCACGGAAATGCTCCGGCAACTCAATTGGGGATCGCTGGAAGAAAGAAGACGTTCTTTTCGTGAATTTCTGTTGAGTAAATTTAGAGGGCCAGAATTTGAAGCTGAGTGTAGTACGATATTGCTGCCGCCTACTTACATTTCGCGTAAAGATAATAAAAACAAGAGAAATTAGGGCTCGTACGGAGGCATATAGGCATTCTCTTTTTCCTCGTTCCATTTGGGAGTGGAATAGGAAAGGAAATGCCTAGTAGTGGTACAGTGTACCCTCCGCCACGCACGTTACGGTGAATTGCGGAGTATATATGTAGATGTAGATGTAGAAATGTCATGTGTTACCGACGTAAGCAAACTACGGAAGTGCCACCGACGTTCCTGGCCGTGTTGCCGACTTTCGCCGACATTATTATTCAATTGTACGCAATGAATCTTCTTCAAACCGTTAAACCACCTCCCAGTGATGGCTCATAGGACGAGAGAGAATGCTTGTGACAGAATGTTCAAGTGTTTGTTAATCTTAACGGACTTAACTGCGGTGTCATCAGTCCCTAAACTTACAAACTACTTATGAACTACCTTATACTAAAGACGACACAAACATCCATTCCCCGAGGGGGGATACGAAACCACCGACCGTAGCGGCCGTGCAGACTGTGACTGACGCGCCGCAGACCGCTCGGCCACCGCGGTCGGCGCTTGTGACAGGTTTCTGATTACAGTACACATGTAGTATAAACAACTTTTGAACATCATTATTAAATCAACGCAGTACAGTGGATAAGGCGTTAAACTGCTAATTTTGCGGCCAATTTTCGATCCCCATAATTTCCTTTCTTAATTTTACGTAATTCATTACTTTTATCTATGAAGCTGAAGATTACTTCATTTTTAAATTTATATATGGAAAATTATAATATCCTTTTAAGTTGTAATTACTCTGAATACATTAATTAATGTATTTCAACAATTTTCATTATCTGGTGAAGTTTGTGATGAAAAAATTATTTTCATAAATTACAGCAATTATCTGCGAAAGGTCCTTTACTTTTAATTAGGGGAATCATTGTTAAGAAGATTAACAAGAGTAAAATATGGGTAATGGAATGCAGTATCATAAAATCAAGCTATTCTGAAGGAATTAGATTGGGCAATGACACAATAAAAATACTGGATGAGTTTTGTTCTTTGGGTAGCAAAATATCTTATGATGTCAGAAGTAAAGAAGATATGAAAATCAGAATGGCTAAGGGAAGAAAAGCGTTCCTGAAGAAGTGAAATTTGTTGACATCCAATATTAATTTAAATGTTAGGAAATCCTTTCTGAAAGAATTTGTCTGGAGTGTAGCATTGTATGGGAGTGAAGCGTGGACTATAAGTAGTTCAGACAAAAAGAGGATAGAAGCTTTTGAAATGTGGTGCTACAGACGAATGATGAAAATTAGATGGGTACATCACGTAACTAATAAGGAGGTTGTAAACAGAATCGGGAAGAAAAGGAGTTTATGGCATATCCCGACTAAGAGGAGGGATAAGTTGGTGGGACAAATTCTGAGACATCAAAGAATCGTCAACATTAGAAGGAAGTTTGAGGGTTAAAAATCGTAGAGGCAGACCGAGAGACGAATTCAGTGAGCAGCTTAAAAATATGTAGGTTGCCGTTCTTATTCACAGATGAAGAGGCTTGCACAGATCAGGGTAGCATGGAGAGCTTCATTAAAACCAATCTGTGGACTGAAAACCACAACAACATCGTTAAGAAACATAATGTTCACATCATTCACATTTTATGAAAGCATTTTTCGGCAAGAACATTTTTTTCCGAAAAGGTCTTAAGTGAAGAGCATACTTCAACCAAAAGTTAATGACTTTTTTCATGCATACTGAATCATTGGGGTGAAAACAAGCACTGAAAATTAATGAGTTAAATCTGTATGAGTTTCTCTTGTATTTTCCCTTGACGATAACACTAATTGTAGGAATTCAGTAACACTGAAATGCTCAAGCAAATTTCGTAATTATAACGGAAAAATGAGAGAGAGAAATATTATATAGTATTTGCGATAGAACCGGGGCCGCAGAATTGACAGTATGGTATACTACATTACCTACTACGCTACACTGATAGCGCATGGCAGGTCATCAAAACGTGTTTACACTTGTCGTATACTGTAATCGGAAATCTTTCTTGACTATTGTCTCTTTTTCTGTGGCCCACTCAGACCAGAAATTTTAGGAACTTAAAAGATTCATCTGCCCAGTTCCTCTCACACAGTATGTGAGACTCATCCTGTGACCTCCCGTGGTAAGACTGAGCAATATTAGCCTTTAGAATCATCTGCGTTTTATTTCTAACCTTAAAAATGTAACTTATGATTCAAACGGTACGCAAACTGGCTCCAGAATAACTTTCGTTAGCCACTGTTTTTTCTCCTACCACTGCGTTGCCTGATCTATTCCCAAAATGGCGTCTCTGTAAGGAACATTGGTGTTCAGATCTTTCTTCTATAGACTGTGGATGAAAGGGACAGTTATCGTTATTTCTATTCAGTACAAATAACGATGTTAATCTATCAGTAGAGTGTGTCAGGTGTAATTAAAACTGTAGGCAATGTGTAATGGCAAGAATATCGTCTGACTGGTCTGACGTAGAAAACCGATTGTCGAGTATATTTCAATTGGTATCCGAAGGGTTGTCGGTGTTCAATACACTGTACAGGTTATCCATTGCATCTGAAAATTTTGGCCTCATTTTCGAAGCTCCTATAAAAAGTATATGATATAAAAGTGGACTACTAACAACGCGCCTAAATAATATGTAAACTGTATATTCTATTCAAAATTCTCAACTTAATGGTGCTTTAATAGGTGTAGGGTCTTAAAATAGAACATAAAAGTAGTAACAATCTGATTGTTTCGTTTATTTCTCTATATTTTCTCTAAGAAAACTAAAAGTACAGTTCCTAAAAAATTCTACATAAAATTTGAAAAACTGCTTGTTATCAATAACATTTTCTTCACTTAACCACAGCATCTTTATTTCTTCAAGCCTCAAGAGTGTTATTTTCATTTACGATCAGGATTTCTTATGCAGAACGCAAGTTAATGAGAAGTTGATGTGTAAACTTCACATGAGTGGAAGTTTTAAATGTCTCAGACGTCATTACCATATATTTATAAGGTCAACTGAATCACGCGATACCACCTGTCGGCTTAGACTCCCGACGTCGGGGTGTTGCGTTGTTTGAATCGAAACTGTTATCATATTCCTTTTGTTACGATTGTAACTTTACTTTTTACAATACAAACTAATCAATTTACCTTCACCATTCCACCAACCCGAGTCATATATTTTAGTTAAAAAACACTTTTTACTTGAAACGTTGGTCGTTCATAATAGCAGCTACTAGGCAGAACACTATTGTAAAGTTTCTTTGTGCGCCATTGTGTCAATACTGAAGGACTCTATACCACCCGCATGGTTTAACCCATGGCGTCGCAGAAGAGGACATACTAAACGGAAAAAAACGCTGAAAGAAACATCCAAAACACAAAATAATACAAATAAAATAAAACTTTTCAGTACACCAAAAACATTTCCTTTGTAATAGAGTTCTGACGTGCGGAGTCAAAACAGACAGGTGGTATCGCTTTAGTTGATCCACGAATTATGTACTGTATGGAGGTTTTATTTCTTTTGAAAGTAGAATATCACGACAGCGACAGTGTAGTGTGCCAAAGTTAGCAACGATCTGAGAAAATGCAATGACATAGAATGAGGCGAAATAATTTTTCGTGTTACCCATGATATTAATCAGTGCTGTTCCTGCTCCGTGGATGAGAGTTTCTTGCATGTACCCGTATCTCGTCAGTGAACAACTATACTCGCAAAGCGAACACATTGTTTCCAACATTACGACACTGCGCCGCCGATGCTGTAAGTAAAATGTAAAACTTGCAACATATATAGAATCTTTTATTTTGTTGATATCTGCAGAACTCGGTAGCATGCCTAGTTTCTTGCCTCATAATGTAGATTTATGGGCTAATAATCAAAATGTAAGTGGTTTATTTATTACGTTTTTACGAACATAAAAACTGAATATGGTGAGCAAATGAAGTTAAAGTTGAAAATTTACGAATGAGAATCATATACCATAAACAAACAACCTCTAGCATTATCAAATGTTCGTATAGTTTATGGGACTTAATTACGGCGTTACCAGTTCCTAAACTTACAAACTACTTATGAACTACTTACGAACTGGGACGGCACAAATATCCATGCCCGTGGGGGGATTCGAACCCCCGACCGTAGTGGCCGTGCAGACCGTGACTGGAGCGCCTCAGTCTCCTCGGCCACTGCGGCCGGCTAGCATTATCTGATATCAACACAAATATAGTAAAAGAGGTTTTGCATTGCTTACGAAACCATATTTTTCACGTCACATACTAATTTTGTTTTTTATTCGACGTGTATAATCAAAATCAGCTTTTTTTTACCGAGGCCAAATGTGTTATATTACTAGATGACATAGGAATTTGAGGACAAATAAACGTATGAAACAGCCGTGTGTACACTATTTCATTCACGTAAATAATGTAACATTTACTATTTAAAACAGCTTTGCGCGCTTAAACGACAAATTTAGAATAAGAATCAATTGTAAGTAGCGGTCTGCTAAAGCTTTAGCTTTTGTTTCACTACGGTATCATCGTCTGTATTATCTGGTTACCAACTCCCAGTAATTACAGCGTAAATTAACTGCCACGGATAAAGACTCTTCAGTACTAAACACGGTCTAAAGAGTGTGGCGGTTGTCATTAGCCCAATAACCGCGAGCGAAAAATAACTGGTTCTCGTCATGTCTAAATGGAACATCAAAGGGACACTCTGAGAGGGGGCGTAGAAATGAAGTAAACTATTTATTCAATATAATTACTTTTTATTTAAAACACAATTTTACGGAACCTGTTGAGATAGCATCATATTCTTTGGAAGAGTTTCCTCTTAGCTTCTATTTAGTTTAGCGAAAAATGTTCCGCTGGCCACGGCCTTCGAAGATACTGTCTGCACAAAAAGCGATTAATTTATCTAATGGAAGATCCAGTTGTCTTGAAGTGTCCGGACAAAACTTTGCAATTGTCTCCAGTGTTTTCCGTAATGCAGCGAATCAAACTTCCCACAGCTTCTCTTGGATTCCATCAGTTTCACTAAAGTATTGAAAAACTAAAGGGAACATCTTTGCAGCCTTGTGGTTCGATTCGTCGGTGCCTACGCCGTAAATGAAACTTCTTGCAATTTTTTATGCATACGAAGTGTGGTGCGAGGTTACTTTTAACAATCGTTGTAGCTTTGTTTCTAGCTTTAGCGACATTGTAGTCAGGATATATTGCGGCGTACTGTTTTATGAGACAGTCGCTGAACCAGTGACGAATATAGCATATATTTTTTGGGTTGGGCAAGATAAGTTAACTAATTGTAAGTCACGGCGGAATAGCCATGCGCACTAAAACGCCTTGCTACGGTGCACGCGGCCTCTCGCCGTCGGAGGTTCGAGTCTTCTCTCTGGGATGCGTGTATGTGTTGTTCCTAGGTTCAGTTAGTTTAGTAGTTTGTAAGTTCAGGGACCGATGAGCACTGAGTTAGATCCCATAACTTTACAAACATTTGAACATAATTTTAAGTATTCTTTGTTAAAGTTAGTAACCTCTAATGTTGATACAGTTTTCTCTTCCCTACATAATATACTTTAGTTGAAGTAACTACGGACGTAGTATCTTATTTCAGTGACATCCAGGAAAATACTTCTACAGTATTATGTTTGGAAATGTTAAAGGATGAAATCATGGTAAAACAATGTCACAGGAGCTTATTTCGCAAATAAAACTCCTGTTATAATAATACTCGCATATTCATGCGATTACTAATTAATCATCAAATATTACAGTCCGCGGATTCTTAACTGACCTTTCAATGCGAAAAATGCAATTCAAATGTAATATATAAAAATTAATGTTCGTTTGTTTTTTTGGTTCGTATTTTATGCACGGCATTACCGCACATCCGAATGCGATAAAACTTTGTCAACTCATTGCTTGCACTCGTGCGAAGGTTACAGACATACTAAAAGTAACTTCGCGTGGTGCATGGCGGAGGTTGCTTTACAATTAGTTTATTGATTTCTTACGCCTTCACACTGAAATGACTGGATGAATTTGAATGTAATTTGGAACAGAGGTAGCTTATAGATTGATTAATACACAGGATACCTTTTGTAAGCCACCGTATGGTGCTTGGAGGAGGGCACCTTACTTACAATGGGTTAATATGTTTGGTACTCGCTGGCTCATTAAAATTATGTGCCGGAACCAGGATTCGAACGTGGGACCATTATCTTTCACAAACAAGCGCTCTATCGCCTTATTTTATTTATTTATTTACTTTTTACGGGTAGTTATGTTCCTTGCGATTGCTGATTGTGTTTCTTCGTTGTTATTCGATGAGCCACGGTGTCCGGCGTCGCCTGAGCTATCCCATGCAGCTTCATGGTCCGTCCTCAAAACTTCACTTCTGCCAGTATCCCGCCTACTACTTTCCAAATTTAAGAGAAATTCTACTAAGAACCTCGTAGAAATAGCTCTCCTGGAAGTAACGATTTGGTGGAGACATGGCTTAAGTAAAGCTTGGAGGACGGACCTTGAAGCGTGTCGGGATTGCTCAGACGGTAGACCGCTTGCCCGCGAAAGGAAAAGTTCACAGGTTAGAATCCCGCTTCCGGCACACAATTTTTAATCTGCCAGGAAGTTTCTCATCAGCGCACACTCCGCTGCGGAGTGAAAGTTTCATTCTGTTTACTACTCCTTCATGTTGAAAGGGATGGACAGATTTGAATGAAATTTGGAATAGAGATAACTTATACCCTCCATTAATATATAGGTTATCTTTCGTAAGCCACCGTACGCTGCGTGGCGGAGGGTACCTTACAGTGGGTTAACACGTTTGCTGAAACATCTGGACGTAATTGAATGAAATATGGAATGAAGATAGCTAATACCCATAATTAGTACATGGGATACCTTTCGTTAGCCTCCATAGATGGTACATTACAACAAACATCCAATTTGTTTGACTGGTCACTATGAAAGTCATGTAATTCTCATGTTCTCATGTTTTCAAGAAGGAGATTTTTATAATGTGCAAGCCAGTGAATTTAGCACGACGGAGGGTACCTTGCGATTTCGACACTGTTTGACCATTCACCATGAAAATTGGTATATACATGTTTTAACATACAGAAGAGAGAGGAGTAGGTGGAGGAGGAGACGGACAGAGAGAGAGGGGAGAGGAAGAGAATGAGTGAGGGGAGATGGTGACAGACAGGTGAAAGGAGATGAACAGAGGGAGGGGGAGGAGGAAATGGATAAAGAAAGGGACAGGTGGTGACCGGGGGGGGGGGGGGGAGGGGGGAAGAAGCAGGTGAACAGGTAAAAAGGAAAGGAGGGCTAATGGAAGATTGGAAACCTCATATACATTTGTTTGTATTTTATGCGCTACCCACCGACATGCCATTTCATTTCAAACGACTGCAGTTCCTGATTCTGCTTGAATTCACAATGACAATCAAGACGGCACAAGGTCAGTCACTGTGCATGGAATGTAGAAAATGCATGTTCTTCTCATGGCCAGTTATATGTTGTGTGCTCACGAGTCGGAGAGATAAGAAGTTTGTTAGTTTTTGCTGAAGACGAAGAAACAAAACAAAAAATATTGTTTACCCTAAAGCACATAAAGAATGAAGCAAAAAACTATAATGACTGTCATTTGTACTTCTCCTTTATGTATCGCAAAATTTCAATAGACGTATTTTTATTGACTATCTAATGAATATTTATTTCTATCATTCATAATTAAACAAGCTAACACCATCAAATTTCAAACGTTATTTGCAGAATTATTTCTTCTGCGGCAGCAATGCGCCGGGTACTAGCTTCTAATGTACCAGGTGAATCACCTAACACTTGCATCGCAAGTATTGCGAAAACGGAAAGTGCGATTGATATGCGGTTTTCATAGAATGGATAGGTATTCAAGGACTCGTATTGTTAGCCAACAAACTGATTGGAAAAACACAAACATTCAATTTTCAAATGGAACAATGGTTGTTTATATCATGCACTGGAATTTTTGACACCATCTGTGTACCAAGAATTTTGAATGACATTTTTATCATGTTTAGTTTGGGAGCTACAACCATTTAAAGTTTTGAGGGCGGAGGCTACGACAGCATAGCTAACTGGCTGGTGGTCATGAGACAGTGGGCCGTCTCACAGGGGCTAGCCACTCGACCAGTCAGCTACGCTATCGCAGCCTCCGCCCCCGAAACTTTGAACTGTAGTAGCTGCCAAACCAAACGTGATAAAAACGTCATTCACAATTCTTTGTACACGACTGGTGCCAAAAATACCAGTGCATGATAGAAACAACCATTGTTCCATTTAAAAAACTGTATGTTTGTATAAAACTACACTTTCTAAGTAATATTACAATCTGTTTGTTGGTTCAAAATACGAACCCCTGGCTACTAATCCATTCTGTGAAAACTGCACATCAAATTCGATCTTCCGATAGCACGATCTGCAGTGCAATTGAGATACGTGGCGTTATAACAACTAGGCGTAGTTATTTTGTACATAATTGAGATCAGAAAAGTCTTCTCTTTCCAGGATAGAAATCTGTAGAGGTGGCATGTTGTAACATGAAACAGTTTCCCGCGTCGATTTGTTGAACAGTTGAGATCTCTTTTCAATTAATAACGAAGCCGTAACCAACTACAAATGCGAAAATGTGTACTAGGCCGTACTCAAATGGCCGCGCGGTCTGAGGCCCCACGTCACGGATTACGCGGCCGCTGCTGCCGGAGGTTCGAGTACTCCTTCGGAAATGGGAGTGTGTGTGTTATCTTTAGCATAAGTTAGATGAAATTCGTATAAGTATAGGGATCGATGACCTTAGGTTTCGAAACGCTTGAACATGCGCTAAAAATGTAGACCTCACTTCTGATGAGTGCTGCCATGCATTCCATTATGTCGAATTTCATTTCAGTCACTTCTTCTTTATTGGACATTTCAGAATGCAGAAATATCTTGTGACCAAATACATACGAAAATGTCACATTTCAGGTGATAACACAAAAGAGAAAGGACGTATGGATCAGGAAGCGATGTGTAAGATCGGTAGCTGTTTCATCTCAGTGTCTCACGGAGGTAAGGCAGAATTGAGATATCAGATTTCTATGAAGAATCATACAAATAGGTTCATGGTAGCATCGACATCAAAACCTATTTCTACATTAATCGCATCACCTTCTGTTCTCCATTTAAAGATTTGATCTGTTTCGCAATTATTGTGCCTTTACTGTCTTGGTGTTATTATGATTTTAACTAGTTTTTATAATTAGTTATTTTGATGAACAAAAATCTTGTGTAAAGTGTTGGCAGATGAGTAATGTAAGGGTACTTGTCTAATGTTTAACTTCATACAGTGGAATTAATTTATTCCTTGACGCTCATGTCTATTTGACGTTCACCGCATTTATTTCTGACTACCTGGTACGTTGCTGCCGCAGAAGAAACAATTGTGCAAATAACGTTTGAAATTTGAAAGTGATAGCATGTTTAATTGTAGATAATAGAAATAAATATTTACTTTCCTCTCATTAATAATTAATAAATACATTATTAAAATTTAGTGAGACATAAAGAAAAAGTATAATTGACGATCATTTCATTCGGTTGACTTCATTATTCAAGTGCTTTAGGGTAGACAATAGTTTTTGTTTTTCCATCCTTAGCAAAAAAAAGAACTTCTTGGCTGTCCGAATCGTGAGCAAGCAACATACCACTGGCCATGTGAAAAACAATGCATTTTCTCGATTCAAACCTTACACATGAAGTGACTGACCTTTTGCCTTGTTGATGGTTGTAAGGGGGCAGCTTTGTGGGGACACTTGAATTCCTCAATTCTGTCTTCAAACACGCACATGCGCGAGATTCGTGATGTGTTTTGACAGCTACTGAGTCATAGCTCAGGGGTGCGGGGCGGGGGGTGCAGAAGCAGTTCCGTAAGATGTCCCATGATGGCGCTGTGGTCAGAAGCAGTCCTTTAAACTGGCCAGAGCAGGCGGCAGGTAGCGGCTGTCCCCACCACCACCTCCCCTCAAACGCCAGCAAGCCGGACACAGCTGTGGCCTCGTGGCAGGCGGCATGAGCTCTCCCCTCAGCCTCCACCTCCACGCTACCCTCTGACGTGCGAGAGGCACCCTCCAAAGTGCCTCTAGTGTGGTCTACGGGTACTACGCCAGGGAACTGCCTGACACCTGCTAGCATCTTACGGAACTACGGGGGGAGCGTAGGACAGTGGTTTAGGGGGGGCTTCTCCTCTGTATATGTTACTCTGTGGTTATAGTTCACGGCTTAGTCAATAGATAGCGGCACCTCTCATTTGTCCAACGAGCGTCTGGCCGCTCGATTATGTACAGACATGTTACGGCCGTGCTTATTATTTAAAAGACAGTGCATAGTTGACAAAGTTCCTAAAACACCTCCCCTCTTTCATGCCTTCCCTCGGCAATGTTACCAACGCACTTCGTGCCAGTGCCCTGGTTTGTAAATGGGTCAGCACTGCATGCGAGGTGCCGTGTCGACGTGTCGACATGCAACTTCAGTGCATGTCTGAATTCACTCTTTTACTGACCTTGTGTCTTCTGTCGTAGTTGATGTCCCATTGTGCAGGTGAAGCACACAGGTCGCACATCCGTTGTACTTGAAGTGATGCTAAAAGAGGTGTTGAGATGTGGCTGGGAAGTACTGCACTACAAATAACTTTAGCTTTTGTAGGATGCCAGCGCTTGTTTTTATTGAAGAAATGCCAGTGTATATCCAAGTACAAATATACAGACTGAGTAATGTTAAAAATATAAACGTTGCATAACGTATAAACTGTCCCTGGCCCGCACTGAACTAACATGAATGTGCAAGGTATCGTGGTCGGCGCTCGACTGACTGCCGCCGCCTCTCGCTGCGCGCCACGAGCCATCATTTTGGCGCCAAGCGAAACTTCTAGACTAACATTGTTCAACTTATTACAAAATGTACAAATAATTAAGTCTTTGAATTAACCGAAATATAGCTTAGCACAAAAGCATTACAGAAAGTATTCAGGTAATTTTTAATAGACATAGGAAATTTAAATAGTAATAAAAGAAGCTTAAAGTTTTGGCGGACTAGTATAGGCGGGAGCCAATCAGATCTCAACTTGCAATAGAGTCGGAGTTTTCCCACGGAATACAAGCTCATCTACTGTCTCTCTCTCTCTCTCTCACCCCCTATGTTTTTCACACAGTTCTCCAACAAGAAAACTTCTTTAACACCTAATATTTTGATATGCAAAATAAACGGCCCCCTCACAATGTGACTGAAAAATCCAGGCAGTTATGGACTCAGTGGCGATCGGCGGGAGAAGACCTGTTTGGCCTTGGAGAAATATGCAATTAAAAATGAATAATGTAATCAATAGCTTACACAAGTGGAGTACGAGAAAACAAATACCCTATTTCGCCTAGGCTTTTGGGCATTGGGAATGCTGAAGAACACTCTTCCGATCGCGCCTAGCACTTGAAAGGTATTGCAGTCGTGGCTCGGTTGCTTTTCGCGATGAATATAGCACTACAACCTACAGACGTGGTCGGGATCTACGTTTAGGTCCACGAACCCACTTCTCGCGGCGTTTCTCGTGGCTCTAGAAGCGGCGAACGCCCTAGCTGCCGCGATCTCGTCGGCTCTGGAGCACACGGACCCGACAAAATCGCTGCCCTTACGTACGGTGCTGCCACCTGCAGCTGACTGCGAGCTGAAAGCGCCACGCGAAGAGCGCGTTAAAGTGCAGCCGGGCCGGCGGGCGCCGTATCTCCACTCACGAGGGGAGGGGGCGGTGACGTAAGCAGGCGGAACAGGTGGGCGCGCGCGACAAGGACGCCCCCACACCAACGGCCTTTGTTGGCGGCGCCACTCACCGGGACCCGCCTCCGGGAAAAGTGCGCGTCAGACGACGAAACGAAACGCGCAACACCGCCGACCGGCCGGTGTGAAATACGCCACCACACTCTGATCCGGTCAGCCCGCGTTTGCACAGTATTACTCCAGTGGTATTACTCTGCCGGGAAGAGAGTACACTTGGAAAGGCGAGGGATAGGTGATGTACACTCCTGACCATTAATATTGCTGCACCACGAAGATAACGTGCTACAGACCCGAAATTTAATCGACAAGAAAAAGATGTTGTGATATGCAAATGAATAGATTTTCAGGGCATTCACACAAGATTGGCGCCGGTGGCGACACCTACAACGTGCATACATGAGTAAAGTTCACAACCTATTTCTCATACGCAAGCAGCAGTTGACCGGCGTTGCCTGGTGAAACGTTGCTGTGATGCCTCGTGTAAGTTGGAGAAATGCGTATCATCACGTTTCCGTCTTTGAAAAGGTTGGATTGTAGCTTATCACAATTGCGGTTTATCATATGGAGACATTGCTGATCGCTTTGGTCGCGATCCAATGACTGTTAGCAGAATATGGAATCGGTGGGTTCAGGAGGGCAATACGGAATGCCGTGCTGGATCCTGTGAGATTACCGCCCAATAGAAATATTGGTAATTAATAGCATTTGATAATTAAACAGTATGAAGTTCACTGCAAACATTGACCATGCCAATGCACTAAATGTTACACAATTTTAATCATATTAATTATGGTAGCAATGTATGTACACAGTTGGGTGACAACATTTATAGTTAGGCCTTAGGTAGAAATTCTCCACGTTAAGATTTGCTGTGTGCTTGTAGATGACGGGAGGTCAGCGAGCAGGCCGACGTTGGTGGCTTGTTCCAGCTTAGGATTTTCCAGTTTTCGTTTCCGGTGAGGGGAGAGAGGGACAATGGCGAGTGCCAGGCTCAGTGCAGTGCACAGCGTGAAATAAAATATTCTAATACTACTGGCATTTGAAGTAATACGATGCAGTTAGGAACCTTTAAGGCCCTCATTACAAAATAGCCTGTTGATAAATAAACAATACATTAGCTGATATAGTCACATCTGGCGTAATATGTTTAATTGACAATGAAAAGTAATAAATTACCAATTTATTTATTTATTATTTATTTGTTTTTTCTGTTCCATAGGACCCACTTCAGGAGTAAGACTCCATGGTCATGGAACAAGTCAATACATTAATTGTTACACAATAATGGTAATAGAAAAATTTTAAGTAGTCCTTTGCACACGACAATCTTAAGACAAAGTGAAAAGAATCAATAAAGAAAAAATAAATTAGCTTAATTGTTTAACTTTTCTAGGAGTTCCTCGACAGAATAAAAGGAGTGAGCCACGAGGTAACTCTTCAATTTAGATTTGAAAGCATGTGGATTAGTGCTAAGATTCTTAAGTTCTTGTGGCAGCTTATTGAAAATGGATGCCGCAGAATACTGCACCCCTTTCTGCACAAGTGTTAAGGTGGTGTGGTGCAAATGTAGATTAGACATCTGTCTAGTATTCACCGAGTGAAAGCTACTAACTCGTGGGAATAAGCTGATATTATTAACAACAAACGACATTAAAGAAAAAACGTATTGTGACGCCAGAGTCAAAATTCCCAGACTACTGAAAAGGGGTCGACATGACGTTCGCGAACTTACACCAGATATTGCTCGAACCGCCCGTTTTTGAGCCAGAAATATCCTTTTTGCATCAGGCGAGTTACCCCAAAAAACAATGCCGTACGTCATAAGTGAGTGAAAGTAAGCGAAATAGACTACTTTTCGTGTTGAAAAATCACTTATCTCAGATATTGTTCTAATGGTAAATATAGCAGAATTTAGTTTTGGAACAAGATCCTGAACATGGGCTTTCCATGACAGCTTACTGTCTATATGAACACCTAGAAATTTGAACTGTTCAGTCTCACTTATCACATGCCCATTATGTGTAATCATAATGTCAGATTTCGTCAAGTTATGTGTTAGAAATTGTAAAAACTGAGTTTTACTGTGATTTAACATCAACTTGTTTTCTATTAGCCATGAACTTATCTCTTGAACTGCATTATTTGATACTGTGTCAATATTACGAGCAACATCCTTCACTACCAAGCTGGTATCATCAGCAAACAAAAATATTTTACAATCACCTGTTATACTCGAAGGCATATCATTTATATAAATAAGAAACAGCAGTGGTCCCAAAACAGACCCCTGGGGCACCCCATACTTAATTGTGCCCCATTGGGATTGCACGTCATAGCCATTTTCTACATTGCGGAGAATTACCTTCTGTTGTCTATTATTAAAGTAAGAGGTGAACCAGTTGTGGGCTACTCCCCGTATTCCATAATGTTCCAACTTCTGCAACAATATTTTGTGATCAACACAATCAAACGCTTTTGTTAAATCAAAGAAGACGCCTAATGTCCGTAGCCTCTTATTTAACCCATCAAGTGCCTCACAGAGAAACGAAAATATAGCGTTTTCGGTCGTTAAACCACTTCTAAAACCAAACTGTACGTTTGACAGGAAATTATGTGAACTGAAATGATCAATTAATCTTGAATATACAGCCTTTTCAATAACTTTGGAAATAACCGATGGCATAGAAATAGGTCTATAGTTGTCTACATTATCCCTTTCTCCTTTTTTATAAAGCGGTTTCACTACTGAGTACTTTAATCTGTTAGGAAACTCACCATTCTGAAAGGAAAAATTACAAATATGGCTTAGTACTGGGCTAACATATGGAGAACAGTACTTTAGAATTCTGCTAGATACCCCATCATATCCACAAGAGTCCTTGGTCTTTAGTGATTTAATTATTGACTCAATCTCACCTATGGAAGTATAATGAAGGATCATTTCAGGCAACAGCCTCGGAAACGCATTTTCTAAAAACGTTATATGATTATCTGTAGAAACTAGAGTTTTGTTTAGTTCCTCTACTATATTCAGAAAGTGATTATTGAATATTGCACATATATCTAACTTGTCAGTAACAGAAACATTCCTACTACGCACTGACATTATATCTTCTACCTGCTGCTCCTGACCAGACACTTCCTTCACGACTGACCAGATAGTTTTAATTTTATCCCGAGAGTTTGCTATTCTTTTTGCGTACCACATACTTTTTGCATTCTTAATGACATTTTTCAGAACCTTACAGTACTGTTTGTAATGAGCTACTGCATCTTCATTCTGACTGCTTCTAACATTTTGATACAACTCCCGCTTAGTTCTACATGATACTCTTATCCCCTTTGTCATCCACCCTGGCTGTCTGTTACTGAAAGTACCCTGTTTTGAGCGTTCTAGCGGAAAGCAACTTTCAAACAGCATAATAAATGTGTTCAGAAAAGCATTATATTTATCATCTGCATTATCAACACTATAAACATCCTGCCATTCTTGTTCCTTAATTAGGCTTAAAAAGGTCTCAATTGCAACTGGATCAACTTTTCTGAGTAGTTGATATTTATGTTTAACATTTGTTTGAGAACAAATACTTTTTAGAATTAAAAGTTGGGCATCGTGGTCTGATAGGCCATTTACTATTCTGCTGACAGAGTGCCCCTCTAATAATGAAGAATGAACAAAAATATTGTCAATGGTAGAACTGCTATTTCCTTGCACTCTCGTTGGAAAAAATACTGTTTGCATCATGTTATAGGAATTAAATAGATCCAACAGCTGACTTTTCCTTGAGCTATCACCTACACAATTAATGTTGAAATCTCCACACACAATTAAATTTTTATACTTCCTATACAGTGAACCCAGAACCAATTCCAGCTTGGGCAGAAACATTTTAAAATCTGAGTCAGGGGATCTATAAATAACAACTATTACTAGTTTAGTTCCATTAACATTAACAACTCCTGCACAACATTCAAATATCTGTTCTGTGCAGTGTTTAGAAAAATCTATTGACTCCGATGAAAAATCGTTTTTTACATACATGGCCACTCCCCCACACTGCAAAGAACTCCTAGAGTAGAAGGCAGCTAACCTGTATCCTGGCAAAGGAAGTCTCTTAATTGTCACACCACTTAAAAAGTGCTCTGAAATTCCAATAATGTCAGAATCAGTATCAATAAGCATTTCATTAACTTTATCTCTGATACCCTGTATATTTGGATGAAAAACAGTAATTCCCTTATTACTTATATTCTTAGACTTCGTCAAAGGTGGTTCATTTCTTAGAGGGACTTCCTTTAAGCAGGAATATCTATCAGCTGTCTTCAGTCTAAAAAAGGTGCAGCCCTAACACCAACTACTACAGGAATTTTTCCATGAGTGAAACCCCCACCCCCTACTACACTGTCACCTATGAGCTTTGCCAACCTCCCCTTCCCATACCTATTGAGGTGCAGACCGTGCCTAGTAAAATCCGACCTTTGGATAGTTTCAACTGGCACCACTGCAATGTGATCCATGCCCTCCGTCATCAGCGCCCTCTCAAGCCCCATGTTAACACGGCTGACAGCCGTATTAAGACAAGGCCTATCATGACGCTGAAACAGCTGCACGAAATGCACATTCGTGCCACCAGTTTCAGTTGCTATCCTTTCCAGATCACCACCTATATCATATTCCCCGTCCCTATCAAGACTGTTCCCGGCCCCACCCACTATAACTACCTGATCCTCTTTTGAAAAATTCCTACATAAGTCCCCTATGTTACAAGTGACCTGATCTAACCCTGCACTAGGCTTCACTATGCTGGTGACCTGGTACTCACTCCCAAGTACTTCCTGCAACTGTTGGCCAACACCTCTGCCATGAGAACTACCTAGCAGCAGAACCTTCTTCTTCCTAAGAGACCTCTCTACAGATTTCGGCTTACCAAACGCTGAGGTCTGCTGCGTACTTCCTACACCTACAGCTACAGGAGGTTCATCTCCACTCAACTCTGACAGTTGGTCAAACCTATTTGCAACTTGCAATGTAAAGCTATCTGAATACCTTCTCCTAGCTACCTTCTTGCCAACTGCCAGTTCCCATTCCCCAGCCCCCCTTCCCCTCCTCAACCTACCTAGTTCCTCTTCAGCGTTTTTCAACTGCACCTGAAGGGCGCAGATCAAACGCTCCTGCTCCTCTATCAACTTATTCCTGCTGCAAATCCTACAGTTCCAGGAGAGAACCTCACCACAATGCCCACTGTCTTCCCCACTGCACTCCCCCCCATGAAAATACTTACTACAAATCCCACACTGCAACCCACTACGCACGACCCTACGACAGAGCCCACACTTTTCACTCATGGTAAAATTTTACAATAATTTGTTATAAAAAACTAGACGTCTACGTTATGAAGTTAAGTTTCTACAAAATAAGTAGGAAGTACCTCTTAACTACAGCAATCAACAAACCTCAGTCTCTACAAATCAAGTAACAACAACTAATAGTATCAGAAAAGAGCAAATAACACTACCACAGAAACTTTACAATGTTGCTTGTATAAACAAGTTCAAATTCAAGCGTCACTAATAAAACAACTAAACACTGTGAGAGTACAAGAGTTATCAAATACCGTAACTTAAAGTTTCCCAACCTCAACTACGTTAAAAACAGCAGTCACCTGTTGAAAAGTACTAAAGTTAATAAACAACTAGCGAGATAACACCTCCTGAAATCTAAAACTTTAATAATTTAACTACAATACACAAACACTTATTAGAATTTAGCTTTCGGAGACCGCTACGGCTGGAACCACTCGCCACCAGATGTAAACAAAGCAGTAAGACGTCGATGCCGGCGCACACGCGAACACAAATAACACCACTTAAAGCAATTACGGCACAATAAACGCTAAAATAACTGACGAACCTTTACTAGAACACCTCTAGATTGAATATTGTCACGAAATAACAATTAAAATAATTATATTAATCCTAAAATTATATAAAAATCGAGAGTGATGTGCACAGCAGTCCAGCACTCGTGACGTCACGCCAAAGAGTTAATACAAGACAGTTACACAACTAGCATGGTAATGTTTGTTTATAAAAATAATATATTAACTACTTCTCATTTTATTTTCAATTAATCTTGTGTATTTTATCTTGAAGTATTCAGTTAAATCACTTATCTGTGATTTAAGAAATTGCACAATTATGATAAATAGTACAAAGGATGTTTATACCAATATAAAAACCTAAGAAGACATTTATTTAATGTGTAGTGTAATTATTTTGATTTTAAGTAAAGTTAGAAATGTATTGGCTGAGTGCTGTACGTTGGAAGTCGGTTAGAACAGCTCACATGGGGATGTTGATGACGTAGGGAAAAAACCCGGCAGTTGGGCTTTTTGGTGCGCGCGCGCGGGCAGGAAGTGAGGAGTTGGGAGCAAGTGGTGTAGCTGGCCGGGCGGTGTCGCTCTGCACAGTCGGCATGTGGATCTCCAGGTGGAGACTATAGATTTTGTGTGGCAATTGCCAAGTGTGGTTGCTCGTCATAGACTGCACCAAGTTGTATCGAGTGCTACTATGTGTTGTGAATATTTAGCCGGTGGAACAAGGTGTGCATCACACTAAATTAAAGTTACTGTGTTTTGTTAATGTAACATGTGTCGTTGCATAGGCATGAACATAAACGGTGTTTGAGACAGGCATATGGTATGAAAACAATTTGTGACAAATATTCATTTTGTCTGGGGGCTCACGAGCTATAACTTTATTTAATAAATGTGTCGACGTACAGACGTATCAGCTACAGGGTTTTAATATGGTGTAATAAACAACATAAAGTGAACTTTCACGTGTTTTCAAAAATAGTAGTTAGTACACCCTTTTCTCACATGAACTTTACTATGAATTTTGTTGTTAATCATATGCAGGGAAGGAAAGCTGCGAACGTGTGATATCATCCCCTAGAAAACGAGTCAAATAGTAGCAATCACAGTTCCAGTGTTTTTGCATGTTTAGGAATTTGGTTCGCAGTTAGTGGTTGTGAGTTTTAAAAATTAAACCTTCCCTATCTTAAACTCTCACCCCGACCTTCACCCTCACAGGCTGAAGACAGTGACAATTTTGGGGAGGGGATAACCCCTCGCAACTAGCTTTCCGTAGAAGGCACTTTGTGCACCCGTGTACTTGGTGCATGGCAGTATGTGGCTGGGATCCGCCACTGCCGTTGGATCTTTCTCGCAATGTCGAGAAGCGATCATTTTGAAACGGTGTAGGTGGGCAGGGTAACATCCATGTCCCATTCCCATCCAATGAGAGACGTTGCATGACGCCTTCTAAGCTTCATCGGCGAAAACCATGGTCGAGAGGAGACTTTTGGTTGTATAGCTGCCAGCTGTCCTCCCTTAAACGCTTGAGAGACGTGCCATTCGTGGTCCCAAGTGCGATAGGCAGTTTTCTGAATCGTCGGTCAGCAGTCTGTATATGGAATCGACGTGAGGCAGTGTTGTCCTTCCGTAACACTTCTCTTGGCGAGGCGGTCTACTGTTTCGTTATGGTGTATGCCTTGATGTCCTCTAATCCAAAGTAAGTGTATGTCGATGCCCACTGTCTGTGCATTTGTTATGGCCTCCAAGATGTCAAATATATATCTGTTCGTTTGTTTGTCAAACGCCGAATGTTGTAATTTTTGTTGCATATTTGTAGGATCAATACAGATTGAAATGTTTGTGCGCCGTAATAAATGGCCTCCCTGATGACCAGTAACCATGCCCTGTAAATGGATGACTCAGGCGGAAGCGCAAGCATTCGGTAGGTGCCGTTGGGGGGGGGGGGGGGGGGCAAAAGCAGGCGTATTCCACACCTACTGTTTAGAGTCGTCAGTATAGATTTGAGCGTGCCTTGGCCAGTTGCGTAGAAGAAACTGTCCCACGTCAAGATTGAGTTTGGTCCCAGTTGTGTAGTCGGACGGCAAGTATGTCACCGGGACTGGGCTGAAAAAACAGATGATACGAATAACGGAAGCAAGAAAATTTGGTGTCCTGTATGATGTGTGAGAAGAGATGTCTCTGTAACGATACACTATAATTTTTTTTATTTTTTTTTTTTATTATTTTTTATCAGCGATGCTTATCGTCTCTGGTTCCCTATGACTCGCAATATAACTAACTTAATTTCGTACGTCATTTTTTACTTCCGGCCAAGCGAGAAGACGGAATCGCGATCGTAGTTTTGATCACTCTCGTGTCTGTGTTCGTTATGTTCAGACGTCTTTCATTCATGTATCCATTCAAAGTAAGTAATTCTGATGCAAGTTGATGTTAAAATATATTACTTAAAGTCATCCTCTCTCTTTGGCTTTTATTTAAATGAATCCCTCCACGTCAAATATTTATTTTCTAATGTTTTCAGCTCATCGACGTCCGTAATAGTTTAATATTCAGACGCCATTACGATCGCTTCGCATGTCTTTAAAATTTCACTCACCATTAGTCATTCTTACATAATACCTTGTTTGATTTCAGAACCTGCAATCATTTCTTTTGTAATTTTACGAAGCCCGATCATTTTTTTATTTTTCTATTACTACCATTAACTTCATGTTTCATCCACGGTCATACAACAATGAAAAGCAAAGTGAACTGTCTGAGCATTAGTCTAATACGGAAAGTATCTCGAACATTCTTATATTAAATAAGAAAAGATTAACACTATCAACTATTGCAGCACGAAGCATAGGATCCAGCTAGATGCTTTCCTAAGTCTAATAACGTGCCGTTGCTTGTGTGCTGTCCGACTTTAACATTCAACCCGCGGTTTATTTGGTTTAATGTTTATAAATGTTAATTTGTGGTGCGTTTTAACTAAATAATTCAAAATTCAAAATTACGATACAACCAATCTTTTGTCCAAATTACAGTCGCAGAATCAATTTAACAACTTATGGCACCATACGAAAACAAGGGGAACGTTATATCTCCATTTCTCATAACTGCGAACCGGTACTCGGGTTATGCCTCTTCTGTGATGCATTTCTGTAAGTCTCCAAAATTGGTGCACCGTTTTGAGATATGCCCAATCAAATACTGACGGTCTGAGGAGGAAAATATCGGAGCCGGCAGCGGTGGCCGAGGGGACTGAGGCGCTTCAGTCACGGTCTGCACGGCCACTACGGTCGGGGGTTCGAATCCCCCCTCGGGCATGGATATTTGTGCCGTCCTTAGTTGTAGGTAGTTCATAAGTAGTTTGTAAGTTTAGGGACTGATGACCCCGTAGTTAAGTCCCTTAAGCTTAACAAAGATTTGAACATTTGAAAATATCGGACAACATCTGTGGTCGTAATGGAGAGTGCATATAAATGTATTGTCGTTTAAACCGTCAGCTGGTAACAATAGTTAGGCAAGCAGTGATAAAAGGTGGACGTCATTAATTTAGAGTAGGGCCGCCGAAAGAACGACCATGACAGTTTTCGCACGTGGGCTGCAGAGGATGGGGGGGGGGGGGGGGGGCATACTCAACCACCAACCTGAGTTCTGGAATTCGTAAACGTTGCCAGGGTAACGGTGCCGCGTTGCCACCCTGCCACTCAAGGTCGCACGGGGTGGCATGCTTCAGTGGCTGCAAAGCATCTGTCGTGTGTTCATCGTTACCGGTTTTGTTCGTGCCGTGTTACGTGTCGTTAATTTAAGATGTGTGTGAGATGGCTTCTTCCTCTAACCGTAAGAAAGTTCTAACGACAGTCACCCCTTTTGGGAATGACTCAAACTGAGGCCTAATATTTTCCTAAATCACGGAAAGTTTTATTAGTTCACAGTCTCTATAACAAAGTCATTCCCCTGTAGGTGAAGTTGATATAAAAAGAACTTATAATCTGGCTGTAGTCCATTGCGTTGTGAGCTGTCTTCGGCATTCACTAAAAGATTTGATGTTTCAGGATCTTTTCGTAACTCATAAACATGTCAGCTGATATGGAAACGATTTTATTTCCATTTTAAATAAAGTTTAAATCAATCACATTGTTGAACAATCAAAAATAAAAAAATGTAGCGGCAAGCCAACAGAGCTGCTTACAGGTTTGTGACTGCTCGAAGACTAACAAAACATGGTTTCTCTCAAACATCTTCCTACGTAACCGCGTAATAAGATTGATGACAAAGTTTTGTAATTCACAATTAAACAATATTGTTTTACATTAAATATGCCAAAATACAGAAATTAAAACATTACATTGAAGCTTTAACTATTTATCTCAATGTATGTACATGTTTCATGAAATTTTTATTTAATGTGGTACACAAATTTAAAGTTATCCTTTGACTAGTGTTTACAGTGCTCAAATTATTTACATTATTTGTGTTTTCGAAGTGCACACATATTTGTTTTACCAATATTGTGTAGGCGTACTATTATTGTGACATGGAATTTTAATGTATTTAAGTTTGCGGTTTAATTTTTTATTAATACGGATTTGTATATGGTTGTCGTAGTTTTGTTAATTTCGAAGATAGTTTCTTAGTACCAAACGGATTATTAATTTTAGTGCATGAAAAATGACCAGTATTTAATTTAGGATCCAGTGATATATAAAACATGGTCTGCCCTAATTTATTTAAACAAAAGGTATATATGTAATCATGTTGTGCAATAGTTATAACATGTAGTATTGTTGTTTTTATACAAATTAGTATCTATATAGTTTCAGCAATTTCCGGAACTAAGTGTAATGCATTTTTAGTGTTTGTAGCTATTTTTTACGAAAGTATTAAAAATTGAAAATTACGTAAAAGTACAGCCAAAGTAATGTTTAAATCAGCGTACTATTTCTTAAAAGCGTTTTACTAATAGTGTTAATAGAATTTCAAACTGAAGGCGAAAATGTGATATTTTACATGTCCGGTAGTGAAGTTTTATTTTACGTGTCAGATATTTCGTGTTTATAATGTTGGTAACTGATTTTTGTAAGGAGTGTGCAACATAGCAGAAACGTTACAAAGTCACTTCTGTGACTGATAGACTGGCTGTCGAAACTGATCTGATGATATTACTCGGACACTATACTATGGCAGGCAACAGCGACTGTAAACGAATGAGGCAAAAAGCCCTCTTCTGTTTATGTAAGAAGACAAATAATTTCACTGGAAGAGGCGATTTTACTACTTGTAAAGTGGTTGTCCTTATTTGTTACCCTCTCGGCAGACTGCTACAATACAGTGTCCGAGTAATAACACCGAGTTTGTGGAAAATGGCTATAGAAGATGAAATATATAAACAAAATTCTTCAACTAGCGACCTTTGGCTGAAGACTAAATTATACATTATATTTAATGGAATACTTGAACATATGAAGCTTTACTTGACATATATTTCTAGACCATTCTGGTTGTTATCGTTCGTTCACACATTAGTAGTACATAGCAACGGTTCCAAAATATTCGGACTTGATATTCGTATGCCGGCGACTGGCACGACGTAACAACAAACAGCCGCGTAACAGCATTGGCAACATAGCCGCTAGCTGTCAGAGTCGTTCTTTCTGCGGCTCGACTATAGGCAGTCAGCATGCGCGGCCTCCTCTCAGCGAAGAGCGGCTTGCAGCTGCGTCTGCTTTGATTTGATTTGATTTTTTCAGGGAAGCCAAAACAGTCTTGGTACAACCCGCCACTGCCCGCACCGAAATTAAGTTTATTGTGCGGTATCGCTCCCTGTATGTCTAGTAAAGCGAACCAATGCCCTTTAACAGTGCAAGGAATCCCTTTACCAGTTCTTTATTAGACACAATTTCTTCGGGCCTGGTTGTCCCAAATGTTCTGTGCCTTTTACTCTACAATGCAATGCATTCGAAGATTAGATGTGATGCAGTTTCATCACCATCATCACAGATCGTGCATTTAGGGTCCTCTTCTGTAATTCCCATTGTATGTAGGTGTTTTTTGAAATTCCCATGGACTGTCAGCAATCCAACCATGAGTCTAATCTCTCTCCTGTTCAGACCCAGGACTGCAGAGCTTCTTTTAAAACATGGCTTTGGTATCATTACCTTGCCATGTTTTTGTTGATGGACTTTGGTCCAATATTCTACGTACTGTCTTCTGAGCCAGTTACGTAGCTTCAATTTGATCATTGCCTTGGTGATTGTCAGGACAGGTTCCGGTCCAATAAATGGAGTCTCTGCCCCCACCCTAGCTAATCTGTCGGCATGTTCGTTGCCACTGATCCCCAAGTGGCCAGGGACCCACAATAGGTTTACTCTATTGCTTTCCCCTAGCTCCACCGGAACCCTGTGACATTCTGCAACAGATCTTGTTGCAGGAGCTGCCAGTGATCTCAGGGCTGCCTGGCTGTCTGAATAGATATAGGTGCTACGATCTTAGTAGCACCTACGCAAATTCTCCTCCACACACGTCCTGATGGCAGTGATTTCGGCCTGGAATACTGAGGCCAGTTTTCCTAGAGAGATGACGCCCTCCAGTCTTGGCTGCACTCGATATACCCCGGCCCCAACACCTTGGTCTGATTTTGACCCGTCAGTGAACCACACAGTATCCCCCGTACGGTGTCAAACTATTTTCTCCCACTGCTCCCTGCTTCCAATTGTTATATTGAAAGGCTTGTTGAAGCAGTATGGGGTTATAATATAGTCGGCTGGCATTTCCCCAACCTTTCCTATATTTACTTCACTCACTATTTTAGTGTGTGATTCTGCATACCCCGAAGAGTTCCAGTTGTTGCCAGTTTTGAGTCTGTATGCACCAGCCGCTGCCTCCATCTTGACCCAATGTGTAATGGGGGCATATCCAGCATGGTTTCCATCCCCAGCAGTTGGTGTGCTGCTACTTCCGCCTGTTATGGCTAACCAGGCTAATCTCTGCACCTTACCAAGCTCCTTAGCAGCAACCTGCTGTTCTACCTTCTTCCACCACACGACTGCCCCATACGTGATCCTGGGTCTAATGACCGTGGTGTATATCCAGTGTATACCCTTGGGGCTCAGGCCCCAATTTTTGCCACAAGCCCTCCTGGTACTTACTAGAGTACCTTTTGTCTTGGAGCAAATATTCCTAACGTGAGGGGTCCATGTCAGTTACTCATCTAGGGTAACCCCTAGATATTTCACTGGCCCTTCACAGGTAGCGCTTCATTGAAAAGCTTTAAATTCCAACTTGAATGTTGTATATGCTTCTTTGTGAATGGTACAACAACAGTCTTCTTAGGACTAACCTCCAGATCCTGTTTTCTGCACCAGTCTTGCACAATGTCCAATGCGCCTTGTGCCATATTCTTCACTGTGTCAGCAAATTTGCCAAGTATTACTATGACAAGATCATCTGCGTATCCTTGGCAAAAGCACTGCCTAGAGTTTAATTCTCCAATTAGATCATTCACCACTAGATTCCACAGTAAAGGCGAAAGAACTCCTCCTTGTGGGCAACCCCTAGTCGTGTTGATTACCATTTTTTCATCCATCATGGTAGCCTCTACCTTTCTTCCACTGAGCATGGCCCTAGTCCACCTACATATAGTGGTCCCTAGGTCATGCACCTCTGCTGCCTTAACCATGGAATCGAAGGTCGTATTGCTAAAAGCCCCCTCGATGTCCAGGAAGATACAGAAGGCTATTTCCTGAAAGTGTAGTGCTTTCTCCACCTTCCCAACGAGTTGGTGGAGAGCTGTCTCACATGATTTACCTGGCTGATATGCATGTTGGTTTGAATGTAGAGGAGCCTTACTTAACCTCCTTTCTCCAACATGCACATTAACCAGCTTTTCCAATGTCTTAAGAATGAAAGAGGACAGGCTCATTGGTCTCATATCCTTGGCCTCGGTATGATCAATTCTGTAGGAAGATATAAAAAAGCCAAGATCGCTAATCATCAATTTTTATTTACGAGGCCATAATCTTGTAAAATATTTTATTTGACCAGATGATGCTGACATAGTTCAGCGAAACTGGTCATCGTAAATAAAAATTGATGATCAGCGATCTTGGCTTTTTTTTGTATCTTTCTACATTATCATAATTGGATCGCCTCCTAGAACGAAAACCAACTCATGATATATTCTCCCTGGTATTGGAATGAAGACAACATTCACTGCCCTCCAGGCATTGGGAATGATTCCTGCTGCTAGGCTAACCCTGAATAACTTGCATAGGAATCTAATAAGATTTTCTCCCGCTTGTTGCAGGAGAGCTGGAAAGATTCCTTCGGGGCCAGGTGACTTGAACAGTTGAAATGTTCCCACCACCCATCGGACCTTACTGAAATCGACACACTCCTTGGCCAGATCCGAGTTCTCTTTGCGAATGCCTGAGAACCATTGTCTCTCAGGAATCGCATTCTGGTCTGAGTTATCCCCCAGAGTATATTGAGGAAAGTGAGTCTTGAGGAGCAGTTCCAGCGTTTCATGTGCTGTCTTTGTATAATCCCCATCCTCCTTCCTCAAGGTTCCTCCTGAATTAGTTGGTACCCTAGTGAGTATTTTATGAAGTCTCACTTGAGCAGCTGTGCCCTCCACTTCCTCACAGAATACCTTCCAGGATGCCTCCTTTGCCCGTCTGATGGCAAGGTTGTAATTGACAAGGGCCTCACGATACTTTGCCCATTGTCCTTTGCGCCTCGCAAGGTTAAACAGTCTTCATACCTGTTTCCTTTCATTTCCAGGTTATTATTCCACCAAGGCACACTCCTATTTGTGCACTTCTTGGTGACTGAGTAGTTGTCCTGGTATGAGGTCACTGTAGCAGAGGTTATGGCCTCTGCTACTTCCTCAAACTCTGCTGGATTCCTTATCGAAGTTTTAATTTCCGATAGGCTGAAGTCAAGGTCTCTCCTATATGTCTCCCAGTCCATTTTCCTGGGATTCCAATAGGCCATCGTCTCACTGGTTCCCATTTCAACCTTGAATTTAATATACATATGATCTGATGAGGATGGCTCCAGGACCACATGCCACTGTTTGACGTAACTTCCCATCATCATGGAACCAAAAGTTATGTCAATTACTTCTTCCCTTCTACTATTCCTGAATGTAGGTTCACCACCCCTATTCAGGATCTCCAAGTTGTTAGATAGGAGAAATTCAAGGAGGTGCTCACCTCTATTGTTGGTGTCCTGACTGCCCCATGATAGATTGTGGGCATTGGCATCACATCCCACCAACAGTTCGTCACCTTGCCGATGGCAGGCTTCCGTCAGTCTCCTCACTTCCAAAGAAGGAGGAGAGCTGTCTTCGTAAGGAAGGTATGCTGAGGCCAAAACAATTTCCCTCGTGATACCTTCCTCACGTTGCTGCATCCTGATGGTCACCAGGTTCCTGGAACAAAAATCCATCATTGGTATGAAAGGTATTCCGTTTATAACATAAATGCATGTTCTAGAGTTTTTTAGATTTTTAGCATAAATTAGTTTACCTCCAGTATCACCGAGGCCTGATACATCCCCTTTGTATAAATAGGGTTCTTGTATCAGGGCCACGTCCACCTCCTGTCTCCCCAGGCGACAGCTCAGGGCAGCAGTGGCCCCTTTACTGTGCTGCAGGTTTATCTGCAGCACTTCCAGTCCCCATCTTGCTGCCATTATTGCCTTTAAGGTCTTTGATTACCCTGACGGCGACCTGCGAGAATCCTAAAAACAGTTTCAGGCCACGTTCTCGCATTCCCTTCAGTGACTTCTCTCCAACCTCCACCACCAGGGTTCGTCCTTCCGGAACGACCTTTTGGTTAATTACCCTCCAATCCTCTGTCGAGACTTTTGGGTTCTGGACCCTTATTTTCTCGAACAGAGTCTTTGGAGGGACATCCTTAAGGATCTTTGGTACCCATATTAATACCTTTGCGGTCTTCAGGAGTTCAGTTGCTGTCTTGACCAACAGCTTCGCATCCTCCCACGGGGATATCATGGGCATCTTGTCCTTAAGCTTGCTGAGTGCCCCCCCTCGCAGAGAAAAAAGAGGGCACGCGATCTAGATAGACCCTCCTGGACTAGCGTCCCCCCCAATCTCTTCAAAGAGGGCCATCTGCACGAGCTCCTCCTGCTGTGAGGTGATGCTCACCAGTGGGTATCCTTCTTGGACAACCGTCATTCTAAAGACCGAGACTGCAGTACTATAGGTCTGTTTTCCTATTTCCTGCCTCAGCCTTTTAGGATCACGCTTATCCAGAGAGGAGGGAGTCTTAGATTCCTCCCTAGCCCTCTTGCCACCTGTCTTTGATATCGAGGGGGTCTGTGTATCCCCTTTGACCTGAGGCAGTTTCTTTTTGGGGGTCTTGGGCTCAAGCCCTTTTGATTCCCTCCACTTATGCTTAGGAAGCCATTCTTTTCCTTCCTTTTGCTTCTGTTCCTTGAGAAGTTTCCTCATCTGAGCCCCAGGCAAGGCCTTAATCCTAATCTGGTCCAACTTCTCTGTTACAGTTCCCACTTCTTGCTCAGGTCTAGACCCTGATTTAGAAGTAGGAGTGCACTCCATCGGTCCTGATCCCGATATCTGAGTATCTGAGGTCTCAGATTGCCCCTCAGATTCTTTTAAAATACTTTCTTTCTCTGTGTTCATCTTAGTCCCACGAGATTTGGGGATTTATATGGTCCACACCACAATAACCCCGCGTGGTGCAAGGCTACTTACTCAGGGAGGTCGCCCGGTATCCGTGAGGCTCCGTTCGAGACACATCCACCCATGTGCCACGCACTCCTCGGCACGGATTGCATCACACCTTGGGATGGGAAAGCAATTGGGAAAGGACTGGGAGAGAATAAGGAAGACAGGACGTTGTGGGATACACTTGGTCAGATCCATCAGCTGAGGCCTTTCTGGCAGTAGGTTCTCTACCTTCGGTACAGCCCTCTGCTTCACATGGATGCGCAAGCCTCTCCACCCGCACGGACAGTGCTTCGTCAAGGTGGTGTCCCCCGGAGAGGTGCGCCAGCTTTAGTACAGAAGCTCTCTGCCAGGAGTCGACGGTCGACGGCCACTGCCTTTGTAGCGCCTCAGCCGGACTGCTGCCGATATTGTGGCCGGGTCGGCATTGTGCCGCGCTCCATTATCGGTCGGAAGAACAATGGCGCTCGCGGGAGGTGGGCGGGGCCGGCCGGCTAATGTCAGGGGTCGAACCCGGGACGCCCGGCTGGCCGGCTTATTTGCATTTAGCATCGGCGTTAATTACACTCGGCAGTATTAGCGGGTCTCCCCCGGAGCGGGCGTTCCTAGGCCCGCGCGCCGTGCTTACCTTGCGCAGTTCCCTGTAATGGAAACGGAGCAAATAAAGGGAAGCGCTGGCCCAGAGGCATCGACTCGCTGCCCGCGTTCGCTGCTAAGCGCGTCGTTTGCATGCGCCAGCAGGTGTTCGCACGTTCCATTTCCAACAAAAATAATTCACTCTCCCGCCGCCTTCAAAGGATGCCTCTCTCTCTCTCGCCACAAATGTATACCACACTTACCCTGTGACACCATAATTAAATTTTTTATTTATTTATTTTATTATGTTTCGATTTATTATTGGAAAAACTGTGTACAAGATATTGATGTATGCAATGAGTAACCTATCTTTGAAACTTATGTTCATTGAAAATGCCTTTTATATTGAAGGTTAGAAAATGCGTTTTGTTAAATATATAAGTAATATTGTTAATGCAATATGTTTGTGTTAATATTTGTGTATGCTGAAAAACTTGTAGAGGTCCTGACTGAGGGCTTTTTTAAATTGTACTGGAGTAGAAAAGACGGGGGGCATCCCCGCCGTAATGGATACTGACTGTGTGGGAGCGAAAAGGTGGGGAAAACGGGGAAGTTGTTGGCTGGCGCAGTGGCTAGTGTGTGGCAAGGGATTACGGTCTGAGACGTGATAGCGTGCAGTTGCAGTGGTGGTAGGCACAGTGGAATGTACTGGGGTGCCTTTGTTTCTTGGTGGCTATGTTCTGGAGGCCTTAACCAACAAGAAGATCGTAATATGGCATCGGATGAAATATTGTTGCTATTGTAAGTACTGGCATCACTTGGTGGCTTAATATTCCGACGCTAAGAAGATTGGTTTTTGGCCATATACTTCAAGAGCCAACATATTGCACCACATGGAGCCACAATGCACCGCCAAACTTCCACAGTCAAGTAGGAAAGATTTTTATTAAGTATAACATTCCGAACCTCATTTTTGTTCAGAATTTTGAATAATTACTTCTTTTAACGAGAATTGACTTTGAACCCATTATTGTCCTATGTCGTTTATCCAAGCAGGGTCCTATCCTTTGGTACAGTGATTATTCCGAGAGACCCACTAAAATATCTATAAACGATTCTAATAACATTTGCTTTGCTTAAATATATAGTGGAGTTTGCATTGAAAGTGAACAGTAGAGTAAATCTTATCTCCACTGAGCAAATGCAGTTTCAGTTAGTTCAATAATGAAGTTTTCTGAAGTGATAAATTTAAATCTGATTATTATTATAAATAATTCTTGAACAGTGTTTTACTAAGAAATTGCTATTTTGAAGTGCTTTCAATATGGTAACACAGAATAACATTTTTTCTTAAAGTGATTCGTGAATATTGTGAAGTAGGCCTGAACTGAAAGTTGGCTAAGTTAGTGTCTGAAGTTTAATAATTACCTACAGAATAGTACATTTTTCCATTCAGCACATTGTTGGTACTAGCAAGCACTTGAATTTAATTTTTCCATTTCCATATAATGCTTACAAGTATAGATTATGGTGAGGCTGTCTGCTACCTTAGAAAGTGACCACACTACATAAGTGTTGCATTTAAATTACGTTTGTTAATGCTCTCTAAATTTTTAGGAAATATTTTAGTTATTCAGTAATCATCGAGTCATTGAGATACTTGGTAATTGTTGTCCCTAAAGGACTGGCGACCGTAAATTGAATTTTTTTAGTGGTAATTTTGATTGATAATATTGCTCTTTCTGACTCCTGGTAACTTACTTAGACCAGTATACATAAACATCCCCAGAACCAAGTCTACAATGCTGAAAATTTGCATGAACGATAGGGATACCATTATAATGAAATTGTGAAAAGTCCCTATTCATCCCGTGTGTGCAAAAGGTTTTACAGAATGTCAAAGTTCGTAAAATGTTTCTGTTTTGCAAACGGTTAGTTTTATGATAAAAATAGTTAAGAAAAAATTTAAATTACATAAGTATCAATAAAAAAAATCGGATACTTTTTTCTCTAATATTTACCGTTTCTGAGAGACAGCCATTTCAAAGTTGTACTCTCCGTATGTAATATGCACATGTTTCCACGACATCTATGAGATAATGTACTTATGTTGTTCGCGCTTTTTTTTCTTTAGTGTGGATTCCCCTACAGGCTTTCGCCACCGTCTACTTTACCGATGTTATGGAATCTCAGGTATTTTTCAGTTATCCTCCACCTTTACTCATCTTCTTATTCTTCTGCATCCCTCTGATTTGACCTAAATTGTTGGAAAATTCTAACCTCATTTGTTTCGTTGTTGATGTAATTATCGTCTTCTGTTGGAGATTCATCATTAGAACACGACTGGCCTCGACAACTGGTGCATGTTGTTGAACGAAATAAGCCCCTATTTGCAATCACATTTTAAATTTCATACCTTTCTTTATTTTAGGGAGCTTTTCTGCTGGGATTAAACGTAGCCTGAATTCGCTCCAACACATTATCAGTTAGCTTCGAGCTCAATTATTTTGTACCCAGGTGCTTACCCAACCATACTTCAACCTGCTAATACACTCGAGAAAAGTGTTGGTCAGCAGAAGGTGAGGTTGGAGGCAGGCACATGTTTCTTATGACATGCATTTTGTTCGGAAATGTTCAAATGTTTGTAAAGCGTATGAGACTTAACTGCGGCCGGCCGCGGTGGCCGAGGGGACTGAGGCGCTTCAGTCACGGTCTGCACGGCCACTACGGTCGGGGGTTCGAATCCCCCCTCGGGCATGGATATTTGTGCCGTCCTAGTTCGTAAGTAGTTCATAAGTAGTTTGTAAGTTTAGGGACTGATGACCCCGTAGTTAAGTCCCATAATATTTAAAAAAAAAAAAAAAAAAAAAAACTTATTTATGTGATTCCTGCTTTATTTAATAACTTTTTCGATGTTTTTTCACAGACTAAGATGTACACCGTCAAGTCTCAGAAACAGTTAACATCGAAAATATGATAAAATGAAGAAGAAAGAACATAAATTGTGCCCTTTAAGGTGTACATCGTGAATTATGTGAAATAGTAAACATCGAAAAAGTGAAAAATGAAGACGAATGTAAATAAATTGTGGCGACGTTGTGCGAATTCAACCAGTGGCTAAAATGAAAATCGCCTTATTATATAACGCATGGAATCCACTGATAATGCCTTAAAATTCGAGATGACGAAACGCATTTGGAGGATATAAAGAGATTTCAGGAAGAAAATGGGTGTTTCATTACCAAATACGAACACAGCAAGAAAAATGCCAATTCCGTTTGTGAGTAGAGTTTCTGGAATAGAGCTGATGACCTCAAAACCTTGATCACATCCAACTAAAATGTTGTATTTAAATAATTTAAAAACTATCTTACTCCTCAAGAACAATGGTGAATTTGTGTCACAGCCAGCCACAGCATGTAAAATTGCATTTAGCATAAGCTTGTACCCGAAAAAAAAGTCTGGCGCTTATTCAGCCTCGCCTGGTTATCTATATCTATAAATTTGAATGTCTGTTCGGTCTACGTTTATCACGTCTGAAGCACAAGAAATAAAGAGCTAAAATTTGTACAGTTACTAATGTCTACCCGGGGAAGGCTTTAGGCACGGTTTTATGGCGATCGGATAGCTATTTATCCATATATATTAATGTGAGTGCCTGTTCGGTGTACGCTTATCATGTCCGAACGACAAGACGCAGAGACTTAAATATTTGTACACTTACTAATTTATACCTGAGGAAGGTTTTAGGAACGGTTTTATAGCGATCTGATAGATATTTAGTAATTTGAAGAATATAACGCGAAATGCGGAACAATAATTACTCTTTGAAAATTATATATACTCTTTGAAAATGGTCTTATTGCTTGCAGTGTTGTTTTAGGGTTGATAATGATAATAGGGTGGAGTATATTGGAATGGAAAGTTATCGGTGTATATAAAATTCTACGTGTGTGTGTGTTTGTTAACATTTAGCTCTGCAGCGAAAACTACAGAACGCAAACGAATGGTATGTGTATAATTGTTGTCCGAAGTCTCCCGTTGTACACTATAGCAGTTCCATGCCGATAGCTATAAGGGGCTGAAAGATATGGTGGTTGAAAGTCATCAAATTAAAAAATTATAAAATAATTCTTACTGAAGATCAGCGATGACGTTTGCGACTCTATAGTAAGGAGGTTACATATAGCGAACCCTGATGACACAGACCGTATCTTTGGTCTACGCATGCTACAAGTCTTCAGCTCTTTCTCTGTAAGGATAAGCATACGAATAAGGAAATATAAGAATAAATAAATAAAGCAGTAAAAAAGAAATTTATTTTAATACATCTATTTAAAAAAATCGATTTGATGTTTCACGAAGTGATCGATCAGTTATATTATTACAATCATTTTTGTTGAATTTCGTGATGGGATTCTTCGAAACGAGAGAATTTTTACGTGTGATTTGATCTACACTACTTACTTTCCTAATAATGTTGATTAAAATGTTTGTTTCTAAAGAAGGTATTGTATTTCATTTCATCCTTCAAAACCAATCCTCATAGCACACTACTGAAAGACAGCTTATCTATCATAATCAACCAATACGCGAACGGAGCCGCGAGTTTAAGCTAGTAAAAAATAATTTCTTTGCTCAGTTGGCGTATCAGCGCTAAGTAATACCAACAGATCAACATCTTTACGAGCAACAATATCTGTATGAGTTTGATGGAATTGGTTTATTGCTGTTTCTACAAAAAGTAAATCAGCGTCATTGTCAGCTTCTTTGACTACAACATGTTCGTTAGTAAACTTTCTTTCATCACTACTTATTGAATTATTGTGTATATTTGACAGAAATGTTAACTATAGTCGGGCCGAAATACGGTGATCCCTGGCCCCGACCACTGGTATGGGAGATCGCCCTAGCCGCGGAAACTGAATGCAACCATGTTGCCAAGTGGTTAGTTCGCTGCCTGACAGTACAGCTTAACGGTCGGTGCTGTCTGACAGAACTGGCAACAGTGCAGAGCGCAGCCGAACGCGCGCATGCGCAGAACAAAGCTCGCGTTTGACTTACTCCAATGGTCTGCTGCCGCAGCCGGCGCTCAAAGCTGATTGGCGCATCACCAGGGATCATGATATTTCGGCTCGACTACAGTTGGGACTATTATAAATTGGTCAAAGATAATATCATAAGGTGATGTTTTTGTGACATGAAAACGTTATCCTGCAGCTTTAACATTTTTTACAGAATCTGTATAGTCGTCAAATATCACGATTATTTTTAATCAAAATGTCAACGATACTGAACATATTTATTCAAGATGTTGCTGAAAGAATCTTCTAGATCCCAGATCACATGGTGCAACAAATGTACTCCATCGATGGTATATGCAGCACTTATGTTGCCAAGAAATTAACTACGCAGAACAGCTCGCGAGTGTAACTTTTAAATGCCTTTTTATCAGAAACGGTAAATATAAGGGAGAAAAAGTATAAGAGCAAGTTTTTTAGGCAACTACATAATCTAAAAATTTTGCCTGACTTATTTTCACCATAAAATTAACAGTTTAGACCTTTGACACGCTACAATTTTTTTTTCACGCACGGAATTGGTGGAGACTTGTCACAATTTCATTAGAATGGTATACCTAGCATCCTTGCAATTTTCAGCTAGCTGGGTATTTTTGCAAGGGCGCCCTATTATTGATCTAAATTGACTAGGCTATGAAAACGTTGTTATGTAGTTAAAATAAGGTAAATATGTACATCTACATAGATACAAGGCACGTTATATTGAAGCACATGGCAGAGGGTTCACCAGACCGCTTTTATGGTATTTCACTATGGTTCCACTCTCTAATAGCTAGCGGGAAAGAGGAACACAAAAATCATTCTGTTTTTGATCTGATTTCTCTTATTTTATGATGATTATGATCATGTCTCCCTATGTAGGTGGATGCTAACAATATAAGCTCGCATTTGGAAAAGAAGGTTGGTGAACAACTTCGCAAATAGATCTCGCCGAAACGAACAACGCCTTTCTTTTAATGATTTCCAACCCAACTCGTGCATCATTTCCGTGCGGCTTACGTTAGTAAATACCTTGATCCGATCGGTATCTGACGATTTTCTGAAGGTTTCATTAATATTACTCCAGACGTAAAGGAGTCTGTAGGTAACATATATACATACATTTTTGGTGATATAGAAGAAGATAATTAAAACGTGAACGGCAATCGATCCATTCTTCAAGGGGAATGCACACTCTTACGGGAAACGGCGAAATGCAGCGAGTAACGTGGTTGCGTAGACTTTCCCGGCGTAGTAACTGATAATATTTATCTCGGGTATGCAGCCGGATACCGTCGTCAATCAGACACAATATTTCAGCAGACCAACTGGCTGCCATCATCATGTGAGAGCGCAGAACACTAACTCGCCGGAAACTGATAAAGAACAAGAAACAGCAGCCCCTTTATACACCGCTGACGACCCACCGCGCGTGCGCGAAACCAAAGTAGAATCCACCTAGGCGCAATACAACCAGTAGCGCGCCGGTGGAGAAAAGCGGCAAAAACGATGGGTCGAAAACAAGGCTAGTTTAAAGAAACAGCAGGTCGAAATGAAGACCGTTGTTGCTTGATGTCAGACAAAATCGGGTTCCAAGTTTTACTTAAAGGAAAGCCCTTGTCCCTATTAATAATATTATCGGCCATACGAATTTCCATGGATTCTTTGAGAACACATTCCCAGTAGCGGGAAGCAGGAGCAATCCGTTTAGTTTCATTGTATAACATCTTGTGTCCCTCATTCAAACAATGTTCAGCAACAGCCGACTTTTCAAGTTGGAGCAAACGAGTATGACGGTGGTGTTCAACACACCGATCCTGAACTGTGCGGATCGTTTGGCCAATGTAAGTTTTACCACAATAACACGGAATACTATAAACACCGGGTTTCCTCAGTCCTAAATCATCTTTGACTGACCCAAGGAGGGCTCTAGTCTTAGGTGGGGGCATAAAAACACTTTTAATGTCGAATCTTCTTAAAATTCTTGAAATTTTCGAGGAGGTGGCTTCTACTTTGGTTTCGCGCACGCGCGGTGGGTCGTCAGCGGTGTATAAAGGGGCTGCTGTTTCTTGTTCTTTATCAGTTTCCGGCGAGTTAGTGTTCTGCGCTCTCACATGATGATGGCAGCCAGTTGGTCTGCTGAAATATTGTGTCTGATTGACGACGGTATCCGGCTGCATACCCGAGATAAATATTATCAGCTACTACGCCGGGAAAGTCTACGCAACCACATCATGTACCTCTACGGGGAGGAAATGGTAAATCGTTTCAAGGAGTTTGAAAAACTACGCAAGAAGAAAGGGAAGTTACTGAGTGCACCAACATTCTTAACTAGATGCCGGAATGAAGGTATTGTTCCTAAGTTTGCTAGAATAGTTCACTTTATTGATTCTAGAATGGCTAACAAGATTAAGAAGCGTGCCAGTCTTGCGCTAGTACGTGAACGGCTTCGTTTTACTCGTAGACAACTAGATTTTGTTTCCAAAGACTTATATTTTTTGCATCTTGAGATTTCATCTCGGCTTTCGGCCGCGTCATGGGAGTGGGATGATAGTGCTTCTTGGGCCTTTTCCGACTCGGCACAGAGAGGTGCTGCTTGCAAACAGTTTTCAAAATTTGAGCGACTTTGCACTCAACAGACAATTTCTGGTGACGATTTCCGTCGGCGGGTTGTTGTCAATCTTACAGATAAGGAACTGCACAACGCTTCATTATCTGTTTTGGAAAAAGGTTTAAATTCTGCACCCACACCCAAGGTTGTTCCCATTACGGAATTAATTTGTGCTATTGAGCAAGCGGTGACTCGTATTCCAGAAGATCAGGCTGATGAAATTAGACAAGAGGTTGCCTACAAACTTCGCAGAGCACCTCCTCCTAGAAGCAATATTTCTAGTAGTGAGACGGCGGCCATCCGGTCTTTGAGAGAGGATAAGGATTTGGTTATCCTTCCGGCCGATAAAGGGAACGCAACGGTTCTTCTATCACGTGGAGACTATGTGTCCAAGATGAACTTTTTATTGGATGACTCAGCCTATCGTAGGTTACGTAATGATCCCACCGAACGTATAAAACGGAAGACTCTTTTACTTTTAAAGAAGAGTTCTTTGTCAGAGGATGTTGTTAAGAAACTTCGCCCTGGAGCTGCTGTCCCTCCGAAATTGTATGGCCTACCTAAGGTTCACAAGCATGGAATTCCTCTTCGTCCTATTGTGAGCAATTTGGGTGCCCCTACCTATAATTTGGCCAAATATTTAGCTTCTGTTCTCGCTCCTCATGTTGGAAAGTGTGATCATCACATATTGAACTCGTCACATTTTATTCGGCGGCTGAAGTCAGTTTGTCTTGGTCCATCAGACTTGCTTGTCAGTTTCGACGTTGTTTCCCTTTTTACCCGGGTTCCTCTTGAGGAGTCATTGTTATTAATTAGTAATATATTGGATGATGAAACAGTCAAGTTATGTCGTCATGTGCTGACTTCGACGTATTTCGTTTTTAGTGATACGTTTTTTGAACAAACTGACGGTGTGGCTATGGGGAGTCCTCTTTCCCCCATAGTCGCAAATCTTTTTATGGAGGACTTTGAAGACATGGCTTTAAGGACGTCTTAAGCCTACCTGTTTTTGGAGATACATCGATGATATTTTTATGGTTTGGCCTCATGGTATGGATGCTTTAAATCATTTTAGACCATTTTAATTGTCTCCATCCCAATATTAAATTTACGATGGAGGTAGAGAACGATGGGAAACTTCCTTTTCTGGATGTTTTGGTTCAAAAGAACAGTGATGGGACCTTAGGACATGGAGTGTATTGCAAGCCAACGCATACCGATCTTTATCTTCATGCGACGAGCTGTCATCCTCCACACCAACGTATGGGGGTCTTGCGTACTTTAGTAAAAAGAGCGTACGCCATTTCTGATGCTGAACATCTGGGTGAAGAACTGGAGCATCTCAAAGTGGTCTTTCAACAGAATGGGTACACTGCTCAACAAATTTGTCGTGCATTTCAATTTGGTCCAAAAGGTGAACTATTAGAAGACAATTACAAGTCTATTGCCTTTTTGTCTTTCGTCGGGAATATTTCCTCGAAAATTTTAAGAATTTTAAGAATATTCGACATTAAAAGTATTTTTATGCCCCCACCTAAGACTAGGGCCCTTCTTGGGTCAGTCAAAGATGATTTAGGACTGAGGAAACCCGGTGTTTATAGTACTCCGTGTTATTGTGGTAAAACTTACATTGGCCAAACGATCCGCACAGTTCAGGATCGGTGTGTTGAACACCACCGTCGTACTCGTTTGCTCCAACCTGAAAAGTCAGCTGTTGCTGAACATTGATTGAATGAGGGACACAAGATGTTATACGATGAAACTAAACTGATTGCTCCTGCTTCCCGCTACTGGGAATGTGTTCTCAAAGAATCCATGGAAATTTGTATGGCCAATAATATTATTAATAGGGACAAGAGTTTTCCACTAAGTAAAACTTGGAACCCGATTTTATCTGACATCAAGCAACAACGGCCTTCATTTCGACCTGCTGTTTCTTTTAAGTAGCCTTGTTTTCGACCCATCGTTTTTGCCATTTGTCTCCACCGGCCACCATTGACCAGACGTTTTCAATTGCTGAGAGATCTGAAGAATGTGCTAGCCAGAGCAGCAGTCGAACATTTTCCGTATGCAGAAAGGCCCGTACATGACCTGCAACATGCGCTCGTGCATTATACTGCTAAAATTTAGGGTTTCGTAGGGATCGAATGAAGGGTACAGCCACGGGTCGAAACATATCTAAAATGTAACGGCCACTGTTCAAAGTGCCGTCGATGCGAACAAGAGGTGACCGAGACGTGTAACCAATGGCATCCCATACCATCACGCCGGGTGATACGCCAGTATGGCGATGACGAATACACGCTTCCAATGTGCGTTCACCGCGATGTCGCCAAACGCGGATGCGACCATCATGATGCTGTAAACAGAACCTGGATACATCCGGATGAAATGACGTTTTGCCATTCGTGCACCTAGGTTCGTTGTTGTGTACACCATCGCAGGCCCTACTTTCTGTGATGCAGCGACATGGGTAACGGCATCACAACAACGTTTCACCAGGCAACGTCCGTCAACGGCTGTTTGTGTATGAGAAATCGGTTGGAAACTTTCCTCTTGTCAGCTCGTTGTAGGTGTCGACACCGGCGCGAACCTTGTTTGAATGCTCTGCAAAAGCTAATCATTTACATAACACAGCATCTTCTTCCTGTCGGTTAAATTTCGCGTCTACAGCACGTCATCTTCGTGGTGTAGCAGTTTTAATAGCCAGGAGTGTATATTGAGACAAAATATTTCTCTGCACAATGATTTATAATTTGATATTTACATACTCGACCTATGCCTTCTCAGAAAGTTTGATAATTCCTATTAACATTCAGTTTTTGGGTGGTCCTCCACTATTGGAGAGCTTCGGCAACTTGATAAGTATTAGATAGGGGAACTTAAGGCAGCATTGAAGTTTGTGTTGTGGAGGGAGACATTTCTTCAGACAGTCCGTTCAGTCGCCATATTCATTACGTCATGGTGGCTTAGTGGTATACTTTACTTCATAAACAGGATATTTATTTCAAGGATATTAGATTACAGTAATCCAGTTAAAGGGATTTCTGTTGAAATAGAATGAATAATAATTAAAGAACTCAGGCCAGGTACAACGAATCCCAAATACAAACGCAATGGACTCTTGGAGAATCCAACCCAGAATCAATATTTTAACGCCTGTGATTGAGTAAACAGGAAAATATATCTAGCCCAGAGACCTGCAATTGCATGAACAATTTACAGAGATCACACCCTCTTTCCATCAGGCAGTATGCACGCTATCATATTACCATCAACTTCTTTTGTTCACCAGTTATCTGATGACATGAACACTACTTGCTACTAACCCTATTCAAAAATGTTCAAATGTTTGTTAAGCTTAAGGGACTTAACTACAGGGTCATCAGTCCCTAAACTTACAAACTACTTATGAACTACCTACAACTAAGGAGGGCACAAATATCCATGCCCGAGGGGGGATTCGAACCCGTAGTGGCCGTGCAGACCGTGATATACGGGTATTCAACTTTTTACAAGCAACGAATAAAGTAGAATAACGTAAGAGAGGACTATCATTGGGTGGATAAAAAATATAAATTAATATAAAAATTAAAAATATCCCAAAGGTAGGTTACAAGTAATCAGTCAGTTACAAACATTACTAGCGATGCTCGACAAATCACAATTGAACCAGGCTGGAGATGTGGAGAGCAAAGATCGGGGACCTTGGTGGCTGGATGACCTCACAGGAAGCACTCCCACCTGGTTATGAGGAGGACTGGATGACGTGGAAGTCCGTCAATAGACTGAGGACCAACGTAACAAGATCCAAAGTCAACATGAGAAGGTGGGGCCTCCCTGTTGCATCTGTCATGCGCGAGTGTGGAAAAGAACAAGCCACCAAGAATCTGCTACAGTGTGAGCTTTGTCCAGCCTGCTGTACCATGCAGGACCTGACTGGTGCTACCCGTGATGCATGTGATGTAGCCAGATTTTGGGCTAGCATACTTTAATATTTAATCCTGGAGAAAAGTCCTTTTGAACTGTTATCACTGTTACTTGTAAATATGTGTACTATTAATGACTAATTTGTAGTTATATTCATTGATCTTCATTTTTGTTTTTGTGTTTCATGTTATGTTTGTACAAGATGCTTCTGACACGTATAAATAAATAAATAAATAAAAGTTACAAACATTTAAAGATCACACCCTGGAAGTAAAGGGCTTTGAGAAATATTAATAAATATATAGTTTCTGTATGTGAGGTGTTACATATTACTTTTTCGAGCAGTGACAGATTTTAAAAACGGAGAGAAGACAGATAAAGTGGTGTTGTTCTGGCAGGGAGACTGAGATGAGCAGGAGTTACAAAGCAGTCGTCCGAAAATAGAGAGCGCACATAAAATGGCGAAGTGCTCACCTCGGCTAACGACGTTTGAATGGCCACGACTTGCGGCTCTTACCCACTGCACCATAAAACCAAATGTATTACGTTTACAGCGTCGTGAAGGTAAACCGTGCTCACGGTAAAAGCCACTGAGCGCTACCAGAAACACGTCCCACAGGGCTCCAGCTCACGGTTATTTTAACAAGTTGTGACGTTGATAACTTCACTGTGATGGTGTCTGTATACCGAACAAGAAACCGCTGGTGTAATAGAGCAGACATTGTCGTAACACCAAAACTCAAATGTAAAAAGCATTTCACCGTTGTCGTTCCGCGGAAATTTTCGTCATTTACTGTTTCACAGTCAGAGGTAAAATTAGTGCTCTTTTTGCGGTATTACTATCCCGACTTCTCTAACGACAGAGATGGCGTATCGTTAAAGTACGGAATTTTTGTTGCGGAAGAATGATGGGCACTAAAATGTTATGTCTCTTGGGTTGTAGCTCCTTTAAATCATTTAATCCTTTCGTTCCTCCCAACTTTCTTCGACAGAAGTTGCAGTTCGTCATGAACTACATCATTGTCGACGAGACGTTAAGTTTTAACATTCCTTCTGTAATGTAAACTGACAAAAGAAATGATTCATTCTGTAGGAGTGGTCCAATTTACCCTATGTAATTGTTATGCGCGTAAATGGTTAGATTTACACGGATCTATAATATGTAGATGCCCACCAGAGTGCATTCATGATGTCACTGCCCAGTTATTGATACCAGTGAACTGGCGTGAGTCAGACAGAGAAGCAAGAAGTGAGTATTGAGTTTCTCCCGGCGTATTTGATAATTCGTGCACTGGGGGGGGGGGGGGGGGGGGCGCCAAAGATGGTCTCAGTTTGAGGAAGGCCGGCGTTTACCAGATTCCGTGTCAGTGTGGCAAGTCATATATTGGACACACGATGCGTACCATCGAGGATCGATGCCTTGAACACCAGAGGCACACACGATTGATGTATCCGAGCAAGTCGGCGGTCGCTGAACATTGTTTGTCGGAGAATCACGCGATGGAGTATGAACGCACTAGGATTTTGGTACAGACGTCGAGATACTGGGACTGCGTCGTTAGAGAGGGCATTGAAATTCGCACTAGTGACGACCTCATAAACCGTGACGGTGGTTATAATCTTAGCAAAGTTTGGGAACTAGCGATTGGATTAATCTATATCTATAAATGTGAATGTCTGTTCGGTGTACGTTTATCACGTCTGAACCACAAGACATAAAGAGCTAAAAATTTGTACAGTTACTAATGTCTACCCGGGGAGGGCTTTAGGTACGGTTTTATGGCGATCGGATAACTATATATATACATATATATTAACGTGAATGTCTGTTCGGTGTACGCTTATCGCGTCCGAACGACAAGACGCAGAGACTTAAATATTTGTACAGTTACTAATTTATATCCGAGGAAGGTTTTAGGCACGGTTTTATAGCGATCTGATAGATATTTAGTAATTTGAAGCATATAACGCGAAATGCGGAACAATAAATACTCTTTGAAAATTATATTTACTCTTTGAAAATGGTTTTATTGGTTGCATTGTTGCTTGAGGGTTGATAATGACAAAAGGGTGGATATATTGGGATGTAAAGTTATCGGTGTATATAAAATTCTACGTGTGTGTGTATTAATATTTCGCTGTGCAGCAAAAACTATAGAACGCAAACCAATGGTCTGTGTGTAATTGTTGTCCGAAGTCTCCCGTTGTACACCATAGCAGTTCCATGCCGATAGCTGTAAGGGGGTGGAAGATATGGTGATTGAAAGTCGTCAAATTATTAAAAAAAAAAAAAAAAAAAAAAAAATCGGACTGAAGGCCGATGACGTTTGCGACTCTATAGCAAGGAGGTTACATACAGCGAAACTTGATGCCACAGACCATATCTTTGGTCTATGCGTGCTACAATGCCTTCAGCTCTTTCTCTGCAAGGATAAGCATACGAATAAGGAAATATAACAATAAATAAATAGCACACTACTGAAAGATAACTTATCTATCATAATCAACCAACACCCGAGCGGAGCGGCGGGTTTAAGCTAGTTAAGAATAAATCTAGGAAACGTAACGTAGTGACGACCACGGTGGACAGAGCCCCCATATTGACGTCATCTCAGACGCCGTCGCAATCGGTTCCACTGCGCGAACGCGACGCGGGTCGCGGACCACGGAGGGGGCGGAGGGTATTTAAATGGCCCGCCACCGGGGTAGAACCCAGTTCCCTTCGAACCGACGTAGCGTGCGGATCTCCGTGCCGGCGCGTTTCCAGGAGCTCAGTCCGTCAGTTCACCTGATGATGGCGTCATGTATGATCGCCGAAATATTGTGCCCGTTGGACACTATAGACCGGCAGTACACCCGTGGATATTTTGATTAGAGAAGCTAGAGATGTTTGGATACAGTACGAAGTACGCGCGATGCCTCGCAGACTCGTACGACAGCCTATCCACCAAATGAATGCATTTGATAGAGGGCGCATCGTTGGACACCGTCAGTCGGGGTCGTCGTATCGGATATGTGACGATTCAGATGCCACAGTTGCCTGATGTTGGAAGCTGTGGCATATGAAGGCTCCCAGCCAGGTCATGCTGGTTTGGATCGACTAAAAAAACACTACCACGAGGGAGCATAGTCATACGGCGTGCCAAGCAATGCGGGGTGAATACTATGACTTGGCATCCGACATCCATGAACATCTTCTGAGACCCTACAACATGCTGTGAGGTTCCGCACAGCGTCTCGACGGCTACCTTTTGCAGGATTGGCATATTCCTGGCACACGTCCCGGTTGCCATTGACATCAGAACACCGAAGAAAGCGTTTGAATTGTTGTAAGATATGATTAGATTACATTAGATTAATCGTTGTTTCAAAGATCATAAATATTAGATTTCCTAATAATGTGAAACGCGTAAGTTAAGCAGAAGATAACATAACACGGAATACATTTTAATTTTTTTTTTTTTTTTTTTTTTTTTTTTTAATTTATTACTTTGTTGCTATGTAATGATTCATCTACTGAGTAGAAGTTGTTGTCATTCAGAAAATATTTCAATTTATTTTTAAATGCTGATTGGTGATCTGTCAGACATTTTATGTTATCTGGTAAGTAATCAAAAACTTTTGTGGCAGCATTGTTCACCCTCTTCTGTGACAAAGTTGAATTTAACTTTGAATACCGTAGATAATCTTTTCTCCTAGTGTTTTAGCTATGCAACTTGCAGTTGCAACTTGCAGTAACGTGGTTAGCTACCAAAACCTAATAACTCGACAGCATACAACTTTTGCAGATTGTTTACTGAGATGCATGATTATAATTGCACTTAAGAGTCTGCAAGATTCCCAAATTAAATCATCGGATTCAATCTTCCATACTAAATATCCAACAAGAATGTGATAAACGTAGCATGCACAACTAAATTTAATTGTTGCATCTGTGTCTCTCACGTGTTATTAAAGAGTACGTTAATTTTGATGCAACATCAAAATTAACGTACTCTTTAATAACACGTGAGAGACACAGTGATTATTCGAAGCTTGTATATCGTCTTCTAAGGTCAAATCTGTGAAATAATTTTACCTCATAATCATTCTGCATCACACATTAGAAATTCTGCTTATAATTTATATACTATAGCCGTGGTAATGTCTTACTAGATGGAACGCTAAGCGACAGGTGTTTATGCATTGCGCGTAACGTTATTCAAAAATGTCTGTTAAGCTTATGCGACTTAACTCGGGGTCATCAGTCCCTAAACTTACAAACTACTTATAAACTAGCTTACACTAATTACAACACAAACATCCATGCCCAAGGGGGATTCGAACCTCCGACGAGGAAAGGCCTCGCGCATCGAAACGTAGCGCTTCAGTGCGCTTGGCCACTCCGCCGCGGCCGTAACGTTAGTAATAATTATTATTAACTACGGCAATTGTAATGTATTAAATGCTAAAACCGAAGGGTACTACATGGCAAGATATCCATCTGCACTCATGAAGCAACCGATAATAAGAATCCAGAATGGATCTAATGTTTAATGTAACGGTAATGTTTTTCCGACGTTTTATTTTTTCGAGCTGTATATAAATGAAGAATTTTTCATAAAAGTTTAATTAACAGACGATCAGAAACAGGATACAAATAATTAATTGAACACTGATAAATAAGGCACATTACCTTTAGAACGATGAAATGGAATATGATTCCAGCTATCTCGATCGAAACCCTCGCTTCGAGGCAACACAGAAACCAGCGTACTCATGCATTGTACATAACAGCAGGGACGTAAATCAATAACATAGTCAGATTACTCAATTGCGTACACGTATTTTACAATTGACGAAAGTGGGGTATTGAAACTGATTGACTTGCTTAGATTTGGTTTCTCCAGCATTAGATTAGTAAATGGGCCAACAAATATACGACAGCGAATTGAAACAGTTGTCGAGTTTCCAGCGTCCCCCCAAGAAATCTCGATGCACTGATAACTGAGAGTCCTTCGCAAAACATTGTTTCAACGTTTCCCGTTACCTTTGTATCCGTTACGTTTGTTTTCCTCACCAACGTTTTTCTGGAAATTCTCCGCTTTTAACAAGTAAAAAAACCTCTGCAAGCTTCACTCATCTTTCAGCAGCGGTATTCTACGGTCTGCGTAAATCACTACTTGGCACTTTAAATGTGAAACGAGATCGCGACAACTAATCTGCAAAAATTTTTTCAAGCGTCATTGATGAAAAATATACAGCGGCTTTTCTTATTTTTACTGATACAGTCTATATCTCGCATATTTCGGTTGATTCAGGAGAAAGACAAAGCTTCGTTTCGTTGGAAGGCTGCAGAATGCCTGTTAATCTATTACAAATTTACAATGAGGTCACAACGAAGATCATAGGATAGCTTCAAATATAATGTCGGACTTCGTTTTGCTCGGTTAAGTGCATAAGCTCAACAAGGCGTAGAGTCAACTAGTCGTTGGAAGTAATCGGTAGGAATATTCAGCCATGTGACCTCTACAGACGTCCATTATTACCGGCACCAGCTTACTTAGATTAGATTAGATTGATACTTGTTCTATATATCATATATACGACATTTCGTAATGATGTGGAACGTGTCAGTTTAGTAAATGGTGTCTATACATGACAATATTTTAAGGATTTACGACAAGAACATGTAACCACCTGTACTGACGTACTTGTAATCTATGTATGCAGGATGCTGATGATGGCCCAGACCGAAACGCGTCAAATAAAGTCATATTTTAACCACTTCATGGCTTTAATCAATACAGCGACCTATGCAGCCTATTGCAGACTTCATTTAATACATTTTTATTTAATTTATTAATATTTATAAGTTTTATCTAAAAATTCATTTAAAGTGTAGAAGGATATGTCATTCAGAAATTACTTTAATTTTTTTTTTAAATACCAGTTGGCTATCTGTCAGACTTTTGATGCTACTTGGTAAGTGACCGAAGACTTTTGTGGCAGCATAATTCATCCCTTTCTGTGCCAAAGTTAGATTTAACCTTGGTAGTAAATATCTCCATCTCTCCTAGTGTTGTAGCTATGCACACTGCTATTAATTTTGAATTGAGTTGTACTGTTAATAACAAATTTAAATAGTGAATATATAATTGTGAAGCTACAGTGAAGATCCCTAGATCCTTAAATAAATGTCAGCAGGATGGTCTTGGTTGGCCTCCAGCAATTACTCTGATTAAACGCTTTTGTACAATGAATTCTTTTTTACTCAATATTTAATTGTCCCCGAATATGATCCCATATGAAAGGAGTGAATAAAAATAGGCAGAGTAAGCTAATTTACTGAGATGTATATCACCAAATATTGCAATGAAACTCATAGCATGTAACTGTACTCAAACGTTTCAGCAGATCTTAAGTGTGTTTCTTCCAGTTGTGGCGTTACAAGATAGTAGAAGATAGCGAAACCAGGAGGAGGCTGAGCGGAATGAATGAATTTTAAAATTTAATTTTTTTTATATATATGTATATAAATATTTTTATTTATGTAGAATCAACGAAACTGTCAATAATCGACAGATGTAATTATAGCGTAATGTAAGTAGGTAGAAAACAAAATAGCTAATTGATTCTTCATTTGTTTTAGTACCAAATGATACTTGATGGAGAGTCTCACATCTGATGTCATGAAGGAAAGACGTAACATTTCATATAAGTGTTAAATTGTGTACCACAATGTTTTAATATAGAAGTGTTCATAAAAATAGTGTATAAGTTTATTTAGTAGAGTAGTGGAACCAGTGCAGGGCCTTGAATAGGACCAGAAACCGTGAAATTTCATCAACATACAACATCAAAATGTCGGTAACAAAGGAAATTTAGCCGGACTTTGAAGTTGCAGTAAAGAAATAGACTCTTATGAACAGTTACATTGTTATATTTGTTTCAGCTCTCAAGTTCAATACCTGCAAATATAAATAATAATTTAATAACAACAAAACTAATTTTATTTGTAGTAGCATAAAAACAGCGCACAACGTCGGGCCGATTGTTGTGTGATGTACTAATCGTTTTCATTTTCTTTACATGTATGAAATCGTATAATCCAAATGTCTGAAAAACACATGTAATAATGAGGGAACAATTTTGGAAAAGGACGAACCAGGTATGAAAGACGGAAATATCGGAGCCATATGAAGACCTCGTGAGGTAATGTACAAATTACTTTCTCGGCTGTGGGACTGCTTTAATCATCCTCCAATCTTTGTAGAAATTTCTTACAGTACTCTTTTTCTGTAGTGTAGTTTAACACTTTCAAAATTTTATGTTTCAATAGTGTAGATTGAAATTTTTATTTCATGCCGCCATTACGTAATAAAACGTAGTTAAGTTAGATTAAGAAATTTTACTTAACGTAATCAAAATTGTTTAGAAGGCAAAATTTCAGTAGTACAGAGCGTTTAATCTTATCTTGGGCACAAGTCTGGATCGTTGATGAAAATTTGAATAATAGGGAGTACAAAAGAAATAGTCATTGTTGTCAAGGACGTAACTAAACTTTCAGGCGCGATGGCAGATAAGAGGAAATCAGATAAATCATCTACATCCGATGACGAAGTAAGTTTTAACAGTCAATTACCGATTGAAAAGTCTGGAGCCGCGGTGGAGTAGCCGAGCGGTCTAAAGCGTCTCGCTGCGGAGCGCGCGGTTGTTTGCCGTGGAGGTTCGAGTCCTCCCTGGGGCATGGGTGTGTGTGTGTGTGTGTGTGTGTGTGTTTGTCCTTAGGTTAGTTTACCTAGGTTTAAGTAGTTTGTAAGCTACGGACTGATGAACACGCAGTTTGGTCCGATAAATTTACAAACATTTCAACATTTTTTATTTTTTTTTTTTTATTTTTTTTATTTTTTTTTTTTTTTTTTTTTTGAAAAGTCTGAATTTGTGGACGGACTTTTAATTTACAAGTCAAGCGCTGAAAATCATTTTCTCTAGTATTAAACAATGATCCCTTACATTTCCGATTCAGGAAACGCCAATTTCTTTGACGTTGGAATCTTCGAGAATGTCAGAACATCTGTGTGACGCAGATAATGAAACGTCACAAGATGTTAATGTAATCGGACTAAATGAATGGCAAACTTCCGTGTCGACAGAGGCGTAGGTCACGCTCAATGATCAAAGCAGTACGTCGACCGGAATGAGTGAAGGTACACCTAATATTACAATGTTATATGATTTAACATTAAAACAATAAGAGCAAATGCGAACAGAATTGCAAAAACAATCAGAACAAATGCGAACAGAAATGCAGGCCATGCGGCAGCAAATGACGACAAACGATTCTGTTGTTAATTTACAGACACAAGTGGCTCAAGTGTAGACCGATCTAAAACATGAAATGCACGAAATTGACGCAAAATTTGAAGGGCTGAATTTAAGACAAAATCACCTAGATTCGCAAGTAAAAATTGAACAAACGTTAGGTGAACTAAGGTAAAATACAACCCTTTGGTAGAAAAAGTAGAACAGTTGACTACGGACGTAGGTTCTTTAAATGTTGAACAGACAGGTAGTAACGCTGAGATAAAAGAATGTAACAAACAAGCAGACGTAGACACACAATTACCAGTACCGATATGCTCGCTAAATGCAAACCCAATAGCAAAATTAAAAACAAACACTTCCGATGTCATCTCATTTTCGCTCACCACAAACAATACACTTTCTGAAGCGTACAAGCAACATCAAATCAAATAACAGGAATTAATAAAAATGTATCCGGACATGTGCAGAAATATGTTTTTAGGTGTCAATCCGCCATTGAAAGAAACGAAATTTTTATCTAATAACAGGTGGTAGTAAATTCCTTTATGATGTGGGGGTGTATAATTCATTTTATGTAACGTTACATACAATCTCTTTGCAGAAAATACAAGTAAAATACTCACAAAACCAATGCCAAATTCCACCAAACAAGCAGGACACAGTACAAGATCATATTCGTAACTGAACACTTAACACACTGAATAGAAATCGAAAGCAGAACAAATTACATTGCAATTTAGTAAATAAGGCCAGACATGAAACCTTATTGCAATTTCATAACTCGCGGAGTGGAAATCAAAATACACAACACCAACAAACAAGAGTATTTGATACTGGTGGAAAAGAATTTTTCTTTTTGGGTCACCCGGTATTTAAGAATACCGTGGACGACTCATTTAATACGGACAAGACAAATTGACCAAATTGGACACAAACAGGTTGCATGTCAGTGTTAGAGAGGTGCACGCTTTCCGAAGTATGTAGCATGACAGTCGCGCTGAGGCGTTAAATTTTAATTAGCGGTGCTGAGTCACGGGTGCGAACAATTGTTAATCAAAGCTGTCAACGCGCAAAGAAATTAATCAGGTGTGTGGGTGTAGCTAATCTAACATTGTGTATGCAGACTAACCAAATAAGAATACGAAGTAGCTGCGAAAACTTAACCTAACACGCAACTTAAATCTAACTAAAGCTGAACGCTCGCTATTGACTAAAACTGTATACAAACGGGAATAAACCTAATACCGCTAATTAGAACGTTGTCTTACAGCTTGCACGAGTTAACTATTTAAATATAATCTAATCTAACGGCCTTAACTTCTTAAAGATGACACTAAATTTGTACAAAATATACCAAGATGCTAAAGAAACTACAAACAAAATTAAAACACATACGATAACCTAACTTAACCGACAGTTAATCTAATATATGCAAATATCTATTACCTCCCAATTTATATATGGTGTCCCAGCTATCTTGTCCACCCAAAATATCTCTGGAACAATGACAGCTATTGGAAAACGACTTTCACCGGTATCAATGTACGGCTGGAGCCCAATTTATATATGGTGTCCCAGCTATCTTGTCCACCCAAAATATCTCTGGAACAATGACAGCTATTGGAAAACGACTTTCACCGGTATCAATGTACGGCTGGAGCCCATGAATGTACATATTTGGAAACATTCTGAAACGAAAGCAAATGGGGTTTTAACACAAAATTATGTTTTTTTTAAATGGACACCCTACATGTTTTCTTCAGCAATCCATAGCATGACAAATCACATAAACAATGGCATTGATTGCATAGCAATATTCCAATTACATCCCGAGATATTGCGATGCGAATTTGACGCTTGAAATACACGAAATGCTAGCGCTCGTCCTGAGCAGCATGGGATTCTCGCTTGAATCTCAGGACGTGCGCTAGCCGCACGTTTCGCGTATTTCAAGCGTCAACTTCGCGTCGCAATATGTAATCAGCGCCATTGTTTATGTGATTTGTCATGCTATGGATTGCTGAAGAAAAAATGTAGGTGTCCCAGCTATCTTGTCCACCCAAAATATCTCTGGAACAATAACAGCTATTGGAAAACGACTTTCACCGGTATCAATGTACACCTAGGGCCCATGAATGTACATATTTCATAACCTTTCTCTGTTATTGTTCCAGAGATATTTTGGGTGGACAAGATAGCTGGGACACCATATATATATATATAGTAATAGTACAACAGATTCTTAAATAACTTATCAATGGTACTCAGCAAACGGCATGGAAGCAATAGAGATAAAATAGGGACAAGAGATAATCAAAGGGTATGAGGACTGTAAATAAAAGCTTTATGGGTAGCTCACATAGTGGTAAATGTATATATGTAAGGCGACGTAATATTAGGCACAGATTACATTTGAGCACCTCATATATTCGTTTGACGTATTATGGGCGTTGGGCGAGATACACCGCCTGGCGATACGAGGAGTTGCATAATACTTAACGGGCGTGAATTGTTAGATTTATTGTGTTATGGCACGTGACGCCTATTTGCGTCTGTATCGGATATTTGCGAGATGGTATCTAAAATGAATAATTATGGCCTCCGCAACTCTGACTTTTCTTTTCTGTAATTCAGTCCGTATTGTTGCCTGGAAGTGTGAATGTATAGATTTAATGAGTGTGAGGGGCACCCAAATGAAAATTATATGCCTATCAGAAATTACAAGATACTTGTTTAGAGGCGGAGAAGATGAGCTATTGAAACATGAATTACAAATACACATTAGTTACATGTGGTCCATGAAGTTAATCCACAATCTCAGTCCTAAAAAACTTTATCTACACCTACGAAGATACTCTGCAAGTCACATTTAAGTGCCTGGCAGAGGGTTCATTAACCACTTTCATAACCTTTCTCTACCGTTCCATTCTCTAATAGCGCGCGGGAAGAAATAACACCTAAATCGTTCCGTTTTCGATCTGATTTATCTTATTTTATTGGGATGGTCATGTCTCCCTATATAGGTGGGTGCTAGCAAAATATTTTTCATTCATTATAAAAGTCGATGATTGAAATTTCGCAAATACATCTCGCCGCAACGAATAACGTCGTTCCTTTAATGATTTACACTTCAAATCGTGCAACATTTACGTGACGCTTTCTCCCTTGTAACGGGAAAAACAAAACGAGCTACCCTTCTCTGAACCTTCTCAATGTCTTCTGTCAGTCCCACCTTGTGAGTACTCCAAGAGAGGACGCACAAGTGTGATGTAGGCAGTCTCTTTGGTGGAGCTGTTGCATCTTCGAAGCGTTCTGCCAATGAAACGTAACGTTTCGTTCGCCTTCCCCAAGGAGATTAAAATACGGAGATACGGCGCTACTATGAAAAGCTCATCGGTCGATTGAAGCCAGTCCGTCATCTTGCGGAGTCAACGAAATATGATTCAGATTAAATCACCGTGTTGAGAGGCGCCCTCCAGTAAAGTATCTGTGAGATCTATGTTTTTTGACGTAAAGAAGAAGAAAGGATAACAAAATCTCACCTACCTCAACAAGAAACGGAAGTATTCTGAATACGACAAAACTGACTGGAGATATCGTTACGGCGAATGGTGCAGAGAACATAGTACACGGAGGAGTGGAAACTGAAGCATGTGAATTAGACCATCCACAGCTGGAAGCAGGCAGCGACGGCCTGCTCTACTGCGCATGCGCTATCGCTTCCACCGCATTACGCAGATACGCGACTCGCCGAGCCGATAGGCCATTATACGGCCCTTGAGTACTAATAGACTGAGATACGCGTTAATTAAACTTGCTCATACGGCGCCGCAAACAATTCCGAGCATCCCCTAACAGTTCTCCTTCACTGCGACCAGTATCCGACACTAGTTGCGAGTGCTGTTGTGCTCTAAATGAAGGGGTATCCCAGTTGGCGAGGTAATTTCAGATTTCAGAAAGAAAAACGGTAACTGTGAGTAATAATTATTGTGCTACACTGCTGTACTAGGCGTTAAATCTTTATCGCAGGAGTGACTGTGTAAGACAGATGAAGTCCTATTTGTTGGCGAAACGTATGAGATCTAACATGTACCAGGTACCGTTCCACGAGAAAGAGTGACTAATTGGTAAATAACAATCAGCTGATGGGCCTAGATCTTGCAACGCTTGTGTCGAAAGTCTTAACTAGAAATCATGTGTAGTGGAATTTAGCGCTTATCTATATGGATTAGTGTACTACTGGACTGATGGCCTTGTTAGTTTAGTTAAAAATGTTCAAATGTTTGTACAGCTTATGGGACTTAACTACGGGGTCATCAGTTCCTAAACTTACAAACTACTTGTGAACTAACTAACACTAAGGACGGCACAAATATCCATGCCCCCGCCCCCATCACACACACGTACACACACACACACACACACACACACACACACACTTCACTAGATGACTAAGGTCATTATACAGGGATATTAAAAAAGAAGGGACAGATTTAAAACACTTTTATTATCCCAACTGGAAAGAATAGTAACGGAATTCAAACGTCCGTCGACAGGCAACAGAGTAATGTTTCAAGAGACGTAGATGAAGACGTTCCAAACACCGTCGTACTGCCTCTGCTGGCGTTGTTGCTTTTCTTGTTGACAGCCAGTACTGGTTACAATGATGACAAACCGAGAAATAAAATTTTAAGTGCTGCGATTAGCAAAACTGGTGTCTGTTATTGATGCTCTTCGCAGCCGGGATTAGTAAACAACTCGCTCGGAATAAACAGATTTGCTAGTGGCATCGAAAGTTCGTAGCAGATCGTAGTATCTGCAAAGGGAGACGCACTGGACGTCCAAGCATATCGAACAAATCTGCTGAGCATATTAGTAAAAGCCTAGTGTAGGCTAGGAGCTGAAACAAATGAATAGGAGGAGCAAAGAACATGACACTCCTCAACCATAGGTATCGCAAATTTTACAACACCGTCTTCAATGGAAGCCTAATCAGCTGCCGTTATTGCAAACATTGCATCCTGACGACCACATCAAAATTTACGAATTTTTCATTTGCACATTAGATCTACATCTACATACATGTTCCGCAATCCACCGTAAGGTGCGTGGCGAACGATACACTGTACCACTACTAGGCATTTCCCTTCCTATTCCACTCCCAAATAGAACAAAGAAAAAAATAATGCCAATATGCTCCCGTACGAGTCCTAATTTCTACGCGAAATGTAAGTAGGTGGCAGCAAGATCATACTACACTCAGCTTCAAATTCCGGCCCTCTAAATTTCCTAAACAGAAATTCACGAAAAGAACGTCGTCTTTCCTCCAGCGATCCCCAACTGAGTTGCCGGAGCATTTCCGTGACACTCGCGCATTGGTCGAACCTACCAGTAACAAACCTAGCTGCTCACCTCTGAACTGCCTCTATGTCTTCCATTAAACTGCGGGTCCCAAACACTTGAGCAATACTCAAGACGTGGTCATACAAGCGTTTTATACCCGGTCGCCTTTACAGGTGAAGTACATATTCCCAAAATTCTCCGAATAAATCGAAGTCGGCTGTCAGCCTTACTAACAACTGTCCTTTACATGTTCGTTCCATTTCATATCGCTCTGCAATGTTACGCCTAGATATTTGAACGGCGTGAGAGCATCAAGAAGTTCACTACTAATACTGTATTCGAACATTATGGGATTGTTTTTCCTACTCATGCGCATCACCTTACATTTTTCTACACTGAGAGCCAGTTGCCATTCTTCGCACCAACTAGAAATTTTGCCTAAGTCATCCTGTATGCTATTACAGTCAGTTAAAGATGACACCGTCCCATAAACCACAGCATCATCAGCAAACAGCCGGTAATTACAAGTTACTCTGTCCATCAGATCATTCATATAGATAGAAAGTAATAGCGGTCCTATCACACTCCCCTGGGGCACGCATGACGATACACTCGTCTCTGATGAACACTCGCCGTCGAGAACAACAGACTGCGTTCTATTACTTAGGAAATTTTCCAGCCAGTCACAAATCTGTGAACCTATTCCATAAGCTCGTATCTTCGTTAGCAGCCTGCAGTGGGTCACCGCGTCGAACGCCTTTTTGAAGTCGAGAAAAACACAATCCGCCTGTTGCCCTTCATCCAAGGCTCGCAAGAATTTAAGTCTCATAAGCTTAACAAACATTTGAACATAATTGTAATGTAGTAAATTATTTCCATATTGTATGTTCCAAACGCTCATGTTGATTTATATTAATCTTATCTGTTCTTTGTACAATGTATCTGGGAGATTGAACGAGAAATAAATAATGACAGCGAAAGACCTTTTATGAAATTCGGTTTTCGTCTTTCGAAAGATTACGTAAACGTAATGAATATCAATTTCCTGACTTAGTCTTTCAAGGTGGAGTGGTTTTAATTTAATTGGAATGAGTGTGGAAAAGATTCTGGCCGTTATGGAAAAACGTGGGCGAAGGAGTGCCGGCTGAAAACAGCAGTTAGCTGGGCAGACCAGCCCTCAAGTGCGATCGGGTTTGTGCTCCGCCAGTTTAACTGTGGGAGCCTTCGATCCTGCGGATTTCTCCCCGCATCTCCGGAGAGGTTTAGCCCCGAAGCGCTGCCAAACTACACCACTCAGACGGCTCTTGACGCTAATTTGCCCTGGAACCACAGCAAGAAGTAATGGCGGGCGGACGATCCATTCTGTTCCTCCCTAAGGGCAAAGGTCGTACAGCGGCCGAGACGGTGGACTGCAAAACGCGGGCTTTTATTCCTCCAGATGTGAACTGACAGATATTAAAAGTAATAAATAGTTTATTTATGTAGCGAGAACAGGGTGAAGACATTCATCAAAAGAGTTAAGCATGTAAATGTGTGTAGTATCTTGAAATGATATACATATTGTATACAATTGTACTTCATATTTTGATAATTCTGAGTAACATAATACACTCCTGGCCATTAAAATTGCTACACCACAAAATGACGTGCTACTGACATGAAATTTAACCGACAGGAAGATGTTGTGATATGCTAATGATTACCTTTTCAGAGCATTCACGTGCTGACATAAGGAAAGTATCCAACCGATTTCTCATACAAAAACAGCAGTTGACTGGCGTTGCCTGGTGAAACGTTGTTGTGATGCCTCGTGCAAGGGGGAGAAATGCGTACCCTCACGTTTCCAACTTTGATAAAGCTCGGATTGTAGCCTATCGCGATTGCGGTTTATCGTATCGCGACATTGCTGGCCGCGTTGGTCGCGGCAGCAGCAGCATGTACTATCAGCTCGGAGACCGTGGCTACGTTTACCCTTTACGCTGCATTACAGGCAGGAGCGCCTGCGATGGTGTACGCTACGACGAACCTCGGTGCACGGATGGCAAAACGTCATTTTTTCGGTGAATCCAGGTTCTGTTTACAGCATCATAATGACCGCATCCGTATTTGGTGACATCGCGGTAAACGCACATTGGAAGCGTGTATTCGTCATCACCATACTGGCGTATCACCTGGCGTGGTGGTATGGGCTACCATTGGTTACACGTCTCGGTTACCTCTTGTTCGCATCGACGGCACTTTGAACAGTGGCTGTTACATTTCAGATGTGTTACGGCCCGTGGCTCTATCCTCCATCGATCCCTGCGAAACCCTACATTTCAGCAGGATAATTCACGACCGCATGTTGCAGGTCCTGTACGGGCCTTTCTGGATACGGAAAATGTTCGATTGCTGTCCTGGCCACCACATTGCCCAGATCTCTCACCACCTGAAAACGTGTGGTGAATAGTGGCCGAGCAACTGGCTCGTCACGATACGCTAGTCACTACTCGTAATGAACAGTGGTATCGTGTTGAAGCTGCATGGGCATCTGTACCTGTACACGCCATCCAAGCTCTGTTTGATTCAATTCCCAGGCGTCTCAATGCCGTTATTACGACCAGAGGTGGTTGTTCTGGGTACTGATTTCTCAGGATCTATGCACCCAAACTGCATGAAAATGTAATCACATGTCAGTTCTAGTATAATGAATACCCGTTTATTATCTGCATTTCTTCTTGGTGTAGTAATTTTAATGGCCAGTAGTGTATAAAGGCATGTGTGGGTAAACAAGTCAGTACACATCATGGCAATGTCGCACACACCCTGCGTCAGTCGGGAGAAGCAGGGATTGTGTTTCGATGTTTTATTTAGCGTTACCGCCTGTAGACATTTGAAAATCCGCGTGCCAGGTGTCCAGGTTCTTGGGTTGAAATGAAGTGACTTGTTGTTTGTACACACCGGCCTGCAAATAATCGACAAAACAAATTTGAATTTTTTTTTTGCCAATTTGTACAGTCAATAAAATATAATCATAAAAACACTTCTCCTATCGATTTGCATTAATTCCAACATTAATTATTTTGTACCCTTGACAATGTGGGGAATGAATGGTATGTACCACTGCACAATTCTTTACAATTGTGGCTGTTTTGTAGCTGTATGATGTAGCGTTACAATAGGGGTAGGAGGAAAGAAACTATACGTTAAGAGCGGTAGAAGAATTAATGTCTTCTTACAATACTTTTTTTCCTCAACTGATGCAACGAGTGTACATTTTTACTTTCTGTATATTCATGTATTTATTCATTAATGCGTGATAAAAAAAAACAAATGTTAATGTATTTTGTTCAAAGAGGTTTCATTTGTAAAGTCAGCAGTGTAAGAATTACTTTCAGATGTTAATGAACAGAGCAAGCGAAGGAAGCTTTTGCAAAGAGAGTCTATTCATTTGCACTCGCCAGTATCAGTATATCTTTTCCTAGCCGTTCGAGAATGTAAGAAGTGCAAATGTACAAAATTTAAACGTTTCTTTCTTTAAAAATATACGCGAAGTTGAAAACGTAATTGTGCTGACTTGTTTCTAATGAAGAGGAACTTCCCCGAGTTTTAATTGGCCTTAAATTTGGACTTACGCCTGAGAATTTCTACGTCTGCTGCACCATCAATACTACAATGTCAGTAGAAAGAAAAAAATGATTTCTTTAAAATATGAACATATTACTAATGACTCTTTTACATAGTGTTTCAAAGGAGTGAGCCGGAGCTGAAGAAACTATACTAAACAAGCCCAATAGTGAGAACTTCGTAACTATAACCCAAATTTTCCATTAATTATCTTATAGACAAAAAAATCTTGAATATTGTAGGAATTTTAATTATTTACTTATTTATTTCCAATGTGATTAGTTAAAATGAAAATATCATTCTTTTTTACTACAATTATTTTAATTATTTAGTATTCATGTAATTGTTCAATGGGTTGGTTGAACAAACTTTTAAACGTGTGGCTTTGATGCCGGCGCACATACCTTTATATTTAGCTGCCGTATGAAGAAGTAGGGAAAACTTACTTCCCCACAATCTAAATCACTCGTTGCTTGCAGTGGCCATTTTGAGCAGCAGCTGAATTGTATTTCACTGTAAGGTTTTTAAAGTAAACGCCTTTTGCTACTGCGTATGAAGGGTTTCATTTTTAAGTCACCCACACGCGTTTCGTCTTTCTCTCAAGGCATCACCAGTGGGTGTCCTGAAATATTTACATGTTTCTGTTTACACATATAGGTTCGTTTTCTTATATATGCACAAAACACTTCATTTCTGATTTAAAACAGTTCGTTGTTTGCTATAAAATGGTGAACTTACAGCACTTGCTACTCCACGTCAGTCTCTTTCTGGCAACGAGGTAGAACTGTTACACTGTTTTCTGGAACACATTGCAGTTTTCTGGTTCCACCGTCACCTGCTGCCATACTGAGTCCACTGCTGTTTGTTTTGTAGTGTTGCCAACCTTAGCTTATTTGAAATTCAGCTGTTTCATTGAAAGTGTGCTGAAGGTATATTTGTGTGTGTGTGTGTGTGTGTGTGTGTATGAGTGATAGTAATTTTTTTTATCTCTGTTAGTGTATGTGTGTGTGTGTGTGTGTGTGTGTGTGTGTGTGTGTGTGTGTGTGTGTGTGTGTGTGGTGGGGGGGGGTTGTGATTATGTGTTGGGATTTGTGTCTATCATATGGTCAATCAGTGAGAACAATGATTGATTGGTCAGGTTTGCTACTAAATGACCAAATAAACCTGACCAATCAATCATTGTTCTCACTGATTGTCCATATGATAGACACAAATCCCAACACATAATCACCAGCCCCCCCACCACCATACACACACACACACACACACACACACACACATACACAAACAGAGATAAAAAAATTACAAACAGTCATACACACACACACACACACACACACACAAAGATACCTTCAGCACACTTTCAATGAAACAGCTGAATTTCAAATAAGCTAAGGTTGGCAACACTACAAAACAAACAGCAGTGAACACAGTATGGCAGCAGGTGACGGTGGAACCAGAAAACTGCAATGTGTTCCAGAAAACAGTGTAACATTTCGACCTGGTTGCCAGAAAGAGACTGACGTGGAGTAGCAAGTGCTGTAAGTACACCATTTTATAGCAAACAACGAACTGTTTTAAATCAGAAATGAAATGTTTTGTACATATATAAGAAACCTAACCTATATGTGTAAACAGAAACATGTAAATATTTCAGGACATCCACTGATGATGCCTTGAGAGAAAGGCAAAACGCGTATGGGTGACTCAAAAATAAAACCCTTCATTCGCAGTAGCAAAAGGCGTTTACTTTAAAAACCTTACAGTGAAATATAAATCACTCGTGCTTACTGTGAACACTCAGAAATCATACCTGCGATGTGCCGCGATAGGCTGGAACAGTCGCAGCAAGTCACTTCTGTGCAGAACTTCAGCGGGATTTAATTTCCCAAATGTACATGATTTACACTGATTACACTCAGCATGTGATTAACCGAAGTTACTCGGTACTACGTAAATTTGAGATTTTATTTTCTCTCAGAGCGAGAGGGAGAGATTACGCTTAATTCTAGAGCTTAAACTGATTTAAATTTTTATCGCCGCCGGCAGATGCTGGGGTACGGCCGTCGTGTTTTTCGCCTGACGCAACTTCCAGCCCGCGGCGACAGGCCGTTTTTCACCGCCGCGTGATATACGGTATATACATGTACGCGGGTGTATGCGCACACGCGTCTATGCGGGCGTGTGCGCGACAAGCACTTAGCATAAGATAAATTACTGGCAAGGCAGCAGAGAGCATGTGGCGCTAGTATTAAGCAGTAGTTTCGGTTGTGGATGGGGACGGTGAAAGGGTGAGAGATGTGAAAAAAAAAGAAAGCGAAAAAGTAGAGATAAGGAGCTAAAGAAACACACAGGTCCCGAAGCAGTGAATTAGTTCGGAGACATATATCTAGCCACGCTTTAATACATCGTTTTCTTAGAATTTTAAACATGGCCTTGTACACAGCAACTGGATATGAACTAATCTTGACAACTGGAGCCTCACAAGTAGTTTTAAATTAATTACAAAACTTATCTAGATTTCGACAACACTATGGAAGCCACCATCAGAATGTAAAATTACCACATGCAACTTTTACAGAAGTAAGAGAATGCTCATGTTGTATAAAACAGGGTGAATCTGTGGCGTCGCAAGTTTGAACGCGCGCACGCCACAGACATCGCCGACGGAGTCGTCATATAGAGGCGCCACATGATACAAGTGGAGCAGGTGCGCCCGCTAGAGTAATTGGAGAAACGTTGGACAGTGCCGCGGACTACTTCACTTCTGGCAGGAGACTCCGACTAGTGACTTGTGTTAGTGCGCCTGTGTTGGGGACTGATCCTAGAATTGTATTACGTGAGGTTAAAGTGGCACCTGCCGCCGATGACAGTGTTAATACCAGGTGCCCTTGAGGAGCTGCCTTGACTGGAGAGAACACATAGAAAATATTGTGGGGAAGGCTAACCAAAGGTTCCGTTTCATTGGCAGAACGCTTAGAAGATGCACCAGCTCCACCAAAGAGACTGCCTACATCACACTTGTGCGTCCTCTCCTGGAGTACTGTTGCCCCTTGTGGGACCCTCACCAGGTGGGACTGACGGAAGATATTGAGAAGGTTCAGAGAAGGGCAGCTCGTTTTGTTTCATCACGTTACGGGGGGGAAAGCGTCACGGGAATGTTGCACGAATTGGGGTGGAAATCATTAAAAGAAAGACGTTATTCATTGCGGCGTGATCTGTTTGCGAAGTTTCAATCACCGACTTTTACTTCTGAATGTGAAAATATATTGCTAGCACCCACCTACTTAGGGAGACATGACCATCCCAATAAAATAAGAGAAATCACATCGAAAACAGAACGATTTAGGTGTTCTTTCTTCCCGCGCGCTATTAGAGAATGGAACGGTAGAGAAAAGTTATGAAAGTGGTTAATGAACCCTCTGCCAGGCACTTAAATGTGATTTGCAGAGTATCTATGTAGATGTAGATGTAGATGTAGATGAGGTTGCAGAGTTCCAATCGGCCCTACTCCCACGTCCTCGGCCCCAGTCAGTTGCTCCGTTACGAAAGCGAGTCCGTAACTGCAGATGGCAACGCGGAGGATGTTCAAATGTTTATATAGCTTATGGGACTTAACTACGGGGTCATCAGTCCCTAAACATACAAACTACTTACGAACTAACTAATTGTAAGGACGACACAAATATCCATGCCCGAGGTGGGATTCGAACCCCCGACCGTAGTGGCCGTGCAGACCGTGACTGGAGCGCCTCAGTCCCCTCGACCACCGCGGCCGGCAACGCAGAGGAGCACAACAGAATCACCTAACACTTGCACCGCAAATATTGCGGAAACGGAAAGTGCGATTGATGTGCGGTTTTCACATTATGGACTGGCGTCAGAGGCTCGTAGTTTTAGCCAACAAACAGACTGTAATATTACTTAGAAAGTCTATTTTTATGCTAACATACAGTTTCTTTAAACGGAACAATGGTTGTTTCTATCATGCACTGGAATTTTTGACACCAGCTGTGTACAAAGAATTTTGAATGGCATTTTTATCACGTTTAGTTGGGCAGCTACAACCATTCATAGTTTTGGGGGTGGAGTGTACGTGAGCGTAGCTGACCGGCTGGTGGTCATGAGACAGTGGGCCGTGTCACAGGGGCTAGCCACTCGGCAGTTAGCTACGCTATCGCAGCCTCTGTCCCCGAAACTTTGAACGGTTGTAGCTGCCAAACTAAACTTGATAAAAATGTCATTCAAAATTGTTTGTACACAGCTGGCGTCAAAAATTCCAGTGCGTGATAGAAACAACCATTGTTCCATTTGAAAAATTGTATGTTTGCATAAAAATACACTTTCTATGTATTTTGACAATCTGTTTATTGGATAACAATATGAGCCCCTGACTACCAATCCGTTCCACAATATATGGTTTGAAGTGGATGGTGATGTACCCTGTAGATTAAATACAATATGTTAGTTACTAGCTAGCAGTCTGAAGAAATAAGAAATTCAAAGTAGTGGCAAGCCGCTGAGGAGCTGCCGATGTGCCAGCAATGGCATCAGACTTCGATTCTGATCAGGGTCTGATGCCGCCTTGAAACGTTGGCACATCGACAGCTCCTCAACGGCTTGATACTACTTGGAATTTTTTATTTGTTCAGACTGCTAGCTTGTAACTAGCATATTGTTTTTAATCTCTTATACAACATGAGCATTCCTTTGATTCTATAAAGGCCTCATGTGGTAATTTTACATTCTGATGATAAGTTCTAAAGTGATGATGCCTTGTGACAAAGGCGAAACGCGTATGGGTGACATATAAAAATAAAACCCTTCATTCGCAGTAGCAAAAGGCGTTTCCTTTAAAAACATTACAGTGAAATACATAATATTCAGCTGCTGAAAAATGGCCACTGCAAGCAACGTATAATTTTGTAATTATTTTAAAGCAACTTCTAGGGTTGCAATTGTCAACATTATTACATCGTTTTCTACATCGAATGTCTTCATTCAGAAGAAAAAGCTGACTTGATGGACATTTTATGAAATAACTAGCTAAAATCCTAGCGTCGTTGCACGGTATTTATTAATTCCAGTCTTATTACTTCTCCTCTTATTTATTTGTCCGTCTCCTCCTCTAACCTCCTCTCTAAATTTCAGCCCAACTTCTCCACTTTCTCTTTCCACCTTATATATATATATGATTACCGTGATATTGAGTGACTGGCGTATTGTGTCGAGCTAGTTGCTCGGCCACCATTGACCAGACGTTTTAAATTGGTGAGAGATCTGAAGAATGTGCTGGCCAGGGCAGCAGTCGAACATTTTCCGTATCCAGTAAGGCCCGTACTGGACCTGCAACATGCGGTCGTGCATTATCCTGCTGAAATGTAGGGTTTCGCAGGAATCGAATGAAGCGTAGACCCACGGATCGTAACACGTCTGAAACGTAACGGCCACTATTCAAAGTGCCGTCGATGCGAAGAAGAGGTGACCGAGACGCGTAACCAATGGCACACTATACCATCACATCGCGTGATACGCCAGTATGGCGATGACGAATACACGCCTCCAATGTGCGTTCACCGCGATGTCGCCAAACACGGATGCGCCGGCCGCGGTGGCCGAGGTGACTGAGGCGCTCCAGTCACGGTCAGCACGGCCACTACGGTCGGGGGTTCGAATCCCCCCTCGGGCATGGATATTTGTGCCGTCCTAGTTCGTAAGTAGTTCATAAGTAGTTTATAAGTTTAGGGACTGATGACCCCGTAGTTAAGTCCCATAAGCTTTACAAACATTTGAACATTTGAAACACGGATGTGACCTTCAAGATGCTGTAAACAGAACCTGGATTCATCCGAAAAAATATTTTGCATTCGTGCACCCAGGTTCGTCGTTGCGTGCACCATCGCAGGCGCTCCTGTCTGTGATGCAGTGTAAAGTGTAACCGTAGCCAAGGTCTCAGAGTTGATAGTTCATGCTGCTGCAAACATCTTTACAGCCATGCGGATAAGATGCCTGTCATCTCGACTGCTAGTGATACGAAGCCGTTGGGATCCAGCACGGCGTATCGTATTGCCCTCCTGAAACCACCGATTCCATATTCTACTAACAGTCATCGGATCGCGACCAACGCGAGCATTAATGTCGCGATACGACAAACCGCAACTGCGATAGGCTACAGTCTGACCTTTATCAAAGAAACGGTACGCATTTCTCCTCCTTACACGAGGCATCACAACAATGTTTCACCAGGCAACGCAGGTCAGCTGCTGTTGGTGTATGAAAAATCAGTTGCAAACTTTCCTCATGTCAGCATGTTGTAGGTGTCGCCACCGACGCCAGCCTTGTGTGAATGCTCCGAAAAGCTAATAATTTGCATATCACAACATCTTCTTCCTGCCGGTAAAATTTCGCGTCTGTAGCACGTTATCTTCGTGGTGTAGCAATTTTAATGGCCAGGAGTAGAAGGGTGCTGCGAAGGAAAGGAAGAAGAAATATTGTAAACGTGTGTTGTCTTTAGCATAAGTTAGTTAAAGTAGCTTGTAAATCTATAGACAGATGACCAATGAAGCTTGATCCAATAACTTAAAAAATGAAAAAAGTATGAGCAATACAAGGGTAATGTAATGTATCTTCGTGGTGTAGCAGAATTAAATCAGGCGATTCTGAGCGAATTATATTAGGAAACAGACCAGGATGGTGCTTTTACTTAGCCAGTAAAATAAAGTGATTTTATCCATTTGAAAATGGTTTTAGAAAATAACACTTTTGCACCAGTCACGATTTTTTATTTTGTATGCACATTTGTTTTGTAAACATATATGTATACTGTCCACAAATTGTTACTTGTGAGATTCTACACAAGTGGACTATCAGGAAACTTAAAATAGTAATAATGCAGAATGTCACACATGAGAAAAGCTGCAACTAAAATCGAATAGCGCAAAAACGTACTTGAAAATTGGAATTATTTTCCGAACCGCTCAGTGCTAAACAAAATAAAAAATCGTGACTGGTAGTAGAAGTGTTATTTACATTTATAGTAAAATAACTTACGATCGTCTGAGTACAGAAGACAGAAGACAGAAAAGACAGAGTAGCTCTGGGAAGAAGAGTATTTTTGAGCCAGCCGCATGGCCAAGCGGTCTGCGGCGCGCCAGTCACAGTCTGCACTGCCGCTACGGTCGGGGCTTCGAATCCGCCTTCGGGCATGGATGTTTGTGTCGTCTTTAGTATAAGGTAGTTCATAAGTAGTTTGTAAATTTAGGGACTGATGACCCCGTAGTTAAGTCCCTTAAGCTTAACAAACGTTCGAACATTTGAAGTATTTCTGAAGAAGAGAAATTATTATCATCGATTATTAATGTAAGTGTTAAGAAGTATTTTCTGAAGGCATTCGTATGGATTACAGCTTTGTACGGGACTGAACCGTGGACGATAAGTAGATCAGATTAGAAGAGGATTGAAGCTTTTGAAATGTTGCGCTCCATACGGATGCTGGCGATTAGACGGGTAAATGCCGTAATTAATGAGGAAGTGCTAAAAAGAAGTAGGGAAAAGAGACATTTTTGGCATATTTCAACTAAAAGACAAGATCGATTAGTAGGATATATTCTGAGGCACCTACATCAACCACTGTTGATCACAACAAGGTAATCTGAGCTGTGGCATTTTTCCTCATTTATCGACAGAGTATTCTTTGAAACTTTGTCGACAGAGAGGGTGAAGACAGTGTCGAAATAATATATCACTACAGAGGTAGTTCATTACAAACTCTGATCGAAATTAAAATCAAGTCGCATTGTTCCAAAATTTAGATGTTTCTAAAAAGTGTTTCTATAGTTCGGATGTGTTACTGATAGACCTGCTGATGACTAGCAAGCTGGTCTATCAGTAGGCAAAGGTCAAGTGATTAACGTGGTTGCAGGAACGTAATGTCTCTTACAGGATACTTTGAGCTCTCGAGGTAGCACTGCAGAAGCAATATAACGGGCAGTGGGGAGAGTGTTTACAGTCGGCGTACCGGCTGTTTGTGGCGGCGGTGGCACTACCGTCGGCGTCCTCTTGCCGAGCTGAGGAGGTGCTTGCAGCTGCACCCAACACAGCGTGCCGTAAGCTTCCCGGAGAGCCACGAAGCGACCTCCGATGTTCATTTAAACGGGTGTATAAAAATACATAAAACATTTTATTTATCAGAACGTGACTGATTCTACTGTCATTGTACTTCTCTCTCACTCACATATGCGCACTCACCCCCTCTGGGATTTTTTAAAAATAATAATAATACTTTAAACCTGCACAATATTTTGTTACTGTTATGTTATACAATTATAAACTTAAAACTATAAAACTTTACAATCACTGTGTACAAAACTTTTCTTTTACATTATACAATTATATGAGTGCTGCACCAAATTTTCCATACTATATTTTGAAATCATTAGGAAAGATAGTGTTTAGTGATACATTTTTGGCAGTAACCAAAATCATGTTATCTACACAGTATTCTGGTGAGGAAAGTGTGTGGAGGGGAGAGGTGAAGGGGGACAGACACAAAAGTGCTGGGAAGGAAGAACAGCCATCAAGCACCATCCGCTTACAAAAACCACACGGCGCCCTCCACACCGTACAGGCCCGCACTCGCCTCTCGTAGAAACCACAATGCTGGCAACAACAGCAATGCAATATGTCAAAGCAGTGTCACACCCATTTAAATTTGATTACTCTTTGTAACATGAGGAAGTACTATGTACAGTATTACAGTTTAGGCAATGCTGATGTGAAACAATATCTTCAATATAAACTCTTAGGGTAGTTAAAGTATCATCTTCCATAAGTGTATTGCACATGTTAGCCTTCTATTACAAAACATTAAATAAAACAGTTTTAAGCTTACTGATCAAATGCATTACAATCAAGGCTCCTAAAATGAATGACTGTTTTAAGTAAAAAGGGGGGGGGGGGAGGGGAGATGTTTGATGGAGCAACTACAGGTTATAAAATATAATTTTGTGCACTCTTACAGTTTTGTAGTAATATTAACCCAATTATGCAGCTCCATGAAAGAAACCTTAGATTTACTATAGTAGACTGTTAATGGAAAAATGAACTTTAAGTAATACAGTATACTACGAGTTACGATGGGACTGTTTGGAATAACAGAATGTTCGTGGAAGGACGTAATTTGTTAAGGGCTGGGAAGCTATTCGGCTAGGAAAACTCTTAGTGAACTTTTCTGGTATCCATATGTCTGTGATCATACGTGTGGGTTCTCGGAGTGAGTTTGGCCACTATGCCACCTTTGCCAGATGTCCTGTAATTTTGTCAGAGTATGTGCTTGTGAAGTTCCTCTTATGTCCGGGGCAGTGAGTCTGTGTGGTTCTTCAGTGGGTTCTTCAGTTGGAAATTTGTCTGTGGATCCTGAGTAGTTGAGAAATATATATATATATATATATATATATATATATATATATATATATATATATATATACGAGGCACGTCCAGAAAGTAAGTTCCGTTTCAATTTATCTCCGCTGCAGCGCTGCGATTGTAGTTCCGCACATGCGCTGTAGACGATGTGTATCAAGGAGAAGAACGTGCGTCATTTGGAGAACACTATCAGTTACGTAAGCTTTGTTATTCTTGTTTGAAATATCGACGTTGATTGAAAATCCCGCCGATGGATAGACTAACGAAGATGCTAGAGCGCTTGCTCGCGAAAGACAAAGATCCCAGGTTCGAACCCCGGTTCCGGCACACAATTCTGATCTGCCAGGACGTTTCATATTAGTACTTTACAGTGTGAGATTGAGTTTTCATAAACTGTGACTTGCATAGGAAGAGACTTTGTTTCATCTTGTAAATCTAACCGTTTTAGATGTATAATTTTTTCATTATTCACAAACCGTAGTTCTCTTACAGTGAAAAATCTCCAATAAATATAGCCTATGTTGGTCTGTTCCTGATATTTCGACCGCAAATATAAGATTCTCTCATTTCAGTGATGTAGCTAATCTGCAAGTATTTACAGCAAAAGCTCTGAGCAGCAGCCAGAAATAGACATGGGCGTAGGAAGAAAGAGAAGGTGAAAACGACAGTCGAAAATACGGAGCTCCCAGACGCCTACCTCTGGGCGCCGCTTTCCTCTTTATTCCGCTGTCTGCAAATGAACCAATTAGCAATTCCCGCAAGATGTAAACAGCCTCTCCGAGGTCTGGCAGGCAGCTGTTTTCTTTTTTCAGAAGGAAGTAGCTCTTTGAATAACAAGCAGCGTCAAGGGCGCTTCCGTGTCGACTTGAATTACGCCTGAAAGGCAGCCGACAGAATAACGGCTAATTGCCAAATTATCCACATAGTTTTGACTCGGGGCCAATTATTTGCTAGCAAGGACGAAAAAGTAATAACCAACTCCAATAATTGGCTTCGCAACTTTAAGTGCTTTTCTAAAGGCTTTAATCGGGGCGCATTGGCAGCAGACGAAGTTTTAATGATAAACGCTATTTATAGCACGCACAAAGTTAAAGTGAATTTATGAAGGCAGAAATGGAAAGTCCTGTCGGAGCACCTTACGTCGTACAAATTTCTTGCAGGAATGGTTTCTGCCCCCTAGGGGATCCAGTTCAGTGTGTCGCGAATAGTGAAATTTCTGGAACGCTGTAAGCGTACTTCTACTGCCTCGTTTTACTGACCTTGGTGGTGTCTTACTCAAAAATACCTGATATGTGACTTTATCAACATAGTATCTGTTACACAAGCATGCGGAGAGGTCTAATTGTTCATAAGCAGACGAGCCAACATCGCTTAAAAAACCTATAGATGAAACTTTCTTTGATAACGGCTTCATCAAGTCTATTTTTTATATATTCAAATATCTTAATCTATACTTATAAGAATGGATTGGCGTGTGTGTGAATATGCGTTTGCGGTGTTTGTGTGTGTGCCTTTCACACCTCCTACTTAACTAATGGACCAACTTCAACCAAAGTTGGTACACCAAAGTTGGTACACATATTTCTTACAATCAGAAAACAATCTATGTGGGGTTAAAAATCAAAGAAACATAGTTAAGGTAATATGGCGTCAGAAACAACGAATTCGCGAAAAACCTCCACATCATGCGCCAATTTTCCACATCTCCTCCTAAGCTAAAGATACTACTTCAATGAAATTTAGTAAAATATTCTCTTAACATTAGCATACACGCTATCTGTTGGGGTAAATAACACATTAAGACACAAAATGTAGGGGAAATGACCTAATAAACAACGATACTTACGAAAAACTGTGGCATCATGCGATTTGTGACTACAGAGACTATATACATACACTGTTTGAAAACAGAAGCATTTAGCGACCTGTAAAACACTTTTACACATAATTCCAAACTCTAACAAAGCTGTTTCTCGCTGACAACTTCAAGAGAATGATAGAAGAAGTTTATCGCTTGCTACTTTCGGTCTATTCCTGCAGTAAAATTACGCCATCTGCCATGAAATTACAATCTATTACCTCTTAACAACTAATCGTATTCCAGAGACATTTTAAGACGTGTACAAGGTGAGTCACCTTTCATTACCGCTGGATATATTTCGTAAACCACATCAAATACTGACGAATCGATTCCACAGACCGAACGTGAGGAGAGGGGCTAGTGTAACTGGTTAATACAAACCATAAAAAAAATGCACGGAAGTATGTTTTAATACAAACCTACGTTTTTTTTTAAATGGAACCCCGTTAGTTTTGTTACCACAACTGAATATATAAACAAATACGTAATCAGTGCCGTTTGTTGCGTTGTAAAATGTTACTTACATCCGGAGATATTGTAACCTAAAGTTGACGCTTGAAACCTCCGACGTTTAGTTGCGTGTTGTAACAAACACGGGCCACGGTCGGCGAGCAGCATCTGCTGGGACATGTTTACGATGACGACCGTGTTTACGAATGTGGCTGTAGTGCACTGTTGTGGTTTGGTCTAGCTGTCGCAGTGTCCGCATGTAGCGCTTGCTGCTATTGTTATTCTGCATTCGTCTTTGCACGCAGACTAACTGTAGTACACTGTGTTACCAGACGTCTGTGATAGTGTGGTATTGTAGGAACTGTGACCATGGTGTATTCGAACTCTGAAAAGGCGGAGATGATACTCATCTATGGCGAGTGTCGACAAAATGCAGCTGACGCCTGCAGGGTGTATGCAGAACGGTACCCGGACAGAGAGCATCCATCGTGCCGCACATTTCAAAGCATATACCGCCAACTGTATGCAACAGGTATGGTCGTAGCACGCAAACGGGTCCGTAACAGGCCCGTCACAGGAGAAACGCGTGCAGTTGGTGTGTTAGCTGCTCTTGCCGTGAACCCACACAGGAGTACACAGGACATTGGGAGAGCCGGTGGACTGAGTCGAAGTAGTGTCATGCGCATACTGCATCGTCACCGCTTTCATCCGTTTCATGTGTCGCTACATCAGTAATTACATGGTGATGAATTTAATCATCGAGTGCAATTCTGTCAATGGGCATTAACAGAGAATGCGTTGCAGTTCTACATGTTTACCGATGAAGCGGCTTTCACAAACCACGGGGCAGTGAATCTACGGAACATGCATTACTGGTCCGTGGACAATCCTCGCTGGCTCCGACAGGTAGAGCGACAGCAACTGTGGCCTGTAAATGTATTGTACGGAATCATTGGCGACCACCTCATTGGTCTTCACTTCGTTGCAAGGCCCCAAACAGATGCAACATACATCGCGTTTCTACAGAATGATCTGCCAACGTTGCTTGAAAATGTCCCACTGGAAACGCGTCGACCTATGTGGTATCAGCATGATACCACATTCCGAAATTAACACTAGGCACTTGACAGGATGTTCGACGTGCGTTTCATAGGACGCGGAGGACGCATAAATTGGCCAGCCCGTTCTCATGATCTTACACTTCTGAACTTCTTTCTGTGGGGTACATTAAAGGAGAATGTGTACCGTGATGTGCCTACAACCACAGAGGATATGAAACAACGTATGGTGGCAGTCTGCGGCGACATTACACCAGATGTACTGCGGCGTGTACGACATTCATTACGTCATAGATTGAAATGGTGTGCAGCAAATGATGGCCACCACTTTGAACATCTATTGGCCTGACATGTCGGGACACACTCTATTCCACTCCATAATTGAAAACGGAAACCACGTGTGTACGTGTACCTCACCCCTCATGGTAATGTACATGTGCGTCAGTGAAAAAGACCAATAAAGGTGTTAGCATGTGGACGTAATGTGCTGTTCTAGTCTCTTCTGTACCTAAGGTACATCACCGTTCCCTATGGATCCCTACTTAATTCGGTGCTCTCTGATACTCACGATCGAACAACGGAGGAGTGGTACTGAATCGTCAACTTTAGGTTACAATATTACCGGATGTAATTAACATTTTACAGTGCAGCAAACGGTACTGATTACGTATTTGTTTATGTTCAGATGTGCTAACAAAACTAACGGGGTTCCATTAAAAAACGTAAGTTTGTGTTAAAAAACAAACTTCCGTGCATTTTTTATGGTTTGTATTAACCAATTACACTAGCCCCTCTCCTCACGTTCGGTCTATGAATCGGTTCGTCATTATTTGATGTGGTTTACGAAATATATCCATAATTTAGCTTCGAGATTTTATGACAGTACTCCACATAATTCAGGAGATATGAGGCCATCAACAATGAAATGTATGAAAAACCGCATGGGGTTGTAAGATATTGCGTATTTACTAGCAACTCTAATCTCAACTCAGTTTGCTGGCCGTTTCCCAATATTCTGCTCTACGTTTCTGCAAAATTGAGTTATTGTAGGACACTTGTTCAGGAAATATGATGGCGTATGGATTGAAGAGCATAAAAACGAAAGTAAAAATATGTGGAATGATGGGTAAAAGGCTATGGACAGAGGAGGCGAGGAGGAAATGAAGAGCGGAATAAATAGGGTAAGGTGGTACAATTTCGATCATTTCGGACAAATGTTATTATAACTGGAAATAAATTGAGAAAAGGAATAATTTTAAATATGGCACTTGCTCTTCGATGTTTAATGAATATGTAACACAAATATTATACAATTACAAATGTTAGTATAAACGCAAAACGGTTACGGAATTGAGAAAAATCGATCGAAAATTTACCACACTAGGTACAATTGTGATCACTTCCTCGTACAATTTTGATTACGGACATCTTGCACACAAAAAGCACTTTTTCTGTCACGCACCAACGCATTTTTGGCAGCGAATCCAGTCACCTTTAACTAGATGATTTATAAGAGCGCTTTAGACTAAGTAGCTTCAATTACCTCTATAAAGGGAAAAAATTTATATCTCCTTACCGCAACGCAGTGTATTCTTGGAAAAGACAGAAGGAGCTGTACAAACCTGCTACTCTACAACGTGACACGAGACACTACGAGACAGACATATGGCGCGAAAACTTATGTTGATCGGAATTGTACCTATATCGAATTTGTACCACCTTACCCTATACACAGGGCACAGCCGGGAACTACCATTATAATTTAAACATTACATTGTAATATTCAAATATTAAATAAAAAGAAAGTTTCGTATAAACTTCCATTAATAAGCGATCTTGTTATATCTGCTTACATGGATTTCCATTAAGATCGCTCAGCCTTTCCGAATTTCTATTTTAATTTCATTTAATTCCATTTTCTATTATTAAAAAAAGAGAGAAAATTAATAATAATAATAACAGACAATTATTAATTAATGTTTTGAAGAAAAAAAATCATCTGTGGAACTAAAAGAAAAAAGTGGAAGAGCAGTATCTTTGCTTGTTAATTAGCAGTCAGTCTTGCCTTGTCTTCTCAAGCAGTTAGAAGTGATGAGCTGTCTTGTTTTTTTTTTTTGTTTTTTTTTTTTTTTTTCTTTTTCTTTTTTGTAAACTTTCAGTTGCGATGTAATTTTTTTTTTTTTTAAATACAGATCTTTCTCAAGAGTGAAAAGTTCGTCTTAGTTCATTACTTAGGCCTTAAAGTGAACCACATAAGGACCCTGAGATGTGATGAAGCAATCAACAATAAGAAGGCATTCAGTAAACTGTCGGTATTTTTTTTTTTTACATGAGTTTATTCTAAAGTTTCTCTGAAGTTTATTAATATTGACTGCAGTTCTTCTTTGCTAATTTTCATTAACAATTTTTTTTAAATACACACACACACACACTATATATGATGTTTCACAATATAAAGATGTTTCACATAGTTTTGTGGCTGATCGCGCTGGATCTCTGATGTTTACGCCGTATGGTCAGTTGGAGTTGGACGGGCAGAGAGCTGAGACCTCGATAGCGAGGATGTAAGGGCGGCGTCGCTGGTGGCAACACGTGCTGCCTACCAGCGGATCGTAACGGCGCGATCGTGCTGTTATTTGCTTTAGCGACTGAGTCGGGAGACGGCCACATTGCGTTGGACGATGCGAGGGCCAGCGAGTTACGAGGGGAAGTACAGGGAAAGAGCAGTGTCGGATAACCTCGCGAGCTGAGCTCTAGCGTCCTTCAAGAGCAGGCTGTTCCAGCTCGCATACTCCCGCGTGAGCTGGGGACCGCTCACCTGCTCGCGGGGCGTCGCTTCTGCGGCCGTCAGCTGCTGTCGAATGCGGCACTCCACACGGCTGAGGCAGCCGGCTGGCCTGTGACGTCACGAGGAACTGCATCAGCGCTGCAATTCAGTACACGGGCACAACTGTTTCTGAAATAGCTAGCCTACAACTGCCATTTTTCTCCATGAAAATGTGGGACACGTGGCCCTGTTCAATCCTCATCGATGGTGTTTTCTTTATTATAAATAATGTAAAAGCTACGTGATCCCAAATTCAAAGGTCTGATTCCATGACTGGAATTTAGTAAAACATTTTATGGTGGCATTATTTTACATTTTTAAATGCCTGTTTCATGTAACCAAGGTTCGAGTATTTCTTATGAATTGCATAATGAATTTTCCCATTATTTGTTAATGAAAATGTCATTGATTTTAGCAGTTGTTGCTAGAGTGACAAAAGCAGTCAGATTATGACTCACCGATTTATCACGCTGAACTCCGTGCCAGTTTCGACCATGTTAATCGTAAATATGGCGATATGAATGTACAATGAACTTCATAAGTAATGCCTGTCTTCGAGAAAAGCATCTTTTTCATTTAAGTTCAAAGAAATGGTAATTTTGCAGGTAGGCATCATGGCTTACTGCAGGCAAATTACTAGCACACCTTAATTGTCAATAACTAGACTTACCCGCCTGTCATGAACGTTCGCGTACAGTAACTCGCTAAACAGTGGCTACAGTAAGCGGTATAACGGCCGATCCAGGTATGACAGTGCTAGAAAGTTGTTGTTGTCATGGTCTTCAGTCCGGAGACTGGTTTGATGCAGCTCTCCATACTACTCTATCCTGAGCAAGCCTTTTCATCTCCTCATAAGAACGGCAACCCACATCTATTTGAATCTGCTTACTATACGCGTATCTTGGTCTCCCTCTGCGATTTTTATCCCACACACTTCCCTCCAATGCTAAATTTACGATTCCCCTATGTCTAAGAATGTGTCCTACCAAGCGATCCCTTCTTTTAGTCAGGGTATGCCAAAAATTCCTTTTCTCACCAATTCGGTTCAGTACCTCTTCATTAGTTATGTGATCTACCCACCTAATCTTCAGCATTCTTCTGTAGCACCACATTTCTAAAGCCTCTATTCTCTTCCTATCCGCACTGCTTATCGTCCATGTTTCACTCCCGTACAAGGCAACACTCCACACAAATGCCTTCAGAAAAGACTTCCTTACACTTAAATTAATATTCGATGTTAGCAAATTTCTCTTTTTCAAAAATGCTTTTCTTCCAATTGCCATTCTGCATTTTATATCCTCTGTACTGCGACCATCGCATGTTATTTTACTACCCCAGTAACAAAACCCATCTACCGTCTTCATTGTTTCGTTACCTAATCTAATTCCTTCAGCATCGCCTGATTTTCTAAGACCGCATTCCATTATTTTTGTTTTGCTCTTGTTAATGTTCATTTTATACGCTCTCTTCAACACACTGTCCATCCCATTTAACTGCTCTTCCAGGTCCTGTGCTGTCTCTGATAGAATTACAATGTGTTCAGCAAAACGCAATGTTTTTATTTCTTCCCCCTGAACTTTAATCCCTATTCCAAATTTTTCCTTGCTTTCCTTCACCGCCTGCTCGATGTACAAATTGAATAACATCGGAGAAAGGCTACAACCCTGTCTTACTCCCTTCCCAACTGATGCTTCCCTTTCATGCCCTTCGAGTCTAATAACTGCGGTCTGGCTTTTGTACAAGTTGTAAATAACTCTCCTTTCCCTGTATTTTACCCCTGCTGACATCAAAATTTGAAAGAGTGTATTCCAGTCAACATTGTCAAATGCTTTCTCCAAATCTACAAAAGCTAAAAATGTAGGTTTGCCTTTCCTTAATCTATCTTCTAAGATAAGACGTAAAGTAAGTATTGCCTCCCGGGTTCCTCCTGAATCCAAACTGATCTTCCCCGAGGTCAGCTTCTACCAGCTTTTCCATTCTCCTGTAGATAATTCGTGTTAAAATTTTGCAACCATGACTTATCAAACTGATGGTTCTGTAATTTTCACACCTGTCTGCGCCTGATTTCTTTGGAATGGGGATTATTACATTTTTCTTAAAGTCTGAGGGTATTTCGCCTGTCTCATACATCCTACACACCAGTTCAAATAGTCTTGTCATGGCTGGCTTTCCCAGAGACATTAATAGCTCTGCGGGTATGTCATCTACTCCTGGGGCCTTGTTCCGACCTAGGTCTTTCAAGGCTCTGTCAAATTCATCTCTCAGTATAGTATCTCCTATTTCATCTTCATCTATTTCCTCTTCCCTTCCTACAACATCGTCTCTAAGTTCATTTCCTTTGTAGAGCTGCTCTATGTACTCTTTCCACCTTTCAGCTCTCCCTTCTTTGCTGAGAACTGGTTTCCCATCCGAGTTCTTGATATTCGTAGAGCTGCCCTTCCTGTCCCCAAACGTCTCCTTTATTTTCCTGTAGGCGGTATCTACTTTTCCCCTTCTTATACATTCTTCTACAGATTTGCATTTGGCTTCTAGCCACTCCTGCTTAGCCATTTTGCACTTCCTGTCAATCTCATTTTTTAGTCGTCTGTACTCCATTTTGCCTGTTTCATTTACTGCATTTTTATATTTTCTCCTTTCATCTATTAAATTTAGTATTTCCTGTGATATCTAAGGACTTTTTGTTGGTCTTGCCTTCCTACCTATTTTGTCCTCTGCTGCCCTCACTATTTCGTCTCTCAGTGCTACCCATTCCTCTTCTACTGTTTTATTTCCCCCTGTTTCTGTCAATTGTTGCCTAAATCTCCCTCTGAAATTCTCCATAACTTCACTTTCCTTCAATTTATCTAAGTCCCATCTCCTTATTTTCCTACCTTTTTGTAGTTTCATCAGTTTCAGCCTACAGTTCATAACCAACAAGTTATGGTCAGAGTCTATATCTGCCCCTGGGTATGTCTTGCAGAAAGTACGGAACCTATTTGTTGATGTCAGAATTACTAATTAAGGCACTAAAAATATAACATCATGAGCCAACTATGCGGAAGTGGCAATTAGAACGAAATGACGAGTAACGTTTGTACAACTAACAAAATATTTATTGACTTTTTTGTCTTTTACAATTTTTTTTGCGACACAGATAGCTTGCTGCAGCGATGCGCAACATACTCTTCATCGTAGGGTTCTGAAGTACTGACCTTTCCTTGTTTATTCTTTTCATTGTAGAGGATAACTGCTCACTACAGTACATTGTACTGCGTGGGCTGGCTCTAAAATAGCAGACACTGGGCTTTCGCTACAAGACATTTTTGTTGCTGTCACAACTACACATTAGCGAGAACTAAACGAAGTCTGTTTTCCTTGTGACCGCCGAGTAGCGTGCGTGAAGTGAGCTTCCCCCACCAACGCAGCTCCGGCCTGGTTTAGTGAGCGCTCGTGTGCGCTCCTCCTCGCGGAGCAGCCTATTGGAATAGCCTGATTTAGAGGGAGTCCTGATCCCGCGTATTGGCTCTTGCCGCGGCTACTGTTTGACTGCGGGCTGCTATGCCTTCTATGTCAACCTGCCTTTATGTAGCTCCTCGTGTTATTCGGAAATTAATCTTCCACCCCAGTGGCGTAACTAGGACTTGGCTTTGGGGGGGGGGGGGGGGGATAGATCTGCTTGACGAGCTAAATTTTAGTCAGTTTCCAGACAGACTACCATCTACCACTCCCGTTGAAGATTAATTCACTCCCATCCAATGAAAGCTTATGGTAAAACACCCCGAGTTTCCAATCTTTACCATTAACAGATTGCTGTTATACAATTTCTCTCTCTCTCTCTCTTTTTTTTTGGGGGGGGGGGTTCTATCCTCCTCATCCTCCCCCCCGTAGTTATGCCACTGTTCCACCCCTTATTCATTACATTGACCTCTGTAATGTGTGACATGTTTCGCCGTTGAAGGTCATTTCACATCGGGCTACGTCTTCGGAAAGGCGTCGCAGACGTATATTGTGATATAATGAAATGGGGCAGTTCAGACCGACGTAGCTGGCGTCACGTCCAGCCGGAATACATAATACGCTTATCTCCAGCTAACGCCTGCACACGTAGCGTCGCTGCGTATCTCGGCTCGCGCATGCGCACTACACTGCTCCACAAACCACGTGCTCTGTGCTGAACAGCTCTATTACTGCGCGTCTGCATTGATTGACCGTATGCGAATGTATATAGTGCTATGGGAGTATTCTAAAATAGATTATGTTTCTATTTCGAAATTACGGTCAAGGAATTGTTACCTTAGACAAATAGTTATCCGTTCTTCAGGAGGTATTGATTTTCTATAATTTGTATCCTGTTTTTTAATGTCACTGCTGATGAGGGATAAAAATTCATTGAACTGTTCTTCATTAAGCCTGACATACGTTTTAAACTTTTCATCTTCATGCTGTAAATCTTGCATTAGGTGGTGGTATTCGCCATACGCTCTTCTTCTAACATTTATCGGATGAACCCAAATCAATTTATTTGACACTGACTACAACAGTTCATCATCACTATCGCTACTTGCACTACAGTCCATCCACGGCGCACTGAAATCGATGTCTGGGTCACACCACGGCACATTGAAGGCCATGTCTGGTACTATCCTCAGACAGTAATGAAGTTTGCACACCATATCAACAACTGAGCCAATACGAAGATAGAATAGAAAACGTAGCTCTTAATACGTAGCTTTCGGTTTGAAGGATACGTATCTCTAGTCAGGGTACGTGCTACGTATTCGACGTCCGAAGACGTAGCTCGAGATACGCTACGCCGGTGTGAATTGACCTTGATGGTGTGAGTGTTCCTTCTGAATTATGCAATAATCATTACCATCTTTTATTGCGCTCAACAGTCGCAACAGTCGTATCTGCTGTTTTGTACCCTTTCGCGTGGCTGCGGCTACAATGTGCGCGGAAGTAGTTCATTTCAGCACATATGCTTCTTTTTTGGTGTCCTTGTGTGCATTTTGTGCAAGTGCAAATTGTTTTCTTGGGGTTGGTGGTTGACCGTCTTTGCTATCTGTTTTTGTTGCACATGTAGCGTCGGTATTGCCCTAAGGATTTCCAGCCGGCACGCCATATTTTGATCGTATGTGTCCTCTTCCTCTTGTGGTGCCTATTGGCGTGGATGCCTCTCCTTCTGTGTCGATCTGGAAATCTGAGTATATTCGTAGTGTAGTTTTGAGCACCTGCGAATACTAATTGATCTGCGAGTTGACATTGATGCCGTGTTTTATGTTTTTATTCTTTTTTATTTTTTATTTTCTTTGACACACTTTTATGTAATGGGTGTTGCTGTGCTGAATCTCCGGGCGTTCTTTTGTAACTTGCGTAACCTAACTGCCTGATCTGTGTACGAGGTATACTACTGTACTGTACCGTGGCTATTCACTTAGCATCTCTAAATCTTTCAATTAACATTATTTACCTCTGAAATGGGAGTATTACGCTAAGTTCAGTGTAAGAATAGTATACCTAGTTGATGAGAAGCTCATTAATTATTTATATTGGTGCCGTATCTCTCTGTGATACCAGGCTGTCGATCTTATTGCATACTATGTTGGCTATTTACTAAACTCGACAAAGGTTTTTACGTCATTTACTTTAGAGGCACGTTTGCCGTCACATCAAGGTATAGTCTTTATGTAGGTTGCCCCCTATCGTCTGCTCAATTGTAGTCTCGTTTAATTCTGTTGTATTGCCATTGTTAATTAAGGGCTGCTATACCTCTCCCGAGTGGCATATTGTTTTGTCTACCCCAAACGGTCGTTAACTTAGGTGAATTCCTGGTTATTATTCAAAGATCTATGCTGGTATTAAAATTTTTTAAATCTTGTTATGTAAAGTGCTATCGATATTTGGATGATTTCTCAGATATATATTTAGTCGGACCCAACATAAAAAAGTAAAAAATAAATAAATAAATAAAAAAAATCGAAGTTTGCATTCCGCTTAAGCTCTTCAAGCTTGCTTGTTATTCCAATGTAAAACTCTAATATTCTCTATTATTATTTAATGAAGTTTGAAAATTCTTAACAATTTCAATTTTATTAGTTTGTACCTTTTTGAATTTTTGTTAAGAGACTAACTATTATCAGTCTTGTACTTTAAATGTTTGAATTACTACTGGGAAGTGCCCCAAATACTGCTGATTTAAAATTACTGAAACCTTAGAAAGCTAAATATAATGCGAACAGTTTCTTCCATCACTTATATATTCCTTGTAGTGCGATTTGCAGGTTACAATCGCACTGTCCAGTTTATCTTTTAAATCATCGGATGAAAGTGACAATTATTGAAATAAGTAACCACAAGCATGAAAAATGTCTTTATCACACTAAAATAAAAGGAAACGAATATGTACAAGTCAATCCAGTCAAATATGAAAAGAGGAGAATTTTTTTTGACCTTTCTGATAGTTTCAAAAATCGACATATTTACACTTGTAAAAACTAAACGTAATTCCCTAGAGCTGTGAGCTCTAGAGCGTGAGTGCACTGTAAACGTGAACGAAATGTAATAACAAATTGTAAAAAATAAACAGTTCCATGAGGAATAGCATTAAGTTACGTGAATTCTGATAAAAGATCCTCTTCATTGCAAATATATTCATTGACGCATTTCGCCTTCTTCGAGCATCATTAGAAATCTGAAAAAATAATATGAAAAAAGGGAAAGAACGATAAGGTATAGCCTTATCTTCCGCAATAATGCTAGTAAACGGTTTATTACTTACTTTAAAACACTGCATTCATACCAATCATCTTACATTAAAAAGTAATTCTCGACAGCATGAATTCCTTTAAAATTGTTGGGTTGTGAACCCTTCAAAATCTGTAAAGAACAGCAAAAACACAAGTGAAATTGGGATGTGGTCCTATCCTGTACTATAATTACACTTAAAAAAAAATAAAAATAAAATAAAAATAAATAAATAAAAACCACTTCAAAATTTCGAAAAAATAATCGAATTTAACCTGCCTTATTTAGCATTGTATGAAGCGTGCTTAGTGTTAACTTCATACACGCCTTATGATAATAAAAACTGAATTGACTCAAGTAAACAGTACCGGAGCATTTGGCGGCAAAACTAGACATATTTATAAAATAGATGAATTTATCAGAAACAGGGTATGTTTGGGGACGATGGGGCTAGGGCTTCTCAATTAATTTTTTCTATGTTTTTCGAATTTATTTTTCTAGTTTACGATTTAAGACTCTTCAAGACACCCAGTCATGTAGAATTTTCTGAAGGATTTGATCGATATTTGACAAATTAATATTGTTATGATTCAGATTTCGGCTTTAAGCCATTTTCAAGAGATGTGATCAAATTCATGACAAGACATTGTCGAAAATGTTGATGTCACATACAAAAATCGATTTGCAAATCCATCTGAAAAAAAAATTACAATTTATGTACATCTTGTGTACCTGTATGGTTCAGCCTCAGTAATACAGTTCTCATCGAAATGATATATCACAACAGAGTCTTCGTTTGTATATGATTACATAACCAAGTCTGATGAATTTGATCATATCACTTGAAAATGAAATAAGGCTGAAATATGAATCATGACAATGAAACAATTAAAATCTGTCAACTGGCGGTCAAATACTTCAGAATTTTTTTTCCACATCCCTGGTGATTGCAAAAAGGGTCAATAAATAAATATTAATGTGTTTATTGACTCCAATATTCCTACATTTGTCCTAAATTCAAACAAATCTTCGACGAAGTCGTATTCAACCAGTTTTTATCTCTCTAAACAAATTCGTATTAGAAAGAAACTGGTGGTTCTGTAATTTTCACTCTTGTTGCACTTCTCACATTATTCTAGAAGTATGAGGCTATTTACACTGTCTCGTCCATCTTGCGCACCAGTTGCAATAGTTTTGTTATGAATGACTCTCACAGAAACTTCTGTAGCTCTGAGGCAATGTCCTTTACTGCAGGAGCCTTTTTCAGATTTTTGTCTTTCAGAGCTCTGTCAAATTCTTCTCCTATAACATTTTCATTTAATTTCTCTACCATTTCTTCATTAATAACTTCAAGTTCATTTACTTTCTATGGACCCTCTATATACTCCTTGCACCTTTCAGGCTTTCCTTCTTTGCTTGGTACCGATTTTTCTTCTAAGCTTTGTTAAACATGCAGCTATCTTTCCCCTAATTATACATTCTTCTACGGACTTGTATCTGTCCTCTAGCCACTCCTGCTTAGCCAGTGTTCTCTGCCTCTCATCCTCATTTCCTTCCCTCTGTACTCATTACTTTTTACGTGCTTTACTTGTTGCATTTTTTCCTTTCATCAAAACAAAGTTCAGTATCTCCTGTATTATCCAAGGATTCGTATTAGGATTTTTCCTTATACCTGTTGACCGTCTGCAGCTTTCACTACTTTTATCTCTAGAACCCATGCATTGTTCTTATACTACGTTACTTTCCCCCTTTTCGGTCGCGAAATCCTTGCCTAATGCTTCCTTGGAAACTCTCGAATCTGCCTTGTCCTTATAATTTATCCAGCTCCATCTCGTCACTGTCCTACAATAAATAACCAATAAGGTATGGTCAGTCTATATCTGACCCTTGATATGTCTTACAGTTTTAAACCTGGTTTAGGAATCTATGTGTTACTATTAGCATCAATCTCAAACCAACCTATGACTCTTCCACGTATGGAGGCTACACTAACGATTGTTAAACCAAGTGTATGTGATGATTAAATTGTCATTTCTGCAAAATTCTACCAGGCGACTTACTTTTTCATTCCTTTTCCCCAGCCCATTTTCACCTACTACTTTTCCTGCTGTTCCTTTTCCTACTACCTACTTGCAGTCCCCCATTACATTACATTTTCATCTCCCTTCACCGTCTGGATAACTTCTTTTATCTAATGACACATTTTCTGTCTCATTATGGGCAAGGTTTACTGGGCACATCAGCTTGTGCTATTGTTGTGGGTGTTGTTTTGTGTCTATCTTTGCTACCATAATGGTTTACTATGCTGTTCATAGTCACTTAACGGCATTACTATTTACTTAATCAGTATTAGACCTACTTTTGAGTTTCCCCAACTGATTTTGTTTTTATAGCCCTGTACTCACATGAATTGACAATTACCTACCCGATTAAGGGATGTAAAATTCCACGCTTCGATATTTAGAATGCCTGTTAGATTTTTCCCGATTACGACATCCTCCAGAGTAGTCACAGTGCGGAGATCCGAATGTTCGACTGATTTACCCAGTAGGATGCCATCATCATATAATCATACAATAGAGATACATGAAATTGGAAAAAGTAAAGACTGTAGTTTCCCATTGCTTTCAGCCGTTCGCAGTTACTTTACTGAAAAGCCACATTAGCTGATGTTTCAAGTCCAGCTCAGTCGTTCATCAAGATTGATGCCCCTATAACTCCTGAAAAGGCTGCTGCCCATGTTTAGGAAGCTCACGTTTGTCTGGCTTCTCCACAGATACCCCTCCGCTGTGGTTCCACGTACAGTAATTAGTGTGGTTACAAATGGTATTGTCACTTCTCAATATTTCCATCTATAACTGTACAGACATGTGAACCTCACTGCCACAGTGGAGTAGCCGAGCGGTCTAAAGCACCTCGCTGCGGGCGCGCGGTTGCTCGCCGTGGAGTTTCTAGTCCTCCCTGGGGCATGGGTGTGTGTTTGTCCGTAGGTTAGTTTACCTTGGTTTAAGTAGTTTGTAAGCTACGGACTGATGACCACGCAGTTTGGTCCGATAGATTTACAGACATTTGAACATTTTTTGAACCTCACTATTGCTCAAGTGATAGTCATATGAACGTATTTGTAGACTGCAATATTCTGAAGGACCTGTGTCCTCGGAGTCTTTCGTGGTGATATGCTTGTTAACTCAAAACATGTTGCAAAAGAAAGCTTTAAGGCTAAAATAGTACATGTGAATGTAGATCTGATGTGGCTTAAAGCCGGCCGCGGTGGCCGAGGGGACTGAGGCGCTCCAGTCACGGTCTGCACGGCCACTACGGTCGGGGGTTTGAATCCCCCTCGGGCATGGATATTTGTGCCGTCCTAGTTCGCAAGTAGTTTGTAATTTTAGGGACTGATGACCCCGTAGTTAAGTCCCATAAGCTGTACAAACATTTGAACATTTTTGTGGCTTAAACTAATAATGACAATAATAATAATAATAATAATGACAGAATTTGAGAAAGTTGTACCAAATAAATAAATAAAAGAGGGAGATTACCCTCTGTGGTACACAAAACAGATCCGAACACTATTGCAGAAACAACGAAAAAAAGCATGCCAAAATTAACGAACGCAAAATCCCCAATACTGGCAATCTTTACAGAAAATCAAAGTTTAGTGCATGCACCAGTGCGAGAATTTTGTTATAGTTTCCACAACGAGATTCTGTTTCTTAATTTGGTCGAAAATCAAGAGGAACTTTGGTAATATGTAAAGTACACGAGCGGCGAGACAAGCAAAACTTTCACCGCGAGAAAGCTATGTTGATACTAACGTCGACAGTACTGCTAAAGCAGAATTGCTAATACATATCTTTTCGAAATTCCTTCACTAAAGAAGACGAAGCAAATATTCCATACTTCGAACCAATAATATGAGTAACTTAGAAGTAGATATCCTGGGAGAAGTGAAGCAACTTCACCCTTTAATGCTTAGTATAGCTGATCAGCTACATACCTTATTTTTCCCATTATCTCTCAAACTGATCAAATTTTTACCAAAAATTCGTTTGTAGTAGCTTGTACACATAGCGTTACATGCACCAGTAGCTCCTCATGGAAATTATAAATTGCAGAGTGCTACTGAATCAAAAATTCGTTTGTAGTAGCTTGTACACATAGCGTTACATGCACCAGTAGCTCCTCATGGAAATTATAAATTGCAGAGTGCTACTGAATCATTTCGACAGTTAGCTGCACTGAGTTACTCCAAACAAGTGCGTTTGTTTACATTAGTATTCCTCCTCTGCCATGTAAAAGTAGTCCATCACTTACTAGTGCTACATTCTGAGCTACTTTCTGGAAAGATGAAAGGCGTAATAGTGAAATTTACTACATCGGGTACATCACTATATAGCTGACCAGCTATGAACTTTTTTGTTGCTAGTAGTGCATAATAATTTTAAGGAAAATTTTTTCCAATATTTTTGTCAGTATATAAGCACTATACATTAATCGTGGTATTTTTATAGCTCAAATAAAAAGTCATGCATTAAAGAGTTAAATCACTCAACAAAGGCCTCTTCCGGTCCAGATTGTATACCAATTAGGTTCCTTACAGAGTATGCTGATGCAACAGCTCACATACAATTCAGATACAATAGCTCATATACATTTCAGATACAATAGCTCATATACATTTCAGATACAATAGCTTGCTCGGCGAAAGATTTATAACCGAATACTGAAAAGTTGTAAAGGGCACCCCAGCATCACGACAAAAATTCAGTAAGACTATTCACTGACGTCGATTTGCAGCTAGAGTTTGAAAGATGTACTTTGTTCAAATATTATGTATTATCTCGATGAGAACTATTTGTTGACCCATAGTCAACACGAATTCAGAAAGTTTCATTCTTGAGAATCACAACTAACGCTTTACTCGCAATAAGTATCGAGGGCTATCGACGAGGTATATCTAATCTATTCCATGAGTTTAAATTTTCTGAAGACTTTTTATACTGAACATCACTAGCTGCTTCTAATCAAACTGCATGCTAATGGAATATAGTCTCAATTGTGCGACTGGATTCGCTATTCGCTGTCAGATAGGACTCAGTTCGTATTAATTAACTTAAAGTCATCGAAGTGATATGTTCCGCAGGGCAAGTGTTACAGGACTCTTACTGTTCCTGGTCTCCATAAACGATGTAAGAGACAATCTGAGCGGCCCATTTAGGCTGTTTGCGGCTGATACTGCCTTTTATCGTCAGTAACGTGGGGTGTGTGAAATGCTTTGAGTTCCAACTCTTTTAAAACCGTACTGGCTTGTATTGGGACTGAAGGGAGACAAATTGAATATAAAATCATGAATCTAAAGCTGAAATCAAATGTAATTCAATATTAAAATAGGGTATTAATTAAGGGTCACCGTCATGATTCTAATGAAATGGAAATATTTTCCTATCTGATACAAACTGCGCTCATTGGCGTCATATATGAGTTGATCAAAAGTAATAGTAATGGTAATAGTAATGTTTCCATATGACAACGCCGCCAAAATAGTGACAGGGATAAATCATTAACTTCAAGGACTTCTTCTTATGAGAATTTATTTCCAAAAGGAAGACAAAAATACAACCTAACAATGGACAATTCTAAGTGGGTCAATACATACGAAACAAAACCAAAACAAACATATAAATATCTAAATATTAAAGGCTCAGTTCATGAAACAGAAAATAGTAGTGACTGGCTATGCAAAGGATGGGATGTCTTCCATAGCCTGAATCTTATTAGGAACTGTGCCCAATAATCCCAGCACTTTATGTTGATTAGATCACTCTACCCTTTTGCTCTCAAACCCTACACATAGATCCCCTCACAGGTCCTAGAACACGTTACCAAGTATGTCAACTGAGAAGAATCAGTGATCTGTTGGTATGCAGTGTCGAACCGCAGATGGATGCAAAAGAGTCCACGAATCCAACAGGACCGAAAAACTAAGTGCAGGACCTCCTTGTCTGGAGTCCGCCAAGCAAGTCCTCACTGCAGCTAAAACTAGACATAACCTCCCTTTCCGGAGTCTGCCAATCGAATCCCCGTATTTTCACCAGGCTCGGCTCTCTGATGACGCTCCTGGTCACCACACCTGCCCTTCGACCAAATGCGAATCTGGAGAAGACTTTAATAGGCTGACCAATAGTAAGGCAAGGCAAGGATAGGATAGGATAGGGGTGTTTTGGACGCTTGACAACTAGGTCTTCAAAGCCCGGGCAAATTAAAAAAATTAGGAAGCAAGGAGTGTGAACAAACAAAATAAAAGAGAGCAGTAACATGAGCAACTGACGTAAAATACAAAAAGTAAAGGTTAGAGGTGAGGATGAGAATAGTACTCGATAAAGAAAGGTCGGAGAGATGGTAAAAACTAATAAGCTGGCTGACTACAGCGATAAAAAAGGCGAGCCAACCGCTCCGCATCATATTAAACCCTCCAGCCTAAAAGCTTAGGCCAGAGGTGAGACAAGTCACAGAAGTGTAAAACTTTCTTCACATTAGCTTCATCGTTCCCTAAAATTGACGGCAGATCTACACCAAGATTGGCCGCTATCCTCGCTGCATGATATAAGTCACACTCGATTAAAATGTGACGGACAGTGATCTGTACGCCACAGGTATCACAGATTGGGGGATTCTCTCGTCGCAATAAAAAACCGTGTGTAAATAGACAGTGCCCGATTTGGAGGCGGGTGAGGGCGACTTCATCCCTCCTGATCGGCCGGGAAGAGGACCGCCATGGACGGACAGAGGGCTTCAGCAACGCAGTTTATTTGCCACTGAAAGCCATTCTTCCTCCCATTATTGCAGAGACTGCTGCCGTAACAAAGAGTCAATATCCTGCAAGGGAATCGGCCACAGTGCCACTTCAGTCTCTCTGCAAGCCTCTTTGGCAGCCCGATCAGCCTCTTCATTCCCCGGAATACCAGCATGCCCAGGCACCCAGCAAAACGATACCACCTTGTCACGACGTTGGATGAAGGACAGTTCATCCTGGATTTGTTGCAGTAAAGTCACAGATGGGAATAGCTGTTGTATTGACTGCAGAGCACTGAGAGAATCAGAGCAAAGCAGAAATCGTTTTCCCTATATTCTACGTATCGGCTGTAATTTCTTGAAGATAGCATGTAGCTCTGCCGAAAAAACGAAATAGTATTCGGGGAGTCGAACCTTAACAACACGGTTGGGGAACACAGTGGAACAACCGACGGAGTCCCCCTGCTTGGAGCCATCTGTATACACCACTGTAAAACCGCGATGGTGATCTAAAACATTATAAAACACTGACTGATATGTAAGGCAAGCATCGGAGAAAAACTACTTCTCTTACCGACTAGCCGATCACATGGTGCCACCTACGTTTTGCTCTGCTGCGAAATCGTTCTCACGATGGGCAATGAACTCGCCGAAGTACAGAAACAGTGCAGAAACTACTTTGCTCGTCGAAGCCAACCTTCTAGCCAACGCCAACGCCGTATCAAATCCATGGAAGATCGGGTTATGCCGCTCGTCAACTACTGGTCGCTCTCGTGACTGATTATGAGAATATGGACTCTAGGAACCGCAATTAGTCCTGAAAACTTGACCATCACTGTGGTGTCAGGGCTACAGAAACACGCAAATATGTGGACGCCTTACGGCCGCCATAATGCCCTGCAGAGGAGAACGACCCCTCGAGCTCTCTTTTGAGGAGGACCACTTTCCCTGATGCCGAAAGAGTGGTAGGCTTTCTCAAACGGGATGTTTACACATTCCACCCTTCCTAAGATCACGTGTCCGCCCAGCAGGCGAGAGGAGAGGAAACGACCCCCAACTGATGCCCTTTGAGTACAGATTCTCAGAAACAGGCCACCCACAAGCAAGTCAACGGCATACCCCGCGTGTGAAACTTCTGCACTGCCGTCTGAATTTCAGCTACACATTATACCCAAAAATATATAGAATAGGGAATCAAAGCAAATGAGAATCGGGACTCCCATTTCCGCATCCTTTCATTTAGAATAGCTAAAATCTATACAGAAACCGAATGAGAAGTGAAATCCAACCCATACAAGCTTTCCCTGTTTTCTCAATCAAAATGAATATTTCACAAAATATACAATAATTAAAAAATATTCCAAAACAAATTAATATGAACTGAAAAGGAAACATCCGATCCGACTTCGGTCTCAGTATTCTCGTATTATTTTTGATAGGTGTACTGTAGTGTTTCCTTGGCTAACACCGACTCCAAAAATAACCTGAATTGTACCTACATTATATTATCGTAATAACTTGATTGACCTTTAAGCAGTCTAATATTTTTCATTTCATTTTACTTAGGAACATTCTAAAGAATATTTTGATCATTGTTTGTTATTCATAGGTATGTGTTAAGTTAGATTTAAAGTGGGTAGGTACCTACCTATCGCCAGCCGCGGTGGCCGAGGGGACTGAGGCGCTCAAGTCACGGTCTGCACGGCCACTACTGGCGGGAGTTCGAATCCCCCCTCCGGCATGGATATTTGTGCCTTCTTTAGTATAAGGTAGTTGATAAGTAGTTTGTAAGTTTAGGGACTGATGACCCCGTAGTTAAATCCCATAAGCTTAACAAACATTTGAACATTTGAACCTACCTATCTTCTTACATGGTAAACACATACATTGTACCTACATATTGATGAGTAGAAAAACTAAGTTTATTATTAACTTGTAGTAGAATACGCAATTTATGTATTTATTTATTTATTTTTGCTTTTTAGTGAATATTATTTTGTTTTGAAATAGTTTTTTTAAGTCTTTCTTTGTTCAAATTCTTGATTATTTTTATTCTTATTTTTGTGAATCTGAATTACACTAACTATTTTTTCTGAATATTGGTAGACCTACTAAACGTGCTGCTCTTATGAACAGCGCAGTTTAAATGAAATAATCGAAGTCAGGAAGAAACGCCTATCTCAACAGAGGAAATCTAACTCGAGGACAATTTCAAAAGTGACTTGCGAAGAGCGCAAACATATTAAAAAATGTGGCTTTACATGAAAAAGTTTTGAAAAGGGAAGTAATTGACCATAACAACGTTACGGCAGGTGACTCAAATATCCGGATAGCCTATAAAAGATTCGGCCAAGGATCGTTAATTTGCCCCTAGAATTGAAGTGTTCCGTTACTTTGTCGTTGATTACATAATCAGAACCTAACCAAACTCTAGTCAAACTACACTTGAAGTACATCCTTTCCAATAAAAAAAGAATAATCGAAATCGGTTGGCGTGATATTGACTTATTCGTCCACTTGTCACGCACATACTTAATGCAAATTTAAGATTTATATGGTTTTCTTATGGATGCCATTGTCAGAAGTGGTCCAAATTGAAATGGGACCACACGGGAAGCTCCAGATTTCAAATAAGGAAAAGAACAATCAAAATCGGTTCACACAGTCGAAGGTTCTGAGGTAACAGGGTCTGGGATGAGAATCATTACAACAGCGGCGTTTATCGCTGCGGCGTGGGTTACTTACGAAACTCCAACCGCCAACATTCTTCTCCGAATGCGAAAATATATTGTTCACTTCCACTTGCATAGGTAGAAATGATCATCAGAATAAATTACGAGAAATCAGAGCTCGAACGGAGAGATTCAGGTGTTCTTTCTTCCCGCGCGCTATTCGAGAGTGGAATGGGAGGTAAATGGTATAATGGTGGTTCGATGAACCCTCTGCCAGGCACTTAACTGTGATTTGCAGAGTATCCCATTTATATGTAGATGTAAAAAAAACATAGTCGAAGTGGGAACCTCTTACTTTTTTGAAGTCGTGTCGCGATAGCTCAGTCGGTAGAGCGCTTACCTGTAAAAGGCAAAGGTCACAGGTTCGAGTCCCGGTTCCGGCATACAATTTTAATTTTCCAGGAAGTTTCATATCAACGCACACTCCGCTGCAGAGTGAAAGTTTAATTCCGGTAAAAAAAAATTAAAGGGCACTAAGTAGAGGCAATCGCGAAACGATTTAGATCAGATGTCAGTATAGAGCAAAAACGGAAAGCGCTAGGTCGTCCGCACGAACACTAAAAGAAATCTACTGGAGTTAATTCACACACAAATCAGTCAAATATATATAAGGACCGTAAATTCATCTAAATACCTTGGTATCGCAATCACGGACAACTTAAATTGAAAAAAAAAAAAAAAAAAAAAAAAAAAAAAAAAAAAAATGCAACAACAGACAATGTCGTGTGGAAGGCAATTAAGAGTTGCATCCCATTGGCAAAATACTTAGGGCATACAAGGGTTAAATTAAAGGACTGCCTACACTGCCTTTGGCCTGCGCAGTGTGCGATAGGGTTGAAATATTTGCACGGAGTGACATTTGCACAGAGTGACATTTGCACGGAGTCCAGGGCCCTTTTCTCACCAATTCTATTCAGTACCTCTTCATTAGTTATGTGATCTACCCACCTAATCTTCAGCATTCTTCTGTAGCACCACATTTCTAAAGCCTCTATTCTCTTCCTATCCGCACTGCTTATCGTCCATGTTTCACTCCCGTACAAGGCAACACTCCACACAAATGCCTTCAGAAAAGACTTCCTTACACTTAAATTAATATTCGATGTTAGCAAATTTCTCTTTTTCAAAAATGCTTTTCTTCCAATTGCCATTCTGCATTTTTATCCTCTGTACTGCGACCATCGCATGTTATTTTACTACCCCAGTAACAAAACCCATCTACCATCTTCATTGTTTCGTTACCTAATCTAATTCCTTCAGCATCGCCTGATTTTCTAAGACCGCATTCCATTATTTTTGTTTTGCTCTTGTTAATGTTCATTTTATACGCTCTCTTCAACACACTGTCCATCCCATTTAACTGCTCTTCCAGGTCCTGTGCTGTCTCTGATAGAATTACAATGTGTTCAGCAAAACGCAATGTTTTTATTTCTTCCCCCTGAACTTTAATCCCTATTCCAAATTTTTCCTTGCTTTCCTTCACCGCCTGCTCGATGTACAAATTGAATAACATCGGAGAAAGGCTACAACCCTGTCTTACTCCCTTCCCAACTGATGCTTCCCTTTCATGCCCTTCGAGTCTAATAACTGCGGTCTGGCTTTTGTACAAGTTGTAAATAACTCTCCTTTCCCTGTATTTTACCCCTGCTGACATCAAAATTTGAAAGAGTGTATTCCAGTCAACATTGTCAAATGCTTTCTCCAAATCTACAAAAGCTAAAAATGTAGGTTTGCCTTTCCTTAATCTATCTTCTAAGATAAGACGTAAAGTAAGTATTGCCTCCCGGGTTCCTCCTGAATCCAAACTGATCTTCCCCGAGGTCAGCTTCTACCAGCTTTTCCATTCTCCTGTAGATAATTCGTGTTAAAATTTTGCAACCATGACTTATCAAACTGATGGTTCTGTAATTTTCACACCTGTCTGCGCCTGATTTCTTTGGAATGGGGATTATTACATTTTTCTTAAAGTCTGAGGGTATTTCGCCTGTCTCATACATCCTACACATCAGTTCAAATAGTCCTGTCATGGCTGGCTCTCCCAGAGACTTTAGTAGCTCTGAGGGTATGTCATCTACTCCTGGGGCCTTGTTCCGACTTAGGTCTTTCAGGGCTCTGTCAAATTCATCTCTCAGTATAGTATCTCCTATTTCATCTTGATCTACTTCCTCTTCCCTTCCTACAACATCGTCTCTAAGTTCATTTCCTTTGTAGAGCTGCTCTATGTACTCTTTCCACCTTTCAGCTCTCCCTTCTTTGCTGAGAACTGGTTTCCCATCTGAGTTCTTGATATTCTTTTCTTGTACCCAAATGTCTCTTTTATTTTCCTGTAGGCGGTATCTACTTTTCCCCTTCTTATACATTCTTCTACAGATTTGCATTTGACTTCTAGCCACTCCTGCTTAGCCATTTTGCACTTCCTGTCAGTCTCATTTTTTAGTCGTCTGTACTCCATTTCGCCTGTTTCATGTACTGCATTTTTATATGTTTTCCTTTCATCAATTAAATTCAGTATTTCCTGTGATATCCAAGGATTTTTTGCAGGTCTTGCCTTTCTACCTATTTTATCCTCTGCTGCCATCACTATTTCATCTCTGAATGCTACCCATTCCTCTTCTACTGTTTTATTTCCCCCGTTTCTGTCAATTGTTGCCTAAAGCTCCCTCTGAAATTCTCCAGAACATCACTTTCCTTCAATTTATCTAAGTCCCATCTCCTTATTTTCCTACCTTTCTGCAATTTTTTCAGTCTCAGCCTACAGTTAATGACTAAAAAGTTAAGGTCAGAGTCTATATCTGCCCCTGGGTATGTCTTACAGTTTATCATCTGGTTCCGAAATTTATGTCTTACCATTATAAAATCTATCTGATACCTTCCGGTGTCTCCTGGTCTCTTCCACGTATACAACCTTCTTTTGTGATTCTTAAACCACGTGTTTCTTACGATTCAAATCATGTTCCGTGCAAAATTCTACCAGGCGACTTCCTCTTTCATTCCTCCTGCCCAGTCCATATTCACCTACTATTTTTCCTTCTCTTCCTTTTCCTACTATCGATTCCAGTCTCCCATCACAATCAAGTTTTCCTCTCCCGTAACTGTCTGAATAATTCCCTTTAGCTCCTCATATATTTCTTCGATTTCCTCATCATCGGCAGAGCTAGTTGGCATATAAACCTGTACTACTGTTGTCGGTGTTGATTTCGTATCTATCTTGACAATGATAATGCGATCACTGTGCTGCTCATAGTAGTTTACCCGCATTCCTATTTTCTTATTCATTATCAGTTCTACTCCTGTGATACCCCCAACTGATTTTGTATTTATAATCCAGTACTCACCTGACCAGAAATCCTGTTCATCCTGCCACCGAACTTCACTAATCCCTTTTTAAATTTTCTAATTCTCCTACCCGATTAAGGGATCTAACATTCCACGCTCCGATCCGTAGAATGCCAGTATTGTCTTTCCTGATGACAACATCGTCCTGAGTAGTCCCCGCCCGGAGATCCGAATGGGGGACTATTTTACCTCCGGAATATTTTACCCGAGAGGATGCCATCATCATATTTTTATACAGTAGAGCTGCATGTCCTCGGGAAAGTAACGGCTGTAGTTTCCCCTTGCTTTCAGCCGTTCGCAGTAACTGCATGGCAAAGCCATGTTAGCTGATGTTACAAGGCCAGCTCAGTCAATCATCCAGACTGTTGCCCCTGTAACTACTGAAAAGGCTGCTGCCCCTCTTCAGGAACCACACGTTTGTCTGGCTTCTCCACAGATACCCCTCCGCTGTGGTTGCACCTACGGCACGGCTATCTGCATCATTGAGGCACGCAAGCCACCCGACCTCGGCAATGTCTGTGGTTCATGGGGGTTCACTATATGTGAATGAAAATATTAGCGACTTGCAACAAACGTTAAGCTTAATTTCAAACCTTTATTCAACTTTTTCTCGCTTATAACTTTTCCACTGTTCATGGAGTAATTTCTACATTTCGTATCATATTTGGAGGAAATTTTACTGACACTATAACACATGCTGCTGATTGTACCTTCGAAATTGTATCACAGTACAACACACAGTTCATACGATATGAAGACAAACAGTATCGTTCATGGAAAACCACCTACCACGCATCACTTTTAAATATATTATTTCTTAACTACAAAGCATACACGCAACAGATTTTACGGACGTACAGCGCTTTTACAAATGAATGTCTACCTGGTCAATTATAGAGTTGTACAACACATAATTCATTAAATATGTCTCATCAAGCATCACGTTTTAATCCATTTCTTGTTTAGTACTAAGACACTCTTTTATTCCTGAAAGCTGAATGCTGTAGACAAGCACATGTCGCAACAGGCGTAAGCAATGGACTTCTATAGAGCTACAAGGAAAGGAAGAGAATGAAATAGCGTACATCCAACGAATACCCATTATTAACGGCAAATCTACGTTTTAACTTCAAGAAACTGCCGTTTCCAATGAGACTTGCACTTTCTATTATAAAACACAGGGCAGTCTATTAAATACTGCAGAGTGGATTTTCTATCTCCTCACACGGACAATTTTATGTCGCTTGCTCAGGCGTGAGCTCACCAAAGAATTTATTCATACCAGATTCTGGACCAGTAACAAGAAATATTGATTATAGTTAAAGTTTGAATTACATGTTACATATAATTGTATTTTGATTACTACCTTTCTTTGCTTATAATTTTGTACATTATGCAGAACAGCCTTATTTCTTACATATTCTGTCATAAATGTAACACGATTTTAGAAAAAAGGGGGATGGACAAAGAGAGGAGGGATACGAAAAGTACTAACTCAAGGATCGGGCAGGGGTGTGCGTGTTGTAAGAAAAAAGTTTATATGTTTGTTAAGCTTATGGGACTTAACTTCAAGGTCAACAGTCCCTAAACTTACAAACTACTTATAAACTAACTTATACTAAAGACAACACAAACATCCATGCCCAAGAGAGGATTCGAACCTCCGACGGGGAACGCCCGTGCGCATCGGAGCATAACACCTCATTGCTCTCGGCCAATTCGCCGCGGCTACGTGTTGCCCTTATCATTAGTTAGTTTAAGTAGTTTGTAAGTCTAGGGACTGATGACTACTGCAGTTTGGTCACATAGCTTTACAAACGTTTGATTTAAAAATAATCAATCACTAACTTAAAGCTTTAATAAATAAATAAATAAAAATCCAGGCAACGCCGGGTTTTCAGCTAGCTGCAAATCTGTCTAAGAAATACTTGAAATACTGATTGTGTAAGGTAATGTGGCTCACCGAAAGACGCCAAAGATATTTGTTGATTTCAATTACTATCAAAGAGAATCGTTTTTACTCCAAACTTGGCATAAACTCAAACAGGGCGAAACAAACAGCATGATTTCCAGGAAAACTAACGAAACAATTGGCAGCCAATTGTTGGATATCAATTACTCTGCCTGTTTACTGTGTAAATTCCGGAAAAGGGTACATGCAACAACCTGTCAACCGCAGAGCAGGTATAGCATGTTTAATTTATTTTATAATCTGTGCGAAAGTGTAATCAAGTGATTTCGAAAATAAAATAATTGAAACTTCATGTTAACAAGTTAATTTTCACATCTTATAAATATTGCGTGCTTTCGTGTATAAAAACGCCGCATATTTAATTTCCAACGTTAAAAATTCTTATTTGCCTGTTGCCGCGGCGGTAAGGTTTCGTTACCATTGGCTGACCACGATACCCTTCCTTTGTGCTGTGATTCGCTAACGACATAATCACATGGTCTGCAACAAATGAACATCGCGATGCGTAGCATGAAATTCAGGCGATCAGAAGCAAATCTGACGTATTTGGCGGATTTTGTATTTATACTTCAATATTACGAAAGTGGGCAGATTGAGTGCAACGGCGCTTGAAAGATATTTGCAAAACACATATTTTAGGGTAAGGTATGTCGTAATTAAGTACGGAGAAATTATGCCTACACGTATAAAACCTTTACCCAATTTAGTGCACTAGGCATGTTACCGATCTATCGTAAGATTAACACTCAATAATTGCAATTAGGCAGAGCTTTCTCTTGATTTCACAAAATAGTTTTTATTTAAATTTATGTTCAAAGTCAGTTACAAACTTTTTCATACTCAACGTATAATGCCGATTTTTGTCCTCACAAATCATATATTTTGTTACTGTATTTATTGGCTGACGTCGCGAAGAGAGGAATGAAATTCAGTTGGTATGTATTTGACATAGCAGGTAGAAAAACCAGTTACTGGAGAGCTTATTTATTCGCTTTACACAATTTTGAGCAGGTACTTAATCTCGGTCTATCATTTGTTATTATAACAAAAACTATTATTTTGTCAGACAGTTACCTTTGTTTCTTGTCAGTTGTGAGTAACGCTCTAAACTTTGAATTAATTACAGAACTTGATCACAGGACAATAATTTTTATTAATGAAATTAAGATTTGATCATAGCAAGTATCTCCACACACAGATATCATTGCTGAAGTCGCACTAGAATGAATACTCATTTCGTGTTTGAAGTTGATCTTAATGCAAAATAATTAACGCAGTTTTGATTATCAATTCACGTAACTGAACTGCGTATCATGTCTGTACTTGTCATTCAACAGCTGAAATCATCATTCATTCAGACAGACATTTTGGCTGACTAAGCGCACTAACAGGACCATACATATGGCAATCGGTCAATGCCAGTCTGTTTAATCACAATATTTATTCTTACTCTAACAGACATTTTAATCAATTTTTATATTCACAGTATAGTGCCTGTTTAACACTGTTGCAGTCATACACAGATATAGGCACGAACACATATACGAACACTCAACCATAGTTTTCGATTTAAATATCTTATTTAAAAAAATTATTGAAACTTATACGTTTCAAAAGACAATATTCGATACTGCGGCATCTATTTATGACATTTCTTTCACCATCTTTCTCCTCTGAATGCGAGCATATTTTGTTGGTACCCTAGTACCCAAGGAGACATGATAACCAGAAAAATAAGAAAAATCTGATTTAAACCGGAAAGCTTTAGGTTTTCCTTTCTCTCATACACCATTCGAAACTGGAGCGATAGAGACATAGTCCGAAAGTGTTTAAATGTATCCTCTGCGAGGCACTTCAAAGTGAATTGCAAAGTAGCTTCGTAGATGTAGAATAAAGCCTTTAGTGGATGGCTGTTGTTCTTCATAACTTAAAAATATAGCAGAGCGTGAGTTGTTGGTACTTTTAAATTTAGATACTCTTCGCATTATTAACTTTTTGTCTGCTTTGCCAACTGCTACCCTTACGTTCGCTTGCACGCTCTCGGAAATATACTTTAGCATTCTCTTTAGTCTCAGGCGAAAGCTCCATGGTAAAGGAATATTAAATTAAGTTGCTCAGCTGTTCGCTAGACTATTACAACCAGTTGCTTAATTTAAAAGTCTTTTCAACAGATACGCTCCTGATTTATTGGACCCACACACGACGCAAGAGACGATAAAACAGCTTTAAAACTCTCGGTTCTGAAAATTCTGCTATACTGGCGAGTACTAAGCGGGTGAAATTGACGCGCGTGCTTACTTTACAGAGATAATTTAATCATCTGGTGTTCGTGTTAATACACGCGACCCAGCTACTGCAGTTTATTTATCTCCGGATTATCACATAGCGGAAAGTTCTTAAAACTAATAAGTATGCTAATTTAAAATCCACTCTACGAGACGTAGAAATAAAGAGTTTAAGTTAACCTTTCAGACGTTCAGAAGAAATATGCTTGAGTTGCTTACTTAGTACACTTTTAATCATTTTACATACTCATAAACCACACTTTTCATAAACATTCCATATGCTACAGTACAAAATATGATTACCTCAGTTCAATGACACGTTTTAGTTTACTTGTTTCTAGTTGAGGGGTCTGTGTATCATACTCATAACAACTTTACATGTCATATTGTCATAACGTTTAGAAACAAGAAACATTCTCTCCTTGAAAACAGATTTATGCTGGCCTTTGATGTAAATATGTATTTTTAAATCTTAATCTGTTACAAGGGGCTTAAATTTAATGAGAAGTGGTTTGCCGATGACACAGCAGTTCTCTATGAGACTGGAAAGGGATTGGAATATGCGCTGAACGGAACAGATATCTTCTTAAATAGGGGTTACTAGCTGACACCACGGCATTGCATAGGTATGTATTTATTCCAATCTTATGTCAGTTCATCTTCCTTCTGTGTCCTTCGCCTCGTGTCCTTTCTGTCCATTTCACCTGTATCTTATAACACCACACTTAACGTTTATTATGGATTGAAGTATACGATACCAAATTATAAACCATCAGATCTTCCGTTTTTCGACCTTTTAACACTTGCTGGGATACTTGTACAGTGTGACGATTATCTGCCTACGGATTGTCAATAACTTTAAAGCAAACTTGTTTCGACAGATAATGCATTTATGAATGTTGCTCACATAATATAAGCGTACTGTAGATATGAAACTACACAGGAAAACACTTGTAATTTGTAAAGAAACGATGTAAAGATGTTGACACGTGCCTTTTGAGATCTGCTTACTACCACAAAAGAAAGTGAAGTCTATTATCTAACTACTTCACCTAGGATTGGTTGATGCCTGTTCAGTTGTCATTTGAAGACATTTCAGACGTGTTAAGTATTTATACTTTATTTAATATTTGAAAACGCACCACAAGATACAAAACAAACTCTTCCACGAAATGTCAGTTCATGCTTTTCAACACACAATGTAGTGTATATTTTTCAGTTTATATAGGTTAGGTTACCGTTTTTTGCAACTGTAAATTAGTCTAGACCAGAAGCGTTTCGCTTTATTTTAAAGCAACTTTAATGGTCAACTGTACAGGAAAATATTTTGTTTTAAATTTTTGTGTGGTTTTGACTAAATTAGATCATGAAAAGTTCTCATGCTATGGGTTTATTTTCTACTAAATAAAATTATGTATTAAGATTACTCACGTTTTTATGTTGAACTCTTCGGTATTTCCTTTGTGGCGCTCGCATTGCCACTTGCTGTGGCTACAAACAAAATATATGAAGAGCTAAACATAAAAACTTGAGTAATCTCAATTGATAATTTTATTCAGTAGAAAATAAATCGATTGCAGGAGAACTGTTCATGATCGAATTTAGTAAAAACACAAAAATAATTTTTAAAAATATTTCCTGTAGAGTTGAACACTGAAGATGCTTTAAAATAAAGCGAAACTCATCTGGTCCAGATTAGACTAATTTACAGTTACAAACTGTATAACTGCAACTGCGGAGGAGAAGACCAAGAAAATAAAAGAGAATAATGTTTATGTCATACTGTTTATATGAACAACGAATGTTTATCTTAAAATGTTAAGTATAAATTGATACATTATATGTAACTAGTAAGTGAAAAATCATAGAGTTGCTACGTCCAATTTTGACCATTCTATAAAGGAAATTTCGAAAGCTCTCTAGGGCCAGCATAGTGTTCGTCACCCTAGTGTAAGATTGTGTTTGTTTACATTCGAATCTGTGTCAAAGAACTTGATTTAAGGAATGGCCAATTTGGTAATGTGTTTGTACAATATGGCGAACATATACTGATTTCGTAACCTGTGACTGAAAATAAAGTATCAACACACCTGAGTGCTGAAGAGTTCCATTATCAATCTGTTACAAAAGATGAATATTCTTTCGGAGTGAGAATCAACTACCTAGACCATGAGACCTTCAAGACTACAAAATTTCTACAAGAATTTAGATTCTCAACATAGAATATAATTATTTGTACCTCCAGTCACCAGGACTCTGTTGCCACTTCTTAGTTATCTATGACACCAACACCGATTATTAAGTTGAAATTATTACAAAGTTGTGGGATTTGCGAGCGTGACAATCTGTAGTGAATTTCAGCCAGTAGTTTCTTCTCGTAGCTCAATTCTTATGACGTCGTTTCTCCTGAACAATGTAACACACAATAATGTAATTTACCACTGCAAAGGAACTGCAGCTGAATTTTTTTCTGTTTTTCTTCTTTTTGAATCTTCAAATGTTTGTAGAGCTTATGAGACTTAACAACGGGGTCATCAGTCCCTAAACTTACAAACTACTTATGAACTTGTTAATACTAAGGACGGCACAAATATCCATGCCCGAGGGGGGATTCGAACCCCCGACCGTAGTGGCCGTGAAGACTGTTACTGCCGCGCCGCAGAACACTTGGCCACCGCGGCCGGCGAGTGGACGGTCTATTATGCCTTTCATTGGTTATGACGTCATATCTGAACTAGGTGTTTTAGGTTATCCTTACATCGAAAGTGACTGTCCTCTTAGTTTTTAGGTTCAAATGTGCCAAATTTCATCAAAACTGGAGCAAAACTGTGAATTTTGTCGGAGTCCACAAGTGAAGTACCCTCCGCCATGCACCACTTGAAATTTTATATTCACTATGTCCTTTTTCTTGCTTTGAAGGTTAACTGTGCAAAATTTCATCAAGAATGAAATAAAATTTTTGTTGAGATCTGTAACTGAACTACCCTCCGCCATACGTGTCATATCTCCTGAGAAATATGTCGTAGATGGTAATTACCCCTACAGCCTTTGTTATGGTAAGGAATATGTGTACCAAATTTGGCTGAAATAGGTCCATTGGTTTAGGATGAGATGTGCAACATTGTCGTCTATTGTAGCAGTTTATCTTATTCTTTATGACGCCATACCTCCTGAACAATGTGTTGTTCGCGATTATAACATGCACGGCGACCTTCCTCTTGGTTCGAAGATCAGGTGTACAAAATATCAAGAATTGAACAAAACTGTAGGTTTTTATTCAATACAAACACGTAGACAGTTTATACATAAAGAAGATCATAATATTAATACATTGAGAAATGGCAGTCCATCTCGCAAATCTTTTCATATTTTTATTGTTTTCATTTTCAATTGTTGGTAAATACGCGGTTTCTGAGTGGTGCAAAAAAGGCAGAATATTAGTTTCAGACATTGGCGGCTGCTGCTTAAGATGGTTGGGGGTTCATTTCTTTCATTGCCTGATCTTGATACTGGCGCCGCCCTTCCCTGCTCGTGCACTACAGTGTGATGGCAACGGCGATCAGCGGAAGCGGACGACGGCCAATCCGCGGCCAACGGGAAATACCAACACCGCATAGAAGACAAGGCCTGACAACCGGCCTTGCCTACGTCACACCGAGAGGCGGCCGCAGCCAGGTAACTGGCTGTCCGCTGGGGCACGCCCACCGCCGCGTAGCGTCTGGCCAGTCAGCTTGCGTCCGCCGCCTCTCGGTGTGACGTAGGCACGGCCAGTTGTCAGGCCTTGTCTTCTACGCGGTGTTCGAAATACAGGCCACAGAGCAGACGTCATGCCACGTAAGCAAGGTAGTTCCGAGCCGGAGCGATCGCTAGCTCAGTAGCTGCCCGCTATGACATAATGGGATGTGCCCCAGCGGCCGACCAATCGGCTAGCGATCGCGCCGGTTCGGAACTACCTTGCTTACGTGGCATGATGTGTGCGCTGAGGCTTGTCTTTCTCGCCGGCCACGGGCCCATTGCACTGACGTCTTCAAGACACGTGACGTCATGCGTCTGCTGAGGAACGCGCGGACACCGAACTTAGCGGCAGTCAGTAGCGAGCCAGTGTGTGTGTTGGACCTGCATCCTACAGGTCCCACCTGAAGAAGTCCTCCGCAGACGAGGGGACGAAACGCTGAGTTTTGACAACAAATTCAACATAACAGCCCGGATAATTTAACGGGCATGACTTTCCAGCCATGAAAGTATACATTTTACTAATTATGTGATCTACCCATCTAATCTTCACCCCAATGAAACCAACACAGTGCTAGAGTAGCTTTATTACTGATGTACACAAAAGAAAAATGGTATATGTACGTAGCTGTTAATAGCGGAGAAACGAAATATGTTTCCAAATCTATAGGTCGGATGTTAGCTTACCTGTTACAGTTTACAGGTAGTCGTACCTCCTCATCATGACATGGTTAAGTTGATTATACAATTGCTTCGTTATCTCAGTTAATTTTGAGTATATGAATATTATTTGTTACTGCATCTTCCTACATTTTTTTGTATGTGTTGCTCTACAATTACGTTAAAACGAGAGTTAGAAAACGGTATTATTTTTTTTCGCTAACATATAATTTTATAACGTAAATTATCTCAGTTTTAAAAAATCAAATGTTTGTAGAGCATATGGGACTCAACTACGGGCTCATCAGTTCCTAAACTTACAAACTACTTATGAACTAGCTAATACTAAGGACGGCACAAATATCCATGCCCAAGGGGGAATTCGAAACCCCGACCGTAGTGGTCGTGCAGAACGTGACTGGAGCGCCTCAGTTCCCTCGGCCACCGCGGCCGGCTCAGTTTTAAAATCTTGAACTTTAAATATTGGCGTAAATTCCATTAAAGTAGGTATACAACATCATGGTACTGTGTGTGTTAAGTGGTAAATAATTGATTTATGCTGAAAAATTTATATTGAAAAATCTCATTTAGGGAAATCGCCTTTAAAAATATATAATATACAGCCAACTGATATATACAAAATGTGCTGGACAAGTATGGGGTAGAAACCATTTTCAGAACTACAAGGAAGCTAAAAGAATATTTATGATCTGCAAAAGATGTACGACATCCGTTGAATACACCAGGTGTATATAAAATTCCCTGCAGCTGTTGTTCAGTCTACATTGGAACTACAAAAAGAAGCGTCATAAAAGGAATTGCCGCCTGTGGCACACGGAGAAATCGGCCGTAGCGGAACATGTATACCAACATGGCAATCATTAAATTAAATTTAATGAGACTAGTGTCATCTCAAAAACTTCGCACTATCATGCGCGCACATATAGAGAAGCAATCGAGATCTATAAACATCGCAATAATTTTAACAGGAAAGAGGAAGCTGTTTAATTAGATAGAATTTGGACTTCTGCTTTACACCAGCGGAATGACAATCGATTCTTCTCTGCCAAGAATGTTGGCAATACCAGAGATAGTGTCGCAGCAGACGTCACGTGATGTATGGTGGTGCCCTCTACATTGCCTATATATACGGCGCTCCCTAAAGTTCTCATCGCAGTTCGCCACTCTACCTCTGAAGATGTCTTCCGCAGCCGAAGATGAAACGTTAGGGGAAAGTTTTATAAATCGACCACGGCTTATGAGACCGGAAGTTTTAAATGAAGTTGACGCCGGCCGTGAAAGCTTACACTGTATGTTAGAAACCTCCTTGCTGCTAACCGTCATCTCCTTCCTCCTATTTCTCAGTGGCTGCTGCCTTTCTATTGCAGCGTGAATTGCGGATGCACTCTAAGCTCGATCACTTTACGGGAATGGGCTAATTAGGGTAGCGAGAAACGAGACTAATAAGCAAGGTTCACCGTATAACAACACCTAACAAGGAAAACAATTTCAGAAGTACACGGTACCGTGTTTAATTGCTATTATACATGTAAAAATCTGTCTACAAATAAAATATTAACAAAAGCGAATATGATTGCACCAGATATGAAAACAATTATCTTATTTCGCGTCCCCAAAATTTTTAATGTTTAGAGACTTGTGAAGTGTAATTGCTTATAATGTTTATAACATATTTCCAAACATTCAGTACCGATGTTAGTTAAAAACAACTAATTATTCAAAAAGTAAAATTCAACTTCACAACCTATACAATATGTCTACTTTACCAGATTAATAATTTAATTTGGTTACGCTATGCAGACCGATATCCAAAATGTCCACTGCATGCTTTGTTATTCTTTTATAGCGCCTATTCATAAAATATTATTTTGAATATAATTATTTCGACATAATATCAGAGATTATGGAAGTAATTTGCATATTCTTTAAAAGTAAATGAAAGTTGTAAAAACCGGACAGGTGTGAAGTTTAGCTGGTCTAAATAACACGTAGTATGTGTATGTCTATAATATTTAGATCAGTGTTATATCTGTGATGCTGCTTTCGAGACGCGTTAAGAGGCGAAAGCGAGGGTCTACATGATTCTGTATATTTTCAACTACAAACAATAAATGTGCTTATGTCAGTATGGGTTAATAGATATTCCGAGTTAACCTTCCTTTCAAAACACTTACGACAACGAGGCCACCAACACCGAGAAATCAAGATAAGGAAAAATTGTAGCTGACTATACGATTGAAATATTAATATATACAAAACATAGAGTACGTCTGTAAGGCATATTTTATTGATAACTAGCTGAAAACCAGCCGTTTCTCGGGTATTTATTTATTTATTTAAGCCTTGAGTTAGTATTCATATTCCTTCTCTCTGTGTCCATCTCCTTCTTTCTAATAACATGATATATTTATCGTATAATATATAAGAAATAAGGCTGTTTTGCGTAATATACAAAATTTTAAGTACAGTATCCAAACAAAGGAAGATAGTAATCAAAATATAAATTATATGAGACATTCATACATTTAATTCTCAACTTCACTATAAACAATATTTCTTGTTACTTGTCCAGGATCTAATATGAATAATTTGTTGAAGGCCACCCCTGAGCTAGTGACATAAAGTGGTCTGTACTGTGGTTTATTAATTTAACAGAAAATGCAAATCTCATTGGAAACTGTATTGTCTTGAAGTTATAAGCCAGATCGGTCGTAAATATTGGGTATTCGTTGGATGTACTCTGCTTCATTCTCCTCCTCTGCTTATAACTCTATAGAAATCTATTGCTATCGCCTGCACCCGTGTGCGCTTCAGAATTCAAAGTTGCCAACAACACAGTCCAGAGATGCCCCCCTCCCATTGGCCAAATACTCCCCCCCCCCCAAAACTGCGACCAATCCCCTCCCCCTCACACCCGAGATATTAGGTCCTGTTTTTCCATTTAATATTGAAATTAAATATCTTTTATTTCACGTTTTGTAAATTGTTTTAAAAAGCCCCCTTCAGGCTGACAAAAAGTACTATTGACCGTCCCCACTCCACCCGCCTTCCCCCCCCCCCCCCCCTGTGGACACCTATGCTGCTGTCAGCTTTCCAGGAATTTCCTTAAGCTGACTGGAATACGTGTCGCATGATGTGGCAGGTTTTTACCCATCGCAGTATATTCGCCGCGCGGGACTAGCAGAGCGATCTGGAGCACCATGTTGCGGGTCGCGCGGCCTTCGCGTCGGAGGTTCGAATCGTCCCTCGGGCATGGATGTTTGTGTTGCCTTTAGTATAAGTTAGTTCATAAGTAGTTTATAAGTTTAGGGACTGATGACCCCGCAGTTAAGACCCATTAGCTTAAACATTTGAGCAGTATATACGATCCCATATTTATTGAATTATGTGTTGTACTATTGTATAATTTTGTAGTTATAAATCATTTGTATATGTGTTGTATGTCGGTAAAATCCGCTGCGAACAGAGTTAATTGTATAGATGTAATACATAATCTGATGCGTGATGGAGCGGTTTTCCATGAACGTTACTGTTTATGTGCTCATATCTCATTAACTACCTGTCGTACTGTGATACAATTTAGAGGGTACATGCAACTATATATGTGTATACTGTCTGTAAAATTTCCGGCGGCTACAATTTGTAGTGTTCAAATTATAAATTGTAACGTCATACCGAGAGCCGTAGTTTTACTCCATAAACAGCGGAAAAGTAGTAAGCAAGAAACTTTTTTCCTTCCGTCATTTTGATAGCGTTGGCAGCGAGAAAAAGTTTAATAAAGGTTTGAAATTATGTTTAAAGTTTGTTGCAAGTCGCTAAGTACTGTCATTCTCATACAGAGTATTTCGAAAGTCTCGCCGCATTATATGGCATTTTTGGCGATTTCCATTGGTATGACAAAATATCTTTTGAACCATGTATCGCATGTGATTCTTAACCATGCAGCAATTGTTACCTCACGGTAAGGAATGTACGTACCAAATTTGGTTGAAATCGGTCCAATGGCTTAGGAGAAAATGAGCAGCATTGTCGCAAAATGCAGCAGTTTTTCGCGCATCTCATTGTTTATGACGTCATATCTCGTGAACTATATATCGTATGTGATTGTTACGGCGACCGTTCTCATGGATTGAAGCTTACATGTACAAAATTTCATAAAGATTGGAACAAAATTGTAGATTTGTATTGAACACGTACACACATACGGACACTCTGCTTTATTTATTAGATTATCTTAGAAGGCGGTTACGTTAGAGCCGCCATAGTAATGTAGACTACATATTGAGAATTTGTGACTGGCTGACAGCAGTTGCGATATCCACCGTATTCGAGATGGCGTAGTGGAAAGAGCATCTACCTAGTAAGCAGAAGACCCGGCTTCGATTCCCACTCTTGGCAGGGGAAGGCAGAGCGAGGGAAGGGGTCTAATACTAATCGATTAAGGAGAGTAAACTTTCGTTTCAGTCGACTTAATTTTCTGGCTACAAACAGAACACAAATAAAATGAGAACCAAAGAATACGTGCATTATTTATTAAAATTTAATACACAGCCCAAAATAAGCAGCTAAGACGTCTTTGACTTCATTTTTTGTAGAATGCTATCTTAGGTACTGTCTGTAGTGTTTATTTTGGACAGTACGGCTTGTGCAGCGAACTTGTGAAACAAACATTTTGGTACAAAACAAAAGAAACCACGAACTTTGTAGAATGGATGTGGATGCATGGGATGTCCGCGATCGTTGCGGGCACTTATATCAACGAAGGCTGCCGATAATACACGATCGACAAGTGACTCGCGAGTATTTAGTCACGGTAAAAGTATTATGTGCACTGTCATAACTAATACATACGACAAAGCAATGAATACATACGATGGCATATAAGATTTGCATAGTACTAGAGGAAATATTGCCTTAAAGCCCAAATTTGTTATGTATACAGATGCCTTGGAATGAATGAGTAATTTCAGCCTACACCAGTTTGGCACAACATAATGTCAAAGGGACAAATCAAGAATAAAATATATTTCCAGTGCGCGATGCTATAACGAGTACAGCTGTGTCCGAAAATAATACGTTGCGTAGGCTGACAGAAGTTACGACGAAAATTCTGTCGTTCAGGTCAATGGTGAGCAGTGGGAGGGGGGGGGGGGGGAGACTAATACTAATCGATGAAGGAGAATAAACTATCGTTTCTGTCGACTCAATTTTCTGGCCAAAACAGAACACATAAATAAAATGAAAAACAAAGAATAAGTGCATTATTTATTAAAAATTGTAAAATTAATAATAAAACATTATTGAGAAGTGTTAAGTTTAGAAAAGATACAGTTCTTATGAGAAAAGCAAAAAGAAAAGAAAATAATCGTGCGTTTTCATCACCCTCAAAATCTGTTTAAATTTTTGCTGATTAGCATCTCGAATTTGGGAGTGAGATTAATGGACGTCTGTAAAATTACTGCCGTCAACTGAATTTTAGTAAGAGTAGTCGTGGCCTTCAATTTCGTTAATTTCATTATAGAAAAATAAATAAATAAATAATAGAAGATAAACACACATTCACACGTGCAGACATGAGGAGCTAGTCTAAGGAGCTGCTGGAACTCTTCTAGAGATAAGTTCTTGGAAAATATTTGTATACTTCACCCTCTCAATAATTTTGTCCTATGACGAACGCCAAGAAGGCTTCGTCAGCGTTCACATATTTCTAATGACGCAAAGTGAACAGGCCTGTCTTCGCGCAATCGCGTCAGCAACCAAGCAATATTAGTAAGGAGGTGGAGGGTTTGCAACGTTCCTACTATCCAGGATACTCAAATAATCTATAGAAAACGGCAAATTACGGGCAATAAGTTTGCACCGTTAAAGTTTCACCTACGACATCGTACCCAGCTGCCACAATTACGCAAAGTTACTGAACAGTAACGCACCCCTCCGAGAGGATTACCGTGTGCTTACTAATGGATAATGGCATCAAACATTATGTTTCGTCTCTCGAAGATTTCATACAAGGGAAAACTTTATAAACCAATACACTGCTAATGTGAAAATTAATGTTTCCTTGTACTGACGTACCAAGAAATTTAGTAATAAATACGGTCGCCAGACTATATAGTCAAATTCATGTTTCAAATTATTTTATAAGCAGTAGCATCAACTATGTGAACAATTTTTTAACTTTGTAATAGAAAAGAGCAAAGGCTGTCAGTGTCAAAGTATGCACTCTGTTATGAAAGTAAGATTGAAAATAATTAAATTTTATAGTACATTTTTGTAATCAGAAAGCGAAAAATTTGTCCCACAATAATATACACTGCTCTTAAGATGTTGTACCAAACATTTGGAAGTAAGTGTAAACCGCGGTGGAGTAGCCGAGCGGTCTAAGGCACCTCGCCGCGGAGTGCGCGGTTGCTCGCCCTGGGAGGTTCGAGTCCTCCCTAGGGCATGGGTGTGTGAGTGTTTGTCCTTACGATACTTTACCTTAGTTTAAGTAGTTTGTAAGCTACAGACTGATGACACGCAGTTTGGTCCGATAGATTTACAAACATTTGAACATTTTTTAACTAAGTCTAAACGGTTTGTAGAAAATATCAAACTTTGTATATTCTAGGCCTAAATTGCCTGCTTGCATGAACACTGGTAAACTTTTTAGTATCAATGGGAGACAACTGTATACTTTCATATAGACGATGTACTTTAGTAATAGAAGTCCTTTCCTACATTAATAATTTACTTATATGGAACAAACCTTTTAATTTCACTCAAATAAGATGACTTTCAGGCTAAATAGTTGCAGTATAAGACTGTTATTATCTTTAGCTAAATTTATTGTTACCTATCAGCAAAATCAAATGACTGCAGGATAATTAAAGTCCACACTGATATACCAAATTTGAACAGCGTATGAATTACAAAAGATTATTCTGTTGTTCTGTGTTTTAAATAGCCTGAACTGAGTAAGCTATTTTCTGATTCAGTAAACAGTAAAAAGCACACTGTACAAACTAACTAAATTGCTGATTGTTTATAAATCTAACACTGTCTTTTGAATATTTTACATATCAATATAATTATGAAGAATTCTAGCTATCGTCTGATTTTTTATTTAAATAATTACTCTTTACCAAAATCTGTTAATGTAAACTTCTATCTAAACTGTCTGAGAAAATTCACACGTATTTTTGTTGAGAATGCAATAATAAGGAATAAAATCAATTTCTTCACTGCATTATGAAACATTCAGGATACTCGGGTAATCGTTTGCACTTATAAGGTTCGGATCCTACATAGGTAAGTGACTTACGAAAATGACAGGTGGAACACAGGTTAAAATGAAATTTGGTTAAAGATAAAGAAGAAACAATTAATTAAAATTTGTGATGCGGTCGGGAATCGAAACCGGACCATGCTTATTAGGCAGACATCTTACCACCTTAAGCCAAATATTAAACGAACAATCAAGAACGAATTGAAGCAACGACCCCAAAGCCTAGATATGCCTGAAGAATAAAATAAATAAAGAAAGCAGTAAGAAGTCTGCCTAGTAAGCATGGAGGTCCGGGTTCGATTACCGGCCGCATCACAAATTTTAATTCATTGCTTCACCTTTACCTGTAATGTCTTTGACATGTTCGAGACGAAAAACAGTCTCATGGTGCGTAAATTTCTATTTACATTGACATTTGGTTTTTATTCATAATAAATACAAATGTGGTTCTCTGGCTTACACAAGTAACAAAGATTGCATTGCCTGTGTTCGCAGAGAAGAGCAGGTGCGTGGTTCGCCGTTGCGCAATCGTACAAGTGTGGGCTCATACAGTGCTGTGGCTTTTGCAATCTTCTTGGCGTCGGCCATTTCTATAAAATCTTGCAATATTGGCCTGATAGAACACTGCCTCAGCTGCACGCTGCTCACCCGTCAAAGTCTCAGACACAACTCTCTTAACTAGAATATTCGTAGCGCGCAACAGCGCTGCTTTGATGCGCTTTCCCACCTCTTCCATTCACGCACGCTCTTTCCGTGTTTTTAGTTCTTCCCACAGGCTTTTATATTACACATACATTTATAAAGTTCCTATTCCGGATCCTCTATAAAGCTATTACAATGAAGTAATCTCAAAATTATTAACATTACAATCCACACAAGATTGAAATACACTTTTTAAAATACGTTAATAAAATATGAAAATGTTTAAAGCTTTTATGAGTACAAAGACACCTCAACCATAGAACATTACTACAAATATATTAATACAATTATGAAAAAATATATGCAAAAAATTTGTACATTTTTATGAAATATAGCAGTATTAAAATACTGTCTTTTATGGTGTCACAAGTTGACCTGTTACTGGCGGGCAACCAGTCAGTGCTCGTATTAGCTAGGATGACCAGATGTCCTGCATTTCGCAGGATACTCCTTTATTTTTTATTTTTCAAGCTTTATCATGTGGCCCGCCATGAGGTTAGAAAAACTTTAAAATATGCTGCATTTCAATATCCTGCGGACCATCCTGCAAAATCCGATTATAGAATTATTAAAGGAAAATCAGTAATTACTCAGTTAATGGAGAATGGGACTCATAAACGCAAGACACTTTTTTGTCGAGGAAAGAATGTTTCGTTAATAGTGTAGCGACTGCCACGCTTGTCGTCTGCAGTCATTGAAGACGTAATCATCATTCCCGCCGATGAGACACACAAAATATCCTACAGCAGTAATATTGCCACCTTTTGGCAAAACTGAAACTAGCAAATTTTGCTAGTGATTTTCTAGCTCTTTATTTGGTTTGAAAGTGGATGAAAGTCGTTAGTGCACGTTAGTGCATAGTAATGATGTTTGAGTCGTAATGATGCCGAATTGTGATCATTGTTGTCAGTTTATTGTAGGCTTTAAGGAGAAATCGGATTTTTCGGATCAAGAATTACTGTGCTGGGCTAAACTCAATTCTGTCATTGAGTGGTTCGATGTTAAAAAGATTTTTGTGGTTCGATGTTAAAAAGACTTTTGAAAATTCATCGTAAGGATGATACAGGATCAGCAACTGGTAATATATTGAAAGCAATTTATTTTTCCTTCACAGTTGCATTATTTAGGAGTTGGTAAATAGTTCCGGACTTAACCATGGCCGGCCGCGGTGGCCGAGGAGACTGAGGCGCTCCAGTCACGGTCTGCACGGCCGCTACGGTCGGGGGTTCGAATCCCCCCTCGGGCATGGATATTTGTGCCGTCCTAGTTCGTAAGTAGTTCATAAGTAGTTTGTAAGTTTAGGGACTGATGACCCCGTAGTTAAGTCCCATAAGCTGTACAAACATTTGAACATTTTGAACATAATCGTGCATTTTCAGACCGTTGGCCTTATTCCAACTGTGCAGTTTATTATTACAGTTGGAATAAGACCAACGGCTTGAAAATGGACGATTAAGTCCGAAACTAGTTACCATCTCCTACATAATGCAACTGTGACGGAAAAATAAATTGTTTTCAAAAAGATTTTTACATTTTGTACAGATATTGCGAAGGATATTAATGTTTGTATATCACTAATCCTACAGTAGAGGAGTAGAATGCACGTCACAAACCAACTCATTGAAGATGAGTAGAAAAATTTGCAAAACTTTATGAGGGAAATATTAATGATCGTACTAATGCTAACATTGTAGAGTTTATTCGTAACCTATCCACTAAAACTGCCTCAACAGAACGCATATTTTATGTAATGTACAAGACATTAGATCCTGCTTTCTGTGTCAGGAAACATTGGCACCCTGCTATTAACCCATCTATCCATCCGTGTTCTAGACTAAATAGTTACCGAGAAAAATGCCAAAAAGTGAAGTGATGAAAAACTAATTATCAAAATTGTCACTTCATGGTTATATTCAAATATATATTTAAAATAGTATATATTGGAATATAATAAACAAACACGAATTTCAGCATAAAACCAACGTTTTCCCAATTTGAATAAAAAGTAAAAATATTAAATTTGTTGTTTTGGGTGTCACACTGTCATAATAAGCGAAATGGGAGGTAGAAGTGCTGCCAATTTCTGCCTTGCGTACCGATCATGGGCTTTAGCAAAAAAATGCCACACAAAGTAGCAACATTTAGTGAAATGACATTCTAGGACCATTTGTTTAAATGGATATTCTTCGGTAAAACGCACATACAGGGTGCCAAGGTCGATTATGGTGTCAACGTTGTAAATCAAAACATCATAATTACGAAGTCCCTACGAGGTACTACATCAATAAAGTAAGTCCTCTATCTTTTAAAAGAAATACAATATAGTTACTTGAAAAACTTTGTTGGCAACAGGTACAGCAATGTTTAGGAATTATAACTGAGACTCTTGTAATGTATGGGCATCAAATTTTGTATTCCTGTCTCATAGAAGTCTGCCGACGGTGAATGAAATCAGCCTATGGCAGTCGTCTTAAGCTCTTCACTGAGGAAAGTTTAAATGGACGGATGGAAGAGGCGATAATCAAAAAGAGGAAGGACGAGGGCATTGATGACTGAAGCGGGAGATGTACAGAGATGGGAGATGGATTGAAGAGGAAAGGACATGAGACTGTGACTTGACGGAAGTAATGAGTACGAAGTCTTTCGCGACGTAGTTCTTGCGTAAAATACTCTCGGTGTTCTTGCCGCGTCGGATATGGGTAAGAGCCCAAGCTTTCGACTATATCCTCCATAATCATCGTGAGGGGTAAAACTGACTGCCGTGAACTGGAGGCTTCCGCTTATATAACCAGGAGACGGCTTCTCATTGGCTGGCTTACGTCACAGCGGTAATGGCGCGTACTTGGGTGGTCGCTTCCATGCATTGCTGAGTGTATACCCGGAGTCTCTATTGATATTATTATCGCATAATCTGATTTCAATCGCCTCCCTGATGACAGAATCCCAGTAGTTGGAAGCCTGAGCTAGTACTCTCGTTTATTCAAACAAAATTCGATAATTATTTAACAGGCTGTGCTCAACCACCGCAGATTTTTGTAAATGCCTGTATTTCAGGTGACGCTGATGTTCAACGCAGCGTTCAGAAACAGTTCTCATTTACTGCCCAACGTAATTTTTGCCACACTCGCATGGAATGCTGTATATTTCCGGCACTCTCAGACCGAGATTGTCTTTGACGGGTGGCATCATTTCTTTCGTCTTCTTTGGAGGACGAAAGACAGATCGGATCCCCTGCCTATTTAGGACTCTTCCGATTTTACTGGTTGTTGCACCGCAGAATGGAAGCCGCGAGATGTGTTGGTCCTCTTGATTTGTTGAAATAGCATCCTCTCTAGGTTTCCTCGACAGTGTGGACCTAATATCACGGGAGGAATATCCGTTCTTTCTGAAGACCTTCTTCAGGTGGTTGATCTCAGAGTCGAGGTGGTTTTCGTCTGAAATAATCCTTGCTCTGTGTACCAAGGTGTTCAGCATAGCTTTCTTCTGAGTGGGATGATGAAAGCTACGGGCATTCAGATACAAGTCTGTATGCGTCGGCTTTCTGTACACAGAGTGTCGAAGTCGTCCATCTGATTTTCGTTCAACTAACACGTCTAAGAAGGGTAGCTTCCCGTCCTTCTCTACTTCCACTGTAAATCTTATGTTGGGGTGTATTCTATTCAAATGATTCACGAACTGCTTCAGTGCCTCATTACCGTGCGGCCAGATTAAAAATGTAACGTCAACATACCTATAGAAGCAAGATGGACGAAAGGGAGCACTGTTCAAAATCCTCCATGAAGAAGTTCGCAATGGCTGGTGACAGTGGCGAACCCATGGCTGTTCCGTCAGTCATTTCATAATAATTTCCACCATACAAAAGATAGGTAGTTGTCAAATTGTGCCGAAATAACTTCAAAATTTCAGGAGAGAAGTGAGCTGCCAGCAGTTTTACCACTGGTACTTTCGTAAAAAGAGAAACGACATCGAGGCTGACCATTATGTCATTTTGGCCTATCCTCATCTGCTTTGTGATGTCAACAAACATTTTTGAAATGTTAATATGATGAGAGCAGTGGCCGACTATTGGTGACAATAATTTTGTTAAGTATTTGGCCAACCGATAAGTGGGTGATACAATGGCACTGTCAATCGGTCTTAGAGGGATCCCATCCTTATGCACCTTAGGCAAACCGTACAACTTGGGTGGCCTGGGTGCTCTAGGTATTAGATTTTCCACTAATTCTTCTGAGAGGCCAGATGTCCTCAATAGCTCCCCTGTCTTCCTACTAAGTGCTGTTGTGGGATCACGTTTGAGACGTCGGTATGTGGTGTCTTCCAATAACACTTCCACTTTCTCGTGATAGTTGATAGTATTGGGGATGACTGCAGCATTCCTCTTGTCAGCAGGTAAAACAACTAAATCGCTGTCCTTCTCCAATAATTTCAGCGCCATTTTCTCCTCTCTACTTATATTGGACTTTGGAGGTTTGGCTGTTGCTAAAATCCGACTCGTGGCGAGCCTTATATCATCTGCAGCTTCTTCAGGAAGGTGTCGAACCGCTTGTTCCACTCCATTGATAATCTCGGCCACTGGTATCTTACGAGGAGCAGGCGCAAAATGCTGTCCTTTACTGAGAACAGAAACGGTGGCTTCATCAATTTCCTTGTCGGATAAATTGATGACAGTGCGGTTATCATTTTTGGATTCTGCAACACTTTGTTCCCGATTAAGGTGCACAAATTTGTCGGCCTGTTTTTCCGTGATCTTGCTTAAGTTAGATCGTTGGTATGCAGCCAAAGTCTTGTCGACCATTTCCCAGAGCCAAGGTGACAGAACAGCAGACAGAAGTAAATGGCAGCTGTGTAAGGTACGAGCGTTGGCATCAAGTTCATACCTGGTGTGACGTATTCTTTCCTTGACGATTGCATGGCTTGCCTTCCGTAATATTCTGTTCACTGCAGCAGTTCGTATGTGATGTTTCACAACTGCAAACTTTGGTACTACCTCCTTGTCACGGCATCGTTGTAGAAAAGCCAGATTACTCAGCAGCTGTGACTGTTTTAGGCGCATCTTCTCCAGTTGACGGACGTCGTGCGCTGTGTCCTCCCTGTAAAGGAAACTAATATGAGTACGAAGTCTTTCTCAGTGTTCTTGCTGCGTCAGATATGGGTAGGAGCCCAAGCTTTCACTATATCCTCCATAGTCATCGTCAGGGGTAAAACTGACTGCCGTGAACTGGAGGCTTCCGCTTATATAACCAGGAGAAGGCTTCTCATTGGCTGGCTTACGTCACAGCGGTACGTCACATGGCGCGTACTTGGGTGGTGCCATCTAACCACCTAGAATTTTCTAGCGCACTCTATTCCGCGTTGTTAGCAGCGCCATCTCTCGCAGCAGGCGGTAATCTGCGGGAAGTACTAAAGGTTCTGGGAGCCAACCTCTGTTCCTTCTCCTTCTCCAGTGCTCGCTTCCATGCATACCCGGAGGCTCTATTGATATTATTATCGCATAATCTGATTTCAATCGCCTCCCTGATGACAGAATCCCAGTAGTTGTAAGCCTGAGCTGGTACTCTCTTTTCTTCAAACAAAATTCGATGTTTATTTAACAGGCTGTGCTCAACCATCGCAGATTTTTCTAAATTCCTGTATTTCAGGTGACGCTGATGTTCAACGCAGCGTTCAGAAACAGTTGACGGTAGTAACGTCCGTAGAGTCGCGCAACTGGTATAGGTATTGTTTGGAAAGATAAGAGTGGCTGGCAGTGTACTGCGACGAGCGTTGGAACAGCTGACAGACAGCGCAAGTAGCGGGTTAAATCATGCTGTCGGTCGGAATTTTGTCCAAATTGCCGGAAATCTGGGAAAGGCCCATGCCTTGCACTCAAAACAAATGATGGCTATTAGCCGAGCGTTTCTTATGGGTGTGTCTGGAGGATATCTGTGAGCTCCACACGCTAGGAATTCAGAATAAAATAATCTATTATTTAGCATCAACATTTAAGACATCTACAATGTTGGAATAATTAAGGACACATCGTGATTCTAGAAACATTTCCAACATCTCAAAAATTAAAAATGTTTATTTCTACTATATGAAAGTATAGAAAAATCAAAATAACCAACTTTTGAATGAATATTCCTTCAGTAAAAAACCGTCTTGATTGCGAATTGTTTTATTCCTTATTTAATGACGCGTTTCTCCCTTTATCAGGGCATCTTCAGATTATCTGCGTGACAGAATTTACACAAAATTACAAGGCGTAATTACAAAACGGGGATAATGGGACATGGGCTTATTTTGTGTTAAGAAGACAGTATAAATGGTAAACTAAGCTTTCAATGCGCACTCCGTGGTTCTGAAGATGCCCTGATTAAGGGCGAAACGCGTCATTAAATAAGGAATAAGACAATTTGCTATCAAGAGAGTTTTTTACTGAAGGAATATTTATTCTCACTGATTGCTGTACACCATGGACTGGAAATCATTTTAACTTTTGAATGCGTCATGAAATTTCTACATATATTAGATGATAGCTTATTGTCTGTAGCTTTGATCATCTTGAAAGCGTCACACTTTTATATATTTATTTAATGACTGATTTCAATTGATATAAATATACAGGGTGAATATAAATTCGCGCACTTGGGCTTCGCAGCGGGATTCCTCGCCTGTCAACAATGAAAAATGTCTCCCACAAAATTTCATCCTGCGCACATTTCCGGCAGTAAACGGACGTCAAAGACTGAGATGGCCGTATGTTCCATACATCAGAGTGTTTCATAATTACACCAACAAACTTGTAAGGAATGTATTAGGCGTCTTGAGGAACAAAATGAGCATGGAAACGACGCTACGGAGAGTCCAAGTTACAGGCACCAAATCCTGCCATTAGACATCCCCTCCAGCAACCTCGACGCTCTGTAGCGTCATTGGATGACGTTTCCGGGCATGGGTTTCTCAAATGTTCAAATGTTTGTATAGCTTATGGGACTTAACTACGGGGTCAACAGTTCCTAAACTTAGAAACTACTTATGAACTAGCTGACACTAAGGACTAAACAAATATCCATGCCCGAAGGGGGATTCGAACCCCCGACCGTACTGGTCGCGCAGAGCTTGACTGGCTCGCTGCAGTCCCCTCGGCCACCGCGGCCGGCATGGGTTTCTATGCTCACTTTGTTCCTCAAAACAGTTCCCAGATCGCTTAGAAGTTTATTGGTGTAGTAGTGTAATTCTGAAGCACACTGACGTAAGGGATACACACACACCCATCTCAATCTTCGACGTCCACTTACTACCGGAAATATGCGCAGGACCGAAATTTTTGTGACAGACATATTTTTATTGCTAGCATGTGATGAATCGCGCTGCGAAGCCCGAGTGCGCGAATTTAGATTCACCCTGTATGATGTAAATATAAACTGGCCATCATATTATCCACAGCAACACAGAAAACGCAATCAGTAGATTTATCTCTCGTATAATTTAGTGTGTCGATTTATTGTACAATTTCAAGTAATTTGCGTAAACAGTGTGTGGCATGAACGGTCAAGCTCATGAAAGCTGGATTGTCTGTTTATTGATTTCAGTTTCATGTAAAACTAATTAATAGTCCTCTGGGGACTGAACATTAATGTTGTGTATTTCATTATTATATTAGTAAGGAAGTGGTTTCGGATTGTCAGTTTTTACTTAAAGAAATATCGCAAGTTAATATGTATTTTTGAGGGGATAACGATCGGCCAATGAGGAAGCGGCAAAGGAGCTGAACTGGTGGGAAATGTGTGTGCGCTGTGGCGGAGCGGCCGAGAGCATTGAGGCGCTATACTGCGGTGCGTGAGGTCGTTCCCCTTCAGTGGTTCGAAGACCCCTCGGGCATGGATGTTTGTGCCGCTTTTAGTATAAGCTAGTTCATAAGTAGTTTGTTAGTTTAGGGACTGATGACCCCGCAGTTAAGTCCCATAAGTTTCACAAGCATTTGAACATTTGAAGTGTGTGTGTGTGTGTGTGTGTGTGTGTGTGTGAGAGAGAGAGAGAGAGAGAGAGGGGGGGGGAGAGGAGCGAAGGGGTGTGCAGAAGGAGCCTCCATGTCTAGTCTTGGCTGAAGATGAACCCTCCTGGTCGATAAGAATGATTTGCTCAGGGGGACTGCTAATATTTGCACAGCCAGCGGTCGCTTCTCGGGACTCTTAAGTTTGGCGAGAATAACTTAACGCCATTTTAGCTGACATGTATTTATGTTTTTACACAGGAACTTCCAAGTGTAGAAATGGTGTTTGGGAAACTTAAACTTTTTTGAGCTGTTGAAAATTTCATGCAGAGCCCTAGCGAAACATACAGAGTTTCAGTGTTTCTTAAAGTTATGATTACTTAATTGTGTACAAGTGCTACCAATTTCTTATCGCAGTCAGTGCAACAGTTTTACTATTTTATTCAATTTATGTATTATATTTCATCTTCCAATAAGGGACCAATTTGATTGAATAAGCCTTATTAAACTAAATCTCTGACTTTGATAACATAATTTGCAAACGTTAGAATAAAACCCATTTTATTAATGAACCAATTATTTTTTTTTAATACTTTTTTTCCGAATACTATAGACTGTGCATAGCGTGTTTCAGCTAATCACAGGTAGGATTATTTCTGCAGCTTAGGCAGTTGCTGGAGCATGAAAGCTGACATGCACGGTTGGACCCTAAGATAACGTCGACCCAGACTTCTAAATCATAAACGCAAATAGCCCAATAGGTAGGTTATTACAGTGTAAAGTCACACTTGCTTTAATCTTAGCTGTGATAAATGCGGAGAAGGAAACCGCGTAAGGTCGCTAGACATTTAATTGTTCCAGAACTCGTAAACCGTCTGATCCGCATGTTATGCAGAAAACGGACAAACAAAAGTTTAGTCAATCCACTGCCTTTGTGATAAAAAATGATTTTCTGGGTACGCTTCTTTATTCTAACTTGGATTACCTTCCACATAGCCACAGCAACTCACAGAACGGTACTGATTTTATTGATATATTTTCTATGTTCGCAAGATTTCTTTCCTGCACTCTCCCATTTATTTTAGAGGATACTGAACTACAGTAAAACATGGCTGGAAATGGTTAATAATGTTAAAAACAGCAGAATTAAAATATGATGACTGATTGTCTATTCAGGAGTATGCCATTCAGACTGCTAATGAGAGAAATTTGATTATGGAAAGCATTCAAGCTTTCAAGAAATACAAATTTAAAATGTCTATAGATCTTTTCTCAAAGTATGTGGTTTTGCTCTGTACAGTGGTGAATTTAGGCGATATAGAGTCTGAACATGGAAACAATAGAAGCTTCACTGACGTGATTTAAAAAATAAATATTATATGGGTAAATTTAATACAGCATTTTTAATAACGTTTAATTGCCAGTGTTACGTAATTTATCTTTCTACATTTCATCAGTATGTGACTAACAGTTTCTAAGGTTAGCATTCTAAAATAAATTGAAAAAAAGTAATTTTCGATATACATGTTACAAGATGTTTTCAAAATTAGCAAAGTGTCCTCGATACCAATTTTTAAGTTGTGATGAAAACAACAGTAATGTAAGTATTGTTAAAATGAATTTTTCAATGTGTAGAATTATTTCTTGAAAATTGTATACAAAACAGTTGCAATTACCGAGCCGGCTTACTATTGCCAGTGTGAAAAAATATTGTAACGATAATGTACAATGGCTTTTGCAAAGAATGAAAAGAAACATCCCTAGTAGGAAACAATTTAGATCTGTAAGAGAACTGTCAACCGAATAAGTTAATTTACCTTGAGTGGAAACTAGAATAAATAATACTACATTGAATATTTCATGAGTTTGTTAAGGCTTTTGGCTGCATGAACTTTGATATACTCATGCAACGAGAAAAATATTACGGTATAAATGACATAGCAGGATGGCGGTTATCTCAAATTCTTACAAAACACACGGGAAGCAGCATCTAGGTTATCACAGTACTTGTGGTGTGTACATTTGAGTTGTTTAACCCTTTGCTGCACATCAAAATAAATTTTCCTCAAAATCATCAATTGTTCCACACAAAGTAACAAAAGAGACCACTAATGTTTATATGTAAATTTATTTTCGGAAATTTGTTTCATGTAATTACAAAATTACGGGTGGTATTCTCACAATATCGCTAAGACATTAAAAGGCGGAGAAGCTAGTAAAATAGTGGTATTGTATAATACCACTGGTGAGCAAAGGGTTAAGAAGCAGAAACCTTTTGTGGGTGCAATAAATTTCGTTCAGCTTTTAGAGGCGAAAGAAAAATAGCCCCATCAATTACGTCACTGCAGTGATGTATAGTTACAAGAAAAACAATACAAAAAATTTAACCCATTGGTCAGATGGGATGGGCATTTCTTGTCGATTAACCGTCGTTTAGCTCTACACTAACAAATATATTTTCTGATTTACTGGATATCTACATCCTTATCCGGTAAACAATTAACGGTAGAGGGTGCTTCAAGTTCTCACACATATTTTAGTTTCTCCCATTATATGTCTACATCCACATAGATAGTCGTTAAGGCACCATAGGGCGGGCGGCGGAGGGTGCTTCGTACCAATACTAGAAATTTCCTTTCCTGTTTCACTCCCAAATAGAGCGAGGCATAAAACACTGCTTATTCTTTGTAGGTCCCCATACCTGCTCTAATTTCTATTAATTTCGTTGTCATTGTGTGAAATGTAAGTTGGCAGCAGTAGAATCGATTTTCAGTCAGCTTCAATTGCCGCCCCTCTACATTTACTCAACTGTTGTCCTCATCTTGCCTACAAGGATTCCCCGTTTGAAATCCCGAACCCTCTCTGCAACACTTGCGCTGTGATCGAACCTACCAGTAAGATACATAGAAGTTCCCCTGTGAATTACTTCAACGTTCTTCCTTTAAACCCATTTGGGATTGATTCCAAACACTTGACCAGTGTTGCACTAGTATTCTATATGCGGTTTCCTTTGCAGATCAACAACATCTTCTCCCAAGGAACCGATGTTTACCATTCGGGTTCCTCAGAAATTTCCTTAAATGTCCGTTCCACTTCATGTCGTTATGCTACATTACTCGAGGAATTTAATTGATACAACTGTGTCAAGCAGTACACTATTAATATACTCGAAAATATGGGACAGTTTTTCCTACTCGTCTGCATCACCTAACATTTTTTGCTACATTTGGAGCTCGCTGCCATTCATCACACCAACTAGAAGCTTTGTCTAATTCATCTTGCGGCCTACTCCAGACACTCAGAGATGACTACATCCATTACATCACAGGTTCCTACTCACTCTGTACGTCAGACCATGTACGTATGTGGATAATAATAGCGATCACATCACACTTCCCAGGGGTACTCCCGACGATACTTTGTGACTGATAAACACTCATTCTCGAGGAGAATGTACTAGGTGTTGTCACTTGACAAAGTGTCACTCACTCATCTGGAAAATTATTCCATATGCTCGTACATTCGTTAGAAGTCTGTCGCCGTTCGGAAATCAAGGAATAAGCAGTTTGTCTGCTCGCTTCATCGATGAAACATCATCATGAGAGAAAATGGCAAGTTGACTTTCACGCGAGCGGTGCTTCCTAAGACTGTGCTGATTCATACATAACTTTTCCATCCCAAAGAAATTTATTATACTGGGTATAAGATCCACCTGATATGTAAACCAGTGATTCTTCTGGTTACCCAAACAAGTTTCGGTACCTCTGTGCAATCACCAGTAAGTATTTTATTAGATGGCAACTGTGAAAATGAACATAAGTTAGTGCTTAGGTGTGAAAATTAGGCCTAATGACTGTTTGCCTTACTTTCGATTATTACCATAGTTTTTCATTGTGAGGTCATGTAGGACCATTTTTACGACATCCAATGTTGGTAGCGTTGTCATCTGAAAACTATTAGTTCTATGTGAAAATTGTTCTTTCAGTTTTTTGATGAGTTAACATGTTACATCTACTTTGTGTATGGAAACGTAATTTCGATGTGTTGGTAACTTCCATATATAATTCTATATTGTCTGTAACATACAGTTGATTTTGGCATATACTTCGTCTTTCCCGTTGCTGTTAACCACACACAAAACACACGTATTACAGTGACAATCAACTTTACTCCTTAACGAAAACAGACTGTAACTGTTTTACTGTCATCCATACTAGTCGGCCTTCATTTATTCTCAATTGTAGATGGTGGCGGATTTGAATTTTGGATTTTTTCCCCTCTCTGTGCCTGGGTGTGAGTTTTTGTGTGTATGCATTTCAATTGCTTGTCTTATCATTTCTGTATTGCACCTTTAATGAGTTAGTGTGTTTTTGAATATTGTTATGAAATCATTCATAACTAGTTTTTCTTCTGCTATTTCTTTTCGTATGAGGTAATTGTCCTCTATTATAAGTTTATGGTACAGGTTGTGACTTTCTGTGTTTGTTGGTTGTTAGTTCTGGGCAATGAAGTGGTCTGCAAATGTGCTATGGGTTCTGTTACTATTTCGTCATCTGAGAACAATTATGGATTCATAAGAGAAGCGTATAATCCATGCAAAGCAGCCTGGACACTAGTAAACGAACGTATTAAAAAACCCGCGTCCTCTTCAAGTACCTTTCCAATGTCCACTTTACTAAAGTAATATAAGACAATGTAGCTGAAACCCAGACTCGGTTCTGGAAACCACAGCAAAATGGAGTCCTGGAAGAAAGTACAACCGAATGATATAATGAAAATAGTAAAAGCTTATAAAATTTCACAGAGTCCAGCTATCTATGGGATGTCCTGTACTGACCTGAAGAAAATATGTCTGTCCAGCATGTTCAGAGACGATATTCAGTTAATGTTTGGGCAGGAATTATTCATATCCACGTAGTTTGGCCATAATTTTTCCTCGCCAGCTAAATGATTATGTTTATCGCATAATACTCGAACACGTATTTCCCGGTCTTCTTGAAAGTGGAGCGTTTCAAGCAAGAAGACAAATATAGTTGCAGCATGTGGGGTACATCCTCAGTTACCAAAATAGAGTGAGAACATTCTTGTTTCCTGCAGGCAAAACTATTATGCTTTGGCGTCGTTTAGAGCACTAACTTTTAGACAGACAACGTATGTTTGTATATTCAAGTTTTGGCTACAACCAATATATTATCTCTGAAAATTGTATACTTATTTCTGAAACAAATCGTGTATCCTCCGTTCCGGAGCTTTGCGACAGTATGTTCGTATGATCCTCCTGCGTGGGTGATTTCATAAACGGGAAATTGAAAACTTCGCCAGTCATTTTGCTGTCTTTTATCGGAAAATTAGAACCGTTTTGCAGACTGACTCAATAAAAGAAATGGAGCTAATGTCGTTAACATCTGCCAAAATACTAAAAGAATGTGACCTAAAAATGAATAACAAGAAAACAAAATTTTTAATAGTAGCGGAAACAAAAGAAAGCGGTGAAGTTGATGTTAAAATTGAAGATGTTCTAGTACAGGTGGGGAGCATCTGTTATTTTGGGAGCACACTCACAAAACACAATAAATGCATTACACATATAATGAGAAGAATATCCTTGGCAAAACAAACTTTCCAAAATAAAAAATAAAAAATTCAAAAAGAAAAATCAAACAAGTTAACAAAACAAATTTACACTTTATTTGTAATAATGTGACCGGTTTCGATCTACGCAGAGATCAGCATCAGCCCGAATCCGTCTGTAAAATAAAAGACAATATGCTATAAAGGAAAACATGTACGACAAAATAATATTATTTGTTATGCCTGTATCCCTCTACTCCATATTTTCATTTATTTTACAGACGAATTCGGTCTGATGATGGTCTTTGGAAAGATCGAATCCGGTTACTTTATTATAATTAAATTTTAAACCCTTTTTTTAGAACTTGACTGATAGTTTCATTTTGAATCATACACTTTTTGCTGCTTTCCTAATAGGAAACGATGTTTTCCAAATCCATTAAAATTAATTTACTTACAAACAACCATATAAGACTGGAATTTAGGAAAACGTTCGACAAAACTTTAGTATGAAGTATCTTATGGATGATGCCTGGAGACTGAGAAAAGCAGAGGAAAAAGAGAGTGGAGGCATTGAAAATATAGATTTGTTGAAAAGAACCGTAGGGATCGAAAAATTAATGGTGAGGTGTAAACAGAAGTGAATGATAGTAGAACGCTGCTGTAGTATGTAGGAAGTAAAAGGGCAAAAATGATAGGACACATATTGAGACACAACCAGTTCTTGGGGAATATATTTGAAGCTAAAAAAGATATAAGGAGAAAGCCAAGAGGCAGGCCAAGAGCAACGTTTTTTTAACACGAAACAGGAAATGAGCCTAAAATCATTCTGCATTTTATGTGTTATTTATTTAGGTCATCGGATGTTATTTTACTACAGAAATAACAAAATTCAAAATTACCTAATCTAATTCCTTCAGCATCAAATGATTTTCATAGGCTACTTTCCATTATCCTTATTTTTCTCTTGTTTATGTTCATTTTAGAACCTTTTTCAAAACACTCTCCACTCCATTCCATTGCTCTTCTAGGTCCTCTGATGTCTCTGCCAGAATTACAATGTCATCGGCAAACCGCAAAGTTTTTATTTCTTCTCCCTGATCTTTAATTCCTTTTCCAAATCTCTCCTTGCATTCCTTCTCTGCTTGCCGATGTACAGATTGAATAACTTTGTGATGATATCGCCAGCCCAGACTGATCAATGAGTGACTGATAGAAACCTTCGACGGGCTCATCGATTTTACCTACGACCAGAATCTTCTCGCGTTTTCGGCTAGATCTCGACAAATTCTGGTCTTACTCAATGAACGCATGAAACAAGGAAGAGGGATTGTTTGAATTCTTATGTGCCTACTATAATTAGTCTAATACTGATTTCACTATTCCAATAGGCGCGATACTTAACTGACTGGATTATGATCCTCCTATGGAGTACTGAAATGTAATGCCTTCGATATTGTTACATGATCATTGTTGAAGCTACTTAAATAAGACTCGATTAAAGTTCAACCTCTTTCTCAACATAGTCGCCTTAGCGAAGATCACATTCTTCCCAACGAGAGTCCATTTAGCTCGTACTATGATATAATTTCGAAGGTAGAATAAAGATTTTTCCTTGCCTTATTTTCCTTGTTGGATTCACTCTGTGTGACGCATACGTGTACATTTCTGTGAGCTGCAGCTTCTCCTGCTTAAGCACTTGCCGAATGCTGTAGTTTACTGCATGGACAGCGGAAACCGGAGTGCTCTCAATCCCAGATAGTGAATGAATATAGCGCAGTTATTTTCGCGTAACATGATGCGGAAATTTTTAGCTACTCTCATTGTTTATGACGTCGTATCTCCTATAGTATGAGTCGTTGATGCTTTTCACCCCGACAGAAATTGTCTTCTAAATGTTAATGATGTTTTTACCAAGCTTGGCTGAAATCGATCCATTAGTTAAGAAGGTTATGTGTAACATGTTTGCATGATGAGGAAATTTTTAATAGTTTATGACGTATTTCGGAAACTATCTGTCGTAAGTGGTTCTTACTCTACAGCGATTCTTGTGTGTTAGTAGTTTAAGAAATATATGTGCCAAATTTGATTGACATCGGTTGGGGAATTTAAGAGAAGACGTGGAACATACACGCATAAATATCTACGTACATACATTTCTATAATACGTAAATATATGTACAGTCACGCAATTCTTCAACACCTAAACTAACAAGGAACACCTCCATAAAAGACAACTGGATGTTTAGAACAACCCCGATCATGAAAACACATGGGTCTTTGCCATCTCCATGCAAAATTATGGCTAATAACAAAACTAGTGGATATGATGGAATCCCAGCAGAATTATTTAAAGTTATTGGAAAAAATGCAGTGAAAGTACTGCACTCAGTATGTCAGAAAATATGGCGCACACAGCAGTGGCCAGAAGACTGGAAAAGATCAATATTCATCCCGATACCAAAGAAGGGAATCTCTAAGGAATGTTCTGATCACCTAACAATTGCACTTATCTCGCATGCTAGCAAGGTCATGCTGCAAATTTTATAAAACAATATCCAGATCGAGAGCTACCAGGAAAAAAAGTTGGGTTTAGAAAAGGGAGAGGAACCAGAGATCAAATTGCCAACATTCGGTGGATTATGGAAAAAGCAAGATAATTCCAGAAAGATGTATACCTTTGCTTTATTGATTATACCAAAGCCTTTGTGTCAATCACAACAAATTATGGGACGTACTCAGTAAAATGGTAGAACCAGTTCACCTCATTCATCTGATACGAAGTTTATACCTTGACCAAGAAGCCACAATGAGAACTTTGTATGGCACAACAAAATGGATAAAGATTCAGAAAGGGGTTCGGCAAGGCTGCATATTGTCTCCGTTCTTATTCAATCGGTTTGCAGAGCAAGTTATGAGAAATGCCAGGATAGACGAAGAAGAGACAGGAATTAAAATAGCTGGAATAAATGTAAACAACCTCAGATATTCAGATGATACCATACTGCTCGCAGAAAGTGAAGTAGAGTTAAAGACTCTGTTGCTGAAGGTACAAAAAAACGAAAGCGAAAAGGCCGGTCTCAGGCTAAATGTAAAGAAAACCAAAATTATGGCAACTAAACCTATTAATTCATGTGATATAGGAGGAGAATCCATGGAGGTGGTGTCCACATTCAATTATTAGGGAGACATGACTATCCCAATAAAATAAGAGGAATCAGATCGAAAACGGAACGATTTAGGTGTTCTTTCTTCCCGCGCGCTATTAGAGAATGGAACGGTAGAGAAAAGTTATGAAAGTGGTTAATGAACCCTCTGCCAGGCACTTAAATGTGATTTGCAGAGTATCTATGTAGATGTAGATGTTATCTCGGTTCCTATATCTCTGATGATGGCGACTGCAGCAAAGAAATCAGGAGACGCTTGTTGCTTGGAAGAAAGGCGTTGTCAAACCTTGAAAAGTTTATAAGGTCCAGAGACATAACTTTAACAACAAAGATACGTATTGTGAAGGCTATGATCTTCCCAGTTGTAATGTATGGATGCGATACGTGCACCATTAGAAAGGGTGAACGGCGAAGAATTGACTCCTTTGAATTGTGTTGGAAAATTCTTTGGATTCCGTGGACAGCGAAAAGAACCAACAGATTAGATTAGATTAGAGCAAATAAAACCAGATTGCTCTCTGGAAGGTCTAATATTAAAACAGAAGTTGACCTACTTTGGACACATAATGCGAAGACATGTCTCACTGGAAAAAAACGTTAATGCTGGGGAAGATGTAAGGCACTAGAAGAAGAGGCCGGCCGAGGATGAGGTGGATCGATAGCATCACAGAAGCAACGTGTTCCAACCTGGAAGATCTACGGGAGAAATTGCAGGACAGAGGGAAGTGGCGTGCTTTGGGTCACGAAGAGTCGGAATCGACTAGAGAGAGAGAGAGAGAGAGAGAGAGAGAGAGAGAGAGAGAGAGAGAGAGAGATGCAGAAAGTTCGAATGATGTGTTGAAAGAAATAAGAAATGCAGTAATAAGGTATCAATAAAATAGGTGGTAAATTAATACGTAATTCAGCGACATGTGTCGTTAAAATTTTTAGTCAACAGTAACAAATCCTGCTCTGAATAATTATACTAGTAATTGTAAAGTAAGCACTATCAGGGGTCCAGGACTATTTCTTCGGAATTAATATCACTTTAAGCAGAGGGATTATGGCACTGTTGGCTGATAATACAAGGTGTCTACAACGAAATTCCATAATTTAAATTTGTTCCATATACAAAACTAAATGAAAGAAATTCATTTCTTTACGAATATAAGTTGTATGTGAAGATGCGTTTTGCGAAAGAAATTACCATAACAAATCAAAACACTTCCACGTGAGCCCCCTGCAGTGTCATGAAAAATGTCGTATCTGTGATTTCCATCCAGGACTGCTGCAACATGTTCGAAGGAATAGTTTCAATAATTTCCACAATCCGAGTACGGATGTCTTTAATGTGCCGCACTGCAGTGTCGAACACTCTGTCCTTGACATAGCCCCAGAGAAAAAAATTCAACGGTGTGGTGTTAGGAGAACATGGAGGCCAATTTGTAGGTGCACCTCGTCCAATCCAGGGTCTTGGAAAAGTTACATTTGAGCTTTCCCAATATCAAGTGACCAGTGAGGTGGAGCATCATTTTACTGAAATCAAAAGGTTTGGTTTCAAGGCTTCATCCTGGGAAAAGACAAAGAACTCCAGCATGTCTAGGTATGTCATTCCTGTGACGTTGTTTCAGGAAAGAACGAGAAGAATGGTGCAACTATCTTGTCAAACATGAGGTCACACAAAACGCCCACTTTCGGGCTATCTCGCAACTTTTCCCTGACACTGGATTCTGTGACCCCCAAATTCGAACGTTATTGTTTGCTCACATTTCCAGAGTCATAGACATTCCACTTGAGAAGAAAACAGGATTCTTGAGAATTCAGTTGAATATTTCGTTTGCCAATTTGTATCGCCGTTGCTTGTCATCAGGCTTTATGTCCTACACTACTGCACCTTGTTTGGAGACAGATGCAACCGCTTTGTCAGTATGAACAGATGCATCTGAAGTTCTCATGAAACGTAACGAACTGATTTTAGTGTTCTTCAGAGACCCGCCAACGTCTTCTATGCCCCTTCACTATGCTGCCAGTCTTGTAAACACCACAAAACTTCGCAGCAAAATAATGGATTTAAACTCTGCGTACCAAAGCACTTCTTCTGAAGTGACGCCACTTCCGTTTGTACGGATAAAGTGTGGCAGATGTCGGGAAAAGAAATTTAGTCAGAAACTTTAAGTCCTTCTGCACCTAATGGCAAAGTTGGATCTGAAACAAAGGAAGATTTATAATTTTTAATTGCCTTAAAAAATAAAAATTTAATTGAAGAATGCAAAGTTTTGCATGGAAATGACACAAAACATTGATTCTCTTATTAACGAGTGTTACTGTAAATCTTAAAACAGAAGCTACCAGTTAACACTTAAATTGGTTTACAGCAGTTTCAGGTACTGACAGCCCTTCTTCAGACGCATATTGGCACGTTGATACATTTATTCTGTACGTGGTTGTTATTTTAAGCATGGTTTCGTTCGGATTCTAGCATTCCAAAGTTCTACAGTGTCCCTTGTGAGTTAAACCCACTTCGTTAACGGCACATGCCAACCCTGATGGTTAACTATGAAACACGGACGAAAAATCAGTGATTAAAAACTGGAAACCCGAACAGGACACGCCATTACTCACGAAGCGAAGTCGCAGCAATCCACTGAATGACACGCCCACATCACCTACGTTGATCTGCAGTAGGCTTTTGGGGCATATGCTATTTTAGAACGGCATGAAACACCTTAAAGAAAACGATCTATTGATACGCAACTACACATGCCACACTCCATACAATTGTTATTCTGTGCATTGTTTCGTGTGGTTCAGAGGTCAGTGGTATTCCTCGTTTGAAATTTCCAAAAGATAAACATTCGTCTCGTAAAGAATCTGTTGAACCTTTTGTTATGGCGTTTCCTTTCTTACGATAGCGTCGTGTTACGCTTGTCAGGGAGCAGGACGAAAATCGACAACTGAAATTCTATTCAAAGTCACAGAAGTATGCAGATTCCTGCGAATTGTATGAATATATCTTATTTGCATGTCACTGCTATCGATAGAAAAGGGAAAAGGTTAGAATTGAACATTCCGTCGACGAGTCGTTGAATAAATGCGGACCTGTCTGAGTATTTCCATTTCTCACTCTGCAGACGGAATTGTTCGCATTTTCCGATAGATGGTGGAGGGAAGGTACGAAGGCAAATCGAAGTGGAAGGGGAGAATATAAATTGACACTTAATAGAAAAGTTCAGAAAATTCACGCAAATGTAATTAAAATAAACTCCATGAATATTCTACCAGACTGCTATGTTTGTCAAAGACAATCTACAATTGTTAAATGAAGTGAATCCGGATTTCATACATTATAATTAAATGAAATAGACAAATAATAAACAAAACATATGAATTTCAAAAAATGTTCAAATGTTTGTTAAGCTTATGGGACTTAACTACGGGGTCATCAGTCCCTAAACTTACAAACTACTTATTAACTAGCTAATACTAAGGACGGCACAAATATCCATGCCCGAGGGGGGATTCGAACCCCCGACCGTAGTGGCCGTGCAGACCGTGACTGACGCGCCTCAGTCCCCTCGGCCACCGCGGCCGGCATATGAATTTCAGTTTCTAATTATTAACATATCCACCAAGAGCCGTAAAGTTTAAGTTGTTTTTATTTAACGACTGGTTTCGTTATATATTAACTTCAGGCTGTATACAAATAACGTTACAAATCAGTGTTGTATCTGTAACATCATGCTCTGCATCTGTCGTGCAAAATATAAAGAATAAGTAGTACTAATGAGTCAACAATTAGCATTGACCTAATGTAATAAGGCTAATAAATGGTTCAATAAAAGCGCTATTAAATTAAAATTACATTTATAAATAATACAAGAATCCAAGTATCACTTCTAGAAGCAATGGTGTTGATTTTACGCAATCAATAATATTTATCCAGACTGTTTGTGTCCTAAGATATTTCAGACAGTGGTAGATACTTGTGGAAGCAGCATGGACGCCTAAATCGTAACATCCACAGACTCTCTGATTCATTTTCGACGTAAGAAGCTGTGATTATAGCCATGAATAGCGGCATTATTCAGTATGATTTGAGCTTCTTTCATTCTTAAACATGGGGCTGTATTTTCAGTCAACTTGAGAATGTACAGTTTCAGCCCTCTCATCTTTATTTGCATTGTTGTTCTTGTCAGAACACGATTTTGAGACAGTAAATTCTTGGTTACCGATGTCTGATCAAGAAAAGAATGGCGATACGGTTTCTTCAAAATGAATGTGCACATCACATCTTTATGTCCTTGATTGTGCTACTGCATGTTGTTATTAATAAATGGATGGTATCTATGTGTGTGTCGTCTGCGCATGCAGAGGTGTAAGACACCATAGGTAAATATGTGATCAGCCTTTTGCTTCTCCAAAGCAGTGGCGCCTACTTATTTGAACCTTAAGTCGTTGGAAAATATAACAGTCAGGATAAACTAACTAGAATTAAATTTCGCGAGGCTCCCGATCCTTGTACCCGAAACATGACCCAGTGTAGGGGCGGAAAATGCAGCACAAACTGCCCATTGAAAATGTGGAGGGACTCATTTACAGCTAAATTTAATCATCGTGGTGGTGTGTCAATACTTGTAAAACCAATGTGTGTGTGTGTACGATTTAGATTAGTTACGTGTGACCTTGTCTGCATTAACTACGAATGTGTCACTGTTCGTGAGTGGTATAACTGTCACAGATGAAATTTACCAACAAAACAATGTGATGACCCAGTCTATTATATAAACTGATTAAAGTATGAATTTTGGTGTAATTCTGTACTTGAAATCTATTAAACGCATCAGACATTGAATCTAGTAAAATTACGTGTGATATTTAGAGCGCAGCGGATAACACAGTAAATGAAGCCCAACTCCTAATGAAACAATTGTAATTAAAATCGTAATCTGACTGAATTCTTCTATCGTGTATTTGAAACGTAATGTATGCTATTTATTTTTAGCGGACACAACATACCAGTGACCAGGCTATACTCAAGTTATTCAATTGCGAGAGCCAAGAAAAATAAGTGTCAGTCTGATTGCTGGAATACTTTATCAGCTTTATGAAATAATACTTCAGTTAGGACATTCAAATAAAATTGATTAGTCATGAATGTCACTTAATCTTGTGGCTTGCATTACACAACAATCCCTACACTATCTCAATTGCATTTGGGTAAATTTTTTTTTAAACTGATGAAATCTGATTATCTTTAGAAGAACACAACTGAATACAAATACTATTTTTCTTGCAAGACAACTAAGCTTTCTTTTAACTATTAAGCCAATTAATTAACATAACAATGTGATCTTTTATAAATACAACATAACTCTCTATTTGGGCAGATCACTTTGGCTACCTATGTGTTACTTTTATTCTTACTAGTTATGCAGATTGATCTCATTAAGAATTATACTTTCACTAATATTTTTTCAAATTGTAAGTCAATGACTTGCTTTGTTAAAGGGCAATAACACAACACAAAATTAATATTGAAAATGGTGAAAGGAATGGGCACTGGTGACTTGCGCGGCCTCCCGCGTCTGTGGTTCGGATCCTCTCTCAGGCATGGATGTGTGTGTTGCCCTTAGGTTCGTTTAACTTAGTTTAAGTATTGATTATAAGAGGTAATCCGTCTTATGCTGACTGCAATTAAGAGTTTTATATTACACCAGACGCGTTTCACTTCTTATTTTAATAGCATCTTCTGTGGTCTATAAATGATACATGGGTTTGTACATTTTGTTTTGTATACATAGATTAAAAACGGTTTTAAAGACTTTTGTGCACGTTAGGCCTTTGTGTTTTTAACTTGATATTCGGTCTACTGACGATGTTGTTGTCTCCTCTTTTCATTTATTTTCATTTCACTGCTGTTTCTCCGTCTTCTTGGATGGATTTGATTTTATTATGGCGTGTTTCTTTTGGCTGTGTGCGGCACTTTACGTCTGTTTTTCTGTCGTTACTTCCGTTTCATCACAGCACATCACCTCACTTATTTGGACTGCATACCGATTGCATTTCACCTGTTTTAAGTGGAATGCCTTTCGATTTGTTTATCACTTCACTACAGTGTGGCTATGTTGTTTTTGTCTGTTCATTTGTTTTCCGTATGGTCTGTGAGTGTTGCCAACGATATATATATATATATATATATATATATATATATATATATATATATATATATATATGTGTGTGTGTGTGTGTGTGTGTGTGTGTGTGTGTGTGTGAAAGAGAGAGAGAGAGATTTAATTTCAGCGCACAGGATATTCAGATGTTATTTCAGACGAGTAAGCGCAGGTTTAATTGGGTTTTGGTGGTGTGGTAGTGTGGGAGAGGGGGTAGGCGAGGGTATCGCGATTTGTGGTTTTGTGAAAGGAGGAGGTGAAGTGATAAAGAAATCGAAAGGCATTCCCCTTAAAACAGGTGATATGCAATCGGTATGCAGTCCAAATAAGTGAAGTGAGGTGCTGTGATGAAACGGAAGAAACGACAGAAAAACAAACGAAAAGTGCTGTACACAACCGAAAAACACGCGCCATGAACAAGCCAACTCCAGCCGACAAGACGGAGAAACAGCAGTGAAATGTAAAGAAGAGACAACAACACCGTGAGTAGACCGTATGTCAAGTTAAAAACACATAGGCCTAACAAGCAACAAAAAAAAAACCTGTTTTTAATCTATGTATCAAAGACAAGCGGTACATACTTTTGTATCATTTGCAGAACACAGAAGAAGCTTATAAAATAAAAATCGAAACGTGTCTGGTGTAAAATAAATCTCTTTATTCTAGTCAGCATAAGACGCATTTCCTCTTATAATCAATTTTAACAGCTGTTGCGGAAGATGGCCACACAACTAAACATAGTTAGCTTAAGTAGTTTGTAAGACTAGGGACTGATGACCAACTTAGTTTGGTCCCAGACAATTACAAGTATTTGAACATTTTTTGGTGACTTCAGGTTAAATCAAAACTGGCACATTTTGTTAACTAACTTCATTAATAAGAAACACCAAACACCTGCTACAACAATAATCATACAGTACTATAATTACAAAAAAATTACCTTTTTCTTTCAAATTGCAAATACGTAATCCCAGCTAGTGATATAGTGTTCTCCACAAGAGGGCAGACTATCGTCCTTTCAAAATTAATACGGCTGCCTAAGCTCCAAAACTAACTGGCAGACAGCATCTGCTTCACACAAGCTACACTCTCCGAGTCCAGCCACCGACTTCTCGCAACTTGCAGACTGCTTTGCTCGCTACTACCCAGGTCAGAGATAATGCTCACTCTCTGGCTTATGCCACAGATTACCAACTTGTCCATATTAACAAATGCATTCAAAATAAAATCAGAATTTCACATAGAAATGGATTGTGTTAACGTACAGTTCAAATACCAATAAAATGTGCCCAAGGCAGATTAACAGTTAAAATTCTAATAAAAATCTGCCATGGCAGAATATGTGTTCTCCTTTCACTTGGAAGCATGCATAAAGAACAATGAGTTTAACCAATAAAACCGTGTGCGAGGCCTGGTACTGGGATTAGGAAAAGGAAAGAATTAAAGTGGAGTATAGGGCCTACAAGGAAGTCGTTAGTAATTTCCTGAAACATGAACAAACATGCTTGAATAATATACAAAGGATTAATTACTTTCAGTGGGCAGTAGCAATAAAAACCAATTAAAATCATTATTGTCATTAGAGACTGTTTATGCCTTTCAGCGTTCAGTCTGGAGTATAGTTCCCCTAATAAAATTCCTCCTTCAACCCCTACTGAATGTTAACACTGATGCCCCCTATGATGTTAAGCCTTTTACTTCAAAATCATTCTTGACCGAATCTAAGTACTTTTTCCTTGATCTACCTCGACTCGTCTACTGTCGAAACCATGTGTCTCTCAGATAAATTTCCTTCTTCCATGACCTCACCAACTCAGCCTGTTCGGTCTAATTGCCGCGGTGGAGTAGCCGAGCGGTCTAAAGCGTCTCGCTGCGGGGCGCGCGGTTGCTCGCCGTGGAGGTTCGAGTCCTCCCTGGGGAATGTGTGTGTGTGTTGTCCTTAGGTTAGTTTACCTAGGTTTAAGTAGTTTGTAAGCTACGGACTGTTGACCATCCAGTTTGGTCCGATAGAATTACAAACATCTGAACATTTTGTTCGCTTTAATTGCTTCATGTATGGTGTTCATTCCAGGTTTTTCCTAGATTTCCTCATTATGGAACACCCTCCTTCCATTGATCACATACGTTAGTACCTGTAATCTTCCTTACTACTTTAATCTATGTAATCTCAACCTTATTGAAAAGCTACGCTGTGTCCACCTAGCTTCCACACCCATCCAACAAAATTGGTCTAAAGACGGAACGGTGCACTGCTATCTTAATCTTGATACTGACTTTCTTCCTACAGAGGAGGTTAGATCGTAGCTGAAAACTGACTGCATTTTCTTTGCTACACTCTCCGAGTCCAGCCACCGACTTCTCGCAACTTGCAGACTGCTTTGCTCGCTACTACCCAGGTCAGAGATAATGCTCACTCTCTGGCTTATGCCACAGATTACCAACTTGTACATATTAACAAATGCATTCAAAATAAAATCAGAATTTCACATAGAAATGGATTGTGTTAACGTACAGTTCAAATACCAATAAAATGTGCCCAAGGCAGATTAACAGTTAAAATTCTAATAAAAATCTGCCATGGCAGAATATGTGTTCTCCTTTCACTTGGAAGCATGCATAAAGAACAATGAGTTTAACCAATAAAACCGTGTGCGAGGCCTGGTACTGGGATTAGGAAAAGAAAAGAATTAAAGTGGAGTATAGGGCCTACAAGGAAGTCGTTAGTAATTTCCTGAAACATGAACAAACATGCTTGAGTAATATACAAAGGATTAATTACTTTCAGTGGACAGTAGCAATAAAAACCAATTAAAATCATCATTGTCATTCATTATGTTGCAATCCTGTGAAAAAGTACATGCTAAGTACTTGAAACTGTCCACCTGTCCTACCTTTGTTCCTCCTATTTCGCATTCAGTCCGTTTAAATCTCTTTCCCAGAGACATTACTTTCGTTTTGGAGACGCTGATAGCCCTTACATCTCTGATCTAGCTATGAAATATTATATTGCAGTCTTTCAAACGAATCTGTCATCACAACTAAGACGTCCGCATGTGTGAGACTGCTTACTTTGTTCCCATCTCTTTCAATCTCACCCTGCCAGTCTAAAGATTCGCCATATGCTCCATAAATAATATGAACAACAGTAGTGACACGTCACAGCCTTATCTTAACCCTACAACTACTGTGAACCATATAGTTTGCCGTCAACTCTAACTGCTTCCTGACAATATATCACCTGCAGGTTTGCTTCCTATTCCATAATTGAGTAGAACTGACAATAGCTTTCTCCTAGGTATAGTGTCATAGAAATTTTCTAATATAAAACATAAATACAATTCCCTGTTCTACTCATAGCACGTCTCCATTATCTGCCGTAAGCCAAGGATCTGGTTCTAGCAGCCTCTAAAAGGACCACACCCGCACAAGACCGAACATTGTCCAAACACCCCAAATGCAGCCGCTATGTCAAAGAACACCTTCCTCTCACAATGCAGAATTGATGCTACCGGTGTAAACTGCGACGGCCTCTCCCATAAATAGTCCAGTAACCTAGTACATCGTAAGTTGCATCAATGTGGGATAGTAGGTATTTATCTTTTTTTCTTCTTCTTTTTCTTGTATGGTATTTGACGGAGATGCTATATCCAAATTTTCGACCTCGGCAGACACCCGGATCACTTTTGAATATCCCAAAAACTGCTAAATTTTCGCACTTTTTTCGGTTTTTTCTCATTTTCGCTCTGAAGCACTACTTTTTTGACAAACACTATTCCATACATTTTTAAACTGCATTACATTTTCTACAGTTTGAGACCAAAATGAGCTTGGAAGGCACAATAGTTCCTGAGATACAACTTTTCAAAAATTGGCAACTATTCACAACTTTTAAGATTTAAGGAAATATTTGTGTTTGATTTTATGCTGTCGTCTTTATATCTCCTATAACCTTTCTGAAATGATTCCGTGAGGTATATATTCATTCAGTTTGTTATTTTAAGGGTCATTAGAGATGATTTTGCCGGCCGCGGTGGCCGAGGGGACTGAGGCGCTCCAGTCACGGTCTGCACGGCCACTACGGTCGGGGGTTCGAATGCCCCCTCGGGCATGGATATTTGTGCCGTCCTAGTTCGTAAGTAGTTCATAAGTAGTTTGTAAGTTTAGGGACTGATGACCCCGTAGTTAAGTCCCATAAGCTTAACAAACATTTGAACATTTTTAGAGACGATTTTCGGTGGAAGGTCGCAGTTCACAAGGCAAGTGAAACTGAAGAAATAAGTGTATATAAGATAAGAAATGTATTGAAGAAAAATGTATTGTATAAAAAGTGTAAATGAATTGAATGTGTACACGGAATGTTGCAGGTCAACGGACCTGGGCCAATAAATCTGCCAATCCGCATCCTTTAGTGTAATTTTCGTCTTGGACGTCCTGAAATAGAATGTACGTATGTATCTGTCGATTGTCCCAAGGTTAAACCTTGTCGAAAAGTCCTAATATAAATACAACACACAGGTTGATAAGTATTAACCGACAAAAATAATGGTATCAACAACATATGGTAGCTATTAATTAATAGAAATGAAGGTAACTTTCAATAGCAATACGATTATAAGTACTATTGCATCAGCATACTCTGAAAGGAACCTAATTGGTGTACAATCGGGACCGGAGGACTTCCTTTGGTTAAGTGATTTAAGTTGCTTTAATACTCCAGAGGTATCTACGTCTAAATTAAGCATGCTGGCAGCTGTTCTTGATACGTCTTCTTTAGTGAAGGAGTTTTGGAAAGCTGTGTTAAACTTTTCTGTTTTAGTAGTACTGTCATCGGTAGCATCACCATTGCTATCGTGTAGTGAAGGTATTGATTGTGTTTTGCCGCTAAATTAGTTCACATATGCCAAATGTTTCTTAGGATTATCTACCAAATTACGTGACAGGCTTTCAATGTGGTATCTGTTGTAAGCTTCTCGCATTCAGGTTTGAGCTAAATTTCTAGTCTCTGTAAAAGATTGCCAGTCTTGAAGATTTTGTGCGCGTTTAAATCTGGCATGTTTTTTCCTTTGCTTTTCCAAGAGTTATCTAACCTGTTTTGTGTACCACGGAGTATCGGCTCTCCCTTTTTTGTTTGGTATAAATCTGCCAATGAGTGAAGGCTGCTGCCCTCGCACGCGGGGTGCAAGCAGAGCTGTCGATTTGTAGCATTGTTCCCAGGGTTGATCGGGGTCCTTTGGGTTGGAGCCGAGTGGAGGGTCTGAACCAGAGGCTTCGCCGACTCTGTGACAGTCATGGCTGCAGATTTTTGGATCTGCGTTATCGGGTGGGGAATTGTAGGGTGTCCCTAGATAGATCAGGGGTGCACTACACTAAGGAAGCGGCTACTCGGGTAGCAGAGTACTTATGGAGTGGACATGGGTTTTTTTAGGCTAGGCGCTAACTCTGATGAGCACTCGCCTGTCAACATTCAAACAGCGAATTCAGGCCACGTTAGGCTAAAAAATTCGAATATCAAAATATTAGCCGCGAACTTACAAAGTATTAGAAACAAACTTCCCGAATTTGCCACACTGCATGGAAATTATTGTGCTCAGATAGTTTTAGGCACCGAAAGCTGCCTAAATCATGATGTGGCAAGTTCAGGTATATTTAGCGAGGCGTGGAATGTATATCGGAAAGATAGATCGGATACAACTGGAGGAGGAGTGTTCATCGCTGGGGACAAAGATATTGTTTCTACTGAGATCGAGGTTGAAAGTAACTGTGAAGTTATCTGGGCACTATAATAGGTCTGAAAGAAGTGCTGCTGTAGCAGTTTTAGAATCATTCATAGAAAGTCTACACAAGGTAGTGCATAGGTATTCGGGCCATCTAATATTAGTCTGAGGAGACTTCAACCTTAAGAGTATAGATTGGAACCTCTCTAGTTACATTTCAAGCGGTACAGACAAGCAGTCTTGCGAGATACTTTTGGACACATTCTCCGAAAACTGTCTTGAGCAGTTAAACCGGCAACCCACGCGCAATGGAAATACTTTGGACCTTATAGCCACGAACAGGCCTGACCTTATTAACGATGTCTGTGTAGAGACAGGAATTAGTTATCATGATATCGTCATAGCGTCGATAAGTTCATAAGCCAATCAAGAATGCTAGGAGCGTGTTTCTGTTGGGAAGAGCCGATAAGCAAATGTTACGATCGCACTTAGAAAATGAGTGGGCATCGTTTAATTCCGGGACTATGGATGTAGAGGAATTGTGGACTAAATTTAAGTGCATTGTAAATAAAGGGTTAGAGAAATACGTGCCAGTAAAGACGATTAAGGATGGAAAAGATCCACCGTGGTATAATAATAATGTTAGAAAGCTGCTGAGAAAGCAAAGACTGCTGCACTCTCGATTCAAAAAATAACACGCAATTGATGAAAGGCAAAAGTTACTAGAGATTCGTGCGTCTATAAAAAGATCGATTCGCGAAGCATACAATAATTACCACAGCCATACCTTACCAAAAGATCTTTCCGAGAAACCGAAAAAATTCTGGTCCTATGTAAAATCGGTACGCGGGTCAAAGCCCACTGTCCAGTCACTCGTTGATCATTCCGGGGCAGTAATAGAAGAAAGCAAACGGAAAGCTGAAGTTCTGAATTTAACCTTTAAGAAATCTTTCAAGCAGGTGGACCGCACAAATGTACCATCATTTGATCAACGTACTAATTCCGAAATGGACGACATAGTACTGGCTATTTCCGGTGCAGAGAAGCAGCTGAGAGAGCTAAAAATGAAAAAAGTCTGCTGATTCGAATGTAATATCAGTTCGGTTTTACGAAGAGTATTCTACGGCATTGGCCCCCTACTTAGCTTGCATTTATCGCGAAACTTTAATCAGCGCAAAGTTCCTAGTGATTGGAAAAAAGCGCAGGTGACTCCCGTTTATAAGACAGGAAAGAGAACTGACCCACAAAATTACAGGCCAATATCGTTAACATCAGTTTCATGTAGAATTTTGGAGCATATTCTCAATTCGAATATAGTAAATTTCCTTGAAACGGAAAAGCTTCTTTCTATGAACCAGCACGGGTATAGGAAACATCGTTCATGTGAAACTCAGCTTGCCCTTTTCTCACATGACATCTTGCGAGCCATGGATGAAGGGCAACAGGCGGATAGTGTTTTTCTCGACTTCAAAAAGTTATTCGACGCGGTGCCACACTGCAGACTGCTAACGAAGATACGAGCTTATGGAATAGGTTCACAGATTTGTGACTGGCTGGAAGACTTTCTAAGTAATAGAACGCAGTTCGTTGTTCTCGACGGCGAGTGTTCATCAGAGACGAGTGTATCGTCAGGCGTGCCCCAGGGGAGTGTGATAGGACCGCTATTATTTTCTATCTATATAAATGATCTGATGGACAGAGTAAGTTGTAATTTGCGGCTGTTTACTGATGATGCTATGGTGTATGGGAGGGCGTTGTCTTTAACTGACTGTAATAGCATGCTGGATGATTTAGACAAAATTACTAGTTGGTCCGAAAAATAGCAGCTAGCTCTCACTGTAGAAAAATGTAAGGCAAGTAGGAAAAACAATCCCATATTGTTCGAATACAGCATCAGTAGTGAGCTTCTTGCTGCTGTCGCGTCGTTTAAATATCTAGGCGTAACATTGCAGAGAGATATGAAATGGAATGAACATGTAAGGACAGTTGTGAGTAAGACGGACAGCCAACTTCGGTTTATTGGAAGAATTTTGGGAAGAAGTACTTCACCTGTAAAGGAGACCGCGTATAAAACGCTTGTACGACCACGTCTTGAGTATTGCTCAAGTGTTTGGGACCCGCAGCAAATCAGTTTAAAGGAAGACATAGAGGCACTTCAGAGGCGAGCAGCTAGGTTTGTTACTGGTAGGTTTGACCAATGCGCGAGTGTCACGGAAATGCTCCGGTAACTCAGTTGGGGATAGCTGGAGGAAAGACGACGTTCTTTTCGTGAATTTCTGTTGAGGAAATTTAGAGGTCCGGAATTTGAAGCCGCCTATTTACATTCCGCGTGGTGATCACAAAGACAAGAGAAATTAGGGCTCGGACAGAGGCATATAGGCATTCTTTTTTTCTCGTTCTATTTGGGAGTGGAAGAGGAAAGGAAATACCTAGTAGTGGTACAGTGTACCCTCCGCCACGCACCTTACGGTGAACTGCGGAATATATATGTAGATGTAGGTGTAGATATTATTTCGTTGAATGTAAGCCACATCTGATTTACAGTCACATCCAATGTTGATATATTGTATACATGGTTACTTGCGTATCGCAATTCAGAATACACATTCACAGGGCGAAGCCCACCCGTACTCACACTTTGATGGGTGCTAAGAACCCGATTAAGTCTGTCCAAATCAGCTGACATCCACACATAGATCAGATCAAAGTACACACTTGGTAAGAGTCGTGCTTTCAGTATGGGAGATTTTGTATGCACGAAAAAAGGCATCATTATTGAAGCATGGGAAAAGGGTGTACTTTTAAAAAGGGTAGAGTTATGTATGCTGAAAGAGATTTGAATAGTATGATTCATAGGAAACACGTGGACCAACTCTTGTCATCCATTCCTAGTGATAAGAGTTCCATCGCTGAAATTAATATAACAACCACTATTGATGATGTAGCTGATTTCTTTTTTGAATAGGACACTGATATTCCTAAGACTAAACTGTCATCAACCTCTGTCTCAAATGATCCTCCTGTCATCATCGAGAACAATGAACCTATGGTGCCGCGGTGAAGTAGCCGAGCGGTCTAAAGCTTCTCGCTGCGGAGCGCGCGGTTGCTCGCCGTGGAGGTTCGAGTCCTCCCTGGGGCATGGGTGTGCGTGTTTGTCCTTATGTTAGTTTACCTAGGTTTAAGTAGTTTGTAAGCTACGGACTGATGACCACGCAGTTTGGTCCGATAGATTTACAGACATTTGAACATTTTTTTTCGAACCTATGGTAACACCAAACGTTCTATAGATAGTTAGGGACATTTCAATACTGCGACGCAGTTCCAGGATCCTTAAGGCAACTGAGACACTTAATATTGTTGTCCCTGTCTTAGACGAGGGAGTTGTTACATCTGTTAGTTTAGTCGGCAGTGGTAACTCAGTTGTAAGTTGGTATACTGTATCGAACAGTACATGTCCTCTCGTATGTTATTATGTATGTATTTGTCTTTGTGTGCGTGTAAGATGTAACCAGCGAAATAAAAGTTGTGTGTTGTGTGTTTTACTGTCCACTACTCATAGACAACTAGAGTTTACCTATATTCTTTTGAGGTATCCTTATGAAACATTTGTAGCTAAATGTTAGGAAGCAGAAAAGATGGATAGTAATAGGTCATCGATAAGTATTGTGGGTTGCAGAGTTTACTAGATTTAAATATTGCAGTGTCGTATCATTTATCATCTGAACTAGGATAGTGGAAGACTTAAAGTGAGATACTGGAATATAGCAATGTATGTCAATTCTTATCCCAATGAACCAAACATGTAAGTCAGTTTATACGCTATAGCCGGCCGCGGTGGCCGAGGTGACTGAGGCGCTCCAGTCACGGTCAGCTCGGCCACTACGGTCGGGGGTTCGAATCCCCCCTCGGGCATGGATATTTGTGCCGTCCTAGTTCGTAAGTAGTTCATAAGTAGTTTGTAAGTTTAGGGACTGATGACCCCGTAGTTAAGTCCCATAAGCTTAACAAACATTTGAACATTTATACGCTATAGATGTTATCTAGTATCGTACTATTTTGGTAGTGCCATGTCCAAAATTGTGCACGTGATCAATCTAATGAATTACACGGCCACCAAAGCTTTTGCATCATTAATCATATTAATGGCATGTCTGCGGTGACGGTGTTGGGCTCATGAATACCGTTCATGCGGTAACGGAAAACATCCAATATTCTGTTACTGGCGATGTCATTCATTAATACACAGCTGATTATTTCGCTCAAACAGCTAAAGAAATATTTACAAGTCCGTGATGGTATCTTAGAGACACTTACTATAATTATTAATTAATAATTAGTGATTAGTTACCGAAACAAAAACACGTGTGTGACGCGAGTGGAATGCGGCGGAAGATATTTTCACATTTTTCGTCCGGAAGTTTTGCAACTCTGTCTTGTTCCAATTTCCATGATGCAGCGCGGTCCGCTAAGTTCTAAATTTCATGTTAAGAAATCACGCAGGAAAATCGTACAAACTTACTGTGATTGAACTACGAAACAAGCGAATGGAGGACGTTGCAATAGCTAGCTAATAGGCTTTTCTGGTGTAGAAAAAAGAAGTAATAATAAAAATAAAAATGTCGCCAGTTAGGTTTTATAAGGAACTAGCTGAAAACCCGACGTTGTTTGGAACTTATTTGAGGTTGATTCCATTTTTTGGAACGGTGTGCTCAGCGACCACAAAATAATGAATTAAGTAAATGTAGTATGCAGCATTGGTCGTATTTTTATTCCAATCTTCACATTCTCATCCTTCTCTGTCTCCCTCCACCTGCTCTTTCCTTTGTCCATCTCCTTCTCTCCCCTCTCTCTGTTCTCCTCCCCCTTTGAATGCCTAACTCCATCCTCTCTTTATCTGCGGGAAATGGTCTCATCTCTGTGTCTAACTCCTTCTCCACCTCCTCAGCCCATTTACGCCTCCATTTATCAGTAAAATTTTTTACTGCAAATGAAATCTTAAGTTGACAATCAAGCGTTGTTTTGAAGGTGCAGAGTGCCATATTTTATTAAGATTGGAATAAAACCCATCCGCCATACACCATACAAAATGTTATGCACGCAGTGACCTTCCTCATAGTTTTAAGCTCAAGTGTGTAAAATGTCATCAAAATCGGAATACAAATGTAGAAATGACGAAATATACGAAATTTTATGTAGTTTGTGACCTTACTGTTGATTTCAGTGAAGTGTGTAAAATTTCATGAAGATTGGTGGATGAATTAAGTCTAGTTATTCAAATTTTCCATTATGCGGCTTCATTATCATTTCAATATTATGCAATCTAATCCTGGCCGAGGGGACTGAGGCGCTTCAGTCACGGTCTGCACGGCCACTACGGTCGGGGGTTCGAATCCCCCCTCGGGCATGGATATTTGTGCCGCCCTTAGTTCGTAAGTAGTTCACAAGTAGTTTGTAAGTTTAGGAACTGATGACCCCGTAGTTAAGTCCCATAAGCTTAACAAACATTTGAACTTTTTTTTCGGACTTGCATTCGGAAGGATGGTGGTACCAATCCACCTCCGGCTATCCTGATTAAGATTTTCTGTGATTTCCCTAAATCACTCCAGGAAAATGCATGGATGGTTGCATTGAAAGGGTACGGCCGATTTCCTTCCCTCTCCTTACCCAAATGGGACTGATGACCGCAAACCAACCAATCAACCTTATAGAGTATATTAGAAGAAACTCTAGAGTGGATGCATGCAACTGCAGACAATTCCTACGATTCTATGATGATTATCACCCTGACAAATGTAACGTAACTTCCAGCTAGATCTGCTAGAATATTCAGAAATTTTATATCATTCGAAACTTTGCCGAAATCTGAAAATTAACTGTTTAGTCACGTTAAGTAATTCAAATAATTATAGATAATTTGAATATATTAATAATGCACTGAAAAACTGAATTGTTCAATCATATTAAAAAATTTCATCAAAATGTTCAAATGTTTGTACAACTTATGGGACTTAACTACGGGGTCATCAGTCCCTAAGCTTACAAATGACTTATGAACTAGTTAAGACTAAATACGGCACAAATATCCATGCCCGAGGGGGGATTCGAACCCCCGACCGTAGTGGCCGTGCTGACCGTGACTGAAGCCCCTCTGTCACCTCGGACACCGCGGCCGGCAAAAAATTTCATCAAGATCGAATTACAACTGTAGACTCTGAAAAAGTCCATATGTAAAGTATCCTCCGTCATTCACCATCCAAAATTTTATGTGACAGTGACCTTCCACTTGTTTTGAAGGTCAAGAGTCCAAAATATCATGAAGATTTTAGGATGCATAAAGAGTCCTTATTCGCATGTGCGTGATGCCACCGGTTTTTAACCATATAATTGTTTATTACGTCATATCTCCTGAACAATTTGTCGTACAGTCATTTAATGGTGCCTATGACCCTGAAGAAAGTGCAAGCAATATGTTGACAAAGTTCGTCACAATCGGCTGAACGGTACGGCAGCGAATAAAATACGAACAAACAAACATTCATTTGTATGTATTAGATACTCTTCGGCGCTCGACCCTTACGTTGTTTGTACTTGTCGCGAATCTTTAGTCCTACGTAAAGCCCCAAACGTCAAGAAAAAAGCGCAGGTGGCTTCAGTTTATAAAAAAGGTAAAAGAATGGAACCGCTTAATTATAGACTGATGTCATTAACATCGGTTTCTCGTGGAATTCTTGAATATATTGTCAGTTCGAATATAGTAAATTTCCTTGAGACGGAAAATTTTCTGTTCATGCATGAGAGTGGCTTTAGAAAGCAACGCTCGTGTGAAATGTTCAAATGTTTGTATAGCTTATGGGACTTAAATACGGGGTCATCAGTCCCTGAACTTACAAACTACTTATGAAGTAGCTAACACTAAGGACGGCACAAATATCCATGCCCGAGGGAGGATTCGAATCCCCGACCGTAGTGGCCGTGCAGACCGTGACTGACGCGCCGCAGTCCCCTCGGCCACCGCGGGCGGCGTTCGTGTGCAACCTTGCTCTTTCCTCACATGGCATCTTGCGAACCATGGATGAAGAGCGAAAGGGAGTGTATATTCATTGATTTCCGAGAGGCGCTTGACACGATGCCACACTACAGATTACTAACGAAGGTACGAGCATATGGAATAGGGTCCCAGATATGCGAGTGGTTCGAAGTACTTTGTTCGCGTCAGCGAGTGCTCATCAGAGACAGGGGTATTGTTAGTTGTGCCCCAGGCAAGTGTCATAGGATCTTTACTATTATCTGTCTACATAAATTATACGACGTACAAAGTCGTTTGCTGATGATGCTGTGGGGTATCTTACTGGAATGACCGTTTTACAATGGACGTTAAATTAATGTAAATTTCTAGTTGGTATGAGGCGCTGTGTAAATGTAGTAGAATGTGAAATATGAAAATGAGGAGGGGAAACACATAATGCCCGAATGCAGCATTAGTAATGTGCTGCTTCACGAAGTCGCGGCGATTAGCTATCCGTAACGTTTCGGAGAATAAGAAACGGAACGAACAGGTAAGGACAGTCGTGGGGAATGTCGACTTCGATTTATTGGTAGACTTTTGGGAAACTGTGGTTCGTCTGTTAAGCAGACCGCGTTTAGAAAACTAGTGCGATTCCTTCTTAAGTACTGCGAATAGGATTAAAGGAAGACTAGAAGCAGTTCAGAGGTGGGCTGATAGGTTTGTTACTGTTAGGTTTGAACAACACGCGAATATTACAGAGATGGTTTGGTAACTCAAAGGGAATTAGTGCAGGAAAGGCGAGGTTCTTTAGAAGAAACGCTATTGAGGGAATTTAGAAGGCCAGTATTTGGAGCTGACTGCAGTACGGTGGAGAGGCCGAGCGCTCTAAGGAGCCTTGCTGCGCACGGTTGCTCGCCGACGGAGGTTCGAGTCCTCAAATGTTTGTAATTCTTATGGGACCAAATCGATTGATGAGTTTTTAGATTTTTTTGAAAAGTTGGAACGAGCATTAAAGTTGGTCATCAGTCCCCAGACTTGCAAACTACTTAAACTAAGTTAAACTGACCTAAGGACAACACACACATCCATGCCTGAGGGAGGATTCGAACTTCCTACGCAGGAGGCCGCGTGATGCGTAATGTGGCGCTTCAGACCGCTCGACTACTAACGCGCGGCGTTCAAGTCCTCCCTCTGGCATGAGTGTGTGTGTTGTCCTTAGTGTAAGTTATTTTAAACATTTTGTATGTCTTGGGGCTGCTGACCATAGCAGTTTCGTCCAATAGGTTTACAAACATTTTAACATTTGATTTTAGACTTTACCTACGGCAACTTAGATTTTGCGTCAAGGCGATGAGGATAAGCGAAATTAGAGATCGTACAGAGACATATAATTCGTCGTCTTTGCTTTCCTATGTTTGGGAGTGGAACAAGGAACGGAAACCTCTAGTACCCTCTACGATGTTTCGTATTGTGGCTTACGAAAAATTTATGATCTACATTTTAAAATTAAATTTTTAAATCTTTACTATTTGTTCGAAGCATAAAAATTTTATTTTATAATATTTTAAAATACCATCGTAAATTTAATGTAAAACTTGAGTAGATGGCTCTTGATATTTAGTGCATAATTCTATCACTTGCTGGAATACAGGAGACCAAGTGTTCGTCAGTTAACCTCGTTCTGTGTTTATCTCTAACAAAACTTATTTGAAAACAATGATTAGTACAGGTTGGTAGAAGCAAACAAGACCTTTATTCTGCTTGTAACATTAGCTCTTACTCAGTATCTACATACTCTGCTAATCACATTTAAGTGCCTGGCAGAGGGTTCATTAACCACTTTCATAACCTTTCTCTACCGTTCCATTCTCTAACAACGCGCGGGAAGAAAGAACACCTAAATCGTTCCGTTTTCGATCTGATTTCTCTTATTTTATTGGGATGGTCAGGTCTCCCAACTATTTTCACATTCAGAAGTAAAAGTCGGTGATTGAAATTTCGCAAATAGATACCGCCGCAACGACTAACGTCGTACTTTTAATGATTTCCACCTCAAATCGTGCAACATTTCCGTGACAACTTCCCCCCTGTAACGTGATAAATCAAAACTAGATGCCCTTCTCTGAACCTTCTCAATATGTTCCGTCAGTCCCACCTGGTGAGGGTCCCACATTGGGCAACAGTACTCCAGGAGAGGACGCACAAGTGTGATACAGGCAGTCTCTTTGGCAGAGCTGTTGCATCTTGGAAGCGTTCTGCCAATGAAACATAACCTTTGGTTCGCCTTCCCCACAATATTTTCTATGTGTACTTTTCAGTCGTAATTGTAACTCCTAGATATTTGGTAGAATTTTCGACCTTAAGGTTTGACTGATTTATCGTGAAATTGAAGATCAGAGTATTTATATTAGGGGCCATGTTATCACTTCACATTTTTCATTATTTAGTGTTTATTGATAATTTTCGCACCATGTAGAAATTTGTCTAAATCGCTTTGCAGTTGCTTTTGATCCTCTATTGACTTCATTAACCGATAAAGGACAGCATTATCCGCGAACAGTCTAAGAGAGCTATTCAGATTGTCTCCTAAAGCGTTTATAAACACAAGGGAGAGTAGGGGACCTATAACGCTTCACTGGGGAACGCCAGTTATCACTTTGTTTTAATCGATGATTTACCGTCAATTACTACGAACTGTGTCGTTGATGATACGAAATCTCGAATCCACTCGCACAAATGGGGTGACATTCCACAAACACACAATATCATCAGAAGCCGTTTGTGGGGTACAGTGTCAAAAGTCTTCCGAAAATCCAGAAATTTGGAATCGATTTGAGATCCCTTGTCGATGGCTCTTATCACTTCAAATAGGCAAATAGCTTCTGGACTGTGCAACACTTTCAAGATACAAATAATTTTAACGATATTATTTGATGTTCAAGAGCTACTCTATCTACGCCAAAACCTTTTTCAGTGGAAGAAGATATACTCAGAGTTGAAGATTAAGCCATACCACAGAAATATTTTGAAAATATGAAAACCGCTCATTAAAATCACCCTTGCAAATGACGATCTTAGTCGCAAAATATCCCATCCACACCCTATGTAACGCAGAAGTTTGTATTTTACCACGAAGGCGCCGAAGAAGTTAATATTCTAATCTCCTTGAATAGTACGAGGCACGAAATTCACCATCTTCTGCAGCCACATAGCGAACCAATACCACACAATGCCCACAGATGAATGAAATAGTGTGGCGACTTATTGTAGCGACTTATTGAACTAATGCGGGATAAACTGATTTAGAGAATCAAGGTATATGTTTATCAATATTTCTCCGCAATAGCGAATTTCACTTTGCGTCACTGTATAAGGTATAGATGTTCTACCAAATGGTGAGATATGAAAATTTGTGCCAGACCGGGAGTCGAACCCCTTAACCGCTAGGCTAGTGGTTAGGGCGACCGCTCGCGAAAAGCGGGAAACCCGGGTTCGATTCCCGGCCCGGCACAAATTTTCATATCTCACCATTTGATAGAACATCTATACCTTATACAGCGACGCAAAGTGAAATTCGCTTTTGCGAAAAAATATTGATAAATATATCAACACTGCAAATCGTCACCATACAGTAATTTTTCCAAGGTAGATGTTGCTACTAATTCTACATGACTGTTAATAAATACAAGAAACTTGTGTCAAATAAGTGCACATTTTGCTGCAACGAGAAAACAAATTTTTCTACCGTACTCTCAGGACCCCGCCAACGGCCGTGCCAAAGTGGATTCACCGGTTCCCGTCAGATCACCGATGTTAAGCACTTTCGGGCTTGACTAGCACTTAGATGGGTTACCGTCCGGGTCTTCCGAGTGCTGTTGGCAAGCGTGGTGCACTCAGCCCTTGTGAGGCCAACTGAGGAGCTACTTGATTGAGAAGTAGTGGCTCCGGTCACGAAAACTGACATAACGGCCGGGAGTGCGGGGAGCTGACCACGCCTCCATACCGCATCCGTTAACGCCTTCTGGCAGAGGATGACACGGCGGCCGGTCAGTACCCAGTGGGCTCCCTAAGGCCTGTCGGAGTTACATACTTTCAGTACCCACGCGCCCTACCTAATAAGCAGTGGCGATCTACTGGTATATTGCGATCGACATGTTGCCGACTTCTGGCCTACAGCATCCATTGACACCTGTAGGCTGAGGATGAAGAGCGCCCGGACGATAACTGTTAGGCATCTCGAGGCTTACAGGACAGAGTTCAGTTTTTATTTTAAGACCGATACACAGTGTTAATATGTTCCGGGATATGGTTGTTCGCGCCATTTCCATCCTGTTCCGACGTCAGCCGGTAGGAAGGCCACAGCGGCTGCAGAAATTCGCCGCTCCGGAAACGCGTGCGGTTTCTGCCCTACCGCGCTGGCCACCACCTGCCGGAAGGCGGCCGGAAGTCCGCACTTGCCGACTGTAGCGAACGGCACGGCATTCCGGCCTCCACAACTCCTGACTTTTCCAGCCGGCTACGATGTAGTAGGCCTACAGAGTTTCGAGTGCAATTCCATCATGCAGCTAGTTTAATTCCTGTCGTTCCCGTGTAAGTATTTATTAATGTGTTATGGAAATCCAGCTCCGTCAGCAAACCTCTGTTCACGTTCACCGCCTGCCTGTCCCCCCCCCCCCCCCTCCTCTTTACTGTCCACTTCAGTTTTCTTTCAGCTCAGTCCCTACGACATATATTTACATCGACATCTACATAGGATACTTTGCAAATCACATTTAAGTGCCTGGCAGAGGGTTCATCGTACCACCTTTATACTATTCATCTCCCATTCCATTCTCGGATAGCGCGAGGGAAGAAAGAACACCTAAATCTCTCCGTTCGAGCTCAGATTTCTCGTACTTTATTCTGATGATCATTTCTGCCTGTATGGGTGGGAGTCAACAATATATTTTCGAATTCGAAGGAGGATGTTGCCGATTGGAGTTTCGTAAGTAGCCCACGCCGCAGCGATAAGCGCCGTTGTTGTAATGATTCCCATCCCAGATCCTGTATCATTCCCGCAACGCTGTCTCCCCTGTATTGTGACAATACAAAACGAGCTGCCCTTCTTTGGACTCTTTCGATGTCCTCCGTCAAACCCACCTGATGAGGCTCCCACACTGGGCAGAAATACTCCAAAAAAGGACGGACAAGCGAAGTGTACGCAGTTTCTTTAATAGTTCTGTTGCATATTTTAAGGATTCTTTTAGTAAAACGCAGTCTCTCGTTCGCCTTTCACACGACATTATCTACGTGTTCTTTCCAGTTTAAGTCTGAAGTAATAGTAATTTCTAGGTATTTTGTTGAGTTTACGGCCTTCACGTTTGACTGATTTATCTTGTAAACAAAGTTTAACGCATTTTTTTTCGTACTCATGTGAACGACTTCACACTTCTCATTATTTAGACTCAGTTGCCAATTTTACACCATAGTGATATCTTATTCAGATCGTTCTGCAGTTGGTTTTTATCTTCAGATGATTTTACTAGACGGTAAATGACGGTGTCATCTCCAAACAACCTAGTAGAGCTGCTTAGAATTTCTCCCAAATCGTTTATGTAAGTAAGGAACAGCAGAGGACCAATAACACGCTACCTCTCTTTTAGTCGATGCCTTACCGTCGATCACTACAAACTATGTCCTCGCTGACAGGAAATCCACTATCCAGTCGCAAATTTGGGACGATATACCATAACCACGAAATTTGATTAAAAGCCGTTTGTGACGTACGGTGTCAAAAGCTTTCTGGAAATCAAGATATACGGAACCAATTTGAGAATCCTTGTCGATAGCATTCATCAGTTCGTGTGAGTGAAGAGCTAGTTGTGTTTCGCATGAACGATATTTTCTAAATCCGTGTTGACCTTGGGTCAATAGATAATTCTGTTAAAGATAATTCAAAATATTTTGATACAGGATATGTTCCAAACCCTGCTGCAGATTGACGTCAATTAAATAGGCCTGTAGTTTGGTGGGTTACTCCTACTGCCTTTCTTGAATATAGGTGCAACATTCCAAACTTTTGGTACAGATCCTTCTTTGAGAGAGCGGTTATATGTGGCTGTTAAGTAAAGAGCTATCGCTTCAGCATAATCAGGTAGAAATCTAGTGGGTATAAAGTCTGGACCAGAAGACTTGTTCTTGTTAAGTGATTTTAGTTGCTTCAACGTTACTCACTCTGGCTGTTTGTATGTAATTCGAAATCTGGAATATTGGTTTCGTCTTCATTGGTAAATGAGTTTCTCAAAGCTATGTTTAGCAACTCTGCTTTAGTAGCACTATCATCGGCAGGATCGCCATTACTATCACACAGCGAGGGTATTGTTTGTGATTTCCCCTAGTACATATGACCAAAATCTCTTTCGGTTTTCAGTCAAATGTTGAGAAAGGGTTTCGTTGTGAAAAGTATTGTAGGCATTTCGCATTGAAGTCCTCGCTAAATTTCTAGTTTCCGTGCTGGATCGTCAATCCTGGGGATTTTGTGTTCGTTTAAATTTAGCATGCCTTTTCCGTTGCTTTGGAAACAGTGTCCTGATCTATTTTATATACCAAGGGGGATCACCTCCTTTTAATAATTTGATATAAAATGTCAATTGCTGTCGATACCACTTCTTTGAATTTGAGCCATGTCTGGTCTACACTTACGTTTAGTGTTAGGAACGAGTGGAAATTGTCTTCCAAGAAGCAATGTATGGTATTTCTATCTGCTTTCCTGAACACGTATACTTTTCGTCTATTTTTGGCAACTTTGGAACTTTCGATATTCAGTCTCACTACAACAGCCCGTGTTCACTAATACCTGTATCCATTTTTATGCACGTTATGAGCTCGGGATTATTTGCTGCAAAGAGATCACGTGTGTTTTGACATCCATTTACAATTCTAGTTGCCTCATGAAATTGTACGAAGTAATTTTCAGAGAATGCGTTGAGTACAATTTCGCACGATGTTTTATGCGTACCTCCTGATCTGAAAATATAATTTCGCCAACAGATTGAGGGTAAATTTAAATCACCGCCTACTGTTATTGTGTGAGTCGGGTACGTGTTTGCTATTAGACACAGGTTTTCTTTGAACCTTTCTGCTATTGAATTGTCAGAGTCGGAGCGCCGGTAAAAGGGACAAATTATTCACTTTTTACGATTTTCGAATACCCATAACAACTCATAGGAACTATCAACGTGAATTTCACTAGACGATAGATTACTTTCGACGCCTACAAACACGCATCCACCTATTTCCTGTATAATATGTCCCACAATAATAGAATTTTCCAAGTACATAAAGTGGAATATTACTAAATTGTCTCCGGAATGTAATAAACAGTTAATAAATTATAACCTAACACGAGACGGAATAGCTTTTCATTCATCTCATTGTTTATAGTATCATATATCCTGAGCTATGTGTCGAACAGTGATATCGAGCGTGGTTTAAGAAATTACGATACACTTGTCGTATCTTTTGATATTTCGTTTATTTTAATAGCTAGGATCTGTTAAAATTGTATGCACGAATGGCAGAAAATGTTCCCCTTAAGGTGGCTAAGCGGGCTAATTTGATCAATAATTTCCTTTACAATATTTTATTCAATATGTTTGTGACTCTTATGGGATCAAACTTCTTTGGTCATAACTCCCTAGACTTACAAGCTACTTAAACTAAGTTAAACTAACCTAAGGAAAACACACACATCCATGCCCGAGGGGGATTCGAACCCCCGTACGAGGCGCTCCAGACCGCTCGGTTACTCCCGCACGGCAATATTGTATTCAAAAATATATTGACAGCTTTAGCAGAAAATGTAATTCATTTTACAATGTTTTTCATTCGAATCCTTTCGTTACCTTTCTGGTACATTCTCAGAGTTCTCTTTATTCCTCAAGATGGTTTAAAAAAAGACACTATTTTTCCACTGTTAATGAATCAGAGCACTTACTGACTTGCAACTTACTTGTAATTTCAAATATTTTTACCAGTCCTGAAAATAATTCGTCTTAGAAATTTATAATCATGACGCATTAAACATACATATAATCGACCCTCATCATCGGAAGAGCGCAGAAAGGTACCAAACGCGCTCCAATGACAGAACAATTAGATGTAACAATGTTTGTAAAGAAACTGGCTACACTGCACTTGTCGGTCCTATTTTGGAGTATTGTAGAACAGTGCGGGATCCTCATGAGGTGGGACTGACGGAGGTCACAGAAAAAGCTCTAAGAGAAGAGCAGCTCGTTTCTTATTATCACGATATAGGGCAGAGAGTGTCTCGGAAAATATGCTCGAGTTAGGAGTGAATAATTATACATAGGGCGACACGATCATAGTTACAAAAAAATCGCACTGACGTGTTTTACGTCCCACTTTAGATTTGTAGTTTTATAAGGTTTTGGAAACATTTTGGACCAAAATAATAATCTAAATAATAAAAATTAATTAATAAGATTGTCTGAAACCCTTTTAGGAAAAAAATAGGTTGTGGCGCGTTCCGAACCACCGACCTTCAGCGTCATAGTCTAACGCCTTGTCTACTACGCTACGGCTATCAATCAAAAGACAGGTCCTATAATTTCATACTATTGATGACCGTTGTTAACTGATGCTATTATGTCATTTGTAGACTCTAGATTATCATTGATCGTACGAAGAACGATGTGTTTTTGTTAATTTTTCAGTGCGCCATTTCTTTGAAATGACAATAAGAAAATCATTAAATACGCGCAAGACGGCGTATGTCACAAAGAGTTCTGCGCGAGGAATGTCACGTCATATCTCCTAAGAGCTGGTTTTCGTTAATTCAATGGAGAGTGTCAAATCTCCGTTATTTTTGCAAATCTGTCTCAAACGATACGAGATATGAAAAAAACATAAGGGAGCTAAGTAGTAGAGAATTTTCTCCTCTACCAATTAGGTTATTCAGTTTCGTGTCAGATGAACGGTTCGTTTGCAATTACAATTACATTACAAACGGCTTTTTTTAGGTATTACTACCGTATTGTTTGCCCGAAAAATTTGAAAAAGGGAGGTTCTAGTCTCTGGCTGCCTAGAATCATGTCTATAAAATTTGGTTCTAATCGGTTGAACGGTTCGTCTTAAAAACAGGGAACACGTTACGGACGGACGGACAGATAGGCAGACATACAGACATCCCAAAATCGCCGTTATTTTTGCAAATATCTTTGAAACGCTACAAGATATGAAAAAAACATAAGAGAGAAAAGTTGTAGAGAATTTTCTCCTCTACAAATTGGGTTATTCAATTTTCGTGTTAGATGAATAGTTAAGCCGTCATTTTCATTTAAATTTCGAGCTGTCAAAAGACGATCGCAAAGGCCCACTTTTATTGTTACTACCGTAACCTAAAGTGGGCCAATATTAGAAATCAGATAGAAAATGGAAAGATTCAAGCGTTCCTTATTCCAAAGCGCTATTAGATAATGAAATAATAGAGGAATACTATAAAAGCGGTACAATGAACCTTCTGCCAGGCACTAAAATGTGATTTGCCCAGATAGTATGTAGATGTAGAAAGGATGTGTGTCTCATTAGAGCCACGACACCGTTTAGCCTGCAGAAATAGGGCGGAGTGGTAACGAATGGAGTCGGGTTGTTTTCATAGATGTCAAGATTTTGTGTTCAGCCGGACAATCGTCGTTCCCTCATCTGGAGACAACGTCAACATTCTTGCTTATGTGAAGAAGACATCACCATAACATGGTGGTGGACGAATGATGTGCGCAGCAATCAGTAATGGCGAACGTTGACCTCTACGGCGTTCAGAATGGAGCTTTGACTGCTCAGATGTATAGAGTCGATCATTTGTTGTGCCCTATGCTAGTGCCGTAGGAGATGGGTTGCCTCTTTTTGACGATAACGCCAGTTACCACAGACTTGCATTGGTGGACAACAAGTACGTAGCTGAGGGATTCAACGAACAGAGTGGCAGCTTGTTCACCGGTCTTAAACCCGACTGAGCTTGTCTTGGATGCACTTGGCAGACGCATGGAAGCCAGACCAGCACCTCCCACAACAGTTGCAGAGCTCGTACTGCACTCGTGGAGCCGCGGTGGAGTAGCCGAGCGGTCTAAGGCGCCTCGCTGCGGAGTGCGCGGTTGCTCGCCGTCGGAGGTTCGAGTCATCCCTGGGGCATGGGTGTGTGTGTTTGTCCTTAGGTTAGTTTACCTAGGTTTATGTAGTTTGTTAGCTACGGACTGATGACCACGCAGTTTGGTCCGATAGATTTACAAACATTTGATTTTTTTTTTTTTTCACTCTTCGAAGAACTGTCAAATATTCCTCAAGAGCTGATTGATAACGTCATACTGTCACTGCCACGCAGGGGTGCAACTGAACTGACAGTCCGAGGTGATTACAAACCACATTAGAGGGCAACCTGAATGACTTTTTCACTAGTATGGTAGATCCATGAGGCCTGGCTCTAAGTAAACGACAGGTAAACCTCAAGTAAAGGTCGAGAGAGCAAAATATCACAATTTTACATTGTGTATTACAGTGATGGTGTTTTATAATTGTAACCAATATCTGAATAAATACATTATAAAGTGTACCTCACCGGATGCCCTAATTGGATTGATCAGTGTATATTGACACAATCTGTACCTGGCCAAGCGTTGCTGTGGATTTTTACAAATTAAATGGAAAACTAAGAAAACCCACCCATTTCTAGTAGCGTATGTGTAATTTCATACTACATTGTGAATGGGAATTGGATTCTACACTTCTTGCACCTTTTATCTCTGTTGCCTATTTGCAATATAATTATATCATATCTCTTCTTCTTTCTCTTGAGCCACGTTCCCGCACAAACAGGATCGGCTTGTTAATCAGATTTCATGCCCTCCGGGAAGAGGAGTGTACCCCAAATGTCTGCCTATAGTGTTATATGTGTGTGAAAGTGTCAACTATTACGAAATGATTGCGAATCGTGTAACTGAGGCGGGATTTGGGGACGAGCCCGGTATTCACCTAGGGGGATGTGGAAAACCGCCTAAAATCCGCATCCAGGCTGACCGACACTCCGACCCCTTCATTAATGCGCCGGGCGGATTCGAACCCGGAGCCGGTACGCCTTCCTGTCTCAGAAAGCGGTGCGTTAGGCCACTAAACGAGCGGGTGTGCAATATATACCTACGTCTGAATGAGTAAATTGTCACCATACATGACACAAAATGTGAACTGAGAGCAATGACCTGGCTATGTGCACTACATATACTTAAGAAATTTCCATTCACCTTACAATATGAAGCGGAATTGAAGTTTGAGTTGTGGAGGGAGAAGAGCTTTGGAACAGTCCGTGCAATCACGGTATCCATAAGGCCGCTGTGTATTAGTGTTTAAGGCCGGCCGCGGCTCAAATTTTAATTCGTTGCTTCTCCCTCTATTCAATATATTTGATATATCGAGATGAAATATGTCTCTGGACATTAATATATTGTTTGAATGCTTTGAAACTTTGAAGTGACAACACACTGTCTTGTTTCTAGATACGTAATTTTTTTAAGATACGCCAAATATGAATTAATATAAACTTTATATCGGGAAAAAGTTATTATAAAGACATCCAAAAGTTACATATATGAAAAAAAACCTTCTGTATTAGAGAACAAAGATGTGTCATAATTTCATAGTAATCGCTCAAGACCTTCGGAACAAACTAACATTTGCCGTTTTACAAGGTTCACCATTTATTACACAAATACCAGATGTCATTACTGTGGGAATATAAAAACATGTGCGATTTTTTAATGTAATATTACGTCAACATTTGAATGCGATCTGTGAAGAACATCCGTAGATCTGAGTTTTTAAACAAACGAACATTTACAATTGTACATATACATCGGTGTTTCGAACAGTAAATCTGAGAAAGTTCTTGACCAAATGCTTTGATATTTTACAACAATGTTTCATTGGATATGCGCGTGTTCTACATTCATAAATTTTTAAATAAATGTAATTTACACATTTATATAGCTTTTATAAAGAGGAAATGTTTTTACAAAAATGGCAAAAAACTACACATCAGTGTTACTATTGGTGGTACTAAGTCAATTTATGGCCATCTTAATAGCTGTAGGACTCTAGATAGGTTTCTGATTACCATTATTACCTCTCACCCCGCGATGTTATGCACATTCCCTGGTCCACCTCGAAAATACCGATAATGATGGTCGTTAAGTAGAATATACATAGGGATATAACATATGAGGGTAATCCACTGATCCTGAGCCCACAGGCTAGGCTAACAGTCTCTAGCTATTCTGTACAAATCGTCTGTTCTGTCTGTATCTCCTTCCACTCTTTGTACTCCGTTACCTTTCTGTCTACCTCCCTGTATTCTATGTGTGCTGAGTCTGTTACACGCAGGTGTATGTTCTGCATTTACATGTAAATGAACACTCTGCAATGCAGACTTAAGTGTCTCGCAGAGGGTTCATCGCACCTTACTCTGTCCATTCGAGTGTGTGTGTGTGTGTGTGTGTGTGTGTGTGTGTGATTGAGGGAGGAAGGGAAAGAGACAGAGAGAGAGAGAGAGAGAGGTAGAGAGAGAGAGAGAGAGCTGTCTGCCACGCCTACTCTTACGAACGTAAATATGTGTCCCTTCGGAGGAGGTTAATTAAGCGCGGGGAATTTCATTAGTTAATGCGTCACAGGTAAGGTGAGATACGCCAACAAGGCAGTGGCTAAACACGTCTCGCTGCTCCCTTTCGGTGAAACGAGGTTAAAAGCTCTGGGCTGGCAGTGTTTGGAGTGGAAGGTCTCCCCGGATTTCGCATTCCACGCTCGCAGGGAGAGGTGGAGGGCGGTCGTGCCCAGAATGTAGCAGCCACTTTGGCGCTCCAACCCCCCTCTCCCAAAGAGCCGACCTGTCGGAAGCTCTTCGCGGTTGGCTTCGAAGAGAGATACACAGACAAAGAACTCGTTTAGAGGGCCGACCGGGAATAGCGCTTCGGGAGCGGCGACCCTAATCCAATTTATGGTCGTGTTACATGTCCACTTGTTGGAAATGAAGGATTCTGTCGAAGCGATGGTCCACAATTTGGTATCATGGATATACGTCAATCAATGATGTATTCACCAATGAAATGTGTTAGTCTTTGATTTGGAGCTCTCTAGAATTAGCATTCTGACTTATTAAACAACACGAAACTAAAGAGGTTTTGCACACTCATCATTGCTGTCCAGCAAAACAATGTAACTGCTAACAATCTCTCTTATAAAATCCTGTTAAGGTGATATAAATATCAATCAATACAAATAAACAATCCCAGAGACGGATTTACATCTCAAATATGTCAAAGACATTATTGATAAATATGAAGCATTGAATTAAAATTTGCTGCGCGGCCGGGAATCGAACCCGGACCTCCATGCTCAATGCTTCATATTTATCAATAATGTCTTTGACATATTTGAGATGTAAATCCGTCTCTGGGATTGTTTATTTGTATTAATTGATATTTATATCACCTTAACAGGACTGTTCTACCATGTACATTGCCGAGGTGCTATTCCGCCGCATGGAGTGCCTTGGCAGTAGTGGCAATTATCTTTGGAACACAGAACTTGAATTAAAGTTTGTGATGTGGAGGGAAATCGTACATAGACTATGCCAAAGCGCCTTGATCGTTAGTGGTGTGGTAGTCTAACGGTAAAAAAAAAAAAAAAAAAAAAAAATTAAGTTAAGACGTCTGCCTAGTAAGCATGGAGGTCCGGGTTCGATTCCCGGCCGCACCACAAATATTAATTCAATGCTTCATATTTCTCTTATAAAATTCAATATTATAACTCTGTCTTGCACTTTAATTTGAAATGTTCAATGCGAAATATGTATATATAATTACCGTGTCACTAGGTTCGCCAGCGATGAACTCCGCAACTACTCAACGGATCTTAATGAAGTTGAGGTCAGTGTCCGATAATAAGCTCAATATTATTCTTGTTGCTAATTAAATTTTTAGTACATGTATGCAATAACTGGAGCTGTCCTTCAGTTTGAAGTGTGGGCTTTCTTGGAAAGCGGACGAACGTTGACAGATTCACTGTGAATTTTAACCTAGCCTGCTCGTCTCAACACTGTGAATAGCCGACAGAAACGACACGAGGTTCTGATAAAACGTCGAACTGTAGGCCCACTTTGCTTAGTTGGATAACTGGATGATTTTAAAGACATGTTAGTCACCTAAATGGCCTCAATGGAAAGCCTTGCACCGTATCACCGAGAAACACGAAATGGTTATTATATTCGATTTAGGACGATTCTTTTATACTACAGTTTATTTCCCAAATTTACAAAAGGCATAACCGCACTATTTAAATTTTTTGTGAATTTCTTTATATTCGAATTTTACTGTGTATTACCTATAAAGAGCATATAAAATTGTTTTCTGTCCATTGTCTTGTTAAAAATTCAGAAATGGCTTCACTCATCTGAATAATGTTTGTTTTTTGCTATTGTTTTTCTTCGCTTTAATACAAGGCTGGTTTACGAAAAATATAGTGAGTACTGCAATTGACTCGGTGCCGCAATGCAGAATGCTAACGAAGATACGAGCACATGGAATAGGTTCACAGATTTGTGACTGGCTGGAAGACTTCCTAAGTAATAGAACACAGTACGTTGTTCTCGACAGCGATTATTCATCAGAGACGAGTGTATCGTCAGGTGTGCCTCAGGGGAGTGTGATAGGACCACCGCTATTAGCCGTAAATTACAAGTTACTCTGTCCATTAGATCATTTATATAGATAGAAAATTAATGATTCGGTGGTGTATGGGAGGGTGCCGTCATTAATTGACTGTAATAGTATACATAATGAGAGACAAAATTCCTAGTTGGTGTGAAGAATTGCAGCTAGCTCTAAATGTAGGAAAACGTAAGGTCATGCACAGGAGTAGGGAAAAAAATCGCATAATGTTGGAGTACAGCATTAGTAGTGAACTTCTTGATGCAGTTGCTTCGTTCAAACATCTAGGCGTAACATTGCAGAGCGATATGAAATGGAACGAACAAAAATGTTCAAATGTTTGTAGAGTCTATGGGACTTAACTACGGGGTCATCAGTCCCTAAACTTACAAACTACTTTTGAACTAGCTATTCCTAAGGACGGCACAAATATCCATGCCCGAGGGGGGATTCGAACCCCCGACCGTAGTGGCCGTGCGGACCGTGACTGGAGCCCCTCAATCCCCTCGGCCACCGCGGCCGGCGGAACGAACATGTAAGACAGTTATGAGTAAAGCGGACAGCCGACTTCGGTTTATTGGGAGAATTTTGCGAAGATGTACTTCATCTGTAAATGAAACCACATAGTGTTTGGCACCCGCAGCAGAACAAAGGAAGACATGGAAGCAGTTCAGAAGCAAGCAGCTAGGTTTGTTACTGGTAGGTTCCTCCAATGCGCTAGTGTGACAAAAATGCTCCATGAATTGAAATGGGAACCGCTGGAGGAAAGACGTTCTTTTCGAGAAATTCTCTTAAGGAAATTTAGAGGGCCGGGATATGAAACTGATTGCAGAACGATATTGCTGTCGTCTACGTACATTTCGCGTAAAGGTCAGAAAAACAAAAGAAATTTGGACTCGTACAGAGGCATATAAACATCCTTTATTTCCCTCGTTCAGTTTGGGACTGGAATAGGAAATGCGTAGTAGTGGTACAGTGTACGCTCCGCCACGTACCTTACGGTGGTTCGAGGAGTGTATGTATGTAGATGTAGATCTAGCAAAAGCTGAAAAACCGATAAAAATATAAATTGGTAATTTGATATGGGAGGTTTCGCACTTTCGGATTAGATTCGTATTTTATGCTGTCATACTGTTCAATTAGATTGTGATGAAAGTTTGAAAACTGGACTTTTCAAATAACTAGCACGATGCAGGGCGCAGGACACTTTACAACAGACTTCGACACCAATTTTGCACCCTAGACCTTGAAAAGAAGAGAAACATCACTGCCGCGGTGGAGTAGCCGAGCGGTCTAAAGCGTCTTGCTGCGGAGCGCGCGGTTGCTCCCCGTGGAGGTTCCTCCCTGGGGCATGGGTGTGTGTGTTTGTCCTTAGGTTAGTTTACCTAGGTTTAAGTAGTTTGTAAGCTACGGACTGATGACCACGCAGTTTGGTCCGATAGATTTACAAACATTTGAACATTTGAGAAACATCACTGTCTACATACGATTTTGCACAATGCATTGCAGAAGGTACCTTTCATAGTTCCACCTTTCACCATAAGTTTGAAAAGTAATGTAAGTTTTCATAGACAGAGGAGGGAGGGTGGAACAGGAGAGCAGGGGAAGTAGTGAAAGCGGTAGGGGGATGAATAAGTGGATAGTGGGGAGGAGGAGAAAGAGGACGAGGCAGAGAAAAAGGAGCTGGACAGAGACAGGAGGAAGGATACATGGTACAACTAAATATTGTAATAAATAAATAATCGAGCAATGCCGGGTTTTCAAGTAGCTGATACAGTGAATAGCCTAAGAGGACAAAGGGATAAGGAACAGGCTTAGGGATGGTGGAAGTGATCGCAGAGAGATTAAGGAAAGGGGTGTACGATGTATATCAACTCCCATGCGTATTTAACAATTGCGAAGCATTTTCGCGTTCGCTACTAAGATATAATTGAAGCGCGATAACAGGAAAGTACAATTGTAAGTAATAATAAATTTCGAAATACATATTAAATGTAAATATATTTGTAATTTTTGTTCAGTTACAGACTAAACATTTGATAAATTTTGGCTGCATAATTACATTTACCAGGTTTTAGTTTTCTAAAACTTTTATACAGGGTGAATCACCTAACATTTGCAACGCAAATATTGCAGAAACGGAAAGTGCGATTGATGTGCTGTTTTCACATAATGGATTGGCAGTTAGGGACTCGTATTTTTAGCCAACAAACAGATTGTAATATTACGTACAGAGTGTATTTTTATGCAAACATACAGTTTTTAAATGGAACAATGGTTGTTTCTATCATGCACTGGAATTTTTGACACCAGCTGTGTACAAAAAATTTTGATTGACATTTTTATCACGTTTAGTTTGGCAGCTACAATCGTTCAAAGTTTCGGGGGCGGAGGCTTACTGGCCGAGTGGCTAGCCCCTGGGGCACGGCCCACTGTCTCATGGCCACAAGCCAGTCAGCTACGCTGTCGTAGCCTCCGCCCCCACAACTTTGAATGGTTGTAGCTGCCAAACTAAACGTGATAAAAATGTCATTCAAAATTCTTTGTATACAGCTGGTGTCAAAACTTCCAGGGCATGATAGAAACAACCATTGTTCCATTTGAAATGGAATGTATTTTTGCCTAAAAAATTTAGTTTCTAGGTATTTTTACAATCTGTTTATTGGCTAACAATATGAGTACTTGATTACCAATCCATTCTGTTAAAACCGCACATCAATCGCAGTTTCCGTTTCCGCAATATTTGCGGTGCAAGTGTTCGGTGATTCACCCTTTTTAATACTTATAAAAGACTATTAGAGTGACTTAACTTTCATTGAATATTTTTAATGAACATTCACGTCTTAATTTTCCGATCACAATGTTTATCGAATATATTCGTGTTGACTCATTTTTGAACAACTAGCAAATTCCGCTATGGGTCTAACGCATTTTGAAATTGTAGCATTAATAAATTTATAATGATAACAATTAATTTTAGTTAAATACATGGAAATCTGACTAGCATAACGAAAATGCACCTTGAGTACTTACTTAATGAAACACATGACTATTAAAAATAGAATTGGTAATAGAAACAGTTTTAACAATACATAATTATTAATAAAATAATTAATGTATTTTCAGTTATTCTGACAGTAACAGTGTGTGGAGATTCTGCTCTTATCTTTAGTTGAGTCTAAGCACTCGGTACAGTAGTCTCTGTCCAATCTTGTTTGAAATGTTGTCCGAAAATATTGTACATCATTAATATTGATGACACCTTGCTTTATATTGTACTTTGATTACACATTATGCGAATTGTGATTAATGTTTTTGGCCACTTTGGCTTTCATAGATCCCTTCACATGTATGAACAGGAAAATACGTAATACACTAGATTGTGGAATGTCCCAGACAACAGCCAAGACGCGTGCAATGGCTGCGTGATTTAAGGTGTCATGCCGGAGCTTCGAGTTCCCCCTCGGGCATGGGTGTGTGTGTTGTCCGTAGTGTCAGTTTAATTACTCTGCAAGTCTAGAGACTGATAACAATTGCTATTCGATACAATAGGTTTACAAACATTTGAACGTTTGACAACAAATGTTTGTAAAACTATGAGAACAAACTGCTACAGTCATCGGTCCCTACAAACTACTTAATGTAACTTAAGTTAAGAACACCACACACATTCATGCTCAAGGGAGGATTCGAACCTCCGAGAGGAGCGGCCGCGTATTCCGATGCATTGCATCTTAAACCACGCGGCTAGTACCGCGAGGCAATATCGCAGACAGACCTAGGGCAATAAGTACGAGTTCAACACATCGATCAATTACTCAAGTGTGGCAACAAGTTTATTTAGTAAGCAAAAAAAATTAACCCTTGTGACCGATCTTTACTACAAGTGATAGAATCAGGACAAATTAATAATTACACAGTCGCTATAGCTTTGAAAAGAGGTGATGATACCCAGTCATTGTTTATGACGAACATATTCATTTCGTAAGTACACCGTCGGGGTGAAGTAACAGATGAGCTTCACATTATGAATATGGAGTATTGCGACTACTGCCTGTGTTGAACTGCATAGTTCTTGGTCGAAATGACATTCACCATAGACTCGTAAAGCCTGCCGTAAAAATATTTCGTTATCTCAGAAATGACATGATGGTTTACAAATCAGCAAGGTTTCAATTTTTCAATCAGTATTAATTACTGTAATAAATATGTTTATTCAATTTTTCAATCAGTATTAATTACTGTAATAAATATGTTTATGGAAAATGTTACATAAAAGGAAATAAAGTATTTGGACATAATTTTTAACGGCATTACCCTATCCTCTGCTATAGACAGACATATAAAGCAAAAATCACCCAAAATAATTCAGTTTCGTATTAACAAGTGAACGAATTAATGTATCTAAAAGCAAACGGAAAATATAGGGCAACAAAATTACACTATCAAAGTCCGATGTCAATCAGTAATTTAGAACTAATTGACCACAGGATTAGAACGAGAAATGAACTCTGTTATGTAAAATAACAAGTTTAATGTAATTCCAGATATCTTATTGTAAAGTGGAAGTGTTTAGCTTTCAAATTATATGGGTTATTACACCAAAATATGCCGATTTCCATTCTCGAATTATGTGTAGTTGAGTTGCAAATACACTTCCAATTAATTATATTTCATAATTAAAACAGTATGTTGTTGAAACTATCAATCTGTCTTGATACTGCTCCAAAGAATGTGGTGAATAATGAATTTAAGTCAGTTGTTTGGTGTTTACATATTGCAAATGTTTTGTATTGTGAATATATAAAAGCTTGAAAAAATTAGTTAATCTTGTCGCAAAGGGGTGGCGAGTGGTGCCAAGGAACATAGTAAATGAGGCTTGCTATTCCATTGGCTTTAATTGCATGAGAAAATAGGACATTTTTTTAGAATGTGTTTCTTTACATCATAAATTACGCGTTGATGCAAAGATTCGATTTTATCATCCCGTCGGTAGGGTGCTTATTAGAGACTGAGTACAAGCTCGGATTGTTTTTCGTTATGGTTGAGGAAGGAAATCATCTGCTCCCTTTCAAAGAAGGAAACATTTCGGCATTAGCCCGTAGCGATTTAGGGAATTGACGGAACACCTACATCGGGATGATGGGTTTCAACAGCCGTCCAGCCGAAAGTAATTTCTCTATGTTACCATTGCGCATGTGTCAGTGTTCTACTAGTTCATTTTTATGTATCTAATTGAACTTTTTATATGTGTAACAAAAGAATCTACTTGGACAGCCGGCATGTTAAGTGAATAAACACAATTTAGTAGCTACAGTTGTTTCAGTATTCTCAAAATTTTATTTTTTAGTGATGACAGAAATATTTAGCATTACAAACAACTGTCAACATATAGCCATAATTAATGTTTCTGCAAATGTCTTTTTAAGTAATACAAATGTATAAATGTGTAATTTACAACAATAACATAACAAATCGGTATCTAAAAAAACATATTTATGTATGTAAATCAGAACACTTTCATAATTTAGAAGTACTAGCTGCTAAACCCGGTATTGACCGGGTATATATGCATTTATCCAGACTTACATTAGAAACTAAAATAAAAATCCGGAAAAGACGTCATCTTGATGTATTTATAAAACATCTTAGACATTATGAAACAGAAAGACAAAGAAATATTCATAAAGTATAAAATTATAATTGCAGTATCCAAAGAAAGAAAAATAGTAATAAAATAAAAATGATGTACAACAATAATGTAATTCAAAACTTGACTATAAACAACATTTAGTCCAATTCTTTCTTCCCTTTCTGTCCATCGGCTTCTACCTTACTATCTGTCCATTTAAGTTTAATTTTCATACAGCTCAATACTTACCGTATATCTTAGACTATGTGTCCTACAATAATATAATTTTCCAGATTTGTAGAGTGTAATATTGGGAAACTATCTGCGATGAATGAGTAGTGGGTGAATGTAATCTCGTAAATCACGCGTCACGCGATGGGAATGTTTTTTGTGACACATTGTTTATGGTGTCACCCCATAGAGATTGTTGTCTGATAGTATGCAATATGTGTATGAAGTTTAATGAAATCGGTCCATTATTTTAGGGTGAGCTATGGAAAAATAGCGCACGATGACGCAGTTATTCGGAAATTTCATTGTTTATGACGTCATATATGTGTAGTACTATGGTGTAAATTTGAAGGTACAGTCAGTGGTATATGAGCCTAATGTCTGCAAAATAAGTCGCGAATGGTATTAGTAGGAAAGACGTAATAAATCGAAAGATCATGCGTGATGATGTGGTTTTTCATGAACCAAACTGTTTATGACTTTCTATCTCATGAACTACATGTCGAACTGTGATATGGTATCGAAGAAACATTCAGTGGTATGCATGTGTACTGTCTGTGAAATATCTCGCGAATATAATTCGCAGTGTAGAAGTAATAACTTGTAACATCATACTAAATGCCGTAGATATGCATCACGAACATCGGAAAAGTAGTACCGTAAGCGATAAACTTTTTTCCTTTCATTATTTTGTTGGGGTTATCAGCGAGAAATAGTTTCGTAAAGCTTTGAAATTGTGTTTTAAGGTTATTGCATGTCACTAAGTGCTCTCCTTCTCAAATAGTTGAATAAAATCAAGCTATCACGCGAGCAATATGGAGTAGTTTTCAAGATATATGACCTGATATCGTATGAAATATGTATCGTAGATGGTGTTCTCCACCATATCAAATGATTCCTCACCTTAACGAATATTTGTACCAAATTTGGTTGAAATCGGTCCATTAGTTTAGAAGCAAATGTAGAATACTATCACATGATACGGACGTTTTTCACAAATGTCATTGTTTATGACGTTATATCTCCTGACGTATATTTCGTATGTGGTTCTCACCCCAGCAGAGATTGTTGCCTCATAGTAAGGAACATGTGTACCGATTTTGGTTGAAATCGGTCCAGTAGTGTAGGAGGAGCTGTGGAACATACATACATACGGCTAAGTTTATAATACGTATAGGTACAGATAACCCCTTCATAGCTCTAGTTCTTTGAGTTGTTATGAAGCACAATGTGCTACGAAACCAGAAGTATAGTTATTTACACCTGGAAATATATATCTTCTGCTGCACCAGACATTTTATACTCCACTGCTAATCAATAAATTGCTTAATCTCCTTACTTTTGTAAACTTGAATTTAAAATGTACCATGTTGTTACCATCCGCATTTGGTTTAACAGGCCCAGACTTCTTTAACCGAATGTAAATTGCTCAAAATGCACCTGAAGATGAGTCTCCCAGGGCTCGAAATGCATAGAGATTTTAGTGGCTGAAGGCGAGTTACGAGGACAAGTAAAAAATTATCTACACTTTCCATTCTACCGTTTATTAACATTAAGCCAGGGGTATACAATGCACATCATTTTTCTGTGCAATATCCCTCCTTCTCAATGCACTTGGCCCAACGGTCAATTAGCTCAAATAACAGGTTTTCTGTTAGTCGTGAAGCCACTTTCGCACCGCATTTCACATGTCCACATCTGAGACAAATCAGAGAGCATGCTAAGCATTCTTGAGTGCTCCAAACAAGTAAAAATCACTTGGAGCAAGGCCTGAGCTATATAGAGGGTGTCCAATACTTAAAATTTCATATTGATGATAGTTTCAGTCGTGTGATAGAGCGTGTATGGCCCTACATTGTCATGCAACAACAAAACACAGTTTTACGTAATAGTGCACTTCTCCCACATTGCGATGATGGTCTGCGATGAATGTCTGCCCATTTAAAACCCTTCGACCAAAGGAATCGGATCACCGTTCGTTGTTCCTCAAGGGTGCACATCTCTAATGGTGCTGTCGTGATGTATCTGCAACAGAAGGAAGACCAACGGCGGAAATAATATGTCACAGCATTACCACAAAGGTATACAAATGACATATCCGAGAACAGACAACAACGTGCTCAATGTAGCAAATACTAGGGCAAACGTGTAGATAATTTTTTATTTGCCCTCGTAGTTTTGTTTTATAAAAATGTATGTAAATCTATCGGACCAATCTGCGTGGTCATCAGTCCGTAGCTTACAAACTACTTAAACCTAGGTAAACTAACCTAAGGACAAACACACACATCCACGCCCCAGGGAGGACTCAAACCTCCACGGCTAGCAACCGTGCGCTCCGCAGGGAGACGCTTTAGACCGCTCCGCTACTCCACCGCGGCAGTTTTGTTTTAGAAAAGTAACACAGTCACGGAATAAACACTGATAACAACAATATATGTAATAATTTATTCCGGTTGTCAGGTACGATTTCTCTTGATTCAACATTTATTTTCTTCACTTTATAAACATTTTGGCTCAACTTATCGCCGGCTTCAATAACTTCTATTTGTGCTTGAAGCTCTGATACTTTCCCCCAAACAACTATGACACTTTACAACTGTTAGACCAATCGTTATTAGATGTACGTTCGTCATATGTGTGACTTTCAATATTTTAAACACTTTTTGTGTGTTTCCGAGACCCTCTAACCTGAAAAATTGCCTACTCCAAGCCACATACCCGAGTAGCCGCTTCCTGAATGTAGTGGACGCATGAACAACGACACCCCTCACCATCCTATAGTGCGAGTCCAGGTATCAGCAGCCTACACAGTCGCAGAATCGTTTGAGCCTATGGTTCAGTCCCTCCGCACAGCTCTGAACCAGAGCTCCGCATTCGGTCCTGTCAACTAAGTTGCAGATTGAGAGCTCTGCCTTCATCCTACAGGCAAGACTGTCAGCCTTCACCATTTCATATCTCCGCTCGAAGCTGTAGAGAATCTCTTCCAATACAAAGGGACAAAATGTTCAAATGTTTGTATAGTTTATGGGACTTAACTACGGGGTCATCAGTCCCTAAACTTACAAACTACTTATGAACTAGCTGACACTAAGGACGCCACAAACATCCATGCCCGAAGGGATTCGAACCCCCGACCGTAGTGACCGTGCAGACCGTGACTGGCGCGCCTCAGTCCCCTCGGCCACCGCGGCAGGCACAAAGGGACATACTTGCAAATATGTTTTCGTGAAGGCATTGGCTGTCATGTTTCAATGTGCTATATATGTATTAACACTTATTGCAATACTTCTGAAGTGATAAATAATTTACGTCGAGTTTTTATCTGACGGCCTGCCGCGGTGGCCGAGGGGACTGCGGCGCGCCAAGTCACTGTCTGCACGGCTACTACGGTCGGGGGTTTGAATCCCCACTCGGGAGTGGATATTTGTGGCGTCCTAAGTGTTAGCTATTTCATAAGTAGTTTGTAAGTTTAGGGACTGATGACCCCGTAGTTAAGTCCCATAAGCTCTACAAACATTTGATTTTTTTTTATCTGACTCGTGATTATTTGATTAGCTTACTATCAATAGATCTCTTACACGTATTAAAGAATTATTACTAGCATTTCAGTTTTCTGTCTCTCCGGGAAATCGGAGCTTGTATAGTTGAATACTGAAATACAGTGGCGTAAGTATGGGGGGGGGATGAGGGGATAACCCCCCCACCCAGAACCCGAAAAGAAAGAAGGAAAAGAGAGAGAGAGAGAGGAAAAAAAAATAAATCGTATAACATCAATCTGGAAAAGGTAAAAATTTGAAGCTTTGGCTGTTTTACCATAAGCTTTCATTGGAAGGGAGTGAATTAGTTTATTCTACGGGAGTGGTAGATGGTAGTCTGTCTGGAAACTGACTTAAAATTTTGCTCGTCAAGCAGATCTATCCCCTCCCCCCCAAAGCCAAGTCCTAGTTACGCCACTGCTGAAATCAATGCGAGAGAACGAGTAAACTACATGTGTCCCAGGTGTTGGCAGCACTGCGCAAAGTAACACCTGGCGCACATCCAGGCCACGGCTGGGTGTGCGCTTTGGGGCAGATGTGTCCCACGATACGGGCGTCTGCATTGGCAGCTGTTCCCAGAGTGGAAAGCTGACCCAGAACCCGAAAAGAAAGAAGGAAAAGAGAGAGAGAGAGAGGAAAAAAAAATAAATCGTATAACATCAATCTGGAAAAGGTAAAAATTTGAAGCTTTGGCTGTTTTACCATAAGCTTTCATTGGAAGGGAGTGAATTAGTTTATTCTACGGGAGTGGTAGATGGTAGTCTGTCTGGAAACTGACTTAAAATTTTGCTCGTCAAGCAGATCTATCCCCTCCCCCCCAAAGCCAAGTCCTAGTTACGCCACTGCTGAAATCAATGCGAGAGAACGAGTAAACTACATGTGTCCCAGGTGTTGGCAGCACTGCGCAAAGTAACACCTGGCGCACATCCAGGCCACGGCTGGGTGTGCGCTTTGGGGCAGATGTGTCCCACGATACGGGCGTCTGCATTGGCAGCTGTTCCCAGAGTGGAAAGCTGACAGGAAAGTGCGAAGTGGCGCGCACAACGCAAGCTGGTGGTGGAGCGTGTGCAGATGCTCGCCTGGTGCTGGTGCTTCCTGGAAGGGCTGCCACCTGTCAAGGAAAAGAAAACAGATGGCGGAGCAGCGACCACTCCCGATACCGAACGAAGTTAGTGCAAGGAATATGCATCGCGTTAACATCCACTGTGTGGAAAGGCGGCTACTTGGAAACAATATTTAAAAGAGGACTCGGGAAAAGGCACCCACTTCTTTTAATTCAACTTCGTTGAAGCAGCCCTCAGAAAGCCAATTTCAAGCGCAAGAAAAAAGAGTTTCTGCGCATTCGCAGCTACGACGACGAAGAAATTCGGATGTGGTCTTTCCTCTGCTGTAAGGTTTCACCCTTCCCCCCCCCCCCCCAATGTTGATACGATTATCATGCGTAGTGGTGGATCAAAAGCTTACCATTTTCGTGCTGCCACTTCAGTTATACGGTAATCTTATACTGTAAAATGCCAATCAGTCACACCTCAACCAAATTCTTTAAATTTTTCATTAGTGTGACTCTTTTTATTTTATTTTTTTAGGAAAAAAAAAGAAAAAAAAACATGATAAGGGTATAAAATTGTTCACATAATATATCAAACTTACCAAATAACAAAAATGTATTCGATGATCAAACACTTCACTGTAAGCTACGAGTCTATACTGGATATTTACCAAGGAATGATTTTTGTATATTTAAAGCGTAAACGATTCAAATTAAGAAATAAAGTGAAGCCTGAAGAATGTACCAGAGAGGTATCCAAACATGTCTTGTGGTAGAAAAACGTTATGTGTCGAAGGAAGGTGTATAAAAGAAACTATTATTTTCTTATTAAAGTGTATATATATTTCAAATAAAGCATTTTATTCCAAATTACTGATTACATCGCCATTTAATACGTTCAAGTTGTCATTTATAGAATATTCGTAAGTGTAGCATTAACACATTCTACATTATCTCGTAAAACAAGCAACACATCAGAGAATACGCCAAGAACATCGGAATTTCGTAAACTCTAACAAATGACTATTCGGCTTAAAGAGCACATTCCTACGTACAAATTCACACCGATGTGCTTGATATTACGTATTTCTGTGTGGTTTTCAGGATGTCATTGTCCTTGAAGTTTAGTTCTTCATTACAGCGCAATACGAGATCTGTTAACACTATAAAAAAGGTATCCTTAAAACTCATCGAACATATGAAAGAAGACAATAGTGTGGAATATTGTTTGGAAATTGACTGGCTCTGTGGCAAAGAAAAGTATATTGCAGTTGATTTATGAAAGCCAAATTTCCTCAGGAAACGACTAATATGTTCTGCAAATCGATTCAAGCTTTATCATACATGGAGTGGCTTATATCAGAAAACTGAAATATCGTTTTTGTAAAATGTAAACATTCATAGTCGGAAATGTCAATATTACTGATATTTTCCAGGCTATTATGCCGTGGTCTTGTGGCTTTGTTATTAAAGCCCAACGTTTCGTCCCCATCAGCGGAGGACATTCTCAAGGGGAATCGTGCTCTTTTGAACGTCCGATACACATCCTGGTTCGTTACTGTCTGAAGGCGAGTTCCGTTTACGCGTACTGGCGCACAAACGTGTGACGTCAGATGTTTTGGATAGGCGCGCGCAATTAACCGCTGCCGTCGTCCATTGTTAATATCGTCCCATGATGGAAGACTGTTACATTTCTTCTTCAACTCTGGAATCCAGATTTCGTTCATTTATGCCCTCCTCCATCCTTCTGAAATTATTTAGGTGATTTACAGTATCTATACCCCTCGGTACAGTCTTCGTGGTATTCGTTTGTCGCTGCCAAAACTGGAGTTTTATTAAATTCAATAAGGTGGTGTGCTAGCTGACAGACCATGTCCAGCAACCGCTGATCTGTCAATATCTCCTCTTCTACAGTTACCCTTTTGCTCTTCTAGTCGATTTCCAACGTATACGTCTCCACAGCAACACGGAATCCTGTAAATTCCTGCTTTTTACAGCGGATTGAGAGCAGCCTTTGCTGATATCCGGTGATCATGTATCTTCCGAGCAGGTTAATATCCTACGGTGACATTCCGTTTCGTCAAAATTTTACCGTTGCGGTCGGTGACGTCCTTAGTAAAAGACAGGAAGACTTTATATTTCACAGGAAACTTTACATCGTTTTGAATTGTGCGTGGTTGTCTGGGTTGCGGCACTTACTTGATTTCTCACCAATAGTAGTTTAGGAGGACATGTGGAACGCACACAGACACACACACACACACACACACACACACACACAAGCAAACATTCAGTCATACATTTTTATAATGTGTGTAGCCTCTGGACAAGTCAAGTTTCATCGCTTACTCTCTTCACTAGAACTAAAAAAAACGAAAACAGGAAAAGAAGCCAATGTGTTTCCTGTTCTGTACTTGTGGACTGTTTTGAAGAAGTCTTACGCTTGCAACGATGTTACGTACGGGAAAGATGAAACAATTTTGAAAATGTAATTCAGTAAGTTGCTGTGCTAAAAAAAGTACGTAGCAATAGATACGACCAAATACCATTTCACAGAAGCTGAAATGACACGCTGAAAATAAATAAATAGGTAAAAATAAAAATAAAAGATTAGAGAATCACTGAAAGTGATGAAACATCAGAAATAAAGTGTTTCAAATGTTCAAATGTTTGTAGAGCTTATGGGACTCAACTACGGAGTCATCAGTCCCTAGACTTACAAACTACTTACGAACTAGCTAATACTAAAGACGGCACAAATATCCATGTCCGAGGGGCGATTCGAACCCCAGACCGGTGTGGCCGTGCAGACCGTGACTGGAGCGCCTTGCGGACGCTGATCGTGTTTGTTCATTTTGGTTCTATGTGTTCTTTGGCTCAGATTTTTTATTACAGAGAGCGTTCAGTCCTCTGACCGGGCGCGCTGAGCCACGGCGTCCGGCGTCCCCTCGGCCACCGGCGATGAAGTGTTTATAACAGTCGATGGGAGAGACACTACCAGTTTAAATTAGAGCAAAAGTGATCATGTTAATAAGTAACTTGATTGCAATAAAACGCTTTAAGATACAACTACCAGCAGAAATGGCTTCACGTTTACAACAAATAGTATGACCCAAAATTCTCTGCCTGTATTATAAACCAAAGAAAGACAATTCATCATCAGTTTCCCTCATTCAGAAACAGCGTTTTTATACAAATTTGTTTGAATGAGGAAGGAGATTCCTGTAGTCTTCGAGAAAGGCCCTATCAAATTACTGTATGGTGACGATTTACAGTGTTGATACATTTATCAATATTTATTTTGCATTAGCGAATTTCTCTTAGCATCACTGTATAAGGTATAGATGTTCTACCAAATGGTGACATGCGAAAATATGTGCCAGGCCAGAACTCGAACCCGGGTTTCCCGCTTTTCGCGAGCGGTTGCCTTAACCACTTGGCTACCCGAACACGACTCCAGGACCGTCCAAAACGTCCATATGCCACACTGACTGCACTTATGAGTCAACTACATTCACCCCTTAGCACTTGCAGGTTAAAGGACCTTTCATCACACTGATTTTCTACAGTCGACGAACGTGATACTCAGAGCCTTAAAAATATGTGACGAAATATGCTACCTCCAGAACACTCTGCGTAAAGTTGCTTGAGCAAGTAGCTGTCACTTTTTCCTCTCAATAATTTTGTCCTACAATGAACGCCAAGAAGACTTTGTCACCTTTCACATATTTCTAATGACGAAAAGTAAACAGGCCTGTCTTAGCGCGATCGCGTCAGCAACCATGCAATATTAGTAAGGTGTTGGAGGGTTTGCAACGCTCCTTCTATCCAGGATACTCTGAAGCAATCTACAGAAAACGACAAGTTACGTGCAATAGGTTTACACCGTTAAAGTTTTACCTACCGCACCGTACCCAGCCGCTTCCCACAATTACACAAAGTTCCTGAACAGTATCGCGCCCCTCTGAGATTATTACCGTGTGCTTAATAATGGATAATGGCATCAAACATTATGTTTCGTCTCTCTAAGATTTCATATAAGGGAACATTTTACAAACTAATACACTACTGATGTGAATATTAATGTTTCCTTGTACTGAGGTACCAAGAAGTTTAGTAATAAATACGGTCGTCAGACTATAGAGTCAAATTAATGTTTCAAATTATTTTTTAATCAGTGCCAGCAACTTTTTTTAACTGTGGAATAGACATACAAAAGAGCAAAGGCTATCAGTATCCAAGTAGGAACTCTGTTATGAAAGTAAGATTGAAAATAATTAATTCGTATGGTACATTTCTGTAATCATAAAGTGAAAAATATGTCCCACAATAATATACACCCTTCTTAAGATGTTGTACCAAATATTTGGAAGTAAGTCTAAGCAGTTTGTAGAAAATATCAAACTTTGTATTTGCTAGGTCTAAAGAGCCTGCTTACATAAACACTTGCAAATTTGTTAGCATCAATGGGTGACAACTGTATATTTTCATATAGACTGTGTAATTAAGGATTAGAACACTTTTACTACATTAATAATTTACTTATATGCAAATTTGTTAGCATCAATGGGTGACAACTGTATATTTTCATATAGACTGTGTAATTAAGGAATAGAACACTTTACATACATTAATAATTTACTTATATGGCACAAACCTTTTCAGATTATTATGTTGTTCTTCGTTTTAAACAGCTGGGACTGAGTAAGCTATTTTCTGAATCAGTAAACAGTAATAAGCACACTGTACAAAGTAATTAAATTGTTGATTGTTTGTAAAACTAAAACTATCTTTGAGTATCTCACATATCAAGATTATTATGAAGAATTCTATCATTTGATTTTTTATTTAAATAATTACTCTTTACCAAAATCTGTTAATGTAAACTTCTAGCCGCGGTGGAGTAGCGGAGCGGTCTAAAGCGTCTCGCTGCGGAGCGCGCGGTTGCTCGCCGTGGAGGTTCGAGTCCTCCCTGGGGCATGGGTGTGTGTGTGTTTGTCCTTAGGTAAGTTTACCTAGGTTTAAGTAGTTTGTAAGCTACGGACTGATGACCACGCAGTTTGGTCCGATAGATTTACAAACATTTGAACATTTTTTGTAAACTTCTATCTAAACTGTCTGAGAAGATTCACACGTATCTTTGTTGAGAATGCAATTATAAGGAATAAAATAATTCTCTTCACTGTTGTATTAAACATTTAGGATACTCTGATAATCTTTTGCACTTATAAGGTTCGGAACCTACGTAGGTCAGTGACAGGAAAATGTCGGGTGGAACACAGGTTAAACTGAAATTTGGTTGTTATTCATAATACATACAAATGTGAGTCTCTGGTTTACAAAAGTATTAAAGATTGCATTGCCTGTGTTCGCAGAGAAGAGAAGGTGCGTGGTTCGCCGTTGCGCAATCACACAAGGATGGGATGATAGAGTACTATGGATTTTGAAATATTCTTGGCGTCGGAAATCTAAAACAATTAAGCCACCAATATTTACGCCATTGCCCACAATATGCATCGTTCGTCATCTTACTCCAGTTCCATAAAATCTTGCAATACTGGCCGGATAAAACACTGCCTCAGCTGCACGCTGCTCACCCGTCGGAGACTCAGGCACTATCTTTCAACTGGAATGTTCGTAGCGAGCAATAGCGCTGCTTCGGCGCGCATTCCCACTTTTTTCCATTCACGCACGTTCTTTCCGTTTTTTAGTTCTTCTCACAGGTTTTACAATACATATACATTTATCTAATCCCTAAACCAGATCCTCTATAAAGCTATTACAATATAGTAATCTCAAAATTATTAACATTACAATCCACACAAGATTAAAATACATTAATAAAATGTAAAAATGTTCAAAGCTTTTATGAGTACAAAGAACATTACCACACATACATTAATACAATTATGGAAAAAAATCGATATGCAAAAGATTTGTACATTTTGATGTAATATAGCAATATTAAAATACTCTCTTTTACAGAATTCCAGCTACAGTCTGACAGAAATATGCAGCCGTTGCAACATTATTTCATGCGGATGAATAGGGCTGAGTAATTAGAACTGACATAGAGCGATGAGTTACGGAAACAGCGCGTTGGAATTATTCATTGCAAGAGCACGTGCACGAAAGGTAATTTACTGGTTAGCATATCTCCTTCAAGTTACAAAATAACTGCTAATAAGCGTCAGCTGTCATGATCTTGGCTAGATTAGTGTACTTCTTTCCAGGAGAACAAGGCCAAGTGTTTCGCCTGTATGACTATGAGCTGAAGCTGAAAAGTATTACTGGCCGAACAGACAGTGTTTCGAGAAAACACCAATATTTTTCGATGGAATTTTGATTTAAGACATTGCTACTTGTCTAATGCTTTTAATCAAATTTTCATTTATTGAAGTTGTTTTAATGCCTCCCGATGTTTCCTACCAACCTATCAACTGAATAATACTTTCAACCCTTTCTGATTCAGTGCTATTTCATTTGTCATAGCTAATCTTCACAACTGCTTCGTACAACAGCGCTTGAAAAACTTCTGCTTTCTACTTGTCATTAATATTATTGCTTACGTGTCACTATTTTATGAAGGTACTCTTTCTGAAAAAATTTCCTGTAGTTTTCTTTTATTCTATCAGAGAACTTCTCTTTGCTGGCTACATTTTCTTGCTGTTGTTAGTAGGCATTTCCCGAAATATTTATTCCCCAGAGCATCCCTCCCCACCTCCACTCAAGACTCCAGTCTGCTCTGTTCACCTGTATTTGTAGTGAATTTCGTCTGAAGTTTTCACTCAGTCCTTAAGAATATGTCTCATTGTAAAATAGTTTAATTTTGAAGCTACATTTAGTGGAATATTAGGAAACGTTCTACGAAATGTATTGCGATTATGGTAGTAAAGTAAAACGTCATTCGTCTTGTAGCGGGTTATCGTGCATCTAATAAATTAAGACATCATAGCTCCTGAAATAAGTGTAGGACTATGGTATAATTTCGGTAGTACGTTCAGTGGTTTATACGAATACTGTCTGAAGAATGCCTCACAAGTAGAGTTATAAGTGTAAACGAACTCGAATATTGAGATGGGATCGTGAGTGTGCATAGTTACCCTCGCTTTTAAGATTTAAATTTAGTTTTGTTATTTACTACTACTGTTTATGATTTGCCACCTAATAACACTGACTATTATGGGCATTGCTATTAAAAGTAACTGTTTCATGCTCTGACCGAATGCTGTGACAACTGACTGCCGGGTTTATTTATTTATATATAAATTAATCAAAAAGCCTCAAACAGAAAATAAATTGTTATAAAATAGATTGCGCAACGGATAACACAACCACGGGTAACTAAACAGTTGTCACAACCTTCAATACAGAGTTGGGGTACACTATGACAACTGCCCATAATTTGCTTTTTACCTGCATCCTAATCACTCAACTGATGTTAGTCACTTTATTTACTTTCTGTTATTAACATTCCAGCTTTCTCTGTTAAATTTTAACTAGGGGAGGGGGGAGAGGAAGGGATATCTCTTCATAATAAAAATCAGGGCAAGAATTTTATTTTCTAAAAGTAAAAACCACTACCCTTAGACAAATTAAAAATACGAACAAAAGAAATGAAATGTGAACACTCATTGCAAAGCATACAAACATTTTGAGCCACAGGCTCTAAGATTAATTAATAGACTTATTGGTCTCCTAAACATATAAATTTTTAACATGTTTCACGCCACACTGCGTGGAAAGGGAGAGATAAAAAAGGTTTTATTGGACGAGTAAGGATATCCCTCTTCACAGACGCACTCGCACATCAACCACTTTTACTCTGCATGCACTAACCACGCCAATTTTTAGCTAGCAAAGAAATAAAAAATGGTTGAGCAAAGAGGGTTTGGCCGTTATTAAATTGCTGATTTTAATGCAAGACACGTGACACGCAACGGATCTACCGCTGAAATCTTACAGAATTCCAAAAACTCAGACACACACACACACACTACATAAAAATATTACAAAGGGAATATACACGTGGGGCGTAGTCACACAACAAGCATAACTGGCGCTCCTTCCTTTCATATATATATATATATATATACTGAACCACGCCACAAGAAATACGGTGGAAGTTCATGGCTCCACGGTTTACACAAAATTAAATACCCCCTCCCCCCCAAAAAAAAAAGAAAAACTAATATTATAAGAAATTTCACCCAACTGTTCCTAGAATTACTTTCTACAGTAAGACGCCATTCTACCTCACTCTGCTCAATTACAACCGTGCCCCACCACGAGGCCTCCATGGCTCATTCTTCCTTGGTCCGATTACAAAAAATTGCTAAATTAATTAAATACCGAGCAACCCGCGGTTGAAAATGAGATACTGCTTGTTCCTGTGTCTGCTATCGACCACTGAATATGCATTCTTACTTTGAAATAGCCAGAATATGGGCCTATTGTGTAATGGCGCGAAAATTTGTCTAAGTCCCATTACAGAAAGAAAACTCCGTAAATTCTCATATGATTTCTCCGCGCAACTTTAAAATGTGGGTTATCAAAAGCTTTACTAAATAAATCAATCAAACATAGCGAAAGGTCAAAGGGTGAGGTAGCAAGTAGATAGCAAGTTACGACCGTTACCGTTGGCATCAAACTATTGGATGTACTCAAATTGACCAAAAAATAACCAAAATCGTTTAACTTTCTGCCATATTAAGATAAGTCTGCTTCAACTATTGAGTTGCGAGTCAGATTCAATATAATAAGACACATTTTTTACTCACTTGCTTACCACATTTGCAGCAGTCGAGCACGGGCCTCCAAGCTAACATGGCGCCTCCTGAGCCCACCGAATCACTACTTTTTTTAAACGCGAGGAAGAAACCTGCCATTGGTCGGTTCCTGCCACCCCCTCAAGACAAGCGACACCCGAGAAGGCCACTGCCAACCTCCTTCTTTGCCTCATCTAAGCCAAAGATTTCGCAACTACTCCACCACCTAGAAACTATCTTTGGTTAGTAATCACAGAAAATAACCTACTCAAAAACATTCATACACGCTCATTTTCATGCCCAGAGGAAAAAGGAAGTGTGAGAATCAAATTATACATAAAACAAGTAACGTATTTCCAGATCTACCTGGCCAGAGACTTTAATCAGCGTTACAGTTCGTAATTATTCTCCATAAAACTGTCATTGCAGTTTGATATACTATGAAACTAGCCCATAGGGCTTCAATGGCGCGTACTGCAGTACCGCTTCAAGTGTACATCCCTGTCATCTACCGTACATGTGAAGTATCAAATGTATTGGAATATGCCATAATGCTCATTTTCCAGTTCTAATATATGTCTGTAGTCAAAACGAACACAATGACAGAGGGAAAATAATTGAAACCACCAACACAAACGTAAGTATACTTCAGTAAAACTTTATATATATTCAATAATATCTTATATTTGGAAAGTGAAATGACTGCTGATTATATAAAATACGAAAATTCTTTCCTTACGAATGAAAACATACGATTATTGCCGGGCCCGAGGAGGGGGGGGGGGGCAGGGGAGACAAAATCCCCGGGGCCCGGGCCTTGTGAGAGCCCAGGCTTCCGAACTGGCGAATATCAGACAGATGCTGTAAAATTTTGTAACATTTATTACTTGTTTGTAGAAGACAAATATCTGCGTTATGAAGTAAGCGATATTGTATCATTCCCCCACTAACATAAAGTTCCACGTAGCAGTTCAGTTTTAGATTGGCTGTTCTACGAACGAATAAAACAACGTGTACACTGAACGGGCCGTCCAACTGCATGAACGCTACAAAGTGACAGATACGGTATTAGCGCAATGATGGTCACCGTTTCTAGCGTCATGTGACTACTGCTCGGTGGTGTTGTTAAAGGGACACTGCTTTTTGCGGTCAGCAGCTCATCCGTATATCGAGTTCTTCGCGAACATATAGCTAAACTCACCTGGAAATAGACAAATAAAGACTGATCTTGCAAGGAAAGAAAAATCAATTGGAAAATATGTTGAAGCGGGAACTGCTTTCGTAAATAAAGCAGCTTATGATGCGTATGTTGTGGATGCTATAGCAAGTTCAGTAAATAAAACAATTTACCATCTGTTTAGTACTTTCATCGTCTTTTGATTTCATGGTTTCTGTCAATATGAGTTAATCAGAAGAATGCAGTGCGACTGTAGGAATGACTGTCTTCAGTAATACGCAAATTTGCAATCAAGGACCTGCGATTCTCATAAAAAGGGACTACCTTCATCAACCTTACGAGTGTCTCCTCCCGCTTAAAGATAAATTGTTTAAAGAAGTCAAAGAGCTGGCCAGGAAGTATGTCAGGCAAAACGAAATGTGGTTTCACGACCAGTTTAAAAATAACACTTCAAACAATCCTGAAGAGGTCGAGGGGGAGTTAGAAGGCTGAAGAAAAACTAGACTGATGTATTATGCCAATAATGTTGTACTTTCTTCATTAATAAATGTTTTCCAACTGAAATATGGTTAATTATGGAGAAAATGGCCCTACCAAGATTTTTTCATTCACTTTGGAGCAAAAAGAAGGCAGCTCCAAATTTCAAAACTGCATTGCACGTATCTGAGTCCATACATATGTGTGTATTCTGGTCAGTATTATTAGATACCCAATACCCTAACGCAAGGCTGACTATTTCTTGGAACATACTTATTCTTCCACATACATTTATACATAAATACAACGGTATGATGCGAATTTGAGACAACAAAGGGTTGAAAATAACGTAAAACCTTATTTCTAAAAATTGACTGCAACATTTGGAGTTGGGGCCCGATTTTGCTTCCTGCCCCGGGTCCGGTTCTGGCTCTCAGCGGCCCTGATGAACAATTGGAATGGAACACCATACGATTTTTCTTGATTTCCACTTGTTTCAAGTAGCGCTGCATCCACATAGAGTGGGTAGTTACCACCTTGTCACTGGATGGCTGTGTAGTTTAACAAAGACAATGTGCACTCAGCGAGAGCCGCGGCGGATTAGCCGCGCGTACTGGGGCGCCGTGCTGCGGTGCGCGCGGCCATTCGCCGTCGGGGGTTCGAGACCGCCGTCGGGTATGGGTCTTTGTGTTGTCATTAGGTTAGTTTACCTTTGTTTAAGCAGTTTGTAAGCTACGGACTTATGACCAAGTAGTTGGGTCCGATAGGCTTACAAACATTTGAACATTTTTTTACTCAGCGAGAAACCACGCTTCAGTAGACATAAATTATGGTGGTTTCGCTACGGAACCACTTAGGCTGAAAGGGCTAAGAGACCATGATGTAAGGAGCAGGCATAGAGATTGAAGTGATGGGAAAAGAGTTAAACGACAGGAGTGTTTTGTGTCTCTGCCTTGTCGCCACTTTTGGTGTCTCGTTTGCGCCGGTTGTCCTAGGTGTCGGTGGCCGAATAGAGACAGACCGACACAGGGAACTAGGACGCATGCGTGTGAGGGTACAAAGTCTGAGGTGACCAGCCAGTGGGACAGCAGAAACTAGAAACACTAAGCTAGATTGGAACACATGTTTATATATTTCATAGAAATAATACATTACTTAACTTGGACAAGTATCATGACTGCAGAATGCTGATACATAGTTGAACTAGGTAATGGCCTGCCTACTGATGAGAGACTTTCCTAGTGCCTGTCTTAATCCCAAGTGTTAACTGGTGCCTGTCAGATTCCCAAGTGAGCGATGCAGTCCATTGGTGGCCACGAGCGGAGTTGTAGCAGAGGGCGCTCATGGCTGACGTCGTAAGAACGCTGCGCCGTGCGTGCATGGCGGCGCGCGGCGAAAGTACGTGGCGCGCACTTCAGACTTGTGCGACATCACAGAGTGTAGGATGTGTATCCAGTTCCCATGCATATTTAGCAACTGTAAAGCATTTCCGGGTACGGTGGAGCATACAGGTTGCCTAAAAATACACCGACAACGCTTAGAACGTTGTGTGGGAAGGCATACATCGATATTTAAGATGGAATCCAAGCTTGGCTTGGGCTATTCTCACAAAGAACTGCTAAAGGAAACACACAAAATATGTTCCAAGGCCACAGTCGCTTCTTAGAAGAAAACCTTTTTTATTTACTTCCATCTAACTATCAATGCACTGTTAGTTTCTGTGCACGATGGCTTCATTTTCAAATGCCTATGATGACAAAAATATTACCATGATTCAGCCACATTAAACAGTGTAAATTTTCTAAATATACCATAAAATTAAAAAGAAACAGAGAATTTAGAGCGTGAATGCCCTGTGTTCAGCTGTGGGCAAACTTGTTTCATCCTTCATCATCATAAAGGATGAAACACTTGCGAACAGCTAAAGATTGGAAATTCAGGCTCTGAATTTAATTCGATGTGTCACTGATTCTGAGCTTCGCCAGGTGGGTGTGTGGGAATCCCTACACAGAGGAAGCCGTGCAAAATTGGCGTATGTTTCTCTACATAATTACAGCTTCGGAATATTGGACTCTAAGACTGACAGCTTGAAAATTAAAACAATTGTACAATATGGTCGAAAAATATTTTGTACATATTGAATGAGCCAAATGACTTAAAGTTGACTGTACAAGAACGTAGGACATATTGTTTCAAAAAAAGTTCAAATTTTTTAATCCGAACGGACCAAACTGCTAAGGTCATCAATCACTAGTCTTACAATCTACTTTAACTTATTCTAAGGTGAATATACACACCCAGTCCCCAGGGAGGACTCGAAACTCTGGTGGGAGTGACCGGGTACTCCACGACGTTGCGCCCCAGAGCACACAGCCATTCCCGTACGGCGCACCTGGTTTGATAAATTATTAAACTGTTCACTGTTGAACGTGGTTGAAACATTCTTTTTTTTTAATCATAGGGACTTGATAATGACGCCATAGTGCGCCGAAACCAGTAGTGCATTGGTAATTAGATGGAAGTATATTAATTTGACAAGTGAAGACGATTTCACCTGGTGATGCCAGCAGCACAAAACATCTGCACTACTTGAAGGACATCCATTTATTTCGGATTGCTGCCCCTAGACGCGAAATATTACTGCACACATTGTTACGGGTAACGTTTCCAACACTGCGACGCTGCCTTCTACTCGCTAATGATCGCCCCCCCCTCCCCCCTTCCCAGCAGCCACGGTACACCCCTTCTGCCGCTACCAATAACCAATGAATTGTTCACTTACCATGGATGAATGGGTATATTTAACGGAGTAGCTGTGTCATTACCAAACAGTGCAGGAACTGGTAAGACAACGTATCCTGAAAGGTCGCCCATTTATGGGTCAGAAACAAACAGCCAGCAAATACGTGTATGTTGCGCTAAGTTAGACATTCCCTCAAAACCTAAAATTAGATTTCCTGTGTTTGCGTTGTACTGAATCAATTTCTTCTTCATTCACTGTAAAGTTGCTATGCAAAACAGATATGTTTTCAAGCAAGCTTTCTCAATCAACAAAATGACACTATAAACTTTCTGGCAGATTAAAATTGTGGACCACAAACTGGATTCGAACTGGGACCTTTATTTTCGCGGGCAAGCGCTCTATCATCTTAGCTATCCTGGCACGCTTCATGGTCCGTCGATTAAACTTAATTTCTGCCAGTACCTCGCCTCCTACTTTTCAGACTTCACAGAAGTTCTCCTATGAACCTATCAGGACTAGCACTCCTCATTCTGAAAACATCCCTTAGGCTGTGGCTAAGCCATGTATCAATCACATCCGTTATTTCAGGAGAGTTAGTCCTGCAAGGTTCGCTGGAGGACTTATGTGTTTAGAAAGTAGGAGGTGAGGAACAGGCAAAAGTAAAGTTGTGACGACGGACTGTGAAGCGTGTCGGGGTAGTTCAGACGGTAGAGCGCTTGCCTGCAAAAATTCAAAGGTCGCAGGTTCGAATCCCGGGTACATCACACAGTTTTAATCTACCAAGAAGTTACATATCAGCGCACACTGCGCTGCAGTGTGAAAACTTGATCCTGAAAATTACACTTGACTATGTTTCAAGAAGTACTACCATGAAAATCTTTTGTATCTCATGTGTGGAAAAATGCCGTTGAAATTTCTTATTTACTCCAATAACTGAAAAACTGAAACGTGTAGCTTCAAATAAAACAATGTTTATAATGGGTAGGAGTACCATTTCTTAGTGTCTAGGAAAAGAATCAGATAAACCGTTTCCCGCAAACATCTGAATGCGCCAGCCTGAATGCAGCCCTTGAAATTCACAATTATTTTACATAGTTAAACCCTTAAATTTATTTACGTATGAGTAAAACATATACAATAGCTCATTTATCTCCCAAGTAATCACGAAATTTTTTTTATCGTAAATTACTGACAAAAAAGAACAAAAAGCAATTAAATGGAAGCATAACATAAAAAGTGAAATTACTTTATGTTAATTATAGGGATTTTGCATTTTTAAACTCACAATTTCATGCTGTTCGTAACTAAAAGTTAATTATTCTAATGCTAAGATTCTATCCCTCCCTCCCTCCCTCCCTCACCATCTCTCTCTCTCCTATCTCTCTCTCTCTCTCCCTTTTCTCTCTCTCATTTTTTGTCGGACCGTCGCCCCCCCCCCCCCCCCCCCCCTGAATCCGAACTTGACGGTATCGATGTCTAGATGTCGATTCTCGCTGAAATGAGGTGTTCCAGGTTTTATGGGAAAATGAAAATGCCAACAAACTATTTATTTATTTTCACTATATAATTTTATTCACTTCGTAGCACAAATATAACAAAACTCAAACGGATGCCAACTTGGGTAAAGCACATTAGTAAAAACTGTGATACTGTCTAGTGAGTGCTTTGACCACGTACATGTGATTGTTTACTAAACATAGCCTAGTATGTCCATCACACCAGTAACTGAGTGTGATCAGTTCGGCAAATTTATTTTACAAAATCTTCAAAAAGTGGTTTATCATCTTCGTATATTTCACTAAACTAACATAGAGGGCGTTTCACTAAATGTGTTTGCCTCTATAAGTTACGAAGTAATAGGCGACGGAAATATTTATTGTATTAGGTCACCATGAAAAACGTTCCACTGTCTACAGAGCTATGAACATAGTTACACATTTTTTAAATGGAACAATAGTTGTTTCTATCATGCACTAGAATCAGTAACTCCAGTTGTGTATACATCAATTTAAATTATCACTTTTAGTTTGAAAGAAAGGAAGCTTGGAGTTTAACGTCCCGTCTACAGCGTGGTCATTACAGATGGAGAATACACTCGGAGTTTTTGAGTACGGATGTGGAAGGAAATCGGTCGTGCCCTTTCAAAGGAATCATCCCGGCATTTGCCTGGAGTGACTTAGGAAAATCACGGAAAACCTAAATCAGGATGGCCGGTGGTGGATTTGAACCACCGTCCTTCTGAATGCGAGTCCAGTGTGTTACCACTGCGTTTCAGTTTGGGAGCGACAACCCTTCAAAGTTTCAGGGACAGATACCACACGCTGTACATAATATATGACTGTGTGGTGGTGAGGGATGTTCTGGCGGTGGGAAGTTGATTGAAATAAGATGTTCAAATGTGTGCCCATGTTCCTGCATGTACAATGCAATGCGCATTCTAAAGTATCTGCGGACGAGTTGTAACTTCGCCGGTGTCACGAGGGGCTGCGGCACGCCAGTCACGGTCTGCACGGCCACTACGGTCGGGGGTTCGAATCCCCCCTCGGGCATGGATATTTGTGACGTCCTTAGTATTAGCTAGTTCATAAGTAGTTTGTAAGTTTAGGGACTGATGACCCCATTGATAAGTCCCATAAGCTCTAGAAACATTTAGCTCTTCGCCTAGGATATCTCACGGCATATGCCATAGCTACTCCAGTGCGATCGTGTGGGCACTCGCCGAGCATCAACAACACGTCAACGTACTCGTTGTTCGTGAATGCCGTCTTCATGTCAGTAACTGTGGTATACTGAGACCCGTTTGTTTGTGTGGCTCGAACTGTCTGGTATACGTTATTACGTTATGAGCAGCGTGTGTGGTATCTGCCCCTGTAACTATGAAGGGCTATAGCTCCCAAACTAAACGTGATAGAAATGTAATTTAAATAGATAAAGTTCTAAACAAGCAGTGAAGTGAAATGTGTGTGTGAAAATGCTCTATTTGGCAACTCGTCAAAATTTTAAACTTGATTTATTTTGTACATCGGTTAATATTAATAAAATATCTATGTGTTAAAAACAATGAAACTAACACTTGTCAAATGTAAAATACGAAAGTAATCTTCATGTTACATATCTTGTGTGATCTGAGCAGATAAATTGAAACTATCAAACCCTATTAATTCAGTACGACACTGATGGGGATTCATACTGGTTCATTATTGTTTTGGAATATTTGATTTGTAATTATATTTAATTAGAAATATTGCAAAACAATAATGAATCGGTATACATCCATCCTGTAACGTTACGGACCCTGTAAGGATTCTAGTATGGGGGTTAAATTTATTTTATTGTAAGATTTATATTTTTATTATGATTCTATATGCGCGCCCGCAGTAAGAAGAGTTTTGCAGTAGCGATCGATTTAACAGCCAGCTGGAAGGCAGAGGCTCGTAGTTCACACGGCAGGAGTTGCAGTAGGTGCCACATGGCGTGAGTGGGGTGGGTAGAAGATTCTAAGATTCTGGAAGGCGTCTGCATGAGGCTAGTAGTTACGCTGGGCAGCAGATAAACTGAGGAAGCCCCGATGATATGGCGCGAAGTGGGCGGTTTTGTATTTATTAATAATTGTTTATAACTAATTGTCGGTGGCATACAGACGTTAGTAGCGGTGTAAGCAATATTAGTTTTGTTTATTAGTCATTTTATTTTGTTTGATTGTGTATTAACGGAGAAACAATTGAATTACGACTTGGTTCACGAGCTATCTCGAGAAATGCCGACAAGGCATGCGCGCCAAACGGTTCTGTTCTGTACTGTACAAGTAGCAGCCATGCTCTCGGGGTCGTTAATAATTCGCACTGGTTAGGGTAAAAGGTATATATTTTTCACGTTGTATTATGGTGACGTCGTTAATAAAACACCATAATTGGCATCCTACATTTTTATTTCAAGAAGCTACCTACCCGTAAAGTCTTAGAAGTTTTTAGCTCTAGCACTTACACCGTTACTCCAGTGTGCTATCAATCTGCAAAGGGGACGTCAGCAACGAGAGCGGTTCTACAAAAACAGGTAGGAGCAGGGCCTAATAGTGTGCTCACCGAATCAACTCTAGAACAGGTTGGCATACATATGCAGATCCCGGATGGACAGTGTGGGTCGGTAAATCTGTACGCTCCAGTTTTCCATCTTCTACGGATTCAGGACTACAACTACACAGAACAATAGGTTTGGTCCAAGGAGGAAAATCTTGCAACCCTTACTTCAACTATCTAAGTCTTAGGGGATGACTTATTCCTGCTACCTTTTGGCTCGTTGCTGTCCGTGCACATATAAGTTTATTTGTAAAACTAAACTTTCAATTTCAAAGTCAGGGAGTATTTAACTAGGGTGGGATCTACTAAATAACTGACTATAACATGTGGGTTGCGTTTTTACTAAAATTGTTTATTGTGCATTGCATGATGATGTCTGCCGAGAATCACTAAATTCGTTAGACTATATCTGATATGATTAGGTCAAGTCCTCAATATTGCTAACAATATAGCTATATGAATATTTAACCATTTGGATAATGTTCTTAAAACGATTGTTATTACAGTTCACTGTACTGTCCAAAAGCAAACCAAGACAGAAAGCGATGAATAATGTCTCAGTTCCGACTACTTTCCAAAATCAACTTTTACACATGTCCAAAAATATTTCAAGAGTCCAGCGCTGCGGATTCTGCGGCTATGTTGAACACCTGTCGTATCACTCGATTTCGCTGCACTTGCAACACACGTCTGCCATCAAGATAAACTGCCGTCGACTGATGATCGACCACTCCCGACGCGCACTTATATACACTCTGTGGCTTTATTCTACTAATACGTCACCTAATGACTATTAGTGATTCTCGTAGTAGTTTACAAAACTTTTCAAACAATGATTAAAATGTTGATATGACGGCATAGTTAGATGCGCGCTAAGAGTCTAGTGCAAATACATACTTTACTTTAATTTCTAACATTAATAATATCCCCCCCCCAAATCTTAAGTTTAAACAAATTAATATTTACATCATGACCAATCAAGTCTTTCGGCCGTCGCACAGTGAATATTTAAGTAATCACTGAGTACACTGTTTTTCAGGTAGATTTTCCAGTCCTCTTTCCAATGCACTGTTCAGAATTATTGTGCTTATAAATTTAAACAAATTACGGTTGATAAACAAAATAATTTAGTTTACAAAAAGACAACACATTAAAATAAACAAAAATAACATATTCTAAACAGGTCGTAATGTGTGTTTTCGACACCTGCAACGTATCACTGCATCGCTGTTTGTGTATCTGTTTTGTATTAGTTGTTATTAACAAATCATTATAGTTTTTTCTCTAAAGTGGCATTATTATGCGCAATATAAAAGTTGCAGATGATAGGTTATACCAAACTTTGCGTCTTGATGAGACTTTCATTGCCGGCCGCGGTGGCCGAGGGGACTGAGGCGCTTCAGTCACGGTCTGCACGGTCACTACGGTCGGGGGTTCGAATCCCCCCTCTGGCATGGATATTTGTGCCGTCCTAGTTCGTAAGTAGTTTGTAAGTTTAGGGACTGATAGCCCAGTAGTTGAGTCCCATAAGCTTTACAAACATTTGAACATTTGAGACTTTCATTTGAGCCCTCTCTTGTTACTGTAGTTCAATAGTTTGGTCCTGGATTTTTCCAAGTGAATAAATATTAGTTTTCTGAATAACTTTTGATACAAAACTAAAATAAATGATAACACATCATTTGGATCGCGATGTTCTCCTCTTTCACTTGCTTCTCTGTGCTAATCTGTAACCCTAATAGTATCAGTGTAGTATCTGAAAGTAAAGACGATGCCATTTTTCAGCGGGAAAAATGGCAGCGTGCTTTCCGTGTGCCCTCCGCCCGCCGATACGAACCTGGGCGTCTTACCTCCTCGCAGACACTGATTGTTCAGTCGTCGCAACTTTCGACGCTGCCCGCTGTCAAACTAGCGCGCTTTGCGTTCAAAAGGGGTGTTGTAGGTAGGTATGTAACATCATGATTACTTTCGTATTTTACAGTTTACAACATGTCTGGTGGAAATTTATTTTAAAATGACTCTTCTAATGAAATAAGAGTTCATCATGAGGGGAGAAAAAGTCATTGGCCGCGGGCAGTCTAGTTAGAAAGTTCCTAACAGTCTCTCAGCACAATCTGGCACCCTCTTGTAAATTTCCCCTGCTTTACCCTCACTCCTATTACTAGGGATGCATGCACTTATGCTCCTATTTGCAATAGGTAACGCATATTACATGAGGGGTCGTGGGTTTCACAAACTTTTCAGACTGGTGAAACGAAGTTCTTTTATTTATTACTGACCTTAGCTCTCGATGTAGATTATGTCCCACGCAGTTTCAGCGCATAGGTCGCAGATTCTTGATGTCTGAATCTAAAATGCTGTGAAAATGATTTAAACGCTCTAACTCCCATTTTCTTCATATAACACGGGATGCCAGTGGATTTCAAATTTATTCTTCCAACGTCTTACACGCTCAGCGAAATTCACAAATCTAAGCGGCACATTGAACGACAGTCAATTTACAATAAATACTAGTGCCATGATGAGAAATGTACAAGCTTTTTAATACTCCGTAATGAAACAACATGCTACATGTTATCTGTTCGAAGGTTGGAACTGGATTGTGCTCGGCCAGGCGTGGCTGCTAGTTGCTGCCTCTCTTTTTTGGTGCCAAACGAACCTTCTAGACTCGTCGCTAGTACTTTTTTATATAAATTACAATGAACAAAGGACCAAATGGTTTTAAATGAAAGCTTTTCAACAGAAAAGAGTTACATTGAAATTACTTTATTGTCTAATGTTTACTTCCTTAAATATTGATAAATGAAATGTAGGAATGGTAGCACCAGGAGGGGAGGTGGCAGCGAATCAGATCACGACTATGCTACACTGCCGTGCTTTCTCACGGTCCATAGATGAACTGTGCTATCTGTTATGCTTTCTCAACCCCTTCCATCGATTACATTATATTACTTTGCCTGCTGCCAACCGGCTACTTGGCTTCTATTAAATTTACAAGTCCAAACTAATATACGAAAACTATGGATACTATTACTTAACCAATAAAGATATAAAATTAGACTTGTCACAAGTTTACAAGTGTTTTCGTAACTGATTCTGTCTTTAAAGTACCTTTGAATTATGTAATCTGTGTTCTGAGCCACTTTCTAGATCGAAATATGAGGCGCTCCAGTCACGATCTGTACGGCCACTACGGTCGGAGGTTCGAATCCCCCCTCGGGCATGGATATTTGTGTCGTCCTTAGTATAAGGTAGTTGATAAGTAGTTTGTAAGTTTAGGGACTGATGCCCCGTAGTTAAGTTCCATAAGCTTAACAAACATTTGAACATTTGATTTTTCGAAATATGTTTGTAAAACACACGACAATTCACAAAAAGATAAGGTTGGATTGCCTCTTTCCTTTTAATGTAATAATATCCTGAAAAATATCTGATCGATCACTTCTCAATACATTATAGAACATTAGCAGTTCAGGTCCTATGCGTTGTTACTGAAAATTCTTCTTTATGGAGTGACGTACACGGAAATGACAAAAATTGTGAAAAATTTTGTAATAGCTCTTCATTTACTTCATGGCATTGAAATTTAATTACCAAATATTACGTTCCAATTCCGCTTCTAAATGCGAAAAACGCCTTCTTCCTTGTTCTTAATTCTCTCTTATTATCTTTTTATGTGGCGTTTTCTTTTCAATGTTGTGCAATCAGAATGCGGGGAATGTCTGTATACTACATCAAGAAGGCTGTGGAATAACATTCCTCCCAAGAAATGTATTCATGGCAAAACGCAGAATGTTAATTAGTCTCTGAAAGGCCTCATCTGAAAACGTTGTCGCAAAACTACATTTTTCTCATCCAAGGCATTCAATATTGCAGTTTACGATGCAGTCATTGTTTTTAATGGTGTCAGCTCAGAGAGGATAAGAGTCTTGTAGAGAATGAACTTCAAGCCCGGAGTTTTCACCCGCGACATCTGGAAGCGGTTTGTCACTCAACGTATACTTGCAGCCATTAAATCCATTGAAGACCTTGCAGAGCAAACAAGACAGAAAAGAAGAAGCCAGAAGAGAAGTCTTGAAGGAAATGAGAACATTCATTACAGATATGGAGGCTTTTGAAGGTGGGAATGGCAACGAAAAAGCATGTTTATCTTTAAATTGCATTTTCTCTGGAATACCCTTTTCATTATTCAGGTACATTTCTCTCCAAAACAAGAAAAGAATTGACTGTGATTCATGGCATGTCTTTTGCATTACATATAAGAAACATGTATACAGAGTGAATATTTAATATCATTCATGTATGTAAAGATAGAAAATAGAATTTCTATGTGTAGTTTTTCAAGTAAAAAATAATTACGCCAAAACTTCGTTAAATATCAATAAACTGAAATGATTCTGTGGTTTTCTTTATATAATGGTTTAGATTATAACTGCAAAAAATTCAAGGCAACTTCGTAGAAACTTTCTTAGCTAATGGTACCTTTGTGAATCATGAGTTCACAAACTTCAAAACTTGCAAAAAATTTAAAAATTAAAATTACAAAACATTTTCAGTAGATGCTCTAAACTACCATCAACCATTCTACATAATTTCATTTATGTAACTAAAAAATTGTGGATTTTGTGGCAGGTTATATTTGTACTTGTTTTTCGTGTATGTCCTCCTTTAAGAGTTCTATAGGTTGACACCTAGCAAAGCAGTTGTTACTTTTTTTGTTTTGTTTGTGTTGTGGACAGAATACCAAAGTCAGGCACGTGTTCCATGGACTTTCTACATCTACACCTACATACATAGTCCGCAATCCACCGTAAGGTGCGTGGCGAAGGGTACACTATACCACTACTAGGCATTTCCTTTCCTATTCCACTCCCAAATAATCTTGTCTTTGTGATAACTACGCGAAATATAGGTAGGCGGCAGCAAGATCGTACTACACTCAGCTCAGCTTCAAATTCCGGCCCTCTAAACTTCCTCAACAGAAATTCACGGAAAGAACGTCGCCTTTCCTCCAGCGATCCCCAATTGAGTTCCCGGAGCATTTCCGTGACACTCGCGCATCGGTCGAACCTACCGGTAACAAACCTAGCTTCTCGCCTCTGAAGTGCTTCTATGTCTCCCTTTAAACTGATCTGCTGCGGGTCCCAAACACTTGAGCAATACTTAAGACCTGGTCTTACAAGCGTTTTATACGCGGTCTTCTTTACAGATGAAGTACATCTTCCCAAAATTCTCCCAATAAACCGAAGTCGGCTGTCCGCCTTACTAACAACTGTCCTTACATGTTCGTTCCATTTCATATCGCTCTACAATGTTATGCCTAGATATTTGAACGACGCGACAGCATCAAGAAGCTCACTACTAATGCTGTATTCGAACATTATGGGATTGTTTTTCCTACTCACCTTACATTCTTACATTCCTTTACATTCTTCGCACCAGCTGGAAACTTTGTTCAAAAATGTTCAAATGTTTGTTAAGCTTATGGGACTTAACTACGGGGTCATCAGTCCCTAAACTTACAACCTACTTATGAACTAGCTACAACTAAGGACGGCACAAATATCCATGCCTGAGGGGGGATTCGAACCCCCGACCGTAGTGGCCGTGCAGACCGTGACTGGAGCGCCTCAGTCCTCTCGGCCACCGCGGCCGGCGGAAACTTTGTCTAAGTCATCCTAAACAGCCGCAAATTACAAGTTACTCAGTCCATCAGATCATTTATATAGATAGAAAATAATAGCGGTCCTCTCACACTCCCCTGGAGCACGCCTGGCGATACACTCGTCTCTGATGAACACTTTCTCCACATCTTCGCCTCCGTGAACAATTTACCTCTCTATGTTGAGTGTAATCTCGACTGAAACAGCAGAGGAGACTCTTGTTTCTGTTCGCTTCTGACTCGGGGGTAAATGAGTTTTCCGGAGCGCCTACAGAGCTCGCGCTTGTCGTTCTTTTCAGGGGTAAATCAGCCTCACGATATTGGAGGGCGCGAAGAAATCCCCCCTGCTGCGATCTTTTCTTGCGGTCTAATTTGTGGCGAGGGCCGCCTCTGCCTCTGCCGGCAGCTCGCGGCTTTCCGCGGCTCGCTCTGATTAAAACCCCAGGGGGAGCCGCACAGGAGGGGAGGCTCAGACCCTCCACCATTATTCCCGCAGCTTATGTCGGGATTACGGGTTTCGATAACCACGGGGTCACGTCAGGTCAAGTCTCGTCAACGTCAGCGCTTCGTGGACCAAGGGGGGATTTCTGAATACGGGCTGTTGTAGTATCTGGTTCTTACATTTACAAAGAAAAGACAGACTTTTCCCCTTTGCATATTATGTGCATTTTTGCTCTTGTCTTTGATAGATACATATTACGTTATAAAATCTGTTTCTGTGTATTTTAAAACAGTGCTGTAACGTGCCAGGGGAAAACAATTAAACATATATAGTTGATGATTGTTTTGCTACTAACATTTGATGGGACGTAAATAAGTTCGCCTTGACCGTGTGCAGGTGCCACTGAATGCATCCTCTAAGCCGTTAACTTCTCCACACAAACCATAATGCACCTACCTGTAATGAAGTAAATTAACATTATCCTGTAATCAAGTTAATTATGTGAATGTGGATGACTGCCACTGAAACACAGTTAAGCGATAATGACACATTTAAAAAAAAATTGGAGATAAGAAAAACAGCTCTATGAATATCAAGAACACGGATGGAAAACCAGTTCTCAGGAAAGAAGGGAAAGCTGAAAGGTGGAAAGAGTGTATAGAGAGGCTCTACGAAGGAAATGAACTTAGAGGTAATATTGTAGGAAGGGGAGAAGAAGTAGATGAGGATGAAAGAGGAGATACTATACTGAGAGATGAATTTCACAGAGCACTGAAAGATCTAAGTCGAAACAAGGCCCTTGGAGTAGATGATATTCCCTCAGAGCTACTGAAGTCTCTGCGAGAACCAACCATGACAAAACTGTTTCACCTGGTGTGTAAGAAGTATGAGACAGGCGAAGTACCATCAGACTATAAGAAAAATGTTATAATTCCCATTGCAAAGAAAGGAGGCGCAGACAGGTGTGAAAGCTAAGAACCATCAGTTTAATAAGTAATGGTTGCAAAATATTGACACGAATTATTTACAGAAGGACGGAAGAGCTGGTAGAAGCCGACCTCAGGGAAGATCAGTTTGGGTTCACGAGAAATGTAGAAACACGGGAGGCAAACCTTCATTTCTAGCTTTTGTAGATTTGTAGAAGGCTTTTGACAATGTGATTGGAATAAACTCTTTCAAGTTCTAAAGTAAGCAGGAATAAAATATAGGAAGCGTAAGGTTATTTACAACTTATACAAAAACCAGACAGCGATTGTCAGAGTTGAAGGGCATGAAAGGGATGCAGTGGTTGGGAAGGGAGTAAGACAGGGTTGTAGCCTATACCCAGTGTTATTCAATTTGTACATTGAGCAAGCTATAGAGGAAAGCAAGGAGAAACTTGGAGAAGGAATTAAAGTTCAGGGTGAAGAATTAAAAACATTGCGTTTTTCAGACGACATAGTAATTCTGTCAGAGGCAGCAAAGGACGTGGAAGAGCAGTTGAACGGAATGGACAGTGTGCTGAAAGGTGCATATAAGATGAACATTAACAAGAGCAAAACTAGGCTAATGGAGTGCAGTCTAAGGAAATCAGGTGATGCTGAAGGAATTAGATTAGGTAACGAAACAATAAAGGAGGTAGATGAGTTTTGTTACTTGGGCAGTAAAATAACAAATGATGGTCGCAGTACAGAGTATATACAATGCGGGAATGCAATGGGTAGAAAAGCGTTCTTGAAAAAGAGAAATTTGTTAACATCGAATATTAATTTAAGCCTAAGGAAGTCCTTTCTGAAGGCATTTGTGTGGAGTGTTGCCTTGTATGGGAGTGAGACATGGACGATAAACAATTCGGACAGGAAGAGGATAGAGGTTTTTGAAATGTGGTGCTACAGAAGAATGCTGAAGATTAGGTGGGTGGATCGCGTAACTAATGAGGTACTGAACGGAATTGTGGAGAAAAGGACTTTCTGGCATATCTTGACTAAAAGAAGGGATCGATTGATAGGACACATTCTTAAAAATCAAGAAATTGTTAATTTAGCGTTTGAGGGAAGTGTGCGGGATAAAAACCGCAGAGGAAGACCAATAGATGGATACAGTAAGCAAATTCAGACAGATGTAGGTTGTCGTTCTTATGTGGAGTTGTGTGGACTTGAACAGACTTCCTCAGGGTAGGGTATTGTGGAGAGGTGCATCAAACCAGTCTCCGGACTGAAGACGACAACAACAACAACAACACATCTATTCACCAAAACACACAAATACGTCGTTGCACTGTTTAGACAATACTAACGACGGTTACGATGAGAAGTCCATCCAATAATATTATGTTGAAGTTATACAAATAACTTTTCCGATCTTGAATACTCATTAGTTTCTCCAATTAAGGTAACCACTCCACAATCAAAGCATTCCAAACAGTAGAGGTAATTGCAGGTGATGAAGTTCCAGTTCAATAATGGCGTCATAGTCCATGTTCAATTTCCACCATCCGATCGCGATGCAGTTCCCCGATCAGTAAGATTCGTAAAAGAGGAAAGTCACCGGTATCCATGATATATGTCCAGATCAATTATACACTTCAAATTTCGTAGATCAATACAACCGAAACCATGGCGACGCGGTTGAAACAATTGGACACGATACCACACACGTTACAGGTACAAATTACTTGTTCCTCAAATAACATTATTCACAACACTGTCCGATGATCTCTTAAGATAAATTAGAATGATATGCATACACTTGTTAATTTTTACTGGCGCGGCTATGGCGCTATTACACATTCCAACCCATGAGTCTGTGAGCTCGCAAGGACGGAGCGCGACTGACACGCGTCCACAATCACAGACAACTCGCAAGTACCAGAGTCGATAGTCGACTCGCCCAACTGGTCAAAGATATAGCGCTAGCTTACATCCCGCTTAGTCCGGTAAACAATGCTGCTACCCTCAGAACCGATAAATAAAATATGATTGACCGTGTTGGATAAGGCTGATCAGTAGTTTCCGGAAGCTGTTACTATCCTAGACACAGTTAATTAGGCTAACAATAATGGCACATTCACGTGACAGTTTGAAGTTGTTGATCAGGGCCGGATCTAGGGAGGGGCAAAGGGGGCAGTTGCCACGGGCGGCAGATTTTATACGGCGACAAATTTTGACCGTTATTTTTCTTATATATATATATATATATATATATATATATATATATATATATATATAATGTAACTTTCTAGTATAATTTAATAAAATTAACTGACACAGAATTATTAAAAGTAAAATGACTGCAAGAAATGCCGAAATCATTTAATAAAACTAAAAATCCTGGTTGCTGACTTCAGTGTTGCCCTGCCACTAACTTCAGCTAATAAAACTTTAAAAATCTACTAGATAATAGCCAGAATGAGGGAGATTTTTGCGTTATTGCACAAGTAAATGCACAATGTTTATTAATTTGCATAGATTTCCTTTTCCAGTTAAATGAATATTAATATTTCATATCAATGTAATATTTATAGAACAGGTCAATTCGATTAACGTTCCAGTCATATATATATATATATATATATATATATATATATATATATATATATATAAAAAATCAGGTGCGCGTACTTCTTACTGAAAGTCAAAAGCATTGAGGATCTAGAGTCCTCTCTCGGCAGCGGTGGAATTGATGGACATCTACACAGGATGCTCTGTAAATCACATTTAACTGCCTGACAGAGGGTTCATCGGGCCACTTTTATACTGTTTATCTCCCATTCCATTCTCGAATAGCGCGCGGGAAGAAAGAACATCTGAATCTCTCTGTTCGAGATCTGATTTCACGTATTTATTCAGATGATCTTTTCTACTTATGTAAGTGGGAGGCAACAATATATTTTCGCATTCGGAGGAGAATGTTGACGATTGTAGTTTCGTAAGTAGCCCACGTCGCAGCGATAAACGCCTTTGTTCTAATGATTCCCATTCCAGATCCTGTATCATTTCCGTGTATCCCCTGTATCACGACAATACAAAACAAGCTGCCCTACTTTCGACTCTTTCGATGTCCTCCGACAAACCCACCTGATAAGTATCGCACACTGGGCAGCAAGACCAGATAAAACAAGAGGAATTTCACTGTATTATTGATGCTGTACTTTTTCTAGCTAAGCAAGGAAGTCCTTTTAGAGGAACAAAAGAAGATGGTGATTTTGGTGATCCACATAGCGGCAAATTTCTAAATACAATTGATCTCATATCATACTATAGTGTCCCCGTTCGTCTGCGTATTGAACTCCACAAGAAAGGCCAGATTAGCTAATTTTACAAAAATATACAAGATGAGTTCCGTGACTTGATTGCTGTCAAAATAAAACAAGACATAATTAAAGCTATTTTAGCTGCTAAATACTTTTCACTGATGTTTGACTGCACTCCAGATATCAGCCACAATGCGCAGATGACACAAGTAATTCGATATGTCAAGTAGAATAACTCAAGAGGTTGTCGAAAGTTTTACTGACTTTTTTACAGTTACAGACAAAACAGGAGAAGGCCCTAATCAAAAGATACTCCAAAAATTGGAACAAGATGGGTTGAACATTAAGTACTGCAGGGGGCAGTCCCAGTACAATGGGGCAAACAGGGATGGAAAGTACAAAGAAGTCCAGTAAAGAAAACTTCAGAAGAGTGAACTGGCCTATTTCGTACCATGTGCTACTCACTCCTTAAATTTAGTAGGAGCAAATTCAGCAGACATTCAGAAAGACTAGGTGATCTGCAAGAGTAGATGCGGTTGAAGCTTTTTACAAGCATTTTAATAAAGTTTTGAAGACCCTGGAAGAAACTGAAACTTATAAATTGTCAACAACAGAAACAAAATCAGAGACAAGATCTGTTTTAAAAAATATGAGAAAACAAATTCATTACTTTAACTTGTTTCTGGTATGCAATATTAAAATAAATTGCTCATGTTAATCAGTTTCTGCGAAGTTAATACTTTACAATTGATAAAGCTGTTCGAAACATACAAGGACTTTTGGGCTTTCTCAAAACTTCCCTGGATTCTTGTACCTCTGAAGCTATTTCTGAGGCCAAAGTGCTAGCAGAAGATAATGAGGTATCAATGGTATTCTCCGAAAAAAGGATTCGAAGAAAGAAGAAAATGGCCGATTAGCTTTGTGAAGATGAAGTATCCAACATTCACAGAAAAAATAAGGAATATTTGACAGATCTTAGTACCAGGTTTACCACACTTGAGAAAATTGGTGCAAAAATTAGTTTTCTGTGTGGTGTGAAAATTCGAGAAATGGAAGTGGAGGACTTGAAGGCCAAAGCAGCGGAACTGGCAGAAGATCTTAGCGAGGAAGAACTTGAAGTTGAAAGTTTCAGACAACATGCGCTGGCAGTAGACAGAGCCTTGCAAGATTTCATTGCATTGTCAACATCAAGTTTAATTTATAAAAATAAATTGGTAGAGGGGTATCCCAACCTTACTACAGCGTTAAAATGTATCTTCCCATTCTAGTTTCGTCTGGAGAAAGAAGTTTCAGCAAGCTGAAACTAATTAAATACACTTGAGGAGCATGACTGCTTAACAAATCAGAGTATAATATCCATAGAGCACAAACGATCTGCTTCACTAAACTATGATGATATCAAAAACAGTTTTGTAGCAAAAAAAGCTCGAAAAGCGAAATTTTAAATTAGTTTTTGTACGATGAGTAATCTTGTAATATTTTTGTATGTATTAAAATTGTGCTGTTTTCCTTTGATCTTCATTCAGTAAATAAAATAAATTCATATTGTGAGATTGTGACATTTATTTAGAAATACGTAACCCAAGTAGCATAAAAAAGTCGATTCTTACAGAGGGGGGGGGGGGAGTGAAAGAAGGGGCGGCAAATTTAAGCTTGCCCCCTTGGCAAATGTCCTAGATCCGGCCCTGTTGTTGACAACTAGCAAACAAAAATTGCACTGATAAAAATAGGCATATATTCTTCCAGTAACACAAATGTCAGCTGTTCACAGCTTTTGTCGTACACTTCTAGTTACGGTCAATATTTTCTTTTTAAATTTTTGTGTAATTTTTGAGTTAACGTAAGAATGTAAAAAGACGTTATAATCTACTCATAAATAGTCAATCTCATGTCAAGTTTAACAATATTAGACAAGTAACACAGATTGTATGTCAGTATTGAAGATGATGGGGCTCGAATATCTCAAATTTGTTCATCTTTTATTCTAAAAGTGGTAACACTTAGCGACTGCCGACGAACTTCACATGTCATTTTAAACACTAAGAAACTTTTTCTCCGAGACATCATTTGTTTTTTGATACTGAAGTTCTTCGTAAGTCGCTGTTGTTGTTATGGTCTTCAGTCCGGAGACTGGTTTGATGCAGCTCTCCACCCTACTCTATCCTGAGCAAGCCTTTTCATCTCCTCATAAGAACGACAACCCACATCTATTTGAATCTGCTTACCATACGCGTCTCTTGGTCTCCCTCTGCGATTTTTACCCCACACACTTCCCTCCAATGCTAAATTTACGATTCCCCGATGTCTAAGAATGTGTCCTACCAAGCGATCCCTTCTTTTAGTCAGGGTATGCCAAAAATTCCTTTTCTCACCAATTCTGTTCAGTACCTCTTCATTAGTTATGCGATCTACCCACCTAATCTTCAGCATTCTTCTGTAACACGACATTTCAAAAGCCTCTATTCTCTTCCTGTCCGCACTGCTTATCGTCCATGTTTCACTCCCGTACAAGGCAACACTTCACACAAATGTCTTCAGAAAAGACTTCCTTACACTTAAATTAATATTCGATGTTAGCAAATTTCTCTTTTTCAAAAATGCTTTTCTTCCCATTGCCATTCTGCACTTTGTATCCTCTGTACTGCGACCATCACATGTTATTTTACTACCCAAGTAACAAAACTCATCTACCACCTTCATTGTTTCGTTACCTAATCTAATTCCTTCAGCATCGCCTGATTTTCTAAGACCGCATTCCATTATTTTTGTTTTGCTCTTGTTAATGTTCATTTTATATGCTCTCTTCAACACACTGTCCATTCCATTCAACTGCTCTTCCAGGTCCTTTGCTGTCTCTGATAGAATTACAATGTCATCAGCAAAACGCAATGTTTTTATTTCTTCCCCCTGAACTTTAATCCCTATTCCAAATTTTTCCTTGCTTTCCTTCACCGCCTGCTCGATGTACAAATTGAATAACATCGGAGAAAGGCTACAACCTTGTCTTACTCCCTTCCCAACTGATGCTTCCCTTTCATGCCCTTCGAGTCTAATAATTGCGGTCTGGCTTTTGTACAAGTTGTAAATAACTCTCCTTTCCCTATATTTAACCCCTGCTGATTTCAGAATTTGAAAGAGTGTATTCCAGTCAACATTGTCAAAAGCTTTCTCCAAATCTACAAAAGCTAAAAATGTAGGTTTGCCTTTCCTTAATCTATCTTCTAAGATAAGACGTAAAGTGAGTATTGCCTCCCGAGTTCCTACGTTCCTCCTGAATCCAAACTGATCTTCCCCGAGGTCAGTTTCTACCAGCTTTTCCATTCTCCTGTAGATAATTCGTGTTAAAATTTTGCAACCATGACTTATTAAACTGATGGTTCTGTAATTTTCACACCTGTCTGCGCCTGATTTCTTTGGAATGGGGATTATTACATTTTTCTTAAAGTCTGAGGGTATTTCGCCTGTCTCATACATCCTACACACCAGTGCAAATAGATTTGTCATGGCTGGCTCTCCCAGAGACTTTAATAGCTCTGCGGGTATGTCATCTACTCCTGGGGCCTTGTTCCGACCTAGGTCTTTCAAGGCTCTGTCAAATTCATCTCTCATTATAGTATCTCCTATTTCATCTTGATCTACTTCCTCTTCCCTTCCTACAACATCGTCTCTAAGTTCATTTCCTTTGTAGAGCTGCTCTATGTACTCTTTCCACCTTTCAGCTTTCCCTTCTTTACTGAGAACTGGTTTCCCATCCGAGTTCTTGATATTCGTAGAGTTGCTTTTCTTTTCCCCAAATGTCTCTTTTATTTTCCTGTAGGCGGTATCTACTTTTCCCCTTGTTATACATTCTTCTACAGATTTGCATTTGGCTTCTAGCCACTCCTGCTTAGCCATTTTGCACTTCCTGTCAATCTCATTTTTTAGTCGTCTGTACTCCATTTTGCCTGTTTCGTAAGTCGCTAAGTGTAACAATTTTTTTTTTTTTTTTTTTTCGAGTAAAAGAGTAACAAATTTGAAGTATTTGAGCCCCATCATCTTCAAGACTGACATAGAATTCTGTGATACTTGTCTAATATTGTTAAACTTGACTTGAGATTATAACTATTTATGAGTAGATTTTAACATCATTTTGCATTCCTTTCCCTTTTCCTGCCGTCAAACGTCAGTAAAATGTTTCAAATGTTTGTATAGCTTATGGGACTTAACTATGGGGTCATCAGTCCCTAAACTTACAAACTACTTATGAACTAGCTAATCCTAAGGACGGCACAAATATCCATGCCCGTGGGGGGATTCGAACCCCCGACCGTAGTGGCCGTGTAGACCGTGAATGGAGCGCCTCAGTCCCCTCGGCCACCGCGGTCGGCTAACATCAGTAGAGGGAGCACACTTTCGAACTCTTGGGGATTCGTAACTTGGACGTGGTGGTGAAAGGTGGTGACGCTGGGCGGTCTGCAGCCGCGTTACAACTTGTGATTTGAAGAGATAGGCGTGTGTGGACTTGGAAAATTTACGGGACTGTGACTGCGGAACTTAGTCACTGCTTGAAAAGTGATACACTATGTACGGTAGTAGGGCTGTGGAACTGTGATAATTCAGCAATGTCGGGACGGATCCTTTCAAAGGACACGGCTGATTTCCTAGCACGTCCCCGACAAAAACTATCCGAGCGTGTGCTCCGCCTATAAATATCAGGATGTCCGAGCGACATTTCCTTCCTTTTCATCAACTGCTGTGTTTCCGGATCACCTCTGCTTTTCTTCTCTGTAATTAAAATTCAGGCCAACCAACATTTCAGATTATCCTGTTCAGCCTCCCACTGCCTTTAATGTGCTCCAGCCAACCACAGACTGAAGTTAGATTTCTCCTCTGGTCCTTCTGGGATGAATTTCCTCTCCATTTTACAATCCAAAATTACGTCATACGGGTCCCCACTAGAAACCGCAAGAAAATATGGTGGCATTCGTGTCACGGAACTAACAGCGGATCAATACAATGTTTACAGTCTCTCCGTGACGCCAGCTTTGCACAGGTGTCCATTCCCACGATTGTGTTGCATGGCAATTCTCATTTCGCAACGGGTCTGATTCTGCGAATGTTGGTTCGACCAGTTCGCCGAACTATTAGCAACGGTCTCCCTAAAATAGTCCTCCGTGGAGACGTACTTTACGAACTCTGCTGCTGTCCGACCAACTACGTCTTCCCCACCGTGTATCAGTGAAACCAGCTTCTATTTCTGCGCTGCGTTTTACACCGTTTTCCTTCAAACATCCAACCACCCAGCATACAATTAAAACTTGCTTATTAATACCAATGCATGCATGACGCCTCGTTGGAGTAGCCGAGCGGCCTAAAGCGCCTCACCGCAGAGCGCGTGGTTGCTCGCCGTGGAGGTTCGAGTCCTCCCTGGGGCATGGGTGTGTGTGTTGTCATTAGGTTAGTTTACCTAGGTTTAAGTAGTTTGTAAACTACAGACTGATGACCACGTAGTTTGGTCCGATAGATTTACAGACATTTGAACTTTTTTTTTATTTATTTATTTAACTTTTTTTTTTTTTTTTTTTTTTTTTTTTTTTTTTTTTGCATACATGACGATTCAGTCATTCTACAATTCACAAAAAGAGCACGTGAATATCAGATTCTTATTTTTTATGTGTTTATGATATGTCAATTTGAGACCGCAAATAGTAATCTCCCAAAGCCATGCGATGCATCTTACAAAAATTCTGGAGAAAATCGATTTTGAAGTTTTGCAAGCACACTAAGGGTACCTGATCGAACGACAATGTGACATCAGTGCTGGAGAGGATTAGGTTTACGTAAAACTATACTCATTAACAACTGTCCTCTCCAAACTTTGCTTCTAAACTTGGTGAAAAAAAAAAAAAAAATCTTCAGGAACGTGAATGAAGTTTGCTTTTCAGTTGATATATCGAATAAAAGTTGTGATGCAAATACAGCGTTTGTAAGATGTGCTCGATGGAGTGAAAATTATTGGTTATCATGTTTTTACGATGCTCACACCCTGGCGTATGTGATACCACATCTGTGATGTAAAACAATGAAAAAGTCCAAATATACGGTTCCTTATTTTAATGTGTCACTCCAAAAATGTAATTCGCAATATTTTCACTTTATTTTTAATTGAAACCACCATTATTAATAATCTTTTATAAAACACTGGAAATTAAGAATTAACAAAAATGCGTAATTTTTTTTATAAAAATAACGATTATATATGCATTAACTACCAGATATCTGATGAGTATTGTACTTAACTTGTTGAAGTATTGGAACACAACGAAACAAAAATAGGATTACAGTGAGATTCCAAACACTGAACAACTGTTAACTTGATCGCCAGTCTGCTACTAAATTAGCTACGCCAACAACTGGAATATTTCGTCCGATAATAAATAAAAAAATGTCGTTTCAGAACTTGAAAGTCGATTTTCTAGAGAATTTTTCAGAGTTGCATCGAATGGTTTTGGATGATTACTATTTGAAGTCTGAACTTCAAGTACTACAAATAAAAAAATAATAAAATCCCAATACCGTGTGGTCTCCTTGCCAGATACAGGGTGTCCAGAAAAGGGCTCCCTGATTTCAAAATTGAATATCTCGAAAACAAAGATCGATAGATCAATGCAGTAAACGGTATGTTTATTGTGAAACCTGTAAGAAGTTTATACAGCAGTTTGAAATAATAGTTACAAAAGCTGCTAACAGATGGCGCTGTACGCTGTACAGCTCATATCAGCATACATAAGTGAAATAGTCGTGTGAAAACACTCTTTGCAAACAATCACATTACAATGTTTTCAAAATGTTCACCATTGGCACTACAGAGGTGGCGCAAACGAAGAATGAAATTCGCCATCACATTTCGTAGTGTCTCAACCGAAATGGATTCACATGCCACAGAGATCGCCGATTCAAGCTCATCCAGCGTGGCGGGATGCTTTGGGTAGACCATGTCTTTCACTGTGCCCCACAAAAAAAGTCACAGGGAGACAAATCCGGCGAATATGGAGGCCAATCCATGCCTGCACCAGTAAATTTGGGATATTCCAAACCAATGACTCGATTCCCGAAGTATTCCTCAAGAAAGCGAAACACTTGTTCGGTCCGATGTGGTCGGGCTCCATCTTGCAGAAACCATTCAGTACCTGGTCGATAATCTAACGCTTGCTGTGTGGCGACAAATTGTTCCAAAATTGCAACGTAACGTGCACCAGTGACAGTTTCTTGAACGACAAAAGGACCAATAATGCCTCTGCTGCATTCTGCAGCCCACACAGTAACTTTAGAAGAATACAGGGGTTTCGCTTCACACCAATATGGCTTTTCGGAACCCCAAAATCGCCAGTTCTGCTTATTCACGTATCCATTCAGGTGGAAATGTGCTTTATCTCTAAACCAGATGCAGCCAACATCTGGTTGTGAGCATCTGATTACCAAAGGCAACCCTTTGTTGCACAGCTCGTACGGGTATGGCCTGGTGCGTTTTAATTTTGAATGGAAACATGTGTAGGCTTTTTCTCAGTATTTTCTGCGTGATGGAATGCTTCAAACCAGTCTCAGATGCAATTCTAGGGACGGATGACATTGTATTTCGCTGAATAATTCCAGAAACTGTGGCGATATTTTCAGGCGTAACTGCGGTTTGCTTGCGGCCAACATGCCCCACTAGATCACCAGTTACGCTGCCTGTTCGTTGAAATTTTGCGAAGAGCGTACGAATGGTTTTCGCATCGGGTACTTTTGGAACATTAAATCGTGTTTGAAAACTTCGCCTTATTGCCGTAGGACTCTCTTCTAACCTGTAGTACTCTAGCACCAGAAAAATGCGTTGTTCAATGGAGTACATGGTTTTAATCTCTTCCTTCGCTGCGCCAACGTTCTTTCACGTTTCAATAGTGGAATTGATCGCTCTCGGCTTCGGATCACTATTTATACTAGGCATTACGTATGGCGACTACAGCGCCATCTGTTAGCATCTTTTTTTACTATTATTTCAAACTGCTGTATAAACTTACAGCTTTCACAAATCTTTGTTTTCGAGATATTTAATTTTGAAATCAGGGAGTCCTTTTCTGGACACCCTGTATAACATAACTCTATTCCTTTCAAAACATATCTAAATCAGAACATGGTATATTGCATCGATACCAAGTATTGTAAGGCGCACAATTTTCCCACCTTACATGGATACCATAACATCTCTTCATTATAGGGACCTTGTACAGCTCGTTTATTATGCTTTGGAAGAGAACAACTGTATGGAAACCGCTGTTGCCATAAAAAATTAGACAACGCCCCATTTCGCTCGCCCAGTGAAAATCTGTTTAATGCGGTCTTCCACAAAACTTTAATCTCCACACTTTTCCAGATACATATCTGACAAGGTCACCTAGTCTAAACTCCTACGATTTTTGGCTCTGTGGATATTTGCGGGCTTATCTGATATGAAGGCCAGTATTCAGCAATCTGTTGCTCGGATTCCATCAGAAGTGCTACAAACAAGAGATGAGCGTGGCGTTTTATATATACATTTCTCAACGTATCCGCCACAATAATTAACAAATTGCGTAAGCATCGATTAACAATAAAATCGTCGTATACAGGAGGTAACATTTTCTATGATGGCCCACAAAATGTAAACCTTATGTAAAACTTTCACAACACATGCATCACATGACTGAAAGCACAAGAAAATGGTGAATGAGTTTCAAACTTGATAATCGACCGACAGGATCCGAAATGCATCACGTGTTTTTAATAAAGTACGAAATAATTCGTGCCTGAAGGCATGTATTTAAATACAGTCTCACTACACATCTGCAAAAGTTGCACAAGATTTAAGAAAAATGAAATTATCGTCATTCACTTTTCACTTATTTCATGATTTTGTAGGAGAATTATATACGTTGTCTTTCAGTCTCTGCGACAGCTTTGCATCTAGTGGACCAAATCGGTACTTTCATCACCGTATATCGGAACCGAGTTAACGGCTTAGGCTATCTACCGAATTTCTATGTCATAAGGTCATTGTCACCAGTTAAAAATAAGTTATTTCCACTATAGTATGACTGTAATTAATTTCATTGTCTACCAGAGTAATGTCGACAAACAAGCTAAATAAATTAACTGTAAACAAGTAAACTTTATTCATTTCTTTCTGGGCAGTTTGGCGGTCAGCGACAGTAATGATGATGGCTCATGAATAATTGACAAGGTCATTATTAATATAATAATTGTAGTTTGATGCAACAATTATTTCCCTCTTTGTAAAAGATTTGAAGTGGCGAAGGTATAAGGGATTCATTCACAGGGGGATTCTCTGAGCATTATTGCGAAAAGTTTCAATGTTGCGTAAAAAGTCTTCATTTAACCATTTTGAAGTGAATAATAACTGTTTTCTCGTATCTTTCGTTGACCTCGCAGAAGCTCGCTTCTAGATTTATTATCCTCTTGCGTGTTGAACTGGCACTTTTAGCATTCATTATTAGGTAGGATGTTTCACTAAGTGTGTTTGCCTCTGTAACTTATAAAATATAGGTGACTGGATATTTTAATGCGGTTGGTCAACACAAGAAATGTTACATTTTCTGCGGAGCTATGAACATAGTTTATTGTATCATTTTCCAAAGAGTTACAACACAAATATATAATTTTTTAAATGGAACAATAGTTTTTTCTATCGTGTATTGGATTCGATTAAACCAGCTGTGTCCATATCAATTTAAACTACATTCCTATCACTGTTAGTTTGGGAGCTACAACCCTTCAAAGTTACGGGGGCGGAGGCTGCGATAGCGTAGCTGACTGGCCGAGTGGCTATCCCCTGGGGCACGGCCCACTGTCACATGACCACCAGCCAGTTAGCTACGCTGTCGTAGCCTCCGCCCCCTAAACTTTGAAGTGTTGTTACTCCCAAACTAACAATGATAGGAATGTAGTTTAAATTGATTTGGACGCAGCTGGTTTCAACGAATCCAATGCACGATAGAAAAAACTATTGCTCCATTTAAAATTTATATCTTTGTGCTGTAACTCTTTGGAAAATGATAGAATAAACTATGTTCGAAGCTCTGCAGACAGTGTAACATTTCTTGTGTTGACCTACCGCATTAAAATTTCCCGTCACCTATTATTTTATAAGTTACAGAGGCAAACACACTTAGTGAAACAGTGTGTGTGTGTTTTAGGAGCTAATATATTGTTCTTGTGTTCATTTCCTTACTTAATATTTCGGGTTATTACAACCAGTTTTCAGCGACATCCTCCAATACACATGGTGTCTTTAATAAAATGGCAGATCTACAAATGTTTAAAAAGTATTGTAATATAGAATTGTTATTTTTCCTTTTTATTATTTTCGAACAGAAATTAATTTACGGTATTCATCCAAAGGAAGTGCAATTTCGCTCCATTTTTAACAATTTTAGAATTCCATCGTTCCGCTCGAAAAACTCCACTACGTGTAGCCAAATTCTGCTATGGTTGGCAACACGATACTTATGGCCAGTGTTACCAACCGTACCGGTATTTCGCGTTGCGTAGCGGAATTTTTTAACTCTCGTGGTGTTGCAGCGGAATTTAAAAAATGTTCAGGGTGTTGGGGAATTTAACTGCATGTGGCTGAATACAGTTAATTTTTGTTTCAAAGTACATGAAGTATTTAATTCAGTAGCACGTTAATTTTAAAACCGCTTGTAACTTAGACAGTAAAACAGCTTTAATGTGAACTGTGCATGACACATACAGATTCATCTGCACGCTATCATATGTCGTCGGATACGAATGATCAGCTGACATTCGAGATAATAACATTTAATGTATCACATACACTGAAATAATAACCTAAGTGACTCTCGAGGCTGTAATAATATATTATTATATCTGTTCGTTACCAGAAATAAAAAATTCAAATATTCCAGCGTTTCTAAATCTAAGGGAGCTATCTGCTGCGATTATCAGTCAATAGGTTTACAAACTACTTAAACTAACTTATGCTAAGGACGACACAAACGTACCGATGTCCGAGAAGGACTCGAACCTTCGACGACGAACAACCGCGCGCTCCTCAGGAAGGCGCCTTAGAGCGCTCGGCTACTCCACCGCGGCAATTAAAAGAATTCGTGTAAATCGAATGTTATGCTTTACATACAGATCATACAGATACGTAATAAGTATGTCTACGATATAATGAAACCTAAAAGAGCGTGCTCAACACTGAAGAAGAAAAGGTTATGACAAAAATATTGTCTGCAAAACGGTTACACTGAGAAATTGTGAGAAACATTGAAACACTTAGTATATGAGGCTAACAAAACCTCTTTTCAGTGTGTTCCTCATATCTTCAAAACCTCAAATCACATGAAAAGAGAAGCACATCGTGCACTAGTAGGGGTGTCAGTCCGTCGTGTTTATTACGTAATTGGTTACATCTGTGTCGACCATTTCTCCGCCTACTTTTCCGCTTACTTCTCACTTTTTGTACAATGTTGTAAGGATCAAAAAATGTTCAATTGTTTTTAAATCTGAGGACCAACTTAGTCCCTAGGCTTAAAAACTACTTACACTAACAAGGAGGCCATATGGGTATCGGATTTTAGAATTTTTTCATATTTATGGTACGTGAAGTTCAGAAGTTAAATAACAATCAGCCAAAGCCATTCGAAGCAACTCTCAAAAATTCTCGAGAAAACAGACTTTGAAGTATTGCAAGTACACGTAAGTAGCACTAATTAAATCAGTCTGTGTCTTTGTTGCTCAGGTCTGTGGTTCAAATACCGGCGTGACTTTTTTTTCGAATTTAGTTATATAAAACATTTTAGTATCTCATATTCCGTGTGCTATGTCAGTTTTTACTTATGTGTATGTACAAGAGCCGAACACCTTGTCGTCACCTAAATGGATGGTGGAGTAGGTTAGCTGCTTGGAAAGCTATTAGTAGCTATGGAGGTGACTTTCCAAAATATAGCGTCATGGCTCTTCAAAAACTGTACAATCAAAGACTATCGTCGTCATGTAATAGTAGAGCCAATAAAATATAGAAAATTGCTAATAACAATAACAAAAAACGTGCATTTTTCGTAAAGATTACCATTAGATATTAAAATTGTGTAAGTATTCGAACACAACGGAAAAGAAAAGAAAAACCTAACACGGCAGGATTCGAACTAACCACTCTGTAGTTGGAAGGCCAAAACGCTACCACCTGAGGAGCATGTAGCAATACATTAATATTTTTTTTATTGAAAATTATATCTGCGACGCTTGTCGCAAGCATCCGTTCTCTCTGCCAATAAATCTCTGATTATCCTTGTTTTAATTAATACATTCAACTATTTCAAACGATCTGGAGAGAAAACGGAATCGCTTGTCGTCTTTCGTTTTTCTACCTTTACACTGAGCGGACGTATTTTACTCGATCTCCAGAATCATGTAAGGGTGAGCTCTGGTTAGCACCCTTTAACGTAATAAACTTTAAATTTCATTTGGAATTCCTATTTTATTTAAATAATGACTATTTCTCCCCATCTTTCATTTAATTTATTGCTTGATTTTCAGCAATATTAGTAAATTGATGCTTGGTCATTGTTGCCTATTGTCTCATGATGACAAAAGAACTTTCTCGATTCAAAATTTGTTTACTCTCATTTTACATTAAAAATTGAATTCAATGCCTGCAGGAAATCTTCATTCTGTTAAAAGCGATGCCCGATAATTTCTTTAACTTTCGATAACTATAGTGATCAAAATTGCACACGGTCTTAAACCTTTAATAATTAATAGTCATGAAACCAAGCATCAGTTTAAGAGAACGAAGATATTAATCAATTCATACAGGTTCAACTGCAGTGTCATGGCTTCCACAAATGAATGTATACCAGGTAACTGATTCCGCTATTTTCTTATGTAATGGTGCTTCCTGGTGTTGTCGTAATTTTTAACTTACATTGCTACTGAGAACTGATAACCATTTCAAAAATTAATATTCATTGCTGATCGTACAGTTAGTTAAATTTCAATTCCGGTTTTCAACTTTGATATTGTGACAACACCAGCGATAAAATACAAAAAAAAAAAAGTCCTTCAACTGTTTTACTTATTTGTAATTACGTGTAACTGCAAAAATTCAGAGTAGATTTTCTCGAGTATTTTTGAGAGTTGAGTCTAATGGCTTTGGCTGACTGTTATTCGAGTTCTGAACTTCACGTACCATAAATGAGGTATTCTAAAATCCGAAAGCCATGTGGTCTCCTTGTATGTAACTTACGCTAAGAACAACACAAACGGCCATGCACCAAGGGAGGAGTCGAACCCCCGACGACGAACGGCGACTGATGCTTTAGTGGTACGGCTATTTTGCTGCGGCTGTAAGGATCAATCTCAAGCAAAGGGAATGAGATCGGATAGCATTCCTGAACGAATACAAGTACGGTACTGTTTCAAAAATGTTCAAATGTTAGTAGATCTATCGGACCAAACTGCGTGGTCATCAGTCCGTAGCTTACAAACTACTTAAACCTAGGTAAACTAACCAAAGGACAAACATACACACCCATGCCCCAGGGAGGACTCGAACCTCCACGGCGAGCAACCGCGCGTTCCGCATAACCCTAGAGGACAATACAGCTCCTTTTCCAACCTTCATTTCTCTTTTATTTCTTCGAATATTTTCAGTCTACTGATATATGTCACTAGATTGCCATGAAATCTAAATATGTACAACGTACGTAGGCAATAGCTTAATGGCGAGACGAACTCATCTTATGAGTGGTTCATATCCGTTTTTCTTCGGTCCGCTTGTCTCGACATCTTTCTGCCGCTGCCTTGAGTCGTCCGACTCCCATCGCAACACTGCTCACTGGTGCAGTCCTGCGATTGTCGCCGCATCAGCCGCGCGCCGCACTCCAAACTCGAAGTGCGCATGCGCGACCAGCCAGCCTCTGACGTCACGAGCCTATCCATCGCAGCCGCAGGCAGCAATCGCGCCTTGGACAACCCACCTTTAGACCGCTCGGCTACTCCACCGCGGCGGTTCTGTTTCTTTTTAAACTATGCCCGCAATTTGTTTCGATGCAGACAGAAACGTCGGCATGACAGTGATTACTTCTGCACGTCATACACCGCCAAATCAAGGCATAGGGTGGTATATTACGGGATACAACAACAAATTTCAGGGTAGTGTTATTAGCTTCACTTACGTGGATGACGTCCTGCACCCTTAGTAGGGATGGTAAAAACCGACCGGTTAAAACCGATACCGGAATTTTAGTTTTAAATAACCGGTTTCTTCGGTAGTTATTTGGTGTAGGTTGTAACCGTTTTTTTAGTTATTGCCAAGAACCGGGTAAAAAAAAAAAAAAAACGGTACGACTACTTCCTGTAGTAGTGGTTCAAAATGTGTTTTTTGTAAATAATTCAAAAAAATTAAAACTAGTAGACCCTAATATTTAGGGCTATTCCTAAAATTTCCACTAAGAAAAGCGATCAGTGATAATTTAAGAACAATCCCGGCAGTGAGAAACGCGTGGCATAAGAACTTAAGAACTGGTGCAGCTGTTGAGGCATCGATGCACCTGTTGCCGTGTGGCGTGGCCTTTTAGACGACGCGCGCGCACCGGCAGTGTAAAAGACTTGCCTCCGTCTGGTAATGTGGCTGTTCCTTGCTGTCATACCAGACATCCGTTGTGGCTTAAATGGCACCATCCCGAGTGTGGAAGTACTTCACGAAGTACAGGAGCTGTGAGATACAATGCTCCATTTGCTTTAAAAAGGAGAAAACGGGCGGAGGTACTACAAACATGTTGTGTCATTTAAGGAAAAAGCATCCAAAATGTTTCTTGGAAGAGAAGGTAAATTCGATTCATATACCTATTATGTAAGTGATGTACTCTAAATTTGGAATAATAACTTTTAATGTGTTATCATATTGTTATGCTAACAAGTTTTAATAACGTGATTCCTTGAAAGTGAGGGGCCTTTTTAAGAACCAATAATGGGTTTAGGTAACATTAATCATGTGCTGCCTCGCGAGGTAGCCGTTCGGTCTGAGGCTCCATGTTAAGGACTGCGCGGCTGCTCCAGTCGGAGGTTCGAGTCCTCCCTCCTCCCTCGGTCATGGGTGTTATGTCGTTCTTAGCGTAATTTAGTTTAAGTTTGATTAAGTAGTTTTTAAGTCTAGGGACCAAAGACCTAAGCAGTTAGGCCTCATAAGAACTTACACCCATTTGAACATTCTTTGATCATGTAAATTTACTCCGATAACAATCATACTGTTAGTCGGAACTGTGACTTTATTTTTCGAAATACTTCTGCAGCACTGATTGAAGTTCATTTAGTGACTGTAACTTAATATATAACGAGATACTCGTATGCGCTGGCTCACAAGTCCAACTTATGGAGTGGTTGGCTCAATATTCGCAACTGCCGGATGGAAATACTAGGCCAGTAAATCTGTATGCTTCGTATATCGCCTTCTCCGGACTCCTGGCTTGGCTTAGAAGGGGTAGTATTGGGATGGGATCTTGAAAAATATGGAAAGACCAATGATTTGTCGTATAAAGTATATTTACCTAAATTTCGTAATTGTCGGTTTCGGCCGAAACTAGAAGAATCGAAAATTCGATTACGGTTTCTGTTTCGGCCGCAAAATATTTTTCGGCTGAACTCTACTGGAAATAATAGCAATAAAAAACCGAAAACCGGTTATTTAAAAAACCGATTCTCTTGAGCAATTTTTACAGTGCGGTTAAACTGGATATGAAAAGAACCGATAAAACCGAAAACCGGTTGTTTCAGCAATAACCGCCATCCCTACCCTTTCTGCACAACACGCCATTTTTCAGCAACACAAAGCACGACTACATGTTGTTGAACGAAATTGTGCCTTCTTGGGGTCACAAGTTTTGAGCCTTTTCCCTGGACCACCAGATTTCCAGCCTGTTCGACCTCTAATGTGTGTGAGATATGGTGAAACGATGGGTGCAGCGCTGTTACCCAACGCCAACCACTAGAGATGAACTTCGGAACCAGTTGACTGCAGCATGGATGGCTATAGCGTCGATACCGCGAAGCATGGAACAAGGTATCAGGCGTCATGGCGAACCCTCCGCGTACTAGGCAACAGGACACATTCTGAACCGAGGTGGCTGAAAGTCTAACCACTTCTTCAGAGCATAATAATGTACATGTGCTGGCAGAGGGTTCATCGAACCACCATTATACTATTTATCTCCTATTCCATTCTCTCATAGCGCGCGCGAAGACAGAACACCTAAATCTATCCGTTCGAGCTCTGATTTCTCGTATTTTATTCTGATGACCATTTCTACCTATGTAAGTGGGAGTCAACAATATATTTTCGCATTCGGAGGAGAATGTTGGCGATTGGAGTTTCGGAAGTAGCCCACGCCGTAGCGATAACAGCGGTTGTTGTAATGATTCCCATCCCGGATCCTGTATCATTTCCGTAATGCTGTCTCCCCTGTATCGTGACAATACGAAACGAGCTGCCCTTCTTTGGACTCTTTCGATGTCCTCAGTCAAACCCACCTGATAGGGATCCCACACTGGGCAGCAACACTCCAAAAAGGGACGGACAAGCGTATCGTATGCAATTCTGTTACATCTTTTAAGGCGTCTGCCAATAAAAGGCAGTCTCTGGTTAGCCTTTCCCACGACATTATCTACATGTTCTTTCTTATTTAAGTCTGAAGTAATAGTAATTCCTAGGTATTTTGTAGAGTTTACAGCCTTTACTTTTGATTTATCTTGTAAACAAAGTTTAACAGATTTATTTTCGTACTCATGTGGACGACTTCATACTTCTCATTATTTAGAGTCAATTGCCAATTTTTACACCATACTGATATCTTATTCAGATCGTTCTGCTGTTGGTTTTGGTCTTCAGATGATTTTACTACACGATAAATGACAGCGTCATCTGCAAACAACCTAAGAGAGCTACTTAGATTTTCCCCTAAATCGTTTATGTAAATAACGAACAGCAGAGGACCAATAACACTACGTGTGGAACGCCCGATATCACTTCTGTTTTGGTCGATAGTTTGGAGATAGTTTGGATTGGAAATACTGACTGTAGTCTTTCAAGGTGTCTTGCTTTTATTGCAGATAGTTTGGGTTGGCAACACTGGTTACAGCCCACACTGAAACTGTACTTCGCAAATTCCCTTCCCGCATTTACTGCCGGGTAATATTGTGCCATAATATTGCGTAGATGCAACTGATAAATATATTTAGGCGGAAAAAGTTACTGCTGTCACTGTTGGACGACGCCAGTGATTGTTTTCGCGGAGAGGTACCGGAAGCAGGCATGTGCGATAAGCCATTCAGTATTAGATCTTAACGGCGCTCATACTGGTCCGTGCCTGGAGCCGAGGAGGCGCCTTCCGCGCGTGCGCCGTGGCGATGACCTTGCCCGACGTTCCTGTGGTTAACCGTCGACCACAGGTGCGTCCGGTAGCACAGTCAACGCCTACGGCGCATGCGCGGAAGGCGCCTGCTCGGCTCCCGGCAGCGCCAGTATAACCCTACCACAGTCTAACATATACAGTTACCACACTCACTGCTGCAGTGTTGCCAACCGTAGGGACATGTCCCTATGCGTAGAGACTTTCGACTCATTTTTCCAAACTGTAGGGACGGATTTGCAAAACGTAGGAACTTTAAAGAATGCAAGTACCATTTTTTCTTAATTCAAAACAGTAACAATTCATTAGACAATAATGTTAATAAAAGGGGAACTCATCAGAAACATAAGTAGATATTTTACTTATTATTATTTTAGAAATCAGTTTAGTTCATAGGGAATTTCATGGTGAACGTAGGGATTTTTGACGGAACATGTTTGGAAATGAGTTGGCAATATTGCACTGCTGTGAAAGTTGTTAGTAACTGACAGCTGCGACACTAGCGCCCCTAGTGGTGGGCAAGCCATCGCAGGAATGATGTTTGTTTATAATTATTTTGTACGTAATTAAAGAAATAGTATACTTTTAGCGTTAGAAGCATTGGTAAAATATCAATAGATGTACGTAGTGCGGAAATTAATGTAAACATAGCCTAATTTAAATGCTTCAATTGTACAAAACGCAACTTCGTCATCAACAAATACTTACGAATATGACTTTATTTGTAGCTTATTCCACTGAAAGTTAGTACAATACGAATATAAAAGAAACATAAATTTCTATAAAGGTCTGCTTTTACTATGACAGGCAGTTTCAATTCGGTATGGAGTCTAATGTTGCGCACGTTTTTACATCTCATTCGTCTTTCTTATAATCGCATATTCTATTGAGTGTACTGATCTTAGCTTTACCCTCTCTGTCCAACATTATGAATTCAGCTTTGGAAAAATGAAATTTCAGTGTTTTCTGCGTCAATACAGTGCACTAAACATCAAAATATGTGTTTTGAAATTTTTGATCGAACCACTGCTTTTTACGTCATATATTTCATGCACAGCACAGACGTTTGTGCCGCGGCGGAGTGGCCGAGCGCATTTAGGCGCTAAGCTCCGATGCGCAACGCCGTTTCCCGTCGGGGGTCCGAATCCTCACTCGGGCATGGATGTTTGAGCTGTCTTTGGTTGCCGTTCTTATGTGGAGATGAAGAGGCTTGCTCAGGACAGGGTATTGTGGAGGTGCATCAAACCAGTCTCCGGACTGAAAACCACAACAACAACATAGTATAAGTTTGTTTATAAGTAGTTTAAAAGTTTAGGGACTGATGACCCTGCAGTTAAGTCTCATAAACTCAACAAACATTTCAACAGGTGTGTGTATCGAGGTATTTTATTACTTGGGACGTTATTTTGTTGTTAGTTAACACTGTCAGGTCAATACTGCTAGCATAATTTTCGCCACAGCACCAAAGACAAGACAATGCACTGTTAATATAAAAGAACATGAACCACACTTACGCTCACACGCACAGCCACGTACAGACGACAACGTAATAAAACTTTCAAGATGGACAGGTTAATGCTTCAAAAGTGGTTACACGCCGTACCAAGCGGCAAAATGTCGTACTAGAAACTCGTTGTTCATAAAAAAACAATACGACTTTAAGGAATAAGACACAAAATACGGTATAAATAAGCTTTTAATACCTTGTTGTCGACGAACAACACTGGGAATGGAAGGGTTAAGAATCCAATGTTTTGAAGTTTCTTGCCGTTTGCGGTTCAGCTGTAGCAACAATCGTGCATTTGGGTTCTTCTTTGTTCCAAAACAGTTTTATTGATTTGGTCGTTTTATTGCCACGTCTGCGACGTTTTTCCTTTAGCTACAGCTGTGGTGGTTGATACGATTTGTTAAATACTGTAGTTATTGCATTCTATATACGTTTCCTACGTTCCACCCTCACCGATTTTACTGGAATTGTATTGAAGAAACCTTAACGTTCCTGAGTAGAAAAACGTCGTCTTTCTGCCAAAGGGCGGGTATTTGTGTTTCCTAGGAATTTCTTAATTTTTAATAGAAACTGAAATTATTCCGTAAATCCTATATGTTACAAAATAATGGTAAATAAACTATCCTGTAATGTAACATGTCATATCTTTCAAGGAGTTTAGGAAACCTAAGAAAGATAAATGTGGATTTTAAAGTTATAACCTATTTTAATGGCACTACAGACAATCCCCAATATAATAAATATTTTAAAATCAATATAAATGATACTATTCACACTCATCGAATATCGTATTAAGAAATGTAGCTTGCCGTTCACTTGGAGCGTTGCTGTCGCAGTATATAATAGAAATATGTGGGAGTGTCGTGACTGTATATGTTAGACTGTGCTCCAACTCTGGACGACTTCTCGGGCATGCCTTCCTCCTTACTTTCGCTCAGATAAACTTTGATGCCTCGGATCGCAGAATAAATTGAGTACCATAAGCATACCATGTTTTCTCCCCAAGGACTGGCGACATATTTGTAATTCAAACAAACCTGCCTGCTGTCGGCTGGACGTTGAATCCTAAGCATCCTTCCTCCTCCTTCCAACTTCGTGCTTTACTAAGTAATCACTGCAATACGCCGGGACATGTATTAGCTGAAACAGTGATCGATGCTGTTAACAAAGTCAAGACAATTAACTGGAAATAATATATTTAATGGAAAGGTCTATACAGACGATCAGCTGACGCCATTCCTTCAACGATTACCCAGACTTACTTTATCGCACATTAACACCACCATGTTGTCTTATTTAAACAGACATGAACTGCTCTGTTGATTGAATTACCAGACATTCAGCACTCGTCGAGTTTTCGATAACAGGGAGCACTGCATACAGAATAACTACATTGTCCTCAGTGCCACACTGTAACATTACTAATACTTCAGCATACACGTACTGTGAGAGACAAACAGTTTAGTACTACGCAATAGAACCAATACAGGGCGCTTTTATTATTACTGTTTATCATCTGAACGATAGAAGTGTTTTCAGAAGTATACGTGAAACAGACAATTACACACCGCAGTGTTAACTCTAGGAACATAGCCTAAAATTGAATTTACATCGTTCCGTAGTACGGACGTAAATTAATTTCACTTTTTGTATGAAAAACTTCATTAACATTTATCGTTTTCGACAATGACTGCTACTTAAATTTGACATCTTGGCATTGAGAACTGAGTTTATTGACAGAGGGATCCAACAAGGATTATGTTTTTGCTGACCTATGTCCGTAACTCTAAAAAAACCATGATATACACAGGTCCCTCTTTAACAACCGCTGCGAAGCACGGGCATATAAGCTAGTAGTTAACACTTTTCAGTGTCGTTTTTAAATGCTTACAATTAACAAAATAAAATGTCAGACGCAAGATGATTTTTTTGTCTGATCTCCTTGTTCACGTTTCACTGCCGCATATTGCTATACACCAGACAGATTAATATTGGGGATCAAAAATTTCTCTCCTTCTGAAATACTTTTCTTCTCTTGGCCATTCTGTATTTTATATGTTCTCTCTGTCAGTAAATACAGGTTATTATGCTCCCTAAATAATAAAAGTCATCTATAATTCATATTGCATCGTTTACACTTTTAATTCCATCAGAATTGCCTAATTTTGTTACACCCCTGAGCTTTATTTTGCACTTGTTAATGTTCATCGTCCTTTCAATATAATGTCCATTCCGTTTGTCGTCTCTGATACACCGAAACGAGTCGTGTGAGTTTAATTAGTAAGGTCGTGTATCACGGCTGTTGAAAACCTGTTCATTAAGCAGTAGAAGAAAGGAGTAACAAGACGATGTCAGTGGATTCAGAAAAAAACATGTACAACGCAGGTCTGTTCCACTTCTGAAACTACTTTGGCGTTGCTGGAAGTACCTTTCAAGGGCGTAATAATGGTGAATGGAAGGGAGATGAGAGAAGAGGAGGAACCGTCTCTATTTCATTGCGATAATGTAGACCACGCGGCTGGAAGCGAGCAGCGAGGGCGGAGTCGTAAATGCGTAAAAACAGGAGGCGGCAAAGAGCCGTGTGCTGTCGCGTGGATACGTCGCTAGCCTGGGCCGTCGGATCCTTTGGCGAGGCCGCTTTTAGCCGTCGTGCTCTGGCGTGCTGATGAAACGGGGGGGGGGGGGGGGGGGGGGGCGGTAGGAGGGGGCAGTAAAGAGCGCTCTGGCGGCAGCTCGCAAAGGAAAGCTGGAACCAAATGCGAGACCTAGTTTATGGCGTCTCCTATTAAGTCCGTTTCGTCCTTTCTAAAAGGTAACAACTTGGTGCATGGAATACTTCCGAAGAGAAGGAATACATCAAACGATTAGGCGATCACCTGTCATCTTGAGGCGGAACGCTTGCAACTATTGAAGCTTTACATGTGGCCGTGTCAGAGTCCATAATCCTCGAGTCGTCTGCTCGCCACCATAAAATTTATTAAGTTTGAAAAAAAAAAAAAAAAAAAAAATCTTTCCACAAGTTCTGAATCTTCTATATCAGGTCCTTGCGCATTCAAAGAAGCATAGTCAGAAGAATTTCTTTTATTCAGACTCTCGCTGCTAATCGGATATACTTTTTAAATTATTGTCAAATTAACTGTCAAACTAAAGTTTATACTAGTAAACGTCGTGCTGGCACAGAGATTCTATATATCTTGTTGATAGTAAATCGATCGATGTAGGCGATCGATTAAGGAAGCACTGAAAATTTTCGAAGTCTTCCTTTGACTTAACTGTCAAACATCAATTACATTCAAATAAAATATCTTCTAAAAATCGTAGAAACTTTAACAGGTAATAATTCTCAGTTCCTGTTAATGTAATTTTTCTGGTGGATCTCTTCAAAATAAATAAGGAAGGAAGGAAGCTTAGGGTTTAACATCCCGTCGATAGCGTGGTCATTAGAGACGGAGCTTATGCTCGGATTTCGGGGAAGGATCTGGGAGGAAATCGGCCGTGCCCTTTGATAGGAACCATCCCGGCATTTGCCTGGAGTGATTTAGGGAAATCACGGAAAACCTAAATCTGGATGGCCGGAGGTGGATTTGAACCACCATCCTTTCGAATGCGAGTCCAGTGTGTTACCACTGCGCCACCTCGCTAGGTAAAATAAATAAATGATGTTGTCGAACACGTAGTTAAAGTTTAAATACGACTTTTATTACACTTGACATTTACAAGTCGGAAGTCAAGAATGAACTGACATATTGTATTTGCTCATATTTTAGGAAGATTTCGTTGACAATGTAAATAAGGGCGACGATAACCGCAGAAAACATCATCTTCTTGCCTTGTGGTCGTCGACCCGCGACTTGGCCAGATGTTCTTCCTTGAGGTTAGCGTCGAAGATGTTGCTCTCGTAGGTTGGATGGCCGTTATAGCACATGAAACATAAAAACGTAAACTGTTTTAAGAATCATATAACAAAAACATTTACATAGAAAAATCATTTAAACATAAATAGAAACACAGCCTGCTGCAAAACTGAGCTGATATAAGTTAGTAGCGGAAACAATAATTCGTCCCACTACAAACTGACAGCTGAGTTTTGTGCGCAAACAACCATCAAATCATCTTCAGGATACATTTGCGCCATTCCAAATAAATCACAGTGCATGTAAACTAATTGGCATCCATTAAGTGCGACGAGTCGTCTGCTGATCCCTGATAGTACAACTTCTTTAGGCAGGTATAAAAGATGGGCCTATGTGCGAGATAATCTACATGGATCCTGGTTATGTGGTAGTAGTCAACTAGGCAGGTTGTCAGAAGAGGTTACAAGGAGTTAACAAAACTAATAATAACAAACGATTTATAACATTAATGGCTGAATACGTGTGTTGGTATATTTATAAGTAATCATTTAAACCTTGCCCGAGTAGACAATTTTATATAACATTGCTGATACTTGAACATCCTTCTTAAAAATATGCATTTCAAATACTCAAGAGTAGCTAGTATTCGAGCAATGTTTAACGTAAAAACACTTTTCACAGGTCATTCCTGATATGACAAAGCATAACATTACATTCACTGAAGCTGTCCCTTCTGTATTGACGCCCATGCACTTGGTGTGCACTTGGTGTGTGTATTCAAACAATGTACATATTACAGTTGAAGAGCACTTCTCAGCACACAATAGTGACAAACTATTAAACTCACTCACACCTCAACAGCTCCTATTCTCATGTTTACACAGAGACTGAAGGTTACTATGTACTGCAAACACACACTTTACAAGCAACTTTATTATATTTAGTTAGACAGAAACTTGCTACACAAGAATATACCCCTCCAAATTAACTTATAACTGTACATGACTTATAAGCAAAATTACTTTCATTTTCTATTATAATTAACGATCACAGGGGCAATCTATTAACTACTATAGAGTAGATTTGGCATTTCCGTGTTTCCCACAGGGACAACTTTATATCACATGCTCAAGGGTGGGATCACCAAATAATTGTTCATTGTAGCTCCCGGACAAGTAAGAAGAAATACTATTTATAGTCAAGTTTTGAACTAAACGAATAATACAAATAATTTGTATTTGAATTACTACTTTCCTTCTTTGGAAACTGCACTTATAACTGCATACATTATGCATACTTCTTTTTTTGCTGTTTCATAATTTCTAAGCAGTTTTCATGAATACATGAAATCTTTTCTGAATTTTGAAGTCTGGAAAAATATACACCCGGCATTGCTTGGTATCGCAATTAGTATGATAATAGAAATCCTATGCTGTACCACTAATAGAGCTCCCAGTACCTACCAGAGCAATTTCACAGATCCCTAAGGTGGCCAACTTCTTCAAAACTCAATAAGGGACGTTTCGAGGATGTGAAGGAGGACTAAGATCACGTGACTCATTGTGCCAGTTATTCTGAAACCGGGAAAGAAATTTAGCCGAGCAGAGTAGGCATACTCATTTACTTTCAATTTAACATGTCTAACATCAGTGACATTTTATTCTTAATTTTCATTCTTTATTTACAGTTCATAAATATTTTCTCATGCTCCAATTTAGAGTCTCACAGTTTTTTCATATTCTTTCTCCGTTAAGTTTTTCCATCACCTTCGTTGTCTGTACTACTTTATTTGTTACAGCTTTTAGAGAATCGAACTGTACTCCGCCTAAAGAACTATGTTTTGCAATAACCTCGAATTAAATTTGATAAAAACTACTTTTTAAAACTGTTTGAACTACTGTTTTATAGAAGTCCTTCTTATGAAATGTAAAGTATAATTATGCCTTACTGCATGCAATACTCACTCACTTTCGTTGTTGCAATTCCAGAATTTCACCACCTTTTTATTCCTGAAGGAAGTAAGACGACTGTGAAATTCTATTAGCATGTTGCATGTCATACTTTAAATACGTTTATAAAAATATCCAAATGTTTGGTAAGCTAATGGCACTTAACTGCGGGGTCATCGGTCCCTAAACTTACAAACTACTTATGAACAAACTTCTACTGAAGACAAAACAAACATTCATGTCTGAGGGAGAATTCGAACCCTCGACGGGGAACCGCCTCGCGCATCGGAGCATAGCGCCTCAATGCTCTCGGCCACTCCGCCGCAGTTACGTTCGTACATACTGTGATAGATATTACATCATGTTTACCACCTTGAGCACCGAAAAATATTGCATTACACTTATTTAAACGTACTTCAGACGGCACCAAAAAATTTCCTAAAACAGTTTTAAATAAATCATCCTATCACCAATTACAGTACCAGCTTAAAACAAAAACAACTTCCACTGCTATCGAATTTGTCATTTTGTAATAGTCATATGACGTGTACCGTTTTCTTCTTTTGCATTTAATGTAAGAAGGCTGTCATTTATTCCTAGATGATGAATTGTGAAGTTGACTTGCAAGCAGTACGACATAGCGTGTCGTACTCAAATAGTTTCGCCTTGTGCTCTTAGACCAATAATTTCAAAATTACTGGAATGCGGGACGCTTCTGCCATTTTGCGAGACATTTTCAGTACTTATCCCAATGCGGGACAACGAGTCCAAATGCGGGACTGTCCCGTAGAATCCGGGACGGTTTACCGCCTTCACTTAAACATCTGTTATTGGCTGTACCTATTCATCATGCTTATGTTCTAGCTCAGTTTTACATAAAAGATCTTCCTCTACCTCTCATAGAAACTTCTGTTTCAAGATGCACACTTGTGCTCCACTATATGACTTCGTTTCATCATCCCCTGAAAATCAAAAGCATCCTGAAATTCATGTGTAACACTATGTCCCCCTTCTCCTGGCAAGACTTAATATTTCCTTCTCCCATACTTTAGATTCTAATTTCTTGAAATCCTTTGCAAAGTCTGTCCAATCACTGGCATCAAAATCACATTAATTTTTCAACATCCATCCTATATTTAGTTTAAACACATTCACACCTACATATTGTTAATCATTCTTGTTATAGTGGTCTTCAGTCCGCAGACTGGTTTGATGCAGCTCTCCATACTATCCTGTCCTGTACAAGCCTCTTCATCTGAGAATAAGAAAGGCAACCTACATCCTTTTGAATGTGCCCACTGTATTCGTCCCTCGATCTCCCTCTACGATTATTACGCCACAAACTTCCTTCTAATGCTTAGTTGACGATTCCTTGATGTCCCAGAATGTGTCCCAACAACCTATCTTTTCTCTTAGGATATGCTACAAACTCCTTTTCTTCCCAATTCTGTTGAGCAGCTCCTTATTGTTGTGTGTTCTACCTGTCTAATCTTCATCATTCGTCCGTAGCACCACATTTCAATAGCTTGTATGATCTTTTTGTCTGAACACTTCACTGTCTACGTTTCACTCCCATTCTACACTCAAGGCAAATGCTTTCAAAAAGAACTTCCTAAAGTTTAAATGAATATCTTCTTTACTTCGGCCATCAGAATTAATCTTGCTAGCCTAACTAATCTACTTTTATTGTCTCATTGCCTAATCTAATTCCTTCAGCACTGCCTGATTTTCTGACACTACATTCCATTACCTTCATTTTGTTAATGTTGATCTTATACCCTCCATTCAAGACCATTCCAATCAATTGCTCTGCGAGGTCCTTTACCATCTCTGTCAGAATTAACATGTTATCGGCAAACCTCAAAGTTTATCATTATAAATTAGAAATTTTGTGCTTCTTCAGCTGCACCCCCTTTTCCGGATTCTATATTACCACTATTTCAAACGTAATTATGGCTTTCTCTCCTATATTGCATTAAACTATAAAACTCTTCATGCACTTCAAAGATTTCTGTAAGTGCACCATAGTAAGCCTTATCCCTATCATTTTACTTCCTTAACCTATAAATATAGTTGTAAAAACCACCTTTGACAAATAGTTCGGAACATACGACGTCACAAACAGTGAATAAATACACTATTCATCCACTATTTGAAAATCAGTGCACTTACCGATTTGCAAAAATGTTTATACATAATTTAAAAATCTTTACGAAACTTTTTCTTGCAGACAACAACAAAACAATTAAAGCAAAGAAGTTTGACACTTAGCACTTTTCCTCTGTTCATGCAGTATAATTATGGCATTCGGCAATACGTTACAATTTATTTCTTTAACGAAATAATGGATTTGCGAGACATTTTACAGACAGTATGCACTAATGTAACATAATATAGCTTCATAATTATATCATAGTGCAAAAATTATCTAATGTTTGTAAAGCTATGGGACCAAACTGCAGTGGTCATCAGTGCCTTCTTATGCTAAGAACAAGAGACACCTATAGCCGAGGAAGGATTCCGAACCTCCGACGGGGAGCAGCCGCGCACTCCGCAGCAAAGTGTCTTACAGGGTGTCCAGAAAACGACTCCCTGATTTCAAAGTTAAATGTCTCGAAAACAAAGATCGATAACTGCGGTTTGCTTGCGGCCAACAAGCCCGACTAGATCATCAGTTACGCTGTCTGTTCGTTGAAATTTTGCGAAGAGCGTACGAATAGTTTTTTGGAACATTAAATCGTGCTTGAAAACTTCGCCTTGTTGCCGTAGGACTCTCTTCCAACCTGTGGTACTCTAGCACCAGAAAAACGCGTTGTTCAATGGAGTACATGGTTTCAATCTCTTCCTTCGGCACGCTAACCTCGTTTCACGTTTCAATAGTGGAACTGATCGTTCTGGGCTTCGGATCACTATTTATACTAGGCATTACAGCGCCATCTGTTAGCAGCTTTTGTAACTATTATTTAAAACTGATGTATAACTTCTTACAGCTTTCACAATAAACATACCGTTTACTGCATTCCTCTATCGATCTTTGTTTTCGAGATATTTAATTTTGAAATCAGGGAGCCCTTTTCTGGACACCCTTTACAAGCAGACCACATGGGTATCGGATTTTTAGAATTTATTTATATTTACGGTACGTGAAGTCAGAACTTCAATAACAATCAGCCAAAGCCATTCGTCGCAACTCTCAAAAATTCTCGAGAAAATCGACTTTGTAATTTTGCAAAGTGCACGTAAATACCAGTAATTAAAGCGGTTGCAGCATCTGTCGACTTAGCTCAACTGATAAGGGAACTCCACGAACCCGAGGCGGCAAAACGTTTTGAAAAGTTGGGTTTAGGAAGTCCTTACCATCATAAAATTTATGGCGCATTGAAAATCTGCGGAATTTTATTTTAACCCTGCAGAATTAAGCGGTAAAAATTGAACAAAATCGGACTATCTCAAAAACTATCAAAGATAAAAATTTCGAACCACCTTTTTTCCTATGAAACCGGTAAAGGTAGAGCGTTTGGCGAAAATTTCAATCATTTTGCGGTATCTCCAGCCGTTTGTGAAAAAACTTGAAATTTGTACATTTTTGAAACTCTTTTTGCTTGTAAAAAGTATAATTAGCAGTAATAAGCAGTGAAACGCATAACGACGTCATTTCAAATATATACCCTCCCGTTGGTATGATAACTGCACCGATTGAAACCAGAATTTACACTTTGAAACAAATTGCGCTTGACCCCCCGGAGTAAGCAATAGGCGATGCACGTTCGCCGGGTGACGAATGGAACTGTTAGGAAAGAGAGGGTTAGGGGAATGGAGTCGAGCCTCGCTCGTAGTCGTGCACTACTCTGTGAGCCAGCTTGAGCACACGTGCACTGGTCCGCGTCTCCCGGACCCCTCTAATATGCAATTCTTATAGCTCATTTGGAGAGGCATTTAAAAAGGTTATCTCGGAAGTGTGATAGCCATATCTTATCATAGTAGCGTAATACCTAGCTACTTCTCAATTATACACGTTGCATACTATATACAGGAGTTACAACATTGAAGGATTATTTTAACGTGAATTGGCCAATTAAAAGCATAAATTCAGTTTTTTTAAAAAAATGAATATAGTAATTACAACTATACCTGCCCAAAAAAAAGGCAGTCATTTTGTTGTCACTTTTTAGTTAATAACTGTTTTACACAGAAAAATATACTGAATATAACACAGTAAACAGATCAAAAGTGCCAATAAACGACTTTGACTTGTGTTTGAACGGCCACTGTAAAGTAACCTGGATTTTATCGTCACGTATAGAAAATTTTATTTAAAAACATGAATAAAATTAGTAATGTTGACTACGCTGTATTTGTAGCTTAAATTGACTAATAAAAATAACATTTTATATCGTTTGCATTAATTAGGGATAAATTTTTAATAAAAATACGGTTTCTGCAACGTCCATAGAAGGTTAGTTTTGCTTCACGTAGTATCACCAATACTCAACCCGAGTCTCTGAAACAAACTGTACTAGATTTTAAACAATGTGTATGCATTTCATGTAGACTGCGTTTTACTTTGGAGGAAGAAGCGACAAGATACTTACAATCACAAAGGCAGAATCACCCCTACTCATTAAAGTTGTTGCACAGGTGGTATTGCTCCGCGAAGTGCACAAAGCACAGCAGTTGGCTACACCAACTGCATCGAATGCAGCTTCTTTCTTGGCACTCTTCATTTTCACATGTGCCCATATTCGTTTTGAAGCAGTACTCTACCGGAGTAACGAAAGGTGCAGGGTGCATCAGGATCTATCCAGCTTCGTACCAGCCGTACTTAAACATTTCTTTGAACCTTGGAGAACATAAAAGGTTAAAAACTAGCGATTGCAGTTTTATAATATTATTTCGCACTCCGAGTTCAAATTCATATTTAAGTGGTGGGGCGGAGGGGGGGGGGGACGTAGAGCAGGCGGGTTCGAACCACGCATCAACTCGACACGCTGGTCCAAAAGGCAGAGTGATGAACCGTCGGTCACAGCGGACCATTGGGCTGCGTGTGTCTCACAGTCCAGACAGATTATGACCGCGGACGTGCATCGCCTATTGCCTACTCCGGAGGGCCAAGCGCAAATTGTTTCAAAGCGTAAATTCTGGTTTCCATCGGTGCAGTTACCATACCAACCGGAAGTTATATATTTAAAATGATCACTTCAGACGTCGTTATGCGTTTCACTGCTTATTACTGCCTAATTATAATTTTTACAAGCAAAAAGAGGTTCAAAAATGTACAAATTTCACGTTTTTTTTCACAAACGGCTGGAGATATCGCAAAATGCTCGAAATTTTCGCCAAAGGCTCTACCTTTACCGGTTTCATAGGAAAACAAGTGGTTCGAAATGTTTATCTTTGATAGTTTTTGAGATAGTCGGATTTTGTTTAATTTTTAACGCTCAATTCCGCAGGGTTAAAATAAAATTCCGCAGATTTTCAATACGCCATTAATTTTATGATGGTAAGGACTTCCTAAACCCAACTTTTCAAAAAGTTTTGCCGCCTCGGGTTCGTGGAGTTTCCTTGTGAGCGTGATCGCAGCGGCGGTCTGCGGCTGTGTGGCGTGCTGCAAGCGGGAGTACCCGGCTGCCGCAGTGCGATTGGAGGAACGTCGCCTCCAGCATCCTGCCACCTATGCACGCATTCTGATGCAAGGTCGTCCACCGGACCTACCCCACCAACCAGAAGCTCTACTCGAACCGTCACGTTCCGTCTGACGCGCTGCGGCGGAGTAGCCGAGCGGTCTAAAGCCCTTCCCTGGGGCATGGGTGTGTGTGTTTGCCCGTAGGTTAGTTTACCTAGGTTTAAGTAGTTTGTAAACTACGGACTGATGACCACGCAGTTTGGACCGATAGAATACAGACATTTGGACATTTTTTCCGTCCGACGCCTGCAACTTTGTGGAGTACTGGACGCCATGAACCATCGCTTCGAGTGTCGATGCCAACGCGCCGTGTGGGACGTGGCTCTGACAGGGCGCGACCAACACCGTCTGTAGAGGACTCCGCGCCGGTATGAGGCGGTGGGTTGCGCCCCATCGGCCAACCACTGAGCTACGCGACCGCGGCCTACTCTGCGTGACGTGGCACGCCAGCGCGGAGGCCTTCTCTACAGCGTGACTCATCACGGCGACTGACGTTCTCAATCCACGGAAACCGAAGGGTCGCGGGTTTGAAACCCGGTCAGACCTCGGATTTTTTCAGTCCGCACTTTAACCCATCCTTCACCTCTCAATGATGTGAGTAGTCGCCAGAAACGACACGTGGTTCGGATTCCAGGTTAACACGTTTGTTGCCATTCAAACTGTGGCGCGTGTAAACGTTACTGCCGAGGGGACTGACGCGCTTCAGTCACGGTCTGCACGGCCACTACGGTCGGGGGTTCGAATCCCCCCTCGGGCATGGATATTTGTGCCGTCCTAGTTCGTAAGTAGTTCATAAGTAGTTTGTAAGTTTAGGGAATGATGACCCCGTAGTTAAGTCCCATAAGCTGTACTAACATTTGAACATTTTTTGTAAAAGTTACTTGAGTGAGGTGCCGCTTACGCTGTGGCGCGTGCTGCGACCCAGCATCCTGTTATGGGTTGTTGTAAACTGGCATCGTCTAATAAAGCTGTATACTCTGGTAGGCACTAAGGGAAGTGATATGCACACACGGGGTTCCAGATTTCCGCGTTTGCAAATAAAATGTTTGTATAGACTATGGGACTTAACTACGGGGTCATCAGTCGCTAAACTTACAAACTACTTATGAACTACTTACGAACTAGGACGGCACAAATATCCATGCCCGAGGGGGGATTCGAACCCCCGACAGTAGTGGCCGTGCAGACCGTGACTGGAGCGCCTTAGTCCCCTCGGCCACCGCGGCCGACCCCGCGTTTGCATTACCGGCTACGAGCCACACACGCTTCTCATGATGTCATGATAGATTTATGTACAATTCATATTGTTCATTTGTTTTCACAAAAATACAAATGCAAATAAAAAAATCATATCAAAAAAACTGAAAACTAAAACCAAAACATTCAGTGGCTCAAAACTATGAAAAGATACCGTCAAAATACGAGCACTCGCCAGAGTTTGAAGAGGCACCTAGCATCATCGCTCCAGAGCGTGAACGGCAGCCAACGTGTTGAGCTGTAGGTCCCCTTTTATTTCCCCGGTTGGATAACTGGGGTAGGCTAGGAACACGCAAGTCGCCAAAGTGACGTCCAATTGAAAGACTTGCTCCAGGCCAATGAGCCACACGAAATTATTATTAGCGCGATGTCTACCCTAACACCAAGAGAAATGCCACATTGTGGATTTATGGCCACACCGTTTTTGCCATCTTTAATCTCAGACTGACTTTAGCCCTGGATTTTCTCACGTATATGACCACCGAAAATGACAAACTCAAATGTGACACACTAAATAGACTTACCAATTTTCTGCTCGTTTCTCTAATGCATACTTAGTTACGGACAGGGATTTGATTGGTTCTTCCTAGGTTCTCGCTACCATTCTTAGAAGAATACCTTTTTATTGTTATTTTTATTGCATCAATTCTCCTAAGTTTGAAGAAGATTTGTTCTTATTTAATGAAAATATCTAAAAATTTCATTTGTATTTAAAATTGTAAGAAATTATAAACCATATGTATTCTATTTATTGTAAATTCTTGATCAACGGAGACGCGACCTTCGCGTCGCAATATCTCGGGATGTAATTGGCGTATTGAGATGCAATAGACGTCATTGTTTATGTGATTTTTATGCTATTGATTGCATACGAAAAAATATGGGGTGTCCATTTAGAAAAACATAAGTTTGTGAACGTTTCAAAATGTCGCATAGTACTTCGTTTCTTAGGCCACTGCCGTACGTTCATGCTGGTGAAAACCGTTTTTGAATATCTTTTGTCGTTCCAGAGATATTTGAGGTGGCAGCGTTATGTGAGACACCGTGTATACAGGGTGTTACAAAAAGGTACGGCCAAACTTCCAGGAAACATTCCTCATACACAAAGAAAGAAAATATGTTATGTGGACATGTGTCCGGAAACGCTCAATTTCCATGTGAGAGCTCATTTTAGTATTTCTCTTTAAATGTAAATTGAAATAATTCGTGCAGACAATTGTCAAAATACCCAATTGTTTCGTTAGTATGTAATGTACTTCGTCGATGCACCGCATTAGTAAACATTGCACTGACTGCAATACCACGTTCGTAACGAACACTAACCAGTTGATGCTACGTACTGATGTGCTTGATGCTAGTACTGTAGAGCAATGAGTCGCATGTCAACACAAGCACTGAAGTCAACATTACCTTCCTTCAATTGGGACAACTGGCGGTGAATCGAGGAAGTACAGTACATACTAACGAAACAATTGGGTATTTTGACAATTGCCTGCACGATTTATTTCAATTTACATTTAAAGAGAAATACTGAAATGAGCTCTAACATGGAAATTAACCGTTTCCGGACACATGTCCACTTAACATATTTTCTTTCTTCGTGTGTGATGAATGTTTCCTGAAAGTTTGGCCATACCTTTTTGTAACACCCTTTCCCATTCAGTTATATAAAACTTTTGGGCATAGCTAATTCCTCTTATTGTGTCAGTTTTTGTTTATGTTTTTGGAAAGCCATAAGTAGCTAGGGAAAAGACTTTCCAAATACACAAACTGAACAATCAGACTACCGTCGTCAACTAATAGTGAAGCCAATATTGTAAAAAAAAGTAACTTAAGTTTTAGATGGACTATCTTTATTAACTTTCCATAGAAAATTACGGATAAACAAAATCACTTTCGCTTTCCGTAGAAATTATCATAAGATATTAATCTTGTGTAAGTGTTCAAACACAACGGAAAAAAATATTAAGAAAATCTGTTATGAGAGGATTCGACCCGCCGACCCCAGGGAAAGCCAGAACGCTACCATCTATGCTACACGAACAGATGTGGCTTAGCTTACTGCCGGCCGCGGTGGCCGAGGGGACTTGAGGCGCGTCAGTTACGGTCTGCACGGCCACTACGGTCGGGGTTTCGAATCCCCCCTCGGGCATGGATAATTGTGCCGTCCTTAGTGTTAGCTAGTTCATAAGTAGTTTGCAAGTTTAGGGACTGATGACCCCGTAGTTAAGTCCCATAAGCTATACAAACATTTAATTTTGCTTAGCTGACTGGTGCTTAGTCCATAAGTGTACTTTTTGAAACTTTACAGTCGATTATATCAAAAAATTTTGAGAATTGCTTCGAACGGCTTTGACTGGTTGTTATTTTAGTTGTGAACTCCACGTACCATAAATATAAAGAAATTCTATAATCCTATACCCATGTGGTCTCCTGGTTGGAGCGTACGGCCATTCCCAAGAGGCTATCTGAGTACAACGCATAGTTCAGGACACACGATGTCATAAACAAAAGTATGAAAAATAGCCCCATCACGAATGAAGTTGTAGTTTTTTTACATCTCAACTAGCACACTATTTGTAACACATTTTGCAGTTTCCAAATATGGCAAATGTTTGTATAGCTTAAGGGACTTGAATACGGGGTCATCAGTCCCTAAATTTACAAACTACTTATTAACTAGCTAATCCTTAGGACGGCACAATTATCCATGCCGGAGGGGTGATTCGAACCCCCGACCGTAGTGGCCGTGCAGACCGTGACTGGAGCGCCTCAGTCTCCTCGGACACCGCGGGGAGCCCAAATATGGCAGTTTGATTTCCTGTGAAATATTATTTTACGACATATTGTTAAGGATTTATGACTGTATAAGTTTAAACTGTATGAAAACTTAAGTGAAATAGTTTTGCCAGATTACGATCGACCGAGAGGAAGCAAACAGTGGAACTAACATCAGAATGGAATAAGTTCACACCGGGCCAAAGATGAGAACTAACACTGGTTAAATTCTGATAAATTATTATTGACGTAGTTTGTGTTTCATGTGAATTGTTGCAGCTGCAGAACATCTTACAGAAGCAATACTTGGCAGGAATTACCACGTGCCAGCTCCATTTACGCCTGTTGCGCCTGTGTCAATACGTGGGGGGCGGCAGCCATCAGGCGCGTGTGGGCGTTAATGTGATGATTAATCTGGTCATTAGCAGAGCGGTTACTGCGCGACCGCGGCGCGTGGGACGGCGATGGCGCGTTGATGGACACCGATGAACACGCCCAGGGCTCTAGCGTGGCTAGAGGGGTGCGGGGGTGCGGTCCGCATCGGGTACCAACTCCAAGGGGGTGACAAAACTTGACAGAATAATTTTATTTTTTTATTTAGTTGTTTTACACCTGACACTTAATGGGAACGGCGGGCGTCGAGAGAGCCCTTGGCAGGGTTGCCAACGAGGTCATGATAAAAACCACCGAAGTGACCGTAAAATCCCTCCAAAAACCACCGAACTATCCGAAGTTTCCATGCAAAAAAACCACTGTCTATTCGTTTGTTCTTGACCAATTGATTCGAAATTTGGACGCAACTATGCATTTTAAAGGAGTTTTTATGTACCTGACTTATCAGTATACACACTAGACGGAAATACAAAAAAATAGTTTATTCAAAAGCACTTCAGTAAACATGTTAAATATAAAAACAAACAATGCTTGTCGGGTACAGACAGCAAATTGTGAAATATTTGAACTTGAAAACAGAAAGTAATCAAGTCTGGAAAGGAGGTCAGCGTCAGTCATTCTATTGTCTTTATTTTATGTCAGAAGATCTAGATTTCAGCTATAATCCAATGTAATCACATCTGAGAAAAAAGAAAGTTAACAATGAAAGTAAAGTCACATATTAAGTGTCTGCAATGTTCAGTCATTTACACAACAAGAAAAATCTGATAAAGTGTTGTAGCAACAAATACGTACCATTAACACAATGCAGTGTGTCACGCAAATACAACACTTCCTCTCCATGGAGATTCGAGAAGTCAACACAGAACTAACAGCCTACAACAATGAGCAATGTGTCATACCATTGTTAATATCTTTGAACTCTTAAGAATTTTACAGTTTATCCAATAATTTGATACACTTCCTAGTCATTTATCTGTCCATATTCGTTAATAATTTCAAATTAGGATTATATTACTTCTGCATTTTTTTTCTTTTTTTCTGTTTTTTTATTTTTTTTTTTTATTTTTTTTTAGAAAACGATTTCATTAAAATCCACCGACTTTCCAAACTCCCACTGACAGATTTTTTCCCACCGTCGGCTTTAAAAAACCACCAGATTCGGTGGTAAACCACTGACGTTGGCAACCCTGGCCCTTGGACTGGGCCGACTCCTACTTTTTACTTGCGCGCATATCACCGCCATAGCGGAATCATTGTAGGTGTAAATGTTTCACGCTAATGTACCATTGTTAATGATCTGAACCTACGGGGCTGTTGCCATTCTTCGTCTATTATCGTGAGTGACCGGACGCCAGAGTTTTCTTCCGCAAGATTCAGAAGATCGAATGAAATATTTATTCATTTGCACATACGTAAATGGAATTATTTATGAAGTTTTTTTTAATACAACTTCTTCTTGCCATAGTTGTAAGAAAGATAATAATGGGTTTCTTTTATTCTGATGCCAGATGCCTGTATTTTTGCTTTGTAATAATGTTTTGAGAATCAGTAAGATGTTTCTCCCAGCTTTAAAAGTGATTACGATACTTATTCAGATGTTATTGCCACTTTTAGAGAATAAATGGTGACTGAGTTCCTTTTTCGTGATTTGAACGTTAAAATAAACGGCCAAACTGGATGACACGACACCCAGGGGCGTCGCATGTGCCACTAAGACTGTCGCAACAACAGCAAAATTTTAAGATAAAATAAGATAGAACATTGTGGAACAAATACTAAACATCCTTCATTCATTCAGTGTGCACTTTAAGTACAAGTGAATCATGAAAATTAATATTTCTTTAAAGTATCATTGGATACAGATAAATCTCTCTAATTAAAATCAGTGTAAGTGTTTTTCGTAAAACTTTATATATTCGAAATGGTGTCGCTACCAGGAAGAGTTTGCAAAGCTCTGGTATAGTGTGTAAGAAAAATCGTTGAAAGTTACATAAAAATACCATATGGGTTTATTATTTGATGCTACTGTGACGTCAGACAGAACAAATCTCCTTATTGTTTGCTATTCATAAATAAATGATCTCCGTAAAAAATGCATAAAAGCATTTTCTCCTATAGATCAACAGACAACTGTTACTAAGTTATTGCATTTCAGGAACACTGCTCTTTTAAGCAATATTTGCCTAAAAAATCTAAAGAAGACTAAAAAGTGTTTGCTATAAATCAATATGGAGATTTCTATTTGCGGATATTCTCGGTGTAGACCCCTCCCCGTCCTTCTCATACTTCTCAGGAAAAGAAAAAAACTTATTTTGGTGACGTCCATAAATTACGTAAGGTGATTTTGACGTTTTCTCGAGAGATGTGTAAAGTGCTATATGTGTAAAGTCCCATGGGACCAAACTGCTAAGGTCATCGGTCCCTAAACTTACACACTACTTAAACTAACTTATTCGAAGGACAACACACACACCCATGCCTGAGGGACGACCCTAACCTCCGACGCGAGCAGCTGTGCAGTTCATGACATGAGGCCTCAAACCAAACGGCTAAACCTGTGTGGCTTCTCGAGAGAGATGGCGTGAGAGTTTGCTCGACCCCCTCACCCTCGCCCTATAGTCTCACTGTTCAAAATGCGTAGTGTAATATAAATACGTTAATCTGTGCTTGATTACGCATGGTTTTATAGGTTATAGTAAAGACAACAATGCTGCAATCATGTATAAATGGCACAGCATACAGATAATGCACTTCAAAGTGGGAACCAATTCTCGATATGTATCGTGTAAAATATGAATAATACAGAACCTTGACTGGTTGTAGAAAACATTTTTCTTAACAAAACTTCTAAAATGTCATCATTGTAAGCAGCAAGTCTGTAACACTTTTATTCGGGATCTTTTAGGGATAAATATTATTGTGTAGGATTTAGCCATATTTTAGACGTCAAACATGTCTACTTAATTTAACCCAGTTACCTCGCAGTTTTACACTGTTACTTGTGGAAGAAAAAAATTACGGAAGATTTGCCGAGACACCCCTCTTCCACACGTGAGGTTTGGTGAGATCCGGGTCGACCTCCACCTCCCCCCTCCCCCCAAACACCTCACGTAATTAATGGACGCCCCCTTTAGGCAGGTGATTTTCTTTCAAGGAAATAAGTAAAAATTATTTTTGTTATAAAACAAAGTTTTTAGCAGTGTCGGAACTGAAGTTTTTTATGGCCACTTTAAAGTCAAAATTCGTCCTCCGAAATATTAAAAATACTTCCTACCCACTCCCTTTCGCTAGGTAATGCCAAACGGGTGACCTTGACATGCAATAATACTTGTTGACTTGAAGCTATCTATGCGAATATAATGTAAAAATAGAAGTGAAAGTTCATGAAAAGAAGGGAAACATTTCTTTTGTTGCTCTATGATATAATTACAGAGATACTAGCACAAAATCGTTGGTGGAATGTTTGACTTTTTTCATTTCAGCAGATACATTTTTCTCATATGCAAATAAAGTTTGTAATCACCCATTCAAGAAATAAGATGAGCGAACTGCTTTTCCTAACACTGCTGGTATCTACTCATGAATTCATCACACGATGAAATTGAATTGACTGAATAGCGGATATTATCTTTGAGTACCTGTAACATGTGCGGATTTGTGTTGTACACTTCATTCTTTACCGCTTTCCTGAACAGAAACTTAACGGTATAAAACGGAGCTCCAAAGAGCGTGCTATGACTTTGTAATGTACAGTAACACTTCGTCAAATGCATGCAAGGAAATATTGGCCCTGGCCTCCTGGCACCTATTGAAAAAACGCGAAACTTCTTTATCTTTCATTCAGTTTGTTTTAAAAATGGCAAGCCGCGGTGGCCGAGGAGACTGAGGCGCTTCAGTCACGGTCTGCACGGCCACTACGGTCGGGGGTCCGAATCCCCCCTCGGGCATGGATATTTGTGCCGTCCTTAGTTGTAGGTAGTTCATAAGTAGTTTGTAAGTATAGGGACTGATGACCCCGTAGTTAAGTCCCTTAAGCTTAACAAACATTTGAACTTTTTAAAAAATGTGGTGTGTGTGTGTGTGGGGGGGGGGGGGGGGGGGTGACAAGTTGGATCACAGCACCGGGTGCCAAACTACTTAGCTATGCCACTGGCTCTGCCTGCTACGAGTGGGCAGTGCCAGCAGGTAAACAAAAACAGCAGAAAACCAGGATGAAAAATACTCCTGAGACAGTTCTACATGAGGCCGATATGTCCTGGCCAGAGTCGGAGATATAAAAGAAGATAACTAGCATCACGACTTAGCCAGAAGTTTCAAAAAACATTTAAATATAAAAATCCTGACATATTAGCTCATACGTACGTAAGGCTATTTATAATTTCATGTCGAATAACACGTGACGTCGTCCTGTATGAATTTTCTCACGTCGTACAATCTGACACCACATTCCAGTGAAGTTTAGAATGCATGCATCTCCTTTGCTATTCCGGCTGCACGTTTCCTCTCCCCTCTCTATCTCTACATTTACATCTACATACATACTCCGCAATTCACCGTAAGGTGCGTGGCGGAGGGTACACTGTACCACTACTAGGCATTTCCTTTCCTATTCCACTCCCAAACTGAAAGAGGAAAAAAAGAATGCCTATATGCCTCCGTAGGAACCCTAATTTCTCTTGTCTTTGTGATCTTTACGCGAAATGTAAGTAGGCGGCAGCAAGATCGTATTACTCTTAGCTTCAAATTCCGGCCCTCTAAATTTACTTAACAGAAATTCACGAAAAGAACGTCGTCTTTCTTCCAGCGATCCCCAACTGAGTTCCCGGAGCATTTCCGTGACACTCGCGCATTGGTCGAACCTACCGGTAACAAATCTAGCTGCTCGCCTCTGAACCGCCTCTATGTCTTCCTTCAAACCGATCGGCTGCGGGTCCCAAATACTTGAGCAATACTCAAGACGTGGTCGTACAAGCGTTTTATACGCTGTCTCCTTTACAGATGAAGTACATCTTCCCAAAATTCTCCCAATAAACCGAAGTCGGCTGTCTGACTTACTCACAACTGTCCTTACATGCTCGTTCCATTTCATATCGCTCTGCAATGTTACGCCTAGATATTTGAACGACGCGACCGCATCAAGAAGCTCACTACTGATGCTGTATTCGAACATTATAGGATTGTTTTTTCTACTCATGCGCATCGCCTTACATTTTTCTACATTGAGAGCTAGCTGCCATTCTTCGCACCAACAAGAAATTTTGTCTAAGTCAACCTGTATGCTATTACAGTCAGCTACAGACGACACCCTCCCATACACCACAGCATCATCAGCAAACAGCCGCAAATTACAACTTACTCTGTCCATTTATATAGATAGAAAATAATAGCGGTCCTATCACACTCCCCTGGGGAACGCCTGACGATACACTCGTCTCTGATGAACACTCGCCGTCGAGAACAACGTACTGCGTTCTATTACTTAGCAAGTCTTCCAGCCAATCACAAATCTGTGAACCTATTCCATAAGCTCGTATCTTCGTTAGCAGTCTGCAGTGTGGCACCGTGTCGAACGCCTTTTTGAAGTCGAGAAAAACACAATCCGCCTGTTGCACTTCGTCCATGGCTCGCAAGATGTCATGTGAGAAAAGGACAAGCTGAGTTTCACATGAACGATGTTTCCTAAACCCGTGCTGATTCAAGGAAAGAAGCTATTCCGTTTCAAGGAAATTTACTATATTCGAACTGAGAATATGCTCCAAAATTCTACATGAAACCGATGTCAACGATATTGGCCTGTAATTGTATGGGTCAGTTCTCTTTCCTTTCTTATACACGGGAGTCACCTGCGCTTTTTTCCAATCACTAGGAACTTTGCGCTGAATTAAAGATTCGCTATAAATGCAAGCTAAGTAGGGGGCCAATGCCGCAGAATAGTCTTTGTAAAACCGAACTGGTATTCCATCCGGACCAGCAGACTTTTTCGTATTTAGCTCTCTCAGCTGCTTCTCTACACCGGAAATACCTATTGCTATGTCCCCATTTCGGAATTAATACGTTGATCAAATGATGGTATATTTGTGCGGTCCTCCTGCGTGAAAGATTTCTTAAAGGTTAAATTTAGAACTTCAGCTTTCCGTTTGCTTTCTTCTATTACTGCCCCGGAATGATCAACTAGTGACTGGACAGTGGGCTTTGACCCGCTTATCGATTTTACATAGGACCAGAATTTTTTCGGGTTCTCGGAAAGATCTTTTGTTAAGGTATGGCTGTGATAATTATTGTATGCTTCACGCATCGATCTTTTTATAGACGCACGAATCTCTACTAACTTTTGCCTGTCATCATTTGCGTGTTCTTTTTTGAATCGAGAGTGCAACAGCCTTTGCTTTCTCAGCAGTTTTCTAACATTATTATTATACCACGGTGGATCTTTTCCATCCTTAATCGTCTTTACTGGCACATATTTCTCTAACCCTTTTTTAACAATGCACATAAATTTAGTCCACAATTCCTCTACATCCATAGTCCCAGAATTAAACGATGCCCATTCATTTTCTAAGTGCGATCGTAACATTTGCTTGTCAGCTCTTCCCAACAAAAACACGCTCCTAGCCTTCTTGATTGGTTTATGAACTTTGGTCACCATCGACGCTATGACGATATCATGATCACTAATTCCTGTCTCTACACAGACATCGTTAATAAGGTCAGGCCTGTTTGTGGCTATAAGGTCTAGAATATTTCCATTGCGCGTGGGTTGCCGGTTTAACTGCTCAAGGCAGTTTTCGGAGAATGTGTCCAAAAGTAGCTCGCAAGACTGCTTGTCTGTACCGCCTGAAATGTAACTAGCGAGGTCCCAATCTATACTCTTAAGGTTGAAGTCACCTCCGACTAATATTACATGGCCCGGATACCTATGCACTACCTGGTGTAGACTTTCCTTGAATGATTCTAAAGCTGCTACAGCTGCATTGGGGGGCCGGTAAAAACATCCAACTATTAACTACTTCTTTTAGACCTGTTATGCGTGCCCAGATAACTTCACAGTTACTTTCAACCTCGATCTCAGTAGAAACAATATCTTTGTCCACAGCGATGAACACTCCTCCTCCAGTTGTATCAGATCTATCTTTGCGATATACATTCCACGCTTCGCTAAATATTTCTGAACTTGCCACATTATCATTTAGCCAGCTTTCGGTGCCTAAAACTATCTGAGCGCAATAACTTCCATGCAGCGCTGCAAATTCGGGAACTTTGTTTCTAATACTCTGTAAGTTCGCGGCTAATATTTTTATGTTCGAATTTTTGTTCCGAACGTGGTCTGAATTCGCTGTTTGAATGCTGACAGGCGAGTGCTCATCAAAGTTAGCGCCTAGCCTAAAAAAAACCCATGTGCACTCCACAAGTACTCTGCTACCCGAGTAGCCGCTTCCTTAGTGTAGTGCACCCCTGATCTAGGGGCACCCTACAATTCCCCACCCGATAACGCAGATCCAGAAATCTGCAGCCATGACTGTCACAGAGTCGGCGAAGCCTCTGGTTCAGACCCTCCACTCGGCTCCAAACCAAAGGACCCCCATCAACCCTGGGAACAATGCTGCAAATCGACAGCTCTGCTTGCACCCCGCGTGCGAAGGCAGCAGCCTTCACCAATTCCGCCAGCCGCTCGTAGGACCTGAGGATGTCCTCAGAACCCAAGCGACAAGCGTCATTTGTGCCGACGTGAGCCACGACTTGCAGTCGACTGCACCCCGCACCCTCGATAGCCGCCGGCAAAGCCGCCTCCACATCTCGGATGAGGCCCCCCGGCAAACACACCGAGTGCACGTTGGAATTCCTTCCAGATCTGGACGCTATGTGCCTAAGGGGCTCCATCACGCGCCTAACATTGGAGCTCCCAATAACTAATAATCCCCTCCCCCCGTGCACCTGCTCGGACCCTGCTGAAGGAGTGGCCACACTTTCACTCACAGGACGAACAGGCGCGGACGGACGTCCAGCCTCCACATTGGCCTTCCGCCTCGAGCGACGCGAACGCCGTACAACCCGCCACTCCCATTGCGGAGAAGGCGGCTGGACGACGTCCGGTACACCTGAAGGTGTCTCGGTAGCAGGGACAGAGAGCGAAGCATAGACACCTGAGGTGTCCCACTCGACGCACCAGACTCCCCACCTAAGCTGCAGCCCGAGACAGCAGCCTGAAGACGGCTGACCGCAGACAACAGCACGCTCAGCTGTTCGCGAACCGCGGCCAACTGCTCCTGCGTTCGCACACAGCAGGCACACATCCTGTCCATCCTATCGATGCAATTAACAGCAATTAACAACTTTAAAGAAGCCTAGTACTCTAATGAAGGCGGCTGGCTGCTGACTGAACTGTGGTCAGTGGTAACTACACTGTCAAATCAACAAAACTGAGTCCGGCAGTTTAGCGCTGTTAAAGCTGCGGCACTGGTGGCAGCTGGCACTGGACTGACTGATAACGAGCTTAGTAACGGTCTCTGACTTGTTTTGAAATACACCGGTCAAAGACGAAGACTAAACAGAACGGTATTTATCAAATACGATAGAATAAACTATTAAAACAGTAGTACAAACAAAATCTGCAAGTACGCGGGAATAAACCTCTTAAAATAGAGTACTAACGAAAATGAACTAGACTGGCAAATAACTGTAAGGAGAAAGAATCTTGTATAAAAGCGTGGTCAAATAGGGTCAAAGCATGCATGAAAATCGCTACACAGACGGCCGCGGTGGCCAAGGGAACTGAGGCGCTCCAGTCACGGTCTGCACGGCCGCTACGGTCGGGGGTTCGAATCCCTCCCCGAGCAGGGATATTTGTGCCGTCCTTAGTCTTAGTTAGTTCATAAGTGGTTTGTAAGTTTAGGGAATGATGACCCCGTAGTTAAGTCCCATAAGCTATACAAACTTTTGAACATTTAAATTTGAACATTTTGAAAATCGTTACTGGTAGGCTGATGTGATTCCTATAATTTTTTATGGTGTAACCAACATACAACGTTCCAGCTGTTGCTTCTGAAACAGAAAAGTGCGACTTAAGTATCCTCCTGTCGTATCTCCACTTACAGCTCACCTGCACATTGTTCACCTATGTCCGCTATTAGTTCTGGTGCGGTGATAATGTATCCACTTACCTTGGAAGTCTTTAGGAAGTTCTCAACCGTTTAACTGATTTAACTGATGAATCCTTTTGTTACTTAAATAACAAAAACCAGAAAACATAAAATGATGACAGACTACCTTACTACTACGTTTTAGTTATGAGAGTACTGGATGCAAGTTTGGAACATAATATTCAGATAATAAATCTAATCAACACCCACAAAGGAAGAGAGGAGTTATTAAAAGTCTTACCGATAAACCAAAAGGAATTGTACACCGTAACGCGTGGACGCCATGTTATAACTTCTGAAGCAGGCTTTCGAAAAATGAAATTTTACTGGGGCAAAGAAGCAAACAGAATTCTACGACCAAATAACGGAAGGCCGAGGCACAAGCATGAAACACAACGCTGGGAGAAGTCTCTCTCTCTCTCTCTCTCTCTCTCTCTCTCTCTCTCTCTCTCTCTCTCTCTCTCTCTCTCTCTCTCTCTCTCTCTCTCTCTCTTCCTCTCCCTCTCCGTCTCCCTTTTATTAAAAACTAAATGAAAGTCCGGCGTTGTGTGGGTATGTATTTATTCCATTCTTATGTTGGTTCATCTCCTTCTTACCCCTACATCCGTCGGCTACTTTACGACTGTGTCCATTTCACCTTTACCTCCAGTGAATTCAGAATATAGTTTCGCTTTCATGTAGCCTAATCCTTGTTACTGGATAAGATCAGTGTCTAGTAGAACCTCAGACAGGCTGTTAAAATATCCCAAGATCTTCATAAAAGTACAGCGAAAAATAATGTTAGCATATTTCATCAAAATATTGGGAGAGTAAAGAGGAATATAGATGAGCTTCTGATATTTTTGGAGGATAGATACAGGTGTATCATGTCTACCTGGCCATCACATTGTCACTGATATGGAAAAGGTTAACGTCAATGGGTATAAACTGTCAGGACATGTAAGTAAAGATAACAAATAGGAGGACATCTTGAAAAGATCTTTATTTAGGAGCACACGGAAATCGGCAAAATCGCCCGAGTAATTAGTGTTAATTGACTACTATCGTAGTGTGTGGATATGTTGAGAATTTGCATCCGATGGGAGGCGTGCAAAGGTAGTCAGTGCGGCCGCGGTGATCGCTGTCACCCTGCACGCCGACCAACAAAGAAGACCAGGGTTCGAATCCCGGCTGATCACATATTACCTACTTTCCAGATTGATTTATTTCTGTGCCGACCAGCAGCTAGCGACTTAAATTAATGCGTGTCGGTTAAACGAGTTTATGAAATAAAATAAAAATGTAACGTATAAAATTTAAATAAAAACAGTACAAAGCCAGAAAAATTCACAAAATTCTAATATTAATCTTTTTTGCGCCTAATAAGCATTCCTTAGAACAAACAATTTTAACCCATAAGCTGTATGTTATGTCACTCAATTATTTAACCAGATTGCATTGTTTCAACCATCATCAGGAATTACTAGAAATTCAAAACGAAAAATACATGTTGCATACAAAATCCAATCACAATTAATAACTTACGTTTAAAAGTAAAATAATATTAAACCAAGCATTAATGCGTGTTATGTGCATAAAAACTTATGTGTAGGCTTATCATTTACTTCATATCATCTATTCTTACACATTTAAGTGAAGAAAACATGTATGTTTACCATAAAATGTCAAAAATTCCAAAAATACATGTGAATTATGCAGAGAAATCACTATGGTCTCATATTACCTAAAATATGAGATCTAAGGTTTTCAGCAGTTGTATGCTTGTAACAAGCGAAACTAGTTAAATAATAAAGAGGCATACCGTACAACTTAAGGCTTAAAATGATTGTTTCCAAATATTTAAGAGCTGTGGACAGTCACCTCCATAAAGATCTAACAATCATCCTGGATGCTTTGTTTACAAAAGCAGTCACGTAACTCCCAATTGTAAAAAATATTTCTCCCACACACACTTTCAAGAAGATTTTACATGAAATTGATGACATTCATACTTCACACAGGTTCAACAACAGTCTTTCACTTGTCGAAACCTTCACACTAGAATAGATATTTATATCGTAATTTTGAAAATAATATTACATGGAGTTATTCATTAATATCACAAAGAAAAATTTTATATAAGTAATTTAGACTTCGTTTTTATATTCAGATGATATTGAAATCAAGGCTTTAGCATTCATAGCTCTGTCTCTGCCGCGCCGAATGGCCACATGGTGTAAGACGTCATGGTACCGACTAGATGGCTGTTCCCGCCGGATTTTCGAGTCCTCCCTCGTTTGTTGGTGTGCGTTTTGTTCTTAGTGGAAGTAAGTTTAAGTATTTTGTAAGATTAGGGAGTTATAAACGTAGCAGTTTGGTCCATAGGTTTACGGACATTAAGATGTGTCTTTTCCCTTTGTGTTTTAGGTAAATTTCTGTTTCTCTGAATCTGTATTGAAGACAGTCCCGGACCTTTACAAAGTGTGTTTATGGACAAGAAAAGCCTATGTACTAAGTACGAAGTCAGTCCGATAATATTTCTTTTTAGATTCATAGGAAGTGATAGAATACTTAACCTATGTTAGCTAGCCGTTAGAATGTCACTGAGCCAAAATTTACTAAATAATAATAATATTTAGCTCCCTCCTTCAGCCGACTGCCGATCAAGCCACGCATCTAATCAACATACTGCACTGCAGTTAATACACTCCTCGCCATTAAAATTGCTACACCACGAAGATGACGTGCTACAGATGCGACACATTCTCCAGATCTCTCACCAATTGAAGACGTCTGGTCAATGGTGGCCGAGCAACTGGCTCGTCACAGTACGCTAGTCACTTCACCTGATGTACTGTGGCTTGGGCATCTGTACCGGTACACGCCATCCAAGTTCTGTTTGACTCATGCCCAGGCGTATCAAGGCCGTAGTTAGGGCTAGAGGTGGTTGTTCTGGGTACTGATTTCTCAGGATCTGTGCACCCAAATTGCGTGAAAATGTAATGACATTTCAGTTCTAGTGTAATATATTTGTCCAAAGGATGCCCGTTTTCATCTGCATTTCTTCTTGGTGTAGCAATTTTAGTGGCCAGTAGTGTAAGTCTTCGGAATAATCTGCGACGTTAGAAGTGGTTCATGAATGGACGTCGGGTATACAACCAACATGTGTTCTGTTACTCACAAGGATAACGATGCCAGTAATGTATCCTGAAAACTAAGTATAGGGCTAGTGGCTGCTCACAGTGCCTCCGAACGCGTCGATTTTCATCTGTCGCGCTCCTCTAGTTTTACTAGGCGTCGCAGAGACATTTTACTGCTGGCAGTTGTGATTATGCAACTGACAAGGCTTTGCGACTTTATATCTGCAATCTGCACTCATTTCCGGTCGCCTTTGTTCAGGCTGCCTCATAGACAGGAAACTGCATAAAATGGAGCTACTACTATGTGGAAATCAATAAGAAAATTGAATACTAGAAATTATTCGAGCAGTAATAAAAAATATATCATTGGATGGAGTTGTGCCTAGGACTGTATTGGATAGTGATTCTGCTTTTTCGGATGTAGTGACATTTTCCACCATTTCGTGAAGGTTTAGAAAGAAGCTCTGTATCTTTGCCAGAATAAAGTTTTAAGTTGCAAACGATATGGATGTTTGAGTGATGGAGCGGGTAGGGTGGGGGGCTAAAACATTAAGTACTGTATGGCAGCCTTGAGTTATGATCGAATAGCAATCGTGTCCGGATGGCCTAATTGGTAAGCACCCCCTCGTAAAGATTGGAAACCCGGATTGGTATGGGGGCTTGTTATGAAGTACGCAGTTACATGCATCGTAAGAATTACTATGTAGCCAGTGCCTTTCTTCTTCTTTGAAGATGAGATGTGCAAAATTTTATCGCAATTGGAGAACAGTATGATATTAGTTAAATCTTACGTAGTGATTCCCATATTTTTAATAGGCAATTACTATTCTTTGCCAATTTTCATTGTTTCTTTACGTTTTCCCAATTTTCTTTCTAAACAATCTTTGTATTAAATGAAACAAATGAAAAAGATATGTACTATTAAAACTATTCAAAGCATTCGTGAATTTCTGCGAGACAAACGATTTTTATGCATACAGATACGATTGCTGCAAGAAATTATGAACACATTGGCTTAATAAAATGCTGGCAAAGCTTTGGTTTCGAGAAATTACTTGTAGCGTGACGTATCTGGAGTTGCTAGCCATTTATATGGTCGCGTTACTCCATACACAGAGTAGGTATCCTTAGTATAGTTCTGAGATGAATTTAATATTGTCTATACGTATTCCCCAGTTTCCCCACTGTACCACTACTAGGCATTTTGTAGCGGGAAATTTTAATTTTTTTTTTTTACAACTCGCTCATATCCCAAGGTCGCTACAACTTATTGCGATAGATAAATACTTTATTCTTCATTGCTTATTAGGAAAAGGCGATTTATTTGTCATTTGTATTATTATAAATTAATAATTTATTTGCAAAATTTTGTAGAACTGAATTGTAACTGCCGTTCAGCTGATTGACCCTTGCATTCTAAGACGGACTCGCGAGTATGCTGCCGTCGGCGCCCAATATCCTGCGCTGTTGCATCGAGACCTGGTCACTAAAAACTCGCAGGCCGCAAGCAAAGAATAATGTTTTCAATGTTAGGAGAAGAAAGATGTTATTCCTTGGTCACAATTACGTATCATTATTGTCGATTTCCATTCCGTCTGATGGTAGCCTCATTCAGCGTATATGAAATATTAACTTACGGTCAAAAAAAAAAAAAAAAAAAAAAAAAAAAAAAGAAAAAAGAAAAAAAAAAATTGCTGCCGTAAGGGAATGATTACCAGTACAATAATAAAGATCGGCGCATGAAATATAGGACGTCGATCTAGCTGAAGGTAATTCCTGGATGTTTAAGGAAAAATGTTGCTTATGTATCTTAGTTGAAGGGTCCATTAACTTCTGTTAGAAGAGATTAGAAGTTGAAATCAGTGTGATTAAACATTCCCAGGGATTCATTTAGTTGAGACAGCAAAAGGGCTCCATAACAATGGTGCAATGAAGAGATATAATTTTTTTCTTTATTATTAAAAGAAGATATAGATGTGGTATAATCCGCTCATTTTGTTCAAAATGTAGTAGACTGTATCAAGTAACGGCTGAGATACCAAATTAGTTCATGACTAGTGGGAAAAGGAAATGTAATTGTGAGCAGTCCTGATGGGAGCTGTTTTATTTGTGCTGATTTAGTTGGCCGACTCGTTTAATGATCCTGAGGGAGTCATATAAACAGCAACGAAATTTTAGTGTGCTAAAAGTTAGGATCGGTAACTATTTATCACAACTATTTTACTTTTCTTCGGTAGAACGTAATTGTAAAAAAAAGCAGTTATTGATACATAGATTTGGAGTTCATTAAAAACTGATTGCGCCATTGAATATTTACTGGAGTGTGACTATACAGTAATTAAAGTCAATTTGGATTACGTGATGTTAACAAGGAATACATAGAGTATCCGACGTCTCAGTTTTCGAATGACAAAAAGGGGGAATACTATTTGTAGTGAACCTGTTTCGATAAGTCACCCACGCCTGAAGGGGCAGAGCTTTGAATCATTTATCACTATGGTTAAGAATCAAAGTGGCGGTGGTGCCGTAGGGTTTATTTTACTTTATTTTGAATAATAATTCAAAAGATAGCTAGTGGGTGTTACGACTAGGTCCATAAGTCACTCGATAACTTAAATGCACTAATATCCAAGAAGAAAGTATTTTACTACGGTGTAAACTTATGGAAATAATTTTCTTTTCTTGTTTTTCAATAAATGGTCAAGCAATACTTGACGAAAGAAATATTCACCACTGTTCTTAATTCAGTTTCTTAATAAAAAAATATTTTTTCAATTTGTGATGATAAAATCGATAGTTTGCCAGTAATAGGAGTGGAACAATATTATTTATTATTTTCAAAAGTTGGTATCAGGACAAAGGTGATACACGAAAAATCTCAGCACCAACATTATTTTGGTTTGTTTGTACAAAATAACAGCTGAGACTGGAGAAACTGTGTAGAAGAACATATGATTGGAAACCTGAAATACAGTAAATATGTGGATAAGTGATACTAAAATATTGGCCACTTTAGTTATTTTAAAAGTATAAACGTGAAACTATTAGAATTCGTTTAATATTGTGAACCATTCTTTGCCTTAACTGTGTACTGATCCTCACCTAATGACTGCAAACGATAAAAGACGAACCTAGAGAGTCTTCTGTGATATATATATATATATATATATATATATATATATATTATATAGTTCAGATGTGGCATTTCTGTAGAGGTCATTAGGAAAAATTTTCTTGCTAGCATCTCGTTGCTGTGTATAGGCGACCAGGGCCCCAAGTTATCTGTGATCAGAATTATTTTATTAAGATCTTTCACATATTAATACTTATGTAGAGGAAAATAGAAATGCGTTAACAAGCGTGAAAAGAGCAGAAAGATCGCTCTACAATCAGCTTCTAATTCCGGCCTTCTAAATTTCCTCAACAGAATTTCTCGAAATAAACGTCGTCTGTTCTCCAGCGATGCCCATTTGAGTTCTCGGAGCATTTCTGTGACACTCGCGCATTGGTCGAACCTACCAGTAACGAACCCAGCTGTTCGTCTCTGAACTGCTTCCATGTCCTTCTTTAAACTGATCTGCTGCGGGTCCCAACCAGGCAACAGTTTACTTACCAATAATTTCGATCATATCTCAAGAAAGTACGTTTTCATTTATTTATTTATTGTGGGAAACAGCATTATTAATGGCGAGAAAAGGCGCCTGGAAGCACTGTGATGTGTAGGCCTATGTTTCTGGGGACTGAACAGTTTACCCAACATCGCCATCATTTCTCCGCGACAGGATTCTAGACTGGCGTGAGCTACCCACCTGTGCTCAAATCGATGCTGCTCCTTCCTCTCAGGACAACTCAGGGTTGGAACCCTTTTCCTGGCTAACGGTGGTCGGTCTCCCTTGACATCCACGTCGCCAACAGTACTGCCAGGACTCGCTGCCCGACATCACCATCTACGTTACCAGAAACGGTGCTAGGTCTCGTTGGCCCCCGACCCCATCGTTGCCAGTCATGCCCTCGCTGTCGACGTCATCATCATTGCTGCCTGGCTCTACTGCCCGTTCTTACTTTCACTCTCACTACTGGCCGTTGCTGATCTACATCTTCACCGCTTGTCTTCAGTTTCTTCAGTCAGTCTCCACATCCTCATTTCCTGCTAGTGACTTCTTAACCGTGCCCGCACTCTACAATGTACTAGTATACAACCATAACATTCACGATCACCGCCGGCCGCGGTGGTCGAGAGGACTGAGGCGCTCCAGTCATGGTCTGCACGTCCACTACGGTCGGGGGTTCGAATCCCCCTCGGGCATGGATATTTGTGCCTTCCTTAGTATTAGCTAGTTTGTAAGTAGTTTGTAAGTTTAGGGACTGATGACCCCGTAGTTAGTCCCATAATCTATACAAACATTTGAAACATTTTTGAAACACGATCACCTATTTACACATCTACTGCACACCCACTCCCACCTCCACCTAATTCCACCCACTCCCACCTCCACCTAATTCCTTTACTCCCTACGTACTCACGGTCGCCACGTGATCTTCCTATCTTTCCAACTTTCCTGACTTCTTAGATCTCCTCAGCCGCGAGGGACTGGCCGAGCGCTCTAAGATGCCTTGATGCGCAGTGCGCGTCTACTCCCCATCAGAGGTTCGAGTCCTTCCACGCGCATGTGTGTGTGTGTGTGTGTGTGTGTGTGTGTGTGTGTGTGTGTGTGTTTTGTCCTTAAGTTAAAATAGTTTGTTCGTCTAGGGCCTGCGTCTAGGGCCTGATGACCATTGCAGATTGAACCCATAGCTTTGCAAAATTTGAACATTTGACTTTCTCCATACACACACACACACACACACACACACACACACACACACACACAGAGCATCCCAAGACTTAACTGATTCTTTTCAGGATGCCATAATGTCAGTTCCATTGCCACCATCAACACAGCTACTGCTACCACCATCACCAACACCATCAACATCACAAGTGCCACTGACATCTGAGTCCAGCAGTGGCAGCAATAGTCAGGATCTAGCAAAAATGAATGAACTTCATCTGCTGACACCGTGATGGCATCAATTACATCTTCATCTACAATAGATGTAGGTACGGAAAAGGAAAGCCGTTCAAAATTCCGTCCCTCTACAGAGCCAACATCATCTGACACCTCATCCTCAAACAATCCCTGCAGCGCACCTAGTTCATAAATGCCGTCACACCAGATCCACACACCATGACCTAGAGACCCCACTCACATTCCATCCTTCACATCTCCACCTACATATTTATTCACACTCGCACATCTTGATGTTAAATTCCTCAGTCCTAAGACACAACCCCTCGAAATCAAAAAGTACCTTCCCAACATAAAGAACTACTACACTGTAAAAAAAAGAAAAAAAAATTATCATGACGTAATCTGATACTGATTTTCAAACCCGTCTGGTGAACAAACTGGCTACTATAATATTTTTTCTACGTGCTCACCACACCCCAGACAATCTCAAGCTCTCCAGCGCCCATGTACTCTCACTGCTGTGATCAAGGAAGCTGACCCCAAGATCACAGTAGAGGAGGTTGAGCAGGAGATCAGTTCCAATCCTGACTCCCAAATCCGGAAAGCCCTCCACATTCACCACTAGTCTGGTATCACTTTTCTCATGTGCGTGTTCTCAGAACACCCACCTACTATAGACTACTTACTACAGAATGGAGCATACATATACCACATCATATACAAAGTAGAACCATCCAAATTCAGAGCCTATCATTGCAAACAGCCCCACACACAATAAATCACCACACCCTGAATTGCAGAAATCCACATATTTGCTGCAACTGCGAAGGTAACTACTGTACCTATAAAACATTGTTCTAAACTACAGTCTTCACCCACTGCGATACCTGCAACCAGTTCCACCGTACTGACTCCTACAAGTGCACTATTAACCCCTCCCCACCAAACCTCAACTGACAGTCCCATACCGCCCTATCGACATCGCACTTGATTCAAACAACTCCATATGTCCTGCCCCCACAGCTGAAGACACTCATTTCATCACTGCATACCTCCAAATTGTTTATCCATTTGAGCACCCAGCCAGCCAGGCTGATCGTGAAGGTTTCCATTAAAATACCACTACCAGTTACTCTAAAAGCCATTCCCATTTTCTGTTTCCCCGATTAAACTATCTCGTCTAAAATTTGCCCACTCATCCTTAAGTAGTCCAGCCCAAACCACATCATATCAGCTTCTTTCCGTCAACCCAACCCTCTCCCAGTCACACCCAACAACCTTTCCTCACCTTCACATTCTCAATGCCAGGTCTCTTTCCTCATCCTTTGTTCATCGTGCACCAGTATTCTATCCATCTCTCCTTTACCTGGAACTGGTTATCATTAGCCTACCTTCCACAGCTCGCCATCTATAAGGAAATCGCCATACAATTCTGACTCCGCCGAATCAACAGCACAATAAAATTTGTAAACAGGTTCTAGAGTATATTTGTACCCCATTTTATACTCACTGTTACTATTGATATATTGTTGCTAGTGTAGGCTGAGCAGCAAGCCCTAATAATGGAGAAGGAAATAACAAAAAACAAAACTAATATTTCCTCTCCACTAGATCCTAGTACCACCCCTGGGTGGTATTGAGAACATCTATGTTAATTAGTTAACTAATCCATCTCACAGTTTTCCATAGTTATTTTCTTGATATGGCTCAACATCACCCCAACCTGTGTTCTCGCCGGCCGCGGTGGCCGAGGTGACTGAGGCGCTCCAGTCACGGTCAGCACGGCCACTACGGTCGGGGGTTCGAATCCCCCCTCGGGCATGGATATTTGTGCCGTCCTAGTTCGTAAGTAGTTCGTAAGTAGTTTGTAAGTTTAGGGACTGATGACCCCGTAGTTAAGTCCCATAAGCTTAACAAACATTTGAACATTTTTTTTTTTTGTGTTCTCACCTAAAAGACGTAAAAGCTGTACCAAAATTTGAACCATCATGTCACAAATGAGAAGGCGGGGACAGTGATGTGTTGACCAGGCCTCAATGTAAGAAAAACTCAGAAACATCTTATGCTTCTAAAAGCGTAAACAATTCCAATAAGACTTCTAGAAGTGGAACGTGGAAGAGAAATTCTGCCAGCAACACACACAGAAGATATCATATAATAAATTAATTTCCAGATATTTATTTTATCTCCATTTATCAAAGACACTGAATAGAAGAAGAAGAACTGAATTAAAATTTGTGGAACGGACAGGACTCGAACTAGGTATCTCCTGCTTACTAGACAGGTCACAGCGGCCTTATGGATATCACGACTGCACCAATCGAAAGAGGAGCGTTAAAAGAAAGGCTAATATCTGACAGTAAAGTTATCAATGAACACTAATAGTCAACGAAAATGAACTCGATCTGGATGTTGGTGGCCGTTCTACAGATGCTACCTGTGCTTTTTATGATAAGTAGTTCTACTAGAAAACAATAGCTTACGTTCTACGTTGTGATTCTTGAATTTTTCCCGGCGGACAAAATATTCCATCATCTTTCGGGAGTGCACCGGGGACAGCGACAATTCTTCAAATGTTCAAATGTTTGTTAAGCTTATGGGACTTAACTACGGGGTTATCAGTCCCTAAACTTACAAACTACTTATCAACTACCTTATACTAAAGACGGCACAAATATCCATGCCCGAGGGGGGATTCGAACCCCCGACCGTAGTGGTCGTGCAGACCGTGACTGCAGCGCCTCAGTCCCCTCGGCCACCGCGGCCGGCCGACAATTCTTCTTCCGATATTTCGGCTGCAAACCTTACAGCCATCTTCAAGGCGAGTCCAAGACTTGGACTCGCCTTGAAGATGGCTGTAAGGTTTGCAGGCGAAATATCGCAAGAAGAATTGTCGCTATCCCGGGTGCACTCCCGAAAGATGATGGAATAATACGTTCTACGTGTTTCAACTGGAATCAAAAATTTTGGGTTTAGCTAGTGGAGAGTGGAAAACGTACGGATATTTCTATCTGAATGTCAAATTTAGTTTCCGCAATTATGATGTAAAGAATCCCATCGATTTGTACAAATGTTTTATAGTTTTCTATAATTTAAATCACTTTTCAAGGAACCAACTCAGGGAAGCTAAATCAGTATGTATTCTTCCATTTTTGAACAAGTACTTCTATTTTGTCGGCTGGGTGATAAAAGGAAAAGGGCTAAACGATATCAGCCACTCAATCTCGGAAATTTTGCTTTCAGATTTTTTTAATTTTTCAAAATAGATCAAAGCAGCACACCTTTAGAAGCAGTTTGGCCTAGGGGAACCAAAGGAGGATAGTTTCTAGCAATATTCATTTAGTTTCAAGATTCGTTCCACAAACCAGGAGGCTGATATAAAGGGAAACAATTATGATCCACGATATTTAGTGTCGTTACATTATAATTTCGTTTTTATGTTCTAGGAGTTCTGATACCCCTTCATATGACGCTTCGAAACCATCCTGCTGGGCACCGAAGATTTTACATTCCTAGTTCAAAGTTTGAGTACTGTATTCTGTAACAGTTGTCTGTCATCCAGCGTAGTTTCGTAGCTCTTCTACGTTAGTAATCATTATCATCAATACTTATCCCCTCTTAAAAGTCGCGTTAATGATTTAAATTTTGATTGAATTTTCAAGGAACTAGAACTAAAAAGTTAAACTAAAGTTTCCGCAGGTAGGGTATCATTACTGAAGGTTACAAGAACTGCTACTTGATAATTGCTTAAAATTCGTACTCCGTCCTAGGAAGATTCGTTATATTGTGAAATGTTAATTTTGGGGGAAACGTTATGATGTTGAATGTTCCTTGCAGAAGAGATTCTGGATGAAAGGGAGGTGGGAAATGAGCTAATTCCGCGGCTTATTCAGTGGAAAATTTAACTGAAATTACACCACAACCTGGTGCCTTTGAAAGTTACTAAGCTTCTTGCGAGTAATTACTCTATTACGTAATATTAAAGCATATCTGACAAATGTTAAAAATACGAATACAACGGAGTGAGTATGAAGTATACAGCCACACGTGTGTCATTAAGTAGTTATTCACGAAAAGAGGATACCTATGGTGTTTGCACAGGGAGAATCGTAACACCTGTTTTATTGTTCTCCATCTAGCCACAACTAAAAAATTGCAGCAACCTAAAAAAAAAATGACATTACCTGTAAACGTGTTAGCAGCTTTCATCGCAGTGTAAAATGGAGTTGGAATAAACAATACTGTACTATGCACTGTACCTACTGATCTTGAAATCGACATGCATGGTACTGAACACCTGCTTTTTGTAACCGTAACTTACTAAGTGATAAATAAGTGCCAAAAACAATCACCCAAAATGTAAATAATAACATCTAAGAAAAGAAAATTACTAACAGATTTTCCAAATACAACAAAGATATTCGAATTAATTTTAGCAATTGTAGCGTAACGTGTTATTTGATTGAAGAATTTGTTTGGATGGCTGATGACCTTCGCAGCTTTGTCCCCCTAAAACATCCAATCAACAACAACGAAGAATTTCTTGCAAGCAGAACATGTGAGTCTCAACAGGAAGACTTATTCCGACATAAAAATAATATCGGGGTTTCGCAAAGGAGTAATTTAAGAGCATCACGTACTTTTGGGAATGATGCTGTTGTATTCTAGTCTCAGAACTGAAAAACTGGCTAAAAGCTGGAGGATTTATAGTATATCGACACCTCGTGCAAGGAGTGGCAATAATTCCTGGACGGGAACAAATGTAGCTTAATGCGAATACAGAGAGAGTGCCTTTACGGTAAACAATTACAGAACTATCAATGGAAGCAGTAACTTCCATAATACATAAAATGTTTGGGAGTGTGAACAATGAGCAATTTGAATAAGAACGACCACATATAAGTAGACGTGGAAAAGGCCGATGCCAGACTGAAGGAACGCTCAGGATGTGTAGTTGACAAAAACGAAGTACACACACAACAAATAAAAGAAAAAAAAGTTGCTTACAAAACACTCGTTCGAATAAAACTTGAATATTGCTCACTAGTGTGGAATGCGTACGAGATAGCATTCATACAGGACGTGTAGAAGAGCCAAAAGTGAACAGCTCACTTGATTACAGATTCATTCAGTTCGAAAGCGTTCCGGAAATGATTGACCGGCTCTAGTGGCAGACACTGCAAGAGAGGAGTTCTGCATCCTGGGGTGTGTACTATGTCAAAGTCTGGCGAGCGAAAGTGTCCCGGAATTAGACAATATACTGCTGCAAACAATTTTATACTCTGAGCATTACCAACTTCTGTGGGCCTTTATGAACACAATATTTTCCGCTGTGAACTGGTACATTTGGTTTACTAACCACACACAACCAGTTTCGCGGCTTATACACTCATCTTCAGGTGCTCTTTTATGTCATAAAAATATTTTTTTTTTTATATTCCAACGTTCTTAGTCAAATTAAAACAATATTGTCAGTGTAATAAAACCAACCAAACTAAAGAAAACAAATTTTTGAACCACTGCAAACTCAGGCACCATGTATAGGATACCAGTAAGTCGTTCAGCCGCTAGATGCTAATCTTGCTGCCTTCGGCCACCGGCGGGATTCGTCACACTCCTATCGGCCACTGACGTTGTTCCGGCCTAGTATGTTTTTGCACGTTATTCAAAGGTAGACGGAGAAGTTGATGCGGACGTAACCCGTGCCGTAATTAAAGCGATGGACTGTCATTCCTGAGAGTGTACGTTGTGTTTCACTGTTCTACTGTTTCGCCAGACCTGAAGAGGATTCAATTCTGTCTTGCAATCTCCTTCGAATGAGGTGTCGATCTTCTTTGGGGGTGGGGGTCTTTGTGGTGCGACCTAACTCAGTTCGTCGTATTACACAGCCTTACTTGAACCAATCTGCACACACACACACACACACACACACACACACACACACACACACATATATATATATATATATATATATAATGTTCAACAGCCGAAAGACTTCCCCACAGACAGGCAGAAATTTTCCGGATGGATGCATCACGTTCTCTCACGCCAAGTCTCTACTGATTTCACTCTGCGGTCTGCGTATACATCTGTGAGGCATCCTACACGTCTGCTGAATTCGCACGGATCCATTACTTTCAATTTATAGCGACAACGAGAGGCGAAGTAGCCAGTAGGTACATCTACACTTACCTACATCTACATGGGATACTCTGCAAATCACATTTAAGTGCCTGGCAGAGGGTTCATCGAACCACCTTTATGCTATTTATCTCCCATTCCATTCTCGAATAGCGCGCGGGAAGAAAGAACACCTGAATCACTCTTTCGAGCTCTGATTTCTCCTATTTTATTTTGATGATCTTTTTTTACCTATGTAAGTGGGAGTCAACAATATATTTTCGCATTCGGAGGACAATGTTGGCGATTGGAGTTTTATAAGTAGCCTAGGATGCAGCGATAAGCGCCGTTGTCATAATGATTCCCATCCCAGGTCTTGTATCATTTGCGTAACGCTGTGTCTCCTGTATCGTGACAATATAAAAGGAGCTGCCCTTCTTTGGACTCTTTCGATGTCCTCCGTCAAACCCACCTAAGAATCCCACACTGGACAGCAATACTCCAAGCGTAGTGTATGCAGTCTCTTTAGTAGTTCTGTTGCATCTTTTAAGGGTTCTGCCAAGCCGGCCGCGGTGCCGAGGGGACTGAGGCGCTCCAGTCACGGTCTGCACGGCCTCTACGGTCGGGGGTTCGAAAACCCCTCGGGAAAGGATACTTGTGCAATCCTAGTTCGTAAGTAGTTCATAAGTAGTTTGTAAGTGTAGGGACTGATGACCCCGTAGTTAAGTCCCATAAGCTATAAAAACATTTGAAAATTTGGTTCTGCCAATAAAACGCAGTCTCTGGTTCGTGTCCTTTCCAGTTTATGTCTGAAGTAATAGTAATTCCTAGGTATTTTGTGGAGTTTGTAACGTTTCTGCTATGTTGCAAACTCCTAAAAATCAATTACCAACATAGAAACACGAAATATCTGACACCTAAAGTAAAACTTCATTACCGGACATGTAAAATATCACATTTTCGCCTTCTGTTTGAAATTCTATTAACACTGTTAGTAAAATATATTTAAATCAACGTACTATTTTTAAAGGTAACTTTGGCTGGTCTTTTACGTAATTTTCAGTTTTTAATACTTTCGTAAATAATAGCTGCAAACACTAAAAATGGATTACACTTAGTTTCGGAAATTGCTCAACCTATATAGATACTAATTTGTATAAAAACAACAATACTACGTGTTATAACTATTGCACAACATGATTTCATATATACCTTTTGTTTAAATAAATTAGGGCAGACCATGTTTTATATATCACTGGATCCTAAATTAAATACTGATAATTTTTCATGAACTAAAATTAATAATCCGTTTGGTACTAAGAAACTATCTTCGAAATTAACAAAACTACGACAACCATATACAAATCCGTATTAATAAAAAATTAGAACGCAACCGGAAATGTCACAATAATATTACGCCTACACAATATTGGCAAAACAAATATGTGCGCACTTCGAAAACACAAATAATGTAAATAATTTGAGCACAGTAAACACTAGTCAAAAGGATGACTTTAAATTTGTGTACCACATTAAATACAAATTTCATGAAACACGTACATACGTTGAGATAAATAGTCAAAGCTAAATGTAATGTTTTAATTTCTGTATTTTGGCATATTTAATGTAAAAGAATATTGTTTAATTGTGAATTACAAAACTTTGTCATCAATCTTATTATGCGGTTATGTAGAAAGATGTTTGAGAGAAACCATGTTTTATTTAGTCTTCTACGAGTCTTCTAGCAGCCACAAACCTGTAAGCAGCTCTGTTGGCTTGCCGCTGCATTTTTTAATTGTGCAATAATGTGATTGATTTAAACGTTGTTTAAGTGGAAATAAAATCGTTTCCATATCAACTGACATGTTTCTAATTTACGAAAAGATCCTGTAACATCAAATGTTTTGGTGAATGCCGAAGATAGCTCACAACGCAATGGACCTCAGCCAGCATATAAGTTCAACTTCACCTACAGTGGAATGACTTTGTTTGACTGTGAACTAATAGAACCTTTCGTGATTCAGGAAAATATTAGGGCTCAGTTTGAGTCATTCTGAAAAGGGGTGACAGGCGTTAGAAGTTTACGGCCTTCACGTTTGACTGATTTATCTTGTAAACAAAGTTTAACGGATTTCTTTTCGTACTCATGTGGACGACTTCACACTTCTCAGTATTTAGAGTCTTTGCCAATTTTTACACGATAGTGATATGGCGTAAAAAGTCATGCTGAATTTTTATATCTTCTCTACTTCGGCCATCAAAAGTTATTTTGCTACCCAAATAATAAAACTCATCTACTAATTTTATTGTCTCATTACCTATCCTAATTCCTTAAGTATCGCATGAAATTCTGACATTCCATTCCATTACCCTCGTTCTACTCTTGTTAATGTTCATCTTATTTCTTCCTCTCAAGACACTGTCAGTTCCAATCAATTGCTCTTGAAGATACCTTACAGTCTTTGACAAAATTACTGTCATCGGCAAACCACAACGATTTTATTTCTTCTCCATGAACTTTAATTCCCTCTCCAAATTTCTCCTTGCATTTCTTCACTGATTGCTCAATGTACAGATTAAATAACATTGGGGAAAGGATACAACACTGTCTTATTCCCTTCCCAACCTCTGCATCCCTTTATTGCCCTTCGACTCTAATAACTGCTGTCTGGTTTTTGTATAGGTTGAATATAACTTTTGGCTCCCTATATTTTACCTCTGCTACCTTCAGAATTTGAAAGAGTGTATTCCAGTCGACATATTCAGAAGCTTTCTGCAAATCTACAAACGCTAAAAAGGTAGGTTTGCGTTTCCTTGGCCTATCTTCTGAGATACCGTAAGTCGTAATGTATTCCCTCCCGTGTTCCTACATTTCTCCTAAATCCGAACTGATCTTCCCCAAGGTTGGATTTCACAAGTTTTTCCATGTGTTTGTAAATAATTCGTGTTAGTATTTTGCAACGATGACTTATTAAACTGATAGTTCTGTAACTTTCACATTTGTCTGCACTTGCTTTCTTTGAAATTGAAATTACAATACTCTTCTTGAAGTCGGAGGGTATTTCACCTCTCTAATACATCTTGCATATCAGGTGGAACAATTTTTTCATGTCTGGCTCTACTAACGATATCAGCAGTTCAGACGTAATATCACCTACTCCCGGGGCCTTGATTCGACTCAAATCCTTCAGCACACTGTCAAATTCTTCTCACAGTATCATACTTCCTATCTCATCTTCATCCACTTCGTCTTCCATTTGTAGAATACTACCTTCAAGTTCATTTCCTTTGTATAGGCCCTCTATATATTCCTTCCACAGTTCAGCTTTCCCGTCTTTGCTTAGTACTGGTTTTCCATCTGAGTTCTTAATATTCATACCGCTGCTTTTCTTGTCTCCAAATATCTCTTTTATTTTCCTGTAGGCAGTATCTATCTTTCCCCTAGTTATACATTCTTCTACAGTTCTTCGTTGTTCTATAGCCACTCCTGCTTAGCTAGTCTGCACTTTCTGTCAATCTCATTTTTCAGACATTTTTACTCCCTTTTTCCTGTTTCACTTGCTGAATTTTTATATTTTATCCTCTCATCAATTATGTTCAATATGTCCCGTTATCTAGGGCTTTCTATTAGTTCTTGTCTTCTGCCTATATGATTCTCTGTGGCCTTCACTACTATCACTCTAAGCTACACATTCTTGTTCTACTGTATTACTTTCCCCCATGTCAGCCAATCCTTGCCTAACGCTTCCTCTGAAACTCTCCTTCAATTTGTCCAGGTTCCATCTCATAAATTTTCTACCTTTCTGCAATCTCGTAAGTTTTAATCTTCAGTTCATAACCAATAAGTTTTGGTCAGAGTCTATATCTGCCCGTGGGTATGTCTTACAGTTTAAAACCTGGCTCCTAAATCTATTCCTTACCCTTATAAAGTCAAGTGTTGGTGATCATTGAATAATTGCGCTCTGCGCAAAGTTCTCTTTCATTTCTTTTCCCCAGTCGATATTCAGCTAAAACATTTCTTTCTCTTCCTTTACCTACTTCTGAGTTCCAGTCCCCCATCACAATCAACATTTAGTCACCATTAACTTTATGAATGATTTCTTTATTTCCTCATACATTTCTCCGATGTCCTCATCATCGGCGGTACTAGTTGGCATATAAACTTGTACAACTGTGGTCGGTGTTGATTTTTTGTCTATTTTTCAACGGTAATGTTTTTACTATGCTCTTCATAGTATCTTACCCGAATTCCTATTTTATTATTCATTATGAGACCTACACCTGCGTTACCACCAACTGATTTTGCATTTATGACCCTGTACTCACCTGACCATAAATACTGTTCATCCTGCCAACGAACTTCACTTAATCCTACCATATCTACGTCAACCTATCCATTTCTTTTTTTTTTTTAATGTGTTTATTTCCATCAACAGTTGCAATATAATTGTTTAATAACATGTGTCGATCACTTGGATCAACTTCAGATCTTATAGTTGCGTCGGCAACTATAAAACTATAAGATCTAACGATGATCCAAGTGATCGAAATATGTTATTAAACAATTATATTGCAACTGTAGACGGAAATAAACGCATTTAAAATAACATAGTGCAGTTGAGGACACTCACCAATCGATGATGTCGACTATAATAAAAAAACTATCCATTTCTCTTTTCAAATTTTCTAACTCACCTACACGAATAGTTAGAACATTCCACGCTTTTCTTGGTGACGACATCCTCCAGAGTAGTCCCCGCCCAGAGAACCGAATGGAGGACTATTTTACCTCCGTAATAATTTGTCCAAGAAGACGTCATCATCATATATTCATACAGTAGAGCTGCATGTCGTCGGGAAATGTAACGGCTGTAGTTTCCTCTTGCTTTCAGCCGTTCGCTGTAACTGCATGGAAAAAGCCTTGTTAGCTAATGTTACAAGGCAAGCTTAGTCGATCATCCAGATTGTTGCCCCTGTAACTACTGAAAAGGCTGCTGCCCCTCTTCAGGAACCACACCTTTGTCTCGCCTCTCCACAGACACCCCTCCGCTGTGGTTGCAACTACGCTACGGCTATCTGCATCGTTGAGGCACGTAAGCCACCCAACCTCGGCATTGTCTGTGGTTCATGAGGGTGGAGTATCATCCTAATTTTTTCTTTTTACCTCTCTTAACGGCTATGTGCACACATAATTTTTATGTTCGCAACATCTATAACAAACTACCTTACGAATAACGTACGTTTCATTAACCTTCTTGTATAATGGTGACGTAATTCAGGCTTCAGATTAAACCCCAATAATTATTCATCTGAGGCTTGTGCCCCATTTGTCTCCTCCCTCACCTCGTGGCCTGTGCCAGCTTGCCCGCTCTGTGCCCCATTAGATCCTCCACCGGCTGCGCAGCTCGGTTCCACCGGCAATTAACGACGGTACGTGCCCGTCGGCGGCTGAGGCGTCCAGGCGCCATATGGCAGCCTCGGCTGGCGCCGCCCACGCCGCCCCGGCGGCCGCGCGCAGTATCGACCGCGGCAGGTAGCGGCCGGGCGGCGCGGCCGCGTGGGCGGCGGACGCTCCGGAGGACGCCGTGGGCTGCCCGCCTCATCTCGCAGCGCAGCGCCAGGCGCCGCTCGTTATCGCAGAGCCGGCAGGTGGCCGCCGGCTGGGCGGCGGCCGGTGGGCGGCGCGTGGGCGGCGCGCGCACCTGCCGCCGCGCCGGCCCAACCACCTGCGGCCGGTAGCAGTTGCGTCTCTCTCACATTCTACAAAAGTGAACAGGTGGCGTTTAACAGCTATAAGATAATTGCAAAACTGGTATATTGAAAATAGCTGTTTGTTTAAAAATATATATATAGTAAACAGTGATAATCAATATGTCATTTAGCAATTTTTCTTACGCGTCTGCCAGTCAGTGCTACGCGACCGCTCTAGACGTCCTATTGAATATACAGTCGGAAAAAAAGTTAGTACATCATCTTACAGTTTTCCAATTCACTCGTGATTTAATGCTGGTCTACATGAAAATTTACACATCAATACCTCAAACGCTACTAAGGTACCACATGTCGATCAATGGTGTAACGCCCATATTAGTGCGTGGTGTAGGGTCTATAAGTGGCAATAAAGACAAATTGTTCGTTCGTAATTCTATCGGACCAAACTGCGTGGTCATCAGTCCTTAGCTTACAAACTACTTAAACCTAGGTAAACTAACCTAAGGACAAACACATACACCCATGCCCAAGGGAGGACTCGAACCTCCACGGCGAGCAACCTTGCGCTCCGCAGCGAGACGCCTTAGACCGCTCGGCTACTCCACCGCGGCGAAGACAAATCATGCTAAAGGAATCAGACATGCCGTAATATACTGATATATAATGAAAATTAATGTATATATTAATAATGGTCAGTACCATGGACATACATCTTATATAACTTGTTATTTCTATACATCCATGTGTGGGTTTGTGTGTGGGTGGGAGATGTATGTCCTTGTATGTGTATCTATGAAATGGAATCTGTTGCCGTCTGGTATAAAGGAATGGGTGTGTTCAAGAATGCCGGGTGCGGTGGCCGAGGGGACTGCGGCGCGCCAGTCACGGTCTGCACGGCCACTACGGTCGGGGGTTCGAATCCCCCCTCGGGGATGGATATTTGTGCCGTCCTTAGTACCAGCTAGTTCATAAGTAGTTTGTAAGTTTAGGGACTGATGACCCCGTAGTTAAGTCTCATGAGCTATACAAACATTTGAACATTTTGTTCAAGAATAAAACTGATTATTGATGTAACACATTATTATCAGAATTAATAAATTAAGTGCAGTCCCCCTTTACCTCAACAAATAAACTGAAATGAAATGAAAAACACACATACAAAAACATAACATAAAGCAACTGAAAACATTTAACACACAGATACAAAAGTCTCACAGTAGCCGAGAACCATGAATGTACATCGCAAACCTGGGGCTCAGTGATGCAACACTGATATCAAATAGGGGGTTTAAAGGGGGGCCGTGTTGAAGTTTTAGTACGCATCGTCACTGATTACGTGTGAAGAGTGGGCACTGCGCTGCGCTCGGCCTTTGACCTTGACTTGTAAGACAACTTAGTTTTGTCTGGAGCACCAGCGGGACGCACGCTGCTAGGACGTCTATTCTGCTTCGCCTGCAGTGCGCAAATTTTATACGTCCAATATTTACTTTTCGATGTGCGCTATATATGTAATGAAACAGGAAAGATGGCATTAGGAATTAGGCACAAATACATAACAATGACCTCGGAAAAGTCCCAGTTACTTGATTGTGTAGTCATTTACAGTCAGTGGAAGAGGAATGGACAAGGTACAGGGACACACTACTGGAAGCAGCTAGAGAATGTCTTGAAGCAGTAGTGTGTAAAGGCAGGAAGAAGCAGACTGCGTGGTGGAATGACACAGTCAAGGCAGCCTCTAAAAAGAAAATGAAAGCATTTCATAAATGGTTCCATACTAGAGATCAGGCAGACAGAGAAAGTTATGTTGAAGAAAGAAACAAAGCCAAACGGATAATTGCAGACTCCAAGCAGAAATCATGGGAAGACTTTGGAAATAATCTTGAAACTCTGGGTAAATCCGTGGGAAAACCATTCTCGAACGTAATTAGCAGTCATCGAAAGGGAGGGAAGAAGGAATTAACAAGTTTTTTGGACAGGTCAAGAAAGCTGCTAGTCAATCCTGTGGATGCCTTGAGCAGATGAAGGGAATATTTTGAAGAATTGCTCAATGTAGGTGAAACGTTCAATGATGTACCAGATTTTGAAGTAGAATGGGATAGGAATGATAATAGAAACAGGATCAGAGTTGAGGAAGTGGGTAAAATGGTCAATTGATTGCAGTGCAATAATTCGGTTGCGGTTGATGAAATTAAGCCGAAACTCGTCAAATACAGTGGAGTGTCAGGTCTCAAATGGTTACACAGGATAATTGAGAAGGCATGGGAATGGACGAAAGCGGTAATCACGCCAATTTTGTAACATGGAAGCAGAAAAGATTGTAAGGACTATTGCGGTATGTCTTTAATTAGCTTTGTAGGCAAGATATACGCAGGTATTGTTGAAAGGAGAGTGCGAGTATTAGTTGAGGTCAAGTTAGATGAAAATTAATGTGGGTTTAGGCCTCTTAGAGACTGTCAGGACCAGATCTTTAGCCTACGGCAAATAATGGACAAGTGCTATGAGGGGAACAGGGACGTGTATCTATGTTTTATAGATCTAGAAAAGGCTTATGACCGTGATCCTAGGAGGAAACTATTGTCAGTTCTACAAGATTATGGAATAGCAGGCAAACTTCTTCAGGCAATTAAAGGGCATTACGTAGACTGCCAGGCAGCAGTTAGAATAGACGGCAAATTAAGGTCACGGTTCAGGTAGTTTCAGGGGTAAGACAAGGCTTGTAACCTGTCATCACTATTGTTCATACAATTCATGGATCATATGTTGAAAACAGTAGACTAGCAGGGCGGGATTAAACAAATAAGATGAAAACAAAATAAGCAGTCTCGCATATACGGATGACTTAGTTGTAGTTGCAAACTAATATTTCAGAGCTCGATCAGAGGTGTAAGGGTTACGGTATGAAGATCAGCATCTTGCGGTGGGACGGGGTAAGGGTGATGGTAAATCTGTAATTCAATTCCACACTGGATTGGTAAAGTCCATACATGAATATTATTTCTGAAGAATAATTCACTTTCGTTAAGTTTCAGTTAGTTGCTAGGTACTTGTTGACTTGTAGTTTATTGTTCCTTAGCAACAAAAACTGCTGAAAGTTAACCGTGAAATTTTTATTGACTACTTTCCAAAGTTTCCCTACCACAGCAAGAATAAAATAGTAGTAATAATAATAATAATAATAATAATAATAATAATATTTTAAATAGATCTAGATAAAATATCAGGTTCTTGTACGAGCGGGTGCAGAAGAGCTGCTCTGTAACCGTTACTAAAATTTAACTCAAGTTTAACACAGTCACTACGATTCGCTGTTGATAGCTTCAGCTCAAACATTAATATTCACAGCCTCAATGTTCCACATTCACACCCAATATAAGTTCTTGTCACAGTCGAATATAAGTCAATGTTAGACTCCACAATTATATCAAATCTTTTCTGAAATAAAGTAAAACATCTCCATAAATCAAATTAGTCTTCCAGTAATGTAGATCACACAATTAATAAATCTTTGTAACACACTTGAAATACTTTTCAATGCTTATAGAGTTATTGTCGTCTGAAATAGTACAAGTCCAAATCAGTTCTGCTTGTAAGAAACGTCTATTCAGTAAGACAGATCATGTACGACTTTAACAATGTAATCAACATATTCTTCTTTCTTTGAAAACGATCGACGCGCGGCAATAGAGAAAGCGCAGCAGGATTCGTAGCCCCTTAGCCGTCGGTTAAATTCTAATACCGCAGTGGGCGTCTGCTGTAATGTTGGCAGCGGTGGCGACGACGCTGTCCTTGTGCATTGTGGCGCCTCGATCGTACATGAAACATACAGAAAATAAACAAAAACATTTTAAGAATCACATTACAATATTTATACACAAAATAAATATGAACAATTTCATAATATTTAAGTGTAAACAGAATTTCCTTTACATCCTCCAAACAGGGCTGATGTAGGGAAGTGGAGATCGTCAATTTTCGTCCCACTACAATCTCCCAAAAGAAAGTAATGCCTGTGGGAAAGAGATTTAAACAGATTGAGTTCCAAATAGAAGGAACAAAGTTAGAACAGGAAGACAGTTTCAAGTAACTGGGGTGTATTTTCTCACAGGATGGCAACATTGTGAGAGAATCGAGGTGTAGCAAAGCTAACGCAGTGAGTGCTCAGCTAAGATCCACACTCGTTTGCAAGAAGGAAGTAAGAACCAAGACTAAGTTAGGAATGCACCGCTCTATCTTTCGACCAACTTTGTTATATGGAAGTGAAAGTTGTGTGGATACAGGTTACCTTATTCATTAGGTAGAGGTTACACATATGAAAGTAGTAAAATGATTGCAGGTACTAATAGATGGGAACAATGGCAGGAGGGTGTCCATAATGACGAAATTAAAGAAAAACTTGGAATGGACACCACCATAGATGAAGCAGTTAGAGCGAGCAGGCTGAGATGGTGGGGTCATGTTACAAGCATGGGAGAAGCAATGTTACCTAAGAGATTCATCAGCTCAGCAGCGGAGGCTAAGAGGAGTCGAGGCAGACCAAAAAGAAAGTTCTTAAAGTCGGTAAAGAATGATTTTGAAGGAAAAGGCTAAACGTTAGACGAGGCATCAATGTTAGCATTGAATAGGGGATCATGGAGGAATTTTATTAGAAGCACTATGCTCTAGATCAGGCAAGGCCAACATTTCCGCCCCGCGCGCGGAGTACACTGTAGTTGACACCACCAGCCGCGACCGTGTGTCGCTAGTGCCCCACAAGCCGATGCGCACAGTACGCGGGGCAAGGGCGCGGCAAAGGGCACGGCGAGGGCGGTGTTTGGCCATGTCTGCGCAAGACTGAACGCTAAAAGACATAATCAGTCTCTAATGATGATGGTGATTACTAAACATTCAATTTCAAAGTCAGGGATTGTTTAATTAGGACGGCATCTACTAAATGACTGACTACAACATGAGGTTTGCGTTTTTGCTGAAATGTTTATTTCCCACTGCATTATTAGGTCTGGCGAGAACCACTGAATCCCTTAGACTCCGTCTGGTATGATTAGCTCGAGCCCCCAACATTGCTAACAAAATAGCTAAATGAATGTTGAATCATTTAGATAATGTTCATAAAATCTTTAATAGTAAAGTTCGTTGTTCTATCAAAAAAAAAAAAAAAAAAAAAAAAAAAAAAAAAAAAAAAAAAAAAAAAAAAAAAAAAAGTCAGAATGCGATGAAAAATTTAAAACAAATGATTATCTTCAGCATGACAGATCAATAAGTTTTTCGGTCGTCACACAATCAACACGTAAGTAATCACTTACGTAATGTGTTTTTCAGGTATATTTCCAATGCACTGTTCCGAATTACAGTGCTCATAAATTATGGTCGATAAACAAAATAATTTAGTTTACACAAAGGCAACGAATTAAAATAAACAAAAATAATATATTCTAAACATGTCATAATGTGTGTTTATGACACCTGCAACGTATCACTGCCTCGCTGTTTATCTGTCTTGTATGAATTGTTATTGCCAAATCACTATTGTTCCTCAAAGTGCTTTATTATGCGCAATATAAATGTTGCAGATAATATGGTTGTACCAAACTTTGCGTCTTGATTAGACCTTTCATTTGAGCCTTCGCTCGTTACTGTAGTTCAATTAGTTAAGCCTCTGGATTTTTCCAAATGAATTAATATTAGTTTCCTGAATAAATTTTGATATAAAATTAATATAAATGATGTCAACGCATCATCCGAATCGTGTTGTTCTCCCCTTTCGTTTGCTGCTACGTGCTAGTCTGTAACTTTAATAGTGTCAGCGTAGTATATAAAAATAAAGACAATGCCGTTTTTCGGCGGAAAAAATGGCAGTTGGACTTCACGTCACGTCAGCCAGCAGGCTTTCCTTTTGCACGCGGCCCGCCGGCGTGGTCTCCACGGGCTCGGCCCACCGCGCCGATGGGAAACCTGGCAAGGCTTACCTCCTCGCCGCGGCCAATTCCCTGTTCACTCATCGCAACTTTCGACGCTCTCCGCTGTCAAACCAGCGCGATTTGCTATCCCAACACTGTTGTAACGTTACAAGTACCAGGACGTATAGCAAACAGAGGCTAGTTAACTAGTAGTCTCAAAGATCAGTAGTATACTAGTATTGTATTTCTATTTCTAAGCGAAGACAGCATATGGGTAATTTCTTCAAAATAGGCGCAGTAGTATTTTTCAGTTCTGCGCGAAAATATGACACATGGAAGATAGGAGCGCTTCTTTCGTAAAGGGCTAATCGGTGAGAATTTTGGACGATAGGGAATGTGTCTTGTTGGTGTAATGCCAGCTTGTTAGCTCAGCGCGCTTGGTCAAAGGGCAGCCAGACCCACGAACGCATCGATGAACATGGAACAAATACGAACCTCTCGTCTGCAAAATTATGTCAGATGTAACGGACGGAAAAAAATAACGTTAAGCCGATCGCAGGTCCGAATTGGATAATACGCTTTCGAGTCTGGATCCAACTATAATTTTCACATGTCTCCACTGAATTACTGCGTTGTATACTTCTTCGCTTTTTCTATTTAAATACATTTGCATACTGTAATGATATTGCTTGTCGACTGTTTTGGATGGAAAAAAGGCCGTTCTGAAGTGTTTGACTTTTTGGAAATTGAAGATCGCGAAAATGAATGAAATGGCCAACTACTGGAAAGTAAAATATTTTGCAGAACAAGCAATCCACAGAATTCGACGGATAGTTACCTTTTGCGGAATTGTCAAAGATCTCGTAGTTGAACCGAAAAACGTTATTTGTAAACCTTGTAACTATTCGCCAACATTGGATGGAGATTCGGTGAATTTAAACTCGTGTAGCAATTTTAATTAAAGGAGGAATTATTTGTTAAAGAATGACAGAGAAAGATGGTCATTGACAAACAATCGGACTTCGGAAAAATTTACATGAAAAAAAAAAGTTGCAGGTTCTATGCCATGAAATGTTGAAATATACGCACTAAAATTTGGATAATGGAGTGGCAAGCTACACGAGATCCGCAGTTACAATACAAGCAAATCCCGAAGCATCGAAGGTGGTAATAGTTTGACACAACTGAAAACAACTTCATGGATATAGGGAGAAATGGTAAAAATTAAATAAGTTTAAAAAAATGTCGAATTGAAATTGAATTGGGGGTTTATTAACGAGAAACAGAATGCAGTTAGTTTTCATCTTTACTGAGTTTAAATTCCAGTGGTACATCGGCTACAAAGAATATAATAATGAACTGAGCAATATACGTCGAACTGTTCTCAGACTGGCGTAAGAAACAGAAGTGAAATACACAGGCTTTTGACTTACTTCCTCGCAGGAAGGAATAAATGAAGGTAGTAATTACAAGTACTATTTGATATAATAGAGTAAAATAGTTCCGTTGTCTATCAATTGTAAATTATTAGCGTCAAAAAATAACCTTAGTCTATCAGCATAAACAAAATTTATTAAATTCACTTTTAAGAAAAAGACAAAAAATAACGTCAACTTTCTAACCTTAAAAAATTTCAATACAAACTATACATTATTAACATGTTTGCAGGTAAGATCCTGTTAATAAACAATTCCAGATCGCCCAAACAAATAATGAGTTCCTTATATAAGAAACTATGAACTTAGTTTCTGCATTTGTAGAAAGAAATAAAAAAGCCTCGGTATTAAGTGTAAACTTCCAGACAAAACTGAAATTGCTGCAGCTAGTCATTCATAACTTGACAAATTATCTCTTATGCAAAAGATCAGCCATAAAATTATGAACTTACTGAACAAAGTTGTCCCGGAAGAAATATTAATATTATGTTGAAAGAACAGTTACATGCTATAAGTTTGAACCACCCAGCAAAAATCCGCATTTGCGATGCATACCTTTCTTATGAGACATGAAGGGAAAAAAAATCGAAGATCATAACCGACAACTACATTATGCGGTAAAAGGTGGTTCTATAAATCTGCTTAAAGAGACAGGATTACATACACAGAAAGGAAATCCTTACAATCATCTCCTCAATTAAGAAAGGGAGTAGCGTTTCTACAAAATATTACTCACCTAATTTCGAGTTTGAAACATGAATAATATACACTGTTCCATTTGTGAAATATATGCAGACAGTAACGCTATATAAACACAGAGTAAACTCTAACTGCGCATTCAGTTTCATATTAGGCAGTCATTAAATTATTCCGGTTTTCAATTAGCCAAAATAATATACACCGTCATAACATTTATATATTGACATTTATTTCTCGCCACTAACGATACTCTATGTGCAGAGAACAGTATTAACTGCCATTAAGTAACATTTTCAAACAAAACTGTATCTACAGTTGCATAATATATTTATAATTAATGGTCATTGAAAATAAAATTTATATGTGTAACGATTAATCATACAAAAATTACTGTCAAGTAAATGCACATGTCTCTGAGAAAAATCGTCTTTGGCACTGTTGTACTGTATATACCGCCATCTTTGTATAAAAATTTTCCCACGTAGTTTGCGTGTGGTGTTTCACTCTATCTTGTTCTCTGTAAGTCGTATAAATGTTTCACATAGTGCACCTTATTTCTTGTGTTGAAGAAAAAAGAATGCGCCGATATGCGTAGGATTTTCGATGTAAGTAAGAAATAACATGAACAATTCAGTCCTCAAGATTCGATCATTAGCGACAATTACGTTCCAGTACGTCATTTCAATCCTCATTTCAGGGCAGTAAAATCCCAAGAATACTTGGTCGGAATGCGCAGTTAAGAACAAAAGCCGGCCGCGGTGGCCGAGGGGATTAAGGCGCTCCAGTCACGGTCCGCACGGCCACTACGGTTGGGGGTTCGAATCCCCCCTCGGGCATGGATATTTGTGCCGTCCTAGTTCGTAAGTAGTTCATAAGTAGTTTGTAAGTTTAGGGACTGATGACCACGTAGTTAAGTCCCATAAACTATACAAACATTTGAACATTTTAAGAACAAAATTCAGGTGTAAACATTAGCAAGTGTATTTGGAAGTGGACAATCGTCTGAAGACAAATATAAATGTAAACAACGGCTGGTTTTACTTTCTTCATTTCAAGAATCAAAGTAAAATATGTTTCTAGTTGCTCCAAGTAACGAAAATATCGACCCTTTCAAGAATTAAATTTTCACTCTGCAGTTGCATGTGCGCTAATATAAAACTTCCTAGCAGATTTCAAGAATGAAAGTAAAATATTTTTCTTGTTGCTTCAACTAACGAAAAATGTGTATAGCTTCCAGGATTAAATTTTCACTCTGCTGTGGAGTGTGCGGTGATATGAAACTTCCTGGCAGATTAAAATTGTATGCCGTAACCTGGATTCGAACATGGGACCTTTACCTTTCGCAGGGAAGCGCTGTACTGTCTGAGCTATCCCGGCACGACTTACGGTCCGTCCTCTCAACTTTACTTTTGCCAGTACCTCACCTCCTACTTTCCAAACTTCACGGAAGTTCTCGTGCGAACCTTGTAAGACTAACACACCCGGAAGAAAGGATATGTTTGTGATATTGCTTAGTCACAGTCCAGAATGAAACTTTCACTCTGTAGTGTTGTGTGCACTGATATAGAACTTCCTTGGAGGATAAAATCTGTGAAGTATTGAAGGGAGCAGGCGAGATACTGGTAGAAGTAAAGTTGTGAAGACAGACTATGAAGCACATCGGAATAGCTCAGACATGCCGGGCGCCGTGGCTCAGCGCGCCCGGTCAGAGGGCTGAACGTCCTCTGTAATAAAAAAGCTGAGCCAACTGATCAACGAACGACCAAGAACGAACAATGAAAAACGACCGCACATCATAGATCTACCTGAAGAACGAAAAAAAAAAAAAAAAAAAAAAGAAAAAAAAAAAAAAAAAAAAAAAAAGACAGTAGAACGCTTGCCCGTGAAAGGCAAAGGTCCCAGGTTCAAATCCCGGTTACGGCACACAATTTTAATTTTTCAAGCACTCTCATGTCTATCCCTTACTTGTATTAGCAAAGCCTACTAGTATGCTTTGACAGCTTCGGCGCTTCCCGGTGTAAAATGGGGTTGAACGTCTGGGCAGAAGTTGCAACTTTTTCCGTGCGTGGCGCCGTAAACCAACTGTTTCATGGCTACTAATACTGTAGGCTAGCAGGCTATGTCCAGGTTTTCCCGACTTTAAAATTGTAACTGTGAAAGTCATACGTGCTGCTGTAAGCTGCAAATAGTGAATATGTAATATATGATTTGCTGCATTTATTGTGCTTGAATATTATCGTCTGTCTGCAGTCTTCCTTTAAGAAACGCAAGGTATACACAAAACGAGAAACAGTGAAAATGTTGTTGAAGTACTTCAGAATGCTCAAATGTTTGTTAAGAAATGGGAGCAAACTGTAGTGGTCATTGGTTCCTAGATTTACCAACAACTTAAACTATCTTATGCCAAGGACAACACATACAGACAAGCCGGAGGGAGGACTCGAGCATCTGACGGGGAGCAACCATGCACTCGGCAGAAAGGCGCCACTGAGCGCACGGCGATTCCCGCTCAGCTTGTAGTACTTACATTTGTGCTGCAGTTGTTCATGCCGCATCTAGTTTTTAGAAAATAGATTTGTGACCCTATAGCCCAATAATGTGAAATAACCCCTTATTTCTTACAGATGCCTTTGTGCACTTGTGTAAGAATCAAAAAGGAAAAGCTAGCTGTATTAATTATCACGAATTTTCTGTTGATAACCTAAGAAATAGGTGGTTACGCTTGATTTCTAGAGAAAACTTCACTCCACTATACTGTGAAAATCAGTAATAGTTTGCAGTGAACATTTTACCGATGCAGATTATGAATCTTGATACCGCCGTATCGATTGCGACCAAGACTAGGCGTTATTCATGGCACTTTCAACTGACACCGGGAGACCTGATTGGTTGTTGGTAGAAGCCAATGAGATGCGACATATTTAATTAATTGTCTTTTTTAAGGCTACACTACAAATCAGTTTGGGTGCTTAGAGCCGGAATATCCGGTTAAGAAATATACAGCATCTCATTGCCTCCTACCAACAACCAATCAGGTATCCTGGTGCCAGTTGAAACTGCTATGCATTTTTTTTGGAGACCTCTTTTACATTTTAATAGCGTTAAGTTTAAATATATAGTGATAGTAACAATTAGATAAGTTAATGATGAAATTCATGGTGTTACATATTTAATTATTTATACAATTTTAAATTTAATTGCATAACGCCTCTTGTGGCCAAGAGCACATCTTTAAGGGAATGAGAACAAACGGTTATGCTTGGTGTCTGCCTGTGACTTGGGTGTAATTCTTTGGGAGTGGTGATGAATTCCCTGGGAGTGACTTCAGAAGAAAAAAGGATGTATTATTCACATTATTCAAAGGCCTTTCTGTGGTTTTCCAACAGCCTAATTGGATCGGAATCTTGCAATGATTTCTGTGGTGTCGCACAAGTCCAAAGTGCGCGCCACCTACTTTCGCCGCGCGCCGCCATGCACGCACGGCGCGGCGTTCTTACGACGGCAGCCACGAGCGCCCTCTGCTACAACTCCGCTCATGGCCACCACTGAACGACATCGTTCACTTGGGACTGAGATAGGAACCAGTTAGCACTTCGGAATCAGATAGGCACCTGTGAAGACTTTGCTATCAGACAGGCACTAGGCAGGCCTCTAGCTCAACTATGTATCAGCATTCTGCAATACTGATCTATGTAAAAGTTAAGTATTGTATAAATTCTGTTCAATATATTTCTCGTTCTAATTTACTCTAGTGTTTCTAGTTTCTGCTGTCCCACTGGCTGGTCACCTCCTACCTGCACAAGCGTGCATCACTTATTCCTGTGTCGGTTAAATACTACTCGGCCACCGACACCTACGACGGAAACGAGACACAAAAGTGGCGACGAGGCTGGGACACAAAAGTGGCGACGAGGATGGGATACAAAAGCGGCGACGAGGCTGGGACACAAAAGTGGCGACGAGGAGTGATAGACGAACCTTTGACCAGCCCGCTTACAGCAGCCAGACAGCAGCAATCGGAGCACGCAAAAACTGCTCCCGCCCACCCACCATTATTATAAGATTTTTGGGGGAATGTTTTCAGTTACGTGTGTTGTGGACTTTTTTGTTGCAGAGCGTCCTCTTTTCATATTGCATTTGTGCTTTGTTATCATTTACTTGTATGCGCGGCGCCTAATCGGTCAACATGGCCACTACCCCGAACCCAAACTTAATGGAAATTATTCAGTTACAGACGGCGCAAATCACACAACTCCTGCGAGCGGTGTCCCAGCTAACGGCGCAAGCCGCTAACCAACAACAAAACCAGCCGTCGCTTCAGCAGCCCACACCTGCTGCTGCAACGCTTCCTACGTTTCGCCAGTACAATGAACGAGAGGAAGAATGGAGTGACTACTTCGCTCAATTTCAACAACTCGTCGCGGCTCATCAAATAACAGGTCAGACAGTTAAACATTTCTTTCTCGCCGTAGTTGGCACCAAGACTTTCGTGTTACTGCAGAAACTTTTCCCGCAAGCATCTCCTCGTGATGTAGACTTTGAACAAATAGTAGAGGCACTAAATGCTCATTATGAGAGAAAAGTTCTTGTAGCTGCGGCACGGTACCGATTTTTCAGACTTAAAAAATTACCTGAACAGTCACACCAGGAGTGGATTACGCAAATGTAAATTTACTTGCTCTTGTGGACTCTCTTATAGTGACGTTATGTTGAGAGATGCAATTACGCAGAACATTCAGGACCCCAGAATTAGGGCAGCAATTCTAAAACAGTCTGATCCCTCATTAGACAGTGTACTGCAGCTTACTGAAGCGCGTGATACCTTTGACTTAGCAGATGTAGAAATGCAAAGCCACAGTGTTAATTCAGTGCGCCGCCGCAACGGACGCTTTTCTAGCCGTAGTTCTCAGTATAGCACTAGTGATTCTTTAAATTCTGCCGGTCGTGCTGAAAAGACAGTGAATAGTAGCCAGTGTAAAAGTGCGACACATAGGTCGCCCCGTCGTGTTAGAAACAGTAATTTGAACAATGGGCGCCAACGCTCATTTCAGAAAAATGTTCGTAAGTCTTGCCCTCAGTGTGTATCTCGCCACAAACGTGCGCATTGCCCTAGTCGCAACGCAACCTGTTATCAATGTGGCAAAACAGGACATGTACAGACAGTGTGTATGCAAAACAAATTTTCAAAGAACATTAACGTTAGAAACAGTGCTTCGCAAAGTGCGATAACAGTGCATGCAGTAAATGTCATACACGCTGTGGACTTGAACAGGGGATTGCTTGAATCTAAAATGCAAGATATTTCTTCTGCGCCTACTTCTAAACTATATAGTGAGCCACGTCGCAAGCGCCGACGAGCGCGTAGAACAGTGCAACGGAAACGGGTTCGAGACAAGCAAAATGACTATGTACAGTGCAATCCTGTAGCGAACCTAGTGCCTTCTGCAACTTCTCATTGTAATAGTGCCCAGTACTGTGTAGATACAGACAGTAGACTTGATGTAGCTACTCAAAGGTTTAGTGCAGTAGTTGGTGCATCTGTAGTAGCTTTGCAAGCTCGCGCGGATGCCGTTCCGGCGGTAGTGCCATCTAGTGACAGTGTTGTTAATCCGCTGGGTGCCGAGTCTGCACCGGTTACTTCACTACGTGGCCCGCGCATGCGCAATCAGTGCAGCAAACAAACTCTATCAGACGTTGCTAAAACATTCGCGCACCTGTCGAGCGCCACAAGCAAAAACTTTTTGTGACTCTTTACATAGACAATAAGACTGTGCAATTTCAGCTTGATACTGGTTCCGCTGTCACATTAATAAATAAAGACACTTATGAATTTCTGGGTTCGCCAAAATTGACGCCGTATCAACAAGTGTTAACAGCGTACACAGCTCAAAACATTCCCGTGCTAGGAACGTGTAGCCTGTCCGCCTCTTTTCAAGGTGTAACAAAAACAGCTGCTTTTGTAGTTCTTCAGGCCAAATCTACACAGAACATTTTTGGACTAGATGCATTTGACTTGTTTGGATTATCAATTCAAAGAGATGTGCTTCAAATTTCGTCAGTAGTGCCTCAGGACAAAATCAATGCATTGTGTGAAAAATACAGTGACTTGTTTTCGCCGGAACTAGGTTGTGCAAAAGACTTCGTGGCACATGTAACTTTAAACGAATCTGCAGTACAAAAATTTCGTAAAGCTAGACCAGTGCCTATCGCAATTCGTGATAAAGTTGCAGACGAACTTAAACGTTGGCAAGATAGTGGGGTGATTTCTCCTGTTTCTGGGAGTCAGTGGGCCTCGCCTATAGTAATTATACCCAAGTCGTCAGGAAAACTTCGTCTCTGTGCGGACTTCAAATCAACAGTGAACAGTCAAACAATTGTAGACACTTATCCCCTGTCCAGACCTGACGAACTAATGGACAAATTAGGACAGTCTCGCTTCTTTTCCAAGATTGATTTAGCAGAGGCATCCTTGCAAATTCCACTTGATGACGAATCAAAAAAGTTTTTTGTCATTAATACTCACATGGGTCTTTTTCAATTTCAACGCCTACCCTTTGGCAGTTCTTCCGCCCCCGCTATTTTTCAGCGCTTTTTGGAACAGCTGACAGTTTCTGTACCGTGTTGCTCGAACTACTTAGATGATATTGTGGTATCCGGACGTTCAGTTGAAGAATATTTAGCAAACCTGGAGTGCCTTTTCAAAGTGTTGATTGCAGCAGGTCTACGTTGTAATAAAGCAAAGTGTTCGTTTTTCAAACTGAAATAGAGTACCTAGGCCATGTGATTAATGCCCAAGGAATCCATCCCTTACAGTCACATCTTAGAGCAATCAAAGACTTGCCTCCTCCTAAGAATGTGCATGAATTGCAAGCAGTAATGGGAAAGCTTAACTATTATTTCAGATTTATTCCCAATGCCTCTCAGATTGCAGCTCCACAGCATCACTTACGTAGGAATAATGTTCCTTTTGTATGGTCTACAGATTGTCAGGTTGCCATGGCAAACTAAAGTCTGCACTACTCAGTGATGCATGTTTGATTCCCTTTGACCCACAAAAGCCTGTAGTGCTACCAGTTGATGCCTCGTCCTACGGTCTGGGTGCAGTTTTGTCACATCGCATTGGATCTCACGATCGACCTATTGCCTTTGCATCCAAGCTATTGACGCCGACGCAACAGAATTACAGTCAAATAGAAAAGTAGGCCTTAGCAATCATTTACGGCGTCACAAAGTTTCATCATTATCTCTATGGCAGAAAATTCTATTTGTTGACAGACCACAAGCCTCTCACGTAGTTGTTCTCACCCACAAAGCCAATTCTGCCACGAACGGCACGAAAGCTTCAGAGATGGTCCTTGATATTGTCTAATTATCAGTATGAGATTTTGTACCGACCTACCACTAAACACGCCAACGCGGACACACTTTCCCGACTTCCGGTTGGCCAGGATGTGTCGTTTGATTATTCGGAAATGGCATGTTGTCAGATAGACTCCAGAGATGCTTCCGCTGTCGCAGACTTTCCTTTAAACTCTCGTCGGGTTGCACAGGAAACAGCTGCGGATGCAGGCCTAAGTTTGGTAGCACGTTTTGTTCGCTTTGGTTGGCCTGCCAGAGCCAAAGACATTGAGTGGCCTCTGGTTAGATGTTAGTTTGCACAACGTCATGCATTGTCTTTAAGTCAGGGTGTTCTGTTGTTGCATACCGACAACGACCAAGCAAGAGTGATTGTTCCTCGTTCCCTGCAACGAGAAATATTACCCCTCCTGCATCAAGGACATTGGGGTATTGTTAGGACAAAGCAACTGGCCAGACGTCGTTGTACCTGGGTTGGTATGGACGCTCAGATAGAGCGCATGACGTCACAGTGTACGGTTTGTGCGGAGCATCAGGCGGCTCCTCCGCAACGTTTCTCAGACTGGCCACGCCCCAAGGGACCATGGCAACGTTTACACATTGATTTTGCCGGACCTTTCTGGAATACGCGCTGGTTAATTGTTGTAGACTCTTTCAGCAAGTTTCCTTTCGTGATTGCCATGAACTCAACGACAGCGTCTAGTACAATCAGTGCTTTAACATCAGTGTTTTGCATCGAAGGTTTGCTTGAAACTATCGTCAGTGACAATGGACCTCAGTTTGTTAGTGCGGAATTTCAACAGTTTTGTCGTGTGAATGGCATTCAGAATATTACCACTGCACCTTTTCACCCTCAGTCCAATGGTGAAGCAGAACGTTTCGTTCGAACATTCAAGTCTCACATGGAGAAGATGAAAGGTCAGCACTCCAGGCAGCAAGCTCTTCAAATTTTCCTGTCTACGTATCGGTGCATGCCACGTGACGGCCCGTCTCCTGCCGAGCTGCTACACGGCCGCCGTCACCGCACTCTCCTTCACCTACTGCAGCCTCCCACGCACCGAGTCGGTTCGTATGGCGCTACGCATCTTCAGGTTTCCACGCCAGTGCTGTACAGGGTGTTTGCTGGCAACAAGAAGACATGGTTGCCAGGGAGCACAGCCACATCGCTCGCCGCCGGGCCCAGCGTCCCCGGACTACGAGATCGTACCCATGGAGGTGGACACGCCTCCTACGCAGTCCGCCTCTCCGCCTCCGTCGCCGCCGCAGCTGACAGCGTCACCAAGAAGGCCTCCGGAACCGTGTGTGCCCCCGCCGTCTGGGCCACGCACCTCAGAAGGGGGGGAGGGGTGCGCCTTTCCCCTCGTTTTGGCGGGTTTTCCGGGGGATCGCAAGGTGGATACCGGGGCGCGGACGGCGTCTCGATCCCAGCCTCTGCTACGACGCCCATCCCACCAGTAACGCCCCCACCCAGGCCCTCCTCCCAGTGCCGTCGCCGTGGCCCTCAGCCCTACGCCACGACGGCGCGGCGGTTTGGGGGGGGGGGGAGGAGGGGTGTGGTGTTGCACAAGTCCAAAGTGCGCGTCACCTACTTTCGCCTCGCGCTGCCATGCACGCACGTCGCAGCGTTCTTACGACGACAGCCACGAGCGCCCTCTGCTACAACTCCGCTCGTGGCCACCACTGAACGACATCGTTCACTTGGGACTGAGATAGGAACCAGTTAGCACTTCGGAATCAGATAGGCACCTGTGAAGACTTTGCTATCAGACAGGCACTAGGCAGGCCTCTAGCTCAACTATGTATCAGCATTCTGCAGTACTGATCTATGTAAAAGTTAAGTATTGTATAAATTCTGTTCAATATATTTCTCGTTCTAATTTACTCTAGTGTTTCTAGTTTCTGCTGTCCCACTGGCTGGTCACCTCCTACCTGCACAAGCGTGCATCATTTATTCCTGTGTCGGTTAAATACTACTCGGCCACCGACACCTACGACGGAAACGAGACACAAAAGCGGCGACGAGGCTGGGACACAAAAATTTCAGTTCTGTTCAGCCCCACAGCCCTTCCGGATGTTAACATGCCTTGTGCGTCGGTGGAGTAGCCGAGCGGTCTAAAGCGTCTCGCTGCGGATCGCGCGGTTGCTCGCCGTGGAGGTTCGAGTCCTCCCTGGGGCAAGGGTGTATGTGGTATCCTTAGGTTAGTTTACCCAGGTTTAAGTAGTTTGTAAGCTACGGACTGATGACCACGCAGTTTGGTCCGATAGATTTACAAACATTTGAACATTTGAACATGGCTTGTTGATAAAGACCATTGTAATTGTGTCGTGTATTTGTAGAACACGTTTTAATAATTTGTCTGTGAAGCTCAAAAGTTGCGCCGGGTATTACCTCGAAGTAGAGGCAGTTGTTACACGCTACTGTAGTTATATTACAGGTGTTCTGGTGTAAAGCAATGTAGAGTTGGGTGCCCAAAGTCTAGGTTCCCCCTCCCTCCCCCAGGGTTACTTGTCTGTGTTTCCTTCTTAAGAGAACCGTATGTTATATAGTAAAATTGTTTTTTGATTTATCAATGCATTTTTCTTGGAAAATCCCAAGGTATGTGTTTGCTATTAGTTGTGCAATTGTTTAGTCTAAGAGGGTTCTGTGAGTTGAGAGACCGTGACAGGCGTTTTTTTTATATTGGATTTGGACAGTTCTTAAAATATCGCGAGGGATTGTTAATTTCAGTTGGACCGTGGGAAAGAACAATTCTATAATTGAACTTGTCATTGGACAATGCAAATTTTAAGTGTCGCTGGTGTACATATTCTGAAGTGCACGTTTTACATTATACTTGTAAGATTACCGCCCAATAGAAATACTGGTAATTAATAGCTTTTGATAATTAAACAGTATGAAGTTCACTGTAAACATTGACCATGCCAATGCACTAAATGTTACACAATTTAATCTTATTAATTATGGTAGCAATGTATGTACACAGTTGGGTGACAACATTTATAGTTAGGCCACAGGTAGAAATTCTCCACGTTGAGATTTGCTGTGTGCTTGTAGCTGACGGGAGGCCAGCGAGCAGGCCGACGTTGGTGGCTTGTTCCAACTTAGGATTTTACAGTTCGTTTCCGGTGAGGGGAGAGAGGGACGATGGCGAGTGCCAGGCACAGTGCAGTGCACAAATATTGTAATACTATGGCATTTGAAGTAATACGATGCAGTTAGGAACCTTTAAGGCCCTCATTACAAAATAGCCTGTTGACAAATAAACAATACATTATCTGATATAGTCACATCTGACGTAATATGTTTAATTGACAATGAAAAGTAATAAATTACCAATAAATACAAGACAGTTACACAACTAGCATGGCAATGTTTGTTTATAAAAATAATATATTGACTATTTTTCATTTTATTTTCAATCAATCTTTTGTATTTTATCTTGAAGTATTCAGTTAAATCACTTATCTGTGATATAAGAAATTGCACGATTATGATAAACAGTACAAAGGATGTTTATACCAATATAAAAACTTAAGAAGAAATTTGTTTAATGTGTAGTGTAATTATTTTGATTTTAAGGAAAGTTTTAGAAATGTATTGGCTGAGCGCTGTACGTTGGCAAATCGGTTAGAACAGCTCACATGGGGAAGTTGATGACGTAGGGGAAAAAACCCCGTCAGTTGAGCTTTTGGCGCGCGCGCGAGAGAGGGCAGGAAGTGACGAGACGGGAGAACACGTGGGGTGGCTGGCCGGGCGGCGTCGCTCTGCATCAGTCGGCATGTGGATCTCGAGGGGGTGACTTTAGATTTGTCTGTGGCAATCGCCACGTGTGGTTGCTCGTCGTCGACTGTACCAAGTTAAATCGAGTGCTACTGTGTGTTTGTGAATATTTAGCCGGTGGAACAAGGTGTGCATCGCATTGAATTAAAGTGACTGTGATTTGTTAATGTAACACGTGTCGTCGCATAGGCATGAACATAAACGGTGTTTGAGACAGCCACGTGGTGTGAAAACAATTCGCGACAAATATTCATTTTGTCTGGGGGCTCACGAGCTATAACTTTATTTGGTAAATGTGTCGACGTACAGACGTATCAGCCACAGGGTTCAAATATTGTGAAATAAACAACATAAAGTGAACTTTCACGTGTTTTCAAAAATAGTAGTTAGTACACCCTTTCCTCTCATGAACTTGATTTTATTATGAATTTGTTTTGTTAATCATATGCAGGGAAGGAAAGCTGCGAACGTGTGATATCATCCCCTAGAAAACGAGTCAAACAGTCGCAATCGCAGTTCCAGTGTTTTTGTATGTTTAGGAATTTGGTTCGCAGTTGGTGGTTGTGAGTTTTAAAAATTAAACTTTCCCTATTTTAAACTCTCACCCCGACCTTCACGCTCGCATACTTAAGATTCACTGTGATTTCTTAAAGGGTGTATGTGTCTCCCGAGGGGGTGGGGACCTCTCAATAAGTAACCATGAATGGGTTTTCAAAGATTCGGTTATTTATAATTTGTCGTGAAATCTTTAATGGTATACGTTGTTCCGGAAGGGGGACCTTTCATTGGTTTTGGAATATGTAAACTATTTAAAGTTGTTGTAAGATTGTTTAATTGCTATAATGGTGACATTAATTGCCAAATGCAGTTGTTTTATAAATCTTAAACCTAATTATTGTAAATATTTTATGTATTTAAGCTTCAGATATATAGTTCAATGCATGCTTGTGTAATCAAGGTCTCTGAAATAGAAGGTTAAGCAACTTTATCGTTTTACTCCAGTTAAAGTTTGACCCGCTATAAGGGTTCGCCGGCCGCGGTGGCCGAGGAGACTGAGGCGCTCCAGTCACGGCCTGCACGGCCACTACGGTCGGTGGTTCGAATCTCCCCTCTGGCATGGATATTTGTGCCGTCCTTAGTATTAGCTAGTTTGTAAGTAGTTTGTAAGTTTAGGGACTGATGACCCCGTAGTTAAGTCCCATAAGCTATACAAACGTTTGAACAGTTATAAGGGTTCCCTCATTAACCAGAATGGTTGGTTTCAACTGTTACCACAAAGCGTGGTTGCCATCTTGTACACAGGCATTCACAGGCATAATCGTGTCTTGTGGTGCTTTGTGTTATTTGTGTTTGCAGATGTGGGAATGGAAACGCGAGGTGTTCTGGGGTTGAAGTATCTGCGGAAGGATTGTTTACAATGTTAATTGTTCATACGGGAAGAACCTGATGAGGGCAAGACGGCCGTGTTGTGCCAGAGGCTACGAGGAGTGGTGGAGAAGCCGGTAAACATCACCTTGCAACCTGTCGGGGAGGTGAGTTCCGCATGCGCTTCGTGCTCCTCGCTGCTCGCTGTAATTCAATAAGGCACTGTGTTGATAGAAGGAAACTCCCCCTCTCGCGCCCAGTTAACGAGATTGCATGCTCTGGTAGACCATCTAGCACACAGGGTTAACGACGAATGTTCAGAGAATGATGATGCAAAATATTTTAGTGAAATATCCCAGTTGAAAGATGATGTTTTGTCCATGCAACAGCATTTGTCCCGTCTTAGTATATTCGAAGAGAGTGAGGTAGAAGGAAATCGGTTTTCTGAGGAGGCGAGGGAGGGTAGCAGGGCGGTAGAGATGGGTAGTCAATTTAGTAAATTGCCCAACCCCCTTCTGCCAGTAATACGGGGTATCGAGAATTATCTCTCAGGGAAACAATCATATTACCGAAGTCTTATGGTTGACTCGTAAATTACAGGACCAGGGTTAAATGAAGGGTTAAGCAATTTATCGCTTTCACGCCAGTTAAGGTTTGGCTCGCTCTAAGGGTTCTCTCCGTAACCAGAAGGGTGGGTTTCATATCTGATTCTTAAAGAAAGGTTCTCAAAATAAGTAGCATTCCTAAAAAAAAATTTAAATTATCCGCTCCAAAAATACATGTAGACTCCAGAGAATCAGATGTGTCATAAGCGATAAAGATGTGCTAACTCTAAGAATCCACACTATGCTATTAAATGCAGTTACGGAAGTTGGAATTAAATAGAAGACGGCTTACTTTCCAGTCTAAAAGCCTTTGGTAAAAAACTGTCTATATATATAGTTCAGTGACAGGGAAGATTGTAATGTAGCTGCAAGTACATACGTATATACTATTGGCCATAAAAATTGCTACACCAAGAAGAGATGCAGATGATAAACGGGTATTCATTGCACAAATATGATATACTATAACTGACATGTGATTAAATTTTCACGCAATTTGGGTGCATAGATCGTAAGAAATCAGTACCCAGAACAACCACCTCTGGTCGTAATAACGGCCTTGACACGCCTGGGCATTGAGTAAAACAGAGCTTGGATGACGTGTACAGATACAGATGAACATGCAGCTTCAATACAATACCACGATTCATCAAAATTAGTGGCTGGCGTATTGTGACACCCAGTTGCTCGGCCACCATTGACCAGACGTTTTCAATTGGAGAGAGATCTGGAGAATGTGCTGGCCAGGGCAGGAGTCGAACATTTTCCGTATCCAGAGAGGCCCATACAAGACCTGCAATATGCGGTCGTGCATTATCCTGCTGAGATGAAGGTTTTCGCAGGAATAGAATGAAGGGTAGGGCAACACATCTGAAATGTAATGGCCACTGTTAAAAGTGCCGTCGAAGCGAACAAGAGGTGACGAGACGTGTAACCAATGGCACCCCATACCAGCTCGCTGGTGATACGCCAGTATGGTGATGACGAATACACGCTTTCAATGTGCGTTCACCGCGTTGTCGCCAAACACGAATGAGGCCATCATGATGCTGTATACAGAACCTGGATTCATCCGGAAAAATGAGGTTTTGCCATTCGTGAAACCAGGTTCGTCGTTGCATACACCATCGCAGGCGCTTCTGTCTTTGATGTAGCGTGAAGGGTAACCGCAGCCATGGTCTCCGAGCTGATACTCCATGCTGCTGCAAACGTCGTGAAACTGTTCGGGCAGATGGTTTTTGTCTTTCGAACTTCCCCGTCTATTGACTCAGGCATCGAGTCGTGGCTGCACGATCCGTTACAGCCATGCGGATAAGAAGCCCGTCATCTCGACTGCTAGTGATACGAGGCCGTTGGGATCCAGCACGGAGTTCCGTATTGGCCTCCTGAACCCACCGATTCCATATTCTGCTAAATCATTGGATCGCGATCAACGCGAGGAGCAATGTCGCGATACTATAAACCGAAATCGCGATAGGCTTCAATCCGACCTTTATCAAAGTCAGAAACGAGATGGTACGCATTTTTGCTTCTTACACGAGGCATCAAAACAACGTTTCACCAGTCAAGGCCGGTCAACTGCTGTTTGTGTACAAGAAATCGATTGGAAACTTTCCTCATGTCAGCACGTTGTAGGTGTCGCCACCGGGGACAACCTTGTGTGAATGCTCTGAAAAGCTAATCATTTGCATATTACAGCATCTTCTTCCTGCCAGTTAAATTTCGCGTCTGTAGCACGTCATCTTCGTGGTGTAGCAATTGTAATGGCCTGAAGTATATATATTTGAATAGTAGTAACAAATATTAGTCTCATTCTAAGACAATTTATGTAGGCAAATACAATCTGTTGAATTGTGAAACACTAAAAATCAAATATTGGCTTTTTCACATTTATTTTACTTTTTAATACCCTTTTTTATTTTACAAAACTTATTTGAAAACAATGCTAGTAGTTATAATGTGTCTTTATCACAAACAAATATATCTGAATGAGCTAATTCGCGAAAAAGTCACGTATAATTGTGCATGCGAGAAAACAGGTTCTGGTAAATAATAATCCTGCCGTTTGAAGCGTCTGACCTTGTGCTTTATTATGGTAATACCGAATGCTACTTTTATTGTGAATTGTGTTCTTATCATTTGGAAAGGGATAGTTGGATCTGATATGTAACAAGCAAGATCTTGGCAGTATTTTATGCATCATTTACTTACGAAGCATTTTTATTGTGAATTAATACAAGCAGTCAAATGGAAACATATGTCCTTATGACACATCACAGTTCCCAGTGTTTTACCAAATCAATGTCAAGAGACAGTAATCATCATAAATAAATGTATCCATTGGTAGGAACATATAAAGCATAATAGTTTAACATAAATGTGCAAATATGTTAAAGCACATGGTGGACAATACAGTCATAACAGATTAGTGCTCAAACACTTAAGCAAAGTAATGGAATACGTTGCAAATTTTATAAACAGACAACCTTTAATGTATATTCAATTCTATTTGATATTTGAGCTGATTAAGGAAAGAAGGCGTAAAACATGTATTCACTGTGTAGATAAAGTCACAATAGGCCGTATTATTTCCAATCATTAACAAGACAGAAATTAATAGCCACACCTACCTCAGCTATATAAATGATGGGAGTATTTGCTATTCATTATATTTCATGATATTTATACAAATGTAATATGTATTGTTTGATTTCGTATTTATGAATATATTAGATATTTGAGTATCTGTACAAGTGTTTTTATGTGTTAGGAAGATTAAGACAGGATTTAACTTTGTTTGTAGATTATTAACATTCGCATAACTTAGGAAAGGGAATTACAAATCAAATATTTCCATGTATTATGTGTTAACAACAATGCTATGCATTGTTAGGATTACTATATAAGGAGGGCCAGCAGAGGCCATTAGAAGGCAGTTCTGATTGAGATTTCGAGGCCGCCACTATGCCGGTCAGCTTATTGTATTTGCATTGTTAAAGTGTTGGTCATAATTGTGAACAGTTATCGAAATTAAACAACGATTTTAACTTTGTGTTGCTCTGAATTACTGGTTATCCACTGACGTACACCTGAATTGGAGAAACGTGCTCCAGCTGCACGTATTTTGGAGGATTCCATATGTTTCTGCATTATTGAAATTTGAGATGCAGATCTCCGAGCAATTACACCGAACCCCGAGATATCAAGGTAACACTGATTGTACAAACTTTTAGTGCTGCGACTATTTCGCAGATGGTGGAGGAACCTACATCCTAAAAACTGTTATTACTGCGACTACTGTGATGCGACGACATATAATATTTGTTACGTCGCAATTGTTTGATGAAACTGGTATAAATGGATTGTTACACCGCAGATCAGAAGGTGTGACGTTAATGCGGGGTATTAGCACAGTTTTATCGCAGTCAATGACTTTATCAGTGATGATGTACTCGCCTAGGTGAGTCAACACTAATCTTACACCAATAATTAATCCATGACGAGCGTTAAAATTTCTAATTAACGTACTCCGCGCGGTGCTGATGGGAGCAACCATAAATACATGTCCCATTTACGACTGTTCGCCGGGTATCAACTTACGTTCTACGAACAGTACTAATTTTCGGGAAAATGATTTTTTTTCTTTTTTTGTGGAAACATCAACCTTAATTTATCTGTGTATCTTTCGTCATTAGTGGAGAACGAAACCTTGAAAGTGATACATGAATCATTAATTTTGGATAAGTAATACGGAAGATATGGCTTACCCACGAAAAATCATCGATGAAAAATAATATATATGATACATATAAAATCTATCACATACTGCCTTGGCGTCTGAGCTGGCACGTACAACATAGTCACAGTAGGTTGGGCCAATTCTTTCGATCCTGAGCTTCCCTTTGCCAATTGAACCCAGCTGTCGCCCAAAAGTGTTCTATCACCACGACTATAGGGGTTCATAACCCATTACATGAAAATGGAATAGGTATATACAGTAACAATAATTGTGATCTCTTCGTTGCTCATGAAAACAGACATTGAAAATTTGTAGGACAATAATCTAGACATTCTGTTTTTGTTCCAAAATGCAGTACGCCTCCATAACCCAGTGGACAGCGTGGAAGACTGCCACGCAAAGGGCCCGGGTTCGATACCCGGTCGCGTTGGGGATTTTCTCCACTCGGGAACTAGATGTTGTCATCATTTCATCATCATCGACTCACAAGCCGTCCATGTACCAGCATCTAAAGACTTGCACCAGGCAGACCGAAAACGATCCAAGTAGGAGCCTAAGGCCAAAAAATGCCTCACGAAATAATCATCCAGAATACTATGGATGTAGAGGAGTTGTGGACTAAATTTAAGTGCATTGTTAATAAAGGGTTAGAGAAACATGTGCCAGTAAAGACGATTAAGGATGGAAAAGATCGACCGTGGTATAATAATAATGTTAGAAAGCTGCTGAGAAAGCAAAGGTTGTTGCACTCAGGATTCAAAAGTACACGCAAATGATGACAGGCAAAAGTTAGTAGAGATTCGTGCATCTATAAAAAGATCGATGCGCGAAACATACAATAATTATCACAGCTATATCTTAGCAAAAGATCTTTTCGAGAACCCGAAAAAATTCTGGTCCTATGTAAAATCGATAAGCGGGTCAAAGCCCACTGTCCAGTCACTCGTTGATCATTCCGGGGCAGTAATAGAAGAAAGCAAACGGAAAGCTGAAGTTCTAAATTTAACCTTTAAGAAATCTTTCACGCAGGAGGACCGCACAAATGTACCATCATTTGATCAACGTACTAATTCCGAAATGGGGGACATAGCAATAGGTATTTCCGGTACAGAGAAGCAGCTGAGAGAGCTAAATACGAAAACGTCTGCTGGTACGAACGGAATACCAGTTCGGTTTTACAAAGAGTATTCTATGGCGTTGGCCCCCTACTTAGCTTGCATTTATCGCGAATCTTTAATTCAGCGCAAACTTCCTAGTGATTGGAAAAAAGCGCAGGTGACTCCCGTTTATAAGAAACGCAATTACAGGCCAATATCGTTGACATCAGTTTCATGTAGAATTTTAGAGCATATTCTCTGTTCGAATATGGTAAATTTCCTTGAAACGGAAAATCTTCTTTCCATGAATCAGCACGGGTTTAGGAAACATCGTTCATGTGAAACTCGGCTTGCCCTTTTCTCACATGACGTCTTGCGAGCCATGGATGAAGGTCAACAGGCGGATTGTGTTTTTCTCGACTTCAAAAAGGCGTTCGACGTGGTGCCACACTGCAGACGGCTAACGAAGATACTAGCTTATGGAATATGTTCACAGATTTGTGACTGGCTGGATGACTTCCTAAGTAATAGAACGAAGTACGTTATTCTCGTCGGCGAGTGTTCGTCAGAGACTACGGTATCGTCAGGCGTGCCCCAGGGGAGTGTGATAGGAACGCTATTATTTTCTATCTATATAAATGATCTGATGGACAGAGGAAGTTGTAATTTTCGGCTGTTTGCTGATGATGCTGTGGTGTATGGGAGGGTGTCGTCTGTAACTGACTGTAATAGCATACAGGATGACTTAGACAAAATTTCTTGTTGGTGCGAAGAATGGCAGCTAGCTCTCAATGTAGATAAGTGTAAGGTGATGCGCATGAGCAGAAAAAGCAATCCCATAATGTTCTAATACAGCATTAGTAGTGAGTTTCTTTATGCTGTCGCGTCGTTCAAATATCTAGGCGTAACATTGAAGAGCGATATGAAATGGAACGAGCTTGTAAGGACAGTTGTGAGTAAGGCGGACAGCTGACTTCGGTTTATTGAGAGAATTTTGGGAAGATGTACTTCACCTGTAAAGGAGACCGCGTATAAAACGCTTGTACGACCACGTCTTGAGTTTTGCTCAAGTGTTTGGGACCCGCAGCAGGTCAGTTTAAAGGAAGACATAGAGGCGGATAAGAGGCGAGCAGCTAGATTTGTTACCGGTAGGTTCGACCAATGCGCGAGTGTCACGGAAATGCTCCGGCAACTCAATTGGGGATCGCTGGAAGAAAGACGACGTTCTTTTCGTGAATTTCTGTTAAGTAAATTTAGAGGGCCGGAATTTGAATCTGAGTGTAGTACGATCTTGCTGTCGCCTACTTACATTTCGCGTAAAGATCACAAAGACAAGATAAGAGAAATTAGGTCTCGTACGGAGGCATATAGGCCTTCTTTTTTTCCTCGTTCAATTTGGGAGTGGAATAGGAAAGAAAATACCTAGTAGTGGTACAGTGTACCCTCCGCCACGCACCTTACTGTGAATTGCGGAGTATGTATGTAGATGTAGACAGCATACAGCAGCACGCCTAATACTCGGTAACGCGTTCTCTTGCACTGATGTACCCCTGTATTCGTCGTGGCATACATTATCAAGGGAGTGTTGGTACACCTTGTCCCACTCCTGAATGGGGATTCGGCGTAGATCTGCCAGATTGGTTAGTGGGTCCTCTAGTGCAAAAACAGAACTTTTCAATGTGTTCCAGGGTTCATGCCTGAAGGATATACTGGCCATTCTAATCCTGTGATGACGCTATCACGAAGGAAGTGTTCACAAGATGAACGCGAGATTATTCGTCCATTAAGACGCATCCTTCACCGAAACGCCGAAGGATGTCGTCCCTACACCGTAAAGCCACTTTTACGAACGCCAGTGGCGTACCGACCCCACATAATGCCATCCTAAAACATCAGGAAACCACGAGCTTTATGCATTCACTGGACGTTGTCGCTCAGGCCGATCAAGATACCTTCAAAAACGTCTTCCACGATTGTCTGCCTGAAAACAGGTGCGAGTCAATTCTGTGAACTGCACTAGATATCAATTCGTACTGATCCATTAAGCACGTTGTTAGTTCCATCTGTACTGCTCTCCATAGTGTCTAAGTACCAAAGCTTGACCTCGCCATGGACGCTGGGAGTGAAGTGGCATGTCATGCAGACTGACGTGCAGTTTGAGTCGAAAAACGACGTTCTGTGGCTGCTTGAAAATCATTAATCGGAAGGGTGATGTTGCTCTCGGTGTTTCTCCGAGCTGAAATCTGTATGTAGCCATCGTCAGCTGTTGTGACAGCCTTTGGGTGCTGAGGGTGAGGCAAGTCATATACAGCTCCTGTGTCTCTGTACCTCCACCACGTCTAAACTACATCGCTTTGGCCCACTCGGAGACGTCTGGAAACTTTCTTTGATGAGATACCGCCTGACACAAAGTAACAAGGCGGATACAATCAAACTTCGGAATTGAGCCTCTACGCATGGCAGAACTACAGAACGCACAAGCAGCGTAATTCTGGAACTGATCGGCCGTCTTATCCAGTGCGTCGCATGGGAATTGGATATACATTCTACACTCCTTCCCTTAATGTCTCTGCTCATCACTACCCCATCTCTGTACCTATTATCTAAACTTATACATAATTCTTCTTTGTGTTTTTGGCCCCCTTTCTCCGGAGTTGCACTTATACAAATTGTATAGGTTAGGTGGTAACAGTCTTATGCAACTGTAAATTAATCTAATTTAAATCAGACGCGTTTCGCTTTATTCTAAAGCATCTTCAGTGGTCATCTTTACAAGAAATGTTTCGTTTTACATTATCTGTTTGATTAAATTCGACCGACAGAAGTTCTCTTGCAACAGAATTATTTTGATTATGAATAAAATGGACTACTAATATTACTCACGTTTTCTTATGCTTTCCTCTTCATGTGTCTTTTATAGCACATTGCCACTTGATGTCACTGATTATATTTACAATATTTACATTTTCATACAAAATTTTTAGAAAAATCACCATTTCTATGGCTTGGCAGGCTTTGTATGTCGTTTGTTTTGTTTTTCTTCTCTCTCTCTCTCTCTCTCTCTCTGTCTGTGTGTGTGTGTGTGTGTGTGTGTGTGTGTGTGTGTGTGTGTGTGTGTGTTTTATTTGCTTACAAGTTCTTTGGATCGCACTGTAAGATGCGTTTTTGTTTCGTTTCTGTGAAAACAGTTGTCTGCTAGAAACGTTGTGTATGATGTTCTGTCTGTATTGTATGTGTGTGTTTATAAATATGATTTTAGTTTAACTAGCGAAGTTTTGTGTGTTTTAGTGTGTGTGTGTGTGTGTGTGTGTGCGAGAGAGAGAGAGAGAGAGAGAGAGAGAGAGAGAGAGAGAGAGAGAGAGACTGACAGACAGACAGAGACAGAGAGTGAGACAGAGAGAGAAATTCTGATTTTCTGTAGGTGTGTGTGTGGGTAGGGTTTTGTTGTTCTTGTTTAATGTCTTGTCAAATGTTTTGTGTTAATAGCTGAAAACCCAATGTTGCTTGGGTACTTATTTACTGCAATATTCAGCTAGCCCGTATACTCCTCCATCCTCTGTCTGTTACCGAGCGAAGTGGCCCAGTGGTAACACACTTATCTCGCTTTCGGGAGGACGGTGGTTCAAATCCATCTCCGGCCTTTCAGATTTAGGTTATCCGCGATTTCCCTAAATCACTCCATTCGAATACTGGAATTACTCCTTGGAAAGGGCACGACCGATTTCAAACATTGCTTGAGCTCTGTTTCTAATGACCACGCTGTTGACTTCTCTCCTTCCTTCTTTTCCTCCGTCTGTTCATCTGCTCCTCTTCCTCCGCCACCTCATCATCCGCCACGTTCTCCTCCTCCTCTTCCTTGCCCCATGTATCCACCCATCAACACCCCCTTTCTCTGTGATCACCTGCACTGCTCTCTGGTAATCTCCGTCCCCTCTCTCTGTTCACCTTCTACCTCCTGTGTATATGAAAAGTTACACATATCTTCCAAATGTCATGGTGCTCGGCCAAACGGTATCGAGTTCTGTAATACGGCCCCTCCGACCTGCAACGAACGAAATTTTATGCAGACAGTACCATTCGACGGTTTTGAAGGTCAAGTCTGCAAACTTTTATCGCAATTGGATGACAGTATGGCAACGCCTAAAATTCTAATGTAACACGAAGCGGCAAAACCAATACAAAATTATTAATTTTTATTTTTCTGCAATTCTTTTGGGTTTTCTCCACTTTTATGTTGTAAACCACCCCAGTATGACAGTTCATGAACCCTATCGATCATGCTAGGGACTCACTAAATATGGCTGTTTTCGGACGAGACGGCCTACAAAATGACCTAGAGATGTCTGCCGAATCGCCGTTGAAGAGTGGGACAATCTGCTTGTAACGTACCCTACAGTGCCTCGCTGAATACAGGCATGCATCAGCAAGCTTCGGAGCAAGAGAACGTCTTACTGGGTGTGGTGTCGCACAAGTCCAAAGTGCGCGCCACCTACTTTCGCCGCGCGCCGCCAAGCACGCACGGCGCGGCGTTCTTACGACGTCAGCCACGAGCGCCCTCTGCTACAACTCCGCTCGTGGCCACCACTGAACGACATCGTTCACTTGGGACTGAGATAGGAACCAGTTAACACTTCGGAATCAGATAGGCACTAGTGAAGACTTGGCTATCGGACAGGCACTAGGCAGGCCTCTAGCTCAACTATGTATCAGCATTCTGCAGTACTGAGCTATGTAAAAGTTTTGTATAAATTCTGTGCAATATATATCTCGTTCTAATTTACTCTAGTGTTTCTAGTTTCTGCTGTCCCGCTGGCTGCTCCCCTCCGTACCTGCAGAAGCGTGCTACTTTATTCCTGTGTCGCTCTTCCTACTCGGCCACCGATACCTACGACGGAAACGTGACACAAAAGCGGCGACGAGGCTGGGACACAAAACTGGGTATTAGAGATGCTTTTTTCTGCTGCAATCTGAAACGCAAATTCAGAATACCAACCTGATATGTTTCAATGCAAGTCGACACAGGTTGCCAAAGTCTTAAGTCTCTGAAAGATTTTTTAGAATTGTATTGACGTTAGCGGAAACATAGTTAAAATCAGTCAACTAGATTCTGAAAAATGTTCAAATGTTTGTAAAGTCTATGGGACTTAACTACGAGGTCATCAGTCCCTAAACTTACAAACTACATATGAACTACTTACGAACTAGGACGGCACAAATATCCATGCCCGAGGGGGGATTCGAACCCCCGACCGTAGTGGCCGTACGGACCGTGACTGGAGCGCCTTAGTCCCCTCGGCCACCGCGGCCGGCTAGTTTCTGACTTTTAGAGACACTGAAGAACAGCAAAGCCACATTTTCCGCATTTTGGTCAGAGGATTCGTCTTAATGTATCTCATCTTGCACTCTTGTGAATGCGTTCCTTCATGCTAACGACATTACATTGGTCAACATTAATTCATAAAATTCAGCAACCAGTTTCTTGTAATAATTTTTTTGACGACTGGTTTCGGGCGCTTGAGTGTCCTTCTTCTGGTCTCTATAAAGGCAAACAAATGCATTGGTATTGATATTACAAAAATGTTCAAATGTTTGTATAGTTTATGGGACTTAACTACGTGTCATCAGTCCCTAAACTTACAATCTACTTATGAACTACTTACGAACTAGGACGGCACAAATATCCATGCCCGAGGGGGGATTCGAACCCCCGACCGTAGTGGCCGTGCAGACCGTGACTGGAGCGCCTCAGTCTCCTCGGCCACCGCGGCCGGCGTTGGTATTACAGCAATGGATATAAAACGTACAAAAGTTGGTTACAGAAATTTAAAATTGTGAGTTAATAGTATTCGACAGGAGTGTGAAAGTTTTTAAAACTAATTCAATGATTGATGCAGTTTTGAAACAAATAGATTGTAATAAAAGATATGTTCATATAAAGGGATAAAATTTAAACTTACATTTTAGTATTGTAGCTTAATATATGTACATGCTGCATGAGACGGAACGCTAAGTGCAGAGATTATGCAAAGAATAACAGCTACTAACAAAGTATCTATGGATGAGCCTCATAGTGAAGGGGTAAAAATAAATAAGGAAAAAAACCGTGGGATAAGAAACAGTAATAGTCGGTGAGTAGACAATAAAAACGTAAAGAAAGGAGCAGGTGACTTATAAAACAGTCGCTTAAGAGATTAATAATTCAGTACAGGACAATGATAAGTGGCGCCATAGACGGAATATTTCGGAACTATCCACTGACACACTAGTAGGACGCTTAGAATGCCGCTATCAGGGCAACTGTCAATATAAACAAAGTGTCATTATGTCTATGGCTTCAAATATTAATAGGGATAAACTGAGAAGTGATTCTCATACGACAACTAAGTTAAGGATGTGGGTTATAAGCGTTTTATGCATTTTATGAATTAATAACCTGAACAGTTGCTGCCATGGGTAAAATACTTCAGTGGTCACCATGTTCGTTTGTATCATCGCGGTATATTGTTCATCGAAATTTACATAGGGAGAATACGTTATTGGAATAAAATAAGAGTAATCATAGCTGGCCAGGAAACATTTAATTGTTCGTGTATCCCTTAAGCTTTCTGTCTTTTGAACGAATCACGCACTTAACTACTAAGTGTACTCACAGATTCACATTTATCGAGAAAGCGGCAATTTTACGAGTTCTTTGTTTACTGGGACATTCACGAGGAGCGTATACATTCATCCGTGTGAGTTAATGCTATTGACAATGATACGTCCTGCCTATACTCTCTTTTCGTCTCGCGATGCAATTCGAGTAATACATATGTGAAATTAATGAAGTTACCTCTATTTCGCAACTGCGACCTGTCGGATGTCAGCTACACAGTTTCTCCATATTCTGGGCAGGGCAGCTATTTGTGGTAACCATGGCCATCTTCGTGCGGCTATGACGTAAGTTCGTTGACAGAATTTATGTGTACCGAAATGCAAGGAGACACAAACAACGTTCGAGCCGTGAAATAATCTTCACACACGCACGCGCACACACACACACACACACACACACACACACACACAGACAGAGAGAGAGAGAGAGAGCTCTCTACCTGCCACAACCAGGCGACGAAGCCGAATTTTCCAGCGCGTCATATACTGCGGAAAGTTCTTGGACTAAGAAATTATACAATAGCATCAAAATTACCGTTTTCAGTTGTGTTTTACGATTTGGCTTAATCTGGCTCCACAGTTTCTTTTCAGACGTTGAGAAATCCAATTTTTCTCGCTTGTTTGTGAGTTCTGCTTCATTCACTGCTACGGTTTCTCTTTACCTGTTGCATTTCAGAGAGTTAGAAGACGCTCACTGCATGGTATTAATTCACAAATTAGTCTATGGTAGCAAATTTATAACAATAAGAACAAATGTAATCGAAAACGTACTGATACAAAGACGGATGAAAATATATGCCTCCCATATCTTTGTATTAAAAACTCCGAAAGCTTCCCAAATAAAATTGACTTTATTAAAAATTCTGGATCTTTATTCCATATATATTTGTGTAAAACAAAAAGAACTTCTGGTCAAATGTAAAATATACTAGAAGCAAGACACAAACAATACCTTCACTACGCAATATTCAGGGTAATGATGCCGATGAGAATGCTACTAAAGCAGAGTTACTAAACCCAGGTTTCCAAAATTCTTTCATAAAAGAAGACCAACTTAATATTTCAGTTTTGCAACAGCTGCCAACAGCAGTAACATAGACGTAGATGACGTGGAGTAATGAAGCCGATTGTGTTCTGATTAGGTTCCTATCAGAGTATACTAATGTATTAGCTCCTATGAAATCACTCGCTGAAACTTGTGTCTGTACTCAAAGACTGAAAAGTTACACAGGTCATACCGATATTCAAGAAAGGCAGTAAGAATAATCCACTGCATTACAGAACTAAATCATTGACGACTATTTGTAGCAGGGTTTACGTATATGTACTAAGTTCAAATGTTATGAATAACTCAAATATAATGAGCTATTGACCCGTAGTCAAGACATATTTAGAAAATATCCTTCTTTTGAAACACAATTAGCGCTGTTAAAACGTTTGTAAATCTATTGGAACTAACTGCTACGGTCATCAGTCTCTAGACTTACAAACCCCTTAAGCTACCTTGCACAAATCACAAAACACACAATTTCCCGAGGGAGGACTCTAATCTCAGGCGACAATGGCCGACCAATATGTAGGATGACGCCTTAGACTACGCTCCATTCCGTGCGGCAATTAGCTTTGTACTCAGAAAAAGCCACATACAGAGGATATTACATAGTTTCCTTATTTCTAGAATCCAGGAAGGCGTTTGACACGATACCTCGCAAACAGCTTTTAATGAAATTGTGTGGTTTGGTTGTATAGTCTCCCAATGTGATTAGAATGGGGAATTCCTGTCAGAAAGGACAGAGTTTATAGTAAGTAAAGATGACATCTGTTATCCTTTCGCCAGGGTAGTATTAATGGACCGCTGCTGTTCCTAGTATTTATAAACAATTCGGGAGACAGTCGGAGCAGGCCTCTATGTTATTTGCAGATGGTGCTGTCATTTACCGTAAAGTCATCACAGGATCAAAACAAATTGCACAACAGTGTACATACGTGTATGATGTGAAGTTGGCAATTGACCTAAATATTGAAAAATCTGAATTCGTTCACACGAGTACTTCTTTTACATGATCATAGAATCTCAAGGCAGTAAATTCAACTGGATACCAAGGAGTTACTATTACGACAGATTTAAATTGGAAAGAACGCATACAAACCCTTGTGCGGAAGGCGAACCAAAGGCTGCGTTTTATTGGTAGAACACTTAGAAGGGAAAACTTTAACCTCGAACGCTCGTAACCGCAGGAAACCACGCTTAGAATAACAAGCAATCAAAAACAAACCAGTGATGTGCGTCATTTCTATGCAAAACGCCGCACTTGTCTGCTAGCGTCACTTGATGGTGGCATTGTGTAGCTGCACTAACCAGCACTCCATTTGCGTGAGTGGTATAGCTGCAGTACGTATTTGTCTCTTGGAGTGTTCACGAGCGAGTTACCGTGTAAACTGTGTACACTGCAGTGATATCATGAAGATAATTAATCCTGCACATGTGGTCCATATATTAGGGACCAAGTTGCAACGTGCTGATTATGGAATTGACATCGAGGCCGAGGATATGGAGTTCGCGGATGTATTATTTAACGCAATAATTCAGAAATATAATGGCGAAGACACAGAAATACACGAAGTTATGTTGGATAGATACACAGAATTTGGGGAGAAGGTACCTGATACTGAAAATTGCGCTTCATGCAGTACACAACATTCACCTCCAGAGCAACAGGAACAGTCAAGTCACAGTGAGTAAGAACCCTCGCCACCCAAAAAGATGAGGTCCAGTGTACAAGAATATATTGATGCCTGAGTACTAGAGTACATTTATGAGGAGTATTAAAATCGTGGCTGTAATTCCTGTAGCAAACTAATGAAGCGCTACAAGTGTGGTTCTTGTTATTGTACTGCGTGAATGCGAAAGTGATTTGGAATGTCATAACGTGGCTTTAGTGAGGTGTACACATTTTTCTCTCTCACTTTGTTTTAATCACTTCATTGAAATTTTGCATCTGCACTCTCAGGGCTAACATAAATACTTTCACCAGTTTAGTACTGCTGTGTGTATGTGTTTTGCACTATTGTTAGTACTTTAAGTAGACAGTCTTGGGACTGCTGACTGAATATGTAATGATACTGACGCCATTAAATCTTATAAAATAGTGTGTGTGTGTGTGTGTGTGTGTGTGTGTGTGTGTATGTTCCACATCTCCTCATAAACTACTGGTCCGATTTAACCAAACTTGGTATACATGATCCTTACTATCAGGCAACAATCGCTGTCGGAGTAAGAACCACCTACGATACATACGTAAGGAGGTATGACGTCATAAACAATGACTGTCGTTAAAACGGCCGCATTATGCGATAATATTCTACATCTGCTCCTAAACTAATGGACCGATTTCAACCAAATTTGGTACACATATTCCTTATGTGAGATAACAATTGCTGTAGGAGTACGAACCACATAAAGCATATGTTTCAGGAGATATAACATCATAAACAATAAGAGGTCTGCCACATAATGCGACGAGACTTTATGAATACACTATATGGAAATGAGAGTACTTAGCGCCTTGCAACAAACTTTAAACATAATTCCAAACCTCTATTAAACTTTTTCTCGCTGATAACCATGGCAAAATGATGAAAGGGAAAAAGTTTCTCGCTTACTATTTTTCCGCTGCCCATGGAGCAAAACTATAGCATTCGGTATAACGTTACAATTTATAATTACTATTCTACAAATTGTACTCGTAGGAAATTTTGCAGACGCTATACACACTTAAAGTTGAATGTACGTTTGAAATTGAATCACAGTGCGAGGTAAGAGGACGTAAAGAGTAATGTTCACGGAAAACCGCCCCATCAAGCATTACGTTTTAAACTATTACTTCTTTACAACCAACCGTATTCGCAACAGATTTTACTGTCATACAGCACTTACAAAAATCAATATAGTCCTGCAAATTTATACAATTGTACAACACATCTGTACGAATAATAAATCTGTAAATGTAGGTCTGTCGCTGTTCGCTTCGATCACTGCACTAATTTTCATGCGGTTTTCACAGGAAACATATGCGAAGATAGGTTCAGGATCTAGGCATCATTTCATCCAGATAGAATCACAAAAAAAAAAAAAAAAAAAAAAAAAAAAAAAAAAAAAAAAATGGAGAGAGAGAGAGATCGTAATTTTAAGTGTTTTCAGTGACCGCCGTGTCTGTCTGTTCATCTATTAGAAACGGCTTATCTGCAAAACTACTTCACGAATTCGCATGGAGTTTTCACAGGTAACTTCAGCCAACTTTAGTTTCATGAAAATCGAATCATTGTAATAATTAATATCACAATTTAAAGTTTTTCAACTCCAACCGTCTTGTCTATCTTTCTCTTTCATCACGTTAATCTCCAAAACTAATAGTGGAATTTTCAGACGTTTTTCACAGGTAACGTTAGGGTGTCGTGCGGTTACATAAACGTTTCATTTCACAAAATCGGATCAGAAAAAAATAACATATCACAATTTAATCATTTTTCTGAAAGCAATCGCATGTGTTTATTTGTAGAGAGTAGTCTCCAAAAATAATACACGAACATTCGTGGGGCTTCAAACGTAATTTTAGAATAGCTTGAAGCATAACGTAAGCTACTTTTCCTCAAAATCAAATCAGGGAAATAAAAAATATCGTAATTTGAAGTTTTAGGTGTATATCATGCTAGGAAATAACGGCGAAATGCAGGAAAGAACCAATAGACGCACTGTCACTTTAGGATTCAACGCAGTGAATATAAAACTGATATCACAATCTAACTTATACGTACAACAGCTATGGAAGTTTCAGTCACACTCTTGGAGCGACAATAGTGATTCTAGCGGAAGCAGAGCCAATCGTTGCTCAGTGACCGCCGTCCAGGGCACACATGTTGCACAAGAGGCAGATCTATACTGTATGTTAACCGGCTTCTTAATAGAAGCGGCTTATTTTCATTTCGTACGTGCTTTCTCTTACAGTTCATCAAACTTTCGTGTGCTCGCGTGTTTATTTATTCAGAATCGCGTTTAGTTGACAGATCAGTGTTGTTATTTTCATTTATTACCTCACGTATATATTTTTCAGATTCGTTATTAATGGTTTAGTGTTTGTAACATATTTTTCGAAGCTCACTGTTTATCAATCTTTTGTGTGCTCCATCGTATATTTAGTCAGCTTCGCATCAAAGCAACAGTTTAGTGTCCACGTACGTATACTTAGATTCGCGTCAAAATCACAATTTGGTGTATTCTTCCACAGTTTAAATCACAACAGTTGCACTTATTTGGAACATACACAGGTTTTTAGAATGGCTAGTAAATGTGACTGCTGCGAACGGATGGTGGCAGAGTTGGTGACTCTTCGCTCGCAGCTTCAGGCGGCGTTGGCTTCACTGGCAACGCTTGAGACTGCGGTTGGTGGGCGCCGCTGTTGTGGGCCGCTCGCGGGGTTGCAGCAGACGCCCTGTGCGTCTGTTGTGCCCTCCGATCGGCCTGCGGCTGTGGCCAGCCCGCTCACTGTCCGCGGGGGGGTTTCCTCCCAATCCGTGGTGGATTGGGAGGTCTCCTCAGCGCGAGCCAGGTGGCGTAAGACTACTCAGAAAAGTTAATCCAGTTGCAATTGAGACCTTTTTTAGCCTAATTAAGGAATAAGAATGGCAGGATGTTTATTGTGCTGATAATACAGTTGATAAATATAATGCTTTTCTGAACACATTTCTTATGCTGTCTGAAAGTTGCTTTCCGCTAGAACGCTCAAAACAGGGTACATCCAGTAACAGGCAGCCAGGGTGGCTGACAAAGTGGATAAGAGTATCATGTAGAACGAAGCGGAAATTGTATCAAAATGTTAGCAGTCAGAATGAAGATGCAGTAGCTCAATACAAACAGTACTGTAAGGTTCTGAAAAATGTCATTAAGAATGCAAAAAGTGTGTGATATGCAAAAAAAAAAAAAAAAAAAAAAAAAAAAAATAGCAAAGTCTCGGGATAAAATGAAAACTATCTGGTCAGTCATGTCTGGTCAGCAGCAGCAGATAGAAGATATGTCAGTGTGTAGTAGAAATGTTTCTGTTACTGACAAGTAAGCCACCCATTAAAGCGGATTGAAGATGACCTTAAGATTATGAATAGACAGAATAAGGGAAGAAAGTTAGATCTGCTAGATCAGCTGGAGATTGTAATACATAACGCTAAAAGCGACGTTTCATTAAATGAAGAAGTTCAAGATAATACATACAGCTTTTTTAAAAACATTCTGGACCTATTACAACAAAAATAGTTTATTTTAAATTTCAAATGACCACGTTTTCTTTTATTACATTTTATATTTTTATTGTCTCATGTTTTAAGACTGTTGTACAGATTATCTGATGATGAGAGTTTGACCCTTGAAACGCGTCATATTTTAGTGTTTTTACTCGATATCTGTGGTTGAGCCTACTTAAAAATAATTAAGTAATACAACCACGACCTCACATCCATTATGGATATAATAAACAGAATCCAATTAGAAAGTACTTTAATAAAAGTACCGTCGATTGGTCTAAACCTGCGCGCCTCCCATGTCATCTGCTACGTACTCCTGGTTAGGCTTACACACACACAAGGCTTAATACAGGAAGGGGATTTTGCGAAATGTGAAAAAAAAACTAGTGATTTGTGATGTAATGTAAATTTAGCGAAATTTTAAGTTTCGGTTATCGTTTCGGTTTCGGCCACAAATCATGTTTCTGTCGGACTCAATAAAACGGTTTAGTACTTAACATTAGCTCTAATTTGTTCTGTTACACTTTCCGATAAAGAGGGAACAAGTGAGATTCGTGGATGTTAGTTGATTGCTCGCAGCTTCTCTTTTATTTACATTTGGATTACACGATGTGCAATAAAATATCTGCACAGTTCCCTGAAAAGAATCCTTTGTTCACACCTGCAGCAATAATTCGGCAACCAAAGCGATCGCGTTTAATTAAAGGCACTCGCCGAAACTGCTCGGCTAGGCAGTGGGTGGGCGGGCGTGCGCCTCTGGTAATGGAACGCAGCCGGCGAGGGCGGCTGAGCGAGGGCAGTGGTTGCCGACGCGGCCAGCAGGCTGCGAAGCGCTCAGCCAAACTGCCGCGCGGCGGAAATGACGTCATTCCGGCTAAACGCCGAACATCTGCAGCGCGGGAACGCAGCGCGAAGGGCAACCACGCGAAGCGCCGCGCGCTTCTGCGTAAATGAACTGGCGGGCAAAGAGGACAAGGCCAGGAGAGAAAAAAACAACAGAGAGAGGGAGGGAGGGAGAGGGGGCAGGCAGAGAAGTATTGTGTATGTGTGTGTGTGTGTGTGTGTGTGTGTGTGTGTGTGCACAGACGAGTAGTTGCAGAGTGGTATCGCGCCAAGTGAGATAGAAGGCCACGAGGAACGCATCCACGCCACAAGTCTGTTACAGAAGCCGCACGCTATTCGGTGAAAGGGCATCAACATTGAGAGTGCATTGAGAATTCCACTGGTACACACAGAGGAGCAGAGGAGACGTCGAGTAAGTGGGAAGAGTACTCCAAAGGCGTCTACGGAAAGGGGGAGGGGGAAGGACGGGACGTGTCTGACACTATCATTGAGAAAGGAGTCCGCCTCCGTAGCTCAGCGGTAGCGTCGCTGACTACCACGCAGGAGGCCCGGGTTCGATTCCCGGCAGGGGACTGGGTGTTGTGTGTTGTCGTAATCATCATCATCATCATTGGCACGTAAGTCGCCCACGCGGCATCACATAAAAAGACTTACAATAAGGCGGCCGAACAAACCCGCAAGGGTTCTCCCGGCCAAGAATGCCATACGCTCATTTCCATTGAAAAAGGAGAGGTTGGCGTGGTGTAGTTGGAAGGATAAAGTGTGTAAGGCTGTCAACAGCAAAGTCCTTAGTCGTTTGATCGATGGTGTAGCCATAACTAGAGATATCGAAAACGCACTCAACCGGCTAACTTCAAAGATTTACCATCTGCAAAACTCCTTTTACTCGCACCTTGTGACAGGCAACAAAAAAGCGTGGTTCATCTCCGATTCAGGACCTGCTGTGGGAGTAGGGGGGAGGGGACGTAGAAATTGTATTCAATATTGTAGACACACAGGATCCAGTATTGAGCACTTTGAAACAATTGTCATGAAATAAAGCTCAAGTAATGCTTATCCGACGTCAGAAGTTTGGAAATCTTTGGAGGGAACTGGCAAACAAGCGACCATTCAGGTCGGCCTACAGTGCTTCGAAACCTGGGAGAAACAACATCTGAGGAGTAAATGGGATTTGGTTTTGAGAGGGAGGGGCTCATTTTTTAAAAGTTAGCTTATCTCTTCATCAGTTTAGTGTTCATGTGCCTATTCATATGTTATTGGTGTTTATTATCAAGGAATAATGTACAAAGTTCAGAACCTTTTAGAAACAAATTTCTCAGCTTTAGGCTTGGTGGAGAAGTGTGAAATAAAGATGCTTAGTTGAAGCTCGAGTTGAAGCAAGCGCAAACAAGCCGAGGTAAGACATTCTGAAGATCTTTTAAAGAAAATATATCTAAAGGAGGGAGGCGACTTCCCTTTTGCGCCACTCGCAGAGGTGCGCCGAATTGCCTCTTTGGACGCCGAGCGAGGAGGCGGGATGGCACTATAAAGATCCGGCACTCAAAGGAGTGAATCCCCTAGTCATCTGAAGCAGCAGCCACCTCTGGCCTGTGCACTCTGTGTTATTTGTGCTGGATGTCTGTTAATCCCCATTGTGTGGGTATAATCCCATCGGAAACTTGTTCAGACGAATTACCGGAGTACATATACATGGATACCCTGCAAATCACATTGAAGTGCATGGCAGAGGGTTCATCAAACCACTTTTATGATATTTCTCTATAGTTCCACATGACGGTCGCGTGGTCTAAGGCATCATGCTGCGGTCTAGGCGGCCGCTGTCGGAGGTTCGAGCCTTCACTTGAGCAAGTGTTATGTGTGTGTGTGTGTGTGTCTGTGTGTGTGTGTGTGTGAGTGTGCCGCCATCGTTATCTGTGCGTATGCTGTACCATGACATGTCACCTCAGTACGTATTGCAGAGATGAAGAGTTTTGGCAGGGTGGACTGCCTTGTGAAGCTACTTCATACAAGTCTATTGACAGGCAATAACGAACAATAACAATCCTCTCAACAGCGGTTTGGTACAACCTCAATTCCTTATTATCAAGTCAACCACAGCAGACGGACTAAGCATGAAGCTGTGGATAAGAGTTGCGCTCCTCTGTCCGTTAGATGCTTTGACTTTGGGGGATTCTGGATGCATTTCCCAGTAGCTACTGAACCATTGACGTCGCCGCTTTTAAAGCAGACGACCAGAGCGCGGTGTGAACGGCTGTGCGCTATTGCGCCCGTGTATGGCGTCCGTCCAGCCGGGCGATCCATCATGGCGGCGCGGGGCTTATTGATGGCTCGTCATGCGGCAGCCCGCCCTTCTTCCCAAAAGGATAAACCGCTGAGCCGGCCGCCGCCATTTGTCAAGACGTCAGCAGCGCGCCACGCGGCGCGGCCCCGAACTGCAAAGCAATCTCTGGGGAGAGAACGCCGCTGCGCCTTAATCACTGGCAGAGCGGATGGTCGATTAGCGGGGGTCCCGTCATAAGACGCCGGAGCAGCCGCTTAGAGACATCGCGCCATCTCGTGGAATGACTGCGGTAAATTGCCCACGTTCTTTACGGGGAACAGAAACCCTCTTTGTAGTAAGCAACATAGATGGATATTGTCGCTCTGTTGTTGTAGCGCTCTTCAGTCCGGAAACTAGTTTGATGCAGCTCTTCAGCCTACTCTATCCTGAGCAAGCCTCTTTGTCTCCTCATAAGAACGGCAACCCACATCCATTTAAACCTGCTTTCTGTATTCGTTTCTTGGGGTCCAACTGCGAATTTTCCCCCACAAACTTCCCTCCAATGCTAAATTTACGATTTCTTGATGTCTAAAAATATGTACTACCAATCTATCCTTTCTTTTAATCAAGGTGTTGTCAGCTTCCCCAGTCCAGTGGACAGCGTAATAGATTACCACGCAGGGGGCCCGAGTTCAATTCCCGGTCGGGTTGGAGATCTTTTTCCACTCGAGGACTTGGTGTTATACCGTCCTCATTATCATTTCGTCATCATCGACATGAAAGTCGCCCGTGTGGCATCACTTAAAGACTTGTACCAGACAGGCCGAACATGTTCCTAGCTGGGGTCTAACAGCCAAAAATGCCACACGAAATCATCATCATCAGTCAAATACGCCAAAAATTCCTTTTCTTCCCAAATCTGTTCAGTACCTCTTCGTTAGTTACACCTAATCTTCTCCATTCTCCTGTAGGACCATATTTCAAAAACCTCTATCCTCTTCTTGTCTAAACTATTTATCGTCCAAGTTCCACTCCCATACAAGGCAACAATCCACACAAATTCTTTCAGAAAAGACTTCCTTAGACTTAAATTAATGTTCGATGTTAGCAAATTTCTCTTTATCAAAAAAGCTTTCCTTCCCATAGCTATTCTGCGTTTTACATCATCTGTACTGCGACCATCATATGTTATTTTACTGCCCAAGTAGCAGAACTCATATACCACCTTTATTGTTTCGTTACCTAATCTAATTCCTTCAGCAGCGTTCAACATTGCCTGATTTTCTATGACTGCATTCTATTACCTTTCTTTTGCTCTTGTTTCTTCATCCTATACGCTTCAACACACTGTCCATTTCGTTAAACTGCTCTTCCTGGTCATTTGCTGTCTCTGACAGAATTACAATGTCATCAGCAAAACGCAATATTTTTATTTCTTCACACTGTACTCTAATTAATCATCAAAATTTCTCTCTACTTTTATTCACAACTTGCTAATGTACAAATTGAATAACATTGGAGAAAGGCTACAACCATTACTCTCTTCCCAACCATTGCGTCCCATTCATGCACTTCATCTCTAATAACAGCTGTTTGGTTGATGTAAAAGTTGCAAATAACCATCAATTCCCTATATTTTACCCTTCTTGATTCCAGAATTTGAAACAGTATAGTCCAATCAATGTTGTCAAAATCTTTTTCCACATCTACAAAACCCGAGAAATGTAGGTTTGTTTTTCTTTAATCTGTCTTACAAGTCGTGTCTGCAAAATTGTTAATATGACCATAGTTATTCCAATAATAACTAAGTGTGAAATTAATTAGTTAATCCTGAGACTAAATTATTGATCCAATTGCTCCAGTTAAAGGGCATGGTATATAATCTGCTATATGAAATGGATGATTATTATTATTTGTTAGCATAGGTTTAATAAACTTCTCTTCAAAAAATGTTCTTAGGATTGAGAATACATATGCTTGATTTATAGCTACTGCTCATTCTAAAATTAATAATGTTATTTGTCCAATGATGAGAATTAATATAATTCTTGTTGTTAATAATGGTCCTGCGTTTCCTAATAATGTTAATAATAAATGTTCTGCAATTATATTTGCTGCTAGTCGTACTGCTAGAGTACCTGAACGGGTAATATTTCTAATTTTTTCAATTAGGACTATAAATGATATTAGCGCAGTTAGTATTCCTTGAGGTAATCTGTGAGTGAATATATGGTTAGTGTTATTAATTCATCCAAATGATATAAATCTTATTAATTTGGTAATTCGATTGTGAATTGCCTCCCGTGTTCCTACATTTCTCCTGAATCCGAACCTTTCTTCTCCGAAGTCAGTATCTATCAGCCTTTCCATCCTTTGAATAATTAGTATTAAATTTTGCAACCATGACTTATTAAACTGGTGGTTCTGTAATTTTCAAACCTGTCTGCGCCTGCTTTCTTTGGAATAGGGATTATTACATTTTTCTTAAATTCTGCGGTTAATTCGCCTGTCTCATACATCTTACTCACCAGGTGAAATTGTTTTGTCGTGGTTGGTCTTCCAGAGACTTCAGCAGCTCTGAGGGAAGGTCATCTACTCCATGGGCATTGTTTCAATTTAGGTTATTCAGTGCTCAGTCAAATTCATATCTCAGTGTAGTATCTCTTATTTCATATTCATCTACTTTCTCTTTCTTCCTACAATATGAAATTAATTGTCTTTGTAGAGCCACTCTATATACTCTTTCCATTTTTCAATTTGCCTCCTTTACTCGGAGCTATTTTGCTTCTCTCCATTAGCCTGTTTTATTTTTCTGCAGGAGATATCTAGTTTTCCCCTAGTGATACATTATACTACAGATCTACATTTCGCTTCTAGCCACTCATGCTTAGCCAGTTTGCACTTCTTGTCACTCTCATTTCTTAGTCGTCAGTACTCCATTTAAGCTGCTACATTTACTGCATTTTTAAACCTTCTCTTTTCATCAATTAAATTTACTATATCCTGTGATATCCAAGGATTTTTTGAATGTCTTGCCTTTCTACCTATATGGTCCTGCGTTGACTATTTCATCGCTCAAAGCTACCCATTCCACTTTGTAACGTTACATAGCGACTTTGACCGTCGCAAAAGATGATATTATATCGTTGCGCTCTGCCAGCGTTCTCTTCTCTTTGCAATCTATAGCGTAAGTCTGCTGCATTCATTTTTTTTTTGATGGTTTAACGAAAGTAGAGGGTAAGGCTTACGCTTCGAGTCACTGTTTTTATGTCCTGTAAAATGATCGGACGTCTCGCTGCTGACCGCTGCTTATGATCTGTAAGTGTGAGTGAACTATTTTTTTTTTAAATAAAACTAAAACGAAGTCGAATGGACTTAAAATCTTTTTCTTTCAGTAGAGTAGTTTATTTCCTTCACTAATTCTAAAATAGTGATATAAAATACAGGAAGCACCTAATAATGGACCAGGTGTTCGTATTACAGAAGTGACTGATGGAAATTCACAAACTGAGAGCACTCAAACAAACTAGAAGCGCTTTCGTCTCGCCTCCCGATGACGAGCGACACAAGAACGGGGGCACAGCACACATTCCAGTTAACACGAGGTTGTTCAAGCTAGCATACACATTACTGGAGGACCCTCAGAGCTCAGTGTCGCTCTCTTTGCAGTAGCCATCAACCGTGTTTTGGACTGTCTTCCACCAGCTATTTCGGCTTCCCTTTTCGTAGATGACTTTGCCATCTACTGCAGCTCTCACAGGACGTGTCTCGAACGACTTCTTCAGCGGTGCCTAGACCGTCTCTACTTTTGGAGCACTAACAACGGTTTCCGATTTTCGGCCGACAAGATGGTCTGCATGAACTTTTGACGGCGAACGGAGTTTCTCACCCATGTCTTCACCTAGGTCCCCAAATCCTTCCTTTCGCTGACACAGCGAATTTCTTGGGACTCGTGTTGGACAGGAAACTTTGTTGGTCCTCCCACGTTTCGTACTTAGCAGATCGCTGTTCCCGCTCACTCAATGTCCTCGAAGAATTAAGTGGCACTTCCTAGGGAGCAGATCGGACCCCTCTCCTTCGCTTGTACCGCTCTCTAGTCTGCTCGAAACTGGACTACGGATGTATAGTATACTCATCTGCACTATCATCTATTTTAAGTCGCCTTAACACGATCTACCATTAAGGAGTCCGTCTGGCTACAGAAGTCTTATATACTAGTCCAGTAGAGAGTCTTTACGTTGAAGCTGCCGAACTGCCGCTGTCCTACCGGAGAGACATCCTCCTCAGTCGTTCCGGGTGTAAGAGTACACCTATCGCTGTACCTTACAGTTTGATTTAAAGTAATGTATATATTGTCTTAAATTTGTTTATTTCATGTATTTTTTCATTTCTTGTATGCTAGATATATTTCTTATGTGACGACATTTTCTATATTGAATCATTTAGTGTAAACATGTACTATATGTGTAAACCCACATGAATGCACGGACATTCTTATGTTGTAAGTTAGCAATGCGCCAGAGAAAATGTTGAACCTGTTGTAAAGACTTTCTTTGGTACAGAAGTAGTAGCTTTGAGTGTCGCGCTGCTGAAGCAGTCGCGGTGCGGACTCGCCAAAGTAAAGACATAAATGCAGTTTTGTTGATGGTGCAGAGGCACGGTAGGCGCAGTGTGGCGCGAGTTTTATGCAATTGCAATAAGCCTGAGAGGCATACTGTTTAATGTATTGAACGAAGTGCGAAATAAGTTTATTTATACTCGATCAGTGTAATCTTTTTCCATGTGTGCAAGAAAAGTAATTGTTTGGTATCAAGTCTATTGTCACCGAGTGTGATCGTTGTTGTAGTAAGAGTACCTATTGTAATCATATCTGTCTTGTTTGGACTTCACGACGAAGACGACGAAAGCAGATGAGTACTTTTGTAACATTTTATTTTGTATGCATGTAAATGTAGTGTCAACCCAATCAGAACTTTGGTTCAATTATACATGACTTACTTTGAAACCAGTCTTAATTTTGTAAGTAGTTGTAGTCACCCCATTATCACCATTATTAGATTATGTTGAATATGCAAGGCTGTACATTGACTAACAAGTTCAATCATTTTCAAAGTAACTGACGAGTTAAAGAATTGCTAAACGTGTTACAACCACAGAGACTAGTAATTAAAGTGCAAGAGAGTTTGCAAGTAAAGTAAAGTTGGTTTCAATTATGTAGAAAGTAACCAGGCTAACAGTAGTCAAAGTATTATAGTTGATTAACCAGACTTGACTGAAGTAATTTTTTTTATGAAATACGTTAAATGCCAAACTCTGCACAGCCAGTTACACGCGTACGCTACCCAGGCCCTGGAACCAATTAAAAAAAAAAATTGTTTACGTAAAGTTTTATAAGGAAGTCGAATGTTTTAACAATATTATTAAAATAATTGGGAACTTTAACTGTAGTATTTGTGAAGCTCATTGCACTACGCAGTTTCACAGTACTCAGCTATTATCATTGAAATCAGAGTCTATCAGCTATTACGATTTTGATTATAACACGAACACGCCATCACCACTACATGAATTCTGACACATTTATTAGTGAAGTTGTGCTGTTCGTGAATCCTAAGAGGTGCTAGTTGGAGGCTGTAGTCAATGCTAAGTCAGATAGGGCCAAGCCTAATTAATTACCACAGTGACTGTTTCAAGTTAATTAATATCTTGTTTTTATTCAAAATTTTAACGTTCACTGCGAAAGTGTTGTCGCGACCCATTAGTTGTGATTTGCTGCAACATTCAATAACGAAATTATTATTACTAGAGTATATTATTACGCATTCTGAATTTTGAGATTATTTGACGACCTCCAACAGGCAATTTTCTTACACGGGAGCCGTTTGTCAGCGGCTCCAAAACTAACCATGGAGCCGGTTGCGCCTTTGTCCTTGGTGGCAATTCCACCCGATATCGTCTTCCCGACCAGTGTTCAATCTTTACTGCGGAGCTATTTGCTATTTATCAGGCCACCCTGTACATCAAGCGACACTCGCTCCCTAACAGTGTCATCTGCTCGGACTCTCTGAGTGTTATTCAGAGCCTCTGCGAGCTATACCCATTCACCCCATAGTACAGCATATCCAGGAACGCCTCTACTCACTTCCTGTCAGTGGAGTCGCTGTGGCTTACCTGTGGATTCCTGGTCATATTGGAATATCAGGGAATTAGTGTGCGGATACTGTTGCCAAGGAAGCAGCTTCCCTATCCCTGCTAGCAGCCTATTCCAGTCCCCTAGGTGAACTTCAGGCGGAAGTCTCACGGCGTGTGGTATCGCTCTGGCACGCACACTGGTCCTCCCTCCACGGGAAAAAAACTCCGTGATATTAAGACTTCCCGTTTTGCTTGGTTGACCTCCTCACAGCCCTCCCGTCGCGAAGAGGTCATTCTCGCCCGGTTGCGCAAAGGACACTGCCGTTTCAGTCACCGTCACTTACTTTCCGGCGACCCCGCCCCTCTTTGCGGTCACTGTTCACAACCCCTCACTGTCCACCACCTTCTGGCGCAATGTCCACGTTTTAACCGTCTTCGTCAATGTTTGTGTTTTCCATGGGTCTTGTCCGACATTTATCAGACGACAAACGCTTAGCTGATGTCTTACTTTTTATCCGTCACACAAATATGGCGAGGGAAATTTAACTCCGCCCCCCCCCCCCCGCCCTCAGGGGATAGCTGTCTCTTTTGTCAAGAGGAAATCTGACCCAGGGAGTTACCTTTTTTTAAGAGCTTTCGTTTTAAAGTTGATTGGTTTTAGCGTGTTTCCTTTTCTCCTTTCCTCTTTTTACCCAACTTTAGTTGGGCGCTTATGACCACAGTATTTTGCGCCCTAAAACTAATTTAAAAAAATACTGAAGTAATTTAAACATTCGTGTTATTAGATACAGGTGCTGCAGTAAATGTAATATTACAATCTTTATTTGAAAGAGGGGCAGTACGAGGTCGGTCAAAGCCCATTAGGTTGCAAACTCAGATAAAACTGCACATATGTGATGAAGTTGACATATGCACATTTTTAGTGGTATATGCTCTTGTTGAAGACTGCATTATAGGTATGAATACTTGAGAGGTAAAGAAACAGAAATTGATTTCAAAACAGGTAAGGTGAAGGGATTCTATCCACACAAGGATTTGAAAAAGTTTCAAGCATGAAGTTACGCAGAGCGATTTGATGTGGATGAAATGGTGGTTATCAGTATGAGAAATAATTTAACAGATGTTTATGAGCGAAGTAATATTTTTTATAACGTTCAATTAGTAAATATTCGAAGTAAAAAGAACAACCATTGTGGTAAGTACCTTATGCTTAAAAACAACTTATGTGATTACTATAAAATGGTGTTGCTGGTATAATTCACTAGTAAATAGTGATACATGATGGATAACCTGCAGGTTGTATGCTGGGACATTTTTTTTTTTAGATTGATTCAACTTCATACAGGTTCAGTACTTTATGTGAAGAGTGTATATTATTTTATATGTAGGTGTGTGGAGATGTTTAGGGATAAGTATTCAGGTCTTTGTTATGCATGTTTGCAAGGAAATGAGATCAGCAGAAATGAGATGCATTTGTAAGCTGTACGGATCGTTAAACTGTGAATCGATGTACTTGAAAATTATCTAATATCCTAAATAAGCTATATAACTTTGCACGCAACTAAACAGACTATTGTGTACACAATGTACAACTTGGAGATGTGCAGACAAATAACAGAAATTTTTATGTGTTTTATAAATGAAAACTTGACTGTTGACGGAAACTGTGAGACAATATGTAAGCCAGTGCCGCCAACATTTTCCAGTGACAATCACTAAATCAATCGGACACTATGATACAATATGTAAGCCAATGCCGCCAACATTTGTCAGTACGATTCACCAAATCGATCGGTCCACTATCATATAAAGAGATGTATATAATGTTTATAGTCCATTAAGTGTTAATATCTACAAGTTTAAAACGTGTTTGAGTTCATTTCTTACTAATATTAAGAATTATGTGTGTATTAATGAAACTACATGCATTCATTAAGATTTTTCGTTGGTATGCAAAAGTGTATTGATGTTCTTCAAATTTAACATGTCTTAGTACAGGTTCACGTCCAGCAGCTGTGTTTATTTTATTTTATTTTTTTCCAACACTCACACTCAGTAACATATCAGTCATACATGAGTTTCATTGTACTATTGATCCAGCAAACAACTGAAACAATACACCTGATTCAACAGGAATCTTTAACATCTTTTATTATAAATAAAATTAATGATCAATGAATGTTTCTTTCATGAACCATGATGGGGGTGAGCTGTAGCCGACGTACTGAGTACAGCTGCACAACATGTAGCAAGACGCAATCTTACGCAGAGAAAAACAGCCCGATGAGCGCAGCTACCACTTCAGTTACAACTATTACCAACTACATTATTATCAACGACGGTTCATAAGAAAGAATATTGTAAACTTACTTACAAGAAAAAAGGAACTGACCTTCGTAACGAATTTTCATGATTGGGTCAAACAGATTTATTTTCAGAATTTCTTATTATTCTTTTGTATGATTGTTAATGGTTTTATGTCATACGTGACGTCAATAAAAAGGTTTTTTTCTTTGGTTTCGGTCGTTTACACTTGCTATCCTAAAGAAAGCGACTTTGACCGTCGCCAAAGATGACGTTATATCGTTGCGCCCTGCCATCGTTCTCTTCATTAAGAATCTGTGGCATTAGTCTGGTGTATTCATTTTTTAGTCTTTTTATATTGTTTTAAGAGACTAGAGCGTAAGGCTTATGCTTTAAGTCACTCTTTTTATGTCCTGCAAAATAATCGGACGTCTCGCTACTGACCGCTGCTTATCTGTCGCTGTTGAGTGGAGTGAACAATTTTTTTAATAAAACTGAAAGGAAGTCGATTGTACTTAAACACTTTTTCTTTCAGTAGAGTAGTTTACTTCCTTCTTATATATAATGATTATGCATTGTTAGAAGCCATCTTTAAAATTATTCAGAATTTTGCCGTCAATATGGACTTAAAGCTATCCAATCCGCACAGGAGAAACTGATAGCCTCATAACGTACGTATGTATGATTGCAATACAGTTTCAACGGCGAATACTACCTTTTGCTAGAATTTGATCATTTCATACAGTGGGTACAATTTTAGCCGATTTTAGTGTTACTTGCCACAGAATTTAGTTATTTTCGGAGGCAGAAAATCTGACTTTGAATCTGACTTCTTTTTCCGTACCATGAATTTACAGTCGTCTTAAAACCAATTCTTTTACTTCTGAACAGTAATTTATGAGCAAAGATTTAATTTTGAGATTATGTTTGCTGGAAAAAAAAAAAAAAAAACCACGAACTTGGACATTTACCGGCAAGAAAATTATATCTGCCACTGTTTTATTTTGACCCGTTTTGTCAATTGTTGCCTAAATCTCCCTCTGAAGTTCTCAAGAACTTCAGTTTCCTTCAATTTATCGAGGTCCCATCTCCTTATATTCCTACCTTTCCGCAGTTCTTCAATTTCAGTCTACATTTCATAACCATTAAGTTATGGTCAGAGTCTATATCTGCCCCTGGATATGTCTTACAGTTTAAAACCTGGTTCCGAAATCTTAGCCTGATCATTATCAAAACCAACTGGTACCTTCCGGTGTATCCTGATTTGTTCCACATATACAACCTTGTTTCATGATTCTTGACCCAAGTGTTTGGTATGATTTAATTGTTCCGTACAAAATTCTACCACACGGCTTCCTCTTTCATTTCTTTTCCTCAGCCCATATTCACGTAGTATTTTTCATTGCCTCCATTTTTCTAATACCGAATTCCAATCCTCCATCACAATTTACTTTTTCCTCTCCCTTACCCGTCTGAATAATTTATTTTACCTCGTCATATATTTCTTCGATCTCCTCATCATCGACAGAACTAGTGGGCATATAAACGTGAAGTACCGTGTTCGGTGTTGGCTTCATATCTATCTTGAGTACGATAATGCGATCACTGCGGTGCTCGTAGCAGTTGACCCGCATTCCTCTTTTCTGATTCATTATTGGATCTACTCCTGTAATACCCCCAACTGATTTTGTATTTATAACCCTGTACTCGCCTGACCATAAAACCTCTTCCTCTTTCCACTGAACATCACTAATCCGTACTATATCGAACTTCAACCTATACATTTTCTTATTTAAATTTTCTAACCTCCCTATCCGATTAAGGGATCTAACATTCCGTAGAATGCCAGTGTTGTCTTCCCTGATTATGACATCCTCCTGAGTTGTCCCACCCAGAGATCCGAATGAGGGACTATTTTACCTCCGGAATACTGCACCCGAGAGGATGCCATCATCGTATATTCATAGAGTAGAGCTGCATGTCCTCGGGAAAAGTAACAGCTGTAGTTCCCCAGCCGTTTGCAGTAACTGTGTGGCAAAGCCACGTTAGCTGATGTTACAAGGCCAGCTCAGTGAATCATCTAGACTGTTGCCTCTGCAACTACTGAAAAGGCAACTGCCCTTCTTCAGGAACCACACGTGTGTCTGGCCTCTCCACAGATCCCCTCCGCTGTGGTTGCACCTACGGTACGAATATCTGCATCGTTGAGGCACACAAACTACCCCACCTCGGCAATTTCTGTCGTTCATGGGGGTGGTTTGTCTTTCTAACAAAACTCAATAAACTTGCTTTAACTCGTCGTTGTTCGGTTTTCTATTTATCATGCGGTATTAATAACTACGAAAACGCCATGTGTGAAATAGCGTTACTCTGCGGCCTGTATCTTGGGTCCTATTCCTCACAGAGATAAAGGGCTAAGTATTTTCGATAACCCTCGGCCTAGTGATCATTTGTGTACCTATCAGAAGAATCGCCGTAGTGAACGTTCTAAGGCGTCTCGCTGCGGAGCACACGGTTGCTCGCAGTCGGAGGTTCCAGTCCTCCCTGGCACATGAGAGTATATGTGTGATGTTCTTAGGTTATTTTAACTTAGTTTAAGTAGTTTACAAGTCTAGGGACTGATGACCATTGCTGTTTGCTCCAATAGGTTTACAAACATTTGAACTATTTTTCAGAAGAAGTAGAATTGTATAGCTATCCTGCAGTACTGGGTAAAATGTAAATATAGCAGACTTGTTGTAGCCACTCTAAATTGAGGAAAACGGGCGGCTGATGTACATTACTTTTGGAGTATCGTGGGCTGTATACATCGTACAGTCAATAAGTTCTGAGTGATCGAATAGTCCACGGGTGTACTACCACTTCATAGTGTCCAACGGGCACTGTGTTACATTATATCGCATAGTTGGGGCGCCGTGGTATGGTACTATGTCAGTTAGTGTCACGTCCCTAATAGAGAAAGTTGGAAGCAGACCTACGGTCGTTGTTGTGACTCTTAGGTGAATACGCCAGGTCGGACCTTCACATGTCACAGTTTGAACAACAAAACATGATGCTCTGTCTAAACCGCTGCATATTGGTCGGCCACGAACAGTTAAAATGGTACGCTATATCCAAGAAGTTGCACAGTCCCAATCGTTTAACTCTCTCGCAGCAGCAGTAGGTGTCAGCCATGGTACTTCCCACAAATTTCTGACGGACGAACTCATCATGACTCCTGTTACCCAGCACAGTGTGCCACGAATCCTGTAGACAGACAAACTTGATAATAGCATTACGGATTTAGGTTACGTCATCAGTTGTGTGGACTATGATCAATCGGATATTAACTGGAGACTCAACATGTTGTTTCCAATCCATAATTGTTACAATCCATAACTGAAACGTCAATCAGCCACCTGGAATTCGGCAGCGTGTGTGACATGCAGAGTCGTGTGGGCGTCTAACCTCCAGGTGTCGAGTCTCAGAATTTATTGACTGTGCTACGCATAACTTATAAAAATATCCTTTGTTTGTGGGCAGTTCCTGAGAAAACAACTAGAACACGATTTTTGGATAAAAAAATCTAATTTTAGGGGCAGCCACTACTGTGCCGTGTTTACAGTATATGACGTCCACATGATATTCAAAATATTCTTCTTTACTATTCCCCAAACATGTTTCAGCACTTCTGTGCAATCATCAGTGGGTTTAGTACCAAGCTTCAGGCATTAAGGAGGAAATGTCATTTGATTTGGTTGTGTAAGTTTCTTAACCTATGAACTGTAGTCCAATTTCGAGGAAAATATAGTCTTACAGACAAAGCAGCTAACATTACTTAACTTATTAGTAGGCTACAAGCAATTCGAAGATTTTCCAGTCATTAGACTTATAAACTAGTTAAACTAACTTACACTAAGGGCAATACACACACATACCCACGCCCGTTGAAGGACTCGAACCTTTGGCGGAAACGGCCGCCCAGTCCGTAGCATGATGCCTTAGACTACAAGGCCATTCCGCGAGGAATTTGTGATATTGTTATCATGCAACCGTATGACAAGTGAATGCATATCTGGCTTCATTTTTACAGAAATTTGTAAAGCCTTATCTGCGCTTCTTCGAAGATACGTAACTACACCAAGCATCGCACTGAATGAGGAGTCGCAGCGGTAACACACTGGACTCGCATTCGGGAGGACGGTGGTTCAAATCCACTTCCGGACATCCAGATTTAGGTTATCTGTGATTCCCCGAGTCACTCCAGCTAAATGACGGAATGGTTCCTTTCAAATGGGCACGGCCGATTTCCTCCCCCATCCTTACAAAAAAATCCGAGCGTGAGCTCCGTCTCTAACGACCACGTTGTCGACGGGACTTTTAAGCTTCCTCATCCTTCCCATGCATCGCGTGCTAGATTACATAAAGCGCAGTTTATCCAGGAGTTTCGACTTGGCTTCGGAATGTTTCTTCTTTGTTGAGTTCCCTATAACTCAAATGTTCAAATGTTTGTAAATCTATGGGACTCAACAGCTTGGTTATTAGTCCCTAGCTTACAAACTACTTAACCCAAGGTAAACTAAACTAAGGACAACACAAACACCCATGTCCGAGGGGGGAATCGAACCCCCGACGGCGGACGGCCGCGCGCATGGCAACACGGCGTTCCCTATAACTCTCAGTATACGCTTCCGTGAGCGAAAAATATCCGACAGAGTTCCATTAAACCGTGCAACCATTCCGTGAATGGATTAGTGAACAGAGTCAGTCCAATTTCTCTATCGTTTTTCTAACCTCAAGCACGAAATATCTCTGTCGTTAACATTAGCGAATAGAACAGTTCTTGCCAAACAGAATTTTTGAGCTACATAATTGTCAAACATCTGCAGCTTTGGGAGCTGGCCTGTCTCCACTTCTCTACCATGCACAGTAGAGCAACGATATCTTATGGTGGCCCACTTTACCCACCACACCGCAATGCTGCCTGAGCGGGAACTTTGGAGGAATTACTTGCAGAATTGCCACTTAGATGGCAAGACCGTCGCGTAAGGAATACGACACTGCCTTGCATAAGGCTATGTTTCATAATATGCCGTATTAGGATAATCGAAAGTTGAAGCTATACAGGGTGGTCGTAAAATCCCGTTACAAATTACTAGGACTTGCAGAGGACAGTGAGTACATAACATTTTGAATGGGAACTCATGTCCGGAAACGTATCGTTTCCGTTTCAGGACAGTTACAGTTCAGATGTGTAACTCGTAAACTTCTGCTTAGGGACAGAGAAACGTCTCAGAGTTCCCTGTCCTTGTATGCAATAGGTTGGATACGATGACGTAATGGACCCGTTTTTACAAGATGTGCCATTGAATGTCCCTCAGGAAATGTTGTTTCAGCCTGACGGTGCCCCCCCCCCCCCTTTTTTATGGCTGTCAGGAGATTTCAACAGACGATTGGGAGAAAGATGGATAGGCCGTGGTGGTCCAATCGCGTGGCCGCCACGATCGCCGGATTTAACCCCTAAGGTCCACTTCTGGAGGGGTCGCATGAAGAGCCTCATTTATGAGACTTGTAGAGACAGAGGAAGATCTGCTGGCACGAGTTCTGTGCGCTGCACAAGACACTGAAGAGACACCAATTGGGATAGAGAGAATGTACCAGAACATGCTTCGGAGGTACAATGTGTGTAACGACGTTGGTGGTCGCCACATCGAACCGCTGTTGTAATGCACCAGTACGTTGCGGCTGGTGCAGTAGATGCTGGGTGTTTGTTGTTGTCGAATAATGTAAACCATAAGGTGTAAACTGTAATAAAAATGCGTAAGTAATAACGGAACTATTCAGTATTCTTTTGAAAAAGATTGCAACAATTTTACTGGGTCACGTGTAATTACATTCCGCAAGTAGGAGTGGATGAGATAATCATCTGAACTGAAACCGTCGTGGAACGGACATAGGTCCCTATTCAAAGTGTTATGTACTCATTACCCCTACAAGTCCTACAAGGTTGTAACGGGAATTTGGAACCACCGTGTAGATTGTAAAGTGTTGTATGTACTGTTACTGACTGTTAGTGCAATAGAAAAAAAAAAAAGAATTTGTTATACAACTGAATTACACTAATAATAATGTGCGAGGCACGTTGTTCCATGCAAAATTTTGACACACTAACTGCGGTATAGGAAAAGGGGCAAATACAAAATGTAGTGTCTATAGAATGGTGTTAGGGTTAGAATAAATTATGACATCTACGTGTGGTAGAAGAAACACTACGTAGCACTTCTATACTGACAGTATTACTACTACAGTTCTTAACAAAATATATCAGAAAAAGTTTGGTGCATGTTATTCACTTAAGATGTTATAAAACTTGTATCTAGTACTAACGGTTGGCAGACGGAGGTGGAGGCACTTTATCATATTGTCGTCACTGAGGCTGCCACGTAATCGAGGTATACATACATAACTTTTTAATTATCATTATGAAGACGTGAAAATTCTTCTTAAGTTAATACTTCGTGGTGGTACTGAACAGTTTTAACGTAATATAACTTGTCTTTCAATCAGCAATACCAGTACAAACCTGTAAGTTCCATCTATAAGTGGACAGAGGGGCACTTTCAATTGATGCACCAAATGATCCTGCAAACGTCTGAAGAGATGCGACGTTGGCTGTACACTTAAAACGATCTGAAAGCAGTTCCTGTATTTATTCCAAAATTTAAATGAATTTTACCAAATTCTCATTTTCTTTTACGAAAGTGACCTGTGACAGTTGCAATTTATCTCATACGCAACAAGAAACAAAGCCGTATCGTACTGCAACATGAAATGTCCCACCGTAGCGTGTCCTTCCGAGAATTTCCTACCAAATCCGAGACGGTCCGAGCCTCCATTCTGCCCCCGCCCCCAAGGGCCCATCGTGGCCTAATGAATTTATTCAGTCAACTACAAACAAAGAATACTGTTGTGATTACCAAGCGACTTTTGAATTTAAAAATACAGAAAGTATTTGTGCATCTATTTGGTTCCTCAGCAGTCCTATGATTTTACTTCGTACTCTGTTTGTAACACCGAACTGAACATCCTAAAATCAATTATGACTTAATTCCTCCCAACGCTAATACACTCGTCATTCAGGCTAAAATTGCGGTGCGGTCTAAGTTGCTTTGCCACGGATAGCGCGGCCGCCCCCCGTCGGAGCTTCTAGTCCTTCTTTGGTTAAGTAGTTTGTAAGCCAAACGATCGATGACCTCAGCACTTTGGCCCCTTAACTTTAGAAATATTTGAACATCAGATCAATTCAGATAATAATCCTATTACTATGACAGTGGTAACTGTCTCCATCACAGACCCTACTAGGCGTCCGTTGTTACTGCGTTTAGTATGCAAACGGTGTTAGCATCTGCTAACTTCAATACATTCACAACCACAAGATTTATTGCATCTCTTCCTGTTCGATTACCGCCTTTCCGCAGACCGCGAACCAAAAGTTAAACATAGTCCGCCGAGCTGACGCGAGACAGCACTCAACACCATTATAAGATTGCGGACCAAACTGCCTGGTCATCAGTCCGTAACTTACAAACTACTTAAACCTAGGTAGCCGGCCGCGGTGGCCGAGGGGACTGAGGCGCTCCAGTCACGGTCTGCACGGCCACTACGGTCGGGGGTTCGAATCCCTCCTCGGGCATGGATATTTGTGCCCTCCTAGTTCGTAAGTAGTTCATAAGTAGTTTGTAAGTTTAGGGACTGATGACCCCGTAGTTAAGTCCCATAAGCTTAACAAACATTTGAACATTTTGAAACCTGGGTAAACTAACGTAAGGACAACAAACACACCCATGCCCCAGGGAGGACTCGAACCTCCACGGCGAGCAACCGCGCGCTCTGCAGCGAGAAGCTTTAGACCGCTCGGCTACTCCGCCGCGGCGATGTGTAGCTGTTAACCACAATTTTCTCTTGATTCTTATTAATTTGAATATGGCTCTTCGGGAAAGAAAAGTCGGAATAATATGGAAAACTCGAGTTTGCTTTGTCCATGGGACTTTTGTATAAACTCAAGATCGTTGCTCACCATACGGACGATACATAATTCATTTCTTGTTTCCAAGGAACTAAATCCGTTACAATTATCTAGGAAACTCAGAAATTTCGGGCAAACAGTGAAAATCATAATTTGTTGTATGTACTATTGGTCATAACTGACAGTAGCAAGGCATATTTGCCGCGCGGGAGTGGCAGGGCGTTTTAGGCGCCTTGCTGCAGAGTGCATGGGTGTGTGTGTTGTCCTTAGCATAAGTTAGTTGAAGTAATTTATAATGCCGTCCTTACGGGACGTACAAACGCAGGTGGAGAAAGTGATGACGCTGCGGCGTGTAATTCCAGTTTACAATACTCTGCGAAGGGTGGGATGACGGATCTCTCATGTCTGATTTTTGCTTCTTGGAGTGGGTTGGCTTGGCTTATTTGGTTATGATAGGGGGACTAAACTACTGAGGTCATCAGTCCCCCGTAGGGAGGGGAAGGAGTAAGGATAGGAAAGGAGGGGAGAGGGATAGGAAATACAGTCCGGGAAGTAAAGAAGGAAGGAGGGCTGCATTAGCTCGGGGCCCCGTGCTCGCCTAGCACGTACTCACGAAAGAACCGTGAGCCCCATGGAGGAAAAAGGGGGGGGGGGCGTGGAGTGGAACGTGGCCAATGAGAAGTGGCCTGGTTTTCACGTGACAAGCAGAGTTTTTGAGCAGCCATATTACAAACGGAACTCTGTATTTCGTGACTTCTTTCGTTGTAACGTAAGATGTAGAGTAGGATATTTTTTAAATCATCAGAAAATTGAGGAAATTTTGAAAATGTGTAATTTTAGATACGATTTGTTAAAATAAATTACATTTTTATAGATTTAAATGTTAATGCATTTAACGTGTGTCAGTGTTATAATTTGTATACCATTAAATAATATCGTTCTTTTGCTGCGGTATAATGCTATTCTATCAAGGGAGCGTATTTGTTATGCTATGTCATGCATTAATAAAATATTAGAACAAGTTTCAGATGCATAATAAAACGGAAAACAGGGATGGTGGATAAAGTGGTAGCGTCGCAGGCTGCAGTGTAGATATTACAAGCGGGCCCGGTTCGTGTCTGCTTACTTCCGAAATATTTGTATGATTTCCTTTTTTATTTCCTTAAAGTTTCTGGTTCTTTCTTGCTAATTTTAGTATAATATCCGATATTCGTTGTTATTTCTTTTTAAGACGACGTTTTGGCGTGGTGGTTAGCGTAACAAACTGTGGAGGAAAAGAGATGTAAATAACAGGTTTGCCTCTACACTCTCTAAGAAATTTTTAACATTTTGGTTTAATTACGGTTTATGTAATTCATTTGTTAATTTCAACAATTATAATATCTGGTATTCGACGTTATATATTAGAAACAAGAACGAAACTTGTCGACGAGAGAATTTGTTGAATTTTCGTGCTAGGGCACAGGAACCAATTAATTTCAAGCCAGCTTGCTTAAGTCACTCGGTTTTCCCCATGGTGTTTGAATTTTGTTGCAGTTCAGTACGGTTTGGATTAGTTCAGTTTCACAGTGCAAGAAGAACATGGCTGGCGTGTTGTTACGGAAGCAGATACAGTGAAGGACGAACAGTTTTTACGTCCAATATTAAACGCAAAAAAATATCGCAACGAACAATGCCGAGCTGAGGTGTTGTCCCGTGTGTAAGAACAAGTAAAATATATCAGGCAGAACCTATTATCTCTGAAGGAATACCAAAGTGAAAATCCGAATATGCAGAAAAATTACAACGCGGAAAATGAGAATACAAGAGGAAGACAAGTGGAGCTGGTGCAGATGATGTATTTCACTTTTGATAATTTTTTATGTTTTTTTGCCAAAAGGGATTTGGTCGTACATTTTATCATTCTCAACTGCCTTCAGATAAATGTACCGTCTTTATGTACACCTTTTGGCCGATTAGATGAAAGTTAGGAGGTATAAGTAGTTTTTAATAGAAACTAGGGATGCGGGAATGAGAAAGCAAGAAGGTGATGATATGAGACAGGGGACGACTTGGAGAGGAGGTGGACGAAGATGCGGGGAGGGGCGAAGTGAGGGCGAGGAGGTAATGGACAGAGAGAGGGAAGGGGAGGAGATTAATAGAAGGAGCATGAATTGATGGGCAGGTGCAATGAGGAGGTGAACAGAAAAAGGGGAGGGGATAACGGCTCCAGGAATAGGTGAAAATAGAGTTGGACTGTGGGAAGATTAGAATAAATACGTAATGTGAGAAATTTTCATGTAAAGTATACGTTCCAACTTTCATATCCGAAGGAGGAGAGAAAAGAATGGACACATACCAGGAATGGATAGAGCGAGGATGTGGAGGAGTATATGGGCATATCAGGCGAGGAAGACTAGGATGGACAGAGGGAGGAGCGAGAAGGAGTGACCAGAGAGAGGAGTGAATAAAGACTACCAGGAAACGGATATAAACAAATACCCTGGAAACACCGGAGTTTCGGCTTGTATTACAATAAAGTTGAATCAAATTATTTTGTGAATAGCAGCCTTAAATTTCATATAGAGTGATATATTTGTAATGTAGTGAATCGTATGTCTACAATGCAATACAGTTTCGTGGATGATGAAATTTTGTGTAAGAAAGGCCAACCACAGTATTTCTATATTGTTTTGGCGGGAATGGAGGTATTTGGGGAATAAAATTGTCCAAAATGTACGCTGCAAATATCCAACGGAAGTTTCACTTTTCCAGTTATTTCTTAAAACAGCAAAAAGTCTCTTCTACTATACTGTGACATATGGAACAAACATACCTAGAAGTAATATCTGCCTTTCGTAAGCAGTACAAAACCCGGATATTCCTGAGAAATATACACTCCTGGCCATTAAAATTGCTACACCACGAAGATGACGTGTTACAAACGTGAAATTTAACCGACAGGAAGAGGATGCTGTGATATACAAATTATTTTCAGAGCATTCACACAAGGTTGGCGTCGGTGGCGACGTCTACAACGTGCTGACATGAGGACAGTTTCCAAAAGATTTCTCATACACAAACAGCAGATGACCGGCGTTGCCTGGTGAAACGTTGTTGTGATGCCTCGTGCAAGGAGGAGGAATGTGTACTATCATATTTCCGACTTTGATAAAGGTCGGATTGTAGCCTATCGCAATTGCGGTTTGTCGTATCGCGACATTGCTGCTCGCGTTGGTTGCGATCCAATGACTGTTAGCAGAATATGGAATCGGTGGATTCAGGAGAGCAATACGGAACGCCGTGCTGGATCCCAACGGCCTCGTATCACTGGTAGTCGTGATGACAGGCATCTTATCCGCATGGCTGTAACGGATCGTGTAGTCACGTCTCGATCCCTGGGTCACTAGATGGGGACGTTTGCAAGAAAACAACCATCTGCACGAACAGTTCGACGACGTTTGCGGCAGCATGAACTATCAACTCGGAGACGGGCTACGGTTACCTTGACGCTGCACAAATGGCAAAACGTTATTTCTTCGGATGTATCCAGGTCCTGTTTACAGCATCATGATGATCGTATCATTGTTTGGCGACATCGCGGTGAACGCACATTGGAAGCATGTATTCGTCATCGCCATACTGGCGTATCACCCGGCGTGATGGTATGGAGTGCCATTGGTAATACGTCTCGGTCGCCTCTTGTTCGCATCGACGGCAGTTTGAACAGTGGCCGTTACATTCCAGACGTGTTACGACCCGTGGCCCTCCCCTACATTAGATCCCTGCGAAACCCTCTATTTCAACAGGATCATGCACGACCGCATGTTGCAGATCCTGTACGGGCTTTTCTGGATACGGGAAATGTTCGACTGCTGTCCTGGCTAGCACATTTTCCAGATCTCTCACCAATTGACGAGCCAGTTGCTCAGCCACCATTGACCAGACGTATTCAACCACTACTCTTGATGAACTTTGGTATCGTGTTGAAGCTGAATGGGCATCTGTACCTGTACACGCCATCAAAGCTTTGTTTGACTCAATGCTTACGCGTATCAAGGCCGTTATTACGTCCGGAGGTGGTTGTTCCGGGTACTGATTTCTTAGGATCTATGCACCCAAACAGTGTGAAAATGTAATCACATGTCAGTTCTAGTATAATATATTTGTCCAATGAATACCTGTTTGTCATCTGCATTTCCTCTTGGTGTAGCTATTTTAATGGACAGTAGTGTACTTACGATTGATTGCTGAAAAAAATCTACAAATTTAGTGTAGGATTGAGCTTTTGTAAAAAAAAAAAAAAAAAAAAAAAAAAAAAAAAAAAAAAAAAAAAAAAACACTGTTGTCAGTATAGAACTATAATGATCTTGTAATGATCATAATATATGGTTGATGGTGAACGAGTAAATATATAAATAAAACTAGGTGAAAACCCGGCGTTGCCCGGGTATTTATTTATTTATTTATTCGAAACTTGAGTTACTACTTTTCCTATCCACACTGTCCATCTCCTTTTTCCTAAAAACATGTTACATTTATCAGAGAATAAATGGGAAATTACAGGTAAAAATGCACTCGTTTCGGAGAATCCAATCACGAAATTCAACAATAATGATTGTAATAATATCACAGATGGATCACTGGATGTAATGCGGTAAACGTCAAATCGATTTTTTTAAACAGATGTATTAAAAGAAATTTCTTTTTTACTGATTTATTTATTTATTCTTTTACTTATTTGTATGCTTATCCTTACAGAGCAAGAGCTGGAGACATTGTAGCACGCATAAGCCAAAGATATGGCATGTGGCATCACGTTTCGCTGTACGTAACCTCCTTGCTATAGAGTCGCAAACGTCATCGCTGGCCTTCAGTCAGAATTTTTTTATGACGACTTTCAACCACCATATCTACCATCCCCTTATAGTTGTCGGCATGGAAGTGCTATGGTGTACAACGGGACACTTCGGACAACAATTACACACAGACCATTCGTTTGCGTTCTGTAGTTTTCGCTGCAGAACGAAATATTAACACACACACACGTAGAATTTTATATACACCGATAACTTTCCATCCCATTATACTCCACCCTTTTATCAGTACAACCCTCAAGGAACAATGCAACCAATAAAACCATTTTCAAAGAGTAAACATAATTTTCAAAGAATCATTATTGTTCCGCATTTCGCGTTATATTCTTCAAATTACTAAATATCTATCAGATCGCTATAAAACCGTGCCCATAACCTTTCTCAGGGGTAAATTAGTAGCTGTACAAATATTGAAGTCTCTGCGTCTTGTCGTTTGGACGTGATAAGCGTACACCGAAGAAACATTCACATTAATATATATATATATATATATATATATATATATATATATATATATATATATATATATATATATATATATATAGATATAGATAAATAGCTATCCGATCGCCGTAAAACCGTGCCTAAAGCCTTCCCCGGGTAGACATTAGTAACTGTACAAATTGTTAGCTCATTATGTCTTATGGTTCAGACGTGATAAACGTACACCGAACAGACATTTACGTTTATAGATATAGACAACTTGGACACGAATCAGAAGCCAAATGTAATGAAAGATTTTTAGCGGACTACCGCCTAGTGCTGCTGCTAGTGGAGGTAATGCCCACATGTGCATTATTACGGTGAGCGGACTCACCACGATGCGGCCTGAAACGTGAGTAATTTGGGTGCGTGCGCACCCCGTATAACTAAGCCTGCTAATAACAGTAAATTACGCCAACGTTAAATTGCATGTAGGCTGTTATTCTAGCCGCAGTACCCGAGGCGAACCGCATCGAAATAGGCGATGAAGCAAACCGAGGGAGGTACTTTCGGTACGAGGCACGCACTTAATTAAAGCGAGTATACTGTTCACGATCCTATTACAACCAACGCCCATCACAAGGGATTCAGGCACAGTGGTCAAAAGTAGACTTACTATTTGTGAGTGGCACGTTTTAGAACATGTCTGCCCAGCCATCATCTGCCCGGTTTTGTCTACTGCACGCATACTGTCGCATACACCAAACATTCAGTCACAAATTATCTAATTATCTATGATAGCAACGACGTGGGCGACATGTTGAACTGTAAACAACTGCTCCGTCGTGTCACGTTAGAAATCGAAAATGTTCACATGTTTGTAAATCTATCGGACCAAACTGCGTGGTCATCAGTCCGTAGCTTACAAACTACTTAAACCCAGGTAAACAGGTCAAACACACACACCCATGCCCCAGGGAGGACTCGAACCTCCACGGCAAGCAACCGCGCGCTCCACAGCGAGACGCTTTAGACCGCTCAGCTACTCCACCGCGGCGTTAGAAATCGTTCAAAGGACACTTCTCCTCTTATTACTTATTTCACTTTAATTGAATATCACTAGTCCAAGGGAAACCTCTATTTCGAACTTAATATACATATAGTTTTAAAACTGTTGCTGTACGTAGCAATATATCAGTGTAATCTACACATATTACAATGATATGTACGTGTGTATGTTCGTGTATGTGTGTGTGTGTGTGTGTGTGTGTATGTGTGTGTGTGTGTGTTTGTGTGTGTGTGTGTGTGTGTGTGTGTGTGTGTGTGTGTGTGTGTATTCCACATCTTATCCTACACTACTGAACCGATTTCAGCCAAACGTGTCACACATTCTCCTTACTAACATATATCAGTCCCAGTAACACTAACTACCACACTTAATACAATTCGTGAAAAACTGCCACATCATGTGACGCGTGTATATGAGACTTAATTCATTCGCTGTTTGAGAATGAGAGCACTTAGTGACTTGGAACATTCTTTGTAGTACATTATTTCAAACCTTGTCGATACATGTTATTCTTGACTACGACAGGAAAATGATGAATAGAAAGACGTTTATCGCTTACTACTTTTCCGCTGTTCAGTTAGTAACATTATGAAATTCGGCATGACGTTATAATTTATTATTTCCGTTCTACCAATATGTTCCGGAGACAATTTACAGTCAATATACGAACATACTAGTGAATGAACCTTTGAAATTATATTTGTGCTGATAGTGACACAAATGAAGGAAAAAGAAAAAGGACAAGATTTCGGAACCAAGTTCCATCTTCAGGTGGGAGAGAAGGGAAGAAAAAAGGATTGGAACGTAAGGGGAAGGCAGTTCACGACCTAGGTCATGAGGATGGTGTTTAAGGAGTGTGGAACTCAGAGATAATGTATATTAGTATTGAGCCAAGCCAGAGGAGCATATATAACCAAAGAGGAAAGATCAAGCAGTAAAGAGAAGAAATGATCAGTGAACCGAATGATGCTGAGCGGTGGAGGGGGGGTTGTCTAAACGTCTTTGATTAATAGGAAAAAGGTGAAAAGATATAGAGGAAAACACACACATATACACACACCATGAGAGGGAGGAAGGTAAGGAAGGGGGGGGGGGTGAGAAGAGTATCGATAGGTGAGTTAGGTGAGTTGAGGATGGAGGGGGGGGGGGCGAGAGGTTAGCGTATATTTACGCCAGGAGGGTTCCGGGAGGAAAGGATATGTTGGAGGGCAAGTTCCCATCTCAGTAGCTCTGAGGGATTGGTGCTAGGTGGCAGTATCCAAATGGCACGTGTGGTGTAACATGTGCCCAGGTCCCTGGACTCATGCTGGAGGGCATGCTCTGCCTCAGGATACTAGGTGTGCCCCACGCGAACAGTCCGTCTGTGACCATTCATCCGCTCAGCCAATTTATTGGTTATCATACCAACATAAAAATACTCCAGCCCTCCACAGGAAAAACCTACCCTAATCAAGGCAGGGCCACATGCAAGACAGCACACATCATATATCAACTGACATGTGCCCACTGTGCGGAAACACGCTATATGTAGTTCCATACGCCGACTGAAAGTCATGGGATGGGCACTTAATATCGTATGGGGTCCCCTCAGACTCTGTGACACGACTTGGAAGTGAGTCTCAAGTCCCTGGTGCTCTTTTGGAGTTCAAACAGTTTACAGAGCAAATGCTAATTCTGGGCTGTTCATGGCAGTAAGATCCATATGGCGGAGCCTGCTGTCCATGACATTACAGATATACTCTATGCAGTTGAAATATAGACAGCGATGTGGCCATCTACGTCTTTGTAAGCCGGCCGCGGTGGCCGAGGGGACTGAGGCGCTTCAGTCATGGTCTGTACGGCCACTACGGTCGGGGGTTCGAATCCCCCCTCGGGCATGGATATTTGTGACGTCCTAGTTCGTAAGTAGTTCATAAGTAGTTTGTAAGTTTAGGGACTGATGACCCCGTAGTTAAGTCCCATAAGGTTTAAAAAAAATGGAACCGTCTTTGTAACTGCCATGCATGTACGTCGAACCATTCCTGGGTGGCGAGGGAGCTATTAAGGAATAAAAATAGAGGTCATCTGAATGAATTTTTCACAGAGAACACTTTAATAATCACAATCACTTGGCTTAAGAATCGTGAAACAAGATCGTATATGCTTAACAGTAGTTTGTAAGTTTAGGGACTGATGACCTCGCAATTAAGTCCCATAAGCTTTACAAACGTGTGAACCTTTTTTTCCAAACTACTTAAACAAACTTATGCTAAGGAACAGACACACACACACACACACACACACACACACACACATGCCTGAAGGAGAACTCAAACCTCCGAGAGAGAGCGACCGCACACCCCACAGCAAGGCAGCTTAGACCGCATGGTCATTCCTGCGCGGCTGCAAACTAAAATTTAAAAAATCTCTAAAAGGTAGACAAGTGAGGAAATTGGACCTGGATAAAATGAATCAATTTGATGTTGTTGAGAGTTTCAGAGGGAGCATTAAGGAAAGATAGACCGGAGCGGGGGAGTAATACAGTAGAAGAAGAATAGGTATTTTATTACAGTCGAAATGATCGACTGGAGAGTTTCCGCAACTGCACTGTTTTATTTTAAATGTGTTTATTTCCGTCAACAGTTGCAATATATTTGTTTAATTACGTGTTTCGGTCACTTGGATCATCTTCAGATCTTATAGTTGCGTGCACAACTCGTCTGGCTGAGTACTAATTGATACTAATTCGATGTAGGCACTTATAATTTGGTAACAGGTGGTGGTGGGGAGGGAAAGAGTAGATGGGTGGGGGGGGGGATTGGAGGGGATGGCTTGAGCCATAATAAGGTAGGGTCTTATACTGAACAATTGTTTGTTATACAGGGTGTTGCAAAAAGGTACGGCCAAACTTTCAGAAATCATTCCTCACACAAAGAAAGAAAATAAGTTATGTGGACATGTGTCCGAAAACGCTTAATTTCCGTGTTGGAGCTCATTTTAGAATTTCTCTCTAAATTTAAATTGAAATAATTCGTGCAGGCAATTTTCAAAATACCCAATTGTTTCGTTAGTATGTACTGTACTTCCTCGATGCACCGCATTTGTAAACATTGCACTGACTGCAAAACCACGTTCGTGATGAACACTAACTAGTTGATACTACGTACTGATTTGTTTGATGCTAGTACTGTAGAGCAATGAGTCGCATGTCAACACAAGCACTGAAGTCAACATTACCTTTCTTCAATTGGACAAACTGACGGTGAATCGAGGAAGTACAGTACATACTAACGAAACAATTGGGTATTTTGACTATTGTCTGCACGAATTATTTTAATTTACATTCAAAGAGAAATACTAAAATGAGCTCTAACATGGAAATTAAGCGTTTCCGGACACATGTCCACATAACATATTTTCTTTCTTTGTCTTTGAGGAATGTTTCCTGGAAGTTTGGCCATACCTTTTTGTAACACCCTGTATACATATTTTTCTAAAAGTGGGGTTTCTTGAATATATCCAGACAAAAAAATTATAAAACTGTATGTGATATGTGTATAAAAATATGGTAAGATAATTAAAACATGCATACGCTGTTTTAAAACATTGAAGGTGAAAAACAAAGATGTATAAAATTACAAATATCATACTTTAAAATTTTTTTAAATATCAGTTTGTTAAAATTATCATTTAAATGATTAAAAGTAGAATATAAAATATTAAAATTTACATATTTTTACTTTCATTGTTTTATAACACCGTATGCATGTTTTAATTATCACCATATTTTTATACTTATATCACAAACAGTTTTATGATTTTTATGTCTGGATATATTCAAGAACCCCTCTCTTAGGAAAATATTTATATAACAAACAATTGTGCACTATGAGACCCTAGCTTATTAGTGCTCAAGCCATCCCCTCCAATCCCCCCCCAGCTACTATTTCCCTCTCCACCACCACCTGCAACCAAATTATAAGTGCCTACATCAAACTGTAAAACTCAGTACTCATCCAGACGAGTTGCGGTCGCAACTATAAGATCTGAAGATGATCCAAGTGACCGAAACATGTAATTAAATAATTATATTGCAACTACTGACGGAAATAAACATTTAAAATAAGAATATGCATCTTTGACAGATTAGTAAAGGCCACGTAGATTCATATACGTAGGACAAGGCTTGATGGAAATCCATAGTAGATAAGGAACTTAATTGCTGAAAAAGGAGAATATATAATGCAGAAAGTGAAGCCAGGTATAAGCGAGTACAGACTGCTGAAGAATGAGCTTGACAGGAAGTGCAGATTGGCTAAGCAGAAGACGAAATTGAAGTCCCAAAAGAATATATGTCGTCAAATAAAAGAGACGTCGGGAGACATGAAGAGGAACTGCACGCCCACATGGAAAACCGCTACTTAGCGAACAAGGGAAACCTGAATGATGGAAGGGATATGTGAGCGACATAAGGACCACGAACTTAAAGGCAGTAATTGTAGAAATGGAAGAGAAAGCAGATGAAGATGAGATAGTTACGATACTGCGAGATAAATCTGACAGGGAACTGAAAGATTTGAGTCGAAACAAGACCCCTCGTGGAGATGGTATTGCTGCTGTTATCGGGAAAGCCACTCATTAAGAATCAGCCCACCTTGAGTGGAAGATTTATGTGACAGAAGAAAAACCATCAGACTCCAGAAAAAATAAAATAATTCCAGTTCCAAAGAAAATTTGTGCAAACAAGTGTGAAGATTACAGACATGTAGTTTAATAAGACATGGTGTCAAAATACTAACATGAGTTAAATACGTATAAGTGAGAAAAACTGGTAGAGTCCGCCATCGTGGAAGATCAGTTTAGATTCAGGAGAAATGTAGAAACATGAGGGGCAATATTTACATTACGAAATATCTTTGAAGACAGTTTAAGAAAATGCTAAATGACATTTTTACCTTTTGTACATTTGTAGGAAGCTATTGACGTTGTTGACTGGGATAAACTTTCAAATTCTGTATTCGGCAGGGCTAACATATAGCAAGTGAAAAGTTGTATTGAAGTTATATAAGAAGCTGACAACAGTTATAAGAGTTGAAGGGCATGAAAGGGACGCAGTGATTCGGAAGGGAGTAAGGAAGCGTTGCAGTCTTTCCCCAATGCCATTCAAACTGTACATTGAACCAGCTGTAAAGGAAAGCAAGGAGAATTTTGGAGTTAATTACGAATACAATAATAATAAATAATAAATAAAAATTTGCGGGTTTCGGGTGATATTTTAATACTGTCAGAAACAGTGAACGATTTGGAGCTGAATAAATGAACGGAATGGACATTTTCTTGAAAGGAGGGTATATGATAATCATTACATGAACAAGCAGAGGAAATGGTATGTTTTTTTTAAGAAAGACAGGTGAAGAAATTACATAGGAAAACGAATAAATGAAAGTAAGAGTCTAGGTTTGTTATTTGGGCTGCAAAATAACTTCTGATGCTCGAAGTACAGAAAACACAAAAGCGTTATATCTATGAGAAGAAAAATATTTTTGGGAAAGAAAAATTTATTGACATCCAATAATAATTTAAATGTTAGGAGTTCCTTTTTAAAAGTATTATTTTAAGGAATGAAACGTGGACAACAAGGAGTTCAGACAGAAAGATGATAGAAGCCTTTGAAATGTGGTGCTACAAACCAGCACTGAAGAATAGACTGCTAGATGGCGTAACTAATGAGAGGGTACTGAACAGTATTGGAGAGAACAGAAATTTACAGTACATCATGACTAAAAGAAGAGATCAAATTGTGGGACACACTCTGAAAAATCAATTTAGCATTGAAGGGAATGTGTTGTTTAAAAATCACAGAGGGAGGTAGAGAGACGAATATATTAAGCAGCTTCAAATGGTATAGGTTGCCGTTCTGATTTAGCGATGAAAGAGCTTGCGCAGTGTACAGTGCCGGAACTTCGAGATTTCCCAACCGGAACACGTAATTGATTGTGCTCTCCCCACCCCTCCTCCCCCCGTTCTAGCTCGGCATCTGTCTCCTATGCGCCCCCTCTTCCCAGGATACCCTCTGGTCGTGTCCGCCGGGACAGATATTAGTTTGCCTCCTCCCCCTCCCCCACCGACCGTCTGCATGCTGGACTAATAGGGCAGCGTGGAGAGTTCCACTAAACTAGTCTCTGGACTAACCACAACAACAGCAACAAGTAACTGTGGACGCATAGTATAGCGCGTATAAGACCGCACTCTATATAACAAAGAATGATTGAATATGTCCCTAGTATTGAAACCATGCATTTCCTTACGTAATTTCACAGACATTTTTAGCTCTGTATCCTCTCCTCGATCCCTAGACATTGTAAACGGTGAAAAAAATATCGCACTGACGTGGTTTATAGCCAACTTTAGATTTGTATTTTTATAAGTTTTTGCAAACATTTTGGACCAAAATAATAATCTAAATAATAATAAATAAATTAATAAGAGTGTCTGAAACCCTTTTAGGGAAACAAATTAGGCAGTGGTGGCTTTTGAACCACGACCCCTTCGCGTCACAGTCTAGCACCTTGCCCACTATGCTACGGCGACTAATCGAATCAGGAGTTCTTTATCTCATACTATTCATGACCGTTGTTAACTGCGTTAATATAGCATTTGTAGACATTAGATTATTATTTATCGTACGAAGAACGATGTGTTTTTGTTAATCCCTCAGTGTGCCGTTGATTTGAAATGACGTGTAAGCTACAATAAAAAAATCATCAACTACGCGAGGAACGTTAAAAGCTGTGTGTGTGTTGTGGATGTTGAACCTATCGTTAAATCAGACAACAAATTGTTCATTAACACAGCAATTTGGTTTAATTATGGCCCTGATATTGATGTATATACTATTAATCAAGGAACAGTGCATTAAACTGATTATGTGCGCAACGGATATTTTAAACACAAAACAACTGTGGCAAGTCACCCTTTGAAACAGACACTGACTACACGCAAAATTTTGACTGCGAGAAAGATATTGAAAAACCACAAACCACTTTCTTAATGTTTGATTGTGGGAATTTTATGCAGATCAGTTTCTGATTATTGAAATTTAGTATCATAGTCAATTAACTATCATTTACTATGGCACCAATAACGAAATATGTTCAACAATATTATCAAAATCAATACTGCACTTTAAATCCACTAATAACTAATTATCAAATGAAGGAAGTAGGTTAATCTTCTAACTACATAAATGAAACAGGAAAGGAAGGTCAACTTTGTTACTTATTATTAATAATCAGCATTACATCACCTACATAATACAACTTCTTCCTAGTGACATCAAATGCAATTACCTTCATTCCAGCGGTGTTACAATACAATACAATATATATTCCAAATACAATGACATCGACTTGCTGGTACAGCAGCCTCTGCTCTAGAGCGGATCCATACACACAACTCAACCGCTCTCTAAGCGAGCTGAACCACAAGTGCTTCTCTCTCTCAGCGCGAGCTACAATGCTATGCAATACATGATCTTTTGCCAAAGATGAAACTTCACAGAGTTAAGTACACATATCGATACACACAGTAGAAGCGATATTGTACATTTTCTTGCAAGCAAGTCACTCGACACAAAACAGGAGGTAAAATAATAGACATTTTCCTACAAAAATATTTTTTATGGACACGTTTCAACGTTACGTGACATCTCCGAACGGCTGGTTTTCGTTAATTCAATGGAGGATGTCAAATCTCCGTTATTTTTTGCAAATATGTCTCAAACGATACGAGATATGAAAAAAACAAAAGAGAGCAAAGTTGTAGAGAATTTTCTCCTCTACAAATTCGGTTATTCAATTTTCGTGTCAGATGAATAGTTAAGCCGTTATTTTCATTTAAATTTCGTGCTGTCAAAAGACGATCGAAAAGGCCCACTTTTAGTGTTACTACCGTAACCTAAAGTGGGCCAATATTACCTTGAATGAGGGAGATGGAAGGATTTAAGTGTAATTGATGCGTTAAATTCACAAGTTTGCTTATTACACAACAACGCAGTGACTAAAATTTTTCTTTTCCACTTATGAACAAATATGTAATATGATATTCCCATGTAAATCCTGCCTGTATTCTTCAGATTTATTTCTGTCAATGTATTAATGTGTTAAACCTTTACTGTGTTATAATCCATTGCTGTATGTAAGCGAAATAAATAACGTAACTGCAGTAGACTGTTTCTGATGTGATAATTAAGTGGAAACGTGAAGCGTACGGGCCGAAATCGTCTTTTGAATGACAGCCTTCGACAGATGAAGAGGGTCGCACAGAGTAATAGGCAGGCATCTATCCACACCACCACACAGGAATTCCAAAAGGCATCAGAATCGACTCCAAGAACTACGACTATCAGGCGGGAGGTGAGAAGACTGGTTGCCCATAAAACCACACATCACTGAGACCACTGCGAAATGAAGCTTCGCTTGATTAAATGAGCGTAAACATTGGACAATTTAATAGTGGAAAAACGTCATGTGGAGTGACGAATCACGATACAAAATGTGGCGATACGATGGAATGGTGTGGATATGGCGTATTCTCGGTGAACGTCATCTGCAAACGTGTGTAGTGCCAAAAGTAAAATTCGGAGGCGGTGGTGATACGGTGTGGTCGTGTTTTTCATTGAGTGGACTTGTAACCCTGGATGTTTTGTGTGGCACAATCACAGCACACACCTACATTGATGTTTTAAACATCTTCTTCCTTCCCACTGTAGAAGATCAATTCGAGGGTGGCGATTGCATCTTTCAACAAGAACAAACACCGCTTAACAATCCACGACCTGAGGTGGAGTTGTTACAGGCCCTGTAATGTACTGGACTTCACAACCAGACCACTTTTGGGATGTTTAGGAACCCCAGCGACCTACATCGACACCTCTCCTTAGTGCAGCACTCCGTGAAGACTTGAGCTACCTTTCTCCAAAAAACCCTCCACCACCTGATTGAACGTATGCCTGCGAGAGTGAAAGCTGTTATCAAAGCTAAGGATTGGCCAACACCATATTGAATACCTGCATTATAAATGGTAGGTCCCACGAACTTGTAAGTCATTTTCAGCCAGCTGTAAGTATACTTTTGATCACACAATGTATATCTGCCAAGGCCTTGAGTAAGGTATCCTTCTCCATGCACCGTACGCAAATTTATGGAGACATTGATTTTCATTATTTTATAGCAATCGAATGAACGAATGGTAGCGCATAAAATACTAATCTAATCCGAAGTGTGAAGTGTCGATGTCCACACAACATCACCAATGTCAATTTTTTTTTTTTTTTTTTTTTTTTGCGTCACCTACAGGGCCCAAATGTGAATCTGTGGCATCCAGAGACCCGCTCAAACACACATGCAAAATGACATCAAAATTGGTCCAGCGATTTCGGAGTACAGTGACATACACACACGTACACACAGAAGTTTAAAAGGGTAAGAGGAATATTATTTTTTCCCTTTTTCTGTACAATGTTTCCAGTTTTTATCTGCATAAGAATCTTCCTCAGATTTCAACAAGTATATAAACATAATGCGACTTGCTCCAGGCGTTTGTGAGGTTTGCAGTTACCAACACATTCATCGATTAATTTTCTTACTAACATATGTCTAATTTGGTTAATCATAGAAAATTCAATTTTTGTTGCTTGTTAACAGTTTTATGTAGTTACGTATTAACTACCATGAAGGCAAAAATATTATCTATCTTTCAGAAATTAGTTTTTCATTTTCTATTCAAAATATCATTGAATTAATTCTTTTAGGCATTTTCAGTAGTATTTGTGTTCTATAAACGTGTGTCCAATGGTTCTTCGATTAGATCTTCTGGGCAGAAACTTCCAAAACTTCCCCTATTAGTCCGACAACATGTTTAGGTGAACGACAGCCCAATAGGGCTAACAGAAAAATCGACTGGCATATTTTGTATAAAATAAATGTAAATGTAATTTAGGGCTTGCTAGGAAACATCTAGAAAATTAAATTGACCCCTGCAGGAAGGACTTCTATCCAACTTCGCTGCTGAATTGCAGTTTCTTAACAAGAAGGACTTAAATTGTAGGGTGAGCTTTAAAAAAGAATCTTCACTTTATATTTATAAGCACTGAACTGTGTGCTTTTATGCTCAGAATGATGGTAACACCCATACAGACATAATTTCTATCAGAATCTTATATCGAACTTTTGTGATTGGAGTCCTTTCTGCACGGAACTATTCGTTATTATTTTGTAAATTCAATTAGGGCAACATTTATATAACTTGGGGGAAGAGGGGGGGTGCGTTCAGAAATAGTTAAACCAATCCGAATAATCATGAATCATGATTCTTAATATTGATTCCAGATTTTTAAAAATAAATTTCCTCATCACAAGGTTTTTTTTTTTTTTTTTTTTTCCATGAGATACATTCGCATCTATATGAAATATCAACGTCAAACGTAACTTCAAACGTCAATTAAATGACTTACACAGAACGAGTATGATGGTGGTGACTTATAAAGAATTATATCTTTAGACATGGGTCAAAATACTGGAAAAAATTTCCAACAAAAGTTACTTGATATTCAATTCTAAAAAAATTTTATTCGAAAATTCTTTTAATACGACGGATAATAGTCGAGGTAGGGGTTAGTGGTGCCCTCTAACGATGGTCGGTTATGCCACTCGGCGTGAAGGTCGTTGTAGCCAATACATTCCTCTGTAAAATTTGGTACCGTTCAGTTGAATGGCGCGATCTAAAAAGTGGATACACTTTACAGAATGATATACAGATAGTATCTAATCGCTCTTATTTTGGCAGATATCTTCGATATGGTGCGAGATACGGAAGAAACATGGCAGACCAAAGTTTTAGACAATTTTTTTTCTCTACAATATAATTTATTCCCTTTTTTTCAGATGCATGGTTAAGGCGGTATTTGCAGTAACATTTCGAGTTGTGAAAAGGTCATCGCAAACGGACCACGTTTAATATTAGTAATTTAAAGTGCGTCAAAAGGAAAGGGATATATATTCGTAAAATTTCGACTCTGAATTTATATCCAAAATTTCATGTCAAAGTTTATCGATAGTCACAAAAGACTTTTTCTTTTGTAGGAAAAATAACTGGTACTGCACAACGTATGATAGCACAAATGTGTATATACAAATAGTTAGGCATCTTCAACTATTTTCTGCATATTTATGCGTATGTTAAATGTTTTTATAATGGCTCTTTAGTTAAAAGTATTTCACGATTTTACTGTAAGACGAGATGAAAGGCCGCGCCAATTTCTTTTTTACTGCTGTATTTGTTAGGACTGTTGTCTATGCCATGCCAGTCATGGAGCGGCCCCTGTGGACCGCCGACCTCATAGCACAGTAGTGTACCGGGAAAAATACTCAAACCTCGCCCGATCCCAGCAACCGAGAAAATGGAAGTAACAACACTAACAAGCATAAGATGCACAACGTCTTTCTGGGAGAACCAGGTAGTGCTGAAAGACCGAGTTCTGTCTCCATGTATCCGTACCCTAGGCCGCTATATCTGGGTCCACAGCCTGCTCCGAGGTTCTTTCGCCTTCCGCCTAGTGCAGCTACGAGAAGACGTACCTTCGACCTTCCACCGAGAAACTTTACCTCGCTGCTACACGGCGGGACTACCTGCTCCTCCGCATCTTCGTTCGCCTTCAAGAGTACCTTGCCTTCAGGTGCACTACGGACTTGGTACCCAAATTCCACCTCTACTTCTCTGAGGGCTGATGAGCTAGGAATCCTTCTGTGCTACGTGAAGACTGTTTGACATTATAGTTAGGAATGTCATCACCTTATTTAATGATCTTAAATCCCTTACGTTCTGCCGTAATTACGCGATTTGATTTGTGTTCTGTGAACTTATATCATAATTGTGTGAGTAAATAGTGTTCCTGAAATTTCTGTACTCCTCAATCTGAACACAAGTGTCGACGAGGAACGTACCAACGTGCATTCATCATTGAGACCGCGGAATGCTTCAGCATCAACAGCAACAGCAGTTCTTTCGGCAGTCCCAAGACACGCAAGAACAGCTGCCTAAGGACATGTTGCATCACCGACCAGCCTCATCGCTCCCGCCGTTTGGCGCCTTCAGCGGGGATATCGAGGTCTGAGTCACTTACCAATAACGACTCTTACAGCATTTCTATCTGTTGCTGCAGGACGCGTACCATCGTTAATGTTTTATCTCCTCCAGTCAGTCCAAGTAGTTTGTGCTCCACACTACTCTCCAGTCTCAGGACATTTCCACAGGCCTCTGAGATGGTCCTCATATTACTAACGCCTCTTCCATGTCATGCAACTCTAGTATTTACCAGTGTCTAAAAACGTCTGGACAAACCTACTATCAATGGAGGGCGAAAATGCAGGGACTCAGCACGAAGTGTAAATTTATCATTCTGTCAGTTTTTTGTCAGTATGACTCCAATATGTTACAGCACAAAATTGTGACAGAGAAACTTGTTACAATCTTGGATTGCTCAAGCGATCGCCTAAGCAAAGCGGAAGTAGGTCATCGCTTCTGTCGTAAAAGCGACGCCAGTCGTTCGTGACGACAGCAGACGCTGTGTCAGCGAGTCGAAAGCCTACAGTCAGCAGTCTGTTGAGTGCGACAGACGACCAGCAGAGAGAGAAGGTATACTCGTCAGCTTGTAAATATTTCATAACTGAACAGTTGATTTTTAACAATTATGAAGATCGCAGGGTACATTAGGACTGAGTAAGGAAGGGTAGGCCCATCTACATATCTTTCCTTGCTAAATTTTATTAATAATAACAAACCAACTTGAATATTCACCACCAAATAGTTAAGATTTTTACATGCACCTTTGAAGTTTCTTAAATTCAAACAAGAACAATCACAGTAATTTGATCAGTTTGAACTCCATGGAATACACAACTTTTCATCAATAAAATGGAACAGTTAAACGTTAACAGACTGACATGGCCTTAAAGCTCTAGAGTTAAAAGAACAGACGAATAAACCGCGTGCCAGCTTGAAGAGCCTAACATAAACCAAACAGGTAAACACTCAGTTTGGAAACCTGACGCAAGGAACGGTATCTCCCTAATGCAACGATAACTTAACTGAAGGAAGAAATCCCACGGCGGGCACGTAGTCCTTACGCTACGACGGAGACACCGCCCGTTGTGTCCTGCTCCCCAGGGCTGAGTGGCTCCAGAACATGTAACAGCATAACACCAAGCACAGTAAAACTAAGTCAAACACAAAACAGGTCAATAAAATAACAATCAGAAAAGGTGCCAAGGACGGGTGATGTTAAACAACTTAAAACATGTGCAAGATAAAATTTTACTCTCACTACTGTGCAACGGTTTACTAAACAAGTTACCTAATGCACTTAGAATGAATGACGCAAGGTGCCCACAAAATGTTATCATCAGCCGTTCCTGCGGCTAGAACTCTAACTTTCCAGTGCCGAAGTTTATTCGGATAAACAACCACTGACATACATTTAATCAAACAAACCAATGACTGCTTCTGCAACACAATAATAGTTTGGCACAAATTTGCATCACATCTTCAACACAATATACTACACCAAATTGTGCACTGCACAGCAGTGTTTGGACACAACAGAAACCGCATTAGACGGCACTTCATCAATCTGTGTTTGAGCAGCCACAAATGTATAAAGGGTTATTCTTCAAATGAAATAAGGCCGTAGAGTAACACTAGGTCCTCTCCTCTTGACAAGACATGGCTGGTTGGTTTGGTTGGTGTTGGGGGTTTAAAGGGGACTAAACTGCTTGGTCATCAGTCCCCTGTTCCCAGCTAAGAGATCACAGGGTTTCATGTATGATTAAAATAAGCGCAAGACGTACAGGAAGACAGTGTTGATCATAATTGCAACATAAAAAGGAAAAGGGAACCACAGTAGTGGTGGAACAAATAATCAACTAAAAATCACAGCAGATGTTGTTGGCTGGCTGATCACTAGGATAATAATGGATGAGCCAGCCATTCTGCACATTCTATACAACTGCCAGTCGGAAAAGGGTCTGACAAGACATAAGTGACAACAGATTAAAACTATAAGCGGTGTATGCCTGAAGATCATGCATACGAACCCACCGTTAAAGCTTGTGATAAAAGCCCGCTGCGCGAATAAAACCTAAAACACAGTCAGCCATAGAGGCGTCGTCAGCTAAAATCAAAGGGAGTGCAGGAGGCAGCTTAAAAGACTGCCGCAATGCGGCTAAAAGTGGACAGTCCAACAAGATGTGGACTACAGTCAATACAGCTTCACAATGACATTCTGGCGGTTCCTCTCGGCGTAAGAGGTGGCCGTGCGTTAGCCACGTATGGCCGATACGCAGGCGACAGAAAACGACTGAGTCCCTTCGAGAAGGCCTTAGGGAAGTCTTCCAAGCTGCTGTCGTGGGCTTGATTCCACGGAGCTTATTGGGCATACTCATTGTTGCCCATTCCGAATTCCAAGCCTCAAAGATCTTTCGGTGGAGACCCAAGCGGATATCACCTTCTGGGGTACCGATATCCAGGCGCTGGCATGTGATGGCCTGCTTGGCCAGCTGATCAGCGCGTTCGTTCCCTGGAATTCCAATGTGGCCTGGGGTCCATATGAAAGCCACAGAACGGCCTGACTTGCCAAGACTAAACACCGTGACTTGGATGGATCGCACCAAGTGGTGTCTGGGGAAGCAGTGGTCTAGAGCGTGCAAGGCACTCAGAGAGTCACTACAGATAAGATATGACTTCCTGGGGCATGCTCTGAGATGGTCGAGTGCACGGGTTATTGCGATTAGCTCTGCCGTAAAGACAGTACAGCCAGAGGGCAGGGAGCGCTGTTCGGTGTGGTCGCCATGAACATAGGCGTAACCCACTCTGCCGTCTACCTGGGAGCCATCAGTGTATATGACGTCTGCATCACGGAATGTGTTAAGTATGTCCAGGAACTGGTGTCGAAGTAATTGTGGTGAAATCGACGCCTTTGGACCGCCGGACAGTTGCAGGTGAAGCTGGAGGCGTGGGATGGTCCAAGGAGGAATATTAGATAGGCAAGAGAATGCAGGACGGAGGGGAAAAGACTCTAGGGAAGAAAGAAGAGAATGTACACGGACCGCAACTGGAAGACCCGATCTGGGTCGACGTTGCGGAGAGGGAAGGTCGGTATTTGCAAACAATAACCTACGATTTGGATGGTGAGGCGTAGCGTGGACATGGACAATGTAGGAGGCCAGCAACTGTTGCCGGCGGTACCTCAAGGGAGGGATGCCAGCTTCGGCAAGGAGGCTAGGCACAGGGCTGGTGCGGAATGCCCCTGTTGCTAAACGGACACCACTATGTAGAATGGGATCCAAGATCCTCAGTGCTGAAGGTGATGCAGAGTCATATACTTGGCACCCATAATCCAGGCGTGATTGGATGAGCGCCTGAAAGAGGTGCATGAGGGTTCGACGGTGAGCTCCCCAGGCAGTATGGCTGAGACATCGCAATATATTTAGGTGCCGCCAGCACTTCTGCTTCAGCTGACGAAGGTGTGGCCCCCAAGTCAGTCGGTTGCCAAACAGCAAGCCGAGAAACCGATGGCTTTCTGCAACATGAAGCTGGTCAGCAGCTAGGTACAGTTCTGGGTCAGGGTGAACAGCCCGATGACGACAAAAGTGCATCATCCGGGTTTTAGAAGCTGAAAAAGTAAAGCCACGCGTCATGGCCCATGACTGTGCCCTTCGGATGGCTCCCTGAAGACGCCTTTCAGCAACACCAATGCTAGGAGAGCTGTAGTATAAGCAGAAGTCATCGGCGAATAAAGAACAACAAACCGATGACCCCACTGCCGCAGCAAGACCGTTTATCGCTATTAAAAAGAGCGGTACGCTGAGAACGGAGCCCTGTGGGACTCCGTTCTCCAGCACTCGGCGTGAGCTGAAGGAGGTACCAACTCTCACCCTAAAAGTGCGTAGCGAGAGGAAATTCTTGATAAAAATTGGGAGTGGACCCCGTAAGCCCCAATCATACAGTGTAGCGAGAAAATGGTGGCGCCATGTCGTGTCATACGCCCGCCGGAGGTCAAAAAAGACCGCAACTAAGTGCTCACGTCTAGAGAAGGCTGTACGGATGGCCGACTCCAAAGACACTAAATTGTCGATAGTGGAGCGACCCTGGCGGAAACCCCCCTGTTGTGGGGCCAGTAGACTCCGATCTTCAAGGATCCACATAAGACGGCGACTCACCATACGCTCAAGCAACTTACACAGGACATTAGTCAAGCTGATGGGGCGGTAACTGTCAACTGCCAGCGGATCTGCTCCCGGTTTCATAACAGGGATAATAATACTATCCCGCCAATGGGATGGGAAAACACCCCCTGTCCAGATCCTATTAAATAAGGCGAGCAATTTCTAATGGAAGTCCGCTGACAGGTGACGGATGAACTGGCCATGTATGCGGTCTGGTCCCGGAGAGGTATCGGGACATGCAGCAAGAGCAGTGGTAAACTCCCATTCCTTAAATGGAGCATTGTACAGTTCCCGGCGGCGAGTGTGGAAAGATAGAGGATTTCGCTCCACCCGTTGTTTAAGGGAGCGGAAGGAGGCACTATAATTTGCTGTCGCGGAGCATCTTGCATAATGCTCTGCCATGCACTCAGAAATTACGGCCGGGTCAGTACAGAGAGTTCCATCGACGGTCAGAGAAGGGATTCCCGCTGGTGGGCGGTATCCATAGAGGCGCCGTACCTGAGACCAGACGCGAGAATGGGAGGCACGAGAGCCTATAGAGGCGACGTACCGCTCCCAACAGTCCTGTTTACTTTGCCTGATAAGTCGTCGGGCTCGGGCCCTGAGCCTTTTAAAAGCTATCAGATTCTCAAGTGTAGGGCGGCGCCGGTGGCATTGTAGTGCTCGCCGACGGTCCCGTATAGCCTCAGCAATCTCTGGCGTCCACCAGGGCACGACCTTGCGCCGAGGGGAACCAGTGGTGATCGGAACGGTCTCCTCTGCAGCTGAGACCATAATAGCTGTGACCTGTTGGACTGCCGTATCAATATCATTTGGTAATGGAACAGAAGCCACAGCAGCCGAGGTGTAACGCTGGCAGTCTGCTCGATGTAGACACCATCTGGATGGGTAGCCTGCAGGTTCAAAGTGCTGGAGTGACAGAAGAATGGGGAAATGGTCACTCCCGCAAAGGTCGTCGTGGACCCTCCAACTCAAATGTGGGAGCAGGCCTGGGCTACATACAGATAGGTCAATAGCAGAATATGTGCCATGTGCTATACTAAAATGTGTTGGTGCACCGGTGTTTAAGAGGCATATGTCCTGCTGTGTCAGTAACGTTTCAACGTCTCTACCACGTCCCGAGGGCTGTATACCGCCCCAGAGAGGATGGTGGGCGTTGAAGTCCCCCAAAAGGATAAATGGTGAGGGTAGCTGCGCGACCAAGGCAGTGAGGTCAGCAAGGGAAACGACCTCATCTGGTGGGTGGTATAGAGAGCAGACAGTTATGTCCTGCATTGTTCTGAGTCTAACAGCCACTGCCTCGAGAGCCGTGTTAAGAGGCACGGCAGCACTAGCAACAGTGGCGAGGACATAAATGCAGACACCTCCAGATACCCTGTTGTAGTCAGCGCGGTTGTTATAGTAGCCCCGATAGCCACGGAGGGCTGGGGTCTGCTGGACAGGAAACCATGTTTCCTGTAGGGCTACACAGAAAGCAGGATAGCGGCACAGTAATTGCTGCAGCTCGGGTAAGTGGCGGAAAAAGCCGCCACAGTTCCATTGCAAGATCATGCTACTTCTTGATTGCTGAGGCATGGCAGTATCGACGGTGCTGTTGGTTCCACAGAATCACCGGTCGTCGCCGTCGGTGGAGGCAGGGCCTCTACATCCATCGCCTCCAAAGTCTTGGTGATAGCCAAGTCCTCTGGTGAGGCGAGGAGTTCCACCACGTCCTCAGATGTGTGAGGTGGTGGTGGTGGTGGTAGAGGCGGCGGCGGCGGCGGCGGCGGCGGCGGCGGCACAGTGTCCACCGAGGAAGGCGTTTGCTTAGCAGCCTTCGACTTTTTCTTCTCTCGCTCCTTTTTTAGGTTTCTCTTGCTGGGAGGGCTTTGGGGCCTCGACCTCAGCCTCAGGGACTGAGGAGGACCTTGAAGCCCTACGACCATGAGTCAAAGTAAGTGGCTGTGTCAGCCACTCACTGGTACCCACATTATCAGTGGGAGAAACCATAGGAGGAAGGGAGCCCAGGGACCCCTTCCTGGCGAGAGGTGCCGGAGAAGGCTGCTGCTTCTCCGGCTGGGTGTTAGGGACCGGAGTCCCCAACGGGTGTGGGGCAGTTGCCCCCACAAGAGGTGGTGGGGGGGCAACAGAGGAAGGGCCCCCAACCGTCAAGGGGGCAGTTTGATGTTTTCGGCCCACAGGGGCCACAGAAGGTGGCGTGACATGGGAGGCTGACGTCCCCATAGCGGTCGGAGACGACGCAATGGCAGCAAAGGATGACGACATCCGAACGGGATGAAGACGCTCATATTTTCGTCTGGCCTCTGAGTACGGTAATCTATCCAGGGTTTTGAATTCCATGATCTTGCGTTCTTTATGTAGCACACTACAGGTCGGCGAGCAAGGTGGGTGTTGCAGCCCACAATTCACACACACAGGAGGAGGTGTACATGGCGCGTCCGGGTGTGATGGACGCCCACAGTCCCTACAGGCGGGGCTGGAAGTGCATCGGGAGGACATATGCCCGAACTTCCAGCACCGAAAGCATCGCATAGGGGGAGGGATGTACGGTTTTACTTCACACCGGTATATCATTATCTTGACCTTCTCAGGCAGTACATCGCCCTCGAAGGCCAAGATAAATGCACCGGTGGCAACCCTGCGATCTTTCGGTCCCCTGTAGATGCGCCGGACGTAGTGAACTCCTCTCCGCTCTAAATCAGCGCGCAATTCGTCGTCAGTCTGTGACAGAAGATCACGGTGGAATATTAAGCCCTGGATCATGTTGAGCGTCTTATGCGGCGTGAAACTTACGGCGACGTCTCCTAGTATGTCATAGGCGAGTAAAGCCTTTGACTGTGCAGGGGATGCCGCTTGTATTAAGACAGACCCGCTTCTCATTTTAGAAAATGATGCGACTTCGCCAAATCTATTTTCGATGGTTTCAACAAAAAATTGCGGCTTAGTATTAGTAAAGGATTCCCCATCAGCCCGAGTACAGACTAAGTACTGGGGTGAGTAAGGCTCAGATCTGTTAAGGGCCTGATGTTCTTCCCAAGGTGTGGCCAGGGAAGGGAACGACCTGGGGTCATACTGCACACCATTAAATTCATTTCTTCCTCTCTTAGAGACGGCGGTTTTGCGCCCGCCCACGCTGTTTATGGCTCGTTTCATTTCTGTCCCACGAGCAGCTAGGGAAATAAGGTCCACCCAGGCAGAGCCCCGCTTGCCTGGGTAAACCTTGTACAACTGAGGTGCGGCAGGTTCCTCAGAGGTTGCTCGCTAGCGGCTGTTCAACCTCAACAGCCATGCATCTCCTCGGAACGTAGAACACCTTGAGATTGAGGTTTTTTTTATAGAGGTTTGTACCGTCCTCGCGACCCGGGCGATTAAGCCAAGATCCCCGGGCTCTGAAACGTACAACGTTCCACCGTCGCGCCGAACGATGTTCGTTGAAGCACGCACAGAGCTTACGGTGTAGCGGACTGTTGGCGCGACACAGCCCACACAAGACATGGCAATACCTGTCGACACCATGAGCTCTAGACCCCAGGCAACAACACGAGTCAAGCATGCCCTGACAAACAGGAACACGCAGCAAAATGAAAATCAAACCACATGGGCGGTTACTATTGGTGTCTCGCAGCCACTCCGTACTTCCAGACGAACCTCCAGATCGCGAGTCCTCTCTTCTCACCACACCCGCCAAGGCGCAATATATCAGTGGCCAAAGAACTCAAAAAACTAAAGATTAAACTACTTCGGAGAAACCGAGATATCGAACCCACGGTTCAATAACTACACGCAACTCTGTCACATAGGTGAATAAGACCGAGAATATGTCAGCGGTTAAAGGGCTCATTGAGTGAACGCTCCACTCACAACTAGGACCCATTTCGTCATTACGGACCGTCCCATACGTCATAGCTTCAGCCGATTCTGTATATAAACTCCCGCTTTTAGAAGTGCAGTCACTTGATCTTTGGAATCGAAGATGCTGAAGAGAGTAGTTGTCGATACAATGAACTAATCCTTGTATTCAGATTATCACATTCATAGAATATAACACCAAAGCAAAGCTGAATATGTGTTCCCAGCCGAGATTCGAACCCGGGTCTCCGCTTTCTAGGCAGTTGCTCTGACCCCTACACCACTGGGGACACAGTGATCACCGCACCTGCAAGGACTACCTAAGCTCGCCTTCCGTCAGGCACAAACTTTCAGCTCTACCCTGCCCACAGTACTCAAACTCGTAGTCACTATGTACTAATTACTGTAAGAGAATTTTCTTTAATTAATCACTATCTGAAATAATTGCATGATTTGATATGTTCTTTGTACTTGTACCGAGAACTCTGGGAAGAAATCATGTTTCTAAAATTTTTGTGTTCTTCGGTCAGAACAGCCAGTCATATTTATAAATCCATAAAAGAGCAGAAAAATGAGAAGAACATATCTGATAGACGACAAAAAAATTTGCCGGTCATCACCTCAACGTAAGCTAAATGGCGTTCAATAACCATGAGGCAAATTTTCAAAATGTGGCAAATGTTACAAACGAAGATGTCTGTCGCAACTATAACTTTTACAAGAATTTTTTTTAAAAATGCCATTCTCAGCAAAGTTTCTGATTTGCAATTCATGCGCTCTTACTTGTATATTGTGAATTGAGAGCAGGAAAAAACGTGTATTTTCTTCGACAGTGGTTTGATGGGAATCGTCTTCAAACAACAGACAGGAATATTGTGCTGTGCCAGGTACGTGAAAACCGCCTACGAATTATTTATGGATGTTCGGATTATTTTAAAAATAGAAGCGATTTTCGAGTTAGTGATTGGTGTGTTAATGTAAATGAACATCACTATATTTATCATTGTTATATTTGCCTTGTAACAAAAGGCTGCATATTTCACAGCATTTACAAACAGCTGCCCATATGAATGCTATAAGTAACATTTTCTCCAATAGCCAGACAACAAATTTTAAAACAGAAAGAGAGAGAGAGAGAGAGAGAGAGAGAGAGAGAGAGGAAATTTAAGTATATATGTACATTTCAATTACTACATGAGGGTAATAAATGTAGCGAAGTAAAAATATTTTTATGCAAATTTTAAACTTATAGAGCAAATTTGGCACATCTTTAGTGTGTAGATGGATGCATATCTTGATACTTTGTAGTGAATATGAATTCCAGCTCTATTAATAACAACGACTTCGGGTGTGGTAGCGAAAAGTAATTATAGTTCTATGTAGTGTAATGGGCCGATATGAATTAGTGTGCAGCAGTAGCTTTAATGTTATAATCAACTGGACATTCAAGAGGAATTGCACCAGTGTCTGCAGCACCATCAGAGAGATAAATCACGTACGAAATTGCGTTAAAACAGAATTTCCTTCTCTAATTAATCGTCGGGAGTCGTCGTATGTACGAGATCACACATTTGGAATATGTGCAACAACGTAATCAGATTTCTACAACGCAATTACGTATTCGATAATGAAACAACGAATTTACCAAATTTTATAATAATAATTTTTGTAATAAATAGTAATAGTTACATTAATAATCTGTAATAACTTATTTTTGCAAAATTCTAGAATTTACACCAAGGCTATTCTTGGAATTTTGAGACAACATACATCATAGGAAGGATATTATTGAATAAGTGCTTAATTTCTGAAGTTTTTGGTTCCGGGGCGCATCCCTTCAACTATGAAAGCCCTAGCCATAAAACTTTCGATATTTTGAAACCTGCAATAAAAAGAAATACCCTTTAAATATTATTTTTATCGTGGTTAGCAGTTTAAACAGGATTTCTTGTAATCAAAGCAACAAAACTACAAAATTTAATATAAGAAATGTTTGTAACGTCTGATACTATAATAGTGTTACTTTTCTCCTTATTCTGCTGTGTACATATCAATAGAAGTTGGCCGGCCGCGGTGGCCGAGGGGACTGCGGCGCGTCAGTCACGGTCTGCACGGCCACTACGGTCGGGGGTTCGAATCCCCCCTCGGGCGTGGATATTTGTGTCGTCCTTAGTAGTAGCTAGTTCAATAGAAGTTGGCCGGCCGCGGTGGCCGAGGGGACTGCGGCGCGTCAGTCACGGTCTGCACGGCCACTACGGTCGGGGGTTAGAATCCCCCCTCGGGCGTGGATATTTGTGTCGTCCTTAGTAGTAGCTAGTTCATAAGTAGTTTGTAAGTTTAGGGACTGATGACCTCGTAGTAAAGTCCCACAAGCTATACAAACATTTGAACATCAATAGAAGTTGCTAGTCTCCGTGACTGCGGCCGCCTGGCAGCAACTACCGCCAACTCCGACGTTCAAAAAGCTACGATGCATTTAGTTTCGAAAGATAATAGAGTCTCTTCTATACATATTATTTAACTGTACATATGTATACGTCCAGGGGGTATACGTCCCGGGACAACATGAAGAAGCAGGCCAAACCCCATGACGTTCATCATCCTGGAGAAATCCGAGAAGTACTCGAATATATATATATATATATATATATATATATATATATATCCAGGGAATTTCGTTGTTTCAGTTATCAGTTCATTTTTTTAAATTTTGACTAGAATTACTTTACTCTGCCACTGCAAATTAGTATCGCAGAAATAAAAGACACATGAGAGGATAACACCAAAATACAACTGGAGTTGTAAAGGAAATGCGGCATGTAGATAAAAAAAACTGTGTATAGGAAAGCATTGCCAAGAGCAGATATTGTCAAAGGCTTTACGACAAAAAATGTGCAGTAACAACTGACTGACTTCGATGAGCGCGACGTCTCATCTGATTACGTTTCTAACAGGTCGCGTAAGAAAGCTGCTAATACATGTTTTTGAAGCGTTGGGAAGTGTGTGGGGTAAATATCGCAAAGGGAGACCGAGGGAAGAACTCAGTTAGCAGGTTCAATTAATGTGGGTTGCCGTTCTTATTATCAGATGAAGAGACCTGATCAGTCACCAATATAATAAATATTTAAACACGAAGACGGCCTTAGTTTCAATTAGTTCACCGCAGATACGGTCATACGTTCGACCTCGCACAGGAATCCAAATGGCGAGTGTAAGAGGGCATGGGCGGTAGGGGCGCTACAGCCACACCGTGCGACTTGTGGAAGTTTGAAACGGACGGGAGGCGAAGTGGGATAGCCAAGTGGTTAAGGTGGCCGCTGGCCCGAAGTGTGAGACCCGGGCCGGCCGCGGTGGCCGAGGTGACTGAGGCGCTCCAGTCACGGTCAGCACGGCCACTACGGTCGGGGGTTCGAATCCCCCCTCGGGCATAGATATTTGTGCTGTCCTAGTTCGTAAGTAGTTCATAAGTAGTTTGTAAGTTTAGGGACTGATGACCCCGTAGTTAAGTCCCATAAGCTTTACAAACATTTGAACATTTGTGAGACCCGGGTTGGATTCCCAGTCCAAATGTTTGTAAATATATCGGACCAAAATGCGTGGTCATCAGTTCGTAGCTTACAAACTACTTAACCTAAGGTAAACTAATAAGGACAACATACACACCCATGCCCCAGGGAGGACTGGAACCTACGACGACGAGCAACCGCGCGCTCCGCACCGAGGCGCCTTAAACCACTCGGCTACGCCACCGCGGCGTTTCCCGGTCCGGTTCACATTTTCGCTCGTCGCCGTTGTTTAATTCCAATGTCCTAACGCAACCACTGTCAATCTTTTCCTTCCTAACCCTTCTCCTTCTAGTGACGCCAGGCTATGAAAGCTGTCTCTGCCACTGCCGCAAACACCGTTGGCTCAGGGCCGCACAGTGCGAACCAGCTCGCAGGCAGTTGTGACACTTTGCTCCACTCCTCTGCGACGGACTGATGGGACAGTGCGACACGGGACCTTATCGGCGTGCACGCGTGAACAGCCAAGCTTCGATATCAACGACAGTGCTCTCGGTGGTAGCAGGCGAAACCAAAATCGATCCTAACAAGTCGTGAAACCTTACATGCGCGAAGGGTAACCATACAAGGCTCTGTAAAATAGATTGTCGTAAGAAGTACACACCGACGTGCACATCAAGGAATGCAACTTAAACAGAAGTAACAAGGAAGATGTAGTAACAAGTTGAGATAAAATGAGGGAGAGATATTTAAAAGGTAAGTTTCATCAACAAACAAGGCAGAATACCCAGTGCTAGCAATACGACGACGATGAACAGGAAGGATGTGCTGGATCAGAACCAGGAGCCACCACGGCTCAACCACCTTGCATCTAACCTACACAAGGGGATATAAAACCACTCGATCTTCGTATTAAAGACCACGTTAGATACCTCAGCTTGCCGAAATGCCTCAACGTTACACCAAAAGAGATTTAAAATACATAAAATTTACCAATCGGAAATTTATAAACACAATGGAAGGTGACACGACCCATTAAGTATTGAGATGAATGGAAACGAAATTGAGATGAATATGGCAGAAGGCCATGAACAGTGAGGGAAGAGGGAGATGCAGTGTTGTGGAGGATGACAGTAAGGCGGCATATGTGCACTGCAACAAAGACAATCCCACCACATTAATAACAACTGATGTTGGTTAAAACGAATACTCATCAACTGGCGTTGAAAAAATTACGTAAATTCAAGACAGATGAAGTTTAAGACCCAGACACGGCATTATATTTCAAAGTTCTCTTAGAATATGATATTTCTGTCGGCACGAATAAAAGCGACATCAACTCTGGACCTTTAGCGATACACTATAGAAAGGTGTCGACACTCTTTGGCGAAGCGATGCACTCTCTGAGTAAACTAAGGGCAAGGTCCTATATCGATGTACACTGTCTAACGGGTCGTATGTGGTGGCTGTTTAAGTACAGTTTAGCCAACCGATTACACTCATGTAACAGTCTTCTTAACTTGCCCGGCATCTGACGGATATCTACGAAATGTAATTGCCAACTGAAGGTGTTCCCGCAACCTTTAGTATCATGATCTCTTGTGCCAATAAAACCACAATAAGGAAGGAAAAACTACACACGGGAAACCGCGGGAAGTAACGCTATATAGAGTAAAATAATTTTGGTCATATTGAATGAAAACCGCTTCATCTGTATGGTACTCTTTTTTTTATTCTCAACCAATTATTTTCGTGGCACTAGAGCCACATCATCTGTATACAAAGAAGAGCAAATGCCACTAACAATTACGTTATGGTATTTTACATTTGCCTGTAGAGAAGAAAACTGTAGGTGAAAAGTTACAAATTATTTCAGATTTTCTCTCGGTGACTCTAGACGACCCAACTTTCTATGGCCCTATTTCATAAATGATAAATTGGATTGCCCGAATTGAAACAATGTGTAAATGGTAAATATGATAAATAAGCATACATACCGGTGGCGTTGCGCGAGGGGCGCCCGTCGTAAACTACGTAGTGTTCATGACAGAGCTGGTACGTCAGAAGTGCGCATGCACGAAAATCAAATTGAGCGTGAAGCGGTTAGCGCTTTGAAACAAGTATTGTAGCAGAGAAGTTTGGGATGCGTCCTTACACATCACAAAAAATTTTCTTGAGGATAGAAAGAACTTACATTACTGGTTTACATCGTTAAACAAGAGCCACCCTTTTTACATATTATTGTAATAAAAAGTAATTTTTTGATCACATGTTTTAGTCTGGCAATAAAATGATAAGACATGAATTATATCTTACATTACCAAATTAAATATTTTGAATTTAAATAGTATTTAAGTAGGTTCTCTTTGCGTATCCTACATGAAGACTGCATGCCTTATGTATTATTATTCAAACAATCAAAATTTGCTAAGATGTGGCGATGGCGCAGATCAAGTTGTCCGTTGAGTGTGTGCACTGGGAGACGCTTCTTGCATCTTAATATTTCGATCTTTTCCTGTGGAGAATTTTTAAATTATTTTGTAAATTTGTAATGGAGTGCCCCTCTTCCTGTAGATGTTTGCTTAAGGCAGACTTAGCGTTAACAAGATTCATATGCTCTTTACACCTTGTGCAGAAACTTCTGCCTGTTTGTTCAATGTATCTCATAGGACAGCTATTACACCTTGTGCAGTAGATCCCACCATTATTGTATTTACTATCTGTAGAAGTTTCTTTGTGCCTATAAAAGCTGATGTAAATTCTTATTGCGTAATTGTGTCCCTCCACTTTTCCGAAATCTACCAACATATCAATACGTCGCATACTGTGTGAGAGAATCTGCATTAGTCAGAGTAATTAAACAGTTGTACGTATTTGTCTGAACTTTTTTGAATTTTCTCAGAATTCCCTTGTTGATGTTGTCGACGAAGTTTGCCTCATATCCGTTAGAAAAGACAATGTACTGAATTAGCTGATACTCTCTATCTCTGGCTTCCTTGGAAAGGGGGCACTGTATATTCTGTGCAGTAATGCCCTAAAGGCTGCCATTTTATATGGCAAGAGGTGGTTGGACGAACTATGGATTACCATGTCTGTCGTTGTCGGTTTCCCGTAAATGCCCTATTGGATGGTAGAACCAATTAGGGTGATCATGAGATCGACGAAGGGTAAATCCCCATCCACATTTTGTTGCATAGTAAACTGTATGTTGTTTTGTAAGCTGTTTATTTTTTCTACGAAGCTGAGACATTCTTCTTACTGCCAATATAGAGTAGCAATATATCATCAATATATGGTTGCTCTTCTTTGTATACAGACAACCCTGATGATGTGGCACTAATGCCACGAAACTAGTTGGCTGAAAATAAGAAGAGTATCATACGGCTAAAGCGGTTTCCATTCAATGTGACTCAAGTGTACAGATACCCACAATATATAATTTGTTGCAAATAATTTTGGAATTAGGACCCCGCCTTGAAGAGGTTTAGAAATGTCGGAAATTAATTTGCTTCAGAGTTTCATAATTAACAAGCACCATCTTTTATTGAAGTTACATTTCAAATCCTCCGTGAACGTATTTAATCCTTGCGGTCACGTACACTTCGATTCTCCGGAAAAGATACGATAGAGAAGATAGAAACCTTGATCTGACATGAGACACGAAAATATATTTTTATAAATACTTTAAATGTCATTTGTCTTCCTTACAGTGATTTGTGTTGCAAAAGGCTTTGTGTAGGTTCAACTTCATTCTTGCAAACAAGCAACGCATTTGAACAAAAAGCGTCCATATAATGCGACTCCACGAAACGTTGATTCGGTGTGGCATTTGTAGCACAGCATCAGGTCGGCGGGTGGCGCCTGCGGTGGTAGCACTGTTCCGCTCACTGGTGCCGGCTCAGCGGCAAATTACAGCTACTTTGCGAGTTAATAATACATGTGCACTACTTTAAATCTCTAGTGCCGACTGGTTAAAGTGATCTTAACATTGTTCGAGTTGTTTCGGAAATGCCGTTCCGGCTGAAATTAAGATCTGCACTGAATATTATCAAAAGCAAATGTGAATTCCAGAAAACGTTCCTCGAACTGAGTATGATCTGCAGCAGTCCAACAAAATTGTAACGGTGCAATTAACTGGAAGCAGAACGAGAAATGGCTGCGTGTTTCATGAATCCACTCCCACGCCACGCTTGAGATCTTATAAAATCAGCAGCTTTGTATAAGGTGTTACAACGAGAGCCATATCTCTCTTGCAAACCAGGAGTGGGATTTTATCCAATCGATAGGATACGTAAATTTTTATCTACAATGCCGAAAAATTATATACATAAAAAACTATTTCCATTTTGATCCTATGACGGAAGATGATTTCTAAGTTGCTCACCAGCAGATAGCGCAATGACATTGTTCCCAGAGCGCCATTTGTTTGTACCATTTAATAGTGAATGTTTGTGGTAAAAAACATTGTGTGCTATATCAAACTGAAGCAGACAAGTGGCGTGCCACGGAGTGCACTCATCCTTCCTATGGCCAACTGAGCGAGATCAAATCGTAGAGGCAGCAGATCGTACCGCTACTACAGCACAGATAAGAGGGTCTGTGAGCGTAAAAGTGTCAACACAAAATGTTGTCAACCGGTTATTAGCAGTGATCTTGTATCTGACAGGAGGCGTGCCTAGGTAGTCCTTGCAGGTAAGGTGATCACGGTGTCCCCAGTAATGTAGTGATCAGCGCAACTGCCTAGCATGTGGGTGACCTGGGTTCGAATCCCGACTGGGTATACATTTTCAGCTTTGCCCATTTGCAGTTGATGTCATATATTCTGTGAATATGGAAGAATAGCAACTGCAGGATCAGAAGTGACGTCAGTTCTTTCGGAACAGAAGCCACCTATAGGCATATTATATTTTTGGTAGTATAGATAGCCTTCAACAGAAATATTCTAATGTTTGTAAACCCAAGGCCTTTATTATACTGGACGCGCCGCCGGTTGTGCAGTTATCATTCGTCGTTCAAGCTGCGGTAGTTAACCAGTGTGTTTTTTTTTTTTTTTTTTTTTTTGTACGAAGACTCCAAGAGGAGCAAAAACTGTTTCTGACGAGGACCATTTGGAATCCTAAATTCATCATCTCAAGTATGTGTTCTGCAAGAGCGGCTGTGGTGCACGTGATATAAAGACAGCGTTTGCCATGAAACGGAAATGGGATAATACTGAAGATCCAAGTGATGGACAACCGACGGCTTTCCTACCTTTCTGTGGAGCCCCATCGAGCAAAATAGGCAGAGTTCTGGGGAGACAAGGCATAAGATCCATTTTCCGACCTCCTAGGAAAATTAAGGAGATGCTCCGCCCTGTTAAGGATAGCCTCGGCCTTAGAATCCCTGGAATATACAACATACCTTATGAGAGCGGAAGTAATTATATTGGTCAGTCCATTCGTACTGTTTCCGAACGCTGTACAGAACACCAGCGGCGTATTAAAAACCGAGAACCTTGGAAATCAGTGGTCGCTGTGCACAGCCTCACGAACAAACAAAAAATTTTGTTCGACGAAACAAAAATTTTGTCCCAGGCCTCCACATACTGGGACTCTGTAATCAAAGAGGCTGTAGAAATAAGAATGTGTGAGAACAATTTCAACCGTGTTAGCGGGTATAATCTTAGCGGTTCTTGGAAACGAGCGATCGATACAGATGTTCAGCAGATACACGTTGCGCAACGTCTTCGATACTACGGGAGGGATGGCGCCTCCAGCGCAGACGTAGACTGAATCTGTGACAGCGTGACGTAGCGGCCGACCAATCAGAAGCAGTCAGTGGGCTATTTAAGGCCACCACAGCACCAGCACTGTCAGTCAGCGGCTCCTGACGAACAAGATGGAGGTTATCTTCGAAAGCTCGAAATTTTATTAAGAATTGACGCGCCAAGTCTGAGAAAGTTTTATACAGAAGTGTCGCCGTGAAAGACTTCGTACTCATATCTTTGTGAGGATACAGGGTTTTAGGTTAGTAACCTCTTTGGTACGTTTTGGTCGAACGATAGTTATCGCTGGCGTGCAGCGATAGCTGCTGGCAACAATGCTTTCGTTGGAATATTTTTTGTTTGTTGGCCGGTGTGCGGCAGTCTCACGCCGACCGCAGAGCGAGGCAGTAGCATCTCGACAGTGCGTCCGTAACCCGCGTTTAGCGGTGGCTAAAGTTTTTGCCCTTCAGTCGTATCGCATATGAGTTTCGGTTGCAGTTGCGTATTGAAATGTTTCAGTGTGGACTTGTAGACGTTCATCGTAGTGGCACGCGGTTATTTAATCAGTGTTATTAACATTTGTCGTTCCGTAATAAAGGAAGTTAACAAAGTTTATTGTTATGGATCAACCCAGTAATTGTCCGCATCCCACATTGTCATACCATGGGAACAATGATTAAGGATTAATTAAACAGCAAATACAATATAACGGCACCTTCGCCCATCGAGGATTAGGCGGACGCAGCTGTGACGTTACAGCTTCCTACCTGTTCACAAACTGAACAAAGGCTACCATCGTGCATTGAGGCGCTATGCTACGACGCGCGTGACCGTTTCCCGTCAGGGATTCGAATCCCCCCCTGGGGCATGGATGTTTGTGCCTAGTATAAGCTAGTTCATAAGTAGTTTGTAAGTTTAGGGACTAATGACCCGCAGTTAAGTCTCATAAACTTTACAAACATTTGATTTTTGACTACCGTCGTCGAGTAACAGTAAAGTCAATGCTGTAGAAAATTTAACTTATGTTTTTTGATTAAACGCATAAGTATTAACAACCTTTTATGAAATATATAAAATAACGAATAAACAAATATACTGTACGTGCATTTTTCTTAAAAATTACCATTAGATATTAAACATTAATCGAACACAATGGAAAAAAGTAAAATATCTGGCACGACAGGATTCGAACCACCGAACTTATGGGTCGAAGGCTAGAACGCTACCACCTCCGCTACACAGATGTTGCATCTGTTTTGATTATTGGTACTTACATGTACTTGCTAACTTCATAGTTATTTGTTATTTATTAAAATATTTTAAAATCCTTTTTCGCTTCTTTGGGGCCCGCAGTGTAAAATATGTCTCGTAATGAAATGATTATTATAATGATACACCAACAACACTGCTTTATACTTGCTGTTACTTATAAATCACAAATACACTGTCAACCAATCTGTCACGATCGAAATGACGTAAGAAGCTAACAGGCACCAACTGACATACAGGTGTAAAAAATAAAGACAGCATAGACACAAACCAGGCACCAATCGACATCTAGGTGAAAAATAAAGACACATACGATATTCCATGTAAGGTAAGAACTAAGAAATGGTAAACCACTTCCATCCAAGTTACAATACATATATGTATATCCAGACTATTACAAATGTATTACAGTGCACCTGATGATGGCTAAAGGCCGAAATGAGCTCATTGTGATTTAAAAATAATAACAGCAAGTATAAAGCAGTGTTGTTGGTGTATCATTATAATAATTTTAAAATCCGATATCCATGTGGTCTTCTTGTAAGATACGAAAACTCTGAATACTATTATTAAACCAATAAAAATATACAACGAGACCTGTCACAACACACACTCACACACATTCCCGGTGGAGGACTCGCAACTACAAGGGGAGCGGTCACTCAATCCGTGACGTGGAGACTTCGTACACTGTCGATAGCATCCCGTAACCGCAGCAGATTTCAGCATCTGATGTTGAGCGCGTATTTGCCTCAGAAGTTACGACAGGCAGCGGTTCCCCTGCAGGTACGCTACTGTGTGATACGGCAACAGACGCTGGCGTACGGATGACGTCACACGGTGTTCGCCGCTCGACGGCTGGCGGTAGCCTCCGTGGTGAGAAGAGGAGCTGCGAGCGCGAGGAGAGGGGGAGGGGCGGCAGTTTATTGATTCCTGGCGGCGGAGCACCGCGTGGGCGACACGCCGAGGCCCAGCCGGCGGCCGGCGGCGGCCGATACGGCTGTGTCAGCCGCCGACGCCGCACAACAGCACAGCTCAGCATGGCGCGACGCGACGGCCACCGGCAGGCACAGCGGACGAGGCACTCGTGATACCTGTGGACTGCAGGCACCATATTCAAAAGCAACGCACTTTCCTCCGAGCCAGTCAGAACGTAGCAGTATTCAGTTAACGTAAAGTGGTGTACATCTATATCTACATGGGATACTCTGCAAATCACTTTTAACCCTAGAACGGTCGGGCTGGGTCTGTGAGACCCACTAGTTTTTCTTTCACTGATTTTATATTCTTATAATTGCTGAATTGACTTGAGCGGTCCGCTAGCTTCCTGAAACACCCGAGAGAAAGCGTTGACAGATTGAATGAGGTTTTTCATTGTTTAGCCATTGCTTGGCAGTTTTTCAAAAAGCGCGCGGGTCTGTCAGACCCAGCCCGACCGTCTACGTAACTAATTTCTGCCAGTGCGATCCCGCTTATATTTTGTTGTATCGTTTAGTTACCAGTTACCAGTTACTTAAAATAATCTCTTAACACCAAGCTATCAGTCAATAGTTTATAGTATAAAATAGCACGAGACAGTCTCTCGTACAGTGAAATATACAAAATTTTATATAACGACAGTGAAGTAAATGATTCTGATGCGGACGCAGACTTTGAAATAAACAGTGTCCATTTGTTGATTCAAGTACAGCTCATCATTCTGACTCAGGTACGTCATCTATAAGCTTTTACAAAGGAAGGAACGGAGCAACTAAATGGAGCAAAACTTGTTTCCCACAAAGCGTTCGTACAAGACGTCACAACATAGTTACCACGCGTTTGCTGGAACTGATCGAGCTGCGATGCATGTACATTCACCGTTATAATCATGGCAGTTATTTTTTAGCAAGTCATTGCTTGAAACTGTTCTTGGATAAACCAATATCTACATAGATTCAGTTCAAGACAAGTACAATAGTGACCCAAACATGGCTAGGCCTACAAGTGTTGATGAAAAGTCAAGTATAATAACGTCCTACAACAAAACCAAGGGCGGCGTAGACGTTGTTGACGCTATGTGCGGTAAATACACAGTTGCCAGAGGAACAAGACGCTGGCCTCTCTGTCTTTTTTCAGATGTTGATTATTGCAGCTCTGAATGGCTACATTGTGTTCAAAGCCAACGGAAATGTTTCAGTTAGAAGAGAGTACCTGAGAACGATAGGGAAGTCTCTCGTAACACCATATTTGAAAATGCGCGCAACTCAGGCAAACCTTTCGCGCCAAATTCGCAGGCTTGCTTTTAACCTCTGCGGCACCCAAGAACAAGGCATAGTTGAAGATCCACAATCATGGAGAAGGGGAAGATGCTACGAATGCAAAGACAGAAAAACAAAATACCTTTGCAAAGTTTGCAGAAATAGTTTGCGGTGAATGTTTTGAAAGGTGACGATTTTAGAGGCCTGTAACTCACAAACTATTGACATGTTCACAATTTCCATTTATGTAGTGATAATTCAACATTTTTGCTTCTTAGTTATTGTACTTATTCTCATTTATATTCATATTTCAATGAAAATTTGGTTCTACAAAGTTGTATGTTTCTCAGTTTTATTTTATTATAATTATTGTAAATTAAGACAGGTAAAATAATGTCGCTGTATAATTTAGTACTATCTGAATGAAATAAAAAATAGTTATTTTATGAAAATATACATGTCGTCACTTGTTAAAAGTGTTTTATATATTGGGTCTCTCAGCCCGACCGTTCATGAAACGTTCTTCGCCCGACCGTTCTAGGGTTAAGTGCCTTGCACAGGGTTCATCGAACCAACTTTATACTATTCATCTACCATTCCATTCTCGACCATTCCATTCTCTGAATCTCTCCGTCCGAGCTCTGATTTCTCGTAAGTGGCGAAACCAGCTTTTGTTTTATATGAAAAATGGAATCATTTAGTCCACTCGTGTTGTTGCAAAAATAAGACAGTGTATGAGTAACATTTACGCAATACATTTTCAATGTTTTCAGTCTGCCAAATCTGTATCCCAATGCAATAAAACTAGGATCTGTATCGTGACATAACAGGTTGAAACGAGACTGTCATTTCGTTTCAATGCTCTGCTGTGTCAATATGTCAACTTAACGAATGAAATTTGAATTGATTCACTTGAGAATGGCCAGCATCACTTTACGGTAGGTGTTGTAGACTGTAAAAGCAATTGTAGAAACAGACATGACGAAGGTGTACATTTGAATTTGTATCTTTCTTGTTATAAGTCACTCTCCTATTTCTCCCATCCTTGTGTGTTATGGAGTGCGAGTGGAATGCAATAATATTTCTGTGGGTGTTGGTAACATGGGCGAGACTGTAATCTTTGGTTGTGTCAATGTAGTTAGTGGCGCTAAGGAGTGCCTAGCAGCAATGGTTTTGTTTGAGCTATCAAGTAGAGGGTCGACCTGGTCAAGCTAGTGGTTTGAGAAGACGTTGGAGTAACGGACACTCGGTGTCCAGCCAATCAGGGCGCTCCAACCCCGGGAATTTGGAGAGGGGACGGTTTGACCTGGTGGCGCCTAGCGAGTAAAGAAGATCGGTTCCTGGCCTGATGGAGTGCGGATGTGAGTAGAGCTGCTCGCTGGTGTAGCGAAGGTTTTGATAACGATTTGGTGAGAATCTTCATCAGTGTTGTCCTTGGTGACACTTTCAACACCGGTTGTTTGGGGACATAATCAATAGGCATCAATTTTAACTTTGTTATTCTTTATTTATTTATTTATTATATTATTTTATTTATTTTTTATTTTTATTTTATTTATTTATTTTTGTATTTCAGGTGATAGAACCAAATCTAGATGGTGTGCGCATTGTCGTGGGTCAAAGCTGCTGCTTAGTCGGTTATTTATTGAATTATCGTGGGGAGTATTAGTTCGTTGAACGGGTTTATAGTGATTTTCTTTGGAACGGGAAATGGATAAACTGCAGTTTATAAGGCCAGTTGGTGCAATGGTAGTCTTATTAGTCATAATTTGTTCGAGTGTTTCCGATTTGTTTAATGAATAAATGTGGATGAATAATCTCGGTATTATGACGGTTTTCTTTGTGCAATGTGATCAGCGTGTACTTTGTGCCACGTGGTGGCCAGTACAAAGTCTGATAACAGAGGGTCTGTTGCCATTGCTTACCCTGCTCCTGCAATAGTGTTACAGTAATTACGTATAATTTAGTGTTAACGGGCAGATTTTGGTAAATTTTGTTGGGTTTGCTTTGTAATGATTGTGTGGTATGATGATAGGCCCACGGGTAAGTAATAATGTTGCCAGACATGATGTATTCAAATAATCATGCCAAAATTCCGTAGAAGTAAGATTAGATTCAGCGTGGTGGTAATTATTTTAAATTAAATTTCAGTAACTTGGTTTTGTTTGGGGCCACGCTGATCGCGGGAATTGTAATAGTTTGTGATCCCCTGACATGTTCTCGTAGTAATCAGTAGGTCGGTGATGCAAATCCCATCCTCCAGTAATATTTTGTGACATTAACCAATATATGCGTTCATACCACTTTGCTGCCCCTGGCTGACAACGGCCGCGTGGATTCAAATTAGTTGGCTCGCGTAGTAATTCTTTCTTTTGCATGCCTTGTGTGGATGTGATAAATCATAGCGGACAAACTGAGAATACTCCTTTCTTCCATATCCTTGCAAGTGACGAGATTAAATCCACGTGATACAGCATTTATTTTAAAGGATTTGTTAATAAATAATGATTTTATACCAAACATGTGTCGAAGCAATTTATAAATGTTCATATAACCCTATTCAGCACTAGTAATCCCATTCTTAAAGTCCTTGCTGTGTTCTGCAATGGTGCACTGGAGCATAAATATCAAAGTAACGTAACCGTTCCGTTTGAGTACATATATTGGATCCGATTAATTAGTTCAGATGCATTTGTAATGTTATCCATTGCGCGGGTTAATCTTACGACACTTAAATTTCATTGCTGTTGCTGGGCGTGCTTATTTTGCTTGTACGAGAACCCATAAGTGCACTCAAACTGGATAAAGCTTGCGTAGACAAGTCATTCCACATACAAACGTGTGGGAGCCATATTGCACTGCAGTAGCTTGCGGTACGCACCTTCGGTGCACAAGTTATATGACTATGAAGCTCCAGCTACGGGGAGTTAAGTTTTCAATTGAGAATTCAGATATATATTACTTCGAAAGTCCTCTAAAGCCTTTCACTTTACACATAATTATATGATATTGGCATCTACATCAAGTAGTTGAAATTGAAAATACGGATTTCCACGCTATATTCTCTTGTATTACGAGTTCACTTCCTCCTCACTTGGAAGGCTGTTGTCGTTCTCTATTTCCGTAGGTTTCGTAACACTGGACGGACTCTTCACATGCATTGGTGTTTCGTGCCAGTTTCGCACTGCTTAGGTGCTAGCCATCAAGCGGATCGGTAGACGACGGAACACCCTTCAGGAGCACCACCTAAAAAATAAAAATCTGTTCACTTATTTCGAGGCATTACAGCGTGGCGTCGTATGTGGGAGTTAGATGTTTGTAAAACATTTACAGTCTACGTCCTTTATTGTGACTGAACTCGTGATTTAACTTGAATTGGTTTTGTTTCTTTCGTATGCAACACAAGTGAAGATGTGTGTGCGCTGAATATACATTTTTCCGAAATAACTGCGCTGACGCCAGTCAGCCGGATTCGGACTATCAGCGATGACATCACGGACTGGTGCGCAGAATTTCTTTCGTACGAGGTTCTGCCTCTAACATAAATCTATAGCGCTCTCCGCGATAAGTTCGTGCAAAACTGCCAATCGTGAGTGTGCAACCCAGAACACCAGTATATGAGAAGTGTAACCCCAATATTACGATTTGGAAACACAGAACGACATCAGCGCTTGGAGAGGCCGGGAACTCAGCAGTGAATACTAGAAAATATAGCGCGAAAATTCATATTTTAATTATAAATACGCGGTTTAGATACCGATATTTTTTATTTATGCCTTACATCTTGGAGTATAGTCTTATCCTTGACTTCCAGACAACTAAGATACAGCGCATGGCACCACCAATGATACACCAGTCAGCATTGACGACATTCCTCTCGGGTAGTTGATGACTTTAACCAAATAGCTTCTATAGATAATAGCAGAAACTCCCTGGCATTTACATGCGTTTGTCAGACGACCCCGCCAGCACTGCCATCTGTTAGTGTTGTAGCCTATACTTGCCTTGACATTTTCTGAATCCGTATTTTATTTCTCTGGGTACCAAAATTACTTTGCAAGGTTAAATTTGTTACGCCGTATAAAATATTGTGTTTACTTTATTAAAGTGTATTGCAGTAGAGACTAAAACAATCGTCTCTGCCATGAACCTTGCTGTACGTCGCCACTTCATGGTGTCAGGCGAAAATGTAAGAAAAAATTTACGCAAGTCAAAAAGTTTATATTTACAAATTTTTAACTAACTATGAAAACGAAACAAATTGTAGATAGCTCTTATTTCAGACCAATGAAGATGTTATTATATTCAGTAAAACGAAAAGCGTCTGGTGAACTACGCCCGCACTTATTGTAGACGGATAAATAATACCTTTTATAATGTGTAACGTTTATTTGGATAGGATTCGAACTGAAACTGACACAGTAAATGGGGTATATAGCTAACAGCGAAGGTATTGAGGCGATGTTTCGCAGGCCTCGTGTACGCTTTAAATGAAGAGATCCAAATAAAACTTAGTGTTATATATTTTTTTTTTGTTATAATACATTAACGACGCAATGAACAAAATACATTTATCCTTGGCGTTTAAAACCTTGTGTCTGAAATCTTTCTCCACAAAGTAGTCTGGGCACAGTACCTAATTTTTATTCAAATGCTCTGGGCCCTACTTTCTCTAAATTTTACCAAAGTCATCTCTCCGCTTGTGAATAACCCATTGCCTGTATGTAAAAGAACTTATAAAAATGTGTAAATCAGAGCGTTAAAGACGTTGTTCAGCCGGCCCCAGTGGCCGAACGGTCTGCGGCGCGCCAGTCACAGTCTGCACGATCGCTACGGTCGGTGGTTCGAATCCCCACTTGGGCATGGAAATTTGTGTCGTCATTAGTATAAGGTAGTTCATAAGTAGTTTTTACGTTTAGGGACTGATGACCCCGCAGTTAAGTCCCTTAAGCTTAACAAACATTTGAACTTTTTTTTGACATTGTTTATTGAAACTAAACGATCTTAGTAGGCCTAATAGTAGCCTCCTTAAGCTATCGTGTTTAGAATTCTCTATTTTTTAGGGCACCTGAAGAAAGATTTCGGAGTGCATCGTTGTCTGTAGTTAGCTGTAGCACATACGCTCTCTCTTCCAACCATTTCCTACTTCTGTAAGGTACGCCGAAGGATAATGTAAGTGTTCCGAGTCTCACAGTGTTAATCGGCCGTTCATCCCAGTTTTAGTTTACAACTCTCGCCGTTAGGAGGCACTCGGGAGCGCTGGCGCACGTTTTAGCCAAGTGTTTTCGAACTTATATTTATAAACTATTTGCTTTAACTACTTGGGATTTGCAGTATGTAATGTTCATACGTTACTAACAGATACGTAATACGGGGAAACATCTTAGCATAAATAAATATAGCTACTTTAATCACTCTCCCACTGAACCAAAAATGTACAAACCATTGATTGAAGTACATACTCGTTATGTGATGAGATGTAAAGAATAATAATAATACTTCTGTCAAAAGCTGCTAACATGAAGTTCACAATGAAATGCGAGAATTTAAGAAAACTGGGTGCGAATTAATATAAGGCAGAATACGAACGAACATGACCATGGCATTTCTCATACCGTGCTGTGTGATACTGCGCCACTGAAGTTTAATGTGCATCCATCCTAACTCAGGGATCCTTTGCTATTACAGATGCAAATACTTCGAGAGTTATTGTCGTTATTTTGAGGGAACCGAACAGCTGGGTCCTCGGTCCCTGCTTCGAGAGCTCACTGCACTGTGTAATTACGGTTAACACGTAAAAAGTGCGAATATATCAAAGTGATCATACAATGTAATCTTCAGAGGTAGAGTGGCGAACAGTTCGCCACTCTACCTCTGAAGATGTCTTCTGCAGCCGAAGATGAAACGTTAGGGGAAAGTTTTATAAATCGACTACGGCTTATGAGCCCGGAAGTTTTAAATGATATCAAAGTGATTTTGGCGCTACGATATTAGTCGAGAAGCAAGTTCTACTTCTGAACGTATTTACTTTTTGTTACGCTGTGGGCTTGCTGCATCGCTTTTTTTTTTTTTTTTTCAGAGAAAAACTCGACTTCCATACGTGAGTACTCCGACTCTAAATTCTAGCAGAAACCTTACAAATGCCTTTGGTAGACTTCACAATTTCGTCCTCGTCCTGACGTCAACGCTAGTTATAAATATGAGGAATTTTTTCCCTGCTATTCGAAACGCCCTTTCCAGAGCTGCGCAGAATTTCCGCGAACGGCAGATCTCATAAGCTAACGACGCGACGCGGGCGCCGCCCCGCCCCACGTTTTGGCTTTTGTGCTTTCGCCGGCAGGCGCTGCCGCGGTCGGAGTGGAGGCCGTATGAAAGACTCTTTCTGCGGCTCCTACGGCGAGCTCGCCATTGACAAAGGTGCAAGGGGTTTGCTTCGGGACCGCGCCTCTCTCAGGACTGCTTGTGCGAGCGTCATTTCCTGTAGGGAACTACAGTTGTTGCTTGGGCGGCTCCCAAAAACTACAATTAGAAAGAAATCCTTGTTCTGAGCATACAGAATGACATCGCTTCTCAATCGATTACCCTATATCTACACTGTGTGATCAAAAGTATTCGGTCACACCCTAAAAAATTCGATATAGAAAAATTGAAACATTTAGAGCGTTTCGGGGGAGGGGGGGGGAGTTGACATAAGTTCAACGACAGAGTTGAAAATTTGTGCTGGACCGGGATTCTAACGCGGATTTCCCGCTTTGGGCCAACGGTCGCCTTAGATAATTACGCTATCCAAGCACGCATCCCTTCCAACTGAAATTTTCAACTTCTAGGCCCCTGACCGTTGATTCCTCGTGCTCGCAGCCTGTAATGGATTCCCTCAAGGGATCGGGCGTTTGAACACTTCCGCTTTGAGATTGTCAAAAAAAAAAAAAAAAAAAAAAAAAAAATGTTCAAATGTTTGTATAGCTTATAGGACTTAACTACGGGGTCATCAGTCTCTAAACTTACAAACTACTTATGAACTAGCTAACACTAGCGACGGCACAAATATCCATGCCCGAGGGGGAATTCGAACCCCTGACCGTAGTGGCCGTGCAGACCGTGACTGAAGAGCCTCAGTCCTCTCGGCCACCGCGGCCGGCTGAAATTATCAATGCCTGTTGTGGGCATACTTACTACTAGCTTATATGCCCGTGCTTCGCAACGGTTGTTGAAGGAGGGCATGTGTGTATCATGGCTTTTTAGGGTTCCGTACCTTAGTCAGTAAAAATAGAATCCTTGATGGATGGCTCTGTCAATAAACTCAGTTGTCCTAGCCAAGATGTCAAATGGAAGTAAAAGGCATTGTCCGAAACGATGTATCTTCATAAAGCTTTTGATACAAAAGGTGAAAAGTGCGAAAATAAACAAAGAAATGTCGTTAAGTATTTAATACATAAATCGAAATCATTAACACGATGTTCAATGTGTGTTGGTATTCGTAGACATAAGATTGCTTAATTCTGTCACAGACGTTCACTTCCTTGTTGTACTACCCCATACTTATTATGCAGCAGCGGTGTTTATTAGTTCTTTGGTGCACTACAGCACCTCTATCGCTTCTTTGCTGTATTACGCAATTCATACTTAAAGCATAACCTGCATCTAAAACAATGTCTCTGATTCCACTTTCATGAAACGAAGTTGCTCCATGCTAATTCGTGAAGTAGTTTAGATTAGTTTTTCTAATAGATGAACAGACAGTTACTGAAACACTTAAGACTGCGATGTATCTTTTTCCGTGATATGATTTTGATGAAATCATGCCTATATGTTGCCCCAATCTTAGGTCATATTTCCTAAGAAAACAGCATGAAAATGTGTCAGTAGTTGTTTTCTAAAACGTTTGCAAAGCGTGTTAGAAATAGGCGTATCTTCATGAATATGATGTTCCTTACGTCATACATCAGTTATATTCGCCATTAAAAACATTTAATTCATCATCATTCATATCTCTGGACAATGGGCTGAGGCATGGAAAGATAAATATAATAAGTAATAAGTATATCCGTAATGAAGTAGAAATATCACTGACAACAATTATTATTCTTACGGTTGGCTGTCTTTCCGTTAGATGCGCTATTGTCGCTGCAAGCGTGAGACTTAAACTTCCATAGCAGTTAGACTATGATATCAGATTATAAATTTATGAATTAAACACGGTGAGGATAGTATCAGTATTATATTAATTACGTTGAATCATATTTCATAGAACATAGCAACCAAGAAAACGATTTTCAGAAATATGGAAAATTTGAAAAATCAAAGACTAAGTAGTATTTTTAAAAGTTAATAATCCGATCGCTCCCCCGAACTTCACACGAACACCCGCAGCGCTATTTATTAGTTCTCTGCTGCATTACGCCGTACTTTCCAAGCATGAAATATACATAAAACTTCAAATTACGATATATTTTACTTTCCTGATCTGATTTTGATAAAATGAAGCCTATACGTTTCCCCAGGATATTCTCTATTTATCTGTGATACCCCCATGAATGTTCATTTAGTACTTTTGGAGGTTGCTCTCTAGAAATAGACACATGTGAATGCTTCCAGAGGAAATGTTTAAATTGATATCTTACTTTTTCTGATCCGATTTTGTGAAATGAAGCGTTTCTGTAACCGCAACATACCCTCACGTTTCCTATGAAACACCCCTGAAAATTCATCGATTAGTTTTGGAGATGAAAGAGAAAGATAGAGATGACGGTTGTCGATGATAAACGTTAAATTGTGATGTTCACCTTTCCGTGATCCGATTTTTATGAAACTAAGTCTATATGTTGTCCCAAGGTACGCTGAATTACTTGTGAAAACCCCATGCGAAATCGTGAAGTAGTTTTGGAGAAGTGGTTTCTAATAGATGAACAAAGAGTCAAGACGGTCTATGAAAACACTCCGAGATTCTATTTCGATGAAATCATTCCCAGGTCCTGAACCAATCTTCGCTCATGTTTCCTGTGAAAACCGTATGAAAATTCGTCCAGTAGTTTTAAAGACTGAAGCGAACAGCGACAGGCCTACATTTACAGATTTATTATTAGTATAGATATATAGCACAATTGTAAAATTTTGCAGGAATATATTGATTTGTCTGAGTGCTATTTGTCGGTAAAATCTGTTGCGAATATGGTTAGTAGTAAAGAAGTAATAGATTAAACCGTGATACTTGATGGGGCGGTTTTCCATGAACGTTACTCTTTACGTCCTCATATCTCATGAACTACGTGTCGTACTGTGATACAATTTCGAAAGTACATTCAGCTTTATGTGCGTATTCCGTCTGCAAATTTCCTGCGGCTACAATTGGTAGTGTAGAAATGATAAACTGCAACATCATACCGAATGCCGCCGTCCGCGGTGGCCGAGGGGACTGAGGCGCTCCAGTCACGGTCTGCACGGCCACTACGGTCGGGGGTTCGAATGCTCCCTCGGGCATGGATATTTGTGCCGTCCTAGTACGTAAGTAGTTCATAAGTATTTTGTAAGTTTAGGGACTGATGACCCCGTAGTTAAGTCCCATAAGCTTAACAAACATTTGAACATTTGATTTGATACCGAATGCCGTAATTTGCTCCATAAACAGCGGAAAAGTAGTAAGCGAGAAACTTTTTTTCTTACGTTATTTTGATGTGGTTGTCTGAGAGAAAATGTTTAATAAAGATTGAAATTATGTTTGAAGTTTGTTGCAAGTCGCCAAGTATTGTCATTCTCATATAGTGTGTTTATAAAGTCTCGACGCATTACCGGGTGATCAAAAATCAGTATAAATTTGAAAACTTAATAAATCACGGAATAATATAGTTAGAGAGGTAAAAATTGACACACATGCTTGGAATTGCATGGGGTTTTAATAGAAAAAAATAATAAATTAAAAGTATTGCGACTCGCCTAGATATGCCGGCGCACCGCAACAAGGACAGACAGTACGGGAGTTGCAGTCAGTAGAAGGGAGTCAACGATCAAGGAGGTTCAACATTGGGGAGCCATTCGTCTACATAACAGATGCCGGAATTGTATTGCCAAGAATTGTACTGATATCTTTCAGAACTGTTTGATAGATAGGAAGAATTGTACCATCACAAGCACATCAAAGTTAAGTATTGATTTCTTCTGTCAATAAATCCTTTGTGGACTAATCAATTATTTTAATTGCAGACCATGACCTTGCTCATCACGTCCACCTCTTGAACCCACTATAAATCAGAGACACAACACTGTGTAGCTTGACGAGATAGTTTAGTCACCGAACGTGGTGGATCAGAGGGTTCAATGTCCTCTTTAATAAAAAAGAAAGTGAGCCAAATACTTAACGAACATAACCGACAGCAAAACAATGATCTACCAGAAGAAAAAGTCGATAGATGGCTTGTTCACGAAGCGCAAAGGTCCCTGGTTCGAATCTCGGTTCCGTCACGTATTTTAGTGCGCCAGGGAGTTTCATAATATTGCCGACAACTGAATTATTATTCTTTGTACGTCCATCTTGACCAACATTGATTTGTGGCTACGTCTCTACTATTAATTATATGTATTAAATAAAATGAAAACACCTTCAGCCGTCAACGTTATGATACCTTTTAGTGACTACTTCTCCGTGTTAATGCCACAATGACCTGAATAGGGCTCAAATCACCCAAACAAATCTCAAGAAAGCATTATGATACAAGAGAACAGAAAGGTGGACGAATACCAATCACGTAAATCTGCGGCTTGGAATCAAATGTTCAAATGTTTGTTAAGCTTAAGGGACTTAACTACGGGGTCATCAGTCCCTAAACTTACAAACTACTTATGAACTACCTACAACTAAGGACGGCACAAATATCCATGCCCGAGGGGGGATTCGAGCCCCCGGCCGTAGTGGCCGTGCGGACCGTGACTGAAGCGCCTTAGTCCCCTCGGCCACCGCGGCCGGCGGGCTTGGAATCAGCGAGCACAGAATAACAGAGAGGCCTTATAATGGCAAAGGGCGCGCACCCAACCAACATGGCGCTCGCAGAACATGCATGAATCGTCCTAGTGTCGAGCGCCACCCGGCCACAGCTGCGAGCACAGGGTGTTTAAGTGTTTAGAGTGGTGCCTATAAAGGGCCACATCAGAAAAATCTTGGTGCAGTTGATTGTGAAAATAATTTGTCTCTACTTAGCCTGTAGTGTAGTTTATTACTCATAATGTGCTTATTTCCGTTTTGTATTAACCTATCTTGATTTTGTGTCTTTTTGTTGTGCAGTATTATTAGCGTGAGTATTATTGTGTTATCCATGAAATTCGTCATCTCATTTTTCAATAACATTCTTACTGCTATACTTGATCGTATCATTGATTTCTTGTCCTTTGTAAACACTGACACGTATCCTAGAAAGGAAGAAAAAAAAATGTGTGTAGCGTTGGAAGGAATAAATAAATATCTTTCCAAATGCAATAAACAATTACAAATGTTAATTCCTTTTACATATATTTTAAGACGTTCCTTTTTTACAGTCTTTTTGGCATAAGTAATAAAAAATTTCAGCTAGGGACAGCGTATCATACTATTATTTAAAATAGAAGCACATTATCCCTCTTTCTGTGCTTTTAAACTTATATAACTCATGCGGTTTCTTTTAATTTCTTCTTTTGAATCCCGAGATAAACTTTGGCTATATTTAATGTCAATAGGAACTTGTGAAACAACTAAAATAAGAATAATAAATCGTTTATCTCTTCTGCAATTCAGTCATCTGTGGATCCAAACTATAAGAGGTAGGCCCGTGTACGTAGTATAGAATTGCAGAACTCACAAAGATCTAAATAAATAAAATACGCGAGAGCATGTGTTTAACGTTTACGAGTGAACCAAATTTATCATTTTTCTCTTCTAAAGTGATGGCGCCAGATGGCTTCAGACTACAGATATAGTGATTGTGCGAGATCTGTAAAAGTTAGACATATGATCTCCCGGCCTTTTTTGATTTTTAAATCGTCCTGAGTTCTATAATAAATGTATACTATATAGTTTGGCATGGTTAAAGGAGTTTAAAGATTATCCGTGCAAAGTCGGGGCGGGTCAGTTAGTTAGTAATAAAACAAATAAAAAGTATATTTATTTAATGCCGAAAATTGTATCCCCAAGTTTATAGAAATTGGTCACAAAGTACAAGGTGAGTGGGCAACCGAATCTGTGCTCACTGGTCGGCAAGCTCTCTGAAAGTAACGAGTAGAATTTGAAAGGTCCCGACGCTCTATTCTATCCAAAATTGTGAGAAAAATAGGGGAGCTATAAAACGTTGTTCAAGTAAAACGAAAAGTTCATTATATTATCTAAACTTTCTTGCTGACGAAAATTTCGTGACCACAAAACAAAAAGGTGGCAAGCTACTAACTTTTTCATGTGGAAATTTTAATTTCATATGAAAGTAATAGCTTCAATTATTATTTTTATACAAGCACAATACTTATTCTAAAAACACATTCCTTCGGTATTCACCCGATTGCATGAAAAATTTGGTTTTTTTCTATTCTAAGGGGTTCAAATGAGAGTGTAATTGAGGCGAGCCGGCCGCCGGCCGTGGTGGCCGAGGGGACTGAGGCGCTCCAGTCACGGTCTGCAAGGCCACTACGGTCGGGGGTTCGAATCCCCCCTCGGGAATGGATATTTGTGCCGTCCTTAGGATTAGCTAGTTCATAAGTAGTTTGTAAGTTTAGGGACTGATGACCCCGTAGTTAAGTCCCATAAGCTCTACGAACTTTTCAATTGAGGCGAGCGCCATTTGAAGAACTAGTCATTTGTCGGCCCAACTCCTTTTCTACATCCATCCAAGACGGCTGCCGTGACTTCGCTGCCTGTACGCTTCTGTATGCGGTGTAGCCTGTGTATGTTATTCTATGCTCACTGCTTGGGATTCACATAGAAGAAAATCACAGATCCTCGCAGGAAAGCGTGGCGGACAAGTTCATGCGTGTACCCAGTGAGGTGAGAATCAATCAGTCCAGCCATTGCACAAATGTCTTCCAGAGAAGAAAACCCACAGATTTCAGTCAGTTATGAAAATACCACATAAATGGTACAGCACGGAACACATCAGAGAACACGTCTGGTCTCTCTCTCTCTCTCTCTCTCTCTCTCTCTCTCTCTCTCTCCCTGTCTGTCGTTCCCTTCCCTTCCACCTGCGCCCCGGAAGACTGCCACTTAAGTGAGTGAAACTCATATACGAATGTCCGTTACAACAACATTGGTACGTATCCTTTTTATTGGTTGGTTTACAATCTTCAATATTTGTTATCATTCCGTTCAAAACAGACGGATTTGTAACAGGATGTTTGAAATTACGAATTTTTAGTACTACACTCTTTGAATCGCATTGTCATATATTATTCGTATCTGCTTGGTTTTGCTCGTACTGGTGATATTGAACGGAGTGAAAGATTACATATTTGTATTTCATATAATCCAGAACGTGATTTCGTCTCGTAGTGTTCTGTGGACTTTTGTTGTTACTTATGAATCTGCGTGTGAAACACAGGGAAAAGAGCAAAGGAGAATAGGCAGTGTAGGATGTGTATCCAGTTCATTCATAAAGCATTGTGATATTACACACATCAGAAATGAGTGACCTTTCTTTTATTTCTTTCCCATTTAATCTGAAGCAAGCCACAGCAATGCTTGGTCGGATACATCTAGTTGCAAATGCAATGTTCTTAATGTTTGTAAAGCTTATGGGACTTAACTGCGGGTTCATTAATCCTTAAACTTACAAACTACTTATGAACTAACTTACGCTAAAGGCAACACAAACGTCCATGCCCGAGTGAGGATTCGAACCTCCGACGCGGGAGGCCCTGCGATCCGCAACGTGGCGCTCCAGAACGCTCGGCTACTCCCGCGCGGCTACAATGTTTTGAGCACCCAGCACGGGTAACATATGTAGGTGAGGAAAATGAGTAGTGAGGTGTCTGCCATTCGCTGACAATATAAGGTTTGTATCAACATTGTAGACCAGGGCCGCTCAAGGTGCATGCACCGGCGCATCGCACAGTGCAGAGTGCAGAAGACGTCTGCGCTGTGTTGACGACGGTGAAAACCCCCCACTCCTCGGCTTTGCGCCGCTTCTCTCTTTCCTTACGCCGCTTGCCTCGACCTTTTCAAAACGTTTACCCGTTTTCTTCTTCATTAACGAATACTTATGTGCACTAGGCGGAGAGCTTATTTTGGTGGAACACGATTACCGGTATATAATAGATTTAAATAATATTAATAACTGTAATGATAACAATTTTAAATTTGGTTACAACACAAATTTATCTCTTATATGTTCTCTTTTTTTTTTAATTTTCAATTACGCTACTAAGATCTGGAACAAGAGATCGGCTGACAGCATTTTTGAAATTAGTATTAGAAATACTTGCACGCAATCTAGTTTTCGTACAAGACAAAACAGAAAAGAACCTTTCACATACACATGTGGAGCCAAACATAGAAATAATCTTAGCTGCTTCTCTGTGTAACTTGGGAAATTCTTCCTTCGACAAATTCTGGTAGAACTGGAGCAAACCTTTTGTGTTGTAAAACAAATCCTTTCCGTGAACATCGGTTTGCAAATCAATCAGTTCGAAATGTAAATCTCGTTTGTAGATACAGAATTCTCTTCTGCAAGAGTTTTCGCCTTCCGCAATTCTTCCTCTCTGGCATCGCCTGTGATATCACTATACTTTTCTGAATGCAATTTGCTGCACTGTCTTTCAATAGACGATTTTCTGACACACGTAATTAGTGTATCGCAAATTAGACATTTGGCTTTATCGTAACAAGGAACAAAAAAGTAAGAGAGTTCACATTCCGGTTTAAATTGACTTTCGGGAAAATTTGCTTTTTTGAGCAGGTGGTTCCATTATTGTAGTAATTGTCTTGCACTTACTTAATCTAAGCCGGTCGCGGTGGCCGAGGAGACTGAGGCGCTCCAGTCACGGTCTGCACGGTCACTACGGTCGGGGGTTCGAATCCCCCCTAGGGCATGGATATTTGTGCCGTCCTAGTTCGTAAGTAGTTCATAAGTAGTATGTAAGTTTAGGGACTGATGACCCCGTAGTTAAGTCCCATAGACTTTACAAACATTTGAACATTTGATTTGAACTTAATCTAATGTTGACTAAGCCGTCTGGCAGCCCATTCGGCAGCGTACAGTGACGGCCTCACCCAGCAAGCCGAGTTGAGGCGAAGTATGCCGAGTTGAACCGATGCACTGTGCAAACACGCTCTGCACCTCGCTTTGCACGCGTGCGGTTTCCCGTGTTTGTGCGGCCCTGTTGTAGACCATCAGATGCATTAATTGAAAACTTCAACGTTTCTTGCCTTTTACTGGGCTGGTATCATATATCTCGCATGTTTTCGAACGTAAGTGACATAATTAAGTAGTCCAACCATTTCTTCAAACGAATTACGTCACCTCAGTAGGCCGCAGCAATTCCATCGCCACACGCCATTTGGAAGCAATCCAACCTTCTGGTTCTCGGAGTGCTGCCTGCCTCACAAATTGCTCCCGATGCCCCATTCAGAAGCGCTATTGGCTCTTATTAGGAGTATATCTGTGTCCTAAGAACTACTAAGGCTGGCGCTGTGAAAAGCACTGGAAGTTTCATAACATAGTGCTATTCTGACGTAGTTAAAACTATCAAGTTTCTAAATATGATCCTGCATAAACGAGTTACACAGAAAAAATTACGTGACGTAAGTGTCACATAATTTAAAGCATATTCGCAGTTATATGAACAGCAGTAATTTTGTATCAGCAACCCCTCTGAAAATATGCGTATATTGTATGAGATAAAAAAACTTCAGAGTCGGATGGAATTTAATGAACTGATAAAAATAAAATGCACATTGCTGCTCTTGGCTGGTATATTGTTAATGCATCACATTAAAATGTTATAAATTGATGATATTCACTTAAGCGAAGTTAAATATTTAGCGTAATTGGATTTAGGACGAAAATAAATAATAGCAACTGTTTTAATTCGCATGATTATCATATTTTGCGGAATTCATTAACATTTATGTCATAATTCAACGTTAAGCTATATACATGCTCAACCAAATGCGCTTTTCTAAAATGTAATGAAACATAAACAACTCGGAAAATATTCGCAAAGTGTCGAGTTTCTCGGTACAAGCGCGCTCGTAATTATCAAGGACAGATAAAGAGTTCGTGGAATCACTCAGGCAAACAGAAAAACACTCTCTTCTTCCAAAACTTCTTTTTAGTTGACGGTGCCGTGGTGGAGCGACCGGGCGCTCTAAGGCGCCTTGCTGCGGAGCATTCGCTTGCTCACCGTAGGAGGTTCGAGTCCTCCCTCTGGCATGGGTGTGTGTTGTCCTTACGTTAGTTTAAGTAGTTTGAATGCCTAGGGACGCATCAACGCAGTGATTGAGTCCCGTAGATTTACAAACATTTCATTTTGTATTTGACAGTGAGCTTTTTTTTTTTTTATGCTCGGTGCTACCAGTTTCGATCTGAGATCATTTTTAAGTTACAGCGAACCGTAACCACCTTGTTACAACATTTGAAGTACTGTAAACAACAACTTTGTGGCAAGCGGTTAAAATTTGTAACATCTGTGGACTGTGTTTCTAAACCCTACGGGCAGTCCATGGTATTCAAAACTTCAGTGCTGTGTGGCCTACGTGTACGATGGTTCCTGTCATCTCCTGCAGCAGCTGGAAACCCCTGAATAAACTCTACAATCGAATCAAAAATTCACTCTTTAACGCCGCTAAAGACACAAAAGAACGTTCTGCCTAAACTATGATTCGTAACACAGAAGTAAGCAGATGACTTAAGTTGTGAGTAGGAATTTGACGTATCATAAGCTGAGACAGTCTGTAGTAAAATTCATATATGTTGCTACTTTTTTCTAACATATATGAAGGAACAGGGTACAACATTATGACACATCTGACATACAAGTAAAAATGAGCCTATATAAACTAGTTACATATAAAAAATTACGTGATGTAAATGTCACATAATTGAAGCATATTCGCAGTTATATCAATAGCGATAATTTTGTATCAGCAACCCCTCTGCTCATGAGTAGGAAAAACAATCCCATAATGTTCGAATACAGCATTAGTAGTGAACTTCTTGATGCAGTCGCGTCGTTCAAATATCTAGGCGTAACATTGCTGAGCGGTATGAAATGGAACGAAATGTCAGGACAGTTATGAGTAAGGCGGACAGCCGACTTCGCTTTTTGGGAGAATTTTTGGAAGATGTATTTCATATGTATAGGATACCGCTTATAAAACGCTTGTACGACCACGTTTTGAGCATTTCTCAAGTGTTTAGGACCCGCAGCAGATTAGTTTAAAAGAAGACATGGAAGCAGTTCAGAGGCGAGCAGATAGGTTTGTTACTGGTATTACGGAAATGCTCCGAGAATTCAACTCGGGATCGCTGGAGGAAAGACGCTTTTCTCGTGAATTTCTGTTAAGTAAATTTAGAGGGCCGTAATTTGAAGCTGAGTGTAGTACGATCTCGCTGCCGCCTGCTTACATTTCGCGTAGTGATCACAGACAAGATAAGAGAAATTAGGGTTTGTACGGAGGCATATAGACATTCTGTTTTCCTCGTTCTGTTTGGGAGAGGAATAGGAAAGTGGTACAGTGGTACAGAGTACCCTCCGCCACGCACCTTACGGCGGATTGCGGAGTATATATGTAGATCTAGATGTAAAGAAGTAGTCAGATTGTCGCGCAACTTTCAGATCTAGTGAACATGACGAAGACAGTGTAATCAATGCTGAATTAGATTAGAGTTTGCCTGATTATTTGGAATCTGAAGATTATTTCACGGAGGAAACTGAGGATTTCAAAGCAGAAGACAATACAGTGGAGCCTTACTGATGGGGATCTAGTAGAAAGGAATGTTGGCGCACTTGTTAATGTGATGGAGTCAGTGCGGAATAACTTGATACGGTTGACAACAAAAGATAAAATATGGTACAAAAATGAGGAAACAGTTTGTAAAATAAATGCCCCAAAAGCAAAACAGGCAAACGAAATACTTTCAATGTTTCTGAAATGGCTAAATTTTGAGGTTTATTACTTTGTTTTCTGTAGAATATTGTTATTTTTGGGTTGTATCACAATGTTAAGAATACCTTGCTAAGACTCTTTGTAACATTCTCTCAGAACAAACTGTCAAATTTACTTTGTACACCATTATCTGTCCTAAAGAAGATCTGAAATAAAACTGTAACAGAACCTACACAAATGAACTGATTAAGTTGAAATGCAACTCTCACAAAGCTGCATTACAACAACATTGGATGAAAGAGAAGAAACTTACGTAAACGATATATGGTGAGCTACCTGTCATGATTGTAAAATAAACCATCTAGGAAGAAAAACTATCGTCATAGTCGTTTAAAACTTTAGGCCTGAAATAGGAGAATGTAGGCACATGAGAAGTGATACACCAAGCTGATAAATAAGAATGCTAAATAAGAATGCGCTACAACATGACAAAAATGGATTGACTTACGTTAGGCGAAACCAAACACGTCATGTTGCGCACAGCAGATTGGCCAGATAGAAGGCGGTCGGCGAAGGCTTCCGACCTCATTGCGGGCCAAAACAGACATAGATGGCGCTGTTCATCGGCATGGTAAGGTCATTAATGAGAGATCGCAAGCTGTTATAAGCGTAAGCAGATATTTTTTTTTTTTTTTTTTTTTTTTTTTTTTACAATTGCATATTAATAAACCTTGTGCAGCCATAAAATAGTCAAATGTTAGTCAAAACTAGTGGCTAAAATAGTAAAATATTAGTCAAATCTGGTGCAATTAAAAGGAATGCAGACTGATATTACAAAACTTGCACATTCACAAGACCCGTGAAGGTTTGAAAATATAAAGTACTAGTAAAAGCTAGTGCAATTACAGGAAAATATGGCTTCACCACTTACAAAGTGAGATGTACCTGGGATTGTGTCACACTTCTAATATAAGATATCCAATACATGGAGTAGATGAACTACTCATGAAATCTGATACAGTTAATAAACCGGTTAATGACTTATACAACAGGATGTAGGTGGATGGTTTCATTCTCGAAACAAAATTATATATTATTTGTGGGGTAATATATTGGGTACCTTGATGTCATAGTACGCTTGGTTTTTACCAATCAAACTGCCTTTCCCCCCATATGAGTGTTTAACAATTTCTATTTCTTCCAAAACGTATTTTTCCCTTTGCGTGCGTTGTGGAGTACATATCAGTTCTTCTAAGCTGGTGGCTGATGGCCGCTCGATTTAAGGTGCTCGGCAAAGGTTGAATGGTGCTTAACTCGTACTTTCTTATTACACAAATGCTCGCTAAATCTAGTTCGAAATTTTATACCAGTTTGGCCCACATCTTACACATTCAATTCTGTAGACATAGGAGCCAGCATATTTATCGTAATTAGGCAGTTCATTACGAATGTACTTGTGCTGAACTTTGATAATGGACGAAAAGGAATCATCCACATCATATTTCTTAAATAACTTAGTCAGGCCATACGATAGTTTGCCTACAAACGGGATTTGTATAAATATGTTCTTAGTGGGCAGCAGGGCTGACGGGATTTTTGGTTCTGTACTAGTGGTTTTTTCTTTATAAAGGTGATCTATTATATTTGACTTACATTCATTACTGATCGCAATATGTCTGAGATTTGTTAATTAATTCTCAGTGTAGCATTGCTTTAAAGTTCTGTGATGCGATGAATAATTGATTTAAAGAGACTAATCTTGTGCCGATATAGGTGACAGGCAGAGGAATGAATGCTGGAGTCGCTTGTTGTGGGTTTGCGAAAGATGTAATATTGTATATTTCTTCCTTCAATTTGCAAATGCAAATCTAGATAATTAAGAGTTCGTGCGTGATCGTCCTCGTTCCAACAGCGCCGGGACCTCATCTATAGTACCGTTGAAGGTGGTAAAAATGTCATCTATGTAGCGCCTCTAAAATTTCTTTGGATCCATCTGTGCTACTTTTAAGTTAACCTGTTTCTATGTGGTTCACAAAAACATCGGTGATGAAGCCCGCCAAGCAACTACCCATGGCTAAGCTCTTGTGCTATTTACAATATTCAGTATTAAATGAGAAATAGTTATATGATGTTATTAATTATAAAAGCGTAATGATTTCAGTAATCTCATCTGCGGTCAGCCCATGTTGTCTATAAAGATTGTTTTCAATGAGGGTAATAGTCTCATTGATCGGGACATTTGTATAAAAGTTCTTCATATCAAGAGATAACAGAATGCTGTCGACAGGGAAAGCTCTGTCACTCAAAAGATCATGTAGCTCTTTCCTGTTCCGAATAGAAAAATATTCTTTGAAAGCAAAATTTTGTCGTAACAACTGCAATAAATATTTAGAAATAGGTTTGACAGGTTTCCCCTTCCATTAGAAATCGGGCTTACCGGATAGCCAGTCTTGTGCGCACGTAGTGTAGGACATTTTGTGTTCATAATCTTCATCTTTCGAGATAAATTCTGAACCTGTTTCTGTACCAGCCACTAGTATGGAATGGAACCAGTTTAATATTGGATGACTTATTGGGTAGAATTCTGCTTCACAAGGATAAAAATTATGATTAAAAACCGAATTTAAAAAATAAAGCGTTAAATGATTCCAATATTTAAAACGAGTGCGGTTTTATGATTTTTTATTTAAAAAGCATGAAAATTGTTAAAGTTGCAATGGTTTACAGTATATAAATTTGCAGTGAATTGAAAAAAATGATATTTAGTACAAAACTCTTTTCTTGGTTTTATCTTCGGTCAGTGGTTGTTGACGTAGCTAAATGTTCAAATGTTTGTAAACCTATTGGATTAATTATTATAATCTAACATGATGTCAGGAGTGCAACTGGAATAAATGAAGCCGCGGTGGAGTGGCCGAGCGCATTGAGGCAATATACTCCGATACGCGAGGCCGTTCTCCGTCGCAGATTCGAATCCTCCCTCGGACATGGATGTTTGTATTGTCTAGTATAAGGTAGTTCATAAGAAGTTTGAAATTTTAGGGACTGATGACCCCGCAGTTAAGTCCCTTAAGCTTAACAAACACTTGAACATTTTCAGACATAAACTGGAAAGAACACGTAGATAATGTCGTAGGAAAGGCAAACCAGAGTCTGCGTTTTATTGGCAGAACCCTTAAAAGATGCAACAGAAGTACTAAAGAAACTGCATACACTACGCTTGTCCGTCCATTTTTGGAGTATTGCTGCCCGGTGTGGGATCCTTATCAGGTGGGTTTGACGAAGGACATCGAAAGAGTCCGGAGAAGGGCAGCTCGTTTCGTATAGTCACGATACAGGGGAGATCGGAAATGATACAGGATCTGAGATGGGTATCAATTCAACAATGGCGCTTATCGTTGCGACGTGGCCTACTTACGATACTCCAATCGCCAACATTCTCCTCCGAAAGCTGAAATATATTGTTGACTCCCACTTACTTAGAGACAATCATCAGATTAAAATCCAAAGAATCAGAGCTCGAACGAAGAGATTCAGGTGTTCTTTCTTCCCACAAGAATGGAGTAGAAGATAAATAGAATAAAGGTGGTTCGATGAACCCTCTGCCAGCCACTTACATGTGATTTGCAGAGAATCCCATGTAGCTGTAGATGATTTCTGTTATTTTGTTACGACGTTTGTGTCTCCCTTTGTGGTGGATGGTAACAAAATATGCTCGCATGTGGCTGCTGGCCTGGGCTGCAGTGTCACTGATCACCAGAGGCCATTTCTAGGCTGCGTACGGTGCCTGTTGCGACGCCTCAGTTAATGCCACTGCGTATTCAGGATCCAACGTCCCTGCCAGTGATTGGATAACTTTTGAGGGTCACGAAACCCTGTGCGAAAGGCGAAAGCGGGAACCGGCCGTAAGGCTGTCCCGTTGCGACTCAGCAATAAGTTTGAGTTGTTGACCGCTGCTGATATTATCTTTGAGCCAGCAACGGCTGCCTCGCCTGTTGACACATTGGCAGATCCTTCTAAAAGGTCTATGAGAGGCAGACGGTGCGTTTGCTAGTCATTGGGGAGCTCCAATGTTACGATGGGTGATGGACCCTATAGGGAAACAGCGAGATTGCTGGGAAAAAGTGCCAATGCACTGTGTTTGCTTGCCGTATGGTCGCATCCGACATGTGTCAGCGGCGGTAGAGAGAACCCGTGCACCCGGCTGTAAATTGTTGGTTACGTCGACGCTGGTGATTCCTGTCCTCTGATCCTTCAGCAGCCGGCGAATTTGGTGAAGGCAGCTAGCTTCACTAGCGAGGAGGAAGAGCTACTGATTTGCAGCATCGTTCCTAGAACCGTTTGGGGTCATCAGTTTTGGACCTGAGTGGAAGGTTTAAACGAGATGCTCAGACGATTCTGCGGTAATCTTGGATGCAAATTTCTCAACACTATTGCGTGGAAAAATTTAGGATCGTCCTGAATAGGTCAGGCATGTATTATACGCAGGAAGCGACTACAAGTGTAGCGGAGTACGTGGGGAGGGCACGTGTGGCTTTTCTTTTTAGGATAGAGAAACCATCCACAGGCCCCCTTAAGGTGCTATCAGATTTCGTTCAGGGCAGCAACATGCAAAATAGATCGGAATAGGACTAGGCTAATATGGTAGTTGTTAACTTCAGAAGCGTCTGTGGTAGATCCCAGATCTGCTCTCATTTTTACAAAGTCATAATACCCACGTAGTTCTAGGGATGGGAAGCTGGCTTAAGCCAGATGTCAATAGTAATGAAACCTTAAAGTCAAAGTGGAACGTAACGTAAATCTGGGAGAAATGTCGCACGTTTTCTAAATTATTGATGAAAAATCCCATGGTGCAGTTAAGTCAAAATAATTGACTGTAAAAGTAAACAAACCTGTTTTCCTTAACCCTTTCAGTCCACATCATGAAATCAGAATTGGAAAAATTAAAATTGTTTTCTGTATTAATACAGTGCAGTAAACATCAAAATATGTCTTTTAAATTTTTGATCGACCTATCGATTTTTTATGTAATGTGTTTCATGCACAACAGACATTTGTATTGGGGTATTTTTTTACTGGGGCATTATTTTCTTGATTGTTAATACTACCAGATCAATAATGCTAGCATCATCTTCGCCACAGCACCAAAGACAGACAATTAACTCTTGGAATAAAAGGAACCACACTCACGCTCACACTTTGGCCACGTACAGACGGGAACGCAACCTCCAATATGGACAGATATACGCCTCAGAAGTGGCTGCACGCCGTACTAGAAGCATGCTGTTCAACAACAGCAAAGCAACTTTAAGGATTGGTGCACAAAATACGGTATAAATCTACTTTTAATATGTTGTTGCGCAGGAGCAACACTAGGAATGAAAGGGTTAAAACATAGTCACAGACTCATTCGTCATGATATTTGAGCATTAAGAAAACCTTACAGTGTGACATCTGTGCCTGAAGCTAAGGGTGAGATGCCGCACCCTTATGGATGACATGCCGCATGATGATATTTGCTGAAATTTATAATTTTTAACGAAAATATTGTTAAAATGCTAGTTTACGATTTAACATAATTGAGGAATAAAAATAAACATTGAAGAATTCGCAAACAAATTTTTTATTTTGGTTATGTCAGAACGCTGAATTAAAATTAAAATTAAATTATTTTTAATGATTAAACTCAGACCTATCAGAGTATTTCAAAATAAACCCTCTTCATCATTACTTTTTATTTCCATTTTCGCTGCCACCGTAAACATAATAAGTACTAAAGGTTGTACAATTTTCGTGTACCCAAAGGTAACATGGCAAGCAGCATAACCATTCAAATTTTTAGTAGTTTCATAATTCTTTGTACTCCTTGTCTTACCAAGAGATGCTTTCTTCATTTAGACCTAGGTCTATGTTTGTCGTAAAACGCATACAAAACTCAATACTCACACTGCCAAAAATCTCACAGCCTGTACAAAACTTGCATGTGACACAGATAGCTCTAACCCAAATGAGAAATATTCATAGGCTTTTAAGTCAAATAAATTAATAACGAACAGCTAAAAACAAATAACTCCCACAGAAGCACTAATAACAAAGAACTCGTACTTACGAAGTACAAAGCAAGTTTTATTGTATTAGCTCGCTTGTTTACTATTATTCTTTCCTCTTTGAGGCTGGGAAAAAAGAAGGAAGTCACTTTTCCGAGTTTCACGCTGTAAAAAGTGTTGATGGTACATTGGACCAACCCAAGTATTTTATGAACTTATTTTTTACATAATTAAGGAACTTTCACGCCGGCCGCGGTGGCCGAGGTGACTCAGGCGCTCCAGGCACGGTCAGCACGACCACTACGGTCGGGGGTTCGAATCCCCCCTCGGGCATGGATATTTGTGCCGTCCTTAGTATAATGTAGTTGATAAGTAGTTTGTAAGTTTAGGGACTGATGACCCCGTAGTTAAGTCCCATAAGCTTAACAAACATTTGAACATTTGGAACTTTCACAAAGTTAAAATAAAATTGAATCTGACTGACTGACAGACCGTTGGTCCACTTCAGCTGTTTTTTATTGGAGTCGTGGAGACCCGCACAACCTGTTTCACAACTTTATACTTGCACCTTCAGGTGCAATTACGGTACAAAAATGTTATGGTTTTAATAAAATCAATAAATGTTACGTATTAAAAAAGCCAAAATCCAAACTATTTGTGTATCAGAAAATCAAATGGAAATTTTTTGTGCGCTAGTTATTGCAGTAATTATCTTTTATATTACTTACAGTATTTTGGATAATAATTGCTGTGGTAAATAACGGGGATTAATGGTCAGGGCCGACCGCTAGCAACTTCCCTCAGTTCGTTAAATATAAAGTTAGTTCAAAAAATGTTCAAATGTTAGTTAAGCTTATGGGACTTAACTACGGGGTCATCAGTCCCTAAACTTACAAACTACTTATGAACTACTTACGAACTAGGACGGCACAAATATCCATGCCCGAGGGGGGATTCGAACCCCCCGACCGTAGTGGCCGTGCTGACCGTGACTGGAGCGCCTCAGTCACCTCGGCCACCGCGGCCGGCTAAAGTTAGTTGACTATCCGTGACATTTTAAGTAAACTATTAAAACTCGGCAAACAGTTTGGTAAAAATTATTTGGCTCGTTTGCCATTTAGACGACGTGAAGGTGGCACTAGAATAAAACCACTATTATAATAATTACTGAGAACCACGAATGATGTAGGCTATTCAGATTTTTCACGTTCAATGAGAAGAAATAATTTAAACTTACAGGTTGTCGTCAATGTAGTGAGGTTCATCGGCTCCTTCGGGGTGGTCAAAGGCTGCATTTCCGTGCTGGCTGATTGTGCAGATCTCCTCGACTGACAGCTAAAGTGGACCAACGGCCTTTCACTCAGATTCAGTTTATGTTAACACCTACAATTTAACTGTGTGAAAGTTTCATAATTATGTTTAAATATTTTAGCTGTGGTTGCCCTTCATATTGCTTTGAAAATCGAAAACGCCTAATTTTTGTTCTGCATGAGTTTTTAGTTTCATTACGCTTCTCACTTTGTTTTGAAGAAAGCATAGTTTATAAATCTGATTTTTGACACGTGGTAGTACAGCATCGTAGCTTTCTAATAAAACATTAACCTCTTCTTAATTCGTAACAGTCGTTTTAAAATCACACTTTTATTAAGTTTGTATACGAAATTTATTCAAAACATTCGATAGCGGCGAGTAATTGCTTGTTAATATCCATCTCATAATCACTTTCTACCTGTACGTCCCCTTCTCCTTTCTCTATATGAATATCTCCCGTCTTCTCTGTCTCCTTTTAGAACTATATCTAGCCGCGGTGGAGTAGCCGAGCGGTCTAAAGCGTCTCGCTACGGAGCGCGCGGTTGCTCGCCGTGGAGGTTCGAGTCCATCCTGGGGCATGGGTGTGTGTGTTGTCCTTAGGTTAGTTTACCTAGGTTTAAGTAGTTTGTAAGCTACGGACTGATGACCACGCTGTTTGGTCCGATAGATTTACAGACATTTGAACATTTGAAGAACTATATCTAACCTAGAGCCATGTTTAATGTTATGTTCCAAATCTTATATCTACCAAAGTTCTTGATCGAATGTCTTGAAAGTTTAGCACAACGTTCTGCGGGAATGTGCACATGTTTTACATACAAAGTTTTCCAGTATATGTTATATATAAATTTATACAAATTTCATAATGGGCAAACGTTGATACGATAAATCGCTAAAGTAATATACATAAAGGTTTCATACAATGTGTTCAAGAAATATGTACCTAGAAACCTTCATGGATTACAATTCAATGTTGTGTCAAAATTTCAAAGCAATCGGTTAAGAATTTTCGGCCATTAACGGCTATACAGAAACCAACAGAACATTTTTATGTCTAGAGTTTACTGACAGCGGAGGTTGGGAGGATTAGTGGGGCAGGATTAGAGGGGGCATTAGAGGGATGGTCAGCTTTTGGACAACTGTCCACTCTTAAATAATATGAACCGCCGGGCCTGCCCTCTTGTGGCACAAAAGTTTTGCAGAGCGCATGTCCATATCGATGATTGTGAGTGGCGGCGCTGCAGGGTTGTGACTGAGATATCGTAGAGGCATCTTTGGGGGAAATTAACTGGATACACGTGGAGAGCAGTCGGAGAAAACCTGCTGGACGGACGAACGGGGGGAAACAACGTCTGACTGCGGCCGCGGACCTTCTTTCCATGCTGTGTTGTCTCCGAGCTGGGGAGAGTGTTACCTAGGCGCCAAGAGACGCGTCGGTACCGCTCATGGTAACAAGTCTAGCAGAGTGAAAGGGATTGCTGCTAAACGTCTGGAAAGTTAAGTGCCTTCGTTGGACTTAGATCATTGAAGCCTCTATGACGAGTCCCTCCTCTCCTCCTGGACCTACGTGAGGGTGTCACAAGAGCGGTCACATAGTGTGTCCCTGAAACTTCCTGGCAGATTAAAATTGTGTGCCGGAACCGGACTCGAACCTCAGTCGGTAGAGCGCTTGCCCAAGAAAGGCAAAGGTCCAAGGTTCGAGTCCCGGTTCCAGCACACAATTTTAATCTACCAGGAAGTTTCATATCAGCGCGCACTCCGTTACAGAGTGAAAGTTTCATTCTGAAGTGCGTCCTTTCTTGCAGATATTCAGCGTTCGGGAGTATTCCGAAACTGTTTTCCTAGTGTAGTTAATTGTTGTTCAAATGGTGGCAATGTCTTTTCAGGAGTGTGTCCTCTCCTGTCTTTATTGCTATTCAGGTTGCTGGAGTAATGAAAAATAGCAGAGTTGCCAGTAAAATTTAATCGTGTGTTGTCAGTCACAGTTCATTTTGGGTCCTGTTTGCTCGGATCGTTACCGTCCGATAATCTGCAAGAGTACTGCTTCAATACAGTTGCTCCAGGGTCACTCAATGGTTGTGATTCTGATTCCTCCGCTTGGTGCATTTGCAGGCCAGCTTCTATTTGTCAGGGATCTCCTACATGGCCGGCCGCGGTGGCCGAGGTGACTGAGGCGCTCCAGTCACGGTCAGCACGGCCATTACGGTCGGGGGTTCGAATCCCCCCTCGGGCATGGATATTTGTGCCGTCCTAGTTCGTAAGTAGTTCATAAGTAGTTTGTAAGTTTAGGGACTGATGACCCCGTAGTTAAGTCCCATAAGCTTAACAAACATTTGAAAATTTTCTCCTACATGTTCTTGGCCTATTAATCCTGATTCGGCTCCATTTCACTCACTCTGATCCTTCTACTAGATCACCGATATCGCCATGAGATTTGTCAAGTTATTGAGCAGTTGGTATGGGTCGGGAAAGAAGCCTGGGTGAAAAACAAAAGCGGTGTGCCGTGGGCCCATTATCGGGAGTGCTGTACAGAAATGCTCTGTAATTATAATGTAAACTTATGTAGTGATTATGCCTAGACCATTTGGTGTTAAACTTGCGAGTTTACCTGTGTCCGTAATTGAAAATATTCTTAAAGCTTTTAAGTAAGTTTTGGCTGGGCTTGTCGCATTATTACTGGAATTTCTTTAATCGGATCCCGGGGTCTGAGATACAGTTGCATTGTTAAATGTGATTTAATGAAAGTCTTGGGATTTCACTGAATTATATAATTTTTCTTTAATTTTCTTTATTTTTTATTTGTATACCTTTTACTGTCTCTGCTTATCAAAAATTGGAAGTTGTAAGTGTTTTACTGGAAACCGTAAAACACTGAGCTCTACGAAGCACGTACACCTTAATCGTTGTTGTAACGATAGTTGCTGATACTTAATATTCTACCTGCAAGTCCGAAGAGACTCCACTTGTTTCTTTTGTCTTTCTTTTTTAATAATGTCATTTAATTTAGATAATTTATGTAATCTTTTTTAAAACACTTTGCTGTCATACGGAGCCTTTTAGAGTTCAAGATTAACTAAATTTGAACTTTTCAAAATATGAGTCTTTTTGGGAACTTCAAAACGCTGAGTAAAAAGTATTACTTAAATTTATAGGTTCTTGTAACTATTGTCTAGCGACACATAGGTTTTTGGCTGCAGGTGCTCCCAAACCTTAAGTTCTATTTCCGGAGTGATAATCATAAATTCATAGGGTAATAAAATAATTTATGTTTTAATATGTTTGTTTTATTGTTTTATGCACTTATACTCTTCTACTTACACATTGTCTCTGTAGGATCTTAACCTACTCTCATAGCCTTATGTCCTTTGCGCAATAAAAATATGGTAAAGGGTTGGAAAATAATTTTTATTTCATAATATTTTTGGCATTGACCATTCTTAACCAGCTTAAAACTGTTGTAGTGACACATAGCTTTGGATGAGTTGTTAGTCAACTTTAAAGAGAGTCAAAGAACTGCATGGTATGTGATTGAGTTTTATTGTTTTAAAATTATTCAGACCATGGTCAGTAAATTGTGTTCAAAATAACGAATGGTTAATTGAAGCAGCGAGAACTTCCATATCCTTGCAATATATAAGACCCCGGGTCTCTCGTTCTGGTGTCTCGAAATAACTCGAAAGCACGTTATTTATTTATTTTTTTATTTTGGATCGCACTTGGCCTCTCGTTGTGGGGCCTCGAAAGCTATTTTTCTTAGACTGTATCGTTCCTCTCGTCCTGGGGGGGCCTCCAAATCTCAAAAGTCACTTTTCTATAGTAACACATGTATTTACAAGTGGGCAGGGGGTCTCATTTTGTTCTGCCGCCGCCCCGGGCCTCCGACAACCTTAGTCCGCCACTGGTTCTTACACATATTTACTGATCACATGCATCCATGCTTGTCCATTGTGCATTCCGACGGACTTGCACAATTCCAGCCGGACAATGCGACGCCTCAAACGGTTGCAGGAACACTTCTAAGTTTAAACACCTTTGACGGGCCAGAAATGAACATTATTGATCATATTTGGAATGTCTTGCAACGTGCCGTTCAGAAGAGATCTCCACCCCCCCGTACTTTTACGGATTTATGGACAGCCAAATGGCTGATGTCTGATGGCAGATGTCTGTACATCTATCGGACCAAACTGCGTGGTCATCAGTCCGTAGCTTATAAACTACTTAAACCTAGGTAAACTAACCTAAGGACAAACACACACATCCATGCCCCAGGCAGGACTCGAACCTCCACGGCGAGCAACCGCGCGCTCCGCAGCGAGACGCTTTAGACCGCTCGGCTATGGACAGCCCTGCAGGAAGCATCGTGTCAGTTCCCTCCAGTACTACTTCAATTAGTGGAGTCCATTCCACATCATGTTGCGGCATTTGTACATACTCGCGGAAGTCCTCCACGATATTAGGCAGGTGTACCAGACTATTTGGCTATTTAGTGTATGTTGAAGATACAATCTTGCCATTTGATGGTACAAACAGTGAAGTTGATGCATCGGTAGCAAACCACAGCAAAATGCATCAAACTATTATGTTTAGAGTTGAACATAAAATAAAGAGGACTTGTTGTTGTTGTTGTTGGGTTGTTTAAGGGGGACAAAACTACAATGGTCATCAGTCTCCCACAAAGAGGACTATGCAGGGTGAATCACGTAATACTTCCACCGCAAATATTGCGGAAACGGAAAGTGCGATTGATGTGCGTTTTTTACAGAATAGATTGGTAGTCAACGACTCGTATTGTTAGCCAATAAAAAGATTTAAAAATACTTAGAAAGTGTATTTTTTATGCAAACATACAATTTTTCAAATTGAACAATGGTTGTTTCTATCATGCACTGCAATTTTTGACACCAGCTGTGTACAAAGAATTTTGAATGACATTTTTATCACTTTTAGTTTGGCAGCAACAACCATTCAGAATTTTAGGGTGGAGGCTACGACAGTGTAACTGACTGGCTGGTGGTCATGAGACAGTCGGCTGCGCCCCATGGGTTAGCCCTCGGCCAATTAGCTACGCTAGCGCAGCCTCCGTCCCCGACGAAACTTTGGAACGGTTGAAACTAATATATATATACTTCATTACCTAGATTTAACATAATCGTGTAATTTATGATTACATCTTTGGTGGTCACGTACTTTTCAAACTAGGTATCAGTGCCTGCTGCTGCCGCTGCTGCATCGTACAGAGCGCTAAGTGTCATAATTTAATTTTCGTGAAATTTTGTTGAGAGTTGATTTCTTAATTTTCGTTTAGTGCTTCTGTTTTTAAGTCTTCTCGTCACCTACTTGAAGGATTTCGTTTGTGTTACTGTTTTAAGAGTACATTCTCTCGTCTTTTGATAAATACCGTTGTGTTTAGTCTTCGTCTGTGACTTTTTCTGTTCGGAAAAAGTGACAAAAAGGGGATTTCGGAGTACTTGACGGCTCAGCTCAGACGTTTTATCTTAAGTACAGTGTTGAGGAACAGTGGTCTAAGTTCAGAGCCATCGTACAATATGCATTAGATGAGTTTGTACCTAACAAGGTCGTAAGAGATGGAAAGGAGCCACCGTGGTACAACAACCGAATTAGAAAGCTGCTACGGAAGCAAAGGGAACTTCACTGCAAACATAAACGTAGCCGAAGCCATGTAGACAAACAAAAATTACACGAAGCGAAATGTAGCGTGAGGAGGGCTATGCGAGAGGCGTTCAACGAATTTGAAAGTAGAGTTCTTTGTACTTACTTGGCTGAAAATCCTAAGAAATTTTGGTCTTATGTCAAAGTGGTAGGTGGATCAAAACGAAGTGTCCAGACACTCTGTGACATAAATGGCACTGAAACAGAGGATGACACTCTAAAGGCGGAATTACTAAATGTCTTTTTCCAAAGCTGTTTCACAGAGGAAGATTGCACTGTAGTTCCTTCCCTAGATTGCCGCACGGATTACAAAATGGCAGATATCGAAGTAACTGACAGAGGGATAGAAAAACAATTCAAATCGCTCAAAAGAGGAAAGGCCGCAGGGCCTGATGGGATACCAGTTCGTTTTTACACAGGGTACGCGAAGGAACTGCCCCCCCCCCCCTTCTCGCAGTGGTGTATCGTAGGTCTCTAGAACAGCATATCGTCCCGAAAGATTGGAAAATGGCTCAGGTCATCCCCGTTTTCATGAAGGGTCCTCTAACAGATGTTCAGAACTATAGGCCTATATCTCTAACGTCGGTCAGTTGTAGAATTTTGGAACATGTATTATGTTCGAATATAATGACATTTCTCGAGACTAGGAATCTGCTCTGTAGGAATCAGCATAGGTTTCGTAAAAGACGTTAGTGTGAAACCCAGCTCGCGCTATTCGTCCACGAGACTCAGAGGGCCATAGACACGGGTTCTCAGGTAGATTCTGTGTTTCTCGACTTCCGCAAGGCTTTTGATACAGTTCCCCACAAACGTTTAATGAACAAAGTAAGAGCATATGGTCTATCAGACCAATTGTGTGATTGGATTGAGGAATTCCTAGATAACAGAAAGCAGCAGGTCATTCTCAATGGAGAGAAGTCTTCCGAAGTAGGAGTTATGTCAGGTGTGCCACAGGGGAGTGTCGTGGGTCCGTTGCTGTTCACGATATATATAAATGACCTTACGGATAACATCGGAAGTTCACTGAGGCTTTTTGCGGATGATGCTGTAGTATATAGAGAGGTCGTAACAATGGAAAATTGTACTGAGATGCAGGAGGATCTGCATAGAATTGACGCATGGTGCAGGGAATGGCAATTAAATCTCAATGTAGACAAGTGTAACGTGCTGCGAATACACAGAAAGAAAGATCCTTTAGCATTTAGCTTCACTATAGCAAGGCAGCAACTGGAAGCAGTTAATTCCATAAAGTATCTGGGAGTAGTCATTAGGAGTGATTTAAAATGGAACGACCATATAAAATCAATCGTCGGTAAAGCAGATTCCAGACTTAGATTCATTGGAAGAATACTAAGAAAATGCAGTCCGAAAACAAAGGAAGTAGGTTACGGTACAGTTGTTCGCCCACAGCTTGAATACTGCTCACCGGTGTGGGATCCGTACCAGGTGGGATTGATAGAGGAGGTAGAAAAGATCCAACGGAGAGCAGCGCGCTTCGTCACAGGATCATTTGGTAATCGTGAAAGCGTTACGGAGATGATCGATAAACTCCAGTGGAAGACTCTGCAGGAGAGATGCTCTGTCGCTCGGTACGGGCTTTTGTCGAAGTTTCGAGAACACAGAGGCATACCGACAATCCTTCTTTCCGCGAACAATACGTGGCTGGAATAGGAGGGAAAATCGATAGCCGGCCGCGGTGGCCGAGGGGACAGAGGCGCTCCAGTCATGGTCTGCACGGCCACTACGGTCGGGGGTTCGAATCCCCCTCGGGCATGGATATTTGTGCCGTCCTTAGTATTAGTTAGCTCATAAGTAGTTAGTAAGTTTAGGGACTAATGACCCTGTAGTTAAGTCCCATAAGCTATACAAACATTTGAACATTTGAACATCTGAAAATCGATAGTGGTACTCAAGGTACCCTCCGCCACACACCGTCAGGTGGCTTGCGGAGTGTGGTTGTAGATGTAGATGTCTGTACGGTAATCCCGGTAACCTGATAGTAAAAACATGTGGTTAATATTAAAAATTAGTTGTGTGTTGAAACAGAAGTGGTTAAACGTGAATATCGGCTTGTGCAATTCTGCAAAGATAAAAACCATCAAGAATATGAGTCGCAGGATATAAGTAATAGCATATCCTCAGTGCTATTATGTTTCATTTTAATGCAAGCCTTTAGCGCAACCATCTTCATCACATGTTTGTAACTGCGTATTATTGTCTATCCTAGAAAATCCTAACGTTAAATTAATGCACCACATATATCTCATAGAAGCAAAATAAAGTTTGATGAGGAATTGTATAAAATCGAAACTGGTATTGGTACCCTTTGGATAAAAGAACGTGTAATCAATTGTGGCAGGATGCTGTTCTTCATCGAGAGTATATGCTCCCTACGTAGAATGTGTTGTACTAAAAACTAGGAGGTGCCTTATTCCGTGCTCTACAGTTAAAAATAATGTGCATTTATATGTAGAAAGGATACTCGTGGCATTTTACGCTCGTCAGTCCGTGTTTTTAACTGACACCCTCCACAGAGTTAACTAGCTGTGTGTTTTGTTACGGAACGGAGTAAAGGTACAACATTTCCATGTTAAGTGTCTCCGCGTCGCTAAAAAAAAAATAAGAACAGGACATTATGCAGTTCATTAGGTGCAAAGGGTTCTAGTTTATTGCGGGTCTCATGTTTTGCGCTGTGAGTAAAGTGTTCCATATATTTTGCTAAAGGTAATTACGACAATGTCCTACCGCCTCCTATTTCATACATTTAAATGAGTCAGAATATCTGCAATTATTATGGAATTCGCAGTATGGTATGAAACTTGGCAATATACCATAAATAATGAAAAGTGCAATGTCGTCATTATAAGCAGTAAAAAAATCCATTAAACTTCATTTACACGATAAATCAGTCACAGGCTCTTTATTACACTCTCCATAAACTAGTTACAGGAACTTTTACGAAATCTATACCGATTGGTTATTTTACAATGTCTAGTTAAGAGACAGTGGTAGCAACTGACATTTCTTTCCTAAGATCACCAGCTGTTCCGTCAAACTCATTTTTCAGCACTGCTTTAATCTCGCTGCTAGCCACTATCCTTGCATTTTTTTAAAATAAGGGTTGTCTTATCTCCTCTGCCCTAGTATCACACACCTGCCTCACAAATCAAACTCACCTCTTAATTCAGTCTCAACTGTCTCAATTTTTGTGATTAATCTCTACTCTACCGCCTCAAGTGTCTCATTAAGTTCTTCCAATTGAGCATGCACCTCCCCAATTTTGTTATTCACCAAACCCTCTCAATTATCTATTTTATTATTTTATTCATCCAATCAATTCTCCAGTTCCTGCAATACGTTCAGAATGTGACTTAACACCTGATTTACGATCTTTTCTACTGACTTCCCTAGCCTCTCTGTTGTTCAATCCTACTCCCTATTGACCCAAATTGGGTGATTCTTTGATATCTTGCTCCGACGTGTTGGAAGGCAGAGGGCTGAAAACGTCGAAAAAAATAAAATAAAGCGCTCCTAGCAGAACTTCTTCTGCGATTCTGCCGATGGCTATGTCGTAGGTTCTGTTCTTCTTCATTATTAGAGACTGATTATGCCTTTCACCGTTCAGTCTGGATCTTAGTTCCCCTAACAACATTCCTCGATTATCCCCTATTCAGTACTAACATTGATGCCTCGTCGTATGTAAATCCTTTTACTTCAGAATCATTCTTTACCAAAACGAAATACTTTCTCCTTCGCCTACCTCGATTTCTGTTACCATCTACTGTTGAACGCAAGATCCTCTTAGGTACTCTTGCTCCTCCCATGCGTGTAACATGACCCCACCATCTCAGCCTGTTCGCTTTAATTGCTTCATGCATGATGTTCATTCCCAGTTTTTCTTTGATTGCCTAATTATGGACACCCTACTGCCATTGTTCCCATCTATTAGTGCCTGTAATCATCCTTGCTATTTTCATACCTGTAACTTCAACCGTATGAATAAGGTAACCTGTACCCACCCAGCTTTCACTCCCATACAACAAAGTTTGTCGATAGAGTGATGCACTGCTGACTTAATCTTGGTAGTGACTCTCTTCTTGCAGAAGAGAGCAGATCTTGGTTTACCAATAACTGCATTAGCTTTCTTACACCTTGATTCAAGGTCTTTAACTATATTGACATCCTGTGAAAAAATGCATCCTCGGTACTTGAAACTGTCCACCTGTTCCAATTTTTTACGTCCTATTAGGCAGTCATTCCGTTTAAATCTCTTTCCCACAGACATTACTTTCGTTTTGTAGATGCTGATCTTCATATAATAACCCTTACACCTCTCATCAAGCTCTTGAATATTAGGTTTCAACCCTTCTAATCAGCCATCGCAATTAAGTCGTCTGCATATGTGAGACTGCGTATTTTAATCCCGCCCAGTCTATCTTCTGTTTTCAGCATATGATCCGGGAATAGTATGAATAACAGTGGTGACAGGTTACAGCCTTGTCTTACCCCTGAAACTATCCTGAGCCGTGAACTCAATTTGCCGTCTTCTCCAGCTACTGTCAGTCTATGTAAAGACCTGTAATTGCTTCCACAAGCTAGCCCCCTATTCCATAATCTTGTGGAACTGTCAAGACCTTCCTCCTAGGAACACAATCATGAGTCTTTTCTAGATATATGTAACATACAAGTCCCTGCTACTCTCATAGCATTTCTCCATTATCTACCGTAAGCTAAACTCCTGACAGTCTATCATAGCGCCAAATCCACACTGATTTTCGTCCAAATTGTTTTCAACTAGTAGGTTCTGCTGCCGATTGATATTTTGTGGTTACAGCGTGACGCTGCGCTGATTTCCCCACGATGGTTCCTGCAACTCCTTTCTAGCTCGTCGGGATATCGTCGGACTATGCTTGACTTTGATGCGTTGCAGCAGGGTACGGCATGTTGCTTTCATATGTCGACGACTGCAGCTGCAGGGGTCGGTATCTCCAGGACACGTTGTCGGCGATGGCGATCAACGAACAGCGAAACACCAATTTCACTTTGATGCACTCTCTTTTGTCTGCACTATTCTTGCACTGGTTCCCAAGTTAGTTCACACGAAAACAAATTCCACCACACTGCGACCATCAATCCCAGAGGAGCCTCCATATTGCGAGCTTAAACACGGATATCTCTTTTAACGAGATTAGGTAGCACACTACTATTACTATTGGTGACCAGATCAAAATCGATTAACTACGTAGTAGAACATACTACAAAGTTAGGAGTGCCAAACAGGAGGAACAAAGTTAGAACAGGTGGACAGTTTCAAGTACCTGGGATGTATTTTCTCACAGGATGGCAACATAGCGAAAGAACTGGAATCGAGGTGCAGCAAAGCTAACGCAGTGAGTGCTCAGTTAAGATCTACTCTCTTCTGCAAGAAGGAAGTAAGTACCAAGACTAAGTCTATCTTTCAACCAACTTTGTTGTATGGGAGTGAAAGTTGGGTGGATACAGGTTACCTTATTCATAAGATAGAGGTTACAGATATGAAAGTAGCAAGAATGACTGCAGGTACCAATAGATGGGAACAATGGCAGGAGGGGGTCCATAATGAGGAAATCAAAGAAAAGCTGGGAATGAACACCATAGATGAAGCATTTAGAGCGAACAGACTGAGATGGTGGGGTCATGTTACACGCATGGGAGAAGCAAGGTTACCTAAGAGATCATGAGCTCGTCAGTGGAGGGTAAGAGGAGTCGAGGTAGGCCAAGAAGAAAGTACCTAGTTTCGGTGCAGAATGATTTTGAAGTAAAAGGCATAACATCAGACGAGGCATCAATGTTAGCACTGAGTAGGGGATCATGGAGGAATTTTATTAGAGGTACTATGCTCCAGACTGAACGCTGAAAGGCATAATCAGTCTCTAATGATGATGATGATGATGATGATGACCCGAGGCCCCATGTGCTACTGCATGAAGCAACAATAAATTGTCATCCACACCCTCCCACCCACCCACCCACCTGTAATGTTACTTTTTCTTTTATATATATATCGCTGGTGTTGTCACAAGATCAAGGTTGAAAACCGGAATTGAAATTTAAATAATCGTAAGATCAGCAATGAATATTAATTTTTGAAATGGTTATCAGTTCTCAGTAGCAATGTAAGTTAAAAATTACGACAACACCAGAAAGCACCATTACATAAGAAAATAGTGGAATAAGTTACCTGGTATGCATTCATTGGTGGAAGCTGTGACACTGCAGTTGAACCTGTATGAATTGATTAATATCTTCGTTCTCGTAAACTGATGCTTGGTTTCATGACTATTAATTATTAAAGTTTTAAGACCGTGTGTAATTTTGATCACTATTGTTATCGAAAGTTAAAGAAATTATCGGACTTCGCTTTTTACAGAATGAAGATTTCCTGCAGGCATTGAATTCACTGTTTAACACAAAATGAGAGTAAATAAATTTTGCATTCTTTTGTCATCATGAGGCAATAGGTAACAATAACCGAGCATCAATTTACTAATATTGCTGAAAATTGGTATCAGTAAAATGAAAGATGGGGAGAAATAGTAATTATTTAAATAAAATAGGAATTCCAAATGAAAGATAAAGTTTATTAAGTAAAAGGGTGCTAACCAGAGCTCACACTTACATGATTATGGAGGTCGAGTAAAATACGTCCGCTCAGTACAAAGGTAGAAAAACGAAAGACGACAAGCGATTCCGTTTTCTCTCCAGATCGTTTGAAATAGTTGAAGGTATAACTTGAAACAAGGATAATCACAGATTTATTGGCAGAGAGAACGGATGCTAGCGACAAGCGTCGCAGATATAATTTTCAATAAAAAAAATATTAATGTATCGCTACACACCCACGCACATACACACACACACACACACAGCATGTATTTTCTTGTGGCTCTGTGGAATGTGGCTGGATTTGGTAAACAAGTTGGCTTCCTTAGGTCTCAGGGGCACCAACCACATATGCCCAATGTCCTCAATTACTTACACTTAATGGCAAATAACTGTAGCAGGCAGGAATATGCGAATGCAATGCAGTTTATATCTTAATGGAGTTTATTACAAATTACTGTTCAATATAAACAAATCTTACATCTCACTGATACATAAGCCTATCCTTGACTTCAGTGGGTGACATAGTTAACTTAAATGCTCCCTGCAGAAAAAAAAGAAGCAATAAGTTCAGAACAATAAGAACCATGAATTCTAAGTGCCGCAGCGAATGTCTAAAGTTAATGTTCGTGGGGCTTCATAGTACGTAAAAGTTCGAGGTCCAACTCTAAAACATGGTAAAAAATCACAAGTTCCACGCGACTGCTGCGTCGCCCATAAACCCACGTCATAACACTTTCAGCACCAAAGCAGACTCCCCACCACAGAAAATTGCCGTCCTTTAATTCTCTCGCCATTGCTACAATGAACTAAATTCAAGATTAGATTAGATTAGATGTACTTTTCGTTCCAGTAGATCCGAATTGAGGGAATCCTCTTGTCAGAACAAAATACACAATATATACTTACAAAAAGAGAGCATATGTGTTAATGTACCTTCCACAGACCCCAAATGTAATTGCCCTTGTGGATGTGGAATTGGTCAGGAAAAACAATTATCTTAAAAATATTTACATTTTAAAGGACACAAAAACTTATTTCTACTTACTAATTTACTAAGTGCATATTAAAATTCTTAGCAATTACTTTATTTTTTATTTTTTTGTTATTTTTTTTTATTTTTTAAATTTTTTTACACTGATTTACAATGATTACATTACTGCACAAGACTTGTACTGAAGTCAAACTGAACACAGAATTCATATTTGTGAATATTATATACAATAAGTTACAATCAATCACTTCATCATTGGAGTAGAAGGAGTTGGCCACCAAAAAATCCTTTAGACTCTTTTCAAACTGTTCTTTATTGTGAGTTAAATTTTTTATGGCTGCAGGCATGTTATTGAAAATGTGTACTGCTGAATATTGGACGCCTTTCTGAGACAAAGTAAGTGACTTTAAATCTTTATGCAAGTTATTCTTGTTTCTAGTATTGATCCCATGGACTGAGCTATTGGTTTGAAAAAAAAAAAGATATATTTTTAACGACAAATTTCATTAGAGAATAAATGTATTGGGAAGCAGTAGTAAGTATCTCCAGTTCCTTAAATAGCCCTGTATATGAGGTTCTTGAGTTGACACCACAAATGATCCGTAACGCACGTTTTTGTGCTCTGAAAACTTTTGCTTGGCCTGATGAGTTGCCCCAGAAAATAATCCCGTATGACATTATGGAGTGAAAGTATGCATAATATGCTAGCTTTTTTTATTTTTATATCTCCTATATCTGACAACATTCGCATAGCAAACAGGGACTTGTTTAGGCGCTTCAGCAGTTCTGTAGTATGCTCCTCCCAGTTTCTTTTTATTTTTGTACTTAACATACATAAGAAGCAATACGTGTGACACTTTTATTTAGATGGAATTTTTCCGTTGAATTTGCATTTCTTCACTGTTTTTCCGTATATGTTTTAGTCTTCATATATTCAGAAATTGTGTTCTTCATAAAGAAGTTTTAATTAATTACATTGATTTCAGGTACCAACCAATTGATTTTATTATTGTATTACCTATTTTCTTAAATCTACATTACCGTACTGCCGATACTTTTACAGTTACTAATTTTTGTACTAAAAATTCAGCTGTTTAGACACGAATAACTACATTGGGGCTCCTTTTTCAAATATATCTGAAAACTACTCTCTTAGAGCTAACATTTGACACCTCATTTTTAAAATTGGTGAAGGCGTTTCCAAGATAGACTTCTTCAAATATGTTAATTTCTTACAGTTATCAACTCATTCTATACTAAGAACTACTAGAGTGACAGGAGGCATGTTTATATGAACGACACCGGCTATTCTTCCACTTTAAAAAGAGCCTACAAGTTCCTTCATTTGCTATCGGGAACGAGTTTTTTTTTTAATTTTATACATTTCCTAGACTTTTATCCATACTGGAAGAAGGCCCAGAGACCACCGCCACCGCCATTGCCATTGCCACTGTGTTAAATTAGTAAGATCTAGAATTTCCACCTGTATTAAAGTAGTGTATTTACCACATCAGTATATTTTAGTATTTGAATATATGTATTAAACTATCTCATGTGTAATTCTCAATACTGCTGTTGTTGCCATATGACAAATAAATAATAAAATCAAGAGTAGTGACTGGCGTATTGTGACGATCCAGTTGCTCGGCCACCATTGACCAGGCGTTTTCAATAGGCGAGAGATATGGAGAATGTGCTGGCCAGGACAGCAGTCGAACATTTTCCGTATCCACAAAGTCCCATACAGGACGCGCAACATGTTGTCGAGCATTATCCTTCTGAAATGTGGGGTTTCGCAGGGATCGAATGAAGGGTTGAGCCACGGGTCGTAACACATCTGAAATGTCGCGGACACTGTTCCAAGTGCCGTCGATTCGAACAACAGGTGACCGAGGCATGTAACCAGTGGCACCCTATACCATCACGACGGGTGATACGCCAATATGGCGATGACGAATACACTCTTCCAACGTGCGTTCACTGTGATGACGCCAAACACGGATCCGACCATCACGATGCTGTAAACAGAACCTGGATTAATTTTAAAAAATTACGTTTTGGCATTCGTGCAACTAGGTTCGTCGTTGCCTACACCATCGAAGACGCTCCTGTCTGTGATGCAACGTCAAGGGTAACCGCAGCCATCGTCTCCTAGCTGACAGTCCATGCTGCTGCAAACATCGTCGAACTGTTCGTGTAGATGGTTGTTGTCTTGCAAACGTCCCAATCTGTTGACTCAGGGATCGAGACGTGGCTGCACGATCCGTTACAGCCTGTCATCTCGACTGATATTGACACGAGGCCGTTGGGTTCCAGCACTGCGTTCCGTATTGCCCTCCTGAACCTACCGATTCCATATTCTGCTAACAGTCATTGGATCGCGACCAACGCGAGCAGCAATGTCGCGATACGATAAACCGCAATCGCAATAGGCTACAATCCGACCTTTATCACAGTCGGAAACGTGATGGTACGCATTTATCCTCCTTACACGAGGCATCAAAAGAACGTTTCACCCGGCAACGCCGGTCAACTGCTGTTTTTTGTGTTGGAAATCGGTTGGAAACTTTACTCATGTCAGCACGTTTTGAGTTTTTTTTTATTATTTATTTATTATTTAACTTGCCCCATTACATAGTAATATTACATGTTTGACGGTTTGATTCAGGCGGTTACATCAAATATTTTTGCAAACACAAGTACAGTATGTAAGTTGACAGGATTTACAAAGGAACAAAGGAACGTTTTGAGGTATCGCATATCACATCATCTTCATCCTGTCGGTAAAATTTTGCGTCTGTAGCACTTCATCTTCGTGGTGTAGCAATTTTAATGGCCAGGAGTGTATACGCTTACGTGTTGACAAAGTAGGGCAATGAATTATCATTTACATGCATTCATAGTACTATATAGATATGTTAAGTATTCCTGAAATGTTTTACGTACAAATCAACGAGCAAACTCATTAAATGGAATCGTCACAGCTCCTTATTACGTCACAAGATCTGACTTAATACTGACCCTTTTATTATTCCTCTGCATTTGATAATACAGTAGAGTCCCGAAAACTAGGTACTCGGTAACACGGTAATTCAGATAATTCGGCCACCCGCCGGCACACTCCCTGGAATTATTCCGTGGTCGCAGATTGCAGGATGAAATTGAAATCGTAGTGTGTAGCAGCTACATGCTTTGCTACGTATGGTCACAGATATATTTTCTTGTGACGCCTACAATCTATTTAAAAATCCTTTGAGTTTCATTACGTGCGTTTTCATACTTAAAAACAGTCGCGATCAGTATTATGGAAGTGGGATTTTTTTTTCACAGTGCCGTTTAAAATTAGCGATGGACAAATGAACTCAGTTGCAGCAGACAACAATAACACACAATATGACGCGACCGTGCGCTTTCTGCCGCTCAGCCTGCCTACAGCCTTTGTCTTTTCTTAACCGTGTTTTGTGAATTCCATGTGAGTGAATATTGTTCAGGGCTCTTTCAGAGGTTTCGTGTGCGGTACAAATCAGTATTCTGCGATGCCATCTTCCCTCAAGTCTTATAAATGTAAATTAAAGTACGTACTAGTAAGTAATGAATGTCTTTGTTAGATATTTTCTTAACATCATTTTGTGTTTCCGTACTCCATCATTTATATTGTACTCCAAATTAACAATAGAAAGTATTTTATAATAAAACATTCTTACCTATCCTTTTTTCAACATCGTTCCCGGTAACCCGGCACTTTCATAAACTCGGCCGACCTTCGGTCCACATTAGACCGAGTTTTCGGGACTCTACCCTACTGCTTAATCTAAATATCATGAGAATAACAAACACAGCAAAGCACTCTGTTGCAAATGATTTACATTAAGGAAATTTACAATGTCCTAATATCTCTCAGCACCTTTCTTTCCTACTCAATGGACACCCATTTCTTTTTCACAGAAAGGACACTGCTATGACGATTATCTTTATGACAATTTTTCATAAATAACATCACACTTCAAAAATCATTGCTACTGTACCACAAGTATGCCAACTAACTACGAGACTGCAGGTATTATCTACTGAAAGGAGAACCATACTTCTAATAAAAAACTCCACTAACGAAAGATCAAACAACAATGAAACCAGAAGTCGTGGTTGTGCAATCAACTTTGCAACAAACTGCATGCATATAAATACACTATAAGTACCTTCTGGTGATCTTTTTCACAAAGAAATAATGTGAGAGATGCCTGACTCATCACATAATATACTTCCGTATAATCCGTATCTGCAGCCACTGTGGTCGGATTCACAAAACGGACCTACGTTCTTACACTTCCACAGACAACTCAGAATAACTCCCCACCTCGCAGCTACAGCTGATCGCGGAAGCAATAGATAAAATAACATTGTATGTGTATAACTTTGGCGTTTTCTGCCAACCTAATTAGACGTACCAACACAACTTTGTTGGTGGCCTCCAGGACCACCGTCTAGTGTCACCCTTTTATAGAACACGCTGCACTACAGGATCTAGTACCACCATCTAGAGCCATCCTTATTTCTTGTACCTCCGTAGAAACCTATTCCAACTTATTCCGGCCGCGCGGAGTGGCCGAGCGCATTGAGGCGCTATGCTACGATGCGGAGGCCGTTCCCCGTCGGGGTTTCGAATATCCCCTCCCGTATGGATTTTTGTGCCGTCTTTAGTATAAGCTAGTTCATAAGTAGTTTGTAAGTTTAGGGACTGATGACCCCGCAGTTACGTCGCACAGGCTTTACAAACATTTGAACATTTTTAACTTATTCTGCAAGACGTGCAGCAACTTCCGTTGGCAGTTAGATCTCCGGATTTGTCTTCAATCGAGCGCGTTTCGGATATGGTGTGGCGAGAATTGACAACTCACACTACTTGAACAATTCGAACAGGCGTGAAATAATGTATCACTAGACGGTATTCGCCATTTGTATGACCGTATAGACCGCCTGAGTCATTGATCTGGAAATGTAATTATTTCATGCACTCCTTTTGCACTGTTGTACCAATAAACATAGAGTTAATAGGAAAACTCTAAGAGGAATTACTAATTTTTATTCCAGATAATGCAGCTCTTAGTCGTTTGTTTGCTTCACGGATACTCTGAGTTGTTATTGAGCTCCACACAGACTGAAGACTTTCGTGATCGAGGTGGCGTAAAGATGCATTTGTTATCTCGCATTTTCAACATTACTTTCAAAATCTGTAGCTTGAAAATGTAATAGTGGAAATGACGGGTTAGTTGACGTAATGATTTAATTTCACCAAAATATAGCTTGTTACGAAAGAACAAAATTTGTTTCATTTGACTAGCACACTCTATACCTACCGGTTGGGTTACTTACTTACGTGTGTAATAAACTTGCAGAATTATACAAATTCTTAATTCTGCACCTAATAGGATTTTAAAAAGTGGTACGTGGTTCATAAAACAAAACATTAAAAAAAGGAGAAATAAACTTTGTCAACAGTAGTATAATGATAAATTCTTGAATCAAGAGCTCAATTTATAAAAGTTAATTTGTGTGGCACTTATCTTTTGTTACAAGCATCTCCCATGTGAAACAGTTTTCGGGAAATGAAACAAGTTGCCTGAAAGAATGAAACGAGGACATTCGAATAAGCGTTGTTTATTTTCTGAGGAATATTGATGAACTCCACTAATTTTATAAAGATTTAATGATTTCTAAAAATTACCATAGTATCGTTGAAACTAATAATGCCGTCGCTATTTGCACGCTGAAAATTATGACATAGAAAATGAAGTTAATTAGATATGACGCACTGTTATTGCGGTCTTCCGTCCAAAGACTGGTTTGATGTAGCATTCAACGCTACGCTATCCTGTGCAATCCACTACCTCTCTGAATAGAAACGAAAACCTATTTCCTTTTGAACTTGGCCGCGGTGGCCGAACGCTCTAAGGCGGCTTCCTGCGGAGCACGCGGTTGCTCACCATTGGAGGTTCGACTCCTCCCTCGGGCATGATTGTGTGTGTTGTCCTTAGCATAAGTTAGATTAAGTAGTTTGTAAGCATATGAACTGATACCCGCATCAGTTAAGTCCGTTAGATTTACAGATATTTGAACATGTTTTTAAATTGCTTACTGTATTCTTGTCCTGGTCTCCCTCTGCATTTTTTGCCTCGCACACTTCCCTCCAATATTAAGTGGACGATTCCTTGATATCTCCGAGGGAAAATACCCTCAGACTTCAATAAGAATCCAGTGATTCCAATTCCTAAGAAAGCAGTGCAGACAAATATGAAAATTAGAGAACTATCAATTTAATAAGTCATGGTTGTAAAATACTAACTCGAATTATTTACAGACGTATGAAAAAATTGACGGAATACGACATCGGTAAAGATCAATTAGGATTTAGGAGAAATGTAGGAACACGCGAGGCAATACATTACGACTTATTTTAGAAGATAGACTGAGGAAAGGGAAACCTTTTTTAGCATTTGTAGATCTGGAGAAAATGTTTGACAGTGTTAACTGGAATACACTCTTTCAAATCCTGAAGGTAGCATGGGTAAAATATATGGAGTGAAGTGTTATATTCAACTTGTGCAAAAACCAGACAGCAATTATTAGAGTAGAAGGGAATTAAAGGGTCGCAGTGGTTGGGAAAGGAGTAAGTCAGGGTTGTAGCCTTTCCTCAATATCGTTCAATCTGTACATTGAACAAGTGGTGAAGGAATGCAAGGAGAAATTTGGAGAGGGAATTTAAGTTCAGGGAGAAGAAATGAAACCTTTGCTGTTTGCTGATGACATAGTAAATCTGTCAGAGGCAGCAAAGGACCTAGAAGAGCAGTTAAACGGAATGGATAGTGTCTCGAAAGGAGGATATAACATGAACATTAACAAGAGTAAAACGAGGGAAATGGAATGTAATGTCAGAAAATCAGGCGATGCTGCAGGAATTAGATTATGTAATGAGACAGTAAAAATGGTAGATGATTTTTGTTATTTGGGTAGCAAGATAACTTCTGATGCCTGAAGTAAGGAAGACATAAAATGCAGAATGGGTATGGGAAGAAAAGCGTTTCTGAAGAAGCGAAATTTGTTGACATCCAATATAAGTTTAAACTTTCTCCTTTCTTTCGTTAGTATTGGGAACGAGATATATGGCTAGTCACCCAACCGATCTACTGCATCCCAAATCTGCGTTTCGACTCTTAAAAATATAACAGAGTTTAACACCTGTGAGTGCACTCTACATATGCATAATGTGAACACGTGAATGAAAACGGGTATTTGAGAAGAGCGGAAAGACAGAAAACTGAATAATTAAACGTTGCTGATTGTCATGTCTGTACGAAATAGAACTCATTGTCTTTCACAGCTGGAGCAGTATGATGTACAAGAGAGGCCAGACGATTATTCTGCTTTTAGACGTAATACCTGTAACCTAAATTAAGGAAAATACGGAGCGACTAGCATAAAAGATTTCCCGGTAAAGAGAGATAATAATTTAAGTGGAATTCTGCGGAATTAAAGGACGACTTAATTAAAGCTGGAACGCAATATTCCAGTCTTTTTTCGCCACCATATTACTCACGTCTCCGCGGTCTGCTTGCATTTGATCTTTACTGAATGTATTATTTTCATCCTGAGAGTTCCAGTAATTTTGCCATAAAAATTCTTTGTTGCTGCTATCACATCTTGAGCTGTGAATATTAACTGACTCTTAACGGTCTGAAAAACGAGGATTTGCAGATAATTCATTATGCGGCTCATTCTACGACTACTTGTTTAAAGCAATAACAGTAAAATTGGACAATTTTACCTCGTACTGTTTCGCTCTCTGTAAAAAATGTTCTTAGCGTAATAAACGATTTTCAACCAATAACAGTTTGAAATCGTTATACTGGTATCGGATGTTATAATTTTCACATTTGCTAAGCATTTAAATGAGTTAGCTTATTATCTATTACATAACACTTTGATAATTATCCTGTTTATCAAAGGATAATAAGTAGACAGTGAAACGGCGAATTTTTTGTGTCTCAGGATTGGTCCTCAAACTTCTATTTTATTTTTTATTAACTGTAGATTTTATGCTCTTCTAATGGATTGGTATGAAAAGGCGAAGCTACATTTTAGGTATGTTAATTGGCGTGGTTTAAAGGCACTATTATGTGGTCGATTTTTGTCTTTTAGTAATCTTTTCACATGCAAACAGCACGTGTAGACTTTTTAAAAATTGCCCAAATTCAATGACATATAATTAGTTCTGACCAGAGTATACGACTAATATCTGGGCTATAGAACGGCCATAAATTCATCAGCATGGCTTTCATACAACTGTACCAAAAACAGACAGTGTGCTGTATCAGGAACGAAATGGCTGTCTCATAAATTCCTCTGGACTGCAGCAGTAACAAGGATGTAGTCAATAGACATCATGGTAAGTTGAAGATGTAGCAGAGGTTCCATAAATGTACAGGTGAATATGTAGCGGAAATTGAATGACATAAAATATTCATTAGCTATAAGGGTGATTCACGAATACATGAAATTATTTTAGTATGTGATTTTACAAGTAAAAGTAAAGAAAAAAGTTATTATAAACATAGGTCCGCAAATGTTTAGATGCAGAGTTAATTTTAATAAAAGATTTTGCCTGAAATATAGCAACCTCGCTAACATGAAGCCATTGCAAAAGCGTACGACGTTACAATACAGGACATTTCCATTTATTTTGTTGTTATTGACCTCAAAATGCTCAAATGTTTGTAAAGCTATTGGGCGATACTCCTCTGGTCATCAGCCCCTAGACTTACAAACTACTTCAACTAACTTACACTAAGGACAACACAAACATCCATGCTCGAGGGCGGACTCGAACCTCTGGTGGGAAAGGCCTGCAGTCTGTAACATGACGCCTTAGAACACGCGGTCATTCCGCGCGTCTGTTATTGATCTGGTGAATCTAACAAAAGGTGTCGCAGACGTGTATCTTCAGTTGTTTTCCAAAATTTCTAGAGATTGTGCAAGTTAACCCCAGGGATTATATAAGTAAATTTATTTATTTTCATTAGGAATTTTGGCAACTTTTAGTCAGTGATTTCTGTCGTTTGCGAACCTTGAAACGAGTTACTTTTCGTATTGTTCCGTGGAAGAACGTACTAACAATCCTGTGAAACTGAAAGGAGCAACAAAATCTATTCATACACGTGAAGCTGAATGCATTGAACTCTGTGGAGACGTTTTTGAACATTTATTGTGAAGTTGTTGTGAAATTGTAGGTACACTTCGTTAACACTGAGCTTCGTTTTATTTTTATTTTCTTTCATCACTTTAAAATCAATTAACGTGTGCTGCGGTATTAATAAAAGTAGTTTATCTCACACATTCTTAGAATTTCTTCAACTTTATTACCATCATTATGCAAAATTAAATTCTCTATAACTTCAAATGAAAACCTTGTGGCGAAGAGTACACTGTACCACTAATAGGCATTTCCTTTCCTACTCCACTCCCAAATAGAACAAAGAAAAAAAGAATGACTATAAGCCTCCGTACCAGCCCTAATTTCTTTTCTCTTGTTATTGTGATCACTATGCGATATGTAAGCAAGATCGTACTAGACTCATCTTCAAATTCCGGCCCTTTAAATTTCCTCAACAGAAATTCACGAAAAGAACATCGTGTTTCCTCCAGCGATCCCCAATTGAGTTACCGGAGCATTTCCGTGACACTCGCGCATTGGTTGAACCACCAGTAACAAACCTTATGGAAACTATTGCGGATATACGTCTGGGACATGTTCTATTAGATTCACCAGGTCAATAAAGAATATATAATATGTATATAAATTGAGCTTTACTGTAACCTCGCATACTTTTGCGATGGCTTCATATTAGCGAGGCTGCTAAATTTCAGGCAAAATCTTTTATTAGTTATAGCACCGTATCTAAACATTTGCAGACCTATGTTTATCTGAACCCTTTTCTTTCAATTTACTTGTAGAAATGACATATTAAAATATTATCATTTTTTCGTGAATCACACTGCATGCGTGGTGTCTGTTCTTTCGGACGTATGAAAGGAAATTGTATGAGCAGTAAGTCAGTAGCGTATGGACAAGTTGAGAATCTGCATCTGTCGGGCAGACCTCATCACTGTCTTCGTGAAATAATGGAATATCGCCACGAAGAAATACATGATTCCGAAACAGATGTACATATTTCACGAGAAATCCTCTATAGGATTATTTTTCAAACAGTTAACGAGTTCGAGTTGATTGTGTCATGGAGCTGAGAGACGTAAATATGTTTAAATCTATATGTATTTTACGGCTGTAAAAAGAACATTTTACATGTCTTGTCCATGTATTTCGTCCAGGATATTTACAAATAGCAGTTCCATTTCTGAATAATTCAGCACGATCGAGAACTCATGGTAACACTAAAAGAGCAGTCTGTAACAGAGTGTGTTGTTTGAATAACTTTTGTAGCATATTTTCAGTGTATTGTTCGAAAATGCCTTACTGATGCGGTGAATAATGATGTCCTAAAGACCCACTTTTAAGTTTTGGACATATAGTGTTGGATAATTCAACTAAATATAGCTTTCTTTAAATAAAATAAAGCTTTTTTAATATTGAAAATATTTATTCGTCATGTCTAGATATTGTCACGTAACTGTGTCGTAGGGCGTCGCCGATTAAGTAACAAAAACATTGGCTTGATTGATTTGATTTGATTTGATTTTTCCAGGGAAGCCAAAACAGTATTGGTCCAACGCGCCACTGCCCGCACCGAAACTAAGTTTATTGTGCGGTATCGCTCCCTGTATATCTAGTAAAGCCAACCAATGCCCTTGAACAGTGCAAGGAGTCCCTTTACCAGTTCTTTATTAGACACAATTTCTTCGGATTTGGTTGTCCCAAATGTTCTGTGCCTTTTACTCTCCAATGCCATGCATTCGAAGATTAGATGTGATGCAGTTTCATCACCGTCATCACAAATCCTACATTTAGGGTCCTGCATGTTTTGGAGTTTTTTTAGATTTCTAGCATAAATCAGTTTACCTCCAGTACCATCGAGGCCCGATACATCCCTTTTGTATAAATAGGGTTCTTGTATCAGGGCCACGTCCACCTCCTGTCTCCCCAGGCGACGGCTCAGCTCAGCAATAGCCCCTTTACTGTGCTGCAGGTTTATCTGCAGCACTTCCAGTCCCCATCTTGCCGCCATTATTGCCTTTAAGGTCTTTGATTACCCTGACGGCGACCTGCGAGGACCCTAAAAATAGTTTCAGGCCTTGCTCTCGCATTGCCTTCAGGGACTTCTCTCCGACCTCCACCACCAGCGTTCGTCCTTCCGGAAAGACCTTTTGGTTAATTACCCTCCAATCCTCTGTCAAGACTTTTGGGTTCTGGACCCTTATTTTCTCGAACAGAGTATTTGGAGGGACATCCTTAAGGATCTTTGGTACCCATATTGATACCTTTGCGGTCTTAAGCAGTTCAGCTGCTGTATTGACCAGCAGCTTCGCATCCTCCCACAGGGATATCATCAGCACCTTGTCCTTAAGCCATTCTGCTAAGTGCTCCCCCTCGCAGACAAAAATGAGGGCACCGCGATCTAGATAGACCCTCCTGAATTTGGGTCCTGGACCAGCGTCCCCCCCCCAATCTCTTCAAAGAGGGCCATCTGCACAATCTCCTCCTCCTGCGAGGTGATGCTCACCAGTGGGTATCCTTCTTGGATAACCGCCATTCTAAAGACCGAGACTGCAGTACTATAGGTCTGTTTCCATATTTCCTGCCTCAGCCTTTTAGGATCACGCTTGTCAAGAGAGGAGGGAGTCTTGGATTCCTCCCTAACCCTCTTGCCACCTCGACCTCTTTGACGTCGAGGGGGTCAGTGTTTCCCCTTCGACCTGAGGCAGTTTCTTTTTGGGGGTCTTGGGCTCAAGCCCTTTTGATTCCCTCCACTTATGTTTAGGAAGCCTTCCTTCCTTTTGCTTCTGTTCCTTGAGGTTTCCTCCTCTGAGCCCCAGAAGAGGGCTTAATCCTAATCTGGTCCAACTTCTCTGTTACAGTTCCCACTTCTTGCTCAGGTCTAGACCCTGATTCAGAAGTAGGAGTGCACTCCATCGGCCCTGATCCCGATGTCTGAGTATGTGAGGTCTCAGATTGCCCCTCAGATTCTTTTAAAATACTTTCTTTCTCTGTGTTCATCTTAGTCCCACGAGATTTGGGGATTTATATGGTCCACACCATGATAAACCCGCGCGTTGCAAGGCTACTTACTCAGGGAGGTCGCCCGGTATCCCTGAGGCTCCATTTGAGACACATCCACCAATGTTCCATGCACCCCTCGGCACGGATTGCATCACACCTTGGGTTGGGAAAGGAATTGGGAAAGGACTGGGAGAGGATAAGGAAGACGGGACGTTGTGGGACACGCTTGGTCTGATCCATCAGCTGAGGCGTTCGGTATAGCCCTCAGCTTCACACGGATATGCAAGCCTGTCACCCGCACGGACAGTGCTTCGTCATGGTGGTGTCCCCCGGAGAGGAACATTGGCTTCAACTCAGCGATGATTTATTTCAGTATTTATCTCACTCGTAAGAGAGCACAGAATAGACTGACTTCTTCTGAGGCTTACACAGTACATATACACCAATAGAAACTCCTGAATCATTATTCCTGAATACATTTAGAAGGTACAAGAATATATTCAAATTCAAACATATAAACGCCGTGCATCTCGGATCCTGGTCTCTCTGCTTCAGAGTGCAACACTATACCTACTTACTCCACACTGTCACTATCTGGCTACGCTTAATTTGCGGCATTGACCCCTCCTGAAAAGAACAGACCCTCGTAGTTCACAGCTTATTTCTCCAGAAACGATTCGTCGGACCCACATACTGCAGCTCCCGATGGCTTGTATTCGTTTTGGCAATGGACCTCATCGAGCTTATGTCTACAGTAGGCCTACGCCACTCGTTGCCTCTCGCTAGAATTTTGAATTTATCCTGAGTCCTGGGCTCGCTGTACGGCTTCATTCGCGGGACATGGACGTTCGTCATCTCGAATCAGAATCGCAATCATCCCAACTTCCTAAGTAACAAAGGACAGCTGTCTCGTGACATTTATGCCTCAAAGTAACGACTGAGAAGTTTCTCAGAGAGCCCAACTTCCGAACAGAAGAACCACACTAGGTCATCAGGCTGGAAGAAAGCCTGGCGACGGCTCGCATCATAACTTTCACAATCCTTATACTGAAACATGTAGCTTAGAAACTCAAGCCAACTGCCGAGCCTCCTTGGCAGTGGTTAATAACTGACAATGCAATCGTCGTCCACATCGTAAGCCTGAAGTGGAAAGACAGTGCCCATCACTGCTGTTCCTTCATTACCATGCACCAAAGAGAATGGAGTAGATCAGGTGGTCGTTTGTTTGGCTGCGGTGTACGTAAATGTTACGGAAAACACCTCACCCCAGTTGTCCTGGACAGTGATGTACCTACACAACCTGTCTCTCGGTGTCTTAATAAAATGTTTAGCGAGCCTGTTAGATTTTTGGATGGATCGGTAGGGGTTTGGGGCGCAGGACAGCTTGGTCTTCAGCGCTTGAACAAATTTAAGAGGTGAAGAGTGAGAACAAGAAAGGAGATAAAGCAAGCAACTCAAATAAGAGAAGAGAAATCCAGCAAATATTTGTATAGCTGAAGTGAAAGGGAATGCTGCAGGTGAACGTGAGAGAATTTTCCCCTGTTGGTAAAATTGGGGAGGTAGTTAAAATAAGTAAGCTTATGACCATGACTGGCTAACCGCAGGGATAAAAAGGGATGAACCAGCCACTCTGTGACACGTTAAAATCACCAGCGTCATAGTTTAGGCCAGAGTTTAGACAAATAACGAAATGTGAATACGTTGCTCACACTCGCTTCGTAATCAATATAGAGGGCAGATCTCCACAAAGATTCGCCTCTACCCTCTCTGCTTGATATAAAGTACATTCAAGTAAAATGTAAAATGTGGCGTACAGTAATAAGCACGCCACAGGCCTCATACACCGGGAGTTCCTCTCGTCGGTGTTAGATTTTGAGGCGGCTACAGGATACTTTATCCCTCCTGAGAGGCCGGCAGGAGGATTGCCATTGACGGCATCGGGCTCCAGCAACCTCAGCTTGTTATTTATCACTGACAGCAATTCCTCCTCCCACAACTGCAGGGAACGCAGCTGTAACAAAGAAGTGATGTCCTGCAAGGGACTGGCACTTCAGGTGCTCTGCAAACCTCTTTGGCAGTCTGATCGGCTTCTGCATTACCATGAAGTCACACATTCCCCTGCACCCAAACAAAACGACACTTCCTTCCCATGACATTGGAGGAAGTATAGTTCGTCGTGGACTTCCTGCAGCAAAGTCACAGATGGATATGGCTCTTGCAACGACTACAGACCAATGAGAGAATGCGGACGTAGAAGAAATCGTTTACCCTGTACGCATCAGCTGTAGTGCCTTCAAGATCGCATGTAGAAAAACAGAATAATTCTCAGAGACCCGAACCTTGAAAACAGGGTTGGAGAACACAAAAGAACAACCGAAGGACTGTACACAATCGTGATGTTTACATAAAACAGTATTTTATTTATTTATTTTGCGTTCGATATGCCAGATGCCTTACAGTACTAAACACATTCAAAAGGAGAAACTAAATTAGCATAAAAATCAAACAAAACATTATTCATTATGAGATGAGTTATACTTATTACAATGCTTATAAATTAAGAATTAAAGGGAACATAAATTTGTCAAAAATGATTTACAACTAAACGGAAACTCTTAAATTACAAAGCCAAGATTTCGCAGTGTCTGTAAGTCTATTCAGATCCTCCAGCGAACCGTCCCGAAAACCATGAATTTTACCATCAAATATGTGCTGCATCGTCTGTATTTCACCGCAGTCACACTGAGGATCGTCCACGTAGCCCCACTTGGCCATCAGCTCGTTGCACCGTCCAACACTGGTTCTCATTCTGTTTAATGCCACCCAGGTTCTTCGAGGGAGGTTGAAACCAGGACCACGATCAGCCGGGTTCTTAATGATGTGTCCATTGTGAACATTTCCTTGCTGCCATAGGTGGTTCCATTCTGTTACGGTGTTCCGATTGTACGACGAGTGGTTCCAGAAGGGATTTCTAGACACTAATCGTGTCGGGTCATGTAGATCAGCGTGTATGGGAAAGTGTGATGTCAGCAGCATTTTTTTCCATTTCTTTTTGAATTGGATGATGACAGCCTCGACGTGGCCCACTCCCCTAGTAGTGTTTCGATGTGATAAGAAGAAGTTGAGCGAAACACGAAGCGAATGTCACCCTCAAGCGATGGCCGGACGTACTAGTACCTCCAGGCCCCGCCAGATGCGCTACACGAAGGCTAGCAGAATGCGGCCCAGAAAAACACCAAAAGTTAGGCTTGTTCTAAAAATATGACAAACCAACATTGAAGGCTATAGCAGAGCCAAAGGTGTGATATCCTCTCCAAAATTATGAAAGAAAATGAGGTACATGTACTGGCCCTTCAAGAAACACATACCGATGAGAGTTCAGCTTACCAACTTAAAGTGCAAGGATTTACCACAGTTGCCTCCAAAGGTCATGAAAAGCATGGAATCGCAACACTTATCAAAAATGAGCTGCTGAATAACACTAAAGAGCTGCCTATGCCCACTGACTTTGCCGTAGGTATAAAAGTAAATGGTTTAACGATAGTCAACGATACAAACCTCCATCCAAAAACTGGGCAGCTCCTGTTCTTCCTTATGTAAGCCACCCAGCAGTGTACATCGGAGATTTCAATTCTCACCATTTCAGAGGGGGATACCACTCCTGTGATGATCAAGGCCTGCAGCTGGCAGACTGGGCTAATGTCAACAATAAAACAGTAAAAAAAGACAGACTGAAAAGTAAAATCCGAAGTTTCATCTTTCCAGAAACTCGTCAGGTCTAAAACAAGTCTGGAGAAGCCAAATGGGAACCCTGCTCCAACCATGCTGTAGAAATATCAAAACTCTAGTTTCTAGAACGCAATCCCTCGTGCGAATCCCTTACGGCCTCGTCGCTCGTCCCCATTTATGGAAGAGCCTTTCCATTGGAGGCCGGGTAACGGTTTGATGTGCTGGTGTGAAAGGCGTTGACAGCGTTTTATATGCCTGGCACACCATAACTACCCGTCGCCTGATAGATAGTGGCGGCTCTGCAGCCTCAGCACAGAGACTTTGTATAGGGCCTGCTGAATTCCTTCATGGTATACCGCGTCCATTATCTTCAAATAAGTTGGCAGTGCAGACCTAAACACCGCGCACCCATAATCAAGACGGGATCGCTTGTAGACTCTGCAAAACCGGTGCAATTAGGTTCTTTCTGCTCCCTGCGAAGTGTGATAAGGCATTCTAAAATTTACAGTGCTTTGGGGCACCGGGTCTTCAGTTTTAGGATTTGGCAACCATCCAAGTTTAAAACTGCATATAAGACTAAGAGACCTCAACACGTCAGAACACAGCCCCTCATCTGCAGTCCAGATAAATTGAAAACAGTATGTCAAAGTTAAAAAAAAGACACACTCAGACTTCTCGTTGGAAACTTTAAAACCAAACTTCCTTACCCATTCATCCAACTGTTGAGCTGCAACTGACATGTAGTCGTTCCAAGGCTGGAAGAAGAGCAAGAGACAAAGAAGTCATTCACAATTAGAGAAATATGGACAGCAGTTTTGACGACAGAACTAATACTGTTAATTGCTATGGCAAACCAAGTCACACTCAAAACATTACCCGGAGAGGCTCCGTACACCTGCACAAAGCGATCAGAAAGGGCGTCCTCGACTCGTTATTGAAAATGACATAAAGAAAGGAAGGACTGAAAAATACGGCGAAGCCAACCACAAAACCCCATTCATGGAGCCGTCTGATGATAACACGCCGCCAAGTAGTATCATAGGCAATATCAATATAAAAAAATACGCCCATAAGAGCGATGGAGGCGCAGGAAATCCTGTTTTCTAGCCGCCTCCAGGAAGGCCAGGTTATCAAAGGTGGAGTGAGGTCTCCTGAATCCACACTGAAAGCGGCTAAGAAGTTGCTTGGATTACAGCACCCAGACAAAGTAGGGCTTTAACATCCGCTCTAAGGTCTATCCAACAGAGCTAGTGAGAGCAACACTAAGATAACTTCTAGGGCATGTGAGATCTTTTCCGAGTTTAAAGAAGGATTAAAACTTCCTCTCTCCTTGAGTCGTGGAATTGCATGACACCCAGATGAAGTTAAAATATTGAGGAGGATTCCCTTGTTCTGCTTTGTGAGGTGTCAATCATACTACACAATTGGCCATCAAAATTGCTGCACCAAAAATGCAGACGATAAAAGGGTTTTCATTGAACAAATATATTACACTAGAACTGACATGTGATTAGATTTTCACGCAATTTCGGATCACATACACTGAGAAATCGGTACCCAGAACCTCTGGCCGTAATAACGGCCTTTATACGTCTGGACATTGAGTCAAACAGAACATGGATGGCGTACAGGTACAGATGCCCATGCAGCTTCAACAAGATACCACAGTTCATCAAGAGTAGTGACAGGCGTATTGTGACGAGACAGATGCTCGGCCACCATTCACCAGACGTTTTCAGTTGGTGAGAGATCTGGAGAATGTGCTGGCCAGGGCAGCAGTCGAACATTTTCCGTATCCAGAAAGGCCCGTACAGGACCTGCAACATGCGGTCACGCATTATCCTGCTGAAATGTAGTGTTTCGCAGGGATCGAATGAAGGGTAGACCCACGGGTCGCAACACATCTGAAATGTAACGACCACTGTTCAGAGTGCCGTCGATGCGAACAAGTTGTGTAACCAATGGCACCCCATACCATCAGGCCAAGTGATACACCAGTATGGCGATGACGAATACACGCTTCCAATGTGCGCTCACTGCGATGTCACATAACACGGATGCGACCATCATGATGCTGTAAACACAATCCGGGTTCATTCGAAAAATTGACGTTTTGCGATTGATGCACCCAGGTTCGTCGTTGCGTACACCATCGCAGGCGCTCCTGTGTTTGATGCAGCGTCAATGGTAACCGCAGCCATGGTCTCCGAGCTGATAGTCCATGCTGCTGGAAACTTCGTCGAACTATTCGTGCAAACGTCTCCTTCTGTTAACTCAGGGATCGAGACGAGGCTGCACGATCCGTTACAGCCATGTGGATAAGATGCCTGTCATCTCGATTGCTAGTGATACGAGGCCGTTGAGATCTAGCACGCCGTCCCGTATTGCCCTCCTGAAACCACCTATACCATATTCTGCTAACAGTCATTGTATCGCGACCAACGCGAGCTGCAATGTCGCGATACCATAAACCGCAATCGCGATAGGTTATAATCCGACCTTTATCAAAGTCGGAAACGTGATGGTACGCATTTCTCCTCCCTACACGAGGCATCACAACAACCTTTCGCCGGCCGCGGTGGCCGAGGGGACTAAGGCGCTTCAGTCACGGTCTGCACGGCCACTACGGTCGGGGGTTCGAATCCCCCCCTCGGGCATGGATATTTGTGCCGTCGTAGTTCGTAAGTAGTTCCTAAGTAGTTTGTAAGTTTAGGGACTGATGACCCCGTAGTTAAGTCCCATAGACTATACAAACATTTGAACATTTTTTTTTAACAATCTTTCACCAGGTAAAGCCGGTCAACTGCTGTTTGTATATGAGAAATCGTTTGGAAACTTTCCTCATGTCAGCACGTTGTAGGTGTCGCCACCGGCGCCAACCTTGTGTGAATCCTCTGATAAGCTAATGATTTGCATATCACAGCATCTTGTTCCTGTCGGTTATATTTCCCGTCTGTAGCGCGTCATCTTTGTGTTTTAGCAATTTCAATGGCCAGAATTGTATATTGGGTACTATCGTGATGTGGGATGTGTCATGATACACAGACAATGCTGAATCCAGCTTCCATATGGAGGAGCGCCAGTTATACTCCTCCTCATTGCTGGATCGGCAGTCCAACATGTACCTCTCAGCAGTCACCCGGTGTCGCTCGAAAGCTAGGTCGTATCCGGAAGTGGCGGTATCTCTAGAAAAATATACCGCTATAGTCTGGGCAATGTCTTGCGGGCTGTTCTGAAGAGCACCATTTCCCATAACAGCCACTGGACACCTCTCCCAGAGATCCCCCTGATGGTCTCCCTTATTGTGAAATTTTTGTGGAACGTTTAAGGGTATTTAGGAATTCTTGCCATGATCGTTTCTTGCTGTCACGTATAGTTTTACATTTTGCTCTCGCCACACGAAAGGCTGCGAGGTACTTTTCAGTTGGACGGCTTTTGAACCTACAAAGAGCTGCTCGCCGCGTACTTATAGGATAGCGGCATTCGTCACTCCACTGAGGTACGTTCTGCCTTCGGTCGTCCAGAAGAGTGTGGAATGGAAGCCACGTGGTATATTGTGACTGTGATTTGATCCATCCCTTCCTGGACACTAACAAGATGATCTAACACAGCAAACTGGCGGTGAAGTGATCAGTCTGCTCACTGGAGCACCCATGGTGGTGGTTGTCGTACAGGCTCCATGCCATCTGGCAGTTTCCACTGAGTAGTAATGGCCAGAGATGGAGAGCATGGCATAAGATCGATGGTAGAAAATGACACCGGTGCAGCGCAAAAGTGTATGCTCTGACCTGTGTATTAAAAGAGAAGCCTCGCTACAGGAAGGTAGCTACAGAGCCCCAAAGCACATTCTGTGCATTAAAATCACCACAGAGAATTACTGGATAATGCCATCACCACTTAACAGGTGTACTGACATGTGTAAATATTCGTGGCAACACTGGCAATGTCCGTCGGCGTGAAGGTATCAACAACTTTAGCTTTTGCACAGCGGAGGCAAAAGAGATTACAAACACAGGAGGCTGCACGGTATTGAAAGTTTTTTTGGCCCCTGGTGAATATCTCAGAGCAGATCGGAACTGGTCACCCTATTATCAAATAAACTGTCTAAACATTTTGCGAACGTGGCTGTTATTTTCATTTCTGAATCTTAAGATAATGTCTTACACGATTAATTTGCTTACGTAAGGTTTCTCGGCTGTTGTCACAGATTTTGTAATTGTATTCGGTTTAAATAATGGCCGTGTTGGAGTAGCGGCGTATTCGAAGGCTTCATGTTATGGTCTGGGTGGCCACTCCCGCCGGAGGTTTGAATGCACCATCGGGCATGAGCGAGTGTTTGTTATCCTTAGTGTTAGTTCAAGTAGTTCGTATGCCTAGGAACTGACGACCATAGCAGTTTGATCTAATAGGTTTACAAACATTTGAACATTTTTTAAATAACAGATGCAATATTTATTTCTCAATTTAGTCACACTGGGCGACGGTCACATTTGGCCAAAATAACGTCACGGTAGAATGTTAGAAGCCACTAGTGAACATTTTGCAGCCCACGAGTGCTTGTCCAATTTTGCACTCAATTACTATACCAACGAAAGCTTAGTAAGGTAGTTGACTTTTGTTTTAGTTATGGACAGTTTATTTAAGACATAGAAACATTTTTAGTGTGGCAAAATCCACCACAATAAGCTTCTCTTTGTTTGTCAATTTCTATATCGATTGGATGTAACGTAACTGGCGGTGAGATCATATGGATTTCTTCCTGTCGTTAACACTCATTTTGGTAGCGAACAACGTAAGAAATTCGTCTGGTTTGTCCTTACGTCCCCGTGTCTTGCGCCTGGGAACAGCGGCAGCTACAGCGAGATGACAAAAGACGAACCATAAACAGAGCGGTGCTAACAAGCCGTCTCGGCCACCGCGCCACCAGCCGCGTTAGAGCAAGTGGTTCATTTTTCACTCCATATGTGATCTCGTCTTTCCTTTGTACGCCACGATATCGTTCTGTACATTTAGTCTTCACGTCCTTTGATCATGTATCGAGTCATCAGCTGGTATATTTTCTAAATGGAGGGTAGAGACTAGTGGATACCGTGCCGTCGTGGGTGAGTTATTGTTATCGCGAAGTTGATACACTTTTAACAGATATGTCCCGTAACTTTAGTAATTTTTTTTACAAATAAATGAATACTCATATACGGGCTTCCGTGAAGTACAAACATTCTAGACTGATAAAGTCAAAACCTCTGAGGTAATACCTAGTGCCTCACTTGACTGTGTGCGATAATTTACAATCTCAACAAGTCGGAATGTCGAAAAGGCTTGAGACACTGCGGAGCACTGCAGCAAGGTAATGAAAGGATGCGAACCTCGTGTAGAACTGTCGAGAATATAAAGTAATCTCTCCTGAATAGATTACCATTCTGCTGACACGATGCTCACTTAGAGGAACTATCTGGTTTGTGGGTTTTTATCTGAACGACCATTTACCATGGATTGTTGAGATTTGGGGTTCCGACTGGCACGATGGAACTCCAGGTCCCTCAGCCGACCTACAATTTTGGAGGTAATTACAGAAATGGCGAGTTTTGGAAACTTTCGTAAACAAATGTAAAAGAAAAATGTCAAATGTTTGTAAACCTGTTGGACCAAATTATGGTAATTAGGGCCTAGAGTTATAAACTACTTAAACTAATCCAAGGGCAACATACACACACAGACACACACCCGTCCCCCAGGGAGGACTGGAACCTCTGACGGCGAGCAACCGCACGATCCGCAACGAGGCGCCTTAGGACGCTCGACCACTCCACTGTGGCAGTTTAATTGAAAACTGTGCCAGTATAAGTGCCAAAGTGAGTGCTACGAAAAAAATATGTAGAGGGCAACATGATTTTAATCAGAATAAAATAAACCCAGAACTGTTCATGATGGAATTCGGTAAAAGCCACACAAAAATGCAGAAAATAAAAGAATAAAAAAATAAAATAAATCCGTTCAGTTGAAGACTGAAGATATTTTGAAATACAGCGTGTGGTCTGAATTAGACTAATTTTTGCAGTTGCAAAATACGATAATCTAACCCATACGTATTGATTAACTGCAGTTGCGGAGAAAGACGTCAGGAAAAAAAAATGTAATTCGATATCGATTGTGGGTTATGGTACTCTGTGACGCCGTAGAAGCTGTTAGTTACGTCCTGGTGCGGGTGCTCGTCTTGCAGGTGGTTTGTGAGTATTGTGACGTCCGCTTCCACCATGGGAAGCGGGTGTGGGGGGTGGCGTTCAATTTTGTCAATTTCCTCAATAAAGATTTTTCTAAGTGTGTCTGATGTGGCCTGAATTTGGGCTGCGGTGGGCTGTATGACAGAAACAATGTCTGGCCGAAGCATTAGGACGTCTACGAGGGGGGCAGCAGAAAAGTCGTTTCGCACCGGTGGTCGCCGAGACGCTGCAGTTGCGAAGATTGCGTGCTTATGGAAAATCGCCCAATTGTGCGATTGGATTCACGGTTTCCTACCAGAAAGGACACAGTTCTTAGTAATTAACGGTAAGTCATGGAGTAAAACAGAAGTGGTATCTGGCGTTCCTCAGGGAAGCCTTATAGGTCCCCTAAATCTTCCTCGTGTTTATAAACGATTTAGGAGACAATCGTAATAGCTCTCTAAGATTGAACGCGGATGAAGCTATTGTTTATTGGTTAGTGAAGTCAACAGAGGATCACAAGCAACTGCAAAGCGATTTAGACAAAATTTCTACAAGGTGCGAAAATTGTCAATTGGACACTAAATGAAGAAAAGTGTGAAGTAATATACATGACCACCAAATGAAATCCGCTGAACTTCAATTACGCGATAATTCAGTCAAACATTAAGGACGTAAATTCTACCAAATACCTAGGAGTTACAATTACGAACAACTTTGACTAGAGAGAATACATAGAAAATATTGTGGGGAAGGCGAATCAACGGTTACGTTTCAATAGCAGATGCAACAGTCCCACCAAAGAGACATCATACTTGTGCGTCATCTCCTAGAGTGATGTCCACTGTGGGACCCTCACCAGGTGGGACTGACGGAAGACATTGAGAAGGTTCAGAGAAGGGTAGCTCGTTTTGTTTTATCACGTTACAGGGGGGAAATCGTCACGTAAATGTTGCACGATTTGAGGTGGAAATCATTAAAGGAAAGACGTTATTCGTTGCGACAAGATCTATTTACGAAATTTCAATCATCGGCTTTTACTTCTGAATGTGAAAATATTTTGCTAGGACCCACCTACATAGGGAGACATGACCATCTCAATAAAATAAGAGAAATCAGACCGAAAACTGAACGATTTAAGTTTATTTCTTCTCGCGCTATTAGGGTATGGAACGGTAGAGAATGGTTATGAAAGTGCTTAATGAACTCTCTGCCAGGAACTTAAATGTGATTTGCAGAGTATCGATGTAGATGTAGATGGGGATGTAGACTAGTGGCTCCGCAAGGGACGGCCAGGGTCGTCACTCGTGGCTGGTGGCGGCGGCGGAAGCGGTGGTATAACCTGGCGCCTCGACGATCGTAGAGCTCTTGAAGCCGTAACGGAGAAAGGTTTCAGCATCTTTTGCTAAGTCGGGCAACCCCGGCAATTTGCTGCGTGGCCTACTGCGTCGCTAAGTGGACACGTTGGCCTGTCTTCCATCCGGAGCGTGCAGTCTACCGTGGCGTGAGAAAGAGCACATTCCACATGTCTAGGAGTCAAATGAGCATTTAGCTGTGTAACTTTGGAATTAGCAGTTGTGATATTGAGAATGGCCATCTCTAGGCTGGAAGTCTACAATTTAAACCCTCGTGTCCAGTCGATACCGTTCCAGGAAGATCTAGTCCGATCGTGCCCCTCTTTGGAAGGGACACAGTCACCGTGGATGTGGAAATCAAATTGCCGGATTGGAGGTCGCGTCGATTATAATGGTGAATGTTACGTATTTGATAACCTTATACTAGTAATTCATCGTGGATGTCCCGAGTGGAGCTCTCTTCCGGTATTCCCTTGCTCGCGACTTTTTAGAATCGATCTTTTGGCTCCTGATGAATATATGAATTTCATCTTTGATTGTTCGATGAGTTCAGAAGCTCGTCAATATCTGACATGGTGACAAATGAATAGTTGTGATCTCCCTAGCAGACGACTCGCAAAGAGCCAGCGATGACACCTTTAATGTAACCGGGCGTGTTGTAGACCACCAACGGTGGTGGTTTTGTGCCGTCAGGTGTTTTTCGCGGGGTATCGACGGCGCTGTCGTTGCCCGTTTCTGCAGCTGCGTCCACTACTTCAAACTGATCGTGCTTTGGAACGGCGGTACGTCGGCTGTGGCGAGCGGCTCGTGTCACCTTCCTGCATTGGGGCGGCGGAAAGGTGTGGCTTTTCTTCTCAGATTTTTGCTGGGTTTTCGTTGCACTTCGACGAAGTGACGATGGTTCGGCAACCCAGACTGCACAGGGTACCCTGCGTTTCCGGGGGCGCAGGTGTGTCGGTGATGCTCGTCCCACTCGGGGGTCGTCGTTCGTATCTTCCGACGCGGGTGTCCTATGCTACGACCTGTCGTCTTCATCTGGGTCGCTTCGGCAACGTGAATGTGCCACTGCAGGTCGTTTCCAAGTAGTAGAAGGCGTTCCTCGTCTCCTATTTCCGTTGAGTATCTCGTATCGGGTTGCTAATTAGCCATTTTCGCTACAGCTACGCCCCTCTCTTCACCCTGTCGTGTCAGGTATGATACTGGCCTCTCTCACGGGAGGTGTGTACCTGCTGTTTAAGCGTGCTACCGTCAGTCAGGTTTGAGACGCGTGGCAGTTTCTTATGCGCGGTCTCTGACGGGAATCTAGGAACTGGTTCTACTAATATTCTAATGTTTAGTGGGTATGATTGTACGGCGGGGTTTAAGAGATGAAAGATACGTGGAAAGAGCTTTAGGTAAAAGTCAGTTGGCCTTCACCTAAATTCTGTCCCTTTCTCTCACTCCAACACTTCCCTCGGCGATATTGCTAACGTACTCGTGCCAATGTCGCGTGATTTAATCGCGTAGCACTGCACTTGCAGGCCGTAGAACTACTTGCATCGTCAGTGCGAGTAGTAAAATTTTCTGGTCACTAACCTGGCGTATTCGTTATATCTGATGTCCCCACACAGAAGCAGCGCACAAGTCGTGGATCTTCTACTCTTGAAGAGCTGTGGAAGCCATGGAACTGGAGACTAGGCTCGTATTTGATATTTCAAAAAGTCGGGATGCCAGTTGTTTCACAATTTATTGTTATGCCGTATTCGTTATATCTGATGTCCCCACACAGAACCAGCGCACAAGTCGTGGATCTTCTACTCTTGAAGAGCTGTGGAAGCCATGGAACTGGAGACTAGGCTCGTAGTTGATATTTCAAAAAGTCGGGATGCCAGTTGTTTCACAATTTATTGTTATGCCGCGAAACAACAAACGACATATATCACTCTGTTCATTGTTATAAACTTGTACAAACATTTCATTGCAAGATAACTGTATAATCTTCCCAACTCAATTCGTGCTAACCTGCCGTACGGAACTCTCTCCTTGAACTGCCTGCCACCTCCCAGTGCCGTTCCCGTGTACTCTTACTTTTGGCGGGAAGCGCCACTAATCCAACATAGTTATTCATTTGTTTTACATAATTAAAGCCTTTCTAAATAAACAAGACACACCATAATAAACCTTACTCTAAACATAATATTTACAATAAATCTTATCAATTTCTATACCTTAGTTTATCTAACTTTTATTACTAAAGAAACGTAGAGGGGACCTTACACAGTGGGGGAAGGGGGTGCAGTCAATGAGAATGTTTCTGGGAAGCGTTGGCGCATTTCTCACAGTGATGCAGTGTGCTACACCATCTGCTATGTTTTCCCACCCATTCCACTCGTGACGTGTCTTCCCAGCTACAAAATTTTTTAACACTTGGTACCTTAAGGCACTAAGCCAGCCATCCTACAATTGTCAGTAGCGACAGTGGTGTTTCTTTGGTGCCGTCCAGAGAGATTAAATTCCAGAGTGGCTCTACATTCGCCATATTTGAGATAAATTGAACGACATGTTTTTTGGGGTAAAAGGTGTTAATATTATCGAGAATTAAAAGAATTGATCATATAAAAAGTGTAATCATACATTTAAATGACACACTTAAAATATGTTGCTTGGAACTTGCTACAGATTTGTTGTTGTTGTTGTTGTTGCAGACTGGTTTGATGCAGCTTTCCATGCTATCCTGTCCTGTGCAAGTCTCTTCAACTGAGAATACGTTCGGCAACCTACATTCTTTTGAATCTGCTTACTATATTTATCCCTCGGTCTCCCTATACGATTCTTACCCCACACACTTTCTTCTAATGCTAAGTTCACAATTCCTTGATGTCTCAGAATGTGTCCCACCAAACTATCCCTTCTCTTAGGATATACCAAAAACTCCTTTTCTCCCAATTCTGTTGAGCACCTCCTCATTAGTTACATGATGCACCCATCTAATTTTCATCATTCATCTGTAGCACCACATTTCAAAAGCTTCGATCATCTTTTTGTCTGAACTCCATATCGTCCATGTTTCACTCCCATACAATGCTACACCCCAGACAAATGCTTTCAGAAAGGACTTCCTAACATTTAAATTAATATTGGATGTCAACAACTTTCGCTTCTTCAGAAACGATTTTCTTCCCATAGCCATTCTGCATTTTATGTCTTGTTTTTTTTTTCGGCCATCAGAAGTTATCTACCCATATAACAAAACTCATCTACTACTTTTATTGTCTCATTACCTAAACTAATTCCTTCAGCATTGCTTCATTTTCTGTCTTTCCATTCCATTACCCTAGTTTTACTCTTGTTAATGTTCATCTTATATCTTCCTTTTAAGACACTATCCATTCCATTCATTTGCTCTTCTGGATCCTTTTCAGTCTCTGACAAAATTACTATGTGATTGGCAAACCACAAGGTTTTTATTTCTTCTCCCTAAACTTTAATTCCCTCTCCAAATTTCTCCTTGCATTCAAATGTTCAAATGTTTGTAGAACTTATGGGACTTAAGTACGGGGTCATCAGTCCATAAGCTTACAAACTACTTATGAACTAGCTAACTCTAAGGACGGCACAAATATCCATGCCAAAGTGGGGATTCGAACCCCCGACCGTAGTGGCCGTGCAGACCGTGACTGGAGCGCCTCAGTCCCCTCGGCCACCGCGGCCGGCTCCTTGCATTCCTTCACAGCTTGCTTAAAGTATAGATTGAAGAACATTAGGGAAAGGCTGCAACCCTGTCTTACTCCCTTCCCAACCTCTGCGTTCCTTTCGTACCCTTCGACTCTAATAACAGATTTATCTTCAAAATTATTGAAAGTTGGTTCTCTGAACACTGGTCACAAGATATTACTCAATTTTGTAAATGTTGTGGAAAATTATGCGATTACTTTGGTCAAAAGCTATCTCTCACTTACGTTGTGTATGGCGTTCCACTTTTCACGCCAGCTATCTGTAGAACAACAATAGATATTAAAAAAACGACTTTCACGGGCATGAACGTAAGGCAGATATTTATGAAAATAACTGGTGATACATTGTAAAACGTTAAAAATGTTACTTTCAATACAAAAAATTTGTTTACTTAAATGGGCACTCGATATTATTTTTATGCAATCAATAGCATGAAAAATTACGATAAGTTTGGCGTTAGATGCATCGCAATGTGTGAACTAAATACAGTAATACTGAGATTTTTAATGCTGTTGATTGAATAAGAAATAATATGGGGTATCCATTAAAAAATTAAGAAATATGTTCGTGTTTAAAATACTATTTGTTTACGTTTTAGACTGTCTCATAGTATTACTTTCATAAGTCCCTGCCATGCGTTCATGACCGTGAAAGTTGTTTTGCAATATCAATTATAGTTTCAGACACTTTCAGTGAAACCCCTGAGTGGAACAACCTGTATTTATCTTTGAAGTGAGTTTTTTCTCGTGTTTGCTAACCATCTGTACGTTAGCTTATCTTTCAACATAAATCTGTAATTATTTGCAAAGCTAATACTCTCCTACACTTACATGAAGAGGAATTAAAATTTCAAGACGCCCTTGGACTCCTTAAGAATCTTCCTCGCATCTGCATTGTGGGAAGTTGTGTTTAGTGTTTTGTCGGGTCGATCCATCCAACTGAAAGCTGAACACATTTACGCGTATTTAATTTATATTTTGATAAAAAAACTGCAGAGAAAAATAAAAATGTTTCAGCAAATAAAGGACGCCGATGTCCACACTGATAAAACATAGATTCATTATTTTCAATGACTTTGCCACTGTTACACTAGCTATCGAGCTTTGATCTTACGTCTACCGCAAGAAACGCTTTATCTCGTATGTTAGCCACACTATGAAAATTAAGGGCGTTGGTGGCATTACTATCTGCGACAATATCAGAGACGGAGCGTAAGAATGGGTTTGGTACAGGTGGAGAAATAATTCCATGTCTGTAAACCAGGGGTGCCCAACGCTGTGTGGCGGAGAGTTCCACGGTCACCTCTTCCGCTTCCCACTGCAGTCACGTACGGTTCGCTGGAGAAACGACTGCTGGAAAGACACCGTGTGAGCCGTAATCGGTCTAAAATTATCTTCATGGTCTTTTCGCGAGATATACGTAGGAGGACTCTTGGAGGAACTTACGTACGAACTTTGACGGTACGGAATACCGTACTGAATGAACCGATATTTGCATCTTTTCTCTCTCACCTATCAGCGCCATCTAGTACTGACCCTACACCGAGCAGTAAGACTCAAGTATTAGTCGAAAACGTTTTGTGAGCTACTTTCATTGTTGATGAACTACACGACCGGAGTATTCTTCCAATGAATCTGTTTTACACTTCAAATCGTCTACACTCATATTTTTACGATCTAGCTAATACAAAGGACGGCACAAATATCCATGCCCGAGGGGGGATTCGAACCCCCGACCGTAGTGGCCGGAATATGGAATGGGGAAAAGCAATGAAAGAAGAGATAGCCTGGTAGAATTTTGTGCAGAGCTCAATTTAATTTTGTTTAATCTCCATGAAACAAGATTATATACGTGTAAGAGACCAGAAGACACTGGGAGATACCAGATTTATTTCATAATGGTAAGGCAAAGGTATAGAAACCAGGTTTTAAACTGTAGGACATACCCAGGGGCAGATATAGACTCTGATCATAAATTAATGGTTATGAACTAAGGATTAAAACTTAAGAGACTGCAAAAAGGCAGAAAATTAAAGAGATGGAACCTGGACAAATTGAAATATCTAGAGGTGGTTAAGCGTTTTAGAGGGAGCATTAGGCAAAGAATGTCTGAAACGGAAGAAAGTAATAAAATAGAAGAAAAATGGGTTGCTCGGAGAGTAGTGAAGGTCGCAGAGGATCATGTAGGCGGAAGGACGAGGCCTAATAGAAATCCTTGGATAACACAGGAGATACTTAATTGACGAAAGCAGAAAATAAAAAAATGAGTCAAGTGAAGCGGGCGAAAGGGGGTACAGGCGTCTGAAAGATGAGGTTAACAGGTAGTGCAGACTGGTTAAGCTGGAGTTGCTTCAGGAGAAATGCATGACCGTAGAAAAATGAATAACTAGGGAAAGATAGATACCGCCTACAGGAAAATGAAAGAGCCATTGGGTGACAAGAAAAACAGCACTATGAATATCAAGAACTCAGATGGCAAACCAGTACTAAGCAAAGAAGGGAATGTTGAAAGGTGGAAGGAATATATAGACGGAATATATATAGAGGGTCTGTACAAAGGAAATAAACTTCAAGGCGTATTCTAGAAATGGAAGAGGATGTAGCGAGAAGAATTTGACAGAGCACTAAAAGAATTGAGTAGAAACAAGGGCCCTGGAGTAGATGATGTTTCATTTGTTTGTTATCGTTAGGAGAGCCAGTCATGAAGAAATTGTTCCACTGGTATGCAAGATGTATGAGACAGAGAAAATACCCTCAGACTTCAAGAAGAATAACTTATAGTGATTCCAAATCCGAAGAAAGCATGTGCGGACCAATGTGAAAATTGCTAATAGTTTAACAAGTCATGGTAGCAAAATACTAACGCGAATTAATTATAGACGAATGGAAATGCTGGTGAAATCCGACCTTGGAGATGATCAGTTTGGATTTATGAGAAATGTAGGAACACGCGAGACAATACTCACATTACGACTTATCTTAGAAGATAGGTTAAGGAAAGGGAAACCTACGTTTTAAATATTTGTGGATCCGGAGAAAGCTTTTGACAATGATGACGGGAATATACTCTTTCAAATTCTGAAGGTAGCAGGAGTAAAATATAGTGAGCGAAGAGTTATATTGAACTTGTACAAAAACCAAACAGAAGTTATCAGAGTCGAAGGTAATGAGAGGGTCGCAGTGTTTGGGAAGGGAGTAAGACATGGTTGTAGCCTTTCCCTAATGTTGTTCAATCCGTACATTAAGCAAGCTGTGAAGGAATGAAAGGAAAAGTTGGGAGAGGGAATTCAAGTCGAGGGAGAGGAAATAAAAACATTGCGGTTTGCTGATGACAAAGTAATTCTGTCAGAGAAAGCAAAGGATCTGGATGAGTAATTAAATGGAATGGACAGTGTGTTGAAAGGAAGATATAAGGTGAACATTATGAAGAGTAGAATAAGGGTAATGGAATGTAGTGTCAGAAAATTCAAGCGATGCTGAAGGATTTACATTAAGTAATGAGACGATCAAAGTAGTAGGTAAGTTTCGTTATTTGGGTTCCAAGATAACTTCTGATGGCCGAAGTAAAGAAGATAAAAGTGCAAAATGGCTATGGGAAGAAAAGCGTTTCTGATTAAGCGGAATTTTTTAACATCCAATATTAGTTTAATGTTAGGAAGTCATTTTTGATGACTTGTCTGGAGTGTAGCATTGTGAGTGAAACGTGGAGAATAAGGAGGTTTGACAAAGAGATTATAGAAGCTTTCGAAATGATGTGCTACAGACGAATGATGAAGATTAGGTGGGCAGATCAGGTAACTAATGAAGAGATGTTCAACAGAACTGGACAGAAAAGGAGTTTCCGGCATATCCTGATTAAGAGAAGGGGTAGGTTGGTGGACACATTCTGATACATCAAGGAGTCGTCAACTTAGCATCAGAAGGAAGATTGTGGGCTAAAAATCGTAGAGGGAGGCCGAAGGACGAATACAGTAAGCAGATTCAAAAGGATGTAGGTTACCGTTCGTATTCCCAGGGGAAGAGCATGGAGAGCTGCATCAAACCAGTTTGCGGCCTGAATACCACAACAACAATAATAATAACACCTTACCCTCGTATCTCACACATTTTTGCACTCATCCAGTTAAGTATGAATTAAATAATTTGTGCGCTGCTCCACTTATAACACATTGCTTAAGCTCATCTAGAATAATCAATAATCTTTGATAGATTATAAAAAATCTCAACGCGTGATATCTGATTCTTCAGAGCATTTAATATTTGATCATTGAAAGCATATATAGCATTTTCTGTTAAAAAGCCTTGTGGAAAACGATACTTACAGTTTGTTAGTGCCTTATTTTTACAAACATAGAAAGCTACTGTTGAATACATTATTGTCTCAAAAACGTCGGATAAAGATGTCAGACGTGAGATTTGGGCGGTTGTTGTCGACATCTGACGTATCTCCTCTTTTATGCAATGGTTTAACAAAAGCATATTTTAGTCTATATCGGAAAATACCCAGCTTCAGTGAAGTATTACATATATTTCCGAGAATCCTACGTATTTATTGGGAACAAGCTTTTAGTACTCTGCTGGAAATGCCATCATTTCGATACGAGCTTTTCTTTTGAGTGGGTTTATTATATAATTTTAAATTTCAAAGGGAAATGTGGACGAAATTTCAATTGTTTCAGATTGCATAGATATATAGAGTCTTCAATTAATAGATTTTCGCCCTCTATTGAACATTAAATCCTATTTCCTCCACGACATTAAAAAAAAGATTAATAAAAATATTTTCAAATTCTGACTTTTTGTTCGAAATATTTCATTCATTTTAATGGTAATACAGTCTCCTTGCTCTTAGTTGCCGTGTTTCCCTTTCAGTTATATTCATAATTGTTTCTCTTATCAGATGTAATTATCTCAGACATAATACACATGCTTCTGGAAATTTTAATAACAGATTCCTGTTACTTATTTTGACAGTTGCTGACACATGTGTGAAGTGACACATGTTTATTGAGGATATGGGGATTTATTACCTAAACCGGTATAAATGGCACCTGGACAGACTTGGATGTATATTGTAATATAGCTTGAACATGGTATTAATGTAAAACCGAAACCGGTCGTTAAATAAAACAACTTAAAGTTTACGGATGTTTATGGATACGTTAATTATTTGGAATTATAACTAGACCAGCTGCAGTCCCAATTCCTTTATAACATGGAATTACATCATTAAAAGAAAGGCATTATTATTCCTGTCACCAACTATCTCATCCGAATGCGAACACAATTTGTTAGCACCCACCTACATAGTGAAACAAGATCATTTTAATACAACAGATCGATAACGGAAAGATTAAGGTGTTTTTTCCCGCGAGCTATTAGAGAATAGAACTGTAGAGAAATATCATAAAAATGGTTCGATGAACCCTCCGCCATGCAGTTAAGTGTGATTAGCTGAGTATGTAGATGTAGATGCAGGAAGGTGCGAAACCGTTGTCTTCCAGGAGAACAGCTCCTTCATATTTGTAATGCGGCGGCTCATTTATGCTCTGGGGACATTCACGTGGGCATCCATGGGTTTGGTGGAGCTCGTGCAAGCCACCATCATGGCCTAGAAGTACCGTATCATTGCTTCCAAACCACTTACAGTAAATCCCTTCATGACGATATTGTTCACCAACAAAAGTGACATTTTTCAATAACGTAACATCATGCCACAATGCAACGTGTTTGGCGGAGTGGTTAGTGGAACGAAGTGACGAGTTGCAGCTCAAGTGCTGGCTCCCCAAGACGCGAAAGCAGATCGAATGGATCTATAGCTTGGCGTCAGAGCTCATTACCCCCCCCCCCAGTAGAATTTACGGGGATGACTTGTGTGCCTCCAACGAAGTAACAAGGCCACGTTGTTTCCATGAGAAAATGCATCGCTGCTGTTATACAAAGGCTGTTAGGCTCAAAATGGGAAAATATTTGTAAACCTAATGCACGTAACTGCTGAGGTCGTCGGTCCCTAGACTACTAACTATCTTATGTAAAGAACAACAGACCACCCGTGCCCGAGGGTGGACTCGAACCACGGCGAGAGCGCCTGCTCAGATCGTGACATGGCGCCTCAAACCGCGCGGATATTCCCGTGTGGCTTTATTAGAAAGGCGGTCAAAGTGATATGACTTCTGAAGTAATAATTACCCATTGCGAGGAATATCATAATGCCTGCTGAAGTAGTGTTTCATTTGTGCCGCATTTTACATTAACTCCTACAACAAGTATCTATCACGCCAATTGTTAACAAAATGAATCCGTCGTTGAGGGCTTTGCGATATTTCTCCACAATCTTACGTATGATATTAGCCAAAGATACAATAAGGATAACGTTCATCACTGAATCACAGCTTATAATGAAATAAGGATAATGGTAAACATTACTACAACATTTCAGCTTTGAATAATTCAGTTTTATTTACAGTAGATCTGACGATATTCAGTACAGAAAAAAGAATACCTTGAAAGACTAAAGATAAGTAGTCCATTCTTTCAGGACCTGTTGATTCGTATGCCGTGAAGAAATAATTAGATTTCGGTCATCGCGGCTCAGAATGTTTCCTGTTCTAATAGGTACAGCGTTCGCCACGGTCTCAGATGTTCCAAGCCTGACGGCGAATGGCGTCCTGTGGGATAGACATCAGTACTGCGTTTACCTGGTCCCAAAATTCTTCTGCTCTGGTTGGCACTGGGCCACAGAGCTGCACCCATTGTTTCACCACAATCCATCCTTTTTTCGATTGGTGTCAGGTCTGGTGATCTGGCACGCCAGAGGAAATGTCTAACATCCTGTAACACCAAGCAAGGCAGTGTTCGTCCAGTAACATGTGATCGTCCTTTGTCTTGCTGAAAAATGGAGTCGGGGTGTCGGGAAGGAAGGTTATCGCTATCAGTCGCTGGACACCATTCGCCTAGATTCATAGTGCCTTCGACACGCAGTATGATATGTAGGGTACAGTAGCACCCCATACCATTAGGCCTTGAGGTGGTGCAGTTTGTCTTGTGCGAATGCATTTACAGTGAGGCTGCTCCCCCTAAATTAAAATGTTGCTGTCATTTTCAAAGGAACGGAACCTTGATTCGTCCGAAAACGCAATCTGATGCTATTCCTTTTGAAAGTGACGTCGCTCCAAACACTATAACATGTTTCTACAATGCAAGCAAAGGCAGGCGGAAAACTGAACGGCGCCCACGCAATCCAAGTCGTATTTACGGCGACGGACTACACCCCTGATGGCGTATCATGCACCAGAGTCCAGGAGGACACATATCTATCCTGCAATGCCACTTAGATAAGGTGTCGCTCTGTTAATGTTCTGGACGGTGCGACATAGTTGATCTAGTCATGTTCTACGGTCCGGCCTTCTGTGAACCAATCAGCAGACACGTTGCACTATTGAAATACTGTGTCCCTCACGAGCAGTAACTACCCGAATGGATGCATCACATTCTCTCATGCCAATAACGCGATATCTTTTTAACACACACATTTGATGGTAAGGGGAGACATCCTGTACTTCCACTCGGAGTGAACCCAATTACCTTCGGTTTGTAGCGACAACGAGAGACGCATAGTAGGGGAAGGTAGGGTAAGTTGACGAGGAGTCTAAGATAACGAATTTTGAATTCCTCCGATAAATCTACAGACTGTTTAACGTGCACTATGGTACCGCTTCCTTAGTGAGCTCTGCAGTGGTGTCTCTTGAAATAGAAGTGCTCGGCATTTTTTTTTTTTTTTTTTTTTTTTTTTTTTTTAAATACGCTAGTAAGTGGATGCTGATGCAGATTTTTCCTGCGATTTAAATAAGTAATACTTTTGTATTAATGAATATCAGTTGATTCATCTTAAGCCTTGTGGATTTACTGATGTTTTAATAAAGGTTTAATGTATTTATTGTGTAAGTGTGTGCATGTGTAAGTCCGAATCCACAATGTCGACTGCGGTTAAGATGACGAATTATGCAGTTCATAACGAAGACGGAAAGGGAGCAAGGAATCAATGAAAGAAGTAATGCAGCGAGTAACGAATGGTAAGCTTCTTAAAAGCACCGCTAGGAAGTTCAACTTCCCTAAAGCTACTTTAGGTTACTATGTAAAAAAAAAAAAAAAAAAAAAAAAAAAAAAAAAAAAAAAAAAAGGTCATGTCTGTGTCTCTTTTGACAAGTAGATAAGCATCAATAAACCTCTAAATAAAATGTTCATTTGGTTATCTTACTCTACCTGTAGGGCAAGTCGACGAATGGTACTGTCAATAACAAAAACAGGTCTAGCTAAAAGATCTTCAGTCTTAGGAAACGTTTAAGAACTTTATTACAAAGGAGATACATTAAGCAATCGTTTCTCCATAAATTAAATATCTGATTTCAACGTAAGAGCAATAAAAATATAATAAACGTTAATGTCATCTTACCCGACATCCTCGTATACATGTGGTGCTGTACTGCAGTGTCTATGTTGACCTTGAATCCGTGGGCCGACAAGTTTGAAATGCTAATAATTTCTGCAGAACATCTGTACTCGTCCTGTGAATATGAACTTCCTATCCCTATTTTTTCAAAGCGTTAGATTTTGTCTGAACATGAGAGTAATTTGCTAATTTTTTCCAACATAAGGTCCAAAAACAATAAAACTTAATTCAGAACTTGTATGTTAGTCGTATTACACGCTAGTGAATAAACTAGAGTGTTAGAATACAGAAAACTGAGTTACCTGAGATCAAACATAATTACTCTCCCCTTATTGAGCAGATTCACATGATTTGTGAGCACAAATATCGATGGGGAACATGGCACTTGACTTTACGATTCCACTTCGCTCGAAGGCTCTTCATTATCTGCTGTCGGCGTTCCGATCACGCATTAGTGGCGCTATGTACTTAATCGGTTATAACTGGAGCACTGCTCGACATACCTGTCGATGCTGGATCCTTCCACGAAATTATTCATGCGTTCTGCAACTTTCACAAAATTTACGCAGTTAAAATCATAGAACTATAAATCGAATGAAACGTACAAAAATAGGAAGTAACAGACAACGTAAAACATAGTCTGCAGCTGAATAAGGTAACCGAATTAGTACGAAACACACACCAAGAAACGATAAAAGTATCTCTAAAATTGTTGCCTTATGCTTTTCTACCATGCTTCATCATCTCTTTCGGAGATATGACCAGAGATATTACATAATTATAGCATTATAAAGGAAAAAGAATAGTATGGAATTTAAAAATGATATTTACAAGCTCTATCCCAAAACTTCATAGTAAATGGCATGTATTTTTTTCGATCAAATGTTTCTTAATGTTTCGTAGACAGTGAGGTGAAAGAAGCTAAAAAAAGGCATATCAATGCATATATTACGTGTTGTAGTAAGCAGTTAGTTTAAGTTCTTACTTTATCAACCTCCACTGTCGGGTTTTGAAACTACACTTTTCTTCAAATAACTAACTGTGAGTGGGCACATCATTCCCGTAATTACCCAGTCATACATTTAAAAATGAGCTCACGTGAGGAACGGTTTAGTCGTGCTCAATAAAATACTCAACCCAATGGAAATATCCTTCGAATTAATCGACGGGCAATCTCCAACCAGAAGAATACGATTTGTTTTCAGTGTTCTTATTTCTACGATTTGGCACGCTTTAAATGTAATTAAGCGCTAGTCATTATTTCAGACGGCATCCTCTATTAAGTAAGCGAAAAAAAATCCTTCGTTATCCTTCGTATCAGTGTCAACAAATAGGAAAGCGTTGAATAAGAAAATAATGATAATTTTATGTAGCTCATTCCAATGATGCAAATCTTTTAACTCGACGCATCTTTGGCAACTTGCGTGTCACTTACCTAACCCAGTCATCCAGTCGGAAAGAGGGAACCTAACGTTTAACGTAGAATGTTTCTGGTGACTCCTCACATCGTCAAAACACAGCTCAATCCAATAAATACTTACCGAACCTTGATAACAGAATTTAATTTTCAATGAAAAATTTCTACCTGAGTATTTGAGATGAAACATACCTATCTTCCAAGTTGGCCGAAATCACAGTGTGCAAAATTTCATGATGACTAGTTCAGCAGTTTCTGATTTCATTGCAGAGAAAGACGACCGTGCCGCAGTGGATACGGCGGTCCCGGGTTTCCACCATATCACTGAATTTAAACATTGTCAGGCTTTTATAGAACGGGGATAGGTAGTCTGGAATATAGAAGTGATGTTACTCGTGTTTTGTAGGTCAAATGCGCAGAATTTCATGGAAACAGAAATGCAGCCGTAAATTTGTGCCTGTTGTAAAGCAGGTCCACCATGCATCATGCTAATTACACTACTGGCCATTAAAATGGCTACACCAAATAGAAATGCAGAAAATAAACTGGTATTCATTGGACAAATATATTATACTAGAACTGACATGTGATTATATTTTCAAGCAATTTGGCTGCATAGATCCTGATAAATCAGTACCCAGAACAATCACCTCTGGCCGTAATAACGGTGATGATACGCCTGGGCATTGACTCAGAGCTTGGATGGCGTGAACAGGTACAGATGCCCATACAGCTTCATCACGATACTACAGTTCATCAAGAGTAGTGACTGGCATATTATGACGAGCCAGTTGCTCGACCACCATTGACCAGACGTTTTCATTTGGTGAGAGATCTGGAGTATGTGCTGGCCAGGGCAGCAGTCGAACATTTTTCCGTATCGAGAAAGGCCCGTACAGGACCTGCAACATGCGGTCGTGCATTAACCTGCTGAAATGTAGGGTTTCGCAGGGATCCAATAAAGGGTAGTGCCACGGGCCGTAACACATCTGAAATGTAATAGCCACTGTTCAAAGTGCCACCGATGCGAACAAGAGGTGACCGAGACGAGTAACCAATGGCACCCCACACCATCACGCCGGGTGATACGCCAGTATGGCGACGACGAATACACGCTTCCAATGTGCGTTCATCGCAATGTCGCCAAACACGGATGCGATCATCATGATGCTGTAAACAGAACCTGGATTCATCCGAAAAATGACGTTTTGCCATTTGTGCACCGAGATTTGTCGTCGCGTACACCATCACTGGCGCTCCTGTCTGTCATGAAGCGTCAAGGGTAACCGCAGCCATGGTCTCCGAGCTGATAGTCCACGCTGCTGCAAATGTCGTCGAACTGTTCGTGCAGATGGTTGTTGTCTTGAAAATGTCCCCATCCGTTGACTCAGGGATCGAAACGTGACTGCACTATCCGTTATAGCTATGCGGATAAGATGCCTGTCATCTCTACTGCTAGTGATACGAGGCCATTGGGATCCCTCTTGAACCCACCGATTCCATATTCTGCTGTCATTGGATCGCGACCAACGCGAGCAGCAATGTCACGATACCATAAACCGCAGTCGCGATAGGCTACAATCTAACCTTTATCAAAGTCTGAAACGTGATGTTACGCATTTCTCCTCCTTACACGAGATATCACAACAACGTTTCACCAGGTAACGTCGGTCAACTGCTGTTTGTGTGTGGGAAATCGGTTGGAAACTTTCCTCATGTCAGCACGTTGCACATGTCGCCACCGGCGTCAACCTTGTGTGAAAAGCTAATGATTTGCATATCACAGTATCTTGTTCCCGTCGGTTAAATTTCGCGTCTGTAACACATCATCTAGCAATTTTAATGGCCAGGAGAGTATTATGTAACAGTTACGCTCGTTTTGAAACTGCACTGTGCAAAAATGTTATCCCAATCGTATGATAGTATTACAGTGCATTAAATATGAACCAATCGCAAGTGGCGATGCCTTTCTTACAAAATTACCAATTTCGAGTTTTTCGATTTATCGCCTGCTCTTTTTTGGTTTCTCTTTTTTTTTCCGTTTCACTCTTATATTAAATAGGATAAAATAAAACAAAATATTGTTCTAATTGGTGAAGACATTTCTGAAATTTGCCGACAATACACACGCACATGCCAGAGGGAGGACTCAAAGTCAAAAATTCCGCCATCACAGACAGTTTCGAACTCACGACGTTTCGCTCTCGAACCGAGCACTTTGCCACTAGTCGAAGTCGACTAACAGGTCCAAGTATTGGATACTTACCCAAACGATATAAAATATTTAATTTGCAATTAAAATATACTGTGGATTTTAATCGAGTCAAAAACCATCACACCTTTTCAGTAGGACCAAATCGCACCCTGTGTGCAAAATTTCACTATGATAAGTTGAATGGTTTATAACACTACAGTGCATTCTAAGCGATACAGGTACCTTCACAACACGAAGTAATGAAAGCTGAATATATCATAGAATACCACTGCAATGTTAATATACGTTTGCAGCATTGTGTTTGACCGTGCTGTGCTAATTAAACAGTAAAATGTGTGCTTAAACTGCACATTGACTCTAACTGCAATATTATTGATACGCAGCAAACCTGGACCGGTTTGGGTAAGTGGAAAACTAGCGCTGCAACATCAAATATCTTGAATTTATCTGAATACTTTCGTAAAGAAATAAAAGTAAGCGAAACTGTAGTATCATTTAACTTCAGATACCAAAGGCAATTATTTTAGACTTTTGCTCCTACAGAATACAAAGTATTTTGTATATAGATTAACAGAACTTTCATTTAATTCAAATGAGGGAACAATATGCACTATCAGGTGATAAATTTATTTTATACTGGGTAAATAATTTAACAAATTAATTTATGAACTAGTATATACTAAAAGTGGCTTCTTTTTGACCACATCATTGATATACCTTACGTTAAAATGGATTAGATTGACACAGTACTGTAGTTTGTAGCCTTTTGGTTTTGAAGAATATGATGAAAACTGCCTGATGGGCTAAAGATTGTTCTGAATATTCTTGGGTTAAAATATAGTTACTATTTTGACAGTGTTGTATTGCAACTGAAACTTGCTGTAATTTGTCCATGAAAGCAAATAGGACTACAGTCTGTTACTTTAATATTGCATTTAGCAAGAAAATTAATTATTTGCAATTACTTTAGTGCCGTTTATTTCGACTGTATAAGTAATATTGGAACGGTTTATCATTTTATCACTGAAAATAATTATTTCGTTCTAGCCTTAGTACAACAAAATTAATGTCACTATTTTAGCAAAGCTTTAAAACAATGATAATATTGCTTGTGTTTCTGGGAACGTTTATCACTAGGAAACGGACGCCGCTTGGAAAAATAGTGTGGAAAAATAGTGTTTTATACACTCATTGCAGTTAATCAGTTTGTTGATACTTCAGAACAACTCTACTGGTTAATGCATGTAGTACACTAATAAAAATACATTACTTGCAGCATCGTCGGTGGCAGATTAGATTTGGTGGTTCCGTAAATTATCAAAAGCATTTCCTGTGGCTGACGTGGCAATGAGCTCAATTATCCTCTTCATGACGACGGTATATTTATATTACGAGCTCCATTAACATAGCCGCTACAATTTAATGGCCACATATTTCCTTCCAAAGTTATATTTATGTGAGAAAAGTTGACTTAACCTCCAAAATCCAGTGCTCTTTACAGTATGCTTTCACTGCAACTACACCAGATAGCGAACCAACCACTTCAATCTTTCTTCTGTCCACTTCTATTGTGCCTATTCGGTCACACACCGTTTCCAGAACACACTCCCGTTAAATCACTTCGTTTTAGCTTACTATTGCCACCTTTCCGTTACAAAGATCATTACTCCACCTTTTACATATAACTCGACAATTGCCCTCACATGAACCAGCACAAAACATCACATAATTTATACAAGATATTTCACAAAATAATTGAGTAAACATTTTTACAACATCATACATACATTATTGCAGAAAAATAAATTATTTCACAAATAGTAGCAGAAGACATACAGATTACTACACCAAAGATAACATATACAGACATAACATTGCATTGAAATACAGGTGAATAATAGATACATTGAAAGTCAAAGTAAATAAATAATTTAGAAATAAATAATACAGTTAACACATGATGAATTACAAGGAGAAGGAGTAAACTATAGTGTTACACATGGCCCAAGTTCCAGTTATGTGAACTGACAAGTCACATAAATGGAACTTCAATAACACTGTAGTTCAGGTATGGTACAAAACATACAATATGTTTACAATTACATTGTAAAATAAAAGTAAATCACAAAATTTCTCATCATTTAGTACATTATGAATAAGAGGAAAATAAATTCATATCCTAAATTTTTCATATTCATAAACATGAGTTACACACATATATCCGTAAATACATAAGAAATTCTCAATTTAAAACGAATTCATTTAAAATGAAACGAAAAAACAACAAATACTTGATATTTTAAGATTTTTCTCAGATCGTGGCTGCAAAATTTAAATGCAGTCCCAAACACTTTTCACAACAACAGTTTATATTTCAACTCTTTCTTTTTTTACTTCGTACTCTTCAATATGCCCATTTATTTATGGCTAGGCAGTCCTTTTTATATTTTCACAGTATGGAATATTTACATTTTTTTTCATATAGTCTGCCAATCAACTTTTAGTGCAGTCATGTTGGTTTTCCTTTTTGTACAATTTTCATCAACAAGGAATATTTACATTTTTGCATAGACTTTCCACAAAATATAAGACGTCTGAAACTTAAAAAATTGCATCAGTCCTAGAATTTAACATACATAAACACAATAAGAGAAATTTTCATATTAAATACCTACACTAATCTCTAATACTAAGTTCCGGAGTTCATCGCCGTCAAACATCTTGACACAGGAATTTTATGTAGCGACAACAAATAATACATCATTACGTCAGCGTAATAGACGAGTAAGTTAAAGCAAATGTTTTCATTTCATATTCCTTTTGCAACCATTTTTGGTCAAGAAAAAACAGACGAACTGTACATCGACACAAAACGTTAGAACATTAGCTCGACTAGAACATATGTGAGAGACGGAATCTGGTAGTTCATTCCGAAGTTATCGTCGCTGCGTTAACCTTACGAATTTTTCAATTTCGAAGACCTGTAACACAGATGGCTCGCCAATTATCTGAAGCCCACGGCTCCGTAATATGCACTGATGGAACCGCTACGCCATGTCTCTGTGTGGAACAATTTTACTATTAATTCCTCTCTTGGTAAGGCGTCTGCTACACGAATGTCTATGACTTTTTTACACCGATATTCGGGTGCTTTCTTCGACTTTTCTGTCCCTGGTTAATTCCGTCTTTGTTGAAAGACTTCCATGCTACTTGCAGCTGCCGTACCGAATTTTCAATAGTGAGAGTGGTTCGGAATGCCCAACGGGAAAGGGAAACGCTTCATCTCTGTTCCTGCATTTATTAGAACCGTGCAGAAACGGCAGTCTTGTTTGAATCAGGTCCCTCCGTTCATTTCTTCTACAGCACGGAAAGCGTAATCCCGTTGCCCTTTGTTCCATGCTCCGCCAATGGAGTTTTTCAGTCCCTTTGATTTCGTACGAGCGAGTTCAGGAAAAAGCTGAATGGAAGTCTGTTCCCGACTTTTCGTTTTGTGATACGCAGAATTAATTCACAACCTTCTTTAGCAATTTCTTCGGTCAATGATTCTTTAGGCTAGGTAAAACAGAGCCTGTTCATTCGTGAAAAACATTGCAAAATGTTTTAAAGTTACCACGTAGGTTGAAAGAGTTCGGCCTCATCCATAGAAAGACAATGATTAATACAAAGCTGTATAAAAGCTTTCTGCAACAAAAATCTTCGTAATCTAGACTTAAATATTTTCATTCTCACCGCCCAAAGAGAAATTATAAGGTTCTTTATCAGTAGTAGAAACAAAGGATCAAATATTTTCCTATAACATCACACGAAAAGGCGAATGTCATGCAAAGAATAAAATATGTAAAAGAGTAGCACTATCTTTTTCCTCATCTGGAAGCTTGGAATAGGTATACATAAAAAAAATCCCGCTTTTCTATGAGCTCACTCTAATTCCCACAAGAATGAGCTCTATACGAGGGCTGTAATTGTAGCAGCAACTATTGCTGAGAGGAGGTGCAAAATATTCTGAACTTCAGAGACAAGGACCATACTACCTCATGGAATAAAAAAAAATCGCACTGACGTGTTTTACGGCCCACTTTAGATTTGTAGTTTTATAAGTTTTGCAGACATTTTGGACCAAAATAATAATCTAAATAATAATTAATTAATTAATAAGAGTGTCTGAAACCCTATTAGAAAAAGAAAATTACGTAGTGGCGGGTTTAGAACCACCGACCTTCTGCGTCACAGCCCAGCACCTTGCCAACTACGCTACGGCTATAAACTAAAACAAGATTTCTTAATCTCATACTATTGATAGCCACTGTTAATTGATATTAATATGGCATTTGTAGACATTAGATTATCATTTATCATACGAAGAACGATGTGTTTTTGTTAATTCCTCAGTGTACCGTTGCTTTGAAATGATAACGTGTAAGTTACAATAAGAAAATCATCAAATACGCGAGGAATGTCACGTGACCTTTCCGAACGGCTGGTTTTCGTTAATTCAATGGAGGGTGTCAAATCTCCGTTATTTTTGCAAATATGTCTCAAACTATACGAGATATGAAAAAAACATAAGGGAGCTAAGTTGTAGAGAATTTTCTCCTCTAGCAATTAGGTTATTCAATTTTCGTGTCTGATGAACGGATCGTTTGCAATTACAATTATATTACAAACGGCTTTTTTTTTTTTTTTTTTTTTTTTTTTACTGTCGTATTTTTTGTCCGAAAAATTTGAAAAAGGGAGGTTCTGGTCTCTGGCGGCCTACGATCATGTCTGTAAAATTTGGTGCTGATCGGTTGAACGGTTCCTATTAAAAACAGGGAACACGTTACGGACAGACAGACAGATAGACAGACATCCCAAAATCGCCGTTATTTTGGTAAATATCTTTGAAACACTAAGAGATATGGAAAAAAAAACATAAGAGATCAAAGTTGTAGAGAATTTTCTCGTCTACAAATTCGGTTATTCAATTTTCGTGTCAGATAAATAGTTAAGCCGTTATTTTCATTTAAATTTCGAGCTGTCAAAGGACGATCGCAAAGTCCCACTTTTAGTGTTACTACCGTAACCTAAAGTGGGCCAAAATACCATGCTGGAAACTTTATGACACCCATGTTGTTATGGGATATATGATGTGCCATGTTACTTTGTTTAAGACAATGCCTGTAAAATAGAGTATCATGTTACATGAAATGACATAAAACAACACAATATACTACACTGAAGAGCCAAAGAAACTCCTATATTTGCGTACTATCGCGTAGGGCCCGCGAGCAGTCAGAAGTGCCGTAACTTGACGTGGCATGGACTCTAATAATGTCTGAAGTAGTGCAGGAAGGAAATGAGATCATGCATCCAGCAGGTCCATCCGTAAATCCGTAGAAGTACAATGGCGGAGATCTCATTTGAACAGCTCGTTGCAGGGCATCCCAGATCAACTAAGTTCATGTCTGCGGAGTATAGCGGCCAGCAGAAATGTTTAAGCTCAGGAGTGTTCCTAGAGCCACTCCATAACAATTCTGGTCGCAAGGGGTGTCGTTTTGTCCTGCTGGAATTGCCCAAGTCCGTCAGAATGCACAGTGGGCATGAGTGGATGCAGGTGTTTATCCAGGATGCATAGTAATCAGTCGTATCCACACGTATATCACTCCAGATGCAAACGCCCCACACCGTTACAAAATCTCTATCAGCCTTAACAGTCCCACGCTGGCATGCGAGATCCATAGATTCATGGCGTGTAGCCATAAGTGGACACGTCCATTCGATAGATACAATTTTAAACGAGACTCATCAGCCCAGAAAAGTTGTTTCCAGTCATCAAATTTCCACTGTCGACTCTGATAGGACCACGCGAGGCCTAAATCTTTGTGTTGTGCAGTCAACAAGAGTTCACGTGTGGATCCTCGACTCCGAAAGCCCATATCTGTGATGTTTGGTTGAATGGTCCGCACGCTATCTGTTGATAGTCCATTATTGAAATCCTAAGAAATTTGTGAGATGGTTGCACTACCGTCGCGTTAAATGTATCTCTTCGGTCATCGTTGGTCCCGTTCCTGAAGGATCTTTTTGGACCGCCTCGTTGTCGGAAATCTGACGTTTTACCGGATTCCCGATATTCGCGGTGAAGTCGTGAAATGGTCGTACGTGAAAATCTCCACCTCATGGCTGCCTCGGAGATGCTGTGACTCATCTCTCTTGCGCCGACTATGACACCACGTTGAAACTCATTCAAATTCTGATAACCTACTATTAAAGCAGCAGTAAGCGATATACCCCCTGCGCCAGACACCTGTTGTCGTAATGTCTTAAATGTGCGTTGCCGACCGCAGCGCCGTCCTATGAATGTTTACTTACGTCTGTGTTGGCATACGCATGCCTATACCAGTTTCGTTGGCTCTTCAGTGTATATGAAATGAAGTGACGTATTAATTCATGAAGTACGTGATTACTTTGAAGAATGGAAGGATTTACAAGGGAATTTAGTAAAGGGAGTTGGTATAAAAGGAAAAGTTTATGAATATATATAGTGAACAAAAATAGGGGCGCCGTGCTGCGGTGCGAGCGGCCGTGCCGCGGTAGAGTAGCCGAGCGGTCTAAAGCACCTTGCTGCGGAGCGCGCGGTTGCTCGCCGTGGAGGTTCGAGTCCTCCCTGGGGCATGGATGTGTGTGTTTGTCCTTAGGTTAGTTTACCTAGGTTTAAGTAGTTTGTAAGCTACGGACTGATGACCACGCAGTTTGTTCCGATAGATTTACAAACATTTGAAACAAACATTTTCGAGGGGGCGTTCGCCGTCGGGGTTCGAGTCCCCCTCGGGCATTGGTGTTGGTGTTGTCATTAGGTTAGTTTGCCGGCCGCGGTGGCCGAGCGGACTGCGGCGCGCCACTGACGTTCTGCACGGCCACTACGGTCGGGGGTTCGAATCCCCCCCCCCCGGGCATGGATATTTGTTCCGTCCTTAGTATTAGCTAGTTCATAAGTAGTTTGTAAGTTTAGGGACTGGTGACCCCGTAGTTGAGTCCAATAACCTCTACGAACATTTAGGTTAGTTTACTTAGCTTAAGTAGTTTTTAAGCTACGGCTAGTAACCGAGCTGTTGAGTCCGATACATTTACAAATATTTGAACATTTGAACAGGTAGCATACGACTGCGGACAGCGTGAGGTTCACGCTTGAGTTTCGGGATGTCCGCAAGCTGGGCATTGTTTTTATTTCAAGCGTAAAATTCACTTCCCAGTTTATCTGACTTTAATTGATGCTACCAATCCCATTCGCGTTGTGATTTTTCATGCTATTGATTGCATAAAAATAATATGGGGTGTCCATTTAACCCATTAGCGCTCTGTGGTGCGTTTGTGCACCACGTTGCACTATCTCTGACGTTTGCACCTTGGAAACAAAGGAAAGTAGATATATCTTCCTGCTCTTGTCTCAGTACAGCAAAGATATGGCACTACCTTTACAGAATTGTTGTATTGCTGAATTGTTGAAGTGTGGGGTACTGTTCAGGGAATAAACTGTTGGCTCGTTTCAGACAGCGAAATGGCTGCACACCATTACAACAAAAGATAAATATATTGTAAAAAATCTTATATATTTTGGAAACGACTGTTTGAATTGCCATTGGAGGACTGTATACCATATTTCTGTAAGTAAGATGGTATAAGGTTATGCAAAACGCTGTGGCTGTAATTTCTACTGAAACTTAGTTAGTGCACTAACGCACCACCGGTCACATGGGTATACAATCTGCCGAAATGGCAACTCAGCTTTCTAGATCAAATTTTATGAATGATTATACTCATAGCGTAATTTGTACGTTGCTTTTCACACATCAAAGAGCTTATTATTGTGATTGCTGAGGCCTAAGTGTGGAAGAGATCTTGGCTTTGCTAGAGGAGTCCGATATTAAAGATTTTGAAATGGCAAATTCTTTGGGTCTGTGCTTTGCTCCCACTGATATCAGGGACGACACAGATGAAGACAGCGCAGGTGAGGATTTAGGTGGTGACATCAATAATATGAATTGCCATCAGGTGACAGCAGAATGTGAAGCAGTTGTACGAAAGGCTAACGATGATAAAAAAAATTGGGTTCTGTGACTCTGAACGCGTACATCAAGGGACAAACACTGAAAAATTGACTACATATGGTGAAGTAGTACCTGTAAGAAATACTAATGAAGACAAAACAACTAGGTTCCAGTAAAACAGAACAACGTCATCAACAGATGTACCTCATGTCACATAAACAAAGGACAAAAACAATTGGCAGAATATGGTTGGCTTCTGAGTTGCCTGAAAGAAATGAAACTGTAATGTGTGGATCCCACCTGCAAAGTGCAAAGATAATCTGCTGCACTAAAACAGAAAATTGTTGTTTCACAGCCACATATAACCAAGACTTACAATTATAATATGGGTGGAACAGACAGAATGGACCAGAATGTGAGTTACTACAGATCAAATATCAGCTCCAAGAAATGGTGGTGGCCAATTTTTTTTTTTTTTTTTTTTTTTTTTTTTTTTTTTTTTTTTTTTTTTTTTTTGTGGGGTCTACTTTACAGACACTCTGGCAATGAAGAAATGGATCTACTCACATTCAGAAGAAGTGTAGAAAGAGAACTCTTGCAAAAATATGGGAAACAAAAATATAAAAAGCAGGGCCAAGTGTTACTCCGGTTCCTAGTAAAGTTTCTTTGGCGGTCCGTTTCGATGAAAAAAGTCATTTTATTGTTCCTCAAAATAAAAGAACAAGATGTGCACTTTGTAAATCACACACAACTCGCAAGTGCACAAAATGTAATGTAGTCTTACATGAAAAAATGTTTCTATTCATTTCATTCTCTAAAATAGGACGTTTGATATTCCATATGCTCGGTGGTGCGTTTGTGCACCACATCATATTTTGTAATGTGTATGTAGAAAAAAATAAAAATAAATTTATTCACAGCCGGCCGCGGTGGCCGAGGGGACTGAGGCGCTTCAATCACGGTCTGCACGGCCATTACGGTCGTGGGTTCGAATCCCCCCTCGGGCATGGATGTTTGTGACGGCCTTAGTATTAAGTAGTTCATAGGTAGTTTATAAGTTTAGGGACTGTTGGCCCCGTAGTCGAGTCCCATAAGCTATACAAACATTTGAACAATTATAATTTATTCACAGTTCTTTTATCTTATTGATCCCATCATAGTAAAATGAAACATTTTACTTACTAAAAATGTTCTGGGCAATAATGGGTTAAAAGACGTTACTTTTGTTGAAAATAATATTTGCTTGCGCTTTAGAACGTCACCTAATACTTCATTTAACCAGACCCTGCCGTTCGCTCATTCCCGCGAAAGTCAATTTTCAGTATCTATTATTCCAGACGCATTTGGGGTGAAACATTTGACTGGGACACCTAGCATTATGCAGCACATACATACATATCCCTTAAAATGTTTCCCAATGTTGCCAAACCACAAGTCATGGCCAACTCTTACAAAAACTAAAAGACTGCTTATAACAGTGTATAGCTCATATTATTAACAGTCTTCTAAAAGTATTCACTAAAATGTAACACCGATCTGGAAACATTGAGTGCTCCTACGTACCCTGTTCTGAAGATACAACTCTTTCCCCTAAACTTACAATCACAGCGTAATTTTATAGAAAGAAGAATTCAGGGATTTGTTCCGTCCACGGGATCACAATAACAAATTCCGTAATCATCAAATGAATTGACAGTGTGATTTTCAAGAAGAATAAATACCTTATAAAAACTAAAGTGATTGCGGATTTCCCCAGAATGCGATATCTTTTAGTGAAAGAAAAGGGATCTGATTTTTTGGGGAAGTATGGAGTTTATCTAAGGCTAGTATGCTACACGCTCAGTGAAACAGCGGAGAATGGGAATATATCGCTTCCACCACTGTTATAACAGTAACAATAGCGCTCTGTGATGGCACTCGAGTTTCCCCAATAACCAAGGTTAATTGCGTGTTACTCCACAGAGGGCGTTTTAGCTATGATAATAGCTATTTGTCGCTAGTACAGCTGGTAAACTTCATTGTGGAAAGCACGGTGCAGTGGCAGAACTAATTATCTGTCACACGACGCAGAATTTTCGAGTTCATTCTCTACTGCATTTTCCTCTGTAACGTTGTAAACGTACTAATGGATTATTTTTATAATTTTCTGGTACAGATCATTACGCATAGTTTATAATTTACGATTAATGATGTTTACAATTCTGGTGTATGGAACAGAATGTAAGGCAAAATTACTGGATAATAAGAGCAGCTCATAAAAAATTGGGTGTTCTGCAATGATTTCGTCTGACTGTAGCGAACACTCCCCTTCAAAACCACAAATGAGTTTGTATTATTGTTAAAGATTAGGAGCGCGGTGTGAAAAATCCTGATATATCGCCCTACCTGTAAACAATACAGCCGAAATATAAGATCAATTTAAATTGACCGTAAACTTGCGATGGGTATAATGGATTGTAGCAAAACTTCGTGTTTAATTCCGTGGGAATGTAAGTAATCAGGCTGAATAGTATTCGGCCAAGGGTCTTTCACTTGCAAAGCGATCTTTAACAGATTTAAAATACGGTCTCCACCCCAATTAGGCAAAAAATTTAGCAAACCTGCAATGAGGCATAATATATACCGAACAGACAATACTTGGTACTGAAACAGTTTGACTGAAAACTTATGTAATGAGAAATCTTTATCTATAAAGTATAGTGTACGTGTGCATTTTATACAGATCTACAGTTTTACTTTGATATTAATGAAATTTTGCACTCTTTTTCTCAAAAGAAGAGGTATTTAACTGTCTACATAAATTTTCATACGACGGATGGTACCTTATAACAGACTCAGGCCAAAACTACAGTTTTATTCCAATCTTCATAAAATTTTGCATACTTGGCCTTCAAAGCTATGCCACGCCGACCATGTTCCCAAGATATGAAGGAGAAAACGAACAAAGGAGGAGGACTTGAACGGAGACATGGGCAGATGAGGCGGGGGGGGGGGAGCTTAGTAGAAATACGGGGAGGACGAAATGAAAAGACAGAGGGAAGAGATAGAGAGAGAGAGGAGGTGAGGGAGAATTGAGCAACAACAATCTACATCTATAAATGTGAATGTCTGTTCGGTGTACGCTTATCACGTCCAAACGACAAGACGTAGAGACTTTAATATTTTTACAGTTACTAATTTATACCTGAGGAAGGTTTTAGGCACGGTTTTATAGCGATCTGAAAGATACTTAGTAATTTGAAGAATATAACGCGAAATACGGAACAATAATGATTCTTTGAAAATTATATTTACTCTTTGAAAATGGTTTTATTGGTTGCATTGTTGCTTGATGGTTGATAATGATAAAAGGGTGGACTACATTGGGATGGAAAGTTATCGGTGTATATAAAATTCTACGTGTGTGTGTGTTAATATTTCGCTCTGCAGCGAAAACTACAGAACGCAAACGAATGGTGTGTGTGTAATTGTTCTCCGAAGTCTCCCGTTGTACACCATAGCAGTTCTATGCGACAGCTATAAGGGGGTGGAATATATGGTGGCTGAAAGTCGTCAAATTATAACAAAAATTCGGACTGAAGGCCAGCTATGACGTTTGCGACTGTATAGCAAGGAGGTTACGTACAGCGAAACATGATGCCACAGACCATATCTTTGATCTATGCGTGCTACAATGTCTTCAGCCCTTTCTCTGAAAGGGTAAGCATACGAATAAGGAAATACAAGAATAAATAAATAAAGCAGTAAAAAAGAATTTTCTTTTAATACATCTCTTTAAAAAAAATCGATTTGACGTTTCCCGCATTGCATCAAGTGATCCATCTAAGATATTATTACAATCATTATTGTTGAATTTCGTGATTGGATTCTTCGAAACGAGTGCATTTTTACCTGTGATTTCTTATATATTAGCTGATAAATGTAACATGTTTTTAGAAAAAAGGAGATGGACAGAGAGAGAGTGGATAGGAAAAGTACTAACTCAAGGTTCAAATAAATAAATACCCGGGCAATGCCGTGTTTTCAGCTAGTATCAAATAAATACCGAGTAACGTTTTCAGTTTGTCTTATATTAAGTAGAGTGTCAGTCTATTTGTTTATTTGCTTATATCATATAAAAATATACACTTTTGTTCCGATATTGACCTTCAGAACAAGTCTGCTTAAAATTTCACTCAGTTCCTGTCGGAAGGTACTATATTCAGACTTTGACACCAGTATAACGTTTTTTTTTTGTTTTTTTTTTTTTGTTTTTTTGTTTTTGTTTTTTTGTTTTTTTTTTTTTTTCGAACTGGATGAAGTTTTGCGCACTTAGAATTTAAGATAAGCGATTGGTGACATCTCTATACATCAGATTTCGTATGGGAGGGTACTTAATAGTGCATAGGGGAGGGTACTTTCTAAGGACTACAATATCAATGCAATTTGAATACGATCTGGATACATTTTGCTCTCTTAAACTTCAAATACTAAGGAAGGTCACTGTCTACACAGAATGTCGATTAATGTATAATAGACGGTACTTTAAAAGAGTTTGAAACCAATCTCCAATTTTGTACCGATCCTTATATAAATTTGCAGTATTTACGTTCAAAACAGGAGGAATATAGCTGTTTATCTCAGATGCATGGCTGCCTTCGGCGCCAATCTACAGTTTTATTCTGAACTTAACGAAATTTTCAGACTTTTCTACATACTTGCACAACAGTTTACAGCTCTTCTCCGATATTGATAAAAATTGCACTATACAACAGGCTAGGCCTCCACGGCAATCTACAGATTTACTTCGATCTTGATGGATATTTATACACTTGAAATATTATCATTAAAGTTAATATCCTCACATATACAGCAGCTCGTAAGGCCTCTCTTATACCCCGTGTACTAATGAGGCCATCGAAATTACCCATTCATTTTGATATCTGTTCCATATCAAGGTTCCGTTTGCAATAACAATAGATCAGGTGGGTGGTAGAGGAGATAAACAGAGAAGTTGGCATGAAATGGGAATCAAGAAAAGCAGGGAGAATATACAGGAAGGAAGGAGATGGATATAGTGAGGGTTGAGAGACGTACTGGACAGAGAAAGGCAGGAAGGTGGATGATATTGAGAAATGGATAGGGGAGGAGGAGAGAGATAAAGGGACGGAAGATAAGGATATGGTCAGGTAGAGAGTGCGAATTTACTCTGTTTCCTTCATGGCACTGAATACAGCTAATATTACGTCAAGTGTGACGATACGCTGTAAGAACCTACGTATTGGGCTTTGTACGGTTCGGTTTAGAAGTTTGGCTCGATGATATCTCAGGGTCGAACCGATCAGGTCTGCTTTCATACCCTGAAACTACCTTAGTTCCTGCTATTATCTATCATCTGTGATCCTCTAGTTAAAAACACTCTATGCATAGGCTGTAGTTTGCGAAACAAATAAGAAATTTGCAAAAAATAACTGGTTCATTAATATAAGGGTTTTATTATAACGTTTGCAAATGAAAATTAGTTGGATAAGGTATAGTCAATTAAATTGGTTCCTTATTGGAAGTGCTCAGATGAACTATAAATCTTAAATAGAATAAGAAATAGATAGCACATTTCCCAATTAAGTTATCATAACTTTATGAGTTATACACAAAATCTGTATATATCACAAGCTCTCAATATGAAGTTGTCCACAGTTCAAAACAGTTTAAGTTTCCGCGAAAACCATTTCTACACTGAACCATTTGTAAAATCATAAACACATATCAACTTCACTTGCGTACAATTTTGCTCGATAAATTTAGAGTCCCGAGAAGCGCCCGTTCTCTGAGCATATTTTAACACTCCGACTGACAGAATTACTTCTGTCTTCCAGGAGTGTCCTCCTTCTGCCAAGACTAGTCATGGAGTTCCGTTTCCCCGCATTCTTCGCTCACCTGCTCTCTCCACATCACCCACCAGTTCTGTTCTTTGGCCGCTTCCTCGTTAGCAATCGCCATCCCTTCCAAAACCATATACATATTAAAATGAAATATTCCTTTAAGTAAAAACTGGCCATCAGAAACCACTTCCTTACTAATATAACGCAATTTAAATACAAAAAAGGACTACTAGTTAGTATCACATGAAGTCTGAAACAAATTAATAGACTAGCTAGCTTTCATGAGCTTGATGGCTCATGCCACACAATATTTATGTAAACTACTGGAAAATTGTAAAATAAATCGACACACTAAATTAAAAATACGTGAGGTAAATCATGCTGCTTGCATTTTCAGTGTTACTGTGGAGAATATGATGATCTGATAATATTTCCATTATAAATGTATAACACTTAAAATCAGTCATTAAATAAATATATCCAGGTGTGACGCTTTCAAGATAATAAGCTATCATCTAAACCAGAAATTGTTGAAATTTCATTACTCATTCAAAAGCTGGTTATTTTCAGCTTGATCTTTCTGTATTTTAATACAGTACTCAAAAATATTTTTAATTTTTGAGGTATTGAAATTATTTTTAGAATCATGTGATGTGCATAATTATTCTGACATCGCAGGTGTCTTAAATGTTGAGGGTAAGCAATTTTGAGTTGTTGTTCTGGTCTTCAGTCCTGTACAAGCCTCTTCATCTGAGAATAAGAACGGCAGCCCACATCCTTTTGTATCTGCTTACTGTATTCGTCCCTCGTTCTCCCTCTACGATTTTTACCCCACACACTTCCTTCTAGTACTAAGTTGACACTTCCTTAATGTCTCATAATGTGTCTTACGAAACTATTCCTTCTCTTAGTCAGTATATGTCAGAAACTCTTTTTGTCCCTAATTCGATTAAGCGTCCCCTCATTAGTTACGTGATCAACCCATCTAATTTTCGTCATTCGTCTGTAGCACCACATTTCAAAAGCTTCTATAATCATTTTGTCTGAACTCCTTATCGTCCACGTTTCACTCCCATACAATGCTACACTCCAGACAAATGCTTTCAGGAAGGACTTCCTAACATTTAAATTAATATTGGATGTTAACAAATTTCGCTTCTTTAGAAACGCTTTTCTTCCCATAGCCATTCTGCATTTTATATCTTCTCTACTTCGACCAACAGAAGTTACTTTGCTACCCAAATAACAAAACTCATCTACTACTTTTATTGTCTCATTACCTAATCTAATTCCTTTATTATCGTCTGATATTCTGACAATTCATTCCATTACCCTCGTTTTAGTTTAGTTATTGTTCATCTTATATCTTCCTTTCAAGACACTGTCCATTCCATTTAATTGCTGTTCCAGATCCTTTGTAATACTGACAAAATTACTATGTCATCAACAAACCGCAAAGTTTTTATTTCTTCTCCCTGAACATTTATTCCCCCTCCAAATTTCGCCTTGCATTCCTTCACCGCTTGCTCATTGTACAGATTGAACAACATTGGGGAAAGGCTACAACCCTGTCTGAGTCTCTTTCCACCCTCTGCGTGCCTTTTTTGCCCTTTGACTCTAATAAATGCTGTCTGGTTGTTGTATAGGTTGAATGTAACTCTTCGCACCCTATATTTTACCCCTGCTACATCCGAATTTGAAAGAGTGTATTCCAGTCGACACTGTCAATAGCTTTCTCCAAATCTACAAACGCTAACAACGTAATTATGAATAGCAGTGATTTTCGTCTTTGCAACTACAAGAAAAATGTGATTTTTTCTCACCAGACGCGTTTCGTTTTATTGAATGTAAAACATCTTCAGTGGTCTGTAATAATAGAAATCTACAGTTTGTTTTGTGTTTAGATCGAAAACAGTTCTTAAATGGACCCTGAAAAGTAGGCCTAATGTTTGGTACTTACGGAAATTTTGTCTTCTTTTCGCTTCACAGCATGGAATGCCGGTCTGTTTAATGCAATACCGCCGGTTCTTCATGCTGTGTCGTTTTCTCACTACTTTCACTGTCACTGTTTCACTGTTCATAGTGGTTTTCCACAGATCAGAAGTGTTGTTTTTGTTTTTACTGGTTCTGCTCAGTGTGTTATTGGAGTGTTGCCAACCTCACAGTTCTTTCTCTATGTTTTATAATAAATTATGTTTCGTTGTATTTAGTTTTGATGTAAGCGGATTGGAATAGTGGCAGAATAATACATGTATATATTTAATGGGATCATTATTATTATTATTATTATTATTATTATTTAATATTTTTTACTATTATAATTGTTATTATTGGTGGGGGTTTGAGTAGTAGGAAAAGATGACTGAATGGTGGTTGGATGTGGTAAGGTGTGATGTGAAGTGAGATGGAAGACAAATGTCAAATGTGTGTGTGTGGTTTTCTTTTGTTATTGTTATGTCTAGGAAATTGAGTGTGTCCTTTTTTTCTTCCTCTATTCTAAACTTTATGTTTTTGTGTATGGTATTTATATTTTTATGTAGTTGTTGTATTTTGTTTTTGGTTCGTCCACCATACATATTATATCATCCATTTATCGGTACCAGTAGATGATGTAATTCTGCTTTGTTACTATATCTTCAAATATTATTTTCTCTATATGATTCATGAAAATGTTTGCTTGTGTTCCTGAATTTATTGATGATATAATATGTATGGTGGACGATCATAAAAACAAAATACAACAACTACAAAAACAAAGTTTACAATAGAGGAAGAACAAAATGACACACTCAATTTCCTAGACATAACAATAACAGAAGAAAACCACTCACACACATTTGACATATTTGGAAAACCACCACCTCAGACATTATACATGCCACTTCAAACAACCCACAAAGTCAGAAACAAGCTGCAATGAGGTACATGCTCAACAGACTCAATAGGATCCCCCTAAGCACTTTTAATTACCAAAAGGAGCTAACTATTATAGAACAAATAGCACTAAAAGTGGCTACGAAGAAATCCTTGTAGACAAACTAAATAGGAAAATAAAGACACAGTTGAAGAAAAAATCAACACAAACCACATTACCACAGACAAACAGCACACACAATAACAAATGGCATACACTGACCTACCACAACAAATTCAGATACAACATAGGTAATATATTCAAGAAACAAGGCATAAACATTGCCTACAAAACAAGCAACCCAATTCAAAAACACACCCCCAAACTAAAACGAAAAAGAGATGAATACCAACAATCTGGTATTTATCAGCTCAACTGCAGAGGCTGAGAAAACCTCCACATACACAAAGCGCAATCATACAACAAACAATTACTAAATGACCAAATAAATATTGGAAACCAAACATTGTATAAAATAATTGAAAAAAATCACATAAAACATTCCCCGTCATATCCGTAACTACCTCAGACTACTTCCACATCTCATTCCAGATACCACTACCAACACTCCACAGCTAAGGTCAAATAAAATCACATACCCACATATCCGCTAAAGACGAGACTCTCCGAACGTGTCACACATAGTGATATAAAACTCCCAAATTTTCTCGCTCCCTGCTAACAAACACTCAACCTCGTTCCCCTCACTGTTACCCTACATCACATACCAGATTCAAAAAAAAAAAAAAAAAAAAAAAAAAAAAAAAAAACAACCCTCCCCAAACACACATACACACACACACATCAATTTGGTTATATTTATTCAATTATTTGGGTGTGGTGATTTAATTCTTAATTATTTCGCATTTTGAGATTTTGCTAGTTGTGAACCAGTCCACGAACCGGTGATCGACAACGTGTCCAGATTTCGGCATATCAGAGTCAAGTTTTCTTATTATAGTATGTGCGCGTGTTCCAAGCTCGCTGATCCCCTTCAATATTCCACTGCTGCAGATGCTGGCCGCTCTTTGAGTAAGTGTCGCGGGAGCTTTGGCGAGTGCGTGAGAATGAATGTGTTCTACTCTCCCGAATCTATCCCTATTTTCATAATAAAAAGAATTTCATAAAAAGTGGGCAATCAAATGGGCCGTTTATTAATTTTATCGTTGATATTTCTCCTTTTAAATGTGTGAGGTGTGTGCTTTTATTGTTTTAAACTGGTCTCTCAATTTCTCAAGCATTTTCAGAATACATAAACTATTAATTAAATTCTCCTTTTCCTTTAGCACCCCTCTTCAATTTTAATTAGATCTGAGTCAGGTTCGACTGTCCCTGTCTGGGACTGGCATGCGTTCCGTTGCAAATGTTATTTCAAGTCTCTGCAGGTAGGCTGCTTCTGGTGTGGGTTAATGAATTTCTGCATTTAATTTCCTTGTTGCACTTCGGAACTTTGAGAGCAGCTCAGATTAAGCTCTTTAGTAACTCACAAACTAGAGCAGCAAACTTTCAATCTTCAGGTCCTTCTCTGTCTCGTAACAGAGTTAGGGCCGGCGCACACTTGACGCAGCACAGGCAGAGGAGGGCAGCTTGCAGCTTGCAACGCTCAAGCAACACAGCGCGTGCTGCATGACCACTACAAACATCTCGATGCAATTAGATTTAATTCCTGAATCTCCTTCAGAAGTCAATTAATTTAATTTATGTGTGTGTGTGTGTGTCACTATAATAGTAAAGTGAGTATAAGAGCAGTAAAAGGCCAGCTGAGCAATGGGCAAAAGTGACGAATATATGGCGAACTTGTCTGGTCTATCTACATCTACATGGGATACTCTGAAAATCACATTTAACTGCCTGGCAGAGGGTTTATCGAACTCCATTATACTATTTATCTCCCATTCCATTCTCGAATAGGGCGCGGGAAGGAAGAGCAGCCGAATCTCTACGTTCGAGCTCTGATTTTCCGTATTTAATTGTGATGATCATTTCTACCTATTGTGACGATATTGCTGGCCCTCTCATCTCAATGTTATCGTACGATACCGTCTGCGTCGGACCCGGAATCGTGTGGTGTAATAGTGACATATTTTGCGTGTGAAGTTACAAACGAAATAGCCAGTCTAGGATTCAGTGTAGGACAGTGTCTCGGTGATACTGTGATCAAGACAAGTGATAGATTTCATTAATTAAGAGATTTGTATAAGATGTTTCCAGACAGTTCTATAAACACTACTTTTGTCATTGTACATTATTTTAAGAAATAGACAGACGAAGGGTACAAACTTATGTAAAACATAAAGTCATGAAAATAAATAGCATTGTATATAGGTTAGGCTCAAAAACAAATTGTATTGACCAGCTAATTGTGTTAATTAATGTAATAGTCGAAATTCAATATTGTAATTCTTTGTATATATTGACTGACGTGAGATTTTAAACCTAGTTTCAGAATTGACAATATATTTGATAGTTCAATATATGTTAGGAACATGTATGATGTACTCATTAACAAATTAATTGACATTTAACATCGCACTTTGTTCTCAACAGAAAGATCGGAAATTTCGTCTTAAAAATACATGCGCCATATAAAATTATTGTATGCATAGTTTTCATTTTATGTGGCGATTTTTCTTGTGTACATGAAATATTTTATTTGTATGTTCGGTCATTGTAAATCAGTATATTTAATTGTTATGAACAATGCATAATGTAAGGTCATTATTGCCGATGTTATAACGTGCCTCACCGCCTTGCGTGGGGGAGTTCGAGTTTTGCCGCTTCTGAAGTACTTTGGAATCTATGTCAGTCTGTGTTGTTGTGGTAATTTGTGTACGCAAGTTTAAAGTTGTAATGTTTGGTGGAGAAGCACTATGAGTGCAAATTAAAGAAGAAGTGAAACATTGTACCTACGAGTACTTATTTCTACCACGACGCCCCAGGAGAATAATGTGGCAGCGAGCAGAACCCCCATACATCGTAATGTTGAAAAGCTAAGTATCTTGTTTGGAAGTGGTAGAAAGGAACTGTAAATACCTTAACAACCATATAAACATTTTACTATGTAAGTGGGAGTCAACAATATATTTTCGCATTCGGAGGAGAATGTTGGCGATTGGAGTTTCGTAAGTAGCCCACGCCGCAGCGATAAGCACCGTTGTTGTAATGATTCCCATCCCAGATCCTGTATCATTTCCGTAACGCTGTCTCCCCTGCATCGTGACAATACGAAACGAGCTGCCCTTCTCTGGATTCTTTCGATGTCCTTCGCCAAACCCACCTGATAAGGATCCAGCAATACTCCAAAAAAGGACGGAGAAGCGTAGTGTATACAGTTTCTTTTGTAGTTCTGTTGCATCTTTTAAGAGTTCTGCCAATAAAACGCAGTCTTTGGTTCGCCTTTCCAACGACATTATCTAGATTATCTTAAGTCTGAAGTAATAGTAATTCCTAGGTATTTTGTGGAGTTTACGGCCTTCACTTTGGATTGATTTATCTTGTAAACAAAGTTTAACGGATTTCTTTTCGTACTCATGTGGACGACTTTACACTTCTCATTATTTAGAGTCAATTGCCAATTGGAAGTTCATTATAAGCTGTTGAGCTATTCCGACTAAAAAGACGACAGTTCAGAGATAGTCACATTCTGAGTAAGAAGGACTTAACAGAGAAGAAGAAATGTGTGTGACACGTCATGCTCACTAAAGAAAAATTAGGGAAATGTTTTAGGAATGTAATTGAAATCAGATTTATTTTTCTCTCATTTCTTTTATAATTCAGAGAAACAAGTGTCACTGCAAATTAAATAACTGAAAGAAATCTTTATACAACTGACATACTTAATTACGATTGTGATGCACTACAAACGATCAGAAACACTTTTCTCCTCGGTGACACCTGGTATGCTTTTCATATGTGTTAGACTGAAAAATATATCGATGTGAAAACTGTTTGCAAATCATAGTTTCCTTGTTTAACTGCATTTGCAAACTAAGGGTTTCCTTACATAGTTCTTTATTCTTCCATGCTCCTGAGTACTAAGATACTCCTTGTTTAACTGCATTTGTACACTAAGGGTTTCTTTACTTAGGTCTTTATTCTTTCATGCTCCTGAGTACTAAGATACTGATGTCTCCTTTTTCTTCTTCTTTGACGGCAACTATGCTTGTACGTCCAGTATTTTATTACATTGCATTACTATTTTGTGTCTGTCATCCTTTCCTATGATAAATACCATAAGCAGTCATTAAATTTGTTAGTAAACAGTGAAGCTATGCTAGTACATTTGCAATTGTGGAATTTCTGAAAGTAGTACAGAATTCAGGTTGAGAAATACTGACGAGAGTATGGACTAGCAGTAAGCTCAAGTTCCACAAAGGGGTGGACATTGTGTTTCAAGAAATTGAAGAAGGTCCCTGATGGTACAAAATAAATAAATAAATAAAAATCGTTGCACGTCCCTTCTGGCTTCGCCGAACTTATTATTCAGTAGTAACGGGAATTTTAGCTTATATAGTGCTGTCATGCTTGCTACAAAGTTTACTGAAACAGAGACTGTAGACCGTAAAAATACACAATCAGCATCTTCGGTTTATGAACCACGGTGTCTCTTTATTTTAGTAAGTTGTTCGTTTCCAGTTTGGGTTTGTATCGGCAGCATACTAAGAAGCGAGACACGAGGCAGCTCCTCACTTTGCACAGCAGGCGTCAATAGCCGCGCGTGTGCCGCGTAGCTGCCGACCGCATCGCGTCAAACGTATATCACGTATTTTATCGAGAATGGAAAGAGATATGGCACTCCTTCCACCGTTAAAAACAATTTCCATATGTTAGCTACATTTCGTACGCAGTAATGTATGGTGTAAAACGTACCAAACGCAAACTGGCCAGCGGCTACATTTTCCACTGCAAAGTCTTCGAAATATTTTTTTCCTTCGTTGCACGGCGATCTCTTTACTTTGAAGTATTAAAATGCTAAGATGGCAAATATTGATTTATTTTTCCTGACGACCGGTTTCGATACATCTGGTCACTTGTGTCCTTCACAAAACGAAAACATAAGACACAAGTGACCAGATGATGATAGCCTAAGTGTCTCGAAACCGGTCGTCAGGAAAAATAAATCAATATTTGCGATCTTGACATTTTAATACGTCTTCAAAATATACGCGGTGTTGTACTTTTTTTCATTATAACAATAACTATGCACAATAACGAAAAGAAAACCTGTCCAATATCTTGCGGTGGCTTTTGGCTATACGATACAGAAAAATAATTTTTTCTAGCGAATAGTTCCTGCAAAAACGACTGAGACTGCGTTAGCGCAGAACAGGCACAAATCCAAAAACAGTGTTTTCAACTTTTTTACGCGGAAAGTAAAAGTGATACAAAGAAACTAAATGCAAAGAAGGGTGAAGCTGATATTCGTCTACATAAAAAAAAAATTTCGAAGCATATATAATGACTTGAAATTTCACTTTGCGGCAGAGGTGGAAAAGAGGCGCAGGAAAACTGTTCGCCTCGGACAACCCGACAGAGGCGTGACCGAGGAAACGCCTGCCCTCCGCCTCGGCTGCGTTAAGTGTGCGGCAGACTGTCCCACTGGAGAGCATGGTTTACAGAAGACTGGCGGCCTATCCTCTGCTTCTCCTCTGCCTGTGCTGCGTCAAGTGTGCGCCCGGCTTAAAAGTGTCATCAGCTAACCGTAAAAGTTTTCTTCGCCCTGAACTCTAATGTCTTCTCCAGATTTCTCCTTGCTGTCCTTCACAGACTGCTGACTGAACAGACTGTACACTTTGTGCTCTGGGGCACTCCATTCTTCACAGGCTGGGCCCGTGTGATATTCCTGGCCTATGGCCACTTCATATTATTGGCCGCTGGCCGTTTCTTTGGTAGCATCGTACGTGTCTTAAACGCGGGAGAAAGACAGAAGTGTAGAATATTTTGAAATGTGGGGTGGGGAGCGGTAGCATATGCCACAGTAAGTGCTGGTTCCCATGGGAAAGCCGACTTATGTTACTGGTACTCTCCTCGCATTGGCTGCTGCATTTCACGTCACGTAATTTCTTTTGAAATTAGTTTTATCATAGACTAAATACTAATTATTCAGAGCTGAGAATTTATGATAAATATCTCTCAAGGACAGGCTAGATTTTGACAGTTTAAAAAGTTTAAGATGTCATCTCTTATTGTAACAAGAGAAGAGCGATTTAGCAGTAGGCGCACGACGGCCATGTTTTGGCGCTGAATAGAGCGTCAGTTGCCCTCTCGCAACGCGCCGCAGTTTGTCTCGTGCTGACCACTATACGCGACGGACCGCGCCGGTCATGAGTAACGTTTTGTGTAATTGTGATAACAGTCGAGGTCTCAACATGAACTACGGGCAGCATAGGCCGTGTCTCATTAACAATAGTTGTTCATATTTTATGATTCTGAATCTAGACGTAATAAATAGCATCCCTGACAATTAAAAATCTCGCGAGTCGCTTCTTATGCTTCCATCCCACCGAACTTATTTTAGCCTCACTTGTACGCTGAAGAAGAATCAACGACCTGTGTGCTGTCTTCTGCTCTGGGGACACAAATATAGAAGACAACAGGTTAGTCAGAACTCTATGTGTGGTGTCGCACAAGTCTAAAGTGCGCGCCACCTACTTTCGCCGCGCGCCGCCATGCACGCACGGCGCGGCGTTCTTACGACGACAGCCACGAGCGTCCTTTGCTGCAACTCCGCTCGTGGCCACCACTGAACGACATCGTTCACTTGGTACTAAGATAGGCACCAGTTAACACTTGGGAATCAGATAGGCACCAGTTAAGACTTGGCTATCGGATAGGCTCTAGGAATCATCAGTAGGCAGGCCTCTATCTAAACCATATATCAGCATTCTGCAGTCAAGAACTATGTCAAAGTTAAGTATTACTAAGTCTCTATGAAATATATATCTCGTTCTAATTTACTCTAGTGTTTCTAGTTTCTGCTGTCCCACTGGCTGCTCACCTTCGTACCTGCACAAGCGTGCATCCTTTATTCCTGTGTCGGTCTCTTTCTACTCGGCCACCGACACCTACGACGGAAAGAGACACAAAAGCGGCGACGATGCTGGGACACAAAACTATACTTTTCATAAAGACTTGGGCAGCAAATACGGCACCTCGTGCGTCCTGTAGGGCGGTACAAACGCACACTGCTATGCAACAACATCCGCAAGGATGTGGAGGTTTTAGGGGACTTGTGGGAGGAAGCAGTACTATCTTCTCCGTGCACATAGAACCCTAGGAAGCGCGCCTCGGATCGCCGGCTCGCCTGGCACGACCGCGCACCACCTCTCCAGTGGAGGACGCGCCACTCGAGATGTCCTCCCTGTGAGCGCCGGAGAATACAGCCGAGGGCCGCCGCGGCCACATCGATTGGCCAGTGCAGCGCTATAGCCGATAGCCGATGCCGCGGACGCCCGCGCACCCGTCTCTGACTGCCAGCCGCGGCCGTCAATCCGCTACCCGGCGTGAGCGCCGTCTGCAGCTACTTGACTACGCGTCGTAACTCACCGATATGACAGTCCAGATGTACAGCGGCTGACCGAAATGATATTAACCCTGTGATGCCTATCACGTGAATTGACGGGATACGGAATTTTTTGTAGAATGCCGGTCACGTCATTTGACGTGATCTTCGTTTTCATGCTTTTAAACACAAACTCAAGTTTAGACCTATCCTAAATGCCGTACTTGGTGACTCTAGTGTCTAAATCAACCTATAATTAACTGACATCTTATTCAGCATTTTTTGTTGGAGGCGATCTTTTAATGTAATAGCCAAGAATCCCTTTTTATTGCCATATATCGCTTATTGATTTTATATGACTAGTTTCGACTCGTTAAAGAGTCATTATCAAATCTTACTTGTCCAGGCATGTTAGGAAACATCATGACCCAAATGCGTATTCAACTGATGATGTGCATACCATTTGTAAATTGCAACAGTGATATTGGTTCATCTGAAGTACAGAGTGTCCAGAAAAGGACCCCCTGATTTCAAAATTAAATATCTCGAAAACAAAGAACGATAGAAGAATGCAGTATTTTTCTTGTGAAAGCTGGAATATCCCAAATTTACTGGTGCAGGCATGGATTGGCCTCCATATTCGCCGGATTTGACTCCCGTGATTTTTTTATTGTTTTTATTTATTTATTTATTTATTTATTTTTTGGGTCACAGTGAAAGACATGGTGTACCCGAAGCATCCCGCCAAGCTGGACGAGCTTGAATCGGCGATCTCTGTGGCATATGAACCCATTTCGGTTGAGACTCTACGAAATGTGATGCGAATTTCAGTCTACGTTTGCGCCACCTCTGTAGTGCCAATGGTGAACATTTTGAAAACATTGTGATGTGATTGCTTGCAAAGAGTGTTTTCATACGATTACTTCACTTATGTATGCTGATATTAGCTGTACAGTGTACAGCACCATCTGTTAGCATCTTTTGTAACTATTATTTCAAACTGATGTATAAACTTCTTACAGCTTTCACAATAGACATACCGTTTACTGCATTCCTCTATCGATCTTTGTATTCGAGATTTTTAATTTTGAAATCAGGGAGCCCTTTCCTGGACACCCTGTATATTTCTTAACATGCCTGGACAAGTAAGATTTGATAATGACTCTTTAATGAGTCGAGTCATATAAAATCAATAATCGATTTATGGCAATAAAAATCTTATAAAGGGATTCTTTACTATTACAACCTATAGGTGTTGTAAATTTAGTTTCTAAATCGGCCGACAGGTCGCATTCATTGTATGAAACGGTGCAGGCAGAAAGTGGTGTCCACTCACTCAGTAGGTAAATGAACAGACATGACTTCATGCTCTCTTACGCTGGTCGAAATTTTGCACGAACTTGAGAGAGACTTTTTTGATAATGACAGCGAGGACGACGAAATCGATAATTCAAATGATGATCCAGTCTTTGTACAAGAAGAATTGCGTCAAATTTCTAGTGAGTATTTAGAATTTCATGATTCTTTCGAACAGTTTTAGGTCATTTTGCCGAAGGCAGTACTCCAGAACGTAGATATCTCAAGTGATCGCCTAATTGTTTTGACCAGTGTATATGCGTGCTGACGAGTATAACTGAGGGGCAGTCAAGTAATATCGGCGTCTTTGGTGTCACAGTTCTCTCAGACGACCGGGCTGTGCTGCACTTGCGATCACATGCAGCTTCTTAAGGAATTACGACAGATTCGCCGCGGTGGAATAGCCGAGAGCTACAAGTCACCTTGCGTGCGTTTACTCCCCGTCGGAGGTTCGAGTCATCCCTGGGGCATGGGCGCGAGCGCGCGCGCGCGTGTGTGTGTGTGTTTTATTGTTAGGTTAGTTTAAGGAGTTTGTAAGTCTAGGGACTGATAACCTCAGTAGTTAAGTGCAATATATTTACAAACATTTGAACCAATGTTCCAACTTGTGATGCGACCACGGTACGATCCTTAGTTCTTCAGGATTCGGAGCCAGCCATTCTCAGGCCATCCCAGATCTTCCGCCTGCACGAGATTTCTGTCCTGGTGCAGGCGGGCGCAAGCCGGCTGATGCTGCAGTCATACGCCTACCGGTAACTGCGTTCCACCATCGCGGGGTGCCGCCCGGCGTGACGTGAGTTCTTCTCATCACAGGAGCCGGCGGGCTGCCTTGCACTAGCTGACACTATTGGGCAGCTGCCTTTGGGGTTGCGGCCTCTTCTAAGCAAAGGGTGACGAGGTACTCTTGAACCGCATTGTTTACAGATTGCCGCAATGTCTCACTGCAGGTGTGAGCTGTGCCGAAGTCCAGCCCACAACCTTCTCTACATATCCTCGTACATCTGGGATGTTCAGGAGTGATTCGTCAGACGATATGTGGGAGTACAGACCACACGGTATTCAACTGCGATGTATTGGGTATGGAGTAACGTGGAAGACGACAAGGCGAGAGGACTGAAGGATTATGCACATAGCAACCAGTGAACTTAGTGACTCGTCCAATCACCCTTGATAGAAGTACAGGTACTGTTACGGTTGTTCCACACTGCCACAGATAGACAAAATGAGGTGCTTAATTAATAAAACCGAATCAGTTTGAAGATTGTTGATAAACTACTCGCCATTAAAATTGCTACACCAAGAAGAAATGAAGATAATTAACCGGTATTCATTGGACAAATATATTATACCAGAACTAGCATGTGATTATATTTTCAGGCAGTTTGGGTGCATAGTTCCTGAGAAATTAGTACCCAGAACAACCACTTCTGGCTGTAGTAACGGCCATGATAAGCCTGGGCCTTGGGTCAAACAGCTTGGATTGCATGTACAGGTACAGATGCCCATGCAGCTTCAACACGATACCACAGTTCATAAAGAATAGTGCCTGGCGTATTGTGACGAGCCAGTTGCTCTGCCATCATTGACCAGACGTTTTCAATGGGTGAGAGATCTGGAGAAAGTGGTGGCCAGGACAGCAGTCGAAGATTTTCCGTATTCAGGACCTGCAACATGCGGTCGTGTATTATCCTGCTGAAATGTAGGGTGTCACAGGTCTCGAATGGACGCTAGAGCCACGGGTCGTAACACATCTGAAATGTAACGGCCACTGTTCAAAGTGCCGTCGATACGAACAAGAGGTGACCGACACGTGTAACCAATGGCACCCCATACCATCCCGCAGGGTGATATTCCAGTATGGCAATAACGAATACACGCTTCCAATGTGCGTTCACCGCGGGGTCGCCAAACAAGGATTCAACCACCATGATGCTGTAAACAGAACCTGGATTCATCCGTATATATGACGTTTTACCATTCGTGCACCCAGGTTCGTCGTTGCGTACACCATCGCAGGCGCTCCTGTCTGTGATGCAACGTTAAGGGTAACCGCAGCCATGGTCTCTGAGCTGATATGATAGTCCATGCTTCTGCAAACGTCTCGAACTGTTCGTTCATATGGGTTTTGCTTTGCATACGTCCCCATTTGCTGACTTAGGCATCGAGACATTACTGCAAGATTCGTTACAGCCATGCGGATAAGATGCCTGTCATCTCGACTGTTAGTGATACGTGGCCATTGGGATCCAGCACGGCGTTCCATATTGCCCTCCTCAACCCATCGATTCCATATTTTGCTAACAGTCATTGGATCGCGACCAACCCGAGCAGCAATGTCGCGATACGATAAACCGCAATCGCGATAGGCTACAATCCGCCATTTATCAAAGTCGGAAACTTGATGGTACGCATTTCTCCTCCTCACACGAGGCATCACAACAACCTTTCACCAGACAATGCCGGTCAACTGCTATATATGTATGAAAAATCGACTAGTTGATCGAGCGTGTACCCTACAGGTATTGTACCATAAGGTAGTTCATTGCGTTATTGGTGGTGCGCAGTATACGACGCATCACAGGGGCATATAACAACATATGGATCAAAGTATCCATACTTTCCGTACAGGGGTAAAAATCCATACCAGATCTCCTGGGCTGTACACAACAGCTCGATGCTTGTTGTTATACCGTTGGCAGTCCTTCTCTTGGGCGTACAGTATCCGTATGCGAGCCAGCTGTCCTGCTTCTTTGACCCTATGATGCGTTGGGTCACATAGTCATCCTGAGTGTTGTTCGGTTGGAACGGGAACAGTGTACCCATTGTCATCTCAGCTTCACGACCATGGAGCAGGAGAAACGGCATGAAGCCTGTAGTGTCTTGCCTTGCTGTATTGGAAGCAAATGTCTCGACTAGCAGTATTGTATCCCAATCCTTCTGCTCAACGTCGACGTACATTTACAGCATATCTTCTAACGTCTTGTTAAAACGTTCTGTAAGACCATTTGTCTGAGGGTGGTAGGCAGTTGTTATTCTGTGGATAATGTCGCAACGGGACATTACCTCTAATATTAGTTTTGAGATGCATACATTTCCTCGATCAGATATCTTCAGACGTAGTGTCTTCTACCATGAATTTAGCGTTCCCTGCAGTCATCACAGGTTTGGTGAAGGCGTAGCGTGTGAAGTAGTCAGTGCAGTCTGTTATCCGTCGGTTACCGATTGTCAACCCGATTTGGGTACCTACCCAAAAGGTCAATTACAATCCTGTGTAATGGAGCTGCTGCAGGTGGAATTGGTACCAGATGACCTGGAGGTGACTGCGGCACATACTTCCGTCTCTGGCACTTCTTACGGTGACTCACATAGTGCTTGACAGATCGGTAGAGAACTTGCCATTAATACCTGCGTCTGATTCTGTCTAGGGTTTTCACGAATCTCAGATGACTGGATATTGCAGATTCATGGAAATACTTGAGAATAGCTGGCCGGAGATGAACTACAACAACCAGTAGCCATTTGGGGCCCAGTGGATCATAGTTGTTCTTTTAAAATGTCCCATTTTGTCGGTTCTCATTTCTCTACAGCCTCTATGGTTAAAACTCCCTTTTGGTCAGTTTTCCTTTCCCTGCGGACTCTATGGTTCTTAATAATGCTGGATCTTCCCTCTGTTCACCTGTAACATCACCTAACTTAGTAAAGGTAGAAATTTATCCATGCTGTTGTGTTCAGCTAATGGATTCCTCGAAAGGCAGTCGAAAGGCACGTATTTTAACATAAGAGCTCAATACCTTACGAGGCGTCTGAAGACTTGCGGCAAAATCATTTACAACATGTGCACCGTTTAAAACAACCTTTATTATAACAGCAAACCTTTACTAAGAGCATTCCCTGTAAGGAACATCATCTTTGCTTGTCTTAATTTGTTCTGCTAATTATTGCTTTTCCGATCAGATGAAGCGCCATCTGCCGAACATTTTTAATTATTTTTTCTAATAAAACCAAATGTCATTCCAAACATGTGTGTCAATTTTTACCTCCCTATCTACTTTATTCCGTGATTTATTAAGTTTTAAAATTTTTACTGACTTTTTGATCACCGGTACAAAAATGAATGTTTGTTTCCGTTCAACGGAATGTGATGAAACTTTGTCGACGTATTGCTTGCACTTTCGCGATGGTCATAGGCACCAATAAACAACAGTACGACAAATAGTTTAGGAGATATGACGTAATAAACAATGAAATGTGCGAAAAGGTGCTGCATCATGTGAGGTCTGTTACTAAACCACTGTACCGATTTCAACCAAATTTAGTACACATATCCCTTCAATGAAGAAATAAGTGACGTATTGGTAAGAACTGACCACGACATATAGTTCAGGAGATATGACGTCATAAACAATTATATGGTTAAAAACCCGTGGTATAATACACATGCGAATAAGGACACTTTATTCACCCTAAAACCTTCATGACATTTTGGACACTTGACCTTCAATACAAGTGGAAGGTCACTGTCACATAAAATTTTGGATGCTGAATGACGGAGGATACTTTACATATGGACTTCTTCAGATTCTACAGTTGTAATTCGATTCTGATGAAATTTTTAAATATGATTAAACAATTGAGTTTATCATTGCAGTATTAATGTATTCATATTACCTACAATCATTTCAATTAATTAGTGTGACTAAAAAGTTAATTTTCAGATTTCGGCGAAGTTTCGAATGAAATAAACTTTCTGAAAATTATAGCACCTTTCACTGGAAGTTACGTTCAATTTATCAGAGTGATAATCAACAAAGAAACATTTAAAACATAAAAATTGTTCACACGATATGAATTTTATGTAAGCATATTTTTTATACTGGAATAAATAAGTACACGGGCGACGCCGGTTTTTCAGATAGTATATATATGTTTTTTTTATGGTCTTTAGTCCGGAGACTGGTTTGATGCAGCTCTCCACCCTACTCTATTCAGAACAAGCCTTTTCATCTTCTCACAACAACGGCAACCCAAATCCATTTGAATCTGCTTACTGTATGCGTCTCTTCGTCTCCCGCTGCAATTTTTACCCCACACACTCCCTCCAATGCTAAATTTACGATTCCTCGATGTCTAAGAATGTGTCCTACCAAGCGATCCCTTCTTTTAGTCAGGGTATGCCAAAAATTCCTTTTCTCGCAAATTCTGTTCAGTACCTCTTCATCAGTTAAGCGCTCTACCCACCTATCTTCAGCAGTCTTCTGTAGCACCACATTTCAAAAGCCTCTATTTTCTCCCTGTCCGTACTGTTTATCGTCCATGTTTCACTCCCGTACAAGGCAATAATCCACACAAATGCCTTAAGAAAAGAGTTACTTACACTTAATATTCGATGTTAGCAAATTTCTCTTTTTCAAAAATGCTTTTATTCCCATTCCCATTCTGCAATTTATATCCTCTGTACTGCGACCGTCACATTTTATTTTATTAACCTCGTAACAAAACGCATCTACTACCTTCATTGTTTCGTTACCTAATCTAATTCCTTCAGCGTCACCTGATTTTCTAAGACTGCATTCCATTATCTTTGTTTTGCTCTTGTCAGTGATCATTTTATACGTTCTCTTCAACACACTGTCCATTCCATTCAACTGCTCTTCCAGGTCCTTTGCTGTCTCTGACAGAGTTACAATGTCGTCAGCAAAACGCAATGTTTTTATTTCTTCACCCTGAACTCTAATCCCTATTTCAATTTTTCTTCCTTTTCTTCACCGCCTGCTCGATGTACAAATTGAATAACATTGGAGAAATGCTACAACCCTGTCTTACTCCCTTCCCAACTAATGCTCTCCTTTCATGCCCTTCAACTATGACAACCGCTCTCTGGTTTTTGTACAAGTTGTAAATAACTCTTCTTTCTTTGTATTTTACCTCTGCTGACTTCAGAATTCGAACGAGTGTATTCCAATCAACATTGTCAAAAGCTTTCTCCAAATCTACTAAAGCTAAAAATGTAGGTTTGCCTTTCCTTAGTTTATCTTCTACGATAAGTCGTAAAGTGAGTATTGCCTCCAGTGTTCCTACGTTCCTCCTGAATCCAAACTGATCTTCCTCGAGGTCAGCTTCTACCAGCTTTTCTTTACAGGGCTCCAGTATGTACTCTTTTCATCTTTCCGCTTTCTCTTCTTTGCTGAGAACTGGTTTTCTATTTGAGTTCTTGATATTCGTAGAGCTGTTTTGCTTGTCTCCAAATGTCTCCAGATTTGCATTTGGCTTCTAGCCACTCCTGTTTAGCCATTTTGCACTTCTTGTCAATCTCATTTCTTAGTCGTTTGTACTACATTTTGCCTGTTTCATTTACTGTATTTTTATATTCTCTCCTTTCATCAATTAAATTTAGTATTTCGTGTGATATACAAGGATTTTTGTAGGTCTTGCCTTTCTACCTATTTTGTCCTCTGCTACTTACACTATTTCATCTCTCAATGCTACCCATTCCTCTTCTACTGTATTATTCCCCCCCCCCCCCCCCCTCCCGTTTATGTCAATTTTTGCCTAAAGATCCCTCTGAAGTTCTGAAAAACTTAAGGTTTCTTCAATTTATCCATGTCCCATCTCCTTATTTTCCTTTTTGCAGTTTTTCCAGTTTCAGTCTACAGTTCATAACCATTTCATATACTCAGAGACTATATCTGCCCATGGATATATCATACAATTTAAAACCTGGTTCCGAAAACTATGTCTTACAATTATAAAATCTATCTGGTACGTTCCGGTGTCTCCTGGTCTTTTCCATGTATACAGCCGTCTTTAATAAAGTATTTGTTATTCTACCAGTTGGCTTCCTTTTTCGTTCCTTTTCCCCAGTCCAACTTCATCTAATATATATATATATATTTTTTTGTATCCCATCCCATATATATTTGGTAGAAATATAATAATACTTATCTTTTACAAAGTTCATGACTGCCAACTAAGTGTACTGCTGAGACATAGGTTATCTACGTAGAGGCCTTGTGCCTGTCCTTATCCCAAGTGACCGATGTCGTTCAGTGGTGGCCACGAGCGGAGCTGCAGCAGAGGGCGCTCGTGGCTGACGTCGTAAGAACGCCGCGCTGCGCGTGTATAGCGGCGCGCGGCCAAAATACGTGGCCCGCACTTCAGAATTCTGCGACACCACTATTTTCCTGTCTTTTCTATTTCCTACTACCGAATTCCGGTCCTCCATCACAATCAAGTTTTTCTCTCCTTTAAGTTTCTGAATAATGTCCTTTACCTCCTAACACATGTCTTCAATTTTCGCATCATCGGCAGAACTAGTTGGCATGCAAATCTGTACTGCTGTGGTCGATGTTGGCTTCGTACCTATCTTGACTACGGTAATGCGATCACTGTGCTGCTGATAGTAGTTAACCTGCATCCCAATTTGCTTATTCATTATTAGACCTACTCCAGTAACACACCCAACTGATTTTGTAGTAGAATCACCTGTCCAGAAATCCTGTTCAACCTACCACCGAACAGCTTCACTTCTTCTTCTTTCTTTGTTGTTGTTTCCTGTTCCTCCAATCATTCCTCACTTTCTCCGCATATTGTCTTTTCGTTTCATCTGGCCACATCCTTTCTCATTTCTTATTTCTTCTGCCTCCAAAGTGTTTCAAATGCTTTATTTATTTATTTACTTCTCCATTAATTTAACCTTTCAACAATAGGGGCCTTAGATCCTCTATTGCACCTTATCAGTTGTGTTACATATTTGACATTGGCATTACGGTAGTTATACTAAATCTGATAAGTTTCAAACAGTACGGATAACAAAGAACAGACACTCTAGGTTGATGGTACTTGATAATTACGTATCTTTTATTAATGATACATCAACTTGAAATTTACATCATATATTAAAGATATTTAACAAACCTTCTGTATTATAATGCAACATTGTGTCAAAATTTGAACGCAAACTCTGAAAAACTGTTGGAGAGGTGATTCTGGAAAACATGAAGACAGAGACGAATATATAGTCTGTAATTAAAACAACTGGAACTTTAAAAATGTTTGATCAGAAACTATGCTTATGAAATTAAATTGTCTCTTTGCTGGGGTATTTCGTTAGTCTTTAGAGAGTGTGTGTGGTTAGTATTTCGAGTCACCTGCAGCCACATACCTGCTCGCCGCAGTGCCCTGTGGAGATGAGATGCCACAATCCTGTGGTCGGCCACAGCTTTGCCTGCACCCCGCCATACTGCGCTGGCTTCGCCCAGACCACCAGCCGGTCTGCATCGGCCAGCTGGCCGCAAGACCCGTGCAGGCAAATGCTCAGGGCACCAACCGGCCTTTCGTAAAGCCGCAACCACAGCGTCTGTATTGTAGGAATTTAAAAAAATATCTTTACCCTTTCTGTATTCCATGCGGTTTCTGATGCTTTCAGAAAATCCTACTGGTCGCTCAAAATTCTCTTATAAATACTGATGAGTATGAAGAACCAAAGGAATTTACAGTATTGACTGCCAGTAGGCACTTAAATTAATGGGGAAAATTAAAAATTCGTTCCACTGTGCATCGACACAGTGACCATCATAAATGCACGGAATACCCTAGTAAGGCTTTCGTCAGATGCAAATTTTAATAAGAAGTCAAATTTTAAAATTATCTACTCACTAATGACGTAGTACCTCTCTCCAGGGTAGTTATTACTCCGAAGGAACAGAAGGCATTTATACAGGATCAAATTCTAGGATCAGATTCTATGCACCAGACAAATAACAAAATATCTGATAAGAACAAACACTTAAAATCATGTGCTACACGGAGTAGCCGCTTGGCAAATGCGTTATGCTACGGATCAGTTGCTTGTCATGGCTGAAGGTATGAGTCTTCCGTCCAGTGTAGACAAGACGCCAGTCATCAGAGCAGTTCTATCCCAGGCAGTCACCTGCTCAGGAGTTCAGTCGTCCTATGGGAAGAAGCCCATTGCCGTACCCTAGACGATGTCTCTCCCCGACGCGCCGCAGCCGTTCAACGTCGCCGTACAGGGGTACCAGCCGCTCCACTAGCCCCCGCGCCCAGGAAAACTAAGCGAGGCGACCATCTACGGAGGTGAGGCCGCCGCAGATAAAAATCCTCCATGGACGAAAGTCGCTAAGATGTCGGGAAATCTCATCGACGTCATAATCGACGGCCAACCTGTCCGGGCACTTGTTGATTCTGGAGCTTCTTTCTCTGTATTGTCGGATAATTACCGCCGCACACTAAAGAAGACAATGTTCTGTGATACAAGGGGAATCGGTGCTGAATGTCGCGAATGGAAAGTACGTCCAGCCAGCAGGAACTTGTGTCGCAAGAATAACCATCAACAACAGGACCCGGCCGTTTGAATTTATCTTGTTAACAGAATGTTGTCACAATGTCATCCTCGGATGGGACTTCCATCAGGCATCCCAAGCTATCATTGACTGTGGAAGATCTGAGCTGCAAATTGAAAAATTTGTCTCGACGGGTACACGTAATACAGAATTTTCTGGGAAGTTATTTGCCGTTGACAATGTGACGATCCCGCCGTTGACGATGAGAAGAGTTGCAGTCACAAACACAGATGAGCGATTAAATTGTGAAGTGCTTGTTGATAGTAAAAAGTGTATCAAGCTCACCAAAGAAAGTTACATACCAGCAGCTATCATAACCATTACCGGAGATCGAGGAAAGATTTGGATCACAAATTGTCACGAACAGTCGCAACTTATCCCCAAAGCAATGTGTATCGGGACAGCTGAACCAATCCAGGACGGTGCGCTCAACGTCATCAACGAAGACCCATGCTCTGCTGTTAGTACAGACAACACGCTGGAGGAAACGTGGAACTGCCAATAGGGCCCGGACTGATCAAGGAACAACGCCAGTGGGTGTTAGCTATATTACGTCAATTTTTTGGTGCATTCACACCTCAGAAGGGGAAAAGTCAGACGAAACGGCCCACGATAACGCACCGTATCAATACTAGGGATCATCCACCAATTAGCCAGCGTATGTAAAGAGTGTCGCCAGCTGAAAGACGGATAATTCGGGAGGAAGTGGAGAAGATGTTGCACAATGACATTATTCAACCTTCGGAGAGCCCTTGGTCGTCTCCAGTGCTTCTTGTAAAGAAGAAGGATGGCACGTGGCGATTCTGTGTCGACTATCGGCGGCTGAACAAAATCACATAGAAAGATGTCTACCCACTGCCGCGCATTGACGACACCTTATACTGCTTGAAAGGAGCTACATACTTCTCAACTATGGACATGCAGACAGGTTAATGGCAAATCGAGGTTGACGAAGCTGACAGGGAGAAGACGGCTTTTATTACACCTGACGGTCTCTATGAATTTAAAGTAATGCCATTTGGATTATGTAATGCTCCAGTCACATTCGAACGCATGATGGACAACTTGCTTCGACACCTTAAGTGGACGACGTGTCTTTGCTATTTAGATGACATTGTCGTTTTCTCGAAAACATTTGAAGAACATCTGAGTCGCCTGTCAACTGTGTTGAAGTGTGTTCAGGCTGCAGGTCTCCGCCTCAATCCAAAGAAGTGCCTCTTCGTCGCCAAAGAGATAAAAATCCTGGGGCACCTAGTCAACGGAGATGGTGTCCGTCCTGATCCAGATAAAGTAAGGGCAGTCACAGAATTTCCAATTCCTCAGCACATTCGTGATGTGAGAAGTTTTCTCGGGCTGTGCTCATACTACCGACGTTTCATAAAAGAATTTTGTAACACGGCCCTTCCATTACAAGAACTTCTGCAGGGAGACGCCAAGTTTTACTTGGATGAGACATTTAAGGAGCACCTGAGGAGGCTCTATCTTCCGCACCAGTGCTAGCCTTGTACGACGAGAATGCGGAAACGGAACTTCACACAGACGCCAGTGGTTATGGGATTGGTGCAATGCTTGTACAAGTTCAGGAAAGTGCTGAAAAAGTTATATCCTATGCATCAAGAGTACTCTCAAAGTCCGAAATAAACTACAACTGAGAAAAATGTCTCGCAGTTATCTGGGCTGTCAACACGTTACGGCCGTATTTATTCGGCAAACCATTCACCGTCGTGACAGACAACCATTCTTTGTGTTGGCTGAAGGATCCATCAGGTCGACTAGCAAATTGGGCACTAAGACTCACAGTGGCATTCAGGAACGTGCGCAGACACAAGGCGGCCGACTGCTTTTCGGGGAATCCATTAGTGGAATACAGCAGCATGAATGAAATTTCAGCCCTCACTGAATTATATGACGTTATAGCTGAACAGAGGGAAGATCCAGCACTATTAAAAATGATAGAGGCCTTGGAGAAAGGAGAACCGACCAATGGAGAGTTCCAACTTATAAACGGAACATTGTATAAGAGCAACTACGATCCACTGGCCCCCAAATGGCTACTGGTCGTTCCAGCAAATCTCCAGCCAGCTATTCTCAAACATTTCCACGATGCTCCAATATCCAGTCATCTGGAATTCGTGAAGACGTTAGACAGAATCAGACGCAGGTATTACTGGAAAGGTCTCTACGGATCTGTCAAGCACTATGTGAGTCATTGTAAAGAGTGCCAGCGACGGAAGCATGTGCCGCAATTACCTCCAGGGCATCTCGTACCGATTCCGCCGGCAGCAGCTCCATTCCACTGAGCTGGGCTCGATCTTTTAGGGAGGTTCGCGAAGTCGACAACCGGTACCGCTGGATAATAGTCTGCACGGACTACCTCACACACTACGCTCTCACCAAACCAATGCCGACTGCAGAAGCCCCAGAGATCGCAAAATTACTTGCAGAAGTCATTATTTTGAAGCATGGAGCACCACATGTAATTATATCTGATCGTGGAAAAGTATTCCACTCAAAACTAGTATCAGAAATAATGTCACGTTGCGACATTGTCCACAGAATGACAATGCATACCACCCTCAGACAAATGGTCTTACGGAACGTTTTAACAAGAAGTTAGCCGATATGCTGTCGATGTACGTCGATGTGGAGCAGAAGGATTGGGATACAATTCTGCCAGTCGTGACATTTGCTTACAATACCGCAAGACAAGACACTACAGGATTCACGACGTTTTTCCTGCTCCATGGCCATGAAGCTGAGACGACAATGGATACGCTGTTCCCGTTCCAACCGGACGACCCTCAGGATGACTATGTTAAACAGCTCATCACCAGGGTCCAAGAAGCAAGACAGCTGGCTCGCATACGGACACTGGACGCCCAGGAGAAAGACCGCCAGCGGTATAACGACAAGCACCGACCTGTTGTGTACAGCCCAGGAGATCTGGTATGGATTTTTACCCCTGTACGGAAGGTTGGACTGTCAAAAAAGTTATTGAAGCGATACTTTGGTCCGTATGGTGTCACATACGAAGTTGAGGATTATGAGCCGTCGTCGAAACGACAAAAACGAAAAGACATTGTTCACGTCCTGCGCATGATGCCTTACTACGATCTTAAATAGCAGGTAGGCGACAATGGCTTCTTGTTCGAGAACTCTAAGGATGGTAATGCTACTGATGAAGCCACTACAGGAACGTCTGTCGTCGATAATCGTGGAGAAGAGAAGGATTCTCTTGAACTGCCATACAGAGGACCCATGACCAGGTCAAGATCCAAGACATTGCAGCTGGCTCCACAGGTAACATAACAGCAGGTCACTGTTTTCCCAGGAGAGGGAGCAATGTCGCAAGACACAACGTAAACCGCCTGCCGGCGTAGCGCAGGGGATAGCGTCACCGACTGCGGTGCTGAAGGTCGCAGGTTCAATGCCGCCCACCGGAAAGAATTTATTTCTTTGTAATTAACAATTCCACTATGTTCTATATCTTTCTTATGTTCACCTGTAAATTCTACTTGTTTCTTATGTTAACTGTTGTTCTAATTCCTGGTACATTCTGTGTATAAGTAGCAGTGAACTCTGCCCGAGAGACAGTTAGTGCTGCGTGTGTGTTAAGTTCGCAATAAACCTGCTTTCAATATAAGTGCTGTGTTCAGTTGTTAAGCCTGCTTTCAATTTCCACGCGACAATATTTGATATTGAATTTAAAAAATATCAATAATTGATGTTGTTCTCTACGCAATTACCCATACACGAGTGCGCCACGCACACACACACACACACACACACACACACACACACACACACACACACACATGTTGACGTAAAGGAAAGATAGGAAAATACACATTCAATAGTTGGCTATACTACCCGACACACAAACACAATTGCATGTGCCCAGTAATGCTAGTGTTGAATTGCTAAAGAGCAAATCGCCAAAGGAACATATTTGGAACCAAAACAACCTAAAGTCAACAATCAGCACTACATGTTAACCAGCATCCACCAAATATTGTAGGTAATTACATCCAAATATCATTAACTACACTAAGATAACGCATCATAACTGCTTATAACCTTAAATACTGAAAACGTTTTAAAAAAACGAAATATTGTAAAACATAATCATGTATATATTACAGGCCACTGATGATGCCTTCCAAATAAAGTCGAAATGCGAATGGCAATATAAATCTTGTGTTATTCCGTTGCATCGACAGTTTACAGAAATATCTACATATAATATAAAGAAGCAACTGTGGAAAGACAGGACAAAAAAGGAACTAACAAGTTCTACCACTGTAGTTTCCCCATCATCTCTGTGACGCTATCCAGTTGACGAGACGGGCCTAAAACGAAACGTACGACTCTTAGTTTGATCATTTCTATGCTTCTTATTAACTACACTTGGTAGGGCTTCGACAATGATAAATAATGCGTAAGCATCCACCGAATGAGTGTCTCTTAGCCAAATTTGTTGATGGACTGCACTACCGGAAGATTCTTCCTATGAATATTACTCCGGCAACTGCCTCATCCACGATTAATTTTATATGATCGTTCCATTTCAAACCGAACCTTACGTCTACTCCATTTGAGGTAAGTATTTGCTTACAGTGTTTGCTCAGCTATTGTGTAGTTCTATAATATAGGACCTTTCTTTCTATGTAAACGCAGCCTTTTACATTTGTTTATGTTTAGGGTCAACTGCCATGTCCTGCACCATTCGTCGAAACGCTTCGGATCCTGCTGCCTTTTTCTATACCGCTACATGCAGTGTTGCGACATTTCGACATACAACACCATCATCACCAAAAATTCTCATTGAACATACGATTTTATCTACGAAGTCATATTGTGAAAAGTAACGGTCATTAAACGCTGCCTATAGACACGCCAGAAATCAATTTAACGTTTTATGACTCCTCTCCGTTGGAGAATGGCATACTGCGATCTGATAGCTTGAAACTTTTTAATGTCACAAAGGTGGTCAATGTATTTCATATGCTCTAAAGATATGGAAACCATTGCGGAAGTCAACAAACCCGCCATCTACCTTGTATCTCTTGGTCTCGTGGATAAATAGCGTGAGCTTTCGGAATTCATGTTGATTCCTGCAAATGAAGGAGATATGTTCAAATGCTTGTAACGGTGTGGGACGAAATTACTAAGATCATTAGCCCCTAGACATACAAACTACTTCAACTACGTAATTAGAACACTCATACCCATGCCCGAGGGATGACTTATCTCCAACGAGAGTTGCCGCGCTATCCGGAACGTGGCGACCCAGACCGCACGGCCATTCCCGCACGGCTCCTACAGAGGAGACTGATCGATGTAGGAAACCTATAGTTTTGTGCATCCGTTTCCTTCTTAGAAAAAGGGCTGCTCTTTTTTCCAATTCTCAACGAACACTTCGCTACTGTAGAGACCTATGGTACACAACACCTAGGACTCAAGAAGTTCCTTGTCATTCTCCGTGTAAAATCGAATTGGTATCCCATCAGGTCTGGTGTCGGTAACTGTCCGCTAATGCGGCAACAGTATGCACTTATTCAGAGTCGCTAGGATGACCTTCCCGATGCATTTCTGCCACAATTTGCTGACTTTCGTTGACAGCTTTTAACCAACGTGCCACTGTTCGGTACGGCAATGCCGATTCCCTGCACGCATCTTCAAGACCTTGATCCCACAGTCGTGCTTTACGGCCTCTGGCACATTGTCTTGATCCATCACCACTTTCCTGTTTCGAAAATATAGTGACACCGTTATGTTAGACCGCTCGCTCACAAGTGACTGTTTCCCTAGATTGTGCGCACGCCGGTGACGTGGGACGGGCGAGTCCATTTGCTCGGAGGTAAGGTAGGAATGTCAACAACGTGTACTATCAGCGACAATAGTAAATTCCATTTCATAGTGTATCCACCCCAGTGTTGCCACTATTTAAGTTCCAACCCTGTAGTTGCCATTATAAACCTCGTGTATATAGCAGAAAGCAATACATTGGTTGACTCGTCAGGAAACGTGTGCTCTCGAAACTTTGACAGAAGCCTATACTGCGATCAAGAACGTCTCTGTTGCAAAGTTTGCTGCCGCTAGAGTTTCCTAATCATCTTTGAGACACATTCGCACTTACTAATTGAGCCCGTAACGAAGCTTGTTGCTCTCTACTGGATCTTCGTTTTGTCATCTATCAGCCCTACTTGGTACAGATCCCACACTGATGAACAATAGGGCACACGGGAATGGCCGCATGGGGTAAAGGCGCCATGCTGTGTATTCACCGGCCGTTTCCGCTGGAGCTTCGAGTCCTTCCTCGGACATGAGTGTGTGTGTGTGTGTGTGTGTGTGTGTGTGTGTGTGTGTGTGTGTGTTTGTGTGGGTGGTCCTTAGTGTAAGTTCGTTATTTGTACGTCTAGTATACGGTGACACTAGCAGTTTAGTGCATTAGATTCACAAATGTTTGATTTTAATATTTAAGGGTCTGCCCAATGAGTAGTCCGTAACTTTGTTGACAAACAACATTTCCTGAGAATTATTCCAATGAATCTCATTGTGGAAAAGCCGCGGCGGAAAATCCGTGCGCACTGAGGCGCCGTGCTGCGATGCGCGCTGCCGTTCACCGTCGGGGGTTCGAGTCCCCCCCCCCCCCCTTGGGCATGGGTGTTTTCGTTGTCGTTAGGTTAGTTTAACTTGCAAGCTATGGAATAATAACTCAGCTGTAGAGTCCGATAGCTTTACAGAGATTTTTTCATTGTGAAAACAGCCTACCTACGATTAAGTTCAATTTCGAATCGCCGCTTATGTCTAATGACAGACATTTTATGGAAGGAATTGGTTATAGTAATGTCCTGTTGTTCGTAATTCTGAGACAAACTCAATACTTTACAGTTGTTTATGTTCAAGACTAATTTCCTAAATGTTCAAATATTTGTAGAGGTTATGTGACTTAACTACGGGGTCATCAGTCCCTAAACTTACAAACTACTTATGAACTAGATAATACTAGCTAATCGGGAAGGACGGCACAAATATCCATTCCCGAGGGAGGACTCGAACCTCCGACGGCAAACGGCCGCGCGAACCGCAGCACGGTGCCTCAGTGCGTACGGGTATTCCGCCGCGGCTCTAATTACCATCAACTGTAGCATGCGTAGATATTGTTTCAGATCTTCCAGTATTTCGCTACTCCTATCCAGTGTGTAACATGTCAATATATGACAGCTTTATCCACAGAACGCCTCGCTGAACCACTGAGGCCGCAGTGCAGTGTCCGATGGGTCTAAGGCGCCTTGCTGTGGAGCGCGCGGTAACTCGCCGCCGGATGTTCGAGTCCTCCCTAGGGCTTATATGTGTATGTATGTGCGTGCGTGCGTGCGTGTGTGTGTGTGTGTGTGTGTGTGTTTGTGTGGTGTCCTTAAGTAGGTTGAAGTTAGTTGAAGTAGTTTGTAAGTCTAGGGACTGCTAACCATAGCAGTTTGGTTCAATAGCTTTTGTACTTTTGATGTTATCTACTAGGTGATTTGTGTATATTGCTCAAAGTAATGATCGTATTATACTCTCCTGGGCACCCCAGAATTTTTTCTTTTGAAAATGACTTGTTTCCTTTTGTTGGGTAGAATCTGGACAATTCAGTCTCACAGTTGTTCTGATATTCCATACGGTCGCACTACGTTCTTCAGGCGACAGAGCGAAATGGCATCGAACGCTTTGAAGAAGTCAAGAAACACGGTGTCCACCTGGTCGCCTGTATTTACTAGCCTCTGGGTGTCGTAAATGAATGGCGGGAGGGATTCACATTTTCGTTGCTTTCTGAAACCATGTTCAGTCCTACAGAGGAGACTTCCGGTCTCAACTTATGTCATAATACTCGAATATAAAAGTTTTTCTAAATTTTGCAACTGATCGGAAGTTTATATATATGGGCCTATAGTTTTGCGCTCTAATGGACGACCCTTCTTGTAAAAGGGAAGGACCTGCGCTTTCCGCCGCTTCGCTCCTCTAGATATCTTCAGTACACTTCTGCTTAGAAGGGGATCAAGCTCATTCCCAAACTCCGTGTATAATCGAATTGGTATCCAATCAGGTCGTACAGTATTTGTTCTACTGAGTAATTTCAGTTGATCCCTCTGATATTTAATTCAAGATCGACCATTTTATTGTCTGTGCGATGGTTTAGAGGTCGAAGGGACATAAAATACTCAGTGGACTAGTATAGAACTATTACGTCAGAAGGTACAAGAAGTGGTCAGCTCCTAGTTTCCTTTTTACAGATTCATTACCTGCCCCTACCACTCCACGGTTGCAAAGTGGTAGAATGCCAGACTCTGAATCCAAAAGTCCTGGGTTCAATCCCCGCCAGTTTCTAGGATTTTTATCTGTCACTTTCCACTTCTTTCCTCTCTGGCGGTATTTCTCATGTGAAAAATACCGAGGAGCACCGTGGTTCGGAACCCACGTTAAACTGTAGGTCCCCCTATAACTGGCTGGGTAAGTTCGAAGGTCGGAGGAAGGCAACGGCATACCACCTCCATACAGGACCATGTCTAGTAAAGCACTGTGGTGTTCAAACCAATTTTCGGATTGTTGGCAGTTTTACCTTTTTTTCTGGCCCACGTTAGGTTACGGTAGTAACACTAAAAGTGGGACATTGCTATCGTCTTTTGAGAGCTCGAAATTTAAATGAAAATAACGGCTTAACTATTCCTCTGACACGAAAATTGAATAACCAAATTTGTAGAGGAGAAAATTCTCTACAACTTTGCTCTCTTTTTTTTTTTTTTTTTCATATCTCGTGGTGTTTCAAAGATATTTGCAAAAACGGTGATTTTAGGATGTATGTATGTATGTATGTATGTATGTCCGTAACGTGTTCCCTCTTTTAAGACGAATTGTCAACCGATAAGCGCCAAATTTTATAGACATGATTGTAGGCCGCCAGAGACCAGAACCTCTCTTTTTCAAATTTTTCGGACAATAAATACGGTAGTAATACCAAAAATAAAGCCGTTCTTAATTGCAAGCGAACTGTTCATCTGACACGAAAATTGAATAGCGTAATTGGCAGAAGAGAAAATTCTCTACAACTTAGCTCCCTTATGTTTTTTATATCTCGTATCGTTTGAGACATTTACAAAAATAACGGATATTTGACACCCTCCATTGAATTAACGAAAACCAGCCGTTTCGGAGATGTCACGTGATATTCCTGGAGTATTTGATGATTTTCTTATTGTAACTTACACGTTATAATTTCAAAACAACGGCACACCAAGGAATTAGCAAAAACACGCCGTTCTTCATACGATAAATGATAATCTAATGTCTACAAATGCCATATTAACATCAGGTAACAATGGCCATGAATAGTATACGATTAAAGCTCTCTTGTTTTGATTTATAGCCGTAGCGTAGCCGGGCGCCGTGGCTCAGCGCGCCCCGTTAGAGAGCTGAACGTCCTCTGTAACGAAAAAGCTGAGCCAAATGATCAACTAACGACCAAGTAAGAACAATAAAAAACAACCGCCGATCATAAATCTACCTCAAGAACAAAAAACATAGCGTAGTAGGCAAGGTGCTGGACTGTGACGCGAAAGATCGGTGGTTCGAAACCCGCCACTACTTAAAATTTTTTCCTAAAAGGGTTTCAGACACTTCTTAATGAAATTATTATTTAGATTATTATTTTGGTCCAAAATATTTGCAAAAACTTATAAAACTACTAATGTAAAGTGGGCGGTAAAACACGTCAGTGCGATTTTTTTATCACTAATAAGCCTATCATTTAATACGTCATTTATGTACTGACTATTGAGCTCTGGTTTAGGTGGATCGTAATATTTTTAATTTGCTCACCTGTGTAACAAAGAAAAACTTTAAAAAATGAAGAAACGGTGAAGTTTTAATTTGAAGGCTGTCGCTGTGCCTCAGTGTTGAATCCAGGCTGCGGTAGCGGCAGCCCCCGGCATACCTCTTCTCCCTCCCCGCATTCCGTCCCCTTTAATACCTCCCCCTCCCCTCCCACACCCTCCTCCTGTCCTTCATAAGACTCGCCGGCTGAGTGCCATTTCCTGTCGCGTTTCCTCAGCTCGCTTGCCGGCAGACTTACAGTAACACACGCAGGCTTCTGTCCTGTGAGCAGCTCATACCTCTGCAGTCTCGATCGATGGCTTGCCTTGAGGTTTTTCGCAGATAGAAATTAGTGGACTTCAAGTCTTAAGTCTAAAGGAGAGTTGACGCAATCGTATTTACGTGTGCCAATGGAATTCAACTTGCGCAAGTGACTGTTCACAAGAGCACGGAAATTTTGAGTCCAAGCAAGTCTATATCTACATCTACATGGGATAATCTACAAATTACATTTAACTGCCTGGCAGACGGTTCATCGAACCACATTTATGCTATTTATCTCCCATTCCATTCTCGAATAGCGCGCAGGAAGGAAGAACACCTGAATCCCTCCGTTCGAGCTCTGATTTCTCGTATTTTGTTCTGATGATCGTTTATACCTATGTGAGTGGGAGTCAATAATTCATTTTCGCATTCGGATGAGAATGTTGGCGATTGGAGTTTCGTAAGCAGGCCACGCCGCAGCGATGAGCGCCGTTGTTGTAATGATTCCCATCCCAGTTCCATCACACCGGGAATATATAACATTGCTTGCGAATATGGTCTGAAGTATATCGGAAAAAACGCAAAGATGTGTTTCGAAACGGTGTGATGAACACTTGTTCGACTTGGACAAACAGAAAAATCTGCTGTAGCATAACGCAGCATAAAAGAAAACTCACCCTTGATTTCGAGGAAACCAAAGTGCTGTGCCTAGCCGATTGCTATTTTAACAGTATTATAAAAGAATCTGTAGAAATACGCATTCACGATAATCTGATAAACAGGAACCAGTGATATCATCTGAGCGCGGCATTGGATCCAGCGATAGCATAAATGTACCATCATTTGATCAACGTACTAATTCCGAAATGGGGGACATAGCAATAGGTATTTCCGGTGTAGGGAAGCAGCAGAGAGAGCTAAATGCGAAAAGGTCTGCTGGTCCGGATGGAATACGAGTTCGGTTTTACAAAGACTATTCTGCGGCATTGGCCCCCTACTTAGCTTGCATTTATCGCGAATCTTTAATTCAGCGCAAAGTTCCTAGTGATTGAAAAAAAGCGCAGGTGACTCCCGTTTATAAGAAAGGAAGGAAAACTGACCTACACAATTACAGGCCAATATCGTTGACATGAGTTCCATGTAGAATTTTAGAGCATATTCTCAGTTCGAATATAGTAAATTTTCTTGAAACGGATAAGCTTCTTTCCATGAATCATCACGGGTTTAGGAAACATCGTTCATGTGAAGGTCAGCTTGCCCTTTTCTCACATGACACCTTGCGAGCCATGGATGAAGGGCAACAGGCCGATTGTGTTTTTCTTCGACTTCAAAAAAGCGTTCGACGCGGTGCCACGCTGCAGACTGCTAACGAAGATACGAGCTTATGGAATAGGTTCACAGATTTGTGACTGGCTGGAAGACTTCCTAAGTAATAGAACGCAGTACGTCGTTCTCGACGGCGAGTGTTCATGAGAGACGAGTGTATCGTCAGGCGTGCCCAAGGGGAGTGTGATACGACCGCTATTATTTTCTATCTATGTAAATGATCTGATGGACAGAGTTAGTTGTAATTTGCGGCTGTTTGCTGATGATGCTGGGGTGTATGGGAGGGTGTCGTCTGTAACTGACTGTAATAGCATACAGGATGACTTAGACAAAATTTCTAGTTGGTGCGAAGAATGGCAGCTAGCTCTCAATGTAGAAAAATGTAAAGTGATGCGCATGAGTAGAAAAAACAATCCCATAATATCCGAATACAGCATTAGTAGAGAGCTTCTTGATGCCGTCGCGTCGTTCAAATATCTAGGCGTAACATTGCAGAGCGATATGAAATGGAACGAGCATGTAAGGACAGTTGTGAGTAAGGCGGACAGCCGACTTCGGTTTATTGGGAGAATTTTGGGAAGATGTACTACCACGCGCAAAAATATCCGAACGACCAGAATTGCGTTTCGCCTGACGTGCATACAACCCAACTAACGTACGTGTCTCGCGGGTACTCTGTTCGCTCAGCGGTATAGTCGTTCGACTATTCAAAATGGATCCACTACAGACAACTGCTCTTTATGACAATCATTCCATATGTAAATTAACACCACGATTTTGCAAATAAAAGGAAACACGTTATTAAGTTCTCAAAGTTTATTAAATCCTATTTATTACAATGACTTATCTTAAGTATTGCACACTTATTACAGTCTGATATAACAAACTCCGTCACATAAAACATTAATTAATCCTTAAACAAAATTTGATATTGTTACAAACAACAGATTTTACTATAGTATCGGAAATCCTAAAGTCCTGAAGAAATTCGAAGTACGTTTTTTCTCTAAATCGTTTTCTCACAATTGCGAAACATCGTTCCACTGGCGAGCGGATTTTTATTAACTGATTGTTCAACTAACCAGATAACAAAAACACAATTAACAGCGGCAAACGCACTATGGGAACTTCAATATTAACTGTGTATCACCAACATTTACTCCATATTCATACCTGAACAAATATTTGTACATATCTTTGAACTTGAATTGATATGACAAACTACCTTGTTCTGGAATCAAACCAGCCACCTGTAGCCGTAGCTAACCAAGCAATGCAATCATGTCTTATAGATACTTGATTATGCCTAAGATTGTCACAGCTGATGTAGCATAAAGATGTGTGAAACATTGGAGATTTCCTCACAAATATCAGAAAGCGCAAATCAAATCATATAAAATGCCAATTCTTAAAATATTTTTATGTGACGGAGTTTGTTATATCAGACTGTAATAAATGTGACAATGCTTAAGATATGTCATTGTAATAAATTGGATTTAATAAACGTTAAGAACTTAATAACGTGTTTCCCTTTATTTGCAAAATCGTGGTATTAATCTACATCTGGAATGATTGCCATAAAGAGCAGTTGTCTGTAGTGGATCCATTTTGAATAGTCGAACGACTATACCGCGGAGCGAGCAGAGCACCCGCAAGACACGTACGTTAGTTGGGTTGCATGCACATCAGGCGAAACGCAATTCAGGTCGCTCGGATATTTTTGCGCATGGCATTACTTCACCTGTAAAGGAGACCGCGTATAAAACGCCTTACGACCACGTCTTGAGTATTGCTCAAGTGTTTGGGACCCGCAGCAGATCAGTTTAAAGGAAGACATAGAGGCGGTTCAGAGGCGAGCAGCTAGATTTGTTACCGGTAGGTTCGACCAATGCGCGAGTGTCACGGAAATGCTCCGCCAACTCAATCGGGGATCGCTGGAAGAAAGACGACGTTCTTTTAGTGAATTTCTGTTAAGTAAATTTAGAGGGTCGGAATCTGAAGTACGATCTTGCTGCCGCCTACTTACATTTCGCGTAAAGATCACAAAGACAAGATAAGACAAATTATGGCTCGTACGGAGGCATATAGGCATTCTTTTTTTCCTCGTTCAATTTGGGAGTGGAATAGGAAAGGAAATACCTAGTAGTGGTACAGTGTACCGTCCGCCACGCACCTTACGGTGAATTCCGGAGTATGTATGTAGATGTAGATGTAGCTACAATACGTCGAGAGCGCACTAAGAAGCGTCATGTTCGCGAGATACGGCCAGAATGCTCTGACGGGGATGCGAAAGGCGCACTCGCTTTCCCCACCATCTCCAGTAGACCTAGCCTCTGGTGACCCGATAGTTGGGGGGCACGCACAGGTATAAATACTTTCGCATTCGTACAAGCTCGGAACTTCGCCTAGAAGATCATGAGTATGACCACGTGGAAACGTCGCGGTTAGAAGACACTGTCACCCGGCTAGAAGTCCGAGAAAACTTCATCAGTTATATACGCCAGGAAAGCATACTTTCACACTCACTTAACATCATTTACATCATATATATTTTTATTACTTTTTGTTCGAAAATTTGCAAAAGTGTGTCGAAAAACAAAAGAGAACAGTTTAATTTTTATTTTTATAATTTCTTTCACTTTTTAGTCTTTTGCAAGACCTTTACAGAAAAAATTAAATTACGGTGAAAATTTGTATATTTTCGCTGAGCGTTCGGAATAACGAATCGAAACCCAGTAATCATGATTATTAATTGTGATTTATTTTATATATTTTTTTCTTACAAAAAGGTATATTGCTGTGATATATTCATTCCTATGTGAAGCAGCAACCTTAAACTACTCTTCGAACCTCTGCGGACAGCAGAGGACTGTGACTATTACGCATTAAGGCCTAAAAATGTCGAAAAATTTTTCTAACATAACTTACTGTATATTAAATTCTGAACAATGATTAATCGAAAAGGTCTTCAATCCAAGCCATAGTAGCAGGGACAGGGCACAGTGCCACTCTGTAGCGGCGTCCTGTTATGCCGCCAGAGGCAGTTTCTGGTCGCTGTCGGTTAACAAATACATATGTACAAGTTGTTGCCGATTGGTTGAACGGCGCTGGCTAAAACAGTGGGAACACTTTACAGACAGACACAAATACAGTGTCAAATCGCCGTTATTTTTGCATAAATCTGTGAAGCGGTGAGAGAAACGTAAAGAATAACAGATGTAAGTTGTAGAGAGTATTCTCCTCTACAAATTCGTTTATTTAATTTTGGTATAAGATAAACGATTGACGTGCCATTTACAATTAAATTTCGAGATGATGAAAGGCTATCGTAAACGGTATCGTAAATGGTATTTCTCACATAATGTGGGCTACTTTCAAATAAATCCGTTAAAAGAATATCGAGATTTTGGCTATGGAAGGGTAGTCGTCGTGTACAAAAAAGTTCAAATGTTTGTAAATCTGTGGACTCAACTGCTTGGTTATTAGACCCTAACTTACAAACTAGTTAATGGGAGGAGGAAAATCTATGAAAAATCTACGAAACAGAAAAATTTGATACCTTTTAGTATATAGAGTGGTTTAGTATTGCAGTTATGACGGAGGGATATTGGAGTATATTTTCGAGTTCCCTTTTAATATTTATTTTTATTAATGACTTTTTTTCCACAAAAAATTGCTTTAGTTAATCAAATTGAAATATACTGCTAAATGGCTGTGTTAGAATGTACGTTTGACCACTAGGAGTGCTGTATAAAAATTTCATCTCCCTACTTTGTGTGGATTTTGAGAAAACGTTCCTTACATTCGGACAATTCTAATTCACGGGAAATGGCTATCAAAGATTCTCAATACATTCCTGCACTATAGGATGGATTATCAGGATCTTCTCCTTCATCCTCCAGAAGTTTTGATCTTCATCCCTGGCCATTCTTTCCATCGTTACATTTTCTTCTTTCTTCTCCTCTTTGCCTCTCTCTTTTAATATTTCTCAGTGTTCGTACAGAGTTCACCCTAGCTTGAAATCATAATACCTTCAATATTTCACAGTTCACAATGTTTCCTTCGCTGTAGATTGCTATTGCATCATAAATGTCGAAGTGTTGTGTTTTTATGTTTAAAAACTCACTTTTAGGATCACTGTATGAACTAAATTATAACGCTCTCATAGCTATTCTGAGGTTTCTTTTTTTTTTTTTTTTTTTTTTTTTTTTTTTTGTAGACAGATGTGTAACAATTATAACTGTGCTAAGTCATGAAAAATAGGTTTTATTGCGTTTATCGCAGCTGCTAGCAAACCATGCTTTTTACCATTATATTTGCGCCAAAAATTAACGAGAGGGTGTCAAATGCATTCAGCGTCCCCGCCAATTTCCTCTGCATGCGCGAAAGAAAATGGTAATAACTACACTTCTAGGTCGAATAGGACAATAATAAGGTTCCAATTAATTTCTGATAACAAAATAAATAAATAAATAAAATAAATCGTAATGTTTTTGGATTTGACCAACTCCGGCTCCCCTTAAACAAAGGTAAACTAACCTAAGGACAACACAACAACACAAACATCCATGCGAGAGGAAGTACTCGAACCCCCGACGGCGAACGGCCTCGCGCACCGTAGCACGGCGCCCTAGTGCGTACGGCTAATCGGCAACTGCCGGTCGTATACAGTTGGGTACTGGAGCTCAGTAGCTCAACCAATAAACGGAACACTTCTAGGTTCAGTTAGTGAATAACTTCCTTTTCCGTAGTTGGAAGGTAAAATATAAACAAAATCCAGCGAAAGAAGTTGCTCATGTTAAGAATTAAAGTCTGATCTATAGTACTGTATTACTATTCAACTTCAGGGAAGATTGTTTATCTGCCAAGATTGCATTTTACGGTGGCTGATGCCGATTAAACAGATTCGCCATCATGTGATCTGTAGTTAGTGCACGTCATTCATACACTAATTACACATCAGATGATGCTAATTTTATCGAAACCGGCTCTCGAAAGAGGCGAAGCAATTACTTTAGGTTCCCAATAAAGAAACGAAAATAAGGAAAATAAATCCGAATATTCTAACGAAATAAATTCAAATCCCTGACATTGTTGTGGCTGTTGTGGTTTTGAGTCCGGGGACTGGTTTGATGCAGCTCTCCACCCTACTATATCCTGAGCAAGCTTCTTCATCTTCATCTCCTTCTTCATCGCCCTGTATTTTGCCGCTGCTGATTTAAGAATTTGAAAGAGTGTATTCCAGTCAACATTGTGAAAAACTTTCTGCAAATCTTCAAAAGCTAGAAATGTAGGTTTGCCTTTCCTTAATCTATCTTCTAAGATAAGGGCCGCCCGTGTTCCTACATTTCTCCTGAATCCAAATTGTTCTTCTCCGAGATCGGCGTCTACCAGCTTTTCCATCCTTCTGTAAATAATTCGTGATAAAATTTTGAAACCATGACTTATTAAACTGATGGTTCTGTAATTTTCACACCAGTCTACACCTTCTTTCTTTGGAATGGGGATTACTACGTTTTTTCTTAAAAACTGAAGATATTTCTATTGTCTTACACATCTTACGCACCAGGTGAAATAGTTTCGTTATGGCTGGCTCTCCCAGAGACTTCAGTAATTCTGAGGGAATGTCGTGCACTCCAGGGGCATTGTTTCGACTTAGGTCTTTCAGTGCTCTGTCAAATTCTTCTCTCAGTATAGTATCTCCTATTTAATCTTCATCTACATCCTCTTCCCTTCCTACAATATTGGCAATTCCTACAATTCATTTCCTTTGTAGAGCCCTTCTATATACTCTATCCACGTTTCAGCTTTCCCTTCTTTGCTGAGAACTGGTTTCCATCTGAGTTCTTTATATTCATGTAGCCGCTTTGCTTGTCTCCAAAATCTCTTTTATTTTCCGGAGGCGGTATCCATTTTCCCCTATTTATACATTCTTCTAAAGACTTGCATTTGTCTTCTAGCCATTCCTGCTTAGCTATTTTGCACCTCCTGTCAATCACATTTCTTAGTCGTCTACAGTCCATTTTACCTGCATTATTAACAGCATTTTTATATCTTCTCCTTTCAACAATTAAATTTAGTATTTCCTGTGACACCCAAAGATTTTTTTGGTCTCGTCTTTCTATTTGTTTCTCTGCTGACTTCGCTATTTCATATATCAATACTACCTATTCCTGTTATACTGTTTTGTATACCCCCCGTTTCTGATATTTCTTGCCTAAAGCTCCTTTCAAATAACTTCAGGTGCCTTCAATTTATCCAGCTTAGATCTTCTTATATCACTACCTTTTTGCAGTTACTTCAGGTGCCTTCAATTTATCCAGCTTAGATCTTCTTATATTACTACCTTTCTGCAGTTACTTCTGTATCAGTCTACAAAATGTTCAAATGTTTGTATAGTCTGTGGGACTTAGCTACGGGGTCATCAGTCCCTAAACTTACAAACTACTTATGAACTACTTACGAACTAGGACGGCACAAATATCCATGCCCGAGGGGGGATCCGAACCCCCGATCGTAGTGGCCGTGCAGACAGTGACTGGAGCGCCTTAGTCCCCTCGGCCACCGCGGCCGGCTATCAGTCTACAGTCCAAGACCAATAATACATTGTCAGAGACTATATCTGCCCCTGGGTATATCTCGCAGTTTACAACCTTGTTCCGAAATCTACACTACTGGCCATTACAATTGCTACACCACGAAGCTGACGTGCTACAGACGCGAAATTTAGTCTACAGAAAGAATATTCTGTGATATGCAAATGATTAGCTATTCAGAGCATTCACACAAGGGTGGCGCCGGTGGCGACATCTACGACGTGCTGGCATGAAGAAAGTTTCCAACCGATTTCTTATACACAAACAGCAGTTGACCGGCGTTGCTTGTTGAAACGTCGTTGTGATGACTCGTGTAAGGAGCAGACCTTGATAAAGGTCGGATTGTAGCCTATCGCGATTGCGGTTTGTCGTATCGTGTTGGTCGCGATCCAATGACTGTTCACAGAATATGGAATCGGTGGGTTCAGGAGAGGAATACGGAACGCCGTGCTGGATCCCAACGGCCTCGTATCACTAGCAGTCGAGATGACAGGCATCTTATCCGCATGGCTGTAACGGATCGTGCAACCACGTCTCGATTCGGGGGTCAACAGAGAGGGACGTTTGCAAGACAATAACCATTTGCACGAATAGTTCGACGACGTTTGCAGCAGAATGGACTATCAGCTAGGAGACCATGGCTGCGGTTACCCTTGACGCTGCATCAAAGACAGGATCGCCTGCGATGGTGTACGCAACGACGAACCTGGGTGCACGTATGGAAAAAAGTCTTTTTTTTTTCGGATGAATCCAGGTTTTGTTTACAGCATCATAATGGTCGCATCCGTGTTTGGCGAAATCGCGGTGAACGCACATTGGAAGCGTGTATTCGTCATCGCCATACAGGCATAACACCCGGCGTGATGGTATGAGGTGTCATTGATTACACGTCTCGGTCACCTCTTGTTCACATCGACGGCACTTTGAACAGTTGCCGTTACATTTCAGATATGTTACGACCCGTGGCTCTACCCTTTATTCGATCCCTGCGAAACCCTACATTTCAGCAAGATAATTCACGAAGGCATGTTGCAGGTCCTGTACGGACCTTTCTGGATACGGAAAATGTTCGACTGCTGCCCGAGCCAGCACATACTCCAGATATCTCACCAACTGAAAACGTCTGGTCAATGGTAGCCGAGCAAATGGCTCGTCACAATACGCCAGTCACTACTCTTGATGAACTGTGGTATCGTGTTAAAGCTGTATGGGCATCTGTACCTGTACACGCCATCCAAGCTCTGTTTGACTCAATGCCCAGGCATATCAAGGCCGTTATTACGGCCAGTGGTGGTTTTTGTGTCCCAACTTCGTCGCCCCTTTTGTGTCCCAGCCTCGTCGTAGGTGTCGGTGGCCGAGTGGAATGAGACCGACACGCTGGTGCAGGTACGGAGGGGAGCAGCCAGAAACTATAAACACTCGAGTAAATTAGAAAGAGATATATATATTGGACAGAATGTAACAATACTTAACTTTTACATAGTACTGCAGAATGTTGATACATAGTTGTTAGAGGCGTGCCTAGTGCCTGTACAATAGCAAAGTCTTCACTGGTGCCTATCTGATTACGAAGGTCCTAACTCGTTGATATCTCAGTCCGAAGTGGCCGATGTCCTTCAGTGGTGGCCACGAGCGGCGTTGTCGCAGAGGGCGCTCGTGGCTGTCGTCGTGAGAACGCCGCGCCGTGCGTGCCTGGCGGCGCGCGGCGAAAGTAAGTGGCGCGCACTTTGTACTTGTGCGACACCACAGTGGTTGTTCTGGGTACCTATTTCTCAGGTTATATGCACCCAAATTGCATGAAAATGTAATCACATGTCAGTTCTAGTATAATATATTTGTCCAATGAATACCCGTTTATCATCTGCATGTCTTCGTGGTACAGCAATTTTAATGGCTAGACGGGTATGTCTTACCATTATAAAATCTTCCTTTTCCTACTATCGAATTCCTGTCTGCCAGCACAGTTAAGTTTTCCTCTCACGTAACTGTCTTCCTTTACCTCCTCAATCATTTCTTCGATCTCCTCATCATCGGTTGCGTTACAAACCTGTACACCCGTGGTCGGTGTTGCCTTTGTATCTATCTTGACTACATTTTGCTGCTCATAGTAGTTTACCTGCATTCCTATTTTCTTATTCATTATCAAACCCACTCCTGTAATACCATCAACTGATTTTGTATTTATAATCCTGTACTCACCTGACCAGAAATCCTGACCCTCTTTCCATCGAACGTCACGAATCCGCACTATATCTAACTTAAACCTAGCTATTTCTCTTTTTAAATTTTCTAACCCCCCAACCCGATTAATGGATACAACATGCCATGCTCCGATCAGAGGATGCCATCATCACATGTTCATACAGTAGAGCTGCATGTCGTCGGGAAAAGTAATGGCTGTAGTTTTCCCTTGCTCTCAGCCGTTCGCAGTAACTGTGTGGCAAAGCCACATTAGCTGATGTTGCAAGGCCAGCTCAGTCAATCATCCAGACTGTTGCCCCTGAAATTATTGAAAAGGCTGCTGTCCCTCTTCAGGAACCACACGTTTGTCTGGCCTCTCCACAAATATCCCTCCACTGTTTTTGCGCATACGCTACGACTATTTGTTCTTTGAGGCACGCAAGTTACCCCACCTCGGCAATGTCTGTGGCTTATGGGGGTGGATGTCTGACATAACGTTCAGAAAATACTTCTGTCTCTGACGGTGAGCTAAAACAAATTGACAGCGCCGTTGGTTGTTTGATCAAATGTTTGTAAATCTATCGGACCAAACTGAACGGTCATCAGTCCGTAGCTTACAAACTACTTAAACCTAGGTAAACTAACCTAAGGACAACACACACACCCATGCCCAGGGAGGACTCGAACCTCCACGGCGAGCAACCGCGCGCTCCGCAGTGAGACGCTTTAGACCGCTCGGCTACTCCACCGCCGCTTGGTTCTCTGTTTGGTTACTACGCAATTACTTAAGTCATCTATTTTTTATGTATTTTTATTGTATTCTACAACATACTATAAGCAGAGCAGACTTTTAATACCTTACGATATCTTTTCTTCCCATAAACCCATTTCAATGGAATAAAGACTAAATGTTGCTTCATGATACATCAGGTTATTTAACTAAATTCCAGGAGACTTCGGTGTTTTAAAGATTAGCATTGTCAGGCAAACACGTCGGTTTCATATAAAACGTGTATAAAATTAAATTTTTGCCATTAGATGTAGTCTCGAATTTTATGTTTATATAAGTGCCGTTTGTCAGTAAAATGTGATTGACCAAAATGTGCTGAGAAATTAAAAACTTATGTTTCTTACACGGCATTAATAATCTCTTAATAACAAAACGGCGCAATCATCCTTTTACATCGTAAGAATTAAACAATGAACACATTTTCCAAAGTCACGGAGAATACAGATTTTTGTAAGAATTTTTATTGATCCATGTTTCATAAGTTTCGGATTGCTAGACTCTGCCATGCACCGCGACCAAACTCCCTTCAAACCGGCATGAGGCCACTATAAACGTGATTGGACTATATTGGGTGATCAGGGGAGAAGTCTGTCAGTATCTACATACAGTTTGTATGGATCCGGGTGAATTTTGATATGTTCATGAGAGAATTGTGAAGAAATTGGACTAAATTGGTCAAAAACTTTTGAAGATTTCTTTTGTAACAATGATAAAGGACGATTTGATTTTTTAATGGTATAAAATAAGTATATACAGTTATATAGCTGATACACCGAAAAGACATGTAGCCTAGGATCTAAGTATTGTATCGTGTAAAGATCTGAAACAGGTCAAGAACGTACTGAGAGATTGATGGAACTGCTTCCACGTTAGATATGTATATACATGTTATCTATATCATAAAAAATGCATAGCCTATATCCGAGCGAATGTTTATTACAGCATCGAAATTTTTGAATATAACTTTAAACTTTTGGTTATAACTTAGGTTATAATTTTTTAACTTTGGGTATTACTTTCCCGTAGGGCGTTCGAATCCCCCATCGGGCATGGATGTTTAACCTTAGTATAAGTTAGTTGATAAGTAGTTTGTAAGTTTAGGGACTGATGATCCCGCAGATAAGTTCAGTAGGGTTTACAATCATTTGAACAGCTTTTGAACTTATTCTGCAAGACGTGCAGCAACTACCGTTGGTAGCTCGATCTCCGGACTGGTCTTTTTTTTTTTTTTTTTTTTTTTAATTTTTATTTATTCTATTCTTCGTAGTCCTACTTCTCTCCAATTCTCTCTAACCACCAACCACAACTTTCGTAGTGATCAGTTAAACAATGGTACCCTTTGTCAGGCACAATACAAAAATTTCTGTAGACAGTAACCTTCCTGTTTGTTTGAAGTTCATGTGAGGAAAAATTCATCAAGAGCGGAGCAAACAATGTATTTTGTCAAAGTTCGTAAGTAGTAAGTAAAGTACCACCGACCATGCCTTAACGAATATTTAAGTAGACAGTTAGCTTTCCCCTATTCTGAAAGTCAGGTGAACAAACTTTCGTCAAGACAGTAGCATGAGTTTACACTTTTTCTCAAAATCCATGCAAGGCCGGCTAGGTCGGGGGTTCGAAAGTCCCCTCGGGCATGGTTGTTTGTGCCGTCTTTAGTATAAGGTAATTCATAAATAGTTTGTACTTTTAGGGACTGTTGACCCCGTAGTAAGTCCCTTAAGCTTAACAAACATTTGAACATTTTCAAAATTCATATGTACTCCCCGCCATGCACCAAACGAAATTTTATGTAGGCAGTGACCTTACCATTATTTGAAGGTCAAATGTGCAAAATTTCATCCGGAAGAAAAATATAGATTTATATGCAATAGAAACCCAAGACGCACTTTCAGTATTTCTCATATTTTCCTATTTTCTAGTAGATGTATCAAAAATTGTATTACAAACAAACCTTGTCCTAAGAATTATCAAAAATTTTATTACATACAATCCTTGTCCTGAGAATTACGAACGCAACAACAGAGATCAACCTAATCGGTCGAGCGGTCGAGCCGTTCTCTAGATACAGCGTGATATATAGGGTGTTTCAGTAACTGTGTTTGCCTCTGTAACTTATAAAATAATAGCGACGGGAAATTTTAATGCGGTAGGTCAACACAAGAAATGTTACACTTTCTGTGGAGCTATGAACATAGTTTATTGTATCATTTTCCAAAGAGTTACAGCACAAAGATATAATTTTTTAAATGGGACAATAGATTTTCTATCGTGCATTGGATTCGTTGAAACCAGCTGCGTCCAAATCAATTTAAACAACATTCCTGTCACTGTTAGTTTGGGACCTACAACCCTTCAAAGTTTAGGGGGCGGAGGCTACGACAGCGTAGCTGACTGGCTGGTAGTCATGAGACAGTGGGCCGTGCCCCAGGGGATAGCTACTCGGCCAGTGAGCTACGCTATCGCAGCCTCCGCCCCCGGAACTTTGAAAGGTTGTAGCTGCCAAACTAACAGTGATAGGAATGTAGTTTAAATTGATTTGGACGCAGCTGGTTTAAACGAATCCAATACGCGATAGAAAAAACTATTGTTCCATAAAAAATATATCTTTGTGATGTAACTCTTTGGAAAAGATACAATAAACTTCGTTCATAGCTCCGCAGAAAGTGTAACATTTCTTGTGTTGACCTACCGCATTAAAATTTCCCGTCGCCTATTATTTTATAAGGTACAGAGGCAAATACACTTAGTGAAACGCCCTATATATATATATATATATATATATATATATATATATATATATATATATATATATATATATATATATTAGAGAGACAGGGGTATTTTGTCAATAAAGCGACAGCGGAAGCCGTCAGAGATCACGACTGAATTGCATGAATAATTGTGACGTGTACTGCCCACATCAATAGCGGAAATATAAAACCGCCTGTGCGGTGGCATGCAGTGCCCGGCGGAACTTTGCACGCCCGCTAAATAATTTCCAGGAGTTTTGTGGTCAGCCCTTAGGCCGGATAGAATTAAAACGATTTTCCGAAAAACCGCGGGAATTTTAGCTGTCATTAATTAGCAAAATTAGATTATTAGTGAACCCCGTGGGCGGTAGCATCGAACAAAGGGAAGATTTTTAGCTGTTGAGGGAACAGTACTGATGATGAAAAGCTCCGCGTGCCAGCAACAAGCGAACGTGTCTGCTATCACAGCGGTTATTGACTCAGTGGTTTCTATGAAACAACGAATGTATGCAGTTACCCTGGAACTACAGATTTGGTACACCCACGGTATGAGTAAGAAACAACCGTCAGAGTAAAAACTTTTGATGGGGAAGATAAACCCATGTATGCAAGTAATTTTATAACACATATATTTTATGACTGTCAGATAACATGTCACTTATTAGCTACTACAGACAATAGCCGTAACAGTAACTTGTATTAGTCAATTCTGAACAGATTTATTTTTCAGACATTATACAAATACCCCAGGGACACCTAACGTCGACACTAAAACCATAATAATGAACATAAAACATAACTTACGCTAATAAGTGTTTGTTAATTGGAATCCCTTAATCAAGTTTTATTATCATAAGTTACCGATTACGAGCGAACGTGAGAATGCTTAATATGCTTGGGAATTGTATATAAATCCTATACTCCTTCACTCAATCTTTCTGCCCATCGCGTTCCCTACTCTCTAAGTATTTCTTACCTTCCTTTTTGTTGCCTTAGTTTCTCTCTGTATTGGCTAGTTTAAAAACAGGCGTTGCTGCGATATTTATTTTTTTCAATATTCATTTAGTCCATGTATTCCTGCCTCCTCTCTCTGTCCATCTCCTCCTCCATCTTTTATCTACCTGCCTCCTCCTCCTCTGTCTCATTCTCCCCATTCCATCCACCCATCCATCCTCCTGCTTCTGTCCTTACCTCCCTGCTCGATGCCAATGACCTTTTACCTCTCTCTTTTCATCTCCTCTATCCTCTGTATATGAAAAATTACATACATCTCAGACTTTAACGGTTATTCATGTAAAATTTCATCAAAACCAGAATAAAACTGTTGATTGATGTTGAAGTCTGTTATAAAGAATCCTCGGCCATGTACCGTAAGAACTAAAACTTAACTAGAACTTAAATAGATGCAACTATTTATTCACAATGGATACCAAAGCGTTACATGTTTGCACCTCTTATTGTCCTTCAAAGTAGTCACCAGCGTTGTATAGAAACCGTTGACAGCTATATGAAAAGCGTAGTATACCGGTCGCAGAGCCTGTTCTATTGGCAGTGCGAATGGAGCGTTCTACTGCCTGTCGAATCTCTGGATCAGTTCTTCGGAATGAAATCAAAGACACAAGCACTTAAGCCCAAGGAGTATGGTGGATGGTACAGTACTTCTCAGTCTCTTCGGCCGAACAGAGAATACATAGCTTGCGCGAATAGGTAGCGGAAGAAACATAAATTTCAATATTGATAAATTATGACTTTATAAACCCTAACCTAGCAATATTTTTTTTCTTTTGTAATATTCGGGAAAGCCACAGCAGTTGATGAATTTAAATATTATTACTTTTATGAACATATTCTAGTGACAACAGCAAACAGCTGAAACACAATATCGTGTAATTTTGGCTTCGCCGAAGCAACCTGAACCACAAGAGTTGTGTAAATTTGACTGTATGTTCAGAATGTTCAAATGTTGGTAAATCTATCGGACCAAACTGCGTGGTCATCAGTCCGTAGCTTACAAACTACTTAAACCTAGGTAAACTAACCTAAGGACAAACACACACACACCCATGCCCAAGGAAGGACTCGAACCTCCACGGCGAGCAACCGCGCGCTCAGCAGCGAGACGCTTTAGACCGCTCGGCTACTCCACCGCGGCTGACTGTATGTCCATACATAATAAATAACGAAATGGCAACTACAAAACGTAAATAACAATACCAGATGATTACTTCGAAAATCGATCACAAAAACGGAGAGTATCATTTGTTAATTGATCACAGTTGTGCGATAATCCTTTGCATTTATCACACTGGATCCAGTCCTCCTGAAGTTATTCTCCACGTACAAGTCGAAAAGAGTCATTGCCATCTGAATACCCCGTAACTTCAATCATCGTTTCGTTTCTGCAAACAGTTGTCTCCTATTTGCACTGCATTTTGCTTATTTGGTCCTTATCAACTTTGTCCTACGGAGAGTTCCAATTAGGATTATTCCAGACGCTGCGCCAAGCGTACGACGTTTCCATCTGATTGATGGAAGACTAATTTAGTTTGTTGGAACATAATCGTGAAGTGCGTTCGACGTGTCTGGGTAGTCTGGAGACGTATGCAGTGGTAGTGGATAACTGAGAAAGTGTGGACGCTTCATTCTCACCCCTTTGAGGCCCATACTGGTCGGTGACAGGTAAACGAGCAAAATACTTACGGTAAAATCATGTCCATCCACTGGCCACAATCCACATATCTGCACTCAGGACGAGTCGCCCACTTGGCGTCCATTAATTACGTGAGGTGTGTTGGGGGGTGGGGAGGAGGTCGAACCGATTTCACCGAATTTCACGTGGTGGAGAGCGGTCTCGGCAAATCTCACGTAATTTCTTCCGCAAAAAACAGTGAAAAACGGGGTTAAATTAAGTAAGACATGTTTCACCTCTATCTTCTTCTTTCTTCTTTATCGTAGCCTTGTCCCACGTCATGTAGGGTCGGCGTTGCTCTCCCGGATCCCTCTCCTCCATTATACTCTATTCACTGCTTCTTCCTTCTTCCATCATTTTTCCCTTAGGTCGCCCGCTATCTTATCCTTCCACCTCATCTTCGGTCTTCCTCTCTTTCTCACTCCTTCAATCTTTATATCTTCTACTCTGTTTCCGAAATACTCTTTCCATTTTCTCTGCAAGTGTCTGTACCACCTTAGTCTACTACGCGTCGTTGATTGCTTACATTGTACTGTTTACAAACATAGTATATATTCCAAAAACAGCCACGAACTTGCGGAGCATTTCTAAAAAAATTTGTCAATTACTGGGCGGCAGGTATTCTTTAATGTGCATTGCTCGTTGAGTGTGTCTTCCTTGGACTTTTTTAGGTGAGTGTATATAGCAACCTCTTCATAAAAATCCATGAAATAGCCTTTCTTCATTGTATGGAGTATTGTCAGGTTGTTTTCGATAATGTCTACCTTGTGACTGTTGCGCATAAGGTGAGCAGCGAAGGTGGATCTGTTTTCAGCGTTTTTTCTGCCGAGTTCTGTGTGTTCCTTGTAACGCGTTTTGAAGTTGCGTCCTGTTTGCCCGATGTAGTATGCATTACAATCGGAGCAGTGTATCTTTTTCCCCATGGATCCCACTTTCACAACTTCTCTAACAAATTCATTTCTAATTCTGTCCTTTCTTGTTACTCCACACATACACCTCAGTATCCTCATTTCTGCTACTTCCATCTTTCTTTCCTGGGCTACTGTGATTGGCCATGTCTCTGCCTCGTATATCACGGCAGGCCTTACCACCGACTTGTACACTTTCCCTTTCAACCCACTGCTCACCTTCTTGTCACACAACACTCGCTCATTTTCCTCCAGTTGATCCAACCATATTTTTCGGTGCTGTACCTCGCTTTCCAGTCCTCCGTCCCTCTGTATGTACGACCCCAGGTATTTAAATTTAAAGACCGATTTCAGTTCCTCCTCCTGGATCTTGCAAGACCTTATCTGCCCATCCTTCAGTGCTAAATATTCTGATTTCGTCCTGCTAATTTTCATCCCTCCTTCTAGTGCCTTCCTCCAATCCCTCAGCTTTTCTTCAAGTCTATCGATGCTCTGCTCACAAAGAACATCATCATCCGCAAACATCATATTCCACGGCGCTTCCTTTCCCTTGGCGTAACCCCACTTTTACTGGGGACTCCTTTGTCACGCCCACACCAATTCTCATCTGTGTCATTGCTCCTCTGTACATTTCCTACACTAACCTCACATACTTCTCTGGCACGCACTGCTCCCTCATGCTTCTCCATATTTCGTCCCTTGGGACTCTGTCATAAGCTTTTTCCAAATCAATGAAAGTCATATGTAAATTGGCTTGCATCTCCCGGCGTCTCTCCACTATCTGCCTTTAAGTATGTATTGCATCAGTCGTTCCTCTTGCAGGCATGAACCCAAAACTGTTCTTCGCACACCACAGCTCTATAACTCCTTCCCAAATTTACATTGTGTGCGCCATCAGTTTAATACCTCTATAGTTACTACAGTAATGGGATCAGTACACCTCTATAATATGGCTAAATGTTACAAAATAATACTTATCGCGGCTATGCAAACATCACATAGTAACACAGTAGCCTCTCGATTGTTTCTCAAAGGATACATGACCTTTTTTTTTTTTTTTTTTTTTTTTTTTTTACAAGCACGTTTTTGTAGTAATTCGAACGCAACAGTCGCGGCTGCAACAGTGCTGCACACTCGGGCGCATCTCTCACGTGAAGCTGCGTGAAGTCCAGGCCAGTCCGCTCGGCTATAGCCATACCAGCGTTCATTTCATTAACGTTTTGTTATTTTTTATTGTAGCATTACTTCAAGGATTGAAGACGTCCCATTGTTCACTTGTGTTGGAGCAGCGGCAAATTAAAGTTATGTTCAGTTAACAGAATAAATGTGCTTCGAGAACTTTTTCTTTTTCAACTTTCATTTTCGGATTTTCTGAACCAGTAATCTTTTTCTTAATCGTTTTCCTTTCTTCTGGCATTATTTAAGAATCTGGGAAATTATTGCGTAAACACTGCTGTACTTCGCGACCACAATATTCGATTTATAACAAATACACGAAATGACGTATCACTAGACATAACTAGGAAAGAAAATATTAACGATAAAAATGTTTTTAAACTTGCCAGAAAAACGAAATGTTGTCCTCGTCACGACACTCTTTTCAGTCACTATAGATTCACCACGAAAACACGAACCCTGCCTCCGCCTCATACTAACAATTTCTGAAATGTGGGTGTAAATGGTAGCGCTGCCAACATATGCAGTCCAACATACATTAGGTAGTGCTGCCTTATTTCAGTGCGTTAGGGGGAGTATTCTCTATGAATGCAGTGCATGATCTATTAATTGCTGTAGAAGAGTCATTAAGTCACAAATATTCGATATAAATCCATTGAAATTAATTAATTTCAAAAGTAATGACTATTTCACAGTCCATCTTTTTCTTTATCTGGATCTCCAGGTACTAGTAGTTTCTGTGGTGCACGAAAGATGGTGCAGCCACAGTCTAATATATACAGTCACGACACTCACTGCTGTAAAAGTTGTTACCAACTGACAGTTGCAGCGACACTAGCGCTCCCAGCGGTGGGTAAGCTGCCGAAGTAGTGATATTTGTTTTTAATTGCTTTTGTATGTAATTAACGACTTACGTCCTATAATTTTTGCGTTACAAACATAATTAAAATGTTGAGAGACAAACATAATACGGAAATTAATATAAAAACAGCCTAATTTAAATGATTCGATGGTATAAAGACCAACTCTGTCATAAACAAATACTTACGAATATGTGTATATTTGCAGCTTATTCCGCTGAAAGTAAGTTGCATATAAACATAATGGTGTAATAAATTTCTATTATGGTCTGTTCTTACTATGACAGCCAGTTTTTGACGTGTATGAATTCGGTATGGACTCTAATGATTCTCACATTTTTACACGTCACTCGTCTTTCTTATACGTGCATATTCTTTTAAGTGTAATTACTTTAGCTTAAAAAAACAATGTTTTGAAGATTCTTGCCTTTCGTGTTTCAGCTGTAACAACAATTGTGGAATTGAATTCTTCTTTCTTGGAAAACAGTTTGTTTGCTTTGATCGTTCTATTGCCATGTATGTGACGTTTTCCCTTCAGCTAGAGCTGTGATGATTGATTTGGTATGTTAAATACCGCATTTATTGCATTCTATATACGTTTACTATGTTCCACGCTCACCGATTCTACTGGAACTGTAATGAAGAATACTTAACGTTCCTGCGTAGAAATTGACGTCTCTCTGATAAAGGGCATATCTCCTGGTGTTTCCTAGGCATTTTTACTTTTAATAGAAAATCAAATTACTCATTTAAAGCCTGTATGTTACAGGATGATTGTAAATCAACCGTCCTGTAATGTACCGTTTCGTACCTTATCCGGGATCTTATGAAACCTAAGACAGACAAATGGGGAGCTATTTTTTAATTATTACCTATTTATAAGGCACTACATACGTTCCCTAATGTAAAAAGTATGCTGAAGTCAATCTAAACGACACTATTCGCACTCATGAACTATCGTATTCATAAATGTAGCTTGCCGGCCGCTTGGAGCGCTGCTATCGCAACGTATAACAAGAATCTGTGGGAGTGTCGTGACTCTACATGTCAGACTGTGGTGCAGCTGCATGGGCGCTCCCTGTTTGCAGTTCTTGTAACAAATAACAGAGGCGCTGTGGTAGAACCGTCTCCCAGACGTCAGACAGACCTTTTGTGAAACATGGATTCATGCAGCCAATAGTAAGATTGCATTCAGCATATTTTCTCTTCTGATATCCTAAATTCAGAGCGCGTTTTTTCAATTAACGACGTATGTTGAATGAGATTGAATAATATTTTATTTTCGCAAGATGAATGATCGTAATATTGATGGTATAGTACGGTACCGGCGTTTTTCTGGACATACGTTGGCGTTACACGGCGCTCCTGGGTCTCGGCTCCCCGGGCGAACGCCCAGTCGCCCCACCCTAAAGCCGGCGCTGTGTGTACTCGGAAACCATTGATCAGATCCATTAAACATCCTTTTCAGGTGTATCAGATGTTAAATTGATCAAATGTAATTTGCGGCTCGAGAAGGCAAATTCCTTGGACGACCAATGCGAACCTCTGATTCTGTGGACTTTCTATGCCAAATGTATCTCTTGAACGTCGTTTTGGGAATATTGCACCTCACTGCAGAATAGTTGACACCTTCACTGCTGTTAAGGCCACTCCATTATATCATTCTTTCGCTTTTCTGCCTTTCCTCGTAATCATCTGGAAAACTACACGAGTCGACAGTAGCATTATGTCACCATTAAGTATTGAAAACCAGCTAAAGTAGTTCTGTAATTTTAGATAATAAAGTGAACAATGCACTACATTATTACTTGTCGCTATAAGTAACACTTTCCGCGAGGACACTGTAATCGAGTGATTGTAGTTGGCGGTGTCTGACAGGTCGTGTCATCTACTCCGCTTGCCAGAGTCAAGGAATGGTCCGAATTATAAGTTGGTCCAAATTTCTCTGATCTCCCCTAATCTTATACAAACTTCCAAGTAGTTTCATACTGCGTGCGTTTCATTCGTCGTTGTTTTGATGATGCATTTTTTAATTTTTTTTTTTTTTTTACCATATAGCAGTGGATTTATGACAGTGCTACCCCTTCTGATGATTTTTCTAATACTTTGAAACTTCTCCTGGTGTGGTGATAGGAAATTACAAATAATTAGTAAGTTCTAAATCATGAAATAACTAACAATGCAAGACTATAGTCTTGCAACAGTTACTAAGCAAAAAGTAAAAATTTTAATTCGATTTTATCTCACGTAACTGGATATGCTACTCTTCAAATGATATAATCAAGCCGAGTATCGACAATTAGTTGCTAGATATGTCACTCCCGCACAATGGTCGACTATTAATTACGGGAGTTTAGTCATTACCCGCCGCCATCGTGGATAAATGCAGTTTAAACCTAGCTGAAGCTCCAGTAATCGCGGCATTTGCTGTTGTATTTACATACGTATTTGTAAAGCGTGCGTTTTGACATTTGCGATGCATTTATTTTATAGGGCAATGGCCGGTTAATTACTTCGAAATATGCAGCCAAAAGAGAAGTTAAACTGTCTATTTATTTAATACGAAAGTGTCCGGTTAGCTGATAAAGAAACAACTCAAAACAACCGGAATTTTTTTTTAAGCTGATGGAGCGAAAACTGAAAGAAATGATTTTCAGCCGACAACTAACTATCTAGATGAATTTAATGCATTGTTCTATTGCGGTAAAGACAATATGACGTGGAACCTCACACATCAAAAAATTCGTAACTAAATGGGATAACATAAAAAGCACTTGAAATTAAAACTATTTTCCGAAATGCGGTGTGCTAAATAAAATATAAAAAATTGTGACTGGTAGCGAATTGTTATTTATACACAAATACAAACGTTGCAATGTTTGTAATCCTATTGGACCAAACTGCTATGTCATCAGTCCCTGCCGGCCGCGGTGGCGGAGGGGATTGAGGCGCTCCAGTCACGGTCTGCACGGCCACTACGGTCGAGGGTTCGAATCGACCCTCGGGCATGGATATTTGTGCCGTCCTTAGAATTAGTTAGTTCATAAGTAGTTTGTAAGTTTAGGTACTGATGACCCCGTAGTTAAGTCTCATAAGCTTTACAAACATTTTACAACATCAGTCCGTATACTTACAAACTACTGCAACTAACTTACACTATGGACAAAACACACACACACACCGGAGGGCCTTCCAGTCCGTAGCATAATGTCTTATACCACGCGGTTACTCCCGCACGGCTATTCATAAACAAACGCTCTTTACAGACAGTATAAATCATACCATGAATTGAACTTGAATATTATAGTACAATACGAACTATATTTTATGAAATATGAGATCAAAATCACGCTATGTCGTGCATGGCGTATCCATATATTACGTCTTACTAATGACATTTTTCAGACAGTGTGCAGATATACAACTCACTTGTTCTTGTTGTTGGTGGTTGTTTAAGGAGGACTAAACTGCGAAGGTCATCAGTCCCCCATTCCATCGCTATGCAGTACAAGCAAAGGCAGATAAGTGGAAAGAGCCCGGAGGTTAAAATGGCAAAAGGAAGGAAAATCTCGCTGAGTCGATAAAACAACAAAGATAACGCGAAACGAGATGATCACAGAGGAACACTGGATAATGAAAGGGGACGAAACAACATAGCCGATGTCTGTGGTTGAGCGACCGAGAGAGTAAAAAGAGGGTCAACCACACTGTAACAAAAGGAAGAAAGTCAAGAGGAACACAGATGTTGTACCAAAACGAAGCTTCACAGCGAACGATAAATATCCCCGGCACGAATAAAACTTAAAACTGAATCAGCCATTGTGGCATCGTCACGTAAAACTTCTTATCAAATTCCAGTAATATGAAAACGCCGCAAGGCAGTTAAAATAGGGCAGTTCAGAAAGAAGTAGGCTACCGTCATCACCGAGGAGAAGGCCATGCGTGAACGAAGTATGGCCAATGCGGAGCCGGCACGGGATTATGGAGTCCCGGAGAGAGGCCCGCATTGAGGAACGCCAAAGCGCCATGGTTTCAATTAAAGCCCGGAGTTTGTTGGGTAAGGTCAGGGTACGCCACTCAGCATCTCAAAGCTCATGGACGTGACATCACAGGACCGGAGTTCAGATTACGGAAGGCCGATCTCAAGAAGAGATTCATCGACAGCTATTTTCCTACCTATCTTGCACCTTCATTACCCGGGTTACCGACCTGACCCGGAGACCAGAGGAACACCACTGATCGACTGGAACAGTCAAGGACAGAAAGGGTCTCCTGTATGGCTAACACCAGGGGAGATCGCAGGTAGCACTGGTCTAGGGCGCAAAGGCTACTCAGGGAGTCACTGCAATTAAGGAAAGACTCACCTGAGCCGTACTGTATTCGAGGGCTCAGGAAATGGCCACCAGCTCTGCAGTCCATACATGGTCACCATGAAAGTATGCAAAGCTTACACGCCCCCCAACTAGTGAACCATCTGTGTAGATCAGGTCATATCCATGGAACCGTGTAATGACAGCAAAGAACTGAGAGCCTCATGGGACACTGAGCCCTTGGGTCTGTGGGACAAGTCCAAACGAGAACGTGGCCTTTGCAGGCATCACGGAGGTGTATGGACATGGGCTCGAAAACGAAATGCAAGAGAGTAGGAGTTACAACAGAAGGGACTGGACTCTAAATGCAATTGTATGACCTGACCTAGGTCGCCGTTTCTGGGGTCGGACGACAACATCGGAAAAGAAGAGCCGATAGTTTTGGTGGCCTGGTGAGCTATGCACATGAGCTGCATAGGCTACGAGAAGTTGTTTGCGGCGGACCCGCAAAGTTGGAACTCCGACCTCTGCAAGTAAACTGATCACAGGGATGGTACAGAAGGCACCTGTCGCAATACGAACCTCACAGTGATGAATGGGATCCAGCATCTGCAGCGCCGAGGGCGGTGCGGATATGCCACACTCCCATAATCGAGTCGCAACAGAATAAGAGTATCCAGAATGAAACTTTCACTCTGCAGCGGAGTGTGCGCTGATATGAAACTTCCTGGCAGATTAAAATTGTGTGCCGGAACCGGGACTCGAACCTGGGACCTTTGCCTTTCCGGCACACAATTTTAATCTGCCAGGAAGTTTCAGAATAAGAGTATCATAGCAATGCAGCACCACTCCCATGAACCACAGACATTGCCGAGGTGGGGTGGCTTGCGTGCCTCAACGATACAGATAGCCGTACCGTAGGTGCAACCACAGCGGAGGGGTATCTGTGGAGAGGCCAGACAAACGTGTGGTTCCTGAAGAGGGGCAGCAGCCTTTTCAGTAGTGACAGGGGCAACAGTCTGGATGATTGACTGAGCTGGCCTTGTAACATCAGCAAATGTGGCTTTGCCACACAGCTACTGCGAACGGCTGAAAGCAAGGGGAAACTACAGCCGTTATTTTTCCCGAGGACATGCAGCTCTACTGTATGAACATATGATGGCATCCTCTCGGGTAAAATATTCCGGAGGTAAAATAGTCCCCCATTCGGATCTCCGGGCGGGGACTATTCAGGAGGATGTGATCATCAGAAAAGACAATACTGGCATTCTACGGGTCGGAGCGTGGAATGTTAGATCCCTTAATCGAGTAGGAAAATTAGAAAATTTAAAAAGGGAGATGGATAGGTTGAAATTAGATATAGTGGGGATTAGTGAAGTTCGGTGGCAGGATGAACAGGATTTCTGGTCAGGTGAGTACAGGATTATAAATACAAAATCAGTCGGGGGTATCACAGGGGTAGGATTGATAATGAATAAGAAAATAGGAATGCGGGTAAACTACTATGACCAGCGCAGTGATCGCATTATCATTGTCAAGATAGATACGAAGCCAACATCGACAACAGTAGTACAGGTTTATATGCCAACTAGCTCTGCCGATGATGAGGAGATCGAAGAAATATATGAGGAGCTAAAGGAAATTATTCAGACAATTAAGGGAGAGGAAAACTTAATTGTTATAGGAGACTGGAATTCGGTAGTAGGACAAGGAAGTGAAGGGAAGATAGTGGGTGAATATGGTCTGGGCAAAAGGAATGAAAGAGGAAGCCGCCTGGTAGAATTTTGCACGGAACATAATTTAGTTATAACAAACACCTGGTTTAAGAATCACAAAAGAAGGTTGTATACGTGGAAGAGACCAGGAGACACCGGGAGATACCAGATAGATTTTATAATGGTAAGACATAGATTTCGGAACCAGGTTTTACAGTGTAAGACATACCCAGGGGCAGATATAGACTCTGACCATAACTTGTTGGTTATGAACTGTAGGCTGAAACTGAAGAAACTACAGAAAGGTAGGAAAATAAGGAGATGGGACCTAGATAAATTGAAGGAACCTGAAGTTCTTAAGAATTTCAGAGGGAGCTTCAGGCAACAATTAACAGAAACAGGGGAAAATAAAACAGTTGAGGAGGAATGGGTAAAATTGAGAGATGAAATAGTGAAGGCAGCAGAGGACAAAATAGGTAGGAAGGCAAGACCTACAAAGAATCCTTGGATATCACAGGAGATACTAAATTTAATCGATGAAAGGAGAAAGTATAAAAATGCAGTAAATGAAACAGGCAAAATGGAGTACAGACGACTAAGAAATGAGATTGACAGGAAGTGCAAAATGGCTAAGCAGGAATGGCTAGATGCAAGGATGTAGAAGAATGTATAAATAGGGGAAAAATAGATACAGCCTACCGGAAAATAAAAGAAACATTTGGCGATAAGAAAAACAGCTCTATGAATATCAAGGACACTGATGGAAAACCAGTTCTCAGCAAAGAAGGGAAAGCTGAAAGGTGGAAAGAGTATATAGAGGGGCTCTACAAAGGAAATGAACTTCGAGACTCTATTGTAGGAAGGGAAGAGGATGTTGATGATGATGAAATAGGAGATACTATACTGAGAGATGAATTTGACAGAGCACTGAAAGATCTAAGTCGAAACAAGGCCCCTGGAATAGATAATATCCCGTCAGAGCTACTGAAGTCTCTGGGAGAACCAGCCATGACAAAATTGTTTCACATTGTGTGTAAGATGTATGAGACAGGTGAAGTACCCTCAGACTTTAAGAAAAATGTTATAATCCCCATTACAAAGAAAGCAGGTGCAGACAGGTGTGAAAACTACAGAACTATCAGTTTAATAAGTCATGGTTGCTAAATATTAACACGAATTATATACAGAAGGATGGAAAAGCTGGTAGAAACCGACCTCGGGGAAGATCAGTTTGGGTTCAGGAGAAATGTAGGAACACGGGAGGCAATACTCACTTTACGGCTTATCCTAGAAGATAGATTAAGAAAAGGCAAACCTACATTTCTAGCTTTTGTAGATTTGGAGAAGGCTTTTGACAATGTTGATTGGAATAAACTCTTTCAAGTTCTGAAGCAAGCAGGAGTAAAATATAGGGAGCGTAAGGTTATTTACAACTTGTACAAAAACCAGACAGCGGTTGTCAGAGTTGAAAGGCATGAAAGGGATGCAGTGGTTGGAAAGGGAGTAAGACAGGGTTGTAGCCTTTCCCCAATGTTGTTCAATTTGTACATTGAGCAAGCTATAAAGGAAAGCAAGGAGAAATTTGGAGAAGGAATTAAAGTTCAGGGTGAAGAATTAAAAACATTGCGTTTTGCCGACGACATAGTAATTCTGTCAGATACAGCAAAGGACCTGGAAGAGCAATTGAACGGAATGGATAGTGTGCTAAAAGGTGCATATAAGATGAACATTAACAAGAGTAAAACTAGGGTAATAGAGTGTAGTGTAAGAAAATCAGGTGATGCTGAAGGAATTAGATTAGGTAACGAAACAATAAAGGAGGTAGATGAGTTTTGTTACTTGGGCAGTAAAATAACAAATGATGGTCGCAGTACAGATGATATAAAATGCAGAATGGCAATGGGTAGAAAAGCGTTCTTGAAAAAGAGAAATTTGTTAACATCGAATATTGATTTAAGCCTAAGGAAGTCCTTTCTGAAGGCATTTGTATGGAGTGTTGCCTTGTATGGGAGTGAAACATGGACGATAAGCAGTGTGGACAGAAAGAGGATAGAGGCTTTTGAAATGTGGTGCTACAGAAGAATGCTGAAGATTAGGTGGGTGGATCGCGTAACTAATGAGGAGGTACTGAACCGAATTGAGGAGAAAAGAAATTTCTGGCATACCTTGACTAAAAGAAGGGATAGATTGGTAGGACACATTCTTAGACATCAAGGAATTGTGAATTTAGCGTTGGAGGGAAGTGTGTGGGGTAAAAATCGCAGAGGGAGACCAAGAGACGCGTATAGTAAGCAGATTCAAGTGGATGTGGGTTGTCGTTCTTATGAGGAGATGAAAAAGCTTGCTCAGGATAGAGTAGGGTGGAGAGCTGCATCAAACCAGTCTCTGGACTGAAGACCATAACAACAACATAACAGCAATGCAGTAGAGAGTTACGTTTTGCTAAGGCAGCGGAGTTGAAGTGCCGCCAGCGCCCTTGTTTCAGTTGACGAGAATATGGTTGCCATGTGAGCCTGTCATGAAGTACCAGTCGAAGAAAAACGTTGATTCTTACATTGAGAAGTTATTCGTCAAGCTCCGAATGCAGGTGGACTTCCCGACGTCGACAGAAGTGCATAACGCACGTCTAAGCAGCAGAGAACTGAAACCCATGAGAGAGGCCCACGTTGCGCCTGCAGCTGGCGTTCAGCAACACACAAACTAGACGAGCTAAACTTTATACAGAAGACGTCAGAATACAATGAAGTGGATACTTTCCACCCAACTGCTGTCTCTAAGTCGTTAATGGCCACTAAAACAGAATCCTGAGGAACCCCATTCTTCTGGACATGAGAGGAGTTATGGGATGCAACAACATGAACTCGAAAGGAAGGACAGCTGAAAAGTTTTTAATAAAAAGTGGGAGTGAGCCCCAGAGACCCCATCCATGTAATGAGGTTAAAATGTGGTGTCGCCGTGTCATGTCATACACCTTCGATAAGTAAAAAAGACGTCGAGGAAACCACCTTGGCATGTAGCCAAGAGGCCCTGAGATTCAAACAGCCAACACAGCTGTCGGCTCACCATGCGCTCTACCAGTTTACAGAGGACATTTGTAAGGCTTATAGACCGATAATATCCACATCTAGCGGTTCATCACCCGGCGTAATCATCGGATCTATGGTCTTTCTCGCCACTGTGATGGGAAGACACCACCACTCCAGATGCGATAAACAAGGCTAGAACATGTCCCTTAGAGTCGACAGAGGGATGTTTTAACATCTGATTGTGGATTCTGTCTGGCTCTGGGGCGGTGTTATGGCAGTGGTTAAGGGCACTGAGAAACTCCCACTCGCTAACAGGAGCGTTATACACCTCCGGATGGTGGAAAGTAAATGACATGTGTTTGCGTTCTAACCACTGTTTTAATGTACGGAAGGCAGGATGATAACTTTGGGATGCAGCAGCGCGAGTCTAGTGCTAGGAAAAAGTCTGGGCGATTGCGCCGTGGTCCGTACAAACAGCCCCATTTAGAGAGATCTCAGGAATTACTGCCTGGGTCTGGTAGTCATTCAGGAGCTGGACCTTCATCCAGACTTGGGAAGGCATGGTACGCAACCCATGGTTGAGACGTACCTTTTCCAATATTCCTGTTTGCGTCTATGTATTATCTGGCGAGAAGGAGCTCAGAGTCGTTTGAATGCGATAAGATTTTCTAGCAATCGGTGGCGCATGGTGCTGAAGTGCACGCCTACGTCTCGGATGGGGTCCGCAATTTCCGACGACCGCCAAGGCATTTCTTTCGCTGGAGCATCCTGATGAAGGAGGAATTGCGTGCAGCAGCTAAAATCTTTTGAGTGACACTCTCAAACACCACGTTGATAGTATCTGGGAGAGTTCCAAGAGTGTCAGCAGGAACGAAGGCATCCCAATTTGTCTTGTTTAAAGCACATTGGGGAGGTCTTCCAAAGCAGTGACGATGGGGTTGTGGTAGAAAGATAGGACAGGTGGTAAGAGGCCAGGACTACAAACTGGGAAGTCAATAGCCGAGAAGGTGCCATGTGCCACACTGAAATGCGTAAGGGCTCCCGTGATTAAAAGACAGAGGTCGACCTGGGATATTAAGTTCTCTACATCTCTGCCACAGCCACTGACTATTCCAAGGTATTAGGGGCGTTAAAATCACCCAGTCGTAGAAAAGGCGTCCGGAGTTTGGAGATCAGTGTAGCCACCGGTAGAAGATATAGCTGCAGATGGTTATATCGTGTAGTATCCTTACACTGACAGCCATAGCTTCTAAAGGTGTCTGAAGGGGCATGGGTGCACTATAGACACAGTTAAGGATATACACAGACGCCACCCGAGACTCTGTTGTACACTGTCCAATTACAATAATATTCCCTGCAGACACGAAGGCAGGGGTCCGCATTGCTAGAAACCAGGTTTCCTGGACACCAATGCAGAGAGCAGGTGTTATGCAAAAGTTGACACAGCTCAGCCAGATGGGGGAAAAATCGCTGCAGTTCCACTGGAGAATTATTTCTTTGAACTGAGAGCCATTATAAAACTATAGAGCAGGTTATTCTATAGGGACACCTGCTACATCATAGATTCTGGTACATCAGTCAGTCGGAGATCCTTAGGTGATATGAGGATCTATACTTCATCTTCTGCTTCAGAAGATGAGGGTAGCTGTGGCTCTGAACCACCGATCATTCTTTTTTATTGGACCATCTTTTCCTCTCACTGGCCCTTTCGTTTGAAAGACTGAGAGGGCTTCTCATAAGTGGCATGCGGGATGGAGGAAGAGGAGAAGCTCTTAGACCAGCAGGTTGTAGATCCTTAACCCAGTGGTCAGGATTTTCTGGAGGACTCTGAGTAGCCTCAGAAGGGGGTGTCCCAAGGGAGAGCTGGAGGAGGCTGTTCTTTCTCCGGCCGGGAGGTGGGAATTGGTGTCCTTGAGGTTTGGAGGGAGAATTTCCCCAACAGCAGGTGTAACAATAGGGGATGGAGAGGCGCCTGCTCCCATCGAGGGCACAGTAGAAGATTGTTGGCTCCTAGGGTCCACAGGAGGAGGTGGTACAGTGGAAGGTGTCGTACAAAACGAGAATGGGGATGGCAGAGCAGCAGCAAAATATGTAGACAGACAAACTGGGTGTAGTCGCTCATATTTTCTTCTTGCCTCTGGATAATTAATTGGGTCTAAGGTCTTGATCTTCATGATCTTACGTTCCTTGTGCAAATGAGAGCAATCTGGCGAACAAGGCGGATGTATCTGCTTGCAGTTCACACATACAGGAGGTGGGGTGCATGGAGCATCTGGATGGGATGGACCCGCATTCCCTGCACATTGGGCTGGAAGTACATCGGGAGGACATACACCCGAACGTCCAGCACCTGAAGCACCTCATAGTGGGAGGGACATATGGCCTGACATCACACCTGTATATCATGACTGACCTTCTCAGTAAGTGTATCGCCCTTGAAAGCCAGAATGAAGCGCTGGTGGCAACCCTGTGATATTTAGGGCCACTATAGACGCATCTAACGAACTACTCTTCGTTCTAGGTTTGACCACAGCTCATCATCTGAGGAGATCACGGTAATAAATAAGACCTTGGACCGTGTTGAGCGTCTTATGGGGCGTGACACCGACCGTAAATCACCCACCTTGCACAGGAAAGCAGTGACTTGGACTGGACAGGGGATGTTGTCTGTATTAATACTGCCGCACTCCTCATCTTGGTGAAAGCGCCACCTCACCGAAATTGTCTTCACGATTTTCGACAAAGAACTGCGGCTTTGTTGGAGAAAAATATTCCCCATCGGCTTGCGTGCATACCAAGTATGGCTCACATGGCGCGGCCAGGGAAGGGGACGATCTGGTGTCAGATCTCTCTGCATTGAAGTCGGTCTTCCCACGCTTGGAGACGGTAGTTTTGCGTGCGCCGACGCTGTTATTTGCTCATTTCATCGTGGACCCACAAACAGCTACGGAACTACACGTCCACCCAGACAGAGCCCCGCTAGCCTGGGTAAGCTTAATACAACTGAGGTGCGGCAGGTTCTCAGGGGTTGCTCGCTAGCGGCTGTTCAACCTCAACAGCCATGCATCTCCTTGGCATGTTACACACTTTGAGATTGAGGTCTTAGAGAGAGAGAGAGAGAGAGAGAGAGAGAGAGAGAGAGAGAGGTTTATACCATCCTCGTGACCCGAACGATTAAGCAAATATCCCTGCGACGAACGATGGTCGCTGAAGCACGGAGAGAACTTGTGGTGTGGCGGACTGTGGGCGCAACACAGCCCACAGCTCGGGAACCCGGGTTCACTAAGTTCTTGCTCAGCAAATTAATGCTGAATCCCTGGGAGGTACAGCTCAGTGTACCTTCAAAATTACATCATAGTACTACACATATGACCAAAAACAGCGAAATGCTCCACCACACATGACTTTGTAATTTATCACATCTTTGCTACCAACTTCATTCGCGACACATTTGGCAGATAGGTTTCTGATATTGTAGGAGGGAGACGGAGGAGGCTGGTTCAAATATTTGTAAGCCTATTAGACCAAAGTGCTCCGGTCATCAGTCCATAGACTTACAAACTACCTAAACAAAGGACAACACATATACCTATGCCCGAAGGAGGACTCGCACCTGTGGCGGTAAGGAAGGGCTCATGACGATCGTTCCACTAACTCTGCCATTTATCCAATTACTAATGTTTGCGACTAGTTCGAACCATTAATAGCATTTACATTGTCTACTCTCCCCGTCCTTAATCAGATCAGCGAAGTTAGCGACTGACGGTCCAGTAATTGGATGGGTCACCGTCCGGGTCTGCCGAGTGCTGTTGGGAAGCGGGGTGCACTCAGCCCTTGCGAGGCCATTGGAGGAGCTACTTGATTCACAAGTAAGGACTCTGGTCACGAAAACCGGCTGAAAGTGTGGGGTGCTGACTAGGGATGGGAAAAACCGACCGGTTAAAACCGATACCGGTATTTTAGTTTTGAATAACCGGTTTTTTCGGTATTTATTTGGTTTTGGTTTTAACCGGTTCTTTTGTAGTTATTGCCAAGAACCAGGTAAAAAAACCGGTACGACTACTTCCTGTAGTAGTGGTGTTGTTTGTAAATAAATTAAAAAATTAAAACTAGTAGACCCTAATATTTAGGACTATTCCTAAAATTTCCACTGCTGTGAAATATTAGGTCATCGCAGTAACTAAGACAAGCGATCAGTGATAATCTAAGAACAATCCCGGCAGTCAGAAACGCGCAACAAACGCGTGGCATAAGAACTGGTGCTATTGAGGCATCGATGCACGTGTTGCCGTGTGGCGTGGCCTATTAGACGACGCGCGCGCACCGGCAGTGTACAAGACTTGCCTCCGTCTGGTCATGCGGCAGTTCCTTGCTGTCGTCGCCAGACAACGGTTGTGTATTAAATGGCACCATCCCAATTGTGGAAGTACTTCACAAAGTACAGGATCAGTGAGGTATAATGCTCCATTTGCTTTAAAAAGCTGAAAACAGGTGGAGGTACTACAAACATGCTGTGTCGTTTAAGGAGAAAGCATCCAAAATGTTTCTTGGAAGAGAAGGTAAATTCGATTCATATACCTATTTTGTAAGCTTGGAATAATAACTTTTAATGTATTATCATATTGTCATGCTAACAAGTTTTATTAAAGTCATTCCTTGAAAGCGAAGGGCTTTCCTAATAACCAATATGGGTTTAGGTAACATTGATCATGTGGTGCCTCGCGGTCTGAGGCTCCATGTGACGGACTGCGAGGCTGCTCCAGTCGGAGGTTCGAGTCCTCCCTCCTGCCTCGGTCATGGGTGCGTATGTTGTCCTTCGCTTAAGTTAGATTAAGTAGTTTGTAAGTTTAGGGACCGATGACCTAAGCAGTTAGGTCTCATAAGAACTCACACCCATTTCATGATGTGGCACACAGCTTTTCTAGTTCAGTTTGCTTAAATTTACACTGACAACAATCATACTGATAGTCGGAACTGTATTTTTCGAAATACTTCTGCAGCACTGATGGAAGTTCATTTACTGACTGTAACTATATATATTGTTTATATAATGAGATATTCGTATGCGCTGGCTCACAAGTCCAACTTACGGAGTGGTTGGCTCAATATTCGCAACTGCCGGATGGAAATACTAGGCCAGTAAATCTGTAGCAGGCCGCGGTGGTCGAGGGGACTGAGGCGCTTCAGTCACGGTCTGCACGGCCACTACGGTCGGGGGTTCGAATCCCCCCTCGTGCATGGATATTTGTGCCGTCTTTAGGATAAGCTATTTGTTAATTAGTTTGTAAGTTTAGGGACTGATAACCCCGTAGTTAAGTCCCATAAGCTTAACAAACATCTGAACATTTTTTGAGTAAATCTGTATGCTTCGTATATCGTCTTCTACGGACTCGGGGCTAGGTTTACACACACTCAAGATGGCGTAGTATTCGGAGGGGTTCTCGCAAAATATGGAGAGACTAGTGATTTTTCGTATAACGTAAATTTACCTAAATTTTAACTAAATACCGTAAGTTTTGGTTTAGGCCGAAACTAGAAGAACCGAAGATTCGATTACTGGAAATAATAGCAATAAAAAACCGAAAACCAGCGATTTAAAAAACCGGTTATCTTGAGCAATTTTTACAGTGCGTTTGAACTGGTGATGAAAAGAATCGGTATAACCGAAAACCGGTTGTTTCAGCAATAACCGGCATCCCTAGTGCTGACCACATCCCACTCTATGGCCTTTGGACGTAGGATGACTTGTCTACCAGCGGTAACTATTGTGCTTTACGACTGTTTTCGGACGGAGATTATATACACTGAAGAGACAATGAAACTGGTATAAGAATGCATATGTGTGCATAAAGGGTGTTTCACTGTGTTTGCCTCTGTAACTTATAATAGGTGACGGGAAATTTAAATGCGGTAGGTCAACACAAGAAATGTTACACTTTCTGCGGAGCTATGAATATAGTTTATTGTATCATTTTCCAAAGAGTTACACCACAAAGATGTATTTTTTAAATGGAACAATAGTTTTTCTAACGTGCATTGGATTCGTTGAAACCAGCTGCGTCCAAATCAATTTAAACTACATTCCTATCACTGTTAGTTTGGGAGCTACAACCCTTCAAAGTGTAGGGAGCGGAGGCTACGATAGTGTAGTGGTCATGAGACAGTGGGCCGTGCCCCAGGGGATAGCCACTCGGCCAGTCAGCTACGCTATCGCAGCCTCCGCCCCCGAAACGTTGAAGGGTTGTAGCTCCCAAACTAACAGTGATAGGAATGTAGTTTAAATTGATTTGGACGCAGCTGGTTTCAATGAATCCAATGCACGATAGAAAAAACTATTGTTCCATTTAAAAAATTATATCTTTGTGGTGTAACTCTTTGGAAAATGATACAATAAACTATGAAACTTCCTGGCAGATTAAAATTGTGTGCCGGAACCGGGACTCGAACCTGGGACCTTTGCCTTTCGCGGGCAAGCGCACTGCCAACTGTGCTATCCCGACACGACTCACGATGCCGCCTCACAACTTTACTTCCGCCAGTACCTCGTCTCCTACTTTCCAAACTTCACAGAAGCTCTCCTGCAAACACGCAAGACTAGCACTCCTGGAAGAACGGATATGGTGGAGACATGGCTTAGCCACAGCCTAAGGGATGTTTCCAGAATGAAACTTCACTCTGCAGCGGAGTGTGCGCTGATATGAAACTTCCTGGCAGATTAAAATTGTGTGCCGGAACCGGGACTCGAACCTGGGACCTTTGCCTTTCGCGGGCAAGCGCACTACCAACTGTGCTATCCCGACACGACTCACGATGCCGCCTCACAACTTTACTTCCGCCAGTACGTCGTCTCCTACTTTCCAAACTTCACAGAAACTCTCCTGCAAACACGCAAGACTAGCACTCCTGGAAGAACGGATATGGTGGAGACATGGCTTAGCCACAGTCTAAGGGATGTTTCCAGAATGAAACTTCACTCTGCAGCGGAGTGTGCGCTGATATGAAACTTCCTGGCAGATTAAAATTGTGTGCCGGAACCGGGACTCGAACCTGGGACCTTTGCCTTTCGCGGGCAAGCGCACTACCAACTGTGCTATCCCGACACGACTCACGATGCCGCCTCACAACTTTACTTCCGCCAGTACGTCGTCTCCTACTTTCCAAACTTCACAGAAACTCTCCTGCAAACACGCAAGACTAGCACTCCTGGAAGAACGGATATGGTGGAGACATGGCTTAGCCACAGTCTAAGGGATGTTTCCAGAATGAAACTTCACTCTGCAGCGGAGTGTGCGCTGATATGAAACTTCCTGGCAGATTAAAATTGTGTTCCGGAACCGGGACTCGAACCTGGGACCTTTGCCTTTCGCGGGCAATTTTAATCTGCCAGGAAGTTTCATATCAGCGCACACTCTGCTGCAGAGTGAAATTTCATTCTGGAAACAATAAACTATGTTCATCGCTCCGCAGAAAGTGTAACATTTCTTGTGTTGATCTGCCGCATTAAAATTTCCCGTCACCTATTATTTTGTAAGTTACAGAGGCAAACACACTTAGTCAAACACCCTGTATCTGCGGCGGTGGAATGGTGGAGCGGTCTAAAGCAATGCGGAGGAGAAAGTGGCGCTTGCCGACGCCGACTGGCGAGAAGACGAGGAAAGTGCGGGAGACCGCCTCCCCAGCCCTGGCCGGCAGGTGTCCAAGAGATTCAATTCCGGCGCAGACGGCGCGTTAAGTGAATGGCGGCCACCCTGCTCCCGGGGCGGCGGTTATCTCCCCCCCCCCCTCCTACCCACTCCGCTCAGCCACGACCATTTGCTAATTAGCCCTGCGTGTCCCGGCGAGGGAAACGATCCTCCGACCTCACCGCAAGTTGGCGTCCCAACTCGTGCGCCGACAGACGGCGAGTATTCCCAGCCGCCAGTTGCGCCAGCAGGCAGATAGTCCAACACATTTCCTTCGTGTGAACTCACAGCTGCTGCGGAAACTCCAAGTTCACCGGTAGAGCAGAGAGCTGGCGGTGTTAGGCTTAGTATTTCATAGCGACTTCCAGTGGCGGCTGGTGACAATGTGCTAATGTGCTGCAGCACACTGTAAATCTATATCTATATATAAAAGGCTTGTGTGTCTACGTGCTGACAGACATTTCTCCATGACCACATATTGCCACCCTCTCGTGGTTGTGGTGGTAGATTGGCCTTGGTCTAATGATGTTAGTAAGGGAGTTTGGTCGCGGTGCGTGGCAATGGGTGAGTGTGACGAGCAAAAATTCGCAAAATATGCAATAAATACTCTTAGGAAAAGCTATATACCCTGTGGCTTACGATCTTTACGGTACGAGTCAAAATCTGTTTATTCTTTCAGTCGTCAGACAATGCGGTCCTTTCAGACTTTAATAACGACGAGGAATATCAAATACGCATTTTCTGTTTATATATCACATGTTTCCGTCAACCACACATTACCGACTATGAACAGAGACACAAAACAAAGGTAAAAATCCAGATAGACTCAAAGATAACAAATACTCGCGGAACATTGGTCACTTTCGTGGAAGCTTGGTGGAAACACAGACATACATTAATGATATAGCCGCGACACTCTCTGCTGTGAAACTATGCGACGTAGTCCTACTCATATCCTGACGGCCTCCTGTGATAATGTTGGCAACAGATGTCGAATAACGAGAATCATGTGACATCGTCATAAGCCAATCGCGTGACAAGCAAATATTTTGTCGTGAAATCAAGCATACAGCAGGAACAGCAGTATTTATCTACACTGTATGTGGTTCGGTCATCTTTGCAACGATTTTATATCGTGTTATTGATGTTGCCAACATAAAAACACGAGGCCGCCAGGATAGAAAGTAAAATTTTACCGAATCAGATACATCCGTTGTTGTCACATCTCATTATGGCTAGCTCTTTCACGCGAAACTCTTTTGTATAGAGTCTCATGATTCACAGTCTTACAATTCATTCCAAATTCCTATTCAAGAAGATATTTGTGAAAACTGTTACAAATCAATATTCGCACTTATCCAATATCGTTTTCAGAAATATAATTTGCCAGCCGCTTTCGGCGCTGCTGTTGCAATGTGTAGCTTTATGAACACAACCTAACATTGAATTTACATTGTTCCGAAGCACGGACTTAAATTAATTTCACTCTTAGTATGAAAAACTTTATGACCATTCATCGTTTTCGACAATGACTTCTACTTAAATTTGACATCTTGGCTAGGAGAGCTGAGTTTATTGACAGAGAGATCCAACAAGGATTTTTTTTTTTTTTTTTTTTTTTTTTTGCTGACCTACGTCCGGAACCCAAAGAACCATGATATACACAGGACCTTCTTAAACAACCGTCGCGAAGCACTGCCATATAAGCTAGTATATTACTAAAATTATGCCATTTCTCTTCGAAAGACAGCGAGAAATTGCTGTAAAATTACATCCTTTCTCTTGGAATGCGAGCCAGATAGCACAACAAAATTATGCCAGTTTCTTTCCAATGCGTATTAGAATGCTAGTAATAAGGTTGAAAACGCGCTCTGGAAACCAGCTCCGTGTGCTAAAGTGGGATTCAGCCGCGCTGGTACGTGCGCAGAGAGGCGGCGCAGTCGTCTGTTCGCTAGTGCGCATGCACAGTCGTGACGTCAAGCCTGACGGCTCATGAGTGCTGAGACCGACTGCAGCACCAGATCAATATTTCTCTTCGCACTGCGTGTAACGGTTGCGAAAGAATAATATATGACGAATATTGCGGCATACAGAGTCAAAAAGCGCGCCGGCTTAGGCATCTTCCGCGTTGTCTCTCAAACCTACTTGTGTGAGGCTGGTATTCAAATACCTCTGAGTCTAAATTTTTAATTTCTGTACATAAAATCAATATTTTAAACGTTATATTTACTACCTGCAGTGAATACATGCAGTTGGCAACGTTGTTATAAATTACCCTGAAGGTCGTATTGTCAATACAGTATTAATTGGTATTTAATTAAAGGCAATCATACAAAGGTTGACGTGTTTGACGTAAGACTTCAATCACAAACAACATTAGTAATGTTTAGCCAACATGCGAGTGAAACTGCACTTTTCAACCAATCAGTTTCATTGGTCGCTTGTGTAGAACGCAGATGACTTGGTGGGGATGTTACTAAGCTCCGTTATTTCCATTGTCAGTCACGCTTTGTGCAGTCGCTGAAGAAGTGTTTCGCGGTGTATTTCTTCGTGAAAGTGCGCGTTACGTACTGTGCGAGCAACATAGAGGTGGCAAGAAAAGTGAGTAAACGAGGAAATTTAGAAGGAAAGTGTATGAAAACAGTTGTATTTGCGGATGTGATATTCGCAATGCACTTTTTTTGCTTTCCATGTTTGTTGTTTGGGAACAGTGATGCGTGGAGTACAGTGGGAGGGAAAGACCTCAGGCAACTTAATGCATTAATAAAAAAAACATAAAGGAAGTCATAAACATGTAAATAACATAGTTCATTAGGTAAAGCTAATATCACAACAATTTTAAGTCATGGTTTTTATTTTTGTATATTTTGTTTCCTGTTTATTTTTGTAATATTGTAGCACACTGGTCAAATTCTGGCTTGTTGTAAATTGGCATCGTCTAATAAAGCTATATACTCTGGTAGGCACTTAGGGAAGAGTATAAGTGATATGCACACGTAGTGGTTCCAGGTTTCCGCGTTTGCATTACCGGCTACGAGCCACACACGCTTCTCATGATGTCATGATAGATTTATTGGATTCTTATGTAAACAAGCAAGCAAGCTTTTGATTATTTTAATTTTATTTCTATTAGTTACCAGTTTATAAAAAATACTTCTTCGTTTTGATATTATTCATACTTATATTGCTGATGATATAGAAATAAGCATGTTTTATGAAATACCTTGTATGTACTGTTTATATTGTTCATTTGTTGTTTTCACAAAAATACAAATGCCAATAAAAAACCATATAAAAACTGAAAACTAAAACCAAAACATTCAGTGGCTCAAAACTATGAGAAGATACTGTCAAAATACGATCACACGCCAGAGCGTGAAGTGGCACCTAGCATCATCGCGCCAGAGCGTGAACGGCAGCGAACGTGTTAATCTTCCTCCACTTACTCCAAGTGATTACCATCTTTTCTTGCACCTCGCGAAAGTCGTGTCTTCCTTCCAGCTTTTCAGCAACGACGGAGAAGGTAAAGGCGACTATCAAGCAATTTCCAATACATGAATACAAAATTTGATTTCACGAAATAACATGGGCCTCAATCCTACTGGTCACTACGTCGAAAAATAGCTCAACCATTGTTGCATGACATGATACAGTTTTTCATTTACCTAAGCTATCTTTTTTAAATTTTAATGAGAAACGTACTTCCTGTAGGCGACACCTATAACGTGCTGAGATGAGGAAAGTTTGCAACCGATTTCTCATACACAAACAGCAGTTGACCGGCGTTGCCTGGTTAAACGTTGTTGTGATTCCTCGTGTAAGGAGGAGAAATGCGTGCCATCACGTTTCCGACTTTGATAAAGATCAGATTGTAGCCTATTACGATTGGGGTTTATCATATCGCGACATTGCTGCTCGCGTTGGTCGCGATCCATTGACTGTTAGCAGAATATCGAATCGGTGGGTTCAGGAGGGCAATACGGAACGCCGTGCTGGTTTCCAACGGCATCGTATCACTAGCAGTCGAGATGACAGGCATCTTATCCGCATGCCTGTAACGGATCCTGCAGCCACGTCTCGATCGCTAAGTCAACAGATGAGGACGTTTGCAAGACAACAACCATCTGCACAAACAGTTGAACGCCGTTTGCGGCGGCGGCGGAGACCATGGCTGCGGTTACCCTGCATCACAGACAGGAGCGCCTGCAATGGTGTACGCAACGACGAACCTGGGTGCACGAAGGCAAAACGTCATTTTTTCGGGTGAATTCAGGTTCTGTTTACAGCGTCATGGTGGTCGCATCCGTGTTTGGCGACATCGCGGTGAACGCACATTGGAAGGGTGTATTCGTCATCGCCATACTGGCGTATCACACAGCGTGATGGTATGGGGTGCCATTGGTTACACTTCTAGGTCACTTCTTGGTCGCATAGACGGCACTTTGAACAGTGGCCATTACATTTAAGATTTGTTACGACCCGTGCTCTTCCCTTCATTCGATCCCTGCAAAACCCTACATTTCAACAGTATAATGCAGGGCCGCATGTTGCAGGTCCTGTACAGGCCTTCATGGATGCGGAAAATGTTCGAATGCTGCCCTGGGCAGCACATTCTCCAGATCTCTCACCAATTGAAAACATCTGGTCAAGGGTGGCCGACCAAGTGGCTCGTCACAATACGCCAGTCACTACTGTTGATGAACTGTGGTATCGTGATGAAGCTGCATGGGCATCTGTACCTGTACACGGCATCCAAGGGCGGTTTGAGTCAATGCTCAGGCGTGTCAAGGCCGTTATTACGGCCGGAGGTGGTTGTTCTGTTACTGATTTTTCAGAATCTATGCACCCAAATTGCGTGAAAATATAATCACATGTCAGTTCTAGTATAATATATTTTTCAAATAAATAACCGTTTATCATCTGCATTTCATCTTGGTGTAGCAATTTTAATGGCCAGTAGTGTATATGTTTCCAACCGTGTGATTGAACTTGTGTGTTCGTATGAATGTGGAAGGTTGCTTTTAATACTGACTGACTTCTGCGCAATTGCTTACAGTCGCCGCTTCGCGCGTTAGGCCTCGTTTACTATAGTTAAAATGCATGGTTTCGTAAGTCGTCTGCACTGCCGTCTGCTATGTAGCCAGAGACACCCTTACTTGACAATACGGCGACACCTCGCCATAGTGTGGTACCAACTTAATCATGTACCAAATCGGTAACAAAAGAGACCTCTCCTGAACAGTAGTAGAGGGAATTATCTCTTTTAGGTAGTGAGGGTTGATAGACAGTAGGCTTTGAACGCACCTCAACATCCGGTATGGCTAGGGAACGCTCTGCGCATGGCCTTTGGGCTCACTCTTGCTGCGACCGCCGATGCGAGTATTTTGTCGAATCATGCTGAGGGGATGGCATGCTGCTAGAACTTTACTTATGATCAGGCATTCCTGGATTAATACTGAGGGTTTTCTTAAGTAATTCTTTCGCTATGTAGAGCAAAGTTGAGTAATTTAGTGTCAATTTAGTATTTATATTTCCAATCTGGTAATCATTTAAGTGTCTTCTTTTCTCAAGTTAGAATACACTTGTGTGGCCTTCAGCCTTTGCGTAAGCTTAGTATGTTTGACTTACTTGCTTTTTTTTTAACTAACGTTTTCGCCTGGTGTCTGTTTCCACAAGCATGCTGAACTCTCTCTTTCTCTCTCTCTCTCTCTCTCTCTCTCTCTCTCTCTCTCTAGTGATTTCCCTAAATTACTCCAGGCAAATGATGGGATGGTTCCTTTCAAAGGGCACGGCCGGTTTCCTTCCCCATCCTTACCCAGAACTCCGAGCGTTAGCTCCGTCTCTAATGACCGACAGGACGTTAAACTCCAAACTTCCTTCTTAAACTCTCTCTCATTCCATCTTTCCTATCTTGGTATGACCGATTTCGTAACGGTCATTACTTCAGCTTTCAGTCATGATCTTTATTGAATTCTCGCATGTGCTTTACTTGTTTATTTAAAAATTAATTGTTTCTGTCTCACTCTCTCTGTTTTTTATGTAAATTCTATGTAATTCACCTTGTTCGTACACAACGTGGTACTTAAGGATAGTATGCCGCTGCCTAAACGTTCAAATGTTTGTAAAGTCTATGGGACTTAACTACGGGGTCATCAGTCCCTAAACTTACAAACTACTTATGAACTACCTACAACTAAGGACGGCACAAATATCCATGCCCGAGGGGGGATTCGAACCCCCGACCGTAGTGGCCGTGCACCCCGTGACTGAAGCGCCTGAGTCCCCTCGACCACCGCGGCCGGCTGCCGCTGCCTCCCAGCACATGAGTTCGTTCGTGCATCGTATACTTTTAAATTGTGCTTGAAGACATCCGCCATTTCGTCAAACTGTCGCCGACGCTTCGATCTGTAACCTTGAATTGTTCCCGACTGAGTAAGTGTCGCAGGCATTAAGCGTGAGTCTGTGAGTGAATGAGTGTGCTTTCTTTATCCACTGTGTATGTGCAAATATCCTCCACGTTCCCTCCATATTCAGAAAGGGCAGAAACCATTTTATTACAGGCAGTAACTTAATAATTTAATTCCCTGTTGTACAAGGTGTGTGCTTAATCGTTCTTATTTCGTCTCCCCACATTTTTGCTTGTTTATTCTTTTGAATAGATAATAATCTAAAGTATCTTGCTCCCCATCCCATGTTTATATATCTATTACTTCGTCTATATTATTTTTGTGTTTGTTAAAACGTTGGCTGCTCCCTTTAGGAGTAAGCAGTTAGATACATTTCCGTTGCGCAAGAACTGTGGCTATTCACAAAGTAATTTGGAGCAGCAGTGAGCGTTAACTTGCATTTTCTGATCTCTACCGCCAGAGATTTTTCAGTAAAAAATATAAGAAGCTAATTTCAGTGTGAAATAGCATGAAGAGCCGACATATTGCACAGTTTTGCTTCTTTCTAGCCTGCACTTTGCTTTGGCAACATGCATCATTTTCGCATTTTGATAACCAATATAGACAGCACTATCAGACGTATTTGTGTACGTTTTTGTGTCTGTGTCCGTATCGTCTGTTCTACGTGGATGGCCAGAACCTCCTCTACATCTGTGAGAATATTCTAGTGACCACTGCAACAAACATCGTTGCACAACTAACACAGAACGTCCAACTTGTGTAGCAGTACTCTGAAAGAATCATTGCAACACTCAGACTGTCACAATTTGACCAGTTTCAGACTCGTCCAGTTGCACGAGGGAAGCACGAGTGTCTCCTCTCCATGGTATGAAGCCTGTTTGCTTCACTGAGCCTCTGGCAGCTATGTCACAAAGATATATGTTGCCCGAGGACGGTGAAACCACTATCAATACATCTACAAAGTAGCATCTGCTGTCATCCAAAATATCTACGTTTTATTTGCTTTTGTATAATTTCTATTTTTCCCGTAGTGTGAAAGAAAATAACAAAAGGTATGTTTCTTTGAGAGGATATGTAAATTTTTTATTACTCCACGTAAGCAATCATTACTGCGTTTCACGACATTAAAATTTGATTATAATCATATTTCGTGTCACAATTCTCTTTGAAGATTTCTGTTCCGCCCTTATTAATTTCGCGGAATTACTCACTCTTCTCTTTGAAAGGCGTGCGACAGTGCGGACGGAGATGAACGCGATACAAGATCAAAGAAACTGCTGAAGAGAAATAATAATCGAATGTCTTACATCAGAGGAAAGACGTATATTAAAGTGATATTCTCATTTCTACTTATCGTAAGCTTCATTGAACGCCCTCCGTCCGTTATTATCTACGCACGATGAGAAAAGGTAATTTGTAATAATCTGCAGTCATTATTGTCCTTTACGCTAGGCGTAATAACGAATTACGCAACATCGACGAATCACTCGTCTGTTGTTTCAGAGTGCGTCACAGTATCATTCCAATAGTTCTGGAAATGATCATTCAAATACTAAGAGGTTATTACATTCAATATCTACATCTATATACATACTAAGCAATCCACAATACTGTGTGTGCCCCCTCCCCGTAGCACACTTCGGCGCTACAATCACAAGCTATAGTTCCGCCTATATATCTGAAGTGTTGGAGCCTGTTATTCTCGCATACATATGAGTCACTTACCATTAACACTAGAAATATTGCGTACACCATAACAAATTCCACAGTTCGAAAGTGATGAGTGGGTCTAGTGTAATTGTTTCATTCAAACCATTAAAATGCATGAAAGTATGATTTCTAGCACAAACCTGTTTCCTAAATGGAAACTTTTTATTATTTTAGTACAATTAAAAATGAAAAAAAACTTAATCTATTCCATTTGTTACATTGTAAAGTTGAAATTACATCCAGAGTTATTGTAACCTAAAGTTCAGTCGTGTGAATGAAGTATGCGCATTACACTACTTTGAGCCGGCCGCTGTGGTCGAGGAGACTAAGACGCTCCAGTCACGGTCTGCACGGCCACTACGGTCGGGGGTTCGAATCCCCCCTCGGGCATGGATATTTGTGCCGTCCTAGTTCGTAAGTAGTTCATAAGTAGTTTGTAAGTTTAGGGACTGATGACCCCGTAGTTAAGTCTCATAGACTATACAAACGTTTGAACACTACTTTGACTCGTTGTACTGCCTTTGACAGCATTAGACTACTTTCACTCGTTGTACTGCCTCTGGCAATGTCACGTGCACTCATGTGTGGATTGCGACTTTTCGCTATATCCTACATCGCATTTTACCATTGATAATATTAAGGCAAGTGTGACTATACGATTACAAACCTGCGTAGCTACGTTTCTGATTTAGAAGTTTAGCTCGATGTTATATTAGGATCGAATCGTGTCTGCTTTCATGCTCCAGCAAGAACCTCAGTTGTAGATACTATCATTTACCTGTTATCCTGTAGTTAGAAACACTCTAAGCATAGGCTGTAGATTGCAAATGAGAAATATTACATAAAATAAATGGTTCATTAATAAAAGGATTTTATTCTGAGTTTTGCAAATGATGTACTCAAAGATTTTGTTGAATAATGTTTATTCAGTCAAATTGATCCTTACTAGAAGTGGTTTGATAAAATACTAATAATAAATAGAATAAAGTGGTTACACATTTGTATTGTCTGCGATAAGAAATTGGTAGCACATTTCCTCATCTAACTAATGATAACTTTATGAAACACAGAAATTCTATATATTTCGCGAGCACTCTACAGTTCAAAATAATGTAAGTTTCCCAAAAACCATTTCTACAGCCGTAATTCCTTTGCAAAAACGAAACACGTATCAGCTGGAGTGGCGTACACTTGTTCTTACCAAATTTAGATTCAGGAGAAGCACTGTTTGCTGCGCAAATGTTAACACTCTGCGGGCTTAAATCACTCTTTCACTCAGGAATGTCCTTCTTCTGCCGAGACTAGACAAGGAGACTCCTTTTCATGCACACCCTTCGCTCATCTTCCTCTGAAACACACTTCCTACCAGTTCTGTACCTAGGCCGCTTCTTCATTGGCTGATCGCCATCCCCTCCCAAATAGCATACGTTTTAACATGAGATATTTCTTTATGTAAAAACTGAACATCTGAAACCACTTCCTTCCTCATATAACATTATTATAAATACAAAAAAGGATAGTTAATTAGTATTTCATAAAGTCTGAAATAAATTTTCATAAGCTTAATCGCTCATGCCACACAATATTTACGTAAATTACTGGCAAATTGTACAATAACAGGACACACTAAATTAAATATATGACAGCTAAAACATGCTGCTTGCATTTTCAGTGTTATTATAGAGAATATCTTGATCTGTTTATATTATTTTGAGTACAAAGACTAAGTGAGGATAACAATAACATCAAGCGCTACATGCAGACACTAACTATAACAAAACAAACCGTTGCTTTACAGCCAAACTCGTAAACTTTGTAATATACTCCTACCGATTCTGATCATGTATCTTGTTTGTTACATCAAGCGAAGGAACGTCTGTGGGTTCCAAGCGTCAGCTTTAGGTTCCAGTAACTGGATGTAATTAACATTTTACAATGTAACGAACGACACTGATTAACTTAATCATTTTTTCTATTTTAAGTTGTGCTAAAACATTAACAGAATGCCATTGAAAGCATAGGTTTGTGTTAAAAAATCATACTTCCGTGCAATTTTAATGGTTTGTATTAATTAACTGCACCAGCCTTATCCTCACTTTCGATCTGTGACCTTAGTTGTCCATCACTGAACTACTCGAGTCATTAGTCGGTAGACTTACAAACTATTTAACCTAACTTATGACGAGGACAATAAAACACCTATGCCCGGCGGAGGACTCAAAACTCCGACGGCGAGCAGCGGCGCGCTCCGCAGTAGGGCGCCTAAGAACGCTCGGCTACTCCACTGCGGCTTTACGAAACGTTTCCAGTGATGGTGTTAACTGAGTCACCCTATATATTCAGAGCTTGTCGACGGCCACATTGCTACAGCAGCTACAATGAGCGACCACATACGGTCCGCAACGTTCGTGAGCGTCGCCAATTGGATTGCAATGCCGGCTTAGATTTCCTGTTCTCCTGATATGTCGGACGTCGAAAACGTGTTGTCGATGATTTTGGAACGTCTGGCACGGATACACCGCCTTCGATACGCCAAACCATCTTCATCAATACGCGTTAGCAGCGTGGACTGTGGTGCCCCACCAACATATCCAAAACCAGATTGATTGAATGCCGCGGCATGTAACAGCTGTTACAGCCTGTAGTGGTACATTCCACGGGGCTATAATGTCACTCGGGTAATCTTTATGCAACGTGTTAACCCGGAAATAAATTGGTTTTTTATATCACCATCCTCCTTGGCGTTGCATTTTGGATGGTGTAGTGCCACTAAGTCGATTCATCACCTCAGATTGCAGGACAATAAAATGTACATTTGCTCAATATATTTGTAGCATTAACAATGTTTTATTTTAAATACTTAAAGCTTTGTACTAGTTTTGTTTTATGTTCGGTGAAAGTGTCGCAATCCGTGCGGACAGAATCTTTCCTATCGGGACCAGAGATAAAATTGCTGACCACAATACGTTTCAGGTCGTCAGTCAACAGGTAGCAGAAGATTCTGTGGTCGGGTGTTGTGTTATGCTAATATAGTGAAACAAATAGAAATAATTAACATGTTATGTTTTATCTGAATAAATCAGACTGTGGCACATTTTTGGGCAGATTAACAGTTTTTAGCATTTGTGTTTCCTGTTTCTTACAGGCACCCCACTTCGGTAAACAGTTAGTACTACAAATTAGACTGTTAAATAGTGTATCAGTGTCTTCGACCATAGTTACGCAAACACCTTAACACCTTATGTCGAGATGCTGCATAGGACTGTACCGCGAATTAAACTGAATCAACAAAACACATTTTGTGTCGAACCTCCTTTTACCGAGGGAAATTCATCAGCTCGTAGTATGTTCTCAGAAAGTCAAGGGAGGTTTCCTGCAGAACCAATGAACCGAGCTAATTGCTGTGTGTATAACCGTACATAACAGCGAAAGTGGTGCTGACGCCAAATTTCATGCTAATCGGTTAAACGGTATGCACCGTACGAAACTTTATGTAGACAATGACCTTCCTCTTGTTTTGAATATCATGTTGCAAAATTTCATCAAAATCGGAATAAGAATGTAGATGTGTGTCGAAGTCTTTTGTAAACTACCCCCCCCCCCCACCATGCACCGCACTATATCTAATGTAAACCGTGTCATTTGTTTTTTCCATTTTTTTTTAAGTTGTGCTACATTTTATCACAATCGGATGAACAGTATGGCTGCACACAGAATACTAATCTAATCCGAAGTATGAGTGCTTACCAATTACAATGTTTTAGCTATTCTTTTTTTCCATTTTTCTGTTACTCCATTGGTTTCTCCCATTTGCCGATTTTCATACATTTAATTTGTCTCGAGAAATGAGTTCATGAACTCACTAGAAAAGTAAATGATTGTGAAAACATACTTGAAATCCTAGCAACAAATAATACGGAGCCAATAAAGAGCATCAAAATAGATACAGGGATTAGTGAACACAGGTGTTGCGAGAATAATAATGAAATTCCCAAATCGAACAAAATAAAACGAAAAATATATCTACTCAAAAATCAGATAAAAATTCGGTTAACGCTTTTCTGAGAGAGTTTTGTAAACTTATAATATGAGTGTAGATCAGTTCTGGATTACATTCAAAGAAATCATATCAATACCAGATGGGGGATTTATACTAAGTAAATTAACAAAATAAGGGGGCCAACGCCCCTTTGTACACAAAACAGGTCGGGACAGAAATACACAATCAAAGCAAAAAGCGTGACAAATGCAAATTTACAGAAAATCCCCAAGACTAGTAATCTTTTACAGAAATTCGAAATTTAGTGGGGAATTCAATGCGACAGCTTATAGTAGTTTCAGAAACGAAACTTTGTCTTGTAATCTGGCAGAAAATTCAAAGAAACTCTAGTCAGATGTTAAGTAAGCTACCGGTAAAACACAATCAACACCTTTAGTGCGCTATACAGTGCTGCTATAGCAGAATTGGTGAACACAGCTTTCTGAAATTCCTTCACGAAAGAAGACGAAGTAAATACTCCAGAATTCTACATCTACATACATACTCCGCAATCCACCGTAAGGTGCGTGGCGGAGGGTACACTGTACCACTACTAGGCATTTCCTTTCCTATTCCACTCCCAAATAGAACGAGGAAAAAAAGAATGCCTATATGCCTCCGTACGAGCCCTAATTTCTCTTGTCTTTGTGATCACTACGCGAAATGTAAGTAGGCGGCAGCAAGATCGTACTACACTCAGCTTCAAATTCCGGCCCTCTACATTTTCTCAACAGAATTTCACGAAAAGAACGTCGTCTTTCCTCCAACGATCCCCAATTGAGTTGCCGGAGCATTTCCGTGGCACTCACGCATTCTTCGAACCTACCAGTAACAAACCTAGCTGCTCGCCTCTGAACTGCCTCTACATTTTTCTTTAAACTGATCTGCTGCGGGTCCCAAACACTTGAGCAATACTCAAGACGTGGTCGTACAAGCGTTTTATACGCTGTCTCCTTTACAGATGAAGTACATCTTCCCAAAATTCACCCAATAAACCGAAGTCGGCTGTCCGCCTTACTCACAACTGTCCTTACATGTTCGTTCTATTTCATATCGCTCTACAATGTTACGCCTAGATATTTGTACGACGCGACAACATCAATAACCTCACTACTAATGCTGTATTCGAACATTATGGGATTGTTTTTCCTACTTATGCGCATCACCTTACATTTTCCTACATTGAGAGCTAGAATGAAGAACAGCTAACAGCATGAGTAATTTAGAAGTGTGTATCCCTGGACTAGAAGAGCAACTTAACTCCCTAAATAAAAGTAAGTCTTCCGGTCCAGACAAAATTAATTAGGTTCCTTTCAGAATACGCTAACATAAGACCTCCATACGCGTCTATCATATATAACTACTCGCTCAGCGAAAAATCCGTACCCGAAGACAGGAAATTTGCACACGTTACTCCAATACTCAAGAAAGGCTATAGTAGGCAAAATTACAGACCCATATTATTGGCGTCAATTTCCAGCAGACAGCAGAATTTTGGAACATATTTTGTGCGAACCTTATGAACTACCTAGGAGAGAACGACCTGTTGGCCTATAGTACCATTCTTGTGAAACACATATGAAGTCATGAATGCACTCGAAAGGAATCGTTTCATGTTTCTAGATTTTCCAAAACCTTTTGACAATGTACCGCACAACCAGCTTCTCATTCAATTGCGTGCTTACGCAATATAATTTTTGTCGTGCAATTTTCTTTCAGCAAGAAAGGATACAGTTCGCAGTAATTGATGGAAACCATGGAGTAAAATAGAAGTGATATTTTGTGTTCCAAAGGAAGTGTTACAGGGTCGATACAGTTCCTTGCCTTTATTGGGAGGATTAATCCCCTTCTTTTTCTTTCCCCCTCCCCCCGTCTCTCTCTCTCTCTCTCTCTCTCTCTCTCTCTCTCTCGGGGAGGCTGCAGCAAGGTCTGGGGGAGGGGGACTCCAAGAGGGTCTGGGGGGGGGGGGACTCCAAGAGGGTCTGGGGGGGGGCTGCAGTCCAACAGCCCCCCCCCCCCCAACACATGGATACGCCATTGGTTCGTCGATTACACTGTCGTCTAGAGGTTAGTAAAGTCGCTAGAAAATCAAAATCAACTGCAAAACGATTTAAATAAATTATCTGTATGGTGCGACAATTGGTAATTGATTATAAATAACGAAAAGTGTGAAGTTATCCATAATGAGCACTAAAAGAAATACTTTAAATTGTATTTAAACAGTAATTCAGTCAAATAAAAGGCCATTAATTCAACTAAATACTTGGGAATTACAATTACTAGCAACTTTAAATGGGGAGATCACAACGAAAATACCATGGGGAAAGCGAACGGAAGCTTAGGCGGTGCAATAGTACTACTAAGGAAGCTGCCTACACTACACTTGCCTGTACAATTTGGGAGGATTGCTGCGGAGTGTGTGGGATCCTCATCAGGTGGGGCTGACGGGGACATAAAGTTAAGCGAAGTGCAGCTCGTTTTATCGTAACGCGGAACAGGAGAGAGAGTGACACAGAAATTACGAATTATTTGGGGTGGAAATCATTTGTATGTCTCGTTTATCTGATGTCTATCAATGTAAGTGGGTGTCAACAATATATGTTGGCGATTGGAGTTTCGTAAGTATCTCACGCCGCAGCGATAAACTCCGTTGTTGTAATAATTCCCATACCAGATCCTGTATCATTTCCGTAACGCTGTCTCCTCTGTATCGTGACAATACGAAACAAGCTGCCCTTCTTTGGACTCTTTCGATGTTTTCCGTCAAATCCACATGATAAGGATCCTACTCTGGGCAGCAATACTCCAAAAAGAGACCGACAAGCGTAGTATATGCAGTTTCTTTAGTAGTCCTGTTGGATCTTTTAAGGGTTCTGCCAATAAAAGGCAGTTTCTGGTTCGCCTTTCCCTCGACATAATCTACGTGTTCTTTCCAGTTTAAGTCTGAAGTAATAATAATACCTAGGAATTTTGTGGAGTTTACGGCCTTCACTTTTGATTGATTTCTCTGGTAAATAAAGTTTAACGCATATCGTTTTTTACTCATGTGGACGACTTCACACTTCTCATTGTTTAGAGTCAATTGCCAATTTTTACGCCATAGTGATATCTTATTTAGATCGTTTTGTAGTTGGTTTTGATCTTCAGATGATTTTATTAGACGGTAAATGATGGCGTCAACTGCAAACAACCTAAGAGAGCTACTTGGGCCGCGGTGGAGTAGCCGAGCGGTCTAAAGCGTCTCGCTGCGGAGCGCGCGGCTGCTCGCCGTGGAGGTTCGAGTCCTTCGTGGGGCATAGGTGTGTGTGATTGTCCTTAGGTTTAAGTAGTTTGTAAGCTACGGACTGATGACCACGCAGTTTGGTCCGATAGATTTACAATCATTTGAACATTTTTTGAGAGCTACTTGGATTTTCTCCCAAATCGTTTATGTAAATAAGTAACAGCAAAGGACCAGTAACACTACCCCGTGGAATGCCCGATATCACCTCTGTTTTAGTCGATGCTTTACCATCGATTACTACAAACTGTATCCTCTCTGACAGGAATCGCCTAACCAGTCGCAAATTTGGGGCGACATTCCATAACCACGCAATTTGATTAAAAGTCGTTTGTGTCACCGTGTCGAAAGCCTTTTGGAAATAAAGAAATACGGAATAGATTTTCGAACCCTTGTCGATAGCACTCATCACTTCGTGTGAGTAAAGAGCTAGTTGTGTTTCGCAAAAACGATATCTTCTATATATGTGTTGACCTTGGGTCAATAGATCATTCTCTTCGAGATAATTCGTAATATTTGAATACAGGGTATGTTCCTAAACCCTGCTGTAAACTGACGTCAATGAAATAGGGCTGTAGTTTAGTGAGTTACTCCTACTGCCTTTCTTGAATATAGGTGTGAGCTGTGCAACTTTCCAATCTTTTGGTACAGATCCTTCTTTGAGAGAGCGGTTGTATATGGCTGTTGAGTAAGGAGCTATCGCTTCAGCATAATCAGAGCGAAATCTAATGGGTACACAGTCCGGGCCAGAAGAGTTGTTCTTGTGAAGTGATTTTAGTTGCTTCACTACTCCAATGATATCTATTTCTATGTTACTCATTCTGGCCTCTGTAATTCGAAATCTGGAATATTGGCTTCGTCTTCTTTGGTGAATGAGTTTCTAAAAGCTGTGTTTAGTAACTCTGCTTTAGTAGCGCTATCACTGGCAGGATCGCCATTACTATCACGTAGTGAGGGTATTGTTTGTGTTTTGTCCCTATTATATTTAACACACGACCAAAATCTCTTTGGGTTGTCAGTCGAATTTCGAAAAGCGTTTCGTCGTGGTTAGTATTGTAGGCATCTCCCATTTAAGTCCTCGCTGAACTGCACAATATTCGTGGAACGATACAGGCTGTAATATTATCTTTATTACGTCGTGGCTATTTTAGTGATGGCGCTACGATGTCGCTGTTAACTGGATGGCTGATCGGTGCTTTTTTGTGAGGAGCTTTTTCAGATAGCGTTAAGCTTTCGTATTGTAAGTCAGCGTCACTCTGACAACACACAGGCGCTTTGCAGCTGCAGAGGCCGGCGGCTATCGAAGAGCCTTTAAGCAGACTTCCTCATTAGAGGCCTCCTTTGGGGGTGGCTCTTCTGAAGGCTCTTTGTGGCCCCAGTGTCCGGAATTCTCTTCTGGAGGCTCATTAAGGCAACGTTCCGGAAAATCCGGGCCGCATCACGCTCCACCGACAAAGGCGAAATCGATGGCCCTTAATTAATGCTGTTAATACATCAGCAACAATGTGAGACAGGTATAAAAAACTGCAAATCTTCACAGTTTAGTTTATAAGAAGGCAAATTATGAAAATGCAGCGGATGGACGAAACAGGAGTTGGACCACCATTCACTTTGAGAACGGATACTACTTTATCGGGAAAAGATTCGTAAAGTGTCTTTATACTTTCCAAAGGAATGTCAGTTATTGTTCTATCAGAACATTCGCCAGTTAATTCATCGATCCAACATATTTCGGACCTGCAGTCGGAGCACGTTGACGACTTTCCACGATATTTCAGCTGACAAACATGCAGCGATCTTCAGGTGAGTGCGGGACTGAAGATTACGGTGCGCGTCGTTATATACAGGGTGTTTCATTAAATGTGTTTGCCTCTGTAACTTATAAAATAATAGGTGACGGGAAATTTTAAAACGGTAGGTCAACACAAGAAACGTTACACTTTCTGCGGAGCTATGAACATAGTTTATTGTACCATTTTCCAAAGAGTTACAGCACAAAGATATAATTTTTCAAATGGAACAATAGTTTTTTTTCTATCGTGCATCGGATTCGTTGAAACTAGCTGCGTCCAAATCAATTTAAACTACATTCCTATCACTGTTAGTTTGGCAGCTACAACCCTTCAAAATTTCAGGGGCAGATACCGCAGGCTGTATATAATACATGGCTGTGTGGTGGGTGATGGATGTTATGGTGGTGGGAAGTTGATTTACATGAGATGTTCAAATGTGTGTCCATGTTCCTCAATGCATAATGCAATGCGCCGTCGAAAGGATCTGCGGACGAGATGTAACATCGCCGGTGTGACGGCTCAGTGACATAAATACGATCCTTTAGATATCCCGAGAAAAAGAAATCAACTGGTGTTAAATCGGGCGACCTTGCGGGCCATGGATGAGGACCATGGCGCCCCAACCATCTTCCTGCAAACCTGTTGTTTAGTTCTTCCACAACAGCACACGCAGAATGGGCTGGCTGGCCATCGTGCTGCATCCACATATGGACTCTCGTGTGTAGACACACATGTTCAAAGAGACCACCCAAACTGTCGGCTATAAAAGCGCGATATAACTCACCTGTCACTGTACCTGGGAAGTAGTGTGGACCGATGATTTCATCCCCAAGGATTCCACAGCACACGTTAATAGACCACCGACGTTGACGGTCGATAGGTCGTACCCACCGAGGATTGTCTGCGGCCCAGTAGTGCATGTGCGATTCACTGCACCATAATTTGTGAACGTGGACTCATCAGAGAACATAACACTTTGTAAAGACTCCAGTGTGAAATTACGCATGGCCCACTCACAAAATGTCACTCTTGCACGGAAATCGTTCCCATGCAGCTCCTGGGTCAGTGATAGGTGGTACGAGTGAAACCTGTGGCCGTGTACTATACGCCACACAGGTGTGAGACTGACACCAGCGACTGCAGCAACGGCTCGTAAGCTGACATGAGGATCGTGGTGTAGTGCAGCTAAAACAAACACCTCCGTCTCCTCACTTCTTGCAGGTCTTCGTCTGTTACTGCGGCGCATTACCAAGCTGCCTGTTTCCATAAGTCGTTGTTCGGCACGGGGCTCTTCGCCTAGGATATCTCACGGCATACACCGTGGCTGCTTCAGTGGAATCGTGTCGACACTCGCAGAGCATCAGCAACATGTCAACGTACTCGTTGTTCGTGTATGCCATCGTCATCCGATGTCAGTAACTGTGGTTGGTTGTGTGGCCCCAACTGTCGGGTATACGGCCGTGTGCGGCGACAGTCGGCAGTCTAACAGTGCATCGAGGAAGCTTCTCGCTCCGTGACACCGGTGACGTTGCAACTCGGCCGCACCACATTTAGAAGGCGCATTGCATTATGCGCAACGTTTGTGGTATCTGTCCCTGAAACTTTGAAGGGTTGTAGCTCCCAAACTAACAAAACCAAATGTTCAAATGGTTGTTAAGCTTATGGGACTTAACTACGGGGTCATCAGTCCCTAAACTTACAAACTGCTTATCAACTACCTTATACTAAGGACGGCACAAATATACATGCCCTATGGAGGATTCGAACCCCAAACCGTAGTGGCCGTGCAGACCGTGACTGTAGTCCCTCAGTCCCCTCGGCCACCGTGGCTGGCGCAAACTAACAGTGAAAGGAATGTAGTTTAAATTGATTTGGACGCAGCTGGTTGCAACAAATCCAGTGCACGATAGAAAAAAAGCTGTTGTTCCGTTAAAAAAATTATATCTCTGTGCTGTAAGTCTTTGGAAAATGATACAATAAACTATGTTCATAGCTCCGCAGAAAGTGTAACATTTCTGTGTTGACCTACCGCATTAAAATTTCCCGTCGCCTTTTATTTTATAAGTTACAGAGGTAAACACACTTAGTGAAACACCCTGTATATAGCGAAGATTGGTGCGGCGGCATCTGCGCATTGAGGATGGATACTAGCGCGCCCCCTGTCAAATTCGGCGCGCCAACCGGCGGTATACATAGAACGACGCGCACCAGTAACCTCCAGTCTCGTTCCTCCACCTTCTAAAACTCCGTGAACATTACCGCATCCTATACACCTCCCGCAAAATAAAATCTCGTCACCCACTGTTCTCTCCTTTCCTCCTTAATCCCGGGCCTCTGCCACGCCGTTACCAGAATGTTCCTCCTTCTCTCCACCTCCATACTCTCCACATTCTATCTGAGGGTAACTTCCATCAGCTTCCTCCCCCGGATGACACCCTCCGTCCAGACATATACCCCTCCCATCAACCTTAGCCCTTTCTCGTAGATTACTGCCACGTCCCCCCCCCCCCTCCAGCCAATCTTTCTCGCTTCCTCCGCTTGGATCCCCATCCCCACCCACCCCGTTGGAGTCCTTCCGTCCCATTCCCACTCCCCCCCTCCACCTCTCCGCATCACATCCTTTTCCCGCCCATCGCACTGTCCTTTGCGGGACCTGTTCTGTGATTGTAATTTTGTGTCAGTGATTTTAAATGTGCAGTGACTTACTGCTTCGTGTGTACGTGTGATTTTAAAACATCAGCAACCACCGCACAGGCAGAACATAGCGTTGCCATGTGTTTTTAAATTTTTATCTTCGTCTCATCGTCATCGTTCTGTTAAGTCAACGTGAAACTGTTCTCAACCGTGGCTGTTTTAAGATCTGAATATGTATGTTTCGTCATTCTGTTTCAAAGTCATTTTCTTTTGACCCATTTATCTCTCCATGTTCATTTGTAAATTCTTCATGTATTATCACCTGTTTTGTTCTAAAAATTATGTTAACAGGTTTGTATACTCTCGGCTGAAGAGCAGATTGTTAGCTGCTGGCAGACTACCCCTTGGGGGGGCTTCAAATGCAATACAGAAAAAAAATCTGTCTCGTACTCACCTGAAGATGACTGCATTTTTCTCAGCTGAAATATTGCGGCAAGTCGTCAACGTGGTCCGGCTTCTATCTCGAAATAAGATGGACCAATCACCACGCCGGAAAGCTTCAAGATACACATAATTCAACAGTGTTGAAGCTGTAAATTTGACTCCCACTCTCTGCTTAAAATTCTTCATAACGGTAAAAGTATCTTCTTCCATGGCGATTTTACTGTCCGTGGGCGATGTTTAATATGTTTCTCATGCTGCACAAAGCACGGCAGAATCTCTTTGGTTGTGATTGCGTGGGCGCATTATTATTTTGGAAAGGGCACTGTTTATTAGAAACATGTTTGTCATAGAATGAGTTTGTTGCGGAGAAAGTTGAGATATTCAGTCAGTTATCCGATCAGTGAGCGTAATGTTAGAAACAGTTCAATACCACGACAACCCAAATCATGGCGGAACCTTCCCTATGTTTCAATCCAAGAAGCAGGCATGCCATATCGTTAACGTCTTTATGTGTTTTAGATATATAATCCTGATTGTTTCAAGGAAGTTATATACAAGGTGCGTTCCATAAGTAATGGGATCAAATTAATAAAAAATCAATTATTGAATATAATTTATTCGTACATAAATCAAAAATTTTCAAAAATATCACCCTCTTACGTCTATACACTTCTGGAGGCAGTGTTTCCATGCCTGGAAGGCATCCTGTAAGGCCTTTTCCGGAATGTCCTTTAGAGTTGATGTAACATGCGCCTAGATGATTTCAACTGTGTCCCAATGTTTCCCTTTCATGACTCCTTTTACCGAGGGGGGAAAAACTCTGCGGAAGCCAAGTCAGGACTGTAGGGAGGCAGGGGAACCAATGGGGTGTTGGTCTTGACCAACTCGTTGACAATGAAGGCGCTGTGACACGACACGGCGTTGTGGTGAAGTTTCCACGTGTCTTTGATGTCGCTTCAGCAGCCTTAAACCCTCCTTTTCAGTCTTTTGAGCACTTCCAAGTAGAAAGAGGAGTTCACAGTAGTCCCGGTACGTACGAATTCGTGGTGGACAATGCCTCTGACGTCAAAGAAGACAATGAGCATGGTTTTCATCCTGGACTTGCTCATGCGTGCCTTCTTGGAATGGGGCGACGATGGGGTTTGTCATTCTGAACTCTACCTTTTTGTCTCAGTTTCGTACTAAAAATCCACAACTTATCACCAGTGATAACTGAGTTTAATAATGAGGATCATTTTCACACATTTCCAAAATTTCTCGGCACCGAAGCACTCGCATGTGCTTGTGTTCGCCGGTCAACACTTTTGGGATGAGTTTGGCACACACCTTTTTCACGTTCAAATCTTCGGTCACAATGCAGAAAACGGTTGCTTTTGCCATGATTAGAGTTTGTGCTATCAATTGAAGGCTCAAAAGTCTGTCAAACAATCGCGCACAAGTGTCACATTTGCGGACTCATGAGGTTAATCGCCGTCCACTGCGAGGTTCGTCGGTGATCTCCTCTCGGCCCTCCATGAATGACTTGTGTCACCGAAAAACTTGTGACTTGGGCAAGCAATCAGTCCCAAAGGTCCGCTGAATTAATGGAAAAGTTTAATGCAAAATTTGATACCGAACCGTTGATCTACGGAACGATCCATTGTGCCATGCTACATAAACTCAAAACGGGGTTGACGGAAACGCAAGTGCTGACTTTCCGGCAGCTCGGAGCCGAATGAGACAAAGAGCGTTTTGAAGCTAACACCCCGTACACTTAGCCCAGCCGGTTACAACACGCTGTGGTGTACCGTTGCATCAGAAAAAATTGGTCGCATTACTTATGGAACGACCTTTGTAAAGAATGATTCATCTCACCGTACCCCAAAATTCTAATTATCGGGAGCCCAGCTTTTATCATCGTGGCACCATCCATTCGCAACTTTGTGTTGGCTTGTTATTAAGGGTTTAGCGATGGCAGCCCTCCTATGAATGTTAAGCTCCAGCCGTACTGATTTTATGGAAACAGTATTGAGTTCATGGAAAGAGTATTGAGTTTGCAATCCCTTTGGCTGTGGTAGTTTTATGTTGTCTGGCCAGAATCATTCACTATGCTCCTCAGTCGTTGTCTGTGAACTTCAGGTTTCGCCAACGGCTCCTCTTCGCCAATGATGTTTCACCTTGCTTTGTGTGCGCTGTGATTTTCGAGGACACTGTCGCAGGTGAATGGTTGAACACTGTAACCGTTTCCTCCTCAGGTGCTCCCACTAACAGCGCACCATCGAGTATGCGTTCCTGGAAGTCTGAGGGCTCATGCATTTCACCGATCCTTTCTGATGACCGTCACAGACAAAATAATATAATATACAGCAACGCAATGTGGAAGACATTGTCCGTTGGTACTGTACTGCGGTCTTGTCTCATTGTGAACAACTGTGGAGTGGTGCCAACGTGCTGCAAGATGTAGTATGTAGCATGGTGTTCATATTATTTTCTGAATCTCCTGTATTATAATTATAAACCCAGATCCAAAAATTGATTATAAAATAAAGGTCCCATATACGAGTGTATTAAGAGGTTGTCTCAACATAGCAATGGATGTTATAAAACCGAAAATATAAACACGTAGATAATGTAAACATCAAAGGAATATATTTAGAATTATTAACTTAAAGAATGAGTCGATTCAAATTATAGTTAACAGGTGATGGCTATTTGCGAATATAGTACATTTATTCAACAGTAGCAAGAGGTTTCTACATCCCCAAAATAGTCACAAAATAGGATTTACTATTTCAACCGCTTGTTTTAATCATTATATCACCTACGTAATTTATAATTATGCTTCAATTCCTTTTAACACAGATGTCCAATGTGTTGTTTACACTATTGTATATTGTTTGTCCTGGTGTAGTGGCCGGCGTTCTAAACCGCCTTGCTGCGGATGTTTGAGTCCTCCCTTGGGCATGGGTGTTTGTGTTGTAAGATATCTGCCAGTACTATGCGTCACATAGGTACATCTGTTAATCAATTTTCAATAAAATATTTTGTTATGTTGTGTATTAAATTCAAGACTAATTATAATGATAATTAATCACAAATTTAATGTAATTTTTCCGAACATATAAAATCTCTATGTAATTGCTAGGAAGAGAGAGTGGTTGTTCTTTGCTGGTCGAAGTTCGAGTATTCTAGTCATGGACTAGGTTTATATATATATATATAACATGAAATTATTGTATGTATCATGAACGCTCAATATACGTATGTTTCAACTCAAAAAGTAAGTCCTGCATTCGTCTACAATTAGTTAATCAATTGCACATGCAATTTCTGTTAAGTACAAAGGTAGCCTACGGGACTACCTCATCTGGAATTAAGAACCTGCAGATTGTACACACGGGACTATATCTAAATTGATCGTAAAATTGATTGTTATATTAGACCCAGAACTGCTAGCAATTCAGACTGGGTAGTGGATTATCCGTTCGGACAGAGAGACTCAATTCCGAGACTCTCTTATGTAAAAACAAATTCAAGGTTTACAGCTTCACACAATTGCAGATCATGAATCGAGTATCTACGACCTGCATCGACGTCACAATGTCTAGCCTGTGGTGGTAAGAAACAAATAAATGTCCTCCGCAGTCGGGGACGAAACGTTGGGTTTTCAGAATAAATACACAAGACAACGGCATAATAGCCCGGAAATTTTTATTAATTTTGACCATTCTGGCCGTAGAAGTTTACATTTTACAATAAGAAACAAATAAACTGTTCTCTTTCAGAATTCTTGCAGCATCTTATCAGAACATAACCAGAGACTTTTATATTTCATTGAGTCTAAAGGGAGAGTTAATTTCAATTTTAATTTTATCTCAGACATATTCATTTAATTATTTATTAATTTGTATGTGTATGTGGGTCAGTGTGTGTGTGTGTGTGTGTGTGTGTGTGTGTGTGTGTCTGTGTGTGTATACATAAGCTTACTCCTTAGCATAAGTTAGTTTAAGTAGGTTGTAAGCCTAGGGACTGATAACCACAGCATTTAAGTCTCTTAGATTTACAAACACTTGAACAATTTGTACATTGTTTTCGTATGATGAAAGCATCCCACTGTTATCAGAATGAAGTGCCTGAATTTTAACAGTAGATGGAAATCAGAATTTATTCATCGCTTTCTGATTTTTTTATTATTTATTTTTATTTTTTGTTAATTTTTTTTCTAACAATGAAATCCAAGCAATCATTTTAGGAACATTATCTAAATGATGAAATATTCATATAACTATGTTGTTAACAATATTGTGGACTAGAGATAATCATATCAGACAGAGTTTAACGAATTTAGTGGTTCCCCCTAGACATTATCATGCAAATGGTAATAAACAATTTTAGTTAAAACGCAACCCATATGTTATAGTCAGTTATTTAGTAGATGTCGTCTTAGCTAAAAATTCCCTGACTTTGAAATTGAAAGTTTAGTTTTTCAAATAAATGTATACGTGTACGGTCAGCAACGAGCCAAAAGTCAAATGTTCAAATGTTTGTAAAACTTACGGGATGTAACTGCGGGATCAGCAGTCCCTAAACTTACGAACTACTTATGAAGTACTTATCTACATAGATACTCTACAAATCACATTTAAGTGCCTGGCAGAGGGTTCATTAAACACTTTCATAACCTTTCTCTACCGTTCCATTCTCTAATAGCGGGCGGGATGAAAGAACACCTAAATCGTACCGTTTTCGATCTGATTTCTCTTATTTTATTGGGATGGTCATGTCTCCCTATGTAGGTGGGTGTTAGTAAAATAGTTTCACATTCAGAAGTAAAAGTCGGTGATTGAAATTTCGCAAATAGATCACGCTGCAACGAATAACGTCGTTCTTTTAATGATTTCCACCTCAAATCGTGCAAAATTTCTGTGACGCTTTCCCCACTGTAACGTGACAGAACAAAAGTACTCATCTGTTTTCGTCGTAATCGTCGTGAAGTCCATACAAGGCAGATATGATTACAATAGGTACTCTTACTGCTGGTCCAAAAATATTTTTTTCGACAACTCTTTGTTCAGCTCGTCTGACTGAAAGCTCCATGCATTGATACCACCTCGATACACCTTCTAATCTCCGTAATTACAGCAACGATCACTCTCGGTGACAATAGACTTGATAACCAAACAATTACTTTTCTTGCACACATGAAAAAACATTACACTGATTACTTTCGAGTATAAATAAACTTGTTTCGCAATTCCTTCAATACATTAAACAGTATGCCTCTCAGGCTTATTGCAACTTTGCTACTTCATTAAACTCGCGCCACACTGCGCCTACCGTGCACTGCACCATCAACAAAACATTTATGTTTTTACTTTGGCGAGTCCGCTCCGCGACTGCTTCAGCAGCGTGACACTCACAGCTACTACGTCTGTACCAAAGACAGTCTTTACATCTGGTTCAACATTTTCTCTGGCGCATTGCCAACTTACAGCATAAGAATGTCCGTGCATTCATGCGGGTTTACACATACAGTACATGTTTACACTAAATGAATCAATATAGGAAATGTCACATAAGAAATATATCTAGCATACAAGAAATTAAAATACGTGAAATGAACAAATTTAAGACAATATATACATTACGTTAAATCAAACTGTAAGATACAGTGACAGGTGTACTCTTACACTCCTCGGGCAAGAATGTTTGTGTAGTCTTTAATATAAGGTAATTTATAAGTTTAGGGACTGGTGACCCTACAGTTAAGACGCATAAGCTTAACAAACATTATGTGCATTTGACCTTCGAAATAGGAAAGCAAAGCAAGCCTTAAAACTTGAACACTGTCCTGAGCCCAAATATCTTGGCTTTACTTTAGACCGCTGTCCGGAGTATAAGTACTGAGAAGGTTCAGCGAAGACCAGCTCGTTTTGTTTTCTTGCGTTACAGTTGAAGTAATACACAAGACTACTAAAAGAAATCCGCTGAACTTCAATTACACGATAAATCAATCAAACCTTAAGGTCGTAAATTCTACCAAACACCTAGGAGTTACAATTACGAACAACGTAGACTGGAGAGAATATATAGAATATATTGTGGGGACTTATTTTGAAACCAGTCTTAATTTTGTAGGTAGTTGTAGTCACCCCATTATCACCATTATTGGATTATGTTGATTAGGCAAGCCTGTACATTGACTAACAAGTTCAATAATTTTTCAAAGTAATTACGATCAGTTTTAAAGAAATTGCTAGACGAGTTAAAGAATTGCTAAATGTGTTACAACCACAGATACTAGTAATTAAAGTGCAGTGCAGATCTAAGTTTTGCAATCAATTATTATGCCAAAGCTTTTAACTTGCAAGAGAGTTTTCACGTAAAGTTGGTTTCATTTATATAGAAAGTAACCAGACTAACAGTAGTCAAAGTATTATAGTTGATTAACCAGACTTGACGAAAGTAATTTTTATGAAATACTTTAAATGCCAGACTCTGCTCAGCCAGTTACACGCGTACGCTACCCAGGCCCTGGAACCAATTAATAAAAAAAAGTTTTATAAGGAAGTTGAATGCTTTAAACAATATTATCAAAATTATTGGGAACTTTGACTGTAGTATTTGTGAAGCTCATTGCACCACGGAGTTTTACAATACTGAGCTATTATCATTACAATCAGAGTCTATCAGCTATTACGATTTTGATTATATCCCGAACACGCCATCAGCACTACAAGAGTTCTGACACATTTATTAGTAAAATTGTGCTGTTCGTGAATCGTAAAAGGTGCTGGTTGGAGGCTGTAGTCAATGCTAAGTCAGATAGGGCCAAGCTTAATTAATTACTACAGTGACTGTTTCAAGTTAATTTACATCAATTTTTTTTATTGATTCAAAATTTTAACTTTCACTGCGAAAGTGTTGTTGCGACCCATTAAATGTGATTTGCTGCAACATTCAATAACGAAATTATTATTACTACAGCATATCATTACGCATTCTGAATTTTGACATTTTTTGATGACCTCCAACAGGCCACCTTTCTACAGGAGGGGATTCGAATGTGCGACGGGGAAGGCCTCGTACATCGGAAAATAGTGTCTCGAAGCGCGCGGCCGGGTCCGCCGCGGCCTATAAGCCAAAAGGTAACAGGTATAAATAATCCCCTAAGACATAGTAAGTTGAACTAAGGGTCCGTGCCGTTACACAGAGTTGTTCTTTTTCATTAGTGTGACAGCGAAGCGTGGTTGTGCTTAACTAGATTACTGAAACGTCCTCGTAACAGTGTAATAGCACCTCCTGGTGCCATCTCCCCTCTTCCACATAATGTGCACCGACCAAACACAGACCATACAGACGCCGAGAGTAAGCGCGGGGCCGCGACCGCAGCTTGCCCTCGCGGTTGGTATGCCTGCTGTGCCGCGGTGACAATGCGGCTCTGATGTGGCGCCAGCCGCGCTGCCTTATGGAAATGAGGCAGGCGCCCTCATGAGGCAGGCACAGCACGGCTGCGGCCGACCGCGGCGTCCTAACCGCAGATGCGCGCTAGTGGCCGAGGCCGCACACCGCCGGACTGCTACGAGGTGTGTCTGAAACGCAACCGCCTCTCGTGGCTGGGTCGTGTCAAGTTTCATTTTCATAAGTGTCTCCCCCAGCCCCTCGTTTTCATTATATACTAGCTGAAAACCCGGATTAAAGTAGTCCACCTCTCCTCCCCTTTTCTCTCTATCTCTCTGTCCACCTCTTTCCTTCTCTCTCTATCACACATCTCCCCTCTCTGCACAGCACCAACTTCCCCACTCTCTGCCAGTCACCTCCTCGTCTCTTATCGCACTCCTCCGCAATCTCGTTAGTCCAACCTCTTTCACCGTGAAAAGTTATATAACGAGGTTTACTTTCACTGCGATCAGTGAAGTGAAGTGGTGTCATGCACCGTATGAAAAAATCGGGCTGACGTCTTTTACGGCCCACTTTAGATTTGTAGTGCTATACCTTTATGCAAACATTTTGTACCAAAATAATAATCTAAATAATAAAAAAATTAATTACTAAGAGTGTCTGACCCCCTTTTAGGAATAAAATAGGTAGTGACGGGTTTCAAATCACTGACCTTCAGCGCCCCAGTCCAACGCATTGCCCAGTACGCTATAGCTAACAGTTAAGAGTTGCGTTCTTTAATTTTATACTATTGATGGCCGTTGTTAACTGCTGCTAATATGGCACTATAGACACTATATCATCATTTATCGTACGAAGAGCGACGGGTTCCGAATCACTGACCTTCACCGCCCTAGTCCAACGCACGGCCCACTATGATACGGCTAACAGTTAGGAGCTGCGTTCTTTAATCTCATACTATTGATGGCCGTTGTTAACTGATGCTAAAATATGCCATTTGTAGACACTAAATTATCATTTATCGTACGAAGAACGACGTCTTTTTGTCAATTCTTCACTGCGCCATTGCTTTGAAATGACAACGTGTAAGTTACAATAAGAAAATCATCAAATACGCAACGCAAGATGGCGTATGCCGCAGAGAGTTCTGGGCGAGGAATGTCACGTGACATCTGCGAGCGGCTGGTTTTCGTTAATTCAATGGAAGGTGTCAAAACTCCAATATTTTTGCAAATGTCTCTCAAACGATACGAGATGTGAAAAAAACATAAGGGAACAAAGTTGTAGAGAATTTTCTCCTCTACAAATTCGTTTATTCAATTCTCGCGCCAGATAAACGGTTTATTTGCAATTAAAATTACATTACAAATTGCTTTTTTTGTATTACTAACGTATTTCTTGTCCGAAATATTTCAAAAAGCGAGGTTCTGGTCTCTGGTAGGCAACAATTATGTCTGTAGTATTTGGTGCCGATCGGTTGAACGGTTCGACCTAAAAGGTGGGAACACGTTACAGCCAGACAGACATCGTCAAATCGCCGTTATTTTTGCAAATATCTCTGCAAAGATGCAAGATATGAAAACAAGACATAATAGAGCGAAGTTGTAGAGAATTTTCCCTTCTACCAATTAGGCTATTCAATTTTCGTGTCAGATGAACGTTTCGTTTGCAGTTACAATTATATTACAAACGGCTTTTTTGAAAAAAGAAGGTTCTGGTGTCTGGCGGACTACAATTATGTCTCTAAAATTTGGTGCTGATTGGTTGAACGGTTCGTCTTAAAAACAGGGAACACGTTACGGACAGACAGACGGACAGACATCCCAAAATCGCAGTTATTTTTGCAAATATCTCTGAAACGATACGAGATATGAAAAAACCACAAGAAAGCAAAGTTGTAGAGACTTTCTCGTCTACAAATTCGCGTGTTCAGTTTTTCTGTCAGATGAATGGTTAAGCCGATATTTTCATTTAAATTTCGAGCTGTCAAAAGACGATCGCAAAGGCCCACTTTTAGTGTTACTACCGTAACCTAAAGTGGGCCAAAAGTTACATGACGGTGATTTTCCTCTTGTTTTGAAGGTCAAGAGTGCAAAATTTCATCAAGATTGGAATAAAACCGTAGATTTTTCGAAGTCGTAGGTAAAGTATCCTCTGCCATGCACCAAACAAAATCTTACGTACACAGCGATTTTCCAATTCTTTTCAACATCAAGTGTGAAAAGTTTCACCACAATCGAATGAACGATACGGCAACGCTTGAAATACAGAGAGACAAACAAATTTTCATATTTATTGTTGACAGATTTATGTCCGTCTGTGCAACCGCAATGAGATGCGACTTTTTTCACAAGACGCATTTTGTTTTATTGAACGTAAAACATCTTCAGTGATCTGTAATGATAGATATCTACAATTTTTTTATATCTAAAATAGTTCGTTAGCATAATTTGTGAATTACGGTGATTTCGTCTAGGAGCATCATGGAGAGTCGATTTGTTGCATGTTTTACCACAGATTCTTCTTAAGCATCAATATTTTCAGCAGTAGCTGGCACTGCACTGAAGCACTATCCATAATTTACGTTTTTCACAGATTAGTGTGTTATTACCAGATGTGTTTCTTTGTTTTGAATGAGACTGGGTCTGTGTGGTGTAGTTTTTCATCCTGCAGACATTTATTTAAGGATCTCAGGATCGTCACTGTAGCTTCACAATATATATTCACTCATGACATTTGTTATTAAGAATATGACCCAATTCAAAAGTAATAGCAGTGTGCATACTACAACAGTATAAGAAAGGTCGATATTCACTATTCAAAGTTAAATCTTTGGCCCAGAAAAGGGTGAATTATACTGCCACAAAAGTCTTCGGTCACTTACTAAGTAGCATCAAAAATCTGGCAGATAGCCAACTAGTATTTTAAAATAAATTAAAGGAATTTCTGAAAGGCAACCCCTTCTACACTTCAGACGAATTTTTAGATAATTCTTAAAAAATGAAAATTAAAAAGTTCTTAAAATATTGTCACGTATAGACACCTTTTACTAAACTGACACATTACACATCATTACGAAATATCATATATATGATCTCTGGATCAAGTATTAATCTAATCTAATCGTATGAAACTTTGTTTGAACAAAAATAACAATTGCTTTGTTAAATTTCATATTAAATAACTTGTTTCATCAAATTTTGTCACTTGAATGCTGTGCAATTTATTTCTGTATCAAGATGATGTTGACCGCATTCTTTGGTTATATGCCACCCATAGCGACATAGTGGTGTTACATGACAACGTTATATTTTTCAAAAACCATTCACAAAATTTCTTTTTTTTTTTTCTAAAAAATACGTTAAGATGAATCATTTGATCAAGAAAAACCCAGAATTTCCTTTTTTTTCTTTTTTAATTTAGCGAAGAAATAATGATGACTTAAAGGGACATATTACACTAGCAAATTTGGTCATGCATCGCTGTGACAGTCTGATATGAAATTACTTGGTGAGTAAACAAGAGTATTCTTCCGAATAACAATAAAATCAGTACTCTATCTTACATTGATGTTGAAATGTTGGATGAAAGGAAACAAGGAAGAAGACTTTTACATAGGAAATCATTGTTTATTGTAGACAGTGCACAGACTACATTTGTTTGTCCTTTTTCTGCATACACAAGTATCAGGCTTACCGGCTCTAGAGAAATGTCTTTCTCCTCTTTCTATCTCCTCCGACTCTCTCTCTGTAACAATCTTTCTGTCAGTTTCCTCCTTCCCTTCTTTCTGTCATCCTCCCTCTCCCCGTCAATTTATTGTTTTTATATCACCACCTTTCCACCTCTCGTCCACCTGTCACCATGTCTCCTAGAAACTAAGCCTTAGGAGAAGTTAAATATTCGCGCATGTCACACATATTGCATACTGTCCTTTGAATGAGTTATGACATTGTGTCAGAGACAGCAAAGAACCAAGAACAGCATTTGAACTGAATGGACAGTGTCCTAAAAGGGGGTACAAAATAGACATTAACAACACAAAACGGGAGTAATTGAATGTTGTTTAGTGGAATCAGATGAGGCTGAAGGAATGAGATACAGAAAAGAGGTAGTAGTTAGTAATTTAAGAATTTTAATAAGACGTTTTGCCTTAACCAAATAAGAGAGTTTACCAAATGTGGAGTGGTTGGTAAGATAATAGTTTCCGATACAGAGAAATTTGTTGATATCGATTATTAATTTAATTGTTATTAATCTTTTCTGAAAGCATTTGCCTGAGTTACAGGAGTGGAACTTTGATGGTAAACACTTCACACAAGAAGAGCATAGACGCTACTTAAATGTCGTATTAACAAGAATGCTGAAGATTAATTAGGTAGACATCAAAATTATGAGGAAATAATGAAAATAAATTTGGATAAAAATTTGTGACATATATTAACCAAAAACTAGAGATAGACAAGACACATTCTGAGACATAAATGAATCGTCTGTTTAGTGAAGGAGGAAGTTTCGTGTATTGGGAGGTTTCGGTCACGACGGGGGTGGGGGGAGGGGTTGCAGAGGGAGACTACGAGACGATTAAGTAAGTGGGTTCAAATGGATATAGATTGCAGCTGATTGGACCTGTTGAAGTTTTCTTCCATCCACCGATATATAGACTGTGACACCTTCTTTTCCGATTTTCATTACTTTGGTCTTATCGATGTTCACTTTCATTTAGAATACTATTCTCATGTTAATTTCATCAATATGGCAATCTAAGGCAGTTGGCCTCTAATTTCACGTGACGAAGCAAAACAGGTCAATCATTAATAAAGAATTTGACATTAGCTGAAATACATCGATTATTAGGGATATCATTTTGGGCCCCAGCTGCACTGAGGACGCGAGATCTGCGAAGCATTGAGGACGGCGAGTTTCAGAAGCAGCTGTCCCACACACAACTCATACTGGCGATATTTTCGTCGGTCTTTTATTTCCGCCGATGAATTAAATGTCTCCGGCGGTGATAAGAAACGTCAGGGTGTGTGCAACTCATTTCCAGCGTCAAAAAGGTTTCGTGTTCTAGAGTGGTAATGGCGCGGTGACGAGTGGTGGAAGAACTACTCTCGAGAGCGGCTCTTCCGCTGAGAGCCTGGAGTGTAATTAGGGGCGAATTCCAGCTGGGTTGCAGGGTGCGCGCCGTCTGCTTCCGTCCTCCCTAATGGTAGGGCGGAAAATAGGGCTCCCCAGCAGCGGTTTCTCTCCGTCTTAAAAAGCGACACTGCGTGTTAACTCCATGGTTTTCCTTTTGTTTTCATTACTATCTAGTTAATACAAGAGTCATTTTTAATGTATGAACCGATCTGTAATGGGTTTAGAGATATTATCAGAGACTAAAATGGATCATAAGAGGAGGGGGGAGGGGGTGTGGAGAAAAACATACTTTTTTTCAAAAAAAATTTCATTGCGAAATTTGATGGCGATCGCTTAAAACAAGTATGTTGTTTTTATCGTCAGCTATGATAGAGAGTGAACACACAAACTCTGATTTCTTTCTATTTTGCCGACATCGAGATAGTAGAAGATGAGATTGGAAATACTATGCTGAGAGAAGAATTTGGCCGCGGTGGAGTAGCCGAGCGGTCTAAGGCGCCTCGCTGCGGAGCGCACGCATGCTCGCCGTCAGAGGTTCGAGCCCTCCCTGGGGCATGGGTGTGTGTGTTTGTCCTTAGGTTAGTTTAGTTTAAGTTGTTTGTAAGCTACTGACTGATGACCACGTAGTTTGGTCCGATAGATTTACAAACATTTGAAACATTTTTAGAAGAATTTGACAGACCACACCAAGACCTAAGTCGGAACAAGGCCCCTGGAGTAAACGACATTCCCTCAGAGCTACTAAAGTCTCTGGAAAAGCCAACCATGACTGGCGAAATACTCTCAGACTTTGAGAAAAATGTAATAATCCCCATTCCAAAGAAAGCAGCCTCAGACTGGTGTGAAAATTACAGAACCATCAGTTTAGTAAGTCTTGGTAGCGAAATTATAACACGGATCTAATCCACAACGATACTCTGCAAATCACATTCAAGTGCCTGGCAGAGGGTTCGTTAACCACTTTCATAACCTTTCTCTACCGTTCCGTTCTCTAATAGCGCGCGGGAAGAAAGAACACCTAAATCGTTCCGTTTTCGATCTGATTTCTCTTCTTTTATTGGGATGGTCATGTCTTCCTATGTAGGTGGGTGCAACAAAAGAAAAAAAAAGGAAAAAAAAATCACATTCAGAAGTAAAAGTAGGTGATTAAAATTTCGCAAATAGATCTCGCCGAAAAGAATAACGTCGTTCTTTAACGATTTCCATCTGAAATCGTGCAGAATTTCTGTGACGCTTTCCCCCCTGCAACGTGATAGAACAAAACGAGCTGCCGTTCTCTGAAACTTCTCATGTCTTCCGTCAGTCCCACCTGGTGAGGGTCACACACTGGGGAACATAGACCATAGATAATATAGACTGCGCGTGACGTCATTACACTGAAACCAACATCTAAGTCACGTGACTCGGGGACAGAAAACCGTTTTCATCATTACGACTAATGCGAAATATAGCTGAGAGTTGTAGTTCTTATCCTTTGTATTGGAAATTGAGCGTATGTTCGAACAATGAAACGTCTTAGTAGTACAATTGGCTTTAGTTCTCCGCAATTTCAAAAATTAATGCGATAGCTACAGTTTTTACATGCGCCTAAATGAAAAGTATTGACACTCTTTTACAAGTAACGGAACTACAGGTTTTAAGCGAAAGATTGTTGTTGTTGTACTATGAGTATTTTAGTTTGTATTTTACACAGGAGTAAAAGATCAAATATCAGTTTGAAAGGAGCGTCGGCATCCTTACGATTCCTCAACAATACATGTGGAATGTTTCGTTGTGCTTTTATAAGAAATGAAATCTTTAAGCATCCATAATGTCCGATTTTAACAAAATGCAACCGTTTATATTTTAAGACTTCTGCCACAGACTGTGATGCCAAAACGCAAAACAAAGTATTGGCTGTTTACATTAAATAATAGGGTACTGAGGAAACATTATCGATGTACTCTGCATTAAATCACTTTATAGGTATAATGAATAGTCTGCATGAATATTTAGCTTTGTATAACGTAACTGAAAGCATATTTTCAGCAGAAATTCAAATTCAAATGTTTGTATAGCTTATGGGACTTAACTACGGGGTCATCAGTCCCTAAACTAACAAATTACTTATGGACTAGCTAATCCTAAGGACGACACAAATATCTATGCCCGAGGGGGGGATTCGAACCCCCGACCGTAGTGCCCGTGCAGACCGTGACTGTAGCGCCTCAGTCCCCTCGGCCACTGCGGCCGGCTTTTCAGCAGAAATAGCTTGCTTGCTGACATATCAACTTGCCCAAGAACAGCCCCAAGTATCTTCCCATTGATAATCACATTCATAAGTTGCAAAAAGTAAAAGATTCGTAGCGTAACGCTAACACCGAGGGTATGTAATTCTGTTGCTTCTAAAAACATCTGACAATACGTTACGTTTCACCTGGCCACATGTAAACAGACAATCACCGCATTTTTATTACGAATAAGATGATATTACCTTACCTTTACTACTATATGTATAATAAGAATACGAAAAGTCGTTTTATTGTTGAAATCAACGCTTGACTTCACCCGTAAATGAGAAAAACTGTTGCTCATAAATGACTAAATCTCCGTCACGTGACTCAGGGCAATATTAGATGTTGGTTTCAAACCACAACACAGCAGAGATAGGGACACGCGCAGTCTATGTTATCTTTGGTCTATGCTGGGGAACAGTACTCCAGGAGAAGACGCACAAGTGTGACGTAGGTAATCTCTTTGGTGGATCTGTTGCATCTTCGAAGCGTTCTGTCATTGAAACGTAACCATTGGTTCGCCTTCCCCACAATTTATTCAATGTGTTCTCTCCAGTCTAAGTTGTTCGTAATTGTAAGTCCTAGGTATTTGGTAGAATTTACGACCTTAAGGTTTTAATTGATTTATCGTGTAACTGAAGTTCAGCGGATTTCTTTTAGTGGTGTTGTGTATTACATCACACTTTTCATTATATAGTGTTAATCGCCAATTTTCGCACCATGTAGAAATTTTGTCTAAATCGCTTTGCAGATGCTTTTGATCCTCCGTTGACTTCACTAACCAATAAACGACAACATCATCCGCTAACACTCTAAGGGAGCTATTCAGATTGTCTCATAAATCGTTTATAAACACCACAGACTAAAATACACACATTTTTCCACTTGTGAACGTAGTCACTACGAACTTTAAACATTTGTCAAGTCCTAGCACCAGCCTTTGGATCCCACCATAGAAGAACTCTGCCACTTGACTGTATTATATTTAGCAGTAGTCAGTCATAATGTGATAAACTACTGATCTTTAAACATGTGGCAATTTCTGCTGCAGCTCGTCAGTAGTGAGTCGCCTGTTTTGGTCAGTTGCCTCATCAACTTCTTGTGTCGAGTCTTCGCACATGATAGTAGGCGGTCCAGATAAAAACTGGTATTTCGCTATCGGTGAGATGCATCTGAAATTTTTCGCAAGTTTCATGATCAGTAGATCATCACACTATGACTGAATCTCTAGACTACGATTCCGACAATGATGGAAACAATTTTTTCTTCTTTTTTGGCTGTGCAAGATGGAGACGTCGTTGTGCACTGACATCCTTATTATTACATCCTATCCTCCATCTCAGTTCAATTCAGAATCTCTGAGAAGGTAAGGGGGATCAACTATCAGTCTCATTGCTGATGCAACTCTCCACCCTACTCTATCTTGAGCAAGCCTCTTCATCTCATCACAAGAACGGCAACCCACATTCATCTGAACCTGCTTACTATATTCGTCTCTTGGTCTCCTTACCCGATTTTTATCCCACGCACTTCCCTCCAATGCTAAATTCATGTCTAACAATCGATCCTTTATTTTAGTCAAGAATGCCAAAAATTTCATTTGTCTCCAATTCTGGTCATTACCTCCTCATTAGTAACGCGATATACCCATCTCATCTTCAGCATTCTTCTGTAGCACCACAATTTCAAAAGCCTCTATCCCCTTCCTGTCTGAACTATTTATCGTCAATGTTCCGCTCCCGTACGAGGCAACACTCCATACAAATGACTTCAGAAAAGACTTTCTTACGCTTAAATTACTTTTCGGAAACGATTATTTTTCCCACTGCCATTGTGCATTTCATATCCTCTCTACTCCGACCATCATACGTTATTTTACTTCCAGAGTTGCAAAACTCATCAACCACCTTTATTGTTTTGTTACCTAATTCCTTTTCTTAGACTGCACTCCATTACCCTTCTTCTTCTCTTGTTAAAGTTCATCTTATACGGTCCTTTCAACACACTGTCCATTCCGTTCGATTGCTCTTCCGGGTACTTTGCTGCCTCTGACAAAAGTACAATGCTATCAGCAAAAAACAATATTTTTATTTCTTCACCCTTCTTCTCGAAATTTCTCCTTGCTTTCCTTCACAGATTGCTCAAAGTACAAATTGAATAACATTGGAGAAAGGCTACAACAGTCTTATTCTCTTCCCAATCAGTACTTCCCTTTCATGCCCTTCGACTCTTATAACTGCTGTCTGATTTTTGTACAAGTTGTAAGCAGCCTTCCGTTCTCTATATTTTACCCATGCTGACTTCAAAATTTGAAAGATGCTATTCCAACCAACATTGTCATAAGCTTTCTCCAAATCTACAGAAGCTAGAAATGTAGGTTTGCCTTTCCTTAATCTAGGTTGTAAAGTGAGTATTAACTACCGTGTTACTACATTTCTCTTGAACCCAAATTGATCTTCCCCGAGTTGACCAGCTTTTCCATCCTCCTGTGAATGATGTGTGTGTATCAGTTGAGGCATACTTTCAAAGAAATATTATCAGTAGCAATCGAGAAATTTATACCAAATGAATTAATAAAAGAGAGAACTTTTCAAACCATCGTCGTCTTTAGATTTCTCAAGTTAATACAAACACCCTGTCTACATCTACATGGGATACTGTGCAAATTACAGTTAAGTGCCTGGTAGACGGTTCATCGAACCATCTTTATAATATTTATCTCCCATTCCAATCTCGAATAGCGCGCGGGAACAAAGAACTCCTGAATCTCTCCGCTCGAGCTCTGATATCTCGTATTTTATTCTGATGATCTTTTCTACCAATGTAAGTGGCAGTCAACAATTTATTTTCGCATTCGGAGGAGAATGTCGGCGATTGGAGTTTTGTAAGTTGCCCACGCCGCAGTGATAAATGCCGTTGTTGTACTGATTCCATCCCAGATCCTGTAACATTTCCATGACGCTGTCTCCTCTGTATCGTGACAATACGAAACGAGCTGTCCTTCTTGGGACTCTTTCGATGTCGTACGTGAAACCCACCTGATAAGAATCCCACACTGAGCAGCAATACCCTTAAAAAGGACGGACAAGTGTATGCAGTCTCTTTAGTAGTTCTGTTGCATCTTTTAAGGGTTCTTCCAATAAAACGCAGTCCCTGATTCGCCTTTCCCACGACATTATCTACGTGTCCTTTCCAGTTTAAGTCTGAAGTCTTAATAATTCCTAGGTATTCAGTGGAGATTACGGCCTTCACTTTTGATTGATTTATCTTGTAAACAAAGTTTAACGGATTGCTTTTCGTATTCATGTGGATGACTTCACACACATCATTAGAGTCAATTGCCAATTTTTACACCATAGTGATAGCTCCTTTAGATCGTTCTTCAGGTGATTTCACTAGACGGTGACAGCGTCATCTGCAACCTAAGAGAGCTGCTTAGATTTCCTCCCAAATCGTTTATGTAAATAAGGAACAGCAGAGGACCAATAACACTACCTTGTGGAACGCCAGATATCAGTTCTGTTTTAGTCGGTGCCTTACCATCGATTGCCACAAACTGTATCCTCTCTGCCTGGAAATCCCCTATCCCGTCGCAAATTTGGAGCGATATACCAAAACCATGCTATTTGATTAAAGGCCGTTTGTGAGGGACGGTGTTAAAAACTTCTGGAAATCAAGAAATCGATAGCACTAGTCACTTCGTCACATGAACGATATTTTCTAAATCCGTGTTGACCTTGGGTCAATAGATCATTCTGTCGAGATAATTCATAATATTTGAATACAGGATATGTATGTAGTTTGTATCAGGTTTCAAACAAATAAAACACTAAATAGAACCTGCTAATTACTATCGACTTTATTGCATGGACAATACTATATGTGTAGGATTCTTATATGTGTTTGTAAATCTATCGGACTCATCTGCTTGATCATTAGTCCTTCGATTACAAATTACTTACAGTAAGGTAAGCTAATCTAAGGACAATACAGACACCCATGCCCGAGGGGGGACTCGAACCCCCGACGGCGAACGTCCGCGCACACTGTAGCACGGCGCCCCAGTACACACGGGTAATCCGCCGCGGCTGTATGACTCTAGCATAGATGGAGGCAATATGATAAATGCAGAGTGTAACATACTGAATGGAGAGAAAATTTATAAACTGAGCCCTGGTAACAGCGGTTGTGCTGTGGTGTGCATGTGTGGTGGAAGCGGTGGGGAGGGGGAAGTTGAGATTTAGAGATTAATTGCTGACAAAAAACGTGTTTCCCTCGCGTAAAGAATGGGACCTGAATCAAATCCATATTTCCAGATTCACTAACAGGTGCCGCTTTTCACCGAACAAAAGCGACCCATGGAAGTTGTGTCGCTGAGGGACTTAAAACTCGATGAATGCTCGACGAACTGAGAGGTCCCTCACACCCCTTCCACATACACGAAACTCAATGGCCGGCCCTCGATCCGCACTCTGTGATACTGCTGCCAGAAAAGCAAATACATAAAGCAGCTTGTCCGTCTGTTTTCACTCATCCCGAAATTTTAATTTGGAAAGTGTAGGAAGAGCCCTGAACGGAAATGAGACAACCTTTTCAAACCTTACTCTGAAACGGTTTTATTTTTAAAGTTTAGTTATGCTTTTATATATTTTTGACGACCTTACGGCGTTTATTTTTAATGAAATAAATCGTAATTTGCGATCACTTATGACTTCACTGTACTAGGTTTAGATGTAATACCAACGTACGGCGAATGAAAAATTGTGCAAATGTTTGTTTGTATAGCTTATGGGACTTAACTACGGGGTCATCAGTCCCGAAACTTACAAACTACATATGAACTAGTAACACTAAGGACGGCACAAATATCCATGACCGAGGGGGGATTCGAGTCCCCGACCGGCCGTGCAGGCCGTGACTGATGCGCCTCAGTCCCCTCGGCCAGCGCGGTCGGCGAAAATTTGTGCCCGGCCGGGATTCGAACCCGGGATCTCCTGTTTACTAGGCAGACGCGTTGACCACTCCGCCACCGAGGACACAGTGACCAACCCAACTGCAGAGGACTCAACGCGTATGCCTAGTAAGCAGGAGATCCCGGGTTCGAATCCCGGCCGGGCACAAATTTTTATTCGCCGCACATTGGTATTACATCTAAAACTAGTACAGTGAAGCAATAAGTGATCGCAAATTGCGATTTATTTCATTATAAATGAATGCTGTAACGTCGTCAAAAATATATAATTGTATACAAGCAGAGGCTGGGCACCTGACGACAATTAAATGTGTCTCGATATCTCATGGTCTGTTCTCCCTGATGCGGGACAGTATTGTGGCTGCGAGCATTACAGAATAAATAGGCTGTGGTAACAGAAAAGAGACAGCGTGGCGAATGGAAATTTGGATGTGGCGGGAGACGTGCATGGAAGAGTCCTCTGCAGTCGGTTTGGTCGCTGTGTCCTCGATGGCGGAGTGGTCAACGCGTCAGACGAGTAAGCAGGAGATCCCGGGTTCGAATCCCAACAATATTATTTATTATTATTCTATTAACAGGATTATATTATGAATGAAATCAAGGAGCCCAAATTTTCATACGTCGCACATTGGTATTACATCTAAACTTAGTACAGTGAAGCCATAAGTGATCGCAAATTGCGATTTATTTCATTTAGCTATGCTGTCCAATGAGTGAGTACAACATATTGTTGGTAATGTTTCCTGTGATTATCGCGAAGTAAACAAGTTACGTTTATCGCGGATTCGACGTTGAATACCTTGTACTAGTTTAATTACTTGGTGATAAGAATAAAATAGGACGCAGATTTCATTTTTGAAGCGATTTAAGTAAACTAAGTGTGAGCATACCCGTCCTAACATTGCAGTGGTGCACCACAGTACCAATGTGCTGTGATAATATTCTTAAAACATGATGTGTAACTAGTTAAAGATCTTCAGTCGCTCGGTAACTAAATAGTGTTGAAAATTAAGCAGACTTACAAAAGCCCGAATAACTGCTTTCGCTCTTCCGAAATTGTTTCTCAGGGGACTATCGAAGTGTAGTTCCTTCTTTCAGTAATCTCACGAAGGCAGAAATGGCTCAGATAAGTGACATCGAAAGAAAACCGTCTAAAATCGTACGGGTGAAATATAGAAGATATTCAGTAGAAATTACGCGAAAGACCATGCTCTATTTCTATACGAAGAATCTCTGGAATGACTAAGGATAACGAGCCATTGCAAAAATGCGAATTTTATTCATCGTTTCAAGAAGGGCCGTTGGGCAGTCTGCGATCACCACAGCTATGTCATTAACGTCAACCGTTACTAAACTTTTGGAATAGGAGTTATAAAAATAAAAAGTTTGCATCTTATGCACACTTTCACTCCATAATGTCATGCGGGATTATTTTGTGGGGCAACTCATCGGACCAAGCTAATGTTTTCAGAGCACAAAAACGTGCGTTACGAAACATTTGTGGTGTCAAGAACATCATGTAAAGAGCTATTAAAGGATCTGGGGATACTTACCACTGGTAACCAATACATGTATTCCCTAATGAAATGTTTCATTAAAAATAAATCTTTTTTTTCAAAACAGCTTAGTCCATGGGTTATATACTAGAAACAAGAATAACTTACATAAAGATTTTCACTTACTTTGGCTCAGAAAAGTGTTCAATAACATGGCAGCAGCCATAAAAAATTTAACTCACAACAAAGTTCAGTTTGAAAAGAGTAGATTTTTTGGTGGCCAACTCCTTCGACTTCATTGATAAATTTCTTACCAGAAGTGATTGATATTTGTTGTATATAATATTAATAAATGTGAATATTATATACAACAAATATCAATCACTTCTGGTAAGAAATTCATAATAAATGTGAATATTATGTTCAGTCTGCCTTCAGTACCAATTTTGACCAGTAATGTGATTATTGTAAACTATATATATATAGTGGAAGGCACATTAACACATTTGCTCTGTGTTTGTAATTATACAGGGTGAATCTAAATTCGCGCACTCGGGCTTCGCAGCGCGATTCCTCACATGCTAGCAATAAAAAAATGTCTGTCACAAAATTTCATCCTGCGCATATTTCCGGCAGTAAATGGACGTCGAACATTGAGTGTGTTTCAGAATTACACTACTAAACCAACAAACTTCTAGGGGATGTGGGAGGTGTCTTGAGGAAACATCATCTAATGACGCTACAGAGCGTCGAAATTGCTGGAGAGGTATCTAGCGGCAGGAGCTGGTGCCTGTAACTTGGACTCTCCGTAGCGTCGTTGAATGGCGTTTCTGGGCATGGGTTTCCATGCTCAATTTGTTCCTCAAGACACCTCCCACATCCTCTAGAAGTTTATTGGTGTAGTAGTGTATGCGACACACACTCATCTCAATCTTCGACGCCCATTTACTGCCGGAAATATGCGCAGGTCGAAATTTTGAGAGAGAGTTTTTTTATTGATAGCATGTGAGGAAATCCCAGAGGATTTCCTCAATTCGGATCAACTGCAACGAAACGTAAATCCTATCTAATCTAATCTTCTGTGTCGGCGTACTGTAATTTACTGGTACCTGCGTTGCTTCGTACATGCAACACCAGCAGCGATCGACCGGCTGGAGTCTTTGAATATCCACCTATAATGCTATGTCGATTTCTGAACTTCTCCATACTACTGTCGAAGCTTAATTAGTAAATACATAAACATGGTTCAAAATGTTCAAATGTTCGTAGTCTATGGGACTTAACTACGGGGTCATCAGTCCCTAAACTTACAAACTACTTATGAACTACTTACGAACTAGGACGGCAGAAATATCCATGCCCGAGGGGGGATTCGAACCCCCGACCGTAGTGGCCGTGCAGACCGTGACTGGAGCGCCTCAGTCTCCTCGCCCACCGCGGCCGGCCACAAACATGGAAATGTGTCATTGTACTGATTCACATTACATTATTCTATAGCTGTAAAAAGTAATTATAAAGCAATATGGCCGCTCTGGAATGGTCGAGCGGGCTAAGGCATCATGGTACAGACTTGGTGGTCGCTCATGTCGGAGGTTCGAGTCCTCCCTTGGGCATTAGTGTGTATTTGTGAAATCATGCCTCTATGTTGCCCCAATCATAGCTCAAATTTCCTGTGAAAACCGCTTGAAAATGTGTCAGTAGTTTCTTTTTTTAATACGTTTGCGAAACGTGTTAGAAATAGCCATGTCTTCATGAATATGATGTAGCTCACATCATACACCAGTTATATTCGCCATTTAAAAAATTTGTCATGATCATTCATATCTCAGGATAATGGGCTGATGAATGAAAAGCTGAAATATAATACGTATTTCCCTAATGAAGTAGAAACATCACTGACAATAATTATTATTCTTACGGTTGGCTCTCTTTCTGTTAGAGCGCTATTGTCGCTCCAAGCGTGAGACTTAAACTTTCATAGCATTTGTAACAATGTTATTAATGTTTGTAAATCTATCGGACCAAACTGCCTGGTCATCAGTTTGTAGCTTACAAACTACTTAAACCTAAGTAAACTAACCTACGGACAAACACACACACCCATGACTCAGGGAGGACTCAAACCTCCACGGCGAGCAACCGCGCGCTCCGCAGCGAGACGCTTTAGACCGCTCGGCTACTCCACCGCCGCATAGCAGTTGTACATATAGGTTAGACTGTGATATCAGTATGTAACTATATGGATTAAAGACATCGAGGATTGTAACAGTTTTATATTCATTGCTTTGAATCATATTTCGTAGAACATAGCAAACCAAGAAAACGATTTTCAGAAATATGGTAAATTTGAAAAGTCAAAGAGTAAGTAGTATTTTCAATGGTTAATAATCCGATCGCTGCCTCGAACTTCACACGAACACCCGCAGCGCTATCTATTAGTTCTTTTCTGCAGTACGCCGTTCTTTCAAGCATAAAAAACACCTAACACTTCAAATTACTATATCTTTTACTTTCCTGGTCTGATTTTGATAAGATGAAGTCTATATGTTCCCCCAGGATATTCTCTATTTGTCTGTGATACCCCCATGAATGTTCATTTAGTATTTTTGGAGATTACTCTCTACAATTAGACACATGTGATTGCTTTCAGAGAAATGTTTAAATAGTGATACCTAACTTTTTCTGATCCGATTTTCTGTAACCGCAAGATACCCTCACGTTTCCTGTGAGAAATTCGTCTGTTTTGGAGATGAAAGAGAAACATAGACATGATGGTTGTCGACGAAAAACATTAAATTGTGATGTTCTTCTTTCCGTGATCCGATTTTTATGAAACAAAGTCTGTATGTTGTCCCAAGGTACGCTACAGTTACCATACCTGTGAAAACCTCATGCGAATTCGTGAAGTAGTTTTGAAGAAGTGGTTTCTAATAGATGAATAATCACGATCTTCTATGAAAACACTTCGTGATACTATTTTGATGAAATCATGCCTAGATCCTGAACCAATCTTCGCTCATGTTTACTGTGAAAACCGCTTGAAAATCGTCCGGTAGATTTGAAGCGAACAGCGACAGGCCTACATTTACAGATTTATTATTAGTAGTATATATATGTTGTACAATTATAAAATTTTGCAGGAATATTTTGATTTGTATAAGTGCTGTATGTCGGTTAAATCTGTTGCGAATATGCTTAGTAGTAAAGAAGTAATAAATTAAAACGTGATGCTTGATGAGGCGGTATTCCATGAACGTTACTCTTTATGTCATATCTCATGAACTACGTGTCGTACTGTGATACAATTTTGAACGTACATTCAGCTTTAAGTGTGTATTCTGTCTGCACGATTTCCTGCGAGTGTATTTGGTAGTATAGAAATTATAAATTGTAACGTTATACCAAATGAGATACTTTTGCTCCATGAACATCGGAAAAGTAGTAAGCGAGAAACTTTTTTCCTTTCATTATTTTGATGTGGTTGTCTGCGAGAAAAATTTTAGTAAAGGTTTGAAATTTCCGAACCCGTGCGATCCGTGCCGAGGGGTGCGTGGCACATGGGTGGATGTGTCTCGAACGGAGCCTCAGGGATACCGGGCGACCTCCCTGAGTAAGTAGCCTTGCACCACGCGGGGTTATCGTGGTGTGGACCATATAAATCCCCAAATCTCGTGGGACTAAGCTGAACACAGAGAAAGAAAGTATTTTAAAAGATCTGAGGGGCAATCTGAGACCTCACATACTCAGGCATCGGGATCAGGGCCGATGGAGTGCACTCCTACTTCTGAATCAGGGTCTAGACCTGAGCAAGAAGTGGGAACTGTAACAGAGAAGTTGGACCAGATTAGGATTAAGCCCTCTTCTGGGGCTCAGAGGAGGAAACTTCTCAAGGAACAGAAGCAAAAGGAAGGATAAGAATGGCTTCCTAAGCATAAGTGGAGGGAATCAAAAGGGCTTGAGCCCAAGACCCCCAAAGAGAAACTGCCTCAGGTCGAAGGGGATACACAGACCCCCTCGACGTCAAAGACAGGTGGCAAGAGGGTTAGGGAGGAATCTAAGACCCTCCTCTCTGGACAGGCGTGATCCTAAGAGGCTGAGGCAGGATATAGGAAAACAGACCTATAGTACTGCAGTCTCGGTCTTTAGAATGGCAGTTGTCCAAGAAGTATACCCACTGGTGAGCATCACCTCGCAGCAGGAGGAGCTTGTGCAGATGGCCCTCTTTGAAGAGATTGGGGGGGACGCTGGTCCAGGACGCAAATTCAGGAGGGTCTATCTAGACCGCGTGCCCTCATTTTTGTCTGCGAGGGGGCCCACTCAGCAGTATGGCTTAAGGACAAGGTGCCCATGATATTGGGAGGATGCAAAGCTGCTGGTGAAGACAGCAACCGAACTCCTGAAGACCGCAAAGGTATCAATATGGGTACCAAACATCCTTAAGGATGTCCCTCCAAAGACTCTGTTCGAGAAAATAAGGGTCTAGAACCCAAAAATCTCGACAAGGGATTGGAGGGTAATTAACCAAATGGTCATTCCGAAAGGACGAACCCTGGTGGTGTGGTCGGAGAGAAGTCCCTGAAGGCAATGCGAGAGCAAGGCCTGAAACTGTTTTTAGGATTCTCGCCGTCAGGGTAATCAAAGACCTTAAAGGCAATAATGGCCGCAAGATGGGGACTGGAAGTGCTGCAGATAAACCTGCAGCACAGTAAAGGGACCACTGCTGCCCTGACCCGTCACCTGGGGAGACAGGAGGTGGACGTGGCCCTGATACAAGACCCCTATTTATACAAAGGGGGTGTATCGGACTTCGGTGGTACTGGAGGTAAACTGATTTATGCTAGAAATGTAAAAAACTCCAGAACATGCATTTATGTTAGAAATGGAATACCTTTCATACCAATGATGGATTTTTGTTCCAGGGACCTGTTGACTATCAGGATGCAGCAACGTGAGGAAGGTATCACGAGGGAAATTGTTTTGGCCTCATCATACCCTCCTTACGAAGACAGCTCTCCTCCTTCTTTGGAAGTGAGGAGACTGATGGAAACCTGCCATCGGCAAGGTGACGAACTGTTGGTGGGATGTGATGCCAATGCCCACAATCTATCGTGGGGCAACAAGGGCACCAACAGTAGAGGTGATCATCTTCTTGAATTTCTCCTATCTAACAACTTGGAGATCCTGAATAGGGGTGATGAACCTACATTCAGGAATAGTAGAAGGCAAGAAGTAATTGACATCGCTTTGGTTCCATGGTGATGGGAAGTTACGTGAAACAGTGGCATGTGGTCCTGGGGACATCCTCATCAGATCACATGTATATTAAATTCAAGGTTGAAATGGGAACCAGTGAGACGATGGCCTATAGGAATGCCAGGAAAACGGACTGGGAGACATATAGGAGAGACCTTGACTTCAGCCTATCGGAAATTAAAACTTCGATAAGGAATCCAGCAGAGTTTGAGGAAGTAGCAGAGGCCATAACCTCTGCTATAGTCACCTCATACCAGAACAACTGCTCAATCAACAAGAAGTGCACAAATAGGAGTGTGCCTTGGTGGAATAATAACCTGGAACTGCAAAGGAAACAGGTACGAAGACTGTTTAACCTTGCGAAGCGCAAAGGACAATGGTCAAAGTATCGTGAGGCCCTTGTCAATTACAACCTTGCCATCAGACAGGCAAAGGAGGCATCCTGGAAGGTATTCTGTGAGGAAGTGGAGGGCACGGCTGCTCAAGCGAGACTTCATAAAATCCTCACTATAATCCATGAGGAACATTGAGGAAGGAGGATGGGGAGTATACAAAGACAGCACATGAAACGCTGGAACTGCTCCTCAGGACTCACTTTCCTCAATATACTCTGGGGGATAAGTCAGACCAGAATGCGATTCCTGAGAGACAACGGTTCTCAGGTATTCGCAAAGAGGATTGGGTTCTGGCCAAGGAGTGTGTCGATTTCAGTAAGGTCCGATGGGCGGTGGGAACATTTCAACCGTTCAAGTCACCTGGCCCCGATGGAATCTTCCCAGCTCTCCTGCAACAAGTGGGAGAAAATCTTATTAGATTCCTATGCAGGTTATTCAGGGTTAGCCTAGCAGCAGGAATCATTCCCAATGCCTGGAGGGCAGTGAAGGTTGTCTTCATTCCAAAACCAGGGAGAATTGATCATACCAAGGCCAAGGATATGAGACCAATCAGCCTGTCCTCTTTCATTCTTAAGACATTGGAAAAGCTGGTTAAAGTGCATGTTGGAGAAAGGATGTTAAGTAGGGCTCCTCTTCATTCAAACCAACATGCACATCAGCCAGGTAAATCATGTGAGACAGCTCTCCACCAACTCATTGGGAAGGTGGAGAAAGCACTACACTTTCAGGAAATAGCCCTCTGTATCTTCCTGGACATTGAGGGGGCTTTTAGCAATATGACCTTCGATTCCATGGTTAGGGCAGTAGAGGTGCATGACCTAGGGACCACTATATGTAGGTGGACTAGGGCCATGCTCAGTGGAAGAAAGGTAGAGGCTACCATGATGGATAAAAAAATGGTAATCAACACCACTAGGGGTACCCAGCAAGGAGGAGTTCTTTCCCCTTTATTGTGGAACCTAGTGGTGAATGATCTCATTGGAGAATTAAACTCTAGGCAGTACTTTTGCCAAGGATACGCAGATGATCTTGTCATAGTAATACTTGCCAAATTTGCTGACACAGTGAAGAATATGGCACAAGGTGCACTGGACATTGTGCAAGACTGGTGCAGAAAACAGGTTCTGGGGGTTAGTCCTAAGAAGACTGATGTTGTACCATTCACAAAGAAGCATATACAACATTCAAGTTGGAATCTAAAGCTTTTCAATGAAGCGCTACCTGTAAAGGGGACAGTGAAATATGTAGGGGTTACCCTATATGAGAAACTGACATGGACCCCTCACATCAGGAATATTTGTTCCAAGGCAAAAGGTACTCTTGTGAGTACCAGGAGAGCTTGTGACAACAATTGGGGCCTGAGTCCCAAGGGTATGCACTGGATATACACCACAGTGATTAGACCCAGGATCACCTATGGGGCGGTCGTGTGGTGGAAGAAGGTAGAACAGCAGGTTGCTGCTAAGTAGCTTTGTAAGGTGCAGAGATTAGCCTGCTTAGGCATAACAGGCGGAATTAGCAGCACACCAACTGCTGGGATGGAAACCATGCTGGATATGCCCCCATTACACCTTTGGGTCAATATGGAGGCAGCGGCTGTTGCATACAGACTCAAATCTGGCAACAACTGGAACTCTTTGGGATATCCAGAATCACACACTAAAATAGTGACTGAGGTAAATATAGGAAAGGTTGGGGAAATGCCAGCCGACTATATTATAACCCCATACTGCTTCAACAAGCCTTTCAGTATAACAATTGGAAGTAGGGAGCAGTGGGAGAAAATAGTTCGACACCGTACGGGGGATATTGTCTGGTTCACTGACAGGTCAAAATCAGACCAAGGTGTTGGGGCTGGGGTATATGGGGTGCAGCGAAGACTGGAGGGCGTCATCTCTCTAGGAAAACTGGCCTCAGTATTCCAGGCCGAAATCACTGCCATCAGGGCGTGTGTGGAGGAGGTTTTGCGTAGGTGCTACAAAGATTGTAGCATCTATATCTATTCAGACAGCCAGGCAGCCTTGAGATCACTGGCAGCTCCTGCAACAATGTCTAAAATTGTTGCAGAATGTCACAGGGTTCTAGTGGAGCTAGGGGAAAGCAATAGAGTAAACCTATTGTGGGTCCCTGGCCACTCGGGGATCAGTGGCAACGAACATGCCGACAGATTAGCCAGGATGGGGACAGAGACTCCATTTATTGGACCGGAACCTGTCCTGACAATCACCAAGGCAATGATCAAAATGGAGCTACGTAACTGGCTCAGAAGACAGCACGTAGAATATTGGACCAAAGTCCATCAACAAAAACATGGCAAGGTAATTATGCCAAAGCCATGTTTTAAAAGAAGCTCTGCTATCCTGGGTCTGAACAGGAGAGAGATTAGACTCATGGTTGGATTGCTGACAGGCCATGGGAATTTCAAAAAACACCTACATACAATGGGAATAACAGAAGAGGACCCTAAATGTAGGATCTGTGATGACGGTGATGAAACTGCATCACATCTAATCTTCGAATGCATTGCATTGGAGAGTAAAAGGCACAGAACATTTGGGACAACCAGACCCGAAGAAATTGTGTCTAATAAAGAACTGGTAAAGAGGCTCCTTGCACTGTTCAAGGGCATTGGTTGGCTTTACTAGACATACAGGGAGCGATACCGCAAAATAAACTTAGTTTCGGTGCGGGCAGTGGCGGGTTGGACCAACACTGTTTTTTGCTTCCCTGAAAAAATCAAATCAAATCAAGGTTTGAAATTATGTTTAATGTTTTTTTCAAGTCGCCAAGTGATGTCATTCTCATAAAGTCTCGTCGCATTATGTAGCAGTTTTTTTGCGATTCCTATTGTTCATGACGTTATATCTCCTGAACCATGTGTCGTATGTGGTTCGTACTCCCGCAGCAGTTGTTACCTCACGTACGAAATATGGGTACTAAATTTGGGTGAAATCGGTCCAGTGGTTTAGGAGAAAATGTGCAGCATTGTCGTTTGACGCAGCAGTTTTTCGCGCATCTCATTGTTTATGACGTCATATCGCTTATGTATGTGTCATAGGTGATTCTTACCCCGACAGCGATTGTTACCTGGTTTTAAGAAACATGTGTACCAAGTTTGGTTGAAATCGGTTCAGTAGTTTAGGAGGAGATGTGGAACATACATACATACATACATACACACATACAGTCTATTTTATAAGATGTAAGATTTATCTGTGATACCCCCATGAATAGTATTACTCTCTACTAACAGACACATACGATTGCTTTCAGAGAAATGTTTAAATTGTGATATCTTACTTTTTCTGATCCGATTTTGTTAAATGAAGCGTTTCTGTAAACCTAACGTTTCCTGTGAAAATTCGTCTATTAGTTTTGGAGATGAAAGAGAAAGATAGACATGACGGTTGTCGATGAGAAACGTTAAATTGTGATGTTCTACTTTCCGTAATCCGATTTTTATGAAACAAAGTCTGTATGTTGTCCCAAGGTACGCTGCAGTTACCATACCTGTGAAAACCCCATGTGAATTCGTGAAGTAGTTTTGGAGAAGTGGTTTCTAATAGATGAAGAGACACAATGGTCTATGAAAACACTTCGAGATTCTATTTTGATGTATTGATTTGTATAAGTGCTGTATGTCGGTAAAATCTTTTACGAATACGGTTAGTAGTAAAGAAGTAATATATTAAAACGTGATGCTTGATGGGGCGGTTTTCCATGAACGTTACTCTTCACGTCCTCATATCTCATGAACTACGTGTCGTACTGCGATACAGTTTCCAAAGTACATTCATCTGTATATGCGTATATTGTGTGTAAAATTTCCAGCGGCTACAGTTTGTAGTGTACAAATTATTAATTGTAAAGTCATACCGAATGCTGTACTTTTACTCCTTAAACAGCGGAAAAGTAGTAAGCGAGAAACTTTTTTCCTTTCATCATTTTGCTATGGGTGTCAGCGAGAAAAAGTTTAATAAAGGTTTGAAATTATGTTTAAAGTTTGTTGCAAGTCGCTAAGTACTCTGATTCTCATACAGCGTATTTACAAAGTCTCGTCGCATCATGTGGCAGTTTCTTGCTATTCTTATTGTTTATGATGTTATATCTCCTGAACCGTATGTCGTATGTCGTTCGTACTGCAACAGCAATTGTTACCTCACATAAGGAATATGTGTACCAATTTTGGTTGAAATCGGTCCAATGGTTTGGGAGGAAATGTTCAGCATTGTCGTTTGACGCAGACGTTTTCGCGCATCTCATTGTTTATTACGTCATATCTCCTAACGTATGTGTCGTAGGCGATTCTTACCCCGACAGCGTTTGCTGCCTGATAGTAAGGAACATGTGTACAAAATTTGGTTAAAATCGGTCCAGTAGTTTAGGAGGAGATATGGAACATACATACATACATACATAAATACACACATACAGCCTATTTTATAAGTTGTAAGATTCGTCTAGCACGTAAATAAATATGAATGTTTAATTTGGAACATTTTTGCCATTTTGTGATAGATGGCGCTGTAATATTCACATACATATTGCTCACACTTTTAAACGAACAGTGAGTAACAGGTAGGTTTTTTAAAATTAAAACACAGAACGTAGGTATGTTTGTAATATATTTCGGTTTTTCCAAAGTGATACATGTTCTTTTGTGCAATTATCATATATTATGAGAACGCATGATTTTACTGCGTGATTACCTATAATTACCTAATGACTTCAATAAATGCTCAAAATGATGTCCTTCAACGTCCATGCATTTGGCAATACGCTTAACGAAATTCCTCTGAACAGCTAGTAGTTCGCCTTCATAGATGTTCTCACATGCATTGACAATGCGCTGACTCATATTATCGATGAATCACGATAAATATCATTCGATTTTCCCCACAGAAAGAAATCCGGGGATGTAAGATCCGGTGAACGTGTGGGCCATGGTATGGTGCTTCTACGACCACTCCACTTGTCATTAAATATTCAATTTAAGCCGGCCGCGGTGGGCGAGGGGACTGCGGCGCGCCAGTCACGGTCTGCACGACCACTACGTTCGGGGTCCGGCCGCGGTGGCCGAGGGGACTAAGGCGCTCCAGTCACGGTCTGCACGGCCACTACGGTCGGGGGTTCGAATCCCCGCTCGGGCATGGATATTTGTGCCGTCCTAGTTCGTAAGTAGTTCATAAGTAGTTTGTAAGTTTAGGGACTGATGACCCCACAGTTAAGTCCCATAGACTATACAAACATTTGAACATTTACAAACGTTCGGGGGTTCGAATTCCCCCTCGGGCATCGATATTTGCGCCGTCCTTAGTGTTAGCTAGTTCATAAGCAGTTTGTAAGTTTAGAGACTGATGACCCCGTAGTTACGTCCCATAAGCTATACAAACATTTGATCCAATTTAAGACCGCTTCAAATGCACGCGAGCCATGTGCTGGACATCCATCCTGTTGAAAGTTCACCGCCATTCTGTCATTCAGTGAAAGATATTGTAGTAAAATCGGTAGAACATCACATAAGAAATCAGCATACATTCACCATTTAGATTGCCACCGACAAAATAGGGGCCAATTATTGTTCTTCCCATAATGCTGAAACGAATATTAACCCGCCAAGATCGCTGATGTTCCACTTGTCGCAGCCATCGTGGATATTCCGTTGCCCAGTAGGGCATATTATGCCGGTTTATGTTACCTCTGTTTGTGAATGACGCTTCGTCACTACACAGAACGCGTGAAAAAATCTGTTATCGATCCCTAATTTATTTTGTGCCCAGTGGTAAAACTGTAAATGACGTTCAAAGGCTTCGGCATGCAAATATGGTACGAGTGATATTTATGTTGATGTATAATTCTCAACACCTACGTTTTTGAGATTCGCAAGTCTCGCTCAATTTGTCCGCTACTGATGTGCGGATTAGCTAAAACATTTACTTGGGCATCATCATTCGTTGCAGTTCGTGGTTGACGTTTCACTTTTGGCTGAACACTTCCTGTCTCTTTAAATAACGTAACTAACCGACGAAAGTTCTGGACAGTTGGATGATGTCTTCCAGGATAACGATCAACATACATAGAACAGGCCCGCTGGGCATTTTGATCACAATAGCCATGTATAAATACCATATCGACCTTTTCTGCAATTGGTCAACGGTCCATTTTAACACGAGTAGTGTATCACGAAGCAAATACCTTCCGCACTGGTGAAATGTTACGCGATACCACGTTTGTGACTATTACAGCGTCATGTATCACAGAGAGAAAAAAGTGTTCCAAATAAAACATTCACTTTTATTTACGCACTAGACGAATATACAATAAAAATGGGGGTACCTATTTCAAAAAAATGCAGTTGGTATCCGTTTGAACTATGGCAGCGCCATCTAGCGCTCTAACCATAGCGCCGGTCTAAAGCGTCTCGCTGCGGAGCGCGCGGTTGCTCGCCGTGGAGGTTCGAGTCCTCCCTGGGGCATGGGTGTGTGTGTGTGTGTGTGTGTGTGTGTGTGTTTGTCCTTAGGTTAGTTTACCTAGTTTTGAGTAGTTTGTAAGATACGGACTGATGACCACACAGTTTGGTCCGATAGATTTCCAAACATTTGAACATTTTTTGAACATATGCTAACCATAGCGCCATCTGTTTTCCCCTTTCACGCTAGAAAAGTTTCGTTCTTTGTAATTTTTTCGTTTAATGCTTATTTCGTGAGATATTTGGCCCGGTCACTATCAATGGATCAATGGAGCACCCTGTATACGGAAGCTCTGCACACATACGAGGGGAGTTCACGTAAAGCAAGATCGCGTACACTCCGTGTCAGTCGAGAGAAGCAGGGACTCCGTTTCGATGTTTGATTTCGCGCTTCCACCCACACGCACATAAAAATCCACGTGGCAACTGTTGAGAATCGTCTCCACTTTTCAGGCGAGCATTATTGACTGTAACTGTTTGATAATCGGGACAGTAAGGCTAATTATTTGGCAGTGCGCGTAGAAGACGTACTTACACCGTTTCGAGTGGTGTTTGGATAGAAACAATACTTTACTGGATATTCGATTTGCGTGTGATGTTTTTTAAATAATATGCCAATTTATTGAGACTTGTGTAAATTCATGTTCGTCGTAGTTCCCGGATCCTCTAAATCAGTTACCATCCACCGCATCAAAAAAAAAAAGTAATTCCACATTTAGCCGACAGAAACCGCATACAGTTACAGTCAATTCATTAGACTATTACAGAGAGGGAAAACATCTACTGAATATTGGGTAAGTGCAAGTGTGTATCCAGAGCCATTCGTCGCGAAATCGCGAAGCCTTCGGCACTGTTCTCTCTCAGCAAGTGACAGCTGTTTGTTCTTAAAGCTGCCTTCCCTAATCACCATGCTGTCGACGGGACGTTAAACCATAAGCTTGCTTCATTCTTTCTCTTAAAGCTGTCTGTAGCGCTGTTTCATTAATTCATCGAGTTTTTTCAGTGCTACTAGATAACACGAAATCAGATCAGTAATCCAAATACAGAATACATCTCATATATGTAGCTATATCGGTTTAAATTATGACAAGAACGTAGCTTTCTCCTGTATATTCGAGGTGTTTCAATATTTACCAGTGCTGATTGATATTTAAATTCGTTTATTAGTATTTGCATATGTTAATTTGCTGTAAAGTAGTACGTAAGTCTGAAGCCCTCAAAAGCAAATAATTACTATATGTTTTCATAAGAGACTCCGCGGAATTTTCAACTTTTTTTATTGAATTCATGACTAAAAGCTATATGCCGTACGTGCTGTTTATAGCGGAATATGTACTGTTCATGCGCAGAAGGTTGTAGAATTCTTTCACTTAAAGAGATGTCTATCGCTGACTACGAATTTTACTGCTGTTTGCATTTAATAACCTTTAAGTTGAGTAAATCGTGGTGCATTTAATGATCGAAGAATGAGAATGGAGAATGTTGTTAGTTGCAGCGTTCCCAACATGACAGCAAAATTATATTACAAATCTCGAATTAACAACTCTCTCTTAGAAAGAGACCTACATTGCATACAGCATATCCCTATTATAAAATGATAAAGTAGTAAGATTCAAGACTAATAAACATAGTTTTTCAGTTAATTTGAATTTTGTCAGACATGACGAATATGACTCATTTCATTCTCACCTCACAATTTTTTACGCAACTCAAGTACATTGTTGACTTCCACACATTCACATATTAACATAATTTGTGTGTGGGAAAACAAAGGAGATTGCGGAAATCATGTGTGGGAATGGAAATTGAAAGATGACATCAATTTGCCGGACAAAAACCTGTCCTAATGCGTGAATACGTCATAAAAAGGTTTCTTTTCATCGAAAGATATATTTTTCTTTGCTGTCAGATCCGCAGTTTTGTCCTTTCCCTCTTGTTAATTCACTTCAAAAAGAGGTGGAACCAGGTTAAAATCTGTGCCATGCAAAAGCATAAGAATAAGCCACTAGTGACTTTAAAAAAAAATCGTTCTCCTTGCTGTCGGCAATTATTAATGGAAGAAGAGAAGAAAAAAAAGATGACAAACAATAATTCCCAGTTGCGACGAAAAGCGTAGATCTGACAGCGTAGAAAGTTTTCACATTTACGGGAGTGTACAAAATAACATGAAGACGTGACACAGACGAATATTTATTTATTAATAATAAGTTGGACCACCATTGTCTCTGAGAACAGCTCCAATTATTCTAGGAAGGGTTACGTAAAGTGTCTTTATAATTTCCAATTGAATGTTATCCATTCTTCCATCGAACCAACCGTCAATTACGTCAAGGATGTTCAACCTGTAAATATGGTCTTTAATATTTGCTGCGAAACTAGCCATAACTGTTAATTTGTCTTGAGACATGCCGATTGAGCTGAGCAGAGGAGGTGTTTGATGCCTTTTCCATGCTGTACAAATCACGTCTCAAACATTTTGGATGTGTGTTTGGGGCGAGTGCATTATCAATTTGGAATATAACAGTTTCTATATAACTAAGGGAAGATACAATGTTTTACAAATAATAAAGAAATAGGGTATTACTTTCAGAACATTTGAAAGTGTTTTTCTTGTTTAGAATTTCATCGTATACCGTCAACCACCGACGAAAAGATCAATCAAGTAAATACCAGTTTTGTTAGCAATATGTTAGTTATAGTAAGCAGTTTGCTGCCGAGAATGGTGAGATATTCATTAATCACGAACGAGGATAATGATAGAAACAATTGAATTCTGCACTATACATGCCCAAATAATGACGGAACCACCCACATGTTTGATTTTAGATAGCAGACATGGCGTCTCGTACGCTTCTTTTAGAGTTTTCGATATCTAAAAACCTAGTTGTTTGTAGGAATCAATGTAAACGATGATTCGTCAGACCATACAACATCTTTTCCGTTATCGAAGGTCAAGGTTATATTATCGTGACACCGGTTTCTTCGCATCTTGGCATTCAAAATATTCTAATGTTTGTAAACATATTGGTCCAAAATGCTACGGCATTAGACCCTAGACTTACAAAATACTTAAACTACCTTACACTAAATACAACACACACACACACACACACACACACATACACCAATGCATGAAGAAGGACTCCAACTTCCAGGGAGAACGGCCGTCCAGTCCGTAGCATGTCGCCTTAGCCCAAGCAAGAATTCTACGCGAGCTTTGGCTTCCGTTTTAAGGGTATAGCAACTGAAACTCTTACATGACTTTTTAACTACAGCCGTTGTGTTTTGCTTATAAACAGTGTCACTCAAGTGAGTGTTGAGTTTTGCAGTTGCTTTTTCCGTGGTAGTTTTGTCTGGGCACAATCGTTCAGAATATCGTCGTTCAGATTTTGCCAACTACGTGTTTCTGAGTACCCTATGTTTACCGAGAGCACTGTAGTTAGTGACACGATGTACAGTGCAGCCATTTTCTTCATAGATGCAGGTTGATTGTTTGTTTGTTTGCAACTTGGGGACCGAACTGCTAAGGTCACCAGTACCTCCAGTGAAGAGGGGAAGGAGTGAGGTTGGGAAAGGAGGGGAAGGGAAAGGAAATGCGTTTGGAGAATGTCATTATTGTTGGCCAAAGCCGTTTATTTATTGGCCCAAAGCTACCGGTTTCGGTTTTAAACCATTTTCAAGCACCAGCATGACACAGACAGAAGTCACGAAGTTTATTACTTACCAACTATGCACAACACTGATGGAAATTGTGACATATATTATTTGTAAAGATACTTATATAGCTTAAACAGATGATTAAAATGACATGTTACAATCTTGAAAGTGAGACAGTTGAAAATATGTATCTCTCATTAAGCTTAATTTACAAGATGAGTATCTACTAAAGCACACTTTGGTAAGCGTACAGTAACAAAGGTTACAAATATGATTACGTTGTTTTAAATAACTCCGTACAGCATATATTTGATTAATATTTCAATGTTCCATCAAGAACTGGTGGAAGAGTGCATAAACATTACATTGTTTATTTATAGAAAGGCTATATAGTTTGTACAACTGTGATGTCTATACGACAATATTTGGTCTACTCTAGGACACAAGGATGATGTAAAGATTATAGTGGCTAGGTTTAACAACATGTGCCATGCAACGTATTAAAGTGCAAGACTGATATGTATATGCACAATACAATGCAGCTCTATTATTATGAAGTGCCTTGAAATTTGTAGCTTTAAATTGAAATGTACGTGAACATCGAGTATACATCATTTAGGTTATGTGTCAAACTTATGAAATACTTAGTGAAATTATGTCAAAGGACATCGCAATCGCAATCGGATGAACGGTTCTCAACTTATAATGTTGAGTACATTTAGAAACACATTGAAAAAGGAACTTCGTTCGAATTTTGCGAGTTTCCTTTTTAACTGACCCAATTTTTTTACTGAAAACTTTTCCATAATCATAATGAACAAAACAAAGAAGAATTACCCCTCTCCTTCTTATGAATTGTCAGTTACAGTGCTGAATTCAATCAAAAACACATTGAAAAAAGCACATTCCGTTTTTCACAAATTTTTCAATTTTCCGGTAGATTTTCGAAAAACATTCTTTCATACAAACCTTGTCCTGTCAAGGCGTACTCAAGTGCAACTACGAAGCAATTGATTTTTATTCATAGAAAAAAAATGACTTTCGGTTTTTCGTACATTTTCCTACTTTCCGGGGTACTTTTCCAAATTTTTATTTGATACGAATCTTGCTGTTGCTTTCAACATGAAATGTACAAAATTATATCACAATTGGACAACAGTATTGATACATGCATAACTAGGGAAAAGATAGATACCGCCTACAGGAAAGTAAAACAGGTATTTGGAGACAAGAAAAGCAGCTGCATGAATATAAAGAACTCAGACTGAAAACCAGTACTAAGCAAAGAGAAAAAACTGAACTGTGGAAGGAATATATAGAGGGCCTATACAAAGGAAGTAAACTAGAAGGCAGTATTTTAGAAATGGAAGACGAAGTGTAGGAAGATGACATAGGAGATATGATACGGCGAGAAAAATTTGACAGAGCGCTGAAGGACTTGAATTGTAACAAGGCCCCTGGAGTAGATGATGTTCCGTCTGAACTGCTGATGTTGTTAGGACAGCCAGTCGTGAAAAAATTGTGCCACCTGGTATGCAAGATGTATGAGACAGGGGAAATATCTCCGACTTCAAGAAGAATATTGTAATTCCAATTCCAAAGAAAGCATGTGCAGACAAGTGTGAAAATTACAGAACTATCAATGTAATAAGTCACGGTTGCAAAATACTAACACGAATTATTTACAGACGAATGGAAAAACTTACGGAATCCGACTTCGGGGATGATCAGTTTGGATTTAGGAGAAATGTAGAACACGGGAGGCAATATTCACATTACGATCTTAGAAGATAGGCTAAGGATGAGCAAACCTACGTTTTTAGCGTTTGTCGATTTGGAGAAAGCTTTTGACAGTGTCGACTGGAATACACTTTTCCAAATTTTGAAGGTTTCAGGGGTAAAATATAGAGAGCGAAGAGTTATATTCAACCTATACAAAAACCAGAAAGCGGTTATTAGAGTCGAAAGGCGAGAAAGGGACGCAGAGGTTGGGAAGGGTGCAAGATAGGGTTGTAGCCTTTCCCCAATGTTGTTCAATCTCTACATTGAGCAGGCAGTGAAGGAATGGAAGGAGAAATTTGGAGAGGGCATTAAAGTGCAGGGAGAAGAAATAAAAACACTACGGTTTGCCGATGACATAGTAATTCTGTCAGAGACCATAAAAGATGTGGAAGACCAATTGAATGGGATGGACAGTGTCTTGAAAGGAAGATATAAGATGAACATTAACAAATCTAAAACGAAGGTAATGGAATGTAATGCCAGAAAATCAGGCGATGCTGTAGGAATTAGATTAGGTAATGAGACAATAAAAGTAGTTGATGAAGTTTGTTATTTGGGTAGCAAGATAACTTCTGATGGTCGAAGTAAAGAAGATATAAAATGAAGAATCGCTATGGGAAGACAAGCGTTTCTAAAGAAGCATCCAATATTAATTTAAATGTTAGGAAGTCCTTTCTGAAAGCATTTGTGTGGAGTGTAGCAATGTTGTTCAATCTGTACATTGAGTAAGCAGTGAAGGAATGCAACGAGAAATTTGGAGAGGGAATTAAAGTTCAGGGAGAAGAAATAAAAACTTTGCGGTTTGCCGATGACATAGTAATTCTGTCAGAGACCGTAAAGGATCTGGAAGAGCAATTGAACGTAATGGACAGTGCCTTGTAAAGAGGGTATAAGATGAACATCAACAAGACTAAAACAAGGATTATGAAATGTACCGTCAGAAAGTCAGGTGATGCTGTAGGATTTAGATTATGTAATAAGACAGTAAAAATAGTAGATGAGTTTTTTTTTTTAATTTGGGTAGCAAGATAACTTCTGATGGCCGAATTAAAGAAGATATAAAATACAGAATGGCTATGACAAGAAAAGCGTTTCTAAGGAAGCGAAACTTGTTAGCATCCAATATTAATTTAAATGTTAGGAAGTCCTTTCTGAAAGCATTTGTGTGGAGTGTAGCATTGTATGGGAGTGAAACGTAGACGATAAGGAGTCCAAATAAGAAGATGATTGAAGCTTTTGAAATGTGGTTCTACAGACGAATGATGAAAATTAGAAGGGTAGATCACGTAACTAATGAGGAAGCGTGTGGGGTAAAAATCGTAGAGGGAGACCAAGGAACTGTACAATTAACTTTTATAAATAAAAACTAGAATATATTTGCACCATAGACACTGGGTGCTGTGGAAATATGTTTGACCCTGGATATGTTGTCAGATGGGAAGGAGGACGGATTCTGGATGATATGCTGAATGGCAGGAAGTGTGTGTGGAGGAACAAGATAGGTCAATTAAGGAGTAAGTAAAAAGTAGATGTAAGACAGTGGAGAGGGAGAGACAGTATGTGAGTGTGTTTTTCTCGCAAGATGGAAAGGGGTGGGTGGGTAACAAGCTGTGTGATTTGGAATCTAATGACTAACATGTAACGGAGTGTTGGGCAGCGGAATATGTGTGGGTGTGTATAAAATTATGCGTCTAAAGTGTGTGTGTGTGTGTGTGTGTGTGTGTGTGTGTGTGTGTGTGTGTGTGTGTGCGTGTGAATGTAGCCCTTGGAGAGAAGAAGGAAGAAAGAAGGAGGGAAGAAGGAAGAAAGGAGGTAGAAAGAAAGAAGAAAAATTGCACTAGCTCAGGGCCCAGTACTCACCACGTACGTACTCACGAAAGAACCACGAGCCTTCCGTAAAGAGGGGGTTACAGATACTACCACCAACTACGCAGCATTGAGTTAGTCTCTTTGGAAGTCGAGGAGTTCACGGAATTAAAATATCATTTACTTTGACCGTCGAATAACAAAATATACTGTATAGTGCAAGGCTAATGTCCATGAATTCGTACGTCAATTGTGCACCGCGTTCGCGTCTTAGTATAAAGCATACGCATGGTGTTCATATTATTTTGCAACACCCTATTTCTATTATGTTGATTGTATATACCATAAAACTGTTAAAATTGTAATTATGTTGTAACGAATTTCGAAAAACATATCTTCATTTACTATAATATACAACTTTAAAAGATTGTCATATATGACATGCATATTTCCCTAACGTGGAATTGATTAAAATTGCGTATGACGTGGCAACATCTACCCCAGAATTCAGCTCCAGTTGCTTGTATAACAGACCTAGGTTCACGTCCAAGGTCAGCCGTTCTCAGAAACTCGGCTGAAAGCGAAGGTGTTAATCTCAGCGGAATATTAACTGCTTCCTCTCAATTCTCAGGCCTCAAAGGGAGCGTGATGTAAAAGGAAATGGGTACGGAAGACCCGCTCCGCCGCTATTTCTCGGTATTTCACCCGCTGCTCTTAACAACATAACGACTGTTGCCGCAGTAGCACCAAAGGCGGTAGTTCATACAACCCAGTTCTGGCGAAATACGGCAAGAAGCACCTCAAAGAGAGTGTATCCGTGAGTAGTCAATCACTCTAAAGGACTTTTAATTATCCAAAAACGACGCAATCACTAGTATGTTAAGTTAAAGTCGACATAAAAAATTAAGAATTACATTTAAAATCTAGGAACAATAAATAGAAACGAAAAAGAGAAACTATGGTAAGATTTGACCCGTCCCGTGTATATAGGGAACGTTAGAAACTGAGCTCAAGTTCGGAACGTCTTAGGAATGAGGAAGAAAATCGGCAATACCTTTTCAAAGGAACTGAACTGGCATTTACTTGGAGCAACTTGGAGAAATTACGAAAACTTGAATGATCGAGCACGAATTTGAACGGTCGTCCTCCTGAATGTGACTCCAGATAATTAAAGGCTGCCTTCTTCACTCGCTGAAACAGAACTACTTTTGATGTCGTCAAATGAACTTACCAGTGGCCGATCGCAGTACTACAGCGGTTCCCGCTGGATAACCGAATTCTTTCGGGCTTGGCTAGCAGTTAGATGGGTCACCGTCCACTGTTGACAATTTGACAATCGGGATGCACGCAGCCAGGACCACTGAGGTTTACGGCTGTCGGTCGGTACCCCATGGGCCTTTGGGTGCCTGTTGGACGGAAGAGTAAATGGTCGTGACTTATGATAATGAAGTGACAGAAGTCATGGAATAGCGATATACGCAGATATATGACGTTAGTATCACGTGCACAAGGAGTATGAGAAATACCAGTGAAAATGTTTCTGGTGTGGTTATGGTCGCACGACGGGAAAGGTAGATGTTCAAATGTTAAGATCTTTGAGATTCTATGGGACCAAACTACTGAGGTCATCGGTCCCTAGACTTACAAACTACTTAAACTGAAGATAACACACACACCCATGCCCGAGGTAGAACTCGCTGCTCCGACGTGAGCGGCCGCGCGATTCGTTACTTGACACTACATACCGTATGGTCATTTCCGCGATGCACAGGAGGATGTAATATAGGAGAGCGGGGCAAGATGGGGTGGAGGGCAAGACGGGGTTTTTGTAATTTCTACCACGACAGATATCGCAAACTAGTGGCGAATAGTTGAACTAGTAGGCACTTGTTATGCGAGTGCCTGACAGTGCTGGCAGCCATTTTGAGCAAACCATTCGGGGTGAATACATAATTTTCGTCTGTGCTGATATAATATTTCGTAATTTTCAGACGTGAAAAGGTAAGAGAAGTCAAAAATTCAAATGTTTGTTAAGCTTATGGGACTTAACTACGGGGTCATCAGTCCCTAAACTTACAAACTACTTATCAACTACCTTATTCTAAGGACGACACAAATATCCATGCCCGAGGGGGGATTCAAACCCCCGACCGTAGTGGCCGTGCAGACCGTGACTGAAGCGCCTCAGTCCCCTCGGCCACCGCGGCCGGCGGTAAGAGAAGTAATTGTTTCTCATTGTCTTATGTATTATCAACGAAAAAACGGCTTGTTTAGCAATAAATTAATCTATGCAATAATTAATTGAATATATCCTTGGTGCTATAATATTAACCTAACGTAAAAATTGTCCCTGGGGGCAAGACGGGGTACCTAGTGGCAGGGCAAGATAGGGTACCCCATCTTGCCCTCCCGCTAGGTACTCCGTCTTGCCCCACATGACATAACATGAGCTGCAACCATGTTGACTGCAATAAACGGTTTTTAAAAAACAGGAATTTGCCCTTTCGAACCAAAAATTTTCCCAAATTCAGTGTTTGATGTTTAGCCTTGAAATTGTGTGGATTATTACAAAGCTTTTTGAATCTATTTGACTCACCACCTCATGTCAGTAAAGAGCTAGCTGTGTTTCACGAGAACGATACTTTCTGAATCCGTGTTCACTATGGGTCATAATAGTTCATAACATTAGAGGAAAGTATATGTACTAAAATTCTGCTGCAAACCGACATTAATGATATAGGCATGTAATTCTGTGGATCACTCCTTTTGCCTATCTTGAACATTGGAGTGACCTATAAAGGGATATGTGAAGTGATCAATAAAGAAATAAAAGAGTAAATCAAAGGGTTAAATATACTGTTTATTACTTATGTAAACAATTTCAGTAGGCCTAATAGCAGCCTCCTGAAACTATTATGTTTAGAATTCTCCATTTTTTCGGGAACTGAAGACAGATTTCGGAGAGCATCGCTGTTTGTGCTTAGCTGTTAGAGCCGTATGTAGCACATACACTTCCTGTACAAACCAGTTCCTACCGGTATAAAGTACGCCAACGTATGATGTAAGTGTTCTGAGTCTCACAGTATTAATCAGCCGTTCAGTCACAGATTTAGTTTACAATTCACGTCGCTAGCAGGTGCTCGGGAGCGCTGTCGAAGGTTCAGCGAAGAGTTTACGATGTTAAGTTTATAACCTATTTGATGAATCCTTGACGATGAAAGATTGGGTAAAAGGATTTAGGATGTTTTGGGTTAAAAGAGCGCGTTAATGGCGTGCCAAAATTTTGGCGAGGAAAGTGGAATGAGGCTCCTCACTTTTCTGTCAGTGTTGTATAAACAGGAACATATTTCCAGAATGAAACTTTCACTCTGCAGCGGAGTGTGCGCAGATTACAGTTGTGTGCCGGAACCGGGACTCGAACCTGGGACCTTTGCCTTTTTGCGGGCAAGCGCACTACCGACTGTGCTATCCCGACACGACTCACGCCGCCGCCTCACAACCTTACTTCCGCCAGTACCTTGCCTCCTACTTTCCAAACTTCACAGAAGCTCTACTGCGAACCATGCAAGACTAGCACTCCTGGAAGACAGGATATGGTGGAGACATGGCTCAGCCACAGCCTAAGGGATGTTTCCAGAATGAAACTTTCACTCTGCAGTGGAATGTACGCTGATATGAAACTTCCTGGCAGATTCAAATTGTGTGCCGGAACCGGGACTCGAACCTGGGACCTTTGTCTTTCGCGGGCAAGCGCACTACCGACTGTGCTATCCCGACACGACTCACGATACCGTCTCACAACCTTACTTCCGCCAGTACCTCGCCTCCTACTTTCCAAACTTCACAGAAGCTCTCCTGCGAACCATGCAAGGCTAGCACTCCTGGAAGAAAGGATATGGTGGAGTTTGGAAAGTAGGAGGCTAGGTACTTGTGGAAGTAAAGTTGTGAGGCGGCATCGTGAGTCGTGTCTGGATAGCACAGTCGGTAGTGCGCTTGCCCGCGAAAGACAAATGTCCCAGGTTCGAGTCCCGGTTCCGGCACGCAATTTTAATCTGCCAGGAAGTTTCAGGAACATATTTTCCTTTTTTGTGCTCCGAAGTAGCACATTTGAGCTGGTTTAGTAAAGCGACAATTTTTACTATTTAAATGGGACGTAGCTCTGAAGACTTTCTGTTTCTGGCACAAGTATTTCAATGAATGTAACATCGACTAGCTTCCAGCGCCGTCACCAGAAGTTGTTGTGCAATCAGACATTGCTTCTTGAATGCTGACTTTCCTGGATGCCAACCGATACGTTCCGTGGCCGTTGGGGGCCTGGCTTACAAGTCACGACGTCGCCGCATGTTCTTCGCGGAATCGTCAGCCGCCGGATACGTCGCCAGTTGCTTGCGTCGTATGGAATGCAGCAGTGGTTCCCCGTCCGCCTGCTACCGAGAATAATGACTCTCGCCTCGTGACCGGAAAGCCAGACCACATGTTACTAGCAACGATCAGAGAGGAAACATTTCAGAACAGTTGTTATTTATGTATTTATAGGTATTATGTCCTGCAGAACTGAACTGAGGAGCAAGGCTCCATCATCGTGGAACGAGTCAGTACATCCGATTGTAACAAAGGAGTAGTAATTGATTAAATAAAACGGATAGCAAACCTAAGAACACGGCAAGCCTCATTACAAGTAAAAATGACAAACAACGTAACTCATAAATGATCTTAATTTTTATTGTTTCAAATTTGTCCGGGAATTCCTCGACAGAATAGAAATAGTGAGCCTCGAAGAAACTATTCAGTCTAGCCTTGATATTGTGTGGACTATTAAAATCCTTTTTGAATTATTCTGTCAGAGTATAAAGAATTAATGTGGCAGAATACTGCACACATTTCTGCAAAAGCGTCATGGAGCCCTTATCCTAATGCAGATTAGATGTTAGAGTGAGAGCTAGTAACTCTTGGGAATAACCAACTATTATTAACAACAAATGACACTAAAGAAATTACGTATTGAGAAGACAACGTTATAATTCCCATGTTACTAAACTGGCGTCGACAAGAGGTACGCAAGTTTACCAAACATTTCACTCGAACCGCCCATTTCTGCACAATAAATATCCTCACAAAAAAAATTTTAAAAGAAATATCTAAAAAAATGACAACATACGTCATAAGCGGATGAAAATAAGAAAAATATACTACTTTTCGTGTTGATCACTTATTTCAAAACTACAACTTTTCGAATGGTAAGTAACGCAGCACTTCGTTTTAAATAACATCCTGAAGAAGGGAATTCCACGCTTACACATTTGAACTGTTCAGTCTCACTTATCATAGGCCAATTATGCGTAACTGAAATGTCAGTTTTTGTTGAATTGTTTGTTAGAAACTATAAAAGTTGGCTCTTGCTGTGATTTAGCTTAAATTTATTTTATGCAAGCGTTGAACTTATTTATTTTCCTGCATTATTTGATACTGCATCAATACTGCCAGCAACGTCCTTAGCTAGTAAGCTAGTGTCATCAGCAAAGCAGAAATATCTTAGAATTAACCGTTGTACTAGAATATATATGACTGTTACATATAAGAGAAACAACAAAGGCTCCACACAAGAACCCTGGGGCACACCCATTTAACTGTTCCCTATTGTAAGTATATATCACATCCATATTCAACCCTGCACAGGATTAGCTTCTGCTGTCTGATATTAAAGTAAGAAGTAAACTAAGTGTGAACAACAGAATCAAATGCTTTTGTTACATAAAAGAATACGCCTAGCGTTCGCAGTTTTTTCTTTAATGCATCAAGTGCCTCCAGACAAAAGCGAACATAGCATTTTCGTTTGTGAAAGCATTTCTGAAACCAAAATGTGCATTTGATAACAAATTATGGGAGCATCAGTTAACCTTGAATATAGAGCCTTTTCAAATAGCTTATTAAAAACTAATTCATAGAAAGAGCTCTGAATTTCTCCCAGTTATCCGTTTCTTCGTTTTTACATAGTTGTATCACTACTAGTTTAATCTGTCAGACAACTGATTATTCTGAAAAGAAAAATTACAAGTATGGCTAAGTTCTGAGTTAACAGTGGTTAGACATCCCATCATATTCACAAGAGGCCTTAGTTTTTACTGATTTAATTACTGACTCAACCTCCCCCTTGTCAGTATCACAGAGGACTATTTCAGGTAACAGTCACGGAATGATATTTATTAATAGTTATACAGGGTACATCTAAATTCGCGCACTCGGGCTTTGCAGCGCGATTCCTCACATGTTAGCAATAAAAAAAAATGTCTGTCACACAATGATCATGGAAACCCATTCCCGGAAACGCCATTCAACGACGCTACGGAGAGTCCAAGGTAAGGCACCAGCTCTTGGCAGTGGACATCCCGTCCAGCAACATTGACGCTCTGTAGCGTCATTGGATGACGTTTCCGGGCATGGGCTTCTATGCTCACTTTGTTCCTCATGACACCCCCACAGCCCCTAGAAGTTTGTTGGTGTAGTAGTAGTGTAATTCTGAAACACAATGACGTATAGGACACACACCAACTCTTGTTCATTGGTTGAAGGTGTTCCACAATGATCTACACTTCTGGCCATTAAAATTGCTAAACCACGAATATGACGTGCTACGGGCGCGAAATTTAACTGACATGAAGAAGATGCTGTGATATTCAAATGATTAGGTTTTCAGAGCATTCAAACAAGGTTGGCACCGGTTGCGACACCTACAACGTGCTGACACGAGGAAAATTTCCAACCGATTTCTCATGCACAAAAACAGCAGCAGACCGGCGTTGCCTGGTGAAACGTTGTTGTGATGCCTCGTGTAAGGAGGAGAAATGCGTAGCATCACGATTCCGACTTTGATAAAGGTCGGATTGTAGCCTATTGCGATTGCGTTTTATCATATCGCGACATTGGGGAGTCGGTGGGTTCAGAAGGGCAATACGGAACGCCTTGCTGGATGCCAACGGCCTCGTATCACTAGCAGTCGAGATGACAGGCATCTTATCCGCATGGCTGTAAAGGATCGTGCAGCCACGTCTCGATCCCTGAGTAAACAGCAGCATGGACTATCAGCTCGGACACCATGGCTGCGGTTAACCTTGACGCTGCCTCATAGACAGGAGTGCCTGCGATGGTGTACGCAACGACGAACCTGGGTGCACGAATGGCAACACGTCATTATTTCGAATGAATCCAGGTTCTTTTTTACAGCATCATGATGGTCGCATCTGTGTTTGGCAACATTTTGGAAGCGTGTAGTCGTCATCGTCATACTGGCGAATCACCGGGCGTGATGGTATCGGGTGCCATTGGTTACACGCCTAGGTCACCTTTTGTTCGCACCGATGATTACGAGTTCTAACAACTAATGGCATATTACACGAGTAATACGATTTACCAATATCCTTGTTAAACACCACAAAAACTTGAATTGTACGATAAGCAGTCATGTCTCTTTTATTAAAACTCTCAAATCCACCTTGCGCTTTTAAAATATCACCAATACTGCGAACAATAGCAGCAGTAAACGAACCATTGCCATGACTCGGAGTAGCGTGAGCTCTTGTAACAGTAAACTGAAAAACAGCACTAAAAAACACTAGGCTCTTGCAGAAACACTTGAGCTCCTACATTATTAGTCGTATTCTTAATGTCAATATTATCAATAGCCTTAAACACACTAAGCCGCGAACGCCTCATTCTTCGCCTACGAACCATAATGAACGCCTATCCGATTGAGAAAGACCACGAAACCGCTCCTATCAGCCCTTCTAAATCTCGCGCGCAAGCGATTAAGTCATCCCTAACCGCCTCAACTTGATTAACGAGCGGCCAGCATATGTAATACTAGTAGCGCTGGCCGGCCGCAGCAGCTGCTACCGCGCCAAGGTCACGCCCAGCTATGGCAGGTTGCATACACAGCAGGCACTCAGGCACACGCATGCGACTTTAACTGCTACTTCATCATAGCACAGATGTCATATCAAAGATAACATATCGAAGACATATGTTAATATCGTTGAAATCCACTCCACGTAAGATCCAAAGGATAGTGTCCTTACTCCCCCCATTGATCGTCCCCCCTATCTAATTTCTCCATATGTTGTTCTTGAATCAGTAACTGGATGACCCAGTAGGTTTCTTTTCTGCTGTGTGTCTTATTAAAATAAAAAAATATATACGAACAACACTTCTTTATTTCAATCACGATATTAATACAAAACATCACCAACAACTCTTATCTTCCAAAATGAAACTTTCACTCTGCAGCGGAGTGTGCACTGATATGAAACTTCCTGGTAGATTAGAATTGTGTGCCTGGAAACATCCCGTAGGCAGTGGCTAAGCCATGTCTCCACCATATCCTTTCTTCCAGGAGTGCTAGTCTTGCGATGGTCGAGGGGACTGAGGCGCTCCAGTCACGGTCTGCATGGCCACTACGGTCGGGGGTTCGAATCCCCCCTCGGGCATGGATATTTGTGCCGTCCTAGTTCGTAAGTAGTTCATAAGTAGTTTGTAAGTTTAGGGACTGATGACCCCGTAGTTAAGTCCCATAAACTATACAAACATTTGAAACAACATTTTGCTAGTCTTGCATGGTTCGCAGAAGAGCTTCTGTGAAGTTTGGAAAGTAGGAGGCGAGGTAGTGGCGGAAGTAAAGTTGTGAGGCGGCATCGTGAGTCGTGTCGGGATAGCACAGTCGGTAGTGCGCTTGCCCGCGAAAGGCAAAGGTCCCAGGTTCGAGTCCCGGTTCCGCTCTGGCACCTATGTTACTACGCTATCTGTTGGGGGACTATGTTGAAGTTGAAACAATTGTTACTGCCATTCCTGAGAAGGCATCTACAGTCATCGGATCTTTATGGATGCAAATTTTTTCAGGCAGTGTGTATAGGGGTACAGCTACACAAAGGAAGCCATTTTCGGTGTGTGGCGGACGGTACTTCGTATATCACTCTCGATTCTCTCCTTTCCTTTGCGAAGAGGTTGGCGTGAGGGGAAAAATGTTGGTGTGAGATTTAACTTCTTTTCCAATTGATAGTTAGATCCTTTTATGTTCTGCCTTTCCCCGGTGGTTTTCCTCCTTTTATTGTTTTTCTTCTTAAATTATAAAGTGATATTTATGTAGACCGTCAATGCAACTGAATTTTGGAGGTTTTATATTGCCATTTCCCCTTTATTTGGAAGGCAACATCAGTGGACTGTAATAGATACGCGATTTATTTATTTATTTATTTATTTATTTACACGAATTGGTCAACTAAGGACCGCGTTACAAATTTTATTTCATATTCAGTTTCTTCTTTCTCTTCTCTAGGGCTGCTCTTCTGCCTGCTGCCTTTTTGCCAAATGTTCAGCTGTCAGTTTCCTGTTGGTCTTCTTTCTTGAGGCCTCCTGAAAAACCTCGAATTCAGTTACTGCCTTTCTGTAACTGTCCCTACTCATCGCGTCCATTTCTGTGATTCCAAGTTCCATGAGGTCTTTCTTTATTCCTTGCAACCAACAGTTGGGTGTTTTCCTCTGTTGAATTAAACTGAAGATTTTCTTCGTTAATCTGCTGTCATCCATTCTCACCAGATGACCGAAGAACATAAGCCTTCTCTTTCTCATTTCCGTTGTAACTGGTTTAATAAATTCATAGACCTTCTCATTGCTCATCTTTACCCATGTTTCGCCAATTTTTTTGTGTCCACCAAGAAGTTTCCTCAGAATTATCCTTCCCTTCCTTTCGAGCTCATCTACTAGTCCTTTGTTCTTGAGGGAGAGTGTTACTGCTGCATATTGTACTTCTGTTCTTGTCACTGTCTTGTAGTGGAATAACTTCGCATTTCGAGATAAGCATTTTTTGTTGTACAGCTTCATTGTTAAAATTTGCGCCCTCTTGAGTTTAGCTACTCGCAGTTTGACAGATTCTTTTTCTATACCAGTATCCGTTGTTGTTTCTCCCAAATATTTAAAGTGTGTGACCCTTCCGATGCATTCGTGCAGTTTGTTGACTTCCTTGAATTTATCGACATGAATTTAGTTTTTTCTTGTGATATCTGTAAACCAAATTTAGTTACATGCTTTGCTAAGATTTCTATTTGTTTAATTGCATCTGGTCTATTCGTGGACAGTAGCGCAATATCGTCTGCAAAAGCTAGTGCATGTATCGTAAGCCCTTTGACTGATCTTCCAAAAGATTATATTTTACAATATTCAGTTTTTTTACGTTTTTAGTATTTTAGGTTATAAACAGTTCTGGCGCGTTATCTAAGTACAATGAATGATATTTGGATGTTATTACGAATTCAGTTGCATAGACGGTCTAACATAAATATCTGCTTTGCAATTTCTAACTGATGTTCATGGTCTTCTCAGGATGGGCGATAAATTGGTTAACTCAAGGAAGAACCGGTCTTGCATTTTAATACTATAGATTTACAGTTCTATTGTTTCAACATCTTAGTAAGCTACGCTATTCTATTTTAACAGTGTATATTTAGTTATAATTTTCCTCCAAATAAGGACTTTTATTGTATAAGAAATTTTCATTGGAAGTATTCTTACAAAGTAAGAAGAAAATAAAATGTTGAGGAACGATACTAATAGCAATCGTATGCAAAGGAAAAAGCATTACAGGAACCAAAATTGGGTATTTTTTTAATCTGTAAAGGTAGAAAAGTTACATATAACCAGAAAAGAAACAAGATGGCTGTTGTAGGAGTCGAATGGCATGCTAAGGACACAGTTGTTGGGAACGGATTAATTCGGGATGGTAGATTTTTCCCTGAAGATATTCAACCTGTACACTGAGCACGTTGTCAGGGAAAGAAAGGAGATATTTGTGAAGGGGATTTAGTTCAGAGAGAAGAAATAAAAATCTTACGTTTTGCTGACGCCAATGGAGTTCTGTAAGAACAACAAAGGATCTGAACGGAATTGAAAATATCTTCAAATGAGAGTAAAATATGAACTTAACCGAGAGTAATGAAAGGGTAATGGAATATAATCGAATTAAATAAGATGATGCTGATAGAATTAGATTAGGAAATAAGACATTAAAAGTGGACCATGAGCTCTGTTATTTGCGCATTAGAATAACTTAATGGCGGACGGATTAGACAGTGAAATGTAGAATAGCGATGGGAAGAAAAGTATTTCTGAAGAAAATAAATTCATTAGCTTCGAATATTAATGTGTTAGGATATGTTTTGTGAAGCTATTTGTGTCAAGTGCAGCATTGTACAGAAGTGAAAAGTGGGCAATAATCAGTACAGTCAAGAAGAGGACTGCAGCTTTTGAAATGTTCTGATGAAGGAGAGGGCTGCAAATGTGACGGGTGGATCGTGTAAATAATGAGGAGGCACTAAAGGGAATTTTAGAGAAAATAAATTTTTGAAATAACTACACGAAGAAATCAATTGATAAGACACGCAGTCAAGGTATAATCAGTTTAGTGTTGTAGGAGACTGAGAGGGGTAAAAATTGCAGAGGGAGACGAAAAGAGGAATACAGGAAGCAGATACAAATGGCAGTTGGTTCCCGTTGTTATTCGGAAAAGAAGATGCTTGCACAGAACAGTGTGGAGAGCTGCATTAATTCAGTCTTCGAATTGAAGGTCATAACATTATCAACGCTAGCCGTAGGAGATTATCCAGCGCCTCGTATGAGGACGTTTTTACCCGAATTTTAGCGACAATATCACATCCGGCAACCGACGGACATTACAGTTTCGTATGGTTTCATTTGTAAAATTTTCCAATCATTATTAACCTCCCAGAGGTAGAATTCATACGGACAGAGATTCTCTGCTGTTGCTCAGAGGCCTAAGCTAACTCGTAACTAGTATTAACAGCGACGGGAAACACAAAAAGAGGTATCGCTTGTCAGTTGCCCGGTATTAAATCCGTAAATTCAGTGACGGCTCATCTATGATCAAAGCGAAGGCTGACAGGTGGCTCATCAATAATTCCTGCTGTTGTCTCTGCTGTCACAGCACCGGGAATGAATGGCCCACACGCGCAGAGAGCAGATCACAGATAATGTCTGCCCACTGAACACGCACTTGTCAGGAGGAATATCATGCAACGATTTCTGGTAATGAGTTGTAATACCAGTCGTATATGTAGGATAGTATCCTGAAAGTAGTACATTCAAACAGACATTGCAAAACTTCGGAACTGAAAACTTACGATGCATTAAAAACCTCGCTACTAGTTACTGACGTGGTTTTAATGTACTATAACAGTTAAATGGTATATTTACTCATCAAAACCTTGGACACTGATAACGGGGAGAGGGGATGAAATCAACTCCCATTGCAAGAGCCATATCCAGAACATTATTAATCGAGATTTAGCCGTGGGCTATACGTGACTGTATCTTATAGGTTTCGGATATGATAATAAAAAGCCGTCTCCAGTCACAATGTTTTTATTGTCCGACGTGTTTCGGAGCTAGAACTCCATTTTCGAGGACTTTATATTTTGTGTTGCTTCTGCTTCAGTTTTTCTCCTAACGGTAGAGGAACGACACAGTTGTTAGTTTTTGACGAGAAAATTGTCTAAGACATGTTTATGAAAGGATCTTAGAATAAACAGGCATTGAAGTAGTGTGAAATGCTACGTGCATTTGTCGACAATCACCTGCGCAGGTGAAAGAACTTCCGCATTTGCACAAATTTTAAGTAGCACAGTTTCACAACTTTGCATGTTGATGCCGGTACTCCAAACGTCAAATGGCGTTACATTAATGCTATGGAGTGTTGAAATTATAGTTACAATCATTTGTATAGATTAACAAACTAGGTTAACAAAATAAATAACTTTACTAAACATGTTCAAATGTTTGTGAGGCTTAAGGGAGTTAATGGAGGGTTCATCAGTCCTTAAACTTACAAACTACTTATGAACTACCTTATACTAAAGACGACACAAACATCCATGCCCGAGGGGGGGATTGGAACCCCCGACGGCGGACGGCTGCGCGGACTGCAACACGGCGCTCCAGCACGCGCGGCTAAACCTCCGCGGCATAAATTTACTAAGAGGATTTAGTCAGTAATTGTTGTTTACATTTGACACATTCAACTTAAAAAATTGACAAACTTATTAGGATCAAAATGTTCAAATGTCTGTAAATCTATCTGACCAAACTGCGTGGTCATCAGTACGTAGCTTACAAACTACTTAAACCTAGGTCAACTAACCTACGGACAAACACACACACCCATGCACCAGGGAGGAGTCGAACCTCCACGGCGAGCAACCGCGGCTCCGCAGAGAGCTGCTTTACACCGCTCGGCTACTCCAAACTTATTACGATACAGGATTATTCGAAATATGAAATGCGTGATTAAGTGGACTTGCTGGAATTGTTACAAAGTTGTTTAATTATTTCTACAAGTGAGACAAAAATTATTCTACAGCAAATCGACTTCAGAAATGGAGGGAAGTTAGAAGAAGACGAGGGGGTTGAGAAAGAGAGAGAGAAAGAGAGAGTGAGGGAGGGCAGAGAGAGACAAGAATTAAGGGTACAGACTTGTATCAATTACCTCTTGTGTGGCTGTTGTATTAAGGTGCAATCATTATTAAATACAGAAAGTAATCTGTTGTATTCGCTTTCTGTTCATTCAGCATGTCAGTGGATTGGATGATTTATTGTCTGTGATGTGATAAATCAGACCAATCCCTCAATAACCCCCACACTGCAGTAAAAAATAAATAAACAAATATGGAACTAGGCTGGTAGGGACATTTGATTCAAGGGATTGATTTGAGACCACGACAGTTTACACAGAGTATTAAAGTAGGTAATTAATTTTATTTATTAAAATATTTGGAAAATAATAATCTCTCAGGGCCGATTTCACTGGGCACGGACACGACTCAGACGGTTTGGGTCAGTTGTTTGGTTGGGATAGGGGGACTAAACTACTGAGTTCATCATTCCCCCGGTGAAGAGGGGAAGGAATGATGTCGGAAAAGAGGAGGGGGGTAAAGGAAATGAAGTCTGGGAAGTAGAGAAGGAAGGAAGACTGCATTCGCACTGGGCCCCGTGCTCGCCACGCACGTACTCGCGAAAGAACCGTGAGCCCCCTGAGGGGCACGACTCAGATTTGAACAAGGAACGGGAAGGTAATTTTCTGTCTCACCAACTTTGACTTTGTTGTCATCAGGCGTTGGATCGGCGCGCTGCGGTGTGGCTGTGCAGCGGTGGCGGCGGCTGTCGAGGCAGTATAGCCCGTGGTTGCCCTGCTCTCTGGATGTGCGGCGCGGCCTCGAGGGAAGAAGTCAAAAGTCCTGTGTCTTCCCAGGCGGGAGCTGCCTGCGTGTCTCTTCGCTTCTACAGCAACGGGCCAAGTCCCTTCTTCGGTGATTTCTCACCAAGTCCCTCTTCTCTCAAGTTACAGCTTCTCCTCGAATTTTTCGCCTCTTTGTGATTGGTGGGTTGGTTTTGCAATGCTAGCCAATAGCTGATAGCCGTTCTCACGACCACGCCTCCCAGTCCTCGATGGGAATTTTCTGTGGGCCGAGATGACACTCGCGAAGTGGAGTTTTCCCCACGTTTGATGCATGTTTCCTTTATCTTCTGCATTCCTTCTTGGTTCTAAAACACAGTTATTTGTGGCAGCTGTCTGTGTTAGCCCTGTCTGGTGTGCCGTTTATCAGGGCCTTTCTCCATGGCCAGTAACATAGTTTTGGTGGAACCACTTTATCTATACTGCAGGCCAGATTCTCTTCCACTCACGCATGTGTGCACTGCAGTGGTTTGTTTGTCTTCTTCCCGTCTGCAGGGGTGCACGGTTTATCTGCCATGCCGTCGCTGCTTTTTGGAAACGACTGCAGTGCTATCTGCAGATAAGGGCTTTCTCTGTCCTGCGTCAGTTGTCACCATTTATCTGGATGCTCCTAAAGTCAGGCTGGTTTCGCCGTGTACATCCTTACAAGAAAGTCACGACAATTCGTCAGGCTGGCCCCCCTGAAGCGAGAGAATGCGGTGCGGCGGCCGGTGACGAAGGTGAAAGCTGGGCTGATCGCTGATGGCTCCATTTACACCCCACGGGATGTTGCGACACTCCAGGCTGGAGGCCGGCGTGGCAAAGTCACCGAACGAAAGTGTCCCTGGCCGAAATATTACACTGTATTTCTAGGGCATCTAATATATAGAGTTTGATGCCTGATTGTTGTCTACGGCAGATTGTGAGATTTTTATTGTTGTTGAGGACGCTGTGTTTGCTCTCATGAAGGTGAGTTGCTACTGCAGATTTATGATGTACTTTTAAACGCAGAGCTGACGTACTCATTGTATCGTATGATGAATGATCTGCCTGTCCTACCTATGTAAAAACTGGGACAGGCTGGACATGTGATCTTTTAAACACATCGATGTTTATACATGTCGGGTTTGTTGCAACTGTGAGGAAGGACATGCTTCATATTGTTATTTGTGTAATAGCTCATTTTGATGCCAAATTTTTTAATTGATGGCCAATTTTGTAAGAAGCTCTTCCAATGAAAAGAATATTTTCTTAGTCGGTCGCAATACAAATTGTGTTCCAAATTTAAATATTGAAACGGATGCCATGTTTGGGTATTGACAGATTTCTCTTACTGGAGAAATGACCCGTCCATGAGGAATACTGTTCCTCTCCCTCCCCCCACCCCTTCAAGAAAAAAGAGTAATTTATTTACCTACCCTGTCACCAGTCTAATACAGAATAAAAGAAGGGGAAGCAAGTTTCTTCGACTTTAATACAGGATTACCTATGTTTAACTTCTTCCACCATCCATAGATCTATACACATAAAAAATGTTGCATCACCACGATTCTATGAGTTCGTGACTCTTTACATAAAAAGTGGTATATATATCAGGTCTCTTTATTTCCCATGAAAAATCAGGCCAGTTGAACGACAATAACCTAGAAGATCTGAAATTTTTTGGACTCTTTCGTCGGTTCTTGATGGAACATAGACATATTAAAAACTGTATACACCATATATTTGTTCCTCAATAATATTATTTTTGTTTTGAACTAGCTTTCGGCTTCTTGGGCCATCTTCAGACAACTTAATACTCCAGATTATCCACATCACACCAGCTGCTGTGTTTCAAGTACAAAGATTTCACAAAAATAACAGTCAGTCATAGAATATGTAGTCTTTAAGTATTTTAACAACAGAGACGCTCAACCAATCAACACAAAACTGTAACTAAGACATAACTATACATCAATTTGCAACAAATAGGTTGAAACAAATAATGGCCCAGTGAATACTAGAAAGTATATATGAACAAAAGTAGGCGGGGAACAGGTGAGTGAGGAAGACATAAAAATGAAATGTTGGGGGGGGGGGGGGGGGGAACAATTACATAAGTCTGGAGTATGGAATATGGAATGAGGGAACATATTGAAGTATATACCCTATATTAAAATTCGCTGGTTTAAACGAGAATGGTATGAGTAACATATGTTCCCATACGGGACCTGCAACATGCGGTTCTGCATTATCCTGCTGAAATGTAAGGTTTAGAAGGGATCGAATGAAGGGTAGAGCCTCGGGTCGTAACACATCTGAAATGTAATGACCACTGTTGAAAGTGGCGTCGATGCGAACAATAGGTGACCGAGACGTGTAACCAATGGCGGCACCCCATACTATCACGCCGGGTGATACGCCAGTATGGCGATGACGAATGCACGTTTCCAATATGCGTTCACCGCGATGTCGCCAAACACAGATGCGACCATCATGATGCTGTAAACAGAACCTGGATTCATCCGCAAATATGACGTTTTGCCATTCGTGCACCCAGGTTCGTCGTTGCGTACACCATCACAGACGCTCCTGTCTGTGATTCAGCGTCAAGGGTAACCACAGCCATGGTCTCCGAGCTGATAGGCCATGCTGCGGCAAACGACGTCGAACTGTTCGTGCAGGTGGTTGTTGTCGTGCAAACGTCTCCATCTGTTGACTCAGGGATCGAGACGTGGCTGCATGATGCGTTACAGCCATGCGGATAAGATGCCTGTCATCTCGACTGCTAGTGATACGAGGCCGTTGGGTTCCAGCACGGCGTACCATATTGCCCTCCTGAACCCACCGATTCCATATTCTGCTAACAGTCATTGGATCGCGACCAACGCGAGCACCAATGTTGCGGTGCGATAAACCGCAATCGCGATAGGCTACAATCCGATCTTTATTAAAGTCGGAAACGTGATGGTACACATTTCTCCTCCTTACACGAGGCATCACAACCACGATTCACGAGGCAACGCCAGTCAACTGCTGTTTGTGTATGAGAAATCGGTTGGAATCTTTCCTCGTGTCAGCACGTTGTACGTGTCGCCACCGGCGCCAACCTTGTGTGAATGCTCTGAAAAGTTAATCATGTGCATATCACAACATCTTTTTCCTCTCGGTTAAATTTCGCGTCTGTAGCACGTCATCTTAGCAATTTTAATGGGCAGCAGTATAGTATTCACTGGGCTATTATTTGTTTCAACTTATTTGTTGAAAATTAATGTATAGTTATGTCTTACTTGCAGTTTTGTTTTAAATGGTTGTGCGTCTCGTTTATAAAATACTTAAGAACAACATAGTCCATGACTAACAGTTATCTTTGTAAAATCTTTGTACTCTAAACACAGCAGCCGGTGTGATGTGGATAAACTGCCGTATTCAGTTGTCTGAAGATGGCCTAAGAAGCCGAAAGCTAGTTCACAACAAAAATAAATATTTTTGTGGAACAAATATATAGTGCATACAGTTATTTAATAGAAAATCTGAATTTGTGTTCCAGGTTTCAGCGTACAACAGTACCACTGATACCCGTTGTAGTGATGCACGCAGGTATTCGTCGGCACATACTCTCCACTAGGTCATCAAGGGACTATTGGGGAGGATTGTCCCACTCCTCAACGGTGATTCAGCGTAGATCTCTGGTTGGTGGGTCGTCTCGTCCAAAAACAATCCTTTTAAGTGTATTGCAGGCATGTTCTATAGAGTTAAAGTCTTTATAACATGCTGACCATTCGAATACTGCGCTGCAATTGCCATGAAGGAACGCAATCACAGCCGGCCGCGGTGGCCGAGGGGACTGAGGCGCTTCAGTCACGGTCTGCACGGCCACTACGGTCGGGGGTTCGAATCCCCCCTCGGGCATGGATATTTGTGCCGTCCTTAGTTGTAGGTAGTTCATAAGTAGTTTGTAAGTTTAGGGACTGATGACCCCGTAGTTAAGTCCCTTAAGCTTAACAAACATTTGAACATTTGAACGCAGTCACAAGGTGTGCACTATGAGCGCGAGAATTTATTAATACGAATCCCTCACAGAAATGGTAACGACTTAGTTGTATAAGCCGTCGAAGGGTGTCATCACTGTTACATATAGCCGTTAACTTGCGATGTACGGCCACCATTGGCGTACGATGGTCCCGCATAATCCCACCCAAAATATCAGGGAACCACCACGTTGGTGCACTTGCTGTGCTGTGTGTCTAAGACATTCAGGTTGCCTCCAGAAACGTCTGCGACTTTGATATATGAAAAGCACTTGATACCAATTCTTCTCACAAGATAATTCAGCATGCTGTTGGGTCGAGCTACACCACCCAGCACTGTGTGTAGTTGTAGCTGGACCTCGACATAGAAGTCTTGCATGTCATACAATTTGTCACGTACATTTTGAGTCGAAAATGACGTCCTATGGTTGCATGAAAAACAGCATGGTCAATTTCCTCTCATTAATGAAATCTGCATAAGCAGAAGGGGCCAAGATCGCTAGTTTCAATTGCTTTATTTAGACCAGTTCCGACAATTCTGTGTTCCCATCTTTAAGTCTGTAAGACATTTATTTCGCTAGTGTATACAACTGCATGTAACTTTCATATATTACATAATACCACAATTAACGTTACATACCACTTAAAATTTAAATGTTAAATGGTAATATTTATCACATTTACGTTCTGTTCTTGGATATGGGCATGTCAAAAATAAACATTTTTTGCGTCTTTTCTACAAAATGTTGCACCTATATCACAAACCCATCACTCAAAACGTTTGTTTACAAACAACTAAAATGGTGTTAGGATGTGGTATCAAAGATCTTCTATAATCAATACATGCATTATAAAATCGGTACATATTGTACAGTTACATACAGTAATATAAATCTTAAAATACCCTATGTAAAATAATGACTTACTGATAGCTGAATTATTGTAAAATAACATATATCTTGTATTTAAGCTGTCATGAATAAAGTGCCCCATTAACATTCTATTTGGTTTTACAAAGTCATGGATAAAATTAATCATATACATACTATTAACATTGTCTCAATATAAATCATAATGATATTATCGAAGTACAATTTTTGTTTTCATAATCTGTTGTATAAAATAATAACAGTCAATGCTATCAGAATAAAACTATGCTCCATTTACCTGTGGAGTCATTAAGTGAGGGTTCCAATATAATTATGTATTAATATTATGTAATAGTATGACTGTGAACGAGGAGCCATAGTTGTATTTCTTGTAATATTGAGAACATAATTGCACATTAGCAGATACAAAAACAATTATTATTTAAATATCTAAATTTGTAGATATAAAAAGTCTATGTTTTTGTCTATTGTCACATACTGTATTTTGAATTGTATATTTCTGGAGGTAAATAAATGAATAGATATATATTGGTGATCTGATGCTTCAAGTCTAGAATCATACCTCTAGTCTGGTGTGTTATTATGGTGCTTTACGCCTACAGATAGATACTATGGATCATCTAAGATCTATAATTGCACAGCACCTGCTCTATTTCCCAATTTCTATTATTATGTATGATAAAGAGCTCAAAGTCTACATATGGTGGGGAGGGGGAGGGTTGTCAACATCCCAATGTCTACTTGAATAGATCACATATAAGTGACTACACCTTGAGGGCTACAGTCGTAGTTCACGTCATAATATGGTGCTTGAGGTCTAAAACCAAATATTATGGATGTCCTAAGGTCTATAATTGCTTATCATCTATAGGTCAGTGTCTACTATGATGTATGATAGGTGCTCATGATCCATATCGAGAAACATGTAGTGTACACCCAATGTTTACTTGACTATATCTCGTATATACAAGTTAATGTTCTCTACCTACATTATCATTACCTTTATTGTACTTGTATATAATGGTCAATGTATATTACTATGATTCCTTTGAGCTGAAATCCATAATGCTGCTACTTCCCTAAGGGGCTCCACCTACCGTCTCAAACTTAAGTTCTAATGACAAGCAGTTGTGCTCTACTTTCTTGTCTGCTTGTTGATTTGGGAGAATTATGAGAAGATGTGGTTAATCTGGAGACATGTTTAGAATACTAGTGCGACCCGCTCTTGAGTACTGCTCAATTATTTGGCATCCCTACCAGGTCAGCTGAAAGGAGACATGGAAGCATTTCACAGGTGAGCTTCTGGGGTTGTTGCTAGGGATCAGTGACCGAGTGGTAGAAGGCCAGACTATGAATGAAAATGTCGCGACTACAATCCCCGCTCTTTGCAATGATTTCAATGTGTCACTTTTCACATCTTTCACCTCTGGGGATTTATCAGTGTGCAAAATGCCCAGTCTGCACCGACGTTAGGAATTCATGTTAAACTGTGGGTCCCCTACAACTGGCTGGTAAGTCAGTTCAAATGTCGAATGAAGGCAATGGCATAACACCTCCAAACAGGACCATGCCTGGAAAAGCACTGTCGTGTCAAATCAATTTTGGACTGTTGATTGCTTTACTTTGTGAGATTCGATTAGTGCAGGTTTATCACAGAGAAGCTACAGGAATCCCTAGGGAAAAGGCGTTCTCTTTGAGTAATATTATTGAGGAAATTTTGACGACCAGTACTTGAATCGGACTGCAGAAAGCTTATACTGCTGCCAATTTACGTTTCACGCAAGAAAACAAAGATGTGACAGCGGTTATCACACTGGAGGACAGGGAAGACAGTATTTACAATTCCCCTGCTCTCGTCCAGATTTAGGCTTCCTGCAATTTCACTAAATAACTCCAGGCAAATGCCGTGCAGTTTCCACTGAAAGGACAGTATAGATTTCCTTTCCCATCCATAAAATTTAAGCTTGTGCTCAGTGTCTAAAAATCAAGCTGTAGATGACACTTGAAACCGTAATCTTGCTTTCTTCATGTTGCTGCTATGCGCTATTTTGTAGCTTGTGGAAAAAAACAAAAGAATAGAAGTTAAAATTGTAATCCCTTTTCTGTTTTTTATATATTTAGTCTTAGGTGTTAGTAGTTGTTTAAATAATACAACATGAACATGTGAAAACGGGCCTCGTATTCGAACCCGGAACGTCCTTTTTGTTAGGCACACGAGCTTAACACATCTCCACGGACTACACTAGCACCTACTTCGTCCTACCAAAAATTGCATATATCCTCCTACTCTGACCACTGCAGAAAAGAAGAAGGCTCAATGTTTAACGTCTCGCTGACAGCGTGGTCATTAGAGACAGAGTTCACGCTCGGATCTTTGGGCAAGGAAGGTTAAGGGAATTGACCGAGCCCTTTTTCAAAGGAACCACCCCGGCAAATGCCTAGAGTGAAATGAGGGAAAACCAAAACCTGGATTACCGGAGGTGCATTCAAAGCACCGTCCTGCAGTGTGTCGCGACACCTCGCTCGCTGACCACTGTGCTCCACGGCTTGCAACTGGCCCTGTCGTAGTGTTTATCCGCACTGAAACATGCGTCACACCCCGACACGAAGACTTTAATGGATTTAGCCCAAGGGAACCCATATGTTTTGGTTAATTAAGTATTCGATACCCATTATGTCCATGTACGTAAAAGTAGAAGGTCCAGTAAGATATAGTTATTTTGTATTCCCATAGCCTACACGTACTCAGATACTATAACTTTATGTATACCATAATTACTGACTTTCCTTCGACATTCAAAATGTTCAAATGTCTGTAAATCTATCGGACCAAACTGCGTGGTCATCAGTCCATAGCTTACAAACTACTTAAACCTAGGTAAACTAACATGCCCCAGGGAGGACTCGAACCTCAACGGCGAGCAACCGCGCGCTCCCAGCGAGACGCTTTAGACCGCTCGGATACTCCACCGCGGCCCTTCGACATTTTCCGCTTTTATAGATAATAATACGGAAATAAACAAGAATGATTTTCGCATTATTAATAGAGCAAGCATTTCGAAACGCATAATTTAGAGCTCCACCCCCATGAACCACAGACATTGCCGAGGTGGGGTGGCTTGCTTGCCTCAACGATGCAGATAGCCGTACCGTAGGTGCAACCACAGCGGAGGGGTATCTGTGGAGAGGCCAGACAAACGTGTGGTTCCTGAAGAGGGGCAGCAGCCTTTTCAGTAGTTACAGGGGCAACAGTCTGGATGACTGACTGAGCTGGCCTTGTAACATCAGCTAATGTGGCTTTGCCATGCAGTTACTGCGAACGGCTGAAAGCAAGGGGAAACTACAGCCGTTACTTTTCCCGAGGACATGCAGCTTTACTGTATGATAATATGATGATGGTATCCTCTCGGGTAAAATATTCCGAAGGTAAAATAGTGCCCCATTCGGATCTCCGGGCGGGGACTACTCAGGACGATGTTGTCATCAGGAAAGACAATACTGGCATTCTACGGATCGGAGCGTGGAATGTTAGATCCCTTAATCGGATAGGATAATTAGAAAATTTAAAAAGGAAAATGGATAGGTTGAGGTTAGATATAGTGGGGATTAGTGAAGTTCGGTGGCAGGATGAACAGGATTTCTGGTCAGGTGAGTACAGGATTATAAATACAAAATCAGTTGGGGGTATCACAGGAGTAGGACTGATAATGAATAAGAAGATAGGAATGCGGGTAAACTGCTATGAGCAGCACAGTGATCGCATTATCATTGTCAAGATAGATACGAAGCCAACACCGACAACAGTAGTACAAGTTTATATGCCAAATAGCTCTGCCGATGATGAGGAGATCGAAGAAATGTATGAGGAGCTAAAGGAAATTATTCAGACAATTAAGGGAGAGGAAAACTTAATTGTGATGGGAGACTGGAATTCGGTAGTAGGAAAAGGAAGAGAAGGAAAAATAGTAGGTGAATAGTTGGTGAATATGGACCGGAACCAGGTGATAAACTGTAAGACATACCCAGGGGCAGATATAGACTCTGACCATAACTTGTTAGTCATGAACTGTAGGCTGAAACTGAAAAAACTGCAGAAAGGTAGGAAAATAAGGAGATGGGACTTAGATAAATTGAAGGAACTTGAAGTTATACAGAGATTCAGAGGGATATTCCGGCATCAATTGACAGAAACAGGGGGAAATAAAACAGTAGAAGAGGAATGGGTAGCATTGAGAGATGAAATAGTGAAGGCAGCAGAGGAGAAAATAGGTAGAAAAGTAAGACCCACAAAAAATCCTTGGATATCACAGGAAATACTAAATTAAATTGATGAAAGGAGAAAATATAAAAATGCTTATGTGAAACAGGCAAAATGGAGTACAGACGACTAAGAAATGAGATTGACAGGAAGTCCAAATTAGCTAAGCAGGAGTGGCTAGAAGCCAAATGCCAATCTGTAGAAGAATGTATAAGAAGGGGAAAAGTAGATACTGCCTACAGGAAAATAAAAGAGACATTTGGGGACAAGAAAAGCAACTCTACGAATATCAAGAACTCAGATGGGAAACCAGTTCTCAGCAAAGAAGAGAAAGCTGAAAGGTGGAAAGAGTACATAGAGCAGCTCTACAAAGGAAATGAACTTAGAGACGATGTTGTAGGAAGGGAAGCGGAAGTAGATCAAGATAAAATAGGAGATACTATACTGAGAGATGAATTTGACAGAGCCCTGAAAGAGCTAGGTCGGAACAAGGCCCCAGGAGTAGATGATTTAACACGAATTATCTACAGGAGAATGGAAAACCTGGTAGAAGCTGACTTCGGGAAAGATCAGTTTGGATTCAGGAGGAACGTAGGAACCCGGGAGGCAATACTCACTTTCCGTCTTATCTTAGAAGATAGATTAAGGAAAGGCAAACCTACATTTTTTGCTATTGTAGATTTGGAGAAAGCTTTTGACAATGTTGACTAGAATACACTCTTTCAAATTATGAAGTCAGCAGGGATAAAATACAGGGAAATGAGAGTTATTTACAACTTGTACAAAAGCCAGACCGCAGTTATTAGACTCGAAGGGCATGAAAGGGAAGCATCAGTTGGGAAGGGAGTAAGACAGTTTGTGGCCTTTCTGAGATGTTGTTCAATTTGTACATTGATCAAGCTATAAAGGAAAGCAAGGATAAATTTGGTGAAGGAATTAAAGTTCAGGGGGAAGAATTAAAAACATTGCGTTTTGCCGACGACATAGTAATTCTGTCAGATACAGAAAAGAACCTGGAAGAGAAATTGAACGGAATGGACAGTGTGCTGAAAGGTGCTTATAAGATAAACATTAACAAGAGCAAAACAAAAATAATGGAATGCGGTCTTAGAAAATCGGGCGATGCTGAAGGAATTAGTTTAGGTAACGAAACAATGAAGGTGGTAGAAGAGTTTTGTTACTTTAACATGCGATGGTCGCAGTACAGAGGATATAAAATGCAGAATGGCAATGGGAAGAAAAGCATTCTTGAAAAAGAGAAATTTGCTAACATCGAATATTAATTTAAGGGTAAGGAAGTCTTTTCTGAAGGCATTTGTGTGGAGTGTTGTCTTGTATGGGAGTGAAACATGGACGATAAGCTGTGCGGACAGGAAGAGAGAGGCTTTTGAAATGTGGTGCTACAGAAGAATGCTGAAGATTAGGGGGGTAGATCGCATAACTAATGAAGAGGTACTAAACGGAATTGGTGAGAAAAGGAATTTCTGGCATACCCTGATTAAAAGAAGAGATCGCTTGGTAGGACACATTCTTAGACATCGAGGAATCGTAAATTTAGCGTTTGAGGGAAGTGTGTGGGTTAAAAATCGCAGAGGGAGACCAAGAGACGCGTATAGTAAACAGATTCAAGTTGATGTGGGTTGTTATGAGGAGATGAAAAGGCTTGCTTAGGATAGGGTATTGTGGAGAGCTGCAGCAAACCAGTCTCCGGACTGAAGACCATAACAAATTTAGAACTAAAAGTCTTTTTACATTGCATAATAATTATATTGTAATGCAAATAATGTTATACTTTGTCACACCTTAAACTTTATCGCCGATTAGATTATATTAATACTTGTTCCAACGATATACTAAGTTTTATCTCAAAATTCATCCAAAGTGCAGAAAACTTGCATGTAGACTTTCACATCCGGGCTGTTATGTCATGGTCGTTTGAATTTGTTGTCAAACACAACGTTTCCTCCCAGTCTGCAGAGGGGGGTGGGGGGTGTTAGGATTGCAGGACCAATACACACACTGGCTCGCTACTGACTGCCGCTAAGTGCGGTGTGGTGTCCGCGCGTACCCGAGCCGACGCATGACGTCACGTGTTTTGAAGAATCATTGCAATTGGCCGACGTCAGCTGCCGCCGATCGCCGTTGCCAACACACTGTAGTGGACGGGTGGCACACCTCTTCTTCATCAACGGCTTCCATATACCGCTTAGTTTAATGTGAGATGTGAGGTAGGGACAGATGACCCCGCAGTAAGTCCCATAAACTTAACAAACATTTAAACATTGAGTTTCATGCACTCTTCCTTACGACTGAAATTATTTGGATGTTTGGCGATTTCCATTGCCTTCCTGTAGAGCCTTCCATAGTATCCGCTTGTGACCGCTAGTACTTGCGTCTCGTCGAAACGAATGTGGTGATTACCTGGCTGGAAAGCATGCTCCGCAGCAGCTGATCGCCGCGGCGATGCGCGAGGCCGTTCACCGTCGGAGGTTCGAATCCCCCCTCGCCCATGGACGTTTGTGTCGTCATTAGTATAAGGTAGTTCATAAGCAGTATGTAAGTTTAGGGAGTGTGACCTCACAGTTAAGTTCCTTAAGCTTAACAAACATTTGAAACAGCTGATCGTTCCGTTTCTCTTCTTCTACAACTGCCCTTGTGCTCTTCGAAACGTTTTGCGACAGTTCTTTTGTTGGTACCCACATAAACATTTCCGCCAATACACGAGAACCCCGACACTCCAGGTTTTACGAGTGGTTTGCGAGCGTCCTTGGCATCACTAAGGTGTTTCTGCATCTCACGGGTTGGTTTGTAAATTACGGAAATATTCCGCTTCGTTAAAATTCTCCCAATTCTTTCCGTTACATTTTTACCTAACAGCAGAAACGCCTTAGATTTTGCTGTGGCCTGTTCATTATAATGGTTTCTGTGTGGCTGTTTCAACGCACGTTTTATTTCTGCTGACGAGTATCCGTTCTTCATTAGTGCGTTGTGGACATGTTCCATCTCAGCGTCGATCAACTCATGTTCGCAAATGTTCTAGCTCTACCAGCTAACGTCTTGATGAAACCCCGCTTCTGTTGTGGGTGTTGGTTCGAATCCCGGTGCAAATAACGATCCGTGTGTTTGTGTTTATGTGGGCTTCTGGTATACTACGTAGCCCAAACTACCATTTTCTATTCTGCAAACAAGCATAACGAGAAAATGTAATTTGCCGTCTGCCTCCTCCTCCATTCTGAACTGAATTTTCGTGTTTATGTTCGTGGAACTGGGTTAGTTCCTGCTGTCCTGTCATGCACGTATCGGAAACATACATTTGGCTTTTTTCTGGCAGTTCTTAAAGCCTGTTCTTCGAATTTCTCCATTAGAACTGCAGAACTGTTTAAGTGCTGTTTGACGACCACATACTTCAAGTGGAATTAGCAGTTTTATGAACTAACGGATGGTGTGGCTATGAGAAACCCCCTAAGTTGTATACACGGTGAAAGTTGTTAATAAAATAGAAAGTTCTCAATTAAATAGAGATTGTTATAAAAATTGCTTCAGCTGTACCTGAGTGGCTTCTTAAGGAATCCCCCCTCGGGTATGGATACTTGTGTCGTCTGTAGTATAAGGTAGTTCACAAGTAGTTTGTAAGTTCAGGGACTGATGAGCACGCATTTAAGTCCTATAAGCTTAACAAACATTTAAACACGAACATAAATATCACTGAATGAGCTAACTCGTGAAAAAGCCACATGTAACTGTTCATGCTAAAAAGAGGTTTTAGTAAATATAATCCTGCCCTTTGAATTGTCTGACCATGTGCAGTTGTGCATCGAAGTGTGAAACAGAAATCTCGTGATGAACTTCCCTTGCGTAAAGAATCTGAACAACTTTTATATTGGCCGCGCAAACTAAGTTGATATTCGGCACGGTGGCTGATGGCAACAACCGTTGAGCCGGTGCGATCACTATCGCCCCTTGTATACCGATCTATCGGATCATGCTCGCCTGTTTACCTTAGGCGCGCGAGATCGTTCCCAGGGGGCTCTGCCCTGGAAAGTGGAGTAACCAGGTAATAGTATGTTGACCAGGGCGATGACGGCAAGGACAAGTGCGCCAGGAGGTACACGCGAGGTGGTCATGTGTGTCAGTGTGTCCGTCTGCGGCAGCATGGCACGGGGATCGCTGATGTGGTGAAGATTACAGCTGCTTCTCCAGTTTGTCTACAAGCGGACGGCTGAGTTCGGCGAGGAGGGACTGTCTGCGTTACCGACAAGTGTGGTTTCCGGACTCTGGGACGATATTTCGAAGTTGTCCGTGCGCAAGGTGGTGCGTTTCCTGGGCCAACGACTGACTGGTATGATATTGCAAGCTGCTAAAGGAAATGCTCCGGCTTATCCACTCTATGTGTTATTCTGGCAGTTACTAGTTGAGTGTTACTGAGCTACCTAACTGGTGAAAAGTTTGTTCCCCTGCAAGTCATTGTTCTGGCGTTTGTCTAAAATCGCTTAATTCAAAGAACCCTTGTGGGAAATCGTTTAACACGCCTATAACTAATGCCTTTGAGCCTCTTAAGTTTCGTGTACTTTCTGGCGTCAAAATATAGGTGTTTTGTGTTTGTATTTTTAATGCCTTCCATAGTAATAGTTGTCTCTGTGTGTTGTAGAGCCAAATTCTGTTTTGGTTGTGGCTATTGTGGTAGGGCCCGTTGCTGGGGTGCTTAGTGGGACTGTCCACTGCTTCGTTCGAGCGGGTGCGCTGTGTGCGGGGACAGTTCCGTGTACCTGATTGGCTGCCGTCCGTGTGCTCCTGCGGCTGAAAGTACGCCAGTTGGACTTCTGCCTGGGCTCCCACCTGAAGTTATGTGATTCTATATGTTTAAATCATGTAAACTTTTCACTAAAGTGGATCCGGATTGTGAAATTCTGCCGTCTTAAAAGGACACCAGAATTTGTTTCTTGCTCCAGCATTTCAGGTGATTACTGCAGTGTAGTTTAGTGATACCAGAGGCTCTGTGCACTTTCAGATTTAAAGTGGCTTGCCACGTAAATTTTAGTAAAGTACTGAACCAAATCATTTAATTACGTAATTAAGTCAACTGATTGTACCCGTTTAAGATACGACTTACGTAAATTAGTTGTTCAAATTTATTGTTTTTCTTAAAAGCATAAATGAATTAATGAAAACTTATTTAGCTTGTAAAAGAGTGTGGATTTTTTTAAAATTATTACATTTGTCTGTTGTGTTGTAAAAGCTATTTTTCGGGTTGAAGGACCTTTGGACCCTTTCGTTTACTGAATTCTTTTAGAATTCAATTTAATTTGTATTTATAAAGAATTTTTGGGAATTGTGTTTCTCCTAAAATTGTTCTATTTAAATAAATTGTGGGTTTCAGTGAAAGATGTTCAATACAATCCTCGGGCAGCCCTTCCACATTTCCTGCTCTAAAGTTTGTTAATCTACTGCTCGTTGGTCAAGTGTTCCGTAATTGGCGATAACCGTAAATACATGTCCCATTAAGATCGTTTGCCGTATATCAACTTAGATTGTACCAAAAGTACAATTTTTTTTCAAAATATAGTTTTTTGTGAAAACTATAACTCAAAACTATCTGTGTATTTTTCGTCATTAGTGGAGAACGAAACCTTGAAAATGATGCCTCAATCATTAGTTTCGGATAAATAATACGGGAGATATGGCGTACCCACAGAAAAAACACCGATGAGAAATAATATATATGATGGTACCGCAGTAGCTATGTCATACACAATTTAACTCCTAAGAACACTCGTATTTATGGGCCCTTTGCTACTATCATGGCGGCCGGCCGAAGGTTCAAATTATCCCGCAAGATGAATGCCGTTTTGGAGTCAAGTTCGTTTTAAAAGGTTTTTGCACTCAACAAAGAGTGTCTTCGCGGAGCCAAATATATCAGTTGCAGTCACTCAACATGGCAGACCTCAGATGTGACTAACTTCACCTAGGTTTCAATGGCGGCCCTTATTACCAATCAGTGGCGTAAGTAGGACTTGACTTTGCTTGACGAGCAAAATTTTAGATTCACTCCCATCCAATGAAAGATTATGGTAAAACACCACAAGTTTTCAATCTTTACCTTTAGCAGATTGCTGTTATACGATTTAATTTCTTTCTTTTTTTTTTGGGTGGGGGGGTTCTGGTGGGAGGGGTTCTGTCCCCCTCATTCCCCCCCCCCCCATAATTACACCAATAGTAGCAATTGCAAAAAGTGCTCGGTACTTGACAGAAAGGAGTCTGCGCTGGAAGAAGACGCGGCTGCAAGCGAGCTTCAGCGGCGGCGGCGGCGCGGGGCAGGGCAAGTGTTTGCAGTAGCTGGTCGCGGGGGCGGTGTCCGGCTGCGCCCGTTGTTTGGCCTGGAGCGCACCGCGCTGTGGAAACAACCGCGTCTTGCAAACAGCCGCTCCGCCGACACAGGCGAGCTGGGTTGTTTGCAGGAGAAACAGCAGACGGCGCGGCCGAGTGCAGCAGCGCTGCGAAAACACGCCGGCCGGAAGGAGGTCGGCCCTCCAGATGTGTATTGTAGTTGTGGGGGGAGGGGAGGGGGCTGCGGGGCGGCGAGAGGGCAACTCTGGAGTTTACCTGCCGGCGTTCTACGTAATTGGATTGATTGTGTACTCGGCCGACTGCTGCTGCAACTACGACTTGGGGGTTTGCAGTTCACTGCCCACTAACGGACTCTGCCGCAGCTTATTCACTTTGTGTATTTGTGATGTTCTGTCCGAAAGAATAGACAACACATACACAGGGTGTCCAAAAAGTTCGAATACTCTTAATGGTTCTAGAACTTATAGAAACAAGGAAGATAAGGCCAGTAAAAGCGATTTGGTTGGTTGGTTGTTTGGTTGGGATAGGGGGACTCAACTACTGAGGTTATCAGTCCCCCGGTGGGGAGGGGAAGGAGTGAGGACAGGAAAGGAGGGGAGGGGGAAAGTAAATGCAGTCCGGGAAGTAAAGAAGGAATGAAGACTGCATTAGCTCGGGGCCCCGTGCTCGCCACGCATATACTCTCGAAATGACCGTGAGCCCCCTGAGGGGGTAAATATGGAAGCACATGCTTTTTGAGATGGCTACGGATATTAGCACAGTTGTTGTATCCATCAAATATGTCAGCAGGATATTACGATCTCTTACAAACAGTCCGTACCATTTCATAGTCTGCAGTCAGTTGGTGGTGCATTTATAGGGTTATATGCTCTACCACAAAGGTAAATGGGGCGCATTACCTGGACCTTATTTGGCGCATTAACTGCAAACAACTGATTGCGGATAGGGTATTGAAGGACGTCATAATATCAAAAAGACAAATTTTATGGAGTACCTGCGCAACGACTATGCTGATATCCTCAACCAAGCGTCGGGCAGCCCTTCCTGTAAAAACATGTTTATCTCAAAACGCATAAGTTCTGCACGCTTGATTAAAGGGGTTATGTTTCTTGTTTTGACGAGTGCTGGCGTCGTAGACCCTCTAAGTTCAAAATTGTACAAATGTTTGTAAATCTAACGGACTGCGTGGTTATCAGTCCGTAGCTTAGAAACTACTTAAACTATGGTAAACTAACCTAAGGACACGACAAAGTCCCATGCGCGAGGGGTGAGGGGAGGAATCGAAATCCCAGTGCGCATGGCTAATCCGCCTCGGCTCATTTTGAACCTCTCAGTTCACCCAAGGTTTATTGTTGGACATGAAACGACTGCATTTATAGAGTAACAGCTCAAGAGGTACTGAAGTACTACGTATCGATCCTAGCTGAAACGCCTGTATTAGTACGTGGTGTAGCTTCCACGGGCAGTAATTGAGGCACTGACTCCCGCATCCATTGAATATTACCAAAGGGAATTACAGTCTACGGATGCATTATTGCACGCATGTTCCAACTGTCCAGTACTTTTGCTAGATTTGTCACGTGTCAGTTGTCGTAGGTGCTGGCCAGGAAAATTACTGCACGTCTCGCAGAACATCATGAGTTTCATGAGTAGTGAGTTGGCGAGCTTTATCCTGTTACAGCATTCTGCACATACCTCAGCTCTCGTTATCGTTCCCCCCACAATGATCAAAGATAAAGAACAGTTGTAGCTTATCGCAACCCAGATCATAATGTATGGAGCGGGGCAAGTTTGTCTTGACGACTGTACCCAACTAGATACTGCACGCAAGGTCTGCGTAAAGGAAAAAAAATATATAGTTCAACTGTGTTTTAGAGAAAGTTATCAGGGAATGGCGAATATAAATGAGTCAGTTCAACTTTCCAAATGGAATCAGGCTAGGCCGCAAACAGTCTGGGCTTACATTTGAATGCCTCGCGTTTGCAGATGATATAGTGTTTTTTGCAGAAAATCTGCAAATTGCAACTAAACAGATTGAAGTCCTCAAGAAAACAGCAGTGAAGGCAGGATTGCATATATCTTTTGCGAAGACACAATTTATGAACATAAATGCCGCTGATCCAGTAGGGACAATGAGGACCAAGTATGGAGACATCGAAAGAGTTCAGAGATTCAAGTACCTAGGAGAGACTTTTACTCCAAGCAATTGAAGAACGGGCAAGAAAAATGGAAATAGCATTCATATTGTGTCAGAACACATACAGATCTAAATCACTCTCATACCAGGCCAAATTCCCACACTGAATGTTTATATGCATATGAGACAATAGCCAGGAAGGTAGTTTCATACTTGGAAAAGAAAGAAATTCCTAAGAAAGATTCTGGGGCCCAGAAAAATATCAAATTTATTTACGTTCCCTCTAAGACCAAATCAAGAACTTTATCAACGATTTGAAAATATCACCACCACGATGATGAAGACTGTCTTTCTATGGACATATTAAAAGAATGGAATCAGAGAGGCTCGCCAACAAGATTCTTCTTTTTGTATCCCATCCTCGTCGCCACTTTTGTGTCCCAGCCTCGTCGCCGCTTTTGTGTCTCGTTTCCGTCGTAGGTGTCGGTGGCCAAGTGGAATGAGACCGACACAGGAATAAAGATAGCACGCTGGTGCAGGTACGGAGGGGAGCAGCCAGAAACTAGAAACACTAGAGTAGATTAGAACGAGATATATATTGCACAGAATTTGTACAATACTTAACTTATACAGAGATCAGTACTGCAGAATGCTGAATACATAGTTGAGCTAGAGGCCTGCCAAGTGCCTGTCCGATAGCCAAGTCTTTACTGGTGCCCATCTGGTTCCGAAGATGTTAACTAGTTCCTATCTCAGTCCCAAGTGAACGATGTCGTTCAGTGGTGGCCACGAGCGGAGTAGTAACAGAGGGCGCTCGTGGCTGTCGTCGTAAGAACGCCGCGCCGTGCGTGCATGGCGGCGCGCGGCGAAAGTAGGTGGCGCGCACTTTGGACTTGTGCGACACCACACTTCTCTTCCAGGAGAACAGGAAGCTAAGGGTTAAAGAAGTGCATAGGGACCTAGAGAAATGCGGGACCACAACGGAAAAAAATGTGAACAGACAGATCTTTAGGAAAAAGTTTGCGAGGAAAAAATGAGGAATAACAGAGTATTGTCGTCAGAAGAACGTGCACAAGTGATCCAACGGATGAAGGAGTACTGGCGAAAGAGGAAGGAAGAGAACTTTAGAAAGTGAGGGAAGTTGTGTAAACGTAACCAATAGATGGCTGTAACGAAAATAAATAAATATTATAATTAAATCTACAGGACTTAACTGCTGCAGTTATCAGTCCCTAGGCTTACAAACTACTTAAACTAACTTAGCTAAGGATCGAGATGCCTTAGAACGCTCGGCCACTCCACCGCGGCATCACTTGCATGCAGGTAAAATCTGCTTACATCTGAAGTCCACGGACTGCCATTCCATCTTCCAAGTGATCCTTTGACGACAACAGTCAAGACATGCACTTGATAGTGTGGCGCTAGTGGAAGACGGGCTTGGGATGTGCGTGCTTGTGAACACGAAATGTTCCCATCCAGACTACACCTCTGGGCAAACAAACCATTTTATCTGTGCTGGGGATCTTACGATCTGTCACTGCTGCTCTTACAATACGCCTTTCTTGGCAAACGTCGGTGCTGCGTGGACATCCATAACCTCGAGTACTGCTGTGAGAATGTTCACCTGACCACTGCAACCATCATCATTGCACATCTGATGCAGCACGTTCTGATATCACATTGACAAGGGTCACCTTTGACCTCGAACGTTCGGGACCGCAAGAAACCACGTTTGGAATAACAGGCAGTCATAAACAGGACAGTGGTTTGCGTCATTTCCATGCAAAACGTTGCACTATACCTCAACCAATACCTTAAGAGAGAGAAACAATGTAACAAGACATATCATAAGAAGGAAATTATATGTAATTTAATGGCGTCATTGTATCATTACATATTGAATTAGGAGCGCCAAAAAATCTTTCTAAAGTGCTTATAATAGCGCAAAACACCCATATATATAGCAGTACCATACATCTGAAAGTGCTTATATCAGTCCACAAAGTGCAGATGCGGGCTTTCGATGAATTGGTTATAACAAAATGGGAGAGAACAATGTGCACACCTCACTAAAGCCACGTTATCACATTCCAAATCACTTTCGCATTCACGCAGTCCAAAATCAAAAGCCACACTAATTACATTTTCAAATGATGATGTTGGTATGTCAGTGTCATAGCCTGGCTTTCGCTAAGCATATTGCAACGTAGGCTTATAGTAGGTACAGCAAATTGATTGTAAATCACAGAGTGAAGTTTCACCCTGTAGTCTTACAAAATCAGTAACCCTTCTCAAAGAGTACATATTTCCTAAAGAAGTTAACATCAAGGAGTTGGCAATATTTTGTTGTTTTCGGTAGGAAGAACTTCAGCGTAACATCTTTTAAGAAATGTTTAAATGTTTGTAAAGCTTAAGGGACTTAACTGCGGGGTCATCAGACCCTAAACTTACAAACTACAACTCCGTAAGAAAGCAGAAAACAATAGAGTCAACGCCATATAAAGGAACGCTACACTGCTGGTAACCAACATCTGCAAATCAATATGATAAAGAAAACTTCCGATTATTTCCCATCAGAATGAGGAAGATCGCAAACTTATTTCCCATATGGTAGGGTTCCAAACAAAATTTAGAAAACAAGCGTTACATTGTTTCTAGTAACCCTCAGATATGTAGGAAACGAATGTGAATTTCGGATGATATAGTCAATTTATTTCTCCGAAAATACAATAAAAATGGTTTATTTTATACGTTCACTCGCAATAAGCGACGGAGTACTAAGCGAATTTCTTATGTACCTTTTCCATAGGTTTTAGACACGACCGACAAATTTCGCTGTTACAGTCAGTAGGACGTTAAAGCTATGTCGCTGTAAACGGAATCGACTGCAGAAGCTCTTGCTCTTTTACGGACGTTCACCTCAGTGTTGTAACCAATCCACACTAGTGCAAGGTACTAACGACACAATACCTTCACAAGTCAACAGCTCTACAGGTACCTCGTTGCTATTCTGTAGCAATCAAAATTCGTAGACGTCGCCGAATTTTACAGACGCCGCCGTCGCCGCATTGAAATGTCAAGAGAGAGGAGGGAGAGGAGGAGAGGGGAATAAGGACCAGGCACTTGGCGACGAGCGGGAGGGGTGGCCTTTGTGAGGAAAGGGTATTTCATCTCGAGAAATTGGATCCGTCGTCGCGTCTGGCTCCAGAATGTTCTCCGTCTTGCTCTGCGGTGGAAGCAGGCCGTTTCGTAACCGCAGCAGAAAACTAGTCGAAGCAGGGAGGCGAATGGCGAGCGGTCATGCTAGGTGAAATGTTGAGAACGGTAGGTGAATGAACTGTGTTGTGTGCGAGAGAGAGAGAGAGAGAGAGAGAGAGAGAGAGAGAGACCGGGAGTGGGGGCAGGGAAGGAGGGAGGGAGGTAAGAGAGGCGATGAATCATTATGAGCAACCGATTTATAACTACACATCAATCAGCCTTAACTAACAAATTTCTGGGATTGGGATCAGGCCGGGAAAGAGGCTACTGTATATTTTACCTTTAACAGTATGGCTGTCTGCCGAGAAGTGATCAGACTGCGTATGAGGAAAGGTATGATACCCGACAGAAATAACAGTCGTTAATGTTAATGGAAATAAACAAGTAATAGTTGTTATTTATAGGTTCCCTGACTCAGATTTTAAAATGTTTCTGTACAAGCTGGAATTGGTTATGGGTTCACTGTATAGGAAGTATAAAAATTTAATTGTGTGTGGAGATTTCAACATTAATTGTGTACGTTATAGCTCAGGGAAAAGTCAGCTGTTAGATCTATTTAATTCCTATAACATGATGCAAACAGTATTTTTTTCCAAGGAGAGTGCAAGGAAATAGCAGTTCTACCATTGTTCATTCTTCAGTATTAGAGGGGCACTCTGTAAATGGTCTATCAGACCACGATGCCCAACTTTTAATTCTAAAAAGTATTTGTTCTCAAACAAATGTTAAACATAAATATCATCTACTCAGAAAAGTTAATCCAGTTGCAATTGAGACCTTTTTAAGCCTAATTAAGGAACAAGAATGGCAGGGTGTTTATAGTGCAGATGATAAATATGATTTTCTGAACACATTTCTCATGCTGTTTGAAAGTTGCTTTCCGCTAGAACGCTCGAAACAGGGTACTTCCAGTAACAGTCAGCCAGGGTGGCTGACAAAGCGGATAAGAGTATCATGTAGAACAAAGCGCGAATTGTATTGTAAGGTTCGAAAACTGTCATTAAGAATGCGAAAAGTATGTGGTATGCAAAAAGAATAGCAAACTCTCGCGATAAAATTAAAATTATCTGGTTAGTCGTGAAGGAAGTGTCTGGTCAGCAGCAGCAGGTAGAAGATATAACGTCAATGCGTAGTAGGAATGTTTCTGTTACTGACAAGACTTTCTGAATATAGTAGGGGAACTAAACAAAACCCTAGTTTCTACAAGTAATCATATAACATTTTTAGAAAATGCCTTTCCGAGACTGTTACCTGAAATGGTCCTTCATGACACTTCCATAGGCGAGATTGAGTCAATAATGGAATCACTAAAGACTAAGGACTCTTGTGGATATGATGGGGTATCTAACAGAATTTTACTGTTCTCCATATGTCATCCCAGTCCTAAGCCATATTTGTAATTTTTCCTTTCAGAATAGTCAGTTTCCTGACAGATTAAAGTACTCAGTAGTGAAACCACTTTATAAAAAAGGAGGAAGGGATAATGTAGACAAGTATAGACCTATTTCTATGCCATCGGTATTTTCTAAAGTTATTGAAAAGGCTGTATATTCGAGATTAATTGATCATTTCAGTTCACGTAATTTATAGTCAAACGTTCAGTTTGATTTTAGAAGTGGTTTAACGACTGAAAATGCTATACTTTCGTTTCTCTGTGAGGCACTTGATGGTTTAAATAATAGGCTACGGACATTAGACGTCTTCTTTGATTTAACAAAAGCGTTTGATTGTGTTGATCACAAAATATTGTTGCAGAAGTTAAAACATTATGGAATACGGGGAGTAGCTCACAACTGGTTCACCTCTTACTTTAATAATAGACAACAGAAGGTAATTCTCCTCAGTGTAGAAAATTGCTATGACGTACAATCCCAATGTGGCACAATTAAGTGTGGGTTGCCCCAGGGGTCTGGTTTGGGACCATTGCAGTTTCTTATTTATGTAAATGATATCTCTTCGAGTATAACAGGTGACTGTAAAATATTTTTGTTTGCTGATGATACCAGCTTGGTAGTGAAGGATGTTGCTCGTAATATTGATGCAGAATAAAATAATACAGTTCAAGGGATACGTTCATGGCTTGTAGAAAACAATTTGATGTTAAATCACAGTAAAACCCAGTTTTTACAATTTATAACACATAATTTGACGAAAGCTGACATTTTGATTACACATAATGGGCATGTGATAAGTGAGAGTGAACAGTTCAAATTTATATGTGTTCATATGGACAGTACGCTGTCATGGAAATCCCATGTTCAGGATCTTGTTCCAAAACTAAATTCTGTTATATTTACCATTAGAACAATATCTGAAATAAGTGATTTTTCAACACGAAAAGTGGTCTATTACGCTTACTTTCACTCACTTATGGCGTACGGCATTGTTTTTTGGGGTAACTCGCCTGATGCAAAAAGGATATTTCTGGATAAAAAACGGACGGGTCGAGCAATATGTGGTGTAACTTCGCGAACGTCACGTCGACCCCTTTTCAGTAGTCTGGGAATTTTGACTCTGGCGTCACAATACGTTTTTTCTTTAATGTCTTTTGTTATTAATAATATCAGCTTATTCCCACGAGTTAGTAGCTTTCACTCGGTGAGTACTAGACAGAAGTCGAATCTACATTTGCACCACACCACCTTAACACTTGTGCAGAAAGGTGTACAGTATTCTGCGGCATCCATTTTCAATAAGCTGCCACAAGAAATAACGAATCTTAGCACTAATCCACACGCTTTCAAATCTAAATTGAAGAGTTACCTCATGGCTCACTCCTTTTATTCTGTCGAGGAACTCCTAGAAAAGTTAAACAATTAAGCTAATTCATTTTTTTCTTTATTGATTCTTTTCACTTTGTCTTAAGATTGTCGTGTGCAAAGGACTACTTAAAAATTTTCTATTACCATTCTTGTGTAACAACTAATTTATTGACTTGTTCCATGACCATGGAGTCTCACTCCTCAATTCAGTCTTATGGAAAATAAAAAAACCAATAAAAATAAAATAAATAATAAATATAATTTTTGGCCCACTTTAGGTTACGGTAGTAACATTAAAAGTGGGCCTTTGCGATCGCTTTTTGACAGCTCGAAATTTAAATAAAAATAACGGCTTGATCGTTTATCTGGCACGATGTGGGATTCTTAACCCTTTCGACCCCAAATTTTATTAATTTATGAGCAAAACTATTTCTTTACATATTTCTATACATAATGACTGGAATAATAAATATTTGTTTTTCTATTTTTCTTATAGTTTTTGGAGAGGAATTTGATATGACTCGATATGGCATAATTGGGCAGTATATCTTTCTCTTATCGTAACAATTTCATTTCAAATTGTTTATTATTAATTTAAATATTTGACAATCATTTATTGATTAAATTTTCAAATTAATTTGTTTCCTTTATTTCAAAGTCTTTCTGCGTGTACTCCAAATAAGACATGAAGCATCGATACATATTTAGTCAATGCACTGTGTAACTAACGCTCTCTGGTTTTCCTCGAAGTAGTGCTAGACAACCTAACCACAATGCAATTTGTAAAGTGCTGCAGTGTTGTTTACAATCTTAGGACAAAAGGTTGTGCCTAGAAGAAGAGATAAAATGAAGGTACAATTTGACAAAACTGGGAGGGAAACGGTTAACCAGTTACTATTTTTTTTTTAATAGACAAGAAAAATTCTGCCACGCACTTTGGAAGTAATCGACTCTTCATTTGGCTGAATTAGTTAGGGAAATTCACGAAAACATTCAATTTCGATAGCTGGAGAAGAGGTTTGAACCGTCGAGTTCCTGGATGCGCCACTTTGCTTTGGGTAGAGGGAGAGTGAGTGTCACGTAAATAATACACCAGTTGGGATGGTAATCATTAACGCAAAAGGTTTTTGTTTTGCGATGAGATCTATGTACGAAATTTCAATAAGCAGCTTTCTCCTTCTAAAGCGAAAGCGTTTGTTGCCCCTCCACTTGCACCTATGCAACTGGGAAAATGACCATAGTAACGACAGAAAATGATCAGATGAACTATCAGGTACTTACGAGGAGATCCCGCTCTAGGGTGACTCACTGACAGAAAGACTTCATAGGATGAAAAAGGGGGAAATGAAGAGTAACGTCCTTTGACTTAAATGCCAATGCTCAGTACTTTCGGTTAAAGTTAATCACAGCTTAGACGCTATGTTACCGAACCTTACAGGCATCATCATGCTTAGAATGTCAGCAGCAGAATGGATTAGACGACTTAGCGGTTACGGATTCAAATCCAACTCGAAGCCGAATTTTTTTAAATTACGTAATTGTTACGTCCAACAGCATTTCCTACACCAAATAAGAAGTGTTATAAATTTTATTTATACTCACACAATCTACAGTTATTGTAAACAGTAAACTTTACTGCTAGTGTCGAAATTTCTGCTGTGAATTTTCAAACTACAAATGTTCAAATGTTTGTAAATCTATCGGACCGAACTGCGTGCTCATCAGTCCGTAGCCTACAAACCACTTAGGTAAATTAACCTAAGGACAACACACACACATCCATGCCCCAGGGAGGACTCGAGCAACCGCGCGCTCCTGGGCGAGGCGCCTTAGACCGCTCGGCTACTCTACCACGGAGCAAACTACACGAAAATCAGTGCATTGCTCAGGGTGATGTCTATGATAAAAACATTCTAAAGATGAAAATTCAGGGCACCATGAGCAAGGTACGAATGCACATGTGCTACGGTCATATTTTGTTATTGTAATGACATTTGAAACAGCAACCTCTTTAAAATTGCTAAGTATCTCGCGGTTTAGTGATACTAAGCGACAAACTACGATTATCTGACCATATTCTAAAAAACTGCGGTATGTAGAGTGTGATGAGAGAAGGGCCCTGTTCCAATCTGCGAATGTAATTCGCCAACCGTCAGACCTGCGTGTATTGCCCCGCAATTATCGTCAAATCGCGCGATATTTACCAACAACGTTGTTTTCTCAGGAACTAACATACAAAAAAGTGGCCATGACACATGTGATTTTATATGTTGTTGAAGGTGCCTCCAGATTTTATACTTCGAATGTTCTTTTGTGATAGGTATCACTTTTCTCAATGCATTGATTCCGCGTTGTTTAAAACGTCGAAAGAAAAATTGTAATACTAACTTTCATGTATATTGTTTCATTCCTAGAAATTATGTAGGACAGAGTGAACAGAGATCGTAGGCTGTTGTAGTATCATACAGGATGACTTGGACAAAATTTCTACTTGTTCTGAGGAATGCCAGCTAGCTGTATTTGTAAAACCATGATAAAGTGATGCATATAAGTAAGAGAATAATCCCATAAGTTCGAATACATCAGTAGTTGTAGGCTGTTTGGCACAGTCGTGGCGATGAGACAAGTATATATATATATATATATATATATATATATATATATATATATTGAGGTGTTTGTGCCTATAGGTCACTCTGCCATCAAAACCTATACAATCGAGACGGACGATCTCTCTGTGCTGTTGTAGTACAAAGTCTTCCGTTGTACACCAAAGCAGTTACGAGTCGATAGCTATAAGAGGGTGGAAGATATAGTGGTTGAAAGTCGTCAGCTTATATAAAATTTAGACTGAAGACCATCGATAACTTTTGACACTATAATAGCAAAGAGGTTATATACAGCGAAACGTGATGCACATTCTTCAGTTGTTTTTCTGCAACAAGCTTACGAATAAAGAAAAATAAGTGCATATTGCTGTGTGAAAAGTAAAACAACCAAGAAACATGCCAAAGGGTCAGAAGAAATTTTGCGTTCTCGATCCGTTTTTAAAAGACAGAAAACGGCGCTGAAAAGTGATGTCTCAGTTGAGCCAGATTTCTTGCCACTCATGCAGGCCGCCCAACATGACGTTTCATGCGATCGCAAACATGCTCAATGGGGGAATGATCTGAGAATCGTGCTGTCAGGATAGTTGATGCACTCCTTGAAGAACACGTTGGGTGATACGAGATACATGTGGATCTGCACTGTCCTGTTGGAAAAGCACATCACCTTGTTGGTGCTTGAGTGGTAGCAATACGGGTTAAATGATGTTTCAGTGTACCGTGCACTGTTCAATGATCACTAGACGATCACTAGAGGAGAATGGCGAGTGCAGAATATCACTCCCCTCACAATGATGCACGATTATGTCTGCCGTTAGAGTGTCCTCCGCTCACGCCCCAACATCGTTCAGCCCGCGTCCAATGGTGTCCTGGTAGGCACTTATGAAGGGACGAATGGAGACGTTGCTGGCTCTGTGTCAATGATGTTCGTACGCGTGTGTGGTGACGTGCAGTCAGTGCGAAAATCGGGAGCGTACGCGGCAGAGGAAACGGGGCCGACACCTGTCATCATGGTGTGCGAGGCCATATCCTACATTGGCCGTTCTCCTCTGGTGTTCGTTGTGGAAAAATTGAAAAGTGCACGGTACACTGCAACCATCATTCAACCCGTCTTGCCACCGTCCATGCACCAACAAGGCGATTTGCTTTTCCAACAGGACAATGCACGTCTACACGTATCCCGTACAACGGCTTTTCTAGGTGTACGGCAACTACCCTGCCCATCATATCTTCAAATCTATCCCCAACTGAGCGCGTCTGGGACCGGATGAAACGTCATCTTGACGCGTTCTACGTGACCGGTACGGGATCTGGTCCAACTGAGGGATCAGATGAAAATTACATGGCAGGCCGTACCGTAAGACATCATTCTGCACCGCTAAGATCGTCTTGATGAGAAAGTTGCACCCTGCATTGCTGCAAAAGGAGAATATAAACGATATTAACGTAGACATTGTGCACGCTCTGGTGACTGTACTGACGTGCGTAAGGTTCTGACTGCGTGATTGTGAGTTGTATACATCCTCAAGAATGTGTCAGTACAATTTCGCTCTACTGGGTTGACGAATTCACGGTGTTCTTTTTATCATTTTCCAGGAGTGTATATTAGGTCTTAAATGTATATAGATTAATTATAGTAATCCAAGAACTCAAACGGAAAACCAGTACTAAGCGAAGAGGGGAAAGCTGAACTGTGGAAATAATATATAGAGGGGCTATACAAAGGAAATAAACTTGAAGGAAGTATTCTAGAAATGGAAGACGAAGTGGAGGAAGATGAGATAGGAAACATGATACTGTGAGAAGAATTTGACAGAGCGCTGAAGGACTTGAGTCGAAACAAGGCTCCTGGAGTAGATGATTCCGTCTGAACTGCTGATAACGTTAGGAGAACCAGTCGTGAAACAATTGTATCACCTGGTATGCAAGATGTATGAGACAGGGTAAATACCCTCCGACTTCAAGAATAATATCGTAGTTCCAATTCCAAAGGAAGCAAGTGCAGACAAGTGTGAAAATTACAGAACTATCAGTTTAATAAGTCATGGTTGGAAAATACTAACACGAATTATTTACAGACGAATGGAAAAACGTGTGGAATCCGACCTCGGGGAAGATCAGTTTGGATTTAGGAGAAATGTAGGAACACGGGAGGCAATACTCACATTACGACGTATCTTAGAAAATAGGCTAAAGAAAGGGAAACCTACGTCTTTAGAGTTTGTCGATTTTGAGATAGCTTTTGACAATGTCGACTGGAATACACTCATCCAAATTCTGAAGGTAGCAGGAGTAACATATAGGAAACGAAGAATTATATTCAACCTATACAAAAACCAGATAGCGGTTATTAGAGTCGAAGGGCAAGAAAGTGATGCACAGGTTGGGAAGGGAGTAAGACAAGGTTGTAGCCTTTCCCCAATGTTGTTCAATCTGTACGTTGAACAGGCAGTAAAGGAATGAAAGTAGAAATTTGGAGAGGGCATTAAAGTGCAGGGAGAAGAAATAAAAACATTGCGGTTTGCCGATGACATAGTAATTCTGTCAGAGACCGCAAAAGATCTGGAAGAGCAACTGAATGGAGTGGACAGTGTCTTGAAAGGAAGATATAAGATGAACATTAACAACAGTAAAACGAAGGTTATGGAATGCAATGTCCGAAAAACAGGCGATGCTGAAGGAATTAGATTAGGTAATGAGACAATAAAAGTAGTAGATGAATTTTGTTTTTTGGGCAGCAATGTAACGTCTGATGGCCGAAGTAAAGAAGATATAAAATGCAGAATTCTATGGAAAGAAAAGCGTGTCTGAAGAAGCGAAATTTGCTGACATCCAATATTAATTTAAATGTTTAGAAATCCTTTCTGAAAGCATTTGTCTGGAGTGTAGCACTGTATGGGAGTGAAACGTGGACGATTAGGAGTTCAGATAAAAATATGATAGAAGCTTTTGAAATGTGCTACAGACGAAAGATGAAAATTAGATGGGTAGATCACGTAACTAATGAGGAGGTACTTAACCGAATCAGGGAGAAAAGGAGTTTCTGGCATATACTGACCAAGAGAAGGGACAGTTTGTTCAAAATGTTCAAATGTTTGTATAGCTTATGGGACTTAACTACGGAGTCATCAATCCCTAAACTTACAAACTATTTATGAACTAGCTAACACTAAGAACGGCACAAATATCCATGCCCGAGGGGGGATTCGAACCCCCGACCGTTGTGGCTGTGCAGACCGTGACTGGAGCGCCTCAGTCTCCTCGGCCACCGCGGCCGGCCGGATAGATTGGTTGGACACATTCTGAGACATCAAGGAATTGTCAACTTAGAAAAATGTTAAATGTCTGTAAATCTATCGGATCAAACTGCGTGGTCATCAGTCCGTAGCTTACAAACTACTTAAACCTAGGTAAACTAACCTACGGAGAAACACACACACCCATGCCCCAGGGAGGACTCGAACCTCCACGGCGAGCAACCGTGCGCTCCGCAGCGAGACGCTTTAGACCGCTCGGCTACTCCACCGCGGCTGTCAACTTAGAATTAGAAGGAAGCGTGTGGGGTAAAAATCGTAGAGGGAGACCGAGGGACGAATATAGTAAGCAGATTCAAAATGATGTAGGTTGCCGAACGTATTCTCAGATGAAGAGACTTGCACAGGACAGGGTAGCGTGGACAGATACATCAAACCAGTCTGCGGACTGAAGACCACAACAACAACAACAATAAATAAGGTGTTTAATCCAACAGAAATACTGTATTACTCTTGTCTGCTTTTGAGATGATCACATTTTGATCTTGCATTCTGAAGCTTTCTGAGCGACAATACAAACAAACTTGGCTGGAAGTACTTTTACGCACAGGTGCTTAAAGTGGTGTAGCACCATTGTCGGTCGTCGAGCGCTCTCTGCGGGCCCACGGGTGCTCCTCAGACGTGTATGTAAACACCGCCGCCTCACGTGCAGCCCTGTGGGACTGACTGCGCACAGTGGCAGGGCCACGGAGGGCGGGGATCGATCTGTCGCCGCTGCCGTCACAGCCACGCCGCCGGCTCCATTAGCAGATGGCTGCCCCAGCCCCAGCCCCAGCCCCAGCCACACACGGCCGCCTCGGCATTCACCAGCCCTTCTGCCGCCGACGCCGCATTCACGACGCCCAACGCCAAAGCGCTCCGCAGATCCGCTCGCTACTGCGTCACTTGCCACGAGCTGAAAAGTGCCGTTCCGAGGCTTTTCCCCTCCACAAAGCTAGACCTTACACCATTCTCACTTTGATGCTCACAGGCCGCTAACTGCAGGTGGATCGACCGCCTACGACGCCCATTCAGATATTTGTACCTCATCGGGGACAACACTGTGGAGAAAAGAATTTCGAAGTCTGACGGTTCAGCCACAGGAGATACCCACTGCGGAAAGCAAATGGCACAGCGTCAAGGATAGCGCCATTTTATTGACAAATGACGTGAGAGCTAGTAGGGGAGAGTAGTACACAATGATACAGGGTACACAGTGAAACATTCCATCTCAGTTGTTTTTAGTATTTTTTTTCTACTTGTTGGTTTCCTTGTATGTTTATTATGATAAGATACATCTTTGACTGTAATGGTGGACAACTTGGTTGATTATTCTTGCTTCTATACGTTATTATTGGTTTTCGGTGGTCAGAAGTTACAGTTACCATCTCTTTGTAAGTTTAATATTTTCGATATAATATACACTTAAAAGAAATGTTATGTTTTGTGAGAAGATACACATCTCTAGCTATATATTGACCAGTTTTAAATTTGGTAAATACGTAGAGTAATACTTGTGACTAACTGTTTAGTTTATGGTGACTTTGGTACACAGTCAAGCACTTGGATGTGGTACACAATGAAATAGGATATTGGCCTATGACTCCTCCTAACACCAGAGCCAGCAACTATTTAAGAAATGACTTTGAGAAAAAGGACAAAGCTGGAAGAAAATGAGAAAAGAAGAATGAAGAGAGTCAACAATCAAACAAATAAGTGGTGTGTAAGTAAAAAGGCTTCAAGTGAAAGTGATGAAGAAAGTGACAAAGATGAAGGCCATCCAGTGAAACAGAGATAAGTGTATCATTACATCTTTTTAACTTCTAGCGGGACATTATGATTGGTAACTACATTTTAGTGAAATTCCAAAACAAATGTATATTTTGTAGCTAAAGTCTTGAAGTCAGTAGTTTGTGGCACTGAGTATGAAATCTCATACCTTCCGAAAAGGAAAAAAAAAAAAAAAATTTACTGGTTTTATATTCCCAGTTGCAGAAGACATAGTCTGTGGACGCTTGGAGTTTAACGTCCCGTCGACAGCGTGGTCATTACAGACGGAGCTTACGCTCTGAGTATTTGGGTAAGGATGTGGAAGGAAATCGGCCGTGCCCTTTCAAAGGAACCATCCCGGCATTTGCCTGGAGTGATTTTGGGAAATCACGGAAAACCTAAATCTGGATGGCCGGAGGTGGATTTGAACCACCATCCTTCCGAATGCGAGTCCAATGTGTTACCACTGCGCCACCTCGATCGGTCATAGTCTGTTTTTCACATAAGGACATTGCAATGATTTTGCCACTTGCGTTGCCTATGGTTATTAAGAGACTCTCCAACCACCGGTATATTCGTTTTCCAATCAAATTTGGTGGACTCAATATTCACTGAACAAAATTTAGTATATGTTAATGTTTGTACATATATTTAACAAAGATAATTATGTTTTATAAGTCACTCAGCAAGTAAAAAATATAAAAAAATGGCAGCTGTTTCACTGTGTATTATACACGGTACACAGTGAACCACATGCGGAGGTTGTTTAAAATTGTTATTTGACTTACTTTTAGTAGCAAAATTATTATTTTTTTGTTCCAAAATATTGACAAAGTATTGTTCTTTCAAGTAAATAAAGAAAATTTGTTTTGTTATAGTTTCTCTCACGTTAATTTATTTTTCTTGTGTTTAATATAACGGAGCTAAAACCGTACATGAAGTTAGTCATTTAATGGAATTATTAAAAGTTATACGCGAGATTTAACAATTCATAATAGTTCGCGATCAGTTTCAGATATATCGAAATCAGCTATTACATTCGATACATATCGGTTGAATATGTATGTGTGGTGCGGACTTTAATTTGAATCAAATAATTACGGATACTGTGATTAGGGACCAGAACAAACTTATTTAAAGAGTTGAAGGGAATTTTCATTCAATTCTCACTGGATCCTTAGATACTTGTGAATACATCCGGACATACCACAGAACTTACGAGTGTGTATACATAGTTATATATCTGGGTGAATGAACAGACTGAACTATCACAAATATACATACTCAATTTAATGTAATTTTTATTTAAGTATGTTCTTAGGTATAATAACTGTGTGAGAGATACTCGTAGGTTACTCTTTGAAATTATAATTATTCCTTGAAAATAACGTATTATGAGTGGTTGGAACTGTAAAGTATCGTCATCAGAATTGTCAATAGATCTTATCTAAAGGGTAATACGTGTTTTCTGAAAAGTTATTTATTCAATTTCATCATATTTATGAACATTTTGCGAATGCGAAAGCTAAGTGCACCGGAGTGTGCTTTTTTCTTGTGTCGGAGAGCGACGAGCCTGCAGCTATTAATAATTTATTCAAAGATAAACAGTAATCGATCCTTTTGCCGAAGCAAAAGAATTATCACATGCAAACTTTGTACAATCAGTCTACCGAGGGACTAAGTTTTCGAGCTTTTTGAACTACAGGTAATGTTTCGGGAATTCTGTACGTCGTGGTGGAATCTTCATTTCTCAACAAGAAGACGCTGAGCTGCATGATTGTTAAAGAATTTCCAATTTTCAGGTCTTCATTATTTTTCCACATTGACATCTTTCTTTGCTGAAAGACTAACTAACTGGAGACGATTTTCTTTACTATACAGGACATCTGCGTAATTACCACAGTTTCATGTCTAAAATCTTACCAGCATTAGGTTGAGCACAAAGATAAGAAATTAATTTTAAAACAGTAATTTAGGCGACACGATCATAATACTATAAAAGACTTTGAATAATAATTTGCCCCAACTAATAATAAAATACACATCAGCTTTAATTTATCTTCACCCTGGTCAGACGTTTTCTTATAAGACGTATGTGAAATTATCGATCGATCGGCCAGCATTGACCAGGCGTTTTCAATTGGTGAGAGATCTGGAGAATGTGCTGGCCAAGGCAGCAGTCGAACATTTTCCGTATCCAGAAAGGCCCGTACAGGATCTACAACATGCGGTCGTGTATCATCCTGCTGAAATGTAGGGTTTCGCAGGGATCTAATCAAGGGTAGAACCACGGTTCGTAACACATCTGAAATGCAACGGCCACTGTTCAAAGTGCCGCCGATGTTAACAAGAGGTGACCGAAACGTGTAACCAGTGGCACCCCATACCATCACGCCGGGTGATACGCCAGTATGGCGATGACGAATACACGCTTCCAATGTGCGTTCATCGCGATGTCGTTAAACACGTCGTATGATCATCATGTTGCTGTAAATAGAACCTGGATTCATCCGAAAAAAATATTTTTTTACCATTCGTGCACCCAGGTTCGTCGTTGCGTACACCATCGCAGACGCTCCTGACTGTAAGCAGCGTCAAGGGTAACCGCAGCCATGGTCTCCGAGCTGATAGTCCATGCTGCTGCAAACGTCGTCGAACTGTTCGTGCAGATGGTTGTTGTCTTGCAAACGTCCCCATCTGTTGACTCAGGGATCGAGATGTGGCAGCCCGATCAGTTACAGCCATAAGGATAAAATGTCTGTCATCTCGATTGCTAGTGATACCAGGCCGTTGGGATCCACGACAGCGTTCCATTTTGTTCTCCTGAACCCACTGATTGCATATTCTGCTAAAAGTCATTGGATCGCGACCAACGCGAGCAGCAATGTAGTGATACGATAAACCACAATCGCGATAGGCAACTATCCGACCTTTATTAAAGTTGAAAACGTGATGGTACGCATTTATCCTCCTTACACGAGACAACACAACAACATTTCACCAGGCAACGCCGGTCAACTACTGTTTGTGTATGAGAAATCGGTTGGAAACTTTCTTCATGTCAGCACGTTGTTGGTGTCGCCACCGGCGCCAACCTTGTGTGAATGCTCTGAAAACCTAATCGTTTGCATATGACAGCATCTTCTTCCTGTCGGTTAAATTTCGCGTCTGTAGCACGTCATCATCGTGGCGTAGCAATTTTAAGGGTCAGGAGTGTATATTCTTCAAAATGAAATGCCAAGATCGCAAATTAATCATTTATTGAATGACGACCGGTTTTGGTAAACTGTGTCACCATCATCTGCTCATATATATTTTATAAGCTGGTAGTCTTATTTCAAAAAATGGGTATAAAAGAAGGAGTGCAACATTGCGCTTAGTCACCATATAAAAATACACAAGTTAAAACATGACAGATTACAAATTACTCAATTTTGTAAATTGTCATGTGTTAACTTGTGTATTTTTTTATGGTGACTAAGTGCTATGTTGCACACATTATTTTATATCCATTTTTGAAAAATAAGACGACCAGCTTATAAAAAGTATATGACCAGATAATGGTGACACAGTTCACTGAAACCAGTCGCCATTCAGTAAATTATTAATTTACGAACTTGGCAAATCATTTTGAAGAATATGAAACTATCAGATGACCTCCTAAACCGTTAATGCCAGGTAATGTTAAAAATATGGATTTGTGGTACTGGTGAAATAATGAAAACTAAGGGGCCATCCATAAAGTACGCAACACGTTAGGTGTAAGGGGAGGATAAACAAACTGTGAACTATATGAAAATGGTTTTCATTCCTTACTGTACTACGCTCCTTTAAATTGGTAAAAGTTTAAGTTGCCGTAAATTTAGAAAGGGGGATATATCCCCCTAGTTTCATCCCTCTCCCCTCCCCCACTCACTTGCGTCCGCCTCTGGATACTGGCGTGGACCACTTTTACTTCTTACATTCTGTGCATGAAAGTTTCCATTCAATTAAGCACTATAAAATGCTGTCCACTTCAAAGACAAGGTAACTCGCGGTTTCGCTAGCGATGAAACGTGATTTAAGCCCGTGGGGTTATCAGCAAGGCCATTACAGACGGAGTTCTACAAGCTTTGAGCTGTCCCCCACTTAGGCGTAATCGGCTTTCAATAAATCACATCGGAGCATTAGTCGCTCCCAGGAGAGTCGCTTTGATTACGCAACAGGTGCCCTCTGCACGGAGACCCTGCGTGGGCGTACGCCTCTGGCCCAAGTCTGATACCATCGACCTCCCTGTCACACGAGACGGCACAATCGGCTCCCCGGCAAACCTCGCTACTGACCATTCAGAATGCGACATCCGAATAAGATGGAATTTGCAGCACTTTTGCTTTGCCAGGAGACGCACATGATTAGCACTTCGACATAAGCGCACGTTGCCGGCACCAGTAACTCATCCTGCAAGCGCTTTATGAGCGGGAGCAGACGGCCGTGTGGACGTGTTGGAATTGTTCACCCGCGTGGCTGTTTTGTGTGTCCAACTTCAGTGTGACACCTAAGATACAGCGATCGTCTTTCGGGCACTTGTCGTAATCCAAAAGGATTAGCGGATTACCCTTCAGAGAAAACTAATGGCCTGTTGGACGTAAACAATGAATCCTGATGCAAATCCGTAATCTGGATGCAGGAAGGGACGATGGACTGTCGGGAACAACTTCGCTTATCTCATTGCATCACTACACGTAAAACAGGCATATTGTGTGAATGACAGTGATGAATAAGTCTACCACATCACCAACTACATCTCCTCAGGTTGTGGGGCTCGTGCACCAACGCTTGAATAAATCAAAGGCGTCATTACATTAGTCATTAGAAAGTACATGATGTCTCAGATGCTGGTTGATAATGACCCATATAAGAAACGTGATATGGTCTAATGCTTCATCTGTCAACCGCCAGCCTTGCCATTGGCAGTAAGCAACGAGCTTAACATGAGCTAATGCGTTAACCCTTTCATTCCCACATTATGAATTTCAGGTTTGAAAAAAATTAAAATTCTTTGTTTTCTCTAATACAGTGCACTAAACATCAAAATATGTGTTTTAAAATTTTTCATCGACCTATTATTTTTTTGTGTCATATATTTCATGCACAACACAGACGTTTGTATCGAGGTATTTCATTACTTAGGACGTTATTTTATTGATAGTTAACACTATCAGATTAATAATGGTAGCATAATCTTCGCCACAGCACCAAAGACAGGACAATTCAGTGCTGAAATAAAATAACATTAACCACACTCGCGCTCACACTCACAGTCACGTACATACGGCAACGTAATACAATCTCCCAGACGGATTGATTATTGCCTCAGACACCGTACTAAGGGGCAAAATATTGTACTAGGTGCATGTTGTTCATCAACAATAATGCGGATTTCAGGATTGATACACAAGTATGAAAGGTTGATTTATGTGTTGATGAAGAGAATTTTTTAGAATCAAACCAGTTTCAGACAATTTAAACGTTGGTTATCAGATTCAACATTCATTAGACACAACTCCATGTTCCGTCATGATCAGTTTGAGTGACTTGAACACGATATCTACAAACCTGAAGATATGATGGAATGTTCTATTTAACGTGCATCTCGACGGAACGAATACCACTATAGCACTGGAACCGGTATTGACTTGAACACCGTTCCCATATAAGCCTTTAATATTACCAAATTTCAGCAGTGGATTCTTACGATATTAATAAGCTACTTCTAGCTATAGTTGTTAACCAGCACATTTGTGTGTTTTATCAGCATTAGCAAGAATAACAGTATTATCTGATCTATCCCTGTGGCAGAAGGAAACCCGATTACTATGTATAAACATTTGAGTACCAGTGGCTTATACGTGAAACCAGTGATGCTAGATATCTGGTAACTGATGGTAAACGTCCATAAAAACAATTGGGTCAAAGGTTAGTAGAGTAATTGATTCAGAAACTGTTGAACAAAAACTTTACAGTTTTTCCACTTCTGTTAGCCTAATGAATAATCTTCAGAGGTTGTATGCTTGTGGGACATTAAAACGAGGTCAAAGTACTTGCCCAAAGATTAGAGGCCTAAAAACCATCTTCAGCGTGGGGAATATGAATACAGATGCTCAGAAGAAGGTATGCCTGAATTAATATGGAAGGATAGGAAGGGAATTTTATTTCTGTCACATTTTCATGATCCACGGCAGACAGCAAAGGTGTGTCGAAAATAAAAAGATGGTTCAAGAATTTGAGATCTCATGTCCCATCCTTATGAATCAGTACAGCATGCATAAGTGATACGCTGATAAGGCAGACAAACTGAAACCTTTATGTGAGATTGACAGGAAAAGCTAAAGATTGTGACTTAGAAATTTTTGGCATATGCTGGGTGTCTCCAGTGTAAATTCATTGCTGTTGTTCCAAGATATCAACAAGGTCACTGAATGACTTCCGCATTGCGGTGACTCACGGACTTATTGGCACTACAAATGGTGTATCACAAAGAAGGTGCAAGCATCAAAATGCAAACTAATTCAACCATACAGTGCCTCAAGAACAGGGAGAAACCAATTCTGACCACATAGCAATGCAAGGACGACGTCGTCGTCGTACACACTGCGGAGCAAAAGCTGAGCCATTGCAAAGTGTAACTCGACTTTTTTATATCGATTTTAGTTTGGTGGCAATTCGTCGTCGATGAAAAGGCTCTAAATTCTATTTTTTTGCCTGTGTAATATGTAGATTGGTATGCCTGACAATCTTTCGTAAAAAATACTGTCTCTTATTTAAACTGATACACTGCGTCGAATTTAACTATTTTTTAGCCTATTTGTTACCTAAGACTTTTGTAATGATTGAACATGAAGACTCTTTTTCTCAGGGGCTTCTAATCTGATGAGATAATATTTGAAATATATATATATATATATTTAAGTCCCGGTAGTTCATTTATCTCGAAGCCAGTTACAAAAGAAATAGTTCATGCCTGACTTTATTATGGGATTGACCTTGGAGATTAGATTATAGGTAAAGTTCCTTTCACTACGTAGCTGAAAAATTATTCTTCCACATACATTTAGCGATCTATTGAAAGTTAAAGATATTATCTATGCGATGAAGCGTTCTAATTACTGACTGATATTAAAAAAATAATTAAAATATCACTTGTTTCTTCATTCTTCAAAATAACATAGTTTACAATAAATGTAATTGCCTAAACACTCCGAGAAAGCTGAAGTTACAGAGAGAACTGGAAAGCTAAACTTACAGAGAGAGAGTAACCCAACTGCGGGTATTATTTATACTAATATACTGACAAATTTAAGGTGTTTTGACTATCTTATCGTATGGCCTTTATTACTGTAATTTACATAGATGGTAAATGATTTGCTTAAATTTTAGAAAAATAAATAATTTTTGCCTCGTAAAAAAAAAAAAAAAAAAAAAAAAAAAAAAAAAAAAAAAAAAAAAAAAATTACAAATGATGGAAAATTGCGATCCTAATGCTACGACCGCGATGTAGTGTTACAAAAGATGTAATTTTGGATTATGTGTGGAGAAATTCCAAAAATGCTTTAAAAAGTACCTCACGAAATCATGGATGGTTCACGATCGAAAAGAACCTCTCTAAATCATAGATGTTGCAGCACCGCGTGTCCCAGTGGTTTAATTTTTTGAAAAATCCTTGTGTTCATCACTTACGAGACTAACAAAAGTGACTTTGTGAAAATTATTATAAGTTTACTTGTTTCTAACGTAAAAGCTTGTATACGTGAAGAGAGTTCATGAATTTTACAAATAAGACATAAAGTTCCATGTCAGAATATGCCGTGTTTACCTGGTCAGAAGTACAACTTCTACTAACCAGAAGTTGATTTCAGAAGCGCTTGACTGCACATGATGGGAGGACTCTTATCAGTCGCGAAACATTACGTGGATACATTCTGGAAGCCATAGACCGAACTAAAACGAGAAAAGAAAAGTGCACGGCCGAGCCATCACACTAAACAAACACCACGGAAAGAAAAATAACATAGACAAAAAAGGACACTGTAAATCGTGCTCCCTCGCAAGCATACCACTCAACAAACAGTCTAGCTGTTCGCACTCGTGCTCTGTGGTGGGAGTAGCCAGTAAACAGGTGCTTCCGCCGTAGCGTCTACAGCGGAACTCGTCAATTAGGCTACCCGGACATGCTTCCCGTCCTGACCACGTTATCAACTTACCACACACAACGATAGTAGTCTCCCCTTCACGTTACTTCCTCCTGCTCGCACCTTAAACTGTATTCCAGCAGAGGATCGGGCGTGTTTGTGAAACCGCACAGAAATTTTGTAGATATGGAATCCGTTCCTCAGCCATTTATTTATAATTCCTGTGTGGATGCACAAACTCCCTCTATTCGTTGTAGGAATACAGTTGAAGTTGCGAGCAAGAATGAAGGAAGGAAGATTTGCGTTTAACGCCCCGTCGACATCGTGGTTATTAGAGGCGGAGCTTAAAATAAAATGTTCAAATGTCTGTAGAACTTGTGGGACTTAACTACGGGGTCATCAGTCCCTAAGCCTACAAACTACTTACGAACTACCTAAGACTAATGACGGCACAAATATCCATGCCCGAGGGGGGATTCGAACTCCCGACCGTAGTGGCCGTGCAGACCGTGACTGGAGCGCCTTTGTCCCCTTGGCCACCGCGGCCGGCAGAGGCGGAGCTTACCCTCGGGTTGTTTGGGTAAGGATGGGGAAGGAAATAGGCCGTGCCCTTTGAAAGGAACCATCCCGGTATTTGCCTGGAGTGATTGAGGGAAATCACGGAAATCCTAAATCTGGATGGCCTGAGCTGGATTTGAACCACCGTCCTCCCGAATGCGAGAGCAGTGTGTTACCGCTGTGCCACCTCGCTCGGATGCGAGCAAGAGGAAGTAATGGGAAGGACCACTACAATCTTAATGTGCGGTAAGTTGATTATTTGGGCAGGACAGGAAGCGCGCATGGAAAGCCTGCACTCTCGAATCGCGCGTCGGACGAGTAGGTTGTATATTTTTGTCTAAGCGTAACGCTTGTCTACATGTTTTCCTTGGTTCCGCCAGTGTTGTGTCAGTCGCATTGCTGATTAGTATCCAGTGTTAGTGCTGTCCTTCCTGGCGTGGCGTTGTTCTGCGTGTGATGTCCAGTACGCTTCCCACGAGCATTCGACGAGCAGGTATCGTCAGCTGCAGCTTGGCAAAATACACGCGGCACATGTTAAGAGGCATATGCCTGGTTAGTGCACAAGATTAAAATTATAACGGTTGAGATGGATATATCACACTTAGTTTCTGAATTGTATGTGTTTCTTATAAATTTGTTGACCGGCTTATGCCTGACTGGATAATATTTCTTCACGGTACTCAGGTTCATTTTATGCATTGTGTGATGTCACTAGCATCAGGGACGGTTGCAGGATATTTTCCGGAGGGGGAGGGGGTTGTGAAATTGGTGAAATAATCAGAATCATAACAAACGGAACACCCATAAATTAAAACTTTAAGAGAGAGGAGCATTAACAAAGTATTTACAGTGTATGAAAAGTTTTGCCGGCTGCGGTGGCCGAGGGGACTGCGGCGAGCCAGTCACGGTGTGCACGGCCACTACGGTCGGGAGTTCGAATCCCCCCTCGGGCATGGATATTTGTGCCGTCATTAATATTAGCTAGTTCAATAATTAGTTTGTAAGTTTAGGGACAGATGACCCCGTAGTTAAGTCCCATAAGCTCCACAAACATTTGAACATTTGATTTTTTGAAAAGTTTTCATTTCTTAATGTAGTGTGCTGCTGTAAATTCATACACGTTTGCGTCATTGACTACTTTGTCCCTCAATAATAGGCTGTTTGTGTGTCGGTTTTAATACCACCACATGACGGATGCAATTGGTACGGAGGTGGCCGCTAAGATGATAAGAAAAACAGGCTCCTTCCTGGCCGGTATAAGTGAAAAGATTTTAATGAAAGTCCAGCTCCAGTTGCATTTATTGGTGCTTTATTTGAGCCTACACGACCGGTCTATTGTTTTAATTACTTGACGTTGCTTTCTCTGTGGCATAACGTCTGTCACACTTGAAAATGGCCTAAGATAGAGGCCGAAACCGGTAGTGTGGGCTTAAATAAAGCACCAAAAAATTTAACTGGAGCTGGACTTTCATTAAAATTTGAACCACAGTTGCGGCAACAGCAAGCATCCAGTGATGGAGAAACTAATAGGTGAAAAGAACCTTCTAGACGCATATCTGTATGTGAGAAGGAATATGTTTTTAAACAACGTTTTTACGGACCGAACACGATTACAGACCTGTAATCCGTACTGAGCAGACCAGCGTCCACCAGAAATATGTCAAAAATGTTCAAATGTTTGTTAAGCTTATGGGACTTAACTGCGGAATCATCAGTCCCTAAACTTACAAACTACTTATGAACTAGCTTATACTAAAGACAGCACGAACATCCATGCCCGAGGGGGTTTCGAATCCCCGACGGGAAAGAAATTGTGGTGTCGCACAAGTATGAAGTGCGCGCCACGTACTTTCGCCGCGCGCCGTCATGCACGCACGGCGCGGCGTTCTTACGACGTCAGCCACGAGCGCCCTCTGCTGCAACTCCGCTCGTGGTCACGACTGCTGCATCGGCCACTTGGGAATCAGATAGGCACCAGTTAAGACTTGGCTATCGGATAGGCACTAGGAATCATCAGTAGGCAGGTCTCTATCTAAACTATGTATCAGCATTCTGCAGTCAAGAACTATGTAAAAGTTAAGTATTACCAAGACTCCACGAAATATAAATCATGTTCTAATTTAGTCTAGTGTTCTAGTTTCTGCTGTCACACTGGCTGGTCACCTCCGTACCTGTACACGCGTGCATCCTTTATTCCTGTGTCGTCTCTTTCTACTCCGCCACCGACACCTACGACAACCGGCGGAAACGAGACACAAAAGTGTCGACGAGGATGGGACACAAATATGTCAGATATCCCCACAAGAGGGCAGGATGGTCCTCAGAAAACTACTTCCGGTGGAAGGTTAAAAATCCAAATATTAGTGCTTACCAAATCTGCATTTGCCAAAAGAACGACGTTAGTCAGCGGCGGACGCAAGGTGGGGAGATTGGGATAAGAGGAGTTCTCCAGATGTTCGAAAAATACAGGGTACGTCACTATCTATTGCCTCCAAGAAAGTATGTTAGGACCTAAAAAGTATGAGAACAAAATTTTCATGATGCAAAGGGGGCCCGAATATGATATTGCTTTTTGTTGCTAGGTGAGGTCGCTTCAAAGACATGAAGGTCAACTCTGTTTTTTGAAATGGGATGCTATAGTTTGGTACTTATTTTCTGATGCGTCTATCGAGACGAATCCAATTATATGTAACAATAAGGTCTTTGAACGTCAACGAAGGGCAAAAAGGTGGTGTTCGGTTGGTAAAAATGATGTTTAAAACACATATTCCTTCTCACCTACAGACACGTGGATGTAAGTTTAAAATCACTTATAATCTAAGTGACCTCGTCCGTACCAATTGCCTTCGTCATGTAGTGGTATTAAAACCCATAAACAAACAGCTGCCGGCCACCGTGGCCGAGGGGACTGAGGTGCTCCATTCACGGTCTGCACGGCCACTACGGTCGGGGGATCGAATCCCCCCTCGGGCGTGGATGTGTATGTTGTCCTTAGGTTAGTGTAACTTAGTTTAAGTAGTTTGTAAGTCTAGGAACTTATGACCAAAGTAATTTCTTCCCATAAGAATAACAAACATTTGAACATTTTCGATTTGAACAAACAGCTTAAAAACTGACCTTAGCTGATATTCTCCCACCACTATTAATGGGGGATAAAGTAGTCCGTCGAATGAAAATACTTGTGATTTTCCTCCTCTGTCCACAAGTAGGTAGACCCAATTGCTTGTAAACCTATTGGACCAAACAGCTATGGTCATCAGTCACTAGAGTTACGAATTGTTTTAACTCACACTGAGGAAAAAACACACGCACACCTATGCTCGATAGAGAACTCTAACCTCCGCGTGAACGATCACCCAGTCCATAGAATGACGCCTTAGACCACGAGGCTACTCCGCGCGGCGTGTAGATACACTGACGCCATCACTTCCGTGGTACCGACTCAGTTAGTCGAAAAAACCGTCGCAGAACGCAGGACGACAGTACTAACGAGTTTCTTATCTTGACTCGCCGCTCCACACAACCTCACGAGGTTGCAGTAAACAATGGATTGTCCTAGGAAATTACATTCAACGGAAAAAAAATAAAAATAAAAAATAAATAAAACGAAAGATGGAGACGGAGACAATGTTCATACTTCTCCTCCCGCCGATTCGACCAATGATTCTGCCATGAATTCTGGTACATAATTCCCTCTAATTATAGTTTTCTCATACTGTTGTTCAGATTCAATTGTCCATGCAAGCATATATTTTTCTTACCGCGATTACTACCAGAATTAGTTCTGAGTCCCGTCTCGCCGCTTTGTGTCAGTTTATATATTACTGGTGCAATATATATATATATATATATATATATATAGGAAGCGCTACACGACTAGTTTTCAGTTTCTGGGTTCTCGACGTTCTTTTTAATGTGGCATCCGATCTTTCTACGGGGTCAGCCTTATTTTCAAGGACAATAATCGGAATAACAAATTATGAAGCACTTGAGATTTATACGGCAATAGAATGCAACTTTTGTGGCCTTACTTTAGTTCTTCTCCATGCCCATTCTGGCTCTGGTCGCTCCATGGAACAATCTTGATTCTACAAAGAAGAAACCGTCTACTTCGTTCCTAGATCTCTGAGAAAGACTCTATTGGGCGTCAATTTCAGTTTTGTTTTACAGTCGTGGGACCAAATTCTAGTAAAGAGCTTGATGACATTATGCACTTCTTGCACCTACTTGACGAATGGGCAACAAGGTATCTTACACTTCAATGGTTTACTTATTTTACTTACAACTTCAGCTGTCGACTCGATCGTTTTTACCTTTCTGATCCCTTATGTGGACAGCTATTGAAGGTAGATGTAATATCCTCCTCTTTCACTAATGATTGTGCTGTAGCTGACACATTACTTTAAGTGCGGTAGCCGGTAAAACTGTATCGACTCTACTTGACGTTAAATATCATCTACCTTCAAGACTGTTCCCGTGATTCGATTATTCAGGAGCCATGGTTTCGTTGATTTCTCGTAATAGAACGGTACGTATTGTAAAATAATTATATATTAAATATTGATATTCATTACGTCTGACATAATTATTTTGATTTAAATGCCTCTTTAAAAGTCTCTGGTCAGTTTCTGATAAGATGCTGCGAAATTCCTGAAAAGGAACAATTTTATTTATTTCTTACCACCACAGGCTAGACTTTGAGGTGTCGATGCAGCTCGTAGTTTCTTGCTACATGGTCTGCAATGATGTGTGAACCTGTAAACTTTTTAATTTGATTTCTTGGATAACAGAAGGTCTCTATGTACCGAATGGAACGTTCACTACCCAATCTGGAATTGCCAGGAGTATCTGTGTCTAATATAACAGTCAATTTTATAATTAGCTTCAAATAAAGTCCCGTGTTTAAAATCTGCAGGTTCGTAATTCCAGGTGAGGTAGATCCCGTAGACTCTCGTTCTACTACACCAAAATAAAATTACATCTTGAAGAGATAAAATAATTGTAGACGAAAGAAGAAGTTACTTTAAGTTGAAATATATATATATATATATATATATATATATATATATATATATATATATATATATATATATATATATATATTCAACTTAAAGTAACTTCTTCTTTCGTCTACAATTATTTTATCTCTTCAAGATGTAATTTTATCAATATATATATATATATATATATATATATATATATATATATATATATATATATATATATTGAGCATTCGTAATACATCTATTCACTTTCCATAACACCCCAATAATAATATCAAACTCCTATAGAATACTCTAAACTCTATCAGCGAAGAACAACCATTTTTCTCTGCATAGCAATTACATGGAGATTTTATATGTTCTGAAAAATACTTTACTATAAATTTTGATATATATTAAATACAGCAAACATTCTAATTAGCCTTGAAATTAATTTATAACATAACAAAATCTTTTATCGACAATTACATCGTTAACAAATGTGTGACATATAATACTAACAGGTATCCCGCAGTATGATTTTATTATTTTCCTTTGTTCGTCTACTTTACGTCAAAGTTCCATTAAGGTTTACAGATGTACATCGAATTACAGCCAAATTGCTGCAGCTAAAACAACTTGAAGGAGGGACTGCAGACGACATTTAAATCTCGCTCCTTGTTAAAAGGTTAACTGATATCACTGTATCATCTTCTCCGCTTGCATGAGCGAAAGATACACGTCTGCATTACTTCCCTTGCTGACGGAGATGATAGTGCTTCTTACCATAACATTTACAATTTAATTTTGAATTATTTTACTGAATTGTTCTGGTTGAAACTTTGCCTGATTACCCATATGAGGCAGTGTTGTCACCACTGAATTAAACGACGCTTTTTTGAGTGTTCCAAATAGACAATACATATGGCATTATTTCCGGGACTCAATCTCGCGAATCACCTGGATTGGATGGTAACACTAAATAATTTTATGTAAATTTTTGAACGTTTGTGGGTGACAAGATAACGCCGATGGTTATGGAAGTGATATGAGGACTTTCGATTTCTGTTCCTTTCAAGGAAGGCAAAATTGTCCTTCATCCGGTAACCAAATGCCAATCTAAAGTTGACAGTCACTGCCCAATTACTCTCCTCAACGTTGATTATAAAACTACCATTCGAGCTATTAACACCGATCTTTCTAAGTTGCTCTTTATAATAAATAATTGGTGTTCACCACAGTTGTGTGCATGGCTGCACGCTACTGACTTCTGTTACTTACTGCTGAGATGTTGTGCTTGGTGACCGCTGCCACTAATATTCATTTGGCCTTGGTTTTTCTTGACTTCCACGAGGCATTTGCCCGTGTGAGCCTTAAAGAGAGTGTAACCAATACTGACTGAAGTCATGTCTGGTCTTCTTCCATCTCATTAATGACGTCTGTGGCTTAGTGGTTGCGAATTGTCACCTTCAATGTACATTTAGCAGAATTAATTAGCCATTTCAAAATTCTTTAATCTCAACTAGAGAAATGCGTCAACACTTTACGAAGTTATATTGAGGACCTTGAGTCCAAGCTTGAGAAACTCGAAGTACATGTTAATGAAAAATTTGAGGCATTTAACACGCATCTAACCAAGATGTCGAGGGTTAGTTGCAAAAAAGTCAAGAAATCGAGGGAATCAGCGACATTTCAGTATGTAAGCTGCATGCTATCTCACCAGTTAGTACGTAGCTGTATGTCGACCACTCATGAAGTTATTAAATTAACATGCTATTCGTCGGAAATTACGTTTGTTAAAACTAAATCAACTACAATGAGAACAATCTTTAAATCACTATCTAAGAAAGAAGGTCGTAAGTACTGCTGTCAGACGATGTAGTGAAGAAGCTAAAAAAGAAGATGACGAAGATAGATCAAACAGTGCTTAACTTAAAGTATGATGTCGCACAGTTTGACAGCGTATATTGTGTGAGTTGAGACAGGCTATTCAAGTTTTGTAGACCCCCAGTAAGATAGGGTATAACACAGTTTGTGGAAATGATATACGAAAGAACACCAGATTTAATGGAGCTGATATTCTTAAGTGCCTTGAACCCTGAAAAATACCAACTAAAAACCTACAAAATTAAGCTGAGATATTGAATACGACGAACGCACGAAAAATGACGGATCAAAGTTTAAAGCATTGATAAATACAAGAACATTATTGAACTCGCCTTAGCCGTAATTATGAATATGGTAAAGGTATAAATATTCAGAATAAAAAGCTGAACAATATACCTGTGAAATATATTTATTTCAATTATGCAAACGAGATAAAAGAACGTTTACAACTGATCACAGCATCAACTGCCGCCGGTAATACAATGGACACAAACAAAATAATATCAGGAATTTCAGAACCGCGAGAGGGAAAAAATATTGAGTGATTATGGAGATGGGAGACGTTTATTCAAGAGCTAAATAAACCAGCAGGCAAAATATTTTCACGCAGAAATGTTATTGTAAAAGGATTCCAAGATTTATGGCAGGCAGATCTCGTGGAAATGAGATTCTACTTATGTATTAATAAAGGACTGAAATATATATTCTAATGGTGGTAGATACATATTCGAAATTCACCTGGGCCTTACCAATAACTTATAAGACAAGCAAGGAAGTTGCACATGTGCTTGAAGATCTAATACAGATGGCAAAAAATCGCTGCCCAAACAATCCACAAACTGGTTATGGAGGTGAATTCTACAATTCTCATTTCAAGAAGATAATAATTTCAAGAAGATAATAATTCAAAATGAAAGATGACGTTTGAGAATTCTCATCTACCGAATTGGTCCACGGAAATATTCACAATCTCCAAAGTCCAGAAAACAAATCGTAGAAAATACATCTTATAGGACAATAGTGAGGAGGGTTTATTCAGAATGATTGCAGAAAAAATGGCAGCAAAATGTTTTTCGCGTGGAGCTAATCTTAAAACACTAAGACAACAAATCATATGTAAAATGAATAAGTTTTTCATCAAAACAATTAAATGAAACCATGAGACATTAAGAGGCAATGGAAGTGATAGCTATTTGTAAAGGACTTTATTTAAAGCCATACATGAATGGGCTTGGATCGTTCATAACGAAAAAAACTGTCACAAAAATTTCAGACAGAGCACTTAATCTCATCAAGGAACTCAAAATTCCAAAGTTTCGACGTGCATGCCAGGTGGTTTACCAAAGAAAATGTGGAAATCCAAGTAATGTAGAAGTTACAATGATTGTAGAAACAGCCCAACAAGTTGCACTTGATCTAGATTTCGGCACCAAATAAAGGTGCCTTCATCAGAAGATTAAGATTATTGTTCACATGAGACGTAAACTTCGATATGCTCAAGTCCAAGAGATAAATAACACGAAACACATACTAGCCAGAGACTAGTAAGTCAAATTTTACAAATTCGCAAATATCCGTTGTCGGACTGCCGTACTGCTCGCCAACGAACTACTATCACAACTGCCTATATGCTTAAAATCGTAATGTAGAAATGTTAATTTCGATAATCTGACACGTGTCCTAGCGAATGTGAAGAATCTTCTATGATTAGTTTGGGGATTTGATGCTACCTGAAGAATTATACCGTCATTTTATTACATTAGTGGGTTCGTGAACTAATTGCTCGAGACAATTTTCCGAGAATGCGTTCAAACAAAAGATTGCCTCTGCAACTGGACATATATTTTCGCCAACATTTTACATATTATTGAGTTAATTACCAGTAACTTTCATTTTTAAAATGCCCTTGTGAGGCAATGCGCAGTTGTGCGGCCCTTTTCACACACTCAAGGAATTCGAGTAATTTTTGGTTTTACTGTATTTAGTGACATTAGTTCCGAATGCATAGTAATCGGTATTTATTAGCTGATTGATCTAACAAGAAGATTACAAGATGTGTTATGTCGGATGCAATCAGTACTCAAATCAAAATGTTTTCTAATGTTTGTAAATCTATCAGACCGAACTGCGTGATCATCAATCCGTAGCTTACAAACTACGTAAACTAAGGTAAACTAACTTAAGGACAACACACACAAACCCATGCCCCAGGGAGGACTCGAACCTCCGACGGCACGCTCCGCAGCGAAACGCTTTGCCGCGGTGGGGTAGCCGAGCGGCCTAAGGCGTCTCGCTGCGGTGCACGCGGTTGCTCGCCGTCGGAGGTTCGAGTCCTTCCTAGGATATGGGTGTGTATGTGTTTGTCCTTAGGTTAGTTTACCTTAGTTTAAGCAGTTTGTCAGCTACGGATGACCACGCAGTTTGGTCCGATAGATTTACAAACATTTGAACATTTTTCGAAACGCTTTAGACCACGCGTCTACTCCACCGTGGCAAACAGTACTCAGTTTCATACGTTATTATATATTTCCTCTTTCTAATTCTTACAGGAAAAGCTTGACATTAACAGAATACATTTATTTGACAAAACTGGACAAACAATATAAGATTTATATAAAAATCAAACGTAGTTTACAATTAAGAATTATAATAATGGTTAAAGTATTCACATGAACTATGTCTTAACATTCGTGTTAATATGGCGCAATTCAAACTGGTGACTAAAATTAATTCCAATTGACAAAAAGAAAAAGAACTTTATCACAAACATCGGAAATAACATTGAGTATCAATACCCGTAAAAGAAACTCTGTTGGAAAGTGACCTTTCTGTTCGGCTTAAGGCTTACAAAGGAAAAAAATTAATTAATATTCTAACTTGAATTACAGTTTTTCCCGTCTCTGTGGAAAGACAATTATAATTGGATGTGACGGCAAATAAGCTACTAATTAACACGAAAAGTTCCCGATCTTTCAGGACAGTATTTCTGACTTAATTGTGTCTCTAGTTTTTATGCGTTCTTTTTGTGTCTGAAGAACCTTCCATCATATTTCCTTGTAAGAGGAAAAGATAAAGATGTCATAATCTGGAAGAAAAATTGTGCTGGTAGCAGTGAAATGTTCTTTTGCTTTAATTGCAGATTGCGTAGTTATCGTTAAGTGATACAACTTGACAGATAAAACAGTTTCTCTAATGACCGTTTCTAAATTATTTCTCTAGATGAGAAAGATGAGTGGTCTTCCTTGTGTTTCGTTTACATACGTAAACTGAAAAAAAAAATGACATAAAAGGATGATAAAGTGTAATAAAGTACATTACGACTGACTCGTCATTACTGTAGGCATCGGACCTAACGAAAACAAAGAATAACAACAGTTTTTGTGCTTAAAATATTTACAACGTTTTAGCACACCACTATTCAAAAAGCACGAAGAGTTTCATACATTTATTGCTTCCAAACTTCAAATGATAGAAACACAACTCCAATGTTCCTGGGGAGAGAAAATGTTACATTTTTATGCATTCATTACGAGCAGCACGTATTACACGATAAATATCTAAATGGTCGTTACTTCCTGCCGCATATGAAGCAGCTGGTCTCTCGTTATAGCATTCACGGCTTCAACAATTTGCTTAGAGTTTGTTATCTTTAGTTCTTCTATTCATCTCAATCATTTTATCATTAGATTAGTAAAGAAGTGCACTATATTTTAAAGAGTTCGCAGTGGAAGAAAACGTTGTTTATGATTGATTTTAAACTCATACATAGTAGGATAAAAATTCAGAGACTATATCGAAATTTTATTTGAAATTGAGACCACTATATTATCTCACTGAATTCTTGAAATATTGGTTTCATAACCGTCAGACGAGGCCGTGCGGTATGCCCACAACTGTGTAAATGTAAACGGACGTGGCCGCTGCAACCAAATTCTCGTACTTTTCGGTTCATTTTAAGAAAACTATTCCGTGTGATATTTTGATTTTTGTTGTCGTACAACGTGACATCTTGCGTCGATAAATGACTGAATTTCCTTTTATTGTTCTTCGGGCCCTGTATATGACTGTGTCGAAGTATGAAAAGAAACTGTCAAGTTTTTACTCATCTACGAAACTCTTATATAAGTAACACACCTTCCAATGTCAAAGAAATGGAGGGTACCAGCTGAAAAGATGCTTTTGTTGGAGCATAAATAACGCAAATATGTTCCTGTTCAAAAGAGCGACAGAAAAGCAGTGAACTGACTGCCTTAGTCCGTATTCCACCTTTTTGGTCCCATAAAGTTTCTCATTCAAACATATTCGCGCAATTTGGGCTGAAGGAGAATAGAATTGAATGACGATGAAAGAGAGAAGAACCGTTGGAAGCGTGGACAGTTATGGTGTTTGTGTGTGTGTGTGTGTGTGTGTGTGTGTGTGTGTGTGTGTGTGTGTGTCTGTGTGGGAGAGAGAGAGAGAGAGAGAGTAAGAGATGAGGAGGGCAATTACCCGTCCTTGATCACGTCCTTCATTGAACTCCTTGTAACAACTGAATCACTCTGATCATTTTGTCCGTAAACCTCGCAGATTTGCCGATGAATTTCTTTTGGTTTGAATTCAAATGTTCAAATGTTTGTTAAGCTTATGGGACTTAACTACGGGGTCATCAGTCCCTAAACTTACAAGCTACTTACGAACTAGGACGGCACAAATATCCATGCCCGAGGGGGGATTAGAACTCCCGACCGTAGTGGCCGTGCAGTCCGTGACTGAAGCGCCTCAGTCGCCTCGGCCACCGCGGCCGGCTGGTTTGAATTACTTTGCATTGAGAACATTAATCATAGGTCTGATTTCACAGGCAGTGGCATTTTCAATTACGACTGACATTGTAAGGAAGCACTACAAAGCACACATCAGCAGCAGCGATCTGAAAGTGGCGTACGTGTCTTCTCTTTGAGGCAGAATAATTGCGGATAGAAATAGAAATGGAACTTACTTTGTGGACGACCCTCGTATCGTACTGTATCATACGCAAGTTACAATTTTAACCGATATCTGAATAAAATATGTTATTATATGTATATTGTGTATGATATCTCTCATCTGATCTCCGTTTTAAACAGTGTATTATGGAATTTGAGATTTTTTCCATACTTGATCACAACCCGAAACCACACTAATAAAATCGTCCGTATCATATCAAATGTCTACATCGTTCTCATCGTCACTTCACACTAGTAATTAGTCTAATTACATATAATTCCATTACAACTCTTTCAAAGCATGATCAAGTAATCTGCTGACCATTTCTGAGTCTTGATGTGAACAACAGAAAACTGTACTTACTGGAAGTATACAAGAAAATACCAGTTGAATGTTTTCAATCAGCACTGTATCTGAAATAAACTGATTGTTAACATTATGAAGAACGCCAGCCAACAGGAACATAGACTTGCAGGCTTGTAGTGGCCGAGAGTGAATAATTATACAAATAAAAATTTTCTCTAACACTTGGGGTGCGAATGGGTGACCTACTAATGCCATATTAAAAGTTTCATTTTCTCTTTCGAAAGAGAAGTTTTCTATGCGATTTATTAACACCAAAGTATCAGACAAAATTGAATAAACAACAACTGAACGGGAAAATAATGCGTGACATTTACTTAGGCAGGGTCTACGAAGAGTAAACAGTTGTGGATTGAACGAAATCTCCGACTTTAGGCTTTTTAGGGGTAGGAAAATGACTGTTCATAATAAATAAATAAGGAATAGATAGAAACTAAATTAGTGAGATAGATTACGGCACAAAGGAACGATCTACAAACAGACTGTTTAATATTTGCAGTACATAGATTCAATAGATGACTCAGACTTCATAGAAATAGCCGCTAGACAAATACAGTTGCTCAAAGAATAAGCTGAAAACGCAGGCATAAAAAATCTCCGTTGTGAAACCTAATTTATGACAAACTTTATTGACAGCTCCAAACATCATGGTAACTAAACACGGAGAAAGGGAGAGAAGAAACAAATTCAAGTATTTAGTAGAAGTAATTCAGGAAGATGATTCTAAGAATGAGGTCTTTAAAGCAAGAGTTAATAACGTGGAAACAGCATACAATAAGAAATCTATGTCCATCAATGTTAAACGTACACACTACTCTACAGTAATTCAGACTCAGACTCACTGGTGAGTATCGAGACGCGTTAGCTGTGCCCTTCATGTATATCAAACGTCAACTTCGGTTCGTATTTTTTCCGGATCTAAATGACCTATTCACATGCAAACAAAGCCATCCTTTTTTGTCATTTTACATCCTATTGATTGTGTAACAAGTAATATGGGGTGTCCATTTCTGAAAAAAATCATAGGTTTGTGTTGAAAAAGTTGAGTGGGACAACCTGTACATTTAATTTTCTGGTTATTTTCTCTCTCTCTTTCTCCCTCCCCCCCCCTCTCTCTCTTTCTCTCTCTCTCTCTGTCTCTCTCTCTCTCGCTCTCTACGCCGGCCGCGGCGGAGTGGCCAAGCGCATTAAGGCGCTATGTTCCAATGCGAGAGACCGTTCCCCGTCGGGGGTTCGAATCTCCCCCTTGGGCATGGATGTTTGCGACGTTTTTTTTGTGTCCCGACTTCGTCGCCGCTTTTGTGTCCCAGCCTCGTCGTAGGTGTCGGTGGCCGAGTGGAATGAGACCGACACGCTGGTGCAGGTACAGAGGGGAGCAGCCAGAAACTATAAACACTAGAGTAAATTAGAAAGATATATATTGCACAGAAGGTAACAATACTTAACTTTTACATAGTACTGCAGAATGTTGATACATAGTTGTTAGAGGCCTGCCTAGTGCCTGTACAATAGCAAAGTCTTCACTGGTGCCTATCTGATTACGAAGGTCCTAACTCGTTGCTATCTCAGTCCGAAGTGACCCGGTGTCTTTCCTTGGTGGCCACGAGCGGGGTTCCAGCAGAGGGCGCTCGTGACTGTCGTCGGAAGAACGCCGCGCCGTGCATGCATGGCGGCGCGTGGCGAAAGTAGGTGGCGCGCACTTTGTACTTGTGCGACACCACAGTTTTAGTATAAGGTAGTTCATAAGTAGTTCGTAAGTTTAAGAACTGATGACCCCACAGTTAAGTCCCTTAAGCTTAACAAAAATTTGAACCTTTTTCCTCTCTCTCTCTTTTTCTTCAAATAAATCAATTCACCGTTCTTTAGTTGTCGTTACGTTTATGGCTGATTACCATGTCGGAGGATTTATATATATATAATCATAGCGCTCTTTCCCTCATGTCAAATCTCTCGTAATAAATATGGTTATACTGATTTTATTGTTGTCTTAAATGAATATAGCGATAAATGATAGTAAACAGTATTGGCCTCAAAAAATGTTCAAATGTTTCTAAAGCTTATGGGACTTAACTACGGGGTTATCAGTCCCTAAACTTACAAACTACTTATGAACTAACTAATACTAAGGACGGCACAAATATCCATACCCGAGGGGGGATTGGAACCCCCGACCGTAGTGGCCGTGCAGACCGTGACTGGAGCGCCTCAGTCCCCTCGGCCACCGCAGGCGGCTATTGGCCTCAGTACGATGATTACAGTAATGTCAGTTAAATTCACTATTGTAGTATGCAATAAAAGATATTTACGTTATACAACTATAATTTTGATGACAGAGAAAATATATATTTCAAATTGATGTAAAGATACTGAAAACATCTTTACATTATGCCTACGTAATTGTACATTATGCGTTGGTATATGAACATAATACTGGAGAAGCTACGAGAAAGGAAATGTGATTCCGCTAGAGCAGGTTCTTTTCTAATTTTTCTAGTCATGTTCTGCGTTTCATTCACAAAATTAAAATTTAATTGTGTGCTATATTTTATTTGTATGTGTCGCAATTTTACGACTCTGAACACGTAATTATATCTCTTCAATCTGCCAACACTGATAATAAATACGTAGCAAGTAGGATACCAGCAACCGTATATTTAACAGAAAAATTTATTCCTTAACTACCAGTTTCTGCATTCAATTATGCCATCTTCAGGTCCCTATATCGGAGTATTATATCCATTAAATAGGGTCGAAACTGTTTGCTTGGATTTCTAGCTCTCAGTAAGAACCAACAACAACAACAACTGTGTCTGTTAAACATACGGCTGCTGGTGTCCTACTTCCTACGTAAGCTTGACCAGCCGCAGTTCAGTAATGATGGATTCCACCAGTAATAATGGATTCAATAAGACTGATAATAAATAGCTAGGTTTCAGATATTTGGGGAAGCGTGACCGAAAGAGTGTTATTTTGGGGAATTTTTTTGTCTGCTACGAGAATATTTCGAAAAGTCTATCTGTAAATACTATCGCTCAGAATACGCCGCGGGGGCGGATTAGCCGCGCGCATTGGAGCGCCGTGTTGCGGTGCGCGCGACCGTCCGCCGTCGGGGGTTCGAAACCCCCCTCGGGTATGGATGTTTGTATCGACTTTAGTATAAGGTAGTTCATAAGTAGTTTGTAAGTTTAGGGACTGATGACCGCGCAGTTAAGTCCCTTAAGCTTTACAAACATTTGAACATAATACGCCGATCTGCGGCAGTTGTTATTTAGTTGTTCCACTATAAAAAAGAAATCAATAACAAATCAATAACAACCCTAAGAATACATAGGACTATAAGCGAGTCGATCGACTGTCATCATTCGGCTGCTCCCATAGTCTGGTATCAACACGTACCACGAAATAATAATAATGACGGTATCAGTCAACCGACACGTAAAACTACAAGTCTCTTTTTTTTCTTTACTTTTTTCAAACGATGGAATCGATCGGTTTCACCCGGTATTATCATGGTCCCTGCACATGGCTTTAATACGTCAGTAAGGTTGCTATCATTATATTTCTAATTCTTGTATCAAACGCGAGAGAGGACTTTCGAAAGAGGAAACATTTATTCCTTCGCCGTGCACTTTTGTCCTGTCACAAAACGCGGAACCAGTGACCGAAAGATCTCTTTTGTTAGCGGGCCGCTATCAGTCGCAGCTACGTGGCTATGCTCGTGTGCCTTTCTGACGACCCGCTCCAATTTAGAGCTGCGGTGACATTTCCCTTTGTGCGAGCAACAAGCGACGGCGGTCCTCACATCAGACGCGCTATTCAAAATTAATTTTTCCTATTGTTGACCAAAGCCAACAACAGAAGTTCAGAGCACCAGTTAGTTCGCTCCGTTGGATAACTTCCAACAGCATAGAGAGAGACCGAATGAGACCATTACCGGAGCCGATGTGACTGCGAACCAAATAAAGTACACCAGAAAAGCGGACCTAATTGGCCGAAAAACAGATATTTGGGTGAAGCAGCTGACCTGCAACGGAAGCCGGTCTGCCGATATCGCCTGTGTTTCGTTTTTGAGATACGAGGTGCATTCAAGTTCTAAGGCCTCTGCTTTTTTTTTCTGATTAACTACTCACCCGAAATCGATGAAACTGGCGTTACTTCTCGACGTAATCGCCCTGCAGACGTACACATTTTCACAACGCTGACGCCATGATTCCATGGCAGCGGCGGAGGCTTCTTTAGGAGGCTGTTTTGCCCAGTGGAAAATCGTTGAAGCAATAGCAGCACGGCTGATGAATGTGCGGCCACGGAGAGTGTCTTTCATTGATGGAAAAAGCCAAAAGTCACTATGAGCCAGGTCAGGTGAGTAGGGAGTATGAGCAATCACTTCAAAGTTGTCATCACGAAGATACTGTTGCGTAACGTTGGCTCGAAGTGTCGATGCATTGTCTTGGTGAAACAGCACACGCGCAGTCCTTCCCGGACGTTTTTGTTGCAGTGCAGGAGGGAATTTGTTCTTCAAAACATTTTCCTAGGATGCACCTGTTACGGTAGTGCCCTTTGGAACGCAATGGGTAAGGATTACGCCCTCGCTGTCCTAGAACATGGACACCAACATTTTTTCAGCACTGGCGGTTACCCGAAATTTTTTTGGTGGCGGTGAATCTGTGTGCTTCCATTGAACTGACTGGCGCTCTGTTTCTGGATTGAAAAATGGCATCCGCGTCTCATCCATTGTCACAACCGACTGTCGTTGCGCGTCAACATTGCTTCGCAACATGCCACACGGGCAGCCTTGTGGTCGTCCGTCAGCATTCGTGGCACCCACCTGGATGACAATTTTCGCATTTTCAGGTCGTCATACAGGATTGTGTGCACAGGACCCACAGAAATGCCAACTCTGGTGGCGATCGGTTCAACAGTCATTCGGCGATGCCCCAAAACAATTCTCTCCACTTTCTCGATCATATCGTCTGACCGGCTTGTGCGAGACCGAGGTTGTTTCGGTTTGTTGTCGCACGATGTTCTGCCTTCAGTAATCTGTCGCACCCACGAACGCACTTTCGACACATCCATAACTCCATCACCACATGTCTCCTTCAACTGTCGATGAATTTCAATTGGTGTCACACCATGCAAATTCAGAAAATGAATGATTGCACGCTGTTCAAGTAAGGAAAACGTCGCCATTTTAAGTATCTAAAACAGTTCTCATTCTCGCCACTGGCGGTAAAATTCCATCTATTGTACGGTGTTGTCATCTCTGGGACATATTGACAATGAACGCGGCCTCATTTTAAAACAATGCGCATGTTTCTATCTCTTTCCATTTCGGAAAAAATATCGGAGGCCTTAGAACTTGAATGCACCTCGTATTTAACCAAACAGGTACACAAGGATTAATTTTTTAGCGGAATCATAATATAAATATGCTGACGTTAAATTTGACGTACCAATTTTTAGTAATAATTGTACAAGGAGGCCAATGAAAATTATATAATTCTGGAGGGGCTTTACTAAAGATGTGCACTAAACGAAAATATGCGTGTACACAGCTGTTAAGACGTTAAAGGAAGCAGAGGTTTTATATGTAAAATGGTGCTAGACGTATAGGACCATCTCTTAGTAGAACGGGTGGAAACACAAGGTCGATCATATTGAGAGCCGTAATGAAATATCGATATATACTAGCGTTGTATAAACACATGACGACGAAAACTGAAGAAACATTTTTCATTATGAATTATACAACGAGTCTTGTGAAACGTATATAATTTGAGAGGGGCTCTGCCATAAATATGCACAAAACACCTGACTTTGGTTGGCCGGCCCAGTGTCCGAGCGGTCTGCGGCGCCAATCACTGTCTGCACAACAGCTGCGGTCGGGCGTTCGAATCCTCTCTCGGGCATGGGTGCTTGTGTTGTCCTTAGCGTAAGTTAGTTAAGTAAATAGTGTTTAAGTCTAGCGACTGATGACCACGAAGTTTGGCCGCATAAGACCTCACACACGTTGGAACGTTTTTTTGACTTTGAATGTATTCTGAGTCGTGGCCACCTTTGTGCTTAGACGGCAAAGACTACCAAATCCATCTGTTGGTCCCTCAACCGTTAGGGGTAAAACCCAGTGGGCCCCTGGGCAAGTAAGGCTAGCAACCTGCTTCCCAGGTTCAATATCATGCTGGCAACAATCAGAGCAAAATGCATGGGACCTTTGGAAGTGATGGAGTCCCACCTCTAATTGACAGACCAGGGACTCCTCCGATACGACTTGGCAAACGATCTGGAATGAGATGGGGAGCTATTAATATCAATGGGGATTACACTGGGAAGAAGGGAAGTGGGATCTGGAATGAGATGGGGAGCTATTAATATCAATGGGGATTACACTGGGAAGAAGGTAGAGCTGGCGGAGGCTTCAAGTAAGATGGGGTTAGATGTCTTAGCTGTTAGTGACGTTAGAGTAAGGGGAGAGAAAGAGGACGAAGTCGGAGAATACAAGGTCTACCTGTCAGGAGTCAAAGTAGGAAGATCACAGTGGGATGTAGGGTTTTACATCAGGAAAGCAATCGAAACCAGCATAATTGCAATAAGGTATGTAAATGGACGACTGATGTGGATAGATTTAGTCATCTCCAGCAAGAAAATTAGGATTGTGGCAGTACATTCACCCTGTGAAGGGGCAGATCAGGATGAGATGGACAGATTTACAACTCACTTAGTGATTCAGTTGTTAGAGTGAAGGATAAGGATGGTGTTTCACTCATGGGTGATTTCAACGCCAGGATAGGAAATCGAACAGAAGGTTATGAAAAGGTTATGGGTAAGTTTGTAGAGGATATGGAGACCAACAGGAACGGAAAACAGCTCTTGGATTTCTGTTCCAGTATGGGCTTAGTTATCACAAACTCCTTCTTTAAGCGTAAGCACATTCATCGCTATACCTGGGAAGGAAGGGGAACCAGACTGTCATTGACTATATCGGAAAAGACCAGGAATTCAGGAAGACAGTCAAGGACACACGTGTTTTCAGGGGGTTCTTTGAGGATACTGATCATTATTTAATCTGCAGTGAAATTGGTTTTGTGAGGCCAAAAGAGCAGAAAGTCAAGTCCATGCGTAGAAGGATAAGAGTGGAGAAGGAAATTAGACATAAATAAATACATAGCAATGATCTCGGAAAGTTGAATGTAATGATTTTCAGTCACTGGAAGAGGAATGATCAAGGTACAGGGACACACTACTGGAAGCAGACAGAGAATGTCTTGGAACAGTAGTATGTAAAGGTAGAGAGAAGCAGTCAGCCTGGTGGAATGACACAGTAAAGGCAGCCTTTAAAAAAAGGAATTTCAAAAATGGCTCCATACTAGAAATCAGGCAGACAGAGAAAATTATGTTGAAGAAAGATACAAAGCCAAAGGGATAATTGCAGACTCCAAGCAGAAATCATGGGAAGACTTTGGAAATAAGCTAGAAACTCTGGGTCAAGCCGCGGGAAAACCATTTTGGAGCGTAATTAGCAATCTTCGAAAGGGATGGAAGAAGTAATTAACAAATGTTTTGGATAGGTCAAGTAAGCTGCTAGTCAACACTGTGGCTGCCTTGAGCAGATGGAGGGAATATTTTGAAGAATTCCTCAATGCAGGTGAAACGTTCAATGATGTGTCAGATTTTCAGGTAGAATGGGATAGGAACGACGATGGAAACAGGATCTCATTTGAGGAAGTGGAGAAAGTGTTCAGTAGATTACAGTGCAATAAAGCGGCTGGGGTGGATGAAATTAAGCAGGAACTCGTCAAATACAGTGGAATATCAGGTCTCAAAAGGTTACACAGGATAATTGAGAAGGCCTGGGAATCGGGACAAGTTCCGTCTGACTGGACGAAAGCGGTAATCACGCCAATTTTCAAACATGGAAAAAGAAAAGATTGTAACAACTATGGAGGTATCTCTTTAATTAGCGTTGTAGGCAAAATATTCTCAGCTATTGTTGAAAGGAGAGTGCGAGTATTAATTGAGGACAAGTTAGATGAAAATCAGTGTGGGTTTAGGCCTCTTAGAGGCTGTCAGGACCAGATGTACTGACGGCAAGTAATGGAAAAGTGCTATGATCTGTGATTCATAGATCTAGAAAAAGCTTATGACCGTGTCCCTAGGAGGAAGCTACTGTCAGTTCTACAAGATTATGGTATAGGAGGCAAACTTTTGCAGGCAATTAAAGGACTTTACGTAGACTGTCAGGCAGCAGTTAGAGTAGAAGGCAAATTAAGCTCATGGTTCAGGGTAGTTTCAGGGGTAAGACAAGGCTGTAACCTGTCACCACTGTTGTTCATACTATTCATGGATCATATGTTGAAAACAGTAGACTGGCAGGGCGAGATTGAAATAGGTGAAAACAAAATAAGCAGTCTCGCATATGAGGATGACTTAGTTGTAATGGCCGATTCAGTTGAAAGGTTGCAAACTAATATTTCAGAGCTCAATCAGAGGTGCAAGGATTATGATATGAAGATCAGCATCTCCAAAATGAAAGTAATGTCCGTGGTAAAGAGATTTAAACAGATTGAGTGCCAAATAGAAGGAACAAAGTTAGAACAGGTAGACAGTTTCAAGTACCTGGGATGTATTTTCTCACAGGACGGCAACATAGTGAAAGAACTGGAGTCGAGGTGCAGTAAAGCTAATGCAGTGAGTGGTCAGCTAAGATCTACTCTCTTCTACAAGAAGGAAGTAAGTACCAAGACTAAGTTAGCAGTGCACCGCTCTATCTTTCGACCAACTTTGTTGTATGGGAGTAAAAGTTGGGTGGATACAGGTTACCTTATTCATAAGGTAGAGGGTACAGATATGAAAGTAGCAAGAATGAGTGCTGGCGCTAATAGATGGGAACAATGGCAGGAGGGTGTCCATAATGAGGAAATCAAAGAAAAACGTGGAATGAACACCATAGATGAAACAGAGAGCGAACAGACTGAGATGGTGGGATCATGTTACACGCATGGGAGAAGCAAGGTTACCTAAGAGACTCATGAGCTTGGCAGCGGAGGGTAAGAGGAGCCAAGGTAGACCAAGAAGAAAGTACTTAGATTCGGTGTAGAATGATTTTGAAGTAGAAGTCATAACATCAGACGAGGCATCAATGTTAGCAGTGAATAGGGGATCATGGAGGAATTTTATTAGAGGTCCTATGCTCCAGACTGAACGCTGAAAGGCGTAATCAGTCTCTAATGATGATGATGATGATTTGTTTTGCATATATATAGGTGTACGCAGTCTAGAATGTTAAATAAAAGTTGAAGTCTTCAATCCCAGCACTCTGATATCAACTTCTCTGCCTCACTTTAAAATAGTTCCCTATTTTATAACAATAGTAATTGCTTATTTTGTTTGTAATAATTAGCCATTTAAGCCGGTAACTATAACTGACGAGATAAAAAAAGTTATTTTTATAATTAAAGCTGGTTCATTCATCGTAATTTCAATTCTTGACTTATTAAACATACGATCATTTACTCAGCCAATTTCCAAGATACATGTCATCAAAGCTTATTATTTCAATTTCCATTATTTCTTAGGAGAAGTGTTGTATTTCGTTAGATTTAATGTGTCAAATATTTTATCTATAATAATGTTAATAACAATGTTTGTAAATCTAAGGGACTTAATTGCTGCAGTTATTCCTCCTTAGGCATACAAACTACACAAACTAACTTATGCTAAAAACAAAACACACACACACACACACACACACACACACACACACACACACACATGCATACACACGCCTGAGGGAGAACTCGAACATCCGACGGAAATTAACAGCGCGCTCCGTAGAAAGCCCCCTTAGACAGCTCGGCCACTCTACCACAGCGGCTGTTTCATCTATGTACAGTAGTGTTATGCAGAAATTGAAGGTGTAATGCATTACAGTTTAGTTCTTATCCTTTTACAGCCATCATGTAAAAAATGAACCGAGATACACCAGTTTAGGATCTTGGAACCAAAACTTTTACAGCCCCGTGTTCATATCTCTGTAGAATATAACCGATGAAATCGTAACAGTCAATTGTTAATTTTTAGGTATACCATACAGTTATCCAAATCGTTCTGTAGCTGTTTATAATATTCTGATGACTATAGTACTCGATGAATGATAGCTTCATCTGCAAACCCCAGAGACGACTGCTCAGATCAATCGTTGAAATAGGTAAGGAGCAACAGAGGACCAATAAAACTGACCTAGATGAACACCATGTATCACACATGTTATAGCGGATGCTGTTCCGTCAATTGCTACGAACTGTGTCCTGTTTGACAGGAAACCTTCAGTCCAATCACATGCCTGAGAAAATATTTCTTAAGCAAGCAATTTGATTAAAATACGTTTGTAAGGTATCGTGCCAAAACCATTTTGAAAATATCGAAATATGGAATCAATTTGAAATCCCTTGTTTATAACAGTCATCACTTTATGTTAGTAAAGTAATAATTGTTTTTCACAAAAACGATATTTACCTTGGCTCAATAATCCTCTTCCTCGAGTTAATTCATGACGTTTGAGCTCAGTATATGTTCAAAAACCCTTCAGCAAATCGGCTTAAATGATGCGTCTACTTTGAAAAGAGACTGTGTTGCTCATATTTTAATACCATTTTTCAATTTTATTTAATAATATTCTGCTTATTTTAAAGAGGTGTCATATTTTGAACTATGTTTCAAATTCTCTGATTGAGTATGATCTGAAACTAATGTTATTCTTAATAAATTATAGTTGTAAGAGGAAAAGCGTGCATAACACTGTAGAGTAAATATTAGATGCTCTTAGCACACAGTTGTTTATTGTAGCTGAAGGACTGCATGACCTTTATAAAAAAGTTTCTTAATAATTTTCTCCGAAAACTGATTTTTTTATAAGTAAGATTCGAGAAACTCAAAAGGAAATTTATATAGAAGTTGGGAGATGTGGATAATCACCTCAGAGCCCCCGAATGATACAAGATACTAGCCTGTCGTTAAAGAAATGAGTCGATAAACATACCCACCTGTCTCTGAAAAATGTAACCACGTTCTAATTCCGAAATACTATTCAGCACTAACCCACGGACTGCAAAGAGGTCCAACACACTGAAAAACTGTTTTCCTTGGATTTAATCCGTTTCAGTGTTATACCGAATGTACATTAATAGTAACTGGGAGCCGATAACAGTGTCACTTCCTGCGACGGAAATATCTTGCAACTTGATTATTGTCTAGCATCCACTGAGCGTAAATTGCATATTAATACCTGCAGTGAAATGTCATGGACGCGTTTATTTTTAGGTGAAATGAGATGGTGTGTAACCAGTAAGAGCGCTTATTTGCTTACCGTTCATATAAATGCCTCTTCATATTGGAATCGCATCAACAGAAAATTAAATTCCTCGTCGGTGCGTTCAGCGTTTTTTGTAAAGCTGGCGTTTTAATTTTAGAAGAGGATATAATATGATGCCCGCTTAAAACTCAATTACTCAGATTCCGCTGTATTGCTCTGCCAGGCTCGCGCAGAATTGTTTGTCATTTTAGGCATCAGCAGAGTTAAAAAAAATAACAGAATTATATATATATATATATTTACCGCTCTGTTACGACATGGTAATTTTGCCATAATAATTAAAGTTTAAACTGGAACGATGTCTTCTTATCTCCTGTTTCACTGTTGCTGTCCTCAATTGCTCTGCATCTTCAGTTGTCATCTTCTGTTGCAATCCTTATGCGCTGCTTATCTTTCGACACATTTTACGTTAGTAACACTAACAGCTAAAGGAAATGATTCAGACAATTAAGGGAGAGGAAAACTTAATTGTTATGGGAGACTGGAATTCGGTAGTAGGACAAGGAAGGGAAGGGAAGATATTAGGTGAATATGGTCTGGGCAAAAGGACTCAAAGAGGAAGTCGCCTGGTAGAATTTTGCACGGAACATAATTTAGTTATAACAAACACCTGGTGTAAGAATCACGAAAGAAGGTTGTAAACTTGGAAGAGACCAGGAGAACCGGGAGATACCAGATAAATTTTATAATGGTAAGACATAGATTTCGGAATCAGGTTTTAAACTGTAAGACATACACAGGGGCAGATATAAACGCTGACCTAACTTATTGGTCATGAACTGTAGGCTGAAACTATATAAAAAAAACTGGAGAAAGGTAGGAAAATAAGGAGATTGGGCCTGAATAAACTGAAGGAACCTGACGTTCTTGAGAATTTCAGAGGGAGCTTTAGGCAACAGTTGACGGAAACGGGGAGAAAATAAAACAGTAGAGGAGGAATGGGTAGCATTGAGAGATGAAATAATGCAACAGAGGACAAAATAGGTAGGAAGGTAAGACCTACAAAAAGTCCTTTGATATGACAGGGCATACTAAATTTAATCGATGAAAGGAGAAAATATAAAAATGCAGTAAATGAAACTGGCAAAATGGAGTACAGGCGACCAAGAAATGAGATTCACAGGATGTGCAAAATGGCTAAGCAGGAGTGGCTAGAAGGCAAATGCAAAGATGTAGAAGGGGAATAGGGGAAAATAGATACAGCCTACAGGAAAATAAAAGAGATATTTGGAGATACGAAAAACAGCTCAATGAATATCAAGAACACAGATGGAAAACCAATTCTCAGCAAAGAAGGGAAAGCTGAAAGGCGGGAAGAGTATATAGAGAGGCTCCACGAAGGAAATGAACTTTGAGGCAATATTGTAGGAAGGGGAGAAGAAGTAGATGAGGATGAAATAGAAGATACTATAATGAGAGATGAATCTGACAGAGCACTGAAAGAGCTAAGACGAAACAAGGCCCCTGGAGTAGATGACATTCCCTCGGAGCTACTGAAGACTCTGGGAGAACCAGCCATGACAAAATTGTTTCACCTGGTGTATAAGATGCCCTTAGTCTTTAAGGAAAATGTACTTATCCCCATTCCAAAGAAAGCAGGCGCATACAGGTGTGAAAACTACAGAACCATCAGTTTAATAAGTCGTGGTTGCAAAATATTAACACGAATTATTAACAGAAGGATGGAAAAGCTGGTAGAAGCCGATCTCGGGGAGGATCAGTTTGGGTTCAGCAAAAATGTTGGAACACGGGAGGCAATACTTACTTTACGGCTTATCCTAGAAGATAGATTAAGAAAAGGCAAACCTTCACTTCTAGCTTTTGTAGATTTGGAGAAAGCTTTTGACAATGTTGAGTGGAATAAAATCTTTCAAGTTCTGAATCAAGCAGGAGTAAAATATAGGGAACGTAAGGTTATTTACAACTTGTACAAAAACCAGACAGCGGCTGTCAGAGTTGAAGGGCATGAAAGTGACGCAGTGGTTGCGAAGGGAGTAAGACAGGGTTGTAGCCTTTCTCCATTGTTATTCAATTTGTACATTCAGCAAGTTATAAAGGAAAGCAAGGAGAAATTTGGAGAAGAAATTAAAGGTCAGGTTGAAGAAATAAGAACATTGCGTTTTGTTGTTGACATTGTAATTCTGTCAGAGAGAGCAAAGGACCTGAAAGAGCAGTTGAACGGAAAGGACAGTGTGCTGAAAGGTGCATATAAGATGAACATTAACAAGAGCAAAACAAGGGTAATGGAGTGCAGTCTGAGAAAATCAGTTGTGCTGAAGGAATTAGATTAGGTAACGAAACAATAAAGGAGGTAGATGAGATCTGTTACTTGGGCAGTAAAATAATAAATGATGGTCACAGTATAGAGGATATAAAATGCAGAATGACAATGTATAGAAAAGTGTTCTTGAAAAAGAGAAATTTGTTAACATCGAACATTGATTTAAGCCTAAGGAAGTCATTTCTGATGGAATTTCTGTGGAGTGTTGCCTTGTATTGGAGTGAAACATGGACGATAAACAGTGCGGACAGGAAGAGGATAGAGGCTTTTGAAATGTGGTGCTACAGAAGAATGCTGAAAATGAGGTGGTGGATCGCGTATCTAATGAGGAGGTAATGAACAGAATTGGGAAGAAAAGGAATTTCTGGCATACCTTGACTAAAGAAAAGGGATCGATTAGTAAGACACATTCTTAGACATCAAGGAATCGTGAATTTAAGATTGGAGGGAAGTGTTTGGGGTCAAAACCGCAGAGGAAGACCAAGAGATGGGTACAGTAAGCAGATTCAGACATATGTAGGTTGTCGTTCTTATGTGGAGTTGAAGAGGCTTGCTCAGGATAGGTAATTGTGAAGAGCTGCATCAAACCAGTCTCCGAACTGAAGACCACAACAACAACAATAACACTAACAGTGGACTGTTCGCGAGGACCTTTTGACAAGTCGAAATTTAATTGCCAGTAAAGCCTTAACACTTCATCTGAGACTAAAATTGAATAAACGGATTTGTAGAGATTATGGCGATTTGACACTGAGTGAAACGTCTTCGTTGATTAAAACTGTGTGCCGGAACGGGATTCGAACCTGGGACCTTTGTCTTTCGCGGACAAGCGCTCTACCAAAGATTTGTAGTTATTTAATATTTGACATAACGGATACATAGTGCATACGTCACGTACAGGTGACAATGGTGGAAACAGATGAGACATACAACTTCCACTTAGGAGAGAGAGGCGTGGGATCAGGTAGCCGCGTTTGGCCCCAGCAACCACTTGAGCCAACAGTGGACAATGGCGAACTGCCGGAAATGGCTAAACCAGTGCATGTGAAGGGAGCTGAGGGCAAAGGGAGGTGTCTTAATGGATGCTTTGGCAGATACGTAAAAGATGGAAGTCAATAATAACTTACAGAGTTATGTTCCCACAGACTCTGAAAGCAACTTGGTGGCAGATAAATTAGGCGCAGTTTATGAAGCAACAATTTTCTTCACTTCAAGTCTACAATGGATAATGTTCAGCCGCGGTGGAGTAGCCGAGCGGTCTAAAGCGTCTCGCTGCGGAGCGCGCGGTTGATCGCCGTGGAGGTTCGAGTCCTCCCTGGGTCATGGGTGTGTGTGTTTGTCCGTAGGTTAATTTACCTAGGTTTAAGTAGTTTGTAAGCGACGGACTGATGACCACGCAGCTTGGTTCGATAGATTCACGAACATTTGAATTTGATAACTCAAAATAGCATAATGATATGAATGCATAATGAGATTTCAACTTACTATGCCTTAAATGATAGCTCATTACCTCAAGCTGTCATCTTGAAAGTAACACACTCGTATCAATTTATTTTGAGGGTTTATTACAGTTGTTATATCACTTCATTATGAAAATGTAATCATCATATCATCTTTTGTGTCCCAGCCTCGTCGCCGCTTTTGTGTCTCGTTTCCGTCGTTGGTGTCGGTGGCCGAGTAGGAAGACCGACACAGGAATAAAGGTAGCACGCTTGTGCAGGTACGGAGGGGAGCAGCCAGTGGGACAGGAGAAACTAGAAACACTAGAGTAAATTAGAACGAGATATATATTGCACAGAATTTATACAATACTTAACTTTTGACATATCTCAGTACTGCAGAATGCTGATACATAGTTGAGCTAGAGGCCTGCCTAGTGCCTGTACGATAGCCAAGTTTTCATTGGTGTCTATCTGATTCCGAAGGTCTTAACTGGTTCCTATCTCAGTCCCAAGTGAACGATGTCGTTCAGTGGTGGCCACGAGCGGAGTTGTGACAGAGGGCGCTCCTGGCTGACGTCGTAAGAACGCCGCGCCGTGCGTGCATGGCGGCGCGCGGCGAAAGTAGGTGGCGCGCACTTTATACTTGTGCGACACCACATCATCCACAGTAACTGAGCAATTGCAAGCTGCATGATGTGCCCCTCTTTTCCTCATGTTCGTGTAACCATTTAATGAATATTTGTCAATTTTCCCAGTAACGTTACGTAAATATTGTTTAGCATGTGCGGTCAAGCTCTTGTAGGGCTACCTTATTTATTTATTTATTTATTTCATACATTATTTGAACTGATGATAAATAGTCCGAAGGTGACTAAATGTTAAAACTTTTTTATTTAATATTGTCTAAATGTTTCGTGTGGCAGCGGTCAAAGTTGAGTCCATGTTGGCTACTTTGGGAGTGAATGGCGATCTTCTAATGAGACTGGGTAGGGCAGAAAACTGCTGTGGTCAAGTGCTTGGACCGATCGCGAGGAAATCTCCTCGGGACTACAGGCATGCTTAATATCACATCTTGGAAGAAGCAGGACCTGCCTGTTTAGATGAAGTGTTTAGTTTGCGACACTGTTAGAATCTGATTCGCTGTTCGTCAGACTAAGATTTTAATCATTTTGAGCTGACGATTATTTCGTGTTGTGTGAGCGCGAAATGGACTTTGTATCTGCCCACCGACAATGATTGTGGTTTTTGCTCTGTTATAAGGTTTTGCTATGTTATTAGGTTTATATCCAATTTATTCCTTTTGTTTGTGTAGGGCCAGTTCTTGTGGATCAACACATGAGTCTGAATAATCATTATTTATCTGAATTATCTGACGTTACCTACATCATTTGCTAACGTAAGAATAAAACCTCTTTTATTGATTCTATACATTTATTTATTTATTTGTTTCATTTTTTTCGCAAATGATAGCCTATACATAGAGTGGTGGCATAAGATAACCTGATATAAAATACTTTTTGCAGCGACGTATTTGTTGGGCATGAAAGCAGATGTGTACCGTTCGACGCTGAGACTAGATCAAGCTCCATCTCTTTAACAGAGCCGTTCATAGTCCTGTACTAGATGTGTTTGGCCAACGCAGTAGTTTGGTCAGCACATGCAGATCACGTGCAGTCGCGAGTATTACAGATTATGACAGGAGTGGGCAATTGTTTTGCCTCAGGGGCCTCGTTGCGGATGCAGAGGTTCGCGGAGGTCCGCACTTTCCAAAATGAATCAATTAGATAGCTTTGCATTTCAAAAATGGTATCACTTGCAAGTTAAAAATCAATAAATAGAAACAAGCTAGTCATATTGTTTTTAAATTCAGTTTATTTTAATAATGTCTTAGTATCTCCAATTGTACATTATTTCAGAGCAGGTTTGATAGAAAAAAATGCATCCCATCAAACTTTTGCACATTTTTTTTCTATCTTAAATCAGTTGTGAGATTGAAATTCTTACAATAGTATACAAGTTAATGTCTGCTACGAGATTCGATACTTGCTCTTGTCGATCTTCAATCAAGAAAACGTGGTTCACATATGTATGTAGATCCAAATGTGGAGAAGATTTTCCCAGCAGATATCTTCATACATTGAAATTTTTCATTTGGCAAAAGTATGTGAAAATCAACTAACATCAAAGCATAAATCATTTGAAACTTCCTGGCAGTTAAAGTAACTTACACTACGATCAATACACACGCCCAAGGTCGAGGGAGGATTCGAACGATTGGGAGCAGCCTTGCACTCCACAGCAAGGCGCCTTAGAGCGCACGGCCATTCCCACGCGGCAGTTTTCATAACTAATTAAGACACATCGGGACATAATATGTTTGTAGCCTCTATCATAATAAAATCGCCATCCGAGAAAAGGCTTGTTACGTTTAGTCAGGGCGACCATGAACTAGCTTCTGTAGCACTATTCTCAAAGTGGTGTTTGCTTTGTAAGTAATGACTGTTGCTTCTTCAACCTTTTTACGCACTCCACAGCTTTAATTTTGGGTTCTTCATCGTAAAGTTTGTAGCCAAATTGGCTGCGTTTTGTTTCGTGATGTCGTCTCAGAGGCTACTCCTAGACTACGGCTATTGTTTCGTGACACAGTAAACAAGCAGCTTTATTCCCCGTATTATCAAATAAACACTCGTTTGTTCAGACTTCGTTAAGCTCACGACACTCATTACTGACTATACATTTCTTCGGAGAGTTCGTGATTGCACGAAGCCGGAAAAATTGTATATTTACTGCCGCACAAGCAAAACAGAAAATAATCACCTGGTCCACCGAAAAAGCACTGCGGGTCGTATTATAATACTCGGCGGAAATATTGAGCATTCTCATCAGCCACCGCGTGGAGCCTAAACAAAGTTTCTGCCAGTACTAGGATCCGGCGTGCCCTCCGAGGCAGACGAGAGTGCGCCGAGTACAGCTCTATCCGCACAAATATAATCCGCAGTGCGCTTGCGTATGACGTCTATCCTGGTAGAAATTTTTTTGGCACGGAAAAGTAACATAGTTTCGCTGCGCACAAAATCCTTTCACCTACATGGAAAATACCTGAGTAAGCAAAAATGCATATATTCAAACTTACTAGGAACAATTCCAACCAACCGACGTTGCTAGGTAATTTATTTGTTCCAATCTTCTGTTAGTCCATCTCCTACTTTCTCTTCCCTGTCTTCATCACTTCCTCACTCCTGTCTCTATCCGTCTCTTCATTCCCCCCTCTGTCCACTCTTTTCACCCATCTCCTACCGCCCCTTCCCTTCTCTCTCCATCCTCTCATCCCCTTCTCCTCCTCCATGCGTTTCGAATTACCACGCTTTCGACAGAACGTTAAACCCTTATTTTCGTCAAATTGCCTTCATTTGCTCTACTCCTCGGTCTCCTCCTCCTCTCTGTCCATCTGCCTAGGTTTCACTTCTTTTTCCGCCCGCTGTTTGTCAATCTCCTTCTCTCCCTTCTCTCTGTTCACCTCCCCCTCCCCCCTCCCCCTATCTCCTGCTGCTCTCTATGTCGATCAGTCCATTTCCTTCTTCCCTTGCATGCAAAAAATTTATATTACCTATCATGGTGGGCGGTGAGACGGTGTCGAATAGCATGATACTCTTAGATATGGCTTAAAAAGTATTAAAAACCTTCTACGTGAAAACATACATAGCTACATGTGCAAACATCCAGGGTGATCGAACAGATGGTGTCAAAATGGTGTCAAAGTCAACTGTAGTGTACCATTTTAAGATATGGCTAAGATTTATTTTGTTTTATGTTATTTTTTCTCGGGATAGCAAATTTCCTTTCTGGATACTACGGTTCACATTTTTCTGTACCTCAGGCAACAAATTATAATTTCTCCATATCAACAGGTTGACTGTCTAAAAGTTTTCTATCCGTCGGGAGCAGTACGAGAGGCATTTTTTAACCCCTGAAGACATAGGCAATTTAATTAGATTTTCGTATGAGTAGTTAGAGAGTGAAATCGTAACAAGCAAAAATTCGAATTTATAGTACTAGGTACGAGTGACTTTTTTCTGACTCTGCAAGGAAATGTTTTATGCATTCGCCGCGACTGTACAATTCAAAATATATGTACACATTAGACACTGGTGATGGCAGGTTTTTCAGCACTGGAAATGTCCGACTGCAGACTTTTGCTGCAGCCATAGCGTGATCGGAATGGGCAGTGTGCCTTCGGAAGTCACATCAAAGGCAAAGCAGGCGTCGTTGCGTGCCGTTTACACCCTCACCAATCATGAGAAACGGCTCGTAACTGACAGACATGACTGTGATTACTTCAGCAATTACGGCTTTAAATTTGCATTTCACTCGCTGTGGTCCGAAATCGAGTTTTTCCATTACTATTTCATTCCTTTCGGAAACTTCATTGTCTTATCTGCATCTACTTAAATATTCCGCGAGCCACCAAACGTCGCCTGGGAAATGTTAGCACGGACCACTATCAGTCACTTTCTTTCCTATTCCATTCTAAAGCACTGCGAGGAAAAAACTACTGCCAAGCGCCTCCAAAGGGGCACAAATTCTCATATCTTTGTACTCCGCAGTGGTAGCACAATCGATCTGCAATCCGTTTAAATCCAACTTCTTTATACACTTAAAACTACCCTCGGAAAGACGACGTCGATTTTGATCGCCAACAAATAGCTTAGTCACACAGCTGCCACAGCGCCATCTTTATGTGCCCTTCAATAGGGAATGTTTACAGCCATAACTCTCATTGAGATATCAACGTGTAAATCGAACAGACGCCATGTCAGGAGAGGCACTGGTGCTTCCTATAGCCAAATGAGCGAAGGTGGTCAAAGTGTGGCCTTTCGAGTCCCGGAATGGTCCTTTCAGAGAATTGTCACACAAGTTGGACCAGCAACGTCAGTTCTGCAGTGATGCTGGTTTCAATGGTAGCGTGACATTTTCACATCAGTAAACGAGAATCTGGACATCCACCATCCACACAGCACAATCCACCACAATCCATTCAGAAGGTGCAGTCACTACATCACAAATAAGATGGTTAGTTAGCCCAGAAATGTAAACACGACCTGTTGTCAGCCGGTTACTGACAGTGGGACTACGAGCGTGCACACCTATAGCCGTCTACCACTCAGGACATTGGACCGACAGACACGGCTCAATTGGAGTCGTCATTGGATCACTTGGAATGGAGGACCGTTGTCGTCTGCAACAGATTTTGCCTGCACGCGAGTGATGGTCGTTTGGGCATACGACGTAGACCTGGCGAACGGAATCTATTCATCCCAGACCCAGCCTTAAGGCCTGGGTGCGATAATATAAACTATCGTTCACTTTTTGTGTCTATGGAGGGAACGCTGACTAGCTCTCGCTGCGTGGGAAATGTCGTAAGATCCGTTATTCTGACATTCTTGCAACAGGAAAATAATTTCTTGTTCCAAAAGAATAATATTTGCCCGCATACTGCGCGTGAAACTCAACATGCTCTGCAGACACGCAGTATATTCCATGGTCAGCATTATCTCGGAGTTGTATACAGTCGAGCAAATGTGGGATATGGTACAACGACAACTAACAAGTGCAACTAGTCAAACCACAGAACTACATGAAGAGATCGAGCAGGCGTATTCACCATCTGTATGATCCACTGGATACCAGAAACAATGCCTGCATTGTTACCCGTCGAAGTTACTACAAGTACATCTACATACATACTCTGATATCCACGCTAAGGTAAGTAATGGAGGTTACCTAGTACCTAGTTACAAAACGCTAGAAAAACGAATACTTGTATGGATCTGTACGAACCCTAATCTCGCTGATCTTATCTCTGTACAATTTACGAGAAATGTAGGTTAGCGGCAGTAGAATCTTTCTGCAGTCCGCTTCAAATTCCGGCCCTCTAAATTTCTTCGACAGTATTTCTCGGAAATATTGTGGCCTGTCCTCCAGCGACTCCTATTTGAGTTCTCGAAGCATCGCAATAACACCGGCGCATTGATCGAACCCACCAGTAACAAATCTATCGGTCGGCCTCTGAATTGCTTCTATATGTTCCTTTGAACCGATCTGGTGGTGATCCGAAACCCTTGAAAAATTCTCAAGACATGGTCGTAGAAGCGTTTTATACATGATCTCCTTTACAGCCGAATCAAATCTTCCCAAAATTCTCCCAATCAAGCAAAGTCGACCATCCGCCTTCCACACGGTTGTCATATGCTCGTTCGATTTCATATCGCTGCACAGCGGTGAAAGACGTTGGCTGTGGTGGTTATAAATTGCAAGGTAGCTGTAACTAATTTTCTAACTGAACTCATAGTAAACATATTAAGTAAAAATATTATATCATGAAATAACTTGGCTGTGGCACCCAGATCCGTAATTCGACTGCAAATAGAACTCAAATACACTATCAATCTCAAACCACCTAAATAAATTACCAACGTCGTCGCCAGATAAAATCATTTTCAGCACACAGAAGGTCAAACTCACTTTCTGGCTATGGCGAACAAAATTAAATTAGCCTCTGTTTCAGCGCAACGGAAATTTATCTGCTTAACTCGTGAAGCGAGCAGCCAAATGTTAGAAAAAACACAGTAAAACCACAGAATTCATTATTAAGAAAACTTAGAGGTGTAAAATGAGGAGGCCACTACGGTCGGGGGTTCGAATCCCCCCTCAGGCATGGATATTTGTGCTGCCCTTAGAGTTAGCTAGTTCATAAGTAATTTGTAAGTTTAGGGACTGATGACCCCGTAGTTAAGTCCCATAAGCTATACAAACATTTGAACATTTTGATTTGAAATGAGGAACACAGGGAGTAATTAATTTTAAATAAATTATCTGTATTCCTAGAAAAAACATAGGGGTCGGAAAGACCAGATAAATTACAAGAAATGCACCACCTGTACAATTTAGTTACACTAGTTATTATTACTATTGCCCATAATAAAACTTGAATCTGCCAGTATAGTTACCATTCTTCACAGTACCTAAAAATTTGACCCAAGTCATCCTGCATCCTACTACAGACATTCAATGACGACACCCTCTAGTACACCACAGCATCATCAGAAAACTGCCTCAGACTACAACTCACTCTGTTCGTCAGATCATATATATATATATATATATATATATATATATATATATATATATATATATAGAAAATAATAGCGGTCCTATCACACTTTCCTAGGCACTCCTCACGAAACGCTGGTCTCTGATGAACACTCGCCATCGAGTATGGCTCCTATTACTTTAGTAGTCTTAAGGCCACTCACTTATTTGGGTACCTATTCCATGTGCTAGTACCATCATTAACAGTCTGTAGTGCGGTACAGTGTCGAATGCCTTTCGAAAATTGAGAACTATGTAATCTGCATGCTGCCTTTCAGCCAGTGCACGGAAGATGTCTCAGAGAAATGGGCAAGCTGTGTTTCGCACGATCGATACTTCCGAAAGCCAAGCTTATGTGTGGACAGAAGCTTTATTCGAACTGACTGAGAATATGTTCAAGAATTCTACAGCAAACCGATGTTAATACTACTATGTTAATACTAATATAGCTGTTTCAGCATGGATCTATAAATACTATCTTGATCTATAAATGTAAATTCATAAAACGTCAGTCTCGGGTTAGACTAACTATTGTATGAGTTAATCATTCAGATCGCTGAGACTCCATAATGTTTTCAAAAATAATATAAATGTAAAAAATTCATATACTCCACAAGGTCTGTTTCAATTAAAAAAATTGAATCAATTGTAAAATTCTAAGAGAGTGTACCAATTTTTAATACCGGGCAGAGTACTTCATTCTTGAGTTCGCCATTTGAGTTACCGCAGCATCTCCGTAATGTTCGTGTGTCGATCGTTTCCTTTTAACATTTAGGAGTTTGCAGAGAAGTAGTTCCGGGAATTAAGACTGTTCTTGGCGAACTTCTTGGAAACTTGACTACAACTCTGCTGCATTATGAGTAGTCAATAAATGAACATCTGTAAGACAGAAACCAACGAAGGGAAACTGCAAACAGGATATATATTTTCAAACACAGTTATGACTGTCATGTTTCCTAAGTGCAGAAAAAATTCATTAACGTTCGCACGCTTAGTAGACAATTATCTACACTCCACACACCATATTTCTGAAAGCCGGAATTCAATAAATAGCTGTGTATACGCCCTTTCACAGAAGTTTCCTATAACTTGGTATCATTCGTCAAATAAGTTTTCCTAACACTAAAATTAGACTCTTTATTATGAAATATACTAAAAGCTTCATTTCATATGAGTTTCAAAAGCCTGTATTTCTCCAGCTATGTAACACGGAACAGTCCACGTCTTGGCATTAGAACTCATCGAAACACTATGTGACATGTACGGAACAGCGCATAGCATAGTGTTGAACACAGTTTCGGCAAGTGCTGTCCGGACATAAAAAATATTCATGTATACCGTATGAAATGTGTTCCGGAAGGATTGCATAATAGTTATACACGTAACGGAAGAAACTGAAGTGTCTTAGATTCTTAGATGGCCGTAAGTGAGGCAGGCCTCACGTTGTGATTGAATTAAGAAATCCAAAAATCGTTCAAAGATTTTATTAGTTACGGAAACGCTTTTGACAATTTACAATTATTCAAAATGTTCAGCCGGCCGCTGTGGACGAGCGCTCTGCGGCGCGCCAGTCACGTTCTGCGCGGCCACTACGGTCGGGAGTTCGAATCCCCCCTCCGGTATCAATATTTGTGACGTCCTTAGTATTAGCTAGTTCATAAGTAGTTTGTAAGTTTAGGGACTGATAACCCCGTAGTTAAGTCCCATAAGCTCTACAAACATTTGAACAAAATGTTCAAAATTGTGAAAAAAATATTAATAAACTACAGAGGAAATTTTATATTATACACTTATGTATAAAATAAAAGCTAAATAATCGCTATTTCCTCCTTATTTATCGAATTCACGTTTTCATACACACTATTAACAGATGCCCGTGCAATCAATGACGATCTATCAAACGGCGTAGTTTCTGTTGGATAGTCCCACATCCAGATTCGCTGGATAAAATGGCACAGATAAGGTAACGTTTGGATTGGTGTCGTCAACATGCCACCTACACAGTTGAACAGTGGGCTAATGTTCTTTTTAACAGAGAGTTCTATATGATCTAAAGACTTCCTCGAAGGAGTTGCATCTGGAGGAAATGTCGAACACGATGAAAGAGGCCGATATCGAGGAGGAACTCTTGATTATGCTGACCACTCGAACACGTCTTCATGTAATCCTACGGGAGTATAGACAAGGTTTAACCGCTGCCAGGTATCGTCATGACATCTTGGGACCTCATGTGTGGGAGTCGCGAGGTCTGTAGGTCCCGACTTCATTTTGTTGGACGATAATGCTTGACCTCATAGGCAGGCTCCCCACATAGGGTTAATTTTCGTGTGTGTGTGGGTTGGAGGGGGGGAGGTGAGTCGCAAAGATAATTTACGTAGTGCGATATATATATGGAGCCAAATATCCCACGAAATAAGCATCAAACGCAACAACTACAAAGAACAAAACTTTTCTAGCTTGAAGCGGGAGAAAAGAAATGGCGCTGTGGTCGACCCGCTACATGGCGCTGCCACAGGTCAAACGGATATCAATTAAATTTTTTAAAAATAGGTACCACAATTTTTATTACATATTCGTCTAGTACATAAGTAAATATGAATGTTTTATTTGGAACACTTTTGTCGCTTTGTGAGAAAAGGCGCTGTAATATTCACAAACATATTGCTTACAATTTTAGACGAACAGTAGGTAACAGGTAGGTTTTCTAAATTAAAACATAGAACGTTTGAACTGTATTTCTGTTGTTCCAATGTGATACCAGTACTTTTGTGAAATTATCTTACATTATGAGAACGCATGCTGTAACTGCGAGATTTCCTGTAATTACCTCTTGACTTCAATAAATGCTCCAAATTATCTTCAACTTCAATGCACTTGGCAATACACGTAACGAAGTTCCTCTCAACAGCGAGTATTTCGCCTTCAGTAATGTTCTCACATGCATTGACAATGCGCTGACGCTTGTTTTCTGGCGTTGTCGGTAAATATGATTCAATTTGTCCCACAGAAAGAAATTCGGGGATATAAGATCCCGTGAACGTGCGGGCCATGGTATGGTGCTTTTACAACTAATCCACCTCTCATTAAATATTGAATTTAAGACAGCTTCAACTGCACGTGAGCCATGTGCCGGACATCCGTCATGTTGAAAGTTCATCGTCATTCTATCATGCAGTGAAACACCTTGTAGTAAAATTGGTAGAACATTACGTAAGAAATCAGCCTACATTGCACCATTTTTATTGCCATCGATAAAATAGGGGCCAATTATCCTTCCTCCCATAATGACGCACGAATATTAACTCGCCAAGATCGCTGATGTTCCACTAGTCGCAGCCATCGTGGATTTTCCGTTGTCCAATAGTGCATATTACGCCGGTTTACGTTACCTCTGTTTCTATATGACGCTTCGTCACTAAACAGAACGCGTGAAAAAAATATGTTATCGCCCCGTAATTTATTTTGTGCCCAGTGGCAAAACTGTACACGAGTTCAGAGTCTTCTCCATGCAAATCCTGGTGCATAGAAATATGGTACGGGTGAAATTTACGTTGATGTAGAATCCTCAACACCGACGTTTTTGAGATTCCCGCTTATCGCTCAATTTGTCTACTACTTATGTGTGGATTAGCAGCAACTGCAGCTAAAACACTTACTTTGGCATAATCATGTGTTACAGGTCGTAGTTTTCGTTTCACTTGTGGCTGAACACTTCTTCTTTCTTTAAATAACGTAACTATCCGACGAAATGTCCGGACACTTGGCTGATGTCTTCCAGGATAACGATCAACATACGTAGCACTGGCCCCTTGGGCATTTTGATCACAATAGCCATACATAAATACCATACCGATCTTGGTAAACTTGGTAACAAGAGTAATGTATCACGACGCAAATTCCGTCCGCACTGGCGAAATGTTACGCGATACCACGTACTTATACGTTTGTGTCTATTACCGAGCCATCTATCACAAAGCGAAATAAGTGTTCCAAATAAAAGATCCATACTTATTTACGTACTAATAAAATGAATAATAAAATGGGGGTACCTATTTAAAAAAAAAAAATCAGTTGATATACGTTTGACCTATGGCAGCGCCATCTAGCGGGCCAACCATAGCGCCATCTGTTTTCCCCCTTCAAGCTAAAAAAGTTTTGTTCGTTTGATGCCTATTTCGTGGGATATTTGGCCTGGCCACTATCAATGGACCAACCTGTATATACACTTGACAACGGCTTGAGAGATTTGGCTGAGTTTATTTTCTTGTATTAGTAATGACCAGGACAAGTTTAATATGGAAGAAAAATTCCGGAAATTGGAAAGTTTGAGGAAAACTAAAGAACTTTTGTCAATGAGATTTTATATACTTTGTTCGTAATGGTCCTGGGGGAGTTTTCAGGATTACTAATGAATGTCGGAGAATTCGGAGAAATGGCAAAACTTCATGTTTTGAATGCACTCTCGATCATAACCGTTTATAGAAATGACATTGAGAAGCTGCAAAATCAGTAAACAAGACCACTGTGACAATTCATGGCCTGAAGATGATATTATTGAAATATAAAAACCGGAGTCATAATAAAACAATAAGGATCAATCACAATTTACGGCTGTTGGTAAATAAACAAGAATTGGAACTTAAAAGGTGGCAGCTACTTATTCAAAACCGATACAAAAGCGTTACATGTTTGCACCTGTTGCTGTCCTTCAAAGTAGTCACCAGCGTTGTGTAGAACCCGTATACCGTTAGCAGAGCCTGTTCTGTTGATGATGCGAATAGAGCTGTCTACTGCCTGTGGAATCTCTGAAACATTTCTGAAGCGAATACCACGAATTGGTTCCTACATCCTTGAAATCAAATTCACAAGGGCTTAGATCCGGGGAGTATGTTGGACGGTACAGTACTAATCAGTCCCATCGACCGAAAGAGCAGGCATAGCTTGCACTGTATGCGTCCGCACATTGTCGTTCAAAATGGTAGGTGGATTGCGCAGAAAGTGTTGCCTCTTCTTTCGCAAAGCTGATTGCAGTTGATGCTCCAATAAACAGTAATACTGTACATTGACGGTCTGCCGTGGAGGAACATAATGCGTTAGGATAACACCATCACAGTCGTGCCACTGTTCTGTACGGCAATCTCAATTTCTCACACGCCTCTTGAAGACCTTGATGACACTGTCGTGCTGTACTGTCACTGGCACATTCAATCTTTATTCAACTCTAAAACAAAGTGTTAGCGTTATGATAGACCGCTCGCTCACAAGTGACTGTGTTTCCGTCGTTGTGCGCACGCCTGTGACTTGGGACGGGCGAGGCCATTCGCTTGGGGGTAAGGTAGGTATGTCTACATCGTGTGCTATCAGCGACAATAGTAGATTCCTTTTCATGGTGTCTTCATAAGCAGTCCTGCAAATATTAAAGTTCCAAACCTCGTATAAATTGAGTAATAACTCGACTTTCCCAAAGACCACGACAATGTGCAATTAGACAGACTGATGTAGAGGTGGCGGGGAGGTGATAGATCAACACAAGAGGGTGAACGAGACAGAAAAAGGAGAGTTGAGGGGACTGATGGAAGAAGCTGGTGGTCAGAGGAGAGGAGGAGAAGAAAATATGGATGGACAAGAGAAACATAAACGAGAGATGGGGGGAGGACTAGATGAAAAGCGACAGGTGAGGTGAGGAAGAGTTGGACTAAAGTTGTAATTTACGAAATTTTAATGAACATTGCACATACCATCGTAGTATAGCTTACGAGGTACCGAGGAGGAAATTGACATTGAGAGGGGTCAAGAGATGGGCTAACTGAAGAATGAAATAAATACATAACTGAACGGAAAGATAAAACTGTCATTTATCACCAAACGTTGCGATGGAACATGGCATGAAAGTAATTAATTCTTATTTCATTCCATTGCGGCAGATGCAGAAACAGCGAAAAAATAATTCCTATAAGTAAATAATCTCTGTTGCAACCGCTCATTAATCAGAAATCCTATTTATTTCGTTTCAATAAATCCGTGATTGTGATAAAATTGCTTTATTTTGGCTCAAACTAACTGTAGGAAAGATTCCGTTAGATGAAGCTCTGAATAAATTGTACCCGTGCGAAGCCAGTTCGGGTTGCATTACAAATAACGTTAAACTTCAAGCATTACCGTACAAATACATTTCCAAATGTACCAAATGTTGCCAAGATCGCTGTTTTATTGCCTGGTTGACTAGTTTCGGTAATACACAGTTACCATCATCGGATCATCTGTAGACGAAGTGGATGTTTACAGTGTAATTTTAACATAATTAAAACATGTATGTAAATTGCAGATGTTTTAAAATACAGTACCTGTTTCAGACACAAACATTTTTCACAATTAGCGAAAGCACTTGGATATTTTCCCATCAAGGGCGACCACAAGAAGTTAGTAACAGGCTGCGACATTAATGCAGTAAATGGTGCTTGTATGAATAGTTCCCAGTTCCTCAACATCACAACCATAACTGATAGCGGTATGTTTGCTTGGTGCACATTGGCTAATTCGCCACCAGGTAGGGGTGTGGCAACAAGGCAAAGGTAAAGGGTGTAAGATATGACCAATATGTACATCAAAAAGCGTATACAAATTGCAATACCTATATCAGTCCTAAAACTTGCAACCTAATTACATAATGATCATTGACAATTTACATCAGTTACATTAAAATGCATTATCTGTTAAAATAATACATCAATAACATATGACTGAAGATATACAATGTGACGTTTCAATTAATGCATAAAGTATAGTAATTTGTTTTTGCACAAGTCAACATGGATATTTTTGTGACAAGAGACGTAATTTATTTGGTAAAATCAATAAACATATTGGGATAATGGAAGGTTCCTGAATCTTAATTACATTCAAATACAAAGTTTATGACAGATGACAAGAAAACCAACGTATAATTTCTGATTAAAAACATATAATTTATAAAATATGTTTAGAAGTATGCAATGTATAAAGTATTTTTAAAAACAATGTAAACAACAATTTAACCATAATAGATTCGTGCATTCAAAATTAAGAGTACTTTTAACGTCATCTTAGCATAGTTATCGCACTTGGTAATCTTACAATGCAAGGTAATAGAGAATAAAATATTATTGTAGATGATGTAAGCTTCAGGCGATAACCAGCAGGTTGCTGCAGTATTTCCGAGATAAAATGTATACCAGTAGGGTGCCTGATGCGTAACTCTAAGTTTAGGTGCCAAAAGGATTAATTTTACTTCCTTTCCAAATGGTAAAATGGTAAAAAGGAGTATGGGGGGGGGGGTTGTCAAATGATGTTTTCGTGGCTAGTGTGAGTTAAATGTAGGTAAGTACCAATTATACAGCGATGCAACTGATAGTGAACTTCCGAAGTGGGGTCAAATCCGCAGCAACATCTACATGGAAGCTCAAGGTTTAGTGTATGTGTGTGTGTGTGTGTGTGTGTGTGTGTGTGTGTGTGTATGTGTGAATTATATGTATGTAAGAAGGTGTATCAAGTATGTGATAAGTGGGTCATACCTGATGTCGTCCAAAGTCTAGATGCTGATACTAAACGTATCTAAGAAGTAGAAATTATGGAGAAGAAGGAGACACGCAGCGTAGCGAATAGTCGTGCATTCACGTTGAAGATATTATGAAAATGTAAAACAACAGTATTGCATATTAAACGGCCGCTGAACAGTTATAGATGAGAGCCCCATTGTGGAGGAAGTGGTCTTCCGTGAAGACACGCATAAGATAGGTAAGGCCTATCGCATTGTTAATGTGATGTGTGGAGTGGACGTTGAGGTGGGGATCTCACTGCCTCCAGCATTTCAACCTCTCTGATCCCTGGGTTTAGTTTGGCGATTACGGCGGCGAGGGCGGGGGAGGGGGGACAGAGAGGATGGGTTTGGCGGCAGGAGGTAGATGAAGGAAAAAGGGATCTTGTGGAGGAGGAGGGAGTGGAGGTCTGGGTCTGTGGATTTCGGGATGACCGAATCCCTCCGGGGAACGATTTGGGAGATGGGGGAGGAGGGGGCCTATTGGCGGAAGAGTAGGGTAAGGGTATGAGGGTCGAGAAGTTTGGGTTTGGGGTTGCATAGGACGAAGGAGTGGAGAGTGGAAAGGGGGTGAAGGAAGGGGCTGAGGGGGCAGAGGCTGAGCTATGGGGAGAGGAACAGCTTACATGGGGAAGGGTGGGCAGGTGGGGAGGGTATCGGTGGCTTTTTTTGTGGAGATGGAGGCGGCAGGATCGGAAGCAGCGCGTTTCGACTGCTTCGGTTTCTGGGCAGGCTGCGAGGCAGGAGTTGACGGGGAGGTGACACGGTGGCCCTGCAGCCACAGCATCCTCCGGGTGTGAGAGAGGACTCGACGCTAGCCCGCCAGGCGCAGACCGCGGCGGTTGCACCTTGGGAGCTGGGGAGGGAAGGTTTCTGAGGAGAAGGTGGAGGCGGGGTCTTGACTAGCAGTGGGGGCAGTTGTTGCTGGGGTGGGAGTGAGGGGATGATAGCAGGGAGGAGTGTAGAGGTGACTTTCCAGGCGAGTGTGCTGGGGGCAAGGGAGCCACAGGTGAAGGTGGTGGTCGATGAAACGGTGGTGGACGGAAGTGACATGTCGAAACATGAAGCACACGCAGACACACCGAGGTGGTGGCGTGAGAGGGCGCGCAGGTGGCGACGATCCCACTGAATGCGGCGGCTACAGCGGCCGCGTCGGCGACCGACGGCAGATCAGGCGGGTGGATCGGGGCGGGGAGTGGCGGAACCACCGGCAGCCGGAGCGGCGGCGGCGGAGGCTGAGGCTGAGAGCGGGCCCAGTCGGGACGACCAGGAGCGGCGGGCAGCGGCGGCGGCAGGTGCAGAGGGTCGGTTGACCTCACGGAAGACGGACCGCGTAGGCGGTGGATGGGCAGACGGGCCGGCCTGCGGACGGCAGTCGGCGGCGATGATACCAGGCGTAGAGTGGCCGGTCGGCTGCAGAGACGGGGAGCTGTTTCCCTTATAGCTGCGTCTGCAGGCGAGGTCTCGTTCGGCACTAAAGGCGGCGGCAGCACATTCGGGAGTCAGACTTTCCAAGCAACGAGACGTCACAGACAGCAAGCGAGCACCTAAAAAAACCACACGACACAAGTACAAGAGAGTACTCCTTGTGGATCGACTGCGGTGGTATCAATGACAAACTATCTTCCGTCTGGCATGGGTGTTTGTTTATCTTTAGTATAACTTTAGGGACTGATGACCCCGCAGTTAAGTCCCATAAGCTTTACAAACATTTGAACATTTTGAAATCTGAAAAATGTTAAATGAGGTATCTTTTTTGAGCTAAAAGGGTTCCCCGTTCCAGAAGCAATCACGACAACGAATACAAGATGTAAATGACACGACTGACAGTGTACGAGATATCAGCAAGTCAGTAGTGTCCCATGGTGGCCACTTAGGACGCTGATGTCGTGGTGGGTAAAAAACATTAGCTAGAGTGTCGTGACCAGTGTGTTACACTGTGGTGGTGGCGAGAAGGCATAGCCCGCAGGCTAATTCTGTGACTGGCCCTGCCTTAAGAGGAGACTGTGGCAGTCTTGCACTGATATTTTTGTAAATTCATATCTCTGTCTTTTTTGTTCAATCTCAATGAAATTTTGCACACTTATGTATAGGGATCCAATACGTTTAAAAGAAATAGGAATTTTAATAACATTTTAATACTGTGAGAGAAATTTGAAACTTTTCGTTACAGTAATATTTTAAGGTATACTTTTTCATTGTTTCCAGACAAATTTGGCAATTTTCTTTTATTGGAAAGTAATCTACACTAATGAATCTATGACTAAGTGCAGTGACTTTTTAGTAAAGTGATGGTATTATTTTCTGCGATAGTTTGGAATGGAGCATTTATACGCGCGAGTTTTTCACTATATTGTCAACCAATAAAATATTTATAACATCTAGATTAAACTTGTGTTCCACTTAAATATTGCTTTCTTGTAAAATAAGAGGTCCACTAACTTTCGTCTCAATCCTTCCAATAGTTTCTGATATACAGAGTGGTCCATTGATAGTGACTATGGCAAATATCTCATGAAATAAGCATCAAACGAAAAACACTACAAAGAACAAAACTTTTCTCACTTGAAGTGGGAAAACAGATGGCGCTATGGTTGGCCCGCTAGATGGCGCTGCCATAGGTCAAACGAAAATCAACTGGATTTTTTAAAATAGGTACCCCCATTATTATTACATAGTCGCCTATTACGTAAATAAATATGAATCTCAAAAAAAAAGTTACAAACGAATAAGTACGTGGTGTAGCGCAACATTTCGCCAGTGCTGGCGGTACTTGCTTCGTGATTCATAATTCGTGTTAAAATTGAGCGTTCACCAATTGCAGAAAGGTTCGATATGGTATTTATCTATACCTATTGTGATCAAAATGCCCAACGACCCTGTGCTATGTATGTTGATCATTATCCTGAAAGACATCATCCAGACAAATTGAGTGGGAATCAGGAATCTCAAAACCGTCGGTGTTGAGAATCCTACATCAAATTAAATTTCACCCGTACCATAATTATGCGCGCCAGGATTAGCTTGGCGAAGACTTTGAACGTCGGATACTGTTTTGCCGCTAGGCACAAAATAAATTACGGGACGATAACAGATTTTTTTCACGTTGTTTAGTGTCGCAGCGTCATTCGCAATCAGAGGTAACGTAAACCGGCATAATATGCACTATTGGGCAACGGAGAATGCACTTTGGCTGCGACAAGTGGATCATCAGCGACCTTGGCCGTTTAATGTATGGTGCCGCATTATGGGAGGAAGAATAAGTGACCCATATTTTATCGATGGCAATCTAAATGGTGCAATTTATGCTGATTCCTTACGTAATGTTCTACCGGTCATAGAAGAATCATACCATGGCCTGCAGGTTCACGGGGTCTTACATCCACGGATTTCATTATGTAGGGAAAATTGAAGGATATTTGTTAACGTGATTCACCGACAATGCCTGAAAAAATGCGTCAGCGCATTGTCAATGCATGTGAGAACATTACTCAAAGCGAACTAGTCGCTGTTGAGAGGAATTTCGATAGGCGTATAGCCAAATGCATTGAAGGACATCATTTCGAGCATTTATTCAAGTCATTAGGTAATTACAGGTAAGCACGCAGTAACAGCATGCGTTCTCATAATGTATGATAATTTCACAAAAAGTACATGTATCACATTGGAACAACCGATATAAAGTTCAAACGTACCTACGTTCTTTGTTTTAATTAAAAAAAAACTACCTGTTACCCACTGTCCGTCTAAAATTGTGAGCAATATGTTTGTGAATATTACAGCGCCATAACAAAGCGACAAAAGTGTTCCAAATAAAACATTCATATTTATTTACGTACTAGACGTAATAAAAATGGGGGTACCTATTTTTAAAAAATGCAGTTGATACCTGTTTGACCTATGGCAGCTCTATCTAGCGGGCCAACAAGAGCGCCATCTATTTTCTCCTTTCAAGGTAGAAAAATGTTGTTCTTTGTAGTTTTTTCGTTTTATGCTTATTTCGTGAGATATTTGGTCCGGTCACTATCAATGGACCACCATGTATGTGTTCCTGAGAAGGGGAAACGTTAAGTTGAAGAAAAATCGCTTTGCAAAATATATAAATAAAATAAAAAGCAATGATATCATACTTTAGCTAAAATTGCCCACATCCATATTATAGTTCTTCGTCATCATCATCTGCTGCTCTTTTAGCTCCTCTGCTCCATTGTCTAGCAATTTTTTTTAAATATTCTGTCCTGAAGTCTCTGCCTTCGCCATCCGTTGTTCATTGATGATCTGCCTTGTCTGCATAATGAATACTTCACAGCCTTCTATACCACACTGCTTATACTACAAAATGTCTCCACAGCCTTCTAAAGCTATATTTCTAGGTTCAAAGGAAAAATTGTGCAAGAAGCTCAGTTTTCTGAGATTGTAAAGTCTTGTTACTTTTCCATCATTAAACACTGCTGCAGCTTCCAAAGCAGAATTTTTAACTACTAAACTGGAAAGAAACACAGTTTTTGGACATCTCTCCCAAATAAGAGCATTGAAACTTTCATTTGGGTTCTGCGTTTCCCCATGCAACCATTTTTGTAGCAGTTCTGGTAAAGCCAGTGCTCGAAATGTTGGTTTAATAGCCATTGCAGCATCACAAGGAAGGTTATTTTTATGGATGTAAGTTTTACCACTATCCTCGCTTTTCAGAAATTTGCGCCATTTATTAGAACAGAGGCCATGCTGAGGTGTAGTGTCTGTCGACAAGTAATGAAACCAAATTGCTTAGGCATGGTAAAGGAAGATAATTATATTAACTTTGCACAAAGAATGACACAATAAATCCAACGTCAATCAAATTCCACTAAACAGCACAAAACTTGTTTACAAAGCTCAAAATGTTCAAATGTTTGTTAAGCTTAAGGGACTTAACTGTGGGGTCATCAGTCCCTAAAAAACTACTTGTGAACTACCTTATACTAAAGACGACACAAACATCCATGCCCGAGGGGGGACTGAAACCCCCGACCGTAGCGGCCGTACAGACTATGACTGGCGCAGACCGCTCGGGCACTGCGGCCGGCTTACAACGCTCCACAGCCTACTGTTTGGACAGTAAAATGAATCACAGCCTTCTTTACAACACTGGTGTGTTGTATACGAAAATCACAGCCTTCTAAAGGTATACGTGTTAGGTTAAAGGGAAAATTGTGCAAGGAAATTTTTCCTCCCATTGGGTAACTTGAAAAGTGGGCATGAAGCATTACACTGCTTAAGGTTATAGTTTTTTATACGATTTGTAGTTCGAATTTCTAGGAAAAATTTGGGTTAATAATGTCAATTATGCTTGCTGTCAAATAAGCAAGTTAAAAAAAAAATGTGCCGGCCGCGGTGGCCGAGGGGACTAAGGCGCTCCAGTCACGGTCTGCACGGTCACTACGGTCGGGGGTTCGAATCCCCCCTCGGGCATGGATATTTGTGCCGTCCTTAGTCTTAGGTAGTTTGTAAGCTTAGGGACTGATGACCCCGTAGTCGAGTCCCATAAGCTATACAAACATTTGAACATTTGAATGAAAAAGTATGCCGAAAATCGGGAAGAAGAGGAAGAAGGAGATCGGAGACTCGCCATTCTTCCGTATCTGGGACCGCTGTGAGCCAAAATTAGACAACTACTGATATTATCGAACACGAAAATCGTTTTCAGTTCTACAAACACTTGAACATTTGAAAAAAAATGTGGTTGTTTCATCTGCCACCGTCTCCCTCAAGGTGTGGTGCAAGGACGAGTGCTGCAGTGCCTGAGCTCGCCGTTCCCACACTAGTCTTCACGGCGCTCACAGGGCGTTGCAGCACACTCTAAATTCCTCAGACCACAATGTAGAGCAATGCTCATCGAGTGCCACTGCTTGAGAAGGCCGCATCGCTATCTGCTCCGGTATGAGCAGAGCGCCAGAGCGGGAAGCCCTATTAAGGAGCGCTTAGCGTGGCTAATTACCGGCGGATTATGCAGCAGCGGTGTCACGTGCATGCTAATTGGGGGCGGAAGTTGGGGCAACAAGCCAGTGCCGTCGCCGCCGGCGCGTTAAGGGATTCGCGACCCCGCAACTGTCGCGTAAGTTCTGCTGGCGCAAGTTGCACGCGCCGGCGCCAGCAAGTTTTGGCTGCGCCACCGTTCGGCCGCAGAGGTGCAGCAGTCTGCTGTTTATAATTCAACAGCGCAGCGCCCAGACGGCTGTGCCCCATATAGAACCGCTCTTCAGCCTCCACCAGGGACGAGCCTGCGGAAAAACGTGTCGTTCAAAGAGGATCCATCAAGATTTCAGGAGGTCGCAATTAGTCCGTGAATTAATTGACACACTTTAGGTTGATAACACTAACAATGGGCCATTACCATTTAGGTTACGGTAGTAACAGTAAAAGTGGGCCTTTGCGATCGTCTTTTACAGCTCGAAATCTCGAAATTTAAATGAAAATAACGGCTTAACTGTTCATCTGGCCCGGAAATTGAATAACTTAATTTGTAGAGGAGAAAATTCTCTACAACTTTGCTCTGTTATGTTTTTTTCATATCCCGTATCGTTTCAGAGATATTTGCTAAAATAACGGCGATTTTACGATGTCTGTCTGGCTGTAACGTGTTCCCACTTTTTAGGTCGAACCGTTCAACCGATCGGCACCGAATTTTGCAGACATAATCGTTGGCTACCAGAGACCAAAACCTCAATTTTTGAAATATTTCGGACAAGAAATACGTTTGTAATACCAAAAAACTTCGTTTGTAATGTAAATGTAAATGCAAATAAATCGTTCATCTGACGCAAAAATTGAATAAACGAATTTGTAGAGAAGGAAATTCTGTACAACTTTGTTCCCTTATGTTTTTTTCATATCTCGTATCGTTTGAGAGATATTTGCAAAAATAACGGAGTTTTGACACTCGCCATTGAATTAACGAAAATCAGCCGTTCGCAGATGTCACGTAACATTCCTCGCCCAGAACTCTCTGTGGCATACGCCATCTTGCGTTGCGTATTTGATGATTTTCTTATTGTAACTTTCACGTTATCAATTCAAAGGAATAGGTCACGGAAGAATTAATAAAAACACGTCGTTCTTCGTACGGTAAAATGATAATCTAGTATCTACAAATGCCATATTAGCATCAATTAACAACGGCCATTAATAGTATGAAATTAAAGAATACAGCTCCTAACAGTTAGCCGTAGCGTAGTGGGCAATGCGTTGGACTCTGACGCTAAAGGGTTTCAGACACATCTCATTAATTTTTTATTATTTAGATTTTTATTTTGGTCCAAAATGTTTGCCAAAACTTATAAAACTGTAATCTAAAGTGGGCCGTAAAACACGTCAGTGTCGTTTTTTTACACCCAAACTACGCTCCTGGAAATGAAAAAAAGAATACCGTAAATTCATCGACCCAGCAGAAGGAAATTTTATTGACACATTCTTAAGGATGTATACGAGACACGATGACACGGACTGAGCCGTAAGTACGTGAGTACGGTTACCAGAGCGTACGTATCTCGATGCTAGCACCGAGTATGCCCCAATTTTGCGGCGATGCAAGCTGCAATTCTCCCATGGAGACGATCGTAGAGGTGCTGAATGTAGTCTCGCGTAATGGCCCGCCATGCAATTTACACCTGGTGGCTAAGTTGGGCCATGTTTCCTGCTGGTCGGGCAGACGGTGCAAAATGACGTTTCATCCTATCCGAAACATGCTCAACGGAGGACAAATCTGTGGATCGTGCTGGCCATGATTGTTGACGTACGCCCTGAAGAGCACGTTGGGTGGTACGGGATGCATGTGCACATGAATTGTACTGTTGGAAAAGCATATCACCTCGTTGGAGCGAGAATGGGGTGAATGAGAAATTCAGTGAACTGTGCACTCTTCCATTTTCTCTTCACTTTCAACAGAGGATAATGGCCCATGTAGTATACGGCTCATTACACCCTGGTGCTGTCAGCCCTGTGTGCCTCTGTAGTATACACTCCAGATTTTCGCCCTCCCCTGTAGCTTCCCACACACGTGTTCGACCATCTATGGCACCTTGGCAGAAGCGACTATCACTGAAGACGATACGACTCCATTCGACTATCGCGACACTACTGGAGACGGGCTGAACGATTTTGGGCCTGAGCGGAAGATGCCGTAACGGGATGCAAGATCGTGAGTCATGGAGTGGGTACTATATCCCACAATGGGCGTTGTCCTCTGGTGATCATCAAGGGAACGTTGAACAGTTCACAGTACACTGAAACCATATTACTACTGTTCATGCACCAACAAGGTTGTATGATTTTCCAGCAGTCCAATGCACGTCCACATGTGTCCTGTACCACCAAACATGCTGTTAAAGATGTACGTCACCACCCTGGCCAGCTCGATCCGCAGAAACGACCTCTATTGACCATGTCTAGGACGATGAACGTCTTCTTGAGCAGTCTGCACAAAATCTGATCCATATGAAGCTATGGTAACTCTAATCACGTTTGTATGTCTCTGCCTGTGTGATTGTGTGTTGTATACCTCCTCAAAAATGTGTCAATAAAATTTCCCTCTGCTGGGTCAAGGAAATCATGATGATCTTGTTTCATTTCCCAGGAGAGTAGTTTCGGCACCTCTGTGCCATCATCAGTGGGTTTTCTATTTACTTATTGCTGTGAAAACAAAATACGTTGATTTTACTACTGTTCTTTGTGTAAAAAATTCAAATGTTTGTAGAGCTTATGGGACTTAAATACGCGGTCATCAGTCCCTAACCTTACAAACTACTCATGAACTAGCTTATACTAAAGACGGCACAAACCTTCATGCCCGTGGGGGGATTCGAAACCTCGACCTGGAATGGCCTCGCGCATCGTAGCATAGCGCCTCAGTGCGCTCGGCGCTCCGCCACAGCGTACTATGTGTAAATTCAGGCTAAAATGTCGTGGGTCTTCTTTTGTTTTTTACCTTGTTTTTACATTCTGTTTTCATGTCGGACCCTTTCTCCACATGACCACAGTTGTGCTTCCCGATTGACATTGGGCCCTAAAATCACTTGTGAAAAGTCCTCCCAGCCCTCAAAACCGAAAGAGCAGCGAGAGTCTAAGAAGAAAAAGCACAAAAAGAAATATTCCTCGGTGACTTCAAAGTCACAGTTCCCTACATCATCTGCCTCAAAAGATGAGGTGGAGATCCTATCGCCCCCAAGGATCTGGCTCTCACTGAGACTCTAGAGCCAATGATTGTAGACGATCTAGATGCGAAAATCTTTGGACTGACGATCTTCTGTCCTTCCAGCAAGGGGTTAATGAAATTCTTCAATGGCATCGCAGCGGTTTTTTGCGTCGTCTAGCTTACCTGCAGCAGCTGTTGTGGCGATTCCTTGTGCTCTCTTTGGCATTACAAGAAACATGGTTTCCTGCCCAGTGGACCCCTGTCCTTCAGGGCTATCGGGGCTACTATAAGAACTGTTTTGTTTACAACACTCCTTTCTACTGTCCCCAATTCCCCTGTGACTCTCCGCACAGCCCTTGAGGTGGTGGCTGTTAGAATATGGGTAAGGTGGGAACTTACCATCTGTTTTTTCTACCTTTCCCCATATGACCTAGCTGCCTTGGTCGATCAACTTCCCCCACCATTCCTGCTTTTGGGGGACTTTAATGCCCCCACACTTTGTGGGGTGAAACCGGGATCTCCCGTCATGGTAGGGATGTTGAAACTTTACTGGCACAGCAGGACTCCTGCCTCCTAAACACTGGTGCATCGACGCACTTCAGCGTGGCACACGGCACGTACTCAGCTGTTGATCTCTCCATTTACACCCCAAGCCTCCTTCCTCAACTCCGCTGGAAGGTACACAATGATCTATGTGGTAGCGACCACTTCCCCATTATCCTCTGTCTGTCTGTTTCAACCCGCTTACGCGCATCCCAATTGTACTTGGCTGAGCAGATAGGCCGACCTACACCTCGGCTGCTGTGGCAGCTGCTCCACTTCCCGCAGAAATAGAAATGGCGGTTCACCAAGTAACAGCGTTTCTGTCGCCTAGGCCAGAGTCCCAAGTTCTCGTGGCTTGCTCAGACATAAGTCGATGCCCTGATGGACTTCAGAAATCGCGGAAGCCATCCGGGAATGTTGGCCAGCACTGCAGCACCACTTGCGCCTTACTTCGATAGAACAGCTGATCGCATTTACGCGTCTCCAGGCTCGAGCTCGGCGTCTAATCCCGCAGAGTAAGCAGCACTCCTGGGAACGGTAATTTGCTTCACCATCTCGAGTGTGCTTGCAAGTGCGACGCAGTTTTGGACACCGCCCACCATCTGGAACTCCACGTCTCCAATCTCAGGGTACTCTATGCACTGACCCCACTGCTATCGCAGAGCACGTGGGAGAACATTACAAACATTGTTCTGCAACAGCATCCTAAAGGTCACAATTAGGCACCCTTAAAGGCTGAGAGAAGGACGTTTTCGTTCCGCACGCATCGCCAGAAGACATATGAAAGCCGTCGAGAACTACCAACCACCTTGATTTTTAATTTTACGGGTTACTGGTATTGTCGCGTTGAAATGGAAGCAGGCTTGTCTTCGAAGGCAACTGACCACAGCACTTGTACTGAAAGCAGGTTTATTACGAACTTAACATACAAGCAACACTAACTGCCTCTTGGGCAGAGTGCTCTGCTATTTATACACAGACGGAATGTACCAGAAATTAGGAGAACAGTTAACATAAGAAACAAGTAGAATTTATAAGTGAACATAAATATGTAGAAGATTCTGGAATTGTTAATTACAAAGAAATAAATTTTTGGCGGTGGGTGGGATTGAGCCGGCGACCTTCAACACCGCAGTCGGTGACGCTATCCCCTGCGCCATGCCGGCAGTCGGTGTACTTGCTGTCTCCCGGCAATATTTTTATTCATTTGAGTTCCACAGCCGGCCGCGGTGGCCGCGGGGACTGAGGCGCTTCAGTCACAGTCTGTACGGGCAGTACGGCCGGGGGTTCGAATCCCTCCTTGGGCATGGATATTTGTGCCGTCCTTAGTTGTAGCTAGTTCATAAGTAGTTTGTAAGTTTAGGGACTGATGACCCTGTAGTTAAGGCCCATAAGCCCTACAAACATTTGAACATTTTTTGAGTAGCACAGGTAGGCCAAGCCAGTCAATCCTGTCTGTTTTTTTTTTTTTATTTTTTTTTATTTATTTTTTTTTTTTTTTTTTTTTAATGGGACTTGACTACGGGGTCATCAGTCCCTAAACTTACAAACTACTTATGAACTAGGACGGCACAAATATCCATGCCCGAGGGGGGATTCGAACCCCCGACCGTAGTGGCCGTGCTGACCGTGACTGGAGCGCCTCAGTCACCTCGGCCACCGCGGCCGGCCTGTCTGTTTCTAAAGCGCTTCCGGGTGGCACGAAAACGGAAGCCTTCGGAGAAACACATTCAGTATACAGAGTGTGAGAGCTGTGCAGTGGGGTCAGCGGACCTCATTGCTCTGGTACCCTGCTGCTGACCCTCGGACTGGGGAGGGGGTTGCGGCGCCGATGTTGCGCGCACCTAGGGGCGTCAATATTTGCGTCGTACTCACCCTGGGAACGGCAGAGTGACCCAAAGGCATACCGGTAAGTCCAGGTCAGTGACCGACCCGCGGAGGAATACGTAACGCACAAACGGCTATGTGGGGCGTGTTGCGTGGGAACGGTCGTCATTGGACTGCACTGAGCGGGAGAACAGTTTTTCGAAGCTATCTTGGCGCTGTATGAACGCAATGGAGGAAAATTGGCGTCTACAGAGCGATTGACTCTTGCTTTCTAGTGAGGGGGTAGCCTCGCACTTTGCGAACAGAATGCGAAGCAGCGCTCCAGAAGGAACTTAGCTTTAGTCAGCCACCGAGTACGGTTGGCTGGATTTAGGTGCTCTCCGATATGCGTTTTGACTTCGTCTTAGGCCATGTTTATAGCCCGCGGTTGCTCCGCGGCGGAAGAATCGCGGCGGTTTGGCAGTGCACTGTTATTCATGAGGCAGTATGGGTCCTGTTTATATGCGCGGCTGCGGCGGCCCCTTCGCTCTTCCGCTGCGGCTGCACTTCCAAACCGCTAATTGCTAACACGGTTGCTAATGGGGCTGTTCAGTGCGCCATATCTCTGGCCGCCAAGTACGAACAGGGTCCTCAAGGTCACTGCGGCTGAAACACCTGCTGTGTATGTGATGAGCGGAGCGTCCTCAAAATGACAGCGGTTTCTCCACCGCGGAGGCACCGATGTATATAAACGCAGCCTTAAGGCCATTCCAAGCTGCACGTGGCGTGCGTGTCTGGATGCAAGCCACGCCGGCCACGCTAGCCACGTACCATTCCACACAGCGGCCACAGTTGCGATGCTATACCCAGGGCCGGATCTATGGAGGGGCAAAGGGGGCAGTTGCCCCGGGCGGCAGAATGTAGAGGGCGGCAATTTTGACCGACTCATTTTGTGTGGTTTTTTTTTTTTTTTTTTTTTTTTTTTTTTTTTTTTTTTTTTTTTTTTTTTTTTTTTTTTGTTACAGAATGTATCTTTCCGGTATAATTTAATAAAATTAACTGACATAGAATTATTAAAAGTAAAATGACTGCAAGAAACACCGAAATCATTTAATAAACTAAAATTCCTGGTTGCTGACTTCAGTGTTGCCCTGTCACAGGTACTTCAGCTAATCAAACTTTAAAAATCTACTAGATATTAGCCACAATGAGGGAGATGTTTGCGTTATTGCATAAGTAAAGGCACAGTGTTTATTAATTTGCGTAGATTTCCTTTTTCAGATAAATGAATATTCATATTTCATATCAAGGTAATAATTGTAGAAAAGGTGAATTTGAATAACGTTCCAGTCTTTATTAAAAAAAAAGTATTTCAGGTGCCCACACTTCTTATTGAAAGTCAAAAGCATTAAGGATCTAAAGACCTCTCTCGGTAGCGGTGGAATTGATAGACATCTACACAGGATACTCTGTAAAACACATTTAACTGCCTGACAGAGGGTTCATCGGACCACTTTTATACTATTTATCTCCCCATTCCATTCTCGAATAGCGCGCGGGAAGAAAGAAATCTGAATCTCTCTATTCGAGCTTTGATTTCACGTATTTATTCAGATGATCTTTTCTACTTATGTAAGTAGGCGGCAACAACATATTTTCGCATTCGGTGGAGAATGTTGACGATTGTAGTTTCGTAAGCAGCCCATGTCGCAGCGATAAACGCCTTTGTTCTAATGATTCCCATCCCAGGTCTTGTATCATTTCCGTTACGCTGTCTCCCCTGTATCACGACAATACAAAACAAGCTGCTCTTCTTTCGACTTCTTATTTCAGAAGAACGAACTGGCCTGTTCCGTGACTTGATTGCCGACAAAATAAAAGAAGATATAATTAAAGATTTTTAGCTGCAAAATATTTTTCACTGATGTTTGACTGCACTCCAGATATCAGCCACAATGCGCAGATGACAAAGTAATTCGATATGTCAAGTCTAATGACTCAGAGGTTGTGGAAAGTTTTACTGACTTTTTTACAGTTACAGACAAAACAGGAGAAGGCCTTAGTCAAGAGATACTGCAAAAATTGGAACAGGATGGGTTGAACATTAAGTACTGCAGGGGGCAGTCTCAATGGGGCAAACAGGGCTGGAAAGTACAAAGGGGTCCAGTCAAGAATACTTCAGAAGAATGAACTGGCCTATTTCGTACCATGTGCTTCTCACTCTTTTAATTTGGTAGGAGCAAATTCAGTAGACTTTCAGCAAGACTAGGTGATCTGCAAGAGTAGATGCGGTTGAAGCTGTTTACAAGCATTTTCATAAAGTTTTAAAGGTCGTTGAAGAAACTGAAACTTATAAATTGTCAACACCAGAAACAAAATCAGAGACAAGATCTATTTTAAAAAATATGAGAAAACTCAAATTCATTATTTTAACTTGTTTCTGGCATGCAATATTAAAATAAATTGCTCATGTTATTAAGTTTCTGCGAAGTTAATACTTTATAATTGCTAAAGCTGTTCGAAACATTCAAGGACTTTTGGGCTTTCTCAAAACTTCCCGGGATTCTTGTACCTCTGAAGCTATTTCTGAGGCCAAAGTGCTAGCAGAAGATAATGAGGTATCAACGGTATTCTCCAAAAAAGGATGCGAAGAAAGAAGAAAATGGCCGATGAGCTTTGTGAGGATGAAATATCCAACATTCACAGAAAAAATAAGGAATAATTGACAGAGCTTAGTACCAGGTTTACCGCACTTGAGAAAATTGGTGTAAAAATTAGTTTTCTGTGTGGTGTGCAAATTCGAGAAATGGAATTGGAGGATTTGAAGGCCAAAGCAGCGCAACTGGCAGAAGATCTTACCGAGGAAGAACTTGAAGTTGAAAGTTTCAGACAAGATGCGTTGCACGAATCCACTGCATCATCAACATTAAGTTTAATGTATAAAAATAAATTGGTAGAGGTGTATCCCAACCTTACTACAGCGTTAAAACATATCTCACCATTCTAGTTTCTGTTTCGTCTGGAGAAAGAAGTTTCAACGAGCTTAAACTAATTAAATACACTTGACGAGCACGACTAGTTAACAAATGTGATTATAATATCCATAATGCACCAACGAGCTACTTCTTTAAACTATGATGATATCAAAAATAGTTTTGCAGCAAAAAAAAAAAAAAAAAAAAAAAAAAAAAAAAAAAAAAAAAAAAAAAAAAAAAAAACAACGAAAAGCGAAATTTTGAATTGATTTTTGTTTTGTAGGATAAGTAATCTTGTTATATTTTTGTATGTACTAAAATTGTTCTATTTTCCTTGGCAAATGTCCTAGATCCGGCCCTGCTATACCGGCCTCGTTTTTTCCTATAATGCAGAAAGATGTCATCTCCGACGGTTCCGTGGTGTCAGTCTGGATTTTCGTGTGGCTTACCTTGGTTTGATGACACCAGCAGCAGCGACGGTAGTGACGATGAGCTGGTTTTATTACGTTCTTGCTTGCGACAACCATCAGTTGAAAAATACTCCTGTCGGAGAACAAAAGAGGTAAACTTATAGCATTGATATCGTAAACAAAATAATAAAAGCTACTGCAGTCCTGCACAACTACCTTCAAAGCAGAGGTGAAACGGTACCTTTGGCCTCTTCAGAGGACACCATAGAAACATACAAGAATTGCTGGAAGCCTGTGTGTCGATTTGGATCGCAAGCCTCCAATGAAGCAAAAAATATTCACGATATGTTTGTGGCTTACTTTAATTCTGAGGAGGGCAAAGTGCCATGGCAATGATGGTCTACTTCATCGCATAGATGGTGCAACGTGTCTTTTGATACTGAGGATACTGTCTCATTAATTTTCTTAAATGAAATAAATTGCAATTTTCCATAGCAAACATCATTTAAATATCCTGTTCTCATAAAAATAGGCGAAAAAGTTAATTTAGTCATAACAGATTTGCAATCTGGTTCATTTAAGAGATAGTTAAACTGTTTTCCCTGGGGATTTCAATAAAATAAATATTTTGGTTGTACCTTTTTTGGTTTGTTTGTTATTTAATTTAAAGACGGACCATAATTTAATGAAAACTTTTTAAGGGGGCTTAACTACTGAGGCTATCAGTCCCTAAGCTTACAAACTACTTCAACTAACTTATCCTAAGGACAACATTCCCGAGGGAGGACTAGAGCCCCGACGCGCGCACCGCAGCAGGGTCCCCAATCCAAACGGCTATTCTGCCGCGGCTTAATGGAAACATTGGATATTTCCGTTCTCTGTTATGGGTATTCACTGTCTGTAAACGCAATGAGCACTGGATATTAATACTGCTTTATTTGTCATTACTGCATTTTCTCCGCTATTATTTGAACAGTAGTTAATTTTAAAATTTTCTTCTGATTATTTCAGTTTATTGGAACACTAGTGTCATTCAAATGCAATAAAAAAATAAAAATACAAATATTATGAATAATTACAGTAAACAATTATGGTGACTGGATACTTGCTACATTTATCAATATTGCCGGTTTAATGAAAGATTGTGAAATTTTTTCTAGGATATTTAATAGTATTACCGCAGGATATGTATGTACTGTCTTTTGTTAACGCTTCGGCAATTTCATCGCATGATTTTTCTTTGAAAGTTATATCTCTGTAGAATTCCAATGTTGAGTGCTAAATGACAGGTTGAGAGCGTACTTGTTCAGTTAACTGCTCCATTTGGGGTCTACAACGTTACTGGAACACACAATGGCACACCAACTACTTGTAAATCATCAACAACAAACACACAGCTCAGACAACAAAGATGACGCGCTGTGTAGTTCTCGAAGGTTGGCTTGCACGAGATGGAATCTTCGTCCTGCGCATGCGCGGACTGGAAACGACGCCGGCCACGTTTAGAAAGATCGCTCAGGGAGCGAACGAAAGCCACACGTGTCCTGCGTGGCTGGCGTGACGCGTGACCGTGGCCCTGCAGTGTGAACAGCCCCATTTGATAACATGGGGAGCCACGTTTTTAAACGTAGCTAGCGTACGTCCGGACACGCACGCCACGTGCGGCGTGGAATGACCTTTAGGCGGCCGATGAGTGTGGTCGGCCCGACTTACATGCTTACTTGTATCTGTTTTGACACATCGGTTATTTTTCCACCTCTTGCGCTTTGTGGACTTAGAGTTTCAGATTCACTTTTCAGACAGTGTCTGAAATTTGTGTCTGTCGATATGAGTATCATAGAGGTGTGAATAGGCTCAGCCAGTTTGAATCTGCAGCACCCACGCGCTGATAACGTTATTCCTAACCCTGGTGTCGATTGCGCACTCGACAACCTTGTGTCTAGTACACATAGTCTGAGTTGATGAAACATAGCAGAGCCTGTGATTTCGTTAGACACTGTGTGCTTACCGTGGACACAGAGGCTGAGAGTAGGGCATTCACGCTTCTGTCTTGAGAAGTATTTTCTTTTGATCGGACCGCGATTTGCAGCACTCCAACACACTGCCGCCGCCCTCCTAGTAGCCTCGACACCGGCTTCAGTAGCATTTGGTTAAATACTGATTGCAACTGCTTAACCGGGCGAGAGTTGGGATTCTTCCTTTTCACGGTTTTCTTAAACATCTTTTATGTGGAAAGCACTCGTAATTTTGGTACGCTTCCTTGGTCTCCTCTGTGTTGTGAGTTATTTGCTACTGTCTGAAATTACAGTTATAGTAGGAACTTGCCAGTCATTTATTAATGTCATTTTTGTATTTGTTCGTGTATTCTAAACTGAAAGTGTTTGGCATTTTTAAAATTTTGAGAACTGTTCCTATTTTCGTCAGTTAATTGACCTGATTCTTTCTGTGAAATTAATTAAGTACATTCTTAAACTGCATCAGATTCAGTTAGATTGGTGGATTTTGGTTTGTCAAGAGGGTTTTAGGGCACATTTAATAATTGTTAGGAGGGGTCAATCAATCCAACCTCCTTCCCCGTGCTTTCCATTTCCCACATATCTGTACCTCTCAAACCACCCAAATCCGACCACCAATCGTAACTTTACACATACAACGTTCCATTTACTGTGTGGGAGTTCGAACCTGAATCCTCCGATTCCATATCTGCTAACAGTCATTGGATCGCGAACAACGCGAGCAGCAGTGTCGCGATACGATAAACTGCAATCGCGATAGGCTACAATCCGACCTTTACCAAAGTCGGAAACGTGATGGTACGCATTTCTCCTTCTTACACGAGGCACCACAACAACGTTTCACCATGAAACGCCGGTCAACTGCTGTTTGTGTATGAGAAATCGGTTACAAACGTTCCTCATCTAAGAGCGTTGTAGGTGTTGCCACCGGCGCCAAACTCATGTGAATGCTCTGAAAAGTTAATCATTTGCATATCACAGCATCTTCTTCCTGTCGGTTAAATTTTTCGTCTGTAGCGCGTCATATTCGTGGTGTAGAAATTTTAATGTCCAATTTTGAACAAATTTAATATTTCGTTTGGGTACGGACGGCGTGATGATGTAGTCGAGCACAATTACGTAATGTCTCTAATAGACGTCGTTCCGACGCACAGTCGCGTATGGTTCTTTGAAAAATGACCAACAGTAAGTCGTGTGGGTTGATTTTACCCTAATTCTCTTTTGGTGATATTTACGTAGGAGGCAGCAAGACATTGCTTGACTCTTTACGACACGTACTCTCTTGAGGGACGCACATGCCGTGATGCAGAACGCATTCCTTGTAGCGTTTAGCACTGGAGTAGGCTAAACGTCTCCGTAACACTTTCGCGTTACATAAACAGTAGCGACGCACGTTGATCTTCATTCGATCTCATCCATCTTTATTAGTCTCAAACAAGACGGAACCCATAATGATGGCCATTATTATGGAATTGATCACACACATGATCAGATATATCCTGCGCTCACATTATTCACTAGGTGACAGTTCGGAACCTATAGGACGCCTTTCAAAACGCAAGAAACATGGCGTCTACCTGAGGACCTAGTTCTTCTCCTTTCTAGGATTCGTGGTCGATTGGAGAGTGTAGAGTTTCACGCGATTGTTACTTGCAGAAACCATGTTGATTTTCAGAAGGGATTTTCAGTCTTCAGAATCGTCAAAACACGTCAACAAAAAACGTTTAAAAATTTTACAGCAGATCGACGGTAGAAACACGGGCATCTAGTTTTGCGTATGTTCAAGATCCCTCTTGAAAACGGCAATGCTCTTTTTCCCCATCCATTAGGGAGGCTTCACTCCCCAGGGACACAGAAAAAAATCACACTGGCGTCTTCTATGGGCCACTTTAATTTTACGTGTAATTTTATATGTTTTGCATACATTTTGGACAAAAATATAAATAATGAAAAGTTATGGACGATACGATTATGACTCTACCATTGTGAGTGAACGTATTTTAACAAATAGCCAAAATTATTTGATATTTGAGTTTATCTTTGACAAAAATTCCACTTTTTTAACTTTTACCTCTTTATTATTTTAACACTTCTCCCATATTTTTTATTATCTTTAGCTATTATATTATCACCTGCCTTGCCGTGGTAGTTTGCCCACTTTTTCAAGTTTATTTTCTTTGCCTATACTGGTTTACGTAAAGTCAAGTAAAATTGTCAATTCGCCTTTATTTCTGCAAATATCGCTGGATCGATGCGAGATATAAAAAGAATCATAAGAGTGCAAATTTACAATTTTCTCTTCCACAAATTCAATTTTCGTATCAAATGAACAGTTAAGCATTTATTTTCATTTAAATTTCGACCTCTCCAAAGGCGATCGCAAAGGCTCACTTTTAGTGTTACTTCCGTAACCTAATGTGGGCCAAAATCCCAACTAAATTCATTTTCTTCATTTACATTCATTAGAATGGAATTGTATCCCGTCATGTCTGGTGGCCTTTCCCCTGTTATTTTACTTTCTTTTCTATTATTTCCACATCCGTGATTTTGTCAATGAGAGAATATTTACAGTTGGCATTACAGTCCTATCTTTCTCTGTGAAATAATTTTGCAAAAAGACGCAGAGTATTTCGGCCTTATGTGAGTACGTTTCTGTTTCCACAACACTGTGGTCAAAGAGTTTCTAGATACGTGGTTTCGATCCATTAAACGTAGACTTCATTTATCGCGCAATAAACTCTGCGAAAGAGGGAAATGAAATCGTTTCACCCAAGTAAGCAGTAACATACGTATTAAAGGCGGAAACTTGACATTTTGTACTGCGTATGAACTTCACTGCCATTTAGGACCAGTGGACTAAACGAATCATACAGGTCACTGAACATATTCAGTGTCGTAGATAATATTGCTTCGCTGAGGCTGCAACAATAGGTCATGTATTTCGCGGTTTGTTTTCGTTCATCTGGTAACATCAATAAAAAGTAATTACTTGACTTTAGATCAAAGCGTTCTGCCGGGATCCCTCTGTAATGACAAAGCACTCTACGATGGATTGAATTGAAGCACGCCGGAAATTTAATATCAGCCACCCTACTTTAAATACGCTACAGAGACGAGCGGTGGATGCGCAAGTTGACTAATTTCTGGTTTGTCTCACAGCTGATACCTTCATTTCGTTTCTTACGGAACGATAGTTTTCCGTAATAAATTATAGCCACGATGGCAAAACGATAAAAACACTGCATATTATCAGAATCGAATGAATATGAGACACAATCAGAAACCTTTAATTTTGACATAAAGATAAAAAAAGCTTCGACCAAAATATTCGTGAAACTATTACGTACAAACTGACTTTTAAATGCAGCAAAATTTTCCTAATGAAAAATGAGAGAAGCCTTGATACAAAAAAAAGTCTGCCTTTTTTGCTGTTTGGGAAACACCTTCAACGTGGTCAATGCTGATTCGTTGTTCATAAAACATTTTAAAAGGTTCTGTCAAGTGCTAGGAAAATCAATTGAAGGATGTCCCTGTTTAATTTTTAAGACCAGTGCATATACATATAATTTAAATATTTCATAATTTTAGATCCTACTTCCGTAGACATGTAAGGAGTTGCCAGATATATTGAAAACTACCATAAATTCAAGAACATTGACATTAATGAATTCTGTCAATAGCAGCATATAGAAGCGTGTACAACAGAGGTTAAGTTCCATATACATCTTATATAATAGTAACTATTTACAAAGCATTTGCAGGAGATTATAATTAATTCATAATTCATCTAGAAGCTCTATTGGGGTATTTTAAATGGAGAAACAAAGAAATCTTGGTTCCTGGTGACTTTAATACAGATTTTCTTATACAGTCTTCCAGTAAACATTTATTGTAAATAGTAACATTGCCTTGCAATGTAACTCATACTGTAAACTTTCCATCTAGGATAACTAAATACTCTAGGACAGGTATTGATAACATTTTTGTAGACAAACCAAAGGAACAAAATGTATCGTAAAACCAATAACAACTGGCTTACCAGATCATAACATATAGCTCCTTGTTTTAAATGTAGATTCTAAGCAGATTATGAATACTGCTAAATCTAAATACAGGAGAATAGTCAGTGGACCAAATATTTTAGTAAAGTGCTAGAAGATATGAACTGGAAAGATGTTTATGGTGCTCATAACATGAATGAGAAATATATTTATTAATAATGTCAGTACCATGATGGAACACTGTTTTCCTCTAAAAGTAACTCAAATTAAACAGAAGTTTATAATAAAACCACGGATTATCAAAGGATAAAGATTTCCTGTAATACAAAAAGAAAAATATATCTGTCAGACAAGATTAGCATAAATGCTGATGATTTATCTAAAGATCGGGCCCGGTGGTCTTGGGGTAAAGCGAAGGGTCGCGGGTTCGAAACCCGGTCGGACCTCAGATATTTTCAGTCTGCGTTTTCATTCATCCTTCACCTCTCAATGATGTGAGGAGTCACCAGAAACGACATGTGGTTCGGGTTCCACGTTAATCTGTAGGTCTTCTTTCCCCGGTTGGATAACTGGGGTAGGCTAGGGACACGCAAGTCGCCGAAGTAGCGTCCAATTGAAAGACTTGCACCAGGCCTTTGAGCCACACGAAATTATTATTTATCTAAAGAGAAGGAATATTGTAAAATATTGAGACCGTAATTAAAACATCTAAACAAATGTTTAATCAGAAGAAGATAGCAATCACACAACAATATAAGAACAATGTGAGATATAGTGAAGGAGGAGACTGGTAGACCAACAAACGAACAGGCGAAGATAGCATTAAGAGTAGATGATACAATAGTAACTGATGGGCACAGTGTGGCAAATCTATTTAATAAGTACTTTATATCTGCTGGGGTTGCTGGTGTCACTAAATAATGCCCTTGCATAACTCAAACTATAATTTACAAATAACCTCAGGTACATGAATATGTCGCTCACTTCACCACAATAGATAACGTCCATAAAAAAGATCTTTAAAAAAAGCATTCTACTGGTTACAATGAAATATCAACAAACTTCATTAAGGCTTGTCTTGTGAGTTTAGTACAATTGTAATTTATTCGTGTAAATATTGTGTAACCATTCTAAGTAGGGCATTTCCTGATTGGCTACAATATGCGGATATCAAATCTATATTCAAGAAAAGGGATAAAGAGGTACCATCAAACTAAAGACTGATTTCACATTTTCCAGCATTTTCGTAAAATCTATAAAAGGTAATGTACAGGCAGCTTCGCAACCACCTGATCTCAAATACCATATTCTCCAGAACACAGTCTGCATTTCTGGATGGTTCGGATGTCGAGAAGGCTATTTACACCTGTAGTGAGAATGTAGTTGGTGCATTAGATAATAAATTACAAGCAGCATGCATTTTCTGCTGGCATTTGATTGTGTGAACTACAACACCCTTTTAAGTAAATTAGAGTTCTATGATGACACAGACCTTGCTGCAACGTGGTTTATGTCATATCTCGCCAACTGGAAACAACGGGTGCCAGTTCAAGAGACTAGTGAATTAAACCACGAGTCATTTTCAGATTGCTTCTTCTTGTGTACTTTAATTATTTCTCATCACTTTCGTGCCAAAAGCAGGGTTCGTTTGGTTTTCAGAAGTTTCAAGTAATGCAACAAATAGCATGTCGAGCATAGTTCCAGAAAGGTCAGCCGATGATATTTTCATGTACATTAATAAATGGTTTAAAGTCAAGTCCTTAACATTAAACTTTGAAAAGACTCACTCTGGACATGTAAGAGGTTTCCATCCAACGTATGCATAAAAGAAGAGCAGATAGAGGATGAAAGTATTACATTCCTGGGATTACACCTTGATAATAAATTCAGTTGGGAGGAGCACACCACAGAACTGCAGAAACACCTTAACGAATCTGTATTTGCCATTGGAATGTTAGAATACGCAGGCGACATAAAAATAAATAGGCATGTATATTTTGCTTACCCCCAATGTTATAATGTTAATGTTATAATTATGGTATAATATTTTGGGGGTAACTCTTCAAGTAAAACAAATTTTTCAGAGACAAAAATCATATAATACATATTAATTGTGGAGTAAATTAACGGACATCCGGTAGAAGCCTCTATAAAGAACTAGTTATATTAATTACTGCTTCTCAGTACATTTATTCTTTAATTAAATTTGTCATAAATAATGTATCCCTGTTTCCAACAAACAGATCAGTTCACAGATACAATACTAGGGACAAAAACTATCTACACAAGGCCTTAAAAGCGTCTATTTAATTCAAAAGGGGGTTGTACTACTGGGGAACCTACATTTTCAATAATTTGCCGGCAACCATAAATTTAGATCTCCAAAAAGAAAAGAAAATTGATGAAATATAATATATTGACATGTTCCACATCCATGAAGATCTCCCTAATACGGATCTATGGAACGAACAGCTAATCTTTTCTAATCTAACCATCGAATCTAAGTCTCAAACCGATGTCGCCCTGTTTCCCTGACGTGACGACAATTTATAGAGGTAAAAACTGTGTCCCGAAGACCAGATCATGGTCGACCTCGTGTGACATCCAAAAGAGAAATCCGATATTTGGCTGTCGTTACCGCCGTAATACTGCACCGCAACTTCTATCAGATCTTGCAGAGTCCACTGGAAGACTTGTATCGAAGCGTCGAAGCAAACAATCTACAGACGCCTTCAACAGAGTGGTCTTTACTGTTGTAGACCAGCTGTATGCCTTCCCCAAAAACGTCTTCACAAGAACCTTGTGAGGGGGCTGATATGGAGCCGTTTATTTCGCATATCAATGTATTGGGTGTTAAAGAAGTTTTCTTGGTTGGAGAACTGTGTAACGCAATAGTAGAAAGGGTGTGAGAGAGAGACAGTAGATGAGCTTGTATCCCGTGGGAAAGCTCCGCCCCTATTTCAAGTTGAGACCTGATTGGCTCCCGCCTATACTAGTTGTCCGCCAAAACTTCAAGCTTCTTTTATTAATATTTAACTTTCCTATGTCTATTAAAAATTATCTGTATACTTTCTGTAATGCTTTTGTGCTAAGCTATATTTCGGTTATTTCAAAGATTTAATTATATGTATATTTTGTAATAAGTTGAACAATGTTAGTCTAGAAGTTTCTCTTGGCGCCAAAACGGTGGCTTGTGGCACTCAGCGAGAGGCGGCGGCAGTCAGTCGAGCGCCGACCGCGATACCGTGCACATTCATGTCAGTTCAGTGCGGGCCAGTTTATAAGTTATGCAACGTTTATATTTGTAACATTACTCAGTCTGTATATTTGTGCTTGGATATACACTCGCATTTCTTCAATAAAAAAAAAAAAAAAAAAAAAAAAAAAAAAAAAAAAAAAAAAGCACTAGCATCCTACAAAAGCAAAAGTTATTCGTAGTGCAGTACTTCCTAGCCACATATCAACACCTCTTTTAGCATCACTTCAAGTACAACGGACGTGCGACCTGTGTGCTTCACCTGCGCAATGGGACATCAACTACGACAGAAGACACAAGGTTAGTAAAGAGTGAATTCAGACATGCACTGAAGTTGTATGTTGATACGGCACCTCGCGTGCAGTGCTGCTCCGTTTAAAAACCAGGGCACTGGCACGAAGTGCGTTGGTAACAACGCCGAGGAAAGGCATGAAAGAGGGGAGGTGTTTAGGAACTTTGTCAACTATGCACTGACCTTCCCTCCCTGTCTTATTTAAAAAAGAAGCCCCGCCGTAACCTCCTTCCTCAGGCGCCAAGACCACGTACTTTCTACGGTCTGCCACAGGTGCACAAAAAGGATACACCGTTAAGGCTGATAGTGTGTACCATCTGATCTCCTACCTATAGACTTGCCAAACACCTGGCCACACTCCTCTCTACGCACGTTGGTCACTGTGAACATCATATTAAGAATAAGGCGGACTTCATCGACCGTATTAAAGGACGGCGCCTAAGGGCGGAAGATACTATGGTTAGCTTCGATGTGGTCTCCCTTTTCACGTGTGTTCCCATCAAAGACTCTATTGACTTACTGGGCAAGTTGTTTGACGATACCATCGTGGATTAATTTAAGCACACACTGACGTCATCATATTTCTTATATGCTGGAGAACCAGACGTACGGCGTAGCGATGGGAAGTCCTTCCGCTCCAGTTGTCGCCAACCTCTTCATGGAGCATTTCGAAGAAATTGCCTTGGACACGGCTCCTGCAAAGTCTAGTTGCTTTTATCGTTACGTCGACGATATCTTCGTCATCTGGCCTCATGGACAGAATAAGCTAGAAGAGTTCCTGGAGTACATCAATAGTATCCATGGCCCCATTAAATTCACGATGAAAGTAGTTAAGGACGGTTCCCTGCCAATCCTAGACGTTCTTGGCCGTCGTAAACCCGATGAAAGTCTGTATCACAGCGTTTACCGCAAGCCCACTCACACGGATCGGTATTTGCACGCCACCAGCTACCATCACCCAGCGCAGAAACTGTCTGTTCTGAAGACTTTAGTATATAGAGCCGAAACCGTATCAGATGCTGAAAATCTGTCAAACGATCTTAGCCATTTACGCAAAGTATTCAAGGACAACGGCTACAGCAGGAGACAGATATCTCAAGCTGTTTCACATAAGGCGCGTAATCAGAAGAAATCTGAAGAAGACGTCAGGAAGACCGCATTTTTGCCGTTTTGTGGCTCCACAACAGGAAAAATTAGCCGGCTCCTTAAGAGACATAAAATTGACACAATCTTCAGGCCTTCAGCAAAGATCCGACAACTAATTAAGCCTGTGAAAGATGATGTAGGTCTCATAACACTAGGCATTTATGAAATTCCGTGTGAGTGTGGGCAGTTTTATGTCGGCCAGACTGTTCGCACTATTGAACAGCGACGCACAGAACACGAGCGGTGTTTTCGATTACGCTATCCCGAAAGGTCAGCTGTGGTGCAACAAGCTTTGGAAAACGGACATCGATTTGCTTCCGACGAGACATCTATTATTAAACGGACCTAAAGCTTCTGGGACAGCATAATAAACGAGGGAGTAGAAATCAAAATTTCTGAAAACACCCTCAATAAAGACGGCGGCTTGCAGCTGAGTTCAGCTTGGGATCCCGTAATTGCGGAGTAGAAGCGGGGGCGGCGTACGCGCGACCAAAACATTGCCATATATGGTCATGGAACTGGGCACCAGTGACGTCACTGGTGGCGGTGAGGCTATATAAGCACGGCAGCAGCCGCGAAATGACAGTCATACATTTGACAATGGCAGAGGAGTTCTCTGTCGAAAGCTCGTGGGCAGTAAACCATTGACGCGGCTTGTAACCCAAGAAGATTTCATTAATGGATATCGCCGCGAAAACATGCACTCACATATTGATGAAAGAGACTGAAATCGAGGATAATCGCTAATGGTGTGTCCAGAACTACACTCCTGGCCATTGAAACTGTTACACCACGAATATGACGTGCGACAGACGCGAAATTTAATCTATAGGAAGAAGATGCTGTGATATTCAAATGATTAGTTTTTCAGAGCATTCAAACAAAGTTGGCGCCGGTGGCAACACCTACAACGTGCTGACATGAGGGAAGTTTCCAACTAATTTCTCATACAAAAACAGCAGCTGACCGGCACTGCCTGGAGGAGAAATGCGTCCCATCACGTTTACGACTTTGATAAAGGTCTGGGTAGCCTATCAGGATTGCGGTTTATCGTATCGAGACATTGCTGCTCGCTTGGTCGCGATCCAATGATTGTTAGCAGAATATAGAATCGGTGGATTCAGGAGGGCAATACGGAACGCCGTGCTGGATCCCAATGGCCTCGTATCACTAGCAGTCGAGATGACAGTCATCTTATCCGCATGACTGTAACGGATCGTGCAGCCACATCTCGATCCCTGAGTCAACAGATGGGGACGTTAGGAAGACATCGATCTGCAAGAACAGTTCAACGACGTTTGCAGCAGCATGGACTATCAACTCGGAGACAATTGCTGCGATTACCCTTGACACTGCATCACAGGCAGGAGCGCATGTGATGGTCTACGCAACGGCGAATCTGGGTGCACGAATGACAAAAAGTCATTTTTTTTTCGAATGAATCCAGGTTCTGTTTAGAGCATCATGCTGGTCGCATGCGTGTTTGGCGACATCGCGGTGAACGCACATTGGAAGCGTGTATTCGTCACCGCCATACTGTCATATCACCCGGCGTGATGGTATGGGGCGCCATTGGTTACATGTCTCGGTCACCTCTTGTTCGCATCGATGGCACTTTGAACAGTGGCCGTAACATTTCAGATGTGTTGCTACCCATGGCTCTACCCTTCATTCGATCCCTGCACAACCCTACATTTCAGCAGGATAAAGCTCGGCAGCATGTTGCAGGTCCTGTACGGGCCTTTCTGGATACGGAAAATGTTCGACTGCTGCCCTGGTCAGCACATTTTCCAGATCTCTCACCAATTGAAATGCCTGGTCAGTGGTGACCGAGCAACTGGCTCGTCACAATATGCCAGTCACTATTCCTGATGAACTGTGGTATCGTGTTGAAGCTGCATGGGCATCTGTACCTGTACACGCCATCCAAGCTCTGTTTGACCCAATGCCCAAGCGTATCAAGGCCGTTATTACGGCCAGAAGTGGTTGTTCTGGGTACTGATTTCTCAGGATCTATGCACCCACATTGCATGAAAATGTACTCCTTTGTCAGTTCTAGTATAATATATTGTCCAATGAATATCCGTCTATCATCTGCATTTCTTCTCAGTGTAGCAATTTTAATGGCCAGTAATGTACAATTACATTTAAGTGATGAAATGTGAAATGAAAAGGGTATACCTCTGACACGGGAGCAAAAAAAAATCGAGAAAGATGGTCAAAATAGGACAATGAAGTGAGTTGGCTAGTTATTGTGGCAGTTTGGGAGAGATGTTGACCGCTCTATACATATACAGAGAAGCAGCCCCCCCCCCCTAAACCATTGTCCTACGCTCCTCTCGTAGTTTATTTATTTATTTATTTGTTTTTTCTGTTCCATAGGACCCACTTCAGGAGTAAGACTCCATGGTCATGGAACAAGTCAATACATTAATTGTTACACAATAATGGTAATAGAAAAATTTTAAGTAGTCCTTTGCACACGACAATCTTAAGACAAAGTGAAAAGAATCAATAAAGAAAAAATAAATTAGCTTAATTCTTTAACTTTTCTAGGAGTTCCTCGACAGAATAAAAGGAGTGAGCCACGAGGTAACTCTTCAATTTAGATTTGAAAGCATGTGGATTAGTGCTAAGATTCTTAAGTTCTTGTGGCAGCTTATTGAAAATGGATGCCGCAGAATACTGCACCCCTTTCTGCACAAGTGTTAAGGTGGTGTGGTGCAAATGTAGATTAGACATCTGTCTAGTATTCACCGAGTGAAAGCTACTAACTCGTGGGAATAAGCTGATATTATTAACAACAAACGACATTAAAGAAAAAACGTATTGTGACGCCAGAGTCAAAATTCCCAGACTACTGAAAAGGGGTCGACATGACGTTCGCGAACTTACACCAGATATTGCTCGAACCGCCCGTTTTTGAGCCAGAAATATCCTTTTTGCATCAGGCGAGTTACCCCAAAAAACAATGCCGTACGTCATAAGTGAGTGAAAGTAAGCGAAGTAGACTACTTTTCGTGTTGAAAAATCACTTATCTCAGATATTGTTCTAATGGTAAATATAGCAGAATTTAGTTTTGGAACAAGATCCTGAACATGGGCTTTCCATGACAGCTTACTGTCTATATGAACACCTAGAAATTTGAACTGTTCAGTCTCACTTATCACATGCCCATTATGTGTAATCATGTCAGATTTCGTCAAATTATGTGTTAGAAATTGTAAAAACTGAGTTTTACTGTGATTTAACATCAACGTGTTTTCTATTAGCCATGAACTTATCTCCTGAACTGCATTATTTGATACTGTGTCAATATTACGAGCAACATCCTTCACTACCAAGCTGGTATCATCAGCAAACAAAAATATTTTACAATCACCTGTTATACTCGAAGGCATATCATTTATATAAATAAGAAACAGCAATGGTCCCAAAACAGACCCCTGGGGCACCCCATACTTAATTGTGCCCCATTGGGATTGCACGTCATAGCCATTTTCTACACTGCGGAGAATTACCTTCTGTTGTCTATTATTAAAGTAAGAGGTGAACCAGTTGTGGGCTACTCCCCGTATTCCATAATGTTCCAACTTCTGCAACAATATTTTGTGATCAACACAATCAAACGCTTTTGTTAAATCAAAGAAGACGCCTAATGACCGTAGCCTCTTATTTAACCCATCAAGTGCCTCACAGAGAAACGAAAATATAGCGTTTTCGGTCGTTAAACCACTTCTAAAACCAAACTGTACGTTTGACAGGAAATTATGTGAACTGAAATGATCAATTAATCTTGAATATACAGCCTTTTCAATAACTTTGGAAAAAACCGATGGCATAGAAATAGGTCTATAGTTGTCTACATTATCCCTTTCTCCTTTTTTATAAAGCGGTTTCACTACTGAGTACTTTAATCTGTTAGGAAACTGACCATTCTGAAAGGAAAAATTACAAATATGGCTTAGTACTGGGCTAACATATGGAGAACAGTACTTTAGAATTCTGCTAGATACCCCATCATATCCACAAGAGTCCTTAGTCTTTAGTGATTTAATTATTGACTCAATCTCACCTATGGAAGTATCATGAAGGATCATTTCAGGCAACAGCCTCGGAAACGCATTTTCTAAAAACGTTATATGATTACCTGTAGAAACTAGAGTTTTGTTTAGTTCCTCTACTATATTCAGAAAGTGATTATTGAATATTGCACATATATCTAACTTGTCAGTAACAGAAACATTCCTACTACGCACTGACGTTATATCTTCTACCTGCTGCTCCTGACCAGACACTTCCTTCACGACTGACCAGATAGTTTTAATTTTATCCCGAGAGTTTGCTATTCTTTTTGCGTACCACATACTTTTTGCATTCTTAATGACATTTTTCAGAACCTTACAGTACTGTTTGTAATGAGCTACTGCATCTTCATTCTGACTGCTTCTAACATTTTGATACAACTCCCGCTTAGTTCTACATGATACTCTTATCCCCTTTGTCATCCACCCTGGCTGTCTGTTACTGAAAGTACCCTGTTTTGAGCGTTCTAGCGGAAAGCAACTTTCAAACAGCATAATAAATGTGTTCAGAAAAGCATTATATTTATCATCTGCATTATCAGCACTATAAACATCCTGCCATTCTTGTTCCTTAATTAGGCTTAAAAAGGTCTCAATTGCAACTGGATTAACTTTTCTGAGTAGTTGATATTTATGTTTAACATTTGTTTGAGAACAAATACTTTTTAGAATTAAAAGTTGGGCATCGTGGTCTGATAGGCCATTTACTATTCTGCTGACAGAGTGCCCCTCTAATAATGAAGAATGAACAAAAATATTGTCAATGGTAGAACTGCTATTTCCTTGCACTCTCGTTGGAAAAAATACTGTTTGCATCATGTTATAGGAATTAAATAGATCTAACAGCTGACTTTTCCTTGAGCTATCACCTACACAATTAATGTTGAAATCTCCACACACAATTAAATTTTTATACTTCCTATACAGTGAACCCAGAACCAATTCCAGCTTGGGCAGAAACATTTTAAAATCTGAGTCAGGGGATCTATAAATAACAACTATTACTAGTTTAGTTCCATTAACATTAACAACTCCTGCACAACATTCAAATATCTGTTCTGTGCAGTGTTTAGAAAAATCGATTGACTCCGATGAAAAATCGTTTTTTACATACATGGCCACTCCCCCACACTGCAAAGAACTCCTAGAGTAGAAGGCAGCTAACCTGTATCCTGGCAAAGGAAGTCTCTTAATTGTCACACCACTTAAAAAGTGCTCTGAAATTCCAATAATGTCAGAATCAGTATCAATAAGCATTTCATTAACTTTATCTCTGATACCCTGTATATTTTGATGAAAAACAGTAATTCCCTTATTACTTATATTCTTAGACTTTGTCAAAGGTGGTTCATCATTTCTTAGAGGGACTTCCTTTAAGCAGGAATATCTATCAGCTGTCTTCAGTCTAAAAAAGGTGCAGCCCTAACACCAACTACTACAGGAATTTTTCCATGAGTGAAACCCCCACCCCCTACTACACTGTCACCTATGAGCTTTGCCAACCTCCCCTTCCCATACCTATTGAGGTGCAGACCGTGCCTAGTAAAATACGACCTTTGGATAGTCTCAACTGGTACCACTGCAATGTGATCCATGCCCTCCATCATCAGCGCCTTCTCAAGCCCCATGTTAACACGGCTGACAGCCGTATTAAGACAAGGCCTATCATGACGCTGAAACAGCTGCACGAAATGCACATTCGTGCCACCAGTTTGAGTTGCTATCCTTTCCAGATCACCACCTATATCATATTCCCCGTCCCTATCAAGACTGTTCCCGGCCCCACCCACTATAACTACCTGATCCTCTTTTGAAAAATTCCTACATAAGTCCCCTTTGTTACAAGTGACCTGATCTAACCCTGCACTAGGCTTCACTATGCTGGTGACCTGGTACTCACTCCCAAGTACTTCCTGCAACTGTTGGCCAACACCTCTGCCATGAGAACTACCTAGCAGCAGAACCTTCTTCTTCCTAAGAGACCTCTCTACAGATTTCGGCTTACCAAAAGCTGAGGTCTGCTGAGTACTTCCTACACCTACAGCTACAGGAGGTTCATCTCCACTCAACTCTGACAGTTGGTTAAACCTATTTGCAACTTGCAATGTAAAGCTATCTGAATACCTTCTCCTAGCTGCCTTCTTGCCAACTGCCAGTTCCCATTCCCCAGCCCCCCTTCCCCTCCTCAACCTACCTAGTTCCTCTTCAGAGTTTTTCAACTGCACCTGTAAGATGCTAGCAGGTGTCAGGCGGTACCCCGGCTTAGTACCGGTAGACCACACTAGGGGCACTTCCGAGGGTGCTTCTCGCACGTCAGAGGGTAGCGTGGAGGGGAGGCTGAGGGGAGAGCTCGTGCCGCCTGCCACGAGGCCACGGCTGTGTCTGGCTTGCTGGCGTTTGAGGGGAGGTGGTGGTGAGGACAGCCGCTACCTGCCGCTTGCTCTGGCCAGTTTAAAGGGTTGCTTCTGACCACAGTGCCATCATGGGACATCTTACGGAACTGCTTCAGCACCCCCCGCCCCGCACCCCTGAGCGTGGGACCGGGCCCTTACGGAGGTTTCCCGTCTATATTTGTCTGTGTTGGTGGGCAGCAGCAGCAGCACAGACAAATATATACAGACGGGAAACCTCCGTAAGGGCCCGGTCCTAAGCACAGGGGTGCGGGGAGTGAGGGTTTCCAGTAGCTCCGTAAGATGTCCCATAATGGCGCTGCGGTCAGAAGCAGCTCTTTAAACTGGCCAGAGCAGGAGGCAGGTATCTGCTGTCCCTCAAATGGCAGCAAGCCGAACACAGCCGTGGCCTCGTGGCAGGTGGCACGAGCTCTCCCCTCAGCCTCCCCTCCACGCTACCCTCAGAAGCGCCTCTAGTGTGGTCTACCAGTATTAAGCCGGGGAACCGCCTGACACCTGCTAGCATCTTACGGAAGCGTAGGACAGTGGGGGCTGCTTCTCTGTGTATGTTACTCTGTGGCAGCAGTTCCGCACTGTGATGTGGGCTCGGCGTGGTCAGCCGCCGCCGGCCGTGACCCGGCCTGACCCTCCGTGCAGCGGCCGCCGGCATGCGGGCGCCGCCAGCCGCGCTATGCCACGCCTCGGCGCTCAGCCAACCGGCAGAGCGCGTCGCGACGTGTTTACCCTGGCCGCGTCGCTGCGCGTCACTCTCCGTGACGCGCTCAAGCGAGCGACCGCGGCCGCCGCCTGTCTGGCACAAGTTCAGCCAGAGCCGCCTCTCTGCTGACAGAGCACAGTGGCGGCGGCGGCGGCGGCGGCGAAGGATGTATAAAGGCTACTTTACACGACGACACTAGGTTTCATGAAACTGCGCTACTGGCCAGTGCGCATGCGCGGCAGGCTTTCGCGCAACACGTTGGCGAGACTAAGCAGTTTCGGCACCTTCCAACTTTGGCGAAAGTGATTGCGCATATTTCTTTCTTTCTTTCTTTTTTTTTTTTTTTTTTTTTTTTTTTTTTTTTTTTTTTTTTTTTTTAAGTTTAGTTTGTAACCAATACAGAACACAACACAACATAAAGAGGGGAACGGAAGAAATAATTCGTTTTTTGAACATATATGCGACACCTAGGTGTTTGTGCGATTTTAAGCAGCGGCGTGTTAGTGCTCTTGAAGCAATTATTCGTGAATTAAATATTGATGGGTTGACGATTAGTGAACTGCAGACTAAAATACAATCAATTTCAAATACCTACACAAACTAACTATGGCAATTGTGAATTTGGGAACACGGTAAAGGTACTGTAGGACGAATATCTACTTGACAAGAAACGTAATGCAGTTTGTAATTTCAGTTCTGGTAACAATGATTCACGCATAGCAGCATCTTGTTTCTTTATTGCATTACTAGATCTCTTTAAAAGGAACGTAAACTGCTCTGGTGACATTCTAAGTTGATTAAAATAGCTTCTAGGGTCTTCAATTACAATTACAATTTCTTTCAGTAAGGTCGCTAAGCAACCGTTTCTTTTTAATCCATTCACAAACCCAAACACGTTTCTTATTCTTTTTATGTTTAGTCTTATGCAGTGACTTCACGGAGAGAAGCAATAGCTCGACCACAACTCTTACAGCTACCAAAACGTTCATTCTACGGCGTCTACGGCACTCACAAAACAACGAAACTGAAGAGTAAAGTATTGGCGCCGTGTCTTCAGACACACACGAAACCAGTTGCGCGCAATTCATTTCATGAAACGAGTGTCGCAACCTGGTGTCGTCGTGTAGATTAGCCTTAACATTCCAGCAGGTCTGCAGCGACATCTGTAGCTGCAAGCAAGCACCTCCGAGTAAAATCCTTCGTTGTTGTTCTTGTGGTCTTCAGTCTGCAGACTGGTTTGATGCAGGACTCCACGCTGCCCCGTCCTGGGCAAGTCTCTTCATCTGAGAATACGTTCGGCAACCTACATCCTTTTGAATCTGCTTACTGTATTCTTCCCTCGGTCTCTCTCTACGACTTTATCCCACACTCTTCCTTCTAAGTTGATAATCTCTTGATGTCTCAGAATTTGTCCCACCAATCTATCCCTTCTCTTAGTCAGGATATGCCAGAAACTTCTCTTCTCCCCCATTCGGTTAAGCACCTGCTCATTAGTTAAGTGATCTACCCATCTAATTTTCATCATTCGTTTATAGCACCACATTTCGAAAGCTTCTATCATCTTTTTGTCTGAACTCCTTATCGTCCACGATCCACTCCCATACAATGCTACACTCCAGATAAATGTTTTCAGAAAGGACTTAATATTGGATGTTAACAAGTTTCGCTTCTTTAAAAACTCTTTTCTTTCCATAGCCATTCTGCATTTTATATCTCCTTTACTTCGGCCGTCAGAAGTTATCTTGCTACCCAAATAACAATACTCATCTACTACTTTTATTGTCTTATTACCTAATCTAATTCCTTCAGCATCACCCGATTTTCTGACATTACATTACATTACCCTCGTTTAACTGTTTTTAATGTTCATCTTATATCTACCTTTCAAGACACTGTCCAATCCATTCAATTGCTCTTCCAGATCCTTTGCAGTTTTGGACAAAATTACTATCCTTCACATAAAAAATAAAAATAAAAAATTGTAAATCTAGCGGACTCAACTACGTGGTCATTAGTCCGTAGCTTACAAACTAGTTAAACTTAGTTAAACTAACCTAAGGACAACACACACACTCATGCCCGAGGGGGACTCGAACCCCTGACGGCGAACGGCCGCTCGCACCACAGCACGGCTAATCCGCCGCGGCCCTTCACATCCATTACAACTCTTGATGCCAGCACTTTGTGTCTGGTTCCAGTAGCTTTCTCTCGTATGATTTATTTATTTATTTATGTTTCATACTGTTCCCGAAGGGATAAATAAGAGAGCCATTCAGTAATTAAAGAAATAAATTGGCCAGTAGAAAAAAAATCCTTTTTCTGCTTTTCAACGTAACTGCTTTCAACAATTATGCACTTATTCCCACGGGCTACAAGTTTCTTATTCCGGCTCAAAAGTTCCACAACGTTCTGTTATTCCTTTTTTTTTTTTTTTTTTTTTTTTTTTTTTTTTTTCTTGCTGAAGGCAAGAGGAGAAGAAGTAAAAAGTTTGCGGTTTGCCGATGACATAGTAATCCTGTCAGAGACCGCAATGGATTTGGAAGAGCAATTGAATGGAATGGTAAATGTCTTGAGGTTATAAGATGAACATCAACAAGCGTGAAACAAGGATAATGGAATGTAGCGTCAGAAAATCAGGCGATGCTGAAGGAATTAAATTAGGTAATGAGGCAATAAAAGTAGTAGACGAGATTTGTTACTTGGGTAGCAAGATAACTTCTCATGGCCGAAGTAAAGAAGATATAAAATGCAGAATGGCTATGGGAAGAAAAGCGTTTCTGAAGAAACGAAACTTATTGACATCCAATATTAGTTTAAATGTTAGGAAGTCCTTTCTGAATGCATTTGTCTGAAGTGTAGCATTGCATGGAAGTGAAGCGTGGACAATAATGAGTTCAGACAAAAAGATGATAGATGCTTTTCAAATGGGGTGCTACAGACGAATGATGAAGATTACATGGGTAGATCATGTGACTAATGAGGAGGTGCTTAACCGAATTGGGGAGAAAAGGAGTTTCTGGCATGTACTGACTGAGAGAAGGCATAGATTGGTGGGACACATTCTGTGACATCAAGGAATTGTCAACTTAGCATTAGAAGCAAGAAAATCAAATGTTCAAATGTTTGTAATTCTATCGGACCAAACTGCGTGGTCATCAGTCCGTAGCTTGCAAACTACTTAAACCTAGGTAAACTAACCTAAGGACGACATACACACCTATGCCCCAGGGAGGACTCGAACCTCCACGGCGAGCAACCGTGCGCTCCACAGCGAGATGCTTTAGACCGCACGGCTACACCACCGCGGCTTCGAAGGAAGCGTGTGAGGTAAAAATCGTAGAGGGAGATCGAGGGACGAATATAGTAAGCAGATTCAAAAGGATCTAGGTTGCCGAAAGTATTCTCAGATGAAGAGACTTGTAAAGGACTGGTTAGCGTGGAGAGCTGCATCAAACCAGTCTGCGGTCTGAAGACCACAACAACAAGGAAGGCAAGAAACCAGCGAATATATACTGTACAATGTCTAAAGTTTATGGTAAAGGTTGTATGAATTGTATAGATTTATATAAGCGGATAGAGCTGTCAGAAATGGTCGCGACTCAGTGATTGACGGAGACCGCTATGGTCGACCATTTGCAGTTTTAACTCCCTCACTTAAAAGTCGAATTGATGACATTATTCGTGCCGTCCGCCGTGAAACAGTGGAAATGATAGCTGATAAGGTTCAAGTTAGTTCATAACATGCAAAACATGTGCAACATGTATGCCAAAGGATCTGACACAGCTACACAAGGAAACAAGGATCAGAGTGTTATAGCGAAAAGTAAGCGCCACACGCCAAACGCACGAGAACGATTGTGAACAAGGCAGCGGAAAACCGGCAGCCAATAGCACGCCGGCGCCGCGCCACCTGGAGGGAGAAACCTAGAAGCGCGCCCTCTACAAGCGGCTATATCTAGGCCGACATGCGTATGTACAAGCCCCGTCTGAACTCAGCTCCGTAATAGGCAGTCACTACGACCCTGCGCAGTTGGCAACGTGCAATACGCCGGCGCAAGAAGAGAAGAACAGATATGAGTTGAGTAACTTTGTACATAATCGTAAATAAAACTTGTATTACTGATCTGTATAGCTGTTATAGATGTCCACGCATCCTGAACAGAACCTTTCCTGAAAGACGAGGCTGACCAGAATGACTAAACACAGAGTATGCGATAAGCCAAAGGAACGTTAAAAGAAAGTGAAGGTGAGCACTTCCTTGTGATGAAACTTGGGTTCACTATCATGACCCAGAATCAAAAAGGAGAAGCATGGAGTGGGAGCACATCAACTCACCTGTCAATAATAAATTCAAAACCCAAGAATTAGCAGGAAAAGCCATGTTGACAGTGTTTTCGGAAGCTCAGGGTCCAGTTTTTATTATTATTATTATTATTATCTCGAATAGCAGTGTAGAATAAGCAGCCAATGCTAATCCGATTTGCTTTTAGACAAGCTGAAGCCAGCCATGAGACAAAAACGTCGTGGCTCTTAGAGGAGAGGCGTAACTCTAGAAAGACAATTTGCATAGCTATATCGCTTAACTCCACCATGGGCACTGATAACTACTTCCATGTGTGATGGCATCCGACGTGTATAAGGCGTCCTGTGGTATAGCCACCCACGCTGCATTCACCTGATGCCGAAGTTCATCTCTGAGTGTTGGCACTCGGTCACAGCGCTGCACTGTCATTTTACCAAAACCCACACATTTTCCATTGGCGACAAGTCTGGTGATCTGGTACGCCAAAGAAAAAGTCTGATATCCTGAGTGATCAAGAAAGCATGTGTTCATTCTACAACATGTGGTTCTGTATTGTCTTAGCATAAACTTGCGTCTTGTGCAAATGGTAATGCTATGTATGGTATGTCTTGTACATACACCAACTATGAGCCGCGGTGTAGTAGCCGAGCGGTCTAAAGCGTCTCGCCGCGGAGCGCGCGGTTGCTCGCCGTGGAGGTTCGAGTCCTCCCTGGGGCATGGGTGTGTGTGTTTGTCCGTAGGTTAGTTTACCTAGGTTTAAGTAGTTTGTAAGCTACGGACTGGTGACCACGCAGTTTGGTCCGATAGATTTACAAAGATTTGAACATTTTTGAACCAACTATGATTTGTGGCACCCCACACCATAACGCCCCTCCTTGTCTGCAGTGAACCAAACCATGCGCATGATTTTTCAAACAAACAACTTGTATTTCTCCAATAACATTATCTGATGCAATTTCTTTTTGCATTGAAGTAGTTCAAAGCACCATTGTAATCTATCATTTTTCTGCACTTTAGTCAAATTTATGTGAAGAAATTAAAGACACACACGTAGCTCATAATTTAATAAACAGCTACGAACTACCTTCACTGATACTGTATGATGTGCTACATTTTTCCACTCTTGTGCCAGACCCAAGGTGGACACAGATATAATCTGCAGAGTATGGTGGACGATGTGCAGAGTTTTTGTCCTAAGCGCTAGGCGAGTTCATTCCTTCATTCAGAAGGGGAGGCCGCGTCAGTCCACTTTCGCCTGCTGGCCAGTGAGCTGGGCACTTCCCCTCCAGCGCTCGCTCACTGCTCTGGCCACTACCCCCACCACTACCGCTCTCCCCACGCTTGCCCAGCTGTCTGCGCCGTCTACTCGCCAATTTATTCTGCGTACACTCTACGTACTGCAGCGCCATACGGATAAAGTGCCAATGTTCTCCAGGGCTGGCCTGGGTGATGCGACATGACATGTCGTCGTAATCCACGGCCAAAACACTTCATTCCGCATGAGCAGCAGTTTCTGTGAGGGATGCAACACATTCAGTAATGCCAATAATGCGCCCTTTTTTAAAAGTCGCTAATTTAACGGTACCGTTAGCGCATGTCAGACCGATCCATTACCTTCAGTTTAAATTGACATTGAGAGCCGCATGCACAATTTACCAATAGGTCGTATTGTACCGCAATATTGATATCGAACCCGGTGGGCCGAAATATTTCAAATGCTAACAATTTCTGCGTAACATACGACTGCACATTTCCTATGAATATGAACTTCTCATCTCTAATATTTCAAGGTGTTCTGTTATTATTTTTTTCCTGGAGTGTATCAAATTTTCTACAGAGTTTTAGACATTTTTTTACTATTTGACATGTGTGTGTGACTGAATGCTAGTCTTAGTATTGTTATTACTGTCTCCACTACTGTCCTTTCCATTACCAACAACGCTGTTGGCAGCAATCTAGAGGCAGACGAGTTGTTTCTGTTTGGGTGTGTGCACAACTGCAATCGAATGATCACATGACATCGTCAGTAGCAAACTAAAACTATGCTCGCCGCTACTTCCAAATGACTGTCAAAATGTAATTTCAATCGAGGTATAGATCCTGGATGACGGATATGCCTACACTCATATTAGTCCAATGTTTCATTAGAATTTTCTAGAAATCTAGATATTTCATAATCAGATCAGACAGCCAAATAGACTCACGACGATTGTCCTTTCAAACTTGCTCAGGCCCTCCTAATGCTGCTTCTGGCATCTGCAGTTTTGAGATGGATACGCTTGTTCCGATTAGTACTTCGATGGGTGACGAATCAGCTACACTGCATACTGCTAAAATTTTTCCATTTACCTCTACAGCAGAGAGGACAGCTTAGAATGAGACGCGCAGTCCCTGATCACCAGTCTTTGCCCCCATGTCCTGAATTAAATTTCAAAACTCTCCTCAATGATTCCCAAAGTGACGGAACGCGACACTGTCGATCATATGATGTGTACGTAAGCTCATCGGTCACCTTGGTGACATTTGAGAATGGTATGTTGTGTGTCGGTACTAGGTTCCCCCCTTTCCTCTATTATTGTGCGACACGAAACACCACACTATACCACACACACAGACACATACACACATACACATTACAGTAACATAACTGTCACAAACAACGGTTCTCGTAATTTCGCAAACGAAAGGGGGGGGGGGCATCCACCATAAAGTATCGTAAAATCGTTACCAGTGGCTAAACCAGCCCTTCAGGCTCTTCCAACCGTTCTTTCCATATGAGCTTACATTACTTACTACACCAATAAGCAGCAGCTCTAAATTCTTCAGAGTAACTATTTAAACACCTCACGCTGTTTACGCCTTTTCTACTCTACCATACCTGGTAAGAGCACCAACCACAAACTAACACATTCTGACAGTCGCTCTGTGTACCGCATAGAATTGCAACAGTACGATCCAGTGTATGTACAGAAGAAAAATTAGGTTTTTACACCCTGTCGACAACGCGATTATTAGACACGACACACACGCTGGATATGTCTTTTTTTAAGGTTGGGGGAGGAAATTGATAGTACCCTTCCAAGGGAAACATGCCGGCATTTTCCTGAGTGATTTAGTGAAATGTAAAAAATATTAAATATGGATGCCCAAAGACGGATTTCAACATTTTCCTGAGTGATTTAGTGAAATCTAAAAAATATTAAATATGGATGCCCAAAGACGGATTTCAACCGACATCATTCTGAACAAAAGTTCAGTGTGTTATCACTTGGCCACATTTCTCGGTTTGTATATGTCTACAGTAACAGTGCTGAATATCCAAAACGTGACACTAAGAGGGAACAACAACGTCTACATAAATCATTTGATACAGCTCTGAATAACGAAACGAAAATGATGAAATCGGTATTGAGTGCTGCCGTCATTTGCTACCACGTATTAGTATACTGATCTAGTGTAGCAGAGGGAGTTATATCCCAGGCCAGTTGCTCTGCAATGATTGTGGAGACCTTGGCGGGAGAGCAGAAGAACAGCGAAGCCAAGGCAGCAATGCTATAAGAAAGTTTTCAGCACAGCTTGACATATGAGGTTACACACTGTCCTTTTGGAATGCGGTTATCGGCAAGCTCTGAAGGGAGGACAACAGGCTCCAATACATCAGAGATGTAAAGTAGATTGGTTTGTGTAGCCAATGTGTGTTAGGTAGGTCTGAGAGTGGAATATAAAACTTCCAAACCATAATAACCAATACAGGAATAAAATGTCGATGCAGAAACCAATAGAGCTCTCATTACGATCTCCAGACTCTAATCTGACAACCGTGGTGCTGCTGGCATAATATGGATTCGTCCGAAAAAAAAAAAAATCAATCCACATTTTTCATGCGACACTACGATGGTCGGATAATACTCTTTATACAACGTGCAACGTGGTGAGAGACTTTAACTGGTGCCTTATACATCGCTGTACTGGTGTAGTGGAGCTTGCCGACGGCATTTGCAACAGGATAATGCACTAGTTGCATGTGGCACGCAATCTATCACACTTCTGCGTCTCCCATGGATTGCATTGCTGACATGGCAGCATTCGATCTCTAGCCTATCGGAAACATCTGGTCGATGACTGCAGAACGATCGGTCCGTCATACACGACCCACTGCTACACCAGATCGAATTTTTCAATATATATGGAAGCAGTATGTTGCTTCAGCCACGAGCGTAGTCTTCGCTCACTACGCAACCTCATTTCCAAACGTTGAAACGTCTTGACACTTCAGCTACAGATATTTTGAACGAACTTCACTACTGTAAGACAACTGAAACTGCCCCTCCCCCAAAAAGAACAAATTATCTACGCCTCTAACTGTACCCCAACAATACATCCAAGGTCGATTATTTGATCATTTTACAACATAGTGTCACCAATATAAATTTGAATTCTCCGGTCCTTCGGGGTGTAAATTTCTGGATAGCCAGTAATGTAATTTATCATCTGAGCATGCACAGGTTTTCTGAATATTTCACTTCTTTTGTCACACAGTTCCATTTATGAGCTTTTATTGTCCAGTGAAGAGTGGAGAAGAATAAGGTACTAAGAGGTGTATCTGGAATTCGTAAGGAGAATTTTAAAACAACGTATATGTTTACATTAATCTCATATCACAGATTTAGGGTTCTCATTGTACTTCAGGAATAAATCTGAAAAAGTAGAATGTAAATAATTTATTGAAAGCATTATAAATGCAATGCTTTGCAAACTGACTAGAAAGAAGTGCCAATTAGAACGTTTCTACATCATGTGACATTAGCCAAATACGAAAAAACAGCAGTGTAAGTTGTTACTCATGTGTGAAACACTTTCTCTAAAAATTAGCATACCAACCAAGTACAGGGACATAAAATGGAGTACCGAGAAGCCGTGCGTAATGGGGCGCCGTGTGCTGCGGTGCGCGTGGCCGTCGGTGGTTCGAGTCCCCGCTCGGGCATGGGTGTTTGTGTTGTCCTTAGGTTAGTTTACCTTAGGTTAAGTAGTTTGTAAGCTTCTGACTAATAACCACGCAGTTGAATCCGATAGATTTACTTTAAAAAATAAAAGTACCGAGAATACGGTAACAATGTGAAAGAATACCTCTTCGTAATCCATTTCCAGTTTGAAAACATGAATAGAAAATGATCTTAAATGAACAACTGTCGTAGAAACAAACAGATGAAAGGATCGATATGATGACGTAACCGAGATTTTTTTACATCGCAATATCCCAATCTCGTCGCTTGACATTCAAATGTTCGTAAAGCTATGGGACCAAACTACAGTGGTCATCAGTCGCTAGACTTACAAACTACTAAAACTAACTTATGGTTAGAACAAAACACACACACACACAAACACACTCACACACACACACACACACACACATGCCCGAGAGAGGGCTCGAATCTCCGACGGGGAACGGCTGCGCATACCGCAGCAAGGCGCCTTACCGTGCACGGCCACTCCCGCATGGCTCTTGACAGTCCAACTTTGGGATATTTCCCGTGTATTTCTGCAAAGCGGTTATTGAGAAATCCATTAACATATCGCTGAACTTTCTAAGGGCTTCCGGATGTCGTTAAAAAGTTAAAATCGTTTCATTTGATGTTGCTGATCTCAAAATAACGTATTACACATGAGATAAGAGGATTAAACATGCACAAATATACTTCTATTTCCCCCTTTGCTTACTATGAATTACCAGAAACCAATTTTAGTTACGTTTAATCGTTCATGAACTATAATGGGAGTGTGTTGTTGTGGTCCTCAGTCCGCAGACTGGTTTGATGCAGATCTCCACGCTATCCTGTCCTGTGAAACCCTCCTCGTCTGAAAATACGAACGGCAACATAAATCCTTTTGAATAAGCTTACTGTATTCGTCCCACGGTATCCCACTACGATTTTCACCCCACACACTTCCTTCTATTTCCATGTTGACGATTTCCCAACAACCTATCCCTTTTCTTAGTCAGGATATGCCTAAAACGTCTTTGCTCCGCAATTCTGTTGAACACTGCCTCATTAGTTACGTGACATACCCATCTAATCTTCAACATTCGTGTGGCACCACATTTCAAAACTTCTATGCTCTTTTATGTCTGTACTCCTTATCGTCCACATTTCACTCCCATACAATGTTGCACTCCAGACAAATGCGTTCAGAAAGGACTTCCTAACATTTGGACTAATATTTAATGTCAACAAAAGTCGCTTCTTCAGAAACTCTTTTTTCCCATAGCCAGACTGCATTTTATATATTCTTTACTTTGGCCATCAGAAGTTATTTTGCTAGCCAAATAACAAAACTCATGTACTACTTTTATTGTCTCATTACCTAATCTAATTTCTTCACATCGCCTGATTTTCTGACATTACATTCCATTACCCTCGTTTTACTCTTGTTAATGTTCATTTACATTTTCCTTTCAAGACACTGTCCATTCCATTTAATTGCTCTTCCAGATCCCTTGCTGTCTCTGACAGAATTACTATGTCATGACCAGACCGCAAGGTTTGTATTCCTTCTCCCTGGACTTTAATTCCCTCTCCAAATTTTTCCCTGCATTCCTTAACAGCCTGTTCAATGTACAGATTGGACAACATTTGGGAAGGCTACAACGCTCCCCTACTCCCTTCCCAACAACTGCGACCCTTTCATGTCCTTCGACTCTAACAATTGCTGTCTTGCTTTTGTACAAGTTGAATATAACTCTTCTCTCCCTGTATTTTACCCCTGCTAACTTCAGATTTGACAGAGTGTATTCTAGTCGACATTGTCGAAAGCTTTCTACAAATCTACAAATGCTAAAAACGTAGGTTTGTCTTTCCTTGGCCTATCTTCTAAGATGAGTCGTAATGTGAGTATTGCCTTGCTTGTTCCTACATTTCTCCTAATGCAAACTGATCTACCCCCAGTTTTTCCATTCATCTGTAAATACTTCGTGTTAGTACTTTGCAACCATGACTTATTAAACTGATAGTTCTGTTCACATTTTTCTGCACTTGCTGTCTTAGGAATTTGAATCACAATATTCTGTCTGAGGGTCTTTCTCCTGTCTCATACATCTTGTATACCGGGTGGAAAAATTCATTCATAGGTCTGACGCAGTGGCGGTGCGTCCTACATGTTCACTGGTTCATTGCACTCCCGGAAGAAAAGGACATTCAAAGTATTTTTATCACATGAGAACGTTTTACGTCGCGTAGGAAGCACTTTTACGAGTCGTAGCGGGTCCGCCTTACATAGGCGGCTGCGGCCGCAGCGTTGCAATGCGCCTGCGCGACTGAGGTTCAAATTCGTTTTTGAACCCCCTGGAGTCAACATATGGGCGCTACCGCGTCAGGGAGGGGCGAGGGGAAACGCCGCTTTTAACTTTGGCGTTGTAGCTGGTAGAGTCGCCAGCTATTTGCTAGTCGATCTTTGACGTTTACGCACGAAAGGCCCCTAAGCAAAGAACTTGCAGCTACTGCGCACCTCGCCTTGCGCATCGACAAATCCTCCATTAAGGCAACATCAACCCTTCATATTTGTTTTTGGCACATTGAAGATTCATCAAAAACACATCCTATTTGGTAAAAGCCTTCAGAAGATCCGATCATGTGTAATAATGTAGTTACTACTCTACATCTAGCAAGAAGAGCCGTGTGGTTAGCGGCATCGCGTTGCACCGCCGAAGTTAGTGGGTTTTTTGACCGACTGCAAGCAATTTTTTAAAACCCAATCTTCTGTTTAACAGATACAGGAACACCAATGACTTTTTTATTGTTACTTACCATATATCTTTGGCCTTTGTAGCAAATGTGTTGCGATTTTGAGGGTAAATTTAGGAGGGAGTGCTGCTAACAGTATCACGTTACCCGTAGGTACCTTGTCCCTTCATTGAAACAGATTTACTTTGTTACAGTCACTTAACAGTGTAATCAGTTATTTAGTGTGTTTAGTGTACATGTGCATATTTATATGTTCGTGGTGTTTATTATCAGAGAACACTGAGCAACGTACAGTATCTTTTTGAAACACATTTCTCAGCTTTAAGCTTGGAAAAAAGCGTGAAATATAGAAGCTTGGTAGGCCACCCGTCAAATGTTTGTATAGCTTATGAGACTTAACTACGGGGTCATCAGTCCCTAAACTTACAAACTGCTTATGAACTAGCCACTACTATGGACGGCACAAATATCCATGCCCGTGGGGGTATTCGAACCCCCGACCGTAGTGGCCTTGCAGACCGTGACTGGCGCGCCTCAATCCCCTCGGCCACAGCCGCCAGCGCCACCCCTCAGCTTGAGTTGAAATAAGCGCAATCAAGCCAAGGTAAGACATTTTGCAGATTTTTTTTTTTACGAATATGTTTCTAAAGGGGAGGGGGCAAACTGGGTAGCTTTCCTGCAGCTCCACTCGCAGAGGTGCGTCAAATTGTCTCTTTGGACGCCGAGCGGTTACCGGGCGGCGCCACTGTCATGATCCGACACTCAAAGAAGTGAACACCAGGCATCTAAAGCACCATTCGTCATTGGTGTAACGTCTACTCTTTCTGTACAGAAAACTTACGTTTATCTTGTTATACATTAATCGGCTTGTGGGTTTTCCGCGAGGTGCGCAGTAGCTGCAATGTCTATGCTTTGGGGCCTTTCGTGCGTAAACGCTAAAGCTCTAGCAGCTAGGAGCTGGCGACTCTACCAGCTACAACGCCAATGTTAAAAGCGGCGATTCCTTCGCCCCTCCCTGCCACGGTAGCGCCCATAAGCTGACTCCAGGGGGTTCAGAAGGGAATTTGAACCTCAGTTGTGCATGAGCATTGCAACGCTGCGGCTACAGCCGTCTATGTAAGGCGGCCCCGCTACGACTCGTATACGTGCTTTCTCCATGACGTAAAAGTTTCTCAATTTGATAAAAATAAATTGAATGTGCATATAAAATGATCTGAGAAGAGTCTGAGTTCGACATTCATCGAGAAAAAATTATCTGTGCCTTACGTATTCTATTAGAATTGATATTTTCGCTCGAGTATAAATTTGTGGTTGTCTTCTCGTAAGTAGAGTGCTGAAAACGTCGCGTCCGCTCGGCGCAGCCCCCGCGCTCCGGCGCGGCGGCAAGTAGCGAGTGGCGGGGTGGTGCTAGCGCGCATGCGCGCCACCGACGACGCCGGCTGCCTGCCGCCCAGTAGCGATGTGAGCTGCAGCCCGGCCGCTCGCACGTCCACTGCCGCCGACGCCGCAGCACCAGGTGAGCGCCAGCGGCGACCGCCTTGCGCTGCGGGTTGCATACGCACTGGGGGCCGAAACTTCGACACAATCCCTCGCGATTTTTCCACACGCAGCAAGCTTCCGCTTGTCAGGGTTTAAGATGGGCGAAATATTTTGCTATTCCAAATACACAACTATTTACTGAAATCTGGCATTTAATTTCCTTACATCTACATCTACATAGGTACTCTGTAAATCACATTCAAGTGCCTGGCAGAGGGTTCATTAACCACTTTCATAACTTTTCTCTACCGTTCCATTCCCTAACAGCGCACGGGAAGAAAGAACACCTAAATCGTTCCGTTTTCGATCTGATTTCTCTTATTTTATTGGGATGGTCGTGTCTCCCTAAGTAGGTGGGTGTTAGCAAAATATTTTCAGATTCGGTGATTGAAACTTCGCAAACAGATCACGCCGCAATGAATAAAGTCTTTATTTTAATGATTTCCACCCTATTTCTTGCAACACTTCCGTGACGCTTTCCCCTCCGTAACGTGATAAAACAAAACGAGCTGCCCTTCTCTGAACCTTCTCAATGTCTTCCGTCAGTCCCACTTGGTGAGGGTCTCACAAGGGGCAACAGTACTCCAGGAGAGGACGCACAAGTGTGATGTAGGCTGGTGCATCTTCGAAGCGTTCTGCCGATGAAACGTAATCTTTAGATCGCCTTCCCCACAATATTTTCTATGTGTTCTCTCCAGTCAAAGTTGTTCGTAATTGTAACTCCTAGGTATTTGGTAGAATCTACTATCTTAAGGTTTGACTGATTTATCGCGTAATTAAAGTTCAGCGGATTTCTTTTAGTGGTCATGTGTATTACTTCACACTTTTCTTTATTTAGTGTCAATTGCCAATTTTCGCACCATGCAGAAATTTTGTATAAATTGTTTGCAGTTGCTTTTGATCCTCTGATGACTTCACTAACCGATAAACGACAGCATCATCCGCGAACAGTCTAAGGGAGCTCTTCAGATTGTCTCCTAAATCGTTTATAAACACGAGGAAGAGTAGGGGACCTATAACGCTTCCCTGTGGAACGCCAGATATCACTTCTGTTTTACTCGATGACTTACCGTCAATTACAACTAACTGTGTTCTTTCTTATAGGAAATCGTGAATCCAATCGCACAATTGGGGAGATATTCCATAAGCACGCAATTTCATAAGAAGCCGCTTGTGGGGTATTTCTTGTCACAATCTAAACCTCAGTGTATTACGCTTCTTTAGCCTAAAATGACAACATATTAACAAAACTACACTTGAAACACTCCGTATTTCGTATTATTTGCTTGCATATCACTACTGCAAAAAGCTGTATAACTTTTTTGTTTTTCATTTATATTCTTCTTGGCGACGGTTCACATTTTCGTAATATAGTCCAAAGAATTTTGACTCGTACACTTCAGTACCAATTCGTGATAGCGGGTCACTGATAGCCTCTTCGATCTCCTCCTCTGTTGAATACACTCTGCGTCGCATCATTGCTCAAAACTCGGTTCCTAAACATCACTTTATTTGACCTCCCGTGGATGCTTTTGTTTTTAATACTTCAAAACAAGAACTTTGTAATCCGAACGGAAATATTTTCCTTTATAATTGCCAAAATTACGCGTATAACGCAAAAGCTGCTTAATTTGAAACAAAATAATCGTAAGTTTTCTGCAAATGTATAAGACGTCATATCCAAAACATTTCGTGAACGATTCAAGGTAAACTTTAGTACGTTTATTGGAACATGACTGTCTTTTGGTTTGTATGTTTAATCTCCTTTCCTCGTGCATCAAACAAGATTTCGAAGCCAGTAACAGTAAATAGTACGATATTCATTTTTAACGACATCCAAAAGCTGTTAGGAATGCATCTACAGTGATATGTTAATATTTTGTTTCAGCTTGTAGCAACAATATCCGACAAACGCCCCATAGTTGAAACGTCAAGCGACGAAAAACTGATATTGCGGTGTAAACACCGCAAGGTTCCATCGTTCTGTTAAGCCTTTTAACTGTTTACTTCATTCCACAACAGTTGTTTATTTAATACGATTACGTGCGCACATTTGAAAATTGGAAATGGATTACGTTAGAAGAGCCATTTTTCGCACATTGTGTTTCCAATGTTACAATATTCTCGGTACTTTGTAGCATGTCTCTATACTTGATCCAAGTGTCAATACTTAAAGAAAGTGTTTAACACACTTGTTAATATGTTTGATGGATGCGTAGTGCTTTGTTATTGACACTTGGAACAAAAACTGTGTTATTGACACTTCTTTCTAGTTGGTTTCCATTAGTAAATTACCTTGAGCTCCATATCAGATTACCTCCCAGAATTTTTGGACACAAATCAGTTATGTATACATGGTTTTCACATAGAGTCTAAGCATTCTGTATGTTATTTCCACTCTTCCTTTGCATATTTTTTCGAAGAGTCATCTGATCACTAGATCTTAGTATGTAGTTCTGTCTTAAACATTTGTGGTTAGTCTTTATGTCGTAATGAAGTATGCCCAACGGACGTTACGTTTAATCTTGGTAGGACCACCTTTACCCATTACATTCAATTACCTTTGTGTCGTTTACAATTTTGGCACATTTTACGTATGTATCAGTGGTACGTTACAACGCCAATAGTACCAAGCGTTACATCACTTCATTCTTTTATTTTGAATGTAATTGATTTTTTTTTCTCTTTGGTTCCATCAAAAACCGTATTTGTTTTATAAGTTCGACTGATGTATGTATTAAACATACAATAAATGACGTGCCATTCCAAGTACTATAATCTGACGAAATCTCGTATAGATATCTTATTCACGAAATAAGAGGGGTACAATAGTGAGTTATATCATAAGTGATTACCGTTTTCTGAGTTGACATTTTTTGTAGTTCCAACAATTTACACAAAATAAATATCCACTCAACCGAAATTGAGAGTTGAGCAAGTTACTGACTTGACTAATTTACAGTTTAAAAAAATCTGAACCTATTACTTTTGCATCACTTGACTAATTCATTGCCGCGCAGGAGTAGCCGAGAGGTCTGGAGCGCCACGTTACGCATCCCGCTGCCTCTCGCGTCGGAGGTTCGAATCCTCCCATTGGCATGGATGGGTGTGTTGTCCTTAGGTTAGTTTTAGTTTAAATAGTTTGTAAGACTAGGGACTGATGACCAATGTAGTTTAGCCTCATAGGATTACAAACATTTTTTGACTAATTCATTTACATTCTCAGTGACGAAACTAACTGTTTCTGTATGTCTCTCTCTCCCCGTTTCTCCGTTTCTTTGAGTTTGTGTATGTGTGTGTGAGTGTGTGTGTGTGTGTGTGCGCGCTCGCGCTCGCGCATGTTTTCTGCAAGCGGCTGACTCACCAGTTATTTGCATGCATTTATGTGCATCATTACAAGAGAATTGAGCAAAGAGATAATTCAGTATGTGTTGTCCATTAGCAGTTTTGAGTGTGTAACGTCACTGCTGCAACCACCTAATCTTCGATGGGCGAAGTTGCCGTTATATTCTATTTGCTGCTTAATCGTTTAATAATTGTTCCAATGATTTGACGGTATGGGATGCGGACAATTACTTGGTTGATCCATAACAATAATCTTCGTTAACTTCCTTTATTACGGAACGACAAATGTCAATAACTTTCTTTAAATACACTGATTAAATAACCGCGTGCCACTATGATGAATGTCTACAAATCCACACGGAAACATTTGAATACGCAACTGCAACTCATATGCGATACGACAGAAGGGCAAAAACTTTAGCCACCACTAAACGCGGGTTACGAACTCACTGCCGACATGCTACTGCCTCGCTCTGCGGTCGGCGGGAGACTGCCGCACACCGGCCAATAAACAAAAAACATTCCAACCTAAGCATTGTTGCCAGCAGCTATCGCTGCACGCCAACGATAACTACCGTTCGACCAAAACGTACCAAAGAGGTTACTAAGCCAAAACCCTGTATCCTCACAAGTGTTACATAGTTACGCTGACAGTATGATCCAGAAGTTATAGACACGCATCGAAAAGGAATCACGGCATTGCCGTTCACAATTTTCAAGGACAAATCTTAATTTCCAAACTCTCGATAACCATTATCGCTATTAATGCGGTGAAACGCAATAACAGCTGGCCATACGTTGTCAGACAACACTAGATCAAATAAATAACAAGAAATTTTAAAAATTAAAACTACATTAATAAACTATGCACAGATACTCGTAGATGCTGTATTTCAGTCACAAGAGTTTGTCACAATATACGAATATTCTTTACTGCTGATTACTGTGAACGTCCAAAATACATTTAATTATACAAACACTGGAACAAAACAAGTAACTTCATCAAAAAGCCGGTTCTGAAAGGAGTAATATGAAGAATGTGGTATTCATTTCATAAGTGACTAAGAATCCTCTGTATTAAGAGCCCTAAAAGCCCACTAAAGCACTGAATGGTTTATTGCTATATAAGTAATGTAACGCAATATATCATGATTTTTAATTTACGATGATTCAAAAACAATTTCAAATGTTTGTAAATCTATGGGACTTAACTACTCTGGTCATCAGTCCCTAGGCCTACAAACTACTTAAACTAATGATAAGGACAACAATACACCCATGCTCGAGGGAGAACTCGAACCTCCGACGGCGAACAGCGGCGCGCTCTGCAGCTAGGCGCCTAAGAACGCTCGGCCTAAGAACGCTTTGCAAGTGTGCAATTCCACCGAGTGATGTGTCGCAGTGGCAACACACTGGATTTAGGAGGACGGTGGTTCAAATCAACCACCGGTCATCCTGAATTACGCTTTCCATGATTTCTCTAAATCACTCAATACCTGGATGGTTCCTTCGAAAAGGTATAGCCGATTTCGTTTCCCATTCTTACCTAAACATCTAAGCGTCGGATTCGTCTCTAATTAACACGATATCGGCAGGGCGTTAAACCTTAATCTTCCTTCCTACACCTTTTAGCATTTTGGTATATTTTTAAATCCTCCCCCTCACTCGACAGTTTTTGAAACGGCAAAAATTAATTATGTCGTAAATATAATAATATTTAACAACAAATCCAACCACAAATGATAAATGTACATCTCGAAGTCTCTATAGTCAGATGTAAGTTGGAAATAGCATCACTAACGCTATCCGTGCTCTCTGCCCGCCGTATGACGCCAGTCATACGTGGCGATGGCGTTGTTTCAGTTTTACAGCGCATGCATAAAACACGGTCTGCTGAAGGATTTAATTGAAACAATAAGTTCTAGTTCTCTATCGAGTACATGGAGTATTTTATGTATTTGTTTTGTTTCGTTTCTTTGATTGTTTGGTTTTGGATATTACGTTTGACATCTGCTTTATTTTGTTACAGTATTTAGATTGTTTTGCGTTGTCTTTTATATTCAGTGCAATAATGAGGCGATACTGTATTATCCACAGCAGGGAAATTTTGCATACACACAAACACTGTGCACCACGCAAACTGATTATTGTAATATTATTGCACAATTTACAGCACATATCACAATACTTAAAGCGATAATTAACAGGTTTTTCTGTAATATATCCGCCTTTGAACAACGCATACCTAAACAACTTCAGAAACCGAGGAGATGAAAACATTATACAACAAAAATTGAATTTTCCGGATATTATTTCCTTATATCACACTACTGTTTCTTCGAGATTTGCTAAATAATATTTCAGTTTGTTGTGAATATGCTGGTAGATTTGCCACTCAAAATTTTTTACCGTTTCATAAATTGTGGGGTAAGGGAAAGATTTCGAAATATATCGAAATGAACGGACCATGGAAATTATGTGTCAACATTTCGTGTGTATTCTATCGTTTCGACGGAATCTGCTAAGAAAGATACCAACGCCGTTTTCTTCTAGGGTTTTTACACTATTTCACTTATGGGTACAAATAAAAAAGTACTTCTATTATTTTTGACGTAGACTACAACAAATTCGAAGTGTATCGGAATCTGTCTGTGGTACTTAGGTAGCGTTACTTGTTAAAGGGCTATTTACAGATAGGGCGTAGTCATAGATGAAGTCACACGTGACTGGTTAATCACCAACAACGTTATTTCTGTGCTACGACTCAATTGTTCGCAGCGCTTTTCGTAATATGTATTATTGTATTTTCGCATGTAATTCACGCGTGCGTGCTTAGATATGAGTGTAAATAAGAATTTTTTGTGATGAAATCAGCAAGTAAGTGCAGTATTAATGTATTTGGCAATTTGTCATTTATTCTCTAGATATTTTTGTACTCTGAAATATCCAGTAAAGACCATGTGAATTGTATAAAACTTGACGTGTGTAAATCCATAACAGAGCAAGACGGGAAGTTGCGCGTATGTTGTCAGCGCAGGTTTTTCGTATTTGTATGTTTCAGTAGTATTCATTGTGAAAACATATCCATTTCTTGACTAAATCATAATGGCAAATGGCAAAATTTTAAGTATACAGCATGCTACGGTTAGAGATTTCATCTCGGAAAGAAAAGAAATATTTTAATTTACTGAGCAGCTAATTTATCTTAGTTTTATACAATATATCAAATAGTTTATGCGAGTGCCAAATTCGGGTGTTATGACATTCAACAACTGACAACGTTTCCCGTGCGAATTTTGGCAAAACAATACGGCCGTCTGTCCATATTATTAAAGTTATCAGGAGTTCTCTCCCTATATGAATGCTAACTAACACGTCGGAAATAAAATCAATTTATAACGACGCAGATATTCTCTATGTTAAAATAACCACGTACATAAGTGAAAGATAACATCGAGTCTTCCCATTATTTTAATTACGCGTTCAAGACAACGTGAAATTAGGCATTTAAAAATGACGTCACAGATATTTCTGCTACAGTGTGACACAGTGTTTGGGATTCCAGAAGTAGTGAGCAGATTCCTAAAGGTGGTTTCACATTGTTTAGTTACAACAGAATTCTTCTCATTGCTAAGACAACCGTTGATGATTCAGCACAATACTAATGAAATCAACAAATAATTTTCTAAGCATACGTCGTAAATGTCGCAACATGACAACACCAATACAATTACAATAATTCTAATTTATTGCCGAGCCTCTAGTGGTAATTTTTATTTTGATTACGTATTTCCATCGCTCTGAACCATCTTCAGACGTGTAGAGTTTCATAAGATGTGACATGGTCGAGAATTGAACAGTGATCCAGTAGTGCAAATTAATTTTTGTTATTTACGTCAGTGATCACAACATTTTGTTATTAGACAAATAGTTTCAGTCAGTGATGAACATCTTCAGGTCCGTTATTTTTAGAACATGTCCCAATACAACGTAGCCATAAAAGCAACGTCACAAACTAAAAGTATCATCTGCACAGCTTCGTCACGCATTTTGATTTTAAACTAGGCACCACTGTTTTCGTACCTTCTGTTCACAACATACGTTTGTGCCAGGAGATGGGCCTAGTTTACATTGTATTTTAAAAAGTCGTCACGAAGCTTCACTTTTATGTTACATTTATTTTAAGACGCTTTCATTATAGCTCCATTATATTAGGACGTGTTATGAAAACAATGCATATCAAGATGTTCATCATTGACCGAAACTGATAGTCTAGTGGTGAAATGTTGAGATCAATGGCGTAGATAAAGATAATCAGCCATGCTGAAATTGTCGCGCGGGTTTAGGCGCCATGTCGGGATTTGCGCGGTCGCTCCCGCCTGAGGTTCAAGTCCTCCCTCGAGCATTGGTGTGTGTGTGTGTGTGTGTGTGTGTGTGTGTGTGTGTGTGTGTTGTGCTTAGGTTAGTTTAAGTTGATTCAAGAATTTTGTAATTCTAGCGACTGATGAACACAATAGCTTTGTCCCATTGGTCCATAGCTTTACAAACATTTGAATATTTTTTTGAGAAAATCAATATTTATAATTTATGTTAGTAGTTACGTCCGAAATCTTTTTTTCTGAATTAAACCATATAAAAGTACTGCACAGCTGAAGATCACGTAGAGCGATCGAAGCATGTAACCCAAAGAAAAATATTCACAACACATACTGAACAATGTAGAGCACTAAAATGCTATCCCGGCATAGGGTGCCCACCTGTTGCGCGCCATCTAACAGCGGACAAAACGAAGAACACATTCATCTCCAATAATACCAGTCATTGTTGGCCGATTTTAAACATTTACAAAGTCTGCCACATTCTACCCATTAAGAAGTAAAATGCTATGTAAAATTTGTCCCTACAAGGCGGTTAGGAACTGTATGTTTCTCTTGAAGCTGGCAACACTCAAATATACCGACTTCGTTTATGCATTACTCGAAAATGATAACAGGTACTTAAAATTTTTACAAAATCTTCCTCTCGCTGATACCTTCCGCAAAACAATTCTACATCTACATAATTACTCTGCAAATTACATTTAAGTGCATGACGGAGGGTTCGTCGAACCGCTTTTTTGATATTTGTCTACCGTTCCGTTCTGTAATAGGGCGTGGGAAAGAGGAACACCTGAATTTTATCGTTTTCTATCTGATTTTTCTTATTTTATTTTTTATTTATTTTTTTATTTTTTATTTTTTTCATATTTGATGGTCATGTTTTCCTATGTATCTGGGTGGTAACAAATTATGTTCGCATCTGGAAGAGAAAATTGGTGAAAGAAATTTCGCAAATTGATCCCGCCGCAACGAATAACGGCTTTCTTTTTCACAATTTTCACCCCCTCGTGCATCATTTCCGTGACACGCTCGTCCCATTATCGCGATAATAGAAAACGAGTTGCCATTTTCTGAATTTTTTCTACATCCCCTGTTAGTCCGACTTTACCGGGATCCCACAATGCACATCAGTACTCCAAATTAGGCGCACAACTATAGTGTAGGCATTTTATTTAGTAGAAGTGTTCCATCTTCTAAGTGTTCTGCCAATGAAAAGCAGCCTTTGGTTCGCCTTCCCTACGATCTTTTCTATGTGTTCTTTACAACTAAATTTGTTCGTTATTGTAATTCGTAGGTATTTAATTGAATTTACGGTCTGCAGATTTGAATGGTTTATCGTGCAAATGAAGATTAATGGGTTTATTTTAGTGCTCATAACTACTACTTCACACTTCTCATTATTTAGAGTCAATTGTCAATGTTCTCATCATGGAGATATCTAAGTCGTTTTCCACTTACTTTTGATATTTTGGTGACTTTACTAAGCGATAAATGACAGCATCATCCGCGAACTGTATAATACAGCTGCTTAGATTGTCTCCTAAATCGTTTATAAGGCGCAAAAGGGGCCCATAACAGTTCCCTGTTTTACCCGATGACTTTCCGTCAATTACTAAGTAACGAGCCGTTTCTGCCAGGAAATGGCGAATCCAAACGCACAACTGAGGCGATATTCCATAAGTAAGCAATTATTTGAAAAGCCGCTTGTGAGGTACAGTAAAAAGGAAGAAAGTGTATTGATTACTATTTTTCCCCTTTAATACGTTCAGCCTTCAACCTCGGATATGAGTTTTTTAATAATTGTCCAAAAATGTTCAAATGTTTTTAGAGCTTAAAGGACTTAACTACGGGGTCATCAGTCCCTAAACTTACATACTACTTATGAACTAGCTAATACTAAGGACGGCACAAATATTCATGCCCTAGGGGGATTCGAACCCCCGACCGTAGTGGGCGTGCAGAATGTGACTGGCGCGCCGCAGACCACTCGGCCACCGCGGCCGGCCTAAATAAATGTTTTTAAAACTAAGGAGCAAAACTGCTGTGGTCAGCGGTCCGTAAAGTTTCAAATTACTCACACAAATTTACAACACACACACACACACACACACACACACACACACACATGCCCGAGGGATGACTCGAACCTCCGACCGTACTGGCCGCGCAATCCGTGACATGGCATTTTACGCGCGACATGTCGTTTCAATTTATTACTTCTTAACTACTTATTCCTTTCACAATGACATATGCACACCGTCTCTATGTATATCAATTAAGGTAGCTAAAAAATTATATCGAACTGTAAACATTCATTTTGCCTAAATATGGAGCGCAAATTACCTCATATTCCGTGGAGCTGAAATAGCGGCGCACGAGTGACCGTGCGCTCTAAGGCGCCTTGCTGCAGAGCGCGCGTTTACTCCCCGTCGGAGGTTCGAGTCCCCCTAGGGCATGAATGTGTATGTGTGTGTGTGAGTGTTGGCCTTAGCATAAGTTAGTTTCAGTAGTTTGTAGGTCTAGCGACTTAGCAAAAGATCTTGCCGAGAACCCGAAAAAATTCTGGTCCTATGTAAAATCGATAAGCGGGTCAAAGCCCACTGTCCAGTCACTAGTTGATCATTCCGGGGCAGTAATAGAAGAAAGCAAACGGAAAGCTGAAGTTCTAAATTTAACCTTTAAGAAATCTTTCACGCAGGAGGACCGCACAAATATACCATCATTTGATCAACGTACTAATTCCGAAATGGGGGACATAGCAATAGGTATTTCCGGTGTAGAGAAGCAGCTGAGAGAGCTAAATACGAAAAAGTCTGCTGGTCCGGATGGTATACCAGTTCGGTTTTACAAAGACTATTCTGCGGCATTGGCCCCCTACTTAGCTGGCATTTATAACGGATCTTTAATTCAGCGCAAAGTTCCTAGCGATTGGAAAAAAGCGCAGGTGACTCCCGTGTATAAGAAAGGAAAGAGAACTGACCCATACAATTACAGGCCAATATCGTTGACATCGTTTTCATGTAGAATTTTGGAGCATATTCTCAGTTCGAATATAGTAAATTTCCTTGAAACGAAAAAGCTTCTTTCCATGAATCAGCACGGGTTTAGGAAACATCGTTCATGTGAAACTCAGCTTGCCCTTTTCTCACATGACATCTTGCAAGCCATGGACGAAGGGCAACAGGTCGATTGTGTTTTTCTCGACTTCAAAAAGGCGTTCGACACGGTGCCACACTGCAGGCTGCTAACGAAGATACGAGCTTATGGAATAGGTTCACAGATTTGTGACTGGCTGGAAGACTTCCTAAGTAATAGAACGCAGTACGTTGTTCTCGACGGCGAGTGTTCATCAGAGACGAGTGTATCGTCAGGCGTACCCCAGGGGAGTGTGATAGGACCGCTATTATTTTCTATCTATATAAATGATCTGATGGACAGAGTAAGTTGTAATTTGCGGCTGTTTGCTGATGATGCTGTGGTGTATGGGAGAGTGTCATCTGTAACTGACTGTAATAGCATACAGGTTGACTTAGACAAAATTTCTAGTTGGTGCGAAGAATGGCAGCTAGCACTCAATGTAGAAAAATGTAAGGTGATGCGCATGAGTAGAAAAAACAATCCTATAATGTTCGAATACAGCATCAGTAGTGAGCTTCTAGATGCGGTCGCGTCGTTCAAATATCTAGGCGTAACATTGCAGAGCGATATGAAATGGAACGAGCATGTAAGGACAGTTGTAAGGCAGACAGCCGACTTCGGTTTATTGGGAGAATTTTGGGAAGATGTACTTCACCTGTAAAGGAGACCGCGTATAAAACGCTTGTACGACCACGTCTTGAGTATTGCTCAAGTATTTGGAACCCGCAGCAGATCGGTTTGAAGGAAGACATAGAGGCGGTTCAAAGGCGAGCAGCTAGACTTGTTACCGGTAGGTTCGACCAATGCGCGAGTGTCACGGAAATGCTCCGGCAACTCAATTGGGGATCGCTGGAAGAAAGACGACGTTCTTTTCGTGAATTTCTGTTAAGTAAATTTAGAGGGCCGGAATTTGGAGTTGAGTGTAGTACGTTCTAGCTGCCGCCTACTTACATTTCGCGTAAAGATCACAAAGACAAGATAAGAGAAATTAGGGCTCGTACGGAGGCATATAGGCATTCTTTTTTTCCTCGTTCAATTTGGGAGCGGAATAGGAAAGGAAATGCCTAGTACTGGTACAGTGTATCCTCCGCCACGCACCTTACGGTGAATTGCGGAGTATGTATGTAGATGTAGATGTAGATGATGACCGCCGGCCGCGGTGGCCGAGCGGTCTGTGGCGTACCAGCCACGGCCTGCACGGCCGCTGCAGTCGGGGGTTCGAATACCCTCTCAGGCATGAATGTTTGTGCCGTCTTTAGTGTAAGCTAGTTCATAAGTAGGTTGTAGCTTTAGGGACTGATGACATTTGAACGTTTTTTGACTGATGACCACTTCAGTTTTGTTATATATCTTTACAAACATTTGAACAGTTTTTTTGCATTTATGCTATACGCCTTTCGTTTCTTTTTTACTTGATAAGCATCATTAGTAGAGTTTTTGATGTTTTTAATCGAGTTGTTGTTCCCTTGTGTTGTATCCACAAGTTTCGGATTGTCGAATTTTTTGTGTCTCTTGATGATCACATCGTTTACACCTTTCACTTCCATTGTGCACTTTATGAACACACAGATCTTACATCAACGGAAATTCCACCCCTATCAGGCCCTCGATGATCGTGATTTGTAACGTGGTACAGATATTTTTCGTCACCTAAGGGACGACATTAAGATTTTACAACGTGTGCTCTTTTCTAGCCAAGTTGAAGTAAATTTGCATAACACCCACTTCTGGGAAGCCGGAAATCCACACCGGCTTCGTTAGATGGAACATCAACAGCCGTTGGAAGTAAACAATATGGATAGGCACCATAAAACATTACATTGTGGGACCTTACTTCATCTGAGGTTTTCTAAATAGAAATTCGTAGCGCACAGTAGCTTAGTATTCTGCTTGCTGTGCTACACCTGGATATTCAACAGTGTGTGCCTGTAACACGACAGTTGTTCGGCTCACTCTCCCCGTGTTGCAACGCAAATAACAGAAACTTCCTTAACAGGTTGGATCGGACGAAATTATGTTGTAAAATGGTCTGCGATGTTCCCCGATTTGATTGCTCTTGATTTAGTTTTGTGCATGGCTGTGAATCAGCGACTGTTACAATACAATTAAACTTTAAAGGGGCAGCCCTCAGTCGCATAGTACGAATATAATCGTAACCAGGTTTCAATGCCGCTATGGGCACCTTCTTCAGACGAAGATGAATATGTTAAAACTACATGTCAAGATCTAAAATAATACAAAATATCTGACATAATCAGATAGTCATACCTGGCTACAATTATTTACTTTTTTAGGTATGACTACCTGAAACCTGGTTATGATTATATTCCTACTTTTCGACTGAGGGCTGCCCCTTTAAAGTTTGATTGCTCTTGATTTATTTCTCTCGGGAAATGTCAAAGATGCCTCAAGTATCCCAGACGATATGCTTCGTCGAACCACCAGCGCATGTTCTACAATATCGTCAATTGTAATTGCATCGATTCATCTTTTCTTCGATCGCCGATTGCAAATGTGCCTTTCATTCAGTGGTAAGCGTGTTAACACATGCTTGAATAAAGAATAAAATTATGCTTTTGGAGGAAAAACAGTACGTCACGTGATTTGTTTGGTTATCAATTCATTGTTATTAAACTGTTTATTACATTTACGTGAAATTTCATTGCAATGTCGAATAAGCCTGTACTGCATATACCAATGTCGTGACGCGCTTACGTTCAGCATGAAACGACGCTTCGTTAAGCAGAATATTTATCTTGCGGAGTACAGCTGGACGTCTATGTATTTTTAGCATCAAGTTTAATTCACTCACTGTATCCCTCGTGATATAATTTAGAACAGTGGAGGTACAGACAGCAAGTAATTTACCTCCAAGAAATACGAATCCACATTAAGGAGAAAATAGCTGAAATCTTTCATCTAACATTAAAATATATAATACACTAATTGCTTTTTGCCGTGTTTAACGCCTCTTTTATTTTTTTATTTATTACTTTTTTATGAATGAATACTTGATTTCTCTGTTTGAGTTCACATAATTGTAGCAAGATACACAACCATGATAAACGTATTCCTAAGTGCTTTATGATACACTAAATTATATTCCATTGCAGCATTCGTAGGTGAACCTGCATATGGGTCTTCGTTCATGATGTTAAGCTTTATTCCGTAGCACAGGCCTACCTTGCCGTATACAAATACTCAGCCTGGTCAGAGACACCTGCTTGGCGGTTTTTGCACAGCAAATGTATCCGTTCACCTTGCTCTCACCTTCTAGGACACTCCTCGTATCTTTTTACGACAGGCTTTAACGGCAGCGTTAACTAATGCTACATAACAGTAATTGTCGTGTCATCAGCTCTCGAATGCAGTTCTAAAAAATTTACGGTTCCATTAAAGAAAAAATGATGAAAAAGGAAACCCACTTTCTTGAATAACTCGTCTGACAACAGCTGAGTTGATGTTTCTAACGTCAACCCAACAAACATACGATTCATCATTAATAACATGTAAACCTTACGTAAAGGTTTGTTAGGCCTTCGTCGAAAGTAATTGTTTATTTTAGTGGTCAGTTTTTAACTTCATAAATCGTCATCTTCAGATTTGTAAAAACTGACATAATATGGGAAATTGAGTTTTTGACAACAATTCTCTCTTCATCATATAAAAGTAAATGGTCATCTTGAAAAAGCGTATCACACCTGTAAGAATCGGTATTCCTGACAATACATCTGGACTCTTATCGAAGTAGAAAGAGAATTAGTAAATCAAACAAATCACATGGATCTGAAATTGGTCTATTAACAGTACTAAACCAGTCATCAATTTATTAATTGTTTAATACGATTTTGGCTGATTTACTAATTAATAAGCAAGAAATGGGTGCTATCGACAAGGGTTCGCAAATCGATTCCGTATTTCTTGATATCCAGAAGGCTTTTGACACCGTACCTCACAAACGGCTTTTAATCAAATTGCGTGGTTATGGTATATCGCCCCAAATTTGCGATTGGATAGGGGATTTCCTGTCAGAGAGGACACAGTTCGTAGTAATCGATGGTAAGACATCGACTAAAACAGAGGTGATATCGGGCGTTCCACAAGGTAGTGTTATTGGTCCTCTGCTGTTCCTTATTTAGATAAACGATTTAGGGGGAAATGTAAGTAGCTCTCTTAGCCTACAAAGATTAATGCAAATAATTACAAAAACGTGCTTAAGTTATAAAAATGTTACCATACTGTGTCGTCACAATAATATGGTAATGCATTGTATAACTTGAGCACGAGCCGATTTCAACGTTAACGATGACCCCTAGTTTTATGAAATGAGAGCATCTGAGTATTGCAGCTAGTTCTACTGAAACTGGTAATGAAATAATTTGTTCCAAGATAAGCGGTCTTGGCAGTCAATATAAAAACGCCCCAACAGAATGCGTAAGTTGTTATTAGTTTATAGTCATCTGTTTTGATGGCTAATTATATGGTCGCGCTTCGCAACGGATGTCAAAGAAGGACCTCGGCATTTCATCGCATTTAAAGAGTCCGGACCTCAGTCGATAAGAATGGAATCCTTGTAGGATCTCTTTGTCGATAAACTCAGTTGCCCTAGGCAAGATACCGCACAATGAAGCGAAAGACTCGACGTTTTCCTAGGCATTGTTATTTGTAAACAGGACAGTTTCAAAATAGACTACACATTCAAATCACAAGGCAAAGTACATGAATTCGATTGTCCTTGCAACGAATTCTTATGGAAATGAAATACATCGATAAAAATGAAGTAATGTCGTTATCTTTTAAATTTAAATGTAACCTGTCGAAAGAAGCAAAGAAATAAAATATTAATATACAAAGTGAAATCAATAGCTCGCTGTCTAATGTTAGTTCACATTTATCGAGACAAGAATGCGGTACTTAATTGGTCTGGAGCGCCACGTTGCGGATCACGAGTCATACCGCGTCGGAGGTTCCAATCCTCCCTCGGGCATGGATGTGTGTGTTGTCCTTACGTTAGTTTAACTTAGTTTAAGTAGCTTGTAAGTTCAGGGATTTATGACAAAGTGGTTTGGTCCCATAGAAAGCCAAACACTTGAAGAGTTCAACAGCGGCACTTAATTCTGACGTAGGCTTACCAAAGTACTTCTGCCAGTGAGGCAATACATACAACAGCACCATCTGTTGTCTCTTTGTTGCACTATGAAACTTACAGGGTCTCTATTTGTCCCTTGCTGTACTATGCGGTACGTATAAGAATAGCAAACACCTAAAACTTCAAACTACGATCCCTTTTCTTCCCTTGAATTGATTTTCATTAAATTAAGCCTACATGTTATACCATAGTTCACTCGTGTTTCCCGCGAAAACCGCTCCAAAATACGTCTAGTAGTTTGAAGTGTACAACGACAAACCTACAGTCATAGCTTTATTATTAGCGTGAAATGAACTGTGTGTCTTCCACGCGTCGCACCCTGTCACGCAGCGTCCACACCTGTGTTGGGGGCGGCGCCCCCGTGACGTCACCGGAGATCATCAACCCTCTCTGCCCCGGCCCAATGTTTCCCTGATGCCCCCGGGGAGTTCCACCCCCTCGATCAGCTCTGTCAGCAACTCCGTCTTCCGCCCGCAGAGACTTCTCCAATTTTTCACACAACCCACTGGCGCCTCCCCCGCCCTTTCGCTGTAACATATTGCCGTTGTCTTTCCAGGCTGACCAAGCTATCTATATTCGCCTCCCAACTTTGCCAATACCACCGTTCGTATAACTGTTGATCCGATAGTTTTATCTGCCTGGTGTCATATTTCTTGGTGTATGTATTACAGGGTTCAGTGTGTACTGGGAATATACCGCATGTCGTCTAAAGACATCGATAAAACCTCCAAAATATAACATCAGAGCTCACAATACTTTCTATGTGATGAATCCAATTTCCGTTAATAATAATTTTAATCCCTCAAAAATGTTCAAATGTTTGTATAGCTTATGGGACTTTACTACGGGGCCATCAGTCCCTAAACTTACAAACTACTTATCAACTAGCTAATACTAAGGACGGCACAAATAACCATGCCCGAGGGGGGATTCGAACCCCCAACCGTAGTGGCCGTGCAGACCGTGACTGGAGCGCCTCAGTCCCCTCGGCCACCGCGGCCGGCTTTAATCCCTCGGTTAGTCGAATAAACCACCACTAAATATTTGGGATGTATGGTGTAACCGAAATTTAACGGAATTTTTTGGTAGTCATCCATAGGTTTTCACGATTTCTATGTCTCACACTTTTCACGCAACACACATATGACAGGCACGAAGCATTTTGTAACTGGTATAGACTTTCTGGCGATGTCATTATCGCGTAAAAATTGGCAATTTACTCTAAATAATGAAAAGTGTGAAGTCTTCCACATGAGTACGAAAAGAAATCAGTTGAACTTTATTTACAAGATAAATCAAGCAAAAGTGAAGGCCGTAAACTCCACAGAATACCTAGAAATCACTATTACTTCAGACTTAAACTAGAAACACAACGTAGATAATGCCGTGGGAAAGGCAAAACAGAGACTGCGTTTTGTTGGCAGAACCCTTAAAAGATGCAACACAACTACAAAAGAAACTGCATACACTACGCTTGCCCGTCCATTTTTGGAGTATAGCTGCCCAGTGTGAGATCCTTAACAGGTGGATTTGACGGAGGACATCGAAAGAGTTCAGAGAAGGGCAGTTCGTTTCGTACTGTCACGAAACAGGGGAGACAGCGTTACGGAAATAATACAGGATCTGGGATGGGAATCATTACAACAACGGCGCTTATCGCTGCGGCGTGGGCTACTTACGAAACTCCAATCGCCAACATTCTCCTCCGAATGCGAAAATATTTTGTGGACTCCCACTTACATAGGTAGAAATGATCATCAGAATAAAATACGTGAAATCAGAACTCGAACGGAGTAATTAAGGTGTTCTTTCTTCCCGCGCGCTATTCGAGAATGGAATGGGAGATAAATAGTGTAATGGTTGTTCTATGAACCCTCTGCCAGGCACTTAAATGTGATTTGCAGAGTTTCGCATGTAGATGTAGGTGTATATGTAGATAAACGATACTATCAACTGAAAACAGTTTACAAAGGTTGCTCAGACAGTCTCCTACATCGTACCATTTACAACTGCCCATTATACTAATGTGCTCGAAAACACCGCGTGCGAAAGTGCTATTATTCACGGGTCTATCTCTCTGCTTCCATTGATCACAGAGACAAGGGGTAGTGTGTTTTGCATAGCTCTTGGCCTAGTCATTATTTGCAGACCTCTCAGAATAATGGGTATACTGTAGCTATCCTACATATTTCAATTACTATACATTTCCTGCAGTCCAGCAAAATCGAGCAAATTGGTTCGGTTTTTCACATAACGTGTGGTATCGGGTGATTGTGATACGTGTTCATCATTTATTCATGTGTGATTCCTAAGATTATATTTGGGTATGGAAATCACCGGTTCTGGTGATCACCACTACTAGACTGTCTACTCGTTTTAAATCATTTAACACAAATTCATAAAAACACTGTTTTAGGGCTTTCTTGCAGTTTGAATCAAAGGTATATAAATAACTATTCATAGCAAATGTCTAGTATTTGAAAACAACACGCCTATTTATTTGGAAACGTTAATGTTCGAAAATCTTTATCCGTTATGAAGATACAATCGAGAAACTGTGATGTTCGGCTATCGAAAGTGCCAGTTATGCTGAGAGACGCTGTTAGGGCGCTATAAAAGTTACCATCCATTTTTAAGTCGTACTAGGCGCAAAGTTGTGATTTTTCCACTCGTATAGTTTCTTAACTTCGAGCGGTGCAGAATTGATTTTATTTTCGTTATTCGTCATAGTTGTTATAAAACATTAATTTAAGTCAAGTATTTCAACATATTTCAAAGAGTTTTCGAACGTAAAAACACATTTCATAGACTTTCTGTAGCCGGCCGCAGTGACCGAGCGGTCTGCGGCGCGCCAGTCACAGTCTGCACGGCCTCTACGGTGTTCGAATCCCCCCTCGGGCATGGATGTTTGTGTCGTCTTTATTATAAGGTAGTTCATAAGTTTAGGGACTGATGACCCCGCAGTTAAGTCCGTTAACCTTAACAAACATTTGAATATTTAGACTTTCTGTAGGGATTATTTCATAGCAAACGTATGTTGTTTGTTTGGAAATCTATCGGACTTAACTACGTGGTCATTAGTCCGTAGCTTACGAACTACGAAAACTAAGGTAAAATAACCTAAGAACAAGACACACACACCCATGCCCAAGGGCGGTTTTCAACCCCCGACGCCGAACAGGCCGCGTGCACCTCAGCTCGGTCCCCAGCACGCATGGCTAATCCGCCGCGGCAGAGCATACATCAAATTCAGAGGAGATATCTAAATGTTATTTAAAATTGAGAACACAAAAAAGTCTCCTTTCGCTATTGAGATCTATAATTATTTCATGTAATGTAATGTAAGACTGAACAGGGCTAACTGGCTCGATGTATATTCCGAGCCGCTCAGGCCTGTCCAGTTAAACTAGCGGGATTCCAAATTGGTATCTGTTTGTAATTATCCTCTCTAATACTTTATATTCCCCTGATTTATTACACCATATTTCTCTCCTACTATTCTTTTTTGGTTGTATTTTTCCTTTCTATTATTTCTTTTTGTTCTCACTTTTTTCCAAAGCTGTATAAGAATATTGTTAAATAAAAATACTGAAATGCAAAAAGGAATGCCCCGTCTCCACGTGGCGGGATAGGGCCAACGGTGCGAGTGGAGCGGCAACTGGAGGATGCCAATCACAGCGTCCTCCAGGGCCCGTGTCCAGTCGCAGCGGCTAAGAGGCCATTCCACGACCCACCATATTTCTTAGGCGGTAGCTCATAGTAGCACAGCAAAGAAAAAAATTAAAAAAATACGCTACTGAGATGTTTGTTTCATGTCCGATGGTCATACCCAAGTAGTGTGCCCACTTCTGCCCAAGTGGACTTCGTGATTGTTAATACAATTCCATTTTAACAAAAACATACTGTAAAAAAAGTTGGGCATAAAAATAATTTCTCTTAGTGTAAATACAGACGAAACATAAAGATATTGTCAAATAGTTGCTTATCAACATAATTTTCGTATACAAGCAGAACACCCTGCTATACCAAGGAATCAAATGTAAGCAGCTCTCGTCGGAGCGCAAGAAACAGTCTGATAGGAAAGTGGGGAACAAGTTCCCTATGTCGTAGTTCTTGTCACCCTCACCAAAAACTTTGACATCCGAACATATTCGAGTTTTTTTGTAAACAAAGAAATTAAGGGAAAGTGACGGTGAGAGGAATTAGTGACAGGGCCAGTACGAGAGAAACAGAAAGCAGACACTCATGGTGGTAAAGACACAGTGTAAGTTAAAAAAATAGATGTGATACCAGTGGGAGTAAGGCAGAGGGGGAGACTTTGCAGTAACGTAGCAATCGCTGTGGGGATAATAACCACTAAAGACACACACTTCAGATGACAAAGCATCTTAAACAGTGAGTTGTTATGGTCTTCAGTCCGGAGACTGGTTTGATGCAGCTCTCCACCCTACTCTATCCTGAGCAAGCCTTTTCATCTCCTCATAAGAACGGCAACCCACATCCACTTGAATCTGTTTACTATACGCATCTCTTGGTCTCCCTCTGAGATTTTTACCCCACACACTTCCCTCCAAGGCTAAATTTACGATTCCCCGATGTCTAAGAATGTGTCCTACCAAGCGATCCCTTCTTTTAGCCAGGGTATGCCAAAAATTCCTTCTCTCACCAATTCTGTTCAGTACTTCTTCATTGGTTATGCGATCTACCCACCTAATATTCAGCATTCTTCTGTAACACCACATTTCAAAAGCCTCTATTCTCTTCCTGTCCGCACTGCTTATCGTCCATGTTTCACTCCCGTACAAGGCAACACTCCACACAAATGCCTTCAGAAAAGACTTCCTTACACTTAAATTAATATTCGATGTTAGCAAATTTCTCTTTTTCAAAAATGCTTTTCTTCCCATTGCCATTCTGCATTTTATATCCTCTGTACTGCGACCATCACATGTTATTTTACTACCCAAGTAACAAAACTCATCTACCACCGTCATTGTTTCGGTACCTAATCTAATTCCTTCAGCATCGCCCGATTTTCTAAGACCGCATTCCATTATTTTTGTTTTGCTCTTGTTAATGTTCATTTTATATGCTCTCTTCAACACAGTGTCCATTCCATTCAACTGCTCTTCCAGATCCTTTGCTGTCTCTGACAGAATTACAATGTCATCAGCAAAACGCAATGTTTTAAAATATCCATGCCAGAGGGGGGATTCGAACCCCCGACCGTAGTGGCCGTGCAGACCGTGACTGGAGCGCCTCAGTCCCCTCGGCCACCGCGGCCGGCCTTAAAATTCCTGATGACAACATCCTCCTGAGTAGTCCCCGCCCGGAGATCCGAATGGGGGACTATTTTACCTCCGGAATATTTTACCCGAGAGGATGCCATCATCTTATGTTCAAACAGTAGAGCTGCATGTCCTCGGGAAAAGTAACGGCTGTAGTTTCCCCTTGCTTTCAGCCGTTCGCAGTAGCTGTGTGGCAAAGCCACATTAGCTGATGTTACAAGGCCAGCTCAGTCAATCATCTAGACTGTTGCCCCTGTAACTACTGAAAAGGCTGCTGCCCCTCTTCAGGAACCACACGTTTGTCTGGCCTCTCCACAGATACCCCTCCGCTGTGGTTGCACCTACGGTACGGCTATCTGCATCGTTGAGGCACGCAAGCCACCCCATCTTGGCAATGTCTGTGGTTCATGCATAATAAACAATCCACTCACGTAATTACTTTTTTATTTATTTATTTATTTTTCTAATTTACTACGCCATCGCTACTAACTGTAATCGCAAAACATTTTTCAGTAGTTTCCTAATATTCCACTCCATGCTCGAGTAAAATTTGATTATTATATGACACTTTATTCAGGATATAGGAAGTCATGAGCATTGAGCTATGTGCAAACGAAAGTACAGGCCGAAATTTACGTCATATACAGCGTAAATGGACAGGGGGCGCAATGCAGGATTGCAATGCGCCCAGACGCTCCGCCGCGGCGGTTACCTGTTGTTTTGAAGATCAAATTGGCAAAAATTCATTAATATTGGAAGAGCACTGTTGATAGCAATGAATTACAAGAAACTTCCATAGTCATTGGTCAAATGTAAGTGTCTAATGTGGACAGTGACCTTCCTCTAGTTCCTGTTTTAACATCAAGATTTTATGAAAATCGAACTAAAAATATAGACTAATTTGAATTACAAATAGTCACTCCTCTTTATATACATATTGTGTATAACACAAGCATTTTTAAATATATAGCTTTCGTCTGTCTCAATGTCTGTCACTGCCTCGGATAAAAATTTGGAGTATAACGGTAGAGAACTTTCCGAGGTGTTAAACAAAGTCTTGTCTTTATGTATGGTAGTTGTATCTGTTGCGGCGACCCACGCAAGTCGGAAGTCTGTGTTAAGCAATTCTGCTTTAGCAGAACTGCCATGAGTAGCATCACCGTTACTATCGCGTAGTGAAGGCATTGATTGCGTTTTACCACTAGTATACTTTATATACGACCATAATTTCTTAGGATACACTACCAAATTACGTCACAGTTTCGTTGTGGAATCTCTATATATAAAAATGTTGGTTTGTGTTCACCGATTGAGCTCCAAATTTGTCACAACGTTGCACTGTAAAACAGGAAGGTTTTTAGATACCCAAACGCCTTTTTAAATTCTAACCAACAATCCATATACCAATTTATGTAGGTCTAGCTTCAAAATTGACTTGATTTTCAAAAACTTTTCATCCCACATTTCACCACATTAGGGACGGAATATCGAAAAATCGCTTCTTAAACGACGCCAACGGTGTAAGATGAACATCCTCTACAAATTTCAAGTTTTTATCATCAGTGGCTTTGGCTGAGCGATGATGAGTCATTAATTTAATCAGTCAGTCAGTCACTCGGAACGTTTGGTTTATTATACAGGGTGTTACAAAACGGTACGTCCAAACTTTCAGGAAACATTCCTGACACACAAAGAAAGAAAATATGTTATGTGGACATGTGTCCGGAAACGTTTAATTTCCATGTTAGAGCTCATTTCAGTATTTCTCTTTAAATGTAAATTGAAATAATTCGTGTAGACAATTGTCAAAATACCCAATAGTTTCGTTAGAATGTACTGTACTTCCTCGATTCACCGCATCTGTAAACATAGCACTGACTGCAAAACCACGTTCGTGATGAACACTAACCAGTTGACGCAACGTACTGATGTGCTTGATGCTAGTACTGTAGAGCAGTGAGTTGCATGTCAACACAAGCACAGAATTCAATATTACCTTCCTTCAATTGCGCCAACTGCCGGTGAATCGAGGAGGTACAGTACATACTAACGAAACAATTGGGTATTTTGACAATAGTCTACACGAATTATTTCAATTTAGATTTAAAGAGAAATACTAAAATGAGCCCTAACATGGGAATTAAGCGTTTCCGGACACATGTCCACATAATATATTTTCTTTCTTTGTGTGTAAGTAATGTTTCCTGAAAGTTTGGCCGTACCTTTTTGTAACACCCTGTATATATATTACTCGTTAGAAGCTGTTGTGATCTCTCTCGACGGTGGTTTGTGTAGTGTCCTCTGTTACATAGTGCGTGTAACCAAGCGGAGCGCAGCAGAGTCGTTGACATGACAAAGTCGCTTACTAAGGCGGACGACTGGGAGGACGACCCTGCTACGCATTGAATTGATGTACGATGAACATCGATTCCTTGAGTGCTAAATAATAGCCTCACACCGTGCAAGAAATCATTAGTGATACTGGCTAACACAAACGTCACTGATATGGATAAACAGATATATTTTCGTTACCTTTAGAGTTTTGAGGTAATGCTTAAATTTAACCTAAGGCGCCAGTGTAGTTAGCAATGCAATGTTCGCTTCATGAGGATAATTAATTCACTCTCAGGACAAAAGTATATACAAGAACCTGTTAACCAGACTTAATTGTCTGTTAAATTGTAAAAACAAAAGAATGTTCCCCTCACCTTATGTTATTGGTTCAAAAATGTCTGTAAATCTATCGGACCAAACTGCGTGGTCATCAGTCCGTAGCTTACAAACTACTTAAACCTAGGTAAACTAACCTAAGGACAAACTCATGCCCCAGGGAGGACTCGAACCTCCAAGGCGAGCAACCGCGCGCTCCGCAGCGAGTCGCTTTAGACCGCTCGGCTACTCTACCGCGGCAATTGTTATTGGTTCCTCGGTTAAATTTCACTTATGGTGTCAGCAGCGAAGAGTAGTCATGTTGGCAACGAAATGTTCAGTTTACAAGGATATTTGATTTATTGACTGACAGTGGTTCGTACAAGAACGTATTAACGATAAAGCAGGAACTGCATTAAATAGTTATTTTATGGTCAAACGATACATTCAAAATATCTAATCCGATAAGAATCTTCTTCGAATTACCGCTATGTTACAGAAAACAACATTCCCGAGTAACGCTCGGAAACCAGATGCTTTCTAATAATGTTCGCAATTCAAATAGCCGCACCTCTAACGATATATATGGAATGTGTGCTTCTTAATCATGTCGACAAAAGATGGACGGAGACCATCGTAGAATTACTTAGAAATAAAGATTTATTTTTACTGACGGTAGCTGCGGCATTCGGTGCTAATGTAATATTTCATGGTAAACACGGAAGGTTATTAGCCTCATTGTATGTAACTGGGTTTTCAAAGAGCAGTCAAGAGATTTTGGCCACATCAACCGCTGCAAGTGAAATTTTATCGAAATAATTACACAAATGCATCAACATGAAAAATAACGTATTAATTTCGATTATAATTATACAAGGAGGCCAATGAATCTTACAAAATTCAATAGGCGGTTTGGCATGTTCGCGTGCTAAACGAAAATTATGTGTATACGTAACCATTAAGAGTAAGGCTCCTATAAACCCGAGATGAACTATCCGCCATTTCTTCCCCAAGCTGTAGGAGTTACCACGTTCCGGACGAAGCTCACGTGTTACCTCGCGTTTCATTCAACTCGCTCACACTCGCAAACTACTCACTATATCAACGTGAAACTTTTATCATTGTGTTCTTTAAGAACTACACTACGTTTTCATTTCAGTTTTATTTATGGCAATAATTTATAAACAGCATATACTGATAGTTTACGACCATGCACTTTCTGACTACGTTACGAAATTTTCGACATGCGAGGAACTTTTTTCTGTTGAAGTTAGGTGAACACATTAAGCGAATGAAATGTTCAAAATACATCAAATTTTCATCCTCTCCAAACAGAAACTCTGTGAGAAACGTATAACTTGAGATAATGCCAGTTTAATATGACGCACTGGGATCCGCCTGCCCGTCTAGTCTTCCGTATTAGAGCTCCTAATAATTAGGCACATGTTGTTACTGCATAACATCCATACTAGAAGATACTGGTACTGACTTCTTTTAACCCATTAAATTTAATAGTTGCACTATACAAAAGTGCTGTGTCTCTATGTAACATACAATTTCAATTTTTCAGTTATATGAAAAGGATACTCTAAATATCTCAATACAGAGTGCTTTATTATGTGAGGAAATAGGAACAAGTAAGTTCGTTAGCTAGTGAAGAGATCCATGCTATTTGTCATTTTCAAGTATTCTCACATAAAATCCTCATTAGATCTAGTAACTTCCGTTCTGTTACTGCTAGGCTTTAAACTGAAGGAAATGTAACTCCTATTAGGTTTTGGAAACTGAGTAGTAGCTCTGAAACACAATGGACAAGAAGCAAAGAAATAAACATTTGTGATTGACGAAGGAATATCTGCAAATCGAATAATAAAGCACAACTTTATTGTTTTTCATTCTACAACTATGTATATCCTTGAATAACGCGACAATTAATGAAGTATTGCATAGTAACCATGTGGAAAAATACTCCCCTCTCTGCATGTTATTATTTGTCAAAATATCATTTTGATACCTCTAACCGTGTATGAGATATGCAATGATTCATTCTGGCCTTATAACCATCGGAAATGAGTGCGCTAAATAAAATAAAGTTTAGCGGTATGAGTGAAAGGTAATGATCTCCTCCTAAGTCGAAAATAAAATTCAGTCCATTAGGAATGTTTCATCCGCAGTAACATAAGGAGCAACAAGCAACAAACGGAATATCATAGCAGCCTCTATTTTTAGTGCAAACTTTTCCTAATGTAGCGCAGTCTCTTATTTCGAAGCCAATATGAGGAGCAACTAATCAAAACGTATATTGTCCACTTCCGGATAAAATTGAGTTTGATATGGTTTTCGGAGGTATTTTATGTGCTCTACACGCACCTGCATTCAGATTTAATCTAATTGATTATTTTAACACTGTAATAGTATGTTGAAAATGCATGGTTAAAACCGATGGCATATTGTCCACATAACTGAATGAATCAGAACATATAATGTCCACATTTAAGTTTTTATTTTGCTTTCCTTTCCTCCAATTTGGCAATACTGGCGAGTTTAACACGTGTCAGAGCTTACAATACTTCAAAGCATTATAGCCTACGGCATTGTTGCCTTCTGGCATTGTTTGACACTACTTGAACCAAATCGTTATTGTTAACAGTGCACAGCGGCAGTATAGTGTTGTGGTTTGTGTGTATTGCTCCCAATGGATTTAGAAAAAGAATGTGTGGTTGTTGGGAAGGATGGTATAGATCGTGGGAAAAGAAAAAAAAATTAAGAGGAAATCAAAATGAGAAATGGAAACTGAAATCAGGTAAATCTCCAGATTCGGCACCCACTGGAAAGAAGAAAGAAAACTTAATTTTTTCGTGTCGGCTTTAGAAGTTCCATGCAGCAGCTTCATTCTTGAACATATTGATTGTGATTGCTTACATGAAGAACCTGGAATGGACAAAATGTAGTAAATTTACTGTACCCTATAATATTCTGCCTGTAAAAATGTTGTGTTGATCCAGTTTTTCGCAGTAATTTAAAGGTTTGTAGCATTCCTTGAAGTAAACATTAATCTTATCTTATTATAAATAATACAACTCATGTGAAGTAGGAATGTCTAATATAACATTTTGAAATATAAAAATCAATGTGAAGTAATTAAGGTGTGTAACTAAAAACGCATCAATATGTGTAATGTCCTATATGACGAATCAAAACGTATATTGTCCGAAATATAAATGGATTTTCTAACGTAACTAAAAATAAAAATAAAAAATCGATCTGTTGCAAGGTATATTCTAGTTCAATACCTCAAAACGGATCTAACTGTGAAAACAGCTTGCAATTTTATTGAGTAGTTTAGCAGATATCAGTTTTTAGCTAAGCCTGAAAAATTTGAATCAACGTACATTATACGTTTTGATTAGTTGCTCCTCATAACTTATTAACTATGACTATTAACGAAATGACGAGCATTTCGTCACAATGTTGACATATAAAGATTTAAGTAGCGGAAAAGTTAAATATTTCTACCAATTAGTTTTTGCGAAATCGTTTGTGAAAGATGGCAGGGCATGTGCCTCTACGCTGTTGGTGCAGCGCCATTCCAACCATGTTGGGGAAAACATGGCGGACGTATCAGCCTGGGTATTTAGGCGCTCTAATTAAGAGAGTTTGTTTTCATATCTATAGCTCTGATCACGCTTTAAATTCTGCAGCTGCCAAATAAGTGAATGTCGAAAATTGAAGTGGTATCAACTTCTGCCTTGCGTACCGGTCAGGTGCTATGGTAAAAATGAGACACTAAAGTAACAAGTTTTCGAGGAAACGTACGTCCATGTTTAACGGTTAATTTTCAGTAAAACCCATCATGTTAGCAGGAGAAATCAAAACACCATAGAAATGAATTCTGAACAAAAGTTTGTTGATGGACGACGTTATTTCATTTAATTTTATGTAACAGTAACTTAGTGATAATTTCCACATAATCTAAAGCAATTCTCTAATTTTTAATTTATTCTTTTTACATAGGTACGACTAGTGAAAGATGATACGTACATGGAGGAGGAGATGGAAGGTGGATGAAAGAAAAAGGAGTGATGAACAACGGCCGGGGATTAGATAGAGGGGAAGGAGGAAATAGACATAGCGGATGGGAAATAGATGGAAATAATGAAGAAAACCATAGCTTTTTATTAAGGTGAATTATACGTCACATGGTCCAGAGTCGGTAAACCTGTACGTCTGTGGAGAAAACGAATGACAAAAATGTAACCTTTCTTATGGGTTTAAAATAATGAGTATCTGAGAAACTAATTTTTATAACTTTTATAACTTTCGTTTCACATAGCCACAGTAGACCAGCGAACTATATTGATTTGATTAAAGCATTCTCTAGGCGATTTTATGTTCACATGAATTACAGTACTTCGTTTTCTATTTATGAGAGTGAGCCACAGCGAAGCGTGGCCCGGTTTAGCTAGTTTATTATAAGCTTCTCACATTGAAGTTCGAGCTAAATTTCAAGTTTCTGTAAAAGAATGCCAGTCTTGAGGATTTTGCGTCCCCTTAAATTAGGCATGCTTTTTTCTTTGCTTTTGGAAGAGTGATCTAATTGCTAACTTAGCAATGAAGTCGAGCTATAAGGTCGTCACGCGCTCTAATTAAGGTAAACAGCAAGACACGGTGCTGCTAATGATGTTTTTCTTTTCGCTATCTGAAACCGAAAGTACAAATCAATCTTAGCGAGTCCTTATATCGTGTTCGTACACGGCTGGCAACAATGGCAGGCTGCTTAAAGTAACATACGTAACGATCTGATTTGCTAATTTTAATACCAATTACTTCTAAAAGAGCATTATGTATCAGTTATTTTTTTATTATTTTTTTCAGTACAACCTACGTTACGACTGAAATTTTTGTATATGTGCCACACTTTCTACTAATTCTACTAATAAACGTGATTGTTCGCCTTCCTTGCTACCCACCCAACGTGCTTCTTTCATTTGATACCGCTTTACACATTTACGCTTATTGTTAGAAATTTAATCACAGTAACTGTCACGTAACACTGATACTATATTCGAACATTAGCGTCAGTTCTCGGCGTTGCCTGTGTATCTTGTCTATTTCTTTCTTATGTTATTCTATTATCTCCTTCCTCTTTGTCAATCGCTTTCTATCTTACCATCTATCCACATCAGTTTCGTTTTCATGCAGTTCAATCCTTAACGATGTAATATTTCCCGAACTATGTGCCATAAATCAATGTAATTCTCCAGCTTCGTAGAGTGAAGTCTGAGAAATGTGTTGCGAATGCAATTAGTTGCAAATACGCAATAAACCGAAAGCTCATGCAAACAGAGGTAGCTTTCATGAATATAATTGTTCATAAACCTATGTTTCAAAAACGTTTAAATGTTTGTTAAGCTTAAGGGACTTAACTACGGGGTCATCAGTCCCTAAACTTCCAAACTACTTATGAAGGAGCTAACACTAAAGACGACACAAACATCCATTCCCGAGGGGGGATTCGATCCACCAACCGTAGCGGCCGTGCAGACTGCGAATGGGGCGCCGCAGACCGCTCGGCCACCGCAGCCGGCTCCATGTTTCAACTGTATGTCATAATACGATATAGTTCCGGAGATACATTTGTTGCTAAGTGTGTGCACTGTGTATAAAATGCTTTATGAATACAACTGGAATTTTGGAAGTAATACAGTGTAACGTCATGTCGAATGCCGTAGTTTTACTACAGGAACAGCGATAAACTTGTTTCCTGTCATCGTTTTGCTGGAATTCTCAGATATAAATAGTTCCTTAAAGGTTTGAAATTATGTGTAAAGTTTTTTCCACGTCTGTTAAGTGCTGTAATTCTAAAATCAAATGTTCAAAAGTCTGTAAATCTATGAGATTTAACTACTGTGGTTTTCAGACCCTAGCCTTACAAACTACTTAAACTAACCTAAGAACAAAACACACAAATACACACACGCGCATACACACACACACACACACACACACACACACACACACACACACACACATGCCCGAAGGAGGACTCGAACTTCCAGCTTGGAGCAATCGCGCGCTCCACAACGAGTCGCCTTAGAGCGCTCGGCCATTCCACCGCGGCTGTAATGCTCAAATAAAGTCTCGTTAATCACGATTCGCATTATGGAACTGTTGTTGGTGACTTTTTATGACGTCATATCATCTGAAATATGTGTCTTTGGTGGTTTTTACACCCATAGAGATTGTTTCCTGGTTATAAAGAATATGTGTAACAAATTGGGTTGAAATCAGTGACTGAGGCGCTCCAGTCACGGTCAGCACGGCCACTACGGTCGGGGGTTCGAATCCCCCCTCGGGCATGGATATTTGTGCCGTCCTAGTTCGTAAGTAGTTCATAAGTAGTTTGTAAGTTTAGGGACTGATGGCCCCGTAGTCGAGTCCCATAAGCTTAACAAACATTTGAACATTTTTTTTTTTGAAATCAGTGAACTGGTTTTGGAGGAGATGCGAAACATTTTTGCATAATGTTCAAATGATTGTAAATCCATGGGACTTAACAACTCTGGCCATCAGTCCCTAGGCTTACAAACTACTTAGACTAACTTATTCTAAGGACGACAAATACACCCATGCCCGCGGGATAACACGAACATTGTTTTATCACTGTGTTTTCTGATCTACATGAAGTCGGTCGTGTCCCCACATTTGTTAATCTAGAGCTGTAGGTTGTAAAATAATGATACCGCTTCGGTTGAACTGACCCCGCACTAAAAGGAATCTGAGGCCAACAGATGTACGCCGTATACTTTGCCTTTTGTCACTTTTTTCACAATTTAACATACATATACAGTCACGAACTGCCACTGATTTCTGTTATACTCCACGACAGCAACGCTCCAAGCGGCACGCAACGTAAATTTCTGAATACAATATCGGCCGAGAGTGAATAGTATCGTTTAAACTGATTTTAACAAACTTTTTACATCAGGGAAGTATGGAGTGCCATGAAAATCGGCAATAACTACAAAATAACTCCACCTTTGTCTTTGTCAGATTTCCTAAGAAGCAGTGAAAGGTATGAAACGGTACATTGCAGGACAGTTTATTTCAGATTGTCTTGAAATGAATAGTTTAATGAATAGTTTCATTTTCTACTAAGCACACAAATGGTTAATCAACAACAAAAATCCCGATCTTTTGCAGAAAGACATCGGTTTTCTATTAAGAAACGTCCAGATTTCCTCACTACAATCCCAATAAAATCAGTAAGTCTTAAACGTAAGAAAATTGTTCAGAATGCAATACCTACATAATTTAATGTATGCCACCACAGTTGTAGTTGTAGGAAAATCCTCACACACTTGACAATGAAACATCGGAAAAAAAAGTTTCCCAACAAAGCCGAAACCAGTTCACAATTATTGCTACATCTGAACTACAAACGGCAAGAATCCTTAAGAAATGTTCAAATGTTTGTTAAACTTAAGGGAACTAACAGTGGAGTCATCAGTTCCTAAACACAAAGTACTTATGAACTACCTTATACTAAAGACGACACAAACATCCATGCCCGATGGGGGATTCGAACCCCCGACCGTAGCGGCTGTGACTGGCGTGCCGCAGACCGCTCGTCCACCGCGGCCGGTCAATCCTTCAGAAATTTAGACAAAAGACTGGCAAAGTGTCAAATGTTCAGTCATTAGACTCTACACCGAACTGTTCACGCCAAAGAAAGTGCCTGTCAAGAACAGACCGTAACAGGAATTTATGTTTCTCGTATTTTATTCTATTACTTTCAACGGAATAAGCTGTACATATACACACATCGATGACAAACACTGCCTCGTCAATAATTTGTTGTTTATAATACCAAATTCGTAGTTCCTAAAATTCGCCAATTTTACATTTATTTCATGATTGTTTATGACTCTCGGTTTATGTTTAGATTTTTATTATAGCTTATGGGACTTAACTACGGGGTCATCAGTCCCTAAACGTACAACTACTTATGAACTAGCTAACACTAAGGACGGCACAAATATCCATGCCCGAGGGGGGATTCGAACCCCCGTCCGTAGCGCCCGTGTAGACTGTGACTGGCGCACCGCAGACCGCTCGGTCACTGCGGCCGGCCAGTGAGAGTCAATAATGTGAATTTTAGACTGTCTCGCCGTTTTCTCAGATGCGGCCGAGTATCTGGTGATAAGCCGGCGCACGAGTTGGTTTATTTCGACCTCTCTTCCGCTTCTTGGATGTGCTTTTACGGCACTTGAGGCGTTCTTCTCGCCAGCAGTGATTGGACGGCGAAATCGAGAAGAGCAGCGCGTAAAAGTGGCGGCCATGTAGCACGTGCACAGTGGCGGCAGGCCGCAGAACCCGGAAGAGGCGGGGGGCGGAGAGCCTCGTTTGCTGTGGCTGGCGGCCGGGGGCGGGGGGCGGCGCCGCTGCTGCCACCGCAGGCAAGCAAACAACACGCCCGCTGCTCGGGTCGCCGCTCTGATGGCTGCTGGCAGGATAGTCATTTGTATCTGGTGGGGTCAGAAAAAAAGACATTTTATGAAAAGTCGTCATCGCTGTGCTTGTTTAATGCTGTCCTATCCAAGCTGTCCTATGTCGTGTGGCGCAGGATACCTAGTAGAAATACTAGCAATTTCCCTTACTTTTGTATCCCGAAATAAAGCCTTATTTTGTTATTATTGCAATCCTTATCCGAACTGTACTTGGTGCGGTAGCCAGCTTCAAAATCGGCTTTCCCAAAATGTTGAAATGTCTGTAAATCTGTCGGACCAAACTGCATGGTCATCAGTCCGTAGCTTACAAACTACTGAAACTAAGGTAAACTAAGCTGAGTACAACACACACCCATGCCCAAGGGAGAACTCGAACCTCCGGCGGCGAGAAACCGTGCGCTCCGCAGCGAGGCGCCTTAGACCGCTCGGCTACTCCACCGCGGCTCAGCTTTCTCAATTGCGTTAGTAATGTTTAAAGAAAAGAAATATCTCAGTTGGCCAAATTCCTCTATAATTCCTCGCGTGCTTGTTGAAGCTATCGTTAACAAATCTAACAGCCCGTATGTCTGGTGGGGGTCGCAAGCAGTCGAGAAAAATAATGAGACACATTAGCATCCTAAATGCGTCCTCATTACATATAAATCACACTTTCCTACAACTTTTAAAATAATTCATTAACGATTGTTTGCCTGCCGTACAATAATAATTACACATTTTTCCATTTCATGGCTTTGAAAAGTAATGGTTACGGATTTTATCAACGTGTCTGTGTCACCACACCTCTTACTGTATACTACGTTTTTGGATATTTTATATTATCTGACTGCATTAAATAACATTTTTCCACCTTTAAACCTAGCTGCCACTCATCATAGAACACACATGTTGCTTAACAATCGCTGTGGTGAACTCACCAGATGTAATTAGCAGCATTGGCCGTTAATGTTTTATTTTAAAAAACCACAGATCGATTTCGATCACATAATGATCATCTTCAGTGTCCTTCCAACGAGCATATGCATGCCCTGAATGCATTCAGGGCATGCATTCAGGGCATGCATATGCTCGTTGGAAGGACACTGAAGATGATCATTATGTGATCGAAATCGATCTGTGGTTTTTTAAAATAAAACATTAACGGCCAATGCTGCTAATTACATCTGGTGAGTTCATCATTGTGTGGTCGTGGAGCACCTCCAAGTAATGGAATCAAACTTGAAAAAAATCGCTGTGGTAGTAAGAACAATCGACAACACATTTGTCAGGATGTATGGCGTCAAATTCCTCGGTGGAGTGGCCGAGTGTTTAAGGCGCCTAACTGCGCAGCGCACCGCTGATATCACCATTTAAATAATAACAATACTATTTAAAAAAATGATGCATACTGGTTTTTTTCCCTACATGTAGTGGCTCCTATGGCTCCAACCGTGTTCGAAGCTTCTACGTAGACAATTTACTTGAACAAAATAGAACCGTTGGCTGGAAAAATTGAAGCTGACAGCCAATCCAACTAATTTCAATGTTCTTAATATTCCATTAAGGTCAACAGTTCAAACACCGTTGAGAAAATTATTTTTCAGGAAAATATAAAATACTGGAATGAAATTCCTCGGCTAGGAAAAAGTATGTAAATGAAGTTTTACATGAAATCAGACCGGTTTATTACGACGAGATGAATTTTTAGCATGGATACTTGTTTTTATATTTAAGTGGCATATTACACCTATGGGGAGCAATCGAAAATTTATATAAAACACGCTTACTTCAGCCAAGATCGCTAGTTTATTTGCTGGTTTTTTAACCGGTTTCGATTTTATTTTTTAGGAGATATATGGTGACATAGTTCATCGAAACCGGTTAAAAACCTGCAAATAAACTAGCGATCTCGGCTGAAGTAAGTGTGTTTTATATAATACTTGTTTTACTTTTGAAATGATTATTATTTCACAGCAATATCAGGGGAAAGAAAACCTCTGCCCTTGACAAGCTCTCGCTATCAACGCTATAACGTCGGCGGAAGCTATTGCTACAGAACAAGTTGATGCGCATGTCTGACTATACGCAGGTACCCTAGTTGTGAGTGGTGTGGAATATAGGTTAGCCGGCCGCGGTGGCCGCGGGGACTGAGGCGCTTCAGTCACGGTCTGCACAGCCACTATGATCGGGGGTTCGAATCCCCCCTGGGGCATGGATATTTGTGCCGTCCTTAGTCTTAGTTAGTTCATAAGTAGTTTGTAAGTTTAGGGACTGATGACCCCGTAGTTAAGTCCCATAGACTATACAAACTTTTGAACATTTTTGAATATAGGTTACCTCTCTAATTGGACCAATTTTCAATGATCAGAAGCAAATGCTGAAAGTTACCTGGAAATGCTACATGTAGTGGTGTTTCTCTTAGTTCTGAATAAAATCGCAGCTTTCTCTCTTACTTTCAACACCACACTACGGAACAAGTGTTCGTCATTGTTTATATTGTCAGTTTCCTGCTCATTGGATTCACCAACGTGGTTCTGTGGAATGGATACCCAGATCTCATGACATGTCACTATTTGACTTTTATCTGTGGGGCCATTTACAGAAAACTGCATAGGCAGAGAAAATTAGAAACAGACGCCACTAACCACGCGAGATGGCCGCTTGATCTAAGGCGTCATCCTACGAACTGAGCGACTATTCACCCTAGAGGTTCGAGTACTCGGTCGTGTGTGTGTGTGTGTGTGTGTGTGTGTGTGTGTGTGTGTGTGTGTGTGTGCTGTCCTTAGTATAAGTTATTTAAAGTAGTTTATAAGTCTAGCGGCTGATAACTATAGCAATTTGCTCGAATAGATTTACAAATATTTGAATATTTGAGATATACACACACACACACACACGCACACACACACACACACACACACACACACACATATATATATATATATATATATATATATATATATATATATATATACACACACACCGGAGGGAGGACTCGAAACTCCGACGGGGAGCAGACGCGGACTCCGTTGCAAGGTTCCTTAGTACGCTTGGCCACTCCCACGTGGCTGCGGAAATCCTTCCTTCAGTGCTTTTAAATAAGCGATGACCAAGAGGGATAGCATGTTGAACACATTAAGAACAGTCCACTCCCTACTTCCACAAAAACCATAATTGCTATGTCGAAACCGCTTACAGGATGTCCGAAAATGCTGATATTCTGCATCTATATCTACATAAATACTCTGGAGGCAACATTGAAGTGCATGGCAGAGGGTTCATCGAACCACTTGTATCATATTTCTCTATAGTTCCATTCTGTAAGAACTCACGGAAAAAAGGAACACTTAAACCTGTTTTCGATCTGATTACTCTTCTTTTATTATGGTGATCATGACTCCCTATGTAGGTAGGTGCTAACAAAATATTTGGAAGACAAAGTTGGTGAAAGAAATTTCGCATAACTTTCTCGCTGCAACGAATAAAGACTTTCTTTTTATGATATCCACCCCAACACATTCATCATTCCCGTGATACTCTTTTCCAAAATCGCGATAATACAAAACGAGCTGCCCTTCTCTGAACTTTCCCTAAATCGTCCGTCATTCCCACCTGCAGTGGATCCCACAATGCGCAACAATACTCCGAAATGGGATGCACAAATTTAGTGTAGGCAGTATCTTTAGTAGAATTGTTGCATCTTCTAAGTGTCCTTCCAATGAAACGTAGCCTTTAGTTCGCCTTTCTCTTTGTTCTTTCCCATTTAAGTTGTTCGTAATTGTTATTCCTAGGTATTTAGTTGAATTGATCATCTGTAGATTTGACTGATTTATCGTGTAAATGAAGTTTGACGGATTTCTTTTAGTGGTCATATGAATGACCTCACACTTATCAATATTAAGGTTCAATTGCCAATTTTTGCACCATATAGATATCTTATCTAAATAATTTTGCAGTTTCTTTTTATTTTCTTGTGACGTAACTAACCGATAAATGAGAGTATCTTCCGCGGACAGTCTAAGAGAGCTACTCAGAGCGTCTCCTAAATCGTTTACAAAAATAAGAAACAGTAGCGGCCTTATAACGCTTCCCTGGGGATCGCCAGATATCACTCCTGTTCTGCTTAATAACTTTCCGTCAAGTACAGAATACTGTCGTTTCTGAGAGGTAATTGCGAGTCCAATCGCACAACTAAGGCAATATCCTATAAGCACGAAATTTTAATAGAAGACGTTGTGAGGTACAGTGTCAAAAGCCTTCCGGAAATCTAGAAAAACGGAATCTATTTGACTCTTGTCGAAGCACTCATCATACCATCTCAGTAAAGAGCTATCTGGATTTCACAAGAACGATACTTTCTGAATCCGTGTTGACTATGGGTTAATAGGTCGTTCTCTTCGAGGTAGTTCATAATATTTGAGGAAAGTATATGTTCTAAAATCCTGCTGCCACCTGACATAAATGATAAAGGCCTGTAATTCTGTGGATCACTCCTATTTCCTTTCTTCAATTGGAGTGATTGTACAACTTTCCAGGCTTTGGGTGTGGATCGTTCGCTGAGCGAACGTGTGTATGTCATAACTAGCTATGGGCTATTGTGTCAACATACTCTGAAAGGAACCTAGCCGCGGTGGAGTAGCTGAGCGGTCTAAAGCGTCTCGCTGCGGAGCACGCGGTTGTTCGCCGTGGAGGTTGGAGTCCTCCCTGGGGCATGGGTGTGTGTGTTTGTCCTTAGGTTAGTTTACCTAGGTTTAAGTAGTTTGTAAGCTATGGACAAATGACCACGCAGTTTGGTCCGATAGATTTAAAAAAAAAAAAAAAAAAAAAAAAAAAAAAAAAAAAAAAAAAACCAAAGGAACCTAAATGGTATACAATTGGGACCGGGGACTTACTTTTATCAAGTGATTTAAGTTGCTTTAATATACCAGGGGGTATCTACTTCTAAATTACACATGTTGGGAGCTGTTCTGCATACGAATTCTGGAGTATTTGCTTCGTCTTATTTCGTGAAGGAATTTTCGAAAAGCTGTGTTTAGCAATTCTGCTTTAGCAGAACTGTCATCAGTAGCTTCACAGCTTCACCAATGCTATCGCTTAGTTAAGGTACTGATTGTGTTTTACAGGTAGTATACGTTACATCGACCAGAATTTTTTCGGATTCTCTGCCAATTTACGTGACAGGGTTTCGTTGTGGTAATATATCACACGATCCCGTTGCCATTTAAAATAAATTACTTGAATCGAAGGCTTATTTTCAGATGCCGCCCATATTCTGCTCATACTCTAGTAGGTAGACCACGTTACGCCCACATTACTAGAATATTCAGATTTTCCATTCCTGCGATTTTTTTAAAAACAGAAGGATGTACTGCGACTTTTGACTCACCTGTATAGAGATATATTTTTATTTTCGAAGGCCTCGCCTTGGCAGTGCTTGTGTTCTCACGATTTAGCTAATGCATTTTCCTTAAAACATACTTGTATTCTCTGTGCCGTCTCCTCGTTTTTACGAATGTCTGAGGACTACTGCACGGATGTCTCAAGACCACACATTAGTAAAATTGTGAAATACGGGACTGCATATTATGTTAATAGGCAAAACAAGGCGTGCCTCAATAAATAAATGTCCCGCAGTGTGCCGGAATCACAGGTACTGTGCGAGTACTGTAGAGCAATACGGGACGAGTGTTTGGGTCTGTCCGGGGGTCCTTCACGTGTAGGTTAATGGTTAAGGCTACCACTCGCGAACAACGAGAAATCCGGGTTCTTTTACCGATCTGGCACACATTTTCATATGTCTCCAAAATTCAAAATAATTAGAATTATCAGTGTATTGTTCGCACAGAGTTGCATAAAATACGTCAACTATAAACTGTGTACATATAGGACAAATTTTACTAGGTACATTAACACAATCAAATGCACATTAGTCTTACACATCGTGTTTTATTAAATAATTCCCAAAGCAACACCATTATGATTGGAAGCGAAGGTTTTAAAAGAAACACAATAGCTGTTACCCAAACCCTTACATTAAAGATGCCGAAACAATAATGAACTTTTTATCTATTTGCGATATGCCTAGAGTGCAATTCACGACAGAGAATAGTTTCCCATACACCGATCAAAGAAATATGCTGTCTTATGTTCCTTGCACATCACAGTCAATCTCAATAGTTGATTACAGATGATAAAATTAAAAATTTTCCTCACGATTGGGTAAAAATATACTCGGAAATATTAAAGTTTTCCTGAGAATTAGCCTTCGATTAATGTCTTTGATCTACAACAAAACACGAAAACACATTGAATTCAAGATATTGAAAATTATCCAAAGATGATTTTTGTTAAAATAATTACGAACTGCGTGGCTATATCCTTCTGTTCGATAATCTCACATTTACGACAAATGAACATAATTTCAGAAACATCCTTATAATTTCGCTAACTGAGTTACCCGAGCCAGCCTCATGTTCTCATCTCAGGGCCACAATTTTCTTGTTTCTTGTCTAAAAGAGCTTCAGAAACTCTCCTCTTAACTTGAAAGAAATAAACCCTCCAAGAATAAAAGGTAGTTCGGAGAATGAACAATTTTACACGTCACCATGGCACATCCTGGCAGAGCATTTCAGGCCTATGAGAGAAAATTCCTTAGGTTAGTTTACTATAGTTTAAGTAGTTTGTAAGCTACGGACTGATGATCACGCAGTTTGGTCCGATAGATTTACAAACATTTGATTTGAACAGTTTTAATGACTCTGAAAATAATTAGTGATAGTGGAAGAATAAATAATTTTGGCATTTAAGGAAACAACATTATAGGTTATGCATACTACACACAAGTTCGTTACACAGAAATTGGACACTTCGTATTTCATGATAGCAATATGAAAATGTTCATATCGCTCACACACGGAAACTGACTAAACGAACTTAGTATTGAAAAAGGCTTAACTGTATAATCAGGCAGTGATCTGTAGTTCAGAAAATATATGGCAACAAGTTATTAAGCAAGCTCAAGCTCTGTTACACATTGTGAAAGGTGAAAGCAATAAGACGAACGGAGATCCTAATCGTATCAATCCTGGAGGCAGACAACATTTTATAGGTGTCGTGTATAGAGGCTGAACCACGTAAAACAGGCACCGAAGATATTTCGGACATGGAAGTGCTGTTGCTACCCGGTTTTCTGAGAACCGAATTGTAGGCATGGGCACAATTTTGATACGTTAACGAAAATATAGTAATATACAAAGATTCATTTTTTTAACGGGACTTACCATACAAAAGCTCGATCACTTCCGGGAATCCAGTATAGCCTGCGAGCAATAGGAATTAATGGGCAGGGGGCTAGAACATGAGACTCTGGGTTGGATAGAACAATTGGTTAAGGCCACCGCTAGCCCGCAGCGGGAAATCCGGGTTCGAATCCCGGTCCAGCAAAAATTTTCAAATTCGTCGTTTCAGTATTTCCAATTCCTAAAATTACGACCGATAATGTCAGTACATAGTGTCTGTTATTTCTGACATGTATGAAATAACAGATACCATATCAACCTTTGTGAAAAATGTAATAATATTGCGATCTGAGTTATTAAATATTAGTTTACAAAACTTCAGGGTGAAAATATATGACTGATCTACTGGTTCCAACTATAAATTAATTTCACAAAAGAAGGGAAAAGACGACTAGTTAGAAAGGTATTTAAGTTCACAGCACTGTTTCATTCCCGCACTTCATGCTCTTTAGTCACATGTGAAGTCTTCCTATTAGAATTTTCGTAAATCTATGTCACTTCTTAATTAGGAACTGCACTGAATAACGAAAAGTGTAGCCTACTTCATACGATTTAGGGAAAGAGAAGTATACTGTGAATTCTTGTAATGTTAAAAGCATAATGGTTCAAATGACAAATTAATTTTGAGTGCCGGACGCGGTGGCCGAGGGGACTGAGGCGCTCCAGTCACGGTCTGCACGGCCACTACGGTCGGGGGCTCGAATCCCCCCTCGGGCATGGATATTTGTGCCGTCCTTAGTATTAGCTAGATCATAAGTAGTTTGTAAGCTTAGGGACTGATGACCCCGTAGTTAAGTCCCATAAGTTCTACAAACATTTGAACTTTTTTTTTTTTTTTTAATTTTGAGTCTTCACAACCTTGAATTGGCATATTAAGTTATTGAGTTTCTAGGAAAAAGATATTATTTGCTGGGAAGAAAGAAAACAAGATCTTCTAACAAGTTATGTCACACATCTCAAATTACTGACAAACTCACTCCAGTTTTACCATGACACAGTTGTAATAATTTAAATAAGCAATTTATGTTAACTGATATGTTTCCAAACCGAAACATTACAACAGAGCAATCAGTCGACGTTTAATTAACATATAGAAGATCAATTACTTGCAACACACTGTCCACACACCAGTGTGGATAGTTAGATTGATATAAAAATAATTAACGAATTAGTAATTAAACCTCCCAACTGATTAAGCCGAGGTAACTCGGGTTAAAATGTTCTTACGAGAAATATTATTCCGAGATGACTCTGCCTCACAACTTTTTCGCGTCCCTGAAGCAGTACCCCGATTAAAATCGCAGTAGTTGCTTCGGTTGCTGTTAGTAGGCTTTTTATTTTATTTATTTATTTATTTATTACGCGGTTCTTTGTATACTATTGAAGCAATACCGTGTCCTTTAGTATCATTTTGGTGAGATTTTAGCTTGTCATCTACTTGATTATTCCACTGAGAAAAATCAGTAATATATGATCATAGTAGAGGAGGAATTCGATTCAAATGCACACTTGTTTTATTATGCTACAAACGACAAGTTTCGGGCAGATGCGTAACCAATCGTGCAGACTCTGTCGTTTATCAGGAATTCTAACCAACACAGACACATTGACAAAGTCTGCACTAGTCGTTACACACTTCATGATGGGATCTAAGATGCCAAAACCGGTAGTATAATATAAAATAATATAAGAAGTGAGGACCTGAAGCGAATGCTTCCTATGCTCTACAGTATACTCAATTTTAGATGTTTGGACGATCTAATCCTATGCAATATGTAATGTTTAAACAAATACTTAAATAACTCCATAGATTTTCGAGACAGAGGTCAAAATGAATTTGTCAAAGTCTCTATACTTATAAGACGCATTTGTTGTCTGTCTGTCTGTTCTCTTATAACTCAAGATCCAGACAACAAAATAACGTGAGATTTGGTACACGTACACAAAATTACTGGGGGAAAATTATAGGTTTCGTTACATTTTTGGGAAAACCAACCGGAAAATTTGAGAAAAAGTGAAAGGGCGTTTATAATGTGTCCGTGTAAATCTATAGCTTCGCACTGATCTTGATGAAATTTTGCACAATTGACCTTCAAAACAAGAGTAAGGGCACTGTCTACATAAAATTTCGTTCAGTGCCAAAATCCACAGTTTTGCTCCGATCTTGATGAAGTTTTGTACACTTGACCTTGAAAACAAGATGAACGTTACTGTCTACATAAAATTTCGTTCGGTGCAGGGGTGAGAGTACTTTACTTACTGTCTTCGATTGCAATCTCTCTATATATAAGTTGCATTTGTTGTCTGTTCCCTTATAACTCAAGATCAAGACAACCAAATAACGTGAAATTTGGTACACGTACACAAAATTACATGGGGAAGGTTCTTAAATAGGTTTCGTTCCATCCCAATCTCACTCTGGCCATGTCCCTGTTCTAAGCCGTGTGATAATCAACCCCCCCCCCTTTTATCATATGCAAATAAACGGTTTTGTACGCTTCTACAGAAAACCTTATTTTCAACCCGGGCAAAGCCGCATATTTTAAAAAGAGTAAACATACGTGGTAAAGAAAAGATGTAACAGATAGATCATTAGGAGGCTATGGGGAATTGAATATTACCAGCTGGATTAAAATACCTTTCTACGTATCACTATCTGTACAATGTTCAGGCTGAGAAGTTTTCAAAGTTCTGCATCTATTAAACGTATTGCTCTTTTGTGCTGTAACTGAGAGTTGGTAACGTAGGAGAGCAATACGTTTTAGGAATAAGGTATCAGTGTATATATCTGATTCGATATTTTCAATTTTATCTGTATTAGTTTCATGAATTTGCTACGATAACCAAACTTACGTCTGCCTGTTTTAAACTTGTTAGCGCTTATATGTAACTTCACAATATGTCCCTCACATTCTTTAGCTTCCATGACTGGAGCAAGTGAAACGCCTGATAAACTAACTACGTTAATGCCAGTACCGTGAGGCAGTTCCGAGACAGTAATGTTATTACTGCGAACCTCCCTGCCTGTTTAGTTTATTATGAGCTTAGCATCACGAATTTATCAAGAAACCCATTACCTTAATAGCAACGCTTTGAACATAAAGTTTCTTCTGCACATTTGTACGAAGAGTCTTCTTTGTTTCGCAAGTAATTCGGTGAAGAGTATAGAGTTAGCGCACGCTTTCATTCGCACGGGCATTAAATAGTAAACATTCGTTTTATAAATTTTCTTGCTGCAGTCTATTTTAATTCATGTTTCACTAGCGCTTCGCATTTTACTTCACAGTATCTTCAGTGGATTTACTCTGGACTAATAGATATTTGTTATTATTCAGTCTTTATCTATATCTATAAATGTGAATGTCTGTTCGGTGTACGTTTATCACGTCTGACCCACAAGACATAAAGAGCTAAAATTTTGTACAGTTACTAATGTCTAGCCGGGGAAGGCTTTAGGCACGGTTTTATGGCGATCGGATAGCTATTTATCTATATATATTAATGTGAATGTCTGTTCAGTGTAGCTTATCACGTCCGAACGACAAGACGCAGAGACTTAGATATTTGCACAGTTACTAATTTATACCTGAGGAAGGTTTTAGGCACGGTTTTATATCGATTTGATAGATATTTAGTAATTTGAAGAATATAACGCGAAATTCGGAACAATAATGACTCTTTGAAAATTATATTTACTCTTTGAAAATTGTTTTATTGAATGCGTTGTACAGTATAAAATAGAAACACAGTTTTCCTCTGTCTGTTCCTTTTAACTTTTTATAATTCCAGTAGTACCGAACGTATCGTCATGCGGTTTCTTTTAATTTCTCCTTTAGAAGCCTGGGATAATATTAGGCTATATTTAATGTCAATGCGAATATATGAAAAAAAAAACTAAAATAAGAATCATAACGTAGACTCTTTTACCGCTTCTGCACTTTCGTCAGCTTTGGTGCCTAAACCATAATAGCTAGGTGGTGTACTTAGTAGAAACTTGTAGAACTCACAAACGTCTACAAAAAACACGCGAGAGCATGTGTCTAACTTTTACGAGTGAAACATATTTATCATTTTTCTTTTACAAAGCTCTGGCACCAGATGGTTTCAGACTACAGATATAGTGATTGTGGAAGATCTGTAAAAGTTACACATATGATCCCGGAGTCCTTTTTTGTTAAATCGTGAGTTCTATAATTCTATAATATGTACTTTGGCGCATGTCTCATAGTTTAGGCTGTGCTACAAAGGTCACGAAAGTGCGGAAGTGGTAAACCTTTCTGCGTTATTATTCTTATTTCAAGTATTTCTCATTTTCATATCGACATTTAATATAGCCTACGTTGAACACAGGATTACACCGAAGAAATTGAAAGGAACCGTATCAAGATACGTTCTGCAGTTCTCGAGTTAAAGTAGTTTAAAGATTGATTACCCGTGCAAAGTCGGGGCGGCTCAGCTAGTATTTTATAAAAATATATGTATGTCTGTTCCACAACTCCTCCTGAAGTACGACACCAATTTCAATTAAACTTGGCAGACCCACTCTTTGATGTATAAAACAATCGCAGTTGAGTGAGGGGGAGAGTAACAGCCACATACGACACTTAGTTTAGCAGACATGATGTCATAGAAAATGAAATTCATTAGGAACTTCCCCATCATGTGTCAATGTTCCACATCTCTTTGTAAAATAATGCACCGATTTCAACCGAATTTGGTATTTCCATTCTTTACCGCCATGAAACAATCTCCGGAAAATACTTCATGAGATATAGCGTCATAAACAAGGAGTCACAAACAATTGCCGCAACTTGCGACGCGTAAATGAGACTACATTCATTCATTATTTGAGAATGAGAACACTCAGCAACTTGTAAGAAACTTTACACATAATTTCTAGTGTTTACGAAACTTTTTCTCCCTGACAACCCCCAACATAATGAAGAAACAAAACAAGTTTAGTGCTTACTTATTTTCCCCGCTGTTGATGTAGTAAAGCTACGGTATTCGGCAGGACGTTACAATTTATTGCTTCTGCAGTACAACCTTTATTCGTAAGATATTTTACAAATAGTACACACACATAACACTGAATGTACCTTCTAAATTATATGACGTCAAAAACAATGCAGTGCACGAAAATTCGCTGCATCACGTATATGTTATAATTTCTTACGCCTTTACTACGAATTCCATTCGGAACACAGTTTCCTAACATTTCACGCTACGAAACTGGAAAATAATATTTCTGTAGGACACATAATTGACGAAATATGACATCATAAGGATACAACTGCGTAGAAACGAAACTTAAATGGTTAGAGATTAGCGAAGAAGGAGAAAAAAGTAGATGGAATAACATAAGAAAAGAAAAGAATAGATACACACGTGGGAAAGGTCCGGAACTAACACTAGTAATTATATGTTAGGGGTGTTCAACATATTTTCTTTGGAAGGTCGTACAGTGAAGAATCGTCATTCTCAGAATTGGGCAGTCATACTCTCGACGATGGAGATTTGCGCTTGGTAGAACACCGTGTCCTGCCGCCTGAAGCAGTCTGTAACTACCATCTCACACACTCGTATCACAGGAATCGTCCACTTTTCGAGATCCTTTTTAAGGGACCGAAGTCACGATGATCGCTTGGGGAGGGATAATGACGGAAGGAGTGCTCCGAAACAATTTTGCGAAATGAGGGCTGCTTTATCATGGTTTATAACTGTTGTTTCCGACACACATACAGTATCATACACATTCTTCTTCTGCTAAAGACTTTTGCCGGTGTTTCTGCTGCACAGCTACAAAACGAATAATAGCACGTTCGTCATGTTTGGACGCGTTTGGTAATAATGTCAGCATAGAATGAAACTTACACTCTGCAGCGGAGTGTGAACTGAAATGAAACTTCCTGGCAGATTAAAATTGTGTGCCGGTACCGGGATTAGAACCTGGGACCTTTGTCTTTCGCGGACATGCGCTCTACCACTGAGCTACACCGACACGACTCACGATGCCGTTCCACAACTTTACTTCTGACAGTAAGGATCGTTGATTTGCCTTTCCCGAACATATCTTCTACGGTTACTCGAAATATGAGTGTTGCTTCGCGTGTTTTTACATTGTTACTGAATCCAAATTGATCCTAGTCGAGGTTAGATTCTAATGTGTTTTTTTTTCCATTTGTGTATAAATAATTCGTCTTAGTTTTTGCAACCATGATTTACTAAACTTATACTTATGAACAACAAAATTCTTCGGGATTTTTGGTGGCATTGTTAATATATATAATTCCAATGTTTCAAATGGCCTTTGTCAAGATGTTCGAAATGCGGTCAGATATCAAAATGAATTTTATTGACAGTGAAAACAGCCGCGCAAGTTTTCGTTTACATTTATAGTTATGCAAATTACTTTCTATAATTACCTTCCATATGGAAAGTATATGTGCCCCACGACTGTAGAAATTTTATATATATTGTCATCAGCAGAAACAATCGTTGTTGTAATACAATCTTTTATTACCTGATGCCCAGATTTCGGGTAGTAGCTCACCATTTTCAGTACATCATTTTCACAGTGTTGTTTTAAATATTCTCGTGGATGTAAACTGATATGTTTTTAAACTGTGAAAACTGCCCACCAACATGTGTAGGGCGTACCATGGAATATTTAAATAATACTAACACTCTCAAAGCAATGCATTAAGAATGGCTAGTTGCTTTACAGAATCTAAATTTTCAGGTAATAAAAGGTCTCATGTCAACGAAACTGAATGCTGCCGACTATCCTGTTTAAAATATTATATCACAAATCAGTTTTCCTCGTAATCTATACATACTAAAAATGTATGTATATGCGTGAGTGTGTGTGTATGTGTGTGTTTCTGTCGACTGTCCATGTGCGTTCGCTTTCCACAACTACTTCTGACCCACTGGACCGATTTCAACCTTACATGGTGCACCATCAGGCAACAATCGTTGTAGGGGTAAGTGGTAAGAACAACCTATGACATAAATGGTTAAGGTGATACGATGTCATGTGATATCCGCTACAAACTGCAAAATCTTACGACAATGTTCCACATCTCCCCAACACTAACTGATCAATTGCAACCAAACTTGGTAGACATATTCCTTAACGTTAGGAATCAAATTTTATGAGGATGAAACCCCTACAACAAGTATTTCAGGATACAAGTATTTCAGGAGACAAACTATGAAAACACCCATTATGCGACAGGTGAAAAACAAGGCTTTATTCATCCACAGTTAGAGAATGAGGGCACTTAACAAATTGCTTCAGACTTTACACATAATTCCACATCCCAACTATATAATAGTAGGGCACATAGTGTAGCAGATATGATATTTACGTAAAAAAAGGGTAAATAGAAGAATGTAATTTTATTCGTCCGGTTTCGACCTTATTTTAGATCATCTTCAGAAATATCTACACAGTCCATGTGACTGGTTCTTACTCCAGAGCAGTTACCAACCTGCAGCCACGAAAACCCCGGAGTAGACAGCACCAGCCACATGGGCTGTATAGATATTTCTGAAGATGACCTAAAATAAGGTCGAAACCGAATAAAATTACATTCTGGGATCTAGACTGTTTCTTATTTTCCTTTACATAAGTTTCTCTATAAAACTTAGCTTTTACCTTCTGTGACAATGTTGTCCAAATTAATTAGCAGATATGACACAATGACGATTGAGATGCATGAAAACAAAACTGCAACGCGGAGAGAGTAGGATAGAAGCGACGCGCAGAGAGGGAAGAAGGAGGTGCGCTAAAGCAAGAAAGCAATAGACATCCGAACGACTCCAGAAACTAACACGTGTTTTTACATAAATAAACCAAAGTTCATTCGTCGTTATGGCAGAAATTTGCATTTCCTCTTGTCTATTCATAAGTATTACACTATTAAATATTTTAAAGCCATTTGAATGATATAAAAAAGATTCCAATAATATCTGGCAATCGTTGTATTTTACAGACGCTTCACCTGACACTGTTATGTTGCACATTTACGCTTCTAGCTTCTTACGCGCGTAATGTAGTTTCCTTACCATTATCCACAGGAATTGATTAACAACAATTAAAAAGTGGTAATGGAGGAATCCAGTTATATTCTTCAGGAAGTATGTACAATAACAATGGCGTAGTAGACCCGCTATACTGGGAGTAGCAGTTACAATAACCGCTATAATTCAAACAATCCATGGTATTTTTTGTGTGAACTGCAACTGAACATCCTCTTGATTTTGTGTGAACTGCAACTGAACGTCCTCCTGATTTTGTAACACAGATATAATTTGTTTTTTAGTTTGGGGCGTGCGGAGAAAAGGTTGCAATATTTACAGCGGATGTTTGTACATGAAGTGAAGAAACAAATGTTCCTATAAATATTGATGGTAAACATCACATATTCCAGGTTACAGTCTACTATTACTTCAGTCACTAGTCACCATGTCACTCTGCTACCCTTGACTCCGTGTACTCGCAGTGACCATCATCCATTCCAGTTCGCAGCCTTCCACCGTGCGGCTCGTGAAACGACGCATTCATTAGTCTATTCCTGCTTCTTGCCGACATTAAAGAGACGTTCTCGTACAGTGCCATCATCATTTCTGAGGACGACATACACTATGATTACCACAGCCAAAATCCAGGATTACGGACAGACCTAGTATTGGTCCTCCATGACCAATTCATCACTGCTGAAAGAAAGAGGTGTCGCCATTTCTCCATAATTGTGGTATTACAATTGCAATACTTCGCATAAAGCATATTCTACGGCAAAAAAGGTAGTTGGTGCTGAAGGAAGTAACGATATGTAGCTGAACATAGGGACCTAGCAATATATCCATGTGGACGTCTGCCTAAACGCTGATGCTATTGACGCGCATGCGGGCTGACATCTGCCCATACGTGCGTATTATGTTAATTTACTTCATCAGTAAACAACACTTTCGCATTCATTAAGCCCACCTCATCAGTAAACAAAACTCTCGCATTCAAGTGCACACCATGAAGGCACAGACCTACAGAAGCCACTGGCAGAACTGGAGTTGGGCTGGCTGATCGTGTGACAGCAGAGCGTGTTATCGCGGCACCTGCTAGCGACAGAGCAACTGTCCATGGAGGATTGTCCAGACAGGTTCCACCGTAGATATTCTTCGGGCATTTGTTCCTCGGTTGTCCCCCACATGTTATAATGCCCGTTACTTCATATCAGGTGTGCAGATCGAATGGAAACCTCTAAGCCAGGAACAGCAGCGAGACATAGCCCCAGTACAGTCCTACCGCAGCCTCACTGTTGCGTTCCATAATACCACCGCAGTCTGTAGCGGTGCCTTATCCCACTGATGTTCCACCAAACAGCCATTTTAGATGCCGCAAGCAGTGATTGGTAATGGCTAGGAGCACTCCGCTAGTACCGTGTGGTGGAATAACTCCCTTCCCACCTAAAAGATGAAACATGTGTAACTCAAACGTCTGCGTGCACTGTAAATCATTGCGTGTGTGAATCAGCAACCACCGTCAAGCAATTTGTAAGCCAGACTCGGTTTCGAACGGAGGACTTTTGCCTCTCATCGGCAAGCACTACACCGAGTGAGCTTCATGTGCACGATCAGCCAACACAGTTTCAGCTCCGCCAGTGCCTCGTCTCCTACCTGTTTATTTCACAGAAATCCTTCGAATCTTGCAGGAAATATCAAATGTTGAAAAGTTTGTATAGCTTATGGGACTTAACTACGGGGTCATCAGTCCCTAAACTTACAAACTACTTCTGAACTAGCTAATGACGGCACAAATTTCCATGCCCGAGGGGGGATTCGAACATATGACAGTAGTGGCCGTGCAGACCGTGACTGGAGCGCCTCAGTCCCCTCGGCCACCGCGGCCGGAAATCTTGCAGGACTAGCACTCCTGAAATAAAGGATTTTGGGGGAACATGGCTTAGCTACAGCCTAAGGTATATATTCAAAATTAAAGTTCCACGCTGCAGTGAAGAGTGAGCTAATATAAAACTTTCATGGCAGATTAAATGAAAACCCATACATAGCATACATAGTAACTCGCCAATAACGAAGGGGCCTTCCAGAAGCAGAGTTGCGCAGCGAATAGAGAATTCCGTGCTAAAATAAATCTAATGGACTCAAACACGAGTCTTCACGAGAGAGAGGAATGCCTGAGATTGTCACCTTTCTCATGATTTACACTCCTGGAAAATTAAAAAGTAATACCATGTTTTCGTCGACCCAGCAGTGGAAAATTTTACATTTTTGAGAATGTATTCATCACACAATTTACAAAAATGTTTGTTAATCTGTGGGACCAAACTATGTTGGTCATCAGATCCCTAGACTTACAAATTACTTAAACTAAGTTAAACTAACATAAGGACAAGACATACATGCATGCCCGAGGGAGGATTCGAACCTCCGACGCGGGAGGCCGCGCGATCCGCAACGTGTCGCTCCAGACCGCTCGGCTACTCCCGCGCGGCTCACACGATCACAGAGGCAGAGTCATGGTCAGCTGAGTGCAGTCACCAGACCGTACATAATGTTGAAGCTGGTACCGCGTGTACCCTCTTTTTGCAGCAATAGAAGGCGCAATTCTAGATGGAGACGTTCGTAGATTTACCGTTGCGAAATGCCCTGCCATCCAATATCCCCTTTGTGCCTCAGTTGGGTCGTGCAGACCTCGCAAGATAACGTACCACCCCGTCCCAAACAGATCTGGGGCTCGTGCTGGCCATTTAACTTGACGTACCCCTTGAAGAACGCGTTTGGTTTTACGGGATGTGTGAACGTGCATTGTCGTACTGGAAAATCGTGTCACCTCGTTGGTGTATAAACGGTAGCAAGACGTGTTGAATGATGGTTTCAAAGTACCCTGCACTGTTCAAAGTTACCTCGACGGTCACCAGTCAACGGCCACTGTATGATATGGCTGTCCACACCTTGATGCCAGTAGTCAGTCCCTTGTGCATATGTAGTATACACTCCATATTTTCGCGCTCCCATGCACGACGCCAGACACGTGTAGACCATCGTTGGCACCTCGACAGAGGCGACTCTCAACACTGAAAGCGAAACGTCTCCTTTGTCCTTCCATAAGCACTTATCGTGACACCACTAGAGGCGGACAATGATTTTGTGGCGTGAGCGGAAGACGCACTGAAGGCATGCATTATCATTCATCATGGTGTGGGGAGTCATATCCTACACTGGCCGTTCTCCTCTGATAATCTTCGAGGGAACATTGAACAGTACATGGTACGTTGAATCCGTTAATCAACTCATCTTACTATCTTTCATGCACCGACAAGGCAATAAGCTTTTCGAACAGGAAAAATCACGTCCACATATATCTCGTATCCCTAACGTGGTCTTCAAGGTGTACGTCAATCACCATGGCCTGCACAATCCCCAGCTCTATCCCCCATTGAGCATCTGTGGGACGGATGAAGCGTCATCTTGCGCGGTTTGCACGACAGGAACGAAATCTGGCCCAGCTGAGTCACCAGGTGGAAATTACGAGCCTGACATGATGCCTTGAACCGCGTAGCCATTCCCGCGTGGCGAGATTTACATGTTCCTTCCTCCCGCACACTATAAGAGAATGTAACGCCAGTGAAATATTATAAACGCAGATCGATGAACCTTCTGCAATGCATTTAAATTTGATTGCGTTTTGCTGATGGCACTGTAATTCTGTCAGAGATAGCAAAGGACCTGGAAGATCAGTTGAATGGAATGGACACTGTGTTGAAGAGAGCGTATAAAATGAACATTAACAAGAGCAAAACAAAGATAATGGAATGCGGTCTTAGAAAATCAGGCGATGCTGAATGAATTAGATTAGGTAACGAAACAATGAAGGTGGTTGATGAGTTTTGTTACTTGGGTAGTATAATAACGTATGACGGTCGCAGTACAGAGGATATAAAATATGGCCAATGGGAAGTTCAAATGTTCAAATGTTTGTTAAGCTTATACTAAATACGGGGTCATCAGTCCCTAAACTTACAAACTACTTATGAACTACCTACAACTAAGGACGGCACAAATATCCATGCCCGAGGGGGGATTCGAACCCCCGACCGTAGTGGCCGTGCAGACCGTGACTGAAGCGCCTCAGTCCCCTCGGCCACCGCGGCCGGCCAATGGGAAGAAAAGCATTTTTGAAAAAGAGGAATTTGCTAACATAGAATATTAATATAATAATAATAATAATTCCTGAAGGCATTTGTGTGGAGTGCTACCTTGTACGGGAGTGAAACATGGAAGATAAACAGTGCGGACAGGAAGAGAATAGAGGCTACAGAAGAATGCTGAAGATTAGGTTGGTAAATCGCATAACTAATGAAGAAGTACTGAACAGAATTGGCGAGAAAAGGAATTTATGGCATACCTTGACTAAAAGAAGGGATCGTTTCGTAGGACACATTCTTAGACATCGACGAATCGTAAATTTAGCGTTGGAGAGTGCTGGGGTAAAAATCGTACAGGGAGACCAAGAGTCACATATAGTAAGCAGATTCAAATGGATGTGAGTTGCCATTCTTATGAGTTGAAAAGGCTTGCTCAGAATAGAGTAGGGTGGAGAGCTGCATCAAACCAGACTCCGGACTGAAGACCATAACAACATAACTAGTGAGGTATTTATGCAGAAGTAGGATCTCCGACGGGAGCGGCCACGCAATCCGTGGCATGACCCCTTAGACGTCGCAGCCATTTCAACGCTGCCCCCTTTTTGTGACGAATGAATATGTGCTCATCATTTACGAACAAACAGAACCTGGTTTGGTCGCAAAATGCAATGTGATGCCATTCCTGTCTGCAGTGACGTCGTACCATACATCATTTCTGTCTAGGACGCTTCTGGGCATTAGTCACAGGTAGACGGAGAAATGGACGATGCGCACGTAAGCCATGGAGCAATAAACAACGAGGTACGGCTGTGTACGGCATCCTGGACGTCTGCTCAGCTCACACTGATCCATTGCCTACAATTTATTGCGACGAGAGCAGCAGTCACATATTACCGGCAGGTAGTGTTGCGTGGCGACATCGATGTTACCTTGAACCTGATGGCCGATATAGTTCAAATGCTAATCTTTCCTGCGCGCATGCTAAATTTAAGTGAATGTGAACTTCCTCTCTCTAATCCTTCAAAAGTTTTATTTTTCCTAAATTTCACGAGTGTTAAGTCGAATTCGTGTATCGTCACAGTAAATGCTTCCAGTAAATGCATGTTTCCACAACCACACTTGAGCGTTTACACGTCTATCATTCAAAGTACAATACTGGCCGTTAAAATTGCTACACCAATAAGAAATGCAGATAATAAACGTGTATTCATTGGACAAATATATTATACTAGAACTGACATGTGATTATATTTTCACGCGATTTGGGTGCATATATCCTGATAAATAAGTGCCCAGAACAACCACCTCTGGCCGTAATAAAGCCCTTGATACGCCTGGGCATTCAGTCAAACAGAGCATGGACGGCGTGTACAGGTACAGATGCCCATTCAGCTTCAACACGATACCACACTTCATCATGAGTAGAGACTGGCTTATTGTGACGAGTCAATTGCTCGGCCACTATTGACCAGACGTTTGCAATTGGTGAGAGATATGGAGAATGTGCTGGCCAGGGTAGTAGAAGAACATTTTCCGTATCCAGAAAGGTCCGTACAGGACCTGCAACATGCGGTCGTGCATTATCCTACTAAAATGTTGGGTTTCGCAGGGATCGAATGAAGGGGGGAGCCACGGTTTCTAACTCATCCAAAATGTAACGGCCACTGTTCAAATTGCCGTCGATGCGAACGATAGGACCGAGACGTGTAACCAATGGCACCCCATACCATCACTCCGGGTGATACGCCAGTATTACGATGACGAATACACCCTTCCAATGTGCATTCACAGAGATGTCGCCAAACATGGAGGTGACCATCATGATGCTGTAAACAGAACCTGGATTTATCCGAAAAAATGACTATTTGCCATTCGTGCACCCAGGTTCGTCGTTGCGCACGCCATCGCAGGCGCTCCTATCTGTGATGCAGCGTTAAGAGTAACCGCTGCCATGGTTTCCGAGCTGATAGTCTATGCTGCTGCAAATGTCGTCGAACTGTTCGGCAGATGATTGTAGTCTTGCAATCTGTTGACTCAGAGATCGAGACGTGGCTGTACGATCCGTTACAGCCATGCAGATAAGATGCCTGTCATCTCGACTGCTAGTGGTACCAGGCCGCTGGGATCCAGCACGGCGTTCCGTACTGCCCTCCTGAATCCACCGATTCCATATTTTGCTAACATTCATTGTATCGAGAGGAACGCGAGCAGCAATAATGTCGCGATACGATAAACCGTAATCGCGATAGGCTACAATCCGACCTTTATCAAAGTCGGAAACGTGATGGTATGCATTTCTCCTCCTTAGACGAGGCATCACAGCAACGTTTCATCAGACAACGTCGGTGAAGCTATTTGTGTATGCGAAATCGGTTGGAAACTTTCCTAATGTCAGCATGTTGTAGCTGTCGCCACCGGCACCTTGTGTGAATGCTCTGACAAGCTAATCATTTGCATATCACAGCACCTTCCCCCTGTCGGTTAAATCTCGCGTCTGTAGCACGTCATTTTCGTGCTGGAGCAATTTTAATGGCCAGGAGTGTATTTTTCATCTCTCGCCACTACTTTCTCCCATCTTTCGGGCAGTGTACGAATCCCGCATCCAAAAAAAAAAAAAAAAAAAAAAAAAAAAAAAAAAAAAAAAAAAAAAAAGTTCATATTTTGAAGCGATCCACGGATCGATCCAAATCGTGACTTCTTCATGAGATCGGAAGTGTTGGTCAGCCAGACCATGCGCCATTGATCTAAACAGGTGACAGTCAGAGGGAGCAATGTCTGGAGAATACGGCGGGTGGGGTAGGTTTTTTTTTCTAACGTTTCCACTGTTTTTGCAACGTGAGGTCGAGCGTTGTCGTGCTGAAAAATCACTTTATCGTGCCTCTCGCTGTATTGCGGCCGTTTTCCTTTTAATGCTCCGCTCAAACGCATTAATTTCGTTCGATAACGAGCACCATTGATTGTTTCACTTGCTTTTAACACCTCATAGTACACGACACCGAGCTGGTGCCATAAAATGTAGAGCATGATCTTGGAGCCGTCAATATTCGGTTTGTCTGTCGACGTGGTAGCAAGGCTCACATTCTTTCACTAACAGCGTCCTTACCAGACGTACTTGAGAGCATCCAATGAGACTCAGCTGCTGTTTTCTTCATATTGAAACAAAACAGTGACAGCTACCGGAAATGACGAGAATTACGCTAGTAAACTGACATTTTCAATCAAGAACAACTCTATGACGCAGACACAAATCGACTAATTTTGTATACGTCTGGAGTCTAAGTCATACAATTTTTTTTCCAAAGACTTGACCGCCATTTTACTGATATATATTTATTGTCACAACCAGGTTTCAGCCTTAGGCCATTCTCAAGTGTTGTGGATATCAGTTAAAAACTTTATTAGAATTAATATAAAGTAATACGAAATACAAGTATAAGGCACATTACAGTGGGATAAGTTAGTTACTTACAAAAAAGTTGTAAGACAGGTTTTCTTATGTTGTGATCATGATAATAAAAAAAAGAAAAACATTTGGATTTGAAGCATAAAATGGGTAACACATTTGTCCCCACATCTTACTTTAATAACACAGGTAATTGCTTGCCATAAGATCACAAAGACAACTGGTTGATGAGGACAGACGATATATTAAAGACTATCACAAAGACAATTGCTAAGATATGCTACCATTTTCGTATTTGGAGTGGTAACTCTGGGAATATATTGCTGGACAGATGGATTATCTTTGCGTGATAAGTACAAAGTTGTTGTTTACAGTGAATAGATGGATTATTTGTTTAGGTTTCCTATAGGCGACAAAGTTGTAAGTCATGGTGTGTGTGTGTGTGTGTGTGTGTGTGTGTGTGTGCGGCTCCGTAGCACAGTGGTAGCGTGCCAGACTACAAATCGATCCCCGCCAAGTCCTAAGATTTTTATCTCTCACTTTCCACTTCTTTCACCTCTGGCAGTGCTGCTGATGTGGAAAATACGGAGAAGCACCGTGGTTCGGAACCCACGTTGAACTGTAGGTCCCCCTGGGTAAGTCAGTTCGAAAGTCGGAGGAAGGCAACGGCTTACCACCTCCAAATTGGACCATGCCTAGTAAAGCACTGTGGTGTTCAAACCAATCTTCGGATTGTTGACTGCTTTATATATATAATACCTATTCATATGTCCTACAATTTATGAAGTTTGATTACAAGATTCACAAATGAAAAAAAATGATGATAATGGATCAGTAATTACATTGATAAAACAGAACATCAAAGTGCAATGAAGTGCATGACACGTTTACATTTTTTTTAATATGAGGACAAAGTATCTGGATCCAAAATAGATACATTTTGTTAGTAATTTGAGAACATGGTGGAAAATTTGAGGGGGAGGGCATGGAAGTTGCAAGGGAACTTTACAAAATTTAATGGTAGATGACACATGTGGCTCAAACAGTAAGAGCTGGTTGGGGAGGACCAGTAAATAAGCAAAGCATCATTGGAAGAGGAGCATTTACAAATAATCTGGACATTATAAACATTGTAGTATGGTACACTAATCAGAATGTATCATAACTGCTGTAGGTGCCTTGTCGTATACAAACGCATTGTAGTAGTATAACATGGTAATACATTTGTTTTGTTTTCCATATAACTTTATATTGATGAAAAATGAAAGTTAAATACTTTTGTGAATTACATAAAACTTTATATTGATAAAAGTGAAAGTTAAATAGAAGTAGAAATAATAAATATCAAATGCTGCAGGGGCCATCGGTGCCATTTTATCTGGATTATTAACACTATAAAATTTAGTAATGTATCATACAATATAATCATTTTCATTTAAATATACATTTATCAGTCAAATGGGAGTCATATCTTAAAAAAAAAAAAAAAAAAAAAAAAAAAAAAAAAAAAAAAAAAACTCGACTAATGTTTGAATAAGGTTATGTTGACCGAGGTCCAAGCTAACTGCCTGACGTCTGCTATCTGTTTCTTTAGACCGCTACTTACCGTTATAGCCAACTATCGGCAAACGGTGAAATCAAAGTTGTACACGTTGTACAATATTTCACGTAAGACGGGATGCCACCGTAGCACTCCGCGACTCCATCCAAAAGCGCTCTTTTAAAATTGCTCCCGCTAACAATCCTTTGAAGTGTCATGAACGTATGTGAATTTTCCGAGCTAGCGAGAAAGAACAGATTTTTCACATACAGGCTCTTGACACTTGATTAAAATGTCAGAATATATGAATAAATAATAGAATGTCGCCATTATTGGCATACGCCAGTCAATCATCTTTTCCTCTCTTACAGGACAGTTTATTTTGCTGAAATGTATATTCATAGCTTAAGTCGCCCACGGTGTCCTGTACAATGTAAGACAACGTCGCTTATCAGTACCTTCCCTGTACCCTTAGGAAAGTAGGAAGAACATACGCGTCTGGTGTAAAATAAATCGCTTTATTGCAGGAAGCATAAGACGGATTACCTCTTATAATCAATTTTAACAGCTGCTTCGGAAGATGGCCACACACCCAAATATAGTAATTTTTATTTTTTTAAAGGAAAATTTCAGCATTCATAATGCAGTCGATATTAATAATAAAGATACATGATGTGACTTTAGGTGGTCGCTTTTTGTTATTTTGCTATGTTTTATTGCACCACTATAGAGTATTCGAGCCAAGATTATTACATCGTGGACAAAGTACATCTAAGCCCAGTTGTGCTGGTCAAAATTACGAAATTTTAGTTATATGTATGAGGATGGTACGTCTTAGGTACGTACTGTGAGTGTCCCAAACATGACAACCTTTCTGTTCCATAAGCGTTTCGTTACCGATAACCTAATTTCAGTAATTTTCGTTTGCACCACCATAGCGCCTAGTCCTGATCCATTTCATCATGTTCGTTGCTGAAAAACTCTTTAATGGTACACAAAAGCATAGGAAAATAAAATAAAACGACTGATTGCATATTTCTGCCAGAATAAATAACCGTCTTAAATCACAGCTATATCTCTTCATACGTACTGCAAAACTGAAGAAAAAACACAAACTTGGTTGCAATAGTCACTTTCTCTTGCAAGCAATGACTGTTCTGCTCTTGTTTTTGAAACATTTCCTCACAAATGAAAATCGTTCAAATGTTTCTTAAGCTTATGGGACTTAACTGCGGGTTCATCAGTCCCTAAACTTACAAACTACTTATAAAGTAACTGACACTAAAGACACCACAAACATCCATGTCCGAGGGAGGATCCGAACCCCGGATGCGGAACGGCTTCACGCATCAGATCATAGCGCCTCAATGCGCTCGGCCACGCCGCCGCGGCCCTCACTAACGGCTTTTAATCAAATGAATATATTATTTCCGTAATGGTGCTGTATTGTCGATCACACAGTGGAGTACTTATTACTTCTTGTGACAATTTTGTACAAATTGTCATCTGCGAAGGCGATACATTTATTATTTATCGTTTTTCAATGTTGAGTCCGAAAATCGTGTTTTTTGTGTTGTTACTTACCGTTTTAGTTCTTTTTCTTAGCGCCTTGTTTTGTCGAGTTTTCTTTGTGGTTTGTTTATATCTTCTTTTCGACTTATTTTGGTGATGTACATTATGCTAATGTTTACTTTAAGAAAAGCTAAATATCAATAAACACTCTTTCGCTCATACACACAAGACACCAGTGGCGGATTCAGGACTTTGATTTGGGAGGGGCCTGACCCAGTTGAGTTAAAAGCAAGGTACTTTTGGAGGGGGCTAGATCCAGTCGAGGATGGGAATTACCAAGGGGGCGGGGGCTTCAGCCATCAATATAAGAGGAAAATAAGTTATAAAGAAACCACAAAGAAAACACGAGAAAACAAGGAGCTAAGAAAAAGAAATAAAACTATAAGTAACAACCCAAAAGACACGATTTTAGAACTCAAAATTGAAAAACGATAAATAATAACTGTTTGTTTTGCCTTGTAGATGACAAGCTGTACAAAATTATTACAACAAGTAATAAGTACCTCACTGTGAGATCGTAAAGCTTTGTGTGTTGTGGTCTTCAGTCCGGAGACTGGTTTGATGCAGCTCTCCACAATACCCTATCCTGAGCAAGCCTCTTCATCTCCACATAAGAGCGACAACCTACATCTGTCTGAATCTGCTTACTGTATCCATCTCTTGGTCTTCCCCTGCGATTTTTTCCCTATACACTACCCTCCAACGCTAAATTCACAATTCCTTGATGTCTAAGAATGTGTACTACCAATATATCCCTTCTTTTAGTCAAGGTATGCCAGAAATTCCTTTTCTCCCCAGTTCTGTTCAGTACCTCCTCATTAGTTACGCGATCCACCCACCTAACCTTCAGCATTCTTCTGTAGCACCATATTTCAAAAGCCTCAATCCTCTTCCTGTCCGCACTGTTAATTGTCCATGTCTCACTTCCATACAAGGCAACACTCCACACAAATGCCTTCAGAAAGGACTTCCTTAGGTTTAAATCAATATTCGATGTTAACAAATTTCTCTTTTTCAAGAACGCTTTTCTACCCATTGCCATTCTGCATTTTATATCCTCTGTACTCCGACCATCATTTGTTATTTTACTGCCCAAGTAACAAAACTCGTCTACCTCCTTTATTGCTTCGTTCCCCAATCTAATTCCTTCAGCATCACCTGATTTTCTTACACTGCACTCCATTACCCTAGTTTTGCTCTTGTTAATGTTCATCTTATATGCACCTTTCAGCACACTGTCCATTCCGTTCAATTGCTCTTCCAGGTCCTTTGCTGTATCTGACAGAATTACTATGTCGTCGGCAAAACGCAATGTTTTTAATTCTTCACCCTGAACTTTAATTCCTTCACCAAATTTCTCCTTGCTCTCCTTCATAGCTTGCTCAATGTACAAATTGAACAACATTGGGGAAAGGCTACAACCCTGTCTTACTCCCTTTCCAACCACTGCAACCCTTTCATGCCCTTCAACTCTGACAACCGCTGTCTGGTTTTTGTACAAGTTGTAAATAACCTTACGTTCCCTATATTTTACTCCTGCTTGCTTCAGAACTTTAAAGAGTTTATTCCAATCAACATTGTCAAAAGCCTTCTCCAAATCTACAAAAGCTAGAAATGTAGGTTTGCCTTTTCTTAATCTATCTTCTAGGATAAGCCGTAAAGTGAGTATAGCCTCCCGTGTTCCTACATTTCTCCTGAACCCAAACTGATCTTCTCCGAGGTCGGCTTCTACCAGCTTTTCCATCCTTCTGTATATAATTCGCGTTAATATTTTGCAACCATGACTTATTAAACTGATGGTTCTGTAGTTTTCACACCTGTCTGCACCTGCTTTCTTAGGGATGGGGATTATAACATTTTTCTTAAAGTCTGAGGGTATTTCACCTGTCTCATACATCTTACACACCAGGTGAAACAATTTTGTCATAGCTGGTTCTCCCAGAGACTTCAGTAGCTCTGAGGGAATATCATCTACTCCAGGGGCCTTGTTTCGACTTAGGTCTTTCAGGGCTCTGTCAAATTCTTCTCTCAATACAGTATCTCCTATTTCATCTTCATCTACATCCTCTTCCCTTCCTACAATAGTGTCTCGAAGTTCATTTCCTTTGTAGAGCCCCTCTATATACTCTTTCCACCTTTCAGCTTTCCCTTCTTTGCTGAGAACTAGTTTTCCATCAGTGTCCTTGATATTCATGGAGCTGTTTTTCTTGTCTCCAAATGTTTCTTTTATTTTCCTGTAGGCTGTATCTATTTTTCCCCTATTTATACATTCTTCTACATCCTTGCATTTGCCTTCTAGCCACTCCTGCTTAGCCATTTTGCACTTCCTGTCAATCTCGTTTCTTAGTCGTCTGTACTCCATTTTGCCTGTTTCATTTACTGCATTTTTATATTTTCTCCTTTCATCGATTAAATTTAGTATCTCCTGTGATATCCAAGGATTTTTTGTAGGTCTTTCCTTCCTACCTATTTTGTCCTCTGCTACCTTCACTATTTCATCTCTCAATTTTACCCATTCCTCCTCTACTGTTTTATTTTCCCCTGTTTCTGTCAATTGTTGCCTAAAGCTCCCTCTGAAATTCTTAAGAACCTCAGGTTCCTTCAATTTATCCAGGTCCCATCTCCTTATCTTCCTACCTTTCTGTAGTTTCTTTAGTTTCAGCCTACAGTTCATAACCAACAAGTTATGGTCAGAGTCTATATCTGCCCCTGGGTATGTCGCACTGTAGAACCTGGTTCCGAAATCTATGTCTTACCATTATAAAATCTATCTGGTATCTCCCGGTGTCTCCTGGTCTCCTCCACGTATACAACCTTCTTTTGTGATTCTTAAACCAGGTGTTTGTTATAACTAAATTATGTTCTGTGCAAAATTCTACCAGGCGGCTTCCTCTTTCATTCCTTTTGCCCAGACCATATTCCCCTACTACCTTCCCTTCCCTTCCTTGTCCTACACCGAATTCCAGTCTCCCATAACAATTAAGTTTTCCTCTCCCTTAATTGTCTGAATAATTTCCTTTAGCTCCTCATATATTTCTTCGATTTCTTCGTCATCGGCAGAGCTAGTTGGCATATAAACCTGTACTACTGTTGTCGGTGTTGGCTTCGTATCTATCTTGACAATGATAATGCGATCACTGTGCTGCTCATAGTAGTTTACCCGCATTCCTATTTTCTTATTCATCATCAATCCTACTCCTGTGATGCTCCCAATTGATTTTGTATTTATAATCCTGTACTCACCTGAACCAGAAATCCTGTTCATCCTGCCACCGAACTTCACTAATCCCCACTATATCTAACTTCAACCTATCCATTTCCCTTTTTAAATTTTCTAATTTTCCTACACGATTAAGGGATCTAACATTCCACGCTCCGACCCGTAGAATGCCAGTATTGTCTTTCCTGATGATCACATCCTCCTGAGTAGTCCCCGCCCGGAGATCCGAATGGGGGACTATTTTACCTCCGGAATATTTTACCCGAGAGGATGCCATCATCATATGTTCATACAGTAGAGCTGCATGTCCTCGGGAAAGGTAACGGCTGTAGTTTCCCCTTGCTTTCAGCCGTTCGCAGTAGCTGTGTGGCAAAGCCACATTAGCTGATGTTACAAGGCCAGTTCAGTCAATCATCCAGACTGTTGCCCCTGTAACTACTGAAAAGGCTGCTGCCCCTCTTCAGGAACCACACGTTTGTCTGGCCTCTCCACAGATACCCCTCCGCTGTGGTTGCACCTACGGTACGGCTATCTGTATCGTTGAGGCACGCAAGCCACCCCACCTCGGCAATGTCTGTGGTTCATGGGAGTGGCGTAAAGCTTTATGTACGTAAATATAAAAATCAGTGAAAGTCGTATTTATAGGCATAATTTTCGGAAAAACTAAAATAGATGATTTGGTCTGCAAACTCAACCTACAACACTGTTAAAGATCTTAAAAACACATTTTTATTACAATTTTGTTTTTCTTCCTTGGGCACATTTTTGTTGGTATTTGAGCAATGCGTTCGAACTTATCATTTCTATGTGATGTTCTGATGTCATTTCTGAATGTACTATATACGGACAAGTTGGTAATCTGTGCTATCCGCCAGAGAGTATGCATTAGCTCTAACCTGAGTAGTAGCGAGCAAAGCAGTCTGCAAGTGGCGATCAGTCTGTATTTGGGTAGACTCCGAGAGTGAAGCTTGTGTGAAGCAGATGTAGTCTGCCAGTTAGTTTGGTAGCTTAGGCAGCCGCATTATATCTATATTTATTTCTGTTTAATTACTTCCATGTATTTATTTATTTATTTAATGCACGAAAGCCTGCCCTGTGGTGGAGACCATTATATCACCAACTGAGAATACGCATTTGCTCTTGGCACGAAAAAGGTAAACATTCTGTTCTTCTTATTGTAATTGTAGTATTATATGATTATTGTTGTAGGGGGTGCTTGTGTTTCTCATTAGTGAAGTTAGGTAACAAAAGTTGGAAGCTTTGATGTAACCTGAAGTCACCAATTCCCATTCCTTTCAGCATTCTGAAGATTAATTTTGTCTTGTGTTATTGCCGTCTGACAAACCAAGTCATTGACTTACAATATAAGTGAAAGCGTAATTCTTACTGGGATTAATCTGCATAACTAATGAGAATAAAATTAACGCACAGGTAGTCAAAGTGAAATTCATAGCCGCGGTGGAGTAGCCGAGCTGTCTAAAGCGTCTCGCTGCGGAGCGCGCGGTTGTTCGCCGTGGAGGTTCGAGTCCTCCCTGGGGCATGGGTGAGTGTGTTGTCCCTAGATTAGTTTACCTAGGTTTAAGTAGTTTGCAAGCTACGGACTGATGACCACGCAGTTTGGTCCTATAGATTTACAAACATTTTTGAACCAATAACATTCTTTGGTTTTTACAATTTAAAATTCATAAATAGAGAGTTTTGTTGTATTGATGAAAGATCAAATTGTTAGGTTAAATAATAAGCTTAATAATTACAGGAAAACTTAGTTGTCCTGAAAGAAAGAAAGTAGTTTCATTCAGTTTTGTTTTTCGAAGGATAATCAGATTTGAGAATTACTTAAATGGAATTGAGACAGTGTAGTGCTTGTTGTGTGATGCACATCTCCAGATTCAGTGATATTGGAGACTAAGTATTTTTTTGAATATTCTAGTTGAAATATTACTTCATACAAAGCTGGTAAAATATTCCAGTAAGCAGATAGGAACCTATTTTTCTTGGCTCTCGCAGCTATATTGTTTGAGTATAGCCTGATTACTTGTGTTCTGTGTAATCTTGAAATAAAGTTAGATGACATTACGTTCATAAAGGCGACATTAATATTCAACGCGATTACGATTTTAATTACAGTTTCTTTGATTTGCAGTGTTGTTGTTGTTGTTGTTTGTTTGTTTGTTTGTTAAGCTTATGGGACTTAACTACGGGGTCATCAGGCCCTAAACTTACCAACTACCTTATACTAAGGACGGCACAGATATCCATGCCCGAGGGGGGATTCGAACCCCCGACCGTAGTTGCCGTGCAGACCATGACTGAAGCGCCTCAATCCCCTCGGCCACCGCGGAAGGCTGCAGTGTTGTCCGTTGCTCTTTAAACAATCACACGTAATTTTACTGGGTTCAATGTCATATGCGTAATCAGTTTATTTAATAGAGAGGGTCATCACATAATTTCTTTCGTAAATTTTATCTGTAACAGTCACGTCACAAATGAGCAAGGTCACTTCCTTGTTTGAATGCAGATAAGGTTTCATGTTTTAAGCAAATCACACATTAGTTTTAATCTTGTAAAAACTTTTTAGATGTATATCGAAAAGCCATTTTGTACAGTACTAATATAATTTTCAGACAAACAATTAAAAAATCACAGTGAAAGTGGCACAAAATGTGCTGAAACATGTTTGGGACATGTAACAAAAACTGAAGTGTCTTGTATACGACGGACTATCCTGACCAGTATTGTGTAGTTCGCGAACGAACTAGTTCGGAAGAGCGCTCCCACAGGCGAACTACGCGAACAAGTTGGCACAGCCCTCGCCTCTTAGTTCGTCCGCTCCTATTGCGAAGACTGACGGCGAACAGAGAGAGGACTCGAGAGCGCGCAGAATCGCGTGATTCCCTTCTCTGCTAGTTACCGTCATTTCGAGCTAAGATGCAACTTAGCTGCAGTTTCATAGTTCACTGCCACAAATTTTCTTTTCTAAGGTATTCAGCTGTGTCTAAATAATATTTACTACGAGTATTCTGTATGCAAAGTAGTTGAATACCAATGTATCACCCATTCGTGTAAATAACTGTTTTATTTGCTTAAGTATTTGATGCCTAATTGCCCAAAAATACGGGTAATAGCACACGCTTGGGCAACACTGATCATTATATAAAAAAGCTGTCATAACAAAAGAAAGAGCTCTTTTAGTAGTGGTAGCGAAAGGCAAAAAGAGCTGACGAGCTAAAAAGAGCTGACGAACTAAAAAGAGCGGATGAACTAAAAAGAGCTGACGAACTAAAAAGAGCTGACGAACTAAAAGTGTGGACGAACTAAAAGAATGGACGAACTAAAAAGAGCGACCTAATTCGCGGCCGAGATGTGTACTAAAATATGCGCGATCGGTCGCGAACTAAAACATGCGTTACCGGTCGCGAACTATTGTGCAAAACGTATCTCGCTTCATATTACGTTGGATTCTTTTCCGAAGACGGAGGGGCAATAGCGAGAGGGCGCGCAGAAGAATTAAAAATCACGTGTTTGCCTTCTGCTGATGAGAGCCATTTCTAGCTGAGCGTCTGCCTGCTAAATTACTTAGTCCAGTGCTAAAAAATTTCTGTTTTGAATTATTCTGCACTCTGCAGTATCTGAGTAATAAATTCCATAATGCCAAGATATAGCGATAACTCTAGCTTAAACGCGAGAAATTATCCACAAACTGTTCCTTTTGGTTTGCGTGATATCGTTAGCAGCTCAAGCAGTAAGCGCATGAAGCAGCTAGGTGGGGGAACTTCTCCCTCCACCTGCATGCGCAGACCGCGCCGCTCAGCCGTCACTGGGAGCGGAGGAACTAAAAGAACGAACTGCCGCGAACTTGGGTGAGCGCTCCCGATCGCGAACTATTATGCGCAAGTCTAATTCATGGTGCTTGGTGAACTGGTGTCGGAGTTCATTGAGAGGTACCCTCCGCCAAATTTCGAAGAATAAAAACATATAGCCGAGCTGGACTGAACGAACGGTTCTAGGTGACATAACAGGGACCGCGAGAATGCTCCCAATGTTCGAGTCTTCCCTCGAGCATGGGTGTGTCTGTTGTTCTTAAGTTAAAGTTAGTGTAAGTAGCTTCTAAGCTTAGGGACTGAGGACCGCCGACCGCCGACCGCGGTGGCCGAGGAGACTGAGGCGCTCCAGTCACGGTCTGCACACCCACTGCGATCGGGGGTTCGAATCCCCCCTCGGGCATGGATATTTGTGCCGTCTTTAGTATAAGGTAGTTGATAAGTATTTTGTAAGTTTAGGGACTGATGACCCCGTAGTTAAGTCCCATAAGCCTAACAAACATTTGAACATTTTGACTGATGACCACAATAGTTTCGTCCCATACATTTACAAACATTTGAACGTTCTGAAAAACGTTTTCCACGAAAACATGCAAGTGTGTGCCAATTGTCAAGGTGGTCGGCATGGGCGTAGACAGAAGGGCGTGGGGAGGGGGTGGGGTTCTGAGGTTCAAACCCCTCCCGAAATGTTGACAAAGCTAACAAAAAATTTCATCTTTCTGCAACAGGTTATAGGCGGTCTATTTCTTTTTATTTCATTTTATTATTTATTTGTTTTTAGCTTTGAAGAAAGTCACTTGGGGCCATCGGTATGTTTCGGACGACGATGAGTGACAATCGCGGTCCTGCCTGCAGACATTTGTGCATGGAGGAATTGACTGACTTGTCTCAGAGTGGGTTAAATGTATTAAAGATTATGGTGGTTATTACCGAAATAATGAGCAGTTTACTTAGTTTTTCCCACGTGTTTTGTTTTAATTTGTTTGCTCCTTATACATAAGTGTGACTTGTCTGTTTTCCAGTCACAAGAAACAATTTATTTCTCAAGGCACCACCGGCAAATTATGGTAAAGACGGGTGACAAATCCGGCGGAGATTCTTTGTAGCAGCTGTTAATAATGACCCTGCGGACCCTGGAGTTTCACTGTGCTTTAGAGGTTTGGGCTATTTTTCAATAACATTATTAGTAATTACAGTGTCATTCAGAAATATTTATTAATGTTCTGATGTAAACGAATCAAAGTTCCTGTTTGGTCAAAGAGTATCTGTACACTTATTTTTTGCCATAGACAGCTTTAAAGTACCGCAAACATTTGAGTTAGGGAGTGCTTCTCTAAAACTGCTTCAGAAGTTGCCTTTACGATCGCCATCCGTGATCGATCTCCATTTTTCTATCTTCTTTATATGATTTGCCTTGTTCCTGTTTTGGAGAATACGTACATTCTTAAGGAGTTTACTAATGTTGTTTTTATACCGTTGTGACTCTCTGGAATGCGGTCCTTTCGAATGAAATATAACACAGTATCACTACCATTCAATTAAGACTAGCTGTGGCAGAGCGCATTGAGGCGCTATGCTACTATGTGCGGGACCGTCCCCCATCGGAGGTTCGAATCCCCCCTCGGGCATGGAAGTTTGTGTCGTCTTTAGTATAAGGTATTTCATAAGTGGTTTAAAACTTTAGGGACTGTTGACCCCGCAGTTACGTCCCTTAAGCTTAAAAAACATTTGAAATTTTTTAAATTAAGAGTACATTTATTACAATGTCCAGTCATTAAAACCCCACCCAAAATGTTATCCCAGCACGCCTACTGTCTTCGCTCAAACAGAGTCGAAATCGGTTGTGAGGCAAATTCGCAACACACCGTACAAAATCTTACGCACACGATGATCTTCCTCTTGTATTAAAGGTCCAGTGTGCAATCTTTCATAGAGATCTGAATAAAACTGTAGATTTGCATGAATTAAAAACCAACAAACTGAAATTCTTCTTTAAATGTATTTGAACTACTGTACCTGAAAACTCGGCGCAGCCCGGGTATTATTAATTGCGCGTATTTATTTAGCCTATCTCCCTTGTCTCCTCCTCTCTCCACGTATCCTCTCTCTCTCTCTCTCTCTCTCTCTTCTCTCTCTCTCTCTCTCTCTCTCTCTTCATGTCCTTCTCGTAGTCTCGCGGCTAATCTCTTCCACCCTCTCTGTCAGTCTCCTCCCACATTCTCTCTGTCCACTTTCTCCTCACCCGTCTATGAAAACTTGAAAATGTTTAAATGTCTTATGAACTACATAAACTAACTTATGCCAAGGAGAGAACACACACACACACACACACACACACACACAAGCCCGAGGGAGGACTCCAACTTCCGACGGCGAGCAACCGCGCGCTCCGCAGCAAGGCGCCTTACGGCGCTGAGCCACTCCAACGCAGCTATGTAAATACACAAATACGTAGCGGTCTGTGCGGATAAGAAAAGTGTTAGCCACATCCGCATCAAATCCGCGAGGCCGATATCCCCAACCGCATACGCGGCACTTTATCCGCATCCGCAAGTTCGTTATCCGCATCCAAAGACATTAAAGTTTTGAATGGGTAATAGTAAGAGATACCAGTATTCAAAATAATGGTATTTAATAATATAATTATTTTTAGAGTGTCATTTCTGCTACAGCTTAACAACTTTTTTACTTCTCGAATTACGGTAATTGTTCTATACCCACTCGAAAACGGGCTATTCCAAACAGGAAAACGTTGGCGCTCCGGAGATACACAGTAGCGCTTCGGAGCCCGTGTGGTCGGAGCACTACATCAGTTGTTTAATACAGGCATCTTCTTAAATTTCAGTGGTTAAACTTGATCGGCATAGAGGAGATTTTACTGTGTTTACAATCAAAACAATAAACAATTCTTTCGGCGTTTTACAAAAGGGATATTTTCTTTTCCCCATATTAACACACTAGAGGTTATATGACACAAAGTAAAACATGTCATTACAAGAATTAAAACTGCCCTCTACTTCTAATTGGAAACTGTCAGCAAAAAGAGACAATGGTGGCTGCAGCTACGGCCAGCCTATACAATCTAACATTGTGTACCTTCCTAAATACTTTACTTTCACTGTACATCATATCTGATTAGGAAAGTTGCTATACAATGCTATTGTCAGTCTCTGTTTCCGTCACCACTTATCTAATACACAAATGTGTATGTTTGTTCGTATTTTATGTGCGACTGTGCCGTTCATTAGTTGCGATGAAACAGTGTAAGAATATAGTTTTTTAACACGCAAAAAGGCCACTATATCGTTGATCCTATCCTTGCCATCAAATACGTATCCAGTTTTTTTCCAAATTAACGATTTCAATTTGTTTTCCTTCACTAATGTCAAATCACTTCTTTTGCATTTATATCCATTGATGCTGTTTCATTTTTAGAAAAAAACTGTCACTGTATTCACTGCGATATACGTTGTCACTCGCTCACTACAAAGAGCTAACTGAAGACAGCGGAAATTTGGCATGGCACCTGTGGTGGGCAGTGGGCCGGTTTGCCAGCCAGAAAGCACTTGACAGACCCCAGATAAGACAGTACACAACTCTGAGTGTTAGCTGAGCGCTGGCTAGAGCCTTCAAGCTACGTATGCTCCAGGCACACACGTTCCATCGCCATGTACTTCCAACTGTCAACACAACACTGCACTGCACTGCACTGCAGGGCCCTCTGCGCAGCCACACACACCAGTCTCGTCAACCATCTCTCTCAACCCCGTCCAAACACCACGCCGCTCTTGACGCCCTCTGGTGATAAGGTCGAATTCACTCTCGATCCGACCAGAGATATACAAGTTCAGCAAGAATATTTCGTAACTATGCCGGCAAGAAAGCGACGGCACAACACACTGACGTTACCCATGGACAACTTTGGCCTCGCCTTCTTTTAACGGTTCCTGTGCTCTGAAACTATGTCCATGTCCTGGAAATTACACTTTGGGACACTCCAATAGCTACAGCCACCTCCCTCTACGCCTGTCCCCGTTCCAACCTTCCTATTGCTCTCCATGCCATAGCTTCAGGTAAGTCACGTTGTTGTTCCTTCACTTGATATAATTGTTTGAAAGCGTTGCTGCGTGTAATCCAACTTAGACATAAATCAACAATACATATTTTGACAATGCATTGTACCCTAAAGCTCTCTGTTTGCTCAAAGTGATGGTAGACAAACTAATCAGAATGAATATTTGAAAGTCCTACAGTGTTGTTCACAATCATTGCATAAATTGTTGTGCCTAGAGTAACAGATAAAAATGACGTTGCCATGTGACAAGACAGGGAGGGAAGGGGCTTAAAACTGGAACACTATGCAGATCCCACAGTTGGAGAGGGGCGGCGCAGTGAGGAGCTGGATGGAAGAGGGGCAGGCTTAGGGAAGGAAACCGTAATAAATCTGAGTGGAGGGGAAGGGAGATCTGAGTGGGGGACGGAAAGAAAGGAGTGTGAAGGGAGGGGGAGCACGTAATATATGTGGAGGATGTGTAGATATTGGGACGGAGGGTGTCATGTGGGAGGGGGAGGTGGCGAAATTTACCCTGAGAGAGGATGTGGAAAATGTGAAGGTAGAGGGAGGGATGGTCATGCTGGTATTGGTGCGGCAAGGGCTGGGATTTCAGCAGCAGAGGAGAGACCAGATGGTGATGGGGTTCTATTTTGCAGGTGGTGTATAGGATATGGATACGTTCAAGGCACTTTAGGAGGTCAGGAAAAAAAATCAGATCGTAGATGATCCACGTGGAGGTGGGTGTGGTAAGCGAGGTGGAGGGTCGTGGTGTTCTAGCATTTTAAGAGGTTTATACTAGGAGAGGAATGCAGAAACCCAAGCGGTGCGTAAACTGCAAAGGACAGGATAGATTAAGGAAGGGTAGGTGTAGAGTATTGTGGAGGGGCTAAGTCCCCATGTCAGGCCAGAAGGAGGAGAGCCTGAGGAGGTTGAGACGGAGAGGGCTTCTTGATGGACTGTTTGAAGGCGAGGGTTCCAGGAAAGTGAGCGAGCCAGGTTGAGACCAAGGTATTTGAGGGTGGAGGTTCAGAGGATGTGACGATCATTGGGGGTGAGGTACAGGTCGCGGTGATGGAAGGATCGGGTGGTACGTCCTATAATGATTGTCTGGGATTTGGCGAGAGAGGAGACTGGTCACACCAAGTGGAGAATTGGGAGAAGTGAGAATGGAGATATCTCAACTTTTTTTCCTTTATTGTGTTTTATACCAGTACACTGGCAGGCTGGCAGCAGCACTATAGGCTGCTCTTCAGCCGAGAGTAATTAAAAGACAAATATGAGTTGAGTATTAAAATACATAACAAGAGATAAAACAACGGAGATACAATAACATAGACAAGGTGACAGTTTGGAGTACATTACAATAGATGATTAAAACTACATTGAGTTAGTTAAAAATGATGAGGCACGGTGACCTAAAAAAGCAATGTAGGACGGCAATAACACAGGATGGCGAGTACACGGAGACACAACACACGGTGCGACGCTTGTCTGATTGTGGTTGACGCAGTTAAAAAACATACACTTCACTGGAGCACAGCACACAACACTTGACCACAGAGTAACATATACAGAGGAGCAGCCACCCCTAAACCACTGTCCTACGCTCCCCTCGTAGTTCCGTAAGATGCCAGTAGGTGTCAGTTCATTCCCTGGCTTAATGTGCCTCTCGCACATCAGAGGGTATCGTGGAGGGGAGGGTGAGGGGAGAGCTCGTGCCGCCTGCCACGAGGCCACGGCTGTGTCCGGCTTGCTGATGTTTGAGGGGAGGTGGTGGGGGCAGCCGCTACCTGCCGCCTGCTTCTGACCTCAGCGCCATCATGGGACATCTTACGGAACTGCTGGAAACCCTCCCTCTCCACACCCCTGAGCGTAGGACCGGGCCCTTACGGAGGTTTTCCGTCTGTATATATTTGTCTGTGACTTGATGCACTGTTAAAACTGTCGGTCCAGGACCCTGAGAAGGGGGGGGGGGAAGCGCGGGGGAGAGGAAAAACGACAGGGAAGGAGGCGGTAGGGATGAGCCAAAGGGACTCCAGGGCAGGTAGGGGGTAGCCAACCGGGAGAGGGGAAGGGGAGGGGGGAAGGATCAGGGCTGGTAGGACGGGTATATGTCAGAACGGAGGACGTCATCAGGGAGGGGGAAGCGGCGGAAATTACCCTGGAAAAGGACATGAAAGGAACGGGGTATAACGCGGTAGAGGCGTGGCAGAGGGTTGGTGAGGATGGGGTGAACCATGGGGTTGCGGGAGTCTATTTTACGGGCGGTATAGAGGATACGGATATGCTGGAGGTATTCAAGGAGGTGGGGAAACGGGATCAGGTCAGACAAGATCCACGTGGGGGAAGGGAGCCGGATGCGGTATGCGAGGCGGAGGGCGATATCTCAACTGATCTCCTGATTGTTTTAACCCTTCTAGTTAATTATGTACTCCTGAGAATGCGTACACGAAATGCCACGACGATCGTTTGTGTAATTAAAGAGTGAGAGCGTGACAAACGAACTCAGATTCCCGTTTATTAGCTAGGTAACGCCTTTGCCTCGCATGGAGCAAGTACGTGTGCCCTGTAAGCGGAGACCGGCCGGCAGCAGCCGTTAGGTCGCGGACTACGGACTCTCAGGTGGTGCTGCGCTGTGCCGTTGTGTGATAAGCCGGGAACACAGTCCGCTGGCCGGCCAGTGTGCCCGCCGCCGCCCGCCGCCCGCTGCGCGCTCGCTGATAAATGAGTCCACTCCGGCATCGACCCGGCGCGCCCATTTCCGGTCTGGGAACGGATTACACACGCCGCCGCCGGGGCCCGCGCGCGACGCGCGAGCGGGGATTGCTCCACGACTGGCGAGGGGCGACGCGGCGCCTTTTATCGTCGTTTCCGCAATTTAACGCGCCTTCAGTATCGCAGCGAACGGACTCGGCTGAAGTTGCGTAACGCGGTGGAACTTGTAGTCCATCGATTTAGCGACAGGGAAATTGTACTGTATGGAAATATTCAAACGTCTCTGCTGTTCCACGGCACTGATTAAAGTTCAGTTACGACGTGCAAAATTTTTGCCGGACCTGAATTTCAGCCGCGGCGGAAAAGTTTGAAACGTGTTATGACGATACTGCTGGCCCCCTCATCTCAATGTTATCGTACGATACCTTCTGCCTGGTCCTCTCATCTCAATGTCGTCCTACAATACCGTCTGCGTCGGGTCCGGAATCGTGTGGTTCAATAGTGATAAAAGTTGCGTGTGAAGTTAGTTAAAAACGATATAGCCAGTCTAGGAATCAGTTTAGGACAGTGTCTCGGTGATCTGTGATTAAAGCAAGTGATAATTAATGAAATCTAAGAGATTTGTATAAGCCGTTTCCAGACAGTTCTATAAACAATAGTTTTGTCATTGTATGTTATTTCAATAAATAGACAGGCGAATGGTAAAAACTTTTGTATCTACATAAAGACATTAAAATAAATAGTATTGTATATATGTTAGGCTTATAAACAAGTTGTGTAGACTAGCTAGTTTTGTAATCAATGTACTTGTCGAGATTTGAATATTATAACTCCCTGTATATATTGAGTGAATTGAGTTTTTGAACTTATTTTGAGAATTGCCAAGATAATTGATAGTTCAATATATGTTAGGAACATGTATGATGTACTCGTAACTAATTAATTGATATTTAACATTTTGGTTTGTTGTCAAACAAAAAGTAGCGTGATTAAAACTTAAAAGGATAGGTGCGATCTAAAATTATTGTATGTATAGTTTTCATTTTATATTGTGATTATTTTTGGATACATGAAATGTTTTACTGTGTGTTTGTTAATTGTAAATCAGTATATTCAATTGTTATGAACAATGCATAATGTAACGTCATTATTGCCAATGTTATATATTTGCCTCACCGCCTTGCGTGGGGAGGTTGGAGTTTTAGTCGTTTGTCATGTGCTCTGGAAGCTATGTCAGTCTGTGTTGTTGTGGTAATTTGTGTACGTTATTGTAATGTTTTGGTGGAGAAAAATTTTGATTTAAATTAAAGAAGAAGTGAAAAATTGTACCTACGAGTATTTATTTCTACCACGACGACCCAGGAGAATAATGTTGCAGCGAGGAGAACCCCCATACACCGTAAAGTTGAAAAGATGAGTGTTATGTTTGAGAGTGGTAGAATGAACTGTAATTACTCAAAAATATATTAAAACGTTATAGTGTCCATAAAAAAATTGTAAACAAATGTCTAATATTACTTATACTGTGTGTATCGATTTATTTATTTAATGCTCAGACATTTGATACATAGTTATTAGTCTTCTAACTTCCCAATACAATTGACCATCTGACACCCCGTCACAATATTGCAGTCTTTCATAGTTTCTAAGATGCTCCCAGTTCATAATGGTGTCTTCTCTTTAGCATATAACACACTTCGGTGAGGGTAAGATTCCAATCCTGTGCAGGTGTTCCGCAAGGCAGTCGTGGCCAGTAATTCTTCGAAATGCTGCCACAGTTTCCCTTCGTGGGTGTTTGGGAAGTGCATTCTTCTCTTCTAACATTAGAAGCCATGTTTTTCCTTCCCCTTGTGTTGTCCAGTGGTCATAAAACTTCTTCTTGAAACTGTTGTTGATGAGTCTTTTAATGGAGATGTATGATAATGTTGGACATTTTGTTTGAGAAATCTTGGTTCCTTTTTTGGCTAGAAAGTCTGTCATTTCATTGCTATGTATACCTATATGTGCTGGTATCCATTGCAAAACTATTTCAGTTCCAGCTTTGGTGATTGAGGCAATAGAGGATTTTATTAAGTATGCAAGCACTTTCAGGTGTTTGAAAGGATGCAATTGCCTGTATTGCAGAAGTTGAATCACAAAATATAACAACCTTTTTGTGTCCTTTGGATACAGACAGAAATTGTCTTAGTGCCAGGTTTATTGCCTCCAACTCTCCATCAAAATGAGAGTAATACTGCCCTAAAGCTTTGTAAAAACAAAATTTTTCACTGTAGACTCCAGCTACAGCGATACCATTTGTTTCAGTCAAGGATCCATCTGTGTGTATCGATATGTGTACATAAATCTGTGAAGTTTCATCTTTTGCAAAGACTATGTATCGCATAGTATTGTAGCTCACAGAGAGAGAGAGTGGGAGAGAGCAGTTGAGTTGTGCATATGGCTCCGATGTAGAGCAGAGGCTGCTGTGCCAGCAAGTTGATTTGATTGTATTTGGAATGTATATTGTATTTTTATTACTATAAAAACGTTGTACCACCGCTGGAATGAAGGAATTGCATATGATGTCATTAGGAAAAAGTTGTATTATGTAGGTAATGTAATGGTAATTATTAATAATAAGTAACAAAGTTGACCTTTCTTTCCTGTTTCATTTACGTATTTAGAAGATTAACCTACTTCCTTCATTTGATAATTAGTTATTTGTGGATTTAAAGTGCAGTATTTATTTCGGTAATCTTGTTGAACAGATTTCGTTATTTGTGCCATAGTAAATGATTGCTATGCAACACTGCAGTTAATTGATTATGATACTGAATTTTGGTAATCAGGTACTAATCTGCAAAAAATTATCGCAGTCAAACATTAAGCAAGTGGTTTTAATTACTGCTTCTTATCTAACAGTATATACATCAATATCAGGGCCATAATTAAACCAAATTACTGTGTTAATGAACAATCTGTTGTCTGATTAAACGATAGGTTCAACATCAAACAACACACATACAGCTTTTCAGGCTTTTTTTTTTTTTTTTTTTTTTGGGGGGGGGGGGGTGGAATTGTGAGGCTCCTCCACGCTCGCACTAGCATGGTGGCCAACTCAATAGTTCTACTGTCACCTCTGTTAATATTTCTAATGTAGGAGTCACAGGAGCGGGTACTGCGTTGTGTGTCGTACGTGTGGTTAAGGTTACCAAAATGTTCAAATGTTTGTTAAGCTTAAGGGACTTAACTGCGGGGTCATCAGTCCCTAAACTTACAAACTACTTATGAACTACCTACAACTAAGGACGGCACAAATATCCATGCCCGAGGGGGGATTCGAACCCCCGACCGTGGTGGCCGTGCAGACCGTGACAGAAGCGCCTCAGTCCCCTCGGCCACCGCGGCCGGCGGTAAGGTTACCCATTAATACGGTCCATCAGGGTGATAGAAGTGGTCGAAAGCTTTTGAAACAAGAGAGGTTTTAAGGGCAGAGGGAAAAAGTCCCAAGGCGGGTACCAAGGGAAAAAAATCGCACTGATGTGTTTTACGGCCCACTTTATATCTGTAGTTTTATAAATTTTTGCAAACATTTTCGACCAAAATAATAATCTAAATAATAAAAAATTAATTAATAAGAATGTCTGAAACCCTTTTAGGAAAAAAAATTAGACATTGGCGGGTCTCGAACCACTGACCTTCAGCGCTACAATCCAACGCAATGCCCACTATGCTACAGCTGACCGTTAGAAATTATATCCTTTAATTTCATACTATTTATGGTCGATGTTAACTGATGCTAATATGGCATTTGTAGACACTAGATTATCGTATATCGTACAAAGAACGGCGTCTTTTGTTAATTCTTCACTGCGCCTTTGTTTTGAAATGACAACGTGTAAGTTACAATAAGAAAATCATCAAATACGCAATGCAAGATGGGGTGTGCCAGAGTTCTGGACGAGGAATGTCACGTGACATCTGCGAACAATTGGTTTTCGTTAATTAAATGGAGGGCGTAAAAACTCCGTTAGCTTTGCAAATATCTCTCAAACGATACGAGACATGAAAAAATCATAAGGGAACAAAGTTGTAGAGAATTTTCTCCTCTACAAATTTGTTTATTCAATATTCGCGTCAGGTGAACGGTTTATTTGCAATTAAAATTAAATTATAAACTACTTTTTTTGTCCGAAATGTTTCAAAAAGCGAGGTTCTGGTCTCTGGTAGCCAACAATTATGTATGTAAAGTTTGGTGTCGATCGGTTGAACGGTTCGACCTAAAAAGTGGGAACACGTTACAGCCAGACAGATATTTTTGCAAATATCTCTGCAACGATGCAAGATATGAAAAAACATAATAGAGCTAAGTTGTAGAGAATTTTCCCCTCTACCAATTAGGCTATTCAATTTTCGTATCAGATGAACGGTTCGTTGGAAATTACAATTAATTAGAAACGGCGTTTTTTGGTATTACTACCGTATTTTTTGTCCGAAAAATTTGTAAACGGAGGTTCTAGTCTCTGGCGGCCTACAATTATGAGTGCAAAATTTGGTGCTGATCGGTTGAGCGGTTCGCCTTAAAAACAGGGAACACGTTACGGACAGACAGACATTCCAAAAACGCCGTTATTTTTTTTTCCCAAATATCTCTGAAACGATACGTGATATGAAAAAAACATAACAGAGCAAAGTTGTAGAGAATTTTCTCCACTACAAATTCGGTTATTCAGTTTTCGCGTCAGATGAATGGTTAAGCCGTTATTTTCATTTAAATTTCGAATTGTCAAAAGACGATCGCAAAGGCCCACTTTTAGTGTTACTACCGTAACCTAAAGTGGGCCAAAAACCTCTGAGACAGTCAGGAGCGAGTAGTAAGAGCAGTAGCGGATTCTTGCCATCTGCGACAGATCATGCAAGGGTTTGGTTATGTTAATCATTGGGTATCGTGCAAGCTCGGTACCATTTTAATTGCGTGTTTTTCATAAGTTTGTCAATCCGGTTTGATGAGTCGCCCCTCTACAGCTGGCACTGGGGATGTCTCTTGGGCCATCATCAGCGGCGGCTTGTTGCAACACTCAAAATTGACAGGCAAGTGGTCGATTTTGAGATCGGCCTCTAAGTGTATGGGTTAGTGTGGGAATTGTTTGTGTTTTGTGCTCGTTCATGTACCCTGCGATTGCTGGTTTGTCATAGCTCATCTGGCGTTGCCAGTCAGTTATGCTGTAATGCAGGGGTTCGATGAACAATGATTTTGTTTGCGTCTATAAGGCTTACCATTGGTTTTTATCTATTTCTGTGAAAGAGTGTTTTCGGGCGGTTGTGCTTCCACCTATGGTTGTGATCGTAGTTACCTAGCTTGAGGATGAAGGGGTTGTTCGAGTCGGAAAAGTCGTGCGCTCTGGGGTGCCGTGCTGCGATGCGCGCGGCCGTTCGCCGTCGGGGGTTCGAGTCCTCCCTCAGGCATGGGTATTTGTGTTGTCCTTAAGTTAGTTCAACTACTTTGTAAGATAAGGACTAATAACCAAACAGTTAAATCCCACAGATTTACAAACGAACACCCCAATTCGAACCCAGGTTTCCCGTTTAACCCATTGGCGCCCAGCACCCTATTTATACGTTTTCGGTGGTTGAATCTTCCAACAATGGACACCGAATGTTTTCTGTCTGCATTCATTATTGACTAAACACTTTCAGTTACAAATTTCTGCGATTATATGGATCAGTGTCAGCATTCGTGGATTTTCTCCTCTGCGCACATTTTGTTTTCTATTTTTCTAGAGATTGCATTGTATTTGAATGATGAAGGTCTATTTATGCCAGCTGTATGAAATACCTGACGAGAAGTAGTGGCTTTCCACTAAAAATAGTTGAAAACGACATTCTATAAATAGAACGTTTGGCTGTAATAATACCTATGTAGGAGTCTCACGAAAGACGCCTGCCAGGGCCCTATTCTGTATCTTTTCGGCGCGCCGAAGTGTGGTTCGGTCAGAGAGCGCACTGAGGGGTCGAGTTATCGAAGCAGCTCCATTATTTTATTCTGTATGCCTTTCGGTGGCGTTGCGGTCCGTCTTCGTGGACACCGAAGCTCATGGTAGCGCTGTTGCCAGATCTGCTTGCATCAGCCAATCAGAAGTGCCTGACTGTTTCTCCGCGCATGCGCACTGCTGGTGAGGAGGGGGGGGGGGGGGCGGTAGCCGTGGCCGGCGTTCGCTGCGTCTCCTTCCTTGAGAAACAGCCCATCAAAACTTAAAAAATGAAAGTCGTGTATTTTATAATTTGGCGACATAACACGACAGTGTGTTCCGAGAACTACCTACTGAAACTTTGTTTAAAATTTAATTAAAACTTTTTGTCACTGAAAAAGAGAATATTTAAACTTTATGAAAAGTTGTTTATTCGCGCTACTCTGTTTATCACACCGTATCTCTTAAATTAAGCGTCGCACAGCAAAATAATTTTATAATTGCTTTCAGTGCTTCATGTTGTCGACGTCTGCAAACTTTCCGGCCAATATATTCAGTGATGGTGAAGTAATAAATTAAAATCCCACGTCTGATGCAGAACTTTTACCAAAACAACGTGCAAAATGTAGTAAGCGACAAACTTTTCCCCTTTACTTTTTTATGTAGGCGAGAAAAAGTTTCGGGAAGGTTTGAATTTATTTTTGCCGTTTGTTGGAAGGCGTTAGGTGCTACCGTTTGTCCTTCACGAGAGCAGAATTGTGCGGTTCATTGGCGCGGCGCGAGTTCAACGCGCTGGGAGGGAACTCGTGGCGGTAGCAGCAGAGAGCGCAGTGCTGGCAGTGAAAAACTTTTTATTTTGGCACTGCGAAAGTGTATGGAAGTTGCGGAAAGAAAAAGGATTACATATTAGTCGAAACAGCTCTTAGAAGCGCAAATTAGTCATTGTTTTTGTACTGAAGAAAGAGCGTACAATATTTTAATATCAAAACAGTTGTTTGACAATGCGTGAAAACTAAAGAAATGTTTTAGATTCACTCATAATCAGTTTTAGTATCTTCTGTCGTTAACTGGACAAAACCTGAAACGTCAGGTATGATTCCATCTTGAATCCAACTGAGCAGTGCCTGTTAACATATACGGATGGTGAAGACCAGTCGCAAATATTTCTTTACTGTCGCAAAATTTGATTTTGGTCGCCGTGAGACTCTCATCAGTTCTTAAAACATAGTTTGAGACGTACAAAAATTTTCAGTCTTCATATTGAAGCTAATGCAATCGTCAACATGACGGCTAAAAGCTTTTCTTTGTTTCAAACCGCGTTTCAAGCACTGGGAGTAGTCACACATGAATTACTTGTAACAAGACTAAAAAAGTAAATGAATAAAACTAAAAGTCTACCTTTGTTTCAAAAATGTTCAAATTTTTGTAAATCTATCGGACCAAACTGCGTGGTTATCAGTCCGTAGCTTACAAACTACTTAAACCTAGGTAAACTAACCTAAGGACCAACACACACACCCATACGTTTGTTTCACTCACAGAAATTTCATATTTCGTTTTTTAACAAGAGATGTCTAAGAAACTACTGCTGGCGCTCGCTCTTACATGTACATGCTAAAGAATATTGCAGATCATGCTTCCCTTAAACGAATAGAAAAGTATTCCAAACAAAATGACTGGTGAAAAAATATTTTGCATCGGGGAGGATTCGAACCAAAAACAGTTAGAGTGGGATCTTTTCGTCTTAACCGCTTTTTTTTTCATGTACCACTATGATCTGCGGTCGTTTTTATTGTTTGTACTTAGTCGTTCGTTGATCATTTGGCGCAGCTTTTTTATTACAGACGAGGCGCGCTGAGCCACGGCGTCCGGCAACCGCTAGACCACAGCGTCTTCATGAAATATCGATTTTTGTTTACATTGACTTCATTGCGGGATGAATATGGGTTACTTATACTGCTACTAATTTGTATGATTTCCACTATCTGACTTCGCAAAATTCCTCTCTACTTTAGCTTAAACGTTGTAAAAGCGTTTTCTGTAAGTAATAAATACACAGTTTGTACGGAAAAGTACGGTACAACACTACTAAGCACCGTTCAGATACATAGGTAACGTGCTTGTGGGCACAACAGGACAAGATTGCGGTGAAAATGGCTCATTTTATGAAGATTATCAATGCGGTGTAGTATCTGGAGTGCATATTTGAGCAATTCTCACTTAGAAATACGAAAATATGGCAAATACGACGCGACAGTTTGCGAACGGCGAAAACGAAGATGACGCCGTATTTAATGGATTTCGTATTTACACTTTCGTAGTATGAGAGTTTGCAGGATAAATGAAACGGCGCATTAAAGAGATTACCAAGACGCGTATTTAAAGATAAATTTTACTGCAATTGAGTTTACAGAAGTGCTACTTCGTTATATTAAACATTAGAACGCTAGCAATTTAACAAAATATTCTGATAATAATTCCAAACAACTTTGAAAATTAACTTTTTAAGTTATTTATTATTTAAAAACTGTAGATGTTTCGTTATCATAATTTAAAACCACACAGCATTGCTAAAACAACAATTTATCTTCGCAATTCAAGTCCACCGATACGAAACAAACGGCCTTCTCGAAACCTCTGCGGCTTTCGGTGCAGCGCTCGAAATAACGGTGGCCGTTTCGGGTGGTAGCAGGCCGCAGAAGCGTACAGAATAACCATTTTCGCTACCGAACCGAAATTGACGTCACCACCGAGAAAAAACCCACCGAACCGAACGGCACGAAAGATACAGAATAGGGCCCCAGGCCACAGCAGCGTCCGACATCTCTTGAAGACATTTGCAAACACTAGACGAATTTCGGCAGCCCAAATATGGGAAATGACTAGTCAAATCCTGTCTTACAACTCTTCGAGTGTATGGGGTTTGCTGCCATACACCTTGTATTTTAACATTCCCCAAAGATAATAGTCACAGGGATTTAGATCTGGAGGACGAGGAGGCCAGTCAACTCTCCTATCATCAAAAACACTTCGTATTGCTGCCATAGAAGCATTTTTTTTTTTTAAATGTTTAAATGTTTGTATAGTCTATGAGACATAACTACGGGGTCATCAGTCCCTAAACTTACAAACTACTTATGAACTACTTACGAGCTAGGACGGCACAAATATCCATGCCCGAGGGGGGATTCGAACCCCCGACCGTAGTGGCCGTGCAGACCGTGACTGAAGCGCCTCAGTCCCCGCGGCCACCACGGCCGACAGAAGCATTGGCAATGTGTGGTCTTGCATTGTCCTGCATGAAATAACCGTATATCTTTTCGTTGGGGAAAGTTCTTGAAAAAATGGATGCGACTCATTTAAAAAAAATTAAAGCCTACTGAAATTATTAATGGTAAAGGGTTCTTATCATTCGCTGTCAGAAATATAAGAAGCTCGCCGATGTTGTAACTGTTTAATTAAATGAAACTATGTGTAAAAACTGATCTAAAATAATAACACTATTATTGTCCGTAGTTCTTGGCGGCCTTCATAAGACTCCACGCGGGTCACCGCATACGAACAATCGGCTCATGACTTCAGCACAGCAGTAACAATAGCGGCAGCATCAAAGCTGGTCGCGGCGGCATTAAAACCGCTCACAGTAACAGCAGCACACGTTCTCAGTGGTGGCATTACGTTGGCGACCCACAGTTACGTTAACTTCTGCTCGGTAAATTGTAGTTGTGATTTATTACATGCGTACTATTTCAAAATTCCAGTGACTGCCTGTTTAAAAAAAAAAAAAAATAAATACATAAGTAAAAATAATAAAATTTAAAAAATCTTAGGGGGGTGCCTAAGGGCGGGGGAAGAGGTTGGGGTGGCTTCAGCACCATTACCCCCCCCCCCCTTGACTTCGCCGCTGAGATATTCACTTCATTGCAGAAAACTAAAATCGGTCGAGAAGGCTGCAAAATACTTGTTTTCTGAGGAGTTAGAGGCTGATATGGTTGGACTACAAATAGATGTCAATGAAACCAAGGATGGTGAAAGTTTCTATGATGATGAAACAGTGTGTTCGACGGTGCACTATTTTCCAGGGACAGCAGAAATCTACTTGGTGGAGTACGACGAAGTTCCACGTTATTCTACGGCTTCTTCATAAAGTGCCAAGGAAACTGGAGTCAAAACCGCCGAATCGTTCTTCTAGAAAGAAAAAAAGAGGGAACGGCAGTATGGTCAAAGGCCGGGGCATACGGGGTGCAGCCAAGACTGGAGAGCGTCATCTCTCTAGGGAAACTGGCCTCAGTATTCCAGGCCAAAATCACTGCCATCAGGGCGTGTGTGGAGGAGAATTTGCGTAAGTGATACAAAGAACGTAGCATCTATATCTATTCAGACAGCCAGGCAGCCCTGAGATCACTGGCAGCTCCTGCAACAAGGTCTAAAATTGTTGCAGAATTTCACAGGGTTCTGGTGGAGCTAGGGGAAAACAATAGAGTAATCCTATTGTGGGTCCCTGGCCACTCGGGGATCAGTGGCAACGAACATGCCGACAGATTAGCCAGGATGGGGGCAGAGTCTCCATTTATTGGACCGGAACCTGTCCTGACAATCACCAAGGCAATGTTCAAATTGGAGCTACGTAACTGGCTCAGAAGACAGCACGTAGAATATTGGAACAAAGTCTATCAACAAAAACATGGCATGGTAATGATGTCAAAGCCATGTTTTAAAAGAAGCTCTGCAATCCTAGGCCTGAACAGGAGAGAGATTAGACTCGTGGTTGGATTGCTGACAGGCCATGGGAATTTCAAAAAACACCTACATACAATGGGAATAACAGAAGAGGGCCCTAAATGCAGGACCTGTGATGACGGTGATGAAACTGCATCACACATAATCTTCGAATGCATTGCATTGGAGAGTAAAAGGCACAAAACATTTGGGACAACCAGACCCGAAGAAATTGTGTCTAATAAAGAACTGGTAAAGGGACACATTGCACTATTCAAGGGCATTGCTTGGCTTTACTAGATACACAGGGAGCGATACCGCACAATAAACTTAGTTTCGGTGCGGGCAGTGGCGGGTTGAACCAAGACTGTTTTGGTTTCCCTGAGAAAATCAAATGGTCAAAGACAAACCCTAATTACAATTTCGGCAATGAAGGTAGTCTTCCACAAACTAACCGCGAAAATACTGTGAACACTCTACAAGGTTGTATGCTATAGAAAATTTTTGAAGAGTTTATTATCTCTAAGCTGCTAAATAGCGTTGTCGAAGAAACTGGTAGGCATGTAAAACAGCGGAAAAACAAGCCACAATAGCCTAAACAAGGCCAAAGGTATATAAGGATATTCGAAGGTACATTGACGCCTCGTATGTGAAAATCGAATAGAATTCAAGAAGTAGTATTGACAGACCTGTACCACTGGAGACCACTAGGAAGAAAGTTCTGTGCGGTTGGATTGGAGGGGCACATTATTGGAAAAGAGAAAAGCAAAGAAAATACCGATTCCCATACTGTTCTGGTAAATTACTAGCATTTGCATTAAATGTGATGTAACTTGTTTTCCAAAATTTCATACTAACGAATGCAACTCATTTGGCCAATAGATAGTAAACACTAACTTTCGTAGATAATCAGAGTATGACTACAGTGACTCCATTTAAAGGCTAACAACAAATTTTCATAAACTTTTTCCCAATCTTTCAAGAGTACTATTTACAGGACAATGATTAGTTTTATTTCTGTCAGAGGGAATCAGTTTAAACTTCACTTCTGAATTATTTTAGACCTGATAAACATATCCTTAATTTTTTAAAGAATGTCACAATAAAACATAATTTGGTTAATTAGCTCCAAAAGAAAAACAGCCAAGGTCGCAGTTTTATTTATTTATTGACGACCGGTTTCGATTTACTTTGCCATCATCTTCTGGCCGCATATATTTTTACAATGCAGTCATCTATTCAAGAGATAGACGTTAAACAGTTGACATGCAACATTGCACTTAGTCAAAGGTAAAGCATAATTTTACAAAACATTGTTGCGGGAGTTCAGCGATCTGTTATACCAAGATAAATTAATTAAATCGTCAAAGATCGCAATATTTTATTTTTTAAATGACCGGTTTCTGCAAAAATGTATCGCCATCTTCAGGTATAATCCACCATTTAGCTGTTGCATGTAGTCATGAGCAGCGACGTTCGGCCATAGTCAATAAACTTCCATCTATCATGAAACCGAATTAAATGTTTCATAGAAAAGTTACAGAATATTTCACGGAGAATCCAAATATGTAATAAATAAATAAATAAAAATAAAAAAGAAGGGGCTCCTATTATAAATTTTAAAGTGGACCCCAACCCCCGGAGGCGAGGATCGAGCTTAATGTTTGATGCGCCTTTTTTAAATCATATATGAAATTCCGAATATTCCGCAAAAAAAAAAAAAAAAAAAAAAAAAAAAAAAAAAAAACACGTTTTAAATATGACGAGATAGATGCGCCAAAAACTACATTCTGCTTTTTGGGCGTGTAGTAAAACGTCGATATCAGGCATGATGGATTAATTTATTATTTCTTTACTACTAATGTGCTTAGCAACACGTTTTGCATTTAGTGCCTCTGTATACAGAATGTAACATTTATACGTGCAAATACTTTTTGTGGTACATTAAATGTACAGATATCAGTGTGTTGGTCCTTTTTCCTCGGCGTCGAACAGTCGACTCACACAGCACCACGCCTGATCTCAGCAAGCATAGACTTCCTGGTGCTATGCATACATGAAGGTAATGTCCAATCTAAAACATAACATTTTACTAGGGTTTTCTTTCAAGTTTCCAAATGACAAAGAAAAAAAAAACTCTATGGAAAAATTCGAGGAACAGGCATTGAAAACAGCAAACCAAAAAGCTACTATTTGGTTTCGCTATGTAGACGATACGTTTGTTGTGTGGGGGCATGGTAGAGAAGAACTATATCGCTTTCTTCAACACCTAAACGAGATTAATTATAGAATCCAGTTTACCGTGGAGAAGAAGGTAGACGGAAAACTGAATTTTCTGGGCGTGTCAGTTAAAGGTGATGGCAGATTGGGCCATACAGTTTATTGGAAGCCCACAGACACAGACCGTTATCTGCACCGGGATTGAAACCACCACCCACAGCAAAAGCGGGGTATTATAAAGACGTTGGCGGACAGAGCAAGGAACATCTGCGAACCGAAATTACTCGACGCGGAATTGAAACACCTGAGTAATGCTTTACTTAAGAATGGCTATTCGTCTACAGGGATAAGGAGAGCTTTGAGACCGACACGTAGAGTTGAAAACGATGAAAGGGTTCCTGTGAAATCTAAAGTCTTCCTACCTTTTATTAAGGACGTCACCGACCGCATCGGTAAAATTTTGACGAAACGGAATGTTGTCGTTATTTACAAACCTACTCGGAAGATACAGGATAACCTGAAATCGGCAAAAGATGCTCGCAAACCGCTGAAAAAAGCAGGAATTTACAGGATTCCGTGTAGCTGTGGGGAAGTATACGTGGGTACCACAAAAAGGACAGTCAAAAAACGACTAGATGAGCACAAAGGGAACTGTAGAAGGGGAGAGATTGACAGATCAGCTGTTGCTGAACATGTTTTTCAACCAGGGGACCACCTTATTCAATTTGATAAGACTCGGGTTTTAACAGCCACAAATGGATACCACGAAAGACTGTACAGAGAGGCTATAGGAATTGTAAAACACCCCAATAATATCAATAGGATGGAGGAGGGCGTGAAACTAAATGATATCTGGATTCCGGTTTTGAAGAAGAAATGTAACAGTCTTCCACCATGGGACGATATTAACGGACGGAGACAATCGGCAACGACGAATTGCGCGCGCACTTAAAAAACATCTGGCGTCACACCACTGCGCGCGAGCCCTCGTAAACGGAATTTGGCTTGAGTCAGTAGCGAGCCAGGGTGTGAATCGGACATCCAAAATTGCCACGATCCCCCTTGAGAATGTCCTCCGCAGTCGGGGACGAAACGTTGGGTTTTAATAATACATCCACTAGACTACGGCATAACAGCCCGGAAATTTTTAGTAATTTTTATACAGACTTCCTTCAATGTTAACTCACAGTGGAAAAAATGGCAACACAGGTTTCGACATAACAAGTCTGACCATTCCCTTGTTAGCTTCCTCCAACAAATTTGTTGTTCTTGCTTTCACTAGTGGATACAATACGTTGACAGACCTGCTATGTGGAAAAATAACTGAGGCGTCTAAGATGGAAAAAGGGAACTGTGCTTTTCACTCTACTAAGTCAATATATTTGATAGATAATTTGATAGTTTGTAATACTCCCATTGTAATTGGGAAGGAAGCAAGTGAGCATATTTCAAAGATCAAATGCTGAACGTAGTAAATTTAGAAAAGACTGCTAAATAGCGATCCAACAATACGCACACAATAGGGCAATGTAGCAGCCAAGGAGAAAATTCTTATGGACACTCGGAATAGCAGCGCAATAGTGATATCTTCAGTTGGGGAAAATTGCAGAAGGAAAAAGTTAATAAGATATGATATTTGTCAGTGGACTTTTAAAAAAGATGATCAAATCAAAGGGTTGCTTTCTTACGTTAGCTATTGAGGAAGAGGGTGATGCTCCTTTTCTCAAAAACAAGCATACTGACTTAATTAACATATGTCTTCTTTCTTCTGCATTATCCTCCATAGTTTTAATAACTTATCAGGGTGTGGCAATATTACTTGTTTCTCCCTTGGGCGCCGCTCAGAAATGGTCATACGATCTGGGGCGTTGTGTTACGGATCGCGCTGCTTCTCCGGATGGATGTTAAGAGTCCTGTCTCGGGCATGGTTTTGAGTGTTGTCCGTAGCGTTAGTCATTTTAAGTAGTTTGTAAGTCTAAGGACTGATGACCTAAGCAGTTCGATCTCTTAGGTTTACAAAGATTTGAATATTTCTTCCTTGGGCAATAATTCAATAAGGAGAATCCCTTTTCGGTCCTAAAAGGTAAAGGCCCTATTTCTTTCTTTTTTTATACTTTTTCTAATTCTTTTTCCCTGCTGTAACAATAATTCTGAATTAATGTCGCCGTTGTATTTTCTCTTACGGACATAGAGAGCCACACACATTCCATCTATCATCACAAAAAAGTCAAGATAATGCACTGCCCTCCATTTAGACGCGGTCATGAAATTCCATTGTGGATGCAATTCTGTTGACCGTGTTGATTTGTAGGTTTTTTTTTTTTACTGGCTGCCCACTACGAGGCTGTGGGCGTGCCGCGTGCCCCAGCCCATTCAGCTGGCGGCCACGGCCTGGTCAGTATGACGTAGCACGGGCTGTTGTAAGGCCTTGTCTCTTGGTGGTGTTTATCCATATCGTTCACTATTCCCTAAAATCATTGAGGTATGACCATAATTGTGTCGTAATGGACTTTACAACACAATCGGGGCTCTGAAGTAATCCTTTCCATTTTTTACTTCTCTAGAAGTGTAGTTCTTGAAGATTTTCTCAAATGTAAAAACTTACTAAATGCGAAGTAAGCATTCCAAAGGGAATATTATCATAATATCGTTATTTACCTTTATATATAGGGTGTTTCACTAAGTGCGTTTGCCTCTGTAACTTATAAAATAACACGTGACGGAAAATTTTAATGCTGTAGGTCAACACAAGAAATGTTACACTTTCTGCGGAGCAATGAACATAGTTTATTGTATCATTTTCCAAAGAGTTACAGCACAAAGATATAATTTTTTAAATGGAACAATAGTTTTTTTCTATCGTGCATTGAAATCGTTGAAACCAGCTGTGTCCAAATCTATTTAAACTACATTCCTATCACTGTTAGTTTGGGAGCTACAACCCTTCAAAGTTTCAGGGGCAGATACCACACGCTGTACATAATACATGGCTGTGAGGTGGGGTTGAGGCGCCATGGTCCTCATTCATGGCCCGCAAGGTCACCCGATTTGACACCATAGATTTCTTTTTGTGGCGATATCTAAAGGATCGTGTTTATGTCACTGAGCCCACATCCCCAGACGATCTAAAACGGCGCATCGAGGACGCATGTCGCTCCGTCACACCGGCGATGTTACATCTCGTCCGCAGATCCTTTCGACGGCGCATTGCATTATGCATTGAGGAACATGGACACAAATTTGAACATCTCATGTAAATCAACTTCCCACCGCCATAACATCCATCACCCACCACACAGCCATGTATTATGTACAGCGTGTGGTATCTGCCCCTGAAACTTTGAAGGGTTGTAGCTCCCAAACTAACAGTGATAGGAATGTAGTTTAAATTGATTTGGACGCAGCTGATTTCATCGATTTCAATGCACGATAGAAAAACTATTGTTCCATTTAAAAAATTATATCTTTGTGCTGTAACTCTTTGGAAAATTATACAATAAGCTATGTTCATAGCCCCGCAGAAAGTGTAACATTTCTTGTGTTGACCTACCGCATTAAAATTCCACGTCACGTATTATTTTATAAGTTACAGAGGCAAACACACTTAGTGAAACACGTGTTTGTGCCTACATTTCACTCTGCAGGCAAAATTACACATCGCAAACGAATAATGTTTTATGTGGTATCAGTCTCCCAATGTGCACTATGGTGGTAGAGGGTTGATAACGATAAGGGGGTGGAATGGACAGTTACCAACTTATATAAAATTCTACGTGTGGGTGTTAAATTTTGCTCTTGAGCAAAAACTACACAATGGAGACGAACGATCTCTCTTGTTGTAGTACAAAGTCTCCCGTTGAACACCACAGCTGTTCCGTGTGAATAGCTATAAGAGGGTGGAAGATATAGTGATTGAAAGTCGTCAGCTTATATGAAATTTGGACTGAAGACCAGCATTGACTTTTTACACTGTAATAGAAAAGAGATTATATATAGCGAAACGTGATGCATATTCTTCAGTTATTTTTCTGCAACAAGCGTACGAATAAAGAAAAATAAGTACATATTGCGGTTTAAAACTCCCAAGAAAGATGCCAAAGCGCAAGAAAGAAATTTCGCGTTCTCAATCTGTTTCTCAAAAGACAGAAAACGGCGCTGAAAAGTGAATCTACAGACGATAGAAATTTGTAGACGTTGTTTATCTTACACTGTAGGCATCAATGATTCGATATTCCCATCCCCAAGGCAGAGAAATAGGGAATTGACGGTTTTATGAAAATAAGTTGCTATGAAGGCAATTTTGAAGCAAGAAATACAAAACTTCGGATTTAGATTTTTGACTGGAATTTTAAAAACACGTGTTTCGATATTTTTGGAAATTCAACCATTAAGCTGGTAAAATAAGGGAAAAATCTTTTAAGGGTGCTCTTAAGACTACTTTGATGTTAGAAATGTGAAAATTTGTATTTGGACCTATGGTTACAATTTTTTTTAAAGGAAAAATTGTGTTTCTGTATGTTTCGAATTCTGCCATCAATGGTGCAATAGCGGGTGGGAAGTTGTATGAAAATACTTGATTAGGAAAGTATTTTTAAAGCTAAATCTATGTAAATTTATTTTTATAAGTAGAAACAACCAATGCAGACCATCCAGTCTACGCGTGCTAAGCAGCGGCAATTAAGCTATCTTTTATAAAAATCATAACCTCTTTGAAACACGGTAGAAAGTGAAATCTGAAAAAACTATATTCCATAATTCTTACTAGTTATTCACCGAGACTACTCTAAACTGCACACAAGGTCGAATGATATCTGTAGCGAAGCAGCTTTCGTCGATTACGGGGAAGTAGCGAAATGACGTAAACAGCAAATTCTGGCGAATGTACACGGTCCCGAATAACCGGCCGTTATTTCCATTAACCAACTACGATAATGGCCAGAAGCAACAGTTTCCACAAATTACTTACGTGCTTCTCACATTAATTAAACCCTGTCGGGACTTTTAATTAATGGCTTTCGGTTGCGGCCATTTAATTGTAATAGCAAGCTAATAAACACTAATTCAGACACAGATAATTATGGAATCAGCTGTCATTCAACACGTACAAAATCGAAGCACAGTAGTAACTATTTCATTAAATAGCAATTACCGTTCTCTGATTCTCAAAGTTGTGAAATACACCTGTTAGTTATAATCTCATGAAATAGTTAATTACAAATTATTATTACAGATGTATAAGGTGTTAAAATGATACATCGTAATAATACAAAGTACCATTTGCCGTTCATATACTGGTAAGCAAAAAACAGGCGAAATAAAGATATTTCTGTGTATAGATTACTTATTCAGTGTTATTTTTGTTTACAAAAATGAATACCTGTGCCTTAGTCTCGCTAAAACTCAGAAATGGCTTAGACCATTTGAATGATTTTGTTTTGTTTTGTTCGCTTTAATATATGGGTGGTTTGGGGAAAAAGGAAAACCTAAAGAAGCAGGTGAAAAAAGAGAAATCTTAAATTTGACGCCTAAAAGCCCCTTCAAAGGCACACCAGTAAGTGATCCTCAACGGCGAGTACTAAGTAAGGTGCGGCTTGGTTAACACAGTGGACTCGCATTCGGGAGGATAATGGTCCAGCAATCCAGATTTCGCTTTTCCATGATTTCCCAAAACTGGTTCAAAATTGGCCTGTGTGGTTCCTTGAAAGAGGATGGGTGACATATATATATAGGGTGTTACAAAAAGGTGGTCAAACTTACAGGAAACATTCCTCACACACAAAGAAAGAAAATATGTTATGTGGGCATGTGTCCGGAAACGCTTAATTTCCATGTTAGAGCTCATTTTATTACTTCTCTTCAAATCACATTAATCATGGAATGGAAACACACAACAACAGAACGTACCAGCGTGACTTCAAACACTTTGTTACAGGAAATGTTCAAAATGTCTTCCGTTAGCGAGGAGACATGCATCCACCTCCGTCGCATGGAATCCCTGATGCGCTGATGCAGCCCTGGAAAATGGCGTATTGTATCACAGCCGTCCACAATACGAGCACGAAGAGTCTCTACATTTGGTACCTGGACTGCGTAGACAAGAGCTTTCAATTGCCCCCATAAATGAAAGTCAAGAGGGTTGAGGTCAGAAGAGCATGGAGGCCATGGAATTGGTCCGTATCTACCAACCCATCGGTCACCGAATCTGTTGTTGAGAAGCGTACGAACACGTCGACTGAAATGTGCAGGAGCTCCATCGTGCATGAACCACATGTTGTGTCGTACTTGTAAAGGCACATGTTCTAGCAGCATAGGTAGAGTATCCCGAATGAAATCATGATAACGTGTTCCAGTGAGCGTAGGTGGAAGAACATGAACATAAGCACGGAAGTCAACATTACCTTCCTTCAATTGGGCCAACTGGCGGTGAATCGAGGAAGTACAGTATATACTAACGAAACAATCGGGTATTTTGACAATTGTCTGCACGAATTATATCAATTTGCATTTAAAGAGAAATACTAAAATGAGCCTTTTACTTCAAAATCATTCTTCACCGAATCTAAATACTTTCTCCTTGGTGTGCGACTCCTCTTACCCTCTACTGCCGAACCCGTGAGCCTCTTAGGTAACCTTGCTTCTCCCACCCTCTGCCAGGCACTTAAATGTGATTTGCAGAGTATCTATGTAGATGTAGATGCGTGTAACTTGACACCACCATCAACAGCCTGTTCACTCTAACTACTTCTTCTATGGTGTTCATTCCGTTTTTCTTTTATTTCGTCATTATGGACACCCTCAAAACTTCAAAAATGTTCAAATGTTTGTAGAGCTTATGGGACTTAACTAAGGGGTCATCAGTCCCTAAATTTACAAACTACTTATGAACTGGCTACTACTAAGGACGGCACAAATGTCCATGCCCGAGGGGGGATTCGAACCCCCGAGCTTAGTGACTGTGCAGACTGTGACAGACGCGCCGCAGTACGCTGGACCACCGCGGCCGGCATGGACACCCTCCTGCCATTGTTACCATCTATTAGTTCCTGCAATCATTCTTGCTACTTTCATATCTGTAACCGCAAGCTTATGAATAAGGTAACCTTTATCCACCCAGCTTTCACTCCCATACACCAAAGTTGGTCGAAAGATAGAGTGATGGACTGCTTACTTAGTCTTGGTACTGACTTCCTTCTTGCAGACGAGAGTAGATCTTACCTGAGCGTTCACTGCATTCACTTTGCTCCCCTTCATTTTTTCACTACGTTGCCATCCTGTGACCAAATACAAGTAATTGAAACTGTGTATCTGTTCTAACTTTGTTCCTCCTATTTGGCACTCAATCTGTTTAAACCTCTTCCTACAGACATTACTTCTGTTTTGGAGATGCTGATCTTATCATAACCCTTACACCTGTAATTGAAATATTATATTGCAACCCTTCAATCGAATCTGCCATCACAACTATGTCATCTGCATATGTGAGACTGGTTATTTTGTTTTCACCTATTTTATTCTTAACCTGCCAGTCTACTGTCTTCATCATATGATCCATGACTAGTAAGACAGGACTTGTACTCCATTCACCACGCTGTGACGATATCTTAAACTCTATTCTTCCTACCTTCTTTCTTTTTCGACGACGCGGATTCATCAGAGACAATCGTATCGTCAAGGAGTGCCCCGTGGACGTGTGATTCAACGGACGGACTGAGTAACATTCTACGGCTGTTTGGTTGTAATGCTGTGTTGTACGGTATGGTGCAGTAGTTGAGTGAGTGTTTGTGGATGTAAGGTGACAATTGCTAATTGATTTGATTAACGGCAGGTAGCTCTAAATCTATAAAAATGTAAGGAAAGACACATGAGTACCAAATACAATCCTATAATTTCAAAATACAGAGACGGCGGGCAGAAGACTAGTGTGAACCGTTCTTGACTAACTCGCAAGTGTTTCGAGATCCCCGCACAGAATCAATTCAGAAGCTGGCTGCTCAAAAAAAATGTTCAAATGTTTGTAAATCTATCGGACCAAACTGCGTGGTCATCAGTCCATAGCTTTCAAACTACTTAAACGAAGGCAAACTAAACTACGGACAAACACACACAACCATGCCCCAGGGAGGACTCGAACCTTCACGGCGAGCAACCGCGCGCTCCGCACCGAGACGCTTTAGACCGCTCAGCTACTCCACCGCGGAAAGCTGGCTGCTAGATTGGTCACTGCTTGGTGATGCTTGTGGAACTGAAATGGTAATCCTTGGAAGGAAGGTGACGTTCTTTCCTAGGAAAACTACTTAATGAATTTACAGGGCCGTCATTTCAAGGAGACTGGAGAACGACTTTAATGCCGCCAATGTACATTTCGGGTAAGGATAAAAAAGAGAAATTATGTCATTTACGAAATATAGGTAGCGGAATGTGAAGGAAATGGTAATGGTACAAGATACCTTCGGCCACGCACCTTACGGTTGACTTCGGAGTATGTATGTCGATGCAGATGGAGATATTGTATGTAAAATCACATTATTTCATAATATAAGTCATTTTATTGTGGGTATTTTATCCACTACAGTAACTGTGGTTTATGAGTTCCAAACATCAAGGAAGGGAGATTAATGTTTAACGCTCCGTCGACAGCGTGGTCATTAGAGGCGGCAACCAGTTGCCGAGATGTAGATTTATTTATAACAAATTTCAGGAAATTATTTCCCTTCTTCATTTCTTAATTTTTTTTGTGTTTTGCTTCAGTAAACGTGACTTATCCCCTTTTCATATCCCAGAGAAACTTCTCCGTGAAACCACAGGAGGCGATAAACGCAGTGTAACAACCTCAATGCTCATCTCAAAAGTAGAGTAACAGCGTATGCCAGAAGGCTATTGCTGTGCAAAATTAGGAGCTTACTGTTTATAGGTGTTATTCACCGTACTACTACGATTCGCCTTATCAGCGACTCATTATTTGTCTGTGTTCTCTCCTTTCATTAATAGGGCCGTTTTCGAGGAACTCTGTGGACGATTAAATTGTTTTTAGTACTTGTTTCAGGCTTTAGACGGAATGGAAATGGGAAGGGGTTGGGTGGGGGGAGGAGGCATAAAGCTAGAAAAACACCCCGTAATAGCGGGAGGGGGAGTTTGCTGGAAGAAAACTAGGTCATACGCCACATAATGACTGCGGTGGTTCAATAACGAACGAGACTATCACGAATACTGCTATACCCCGCGCTCGTAAAAGGAACTAGGTAGCTATTAAAACAGTACGGTAGCTTTTTCTTGGTGCTCTCCAAGAAACACTCGACAAACAACGTCGTATTTCATGATCTGTGTCAATTCGTAGAGCTTTTGATTAGTATTTGGCAAGCAGTAGGTTTGGTGTACTGGTACAATCCTAATTATTTTCAATCCACAGCAAAATGTTCAAATGTCTGTAAATCTATCGGACCAAACTGCGTGGTCATCAGTCCGTAGCTTACAAACTACTTAAACCTAGGTAAACTAACCTAAGGACAAACACACACACACCCATGCCCCAGGGAGGACTCGAACCTCCACGGCGAGCAACCGCGCGCTCTGCAGCGAGGTGCTTTAGTTGCAGAACGACATGTTGACCGTAGCTGTTTATTTTTTCCTCAGTGCTACCGGTTTCGGTCATTTACCATTATCAAGCGTCAGCAGAGATTAGCTAATAGCTTAACATGTCGTTATACAAGAATTCATTACTACACCGTCTTTGTCTTAGTATACTACAACGATCTATCAACTATGCGCGATTGAGGGTCAGTTTTGGATACAAGTGAAATACTCTAACATGAATCAGAAGAATAAACAATGAAAGTGCACTGCCAAAGGAAAAAAGATAAAGAAAAGTTATTAAACGGAAAGACAATTTCGATTTTCTCCCGATGGTTTGAACATCTTCCGCTAACACATAGCATACTGACGAAGCTGCCAGACCGCCATCTGTGTGTACTCTTTAGTTGAGAATGGTTACAGCCATAAGGTTGAGTGTGATACCAACGTGTGAAACAATGCCACGTAGACACACTCATGCGTCCTACAGCCAACTTAATTCGGAACACGGAAAATTGTAGCCTTCCGAGTGGTAAGTTGGCCCTTTAGGAAAATTTCCACACAAGTCGGACATCCTGTGTCAGTTGTGCAACGATCCTGTTTGAAAAGGTCACGTTAACATTCTCACACCCGTAGACGAGGCTCTGGACGTCCACGCTGCCCACGTGTCCGTCAATATCATCGTATTGTAGGGGCAGCAGTGGCAGATCGTAAAGCTGCCATACCAGAGATGAGAGGGCGAGGCCAACGAGAAAGACAGGCCGCGGCATACACGTCATGCCACGTAAGCAAGGTAGTCCTGAGCGGGCGCGATCGCTAGCTGAGTGGCTCCAGCGGTCAGCCATTCAGCTAGCGGTCGCGCCGGCTCAAGACTAGCTTGCTTACTCCAGACGCTAACAACGTTTTGAGTTATAATGATATTTGGCAGATATATATAATTTGCAATATAAAATGGAGGGAGGACATGAACAGATAGAAGGTACAGGAAATATTGGCAGAGAGCGGAAGTGTTAATGACACGGTTGGGTGAGTAAGTGAGGGTGGGAGGGAGGGAGGGAGGAGCAGAATAACGAAAAAGAGAAGGTTGCGGAGGAGTAGGAGGTAGGTAGGTAGAGAGAGGAGGGACGAGAAGATGGTCAGAGGAGAAAGTAATACACGGACTAACTGAATATTGGATAAATATCAGAGCAATGCCGGGTTTTTACGTTGATAATATAGAGAGAAGCGTAAGAGGACACGGAGGAAGATAAGAAACGGGCAGGAGTGATGGAGGAAGTGATTGACAAAGAGATAAAGGGACGGGGTGCAGGACATATATCTAGATCTCGCGCATGTTTAGCAAATGCGAATTATTGCCGGATTAGTAAGTGAACAGTGGTCAGTCTTCAAGCAACGTCTATTTCTTAGTTCAACCACAGTCTATCATACACAGTCATGACACTTGCACTGATCATTGTTATATGCCGCAGCAGCGCTCCAAGCGGCTGGCGAAGTACATTTCTGAATACTATATCGGGTGAATAGTGTCGTTTAAATTGATTTTAACATACTTTTTACAACGGAGAAGCTATGTAGTGCGATAACAGTAGATAATAACCAGAAAGTAACTCCACATTTATCTTTATGAGATTTCCTAATAACCATTGGAAGGTATGAAACGGTAGTATGGAGGACACTTTATTTAAGTTTATCTTGAAATCTACGACTTTTTACTCAAGAATTTCAGTTTGTATCAAGAACAAAAATTTCGAATAAACAACAAAGACCCAACTTTCCACAAAAAACGTCGGTTTTCTACTCATTACGTTAGTATTTCTTCACTAGACTTCCAGCCAAATGAGAAAGTGTTGAACAAAGCAACTTATGTGGAATGAATTACTTACATTGTTAAAAGTAGCAGATCAGCCACTACAGCTGTAGTAGACAATAAAACATCGAAAGCAAAAACAGAGTTTCCCAACAAACCAGAAAGGACAAGATTCTTAATGACTTTCGTTTTATAAGTGAAAGTAATTACACTCAATAGCTTATGTGTTTATTACAAAGACTAGGGAAGTGCAAAAGTGTTCGAATCATTAGACTCAATAACACATTTTTACAAGTCAAATAGAGTGTCCGTAATATAACAACTGACCACAACTGGAATCATTGTTTCTCGTCTGTTTATATTCTCATAGTGTCAGCGGAGTATGTTTCAAAATATAAACAAATTCGTAAGTATTTCCTCACGAATGACTTGTTGTTTGCTGGCCGCAATGGCCGAGCGGTCTGCGGCGCGCCAGTCACGTTCTGCACGGCCACTGCGGTCGGGCGTTCGAATCCCCCATGGGACATGGATATTTGTGTCGTCTTTAGTCTTAGCTAGTTCATCAGTAGTTTAGGGACTGATGACCCCGGTAAGTTCAAATGTTTGTATAGCTTATGGGACTTAACTACGGGGTCATCAGTCCCTAAACTTACACAGTACTTATGAACTAACTAAGACTAAGGACGGCACAAATATTCATGACCGAGGGGGGATTCGAACCCCCGACCGTAGTGGCTGTGTAGACCGTGACTGGAGCGCCTCAGTCCCCTCGGCCACCGCGGCCGGCACCCCGTTACGTCCCATAAGCTCTACAAACATTTGAATTTGAAGGTGTTGTTTATATAACTGAATCAGGGAAATTCGAATGTTTTTGCATCTATTTCTCGATTTATTTATGTTTGGAACGCAAAAATTACATTAACTATTCAATTAATTGCGTACAAAAGTAATTACAATCAAACATTTCTCTTATGGCACATTGCCCACCACTAGGAGCGCTAGTGTCGTAACTGGCAGTTGGTAGCAACTTTCACTGCAGTGAGTCACCCCGTTTACATGGGCTCCCAAAACCGTATTTCGTAAACTGATTTCCCAATTCCGCTTTTGGTTGGTCATGTAAACACTCCAAAATCGATTCTGGAAATCCGATTCTCTAAAGCGGTTTTCCAGTTCCACAATCGTTTTTCGCGCTCATGTAAACGCAACCCTTTTTGAAACCTTCTTGGCTTGTCAGATTGTGTTTTCTTGTTAAGAATTTTCGGCACATATTGAAAGAGTGATATTTTCTAATGCGAAATAAAAGTATAAATATTAGAGTGAAAATGAATCTGTGTATTTAAATAAAGAAAAATAGTGATTGTGCTGACTAAATCAGGAACTGAATCAGCTGTTTTACAGCCGCCATATTAAGTGGGCTAGGTAATCCGATTCCGCGGAAATCGGTTTACGAAAATCGGTTTTCGTCTTCCGGAAGATGTGTTCCATGTAAACCTAGTGAGTGTCGCGACTGTGTATGTTAGACTATAGTTCAACACTTCCACTAAGTACACGGTACTTGAAAAAGTCCCAAAAGGTTTAGTAGTCTAACCGCACAGAATCTAAGTCCCCACCTGTGTGGTCTCCCTTCTGTCGGTCGTCGTCGGGAGGTTGGAGTCGTCTTGATGGTGAGGCGTCCACAGTCGGAAGAATACTGTCTGGAGCCAGCCGCCGGGGCCTTAAGTAAAGGCTGCTCACCATGGCAGCCTGGTGAAGGGATACGCTGGTGTGCAGCGCGCCGGAGCCAACTACAAGAAGAGGGCCGCGAGTTGAAATATTTATATTTGCAGTACACGTACATGATGAATGGATTCAACGTTAGCAATATAATCGACTTTCCAGACACTTCCCAAATGCTGATACATCAAAGCCTCTGAGATTATCCCTTACAGACAGGGAATGACTTTTAACAAAATTCGTGGCTGATGTGCAAAACTGAAACTCTATCAAAAACACAGAATGGAGAAAACTTCAAGTCTTGTGACGAATTCCTTCTAGCACAAAAAGGTGTGAGATTCGTTGGAAACCAAGTCTAATAACTTCTCATAATTTGGTGTCTAATTAGTTATCTACCAATATTTATAGCGGCTACACCAATAATACACATCTTTATTTCTGTAATAAATGACTTGCCAATTGTATGACAACATAAACTGGTATTTAAAATGCCTTATTCATATCTGCTAGTACTTCATTCTTACATGTTTACGTTTGGTTACATAATGGAATATACATTATTGTTACATTATTATGTCATTGTGCAATAGCCAAATCATTAAATCATTAAATTCATTCTTATGTAATTACAGTATGGTGCGATTACGAAATCATTATATTTATTACAGAAATAAAGCTGTATAATACTATACAGTGGCTATAAATATTGGTAGATAACTAACCAGATAACAAATTATGACGTGTTAAATAGGTGGTTCCATTAACACTGACTAAAATAACCGACATGGTTTCCCATGAATCTCACAACTTGTTACGGTGGAAAGAATTCGTCGCCAGACTTGCGTTTTTGTACGTTTTATGTTTTGATAGGATCAGACATTACGTCCGATTGCGCCAGCGGCAGTAGTATTAACGCTAGTATCAAAAAACTCTGTTTGACAAGGGTCATTTTTCACATGGAAATATGTTTCCAAAGGATCTTTCATGTGAGAAATTCAAATCTGAAATTCGCTATCAGGCACAGTACTTTAGTTATGCGAAGATAAATGTCTAATGTAACAATTTAAAAGAGTGATAAAATTGGTGACATTTGCTTTGCAGCAGTTGGCAACAATTAATTTTGTTTGTCAATTTGCATTTTCAGTTGTTTCCCTACCTATTACCAATAGATTTATCTCAATATGCAAGTACACTACTGTTTAAAAAATTAGTCTTAAACTGGCATTTGAACTAGTGGAAACGTTTTTTTTATGTGAGTAATATTAATGTATATTCTGATTATATTATTACACATTTAATTGTAGTATAAAATATTTATAACTCCATATTTCTCTTCTAAAGAACTCTCTTTAACTTCTTGAACTAGTGGAAACGTTTTTATGTGAGTAATATTAATATATATATCCTGATTATATTATTACACATCTGATTGTAGTACAAAATATGTATAACTCTCCATATTTCTCTTTTAAAGAACTCTCTTTAACCTTATAAGTGGAACAGTCGTGACAGAAATTCCCACTATAAAAGAAAGCTTTGGCATCAAAGGAGCTGAAAAGTGGGAGAAAAAAAATACAGAATGAGAAATTGGTAGCCGGTGAAGATGTTCTTCTACTACCTCTTCACATTAAGATAGGCCTTTTTAAACATTCTGTAAAGGCTATGAGTGAGTCTAGACAAGACTTTATGTACCTTTCAAAAAAGTACTCTCAACTTTCTTCAGCAAAAATAAAGGAAGGGGTGTTTGTCGACCCCCAAATTAGAGAACTTCAAAAAGACCCATATTTTGAAGAATGCCTTTCACCCAAAGAAAAAAAATGCATGGATATATTTTAAGAATGTAACCGAAAACTTTCTGGGAAGAAAAAGATCTGATAACTATGAACAATTGGTTCAATAAATGATAAATGCATATAGGGATTTAGGTTGTTACATGTCATTAAAAGTGCATTTCCTAGATTCACATATAAACTATATTCCTGAGATCTGTAGCGATGTTTCCGACGAACATGGTGAAAGGTTCCATCAAGACATAATGTTCTTGGAAAAGCGTTATAAAGGGAAATGGGTACCTGCAATGCTTGCCCACTACTGCTGGAACATCATTCGAGAGGACACCATTGTTCACAGGAGAAAAAAATAAAACCATAATACATCGTTTTTTTTTCCCACAGCATATACATACAAATAGTACATTGCCTATAGCTTGAAAACTATGTCTGAGACGGAAGTACTAATTACAGATTTGAATTTAGGAGGTGTGTTTCCATATTAATCACGCGTGAAAACCCCAGAAAAAAGCAATTTCATTTTTGTTTGTAGAGCAGTGAAATCTGGGACGTTACAAATGCAATAAATGTTCTAATACATGACGTAGGCCTATGGTGTAGTAAAGTATCAAATATCAATATGTATATAATGCACCGTGTGGGAGGAATAAGGCTGGAATGTTAACGGAAGTAACATTATCAGTTTCATCTTTGTAGCAACCGTCAAGTAACGCATTAGATAAGCCAGAAATATCTTGCCTTTGTAATGTCTAGACATAATCCACATGATAGTCGTAATTAAAACCATTGATAAAATGTGCGAATACAGCCTACATTAAAACATTATATTTCTGGTAACTAAAGTAAGGTGATGTACGTCTAAATGATGTTTCTTTTTAACTTATGGGTTCTATTTCTGCTTCATTGCTTATGACGTATACGAATTAGCAGAAGTATCTGTGAAAAAATTACCTTAGAATTAATTAGAAGGAGAAAAAATACTGGTAAAGAAAGTGCAAACATTGTGTCCATCAACATCTTTTCTGATATAGCCCTCATTTCGCTTCCCTGCAAGTTGAGTGATTGATTCACACATTTGCGTTCTTTGACAGTTTCAAATTCCATATTCTCTTTCGATCAGAGTACATTAATTTACTCTGACGTTTAATATCCTTGTGAAACAGAAAAGTAGTACATGCGTGGCTAAATAACTGTACACGTCGAAACAAAGGATGTATTTCTGCAGCGAAGGCTATAATTTCATCTGCAAATCCATTATGTACATCTAGGCCTCTGTAGTAAACTGTAAACCAAATATGATCGTATTGTATTGACAGAAAAACAGTTTTGTTGCCACAATCTGATTTAATTAGCCGTCAGTCATTCGGTGAATCATGGTTAGCATAGAATAGCTGCTGTGTTATTGTTCGGCATCACTCACTTTTGCAACGGATGAGAACCAATTAATAATAGCATATTAATTGAACAGCAGGGTAAATTGGGAGAGGGGAATGGTATGAAAGCTACATGTCCGGACTTTACACAATAGCAAACGTTAAACAGAAATGAAAGGAAAGTTACGCCGAATATCCTGACTTTCGAAACATGGGCTCAAATCTCCGCATTCTGATTTAATATTTCTGTGTTTCTGTAATTGACTTTGCTGGTTTACGAGTATGATATCTCTCCGGAAAACCCAATCCCTATTTCTTTCCCAATTTCTATTGTATTTGAATTTGTGATTAATGAACTCGTCTACAAATATTACTGCTTTATTTTCCTCCCCCACCCTCCAAATTTCTTAAGGATATACTGGTAAAAATACGAATTCCATCACAACGACTGTCTAAGCAACCTATTCGCGTTACTGCATGTATACAATCAGTACTATTGAATTAATAGCTGCTATCTTGGAGAGACAGAGCAGCTATTGCCACAGCAAATAGATAAATTCCATTTATTACGCTATACCTGTCAGAGAGGGTGGGTAAGACACAAAATCGATTTTATCTTTCATATTTATATATCGCTGGTTCCTGATAAAGTGGTCACTCCGTCTATATGATTTTACTGGCACTGGGTGAAAAGTGTATCACGAGTACCCCAGCTTAGAATAAACTGATGAAGCCTATAAGTGCCAGTATTCGCTACATTATGAGTGGTTACAGGAGGCACCAGGTGACAGGTAACCCGTCTAGGACCATCTCCCAGCTATTGTGTGAAGAAGCCACGTCTCCATCCTTCACGAGACACATAGGCACACCACACTGGAAGCTGATGGACGTTGAACCCGCGGGAGGAAGTGTAACACACTTGTCAGAGGACTCTGTTAAAATAGTTTATAGAAGTACTAGCTTAAAACCGCAGCTCCTCTCGCGTGTTGGTTGATAGGTAAGCTATATTTCAGTAGTATGCTATGAGACTGGTTTTGAAGGATGAACTGAAATACAATACCTTCTTTAGGAACAAACATTTTTAATCACTTGATGTAATGCGCGAAACGTCAAATCGATTATTTTCAAGAGATTTATTAAAAGAAAATTCTTTTTTACTGCTTTATTTACTTATTGTTATATTTCCTTATTCGTTTGCTCATCCTTACAGAGAAAGAGCTGAAGACATTTTAGCACGCATATACCAAAGATATGGTCTGTGGCATTACGTTTCGCTGTATGTAACCTCCTTGCTATAGAGTCGCAAACGTTATCGCTGGCCTTTTATAATTTGACGACTTTCAACCATCATATTTTACACTCCCTTATAGTTATCGGCATGGAACTGCTATGGTGTACAACGGGAGACTTCGGTCAACAATAACACACAGACCATTCGTTTGCGTTCTGTAGTTTTCGCTGCAGAGCGAAATATTACCACACCCACACACGTAGAATTTTATACACACCGATAACTTTCCATCCCAATATACTCCACCCTTTTATCATTATCAACCCTCAAGCAACAATGCAACCAATAAAACCATTTTCAAAGAGTAAATATAATTTTCAAAGAGTAATTATTGTTCCGCATTTCGCGTTATATTCTTAAAATTACTAATGTCTATCAGATCGCTATAAAACCGTGCCTAAAACCTTCCTCAGGTATAAATTAGTAACTGTACAAATATTTAAGTCTCTGCGTCTTGTCGTTCGGACGTGATAAGCTTACACCGAACAAACATTCACGTTAATATATATGGATAAATAGCTATCCGAACGCCATAAAACCGTGCCTAAAGCCTTCCCCGGGTAGACATTAGACATTTTTAGCTCTGTATCTCTTGTGTTTCAGTCGTGATAAACGTACACCGAACAGACATTCACATTTATAGATATAGATTTCGGTGTCAGAAACATTTACACGTTCTCAAATGGTGAGCAGTTATTCCCATCAAGGAAGAATGTCTAGACGTAAAACCCATTTCGGTGCATCAATTTATGTGACCACACAGCCTCTACAGACCACATGCAACTTCAGCAAGGTGATTCACCACGCATAGCTCCCAGATTGTGTCAGAGGTACGCTCCACGTCCAAGAGAGTGCATTTGTACACACACACACACACACACAAAACACACACACACACACACACACACACACACACACACCTACTCCTCCGTCATCTCCGGTGATTAAACAAATGCCTAAGAATTGCCTTCAGCCACATGATAGGCCGTCGCATCAATGACACATCTGAGTAACATGGCACCAACAGTGAGACGTTGCCTTCTGTCGTGACAGACATACAGGGCAGACATTGCCAGCTCCCTTACACTGACAGTGACTTACCCTTGTCAAACAGTAAACATTTCTCGTAACTGTACTCCTATCGAGATATTTGCGTACCTTTGACTTATTTCCAGCACTGAGTTGTGACGGACGTTTAAGCACTCATGGATCGTGATGGCTCTCGACCGCTTTAGGTATACCGTAAAACGTATCGAAAAACGTTTCAATGCCATTCTGAGGGTTAGAAAGGGTAATATACCTCCTTCTATAGATATATCAACACAAATACACTTTATTTCAATCGAAATATGAAATTTAAAGACAAATCTACAACGTTATTTCAAAACAATATGAAGTAATTACACTGCTGTCCATTCTAAATGCTACACCAAGAAGTGTAGGAGATATCGGGGCCAAAATTATTTGGAAAATAATACATTGTACAAAGATCACACAAAAAATATTCAAATGTTTGTAAATCTAAGGGCCTCAACTACGTCGATCATCAGTCCTTAGGCTTATGGCCGAAGGAAGACTCGAACCTCCGACGTCGAGCAACCGCGCGCTCCGCAAGCAAAGATCATATGATGAAAAATACGGCACGATGTTGAGTCAGAAAGATGATGAAATCAGTATTGTTGGTACCATTGCTGGTTATTATTGCTACTACTAAGCACTGAACAAAGTGATTGAGAAGGTAATGGTGGGGTGTAGCAGTGTCATGTTGCTTCCACATATTTGCAACATTGGTCTAGGATAACAGCGGGTGGTTATCCAGGGCCAGTCGCTTCGCAAGCATCTTCCAAGTGTCTATAGGCGAGAAATCGGGAGAACAGGAAGACCAAGGCATCAGGACCTGTAGTTAGACAGTTTCTCACCAGGGTGACTCCACAGTCTAAGCCGAGGAAAAATGTTCAAATGTTTGTTAAGCTTATGCGACTTAACGACGGGGTCATCAGTCCCTAAACTTACAAACTACTTATGAACTACCTTATACTAAAGACGGCACAAATATCCATGCCCGAGGGGGAATTTGACTCCCCGACCGTAGTGGCCGTGCAGACCGTGACTGAAGCGCCTCAGTCTCCTCGGCCACCGCGGTCGGCTAAGCTGAGCATCATGGTGATGCAGGTATAATTGGAACTACATTGTTTTAAACTACGAATCCCGATTCTGCCTCCATCATCAAGATGGTCGTATTGTGGAGCCACTTTGGTGAGAGATTGTTTGAACTGTTGCCGTATGCATCGTCGTATCGGTATTACGTTAGGGATTATGGGTTAGGGTGGTACTGGAGCCAACTACCGCACCTCTCCAGAACGCATTATCAGTACACTGACGAGCCAGCGTTACGAATTTGAACTATTACAATCTCTTGTTATCCAGTACCTTCGGATCATGTCGACGGACGCATTGTGACAGCAGTAAGCGCGTTCACATGTTGGACATCATGTTCAAGACTTCTTTGTCGTACGTCTGATGAGTCACTACCACGAATGTCGGTGAAAGACATGATAGTGGTACTGTTCCTTCCCCTGTATAATGTTATTGGAGTACACTCCCACAACCCTCTAGACTCCATTAACGCTACACTTACCAATCTCGACAATTCGTTTATCAAACACATACGACGCAAAAAATTATTATGTTATCAATTACGGACTTCGCAAATTACTTATTTAATACAGTCTATACTGAAACATTAGATTAATAAAATCAAAAACTTCGTTGTTTCGTAATGAATTTCTGCTCTTCGAAAATTTTCGCTAATATCGTCTAATTTTCGCGTAAATTCTCGACCCTTTGGATGTTTCTATCGACTAAAACGTTCTTATCTTCATCAGTAAGCACTAGTTTGACTTAATTAAATGGTTTATTACAATACAGATGCAGCGCATTACAACTGAGCCACAGCAACGCGTGTTTGGACCCCATTGATCCATCTAGGGTCAGCACGTGAAACTTAAACTTTACCTGTCTGGGTTGGGTAAGCTTCCAATAATGGCGATTTGAAACCTTTCCTTGGTGCTACAATTTATTTCAAGTTACACATGTTTTCCAAATATAAATACGACATAATGGAGCTTTATAAATTTTTCATGTATTTAATGTAAATTCTATTAAATTTTGCTTACCATTATTTCTTGTAAAATGACCCGAAAAAACCTAACCTCAGTAACGTGTGTACCAAAAAAGAAACAAAGCGAATGTGTTAAAAAAAACCTTTTGTGTGTCACTGAACTACCAGGCCGATTTTTATGAAATTTTGTGTAAGTGTGTTTGTGTGTGTGTGTGTGTGATTTAGATCCACAATTGGACACTGTAGACGGAGCTGAAAATCGAAATAATTGAAATTGGTAATTTTTATAACTTCGGATTAGATCGGTATTATATGCACTGTCAAACGATCATCTGCGATGAAATTTTGCACACTTCACCTTCAAAACCAGAGAAACTCCACGATCTACATAATATTTCGTACCGTGCATGGCGAAGGGTACCTTACTCCTCTTTTCGGTGCAGTTTGACCGATTACTGTCAAATTCGTCAGGTACCTGTAATTTTTCACGTACAGTGGAGTGATGATATAAACAGAGAGAGGGGACCGGAGGAGATTGGACGAGAGTAGAGATAGGTAATGACAGCGACAGGGAGATAGACGGAGGAGGAGGAAGAGGTGGCGAAGGAGAAGTAGATGATGGTCGAGGAGGAGGAGGATGAGGAGGAGGAACAGGAAGAGACAGATGTTGTGAGGGGGAGAATGAACAGAGAAGGAATCGACAGAAATAGGAGGGATGAGCGCGCGCACAAACAGGATGTTGGAATAAATCAGTACCTGAGCAACGCCGTTTTTCAGCAATTTAATTTCAGTCATAGGTGTCAGAAGACAAAGCAGAAGGTCAGAAATAGGCATATAGATAGGGGAGGTGAGCAGAAAGATTGAAGGACGAAGGGTAGGATTTAGATCCAATTCCCAGCCATATTCGGCAACTGCGAAGCATTACCGGGTCAACTAGTATACAAGATGAGTCACGTAAGACGTAACACAAATTTCATTTCGTTAACGGTTACATATATCGAAACGTGACTTTCGGCACATGCTAGAGCGTCAAGGGGCACCTATATTTTTGTTTGATGAGCAGTTTTAGCACCGGTATCAACTGAGATATTGGACCTTTTTGTAATGAAATCATTTCTTTTTATAACAGCATTCGATAGTTCTTGAGAAGACATTACGCTGAGATACCATTTGTTGATGTTGAAAACATTCGTGAAAAATTCGAGAAATGTATTACAGGGCCGTGGTGGAATGGCCGAGCGCTCTAAGGCGCCTTGCTGCGGAATGCGCAGTTCCTCCGTGTCCGAGGTTTGAGTCCTCCCTCTAGCATGGGTGTGTATGTTGTCCTTAGTTTATTTCAAGTAGTTTCTAAGCCTAGGGCCTGATAACCGCAGTAGTTCCATAGGTTTACAAACATTTGAACATTTGTCCTAGAGGCACGATGGCCGGAATCGGCGTTGCCAGTGCACTCACTACCAAGCAGGTGTTCCGGAGCAGGCTTTGTGGTTACTGTAGGGCTTTGTTTCCCTTTAAACTGACATACAGTGGATGCAACTTCAACTACGAATGTTGTATATATGTTGTTCAAAATGTTTGTAGAGCTTATGGGACTTCAGGGCCATCAGTTCCTAAACTTACAAACTACTTATGAACTTGCTAATACTAAGGACGGCACAAATAGCCATGCCCGAGGGGGGATTCGAACCCCCGACCGCAGTGGCCGTGCAGAACGTGACTGGCGCGCCGTTATATCTTGTATATGGACATATGACATAGGCGAGTATCTACTGTACCACAAAGGGCTTAGTAAAACTATTTCGCAATTATCTTGGCGAATATACGTGAGCTGAAACAGAGAAATCACCTGTTCATTCTTCGAATTTAAAGATGGCTTATACGCTGCAAAAAGCAAACACTGTTTATCTAAATTATAAAAGGAAAAACTTACCACTCGTTTCCTGTACTTGGCTGAGACAGAACACATGTTGTCGAACATCTCAACCTACACTCTAAATTACATCATACGGGACACATTCATTGAATGAAACATTTTATTAAAAATAATTTCGTAACCACTTGTACATTGCAAAATAAATATTCTTCTTAACAATATGTCGTTTCATGCTGAACGTAAGCGGTAATAGTGTTACCATTTATGTAGAATACACGCTGTGGTCATATTTGATATTGCAATGCAATTTCGTACACACGTAACTGCAATAACGAATTTACTATGAATGTTTGGTAACCACCCAAAGCACCTAACGTTAGGTTTATACTACAGATCTTTATTTCAAAAAAATGTTTGTTACATTTATGGGACATAGCTGTGTCATCAGTCCCTAAACTTGCAAATTACTCATAAACGTATACTGAAGACAACACAAACGTCCATGCTCGAGGGATGGGGGTGGATTCGAACCCCCGACGGGGAACGGCCTCGCGCATTGGAGCATAGCGCCTCAATGCGCTCGGCCACTCCGCCGCGGTTTTATTTCAAACACGTGTTCAAAATATTGACCATGAAGTGAAAAGCACATTTGCAATCGCCGCTCGAAAGAACGATGAAAAGAAGTAAGTATAGTGGATGATATGTTTTAGCCTACACCGGCGATTCGACGAGGCATATCTTCTGGCGCAGCTGGGGCTTCGTCGTAGACTGCATCTTTGACTGCCCGCCAAATAAAGAAATCAGAGGGGAGAGGGGGGTTAAATCGGTGGACATTGTAGGCCATCTTACAACAGAATTTCGTCCTGTCCAACGTCCAGGAAATTTTTCCTCCAGTTTGCGTTGCATCTCGTGACGAGTGACCTAGACACCGTCGTGTTGGAGCCACATACACTTTGGAATATTCAGTGGTATCTCCTCTAGAAGAACTGGCAGAATGTTCGCAATGAAGTGTGCGTACACATGTCCATTCAGCAGGCCTGGGAAGAAGACAGTAATGTTCCACAGAGAAATTTTTTTATGACGCCGTACCATATGTTTACGCTCAACGGCCGTTGATGTCGCACCTGAAGAAGTAAATGTGGATTTTCGGCTGCCCAGTAGTTCACGTTATGCAAATTTACATTACTGTGGTTAATAAACGATGCCCTATCGCTAAGGAGCAGACGTTGCAGACATTCTGACGTTACGTAGCCGGAGTGCTCCGTTTGGAGGTGTTTGCCCTGCTAACGGCTACTCCGACAACCGTGCCCGCAAATTACAGGGCATTTTTCGAATTTTTAAAGACAGGTTTCATCGCAAACATCAACAAACGCAAAATCACTGTAACTGCCTTCTCAAGAGCTATCGAATGCAGTTATAAAAGTAAGCGTTTGCATTAAAAACGTACTTGCTTCAATACCTTAATGCCATCCACGAAACAAAAATGTAAGTGCGCCTGAACACTCCATTGTGTGCCTAAAACTGCGTTTCGATACGTGTAATATTAATCATTCTATCAGAGTTTATATGAAATGAATGTGTGTGTGTGTGTGTGTGAGAGAGAGAGAGAGAGAGAGAGAGAGAGAGAGAGAGAGAGAGAGAGAGAGTCGTAGAAGCCATCTCAGAAGTCCAAGCTGCCTCATGGTCACCATTATTCACTGCAAACTCGACAGCTCTTAATTTAAACAATATAGTAAACCTAGTTGTCCGACCGTCGGTACTCATTTTCGTTTGGTGTTCATAGTATAAATCTAAATTCAATACATTATTACGGAAAAACGCAAACTTAACGGTACCGAATGCAATGTGGAGGGTGAGGGTAATGAACTATATTCGTTATGTCGTGAAAATACCATTACTCTAGGAGCCAGCGGCAAGCAATGTTGCTGAATTTCATTCGTGAGAGTCCAGATCAAAATAGGCACTTGGTCTTGAAGAAAACGACGATGAAATATAACTATTTTGCTTTTCCATTACTCGAAAACAATCACATTTATAGACTTCCAACAGATTTCACATATAATTTCAAAACTTTATGAAACTTTTCCTGCTCTCACCACCCACAAAACTACTATATTTACTATATTTGCATTCTTCTTGTGGTAAAATTTCATCATTAGCCACGATGTTTTAATTTTATTACTCCTTAGCTACTTACTCTATTCACAACACTCATTACAGACAGTATCTGTATGTATCAACTATCTGACTGTCTTGCAAATAGTTCAGGAAATATAACATGATAAGAACTTACTTGCATCCAAGACTTCCTTCAGATTACATTGCCGTGCTGTTAAGCTTCAGCATACGGCGTGATGTTTTAGATTATTACTTCCTTACTACTAATGGTATTACATACACATTTTGTATATAGCTTATCTTCATATAAAGGCCGGCCGCGGTGGCCGAGCTGACTGCGGCGCGCCAGTCACGGTCTGCACGGCCACTTCGGTCAGGGGTTCGAATCCGCCCTCGAGCATGGATATTTGTGTCGTCCTTAGTATTAGCTAGTTCATAAGTAGTTTGTAAGTTTAGGGACTGATGACCCCGTAGTTAAGTCCCATAAGCTCTACAAACATCAACATCTTCACATAAAAGTGTATGCACGTGCAAAATACTATTACTGAACAGTAAATATTTCAGGAACTTTGAGAACCTAACAAATTCAGTCATTCAAACTTCAAAATCGGTTGCGGGGGGGGGGGGGGGGGGAATATAGGGAATGGAATTTTATACACAGTCAGCAATTACAAGAGACGATAGACATGAAAGGGGGGCACTTGTGATAACGGGAGTTAGGGTTGTAGCCTTTCCCCAATATTATTCCATCTGTACAATGACGAAGCTGTGAAGGAATCAAGGACAAATTTGGAATGGGAATTAAAATTCAGGGGGAAGAAATAAAAACTCCGCTGTTTGCTGATGACATTGTCATTCTGTCAGAATCAGAAAATGACCGGAAACACCAATTTAATAGAATGTATAGTGTCTTGAAAGGATGATTTAGAAGAAAATGAACAAGAGCAAACTAGAAGTAGTAGAATGTAGTCTATCAAAGGCAAGTGACTGTGAAGAACGTAGATTAAAATATGAGACAATAAAAGTAGTAGACGATGTTTTTTTTATTTTAGTAGTAAAATAACTTCTGATGGCCGAAGTAAAAGAGATGTAAATGCATAATGGCTACAGGGAGAAGAGCATTTCTTCAAAAGAGAAATTTGATGAGAACGAATATTAATCGATGTGTTACGATGTCTTGTATGAAGGCATTTGTTTGGAGTGTAACCTTGTATGGGAGTGAAACGTGGTCGATAAATATTTCAGACAAGAATACGATTGAAGCTTTTGAAACGTGGTGATACTGACGAATGTTGAATATTAGACTGGTATATCGCGTAACTAATGAGGAAGTGCTGAAAATAATTGGGCAATTCTGGCAAACGCTGACCAAAATAATAGATAGATTGCTTCGCCACAATCTGAGACATCAAAAAATGAACAGTTCAGTATTGGAGGGAATTATTTCTGGGGGAGGAGGGCGGGGTGAAAATCGCAAGGGAGACCAAGAGACGAATACAGTAAGCAGCTGCAAATGTATGTGAATTGCCGTTCTTATTTGGAGAAGAAGCTTGCAAAGAATAGCATGGAGAGCTATATGAAAACAGACTTCGGACTGAAGATCACGACACAACAGCTAATGAGATGTTTTAAAGATGTGCCTTTGCTTAACAAGGAGCGCAATTTACCCATCCTATAATAATACAGTACTTCATAGTGAGAGAACTTAACGACTGTGAAAAAACTTTAAACATAATAAAAATCATTTTCTAAACATTTTCTCACTTTCCTGCTAACCGCAAAAAATAAAGGAATTATATATTGTAATTGTTGTGGTCTTCAATCCGGAGCAAGACTCTTCTTTTCATAATAACGGCAACAGACATACATCTGAATCTGCTTACTATATTCGTCTCTTGATCCTCCCTCTGCAATTCTCCTCCCACACACTTCACTCCAATGCTAAATTTACGAATCCTTGATGTCTAAGATTGTGTACTACCAATCGATTCCTTCTTTTAGTCAAGGTATGCCAAAAATTCCTTTTTCTCTTAATTCTGTTCAGTACCTCCCCATTAGTTATGTGATATACCTATCTAATCCTCAACATTTGCTGTAGCAAAAGCCTCTATTCTCTTCCTGTCTATTTATCGTCCAATTTTCCCTCTCGTACAAGGCAACACTCCACACAAATGCGTTCCTAAAGGACTTCCTTACACTTAATATTCGATGTTAGCAAATTTCAGAAACGCTTTTCTTCCCGTTGTCATTCTGCATTTTATGTCCTCTGTACTGCGACCACCATATATTATTTTACAACCCAAGTAACAAAACTCATCTACCACCTTTACTGTTTCGTCAACTAATTCCTTCAGCATCGCCTGAATTTCTAAGACTGAGGGTATTCCGCCTGTCTCATACGTCATAGCTTGTTCTTCCAGAGACTTCAGTAGCTCTGCGGGAATGTCATCTACTCCAGGGACCTTGTTCCAACTTAAATCATTCAGTGTTACGTCAAATTCTCTCTCAGTATTGTATCTCCTCTTTCATCTTTATCTACTTCTCCTTCCCTTCCTACAATATTGTCTCGAAGTTCGTTTCCTTTGTAGAGCCCATCTATGAACTCTTTCCACCTTTCAGCTTTCCTTCTTTGCAGAAAACTGGTTTTCCATCTTTATTAATATTCATACAGCTATTGTTCTTGTTTCGAAATGTTTCTTTTATTTTCCTGCAAGCCGCGGTGGAGTAGCCGAGCAGTCTAAGGTGCCTCGCTGCCGAGCGCGCGGTTGCTCGCCATCGGAGGTTCGAGTTCTCCCTGGGGCATGGGTGTGTGTGTTGTCCTTAGATTAGTTTACCTTAGTTAAGTAGTTTGTAAGCTACGTACTGATGACCACGCAGTTTGATCCGATAGATTTACAAACATTATTGTCCTGTAAATGGTATCTATTTTTCCCCTAGTTCAAATGTTTGTTAAGCTTAAGGGACTTAACTACGGGGTCATCAGTCCCTAAACTTACAAACTACTTATGAACTACTTACGAACTATGACGGCACAAATATCCATGCCCGAGGGGGGATTCGAACCCCCGATCGTAGTGGCCGTGCAGACCGTGACTGGAGCGCCTTAGTCCCCTCGGCCACCGCGGCCGGCTTCCCCTAGTTATACATTCTTCGACAGATTTGCATTTGGCTTCTAGCCAGTCCCGCTTAGCCCTTTTGCACTTTCTGTCAGTGTCATTTCTTAGTCGTCTGTACTCCCCTTTACCTGGTTCATTAACTGTACTTTTGTATCTTCTCCTTTCGTCAACTGTGTTTATTGTGCTGCATTAGTAAGAGCACGTTTCAAGTCGCGTTACCTTCCGTTTCTTCTTTTTATCACAATCCTTTTGTTACCTAGGCGGCCCATGTAACCGGCATTGGTCGGGGTTTTATAGCAGCAAAACTTTAAGCGAGGAATCGTTGCAGTGTATAAAAATCTAAGCCGCAGGCGGCTTTATAAATTTCTTTGCTTTTCTATGTGTAACAGAGAATATTCTCCGCCTGAGGACAATACAAGAGTGTTTCTGTGGTATACCTTCTACGCTTTGTTCTTTCCACCGACGTTCAAAGAGAATTCGAAGGAGTAAGTTCACTACAGATATGAACTGTAAATAAAAACTCCGCCGGCGATAAGGTGTGGAAACGACCGTGGCAATAAGAGCACGATTCCTGTCGGCGAAACTAGATTACAGCGATTTCGTGCGTCTCACATCGACCGGAGTAAATCTGAATCGTGTCTCGAGAGCTGTGGAAGAGATTTTCCTTCCCTGCTGTTTAGTTTTAAAGCTTTCATTCACGGTATAGCACATCGCTGACGGGTAATAATCGCCGGGTAGCTACATCGCTCAAGATTAAGTTCGTTCCTGACTATAACAACACAAATAGCAATGAGGAAAATCTATTCGGTGAAACTCTCAAAACTTCTAGAACAAATTACCTGCAGTAAAGGCGAAATTTTCGACGGTAGGCTTTTCTGCTGCAGTATCGTTATAGACTGACAATCATATAACCGTAGGATCAGTGTACCGAATTAAATTTAAGAAAAACTGCCACATCATACGGTAATGTTCCACGTCTCCTCCTTGTGTGTCGATTTCAACGATTATTACTACAAATATTCCTTAACCTCAGGAAACAATCGCTGTAGGGGTATGACATAAACAATTAAAACGTCGCCGTCATGCTAAGCGTGAATTATGAGACGTTATTTACTCACTTTTTGAGAATGAGAGCACTTAGTGACTTGCAACGAATTTTAAAGATAATTTCTAGCTCTTACAAAACTTTCGTCGCTGACAACTCCAACAATGTGATGAAACTGTAGAATATTCATCATTTTCGATGTACAGCTCTTGTGATTCCCGTGTTTGCAGTCAAAATTTCTGGGCATGAGGTCTACCTGAAATGCAAATTACTGCTTTTACTTTACATGTAAACATATTTCAGTGCCTATGTGTCATCATCGTTGGTTTTTTTTTTCTATGTATTGCGCTTGCGTAAATCGATATACATTGTTTTAGTACTATCATAAGTGTGAATGTTAGGCCTAAAAGACGTATGTGTTCTTTTGAGTTATTACCTTGGTTTTACATTTCGCAGTCATGTAGTCGCACATAATCAATGGTAGTTTTGTCATCTGCAACCAAATAATCTGTGTGAACATTGTGACAACTTAAAAAGCTGTTTCCAGTGTGGAAACATAAATTTTGTAATTTGGGATATTTCGGTCATCAGCGTGTATAGTCTATTAGTTATGTTTTGTATTAGCGCACACTTTCTCTTCCGCATTTCTGTGGACAACACACAACCAATACACATATTTTGCGAACTTCTTTCCTTCCTCATCCTTGCACTTTGGCAAATTCGATTGTGTACACTTTTGTTATTATGCGCACCTATTAATCGGTCTTATTCTCCGTTGGAATGGCGATGGATTTGTATTTTGTTTACTTTCTCTCTCTGGCTGTGTGTGTGTGTGTGTGTGTGTGTGCGCGTGTGCGTGCATGCGTGTGTGTGTGTGTGTGTGTGTGTGTGTGTGTGTGTGTGTGTGTGTGTGTAACCGTCCGTGTCATCATTTCTGTATAGGTCCTTTAATGTATTACGCGTTTTTGTCTAGCGTCTTATTTTCATTCATGCCTGATGTTCCTTCTACTATTACTTTTTGTATGCGGTAGTTTTCTTCTATTGTGAGTTTGAGGTATAGATTCTGGCTTGATTTTAATACTTAAAGTCTGTTTCTATTTTGGTTTGGTGGTTGTTGTGGGCTATTAAGTGGTTAGCAAATGTGAAATGGGAACTGCTACTTCTGAGTGCACTGAGGTCTTCCGAGGTATTCCACACATAAAACATGTTCCATATATAAATAGAAATAAACAATGATGATGGCACAGAGGTAATGAAACAGTGTTTTGCATATCAGGCGGACGTCATACCCAGAAATACATGTGACACCTATACTCAATGTGATATTATAAATTACAAATTTATAATCATTATGTCTGAAATGGGCTTCATACCAAGGCTATTGTCTAAAGCATCGTGAAATATAGAATCATAATAGAACTGTTACTTACTATAGTTGCCTATCACAGTAGTCGAACATCTCTACAATCTACGGAATGTCACTAATAGTATTCGAAAGACATTTTAGAGACAGTGTATACACATAACACTGAATGTGCGTCAGAAACAGTACGACGTATAGTTTATGAGACATGAAATAATAAAGAATTTGGTAAATGAAAAACCTCCCCTTCGCGCACAACTTTTCGATTTTTACCGCTTTACTACTAACTCTATTCAAGACACATTTTGCAAGGCATATGTGCATATACCACTGAATGTACGTCCAAAAGTAAATGGTAGTGTGACATACAGTTCAAGATATATGAAGTGAAAACTAATGACATATATAAAAATCTGTCTCACTACGCATGAAGTAATGTATTACGTGTTTACTATCAACTCCGTTAGCAATACATTTCCCTCACAGTTTCAAAATACTCCAGCCTACAAATCTGCAAAATTATATTATTGTAGAACAGATAGTTCAGGAGACATGACGTCATAAGAATTGAAATGCATTAATACAAAATTGAAATGGATAGGGAGCAGGGTAGAAGGCGAGGCAAAGAAACGGAATAAGGAGTTATCATTATATAAATATTATATTCCCGGACAACGGCGGGAACTAAGACTACTTACCGACAAAAAAGAAAGCTGCCTAAAACGGCATTCCATGGTGCAACAGCAGTGGTCCTGTTCACTTTTCGGTGCAGTTTGGTCTTGTGTGTGTGGTTCGCTTCTAAATCTTAGATTAGATTAGATTAGATTATTTATTTGTTCCGTAGATCCATATTGAGGGGATCCTCGTGGATGTGGAACATGTCAAGAAACAAAGTTTACAAGTTGAATAACAGATAATACTAATAATATAAATACAAATACATACACTTATAATATAAATACAGAGACATAATTTTTAAGGGTTTTTTTTCCTTCTGATAATATAATAATACTAATACAGTATGAGTGCATGCATCATTTGGTACAATTTAGAAATTCACTAATGGCCACTAGAAAGTCTTTTAGGTTCCTCTTAAACTGATCTTCATTTGTAGCTAAATTTTTTATACTTGATGGAAAATTATTGAAAATGTGTGTTCCTGAGTAGTGGACCCCTTTTTGAACTAAAGTAAGTGCTTTTAAATCCTTATGTAGATCATTTTTATTTCTAGTATTGTATGTATGAACGGAGCTGTTTGTTGGGAAAAGGGCTATATTATTTATGACAAATTTCATTGAGGAATAAATATACTGAGAGGCAGTAGTTAATATACCCAGTTCTTTGAAGAGGCTTCTACAAGACGTCCGTGAATTTACTCCACAAATAATACGTATTACACGTTTTTGGACTCTGAAGACTTTTGCTGACTTGAAGAGTTACCCCAAAATATTATACCATATGACATTAAGGAATGAAAGTAAGCAAAGTATGCAAGCTTTGTTATTTTTATGTCTCCTATGTATGATAACACTCGTATTGAAAATACAGATTTGTTGAGTCGTTTCTGCAGTTCTGTGGTGTGCTCCTCCCAACTAAATTTATTATCAAGCTGTAATCCCAGGAATTTAATACTGTCAACCTCTTCTATCTGCTCTTCTTCATACTTAATGCATATGCTGTCAGGAAATCTCTTACATGTTCTGAACTGCATGTAGTGCGTCGTTTCAAAGTTTAATGACAATGAGTTGGCTTTAAACCATTTATTAATGTTCATGAAAATATCATTAGCAGACTTTTCTATCACTATACTTGACGTACTCTTTATTGCAATACTTGTATCATCTGCAAACAAAACGAACTCTGCTTCTGGTAGTGTAACTGATGAGAGATCATTAATGTACACAAGAAAAAGCAATGGCCCTAAGATGGATCCTTGTCGGACACCACATGTAATTTCTTCCCAATCCGATGATGACTGTTGGCCTAATTCACTAGTCACTTGCACTGACACCCTTTGTTTCCTGTTAGTGAGGTACGACTTGAACCATTTTGCAGCATTTCCCGTGACCCCATAGAATTCTAATTTACTTAAAAGGATGTTATGGTTCACACAATCAAATGCCTTTGACAAATCACAGAAAATACCTGCTGCTTGCAATTTATTATCTAATGAATTAAGTACATTCTCACTGAAAGTGTAAATAGCCTTCTCAATATCGGAACCTTTCAGAAATCCAAACTGTGTTCTAGACAATATGCCATTTGCGGTTAAGTGGTTGAGAAGCTGCTTGCACATTACCTTTTCTATAATTTTTGAGAATGCTGGCAAAAGTGAAATGGGTCTGTAGTTTGATGATATCTCTTTATCCCCCTTCTTGAAGAGAGGTTTAATATCTGCATATTTTAGCCAATCAGGAAATGTTCCCGTTATAACAGACTGGTTACACAAATAAGTTAAGATTGTGCTAAGTTCACAAGAACACGCTTTAATTAACTTTGTTGATATTTCATCGTAACCACTGGAATTCTTTGTTTTTAAAGATTTTATTATGGAAGATATTTCTTGTGGTGAAGTGACTGACATAGTCATGTGTGTTAAGTTATTTGTAAATGCTAGTTTCAAATATTCAAGCGCATTTTTTACTGACCCAGACAATCCCATACTATCAGTAACGGAGATAAAGTACTTGTTAAATTGATTTGCCACACTATGCCCATCAGTTACTAATGTCTCAGCTACTCTTAATCGTACCTGCTCTTGTTCCTTTCTGGTTCTACCAGTCTCTTCTTTCACTATATCCCATATTGTTTTTATTTGGTTTCCTGATGTTGCTATCTTCTTTTCATAGTGCATTTGTTTAGATACCTGAATAACTTTTTTTTAATATTTTACAGTATTCCTTATATTTAGTTAAATCATCATCATTGCAACTACTCTTGGCTGATATATACATTTTCCTTTTTGTCTTACATGAAATCTTTATTCCTTGTGTAACCCAAGGTTTTATTATAGACTTCTGTTTAATTTGCATTACTTTTAGAGGAAAACAGTTTGCAGTAATAGAGTCCGTAAAGTAAGTTTACTTTCTAGTTTATATTTAAAAAATTTCCGAACGTAAAAATGCAGTGTTTCTACAATGTACTCCATAACGTGATAATGATTATTTCCCATGCTTTTACGATGCTTATCGTATTGGCATATATGAGAACACAACTGCATTTAAAACAATGAACGTAGTCCCAAAAAAAGAGTATTTGATTTTTCAGTAGGACCCCAAAAGCGTAATTTGTCTTATTTATTTATTTACATATTTAGCGGCTACATTGGAGCACTAAAATCAAACACACAACAGAGTCTACAATGATTAAGTTTAGATCTTAACAGTTATCAATTTCTTGGTTTCCTAAAATGTCTTCATTCGTTGTGATCTGGCTGCTATTTCTTCTGATGCTTTGAATGACAGCCGAGTGTATATGTTCTTCAAAAGCAGTCTCTCTTCTCTGTGTCCAATTTTGTGTGCGGTGATGTTCAATTCACCCAGATCCATTTCTACTTCTTGAAACCAGATTTTTTTCTTTTATGTGTCAAAAGTAGTCAAAAAGTCGTTTGAGGATTCCAGTATTTGGAAGGCGACATATATGGCCCAAAAAGCAATCCTTCTTTTCTGCGTTGTATCAACAATGGATTCACTTTCTGTATAAACCACTCCATTGCCCATTAACTTGGTGTTTTTTACTGATAATCGTTCGGAGAATTCCTCTGTCAAATTTCTGAAATTTGTAGTTGTTGCTTGAGTATTCAGTTTAAATAGTGTTTCACTTGTATATGTTGCTTCCGGATTAACGAATAATATTGAAATTCAGCGTTTCTTGGGAGATACCGTCTTAGTAGGTTGGCCATGTGATTCTCAGCGCTCGCTGTAGTTTTAATGTTCTACTATTTATTGACGATTTTTCATTAGCATTTCAGGTAATAATGTTACAAAGATATTTAAACTTTTTACAACTTTAATTTTTTGAGCATTATGGCGTACGATATAGGATGTGTTAGCTGGAAATCTGGGCATCAGTTCTGTTTTTTTCAAACGAAATTTGCATCCCAACCTTTGCCGTTAATCGTTCTAGTTATTCTATCTGAAAATTTGCTTCATCAATGTTGGTTGATAACAGCGTCAAATCATCTACAAATGCATGGCAGTTAAGTCCAATCTTTCTTCCAATCTTAACTGATGGTGGAGACACCTTGTTCCATTCACGCATGATTTTATCCAGCACACAATTAAACAATAATGGAGATAATCCATCGTCTTGTCAAGGCCAATATGTAGCTCAAAACGTTCAGAGAATTAATTTCTGAACCTTACTCTAGCATTGGTATTTCGGGGGGGGGGGGGGGGGGGGGTGACCGCAATGATGTATTAATGCGTAATCGAAACGTATTTTCCTTTCGTGCTTTAGTAACGTATCGTAGCAGCCATGTTGTAATTTGGCGAGAAACGAAATATCAACACCTATAGCTGGCAAGCTCAGACAGCTGAACATCCAGGTAGTATAGAGATCACTGGGTAAATATGATGCGTTTATGTTTGCACACCAAGAACAGGAGAACGTGCGCTATCTCGAAACAGCTGCCGCACGGGGAGCATACGAACTGCGAGCGAGGAGACACGAATCGATTATCGCGGCCGCAACGTGTGCGTTTTACGATCTCTCGAACAACATTCGTGCCGCCGCAGCGGTCTGCCCACAAACTGACGAGCGAAATTGAACCAGTGCAAACTAACCCAACGTGAATTAATGGGATATCTGTTACTTCACTCATTTCCACTATTTGCTTCTCAGTATGTAGCGTTGAGTTGTGGCAACTCCAGTGTATGCAAAACTAGGCTTGAAAATGTCCAAAGAAATTCCTACCGCATTTGTTCAGTAATACATTTTGAATGTGGAAAATTTCCTAGATGGTACTACTGGCGCTTCTTTACTCTTCTACGTGGTACAACCACTGCTGGTATTTGAACTTTTAAAAAGAGAGTACGAGATTAATACTGTTTTCCTGTCTGATCACAGAGTAGCTAATGGCAGTACACACAATTTGCTGCATTGTAAATCTGGAATCTATTTATGAACATAGGTGTCTGAACTTCACACATTTAAGCGTTATACAAATTCAATACGAAGAGAACTAAATTTAAGGGGTAGTGAGCAGCGTTATACAGAGTAGAGCTGATTAGGAATGCAAATGTAGATCGAATATATAAGAACTAAATAATAAGTAATGAGAACTGTTATTTTTTCCCTGACATGACTTTATTCACAGAGATATTCATAGTTACACACCTTCAACCATGGAGGTAAGAATAAAGGGAGATGACGCCACAAATCCCAGCTGTACCATGCTTTGAAGCCATGGGGACGTGGCTCGCCCCATGACACTTTGACCAAAACAGCGATTCTATATTACAGCGCTGTCTTTATTTATAATAGGTATTTAACGTCCTGAGATAGGTATCTCAAGTTTTTGTTTCAAATAAAATCTCGTAAAAGGGAAAAATCTCGCATTTATTCTTTTTAAAACTAGTTTTTAATGCGGTATTACGAATAACTACCATATGCCAGTCCTCGATGTAAATGAAAAAATCTTGTTAATTTAGCAATAAACGTGTATCACAAACGCGGTTTCTTTCTTCAGTTATTCTTACGTTTGCCTAATACCACAATTCTTTTTCTTGAAATGTAAATCAATACTATTCAATTGTTTGACTTCAGAATGATGTACTGAAGCAATTACCTGCTAATGTGTAATAGACTGATTGCAGTTCTCACCACCACATATATCTGAAGAGGTAACCAAATGATCTGTCTTTGTTGTTAAGTATTAAAATAATGAAGAAGCAAATAAATGGCGTTCTGATAACGTAACGCAATGTGACTGAAACAGTGCAGCCATCAAACTTTGTTTCATTGTGGACAACTATTGTCAAATAAAATAGCACTATGGAGAATCTCAAGAAATATAAATTAGGAGTACGTTATACATAAAAAGTTACTTACAATTTGGATAACATTGACCCTGAAGAATAGAAAAAAACTGCAGTACAGTTTATACATTCATAAACAAATATCCATGTTCCTCCTCGTAAGTGGTATGCATCAGCTCTATTGTGGGCTGGTGCACTGTTTTGGTAACTGACAAATCTATTGCCGCAGCTGCACTTGCTACATGAGAAGTCTTTTAGCCGAAGCAGTATAACAGTGTGACAGTTTTCATCTGTTATGGAAGTCATTTTAATTACAAGCATTTTAATATTAGTAGGGAGCTTTTGTTATTGTTTATCACTTTAGAATGAGGCTCTAAAACAAATTTCCAATTTCCAATTTTGGTATGAAATAGATTTTTCTTATCAGGGTAACAGTGACCCATGTTTTTAGGTAATTTAGGCATAAACAATTTTATATTGAGCTTTATTTACTCTGTTACGTACTATATAGTACATATTTAAAACACTTCATAGACTTTTAAATCCAATCCTTTCTCGTCAAGCTGACAGGTATTTACTGTGGTACAAAATGAAATGATGAAGTAATTGAGAGAGAGAGAGAGGTCATTAACCAAAATCCTATATCAGAGTTTGAGAAATGTGTATTGTTCCAATAAAAAGACAGAAACTTCAATCCTCGTCAATTACAAAAATTAAAGAGACATGACAGTAGAGGCAATCTTAAAACAGGCAGAGAAAAGAGGTAGTTACCTGACATCTACATATGCAAATATGTTTTACCGAGAGGAGATTACGCTAAGTTAAGCAACTCAGAAATCTCTAAAAGAAACCTAATTCATGATCCTGGTCAGCTCTTTGTAGTAGGCCTAAGTGTTATTAACATCAAAACCAGGTTTTCCTTTTGAAATGACCGACCTGGTGAAATTTAAAAAAATACAGGTATTCCTCATTCATTCGTAGAAAGTATGATAACTAGGAGGAATAGCATACATCTTTAGGAAATCTAAAATCATAAGAGTAAAAATACGCTACAGCACAAGTACAGAGGTCGTTCAGGTTCGTTGACAATAAAAGTCGTAGACATTAGCTAAACAATGTACGCATTAAATATTATTCCTCTCGATTTCGCGTCACAATCAGAACGATTCGTAAACCTGAACAGCACTCAAGTCACCATGATAGTACAAGATCATTCCAAATACGAGCGATAATCTTACACACACAGTCTAAATTCAGCAGTGGATCAAGATGGCCACCTATAGCTTCACAATTGTGACGTCAGGACGCCTCCTTTTATTCATACCGCTATGCCTTCAACACAATCGCCCCAATAATTTATGACTTTTGGCCACATGTCCGGAAGATGTCAAGTACTATCTGCCTTTTTATTTCTGTTGATACACAGAACTGAAGTTATTTAACATGGAAAGTATCGTCTCTTGTGTTGTAAAGGATCCCTCGTACGGTTCTTTGAATTTGGAAAAGAGATCGTAATCTCACGAAGTCAAGTCACCGGAGTACACTGTATGTTCCAGGATCTCCCACTGTCAGTGGCGGAAGATGCGCTCAATAGGGGGCATCAACGGAAATAAACTCGCGGATGGTATATGATGCTGTCCGGATATTTGGCAAAATGTCATAAACAACAGGGGAGATTATACTGAAAGTGTGTAACTTAATTACCTTAGTCAATAAAGTCATTTTAGAGAAAAATAACCCTTATCGCTTTTTATGCAGCCCATCACTTTTTATGCAGCCCTATCGCATTAGACATACTGCGTCGATTCACTATCTGAGTGACAAAGAAAGGCAACATAAAGACTTCGCACTACTTTAACTTGCCCTCACTATCAGCTTCAGAAGCGTTACACAATAAGTGGAAGTTGATTAATACCCGTGTTACGTCAGCCCAATGACTGGACGTTTTGCTCCTCCAGTATCACTGTAAGTCCGTGTCCCTATTTACAATGCACTTGTACAAAACCGTTTTAGTCTTTAATAATAAAGTATCCTAAATGAACATTCAGCTGGCTTTTTGTAATAAGTTATAAAAGGCGACTAAATTTTTATTTATTCTTTTATTTATTTATTTGTCTTTTATTTTTTATTTTATTTATTTATTTATTTATTTTGTTTTTTATTTTTTTATTTTTATTTTTATTTCTTTTTTTTTTTTTGTATTGTAAAGAATATTGACTGACTTATGTCTAGGGATAGTGGATACAATAGATATTGTTAAGACGGGTGGAATCCGTTTCTAATAAAATGTCGGGGAGGTGTACCATCCAAAATGTATAGGATCAAATAAACTAACAATAAGTGATATTTCAGTCATGCGTGTATAGCCTTTTCCAGTGTTCGTACGTATTAGCATAGCATCGTTTTTCACATCCTTTTCGTGAACTCTTGGCGTTATTTCAACAAGAATATACATAAGAACAAGCGAAACTGGCAATGCTTCGCAGTTGCTAAATATGTATGGGAATGGATATACTTTCGCCATCTCTTTACCTCCATCTCCTGCTATTTTTCTGTCTCCTTCAACCCATCTCGTCCATATATTATTTCATCCATTTCTCTGATCTTACATTCTGTTTATTGTTATTTCAAATGAAACATTGATTGAGCATTCAAGTCATTTAAAATGTATGAGTAAATGAGTTACTGGTACGTACATGTGACAGGAGAGATACCACTACAGCTTTCGACATTGTAAGGATATTAGCTTTAAGGGGAGTTCGAACGCACTATCTCTTGCCTTCCCTTTATTACAGAAACCACTGTTTCAATTGAAATGAAATTACTATAGGACTTAATGCGTTATGTTCTTAGTATACTGAGCTAAAATCGTTGCTGAAATTCCAGCATGCTGGGTTTTTAGGAACAGCAAGTTCTCATTTTTAATTTTTTTTTATTATTGAGGACTAGTTTCGGGCTGGCCTGAGGCCATTCTCAAGTGCTCCATGCCAGTGTCATGTCTACAAATTTATAAAACGACATTTCCTCCAATACACTCTTATACAGGCATTCACACTTTAATGGGATGTGTTTGATATTTTATTTGTATTGTGATAAACATCTCTTTACCTCCATCTCCTGCTATTTTTCTGTCTCCTTCAACCCATCTCGTCCATATATTATTTCATCCATTTCTCTGATCTTACATTCTGTTTATTGTTATTTCAAATGAAACATTGATTGAGCATTCAAGTCATTTAAAATGTATGAGTAAATGAGTTACTGGTACGTACATGTGACAGGAGAGATACCACTACAGCTTTCGACATTGTAAGGATATTAGCTTTAAGGGGAGTTCGAACGCACTATCTCTTGCCTTCCCTTTATTACAGAAACCACTGTTTCAATTGAAATGAAATTACTATAGGACTTAATGCGTTATGTTCTTAGTATACTGAGCTAAAATCGTTGCTGAAATTCCAGCATGCTGGGTTTTTAGGAACAGCAAGTTCTCATTTTTAATTTTTTTTTATTATTGAGGACTAGTTTCGGGCTGGCCTGAGGCCATTCTCAAGTGCTCCATGCCAGTGTCATGTCTACAAATTTATAAAACGACATTTCCTCCAATACACTCTTATACAGGCATTCACACTTTAATGGGATGTGTTTGATATTTTATTTGTATTGTGATAAACATCTCTTTACCTCCATCTCCTGCTATTTTTCTGTCTCCTTCAACCCATCTCGTCCATATATTATTTCATCCATTTCTCTGATCTTACATTCTGTTTATTGTTATTTCAAATGAAACATTGATTGAGCATTCAAGTCATTTAAAATGTATGAGTAAATGAGTTACTGGTACGTACATGTGACAGGAGAGATACCACTACAGCTTTCGACATTGTAAGGATATTAGCTTTAAGGGGAGTTCGAACGCACTATCTCTTGCCTTCCCTTTATTACAGAAACCACTGTTTCAATTGAAATGAAATTACTATAGGACTTAATGCGTTATGTTCTTAGTATACTGAGCTAAAATCGTTGCTGAAATTCCAGCATGCTGGGTTTTTAGGAACAGCAAGTTCTCATTTTTAATTTTTTTTTATTATTGAGGACTAGTTTCGGGCTGGCCTGAGGCCATTCTCAAGTGCTCCATGCCAGTGTCATGTCTACAAATTTATAAAACGACATTTCCTCCAATACACTCTTATACAGGCATTCACACTTTAATGGGATGTGTTTGATATTTTATTTGTATTGTGATAAACAATGATGTTAATCAATAAGTACCTTTTTAAAAGGTTTCTTTTGTGATGTGGCGCATGAAATGAAACATCCGATGATAGTAGTTTAATGTTTCGAAGCCGCTCTTCTGAATTACCGATATTGGGTCTTTTACGTAATAAATTAATAGAACAGATCGCCCCCAAGTTTTAAAATCTTTCACGATAGTTTTGTAACTATACGGCTAAAATTTCATGTATTTTTTGTACTTTTTCTTTAATAATTTTACGTGTACTTCACATTATGTTATTCTTTTAGTCCAGTACATTCAGTAAAGGTATGTTAATATTTACTGAAAATTTGTATACTCTACCTCAAGTGGTTGAGATTTAGGGAATAACGCAAGAGAAAATTTAAATTTCCGAAAACGGCTTTTAAACTTTTAAATGAATAAATCTTACTAAATACATTTTTTTTCTACTCAAATCACAAGTACTCTGTACGAAACTGTTTATCATACTCTCGAACTTTTTCCAGGAATCTTCTTGTCTTGTCTCCCTTCTGGACTCCTTAGTAGCTATTTATGCTGCTTACCATGCTTTATTGATGCGAACTTTGTACATCCGTTCAAGTTCTCTGACACAGTTTACTCCAGGATTAAGTCCCATATGCTGTAGCACTATCACTCTACCAATGCTTGCATCATTAAAAGCAATAACGCCACCAAAGACCCATGTTGTAGTGGGTTCCTTCCAACAAAAGCATTTTTTGGGTAGACGAGTCGACATGAGTTTGAAGGACTCTTTCGAATTCTAACCATGGACTCACTTCAACATTTCATGATTTGTCAGGTCTTTGTAAAGAGACTTCCATTACTACTGCTGGGATTCAATGTTTATGGCTGTTTGAAGTGTTTGATTACTAGCAATTATGAATCCAATTATTTCAATTCATGCGATTTTGGCAGTTTAGATATTAAACTGTCAGAGAGGCATGCAGAGTCGGTTTCATCATTGTAATCGATTGGAAATAGCTACGGGTGCTTCAGCGTCCTTGAGGATTTCTAACAGGCGGCTCACAGAATGGAGCCTGATCTCATAGCGCCGTTTGCGTCGACTAGCGTTAATTTCTGTACAACAACAACTCCGTTTGCCATTGCATTAGGTACATTTGGTCAGGAATCTCAATAACTGGAATTGAGTGATGAGTCTCTCTTGGAACTGAGCCCCGATGAGCAGTGAGGGTGTGTTTGGAGATATACTGAGCAGCGTTGGAACACCAAGCTGACTATCGACAGCCACACGGCCCCACAGCCAGGAGTGGCGGTCTGGACTGCCATTTCATTTCAGAGAAATGAAATGGCAGCCGCAACATCTCTAAAACACAGTGGTACGTCGACGATATTCTACGGTCTGTTGTGTTGGGCTTACGTTTCATCATTGATTCTATTGCTAGTTTCCATGCTTGACACACAGTACAATGAGGTGCAGGATCGCCGGATCTCTTTGCTGTTGAGAATGTTGGAACCATTGCGGGCAGATCTCTTCGACCAGTTCGTGATTTAGACGATCTGACGCAGCATAATATGGCAAGACATTCCTCACGAAGACATTCAACAACTCTATCGGTGCCAAGCTGAATAACTGCTTCTATAAGGGTCAGAGGTCGACCAATGTGTTACTGTTCTATTAGTTACTCACTTTGTCTTGTGTTAATCATCTATAGTTATATCGGTAATTCTCTTTATCTTTAACCAATTATAAATTTTTACTGAATTAGTAATGACTTGTTTGTTTCAACACATCTACAGGTTTCCCTAGTATTCAGAGAATTCTTTTATGATGCTTATGCATATTTATTAACTTAAAGTAGATTTACGGATCCAACGGCCGTTCCACAGTGGCTGCACCGGTTCCCGTTAGATCACCGAAGTTGAGCTTGGCTAGCACATGGATGGGTTACCGTCCGGGTCTGCTGAGTGCTGTTAGCAAGCGTGGTGCACTTAGCTCTTGTGAGGCCAACTGAGGAGCTACTTGATTGAGAAGTAGCGGCTCCGGTCACGGCCGGGAGTGCGTAGGGGCTGACCACGTCCTCAGGGCATGCGTTGACGCCTCCTGGCATAGGATGACACGGCGGCCGGTCAGTACCCAGTGGGCCACCTGAGGCCTGTCCGACGGAGTTACATTTACAGAAGAGTGTAGTGAACGATATAAGACGACCTTCGGGATGCTCAGTTTGGGTTGTGAGCACTATGGGAAAACGCATGTAATAAGGACCTGGACAGTTGTAACATGCCACAAGTTAGTTCACCCTCTTAGATACTCAAGACTTATTCCTAAAACAGTGTATGTGGAGTACATGAAATGATTACATTTACAGAGCAATAGCTCAAGATGTACTGTAGTACCAGGTTTCGATCCTTGTTGAAACACATGGTGTTATCAACCAGAAAGCAATGTAGGCGCTGATTCTGACATCCACTCGACCATACAGATGGCGCGAATACTGTGTTGGGATACGTTATTCCACATCTGCTCGACCTGTACACGTAGCTATGCAAGGGATGTGGGTTGACAAGTTGCAGGTATCAGTTCTCGTCCTATCATATCCCGCACGTGCTCAATTGGAAACAAGTTCGGAGATCGTGATGCCAAGAAAAGTTAGGGAAGTTGCTGCACATACGCTGGGAACACTGCTCCACAAACTCAAAAGGTGAACGAGAATTGCAGCTTCAGACCATGAGGTCTGGGATGGGGCCAGTGTATCTTGGACGAATGCACTTTAGGGCTATCGTGCACGGGAGAATTTTGTTTCCGTGACAAAAAACGTTTTTGTCACCGTCGCGTCAGGAAATAAAAGCTGAGAGCGCTCACGACAGATGACAGACCATCACTGAACATGTTTACAAATAAAGCGTCATTTGTCGATATGGATTTATAAGAAGAGGTCGTTGTTTGTGAACTCGCGAGACTTAAAATATCGTAAAAAAAAGTCTCACTGACGTGTTTTACCGCCCACTTTAGATTTGTAGTTTTATAAGTTTTTGCAAACATTTTGGAACAAAATAATAATTTAAATAATAAAAAATTTATTAATAAGAGAAAAAAATTTAAGAAATGACGGGTTCCGAACCACCGACTTTTTGCATCATAGTCCAACGCCTTGCCCACTACGCTATTATATATATATATATATATATATTTGCTCTATGGGTAGTTCTGTTTGTTGCGGACGCTGATCGTGTTCGTTTGTTCTTCTTCTGCGAGTTCGTGGCTCAGCTTTTTTATTACAGAGAGCGTTGAACCCTCTGGCCGGGCGCGCTGAGCCACGGCGCCCGGCTTTCTATGGCTATCAATGAAAAGATGTGTCCTTTAATCTCGTACTATTCATAGCCGTTGTTAACTGATGCTAATATTTCATTTGTAAACACTAGATTATCATTTATCGTACGAAGAACGATGTGTTTTTGTTAATTCTTCAGTGCGCCATTGCTCTGAAACGACAACGTGTAAGTTTCAATAAGAAAAACATCAAATACGCGACGCAAGATGGCGTATGCCAGAGAGAGTTCTGGGCGAGGAATGTCACGTGACATCTCCGAACGGCTGGTTTTCGTTAATTCAATGGAGGGTGTCAAATCTCCGTTATTTTTGCAAATATGTCTCAAACGATACGAGGTATGAAAAAAATAACATAAGAGAGCCAAGTTGTAGAGAATTTTCTCCTCTACCAATTAGGTTATTCAATTTTCGTGTCAGATGAACGGTTCGTTTGCAATTACAATTATATTACAAACGGCTTTTTTTTGTATTACTACCGTATTTTTTGTCCGAAAAATTTGAAAAAGGGAGGTTCTGGTCTCTGGCGGCCTACAATCATGTCTGTAAAATTTGGTGCTGATCGGTTGAACGGTTCGTCTTAAAACAGGGAACCCGTTACGGACTGACACACAGACAGACATACATCCCAAACTTGCCTTTAGTTTTGCAAATATCTTTGAAACACTACGAGATATGTAGAAAAAAAAAAAAAAAAAAAAAAAAAAAAAAACGTAAGTGAGCAAAGTTGTAGAGAATTTTCTCCTATACAAATTCGGTTATTAAATTTTCGCGTAAGATGAATAGTTAAGCCGTTATTTTCATTTAAATTTCGAGCTGTCAAAAGTCGATCGCAAAGGCCCACTTTAAGTGTTACTACCGTAACCTAAAGTGGGCCAAAAGAATACTCTGTATATCTTCCTATAGCAAAAATTTCCACTTTTTAGCCTGTCGCTGCTATGTTTCATAGTCTTCGACAAAATATAACTTTTTTCTTTTCAATATTTTAAGTGAGTGTTGAAAGTTATCGATACCAGCTGAATATTTTCAGACAATTAATGGCGTTGAGGTGCTCAGTTGGGCCTACTACACTAGAAATATGGATTGATTGTTTCTTACAGTATTGTTTATTTCGCTGTTGCATTTCGTGGGTTTCCTATTTTTTCCTTTACTAAATTAATGGGCAACAGCTTCATAATAAAAATCTAAACTTCTTGTAATTTCCTGAGATTAATTACTTTTATCCATCCTTTGATATCACAACATTTTTATGAATTGCCTTCTTTCCTGTAAGATCCTGCAGAGCTTTTCGAGTGGACTTAGTTTTATTGGATGACTCAATAATATTTTTGTCTTTGCCTTTATTTTTGCACCTTTTACTGGATATCTTAAAACTAACTTGAAGTTTTTAAAAATAAGTTTAAAATTGAGGAATGCTGTTTGTTTTAGAAAACACAAAAGCTTCCGCTTCCTTGCCATGGGACCCTAATGGCTATTCTAGTTATTGAATCAGTCTGTCCTGGAAATTTCATTCTCTTTCGTAAAAGCTGTATTAGTATTGTGCTAGAAACATCAAAACTTTCCATAGTTTGATACACTTTTGGCAAAGAATGTGCACTGATCAGCTGGATATGTTTAATGTTATTCTGAGCTATCATAGGTAAATGTCTTGCACGTTGTAGGAATGATATTTACAAGAATGATTAGTAATTGTGAAACTGGTTACCGTAACCAGTATTATTTTTCAACTTCATCAATAAGAATACCATTAACAACGTCGTCTTCGTATAGAGTCATGCTATGCTGAGACGTTGATGTCATGTTTGCATGAGTCTGTGTTGATAATCGACAAAAAATGAGGAGCGCAGAATGCAGGGACAGTGACAATTTTGTCGCCCGTACGCGCGGAGCTATAAAAACCTAGCGACCCAGTGACAATTGTGTCACGGACTTGTTCGTGGGTCAGCGGACAAAAATGTCACCGGGTTGTCACGTCGCAACGTGCGCGCATCTACGTATGTATCTGTAGCCTTGACATGAGTGACAAAACACTCACGGTGACAAAAGTCACCCGGGCGCGCTAGCTCTTACGAGACAGCGCTCGCTAGTTCTACGTCATTAAAGCCAAATGACCATCACTTTCGTGCAGATAAAATCTCTTTTTATCGCCAAATATCACGCTCCGCACCAGTGGATCCATGCACGTCGATGCTGTGGCGTAAGTCTGGCCAGTGGTTTGAGTGCCCATAGTCACACTGCTAGTAATCCATTGGCAACGCTTGTTGTGACTTCTGGGCTCTCACTCATATCTCTGCTGTGGTGGCCTACGATATGCCACTGCTGCCATTACAATACGACCGTCTTGGCGAATGTCTCCGTGGCGTTGACGTCCAGAACCTCCTATAAAGTTATGAAGAAGTCACGTGACCATTTCAACCATCATCGTTATGCTACTAACGCAGCAGAATCAACTTGTGTTCTCCAGATGATGTTCAGATGTTTGTAAATCTATCGGACCAAACTGCGTGGTCATCAGTCCGAAGCTTACAAACTACTTAAACCTAGGTAAACTAACCTAAGGACAAACACACACGCCCATGCCCCAGGGAGGACTCGAACCTCCACGGCGAGAAACCGCGCGCTTCGCAGCGAGACGCTTTAGACCGCTCGGCTACTCCACCGCGGCATGTGTTCTCCGAAATGACCATCTCACTACTAGGAAGACCAAAATTTGATCCCTTCCAAACTGGAAGCACTGTGTCTCAGTGACATGGCTCATGTTTGTTTCACACGTTAATACCATTCTCAGACTTGTGACTGTAAACATTACCTGTTAAAGGCGCTGTGACAACTATATCCCTACCCTATCTGTTCGCAGACGACGTTGAATCAATTATCAGTACATCTACTATCTCCTGGATGGCATCTGCCGTCATCGAATCAAAATCGGTCACCTTTCTTGTGTACTATTTTTTTTCCGGCAGTATATTTACGGAAAACTGGAAAATTCAAATTTTTGTAAATCTAATGCGACTTAACTGCGGGGTAATCAGTCACTAAATTTACAAACTACTTATGAACTTATACTAAAGACAGCACAAACATCCATGCCCGAGTGGGGGTACGAACCCCCGACGGGGAACGTTCTCGGCATCGGAGCATACCGCCACAATGCGCTTGGCCACTCCGTCGCGGCAGAAAATTTGAGACAACAGTATCACTGTAGAAACACTCTTGCAATACGAATCTAGTGACTTGTCTTACAACATAGGTTGAAAAAAGCAAACTATCTTTTGACCGAAAATCTTTGACATCGTTGGAGGAGGAGGAGGAATCTTAGGACGGAGCTAACGCTCGGATTTTTGGGTAAGGATGAGGGAAGGAAATTGGCCGTGCCCTTTGAAAGGAACCATCCCGGCATTTGCTTGGAGTGATTTAGGAAAATCACGGAAAACCTAAATCTGGATGGCCGGAGGTGGATTTGAACCACCATCCTTCCGAATACGAGTTCAGTGCGTTACCAATGCGCCACCTTCCTTGGTAACATCGTTGACCAGACTACATTCTGGCCATGGGTCGCAGACTATGGGAGAGAAACTGTGAAAAGAAATAGAACTCTTGCGAATTACGAGATCACACAGAGAAAAAATGGCGCAGCAGTGAAATAGCCATGCGCACTGGGGCGCCGTGCTGCGGTGCGCGCGGGCGATCGCCGTCGGGGGTTCAAAAGTCACCCCTCGGGCATGGATGTCTCTGTTGTCCTTACGTTAGTTTAACTTACTTTAAGTACTTATGAGCTATTTGCCACGTCATGATAATAAAATATTTCCAACGTTTAGGATCCGTTGCAGGATCCTTCCTCAGAGAATACTGACTTGTTGCCTACTTGTGCCGGTCTTATAAGCGTGTATTGTCCTAACAGTTTAGTTTTGATTGGCGTTTGCATTGGTGTTTCTGATAGGTGAAAATACTAAACACCATTGCAAACGCCAATCAAAACTAAACTGTTAGGACAAGGAGGTACCAAGTCAGTATTCCCTGAGGAAGGATCCTGCAACAGATCCGAAACGTTGGAAAGATTTTATTACCATGACGCGGCAAATAGCTCAGAAGAATTTTAACGTTAACAATAATGACCGCGAAAGCCTACGTTCGTTCTTAGTTTAAGTAGTTTGTAAGTTAGGGACTAATAACCAAGCAGTTAAGTCCCATAGATTTACAAACATTTCAATTTTGAAGAAATGGCCCCGAATTTTTAATCCGTTATGAATATCGGTTGTATTACGTCTCACGCATGTTACTCCACCACGCGGAGCGGCCGAGCGCATTGAGACGCTATGCTACAATGCGCGAGGCCGTTCCCCGTAGTAGCATTCCTGTCCTCGCACTCTGCGAATCGTGCTGTGTTTATAAAATTTGCTGTCTATTCAGTCCTTGTGTTCGGTTACAAGAACTGTATTCGTAATTGCGAATGTTAATCAATATCAGCTGTGTGATCTAGTTGTGACATATTAAAATTTGTGCCGAACCCGGAATCGAACCCAGATTTCCAGTTTTTCGCGAGCGGTCGCGGTAACCGTTACGCTATCCGTGCACGCTTCCCAGACCGGCCCATCTTGTGACATACGAAAGTTTGGATCGTCCTGGATGCGTGCGCGGATAGCGTAATGCAGCGGTTCCCAACCTTTTTTGCTCTGCGGCCCACCAATTGCATAAAAACATCAGGGAGGCCCAGCAACTAAAAAAGAAAAGTAAAAATAAACACACACTATTGGTGAGCGCAAGCATGCGCACGCGCACAAACACATAAACACACACACACACACACGCACACTATGCATTATTCGTAAAATGTAATAATAAATCATACGAGAGAAAATATTTTTATTGTGTTCAATTAATTACAACAAGTACGTCAAAACTCAAAATGGATTAGTAAATCTTTATTACTCAATGGGATATTTGACACTGTCACATACAAGACAGGCAATATTTGGATTAAAACTGGTTGACTTTAATCTCAAGTGAGTCTCTACATTCATTCTATTCCTATACTTATGTTTCAAAAAGAGTGAAGTTGAAAAGGCTTGTTCACGTAAATAGGTTGTCGAAAAGCACAGCAAATGTTTCAGAGTAATTTTGGTAATTTTGCCGAACACGTATTCAGAATGGTACCAATGGCATTTTAATAAACTATTTTAAAGACTGGTCACGTGATAGTTCAGTTAACAAGTCATCACCTGATGAACTTTTCGATTTTTTAAAGTAATCCACTTAAAAGGGAATTCTAATCCATTGCATTTCATCCTTAGTTTTAGAAAAGTAGACCTTGAAAATAAACACGGAAAGCTTAGATTCTCCTGCATTGTCTACTCAGAAGGGGTTTAGAAACTTTTTCTGTTACTGTGTGCTATTGGCATTTTTTTTTTTTTTTCAAATTTTCGGCTAACTACTAGAGCTTGTTCACTTTTTGACAAACCCTGAGGTTGCAAAGTAGGATATGATGCGGAAGGTTGACTGACTTGTGCTATAGGAGTGAGGAACTGTTTGTGGATTTTCAACTTTAAAAAATAAATACTAGTAGCAAATAGCTTATAAAGATAATAGCGGAAACTGCTAGGCATTTACTTGCGTTTGCCAGGCGACACTGCTAGCAGTGTCATCTGTTGGCTCGAGTTGTATACTGTACCTGGCTTCTGATAATTAAATCAACAGAGCAGTTCATGTCTGTTTAAATAAGACGTTATGGTGGTGTCAATGTGCGATAAACTAAGTCTGGGTAATCGTTAAAGGAATGGCGTCAGTTGATCGTCTGTATAGAACTTTCCATTACATATAGTATTCCAGGGAATTGTCTTGACTGTGTTAGCAGCATCGGCCACTCTTTCAGCTAATAAATGTCCCCACGTATTAAAGCACGAAGTTCAAATCGACATTGTGTAATAGAACTATATATTCATAAGCCGGTTTATAAATCTAAATACAATTGTCTCTGAAAAAGAAGATGTCTTTATCGTAATGTAGTCCGTACCAAAAGTCAGTAATTACAAATTTCAATCACAATATTGTACCTAACAGTAATGAAAGCAGAGAGGTTTCTGATGAGTTTATGGCTCGTGTGTGTATATGATCTCTAGTGGCAGGCACAGAGCAGAATTATCTCTGGATTGAGCATTCAGTTGCGCAGAACAGTTTTGTGTTCTCAACAATAAGATGGAAATGTGATATTGGGAAAAATCTACTAATAGCTGACTTTATCTTGGTCCTTTTTGTGTTCGGTTAAAACGGATGACTGTGTGTAAATGGCCCTTTTAGCGACGCTTACTCAACTTTCTTGTTGCTTCTGTGAAACATTTATTTATATGTTATTCCATTTTATGTGTTTGCTCTGCGAAATGGAGGTGGGGCGTCTTTGCAGCCAGTGCGGTACAAACCAATCGCAAGAGCAAATAAATGCGTGGGAAGAGTGGATTTCTCGCAATATCACGTGGTAATTCCATCTTAATGTTGAGAAGATGCACAGAACGCAACGCTCACTCCATAGATATTTCTACTCTATGTACCATTTAGTGGTTATACCCGTCAAAGATACTCTTCTTTTTCTTCCACGATATCGCAAAGCATATGGGATACAGCTAGGAAAAAAAATTAAGATTGAAGGGAACAGCGAGAGGCCTACATTTACAGACTTATTATTAGAATAGATTAATACCTTTTTGTAAACACACGCAAATAATAAATTATTATTTCTAAAATCTTTTTCCACAAAATGGCGTGAGCATACTACATAGCTTTTATTCAAATGCTCGGGACTGTTCTTTTTCAAAATTTCATCTAAGTCAGCCCTTCGATTAAGAATAACCCACTGGTTGCATCTATAAACAAATTATAAAAAACGGTAAATCAGAGTGTAAAAGCAAATTATCTGAGTAGGCCTAATAGTTGCCTGCATAAGCTGTCATACTTACATCTCTTTATTTTTTGGAAACCTGAAGAATTGTTTCCGAGCGCTCTGCTGTTTATAGTTATTAGAACCGTATAGAGGACATATACTTCCTCTTGTAACCACTTCCTAGTTATATCAACTAAGACGAAGATCTAGAAAGTATTCAGTGTGTTATTATGTAAAGGGGCTGTTCATGCCCTGTGTTAGTTGACAACTCGAGCCGCTAGGAGGTGTTCGGGTGCGCTGTCGCCCGTTTCATGGCTGAGTTTCCGCTATTATCTTTATAAGCTATTTGCTAGTAGTACGTTTTAGCTGCTTGTTTTGAGGCATATTTCGACATGACACAATGTTCCACTTCTTTACTAGTGAAACAGGATCTATATGACATTGAACTTTCATGTAATTTTTTACTTGGTGACCTTGACAACTGACGAGTGAAACCTCAGAATCTAAGTATGATTTTTACGTTGTCTTCGATGCTCGACGAGCGTTTGCGGCCCAGTGCCAGGCTGCCCGCGAACCACAAGTGGGTCGCGGCCCATAGGTTGGGAACCGCTGGCGTAATGGTTAACGTGACTACTAGCGAAAAGCGAGAAATTCTATTTCGAATCCCGGTCCAGCACGAGTTTTCATTTTTTGCCATTAAGGCGTACAGTAGATGCTGATAAATTTTCTTGTAATGAATTTGACAGTTGTAGTTGGATGCATGTCTCAAGGACATTTGTATGTTTCCACATTAAGCATAGACAGTGCATATCGTAGTTGTTCAGTACTGAGTGCTAATTTTGCAGTAATATTGTATATTATGAGTTATGGCAAGCAGTCACGTTAAGAGCTGCACAATCAAGCAAGGGGAATAGTGTTCTGCGTGTCTCACGCCTTAAAAAGATAGCATTCCGCAGAGTCCATGCTGTTGCCAAATGCCACCAACGAACTGCTCATAGTTCTGAATGTATAAGCACCTGATGATGGCTACAAGACCGAAACCGGTCGTGTTATAAATAAATAACACAATCTGGAATGTGACTGGTAGCTTTTGTAATTCTCATCCTTCAAATATAAATACTATTTTTCGAAAAGACTTCCTCATTTTCAGTAATAAAGAATGGTGTGTGATGTTCAATTTGAAAGAAGGTAACTTCTCAAACAATCTGAATGGTTTCAGTTAAACAGACTCGCCTTTATTTGATCTGTAATTAGTGCACGTAGGCTATACACTAATTACAGTTCATATGAATGTAATTACGTTTACCGAACCCGGCTATCGAAAGAAACAAAGTTAACTTCGTTATGACATTAAGACACAAAGCGAAATTAGTAAATCTGAATATCTTGATAAACTAAAATCCAATCGCTGATTAATATTACAAAAATACTACTGTCTCTTACAGTGATTTATAGCAAACTGCACTAAAGATTCTTTAATACATGCCTGCTACGAAATTACCAGAACCATCTATTGGTCCTTTGATGTACTACGCCATACCACTAAGCAGAGCAGACTTTAAAACTTTAAATTACGATATCTTCTCTTTGCCTGATCCGATTTTAATGAAACAAACTCTTCGTGTTGCCTCAAAATACGCCGAAGTTGCATAAGGAAAGTCCATCAAACATTGTCTAATAATTTTATAGATCAGCGTGTTCAGACTAACAGTTCGCGCGGCTAACAATCATATAGCACTGCGGAGAGACTTTCTGAGCACCCGTATATTCCTTGTGAAATACCTTGTATATTTATATTGAAAATTAGCTAAAAACCCGGCGTTGTCCGGATATTTATTTATTTACTCTTGCTTTCTCTCTCTGTCCACCTCCTTTTTTCTAATAACATGTTATATTTATCAGAGAATATGTAAGAAATAAGGCTGCTTGCATAATATTCAAAATTTAGAAAGATAAGAATCAAAATACAAATGATATGTAACATTCATACATTCAGTTAACTCACAACTTTAATATAAACAATATTTCTTGTTACTTGTCCACGATGTAATGTGAATAATTTCTTTGGTGAGTCCACCCCTCAGCAAATGCCGTAAAGTTGTCCCCGTGAGAAACATGGGCATGTAAATCAACTCCACAGTTTTGAATAGATTGCCCTGTCGTTTATTAAACGTAATACAAACTGCAAGTCTCACTGGAAACTGCAGTCTCTTCAGGTTAAAGCCAAATCTGTCGTAAATAATGGGTATTCGTTGGATATACTCTGTTTCATGCTCTTCCCTTCCTTATAACTCGTTAGAAGTCTATTGCTATCGCCCGCATCCATGTTCGCTTCAGAGCTCGAAGTTGTCAACACTACTATCAGCTTTCCAGACATTTCTATAAGCTCATCGGAATACGTGTTGCATGATACGGCAAGTTTTTATCCATCGCAGTATATATGATCTCATATTTAAGGAATTATATGTTTTACAACAGTATAATTTTGCAGTTATATATCCATCTGTATAAGTGGTGTATGTCGGTAAATTACGTTGCGAACAGAGTTAGTTGTAAAGAAGTAATAGATTAAAATCGGATGCCTGATGGGCCGGTTTTCCATGAACGTTACTGTTGTTGTTCTTCTATCTCATGAACTACGTGTCGTACTGTGACACAATTTCTAAACTACATCGATATCTATATGTGTATACTATCTGTAAAATATCCTGCAATTACACTTTGTAGTGTAGAATTATAAACAACAACGTCATACCGAATTCTGTAATTTTGCTAAATGAACAGCGGTAAAGTAGTAAGCGAGATACTTTTCTCCTTTCGTTATTTTGATATAGTTGTCAGCGAGAAAAGATTAATAAAAGGTGAAAATTATTTTTAAATAAATACTGTCATTCTCATATAGCAAAAAATGTTCAAATGTTTGTAATTCAATCGGACCAAACTGCGTGGTCATCAGTCCGTAGCTTACAAACTACTTAAACCTAGGTAAACTAACCTAAGGACAAACACACACACCCATGCCCCAGGGAGGACTCGAACCTCCACGGCGAGCAACCGCGCGCTCCGCAGCTAGACGCTTTAGACCGCTCGGCTACTCCACCGCGGCTCTCATGTAGCGTATTTATAAAATCTCGTCGCATTATATAGCAGTTTCTTGCAACTTCTATTGTTTCTGATGTAATATCTCCTGATATGTGTTCATGTGTCGTATGTGGTTTTTACTCCTACAGCAATTGTTATCTCACATATGGAAAAGTGTACCAAATTTGGTTCAAATCGGTCCAGTGGTTTAGAAGAAACTGAACAGCATTAGCGCTTAATGCAGCAGTTTTTCTCGCATCTCATTGTTTATGAGGTGATATCGCGTGAACTATGTGTTGTACGCGATTATTACACTTACGGCGACGGTCCTCATGCATTGAAACTTAGGTGTACAAAATTTCATAAATATTGGAACAGAATTGTATATTCGTATGCAATAGGTACACATAATCACACGGACACTCTGTTTTATACGAGGCGCCTCCCGAAAGTAAGTTCCGTTTGGTTATATAAAACGAAGGTGTACGGATCAGAAAAAATATTGATTGTACAAAAATCTACAACTGTTAAACTACTTTTCTACATAGCTTCCGATCATCCTCCATACAGATCGGACCTCTCTCCCAGCGACTTTCATCTCTTCTTACACCTAAAATCTGTCCTTGGTGATCAACACCTCAACGATGATAAAGAGTTGTTACCACATGGTTGAATACAACCATGCATGTCATAAAGCATATTGCAATCAAAGTACTTTTTCTTTTGATTTAAACTTGTATGCAATAAGGCAAGAACTAAATTAGCAAAACTAGTTAAGTTCTTACTTATAATTTGAATTCACTTAAAAATTTATTGATTTACTATATTTAATTACTACGTAAAATTCTGTCACTGAGCAGCAAAAAAGTAACTAGTTCTGTCACTGCAAAATTTATGAAACCACACTATTAAAAAATGTTCAGGTGATTCTCGGAAACTTCACTGTTTAAGAAGTAGGACCCTGCTCCAGGTTGTGATTTTGGAAAATAACCAGGTTAACATCAGATGAAATTCATTCTGGTCATTATTAAAATTATGCAACACACACATATGTGAGGTTCGTGGCTGTACAAATAACAACTGTTTCCCACAAAACCTGTGAATGAGAGATGAGCTTCCACGTGGCTTCCACAATGCAGAAATGTTGATTCCGGCTACTAGTGGCAAAATACTGTCTTCTTGGCGTCACTATAAACAGCCGATTGCCACAAAATTACAACCAATGGGGCGGCTGTGATATATATGTTACATCCAAGGCATTTTAAAAGCCTTCTTGGAGATGAAAGTTGCCTCTTCAGCCAATTTTGGAAACACAAAGCCAGCCTCAGCTCACTATGTCCTCTCACACTGGTTGTTGAATATAACCAAACGGAACTTACTTTCTGGACGCGCCTCGTATATACAAATCATGATTTTGTTCCATTTGAATCCGTTAGGTTTTGCAACTACTACTGGGAGACCGTTGTAGCAGTTTAGCAATGTAGACAGTGCGCGGAAGTGAGCAAAGAGCAGTGTCTTTGTTTGTATGCACTTCCCCGTGAGGACAGCAGCTCCCGGTCGGGAACTGACTTTTACACCAGTCATAGCTTCCAATCAGAGGGCACAATTTCCGTCGCGCGGCCCCTGTGAGATCTAGAAAGTAAGTTCCGTTTGGTTATATAAAACAAACGGGTACAGATACAGAAAAAATACTGATTGTACAAAAATCTACAACTGTTAAACTACTTTTCTACATAGCTTCCGAAATTTTGTAGGCAATTGTCATAGCATGGCACAAGGTTTTGTGTGCCTTTTTCATAGAATGTTGCCGCGTCTGTATTCAACCATGTGGTAACATGTTCTTTCAGCTCGCCATCATCGTTGAAGTGTTGTCCATCAAGGACAGATTTTGGATGTAAAAAGAGGATTACTGTCATAAGATTTTTTTCACGATAATGCCCGACCTCACACACCGAATGTGACCAAACAATTCTTACAGAAATTTCAATGGGACCTGTTTGATCATCCTCCATACAGCTCGGACCTCTCTCCTAGCGACTTTCATCTCTTCTTACACCTAAAATTTGTCCTTGATGGTCAACACATTCACGATGATAAAGAGCTGTTACCACATGTTTGAATACACAGGCGGCAACCTTCTGTGAAGGATGCATGCAAAAACTTGTGGCACGCTATGACAAGTGCCTACAAAATTTCGGCAGTTATGTGGAAAAGTAGTTTAAGAGTTGTAGAAATTTGTACAATAAAAATTTCTTTTGAATCTGTGTTCAATTTCATTTCATTACCAAACGGAACATACTTTTTCGACGCGCCTCGTATATACAGATCATGATTTTGATCCCTTGGAATCAGGTTTTGCGACTACTACTGGGTGACCGTTGTAGCAGTTTAGCAATGTAGACAGTGCGCGGAAGTGAGCAAAGAGCAGTGTCTTTAATATTCACAGAATATATGACATCAACTGCGATTCGGCAAAGCTGAAAATGTGTACCCAGCCGGGATTCGAACCCGGGTCTCCTGCTTTCTAGGCAGTTGTGCTGACCCCTACACTACTGGGGACACAGTGATCACCGCACCTGCAAGAACTACCTAAGCACGCCTCCCGTCAGATACAAATTCCCAGCTTCGCCCTGCCCACAATACTCAAACTCGTAGTTATGAAACTAATTCCCGTAAGAGTAAGGGCTTCAAACTTGCCCACCCCTCCCCACTAACGATAGGATCATTGCCCGTCACCGGCATATATATATATGGCATCTGTTTCGAAAGAACAGGCGTGACTTCTGATCCTTCGGAACAGAAGCCAACGCCTGTTCCGAAAGAACAGGCGTCACTTCTGATCCTTCGGAGCAACAGAAGCCACACACACACACACACACACACACACACACACATATATATATATATATATATATATATATATATATATATATATATATGACGGGCAATGATCCTATCGTTAGTGGGGAGAGGTGGGCAAGTTTGAAGCCCTTACTCTTACGGGAATTAGTTTCATTACTACGAGTTTGAGTACTGTGGGCAGGGCGAAGCTGGGAATTTGTATCTGACGGGAGGCGTGCGTAGGTAGTGCTTGCAGATGCGGTGATGACTGTGTTCCCTGTGGTGTACGGGTCAGCGTAACTTCCTAGAAAGCCCGAGACCCGGGTTCGAATCCCCGCTGGGTATACATTTTCAGCTTTGCCCAATCGCAGTTGATGTCATATATTCTGTGAATATTAAATAATAACAACTGTAGGATCAGAAGTGACGTCTGTTCTTTCGGAACAGACGCCACATGTATATATAGCAGTGTCTTTGTTCGCGTGCACTTCCCCCGTGCGGACAGCAGCTCCCGGACGGGAACTGACTTTTACACCAGTCATAGCTTTCAATCAGGGGGCACAATTTCCGCCGCGCGGCCCCTGTGAGATCCACGGTGGCGCCGCCGGCAGCAGTGCTACACTGCGAGTGAACCTGCAGCGCCGCCGTCTCTAGCTCCACGTTGCGTCGCGACTGTTTACCGCCGAATCTGTGCGCTCGTAAAGCGGGCTTTATGCGTTCGCAGCGCGCCGCCCGCCGCCTTGGCCCTAAATTCAAAGCAGTCGAAGACCCGCTCCCCGGCGCGATCATCGCCTGGGGCGGCCAGCCACTCACTTGTCCCGTCGGCGGCCAGAGCGCTGTTTACGACCTATCACAGCGCCAAGTTATGACTCACCGCGACGTTAACGGCCGGCCGCTGCTACACGAATTACTCGCCAGATCTTCCCTGCAGCGGTAGCTTAAGGCACCCCAAAGTGCCGGGCGGCGTCCGCCGTTTTGCTGTTGCTGTGCTGTCCGATGTAAACATCTCGGTGAAAGATTGGGTACGAAACATTTCAAACCATCTAGGGGGATGCTGCACTTCCTCACCGGGCATGGACCTTATCTGACATATCTATGTCGGTTTAAAAGACAGGCTACGCCAGCTTGTGCCTGTGGTGCTGAAATAGGCACGCCAGAACACATCATTTATGAGTGCCCTACGCATGACAACGTGGCTGCGGATCTCAGAAGGGCTCTGCCGAGTAATAACACCTTTGAGCTCCAGAATGAAACTTTCACTCTGCAGCGGAGTGTGCACTGATTTGAAACTTCCTGGAAGATTAAAATTGTATGCCGTACCGTGCCTCGAACCTGGGACCTTTGCCCTTCGCGGGCAAGCGCTCTACCGACTGAGCTATCCCGACACGACTCACGATGCCGCCTGACAACTTTTCTTCCGCCAGTACCTCGCCTCCAAAGGCAAAGGTCCCAGGTTCGAGTCCCGGTTCCGGCACACAATTTTAATCTGCCAGGAAGTTTCAAATCAGCGCACACTCCGCTGCAGAGTGAAAGTTTCATTCTGGAAACATCCCTTAGGCTGTGGCTAAGCCATGTCTCCGCCATATCCTTTCTTCCAGGCCGCTTGGATGGTTCGCAGGAGAACTTCTGTGAAGTTTGGAAAGTAGGAGGCGAGGTACTGGCGGAAGTAAAGTTGTGACGCGGCATCGTGAATCGTGTCGGGATAGCACAGTCGGTAGTGCGCTTGCCCGCGAACGGCAAAGATCCCAAGTTCGAGTCCCGGTTCCGGCACACAATTTTAATCTGCCAGGAAGTTTCAAATCAGCGCACACTCCGCTGCAGAGTGAAAGTTTCATTCAGGAAACATCCCTTTGGCTGTGGCTAAGCCATGTCTCCACTATATCCTTTCTTCCAGGAGTGCTAGTCTTGCATCGTTCGCAGGAGAGCTTCTGTGAAGTTTGGAAAGTAGGAGGCGAGGTACTGGCGGAAGTAAAGTTGTGACGCGGCATTGTGAGTCGTGTCGGGATAGCACAGACGGTAGTGCGCTTACCCGCGAAAGGCCAAGGTCCCAGGTTCGAGTCCCGGTTCCGGCACACAATTTTAATCTGCCAGGAAGTTTCAAATTAGCGCACACTACGCTGCAGAGTGAAAGTTTCATTCTGGAAACAACCCTTAGGCTGTGGCTAAGCCATGTCTCCACCATATCCTTTCTTCCAGGAGTGCTAGTCTTGCATGGTTCGCAGGAGAGCTTCTGTGAAGTTTGGAAATTAGGAGGCGAGGTACTGGCGGAAGTAAAGTTGTGAGGCGGGATCGTGAGTCGTGTTGGGATAGCACAGACGGTAGTGCGCTTGCCCGCGAAAGGCAAAGGTCCCAGGTTCGAGTCCCGGTTCCGGCACAAACTTTTAATCTGCCAGGAAGTTTCACCTTTGAGCTCATAAGAATCCCAGACACGTTCCGAGTACTTGATGAAATCACCAATAATGTCTCGCAAATTGCTTCGGAACTTTATCCTGAATCAGTAACCGGATCTGACCCAATACCCGACTGAGATAGCCACATCTGCCATGCCGCCGGGGGATGGACTGGTCTCCAGCGATGGATAAATCCGCCATCCCTGGATTCGGGGGTTAGATGTGGCAAACACCGAATTAGACCATAGACGTAATTTAGATGTAGGTTTTTCTTAATTAGTAGAATAGGACACACAGGGGAAAATTTTCGAGGGGGGGGGGGGGCTGTGGTGACAAAAGAGTTTGGCCGCCCAGTGCCAGGGGCATGCTCACTGGGATCCGCTCGGTGAGCTGGCCACCACAAGCAGGTTTGTAATGCTGGCACACATGTAACACCACAGCGGTAGCATAAAACACAACATATCATACATCAACCAGTATAAACATCAACACCAGCAAGATGTCCAGTGGTTTCTGTAGAAACATGTAATGTAATGAAATGTAATGTCACCATTTAGCCGTAAGAAATTTATGTATTATACTATTGCCCATTTTAGTCTTAGGTAATGGGTTGTATTGTTTGATAATTATAATAAAGAAATTTAAAAAAATCTCGGTGGCGGGTGTATTTAGTGCGGGCGATCGGTGTAGAATCTTGGGGTTTAACGTCCCGTCGGCTGCTTGGTCATTAGAGACGGAGCTCATGCTCGGATTTTTGGGGAAGGATGGGGGAAGTAAATAAGCCGTGCCCTTTGAAAGGAACCATCCCGGCATTTGCCTGGAGTGATTTAGGGAAATCACGCAAAACCTAAATCTGGATGACCGGAGGTGGATTTGAACCACCATCCTTCCAAATACGAGTCCAGTGTGTTACCACTGCGCCACCTCGCTCGGTCGATCGGTGTAGAGTTAGGGTCTTGCAAGCGCAGCTATGCTGGGTATTTTCAGTGATGCACTTCGTTGCGATGGCACGCAGCTGGCAGGTGGTATCGAACAGTTCCTAATCACTAGGTTGATTGGTAGATTGAACTCCCCACAGCGAATCGCTAAATCTATATACCAGCCTCATCCAGTAAGTAATATTCTCATTTTTTTAAACAAAGATAACATACACTCCTGGCCATTACAATTGCTACAGCACGAAGATGAAGTGCTACAGACGTAAAATTTAACCGACAGGAAGAAGATGCGGTGATACGCAAATGATTAGCTTTTCACACATTCACACAAGGTTGGCGCCGGTGGCGACACCTAAAACGTGCTGACATGAGGAAAGTTTCCAACCGATTTTTCATAAACAAACTGCAGTTGACCGGCGTTGTCTGGTGAAACGTTGTTGTGATGCCTCGTGTAAGGAGGGGAAATGCGTAACATAACGATTCCGACTTAGATAAAGGTATAATTGTAACTTATCGCGATTGCGGTTAATCGTATGCTCGCGTTGGTCACGATCAAATGACTGCAGAATACGGAATCAGTGGGTCCATGAGGGCAATACGAAAGACGTGCTGGATCCCGACAGCATCTTATCCGCATGGCTGTAACGGATCGTGCAGCCACGTCTCGATCATTGATTCAACGCATGGGGACATTTGAAAGACAACCGTCTGCACGAACAGTTCGATGAAGTTTGCAGCCGCTTGGATTATCAGCTCGGAGACCATGGCTACTGTTACCCTTGACGCTGCATCACGTGCAACGACGAATCTGGATGCACGAATGGCAAAATGTCATAAATCCAGGTTCTTTTTACAGCATCATGATGGTCGCATCCGAGTTTGCCGACATTGCGGTTAACTTACATTGGAATCGGGTATTCTTCATCGCCATACTGACGCATCATCAGGCGTGATGGTATGGGGTGCCATAGGTTACACGTCTCGGTCACCTCTTGTTCGCATCTATGGCACTTTGAACGGTGGCCGTTACATTTCAGATGTGTTACGACCCGTGGGTCTACCCTTCATTAGGTCCCTGCGACATCCTAAATTTCAGCAGGATAATGCACGACCGCATGTTGCAGGTCCTGTACGGGCATTTCTGGATAGGAAAAATGCTCGACTGCTGGCCTGGCCAGCACATTCTCCAGATCTCTCACCACTGAAAACGTCTGGTCGATGGTGGTCAAGCAACTGTCTCGTCACAATACGCCAACCACTACTCTATGATCAACTTTGGTTTGGTATCATGTTTAAGCTGCATGGGCATCTACACCTATACACTCCATCCAAGCGCTGTTCGACTCAATGCCCAAGCGTATCAAAGCCGTTTTTACGGCCAGTGGTGGTTGTTCTGGGTACTGATTTCTCAGAATCTGTGCACCCAAACCCGTGAAAATGTAATTACATGTCAGTTCCAGTATATTTGTCCACTGAATTCCCGTTTATCATCTGCATTTCTTCTTGGTGTAGCAATTTTAATGGCCAGTAGTGTATATTAAAATACGCCAATCAGGTAGAATCTCTGTGAGGATCGAGGTAATTATTCCACGAAGGCACCAGCTTGAATATCTCCGTTTGGTAAAACATCGCGTCCTGCTGCGTGAAGAAGTTCGTAACTCGCTGCTGTACATCCTCGTGCGACAGGAATCGTCGACCCTCCAGGGCTTTCTAATAGGGGATCGAAGGGGCAATATTGACGTGGAGAAAGAAATGTTCAAATGTTTGTAGAGCTTATGTGACTTAACTACGGGGTCATCAGTCCCTAAACTTACAAACTACTTATGAACTACCTAAGACTAAGGCCGGCACAAATATCCATGCCCGCGGGGGATTCGAACCCCCGACCGCAGTGACCGTGCAGACCGTGACTAGAGCGCCTCAGTCCCCTCGGCCATCGCGGCTGGCACGTTGGGAAAGGTGAGGACTATAGAGCGGGTCCGACTCTAGCCTAGCGGCCGCGATTTCGACGGGACGTGAAAATTATCATCTCCCTTTCAGAGCGGGTGTTCGAATGTCTCCAACTTGAGGTGACGTAACTTTGCGTTACGTCATTTTCCGAGTGAGGAATGCGTTTTGATAAAGCAGCAACACACCTGTCGGTTTCTGACAGATGTGCTGCCCGATAGCACTCTTCTTTCTCCGACGGATCGTTTCTAATGACAACAGCAAGTTCGTTTTGATTGGACGTATTTGGTAATAACGCCGCCATAAAGCACGTTTCCACCAATTACCTCACGCACGTCAGAAAGGGTCGAATTACACACTAGACTGTCTGCGATGAATTGATTGTTAATAAAGATATTGCATTTTGAATTTTTTTTCCTTTTGTCGTTGTCGAAATAAATTAAAAAACGCAAGAAAATTTCTTTTAAACGTAAAAAAAAAAAAAAAAAAAAAAAAAAAAAAAAAAAAAAAAACTTTTTCTTTTATGAATTTATCAATTGTTTTAAAAAATTGATTGTATGACTTCGCTTCTTCGCCACTTCGCAGTGCACTCCTCTACGCCTCCATAGATCCGCTACGATGTTTCTAATTAAAGACCTTCATTTTTATTTTTTACAATGGCCACCTTCACTCCATTGGCGATCTACGGGTCTTATCGACAATACGGTAGTCAAAATCACGCGATGTCCCACATTTTAACGTCCTTAAACATCCTTAAAGACAACGATTTGATTTTGGACTTGGAACCATGTATTTGGCCCTATTGAATTTTTAACCAATTGACGGATGAAAGCAACTAGAATGTTGGGACTCAGTAGCGAATTATGTCGAGGTAAAAAATTGTAAGTAATACCTTGTTCAATTCATGTATCGCGTTTAAGTAATTGGTCCTGTAATTTTAATTATTGTTTAGTTGTTTAACACAGTAACACCTGAAGATGCGTCTCTATTGTCGCGAAACCGGTAGTGGACCTGTATATAAAAGGATCTCAATAAAAACAGCTGAAGCGGCTCCAGAATTTATTGATTGTTTTATAAGAGGACATTTTTAACTCAATTTTCAAAAAAGTTTCTTTTATTATATAAAGGCATACAATCAATTTCTTAAAACAATTGATAAATTCATACAATAAAATGTATTTACTCAGCTGCGGATGCCCCAATTACAAAATAACTTGTAAAAAAACTGTCAGCGACTGTGCTGAAAGAGAAAATATGGTCGGCCGCGGTGGCCGTGGGGACTGAGGCGCTCCAGTCACGGTCTGAACAGCCACTAAAGGCACTGATATTTGTACCGTCCTTAGTATAGGCTAGTTCATAAGTAGTTTGTAAGTTTAGGGAATGATGACCCCCTAGTTAAGTCCCATAAGCTATACAAACATTTGAACATTTTTAGAGAATATGAACATATCTATGGGAAAAGATTTTTATCCTTTTTTTTCACTAAAGCGCTTAAATGTAAATTAAAACCGAAGCAGGGTTTAATCATGCACAACAGCTTTCTAGAGATCCCTTTTCCAAATAGCATTCTGAGAAACCGAACTCTAAGTTATGTGACAGCAGTTTCATTATAGTTACACTAATAATTTGATGAAATTTGCAACTGTTATCACGGCTTTATAAATACTAGCGACGAACGAAACTCTTCTGTGGCCTTTTTGCTGTTTATTGAGGTAATCTAAGTACCTTTATGTCTTTTCGACAGTCTAAATGTTCAAATGTTTGTTAATCTTATGGGACTTAACTGCGGGGTCGTCCCTAAACTTACAAACTACTTATATGCTAACTTATACTAAACACAACACAAACATCCATTCACAATGGAGCATTCGACGGGAAACGGAAAACGGCCTCACGCATCGCAGCGTAGCGCCTCAATGCGCTCGGCCACTCCACCGCGGCTTTCGAAAGTCTGTTCTAAAGAATGTCAGCAGCAGAAACTATATGAAATTTTGAAATTACCTAACAATACAGGATGAGGAGAGCGTGCTGAATGATTAGATAAAAAACTTTCAAAAGGAAGTTACAGCCAAGATCACAATTAATTTAAACGTCATTTATTTAAATGATTACCGGTTTCACAAACCAAGACATCATCTTCAGATCAGTTGAAAAAAATGTTCTTTCAAAAGACCTAGATTTTTTTGTCAACCACTTGACATCGTGTACTGTTATCACGTATACAAATTAGTTTTTGTATTCTACAACGATGTGGTTGATTCCAGCTGTAGCTCCTTCGAATAAAATATTTTACACCGATCTCAAGATGATGACTTCGTCATAGAATTCGGCAGTCAGTTAAATGTAGGGTTTTTAAATAAATTTCCATCTGGCTGTGACTTCCTCTAAAGAGTTTTTATCAGATAAAGAATGCGTACTAGGGAGCTGAATATTGAAAGATAATCGTTATGAATTTAAAGCATCATTCTTCACTTCACGATTGACGTTTGCAATTCACACATTTTGCAGTGTATTTTGTATCTGAGCGTTGTAATCAAAGAGATCACGTAAATTATCGTAAAATTTCCCTCTATTTTCATTCCGCCTGGCCACAATCCATAAATATCGGGTGAAATTAATACCTGCAACAGCTCCGCAATACCTGCGGGTGCTTTGTTTACGTCTGCGGAAAACAAACAAAAAAAGCCCGTTTAAGAGGATCAACACTATATTTTATTCTAGAATTTCCACTCCTCCTAGAGGCAATAGAATTTATACTGAGCGAGAACTTGGTCCATAAATTCTGTGCGCCGCTTTTCGAAGTATTAGGAAGAAAGAGAAAGTAAATAAGAATAAAACTTATTCCATTTAAGTTTTATTCGACTCCATTTCTCACGGGATTATCTGTGTAAACTGCACAGTGATGGTCCCTTGCGCGAGAAAATAGCGCTTTCACAGTCTACACCAGAAAGCAGTGCATGCTTTTAATAACAATGGAACGGAGAAACTGAAATTAAGTAAAACCACTCTAAATACTGCATCAGTTAAGAAAACGTATAATTCCAAGAAAACTATTGGTAAAGAAATTTGATTTTGGACATCGAACAAGCTCATACTCCTCTCTACACATGACAATTTATCACTTTTATTCGTCATACCCTGTATATAAATAAGTTTGTGGAAGCATATAGGAATAAAACTTTTACAGGTCTACAAAGATCTCGCATTCGGGAAAATGGCGGTTCAAATACAGATTTAGGATTTCCTTGATATCCCCAAATCGGACGCAAATTCCTCGACGTTCACTTTCAAAGGAACCGTCGATTTTCTTCCCCATCCTCATTGAAACAATCCAGTCTTTTGCTCTGTCTCTAATGACCACATTGGGCTCTATGAATAAAACAGAATATCTACTTTGGATTCTACACAACATGCTCAGCTTCGCATGGATAAAGCGAGTCAGAGAATATACTTCAACCGAGTACGTTCTCAGTATAAGTAAAAGGGTGGGTAAAGTTGCTCACAACGAAGAACATTCTCCGATTTCGTATGAACAAAACTGTAGAAGTTTCTCACGACCAGAGAACATTCTTCCTTTTCTGAAGTGAATTCTATAGCATGCTTCAAGCTGAGGAACTTCTATTAGGGTTACGTTTCACTGTAGTATATAAGAGAAATGACTAAATTAGTATTGCTTAGAAGGCAAAAAAAAAAAAGTCCATTTATACGGAGGCTAGTCTGAATAAATGCGGGAGAAACTAAAAAGATTATGCAAATAATAAAATTATGCTGACGAGTCGCTTCTTTCACAAAACAATCTTGTGTGACACTTCAAGCAATTTATATAGTGATGAGAGTGGTATCAGAGAAGTTTTTTCATTACCAACATAGAAACACAAGTGGATGCAGCTGCATGTTTTACCCGTTTGTTTGGAGTGCATATTTACAGTTGTAAACAATTATATTGCAAAATAATATTGTATGTTTTTAAATAGGGACTATTAATAAGGCCTTATGTCGTTAATTACATATAAAGTGCATTCCAGGACTTAACAGCCTGTTAACACGAAATAAATATTGCTGCAATACCGGATAACAAAGTATTGTTTTTTGCACTCCTCTTGTTCATTCTACCCAAACCGGTCTGCCTATTTGAGTTGCGTTTTCTGACTTCGTAATCCTAACTTCTGTTATGTTAGAAGTCAGTAGACATGACAGAAAAGTTAATAACTGATTAATTACATACCAAGCAGTCTGTTTCGTGTAACAAAATCGCTTGGCCTATCGCTTATGAGTGACCATTAGGTGTCATATTTAACAAAAAGTATTTCATGTTAGAAAGCTCTGGCAGTGTTTCATGTCGAAACAGATGAAAATGTGACCCATTCTTAAAATTTCGTTCGCAAATTGTGATAATCCAACTCCAATAACAAAAATGACGAAAATTTTGTTACATAGCCAGAAGAAAACATGTCAAATTTTTAGTCTTACTAATATGCTGCCGGCCGCGGTGGCCGAGGGGACTGAGGCGCTCCAGTCACGGTCTGCACGGTCACTACGTCTTTAGTGTTAGCTAGATAATAAATAGTTTGTAAGTTTAGGGACTGATGACCCCGTAGTTAAGTCCCATAAGCTATAAAAACATTTGAACATTTTTGAACTAATATGATGCTGCACAACAAACTAACATCTAAACATAGTACAGGTCTTCCTGAACACGTAGACGCCTACTCCATATTTGTACTCTGAATAATTTGCCTGATAATTTCAAGAAATACACAGCTGAACAGCTGTTCTGTGCCGGACATGACACACGTAGAACTTACTCAAGCAGGAGGGGAGCTAGCTACAACGAACTTCCTGCTCAGAGCATATGATTCGAAGTAATTATTCATACGAAATTGAGAACTTACACAGAGAGCGTTCTTTTGCTCTGAGAATCTTTTCTGGCGCTTGTGCTCTTTCTTGTTCACACGGCCCAATGTTGAAGGGACGCAAATTGTAATCGTCGTTCCTTTCCTTCTTTACGTGTGTCTAGAATTTGTCTTTTCTAAGTAGCTCGTCCCACTCTCTCTCTCTCTCTCTCTCTCTCTCTCTCTCTCTCTCTCTCTCTCTCTCTCTCTTTCTTTCTCTTTGGCCATGTTTCCGCACAGTTAGGGTCGGCTTTGTTAAATCCGGATTTGGCGTTTTAATTTTTTACGCGTTGGCCAGATGCCCTCCCTGTCGCCCCCCCCCCCCCCCCCCCCATGAACCCCCCCCCCCTTCCCCAGGAGGAAACGTGTACCTCAAATGTCTGCGTAACTTGTAGCTATTACTCTATTTGTTATCATCCTTTAACTAAACGTTTTGTCTACTCGAGAGGCTCAGGCATAAATTACTTGCACTCAAGGAAGTTCATCATTTTACCTTCATCTTGCTCAATATGACTTATTGGGTATTAAATGAAGTAATTGAGATAAGGTGTCGAAACGTATTCCCAAAGGTATGAAGAATCTGCGAGTTATTTTCTAAAAAGAGCTTCGAATTTTTGCAGTTTCCATAAATCTAAACGGACTTAGTGACGTGTCTAAAAACATATGTGTGCTGTTTCTACAATACTATTCCGACTTTCACTCATCCAAATGATTTCTAGCTTGGTTCTACTTTCAAATGACGACATTTCCACCAGGTGGGTTATTTTTTTTTTTTTTTTTTTTTTTTTTTTTTTATTCATTAATCAGAACGGGTCAATTTTCCAGTGCACATGTTGAAGTGAAAATATGGTATATTGTCATCCCGTGTGTAACTCCCAGTGAAAGCGAAAGCTTAATTGATACAAATCGAAGCATTAATAGAGCACCACGTAAACCCGACGTTACGAAATGCAATGAAATACCTCCATCATGTGTTGCATTCGATGTCGATTTTAACTGTCACCGGCGGTGTGGTAGATCGCTCCGAACGTTACACTGAATGCTAAAAACTTTTTCAGCAGTAGTATTTCCTGTTCATGTCTTATAGCAGTTCAGTTTATTTAGAAAATACAAGAAAACTCCACAACCTCGGTTTTAAAGAAACAAATTCTCACATTCTCACAGGAGTTTCAAACGTCTGATTCCGTCAGAAATTAAATATTATGTTAAATTAGTTGTGCATGTAAGCGAGAAAAAGCTTAGAAAACGTCAAAATTGTAGAGGGTGAAAATTGTACATAGTGTAAAAGGCAGTAAACAAAGCATTTTGAGATAGTCTAACAGTAGTAGGAAACGGGTATTTAGGAATATGCGATATATCAAATGATTAATACCGATTACACTTCGTAATTATATTTCATAAAAGTCACCTGTCTGTAGCATTGAAAATGGCGCCTGAAGACTTTTGGTCAGTCTTAAAACACTGTTATATATCAATTTAAAAGATCTGGAGGTTTCACACGAGATTAACATGGGAACACACCTCCCACATTCAAATCTGCAATTAGTTTTTCCATCTCAGGCATAGTTTTCAAGTTTTAGGCATTGTTTTATTTGTATGTCTATGCTGTGAATAATAAATAGCGATGTATTATGCTTCTTTTTTTCTTATGTGAACAATGGTGTCGTCTCGAATAATGTTCCAGCGGTAGTCGGCAAGCATTGTAGGTATCCATTTCCCTTCATAACGCTTTTCCAAGAACATTATGTCTTGATGGAACCTTTCACCATGTTCGTCGGAAACATCGCTACAGCTCTCAGGACAATAGTTTAGATGTGAATCAAGGAAATGCACTTTTAATGACATGTAAGATCCTAAATCCCTGTATGCATTTATCATTTATTGAACCAATTGTTCATAGTTGTCAGCACTTTTTCTTCCCAGAAAGTTTTCGGTTACATTTTTAAAATATATCCATGCGTTTTTTTTCTTTGCCTGAAAGGCATTCTTAATGTGGGTCTTTTTGAAGTTCTCTAATTTGGGGGCCCACAAACACCGCTTCCTTTATCTTTGCTGAAGAAAGTCGACAGTACCTTTTGGAAAAAATACATATTGTCCAGACTGATTCATAGCCTTTACAAACAGTTAAAAAGGCCTACCTTGATCTGAAGAGATGGAAGAAAAACATCTTCACTGGCTACCAATTTGTCATTCTGTAATTTTTTCTCCCATTTTCCAGCTCCTCTGATGCCAAAGTTTTTTTTTAAAGTGGAAATTTCACTCACTCAGGAAACATCCATATTTCGTGTAGCCTTCTTGCATTCCCAATATCTTTGCAACTATTTTCAAGTCACCACATATTTTCACGAAATTAATTGTTGCCAACAGCTACAAAGCAAATGTCTCCAATGTGACCACTGCTTTAAATTATCAGATATTTATCTTCGCATAACTTAAAATACTGTGCCTAATTTTCATATCAGAAAAATGACCCTTGTCGAACAGTGAATTTTTCATCGGTTGAAAACTGTGTGTCTTATGTACAATATACTGTAATGGTTATCTTAAATCAGTATTCGGAATTGTCCTTTTAAGCTGTAAGCTCAAGGATAGAAATTGAATTTTACATCAGTCAACCCTGTGTGTCCTACGTGTCCTCCCATGCTTTTAGTCACTTTTATACTAATTAATATCAATTTCCTCCTAACGCATCAAAGTACAACACAAAATTAACCAACAAGACATGAATACTGCTGAATGTTTAGCAGTTAAAGTGTTTGAAGAGAGCTAAAGAATTAGAATTGTAGTGCACTGTGGACGTGATTGATAGAAAGATTACAGTACATGACTGAGGTAACTATTTTCTTATACACACTAACATTTGAAGCCATAAATAAATAATACACTTTAACGTATTACACTTATGAAGTCACTTAATTAACTATGGAGTGTCAATCTGTACATATAGATACGGTATACACACTATCTGTATGCCATATTCATAAATGGCATCAGACTTGGCAACAAATATATTCCCTATTTATTTCAGAGTAAGAGTAAGATAAAACTTTCAAAACTTGAGTATAATACACCCTGCTAATATCACTCCGCACAACACTAAGAAGTCTACGAAAGTCAGTGAAAACGTAGTTTCCGCAGGGATGTGGTGATGCTGGTATCGGGTTCTACACATTGTATCCATCTTCCGCCATTCCATTTTTTCATCCATCATTTCACTTCACTTTCGTCAGGTATCAGGAATTGCTAAATAATTAATTTCACCTGTAACACAAAAGTCATTAGTGAATGTAGTCAGTATCCTGGTCCGGCTCCAAGTGTAAGAGTCCCTCGTTTGGCGATCCCTATAATAGGTCCGGACACAGCTTTGTTAAGAGGACACGGAGGAGAGGGGGGGGGATGAGGTTCTCATTATAAAATAAAAACTCTGTACTTGTATTAGTTGCTTGTATTAGATGGCCGGTCTGCGTTGTCGTGGTCCCTCGATCCAGTATCTTGCAGCAGTTACTTTCACTCTCTATATAAAAATGAAAAGGTGGTTGTGGTTGAATGACGAACTCTTGTACTTTTTTTTCTTTCTTTATACGTTTATTTCCATTAAAACCTTTCTATAATAGTTGCACAATTAATTAACGGGCAACGAGACAAAAACATCTGCTCGTGAACAAAGCCCAAAGTATTCTAACACAATATGGCCTCTCTGCAAACATTTGAGTGCATAAACGTGGAAAAAAAACGAGTGTTTCGTAAATTTTATACACACATTAAACCAAGATCAAAATTATGTTTTAAATTTTGTCTGAATCTGGTCTTCATAACAATAATACATTTTGGTCATGTGGTTGTACTCGGTTACGGTAATTTTATTTAAACTAGGAATATAAATAAAAAGTATTAACATGACTTCGTAAATTTACATATTAGGCCTACTCAAATTATGGGTTGTATTTGTGATTTTTACGTAGGTAAGTCAATAGTTTGTAATTAGCGTTTTGATCTTTTGCTATTTAGACATGTCATTTTAATGTATTTCAATTTGTGGTTTAATATTTTATAAATGTGGATTTGTATAAAATCGTAGTAATTTTGTTAATTTCGGCGATAGTTTCTTAGTACCAAATGAATTGATGAAATGAGTGGCACATTTGTAATAAGTATTTGATTTAGGATCCAGTGATATATAAAACATGCTTCACCCTAATCTTTTAAACAAAACAAAATGTTCAAATGTTTGTTAAGCTTATGGGACTTAACTACGGGGTCATCAGTCCCTAAACTTACAAACTACTTATGAACTACTTACGAACTAGGACGGCACAAATATCCATGCCCGAGGGGGGATTCGAACCCCCGACCGTAGTGGCCGTGCTGACCGTGACTGGAGCGCCTCAGTCACCTCGGCCACCGCGGCCGGCAATCTTTTAAACAAAAGGTAAATATGTAATAATGTTGTGCAATAGTTATAAGACGTTGTATGAAGTCGTAGTAATTTTGTTAATTTCGCGATAGTTTCTTAGTACCAAATGGTTTGATGAAATGAGGGGCACATTTGTAATAAGTATTTTATTTAGGATCCAGTTATATATAAAACATGGTTCGCCCTAATTTATTTAAACAAAAGGTAAATATGTTATAATGTTGTGCAATAGTTATAAAAGGTAGTATTGTTGTTTTTATAATAATACGCAATATTATGGGTACAGCATAATCCATAAACATGCGTAATACATTTATAGTGTTTGTAGCTATTATTTATGAAAGTATCAATGTGGACTGTTACGTAAAGAGACAACCAAAGTTAAGTTTAAAACAACATCCTATTTCTTAACCATGTTTTAATAACACTGTCAATAGTATTTTAAACAGAGTGCGAAAATGTGATATTTTACATGTCCGGTGGTAAAGCTTTACTTAGATGTCCAAATTGTTTGCATCTGTAATATTGGCAATGGCAAGCAATCGCAGATCGCACCATCAACAGAACAGACTTTACTAACCGTATACTACGCATTCCACGTCGCTGGCAATGGGTTCTAAACAACGCTTGTAACTACTTTGAAGGACACTAACACTTGCAAACATGTTACGCTATTGTATAGGTTGTGAATAAACAGTTGCCACTGTTTATGTTCCAACCCTCGTATATAACTATACGACATATAGTTCGGGACGAGGCCTACGAGAAAGACAGGCTCCAGCGCAGACGTCATGCCATGTAAGCAAGACAGTTCCGAGTCAGCGCGATCGCTAGCCGATTGGCCGGCCGCTGGGGCATTGCCCACTGCGTAATAGAGGGCAGCCACTGAGCTAGCGATGGCGCCGGCTCGGAACTGTCTTGCTTACGTGGCATGAAGTCTGCGCTGCGGCTTGTATTTCCCGTTGGCCGCGGTTCAGGAGAAATGAGGTCATAAACACAGTGACTCGTGAATAACTGACAATTAATAATGTCGTGGGGAACTGATGACCTCCGTAGTTTTGTCCCCCTAAAACATCCAAACAACAACAATAATGACGTTCAATTTTATTAGTTTTTACGCAACATATTTTGCATACAATATCCATTTACATCAATGAATCTACCAATAATATTATTTAAATATACGGCTTATAGTTTAGTCGTAAACACTGACACGGATTCGCATCATATTCACATCAAATGTTAGTAAGGCTATGGGACCAAGGCGTAATGATTATCAGTCCCTAGACTTACAAACTACTTAAAATGACTTTACACTGAGGACAACAACATACACACCCATTCCCGAGGATGAACTCGACCTCTGACGGTGAGCAGGTGTAAGGCGCCTTACAGCGCACGGCCATTCCGAGCGGCTCGCATCACATTTGTTCGTATTTTATGCGCTGTCGTACCGTTCATCCGATTGCACTGAAAATTTGCACACTTGACCTTCAAAACAAGAAGAAAGTCACTGTCTACTTAAATGTGTGATGGTGCATGGCAGAGGGATACTTTATCTACGAACTTGGGAAAAATTTCCGGGTTTATTCCCAGCTCGATTAAATTTTGTACACTTAACCATTAATGTTATCCTCAGGTTATTTTAAGTAGTTTTTAAGCCTAGGCACTGATACCCACAGTAGTTATGTCCCACAGATTTACAAATATTTGACTAGTCAGTTATATAAGTTTTCACAGATAGAGGAGGCAGAGGAGTTCGACAGAGAGACGAGGAGGTGATTGGCAAAGAAAAGGGAAGGAACAGAGAGAGGGGAGAGGAAGAGAGAGAGAGAGATGGAAAGAGAATGTGGTCAGAGAAAAGGGAAAGGACATGGAATGACGTAAACAGGTACCCGAGCGATGGCGGGTTTTCATCTACTTACTTTTCGTAAAGTGCAAAAGCTGAAGTAGCTACAAGTAGTCTTTGACATAACGACTTAGTGTTGTAAAAGGCGGCTAACAAGTCTATACAGAGTTTGCGCAGCAGGGGCGGTGATTTAACACCCGTAATCTTGTATTCCTGTTGCGCATTATCGCACCACTAGCAGGAGTCTTCTTATCTCAACAAGTCTGGGCTTGTGTGCGCGCGTAGGGCGTATGCGAGCGGCGTTTGATAACTCCTGCAGGGTACACACAGATAAAAGGGCACTTCACAGCGACACGAAGATGAACTTTCTGCGTCTCTGGAGCGTAAATGAAAAGTGAAGTGAGCAGGTACAGTCCAAGGACGAAAAGGATATGCTCTGATCTACATCGACGTATTTTAGAACTAAGGATGAAACAAAAGTGAAACATTGCTTTTTAATATTAGAGAATGAATTTATTTTCTAATTATATTTTAAGTATTGCGTCTTGAATACTGCAAATAAATTTTTTACATATTTTATTTCTCCATCGTCAAGGAGGTCAAGACAGACTGTCTCGTTGGTAACATAGAAAAGTCCCCTACCTTCCACTAAGAAAAGTTGCAAAATAAAAGATAGTTTGATAGGTTCCAAAAAGGGATAAATCCAAGATCAGTAGTATATAATTTTATTTGGACGACCGGTTTCAATAGTCTCTACCATCATCTACTACTCTAATTTTTTTACAAAGCCGTCAACTTGTGATGTCAACAGTTGTTGCATAAAATAAAGTGCATAGATGCACTATGTCACTGTAGTTAAAGTTTACATATAAGTGACAGTAGGATACTGTCACACCTAATGCAGACACAATATCTATTATTAAGGAGTTGCCCCACCATTGGCTTTGAAAATAGCTGCAGTTTTTAGATAAAAGGATTCTTAAAGAGTCTTTACAGTTTTCAGCAGAATGTTATCCATTCTTGTACCAAAACATCCTCCAATTACATCGTCGATGCTAGAAATGTAGCCTAAATCTGGCCCTTACTGTCTCCGCTAGAACTCCCCATAACGTTTCACTTTTGTTGAGACATGACGATTTTGTTGTCAGGGGAGATGCTTGATAATTTTCTGAGTTTCCATAAAACATTTTGGCTGCCTGTGTCGGTGTATTGTTATTTTGGAATATGAAAGTATTTGTTTGCAATGTGATAGTCATAGTAAGCAGTGTGTTATCGATGATGGTGAGATGTTAATTCACAGTTATCCGACCAGTGAGAATCATGATAGAAACAGTTGAATAATACGCTATCGCTGCCCAAATCATGGCGGAACCTCCTCCAAACTTGGCTACAGGAAGCATGCCGTATCGTAACACTCTTTTCGGGTTTTCAGTACAGAAACATCGTTGTTTTCAAGAAACATAGAACATACTTCCAGTCGTCAAGGGTCCAGGTTTTATAATCGTGGCACCACATCCTTCGCAGCTTTGCGTTGCCTTTTGTTATTAAGCTTTGAGTAACTTCAGCCCTTACATGAATGTGAACTTCCGGCCGTACTGTTTCTAACCTCAAACGATTGTCGAGTTTGCGGTCGCTTTCTTCGCCTTGTTTTATGTTGTCTCGCCATTATCGTTCCTAATACTCTTCAGTGAACTTCGTCAATAAGATTAACCTTGTGCCGTTACTCATCTCATTTGTATAGTATCTATTGCTTTCTGGTAAAAAGATCACGTAAGTTTTCTGATCGTCCAACATGAGAATATACTGCACAGAATTGTTCGTGAGAGTAAAATGGTTCACTTAAATTTGATCCACAGAAATGTAATTTTTTACTTTGTGCTTTATTGTCAGCAATAATATACCTTAATGTTATACCAAATTGGAGCCTGATAAAGCTGCATGGTAAGTTAGTTGAAATTAATTGATTGTGTGAGTAATTACTTGCTTTCATTTCTGTCACTATTTTCTTTTCTATGCTGTTGTATAGAAGCTTGTTACGAAGGTATAGAGGATTGTGCTAATTTAGAAATTTGTTGATGTGGCATTCTTTCGTCTTGACTCATTACTTAGACCTGTGGTTTTATTTTTATTTATTTTTTTTTTTTATTTTTCCTCGCCTTGTACCACATCCTGCTGCCGCAAATATTTTTGTTGAACGATGTTACTTTTTGCTGTTAATGTGGTCACTCTTATAACCATTCTTTTTTACGAATTGTTTACCTGCAAATGGATACACTTTTTAGGTGAGCTGTTCCTCCATACTTAATACGTCACACAACTGGTAACTACAGTTACTGGGTGTCCCATTTAACCTGACAAATCAAAGTAACTAACAAAATATGCATCATACCTAAAACTGTCCCAGACACAAAATTAATATCTCCAAGGAAGATATCCACCTGACTTGAAATAAAACCACCACCGCGGACAACTGAGAAAGGAAGGAGGCAACATTGAAATCTTAAATAGGAACCTCCATGCTATTGCAGATTCCTATTCCTCGACAGAAAATAGCTAGGGTTTGCTTGATACATTATTTTCCATTCGTGGTAGTTGGCGCTGTAATCGGTTAAATACCTTTAGAATCTCTAGAACATTACAGATCAAAGAAACATACAGCAGAATTGTTGAAAGTACACGTTGCACTATCCATTAACGTTGTCGGCTTACTTGTATTCCTGGTATTACGTGGTACGTTGCGGTGCAGTACGGAAGCGCTGGTGCCGCCATACGAGGCACTACGGCTCATGATTAAAGGCCGTGCAGTGCTATTGGACTTTGCAAACTCTCAGCGAAATGTAGGAATGATGTTTCACTAGTATTGCCATTTCGTTTCTCTCATTGAACAGATGTTTCTTTTTGTTATTAAACCTATAGTGTAATTTCTAGAGAACAACCGAAAGCCACATTTTTTGCGGATACAGCGCCAATAGAAAATAATGGGAGTTCCTGTTTCAGATTTCAAAGTCCCCCCTCCCCCATCTTAGGAGACACGGGGATGGGTTTGATTTCAAGTCAGATAGATGTCCCCTTTAGAGATACTAATTATGTGTCTGGGACAGTTTTGTGTACGATTCGTAGTTTTAGAGTTATCTCGATTTGTCAGGTTAAATGGGACACCGGTGTATCTATGTGAGAATTACCGTAACAAAGCCATATTTAAGACTAGCTAAAACCCTTGCTTCTCATCGGACGTTAAAGAAGAGCCTTCGCATACTGCTCTCTGTAATATCTATAAATATAATAAACCGGATATGTGTGTTTGTGTGTGGACAGAGTTGAAACAAAATTGCTACATACATTCCTTACTACCATATAACAATTACTGTTGAATTGATGAGATATGATGCTATAAACATTCGTGAAAAATTGCCCCTTCATACGATTTCAATGAAAATGTGTGCAAGTATCCTTTAAAGTCAGAAACAATATATGTGCGTGTGGCGGGAGGGGGGGGGGGGGTAAAAATCACACACGACACATAGTACAGGAGATACGACGTCGTAAACAATTAGAATCACAAAAAATGCCGCATCATGCTTCGCGTGAATAACGAGGCATTACTCATCCAATATTTGTGAATCAGAGATATTTATGGAATGCTTTGAAATTTTAACATAACCTTACAATGGAATACGTATATGGTTTTCGGTATCTAATATTGAACATATATAAATTTTATAATGGGAAAAGTTAAAACCGCAAAAATGTTATATATGTTTTTAAAGAATCAGGTATATGAAACTCTGCTGTAAAGAACCTTTGAAGATTAAGGACTTTAAACAAACGAACATTTACATTTTTATAATGTTCGCTATACATGTGCGAAATCAAATGAAACAATGTGTCAAAATTGCAATGCAATCAGTCAAGAATTTTCGGAGATTTGAGACACTGAACAATAAAATAGCAACCCACTCCGGCTTTGCACAGGTAGCAGAGCATATATCATCCTGTTTGTACTATTTGTAAGGTGTTTTATTTCCAGTTCCGCAAATATTTGAATAAGTAAAGAATGAGTACGTAATCCAAAATGTTACTGTATTTAGAACATAGCTTTCTCCTGCTTTTAATTGGGAATGCATCGCTTCATTTAGTAACTGAGAAATATGGAAATGACAGCATTAAAAATAGTAAGTTCTCCGTTTGTATCATGTCATTCTTCTGTTTCTGCAGAGCTACCGCTTGGGAGGCTAGAGTCTTGTCCGTAACTTCGTGTTAGACTACAATCTAAAACCCTTCTTGTATTAGACTGCAATGTGGTGTCAATATTTCTAAGCAATCGGTTAAGAACTCTTGGAAATTAACGGTTCTGAATAAACGAACATTAACTTTTATTAATATACATCAATACTGGATAATAGTACGCCATAATTACGTACTACGACAAGAGAGAGGCACAGTGGTAGGAATTTTTCATTATTTGCTTTTTTCATAAACCCGTCCATCACATTTAATTAATAGCGAGCTGTCGGGTGTTTCCAATTAATCGTTCGCCCCGAGAAAACCTGAGAGATCAGCTCCATCACATTTGTTTATTATTATTCTGCGTAACGATTGTATTCCACGTTTAACAAAAGCTCATTACCAAATTAATGAAAATATGAGACATAACAAGACATAAAGTAATTGGGTCGTAAACATCACTAAAACGCACTACAAAACTTTCAGTAATCTGTTTTCTTTATTTCTTTTAACAAATCTTTTCACAAAAAATTGTCTGTGTAGTTGTCTTATTTTTAAATGCCATAATTGTAACACTGCACCTATAAGTATTAAGAGAAAAAGTTACATAAGGATTGAGTCTTCAAATCTATACCGTTTCTTGACCGATAAAGGAGGTACGAAACTTCCTGGCAGATTAAAACTGTATTCCAGACGGAGATTCAAACCTTCTTTTTTAAACCAAATTATATTTGTATATAAGAAGAGGCACTGAATTAAAATTTTTGCTGTCACCGGGATTCGAACCCAGGACCTCCTTATATAATCTCTGTGTATAAAGATGCAATGTATATCTCAAGGAATTGCATTATTGTTGGTACGAAATATATTTATTTATAAATTGTATCGAATTACATTAGAAGGTAAAAAATTACATTTTTATTTTTCAGTGTGCATCATTTAATGCTTTATATTTTATTTTCATCTTGTAGGTTTCCTAGATTTTTAGTTTGATCAGATACTTTTATTTTGTTTCATTTGTGTAAAAAGAAAAAAAAAGTTCAGTATTTTTTATCCACTTAAATCCGTTTTCTTATGGTCTTTTTTTCTCTCAGAAGGCCGTACGGGAGTTGTCGAGCGTTCTGGAGCGCCAGGTTACGGATCGCGTCGGAGGTGCGAATCCTCCCTCGGGCGGATGTGTGTGTGTTGTTTTTAGGTTAGTTTAACATAATTTAAGTAGTCTGTAATACTAGGGACTGATGACCAACATAGTTTGGTCCCACAGAATTACAAACATTTGAACGTTTTGAATCTCTCAAAACATGGCAGACAGTATTCACACATGATTAAAATAGCTAAATGAGAAATCGAAGTCGACACATTTTTATATACACATTATGAGGAGTCGAAACAAATTTAGGGAATTTCAATCAGCACCTCAGCTTTTCGCAGGCAAGCGTTGTACCGACAAAGCTACCCTGGCACGTCTCATTTGTCCGTTCTCAGACTACAGTAGGTAACGGGGAAACTAAAGCTGTGAGGAGACAGCCTGGGGTGCATTTCAAGGATGAAATTTTAACTATGCAGCGCAGCGGAGATAACACTGATACGAAACTTCCTGGCAGGTTATAATCGAACGCAGTACCTTTGACTTCCCCGCGAAAGGCTAAGTCCTAGAATCGAATCCAGCTCTAGCATACATTCTCAATTTGCCAGGAAGTGTCATATCAGCACACACTCCGCGGCAGAGTGAAAATATCATTCTGATAAACGAGGTTTTAAAGGAAATGTGTGTATCTACAATAGAAGTCCTCCAAGCTCGCTTTTCACTTGGCAACTTCTGTCTCATAATAGGTTTGAGAGCTCCAAGAAAATATAAGGAGCGATCAAAACATTCACGTTCGAAGGTCTATCGGTCCAGAATCTTTGCACTTCCCTGCACAACAGCAAAATAAGGGCACTTTATATACGTATTTACAACATAAACTTCACATTTTGGTGAGCGTTTAATAATAACCTTGGATTTCCTAAATCATTTACCTAATCAGGGTTCTGTATTGTGTAAGTGAAAATCTGAGTGTTCCAAAGAACATTAAGAGTACTTTTTGATTAAATCGTAATTAACAGATCGTCAAATAATCTTGTAACGAAATTTAAGAGCACTGAAAAATAATAGTAATATTCATTGTGTAAAAGACTTTTTGCTCAGAAGACATTTTTTGTGTAAAAGACTTTTTAACTGGATGGTTTCCATGTGCGCTCATGGGTTGCTAATTTTGAGAAAAATCACTACTAATTCAGTCTAAAGTGTAATTTCAGTTAGGTGTTAATAGGCAGTTATACAATTTTTGCTTTTCTTGAGAAAATTATCAAGCATTTATGAAATATGCAATAGATAAAATTTAGGATCATCACCCGTAACTATTTATACAGAATAAAAGTTTACCTCTTCAGTGATTTAGTAAATACACTTTAATTTTGTGTGTACAAAAGGTAATTCATTTCTTTCACAAGTTAGCAAACTTTTCGTCACTGAGTTATGTATATTTCTGACCAGGAATCTGCTAATATTTCATAGCAGCATACAGTAAATTTAGTTTTGGTGTTGAGATATCTCAATTTCTTATTTTTATTCAAACTATTTTAACATCAAGATTATATTACAAAACATAAATAAAATCAGACTATTGCCACATTATGCTATGAGAATAGCCCATTTTAGATACATACTCAATTAATTATACTTTACATCAATAATACACTGTGTAAGTTACGATAGCTGTGCCAATCAGCACCAAAATAGACTGCACGTTTGTGTTTCAATATCTATAAAGACTGCACTCCCACACATTTAGCTATCTAGTGAAGCCTGGGTTTTGATCTTTAATAATACTAAAGCAAGTAATTATTGAGCTAAATACTTAATAGCAATCAACTAATTAATGCGTAATTAGACTGCCGACTGTTTTTATTAACTAACTTGAATTTGGGGTAACCAAAGCTCGATTCCTTCCCTCCCCCCTGCCCCCTGTATTACATCTTTGTGAGAGGAAACTAAACCCCCGATTTTATTATTCTTTATGAACCAATCACATTCAAAACTAAAGCCTATCATAGGGGCACACTACGATTTATGCGACAGTATTCTAACTTCGAAGTGTCGGTTTTGTAAAGTTACAGGCGTACTGGCTGATTAAACATTGTATTTGCATTTTGTTACTTGTCTGCAGCTACACAGTTAACCATTTCGTCAGAGTACTGTGCACACAAACTCAGATGTTGCAGCGTCTCACAGTGTTCTCCGTAGCAGGACAACAGCTGCGCGGCTGTAGCATCGCAGAAACTGCCTCCCTCTGTTTACTTCCACAGAACACGGCCCGCCATTGTCACCGTACGCCTGCGCTGCGATAAGGTGGAATTCTCTCCGGGGACCAAGTGCTTGCGGAAAACCGTTTCAGACAGAGTGAGCTACCAGGAACTGTTACGAGAACTCTAGCGCGCCAACATACTGTCTGCGTGATAAGACTTACACACAAACCAACTGGGATTTCGGAAACTCTGGCGGAAAGACTTGAGTATCAAGGGAATTATTATTTCTGATTGACTTTGAACCTCACACTCGCTTTTCCCATAGTATTCACCAGCCATAGCTTCTGTTCAGTGAATGACATGCACTATTACACAACGTGTCACGCGTGAAACCGGTATGCGTCACGTCTAATTACTTTACATCTACATGGGCTACTCTGCAAATCACATTAAGTGCCTGGCAGAGGGTTCATCGAACCGCCGTTATACTATTTATCTCCCATTCCATTCTCGAATAGCGCGCGCGAAGAAAGTACACCTGAATCTCTCCATTCGAGCTCTGCTTTCACGTATTTTATTCTGATCGTCATTTCTACCTATGTAAGTGGGAGTCAACAGTATATTTTTGCATTCGGAGGAGAATGTTGGCGATTGGAGTTTCGTAAGTAGCCCACGCCGCAGCGATAAGCACCGTTGTTGAAATGATTCCCATCCCAGATCCTGTATCATTTCCGTAAAGCTGCCTCCCCTGTATGGTGACAATACGAAACGAGCTGCCCTTCTCTGGACTCTTTCGATGTCCTCAGTCAAACCCACCTGATAAGGACCCCAAACTGGGCAGCAATACTCCAAAAACGGACGGACAAGCGTAGTGTATGTAGTTTCTTTAGTTACATGTTCTAAGGGTTCTGCCAATAAAACGCAGTCTCTGGTTCGCTTTTCCCACGACATTATCTACGTGTTCTTTCCAGTTTAAGTCTGAAGTAATAGTAATTCCTAGGTATTTTGTGGAGTTTACGGCCTTCACTTTTGATTGATTTATCTTGTAAAAAACATTTAACGGACTTTAGAAGTGGTAACACTTTCTATAAAGTTGGCATCTCTTATAAAAATGTCACTTTATGTTTTCTAGCTTTACTGTTATCCTTGATATCGCAGAAATAGTTAATTGTAACTGATGAAGAGAAAAAAATGGAAAAATTCAGTCAATGAAACACGTAAAATGAAGTGAAAACAACTAAAAGTGAGATAGAGAGGACCTGCAGAGTGGTTAAGTAGAAATGTCAATAGTACAGAATATTGTGTAACTAGCGGAAAGATAGATACTTCCTACAGGAAAATAAAAGAGGCGTTTGGAGAAAAGAAAAGCAGCTTATTAATATCAAGACCTCTGATATGAGCACAGAAGGTGAAGTTGAAATATGTGGAAAATAGCCGGCCGCGGTGGCCGCGGAGACTGGAGAGCCCAGTCACGGTCTGCACGGCCACTACGGTCGGGGGTTCGAATCCCCCCCTCGGGCATGGATATTCGTGCCGTCCTAGTTCGTAAGTAGTTCATAAGTAGTTTGTAAGTTTAGGGACTGATGACCCCGTATTTAAGTCCCATAGACTATACAAACATTTGAACATTTTTTTTGTGAAAAATATGCAGACGAACTCGACAAGGAAAATGAACTTCAAGGCAGTATTGTGGAAAGGTATGAGGAAGCAAATAAACATGAAAAGGGAAATACCATACTGAGAGATGAATTTGATTAAGCGCTGAAAGATTTAAGTCGAAACAAGGCTCCTTGAGTAGGTAACCTTCCATCAGAGCAATTGAAGTCTCTGAGTCATACATAACTAGACTATTCCACATAACATGTAGGCTTTTACGGCCGCCGCCTTCGTTAATTAATTCCACATATTATGCAAGATCTGTGAGACAGGCGAAATAACATCACACTTCAACACTTCAACAAGGATATAATAATTCCAAGGAAGGAATTTATTAAGTCATGATTGGAAAAACTGGTTGAAACCTTGATTTTAGGAAAAATGAAGGTAGATGTGAGGCAATACATATATTAGAAGATAAAGATAGGTAAATCTACATTTCTAGCTTTTGCAGATTTGCATGGACAATGTTGATTTCAACAGGCTCTTTCAGATTTTCAACTGAGCCGGGGAAAAAGGCAGGGAACGAATGTTTATACAACTTGTACAAAAACCAGAGAGGACTTACAAGATTCGAAGGGCATGAATGGGACGTAGTGATTGCGAAGGGAGCAAAAGAGGTTTGAAGCTTTTTCCGAATGTACAATGAGCATTCTGTGAAAGAAAGCAAGAGAAATTTGAAATGGAGATTAAACTTTGCGGAGAAGAAATAAAAACTTTGTGTTTTGTAACTAACATTACAATTCTGTCAGAGACAGCAAATGCCCTAAAAATAAAATAAAAATTACAGTGTCTTGCAAGGATCGTATAAAATGACCTTTCACGTGAGCAAATTAACAATAATGAAATTCAGTGAAATTAAGTTGGGCAATACTGAGGCAATAATGATAGTACATGAGCTTCGTTACTTGGAGTGTAAAAGAACTTGACGATGGTCGGAGTACAGCAAATATAAAATACAGAACGGCAAAGAGAAGAAAATTATTTCTGAAGAAAGGAAATTTGTTAACATTAGATATAAATGTAAGTATTAGGAAGTCTTTTCTGAAGGTATTTCTCTGGAGTGCAGCTTGTGACGCGTGTGATACATCTGCAATGCCTGCCATTCGGTCCTATAATCTTTTAGGAACAGTCGGCAATACATGCAGAAACTGTCTTAATGTGTGTTGTGAAAGGAATTTGTAGCTACAAAATGAATAATTTAAATGTCAGTTGCTGAAATGTTACTGTATGAAAAACTAAAATATAATACGTGTTATATACTTTTTTCTTTTCATTATTTTGTAGGTAGGAGTGTCAGCGATATAAAGCTTCGTAAAGGTCTGAAATTAAACGTGACTATACGAGGTTTGCCCAGCCAACAAGACGGAAAAACAGCTGTGGGATGTAAGGAAGAGGCAATAACACCGTGAGTAGATTATAAATCAATTTAAAAAGACATTTTGAGCACAAAATGTTAAAAATTTGTTTTTAACCTATATATGCGAAACAAATTAAACAAACCTATGAATCATCTACAGAACCAAAGAAGATGCTTTATTTTTAAAAGTGAAACGCGTCTTGTGTAAAATAATTGTCTTAATTGCGGTCAGCAAATGACGGTAAATTAAAGATAATTTTAACAGCTGTTGCAAAAGACGGCCACGCAACGACATAATACGTGAAGTTGTTTGGAAGTAGCTTAGCGTTGTCTCTTTGAGTAATGTTTGGATTAGATTAGATTAACACTTGTTCCATAGATCATAAATGCGAAATTTCGTAATGATGAGGAACATTTCAGTTTAATAAATGCCACTCAATATTTTAAGGATTTTTTTAAATGTATTTTTAGCGAATCTAAAAATTCCTCTTAAGGTTAGGAGTCGCCATTCAGAAATTCTTTTAATTTCATCGAATTTTGGATTTTGAGCACCGTCAACTTTAAGACAAGCACATTGTTTTTGTTGGAATACTTTTCTTATTGTTTAAAAGTTCACATAAGGTCATACTTCTTACTTAGTAGATTATGACAGCATTTTATTATTTTAATATGTGAATAATTAGATGAATTACTTAAAATCAGTCTTTTCCCCTGAATATCGTGAGGCTTGCAACAGATAGAGTCAGTATTCTTTATTACCATTGAGTTATAATATTATGAAATACTGACTTGAGCTTTTACGAATTAGTTTTGTTGTCACTTTTCATAACACGAATTAATGGCTCCACGGTGCTGCACACTATATATTCTGCAATGTGTTACAAATCAATATAGTGTTTGTAACGTCAAGCAATATTGGAACCACGTCGCTCAAATATCTGAAAGTATCGAGGTCTATTCACACGGTACCTGAGCTTTCGTAACACAGAATAGCAGACATTCTGCACCGCTATGAGCCAGAGCCTTCGTGACGATTTTGACATGTTCTGTTGCCATGAAAGCACATGCTTCGTTTCGTAGTCTCTGCAAAACGTAGCATCTTTATTTCATTACTAGCTGAAAACGCGGCGTTTCCCGGATATTTATTTATTCCTGCCTTGAGTTAGTACTTCTCCTATCTCTTCTGTTTCTGTCCATCTCCCTTTTTTTAATATCATTATAGGAGAATATATAAAAATAATGACGTTTTCCTTTTCCGAGGCAAATTGTCTGAATGTGATCTATTAAAAGTTAATGTACTGTTGTGATATGTGTAAAGTAACGCAATGCACATTTATCTACGAAGTTTAAATAACAGTTAATGTCATTAATTTCACCAATTTTTGAGGAAATGTCGCTGATAAAGCGGAACTGAAAAATATTCCCATCAGATTACAGAAGTCTATGCACTTGCCGTTTATCACAAAAGTAAGTAGCGTAGATCAAATCACACGCAAAAATGCACTCGTTTCGAAGAATCAAATCACGAAATTCAACAATAATGATTGTAATAATATCACAGATCGATCACTTGATGTAATGCGCGAAACGTCAAATCGATTTTTTAAAGAGATGTATTAAAAGAAATTTCTTTTTTACTGTTTTATTTATTTATTCTTATATTTCCTTATTCGTATGCTTATCCTTACAGAGAAAGAGCCGAAGACATTGTAGCACGTATAGACCAAAGATATGGTCTGTGGCATCACGTTTCCCTGCATGTAACCTCCTTGCTATAGAGTCGCAAACGTCATCGCTGGCCTTCAGTCCAAATTTTTTAATAATTTGACGACTTTCAACCACCATATCTTCAACCCTTTATAGCTATCGGCATGGAACTGCTATGGTGTACAACGGGAGATTTTGAACAACAATTACACACTGACCATTCGTTTGCCTTCTGTAGTTTTCGCTGCAGAGCGAAATATTAACACACACACACACACGTAGAATTTTGTATACACCGATAACTTTCCATCCCAATATACTCCACCATTTATCATTATCAACCCTCAAACAACAATGCAAACAATAAAACCATTTTCAAAGAGTAAATATAATTTTCAAATAGTAATTATTGTTCCGCATTTCGCGTTATATTCTTCAAATTACTAAATATCTATCAGATCGCTAAAAACCCGAGCCTAAAACCTTCCTCAGGTATAAATTAGTAACTGTACAAATAGTTAAGTCTCTGCGTCTTGTCGTTCGGACGTGATAAGCGTACACCGAACAGACATTGAGAGAGAGAGAGTGAGAGAGAGAGAGAGATAAGTAGCTATCCGATCGCAATAAAACCGTGCCTAAAGCCTTCCCTGGGAAAACATTAGTAACTGTACATTTTTAGCTCTTTATGTCTTGTGGTTCAGACATGATAAACGTACACCGAACAGACATTCACATTTATAGATATAGATATTTTACAAAATCAAATGTTTGTTAAGCTTATGGGACTTAACTGCGGGGTCATCACTCCATAAGCTTACAAACTACTTATGAAATAACTTATACTAAAGACAACAGAAACATCCATGTCCGATGGAGGACTCGAACCTCCGACGCGAGAGGCCGCGCGATACACAACGTGCCGTTCCAGTCCGCTCGGATACTCCCGCGGGGCTATATTTTACATCTCGAGAATATAGTGCCAGTTGTCTTTCCATATCATCAAAATAATAAAACTTCCATTATATTTGTAAGTCACCGGAGCCTTTATTATGGTTGACGTACTTTTTCCGCAATATGTTACAGACGAATATTAACCGAGGTATGTATCCAGTAAATTCCTTTCCTTTTCTCAACGACAGAAACATGTCAAGACTAGAGCGTCCCCAGTTTGTATATTCTATATCGCGCAGCTAAATATACGCGCTTGTTGTGCGAGCTGCTGATGCAGAACGACGTGACAGACAGTTCTAGAAATTCCCCCCGTCGCGTCGTGTGGGAGCCCGTAGCAATTTCTCTGCGTCGTTTTCGCCCGCTGAAGCACCGGCGACCTTCCTCAAACATCGTGACAGTCGGCCTTATCTTCCCCCCGCTATCTCGTTTTCGGAGAACGCGTTACGCTCGCTCCAACAAACCGCGCTCCTGCGAAAGGGCCCAGTGATGCAACGTGCGCAATATCGTGGAGAGGTAACGACCGCCACCATTCCTTGGAAACCGCTTTTGGCATAGAGACCTAACGACCCGCTGGGACTCGTAAAGCAAACGAGGCATTTCATAACAAACGTCAAGCAGGACTCTGCCGTCCTGGAACCAGGCAGCACTGGCAATACAGAGTCCTGTCTGTGTCAATCGTGTGGCTGTTGCAGACGCTTCACAGTTACAACAATTAGCCCTGCTGATAATTGAGAATCGCCATTCGTTTATTATATAACTACATACAGGATGCCTCTGTAACTTACAAAATAATAGGTGACGGGAAATTTTAATGCGGTAGGTCAACACAAGAAATGTTACACTTTCTGCGGAGCTATGAACATAGTTTATTGTATCATTTTCCAAAGAGTTACAGCACAAAGATATAATTTTTTAAATGGAACAATATTTTTTTTCATCGTGTATTGGATTCGTTTAAACCAGCTGCGTCCAAATCAATTTGAACTACATTCCTATCACTGTTAGTTTGGGAGCTACCACCCTTCAAAGTTTAGGGGGCGGAGACAACGACAGCGTAGCTGACTGGCTGGTGGTCATGTGACAGTGGGCCGTGCCCCAGGGGATAGCCACTCGGCCAGTCAGCTACGCTATCGCAGCCTCCGCCCCCGGAACTTTGAAGGGTTGTAGCTCCCAAACTAACAGTGATAGGAATGTAGTTTAAATTGATTTGGACGCAGCTGGTTTAAACGAATCCAATACACGATAGAAAAAAAATATTGTTCCATTTAAAAAATTATATCTTTGTGCTGTAGCTCTTTGGAAAATGATACAATAAACTATGTTCATAGCTCCGCAGAAAGTGTACCATTTCTTGTGTTGACCTATCGCATTAAAATTTCCCGTCACCTATTATTTTATAAGTTTCAGAGGCAAACCCACTTTGTGAAACACCCTGTATAAATACGCTGTTTCTTCTCAGGGGAATTCCAGATTGTTATCCGGCTTGATAGAAACACAGCTTGCCCTTTATTCACATGAAGTGATAAGTGCCATCGACAAGGGATCTCAAATCGATTCCATATTAGTGGATTTCCGGAAGGCTTTTGACACTGTACCCCACAAGCGGCTTCTAATGAAATTGCGTGCTTATGGAATATCTCCCCAATTGTGCGATTGGATTCACGATTTCCTATCAGAAAGGACACAGTTCGTAGTAATTGACGGTAAGTCATCGAGTAAAACAGAAGTGATATCTAGCGTTCCTCAAGGAAGCGTTATAGATCTCCTACTGTTCCTCGTGTTTATAAACGATTTAGGAGACAATCTGAATAGTTCCCTTAGACTGTTCGCGGATGATGCTGTCGTTTATCGGTTAGTGAATTCTTCAGAGGATCATAAGCAACTGCAAAGCGATTTAGACAAAATTTCTACATAGTGCGAAAATTGGAAATTGACACTAAATATAGAAAAGTGTGAAGTAATACATATGACCACTAAAAGAAATCCGCTGAACTTCAATTACGCGATAAATCAGTCAAACCTTAAGGTCGTAAATTCTACCTAATACCTAAGAGTCATAATTACGAACAACTTTGACTGGAAACAACACAGCCGGCCGCGGTGGCCGAGGTGACTGAGGCCCTCCAGTCACGGTCAGCGCGGCCACTACGGTCGGGGGTTCGAATCCCCCCACGGGCATGGATATTTGTGCCGTCCTAGTTCCTAAGTAGTTCATAAGTAGTTTGTAAGTTTAGGGACTGATGACCCCATAGTTAAGTCCCATAAAAAAAAATTTAAAAAAAAACACTCAGAAAATATTGTGGGGAAGGCAAAACGCTTCGAAGATGCATCAGCTCCACGAAAGAGACTGACTACATCATACTTGTGCGTCCTCACCTAGAGTACTATTGCCCATTGTGGGACCCTCACCAGGTGGGACTGACGGAAGATATTGAGAAGGTTCAGAGAAGGGCAGCTCGTTTTGTTTTATCGCGTTACGGGGAGAAAGCGTAAGGGAAATTTTGCACGAATTGGGGTGGAAATCATTAAAAGAAAGGCGTTATTCATTGCGGCGTGATCTGTTTGAGAAGTTTCAATCACCGACTTTTATATCAGAATGTGAAAATATTTTGCTAGCACCCACCTACTTAGGCAGACATGACCATCCCAATAAAATAAGAGAAAACAGATCGAAAACGGAACGATTTAGGTGTGCTTCCTTCCCGCGCGCTTTTAGAAAATGGAACGGTAGAGGAAAGTTATGAAAGTGGTTAATGAACCCTCTGCCAGGCACTTAAGTTTGATTTGCAGAGTATCTATGTAGATGTGCTCTATGTTAACCCTTGGAAGTACATAATATGAAACAACTGCATTTCATGTGGAAACTGATTAAAATAGTTCAAATAAACTATAAGGAAATGAAAATAACATTTATTATTTTTTTTCTTTTGACGTTAGATTATAGATTAGAGGGTGGCTTCAATTGAAGCCATCGTGGCAAATAATGGCCATGTTCACATTACATATGAAAATACACAACATACCTTGCGTAGCGTCAAAATAACTATGGAAAAAAATGAAACATTTCCTGTCCGATGACAAACCTAAGCCTACACCAAATGTTTTACAATGTCATCTGGATCTATGACGGGGTCTTTTTCGTACTACAGTACGCACAACGTTTCGGAGGCCCATGCTGCGGCATGTGTTTTGCTTCAGACGTTGTCTTCTCCATGGGCACCTGTGGTTTGAATGTGGTTGTGTACTACATGATGGACCTGGTGAACCTGTCATATTTATAGTACCTAATAAACTAGTTACAACATTCCTACTAAATTCTTCAATTCTTAAACATTTATCGGTGTTGCACAAAGTGTTCAAAATAAATGAATTTACAACACATACATTTACAAAGTACCAAAACAATCGTAGCCCGGACCTCATTACTGTCCTATGAGTTGCAAAGAAAGATCGTAACATGTCAGCTTTGTCAACACATACCGTATTCGCATGATACACCTTAGTTATGGTAGGAAAAGCGATTTGCTGTATACAGCCATGAGCGTCCTTTCTATTTTCAACAGATACATCATCTGGAGAATTGATGGTTGATAAAAACATTACACTATGTTTGTCTTTCCATTTTATAGAGGCTATTCCGTCATTCCTTACTGACCAATCAAATCCCCTCTAATGAGTTCTTTATCATGCTGCAATTGTGGCAAGCGTTTGCGATCGCATCTGACAATACCACAACCAGGCAGTCCACGATGTTGTAGCTCTCCTTCTAATGGCACACAAACGCAGTGACCCCATATGAGGCCACCATGGAGATGCGGATTACTATTATTATTATTATTATTATTATTATTTTCAACCCCCGTGTGGGGCATGCTGGCAGTAGCTTCATCGCTGCTCTGCAGCCGAGGGGAGTACAAATTGGTAATTTTATTTTCTCTGTTGTATTTTAATGCCCCGTGGGGTAAGCCGGTAGCAGCCTCATACGCTGCTTTTCAGCCCAGTGTACATATGTGTTTGACAGTCGGTAATAACAGTTTAAAACAGGAGATAAAAATGTTGAATTTAACAATAAAAAGGAAGGTAAAATTGGCGAATTAAAAACAATGAAATGGAGGCTTTAAAACACATATAATCAGTATTGAAAACTGCCACAGTGGCTAAAAAACACATCATAGGTAATTTTACTGTCAAGGTATCAGAATGTCCTAACCTCCTCTAAATCGTGGTCACCGATACATATCTTAAGTTCATTTACGCTACTTCTCATTACTATTGTATTTATTTATTTTTATTTATTTGCACTTTATTCTCAGTCCCTACTCGGTACTCAGTAGGCTACAGATTCCTTTCAAAAGACCCTGTAAGTCTTCATTTTCACTGAGGACAGCGATGTCATCAGTGAATTTTGATACCAGCCTCTAAAAGTTCTTTAATGCTTCTTCGATGTATATATTGAACAGTGTGGTTGAAAAATTTCACCCTTGTCTAACAGCTTTTCAATCCGAACGCTTCATTCTCGGTCTTGAAGTCTTACTGTTCCCTGTTGTTTTTTGTACATATTATGATTACCCGTCCTTCTACATACACTACTCCTGTCTTCCTCATAATATCTAACATCTTCTCAGACGCTTTTTCCAAGTCGACATATCCCATGAACGTGTCTTGGTTCTGTTTCAGTCTTGCTTCCATTATTATCAGGTGCAATGTCAGGACTATCTCCGTGGTGCCCTTACCTCTCTTAAATCCACACTTCTGCGTGCGTCTGGTCTTGAGCTCTAACGCGCCTTGCTGCGTAGTGCGCGGTTGCTCCCTGTCGGGTGTTCGAGTTCTCTCTCGGGCACTGCACGGCCACTACGGTCGGGGGTTCGAATCCCCCCTCGGGCATGGATATTTGTGCCGTCCTTAGAATAAGCTAGTTGATAAGTAGTTTGTAAGTTTAGGGACTGATGACCCCGTAGTTAAGTCCCATAAGCTTAACAAACATTTCCTTTTTCTCTCGGGCATGGGGGTGCGTGTGTTGTCCTTAGCGTAAGGTGTAAGGTACTCTAAGTTAGTATAAGCAGTTTGAAAGCCTAAGGACTGATGGCCCCATTAGTTTCGTCCCATAGATTTACAAACATTTGAACATTTGAAATCCAAACTGATCGTTATCTATCATATAATCAATACACTTTTCCAATTTTTTTTATTTTTTTATTATTTTTTATTTTTTTATATTTTTTATTTATTTATTTTTTTTTTTATTCCAATCAGTAGGTTGCATGCATCAGCTCTAAAGTCCATTGTCCGATGGTTCTGGAACACGTCTGTCCCTGCTATACCAGAATTGTGAGGATGAACCTTTTCCAAAAGTCTCATATATTTTACTCAGCAGATGGAATAGTCGTTTGGTTGACACTTCCTCCAATCATTTTAGAAATTCCAATGCAATGTTGTCTACGGTTTCTGTCTTATTTGATATCACGTCCTCTAGAGCTCTTAACTCTAATAAATTTCCATTGCACCCTTAATAATTCCACTCTTGCTTTTTGCTTTCAGTTTCAACTAGGGCTCTCTCTCTCTCTCTCTCTCTCTCTCTCTCTCTCTCTCTGTGTGTGTGTGTGTGTGTGTGTGTGTGTGTGTGTGTGTGTGTGTGTGTGTGTTTCTCTGTATGCCAAGCCAATCGTAATGACGACCATTTTTCTACATCTACTACTCTGTAAGTCACATTTAAGTGCATGGCAGCGAGTTCATCGAACGGTTTTTATCATGTTTCTGTACAATTTCATTCTCTAATACCTCGCGGAAAAAAGGAATACCTAAATCTTCCCGTTTTCGACCTGATTTTTCTTATTTTATTTTGATGGTCATGTCATCCTATGTAAGTAGTAACAAACGCATTCGGAAGAAAAAGTGAAAGAAATGTCGCAAACAGATCTCGTCGCAACGAGTGACGCCTTTCATTTAATGATATCCACCCTAACTCTTGCATTATTTCCGTGACACTCTCTCCCCTATATCGCGATAATACAAAACGAGCTGCCCTTCTCTGTACTTTCTCTAAACCGTCCGTCAGTCCCTCTTCATGGTGATCCCACAATGTGCTACTCCAAAATAGGGTGCACAATTAGTTCTGTAGTCATTCCTGTTTGCTTTCCTGCGTTTTTTCATCTGTTACCCAAGGTGCTTTCTTCGTAGTTACCTTCATTATACCTATTTTTTTCCTTTCCAGCATTTGTGACTGTCCACACTTCTTCAATTGAACTGCCTGCTCTGCTATTCATTGTCGTAATATCCATATCCTTGGCAAACTTCGCCGCGCAAGAGTAGCCGAGCGCTCTGGAACGCCACGTTACAGATCGCTCGGCCTCCCGCGTCGGAGGTTGGAATCCTCCCTCGGACTTGTATGTGTATGTTGTCTTTAGTTTAGTTTAGTTTAAGTAGTTCGTAAGTCTAGGGACTCATTACCAAAATAGTTTGGTCCCATAGAATTACAAACTTTTGAACATTTTTAGCGAACTTCAAATGCGTCTCATTATTTCTGAGTCCTATCGCATTTCCTTCCACACTGGTTCTTTCGGATGATTCTCTTTAACGTTAGTCTATCCTTAAAACGAAACTATGATCTGAATCTAAGCTGGCTCCTGGGTATGCTTTACAATCCACTGTATGATTTCACAATCCTCTCTGGCCATTTTCTAATCCAGCAAGAACCTCCATGTGCGTCTAGGTCTTTTCCAAGCATATCTTCGGATGAGCTTGAATATAATATTCGCTTTTATGATCTGAAATTCATTACAGAACTTGATTAGTCTCCCTCCTCTCATTTCTACTTCCAGGTCCATAGTCTCGCACAACCCTCCATGCTATTCCTTCATCTATAATTGCGTTCCAACCGCACATGATTATTAAATTTTCACATCCCTTTACGTACCGAATTACTTGTACATTTTCTATATCCTCAAATGCTTTCTCTTCATCTTCTGCTTGTACCCGTACTACTATTGCCGATGTTGGTTTGCTGTCCAATCTGTTGAGAACACATCTGGCATTGAACTGTTCGTAATAGCTTACTCGTTGCCCTACTTACGCATTCAAAACGAATCCTGTCCCCATTATATCGTCTTTCGCCACTGCTGATATTACATTATATTTGTCTGATTAGAAATACTTATCGCCGGGCGCGGTGGCCGAGGCGACTGCGGCGCTCCAGTCACAGTCTGCACGGCCACTACGGTCGGGGGTTCTAATCCTCCCTCGGGCATAGATATTTGTGCCGTCCTTAGTATTAGTTAGTTCGTATAAAGTTTGTAAGTTTAGGGACTGATGACCGCGTAGTTAAGTCGCAGAAGCTATACAAACATTTGAACATTTTTTTTAAATACTTATCTTGACAATTGACTTCACTGACACAAACTATGTTCGGAGTGAGCCGTTTCATTTCAATTTTCTAGGCTCTCTGCTATGCTCAAGGGTCTCACATTCCATGTTCCGAATCGCAGAATTTTACCACTTTGTTATTCATTGATCTTTTTCTCATGGTAGATGCGAAGGATGAACTATCCTAGAATCTTTTGCCGATGGAGAGATAATCATGACAGTTTTTTCTATTATTTTTCTTTTTTACAATTACATGCCACATGTACTGTGGATACAGACTGTGTGTCTTCAACTCTGCCGCGATGACGTCAGAGTCGCGCCAGAGACGCCTGCTGTGGCCGCCGGCGGCCACACGGCAGCCAACGTGTTCAAAATGTTCAAATGTTTGTATAGCTTATGGGACTTAACTACGCGGTCATCAGTCACTAAACTTACAAACTACTTATGAACTAGCTATTTCTAAGGACGGCACAAATATCCATGCCCGAGGGGGGGCTCGAACCCCCGACCGTTGCGGCCGTACAGACCGTGGCAGGAGCGCCTCAGGCCCTCGGCCACCGCGGCCGGCAACGTGTTACTGCAGTGGATGTTCAGGAATAACACACTAGGTTAGAAGGCGGGTGTTTAGCGTCCCGTGGGAACTAACGTCGTAAGTCGCAAGGAAGAAACAAGGAGAGAGGATAGGAATAAAAGCTTTTCAGATGCTGGTGTAATCAGAACACAAGCTGAGATGGCTGGGTCAAAAGATCAATCGCAGATTTTTTTGTAAAGGCACAGTTAATTACATGCTTTAGAGAACTGGCGACCAGGATAAGCGGAAAGGTATTTGAATACCATCCTTGAAAGAGTGAGTTCATTAATCACTACTTCGCCGCGCTGACTTAAATTACTTTTTTGCATCCACATCAGAGTCCGAAATGAACTCTCTGATTGAAACGTCAGTCGATTGAATTGGAATGCAGATATTCTGATTTAGATTCTAATTTTCAGCGGAAGAGCTTTTTTTACATCCGCATTGTCGTTGACAATGAACACTTTGTCACAACCTAACTTCAGCCCTGCTCCCCTATTTTATTACTATAACAAACATGTGTGCGATTAATAAAGCTGCAGTGCTTGTCCAGATTTTATTTGTATAATCTTGTTGCTATTATTTAATTGAATAAATCCAGTGATTTATACGTAAATCTTGGTGGATAACAATGGCACTATACATATGCAACTTGTGACGATACTGCTGGCCCTCTCATCTCAATGTTATCGTACGATACCCTCTGCGTCGGACCCGGAATCGTGTGGTGTAATATATTTGGCGTGTGAAGTTACAAACGAAATAGCCAGTCTAGGAATCAGTGTACGACAGTGTCTCGGTGATACTGTGATCCAAACAAGTGATAGATTTCATTAATTAAGAGATTGTATAAGACGTTTCCAGACAGTTCTATAAACAATATTGTACATTATTTTAATAAATAGACAGACGAAGGGTACAAACGTATGTAAAACATAAAGTCATGAAAATAAATATCATTGTATATAGGTTAGGCTCATAAACAAGTTGTATTGACCAGCTAATTTTGTAATAGTCGAAATTCAATATTGTAATTCTTTGTATATATTGACTGACGTAAGATTTTGAACCAATTTTCAGATTTGCGACGATATTTGATAGTTCAATATATGTTAGGAACATGTATGATGTACTCATTAACTAATTAATTGACATTTAACATTGCTGTTTGTTATCATACAGAAAGAACCGAAATTATGACTTAAAAATATATGGGCCATGTAAAATTATTGTATGTATAGTTTTCATTTTATATTGTGATTATTTTTGTGTACATGAAATGTTTTCTTTGCGTGTTTTGTAATTGTAAATTAGTATATTCAATTGTTATGAACAATGCATGATGTAATGTCATTATTGTCGATGTTATATATTTGCCTCACCGCCTTACGTGGGGGGTTCGAGTTTTGTCGCTTCTGAAGTACTTTGGAATCTATGTTAGTCTGTGTTGCTGTGGTAATTTGTGTACGCAAGTTTAAAAAAATATTCAAATGTTTGTTAAGCTTATGGGACTTAACTACGGGGTCATCAGTCCCTAAACTTACAAACTACTTATCAACTACCTTATACTAAGGACGGCACAAATATCCATGCCCGAGGGGGAATTCGAATCCCCGACCGTAGCGACCGTGCAGACCGTGACTGGAGCGCCTCAGTCCCCTTGCCGGCGCAAGTTTAAAGTTGTAATGTTTGGTGGAGAAGCACTTTGAGTGCAAATTAAAGAAGAAGTGAAAAATTGTACCTACGAGTATTTATTTCTACCACGACGCCCCAGGAAAATTATGTTGCAGCGAGCAGAACCCCCATACATCGTAATGTTGAAAAGCTGAGTATTCTGTTTGAAAGTGGTGGAATGAAATGTAATTACTTAAATATCATTAAAACATTTTAAACTCTAGACTGCACATTTTCAAATTGCATAGTATGTAGTACAAATGAGGTACTTGCAACGATTCATCAAATAAATGGTATTTTATAACGACCACATAATTAAATTACATTCCAAAGCTGCAGTTAGCGTCTTCCACTGTGGTGCTGACGTCACCACTCGTTAATCAGTTGGACATCTCTGAACAAACTCATGAAAAATTCTCTTCACGATGAAGTTTTCGAATCTGCCGTCAGTCAGGGCGTCGTTTATAATTGGTTGGATTATATAAGATCCACTCCTACTTTCTCGAGAATGGTAATTACGAATGGAACAGATCTTACGAAAAGTAAGCAGCTGAATCCAACCGACGCTTCACTGTGGCTCAGTCTGATTTGAAATGAACGGGAAAGTAAATAAAAGTTATCTTGCGAACGTTGACTCACCGAGAAAAAGTATCCATCAAATCGATATCCAGCCTTTCGGGCTGCGGCTGTGTGTTTCAAAGAAAACCTATGTCAGATTGTAAACACATACCCGACTCATACAATAATAATATGGGGGGATTTAAATTTACCCTCAAATTATATGTTCAAATCAGGAGGTACGCATAAAACATCGTGCGAAATTGTACTCAACGCATTCTCTGAGAATTACTTTGAACAATTAGTTCATGAGCCAAGCAAAATAGTAAATAGATGTCGAAACACACTCTTTGCAACAAATAGTCCCGAGCTCATAACCAGCATCAAAACGGATACATGTATCAGTGAATACAGGACTGTTGTTGCGAGATTGACTATCGAAAGTCCCAAAGTTATCAAAAATAGACGAAAAGTGTATTTGTTCAGAAAAGCAGACAGAAATACACTAAATTGCTTCTTGAAAGACATTTCGACTCATTCCAAACCCTAACCATAAGTGTATATCTGATGTGGCTCCAATTCAAAGAAGTAGTATCGACAGCAACTGACAGTTTTATACCAAATAAATTAATAAAAGAAAGCGGTGATCTCCCCCCTTGGTACACAAAACAGGTCAGGAGACAGTTGCAAAAACAACGAAAAAGGCATGTTAAATTTAAACGAACACAAAATCCCCAGGATTGGCGTACCTACACAGAAACTCGAAATTTAGGGAGGATTTTGGAGGATTTTGGTCATATGTCAAATATACAAGAGGCAAAACAAAAATAATACCCTCACTACGGGATAGAAATGGCGATCACACCGATGATAGCGCTGCCGGCCACTGTGGCCGAGGGGACAGAGGCGCTCCAGTCACGGTCTGCACGGCCACTGCAGTGGGGGGTTCGAATCCCCCCTCGAACATGGATATTTGTGCCGTCTTTAGTATAAGGTACTTCATAAGTAGTTTGTAAGTTTAGGGACTGATGACCCCGTAGTTAAGTCCCATAAGCTGTACAAAGAATTGAACATTTTGATGATAGCGCTACTACAGCAGAGTTACTATACATAACTTTTCGAAACTCGTTCGCCAAAGTAGACGAAACCAATATTCCAGATTTCGAATTACGATTAGAGGGCAGAATGAGTAACGTTGAAGTAGATATAATCGGAGTAGTGAAGCAACTGAAATCACTTAACACAAATAAGTCTTTTGGTCAAGATTGTATACCCATTAGATTTCTATTTGATTATGCTGATGCGATAACTCCATATAGAACCGCTCGCTCAACGAGGGATCTGTACCAAATGACTGGTATGTGAAACACAACTAGCTCTTTACTCTCACTAAATGATAAGTGTTATCGACAAAGGTCTCATATTGATTCCGTATTTCTAGATTACCAGAAGACTTTTGACACCATACTTCAGAAACGACTTTTAATCAAATTGCACGATTATGGAATATCGCCTCAGATTTGTGACTGGATAGGGGATTCCTATCAGAGAGGACAGTTTATAGTAACAGATGGTAAGGCATTGACAAAGATGTGATAGTGTTATTGGTCCTGAAGACTGATTGCAAATGTCCTATCTGTTTAGGAATGCTGTCCTTATCAGATACTACATGTGCTCAGTGTACCAGAGTACGTAGCACTCCTGTGGTTTGTGCAGGGTGGTGTCAGCTTGTCGCTTGCAAATATAGAGCTGTGTGTGTGGGCTTCCGGAAGACGGAGTGGCCCAGAGACCCATCAGTTCTTCGAGTGACAAGGACATCCAGAAACGGCAGACGTCTGTCTTTTTCGAACTTAACAGTAAATTGAATGTTCTTGTGAATGGAATTCAGGTGTTTTAAGAATCCTGCGAGATTTTCTTCTCCATGGGGTCAAACTATAAATGTATCGTCCACATAACGCCAAAAACAACGAGAAGATTTACAGCCTCCTGAGTGAGTCTACATATCAGAAGATCGACAAGGATCCGACGGCAAAATTAAAAATAAAAATGACAGCTTTGTTGATATATTCTACACTTCCTCCTGAAGTCATCAAAAGGCTGAATCCGCAGGGCTCTGTTCCACCGAGGCTTTATGGTCTTCCGAAGCTTCACAAAGAGGGACTACTCTTATGTCCGATTGTCAGTAATATCGGTGCACCAACCTACGACTTACCACAACATCTGGCTTCGCTACTGAGACCATTCGTGGATAAATGTCCACACCACATTCGTAACTCCGCTGATTTTATTAGTAGACTCCACAATCCGGACTTATTAGTCAGTTTTGATGTCGTCTCATTATTTATTAAGGTTCCACTGATGGATTTACTGACACTTATTGGCAGGAGGTTCAAAGCCGACATAACAGCATTGTACCATCATTGCCTGTCTTCTACTTATTTCTTATTTAATAATGAATACTTTCAACAAATTGACGGTGTTGCCATTGGAAGTCCTTTGTCCCCTCTGGTAGCAATCTTTTTTATGGAGGAATTTGAGGAGAAGGCACTCGAGTTGGGAGAGTTTAAACCGACAGTTTTTTGGCGTTATGTGGACGACACATTTATAGTACGGCCCCATGGAGAAGAGAAGCTCGCAGGATTCTTGAAACACCTGAATTCCATCCACAAGAACATTCAGTTTACCATGGAGGTCGAAAGAGATAGATGTCTGCCGTTTCTAGATGTCCTTGTCATTCGAAGAACTGATGGCTCTCTGGGTCACTCCGTCTACCGGAAGCCCACACACACAGATCTATATTTGCAGGCGACAAGCTGACACCACCTTGCACAAACCCAGGTGTGCTACGTACTCTGGTACACCGAGCACATGAGGTATCTGATGAGGACACCTTCCTAAGGAAATAGAACATTTGCAGTCAGTTTCAGGGAAAATGGATACTCTTCACACCAAACCCGCAAAGCTGTAACGAGGGAGAAATGCAGATAACAACAAAAAGAAAAATATAAGCAGGTAATTAGGTCCACGGCGTTCCTTCCGTATGTGGGCAACCTCTCTTCTAAAACAGGAAGAATTCTAAAAAAGCATTGTGTGACCTCCTGCGAAGACTTGGGCTTTGCTTGGCTCTGCTAAGGATGATTTGGGATTGAGCAAGGCGGGAATTTAAAAGATCCCTTGTCAATGTGGCCAATCCTACATTGCCCAAACGAGTGCACGGTACGAGAAAGATGCGTGGAGCATGAGCGCCACACACGTCTACTGCAGCCGAACAAATCAGCCATAGCAGAACACTGTATTTCCACAGGGCACGCCATGGGTTATTCTGCAACAATATTTTGGTAACGACAAGATCCTTCTGGGATTAGATTACTAAGGAGTTCGTTGAAATACGGTTGACAGGACACCTGATTAAACGAGATGGCGGCTTTCAAATGGATAAAGCGTGGGACCCTGTAATTTCTTTAATTGCCTCACAAAGACATAGGTCTACATCTAGTGCGACCTCTGACAAAAATTGATTACCTTCGACCACCGCGCTTAAGATGCACGAAGGCGCATTCCGACAGATGGCGCGAATGTAAGTACACCATTACGCAGACTCGGCCCGCTTCTACCGCAGAGCGTGGCAAATTCGATAGACAGGGCGCTAGTACCATCCTCACTGCGCACTCGCCGCCGCGCCAGTCTTCGGTATATATAGAACGACGCGCACCGGTAACCTTCAGTATCGTACTCACCTGAAGATGGCTGCATGTTTGTCAACCGAAATATCATTGGAAGACGTCAACATGATCCGGCTGCACGCCCTAAATATGATGGACCAAATTCGTAATTGCTTCCAATGACATTATCACTAAACAGGGACCAGAAATACCCCTCGGACAGTTCATATTTAACACGCTGACTCCATCACCTGTTGAAGCGTAAAGGAATTTCAAATCCCTTTCATCCACCCTCTATCCTCACAGTTCAACAACATCATTCTGACTGTTACATTACCCTAGGAATGCTGCCCATGCTTGAGGTGCTTCGCCACCACCAATAAGCCATTAATTTTATTATTATGTTCCTTACTTTCAGTTGAAATTGTTGTTGTTGTTGCTGTGGTCTTCAGTCCCGACACTGGTATGATGCAGTTCTCCATCCTACTCTACCCTGAGCAAGCCTCTTCATCTCCTCATAAGAACGACGATCCACATCTATTTGATTCTGCTTACTATATTCGTGTGTTGGTCTCCCTCTGCGATTTTTACTCCACACACTTTGCCCCGATGCTAAATTCACGATTCTTTTATGTCTAAGAATGTGTCCTACTAATCGAGCCCTTCTTTTAATCGAGGTATTCCAGAAAGTCCTTTTCTCCCCAGTTCTTTACAGTACTTCCTCATTAGTTATGCGATCTACCCACCTACTCTTCAGGATTCTTCTGTAGCACCACTTTTCAATAGTTCTATCTACTTCCTATCTGAACTATTTATTGTCTTTGTTTCGCTCACGTACAGAACAACAATCCATACAAACGCCTTCAGAAAAGACTTCCTTACACTTAAATTAAAACTCGTTGTTAACAGATTTCTCTTTTTCAGAAACGCTATTCTTCTCACTGCCACTCTGCATTTATCCTCTATAATACGTCCATCGTAATTTATTTTAGTGTCCAAGTAAGAAAACTCATCTACCTCCTTTATTGTTTCGTACCTAATCTAATTCCTTCAGCATAGCCTTCATTCCATTACATTTGTTTTCTCTTGCTGGATTGTCACTTGAAATATGTGTGGTAAATGTAGAAACACACACAAACGTTCACAGTGAAAGAGAAGAGTTCAAATATAAATGTATCGAATAACATAAAATCACATTACCTACCAAATAGTGATTTCAGCATTAAACGTGCGCTCTAAAAAGTAGTTTCTTATTTAACAAATTTTGGAATACCCTTGGAACGCTAGTATTGCATACTTAAAACAAAACTGTATTACAGCCCACTGAAAATGGATCATAAATAAAAATAACAAAAAGCATATGTCACCTAACTAATAGACTTTCATTTAGTGCACAGATCACCAAGAAACATCTAAGGAATGACGGACGACATAAGAAACACATTTCTAAGTAAAAATATTTAAAATCACATAAAAAATAAATACATTTTACTCAATTCAGCTGTCTCATTTACCTTTTCATGCAGATAACAAACAAAGTGAATTTTTCAAGAGAAAAGGAAAAAGATGTGTATTAATGTGGGTAGTCAGACGCTATCCAGATGACAGACAGGTCGCTCTGACAGTAAAATTTGTAACAATCAAGTGGAGAAGACGACATTAAGCGACTATGGGGCAGGCATCACAAAGTGTCATTTGTAGGCAAATTGTGAACAGAGAACTTCTGTGTTTATAGCTCCAAAGTTCAGCGCGAGAGAGAATTAAATCAATCGGAGAGGGCTCTATACAACTGTGACGTCAACGGAGAGAATCTATTTTGAGAAAGCACGGCGGGAAAATAGATTAATCATTACATTGAAAGCCTCTCTGACGTAAACGATTCGCCGTGTTCGCAAATGCCACAGGTTTTTTTTTTTTTTTTTTAATCAGTGCCTTTAATCCATCCAGATTACCGTCGTCAGTGAAGGTGAAATCGACAGATGTGATGAATTTCAAACCGTTAACCGCGATGGTATAGTTTCATTTATGGTCAGAGTTAAAAATTCCGTACGTGTGACTGTGTGCTTTAAGGTAACACACATGATCCGCAGCGTGAAATTTGCGTATTATTGCTTGTCAACAGATGATATAGCAAATCCATCTATAAAAATTGGCTAACCATACTGAAACTGGTAGAGAAATGAAACTAAAATATCTCTGGATATGTACTAGGTGCAAAGAAATCATCTTTGAATGTAAATAAATCGTGGATTAAATAGTAATCGGTCGTTTGCGTCTCGCCCTTAGTCTTGTTTGAGCGTCGCAGCCGTAAGGCTGTATTTCTCTCTATGACTAATTCTAAGTACAGGACATTACATCTTTATTTAATGATATCCTGCATTCCTGCAATAATGATGCTTCACTTTTTTGTAATGTTCAACTGAAATCTGGTGAGGTATTGTGTGCTAACGAAAATCTAGCGTCGTAAGATATGCGTTTCATTATTAACAACTATACGTTTTCTCGTAACCGAGCTCTCTGAATTCCAACTATGTCTCTGTAGCTAACTTTTGTGTGAAATTAAATTATAAAAGCAGAATAAAAATACCTTATACAATTTCTTAGCTAAAATAAAGGAATTAATATTTAATATCTTCGTTTTTCTACGTTGTTTTATGTTGTTTTCTTCTCTCTAGGGTAAGGTGGTAAAAATTCGATATAGGTACAATTCCGATCAACATAAGTTTCGCGACATATGTCATTCTCGTAGTGTTGGTAGCACTTACCTTTGTGTGGCGGTATAATGTAGCAGGTTTCTACAGCTCCTCCAGTCTTTTTCAAGAATACACTACTTTATGCTACGGAGATATAACTTTTTCCCTGTTAAGACTTAAGTGAAGCTACTTAGTCGAACGCTCTCTTATAAATTTTCTAGTTAAGGGTGACTGGAATCGCTGCCAAAACTGCAATGTTTGGTACCATGAAGTATGCGTTGGTGCCCGAGGGAAAAAGTGCTTTTTATGTGGAAGATGCCATGATCAAAATTGTACTAGGAAGTGATCACAATAGTACAATGTCGATCGATTTTTCTCAATTGTGTGACCTTTTTTGTGTTTATACTACTATTTACGATTGTCTAATATTTATCTTACATATTCATTAAACATCCAAGAACAAGTGTCATAGTTAAAAATATTTCCTTTCTCAATATATTTCCAGTTACAATAACATTTGTCCCAAATGATCGCAATTATACCACCTTACCCTATCAATGTAACTCACACTTTATCTCGTAAAAAATTTCACAAATAACCGTTATCCAAGACTATTGGTAGTGACAAATCCGTCGTTGAAAAAAGAGTAGTCCTAACAAATAATTATGTGTAAGGAGAAAATGTAACGAAAATGTAAGGAGGAAATAAATTATCGCATGACATATTTTGTGGTTTTAGAATATATTTATTCGCTTAAAATTTGAGAAATATACTTAAATACAGATGGTGAATTATGAATTGAGTACTTGCTTGCTTTAATCGTGAAAAATAAAACTGAATATTAATACTAAACTTGGCGTCTATATCACTATTACAACTAAATGAAAAATATTTACCTTTTCTATTCCACAAGCACCAATGACAGGTTTCGGATCTCTCGGACTTTTATAAAAACAACTATTATTATTCACATATTGGCCCAATAGGCCCACGCTAGGAAAATCACTCAACGTCGCTTTTGAAGGTTGGCCTACCTTTATGCTGAAATTTGTTTCATCCTTTCAAAATGAAGTTCTTTATGACCACAGTGTTATACCGGTTACTTTAAAAATCCTCCTTAATCGCAGCAGTCCATTTAATAGGCTTACTTTTCGTTTTGGCCTTACTTCTATTTTCATGGAATTCTACTATTTGTTTTGTCAACGTATTAGGTGCCACTCTTTTTATGTGCCCCAAAAAAATTTAAGTGTTCTTTTTCTCTTATCAACAGATATATTTATGTATTTTTCTATTTCCTTATTACTTCTCACCCTATAAGGTTCTCCATCAGTAATTTTGAGTCTAGTAGTTTCTTAATAATATTTCATTCTTTCTTTTGAATTTCTTCGATATCCCCCTTTCAGTTTGAAGCTAAAGTTTCTAATTCATAAAGACATTCGGGTTGGATTACAATCCTGTAATGCCTAAATTTTAGCAAGTGATTTTTTATTGTAAATATTTTGTGTAAACCTTTATTCTGTTGCCATTTTCTGACAGTGAACTTTATTTTCAGCTTTTTCCATTCCGTTTTCCTGTGTAGTTTCCTTCAAGTATTTAAATTGAGAAAGCCTTTATTACTTTTTCTAAATTGATTGTTCCAAAAAGATTTTTTTTTTTGTGTGCATGTCATAATTCCTTTTTTCGAATGATATTAATTTTGTAGTCCTATTTTTTCCGTAACTTCTTTAAGAATTTCAGTTTCTTTTTGAACCGTGATATTACTCCTAGTTAAAATTGCCAGATCATCTGCAAAGGCGAGGCAATCTACTATAATATTACAACTAATTCATAAATAAAAAATATCAATCCCACCAAAACATCAACAGCCATAATAATCTTTACATCCAGATACCAGACGATGGTAGAAGGGAAGAAGATTCAGTAGTGCCATCTGTTATGATTTGACGAACTTGATTATTTCTTGCATCTCAGACAGATCCAATCCATCAGACGCAGGGAAGTATGAACCAAAACAAGCAAAAATGCCCAGTATACGTGAGCTCTAATATTCATACCTTAAGAGCTATGAGCACTTGTTCGATAGAAGAATTGTTTTTCATTGTACCGATAATACATTAGTGATCAAAACTTTTAAGATTTGCAGTTTTGGAGCCCCTGTTTACCGCACATGTTTTTCTTGTTTTGGTCGATTCTGCCACCACCCCAACTATTGAAAGTTTCTAGCACAGGAGATTAACAAGTGATCAAAGCTCTTATGAAATGCATTTTAGGGCTGTCGTTTGCAAGACCTTTTTTTCTTCTTAGTTTTCTGTAACAATCCTGACCACAAAGTTTGCCCGTGTTGAACACGCTGTTTAATAATTCCGGATATGGTACATTTTTGTGTTAGTCTCTTATTATTAGGAAAGAAACTTTTTATTGGCTTCGTGCTTTCATTAACCTGTATTTCGTAATACAATTTCTTACTTTTGCGTAGCTACGACGAGGGTAAGAGGAAATGGATAGAAAGAGAGAGGTGGAGGAGGAGGAGTTGGTCAGTTACACTAGGGTGAAGGAACTGGAAGATTCGTCTTCTCAAGGCCAATGATACATCGCTTACTCAAAAAACGGACATCATCTATTCTTCAGCCATAAAAAGACAAACAATAAATGCAGTAAATCCAAGCAGATCAAAATACCTGATCTTCTGAGAATATATTGGGTTATTTTTGATTCGTGACACTAAAAGTGGGCCGGTTCGGATGACCTCTTGACAGCTCCCAATTTAATTATAAATAACGCCTTAATCGTTATCTGAATCCGAGATTTGACATGGTGTCCGTCACGCCGTTCAACCTAACAGCTTTTAAGTTGTTGTTGTGGTCTTCATTCCGCAGATTGTTTTCATGCAGCTTTCCATGCTACTCTGTACTGTGCAAGCCTTTTCATCTGCGAATAAGAACGTCAACCAACAACCTTTTGAACCTGCTTACTGTATTCGTCTCTCCCTCCACGATTTTTACCCCACTCCCATATAATGCTACACTCCAAACAAATGCTTTCAGAAAGGATTTCCTAACATTCAAATTAATATTGGATGTCAACATTCCGCTTCTTCAGAATCACTTTCCTTCTCACAGCCATTCTGCATTTCATAGCCGCGGTGGAGTAGCCGAGCGGTCTAAGGCGTCTCGCTGCCGAGCGCGCGGTTGCTCGCCGTGGAGGTTCGAGTCCTCCCTGGGGCATGGGTGTGTGTGTTTGTCCTTAGGTTAGTTTACCTAGGTTTAAGTAGTTTGTAAGCTACGGACCGATCACCACGCAGTTTGGTCCGATAGATTTACAAACATCTGAACATTTTCTGCATTTCATACCTTCTTTTTTTCGCTCTGCCGGCCGTAGTGGCCGAGCGGTCTGCGGCGTGCCAGTCACAGTCTGCACTGCCGCTACGGTCAGGGGTTCGCTTCCCCCCTCGGACATGGATGTTTGTGTCGTCTTTAGTATAAGGTAGTTCATAAGTAGTTTGTAAGTTTAGGGACTGATCACCTCGCAGTTAAGTCCCTTAAGCTTGACAAACATTTCAACATTTTTTTTTTTTTTTTACTTCACCAATCAGAAGTAATTTTGCTACCCAAATAACAAATCTGATCTACTATTTATTGCCTCATTACCTAATCTAATTCCTTCACCATCGCCTGATTTTCTGACACTACATTTCATTAGCCTTGTTTCACAAAAGTGAATGTTCAAATGTTTGTATAGCTTAAGGGACTTAACTGCAGGGTCTTCAGTCCCTATTTTTGTTAATATTCATCTTATGCGCTCTTTTCATGACGCTCTTCCAGGTTCTTTGTTGTCTCTAACAGAACTACTATATCGTCGACAACCCTAATAGTTTTTATTTCTTCTCGCTCTACTTTAATTGCTTCTCCAAGTTTCTCCTTGCATTCGTTCACAGCTTGCTCAGTGTACAGATTGAACAACATTAGGGAAATGCTAGAAGCCTGTCTGAATTTCCCAACCACTGCCATTTTTTCATACCCTTCGACTCTAATAACTTGCTGTCTGATTTTTGTACGAGTTGAATATAACTCTTCGCTCCCTATTCAGAATTTGAAAGAGTATATTCCAGTTGACATGTCAAAAGGTTTCTCCAGATCTGTAAATGCTGTACATTTCGCTTGTAAATAATTGGTGTTAGTACTTTGCAACCATGACTTATTAATTTCCGCATGTGCTGCTTCATATCGTACTCGTTTGCTACGTATCCGCTTTTCTGGAAACATCCTGTCGCGCGAAGCCTTTCAACAATGTTCGTGAACGTATGACAAGTTGCATGCTGTGTATTCGGGTATAGCTGGTCATACAGTTGTGTTGACATTCTCCATAAAGTAAAAAACATGTCAGCTGTTTCTTCACTTGTGAAACTATGTATGAAGCCTAGAACGGATGGACAGGTACAGTAATATCAACTCAAGAACCCACAGGAATTACAGTGTACACTACGTACCTCCAAACAGATCAGTCGGCTTCGTAATGAGCTGTTCCCACACACAGCGTAGACCGCGTACCGTTTCGGTACACATCAGTAGAGTTTAGGGGTTGCACTGGGTTGTGTAACAGACCTGCGTACATAGGACGGTACTGTTCCACCGAGTGTACGTAGATAAGTCAAACATGCAAGAGGGAAACCATTACGTGCGTAACAGTGTTTGTAGTCGCACATCCTATTGTTACTTTCGGCTCTTGATTACTTGATGACATTGCGTATGCTAGTTACATTGCGATTATGGCCAGAATGAGTCTTGAACGTGCGATGTTATGCTCGTCATTTATGTCAAGCCTCAGCTTCTTTTTGAAAATTGTCGGGTTGTTTTAAAAATAACATTTGTTTACGTTTTAGAATATCTCATTTTAAGGTTACTTTTATAAGCCTCTGATTAACGTTATTCTCCAGAATGTCGTTTTACGTTATCTGTTATTGTCACAAACACACATCTGATCTCTGTCATCTTTAAAAATATCTTTTAGAGTAATACTATCACAGAATGAACTCTATGTTCAAGATCAGGTACCTTCAGGTGCTGTTAGAAAATAACATGGCCATTGCTACAGAAACATTCATAATTTGTCAACACCGTTATTAGTCACTTTACAAACACTTAATCTTGCATGACGAAGATTACAACGTGTAATATTGCTTGTGAGAAATCACCCACTACAGATAAAACAGCCGGCCGCGGTGGCCGAGGGGACTGAGGCGCTTCAGTCGCGGTCTGCACGGCCAAGACGGTCGTGGGTTCGAATCCCCCCTCGGGCATGGATATTTGTGCCGTCCTTAGTTGTAGCTAGTTCATAAGTAGTTTGTAAGTTTAGGGACTGATGACCCCGTAGTTAAGTCCCATAGACTCTACAAACATTTGAACATTTTTGAACAGATAAAACACAAGTGTACACGAATTTAAAAGAAATTATGTGAATATTTTTCCTTGTAATCACTATAACATATCATTATTTACATAATAACTGTGAGAAGAAGCACTTTCTCACGACTTATTAACGTTTCCATGCTTATTTCTGTTCTTCCAATCTGTATTACACGTGCTAAAGGTGGTACATTCAACTAATTGTAATACTCTACATTTGGAATCGGAAACGTGACACAAAGATTTGCACGCGGCCTTTTTCACTGTTTACATTCCGTTCCTTCCCCCCCCCCCCCCCCCCCCCCTAATGTTGCCTGACGTCGCACGATGCAATATTCGCCCTTCTTGCGTTCATGAGCCTGTAGATCCGGTTTCCTTTATGGCAGCTTGCCTCCAGAGCCATTCGATCCATTACTGGCGGTGGAGGAACGTGTTTCTCTGAAGGCACGGATCACCTTTCTCTTCGCGAGATCCGCGATATCGAGTGTTCGATTCTAGAAACAAAGCTAATGCGATTGGTATTTTCTGACGTTCGGTACTACAACAGAACCTTTTTACTGAAGACCATGATATGTCAATTATACCTTACGAAGATGTCGCAGTGCATCCTCTGACTTCATACAATTATTGTATGTATGCTAGATTTCATAAATATGAAACTTCAACAAGAAATTTTGGAATTTTCTCAATTTAGCTTACAAATGTATACATGGTGTTTAACACCATACAGAAGTCTTTATTTAAAACTTTCCTGCAGAAAAATTTGATTTCATTAGCAACTCCATTTCTACTCCTAATTTATTCGACATCGACGTTATACTACAATTAAAAGTTAGTTTGATAATACCTATGAACAAGGAAAAATCTAATAAGCACGTCAGAAACTTTTCAGCTACCTTTTATGGGCAATGAATTAAATTCAATGTAGGGTGGTTGAAAATTAGTGCTCAGACTGGGGCCAGAACCCGTATTTTCTGCTTTCTAGGCCGACGTCTTTCCACTAAGTCACATAGACAAGATGGACATCGCAGCTGTAGGAATTACATTGGCACTCTCCCCAGACATAAATTCTCAACTTACAGCCAACACTGCTACGGCAGTGTCTTTAAACATAAGTCTTCTTTAGTCGCCGCCATAATTAGACGATTCCCTTAATGTGTACATCTGCACTGAAATGTAAGGATATTTTTCCCGTTGTCGCGCATATCTCTCTCTCTCTCTCTCTCTCTCTCTCTCTCTTTCTCTCTCTCTCTGTGTGTGTGTGTGTGTGTGTGTGTGTGTGTGTGTGTGTGTGTGTGTGTGTAAGTGGGTGGGTGGGTGCGTTTGTGTACGGGTAGTTCCTGTAACTGTGATATCCACCATATCCAGGTGATTTAGTGGACAAAGCATCTGACTAACTAGCGGAACATCTGGTTTCAACGGCAAGTCTGTGCACAAATTTTCAACTGCCTTATTAAATTTAACCCAGGGTCCACAGAAAGCAGCAAAAACGTCTCTGACATCGTTGATTATAATTCATACTTGCTGCATTGCTCGCGATGTTTTATGTCTGCGAAACAAAGTGATTGCTATTTATCCGTTTGAATCTACCATCTTCTCGTTCTCTCCATCTCCTCTCACCTCTCCCTGAGTCCGGTGCACCTCCCCAGTATTACCTTCATCTCTCCCTCTCTCTTTCTATCTCACCACCCCCCTCCAACCTTTCTGTCAGTTCATTTCCATCTCTTTCCTTTCTCTGAATGTATCTCTCTCTCTCTCTCTCTCTGTTTCTTTCTTTCCATCTGTCCCTTCCCCTACCTGCGTTCTTCCCTCTCTCTTTCTCCTCTATCCCTTCATTCTCCACGTTACTAAACCATACCTACCCAAAAGCAGATTGATGGATCTTACGCGTGCAATATTTCTATACAATTAATATCGTAAATTTTATTTTCATTCGATCCACGGTATGTACCCTGTTTCCCCTGTATCTGTAGCGAATTTTTCCCTGTAGTTTCATTTTTACGCAGCTCGGTAGTTATGACGTCATATAGACTGAATCGTGTATCGTTCAGTGATAAAATTCCGCGAGTCCTTTTAGTGGGATATTTATATATTGCCTCTGACATGTGCTGCGAACAGAGTCAGTAGTAATAAAATGTCAAACGAGATGCAGCTATTACCTATACATCTCAGGTTTATGTCATCATATCTCCTGCATTATGTGTCGCACAAAGATCTAATTGTTTTCCTCACTGACAAGCCTCTCTCTCTCTCTCTCTCTCTCTCTCTCTCTCTCTCTCTCTCTCTCACACACACACACACACACTCACTCACTCACACACACGCACATACACACACACACACACACACACAAAGTGACGAACGAAAAAGAGTTTATGGTTTAATAGGTAGCCGAGTGGCCTGGAGTGCCACGTTGCAGATCGCCCGGCCTCCCGCGTCGGAGGTTCGAATCCTCCCACGGGCAGGGATGTGTGTGTTGTCTTTAGTATAAGTTAGTTTATAAGTAGTTTGTAAGTTTAGGGACTGATGACCACGCAATTAAGTCTCATAAGCTTAACAAACATTTAACATTTAATATGTAAGGTGGTACAAATTCGATATAGGTACAATTCCAATCAACATAATTTGTCAGTCTCGTAGTGTTGGTAGCACTTGCCTTTGTGTGACGTTGCCTTGTAGCAGGTTTCTACAGCTCCTCCTGTCTTTTCCAAGAATACACCACTTTGTGCTAAGGAGATTTAATTTTTTTCCTGTTAAGAGGTAAGTGAAGCTACTTACTCTAAAGCGCTCTTATAAATTTTATAGTTAACGGTGACTTGATTCGGTGCCAAAAATGCAATGTTTGCTACCACGAAGTATGCGTTGGTGACCGAGGGAAAAAGCGCTTTTCATGTGAAAGATGCCAGTGATCAAAATGTTACCAGGAAGTTATCACAATTGTACCTAGTGTGGTACATTTTCGATCGATTTTTCTCAATTCTGTAACCTTTCTTTTATGTTTATACGAACATTTGAAATTGTCTAATATTTGTGTTACACATTAATTAAACATCAAAGAACAAGTGCCATTGACAAAATTATTCCCTTTCTCTATATATTTACAGCTATAGTAACATTTGTCCGAAATGATCGCAATTGTACCACCTTACCGTATATATATATATATATATTTATTTATTCGCTATCTTGTCATCACAATCTGCTCCTCTCGCCGCATGGTTTAGTTATTGATTGCAGATTTGAGTTCTCGTCTATTTTTAATTTCTTCTACCACACACTCTACCTCTCCGCTCGACAATTTTGAACAGATTTAGTGGTTACTTTCTCAAATGTATTTTTGCCTCCACGTGCAATCTTTTACACCGCCACCCGGTTCTTCCTGTATCTTAACTAATTTTTCCCAGAAATCCTTTTCTACTGAAGTGACTAATGTTAACGAGGTCAATCTCTTCAGAAATTCTACCCATATCTGTCCTTACAATCTTTAATTTGGTGTCAGTCATCGCTTCAATTTCGTCTTTAATCTTTCACATATCAAAATCTTGGGTGCAGTTTAGCAACGGTGGAACACGATCAAAAAGTGAACAAAAGTTTTCAGCCAACCAGTTTCATATAAATGATTTATATACATAAACCTAGACCCGGGTTTCGGCAAAAGTTTTCACCTATCAATTTTTACAATATTTATATTTGAATTACTCCTATTTTACACTATCTATATCTGATTTTACATTTTCTATATTTGTCTCTACCTTTTCAATTTTCGAACAAAGATTATAAGTATTTGAATTTATATCTGACTGCAGTTGTTGCGAAATTAGCACTATCAATACCTTTATCTCACCCATAAGGTTAATTTCTGTTTCAGATTTCAAAAATGTTTGTATAGCTTATGGGACTTAACTACGTGGTCATCAGTCCCGAAACTTACAAACTACTTATGAAATTGCTAATCCTAAGGACGGCACAAATATCCATGACCGAGGGGGGATTCGAACCCCCGACCGTACTGGCCGTGCGGACCGTGACGGGAGCGCCTCAGTACCCTCGCCCACCGCGGCCGGCTCTGTTTCAGATTTCGGACTAACTAACCCCACATACACCTTCCCTATTGATGCTAATACGTTCAGATTTCGGACTGACTGGCTCACTGAAATCATCTAAAGCACACATACTGGCTGCTTAATTGTTGTGACGTCCATCAGTGACGATAAACAAGCGGATTCACAGATCTTTGTACTACCGATGTCTGTACGTCAGGCTCATTGCAACCGCTGTACAGCTTGAAAGTGCGCTTGTTGCCTATCATGAAGCTGGAGAACTCGAAGTCGTGGTCGTGACCTGCGTAGACTGCTACTTGCTGCTGCTGACTGTAGTTGACACCCAAACCTCCAGATGTCATTCAGATCGGTACGAAACGTTGTATATCGATAGATTGTCAACCAAAACTCCGATATAATTCGTGCTATGTGCTACCGTCCAGGAACGTGCATAAACTACACTACTGGCCATTAAAATTGCTACACCAAGAATAAATGCAGATGATAAACTGGTATTCATTGGACAAATATATTATACTAGAACTGACGTGTGATTACATTATCACGCAATTTGGGTGCATAGATCCTGAGAAATCAGTACCCAGAAGAACCACCTCTGGCCGTAATAACGGCCTTGATACGCCTGGGCATTGAGTCAAACAGAGCTTGGATGGCGTGTATAGGTACAGATGCCCAAGCAGCTTCAACATGATACCATTGTTCATCAAGAGTAATGACTGGCGTATTGTGACGCGTCAGTTGCTCGACCACCATTGACCAGACGTTTCAATTGGTGAGAGATATGCAGAATGTGAGCCAGGGCAGCAGTCGAACACATTCATCATCATCAGTCCCTAAACTTACAAACTACTTATCAAATAGCTTATCCTAAGGACGGCACAAATATCCATGCCCGAGGGGGGATTCGAACCCCCGACCGTAGTGGCCGTGCAGACCGTGACTGGAGGGCCTCAGTCCCCTCGGCCACCGTGGCCGGCTCGAACACTTTCCGTATCCATAAAGGCCTGTACAGGACCTCCAACATACGTTCGTGCATTATCCTGCTGAAATGTTGGGTTTTACAGGGATCGAATGAAGGGTAGAGCCACGGGTCGTAACACATCTGAAATGTAACGGCCACTGTCCAAAGTACCGTAGATGCGAACAAGAGGTTACCGAGACGTGTAAGCAATGGCAACCCATACCATCAGGCCGGGTGATACGCCAGTATGGAAATGTGCGTTAACCGCGATGTCGCCAAACACGGATGCGACCATCATGATGCTGTAAACAGTACCTGGACTCTTCCGAATAAATGACATTTTGCCATACGTGCACCCAGGTTCGTCGTTGCGTACACCATCGCATGCGCTCCTGTTTGTGATGCAGCGTCAAGGGTAACAGCAGCTATGGTCTCCGAGCTGATAGTTCATGCTGCTGCAAACGTCGTCGAACTGTACGTGCAGATGGTTGTTGACTTACAAACGTTCCCATCTGTTGACTCAGGGATCGAGACTTGGCTGCACGATTCGTTACAGCCATACGGATTAGTTGCCTGACATCACGACTGCTAGTGATATGAAGCCTTTGGTATCGAGCACGGCGTTTCGTATTGTCCTCCTGAACCCACCGATTCCATATTCTGCTAACAGTCATTGGATCGCGACCAACGCGAGTTGCAATGTCGCGATACGATAAACCGCAATCGCGATAGGCTACATTCCGACCTTTATCAAAGTCGGAAACGTGATGCTACGCATTTCTCTTCCTTACACGAGGCACCACAACAACGTTTCACCAGGTAACGCCGGTCAACTACTGTTTGTGTATGAAAAATCGGTTGGAAACTTTCCTCATGTCAGAACGTTGTAGGTGTCGCCAACCTTGTGTGAATGTACTGAAAAGCTGGTCATTTGCATATCACAGCATCTTCTTCCTTTCGTCTGTAACACGCCATCTTCGTGGTGTAGCAATTTTATTGGCCAGGAGTGAATAACAATAAGTAACACGTGACCTACAGAGTACAGTTAAGGCATGGCTGTAAGAGCCTATCAAATCGTGCTACTGTGGGCCAGTTGATGTTAGACCGAGGGTCATGGATTCAAGTCCTGCTTATGACAATTTTTTTAGTACTCTGGCAATTGGTACATGATGCAACGTGTTCCTGACAAGTAAAACGACTGTTCGGATTTAATGGCAGTGTGTTACGGGCTGTTTGCTTTTACTTCGTTTATTTTGAAGTAGCAAAACTGTATGGTTTATTCGTAGTTCCACAGGATAAACAAACACAAGGGGACATAAGGATAAATAAACTGCATCACACGTGCAGCAGTTCAAATGTTTGTACAACTTATGGGACTTAACTACGAGGTCATCAGTCGCTAAGCTTACAAACTACTTATGAACTAGCTAAGACTAAAGACGGCACAAATATCCATGCCCGAGGGGGGATTCGAACCACCGACCGTAGTGGCCGAGCTGACCGTGACTGGAGCGCCTCAGTCACCTCGGACACCGCGGTCGGCCGTGCAGCAGTATTAACATTATTATCATCGTCAGTATTATTACTATTAATAATACCGCACGTGTGGTGTAATTCTATCTTTATTCTTGTGTTCCGATTGCTTCTAACGTAAGAATATAATGTACAGGTTTGCTTCTTTCAAATAAACGAAGAAAAAGCAAACTACCGATAACACAGTGTTATAAAATCGGAACAGTCCTTTTACATGCAGAAACACATTGCCAGATATAAAAAAAAGTGTCATGACTTGCGCTTGAACCCAGAACCCTCGGTATAACTAACCAACACTTTACCAACTTGACCACAGGTGGTCGTTATGATATGCTCTCACAGCTATGCTTTCCCGACACTCCGAGAAGTCAGGTGTTACTTATTATTACAGATTTTTCAAGTTCTCCTGTACGACAGCACAAAGCACGAATTATATCGGTGTTTTGGTTGATTCTCTATCGATATACAACGTTTAGTTCCGATCTGACTGACTGTCGTCTGTAGGTTTGGTTGTAAGCGCGTCTCTTCGGAGCTTCTCCTCTTTTTTTACTCCTGAAGTCCACGCCTATCTTCTTCACTCCTAGTAATTGCTACTAGTTCTCCTGTAGCCAACTGCCGCAACAATCCTGTGCTCAGAGCCCCCCCCCCCGAGCCCCCCCACCCTCATAGACACAAATTTGTCCATTCTGCAACAGACTTGGGACCTGGATCACAAAGAATTGTTAGGTGTAAACATTACAACTCAAAGTATAGAGGTATTAGATTCAAATCACGGCCGAGAAAAATCCAACTGCAACTTTACACGGTCGTCAGGTGTTGACCACACTACGCAGGGTTAGTAGCAGAGTGCTAACCCTGCTCGTCGGCAGGATCCTTGGCTTTCAGAAAACCAACCAATGAAGACTGAGTTGGCCTCAGGCAGCAACCATATTTAGCGTTGTGAAGACGGTAGACAGCGGTTCACAATCTTCCCTGGTTGATGGTCAGTTCGGAGTGTAGTAGTTGTTTCCGGACTCCATCTCCTAGCTGTGAATAGTGGCTACTAGTCTGTACTGCTTTATCTGAGACATAAACTGAATACATACATTAGATAATTGGATCGACGACTACCCTTCTGAGCTTCATCGATTCCAAAGACGAAGTGACTACAATTCTAAAAGCGGAGGCATGTATACAGAAATCGGCTGAAGCTATGACGTATGGGACGGTTCGTAATGACCGAATGTGTCCTACGTGTGAGCGCAGCGTTCAATCAGTGAACCTTTTAAACGCTGACGTATCCTTGGTCATATTCACTGTTGTGACAGAGTTGCGTGTAGTTACTAAATGTTTACAAGCTGACGAATGTACCCTCTCGCTCTCCGTATCTTCCACTGCAGTCAACACTCCGCTGATTGTGAGCTTTCAACTCGCCGACGTAGCGTCTGCTGTCGTCACGAAACCCTGGCGTCGTATTTGCCTGCTTCCGCCTAGCTTAGCCGGTGATTGCTTGAGCAGTTTAAGAGTTTAAGAAGTTCCTAAAAAAAGGTTTGTAAATCTATCGGACCAAACTGCGTGGTCATCAGTCCGTAGCTTACAAACTACTTAAACGTAGGTAAACTAACCTAAGGACAACACACACACCCATGCCCTAGGGAGGACTCGAACCTCCACGGCGAGCAACCGCACGCTCCGCAGCGAGACGCAGTAGGACCGCTCGGCTACTCCAACGCGGCTAAGAAGTTTCTCTGTCACAAATTTGCGCTGTAACAACACTATGCATAGGCTATCATTTGGGAAACAAAAATAAAATATAAAGATAAATGATTAATTAACAGAAGAGGTTTTATTCTAACATTTGAAAATAATGTAAGTAAAGCCTGATAACTCATTTGAACAATGTTTATTCAAACACATCTTTTAAATTTATAGCAAGTGATCCTACACAAACAACGGTAAGAAAAATAAATAAACCGGATAAAATTAGCAGAACAGATGCGTTAACTGCTTTATGAAAATCGTATTAAAATCGCCAAATAATAAATTATTGGAAATGCTTAGACATAAGTCCATTTCGCCATCCACACACGAAATAATTGTCAACTTAAAATAGTTCAAATCTCATTCCAATGCATAACATGTCAACACTCGTAAAATCTCGTGTAGAATCACATACATTCTTCAGTAACAATTCCGTAATAGAATCGGAAAAAGTTGGGTTCTTAAACTAGCACCCATTATCCCTTGCCAAAGTTAAAGACACGTTAGCCGCACAGTTTCTAGCACTATCGCAAACGAATCACTTCATCTAACCTGGCAGGATCTCCTTCTTGCAAGACGAGACAAAGTGTGCTTGTTGCCCCAAGGAACTCTCTACGCGAACACAATTAACCTAGTAGTGACGGAGAAAGTGGAAGCGGTACTACAGAGAGCCAGTGTAGGCTGTTCAAGAAGACGGCCACCAAAACGAAAAAAAAGATGCAGACACCGAACGAGATTTTATTCTCGATGATATCGTACCCCTGTTCAGACGTTTGTAGAGCTTGTGGGACTTAACTATGGGGTTATGAGTACCTAAACTTACAAACTACTTATAAACTAGCTAATACTAAGGACGGCACAAATATCCATGTCCGAGGGGGGATTCGAACCCCCGACCGTAGTGGCCGTGCAGATAGTGACTGGCGCGCCGCAGAACGCTCGGCCACCGTGGCCGGCTATCGTACCCATAAATAATTGCGGAGCCGATAAGATATAAATGTGAGTTCTTTTACACACCTCTCTTCCCTCCCTTCCACGAGAAATGTTTTTAGATCCACTTTGGTTCATTCTGCCGCGCGGGAATGACCGTGCGATCTGGGTTGCTTCGTCGCGGATTGCGGGATTACTTCCGCCAGAGGTTCGAGTCCTCCCTCTTGAATGGGTGTGTAGGTTGTCCTTAGCATAAGTAAGTAACAGCTTCAACAACAGTTCGCAAGTCTATTGACCTATGACATTAGCAGTTTGTCCCTTAGAGTTATAAGCATTTGAACATTTGAAGTATATTCTCTAGGCTTTACTTTACTTCTTAATTTGTGTTTTTTAGATTTAAATTTTGTCATTCCTTGGTAAATTACCTGAATACATTGTCAGCATACCGTTCAGTGTTTTATTATTCTATGTATTTTTGTTAATTTGTACGTAAAATGTTTTATGTGAACAGTTTTAATACTCATATCTTGGTTTTGTTAAGTCACTCTGATAAAAAGAAATACTAAAAAAATCTCTTGTTGGTTGTATAACTGATTAGCGTTATATAGGAATACCAATAAAATTATAGGGCCGCAGATGAGCTGTTGATCCACCGCTACATGTGAGAATCCTACCGGAATTCAGCAGAGCAATCACCAAACACGAATTTCTACGTCGTAGCAGCGCCAGTGCAGAAACGCCTCAAACCGGCGCTTGAAAGTAGCTATGTGCCAATTGCTTGAAAGAACCTCTAGCAAAATTGCGTTCCCCCTTTTCCCAAAATAAGAGAACGAATCAAACACAAGCGGCCGTAAGTACCTAAGAGCCGGTGTAGGCTCTCTCATCTTTTCCGTCTAGGGACCTCCGCGAACCAACTTCGTTTTCTCAAATAAACGTGCAAAAGTTTGTAAACCTAAATGATCAAACTACTACGGTAATCTGTTCGTGGACTTAGACCGTTCCGCCATTCCCACGTGTACACGGCCGCGACAATATTCCTTGCAATAACAAGGGAAAATTTCCCACAGCTCGTCGGTAAACCAACGGTATCCTGCAGGGACCAAGTGTTCTGCGGGAACCGCTAACTGGGTGGCACAGTTTGACTTTCCGTTAACGACAGGCCACACGTCCGGAGCACTGCAACCTACTGTGAGCTACTTATCCACCGGTGAGCGACGAAGGACGCGCTGGCCACCATCAGTCATAGCCACGCACGCGCGGCTGCAGAAAATCTCTACGGCGGGTTCCACCCGTAACCTTTGTGCGCCAGTACCAAGGAATTCTCTCATCAATGGATGCACAAATACTACAATTCCAACCCAGTAACCCATACTTACATTAGGAAATAAAAGAAATGTTTTCTGAAGAATAACGATAGACGTATATACGACGTCACTCTTCCCTGTATTTAATCCATGAATATAATCTTCTTGTTAATTATTTTGTTTAAAATGCCATCTCTCAACTGTATGAACTATCGCACTAAAGTTTCCGCTCCAGTTGTCACAATGTAAAAATGTCCGAACGACATGTTTCGGCCCTACATTAGCCCATTCTCAAGTTCTAAAAAGAAGAAAGCCAAGGAAAACGTAAATTAAAACGAAAACACTAAAACCTTAAATACGATCCGTGTCAATACAACAAAGTATGTTGATCCTAGACTGGCTTGCCTTGAATTCTAAAACATATATGCCCTAAGACCACGTCAAGCGTAAAATATTTGCGGCATAGGCGCAATATCAACAGATGAACACTCCTCACAGTATAACATGTTGCTAGTTGGAGGCACAGTTGTGGACTGCTATCTGCTCTGCTGCATCAGAGATAGTCCAAACGCTATCCACTACCAAAGATAAATCTACCACATTGCTACTATCGAAAGTAAACCCGTCTAAAAACACAATTTAAAATGTATCCAAAAAACTTCTAACAGTAAATCAGCCAACCCCAACCCAAAGGAACCAAATGCGGGGGGATGCTTCACTGTTTATCGAAAAGGACATTACCAAAATGAAACCAGAAATGTCCTTCAGACAATTCCGTCTGTTCATTTAATATGCTATTCGGTTCTTTTTTTAACGCACAAAAAAATTGTGTTTTAGATGTGTTTACTTTCGATAGTAGCAATATGGTTGGTTTATCTTTGGTAGTAGGTAGCGTTTGAACTATCTCTGATATAGCAGAGCAGATAGATAGAAGTCCACAACTGTGCCTCCAACTAGCAACATGTTATACTGTGAGGAACGTTAATCTGTTGATTTTGGACCTATGCCGCAAATATTTTACGCTTGACGTGGCCTTAGGGCAGATATGTTTTAGAATTCAAGGTAAGCCAGTCTAGGGTGAACATACTTTGTTATGACACGGATCGTATTTAGGTTTTTAGTGTTTTAGTTTTAATTTACGTTTTCCTTGGCTTTCTTCTTTTTAGAACTTGAGAATGGGCTCATGTAGGCCCGAAACATGACGTTCGGACAGTTTTACATTGTGACAACTGGAGCGGAAACTTTAGTTCGATAATGAATATGGTTCAATGTTTAGTAGAAATTAGTCCAGTAGCAGCAGAAATGGAACACATGCCCACATACAACTTACATACGTATAACCATTTTCATTATTTTTATAGAATATTCCTAAGCAATATTAAATAGAAATTAGCATTCTCTTCAGCTAAATATCAATTAATTCTGTAACTACCTTTAATTAACTTTATTCGAATAGCATATACCTCTATCCGAATAGCGCCATTCAAATGCTGTTCTGTCCAATCGAGACGTAAATCAAATTGCGGCATAACAACGTTCGACAGTCTTGTACAATGACAGGCAAAAATATTTAGTGTCCAGGAACAGAGCACATCGCAATGCGCCTGTCCAAATCCACAAGTGCCTGTATTCCCAAAGCTAGCGCTCAGTGGAGTTTCAATTTGGTGATTACATCGTCAAACAGAGGCAATATAATAGGATAAAGTATATTTAGAGATTCATTGCAATTTAACTCATCCTATCATTTATTTTGAAAAATCAAAATTCGCGCAGGTGGAAACGGTTGAAATGTAAGAATTCCACTTCCGTAAAATTACTACAACGGAAAAGGTTTAACATCTGCTGCGGTGGTTGAGTGGATACGCTGCCGATTTCCGAATGAAAGGGACGCATGTTCGAAACTAAGAGGAGTTAAGGTAAAGAAAAGAAAAGGAAAGAAAAAAAAAGTGTTTGTGGTAAGATCAAATGTGCAAATGTTTGTAAATCTATGGGACTTAACTACTCTGGTCATCAGCCCCACGAGGCGTTATGCATAGCACTTTCAACTGGAACCGGAAGACCTGATTGGTTGTTGGTAGGAGCCAATGACATGCTGTATATTTCCTAACCGAAGATTCGGGAGCTACGCGCCCTCACATAAAAACAAAAATAAAAAACAAAAGAAATGTCTTGTTTAACCTATACGTAACACCTCATAAGGCTACGCTATGTATCACTTTTTTAAAGTGAAAGTTAGGTTAGGGATTTTTTTTTTATTTTTTTTTTATTTCATTTTATTTTTTAATACGTGAGGGCGCATAGAGCCCGAACCTCCGCTTAAGAAATATGCAGCATCTCATTGGCTCCTAACAACAACCAATCAGGTCTCCCGGTGCCAGTTGAAACTGCTATGCATAAAGCCTCGTATCAGCCGCTAGGCTAACAAACTACTTAAACTAACTTATGCTAAAGACAACACACACGCACCCATGCCTTGGAACGCTCGGCCGCTCCAAGGCGGCTTGTGGTAAGAGAGGGTGACTTGTAGCCGAGCCAAAAATAAATTATAAAAAATTAAAAATTAAAAAAAATTAGAAGCATTTAAGTGTCTCGAGCTAGGCAAATGTCAACACTTTCCACTTCCACACAATTGAAACTCCAAACAACTGTGAGAAACTCGTATCTAAATATCACTGAGCAAAACGATCCTTCTGACTGGAATTCTCGTTACCCATCAATCAAGTGTAATGTGCTGCGAATACATAGAAAGAAAGATCTTTTATCCTTTTGCTTCACTGTAGTAGGTCAGCAACTGGAAGCAGTTAATTCCATAAATTATCTGGAAGTAGGCATTAGGAGTGATTTAAGATAAAACGACCATATAAAATCAATAATAGGTGAAGCAGATTCCAGACTTAGATTAATTGGAAAAAACCTAACGAAATGCAGACCGAAAACAAAAGAAGTATGTCACAGTACACTTGTTCGCCCACTGCTTGAATACTGCTGACCGGTGTGGGATCCGTACCAGGTCGGGTTGATAGAGGAGGTAGAGAACATCCAACGGAGAACACCGCGCTTTGTTACAGGATCATTTAGTAATCGTGAAAGCGTTACGGAGATGATCGCTAAACTCCAGTGGAAGACTCTGCAGGAGAGAAGCTCTGTCGCTCCGTACGGGCTTTTGTCGAAGTTTTGAGAATATACCTTTACCGAGGAGTCTAGGAGTATATTGCTCCCTCCTAAGTATATCTCTCGAAGAGATCATGAGGATAAAATCAGAGAGTTAGAACCCACACAGAGGCATACCGACGATATTTCTTTCTGCGAACAATACGTGACTGGAATAGGAGGGGAAAGCGATAGTGGTACTCAAGGTACCCTCCGCCCCCCCCCCCCCCCCGTCGGGTGGCTTGCGGAGTATGGATGTAGAATCAACAGTACAAACGGTCTAGTAAGTGCACCGTAAAATTCAATCTCTGTTTGAAGAAGAAAACTTGCGATATTTTTCAGCTGTAAGCTGCAGTTTGAGTGTACGACGGCTGTGAATACAGCCAGTGGTCGATCATTTGTCGGCGATCAGCAGAGTGTCTGCGGAAAGGCTGGGAGGCGTCCGCTCCGCCGCGCATCCCCAGCGGAAGCGCGCGTCATTTCCGCCCCATAGTCCTCCCGCCTCTCACATCGCAGCTCTCGGCTCGCCGAACGATTTTCGTATCTCTGCTCGAGGAATGCGGTCCGGACTGCAGTCGTCTTCTCTCTTCTGCCGGTCTCACAAACTGCGAACAGAACAGAACCGAAGAACCACCGCCCGTGAATCACATTCCTTTAACTGTACGAGCATGCTTCTCAGAGAAATCATATTCTGCGGTACTTCACTGAAGTGAGAGTTTTAGTGTAATTTCGACTACAGACGCAATTGCCTGTAAGGTGCTGAAGAGAAGCAACCGACTTACGTACGCGTACCTGCAGAAATAGAACTAGAATTTAAAAGTAGCTCTTCCGGGTATTTAGGTTTGCTCTTTGCACAGTCAACGTTAAAATCAGTAGTGCCACACAAAAAACTCCTACTGGTGTACACTCCTGGAAAATGAAAAAAGAACACCAAGAATTCGTCAACCCAGAAGAGCAAAATTTTATTGACACAATCTTGAGGATTTATGCAACACACGATCACGCAGTCGGAACCAATACGCACGTCAGTATGGTCACCAGAGCGTGCACAATGTCGACGCTAGTATCGTGTATACCCACATTTTGCAGCACTGCAGGGTGCAACTTTCTCATGAAGGCGATTGTAAAGGTGCCGATTGAAGCCTTACGGTATGGCCTGCCATGCAATTTCCATCTGATGCCTCAGTTGGACTAGATCTCGTGTCGGTCGTGTAGACCGCGCCAAGATGATGTTCAATCCGGTCCCAGACATGTTCAATGGGGGACAGATCTGGAGATAATGATGGGCAGGGTAGTTGACGTACACCTAGAAGAGCACGTTGGGTTGTATGGGATACGTGTGGACGTGCATTGTCCTGTTGGAGAAGCACATCGCCTTGTTGGTGCAGGAACGGTGGCAAGGCGGTTGAATGATGGTTTTAATGTACCATGTGCTGTTCAATTTTCCCACAAAGAACACCAGAGGAGAACAGTCATTGTAGAATATATCTCTCCCAGCATGATGTCAGGTGTCGGCCCCGTTTGCCATTGTCGCGTACACTCCAAATTTTCTCGCTCCTCTGCACAGCACCACACAAGCTTCCCACCGTCATTGGCGCCGAGGCAGTAGGAACTTTCATCACTGAAGACGACACGTCTCCATTCGTCCCTTCATAAGCGCCTACCATGACACCATTGGAGGCGGGCTGAACGATGTTGGGGCGTGAGCGGAGGACACTCTAACGGCACACATGATCGAGCTTCATTGTGAGGGGAGAGATATTCTACACTCGCCTTTCTCCTCTAGTGATCGTCTAGAGAACACTGAACATTGCACGGTACACTGAAACCTTCATTTAACCCGTCTTGCTACCACTCATTCAACAACAAGGTGATATGCTTTTTCCAACAGGACAATGCAGATCCACATGTATCCCGTACCAAGCAAAGTGCTCTTCTAGGTGCACGTCAACTACTCTGACCAGGACGATCCCCAGATCTCTCTCCCATTGAGCTTGTCTGCAACCGCATGAAACGTCATGTTGGGCGGTCTGCATAAGCGGCTGGGTCGACGAATTCATGGTGTTCTTTTTTCATTTTCCAGTAGTGTATATATATTATATAAAAGGCTGCTGCACCCCTTCATTCAACGCGGCACCCCACCATTCGCTTTTAGCGACTTAGGGAAATTACGTACAAACCTAAATCAAAACGATTCGACGGAGACTTTCCCGATGTCTCACGATAGTGCAGTCCCATATCGGTACTTGTGAAGATACGGTATTAAAAAAGCTAATGATCTCGTTTTGTTGGAAATAAAAGATAACAACATCAATTGTTCTGTACAATTTTTATTTCAATTGCCAAAGTAATTTAGGACGTCTGCTGCAGTGGGCATCGAAATAAATCAAAAGGAAAAGTTGAAAATATGTGGCCAGACGGAATTCGAATCAGCTGGGTACAAATTTTCAACTTTCCCTATTGATTTATTTCCATGCCCACCGGCACTGAAGTCGTAAATTTCTTTGGTAATTCATTGATGCGTGCTGCATGATGACAGATGCTGTTTGTTCTTTCGGAACATAGATCTTGTCTAAATCGTTCTGCAATTGGTATGCATTTTCTGATAATTTTACAAGACGGAAGACGACAGCATCGTCTGCAAGCAATCTAGAAGGGCTGCGAAGAATATGTTTTAAATCGTTTATATAGGGTATTACAAAAAGGTGCGACCAAACTTTCAGGAAACATTCCTCACACACAAAGAAAAAAAAAATGTTATGTGGACATGTGTCCGGAAACGCTTAATTTCCATGTTAGAGCTCATTTTATTACTTCTCTTTCGCTCATTTTATTACTTCTCTTCAAATTACATTACTCATGGAATGGAATCACACAGCAACAGAACGTACCAGCGTGACTTCAAACACTTTGTTACAGGAAATGTTTAAAATGTTCTCCGTTAGCGAGGATACATGCATCCACCCTCCGTCGCATGGAATCCCTGATGCGCTGATGCAGCTCTGGAGAATGGCGTATTGTATCACAGCCGTCCACAATACGAGCACTAAGAGTCTCTACATTTGGTTACAGGGGTTGCATAGACAAGAGCTTTCAAATGCCCCCATAAACGTCTTCCTGTCGGGACACCTTCTTTCTGGAAATCTGTCTCGATACAAACGTACCGCACCACGGCTATTACCCCGTGCTAATCCATACATCAAATGGGGATCTGCCAACTCCGCATTTGTGAACATTGCACTGACTGTAAAACCACGTTCGTGAACACTAACCAGTTGATGCTACGTACTGATGTGCTTGATGCTAGTACTGTAGAGCAATGAGTCGCATGTCAACACAAGCACTGAAGTCAATATTACCTTCCTTCAATTGGGCCAACTGGTGGTGAATCGAGGAAGTACAGTACATACTAACGAAACAATTGGGTATTTTGACAATTGTCAACTGTTTGTATAGCTTATGGGACTTAACTACGGGGTCATCAGTCCCTAAACTTACAAACTACTTATGAACTACTTACAAACTAGGACGGCACAAATATCCATGCCCGAGGGGGGATTCGAACCCCCGACCGTAGTGACCGTGCAGACCGTGACTGGAGCGCCTCAGTCTCCTCGGCCACCGCGGCCGGCCGTAGTGGCTGTGCAGACTGTGACTGGAGCGCCTCAGTCCCTCGGCCACCACGGCCGGCTGACAATTGTCTGCACGAATTATTTCAATTTACATTTAAAGAGAAATACTAAAATGAGCTCTAACATGGAAATTAAGCGTTTCCGGACACATGTCCATCTAACATATTTTCTTTCTTTGTGTGTGAGGAATGTTTCCTGAAAGTTTGGCCGTACGTTTATGTAACATCCTGTATAAATAACTAGCTCAAAATCTGGCGTTACGTGGGTATTTATTTATTCCAGTTGTTGTTATTGTTGTTTTTCAGCGTCCCTCCCTTCCTCTCGTCTGCGTTTGTAACTCAGTGTCAGCGTTGCTGACAGCCGATTAAAGGGGTCCGGTCGCGGTGCGGCGCTAGGTTCCGATGCGAAAGGCCGTCCCCCGTCGTGGGTTCGAATCACTCCTGGGGCATGGATGTTGGTGATATTTTTAGTATAAGTTAGCTTATAAGTAGTTTGCAAGTTTATGGACTGATGGCCATGCATTTAAGTCCCATAAGCTTTGCAAACATATGAACATTTTGCAAGGCCCCCGGGTTCGTTTTTGTGGCCGAAGTGGCGTCGGGATGGGGATATCCCGGTCACGAAAAGCCATACGATCATTTCATATCCTCCCTCTCTCCCAGTTCTGTGTCCACGTCCTCCTTCCCCCTTCCTATGTTCATCACGTCCTCCCCCTCACTATCCTTCTCCTGCTCCTCCTCTCTGTTCCCCCCCTTCTTACCTTGTCGATGAAAAACTACTTACGTTACCAACCGTCATAATGAATCGTCAAACTGTAACGAAGTTTTTGCAAGGCATCCACTGCCATCCCCCACACGAAAGTTTATACAGTTAGTGACAATCTTCTAATTTTTAGCTTTGTATGAAATACAAACAATCAGGCCAACACTCTTTTTAGATATAAAACAGCAAGAAAAAGAGGCTATAACACTTTCCTGGAAAGACTTAGATATACATAATTTGTGTTTGATTCAGCGATTTACTACAAACTGTGATCTTTCTGACAGTAAATCACAAATCGAGTCGGACAACTACAGCAACATTATTTAGGCAAGCAATTATACCCGAAGCCGTTTCTGGGGGAAAATGTCAAAACTTTTCTGTAAATACAGAAATATGCAGTCAATCTGAGATCAAGTGAATAAAAAGCCAGTTGTTATTTAAAGGTCACCATATTCGTCATAGATTGCACAAATTATTTAATTCACAATTGCAATTTCGTTCTCACGGCTATTGTCAACAGTATTTTACCCCAAGATACGTCAAACTTAAAAATCATGCGACACGTATACTCAACTGTTAGAAGTTAAAGAGCCGTTTGTATTTCACAAGAAGCACTTTACCTGAATCCCTTCTCACTCTGTGCATAAACGTTTTTGTAAAGGTAACTGATTTTGTTCGAACATATCACTCGTTACAAACTCCTACAGTGAAATGACATTGTTCAACTGGGTCTGTAAGTTAATGGATTTTTTTTTTTTTTCCTTGTTTGTGCATTGATGTGAGCTATATAACTTCATATCAGCTAAATCAATTCTAAATTTCAGATTTTTTTCTCTCTGAGAAGCATTAGATGGGTAACCGCACTCTAGTATCTAAGTAGCTAACGTATACGTTGATATTTTCGTTTGTATTCTATCGTTTGTTCATAAATAAGGCAGTTATATCGACAGTGCTAGAAACCTTCGCTTACAATGATTAGTTCAGATTTGCATATGTACTTCTAAATCTTATTTGCAAATGTTATATCGATATATCGATCATAGTGCTGTGGCTTTTTGTTATTGTTCGGTTTTTATTATATATATATATATATATATATATATATATATATATTACAGCTTTCTTACAAAGTTTTTGACGTATTGTTCATCATTTACTTATGTAAAATGTTTATTTATTGTAGAATCCATAATTATTTGTTAATATTAAAATCTTTAAAGATTACAGTGTTACTAGAAATAAATTGTTACAGTTTTCTAATCTGATGCTTAAATTTCTAGTAACACAGATTTTAAGGAGTTCTTTCATCCATTGTACTTTATAATCAAGACATAAAACACATTTAAAATTTATGTGACTCCTAAAAATATCTATCATGAGTAATTACACATCCTGAACTCTGATTAATGAAAATGTTTCTGTAAAGTCTTCCAACATTCATTGAGAAATTAACGTTATTATGTTTTACTTCTCGGCTTTGCAGTGAGAAGGCAGAAGAAATGTGGCAAAACATCAGCATTTAAAACAATAGAGTTCCACTAATGAACTGAATGTTACATCAATATAAAGAACACGGCAATGAAAATCAAGAAGGTAGAATTGGAAATAGGTTGTGATCAATTACTGACTGGTTCCATTAATTTCAATGTAACAATGTTCGGTATTTTACCACTTTTTGACATTTTTAGACTGAATACTCCACGCTCATTTATCCTATGCAATTCTTTTAATCTAAAAAAGGTACTGCAACGTACATCTAAAACTCATACCTACTCTGAAATCCACCGCAAGATGCTTGGCGCAGGGAAACGGTATCATTACTTAATTGCTTTCCTGTTCCATTTCCATGTAGAACGAAGGAAAACAAATGCTTATACGCCTCTGTACGTGCCCTAATTTCTTTGATCTTATCTTCTTGGTCTTTACGTAAAATACAAGTTGGCGAAGTAAAATCGTTCTGCAGTCAGCTTCAAATTCCGGCCCTCAAAATCTCCTCGATATTATTGATAGAGCTGAAGCATTGAATTAAAATTTGTGGTGCGGCCGGGAATCGAACCCGGACCTCCATGCTTACTAGGCAGACGTCTTAACCGTTAGACTACCACACCACCAACTATTAAGGCGCCTCGGAATAGTCTATGTACGATTTCCCTCCACAACACAAACTTTAATTCAGCTTCTTTGTTCCAAAGATAATTGTCACTACTGCCAAGGCTCTCCATGCAGCGGAATAGCACCTCAGCAATGGACATGGTGGAACAATCCTGTTATGGTGATATAAATATCAATTAAATACAATGAAAGAATCCCTGAGACGGATTTTCGTCTCAAATATGTCAAAGACATTATTGATAGAGCTGAAGCATTGAATTAAAATTCGTGGTGCGGCCGGGAATCGAACCCGGACCTCCATGCTTACTAGGCAGACGTCTTAACCGTTAGACTACCACACCACCAACTATTAAGGCGCCTCGGAATAGTCTATGTACGATTTCCCTCCACAACACAAACTTTAATTCAGCTTCTTTGTTCCAAAGATAATTGTCACTACTGCCAAGGCTCTCCATGCAGCGGAATAGCACCTCAGCAATGGACATGGTGGAACAATCCTGTTATGGTGATATAAATATCAATTAAATACAATGAAAGAATCCCTGAGACAGATTTTCGTCTCAAATATGTCAAAGACATTATTGATAGAGCTGAAGCATTGAATTAAAATTTGTGGTGCGGCCGGGAATCGAACCCGGACCTCCATGCTTACTAGGCAGACGTCTTAACCGTTAGACTACCACACCACCAACGATTAAGGCGCCTCGGAATAGTCTATGTACGATTTCCCTCCACAACACAAACTTTAATGTCTTTGACATATTTGAGACGAAAATCCGTCTCAGGGATTCTTTCATTGTATTTAATTGATATTTATATCACCATAACAGGATTGTTCCACCATGTCCATTGCTGAGGTGCTATTCCGCTGCATGGAGAGCCTTGGCAGTAGTGACAATTATCTTTGGAACAAAGAAGCTGAATTAAAGTTTGTGTTGTGGAGGGAAATCGTACATAGACTATTCCGAGGCGCCTTAATCGTTGGTGGTGTGGTAGTCTAACGGTTAAGACGTCTGTCTAGTAAGCATGGAGGTCCGGGTTCGATTCCCGGCCGCACCACAAATTTTAATTCAATGCTTCAGCTCTATCAATAATGTCTTTGACATATTTGAGACGAAAATCCGTCTCAGGGATTCTTTCATTGTATTTAATTGATATTTATATCTCCTCGATATTGTTTCTCGAAAAGAACATAGCCTTCCAGCGACTCCCACTTGAGTTTTCGAAGCATCTCAGTAACACTTGCGCATTGATCTAACCTACCAGTAACAAACGTAACCGACCTTCCATTTCTTCCTTTAAACAGATCTGGTGGGGATTCCAATTCCAAACACTCAAATACCTGAACAATATTCGACGGCGTTGCACAAGTGTTAGATACGCGTTCTCAGTTACAAATGATTCACACCTTCCCAAGGGTAAAAAACGGTAAAACAGTCAACAATCCGAAGACTGGTTTGAACACCACAGTGCTTTACTGGACATGGACATGTTTGGAGGAGGTATGCCGTTGCCTTCCACCGACCTTCGAACCAAATTTCCGAGCCAGTTATAGAAGGATCTACAGTTTAACGTGGGTTATTTTTCGCATCAGAAACACTGCCAGATAAAAATTCTAGGACCTGGGGATCTTCCCAAAATTCTCCCAATAAAGCGAAGTCGACCATCCGTCATACCCATTGCACTTAACATCTAATATCGCTCTGCAGCTATATGCCTACATATCGAATCGACCCGAGCGTGTTAAGCAGAATACTACTAACGTTGTACTGGAACATTATGGGATTGTTTTTCATACGCATTCCATCACCTAACATTCTTCTACATTTAGATTTAACTGTCACTACTCACACAACCTAGAAATCTTGTCTAAGTCACCTTGCATCTTACAACAGTCATTCAATGACGACCCACTCCCGTCACACCATAGTATCGCCAACAAAGAGGCGTTGATTGTTTACTGACTGCCCGTCAGATCATTTATACAGCACTAACTGACGATAATCTTTGTTCAAATGTTCAAATGTGTGCTGAGGTCTTATGCGACCAAACTTCGTGGTTATCAGTCGCTAGACGTACTCAGTAATTACTTGACTAACTTACTCTAAGGACAACACAAACCCATGCCCGAGGGAGGATTCGAACCCCCGACCATAGTGGCCGTGCAGACTGTGACTGGCGCGCCAAGGAGCGCTCGGACACTGCTGCCGGCAGTCTTTGTTGAACACTGGTTTCTGTTTCTTTGAGAGTTACGTCGAATCTCTTTGGCTGATTGTTATTTAAGTCCTGAACTTCACGTACCAGAAATGTCAAGAAATTCTAAAATCCGATGGCCATGTGGTTTCCTTGTTAGATCCAGTCGCATACTGGAGAATATAATTCATATGCTCGTACCTCCGTTAGCAATCTGCAGTACGGCATCCATTTCAACCACATTACTGTACCCGTCTCTTGGTTTCCCTATATATTTTCACTCCCCTTCTCCCCTCACACACATACACACTTCCGTCCAACTGTAAAATGACGAATCCTGGATGCCTACGATTATATTTCATCAACCTATCCCTCTCTTGGACCATAATTCAGCAGCCTCTATACTCTTCTTACCCACGTTTCAAATGCTACACGCCAACCAAATATCGCCAGTGAAAACTTTCCAACTCTTAAATATATATTCCATGTTAACAAATCTGCATTTCCAAATTGCATTTTACATGTTCTCTACTTACGCTAGCGTAAATTATTCCACTCCATGTACAGAAAAACTCATCTTCGTGTCTTATTTTCTAATCTAATTAATGCAACAACGCCTGATTTAATTCATCTACATTTCATTACTCTTGATATTCTTTTGTTAATGTTTATCTTAGTTCTTCATTTTAAATCACTGTCTATTGTGTTCTACTGAACTTCAAAGTCTTTTGATATTTCTTTAGAAATTATAATACAAATGGAAAACTGTAAAGTTTTTATTTAGTCTCCTGAAACTTTAATTCCATTTCCTAATTTTTATATGGTTTCGCTTACTGCTTGCTCAGGTAGAGTATGAATAACATTGGTAATAAGCTACAATCCTGTCTCACTTTCTTATCAATCACTGCTTCTCTTTCACTCGTTTAACCCTCGTCTTTTTTTCTGAACAAATTGTATATAACTGTTCGGACCCTTACGTAAAGTAAATTATATGCTGCATATAATTAATAAAATGTCCATACGAGTGAGTTATATTTGACTGAAAAACTATTGCAATACTAGTTAAAGTCAACACAATCATTTTAGCTACGAGCATATGAATTATCATATATCTGTGAGCTGCGTAAGAACTATAGCATAGCCTAAGCAAATTCAAATGTTTAAATGTGTGTAATTCTATGGGACCAAACTACTTTGGTCATAAGTCCCTAGACTAACAAACTAATTAAACTAAGTTAAACTAACCTAAGGGCAACACACACACAGAGTAAGTTGTTCAAATGTTCAAATGTTTGTAGAGTCTATGGGACTTAACTACGGGGTCATCAGTCCCTAAACTTACAAACTACTTATGAACTACTTACAACTAAAGACGGCACAAATATCCATGCCCGAGGGGGGATTCGAACCCCCGACCGTAGTGACCGTGCGGACCGTGACTGGAGCGCCTCAATCCCCTCGGCCACCGCGGCCGGCGAGTAAGTTGTAATTTGCGGCTGTTTGCTGATGATGCTGTGGTGTATGTGAGGGTGTCGTCTTTGACTGTAATAGCATACAGGATGACTTAGATAAAATTTCTAGTTGGTGCGAAGAATGGCAGCTAGCTCTCAATGTAGAAAAATGTAAGGTGATGCGCATGAGTAGGGAAAAAAAAACCATAATGTTCGACTACAGCATTAGTAGTGAGCTTCTTGATGCTGTCGCGTCGTTCAAATATCTAGGCGTAACATTGCAAAGCGATATGAAATGGAACGAACATGTAAGGACAGTTGTGAGTAAGGCGCACACCCGACTTCGGTTTATTGGGAGAATTTTGGGAAGATGTACTTCACCTGTAAAGGAGACCGCGTATAAAACGCTTGTACGACCACGTCTTGAGTATTGCTCAAGTGTTTGGACTCGAAGCAGATCAGTTTAAAGGAAGACATAGAAGCAGTTCAGAGGCGAGCAGCTAGGTTTGTTACTGGTAGGTTCGACCAATGCGCGAGTGTCACGGAAATGCTCCGGCAACTCAATTGGGGATCGCTGGAGGAAAGACGACGTTCTTTTCGTGAATTTCTGTTGAGGAAATTTAGAGGGTCGGAATTTGAAGCTGTGTGTAATGATCTTGCTGCCGCCTACTTACATTTCGTGTGGTGATCAGAAAGACAAGATAAGAGAAATTAGGGCTCGTACAGAGGCATATAGGCATTCTTTTTTTCCTCGTTCTATTTGGGAGTGGAATAGGAAAGGAAATGCCTATTAGTAGTACAGTGTATCCTCCGCCAAGCACCTTACGGTGAATTGCGAAGTATGTATGTAGATGTAGATGTAGATTCCCGAGGGAGGATTCGAAACTCCGACGCAAAAGCCTCGCAATCCGTAACGTGGCGCTCCAGACCGCTCGGATCCTCCCGTGCGACCATAGCCTAAGCGTCCGTTATTGCCGTTTCTTACTCTATTCCGTGCAGGATAATTGAATTGACGAAGTTTCTTGAGCGATGCACTCATAATATCACGGTACAGAGGAGATCCGAATCTGGCAAATCACTTTATAACGAAGTTCCTAACTTCAAGAATAGAATTATCTGGAGAGTAGCGTAAGTAACGAAGCTCATTGTTTCGGTTCCGCCGAGAGTCTGATTAGTATTCTCTGTAAGTCCTTTGAGTTTTCAGTGCTTCTGTTCTAACTTTATTTATTCGTGTTGTAACTTGATTTATTCACAATCGCAGCAGCTTTTGTCTTCATCCGATTACCACCAGGCGTTATGCTCCGTTTGTTAGTAGCACTTCTTTCTTATTCCATTCTCCAATTTACTTTATATGCAGTTACTGAGAGTCATCTGTACGAGGAGTATACATTGTTGAATAAAGATAAAGATATTTTTACACCCCTCTACGGTCATATATTTCGACTGTGATACAATTTACACAGTACAAATGTAAAACAATTGAAAAGAAACCACTCCCTTCCCAATCGCACCTCTTCATATAGACACAAGCAAAAATATTTTTAGATAGTTTTATCATCTGTGATTTAATATTAGTTTTTTTTTGGGGGGGGGGGGGGATATTTTTTTTTATTTCCCTTCGTTAAAGTCAAATGTCGAAGGTGACTGAAAAAGCACATTGCTAAAAAATTTTCTTTTGAAATAACACCAATGCAGATTCCTCCGATAAAATTACTGTTTATCGTTCCTTAGCATATGAAACATCTGTCAGCTGAACCATTTATATTGAAGAGGAAGCTGTGAAAATAACTCCATAAAGGTGAAATCATCTTTATTGTCCACTTTCTTTTCTAAAGGAACAGATGTCGAGGTTGATCCGTAGCAATACTAAATATTCGCATATTTATTCGCACTTTGCGAAATCGCTTAAAGGTACCGCTCGTGAAAAGCGGAAGGTCCATATTGAGTCTTTAAATGTTATACCTTGCATTCGATGCCAAATCGACAGGATCGATAGATAATTGTAAGTAGAGCATTTTTCATCATCATGTACGGGATCCGTGAACGCGTGCTTTTCCAAGAATTGAGAATATAAACATTACAACTACCACTTATGTGGTCACATGGTAAACTGTTTTTGAAGCGAACACTGATAGGACAACGGTCTGCCTGGGAAGCGGAGAAACCGGATTCAAATCAAGAGAAAACTGTATGGTTTCAAATTCTTTTAACTGTAGGTTTTCATATTAGAATTCGTAGGGAGATGATGGTTAATAACGTAAGTAAGTCAACTACCATCCATCTAGTTGTTTGAAGAAAAGTTGGTGAAACGTAACAGGGAGAGGAAGAGGCATTGTAAAGTGACCAAGAATAACTTTCTAGTTGTTTACTAACCCAAGAAATTTGAGAAATTGATTTGTTTACCTTGTTATTACTTATTGATTTACTTACCTTATAAACTCTCCTATCCTTAAAAATTATCAAACTAAAAACTACAAATGGAAGAAATGAAACCCGTATGATTCCTTCGAGATTCGAACCTGAGTTTTGCACTTTCTAGGTAGTTAACTTGGCGAAAGGTGTTTTATGTTGTGGCTAAATAACCGGCAGTTGTAAAAGTTTCTTTCCACGATTTCTGGAAGAGTATGCTTTCGTGAACTCTTCATATTGTAGTGGCGTAAAGTCAGCGAGACACGCCAGACGTAAGAGAACGATCGTGGAGGAGGCAACGATCGACCGAAAGCCAATCGCAAAGCAGGCGCCGCGCACCCTGGAGGGACGAACCGAAGATGCGCGCCCTCTACAAGCGGCTACATCTAGGCCGACATACGTCTGGACAGTCCGTCAGTTACTAGTCAGTTACTAGGCAATACTAGGTCAGAACTCGACTACGAACGAAGCAGTCGCTAGGTCTCAGCGCAGCTACCATCATACAATAGACGACGCCACGAGAAGAGAGAAGAAAGAGACATATGTTCTAAAGTAGAGTATCATTGTAATTTTCAGTCAATAAAACTTGTAATACTAATCTCTATAGAAATGTTTTAGCTGACCGATTCCTGCACCAGTACCTTTCCTGACAACTAAACCGGGGCAAGCTCAACAAATGGCTGGAAGGATGTTAGAACAAATGGTGACGAGGTCACAACACATATGATGATGATAAATATATACAATTAACTATCGATTCCGTTAATTTTGAATCAATTGCTCGTCATAATCGTTAGGGTTAATTTTCTCAAAAACGGAGGTGGGGGGAGGTGTTGAGCCAAAATATCTTACTCCTTTATTTTAGGTTGTACATGAGCGAGCTGCCTAATTCGACCCGTTTCGGTGGGCCGTCATTGAAATCAAATGTTCAAATGTTTGTATAGTCTATGGGACTTAACTACGGAGTCATCAGTCCCTAAACTTACAAACTACTTAGGAACTACTTACGAACTACGACGGCACAAATATCCATGCCCGAGGGGGGATTCGAACCCCCGACCGTAGTGACCGTGCAGACCGTGACTGAAGCGCCTCAGTCTCCTCGGCCACCGCGGGCGGCGGCCGTGATTGAGGCCTTCCCCTTGTAAGTTGAATAAGGTACTACAAATAATGGTCCCTAGGTGGTGCTGTCAAATAATATTCACTTTGCTGAATGTGTTCATAAACGGTAAAAGTGCAGTTTATGCGCAGCGGCTAGCCGTCGCGCTCGCTAGGTTAGGAACGGCAGAGCAGCCAATCGAGAGTCACCATGCCGCGGCCAATAAGAGCGTTACAATTGTATCGAAGCGATGTATGCAAAAGTTTTTCACGATCAACAAGTTACAGCCAAGGGGATGTCCCTTGATCACTGTTTCGAACACATCGTAAAGTAAATAAAGTATGCTATACCTGCTCTGTGGTTGAACGGTTCTTGTATGTACCCTTATTCGGTCAGTAAAAGTAATTACGGTAATTTCCAAGAATGCTTGCAATCGAGGTAGCGTACAACTGTATATCGATTGTTTCTGAACCGGAGAGTCGGGCGGCCGGCCGCGGTGGCCGAGGGGACTGGGGCGCTTCAGTCACGGTCTACACGGCCACTACGGTCGGGGGTTCGAATCCCCCCTTGGGCATGGATATTTGTGTCGTCCTTAGTTGTAGCTAGTTCATAAGTAGTTTGTAAGCTTAGGGACTGATGACCCCGTAGTTAAGTCCCATAAGCTATACAAACATTTGAACATTTGAGATTCGGGCGCTATGCGCCCTTAGATACTAAAAAAACTTCTCGTTTAACCTATACCTAACTTAACTTTCACTTAAGATGATCACTATTTGGTACAGATCATGAAATAAATAAAACTTGCTATACCTGCTCTATGGTTGACTGCTGTGGTGTATCAATAATAGGTCACTTATGGGGTTAATTCGACAATTATCTAAAAATCTCTTCTAAATGGCAAATCAATCAGAATCACACAAGCCGCGGTGGCGTAGCCGAGCGGTCTAAAGCGTCTCGCTGCGGAGCGCGCGGTTGCTCGCCGTGGAGGTTCGAGTCCTCCCTGGGGCATGGGTGTGTGTGTTTGTCCTTAGGTTAGTTTACCTTAGTTTAAGTAGTTTGTAAGATACGGACTGATGACCACGCAGTTTGGTCCGATAGATTTACAAACATTTTTGAACAATCACACACGCCGCATCGAAATCCTCGAATAAACTTCGAAACAGACGCGAAATTTACTTGTCATGAAACACGCAATCTTATTGGCCGACGTAACTCGACTCCTGATTGGCTGCTCTGCCGTTCCTAACCTAGCGAGAGCGACGGCCAGCCGTTGCCGCATAAACTGCACTTTAACCTAAACAGTTTTTTTTTTTTTTTTTTTTTTTTTTTTTTTTTTTTTTTTTTTTTTTTTCCATCGTTAAGGAATGTGGAAAGCAAATGTACAACGCACATCACGCGAACGTAAATTAAGTAATACCAGCGTAATATAAAGTGGAGATGGTATTAAAATATCGCTGCCACCACCTCTGCGTGACACCAGAGAGCCAGTCCAGCAGCAGCAGCAGCAGCAGCAGCCTTGGCCACAGAGCTGCGGCGGTGGCTGCTGTGGCTGCTGTGGTGGCGGCGTCAGCTGATAGCGGCCACACGGACCGGTCGATGGCGCGCCCGGCCGCGGCCGCATACAGACAGCACAGTATAGTATAGGCTGCTCCCTCAATCAGCGCGACTGCTGGCGGCGCACCAGCCCACTCGACGTCTGTCTGCAGCCGCGATCCCACAAAGGCGCCAGGCACCGTAACACGACTGACTGTTGCTAACAAGCGGAACGAAACTCGACTGTTCGCGTCGTACAGTAAATTGGACTGTGCACATCCATTACAATATGCACAACCCAGTCAGTAGCTAACTGTACATTATTAAGTAACTAGCTGTAAACCCGACGTTGACCGGATATTTATTCATTTATTCAAGCCTTGAGTTAGTATCTACATATATTTTGAGTGAAACACGAGATAATTGTGCAATATTCTGCAAATTTTATTTGTTACTAGCCGGTTTTCGGCAGTTACGCCATCGTCAGGTAAACACTACAGAGATATAGTTCACAGGTAAAAAATCTTAAGTTCTTGTACAGATAGTATGTATACAGAAATTTCTTAAAGAAGACTAGTGTTATAGGTATAATTACATCATTGAACTTGTAGAACTTTGATAAAATATGTGACACAAAATATAAATTACAACACAAAGAAATAATTAGTAACATTTGAAATTGAAGTAAATGGTCTATTGATTAACTGTTCAAATATTCAGAATATAGAACGGTAAGTATAAGATGAATGGAACATCTGTGAATATGTTGTTGTTGTTATGGTCTTCAGTCAGGAGACTGGTTTGATGCAGCTTTCCACCCTACTATATCCTGAGCAAGCCTTTTCATAATAACAGCAACCCACATCCACTTGAATCTGCTTAGTATACGCGTCTCTTGGTCTCCCTCTGCGATTTTTACCATACACACTTCCCTCCAATGCTAAATTTACGATTCTTCGATGTCTAAGAATGTGTCCTACCAAGCGATCCCTTCTTTTAGTCAGGGTATGCCAAACATTCCTTTTCTTACCAATTCTGTTCAGTAACTCTTCATTAGTTATGCGATCTACCCACCTAATCTTCATCATTCTTCTGTAGCACCACATTTCAAAAGCCTCTATTCTCTTCCTGTCGCCACTACTTATCGTCCATGTTTCACTCCCGTACAAGGCAACACTCCACACAAATGCCTTTAGAAAAGACTTCCTTACACTTAAATTAATATTCGATGTTAGCAAATTTCTCTTTTTCAAAAATGCTTTTGTTCCCATTGCCATTCTGCATTTTATATCCTATGTACTGCGACCATCGCATGTTATTTTACTACCCAAATAACAAACCTCATCTACCACCTTCACTGTTTAGTTACCTAATCTAATTCCTTCAGCATCGCCTGATTTTCTAAGACCGCATTCCATTATTTTTGTTTTGCTCTTGTTAATGTTCATTTTATACGCTCTCTTCAACACACTGTCCATTCCATTCAACTGCTCCTCCAGGTCCTTTGCTGTCTCTGACAGAATTACAATGTCATCAGAAAAACGCAATGTTTTTATCTGTTCCCCCTGAACTTTAATCCCTACTGCAAATTTTTCCTTGCTTTCCTTCACCGCCTGCTCGATGTACAAATTGAATAATATCGGAGAAAGGCTACAACCCTGTCTTACTCCCTTCCCAACTGATGCTTCCCTTTCATGCCCTTCGAGTCTAATAACTGCGGTCTGGCTTTTGTACAAGTTGTAAATAAGTGTATTCCATTCAACATTGTCAAACGCTTTCTCCAAATCTACAAAAGCTAAAAATGTAGGTTTGCCTTTCCTTAATCTATCTTCTAAGATAAGACGTAAATACTGGCATAAATGTCCATTAAAAACAGAACTAATTTATATCAGGCAAGTAGGCTGCGGAACTGTGGTAGGGATGTGAGACAAGTGAATAGGAGTCAGTGGTTTATGTGGGTCCATTACATTTTGCAGACAAGCTTAGAAGTTCACAGGTCAAAAATCTTAAGTTGTTGTACATCATCATGGGATACTCTGCAAATCACATTTAGGTGCCTGGCAGTGGGTTCATCGAACCACCATTATAATATTTATCTCCCATTCCATTCTCGAATAGCGCGCGGGAAGAGAGAACTCCTGAATCTCTCCGTTCGAGCTCCGATTTCTCGTATTTTATTCTGATGATCATTTTTACCCATGCAAGTGGAAATCAACAATACATTTTCGGATTCGGAGGAGAATGTTGGCGATCGGAGTTTCGTAAGTAGCCCACGCCGCAGCGATAAGCGCCGTTGTTGTAATAATTCCCATCCCAGTTCCTGTATCATTTCTGTAACGCTGTCTCCCCTGTATCGTGACAATACGAAACGAGCTGCCCTTCTTTGGACTCTTTCGATGTCCTCCGTCAAACACACCTGATAAGAATCCCACACTGGGCAGCAATACTCCAAGCCATCTCTCTCTGGCCATCTCCTGTTTTTCTAATAACATGTTATCAGAGAATATATGATAAATAAGACTGCCTTGTATAATGTACAAAATTTTAAGTACAGTATTCTAACAAAGAAAGGTAGTAATCAAAACGCAAATGACACGTAAAATACATTAAATGTATTGCATAGATTGTCCTGTGGTTCATTAATCGTAATAGAAAATGCTAGTCTCTCTGGAAACTGCAGTCTCTTGAAGTTAAAGGGCAAATCTGTCGTAAATAATATGTACTCTGTTTCATTCTCTTCCTTAATTTGTAACTCTACAGAAAGAAATGTAAGGGATGCCGAGGTTGCGAAGGTTGTAAGACGGGGTTGTAGCCTTTCTCCAATGTTATTCAATTTGTACATTGAGCAAGCTATAAAGGAAAGCAAGGAGAAATTTGGATAAGGAATTGAAGTTCACGGTGAAGAAATAAAAACCTCGCGTTTTGCTGATAACATTGTAATTCTGTCAGAGACAGCAAAGGACCTGTAGGAGCAGTTAAACGGAATGGACAGTGTATTGAAATGAGCGTATAAGATGAACATTAATAAGAGCAAAACAAGGGTAATAAGAAAATAAGGCGATACTGAAGGAATTAGATTAGGTAACGGATTAATTAAGGTAGTAAATGCGTTTTGTTACTTGGGCAGTAAAATATGACGGTAGCAGTACAGAGGATATAATATGCAGAATGGCAATAGGAAGAAAAGCGTTTTTAAAAAACGAGAAAGTTATTAACATCGAATGTTAATTTAAGTGTAAGGAACATCTTTCTGAAGGCATTTTTGTGGAGTGTTGCCTTGTATGGGAGTAAAACATGGACGATAAATAGTACGGACAGGAAGAGGATTAAGGCGTTTGAAATGTGGTGCTACAGAAGAATGCTGAAGATTAGGTGGGAGGATCGTGTAACTAATGAGAAGGTAGTGATCGGAATTGGGGATAAAAGAAATTTCTGGCATTCTTTGACCAAAAGAAGAGATCGATTGATAGGACACATTCTTAGACATTAAGGAATCGTGAATTTAGCATTGGAGGGAAGTGTGTGGGGTAAAAATCGCAGTGGGAGACCAATAGATGAATATAGTAAGCAAATGCAAATGGATGTAGATTGCCGTTCTTATGAGGAGATGAAGAAGCTTGCTCAGGCCTTTACCAATACTGTAGCAACAACAGAATCAAAATCAGCCGAGCCGTTCTGAAGTAATGCTCTTTCACATAAGCGGCAATTGATTTTTCTATCCTTGCTAAACTTTCCTCCCTCCTCTCTTTGTCCATCTCCTCTTCCTCTATCTACCTCCACCTTGTCTCCTCCTCCTCCTTTTTCTGCTCCACCCATAGCCCTCGTTCCTGTACATCTCCTTCTCTCCTCCTTGTGATAACAAAGAATGGTACGTGTAATTGACAGTAGCATTTCCTACATAATCCATTTATTCGAATCTTCCGATGCCGGGATAGTTCCTTCGAAAGGGCACGGCCGATTTCCTTCCCCATCCTTACCCAAAAATTTGAGTGTATAATGACCATGCTTTCGACGGCATGTTAAACCCTAAGGTTCCTTCCTTCCTCCCTCGGTCATATGTGTGTGTGTGTTGCCCTTAGCATAAGTTAAAGGCCGCTGTGGAGTAGTCGAGCGGTCTAAAGCGTCTCGCTGCGGAGCGCGCGGTTGCTCGCCGTGGAGGTTCGAGTCCTACCTGGGGTGTGTGTGTTGTCCTTAGGTTAGTTTACCTAGGTTTAAGTAGTTTGTAAGCTACGGACTGATGACCACGCAGCTTGGTCTGATAGATTTACAAACATTTGAACATAAGTTAAATAGTTTGCATCTCTAGCGACCGATGACCCTCGCAGTTTGGTCCCTTGGGTTTAAAAATAATTGACCTTTTTCTTCGGCGACCGCTTCTGTCCGCGGGATGTTCCCCTCCACCACTCTATGCCAACATTGCTCGTGTGTTATTATAACACCGCGCGCGCCGCAGGACGGGATTTTCTGTGACCTGTCATTAATGATGTCGGAACAGAAGTCTGATTAGCTTTCGTGGTGGAACAAAATTAATAAGAAGAAATTAGGTGATGCGCGATTTAGCCCGCCCCTCCCCATTCCCAAAAAAAAAGGCGATCGCAGTGAATATTATTATTATTTTTATCGTCTTTACTTCCTCATTAAGGGCAGCGTTAAAACACAATATATTTTTCACAACATTTTTTTTGCCTCTTTCTTTTCTCTTGGCAAAACGGTTCATCTGTTCCGTGTCTTTCTTCTTCTCCTTCCTGTCACTTAATCTCTCTCTCTCTCTTCCTCCCCCCCTCTCTCTCTCTTCCTCTCTTTGGGTGTTTCCTCAGGTTTCTGTCTCCTTATTTTCTCTGTATATTTTTCTACATGTATATGTCTTCTCTTGAAACGTTTAGTTTCTTGGGATCTTTCATGATTTTCTTTATCCAGTTAGTTTTCACTACAGTAGTTATTACTATATTTAAAATCTTCAGTCATTCTGTGTCTGTCCCCGTAAAATTTTGTCGTTCTTTACCTAACGTTGTCTGGAATCGTTTTTGTTTGATTGTAAAGTTCTTTTGTTGGTCTCTTTATCTAGGCACCATGTCTCTGAATCGACCCATAGATTTTTCTCGGTATTTTCCTATCTTGTACTTCCACTTCCTTGATTTTCGTTCTTCAAATGTTTGTAAATCTAAGGGACTTAACTACGTTGGTCATTAGTCCCGAAGCTTACAAACTACTTAAAGTAAATTATGCTAAAGACAACATAAATAAACACCCATGCCCGAGGGAGGACTCGACCCCCGACGGCGAACGGTCGCGCGCACTGCAGTCAGGGGTCTTAGTGCGCACGGATATTCTGCCGCAGCTGTTTTCGTTCTTCCTTTAATTACTGTTTTCCTGAGGCATAGAAGTCGTCTGGCAAGACTACTATAATATAATGTCTTAATTTGGTACTCGCAGCAATTCCTCTTCTGTTGCAATGTCTCATGTAAGTCTGTATGCTTTTTTTCTTTTTAGTTTTGTGATTCTTAATTCATTGGATGTTGAGTTTAATCTTGTTTTCTGTATAATATCTCCCATCTTTCTACTTGTGTTATCTTTCTGTAATTTATCAGATGATGTCTGTCTATCGAATTCATGTCCATATACTGCGTGTTTTCATACGAGGTTTGTAGTCCTGTTTTGTCTGCGATTTCATGTAGTGTGCGACTTCACGTTTTATCCTACACCGCGGTTATCACAGCTATGATAAAATCAAGTGCACCTATACGCTGTAAGAACTGCGTATTGGGTATGTACGGTTCTCATTTAGAAGTTTAACTCGATGTTATCTTATGGTCGAATTGTACATGTCTGCTCTAATGCCCAGAAACTACATTAGTTGCTGATATTATCTTTCACCTGTGATCCTGTAGTTAAAAACACTCTATACATAGGTTGTACTTGGAGAAGCAAAAAAGAAATATTACATAAAATAACTGGTTCATTAATAAAAATGGTTTATTCTACCGTTTGCAAATTATGTACGCAAAGTGAGAGATTTAGTTGAATAAAAATAATTCAATCATATTGATTCCTTATTGGAAGTGGCAGATGAAATATTAATCATAAATAGAATAAAATGGATAAATAGTTACATTGTCTGCAATAAGAAATTGGTAGCACTTTCCCGCAAATAAGTAATAATTACTTTAAGAAACACAGAAGTACTGTATATTTCACGAGCACTCAACATGAAATTGTCAACAGTTAAAAATAGTTTAAGTTTCCCGAATACCATTTCTACACTTGTAAGTTCTTGAGTGCAAACATAAACATATATCAGCTGCACTGGGGTACACTTGTTCTCTCGAAATTTAGAGTTCCGAGACGCAACCGTTCGATGCGCAGATCTTAACACTTTGGCCGATTGAATCACTCCTATCATTCAGGAGGGTCCTTCCTCTGCCAAGACTAGACAGGGACTTCCCTTTTCTGCTTACCCTTCGCTCACTATCTCTCTCCCAAACACTTGTTCCACACCAGTTGTGTTCCTTGGGTGCTTTCTCATTGGCTGATGGGCATCCCTTCCAAAACCGCATACAGCTTAACATGAGATATTTCTTTAAGTAATACAACATTATTTAAATACAAAAAAGGATTGTTAATTAGTATTACATAAATAGACAAAGTAGTTTTCTTGAGCTTGACCAGTCATGCCAACCAATATTTGCAGAAATTACTGGCAAATTGTACAATAAATTAACAAACTGAATTAAATGTACGAGAGGTAAACAATGCTGATTGTATTCTCAGAGTTACTGTGGAGTATATGATGATCTGTTCATAGTTCCATTATAAATTTATATCAGATGAAATCAGTCATTACATAAGTATATAAAAGTATATAATAGTGTGACACTTTCAATATGATAGCTAAAGATAATAATCTATCATCTAAGCCAGAGTTTGCTGTAATTGCATGACGCATTCGAAAGTTGGTTACTTTAAGCTTGATTTTTTTTCCATTTGTAATTTTTGATATATTTAATTTATTTTTAGAATCATGAGATATGCATAATTATTCCAACATCACAGATGTCTTAAATGTTGACGCTAAACAATTTTATATATTCTTTTATTATGAATTACTGGAGTTTGCATATCACACACATCCTCCAGACACCCTTTAGAAACGCTCGGCTAACAACCTTCATTTGTTTTGAGTACAAAGCGAATTCGACAAAGCCAGACCGCTTGCTCGGTTTTAACCCGATGCCTCGTCTGTCTCAGAGCTGCCCCAACCGCTTGCCGAGGTCACAGAGTTCCTTTTCTTTTTTTTTTTTTTTTTTTTTTTTTTTTTTTTTTTTTTTTTTGTGAGCAGTAAGTAACTGAGCAATTTTTTTTTAGCTGTTCTGCGGTCCACTGCTAGCCCATTATCTTTCCACACAATACCATTACTTATACTAACTGCGCGACGCCCGTTCCCCGTCGGGGATTCGAATCCTCCCTCTGGCATGAATATTTGTGTTGTCTTTAGTATAAGGTATTGCATAAGTAGTTTGTAAGTTTAGGGACTGATGATCCCACAGTTTAATCCCATAAGCTTAACAAACATTTGAACATCTGAATCTGATTATATAAGCATTTAACTGGTTAAATTATAGTTACTGGCTTAAATGAATAAGATTGCAAAAAAATTACCGATTACAATTGATAGTAAGCAGATAAAGACAAAAGGAAAAGAAAAAGACATGAGTTGGCAATTAAACACATTAAGTCCAATATGCTTTAAACAGTCGAGCACCAGAAACCGGTACTCAATCCAATCCAGCCGTCAGTTCCATAAACAATTCTAAACCGAATCGTAAGCAATTTAACATGCAAGCAGCTATTCATGAATTCTGCACTGAAATCTGTCCCCAAATGAAACCGATTGCAACACAGGTCACAACAGTCAATGTTCCAAGGATCACCCTTGAGCGCACAGGGCAGCAAGACGCACATAACTGTACCAGTTACTCTTCCGGAAGAAAATGCTTTTTGAGCATAAGTGGTGTCAGGTGTCACTATTTCTAACCACGGGTATTTCGGCCAAAACAGGAAGTCGTGCTCCCATCGTGTACGTGTTACTTCTTGATAGTACTGGAACTGCCGCCAACCACACACGCTGTCCATCTCTCTCACAGGCAGTTGATAAGGAGCATATGGTGATAGATCCGTACCAAAATTCCTTTTATTTCCTAAACTATTAGCCATCCGGAGTTCCCACTTGGTGCACTTTCATATCTCACCACGCCCTACATGTACCATAAATTTGGACGAATTCAGCGATGACGAGTAGGCGTTCTCTCCTTGTAAGATAACCGCTGACATATAGTTCTCACCTCTGAATAATATATTTTGATGACACAAAGTAATGGAGTCTAGATTGATTGTCTAACCACTGATATCCGTAAACAAATACATAAAAAGTTTAGTTACTCATTTCAAAGAAATGCAGAATGATAGGCTTTTGTGTTCAAGAAATGCACATACATACAGAGGGGTCCAAAAAATGTATCCACTGTTTAAGAGTCCATAACTAGCAAACTAATTGAGAGAGTTGTCTCATTTTTGGTGAAAGTGTAGCTTAAAGTCCAAGATATCACTGTAGGTGTTCGAAATAGTCACCATTAACATTCACACTCAAACGATGTCGCCAAACTGCAGCATGAACTACTGACTGCAACGAGTTGGATATCTGCAAATGAATGTACGATGGATTCTCGAAATTCATCCAATGTGCGTGGATTTTGTCGATAAACGGCGTCCTTTAGTGTTCCCCACAGGTAAAAGAACAGAGGAGTTAAGTCTGGGGAATATGGTGGATACTCCACAGCACCTCTACTACCTATCCATCTTTCTGGTTGATTTTCGTCTAGATAAACTCTAACACGATTTTGGTAGTGGACTGTGACTCCATCTTGTTGAAAGTAAAATCTTCTCAAATAGCAGGTAAAATGGATGTCTGAAGCTTGTGAAGGTACACCTCACCTGTAACTGTGCCGTCAAAGAAGAATGGCCCCGGTAAGAGAACCCACCGCACACATTTACACCTGGCAAATTCACGGCTTTGTTGTAACACTACGGGAGATAGTTCGACTTGTTACTGTTACAGGTCGTCCAGATCGATGTTTATGTACCTCTTTAACACAGCCTTCGGCTTCAAATTTGTCTCGATAGCGACGAATCGTTAAACGTGGCTGTGTTTGATACTCATTTAGCCACTGCGGTAGAAACTTATTAATGTTTTCGTACTTAAAATACCACTTCAAAACTGACTTCCTTTCATTGAATCTAAGCCCTGCGCCAGCCATGTTAAATCAAATAATTAGGTGCAACTAAGAACAAAACACGGACTATCCAGCGACTGTCATCTGACAAACAAGACAACGCAATTCAACGCTTGTGTGGCGATTGCCGAAACTACAAACAATTACACTACCAAAGATGAGACAACTTCGTCAATTAGTTTGCAAGTTATGGACCTTTAAACAGTCGATACATTTTTTGAAACCCTCTGTAGTGTCTGGCATGTACAGTATTACTTCACGCTAGCCGCGGTGGAGTAGCCGAGCGGTCTAAGGCGCCTCGCTGCGGAGCGCACGGTTGCTCGCCGTCGGAAGTTCGAGTCCTCCCTGGGACATATGTGTGTGTGTGTGTGTGTGTGTGTGTGTGTGTTTATGTTGTCCTTAGGTTAGTTTACCTTAGTTTAAGTAGTTTGTAAGCTACGGACTGATGACCACGCAGTTTGCTCCGATAGATTTACAAACATTCGAACATTTTTACTTCATGCTAGTCCAAGAAATATTATTCGTAAGGCTGCCTTTGCAGTAAAATCGTATATGTTTCATTTACATTTCGTAAGGATTTTCATACACGTGAAGAATTTAGAATTCGTATGTAAACGGCGTGTTATACAATTCTCGAGCCGCCTCTGTTTTTTAATAAGCTTACTGTATTAGAATGGTGTTCGATTCTTGGTTTTCCATAACTGTGTTAGACAGAATCCAAAACTTCACTCTTTTGTTCCACACTCTTCGCTGTTTCTGAGTTGGTTCTAGACTATCCTCAATGCACGCTGAAAGAGCGGTCGCTGTGACGCGCAAATTATGTAGGAGCGTTGATGAAGTGAAAACCTTTGTCCTACTGTCACGCAGAGCGGCACACAGGAAGGCAAATGACGTCACTCCTCGCGATACGGCAGAACAATGGACAAAAGCCAGCGCTGGGTCTCTGCGCGAGCTCTCCACGTCGGTACTGGTGCGACATAAGCAACTGCGCTAGCACGCATTGCAAATTCCAGGACAGCCTGAACGACAAATTCTATTCATGATATGGCCAGACAAGCGACGCAGGATACTTTCCAGAAGGACATCAAGAAGTGCTTCGCGACCGAACGCCTACTGTTCTTACGTGCCACAGTTGCAGCACTGGCTAAGCACAATGGATCTACTGGATTGGAAAATCTTGGACAGTGTTGCGGCCCAAAGGAATTACGGAGGATCTGCCACTATCAACACATCCACGCAGGATATCTTCGCTGGTTTGCCAGATGTCAACAACAACTGGACGTAACGTTTCGCCTCGCCGCCATCTCCGGATCTGATGCTGTTGCTGAGTCTCACCGAACTAATGCCAACTTGTTATCTCTGGCTTGGCATCTGTTCGGTGAAGCTGAGCAAGAGCTTCTACAGCTTCATCAGTATTCTACAAGTGCCAGGAGGAGCTTCCACTGCAACATTTAATATGGTGTCTTCTCGTTCAATTAACATATTAAGTGCTGCGTAAAATATGTAACTACCTCAGTACGCGCTTTCATTAATATAATGCTCACAAGTCCTATGCGAGCAAGCCGTTGGAGGTTTATTGTGTTCCTAGATTTCTCGTTTGATAGCAATTGTTTCTTGAAATGCCAAGTGTTATAAGTAGACTTTCGCGGAGAAGTTTAGATTATATACTGTAATATGTTCGTGCTCAAAAGGGGGACAATAAGAAGAAAAACACTATTATTAGTTCCTGCGCACGTAAAATGAATGGGAAAGTAAAAAAAGTCTTGTAAACATACATTAGACTCACCGAGAAAATAAATCAAACAAATGAATATCCTGCAATGAAAGGAAAATCAGAAAAAAAAAAATCCCGGAAAATCGTGTTTTAAATACATCTAGATGAGCCTCTACAGACTGCTTCACTTTAGTTTTGTTCTTGCTCCGGCTTTGAGTTCTTGCCAGGATCTTCTGAGACCAGTGCCGAGTGCCTGTTTATGCTCTTCAGAAAAAATTGCTCTCCGGCTTTCTGGTAGTTGATATTTTAAAACCTTGGTACTTGTTCAGAAACCTTCTTAGTTGGTTCCTGTGTCTGAAATATCGATTTGCCTCAGATCTTTTTCACATTCCTGGAAAAATCTGTACCTTTTCGCCTTATATGGAATGAAATTCCATAGTCTTTTTGTTAAATGGTCATTTTGGTCATCCCCAACAGACGACCGTAAACTAGTAACATATCTCTTCTTAGTTGATGCTGTATTGCTGTACGAGTCCCCATTTGATCTGATTTGCCGTCGTAAAATCATTCTAGTATTCTTCTTAATATCATACGCTCTCTTTTTCCCAGCCAGTTAGTTTGACCTATACTATTCATGGTCGATATTTCAGACGCATATAATTCCTCGAGTTTTATAATAGTGTTATATTGCCGGGACACGGTCCACATACTTACAGGCATTTATACAGATATTTTTGTCAGTTGGCATGCCTGATCTAACTTGCACATCTTGACATAAATTGTTTCCTCTTCTAAATCCCACTGATAACTTCAACGAGATATTGAAATTCTTCACACGACCGATTCTTCAAGACTTGTTATCATCTATTAAGGTCCATCGTAGATGTTTGTCATATATGTTGTCTCCTGAATCTGGAATCTTAACTTTTCAACAATTCCTGAAAGCCCGTTGATTTTGTTGACTATTGAATCCATGCCATTAACAAAAATGGCCCGGTCATCTACAAACGCCAGACAGTTTACGTACACCCCTTTGTGCTTAGGACAAGGTCTGAACCGATCATCCTTTGTTTCTTGTTGGTCTAACAACTTCCTCCACTTTTGAAATGTCCTTTTCCAGCACACAGTTAGAGAGAGAGGTGAGAACAGTTTGTCACCCTGTGTGACTCTCGTTCGGATTGTAAAGGGTCCGGAGAGTTCACTCATAAAGTTTACTTTCTACACTGCATTGGTTAGAGTTCGTTTGGTCAAATATCTGGAAGTATCATCTACTCCAAATACTAATTCATGAGTCCCAGTCACACAATTACGCAAATTTAACAAAAAGACGAAGTAGCTATGTCCTGTCTTCTTGCGCCTAATCATGTTCTTCTGTGTAAATATCAGCCCTTTCTGAAGCCAGCCTGGTAATATCTGATCTGTTGGTCAAGATGAGCATCTATTATTATCTGAACTGCTTTGGAGAGAATTTTACATCCAATAAATACTAATGAGATACGTCTATTTATGTTAGTTTTTATTACCTTTTTTGTGTAAAGGATGGATAAGAGCTGACAGTCATTCATTTAGTATCATTCCAGTTCTACAGATCAAAAAGGAGAAAAATCAGTATTTATTGTAAATTTTCTTTTTGTCCGTATTCTATGAAGACATTAACAAAAGACCAGACGGTCTACTGACTTTGGAGCAAGTGATCTATAAATTATTTTTGAGTAAAGCAAGATTTTTCTATGCTCTACCCATTTTCTGCCCATACCCTACCTCTGCCCATTCCCTCATTCCTCTCATTCCATCGTCGCGGCTATTCGAAATGAAGAAATTAAAATTTATGAATGTACTTAAAGTTTTGTGACAATGATCTCAAATGAGCACAAAGTAACTCTTACAGAAAACTATGCGAAATATCAATGCCAATAAACGTCGCACAAAGACTTCGTCACTACGGTGTTTGGTTTCCACTGCTGACAGCATCATCGACCTAGTAGTTGTAGCATTTCAGCTGCCGGTATGCGTGTGTTACTGCAAACAAGCCATTTCAAACATGAACGTACCTATGATGCGATTTCACGAAACGTTTCTCTTTTCCATTGTCATTTCTACCATTGGTATACAGGGCATAAGTTGATAGCACTTCAGTGTTCAATTATTATTATCATTATTATTAGCAATTTCTCCCCGGAAATGCAAGACGTTAAGCAAATAACTCGAGCAATTTTTCTTTGCGGCCTTCTTTTTCTAGCAATAGGCTTTCATTGCTTCCGAAAAGGTTTGTTTACGCTTATACGACCACTTTGTATTGTTTATGTTTTGGTTGCTCTGATATTTATCTACTTTGTGTCTGAAGTCTTTCTAAAATATCGGCTAATGTTATGTTTCCATTTTTGGGTCCTTTCGAATTTCAAGTAGCCCAAGTGTGGAATTCTTCAGTCAGGTTCCATGATCTACTGTTCCGGTTGTTAGTCAATTTTCTGGTGGTCGGCTGAGTCGAATAGTGATGGCCTGTCTTTTGAATCAACTTTTTTTTTTGTCTGAGAATTCGTATGGACATAATCTGTTCGGTCTGAATCCTGATTGATATTCTACTGGTTTACGTTCTAATTGCTGTTTTTCTGTCAAGACAAAAGCTGATAATTCAAGTTTCATTGGCCTCCTTGTATAATATTAAAAAGCGGTATTCAATTTTTGCGATCACATATTTGTGTTACGATGATAGGAGCATAGTCTTTTACCCCTACAAGTCAATCTAAACATTGAGGAAATACGAGGGTCGTTTGAAAAGTCCGTGCAATAGCACCACCGGCGCGTATCGAGGTCATGTTTAGTTTAGCATCTTTGGAAAGAACCATAGTCTATAAATATCGCTGGAGAGGTCATTTACACGAGCAGAACAGATTTCGTGTTGTCAACATATATTGACCGGCTGATCACGTGATATGGGGACGCTGTCGGTTTCACCGTAAAGCGCTGTTCATTTTTATAATGTCTTTACATCACTATTACAAAATTATTTTCTCAGTAGATGCTGTGGATTATAGACGACATGACAATTTGTATTTGCTACTTGGAATATAACTGTGCTGTTAGCTTTGAAGAACAAAATGAAGAACTATTTCGTTCTTTGCGACTAGGTCCCAGCTCAGCCTTGCCCCTTTCATCTATTTCTACTGCAACCTCTGTAATTTTTTTGTTTTTATGCAGCGATTTTGTCGAATTACGAAGTATTTTGTAGGAAATTTATCTTGTGATTGCATTGAAAAACGGCTTGAGAGTTAACAAGTGCTTCTTAAAGTGACAATTATCGAACCTAGAAGTCCTCTCTTTATTAATCCAGATATGATGCACCACTTGTATTTTTTCTTGTAGGCTAGCGCAAAGTAATATGATTACTAAACACGTTTCGCGTAGCCCTACCTGCTCCAATTAAATTACAGCTTCAATGATGAGTGAAATAAAATCCAGCCGCTTATTAAATGTACTACAAAGTAAATGGCGAATATTAAAAAATACATCAGACATTTCAGTATCCCCCTTCCTCCCCCCTCTCAATACACGTAACATACTCAAGCTTAACAATCTCTGCAACTGATTTTTTTTTATTTTTTATTTTATTCGCAACGGTTGTTAAAGAGGAACTGTGTATATCATGGTTTTTAGGGTTCCGGACATAGGTCAGCAAAAACTGAATCCTTGTTGGATCGCTCTGTCAATAAACTCATTTTTCTAAATTTAAGTAGAAGTCATTGTCGAAAACGCTGAATATTCATAAAGTTTAATTTAAGTCCGTACTCAGGAACGATGTAAATTTAATGTTAGTTTGTGTTCATAAAGTTAAGACTGCGGTGTGAAATTGTCTGTTTGGCGTAAACTTCTGAGAAAACTTCTATCGTTGAGATGAATAATATAATAACAGCGCCATGTATTGGTTTTACGGTGTAGTACTAAACTGTAAGTGTATGCAGTGTTGCATTGGGGACAATGTAGTTATTCTGTATGTATTCTGTATGTTGTGCTCCCCATTATCGAAAACTCGACGAATGCTGAAAGTCTGGCAGTTAAATCAACAGAGCAGTTCATGTCTGTTTAAATAAAACATCATGGTGGTGTCAATGTGCGATAAAGTAAGTATGGGTAATCGTTGAAGGAATGGCGTCAGCTGATCGTCTGAATAGAAATTTCCATTAAATATAGTATTTCCAGTGAATTGTCTAGACGTGTCCCCACGTCCTGCAGTGATTACTTCGTAAAAGACGAAATTGAAATCGGCCGTCTGTAATAGAACTATATATTCAGAACACTAAGTATACTTTTCTCTGCAAAAGAAGACGTTTGTTATCTATCATAATGTAGTCCGCACCAAAAGCAAGTAACTTCAAATTTTAATCTCAATATTATATGGAACAATTATGAAAGCAGAGAGGTTTCTGATGAGTTTGTTGTTCCCGTGTGTATATTATCTCTAGTGGCAGGCACAGAGCAGAAATATCTCTGGAATGAGCATTCAAATGCGCAGAACAGTTTTCGTATCCTGAACATTAAGGTGTAAAAGTCACATAAAATTGGGAAAAATATATTAATCGCCGACTTTATCTTGGTCCTTTTTTGTCCGGTTAAGACCATGGGTAAATGGCTCTTTTAGCGACGCTTCCTCAACTTTCTTGTTGCTTCTGTGACACATTTATTTAGATATTATTTCATGTTATGTGGTTGCTCTGCGAAAAGGAGACGGGGCTTCTTTGCAGCCAATGCAGTACAAACCAATCGTAAGAGCAAATAAATGTGTGTAAAGAGTGGATTTGTCTCAATATCACTTGGTAATTCCAACTTAATGTTGAGAAGATGCACAGAACGCAATGCTCATTCCATAGATATTTCTTCCATGCACAATTTAGTGGTTATACCCGTCGAAAGATGTACTTCTTTTCTTTCCATGACATAGCAAAGCATATGTGATACAGTTAGGAAATTTAAAAAAAAAAGGCCCTACCTGGGCTAAATTTTACTTGCAGTGGTAGCGATTTAGTTTGCTATCGTTGGCAACTAACTATTCGCTTTAGGGTGATGATTAATTTACTGACCAGGACAGCATAAATTGTTTATTTCATCTGGAACATAAAAAAATTATTCCCCTCATTCTACGTGGCTGAGTTTTTAAAAGCATTCAACGGCTCTTGCCAACATCAGCACACAACACCGCCGCCATAAAGTAAAATTGTACCCCTTCTTGTAGTGTATTACACCACAGTTATGAGAATGAAAAAGAAAAACGCAGCAACGCCATAATTAGTTCTTTGGTGTACTATGTAATTAACGTCGCCTCACGTTGTTCTTTCCTGGCATTCCTAAAGAGAACGCAAAGAATTCTTATGTAAATTAGAGTATCGATAGACGCGAAGCAATGTTGTTATGTTTTTAATTCAAATGTATCCTGTCAAAATAAGCAAAGAAATGTCGTTAAGCTGTGAATATAGAAAGTTTAATCAGCAACTCGCTGTTCAATGTTAGTTTGTATTTGCAGAGATAAGATTACGGCTCTTAATTCACAATACTTCTGTCACTGAGGGAATACGCACTACACGACCATGTATTGTTTCTTTGGAGCACTACAAAACCAACAGCACCTTTAGTGGTTCGTTGCTGTTCTATGGCATAATATCGAAAATAAGTAAAAGATTTAAAAAACTGAAAAATTCAGCAGCGCCAACTATTAGTTCTTTGGTGCACTATGTAACTAACAGGGCCTCTCTTTGTTCTGTACTGTACTATCCAGTTTTCTAGGCATTACTAAACAGAATGGACCCAAGATGTAATAAGTACGCACCGAAATCAGAAAGGAAACTACATAAATTCGTGTTTCCTCACAAGGAATTCTTAGTAAATGAAAACATCGATAGACAGGAAGGAACATCGTTATGTTTTAAATGAAAAGGATACCCGCGGAAAGGAGCACTTTTTTCTTTCCAGGGCATTGCAAGGCACGCAGGATACAGCCAGTAAAAAAAAATGATTTTTTTGTATCGTACCTGGGTTAAATTCTACTTGCAGTGGCAGCAGTTTAGTATGTTAACGTTGGCAACTAAAGATTCGCTATAGGGGTATCATTAATTTACTGATCGGAACGACATTATTTATTTCATCATCAACACAAATAATTATTCCCCTCATTGTACGTGACTGATTTTTCAAAAGGATTCAACGGCCTTTGCCAACATCAATACACAACACCGCTGCCGTAAGGAAAATCGTAGCCCTTGTGTGAGTGTATTAACATAAGTTCTGTGAATAAAAAACGCAACATCACCATCTATTAGTTATTTGGTATACTATGTTAGAACAGCGCCTCTATCGGATCTTTGCTATACTACGCTGCAATTGAAGCACAGCATACACCAGAAATTACAAATTACGATATCTCTTCTTCCCCTGATCCGATTTTGATGAAATGAAGTTTATATGTCGCCGCAAGGTTTTCTCAGTTCACTTATGAAACCCCACGAAAGTTCGTATGGTATTCTTGGAGATTTGCTGAACTACACCATACTTATAACCATAGAATACACATAAAACTTCAAATTACGATATCTTTCCTTACTCTGATCCGATTTTGATGATATGTAGCCTATGTTACTCTCCAAACTATTTCCAATTTACCTGTGGAAACCCATGAAAGTTCGTGTAGTACTTTTGGAGATTACCTTAAACAAATAGACATACATTAAGGCTTTTAAACAAATGGTTAAATTATGATATCTTCAATTTCTCTGAACCGATTTTAATTATTGAATCCTTTATGTAACCGCAAGATATGCTAAAGTTACATGTGAAAACCCCATGAAAATTCGTCAAGTAGTTTTGGAGATAAACGTGTTCAAAGAGACAGATAGAGATGACGGTTGTAGATAAAAAAATTCCAAATTACGATTTTCTTTTTTTTCCGTGATCCGATTTTTATGAAACGAAGTCTATATGTTATACCGAGCTACGGTCAAGTTACCTGTGAAAACCCCATGCAAATTGGTGAAGTAGTTTTGGAGATAAGAGGTTTTTAATAGTTGAACAAACGGACATGGCGGTTACTGAAAACACTTAAATTTACGATATCTTTTTTTCCCGTGATCTGATTTTGATAAAATTATGCCTATATGTTGACCAAACTTTTCCTATGTTTCCTGTGAAAACCTCATGAAGAGTCGTCCAGTAGTTTTGAAGATTGAAGGGAACGGCGACAGTCCTACATTCACAGATTTATTATTAGTATAGATTTTTTTCCCCCGTTCAAACGCATCTGCTGAGGCATAGACAATCTCAACAGAATTAGATGGCGGGCCACATGAAGGGATTTGGTTGCATCATATGTACTAATATACGATCCAAGAAAGCAACTGAATTTGTACTTAGATGAGACTTTTTTCCCCTAATTTTTGTTTCCGTTTTGGTTAACCACTTGTAGTAATTTTTTTTTTAATTTCCATAAAACAGAACTGTTTTTTGATGTCACAAGCTTCTACTACTGACACATATTACTGTTTCAGACAAACAAACTGGCCTCACATCATGCAAGTGACAGCCATCTGAAGTTTATCAAGACGAATCAAGTCCTTCTACATAGTCATTTGATGTTCCCGACTATAAAACGCAATGGACACTTTCCAAATTGTAGACCTCAGTCGCCTTTCTGTGTGTGAACACCTGGTAAATTTCTCTCTGAGGGGTTTGTGTACGGAAACTTTTCGAAGTAACTGCTGTGGAAAATTAAAAACTATGGGAACAGCATCTTCCTTCAGCCAACCATATGCAAATTTATCTCTACTGAAACATTCCTTTTCAAAATATTTCTTAGGAACAAAATTATTCCTACTTATCCGTATCTTCACTCTTCATTATCATTCGGGAAACTAAAACGTAATTTAGATAGACTCATTCTACGTTCCACAGGCACACACAGTATGGTTTTCTATTGTGACGATGAGAATTCTGTCTTTTACTTCTATTATGTAAGTTTCTAAACCATTTCGTATGTTGTAAGGCAAATCACAAAGTAAAAAAAAGAAAAACTGGTTACTTTTGAATGTACTATAAGTTAGACAGGGCGCAAATATTAGAAACATACGTAATACAGTTTCCTCTCACAATATTTCTTGGCGTCCATAACAACAGTAATTTATCATTGCTATTACACTATAAACACTCAAAAAAAAAAAAACACAAAGAACACGTAAAATAAAAAACTGCGATCTCTCCTAACACATAAATAAATACAGGGATACCCAGATCAAGTAACAACCCCACGTTTATGTTGACAACATGTGCAGAACGCAATGCTAACTCCAGAGATATTCACACCCTATGGAAAGAACGCACATCAAGCTTCAGCCATACTGGTCTATTTCTTTGTGTTGAGCATTCGTGTGGATCAAGGAAGTGGTGTGATTGTCAAAGAATGGACGAAAAATAATTTCGTGTGGTGATTAAACAATAGTTTATTGAAAGGCAAAACGGCTCAGATGACTAAATAGGTAAAAGGATATCAAAAAAGGATCTAGTGATGGCATAGGTATCCTCACTGATAATGAGTGTTCTATTACAAGTTTTCGAGGCACGTTCGAGCCAGTCTTCGAGATATAAGTCTACATCCTTACTCCGCAAACCACCTGACCGTGTGGGGCGTACCAACGTCACTTTCTCCTATTCCTGTCACGTACGGTTCGCGGGAAAAGCGATTGCGGTAAGCCTCCAAGTAAGCCATAATCTCTCCAATATTATCTCTGTGGTCGTTTGGTGAGATATACGGTCGCGGAAGTAATATATTGGTTGACTCTTCGAGAAACTTTTGGTCTCGGAATTTTGACAAAGTCCGTACCGCGATACATAACGTCTCCCTCGCAGCGTCTGACACTGGAGTTTACTACTCATCTGCGCGGCTATTAATTGAAGTAATAATGCAGTCTAGATCGCAATTTCTTTTATTTCCTTGGTAACCGAGGACAACTGAAGTGACATCTGGCGTTCCCCAGGAAGTGTTATAGGGCCCCTACTGTTCCTTATTTTTATAAGCGTTTTAGGAGACAATCTAAGTAGCTCTCTTAGGTTGTTCGCGGATGACGGTGTCACGTATCGGTTAGTAAAGTCACCAGAAGATCAAAAGCAACTGCAAAAAGATTTAGAAAAGATATCTGCGTGATGCAAAAAATGGCAATTGACCCTTAATAATGACAAGTGTGAAGTCATCCATAAGACCAGTAAAAGAAGCCAGTTAAACTTTATTTAAAAGATTAATCAGTTAAAACTATAGGCCGTCAAATAATCTATATACCTAGGACTAACAAACAACTTAAATTGGAAAGATCAATAGAAAATATTGTAGGGAAAGCAAACCAAAGACTACGGTTCGTTTGCAGAACATGCAACAGTTCTACTAAAGAAACTGTCTACACTAAACTTGTGCGTCCTATTTTGGAGTATTGCTGCGCATTGTGGGATCCTCACCAAGTAGGACTGACAGAAAATGTATAGAAACTTCAAAGAAGGGCAGCTCGTTTTGTACTATCGTCATATAGGGGGGGAGAGAGTTACAGAACTGATGCACGAGTTAGGGTGGAAATCATTAAAAGAAAGGCGTTATTTGTTGGGACGAGATCTATTTGCGAAATTTCTTTCATCTTCACCCACCTACAAAGGAAGACAGGATCATAAAAATAAAATAAATCATATCGAAAACGGGAAGATTTGTGTTTTCCTTTTTCCCTCGAGCTATCAGAGAATGAAACTGTAGAGAAACATCATAAAAGCGGTTCGATGAACCCTCTGCCATGTACTTCTGCCATGACTTTCAGAGTATTTATCCCTCAAGCGGTACGGTGGTTGGAGACGAAATAGATGGTACGATCGGGTCTAATCCGAACCACTCCCTCTTCGATGTTTATGTAGATATATGTACACAGTAAGTATGTTATTTAATCATATAGTTTATTGAGACTATGTTATACGACAAAAATCCTATTTGTAGACATAACATATAACTGTCAGCCCTTAGTGGCCGTCAAATCCAAATCATAGAACCTACACAAAATAATACACATTTCCTGTCTTGTCTGACGAAACACGTTATAATATAAAGTAGAAATGAAATGTTTACACAAATAGAAAGGAATATCATATATATGTTTTCTCACTAGAATTATCAGTCACTCACCTAACACACAATACTGTTATGTACTCACTACATTTGCATGAATTGTATTTGAGACAAAATTAATTTCCTTCACTGTTTTCCGAAGGATCTCTTCTTCGTTTTGTCCGCAAATACTGATTGTGTGTGGCAGTGGATTAGTCCTTTCCCTAACACATATGCAATTGTCAAACGAAGAGCTCTCGAAATACGTGGATTGGGCATTCACAGGCGTTTCATCAAACCTAACACGAGATTTTATAGGGACGTGGTCCGTGCATGTATCGGAAATGAATCTTGGTTCGTATTACATTTGTATAACACGAAACTATTCACAGCTGCGATGTTCAACATTCCGAGGAAGTCTCTGAATGGCCACCTTCGTGTTTTCCGTTTGGCAGGCTTGTCTCTGCAAATTTTGTCCAACACGTCCTCCTGACACTGGGTCCGAAATCTAAGAACATACTGTGTTGGTATGGATAAATCATCTTTCTTTGTTTGCTCTTTTCCAAGATACGTGATGCCTGAAATGAAATAGAACGTTCTAGCGTCAAACAACGAAACTATTTGTAGACCATACTTATCAGTATACTGCAAACAATGGCTTCCAAAAGTATCCCACATTTCCCGAAACGCAGCAAATTTATCTTTAGACTTTCTCGACTCTCTATTACTTTTATCATCGAATATAAAATTTTGTAGATGGGATGTAAATCGTTTCTGTGACATAGCACAATGCAAGATTCGTGATCCATACATCTTGGTAGACCTACATCTTAGCATAAACCAGAACCGTTCAAGGCACCGCTCATACACAAGAGACCAATGAAAGCCTTTATCTCAGATACATCTGACGGATCTAAAAATGAGTTCCTTGGATCACTGTACTTGAGCTTTGTGTGTTCTATTTCGTTATCAGTAATATGAACAATGTTGCATATCATTTCCTCAGTGACAAAAAGTGAAAATAATGTTTTTGCATCTTTAATCCCAAACGCCTTCCCTTTAGCTCCAGGCACATCAGTGATCACATTTCAAGAAAAGGTTCGTGATTATTTTGAACGTAAAGGCTCTACCTAACTCAAACTTTCTACCGTCTGTTTCTTCTTCTGCACTGCTACACCTCTGACCCACATCATCACAGTCGAAAACATCTTCTTCTATATCACTGTTATAAGACTTCCATCGTCAGATTCTGAGATAGACTCTTCAAGGTCATGTAAAGTGTAAGTTATGTAATACGTGGATTGGGAGAAACTGCTGGCACGAAACGCTAAATGTAAAGTGGGGATATGAAATAAATTGGAATGATAGACAGGTGCGGCTGATCCTGAATTAATAACTGTGAAATAAAATTAATGATTGATATTAAAAATTATATTGATTGAATATGGCCCTGATTCAATCATAATTGACAATCTCCCTTCCACTTCCTGCAAGCGACATATAATAAATAATTTCTCCCTACAAAAAATAAATAAAATACAAATAAAATCTAATGAGCTAACTGGGATCTAACAGCTATTAATGTTAGAAAACATCCTTTTTAACAATAAGTTTATTATTACCGGTAAGTATTTCTGACTCAAAAATTCACAATGAAAAACAAATGCAAAACACAAACTAGATTGAACATCCAAGTTCACAAACACCATCAAATAAGAAAGAATAATCTAACAGATTAAGACGTTACACTGCACTATGAAACTTGAATTTAACACCGACTAATAAGTCAAAAACCCCTATCATGAATTGATACAATATTCGTAACGAAATAACTGAACCGGAATATCAGTGCTGGGTTGATTTTCCTAACACAATCCCACTATAACCAACGCCACCTCGATACTAGGCCTGTGCGCTACCTGCCAAGAGTAGTCGTAACATAGGAAAATTATTTGTCTCACGTAGCGTTGTGATGAGTTTGGGAATACGTACACGTTCCACACAGTGTTTCAGAATGTTCTTAATGTTACTTATGTGATTCACAGACAATCTAGTTTGGTATAAGATATTTATGAACTATTAGTAAGATATCGTACCGATATTGGAATCGGACGATTCGTATTAGGCATTTTGCCTCTTACCAGCAAAAATCTGCACGGAGAATCGCATAAACAGCATTCCGAACATTCTGAAACACAGTGTGCAGCATGTAAATATTCCCATACTCAGTACAACACTATGTAAGACAAATATTTTTTGTGTTATGACTACTCTTGGCAGGCAGCGCACAGGCCTTGTATCTAGGTGGCATTGCTATAACGCAGAACTGATGAAACGGCTATTTGTTGCTGACGAGCGCTTTGCCATACATTACCAAACTGACGACTAGCGTGTGAAGGTGCTGCGCTGCAGTGGCGTGGGCGCTGGGCGGCTGTAAACTAAAAAATTTCCGCGACCACGAAATTGAATCACGCTCCGTCACTCGGAAGCTGTACACCCTCCTATCAGCCTCTGTGTGCTCGGCAGTAGACAGTGCCTATGATCTCAAGTCAGGGCCACTTCAGTCAGCGTAGACAAGTACGCACAAGTACTGAAGGCCTAGATAACTCCAGAAGTTGAGTATATCGTAACTAGTGCCTCGGTGCACTAATATTGGCTGGTTGACTTTATCCAAACCCAAAACAAGGACTTTCAACTCAAGTACAAATCTCAAAGTGTACCCTGAAACTTAAACAGGTTCTCCCGTCCAAGTATTGGCTCAATAAGCTGTCACGTCCAGTGGCGTAGCTATGTCATCAAGGGCCCCGGGGCAAAAATGACATTGGGGCCCTCTTTACACTAATACTGTACAGATCCCAAAACTACATCATCAGCGCCTTACCGCCCACTGGAAGACGTAATAAGTCAAACCTAAATACTACTAAGTAAATTATTATGTGTCACGCAGCAGATAATGTTTAATCGTACTTTCTAATATAAGTGAGAAAGTTTGTTTCTTTGTTATGCGTTCACGCAAAAATTACTAGCTGATTTGGACGAAATTTTGCAGAGGAATAGAGATAGAGTTGGACCTGGGTAGGACATGCAGATAAAATGCCCCTTGGGATATTTTTCGTTAGCGGTGACAGCAGGCGGACTTTTGTCAGTGCCGACAACTCAATCTCGCTAAACTGTTGCGCTGTTGGCTCATTTCGTTGATAGCCCAGTCAAAGAAGGAAAACAGGGGAAATATTCGTGTAGGATGGTCTCATCAAAAGTAAGTTGCCGGATTTTGTTTGATGAAACACTTTGGATTGAGCCGTGCCCCTACCAGGCTTCTTGAAGTATATGGTAGTGTCTGGCCAAGAAAAAGTAATAAGTAAAATAACTAAGTCGATATCTTCGCTTATTATCGTGACAATGGGGTACAGGGCAGCGTCTTGATGCACAGTTCACTATTGAGACAAAGTAATTATTACATGAAACTTCTGATTCGTGAATGTAATTAAACCTTTAAATGGCAGAATAAACAAATAGTGTGCGGGTAGAAACGTACCTTAAAAGATTTCGTGAAGTACTGAATTCTCACCACAGTGAAATTGTTTGTTTTTCACATAGAAGAACTGAGCAGAATGCGGCGGAGGGTATAGTATTAGTATGAACGTAAATTGAAGGGCGAATAGTTCTTATGGTATGGGAAGGCGCCGTTCCCAGAAAAAAACCACACAATGCCGAATCCATTTCCCGCTTTTTATTGCAAGGTAGTGTGTAGAAAGGTACGTAGATTCTGTTCGATATTCCTTTCAGTATTAACGCATTTGTGGAAAATTTTGCTTTGTTTTGCTTGAAGTAAGCTATTTAAGTACAGATAAGTTAAAAATATTGCAAATTAGTACCTTAGTTCATGATTTTTTTTTTTTTTTTTTTTTTTTTTTTTTTTTTTTTTTTTTTTTTTTTTTTTTTTTTTTTGTGAGAGTTATATATGTCTCACATGACGCCAGAGTAAAGTGCCAGGTGTGTCATTTGCTATGACGCTAATAATTTTGGGTTGGTACTCCTGTAAGTCTTTCATTCCACAACATTATTTGTGTACAGTTCCATTATTGTTTTTCTGCATTGTTACTATAGTCACAGTCTAGACTGTGCTATAGTCTTTATTCAGTGTTGTTTGTTCCGTAACACAGTGATATTGTAGCAGGAGAAAGTGTCTCTTAGAAGTTATGTAGATGAACAAAGGCATGTACAGAACCTTTTAGATGAAGTTATGGACATAAGTGAAGAAGATGAAGATACTACTGAAATGGAAAAATAAGAGGAATGTGTTAATGCTGAGTACTGTTCATGGAGAGGAAGAAGCTGATGTTCAAAGCAAGAGGGGCACAAAGAAAAACCAGCAATGATAACTGACTATAATTAGTCATTTATAGATCTTTCTCACCAAACGAAGTCCTATACTGTCTAAGGCGGGGTGTGAAATGGTGCAGGAAGCTTGCAGTTGAACTGTTGACAGGGTCAGCACTGGTAAATGCTCTTGTGATTTACCGATACCTCAAGAAGATCATGTCAATCACAGAATTCAAAGAGGAATAAGGTCTGTTAAATCTAGACTTGATGCAGCCTTGTTTTCGATTGCTATGAGTGCTGAATGTCCGAGTCGAGCTTGAGCCATACTGTTCCTCAGATGCGTTTTGATAATTTTTAATTTGCTGAACGACCTTTCGGCTGCTACAGAAGAATAAAAATAAATACTTCCGTAACATCAAATACTTCCGTAACATCAAATTCTAATAATGCGTATTTTGTTATAATTTACTTACATAATTGACTAATTGTCCATGTTGGGGACAATTTCGGCAGCAGAAATTAAAAGTCGAAATTCCTTCATTCAACTACGGTATTATATAGAGTATAACGTCTATTATCCGAAGTAATTTGGGGACATGGATATTCGGAAAACCGTTTTATTCGGATATTCGAACTGTACACTTCTATTTGCCAATAAGAAGTACTGTACAGTAAATGTATTTATACTGTATCCTTCACATTGCGCCGAACCGGCACGCCGCAACACTTGGAAGACGCAGCTGTTGCTGTGAGCAGCTCTGATGCTGCCGCTACTTATGCCGACTGAAGTGTCTATTGTTGGACACATTGACTGGCAGTTTCGCCTGTCAGCAGCGCCACATAGTGGCGTCTTGTGAAGGCCCAATTAGAAGAAGTGTTCCGTCAGCCGGTGGCCCAGTGCGGCTACTGTGGGAAACTTGGTTTGAGGGGAAGGGTAAAAAAATTAAATAAAACATTCGACGCTCTACTGTAACTTTTTTTCGATCGTCACTCACGAAGGCCGAGGGGCCCCTGGAGCGCGGGGGCCCCAGGGCACTGCCCCGCCTAGCCCTATGATAGCTACGCCACTGGTCACGTCAGCACTCCAGCGGAGCGAAACACGAAGACCCCCATACCGCGTCTGCTGCGCAAGACCCAAGATAATCGAGTTCTCAAACTCCGGCCAGTAAAATTTCACCAAACGACTAGCCTATTTCGAAAAACTGACGCTTTGAACATCAGCCAATCAGAGTCGGCTAACCCTTTCCTACACACATTTTGGCGCGACTCTCTGCGAACGGTCCAAACCGTCACCGTAAAAGCGAATGCCAAGCTTCTATAAAAAAAAAAAAAAAAAAAAAAAAAAAAAAAAAAAAAAAAAACAGCCACAGACAAGATTCTTGGCGCTTGTCTTAACAGAGGGGCTGGCTATCTTTTTCTAAAATCGGATGGTGCGGTTCTGAGAGCCCTAACAATACCCCTCCTCCTCAGTTTGGGCACAGACAAATATATACAGGCGGGAAACCTCCGTAAGGACCCGGTCACACGCTCAGGGGTGCGGGGAGAGAAGGTTCCGTAAGATGTCCCATGATGGTGCTGCGGTCAGAAGCAGCCCTTTAAACTGGCCAGAGCACCACTTCCTCTCAAATGCCGGCACACCGGACACAGCCGTGGCCTTGTGGCACGCGGCACGAGCTCTCCCCTCAGCCTCCCCTCCACGCTACCCTCAGAAGCGCCTCTAGTGTCGTCTACCGGTACTCCAGTACTAAGCCAGGGAACCGTCTGACACCTGCTAGCATTTTACGGAACTACGAGGGCGGCGTAGGACAGAGGTTTAGGGGGGGGGGCTTCTCCTCTGTATAGTGCATATGTTACCACAGAGTAGCATAAACAGAGAAGCAGCCCTACCTAAACCACTGTCCTACGCTCCCCTCGTAGTTCCGTAAGATGCTAGCAGGTGTCAGGCGGTTCCCTGGCTCAGTACCGGTACACCACACTAGAGGCACTTCTCAGGGTGCCTCTCGCACGTCAGAGGGTAGCGTGGAGGGGAGGCTGAGGGGAGAGATCGTGCCACCTGCCACGAGACCATGGATGTGTCCGGCTTGCTGGCGTTTGAGGGGAGGTGGTGGTGGGGACAGCCGCTACCTGCCGCCTGCTCTGGCCAGTTTAAAGGGCTGCTTCTGACCGCAGCGCCATCATAGGACATCTTACAGAACTGCTTCAGCACCCCCTGCCTCGCACCCCTGAGCGTAGGACCGGGCCCTTACGGAGTTTTCCCGTCTGTATATATTTGTCTGTGACGTTACTCTGTAGTTTGGGACACTAGGCTAACACATTTACAAGCTGCCGCTCGGCCAGAGGCACCTTGCTATCGCTGCCCCCACGGCGAGACCCAGTAGCAGGTAGAGAGGCCGTAACGGCCGCCTTCACCGGAGTTCCTCTCTCCCCCGTCAAGAAAAAGTTAGCTCTGTTTCTCCCCTCTGCCGAAATCTTCCTCGCACTGCATTCGCGATAGCAATAGAAAAATGCGCGTACTGGTCACTTTACGTCATTTTACAGACGATAAAGTTAATAAAGATGAGAGATGGGCTGCCATCTATCAGTCAGGGTCGTCATTCTCTTGGTCTCAAAAATCTTCCTGGCGACGTAACATAGCTAACTGCTTCACGTGAGTTTAACAGTTGTTTCCAAGTCATGTTCGTATGAAAACTGCGCAAAAGATATATAGTGAAATCAGTGACATCAGTGGTATGGGTGTGTCAGGTACGACTCAGAATACACTCAGCAAGCCAAGGTCACTTACACGATAATTGCAGCCACTGCAATAGCCAGGACACTAGTGATGGGAACAATCGAATGAAAACAATCGATTCATTCGGTTGTTGGTAAAAAATCGATCATTCGGTTGTAGTTTCTCGTATCAGTTGAATTATTCAATTATTCATTTATTCTTTTGAGTGAAACCACTCGGTGGGACCAACCGAATGAAACAACCGATTCAGACGGACTATTCATTCGTTTTTTTGAGTGAAACCAGTCGGTGGGATCAACCGAATGAAAAAATCGACGCAGTCGGTTGGACTACTCATTCCTTCTTTTGAGTGAAATCAGTCGATCGTAGTTTTACTATGTTGGATTAATATTAGTTTTTTTTTTCCGAATGAAAGTAGTCTGTGGGAACAACCGAATGAAAACATGCGACACTTTTGCAGTTTTGTACATTGGCTGAATTACTCATTCTTTCTTTTCAAGTGAAAAGAGGCAGTGAGTTTTCCTGTCGGTTGAACCATGTAATCATTATCCCAACTGAAACGACTCAGTGTTTTAGCTTACAGAGCTATACATTTATTTCTATGAATGAAACTGACATGCACATCACATAACTACAGCAGTGCTACATTATACCGCCATGTAAAAAGGGTATGCCAAAGTTAAAATGCGTATTATAATGTTCATTTAATTACGTACTGAATAAAGTAACTTTTCGTTTTATAATACATGGTAACAGTGATTCATATTTTGTTGTAGATTGAATCGTTCGAGGTGCCATCAACGAGTAAGTAATTAGATGTCATATCGCTGGAGCAGGCCTGCGATCACTTTCATTGCCCACCACAGACATCAAAAACTCCGATCATCTGGGCCCTATCAGATTACTTTCGCAGACACCCACAATCTGTAGAAGATAAGTGGCCAATGACCACGAAGTATCGCGGGGAGTGTGGACACGAGAGGGGGTCCTGCCTCGCTGGCGTTTTCACTGCTGACAGCGCCAGCAGGCGCGCGCCAACTCCACACAACAGTGTCTGGTGGGCGGTGCGTGCCATCACGCATTGTTGTCGGTTTCTTACTGTCTCAAAGAAGCGTGGAAGCTACAGGGTGTTTCAAAATGATCGCTACAAGTTTAATCTCGCATACTGTATCTCCGAAGTGGGAACAGGTAGAAACGTGCGGTTTGCGGCTTATTGTTCATACATATCTAAGGTACTAGTAGGACAGAGTTAAGTATTTTAACTTTGAGCATATTTGCTAGACCCAAATTCGAATATCACTAAAACATTAGGTATTGTAAAAAAACGTTTATTAAAGTATTTTGTATAAAAATATTTCTTATAAAAATATTTTTGTTAATTCCATCTAAATTGAAGGAGAAGACATACAACATTTATCAGTGCTGTAAATTTTCTTCAGCGCGTCTGTATTCGTCAACAGTGTATGAAAACATTCCTCTCAAGTTTCATAATTATTCACTCTTGTCATAGATATTTCTGTGGTTATCGTTAAAACGGTTTGGAGGTTTATTCCATCCCTCCGCCATGTACCATAGAAAATCTTATATGAACAGTGAACTGCCACTTGTTTTGAAAATATAAAACTTCATCAAGATCGGAATAAAACTCTATATTGGTGTCGAAGTCTGGAATACCTTCTTTCATGCATCAAACTAAAGTAGATGTAGACCGTGACCATTCTCTTTCTTTGAAGGTGAAGAGTGAAATATATCATTAAAATTCGAATACAAACGGGATTTGTTGCAGTTAGTAGGTAAAGTAGCCTCCGCCATGCACCTACGAAATTTATTGTACACAGTTACCTTCACCTTGTTTAAAGGTCAAGTGTGCTAAATTTCACCAAGATCGCAGCCAAATTGTGGGTTTTGTCGTTGTATGTAAAGTACTCTCCGCCATGCACCGAATGAAATTTGATGTAGACAGTGACGTTCCTCTTGCTTTGAAGGTCAAGTGTGCAAAATTTCATGAAGATTGGAACAAAACTGCAGATTTGCATGCAATAGAAACACACACACGGACACACTGCTATATTTTTAAGATTTGTCTCTAAGAATGTTCCATGCTGAATCACGGTTCATTTATACCCGAAAAGGCAGAAGGAGTATGCAAATAAAGTCACACAAAGTCGATGAATTAATAAAAACATCCATATAACTGCAGAAACCGACAAAGACTTTTTCCAGACGGTTGTATCGCATCAAGTGAAACCACTCAATGCCGAGAACATTCATATTTGGGCAGAGACTTGTTTCATTCGGTGCTCGCACATCGACTGAAACCACTCAAACCCACTGAATGAGTGAAAACATTCATATAGCGGCTGCAACCGACAGAGACTGGTTTCATTCGATTGTTTCGCACCGACTGAAACCACTCAAACCCCGCCAGTGAGTGAAAACATTCATACGGCCACACAGACTATTTTCATTCGGTTGTTTCATTCGACTGAAAAAACCGACTGAACGAAAAAACAACCGATTGACCAATCGGTTGTTAAAAGCAGTCGGTTGTCCCATCACTACAGGGCACGGCTGGCTAGTAGGGTTCCTGGCCGGCTCCACTTCCTGTACGGACCGTGTACAGCACTGTACGGTAAAACTGAACCGTTGGGTCGGATCCGACCCGCTCTGTACCATTTGAGGGTTATGTAGATGATTCCTAAAATTTCTTTAAAATTTGAAGTACACGACCACATTATTACATGTTTTGCTAGGTGGACGTGAAGAAGCCCCCATCCCTTGTTATTGCGAGATTTAATTTATTGTTGACTCCCACCTACATAGGTAGAAATCATCAAAATAAAATACGAGAAATCAGATGTTCTTTCTTCCGGCGCTCTATTCGAGAATGGAATAGGAGATTAATAGTATAAAGGTGTTTCGATGAACCCTCTGCCAGGCACTTAAATGTGATTTGCAGAGTATCCCATGTAGATGTAGATTTTCGCTAGGTGGACGCGAAGAATCCACCATCCCTTGCGAGATTTAATGTATCTAGAACTGTGGAGCAGTGCTGCGTTTAGCCGCAGTCTGCTGTGACCTTCCAACTGCACTCCCGGTAGGGGAATACGTACCATAACACTTACTGTTCCACCACCAACTCATTCCCGTTCATTCCCGTTGTAGCACAGTTGTAAGTGGTAATCACTCCAGGGAATAGAGGTTACGAGAAGGGTTTGTGTTTCTCTGCGTGCCCCGAATCTCTTAAGGTAACGCCGACAGCATGTTTCAGTAACAAAGACACGGCCGATTTCACAAGCAAAAGTTGTAATCCATCTTTAATAATCTCGTCTACGACAAGAAGTTAAACCCCAATCTTCGATTCCTCTCATACAACCATATCAGCTATTGTCGTATTGTGTAACTTCGCTTTTCCTACACTAACTTCTTAATAACACTGATTTATTCAATTTAGCCACGACCACTTCACGAGCAACATATTACTTCATTGTACACATTCCTAGAAAAAATAATTGAAAAAATTAAAACCTTTATGGCAGCAGGAGTGTTATAGTTAACCGAAAAATGTATTTATTTATTTTCCCGGAAGTGTACAAAACATCGTTTATCGGGAAATAAATTTTTCAGACACACGTTGCGAAATAAATGAATTGTCTGCATGCTGCTGTACTTGTACGCAGTGTCACTGTGCTGAAATTCTTGTGACAGCTCTGAAATTGCACCAGTTAGAAGAAGTGAGCACTGACAGCCTATGAAATACGTATTTTCCAATTAAAACACAGCTCGTATGTTTTACTTATGTTGCATATTTTTGTTTAAAAATAAGTCCGTGGAGAATGAGATTTAACTATGATAGCATTACCTTTTACAACCACATTCAAAACGTTATTAATGAGTTGAGCAATGAAGAGTCGAAGTATTTGATGGACTACATTTAAAAAAAGTTGTAAAAGCACCCAACCTTATTTTTCAAAGAGGAGAAAAGTTACATATCTTCCATGTAGTTGCTACCTTACTCTTTCTAAAGATCTTATGCACCTTATATTTTTTTTCATTAAACTGTGTGTTACTTGCTATGTATGCCTAAATGGATTGGTGACCATAATTTATATAATTTTTGTTGTCCTCTGAACCCAGTTTTCTGTAGGTTTGACTCCAAAAGTCTCATATCATATCTTTGTCTTTAGATTCATGTACGGTCAAAACTAAAATCCTCTGTAGCTTTTTTAGGTTTGGGTTTGCTGATTTAGTAAACTCACCTATTTATTTATTTATGTATTGTTATTTATTTATTTTTGCACTTGCACTCTTTTTCGTGCGCATGGAAAACGCCACGTTGCGCCTTATTTTGCATTCAAAGTTAACAAAGAAAGATAAGAGTTGTAGGTTGATAAAAGTGCGTCTGAATAGTTCGGTAAATTGTCCCATATATTACTTACCGCGTATATTACAAGCGCCCCTATATTGCAGTGAAGTGGTCATACACGCTGTGACACAGCTTACAGGGTCAGTGTGAAAACTTGTTATTGCAGCATGGAGCGCTAAATGGAGCAATGGAGCAACGCATTAACATCAAGTTTTGTTTCATATTAGACAAAACGGTGACGGAGGGTGTGTGTGTGTGTGTGTGTGTGTGTGTGTGTTGATGGAAATGAGGGACCAAACAATGAGGTCATCAGTCCCTTTACCTCCGAATTGTATATGCCACAGAACCCAACGAAAAATGTGGGAAAGCTAAAAGACCATTCCACTAGGAATTAAAATCATCTCACCGACAAGACTAAAGGCTAGTCTACATGACGACATTAGGTTGCGAAACTCGTTACATGAAATGAATTGCGCGCAACTGGTTTCGTGTATGTCTGTAGACACGGCGGCAATACTATACACTACAGTTTCGTTGTTTTGTGAGTGCGGTAGTAGCCATAAAATGGAAGTTTTGGTAGCTGTAACAGGTGTGGCGAATCTATTGCTTGTCTGTGCGAAGTCGCTGCATAAGGCTAAACATAAAAAGAATAAGAAACGTGTTTTGGTTCGTGAATGGATTAAAAAAAGACGTCAGCTCTGTTGCTCAGCGACCTTGCTGAAAGAAATTGTGACTGAAGACCCTAGAAGCTATTTTAATCAACTTAGAATGTCACCAGAGCAGTTCACGTTCCTTTTAAACAGAGTTAGTAATGAAATAAACAAACAAGTTACCGTTATGCGTGAAGAATTGTTACCAGAACTGAAATTACAAATTGCATTACGTTTCTTGTCAAGTAGATATTCGTCTCTGCAGTACTTGTACCGTGTTCCGAAATCCACAATTGCCATACTTCGTTTGTATAGGTATTTCGAATTGGATGTATTTTAGTCTGCAATTCACTAATCGTCAACCCATAAATATATAAATGAATGTTCAAATGTTTGTAAAGCTTATGGGACTTAACTACGGGGTCATCAGTCCCTAAACTTACAAACTACTTATGAACTAGCGAATCCTAAGGACGGCACAAATATCCATGCCCGAGGGGGGATTCGAACCCCCGACTGCAGTGGCCGTGAGGCCGTGACTGGAGCGCCTCAGTCCCCTCGGCCACCGCGGCCGGCTCAATATATAATTTCACAAATAATTGCTAGAAGAGCACTAACACGCCTTTAAAATCGCACAAACACCTACGCAATGCCTATATGTTCAAAAACTGAATTATTTCTTCCGTTCCCCCCCCCCCCCCTGCATATATATTTTGTTCTGTATACGCGCTATCGGTTTCGCCAAAGTTGGAACGTGCCGAAACTATTTAGTTTTGCGAACGAGTTGCGCGAACGCCTGCCGCGCATGCGCTTTGGCCAGTAGCGCAGTTTCATGAAACGTAGTGCCGTCGTGTAAACTAGCCTTTAAACCAACTTAGGACAGCGCAAGTTACAGTGTCCGCTCCCCTGGCTCCGGAAACGACGACAACCTTCTAAACCACAAGTTACTAACGGAGGGTCATGGGATGTTAGTACAAGTGTACGGTGATGAAGCACTAGGTAAAAAATGTATGTTTGAGTGATTTTAACGCTTTAGAGAAGGAAAGGGAGGTGTCGACGATGATCCACGTTTGGATCGACTGTTCACAATCACAGTCCCAGACAACATCCAAGGAGTGCGACTGATTCTTGTGGATGATCGGAGGCGGCGGAGGTTGACAGCAGACGAGTTGAAGATCAGCACAGACGGTGTTAACATAGCGGAAGTCCAACAACGCGTGACCTCAGTGCTTCGAGCGATTCCACAAGAAGTGTGTGCTCACAGTTTCCAACAGCTGTACAACAGATGTCAGAAGACTTCAAATGTTCAAATGTTTGTAAATCTCAGGGACTTAACTACGTTGGTCATCAGCCCCCAGGCTTAGAAACTACTTAAACTAAAGGCTAGTCTACACGACGACACCAGGTTACGACACTCGTTGCGTGAAATGAATTGCACGCAACTGGTTTCGAGTATGCCTGTAAACACGGCGCCAATACTATACACTACAGTTTCGTTGTTTTATGAGTGCTGTAGTCACCGTAGAAAGAAAGATTTGGTATCTGTAAGAGTTGTGGCGGAGCTATTGCTTCTCTGTGTGAAGTCGCTGCCTTAGACTAAACATAAAAAGGACAAGAAACGTGATTGCATTCGTGACTGGATAAAAATAATAATAATAATAATAAAATAAAGAAATAAAGAAAAATACGTCTGCTAGGTTTCTGAGCGACCTTGCTGAAAGAAATTGTGCTTGAAGACCCTAGAAGTTATTTTAATCATCTTAGAATGTCACCAGACCAGTTCACGTTTCTTTTAAACGAAGTTAGTAATGCAATAAAGAAACAAGATACTGTTACGCATGAAGCATTGTTACCAATACTGAAATTACAAATTACGTTTTTCAAGTGGAGATTCCTATTCGTTTCTACAGTATCTGTACCGTGTTCCGAAATCCACAATTGCAGTAATTCGTTTGTATAGGTACTTCGAATTGAATGTATTTTAGTCTGCAATTAACTAATCGTTAACCCAACTATATTCAATTCACGAATAATTGCTTCGCTACTAATTCCTAAAATTTTCATCGTTAAAATCTACAAACACCTATGCATCGCATATATGTCTAAAAACCGAACTATTTCTTCCGCCCCCCCCCTTTACGTTGTATTTGTTTTGTTTATAACCTAACCTATAAACACGCGCAATCAGTTTCACCGAAGTTGGAAGGACCTGAAACTGTTTAGTTTCGCGAACGAGTTTCGTGTACGCCTGCCGCGCATGCACACTGGCCAGTAGCGCAGAGTGTTGTCGTGTAAACTACCCTTAACTTACGCAAAGCACAACATACACACACCTACGCCCGAGAGAGAACTCGAACCTCGGACGGCGAGTAGCGGCGCGCTCCGGAGCAAGGCGCCTTAGAGCGTTCGGCCCCTCCGCTGCGCCTGTCAGAAGTGTATTGTAGCCAATGGCGATTAGTTTGAAGGCCAGTAAGAGTATTTTGTTTGTAACTCTTGTTTCCTAATTTCCTGAAACCATTCACCGAACTTCTCAGACGCACCTTGTACATGAACGTATGTCGTTTCAAGTTGTGACTAATAATCGTGTACATCATATTCAATTGGGGATGGTGTTATTTTATTATTTATTTATTTATTTATTCAACCTGTATACCAGTGATATGCCTTACACAGTAAGTCAAAAATTCGGATATGCGGATGATCTGGCCATAGCAGTGCAAAGTAAATCTCTCGAAGAAGTTGAAAAGACTTTAACTGATGACCTTAAAGTACTTAGCAAATACTACAGAAGATGGCGTTTGTGCCCAAATCCGGCTAAGACTGAAGTTTGCGCTTTTCACTTCGACAATAATATAGCCAATCAACAATTGTCTCTGCTATTTAACCAACAGAGAGTGAAACACAACTTTCATCCTAAGTATCTGGGTATTACACTTGATAGATCCCTCAGCTATAAATAACACCTTAAAAGTGTTGGCCAGAAACTAAAAACACGTAATAATATTATTAGAAAACTGGCGGGAAGTTCTTGGGGTGCAAATGCATCCACACTGCCAACAGCAGCAACATCGATAGTCTACACCACTGCCGAATACTGTGCTCCAGTCTGAGAGAGAAGCCAACACACCAACAAGGTAGACGTACAGCTCCACGAAACAATGCGGATAATCACCGGCACATTAAAGTATACTCCAACACCGTGGCTCTCCGTCATCACTAATATAGCTCCACCAAAATTAAGAAGACAAAAAGCATCTTTTAAAGAATGGGAAAAAATAGTAAAAATAAATGAAGGAAAATGTTTACTTATGCAGGACTTAATAAAAAATTTGCCAAATTACCGTTTGAAATCACGAAAGCCGATATGGAATAACTGCTATATAAGAGGAGAGGTCACCTTCAACCTAAAAGAGAACTGGAAAAAGGAGTGGGAGAATTGTCTGTATTCATCACCTCATAAGTGATCCATCAAAAGAACTAAAATGGTCCAACTTCGCAAGAAAAGACTGGACTAAGCTCAATCGCATCAGAAGTGGCCATACCAGATGTAATGCCATGCTTTATAAGTGGGGACTCACGGACAGCCCAAGTTGTGATTATGGAGCACCTGAACAGACGCTGGACAACATCATAAGAGTGTGTCCAAAAAGAAAATATAGTGGCTCTGCTGAGGACTTTATAGAAGCCACACCTCAGGCTATGAAGTGGATTCAAGATCTGGACATTGGTGTGTAGCCAGAAGCTTGTCTCACATGACACATGTCGTAATTCCAAGTGTTCTGTCATAATATATCATTGATCACTCACATGAACCGAAAATCAGCTCTTGTACAATCTTTTACTGATATTTGTGTATATATATATGTATTATTCTTCTTTGTTTAATTATATTTGTATATATGCTGCTATATAATACTAACGACCTATCTTAATTTAAATAGAAAAGTTATGCCATATCGACAAATGAGCCCAACTGGGAGACTGTTTCAGCTGAAGGGCACCAACCTTTGGCGTGTTGCGATCTGTCGCTTCGCTTGAGTGGCCCCACCACAGGATCGAAGAGTCCATCCCGAGCAGAGACCACGGTAAACAGACTGCCGGCGGGCTCCGTGCAGTCGCATAACTAAACACAATCTGTGTCAGCTGGCAGCTATTGATTACACCGCAGAGGCGACGCGCCTTGCCCCCGCTGTCCAATGTCATTCGCATCGGCGACAGCTGCTAAACAAACGTACGCGTTTATGTCACGCTGTTTGGAATAGTATTTCGCTGTGTAGGGCATCTCAGACCTTCCGGGTCAAATTGAAACAGGCGATAGTGGATCCCCAACCGTATGTATTACGATTGTCGGAAATGTGTGTTGTTGTCTTCAGTTCGCAGACTGGTTTGATGGAGCTCTCAGCACTACGCTGCCCTGTGCAAGCCTCAAGAACGGCAACATACATCCTTTTGAATCTGCTTTCTGTATCCGTCCCTCTGCCTCCCTCTACGATTTTTACCCCATTGCTAAGTTGACGATTCCTTCATGTCTCAGAATGTGTCCTACCAACATATCCCTTCTCAGGATATGCTAGAAACTCCCTTTCTCCCCAATTCTGTTGAGCACCTCCTCATTCGTTATGTGATCTACCCACCTAATCGTCATCCGTCTGTAGCACCACATTTCAAAAGTTTCTATCATCTTTTTGTCTAAACTCCTTAATGTCCACGTTTCACTCCCATAGAATGCTACACTCCAGACAAACGCTTTCAGAAAGGACTTCCTAACATTTAAACTAATATTGAATGTCAACAAATTTCCCTTCTTCAGAAACGCTTTTCTTCCCTCAGCCCTTCTGCATTTTACATCTTGTTTACTTCAGCCGTCAGCTGCTATTTTGCTACCCAAATATCAAAACTCATTTACTACTTTTATTGTCTCATTACCTCACGTAATTCCTTCAGCATCGCCCGTTTTTCTGACATTACATACCAGTACCTTTGTTTTACTCTTGTTAATGTTCACCTTTCCTTCAAGACACTGTCCATTTCGTTTAATTACTCTTCGAGATCCGTTGCTGTCTCTGACAGACTTACTCTGTCAGCAGCAAACTGCTAAGATTTTATTTCTTCTCCTTGAACTTTAACACATTCTCCTTGCGTTTCTTCACACCTTTGCTCAATGTCAAGATTCAGCAACATAAGGGAAAGGCTACAACCCTGTCTTACTACCTTCCCAATATCTGCATCCCTTTCATAGCCTTCAATTCTGATAACTGGTGTCTGGTTTTTGTGCAAGTTGAATATAACACTACATTCCCTGTATTTATTGTTATATGAATGGCTTATATAACACGTCCACAAGAACACATACAAGTGATTGACTCAATTTAAATTTATGAAGCACAATGTTTTGTTATATGGCTGACACGGAGCGTTGAATTAAGTTCAATGACAAGATTGAAAATTTTGTAACACTGGGACTCTCCACTTCTCGACACAGAGTTTTCTTAACAGTCTCGGGCACTTGGACCCGTTTGCCATCTAGGTCGACCTATCCTACACAGTTATTGTAGTGTCCCGCGTCTATTCTCCAGTTTAATCACAAGCGCGCCTCCGGATGGCCGGTACGGTTAAGACAATCATTCACGAGAAGTGGAAAATCCAGGTTCTAGTCGCGGTCCAGAACATATTTTCAACTTCTTTGGTGAATTTCATTCAAAGATCAAAACAGCAACATTAGCCAGAAAAGTACTGTTCCATTAATATATATGGTGTTTCAGAAAGTACAATAAATATTTTAGGATATGATAGCACAGACGAATTGAAACCAAACGTTATATAACATGTGTCCGATTTTAATCACTTCATCACTATAGAGATACAGCGGTTAGTATGTAACCCATTCAAGCTTAAAGTAACGGCAAATGAAGACATTTTAACTGACTCGTGTGTGTGTGTGTGTGTGTGTGTGTGTGTGTGTGTGTGTGTGTGTGTGTGTGTGTTTTCGTCGGGTTACTTCAACTTAGTTTAAGTAATCTGTTTGTTCCCAAAGAATCGCAAACATATGAACATTTGATTTGATTCTTCATTCGACTCTTGACAGAACATCATAATATTGAATTAAAAGCACAATTTTGTATATGTTCTATGAGTTAATTTTTAAATTCTGATAATCACCTACTCGAAATTGTGCTATTAATTCAATATGATAATGTTCTACCAAGAACTGACGGAAGAATCAATGAAAATTCCTCATTGGTCTTTGCTTTAAGGTTTTTTGGTTACTTCCTAGGGCCGCGGCCGAACGCATTGAGGCGCTATGCTACGATGCGCCAGGTCGTTCCCCGTTGGGGGTTCGAATCCCCCTCGGGCAAGGATGTTTGTACCGTCTTATGTATAAGCTAGTTCATAAGTAGTTTTGTAAGTTTAAGGACTGATGACCCCGCAGTTAAGTCCCTTAAACTTTACAAACATTTGAACATTTGGTTAGATACGACGAAATCAGATACTTCCTGCATCCGCATGATGTCATTTGCGCGTACGACGTAGACAACTATCGTTCACCTTTCGTGTTTTTGATGGGGACGATGACCAGCGCTCGGTACGTGCAGAATGTTGACAGTCCAGTTCTTTTGCCATTCTGGTAACAGCAAGGTGATGTGTTGTTCGAACACGATAATGTTCGCCCACACACTGAGTGTGAAACTCAAAGAGCTCTGAAGACGTGCACCAACTTCCCTGGCCAGCATGATCTCCAGACATGTCAGCAATCGTGCAAGTGTGGGGAGTATGATAGGACGTCAACGCACAACTCTTGCAGAACTGAATGAACAGGTCTAGCAGACGGGGAATAATATATCTCAGACAGTATTCGCCATCATTATGACCTAATGGATACCGCGATCATCGCCTGCATTGCCACCCATGGAGGCCACAACGCTTAGGAACATGGGTGTTTCTCCGTGGATCGAGACCTGCTACCTGCTCTAATATATAAAGCAGAGTGTCCGTATATTTGTACGTGTTGCACACAAATCTACAGTTTCATTCCAATCTTTATGAAATTTGGCACACGTAAGCTTCAATCCATGAGGACGGTCGCCGTAAGTGTAAGAATCACGCACGATATATAGTTCACGAGATGACGTCATAAACAATGAGATGCGCGAAAACTGCTGCAGTTTGCGACAACACTGCTCATTTTCTCCTAAATCATTGGACCGATTTCAACCAAATTTGGTACACACATTCCTTACCGTGAGGTATCAATTGCTGCATGGTTAAGAATAGCATACGGCACATGGTTCAAAATATATTACGTCATAACCAACAGAAAACGCAAAAAATGCCATATAATGCGGCGAGACTTTCGAAATACACTGTATGAGAATGACAGTACTTAGCGGCTTGCAACAAACTTTAAACATAATTTCAAGCCTTTATTAAAGTTTTTATCGCTGGCAACCATAGTAAAATGATGAAAGGAAAAAAGTTTTTCGCTTACTACTTTTTCGCTGTTTATGGAGTAAAACTACGGCTCTCGGTATGACGTTACAATTTATAATTATTGCACTACAAATTGTTGCTGCAGGACATTTTACAGACAGTGTACACATATATAGTTGAATGTACCTTCTAAATTGTATCACATTCCGCCAAGTAGTTCTTGAGATATGAAAACATAAACAGTAAAGTTCCGCTTTTCATGGACTAATACTACGGCTTTCGGTATGACGTTACAATTTATAAATACACTACAAATTGTAGCCGCAGTAAATTTTAAAGACAGTACACACGCATTTACTTGAGTGTACCTTCTAAAGTGTATCACGTAGTTCATGAGATATGAGCACATAAACAGTAACGTTCCGGTTTGTGTGGTTTAAAACTACGGCTTCGGTATGACGTTATGAATTTATAATTTCTACGCTACAAATTGGAGTCGTAGGAAATTTTACAAACAGTAGATACGTTTATAGTTTAGTGAACTTATTAAATTTTATCAGAGTATGACATGTAGTTCATGACATATGAGCACATAAACAGTAACGTTCATGGAAAACCGCCCCTTCACGCACCAAGTTTTAATCTATTACTTCTTTACTACTAATTGTATTACCAAGAAATTTTACAGACATACAGCCCTTATACAAATGAAAAATTGCAGGAATAAATAGATGAATAAATATCCGGGCAACGCCGGGTTTTCACCTAGTTGATCTATAAATGTAAGCCTTTGCTATACTTTATACGCTCTGTCACAACAGTAAATCTTTAGTGAATTGGAAAAGTCTAAGAGATTGTACTACATCTTTTTTCTGAAATTGTATGTCAGTTGAAAAGCACCTCGTTGCACCAGTACATGTGAAGAAGGGCATATTGTGCGCATGGAAGTGAGGGATCACTCTTAACACATCACGAACCATATCATAACACTTTCGATCTGTCGCGCAACAAGCGGTGTCCGCGCATATCATCTGACGTCATTTTGCCACTGAGACAACGACACGGCCGTTTGTGTCGACATAGATACGACGATAGACGAACGTAGACTACCGAAGTGAACGGTATCTTTTTACCCGTCGAATCAGACGTTCGAATGTTTCAAGACGTAAGGGACCAAACTACTCTCGTCATCAGGCCCTAGACTTACAAACAATTTGAACTAAGTTATCCTAAGGACAATACACACTGCCATGCGCGAGGGAAGACTCGAACCTGCGGTGGAGCGACCTAGCGCACTGCAACATGACGCTCCTGAACGCAAGGCAGAACATAAAATGTTTGTATAGCTTATGGAACTTTACTACGGGGTCATCAGTCCCTAAACTTACAAACTACTTATGAACTAGCTAATCCTAAGGACGGCACAAATATCCATGCCCGAGGGGGGATTCGAACCCCCGACCGTAGTGGCCGCGCAGACCGTGACTGGAGCGCCTCACTCCCCTCGGCCACCGCGGCCGGCTGAACGCAAGGCACGACAAATCTCGATCCCACCTGAAAACACCGTGGTGAGCCACTGTTGAACTGTAGTCTTGTGAATCGCCTTACTGGAAGCTAGACGAGATGTTATGGTCTGGCGTGGTATTGAATTCCATTGCCGCACCTACCTAGAAGGCATGGCTGGGACACTGAACACGCAGCGTTGCATGTGTTAAGTGTTAGAGCGTGTTGTCTTTCCTACCATCCGTACTTGTCGAAGTGCACCCTGCAACAGGATAATGCCCGACCATACATGGCACACAATGTTGCCGACTTATTTGTCGGCCGTGGTGGAGTGGCCGAGCGTTCTGAGGCGCCTTGCTGCGGAGTGCGTGGTTGCTCGCCGTCGGAGGTTCGAGTCCTCCCTCGGGTACGGGTGTGTGTGTGTGTGTGTGTGTGTGTGTGTGTGTGTGTGTGTGTGTGTGTGTGTGTGTTTGTCCTTAGGTTGGTTTACCTTAGTTTAAGTACTTTGTAAGCTACTGACTGATAACCATAGACGCTAAGTCCCATAGATTTTACAAACATTTGAACAACTGAATTTCTTTGTAGCTTATCGGATTGCACTACTGCCTCTACCTCCATTATCTTCAAGTATCTCGCCTTTCTTAAATGCCTGGTCGATGGTTGAGTAGCGACTGGCCCAGGATATAGCCAGCAATAGCAACAACCGTCAATAAGGACTTCATAATCTTCATCACTTCCCACGGGATTATATTCTGAATCAGCGTGTTACTTCACAACGCAAATTGCTCTGTGGTATCCCTAGTCCTTCTTGCTGTTGCATGTTGGGTGACCAACAGAGTAATTCGTTCGATATGCGAATCTTAAAATGAAGAATCATGGTTGGTTGTAAGTGTAGTTGAAATAATTTCAGCTATTAGTCGAAGTAGGTATCTTTAGTTCGTGAACGAACTAGTTCAATTGGACTATTCCGTGAAATGAACTGTAGGTCATCAATCAAAAGTGAAGGCCGTAAACTCCACAAAATACCTAGGAATTACTATTACTTCAGACGTAAATTGGAAAGAACACGTAGATAATGTCGTGGGAAAGGCGAACCAGAGACTGCGTTTTATTGGCAGAACCCTTAAAACAGAACTACAAAAGAAACTGCATACACTACGCTTGTCCGTCCATTTTTGGAGTATTGCTGCCCAGTGTGGGATCCTTATCAGGTGGGTTTGACGGAGGACATCAAAAGAGTTTAAAGAAGGGCAGCTCATTTCGTATTGTCACGATACAGGGGAGACAGCGTTACGGAAATGATACAGAATTTGGGATGGGAATCATTACAACAACGGCGCTTATCGCAGCGGCGTGGGCTACTTACGAAACTCCAATCGCCAACATTCTCCTCCGAATGCGAAAATATATTGTTGACTCCCACTTACAAAGGTAGAAATTATCATCAGAATAAAATACGAGAAATCAGAGCTCGAACAGAGAGACTCAGGTGTTCTTTCTTCCCGCGCGCTATTCGAGAATGGAATGGGAGATAAATATTATAATGGTGGTTAGATGAACCCTCTGCCAGGCACTTAAATGTGATTTGCAGAGTATCCCATGTAGATGTAGATGCAGTTCACTTTGGTGAACTATAGTTCTTTTACACATTGCTTACCCGTTATACTGGCTCTGCTCAAATATCCCTTCCCTTGATCTGAGTGCACTCCACGCCCAAGACCTAAAAATATATATTTCAGAAAATCTCACTTATAACTGCATAAAATGTAAGAGTTCAGAAGACCGGAGTAGTTCAGCTGATGAAGTAGCCGAATTGCGTGAGCTACATCAGATCGGAAGGCCGAAACAGTTCTGCTAGTTTAGTTACAAGGAGAGTGTATGTCAGTCGCATTTTTTTTATTAATCTTCTTGTATAAATGAGGTGAAAAGTATTTCTACTAATGCAATTTCGCATCTAGCACTACGAAAATTCGTGTATGGTTTTTCAATCAGATATTAAAAGATTTTCGAAATTTAACCTGAGAGGGGGTGAAATAACGGTGAAACTTTTTTCAGAAAATAAAGTGAACTATGTAGTTTACTGAACTAGTTCAATAAATAGAAATATTCCGAATTGAATGATTCCGTAAAGAGAACTACTTTTCCTATTTCTAGTTCGAAGACAGCCATATTGGCAAACGTATGCTAAACAGATTAACTCTTAGCGAGTCAATAATTGATCAGAACAATTGTTTATTGTTAATGTGAGTTTTGTTCGCGAAGAATGATTATTAGTGGATTCGTCACTATACGACGAAAGTAACAAGGTGCCACTGCCGATAACGAAGCAAAATTTGACACTGAAAACCCTGTTTAATAATTTCATTCCATTCCATGATGGTGGTGGTGGCGGCTGATGCAGCAACAGTGTTAAATAATTAAATAATTCTCAGTCTCTGTTGCAGTATTCTTTATTACTCCAAATACATGTTACGCGCTGTTAGCGCATCATGATATTGGGCAGAGATGGAGTCACAGAACTATCTAAAGCTGTGGTGGAGGTAGCTTAACAATTTGTGTTGTAAACGTGGACCTGCCGTGACAGCGACTCCTCTGCTGGGGCCGAATGACAGAACACAAATTGTTAAGCTACCTCCACCACAGGTTTATTTAGTGCTGTGACTCTATCTCCGCCCAATCTTATGATGCGCTAACAGCGCGTAATTGGAGTAATAAAGAATACTGCAACAGAGACTGAGAATTATTTAACTGTTTAATAATTGATTATGTGCGGTTCAGTGGCGTATCTGAAATTTGGGGGCTGTTTGTTACTCTTTGCGTTTTTAGTTACATGCGAATTTCGCCGCTCGTTAATGTTACAATTACTAAAATTACAGGGGCTTTTATTAGACAACATTATAATAGTACGGAGAATTTTAGTAATTTTTAGATTGAATGATATTATATGAGCTCAACATAACAACAACAAACGGCCTGTACTTTCAAACTCAAATGTTTGTAAATCTATGGGACTTAATTACTCTGGTCATCAGTCCCTAGGTTTAGAAACTACTTAACTTATGCTAACCCATGCCCGAGGGAGGGCTCGAACCTCCGTCGGCGAGTAGCGGCGCGCTCCACAGCTGGACCCTTGGGACGCTCGGCCACTCCACCGCGGCACCTGTACTTTAATAGGTAAACTGTGCTTTTATGTAGCACGTAATTTATGTGTACATTAGGTTGAAGATCAGCAACTGTACTGAAAATCTCATATTATGCTTTAAATTGAACTTCGACATTATGTGAGATTGGCAGCAATAAAATACAGAAGCACATAGGCTGCCTGAAAATTTCACATCCCTGGTCTTTACGGTATCTTTAATTGTCTGACAAACACGGAGTCCTCGCTTTCGCTTTCATTTCAGCCGGTTTTCTTCATTATTCCGAGCGTTACGTGGAGTTAGGTGACGGTACTGAGCTATCATGTTGCTGTGTTCTGTACGTGGCTGGCGCGCTGGATGAGGCAAACTTCTGCCTGACGCGAGCATAATACGCAGCAGCCGCCCTGCGTGAAACGCTGACGTAGCGTGGGGAACTGACGCAGCCAGGCGCAAAGTGCGCGTCGCAGCGTAGAGTTCAGCAGAGAGGAGAGGCGGCACTGGCCGTTACGTTATAACTAGCGACACACCCCAGCATCCAGCAGTCTGGATGACAGCAGCTCTCCAAGAGACACATGTCTACTAGGAACTACACAACGATTTGATATACAGGGCGATTCAGAATTCTTGTTACTGGCTTTTCTAAATTGTAGAGGTTATTACTACAAAAATGTTTTCGATTCCCGTCTGGAAAGGTACCGTTTTGATGTAAAATTAGTTGGGTGATTACTTTCAGATCTCCCACTTCACTGTATGCACACAATAGAGACCATGAGTTCAGATGTGTGTGCTCTACAGGATACTACGATAAGGGCAATGTTTTGAGTACTCGTCTTTATTTTTTATTTATTTATGTCTGCGTAACGAAGGACGCGTGTTCAGGAATCAGAGTGCCCGCATCCATTGACCTCTACAGTCAACCCTCCTAATCGCATACTTCCCAGTTTCTTCCAACCGTCTGTGTTTGCGATGTCATAATTAGAACAGAGTCGGCTGGGGTGGAGTGGCCGAGCGGTCTAAGGCGCCTTCCTGCCGAGCGAACGTTTGCTCGCCGTCGGAATTCAAGTCTTCCCTTTGGCATGGGTGTGTCTGTTGTTCTTGGCATAAGTTAGTTTAAGTAGTTTGTAAGCCTAGCCTAGCCGCAGCCGTGGCGGAACGGCCGAGCGCATTGAGGCGCTATGCTAAGATGCGCGAGGACATTCCCCGTCGGGGGTTCGAATCCCCCTCGGGCACTGATGTATGTACCGTCTTTAGTATAAGGTAGTTAATAAGTAGTTTGTAAGTTTAGGGACTCATGACCCGGTAATTAAGTCCCATAAGCTTTACAAACATATGAACATTTCGATAAGCGCAGCACTTAGGTCCTCTTCTCAATTTCAGTGCTCATCGTCAAATGGAAGATTCGAATATAATTCGATTTTCAAACTTAGTTAGCATCCAAACGCTACGTTTCGGCCATGGTTTCTTGTCAAAACTTCATCTACCAAGTACCCCTCTAAAGTCCCTAGAAACCCGGTATAGGATTTTTGAATTACACTATACAGGACCTTCGCAGAAAGAGAGACTGAAAAGGAACGCTGTAGGCGGAACTAAATCAGCAACTGGTTGTGGTTTTTTTGGTATCTGCGTTTTGCACACGGCATAAAACTTTGGTTAGAAACTGTAGTTCCGTTTGTGAGCGTTCTGGAAAGGTAATGTCGTTAATCACAGTTAAGCATATTTTCGATACACTTAGCATGTCGAGCACAGTTTTAAAGCCCCAGAGGAACTTGTGGTCTTCTATTATCATTATTACTACACACAAATGGGAAGGCGAAGAAGATTCTAGATTTTTTCCTACATCCATAGAAACATAACATGCTAATACATAGATAGGACAGGTTATGAATCAAATAGCTGAGTCAGCAATGTCACATTACATACTTACGTCCTTATGATCATGTAGGTTCCAAGAATTCAGATAAGATAGCATCCAATTCCAAGAATTCTAAGATAATTTCACACCAGGTTATGAGAAACGCTGATAGCACCTTGAGAAGTCAGGTAAGATAGCAGCCACGTGTGTCATGAGCATAAAGGGGAGAGGCCTGGGGAAGGGTTGGAAGGAGGTCTCTATAGTCCTCTATAGGGCCAACGAGCCAGCAAATCGGTTTCGTAAAGTTACTAACCTTACATGAATGCAATGTGGTTATTAATGCCTCCATGAGAAGTTAGCAATTCAGAGTCGACTATAGTTTGAAATGTGAACCTTAAATAAAAACTAGAACACAAAAATTTTCGATGTACAAAAACGGTTTAAAACACTACAGGACCTACAATTAATCACTTTCTATAGCTATACAACAGAATAAATATTTGCTATAACTCTTCCATGGTTCCTAATGTATGATATTTAATGCAAATATCGTAATATTATCATAAAACCAATGTCTGTTATTCCTTAAAGATCACTCATCGTCTACCAAAATGCAAATGAAGGACTAATGGAGTAAGGAAAATTCAGCCCCTAGTGGAGTAAGGAGAATGACGAAATCAATACTGCTGCCACCAATGCAGGGTATAACTGCTGCTGACCGCTTCAGCGTGGAATTGATCAGGTTCTCGTTGCGTTTTTCGGAATATCAGTCCACGCTGTCTCAATGCTACAGTTGATCTCGTGTAGCAGTGGATGTTGTAAGCGCCGACCGCGGTGGCCGAGGAGACTGAGGCGCTCCAGTCACGGTCTGCACGGCCACTAAGGTCGGGGATTCGAATCCCTCCTCGGGCATGGATATTTGTGCCGTCCTAGTTTGTAAGTAGTTCATAAGTAGTTTGTAAGTTTAGGGACTGATAACCCCAAAGTTAAGTTCCATAGACTATACAAACATTTGAAACATTTGATGTTGTAAGCCGGACCAGTCCTTCCAGAATCAATGACCAGACGTTTCCTATAGATGTGCCGTCGGAAGAACTTGGAGGTCAAAACAGCACTGTAATCCGATGAATGATGAAGAAGTATTGAACATTGCTTTCCATCGGTGGCTGTACATTATTCTATTGCAATGCTACCGTTGCAAAGCTTAGTGTACTGGGAAGGAGGTGGGGGAAGGAGGATCCATTGTTACCAAAAAAAAAAAAATGTTCAAATGTTTGTATAGTCTATGGGACTTAACTACGGGGTTATCAGTCCCTAAACTTACAAACTACTTATGAACTACTTACAAACTAGGACGGCACAAATATCCATGCCCGAGGGGGGATTCGAACCCCCGACCGTAGTGACCGTGCAGACCGTGGCTGTAGCGCCTTAGTCTCCTCGGCCACCGCGGCCGGCCCATTGTTACCCTAAACTATAATATCGGGTGCAGGACCAGTATAGCTATGCGAAGGCAACTCAGCAGTCTGTCGCCATTGGGTTTCTTTCTTTCTTTCTTTCTTGGGGGAGGGGGAATAGCTGCTCTGACTGAGACGTCGTGTTACAAATTGCGCGGCCGCTCCCGCCGGAGGTTCGAGTCCTCCCTCATTTATGGGCGTGTTTGTTATCCTTAGCACAACTTTAAATTGGCTTAGGTAGTTTGCATCTCTAGGGACTGATGACCTCAGTTTTATATATATATATATATATATATATATACAGGGTGTTTCACTAATGGCCGGTTTCCGAAACAGTAGTTACCTGTCCCGTTATAGTTATCTGTGGGTTACCTGACCGTTAAGTACAAAATGGGTTTCCGAAACAACAGTTACCGTCACAGCCGTAGTTACCGGTCCGTTAAAGATAAATGCGCGTTCCCCTGGGGTTACCTACGCGTTAACTTTAGTTTTAACTATATCCGCTACGTAGCGCTAGTGGTCTTCCAAACTCAAGTTATTCAACAGTTGTTATTGTTTTTGTTTTTATGGCTGGCTTCCGTGTAATTCTCGTACAATTTTACAACTGTTGAAGCTGAAGAATGGAAGTTCTTTCCTCCTCCTCCTCGTCGTCTTCTTCTTCTTCTTCTGATGCTACGAACAGTTTTTCAGAAGAGGAAAACTTAGCTGTACTCGGCGCTGTCGCAAGACCACGACGCGTTTTTCGCGTTAGAACTCAACCATTTGATCTATATAATGAGAGCGAGTTTCATATGCGTTTCAGACTGAAAAAACTAACTGTCCTGAGGTTATTGCAACGAATTGGACGTAATTTCGAACCGATTACTAACAGAAATCATTCAATAAGTTCCATGAATCTTAGTGACTCTGAGATTTCTGGCAACTGGTGCATTTCAAATTTTATTAGGTGACGACATGCATATTCATAAATCGATTACTTGTCGTATTATAAGTAAAGTGATACCGCAAATTGCAGCTTTGCACAATGCATACATATTGATGCCACAGAATACAACAGAAATTGCTGAACTAAAAAATTCTTTTCACGCCATAGCCAGATTCCCATCAGTGATAGGCTGCATAGATTGTACCCATGTCAGAATCATGTCCGCAGGTGGTGAAAACGCTGAACAATATAGAAACAGGAAAGGGTATTTTTCATACAATGTCCAGGCAGTTTGTGATGCGAACTTACGCATAATGAACATAGATGCACGCTGGCCAGGATCAACACACGACAGCAGCATTTTTAGGGCATCTTCATTATATCTCAGATTCACAGAAGGAGAATTTACGAACTGTTTCTTGCTTGCTGATAGTGCATATCAACAAAAGAAGTTCATTTTAACCCCCTTTCTACATCCTCAAAACGTTGAAGAAGAACGCTATAATAGTGCATATATAAGAACACGAAATTGCATAGAGAGATGCTTCGGTATTTTAAAAAGAAGATTTCTTGTATTGTCTTTGGGGTTTCGTACTAAAAAAGAGACAACTTTGGCGGCAATAGTGGCATGCGCAGTCCTACACAACATGGCTATACAGGAAAACGAAGCTTTACCTAATATAGAGATTGAAGTAGATTATGACGACCCGGTACCCACAGAAAATTTGCCCGACAATCAGGGCAATGCCATCCGAGCTGCTGTGGTGCGAACTGCAATTATGTAACGTAATGGTAAAGAATGAACTTAATAATATCTAAAAACATTTTTCAGAGAAGAAAATAATTTATTCAATAATTGCTAGACATGTACAGTACGGAAATATATAACATCTATATAATTATGATTGGAGTTGTTTCAATTTATTTTTATATTCCAGCTCTTTTATTTTTAAATCATATTCTTTTATCTTTTTCTCAAGTTCGATTTTTTTTTTCATTTTGTTTCGCCCTCATTAATCTTTCTTCTCGTTTCATCAATAATTCTTCTTCCAGGATAGTCATTTCCTTTTCTGCCAACATTCCCTCTGTAACTGTTTTTGATTTTTTTCGGCTGATAATGGTCTCACTTAACTCTTCTAAAGCATCGTCTTTTTTTCTTTTATCCCCTTGTTTCGATTTCGTGGATTTGTCTTTGTGAGTGGCACCTGCAGAAATCTCATTGTTCAAATCCAAGATAATTACATCCCCTGGTACTGTAGTGAAAGGACTACCACTACCACCACCACCACCAATACCAAGAGCAGCAGTTGAACCTGTCGCTGAACAAATTGTGTCCTTCTCTACATCTGCTGTGTTGCAAAGCATGCTTGTTGTAGATGGGTCTTCTGGTTCTTCACATTCATATAGTGTAGCACTTGAGTCATACGGATTTTTATCTGGTTCAAACTGGCATCTCAAACTTGATATTATCTTGATATCAATGTCATCAGATTTAGGAGTGTGAGTACCACCTCCTGTTTTTGCATATCCAATCTGAAATGTATACAAAAACGACAGAACCTTTATTGTTCCGTAATGCAACTGTTATAACCTACTTAAATGGACCTATGGATAATGTACTAAGCAAAATTATTGTTTATTGTTAGTAAATTATTACTATTAAGGGCAGTACTAAAAGACCTGATACCACCTGTCTGCTTTAACCAATGACGTCATTGAATGGGACATACCAAACGGGGAAAAAACGCGGAAAACAACAATCTGGGTTAAATTTTACATCGCGGTCGGCGGTCGTGAGACATAATGTTGGCAGCGAGGGACGTATGCATTAGCTGCATCTCGCTCGCAATTAGTCAAGTGACTGAGAAATAATTGCGAACATTATATCAAGCGATCGCCGACCTCGGTGTAAAATTTTTACCACATTCCGAATCATAAAACAATGCTCTCATAAAAAAACTTTCAATTACGCACAAAAATACTTTCCTTTGAAATAGTGTTCTGCCATGCAATTGCCATTGCTATCGATCAGTGTTTCAAGTGATTAATGTTTTATATTAAATCATGGGGCTTGCTTGGGTAGGTGGATGGGTGGACATAAATTGATTAGTTTAAATTGTAAAAAGTAATGTTACATTCACAGAACAATGGGAAGAGGAAAACTTTAATTTATGAAAATAGATGTCGACAACAGAAATAATACATATGATTTTTAATACTAACCCTGTCTTCGTTGTTGTTTGACCTAGCTTTTCTTTTTAAAACAGAATACAGCTCTTTGAGCTGCCGTACCGTTCTCTCTCCTGTCTGACTTGATGAATTATACAGCTTTGTGACATCTTCCCAAGCCTGTTGCTTTTCTAAAATAGTCGAGCCATCTGTCCTTTTATTTTCAATAATTGATTTCCTTTCTAAGACAAGGTCAGTCAAAAGGTTTTTCTCAAACAGAGTAAAATTTTTTCCTCGCTTGTCGCCCATTGCGTTTCAAAGCAAACAAAACTCGTGACACCTACACAAACTATTGGCGCGTCTTCGATTTGCCCTTAATAATCGATAAAACTCGAGTAATTGCGAGTTTCGTTAGTAGTGGCATCTATGAGCTGTTGAGACGTACTATTAGCATCGACAGGAGGCGTAGTTACCGCGCCGTTAACTAACGATCGTTGAAAACAGCTACGGGAAACCCAAGGAAGTTATCTGGCATGTTAAATTTTAACGCGGCGGTAGCTAACGGTACGGTAACTGTAGCTTTCCAGAAACCGGGCATAAGTGTGTCTGCCTCTGTAACTTATAAAATAATAGGTGACGGGAAATTTTAATGTGGTAGGTCAACACAAGAAATGTTACACTTTCTGCGGAGCTATGAACATAGTTTATTGTATCATTTTCCAAAGAGTTACAGCACAAAGATATAATTTTTTAAATGGAACAACAGTTTTTTCTATCGTACATTGGATTCGTTGAAACCAGCTGCGTCCAAATCAATTTAAACTACATTCCTATCACTATTAGTTTGGGATCTACAACCCTTCAAAGTTTAGGGGGCGGAGGCTACGGCAGCGTAGCTAACTGGCTGGTGGTCATGAGACAGTGGGCCGTGCCCCAGGGGATAGCCACTCGGCCAGTCAGCTACGCTATCGCAGCCTCCGCCCCCGGCACTTTGAAGGGTTGTAGCTCCCAAACTAACAGTAATAGGAATGTAGTTTAAATTGATTTGGACACAGCTGATTTAAACGAATCCAATACACGATAGAAAAAACTATTGTTCCATTTAAAAACTTATATCTTTCCGGTGTAACTCTTTGGAAAATGTTACAATAAACTATGTTCATAGCTCCGCAGAAAATGTAACATTTCTTGTGTTGACCTACGGCATTAAAATTTCCCGTCACCTATTATTTTATAAGTAACAGAGGCAAACACAGTGAAACACCCTGTATACTGATCCTGACTGTATCACTACGATACTTGGTTTTGGGAATAGAGACTCCATTGCGACAGACTATTCGACTGTTGACTTACTTGGTCCCGCAAGCAGCCAGCGTTACATCTAAGAATTGTTGGGACCTTATTTTTCTCCCATAACTTCGGACATTGCCGACGTCCAGATTATCACAGGAAAATACGCGGCCCCATGTCGCGCGCAGTGTTCAAGTCTGCGCTGCTGCGTCGGCTTTCCTGCCCTCCCAAACTCTCGCCTGTCGAAAAATTCTGGTTGAAGACGGCGGAACGAGTGGCTTATGATACACCCGCTGCTACACCAGATCAATTTTGGCAACATGTGCATCCAGCATGAACTGTTACTGTAGTTGCTATCTTCAGTCCGCAGACTGGTTTGACAGAGTTCTCCAATGTGCTATTCATCTCCTCGTAAGAACGGCAACCCACATCTATTTGAACCTGGTTACTTTATTCCTCTCTTCGTCTCCTCCTGGAATTTTTAGCCCTCACACTTCCTTCTTGATTTCTAAGAATGTCTTCTACCACTCACCTTGGTGGTGGTGGTGGTGGTGGACATGAGGGACCAAACAACCTCAAATTGAATACGCCATGGAACTCGACAAAAAATAGGTGAAAGCCAAAAGAGCATTACACTAGGAAGTAAAATCGACTCGTCAACAAGACTAAGACCAACCCAGGGCAGCAAATGCTACAGTGTCCGAACCCACAGCTCTGGAAGCGACCTCTAGCCTAAACCACAAGGTACTAATGGCACAGTGATCAACGTATCATAGCTCCAGAGCAGGGAGAAATAAAACTACATTAAAATGTAAAAGAGTGGAGGGGGGCTGATGCGGATAAGGCTCTAAACCCCACAATCAGCCAAGAATCACAAACCCACTCACCCCGAACAAGCGAGTCCTAGAGCTGACAATAAAATCTACTTTCACGGAGGAAGGCAAGGACGCGATCAACCATCCGTGGGTCATCCGCCAAAACTGAAGGCAATGCAGGCGGTAGGCCATAGTCGCCACGAAGTGTCGAATGGAGAGGACATTCAGTCAGAATATGAGACACGGATTGTACGGCTCCACAATCACAATGTGGTGGATTGTCATTTTGTAAAAGAAATCCATGGGTCAGCCTGCAGTGTCCAAGACGGAGGCGACAGAGGACAATTGATTCTCTCCGGGAAGGGCGTAAAGATGAACTCCAAGCTGCAGTCGTATCTTTGATGGTGCGGAGTTTATTGGAAGGGGCAGTAGCTTTCCAACTGCTATCCCATGAGGAGTGAAGCAAAGATCTGATCTGCACCCGCAGATCCGCACCCGGAATTTGAAAGGGAGACGGGCAGCGAGTAATTGCCGATCTAGCCAACTGGTCAGCTAATTCATTCCCTGTAATACCAACATGGCTTGGCACCCAGAGAAAGGTAACTACCACTCACCTTCTTTTGGTCACGGTATGCCAGGAATTCCTTTTCTTCCCAAATCTATTCAGTACCTCCGCATTAGTTAGACGGTCTACCCACCTAATCTTAAGCATTCTTCTGTGGCACCACATTTCAAAAGCTTCTATCCGCTTTCTGTCTGAACTATTCATCGTCCATGTTTCAGCATTGTACAAACCAACATTCCACACAAAGCCCTTCAGAAAGACTTCCTAATATTCACTCTTCACAAATTTGTCTTATACAAAAAGGCTTTTCTTCCGATTGCTATTATGCATTTTATATCTTCTGTACTGCTACCTTCATATGCTTCTTACTGCCCAAGTAACAAAACTGATCTTCCACCTCTATTGTTTCGTTACCTAATGTCTTCGGCGTCGCCTGATTTTCTGGCGCTTCATTCCATTATCCTTGTTTCGCTCTTTTTTGGGTAGACCAGGGCAATGCCGCCGCCTTAAGGAACTTCAATTTTTATCATCATCAAAAACGTGTTTATAAACTATATTAATGTTTTGTAAGATTGTAAATAATCTTAAGAATGTCTGAATATTTTTCAACAATGTATCTGTAAGGGAAACAGTCATAAAAATTAATTTATTAACCTCTGCGCGGTGGTGGTATTACCCAGGAAGCTGGACCTACGGTAATGACACCAGTCGACATGACTAAAGACCAAGAAGGGGAAGCTATGGAAAATCTAATACACAGTGACAAACTATACTTTATTACAATAAACCAACTGAAAAGCAAAATAAATTACAATTTTAGTATATATGAAGCGGAAAAAACAATGAATTTTGAACTTCAAGAGATTGTTTTAAAATTTAAAAAAAAAAACACAAATGAACTCTTCTGCTGTTTCAGCCCCGCTACATGCTGATTGTACCCACTGGTCACAATAAGTGCATCTGTACCATAGTTCGTCTTGGCGGAGAGGTAGAGCCATAGCCCCGTTCCAGAAAGAGGGTGGAAACGTAGATTTGGGAGGATCAAAACAAAAGGAAGTGTTCAGTATTTTAGATTAAAATGTAAGCCAATACACCTAGTTTAAGGTTATACATAGTAAATAAGTTTATTGTAGCACCTAATGGTACATACCTCAGCTGACTTGAAGTGCAAAAATACGATGAAACTGGAACAAAACAACGTGTTTCACCACAAAAACAAAACTACTTGCGCGACTGCCACCATTCACTCAAGACACTAGTTTTTGTAGGATCTCGCAGGTGGATACATAATGCCGGTCTACCCTAATGTTCATCTTATACGCATCTTTCAACACACTGTCCATTCCGTTCAGTTGCTCTTCCATGTCCTTTGCTGGCTCTGACAGAATTACAATGTCATCGCAAAACGCGATGTTCTCATCTCTTCTCCCTGAACTTTAATACCTTCTCCATTTTTCTCTATGCTTTCCTTCACAGCTTTCCTTCACAGATTGAACAATATTGGGGACAGGTACAACCCTGTCTTACTCCCTTCTCAACCATTACGCCCTTTCATGCCCGTCAACTCTAATAACTGCTGTCTGGTTTTTATGCAAGTTGAATATAACTCTCAGTTCCCTATATTTTACCCCTGCTACCTTCAGAATTTGAAAAAGTGTATTCCAGTCAACATTGCCACAAGTTTTCTCCAAATCTACAAAATCTAGAAATGTTGGTTTCCCTTTCTTAAGCCTATCTTCTAACAAGATCACATGGTTATCGGATTTTAGAATTTGTTGATATTTATGGTACGTGAATTTCAGAACTCAAATAACAATCAGCCAAAGTCATTCGACGCAACTCCAAAACATTCTAGACCAAAATCGAATTTGAAGTTTTACAAGTACATTAATAGAGTTGCAGCATCTCTCGGTGTATCTCAGGTGGTAACGGTCTGGCGTTACAATCATAGCGTCGGTGGTTCGAATCGCACAGTGACATATGTTTTCTCCTTTTTTTTTTTTCGTTGTTTCGAATACTTACACAACTTTAATATCTAATGAAAAATTTTATGAATAATTCACGTGTTTTTGTTTAGTCGTAATTATCTATATTTTATAAATTGTTCTTAATAATGATGGTGCCGGCCGCGGTGGCTGAGGGGACTGAGGCGCTTCAGTCACGGTCTGCACGGCCACTACGGTCGGGGGTTCGAATCCCCCCTCGGGCATGGATATTTGTGCCGTCCTTAGTCTTAGGTAGTTCATAAGTAGTTTGTAAGCTTAGGGACTGATGACCCCGTAGTTAAGTCCCTCAAGATCTACAAACATTTGAACATTTTGATTTGAATAATGATGGTTTCAATTAAAAAATACATAACAAGTTACACTTTTCACAATATTGGCTTTACTATTAGTGGACGACGGTTGTCTCTGATTGTTCACTTTGTTAAGAGCTACGACGCTGTTTTTGGAAAGTTATCTCCATAATAAAATAAGAAAGTATGTCACAGCAGGATTCGAACCCCGTCTCTGTCGTTGTGAGGCCAGAACGCTACAACCAGGTACTGGAGTCAGTCAGCGTCCTTCGAGGATCGATATTGTCCACTTTACAACACCAACCTGTTGGCTGAGAAGTCTACCGTGGACAAAATTTATCTCAAAGTATACTGAAGAAGTTTACTAACGAAAACAAGTATATATCTCTCTGACGCCTCACATAGAATGTTTTTAGTTTACATACGATACGTAGCACGGGATAAAGGCCACGTGATAACTTACAGTATGATTACCACAATTACAATCGTCAAAATTCGAACAGGAGAGCTCCGGATTAGTGACTGTTGAAACGCCTCGCTGAGGAGCGCGCGGTTTCTCGCCGTGGAGGTTCGAGTCGTCCCTGGGGCATGTGTGTGTGTGTGTTGTCCTTACGTTCGTTTAACTTAGTTTAAGTAGTTTGTAAACCTAGGGACTAATAAGCAAGCAGTTAAGTCCATAGATTTACAAACACTGGAACATTTTGAACATTCTTTGAGAATGCAAAACAAAGTTTACGTTGAATAGAATTAATTCAAATTTAGCCCAATCGAATAATTAAAACACTACCAAGCAGACGACCACTATGGCCGAGTCAATCTTTCACAGTGCGGGGCTCTCAGAAGCGACAAGCAAGTCTGATGAAGTACAGAACAACACTTGGCGGTTTGACACTCTATTCCTATTCGATGCGAAATGCACCCTCCCGGCTGTGCGCCGGCCTAAGAATGTCCCGATGGCATGATATCTTAGGACCTGTTTTCTATCACGTGAGCTGCGGAGGAAAGTTAATACCTGCGATTCGCGACATCTGGCTGCATTGGAGGGGGAAGGGGCAGGAAACAGGGATTTTGTTCGAGAGTGTTCTTTGATGTGAGGAAGTCCTGACTGGTATGTTTTTGCCTCAAGTCGACAACTTGGGGGAATATTCTTACTTATGTTGCTTAAAGGTTTAGATGTATGTGCTCGATTATGAATTAATATGTTGCGTGCCTGTTTGGGATAAAATGCAATATAACAACGATATATTCTGGTAACATGTCCAGCTGACCCTTATGTTCGTTATTCTCTCAACGCTCATTACCTACAGTGTCTCCCCATTTAGTAAAAATTTTAAGAAATTGGATAGTGTACGGTTTCATTACGTAACCGTCACTCACTGCAATAGAACCTAAAATGAGCGTTCAACTATAAAAAAAAAAATATTTTAAAAAAACTCAGCTCCGTCCTAAAGGCCTCAGAAAGTCCATCAAGGTACCGACCGACGTGTGATCCTTCACACGAAGGCTTCAACGGATGCGGTATGGAGGGGGACATGTTCAGCACCCCATACTCCCGGCCGTTGTTTTGATTTTCGTGACCGGAGCCCCTACTTCTCAATCAAGAAGTTCCTCAATTGGCCTCAGAAGGGATGAGTGCATCCCACTTGGCGACGTCACTCGGCAGACCCGGATGGTGACCCATCCAAGTGGTAGCCAAGCCTGACAGAGCTTAACTTCTCTGGTCTGGTGGAAACTGGTATATCTACAGCGGCACGGTTTTTGGCTGTTCAACTACACTGCCTGAAAAAAAATGTTAAGTATTCAAAGGATATATACATATAGAATTTCAATCGCCCGTGACAAGTATAAGGGCCGTTACAGTACGTTAGTAATGTTACCGTCCGCTTCCGTAGCTTTGTGCCAGCGTCGCTGACCGCCGATGCAAGGGGCCCGGGTTCGATTTTCGGCAGGGGACTGGGTGTTTTGTGTTTGTCCTCATAATCTTTTTCATCATCGTCATCGACACAGTACGCCGCCGAAGTGGCGTCACTAGAAAGACTTGTGTTGACACATCTGTTCAAATGTTTGTAGAGCTTATGGGACTTAACTACGGGGTCATCAGTCCCTAAACTTACAAACTACTTATGAACTAGCTAATACTAAGGACGGCACAAATATCCATGTCCGAGGGGGGATTCGAACCTCCGACCGTAGTGGCCGTGCAGACCGTGACTGACGCGCCTCAGTCCTCTCGGCCACCGCGGCCGGCGACACATCTGTACCAAGGACACAATAGTACCACGTACTCGTGAGAAGCAACATCGTCAACACCTGGGAGACCTTGACAGAGGCATCGTTGTGGGGTTCTCATTTGGTCGCCTAGTGAAATTGTGGGAAATTTATATTTTCGGGACATTCAGATCTAACAGCGATCTGATGTTGGACTTCAGAGGAACATGAATACAGCAACGAGGTTAAAATGAAGGAGAAGCTCCTCTCCGGCGTACTGCTACGTCTTAGACAAAGGTTCGTTTTGTATTATTTTTGTTTGATGTCACTTAAAACAGGAATAAAACGCCCGGCAGTTTTGCCGTGACGCACATCTTGTTAAACTAGTGAAACTTAGAGTTAAAATTGTTTTCAAATATCTGACGATGAGTATTTATTCGCGAAAGTATATTGTTTGAAAGTACTTACCCTGCAACCATTGTCAAGTGAATGCACTAACTCTAAGAGGGTCGCTTTAATGCGTAGTTTTAAAGGATGATTAACTTCTACGTCTCCACAAAATGGCGGATAGGCTCCAACTGGCATCTGTGGTCGGCATAGATTACGCCATTTGCCGTTCATTGTAACCTCCTGGGAATGCTGCCATACTCGAGCGTTCTGGTGTAGCATGTCTATCCATCACAAGGGATTAAAGCAATACTGTGCGCCCAGCACATGTGTATCCCATCTGCGCCTGTCACCCGAAAGTAAATAATGTGCACCCAGTACGATTCTGAGTCATACCCTACCACTGAGCCGATACTCTCAGCATCGCCACTGCAATATTCACGTGCCAAGCGTAGGCTGCCGTTAACGCCACTACACAAACGCTTGCATTTAGAGAGATCCGAATGTATCGACTGCTGATGAATAGATTCGCGATGTATTCACTAAAAGAGCAATCAATATTTTGTGGATTATGGCGGCAACCAGAGGTGACACACCGTTTTTCGAACGCTTTGAAGAGGCGCCACGGTTTTCCTCATCATCTCCATCTATATCCGCACAGAGTGTGGCGAAGGTTACTTCATTTATCACAGTCACTTCCTCCTGTTCTAGTCGCCTATGTTTCGCAAGAAAAACGATTCCAAGTAAGCCTTCGCGTGGGCTTCAGTCGCCGTAATTTTATCCTCGTGGTCTTTCCACGAGACATACGTAGGAGGAAGAAGTATATTGGCTGACTCTTCAAGAAACGCTGCACAGATATGTGAAACGGAACGAGCATATAAGGACAGTCGTGGGGAAGGCGAATGGTTGTCTTCGGTTTATTGGGAGAATTTTGGGAAGGTGCAATTCGTCTGTAAAGGATACCGCTTATAAGACTCTTGTACAACCCCGTCTTTAATACTACTCGAGCGTTTGGAATGCGCACCAGATCACTTTAAAGGAGGACACAGAAGCAGTTCAGAGGCGAGCGGTTAATTGGTAGATTCAATAAATGCACGAGTGTTACTGAAATGCTTCGAGAACTCAAATGGGAGTCGTTGGAGGGACGGCGACGTTCTTTTAAAGATGCACTGTTGAAGAAATTTAGAGGGCTAGAATTTGAGACTAGATTAGATTAGATTAGTTTTTCGTTCCGTAGATCCATGTTGAGGAGATCCTCGTGGATATAGAACATGTCGAGAAACAAAATTTACAAGCTGTATAATAGATAATACTAATAATATAAATACAGATACATCATTTATTTTTCTGAGCTGATAATATAATAATACTAATATAGTATGAATACCGATATATCCATAATTTGGTACAATTTAGAAATTCACTAATGGAGTAGAAGAAGTTGGCCGCTAGAAAGTCTTTTAGGCTCCTCTTAAACTGATCTTTATTTCTAGCTAAATTTTTTATACTTGATGGTAAATTATTAAAAATGTGTGTTCCTGAGTATAGGACCCCTTTTTTAACTAAAGTAAGCACTTTTAAGTCCTTGATTATTTTTCTTGGTAGTATTATATGTATGAACTGAGCTGTTTGTTGGGAAAAGGGATATATTATTTATGACAAATTTCATTAAGGAATAAATATAATGAGAGGCAGTAGTTCATATACCCAGTCGTTTGAAGAGGCTTCTACAGGACGTCAGTGAATTTACTCCACAAATAATACGTATTACACGCTTTTGGACTCTGAAGACTTTTGACTGACTTGAAGAGTTACCCCAAAATATTATACCATATGACATTAAGGAATGATATTAGAAAAGTATGCAAGCTTTTTTATTTTTATGTGTCCTATGTCTGATAACACTCGTATTGAAAATACAGATTTGTTGAGCCGTTTCTGCAGTTCTGTGGTGTTCTCCTCCCAACTGAATTTATTATCATGCTGTAATCCCAGGAATTTAATATTGTCAATCTCTTGTATCTGCTCTTCTTCATACTTAATGCATAAGCTGGTGGGAAATCTCTTACATGTTCTGAACTGCATGTAGTGAGACTTTTCAAAGTTTAATGGCAATGAGTTGGCTTTAAACCATGTATTAATGTTCATGAAAATATCATTAGCAGACCTTTCTATAACTATGATTGACGTACATTTTATTGCAACACTTGTATCATCTGCAAACAAAACGAACTCTGCTTCTGGTAGTGTAACTGATGAGAGGTCATTAATGTACACAAGAAAAAGCAATGGCCCTAAGATGGATCCTTGTGGGACATCACATGTAATTTCTTCCCAATCCGATGATGACTGTTGGCTTAATTCACTAGTCACTTGCACTGACACCCTCTGTTTCCTGTTAGTGAGGTACGACTTGAATCATTTTCCGTGATACCATAGAATTCTAATTTACTTACAAGGATGTTATGGTTGACACAATCAAATGCCTTTGACGAATCACAGAAAATACCTGCTGCTTTCAATTTATTATCTAATGAATTAAGCACATTCTCACTGTAGACGGATTGCAGAACGGTTTTCTATTGCCGCCAACTTACATTTCGCGTAAAGACTACAAAGATGAGAGAGGTAGGGCTCGTACGAATGCATACAAGCACTCGTTTTTCCCTCGTTCTATATGGGAGTGAAACAGGAAAGCAAGTAACTAGTGGTACTGAGTACCGTCCTCCAGGTACGTTTGGGTCAGTTGTAGAGTATGTATGTAGTTGTAGATGTAGAAGAAACGTTTGCTATCGGAACTTTGACAGAAGCACGTAGCGCGATACAGAACGTTTCTCTTACAGTGCCACTGGCGTCTCTTGATCTTCTCTATGACGCTTTCGCTCTCACTAAATGAGCCCGTAAGGAAGCGTGCCGCTCTCCGTTGGATCTTCTCCATGTCTTCTATTAACCCTACGGATGATCCCACAACGATGAGCAATTCTCAAGAGCTGGCCGAGGGAGTGTTTTGCAAGCTACTTCCTTTGTTGTTCGACTACAATTCCTGAGAATTCTTGTATCGTATCTGTCTGCAATCTGCCTTATTAATGATTAATTTGATGTGTTCATTCCAGTCACTACTTGTCTTGTCTGTATAGAAGACAATTTATTTTCCTGAAGACTAGACTACAGCTTAGGTGAACTGTATAATAACCAATAAATACAGTTCTCCCTTCTTGCATGACGCATGGTATGATACTACAAAGAGAGATGCCAGCTGAAGAAGTAAGTTTTGTGGAAGACTGCTTTCCGTCACAACACACTGTCTACAATACTTCTCTCCCCAATACGGCAACTCGTGTAATAGATCTCGTGTCCAACTACACGGTGCAGCTCCACAGTCTGTCACACACATACTCCACTGCCTGCTGAAATGCGCGCGGTATATGCCGCCGCCGCGCTGCACGTTATCGGCGCCTCGCGACGTCTTGCGGCCGCAGCGGGAAGCCATGAATATCGATAGATCGCACGGCGGATGCCTCGATTGTGTGACGACAGCGGTACCAATAAATGCCGATACATCGCTACTTATTCCTACTCCCAGAATTTTATGGAATAACCGCTTCCCGTGCTTATTCGGCAAATGGGTTGTTATATAATAGAGGACCTTCTTTTGCATATATTCAAAGTACTTTATATTTATGAGAATCAGTTGCTAGGGGCTAGCCGCGTTGTCTTCAACAAATCCGCCAGTCGCCTCTGAACCTCGGCTGCAGGCAACGATTTGCAGCCAGGTGCGCCCAGTCCTATCTGTTCAAATGTTCAAATGTTTGTATAGCTTATGGGACTTAACTACGGGGTCGTCAGTCCCTAAACGTACAAACTACTTATGAACTAGCTAACACTAAGGACGGCACAAATATCCATGCCCGAGAGGGGATTCGAACCCCCGACAGTAGTGGCCATGCAGACCGTGACTGGCGCGCCTCAGTCCCCTCGGCCACCGCGGCCGGCAGTGCTGTCTGTCACCATTGGCTGGAAGAGACCGACCGGCAAGCAAATTGAGTAGACTGGCATTCTGTCCCAACTTTGCTGCTGTTTATGTAAATGGCTTCATTAGCCGCCCACCATTGGAGTTCCCACTAATTAGTAAACATGCAAACCCATATCTCAGGAAGATCAGCCACCGCAAAAACTTACGAGGCAGTCCGTGGTGGCTGTGAGGCACTATCAGGAGTGAACAGTACCGCAAACCTATTGCTGAGGTGTAAGGGGATAGAATTGTTACTGGTCCCCGGTTTCGCATTCCGTCGAGAGATTCGCGATCCCATCGATTGTCAAATGTCGATTGGCAGGGACATGGGAACTTGAAAGCGCGTGGTATCCAGGATTTCAGACGACTCTAGAAGCTCCATACGTTCAATAGCAATCGTTTCAGATACCCGAGTGACAAGATAGTCAAGGGCAGCAGTATGATGCCGACTGACCGTGACCAACACAGTTTCCAGTTGTTTGCGGAAGGTAGCCAATTCAACCTGAATCCGTTAACAACGGGCGCAGATCCTATCCATGTCTATCCAGCTATTTTATCGGTAGACTGACTAGAGTACCTCAAAAGTGGAAACAGGTTTTATGACGCTCTTGACAGCCGAATAAGTGCATACATCCCTGGCAGAGAGGATGTCAGACTGATAAATGGGATAAGTGGGCTCATACAGCTTTTAAAAGTTCTTACGTTCTGCTGGCCATGCGAAATTCAACACCTACAGGAACCGACAATATCACAGCCAAACTTATTTTGGAGGCAAAATGTTGTACAAAGATCACATGATTGAAAATACAGCCCCATGTGAAGTGAGGAAGATGCTGAAATTAGTATTTATTGTTAACTAAAATCACAGTTCGACGCCTGCTAGGCATAGAATCAAAGAGACTTTGGACATTTCGCTTGGGTACAGCAGTCCACACTTCATACTGCCAAGTTTATCTTGTGTAGTATGTGACGTATCACGGACAAGTCGAACCGCAGTCTTCTACTAGATGTCATTCATAGGCAAGAGATCGCGAGAATAAGGAGGCCAAGGGAGCAATGCAATACGACGGACGACAAAAAAAGTCTTCCACATTGCGCTCCACGTGTGGTCGTGCATTTTCCTATTGCAATGTAATCGTCAGAAACCTCCGAAGTTCTGAGAGGACAACATGCTTCAAGACTTCCGACATACAACGCTGGATGGTTAGGGTACCGGCTATGCGGGGTTGGAGAGGTGCGGGAGTGGAATCCCGAACCAGCAAAAACAAAAATACCAATTGCACGAGAATGAATATCGGATTTAGATATCCACCAAAACTAGACGAAACGTTTATTTATTCAAAAAAGGAGATAAAACTTCGTTCTACGCTTTCCTGAGTGTGAATCTCCAGTCTTTCGAAACTAACAGACTGAGTATAGATCAGATGTGCCTTCCATTCAAAGAAATAATATCGACAACCCTTGACAGATTTATACCAAACAAATTAAAAAGGGGCCTGACGCGCCGTGGTACACCAAACAGGTTATATTACTCTTACAAAATCATGTCAAATTTAGACACAAAATCTCCAGTACCGGAAATGTTATACAGAAACGCGAAATTTGCCTCGAACTTCAATACGAGAAACTTACAATAGTTACCACAACGAAACCCTGCCACGTAGTTTGGTAGAGGAGCGTAAGAAATTTTGGTCGTATATCAAGTTACTAGCGTCACTACCCGATAGCAGTCGCGATGATACTGACGACAGTTCTGCTAGAACTCATAGCTTAATACAGCTTTCCGAAATTCTTTCACCACAGAAGATGAAGCAAATACCCCAGAATTCGTATCAAGAACAGCTGACAGCATGTGTAATTTAGAATTAGGTACCACTGGAGTATTAAAGCAACTTAAATCACCTAATTAAAATAAGTCTCCCGATCCTGACTGTATACCAATTAGGTTCGTTCCAGAGTATGCCGATGCTGTAGCCCCATACCTAGGAGTGATCGCAGAATTACAGGCCTATATCATTGACGTCAGTTTGCAGCAGGATTTTAGAACACATTCTTTCCTCAAATATTATGAACTACCTCGAAGAAAAACTGTTGAAATGTTTGTTAAGCTTATGGGACTTAACTGCGGGGTCATTAGTCCCTAAACTTAAAAACTACCTATGAACTTCCTTATACTAAACACAACACTAACAGCCATGCCCGATGGGGGATTCGCTGCGGTGGAGTAGCCGAGCGGTCTAATGCACCTCGCTGCGGAGCGCGCTGTTGCTCGCCGTCGGAGGTTCGAGTCCTCCCTGGGGCATGGATGTGTGTATGTTGTCCGTAGGTTAGTTTACCTTAGTTTAAGTAGTTTGTAAGCTACGGACTGATGACCAAGCAGTTTGGTCCGATAGATTTACAAACATTTGAAAATTTGATTTGAACGGCCTCGCGCATCGGAGCATAGCGCCTCAAAGCGCTCGGCCACTCCGCCGCGGCTACCTCGAAGAGAACGACCTATTGACGCATAGTCAACATGGATTCAGAAAGTATCATTCTTGTGAAACACAGCTAGCTCTTTAGTCACATGATGTGATGAGTGCTACAGACAATGGATGTCTAATAGATTACGTTTTTCTAGATTCCCGGAAGGCTTTTGACACTGTACCTCATAAGCGCGCGCCTCGGTTGCAAAGCGGTAGAGTGCCAGACTATGAATCCAAAGGTCGCGGGTTCGATCCCCACCAGGTCCTAGGGTTTTTAGCTGTCACTTTCCACTTCTTTCCCCCCTGGCAGTAATGCTCATGTGAAAAATACCGGAACCCACGTTAAACTGTAGGTCCCCCTATAACTGGCTGGGTAAGTCAGTTCGAAGGTCGGATGAAGGCAACGGTATACCACCTCCAAACAGAACCATGCCTAGTAAAGCACTGTGATGTTCAAACCAATCTTCGGATTGTTGACTGCTTTACCTTTTACCTCACAAGCGTCTTCCTCATCAAACTACGTGGTTATGGAATATCGACACAGTTGTGCGACTGGATTCGTGAGTTAATTTCAGAAAGGACAGAACATTGTAACTGAGGGTAAGTCATCGATAAGAACCGAAATGATATCAGGCGTTCCCCAGAGAAGTGTTACGGTGCCCCTACTCTTCCTTGTTTTTATAAACGATTTAGGGGACAATCTGAGTAGCTCTCTTAGACTGTTCGCGGATGATGCTATCATTTATCGTTACTAAAGTCACCAGAAGATCAAAAGCATCTGAGAAATGATTTAGATAAGATAACTACATGGTGCAAAAATTGGCAATTCACCCTAAATAATGATAAGTATGAGGTAATCCATATAACCACTAAAAGAAATTCGTTAAACTTCATTTACACGATAAATCAGGCCGTAAACTCAACTAAATAAGTAACAATTACGAACTACTCAAACTGGAATGAACACATAGATAACATAGTAGTGGAAGTAAGCCAAAGGCACTTGCACTTGTGCGCCCTATTTTGGAGTATTGCTGCGCGTTGTGGGATCCACACCAGGTGGGACTACGGACGATTTAGAGAAAGTTCAGAGAAGGGCAATCGTTTAGTATTATCGCATCGTAGGGGAGAGAGTGTCACAGAAATTATGCACGAGGTGGAAATCGTTGAAAGAAAGGAGTTATTTGTTGCGGCGAGATCTGTTTGCGACATTTCTTTCACCAACTTTCTTATCCAAATGCGAAAATATTTTGTAGCACCCACCTAAATAGGGAGACCTGATCATTATAATAAAATAAGAGACATCATTTCGAAAAGTGAAAGATTTAGGTATTCCTTTTTCCCGCGAGCTAATAGAGAATGGAACTGCAGACAAATATCATCAGAGCGGTGGGATGAATGCTCTGCCATGCATTTCAATTTGATTTGCAGAGTAGGATGTAGATACGACGATGCATAAAGGCAACAGTTGGACAATCTTTTACACGGAGCCTCCAGACTTCAGTCCGACCATTGTGGTGGTGTAGGGATAATCGAGATTGGAATGACATCAATTTACCCATGAATTCCCATTCTCCATGCACTACCACGATAATAGTACTAGAGTCTGGAGACACCGTGATGAGAGATTGTTGAACTGCTGTGTTATGCATCACCATACTACTTCTGCTTCCGGAATTATGGTTGGGACTCTTTTTGATTCCACCCCCGCACCACCCCAGAAGGCAATACAAGAACGCTATCCAGCCAGCGTTATGTCCCTGGTGTGTTGGAGTCTGTTATCCTCCCATACCTTCGCAGCGTGCCTACACCCCATTGCAACAGGGCAATGCGCGACCACAGCTGCCTTTTTCTCCAAAACACTCGCCGATCGAAAACGTTAGATCGATGCTTGTGGAATGACTAGCCGGCGAGACACCACCCACTGCTACAGCAGACCAACTAGCACTGCTATACCATAACATCACACCTAGACTCTCTGCATTCACTGTCGATGCGTGTAACAGCAGTTGCAGCCAGCAATAGTGGCAACACTCAGTACTTATTTCATTATCTTACTCACTTCACATGCAGCCGTATTTTCATTGACATTTTTTTAAGTCGTGTTACCTCCAAAATAAATTTGCATTTTGGCCGGCAGTGTACAATAGTTGGAACTTAAATAGTGGCAAAGCTACTGTGGAGACATTATGCAATGGAATCTACTATTTTCGCTAATAGCACACGTTGTTAATATACCTACCTTATCTCTGAGTAAATAGATTCGCCAGTCCCACGTCTCCGCCGTGTGCACAATCGAGAGAAACACAGTCACCTGTTCAAATGTTCAGATGTTTGTAAAGCTTATGGGACTTAACTACGGGGTCATCAGTCCCTAAACTTACAAACTACTTACGAATTGGGACGGCACAAATATCCATGCGCGAGGGGAGATTCGAACCCCCGATCGTAGTGGCCGTGCAGACCGTGACTGAAGCGCCTCAGTCCCCTCGGCCACCGCGGCCGGCTGTCCAACGAATGGTGTCATTATGGGTGGACGCGAAAGTCGAAAGTCCTTCAGAGCCCCAGTATAGTGAAAGTTATGGTGATTCTCGTGTACGTTTGTGATGGTGTCATCCTAACGGATTACCTTCCTCCGCGACAGACCGTCATTGCACACATTACTGTTCATTTTTAGGAACATCACCTGCGACCAGCTTCGCGAAAGAAGAGGCAACACTTTCTGCGCAACCCACCATCGCTATGCACGGCAATGGGCGGGCGCATACAGCGCAAGCTCTGGCTGCTCTGTTCGGTCGATGGGACTGGGAAGTACTGTACTATCCACCATAATCGCTGCAATTCAGTCCTTGTGACTGATTTGATTCCGAAGATGAAGAAACCACTTCGTGGCAATCTCTTCAGAACTGTTCCAGAGATTCGACAGGCAGTAGACCGTTCCATTCGCACCATCAAAAGAACAGGCTCTGCTAACGGTATACTACGACTTCCAAATCGCTGGCAACGTGTTCTACACAACGCTGGAGACTACTTTGAAGGGCAGTAACACGTGCAAACATGTAACGCTTTTGTATCGGTTGTGAATAAATAGTTGCCACTATTTGAGTTCCAACCCTAGTATACTGTAGATACTGAAATAACATCACTTACCTTGCATTCCGTTTCCGCCTATACTTAACAGTGCTTCACATTTTTTGTTAGGCAGTGAATTTTATATCTTTGCACTACGTAATTTGATTATGATATACACATTCGGAACTATTTAAACATAAATTTGTAATACACAAAATGTTGGAAGATAAGTCAAACAATGACTGGCGGTTGTAACGAATAATTCAAGAAGATATGCAAAACAGGACAATGTTTCGCGGAAATGGTTAACACGCAGGTAAATTTGCCGGGGGGGGGGGGGGGGATCGGGAGGAAAATCGACTTCATTTAGGACTTGCGAAAGAAAGTGAAGTGCAAGAGACAGATATAAGTAAGTTCAAAGTTTCGACTAAGGCGAGATTTCTGGCATAATGTGAATAATTCAAAACTTATCTTACGTTCATAAAAATGCAGTCATATCAGTTACAGAGTCACGATTAAGGGCCCAACTGTAGTCACCAACTGCCTGTTTGATTACAGTAAATGAAGCGACATAATGGCATTATTCTCGAGCGTAATAAAATTTCATTTATCTCCTGGAATTTATTAATTAATAGCTTTATAAATGAAACTCTTGTTTTATTTTTAGCTTTGTCTGTATAATTTCATTTAAAATTCATTTTAAATGCCCGTAAGACTCAGAACGCATTTTTTTTGGCTTTGGCTGTATTATTTCATTTAAAATTCATTTTAAGCTCCGACAAGTCTGAATTTGAGAGCAGTCACTTCTAATCACTCCTAAACCCATTTGAGAGTGGAGTGGAGTGGAACTACAGTGTCGGGTTGCTTTATGTAATAATTATTTACAAGGTAATTTGTTCAATGGTGAGAATTCCCTCCTCTGCCGAAATTCAAATTAATGCGATTAAGTAAAAGGGACTTTAGAGAGTTATATCTCATTCCAGTAGGATTTATTCGAGACGGAGTTTCTGAGATTGTTCACAGCATCCTTTGTGACACGCCGATACTCAGATTACGTAAAGTAACTCAAGAGAGATGGGAACTTGAGGATGCTCGGCAATAATAGCCAACAATATAATAACACTTGGCTTGTTATTTAGTATAATGTATTTTAATACCAATTAGTAATAAGATAAATGCCATATTATACAGATCTGTATTTATCTATCAAATAACCTGACAATGAAGTGTGCAGAAACCACAATAAAGACTTTGAAGGTAAGCAGCATACGAGGGACGGAAGTCTAACTCCTCATATCATGTCTTCCCCTAATTTTTTTTTAAAATCTCTTCACAAACATAAATCTATAATATCGTTTCTTGCATATATATTGTAATGATTGAAAATGTAATTATCAACGATTATTCAGGTTTACTTCTAAATTTTTAGGGATACAAATAGCGTGGAGATTTGAATCATTTCGTCGGTTTTGCAGAGATAGCTCACGGAAAAGATCGGCCCTAATAAATAATCCGGGCTCAGATAGATGTTCAACTTTTAACTGATCACGATGGATCAACTTCGAAAAAAAAAATTACAATCAAGGACGTTGATGTTTTTCTAACAATACGAGGATGGTCCCATAAGTACCCGACCAAACAAAGTAAACATAAAAAATTTGAAAAAAAGTATTTTATTTTTCAACATAATCTCCTTTCACTTTCATGCACTTTTCACAGCGATGTTCAATAAGTTCAATAAATACGCCCGTTTTGGTTTGATTTCTTGGTCAGAACATCACAATAAGTTCGCATAATTCTCGCCGTTGATAGTTTTTCATTTTTCAAGGTACTCAATGAATATCATCCCAAGCGCATCCCAAAAATACATCATGACTTTGCCTGCAGATGAAACGGTCTTCGCCTTCTTTGGTGCCGGTTCTCCAATTTATGTCCATTGTTTTTATTGTTCTTTTGTCTCTGGAGTGAAGTGGTGGACTCATGTTTCACCCATGGTTATGAAACGATGAAAAATGAGCTTTTTTTGCTGTGAAACTTCACTAAACACTCAACTGAAACATTTTCACGACATTGTTACTGTTCGAGTGTGAGCAAACGCGGCATAAACCTTGCACCCCTCCCCCCATTTCTGGAGTCGCCACCTCATTTGGACGACCACTGCTGCGATGTTCGGCCACTTTTATACTTAGATAGCCAATATTTTACTGTTTTAAACGAAGGAGACGACTCTCCTAAATCGGAATCCAACTCAGCTTTAATACTGGTGAGCTGAGACCTTAAAAAAGCACGTTGTATCACATAACGATGACCAAATTCTTCATTTTCACAAGTTCACTCACAGCGTTCACTATTGATGGCTGCGTCTTTAAACTTTAAACTTATGCTTCATACATGACGCATCTAATCCAGAGATATTTTTCAATAACGACTGTCATCTCTCTGGCCAAAGATGTTGATAATGGTAAAAAGCTGCTCCTGGAAGTAATGGTCCATTAGATGTATAGTTTTTTTTTCTACTGCCTTTTCCATGCCCAGTAAGAGGTCAGTTTTTTTTAAATATTTCACAGACTTACTATTTTGAGCCTAGATACCCTTCGTCACATTAAAGTCATCAAGGTAAGCAGAAGTCTAAGGGAGTGGATAAGAGAAAGGAGAAAGGGAGAGAGGGAAAAGGAGCATTCCTGTCGTCCCTCTGTCTGGGACTCAGGTAACCTGTGTTCTGTGAGTTTTCGTATTTTAAGAGTTTGGCGTCTGTACTAGATTTAAAAATGCGACTATCACAACACAAGGCGTATATGTCTGGACAAAGTGAAAGATTAGAACTAGCTTCTCGACTTAGCTGGCAGCTTCAGAGATTAGATTAGTACTTGTTCCATAGATCATGAATACGACGTTTCTTAATGATGTACAATCTATCATATTAATAGAAGGTATCTTTACATTATATTAAGACATTTTTTTTCAATTTTCTCTCTTTATTTTCTAATTTGTATCTAAGAACCCAGCTACTAAGTAGACGGGGCTGTCATTCAAAATTCTTTTAATTTTTAAATGGCAGGTGGCTATAAGACGTTTTATGCTATTTGGCAGGAATTTTGTGGCAGCATAATTCAGCCCTTTCTGGGCCAAAGTTAGATTTGATCTTGAATAATGAAGATAATGCTTTCTCCTAGTGCTATTGTTATGCATATTGCTACTGCTTTTAAATTGAGTTTTGTTATCAATAACAAAGTTCATAAGCGAATATATTATAAACATTAAGAGGCTGGTGTGAAGATCACTAGTTCTTTGAATAAATGTCTGCAGGATGATTTTGGGTGGGCTCCAGCAGTTTTTCAGATTACACGCTTTTGTGCAATAAATACTGTTGAGTAAAAAAAATCTTGACACATTCACGCTTCTTTAATAGTTAATCCAAATTCCCGCGTAGAGTGATCTCTCGAGCGAGTAGGAATAGAGGGTTCATCTGTAATATTAAGAATCCCTGAGTTACGACACTTGCATCCGAAACTTCAATGGCTTGTAGTGGCAGACGCACGACATGAAGTTTGCTCGTATCCGAACTGTTGCCTTGGTGGGATGGTCGAACGCACTAAGACGCCTTGTTGCGGAGCGCGAGGTTGCACCCCGTCGGAGGTTTGAGTCCTCGCTCGGGCATAGATGTGTGTGTATCTCTGTGTTGTCCTTAGGTTAGTTTATGTTAGTTTAAGTAGTTTGTAAACCAAGAGACTGATAACACTAGAAGTTACGTCCTATATATTTACAAATATTTGATTTTGAATTGCTACTTTGTGTCAGGAAGGTTTCTCAGGAAGGACAGCTTTCAGACGTGCCTGGGTGAAGCAAAGGGATGTTGTTCGGACGTGGAGGACGTACAGAGATACAGGAAATGTCGATGACTTCTCTCGCTCTGGCCACTCAAAAGCTACCACAACTGCTGATAGCCGTTATTTACGGATTTCAGCTCGGAGAACCTTGAGAGGAATACCACAATCCTCAATAATGATTTTCGCACAGCACTGAAAGACCTAAGTCTAAACAAGGCTCCTGGAGTAGATGACATTCCTTCAGAGCTACTGAAGTCTCTGGGAGAACCAACCATGACAAAACTGTTTCACCTGGTGTGTAAGATGTATGAGACAGGCGAAGTACCCCCAGACTTTGAGAAAAATGTTATAATCCCCATTCCAAAGAAAGCAGGCACAGACAGGTGTGAAAATTGCAGAACCATCAGTTTAATAAATCGTGGTTGCAAAATATTAAGACGAATTATTTACAGCAAGATGGAAAAGCTAGTAGAAGTGGACCTCGGGGAAGATCAGTTTGGGTTCAGGAGAAATGTAGGAACACGGGAGGCAATACTCACTTTACGGCTTATCCTAGAAGATAGATTAAGAAAAGGCAAACCCACATATCTAGCTTTTGTAGATTTTGAGAAGGCTTTTGATAATGTTGATTGGAATAAACTCTTTCAAGTTCTGGAGCAATCAGGAGTAAGATATAGGGAGCGTAACGTTGTTTACAACTTGTACAAAAACCAGACAGCGGTTGTCAGAGTTGAAGGGCATGAAAGGGATGCAGTTATTGGGAAGGGAGTAAGAAAGGGTTGTAGCCTTTCTCCAATGTTATTCAATTTGTATACTGACCAAGCTATAAAGGGAAGCAAGGAGAAATTTGGAGAAGTAATTAAAGTTCAGGGTGAAGAATTAAAAACATTGCGTTTTGCCGACGACACAGTAATTCTGTCAGAGACAGAAAAGGACCTGGACGAGCAGTTGAACGGAATGGACAGTGTGCTGAAATGTGCATATAAGATGAACATTAACAAGAGCAAAACAAGGGTAATGGAGTGCAGTAAGAAAATCAGGAGATGCTGGAGGAATTAGATTAGGTAACGAAACAATACAGGAGGTAGATGAGTTTTGTTACTTGGGAGGTAAAATAACAAATGATGGTCGCAGTAACGAGGATATAAAATGCAGAATGGCAATGGGTAGAAAAGCGTTCTTGAAAAAGAGAAATTTGTTAACAGCGACTACTGATTTAAGCCTAATGAAGTCATTCCTGAAGGCATTTGTGTGGAGTGTTGCCTTGTATGGGAGTGAAACATGGACGATAATCAGTGCGGACAGGAAGAGGATAGAGGCTTTTGAAATGTGGTGCTACAGAAGACTGCTGAAGATTAGGTGGGTGGATCGCGTAACTAATGAGGAGGTACTGAACAGAATTGGGGAGAAAAGGAATTTCTGGCATACATTGACTAAAAGAAGGGACCTATTGGTAGGACACATTCTTAGACATCGATGAATTGTGAATTTAGCGTTGGAGGGAAGCGTGTGGGGTAAAAACCGCAGAGGAAGACCAAGAGATGGATACAGTAAGCAGATTCAGACAGATGTAAGTTGCTGTTCTTATGTGGAGTTGAAGAGGCTCGCTCAGGATAGGATATTGTGGAGAGATGCATCAAACCAGTCTCCGGACTGAAGACCACAACAACGACACATTGAAAAGGGCGACGATCCAGCAACCAATCTGAGAGATCTACGCCGAATCACCGTTGAGAAGTGGGACAGCCTGAACCAATAGTGCCTCCATGATCTACTGGACCCGACGAATAGAGATACGCATCTGTGCAAAAGAACGTGTTACTGGTTATTAGGGTTACTGGAGTATGCTGGAATCTGAAAAGCAAATTCAAAACGTCTAGGTTTCCGTCGTACAACATATCAATTTCTGTTTTCATGACCAACAAAGAGAAATAAAACATTGTTTTTGCACATCTCTTTTCCATTTTTATGTAAAGGATCAAGAATCGTGACGATGCACCACTTTTATTGATGCATGTACATCGTATTATACTGTCGATCCTTCACAACTGCTAAAGATATATAGGAATTAGTTATCCTAAACTGTTCCTCCTCGTCATCTCTCTGTCCACCTCTCTCTCCCTTCTTTGTTCATTTCCTACTTCGTCTTTGTTTATCTTCTTACTCTACGTGTCAATTTCTTCTGCCTCTCTCTGTCTTCATACCCATCTCTCTGACCTTGGTCTTCCTTATCGTCATTGTATATCACAACTTGATTGTGAATTTAAATAGCTTAAAATCACTTAGAATCATTGGTAATTTGTATATGAGGGAGACACCTTCATTTGGTGGATTTATGAGGACAATACATTCAGTGACAGTATTTCCCATATTTTTAACCTGCAAATTAGTACTACTAGAAAGTTTCAGACGATTCAGAATCCACTGTAGTATTTCACTCATAAGCCGATTAACTATAAACACAACTTACTTCGTTTCTATAAAATCTACAGCAAAGAAGACAGCAAAACAGATAAATGCTGTGCATTAGACTGGAGAGAACACACAGAAAATATTGTGGGGAAGGCGAACCAAAGGTTACGTTTCATTGGCAGAACGCTTAGAAGATGCAACAGCTCCACCGTCGTCTCCTGGAGTACTGTTGCCCCGTGTGCGGCCCTCATCAGTTGGACTGACGGAAGACATTGAGAAGGTTCAGGGAAGGGCAGCTCGTTTTGTTTTATCACATTACAGGGGGGAAAGCGTCACGGAAATGTCGCACGATTTGAGGCGAAAAATCATTGAAAGGGCGAAGTTTTGGTTGTGGCGAGATGTATTTGCGAAATTTCAATCACCGACTTTTACTTCTGAATGTGAAAATATTTTGCTAGTACCTAACTACATAGGCACACATGACCATTCCAATAAAATAAGAGAAATCAGATCGAAAACGGAACGATTTAGGTGTTCATTCTTCCCGCGCGTTATTAGAGAATGGAAAGGTAGAAAAAGGTTATGAAAGTGATTAATGAACCCTCTGATAGGCACTTAAATGTGATTTAAGGAGTATCTATGTAGATGAACATACAGTTTTTCTTAAACAACATTTTGTTTCTCGAGGTCATTTTAATAGTAAAACTCGACATCATTTAAAACAATATATAGGCTATGTCCGTCTCAAAAGTTCAACGACAGAACGTGTTATGAATCGACAGATTCATTACTCAGTGTTATTCAGAGAAGTGCGATGGAGTGGTATCGTTACAGTTTTGCAGACATCACAGACATGCATCTCATTTTTGGGGAAGCATGTTGCAATACTCTCGCTACAGGAACGTTGTTCAGGGAACAATTTCCAAACAGACATTCCGTCACAACGAGTGTTCATTTCTCTCAATCGACAAATGCATACGGTGCAATTGTTACGTTCAATAGATGGTATTGCAGTTAACTGTACCTTTCGTAAATAAAACGATACACAGTAATGCGACTCTGTTCCTATTAGCTCCTTAAACTGGCTTCTATCTCAAATTGTTCATAGAACATCCTTTGTTCAGTTTTTGCACACTTTCACGTGAACATCCTGTATATTCAAAAATATTTGTCCGTGTCTATCTGAATGATCATTAGAGTTTCATGTAAAATGTGAAGTAAATTGGTCAAGTACTTTTCGAGATTTTTGGTAAATGTGTCCTTAGCGATCACACAGAAGGTGGGTTCAGGTTGTAGGCCGCAATCGGGAACTCTGAAGAATTGCTATAGACATAGAACCATTAGTCAGAAGTGTATTCTGGAATTAGTACGATACAGCACTTAAATACCAATAAGTACAGCAGCTATTCTAATTAGATATTGAAAGGTATTTCGACGTCTGCGGGTCGCCGTCCGAAGGTCTTCTGCCGTGGTGTCTTCTTTCACTGCCTAGTAAGGCGCTGGCGGCGCCCCCATCGGCCGTGGCTTCGCGGGGCGCTCTGTGGCGGCCCGCGAAGGTGATGTTGCCAACCTATCTCAGCTATCGATACAGCACCCCTCCCCCCTTCGGGAGCCATGGCCGGCGCGTCTCGGTACACTGGGCGCTGACGGCCGTGGGGAGAGGGAGCCGAGTGCAGACCACTGATGGAGCCAGGCGTCGGACTGCTAGCGGGGGACGTCCGGCTCGCGCGCCTGGATCTCACCGCGAGCGCCCACCGTAAACCCCGCGAGGAAACCGGCGGCGGCGCGCGTCTCCACGTCCGGCGTGCGGCAGGTGTGAGGGACGCCCCAGGAGGACGTCTACTTCCATCGGGCGGACAACCGTCGAAGGAGCAGGCGCCGGACCGGGAGGCGCCGACGGCTGAGGCGACGGCGGCAGCTGTGGGACGTCCACCTCCATAGGCTCCTGGGACGGAGGCGTGGCGGCCGCGCTCTGGTGAGGCGGCGGCGGCGGCTGGACAGCAGACTCCACGGCTGGAAACATAGGGCCCGCGCCAGAAACACCGAGACGGAGCTGATTGCGGTGCCGCTTCTGCAAGCCGCGCGCAGTACTAACTAAGAACATTGCGCGGCCGAGGCGGCGAGCAATTGTGCCGTGCTGCCAACGCTGGCGCGTGCCATAAGAACGAAACTAAACAGGCGCGCCAGCACGAAGAGGCGACGACAGAGCCGACAGCACGAACCCCGAGCTGCGTGGCCGTGGGTGGAGCAAGTGAAGCAGAGTGCGATGCGTCCGGCCGTGCAAAAGTTCCGCCGGCGGGGAGCCATTGTAAGGCTGCGAACGATAGGTAGTCAGGAAGATGAGCAAGGCGTCATCGCGGGAATGGTCATGCCTGAGGCGGGTCATATGTTCTTTAAACGTCCGCACGAGACGTTCCGCGGCACCGTTCGACGAAGGGTGAAACGGCGCGCTAGTGACGTGTTCGATACCCTGGCTCCGACAGAAGGAAGCAAACTCTGACGATGAAAACTGTGGGTCGTTATCAGTGACGATCGTTTGTGGCAGACCTTCAAGGCAAAATATGGACCGTAGAATCTTAACGGTGGCAGTTGCCGTGGTCGAAGACATATGCACCACAAACGGGAAATTACTATAAGAATCCACTAACATTAACCAACGAGAATTCCAAAAAGGTCCCGAAAAATCAACATGAAGACGTTGCCAGGGCCCGGTCGCTTTCGGCCCCGAAAAGAAACGGCGCGGTGGAGCGGACTGGTGCTCTGCACAGACGCGACAACGGGACGTCATACGCTGTATGTCCCCGTCGATGCCCTTCCACGTACAATGGCGGCGGGCTAACTGCTTCGTTCGGACTACACCCCATTGGCCCTCGTGCAGAAGTCGCAAGACCTGTGCGCGTACCGACGTCGGCACAACCACTCGCAACTGATCCGCTCCGCTGCGGAGCAAGATGACACCGTCTTGCAACGAGAGCTCATTACGGTGCGCAAAAAATCGGCGAACTTCGGAGTCTGCAATATGCTTCGAAGATCGGGGCCAACCCGAACGAAGATAATGTACTAAATTGTTCAATGTCGTATCGGCGGCGGTAGCCCGTGCCACAGTCCGAGAATCAAGAGGAAAATATGCAAGCCAATCGGAAACCTCTGCGTCGAGCGCAAAACAAGACGCCGGCGACGAATCAAAATCTGGATCAGAGCCCACTGGAAGGCGAGATAAGACATCCGCGTTGGCGTGTTTCGATGACGGGCGATACAAAATTTCATAATTGTAAGAAGACAAAAGCAGAGCCCAGCGTTGCAATTTATGGGCAGTCGTTTCCGGGAGAGGTTTGTGAGGGTGAAACAAAGATTGCAATGGTTTGTGGTCTGTAACAAGAAAAAATGTCCGACCATATAAATAATGGTGGAACTTCGTGACACCATATACCAGAGCAAGCGCCTCCTCTATCTGAGAGTACCTGCGCTGCGCATCAGTAAGCAACTTTGACGCAAAAGCAATTGGACGATCCTGTTGTCCAATCCGGTGTGACATCACAACGCCAATCCCATAGGCTGAGGCATCGGCAGCTAAGACTACAGGAAGCGAAGGATCAAAATGAACTAAACATCTGTCACTCAAGAGTTCCCGTTTTAAGGTTTGAAAAGCGGCGTCACATTCAGGTGTCCATTGAAAAGGAACATTCCGTTTCCTAAGACGATGTAAGGGTGCAGCGATTTGAGCGGCATTTGGAATAATTTGCAATAGTAATACAATTTACCGAGTACAGATTGCAATTCCCGAAGATTCTTGGGAGTCTGCAAATTCTTGATAGCAAAGAGATGTGTCTGCAGGGGATGTACACCCTGCCCATTAATGCGATGACCCAGATAATCAATTTCTGTTTGAAAAAAGACACATTTGTCCTTATTACAGCGGAGGCCCGCTTCCGACAACACTTCAAATAACGAACGAAGATGTCTCAAATGTTCGTCGGGGGTACGACCAGCAACCAAAATATCGTCTAAATACGTCGAACAGGGAACCTTGGCGGTCAACTGTGTTAAAAACCGCTGGAAAATAGCCGGAGAAGATGCGCAACCAAAAGGCAATCGCAAAAACTTAAATAAACCAATAGGAGTATTTATAACTAAAACATTCTGCGATTTCTCATCTAAAGACACTTGCAAATAAGCATCTTTTAAATCAATTTTAGAAAAGTACTTTCCCGCCCCGAGTTGGTCCATGAGTTCTTCTGGGCGTGGTAGCGGGAATGTGTCCACAACCAGTTGAGGATTAACTGTCTTCTTAAAATCGGCGCAGATACGGAGCCGACCAGACGGCTTACGGACAAGCACTATGGGGGAGGCCCACTGACTGGCTGAAATAGGTTCTATAACACCGTTGCGTTGCAATTCTGAAAGTTCAAACGCCACTTGGTCCTGCAGGGCGAGAGGCACACGGCGCGCACGACAAAACTTGGGTTGGGCCGATTCCTTGAGTGTCACTTTGGCAATAAACTTTGTTGTTCTACCAAGGCCATCTGTGAAGAGTACAGCGAAGTCTTTGCACAATTTATCTAAGTTGTCGGTGGGCACACACGATTGAACAGTCAGCACATTTTCCTGTATACTCATGTTGAACAAGTCGAACAAATCTAGTCCAAAAATGTTGGTAGAATCTTCCGAACACAATACATGGAAAGTCACTGTCTGCGTACAATTTCGGTACTTTGCGGGCAAGCTACATTTACCGAGTACCTGTATAGTGTCCCCATTGTATGCTGACAATTGTACAGGAGTAGGTTGCAACGGAGGTTGGCCCAGCAATTTGTAAGTTCGATAATTTAGTAACGAAAGTGACGCTCCCGTATCTAACTAATTCCACAGGCAAGTTTTGAATCTTAAGGTTCACAAACAATTTATTGTTCTTACGAAGCAACGGAGTCTGTTCACTTTCATTAGACACTGCAACACGAGAGTTGTCTGAGACAACATTTATGAAATGCTCGTCCACTATACTAGAAGTGATTAAATTTGTAGACGTCTCACCAGGTGCCTGTCGCTGTCTTTGTAAACACACCGATTGTACATGTCCTTGCTTTCCACACGCAAAACACTGAGCATTTCGCGAGGGGCAGTCACTTCGTTTATGTTTGGACAAACAACGTGGACAAGATTTTCTAACACTACGAGCGGTGTCCGTGTGGCTCTGGCGCTTGTTGTCCTTCTGACGTACGGCATCCGAGCGGGAAGCCTGTGGCAGTTTCCGCGAACTATGTTTATTGCCTCGGCGGACGCTGCGGCCGTTGTGGGGAGCCGTGTGTCGCTCATTTTGAGACGCTACACTACACACTTGAGGAGAGTCAAAGCACTGGCTAGCTAATTCACACGCGTCCTGATGATCAATAATAGTCAATACTTGTTGTAATGAGGGATTACTATATTGTAAAATTTTGTCCCTAACTTTGTGATCCGTTACATTTTGTGTTACCGCGTCCCTGATCATAGAATCTGCATAAGAAGCACCATACACGCACTTAAATTGACATTTTTTTGTCATTCCCTGCACTTCTGTCACCCACTGGCGATACGTCTGATTTTCCTTTTTTCTAAGTCTAAAAACTGATAACGGGAGGCCGCTACATGCACGTGGTCTGAATAGTACTTGGAAAGGGCGTCTACTAAGGTGGAAAACTGCACTTGATCGGGTTTATTATCCGGGAACAGCTTTTCAGCAATCGCGAAGACTTGGGGGCCACACCACGACAGAAAAAAATGAATTTTGTCAGTACCTGGTACGTGATGGGCGATGAAATGTTGCTCCAACTGCTGAACATATTTTTCCCAGTCCACCTTGTCTTCGTTGAAGGGACGGAAAGACGGCACTACCTTCGGTGTGGTGGCTGCTGGCTGCTGTTGCGACAGTTGCTGCGCTTGAGCCTGCAGTACTTGAGACAGTAGTCCTTGCAGAGCTGCTGTTTTTTGCGCCTGTGCCTGAATAACAGAGAATAAATCAACAATTGTAGGTGGCGCGTTGCCTGGCTGTGACAGTTGAAGCCCGGCAGAAACTGTGGGTGGGGGAGCAGTCATGCTTACAATATCTCACAAAAAAACAACAACAACAAAAAGAAACACGCATTCCTTAGCAATATAACTACTTTCTTAACTACTTTCCCAAACAACAAAATTAACCAATACACCAGAGCATTGAACGAAGACCAAGACAACAAACCCTATTGGCACGTGTGTGCGGGGTGTCGCAATGCTTGCGAAAAATTTGACCACTTGAGCAACGTCGGCAAGGCAATGCAGTGCGCTACTTACAAATACAGTCAATTACAATAGTATCTACAATCCCATCCTCGTCGCCATGTTTCTGTTGTGTCCTTAGCGATCACATAGAAGGTGGGTCCAGGTTGTAGGCCGCAATCGGGAACTCTGAAGAATTGCTATAGACATAGAACCATTAGAAGTGTATTCTGGAATTAGTACGATACATCACTTAAATACCAATAAGTACAGCAGCTATTCTAATTAGATATTGAAAGGTATTTCGACGTCTGCGGGTCGCCGTCCGAAGGTCTTCTGCCGTGGTGTCTTCTTTCACTGCCTAGTAAGGCGCTGGCGGCGCCCCCATCGGCCGTGGCTTCGCGGGGCGCTCTGTGGCGGCCCGCGAAGGTGATGTTGCCAACCTATCTCAGCTATCGATATAGCAGTAAAAACGTCAAAGAACTATTTGACTTAATATAGTAAAATGCGTAATGAAGCACAATATGATATAACCTCACGTGACGCAACACAACATCCGTCATCTGTCGCGTCACAAGAGAAAGTACCGTTATACGGTATGTGATATAAGACTTTACAAGATAGCTGATGTTTTATATGTCACAATATGGCGTGATGTGCTAAAATTTTACAGTAAGTTGCTATGTGGCAAAATGTGACAACCTAGGTAATAATGTGACAAGCATCGTATGTGGCATCAATCGAAACTCAAGGTCTGATTTACTGGCTGTGACCATTCTCACAAAACAAAGCTCACAAATTCGTTCGCTGGCGCTCCTGTTCAACTACGCAACAATCCTCCTTGTCTTCTTTTATTAACTATTCTCTTTTCTCACTCCTTCAGCACTATCTCTCATGCCCATTGTTCCTGTCACTCATAATTACATAATTACTTAAAGAAAGAATAAGTTTTAATATAAAGTTGTTTTATATCTAACTAAAAAGTGTGAAACTATTCTTCCTATCTGCATAAGCTTCTTAACCGAATACATATAGTTCCGAAAATTTTGGTTTGTGAATTTTTAACTACCATGATAATAATTCTATGATTTATAACGACAAATGGAGGTACGTGCAATAGATGGTTATTAGGAAGTGAAGAAGGGTGGCTTGAGGAGGAATGTACGATCGTAGAAGAATGTATAACTAGGGGAAAGATAGATACCGCCTACAGGAAAATAAAAGAGATATTTGGAGACAAGAAAAGCAGCGCTATGAATATCAAGAATGCAGATGGAAAACCTGTACCAAGCAAAGAAAGGAAATGTGAAATGTGGAAAGAATATATAGAAGGCCTGTACAAAGGAAATAATCCTGAAGGCTGAATTCTATAAATGGAAGACGAAGTAGAGGACGATGAGATACGATACTGCGAGAAGAATTTGACAGAGCACCAAAATATTTCAGTAGAAACAAGGCGCCTGGACTAGATGAACAGCTATTATCGGTAGGAGAGCCAGTTATGAAGAAATCGTTCCACCTGTTAGGGTAGATGTATGAGACAGGAGAATATAGCGATTCCAATACCTAAGAAAGAAAGTGCAGGCAAATGGGAAAATCACAGAACTATCAGTTTAATAAAACATGGGTGCAAAACAATAACACGAATTATTTTCAGGCGAATGGAAAAACTGATGGAATCCGATCTTGGGGAAGATCAATTTGGATTTAGGAGAAATGTAGAAACACGCGAGGCAATACTCACATTAAGACTTATCTTAGAAGAGAGAGTAAGGAAAGGAAAACCTACGTTTTCAGCATTTGTGGATCTGGAGAAAGCCCAGGGAGAGGGAATAAAACCTTGCGGTTGCTGACGACATATGTAATTCTGTAAGAGACAGGAAAGGATTTGGAGCGCAATTAAACGGAATAGACAGTATCTTGAAAGGAAGGTATAAAATGAACATTAACAAGAGTAAAACGAGGGTAAAGGAATGTAGTGTTAGAAAATCAAGCGATGATGAAAGAATTAGATTAGGTAAAGAGACAATGAAAGTAGTATATGAATTTTGTTATTTGGATAGCAAGATAACTTCTGATGGCTGTGGGAAGAATAGCGTTTCTGAAGAAGCGAAATTTGTTGACATCCAATATTAGTTTAAATGTTAGAAAGTCCTTTCTGAAAGCATCTGTCTGGAGTGTAGCACTGTATGGGAGTGAAACGTGGGCGATAAGGATTTCAGACAAAAAGATGACAGAAGCTTTCGAAACGTGGTGCTACAAACGACTGATGAAGATTAGATGGATGGATCAAGTAATTAATGAGGAACTGCTCAACAGAATAGGGAAGAAAAGGAGTTTCTGGCATATCGTTACTGAGATTTAGTTTTTGTGTAATTTCGTTGCCAGTTAATTTCTCAATTTTCGTTAGCGCTTCTGTTCTGAAGAGGTTTCTTCTCAGCTACTTGGCAGATTTCTCTTGTGCTAATGTTTTAAGTTTATTCCCCCGTATCTTAATAATTACCGTGTGCATAGTTTTCGTCTGTGACTTGTGTATTTCAAAACAAGTCAGAGACTGTTACCACAGCTAGTTATCTGTCAGTCCAGTGCCAGCTATTGTCGCTTCCTCATCGCCCACAGCGCTAAGTATCATAATTTAGTTTGGGTGTAATTTCGTTGCCAGTTAATTTTTTTAATTTTCGTTAGTGCTTCTGTTTTGAAGAGGTTTCTTCTCACCTCTTGGCAGATTTCGTTTGTGCTACTGCTTTAAGAGTTTATCTCTATATACAAAAGGAAGTGTCCCGATTGACTGACTGACTGATTGACTGACTGACTGACTCATCATCGCCCAGCCCAAACCACTGAAGATAGAAACATGAAATTTGTGGAGGATGTTGATCTTACTCTGTAGGCGTCATTTAAGAAGCGATTTTTCGATATTCCGTCCGTAAGGGAGTGAAATAGGGGATGAATCTTTTTTTTTTTTTTTTTTTTTTTTTTTTTTTTTTTTTTTTTTTTTTTTTGAAAATACGTAGCTATTTAGCCAATTTTGAAGCTAGAACTACAAAATTTCGGATTTTAATTCAGGGTTCGAATTTAAAAGACACGTGTTTCGGCATTGTTAAAATTAGACAAAAAAGGGGGTAAAATAGGTGACGCAAAAAATTGATTTTCAAAAATATGTTGCTGTTAACTCAAATTTTAAGCTACAACTACGAAACTTCGGATATGGAATCTTGGTCAGGATTAAAAATCCATGATTTTTAGTATTTTTGGAAATTCAACAAGTAAGGGGGTTAAATAGAGGATCAAAAATTCTTTTTGAAAACACGTTTCTATTGATATAATTTTGAAGCTAGAGCTGCAAAAATTGAAAGTTGTATAGTTGGTTAGACGTTAAAAAGTACGTGTTTCGGTATTTCTGGAAATTCAACCATCAACGGGGTTAAATTGGAGAGGGGGTGTTTTTCGAAATTATGTTACTATTTAGGCAATTTTGAAGTTAGAACTACAAATTTTCGGATTTGGATTCGGGGTTCGAATTTAAAAGACACGTGTTTCGGCATTTTTTTTTTTTTTTTTTTTTTTTTTTGTTGAAATTCAACCAATAAGGGGGTAAAATAGGTGACGCAAAAAATTGATTTTCCAAAATATGTTGCTGTTAACTCAAATTTCAAGCTATGACTACGAAACTTAGGATATGGACTCTTGATCAGGATTAAAAAGACACGAGTTTCGGTATTTTTGGAAATTCAAAAACTAAGGGGGTGAAAGAGGGGATCAAAAATTCTTCTCGAAAACACTTTGTTGTCAAGACAATTTTGAAGCTATAGCTACAAAAATTGGTATTTGTATTGTTCGTTATGATTTAAAAAATACGTGTTTCGGTGTTTTTGGAAATTCAACCATCAAGGGGGTTAAATTGGAGAGGGGATGTTTTTCGGAAATCTGTTGCTATTTAGGCAATTTTGAAGATAGAACTACAAATTTTCGGATTTGGATTCGAGGTTCAAATTTAAGACACGTGTTTCGGTTTTTTTTTTTGTTTTTTTTTTTTTTTTTTTTTTTTTTTTTGGCAATTCGACCAATAAGGGGGTGAAATACGAGATGCAAAAATTGATTTTCAAAAATATGGTGCTGTTAACTCAAATTTCAAGCTATAACTACGAAACTTAAGATACGGATTCTTCATCACGATTAAAAAGAAACAACTGGTGCTGACCAACCAGCCTACGTATGCGAGCAGCGGGGGTTCAGCTAGTTCTCCCATATTTTGATTCATACCGTGTGTATATTGCCGGGTTCTGCTTTAAGAAATATTATATTCCCGCGTGTTTGATAACAGTGTATTCCATAGATTTTCTTCTTTATTTTGTAAACAGCCGGACTCAGTTTCGTTGTTTTGACAGTTTAGTTACCACTGACCACAGTTCAGTCAGCTGATAGCCGCCTTTATTAATGTACTATACTAGTTAAAAGTTCATTATTTAGTTTTCTGATTGTATGGATAGGATGTGTGCCTGATGTGTGCGGACGCAGGAGGAGTTGGCCGCAGTTCGCGAACAGCTGAACATGCGGTTGGCTACGGTCAGCAGTCTTCAGGCTGCTGTCTCGTGGTGCAGCGGCGGTGGGGAGTCTGATGCGTCGAGTGGGACACCTCAGGTGTCTCATGCTTCGCTCTCTGTCCCTGCTACCGGACGTGGTCGAGCGGCCCCCTCCACAAGGGCAGTGGCGGGATGAACGGCGTTCGCGTCGCTTGAGACGGAAGGCCAATGTGGAGGCTGGTCGTCCGTCCAAGCCCGTTCGTCCTGTGAGTGAACGTGTGGCCACTCCTTCAGCAGGGTCCGAGCAGGTGCGCAGGGGGAGGGGATTATTAGTTATTGGCAGTTCCAATGTTAGGCGCGTGATGCAGCCCCTTAGGCAGATAGCGTCGAGATCCGGAAAGAACTCCAACGTGCACTCGGTGTGTCTGCCGGGGTGGGGGGGGGGGGGGCGGCTCACCCGAGATGTGGAGGCGGCCTTGCCGGTGGCTATCGAGGTTACGGGTTGCGGTCGGCTGCAAGTCGTGGCTCACGTCGACAACAACGACGCTTGTCACTTGGATTCTGAGGACATCCTCGGTTCCTTCGGGCAGCTGGCGGAATTGGTGGAGGCTGCTGCCCTCGCACGCGGGGTGCAAGCGGAGCTATCGATTTGTAGCATTGTTCCCAGGGTTGATCGGGGTCCCTTTGGTTTGAAGCCGAGTAGAGGATCTGAACCAGAGGCTTCGCAGACTCTGTGACAGTCATGGCTGCACATTTCTGGATCTCCGTTATCAGATGGGGAATTGTAAGACGCCCCTAGATAGATCAAAGAAACGGCTACTCGGGTAGCAGAGTACTTGTGGAGTGCACATGGGGCTTTTTAGGCTCGCCTGTCAACATTCAGACAGCCAATTCAGGTCGCGTTTGGCTCAAACATTCAGCTATCAAAATATTAGCCGTGAACTTTCAAAGTATTAAAAACAAAGTTCCCGAATTTTCTGCGCTGCATGGAAATTATTGTGCTCAGATAGTTCTAGGCACCGAAAGCTGGCTAAATCATGATGTGGCTAGTTCAGAAATATTTAGCGATGCGTGGAATGTATATCGGAAAGATAGATCGGACACAACTGGAGGGGGAGTGTTCATCTCTGTGGACAAAGATATTGTTTCTACTGAGATCGAGGTTGAAAGTAACTGTGAAGTTATCTGGGCACGTATAACAGGTCTAAGATAAGTAAAGTTAATAGTGGGGTGTTTTTACCGCCCCCCCAACCCCCCCCCCCCCCCAGTGCTGATGTAGCAGTTTTAAGGTCATTCAAAGAAAGTCTACACCAGGTAGTGCATAGGTATCGGGACCATGTAATATTAGTCGGAGGCGACTTCAATATTAAGAGTATAGATTGGGACCTCCCTAGTTACATTTCAAGCGGTACAGACAAGCAGTCTTCCGAGCTACTTTTGGAGACATTCTCCGAAAACTGTCTTGAGCAGTTAAAACGGCAACCCATGCGCAATGGAAATATTTTACACCTTATAGCTACGAACAGGCCTGACCTTATTAAAGATGTCTGTATAGAGACTGGAGTTAGTGATCATGATATTGTCGTAGCGTCGATGGTGACCAAAGTTTATAAACCAATCAAGAAGGCTAGGAGCGTGTTTTTGTTAGGAAGAGCCGATAAGCAATTGTTAGGATCACACTTAAAAAATGAATGGACATCGTTTAGTTCCAGTACAATGGTTGTAGGAGAAATGTAAACTAAATTTAAATGCATTGTACATAAAGGGTTAGAGAAATATGTGTCTGTATAGTCGAATAAGGATAGAAAAGATCCACCGTGGTATAATAATAATGTTAGAAAGCTACTGAGAAAGCAAATACTTTTGTACTCTCGGTTCGAAAAAAGAACACGCAAATGATGACAGGGAAAAGTTAGTAGAGATTCGTGCGTCTATAAAACGATCGATGTGCGAAGCATACAATAATTGCCACAGCCATACGTTAGCAAAAGATCTTTTGAGAACCCAAAAAAATTCTGGTCCTTTGTAAAATCGATAAGCGGGTCAAAGCCCACTATCCAGTTACTCGTTGATCATTCCAAGGGAGTAATACAAGAAAGTAAGTGGAAGCTGAAGTTCTAAATTTAACCTTTAAGAAATCTTTCCGCAGGAGGTCCGCACAAATGTACCATCCTTTGATCAACGTACTAACTCCGAAATGGAAGACATAGTAATAGGAATATCCGGTGTAGAGAAGCAGCTGAGACAGCTAAATACAAAAAAAGTCTCCTGGTCCGGATGGAATACCAGTTCGGTTTTACAAAGAGTATGCTGCGGCATTGGCCCCTTACTTAGCTTGCATTTATCGCGAATCTTTAATTCAGCGCAAAGTTCCTAGGATTGGAAAAAAGCGCAGGTGACTCCTGTTTATACGGAAGGAAAGAGAACTGACCCACATATTACAGGCCAATATCGTTGACATCAGTTTCCTGTAGAATTCTGGACAATATTCTCAGTTCGAATATAGTAAATTTCCTTGAGTCGGGAAAGCTTCTTTTTATTAATCAGCACGGGTTTAGGAAACATCGTTCATATGAAATTCAGCTTGCCCTTTTCTCATATGACATCTTGCGAACCATGGATGAAGGGCATCAGGCGGATTGTGTTTTTCACGGCTTCAAAAAGGCATTTGACGCGGTGCCACACTGCAGACTGCTAACGAAGATACGAGTTATGGAATAGGTTCACAGATTTGAGGTTGGCTGGATGACTTCCTAAGTAATAGAGCGCAGTACGTTGTTCTTCTGAGTTCATCAGAGAAGAGTGAACCGTGAGGCGTGCCCCAGGAGAGTGTGCTGGGACCACTATTATTTTCTATCTATATAAATGATCTGATGGACAGAGTAAGTTGTAATTTGCGGCTGTTTGCTGATGATGTTGTGATGTATGACAGGGTGTCGTCTTTAACAGACTGTAATAGCATACAGAATAACTTCGACAAAATTGGTGCGAAGAATGGCAGCTAGCTCTCAATGTTGAAGAATGTAAGGAGATGCGCATGAGTATGGAAAAAAATCACATAATGTTCGAATACAGCATTAGTAGTGAGCTTCTTGAAGCAGTCGCGTCGATCAAATATCTCGGCGTAACACTGCAGAACGATATGAAATGGAACAAATATGTAAGGACAGTCGTAAGGCGGACAGCCGACTTCGGTTTATTGGAAGAATTTTGGGAAGATGCACTTCATCTGTAAAGAAGCTCGCGTAGAAAACGCTTGTACGACCACGTCTTGAGTATTGCTCAAGTGTTTTGACCCGCAGGAAGACACAAAAGCAGTTAACAGGCGAGCAGCTAGGTTTGTTACTGGTAGGTTCGACCAACGTGCGAGTGTCACGGAAATCCTCCGGGAATACAGTTGGGGATCGCTGGAGGAAAGACGACGTACTTTGCGAGACATACTGTTGAGGAAATTTAGAGGGCCGGAATTTGAAGCTGAGTGTAGTACGATCTTCCTGCCGCCCACTTTTTGTGTAGTGATCACACAGACAAGATAAGAGAAATTAGGGCTTGTATGGAGGCATATAGGCATTCTTTTTTTTCCTTCGTTCTATTTGGGAGTGGAATAGGAAAGGAAATGCCTAGTAGCCGTACAGTGTACCCTTCGCCAAGCACCTCAAGGTGGATTGCGGAGTATGTATGTAGATTTAGATGTAGAAGAGAAGGGGTAGATTGGAAGGACACGTTCTGAGATATCAAGGAATCGTCAACTTTGCATTAGAAGGAAGTGTGTGGCATGAAAATGGTAGATGGTGACGAATACAGAAAGCAGATTGAAAAAGATGTAGGTCGCCGTACGTATTCTCAGATGAAGGAGCTTGTACAGGATAGAGTAGCATGGAGAGCTGCATCAAACTAGTCTGCGGACTGAAGCCCACAATCACAATCACAATCACAAATGGTCAACACCATTTGTATTGTTATACATGTATTCGTAACTGCAAATATTATCAAGCATCAGCTGCACAACTAGTAACGTGTGCCGGACTGGGATTTGAAGCTGGATTTTGTGATGTCCATCTGTGGACACACACATTGTGGTGATGGTTACCCAGGAGTGGGAGGCAGTGTCGTCGACACAAGATAAACTACAGAAACGTTCTGTTTATTTAAATTGCGATTTTCAAGGTGGATTTCAATGTTCACGTGAAAAATATATGACAACAATAAAAGTATCAACCAGTTTCAGAATCTGCACTTCATCATGTTCCATGTACAGTTTGCAATACGCACATCTGCTGTGCTTTCAGTGTTCTGTCTAGACGTCAAGTACACCACGCAAAAGAGTCTGAAGCTATCACTGTTAACTAGCGGCGGCGGGGACGACGGCATCGGAGGCGCGTCGACCTCCATGGGGATGATCCCGTAGTCCGGGGACGCTGGGCCCGTCGGCGCGCGATGTGGCTGTGCTCCCTGGCGGTGAACTGGGTCTGGAATCAAGAAACCAGAGACAAGATCGCGCGGCCTGTGCAGGCGCAACTGGTTTGAGTGGCGCCGCAGCTCCGACCCTGTCGAAGAACGTACAACATACATATTGCGTCCGAGCACGCGCTGAATGGTGCCCGTCATCCATCTTTTGTTTCCAGCAACCACCTTGTACAGCACCGGCGTAGAAACCTGAAAACGCGAAAAGTCCATGGGACTGAGGGTGAAAAGGTGTGGTGGTGATGTGGTGAATGCCATTCACACGACACGAATTCCGCACTAACAAACTGAGGTCCATTGTCACTGACGATAGTTTCAGGCAAACCTTCGGTGCAAAAGACTTATGTTAAGGCACTGATAGTACTAGACTTCGTCGTTGAGTTCATGGCAATCACAAAAGGAAACTTGCTGAAAGCGTCTACAACGATTAATCAGCGCGTATTCCAGAAAGGTCCAGCAAAGTCAGTGTGTAAACATTACCATGGTCCCTTGGGGCGTGGCTAGGAGCGTGGCTAGGAGCTGCCTGATGCTCCGCACAAACCGTACATTGTGACGTCATGCTGTCTATCTGGGCGTCCATACCAACTCAGGTACAATGACGTCTGGCCAGTTGCTTTGTCCTAACAATACCCCAATGTCCTTGATGCAGGAGGCGTAAGACTTCTACTTGCAGGGAACGAGGAACAAACACTCTAGTTTGGTCGTTGTCGGTATGTAACAACAGAACACCCTGACTTAAAGACATTGCATGACGTTGTGCAAATTAACGTCGAACCAGAGGCCGATCAATGTCTTTGGCTCTGGCAGGCCACCCTGAGCGAACAAAACGAGCTACCACACTTAGGTCCGCATCCGCAGCTGTTTCCTTTGCAACCCGGCGAGAGTTCAAAGGAAAGTCTGCGAAAGCGGAAGCATCTCTGATAACACGCCATTTCTGAATCAAATGACACATCAAATGACACATCCTGGCCAACCGGAAGTCGGGAAAGTGTGTCCGCGTTGGCATGTTTAGTGGTAGGTCGGTACAAAATCTCATACTGATAATTTGACAATATCAAGGACCATCTCTGAAGCTTTTCTGCCGTTCGTGGCGGAATTGGCTTTTGGGTGAGAACAACGACATGAGAGACTTGTGATCTGTCAACAAATAGAATTTTCTACCATAGAGATAATGATGAAACTTTGTGACGCCATAAGGCCTCCTTTTCTATCTGACTGTAATTCTGTTGCATTGGCATCAGTAGCTTGGATGCAAAGGCAATAGGACGATCGTGACATCCAATACGAAGTGACAAACTGCACCCAGACCGTAAGACGAGGCATCCAATGCTAGCACTACAGGCTTCTGTGAGTCAAAGGATATCAAACATGCATCACTGAGTAATGCAGACTCTAATTTGTCAAATGCAACCTGACAATCTTTATACCATACAAAAGGAACATTCTTCCTACGTAAGCGATGCAATGGAGCTGCAATCTGAGAGGCACTGGGAATAAATCTGAAATAATAGTTAAGCTTTCCCATTACTGCTTGCAATTCGTGCATGTTCTTAGGAGGCGGCAAGTCTTTGATAGCTTGAATATGTGACTGTAAGGGATGGACTCCTTGGGAATTAATCACATAGCCTAGGTACTCTATTTCAGTCTGAAAAAACGAACACTTTGCTTTATTGCAACATAGATCTGCTGCAGTCAACACTTTGAAAAGGCACTCCATTTTTGATAAATGTTCTTCAACTATGAACCCTGAGACCAGAATATCATCTAAGTAGTTCGAGCAGCACGGTACAGAAACTGTCAGCAGTTCCAAAAATCGCTGAAAAATAACGGGGGCGGAAGAACTGCCAAATGGTAGGCGTTGAAATTGAAAAAGGTCCACGTGAGTATTAATGACGAAAAATGTTTTTGACTCGTCACCGAGCGGAATCTGCAAGTATGACTCTGCTAAATCAGTCTTAGAGAAGAAGCGAGACTGTCCCAATTTGTCCATCAATTCCACAGGTCTGGGCAGGAGGTAAGTGTCTACAATTGTTTTACTGTTCACTGTTGACTTGAAGTTCGCACAGAGACGAAGTTTTCCTGTCGGCTTGGTTAGAATCACTAAAGGCGAGGCCCACTGATTCGCAGAAACAGGAGAAATCACCCCACTATCCTGCCAACGTTTACCTTCTTCAGCAACTTTATCCCGAAGGGCGAAAGGCACTAGTCTAGCTTTACGAAATTTTGGTACTGCAGATTCTTTTAAAGTTACATGTGCCACGAAGTCTTTTGCACAACCTAGTTCCGGCGAAAACAAGTCACTGTATTTTTGACACAATGCATTGATTTTGTCCTGAGGCACTACTGACGAAATTTGAAGCACATCTCTTTGAATTGATAAGCCAAACATGTCGAATGCATCTAGTCCAAAAATGTTCTGTGTAGATTTGGCCTGAAGAACAACAAAAGCTACAGTTTTGGTAACATCTTGAAAAGAGACGGGCAGGCTACACGTTCCCAGCATGAGAATATTTTGTCCTGTGTACGCTGTGAGCACTTGTTGAGACGGCAACAGTTTTGGCGAACCCAGAAGTACATATGTGTCTTTATTAATTAATGTGACAGCGGAACCAGTATCAAGCTGAAATTGCACAGTCTTATTTTCTATGGAAAGAGTCCCAAAAGTTTTCGCTTGTGGCGCTTGACAGGTGCGCGAATGTGGCCAACGACTGATACAGCTTGTTTGCTGTGCTGGCGCATGCTCGGGCTGTTTACTGGAGGAGGAGGCAGCGCAGAATCGGCACACAGCAAATTAGTAACACTGTCCCTAGAGGGCACTACCGCCAGATCGGTATCGGCGCGAGCGTGCGAAGCTACGCCAGATTCACCAGCTACTGCACTAAAACTACTGTGAGTAGCTACATCAAGTCTACTGTCACAAGCTACACAGTACTGGGCACTTTTACAAGGAGAAGTTGCAGAAGGAACTAGGTTTACTACAGGATTGCACTGTACATATTGCTTGTCCCGAACCCTTTTCCATTGCACAGTTTTACGTGCTCGACGGCGCATGCTACGTGGCTCACTACATAGTTTTACAATTGGCGCAGAAGAATGTTCTTCCATTTGAGATTCAAGCACTGCACTATTCAAGTCCACAGCGTGTATGATATTTACTGCATGAACTGTTCTCGCACTCTGCGAAGCACCGTTTCGAGCAGCGCCGTTCTTTGAATGTTTGTTTTGCATACACACTGTCTGTACATGTCCTGATTTGCCACATTGATAACAGATGGCGTTGCGACTAGGGCATTGCGCACGCTTGTGGCGAGATGCACATTGGGGGCAAGATTTACGAACATTTTTCTGCAAAGAACTTTGTCTAACACGACGGGGCGACCTTTGTGTCGTACTTTTATACTGGCTACTGTTCACTGACTGTTCAGCACGGCCGGTAGAATTGAAAGAAACACTAAGGCTAGACTGAAAACTGTGACTAGGACAGCGTCCGTTGCGGCGCACTGAGTTAACACTGTGGCTTTGCATTTCTACATCTGCTAAGTCAAAGGTATCGTGCACTTCAATAAGCTGCAGTACACTGTCTAATGAAGGGTCGGACTTTTTTAGAATTGCTGCCCTAATTCTGGGGTCCTGAATATTCTGTGTGATCGCATCTCTCAACATAACGTCACTATAAGAAAGTCCACAAGAGCAAGTAAAGTTACATTTGTAGGTTAAGCCCTTCAACTCAATAATCCATTGCTGGTGGGTCTGGTCTGGTGATTTTTTTAGTCTGAAAAATAGGTACGCAGCTACGAGAACTTTTCTCTCATAATGAGCATTCAGTGCATTTACGAGGTCATCCAAGTGTCGAGATCGCGAGGAGATGCGTGGGGGAAAAAGTTTCTGCAGTAATACGAAGGTCGTGGTGCCCACTACTGATAATAAAAGATGCTTAACTGCCTGACCTGTAAGATGATGAGCCGTGAAGAGTTCTTGAAATTGCGCCAAGTAATCGCTCCATTCTTCCTCACGTTCGTCGTACTGGCGAATCTTAGGAAGCGGTGCGGCAGCAGGCGTGGGGGGCTGATGCGACGGCTGTTGTTGAGTTGCCTGCGCCATCAAATGGGATACCGCTTGGAGTAGTTGCGTGATTTGCGCCGTCTGTAACTGAATAATTTCCATTAAGTTTGGGTTCGGGGTAGTTGCCATGCTGACCGGTTAGGCGCAACGCATACGAGAAAATTGGAACAAAACAAATGCAATGTGATAGATGTCTCTCTGGAACAAAAAAGTCCACAAAACACGTAATAGAATATCTTCCCCCAAAAATCTTATAATAAGGGTGGGAGGGCGGGAGCAATTTCTGTGTGCTCCGACTGCTGCTGTCTGTCTGCTGCAAGTGGGCTGGTCCAAGGTTCTTCTATCCGATCCTCGTCGCCACTTTTGCGTCTCGTTTCCGCCAGTTGTCCTGGGTGTCGGTGGCCGAGTAGAAAGAGACCAACACAGGGAAATAGGAAGCAATCGTGTGCGGGAAGGAAGGAAGGAAGGAAGGAAGGAAGCTTAGGGTTTAACGTCCCGTCGACAGCTTGGTCATTAGAGACGGAGCTAACGCTCGGAGTTTTGGGTAAGGATGGGGAAGGAAATCGGCCATGTCCTTTTGAAAGGAACCATCCCGGTATTTGCCTCGAGTGATTTAGGGAAATCACGGAAAACCTAAGTCTGGCTGGTCGGAGGTGGATTTGAACTACTATCCTCCTGAATGCGAGTCCAGTGCGTTACCACTGCGCCACCTCACTCGGTAGGTGACCAGCCAGTGGGACAGCTGAAACTAGAAACACTAAGCTAGATTAGAACAAAATATATATTTCGTAGAAATAATACAATACTTAATTTGGAGGGCAGCAGACTAGTGGAATGCAGATACATAGTTTAACTACGTAGAGATCTGCCTACTGATGAGAGTCTTAACTGGTGCCTATCAGATTGCCAAGTGGCCGATGCAGTTCAGTGGTGGCCAGGAGCAGAGTTGCAGCAGAGGGCGCTCGTGGCCAATGTCATAAGAACGCCGCGCCGCACTTGCATGGCGGCGAGCGGCGAAGGTACGTGGCGCGCACTTCAGACTTGTGCGACACCACACAGGTTATATAGAGATCACAGGTGTAGCCCATTTGACCGTATCGCTGTGTTAGCTGAGCGGTTTGAAGTGTCTACCTTGTAAGCAGGAGGTCCCAGATTTGAATCCTGGCCACAGCACAAATTTTAATTCAACGCCTCTCCTTATATTCATTACCTTTGGAATAATGAGGAACTGTTTGACTGAAGGAACCGAATTATTGTTGATATTCGATTGTTACAAATTACAAACACCACGAGCATTGTGTAAAGTTATTCACTCGCGAAAGATACGTCGATAACATAACCAACAATATTACTGAAAAGACACACTACAGGAACTTCATATAATATTCTCTTCTTTCATATTTAATTCATTCACCAGACAGAGTGTTGATAGACGAATGAGAATATTTTCTCCACATACACTGAAAAATAATCATTTGTGTAATAACCTAATACTGACATAGGTAGATAAAACAAACTAAAGAAGAAGCAAACAGAAATAAAACAAAATCCCTGGTGGCAAATAGTTCAGGCCATGGGGACGTTTTCGTAGGGATTATCTAGTTACCTAGACAACTAATTTATGTTGTCGTTGCGGGCTTCAGTCCAAAGACTGTTTTGATTCAATTCTCCATACTACCCTATCCTGTGCAAGCCTCTTCATCTATATATATAAACATGAATTGCTGTTAGTTAGTCTCAGTAAAACTCGAGAACGGTTGAACCGATTTGACTAATTTTAGTCTTGAAATATTCGTGTAAGTTCAGGGAGTGGTTAAACGGTGATAAAATATCAAAAAGTTGTCCGGAAAAGAGGAAAATCGGGAAAAACTGAAACAGCTTTTTCCAGTGAGCAATCAATACCGTTCGTCCAATTGCGATAAAATATTGTACATCTCATGTTGAAAGCGAGATGGAGGTTTGCATCAAATAAAAATTTGGAAAAGTCGTCCGGAAAGTAGGAAAATTTAGGAACAACAAAAAGCGACGTTTTTTCTACGAATAAAAATAGTCGGGGAATAAAAGTAAATTGCTACGTGGTTGTAAGAGCATCACTTGGGTACGGCTTGACAGGACGATGTTTGTATGAAATATTTTTTTTTTTCGAAAATCTACCGGAAAATTGGAAAATTTGAGAAAAACTGAAAGTGCGTTTTTCAATGTGTTTTTGATTGAATTCAGCACTGTAACTGACTATTCGCACGTCGGAGAAGGGTAATTCTTTTGTTGTTTTGTTCATTATGGTCTTGGAAAAGTATTCACTAAAAAAATAGTTAAAAAGGAAAGTCGCAAAATTCGAACCAAGTTTGTTTTTCAATGTGTTTCGAAATGTACTCAATACTATAAGTTGAGAACCGTTCATCCGTAAGCGATAAAATTTTGATCATTTGACGTTCAACGAAAGATGAACTTTCTTATGAACTAAAAATTCGGAAAAGTTACCCGGAAAATTTGGAAATTCGCGAGAAACTGAAAGAGCTTTTTTCAATATCATTCGCCTGGTTGCGATAAAATTTTGCATATTTGACGTCCAAAGCAAGAGAAATGTTGTTATGAAATAAAAATTTGGATAAGTTTCCTGGAAAAATTGGAAAATAAAGAGAAAATAGAAAGAGGTTTTTCTATGAAATATCAATACCATTCATCTGACTGCGATAAAATTTTGCACATTCGACGTTTAAAGCGAGAGGAAGGTTTGAGTGAAGTAAACGTTTGGAATAGTTGGCCAGAAAATAGGAAAATTTGTGGAAAACTGAAAGAGCTCTTTTCTGTGGGATATTAATATCATTCGTACGATTGCGATAAAATTTGGCACATTTGACGTTCAAAGCAAATGCCTTTATAAAGCTACAGGGTCTAAAATACATATGATTTAAATTAGTATGATTTATATTAAGAGGAAGTGATACGAAGTTCACCGGGTCATCTAGTCTCTTAATAAGAACGGCTACCTACATCTTTTGAACGTGTCTACTGTATTCGTCTCTTGCTCAATTTTTATTGCACCTCGAAGGTTAGACATCTCCAGGTCAGAACAGTACTACGGTTTCGAATGTGGGGCGCAAAACTGTAGGGCAACGACGCTATCTATCGTTTGTGCCACTTTGATTGAAATTCGTGCGCACTAAAAGTCTCGTTAAGCCACGTGAATTCGCAAGATTTTGTTCGTCGTTTTCTCAGAAACGGTCCATTATCTACGGAAGCGAAGACACGTGTTCGCTCTTTTCTAAACCCTCTTTTGCTGCGCGACGTTCCTTATAAAAGTGGTAAGGTGCTCTCCGTGTTCACGTCGTAAGCATTACCTGTCCCGTGAATAAGCCTTTGCTTGTAGAGTGTGCTCCCTCGGCAGCTGTGAGCGACGGTCGGCGCAACGGCAGCGCACGCCGCCGGTCTGGACCTCTCGGAGGCGTGTGCGGCCCCCAGACGCTTTGTTTCTCTGCCGACTTATCGATCTTCAGCTGCCGCTGGCGTTTCAAAGGAGAGTGGTGCGCGAGCGGATTCCCGTCGCCTCGGGGCAGGAAAGCACTGCCGGCTGAATAATACATGCGTCCACCGGGACAACGAAATTCTGAGGACCACCACCTCTTAGGGTTTCTGCCATAAGAGGATCATGTCTGCTCGTGTCTTACCCTGTTGTTCCGAATACACCTGTTCGGAACTACAAAAACAATATGGTTTCAGAGATCATCACCTCACCTTCATTTACACGAGTAGCTGAATACAAGGCGCGTTGCCCAGGTATTTTTTTGTATTTACAGACTGTTCCGACGGTTCTTGGCAGAATATTTGATTCATTTTGAGTTCAACGCACTAGATAATTGTGCAAATTTTATTTGTTACTAACTGGTTTTCGGCAGTTACGCCATCGTCAGGTAAACACTACAGAGATATAGTTATGCAGCTTAGAAGTTCACAGGTCATAGATCTTAAGTTGTTGAACAGATAGTATGTATACAGAAATTTCTTAAAGAAGACTAGTGTTATAGGTATAATTACATCATTGAACTTGTAGAACTTTGATAAAATATGTGACACAAAATATAAATTACAACACAAAGAAATAATTAGTAACATTTAAAATTGAACAAAATTGTCTATTGATTAACTGCACAAATATTCAGAATATATAATGGTGATTGTAAGATGAATGAAACATCTGTGAATATATAGATTCCATTTTATGAGCTATTACTGGCATAAATGTCATTAATAACAGAACTAATTTATATCAGGCAAGTAGGCTATGGAACTGTGGTAGGGATGTGAGGCAAGTGAATAGGAGTCAGTGGTTTATGTGGGTCCATTAGATTCTGCAGACAGAAGTGGTGAGTAGGGAAACTGAGTTTGATCATTCAGCACAAGGTGTGGAGAAGTTGACATATGTTTCTTAATTTCCAGTATTTCTAAAAAGTTCATTTTCTTCCCTGTTTGGATATGATGTAGGACATCATGTTTAACATGGTAGCTATGGTTTTCATTTAGTAGATGGTCTGCAAATGTTGAGTTCTCTTTCCTGAGTTTCCAACTTCTGTGATGTTCTTTCAATCTATTGCTTATTGCTCTGCCTGACTGTCCAATGTAGAATCTGCCACAGTTGCGAGTGATCTTATATATCCCACTCTTTTCCAAAGCTGGAATTTTGTCTTTGCCATTGGGTAGAAAGTGACCAATGGTATTGTGCACATAAAAGGAAGTTTTGAAATTCCTGGATTTAAGTTTTTTTTTTTTTTTTTTTTTTTTTTTTTTTTTTTTTTTTTTTTTTTTTTTTTTTTTTTTTTTTTGCAACATGAATAGAAACCTTTCCTAAATATGGGATTGTACACCATTTGATAGGATGTTGGGGTGTTGAAGTGTTGACAACAGGGTAAAGAAGGAAAGAGACATGTTACTTTTGTATTTTCTGTATTATGGAGTATTTTTTATTCCCTTACATTGGTTTTTCTATCTCCTCTTTCCTTCTCTCTCTCCATCTCCTCCTCTGCACACCGCCCATCTCCTTCTCCCTCCCCCTTTGTCCTTTTTCCCATTCTCCCCCCTTACGCCCCTCGGCGCTGTGTTCACCTCCTGCTCCTCCGCCTCCCACAGTCCACTGCCCCCTCTCTCAGTCTGCGAAAAGTCATCCATGCAGAGGACCTTACATGACCAGTAAAACTATGTCGAAGTTCATAGTAAGGTACTCTCCCGCATGCCGCATACAGTGGGTTGCAGATTATAAAAACGTCCTTCCTGAAAACCCGAGTGGTGATCTGTCAAAGGGTCTCAAACTCTTCTGAAGGTACTTTCCATAGGCGTGGCCAGGATATGATTTCGAGAGGGGTTTTCAGTGAATGAACATTGTAATAACGTGTACTCTTAACAGAACTGCAAACGGCACTAATACTGTATACACTATATTTTATTCCAAAGGACTGTATACTAGAGAGTCACTAAGGTGTAGATACAAAATTACTAAACGTTTTTTAAATATGTACCTATTTTCCAAAATAGGAACATGGAAAAGCATGTCATGAAGATAGTAAAATTCTGATCGAAACACGGATGGCCACCTGAACGGAAGCGCGTGAAGCTTAATCAGAGAAGCACCCAAATTTTTGCGGTACGTGTAAGCTGTCAGTGACAAAAAAGTAGTGTACAGATACTCTTTGCTCAGACAGGAACCTAGAGTCGTTTACATAGGAGCATCAAGAAATATTGATGACTGACATTCTAAAATATGACTGTCGTTGTAATTATCGATACTAAAATTGCTCATTATTTCGGTAGTAATCACCACAACTGTTCCTACATTTAACCCACTGTGAGACAAGACAGTCAATTCCTGCATGCACAAATGTTTTCCGTTAGCTAGAGGACCATGATATTTACCGTGGTGTGCACTTCTTCGCCAGAGACATACCAATGGCCATGAACGTCTCTTTTCAGGGCTCCAAAACACATGGGAATCGCATAAGGGGGGAAGGAGTGGGGGGGGGGGGGATCGTGACTGTATGGAGCATGTACAGCTACTTCCCAGCTTTAGCAAAATGTAGGCGGGCTTCGTCCTGATACGGAATGAAGCAATTTTTTGTTAGCTTTCTCAACGTTTCTGGAGGGGTTTGAACCCCAGAAACCACTCCTTTGGCTACGCCCATGGTACTCTCCAGCATGCACTGTATGAATTTTCATGTAGACAATGGTTTTTCTCTTGCATTAAAGGTCAAGAGTGCAAAATTTCATCAAGATCTAACGAAACTGTAGATTCGCGTAGAAGTCTGTTGTAAAGTACCTTATCTAATGTAATGTATCCTCGGCCATACACCGCACAATTTTTTAGATTAACAGTTACTGCTGTTCTTCTGAAAGTCAGGTGTGCAAAATGTCGTCAATATAGGAATGAAACTGTGTTGTAATCTCTTATAACTACCCTTCCGCCAGGCAACGAACGAAATATTAGGCAACCAGTAAACTTCCTATGATCTGAGACTTTCCCGGCGTATGTGTGCAACCTTCCTATCGGTACTCACCAATAATAATTGGTCATTACATAACTCAGGGTAGTAAAAAGCTTATGGCTCGTTGTCTCTGTTCACAGGGGTGAGTTATGTATGTCAGCTCCTATGCCCTAAACAGCTACCCAAACTGTTTCAAAAAGATCAATAATTAAACTGTCTATCAATTTGCAGATGATGACGTGAAAAGTATATTTAAACAAACATAAATTAAAGCTCTGAGCAACCAACAAAAAGGATTCTAAGATAATGATCATATATATATATATATATATATATAGAGAGAGAGAGAGAGAGAGAGAGAGAGAGAGAGAGAGAGAGAGAGAGAGAGAGAGAGAGAGAGAGAGAGGGGGGGAGAGAGAGAGAGAGACTTGAAAATGCGGAGGTGGTCCTACTTTATACAATGGCAACTATTGTTCATGAGAGGCACAATAAGTATCACGCGCACTAGAGAGTAAAAGTTCCAAATTATCGCTCGTAAATTAATGAAGTCCATGGAACATTGCAGTTCCAAATTAATCCACGATTAATTACAGTTTGTTATAAAGCACAGTTTTTCATCACACGAGTACACGATAGCTGAATTATCACAGTTCCATAGCGCTACTACCGTCCATAGTTTACCTCTTTTCAAACAGAGACTAAGTTCTGCAGTCACAGTACCGTAAATTTTTCAACTGCACACATACCTATCTCTTCAAATCACAAGTTCGTAACGCGGCTTCAGACCGCCCAGCGTCATAATCTTTCATCACCACGACCAAGTTACGAGTCCCCTCCCAAGAGTTCGGTAGCGTGCTCTACCTGCTTCCAAAATTGTATCCTTCCGCTCATACTAACGCCTCATCTTTAAAATACAATTTCCCATCCAAAATATTATACATTTGAATATCACAGAATTAAATGCGTTGACCATTTATCACGGCCTTTGATGCAAATATATTAAGTTCTTATTCACAAATACATATAATTGTTTATGTATAAATTATCTGATACATATCTACTGTTTTTTAGTATTTAAGAGTGCCGCGGTAGAGTAGCCGAGCGGTCTAAGACGCCTCGCTGCGGAGCGCGCGGTTGCTCGCCGTCGGAGGTTCGAGACCTCCCTGGGGCATGGGTGTGTGTGTGTGTGTGTGTGTGTGTGTGTGTGTGTGTTTGTGTGTGTGTGTGTGTGTGTGTGTGTGTGTGTGTGTGTTGTCCTTAGGTTACTTTACCTTAGTTTAAGTAGTTTGTAAGCTACGGACTGATGCCCACGCAGTTTGGTCCGATAGATTTACAAACATTTGAACAGTATTTAAGAGGCAGTCTACAACATAAAACGAACGTTACTAAGAATAAAATAAATATAATGTATTACATATATAAATGCAATGCGCTTTGCTAGGTTCATATTTTGTGTTTTGCGGTGGAATCTATGTTGTGACAATAATATTACTACCTCAAGGAAAAGCTGAATAAGAGAGTAAAACAAAGTTTATTGAAAGAATACGGAAATAACGTGGTGCGTCTTTTAAGATAGGTAGCGTGGTTTAATGCTGCCCATTTGCTTCTTAAAGTTTTACTAATAAACACTATATATCAATAATTGTAAATATAAGTCTTATAATACTATTATCATAGTACTGAAATTTATAGGCTTTTTATCTGTAAGGATATTGAAATTGTAATTACGGCGTTTGATTCTCCCAAGTCTCCTAAATCCATTCATATAATTATATTTACCGTACGATTATTTCCTGATTTTATATGGAGTTTTAGAATAATATGTTTAGAATATTGGGTTTCAATTGCAATCTGGGATAGCCGCCCTCGCTCATCCTAGACCCCCGTTTCCTGTTTCCGAGCAGATTAGGGTTTTCCTAATGACCTGTATTCCATTCTCTAGGTCCAAACTGTTAGCCGGCTGTCTTGGGAACCCAACAGTTTGCCAAAACTTGCTTGTCACATGAAAACCATCAGTTTCCCCCTTTATCTGGAATGTCACACACCTCCACTTGATATAACACATGTGCCTGCCAAATTATCAGGTCAAGTAGCACAAATTACGCCGCGGTGGAGTAGCCGAGCGGTCTAAAGCGCCTCGCTGCGGAGCGCGCGGTTGCTCGCCGTGGATGTTCGAGTCTTCCCTGGGGCATGAGTGTGTGTGTTTGTCCGTATGTTAGTTTACCTAGCTTTAAGTAGTTTGTAAGCTACGGACTGATGACCACGCAGTTTGGTCCGATAGACTTACAGACATTTGAACAAGCAGCACAAAAATTTTCGACCATTTACTCTTACATTAATAAAACCATTAAAATTATTACCAATTACTAGGCCAGAACACAGTGTATAAAACTGTTGTGGCGCATGAACCATCGTACCATTTGCACGTCATACGCAAGATTTAAATCTAAAGTATCATAAATTATAAATTTTATGGCATATTAATAAAATGCCCAGAGAAGCCCATGTCCCTCTGGTGCGAAGCGCACTAATTTCATAGCAGAATTAAATTTTCACACGGCAAATAACTCATTACTTTAACGCGCCCTTGCGCCTCATCGTTCAGACGATCTTGTTCCGCCATCCGCAGTACTGTCACCAACTCTCTGCCAGCGTCGTATCTTGTCGGAATGTGTGTGAGTCTGCAGCCAATTCCTCCGAACGGAATGAAAACATCTGTAGAAATTGGACTACGGTATAGCTGCCAATATACAGAAACCCAACAGAATCCCCAAGGGTCCATCTTTGAACGCCTTCCCCCAGTGGAATCGATACACACTCTTCAAAAACAATGGAATAAAACATTATAAATGTACAAAATAATCATTCTTGCTTTTATCATCAGTCTGTCCATGTTACCACAAGAAAACATGTTCACACTATAGTAATTTTGGTTTTTGCAACACTAGTCACCCCGATTGCAGACTGATGAAAATAAAAAAGAAACTGAAAGCAACAAACCATAACTACTATTGAATATCTTTCCCTGCTAAATTATACCCTAATTACAACACATTTTAATCCGCAAATGTTAAACACAAATTAAATTTCTATATCAACTCATATATAAACCACTAATGTCGCTAAGATCCTTCTTATAATTTTCAATACGCTGCAATTCTCAAATTAACACATATCTTTTACTGAGAAATTAATCCACCCCCTGGCATCATATTTTATGCGACAACACTCTTTAAAATAATACCACAATTCTGACAACTATGCTCATATTTTAAACCACAAATTATAGGAACATTTAATAAATCATTTTCATCAACATTATACCATCAAACTGCCGACCTCCATGCACCAAAGTGCACCCACACAATTCCTTTTTGTTCTCCTCAGCATAGGAACTAATTTTAGACAACATACAATAAACACACAAATATCCTCCAAAATTCTTATATAGTACACATAAATACACTGAAACAAGCATCCATAGCAAAGATTTCACTCATTCTTCTTCTCTACAAACAGTCTCAATTCTGTTACATTTCTCAGTCTTAATACTTTTCCATAGACTAGGTATTTTAGCCTGTAGGCGTACGGATAAGGACACTCAGCCACAAAAGAAGTTCCATAGTACAGTTCAAAGAGCTTCTTAATTTCACCATTGACCTCACTCGAATTTCCTTCGCCCTCACAAGTACCCTGTCGCCTACTCTGTACTTCACTGACTTATATCGACCGTCATGCCAATTTTCCGCTCGTTAGCCAATTTCTCCAGCCTGACTTTTACCGCTGCCTCCCGTTCTGCCGCTGTTTCCACCTGGCATGGAGGAAACTCAACGATATCAGTCACTAGAAATTTAGGCTTATTTCCTGTCATCACCTCTGGTGGAGAGTACCATGTTGCATTACTCTTCACGCTATTGAGGACATCCTCAAACGCCGACACATATTCCTCCCATCTAGTATGTTTTGAGCTACCGCACGTCCTGCACAATCTTCCGATCTCTCGCATATAACGCTCATATGGGTTACTGGCCGGATGCCATACAGAAATCTTAATATGCTTTACCCCTTGCTGTTCCATGAACTCTCCCCAAGTTTTGCGGTTCAAATGTTCAAATGCCTGTAAATCTATCGGACCAAACTGCGTGGTCATCAGTCCGTAGCTTACAAACTACTTAAACCTGGGTAAACTAACCTAAGGACAAACACACACACACATGCCCCAGGGAGGACTCGAACCTCCACGGCGAGCAACCGCGCGCTCCGCAGCGAGACGCTTCAGACCGCTCGGCTACTCCACCGCGGCGTTTTGCGGTCAACTGTGCCCCGTTATCTGATAATAGCTTTCTGACTTGCCCGCTTTCACAAGGTAGTCCTTCTCCACCTTTCCGATTAATGTTTTTGTATTAACCTTTCGTACAGGATATAATCTTATGTACTTTGAAATAGATCCACTATCAAAAAGATATATTTCATTCCTCCGGCGTCCAGTAGGAAGCGGTCCGAAATTGTCCACGGTAACTAGCTTATTTATTTGGAATTTTGCCCTGCATCTCTCCTTGCTGCGCAACGGTACTATATTTTACCCGCTGGCACTTATCGCACGCGGCCAACTGAGATCGCACTCTCCTGGCTAGGTTGTTTACAGGAATATGTTCGTCAATGCTTCCCGTGCGTTTTTGTGCCCCTTAGTGACCATGACCTAAATACACATATTCGATTAACTGCTCTACATATTTCTCGGGAAAGCACAGTTGCCATCGCTCCAATTTTCGTCCTTCCTTCGGAATATAACACCTTTATGCAACTTATAAAAGCGAGGAACCTTTTCATATCCCTTAGCATTAAAATTTATTTTTATATGCTTCAGTTCCGGATCTTCATTCTGCATGCGCCTCATATCTTTACAAATAGCTCGATCATCTTTTTCGTTTTCAACTCCCTTCATATACAATAGTTGAAATTCCTCCTGTATTTCTTCCGTTCCCTCTTCTTCTCCTACAAGCATTCAGGATAACGCGTCAGCTACATAGTTTTCGCTGCTTTTTATGTTCCTGATTGAGTAGTTGAACTACTGCAAAAACATCGCCCACATCCTCAATCGATCGTTCAATAACCTGCATTCTTTTAAGAAGCTAAGCGCCTTCTGCTTGGATAGCACCGTCACTTCACGGCCTTTCAAGTATAACCTAAACTTGTTAAAACCATACACAATTGCGAACAATTGTTTCTCTCCGATGGTATATCCCCGTTTATGCTTATTTAACATCCTACTGGCGAATTCCACACTACGATGTTCTATCTTCCCATTGAAAGACGACCGTCTGTCGTCTTCCATATATTTTTTGTAAAATAATAATTTATGTGATGTCGCTAGATTAGCATTTTGTTAAAACTGGAAACCCACACTTTTCAAGGCTTGAGGAATAGCATTTTTATTTCATGTGTTAAAATATTAGTTAATATTGCTAGGTTTTTCTTATTTTCTTATGTTAATAATTTATTAATATATTCATTAATGTGACATAAGTACGGCTTCTCCGCTACGCCACTCCCTGTGACACTGTGCAGTTGTTTTACTTTTAAGTAGATGTGCGAGAATCTATGGCTGTCTGAATGTGGGGAGTGATAGCTCGCTTTGCATCGTTCTCTCTGGCTCAGTGTCGATAGCTGCTGATACTACCAAAGAGGTTTCTACACCCTTTGGTTACACGCTAGTCGGCGAGCCCTCTACAGCGCGAGTCTTGCTCTCTGTCCCCACCACCGCTGTTTCTTGGGCTTTTAAGATTCCGGTAGCTTTTCGCGCCCCTGTGGCCGCTCGGCTATTCATTCTGTGCTGGTCTTCTGGTGAGGTAAGGTTGGTTCTGCTCTTGTCTTTGGAAATGGTAGCGTTTCATTGTCTAGCACATTTAACTTAGACTCGTGAACTTAGAATCATTTTTTGGAATATTTTCTCCGATCGTGTGCGGAAATGTGTTCTCGTTTTTCAATTCAGTGATTTCCAATAGATAAACGCGGTGTGTGTGATTCTAGTTGCAGTTTCATAACGGCCTGGTATGTTGAAACCTTTTATGATCATGTGGCGGTGTATAAACTCTGTATAAATACTTTCTAGCTGTGTGGGGCCTGATTTCTAATAGGTGATATGTTCATTTTTGTACAGAGCATGTAAAAAAATCTCATAGTTTCCTTCCGTGAGTGATATGTGTTCCACGTGGTTGGTTCATAGAACAAAGCCTTCAGCTTCCACTCTTGTTTGTTCCATGCCCGTCAGTCAAGTAACTATACAGGTATCCTTCTGATTTCCACTAATATTTCGCGATCTTCTCTCCCCGCCTATTTTAATTTTGCTGTTTCTTCTCCGACTTGTAGTGCGCACTCTGTCTTTGTCTGTAATTGTCTCTGAGCCTTGTACAACCTCCTTCAATAGCTTCCTTATGTAATTCTAAACATTTCTATGGGTTGCATGCTGTAATTCTTAATTTTATTTTTCCGACATTGTAATTATTTCACTTTTATGAGTTTTGCAGAATGGACTTCATCCGTCTCTGTAATCCAATCCAATTTTTGTATAGCTTATCGGACTTAACTACGGGGTCATCAGTCCCTAAACTTACAAACTACTTATGAACTAGCTAACACTAAGGACGGCACAAATATCCATGCCCGAGGGGGGATTCAAACCCCCGTCTCTGCAATCGCTTCCTATCGAGTGTAGCTGCATTTCTTTCACTTCTTCGTGTAATTCTAAAGATTTATATGGGTTGCATGCCGTAGTTCTTATTGGTATTTTTCCGACTTTGTAATTATTTCATTTTTGTGGTTTTTCTGAGACAGGACCTCATCAGTCTCTGTAATCGCCCCCTATCGCGTGTAACTGTTTTTCATTCGCTTCCTTATATAATTCTAAGCATTTCTATGGGTTGCATGTTGTAGTTAATTTTCTTTATTTTTCGGAAACTGAATTTATTCAATTTTATCGATTTTCGGAACTACGTGGGTCCGAGTTCCGACTTCCGGGGTTTGCAGCTAGTCGCCTGAATTCACGCCACTTCTCATATAAAACCAGTACCTAGATCGATTTCTAACAGACTGCAACTTAAGAATCCACCGTGATTTTGTATAATGAATCCGATTGTCAACCACTTCACCTTCAGTGGAGTGCGTTCATGTAACGTAACCGTGTGTTCCCGTTAGTGTGTTTGCTCGCGGTCCAATTCAGATGTAATTTAACTTGGCTATACACACGCACCATCTCAAAACAGGCACGACAGACCAGAGCCAGCTTTAAAGTGCTTTTGTATATTGTGTTTTGTGCTACCTCCGACTTGCTGAATTTCGCCTAAGATAGCTGCGCCTGCTTCCGCCTCGTCTCACTACGCTCATTTTGGTGAGTTTCGCTGTGGCATTGCGTGTATATGAGCGAATGAGTGTTGTTTGTGAATCCTTCCCCCCAGTAGCATTAAATCATGTATAATTTAGGCTGGGCACCGTCCGCATTAATACATGTAAGAGATGAATTTTTATTGTATTAACAAAATTGGTTCCCCATTATGCTTGTTTTCCATCTGAATAAACAAGTTTAAGTTCAGCAGAATCCGTGAGTTGCCTATAAATTGTAGTTTTAGAGCACCTTCCCTCTCTTCATTTAATATTGTTCTTCACAAGTGCTGAGAACAAAATCAGATGCAATTTTTCTTATGTCTAAATTCCGTTGCGCCATAAATGATTCCTTCAAATGTTCAAATGTTTGTATAGCTTATGGGACTTAACTACGGGGTCATCAGTCTCTAAACTTACAAACTACTTATGAACTAACTACTACTAAGGACGGCACAAATATCCATGCCCGATGGGGGATTCGAACCCCCCAACCGTAATGGCCGTGCAGACCGTGACTGGAGCGCCTCAGTCCCCTCGGCCACTGCGGCCGGCAATGATTCCTTAGCCACCTTTCTAAGATAACTTTAATTATGGTGGCTTGCTTATTAATGTCTGTGTGTATTAACGTGTGAGCTGCTAAGTATATTGACCACTGTAGTATTAACTTCCTGTTATTGAAGTAATTTGAAACGAGTCAGCTCTCAGTTTGGGTCAGGGAACAAGGCTCTGTAGCAGGGAGCAACCGGTAGTTCCCACTACATTCTTTTATCTCCATTTCACAACCCGCCATCCTATCCGTTAAATTATTTACTTCAGCTGTAAATGCCTTTTCAAAATTGTCTTGTCGTTGCACAGTCTTCATTACATTGCTGTTCAATTCGCGTTGTACCTATTCCATTTTATTATCTAAATTTATCTCTAATGCACTTATTTGATTATTAACAGAATCAAATTCCTCCCCTATTTTGCCCACTTCTGCCTTCACATTGTTTAATTTTGATTTTATCATTCCATCCACTTCTGATTTAAATTTTTCCAACTCAAATTTTACCTTCTCAATATTACTACTCAATTCTGCCCTCACACTTTCCATGTTTGCTTGAACTTTGTTCAAACCCAAGACCAATTCCTTCTTTACATTACAAAAATCTGCTTTTAATTCTGATTTTTACATCACCCAGTTCTGATTTTACATTATCAAGTTCTGATTTTACATTACACAAATCTGCTTTTAATTATGATTTTACATTACCCACTTCTGATTTTACATTACCCACTTCTGATTTTATACCACCCAAATTTGCTTTCAATCCCATTATCCACATGTAAAGTTTGCTTTACAGTGAACTTGCTGCCGTATAATCTTTACTCGCAGCAACTGGACTACTAGCCCCACTATAGCACTCCCCGTTTACATTTTCTCCCTCGGAACTCGGGCTAGCACATCCGCTAATATTTTCAGAGCCACAAGCGCTTGGTGACTGCTTAATTACCGGCATACACATTTACATGATCGACGTTGGTACTTAACTTTTCTGCCATGGTGCCTCTGCCGCTGCCGCCGATGCATGTTGACTGCCACCTGGAACTCTCGTACCCGTTGGTCACTATGATGCCCGCGTCGTGTATGATTCGAAGCTGCAGACCGCTGTTGACTGCGGCTGTGTCCAGGATGTAAAGTTCTGCGCTGCCATATTTGTAACTCGTGCACCACGTTCTTCTCCGGTCCAAATACCGAGTCCTATTCCTCTCCTAACTTCATATGACAACAGGCACGGAACTGCTGCTGTACTATATAGCATCGCTCAATATGAATTAGACTTGGCTTCTAAATGAATGTACTGCAAAATGAACACTAACCGTTCGAATAGAATTTTACTAAAACCGGACAAAAAAGTCTTACTTCATTTACGATCCCGGACGAGAAAACCCCATTTGCAACCTTCCTATCGGTACTCACCAATACGAATTTGGCAATACATAACTCAGGATAGTAAAAAGTTATGGCTTGTTATCTCTGTTCATAGGGGCGAGTTATGTATGTCAGCTTATATGTCCTAAACAGCTACCCAAACTGTTTAAATAAGATCAATAATTAATATATAGTTTAGGCAGTTATCAATTTGCAGATGATGATGCGAAAAATATATTTAAACAAACATAAATTAAAGCTCTGAATAACCAACAAAAAGGATTCTAAGAAAATGATCAGAAGAAATTTTTTATAAATGGAGACATGAAAATGCGGAGGTGGTCTTACTTTATACATCTGTAAATAACTGAATATTTACCCAACTATTGTTGAGAGGCTCAATAAGTATCACACGCACTCGAAAGTAAAAGTCCCAAATTACCGTTTGTAAATTAATGAAGTCCATCGAACACTGCAGTTCCAAATTAATCCGCGATTAATTACAGTATTTGTTATAAAACACAGTTTTTCATCACACAAGTATACGATTGCTGAACTATCACAGTTCCACAGCCCTACTACCGTCCAATAGCTTCAAACCGCCCAGAGAAAACCTCTCACCACCGCGTCCAAGTTACGAGTCCCCTCCCAAGCGTTCGAAAGCGTGCTCTACCTGCTTCCAAAATTGTATCCTTTCGCTCATCCTAACGCCTCATCTTTAAAATACAATTTCCCTTCCAAAATATTATACATTTGAATACCACAGAATTAAATGCCTTGAGCACCTCCCTACAAAAGTTATTTACATTTAACAAACAAATATATATTTAACAATACTAAAATCCGTTCAGACTGAAGTCCTTTGCTGAGGTAGCTATTAAACGTGGCGTCGTGGCGTCTCACTGTTCCAATATACTGCCGCCGTCGAAATATAGTTACACAATTAATATTTAATTTATCATGGCCTTTTATGCAAATATATTCAGCTCTTGTCCACAAATAGATATAATTGTTTATGTATGAATTATCTGCTGCATATCTACTATTTTTAGTCGGCCATGAAGTATTTAAGAGGCTGTCTAAACATAAAACGAACGTTACTAAGAATAATATTAAATATAATAAAATACATATACAAATGTAATGCGCTTCGCTGGATTCCTGTTTTGTTTTTATGTGGTGGAATCTATGCTGTGACACAAGAATATTACTACCTCAACGAAAAGTGGAATAAGAGAGTAAAACAAAGTTTATCGAAAGAATACGGAAATAACGTAGTGCGTCTTTTAAGATAGGTAGCGTGGTTTAATGCTGCTCATTTGCTTCTTAAACTTTTACTAATAAACACTATGTATCAATAATTGTAAATATAAGTCTTATAATACTATTATTATAGTACTGAAATTTATCGGCTTTTTATCTGTAAGAGTATTGAAATTGTAATTACGGCGTTTGATTCTGCCAAGTCTCCTAAATCCATTCATATAATTATATTTGTCGTATGATCATTCCCTGATTTTATATGGAATTTTAGAATAATGTGTTTAGAATACTGTGCTTCAATTACAATCTGGGATAACCGCCCTCGCTCATCCCAGACCGCCATTTCCTGTTTCCGAGCAGATTAGGGTTTTCCCAATGACTTGTATTCCATTCACTAGGTCCAAACTGTTATCATGCCGGCTGGAGAACCCAATAGATTGCCAAAACGTGCTGTCATATGGAAACAATCATCCTCCCCCTATATCTGTAACGTCACATCTGTTATGTCCAAACTTCTCAGCTGTGCAGCCGGATTTCATGGTCGTAGTTACACGATATTTCGGCGAATAATCATTCCGTCATCATCAAAGCCATCATTAAACTGTTGGCTTTTATCACTCTTAAAAAAAGGGGCTCAGTGATCAGCATTAATTGTTATTTATCAGAGTTGATAATAAAGCGCCAGTGACTGGCGCAAGTGTCTGTGTCATCTAACACTCTTTGTATCCTATGGCTGATCAGCTCCTTGTTATTATTTCTTATGTAGAAGGCTATGTCGTCAGCATACTGTAGGGCGTGCACCAAAGGGCTGAAGGGGTGCCCGCAGTGTACAAACTGCACAGCACAAGTCCCAGGATCTATCCCTATGGCACTCCAGCACGAATACGCATTCTGATGGTGGTAGTTGTTTCAACTTTGACCAAAAAAAAAAAGTTCTATTCCATAGATAGCTTCGGCTTTATTTTTACTATGCTTACAGGGAAACCCTGTGTGTAACAGTTGTAGACTAACTCCTTATGAAATACTGAATCAAAGGTTGTGGCTGCGTCGAATAGCAGTCCCTGCGGTTTAAGCCCGCTGCAGCTGTTTCAACCACTCTCGAAATCTGTTGCGAGTCTGAGTGTTTCTGTCGGAATCCAAATTGAAAGTCTAGCAAGATTTACTCAGCTAGTAGCATGATCTTGAATATGTATCAGTAGGAAGAGCTCAAAGATCTTGCTGAGATTTGTCACGAGGCTGATCGTCCTGCAATGCTGCGTGAATAAAGTGTCTTGTCCTGGTTTGTGTATAGCATCTCGTTCAAGACATTAGCGAGATGGGTTATTTCCAGTGGGGGGATATTTTTAACTAACTGATAGATGATACTCTCGTGATCCGGCGCTGTTTGTGTTGGATGAGACCTAATTACTTTTGCCACGTCTTCTGGGAATAAAAGTCGGGGTTCGACCTCTGGGTCCTCGTCAGAGTCGAGGACGATAGTCAGCTGACAATGTACGGTGTCCTCATGTTCGTCGTCTTGGGGTTCTGCTACCTGAAACTGCTTTTCGAAGGAGTCAGCGAGTGCGTTGGCCTTTCAGCATGTGTGTAGACAAAACCCCACTAGCCTTGCAGGGTTAGCAGCCTATCGTGTCTATTGGTGAATTTTTTTGGTAGCTTTCCAGAAGATATGATCATCTACGTGGTTTTGTCATTGCTGGTTTCTATGCTCACTGAGCACTACTTTCAGCTCTCTCTGCAGGCGATTCAGCAGCTTCCTGGCGGCTTCGTCTCCATTTATCTTCTACTCTTTTGTTATTCAATTTGTATGCCATATTTGTGTTAATAGGTGTGTCGGAAAAAATTTGCTGGGCCCGGGAGGGGGGGGGGACACATTCCCTTTGTGAGTGAGTGTTCTCCTCCACAGCTTGTAAGGTGGTTCTTGTGACGTCTTGTAGCAGTTGTTGTACTGCTTCTACAGTAAGGGGCGGAGCGCCAGCAATATCCGTGGCGACGTTTTCTCGGTATTGCACCCATTCTATAAGTTTTTATGACGTTCACCATGGGAGTGCTACCCTTTCTCCCACGTCGACCTCGAAGATCCCTGTGTTGTGCCAGGAGGACGTTCTGTTGATTGTCCTCTCCGTCACGAACCCTGTGATTCTCCTGGTAAGTGCTATATCATTACGTTTAGCCAGCCTCCATTTAAGGTTAATGTGTGGGCTCGACTGGATCCTGTGTTTCAAAGCGGTGGACATACGCTAGTTTTTGCTGTTTAATGCCTTCTCTAGAAGTCGCTCCTAAATTACAATCTGGGTGTTTATCTCCATTTAGAACTTAAAATGTTTGTTAAGCTTATGGGACTTAACTACGGGATCATCAGTCCCTAAACTTACAAACTACTTATCAACTACCTTATACTAAAGACGGCACAAATATTCATGCCCGAGGGGGGATTCTAACCCGCGACCGTAGTGGCCGTGCAGACCGTGACTGTAGCGCCTCAGTCTCCTCGGCCACCGCGGCCGGCCATTTAGAAGTTCGATTTGTCCCAGTGCTGCTATGTATCCCTCATCGATTTCGTAGTTTGTGGATGAGTTACGAGTCTTGTGACAGTGGTTACTCTTACTGCCACTGCTTCGAGTTTGTTGATAGGTGGAATGTAGACCAGGCGGTGGCCACTCCTCGGCCAGCTGTTTATCTATACGTTGACTACAGTAATTGGGAACTGTTGTCTTATTCCCGGCTGAAGATGGGTTTCCCCCATCGTGCATTGTCGACACAGAACTCTTACATGAGTTCTTTGAATTCGACCACTTGATTTACAATGCAATGTGCGTTAAATGTGCACGTTGTAAGACCCTGTATAGCTGATCGTCTATCAATGATAGAATTTCGGGGCTTCTGATGTATTCACGGAGGGAAGAGACTGCTGGACTGCTGCCTGGAGAGGAGCAAGGACCTGAATTATTTGCTTCTGGCCCTCTTTGAATTCCTGCATCATTTGCATGATGAGATTCATGGTCTCTGCCATAGTACTTAAAAGCTGATCTGAGGTAGATAACTGGATGTGGGGAAACAGTCGATGGGGTGCTTTCTTTCTCTTGATGGACCTGGTAGTTGCTGTTTCTTTTTTTTTTTTTCAGTATTGTGCTTTTGTTTGTTTCTGGTGTTGTGGTGACGGTAGTGGCAATTATTCCACGACGTTTCCATGGTTGCTCTGAGTAGTAGACATTTCCACATACGTTGCCCTTGGAGTGTCTGGTCTTGGTTTTACCCAATTCCTGTCTGTGAGTGGTGTTTATTTTATGTGTTTGTGTGTGTTTGTGTGTGTGTGTGTGTGTGTGTGTGTGTGTGTGTTGATAATTTGAGGGGTGGCGATGTTTCGTTATCTTGTGTGGGAAGCGACCTTTGCGCCTTTTGCCTACATGTGTTTTGTGGACCATGCAACCTTCTTACCTCGCTGTGTGGTTTCTACCCTATTTGCTGGTAAATAATTCGTAATTTTCGCATACCTGTGTCGTGTGCTTCAGCGCAGTTTCGACACCGCTGAGGCATTCCGCAGTTTACATCGATGTGGTTTATCCCCTGGCACCTCAAACTTCGCACCGCCTTGTTTTTACAACATAGCGGCTGGATGGTGACAGGCACCGCCAATATTATCCTGATTCCTCTCTTGTTTCGTGGAATATCAGCTATTGTAACATGGTACAGTGGCAATTTTGTGTCGGTGCCTGGCTCATTCATCTGTTGAACGTTTCTGATGTCGTACCCCTGATGATCAGATTGTTTTGAACCGCAGGGAGGACAGACGACAATGAACTTGTTTCTTGTTTGCGTTGTGGGAAATGTGCAGTGGTGAATATTTTTGTCAGCATATGTCTGTTTTATGGTCTTGTAGTCTTCAATGGTGAAAAGGGTGAATTTTATTGCCCCTCCCCGGCAGGTTTGGCTTTTAAGTTTTCTTCGCCAAGTGCTGCTTTTACCATCTCGTAGAGCTCCTTGTAGTCGTGTGGATACTTTGCGATGATCGGTTGTGTCTCGTTTAGGTTTGCGCTGTTGTGTCGGGTGTTCTCTCTGACGAGTTATCTATCACCAGAAAACTGTTTGAACTACAACCCCGAGCTAGAGGCAGGGTCGGCAGGTGACAGGTTTTTCTCGCCAGTACGAATCCCTCAGAATCCTACTTCCCTCCATCTATGGCAACCATTGGTGGTGCCGTGGCCTGACGGGTGGTGAAGCAAGCCGGAGTCGCGATCGGTGGTTGGGGTGGGCAGGGGGACGTTTCATCTCCAGCGGCCATAATGGATCTCGAGTTCACTCATGCCGTTGCTCTTTGATAGAGCTTAGTATAGGATTTAACGCCTTACTTTGCTGAATACCAGCGTCCCTGTTGATGACGTTTTCTGTTAAACAGATTTCTGAGGCCCCTTTGAAGATCCCATCCCAGTATTTGTTAGTCGTGGCCACGACTTTTGTCTCTACAAATGTTTTCCAGTCAGAGGTTCGAGTCCTCGCTGGGGCATGGCTATGTGTGTGTTGTCCTTAGTATAATTTAGTCTAAGTAGTTTGTGAGTCTGGGGGCTGATACACCTAACCAGAGCAGTTTGGTCCAATAGGTTTTCAAACATATGAACATATCTTCATAGTTTCGTGTGTGTCCCGTGTCCAGGCAATGTTCCGCTAGGGCTATTGAGATGGACTGGCATAGGCGGGTGTGTCGTTGGTTTTCCTCACATCGTTCCCCACCATACGAACTGTTTGTCCAATAAAGGATATACCACAGCCATATGGAATTTTGTATAGACCACCTTTCTTTAGACTAAAATCGTTCCTAGTACTGGGTGCGTCTTGGTTGGTGGTCTGAAGATTGAGGCAGTATTGTGTTTTCGCGGTAGCCTCCTATTTTGGAGTCACTGGGGTACAGCAGAGGTGGCGAAGAAGGAGTACGAATCGGAGTTATGGATCGTGATATAGGAGGCTTGGCGGGGGAGAAAAGTCGCTTTAAGACAGACGTAATTTATTGGGAGTGCATAGATTTGGAATTTGAAAAGGAGAGCAGAATACCACTCATGGTCATACGCCTTTTCAAAATCGAGGGAGACAAAGATGGCGGAACGATGAGAGTTTAGCTTGAAGGATAGGAGGTGGGTGAGGCGTAGGAATTAGTCGTCAGCTTAGAAAGACGGTCGGAAGCTACAATGGGTTATAGGGAGGAGGAGGTGGATACAACGGGAGACGATGGACTCGGAGACCACGCTGGAGATGAGGTAGTTGGAACAGTAGGAAGAGGTATCGGGGGGGGGGGGGGGGGCTTGTCTTCTTTCCGGAACATTAGGACACAGGAGCACTTCTTCGGGTCGGGGTAGTAACCAGTGGATAGGATGATATTATATAATGTGGAAAGGACAGTGAGGAAGGAGAGGGGCAGGTATCAAATGGCGACCGATGATATGAGGAAAGAAGTCTGTGGAGGAGTTTTACGAATGGAGGGACAAGTTATCTGCTTCAGTATCAAATTTATATATTAAAATATGTGTTTGTAGGAAATCTCCGTCGTTCCTCTTTTTCAATTGCACTAAATGAGCTTGACTCAGTAGTTGTGTTTTGTTACTAAATAGTGACAGGTGTTATGACTACAGCAAAGACATGGACTGAAAGAAGTATACTCTCTCCCTTTAACTGTTTTATATATATATATATATATATATATATATATATATATATATATATATATATATGTGTGTGTGTGTGTGTGTGTGTGTGTGTGTGTGTGTGTGTGTGTGTGTGTGTGTTTGTCCCTATATTTCACTCTACAGCTAAAACTACACATCGTAAACGAATAGTTTTTGCATGTGGTAGCAGGTATCAGTGTCCCATTATGCACTATGGTGGTAGATGTTTGATAACGATAAGGGGTTGGAAGATATGGCAGTTGAAAGTTACCGACTTATATAAAATTCTACGTATGGGTGAGCAATATTTTGCTCTTCAGAAAAAAACTACACAATGCAGAGAACGATCTCTCTGTGTTGTTGTTGTACAAAGTCTCCCGTTGTACACAATAGCAGTTCCGTGCCAATAGCTATAAGAGGGTGAAAGATGTAGTGGTTGAAAGTCGTCAGCTTATAAAAATTCGGACTGCAGACCAACGGGACCGGCCGCAGTGGCCGAGCGGTCTGCGGCATGGCAGTCACGGTCTGCACCACCGCTGCGGTCGGGGGTTCGAATCCCCCCTCGGGCATGGATGTTTGTGGCGCCTTTATTATAAGCTAGTTCATAAGTATTTTGAAATTTAGGGACTGATGACCCCGTAGTTGAGACCCATAAGCTCTACAAACATTTGAATATTTGAAGACCAGCGGTGACTTTTGACACTATAATAGCAAAGAGATTATATACAGCGAAACTTGATGCACATTCTTCAGTTGTTTTTCTGCAACAAGCGTACGAATAAAGAAAAATAAGTGGATATTGCAGTTTGAAAATTAAAACTACCATGAGAGATGCCAAACAGTAAGAAAGACATTTCTCGATTTGTTTCTAAAAGAAAACGGCGCTGAAAACTGAACCTACAAACGATTTAGATTTTTCATTGGAATTTTAAAAACATGTGTTTCAATATTTTTGAAATTCGACAATTAAGCGGGTGAAATAAGGGAAATTATTTTACGTCTGCTACTAAGTCTATTTTGATGCTAGATTTGCGAAAATTTGGATTTGGAACCACGCTTAGAATTAAAAACAAAACAAAAAGTGTTTTGGAATGTTTTGAATTCTGTCACCAATGGTGCAATAGGGGCCGGCCGCGGTGGTCGAGCGTTCTGCGGCGCGTCAGTCACAGTCTGCACGGCCACTACGGTCGGGGGTTCGAATCCCCCCTCGGGCATGGATATTTGTGCCGTCCTTAGTATTAGCTAGTTGATAAGTAGTTTGTAAGTTTAGGGACTGATGACCCCGTAGTTAAGTCCCATAAGCTCTACAAACATTTGATTTTTTTTTCTTTTTTTTGTGTGTGTGTAATAGGGGGTGGCAATTTGTATCAAAATTCTTGATTAGGAAGCATTTTTAAAGCTAAATCTATGAAAATTTATATTTAGAAGTAGAAACAACCAATGCGGACCATCCAGTCTACATGTGTGACTGGTCTCGCGACACCCTAGGTTCTACTATTAGACACTCTGCGGTGTCGGGACTCTTAGTTGGGGAGGTTCTGCTGTAGACGTTTTATGCCCACATACTTTTTATTTATTGATTGGAATTACGTGTCATGATTTAGGCAGTAACACATTTTTGTAATTGTGTGTTTCAGAGTCCGAGTGGAGGCAGCTATGCCAGAGTGCGCACTGGTGCATTTGGCTGCTTGAGGAAGATGGTGACAGCCGCTGAGTAGCCGCAATGGATGGCGACAAAGAGAGAACAGAGGGCGCAGAAGAGGAAGACGATGACAAGCAGCAGAAGTGTGTGGACGAGGAGACGCCGCCTGCCGGTGGAGCAGCCGACCGCAAGCAGGACGCTGCTGTAGCTGTCGAGAAGCCAACCTCGGCGAAAGACCAGAAGGCGGGAGGTGGTCGTGCTCCTCCTCCAGTTCCGCTGAGGGCGAGCGCCCAGAAGCCCAAGGACCTGCCACTGAAGGAGACATCGCCGGCACGGGGCAGGGATCAGGTGGAGAAGACCAAGGTGGGCAGACCGCCCCAGAGGACTGCCATGAAGCAGGGCAGGTCCGCTGACCCGGGCGAGGCGCGAGCAGCCTCAAAGTCGCCGTGCAGGAAGAGGGAGACCTCGCCCAGGCTGACCACCAGGAAGGAGCCGTCGCCCAAGAGGGTCACGGCCGAGCCCAAGTCGCCGCTCTCCCAGAGGCGGGCGGACGCCAGTGCGCGCCACGGGGCGTGTCAGGATGCCACCACCAGCAGGGAGGGGGCCCGGTCGCCTCGCGACGATAGAGCCACCACACCGACGCCATCTCCCAGTGGGTCGCCCAAGAGAGTCCAACAGACTTCCGGCTCCAGGAGAACGAGTGCTGTGGGAGCTGAACCCAGGCGGTCAGAGGAGCAGCTCAAGGTGTCACCTCAGAGGAGAGCCAAGTCTCCGGCAGACGTGAGAGCTGTCAGCCCATCTTCCCGGGGATCCCCTGGCGCCAAGAAGAAGGTCCCCTCGCCGAGGCGCGGAGAAACCTCTCCGAAGCAGGTGCCCAAGTCGAAGGCCACTTCTTACCGTCAGAAGGAAAGAGACTCATCGGGGAACCTCCAGGACGAGCAAATTAAAGACGCCGTCCCTAAAACTAAGTGTATTCCATCAGAAAGTATCGGCGCTCCCAAGCCGGAAGACGCGTCTGGTTACAGCCAACAGGAAGCAAAGACGAGCGATTTTGGAGGGTCTTCCAAAGTGGAAAAACCACAGGACCGTAAATCTACACCAAAAGGTACTGCAGAACATGGACTCGATCAAGCAACGCAACAAATGGGTGAGGATGGTAATGCACCACTTGCAGGACAAAACACGGCAAAGTTCGAGAGAGGATCACAACATATCAGTCAAACAACACAGGAACAACAGGAAGCTGGTAACATTACAGCAACGACAGAAACTAAAGAGCCGCCAAAAATGAACAACGTTCCGGAACATACCAGAGAGAGTCCAAATCTTCGAGAGCAGAGTCACCTTCAAGAGGGCAAGAATACACAAAACACGGGCGATACGTCTCTTTCAGAAATAAAATTATCTGGCGATAAACGCTCAACATCCAAAAGTGATAATGCAGAAATAGGAAGCAAAGCAACTGAAGGGGAAACGGCGTTGTCTACAAAAGAAGCATTGACATTGCGAAATAATGTGATACAAACATATTTCAGCGATACACAAAAACTACAAAATACTACAGGAGTCTCAGACGGTGCCAAGCAAGAGATAACAGATTTCTCACAAGAGGATGATAATGCTAGTGAATTGTTGACCTTAGAGAGAAAGAAAAAGGATGAGAAGAACAGCACAATTAAAGCATTACCCGAGGCTCGAAACGCTAATCTTCCAGAAAATATGCACAAATCGGCAGTTACTAACAGTCTTAGGAGATCCGAGAGCGAAAAGTACCCGTCTGAAAAGAAAAAGAGGGTACATTCTGACAGCAGTGTGCGAAACAAGAGAGACAGATCCGCAGGCCGAATATTTGAAGAGACAGAGGAAAAGAAAAAGAGCAAGAACAAATCTGAAAAAACGCAGGAGGATAAATTCCAGGTTGATTCGCTTCACGAAAAACTATTACAAGGAGAGGGAGCTATAAGGAAGATAGCAAATGCAGACACGCTGAAGAGTGACACAAATTTGTCCTCTCCCACTCGGAAGACATTAAGAACAAAGATACCGGATGGTTACCAAGAACTGGTTGGTAAGGAGAAAGTAAAAGATGAGAATCTTCAGAGGTCGGAAAATCGCGACGTTTTTCCTGACAATGATGCAAAATGCTTCAATAAGCTTACAAACAAACATTTAAAGAACGTGAGCGGAGTAAATAGTACACTGACGTCTTCTCCACAAAATAAATATTCCGCAACCTATGAACCTCGAATTAACAACCTGAATGGCCAAGAACAGCCACAGAAATTTGATACACATGGACAAGCTCAGCTTTCGAGATCTAAGGAAACCCAAATGGAAGATGAAACTTCTGGGTGTGGGGGACTCCAAGGAAGAAAATGTCCCGTTTATTTTGGCGTCAGAAGCTATCTGCATCATTTCTATGACTCAGCTCCAGCAAGATCATCATCTTTCGAAGATTATTTAGAGGTATGTAACTGTTTTGATATTTCTGTAACTCTTTTCGGACCTGCAAGTAGATCTTCCGCTCTCGGGAATTCGGGATGGGACTTCGAAGAACGGTAGTATGCCAGAAGGGTGTGCACTCATAGAAGTCCTAAAGTGCTCTGTCCAGAAAATTTTAAGAAAAAGGATTCTAAGTTTTAAGCGCAACACGTATAGGTCTGATAGACTTGTCAGTGAAAGCTGTGCTAGAGCACGGTCGAATATATCAAGTGAGTAGCGTGTTCACCTGTCATGCGGATGATCCATCTTCAAACCTTCATTCAAGAAATATTTTATATTTATTATGAAGAATGAACAAATTCCTGGCGTTCTGCAAATTATTCATTTTGTTACAAACCGGCTTTCGGCTTCTTAGGCCATCATCAGGTCATAACTGAATGTCGCTAACATTTCTTCACAGATTTGCCACTTACAGGTATCATAATTTCACATGTTCACAGGAAAGTGTTGCATTTCTATACCACTCAATTACATTTGTTAATAAATAAAAATTTAAAAGAAAAGACAATTATATTCCCAACACAACAAAATTAAACTCACAATGCAACTATGAGGATCTTCTGTAACAGATACAGTTATCCCTGCTAGCTCACATAAACATGCAGCCTTCCATTCAATGGTGAATCCCCTCAAACCAGTTCAATTATCTGATTCTGCATTTCAAACAGAACACTTAACTATCAGATATGTAGCATCAAGTAATGGCTGGAGTACTGCCTTGATTGACAATATATTACATAAGAACACCACTTTCGTATTATGGCCAACAAGAGCAAGTCAGTCAGAAAAACTGGCGTGTCATCCCACATTTAGGCAAAATTTTAAATCACCTTACTCAAAAGTTAAAATTTCGAAATTACAGACCTGCAGTTTATAACAAATTCAACCCTTAGCAACAGAGTGGTGTGTATAATTAACATGCAAACATTCTGTAAAAGTGTATATTGGTCAATCTAGCAGGGCTGTAGCTATTAGATTATCAGAACATGAGAGAAGCCGGAAATTAAAAAAGAAAGTTTCAATCTTTGCCGAACATCTGCCCACAAAAAACCACACTTATGATGCAGATTGTGAAACCTTACATTCTGTAAAGAAAAGCAGGAAGATGACGCTATTGAAAATATTAGAAATCAGTGAACATATGGCAGAGTACGCCAGTATATTATTAAATAGCCAAACTAAGTTTCCTTTTTCCCCTCTACTAAAATAAGTTTTAGTTATCAGTTTGTTAAATATATCAAATGTTACCATTTCGATACTATTTATCAATGTAACAACCCCCACCTTTCTGTCCCCCTGTTTTTAACGATAATATTCAAGCTTAGAACCACAACATGATTTATAACATCAGCCTTTTTAATATTCTTATTTATTACTAAATTAATTCGGTGCCATAAAAATGTAAGACTTTCCTGTGAACACGTGAATTTGAATCATCTGTAACTTAATAACATCTTTGCAAGTGGCAAATCTGTAAAGAATATTAGCGACATTCAGTTGTTACCTTTTGACGGCCTAAGAAGCCGAAAGCTGATTTTAACCAAATAAATAATTTGCAGAACATCAGGATTTTTCCTTTTTCAAAATATTAGCATGTTCTGTCAAGCAGCGAAGGAAAATTCAATTAATTTTTTAATTATTTACCTGACTCTTCCTGAACGTATGCCTATTTGTATACACACAGTAGAGTAATAGCTGAACTCTGCTTTTCCATGAGGAAACCAGTTTCTGTAATTTATAACGAATAATTATAATCTTTGCACAGCTTACAATGTCGCGTGATTTTGTAATAAATTGTAATGACAATAGTACTTTACGCTTTAATTTACGTACATTAATTGTAAAATGCATTGGAGTTATTCGAATTTTTAAAAAGAAAATAGTCTAATAAAAATTTTTATTAGCTGTTCCGGTCATTTCATAAATAAAATAGTATAAATAAAGTTATTTACAATGTAACTGATAATATTTTGTATCTTTAATTTTAGGTTAATAAAGAAACAGCTATCAATTGCAGGGTTGCAGATTTATTGACAACAGGTTTCCCGCAATTATGGCCCTTCCACAGGTATCTGAACAGGGAACAGTTACAGAACAATATACAGGTAGAAATATTACAAAAAATTGAATTATAATCACAGAATTAAAGGGGTAAGAAGTACAGTGTATGTAAAGATCCGTTGATAAGCGACAAAATGTGTTAATACGCTAGTCTGCTGTATTCTGATAAATTAAGGAACTACACAAAGAATTAAGTTCATATAAACCAAAAAAATTGTTACTTAAATTGTGTCCTATATGTTCACTTAGAGCATTGTGTAATAACACTGAACAACAAGTGCAGAGATTGTGCTAGAACTCGTAAACTAAGTTGTTAATATGTGCATCTTTGGATAAACCATTTAGTTGCCGTAAAAGAGAAAGGGCAATAAAGTAATAGGCTGTAAGGGCCATTTCACATTTTGTCACTTTTCAAGGAAGCTTTATATACAGTGTACCTCTTGCCCCCTTAACTCTGTAATTGTATTTCGAATTTTCTCAAATATTTATACTAGTATATTATTCTGTAACTGTTTCCTGTACAGATACCTGAAGAAAAGCAATAATTGCCTGAAACCGGTTGTTAATAACTCTGCAACCCTGCAACTGATAGCTGTTTCCTTTTTAGCCTATAAAACACTTTTGATGCAACGGATAAAACATTTTATCTTTAATTTTATTTTAAAATTGTTATAATTTTTAAATCAAACAATAAAAACAAACCTGAGCTGTTTCGCTATCCAGCTGTACAGGATTCATGAGTAATATATAAGGTGTATATGAGTTGCGCTTAAACTTTAGAGCCCTTTTTCTTTGCATTTTCTGGAAAGTGCGCCATAAGTGGACACCCTTGATGTATATCTCTAATATGCGAAGTCGCAATCCAACCTGAATTTCCGAGACTGGAAAGTCTCCTTGTTAGTTCCACATCTAACAGCCCAGTACAGTTCTACACGTGTTTCCTTCTTCTAGAGATTAGTGAAAAGAAAACGAAAAATAACATAATCAGAGCCGAAATAGTATACAATTAACAATATCCACGTACAGTGAGGTCACAACAGGTATAGAATAGCGATATGCATGGATACAGATGTCGGTAGTGTCGTGTACGCAAGGTATAAAAGTGCGGTGCAAGACCAGCATCATCTTCTTCCAGACACCCAATCAGGTTTCAGACGACTTCGATCCACAAATGACCCACTACTCAAACTGACGACTGACACAACTAAAAGTAATTAACGTTGGACACTGCACCCAAGCAGTCTTCGTAGATACTGAAAGAGCTCTGAAAAAATCTGGCGCGAAGGGCTCTTATACAAACTTATAAACAATGGCATCTCATCCAAAGTAGTACACATTATCCAAACACTACTAACAGATAGATGCTGCAGTGTGCACGTCAACAGTTCCATCTCTGAACCCTTCATCCCACAAGCATGAGTAGTACAGGGGGGCATTCTATCCCCCCGCCCATGCTCTACACCCTATACACTACATACGTACCCACTACTAATAGACAATTCGAAAACCTTTCCATGTACGCAGACTACACAGCTTATAGGTCATCATCCCCGACAACGAATATCATTCAAAGAAATGCCACTGTATTCCTAAACAGACTAGAGACCTGGATGAAGAAATGGAGAATAAGACCCAACCCCGACAGGACACAAACCATTCTCTTTCAAAACAGAAATCTCAGTATGAAACGAACACAAAATAAAAAAATAAATAGATAAATAAAATAAAATAAAATAAAATAAAATAAAATAAAAATTGTTCAAATGTTTGTAGAGCTTATAGGACTCAACTATGGGGTCATCAGTCCCTAAACCTACAAATTACTTATGAACTAGCTAATACTAACGACGGCACAAATATCCATGCCCGAGGGGGGATTCGAACTCCCAACCGTAGTGGCCGTGCAGACCGCTCGGCCACCGCGGCCGACTACACAAAATCCCCAAAGCATCAACCTTAACCTTTGGAACACCAGAATTAATCAGACAATATAAAATACCTTGGAGTTTACTTTGACAAATACCTCAAATGGAAAACACAAATACGATATACACATGACAAAGTTAATAAAAGACAACGACTAATAAGATTAGTTCAAGGACATTTCCACGGCTGCAGCAATACTACCGCAATCAATTCATACAAAACATACATAGGACCTGTCAAAGAATATGCTGCAGCCCCACTAGCAGAAATGACCTAATGTGCACTAGAAAAATTCTACGCAACCGAAAGACGACTACTAAGGTGCATACTAAAACTTCCCTTGTTAACACACAGAACCGACGTGTACACTGCAGAGAAACTACTCCCACTTCAAACTCGACTCTCTCAACTTCGTGTCAGATATGGACGACATATTATACGTAATCGACCAGACATACGCCATTATCCACCAACAGACCAAGGATAAACACCAAACACAAATACATATACTCCCCCTAATATTGCACACAACACCAAACACTAGTATGAGGACTTAGAATAGGAAATGATAAATCTACTACAAAATTCCACTCTCCCTCCCCACCTCTCCCCCCTGAATGAAGATGAAAATGGATAGTAATTGAATTAATTGAATCCATGAAATCATGAATATCAACCCATATCTTGTTCACTCTACTCCAGGACACCTGTCTCAATGAAAGTCAATAGTTCTCCAAACATGATCAATTTAGATCAACAGATATATATTTATATTTTAAAAAATAATAATTACAAATAAAATTGTATAATTTTATGTATTGTAATACAAACATAATCAATACAAACAAAGTTGCATATACTGCAAATAATATTTTCCTAGTTGTAAACAAAAATAAGTATTTAAGAACAAATGTAGCGCTTAAAAGAAATGTAATAAAGGAAAATCCTAGAACTTACGCCGCAAAGAGCCTACCGGCCCGCCCTACCCACTAAGCGTTGCGAATGAAAGATTTTTTAAAAAGTTGTCATTTGTACTCCACATATTCAAGTGAGAAGGTTTCTAACGTGATTATCTGCACGGTATGAATTGAAAGATTGAAGCTAAACGCATTGGATATTCCATTTCGTAAATCATTAGGGTATGCAATATTCCAAGGTCGACAGTGTCAAGAATGTGTCTGTAATACTAATTTCAGGTATTCAGGCATTACAACTCACCACGGGCAATGCCGTGGCCAACGGCCTGCACTTCATGACCTAGACCAGTGTTCTCCAAATTATAAGACCTTGGGGACCACATACGTTTCGATTCTCAATGGAGGCCCGATGACAGTTTGGAATTACGAAAAATTGCAGTACCAGCCATATGATTGTATATGTGTTGTAATCAAGAATGCGGGGAGTCCTGTTTCAAGCGTATACAATATCACCATCACGATATCCCTCATACAAATTTGGCTTAAATAACATGTGAATTAATTAGGCTAACTCCACCAAATGCATCAACACATCATCTACAAACACGATCTGCCGAATCTCAACTTTTATTAGACCACACCATAAGACGTAAACTTCATAATGCAGTCAGCTTGCACATCAAAGATTTCTATTTGCAGCGCTGTATGGACATCTTCCGCTTCACACAAAATGGGTTCTGGAAAATTCGGGTTTCCTTGGAGTGCATATCTGAAACCCAGTACCTGAAATACACCTCATTCTTCAGAAGAGTAAGAAATACCAATTCGAAAGAGCGTGAAATACTTAATACATATTCAACTTTATTCAACAGTAATTTGCGAATTGCGAGAAAATTTTCTGTCGAGTACTGTTTTCAAAACGCATCAGTTTCTCCCTGAAAGGTTTAAGGTCACAAACAATATTGTCCTCTCCTTACAAAATGTTACCACTGATTAACCACCTTACTTCCGTGTGATTGGGGAGCTGATTTCACCTCTTGTAGCAAAAATTTGTTTTTGTCGTGCTTCAGTCTATGGCTTCGAATAAAATTGACACCAGAGATTTCATGTTTCGTCACGGGAGATATCTACCGACTTTGCCCAAAATCATCCCAACTGAAGAATGCAGTCCATCAATGGTTTAGTTACACCACTGGTATCATATATTGAATTTATTCTTGCAATAAAGCCTGCATATACGTATTACTCACATATTTCTGCCTCCATCAGTTGCGACACATTTCACCCCACAAAGAGAAAGGCTCAACTTCTTAAGTAAAGTTAATTATACCTCTTCAAACATATTGTAATTTTGTGGAAGGAATTAACAGCTGCAGTTCCTCAGTTACTTCAAATTGCGCACAAACACCTCTGGAAACTATAGAAGTTTAGAGATATTTCGTTCCGGGCTACCGTGCAGAAAGCTAATTTAAATACCTTTTTCTTGTAAATGATTCGTTAAAGCAAACAATACCTTCATATAACTGTGTTCTCAAAAGATAAACCTCTTCGCATTACTCAGTTTTGTCAGGGAACAGTTATACAACTGTAATTAACACGCATCTCTTCATATAAACACAGTAAGTGCATGGCTTCCACCGTTTTGAGATTTCATGGGTAATTCTTCAACTTACTTTTGTAGCGGCTTCACTTTCTTGTAGTTAATTCCTAAAGATGTTACGTTTAAAACACAGTCCACGTTTTATGTTCTCGTACATTCTCAACGAATTCAATAAATCATGCTTGTTTCATAACGACAACGAATATTATATTGCTTGAGTACATCACTAGCCTCATAACAGAGTACACTCGTTGTTTCGTTGCATTTTTCTGTAACAACGCATTTCAAAATGTTCAAATGTTTGTAGAGCTTATGGGACTTAACTACGGGGTCATCAGTCCCTAAACTTACAAACTACTTATCAACTAGCTAATACTAAGGACGGCACAAATATCCATGCCCGAGGGGGGATTCGAACCTCCGACCGTAGTGGCCGTGCAGACCGTGACTCGAGCGCCTTAGTCCCCTCGGCCACCGCGGCCGGCACAACGCATTTCAGGCCTCATATGTGTCTATATACGACTCTTAATATCGTGGTCTCTATTTAGCTTCAACCAACATACTAGACAAATACTCTGTACAGACAACTTAAACATGTTCCAGATACATAAATCCTGAAATACCAAAACACTATAACAAATTAGACAAGACGAACGCAGCAAAAAACAGCAAGGAAAAAGAAATCAGTCACTTGCAGCCATGACGATTGATTATTTATGAACAAATGGAGGCGATTTTGACGTTCTTAAAAAAAGTGCGGCAATGCAACTTAGCAACCTCTCCCAGAATTAAACGAGGGGCACTCTCGCTCTAAATTGCAAAAAACATTCGTTCAAGCTCGGGCCAGATCAAATCCCCTCGCGGGCCGGATGCGTATTTTGGAGACCCTGACCTAGACTGTAGAGCGTCGGCATTTACGTAGAGCCGTCAGTGCTCACAGACACGCTGCGCTGCATAGAGTAATCGCATAAATCAACGTGCGGCGTACGACGGAAGTATCTCATAGGACAGTGCGGCGTACCCTGGCCTTACTGAGTCGTGGCAGCAGACGGCCGACTAAAGTGCTTTGCCAACAGCTGCAGTTGTCCAGAGTTCGAGACCATATCTGGTGTACCTGCTAAGAGGTGACGGTAGGGCTCGTTTATGGCGCAGACCCCACGAAACCAAGTTGTCAACAAGGCAGTGTGCAAGCTGGTGGTAACTCCATGATCGTGTGGCTGATTTTGAATGAAATGGACAGGGTCTCTGATCCAGCTGAACATATTTGTTTCTTAGGACAGGTCTCTAACCCAGCCACATGTAACCAAAGGATCAAGGAAGGACTGAGCCGATTTTTCATTCACTTGCACATAATTGATGGAGAAGTTAGACACATTTATTTACTCTGCAACTACCAATAATAAACGATAAACCTTTTACACAGAAAATTACAAATACGGTAGAATATGCAGATTAAATTCATCATTTGCAGCTTTGGAAGAAATCCCGAAGGGCTCATTAACAGAATATTCACAGTTACTGAATTATTTCAACATCTGAAGGACATTTTAAAACAATTTTATAATAAAAAAAAATCGTTTAAAATAATCCAACTCCTCAATAGCAGGTTTTTAACAACAAGTTAATAATTCCACCCCTGTAACGCTAATCATTTCAACAAACCAACCAGCCTGATAGGCTTTAATTTTTCAGTTTTAAACAAATCCAGCGCCTGAAGGGCAGGTTTTAACAACAAGAAAATGTTCAAATGTTTGTTACGCTTATGGGACTTAAATGCAGGGTCATCAGTCCCTAAACTTACTAACTACTTATAAACTATCTTATACTAAAGACAACACAAACATCGATGCACGATGGTGGATTCGAATCACCGACGAAGAACGGCCTCGCGCGCCGGAGCATAGCGCCGCAATGCGTTCGGCCACTCCGCCGCGGCTTTTAACAACAACTTAATAGTTCATCGACTGAAAGGCTAATCATTTAAACAATCAACACGCCTGATGGGCTAACTCTATATATTCTTACAATTTTTGAAACAAGCAACGCCTGAAGGGAGACATTAAAAAAAATTGCAATTAAGATAATTATAACGCCTGAAGGACTGGTGTCTAACAGATAATCCACCAAATATTAATCTCTGGGATAAATATAAAATAACACAGCCAAGATATAAAACAATAGGTCTTTAAAAATATACATTCAAGCTAACTGCCTTGTAACGGACTCCTACTTCCAGAAGGTTTTACTTGAATATATCTCTTTATTTCCCTCCATTTACCATGGAATTCAGACATCACCACGGTCGATAACAACAGCTAGCTCGTTAACCGCGAGATTACGAGCAGATGTACACGGCATGAGAGATACAACATGAAAGTCATCTGTTTTATGATATTTATTATATATAATTTATTTTTTGGATTGGTCGTGGATATGGAACTGGGATTTGCTATCTGATCGTGTGAGTGTGTATGTGTGACTTTCTTTGTCTGACTAGCAGTGATTTCTGTTGATAATAAACGATAGGTTACGTAAAATTCAGTTTTTCCACACATAAGAAAAGCACATCAAATACTTTGTGACTGTTCCACACACTGCACCAAAAACTAAGCACTGATAGTAAATTATGTGAATAAATGATTTTTTTAAGCGTCAGGCCCGCCCAACGGATAACTCAGTCCTGCATTGCTATGAAAAGAAACTCTAACTGATCCGTTAATTACTTCCGTAAATTAGTTCAAAATGAATGCATCACTTTAATGCCGTGTTGTAAATTCTCAACATTGGTATCAAAAATGAAATACCTCAACTATTGTGTATGGTGAAGTTAGGCTCTCGTTTCAGAAAAGCAACTGAGAGTGCACATAAATATTTTACTGTGAAATGAAGTGAATCCTTGTGACACTTCAAAGGTGCCAATACCTTTACTGAGAAGTAATTTGAATTTTTGTAACAGTTGAAACGTACTGTGGTTGGCTCATCACACTTAGTCAAACACTACATTATCGAGCGTTGTGAATCACCTAATTACTTTACCAAAAAATTATCTCTTGAAATTCTCTACTCAAGGTTAATACAAGCACAAAAAATTTGAATTAACCCACAGATAAGCACTCTACCTTTGATATTTCACTCATTGTAACTGCCTCATCATTATCATATTCTCAACATAGTTTTCAACAATCCTAACCTGGATCCTAATTATTTTAGTGAAAGTTACCTCTTAAAACATACACTCACAGAGTCACCACGTGCAAGTACGTTTGAGATTAACACTTTTACTTCTCTTCAAAACAACTCACGTCAATTAACTGGTCGTAAAACGTATTGGAGGAAAAATGGAAGAGAAATTTCATTATCACACTTATATTGAAATTTAAAAACCAACATCGTTACAAAAACGTATACATATTACCTTATACCTTCTTAGCCAGAACATCTTCATCCTATTCAGCAGTCGAGCTAACAGACATCCTCTGCCCAGAGCTCACAGTTCAACCTCCTGTTCCGCCCGGTACATTACAACAAGAAGACACGACTGCCCATTCCCACTGTTACACTGCGACACCCAGAGTGCCACCCGCTCCACCATTACCAGACAAGGGACTGATAACCGTCGCTGTTTAGTCCCTTCCAAAACCCAACAATTACCAGACAAAGCAATAATGCTACCTCTCTTACCAAGGAAGCTAACTATACAGTATATACTCTTTGACTTACAGGAATCTTATTCACAAAATACTAATTCCAACAAAATATTAAGTCCAACTGAATATAGACCCCTCGCAAACAGACTAACAAATTCGATTACAAACAATACTGAGCAGTAGCAAAAAAATGTTCAAATGATTGTAACTCTATGGGACTACTCTGGTCGTCAGTCCCTAGGCTTACAAACTACAACATAATAGTAAATAAACTGCCCTGTAATGCATTGTTCCAGACCTTGTCATGGATCTTAAGAAGGACAAATGTGGTACTATTATTAAGTTATCTACTTTTATATGACTATATACATTCCCTAATGTAAAAAGAATGTTAGTATCAATATAATGGATACCATTCGCACTCTTCCAATATCGTATTCAGAAATGTATCTTGCCAGTCGCTTGGAGTGGTGCTGTCGCAGTGTATAACAAAAATCTGTGGGAGTAAATATATTAGACTCTCTTTGAACCATACGATTTTTGTATGACGTGTTATCTTCTACGGAAATTTGTGATACCTCAAGTTCTTCTTGAAGTTCCATTTTGTAAGACCAGCAGTATATGAACAATTTTACTGACCATAAAATCCTATAGCTGAAGAATGGACATATCTTGGAAGCAGATTTATCATACTAGAGACAGTATTTACAGGTGCATAATTCAAAACATTTACAAATGCTGTACAAAACTCTGCCTCATTTTTCGCAACAATAAGAAAATTAAATAAAGCTGGAAACTCTCTACGGTGATCTCTCGTGCACATACTTTCATTTGATTTTAAAATCAGTAACATAAAGGTACGATATTGCCCTCTAATGAAGAACTATTTCATATTAGTAATGTGCTAACCTGCAATAGTTCCTGTCTTACCCTAACATCAAAGTGTTACTTTGATGGAATATAGCTCATAGGAGACAATGAAACTTTAAAAATTTGCAGTGGGAATACAATTAGTGAGAATAAGTTTCTGGTCATTTCATTGGAATGTTAACTGATCTTGTTGTATTATATCACTAACAGTGGATCATGATGAGTATTCATCTTTGATGTGCATTGTTTTACAGGATGAAGATGATTTTGAATATATGGTGGATCCCGCTAAGAGAAGGAAGTCGTGTTGTTCGCAAGGCCTTTGGTTTCGTGCTGGGATCTGGGGCGGCGCCAACTTGCTCTTAATAGGCATGATCGCCATGCTGGTGGGCCACCTCACACCGCCCCGTCAGGTTGTGCTGGAGACGGGCTACGACCTGGAAGTTCTCGACCGCACCGCGATTGCGTTCAACCACCGCCTGGAGCTCTGCCGCTTGGTCGGTCTTGGAGTGTTCTGCTGTGGCGGCATGGTTCTTCTGGTAACGCTACTTGTGTCCACGATCAAACACGCCCAGAGAGAACCGTTAATTCCTGTTGCACCTCTAGTGGAGCCTTTTGAGGCCCCCCCTTCAGCTACAAAGATACCGATCACAGAGAGAATTAAGCCTGTACAACCCACTATCTGGCCACAGTCCGCTACTGTACGAGATGGAAGCCTTGTAGTACAGATGCCTTAAACTAACAGTTTTTGTTTTGTGTAGTTGGTAATTTGTTTGGTCAGCTATAAGTTCATAAATTCTTTACAAGCGTGGCAAGCTGTACACCATACGTTAATACTAGAAATTTGATAAATAAATAACTTTTAACAATTTCATTAATTATATTCCTACATTAAGTTCTATAATATGTCCATTAATATTACACTGCTTTTTGTAATTACCATTTAGACATTATCACTGAATTTAGTTTATTCCTGACAGGAAACAAAGGTTTAGTTATTTAAGTGACTAGTATTTACAGACATAAAAAGGAAAGACAATCTTCGATAATAATAAACAACAGAAGTATCAACACTTGAGACGAAACTTCGTTCCCTCTGTGGGTACACAATTCTATACAAGAAAAAATAACAGACGTGACATGAATTATCTTACAGATGAATAACATGATTTATATTTTGTTTTACTTTGGTTTCGACAATTCATCATGGAAAAATCACTTCATTTATGTAAAAGAGAAATTTTCTTCAAAGAAAACGGGTAATTTTTCTAAGAGGGGCCAATTAAAAACTATTTATCGTGGATATATTAACTATTTACAACTGTAGTCACATGTCTATGTTGTAGCTAACGTTCGTGAAGTTGAATCAAAGTGAGATAAAATACGTTCTTTAATTTTTTCGAGTATAATAAGAAAATTTTCAGAAGTTTCTATCTGATGACAACTTGCGAACATATTCATAACTGTAAGTGCATCCTACATGACTGAACACAGGGTTTAAATATGCAGAATAAATTATGACAAAGGTGCTGATTTAAGACACGCCTATCCGAGAAGTAATGTGGGACAGCCACTCTGCCATCCCAAGTCCTGATCTCCCATAAATGCTTAACAACTAAAAACATGCTTTAATTTAAACTAGAACTATGGGTGTATAGCACATCAAATAAGCAAAACTGTGAATGTAAGTTAATTTCTTACACTTTTAATATTGGTTAGCTAAATAGAAGTCTCGCTGAAGATACTGGTCCAGATGTGAATTCAAAACAATTACAGATCAACAGATTGTAAAATCATGAATTTTGCAATGTAGACAAATATAATGTTACTACAAAATAAAATAAATGTCTATATGTACTATGAAATGTGTAGAAACGTCTGTCTATTGTTTATATTCAAAATAAAAATAAAATGCAACGAAATTACAAAAAAATTAACTGTATGAAGCTTTAGTTTTAATCTGCATAGACTGATAGAAACCAATAATCCTTGTATTTTTGTATAACTTGCTATAGGTAAAATATATCTAATTTGATGTTCCCTTCAACATAGAACCGAAAGGAACAGAAAGTAATATCCTATGTTTCGAAATCCTGGATATATTCACTTTCAACAAACTTCCTGAATTGAGTGGTTCCTCTTTGTATGATGATTCAAACTGAGCCCCGTTAAACCCACAACCCACATTAAACATAAATATGCACAGTTTTATTATTTTTTTAAATGTCATTAATACCAGACTTTGGATGATTGTACTGTTGATTCTCTGATCACAAGTGATGAAATTCTATATTCATTAATACTAACTGCAGGTCTTATTTACCCTTATTCTGTCAGTTAGTATCAAAGAAGTATAACTGTACAATAAATGCTAAATCCTTCTTTAACATATTTACTCTACACAATATATGTATTGCAGTGTAAGTAAAATTATGATGATTATGGAATAACTGTCTACATGTGAATAATAATTTCAATATTACGAAAACATTGTAACAATTATTTAGACTGAAATTATGAAATTAATGTCAAATTAAGTCATCAGGTGTACTCATTACCTGCCCTCCCTCTTCTGTAGATCAGAAGAGCTTAACTATCTCAATATTTTAATTAATATCAATACACATATTTCTCATGATTGTAACATAAATAAAAAGATTATTAAACTGAATATTATGTATTACAAACTCGAATGTGAACCTCACAGAAATTCATTATAAAGTGTAATATGCTGTTCTTCAGATAATATGAGTATATTTTCTTCATCTTCTATTGGAGGTCAAAGAATAGTGATCCTTCAATGAATAGATAATCTACTAATCTATTTTCTCTTAATGTTAAATATATTAATACTAATGATATCAACACTGTGGGATTAATTATTACTTTAATCTGTCCAACTTGAAAACACAGGCCTACATGTCGATACTAATTCTGTGTGTTTCACTAAGACAATACTTGTTTGTTGTTGTTACTAAATCGACATATATATGTATATACAAAGATCATAATGAAGCTATTTTGATGTGACTGAATAGAACTGTATTCAGTAATAAAGATTAACCAGAAGTTAAATGTCCTGTAGATTATTGTTTTCTGCCTTTCACTATTCCAACAAATACTTCTATGCTACACCTTTTATTGAAAATATGCAACACTTACTTTGGTGAATGTATAGCATTTAAGGCACAAACATACTTCGACCTACATGAGTTGTAATTTGCAGCAGAATTCAACTGAGCCACCGTTACATTATGTGCACTTATTCAGAATATAGTGGCGAGTTGAAAAATCATAAGACAGAGTTAGATTTTCAAACATTCTTCATTAATCCACAGCACGAGAAACAAAACGAGCTTATAAATTATATGTTTCACCAATTTTCATGTTTGCCTAAAGCTGTAAAATCTGAATCATATTCACTTAAAATTATTCCTTATTTTCCACACATTCCAATAGTACCAATACACAATATTAATGTTTATTGTTATGTACATCATATTCCCTCATTATAAGCAACTAACGAATATATTTTAAAATCGCCTTTCATGCTTCTCATTAATTTTGAGACTGTATCTCTCGTAAGAACTGACTTTAGTTTTTAAACATTTTCATCTGCTAACCATCATATCTACTGAAAACACGGAATATGAAGTACCAGTTTTTAATATTAATTATACATGAAGGCTAATGAAACTGATATAATCCTAAATGTACTTATCCAAAGATGTGCACAACACAAGAATCACATGTGTATGTAGCAATTAACGTCAATAAAAGAAAGTAAATGTTTGTTTATCTATAACTCTTTTCAATATCTTTACCAGCACACATAGAGTCTCCAATTGTTCTAATATGAGTGAACAACGAAAATTGAACTGCTACCAACTTCTTTTCTGCATAATGATCAGGTTCGATAGTAAAAAGCCTACAGGAAAGTAATAGCGTCTCATGAAATAGCATTTTAGGGATGACCTTGTTTAAAAACTTCATTGTCATTAACATATGCATACATGGCAGCTACAACACCGCAACTGCTAGGTTGTAAAGTACTCAAAAGTAGAAAATGAACGAATAATAACAATGTTATATAAACAGCAATAAAAAATGAATAGTCAGTTTATAACATAATGGTAAGTACAAAGTGCATGCTGCTGAAACTTCCAGAATGTTTCACAATGATCTCAGATGTGCTGGAATGATCGTAAATAGTGTGGAACATTCAAAAAGATTCCAAAATGTTCGCGAACATCCTGGAACATCCCAGATCATTGTGGAATATTCCAAAACACTGTCTACTGTTGAAGGATTTTCTGAAACATTGTGGACTATTCGAAGCCGTTTTGGTATGTTATGTAAACTTGTTACTGTGGAGCGTTCCTTGGGCAGGGTAATATAAAGAAAGACCCATAGTGGCTTCGAACGTCAGTTTAGTATCATTGACCAACATAGGAACCAAACAAGCAGTGCAGTGGGTGAATAAAGACAAACAGTAAAGTGTGAGTAATCAAGGTGATAAAGTAACTGAACAAAGATCGAAAATAAAGTGTGTAAAGTAGCCTATACTTAATGTATTTGTTAAACATGTAGATTTGATTTATATTTTAGAAAATGTCCAAACGTAAAAGTGCTGGAGATTGATATAAAAAGTAGGAGGAGATCGATGGGGCAAGGGCGTAGAAGCAGATGGGCCAAGAGAAGGGAAGGAGGTGAGAAGAAAGAAAGAAAGAGAGAGAGGGTGGGGGGGGGGAAAGTAGACTAACTTACACCAAAGTCAACACACACACACACACACACACACACACACACACACACACACACATGCCGAGAGAGTACTCGAACCTCCGACGAGAGCAGCCTCCAGTCCGTAGCATGATGACTTAGACCACGCAGCTGCCCGTGGTTGACATACGTACAGATAGAGGAGGAGAAAGAGGAGGAGGATGACGAGATCGACAGAGAGAGGAGGGAGGAGGCGAAGGACTAACAAAAGAGAGGAATCAGTAAATATCCAAGCAACGCCCGCTTTTGAGGCTAGGTAATAGTAAACAATTACATTAGAGAGAGCGATTTATTTTTGCGAATCTCGAACTTCTATTTTTTTCTTTCTCTTGTTTTTCTGTTAAAAATAGCCTTTTTTCCCAAAAATATAGTTGTGTTGATACAATGTCATCCAATAATAAACGGAAGCCGTTACAATAGCGTACTTAATTGATTCTTGGAAGTCGAATTAAACAGTAAATTATATCATTTTATGCTCACAAGAATCAGCAGAGGAAGATTCACATAACTACGACAAGGCTTCGACTCTTGTAAAGCAGGGTAGATGATGAACAGTTCAGTAACATTTCTATAAAAATTTATGTAGTCAATATATAGATCATCCAAGGACACATTTGAGCTTATTAGGTGCAATAAGGCTGTATCTGGACTATTTTGCAACAGAAAAGAAGGTTAGTATCTTTCTTTATAAACTTATGTAAGTAAATACACAACTGGCCATTAATAATGCTACACCAAGAAGAAATGCAGATGATAAACGGGTATTCATTGGACAAATATATTATACTATAACTGCCATAGATCCCGAGAAATCAGTACCCAGAACAACCGCCTCTGGCCGTAATAACGGCCTTGATACGCCTGGACATTGAGTCAAAAAGAGCTTGGATGGCGTGTACAGGTACAGATGCCCATGCAGCTTCAACACGATACCACAGTTCATCAAGAGTAGTGACTGGCATATTGTGACGAGCCAGTTGCTCGTCCACCACTGACCAGACGTTTTCAATTGCTGAGAGATCTGGAGAATGTGCTGGACAGGGCAGTAGTCGAACATTTACCGTATCTAGAAAGGCTCGTACAGGACCTGCAACATGCGGTCGTCCATTATTCTGCTGAAATGTAGGGTTTCGCAGGGATCGAATGAAGGATGGAGCCACGGGTCGTAACACATCTGAAATGTAACGGCCACTGTTCGAAGTGCCGTCGATGCGAACAAGAGGTGTCCGATTCGTGTAAACAATGGCATCCCATACCATCACGCCGCGTGATACGCCAGTATGGCGATGACGAATATAAGCTTCCCAATGTGCGTTCACCGCGATTTCACCAAACACGGATGCAACCATCATGATGCTGTGAACAGAACCTGGATACATCCGAAAAAATGACGTTTTGCCATTCGTGCACCCAGGTTCGTCGTTGCGTACACCATTGCAGAGGCTCCCGTCTGTGATGCTAGTGTCGAGGGTAACCGCAGCCATGATCTCCGAACTGATCCATGCTGCTGCTGCAAACGTCGTCGAACTGTTCGTGCAGATGGTTGTTGTCTTGCAAACTTCCGAACCGTTGACTCAAGGATCGAGAGATCAAAGTGGAAAATGTGATGGTACGCATTTCTGCTCCTTACACGAGGCATCACAACCGCATTTCACCATGCAACGCCGGTCAACTGCTGTTGTGTATGAGAAATCGGTTGTAAACTTTCCACGTGTTAGCACGTTGTAGGTGTCGCCACCGGCGCCAACCTCGTGTGAGTGCTCTGAAAAGCTAATCATTTGCATATCTCAGCTTCTTCTTCCTGTCGGTTAAATTTCTCGTCTATACCACGTCATCTTCGTGGTGTAGAAATTTTGATGGCCAGGAGTGTATATTGTTTTGACACTGATGTTTCTTAACTGCAGATTTTGGTAGTATCATACTGTGGAAATACGTCTACAAAAATTCCTGAAAATTTATTTTTGTATGATCCAAGCAATGAGAAATGAGTGAAATATGGTTGATTATGTTTGTATAGTCTATGGGACTTAACTACGGGGTCATCAGTCCCTAAACTTACAAACTACTTATGAACTACTTACGAACTAGGACGGCACAAATATCCATGCCCGAGGGGGGATTCGAACCCCCGACCGTAGTGGCCGTGCAGACCGTGACTGGAGCGCTTCAGTCTCCTCGGCCACCGCGGCCAGATATCTAAATTAGGTAGTGCTCACTTCGTTTATTGATTTGTGTCGATCATTTTCATGTAAGTAAATACTCCGCACGAATATAATTCTATTAGTTCGCTATGAAGTACCATACTCCGCAGCTGCAAAGGTGCAACATATTATTATGTGCAGATTAGTGACATGACGTTTCATTTACGAAATAGCTGCTCACGACATGACGCTCCAACGTTTTGTATTTAAAGTCTTTTTCTAATGTCCTTGGTCCACATAAAAATTTCGTGTTGGTTGTCAGTTTTAATATTTACATCAGTGGTGTAATATTTCAATATATAAAACTTTTATCCATTATTTGTTGGAACCTGCGACTGTATCTTGAAATAGGTTTCAGAAATTACTGTAACCAAGTGTAGCATACCACAATTAGTGTTTACTTTTTCTCGTTTTCTGCCCTGCCACAGGTACAAATGTAATTTGCACTAAATGTATGTATATACCATCTGATGATGAGCTGCTTTGCAGCTTGAAACCGGTCATGGTTTAATAAATCTTCATTGAGAAGAAAAAAGGCGACTGGTTGCAGTAATTTCTGAAACCTATTTCAATATATGATCGATGAATTAACGATTTGTAGATCACAGAGCCTTTTTGAGCGCATCTGGTGAATGTAATTATTTTTAATAAAATTTGAGATGATTACTAATTTCGTCAATAATTCGATTCAAAGTATCACATTCTTCCGCGACAACGAAAATAGAGGGGGAAAATAGGAGAGGAACCGATTTGAACATGGAATGCAAAATTAGTTGCACAGGACGCTAACCGTTATATTGAAAATTTGTTTTTAATAGAATGTACATACTTAAAGTCAGTGTTCTGGAGACCTTGGAATCAAGGTGATGCGACATTTTTGTGTGTTTACGTCGGTTAAATACCATAGTTACCTAAAAACTGTCTTGTGTTACAGCCGCGACGGAGCGGCCGAGCGCATTGAGGCGATATGATGCGAGGCCGTTTACCGTCGGGGGTTCGAATCTCCCGTCGGACAAGGATGTTTGTGCTGTCTTTAGTATAAGCTAGTTTATAAGTCGTTTGTAAGTTTAGGGACTGATGACCACGCAGTTAAGTCCCAGAAGTTTCACAAGCATTTAAACATGTCTTGTGATAGAATGCAGCGTTATGTCAAAATTTCTAAGCAATAGCTCAAGAACTTTCAAACTTTTACGGTTCAGAAGAAACATTTACATTTTTATTAATATATAACCAGATGTACGAGTATGTATGCATGTACGTATGTTCCACATCTCTTCCTAAAACATGGAGTGATGTCAAGAAAATTTAGTTCATATATTCCTTACTATCGCACAACAGTCACTGTGGAGTTAAGTACAACCTACGACAAATACTTCATGAGATATTTAATAAACCACGAAATTCATTAAAACTTTCACATCAAGTGAAACTTCCCTCTCTCCTCCCAAACTAATGAACCTATTTCAACGGAACTTAGTACAAATACTCTTTAATATCTAGGAATAATCTCTGTAGGGTAAAAATCACCTGTTTCACATAGTACAGGACATACGACGTCGTAAAGAATGAGCGTCACAAGAAACTATCACACGTGAGTGTCGAGACTTTATTCAATCCACTATTTGATAAAATGAGCATTTAGTGCCTCGCCAAAACCTTCGAACATAATTTCAAACATTTACTAAGCTTTTTCTCGCTGACAACCCCAACAAAATTAAGAAAGGGAAGAAGTCGAGTGGCGCGGAATGGCCGCGTGGTCTAAGGCGTCATGCTACGGACTAGGTTACCGTTCTCGCCGGAGATTCGAGTCCTCCCTCGGGCATGTGTCTGTGTGCTGTTCTTAGTGTAACTTAGTTTAAGTAGTTTGCTGCAATAGGGTCACAAACATTGGAACTTTTGAAGAAGTTGATTATTTACAACTTTCCGCTTTCATGCAGTAAAACTACGTCATTCGGCATGACGTTACTATTTTTTATTTCTAGACTACAAATTTCATTCGTGAGAACTTTTCAGGCAGTACACATGAATATCATTGAACGTACCTCCGAAATTAAATCATGGTAAGGCACGCAGTTCATAAGATATGACGTCATAAACAATGAAAATTTATGAAATATTGTTCTATCAAGCATGAGGTTGTATTATATCTTTACTACCAGCTCTATTCGCAACACATTTCTCAGACCCTACCCAAATATTTTGGTCTATGTAACTATAAATACAGGGTGACTCTAAAGTCACTACACTTTTCAGTGATATAGTAACGGCTTATTTGTTTCCTGCAGATCATGCGACAGAATACATTTCAGTGATATAGTAACGGAATATTTGTTTCTTAAGACATAATGCTAACCAAGGAAGAACGAATCACTGTTGTTTCTGCTCGGCTTCGTGGACTGACGTATGAACAGGTGCGGACAGACTTTCCCCGTCGATTCCGGAAAACAGGTCCCACCAGGCTTGCTATCAATAAATTCCAGCGTATTGGTAGTGTTGCAGATGAAGAACGTCTCAGGGAGGCCGGCCATAACGCCAGACACCGAGAAAAGTGTCCAGGATGCAATCACATGTAGCCCTTCCGCATCTACCAGGAGACTTAGTAGGGAGCTTGGTATTCCTCATCACAACTACAGGGTCTGGGTGGACGAACAACCAAGTGTGCTGTAGGAGTGGCAACGGGACACAGCAAAAATTCATGTGTGGTTAGGGATAACGAGGTCAACAGTGTACGAGCCCTGCTTCTTTATAGAAAAAACCGTTACTGGAACCACATACATAGATATGTTGGAACAGTTTCTGGAGCCCCAGTTGATATCTGGTGGGATTATAGATATTGATTCTTTTCAACAGGATGGTGCACCATCCCAATTTGCCCTCGTTGTTCGGTATTATCTGAATGAAGCATTTCCAGGCAGATGGATTGATCGTGCCGCTTCACGGATGTTGGTACCCCGCTCTCCTGACTTAACTCCCTTAAACTTTTTTGCATGGGTGTTTATCAGTCTAAGGTATACCAGGTGAAGATCCGCAACACTGAACACTTAACACAGCGGATTCGAGCTGCAGATGGTGAGATTACACCAGATAAGCTTTGCCAGGTTTTCCGGTCTACAGTGGAGCGCTGTGGGGTGTGGCTAGACATGCAAGGTGGCCACATTGAAATGTACTGAAATTATGTCCTATTGTAACATAAGTTGCAGTGCCATTACATATTGGTTAATAAAATTTGTTTAAATACAAAATGTATAGTGACTTTAGAATCACTCTGCATTATTGTAGGGCATATTATTCAGGAGAAATGTCTTCATGGTTGAGCTGCATGAGAAGGGAAATGAAATGGGCAAACCATAAAATAACCCCATTTCCCATCTTGCTATAAACTTTGCCCCGTTTCTATAATAATAACTTCTAAGTTATAACCTATCTTAACTAATTTTTCCATTTCCATGAGGGTCGCCTAGAGAGGGTGGAGGGAGGGAGGCGTTTTCCCTTGACTTCATACGCATGGGCGTCTACAGTTTATAAATGACACGAAAAGACCGCAGGTAGTGGTATGTAACTCTACATTCGTACTCTGCAGAGTAGCATGTGGTGCCTCTTCAGGTTTCAATCTCAAAAAGAAGAGGGAAAAACGAATGCGTGTATGGCTGTGTATGCGTCCCAGTTTCTCTTATCCTTGTGGTCCTTTTACGAAATTTAAGTTGGGGGGAGGGGGTAGTAGTATCGTTCTGTCTGCTTCAAATGCCGGTTCTTTAAATTTTCTTAGTAGTATCCCTCGAAAATAATGTGGAAAATTACAGTTCCCAGTACTACTATGAGCAACAGGGCAAAGGCCGCACGTGGATAGCTGCGTGGTCCCGCCGGAGGTTCGAGTCCTCCCTCGGGCACTTACTATATTTTAGTTTGTTTTGTAAGTCTAGGTGCCGATGACCTTAACAGTTTGGTCCTTTGTGGTAAAGAAAGGACGACGTTCTGCACAATCCTCAACATTGGTGACACCTCCTGGACAATTCAATCCATCTCTGAGAAGTCATATGAACACTTCGGAGTGCAGTGCAATCACAATTTTTAGTCTACTTTTATGAAGGGTTGAAGAAGAGTATGGGAAATTGAGAAACACAACAGTTTTTAACAACGAAGATCATGATCCGCAACGAAAATGTTTTCCAAGTGACAACGTAGGTGCTGGAGTGTCAACGACCAGAGAAACGCTACGAGTGATGGAATGTGAATCAGGGACGCGCTCCACCTCGTTGGTCTTTGTAAACCCCCATTTTTCAGTTTTCAGCCAGACTGTACAGTGGGCAGTCGACTCTTGCGAAACTGTACGGGCCAGCTCTGTTGTCACGTGGGCAGTGCTCGAATTGACGTGGGGATTTCCCCCAAACAATTTCCTCAGTTCACCAGAAAGGAATTTCTTCCCCGCCGGCGACGTACTTTTCTCTTTTTACTCCAGTAGTGAACTTTTCTTTGAAAATACAAGAAGACATTCGACACTTCCGCTGCTTGATCCGAGTACAAACCGTGAATAAGCGAAGGTACTACTTATATTGTTTTATGTAAATAACACACCAGTACTACTTCTAATACTACTATAGTATTACTACTATCTTCGCCATCAATATTACACAAATATAGGTTCTTAAATTTGTGCCACCTGTCAGAAACTGTTATTGGATACTGTGCTTGGGTGTGCGCCTATTCCCTTTAGCTATGGGTTTGGGGACTCATTACTGTTATAGGGACTTCATTGAATCCAATAAATAACGATATTATACAAATATTAATGTGGTGTCTGATCTTCCGAAAATTTTCGAAAGAACAAGGAAGGCAGGGAGGAAGGAAGATTAGGATTTCACGTCCCACCGGCTTCGCGGTCATTAGAGACGGAGCTAAAGAACAGACGGCACATCAACATGTGTGTATGTGAACGTGATGAAGGCGTCAGTGTTCATTTCTTCGTGGAGAATCTGGTATGGCGAGCATAAGGAGACCATGAACGTTAGAGGCGCTACTTCCGAAACCTGCGACTTGCGGGCAGGCGGGAGGCGCGTTCTGGATAGCCAAGTTGCTTAGGTGACCACTGGTCTAAACTGGAAATCCCGGGCCCGAATCCCGTTTGGGCACAAATACTGACCGTCGAATTATTTAACTGCTCTAATGTAGTCACAGATAAGCCTTCCATCCTTTTCCTCTTTCATCCCTCCATAGAATGTAAAGACAATGACATTACGATTGCTAAAGTCGGTTTCAATTTTCAGCCTCTAGCCTTGTTTTTCAATGAGCCTGAATTACCTCTAACAACAGACCTGACTACAATCCGCTAAGACCAGTGAAGAGTGAAACTTTGAGAATGCCCGCCACTTACACTGACGAATTGTCTCCAAAAATCACAAGAATAATCGTAGGCAAAAAAACAACTCGTATGAAAACCAACGGGAGGTAAGTTAGACATTGTAGTTATATGGAGTGATAAAAACCAAATTTTTCCTTCATGCACTCTTTCAATGAAGAGTTTTGCTTCTTCTATCTTTCTGTCAGTGTAGGCCCAATTGTCTCATGCATATCCAGCAGTAAAAATACCGTGGCAACACATTTTTCAACAAAGCTATTTTCAAGGGTACTGTTATTTCGATGCAACCTGATTACGTGTCGCCACGCGGGAATGACCGCGCGCTCTAAGTCGCCTTGCTGTGGAGTGCGCGCCTGCTCCTCGTAGGAGGTTCGAGTCCTCCCTCGGGCATGCGGGCATGGGTGTGTGCGTTGTCCTTAGCGCGAGTTAGATTAAGTAATTTGTAAGTCTAGGGACTGATGACCACTGCAGTTTGGTCCTAAAGCTTCACAAACGTTTGGGCATTTAAATACGTGTCTTACACTCACTACATGGAATTTTAGTCTCGAAAACCTCTGTCGCAGGCTCTATGGCAGTGGTCATGCAGCCCAACTCAAGTTTTTGTGCGACCCTCCTCGGCTTTGCAGGGGTGTATTTGTTATCAACTTGTCTGGCGTAGTGGTGTCTTGTTCACGGAAACTTTATAAGGTAACCGAACACCATTTAAATGAAACCATGTAAGCAGCACAAGGCACTTGCCTGCGTTCCGCAGCACTCAAAGGCGTGAGCAGAATCATGTCCTCCATCCTCAGCTCAGGTAAGTTTAAAATGGAACTGGAAAGGTTAAAAATAACATTTCCAGATTTTTCTTTTAAAACTTTATATATGTCTTCTCTGCCCATTCATCCAACTGTTGAACAGTTAGTTGTAACTGACATGTTGTCGTTGCAAGACTGGAAGAAGAGCAAAAGACAAAGAAATCATAAACAGATAAGCAACACTGGACAGGACAGTCAACTTAGGGATTAATAATGTTTCTAAATATGGCAAACACATATACACATAAACACTACCCTAAGGGTCACCGTTCTCCTGCTTAAAGCCAACAGAGAGGACGTCACGTACTCTATATTTAAAATAACGTGGAGAAAGTTAAGGCTAAATAAAAATAGGCAGACACCCATGAAACCACTATCCATGGAGCTTCCTGAGGATACGATGAAGGTGATGCCATTGAAGGAAAACCTGTTGTACAGCCGCCTCCAGCAAGGCCAGGTTCTCAAACGTGGATCGGTATCTCCGGAACTGACACTAAGAGCGAGCAAGGAGCTGCCTGTATTGTTACATCTAGACAAGGCAACGATTAAAAAAAGGAGCTGGACAGAGATAGAAAGGATATGAGAAGTACTAACTCAAAGCATAAATAAATCTGGGGGCACGGTAGTGCCCCCGCCAGGTCGAACGCACAGCCTATTCTCGAAGCAATAGACGGCATTTTCGACCCCCCTGTACCTCATGTGGGTTTGTGGATCCGCCGTAATGCAAAACACTTGTTATTTTTATACCCAAACTAGTTTCGGCAGAGAACCCGCCATCCTCAGTGGGTTTTATATTTAATGTAAATGAATGGAAAAGGACATATTTACAAAACAGTAAAGCATATTGTAGTACAAGGTAGGCCTATACACTTCTTTTCGTTGTATCACTATATAAACATTCATTTCCGTACCTTTCATCATTAGGCTATTTTACACTTCCACACTGTGTTTTGCCTTTTATATGGTGTAGGCCTACAGCATGTCATCTGCAGCAGTATGAGCGGCTGTTATTGTTAGAAGTTACTATTATGAAAAACTTTGTTTTAGCGTGTTTACGTGTCGGTTTTGTTTTTATTTTTATTTTCAGCTGTTATTGCACTTTTGTAAGGATATCGATATTAGGCTGTGTCAATATGAAATCGTACTCACGTTTGTTGGTCGGTCCTCTGAATGGGCTTGATAGCACGTATTCCCGTCACAAGGAAATATATTCCGCATCTGGCCCTCTCTCTCTCTCTCTCTCTCTCTCTCTCTCTCTCTCTCTCTCTCTCTCTCTTTTAATTTACGGTATTTTTGCGTGTGTCGCGACTCGCGAGATATGTCGTAAATCGCGAGATTGTTTCTGTATTAGGGCATTACGGCGTATACACAAACCCACATTTGTCACGCAAATACGGACCAGCAGAAGAGTTTCAAATGACAATTATTGCCCCTGTATCTCAGTTGAGGATAAAGCTAGAGGCCTGGATTTTCGGTTTCCAAGAGTATCTACTATAAATAGCTATATTTTTAAATTATACAGTTCTACACCGTATAGTTTACGAAATATTAGCAGTAAAAAATCTCGGGGTTGTGAGGATAGGATTGGTAGTGGTCTTCTGGTAAAGGGTAGGTTTCACCTCCGTGAGGTCGCGTATTCGTTTCCTAGTGGCGTATATTCTTTTCTCTCTCTCTCTCTCTCTCTCTCTCTCTCTCTCTCTCTCTTTAACATAACCGCCACCTTTCTACTAGCAGTAAGTGAAGAGTCGTCAGAAATGACACGTGGCACCTGATTAGAGAATGAAGAATAACTGGTACGATACATCTTAAATTGCTGCAAATGGAAACAGTACCAGTGACACCTACATTCTAGCTAGATTTCAGCTATAAATGAGAAAACCATTGCTCATAATGTCGAATATTCCTTCACATGATGCGGGTCAAAAACGTTAGACCGGGAGCAAAAACGTTAGACGCTGGTTTCAAACCACAACACCACAGAGATGTGGGGACGCCATTGTACGCGAACTTGAAAATTGAAGTACCGATTTTCTATGATAATTTTATCAAGATGCCAATGAAACGTACGTAATTCGAGAGATAGTTTGCTGTGGATGTGTCCAATACAATAATAATGAATTTACATAGCCAGTAAGAGTGGTAAAACGAAATAGATGTTTTGACGATTTAAATTCTCCATCTCTAATAAAAAGTGAACGTCAAAAACTGAAGTTCTACCAACTACTGCCCTAGGAATGATCGATATTAGAAAAACATCGCTGGTAATATCAATGTTAACATCAATTCAAAGAAATCGATATTCGATTAACATCGAAAGGAAAACATCGACGTCCGAAAATATCACTGTTTTGGATGCCAAAACAAACAATCCTCGGCAGAACCGATGGAGGTAAGAATAAACGGAGGCGCTCTGACGCCACAGCTGTGAGGCCATGGGTAGCCATCTTGATCCGACCAAAACACTGCTGCATTTACCGTGTTTGTGTTGCTTGTCGCTCGTTTTTGGAAGAATTTTACACTGTTATGGTGACTTGTGTGATGTTCATGTTTCTGATTGTGTCGCGAAATCGAAGGAAATACAATTTCATGGGTAAATTGCCTGGCTAACGTGCGATTTAACCATTCTTATTGTGAATGAACCAACACATCTTTACTTGTAATGTACCGTATTTTACTCTTATCATTTTCGATTTCCTAAGGATAAAAGTTATTTCCCCCAATTAACATACTTTTTCCGACTGAATAAGGAATAAAATATAAATTTGATTTTTATTAAGTCAATTATTTCGAAAACAAAACCTAGTTTCAGTACTAATGAAACTTACTACACAAAGAAAAAATATTGTCACTGTGCTCGTAAATCTGGCATTGGTTCACTCAATCGAATTATTTTGTCTGACGATCGTCAGATTAGCTAAAGAAAGAACCCACATTTGTGATTCGTAATATTGTAGTAACAACTATTTTTAAACAGAATAAACCCGGAATTTTTTTGTTTTTCGAGATTTTATTTTAAACAAAAACTTGAAACAACCATTTTGATGAAGTTACATGCGTATATGATGCAATTAACGACTGTAAATACAGACACAGCTATAATATCTGTCAGTGTTTTGGATGGAGTGTCATGGCGGCCATGGCTTCAAAGCGTAGCTCGGCTAGGATAGGTACCGCCATCTCCCTTTATTCTTACCTCCATGGCAGAACCAATGACACCCATTACTAAACTCGCACTACCGAATACGGTATTATTGGTCTCCCTGTCACTTTAAACAACTTATCAACAATTATTTGTGTATGGATATAACAGTCATAAGAAATAGGGATAAATCGATATAATTACGCCACATTTAGAGTTTGACGTAAAGGAAAAGGAGGATTACCTCAAAAAATAAATAGACCTTCGTGAAATTAAAGTTATTAAGTTGTATCTCAAAAAAATATGGGGAATGAAATTCGGAACTAATACAGGGTACATTATACTGCAAGTTCACTAAATAATTATTCCAAAACGCGCTTGTTTTCCAAAAGCGTCCGCCTCCGCAGTCAGGTGGACAGTGCAGTAGATTGCCATGTAGGGTGCTCAGGTTCGATTCCCGGTCTGTTGGCAGATTTTCTACACTCGGGGACTGTGTGTTGTGTCGTCCTCATCATCATTTCATCATCGACGCGCAAGTCACCTAAGTGGCATCACCAAAAGACTTCCACCAGGCAGGCCGAACACAATCCCAGATGGGGTCTAACGTCCAAACATGTCACACGAAGTTATCATCATCATGTCCAAAAGCACTTCCAGCTGGAGCCCAAAATGATGAAAATTACAGAAATTACTCTTTCTTTTCATAGTTACTATTAACACTCTACGGCTTGAATTTTTCTCAAGAAAGAAATTACTTTTATTCTGTAACTCTCATAAGTTTTCATTGTACTGATTTTGGTAGAAAGATTTATGCAATTATATGTAATCATTTTCATACCGTACAATTGTGTGCACCATAAAGCAAGGCTCCTTTTTATGCACTAAGATAACTAAGTTTGAATTACTGTTGTATGAAATAAACTGATCATTCAATAAATAGAGGCAAAACTACTGTTTTCACTTATACAGGAAAATGTACCTTATCGGCAACTTACGTATATTATGAAGTTCACAAACTAATGCGAAATATAACACTTGCTGATATATCTATAGTTGTCCACCACAGGTTGCAGTACTGTAGATGATGAAAGGATTGAACAATAACAATATAATCGACTTTCCAGACTTCCCAAATACTGTTACATCAAACCAAACCAAAGACACAAGAAATCGGTTTTAAGACAATCTGTGGCTGATGTACAAAACATTTTACTGGAAAGGGCTACCTACCAAAAGAAGTGATATCTCATCAAAAACATAAAATGTACAAAAATGCAAGTCTCGTGACGAATTTCTTCCACCACAAAAAGTCGTGAGATCCCATGTGAAACGCAGTCGGTTATTTTAATTAGTGTTCATGGAACCAACTATTCAACACCTCCTTATAATTTTTTATCTAATTAGTTCTCTACCAACATCTGTAGTGACTATATCAAAATTATACATCTTTAGTTCTATAATAAATATAATGACTTCGCAATCGCTTAGCAACATAAACTAGTATTTAAAATACTTTATGCAAATGTGAAGTATTTCATTCCTACATGATTATGTTTGGTTACGTAGTGGAATATAATTATTTTTATTCGTCTATATGTAATTGCCCAATAATTATATGTTTTCTGATATAATATTATGGTTAGACTGCAAATTCATTATACGTATTATAGAAGTAAAGATGTATAATATAGTCGCTACAAATATTGGTACATTCCTAATGAAATAACGAATATGTGGGACTATGAACACTAACTAAAAGACTGTACTTCATTATTATGTGATTACGTTTGATTGCATAATGGAATATAAGTTATTGTTATGTCATTATGGCGATGTGCAATTGCCAGTTCATTACATTAATTCTTATGTAATTATATTATGGTGCGATTGCCAAGTCATTTATTTATTATAGAAATAAAGATGTATAATTTTGATATAGTCACTACAGATAACTAATTAGATAAAAACATTATGACAAGGTGTTGAATAGTTGATTCCATGAATACTAACTAAAATAATCGACTTGGTTTCCCACGAGATCTAACGACTTTTTATGGTAGAAGGAAATCGTCGCAAAACTTGCATTTTTGTACATTTTATGTTTTTGATGAGATAAATAAATACCTGGGCAACGCCTAGTTTATGTAATGCAGAGTGTCCGTGTGTTTGTGTGTTCGAATTGCACACAAATCTACAGTTTGGTTCAATCTTTATGAAATTTTGCACACACAGGTTTCAATCCATGAGGAAGGTCGCCGTAAGTGTAAAGCTCACATACGACATATAGTTCACGAGATATGAGGTCATGAACAATGACTTGCGAGAAAAACTACTACTTCATGGGACAATGTTGCACATTTCCTCCTAAACCACTGGACCGATTACAATAAAATTAAATTGTTTCACAGTATGACACGTAGTTCGTGAGATATGAGCACATAAACAGCAACGTTCATGGAGAACCACCACTTTGCTCACCAAGTTTTAATCTATTACTTCTTTACTACTAATTGTATTCGCTATAGATTTTATAAACATACAGCACTTATACGAACGAATATATGCCTGAAAAATTATACAATTGTACAACAAATGACTCAATAAATATGACATCGTACGAATTTTATATATCATTTGTATTTTAATTGCTATCTTTAATTGTTTGGATACTGCATTTATAATTTTGTACATTGTGCAAGACAGCTTTATTTCTTATATATTTTTAGACATAAAAAAAGGAGTTGGACAGAAAGAGAGAATCGATAGAAGTACTAACTCAAGATAAGAATAAATAAATAAATATCCGGTGTGATGATGCTTTTGGCCCTCTCATCTCAATGTTATTGTACGATACCGTCAGCGTCGGACCCGGAAACGTGTTGTCTAATAGTGATATATGTTGTGTGTGAAGTTAGTTACAAGCGAAATAGCCAGCCAAGGAATTAGTGTAGAACAGTGTCTCAGTGATACTGTGACTAGTTAACAAGTGATATATCTCATTAATTAAGAGATTCATATATTTTCTTTCCAGACAGTTCTATAAACAATAGCTTCTTCATTGTATGTTATTTCAAGACTTTGACAGACAAAGGGTAGAAAAGATATGTAAAACAAAAAGACATGAAAATAACTAGCATTGTATATATGTCAGGCTCATAAACAAGTTGTGTAGACCAGCTAATTGTGTTAATTTATGTAATAGTTGCGATTTGAAGATTGTAATTCTTTGTATATATTGACTGACTTGAGATTTTGAACTTATTTTGAGAATTGTCGAGATATTTGATAGTTCTTTATATGTTAGGAACATGTATGATGTACTCATTAATAAATTAATTGACATTTAACATTGCTGTTTGTTGTCAAACAGAAAGATCGGAGATTTCGACTTAAAAATATATGTGTCATCTAAAATTATTGTATGTGTAGTTTTCATTTTATATTGTGATTATTTTTGTATACATGAAATTTTTTTCTTGCGTGTTCCTTAATTGTAAATTAGTATATTCAATTGTTATAAACAATGCGTAATGTAACGTCATTATTGTCAATGTTATATATTTGCCTCGCCGCCTTGCGTGGGGGGTTTCGAGTTTTACGTTTCTCAAGTGCTCTGGAAGCTATGTCAGTCTGCATTTTAAAATGGAAGTACTATCAGCTAAGTTCTGTTGCATTGTGTACGTTATGATTTTATGAACTTGTAATGTTTTGGTGGAATAAGAAGCAGTATGTTCAAATTCAAATGTTTGTATAGCTTATGGGACTTACCGGTAACTGCTGGGTCATCAGTCCCTAAACTTACAAACTACTTATGAACTAACTAAGACTAGTGACGGTACAAATATCCATGCCCGAGGGAGGATTCGAACCCCCGACCGTAGTGGCCGTGTAGACCGTGAAAAAAAAATTCAAATGTTCAAATGTTTGTATAGTCTATGGGACTTAACCCTAAACATACAAACTACTTATGAACTACTTACGAACTATGACGGCACAAATATCCATGCCCGAGGGGGAATTCGAACCCCCGACCGTAGTGGCCGTGCAGACCGTGACTGGAGCGCCTCAGTCCCCTCGGCCACCGCGGCCGGCAAGAAGCAGTATGATTGGAAATTTTAGCTAGTAACATAAAATTGAAAACACTTGTCTACTGTTAAATGTGCTACTTAAAACATATTAGTCATAATGAGTCTCAACATAGTTTTTGAGGATCATCTACATTTCCAACAATGTAGTTATACTTCATAATATAATGCGATGGATAGGGTACCTTCTCATAGGTGAAAACTATTTTCACAGATGTAAGGAAGACCTTTCTTAAAGATTTCGAAAATATTTATTTTCCATAAAAGACAAGAAAATAGTTTCACAGTTGGTTGGTGTTACTGTAATGTTGGAAGTACCTAATAAATTGTTATATGTCTACTTTAACGATTTTGTGTTATTCAAATGTTTGTAATTCTATGGGACCAAACTACATTGGTCATCAGTCCCTAGACTTACAAACTACTTAAACTAAGTGAAACTAACCTAAGAATAACACACACATCCATGCCCAAGGGAGAATTCGAACCTCCGACGTGGTATTTTGCGTTGTTTACAGTCCGTTCATTTTTAGTGCATTTCCTGTATTTCTAGTACATGTTTCTTTGCATTGGTGTAGGCCAATACTTTCTGTACACTAATTTTGGGGATATTTTAATGCAGACATTCAGTGGCGGATACAGAACTTTTTTCCGGGGGGTGGGGGTGCGGGTGCAAGACTGAGGAGGGTGAATATGTCCTTAAGGGCGTTGTGAGACTAACACACACACACACACACACACACACACAAACACACAAACACAATATAAAGTTTATTACAGTCATTATCACATATAACTGACATAGGAAACACCCAAACCGTACTCCAAAGGCACAGTAGCTTCTTAGAAAAAAACTTTTTAGTATACTTCCATCTTACTATTAGTACTATTAAAGCACTATTAGTTTCTCTGCTTTATGGCGTCATTTTCAAGTGCCCATGCTTATAAAAATACAGGGTTGGGAAAGTTACTTCTTTAAAGTAACTAAGTTACAGTTAAAGTTACTTCCCTAAAAGATAACTTAGTTAACAGTTATAGTTACTATACATAGAAAGTAACTGTTTCAGTTACAAGTATCTTTACAGTTATTTTCACAGTTACTTTTAAAAATTGTAATTGTAACTCATTTGTAAATTCGTAATAAACCTTACACATGCAGAAAGGACTCAAGATTTAATGTCAATCAATACTTAAATACATTAATATATACATAATTAATGCATTATTAAATTATCTACAGCATCTTCTATCTCAGTGCATCTCAGTCACACTGTTTATTCATTCTCAAAAAAGTTTCAAACGTTCCTTCTCATGAACGTTTCATTTCATGTTGTTTATTGTTGGCGTCTCCTTAAAAATTGCTGACTTTGCTGTCTACTATATTTTCGCATCGAATGTTACAATGAAATGGCAACAATGAGCAATCTGTTAAACTATTTAATCGCATCGACTGGTGACGAGGAAGAATTTGTGATATAAGGTACAGCATTAATAGTAGGCCACTCGACGAAATCAGAAGACCAAGAAGATGTATTTGTAGCCCGAGGACAAAATACAAACTAAAGTAGGTGTGTGGGGAATGACACGCGGGAGTGGCCTCGTGGTCTAAGGCATCATGCTACTGACTCGGCGGTTGCTCTCGCCGCAGGTTCGAGTCCTCCCTCGGGCATGGGTGCGTCTGTTATTGTAAGTTACTTTATTTAACTAAACTTGCAAACTACCTTATACTAAAGACAGCATAAACATCCATGGCCGAGGGGGAATTCGAACCCCCGACGGGGAACGACCTTGCGCATCACTAGTTAATGTGCATGTTGGAGAAAGGAGGTTAAGTAGGGCTCCTCTACATTCAAACCAACATGCATATCAACCAGGTAAATCATGTGAGACAGCTCTCCACCAACTCGTTGGGAAGGTGGAGAAAGCACTACACTTTCAGGAAGTAGCCCTCTGTATCTTCCTGGACATCGAGGGGGCTTTTAGCAACACGACCTTCGATTCCATGGTTAGGGCAGCAGAGGTGCATGACCTAGGGACCACTATATGTAGGTGAACTAGGGCCATGCTCAGTGGAAGAAAGGTAGAGGCTACCATGATGAATGAAAAAATGGTAATCAACACCACTAGGGGTTGCCCGCAAGGAGGAGTTCTTTCCCCTTTATTGTGGAATCTAGTGGTGAATGATCTCATTGGAGAATTAAACTCTAGGCAGTACTTTTGCCAAGGAGACGCAGATGATCTTGTCATAGTAATACTTGGCAAATTTGCTGGCACAGTGAAGTATATGGCACAAGATGCATTGTGCAAGACTGGTGCAGAAAACAGGATCTGGGAGTTAGTCCTAAGAAGACTGTTGTTGTACCATTCACAAAGAAGCATATCCAACACTCAAGTTGGAATCTAAAGCTTTTCAATGAAGCGCTACCTGTGAAGGGGACAGTGAAATACGTAGGGGTTACCCTAGATGAGAAACTGACATTTAGGAATATTTGCTCCAAGGCAAAAGGTACTCTTGTAAGTAGCAGGAGAGCTTGTTGCAAAAATTGGGGCCTGAGCCTGTGAGATTACCGCCCAACAGAAATATTGATAATTAATAGCATTTGATAATTAAACAGTATAAAGTTCACTGCAAACATTGACCATGCCAATGCACTAAATGTTACACAATTTTAATCTTAATAATTATGGTAGCAATGTATGTACGCAGTTGGCTGACAACATTTATAGTTAGGCCATAGGCAGAAATTCTCCACGTTGAGATTTGCTGTGTGCTTGTAGCTGAGGGGAGGCGGCGAGCAGGCCAACGTTGGTGGCTTGTTCCAGCTTAGGATTTTCCAGGCTAGTTTCCGGTGAGGGGAGAGAGGGACAATGGCGAGTGCCAGGCGCAGTGCAGTGCACAACCTGAAATAAAATATTCTAATACTACTTGCATTTGAAGTAATACGTTGCAGTTAGGAACCTTTAAGGCCCTCATTACAAAATAGCCTGTTGATAAATAAACAATACATTAGCTGATATAGTCACATCTGGCGTAATATGTTTAATTGACAATGAAAAGTAATAAATTACCAATGAATACAAGACAGTTACACAACTAGCATGGCAATGTTTGTTTATAAAAATAATATATTAACTATTTCTCATTTTATTTTCAATTAATCTTGTGTATTTTATCTTGAAGTATTCAGTTAAATCACTTATCTGTGATATAAAAAATTGCACGATTATGATAAATAGTATGTTTATACCAATATAAAAACCTAAGGAGACATTTATTTAATGTGTAGTGTAATTATTTTGATTTTAAGAAAAGTTTTAGAAATGTATTGGCTGAGCGCTGTACGTTGGCAAATCGGTTAGAACAGCTTACATGGGGAAGTTGATGACGTAGGGAAAAAACCCGGCAGTTGAGCTTTTGGCGCGCGCGCGTGGGCAGGAAGTGATGAGTCAGGAGCGAGTGGGGTAGCTGGCCGGGCGGCGTCGCGCTACAGCAGTCGGCATGTGTATCTCCAGGTGGAGACTTTAGATTTTTTGTGTGGCAATTTCCAAGTGTGGTTGCTCGTCGTAGACTGCAACAAGTTGTATCGAGTGCTATTGTGTGTTGTGAATATTTAGCCGGTCGAACAAGGTGTGCATCGCATTGAATTAAAGTGACTGTCATTTTTTAATGTAACACGTGTCGTCGCATAGGCATGAACATAAACGGTGTTTGAGACAGCCACATGGTGTGAAAACAATTTGCGACAAATATTCATTTTGTCTGGGGGCTCACGAGCTATAATTCTTTTGATAAATGTGTCGACGTACAGACGTATCAGCCACAGGGTTCTAATATTGTGAAATAAACAACATAAAGTGAACTGTCACATGTTTTCAAAAATAGTAGTTAGTACACCTTTTTCTCTCATGAACTTGACTTTATTATGAATTTTTTTGTTAATCATATGCAGGGAAGGAAAGCTGTGAACGTGTGATATCATCCCCTAGAAAATGAGTCAAACAGTAGCAATCACAGATCCAGTGTTTTTGCACGTTTAGGAATTTGGTTCGCAGTTGGTGGTTGTGAGTTTTAAAAATTAATCTTTCCCTATTTTAAACTCTCACCCCGACCTTCACCCTAGCAAGCCCCAAGAGTATGCACTGGATATACACCACGGTGATTAGACCCAGGATCACCTATGGGGTGGTCGTGTGGTGGAAGAAGGTAGAACAGCAGGTTGCTGCTAAGGAGCTTGGTAAGGTGCAAAGATTAACCTGCTTATCCATAACAGGCGGAACTAGCAGCACACCTACTGCTGGGATGTGACTGTCATCAACTTCCCCATGTGAGCTGTTATAACCGATTTGCCAACGTACAGCGCTCAGCCAATACATTTCTAAAACTTTTCTTAAAATCAAAATAATTACACTACACATGCTGGATATGCCCCAATTACACCTTTGGGTCAAGATGGAGGCAGCAGCTGGTGCATACAGACTCAAAACTGGCAACAACTGGAACTCTTTGGGATATCCAGAATCACACACTAAAATAGCGAGTGAGGTAAATATAGGAAAGGTTGGGGAAATGCCAGCCGATAATATTATAACCCCGTACTGCTTCAACAAGCCTTTCAATATAACAATTGGAAGTAGGGAGCAGTGGGAGAAAATAGTTCGACACCGTATGGGGGATATTGTCTGGTTCACTGACGGGTCAAAATCAGACCAAGGCGTTGGGGCCTAGTATACGAGGTGCAGCCAAGACTGGATGGCGTCATCTCTCTAGGGAAACTGACCTCAGTATTCCAGGCCGAAATCACTGCCATGAGGGCGTGTGTGGAGGAGAATTTGCGTAGGTGCTACAAAGATCGTAGCATCTATATCTATTCATACAGCCAGGCAGCCCTGAGATCATTGACAGCTCCTGCAAATTGTTGCAGAATGTCACAGGGTACTGGTGGAGCTAGGGGAAAGCAATAAACCTATTGTGGGTCCCTGGCCACTCGGGGATCAGTGGCAACGAACATGCCGACAGATTAGCCAGGATAGGGGCAGAGACTCCATTTATTGGACCGGAACCTGTCCTGACAATCACCAAGGCAATGATCAAATTGGAGCTACGTAACTGGCTCAGAAGACAGCACCTAGAATATTGGACCAAAGTCTACCAACAAAAACATTGCTAGGTAATGTGCCAAATCCATGCTTTAAAAGAAGCTCAGAAATCCTGGGCCTGAACAGGAGAGAGATTAGACTCATGGTTGGATTGCTGACAGGTCACGGGTAATTTTAAAAAAAAACACCTACATACAATGGGAATAACAGAAGAGGACCCTAAATGTAGGAACTGTGATGACGGTGATGAAACTTCATCACACCTAATCTTTGAATGCATTGCATTGGAGAGTAAAAGGCACAGAACATTTGGGACAACCAGACCCGAAGAAACTGTGTCTAATAAAGAACTGGTAAAGGGACTCCTTGCACTGTTCAAGGGCATTGGTTGGCTTTACTAGATATACAGGGAGCAATACCGCACACTGAACTTAGTTTCAGTGCGGGCAGTGGCGGTTGGACCAAGACTGTTTTGGCTTCCCTGAAAAAATCAAATCAAAATAAAGTAGGTGTGTGGGGAATGACACGCGGGAGTGGCCTCGTGGTCTAAGGCATCATGCTACTGACTCGGCGGTCGCTCTCGCCGCAAGTTCGAGTCCTCCCTCGGGCATTGTAAGTTATCTTATTTAACTCAAAAATGTTTGTGAAGCTTATGGGACTTAACTGCGGAGTCATCTGTCCCTAAACTTACAAACTACCTTATACTAAAGACAGCAAAAACAACCATGGCCGAGGGGGGATTCGAACCCCCGACGGGGAACGACCTTGCGCATCGCAGCATAGCGCCTCAATGCGCTCGACCGCTCCGCCGCGGCCTTATTTAATTTGTTAGTCTAGGGACTGATGACCATACCAGTTTGGTCCAACAGGTTTACAAACATTTGATTTTGAAGGCGTTTCTTGTTTTCGCAGTCAGATTTTGAAATTATAATGAATATTACAGGGACAGTTGTTTCAAAGAAAGGCACAAATTTCAGAAAAACAACTTCAGTGAAGAGAAGACTTGCTTCGTTTTTCGGCAACAGGAAGTGTCTATGAAATTCTTCCTTATTTATTCTACATTTCAAAGCCATCCATATCTCATTACTGCCCCCACAGTTTGTGAAGGTTTGGATGAAGACTTATATAAACGCAATTCAATTATATTAATAGCACTGAAATACATATAATTAATTGATCGTATATTTATTTATGTTTTCACATAAATCCAAATCGTCATTTTCAATAAAGGAAACTTCTTTAGCCTCAAAGGCACTCAGACTACAAATGAATGTTACAAGGAATCCGCTGCTGATCATTCACTTTTCACATCCACATTTAGTACACACCGCTGTCTGTTACATACATTCATTTCTGCTTCCTAAAACGAGTTGTAAAGACAAAATATTGGCATTGCTCTTAATAGGCCAACTAACGTAATTTAATGACGATTCATTTTCCAAAATAAGATAACGAATCTTGTTGTTGCTGCTGTGTTAAAAAAACGAGAGATTTATAATTGTTTTCACTACTTCACTTACGGCTGGTGCCAAACAATGTAGCAATTTTCTGTAGGAAGATGCTTCTTTTTAATATATTTATAACGTCGAACATTCCACAGGCACTCCTCTCCCTCTTATTAGGTGACGAGTTCGTAAATGTTGCTTCCTGTCTACTTCATTTCGTAAAAGAAGATGCAGAAAGCCAACATCTATATCTATAAATGTGAATGTCTGTTCGGTGTACGTTTATCACGTCTGAACCACAAGACATGTTGTTGTTGTTGTTGTTGTTGTTGTTGTTGTGGTCTTCCGTCCGTAGACTGGTTTGATGCAGCTCTCCACAATACCCTATCCTGAGCAAGCCTCTTCATCTCCACATAAGAACGGCAACCTACATCTGTTTGAATCTGCTTACTGTATCCATCTCTTGGTCTTCCTCTGCTGTTTTTACCCCACTCACTTCCCTCCAACGCTAAATTCACAATTCCTTGATGTCTAAGATTGTGCCCTACCAATCTATCCCTCTTTTACTCAAGGTATGCCAGAAATTTCTTTTCTCCTCAATTCCGTTCAGTACCTTAGCCACAGGTGATCCTCATTACCAACAAACACTGTCTGTGTCCATTCATGCGAATGTATAGTTTGTTAATGGTCATTCCCACATAGAAGGCATCACAGTGCAGGCATATCAGCAGGTAAATCACGTGGGTGCTGTCGCAAGTGGCTCTGCCCTTAATCGTGTACACCTTCCGGGTTACAGGACTGGAGTAAGTGGTGGTGGAAGGGTGCATAAGGCAGGTTTTACACTGGGGCAGTTACATGGATTGGAGCCGGAGGGTAGGGAATGTGGTTTTGGGATTACATAGTGATGGTCTAGGAGGTTATGGAGTTTAGAAGGGCGGCAGAAAGACACTCTCGGTGGAGGGGGAAGGATGTCATAAAGGATGGATCTCATTTCAGGACAGGATTTAAGGAAGTTGTATCCTTGCTGGAGAGCCACATTTAGTTTGCTCCAGTCCCGGAAAGTATGCAGTGACAAGAGGGGCACTTTTAGGGTCCATCTGTGGGAAGTTCTGGGTTGGGGGGGGGGGGAGGGGAAGTGGCCCTGGCTATTTGCTTCTGTACCAGATCAGGAGGGTAGTTGCGGAATGTGAAGGCTGTCATCAGGTTATTTGTGTACTGGTTCAGGGATTCAGGTCAGGAGCAGACTCATTTGCCAGGAAGACCTAAGCTGTAGGAAAGGGACTGTTTGATATGGAATGGATGGTAGCTGGCATAATGGAGGTACTGTTGTTTGTTGGTGGGTTTAATGTGGACATGTGTGGAGCTGGCCATTGGATAGATGGAGGTCAACATCAAGGAAAGTGGCATGGGATTTGGAATAGGGCCAGGTGAATCTGATGGAATCAAAGGTGTTGAGGTTGGAGAGAAAATTCTGGAGTTGTTCTTCACTGTGAGTCCAGATCATGAAGATATCATCAATAAATCTATACCAAACTTTGGGTTGACAGGCTTGGGTATCCAAGAAGGCTTCCTCTAAGTGTCCCATAAATAAGTTGGCATACAAGGGGGCCATCCTGGTTCCCATGGCTGTTCCCTTTAGTTGTTGGTATGTCTGGCCCTCAAAAGTGAAGAAGTTGTGGGTTAGGATGAAGCTGGCTAGGGGAATAAGGAAACAGGTTTTAGGTAGAGTTGCAGGTGGTTGGCAACACACACACACACACACACACACACACACACACACACACACATTATGTATGAATAGAAATATGCAAAGAAATACTTTTGTTCACAAATTAATAAAATTTGGGCTGGAAAGGGTTAAATCTTAAATTCTTTTTCAAAAGAGAGAGATTGGCTGACCAGTACTTACCTTTATGCTGTACCGCCAAAAATAACACAAATGAAGAAAAAGAAAAAAAGGATGAAAAGGACAAGTTTTTGGAATACAGTTACTTCTTCAGGTGGGAGAGAAGGGAAGAAAAAAGGATGGGAATGGAAGGGAAAGGTAATTCACGACCTAGGTCATGAGGATGGTGTTTGAGGAGTGTGGAAGTCAGAGATACTGCATATTAGTACTGAGCCAAGCCAGAGAGGATACATATAACCAAAGAGGAAAAATCAAGCAGTAAAGAGAAGAGGAGTGAACTGAATGATGCTGAGGGCTGTAGGAGGGGTGGGGGGTTTGTCTAAAACGTTTTTTGATTTAGACAATCCCGCATCCCTCCTACACCTCTCAGCATCGTTCAGTTCACTAATCTTCTCTTCTCTTCTCTTTACTGCTTGATCTTTCCTCTTTTGTTATATATATCCTCTCTGGCTTGGTTCAGTACTAATATGCAGTATCTCTGACTTCCACACTCCTTAAACACCATACTCATGACATAGGTCGTAAATTACCTTTCCCTTCTGTTCCCATCCTTTTTTCTTCCCTTCTCTCCCACCTGGAGAAGGAACTGTGTTCTGAAAGCTTCTCCTTTTCATCCCTTTTTTTTCTTTTTCTTCACTTATGTGACTATCGGCGGTACAACACAAAGGTAAGTACAGGTCAGCCAATCTATCTCTTTTGAAAAATAATTTATCATCTCTGAGGAGAATTTCCATCATTAATCAAATCTTAAATTCTGTTTTACAAAGATGGATGTCCCTTCACATTTATAGTAAGATCTGCAGGATGAACAACCCAGGTAAAAGCCAGTGATCTTTACAGTTTCTATTTGATGCTTATCTAACCAGTGTTCAGTTACACATATAATGTCAACATCTATGTCAGACCCCCAATATTACTTCTAATTTATTACTTAGAGATTGGACATTATGAACAATTGGCTTAAAGTGGAAAAAGTTTGTTTTATTTTTCATATTAGTGTCCCAATGTTCAGATATTTCTGAGGAACCACTTACCATACTTCTGGTCTCTGGTTATTTTGTGGGTTTCCTTCTCAGCCTGCCTTCAACTAAAAAATCATGCATTGATATGGAATAACTGGTCTCCGTTTGGCCCTGGTCTTTGGCACTGTTTCTTCTACTGATGTTTCTAATTTTCTTGCTGACAACTTCTGTTGTTTGTTCTACTGTCATTTCTGATCCAGCTGCTGTTACTGAGGGTTGTGGGTTCTCCTGTCATTATTGTTATATGTCATTGCTGGTGCAGCTGCTGTGACTCTTGTTTCTGTTGCTGTAGGTTCCACAGATACTTTGTGGTCGCAGGAAAGAGCATGGAAGACTTGAAAAAATGAGGACTGTGCTGATTGATGAAGGTAATAAAGTAGGTCTAAGTATAAATGGAAGTACAAGAAAATTCATGGTAATAGAAAGACATCAACCAAGAAAACCCTATTGAATAAGAAATTGTAACAAGATCTCAAGCTGGATGCAGATACCTAGATGCAGATGCCTAGGAGCTATGCATAACATTAAATCTAAGTTATTATCCATGAAGGCAAAATCCAGGCAGAAAGGCTTACAATGAAGTGCACACATTTCCTAATGTGGCAGGGGGCTACTGTTACTCAAATGCAATCTGTTTCATTTTATACACATGTGACTCAGTGATCTTTGTTGCACTTATTGATATGTAGGGACTGAAGATGTAGTATAGTACACAGAAATTAATTGCTGTAAATAAATAAACAGAAGATTCCATAACTGACAAAACTCCTTTTAATCATGCCTTTGTCTGCATAGGGGTGAATTACAATGAGTGTCCCTCAGGATTTTATCATTAGCCACTAAATTAAAAATGACCCCTGCATTATAGCTTAGTTATTTATAATAAGCTTCTCCCAGAAATCAAATCAATGGCCCACCAAGGTTCAAGTCACTGTTTCTGGAGCCTGCTCAAGTTCCTTCAGGAAGTAGACTGTATATTTGGGTTGGGGTAGATATATTCATGCTGCCTCACTGAGCATGTAGGTAATGGATGGATGGAAATGTAAGACATAGCTTTGTAATGCAGTGAAGGGAGGAAGGTGGCGTGAAAAGGGAAAGAACAGAGAGGAGGGTAAAGTGGCAGGTAGTTGGGAGAGAAACAAGAATTGAGAGGAGGGGGTGCGGAATGTAGCAGGCAGGAACTGTTGGATGGTGAATGTGGGAACAGTAGGACACCGCAGGTTGAGGCTGGGATAATTTTGCGGTAGCAGAATGTTTTGTAAGAATAACACCCATCAGCACAGTCCTGAAAAGCTGATGGTGTAAAGGATGATTCCTATGGCCTTGGTTGTGAAGTAGACATTGAAATCAAGCCATGTTATGCAAACCTGCACATTGTACCAAAAGGATGGTTCATCTTGCTCTTTGCCATGGTTTGGGTATCTGATTGGTAGTGATACCAATTCAACAAGCTGTGTAATGACTGCAGCTGAGTTTGTACATCTCATGGCTGCTTTCACAGGCAACTCTTCTCCGATATCATAGGACAGCCTGTGACAGGATCAGAACGAGAAGTGCTGGGTGGGTGGATTAAACAGGTCCTGCATCAGGTACTTTCACTGGGATACAATCCCTGAGGCAAGGGGTTGGGTTTGGGAGTGGTACAAGGATGGTCTAGAATGTTATAATGGTTGAGTGGGCAACAAACCACCAGCTTAGGAGGTGTGGGAATGATCCCAACCCAGATTTCCACAGTTAATTCCAAACTGGATTAAATATTAACTACCCACAATTTTATTCAAAAAAATTTTCTGTTTGTAAATAATACAAGCACTACATAAAATGAGAACAGGTGCACTATGATACATTGGAAGAAATTATAACAAAAGGAAACCATAAAGATTATAAATCCTTTAAGCCATCGGATAGTCAGGATATATACGAGATGTCCATTAATATCCTAAAGAAAATTGTGTATGAAATTGCCAGACCATTAACACTGGTAGTTAATAAGTGTCTCTATGTAGGTGAATTTCCTGACTTTCTGAAACTTGCAAGGACAGTGCCAGTTTACAAAAACGGTGACCCAGGAAAGGTTGAAAACTATAGGCCAATCTCAATAATTCCAGTCTTTGCCAAGGTAATTGATACTGGAATGAAAGACCAACTCTTAGAATACTTTGAAACAAATGAACTGTTCTCAGAGGCACGGCATGGCAGATCAACAACGGCTGCAATGGATCTGGTTAATAGAATCAAACACAGCTTCGAATAAAGAGAATGTGTGGTACTGACACTGTGTGACCTCAGAAAGGCCTTTAATTGTATTCCTCATACAGTACTTTTATACAAACTCAGCAGATATGGAATTGGAGGCACTGTTCTGTCAACCTTAAAATCTTACTTGGAAAACAAGAGGCAGATTGTCTCAGTTCAAGGAGCTCTATCACAAGAACGGAAGTAGAAGTATGGTGTGTCACAGGGCTCGGTAATGGCCCCCCTCATGTTCCTTACATTTGTAAATGATATAAGCTCACTTGGACAGTACTTGTAATTTGCTGATGACACAAACCTACTGGCAAAAGATGTCAATGCAACCAAGGCCTTAGAAGAGCAGATGTTCTGTTTGAAACCACAAAGCAATGGTTTACTATAAACAAAATGGAAATCAATGCAGAAAAAACACAAAAATTAATGTGTAGCCTCAGTGACAAAGAAGACCCAAATGGGATAGGGGCTGTGAAACTACTGGGATTTATGATTGATGACAGATCAACTTGGCAAGAACACACCTCACATGTATGCGACAAACTGTCAAGAGTCGTATACCTCCTGGGAAACTGAAACATGTGATCACCAAGCAGTATATGTTAATGGTGTATTATTCACTGCTCCATAGCCTTATCAACTATGGCCTCTTACTATGGGGTCACTCTGCAGGTTGTAAGAAAATACTTTTACTCCAAAACAAAGCAATACGAATAATATCGTCCAGCAGAAGACATGAACACTGCAAGCCAATCTTCAAACAACTAGGAGTGATGACTATCTTCAGTCAGTACGTATTCTCATGCCTGATGTGCGTAAAGGAAAATCAGGAAACATTCTCAAACAGGAGTGATTTCCACAATTACGATACACGAAATAAAGGTAAAATAGACATTCCAAGCTGTCGACTCTCCAAAACTCGAGACAGTTTTCCAGCAGTGGCTATTAAAATGTTCAACCACCTAAACAATGAGCTACAGTCCATGGAGCTGCAGAAATTTAAAAGGAAGATGTCACAATATCTACGCCATAAACCACTATACAGTGTGAGTGAATTCTTCGACAGTGAAACAGCATACTGGACAGTCTGAACAGTGCACTTTTAAGTGAATCAAGAGAACATCTGCTTGCTAAAAATTACTACTTTTAAATCATTATGTATTATCTGTGCCTATTAACTTTTCTCTGTCCTAATTATGTATTTAATTTATTATTGTATGTTTGTATAAACTTAACCTTATAACACTGACACAGTCTATCCAGTCTTCACTGGCGAATGACGTAGCTTTGGTAATAAATAAAAGTGATCTTTAAGAAACTAGTCATGTAATATGAAGGAAATAGTAATGTGTTGACCATGAAATGAATAATTAAGGCTTTTCCTGCTCTATGGTTGACAGGTTCTTGTGTGTACCCTGTCAGGTATGTGAATTAATTATCATCATATACTGTGCATTTTGTTGCCAATAACAGCATACTACACCATTGAAGCTATAAGTAAAACTGAACCCAAACTTTCTTATGAAACTGAGGAAAGAACATCTAATAGAGAAATATACAAAATTACATTTTTATGAAAGTTACTGACTGATTTTGCGCAAATAGATTACATTTAATCATTGAAATAATACAGTTCGTTCAGTTTGCAAATTCGCAAATTGGTGCAAATGCATTCAGTATGTAGTAATAGTAAGGAGTACTAGTAAGTCAGTCGGTAAGAAGTTACTAATGGAGTAGTAACAACTTAGTCTTGAGTTAATATGGAAGTGTGTTGTGAACCAGTCTTACTCACTTTTGTGCTTCATCAGGAATGGATAAATAAATATACTCTAAAAATGAAATGTGTCACATTGTTGGTTCATTCCATGACGTATAAGAATCCGACGTCCTATTATTTTGTAATGTGTTAATGGCAGGCGAGCTACGAGATCTACGAGCATTCTACCACTGAGCATATATAACAGGTGATGTATAGAAAAATGTGGCGTTAATGTAAGTCCAGTAAAAAAAGAAATGCGCCACAAGGTGCAGCAAAGCTAATGCAGTGAGTGCTCAGCTAAGATCTACTCTCTTCTGCAAGAAGGAAGTAAGTACCAAGACTAAGTTAGCAGTGCACCACTCTATCTTTTGACCAACTTTGTTGTATGGGAGTGGAAGTTGGGTGGATACAGGTTACCTTATTCATAAGGTAGAGGTTACAAATATGAAAGTAGCAAGAATGATTGCAGGTACTAATAGATGGGAACAATGGCAGGAGGGTGACAATAATGAGGAAATCAAAGAAAAACTGGGAATGAACACCATAGATGAAGCAGTTAGAGTGAACAGACTGAGATAGTGGGATCATGTTACACACATGGGAGAAGCAATGTTACCTAAGACAGTCATGAGCTCGGCAGCGGAGGATAAGAGGAGTAGAGGGAGACCAAGATGAAAGTACTTAGATTCGGTGCAGAATGATTTTGAAGTAAAAGGCATAACATCAGATGAGGCATCAATGTTAGCATTGAATAGGGAATCATGGAGGAATTTTATTATAGGTACTATACTCCAGACTGAACACTGAAAGGCATAATCAGTCTCTGATGATGATGTACAATATCTTTCAGAATCTCCCATTGATGGCAGACAGTGGCAAATCCGCTAGAGTGTAATAAAATATTGTATAGCTGATGGTACAAAGATGATTTTTTAAGGATAGAATTCTCAGAGGAGGAGTAGAATTTTCCAAAATTGCTTTATGTACATATTGTTCTGAAGTAAATGGAAAGTTTAGTTGTGTAAAACTAGTTAATGAAAGCATGGTGGAAGTTAATCTATACAGTTCTCCAGATGAAAAATTATATATAAAAAATAGACGAAGATTACTCACCAGGCAAAGGAGCACAGGTGTGACTGCATCACAAATAAATAAATGAACACACACACACACACACACACACACACACACACACACACACACACACACACACACACACACAAGCTTTCACAACCCAGTTGCTTCTTCAGGCAGAAGGGAAGGAGAGGGAAAAGGAAATGATGAGGGTTTTAAGGAAGGGGGTAAGGAGCCATTCCAATCCCGGGAGAGGAAAGACTTACGATGGGGGGAAAAAAAGGAAAGTGAACAAATACACACACACCCATACATTCACACAGACGCAAACACTCCTAGGCAGACATACTATAGAAACCAAAGAAGTTAGACAGAGGTGCCACTAGAGACAGAGGCAAAGATGTTAAGATGTTAAAGATGGCGGACGGGAATTCAAATTCAGCGGAGGTTAAGACCAGGTGGGCAACGGGAAGAGAGAATATGCTGAAGGGCTAGTTCCCATCTCCGGAGTTCTGAAGGATTGGTGTCGGTGGGAAGTATCTAGATAACCCGGACGGTGTAGCACTGTGCCAAGATGTGCTGGCCGTGCACCAAAGCGTGTTTAGCCACAGGGTGATCCTCGTTACCAAAAAACACTGTTTGCCTGTGTCCATTCATGCGAATGGACAGTTTGTTGCTGGTCATTCCCACATAGAACGCTTCACAGTGCAGGCATGTCAGTTGGTAGATCACGTGGGTACTATCGCAAGTGGCTCTGCCTTTGATCGTGTACACTCTCCGGGTTACGGGACTGGAGTAAGAGGTGGTGGAAGGGTGCATAGGGCCCAGGGGCTTGCTGCGATGGAGTATTTCCTTTCACGCCGACCACCCACTTCCCTACCTAAAACCTCTTTCCTTAATACCCTAGCCAGCTTCATCCTAACCCACAACTTCTTCACTTTTGAGGGCCAGACATACCAACAACTAAAGGGAACAGCCATGGAAACCAGGATGGCCCCCTCGTATGCAAACTTATTCATTGGACGCTTAGAGGAAGCCTTCCTGGATACCCAAGCCTGTCAACCCAAAGTTTGGTACAGATTCATTGATGACATCTTCATGATCTGGACACACAGTGAAGAACTCCAGAATTTCCTCTTCAACCTCAACTCCTTTGGTCCCATCAAATTCACCTGGTCCTATTCCAAATCCCATGCCACTTTCCTCGATGTCGACCTCCATCTGTCCAACGGCCAACTTCACACATCCGTCCACATCAAACCTACCAATAAACAACAGGACCTGCATTATGACACCTGCCATCCGTTCCACATCAAACGTTCCCTTCCTTACAGCTTAGGTCTTCGTGGCAAAGAGTCTGCTCCAGTCCCGAAGCTCTGCACCAGTACACCAAAAACCTAATAACAGCTTTCACATCCCGCAGCTATCCTCCTAATCTGATAGAGAAGCAAATTGCCAGAGCCACTTCCTCATCACCCCAAATTCAGAACCTTCAACAGAAGAATCCCAGAAGTGCCACTCGTCACCGGATACTTTCCGGGACTGGAGCGGACTCTGAATGTGGCTCTCCAGCAAGGATACGACTTCCTTAAATCCTGCCCCGAAATGAGATCCGTCCTTCATGACATCCTTCCTACTCCACCGAGAGTGTCTTTCCGCTGCCCACCTAACATCCTAGTGCATCCCTATGAAATCCCCAAACCACCTTCCCTACCCTCTGGCTCCTACCCTTGCAACCGCCCCCGTTGTAAAACCTGCCCTATGCACCCTTCCACCACCACTTACTCCAGTCCCGTAAGCCGGAAGGTGTACACGATCAAAGGCAGAGCCACTTGCGATAGTACCCGCATGCTCTACCAACTGACATGCCTGCACTGTGAAGCATTCTATGGTTGGTTGGTATGGGGGGGGGGGGGGTATTAGTGGGGACTAGACTACTATGGCCATCAGTCCCCCACTTCATAGCTAGCCAACACGCAGAAAAACATAATCATCGAAAAATGTGCCTGAGCGAAATTTAAAACAGCGCAGAATAAAAGAATACACTGTCAATGAAACATTGTCAGAGTCAACAAGAGACAACACGAAAGACGCCAGACACACAGTAACAAATACGAGACAAAAATGACAGAGCCAATGAATGTGTTTGACCGACCATGCGTATAAAAAGGGTAAAGCCAACCACATAGCATACAAAATAAAAACTGTAGCCTAAAGACACGTCAAGTGGAACACAGAAAATTATCTAAAAGACCACCCAGAGGACTCATAGCAATTGGTAAATCCCCCCCACACGAAGAAATCGCAAAACCATATTAGCCACAGAGGCATCGTCGCTGAGCACCAAGGCGAGAGTGTTCGAGAGGTTAAAAGAATGCCGAGCGGAGCTAAAGTGGGACACTGAAGTAGAAAATGGACCACTGTCAACGGAGCACCACATTGGCACATGGGCGGGACCTCTCGATGGAGGAGGTGACCATGCGTCAGGGTGTGACCAATTCCCTACGGGACCCCAGCTGCAAGGACTTCCAGACAGATGTTGTGTCCTTGATCGTCCGCAGCTTATTAGGCACGTCCAGGGCAGACCATTCGGCGTTCCACAATTCCCGTGTTTTAGCGCAAAGCAACGGGTGGAAGTCTGCTTCTGGGAGGCCAATCGTCAGAGGGCGGCGAGTGGTAGCCTGTTTGGCTAGCTGTTTGACGCTCTCGTTGCCCGGAATGCCTATATGGCCCGGGGTCCAAATGAATGTCGCGGAGCGACCAGAGTCATCAAGAGCAAGTATCGACTCCTGAATGGCCCTGACCAATGTATGACGGGGATAACACCGATCAAGGGCCTGTAAACCGCTCAGCGAGTAGCTGCAGATCAGAAAGGAGGCCCCAGGGCATGTGCGGATGTGTTTTAGGGTGCGGTATATAGCCACCTGTTCTGCAGTGAAGATGCTGCTGCCGGGTGGTAAAGAGCGTTGCTCAACATGAGTGCCATGCATATACGCATATCCGGTGTGGTCGCCATCCGAAGAATCGTATGTATAAATTACCTCACGAAGCAGGGCAGAAAACTGATGCCGTAGGACCAAAGGAGAGGTGGAGGCCTTCGGCTCACGGGAAAGGTCCAACCGAATCCGCGGTCGAGGAATGGTCCAGGAAGGAGCATGGAAAATTGAGCGGAAGGGACGGTTAAGAGGAAAGGAGTCAAGGGTCAAAAGAAGCAATTGGACACACGCTGCTATCGGGAGTCCTGATTGGGGTCACCTCTGCAGCAAATGAATGACCTCTCTCGGGAAGAGGAGTCTGTTATTTGGATGCCGAGGGGTATAGTGAACTCTGGCAGCATACTGGGCCAGGTTGACACCGGTATCGCAATGGGGCGACTACAGCCTCTGCCAGAAGACTCGTGACAGTACGGAGGACTGGGTCGAGAACTCTCAGTGCAGTTGGAGAGTCTGAGCCCTAGACCTGGCTCCCGTAGTCCAGACGGGACTGCACCAGAGCGTTATACAGCCGCAGGAGGATAGGGCGTGCTGCCCCCCAAACAGTATGGCTGAGGCAACGAAGGACGCCCAGATGTCGTGAACACCATTGCTTAAGCTGGCGCAGATGAGGGAGCCATGTCAAACGCGAGTCGAATAGGAGACCCAGGAAGCGGTGTGTGTCCACAACCTGAAGGAGCTCACCATCCAGGTAGAGCTCCGGATGCGGATGTACCGTCCATTGACGACAAAAGTGCATCACCCTAGTTTTCGCAGGGGAAAACGAAAAACCATGGGCAGAAGCCCAATTCTGCGCCCGGTGGATGGCTGCCTGCAGTCGTCGTTCAGCTATAGTTGTACTAGCGGTAGAATAGTACAGGCAAAAGTCGGCCGCATAGAGAGAGAGCAAGAGACTGATGGCCCCACTGCAGCCACTAGGCCATTAATGGCCACTAAGAAGAGGGGTACACTTAGGACAGACCCTTGTGGTACCCCATTCTCTTGGATATGGGGGGAACTGAAGGAGGTGCCAACGGGAACTCTGAAGCAGAGCGAAAGTAAAAAATTCTGAATAAAAAGTGGGAGGGAGCCACGGAGACCTCACCCTTGTAGCGTGGCAAGGATGTGATGACGCCATGCCGTGTCATATGCTTTCTGGAGGTCGAAAAAGATGGCGACGAGGTGGTGACGTTGGGCGAAAGCAATACGGATCGCCGGCTCCAAAGAGAGGAGGTTATCAATGGCAGAGCGACCATGCCGGAAAGCACCTTGTTGTGAGGCGAGCAGACCCCGATACTCGAGAACCCACAGAAGTCGCTGGCTCACCAAACGTTCAAAGATCTTACAAAGAACGTTTGTGAGACTGATGGGACAGTAATTGTAAACGTTCAGTGGATCTGCACCTGGCTTCAACAGAGGGATAACGATACTCTCCTGCCATTGGGATGGGTACGCTCCCTTGATCCAGAGACGATTGAAGAAGTCCAAAAGATGGTGTTGCGAGTTTGCAGAAAGGCGTTTTAGCATTTGACGGTGGATTTGGTCCGGTCCTGGAGATGTATTGGGGCAACTGGCAAGAATACTTTGAAATTCCCACTCGGTAAATAGCGCATTGAACGGCTCCTGGCAGTTTCTGCGAAATACCAACTGCTTTCACTCAGCCTGCTCTTTTAAGGTACAAAAACCTTGGCTGTAGGCAGTGGACGCCGAATTACGATAAAAGTGCGCTGCAAAATACTCGGCAATGATGGTCGGGTCAGTATGAGTAGTTCCATGGATAGAGAGACCTGCGACCCCCGCTAGTGGGTGGTAGCCTGATATACGGCGGATCTTTGTCCAGACACGAGGTCCAAGTGCGGAAACGTATTCTTCCCAGCAAGCCTGCTTGCGCCGCCGGATAAGCCGGCGTGTCTGGGCCCGAAGACACTTAAATGCAACCAGGTGGTCAAGGGTGGGGTGGCGCCAGTACTGCTGCAGAGCTCTGCAGCGATTGCGGATAGCTGCTGCTATCTCTGGTGACCACCATGGCACCAGTCTTCGCCAAGGTAAGGCAGAAGAAGATGGTATTGCACACTCAGCGGCAGAAACGACAACGGAAATAATCTGGTCTACTGCCATTGTCGCATCATCAGGGAGAGGGGTATCTAACGTTGCAGCTGAAGTGTACGCTGCCCAGTCGGCCCTGTGGAAGGACCAGCGGGGTAGACGTGCATGGCGTTGGTGGTGGGGAAGCGAAAGGAAGATGGGAAAGTGGTCGCTTCCACAAAGGTCATCATGGACCCACCAGTTAAGGACTGGACGTAAGCCCGGACTACACACAGAAAGGTCCATGGCGGAAAAGGTGCCATGGGCCATACTAAAATGGGTAGGAGTTCCTGTATTAAGAATACAAAGGTCAAGCTGGTTAAAAAGCATTTCAAAGTCTCAACCACGTCCTGTAGTCACGTTGCTCCCACACATGGGGTGATGAGCATTAAAATCTCCTAAAAGAAGAAATGGTGAAGGAAGTTTAGCAATCAGAGCTGCTATGTCGGCTGGTGTCACATCTGCATCAGGAGGGAGATAAAGGGAACAGATAGTAATGTCCCGTGATGCCCGAACCCTGACAGTGACAGCTGTTTGAAGTGGCACTGGGGAACTGTACACAGAGGTATGTACATATAGACATAACCCACCCGACACCCTATTGTGGACCATGCGGTTATTGAAGTACCCCCGGTAGCCCCAAAGGGTGGGGGTCCGATCACCAGGAAACCAGGTTTCCTGGAGAGCAACACAAAGAGTAGGAAAAGAGCTCAACAGCTGACGCAATTCAGCCAAGTGACTGAAAAAACCTCCACAAATCCATTGGAGGATCAGACTGTCTCCTGATTGTGGTGTCGCACAAGTACAAAGTGCGCGCCACCTACTTTCGGCGCGCGCCGCCATGCACGCACGGCGCGGCGTTCTTATGACGTCAGCCACGAGCGCCCTCTGCTACAACTCCGCTCGTGGCCACCTCTGAACGACATTGTTCACTTGGGACTGAGATAGGAACCAGTTAACACTTCGGAATCAGATAGGCACCAGTGAAGACTTGGCTATCGGATAGGCACTAGGCAGGCCCTAGCTCAACTATATATCAGCATTCTGCCGTACTGAACTATGTAAAAGTTAAGTACTGTATAAATTCTGTGCAATATATATCTCGTTCTCATTTACTCTAGTGTTTCTAGTTTCTGTTGTCCCGCTGGCTGCTCCCCTCCGTACCTGCACAAGCATGCTACCTTTATTCCTGTGTCAGCCTTCCTACTCGGCCACCGACACCTACGACGGAAACGAGACACAAAAGCGGCGACGAGGCTGGGACACAAAACTGATTGATGGTGCATGAAGATGAAGATGGAAGAGGAATGGCATGAGCACTCATCTCTGGCTGTGAAGCCTGATCCTCCGTGTCCATGGCATCCCCAAGATCGGAAAAGGCTAAATCTTCTGGCGTCGCGAGAAGGATTACATCATCCTCAGGCGCGTCAGGTGCAAGGGCTGGGGGCACCGAGGTCGCCAGTGTCTCCTTGTGCTTTACCGTCTTTTCTTCCGGTCGTTCCTTGGCCCTACCGGAGGAGGGGGGTTTCTCCGGAGGGGCTTGAGGAGTGGGGGAAGACTGAGGAGCCAGACGGCTTTCTGGCCGAGGGTCCTTCAGCCGCTGGCTAGTGTCGGATTTCTGGGGTGACATGGTTGGAAGGGGAGAACAGGTTCCCTTCCCAGAAACAGAAGCCAGAGAAAGGGAACCCTCTCTGAAGCCTCTGAGTATGTTAGTCGGTCCAAGGTCTTATACTCGACTATTTTCCGCTCTTTTTGTAGAGCGGGACAGTCCTGCGAACAGGGAGAGTGGTGACTGCCGCAATTGTCACAATAAGGAGGAGGGCACAGGCAGTGTCCGGATGGGAGGGACTGCCACAGTCCCGACAGGTTGCAGCAGCGTTGCAATGAGAGGACATGTGCCCGAAATGCCAACATTTGAAACATCGCATTGGAGGAGGGATGTATGGCTGGACGTCACAGTGATACATCATGACTTTGACCTTTTCGGGTAGATTGTCACCCTCAAAGGCCAAGACAAATGCGCCAGTGGCCACCCTATTATCCTTGGGTCCTTGAAATACTTGCCAGACAAAATGGACTCCGCGTCATTGTAGGTGGTCGCGTAACTCCTCATCGGTCTGTAGCAAAAGGTCTCTACGATATATCACCCCCTGTACCCTATTTAAGGATTTGTGGGGCGTTATTGTGACAGATATATCGCCTAAGTGGTCACACTTTAAGAGGCTTTGTGACTGAGCAGGGGTCTCCGCCTGTATCAGGACCGAACCGTCGCGCAGTTTAGACATACCGGCAACTTCGCCAACAAACCTTTCTTCAAGGTGTTCCACGAAGAAGGAAGGCTTAGTTGCCTGGAAAGATTCCCCATCCTGTCTGGTACACACTAAATATCTTGGTGAATAAGGCTCAGTCTGCTTTGTGGACCCACATTCCCCCCATGATGGAGTTAGGGAAGGAAACGATTGGGGGTTGTATCAACAGCGTTGAAATTAAATCTTCCACACTTAGAGACACCTGACTTAGAGCCAGGATTTTCAGAGGCTTGTTTCCTCTTCATTGCGGAATGTCCGCCCAAATGGCTCGCACTTACTCGGAAATTTTGGAGATCAAACCACAAGAGGGACGTAACTGGGCCGAAAACGGTGAAAACGGCAAAGACACAATTGAAGCGTTCTATGTGGGAATGACCAGCAACAAATTGTCCATTCGCATGAATGGACACAGGCAGACAGTGTTTGTTGGTAACGAGGATCACCCTGTGGCTAAACACGCCTTGGTGCACGGCCAGCACATCTTGGCAGTGCTACACCGTCCGGGTTATCTGGATACTTCCCACTGACACCAATCCTTCAGAACTCCAGAGATGGGAACTAGCCCTTCAGCATATTCTCTCTTCCCATTGCCCACCTGGTCTTAACCTCCGCTAAATTTGAATTCCCGCCCGCCATCTTTAACATCTTTGCCTCAGTTCTCTGGACAGAGCCTCTGTCTCTAGTGGCATCTCTGTCTAACTTCTTTGGTTTGTATAGTATGTCTGCCTAGGAGTGTTTGCGTCTGTGTAAATGTATGGGTGTGTGTGTATTTGTTCACCTTCCTTTTTTTCCCCCATCGTAAGTCTTTCCTCTCCCGGGATTGGAATCGCTCCTTATCCCCCTTCCTTAAAACCCTCATCATTTCCTTTTCCCTCTCCTTCCCTTCTGCCTGAAGAAGCAACTGGGTTGCGAAAGCTTGTGTTTGTGTCTTCATTTATTTATTTGTGATGCTGTCACACCTGTGCTCCTTCGCCTGGTGAGTAATCTTCCTCTATTTTTTATATATAATTTTTCCTGCTAGGAATTTTTCGTCTTAATATTCAGTTCTCCAGATGGTGATGTTAATTTGTTTACTGAAAATGTGAATTAACAGTTAAAAAGATCTTTAAGAATAAGTAAATTAATATTGTAAGGCTGCATGGCAAATAATGAAACAAGGCAATACCCCAAACTGCACATGACTCTGCTTGACCCTGGGGCATTAAGTCATTACTTTTTAAATATAGTTAAATAAATAGGAAATGGTAATAAAACAACAAATTAAATGGTGATGCATCTGGTTGGACCACAACTGTCAGTTGACTAAGAATATCACAGAGTGCTTTCACATCTGCTTATATTACTAAAGCTTAATAAGTTCTGTGAGTAAGGACTGTTATTGGTTATCTAATCACATCATTATAAAAAGTATACTTATTATCTGCACCATTAGGATTTATTTTTAATAAATGTTTGGAATATGGCACTTTTGCTAACAGTGTATCAAAAGCTGTCCCAGTTTTGAAAAAAGGAACCATATAACTTCCCCAAAGCTAGAGACCAGCCTCAATAGTCCCAATTATCTCAAAGATATTTGAGACACTGCTATAGACAGATATATGCAGTTACTTTGAAAAACTAAAATATCCTATGTAATCCCCTTTTGTAAGGCGAGCATACAACAATGGCTATCTTTGATCATCAATCAACCCATACCAGCTTTTCAGGACTATAATGTGGTATCACTGGTTTTGGGTGACCTAAGGAAAGCCTTCGATTGCAATCCAATTCACATACTTCTTAGGAAACTTGAGCTTTACAGAGTGCAGGTTAGTGGCTAAAGTCTCAATCAGCAGCATCAGTAGCGGCGCGGTGCGTTCATAGCAGTGTTAGGTTGGCAACATAGTACATTTCGAGTAGCCTATGGAGTGTACGATAATTCATTTACTGACTATACAAGGGTACATCGACAAATATTATTAATTTTACTAATATGTCACGATTTTAAGGGTTGTGGTTAGGCAGGAACCTAAGATTACAGCTTAAATTGTTGTGAGTGAATATTCTGATTTTTACGAATATGTCATGATATTAAAGGAAGTGGTTATGCAGAAACCTAAGAGTACAGATTAAATTGTTGCAAGTGTTTTACCAAATTATGAACATTGAAAAATACAGTGTAATTCGTATCATTTGAGAGATAAGCACACATATATTTCAATTTACATAACAACAAAGTGTTTCATCTGAACAGAAAGACAGTGCATGTAGAGAAACGTAGTTTTGTAGTGTGCGATCTTCTACATTCAAACTCTGCGATTCATTTCAAAAGTAAAATCATTCAAACATGATGTTAACACATTCATTTTCACATATTGTAAACATTGTGTGCCACCATTCATCCCAGCATCCACAGCAACTGTTGCCAACACTGCCACTTCACGTCACATAAATACAATAGGCCATCCCGCTGATCGAGACTTTTACACAGGTTAGCACATTAGCTTTGATAAATTCATACTTACAAAACAAAAAATAATATGTAATAAGGAAAAGCCCAGGTAGGAATCTGACAATATAATGCTATAGGCCTATATACTTTTATTTTAAATATATTAAATGCTTTAAACAATGAGGCATCCGCTTTTGGGAATTTTTTGTGATCTCTTAAAGGCTTTTGATTGTGTACATCAATGGGTTCTTACAGATAAGCTCAAGTATTGTGTTATGAGTGAGACAATGCACTGATGATTTCATTCTAACTTAACTGGAAGAGTACAGAAAAGTGAACTATGTAGTTCACATACTGCACAAAATCAACCATTTTCTCGAACCAGGAAGCTATCGCGATTGAGGACCCACAGGACTCAGTCTTCGTCCTTTGATGTTCTTAATACACATTAATTGATTTGTGTGGGGGCTCACATTGTTAAAAATGTCTTTTAATTACATATTCAAACATCTAAACCAAGACACCACCATTTAATGTTGACGACAGCTTTTACTGGCACAATAAGCTTATTTGGGATATTAAATATGATCAACTGTCCTGCAATTACAATAAAACTTATTTCACAAAGGTAATTCTAATAATGTTGCTACATTTAAATCAAAATTAAGTATAGCATAACATCATTATGATTACCTTCATTAAGTATGTTTTATCATATATATTCACGTGATGTCTATACCAAAAGAACAGACGTCACTTCTGGTCCTACAGTTATTTTTTCCATACACAGAATATATGACATAAACTGCGAATGGGCAAAGCTGACAATGTGTACCCAGCCGGGATTCGAACCTGGGTCTCCTGCTTTCTAGGCAGTTGCACTGACCCCCTACACCACTGGGGACACAGTGATTATTGCACCTGCAAGGACTACCTAAGCACGCCTCCCGTCAGACACAAATTTCCAGTTTTACCCTGTCCACAGTACTCAAACTCATAGTCACTATGTACTAATTCCCATAAGAGTAAGGGCTTCAAACTTGACCACCCCTCCCCACTAACAAAATGATCATTGCCTGTCGCTGGCATATTATATACATACATGTGGCGTCTATTCTGAAAGAACAGATGTCACTTCTGATCCTGCAATAGTAGTAGTTTCCCCCCCCCCCCTTCCATTCACAGAATATATGACATCAACTGCGACAATTAGAAACTTTCCTGGTGTATTTCATTATTGCCATGTTTGACTGTACGGTATACTATGTTTTACTGATATCATAGGCCTATATGAAATACTTTATCCTGTATTATGACAAAACCAAAATCAATGTAAAATTATCTGTGGTGAATAAAATTCTTGATTTACACTCACTTAAAGACACCTACAATATGTATTATACCAAGAAGGAACAATACACAGAGTAGGGCATTCTAAGTTGTGTCTTGGGTGTGCATATTAATGAAAATTTTAAATGGGAAAATCAAATATTAGACCTGCTAAGCCATTTAGGTTCTGCTAACATTTGCCACAAGAGTAACTGTCAACTTTGGGGATACTAAAGACTGTAAGTTAACATTTTCATTTACTGATATCATGGCCTTTGACATAATATTCTAATGTAACTCCACTGTCAGACAAAAAGTATTCACTGCACAAAACTAGGCCTACCTAAAATTAAATGTGGGCTTCATTTATGTACATCATTAAGAAATTCCAGTGGCAGACACTGCAAGAGAGATGATCCGTATCACAGTGTGGTCCCCTGACAAAGTTCCAAGAATGCACATTTCACAAAAGAGTCAACCAATGTACATTGTCTCCCCTATGTAAATCCTCACAAAGTGATCACAAGGACACGATTAGAGAGATTAGGGCCCACAGGGAGGTATACAGACAACTAGTATTTAAAAAGAAATTAAAGGAATTTCTGAATGGCAACTCCTTCTACAATGTAGATGAATTTTTAGATAAAACTGTAAAAAATAAATAAAAAAGCCTTAAAATTTTGATTTTTAAGTGTAGACAACACTTACTAGATCGACACGTTCCACATCATAACGAAATGTCGTCTGTATATGATCTAGGGAACAAGTATTAATCTAATCTCTTTTTTCCCCCCCTGCACCATACACAACTGGAATAGAAGGAAGTGACAAATAGTACACAAAGGACCCTCCACCACCCACAATGTGATGTGGCTTGTGGAATATGGGTGCATATGTAGATGTTACAAGTACTGTATCTAAGAAGCTGGAAATATTAACCACATCCTCAAAGTACAAGTCTGCACTTAGGATTGATGTGATTTTGAGAGTAATAGTGGTAATCACATGTAGAAAACTAAAATAATTTCCATTGTCCTTTATGGATCCAACATGGGAGACATATGATAAACACTGTCAGTCAGCTTATGACAAATTATATGTAACATTTATCACAGACGTTTTCAAATGTAAATTGAAAAATGTTTTTCCTTACTAACTCCTCCTACACCACAGAACAATTTTTTCATAGAAATAATTAGTAGTTTTTACAGAAAATACTGTAATTGTTCAGAATGTATGCAGATATGTTACTCATAATTACTATGCATTCTGTGTGTTTTGTTAACATATTAGTCAACACGTATTTACTGTTACTCTAGGCCTACAAACTGAACATTAATTAACTAACTTATATGGTGAAATAGCCCCTTTGGTTACTCCTATAAACTACAGTACGTTGTAACAAATTATGAGGAGTGATGAGAGCACAAAATACATTACTGCCCTACATATGCGATTCGGCTGCTGTGTCATTAATAGGCGTACTTTCAACAGAACATTTGCATGATTTAACAAAGACCAATACCAGCCGAATCCCTTAAATAAAAAAGGAAGGAAGCTTAGGATTTAACGTCCCGTCGACAACCGTTAAATCAAAGCTGTTAACTAAAACGTTAGCAGTTCTTAAATTTACATATTTTGATTTAAATATTCTTATAACTTTATCAATTGCCCAAACATCACAACACACCAAAACTTCATTGTAGATTGGTTCCATCATATTTATGCCGCAACAAAATAGGTACAAAATTTTGCATTACTTCAATAACATTAGAAAAGCAATAACCATTTTAATAAAATGTACTATTCTACTTGCGAATTACTATCATTTCCCTATGAATACGCATAAAAGTTCTGATATAACAGCAGTGCATCACTGCCAGATACACTTCTTGACATAGTAACCAACTGTGCCTAAGAGTTTCGCAGTCCAGAATGATCACTATTAACATGTGCGTTCCAATACATACAGCGAAATGATAATAAAATTACAATTTCATCATGGTAGTTTCTGTTGAAAACAGGAAAGTATCGACTTGCGTTAGTAGCCCAATCAGCTTTTGCTGATGCTTCATATTACGCTGCTCGCAGTTGGTCTTGATTTAACCAAACCACAATTTTCATAACAATTTAATGACATAAAAAAATTAAACAGCTGTTCTCCCTCCCTCCCCCTATCTCTCTCTCTCTCTCCTTTTGTCTCGGCAAAGATCGAGTATATAACAAGATAGCAGTATTTATTTTTGATGTCGTGTGTAAATATTCACGGATACGAAATAAATTCAGAGACATTAAATAAATTGTGTAATAGCACGTAAAACATTAAAATGATAAAACAACTTGTGTGTCGCATATTTGCCTAGAATGTTATGGTGACATATGGTTGATAATAATCAGTGTTTTGAAAACATCATAATTAATATTACGAACAACAAACAGAGGGAACAGTATATTTTGTAAGCGAATTTGAAACTTTCATATAAAGTGAAAACTGCAGTAAAGTATTTGCATTGGCAAAATCGGGGGAACTGTTCTAACTTTCGGATAATCTTTGACACTGTGTTAACAAACAACAATTCGGCGGGAAGATCGTTTACTGGTTCCCGGCAAAATTCAGAAACTGGCGGGACTGTAACGTTGCCAAATTATGATGGTCAGTGTGAGATTAAGTTTTTGTTTGGATATTATTTATTGTTGCTGTACGATTCTAATTTGATAAGATAAAAAGTAACATTAAATGTAATCGGTAAAGGTTATAGCATAAGGCTTTTGTTGTGCTCTGAAAAGGATTATTTAAGAAAATTGGCTTCTCTGTACTAACACCAGCTGACAGTGTAAGCTCCCATTGGTAGGCATGCTCGTTTCCCGCGTTTTTCGTATTTATAACTCGGTGGTATGTGGCAAGTTAGTCAGTCTGCCTTAGTACTCTGGTGTAGAAAGTAGTGGAGTGTAAGTGAAATTTTCGTTACCATGCCTTTGCAAGCAGTCGGTGACAAGGAAAATGCGCCGCTTACTCTATCTCCATTAAAACTGAACCCTAATGTAAGTATTTAATGCAGTTTATCATAGTGAGAGTAGTAGTTTATACTTCACTGAAATGTTATTCAAAAACTAATTAATTAAATTTTGTAGGTGACTTCGCCAGGAAAACATCGTAATGCTGTTTTGGATGAAACTACGCGGCACAACATACCCAAACAAATCAGCTTTGTAAGAAATATTTTTTATTCTAAAGGTAAAAGTTTTGGTTGAACTTATTGTTTTCTAAGTAAGTCCGTTTTACAGGGCAACGATAACGTAATCGTGAAGGATAAGAAGCCTACCAAAAAATTTGATATAGAGTTGGAACCTCTACTGAGAGAGAACCCAAGAAGATTTGTCATTTTCCCAATTCAGTATCATGATATTTGGGCTATGTATAAAAAAGCAGAAGCGTCTTTCTGGACGGCTGAAGAAGTAGATTTATCGAAGGTAAGTCATGTCTGGTGATGTTTCATGACTAAGCCACGACAATAGTTTGATATTAGAGGAAAATTTAACTGCATCATATGTTTTATAATGGGTAAACAGGGCCAAAAAGTTAAGTTCGTAAGACTTATAAAGTTAATTGTAATTTATATTTTGGGTAGTTCGGCAATATGGAGTTCATTAATAAGTATACATTTTCATTTCACAGGACTTGGTTCATTGGCAGCAGCTAAAACCTGAAGAAAGGCATTTCATTTCCCATGTTCTAGCTTTCTTCGCTGCTAGTGATGGCATTGTTAACGAAAACCTGGTTGAAAGGTTCAGTCAAGAAGTTCAAGTAACTGAAGCAAGATGTTTCTATGGCTTCCAAATTGCTATGGAGAATGTGCATTCTGAGATGTATAGTCTTCTCATTGATACATACATTAAGGATTCTGCTGAAAGGTTTGTGATGAATCAGAACTAGAAATTAACAATTAACCATTAGTTAATAGTGTGAAATAATCCAGTTTTCTCTTTTTTTTTTTATTTTTAGAGAGTTCCTCTTCAATGCTATTGAAACTTTGCCATGTGTAAAGAAAAAGGCTGACTGGGCACTCAGGTGGATTGCTGATGAATCTGCCACATTTGCAGAGCGTGTAATTGCATTTGCTGCTGTGGAAGGCATATTCTTCTCTGGCAGTTTTGCAGCTATTTTCTGGCTTAAGAAGAGAGGTTTAATGCCAGGTCTTACATTTAGCAATGAACTTATTTCAAGAGATGAGGTAAGTTTTGGAAATGTTTTTCTCTTTAAATGCTTCTGTAATGTTGTTTCGCTCAAAACAAATTTTTTTGCAGGGTCTCCACTGTGACTTCGCATGCCTTATGTTCAAGCATGTTGTCCAGAAGCCTACAGAAATAGAAATAATTAGTATCATTAGGGATGCTGTTAAGATTGAACAAGAATTCTTGACAGAGGCATTGCCTGTGGCAATGATAGGCATGAACTGTGATCTTATGAAGAAATATATTGAATTTGTTGCTGATAGACTTCTTGTGGAGTTGGGCTGTCCAAAGGTAAGTTTCCCATACAATAGACATTTTTAAGTGGTTACAGTGAGGTTAATTCCTTTGTTCTGACTGATTTTTACTAAAGCTGCTCAGTTCTGTTGTTATACCTTTATTCTGATGTTGCTTTTATAATGTAATACAGGAATTATCTACTGAATAAGGTGCTTCCTTTGTTCTTCGGTTTAATAAAAAACACATGTATGAACATGTTAATTTCCTGGCGTTTAACATCTCCTTTGGTTACAGGGTATGCAGTTCCTGTATTTGGTTTGAGTTCTCAAAATATTTTGAGCAAATGTAACGAGGCTCTACTTTAGATGTTGCATTTTATGCGTGTTAATGATTAAGACATTTACATAAGACATTTTTTGTGACATGATTGGTAAAAGGGATGTACCTTGGGATACTCTTAACAACTTGGCATGTTTGTAATTCCTAGTAGACTAGTGCATTTTGATTGGTTATGGGTTGATCAGGAAGCACTGGCTTCCAGAGTACATGTTCATGAGGAAATAGGTTATTAATAACAATGGCAGTTACCCAGTCTTTCAGAACCGTGGGCAGAAATTGTTGTTAAAATATCGTTGGAAGTATATTGTTTCATTAAAAATACAACAGCTGCACAATTAGGCTTCAGTTTTTATTTTCATTGTTGGCTTCAATTTTTGTGGAATTTCAAAAGCAAGTGTAGACATGCTGCCACACAGCTTGGAAAAAGGCTTAGTATCCAATGTGTTATAGCATTGTTGTAATTCTGTTCATTTCCTTCGTGGTTGTCGGAACATGACAGTTTGGATCTTAAGACAAGTTGGTTTTTTGTTTACCATTATCAGAAAATTGTTCCCCTTGGACAAAAGTTGTATGTAACTGTTACTCGTTCATTGTACATTAACTGCTTCTGTAATGCATATGAACAGCCATAGTGGCTCCTGGGTAATTTATTAGAACACTTACAAACAATTTACATTGAAGGTGCAACTGTAACGGAACAATATATCAAGCAACCTAGCATCAAAGTATAATATGATATTTACACCATTCAGAAGAGCAGTTCTCCATATACAAAATGTTCACTTTGTGAAAATAATTAATTCATTGGTCCGACAAGAGAATGTTAAGAACCTGTCAACCATAGAGCAGGAACGGCATTGATTATTTCTTGGCCCAACACACGCCTGTTATTTGAAAACCTATTAAAATAGAATGAGGGGAATAACCTTTTGTGTTGACCGTGAAATAATGCTGTTCCTACTCTATGGTTGACAGGTTTTTGATGTAACCTTGTCAGCAAATTAATTGTCCTCGCAGTTATTGTAGTATAATGTAAAACTGTTGATCGTTTCATTTATCGCTCCATCAAGTTTCACCTTCAATACATATAGTTTGCAAGTGTTGTACTGAATTGCTACTGCTCATTAGTGGTTCCAAAAATTATTTCATACCGATTAGCTAAAACTTTTTCTATTTCGCGTGCAAATCTTGGCTGAGAAAAAGGTGTGCTTATTAACATAATAATATGGAAGATGTCTGTCTGATAGTAAGCATAGGATGCTTTACCATTGTTTCAATAAGCTCTTCTAATATTTTCTCCCATAAGTGTTGGGTACTTCAGCCTCCTGTGTGCCTAGACTGTTAAGAAAACTTAATTTGCTGTGCTATTTTTGGAAAGTTTACTTTTTGAAGATAAGATATTAGTTTTGCTATATTAGAAGCTGGAGCAATTTCTTGATCAATGAAGTTAATATCGATAAAAAGGCCTCTTGTGATATGTCAGTGACACTCGGTACTTTGGAAGGTTTCTGTACACACAAACATGGCACAAAAGTTTTATCTGATAAGTTGGTAGTTCGAATTTTGCATTGTTTCCTTGAAATGTAGAATTCCTATAGTCGTGTGGCAACTAACACTTCATGTACAATTGATGATCTACATCATCATCATCATCATTATCCTAGTATGAGACTTAAAAAAAATTGATTTTGTTGGAACTGGTTGGGTCTACCGTGGATACTTGGCAATTTCTTTTGAAGAAGGAAAACTACTTCATGTGTTCCTTTGTCTGTTTTATTTCTGGCAGTCTTTCATAGCTCAGTATTGCACAGTTCCATCAGAGTATCAGTTTATTAAAGTGATACTCAGATTTTGGCCAATAAGTACATATAAGTGGAAAATATATAAAAATACAGTAAATGGAACAGGCAACTAAGAAATGAGTTTGACAGCAAGTGTAACATTTGAAAGAGAAATAAGAAATCGTGTTAAGTACAGAAGAACATGGTAACATAGCGATTAATTTTAGTCATACGAGATTGCTCAAAATGGTACGTTAAATTTTGTTTAAAACAATGGAAGGTCCAGTAAGGAATGTTATTTTTAATAATAATAAGTAGATTGAGAACTACTCAATACTCGGGAAGAGCACTCTCGTCGACAAAATTGCTCTGGCACAGTGTGGATGAGTGTGCACTTTCTGAGTAAGGCCATGGCTGAAAATTTAGGATTGTTTCTCTTGTTTGTGTCTTTACGGTGAGTTGTTCCTTATATTATTATTATTATTATTATTAAATTGTGTGTACACTGGTATGCTTGTATTGTAACTTGCAATTTCCTGCACATGTTATATAATGCAGATCCTACACTTCACTACCCTTTTCTACTGTTTTCACTTCTCAATAAACTACAGCTCATCCACAGAAAGCTGTAGTTAACTTCAGATATTGTCTACAAGGTAATTCATAAATGTCTTGTGAAAAGAAATTGTCCTATACCCCTTTCGAGTGAGCATGCTTGCTATCACTTTGTCTTCAACTTTTCTCTGTTGAGAATAGGTGCCTGTACTTGGCACGATTATTTTTATTTAACTTTATACAACCACTTTCAACAGTGTAACTGCCATCAGGTGGTCTACAAATATACAAGGAAGAATGTAACAACTGCGTGCAAAATTTTTACAGCAAACCTTATTTGCTGAATGTTATATACATACCATTTACATCAAATAACACAAGCTTGTTAATGTTCATGGAGAGTGCTTAGTTTAAAAAAGCTTGCTTGTTACAATGAAACAAGCATCATTGAACTATGTGCCAGGTAACTCGAAGTATGTTCTGCTATTCTAACTGAAAACCACAAATAATTGTAATGTAAGCCACAGTTGAGAAATCTTAAGTGTGTGTTTATGAGGCGCTCTTCTGCCACAATAACTTCACATAAAAATATCTTTCTTAAGGTATGTGTATGCTGGGATTTGTATTGGCATATGTATGTGTGATAATGCATTTGCATTTGGTTTCTAGCCACTCCTACTTAGCCATTTTGCACTTCTTCTGTATTTGCACTCCAGCAATGCTTGATTAACGGCTGTCATTTTGCTGTGTATTTGTCTAGTAATGTGGCGTTTTACAAATAGCAACATTCCAATCATTCAAATTGGTCAGCACAGTAACCAACCAGTAATGAAAATTAAAAAATATTTGTGGACTAGATATCGGACAATACTTAGTAACAATGTGGACAGATTTGTCTCTGCTGACCTAGCAACAAGCAGATCACTCTCAAAACTATCAAGCTGAAAAATCACTTAATGATCAAATTGCCCAGGCTTCGTTTATGGCTTTGTGAAGATAAATCTGTCAAATGTATCATTGCTAAATATCATCCGAAGTATGGAAAAGATATCTGTGCAGTTGTATTGGCCAAATAATTGTACTTCGTATTTGCACCTAATGACATGCTGTTTTACGAACCACTAAATCCAATTGCACAGTTGGCATGCTCACACTTCATTCATCAGGGTATGGTGCAGAACAGTATCAAATAACTGTAAGAATGAAAGATACCTCGGGTCCTGTAACTATTCCATCTTGGTCTTGTGGATGGATACTGTGAGCTGGTTTCATATGATGCTTTCGTAAACTGTGGATCCCTTCTAATGAGATGTCTGGTATCTAGAAATAATGCTCCAATATAAAGTGTCACATAATTTTGCAACTACAGATGTTGGAGTTATATGCCTACAGTTCCGCTTGTTAAACAAACCTTGAAATAACATGTGCTAAATTTGGGCACTTTTCCTGATAATGACTACACTGCTGCTAGGAGAAAAATGTCATAAAATGGGTATCCCTTCAGGTCCAGAGCCCTTCCCTCTGTTGAGAGATTGCAGTTGCTATCTTACTCATGATTCCTTAATTTCTCCCTGCATATAGTGTATGGTATTAAAAGAAGACTTAAGGTTGTGCAGCCAGGTATGAAATTTTTTTTGGGGGGGGGGGGGGGGCAGTGTGCTCCTGTCATTCTCCAGGCAATACTGCAGCAAGAGAGCAATGTGCTTACATTGTGAACTTAAGTGTTCACAGTATGACCCATTAGAAAATGTGCTCCACTTTGCACTCCATGTTGCGAAGGCAAGAGTTCTCGCATAGACCTTGTTAGCTGAGTCAGTGTGTTCCACCACTGCACTGCAGTGCTTTGCATGGTGGGGACAACTTGACATGCCCCTGTGTGTGTGTGTGTGTGTGTGTGTGTGTGTGTGTGTGGGGCGGGGGACCTCATCCTCACAAGCATGGTTTGTAATATGTGGAATCATTCATTGAACTTCTCAGATGTGCCTTATGTTAATGATTACATTAGCTATTTTATATACGAAATGGTTGTAGCTAATGAAAATTTTGAGTGCAGTAATTCCAAATTTATGCATTTTACAATTAATGTGGTTAGAGTGCTAAATAAGATTGTCATTGCAATTTTTATTGCAATATTAAGCAATACTGTAAGCTGTGGAAAGATGCTACTTACTCATTCTTATTGTGGGGAACAAGTTGCTTCATAGAAAAGCAAAGTAGTGCTGTTGACTTGTTGTATTTGTACAAACAAGCATGTGGTCAGTTTCAAATATTTCAAGAAAAATAGTGACAATAGTCTTGAACGCTGAGTGTCTGACAGGTGTTCGCACTACCATCTGAACCATTTGACATAGTTGAAGCACAACCTTCAAGGACAGTTTATCAGTCATTTATGTGCTGCCATTAAAACTTTGCAGTCCTTTTCCTTGGAATTTGCTAGATAGTGAACTTCGGTACAAAACTATCCTGCAAAGTCGTCCTGAACTGAATTTTTGATACCTGAAGAATTGTTTGTGTTAAGTTTTATTTACATTTTTAGTGAGTGACCAACACATTACCAAATCCATTCCATAGGCATTTCTTTTACCTGGTATAGTAAGTAAAGATCCCTGGAGTTGAATCTTTCTTTTGTCTTGGTAGAATGATTTGTGTGATATCATGCTTTCGTGGCATCAATGCATAAATCTTTGGTGCATGTGGTTGTCAAAATTTCATTCCCATCCTTCCCTATTTACTTATCAGTAATGTATTTATTATTATTTATTCTCTTTTGTAAGCTTATTCTTTCCAATATATTGATTGACATTTGTCATCTGCATTCTGCTTAATTTTCTTTCAACTTGTTCCTTTTTTATATTTGTAAGGGTAACAATCTCCTTTGCCCTTACACTTTATGGTTCTTTCTGTGAAACAATTTGCACATAAAATGTTATCAGATGTTTTCCTCTCCTGCATCACTGTTTTCAAGGCCCTCTCCCCTCTTCACGGAGTCTTGCATTTTCCCCCAAAAGCTTTCCTGCCCAAGGAGAATCTCTAATTTTCACTGTACTTCAGTTCAAAAGCTGCTAAGTTTATCAAATACTAGTATGCTTGAATTTTAATACATCTTCCATATATTGTTATGTCAATGAAGCCGTCTTTTCCAATTTTGGTCACTGGTAAAAGTTTCCAGTTTTCATTCCAAACTACCCATAGTTCAAATATTCTCCATTGCCTGTAGTTTTCTTAGTTTCTGCTTGTATTGTGCTATCATCAATGTGCATATGTAGATTCCCAGTGAAGGTCCTTTAATTTTTTTCCCTGAGCTCTGAAATGCATTCTCTTCAGTCAACACGACAAAAATCTTTCAACGTTTTCAGACGCACATTTTACATGAATAGATTGATTTTTGGTGTTCATTGCTAATAACATGTATTTTCTTTTTAGGTATACTTGTCAGAAAACCCATTTGACTTCATGGAACACATTTCCTTGGAGGGAAAGACAAATTTCTTTGAGAAGAAGGTAGGAGAGTACCAGAAGTGTGGTGTTATGGCAAACAAAGAAGAAAATGTATTTACACTTGATGCCGATTTTTGAACAGCAGTGTTGTGATAACTCAGTCCAAAAGGATACTGTATAAATTTGTATATTTTACTGCGTGTTTGTCTGTCATTTTTGTAGTATTCATCACTCATTATCTTCACTCCTCTGTAACTACACATTCTTACTGTTGCTTTGTGCATGTCTTTATTTATTTGTGACTAGTTCTACAAACTTTATCTCAAGACAAGATACATATAGAAACCTACTTTTCATGTGTTTCTTATGGCTGGGATTTTTGATCTATGATCACACAATGTATTATCTCTACAGCCTACATTTAGCTTGTGTGAAAAGAATTGTGCAATACTTTTTTACTTGTATATACTTGAATGAAATAAAATATAAAGATATTATTACACACTTGTATTAAAATATTCAACATCCTGGCTATATTGTATTTCAGCTTATACCATAAAGACAGTCCATTATTGTCAAACTACTTACGACCTTTTATGTGCCAGTTTGGGGTAGAAGTCTATGGAGGTTTTGTGTGTGTGTGTGAGAGAGAGATCTTACTTACGGCATTGTAGTGTGCTGATGTTGGTAACCTTTCATGCTATGTGAAACATCACACACACTCGCAGAATGGGGAATTATTTTTTTATGTAGGCAGCAAAATGAAGAATTAGTGGAAGAAAAGATATCGTAATTTGTAGTTTCTGATGTAGCTATGCTTGAATTGCAGCGTAGTACAGCAAAGATCCAATAGAGGCAGTGTTACATAGCATACCAAATAATTAATAGATGACGATGCTGCGTTAGAATCCTCTGAAAAATCAGGCACGTTCAATGGAGGAGGATAATTATGTTGATAAGGAAATAAATAATTAATTTTTGTATGATCAATAATTGATCCCCCTTAAGCAAATATTTCATTGTCAAGATAAATGTACTAAACTGCTGCTACTGCAAGTAAAATTTAACCCAGGTACGACACAATAATTTTTTATTAGCTGTATCCCGCATGCCATGGAAAGAAAGAGTTCTTTCTGCGGGTATTATTTGAATTTAAAACACTACATTTCTTCGCGTCTATCGATGTTCTACTTCTTTGCAAGGAAAATAGAATTTATGTAGTTCCCTTTCTGATTTCGGTGTATCCTCATTACATTTTGAGTGTGTTCTGTTGAGGAATACTCTAAAACGCCACAATAAAGGAAAGGACAAAGGGAGGTGATGTCATTTACATAGGACACCAAATAACTAATTATTACATTGCTGCATTTTTTTTTTTTTTTTTTTTTTTTTTTTTTTTTTTTTTTTTTTTCTCCATTCCCATGACTATGGTGTAATACATTACGAGAAGAGGTAAAATTTTACTTACGGCGGCGGCGCTGTGCGCTGATGTTGGCAACGGCTGTCAAATACATTTTCAAAAGTCAGTCATGTAGAATGAGGTGAATTATTATTTATGTTCCGGATGAAATTAATTTATGCCATTCTGGTCAGTAATTTAATCATCCCCGTAAAGCGAATAGTTAGTTTCAAGCAATAGCAAACTAAACTGCTGCCACCGCAAGTAAAATTTTACCCAGGTAGGACAAATATATTATTCCTAGCTGTATCCTATAAGCTTTGCAATATCATGGAAAGAAAAGAAGTGCATCTTTCAACGGGTATAACCACTAAATGGTACACAGAGTAGAAATATCTATGGAGTGAGCATTGTGTACTGTGGATCTTCACATTAAGATGGAATTACCACATGATATTGAGACAAATCCACTCTTCCACGCATTTATTTGCTCTTTAGATTGGTTTGTAGCACATTGGCTGCAAAGAAGCCCCACCTTTTCGTAGAGCAACCACATAACATGAAATAACATCTAAATAAATGTCACAGAAACAACAAGAAAGTTGAGGAAGTGTCGCTAAAAGGGCCACTTACACAGTCGTCCGTCTTAACCCAACACAAAATGGACCAAGATAGTCAGAGATTAGTAGATTTTTCCCAATATCACAAGACATTTCCATCCTATTGTTCAGGAGACAAACTGTACTGCGCATCTGAATGCTCACTCCAGAGATATTTCTGCTCTGTGCCTGCCACTAGAGATAATATACACATGTGAGCCACAAACTCATCAGAAACCTCTGCTTTCATAACTGTTTGGTACAATATTGTGATTAAAATTTGTAATTACTTACTTTTGGTATGGAGTACATTAAGATAAAGACGTCTTCTTCTGCAGAGACAACTGTTCTTAGTTATAATCCGGCTTCTGAGTACATGGATCTATTACACAAGGTCAGTTTCAGCTTCGTGTTTTAATATGTGGGGCATGTATTAGCTGAATGAGTGGCTGATGCTGCTAACGAAGTCAAGACAATTCCCTGGAAATACTATATTTAATGGAAAGTTCTAAATAGATGATCAGTTGACGCTATTCCTTCAACAATTGCCAGTCTTACTTTATCGCACAATGACACCACCATGACGTCTTATTTAAACAGGCATGAACTGCCCTGTTTATTTAATTACCAGACTTTCAGCATTCGTTGAGTTTTCAATAATAGGGAGCACTGCATATGAATAACTACATTGTCCCCCATGCAACATACTACTAATACAGCATGCACTTACTGTGAGATAAACAGTGTAGTACTATACTGTAGAACCAATACATGGCGCTGTTATTATTACTATTTCTCTTGTCAATGATAGAAGTGTTTTCAGAAGTTTACGCCAAACAGACAATTGAACACCAGAGTAAGACTTTATGAACACAACCTAACATTGAATTTACATTGTTCTAGAGTATGGACTTAAATTAATTTCACTTTCTGTATGAAAAACTTTATGAACATTCATCGTTTTCAACAGTGACTTCTAATTACATTTGACATCTTGGCTAGGAGAATTGAGTTTATTGACAGAGCGATCCAACAAGAAATCTGTTTTTGCTGATCTAGGTCCGTACCCCTAAAAAACAATGTTATACATGGGTCCTTTCTGTGTTATGTTGAACTCAGATTTTCCTTTACCTTATTCGAGGATGAAGTTTGTTGTTTTGTAATGAAGTCAAAAGGGTTGTCTTTGCTGCTTAGTTCATTTGACTCTCCTTGAACCTCAAAATCTAATAATTTGTCTTCAGTTTGTTGGATCTTGTAGGGAGCAATGGTTTTCCTGCTTGTGTTACAAATCATTGAAATTTCTGGATTCAAGCTACACATTCAGTCAGTTTTTATGAAAAACTTCAAAGTTTGTACAGAAACTCTGAACAGAAGGACATGTACATATGCATTCCATTGACTTCATTTGCAGACTGAATAACCATCACTCCAGTAGGTGCATCATGAGGTGCAATAACAATGAAAATGGAGGAGTTCATTTTTGAAATTATCCACGAAAATGTGTGCCAGAAAAACTAATTTCTGTTCAAAGTCTTGTTTGTTATATATTTGTTGTTTTATCAAAATACAACTATGTGGTTGATATACATGTTATGGTCACTGTTAGATTTCATTCCACCATACCTTTAAGTTTAAGAAGCTTATATGTATGAAAATACCAATTTATACGTAAAAAATAGATGAAGTACACTTACCAGGCGAAGGGGCACAGGCAGTAATAGCAACAAATAAACACACACACACAAAAATGCTAGCTTTCGCAGCCTAGCTGCTTCATCAGGCAGAAGGGAGGAGAGGGAAAAGGAAATGATGAGGGTTTTAAGGAAGGGGGTAAGGAGCCATTCCAATCCCGGGACAGGAAAGACTTACCTTGGAGGAAAAAATGGACGGTAAATAAATGCACACACACCCACACATTTACACAGACACAAGTACACTTAGGCAGACATACTCTGCCTAAGTGTACTTGTGTCTGTGTAAATGTGTGGGTGTGTGTGCATTTATTTACCGTCCATTTTTTCCCCCAAGGTAAGTCTTTCCTGTCCCGGGATTGGAATGGCTCCTTACCCCCTTCCTTAAAACTCTCATCATTTCCTTTTCCCTCTCCTCCCTTCTGCCTGATGAAGCAGCTAGGCTGCGAAAGCTAGCATTTTTTTTGTGTGTGTGTGTCTGTGTGTTTATTTGTTGCTATTACTGCCTGTGCCCCTTCGCCTGGTAAGTGTACTTCATCTATTTTTTACGTATATTTTTCCTGTTAGGAATTTTTCCTCTATAATAAAATACCAATTTAGTATGTCATAACCTACTATGTGTTACATATCACTGTAAAAGGCATTAAAATACTTATTTAATGTGTGTTAATTTGACATTGACTTACCCTTAAGTTCAGATTTGTTAGATCATTTTCATATCTAAAACAAATGAAGGTAAAATATAATAATGGAAACTCCAGGCCGGAATTAAACAATATGACAGTTTACTACTCACCGCAAAGACATAACAGTGAGCTGCAAAATGCATATAAAACAATGCACACATACAGCACATAAGCTATTGGCCATGTCCTACTTCAGGACAAAGAACATTAACACAGATACATACTCCGAATTCGGAGTGAGGCCGCCCGAGATCGGTGATCTACGAAATGAAGATACATATGTACTACCCAACATACCTTGCAGTAAGTCAGTTTTACAGTGAAAATCTCATAATTTATTTTCATTTTGTTGGGCCTTGTAGGAAGCAATGGCTTTTCTATATATGTATCACAAATTAGAATGTTACACGAAGAGGTCTACTTAGTAGTTGAACTTGCAACCCATCTCGACTGCATTGTAACATTGAGTACTGTTTTGCAAACAGTTCTGTTTATTTATTTACATTAATAGTTTTATTAAAATTACTTGGTGATTGACAGGTAACAGTGGTGGGGAGCAGGGTTGCCGGCTCAACAACAGCATGCCACAGCAAATTGACAAGTTGACTCCCACTAACATAGGTAGAAATGATCATCAGAATAAAATATGAAAAATTAGAGCTCGAACAGAGAGATTCAGGTGCTCTTTCTTCCTGTGCGCTATTTGAGAATGGAATGGGAGATAAATAGTATAATGGTGTGACTCTTGAGTTTTTCCCGGCATATTTGATAATCAAAATATCCACGGGTGCACTGCCGGTCTATAGTGTCCAACGGGCTCTATAGACCGGCAGTACACCCATGGATATTTGGAGTATAATGGTGGTCCGATGAACGCTCCGCTAGGCACTTAAATGTGATTTTCAGAGTATCCCATGTAGATGTAGTAGTTACACATCAAAATAGAAACAAGCTGTGTACTTGACTGTTGTTAATGTCTTTGTAGGTAATTGGAAGTGTGTGTGTGGGGGATGGTGGGTTGGTGGGGATAACAATAATTGCTGCTGCTGCTGCACTTCTGGTGGAGGGTTCACATGCAATAATTGTAAATAAAAGGTGTATAACAGAAACAAAGGTGAGCAATCATTCACATGCCTTTTAGTAACAAATAATTTAAACAAGCAGTGAAAACTGGGGCTTGTGGTTCATGATAAACCTTCACGTGTATCGAGAGTAGATAAACTTGTAAGATATGTCAAATGCTATCATACCATTTATCAGTTTAATTTGTACAATATTTTCTGTGTGTTCTTTCCAGTTTTAAGTTTTCAGTAGTAGTTACTCCTAAATAGTTTGTTAAATGTACGGCTTGTAAATTTGATTTATGGTGTAAATGAAGTTAAACTCGTCCCTTTAAGTGCTCATATGGATGACTTCACAGCCGACCATGGTGGCCGAGTGTTCTGTAGTGCGTCACTCACAGTCTGCACGGCTACTACGGTCGGGGGTTCGAATCTGCCCTCGGGCATGGATATTTGTGCTGTCCTTAGTATTAGCTAGTTCATATGTGTTTGTAAGTTTAGGGACTGATGACCCCATAGTTAAGTCCCGTAAGTTCTACAAACATTTGAATTTTTTTGATGACTTCACACTTCTATTGTTTAGGGTCAGTTGCCAGTTTTTGTACCACACAGGTATCTTCTACATTTTGCAGTTGCTTTTGATCTTATGATGACATTACTAACTGATAAGACAGCGCCATCTGTAAACAGTCTTAGAGAGCTGCTCAGAATGTCTCCTAAAAGGTTTATAAATTTTAGGAACTGTAGGGACCCTTTAACACTTCCCTGGGGAACACCAAATATCATTTCTGTTTTACTTGATTACTACATACTGTTCCTTTCTGACAGGAAATTGCAAAGCCAATCACACAACTGTGGCGATATTCCTTAAGCATGCAATTTGATTAGAAGGCGCTTGTGAGGTACGGAAATAGAGGAATATAAAATTGATTTTAGGTCGTTTCACAATAGCACTCATCCCTTCATGTGTGTAAAGAATGACACTTCTGAATCCATGTTAACTGGGTTAATAGGTCATTCTCTTTGAGGTAGTTCATCATGTATGAGGAAAGTATATGTTCTAAAATCCTACTGCAAACAAACATCAGTGATATTGGCCTGTAATTTTAGCGATTACTTCTGTTGCCTACCTTGAATATTGAAGTGACCTGTCCAACTTTCCAGTCTTCGAGTACGGATCTTTCACGGAGTGAGTGGTTTTGTACAATAGCTATCTACGGAGCTACTTCATCAGTAGAACTATGTGAAATTAGCAAATAAAGTTAGGATATTTAGCATTTTGAAATTAAAATTTAGCATTTATTTAACGTTTATATTTTTAATGTGTTTATACGTTTAAAAGAGCCATGTAATTTTTCCTTTAACATCTAGTGCCTATCACTTTTATGTGTCCTCCTAAATTGACGTTCTCCCAATTGAATTTGACGTTACAAAAGTAACAGAAAAGAATTTTTGTACTGCCACCTTCTTTCAGGTAGGCATTGTACCGCTCCTGCAAACTCCGTTGACGCCTACTCGTTTTTCGCACACTGCAGTCAGTGTAATTGTAGCCTTCTGCAGCCCTTGCCATTGTTAGTATTAATTTTCAGGCTATGTGATTGCATTTTAATTTTGTTTTGGCCACTATTGCAAATAGCCTGCCGCAGGGTGTGAAAGACGTCAACTTGATATAGTGGCTGAAATGTCGAGCAGTCTTATAAATTGACAACAGAAAAAAGCAGCTATTCCAAAATTTGAACAACCGGTATATACTTGTTGCTTTACTAAGAGATATTTCAGCAAGGATGCTGAATGCATATCTGTAGGGAGTGAAGCAAATAAACAATAAGTAAATCACTGATTAATATGAACTAAAAAAATTCTACACTACACATTCACAAGCAAAAAAGAAATAAAACTGTTCAAAGTCTTCTAGCACAGTTTTGTAACCTAGAGATTTTATTTTTTATTTTATTTATTTATTTATTTTTAGTATTTTTTAAATTTTTTTTCCAACTCTGGTGCTTCTTTATACCTCTATCTATACGAGATGGAATATCCTTGGTGTTTCAGTGATAATTCAATATCACAGAGATGTATCTCAACAACTCCATGATATTTCAGTAGTGCGTAAATGTGTGTCAGTTGTTAAGGTTAGCAGAACATCGTATGTAGCATAAATATACTTGCACAAGAAGTATTTATTAACAGTCTTAATTTTCTCCCTTTTGCATTTCTGATGGTTTCGTATATAATTATGGATACATAGTAATCATAAAAGTCTGCTGTCTCTATATTTTTTCAGCACTTGGACCACGAATTTCGCTAATTTTAGTAAATGCCATTGAAATTTACTTATTTAGCATTTATAGCACTTATGTAGCATTTATAGCACATACTAATTTCACACAGCTCTATTCATCAGCATACTCTTAAAGGGACCTAATTGGTATAAAATCGGAACTGGGAGTTACTTTTGTTAAGTGACTTTAAGTTGCTTTATTACTCCAGGGAAATCTACTTTTAAATTACACATGCTGGCAGTGGTTTGTAATTTGAATCTGGAGTATTTTCTTCATTCTCTGTGCTGAAAGAATTTCTGAAATCTATAAGCCACATCTGATCTACACTCACATTGATACTTTCAAAAGCCTGGAGATTCTCACTCAGGAAAGCATTAATTGATTTATCTGCTTTTTTGAATAAATTTATTTTTCATTCAATTTTTGGTAGATTTGAAAAATCTGATCTACTTCAATTTTGCTACAGCATAAACCACTTGTGACAGCAATAAAATATCCTTCCAGCTATTTTACTCAATCTTTCCTTTGTGAACACCCATTTGTGAAAATCAGCTCACCTCATCTCCATCTTTAGCTAGCTTTCGGTACCTATAATTTTAAATTTGATACTTTCTGTTATCACTTGGAGCTCTGGTACTGTCCTCACAAGCCATGACAATTTACAACCTGTTTCATCTTATTTTTCAATCTGTACACTTGATTAAAACCATTTGTTTGTGTTCCCAAGTCTGTCTTACCTGGTTTACGTCACACAGCACCTGCAGCTAGTGTAGGCACTTCCTTCTCTTAGTGGACTCCTGACCAATTCAGTGGAACTCAGGACCCCAACACACAATGGTGCAAGTCAAAAAATCTGCAGCTTACACAGTTCCAGAACAATATGAGCCTCTGATTCAGACCCTCCACTCGGCTCTGTACCAGACGCCCACAGTCAGTTCTGTCAACTATGCTGCAGATAGTGAACTCTGCTTTCATCTTTACGACTTCAGATAGCCACTCAAAACTGGAGAGAATCTCTTCTGTTCCAAAGTGACACTCATCATTGGTACCAATGTGAACCACCCCATACTATTCATGGCATCCAGAAGGAACCATTCCACATCTGGAATGACTCCACCTGGTATGTATGCGGGGCACACATTGACCTTCTTTCCCTCCCTACCTAGCAGCCATATCCCTAAGTGGCTCCATTACCCGCCTAATGTTGGCACTCCAAACTAAAAGCTAACATACTGTCTATGATAGCCTGTATCTTGCAGGCTGGAAGGTGACCGCAGGATAAAGAGACACCATCAAGCTCACTAACATTGTCTGACACAGACAGTGCCTCAAATTTGTTGGAAAGACAAACTGGGGAGGCCTCGCAATTGGTTCTCCTGGAATAATTCCTCTGCCTGTCACAAACTGGGGCAACTTCTTACACAGTCACATGTGGGGTGCCTGCCTGATTGCGAGCAGTAACAGGGCTAGCTGTTGCCGCAGCCTGATTAGTGGATATGCTGATGAAACAGGTGTCTTTTCGGTTCACATGGCCGACCCACAGTAACAGTGCCCCTCGACCATAGCCCCAAGCTGAGCAACAGAGGTTAACCAGCCTGAAGCTGCGTGCGAAGTATCACCAACTCAGTTTGCATCCGCACACAACAGCCACAGTTCCTATCCATGGCTACAACACGCCCCCCCCCCCCCCCCCCCAAAAAAAAAAGGAAAAAAAAATTACTACTACTACTAAAAAGGCCGTGAGTAGACTCTACAGCAAATAACTAAGGTAAACAAAGATCACTAGTGCTAGTACTACTCTGATGAAAATGAGATAGAGGAGATGGAAGTAAGTTAGTTTAGCATATAACATTCTGTAAGCAGCTTGGTCATTAGAGCTGGAACTAACACTCAGAATTTTGCAGAAGGAACCATCCCGGCATTTGCCTGGAGTGATTTAGGGAAATCAAGGAAACCTAAATCTGGATGGCCAAAGGTGGATTTGAACAACCATCATCCCACTGTGCCACCTCACTCAGTAGAGGAGATACAATACTGCCTGTTGACATTAATTCTTTTTCCAATGATGAAAAAAGGGCTACAGAAAAACTCAATTTTTTTAATTTTGTACACTTTTTTTCCTAAATATCATAATACTGGGTGATTAAAGAGTCAATATAAATTTGAAAACTTAATAAATCATGGAATAATGTAGATAGAAAGGTAAGAATTGACTCACGTGCTTGGAATGGCATAGGTTACTATTTTTAAAAAAAAGGTTCAAAAATGTCCGACAGATGGCGCTTCATCTGATCAGAATAGCAATAATTAGCATAACAAATTAAGACGATGCAAAGATGATGTTCTTTACAGGAAATGCTTAATATTTTCACCATCATTCCTCAACAATAGCTGTAGTCGAGGAATAATGTTGTGAACAGCACTGTATAGCATGTCCAGAGTTATGGAGAGGCATTGGCGTCAAATGTTGTCTTTCAGCATCCCTAGAGATGTTGGTCGATCATGATACACTTGCAATTTAGGTAACCCCAAATCCAATAATTTCAATGACTGAGATCTGGGGACCTGGGAGGCCAAGCATGACGAAAGTGGTGGCTGAGCACACGATCATCAACGAACGACACGCGCAAGAGGTCTTTCAAGCATCTTGCAATATGGGGTGGAGCGTCATCCTGCATAAAAATCATACATTCCAGTAGATGTTTATCAGCCAGGCTGGGGATGATGCGATTCTGTAACATATTGGCATACCTCTCACCCGTCACGGTAGCAGTTACAAAACCAGAATCACATGCCATATATCGGACATTTTTTGAACATTTTTTTTCCTTTGTTCTAATAAAACCCCATGTCATTCCAAGAATGTGTGTCAATTTTCACCTCTCTATCTACATTATTCCGTAATTTATTAAGTTTTCAAATTTATACTGACTTTTTGATCACCCGGTAGATTCTTCAACAACTAAAACCCAGGAATACTGCTATACATAATTTCCCGGTATTTTATTTTTATGCTTATCAAAAGAACACTTAGTTTGGTAAATTGAAAACATGAACATTAACGAATACTACTCTCTATCCAGTTCCACATACTATTCCTACGTTGTTGCTTTTCTCATGGTATCTGTTCAAATAGCTTGACCATCAAATTACCCATCACTGGCTGTAATCCCTCCCTCAACAATGACCTCCAGTCCATCCCTTACCAACTTGTGGTGACACTAGCCACCAATGCGAGTGTTTGTGTCTCTCGTTGTCGACCATGGTCACGAACGAAGTATTATAGATATATGACAATCTGTGGTTCTTACGTTTCTTGTATTGTCTGCCATGTTTAATTTAGTCTGTGATTGTTCACTGTGTTGACAACATATAATAAAGCTTTTTTACTGTAAAGTGTGTGGTCATTGGGCTCCACTGTCTCTAGTAACCTCCACAAACTTATTACTGCAAAACCAGGCCATAACAGCCCTGCAGCACCTTGCATCTCTGTGGTGAGTGGTAACCTATCCTTATCAAAAACATTGTAAAAGAAGATGATTAATTTTTATCGTGTGTTTGCAAGAATGTAGTTTTCTTAGAGAAAAAGAAAACGTAGTTTAAATGTCTATTTGAACTCTGAACCTTTTCATTGTCAACACAGTCATTGTCTTACGATAATGTTGTACAGGCACTGTCATGTTATTTAATGTAATTACAATACAATCTAATGCCATCTTAGATTGTGGATGTGATTCACTTGATAAATTACATAATGAATAAAAAAAACTGATTTGGCATAATGCGTAGGGACGATCAATGACTGTAGTGCACAGCCACGTACTGTGACTGCATAAATTACATTTACACATTTTAACACTGGAAAATCTGATAGGAATGTCAATAATGGAGGATAGATAACAACTCACTGTAAAGAGGCTCACTCAGGTGTTGACAGACACAAAAATAGATAATCACATTCAAACAACTTAAATTTTCGGCCATGGCACGCAATCACTCAGACAACTATACACACACAACCATCATGTCCAGACACTCCACCATCGGCCACTCATTGTTCGTCTTGGTGCTGGAGTGGCTCGATTGTGGTTGCTTGATAAATGAGTTTGTCATTGTTGTTTAAAATAATTTTGTGGAGAAACTACTAACATTGGCAGTAGATATAGTTTTGCTTTATTTGCATGTAATATATTTGTATAGAAGTTAGAAGACACACAAATCTCTGTGTGATGCACACTTTTACACTTCCCTTCCATCAGCCTTCTGGTCTTCTCTTACTGTGCAGGTATTTAGTGGACAGAATGGGGAAGGGAAGGACGTGTGTGGTGGGGAGAAGGGAAGAAAGTGGGAGAGGGAAGGAGTTGCTGATGTGAGGACAGGAATGGAGATAATTTAAACATGTTAGGTCTTAAAACATCTGGTGTACCAAACAACTGAGTATAAAAGTATTATTGTGAAAGTATGGACATAAAATTGTTTGAAGAATCTCATTATAATGGCATGAAGCAAATGCAGTTAATTGTAAATGTGGTATACTGATCTCCTTCTTCAGTTGCTGTGTATAGTTTCCTTTCTTTAAATTAAAAAGTTGTTTCTGTTTTATACTTTCATTGTGCCGTAAGCAGAGTACTCAAAAAAGTTTCTATTGTCTAATGGACACCTAATTAATTTTTTGGGTGCACTTCATGATTCCACTTCCACTTTTGATATGTTGACTCAAATAAGCTTTTAAAAATTCTGAAGGTAGCATGGGTAAAATATAGGGAATGGAAAGTTATATAGAGTTTATACCGAAACTGGACAGCAGTTATGAGAATCCAAGGGCATGACGAGGAAACAGTGCTTGGGAAGGGAGACGGGAGTAAGACAGTGTTGTAGCCTTTCCCCAATGTTATTCCATCTGTACAGTGAGTATCTGAGGGAATTAAAGTCTTGGGAGAAAAAATGCAAGTTAATTATGATATTTCAGTTCTCAATAGAGCAATTGATCAAAATAGTCAGTGTCTTGACAGAAGGTGTAAGATGAACATTGACAAGATCAAAACAAGGGAATGCAGTGTACTCTACATCTACATACATACTCTGCAATTCACCGTAAGGTGCGTGGCGGAGGGTACACTGTACCACTACTAGGCATTTCCTTTCCTATTCCACTCCCAAATAGAACGAGGAAAAAAAGAATGCCTATATGCCTCCGTACGAGCCCTAATTTCTCTTATCTTGTCTTTGTGATCTTTACGCGAAATGTAAGTAGGCGGCAGCAAGATCGTACTACACTCAGCTTCAAATTCCAGCCCTCTAAATTTACTTACAGAAATTCACGAAAAGAACGTCGTCTATCTTCCAGCGACCCCAATTGAGTTGCCGGAGCATTTCCGTGACACTCGCGCATTGGTCGAACCTACCGGTAACAAATCTAGCTGCTCGCCTCTGAACCGCCTCTATGTCTACCTTCAAACCGATCTGCTGCGGGTCCCAAACACTTGAGCAATACTCAAGACGTGGTCGTACAAGCATTTTAAACGCGGTCTCCTTTACAGGTGAAGAACATCTTCCCAAAATTCTCCCAATAAACCGAAGTCGGCTGTCCGCCTTACTCACAACTGTCCTTACATGTTCGTTCCATTTCATATTGCTCTGCAATGTCTAGATATTTGAACGACGCGACAGCATCAAGAAGCTCACTACTAATGCTGTATTCGAACATTATAGGATTTTTTTCTACTCATGCGCATCATCTTACATTTTTCTACATTGAGTGCTAGCTGCCATTCTTCGCACCAACTAGAAATTTTGTCTAAGTCATCCAGTATGCTATTACAGTGAGTTACAGACGACACCCTCCCATACACCACAGCATCATCAGCAAATAGCCGCAAATTACAACTTCCTCTGTCCATCAGATCATTTATATATATAGAAAATAATAGCAGTCCTATCATACTCCCCTGGGGCATGCCTGACGATACACTCGTCTCTGATAAACACTTGCCGTCGAGAACAACGTACTGCGTTCTATTACTTAGGAAGTCTTCCAGCCAATCACAAATCTTTGAACCTATTCCATAAGCTCATATCTTCGTTAGCAGTCTGCAGTGTGGCACCACGTCGAATGCCTTTTTGAAGTCGAGAAAAATACAATCCGCCTGTTGTCCTTCATCCATGGTTCGCAAGATGTCATGTGAGAAAAGAGCAAGTTGAGTTTCAAATGAACGATGTTTCCAAAACCCGTGCTGATTCATGGAAAGAAGCTTTTCTGTTTCAAGGAAATTTACTATATTCGAACTGAGAATATGCTCTAAAATTCTACATGAAACTGATGTCAACGATATTGGCCTGTAATTGTGTGGGTCACTTCTCTCTCCTTTCTTATAAACGGGAGTCACCTGCACTTTTTTCCAATCACTAGGAACTTTGCACTGAATTAAAGATTCATGATAAATGCAAGCTAAGTAGGGGGCCAATGGCGCAGAATAGTCTTTGTAAAACCGAACTGGTATTCCATCCAGACCAGCAGACTTTTTCATATTTAGCTCTCTCAGCTGTTTCTCTACACCGGAAATACCTATTGCTATGCCCCCCATTTCGGAATTAGTACGTTGATCAAATGATGGTACATTTGTGCAGTCCTCCTGCGTGAAAGATTTCTTAAAGGTTGAATTTAGAACTTCAGCTTTCCGTTTGCTTTCTTCTATTACTGCCCCGGAATGATCAACGAGTGACGGAACAGTGGGCTTTGACCCGCTTATCGATTTTACATAGGACCAGAATTTTTTCGGGTTCTCGGAAAGATCTTTTGCTAAGGTATGGCTGTGATAATTATTGTATGCTTCGCGCATCGATCTTTTTATAGACGCACGAATCTCTACTAATTTTTGCCTGTCATCATTTACGTGTTCTTTTTTGAATCGAGAGTGCAACAGCCTTTGCTTTCTCAGCAGCTTTCTAACATTATTATTATACCACGGTGGATCTTTTCCATCCTTAATCGTCTTTACTGGCACATATTTCTCTAACCCTTTATTAACAATCACTTAAATTTAGTCCACAATTCCTCTACATCCATAGTCCCAGAATTAAACGATGCCCATTCATTTTCTAAGTGCGATCGTAACATTTGCTTATCGGCTCTTCCCAACAAAGACACACTCCTAGCCTTCTTGATTGGTTTATGAACTTTGGTCACCATCGACGCTATGACGATATCATGATCACTAATTCCTGTCTCTACACAGACATCGTTAATAAGGTCAGGCCTGTTTGTGGCTGTAAGGTCTAGAATATTTCCATTGCGCGTGGGTTGCCGGTTCAACTGCTCAAGACAGTTTTCGGAGAATGTGTCCAAAAGTAGCTCGCAAGACTGCTTGTCTGTACCACCTGAAATGTAACTAGCGAGTTCCAATCTATACTCTTAAGATTGAAGTCTCCTCCGATTAATATTACATGGCCCGGATACCTATGCACTACCTGGTGTAGACTTTCTTTGAATGATTCTAAAACTGCTACAGCAGCACTGGGGAGCCGGTAAAAACACCCAACTATTAACTTTACTTCTTTTAGACCTGTTATACGTGCCCAGATAACTTCACAGTTATTTTCAACCTCGATCTCAGTAGAAACAATATCTTTGTCCTCAGCGATGAACACTCCTCCTCCAGTTGTATCAGATCTATCTTTCCGATATACATTCCACGCTTTGCTAAATATTTTTGAACTTGCCACATCATCATTTAGCCAGCTTTCGGTGCCTAAAACTATCTGAGCACAATAACTTCCATGCAGAGCGGCAAATTCGGGAACTTTGTTTCTAATACTCTGTAAGTTCGCGGCTAATATTTTGATGTTCGAATTTTTGTTCCGAACGTGGCCTGAATTCGCTGTTTGAATGCTGACAGGTGAGTGCTCATCTGAGTTAGCACCTAGCCTAAAAAAAACCCATGTGCACTCCACAAGTACTCTGCTACCCGAGTAGCCGCTTCCTTAGAGTAGTGCACCCCTGATCTATCTAGGGGCACCCTACAATTCCCCACCCAATAACGCAGATCCAGAAATCTGTAGCCATGACTGTCACAGAGTCGGCGAAGCTTCTGGTTCAGACCCTCCACTCGGCTCCAAACCAAAGGACCCCGATCAACCCTGGCAACAATGCTACAAATCGACAGCTCTGCTTGCACCCCGTGCGCGGAGGCAGCAGCCTTCACCAATTCCGCCAGCCGCTCATAGGACCTGAGGATGTCCTCAGAACCCAAGCGTCATTGGTGCCGATGTGAGCCACGACTTGTAGTCATCTGCACCCCGCACCCTCGATAGCTGCCGCCAAGGCCGCCTCCACATCTCGGATGAGGCCCCCCGGCAGACACACCGAGTGCACATTGGAATTCCTTCCAGATCTCAACGCTATCTGCCTAAGGGGCTCCATCACGCGCCTAACATTGGAGCTCCCAATAACTAACAATCCCCTCCCCCCGTGCACCTGCTCGGACCCTGCTGAAGGAGTGGCCACATGTTCACTCACAGGACGAATGGGTGCGGACGGACGTCCAGCCTCCACATTGGCCTTCCACCCCGCACGACACGAACGTCGTACAACCCGCCACTCCCCTTGTGGAGAAGGCGGTTCGACGACATCCGGTACACCTGAAGGTGCCTCGGTAGCAGGGACAGAGAGCGAAGCATGAGACACCTGAGGTGTCCCACTCGACGCACCAGACTCCCCACCATCGCTGCACCCCGAGACAGCAGCCTGAAGACGGCTGACCGTAGCCAACAGCACGCTCAGCTGTTCGCGAACTGCGGCCAACTCCTCCCACGTCCACACACGGCAGGCACACATCCTATCCATCCTATCGATACAATTAATTGCAGAAAGTAGAAAACTAAATAATCAACTTTTAAGTAGCCTAGTACTCTAATAAAGGCGGCTGGCTGCTGACTGAACTGTGGTCAGTGGTAACTACACTGTCAAATCAACAAAACTGAGTCCGGCAGTTTTCAAAATAAACAAGAATATCTGTGGAATACACCCTTATCAAACGCGCGAGAAAATAAGCTTAGCGCTGTTTACGATGTGGCACTGGTGGCATCTGGCACTGGACTGACTGATAACGAGCTTTAGTAACAGTCTCTGTCTTGTTTTGAAATACACCAGTCAAAGAGGAAGACTAAACACAACGGTATTTATCAAATACGATAGAATAAACTATTAAAACAGTAGTACAAATGAAATCTGCCAAGTACGCGGGAATAAACCTCTTAAAACAGAAGTACTAACGAAATGAACTAGACTGGCAAATTAAATTTGACACAAATTAAATTAAGATACTTAGCGTTGTTTACGATGTGTCACTGGTGGCAGCTGGCACTGGACAAATAAAATTGTGGTAATTAGGGCATTAGATTAGAAAGTAAGAAAATACAAGTAGTAGATTGGTTTTGTTATCTACGTTGTAAAGTAACTTTTGATGCCCATAGTAGAGAAGATATAAAATGAAAAATGGCAATGGGAAGAAACACATTTTTGAAGAAGAGAAATATGTTAACATCAAATATTAATTTAAGTATTAGGAAGTCTTTTCTGAAGGCATGTGTGCGGAGTGTAGCCTTGTACAGGAGTGACATGAGGGTGATAAACAGCTCAGATAAGAAGATGACTGAACTTTGGAAATGTGGCACTACAGAAGAATGCTGAAGATTAGATGCGTAGATCCTGCAATGAGTAGGTACTCAATAGAACTGGGGAGAAAATTCTTGAATTTCATGAATAAAAGACTGTCTTGGTTGAAAAATCTGTTTTTATTTAAATATGACACATTTAGCTCAGTTAGAGCATCTTCAGATATCATGGCTGATGTACCTGTAGCATAGAGTAGGTCTTCAACTTATTTATATGCCAAGTGTCAGTTCTGTTACTGGTACTGTCTAGTGCAGTGTTCAAATCTGTACTCAGGAGTACAGATTTGAACACTGTCCTAGGCTGTACCAGTACTGACACATGGCATAATGTTGTTGTTTGTTAAGCTTATGGGACTTAACTGTGGGGTCATCAGTTCATAAACTTATGAACTACTTATAAACTACCTAATACTAAAGACATCACAAACATCCATGCCTGAGGGAGGATTCAAACCTCCGATGGGGAACGGTCTCACACATCGGAGCATAGCAGCTCGATGCGCTCGGCCACTCCGCCCTGGCAAATAAATAAGTTGCAGAACTACTCTATGCTACAAGGACATCAGGCAAGGAATATGTGGCATGACTTGACTAAAATAAGGGATTGATTGGTAGCAAACAATCTGAGACATCAAGGAAGACTTAATTTAGTATTGGTTTGAATTGTTGAGGGTAAAAATCACAGAGGGAGACTGTGTGATGAGTACAGGAAGCAGGTTCTATAAATAGTAAAAGTTGTCACTGACATTCTGCAAAAAGACTACAATTCCAGCTATTTGAATAATTATGTGACACACAGAGTATGTATCAGTTATGTTCAATACACCATAAGAGGTAGCCATGAACTGTGGCTACATTTGATGCGAGCGAAGCTACCAGCTGGCTGGTTTTAACAAGCTTCCTGCAGTCTCTGACCTATTCAACCCTTTCTGCCACTGCTACTGCTCCATAGGTTGCAGCGTATTTAGCTTCATACTATATTCTATGTGTTTAGTAATATAACCTTTCAAGTAGTATATGAGGGGTATATGAGGGTGGATCAAAAAGTAAGTTGCACTAATTTGCCACAGTAGCCCGCTTTGTGTTGTGGTCTTGGGCAAAGTGGGGAAAGAGACATTAACTGGGCAGGCGTCAAGTAGGATGGTTGTTTATTGTATTTTGTGTAACTAGCGGGCTAAAAGCAATGTTGCATCAACTGGATGCTCACTCTAAATTGGAGGTACAAGTAACAATCCAATCTCTGTGGGCCAAACATTGAACCAGTTGCATGAAGCAATTAAAGAGAAGTACCGGGAGAAAACTGAGTGCCAGAGTGATTTTGTTACATGATAACACATTACCTCATAATGTGGATGTGCAGTTTACTTTTTGACCTTCCCTTGTATAAAAGGAAGTAAGGAAGGAAGATTAGGTTTCACCAAGCCATCAACAGTGTGATCATTAGAGACAAGCACACACTTGGATTTACTTTTTGCAGTGGGACAGATTTGTACTCCCCCATATCATCTTTGTTTTGCAGGAGATGAAAATTAAAGAATGTGTATTAATGAAAATGATTTATTGAATGTTGAGTACTGATTTTTATGATGTGATACTTTAAAAAAAATGTTTTTGTTTGTTTTTGTTCATTTCATGGTCGATCGAGGTACTGAAGTAAACAGGAGCAGCGTCGCCGTAGCACCAACCGGCATTACAGAGCTGCCCGTTATATGAAGTTAGCCGACGGTCACGGGTCAGTGGACGTCTCTGCACCTTCTTTATTGTGGGACATCGATCATCCTCTAAGAAGATTATTTAACATTATTATTGCTATGGCTGTTCATCAGTTCAGATTATGTGCTTGTGAATGTATGATTGGGTCAGAAGCAAATAGTATATGCTTGTATTGCAAGTGGACCAATAAACATGTGATGTTTGACTGAAGAAGAGTTTTAAATATTACATCATCTACATGGAATGATTTATTACTTAATGTGAAATATGGAAATTTTCAAGAGTTTATATGGTCTTCTACATCTAGGAAGAAAACACCATCAGTTTGAAAAGTTTATAACAGGCTATTGAATTTCAAGGCGCATTCAAATGAAACTGTGAACATTTTAAATGTGAAACTAAAATATAGTAAGCTGTGGATTGTCACTCGAATGCCAGTTTCATGACTGATTTGGTGTTAAAGAGTGTAAACTTTGAATGTGAAGTTACATACTGGCCTTTTATCTTTCTCCCGTAGGTATAAGGACCTGTTTGTGTTTTAAGTAGAAATACTGTAAAACCTCATTTTTATGTTCCTGGTTTTTACATTTTCCCACCATTTACAACATTTTTTGTCGGTACCATCAAATTTCCTAAGTTGACAATGTTAATTCACCCATCATTTTTGCATTAACATATTTATACTTTTCCCACATTTTACGCTTTTCGAAAGCTTATTCATGAAGAAAAAATGACGTAATCTACATAAATTGATGCTAGCATGGCTTTCCCCTTAAAGTATAGTGCTTAAAAATTATTCGCAGTCGAGTTTCTTGACACTTTGTATTTATTCAAACGTATATTTTGCGTATCGTTGTTGGCAGTACGCAGCTAGTTGACCTATGATGCACCGATTTGTGGCAATTTAGTTCCTTTTTCCACCAGCTTCTTTTCCGGAGCACCTGGCATGTACTCAGGCAAACAGAACGGTTTGTTGATGTGAGAATAACGCCGATCTGTGGTGGTGTAGTTCCTCTTTCCACTAGCTTCTTTGCCAGAGCTACTGGCATGTACTCAAACAATCAGAACCAGTTGTTTTGTTGATGTGAGAATAAAGAGTTGCATTGTTTTTGTGATGCATATTTCTGATTAATAAAGAACTTTATCTGTCAAAGTTGGCTATCATAATACCCACAATCTCAGAAAAGCGATAATAGTGTGAGATGCAGATCCTATGCAAACGTCACAAATATACTTACGCATATGTTTGCACTCGAGAACGTGAATAAATTCTCTAATATTGTCGAAAAATACAAAAAGAACAGAAACAAAGAAAAACACATCCAAAATTTAAAAAGACACACAATCCACAAGACCGGCAATCTTTTACTGAAACTCGCAACCCAGTGCGAACTTCAATGCAAAAAGCGTATAGTAGTTACCACATCGAAATCGTGTCTCGTAATCTTGCAGAAAAACCAAAGAAATTCTGGTCATATGTGAAGTACACTAGGGGCAGAACACAAACAATACTACCGATGACAGTACTGCTAAGGCAGAATTACTAAACACAGCTTTCCGAAATTCGTTCACCAAAGAAGATGAAGTGGACACTCCAGTATTCAATCCAAGAACAGCTGCCAGCATGCGAAACTTAGAAGTAGATGTTCCTGGAGTGGTAAAACAACTTAAGTCCCTAAACAAAAACAAATATTCTGGGCCCGATTGTATACCAACTATATTCCTCTCAGAGTATGCTGATGCAATAGCTCCATACTTAGCTATAATTTACAACCGATCACTCAGCGAAAGATCCTTACCCAAAGACTGGGAAGTTGCCCAAGTTACTCTAATATTCAAGAAAGGCAATAAGAGTGATCCCCAAAATTACAGGCCAATATCATTGACATCGATTTGCAGTAGGATTTTGGAACATATAGTTTGTTCGAATATTATGAACTACCTCAAAGAGGACGACCTATTAACCAATAGTCAACACGGATTCAGAAAGTATCGCTCTTGCGAAACACAGCTTGCCCTTTATTCACATGAAGTGTTAAGTGCCATCGACAAGGGATCTCAAATCGATTTGATATTTCTGGATTTCTCGAAGGCTTTTGACACTGTACCCCACAAGCAGCTTCTAATGAAATTGTGTGCTTATGGAATATCTCCCCAACTGTGCAATTGGATTCACGATTTCCTATCAGAAAGGACGCAGTTCATTGTAATTGACGGTAAGTCATCGAGTAAAACAGAAGTGATATCTGGCTTTCCACAGGGAAGTGTTATAGGTCCCCTACTCTTCCTTGTGTTTATAAACAATTTAGGAGACAATCTGAATAGCTCCCTTAGACTGTTTGCGGGTGATGCTGTTGTTTACCAGTTAAAGTCAACAGAGGATCAAAAGCAACTGCAAAGCGATTTAGACAAAATTTCTACATGGTGCAAAAATTGGCAATTGACATTAAATAAAGAAAAGTGTAAAGTAATACACATGACCACTAAAAGAAATCCGCTGAACTTCCACTATGGGATAAATCAGTCAAACCTTAAGGTTGTAAATTCTATAAAATACCTAGGAGTTACAATTACGAACAACTTTGACTGGAGAGAACACATAGAAAATATTGTGGGAAAGGCAAACCAAAGGTTATGTTTCATCGGCAGAACGCTTCAAAGATGCACCAGCTCCACCAAAGAGACTGCCTACATCACACTTATACGCCCTCTCATGGAGTACTGTTGCCCTTGTGGGACCCTCACTAGAAGGAGCTGACGAAAGACATTGAGAAGTTTCAGAGAAGGGCAGCTTGTTTTGTTTTATCGCGTTAGGGGAAGAGAGTGTCACAGAAATGTTGCACGAATTGGGATGGAAATCATTAAAAGAAAGACATTATTCATTGCGGCGTGATCTGTTTGCAAAGTTTCAATCACTGACTGAAAATATTTTGCTAGCACCTACCTACTTAGGGAGACATGACCATCCCAATAAAATAAGAGAAATCAGATCAAAAATGGAACGATTTAGGTGTTCTTTCTTCCCGCGCGCTATTAGAGAATGGAACGGTAGAGAAAAGTTATGAAAGTGGTTAATGAACCCTCTGCCAGGCACTTAAATGTTATTTGCAGAGTATCTATGTAGATGTAGAACTTTAGGAGTTTTACTATGTAAATAATTAATGCCAGTAAAAGGCAAGATGTTTTACCTAGCCCAGCAGTGGCATCCTCGATTATAATGAATGAAATTACATCAAAAATTTCTGCTTCCCATAAAATTACCAGTTCTACCTGGCGCTTAAAATAGCGGCGTCCATGATTATAATGAATGTGCGGGCTGTGCTACACAAAAATAATTTTTATACTTGGAAAAATTTTGTAGGCCAATTTATAGAGTGTTACTGGTCCCAAGGGGAACAGCAGAGATTAGTTTTGGAATTGCTAGACCCTCCATATTATTCTAGGCTTTGGAGAACGTTCTGCCAGTGTTTTGACTAGTATTTAGAGAGACTACGGTTGGTAGAACAAACAATAACGGAGGACCATCTAATTTGTGTACTAATCAGTACACTCCCACATCATGCAAAAGAAAAAAGAATGGAAAAGGAGTTTACGGAGCCGCGTAAGTTACTTAAATATCTTGAGAAACTTGACAATCTTAGCAAGGAGAAAGAAGACGAGCATGTCCGATTTAACCGTAATAACAACCGTGTCAAGAGTAGCAATAATTTCAATGGAAATCAGTATAAGAATAATGGGAATGCTTGAGGATCGCAAAAATCAGGGATTCCTAATCAGGGCAATAATCACAGCAATTTCTGTCAAGTGAAAAGATAATATACTGATATTAATAACCAGAATAATTGGTCAAATAAGAAGAGAACACGGAGGTCTGCGAACAATAGTTCAGAGACGGTCTGACCACAGATAGTCAATGAAGGACAAGTCACTGGAGATGTTATCGAGAATCAGGAAAACTAAACCAGTCCCTCGGTGCAGATCAACTGGTAGGGACTCCTAATAATGTAAATGTAAGACCCAATTATATTTTATCATATGTGCAGGAATGGCAAGAGGATTTCCTGAGGGAAGAACAACAGATAAATAAACCAATGTATTTTAAGCTGGTGATTACAGCAGGAGTCAAGGGCATAGAACTTGATATCGTCATTGACTCAGGAAGTGAGATTAGTATTATTTCAAGAGAACTGTTTAACTTAAAAAGAAGGTATTGAAATTTTCCAGTGTTACCAGTGACAGGTGTTAGTATAGTTGGGGTAACTGGTACCAACAGTCAGAATATTAATGAGGAAGTTTATGTGACATCTGAGGTTAACCAAAGTAAATTTTGCCATGCTTTCCCAGTAGTAGAACAAATGAATGTTCCTATGATATTGGGTATTGATTGGCTGTGTAAACACCAAGCTATAATAGATTTTCAACAAAAGATGGTTGTTGTGCAGCTAGAAAATAAACCCCTTCAAGTACCCTTTAATAAGAAAACCTTGAACAAGGGTGATCATGAGTCTTCACGAATTAAAATGGAAGCTAGTCCAAATTCAGTTAACTAGAATGGGAAGTGTATCAATGTGAACTCACTAATGATCTTGAGAGCGAGATAGATGACAAGTGTCAAATGAGCAAGTTCCTGTTTAATGAAGAAAGGGAAAGCCTAAAAGCTGTATTATTAGAATGTAAGGCTGTTTTCTCTGATAAATCAGGTTGTATTAAGGATTACGTATGTAAGTTGAAAATCAAAACCAACAAACCCTTATTTAAGAAGCCTTATACTATCCCTGTCAAATTGAGAGAAGCTGTTAGCAAAGAAATAGATAAAATGCTCGAGCAAAAGATAATAGAGAGGTCTTTGAGTGCCTTCAATAATCCTTTGTGGGTAATTAAAAAGGCTGGAGGAGGGGTGAGGTTGGTCCTAGATGCACGTGAACTGAATAAAATTATCAAAATGGAACAGGATAGTCCTATTCCCATGGAAGATGTACATCATAAGTTAGCAGGTGCTAGATATTTGAGCACAATGGACTTAACTACAGGATATCACGTTACAAGAACAGTCAAGGGAATATACCGCCTTCCTCTTTGAGGGAAAATCTTACCACTACTGCATACTACCATTTGGTTTGAATATTTCTGTGTCCACATTTATTAGAGCTGTAGGTTTGGTGTTGGGAAAAGAGCTGTTACAGAGACTCGTCATGTATGTTGATGATATTTTGGTGGCTACACGAACATGGTCAGAATGTATCGAGATACTTAAGGCCTTATTTCAACGTCTTATCTATAGAGGCATTACTCTTAAGTTATCCAAATCTTATTTTGGAAATAAAGAACTGAAATTTTTAAGACATATAGTTAACAGTGAGGGAATTAGGCCCGATCCAGAGCATCTAGAAATCATTGCTAAATTTCCAAGTCCCAGAAACAAGAAACAACTTAAATCATTCTTAGGAATGTTATGGTTTCTAAGACTTTTGTTCCCGGTCAAGAGCTAGTGAACTCCAAACTACTTTATTTATTAGAACAAAAAACTGTGGTTATGGGAAAATGAACAGGAAGAGATATTCTGTAGCATTAAAACTACCTAAGTTCGAGCTGGAAAGTTGTACCACCCAAATTTCCAATAAGATTTCTGTATGTGTACTGATGCATCTGATTATGGGTTGTCCTGTGTGATATTTCAGGGTGAATTATCGAGCAAAAGCAACCTCTTTAAACCTATCACTTTTGCTAGTCATATTCTGAACAAGCGTGAGTGACAGAGACAGAGAAAGAAGCTCGTGCTGTGGTTTGGGGATTCAACGCTTTAACAGTTTACTAGCAGGTAGGAAAGTTATAGTATACACTGACCATTAAGCGTTGGTGTTTATGCACAACAGCAGACTGTTACACCGAAGATTGTTGCATTGGGTATTGTACCGTCAAGGATTTAGGTACGTAGTCAGATATATTAAGGGATCATAAAATGTTATCTCAGATTGCCTTTCTCGATTGCCAGTAGGTATGGACAGTCTTTGTAATGTAGAAGAACCTAGAATGAACTTCCATGTATATTTCCTTTCATTACCTGAGAATGAGCAGCGAATGAGAAGTATTGCAAGATGTATAAAACTAGGTCAGAGAGAAGACGCTATATTTAAAACTGTTATTCAAGGGTTACAGAGTGGACATGAAATACTAGGTGTTAGAGGTGTTTGGTTTTGGTATAATGATATACTGTATTGGAAAGCTAAATCAGAAATTCTATGTGGGAAATTTGTGTACCTGAGGCAGCTGTACACAAATTGGTTTGTTATATCCATGAACGATATGGTCACTTTGGCATTCACAAATGTGTTCAACATCTAATTATGTACTATTACTCCAAGAACTTGTCGAGAATGGTAAAGACAATAATTAGATCATGTGAGATATGCCAAAAGGTAAAACCTGCGAGTAATCTTAGAAAGTACATGTTGTATCCGATTGTTTCGAAAGGGTTATGGGATCTTGTTTCTATCGAATTTTTTGGTACTTTACCCAGAAGTGTAGTTGGTTTTACATATGTACTAGTCATGATGGAATGTTATACACTAAAAAGAGCCAATAAAGCTAGCGTAGTATGTTGTCTCACAAGAGATTACTTTATAAATTGGGGTATACCAAAAAGCAAATGTTAACCCAATATAATATCAAACATATTTTAATTTCCAAGTACCAACCTTAGAGTAATTTGGTAGAAAGAGTAATGAGAGAGTTATGACGATTATGTCGTACATATTGCTCGGCAAAACATCCTAGATAGGCCAGGCTAATGCCTGAGTTTGAAAAGATATTGAATGAACTAACCCATTTAACTATGGGATTGTCACCATTAGAAATAATTGGTAGGCAAGAGTTATTGGTGAGCTTTTATTAAAAGCTTTACCTTGGCCACCAACCAATTTGCAAAACAAAACCATCTCAGGAAAAGATCTCTGTGAGCGATTAATTAAGAAAGCAGAACAAAGGGTTAGTAACTATAATAAAGAATCCATTGATCCAAAGTTCTGTACCGGCGATCTGGTATTGATACTCACACATCCAAAGAGTTTTAAAGATAAGAAAATGAGTAAGAAATTTTGTAGGGTTTTTGAAGGTCCCTATGTAGTTTGCAAAATTCCACACCCGAAAGTCTTATTGCTTCAGGATCCTTCCTCAAACAACATTAAAGGGTTATATAATGTAAATCAGGTGAAACCCTTTTTATCCTGATTTATGGAGGAGATCCATTACACTATAATGTATACACTAATTAATGAGTGGTGTCTCCAAGATGGATGTTTCTAACTTTTTAGAGCATTGAATTTTTTCTACTATCCTGTCAATAGTTTATAAGGAGTCAGTTATTGATTTAGACTGTGCTTGATTTAAAGTAATGGTGTCGAATACCAAGGATGAAATTGTTCAACATAGCAGTTAAGGTAATAATAATAATTTCGTGTGGCTCAGTGGCCTGGTGCAAGTCTTTCAATTGGACACCACTTCGGCAACTTGCGTGTCCCTAGCCTACCCTAGTTATCCAACCAAGAAAAGGGGACCTACAGCTTAAGGTGGAATCTGAACCACATGTCGTTTCTGGCAACTCGTCACATTGTTGAGAGGGGAAGGATGGGTTAAAGTGCAGACTGAAAAAAATCCGAGGTCCGACCTGGTTTTGAACCCGCGACCCTTTGGTTTCCAGTCGAGCACTTTACCCCAAGACCACTGGGCCCGACAACAGTTAAGGTGTGATAGGCTAAAAGAAATGAAGGTCACAGACCGAATTAAAAGAGGAAAAGTGGAAACAAGGTTGTCCTTTATGAAGTATGATCAGATATCTTAAATACGTTTTTATCGTGGAAAGCCTAAACATAGTAAGTAAAAGGCGTAATAAGATGTAATTAATGTGGAGCCTTGTAGAATAATTGTATTTTATTTATATTTAAGGTATAGTTGAGGTACACAGAGGTATACTTAGTTGAGATGAATGTTAAACAGAGATTGTAGTGTGGGAATAGAGATTAGTTTGAAGAGATTGGATCATGAGGGCTCTGGAGCATGTGCTCACGAGAATTCAGTGTGATGCCTTTATATGAGTGGCATGGGGTCAAATAAGACATTTTCACATTTCTCATAGATAGTATATATTGTTTCTGTTTTCCCACTACATTCGAAGACAAAGCAAGGGCATGCCAATGTTTCAATAGAAGCATAAATAATTCTCTATAACCTCAAATAGACACATATGTATATAAATATAAGTATTCCTAGGGAACCATGAGATTACAATGGAGTAATTATTTTGTAGGAGTCATATTTTGTTAAATAACATATACTTTAATTATGTAATATAGTGAGGACAGTTTACAACTCACCGCAAAGACGTGGCGACGAGCTGCGACAGGCACATACAAAAGACACACACATACAACACATTCAGCTATCGGCCATGGCCTTCTTCAGAAAATAGAGCACTCACGCAATCACACAGGCACACAACACAGTCATACAACCATCACCTCCGACTGCCACACTTCGAATCACCTCCAACTTGTCCTCACCATCCTTTCCCAAGTCCCTTCCCAAGAACTCAAACCTTTCAGCAGAAGAAAGAAGAGCCATCCAAAACCTTAAAACTAATCCTGACATCATCATCCTCCCTGCTGATAAAGGTTCCACCACTGTAGTTATGGATCACAGTGACTACCTGGCAGAAGGGCTCCGCCAACTCTCTGACTCCTCCACCTACAAGTTGTGCCAGATTGACCCCATCCCCAAAGTCCAACAAGATCTCCAATCCCTACTAAAATCCTATGGCCCCTCCCAGAAACTCTCCCCTGAATCCATCTCCCTCCTCACCCCAGCAACACCCCGCACACCCACCTTTTACATGCTCCCCAAAATTCACAAACCTAATAATCCTGGACGCCCTATTGTGGCTGGTTACTGTGCTCCTACCGAACGAATTTCAGCCCTAGTTGACCAACACCTCCAACCTATTGTTCAAAATCTACCTTCCTTCCTTCACCAACTCTCCACCATTCCCACCCCTTTGCCTCCTGGATCTTTACTTGTCACAGTGGATGCCACCTCCCTATACACCAACATCCCACATGCCCATGGCCTTGCCGCTCTGGAACACTACCTCTCCCAACGTCCCTCTGAACGCAAGCCTGATACCTCATTCCTCATAACCCTTACCAATTTCATCCTACTTAACAACTACTTTTCCTTTGAGGGGAAAGTTTACCATCAAATCCAAGGCACAGCCATGGGCACCCGCATGGCACCCTCCTATGCCAACCTGTTCATGGGCCGTCTGGAGGAATCCTTCCTAGCATCCCAAAACCTCAAGCCTCTGGCCTGGTTCCAGTTCATTGATGATATTTTCATGATCTGGACTCAGGGCCAGGACACCCTATCCTCCTTTCTTCAGAACCTCAATTCCTTCTCTCCCATCCACTTCACCTGGTCTTCCTCAACCAACCATGCCACATTCCTGGATGTCAACCTCCACCTCACTGATGGCTCCATTCACACTTCCGTCCATATTAAACCTACCAACCACCAACAGTACCTACATTTTGACAGTTGCCATCCCTTCCACGTCAAAAAATCCCTCCCTTACAGCCTAGCCACCCGTGGACGGCATATCTGCAGTGACAAGAATTCCCTTTCTGAATATGCTGAAGGTCTCACAAAGGCCTTCACAAACAGAAACTACCCCACAGACGTAGTCCGCAAACAAATCTCCCGTGCCATATCCTCACACACCCCAAATCCTCTTCCTAACACCAGTAACCATCCACAAAAGAGGGCTCCCCTTGTCACCCAGTACTACCCTGGTCTCGAACAACTAAATTCCATCATTCGCCAAGGTTTTGATTTTCTATCCTCGTGCCCTGAAATGAGAGACATCCTGCCAAAGATCCTTCCCACCCCTCCTAAAGTGGTGTTCCGTCGCCCTCCCAACCTTCACAACATCCTAGTTCATTCTTATGCCACCCCGAAACCCAGCTCACTGCCACAGGGATCATATCCTTGTGGAAGACCCTGCTGCAAGACCTGTCCAATCCACCCACCCAGCACTTCCTATTCCAGTCCTGTCACAGGCTTATCCTACCCTATCAGAGGCCGGGCCACTTGTGAAAGCAGCCACGTAATTTACCAACTGTGCTGCAAGCACTGTACAGCTTTCTATATTGGCATGACCACCAACCAGCTGTCCATTAGGATGAATGGCCACCGCCAAACTGTGGCCAAAAACAAGGTGGACCACCCTGTGGCACAGCATGCAGCGGTGCACATGCTTGATTTCAATGGCTGCTTCACAACCCGGGCCATCTGGATCCTCCCATCCACCATATATATATATATATATATATTTATTTTTCTAGCCCCTCTCCCTCCCCTCCCCTCCCCGATTCGCTGCAGAGCGTGATTCGAAGTGTGGCAGTCGGAGGTGATGGTTGTATGACTGTGTTGTGTGCCTGTGTGATTGCGTGAGTGCTCTATTTTCTGAAGAAGGCCATGGCCGATAGCTGAATGTGTTGTATGTGTGTGTCTTTTGTATGTGCCTGTCGCAGCTCGTCGCCACGTCTTTGCGGTGAGTTGTAAACTGTCCTCACTATATTATTTATTCCAACCTGGACTTTCCATTATTATACTTTAATTATGGCAATACTCAGCAAAGAAGTAATTTACCTGAGGTAGCGAGCATAAAATTTTACTTACGGCCTCACGATGTAAAATTTTACTCATGGCCTCGCGGAGTGAAGTTTTACTTATGGCGGCTAGAGTGCCAATACTTAATATTAAGAGGAGGAAGCATATTATTTTCCATAATTTAGAAAATATCATAACTGTTAATAAAGTTAACATATTGGAGTAAGTAAAAGAAGCCCTAAAGGATTATAGAAGAGTCTTGTGGGTGGGGAGATGAAGATAGAATCCTAATATTCATACCTTATTTTTACAGAGATGCGTATTCTTGTATCAGGATATTAAGAAAACAAGCAATTTCATACACTCACAGATTAGTAAGTGATGTGTTATGAGAAACAAATGTATGTAGGTTAATTGACTTACAGTTGGATAAGATGAAAGACATTTAATTTAAACATTCAACCTATAAGTAAAGTTGTTGTTGTTGTGGTCTTCAGTCCAGAGACTGGTTTGATGCAGCTCTCCACCCTACTCTATCCTGAGCAAGCCTTTTCATCTCCTCATAAGAACGACAACCCACATCCACTTGAATCTGCTTATTATACGCGTCTCTTGGTCTCCCTCTGCGATTTTTACCCCACACACTTCCCTCCAATGCTAAATTCACAATTCCTTGATGTCTAAGAATGTGTCCTACCAATCTATCCCTTCTTTTAGTCAAGGTATGCCAGAAATTTCTTTTCTCCCCAATTCGGTTCAGTACCACCTCATTAGTTACGCGATCCACCCACCTAATCTTCAGCATTCTTCTGTAGCACCACATTTCAAAAGCCTCTATCCTCTTTCTGTCCACACTGCTTATCGTCCATGTTTCACTCCCATACAAGGCAACACTCCATACAAATGCCTTCAGAAAGGACTTCCTTAGGCTTAAATCAATATTAGATGTTAACAAATTTCTCTTTTTCAAAAACACCTTTCTACCCATTGCCATTCTGCATTTTATATCCTCTGTACTGCGACCATCATTTGTTATTTTACTGCCCAAGTAACAAAACTCATCTACCTCCTTTATTGTTTCGTTACCTAATCTAATTCCTTCAGCATCACCTGATTTTCTTACACTGCACTCCATTACCCTAGTTTTACTCTTGTTAATGTTCATCTTATATGCACCTTTCAGCACACTGTCCATTCCGTTCAATTGCTCTTGCAGGTCATTTGCTGTATCTGACAGAATTACTATGTCGTCGGCAAAACGCAATGTTTTCAATTCTTCACCCTGAACTTTAATTCCTTCTCCAAATTTCTCCTTGCTTTCCTTTATAGCTTGCTCAATGTACAAATTGAACAACATTGGGGAAAGGCTACAACCCTGTCTTACTCCCTTTCCAACCACTGCATCCCTTTCATGCCCTTCAACTCTGACAACCGCTGTCTGGTTTTTGTACAAGTTGTAAATAACCTTACGCTCCCTATATTTTACTCCTGCTTGCTTCAGAACTTGAAATAGTTTGTTCCAATCAACATTGTCAAAAGCCTTCTCCAAATCTACAAAAGCTAGAAATGTTGGTTTGCCTTTTCTTAATCTATCTTCTAGGATAAGTCGTAAAGTGAGTATTGCCTTCCGTGTTCCTACATTTCTCCTGAACCCAAACTGATCTTCCCCGAGGTCGGCTTCTACCAGCTTTTCCATCCTTCTGTATATAATTCGTGTTAATATTTTGCAACCATGACTTATTAAACTGATGGTTCTGTAGTTTTCACACCTGTCTGCACCCGCTTTCTTTGGAATGGGGATTATTACATTTTTCTTTAAGTCTGAGGGTACTTCACCTGTCTCATACATCTTACACCCAATGTGAAACAATTTTGTCATGGCTGGTTCTCCCAGAGACTTCAGTAGCTCTGACGGGATATCATCTACTCCAGGGGCCTTGTTTCGACTTAGATCTTTCAGTGCTCTGTCAAATTCATCTCTCAGTATAATATCTCCTATTTCATCATCATCTACATCCTCTTCCCTTCCTACAATAGTGTCTCGAAGTTCATTTCCTTTGTAGAGCCCCTCTATATACTCTTTCCACCTTTCAGCTTTCCCTTCTTTGCTGAGAACCGGCTTTCCATCAGTGTCCCTGACATTCATAGAGCTGCCCTTCCTATCGCTAAATGTTTCTTTTATTTTCCGGTAGGCTGTATCTATTTTTCCCCTATTTATACATTCTTCTACATCCTTGCATTTGCCTTCTAGCCATTCCTGCTTAGCCATTTTGCACTTCCTGTCAATCTCATTTCTTAGTCGTCTGTACTCCATTTTGGCTGTTTCATTTACTGCATTTTTATATTTTCTCCTTTCATCGATTAAATTTAGTATCTCCTGTGATATCCAAGGATTTTTTTGTAGGTCTTGCCTTCCTACCTATTTTGTCCTCTGCTGCCTTCACTATTTCATCTCTCAATTTTACCCATTCCTCCTCAACTGTTTTATTTTCCCCTGTTTCTGTCAATTGTTGCCTGAAGCTCCCTCTGAAATTCTTAAGAATTTCAGGTTCCTTCAATTTATCCAGGTCCCATCTCCTTATTTTCCTACCTTTCTGTAGTTTCTTCAGTTTCAGCCTACAGTTCATAACCAACAAGTTATGGTCAGAGTCTATGTCTGCCCCTGGGTATGTCCTACACTTCAAAACCTGGTTCCGAAATCTATGTCTTACCATTATAAAATCTATCTGGTATCTCCCGGTGTCTCCTGGTCTCTTCCATGTATACAACCTTCTTTTGTGATTCTTAAACCAGGTGTTTGTTATAACTAAATTATGTTCCGTGCAAAATTCTACCAGGCGGCTTCCTCTTTCATTCCTTTTGCCCAGACCATATTCCCCCACTATCTTCCCTTCCCTTCCTTGTCCTACTACCGAATTCCAGTCTCCCATAACAATTAAGTTTTCCTCTCCCTTAATTGTCTGAATAATTTCCTTTAGCTCCTCATATATTTCTTCGATTTCCTCATCATCGGCAGAGCTAGTTGGCATATAAACCTGTACTACTGTTGTCGGTGTTGGCTTCGTATCTATCTTGACAATGATAATGCGATCGCTGTGCTGGTCATAGTAGTTTACCCGCATTCCTATTTTCTTATTCATTATCAATCCTACTCCTGTGATACCCCCCAACTGATTTTGTATTTATAATCCTGTAGTCACCTGACCAGAAATCCTGTTCATCCTGCCACCGAACTTCACTAATCCCCACTATATCTAACTTCAACCTATCCATTTCCCTTTTTAAATTTTCTAATTTTCCTACTCGATTAAGGGATCTAACATTCCACGCTCCGACCCGTAGAATGCCAGTATTGTCTTTCCTGATGATCACATCCTCTTGAGTAGTCCCCGCCCGGAGATCCGAATGGGGGACTATTTTACCTCCGGAATATTTTACCCGAGAGGATGCCATCATCATATGTTCATACAGTAGAGCTGCATGTCCTCGGGAAAAAAATAACGGCTGTAGTTTCCCCTTGCTTTCAGCCGTTCGCAGTAGCTGTGTGGCAAAGCCGCATTAGCTGATGTTACAAGGCCAGCTCAGTCAATCATCCAGACTGTTGCCCCTGTAACTACTGAAAAGGCTGCTGCCCCTCTTCAGGAACCACACGTTTGTCTGGCCTCTCCACAGATACCCCTCCGCTGTGGTTGCACCTACGGTACGGCTATCTGTATCGTTGAGGCACGCAAGCCACCCCACCTCGGCAATGTCTGTGGTTCATGGGAGTGGACAAAATTATGGAACTTTAAGAATATATGATATTGACGTAATATGAAATATAGATGAACAAAAATATACGAGACTGCGAAAGGAGTTTGTCAGAACACGGATAGACGGACGTTGAAGCATGACAATTGATGTAAACGAAATACACGCTCAGGAACTTGACATAAACTAACTATTAAAACTGGTGTGATAAATGAAAAAAAGTATTTTGTATATTACTCATTTAAAATTGTCTAATCTAACAGAAAATATTTTCTACAGCTCTCAGTTATTTAAAACTTGTGCTGTCACCGTGTATTTTTCTTTCAGTATTTCCACAGCACATATAATATCTTTGCCTGTTCATTTCAGGATATAATTTATAGTTCAAGCTGTTAACAATCAAATGCCTGCTTCTACTCGCGGAACGTTGACGGCAGAGGAAGAAGTAGCGAAACGTGGACGCATCTGTCAAACGTGTTCTGATGTCTTATTCGGAAACTCGTGGAATTTTGTATTGAAAGAAAATAGTTGTTATAATCAGACTAGTATCCGAAGTTGCTTAATATGGTTATCAGGACACCTGGAAATTTTGTCCATATCTACATTTGAAAGATAACTATTCTTTCCAATAACATTAAACTTTATTCTTTCTTCGTTAAGAACTACATCAGTTTTACGTTTCTGATTCTGATATGGACTGAACGAAATCCTAATTAAGAATAACAATTGCTTTAAATCATAAAAACAACAGACAGTCATCTTCAAATAACCTTAATCTTCTCTCTTCCTTGGTACTGTGTAGTTCTTTTACTCCGTAGCATTGAGCACAAATTCACCCGCCAAAACCTGCGGAAATAAATTCCGTCTGGCAGTATTTGCTCACACAGTGCCAAACCCCTTATAACATAAACTATTTGAATATCTTGGGTCGAGCTAGAAACTAGTAGTGTACAATGTTACACTACAAACTGTGTAAGATATTGTTAACTGGGAGAAAGAGAGGGGAGGGTGATAGAGAGAGAGCGAAATAGAGAAAAGAGCATCTTACACTGTCAGTGGTGACAGTCCGTCACCGTTTATTATGAAATGGGTTACGTTCACTTAAGTGAGATTTTCGCAGAAGGTTAGTTACATCAGGACGATACAGCATTAGTCTAGTAGATGACTTCTTCTATTTATGGTATTAATAAAGAAAAGAATTTTGAATCCTGAAAACATTTCAAAACTAGACCAAGCTGATCTCCTGTGATCTGTAATGATTAAACTCCATGGTACGAAGTACATGTTTGAGTGTGGCTATACATACCAATATTGGAAAGAAATTTTCTATAAAGATGTAAATGAAGTAATAATGAATAAATAGAAATGATATACAGATTTGCTTAGATTTGGGCTGTTAAGAGGAGAGTAGAATAATTTGACCTTCAAAACAAAGCTTGTGGGTGGGGGGTGTAGTGGGACAGATTTATGAGCCCCTACTCTCTCATATCAGCTTTGTTTTGCAGGAGATGAAAATTAAAGATTGTGAATTAATGAAAATGATTTATTGAATGTTGAGTAATGATTTTTATAATGTGATACTTAAAAAAATGTTTTTGTTTGTTTCAGTTTGTTTCATGGTCGATCAAGGTACTGCAATAAACAGGAGCAGCGTCGCCACAGCACTGACCGGCATGTGATGTTTGACTGAAGAAGAGTTTAAATTACATAATTTATATGGAATGATTTATTATTTAATGTGAAATATGGAAATTTTCAAGAGTTTATATGATCTTCTATATCTAGGAAGAAAACACCATCAGTTTGAAAAGTTTATAACAGGATATTGAATTTCAAGACGCATTCAAATGAAACAGTGGCGTTTTAAACGTGAAACAAAAATATAGTAGGCTGTGGATTTTCGCTCAAATGCCAGTTTCATGACTGAATTGGTTTTAAAGAGTCTAAACTTTGAATGTGAAGGTACATACTTGCCTTTTATCCTTCTCCTGTGGGTATAAGGACCTGTGTGTGTTTTAAGAAAAGATAGAAATATAAACTATCAAATTGATGAAACGAACATTATAGAAGGAAATTTTCCTGGTGGGATAAACAAATAAAAAACCCAAAGGACAGGCTCGTCGACAGACACAAATATAATCACACACAAATACACATACAAGCTTTCGCAACGAAAAGAGGAAGAAAGGAGAGGAGAAAGGGAAGGATATGGGTTTTAAGGAAGTGGAAAAGGAGTCATTCCAATCCCAGGAGTGGAAGGACTTACCTTAGGGGGGAAAAAGGAAGGTAAACAAATACGCACACACTCACACATATCCAAAGACAAACACACCTAGACAGACATTTGTAATTTTTTTTACAAATGTCTGTCTAGGTGCATTTGTGTCTAGATATGTGTGAGTGTGTGCGTATTTGTTTACCTTCCTTTCTTTCCCCTAAGGTAAGTCTTTCCACTCCTGGGATTGGAATGACTCCTTTTCCAAATAAAAATAGAAAAGAGATGACACCAAACGAACCGGCTCATCGTTAGATACAAATAAAATCACACACAAACACACATACAAGCTTTTGCTACCACTGGCAGCTTATGAATTAATGTGACAATAAATAAAATCAACAAAATAAACACACACAAAAATAAAATTAGAATGACAAATACATTGATAATAAAATCAACTCAACAAAACTCTTTGATTACCTCTCCGTATGTGTGCAAACAATGAATCTTATTCTGACACACGAAAAGACAATCCTGAGTGGCAAGGAGACTCACCCTAATGAGGCAGCAGGAAGAGATGAATATCCGAGCATGTGACCTCCACCCGCTACACCACGGGCAATGCTAACGCCGGCAGTTAAAACCAATACACATTTGTGTAACACGTTTTATTCACTTGTATTCACTATTATTTCAAATGTTGATTGTACAGTATTTTGAAAGTCACATGTCGAGTTACTGTCTATTCAAGCAGTTTTCGAGTTTTCGTCTGCTATGTTGGATCAATCATGTTGAGTTTTGAGAATCTGATTTCAGTTTAGGATTCAGTGACTTTGAATACCAATACTATATTTTGAAGAGATGAAACAGTTCAAAAATATAGATTCACAAGGTGCTTCATGGGCAGTATCAAACAAAAGCGGCAATATAATGGTTGTTTACCACATCCCTTCCCCACCAATAATGATATATTAAACAAACAAAAAAATTTCACTTATTCCTTAATTCACAGCAGTGGAGTGGTCGAGCGGTCTAAAGTGCCATGCTGTGGAGCACACGGTTGCTCGCTGTCGGAGGTTCAAGTCTTCCCTCAGGCTTGAGTGTATGTATTGTCTTTAGGTTTAAGTTAGTTTAAGTAGTTTTTATGCTTAGGGACTCATAACCACAACAGTTAAGTCCTATAAGATTCACAAACATTTGAACATTTAATTTGCCTTCCTTTTGAAGTCTACTTCGAATAAATCAAAACAATTTTTTTAGCTCAAAAAATTCGTCACTTTAGGGGTAATTGCTCCCCTAATTATCACTCCCCCTGCAATATACCTTGGCTGATGTTTGTCTTCTATCAAAAGATACTTTCATACAAAAAATCATTGAAATTGCTTCACTAATCTCTAAGTTATCGTGATTTTTCAATTTTAGTCCCAATTTCACCATTTCACCCTTTAAATATGTTTTCCCACCACTAAATAAATAAATAAATAAATAAAAATAAATTATGTGTCCCATAGTTTTTCATGTATTATAACATATCCAAATTTCATAAAAATTGGAGAGTAACACTTGGGTAGTTTTTCTTGTGAGACTGTTAAAAAGATGTTTGAAGAAAAGCAAACCTACTATATGGCTATCAAAATTATTAGATGCAAAACCAATATTAAGCAAAGAAGGTAAAACTAAAATTTTGAAGGGATATACACTATGTAGGCTATCATTTGCAAAACAATAATGAAATATAAAATAAAGATAAATGATTAATAAAAGAGATAGAATGGCTGGCCAGTACTTTGTGCTGTACCGCCGATAGTAACACAAATGAAGAAACAGAAAAAAAGGGGGCAAAAAGGACAAGCTTTCGGAACACAGTTCCTTCATCAGGTGGGAGAGAAGGGAAGAAGAAAGGATAGGAACAGAAGGGAAAGGTAATTCATGACCTAGGTCATGAAGATGGTGTTTCAGGAGTGTGGACGTCAGAGATACTGCATGTTCGTACTGAGCCAAGCGAGAGAGGATATATATAACCAAAGAGGAAAGATCAAGTAGTAAAGAGAAGAGAAGATGAGTGAACTGAATGCTCTGACGTCCACACTCCCCAAACACCACCTTCATGACCTAGGTTGTGAATTACATTTCCCTTCCATTCCCATCCTTTCTTCTTCCCTTCTCTCCCACCTGATGAAGGAACTGTGTTCCGAAAGCTTGTCCTTTTTGTCCCCTTTTTTTCTGTTTCTTCATTTGTGTTACTATCGGCGGTACAGCACAAAGGTAAGTACTGCCCAGCCATTCTATCTCGTTTCAACAATATTTATCATCTCTGAGGAGAATTTTCATCATTAATTGATTAATAAAAGAGGTTTTATTCTTCCTTTTGCAAACAATGAAGGCAATACCATATGACTTAATTGAATAATGTTTATTCATATACATGTATTGATCTATTGGAAGTGGCCCTACATAAACAATAGTAATAAATAGATATAAACCATATAAAATTAGCAGAACAGATGCGTTAATGTTTTATGGGGATGGTAGCAAACCTCCAACTAAGTAATCATTGACAATCCTCCGACACTAAGTCCACATTGTGATCAATCAACACGAAATAATCATCAGCTCAAAATAGTTCAAATCTTAGTCCAACTAATAACATATCAACACTCCAATCATGCACTCTGTTCAGTTACAATTCTATAATGAAATTGGAAAAGTTAAAGTTCTTAAAGTGGCACTCATTGGCAGAGATTCTGATAATGTTGCAATTGAAGCACTTCTACTATCCCGACAAGACCTCCTCGTTATAAGACAAGACATAGAGTGTTCCTGTAGCCCCCAGGAGCTCTCCTCATGAATAGTCCAAGTACTTTATTTGACCACATCAGTTTTCTGCTCTAGCCACATTTGCATTGGCAGATCTCCACCACCTTCAAAAGTAGCAGAGTTCTTAACATGCAAGATTTGTTTTGACATAACTTTGAACATTTCCACACTAACTTAAGATTTTGATAATATTGAACAGAAAAGTTGTAAAATCTGGTTACCTTCTAACTATTTATCAGCAGTATAAATAATATATGAAATAAATAAATAAACAAGTCAGCTCATACTACACAATATTTACATAAAGTTTCTAGCAAAATAGACAAATATTCATTAAAAAGTTACACGAACAGGAGGACAATAAGTGTATTTCATGCTGCTTGCAACTGCTGATTATTGTGAAGGATACAATGCTCTGACTACATAATAAATTGGTATAAAAATATAATAAATATATAAATAAATAGAACCAAGTGTGTTGTTTTCAATATAGCTTGAGGTAATACTCTCATGTAAGACATACATTGCTGAAATCACATTATGTATTCAAAAGTTGGTAATTATAAGTTTAATTTTGCTGTATTAAAAATACAAAAGAAAGTTTTGCATATAATGTGTAATTATATGCAAATTATTTGGAACACTGTCGCCCTCTCTTCTCTCTTCACCAGCCTCAAAATACTCGCAATTGTGAATTTATAGATCTATGTTGCGGGACTCTATATTAAAACAATATGTCAGAATCTGTTACAAGGTGGGAAGTTCATGACCACAACACCAGGGTTAAGTCTAAGTTAGATATACCTAGGCATAGATTAACAATAATTGGTAGCTATCACAAAGTGAATGCTATCAGAATCTTCAATAAGTTACCAAACTCTGCTCGGACCACGGATATAAATACTTTTATAAACAAGTGGTACAACTGGTTAATAAATAATCAATTTTATAATATTAAAGAATATTTCAGTTTTTCATATGATCATATTAGTTTTTAGAAAAATGTTGCTTTCAGTTGTATTATTATATACCGCATAAATCCTATTAATCTTAGGTTCAATGCTATTCATTGTACTGTATACAGTGTATATATATTGTAAAAATGATGAAGTCAATATCATTGTAAAATGGTTTACGGTGAATAAAGATTCTTGATTCTATTGTGAACATTAACTTTTGTAGTTTTCAAGATGTTAAAATTATTGTTAATTCATGAGATGTGCCTAATTTTTCTGACATTGTAGATGCCTTGAGAATTGATGGGAATATATCACTGTGATTTGTTATTTAATTCTAAGTTCTTGAGTGTCCATTGCTTAAGAATCTGCCAGAGCCTCCATTAAGAGAATTCCAAGTCGCCTCACCTCCCTTTAGAAGCATGGGTTTACCCATTTCTGGTGGTTTGCCATTGTCCACTAGTGTATTTGGTGGCTTGCTGGGGCCAAACCCAGGTACCTGATTGCTCAACTCTCCCTCCCCGCCATACATTTTCAATACATAAAAGAGCAGATAGAAGAGGTTGGTAGTATTAAATTCATTGGATTACAGCTTGATAATAAATTCACTTGGGAGGAGCACACCACAGAACTGCAGAAACAAATTAACAAATCTGTATTTGCAATACGAGTGGTATCAGACATAGGAAACATAAAAATAAAAAAAAGCTTGGATACTTTGCTTACTTTCATTCTATATTGTCATTTGGACATGGCCCCCACAAGGGTGGGGCTGGGTGGACCCATGGGTCCAGGACCCAGTGGTGAAGGGGGCCTGAGACCAGCCCTAAATAATTCAGTTTTTTAGGTTACTGAAATTAAAAACAAACTAGAAAAAACACTTTAAATATTTTTCATCAAACAAAATTTTAGAAGATTCTACAGGAAATTGTAGTAGATATATATGATAAACTGCCTATCTTAAATGATTACTTCGGTTGATGCTCTTAGTTATTGCCATTGGTTGGTATTCACTAAGGTGAAAAACCGTAGTGATTTTTTTCAGGACAGTCACGATTTTTGTGTGTCTGACCCAAATTTTATCAAAGATGATTTGGTACACCTATTTCTTCCGGATTCAACAATTATGTTCTGATTTAGAAATTTATCTCACCTACATCGGTCTATTTTATTATTAGTTTTAATTATAATGGGAAACTGTTTGACAAAATGTTTGTTAGACTGAAGGTACTTATCACAAATTGTCGAAACCGTTTCAAATTGTTTCCACTGAGCATGCATGCACAAACTAAACCAGTGAGAAAATCGGTGAGTGCACTCCTAACACCACTTTTCCAAGTCAAAGATGGATTGATATAATTTGTCATTTCAGACAGAATCATGTGCCATTCTCAAATCTGCTTAAGCTAGTGCAGTTTCTCTTCTGCCTTTCCAGAAATAATACTGTTACTGAAAGAGTATTTTCCCTACATGAAGAATACATAGACAAGTGACAAAACACAGCTTGCTGCAGAAACTGTGAAATCAATATTAGTAACTAGAATAAATAATTGTAAAACTTGTGTAGGATTTTTTCACGTTTTGTTGAAATATACTGACTTTCTGAAGAAATTTCATTGCACTGTTAAATACAGTTGTTCTGAATGCACTCCATCATATAAAGTAATAATAAAGTGTGAATTAATGTACATTTTGAAACAACTTAAACTGATATTCTGTAAGTATTACTTTCACTAAAATCTTCTTCTAATATAATGAAAATGCATATACAAATTAGAAAATTTGTAATGTGTCCTGAATTTGGATGTACAAAATGTGGTTATGTCCTGAATTTGAATCTAGAAAATATGGTCACCTTAGTATTAATACAGTATGCAATGTTTTCTCCTTGTGGAGTACATTCACTGAACAGAGACAGTGCTTATGCTGCTGAACTGAATTATGGTGTAATTCTTTTTTTAGAAATTTTGAGAGTTTTTATTCTTTCTTCTGTATTAGTGCTGGTCATCATGAATTGTTGAAACAACTTGTCCATTTGTCTAAATCTTGCTGCAATCAAAGGATACAAATGCTCCTCCAAATTTTGAAGCAACATCCTTCAATCTTCAAAGTTTTAGACGTGTTCCTGCTGTATTAACTCCATCAGCAAAAAATATTGGTTTGGATCTCAAGAAGTACTTGATAGCTTTCAAAGGCGTCTTGATATTATTTTGGCGCAATATCTTGACCTCTGTTGATCACAAAAATGTTGTTATACAGAACAAAGGAATTTCCCTCAACGAAGCGATGTCGTTGATTAACTTAGACATTATGAAATAACTTTGAATGAAGAAAAGGTAGTGACTGAGACAGTTGGCATTTCATCAGAGATTATAAATGGGAAACCTGATGCAAATGAAAGAACTGCTGAACAACTTCAGCTGTAAGCATCAAATTAATTCGGATTTTTTCCCTGTTTTTAATTTTGTAATGCAAGATTTGACAACAATATTTGAGAGCTATAAACAATTTTTTTAATCTATTTTCACCAGTTTTTGGCTTTTATGGATCTAGAAAGTAATGAACTGAAAGTTAAAATCACCAATCCCATCTCAAAGTATCCTTCTGATTTAGCAGATACTGACAGCTTCTTTGAAATTCTACCCATGTAGACCGTCTTCAGTAGGCCTGCAGTCTGTCAACCATAAAAGGATCCAATGAAGATTCTCAGCATGTTTATGAGAAAAGCATCAAGCAAATTTTTTGGCACTGAGTAGAACAAATACACATTTTTGAACGATTCAAGGCCAGATTAAGGCAATCGCAAGTACAGTGGCCGCCGAGGGCCCCGCCATGATCACCTTCGAAATTTGTCATATTTAATGAATAGTCTTGTTTCCTAGTAAGAGGGAAAAAATCATTAAATTTAGAATATTACCATAATGCATTCACAGTAATCCCGCCTTCAAGAGCACCTTTATTGTTGTCTCTATTTTACCTTTAACGGGACAGTAGTGTTGAATACCATGGCAGTCTTACTTCACGTGAACCAGCATCAATACACATTTTGATTTGTTGCCCAATCAGCCGCTGATTTGTGTTGAAACACCAGAAATGTTTGATGTCGCCGACAGGAGCAGTTCGCCTTTTTGCGTACAACGCTGCGTTTTAGGCAAACAACAGTGGGTAGTGTCTGCTGAGGCTGCCCTCAGCCAGTGCAACATCTGAAATAATGTGTAAGTAAACTTTTGTTTCTAGATGAAAAAGTCTGCATATTCATATTTGCCATGAAATTATTATCAACTTATAGAAACATTACATCAGACATTAATATACCGGATATTGCAACAATGAATTCCGTTTCTATTTCATCAGCCAGAGGGGACTCTACAAATATGCAAAAAATATTATACCAGATGTTAGGAAGGCCTTTCTTAAAAATTTGGAAAAATATTTACCAGTTTACTATAAAGCTATAAATAAGAGAAATATAGAATAGTTTTAGTGTCATTGTAATATTAAAAACAGCTAATACATCGTTGCATTCCTATGTCCCTAGTTTTATGTTGCGTTAGTTCAGGTACAAGTTAATTGTTTTTAAGCTCGTAGTACTATATTTTGTTGAATATTTTGCTTAAATCTCCCACATTACATGTTATATGCCAGTTAAAAATCTTTGACACTGGAAGGATTGAAGTCCGAATTGGCCCCTTTTTTCAATTTTCCCCATGTGTCCTGATCAAACTGTTAAATGAAATGAGTTGACTTTTATATTTTTTCATCTTTTATAGTGCACCCTCTTTTAGAGTGTTCTACTTCAAATAGATACCTAATTATTAAGATTACTACCTAGGAGGTCTGCAGGACCAATTTGGTCCCTTCATAGCATTTCTCTGTATTTTTGGCATGTTTCCTTGTAATACTGTGTATGAAATAAAACCAACTGTTGTCTCCTTGTTGTTTCAATATGTGACAACAGTGCCATACATTCCAGCACTGATTGTGGTTGGGCAGCTGGGGATGGTGGTCATGTATGGATGAGTTATGGCCTGAGTGATTGATTGTGTGAATGTGTGTGATGTTTTATAACAAAGGTCATGTCCAAAAATTTACAAGTTGTATGAAAGTGAATATGAGTCTGTTGTCAGCTCAGCGATCATCTTTATGGTGAGTTGCTAGCTATCCTCATATTATCAACATTCCAATATGGACTTTCTATTGTTAAAAATCAATAAAAGTACATACGATGGTTACACTGAATTATCTTTCACAATCTGGCCGTATAAGCAATAAAACTGCATGGACCAATTTGGCCTCAGACTAGATAGTAAACTAGACAGCAGCTATAAATACATTTTATTCTGGTTGTGATACTGCTTAGGGATTCATTCTCCAGTCATGCCTTTGGCGCAGCAGCTTGACATTACTTCTGCTGTTGCTTGAAAAGGAACTGATGGATCAGCTTTTGGTGTAACATAGTGATAGATTTTTTTTCTCTTCGCCAACTTCCTGTGAAGATGAGATTTTCATGTGTGTACAGCAATTCCGCCTTACCTGGCGTGTCTGCCAAAAGTACGAAGAAGTTTTCTGTTAAGCTAAACTAGAGCTCACTGTGGCTCAGGTCCACAGCTTCGGGGGTGGGGGATGGTGGAAGCAAAGGGGATCAATCTCTCCCCCAAAAAGCTTCACTATTCATCTATTTCCTGATAAAGTAATTCACAAGTCTGCTGAAGTTGCTCCTTCGAGATTTGTACTGAATAAAATTTAATATTGTCTCTATTGAAATACATCTACACCTATAGTTCAACTTCTGTTGTAAAGCTTCAAAAGTTAGAATATACGTCATAATTGGCTGATCCCCCTGCCTCCTCCCAAAACGAAATTCTTACTATGGGCCTGCTGTGGCCATTGTAAGCAAAATCTCAATTTTAAATAAAATAATTTATAAATGAAGCTTGCTGTATCAAATTTATAACCTTGTTATAACAAGTTAAAGTACATTCTAAAAAGCATGATTAAGATATAAACTTGCCATTACAAACTACTGCATACAGCAGTAAAAAATTACAGGTGGGGAGGGGGGAGGGCTGGTATCTGATTCTGGGTCCAGGGGCCACAATCGAATGTGGGGGCATGCATTTGGTATAATATTCTGGGGTTACTCTTCAAGTCAAGCAAAAGTTTTCAGAGTCCAAAATCGTGTAATACATATTATTTCTGGTATAAATTCATGGACTACCTGCAGAAGCCTCTTCAAAGAACTGGGTATGTTAACTACTGGCTCTCAGTACATTTATTTCTTAATGAAATTTGCCATAAATTATATATCCCTTTGTAATTCTTCAGGTTTCCACAGTGAAGCGACGTCATTTTGCACAATCAGGTATTCTGCCTATTATTAGCATCTTTTCTTGCACTATATGTGGGTAAGTGCGCTCATCGCATCTGGAACTCTGACAATTTCTTACAACGTCTCAGGAAGATGCAGATCATGAACACTGACATCATGGTCAGTTTCGACATGGTATCACTGTTCACCCGAGTACCTCTGAATGATTCACCTCAGCTGATTGGAGAAAAGTTTGATGGTGCTCTCCTCGATGTATTCAAGTACATATTGACATCAACGTACTTCCTACATGGAGGTCAATTCTATGAGCAGACAGAAGGGGTGCCAATGGGCAGCCCTCTCTCACCGGTGGTGGCCAATCTGTTTATGGAGAGATTTGAAGAAGAGGCACATCGGTCCCGGACAAACCAAAATGCTTTTTCAGATATGTTGATGGCAACTTTGTTATATGACCTCATGAAGGAAAAAGCTGAATGTCTTCTTGGAACATATCAACTCACGCCACCCCAACAGCAAATTTACAATGGAACTGGAGAGGGATGGATTACTCCCATTCTTAGATGTTCTTGTCAAGAGGAAGGTGGATGGTACCTTTGATCATAGTGTGTACTGTAAACCAACCCTTGTACCTGCAAACCAGTAGTTACCACCATCCGGCACAGAAAAATGGTGGATTCAGAACTCTGGTTCACCAGACAAGAACTCTGCCAGATCCTGATAATTTGAAACAGAGGTGAAACACCTACAATCTGTGATCTACAAAAAATGGATACTCTTCTCAAAATGTTCAAAAGGCAATCTGCCTGTTTCATCACCATAGGCTCCTACAGAATTACAAGAAGAAACTAAGAAGGTTTCATATTTACCACATGCCGGGTTAATTTCTGCTAAAATCAGAAGAATTCTCTTCAGATATAATATCAAGAATGGGTTCCATCCACTCACCAAAATTAAGGCTCTGATAGGAAGTGTGAAGAATGACTTGGGTCTACAGAAACCTGGTGTTTACCTCATACCGTGTCAATGTGGTATGGCATACATCGGCCAGACAACTAGGTCTGTTGACATCAGCTGCAAAGAACACTAGTCATGCAAGACTTAGACAGGCAACCAAGTCAGCAATTGCTGAACACTGTTTGGAACTAGGTCATTCTATGAAATATGACAACGCCAAGATTATAACACAAACACCGAGGTACTGGGATAGCATCGTGGATGAATCTGTGGAAATTAGGATTGCAGAGAATCTTGTCAACTGTGACATAGGATGCCAGCTGAGTTTTGCCTGGAACCCGGCTAGAACTTCTGAAGACGCAGTGAAAGAAACATCCAGGCCCCATGGGAGACAAGTATAACCATGGACCCATACAGACCCATACATGATGGCACTCTACCAGGTCCAGAGTGACAGTCTGAAACCAGCGGCCTGTAAATAACTTTGGAGCTACTCCCGACACGGTGCACTATGGTAGCAGACTGCCCCACAGTGCAAGAGAAATAAATTGACGCCAAGGGAAAGATAAAACATTCTGAACAACTTGGAGGACACTCAAAACATCATACCATAGGATCAGTAATGGATAATAACTGCAAAGTACATGCACAACCATTGGAACAGCTGTGGCCAGAAGAAGATGTTAATGCCGCTGCAATTGGTTGACACATTACACTGCCAGCATGCATTATGTGGTGCAGACGGCATACAGAGTGCCTAGCATCTTACAGACATAAATACCAGACATGTTCCATTGTGAAATCAGTATCAGAAAGCACCTGAAGAAGACTGTGAGGTATGCAGATGAAATATCACGCAGGAAAAGGCATGAATAACCGGCAGAATACCCAGTCGTGCAAGATGACAGTATATCCCTTTTCCTAACAAACAGCTCAGTTCATATCTACAATACTAGGAACAAAATGACTTACACAAGGACTTAAAAGCACTCACTTTAGTTCAAAAAGATGTCCACAACTCAGGAACATGTATTTTCAACAATTTACTAGCAAAAAAAAAAAAAAAAAAAAAAAAAAAAAAAAAAAAAAAAAAAAAAAAACTATAAATTAATGTCAGTTTAAGAGTAGCTTAAAAGACTTTCTAGTGGCCAACTCCTTCTACTCCACTGATGAATTTTTAAATAGAATCAAATGATGCATGTATCTGTATTCATGCTATTAGTATTATTATATTATCAGCTTATAAAAAATAATAATAATTTGACATGTCCACATCCACAAGGATCTTCTCAACATGGATCTATGCAATGAACAACTAATCTAATTAGAATAATTATGTGACATACAGAATATGTATCAGTCACACAGTCAAGTAGTTGGCTAACTTGGCATGGCTAACTTGGATAGGATGTGTGACTGCTGCGTACAGATGCAGGAGGAGCTGGCCGCTGTTCACGAGCAACTGATCGTGTTGTTGGCCATGGTCAGCCATCTTCAGGCTGCTGCCTCGGAGTGTTGTGGTAATGGGGGCTCTGGTGCATCGCATGGGACACCATAGGTGTTACATGCTTCACCCATGGTCACTGCTGTCGGGACATCTTCGCGCGTGCCAGACGTGGTTGAGCCACCCTCTCCTCGGTGTGGCGGGTTCAACGGCGTTCGTGTCCCTTGGGGCAAAAGGTCAATGTGGAGGCTGGCCGTGCGGCATCGCCCACTCTGCCTGTGAGTGGACATGCGGCCGTTCCTTCAGTAGGGTCTGAGTAGGGGTATATTGCTGATTGGGAGCTCCAATGTTAGGCGGATGATGGAGCCCTTTAGGGAAATAGCGGATAGGTCAGGGATGAAGGCCAGTGTGCACTCTGTTTGCTTACTGGGGGGGGGGGGGGGGGGGTATCATCCAAGATGTGGAGGAGGCCCTTCTGGTGGTGATAGAGAGCACTGGATGCATCCAACTACAAATTGTTGCTCATTTCGGCACCAATTACTCCTGCCGGCTGGATTCAGAGGTCATCCTCAGTTCATACAGGGGGTTGGTGGAGTTAGTCAAGGCTGAAAGCCTCACTCGCGCTGTATTGTAATATTGTTTCCAGAACCGATTGCGATCCTCTGGTTTGGAACCGAGTGGAAGGCTTAAACAAGAGGCTCAGATGATTCTGCGAAGATCTAGGGTGCGAATTTCTCAACCTCCACTATCGGGTGGATAAATGTAGGGTTGCCCTGAAAAGGTCAGGCGTGCACTACACACAGAAAGCGGCTACAAGGTTAGTGGAGTACGTGTGGAGTGCACATGGGGCTTTTTTAGGTTAGAGAATTCCCTCCCTAGGCCCGACAAGACACCTCATGAGTTGCAACAAGGTAGCAGTAGGCAGAACAGAACAGGGAATTAAAAGATCAATGTAGTAATAGTTAACTGCAGGAGCATCTACAGAAAGGTCCCAGAACTGCTCTCATTAATTAACGGTCACAATGCCGACATAGTACTAGGGACAGAAAGTTGGCTGAAACCAGATGTAAACACTAATAAGATTCTAAACTCAGGCTGTAATGTATACCACAGAGACAGGCTGCGCAGTGAAGGGGGGCTGTGTTTATAGCGATAAAAAGTGCACTAGTATCGAAGGAGATCTGGAGTGTGAAATAATTTGGGTGAAGGTCACGGTTAAAGCAGGCTCGAACATGGTAATTGAATGTTCGTCTGGGAGTAGGCAATAGGAGTGATTTAAAATGGAATGACCATATAAAATCAGTCATCGGTAAAGCAGATGCCAGACTAAGATTCATTGGAAGAATCCTAAGGAAATGCTGTCTGAAAACAAAGGAAGTAGGTTACAGTACACTTGTTCGCCCACAGCTTGAATACTGCTCACTGGTGTAGGATCCATACTAGTGGGATTGATAGAGGAATTAGAAAAGATCCAACAGAGAGCAGCGCGCTTCGTTACAGGATCATTTGGTAATCGTGAAAGCATTATGGTGATGATCGATAAACTCCAGTGGAAGACTCTACAGGAGTTATACTCTGTCGCTCAGTATGGGCTTTCGTTGATGTTTCAAAAACATACCTTTACCAAGGAGTCAAGCAGTATGTTGCTCCCTCCTACGTATATCTCGCGAAGAGATCATTAAGATAAAATCAGAGAGATTAGAGCCCACACAGAGGCGTACTGACAATCTTTCTTTCCATGAACAATATGTGATTGGAATAGGAGGGAGAATTGATAGTGGTACTCAAGATAGAGTAAATAATTTTATGCTGGTGTATGAGGCAGCTTGAACCTCCTAAGACCTATAAAGACATTGATTTAAAACCAACACAAATTTCACGAATTTTGTCATATTAAATAAATGCCCTGAACAAACTTATAGTTTGTTTTGTCCATTGTGTTACCTCTTTGAAGCATTGCTGATCCAAAGAGAGGCATGTAAAATAGTCAATAACATTCACACAACTTAAATTATTGGCCGTAGCCTTCATTAACATGTAACTCATACTCATATGACCACCATCTCTGGCTGCTACAGTGCAATAAGCATCATGACAGGAGGAAGGGAGTGGAGGTGGACATTCCATGTTGGATTGTGAAGGTTTTGATAGGCAGGAATGTGTGAAGCTGCATGGGATGTAGTAGAGGAAAGGGCCAGGAGAGTGAAAAAAGCAATGGGTAGAAATGTATGGAGAGGGGGCGGGAGACATTAAAATGTTACAAATAAAATTCAAAAGAGATGAATAAAACAAAATAAAATAAAAGGAGATTTAGGAGGAGTCAAAATAAATGTGTTGTGTTATGGTCTTCAGTCCAGAGACGCAGCTCTCCATCCTACTCTATCCTGAGCAAGCCTTTTCATCTCCTCATAAGAACGGCAACCCACATCAATTTGAATTTGCTTACTCTATGCGTCTCTTGGTCTCCCTCTGCTCCATCAGCCCCCTCGATGGTTGGGGGCTCTCCACCATGTGCTCCCCCCAGTACATCTCCTGGGGGAGCACATCCCCCCACACCGTCGGGGACAACGGTCCCCGTCACTCAGCCGGAGAAACAACTACTTCCTCCGGCTCCTCTCGCTCGGAAGGGGTCCCTTGGGACGCTCCCTTCTGAGGCATCTCAGAGTACCACGGAGGGTCCCAGCCCACGGCTGTCGGACTCGCACGCCCTTGGTCAAAGGAGTCCGCACTCTACGTCGGGCCCTGACAGCGTCTCTGAGAAGCCCTCTCAGTCCTTAAAACCGAAGGGACAGAGAGAGGAAAAGAAGAAGAAGCTGAAGAAAAAGGAATCTTCTGTGGCTCTAAAGCCACGCCTTGTCACATCTTCCGCTTATGATGACGAGTTGGAGATCCTTGCATCTCCCAAGGATCTCGCTCTCCTGGACTCTCCAGAACCAATGGTTCTGGATCCAGTCGGAACACATTCGACAACAGGAGTTAGTGAACCTATCGACTAATGATCCCTATCCTATCATGGCCTCTCCAGTCAGCACTAATCACATTCTCCAGTGGAATTGTGGTGGTTTTTTCTCCCATTTGGCAGAGTTACGGCAGCTTCTCACCACTTCACCTGCACTGTGCGTTGCCCTGCAGGAAACCTGGTTCCCCCCGACGCGATGTCCTGCCTTACGAGGTTATCAGGGATATTACCGGTATCGCACAGTTTATGACAGGGTTTCAGGTGGAGTCTGTATTTTTGTCCTTTCATCTGCATACAGTGAGTCTATTGCTCTCCAAACGCCTTTAGAAGCTGTGGCAGTCAGAGTGAAGACTACAATCGACCTCACCATTTGCAGTGTATACCTGCCCCCAGACGACATAGTACCCCACCATGTGTTGGCGGCGCTGATTTCTCAGCTCCCCTCACCTTTCTTACTTCTGGGGGATTTTAACGCCCACAACCCCCTGTGGGGAGGTACTACGATTACTGGCCGTGGCAGAGACGTTGAGAGTTTATTCTCTCAGCTTGACCTCTGCATTTTAAATACCGGTGCTGCCACACACTTCAGTGTGGCTCACGGCACTTACTCTGCAATTGATCTGTCGGTATGTAGTCCTGGCCTTTTACCGTCAGTCCACTGGAGAGTGCATGATGACTTGTGTGGTAGTGACCATTTCCCAATATTCCTTTCACTACCACAGCCTCAGTCCCCTGGACGTTTGCCCAGATGGGCTCTTAACAAAGCTAACTGGAAGGAGTTTACTACCGCTGCAAAGATTGGCCCTCCATCGGATGTCAGCATAGATGAGGTGACTGAAAGTCTCACCGCAGCCATTATCTCTGTGGCTGAACGTACGGTCCCTAGCTCTTCTGGATCCCCTCGGCGGAGGATGGTGCCCTGGTGGTCGCCAGAGATCGCTGAGGCTATTAGGGATCGAAGGCGTGCACTCCAGCGTCATAAGAGATGCCCGTCCTTGGAGAAGCTCATTGCGTTCAAGCGGCTCCGTGCACGAGCACGTCTGTTAATTAAACGTCGTAAACGAGAGTGTTGGGAACGGTATGTGTCCACCATTGGCACATGTACCTCTCCATCCCAGGTCTGGCAGAAGATCAGACGCCTCCATGGTCACCAGAGTGCTTCAGGCGTGCCAGGGATTTCTATGCATGGAGTAGTTTGTACGGACCCAGATGCCATTGCTGAACATCTAGCTGAGCACTATGCTCGGAGTTCTGCATCTGTGAATTACCCGCCAACCTTTCGTACCGTGAAAGAGCGGGAAGAACGGAAGCGACTCTCATTCTCGACCCGCCGAATTGAATCCTACAACGCTCCATTCAGTGAATGGGAATTCCTCGGTGCCCTTGCACATAGAACCGATACCAGCCCCGGGCCAGATCGCATTCATAACCAGATGCTGAAACACCTATCAGCGCAGTCTATACGAACCATCTTATCCGTCTTCAATTGCATCTGGAACGATGGTGTCTTTCCATCACAGTGGCGAGAAAGTATCATTGTGCCAGTGCTCAAGCCGGGTAAAAACCCCTTCGATTTGGACAGTTACCGTTCCATCAGCCTCACTAACGTTCTTTGCAAACTGCTGGAACGTATGGTGAGCCGGCGGCTGTGCTGGGTACTGGAGTCTAGAGGCCTGCTGGCTCCATGTCAGGGCGGTTTCCGTCAAGGCCGCTCCACTACAGACAACCTCGTTCACTTGGAGTCCCGTATTCGTACAGCCTATGCTCAACGTCAACATCTTGTTGCGGTGTTTTTTGATTTGAGGAAGGCGTATGATACAACATGGAGACATCACATCCTTCAGACGTTACATGAATGGGGTCTTCAAGGCCAGCTCCCTATTTTTATCCAAAACTTTTTAGCTGTCCGTATGTTTCGTGTCCAAGTTAGTGCTTCTCGTAGCACCCCTCATGTGCAGGAAAATGGGGTTCCTCAGGGTTCTGTTTTGAGTGTCCCCTTATTTTTAGTAGCCATAAACGGCTTAGCGACAGCAGTTGGATCGTCAGTATCCCCCTCTCTCTATGCTGACGACTTCTGCATTTCTTTTAGCTCTTCCAGCACCCAAGTTGCTGAACATAGGTTACAAGGAGCCATTCAGAAGGCACAGTCCTGGGCTCTGGCCCATGGCTTCCAGTTCTCTCCTGCAGAGACCAGAGTTATGCACTTCTGTCGGCGTCGGACGGTTCATCCACAGCCCGAACTTTATCTTGACAACCACCTCTTAGAGGTTGCTGAAACTCACAGGTTTTTAGGGCTCGTATTTGATTCTCGGCTGACATGGCTCCCTCACATTCGACAGCTGAAACAGAAGTGCTGGCGCCAGCTAAATGTTCTCCGCCATCTGGGCCATACGAACTGGGGTGCCGATCGGTCCACACTGTTGCGGATATACCACGCTTTGGTGCAGTCCCGTCTGGACTTTGGATGCCTTGCCTATGGCTCCGCATCCCCCTCGGCATTGCGCTTTCTGGACCCCATTCACAACTGTGGGGTTCGCATCGCGACGGGTGCTTTCCGCACCAGTCCCGTGGACAGTTTACTTGCAGAGGCCGGGGTCCCACCTCTGCGGATCCGCCGCCAGCAACTGCTCGCGGCCTATGCTGCTCATGTTCATAGCACGCCAGGCCACCCGAACCAACTTTTGCTTTTCTCCCGCACGGTCGTCCGTCCTCAACAACGGCGACCCTGTTCCGGTCACACGATCTCCTTCCGTGTCCAGTCCCTTCTGTTGGAACTAGAGTCTTTCCCTGTCCCATCTCTGCATCAGGCCCGTACGCGTATGCCCCCATGGTGTGTACCGAGGCCATGCTCTAGGCTGGACTTGGCCGATAGACCCAAAGACTCTGTTCCTCCAGAGGCACTCCGCTGTCAGTTCTTTGCTGTTGTTGCAGAGTACACTGGATACGACATCGTCTATACGGACGGTTCGTTGGTTCGTGGCCGTGTTGGCTTTGCCTATGTCCATGGCGATCACGCTGAGCAGCGGTCTCTGCTGGATGGCTGCAGTGTGTACACTGCCGAGTTGGTGGCCATTCTCCGTGCTCTTGAGCATATGCGCTCCTGCTCAGGTGGGTCTTTTCTGTTCTGCAGTGACTCCCTGAGCAGTCTTCGCGCACTCGATCAATGTTACTCACGATCCTCCTTGGTGCTGGCTATCCATGAGACACTTTTTGCTCTCGACCAGTCAGGACGCTCTGTGGTCTTCATTTGGTCTCCTGGTCACATCGGCATCCCGAACAACGAACGAGCCGATGAGCTAGCCAAACAGGCTGTCCATGCGTCCGTGTTAGACATTGGCCTCCCGGCCTCAGATTACCAGTCTGTGTTGCGCCATAGAGTACGTGAGCTTTGGGCCGCAGAGTGGCGTAGCCTGAGCCATCCCAACAAACTCAGGGCAATAAAGGAGACCACAGCTGTGTGGCACTCGTCCATGCGGGCCTGTCGCCGGGACTCGGTAGTCCTGTGCCGGCTCCGCATCGGCCACACTTGGCTGACCCATGGCCATCTCCTCCGCGGTGAGGACCTGCCTCGTTGCCGTTGTGGCTGTCCCTTGACGGTGGCCCACATTTTGATGGACTGCCATCTTTTAGCCGCTCTGCCCCGGGGTTTTAATTTTCCTGTAATTTTATCTGAAGTTTTACGTAACGATGCCAATATGGCTGATTCTGTTTTAGGTTTTATTCATGACAGCGGTTTTTACACCTCTATATGAAGCTTGTGTTGCCCTGTGGCTGACCCTTCCAATTTTATTTTCATGGTCGGTCAACCACGAACTTTGTCTTTGTCATTTTATTTCCACACTTGTTTGCTGTTTCTGTGTGATTGTGTCCTTTCGTGTTGTCTCCTGCCTTGTTGTTCTTTGTCGAATTTGTTTACATTTTATTGTTTGAGTGGGGTTTTCCTCCCGTAGCAGTTTTAACTCTGGGCGAACTTTTCAGTGTTTCCACACTTATCTAGCTCTTTGATGGAATGGGGGACTGATGACCTCCGCAGTTTTGTCCCCCTAAAACATCAAACCAACCAACCAACCAACCAACCTCTGCAATTTTTACCCCATACACTTCCCTCCAATGCTAAAATTATGATTCCTCGATGTCTAAGAATATGTCCTACCAAGCGATCCCTTCTTTTGGTCAGGGTATGCCAAAAATTCCTTTTCTCACCAATTCTGTTCAGTACCTCTTCATCTACCCACCTAAACTTCAGCATTCTTCTGTAGCACCACATTTCAAAAGACTCTATTCTCTTCCTGTCCATACTATTTATTGTCCATGTTTCACTCCCGTACAAGGCAACACTCCACACAAATGCCTTCAGAAAAGACTTCCTTACACTTAAATTAATATTTGATGTTAACAAATTTTTCTTTTTCAATAATAATATAGCAAGGACAATTTACAATTCACCGCAAAGATGTGGCAACGAGCTGTGACAGGCACATACAAAAGACACACACACACACAACACTTTCAGCTATCAGCCAGAAACGCATTCACACAGGCACACAACACAGTCATACAACCATCACCTCTGGCTGCTGCACTTCGAATCATGCTCTGTGGCGAGTAAATCAGGGACGGGAGGGGAGGGGATAGGAAGGTTACGTCACAGTGGTGGGGATGGGTTAGATGGGAATAACAAGATGCAGCTTAGGAATGGAGTGGGGAGGCGGGTGAACAAATATACAAAATGCGTGCACACTGCAAGTATACAAGACCACGTACACACACACACACACACACACACACACACACACACATACACACACGCACATGCGCGTGAGCGCACACATTGAAGAAGGCCATGGCCGATAGCTGAAAGTGTTGTATGTGTGTGTCTTTTGTATGTGCCTGTAGCAGCTTGTCGCCACGCCTTTGCGGTGAGTTGTAAACTGTCCTTACTATATTATTAATTCCAACCTGGACTTTCCATTATAATCTTTTTCAATAATGCTTTTCTTCCCATTGCCATTCTGCATTTTATATCCTTTGTACTGCAACCATCATATGGTATTTTACTACCCAAGTAACAAAACTCATCTACCGCTTTCATTGTTTTGTTACCTAATCTAATTGCTTCAGCATCACCTGATTTTCTAAGACTGCATTCCATTACCCTTGTTTTGCTCTTGTTAATGTTCATTTTATACACTCTCTTCAACACACTGTCCATTACATTCAACTGCTCTTCCAGGTCCTTTGCTGTCTCTGACAGAATTACAATGTTATCAGCAAAACACAATGTTTTTATTTCTTCACCCTGAACTTTAACCCCTATTCCAAAATTTTCCTTGCTTTTCTTCACCACCTGCTTGATGTACAAATTTAATAACATCAGAGAAAGACTACAACCCTGTCTTCCTCCCTTCCCAACTAATGCTTCCCTTTCATGCCCTTCGATTCTAATAACTGCAGTCTGGCTTTTGTACAAGTTGTAAATAACTCTCCTTTTCCTGTTTGTTACTCCTGCTGACTCATGATTTGAAAGAGTGTATTCCAATCAACATTGTCAAAAGCTTTCTCCAAATCTACAAAAGGTAAAATGTAGGTTTGCCTTTCCTTAATCTATCTGCTAAGATAAGTAGTAAAGTGAATATTGCCTCCCGTGTTCTTACTTTCCTCCTGAATCCAAACTGACCTTCCCTAATGTCAACTTCTACTAGCTTTTACATTCTTCTCTAAATAATTCGTGTTAAAATTTTGCAACCATGACTTATCAAACTGATGGTTCTGTAATTTTCAAACCTGTCTGCAGCTGATTTCTTTGGAATGGGGATTAGTACATTTTTCTTAAAGTCTGAGGGTATTTCGCCTGTCTCATACATCTTACACACCAGGTGAAACAGTTTTGTCATGGCTGACTCTCCCAGAGACTTTAGTAGTTCTGAGGGAATGTCATCTACTCCCAGGGCCTTGTTCCAACCTAGGTCTATCAGGGCTCTGTCAAATTCATCTCTCAGTATGGAATCTCCTATTTCATCTTCATCTACTTCCTCTTCCCTTCCTACAACATTTGTCTCTAACTGCATTTCCTTTGTAGAGCTCCTCTATGTACTCTTTCCACCTTTCAGTTTTCCCTTCTTTGCTGAGAACCGGTTTTCCATCTTAGTTCTTGATATTCACAGAGCTATTTTTCTTGTCCCCAAGTGTCTCTTTTATTTTCCTGTATGCAATATATACTTTTACCCTTGTTTTGCATTCTTCTACAGATTTGCATTTGGGTTCTAGCCACTCCTACTTAGTTATTTTACACTTCCTGTCAATCTCATTTCTTAGTTGACTGTACTCCATTTTGTCTGTTTCATTTACTGCATTTTTATATTTTCTCCTTTCATCAATTAAATTTAGTATTTCCTGTGATATACAAGGATTTTTTTGTAGGTCTTGCCTTTCTACCTATTTTGTCCTCTACTGCCTTCACTATTTCATCTCTCAATGCTACCCATTCCTCTTCTACTGTTTTATTTGCCCCTGTTTCTGTCAATTGTTGCCTAAAGCTCCCACTGAAATTCTTGAGAACTTCAGGTTCCCTCAATTTTTCCAAGTCCCATCTCCTTATTTTCCTACCTTTCTGCAGTTTTTTCAGTTTCAGCCTACAGTTCATGACCAGTAAGTTATGGACAGAGTCTATATTTGCCCCTGTGTTTGTCTTACAGCTTAAAACCTGGTTCCGAAATCAATGTTTCACCATTATAAAATCTATCTGATACCTTCTGGTGTCTCCTGGTCTCTTACAAGTATACAACCTTATTTCGTGATTCTTAAACCAGGTACTTGTTATAACTAAATTATGTTCCATGCAAAATTCTACCAGGTGGCTTCCTCTTTCATTCCTTTTGCCCAGACCATATTTCACCTACTATCTTCCCTTCCCTTCCTTGTTCTACTTCTGAATTCCAATCTCCCATATGAATTAAGTTTTCCTCTCCCTTAATTGTCTGATAATTTCCTTCAGCTCCTCATATATTTCTTCAATCTCCTCATCATCGGCAGAGCTAGTTGGCATATAAACCGGTACTACTGTGGTCTGTGTTGGCTTCGTATCTATCTTGATTACGATAATGCAATCACTGTGTTGCTCTTAGTAGTTTGCCCATATTCCTATTTTCTTATTCATTATCAGACCTACTCCTGTAATACCCCAAACTGATTTTGTATTTATAAGCCTGTACTCACCTGACCAGAAATCCTGTTCCTCTTTCCACCGAACTTCACTAATCCCCACTATATCTAACTTCAACCTATCCATTTATCTTTTTAAATTTTCTAATTTTCCTACCCAATTAAGGGATCTAACATTCCACGCTCCAATGCCAGTATTATCTTTCCTGATGACAACATCCTCCTGAGTAGTCCCCACCCGGAGATCTGAATGGGGAACTATTTTACCTCCGGAATATTTTACCCAAGAGGATGCCATCATATGTTCATACAGTAGAGCTACATGTACTCAGGAAAAGTAACAGCTGTAGTTTCCCCTTGCTTTCAGCCATTCACATTAACTGTATGGCAAAGCCACATGAGCTGATGTTACAAGGCCAGCTCAGTCAATCATCCAGACTGTTGCCCCTGTAACTACTGAAAAGGCTGCTGCCCCTCTTCAGAAACTACACATTTGTCTGGTCTTTCCACAGATACCCCTCTGTTATGGTTGCACCTATGGTACGGCTATCTGTATCATTGAGGCACGCAAGCCACCCCACCACGGCAATGTCTGTGATTCATGAGGGTGCATATTCTTGTAATATTCAGATTGGTCCTTAATTCATGCTGCTGAGTGCAGTGTTTGGCACCAGTTACAGCAAACACTGCCTTCTCTCCTTCTACTCAGAAAGATTGATATAAAATCATACAACAAAAAGGAAAACAATGTTTTTTTTTTTTTTCAAACACATACGAATGAATGCATGCATATTGAGGAAATAGATGCTATAAATATGCTTTCAAGGGATGAAAATTAGATTGTTTAATTTCTCACAACATTTTATGAATAATTAAAATTCTTACACCCTGACAATATTACAGTTTATCATATAATATCCAGACACAAATATTCAGAATATTTATATCTTGTACCAATTAGCTGTATGCTGACATACAATGATCTTCATGGCTATTCCAAGCTAATCACAGTTTCAACAGCTCTAGAACTTCTATATTTGAAATATAAATGTAATTTAATTACACTGAAGTACACATACACAGACCTTCATGTGCAAGAAAATGATTCTTACATGGCATGGAACTTTAGTTCTGAAATATGCTGCTACAATTCTTTCATTTTCTGAAATATGTGAGCATCAATCAAATTCATTGGCCAGTACAATTCCCAAGTTTGGATGCAATTACTAACTGCATCAACCTCAGATTTACTTGAAAAATGTTTCTGATGGTACATTAAGAATAACAATACATCAAACTAAAACTCATCAGCAACCCAATCAAATCAACAGCAAGTTTTTATGAATGCTTCACTTGGTTCTGAGCAAGTGCTCCAATTCAAAAATTTGTTCTTTCATGCCTCAAATAATTTATAAGAAACTTATCATGATAAGCAAAATAATGTTAAATTAAGTAATGCAACAGTCTGTTTTAATGTAACCAGAATGGATATTTCACTCCATAGTGCTGTATGCTCTGATCTAAGACTTCTCTTCTGCATGCAGGTGAAAATGTTTTGGCAAATTGTGTTAACACTGAGATGTCCAATTAATGTTTATATAATTCTTGACCAATTAATGTTTCACTCCAAGGATAAATGAAACTCATGAAAATTGACAGTAATGTAATATCAGGTTTTATTACTATTAATTGTAAGTCATCCATATTAGGCTGTGGGAAGTAACAGTGACTATGTATGACAATAAAAGTTCAAATAAAAACAATTATCAGCAAAAGTCACCATTTTTATTTATCTCTAGATACGTTCATGAGTTTACACTCTCATCTTCAGGTGGAACAAAAATCACTGTTCCATCTACACATTACAGTCAAAACTCTTGAAATACATTGTGGGATAAATAGAAAGATAGACTGGTGTCAAAATAAATACAAAAATAAATAAAATATTAAAAAAGGAGGCAATACACTGTTGGAAGAAAGACATGGATTGAATTGAAATACCGGACAGTGAGTGGTGCAGGTTGTGGCTGTTAGGTATTAGGTGTAGGGATGATATATTATCTTATGTTGAGTTCAGGGTGGTTGTGGGACTGTAGAATGTGTTGTATGGACAACTCCCATTTGCGCAGTTCAGAAGAGCTGGTGGTGGAGGGGAAGATCCAGAAGACCCAGGTCGTAAAGCAACCATTGAAATTAAGTGAGCTGCGTTCTGCTGCATGCTGTGCCACAGAATGGTGCATCTTGCTCTTTGCCATAGTTTTATGGCGTCCATTCCTCCTGATAGGCATCTGGTTTGTTTTCATGCCAAAGTAAAACACTCTGCAATGATTGCAGCAGAGTTGGTAAATCACATGGCAGCCCTTACAGATACCCCGGCCTCTGATGGCGTAGAGTAATCCTGTGATGGAACTTGAAGTGTTGGGTAGGTGGATTGTGCACGTCATGAATCATGAACTTCCACAGGGAAGGTACGTGGTTGGGTTTGGAAGCAGCATTGGTATGGACTAGAACACGCCTGCTCAGCAGTCTGTTCAAGCAAGCTGGCTTGCACTCGTGCCACAGCAGTGAGCTGTCGGCCAGCTCACGGTGGCTAATGGTTGTGGACAAGTTGTGAGGGGAGGCAGGAATTCCAACAAAGTAACTTTGCAATGGAGAATTGTTGGGCAGTCTAATTGTACAGCTACTGATATGTTCTAGGCAGATGTTACACTTCTCGGTGGTTGAATAATCTATTCTGTGGCAAATTAATTGTATGAAATTAATGTATGAAAGTGAAAATACAATTTATTTCTTATAAATGAAAGAGATTTCTGATGGATGAAAGGGAAAATACAATATATTTATTATTTTTATTGTTTTTGTACTGTGTATCACAAATAAAACAGCTGTAAACAATAATACCCATAATTGCATGTAAATCACTGTTACCGATGCTCTACTTCAAAATAAGGTAAGAAAAGGTATTATATCATGAGAATATTATAAAATACATCTAAAGAAATCTAACAAAAATTTGCCATTGTGGAATTTCAAACCTAAATCCACAGATTGACAGTCGAAGCTATAGACCGCTCAGCCAGCAACGGCGCATGGAATGTCATTCATATTTATAAGTACCCAAGCTTCAGCATGAAAACACAATAAACGTTGATTACCTGAGTGCCATTAACTTTTGGCCCCATATATAATAGTTAAAAAAATCATATTTAGGCGATATTTTGATGTATAGCATTGAAAATGCGATTTTCTATCAGCAACTTTGACCCTGATTTTTCAATAACTACTGTTTACCAAAAAGCCAAAATATGAGTCCTTTATATTTAATATACAATATCTATGCAAATTTCAACTGAAATCGATGACCTACATGTCAGTCTTTCTTCTTGTTAGTAGTATGTTCTTTAATTTTTGGACCTGTGCTTTCCTTTCTTCATCTTGCAAGTGCCCATAATCTTTTGCAAGGAAGGTATTGTAATGCCATTGTAAATTAATTTTTGTTGATCTATGAATTTTGAAGCATGCTAAGCATTTTCAGACAATTAAATATAAGAAACATATACACTTCTTGCACTGAAGTGTTATTTATATATTGACATTGATGTGTCTGCTTTTCGCTTTGAAGCCATCATACTAAATTTCTTTGACGTGAAAAGAGATGCTCTGCATCTTATGTACTGTGTGTTGGTCACACGTCTCACATCTAAAGCTAAGCTGAAATGACTTTGTGCTTTGTCATCTGAAGACAGCACTAGTTTACATCTCTCCGGTGCTGCAGTATATCACGACACTTGGGCGTCCCATTCAGCTGTGAGCACTCATAGAGCAGGCAGCGAGCATGCACGAGTGCTCTTGCTCATCTAGCTGCCTCTTGGACTTGCCTGGACTAGAACGTTGTGAAGGTTGGGTGGGCAACAGAACACCACTTTTAGGAGGAGTCAAAAAGATCTTGGGTAGGATGTGTCTCATTTCAGGCCATGTTGATAGATAATCAAAGCCCTGCAAAGGATGTGATTTAGTTGTTCCAGTCAGGGGAGGGAATTGAATGAGGGGTTGAGAGAGGAATGGTTGTATGTGGTGATATGACATGAGAAACCTGTTTGTGGCCAAAGTCACAAGGGTAATGCTTGTTTGTGAACGCTCTTATGAGGTGTTCAAACTTATTGGATAAGGGGCTTCTCAACAGTGCAAATTCTCTGTCCATGGATGGCAAGGCTGTATTAGAGGAATTTTGTGAATGGGTGGCAGCTATCAAAGTGCAGGTACTGTTAGTATGGAATCTAGCATCCCAAATCCAAGGTACCAACCACTTTCTCCACCAGCTCTCCACCATCCCCACCCTTTACCTCCTGAATACATTTTCATCACTTCCCTATATATCAATATCCCACATGCCAAAGGTCTTGCTGCTCTCGAACACTACCTCATACCTGCCAAATTTTATGGTTTTATCCATAAAATTTATGGATATTTCAGCATTTTACAGGTGGGTGGTATTACTTCATGACTTTGCAGACACAACTTTGAGACTTTAATGTATGATGTTCACACACTTCTGTACAATCGAACATTTGTGTCAGTTGAAGGCAAGTGCATGACAAAGGCTCATGGATTTATATGACTGTTACTTTTAATATGTGATGTTTTTGTCATCATTGGAACTGAATTTAAAGCTGGGACAACAGTTCTTCCATGTCAATCTTAGTTGGTCTGACTCCAATCTGCAAATTCAGAGAATATGTGTTAGTTATTGGCATTCAGACTGAGAAAATACTGATCTATCTCCATGATACAGATAAATTCTTTTTTATTTCATCTGTGAGAAAGTACTTTTGTATGTACTGCCTGTAACTACATCATCAGGAATTTTTCATTGAAGGCTAGACAACATTGAAAATACACAGTTTTCTTACATTAATTTTTTCTTTGAAAAGTTTCCTATCATGTATCATGTTATGCAACGAAGAGAGGTGGTGAGTGACTTTCAGAGGCACTTTACAGCTCTTCAGGTAGACGACAGTTTTATGGCAAACCAAGATGCTGCAAGTGGTTCCAGTTGGACACAAATACGAAGAATTCGCAAATGCATTGAGCTTCTTAAGTATAACCCAATTTCTGGAGTGGTGCTTTCTATTCTCACCACACTCTGTAGGAAAGCAGAATGTGAATATGGTTTCAAACTTTCCAAGAAGAATGGAACACAGTTTAAATTATCCATGCCCAATGAATCTCTGGAGTCTATTTCTGTTCTTAAGCCCAATAGTTCTGGCCCCTGTCATGACAAACCATTTTCTCAAGATTTCTTGCAGGAAGCTAAGAACGCCACAACTATGACTTTAAAATTGAGCTAGGATGTGATTTGCAGTGTGCATTATCTTATTTCATGCCTGTGTTAAGTTAGTTTTATTGTGTGAAGCCTTTGTCAACTATCGCATATCTGCATAATATATTGAGGAAGTCCTGTTATGTACCCTCTAAACCAATATTCACTGTGCTTGTTGCTGTTTAACACAGATTTTTTCATGATTGTTATGTCCATTTAGAAACATTAGCCTATGATGTAAGGAGATAAGATTTTAGTGAAGTATCCCATTTCAAGAATTAATTATTTTATTGTGTAGCAGAAGCATTATTATTTTGATCCATTCAGGATCTGTCAAATTTTTTTGAATTTTTTTGCCCCATGTGATTTTTACTGAAAGCCCTTTACAAAAGTTGCTAACTTCTTCAGTGTCCTTCAGACGCCAAGACAACATCTCATTCCTCATAATCCTTACCAATTACACTCTAACAAATAATTACTTTTCCTTTGAAGGAAAAGCACACAATACAATCTGTGGCACAGCCGTTGGCACTTCCATTCAGAGGAAATATTCCTAGACACCCAAAACCCTGGTCTAGTTCAGGTTCATTGATGAAAATTTTGTGATTTGGATTCAGGGCCATGACACCTCATCCTCATTTCTTCACAATCTTTCGTCCTTCTCTCCATCAGCTGCATGTGACCTTCCTCACCTCAGCATGCCACCTTCTTGGATTTTAACCTCCACTCCATTAACAGTTCCAACAACACCACATCAATCTCTAGATTATAACAGTACCTGCACTTTGATAGCTGCCATCCATTTCACATCGAAAAATCCCTTGCATACAGCTTTGCCACCCACAAACAGTGACTTAGCAGTGATGAGAAGGGCCTTGCCCAATATGATGGAGGCCTCACGCAGGCCTTCAGAGGCAGACATTATCCTCCTGACCTAGCCTGGCTACAGAGATATGTGTGTCATATCTCCACATACCACCAACTCTCCCCCCATCCCCAACAAGCAGCCACAAAAGATTGTTCCTCTCATCACCCAATACTACCCCACAATAAAATATCTGTTGCCCATCCAACCTTCACAACATCCTAGTCCATCCCTATGCTACTCCCAATCCCAACACCTTCCCTTCCCTGTGGAAGTCCCAAATGCAAGATGTGCCCAATCCACCCATCCAGCATTTCTTGTTCCAGTCCCATCACAGACTTATCCTATCCCATCAGGGGCTGAGCAGCTGTGAAACAATCTGGTGATTTACCAGCCCTGCTGCAATCATTGCACAGTGTTTAACATTGTCACGACAATAAACCAGCTTTCTATCAGAATGAATGGCCACTGTCAAGCTGTGACAAAAAGCAAGATGGATCACCCTGTTCACAGAATGCAGCATGAACACAACACACTTGATTTCAATGGCTGCTTTACAACCCAGGCCATCTTGATCCCCCACCCCTCTTCTGAACTGTGCAAAAGGGAGTTGTCACTACAAACTATTCTACAGTACCTCAAACACCCTGACCTCAACCTAAGATAACTTATCCCTCCACCTGATTCATAACAGTCTCCCCCTCCCCCCCCCCCCCCCAATTGCACTCACTATTCTGTATATCCTTCCAATCTATCTCATTATTCCAACTGCGTGTTGCCCGTTATTTATATTTTATTTATTTATTTATATTATTATTTAATACTTCAATATAGCTTTATTTTATTTTATTTTAGTTTTCTCTTTTATATTTTATTTTATTTTATTTGTTTCATTTTAGAATCCCCACCCCTCCCCTAACATTTCTACATCTCCCCTTTCTCACTCTCCTGAGGCTTCTGTCTATTGCATTCCATGCTGCATCTCACATTCCCAATTATCAGAGCCTTTACACTTCATCATCCAACATGGAATGTCCTATCCCCACCCATAACCAGCATTCTCCAACCTCCACTTCCTTCCTCACTCACTGTCAAGATACTTGTGTGCTGGAGTGGCGATAGAAAGTGGTCATAAGAGTTTGAGTTACATCTGAGTGAGTGTGTGAATGTATGTGTTTCTTTCTCTGATGAAGGCTACAGCAGAAAATTTAAGTTGCGTGAATGTGGTTATCTGTTTTACTTGCCTGTCTGTAGCACAGTGATCATCTTTACGGTAAGTTGTTATCTATTCTGTATTATTGACATTCCTGGATTTTCTTCTGTTAATTTTAAATGATGATGATGATCGTGTGGCATTTATGACCGTTAGACCCCAACTGGGGTCGTGTTCATCCTGCCTGGAGCAAGTCTCTTTATCTGACGCCACTTCAGCGACTTCATCCTGCCTGGAGCAAGTCTCTTTATCTGACGCCACTTCAGCCACTTCAGCGACTTCACGACACAACACCCAGTCCCCGAGTGGAGAAAATCTCCTACCCGACCGGGAATCGAACCCGGGCCCCCTGCGTGGCAACCAACCACGCTGTCCACTGGACTACGGAGGCGGACAATTTTAACCATCAGTCACTCTGGCAACTGCAGTCCACTATCCATGCTGACCTCATCTCTAGCTCTTGTACATTGCTAAAATGTGGTGCTCCATAGCCTTGTCACTATCACTGCTGGGGTGTGGAAGCTGTGGAAACACAACCATGGTGTAATTACGGGTTGGGTGGGTTGTTTGTTTGAAATAGGGGGACTAAACTAATGAGATTATCAGTCCCCCGGTGGGTAGGGGAAGGAGTGAGGACAGGAAAGAGGGGGAGGGGGAAAGGAAATGCAGCCCGGAAAGTAAAGACACTAGGGCGACCACAATTAGCTCGGGGCCCATGCTCCCCATGCACCTACTCTCGAAAGAATCGTGAGCCTCCTGGAGGCAGTGTAATTATCAAATAATGATATGTCTTCCCAAAACCCTATAGACCAGCCACTGAATGCCTTCTCCATTCATAAACAAAAAAGCAATGTAAAACAACTGAACTAATGCTTTAGCAAAATACTTTCATTCAGTTATCATTTCAGACATTGTCCATGTTTCCACTGGAAATAAATATATAAATAAATAAAAATAAAAGTTTTTTGTGCTACAAAATATGTTAGAAATTACTAGTCAACTAACATTACATCAGTTCCTGTCATTTTACCCTTTTGATTCAGCAGATCAACTGTAGTTTAAAGTAATTAATTATTCATATTTATCTGCATAAACAAACGATCTATTCCCAAAAATTGCAAAAAACATTAAAACAAATAAAACGTTTTGAAAATAACATGTATTATACAAACAAAATGAAGGAACTGTGCCCACACAAAACTAAGCACATACTTTGTGCAATTCTACATCTTCCCACCCATAAACAGTAGAATTTAAAGAGGTTTCCTGACCTCTGGCACATAATTATAATTAGTGTGTTCGGTGCTTCCAAACTAACTGAAAACCCATCCAAAATAATACAAGAAACTCTTTAAATAACGACCAGGAAATCCCTCCAAAATTTTATTACAAGCAACACCAATTAAAATATTCCCTCTATAATTATTACTTATTAATTATGATTTTCTGAATTCCAGCACCAACTTTGTGCAACCAATTAACCAACTTCTTTCATATTCATTCCTCTAACTTTAAAGCAATACATCAGTAAGTTTGCCTGGGCAGTATCTGACTTTCAGCTAAAAGATCTTTAAGCTTCACATTTTGTCTCTTACTTTATATTTCATACTATATATTTCTCCACACAGTTAAGAGAAGTTTTATATTCATATAAGAAATCAGTACCCAATACATCTTTTACCAAGCCATTCACTACAGAACATCTCATATTAAAACAATATCCACTACACTTAACATCTAACAATGGAAAGTCCGATTGGAATGCCAATAATTGAGGGTGGATAACAACACACAGTAAAGATGTTCGCTGAGCTGCTGACATGCACAAAAAAAGGGCTATCACAGTCACACAATTTAATTTTTCAGCCACGGCCTTCATCACAAAAACAAACACATACATCCATACAATCACTCAGACAAATATACTCACACAACCAACACCATCTCACATTGAGGAGGAGGGCAGTGAAGAGGGAATGGTGCCGTGTAAAGGTGACGATGAGGAGTTCTGCATTGCATGATGGATTGTAAAGACTCTGATATGCGGGAATATATGCGGGTGAAAGGAAAGAAGCAGAAGAGGATTAAAGGGAGGTGTACAGGTGTGTGGGAAGAGAGGGGATATTTGAGATGATAAAAATAATAAGGTAAAAATAAAAACATAGGAATAAAAAAGCAATTAATTAAGGTGATACTATAAGGGGTGACACACAGTTGGAAGGAAAATATGAATTGGAGGGATACAGGATAATGAATGGGGAAGAAAAGGGAAAAGGGGGGGGGGATCCAGGTGGCTTGGGTAGTAAAGCAGCCATTGAAATCAAGAGTGTTGTGATTGGCCACGTGCTGCGCCACAGGGTGGTCCCTCTTGCTTTTTGCCAGTTTAGCAGTGGCCATTCATGCTGATGAACAGCTGGTTTGTTTTAATATCAATGTAAAATGCTGTGCACTGATTGCAGCAGAGTTGTTAAATCACACGGCTCCTTTCACAGTTGGACAGACCTCTGATGGGGTAGCATACGCCTGTGACAGGACTGAGTAAGAAGTGCTGGGTGGGTAGATTGGACAAGTTTTGCATTGGCGCTACCACAGGGATATGATCCCTGTGGTAAGGGTATTAGGAGTGACGTAGAGGTGGACTACAATGTTATAGAGGTTGGTAAGTTAACACCACTTCAGGAGGGGTGGATGGATCTTGGCTAGGAAGTCTCTCATTTCAGGGCACAATGACAGATGCTCCCAAAAATCCTGGACACCCAATTGTGATTGGTAACTGTGCTCCCCCTGAAACAATTTCAGCCCTCATTAACCAACATCTCTGACCAATTGTTTGATACCTAGCGTCCCACATTCTTAATACCAACCAGTCCCTTTACCAACTCTTCAACAATCATACCCCCTGTGGGTTTTGTGGGAAGAATGGGTGCAAGGTATTCCTGCCTCTTTAAAGAGAAGATTAAAAGGTGTCTTCAAACTTTTCCACCATACATATACAGTCCCCTATATGGGTTTCACCATCCTATTTCTAAATTCCTCTGAACCTACTCCCGACATTTCATCTACAACTGCGAGAGACATCTTCAAGGATCTTCCAGCTACTGCCACTGTGGGCCGAGGGGCTCTCGCATTTATAAAGGGCATAGAGGGCGCCACCATACGTCATGTGATGCAGACTTTGTAACTATCTTTGGATGACGTCGTCATTCTCGATTAAAAATAATTGATTGTCGTTTCGTTGGTGCAGTGTCGACATCCATATTTTATCTAACCTCAGACCTCCTTCTTTCTTATTAAAATTATTCTGGTTTTTGTGGATCTCTATTGCTTCTCTATACATGCGTGCATGGTAATGAGATGTCCTAGCTAAAACACTCGTCTCGTTAAATTTTATTCCATGATTTCCTTTTTGAAAAACATGTTCAGCCACTGCCGATTTTTCCGTGTGGTCCAGACGACAGTTCCTTTTATGTTCAGATATTCGAGTGTTGACGCTTCTTTTTGTTGTATCAATATATACTTTACCACAGCTGCAAGGAATTTAGCTAGGACATCTCAGTACCATGCACGCATGTATAGAGAAGCAATAGAGATCCACAAACACCAGAATAATTTTAATAGGAAAGAAGAAGGTCTGAGGTTAGATAAAATATGGATGTCGACACTGCACCAACGAAACGACAATAGATTATTTTTAATCGAGAATGACGACGTCATCCAGAGATAGTTACAAAGTCAGCATCACGTGACGTATGGTGGCGCCCTCTATAAATGCGAGAGTCCCTCGGCCCACAGTGACAGTAGCCGGCAGATCGTTGAAGATGTCTCCCGCAGTTGCAGACGAAACGTCGGGAGTAAGTTTTACATCTGGACCACGGCACATCAGCCCAGAAATTTTACCTGAAGAAATTCATTGTCACCAGAAACAAATATGCATTCCGCATGTATTGATGCTTACATGAGAGAAAAATGCTACAACATGTTACACCGAAAAACTCCTTACATTTACTAATTGTAGAAAAAAATTCGACAGAGCTGATAATATTAGCCAGCGTTATGTACCTAATCTTTCGTCCTTATTTCAGCTTAAAGCTTTGGTATTTTCTGAATGATGCAGCCACCACAATTTACAACTACAATACTGACTGTTGGTTGTTATGTCCTTATTCTGTTCAAAAGTTTGTACAGTGTTAATTTCGATGCATTTTGCACGTTACTGCAGCCAAATTAAGAATTACACTTTTCCGACACTGGTGGACCGTTTGAGGCACTATCCAACCTTTTTACCGAATTTCTTTTTAACGTAGTTTCAATATATAACGTACACAGTAGCTATTGCATTTTTCTGCCTTTTAATATAAGAATGCACTCTTGTATCCGCGAACGTATCTGTTTGATGGGTAGATATAGGGCCGTTTTCACCAACAGATGTTAAAAGTGGCACTAGCAAATGTAACGTAACATTTTTAAAGCGTTTACAAGACTGTTAAAATTCTAGCATTTCACGAACTTGTTTTCTGAAAATGTTAACAAACATGTGTTAACGCTGAGAGAATTGAAAATATTGCAGATTTAGAAGGCTGTGAATGATTCGTATGATTTTCTGAACGTACTACGATGCGCTTTTGTTTTTAGTTTCCTTTGCCGCCAGTATTTGATTAAAGTAAGCACACAACTCAAACAATGGCGGATGAACAAAATCTGAAGAGAAGTCTTGGGACAAATTTTTCATCTTTGGAGAAAGAATTATTAGTTGAACTAATGACTAAATATAAAGATATTATAGAAAATAAGAAGACAGATGTGGCAAACGTAAAAGTTAAAGATGCAACGTGGGAAAAAATTACAAGATAATTTAATTGTAATGCTAATGTGACGACAAGAAAAGCTTCGCCAGTATTATACTAATTTGAAGCGAAGTGCAAGGGACAGAAGTGATGAGAGACTTGAACGGTTCCAGACGGGCGGTGAAAAGTGCACAAAAAAAATAGATGACATAAAAACGCAACCTAATTAACACTTGAAGCAAAGGTGAGATCGGCATATTTCTATTAGATCCATATTCCAATTCTCCTGCAGTTCCTCAGTAATCTTCAAAACAACTTGTTTCGACAGTCTATACTCTGAAGAAAATCTTTATCCGATAGTTCGTCGAAATCATTTTCCTCATAGGCCGTTCTCTATTGCGAATGCCATTTAGACGATCCAAATATAGCAAACCTACATCGAAAGCTGCATTTGCGTCCGCCATCTTGACAATACTACAATTGTTAACGCCTTAACAACAGAAATATGGACTGTTAGTTTAACACGAGATTTAACACGAGTGTTAAGCTAACATGAGTTAATTAATGCAATGTTTGTTTTAACTAATGCTACATAGACTAACAACCGTGTTAACTCTCAACATCAGTTGGTGAAAACGGCCCATAATGTGTTGTATTAAATGTCTTATCGTGCCTGTTGCAGTGGCGGCTCGTACAAAATTTGACCAGTGTGCTACAATATTACAAAAATAAACAGCAAACAAAATATACTAAAATAAAAAATCAACCGTTGTACGATTCCCTTTAATTAAATATCAGTTAATACTGTATTGACAGTAAGACCTGGAACAGCGCTACCAACTGCATGTATTCACTGCAGGTAGTAAATATAACGATTAAAAAATTTTAATTTTAGTTACAGAAATTAAAAATTTAGACTCAGAGTATCTGAATACGAGAATCACACAGGTAGGTTTGAGAGACAACACGCAAGACGCCTGAGCCTGCGCGCTATTTTACTCTGCGGCAATATTCGTCATATACTATTCTTCCGCAGCCGTTAAGGTGCGTCTACATTAGCGCGCTGCGCGGCTCGCGCGCCGATCGTGCGCACTGAATTCGTCATATTTGGACGGGGCGCGCGCGCTGCGCATGCGCGGGACACAGCGATCCATCTTTCTGTCGGTTTTTCCAGCGAACGCTTTGAAGGTTCGCAGTTCAGACTTGGACGGGAGCGCGGAAGGTTCGTCGTTTTTAGCGCGCACGTGAGTATTCTTTTGCAAGATATTAATGAGAAAGAGAGATATTTAAGTTAACTAAAATATTACATTTGAATTAATATCTTTAGATTATTGTCAGTTCAATAAAGGGATTTTGTAATCGATTTTCCAGCGATTATCTATGGAGTGGTCGGAGGAGACTTTAATTAAACTAATTGATGAATATCGAAAACAATCAATTCTTTGGGATCCTCAGCATAAGGATCATTACAAGAAACACATGAAAGCAGATGCTTGGCGAGAAATACCTGCGGAGATGAATGTATCTGCAGACAAGTGCAGGAAAAAAATTATATCTTTGCTGTCTTCATACCGACGGGGAAAGGGCAAATTGAAGAACAGCATGGGAACAGGAAGAGGTAAGTTGTGAATCTAATAAGATAGTAGGTACCAAAATCTCTTAATTGTGATAATTAAATGAGTTGACAAGTTTAGCGATGTGGCCGATCACAACTGTCATTTATTATTAGTCGAAGAATTCTCTATTTGGAAAAAAAAATATATTAAGAAATGAATGGTACTATAAAATAATAAGCTTCATTTTCATTTTTAAGTAATTTATTTACATACATCACACAAACATTTATAATAACAATCGTAAGTAGGCTACTGTACAGTTGCGTACTTTTTAAAGGATTTTATAGCATTCTATATTTTATTCTTTCAGGAAGAGACGACGTTTACGTAAGCAGGTGGTTTGCTTATGAAGCTTTCAAGTTTCTGGAGGACAGGGACGAACCAAGAAAAGGACTTACGACGGTACGAAACTGTGGATGTACTCAAGCATATTTTTATTGCTATTCTAGGAATCCTTCATTCATACAATAACCTGTTATTTCATCCCTAATTTTTTGACAATAATTTGTGGATCGTCGGGGGACATGTCTTAGTGGTAACAAAGACGTCATATTCTTCCTGAACCCTTAATGACCGTTCAATTAAATCTCCATTCTCTTCTTGGTCTATGCCAGCAAGAGTGTACAAATTTGGCGAATGTGTCCTTAGATAATTGTGTAACAAAATGACTGCCATCACTATCACCTCGGTTTTTTCAGGTGCCAAAATCATTGGTTTTCTTAGAACCACAAACACTGAGCTTGATATACCGTAGGCGTTCTCGACTATCCGTCGGGCTCTACTCAACCGATAATTAAAAATTCTCTGAGGAGTTCCTTTGGCAAAGTCTCCTGGGTAAGGCTTCATGAGGTTTTCACTTAGAGCAAATGCGCTATCACCTGCAAAGAAATAAGGTACTGGCATAGAACGCCCTGGCAGCGGTTCCGCTACCGGAAGTCCCAGTGTGCTTCCAGTCATCATAGTATGAAGCTTGCTCCGTTGAAAAATTCCTCCATCCGAAATTCTTCCTTGGCATCCCACGTCAGCAAACAGAAAGTTACAATTCCCGTCCACTAATGCAAAAAGCACAATACTGAAGCTGGATTTATAATTGAAGTACTCTGTACCCGAGTGCATTGGAGCTTGCAAAACAACATGTTTCCCGTCCAGAGCACCAACACAGTGAGGCAGGTTCCAACGCGTTTCAAATATATTGTTACTTCCTTCCAAGCTGCAGGTAACTGAAACAGAAATCACACTTAAACTTACTATTGAGTTTATATCTATAAAAAAGGACTGATAATTGTTTTGCTGACTGGAAAACTACTAAGTTATTGGTATGAGACGAACGAAACGGCTCTATATTTTCTAATAGTCTCGTATTTTATGTTAGTCACGTAATACATTATTAATATTGGTTTCTATTGTTTATTACTTGTAATTTTCAGAAGACAGATAAGATTATTAGAAATGAAGAAGACATCGAGTCAGGACCCAACATTTCTAAAGACGGCCAACAAGAGCCAACAGCATCAACATCTACTGCCAGACCTACTAAGCGTAAGAGAACTGATGCAAACGAATCAATGATAAGGAATGCGTTTGAAATTTTACAAACTGCTGCAGAGAAATTGGAGGAAGAGCCATGTAATAAGTCCGACGAAATCGATGCCTTTTTTACGTACGTCGCTGCAAAAGTGAAGAAATATTCGCCTGAAACGCAGAAATCGGTACAGCATGCCGTGTCTGACGTACTTGTGAAAGCCGATAAAGGGTTCTTTGATTGGACTGCTCCAAATACACAGAATTCCAACAACTGGCAAACCCCTTCAGAAAGCATTTCCCACCCCATCCATTCTCAACAATATGTTGTGCACTCTTTGCAACCAGTACCTGCTCCATTGCCATCTGATTCTTTAACATCTTTCTCTTCTCAATCATCTCCTACGGCCTCTATTATTTCAGAACAGCTTTCGGATTTTGTGTAAATGTAACTTTAATGGATTTGGATGATTTTGTTTAAAATGGATTTAATTTTGTACTTATAAAAATATTTAAAAAATAAAACAACTTTCAAAATTAAAAGTGTTAAACAGTGTTGTTATTAAGTTACCTTGAGATATCCTTGTAACTCATGGATGAGAGCTGCACAGACTTGTGGTACTATTAGTGCTAGAGATTGCTTAGAAATTCTGAAGGTACACTGCAGGCTAGTAAATGAATCTCCTGTGGCAAGAAATCGAAGTGTTACTGCTAACCTGGAAGAATTAATCATACTGATTTTATTTGCTTTTATTCCATTATACACACAGAAATAGTAGATCAGTCATTTTGTATACCCACTCCCACCATTGCTTATTTGCTCAGGATATTACGACAAACACACAGAATTGTAAACAAGAAGTAAACAAATTGTGTACAAGAAATATTAATGCTCACCTGTCTTGAGCAGAAATTGCCGTGTGGAAATGAGTGTCCTCTTTCGAAATGCCAGCCGCAGTGGCCGAGGGGACTGAGGCGCTCCAGTCACGGTCTGCACGGCCACTACGGTCGGGGGTTCGAATCCCCCCTCGAACATGGATATTTGTGCCGTCCTTAGTGTTAGCTAGTTCATAAGTAGTTTAAAGTTTAGGGACTGATGACCCCGTACTTAAGTCCCATAAGCTATACAAACATTTGAAACATTTTTTCTTTGGAAATACACGGTCCAATCTTCTACAGTAGATTTTCAACGTCGGAAGGTGACATTCGACAAAAATTTCTATATTGCCCACTTATTTGTTGCGACTTCAAGTCCATCATAAGTTCTGCATTATTTCTTTTTTTATAAAGTTCAGTGTGCCTCCAACATCGACGTTTCATTTTGTTTTTTGACAAACTTGCCATTAATATAGCCGCACCACTCATCACCATAAGCCCGAGATTTTCCCATCACGTGGACATGTTTACAGCTTGGCTGCAAACTGAGTACTACATGTTCGTGGGTTTCCTATGGATCGCCGGAGGTTCGTCGCGACCCACAATCCCTAAGAACCAAAGGCGAGCGGCGTACACGCGGCTTGCGCACCGCTCGGGGTTCGTGTCGCGCGAGTTTGGACGCGGCTTTACAGCGCGAAGAGAAATATTGATGTGGTGCTCCAGTCGGTCTCAGCACACATGAGTTGCCAGGCCTGACGTCAATTCTGCGCATGCGCACTAGCGAACAGAAGACTGCGCCGCCTCTCTGCGCACGTACCAGCGCGACTGAATCCCACTTCAGCACACGGAGCTGGTTACCAGCTATCGCGGCGAGAGCGCTCCAAAATGCATTGTCATCCTTATTTCTAGAATTCTAATACGCATTGTAAGGGAATTGGCATAATTTTAATGCGATATCTGGCTCGTATTCCAAGAGAAAGGATGTAATTTTACAGTTATTTCTCGCCGGCATTCGAAGAGAAATGGCATAATTTTAGTAATATATTTACAGTCAGCTGCAGCACATTATCACCAGCCGCCACTGGCCTGTTGTATTTCTTGTTACACTACGGAGCTTTGCAGCAGACGTCTCCATCTTCCGTAAAGTACTGTCAGTTCCGTGACTTTGGTTTTAAATGACAAGCGTTGCAGACAACCGCAGCGCGTGGCGCGGCGCGCTGCCCCAGTTAAAGGGTATATTATACGGAGCGTATTTGGTCGCTAGTCGCTGGCATCTGTTGTCGCTCGGCGTATGGGTGAATAGCGAATGAATACGCTGACGCAATGACACGCAGCGACTTCGGACGCTAGCGTCTTCGTAAAAACAATTGAAACACGACGTAGCACATGATATATTGTTTTGGAGGTTAGGTGATACCAAACAGCTCTGTTTCCCAAAGTGCGACGTGGTCGCGAATTTATATCAGTGATTCATTTTGTAATTACTCTTAATATGATTATTTACGTCAATGATCACAAAATTTCTCGTCATTTTGACGACCGGTTCCGGTCAGTGATGACCATTTTCATGTCTATAGCAAATCGGAAACAGGACAAATTTAGTAATAGACTACAGTACCTTATAAAACATAATTAAGGCTTTACAGTAAAAAAAAAAAAAAAAAAAAAAAAAAAAAAAAAAAAAAAAAAAAAAATCAAATGTTCAAATGTTTGTCAAGCTTATGGGACTTAACTACGGGGTCATCAGTCCCTAAACTTACAAACTACTTATGAACTACTTACGAACTAGGACGGCACAAATATCCATGCCCGAGGGGGGGATTCGAACCCCCGACCGTAGTGGCTGTGCTGACCGTGACTGGAGCGCCTCAGTCACCTCGGCCACCGCGGACGGCGCTTTACAGTCATCAATATAAAAAACGTGTTAAAATATTATACATCATACCTGTTGTTACATTCCTTAATGAAGATACGGTTATGCTGTGATGAGGCCGTATGGCTATATTACATGTGTTGATGACTGTAAGTTAATGCCTTATTTATTTTTTCTAAAGTAGTCTAATACTAGATGTATCCTTCTGTGTCTGATTTTCTGTAGACTTGAAAATGGTCATCCCGACCGAAACCGGTCGTCAAAACGACGAGAAATTTGTGATCATTGACGTAAATAAAGATATTAAAAGTTCTGTATCCCACCAAACAAAATATGAAGTGGAATTGTAAGCAAATTCTGAAAATTTATCTAAGTTTTTCAGTAGTATGGGACATTAAAAATAACGATTATTTAAATTTTATTCTTGGCAAGATCGTCATCCTCATGATGGTATTCTGTTTCCTTATTTTATCCTCTACCATTTACAATAATCTATAAAAATTTTCTTATGTGATTCTCATTATATTTCTGTAGGCAGAAGGACCTTCACACGATAATTCACCCAAAGAAAGCACTATATTTATCTCTCCTCGTAACCCACCTTCTAATCCATTTTCTTTTATTCTTTTTTATTTTTCAGTTTTGCTTTTGGTTCATTAATTGTTCTTTTAAAACTGTTGCGAGAAACAACGGCAGCATTTACAATTTCCTTAGACATTTCGACTCGACTGGTGGCTACTTTAGACGCTCCCATATATGACACGGGGCGACCAAAACGCCAGCGACCAGTGTCTAAAGTAGCCCACCCTTCAACTTTAGACGCTCGCGTTTCAGAGCAGCGACTTTGTTCGCTGTCCCTGTTTACACGGAGCGAATTTTGCAGCTGCGTCCAAATACGCCAGCGACTAGCGACCAAATTCGCTCCGTGTAGTATACCCTTAACCGCCGCACAACGGCACGCGCCTTGCCGCAGCGCCGGTTCTCTGAACTTTTCGAGAGCTGCTCGAGCGCCGGCAGCTCGAGAAATTCTCGGTGCGCTCGAGGCGCCGCGCCTCGCAGTCTCATCCCTACTTAACACTAAGGCGGCCAACTTTTGGTCCACTTTAGGTTACGGTAGTAACACTAAAAGTGAACCTTTGCGATCGTCTTTTGACCGCTCGAAATTTAAATGAAAATAACGGCTTAACTATTCATCTGACACGAAAATTGAATAACCTGATTGGTAGAGGAGAAAATTCTCTACAACTTTGCTCCCTTGTGGTTTTTTTCATATCTCGTAGCGTTTCAAAGATATTTGCAAAAATAACGGCGATTTAGGGGTGTCTGTCTGTCCGTCCGTAACGTGTTCCCTGTTTTTAAGACGAACCGTTCAACCGATCAGCACCAAATTTTACAGACATGATTGTAGGCCGCCAGAGACCAGAACCTCCCTTTTTCAAATTTTTCGGACAAAAAATACCATGGTAAAAAAAAAAAAAAAAAAAAAAAAAACAGCCGTTTGTAATATAATTGTAATTGCAAACGAACCGTTCATCTGACACGAAAATTGAATAACCTAATTGGTAGAGAAGAAAAGTCTCTACAACTTAGCTTCCTTATGTTTTTTTCATATCTCGTATCGCTTGAGAAGTATTTGCAAAAATAACGGAGATTTTACACCCTCCATTGAATTCACGAAAACCAGCCGTTCGGAAATGTCACATGACATTCCTCGCGTATTTGATGATTTTCTTATTGTAACTTACACGTTGTCGTTTCAAAGCAACGGCACACTGACGAATTAACAAAAACACATCGTTCTTCGTACGATAAATGATAATCTAATGTCTACAAAGGCCATATTAACATCACTTAACAACGGCTATCAATAGTATCAGATTACAGAGCTTCTGTTCCAATTTATAGCCGTAGCGTAGTGGGTAAGGTGTTAAACTGTGACGCAAAAGGATGATGGATCGAAACCCGCCACTACTTGAAAAAATTATTTTTCGTAAAAGGGTTTCAGACACTTTTATTAATTAATTAATCATTATTTAGATTATTATTTTGGTTCAACATGTTTGCAAAAACGTATAAAACTACAAATCTAAAGTGAGCCGTAAAACACGTTAGTGCGATTTTTTAAAACTCAATGCGGGACATTTCGAGGATGTGAAGGAGGACTAAGATCACGTGACTCATTGCGCCAGTTATCTGAAACTAGGAAAGAAATTTAGGGGAGTCGAGTAGGCCTATTCATTTAGTTTTAAAGTCACATGAATTACTTTTTATTCTTAAATTTCCAGTCATTATTTACAGTTCAAAAATATTTTCTCATGCTCCTATTTTGAATTTTAGAGTTTGACAATTTTTACATATTCTTTCTCCGTCACGTTTTTCCGATCACCTTCGTTGTCTGTACTAATTTTATTTCTTCCAGTTCTTAGAGCATCTGATAGGTAGCTTACTCCCCCTAAAGAATTATATTTTGCAATAACCTCGACTTAAATTTGATAAAAACTGCTTTTTAAAACTATTTGAACAACCTTATTATAGAAGTTGTTTCAATGAAGTGCCTTACTACATGCAATGATCATTCACTTTCGTTGTTGCATTTTCAGAAGTACACCAATTTTTTATTCCTGAAGCAAGTAAGATCAATGCTGATATTGTATTTGCATGACAGATTTTAAATAAATTTACAGAGACTGTGATAATATTTCGTCGTGTTTGCCACCTTGAGCACCGAAAAATATTTCGTTACACTTATTGAATCGTACTTAAGAAGGCACAGAAAATATGCCATCATATCCTATCACCAAATGCAGTTCCAGCTTCAAAATGTTCAAATGTTTGTAGAACTTATGGAACTTAACTACGGGGTCATCAGTCCCTAAGCTTACAAACTACTTATGAACTAGCTAAGACTAAGGATGGCACAAATATCCATGCCTGAGGAGGGATTCGAAACCCCCGACCGTAGTGGCCGTGCAGACCGTGACTGAAGCGCCTGTCTCCTCGGCCACCGCGGCTGGCAGTTCCAGCTTCAAACAAAAACATCTTCCACTGCTAGCTAATTTGTCACTTTGAAATATTCAGATGATGTGTATGGTATTTTTTTTTCTTTTGTATTTAATGTAAGAAGACTGTCATTTATTTGTAGATGATATATTGTGATGTTAACTTGCAGACAGTATGACATTGCGTGCCGTACACCAGTGGCGGCTAGTGATAATGTGCTAATGTGCTGCAATTATGCCATTTCTCTTCGAATGCAAGCGAGAAATCGCTGTAAAATTACATCCTTTCTCTTGGAATGCGATCCAGATATCACAATAAAATTATGCCAATTACCTTCCAATACGTATTACAATGCTAGTAATGTGGATGAAAACGCATTTTGGAGCGCTCTCGCCGCGATAGCTGGAAACCAACTCCGTGTGCTGAAATGGGATTCAGCCGCGCTGGTACGTGCGCAGAGAGGCGGCGCAGTCGTCTGTTAGCTAGTGCGCATGCGCAAACGTGACGTCAGGCCTGTCGGTTCATGTGTGCTGAGACCGACTGCAGCACCAGATCAATATTTCTATTCGAACTGCATGTAACGGTTGCGGAAGAATAGTATATGACGAATATTGCGGCATACAGAGTCAAATAGCGCGCTGGCTCAGGCGTCTTGCCATTGTCTCTCGAACCTACTTGTGCGAGGCTCGTATTCAAGTACCTCTGAGTCCAATTTTTTAATTTCTGTAAATAAAACTCCAATCACAAACAACATTAGGAATGCTTTTCAGCCAAGCAGTTTCATTGGTCACTTGTGTAGAACACAGATGACGTGGCGGGGATATAGCTAAGCTCCGTTATTTCCATTATCAGTCACGCTTTTTATTTTAGTATATTTTGTTTCCTCTTTATTTTTGTAATATTGTAGCACAGTGGTCAAATTTTGTACGAGCCGCCACTGCCGTACACAAAGATTTTCGGTTTGTGCTCTTAGCCCAAAAATATCAAAATTACTAGAATGCGGGACGCTTTTGACATTTTGCGGGACGTTTTCAGTAATCATCCCAATGCGGGACAACGAGTCCAAATGCGGGACTGTCCCGCAGAATCCGGGACGGTTGGCTGCGTTACTTAACACGCGTGCGCGCGCACACACATACACAACGAAATTATTTACGAACGTCTATAATTTACGAGGATAACTACAGATTATTTATTATCTAGCCTACAATACAGAAGTATTAAGTTATTGTGTACACCGGTTTTTCGACATGTTGACGACGTCGTGGGTAAAAGCTGACGGATGGTATCTCAGTCTTCAGTTATGTCCGATTGTGTATTCAGAAGATAAGTTGCTTATACATCATTAAGTTCAATAACTACATGTATGAATTTACCCATTTTAGGCATAACTGAAAGAAGTTAATCGAGTACTTGTTAATCATTTAAGGATATTGCCTGTTTTGGCCAAATATGACAGTGCACAGCTTACACCTGAAATCGTGAATGTATTGCCAGTCATCCATAGTGCAGGTTAGGTTGAACAGTGACAGCTATTTTGAGTTGGCGAAGCCAACAAAAGTGCATGCGAGAGAAGTCGTGGTGGTAGGCCGATCTGCAGTGCAGTACAGTTTTAGTGGGACAAATCGCTGCCTAGGCATAAATCGCCTTGAGATGATCCAACATCTCACATCCTATCATTTTTGGACAACTTCTGACCACACTTGAATTGTTACTGCCGCCAGAATGTCTGTGTGTTGCAGCTTCTGGTGGTATGAAGTGCATCAAAGTGGTCAGAGTGTCTATTTAATTGGTCTGCAGCATCATTGTATGCCAGAAGCTATTGATGGGATTATGGAACATGTATATCCACTATTAAACAAATGACATTCTGTTTATTTCAAGAGTAACTCATTGTACTTTCAATAGATTTTTGTAAAAGGTTGCTCAAGAGTGAGCTAGAACTGTGATTATGAAACCCTTATTGATCAGTTATTTAAAGTTAAATATGAATAAATATGCTTCTCAAGTGTAAATGGACGAGAATGCTCATTCAAGTGTTTGAGGAGTATATTTGAGTCAAACATATAAGAAGAAGACCAACTGTTTTATGGTGGTTTTACTATGCACATCATTTATGACGAGACTGAACCGCCTCACAGTGTCAACTTTTTCGCCACATTTATTTTGAAATGTTAAGCACATTTCATTATAAGAATTAAAAGTTCCAGATAATCACAGGGAAAAAGAAAACAAACACGTTTCCGTTGAGTATTTGGGCTATCCTCTGCACATATAATATAAACTAAGAAAATTGCAATGACGACTTATTGCTTAACTTTACCCCGTTTTGTTTATTGTAGAGAAACGACTACAATATGCGGTGGGAATTACGCAGCTCACGTTAAACTGAATTCAATAGTTTCAACAACAAATTCTGTTAGGAGCAGGACTGCAGCCAAATATTCTAACCACCTTGACTGCAGCCTTGTGTTTACATATGGGACAGTCACGTGACGTAAACTTCCGGAAGCTAAACGTCCGAACAGCCAAGTACAGGTCACGCACTTTTTCGTGGCCCCTCTGTGATCTGCAGAAGTCGGCAGAGTTCGTGTGTCTACGAAATGTTTGTACTCTCTACCAACCTTATCTCGTAAAAGCATTGTACACCGTAGACATCGTCAATGTATTGTTGATTTGTGCCTGGTATTGATTATTGTCTTCCACTTTGTTATTTGCTAAAATAAGTCCAAGTACCCCGACGACTTCTCTTATAAGAAAGAAGGCTGACCTAGAAAGTGGTATGAATAATGTTAATTCTGATTGTTATTCAGTTACGACAATAAATAATAAGTCCCTTTAAAATATTAATATTTCGTAGATATGCGTTCCAGTTTTCTATTACTCAAACATTAAAGTGATACTTAATTTCGTGTTCTATCTGTGACGCTTTAACCCCTTACATGTTGTTTCTTTTAAAACCTGTAAGCTACAGGCCGTAAGCTGGCGGCAGTGGGAGAAAGAGGCGGGGTTTGTTCTAACAGCCAATGCGTTACGAGCTGAATGCAAGCTTCGGCTCCCAACATTCTTCGCTGAGAGGCCACGTTTCAGTGCGTGATCTGTACGTACTGCCGCAAGACAGACCCGTAGAACATACACAAAATTGTACTTTGAAGTCAGTATGATGTATTACTACCGAGAACCGACGGGATAATCAGTAAAAATGTCCTCATTTACATTTGCTCTAAGTTTGTTTGGCTTTCACGTTAACAGCTATGTCTTTGTTCTAAAAAATTGTACACATGTTGTGTGTTGTGGTCTTCAGTCCAGAGACTGGTTTGATGCAGCTCTCCAACCTACTCTATCCTGAGCAAGCCTTTTCATCTCCTCATAAGAACGACAACCCACATCCACTTGAATCTGCTTACTATACGCGTCTCTTGGTCTCCCTCTGCGATTTTTACCCCACACACTTCCCTCCAACGCTAAGTTCACAATTCCTTGATGTCTAAGAATGTGTCCTACCAATCTATCCCTTCTTTTAGTCAAGGTATACCAGAAATTTCTTTTCTCCCCAATTCGGTTCAGTACCTCCTCATTAGTTACGCGATCCACCCACCTAATCTTCAGCATTCTTCTGTAGCACCACATTTCAAAAGCCTCTATCCTCTTTCTGTCCACACTGCTTATTGTCCATGTTTCACTTCCATACAATGCAACACTCCATACAAATGCCTTCAGAAAGGACTTCCTTAGGCTTAAATCAATATTCGATGTTAACAAATTTCTCTTTTTCAAAAACGCCTTTCTACCCATTGCCATTCTGCATTTTATATCATCTGTACTGCGACCATCATTTGTTATTTTACTGTCCAAGTAACAAAACTCATCTACCTCCTTTATTGCTTCGTTTCCCAATCTAATTCCTTCAGCATCACCTGATTTTCTTACACTGCACTCCATTACCCTAGTTTTGCTCTTGTTAATGTTCATCTTATATGCGCCTTTCAGCACACTGTCCATTCCGTTCAATTGCTCTTCCAGGTCCTTTGCTGTATCTGACAGAATTACTATGTCGTCAGCAAAACGCAATGTTTTTAATTCTTCACCCTGAACTTTAATTCCTTCTCCAAATTTCTCCTCGATTTCCTTTATAGCTTGCTCAGTGTACAAATTGAACAACATTGGGGAAAGGCTACAACCCTGTCTTACTCCCTTTCCAACCACTGCATCCCTTTCATGCCCTTCGACTCTGACAACCGCTGTCTGGTTTTTATACAAGTTGTAAATAACCTTACGCTCCCTATATTTTACTCCTGCTTGCTTCAGAACTTGAAAGAGTTTATTCCAATCAACATTGTCAAAAGCCTTCTCCAAATCTACAAAAGCTAGAAATGTTGGTTTGCCTTTTCTTAACCTATCTTCTAGGATAAGCCGTAAAGTGAGTATTGCCTCCCGTGTTCCTACATTTCTCCTGAAACCAAACTGATCTTCCCCGAGGTCGGCTTCTACCAGCTTTTCCATCCTTCTGTATATAATTCGTGTTAATATTTTGCAACCATGACTTATTAAACTGATGGTTCTGTAGTTTTCACACCTGTCTGCACCAGCTTTCTTTGCAATGGGGATTATAGCATTTTTCTTAAAGTCTGAGGGTACTTCACCTGTCTCATACATCTTACACACAATGTGAAACAATTTTGTCAGGCCGGCCGCGGTGGCCGAGGTGACTGAGGCGCTACAGTCACGGTCAGCAAGGCCACTGCGGTCGGGGGTTCGAATCCCCCCTCGGGCATGGATATTTGTGCCGTCCTAGTTCGTAAGTAGTTGATAAGTAGTTTGTAAGTTTAGGGACTGATGACCCCGTAGTTAAGTCCCATAAGCTTAACAAACATTTGAACATTTTGAACAATTTTGTCATGGCTGGTTCTCCCAGAGACTTCAGTAGCTCTGACGGGATATCATCTACTCCGGGGGCCTTGTTTCGACTTAGATCTTTCAGTGCTCTGTCAAATTCAACTCTCAGTATAGTATCTCCTATTTCATCATCATCTACATCCTCTTCCCTTCCTACAATAGTGTTTCGAAGTTCATTTCCTTTGTAGAGCCCCTCTATATACTCTTTCCACCTTTCAGCTTTCCCTTCTTTGCTGAGAACTGGTTTTCCATCAGTGTCCTTGATATTCATAGAGCTGTTTTTCTTATCGCCAAATGTTTCTTTTATTTTCCGGTAGGCTGTATCTATTTTTCCCCTATTTATACATTCTTCTACATCCTTGCATTTGCCTTCTAGCCATTCCTGCTTAGCCATTTTGCACTTCCTGTCAATCTCATTTCTTAGTCGTCTGTACTCCATTTTGCCTGTTTCATTTACTGCATTTTTATACTTTCTCCTTTCATCGATTAAATTTAGTATCTCCTGTGATATCCAAGGATTCTTTGTAGGTCTTGCCTTCCTACCTATTTTGTCCTCTGCTGCCTTCACTATTTCATCTCTCAATTTTACCCATTCCTCCTCAACTGTTTTATTTTCCCCTGTTTCTGTCAATTGTTCCCTGAAGCTCCCTCTGAAATTCTTAAGAACTTCAGGTTCCTTCAATTTATCTAGGTCCCATCTCCTTATTTTCCTACCTTTCTGTAGTTTCTTCAGTTTCAGCCTACAGTTCATAACCAACAAGTTATGGTCAGAGTCTATGTCTGCCCCTGGGTATGTCCTACACTTCAAAACCTGGTTCCGAAATCTATGTCTTACCATTATAAAATCTATCTGGTATCTCCCGGTGTCTCCTGGTCTCTTCCACGTATACAACCTTCTTTTGTGATTCTTAAACCAGGTGTTTGTTATAACTAAATTATGTTCCGTGCAAAATTCTACCAGGCGGCTTCCTCTTTCATTCCTTTTGCCCAGACCATATTCACCCACTATCTTCCCTTTCCTTCCTTGTCCTACTACCGAATTCCAGTCTCCCATAACAATTAAGTTTTCCTCTCCCTTAATTATCTGAATAATTTCCTTTAGCTCCTCATATATTTCTTCTATCTCCTCATCATTGGCAGAGCTAGTTGGCATATAAACCTGTACTACTGTTGTCGGTGTTGGCTTCGTATCTATCTTGACAATGACAATGCGATCGCTGTGCTGGTCATAGTAGTTTACCCGCATTCCTATTTTCTTATTCATTATCAATCCTACTCCTGTGATACCCCCAACTGATTTTGTATTTATAATCCTGTACTCACCTGACCAGAAATCCTGTTCATCCTGCCACCGAACTTCACTAATCCCCACTATATCTAACTTCAACCTATCCATTTCCCTTTTTAAATTTTCTAATTTTCCTACTCGATTAAGGGATCTAACATTCCACGCTCCGACCCGTAGAATGCCAGTATTGTCTTTCCTGTTGATCACATCCTCCTGAGTAGTCCCCGCCCGGAGATCCGAATGGAGGACTATTTTACCTCCGGAATATTTTACCCGAGAGGATGCCATCATCATATGTTCATGCAGTAGAGCTGCATGTCCTCGGGAAAAATAACGGCTGTAGTTTCCCCTTGCTTTCAGCCGTTCGCAGTAGCTGTGTGGCAAAGCCACATTAGCTGATGTTACAAGGCCAGCTCAGTCAATCATCCAGACTGTTGCCCCTGTAACTACTGAAAAGGCTGCTGCCCCTCTTCAGGAACCACACGTTTGTCTGGCCTCTCCACAGATACCCCTCCGCTGTGGTTGCACCTACGGTACGGCTATCTGTATCGTTGAGGCACGCAAGCCACCCCACCTCGGCAATGTCTGTGGTTCATGGGAGTGGACACATGTTGTATGAAAAGTATAATGCAATTCGTCTATAGTATCATCTCCTAAAATATTTATGACTACTCTAGAGACAGGCTGTCGAACAGCTACGTTCCTCCTAACAGGAGACAAGTATACATCATCATCATCATTAGAGACTGATTTTGCCTTTCAGCGTTCAGTCTGGAGCATAGTATCTCTAATAAAATTCCTCCATGATCCCCTATTCAATGCTAACACCGATGCCTCGTCCGATGTTATGCCCTTTACTTCAAAATCATTCTGCACCGAATCTAAGTACTTTCTTCTTGTCTACCTCGACTCCTCTTACCCTCCGCTGCATTTCTCAAACAAATTCGCGACATGCCTCCGTTCGTTAGCACATGCGTGAGAATAGGATCCATCCTATTCCGTTTATAAGCGATCATACGCATGCATCTTGTGCAAGTGGACGATTCTTCACGGTACGCTGGCGGCGTGACCGGTGCATCATGGGTAATGTTGTAAGCTCTCCCTTTCCGTGTAGTAAGGGCTTTACACTTTCGTTGTAACACAGATATTCTTGTACATTAATGAATGCTGCTTATAATGAAAACCTTTTACACACACTCGTAACAGATTGCAACAAAATATGTCATCTCCTTTTTCACGAGAAATAGCAATATCCAATACATAATACATACTATATGACCTTATCACTGCGAAACACAATATCAAAAATCAACACCGCAACAGTCATTCATTCGATATTCATCGCTCGTACTGATAGCGATATATATCGCTCCCGCTTCGATTCGCAAAGTTTTCTTGCAAACTACCGCTGTAACTTCCTTTAACCTTTAATCACAATCACAGATATTAATTTTTTTTTAAATTGAAACTTTTCAAATTCTTTCGAACATATTTAAAATTTTCTAGTATATACTTAGTGGAGCCCGGAACGATTGACGACTTCTGACAGCAGCATTCAAGAATCTATTTACCGAGAATGTTGCAAAGATTGTGCAGTTCTTGTACAGATTATTAAAATAGGAGGTGTAAACCAAGCAGTATAGATACTGTCAAAACGTTTTTTTAATATAAATTAAACGCAGACTGTATTTTACTTTCATTAGCCGTGCATTTTGCTCTATATTAAAGTACAAATATAACGAAACTATTACAAAAGCTTTTCTGAGACTGACCTCATTACATCTACAGTACTGCAATTAAGTAAAGCAGTACTTACCTGTCTGCGGCCTGCACACGGAATAACGAGTTACAGGAGACATTCCGCAGAAATAAAAGCACGGAAGTAAACACAAAAGTGTGCACTAAATGTAATTTTTACTTCATACAAAACCAAATACGAAATAGGACTGGCCGCTGTAATACTCGTAGCAACAATACTAAACAGAGATTATAAAAACGCTAAATATCTGGTGTTACAACTAAAGGAAGCATATCTATGGTCTATGAAAGGAAGTAACCGGGAGCGTTCTGAACAGCGACCAGTTGCTAATGGCACCATGCCACAGAGTAATTATATATAACCAAAGTTAGGAATCGTAGTTGCTTAGAAAAGGTAGCTCCATAGAAATTGCTATTGCAGTTTACTGCTCTAAAGGAAGTTTATCTAACCGTGTCGTTGAGCTGTGATATCGTTCGTCCGACGATTTGCTATACGTAATTATTAATAAATACGACGTTGTATACTCAAGTTTTCTAGTAACCAGAAATTTATTTTCGTAAGTAAAGGCAACACTATTCCCATTGAATTAGATCGAAAATGACTATACGAAACATAAAATTCTTACGTTCAAAGAATAACAAAATATTGAAAAAATATATTAACACAGTGCCTCTGGCGTCTGTTGCGAAAACTGTTTGGGAACATCGGACATACTGACGCCCGCTGGTTTTCAACGATCGGTCCACAACAGCGGTGTTTCTGTCAATGATGAGAAGATTGAAAAAAGAAAATAAAGTCATCGGGAGACAAAAGAAAGTATTCAGACAATGAAGGGAGTGGAAAATTTGATTGTGATGGGGAAATACCAACACAAAGCGTCGTTGAAGTGCAAACACTAGACGAAATCGTCGTTACAACCTCTTCGGTTGTTCTAAAAATCTCGTCTTATTTGGACCGACCCCGCCAAATACCGCTAGTTCCAGGGTTTGTTCTGTTACTTTCATTTATCCGCATGACAGAAAAGCGTAGCTTTTTAATTTTATTGTACTATTGTAATGATCTGTATCGTGATCGTCAAACTGCAGAACGTCACGCGCAAAGCAGTTAAGTGGAATCGGATAGTACTGTAATCCTGATATTAGTTATCATATCTTATATGTTTTGGTGGGAAAAGGGATATGGAGTAAATTACAAAACCAAGCAAATACACAAAAATAGGCAAATATGTTCCAATTTAAAACACTTAAATGTTCGTAAAGCTATGGGACTTGACTTCTTTGGTTATTAGTCCATAGGCTTACAAACTACTGGTAAACTAACCTAAGAACAACACACACACCTATGCCAGAGGGAGATCTCGATCCTCCGATGGCGAAAAACCGCACGCTTCGCAGCAACTGGCCTTAGAGCGCTCGGTCGCTCCACAGCAGCGTTTAAAACACCACGAGGGAAAAGTGGGAACAGGCTGCCTCAGTCGTCATTCCGATAGATATCTCTCGCTTGTATTGTCTTTTTTTTTTATTTTTTTTATTTTTATTTTTTTTTTTTTTTTTTTTTACCAATGGCACTTTATCTCCGTCACTGTCACTCCTACCTTCCTTACCACCTCTTCTGCTTTACCTATTCCACACCAGAGTGCATCACAGGCAAACTGAAACTAAAACTACAGGCTCTCTACCTACATCTGGGCAAAACAGTTTTTTCTCCGATATCAGTTATAAAGGATATCATTATTTTTTCTACCAGTTAATTTTAATGGTTATTAATAACTACCCGTTATTTCTCCAACTTACTTCCAGATGGCGCTGCTACAACATAATGATGCAAAAAGAAGTTTGATTTGATTCGATTTTTTCAGGGAAGCCAAAACAGTCTTGGTTCAATCCACCACTGCCCACACCGAAACTAAGTTTATTGTGCGATATCGCTCCCTGTATATCTAGTAAAGCCAACCAATGCCCTTGAACAGTGCAAAGAGTCCCTTTAACAGTTCTTTATTAGACACAATTTCTTCGGGTCTGGTTGTCCCAAACGTTCTGTACCTTTTACTCTCCCCAGGATTGCAAAGCTTTTTTTAAAACATGGCTTTGGCATCATTACCTTGCCATGTTTTTGTTGATGGACTTTGGTCCAATATTCTACGTGCTGTCTTCTGAGCCAGGTACGTAGCTCCAATTTGATCATTGCCTTGGTGATTGTCAGGACAGGTTCCGGTCCAATAAATGGAGTCTCTGCCCCCATCCTGGCTAATCTGTCGGCATGTTCGTTGCCACTGATCCCCGAGTGGCCAGGGACCCACAATAGGTTTACTCTATTGCTTTCCCCTAGCTCCACCAGAACCCTGTGAAATTCTGCAACAATTTTAGACCTTGTTGCAGGAGCTGCCAGTGATCTCAGGGCTGCCTGGCTGTCTGAATAGATATAGATGCTACGATCTTTGTAGCACCTGCGCAAATTCTCCTCCACACACGCCCTGATGGCAGTGATTTCGGCCTGGAATACTGAGGCCAGTTTCCCTAGAGAGATGACGCCCTCCAGTCTTTCCTGCACGCCGTATACCCCGGCCCCAACGCCTTGGTCTGATTTTGACCCGTCAGTGAACCAGACAACATCCCCTGTACGGTGTCGAACTATTTTCTCCCACTGCTCCCTCCTTCCAATTGTTATATTGAAAGGCTTGTTGAAACAATATGGGGTTATAATATAGTCGGCTGGCATTTCCCCAACCTTTCCTATATTTACCTCACTCACTATTTTAGTGTGTGATTCTGGATATCCCAAAGAGTTCCAGTTGTTGCCAGCTTTGAGTCTGTATGCACCAGCCGCTGCCTCCATCTTGACCCAAAGGTGTAATGGAGGCATATACAGCATAGTTTCCATCCCAGCAGCACCTTACCAAGCTCCTTAGCAGCAATCTGCTGCTCTACCTTCTTCCACCACACGACCGCCCGATAGGTGATCCTGGGTCTAATCACTGTGGTGTATATCCAGTGCATACACTTGGGGCCCAGGCCTCATTTTTTGTCACAAGCTCTCCTGGTACTTGCTAGAGTACCTTTTGCCTTGGAGCAAATATTCCTAATGTGAGGGGTCCATGTCAGTTTCTCATCTAGGGTAACCCCTAGATATTTCACTGTCCCCTTCACAGGTAGCGCTTCATTGAAAAGCTTTAGATGCCAACTTGAATGTTGTATATGCTTCTTTGTGAATGGTACAACAACAGTCTTCTTAGGACTAACCCCCAGATCCTGTTTTCTGCACCAGTCTTGCATAATGTGCAATGCACCTTGTGCCATATTCTTTACTGTGTCAGCAAATTTGCCAAGTATTACTATGACAAGACCATCTGCGTATCCTTGGCAAAAGTATTGCCTCGAGTTTAATTCTCCAATGAGATCATTCACTACTAGATTCCACAATAAAGGGGAAAGAACTCCTCCTTGTGGGCAACCCCTAGTGGTGTTGATTACCATTTTTTCATCCATCATGGCAGCCTCTACCTTTCTTCCACTGAGCATGGCCCTGGTCCACCTACATATAGTGGTCCCTAGGTCATGCACCTCTGCTGCCCTAACAATGGAATCGAAGGTCATGTTGCTAAAAGCCCCCTCGATGTCCAGGAAGATACAGAGGGCTATTTTCTGAAAGTGTTGTGCTTTCTCCACCTTCCCAACGAGTTGGTGGAGAGCTGTCTCACATGATTTACCTGGCTGATATGCATGTTGGTTTGAATGTAGAGGAGCCCCACTTAACCTCCTTTCTCCAACATGCACATTAACCAGCTTTCCCAATGTGTTAAGAATGAAGGAGGGCAGGCTGATTGGTCTCATATCCTTGGCCTTGGTATGATCAATTCTCCCTGATTTTGGAATGAAGACAACCTTCACTGCCCTCCAGGCATTGGGAATGATTCCTGCTGCGAGGCCAACCCTGAATAACCTGCATAGGAATCTAATAAGATTTTCTCCTGCTTGTTGCAGGAGAGCTGGAAAGATTCCATCGGGGCCAGGTGACTTGAACGGTTGAAATGTTCCCACCGCCCATCAGACCTTACTGAAATCGACAAACTCCTTGTCCAAATCCCTGTCCTCTTTGCGAATACCTGAGAACTGTGGTCTCTCAGGAATCGCATTCTGGTCTTAGTTATCCCCCAGAGTATATTGAGGAAAGTGAGTCTTGAGGAGCAGTACCAGCGTTTCATGTGCTGTCTTTGTATACTCCCCATCCTCCTGCCTCAATGTTCCTCCTGGATTAGGGTTTGTCCTTCCGGAACGACCTTTTGGTTAATTACCCTCCCATCCTCTGTCGAGACTTTTGGGTTCTGGACCCTTATTTTCTCGAACAGAGTCTTCGGAGGACATCCTTAAGGATCTTTGGTACCAATATTGATACCTTTGCGGTCTTCAGGAGTTCGGTTGCTGTCTTGACCAGCAGCTTTGCATCCTCCCACGGGGATATTATGGGCACCTTGTCCTTAAGGCATACTGCTGAGTGCTCCCCCTCACAGACAAAAATGAGGGCACTGCGATCTAGATAGACCCTTCTGAATTTGAGTCCTGGACCAGCGTCCCCCCCCCTCAATCTCTTCAAAGAGGGCCATCTGCACGAGATCCTCCTGCTGCGAGGTGATGCTCACCAGTGGGTATCATTCTTGGACAACCGCCATTCTAAAGATCGAGACTGGAGTACTATAGGTCTGTTTTCCTGTTTCCTGCCTCATCCTTTTAGGATCACGCTTGTCCAGAGAGGAGGGAGATTTAGATTCCTCCCTAACCCTCTTGCCACCTGTCTTTGACGTCGAGGGGGTCTGTGTATCCCCTTCGACCTGAGGCAGTTTCTTTTTGAGGGTCTTGGGCTCAAGCCCTTTTGATTCCCTCCACTTATGCTTAGGAAGCCATTCTTTTCCTTCCTTTTGCTTCTGTTGCTTGAGAAGTTTCCTCCTCTGAACCCCAGACAAGGCCTTAATCCTAATCTGGTCCAACGTCTCTATTACAGTTCCCACTTCTTGCTCAGGTCTAGACCCTGATTCAGAAGTAGGAATGCACTCCATCGGTCCTGATCCCGATGTCCGAGTATCTGAGGTCTCAGATTGCCCCTCAGATTCTTTTAAAATACTTTCTTTCTCTGTGTTCATCTTAGTCCTACGAGATTTGGGGATTTATAAGGTCCACACCACGATAACCCCGTGCGGTGCAAGGCTACTTACTCAGGGATGTCGCCCGGTGTCCCTGAGGCTCCGTTCAAGACACATCCACCCATGTGCCACGCACCCCTCGGCACGGATCGCATCACACCTTGGGTTGGGAAAGGATTTGGGAAAGGACTGGGAGAGGATAAGGAAGACGGGACGTTGTGGGACACGCTTAGACAGATCCATCAGCTGAGACCTTTCCGGCAGTATGTTCTCTACCTTCGGTATAGCCCTCAGCTTCACATGGATACGCAAGCCTCTCCACCCGCACAGACAGCGCTTCGTCAAGGTGGTGTCCCCCAGAGAGGAAAAAGGAGTTTATGGCATATCCTAAGAGATATACACATTCTGAGACATCAAGGAATTGTCAATTTAGCTTTAGAAGGAAGTGTGTGGGGTAAAAATCGTAGAGGGAGACCGAGGGACGAATACAGTAACCAGATTCAAAAGGATGTAGGTTGCCGAACTTATTCTCAGATGGAGAGACTTGCACAGGACAGAGTAGCGTGGAGAGCTGCATCAAACCAGTCTGCGAACTGAAGATCCAGACGCTAGCTGCCCTACGCTATCGGATGCGTTTACAAACATGTGTGTACCTTTTTTTAAAAAAATTGCTATCAGATATCTTTTGCGAGCGTTTTTTGTTTTCCTATGACGCACTCAGGCGGAATATTTAATGTATTTCTAAAGCTCATGCACCCGCTTCTTCTCATACAGCCTGAAACAAATCTTTGAGACCCATCCCACGAATTCTCTTTGAGACAATGTTGCGATCCGTTTCTTACGTATATGTACGGTTCGTTGAACTCTAACCTTTTCATGCAGGGGTAATTTCGCTGAAAAGACACGGCGGATTAACTTCTTTACGTTTCCCCAATTTGAGCCTGAGCTGCGTCCCTAATGATCCTTCCGTACACGGATCGTTAGACCTTAGTTTTTCTTCTCCTTTTTTTCTATGAAGTTCCTTCCTCCTTCTGAGAATCAGCACGTGCACTTGTAGATCGAGGCCAATGCACTGCCGACTATCAGTGCAGCTACAGAACTTTGTACCTTGACTTTTCCTATGCAACTCGATCAGATCTCCCGCAGCCGATCGTGTAATTCTCGAGTTGTTACGTTATTATTACGTGTCGCAATAAAAAAAAAGCAATGGACTTCTTTGTTTTATTGTTTATTAATTCATTCCAGTACACTATCACAGGAAGTAAATGCACTTTCAAATTCACATTTATATTTATTTTGCGAAATAAATGTTTCATTGCTTTGAATACGCTGTTTTTCCTTTACTACTGATACCTCAATTTTATCCCGGGCACTTTTTTTTACATCATGTTTTGTGTAATTTCCCATTGGTATCAACATTTATTTATATCATCATACATATACCATACAGATGCAGAAAATCTTTTATCCCCTTTCAGGGATATAGTGAGCTGCGGGAAAAGGTGAAAGAAAACACCTGTGCAGTCAAGGACGGCTCCTGGCAGTTCGGGTTGCATGTCTGGGTAACTAAAATGGTTCAGGCGTCCGCTTTTTTTATGTTTATGGGACTTAACTATGGGGTTATCAGTCCCTAAACTTACAAACTACTTATCAACTAGCTTATCCTAAGGACGGCACAAATATCCATGCCCAAGGGGGGATTCGAACCCCTGACCATAGTGGCCGTGCGGACCGTGACTGAAGCGCCTCAGTCCCCTCGGCCACCGCGGCCGGCCGTCCACTTCTGAGAAGCGTGTTAGAGTCTGATGCGGCATAGATTATAAAGTGCATGTGTTGAATTATATTATTCATTTCTGGCGAAACACAGCAGCTGTTTGCATAATAACACTGTATAAATAAATACTACCAACCTGCCACACTAAAAACAACAACAACAACAACATGATTTCACTGGTGATTCGGATTTCACGTTAAGCTGTAGGTCCCCTTTACCCGGTTGGATAACTGGGGAAGGCTTGAGACACGCAAGTCGCCGGAGTGAGGTCCAATTGAAAGACTTGCACCAGGCCAATTAGTCACACGATTTTTTTATTTTATTTTACTGGTTGCGGCATTTATTTACTGCAGTATTAGAGATGAATTTTCTTATCGCTTAAAGCAATTAACTCATACAAATCCCTCTTCAGTTAAATTTAGATTAAACGATAAATCACACTAATCTAAGATTGTCATATCAACTAAACAACTCAGAATTAGAATTACGAACAAACTATATTGGAAGGTAAATATTAAATAATATATCATTGATCAGAGACACATTTTGTCTCAATATACAGGGTGTCCAGAAAAGGGCTCCCTGATTTCAAAATTAAATATCTCGAAAACTAAGATCGGTAGAGGAATGCAGTAAACGGTATGTTTATTGTGAAAGCTGTAAGAAGTTTATACAGCAGTTTGAAATAATAGTTACAAAAGCTGCTAACTGATGGCGCTGTACGCTGTACAGCTCATATCAGCATAAATAAGTGAAATAATCGTATGAAAACACTCTTTGCAAACAATCACATCACAATGTTTTGAAAATGTTCACCATTGGCACTACAGAGGTGGTGCGAACGAAGAATGAAATTCGCCATCACATTTTGAAGTGCCTCAACCGAAATGGATTCACATGCCACAGAGATCGCCGATTCAAGCTCGTACAGCGTGGCGGGATGCTTCGGGTAGACCATGTCTTTCACTGTGCCCCACAAAAAAAGTCATAGGGAGTAAAAACCGGCGAATATGGAGGCCAATCCATGCCTGCACCAGTAAATTTGGGATATTCCAAAGCAATGACTCGATTCCCGAAGTATTCCTCAAGAAAGCGAAACAATTGTTCGGTCCGATGTGGTCGGGCTCCATCTTGCATAAATCAGTCAGTACCTGGTCGATACTCTAATGCTTGCTGTGTGGCGACAAATTGTTCCAAAATTGCAACGTAACGTGCACCAGTGACCGTTTCTCGAATGAAAAAAAAGGTCAATAATGTCTCTGCTGAATACTGCAGCCCACACAGTAACTTTAGGAGAATACAGGGGTTTCGCTTCACACCAATATGGCTTTTCGGAACCCCAAAATCGCCAGTTCTACTTATTCACGTATCCATTCAGGTGGAAGTGTACTTCATCTGTAAACCAGATGCAGCCAACATCAAATCCTTCACTATCAATCATTGTGAGCATCTGATTACCAAAGGCAACCATTTGTTGCACAGCTCGTACGGGTATGGCCTGGTGCGTTTTAATTTTGAATGGAAACATGTGTAGGTACTTTCTCAGCATTTTCTGCGTGCTGGAACGCTTCAAACCAGTCTCAGATGCAATTCTAAGGACGGATGACATTGGATTTCGCTGAATAATTCCAGAAACTTTGGCGATATTTTCAGGCGTAACTGAGGTTTTCTTGCAGCCAACATGCTCCACTAGATCATCAGTTACGCTGCCTGTTCGTTGAAATATTGCGAAGAGCGTACTAATGGTTTTCGCATCGGGTCCTTTTGGAATCGTGCTTGAAAACTTCGCCTTGTTGCCGTAGGACTCTCTTCTAACCTGTGGAAATCTAGCACCAGAAAAACGCGTTGTTCAATGGAGTACATGGTTTTAATCTCTTTCTTCGGTACGCTAACCTCCTTTCACGTTTCAATAGTGGAATTCAAGGTACGTAGACTAGAAAGGTATGCCAGTTTGGGCTTCTTCACTGTCATTGGCTAGCGCTGTATTACGTCACTCGGCAGCAAGCCGCTTTATTATAAGGCCGCCGCGAAGACATTTTCTCCATCTTTTCTTTTCTCATTCGACAAAAAACCGCGCTTTTAAGCGGTGGAACACGTTTTTGATTAATATATATGTATAACAACATACAAATGACTGAAAAAGAAAAGCTTCAAGCATTATTAACATCTAGCTAACCCGTCCCGCCCAGCGACTTGGCACGAGTTATATTTAAACGTCTTTTAACACGAGACCCACTGAACGTATCGTGATGAGGTTTGTTTTTAAATTGTAGAGCTCCAATAGATCTAAAATAAAGTCCGTGAGAGCACATGCCTAACTTTTATAGATTTCCCACAATCACTTTTTATGTAGTCTGAAGCCATCCGGCGCCAGCGCCTTAGGAGAGAAAAATGGTACATATGCTTCACTCGTAAAAGTTAGACATGTGCTCACCCGGACTTTTTTTTAGACCTTTGTGAGATCTACAATTTAAAAGAAACCTCATCACGATACGTTCTGCAGTTCTCGAGTTATAGGAGGTTAAAGGTACAGAGAGAGAAAATGTGCTTCTATTTTTATAATATCACGGTTTCACCTCCTTAGAGTGCGAATTTCGAAATTTTACTTTGCCTATAACTATCCATGCACTAAGTTGACGAAGGTTTATCGCAATCGACTGAAGGACATCGACAGGCATAGCATACGGACAAACAAGAGGCCTTCATTTTTATATATTAGATAAAGAAAACTTTCGTTACAACGCAAACTTAACAGCCGATTTTCGCATTAATGCATTTGTTTTACTCATTTAATTACTATGAACATTGAACTGCATACTACTTTCATACAAATAATTTTATCAATAAAATATCGATGATCTGAATCCTAACATTTATTCCGCAAGTCTATTTTGTAAACGGCTTCACAAAAATGTTCGGAACACATTCTGTCATTTTTGACATTTATCTCGTCTTGCCGTTTACAGCGAGAGATCCATTGCGCTGAAGTTCCTCATCTTTTGGAAACCGGTGGTACAGAATGCCTTCCGTCTTGCGTCCACTGTTATTGCACTCCGCAACAGCACAACACGAAGTATTCTTGCTCATATTTACAAGAAGAATATATGGAAAAAATTGTTCCCTAATTCAAGAAAGCTACTTTCTATCCGAACACTTAACAGCTCCCGAAACGTTTCATAAAGGTACTGCGGTAACTGCTCGGCTCTTGCTGCCACGTGACGTCACAGAAGCAAAGCGCGCGAGTCAAATTTACACCCCCCTGAGTGGAACTGATCGCTCTGGGCTTCGGATCAGTATTTATACTAGGCATTACGTATGGCGATTACAGCGTCATCTGTTAGCAGCTTTTGTAACTATTATTTCAAACTGTTGTATAAACTTAAAGCTTTCACAATAAACATACCGTTTACTGTATTCCTCTATCGATCTTTGTTTTCGAGATATTTAATTTTGAAATCAGGGAGTCCTTTTATGGACACCCTGTGTATCAGAGATACCAAACTGCCGACCGCGGTGGCCGAGGAGACTGAGGCGCTCCAGTCACGGTCTGTACGGCCACTACGGTCGGGGGTTCGAATCCCCCCTCGGGCATGGATATTTGTGCCGTCTTTAGTTTAAGGTAGTTGATAAGTAGTTTGTAAGTTTAGGGACTGATGACTCCGTAGTTAAGTCCCATAAGCTTAACAAACAGTTGAACAGTTGATACCAAACTGAAGGAGAGACGTTGAATTAAAATTTGTGATAGGGCACCGATGCGAGCCCGGGACCTCCTGGTTACTCAGCAGACGCTGTATCACTAAGCCACCCTGACTGAAAGAATACGGCGACTGCACGGACTGTCTTAATCCACGTCTCCGTCCACAACACAGACTTCAATTCTGCCTCGTGTTGCCCTAAGTAACACCTGTAAATGTTGGTGAGGCTCTCCTACAGCGGAATAGCACCCCATAGTAAACCTTAATGGGAACGCTCCTGCCTTGTTCCTCACACCCAAACCTTCAGATGTCAGACTCTCAGATCCATACCAAACGTTGTATATCGATAGAGTATCAACCGAAACTCCTATATAATTCGTGCTATGTGTTGCCGTCCAGGAGAACGTGCGTAAACTAGAATACTAAGTAACACTAGCTCAAAACCCAGCGTTGCTCAGGTATTTATTTATTTATTCGTGCTATTTTTCAGGTATATATTCATTTTTATAAGAGGTGTATATCTGCAAAATCTCTTGGGAATACAATTAGGAGTAAAGAAGTAATAGATTAAAACTTGGTGCGTGGTGGGGCGGTTTCCCATGAATGTTACTGTTTATGTCCTAATAACTCATGAACTACGTGTCGTACTGTGATGCAATTTAGAAGGTACACTCAAATATATGAGTGTACACTGTCTGTAATATTTCATGCGGCTACAATGTGTAGTGTAGAAATTAAAAATTGTAACGTCATACCGAATGCTGTAGTTTTAGTCCATGAACAGCGGAGCGTTACTGTTTATGTGCTCATATCTCATAAACTACGTGCCGTACTGTGATACAGTTTAGAAGGTACGTTCAACTATACGTGTTTATAACTGTCTGTAAAATATACTACGGCTACAATTTCTAGTGTAGAAATTATAAATTGCAACGTCATACCGAATCCCGTAGTTTCACCATAAACAGCGGAAAAGTAGTAAGCGAGAAACTTTTTTCCTTTCATCAATTTGCAATGGTTGTCAGCGAGAAAAAGTTTAATAAAGGTTTGAAAGTATGTTTAAAGTTTGTTGCAAGTCGCTAAGTACAATCATCCTCATACATTGTATTTCGAAAGTCTAGCCGCATTATATGGCATTTTTTTGCGATTTCTATTGGTTATGACGTAATATCTTTTGAACCACGTGCCGTATGTGATTCTTAACCATGCAGCAATTGTTACCTCGCGGTAAGGAATGTGTGTACCAAATTTGGTTGAAATCGGTCCAACGGTTTAGGAGAAAATATGCAGCATTGTCGCAAAATGCAGCAGCTTTTCGCGCATCTCATTGTTTATGACGTCATACTCGTGAACTATATATCGTACGTGATTCTTACACTTACGGCGACCGTCCTCATGGATTGAAGCTTACGTGTACAAAATTTCTTAAAGACTGGAACAAGACTATAGATTTGTATGCAACACGTACAAACATACGGACACTCTGCTTTATATATTAGAAGATCTGTCCTACGGAGCACAGGAAAAGTGTATCTGTAGGAGTCTGCCGCGGTGAACTCCGTTGGGATAGTTGATAGAGCGATTTTTTTTTCTGTATGATGTTGCAAATTGTTCTACGTCGACAAACGTACAACGAGTGTTACATGGGACAACATGTTCCTGTAATATAAAAGGACTGTTCGGATTTTATAGCACTGTGTTATCCGGCAGTTTGCTTCGGCTTCGTTTTACTTGAAAGTAGCAAACCGGTAGAGTATATTCGTAGAAAAATGTTCAAATATCTGTAAATCTATCGGACCAAACTACGTGGTCATCAGTCCGTAGCTCACAAACTACTTAAACCTAGGTAAACTAACCTACGGACAAACACACACACCCATGCCCCAGGGAGGACTCGAACCTCCACTGCGAGCAACCGCGCGCTCCGCAGCGAGGTGCTTTAGACCGCTCGGCTACTCCACCGCGGCTATATTCGTAGAAGAAAGGAACAATTGCACCATATGTTCGGAAGTATTAAAGTAATAATTATAATAATAATATTATTATTGATGAAAATAACAAATGACTGCTAGATAGGAAGCACCGCCGTTCAGGGGATGTGCGTATTGTGGCTAGAGTGCCGTGTGTTCGCTCACACCACCAACTGGAGGTGACATTGCTGTCCAGTCCGCACGCTACTGCTACTGCTGCAGCTGACAGTGCTGTTTTGCGAAATAAACCCTTGGAACGTTATAGACATTCTCTTTTAACAATTTTCAACGTACTGCAGTTAAAAAAAATTTCTCTAGGAGGGACTTGAGACCACTGCCCTCTCTTCGATGATGCAACAGAACTACTAAAGAGACTGCATACACTACGCTTGTCCGTCCTTTTTTGGAGTATTGCTGCCCAGTATGGGATCCTTATCATGTGGGTTTAACGGATGACATGGAAAGAGTTCAAAGGATGGCAGCTCGTTTTGTATTGTCACGATACAGAGGAGACAGCGTCACGGGAATGATACTGGACCTGGGATGGGAATCATTACAACAACGGCGCTTATCGCTGCGCTGTGGTCTACATACGAAACTCCAATCCCCAACATTCTCCTCTGAATGCGAAAATATATTGTTGATTCCCACCTATATAGGTAGAAATGATCATCAGAATAAAATATGTGAAATCGGAGCTCGAACGGAGAGATTTAGACATTCTTTTTTCCCGCGCACTATTCGAGAGTGGAATGGGAGATGAATAGTATAAAGGTGGTTCAATGAACCCTCTGCCAGGCACTTAAATGTAATTTGCAGTGTATCCCATGTAGATGTAACACTCTACCAGCTAGCCCACGGTAGCACAACTTAATAAGCTCTCATAGTTATGCTTCTCCTCTACTCCTTAGGGTAGGTGTTACTTATTATTATACTTTACGGATGTTCTCCTGGACGGCAGCATATAGCACAAATTATATAGAAGTTTCGGTTGATACTCTATCGATATACAACGTTTGGTACGGATCTGAGTGCCTGACATCTGAAGGTTTGGATGTCAGACACAGGTCATATATGTAAATATCAAGTAATAAATGACCAGCCATTTTTTGTCTCAACATATATCAGAGATATCAAACTGAAGGAGAGGCATTGAATTAAAATTTGTGCCAGGGGTAGGATGCGAACCCGGGACCTCCTGCACTATATCACTTTTTTCCCCTCAAGAAGATCTTTGGTTTACGGTTGTTGATTCAGTTCGTTCCTGGTTGTTCATTGAATATTTGGCGCAGCTTTTTTATTACAGGGGGCGTTTTGCTCCCTGACCGGGCGCGCTGAGCCACGGCGCCCAGATATCACTACGTCACTCTGACTTAATGAATACGGCGCCTAGGGTGCTATTCCACTATGGGATAGCCTCGGCAACATTGATACTACGTAAGAGAACACGAGGCAGAATTGAAGTTTCTCTTGTGCCGCCCTCGGGCATGGATATTTGTGCCGTTCTTAGCGTTAGCTAGTTCATAAATAGTTTGTAAGTTTACGGGCTGATGACCCCGTAGTTAAGTCCCATAAGCTATACAAACATTTGAACATTTTTTGCGTTGTGGAAGGAAACGTGGATTAAGACAGTCCGTGCAGTTGCCTTATTCCTTAAGTCAGGTTAGCTTAATCATATAGCGCCTGCCTAGTAAGCAGGAGGTGCCGGGTTAGAATCCTGGCCCTGGCACAAATTTTAATTCAGTGCTTCTCCTTGAGTTTGATATCTCTAAATTGGAAGGATTACATAAAAATGTTGCGAAGAAGGAGAACAACGGAGTGTTTTTCTTGGCAGAACACTAGCAAGATGCAACAGAACTACTAAAGAGAATGCCTAGTGTATGCTTGTCCATTCTTTTTTGGAGTCTTGGTCCGTGGTATGGTATCCTTGCAGACAGGATTTACGGTGCACATCGAACTTCAAAGTACTTGGCACTTTTTGTTGAACACCCTGTAATTCCCTTCCTTCCCTTTCTTTGTAAAGTCATCTAGGACTCCGATAGTAGGGGCTCTATCACATACGAAACCAATGTGCCATGTCTTGTTTAGAGAAAACTGTTAAAAAAGTCTAGGAGATTTGGAAGGAAGATCGGTGACACACCCAACTAAAAAAGAAAGAACCAATCAAATCAGCTTTCGTCGAGCACTGCCTCGAATATAAAAATCAAGTAAAACAGGTAAGAGCAATATCGTGCTGCAATCGCCAAGTTTCTGTGACAGTATAATTAAGAAGTCTGTCGAAATAAAGAAAGAAAACTCAATAAAAAGAGATAGGCGGTTCAATTTAAATAACACTTGTAATGCAGAGCTACACTTGTTCAAACTTCGTTGATCGTCTCATCTATCAGAGTCAAAGAAACAAGCGGAGAAAATTTACGTTTCACGGAGCATCAGTGCGAGCCAAGGAAAAGAAAAGAAGAAGAAGAAAAAAAGGCGTGGTGAGCGTTGTGAGTCGAACAACAAAACTGACAGCACCTGGAGACGGCTGGGTCGGTCCTGGAAACGTTGTGCACAAACGGAAACAGAAACTACGCAGAAAAACCCAGAAACTCACGATTGAGCTAAACATCGCGTGCCTTCACGGTGCGCGACATTCCATGTTTAACTTTTTTGAATAGAAAATGAACATATAAAATGACAAATAACAATGAATAGCTCAATGTATATACATTACAAAAATATATGTATGTAATTGTGTGTGTTTTGTGCATGTATTCTCCACGTGTACTTCTCAACTACTAGAGTACTGGTAGGCCTGCTATTTCAATCATCCTTGGTAAACACATTCTTCACTATCAGAAAAAATGCAGTGTGGTTAAGAATCACCTATGATCATATAGAAATCAGTGCCTACGACATATTGTTTCGGGTATGTGACGCATAAGAAATGGAATGAAAACCGTCATGCGGCAATATTCCACATCATCTCCTAATATAATCGACTAATTTCAATGAAACTTGGTACAAAGGTTCTTTAAGTCCAGGAATCAATAGCCGTGGCGGTAAAAACTATCTGCGACACATAGTGCTGGAGATATGCCGTCTTCTATATATATAAAATATATGTTTGTTTGTATGTCCTCTATGTGTTCATAAACAATTAATTTGATTGCAATGAAACTTTGGTGAACTTTTCACCGTACGCCCACGAAGGTTACTGACCCAAAACCAAAAGAGCATGACACATAGCTCACGAGATATGAAGTCATAAATAATGAGAGGCCAGATTTATGCGTGAATTATTGGAAAATGGGAGTAGTTAGGGACCTGCAACAAAGTTTGCATGTAATTTCGGACGTTTATGAAGCATTTTGTAACTGACTGCCCCCCCTCCACAAAATGATGAAACGAAAAGAAGTCTACCGCTCACGACCGTTTCGCTGTAGATTTCGTAAAACTGTCGCATCAGGCATGACCTTGTATCAAATAAAATTAGCATTACAGATTTGCATGTTACTATTTATTTTTGTCTGCAAGTCTCCCTTACTTCTCTTGCAGCCAATATGAAGCAATCTGTTTTCTTAATCTCTATGTATATAAAAGCGAAAGGACACTCACTCACTGATTACACAAGTCTCAAAAAAAAAAAAAAAAAAAAAAAAAAAAAATAAAAAAAAAAAAAAAAAAAAAAAAAATTCAAATGTTTGTTAAGCTTATGGGACTTAACTACGACTCGACCGATTTCACACATCTTTTTTTATTTTTTTCGGTATTCTCACATCAAGGGTTGTATGAAATAAAAGTGGAATATTTGAGAACAACAAAGTGTGTTTCTCGATGTGGCCCTGCGTTTCTATTGCATAGAAATTTATAGTTTTGTTCCAATATTGATGAAATTTTGCACACACTACCTTATAAACACGTGGACTGTGAGTGTCTGTATAAAATTTCGTTCGGTACATGATGGAAGGTACTTAACTTACGGAATTTTACAAAATGCATAGTTTTAGTCGAATCTTTATGAAGTTTTGCACGCATGACCTTTAAACGAAGAGGAAGATCACTGCGTACATAAATGTTTGTATGGTACATGACAGAGGGTACCTTGCAGATAACTTAGCCGAGAAAGGGAAAGGTGGAAACGAACAGAGAGATGGGAGAGAAAGAGGTGGATGCAGAGAGAGGGGGAAGGGGATGTGGACTACGAGAGCGTAGGATAAATAAAGACCGGGTTTACAAATAGTAAATAATAAAAACTGCCCCATCATGCGACGCGTGAAAAATGAGGCATTGGTCATCCACGACCGAGAATGAGAGCACTTATCGACTTGCATCAAACTTTACACAAAATTTCTAATCTGTGCAAAACTTTCTCTCGCTGACAAGCGCAGTATAATGATGAAAAAAGTTTATTGCTTACTACTTTTCCGCTTTTCACGCAGTAAAAACACAGTCTAACATATGCAGTCACGACACTCTCACTGATTTTTTTTATACGTCACGATAGCAGCGCTCCAAGCAGCTGGCAAAGTAAATTTCTGGATGTGGAATGGAATACCTACATTATTTAATGTTTCAGATCAGCCACTACAGTTGTAGCCGAAGGAAAATACAAACGTGACAATAAATTATCGAAAGCAAAAAAGCAGTTTCCCAACAAAGCAGATACCAATTACACAATTGTTGCTACATCTGAACCACAAACGGCAAGAAGCTTCAAGACATTAATTTAGTTATGCAAAATTAATTACACTCAAAATATAGGCGTTTGTAACAAAGACGAATCAAGTGGAAAAATGTTCGAATCATTAGACTCCATAGCGAATTTTTACACGTCAAACAAAGTGCCTGTCATATAAGAACAGAGCACAAAAAGAATTTATGCTTTTAGTCTGTTTATATTATTTTCTGCAACATATGCACATAGTCGTAAGTATTTCCTTCCGAATAAGTTGTTGTTTATATCTCTGAATTGGGGAAATTTGGCTGTTTTTACATTAATTTCACGATTATTTATGTCTCTCGATATTTTACTAATGCTTGGAACGCAAGAGTTACGGAAATTACTTAATTAATTAGGTAGAAAAGTAATCATAAACAAACATTGCCGACCACGGTGGCCGAGGGGAGTGAGGCGCTTCAGTCACGGTCTGCACGGCCACTACGGTCGGGGGTTCGAATCCCCCCTCGGGCATGGATATTTGTGCCGTCCTTAGTCTTAGTTAGATCATCAGTAGTTTGTAAGTTTAGGGACTGATGACCCCCTTAGTTAAGTCCCATAGACTATACAAACATTTGAAAACATTTTGAAACAAACATTACAGTTACAGCGGCTTGCCCACCACTAGGAGTAGTAACATCTTAGTAGTAACTTGGTAACATCTTTCGCAGAATGTGGTAAAACTACGGGCTCTGCTTGAAGTTACATCTACACTACTCAATGTATTCGCAAGAAATTTTGCAGGCAGTATACACCAATAATATCACTGAATATGCCTTCGAAATTACATCACATTACGACACATAGTTTATGAGATGAGAGGTCATAAAAATTTGGTTAAGAGAAAACCGCACCATCAAAATTAGTTTTAGATTTATTACGTCTTTAGTAGTAACTATATTAGCGATATATTTTGCAAACAGTACGCCATACACCTCTGTATGTACGTCGAAACAGTATCATAGTACGACAAGCTATTCAGGAGAGAAGATGTCAAAATCAGTGAAATGCATGGAATCTGCCCCCAATACGCATAGAGATGTAATTTATTACGTGTTTACTACCACCTCATTTCGTAACACATTATAGAAATAGTTTCCTAATATTCTAATCTAAAAATCTTTAAAATTATATTACACATGTTTGTAGAGCTTATTGCCGGCCGCGATGGCCGAGGGGATTGAGGCGCTCCAATCACGGTCTGCACGGCCACTACGGTCGGGGGTTCGAATCCCCCCTCGGGCATGGATATTTGTGCCGTCTTTAATAGTAGCTAGTTCATAAGTAGTTGGTAAGTTTAGGGACTGATGATCCCGTAGTTAAGTCCCATAAGCTTTACAAACATTTGAACATTTGTAGAGCTTATGGGACTTCACTACGGGGTCATCAGTCGCTAAACTTACAAACTACTTATGAACTAGCTAATACTAAGGACGGCACAAATATCCATGCCCGAGGGGGGATTCGAACCCCCGACCGTAGTGGCCGTGCAGACCGTGACTGGATCGCCTCAGTCCCCTCGGCCACCGCGGCCGGCTATTTTCCATTACAAATAGTCAAAATTTATGATCACATTTTCAACTGATTTTTTTTGTTTTCTTTATCAGTTGCCTAAATCCGAAAGATCAAAGTCACCTCACTTAAGCGCAAAATTATAAAAATCAGTTTTAAAACTTTTTTGCTCTTTGGAACTCAAATATCTAAATAAGTAACTGTGACTGATGTCTCAAATGTAAACAGTATATTCGGCATAAATTTATTTAGAAGCGGCATTTTCCCGTTTCCGAAAATCTTTCTGTTGTTTGGATACCAAAAGCGCCATTTCCACAGAGAGTCGGTGTTCGCGCCGCTTTGAAATTTAGCGACCGCTATCCAGAAATTGATTTTTGCCCATATTACAGTCTGGCATCTCCGTCCGAGAAATGTTTGAATATATTTTTGTTATTCATTACATTCATATAAGATGAACATTAACAAGAGCAAAACTAGGGTAATGGAGTGCAGTGTAAGAAAATCAGGTGATGCTGAAGGTATTAGATTGGGAAACGAGGCAATAAAGGAGGTAGATGAGTTTTGTTACTTGGGCAGTAAAATAACAAATGATGGTTGCAGTACAGAGGATATAAAATGCAGAATGCCAATGGGTAGAAAAGCGTTCTTGAAAAAGAGAAATTTGTTAACATCGAATATTGATTTAAGCCTAAGGAAGTCCTTTCTGTAGACATTTGTATGAAGTGTTGCCTTGTATGGGAGTGAGACATGGACGATAAACATTGCGGACAGGAAGAGGATTGAGGCTTTTAAAATATGGTGCTACAGAAGAATGCTGAAGACAAGGTGGGTGGATCGCGTAACTAATGAGGAGGTACTGAACAGAATTGGGGAGAAAAGAAATTTATGGCATACCTTGACTAAAAGAAGGGATAGATTGGTAGGACACATTCTTAGACATCAAGGAATTGTGAATTTAGCGTTGGAGGGAAGTGTGTGGGGTAAAAATCGCAGAGGAAGACCAAGAGATGGATACAGTAAGCAGATTCAGACAGATGTAGGTTGCCGTTCTTATGTGGAGATGAAGAGGCTTGCTCAGGATAGGGTATTGTGGAGAGCTGCACAAACCAGTCTCCGGACTGAAGACCACAACATTCATTACAGTTTCCGTGTAGCATCATATAACGTAAATTATTTTAAAGAGTTTGGGTAAAAAGACAATACGTAACTTTCCAAGGGTTAATTTTAAGTCACGCATAGCGACGCATGAAATCCGCCACAAGTACGCTGCCCATGTATCAACAGTATTTGTTCATAGACACGTAATAATAGGAACGTTTCGTCTAGTTTTTTTTTTACGTCTGCGTAGATGAGTAGTCAGCGCAGCTGTCTGCAGTGTGCAGAGCTCGTGTTCGAATCCCGATAGCGCCAGGGACTTTGCCTGGTGACAGCATTGCAAGGGAGTGCACTCAGCGACGTGAGGCCAACTGAGGAACTGATTTACTAGTAGCGAGTCTGAGGTCAATAAGCACGACTACGACCTGGAGGGCGGGGAGGTGACCACGCGCCTTTCCATACCACTTCCAGCGTCGCCTTTGCAGACACGGCAGTCGGGTACGCACAGTAGGATATCTGTTTTCCAGAAATAGTCTTAAATAGTTAATTAGGTCATCTTATGCTTCTACCATGGCTTTTGGCCTCTCGGGTACGCGCAGTAGAATATCTGTTTTCTGGAAGTCGTCTTAAATAGTAAATTAGGTCATATTATGCTTCTACCATGCTTTTTGCCTCTTAAATTCCAGTATTTTGTAAAAAAAGTGGAAATGAAATTAAAATCATTTGGTGAACAGTAGACTAGCAGGGCGAGATTAAAATAGGTGAAAACAAAATAAGCAGTCTCGCATATGCGGATGACTTAGTTATAATGGCCGATTCAGTCGAAAGGTTGCAAAATAATATTTCAGAGCTCGATCAGATGTGCAAGGATTATAATATGAAGATCAGCATCTCCAAAACGAAAGTAATGTCAGTGGGAAAGAGATTTAAACAGATTGAGTGTCAAATAGGAGGAACAAAGTTAGAACGGGTAGACAGTTTCAAGTACCTGGGATGTATTTTCTCACAGGATGGCAACATAGTGAAAGAACTGGAATCGAGGTGCAGCAAAGCTAATGCAGTGAGTGCTCAGCTAAGATCTATTCTCTTCTGCAAGAAGGAAGTAAGTACCAAGACTAAGCTAGCAGTGCACCGCTCTATCATTCGACCAACTTTGTTGTGTGGGAGTGAAAGTTGAGTGGATACAGGTTACCTTTTTCATAAGGTAGAGGTAACAGATATGAAAGTACCAAGAATGATTGCAGGCACTAATAGATGGGAACAATGGTAGGAGGGTGTCCATAATGAGGAAATCAAGGAAAAACTGGGTATGAACACCATAGATGAAGCAATTAGAGCGAACAGACTGAGATGGTGGGTTCATGTTACACGCATGAGAGAAGCAAGGTTACCCAAGAGAGTCATGAGATCGGCAGTGGAGGGTAAGAGGAGCTAGACCAAGAAGAAAATACTTAGATTCGGTGAAGAATGATTTTGAAGTAAAAGGCGTAACATCAGACGAGGCATCAATGTTAGCATTAAATAGGGGATCACGGAGGAATTTTATTAGAGGTACTATGGTTCAGACTGAACGCTGAAAGGCATAATCAGTCTCTAATGATGATGATGATGATGATGAAGGTGATTGAAAGTCCTCTAAAACACTCCGCTTGAGTCAAGTGATGCCCGTGATGTCAACTGCAAATAGTCTGCAAATATTGTCTACTACCGTAATCTACGAATACATCTTAAAAACCCCAGAAAATATGTTTTTGCATGTTCCAAGCATTGATAAACGCGTAAATGTGGTTGAAACGCGCTCACAGAGATCGAAATTAAGTAGTGCTCAGTTGGTTTGTTTTTGTTAGAATAATTTTGATGTAAATAAACAAAATATTATTCAGATGTAAACTCCGTCCGACAGGCCTCAGAGGGCCCACTGGGTACTGACCGGCCGCCATGTCATCCTATGCTCAAAGGCGTCAACGGATGCGGTATGGAGGGGGACGTGGTCAGCGCCCCGCACTCCCGGTCTTTCTGTCAGTCTTCTCAGTCAAGTAGCTTCTCAGTTGGCCTCACAAGGGCTACCACTTGCCTGTACAGCTGCTCCATCTTCTCCTCACTGCCGGCCGCGGTGGTCGCGGGGACTGAGGCGCTCCAGTCACGGTCTGCACGGCCACTACGGTCGGGGGTTCGAATCCCCCCTCGGGCATGGATATTTGTGCCGTCCTAGTTCGTAAGTAGTTCATAAGTAGTTTGTAAGTTTAGGGACTGATGACCCCGTAGTTAAGTCCCATAGACTATACAAACATTTGAACATTTTTCTCCTCACTCGGTCCATTTCTTCCAATCCCTCTCCTACGCACTCGCTTATTCTCGTCTTATTGTTAGATTTGTTCGTCCATTCTTCCTGCTTTGATATTTCGCATACAACTTCCATTATTTGTACGAGGGCTCAGCACACACAAATAGACAATAGGTTCACAGATTTGTGACTGGCTGGAAGACTTCCTAAGTAATAGAACTCAGTACGTTGTTCTCGACGGCAAGTGTTCATCAGAGACGAGTGTATCGTCAGGCGTGCCCCAGGGGAGTGTGGTAGGACCACTATTATTTTCTAGCTATATAAATGATCTGATGGACAGAGTAAGTTGTAATTTTGCGGCTGTTTGCTGATGATGCTGTGGTGTATGGGACGGTGTCGTCTCTAACTGACTGTAATAGCATACAGGATGACTTAGACAAAATTTTTAGATGGTGCGAAGAATGGCAGCTAGCTCTCAATGTAGAAAAATGTAAGGTGATGCGCATGAGTAGAAAAAGCAATCCCATAATGTTCGAATACAGCATTAGTAGTAAGCTTCTTGATGTTGTCGCGTCGTTCAAATATCTAGGCGTAACATTGCAGAGCGATATGAAATGGAACGAACATGTAAGGACAGTTTTGAGTAAGGCGGACAGCCGACTTCGGTTTACTGGGAGAATTTTGGGAAGATGTGCTTCACCTGTAAAGGAGGCCGCGTATAAAACGCTTGTACGACCACGTCTTGCGTATTGCTCAAGTGTTTGGGACCCGCAGCAGATCAGTTTAAAGGAAGACATAGAGGCGATTCAGAGGCGAGCAGCTAGATTTGTTACCGGTAGGTTCGACCATTGCGCGAGTGTCACGGAAATGCTCCGGCAGCTCAATTGGGGATCGCTGGAAGAAAGACGATGTTCTTTTCGTGAATTTCTGTTAAGTAAATTTAGAGGGTCGGAATTTGAAGCTGAGTGTAGTACGATCTTGCTGCCACCTACTTACATTTTGCGTAAAGGTCACAAAGTCAAGATAAGAGGAATTAGGGCGCGTACGGTGGCATATAGGCATTCGATTTTTTCCTCGTTCAATTTGGGAGTGGAATAGGAAAGGAAATGCCTAGTAGTGGAACAGTGTACCCTCCGCCACGCACCTTACGGTGAATTGCGGAGTATGTATGTAGATGTAGACAAAACTTCTGTCCTTACTGCTGAAGAAAGGTATACCCATTTTTACAACTTTATTTCTTATAAATTCACTGCCTTGTGATACAAACCAAATGCAGAATGACATCACAGTATAACACACACAGTCGCTATACTTACTGGTGTGAAATTTGTTACCAACGGACGGTTGAAACGCCTCTAGTGTCGGGTAAGGCGCCGCAAGAGTCGTGTTCATTTATAATTATTTTTTTATGTAATTAAAGAAATAGTTACTGTAACGTTTGGGTTCCAAACATTGGCAAAACATCAAGAGATACGTATAAGCTTGAAATAAACGCAAAAACAGCCGAATTTCATTTATTCAGTGATATAAGCAACTACGTATTCAAGAAGAAATACTTAGGAATATGTATATATTTGCAGCTTACTCCACTGAGAGTAAGAAGATATAAACATATGGGAAATATAAATTTCTGTCATAGTCTGATTTTACTAGAATCGCACTTGCTTTGACGCGTAACATCTCGGTATTGAGTCTAACGATTCTCACAGTATTACAGACACAAGTATTTCTGATACTTGCATTTATTTTTGAATGTAATTACTTTTGTTTGGAAAGCTTGAAAATTCTTGCCTTTTTCATGTAAGATACAGCTACAATATTGTGGAATTGGTTTCCTCTTTGCTGGGAAACAGTTTTATTGCTAGTGACGATTTATTGCCATGTCTGTGATGTTTTTCCGTCCGTTACAGCTTTGGTGGCTGAATTGGCGCATTAATGTAGATACTGCATTCCATACTAGTTCCCTACGCTACACACTCACTGATATGACGGGATTTGTAGTGCACAAACCTTTACGTTCTTTAATAGAAAAGCGACGTCTTTCTGCCAAAGGTCAACTCTTCGACATCCATTTACTGACGGAAATATACACAGGACGAAATTTTGTGAGAGACATTTTCTTATTGCTGACATATAAGGAACCGCACTCGAAACCCGAGTGCGCGAAATTCGCTTGACCCTAATTAATCTATCTATATGTAACTTATTACGATTTTTGTAGCAACTTTTAGTGCCTCAGATCGTCAACAAGGTGATGAACCGATATTCACAGAAACTCTATGCAACCTAATAGGTATATGTAAAAGTGGGCTACTTTTCCAGATAACTGCCGAAATTTTGCAGGCATTTGTCATAGCGTGGCACCAGGTTTTGTATACCTTCTTCATAGAAATCTGCCGCCTGTGTCTTCAACCAGTTGGAAACAGTTTCTTTCAGCTTAGTGATCTTGAAATTCGGGGAGAGCACTAATTGTAAACCTACGGTTTTACTGGATCTTGTCATCAATCGCGTGAACCAGTTCTTCTGTAACCAAAGGTGGACGCCCACTTCGTTCTTCATCGTGCACATCACTACGCCCGCCACTGAACTGTCGGACCCATCTTCTCACCATCGAATCACTCATCGCATTTGGTCCGTAAACATCGCAAATTTGCCGATAAATTTATCTTGGTTTCACTTTCCTCACATTCAGAAACCGAATCACCGACTTGATTTCACAGGCGGCGAGATTTTCAATCAACGCCGACATTAAAAAAAAAAAAGCACAACAAAGTGTACGTAACTGACAGCGATCTCCAAATGGTGATACACATCGTCTACAGCGCATGTGCGGAACTGCAATCGCAGCGCTACAGCGGAGATAAATTGAAACGGAACTTAGTTTCTGGACGCGCCTCGTATATCTCATGACAGTAGATGAGAACTCCAAAAGGAAGCAGGGCAAGAGGCACCGAAAGGGACAGGAAGGGAGCGCCTAAACTACATTCGTAGGGCGGCACACCTACGAGCGGAAAAGATTCTGCTCAAGACAAAAGAAAACAAATCAGCCGGTTCCTGGGCAGTTGACAGAAAGCGACTGGGCACAAGCCAGAATTCCCCAGTGGTACTCAGCGGTTCAATTGTTAAATCTCAAAGAGGAATGAGTTTCGTACTAGAAGAGTGCACAACCAACAGGTCGCACTCACTAATACACACGCACTACGAGAGTGCAGAATTTCATGAGTTAAACCCAACACGAAACATAAGGATGCAGACATGAAGGGCAGGCACTCCTGGGGCCGAGTAAAGGCCTTCAAACAAATCACGACACGTTTAACACACGGCAGTCGACCTCACCAGGTCTCTCCAAGAAGAAGACAACATATCACACCCGGACGAGCAAAGGCCGAAAGGAGGAGAAAGGCACACACAGATCTTCAGAAAACCTCCTGGAAGGAGTACTTAGCACATCCAGACGCTGCAGGCGCAGGCAGATATGTGAGCGTCCGATTCAGCACACCAGGGTGAATCGGCTTATCCACAACATCGGGTAGCGAAGGTTGCCATCGATGGAGTTAGCACAGTCGTCGGCGGCGACAGGATATCACACATCAGTACTCTAGCAATCAACATGTTGGACGACGCGACATCTCCTCCCGGGTGTAAGGGGACAACTCCAGCGTGGCCCAACGGTCCTCGAAGAACCACTAGCTACGTAAACAGGCCACGGTCATGCGGCCGCGCCGACACTGCTCACTCTCCTCGTCCAACCTTCAGACTGCGGACGATGGAACCCGGAAAACCGACTGACTGCTCGCCGCTCAGCGCGGCAGCTATAGGCCACTTCAAAGAGGGAGCGCTGCAGCGCGCAAAGAGAGGTCACTAACCCGCGTATGAGGCGCCATCGCCGGCAGGCACAGAAACGCCAGTCGATAGCTAACATGAGCAAACAAAAGAACATGGAAAGCGCGAAACAGACCAAACAGGAGCCGGCACGGTTCAGTAAGTTCAACATTACTTTGTTTTACCATAAAGACTGCTTTTTCCGCATACATTCTGTACTGGTATGTTATTTAGGAGAGAGATGTACTTCATGTTTGGGATGTCAAGCGATACATCTGTCACAAAACTACATAAATAGTGTAAAATATTCAGATTTTAGGGTAAATTCAATTTTACTTTGTTTTACGATAAATGATGCATTTTCTGTATACATGCTATACGAGTATCTCATTCGAGTGAGGGATATACTTAATTTTAACAAACATTTGAACATTTGATATCTTCACCATACTCACCCTACAGGTCGTACATTGAAATGTATTTATGATAAACTGAGAACATATGGATGTTTAACGTATCTGAAACATATGAAAGTTACTAACGAGGTAGTTGAAAATGGTACTCTTGCCACTGTGAAAAAATTCAAATGTTTGTAAATTTATGGGACTTAACTGATGGGTTATTAGTCCCTAGCTTACAAATTATTTGAACTAAGTTCAACTAACCTAAGGACAACACACACATACATGCCTGAGGGAGGATTCGAACCTCCGACGCGGCAGGCCACGCGATCCGTAATTCTATAGGACATAATTATTGGCCGCTTTCCTGCGAGAAACGTTAGGTCCATTAGAAATACTTTTAGGAACATGGAACAGGATGAGGTATCAACACGATGGGTGTCCGGCACATTTTTCACTGATGGCTAGAAAGGAGTTTCCCAAATCGTTGGATTGGAAGCGCAGGAGATACGTCGTGAGCCGCTCGTTCGCCAGACTTGACGCCTGTGGATTTTTTCTTGTGGGGATTAGTAAAAACGTTGTTTATAAAGAAGTTGCAACTTCGCCTGAAGATATGCGAGAGAGAACTGTCAGACTATGTGCTTCGAGAAATGCCGACGTAATAATGAATATCACTTAATCCATGATAAAAAAATGCACCACTGCAATGATACCAATTGTCATCACTTCGTACAACTTCTGTAAATTGACGTTCATGCCATCTTTTAGACCTTCGGCGACCTTCAAAACCTTACTGTTACACATCATTGAATTCGCCTCGATAACCACTACTAGAAAAGAAGTACCATTTTAAAAAAGAAACAAAGTTGACCATCATATCTTTGAAGCCACCCCATCTAGCAACAAAAAAAAAGTTTTTATAATAATAAATAATAAATAAATACAACAGCAACCAACGTCATATTCTGGTCCCCGTTATCCCATGCAACATTTGTCACCCAAACTTTTCAGCTCCTATCATACTTTCGGAATTATTCCTGGTGGCAATCGTTAGTCACTCACCCTGTATATACAGAAATTATAGTTCCAAGCAAAAAATATATACAACAATGTACTACTCTGTTTTCTTCCCCGTTGACGTTTTTACAGATAGCGGAAAAGGTTTGTTTACGCTTTATCAGGTTATGGTAACAATACTACTAAAGAATCAGAATCGCCGCAGTGGAATGGACGAGCGCTCTAATGAGCCTTGCTGTGGAGAGCGCGTTTTTTCCCTGTCGGAGGTTCGAGTCTTACATCGGGAGACCGCGCGCGCAATCTTTGTGTGTGTGTGTGTTTGTTGTCTTTAATTTAGTTTAGTTATTTTAAGTAGCTTGTAAGTCTAGGGACTGATAATCTCAGTACTTAAGTCCCATAGATTTACAAACATTTGAAACTGAATCAGAATCGTTATACACTTTGAAATCTTACCCATGCACAGGTTAAACGTCTGTGGAATACTGTAATTGAAGCTACTACCCTCGCAGATTCAGGGGCTGCAGAAGTTTCTTTCATACGCCGTACACCAAATAAAAAAGAGTGAGGGTAGAAAATGGATAGAGAGAGAGGTATAAGGAGGCGATGCACAGAGGGGTGGGGGAGGAAACAGGAAACGGCAGGGGGAGGGGAGGGAAGAAGTCCAGGATGTTTTATCAAAAATGTTCAAATGTTTGTAAATCTATCGGACCAAACTGCGTGGTCATCAGTCCGTAGCCTACAAACTACTTAAACCTAGGTAAACTAACCTAAGGACAAACTCACACACCCATGCCCCAGGGAGGACTCGAACCTCCATGGCGAGCAACCGCGCGCTCCGCAGCGAGACGCTTTAGACCGCTCGGCTACTCCACCGCGGCAATGTTTTGTCAGTACCCATACATACGAGATACAGTTGCGAAGCATTGCGGAGTTCTCTAGTAGTGACACATACTCTTACACTGATCGACAAAATTAAGGGGGAAAATGCTTTGAAGTTCGCAATCTTTGTGTGTACATGGAACTGTGTTTCGTGGTTGAATGGCTACAATACTTTCAGAAGACTTACTAACAAATTTAAGAGGGGAGAACTACCGTCAAAGCTGTGAAAAATAGTTGCATAACATCGCGGTCTGTTTGGAAGAAAGTTTAGTCTCCCGTTTTTAATTACTGAAGTTGGGGACGCTAATAATTAAGTTCTAGGAACGGAGACGAATTGCCCTTCCTATTACCGCAAATGGAAAAAAAAAACAACGGGCGTCTTATGTGACAGCTAGGTGGAAATTACATTGCCTTTACTAATTTCTGCAGCGATTTAGATTAAAGAAAAAGAGATGAAAATGCCTCTGAACACGAGATATAGACCACATTAGTTCACTTTTCAAGTTCACTCGGATACTTTTGATAACAGTTCGTAGAAATGCTATGCGAAAGGGCAGCCAAATTAGCAGAAAAATAAATGCGTATCAAACGGAAATTGAGCCATTTTTAAGGTCTCACACACTTAATTTTGATCAGAAGAAAATTTTATGAATATAATGTATTAAATGCAGTTTGAAAAAGGTTTGGTGGATACATTTACCATTTTTTCCAGCAAAACGTTTTGGTTGCAAAGTAGTTCATTAATCTTACTAATAACGCGTTTCGCCCAATAGCAGCTGATCATGAGATTATATACATGAAAAATATAACAAAAGAATTACTACATGAGTCGAAACAGTGAAAAGGGGCTTGGATTTATATTGTACAGGAAAGACATGCATAAAAATTAAAAGGAAACCATTCTTTGGCTTAGACATTACATTACATTACATTATGTAAGGTGTGCGAAGGTATGGTTGCTTTTCATTAGTTTTCATGAACCATAATGAACCATAAGTATTATAGAATAACAATATTAGGCAAAGGATACAGACGGTATTGATGTTAAAAGCATAAGGCTGATGTGAATCATCTTAAAAAGTGTAATGGTAAATGTCGACATTTTTCATAAACAAAATCTGATCATGCCCTTCTGTTACGGTGAAATGCTTCATTATTAAGGACTAATGCTTTGCAAAAATACGGCTTTTACCTGAAAATAAATATTTTTAGTAAGGTATATAATAGCGTTTTGAATCATCATCTAATCTTCGGTTTCAGATATCGTCATCCAATTCTCTGAGTAATCAAAAAATATGGTGTAGAAAAACTATTCTCTCTTTTTAAAAGTTTTGAAATCAACTTATTTCTTGATTAGGGCCGCGGCGGAGTGGCCTAACACATCGAGGCGCTATGCTGCTATGTGTGAGGCAGTTCTCTGTCAGTGGTTCGAATTTCCCTCGAGCATGGATGTTTGTGCTGTCTTTAATATAAGTTAGTACATAAGTAGTTTTTAAGTGTAGGGACTGATGAGCCCACAGTTAAGTTCCATAAGCTGAACAAACATTTGAACATTTTCAAATTCATCTTGTTCTGCATACTAATAATGTCTGCACTTGAGCCAAGCTCGTAACAGTGTTTTACAAAATCGGGACAATATTGGGACTTGGCAGGATCTCAGGACAAGATACGGTGACGGCCCTGTTGTATCAGGACAAATGACAACCATAGTGCGGAGGCAAAGCTGTGGACAGAAATGTAGCCAGTTCACAAAGATACGAAGACCCCTGTCTGCATAGCACTCTGACCACAAACATACATGCACTAGAATGTCAATTCCATACACGATATCATTGATGTAAGTAGTGGGGTAAAGTTGGCATCACGCCACTGAGATTCGCCCGACTTTATTTGCCATCGTCATTCAAGATAGTGTGGCCCAGGAAATTTGAATTTTGAAATTTCTTTGAATGCTGTTAGCAATAAACCACATTTTTTTGACTGTTACTTCCGTTACTCAAAATGTTTAAAAATGATTGTAAAGCTTATGGGACTTAACTGTGGGGTCATCAGTCCCTAAACTTACAAACTACTTATGTGAGATTACCTCCCAATAGAAATATTGGTAATTAATAGCATTTGATAATTAAACAGTATGAAGTTCACTGTAAACATTGACCATGCAAATGCACTAAATGTTACACAATTTTAATCCTATTAATTATGGTAGCAATGTATGTACACAGTTGGGTGACAACATTTATAGTTAGGCCATAGGTAGAAATTCTCCACGTTGAGATCTGCTGTGTGCTTGTAGCTGACGGGAGGCCAGCGAGCAGGCCGACGTTGGTGGCTTGTTCCAGCTTAGGATTTTCCAGTTTCGTTTCCGGTGAGGGGAGAGAGGGACAATGGTGAGTGCCAGGCACAGTGCAGTGCACAGCGTGAAATAAAATATTCTAATACTACTGGCATTTGAAGTAATATGATGCAGTTAGGAACCTTTAAGGCCCTCATTACAAAATAGCCTGTTGACAAATAAACAATACATTAGCTGATATAGTCACATCTGGCGTAATATGTTTAATTGACAATAAAAATAATAAATTACCAATGAATACAAGACAGTTACACAACTAGCATGGCAATGTTTGTTTATAAAAATAATATATTAACTATTTCTCATTTTATTTTCAATTAATCTTGTGTATTTTATCTTGAAGTATTCAGTTAAATCACTTATCTGAGATATAAGAAAATTATGATAAATAGTACAAAGGATGTTTATACCAATATAGAAACCTAAAAAGACATTTATTTAATGTTTAGTGTAATTATTTTGATTTTAAGTACAGTTTCAGAAATGTATTGGCTGAGCGCTGTACGTTGGCAAATCGGTTAGAACAGCTCGGAAGTTGATGACATAGGGAAAAAACCCGGCAGTTGAGTTTATGGCGCGCGTGTTCTTGGGCAGGAAGTGACGAGTCGGGAGCGAGTGGGGTAGCTGACCGGGCGACGTCGCGCTATCAGTCGGCATGTGGACCTCCAGGTGGAGGTTATAGATTTGTGTGTGGCAATCGCCACGTGTGGTTGCTCGTCATAGACTGCACCAAGTTGAATCGAGTGCTACTGTGTGTTTGTGAATATTTAGCCGGTGAAACAAGGTGTGCATCACATTGAATTAAAGTGACAGTGATTTGTTAATGTAACACGTGTCGTCGCATAGGCATGAACATAACCGGTGTTTGAGACAGCCACGTGGTGTGAAAACAATTTGCGAAAAATATTCATTTTGTCTGGGGGCTCACGAGCTATAACTTTATTTGATAAATGTGTCGGCGTACAGACGTATCAGCCACAGGGTTCTAATATTGTGAAATAAACAACATAAAGTGAACTTTTACGTGTTTTCAAAAATAGTAGTTAGTACAACCTTTTCTCTCATGAACTTGACTTTATTATGAATTTTTTGTTTGTTAATCATGTGCAGGGAAGGAAAGCTGCGAACGTGTGATATCATCCCCTAGAAAACGAGTCAAACAGTAGCAATCACAGATCCAGTGTTTTTGCATGTTTAGGAATTTGGTTCGCAGTTGGTGGTTGTGAGTTTTAAAAATTAAACTTTCCCTATTTTAAACTCTCACCCCGAACTTTACTCTCGCAAGTAGAATGAAACTTTCACTCTGCAGCGGAGTATGCGCTGATATGAAACTTCCTGGCAGATTAAAATTGCGCAATTTTAATCTGCCAGGAAGTTTCATATGAGCGCACACTCTGCTGCAGAGTGAAAGTTTCATTCTGGAAACATCCCTTAGGCTGTGGCTAAGCCATGTCTCCACCATATCCTTTCTTCCAGGAGTGCTAGTCTGCGAGGTTCGCAGGAGAGCTTCTGTGAAGTTTGGAAAGTAGGGCCGCCCGCAGTGGCCAAGCGGTCTGCGGCGCACCAGTCACGTTCTGCACGGCCACTACGGTCGGGGGTTCAAATGCCCCCCCGGCCAAGGTTATTTGTGACGTCGTTAGTATTAGATAGTTCATAAGTATTTATGGAATTCTCTACACAATCACCACAAAAAAACAAAGATTGAAAATTAAAATTGACTTCGATGATGTCTTAGGTGGAGGTGTGTAAAGAATGAAATCGCAACAGCTGTCAAGATGTGTGGTCGTCTGTTGTGGGAATGTTTTAACAAGGTGCCCTGAAAGCTGGATGCTGTTCCAATTATTATCTAATCATTTTATTCTGTCATCAACCTGAAGATGCATCTTTACTGATGAGAAACCGGTAGTGTCGGAATAAACATATCTTGGCAGCTGTTGCGATTTCATTCTTTACACACCTCCACCTAAGACATCATCGAAGTCAATTTTAATTTTCAATCTTTGTTTTTTGTGGTGATTATGTAGAGAATTCTAAAATATGTATTTAAGCTGTGGTTGCCGTTTTAAGAAAATTGTTTGAGTTCATAAGTAGTTTGTAAATTTAGGGACTGATGACCCCGTACTTGAGTCCCATAAGCTCTACAAATATTTGAACATTTTTTGGAAAGTTGGAGGTGAGGTACTGGCGGAAGTAAAGTTGTGGAGCGGAATCGTGAGTCGTGTCGCGATAGCTCAGTCGGTAGAGCAGTTGAACGCAGAAGGCAAAGGTCCCAGGTTCGAATCCCGGTTCAGGCATGCAGTTTTAAATTGCCAGGAAGTTTCATACTTATGAACTAACTTATACTAAAGACAACACAAACATCCATGCCCGAGGCTGGGCTCGAACCTCCGACGCGGGAGACCGCGTGATCCATAACGTGGCGCTCCAGACCGCTTGGCTACTCCCAAGCGGCTCTTGTTACTCCCCCTGCCCCTCCGCGCATACTTTACTGGCCTCTGCCCCCAATTAATTAAATTTGCATATAAGATTAATTCTGAAATCTCGTAAACACCCAGCACCGTCCGTCTCCGCCGTCAGCCTGGTCCCATCCTCGATATTTCCAGAGATGTACATCCCCGGGCAATGACGCAATTACGCATAAAATGGGAAAAACCCGCCTCCACTACCCCACTGCTTCCGGTGGTAGGCCCATCACCGTAACTGTCTCCAGCGTGGCGCCACCCCCGACATGTCCATACTTGTCCACCCACGCCAGCCCGGCGCCACCTACACCACCTCCGACGATGACGTACTTGCGACAGAGTTCATACGTGAAAGAATTATCGCAGTACATTTACGGGGTCCGCACCGCGAGTAAAGCACGCCTCTCGCCGCCTCCCTGACGTTGCGGAGAATTACGAGGCGCGTCCAGAAAGTAAGTTCCATTTGGTAATAAAATGAAATTATACACAGATACAGAAAAAATTTTTATTGCACAAAATTCTTCAACTCTTAAATTACTTTTCTACATAACTGCCGAAATTTTGTAGGCACTTGTCATAGCGTGCCACAAGTTTTTCCATGCATCATTCACAGAAAGTTGCCGCCTGTGTATTCAACCATGTGGTAACAGCTCTTTATCATCGTTGAAGTGTTGACCACTAAGGACATATTTTAGGTGTAAGAAGAGATGAAAGTCGCTAGGAGAGAGGTCCGAGCTGTGTGGAGGATGATCAAACAGGTCCCATTGAAATTTCCGTAAGAATTGTTTGGTCACATTTGGTGTGTGAGGTCAGGCATTATCGTGAAAAAAAATCTTTTGACAATAATCCTCTTCTTACACTTAAAATCTGTCCTTCGTGGACAACACTTCAACGATGATGACGAGGTGAAAGAACATGTTACCACATGGTTGAATACACAGGCGGCAACATTCTATGAAAAAGGCACACAAAATCTTGTGCCATGCTATGACAATTGCCTACAAAATTTCGGAAGCTATGTAGGAAAGTAGTTTAACAGTTGTAGATTTTTGTACAATCAATATTTTTTCTGTATCTGTACCCGTTCACTTTATATATCCAAATGGAACTTACTTTCTGGCCGCGCCTCGTATTTAATAGCGAGAGGAAAAAGCGGGTCGTGGGCCGCACGCCGCACCTCACGCCAGCCACCCGCCTCAAACACGCCGCCTCCCATTGATTTTATTAAATTTGCATATCAAATTAATTTTTGAACGACTTAACGGCAAGCCGTTTCCGCCCGCTCCCGCCCCCACCGCCCCCGCACGTCCGCCGCCCCCATCTCGCCTCGCCTACCCATATGTGGATTATTTGAGCCACGGTGGAGTAGCCGAGCGGTCTAAAGCACCTCGCTGCGGCGTGCGCGATTGCTCGCCGTCGGAGGTTCGAGTCCTCCCTGGGGCATGGGTGTGTGTGTGTGAGTGTGTGTTGTCCTTAGGTTAGTTTACCTTAGTTTAAGTAGTTTGTAAACTACGGACTGATGACCACGCAGTTTGGTCCGATAGATTTACAAACATTTCAACATTTTGTGATTCTTCAGTTTCCCCCGGCGTATTTGATAATCAAAATATCCACGGGTGTACTGCCGGTCTGTAGTGTCCAACGGGCACAATATTTCGGCGATCATACATGTCATCATCATCAGGTGAACTGACGGACTGAGCTCCTGGAAACGCGCCGGCACGGAGATTCGCACGCTACGGCTGCTCGAAGGGAACTGGGTTCTAGCCCGGTAGCGGGTGATTTAAATACCCTCGGCCCGCGGAGCGACCCCTCCGTGGTTCGCGCACTCTCGGGGAAGATCGCCCGCATTTTGAAAAAACAGCAGGTTAGAACTGTTTTTTGTCCGCTGAATAAAATTCGTGCACTGGTGGGGAGCGCCAAAGATGATCTCGGTTTGAGGAAGGCCGGCGTGTACCAGATTTCGTGTCAGTGTGGAAAGTCACATATTGTACAGACGATGCGTACAGTCAAGGATCGATGCGTTGAACACCAGAGGCACACACGATTGATGTACCCGAGAAAGTCGGCGGTCGATGAACATTGTTTGTCGGAGAATCATGAGATGTAATATGAACGCACTAGGATTCTGGTACAGACGTCGAGATACTGGGACTGCGTCGTTAGAGAGGCCATTGAAATTCGCACAAGTGACGACTGTGGCTATAATCTTAGCAAAGCTTGGGAACTATCGATTAGGTTAATTAAGAGTAAATCTAGCAAACGTAACGAAGTGACGACCACGGCGGACAGAGCCCTCATAGCGACGTCATCTCAGACGCCGTCGCAATCGGTTCCACTGCGCGGCCGCGGCGCGGGGCGCGGACCGCGGAGGGGTCGCTCCGCGGGCCGAGGGTATTTAAATGGCCCGCTACCGGGCTAGAACCCAGTTCCCTTCGAGAGCCGTAGCGTGCGGATCTCCGTGCCGGCGTGTTTCCAGGAGCTCAGTCCGTCAGTTCGCCTGATGATGGCGACATGTATGATCGCCGAAATATTGTGCCCGTTGGACACTATAGACCGGCAGTACACCTGTGGATATTTTGATTTCAACATTTTGATTATTTAATACCACTCAAAAGCATCATATGGGGAACATCCTGGAGTCTTGCTAGCGCAGGATCCGCTGGTTGTGGCGTGGATTTTGTGATCAGTGGCTTGATGTACCCTAAAAGCTCTGGCACTTGATCAATCTGTCTCTATACCACACGTCCCGAAGAATACATCTTGAATCGACGGATGCGTTGTACCTCTCGCCCATATAGGCGTTTTTTGGTCATTCGCCTGGAAATATCATTCAAATTCATAATTTGGAGAATGAATCGGAGTCATACTAGGGTATGATCCGTTGGTTGTAGTGTGAATTTTTTCTGCTCAGTAGCTTGATTTACCCTAAAAAGAGTTATAGGTCGGTCTGTTGCATTTTAACGTTTTCGTGCCTCTGCACAATTTTTCGTGTTGTAGGTTGCTAATATAAGCAGTCTGGGAATATTCTTCTGCTGACAAACCCGAATAAAGTGCAGTTTGTGCGGCAGCGGCTAGCCGGCGCGCTCGCTAGGTTAGGAACAACAGAGCAGCCAATCGGGAGTCGAGTTATGCCGGCCAATAAGATTGCGTGTTTCATAACGAGTAAATTTGGCGTCAATTTCGAAGTTTATTCGCGGATTTCGGTGCGCTGTTTGTGTGATTGTAATTGATTCTCCATTTATAAGAGACTTTTAGATAATTTGTCGTATTACGATCATAAGTGGCCTATTATTAATACACCACAACAGTCAACCACAGAGCAGGTATTTTTTTTTCTTACAATGTGAGGGCGCGTAGCGCCTGCATCTCCGGTTCAAAAGCACTCAATCGGTTTACAGTTGCACGCTCGATATATATATATATCATTTCAGCCCGAGCTACCTCGGTTGCAAGCATTCTTGGAAATTACCGCAATTACTTTTATTGGCCGGACAAGGGTACAAGAACCTGTCAACCATAGAGCAGGTATAGCATGATTTATTTATTTTATGATATGTTCAAACAGTGATCAAGTGACATCCATACTGATAGCAACTGTAACTTGTTGATCGTCAAAAACTTTCGCTTCGATTTGTTTACATAGTACAATTGTAACGCTCTTTCTTATTGGCCACGGCATCGCGACTTCTGATTGGCTGCACCGCCGTTCCTAACCTAGCAAGCGAGACCGCTAGCCGCTGCCGAATAAACTGCACTTTTATTGACAGACCCTTCTACCTTTGGTGGTGTGTGTAGATGCTTGTTGTTGGGGTTTTTAAAGGGGGACTACACGACTGGGTTATCAGTCCCCCGTTCCTACCGAAGAGTTCACATCATGTGGTTAACTGTAGGAAAACAAGCACTTTACTGACGTTTCTCCAGGTTCATCAAGGGACAATAAGTGCTAAAATTACAACGTGGAAGGAAGACTATAAAAGTTGTGGGCCAAATAAAAAACTTTGCTAAAAACATCACAGTTGATGATTGTGGCTGGCTGATCACAAAGGATAATAATGGATGAGCCAGCTTCGCCGCATATACTAAAACTGCCAATTAAAATATGACTAATAAGAGAATGTGACAACAGATTAAAGCTGTATGAATGGTGGGTGCCTGAAAGATCAAGCTTAGGCAGCCACCATTAAATCATATGATAAAAACCAACTGCACGAATAAAACATATAACACGGTCAACCATGGAGGCATCGTCAGATAAAATCAAAGGAAGTGCAGAAGGCTATGTAAAAGACTGCCGCAATGCAGCTAAAAGTGGACTGTCCAACAAGATGTGGACCACGGTCAACAGAGCGCCACAACGGCAGTCTAATGGGTCCTCATGTGGCCGTGCGTTAGCCGTGTATGGCCTATACGCAGGTGACAGAGGACGACTGAGGCCCTTGAAGAAGGCCTGAGGGAGGTCTTCCAAGCCGCTGTTGAGGGTTTGCTCGCACGGTGCTTATACGACATGCTCAATGTGGACCATTCGGATTTCTGGGCCATGGAGATCTTGTAGTGTAGACCCAATCAGATATCCTTTCTGGGGTACCGATATCCAGACGCCAGCATGCAGTGGCCTGCTTGGCCAGCTGATCAGCACATTCATTCCTCGGAATGCCAATGTGGCCTGGGGTCCAGATGAGGCCTCAGAATGGCCAGACTTGCCAAGAGTGAACACAAAGTCTTGGATGGACCGCACCAAATGGTGTTTGCGGAAACACTGGTCAAGAGCTTGCAAGCCACTCAGGAAGTCACTACATATGACATACGACTTCCTGGAGCATGCTCGGTCTAGAGCACGGGTTATTGCGATCAGCTCTGCTGTAAAGACAGTACAGCCAGGGGGCAGGGAGCGTTGTTCAATTTGGTTGCCATGAACATAGACGTAACCCACTCTGCCTTCAACCTGGGAGCCATCAGTGTAAATTACTTCTGCATCACAGAATGTGCTAAGTATGGCCAGAAACTGGTGTCAAAGTGTTTGTGGTGAAATCCACACCTTTGAGTCGAAGGACAATTGCAGGTGGAGCTGGAGGTGAGGGATGGTACAAGGAGGAATATGAGATTGGCAGGAGAATGCAGGAGGGAGAGGTAAGGACTCGAGTGAGGAAAGGAGAGTACGTACCCAGACCGCAACCAGAAGACCGGATCTGGGTTGACGCTGTGAAAAGGGAATTTGGAAACAAAGCCTGTGATTTGGATGGTGAGACGTGGCATGAACGTGGGCAACATGGAAGCCAACAACTGTTGCTGGTGAAACCTCAGGGGAGGGATACCAGCTTCAGCGAGGAGGCTTGGCACAGGGCTAGTGTGCAACGTCCCCGTTGCTAAACGTACAACACTATGAAGAATGGGATCCGAGATCCGGAAAGCTGTAGCTGACGCAGAGTCATACACCTGGCTCCCATAATCCAGGCATGATTGTATGAGTACCTTAAAGAGGTGCATGAGAGTTTGACAGCTAGCTCCCCAGGCAGTGTGGCTGAGACATCGCAGTATATTTAGGTGTCGCCAGCACTTTTGCTTCTACTGACGGAGGCTTGGCCCCCAAATTAGTCGGTTGTCAAACAGCATGCCAAGAACAACAAACCGACGAGCCAACTGCCACAGTAAGTTTATCGCAATTAAAAAGAGCGGTACACTAAGAACGGAGCCCTGTAGGACGCCGTTCTTCGGACTCGGGGGGGGGGGGGGGGGAGCTGAAGGAGGTACCAACTTTAAGCCGAAAAGTGCGGAGTGAGAGGAAGTTCTGGATGAACAGCAGAAGTGGACCTCTCAAGCCCCATACATGCAGCGTAGCCAGAATATGGTAGCGCCAGGTAGTATCATAGGCCTTTTGAGGATCGAAAAGGACCGCAACCAGGTGCTCAAATCTGGTGAAAGCAGTGCAGATAGCCGACTCCAGTGGCAGTAAGTTGTGTAAAGCAGAATGGCCTTGGTGGGAGCCCCCTTGGCGCCCCCGTGGCGCCCCCTTGGCGAAGAGGCCACGGTCTTCAAGAACCCACAGGAGCTGCCTACTCACCATACTTTCCAGGAGCTTACAGATTGGTGAGGCTAATCGGGCGGTAACTGTCAGCCACCTGTGGATCGGCGCCAGGTTTCATCACTGGGATGACGATGGTGTCCCGCTATTGAGATGGGAACACACCATCAACCCAGAGGTGATTGAACAGGGCGAGAAGTTGGTGTTGAAAATCCATTGACAGGTGACGCAGGACTAGCTGTGGATGCGATCCGGGCGTGGGGTGGTATCAGGGCATGCAGTAAGGGCACTCTGGAACTCCCACTCATTGAATGGGGCATTATACAGTTCCTACCAACGTGAGGGAAAAGATAACTGCCTCTACTCGACCAGTTCTTTGCGGGTGCGGAAGTCTGGACTGTAAGCTGCAGTCGCATAGTTACTGGCATAATGGTCTGTCATGTGATCAGTAATAGCAGCTAGATCCATGCATATTGAATGTTCAAGTTAGGGATTCCTGCCTGTGGTCGGTACCCGAAAAGGAGCCGAACCTGTGACCACATCCGAGATTGGGCGGCCCGAGAACCAATGGTACGGACGTATCTCTCTCAACAGTCCTGCTTACTATGAGGTATTAGCCTCCGAGGTTGTGCCCAGAGACATTTAAAAGCGATCAGGTGCGCTATATAAGGATAGTTCCGGTGGCGCTGGAGTGCCCGACGACGTTCCATGATGGCCTCACCTATCTCTGGGGACCACCACGGTACTAACTTGCGGCGAACTGAGCCAGTGGTGGTCGGAACAGTTGCCTCAGCAACGGAAATGATGGCCCTAGCGATATGTTGAACTGCATGAGCAACATCATTTGGGAGTGGAGTACTCACCCTAGCAGTTGAAGTGTAAGCTGGCTTGTCAGCCCTACAGAGAGACCAGCGAGGCAAGAGGTCTGGACGCTGAACAGGAGAAGACAAATTTGGACAGGGAATGGGTCGCTACCACATAGGTCAGCGTGGACCCCCCAACTGAGTTACGGCAGAAGGCTCAGGCTGCAGAGAGACAGGTCGATAGCTGAGTAGGTGCCATAGTATTTAAAATCGAGAACACAACAATATCTCATTGCGTTCTCGAGAACATGGTTTCATATCCGCCGGGAGAACCCTTACGGTTTGCTTACTTTCGTCCAAGTGGGCTTGATGGCCATCAGGAAATACTTATTTCATTTTAAGGAAGCTGTTCATTGAAGGAATATGATTTTCGATATTACAGAGGCTTAAATCTCCAGTCGAAAAAAGAAAATTTATATTTGATGTTGAAAGGTTCCCGTCTGTAACTAAACTATATTTTTGAATAAACAAATCCTATGCTTACTCGTTGTCTTCATACTTTTGCATCATGTAAATTAGAATGCTCACGGTTGTAACACCTGACTTCACACAAACTGTATAGAGGTAAGGCTTACACGCAACAAAAAAAATTGCAGTTAAAACTTTAGTCTATGGCTTTTTGAATAAAGCACTTTCCTAATACCAAAAATGAATCCCGCCTTTTACCAATTTGCAGCAAACGAACTTTGGTGTCACAGAGAAACATTGATTGTCGACGAATAATTACTGCATTGACCCTGTAACCTTTAGCACTTACCTCGTGGATAACGCCTTTCTCGAAAGTGATTCAATTAGCTGTCGCAGCGCGGCGCATGCATAAAATTAATATTCATTATGGGGAAAGAAACACTTGAGATTTCATACCTATGAATATTCTAATTGAACTTCATTTACTCTGACAATGCCAAAACCCTACAATAACTAGTATTGCCCCTGAGATTCAGGGAGGAAACTTCTAACTATGGGAATAAATCTCAATAAAATAAAGGCAGAACAAATGGAATAAGGTTTAAATTTCTGTATTGATTCATTGTTGGACATAACTTACAGAAATGAGTTACAAAATTTCTTTACAAACGGCCTTCCTATTTCACAAAACATACTATAAAACTTCATATCATCTTTCGTACCATCCATTTTACAAAAAAATTTACAAATAAGAATTTGCGCAAGCAGTAACATTACCTCCAGGAGATCCTTCCCCTGTGGCGTCAGCTCAACAACTCTCTCTCCTACCACTACTGCCGGTATTACCACTGGTGTCTCAGCGCCAGAGATACCATTACACGCAGCATAGCTGCTCACAGATGTTACTGCGTACTTGTTACATCCATGTGTAATAAATATCGACTTTCTCAGTGAAATGTCAAATGAAGAACAATGTTTACAAAGGGCATCTTATGCAGAATTTCTTACAATACATAAAGCAGGAACCTTACAATGTTCGTCATATCCTGTGTATAAATATGTCAAAATAAATAAGGAATCAAATCTTGACAGATCCACAGTGGAGCCGCATTCAGGACGATGGCGGTTAAAATCGACTTTCGAGCATTCACATTTTATGTTTTCCCTGATTTCTGTAATCGTACCAGGCAAATTACGGGTATGGTTCTTTTCAAAGAACCCATAGATTTCCTTCCACATGCGTCTTTATGTGTTTTGTCCACTATTGGCCAAACGAAACATGCACGCATTGGACTATGTACGGCTCAGTAAATGAAATATGGCTTGATGTAGCCCAAAGACCCAATCGTACATATCTGATTTCATGCCAAGCAACTACAATAGCTGCAAATTGTACCTACCAGTAATCCTGCAGTCAAACACTCTATGCATAGGCTATCATTTGCGAAATATTATGCTATATAAAATATAGATAATGGTCAAGTAATAAAATAGGTTTTAATCTAACGTTTGCAAATGATGTAAGCAACGCCAGATAACTCAGTTAAATAATGTTTATTTACTGGTTCTACTCAAATTAAAGTAATAAATTAGAAATAAAACTTTTGAAAGTTTGAGAAGAGATGTTGTAACTGCGTTATGAGAATGACAGCAAAACACCCAACTAAGTAATCAATGACGATTCTCAAAGTCCATTTCGTGATCAAACAACCGAAATAATCGTCAACTGAAAATAATCAAGTCTTAGTCCGACAAATAACATGTCAACACTCATTATTTCTCGTGCAGAATCACATATACCCTTGCGTTACAATTCCGATATGGAATCGGAAACAAAGTTCTTAAACAAAATGAAATGTTTGTAAATCTATGGGACTCAACAGCTTGGTTATTAGTACCTAGCTTACAAACTACTTAGCATTTTACTTGACCACAGCGGTCTTATGCCCTAGCCACTCTCATTGGAATATCGCCATCCCCTCCAAAAGTAGCAGAGTTCTTAACAGAAATGTTGTGTTTTGACATAACTTTCATCACTTCCACTGTAATATTTTAAAATATGAAATAGAAAAGTTATAAACATTCAGTCACCTTGTGACTGTTTATCAGCAGTACAAGTAACGTATGAAATAAATAAATGAGCCAGCGTTCAGGAGCTTGACCGCGCTCACTAAACATATTCACGTAATATCACTGACAATATAGGTAATTATTTGCTAAATAGATATATGAACATGAGGATAAGAGGTGCACATTATGCTACTTGCACTTGCTGAGTTACTGTGGAGGATGTGATGATTTGTGGGTATTTCACAATAAATTACTATAACAAGAGTAATACAGCCATAAATGAATAGATTAAAGTATGTTGCTTACAAGATGATAGCGTGAGGCACTAAACTATCATCTTTGACATTATTTACTGAAATCGCATGAAGCGTGGAAAGGTTGTTAACTTTAATTTTTCTATATTCAGACCGTGTGAAAATTGACTTCTGTAGTTTCAAAATGTTCTAATGTTTGTATAGCTTATGGGACTTAACTACGGGGTCATCAGTCCCTAAACTTACAAACTACTTATGAACTAGCTAATCCTAAGGACGGCACAAATATCCACCTCCGACCGTAGTGGCCGTGCAGACCGTGACTGGAGCGCCTCAGTCCCCTCGGCCACCGCGGCCGGCTAGTTTTCAAGATATCAAAAATATTGTTCGTTCATGACATGCGTTCGTTAGCACAGGGTGTCCCAAGCGTCAGGACCGGACTAAATATAGCAAAGAGTGTGAGAGGTAGGGATGGGGTCACATAGATACGAACAAAGTGGGTGGAGGATACTTTTTGGGTGACCTGCGAGAGCCGTTCGCCTTCTTGGTATCCGCCATATTGGATTCAGCTCACATTTCTTCAATGGGAGGGGGGTGTCATGTAATATATATTTGAAGGGTAGAATCCGACGGGAAACACAATGGTGAAGTCTGTTCCCCAATATCGTTATGGAACATTCGATATAACAGGTTATAATGTATTTAGCCTGGAAAGTCTCGCTTGTTTGGATTAATGAAGTATCCGATACCACATTTGGTCGTTTTATTATGCCCTAATGTTCTATATTTATATTATATAAGCATTGTATGGCACCTCTGGATGGTCACTTTGATTTGGTCATTTCTTTACTTGGATCTCCTAACAAACTAAATTAATTTATTATTGGAAGTCGTAAGCTTAATGTTGGATAATAATGTGCTTGTTAATGAAATTGTTAACTAATAATATTTGAGGTCTTCTACAATGTATTGACCGTAATGGAACACTTTGTAGAATTGATTAGTTGCATTGATTTAACAATTTCAAATAATGTAAACACATATTAACACTACTCTAGTTGTTATTTACTTACGATCTTTTGTATTGTTTTGTTTTGATACGAAAAACGTATTATTGCATTTGTCATAATTTTATGTGTCTTGACGTAAAGAAAGATTTATGTATGTTTAATGAACAAATTGTTTTATATTAAATAGTGTAACTTCCGTGTTCTAGAAGGTTCTAGAAATTGTACTAAGTATTAATATGCGCGAATTGGTACGAACGAAGTCAGTCAGTAGTTAGTTGCAGAGTTGAAAAGTCAGTCCTAAGTCAGTTTGGAGTTAGTATCACTTTGTCAGTCAGTCTAACTGTAGTCATGCAGTCTTACTTTTGTCATTATGTAACAAGCAGTCATCAAAAATATAAATAAATATACTTAAAATGAAACGTGTTACATTTATGGTTCATTCCATAAGACGCCCAAGAATCCGTCGTCCTAATGTTGGCATATTTAATTAAAGGCACGCGAGCAAATTAAAACATCTACCACTGAACAACCCAAGGCGATCTACGAGACCAGTGAACATCTAAAAAAAGGTGTAATAATGTAGCTTTAATGTATGTGCATAAAAAGCGCCACAAGATGTAATTCGTCATTCAGCATGCTCAAAACAGATCACGATTTCATCCCGTTAATGTTAAGTACAAGAAGAGAGGGTCGAAATCATCCTGTCAGCTAGTGGTCGGAATTCCTCGGAAATAGCCTGACAAGGGAAGCCGTCAGGGAGAGTGCCGTTGATTAGGAGGTTTAAGGAAACGGGATCGGTAGCAGATTATCGCCGCAGAGGCCGTCCCCGAACAGCAACTAATGATCCTACGACCACCGCAATGTTAGGAGCTTTGCCCACGAGTCCCGTCCGTAATATCAGAAGACTTACCCAACTGCATGGAGTTCCTCGGAGCAGTAACCACTGAATCCTACAGCGACATATATGGCATCAATTCAAAATGCAACTCCAGCAGCATCTGGCAGAAGACGATCCTGATCGATGGATGCAGTTTTGTGAGTGGGTGTGAACACGACACGCAGTCGATCATGACATTCCGTCAAGATACTCTTTAGTGACGAGGCGAATTTTTACGTCAATGGGAAGATCAATTAGCACAAGATGTGCTGGCGGTCACTGGACAACCCGAGGTGTACATCTTGCAGTAGGTCTCAAGGAGGTGGTAAAGTGATGGTATGGTGCGACATTGGTGGAATGCGTCTCTTTGGCCCTATCTTTCTGCTGAAACAGCTCAATGGTGCTACCTATCTGCAAATGCAGGATGAGGTAGTCATGCCTATGGTTTGCAACGAAGATGGGACATTCCTTCGTACTTTGACCAGGATGGAGCTCCACCCCATTATCGTGCCCGTGTACGGAAATAGCTTGACACGCATTTCACTGGCTGCTGGATTGGGCGTCGTGATCCCGTGCAGTGCCCGCCACGTTCACATGATCTGTCACCCTCCAAATGTTCAAATGTTTGTACAGTCTATGGGACTTAACTACGGGGTCATCAGTCCCTAAACTTACAAACTACTTAGGAACTAGCTAACACTAAGGACGGCACAAAAATTCGTGCCCGAGGGGGGATTCGAACCCCCGACCGTAGTGGCCGTGCAGACCGTGACTGAAGCGCCTCAGTCCCCTCGGCCACCGCGGCCGGCTGTCACCCTCCCCCCCCCCCCCGCCGCCCCCTAGATTTCTACCTATGAAGATACATGAGGTCAAAGTGTATTGCGTGGGGATTCGTGATGTGCAACACCTGCATACTGTCTGTGATACTGTCACCCCGCTGTGTTACACCACGTTCATGCAAACTCCAACGAATACGGAAATGTCTTCAGGAATACGGAGCGCGTGGAACACATTCTGTGAAGCGCACTTTGGTTTGAAATGTGTTTCGAACCATTAGTGTCGTGATTCATAATGAATTATACCTGTTATAACGAATGATCTATAACTCGTTACCTAATAAAGTTACTGGGAAACGGACTTCACCATTGTGTTTCTCGTCAAATTCTAAACTTGAAACATGTATCACATGACACCCTTTTCCATTAAAGAAATGTGAGCTGAATCCAATATGGCGGATACCAAAAAAGTTTTCCCCGCCCTCTTTGTTCGTATTATGACGTCCTTTTATTTGTTATTTTGGTTGGTGGTGGATTTTTTTTTTTTTTTTTGGTTTATTGTAGTGTTCGGTATGATAGAACCGACATCAGGGGTAGTGCAAGCTTTCGTCGTCTTCACATAAAGATTCAAATTTTTATTTGAGGCATACGTTGGTTATTTAAGTTGGTACACCTGATAATATTTCATATATTCAGTTAAGGATGCCTCTGGTTTAACTTTCCGCAGCCTAACACAGTTTATGGATTATATTTTAACTGATGAACATGGACTCTGTGATCTCAGGGGCTTGTTTTAAAAAATTATAAATTCTTTTTGTAATATAATCTTTTCTTTCCCCGTAGTTCCATTTAATGAAGCACGTCACATAAACATTCACTAGTCTTTACCTATGAAAGTCATAAAATTTTAATTATTTTTAGTCACTTTGATTCACAGATAATTCAAAGATGTTATTTTTAAAAGTTCTTCAGTTATCGATGGAAAGGTCAGGTGCTAACTACGATTGATGTGGTCGACACAAAATTTTAAATTAATATTTCTCCTATATTTCACCTTAAGCACAGATTTACAAAACACTGTCAAAGTCACACGATATATTTTAAATAAGCAGTTCTCTATAGTACATTTCACAAAATCGCAGTTTGATATTCTTGGCAAAGTCAATATTTAAAATTATTCATTTTTTTTTGAACAAGTTAAAATTATTTGATTTAATGTTTGTCAATGAAGAAAACCTTTTTAGCAATGATTAATATTTTCTTGACTATTACGTTCCAGAATTTTTCTGAGTCAGTAGCCTATCCCGAATTAAAGTCTACAGATATTATTTACGCACACGCGTATAAGTTCGATTTAATTAAGACTTTCAAATAAATTCAATCATAGTAAACCAAAAGTTCGGAATATTTTTTGCATCTGACTATTTCAGATACAACCACAAGGACTGAGTGAGATCTTATCGTCACGAGAAACAAATTCTGAGAGCTGTTAACGTTGGGAGAAGCAAAGACAGAGAGCGAGTAGCTATACTGCGGAACTATTTATACTACTATTGCGACAAAAGATTACACTGATTTACGGTGTTTAGACGCGGTTTCTCTGAGACTGTACTGCTTCGATACTTGAAAGATATACTGACTGTTACTGAAATTTTGACAAATACATAAAAATTCTGCCTCTTACAAATTATTAGAATTGAATCTGGATGAAAATGGCTAGTTTGTGCTGTGATTGCGATGTAGTGTTACAGTATCTATGTCGATCCTATCCCTGCATCCCACCATTGCTATAGGTCAATATGGTGAATTATTATTGAATTTTGCAAGTATAGTCATCTTTAAACTCAGTTCCATTCTCCTTACTAACCGCCATTTTGGCGTACGCTGAGAACAGCCCTGTCCTTTGTCGCTCATGCGATGTGTATTACCCAGGTCCAGGTATCTGTAGAAACCAGAAGGGGCCTGGCCTCCCCACAGTGGCGGCTAGTGCTACAGATGATTTGACGCACATCTGCGAGTGGCGCCGGGAGAAAGTGTCCCGGTTTGCCCCCCTCCCATCGCCTTTAGATATATTTTGTTAAAGGATCTGCAGAATGTCTTCCCTCGTCTCGTTTGCGTTTGCTTCAACTCGAGCTGAGGCGTCGGCCTACCAAGCTTCTTCATTTCACACTTTTGTTCCAAGCTTAAAGCCGAGTAATTTGTCTCTAAAACATACTGAACGTTGTTGATAATAAACACCAAGAACATATGAATTTACACATAACACTAAAACCCAGTAACTGATTACACTGCTATGTGACGGTAACAAAATGAATATGTTACGATGAAGACACAGACTACCTTCGGGTCATGTGACACTCTAAGCAGCACCCGCTCCTAACCTTACGCATGCGCAAAGGCTACATCCCCCACCTCTTTTCAAAGAGTTAAATATTTACATACGATGTGCAGTGTCTATGTTTATTGATAGAACTAAGCATGTCTGAAGGACATTTGCTTAGTTCTATCAATAAACACGGACACTGCACATCGTATTTAAAATCGGTCATAGCAAGGATTGCGACAAATGTACTAAAAAGTTTTACCCTGTGCGGAAATTACATCTTAAAATGTACGAGCACTCATGGACAGTAGACAATGTCTGGCATAAGAAGATTTTGGTCGTTCCGGGTAGCGTGCGCAGGTAGCGTAACAACGCGACCTCTCGCGATAACCGGGAAATCCGGGTTCGAGTCCTGGCCCGGCACAAATTTTCATATGTCACCATTACACCACACAGCTGATGATTAATATTAGAAATTGCGAATACAGTTCTTGTAGTTAAATATTTGTTTCAACGAAGAGCATAAATTTAAAAATTACGCCACATTTGCTAAAGCGTCCAAATATATGTGGCAAGTACCAATAGAAAATTCATTGTTCCCGTATCTGTTAAAAAGAAGAATGCGTTTAAAAAAATCGCTTGTAGTCGGTCTCGAACCCAATACCTTCGACGCCGCTAACCACACGGTTACTTTTACTAGGTGAAGTAATGAATTCATTGTTATTAATGATAGGATCTTCTGAAGATAAAAATAACAGTCTAGTTCGCAAAATTTGACGATTTATTACTACAGGTAACCGGTTTCGATCTAAGATTAGATCCCCTTCAGACCGCTGTAAAATACAATAAAAGACGATAAGCTATAGAGAGAAACAGGTACACCATTAATAGCTATGATAAATTTACAGACAGGATTATAAAATTCCGTAAAACAGTATACCTCGCTGTAGATGTTCAAGCGGTGAGCGTGCGGCGACTGCTAACCAGCGAGAGAACGCTGTGCGATATAAAGGATAAGCCCCGCCCATCGCCTGAAGCATCAGCACATCATAAACCAATGAGGAACGTCATACATTAAAAGATAAGACAAGCAATATATATATATATATATATATATATATATATATATATATATATATATATATATATATAACCCATAATAGGTATAAAAAGGCACTTCGTTAAATATAAAACATAGTTGCCATGTCTATAATAAAGAATAATTGAAGCATTAGACAATAAAAAGAAGTTGTCTGTCTAGGAAATACCTGCCATCTATGGGCAGTTGATAATAGTAACATCCAAATCGAAGACAAAGATAAAATACAGCGATGCCGATGGTTGCCGTGGATACGGCATCGTGGAAACATAGATTAGTCGTGCCAGTGATGAAGCAGACGACGTGCTAAAGATGTAGCTGCCAGGGACGCGGTCGGTTACCGTGGAAACAGGCCGCGGTATCAAAGGTGACCGGTGTTAGCACGTACAGCAGAGAAGCAGACGACGTGCCAGAGATGTAACGGCCAGGGGACGCCGTCCGTCACCGTGGAGACAGGCCATGATAGCAGCGAGGATCGATGTTAGCACGTACAAGGGCTAAAAGCCCCAAAAGTCGTCGATACCAATGTAGCAGGTGATAATATTATTTAATTTTATTATTGGTTAACAATCAAAACAGTAAAATTGGTGTACCTGTTTCCCTATATAGCTTATCGTCTTTTATTGTATTTTACAGAGGTCTGAAGCTGATCTAATCTTAGATCGAAGCCGATTACCTGTAGTAATAAATCGTCAAATTTTGCGAACTACACTGTTATTTTCATCTTTAAATAATTATAAGTTCGCTGTTCTTTCCAAATAAGGAAACTATGTTTTCCAAACTGATTATCTTCTGAAGGTTTTTATAGTTGGTGCGTCATTAATTATAATTTACAAAATGTGACTTGTTTTTCATGGATCTTCAGTGCGCCAAAAACATATATGAAGGGTGGATGTTGCCTTAATGGAGGATTTGCCTATGCACAAGGCGTGGTGTGAATAGCTCCATTGTCTTTGCTTCAGGACCATTCGTGCGTAACAGGGCTCGAGTAGCCAGGAGCTGGCGTCTATGCCAGCTGCAACTTCAATGTTAAAAGCGGCGTTTCCCCTCGCCCCTCTCCGCTGTAGGAGCGCCCATGTGCTGCCTCCAGGGGATTCAGAAGAGAATTTGAACCTCAGCGGCGCGTGCGCATTGCAACGCTGCGCCCACTGCCGCCTCTATTAAGCAGTCGTGCTACGACTCGTATACGGACGTCAGTAGCGCTTGAGGTAGCGCAGTGAACGGATCGGAGCAACAGCAAAGTTGTCGTGTTTACCTGCCGTTCTAACGGAAAGAGAGCAACGTTGTCGTTAACACGGGCCGCTTGGACCGTGTCAGAGCAAAAGTTTTCGTCAATCGGACGCTTTTAGCGGACGTTTAAGCGAAATTGTCGTGTTCTTTCATCGCTTTCAGCGGGTGAATAGTGCGTGTTGCTAGGATAGATACTCCAGAATAGCTGGAGTGTAAGAAGCAGGAACAGAGTTTTTTAGGTCCAGGGATCCTGCTGCGGCGGGACCGCCCACGGCCTGTAGATCAAGGCTTTAGCCACAGAGTAACATATACAGACGAGAAGCCCCCTCTAAACCACTGTCCTACGCTCCCCTGGTAGTTCCGTAAGATGCTAGCAGATGTCAGGCCGTTCCCTGGCTTAGGGTGCCTCTCGCACGTCAGAGGGTAGCATGGAGGGGAGGGTGAGGGGAGAGCTCGTGCCGCCTGCCACGAGGCACCACGGCTGTGTCCGGCTTGCTGGCGTTTGAGGGGAGGTGGTGGTGGGGACTGCCGCTACCTGCCGCCTGCTCTGGCCAGTTTAAAGGGCTGCTTCTGACCGCAGCGCCATCATGGGACATCTTACGGAACTGCTGTAAACCCTCCTTCCCCGCACCCCTGAGCGTAGGACCGGGCCCTTACGGAGGTTTCCCGTCTGTATATATTTGTCTGTGCTGTAGCGGAGGAATAGATCCGTGAATAGGGCTACTGCAGGCAACCCGGTTCCACCTCCAGGACGACGACATGGCCAGTATATCGGACGCCGCTTTGGACAACGGATTCAGCGATGCCACACAGCAACAGATCCCATTACACCAGTTACAAGGAGACCCTACCAGACAAGGACTAAAGACATTATCCTGGATACGAAAGAAAAGCACCGAGAGCAGAAATACGCTGAACGCCGCCGCCAAAGGAAACATGCTCTGTAAGAGATTCGAAGAATCCAGCAACAACTACAAGAAACGGGTGACATCTCATCGGATAATGACGATGCTTCATTGACAGTAACCAACAGCGAAAATGGAATGGAATTCCAACCACAACATAACACTGATGAAGAAGGATTCTAAAGAGTGCGACAGAAGAAGGAAACACTTAGTCAACGGATTGCGCAGAAGCTAGAAAAGGTGACCAGACAACCAGTACAAAGGGCGAACCGTTTACACACCCTAGCGGAACCGTTAGCACAACAGTCAACAACAACTTCAGAACCGGAGCAACAATCAAAACCCACTGCTATGCCAGCACCAAGGACACCTAAAACACCCCCGATAGTAATCTACAATTGTTCCAATCATGTGACATTTCGTTGCGAGCTAAGGGAACATATTTCTGGCAGCTTGCGAGCTGCATATACAGGAGACGGAGTAAAATTCTTTGTCGATACCAGTGAAGAATATTGAAAGATAAATCCAAGAATATACCGTTTCATACGTACCAAGACGCTTCAAACAAGGACTTGAAGGTAGTGGTGGACTTACCTCCTACAGTGACAGCAGTAGAAGTCAAAGAAGATGTGAAAGAACAAAGACGTACACCAATTCACGAAGAAGAAACAGGAAAAACTAAACCCCCTTCCAGCAATCACAGTTACGCTACCACGAAGTGAACAGTCGGGCACAACATATGCTGTCCGATACGTTCCATCCATAAAGGTCAGGGTAGAAGACTACCGTCCCAGGAACGAGCCAGTGCAGTGCAAGAGATGCCAGGGCTGCTCTCACACCACTAATTACTGCTGCCTACCAGCAAGGTGTGTCAAGTGTGGGGACATGCATCGCACCACTGACTGTACTTTGACTCAAGGGTCGACTACTAAATGTGCAATCTGCCAAGAAACACACGCTGCCTCGTTGAAATGTTGTAAGGAATTTCAAGAAATGCTCAAGAAGTACCGACCAAAAGCGACAGGTACCAGAAGAACACGGAAGGCAAACACTGCAGCTGCAAGTAATATCAAATTGGTAGTGGCTGACTTCACCGATAGACAGGAACCACCTCCTCCGCCGCTACCAAGAGAAACAACGGGGATTACGTCTGGACAGGACGGAAGCACCAACCATGAGCGGAAGACAACGTTCCAACAACTTTTCAACAACGAGGACACCCAGGCACAGGGTCTCTGACGCAGCCCTTACAGAAGTTACAACAGTGATGGAATTTCTCAGCAGCCAAACTTTTAAACCAAACTTTTTACAGCAGGAAAACGGATGCTTGCAGCCAAGGACAAGTTATCCAAAATTGTGATACTGGTAGAAACACTCGCCCAACTGGAAGGTTCGGACTGAACAATCCTGCAGCAATATAAGACTTCACGTTGTGTATCTGGAATGCCACAGGCATCCGGAACAAGAATCTTTATAGCACAGCATAAGGTCGATATGTTCTCCTAACGGAGACACATTTACGAGCGAACGAACATTTAATCTATGTAACATGGTGGGATATAGAACCAACCGACAGACACAAGGCGGCGGTACAGCTATCTACTTACGGCACAACAAAACTCACCGCGAAGTCGCCCTCCCTCCCCAACAGCAGATCGAAGCAAAAGCGGCAGTACGTACTGACTAAGGGGAAATTACCCTAGTGTTAGTCTACTTAAGCCCAGCGGCACAACTGGTCCCACAGGACCTTCGGAACATTTTATCTGCCAACGACAAAACTTTTAATGGATGAGACTGGAATGCCAAGCATCCAAGTGGAATTCCAGAGTGACGAACCCACGGGGGATACAATTACACCAACTGGAGCAAGAACTCGACCTTAAGGATCTGGGGACCTCAGGACCCAACACACTCGCCGACCTTCCTCCCACCAGCCAGATGTCTTGTACATTGCCATCCTTCAGGGACTGGGTTTTGACTCAAAATTGGTGACGATTAACACCTTGTTATCCAATAACGAACATCTGACCACGAAGATACAGAAGGCACACAATCTGTCTTTGGTCACGATCAGGGAAGAATATTCTACTCAATAACGGCTGCCCCCGCTACTGTAAGAGCTGCGATTACAGAAAAACCGCTACCGCAAGCTTTGGCAAAGGACCAGGAACTCAACGTACGGCAGAAGGTCACACCGGCTACAACGACAACTAACAAGGAGACTGGCAGAGTGGCAGACAGAGAAATGCGAGAACAAGATGTCAAAATTCTTACTACAAACCAAAGACAAATGGAGACTTGTGAAGAATATACGAGCAGAGCCAACCCCCCAACGTCTGCTCAAAACCCCGAAAGGACTGACGGACAATCCTCTGGCGAAAGCTGAAGCATGAATCACTGCGTTTGAAGATCAAACAACCCTTCTGAGGGACCCGCTAAATGCCGCACAACAGGAACATGAACGTACCACTATACGAATGGCGGAGAGAATCCGTACAATGGCAGACCAAACGCAACCACAGTTGACAACACCGAGTGAAGTAAGAAACATCATAACGAAGCTTCATCCCAACAAATCGCCGGGAGTGGACGTGATAACTAACAGACATTTTAAGAACTTACCACGGAAACTCTTGGTCCTACTAACAAGAATTTATAACGGATGTCTGCTACAAGATACTTCCCTACAGCTTGGAAGATCGCAAAAATCGTTCCCATATCCAAACCAAGTAAGGATACAACGATTGCCCCAAATTACCGTTCTATAAGTGTATTAAGCGGACTGGGAAAAACCTTGGAAAGGGTTATACAAAAACGGATTTCGAACCACTTACTGTAGACGGAACTATACGACCTGAACAATACCTTGGTTGCTACGTGAAACTAATCATCAGTTTTCTCTCAGACAGGAAGATGACGGTTAGCATCGAAGGTAAATCCTCGTATACCAGGATTTCTCAAGTCGACCTACCACAAGGATCAGTGTTATCACCGATCCTGTTCAACGTCTATGTCAACGATACCTACTGTGGGGGGAGAACAAGTAGCCCAATTCGCGGACGACCCCGCGTTCATCACAAGTGGACGGCATATCCCAACAAATATTCGACGACTTCAGAAACAACTAGAAGCAACAACAGCTTGGTGCGAGATGAACAAAGTCCAGCTGGACCCTGCTAAAATCACAGCTACATACATTTCCAAGAAGCGGCCATACTGCCGACTACATTAAAATTACATCGCCAGGATATCCAATGGGCGCCGAAAGTTACATACTTAGGACAAGCAATTATTCTTCCACAAACACGTCGACTCCTTGAGGAACAAAACCTACGACATGGCACAGAGCCTCTTCCCGTTCTTCTGCAGCAGAAACCTGAGCAACAATGTGAAGACGCGACTTGACAAATCTACACTACTGGCCAAGGTGCTCTACGGGAGCTCGACGTGGCGACTCTAAGTCAAACACAAAATCACCGTCCGCAAGTGGTTCAAAACACGGTGCCACGTTGGATGCTACGGGCCCACAGGTACACGCGAATTTTGGACCTCCACGCTGCACTAAAAATGGACACCATCGTTGAAGCTATAAAGAAAAGATCTACAAATATCCATCACAAAATAGACGACCTTAGGGACGAGCTGCAACACTTAAGAACGCTGGGGACGACGGCCCCTTTACCACTGCACCGATACAAAGTACCACGTTCCTTACTACTTAAACATAATTTTTTATTGTACCAATTGTTGTTAGTGATGTACAGGCCCTAAAAGTATACCACAAAAGTTTATTGTTAATAAATAAAGTTAACTTGTAAACCCATACCTTTTGCTTGAACTTTTGTAAACACTTTTTTCAGTAACCACTTCGCCAAATAATGAAAATGGTTTAACTACATTAATTATGGTAATCAAAGTAATTATAACTGATACTAGTACAGTGGTTTTACATAAATAAAGTTCAGGTTCGTAATTACTCACTTATCGCAAAGACTTTATTAAACTTATTCCAATATCTCTCCTGCCTTTTGCAACTTATTTTCAATTAAAACACAAGGATCTGTCCTACGTTTGTCTGATACAGATACAGTATCTCGAAATTTCTCCTACTGACGTCATCTCGAATCATGGGAAACGCACACACCAATAAAATTTCATATGAATGGAAGCCGACATACCATATAAGATTCTGTTCTCGAATAGTTCAACACAAGGAACTTTTGTTGATTCTTCGTGTATAACAAACCGAATGGAAACTTGAAAAGAAAAGAAAATAAACGTATATGAGAAGAAAACACAAAGCCTTATGTTACACAGATACGATTAGAAGAGAGCAAAGTTTTGTTAATGAAAAGTTTAATTTGGTGGTTTTATAGTTAGTCATATCAAATATACATTGGGATACATTGTAATCTGCATGCTCCGACGCAATTTCACAATCACTGCTTTAAGTAACTAACACTTTCTAGTGACGAAAGTTATAAGAAAATAGTTTGATAAAGCCGCGTTTTAGAACCAAAATGGCCGCCATCGCAAAGGATGGCGGTAGCGTGACCAGACCTTGGTCACAGCTGCAGAAGAGTGGCGCACTCTGGCCATCGCCTGTATATGCACCGGTCACATTGGTCAGATCCTTCTTCTGTCCACTGAGATCTATTACACAAGTCGCCGAGATAAACGGCTGGAATAAAGTTTTGGTGGTTTTCCACTTACAGATACTAAAGTGTCAATGTTAAGTGTTCTGTAATTGTATTAGTTGTCATGTGAATGTTGCTTACTCAGTTGTTTGTTATCGGTTACCAATTTCTTCGGCCACATTCATGTCCAAATCGAGTCACTGAATGACCGCGTCGGTCCAACAAAAATGTTCAAATGTTTGTATAGCTTATGGGACTTAACTACGGGGTCATCAGTCGCTAAACTTACAAACTACGCTCCAGCCACGGTCTGCACGGCCACTACTGTCGGGGGTTCGAATCCCCCCTCGGGCATGGATATTTGTGCCGTCCTTAGTCTTAGGTAGTTCATAAGTAGTTTTTATGCTTAGGGATTGATGACCCCGTAGTTAAGTCCCATAAGTTCTACAAACATTTGAACATTTTTTTACAAACTACTCATGAACTAACTAATAGTAAGGACGGCACAAATATCCATGCCCGATGAGAGATTCGAACCCCCGATCGTAGACCGTGACTGGAGCGCCTCAGTCCCCTAAGCCACCGCGGACGGCGCAGCTAGTTCCCCACACTTCTGTCAGAGTATTTTAAACAGGCATTTATTTTCCATTCCTCGGGTTGTTAACCCATATCTTCCCAAAAATAGAAATTGTAAAAAAAAAAAATATTATATTTGGTCATCGATTTTTCTTCAAAATAATTGAAATAAAATTACAAATTCGTATTCGTCTTATAAAACAAAATCAGATATAATTCTTAACCTTACAAAGCCTTTAGACTACAGAACAGTACGTTAGCTCCGAATACTCAGTCAGAGATATTATCTTTGAGACCGCAAAGATCATAACTTGCCACAGAAGAAAACCACAGCCAGACAACCATAGAGTATGAATATATGTAGGGAACTCCCAACGTTGCGTTAACGCAACGGAAATAGAAATCATTCTCTGCCTTGTCAGGAGTCCAGTATCTTCAAGAAAAAAAAATCAGTTTGTGACATTGATATATAGGAATCTCGAATATGCACATAAAGTTTGAACAAAATATATTCTAATACTTCAAATAAATTATTGAAAAATATTTAAAAAAACATGTGATCCCTAATTAAATTTTTTCATGAAGTGTTAAGGTAATTGTGCAACTTAAACACATAGACAGAGAGCTCGTAAATGCCTTTTAACACATGCATGGTGAGTTTTGTATGTTGTTGTTATGGTCTTCAGTCCGGAGACTGGTTTGATGCAGCTCTCCTCCCTGCTCTATGGTTATCTCCTTATAAGAACGGCAACCCACATCCACTTGAATCTGCTTACTATACGCGTCTCTTGGTCTCCCTCTGCGATTTTTACCCCACACACTTCCCTCCAATGCTAAATTTACGATTCCTCAATGTCTAAGAATGTGTCCTACCAATCGATCCCTTCTTTTAGTCAGGGTATGCCAGAAATTCCTTTTCTCACCAATTCTCTTCAGTACCTCTTCATTAGTTATGCGATCTACCCACCTAATCTTCAGCATTCTTCTGTAGCACCACATTTCAAAAGCCTCTATTCTCTTCCTGTCCGCACTGCTTATCGTCCGCGTTTCACTCACGTACAAGGCAACACTCCACACAAATGTCTTCAGAAAAGACTTCCTTTGGACTCCACACAATTTAAGTGTAAGTGTAAGGAGTCCAGTATCTTCAAGAAAAAAAAAATCAGTTTGTGACATTGATATATAGGAATCTCGAATATGCACATAAAGATTGAACAAAATATATTCTAATACTTCAAATAAATTATTGAAAAATATTGAAAAAATAATGTGCGCCTCGGTTGCACAGCGGTAGAGTGGCAGACTACAAATCCAAATGTCGCGGGTTCGATCCCCGCCAGGTCCTAGGATTTTTATGTGTCACTTTCCACTTCTTTCACCTCTGGCAGTATTGCTCATGTGAAAAATACCGAGTAGCACTGTGGTTCGGACTCCATGTTATACTGTAGGTCCCCCTATAACTGGCTGGGTAAGTCAGGTCGGAGGAAGGCAACGGCATACCACCTCCACACAGGACCATGCCTAGTAAATCACTGTGGTGCTCAAACCAATCTTCGGATTGTTGACTGCTTTTCAGTGCGCCTCGGTTGTAGTGCCAGACTACAAATCGAATGGTCACGGGTTCGATTCTCGCCGGGTCCTAGGATTTTTATGTGTCACTTTCCACTTCTTTCACCTCTGGCAGTGCTGCTCATGTGAAAAATACCGAGTAGCACCGTGGTTCGGACTCCATGTTGTACTGTAGGTCCCCCTATAACTGGCTGGGTAAGTCAGTTCAAAGGTCGGAGAAAGGCAACGGCATATCACCTCCAAACAGGACCATGCCTAGTAAAGCACTGTGGTGTTCAAACCAATCCTCGGATTGTTGACTGCTTTTTTACCTTTATGAAAAAAAAAAAAAAAAAAAAAAAAAAAAAAAAAAAAAAAAAAAATGTGATCCCTAATTAATTTTTTTCATGAAGTGTTAAGGTAATTGTGCAACTTAAACACATAGACAGAGAGCTCGTAAATGCCTTTTAACACATGGATGGTGAGTTTTGTATGGTAAGTCCATTTCGACTGTATTTTGTAAGGCTACATTTTGTGTTGCGTGTACGCGACGCTGGGAAGAAATGGGTTGTTGTATGCCTGTGGCTGCGACAAGTGCCTGCCTTTGCCCTGCGCCGTGCCGCTAGCCAGACGCCCACCTGCAAGTGGCGAGTGACGCCCGTCGGCCGACGTGACATTTGGGACGGCGCGCCGGCGGCCCCAGCTGTGCGGCGCCGCTCTGCGCATGCGCGCGCCGCCGCCTGTTGCCCGCGGTCCGGCTCACAAGCCAGTAGCGTCGCGACGGCCGCCGACGCCGCCTCCGACGCTCGCAGACCGCCGCGCCGCGCCACGACCGCACGAGACGAGACGAGACGCCCACGCGACGCACGCGACGCGCGCGTCCACCTGCCGCTCGTCTCGCGTCGCCGCTCAGCAGACAGCCCTCAGCGTCACGTGAGTACAACACTGCCTGCCTTCTGCACTCTTTTATTAGCTATACATCTAACCCTTGACTGGTACTGACAATTGTTGTTGCAGAACTAGTATTACCGATTTTTGTCTGGAATTAAGTGAATTTTTCTAGTAGAATATTTGATAAATTTTAAATGCAACCCTAGACAAGTATGTATGTATAAATGTAAATGTCTGTTCGGTGTACGTTTATCACGTCTGAACCATAAGACATAAAGAGCTAAAAATTGTACAGTTACTAATGTCTACCCGGGGAAGGCTTTAGGCACGATTTTATGGCGATCGGATAGCTATTTGTCCATATATATAAATGAGAATGTCTGTTCGGTGTACGTTTATCAGGTCTGAACTACAAGACACAAAGAGCTAAAAATTTGTATAGTTACTAATGTCTACCCGGGGAACTCTTTAGGCAGGGTTTTATGGTGATCGGATAGCTATTTGTCCATACATATATATGTATTAATGAGAAAGTCTGTTCGGTGTACGCTTACCACGTCCGAACGACAAGACATAAAGAGCTAAAGATTTGTACAATTACTAATGTCTACCCGGGGAAGCCTTTAGGCACGGTTTTATGGCGATCGGATAGTTATGTGAATGTCTGTTCGGTGTACGCTTATCACGTCCGAACGACAAAACGCAGAGACTTAAATATTTGTACGGTTACTAATTTATACCTGAAGAAATTTTTAGGCTTGGTTTTATATCGATCTGATAGATATTTAGTAATTTGAAGAATAAAACGCGAAATGCGGAACAATAATTACTTTTTGAAAATGGTTTTATTGGTTTCATTGTTGCTTGAGGATTCATAATGATAAAAGGGTGGATTATATTGGGATGGAAAGTTATCGGTGTATTTAAAATGCTACGTCTGTATGTGTTAATATTTCGCTCTGCAGCGAAAACTACAGAACGCAAACGAATGGACTGTGTGTAATTGTTGTCCGAAATCTCCCGTTGTACACCATAGCAGTTCCATACCGACAGCTATAAGGGGGTGGAAGATGCGCTGGTTGAAAGTCGTCAAATTATAAAAAAAATTGGACTGTAGGCCAGCGATAAAGTTTGCGAATGTATAGCAAGGAGGTTACATACAGCGAAACGACAGACCATATCTTTGGTCTATGCGTGCTACAATGTCTTCGTCTCTTTCTCTGTAAGGGTAAGCATACGAATCAGGAAATATAAAAATAAATAAATAAAGCAGTAAAAAAGAAATTTCTTTTAATACAACTATTTTAAAAAAATCGATTTGACGTTTCGCGCATTACATCAAGTGAACGATCTGTGATATTGTTACAATCATTATTGTTGAATTTCGTGATTGGATTCTTCGAAACGAGTGCATTGTTACGTGTGATTTCTTATTATTCCCTGATAAATATAACATGTTTTTAGAAAAAAGTAGATGGACAGAGAGAAATAAGGCTCTTCTGCACAATGGACAAAATTGTAAGTGCAATATCCAAACAAAGAAAGATTAGTAATCAAAAGACGAATGACATATAAAATTCTTACGATCTCATATTTATTGAATGATATGTTGTACAGTTGTATAATTTATAGGTATATATTCATTTCTATAAGTGCTGTTGCGAGTACTATTAGTAGTAAAGAAGTATTAGATTAAAACTTGGTGCGTGATGGGGCAGTTTTCCACAAACGTTACTGTTTATGTGCTCATATCTCATGAACTACGTGTCGTACTGTGACAATTTCGAAGGTACATTCAGCTATATGTGTGTATACTGCCTGTAAAATTTCCCGTGGCTACAATTTATAGTGCGGAAATTATAAATTGTAACGTGGTCTCGAATGCCGTACTTTTATTCCCATGAACAACGGGAAAGTACTAAGTGAGAAATTTTTTTCCTTTCATCATTTTGCTGGGATTGTCAGCGAGAAAAAGTTTCCCAAATGTTTGAGGTTATTTTTAATGTTTCTTACAAGTCGCTAAGTGCCCTCCTTCTCAAATAGTCGACTGATAAAGTTACACTATCACGTGCCGCAAGACGGGGAAGTTTTCATTGTTTATGACGTCATATCTGCTGAACTGTTGGCCCTATCACAAAATCCTTTCTTAGCTGACGTCTTCTCTCTATAAACTACTGTACATTCCTGCCAAATTTCAGGTTCATAGGTGAAGTGGTTTTCTAGATTTCGTGTTTAGTCGTGAGTGAGTGAGTGTTTTTCGCTTTTGTATAGATAAAAAATTTATTTACAAGACGAACCCGTTTTCGGCTGCTATGCTATCTTCTGGTACTGACTACAATGATACAAACATATAAACGTGAAAAGTTTAAACGTCAAAAATATTAAGCTGATTTATGCAGAGTATCTCAATTGATTTAAGACGATTGTAATAGTTACGGATTGAAAACTAAACTGAGAGGAATTATTTCATTGAAACTGATGAATAAAACTAATGGGCATGCATAAAATATGACATATTAAATATACCAGAATGCAAAACTTTTTCTAACAATAACATATATTGAAAATATTTTTGTTTCAAAATTAATGTCAACAGACAGATGCTGATCTGTACAACTTATGAATATATAAATTAATACATCAATCTGCATCTAGTGTATTCAGGGTGCATTATCTACAAAACATATTTTATTACATACCATTATGCTTCAACATAAATTAGCATCTGCCTCATTACTGAGTTTGAGAGTATACTCAGCCAATAAATAAATAAATAAATAAAAATAACTAAATAAATAATAAATAAATAAATATAAAAAATACATACATCACCCTATTGGCTTGTCAGTTAAAATGAAACATTTTATCTCCAGTGTGATGTGCACATGATCTATCTGGCCCATTACTAGGTACATGTGCCACTGACTACTGAAAGAACTGGGCCACTACTCCAGGAGCACATGAAACAGTTACATTCCCGACCAATAGGTGGCATTTACGTGTTGAGGTAGCGGTTATTCGTTTTAATTTAAACCTTATACACAATTCCCCACTTACACTTTTCCCTCCAAATATCTTTGAAAGAAAAATAAATATAGAAAAATGACTTTCACAGGCATGAACGTGCGGCAGGAGTTAATGAACGTAAATACCACAGATCATTCTAAAACGCAAAAAGTTTATTTTCAACAGTATTATATTGTTTTTAAATTGAAACCCCCAGTCTTATGAAATCAATAGCACGAAAAATCACAAAAGACTGGCGTGGGTTGCATCGCAATATGTCAATTACATTCAGAGAAATTGAGAAGGGAAGTTGATGCCTGAAATAAATTATGTACAGCGTAGATACCTCATGATTACAGGCTGCGGGAGGTTCACGCTTGAGTCTCGACACTGCGCTAGCTGCGCGTCTCGTTTATTTCATGCGCCAGCTTCGCTTCTCAGTGTCTCGTGATGTAATTGAAGTATTATGATACAAACAACGCCAGTCTTTTTGTTAGTTTTCATGTTATTGAGTTCATAAAAAGTATTATGAGCTTTCGTGTTGAAAGTAATATTTTTTACGTTTTAGAATATTAGAATGTCTCGTGTTCACGTTCATAAGCCCCTGTCATACGTTCACGCCCATGAAACTAACTTCTCAATATTTATTTTTGTTACACAGATATTTTGGATGAAAAGTTTTAGTGGAATATCGTGTATATCTACTGTTGCAGAAAGGATGTTTTTAAAATATGCTGAATACCATAAATGCCATACTAAACAATCTACCACGTTGGGGGGAATCGGCATTGCCATATAGAACAGTGGCACGTTGTATAAAGCCTTCAACGAAGGTCGGCAAACTGTGGCAGACATGCATCGAGCATGTCATCCTAGACCTAGCGTCTCTGAAGAAGAAGTGCATACCGCTGCTGTGTTAGTCGACAGTGACCCACGCCAGACGATTCGTGAGCTCGCCCACGAAACCGTATTAGCGCATATGACTGTGCTTCGCATCCTGGGAATGCGAAAAATTTCATCACGATGGTTTCCGCATGAATTGACGGAAATGCAGAAAATGGATGCGTTACCAGGTTGCTCAGACGCACTTGGAACGCTAGGAGCGCGAAGGAGAGGCTTTCTTACGCCGTGTTGTAACATTGGATGAGATATGAACGTACGAGGCAACGAATAGCGTCATTATGGGTTACCGCGAAAGTCGTAAGTGCGTCAGAGCCGCAGTATGGTGAAAGTTATGGTGATTCTCGTGTTTGAGTGTGATGATGCTATCCTAACAGACCATCAATGCACAGTAATACCGTTCGTTTTTGGAGCATCAGCTGCGACCAGCTTTGTGAAAGAAGTGGCAACACTTTCTGCGCAACCAATGTTCAAATGTTCGTAAATCTATGGGACTTAACTACTCTGGTTGTCAGTCCCTAGGCTTACAAACTACTTAAAATATCATAAGGACAAACAGACACACACACCCATGCCCGAGCGAGGACTCTAACCTCCGACGGCGAGCAACCACACGCTCCTCAGCAAAGCGCCTTAGGCCGCTCTGCCACTCCACTGCCGCTCTGCGCAACCCATCCGTCATTTTGTACGACAATACCCGGGTGCATACAGCGAAAGCTGTGGCTGCTCTGTTCGGTCGATGGGACTGAGAAATACTGTAGCATCCACCATATTCCCCGACTTAAGTCTTTGTGACTTTGATTTGATTCGCTTCAGATCTGTTCCAGAGATGCGACAAGCAGTAGACTGCTCTATTCGCACCATCAACAGAACAGGCCCTGTTAACGGTTTACTACGCCTTCCACATCGTTGGCAACGTGTTGGCACAACGCTGGTGACTACTTTCAAAGACAGTAACAGGTGCAAACATGTAACACTTTTGTACCGGCTGTGAATAAACCGTTGGCACTATTGAAGTTCCAAATATCGTAGTTTACCGAGAATGTGCAGTAAAATATGAAGGAACTGCTCGGAAGCACAGTTATAATTTTTATCTGAGTTTTTCACTTCTTTCACCTCTGCCGGTGTTGTCGATGTGAAAAATGTCGAGTTACAACGTGGTTCGGAATCGACGTTAAACTGTATGTCCGCATGTTACTGGCTGGGTCAGTCAGTTCGAAGGTCGGAGGAAGGCAACGGCCTACCACCACCTAACAGCACCGTGGCTGTGGTTTTCAAACCAATCATCGGATTGTGATGGTTAACATTAAAAACTTACGAATTCACTTATTCGAAATATTCTAACATCTCCACAGCTGCAGGACACTGAAATAAATTCAATGGTGAAGTCGAAAATTTTTGCTGGAGCATGATTTCCTTCTTCGGGTGAGCGGTCGCCTTAACGTGTTAGGCTATCTAACTGCCCGATGAGGGCATATATATAATTATTCATATGGTGTCTGTTCTTTCGGACATGACAGATTAACTAAACTTTATGTTACGTCAAAACCTTGACCCTTTCTGTGAATTTCTGTGCTTTGTCGACTTGTAGTAACTTGGTATTGATATCAAAATTTCTCGTAATACTTTTTTTTTTTTTTTTTTTTTTTTTTTTTTTTTTTTTTTCTGGAAAGAACGGTGAACGTTTTGTGTATTCGGTCGAGTCACGGCAACCGTTCTCATTTCGTTGCTTTTTTCGAAGGCAAGGCGTGCGGGTCAGACGGAGCTCGACCAAAACGTCCGGAGGAAATCTGCAGTACTTAATATACATGCATTATTCCACTGCGATTTGTGATCTAAAGACTCTGACTGACACTCTACGACACGACGTCCTCTACTACACTCTACCTGCACACATTAGGCAGGCACAGAAATAAAAACAGTGCTAAGGTTTCGAACACGGGAGGCAGAAGTACGACGCCGCGAAGCGAACTGCCCTGGCACGGCTTCCTCAAACTTATCACCCGCTAACAGCAACTTCGGAGTTCCTGAACGTATCGAAACCTTTGACCGTATTTGTTCCAGAAACGGTCAAATATATGGTTGAAAAAAAAAAAAAATATAATAACCTAACAAACAGAGAATATTTATTCGTTAGTAAGGGTTTCCCATCATTGTCTCTGAGAACAGCAGCAACTTTTCGAAGAACAAATTCGTACATTGTCATTGCCATTTCCAACCTAATGTTATCCATTCTTGTACCAAAACATACGCCAATTAGTTAAACGATTTTGGAGCTATAAATGTGATTTTCAATTTCTGCCCTTAAACCCATTGGGCCGAGAAATGACGAATTTGCTGTCTAGGGGAGATACCTGACATTTTATGACACTGTACAAAGCACACCTGTAATTTTTTGCCTTTGTGTGTGCGCTTTATCATTTTTGAACGTGGCAGTCTTTGTTAGAATTTTTGTAGTTATAGTAAGCAGTTTGTTGTCAAGTTTGGTGAGATATTCATTCGTAGTTATCCGACCTAAGAGGGTAATGATAGAAACAGTTAAATACAACGATATAGATGTCAAAATCGTGACGGAATCTCCCCCATGATTGACTGTAGGGATGCAGGCATGCCGAGCTAATGGTGTTCCGTTATGCTTTCCTCCATTTGCGCCCTATTCTTCCTCCAAATTTTAATCAAATCAATTAAAAAATAATGACGAAACTGTACGATGAAATCAACGACTTTTAATTTGCTACTTCGCTCATTTAGGATCAGACAAACTACCTTTTTCATTATCATTTATTGAGTAGTTACAATACGTAATATGTTGTAGAAAACGGCATTTAATGAAATAAGCTTTTTATTTATAACTAACTTAAACCCCGCTACTTCGCACGCGTAGACTGGATGGTCTGCATTGGTTGTTTCTACTTCTAAACATAAATTTTCATAGACTTAGCTTTAAAAATGCTTTTCTAATCAAGTATATTTTTCTTATTTCATCCGCTTAATGGTCGAATTTCCAAAAACATTGAAACACGTGTTTTTAAAATTCCAATCAAAAATCTAAATCCGAACATTTCTATTTCTAGCTTCAAAATTGCCTGAATAGCAACATATTTTCAAGAAACCATTCATCCCATATTTCACCCCCTTAGGGATAGGAATATCGAAAAATCGCTAATGCCTACAGTGTAAGATAAACAACGTCTGCAAATTTCAAGTTTTCATCGTCTGCAGATTCACGATTCAGCGCCGTTTCTGTCTTTTAGAAGCGGATCGAGAACTCGAAATTTCTTTCTTACGCTTTGGCATCTTTCTTTGTAGTTTTACTTTTCAAACTGCTAGTTGCATAAAAAACTACTGAAGAATGTGCATCACGTTTCGCTGCATAAAGCGTCTTTGCTATTATAGTGTCAATAGTTTTCGCTGGTTTTAAGTCCCAATTTTATTTAAGCTGACGACTTTCAACCACCTTATCTTCCACCCTCATATAGCTATCGACACGGAACTGCTATGGTGTACAACGGGAGACTTTGTACTACAACAACACGGAAAGATAGTTCGTCTCCACTGTGTAGTTTTTGCTGAAGAGTAAAATATTGACACCCACCCGTAGAATTTTATGTAAGTCGGTAACTTTTCAACTCCCATATCTTCCACTCCCTTACGATTATCAACCCTCTACCACCATAGTGCACAGTGGGAGACTGATACCTACTACCACATAGAAACACTAGTCGTTTGCGATGTGTAGTTTTGGCTGCAGAGTGAAATATAGGCACACTCACTGCAATTTTTATATATACTGAGATTAAGATAAGATATTAAGATGTAAATTTTCGCAAAATGCCTTTAGATAGTACTCCGTCTTTGGAACAAAGCATTTAAATCGATTTAAGACATGGTTTGCAGTTACGTCTCTTTAATATTAAAAGGACGACTTATTTATATAAAAAACCTAGCAACGAGATCAAATGTTTTCAAAAATAATAATAAAACATGATTCCAAACTGATAACATTTAACTCTTACTACATATATAGTGACCTTAATTTATCGTTCTACATATTTTGAAAAGGAGAAAAAGCTTATATCTGTATATTACAATTATTTCGGTAATTAGAAGTTGAAAACCATTTACCGCCATTTCTATTATTGCTGCTCATAATAAGTATTACCAAATATTTGTACCTTTCATAGTGCAACAAATAATTGTTTATTTTTACGAAATCCAAGCAGTTAAAATACACAGTTCATAAACAAAACGTATTCAGTCGCGTTTCGCTTCAAAGACAGCGCCTTATTATCTCTCAAGATGGCGGAATTCACGCATGCGCACTAAATCTTTGGAACAAATTACAGTGGAGTTTCCTTTCTACATACTTCCTATTGCAGGTAGATAATACCACTGCTTACCATTCTTGTAAACAGCAATGACCTACGCTTTTCTCCAATCCTTGGGAAAGCCTCGCTCCTCTATAGATCTTCGATACGCTGTTACTAGAAGGGGCGCAAATTCCTTTGCATACTACATGTAAAAACGAATTGATATCCCATCAGGTCCAGCAGTCTTGCCTCTGATGAGCAAGTGCAATTGCTTTTCCATCCCTCTGACGATTATTACAATATGTGCCATTTTGTCGTTCAAGGGATGGTTTAGAGGAGGAACTACAGTAAAATCTTCCTCTCTGAAGCAGCTTTGGAAAAAGACATTTAGTAATTCGGTGTTTTATTATGATGACAAAGTGCCTGGATATTTGGCTTCGACCCTTTTGACGATTTGACATAGAACCAAAATTGTTAGGGATTTTCTACCAAGTAATTATACACAGCTTTGTATTCAAAGTCGTTGAGCGCCTCTTGCATGACATTCTTTTCGATAATTTTAGCGTAGTTTGATCTTTTCTTCTCTGCAAGACTTTGGCTACGTTTATGTTTTAAATTAAGTTCCCTTTGCTTTCCTAACAGTTTTCCAGTTCTGTTGTTGAATCAATGTAATCTTTCCCATCGCTCATAATTGTACTATGTACATACTTATCTAAAGCTTATCGTACGGTGCTCTTCAACTTCGACCATTGATGCTCAGCTCTGTCACTGCTAGAGACGACACTTCAATCTTGACCAGTCGAGTACCATGAAACTCTTTTATGTTTTGCTTAACAGAAAGAGCATCCTAGCTTTCATGCTATTTCTATTTAGAGCTGTATTTAGTGACTCTGTAATGGCCTTATAAGCGCTGATTTCGTGTTACACTCTGATTTGACGAGTTCCGGTCTATTTGTCACCAGCAGGTCTACGACATCTGCACGAGTCGGCTCTCTATATAACTATACGGGGTGTTACAAAAAGGTACGGCCAAACTTTCAGGAAACATTCCTCACACACAAAGAAAGAAAATATTTTATGAGGACATGTGTCCGGAAACACTTAATTTCCATGTTAGAGCTCATTTTATTACTTCTCTTCACATTAATCATGGAATGGAAACACACAGCAACAGAACGTACTAGCGTGACTTCAAACACTTTGTTACAGGAAATGTTCAAAATGACCTCCGTTAGGTAGGATACATGCATTCACCTTCCGTCTCATGGTATCCCTGATGCAGCCCTGGAGAATGGCGTATTGTATCCCAGCCGTCCACAATACGAGCACGAAGAATCTCTACATTTGGTACCGGGGTTGCGTAGACAAGAGCTTTCAAATGCCCCAATAAATGAAAGTCAAGAGGGTTGAGGTCAGGAGAGCGTGAAGGCCATGGAATTGGTCCGCCTCTACCAATCCATCGGTCACCGAATCTGTTGTTGAGAAGCGTACGAACACGTCGACTGAAATGTGCAGGACCTCCATCGTTGTGTCGTACTTGTATAGGCACATGTTCTAGCAGCACAGGTAGAGTATCCCGTATGAAATCATGAAAACGTGCTCCAGTTAGCGTAGGTGGAAGAACATGAACACAAGCACTGAAGTCAACATTATCTTCCTTCAATTGGGCCAACTGGCGGTGAATCGAGGAAGTACAGTACATACTAACGAAACAATTGGATATTTTGACAATTGTCTGCACGAAATATTTCAATTTACATTTGAAGAGAAATACTAAAATGAGCTCTAACATGGAAATTAAGCGTTTCCGGACACATGTCCACATAACATATTTTCTATCTTTGTGTGTGAGGAATGTTTCCTGAAAGTTTGGCCGTACCTTTTTGTAACACCCTGTATAAATCAAATGTTCGAATGCTTGTAAATCTAAGGTACTCACCTTCTTTAGTTATCAGTCCCTAGGCTTACAAACTACTTGAACTAATTTAATCTATTCCAAGGACAACACAGACACACACACACACACACACACACACACACACACACACACACACACACGCGCGCGCGCACTCGCGCGAGCGCTGGCGCCTGAGGGAGGACTCGAATCTCCGACTGCGAGCAACCAACGCTCCGGAGCAAGGTGTCTTAGAGCGCTCGGGCACTCCACCGTGGCTCTGTTTAAATGTTCGAGGAAATTTTCGCAGAAAGTACTTAGAACAGTATTGCTCGATTCTCTGTCTCTGCCACCAGACTTTAACACGTTAGTCTCCCAGTCTGCATCCGGTAAGTTAAAATACACACTTAAAACAAACACATTAGTGGGAAATACAGAAGATTCCTTTCCCGAGTTTTCATTCGCATGTTGCGCCACCACTGCTGCTGAGTCAGGTGGTTATAATGACCACGTGTGAGCTACTTTTAAAGCTGACCTTCGCTCAAAATAGTTTACATTCCGGATCTCTAATAATTTCACTCGATACAATCATATTTTTTATCGCTATAAGCACGCCTCAGTCTATCTTTGCGGTATGCGACCCAGTTTAGGATTTCATTAAAGTCTGGCTTGATACACCTTTCCGTCCATAGTATGTGGCAATTGTAACTAAAGGTGAGAGCAGTTCTCCGTTCTTTCAATAGACGTTCCTGCAGTTAACGAATAGTACATTCTTGGCCATTAAAATAGCTACACCACGAAGATGACTTGCTACAGAAGCGAAATTTAACCGATAGGAATAAGATGCTGTGTTATGCAAATGATTAGCTTCTTAGAGCATTCACACAAGGTTGGCGCCGGTGTCGACACCTACAACGTGCTGACATGAGGAAAGTTTCCAACCGATTACTCATACATAAACAGTAGTTGACAGGCAATGCCTGGTGAAACGTTGTTGTGATGCCTCGTGTAAGAAGTAGAAATGTGTGTCATCACGTTTCCGACTTTGATAAAGGTCGGATTGTAGCCTATCGCGATTGCGGTTTATCGTATCGCGACATTGCTGCTCGCGTTGCTCGCGATCCAATAACTGTTAGGAGAATATGGCATCGGGTGGATTCAGGAGGGCAATACGGAACGCCGTGCTGGATCCCAACGGCCTCGTATCACTAGCAGTCGAGAGGACAGGCATCTTATCCGCATGGCTGTAACGGATCGTGCAGCCACGTCTCGATCCCTGAGTCAACAGATGGGGACGTTTGCAAGACAACAACCTTCTGCACAAACAGTTCAACGACGTTTGTAGCGGCATGGACTATCAGCTCGGAGACCATGGCTGTGGTTACCCTTGACGCTGCATCACAGACAGGAGCGCCTGCGATGGTGTACGTAACGACGAACCTGGGTGCACCAATGGCAAAACGTCAAGTTTTCGGATGAATCTCGGTTCTGTTTACAGCATCATGATTGTCGCATCCGTGTTTGGCTACATCGCGGTGAATCCACATTGGAAGCGTGTATTCGTCATCGCCATATTGGCGTATCACCCGGCATGATGGTATGGGCTGCCATTGGTTACACGTCTCGGTCTCCTCTTGTTCGCATCGACGGCACTTTGAACAGTGGCCGTTACATTACAGATGTGCTACGACACGTAGCTCTACCCTTCATTCGACAGCATGTTGCAGGTCCTGTATGGGCCTTTCTGGACACGGAAAATGTTCGACTGCTGCCCTGGACAGCAGATTCTCCAGATATCTCAGCAACTGCAAACGTCTGGTCACTGGTGAACGAGCACAATACGCCAGTCACTACTCTTGTTGAACTGTGGTATCGTTTTGAAGCTGCATGGGCATCTGTACCTGTACGCTCCATCCAAGCTCTGTTTGACTCAATGCCCAGGCGTATCAAGGCTGTTATTACGGCCAGAGGTGGTTGTTCTGGGTATTGATTTCTCAGGATCTATGCACCCAAATTGCGTGAAAATGTAATCACATGTCAGTTCTAGTATATTTGTCCAGTTCTTCTTGGTGTAGCAATTTTATGGCCAGTAGTGTATAGTAACCTATTCTTTCTCCATTTTGTTGTGCTAAGTTGTCTTGACGCAATCGGTGTTTTTTCGGGCCTGTGAAGAGATTTCTCTATCCCAAAACACCTACATGTGCACTCTACACTTACGTCACCATGCGTCGGGCAGTATTCACGAGTATCCTACATTTCTCCACCCGATGCGGAGGTAGAGAAATTGGCAACCAAGATCTCCACGGAATCGACTGAGGCTTTGGTTTAAGCCTTCCATTCGGCTTCGGAGAACCTGCTTCGTTTCTGGGAACGTTGCTGCAAATCGATAGCTCTGCTTCTACCCCGCGAGTGACACTAGTTGTCTTCTCCAAACCATCAGGCGCTTGAAGGAAACGAGGATGATCTCTGACCCAGGCGGCAGGAGTCATTGTTGCCGATATTGCCAACGATCTGAAGCCGGATGCACCCAGTGCGCTCTATTGCCACCGACAGAACTTTCTCCTCCACATCCCGGATGAGATTCCCCGCCAAGACAACACTGTGCACAGTGATAATTCCTGACCTTCAATCTGCTTTCCTAAGGGGCTCCATCACGCACCTATCTTTAATGCTCTTTAATGCACTTATGAACGAAAGCACTAATGAAATTTGATAAAAATACAGAAACATTAAATTAAAGTAGTGCACTGGAAGTGTGAAAAAAGCGACAGCTGCAGCTAGAGTTACTTGTAAATTTGTCGCGTTTTCATGGGAAGTATGGAAGTTGACTATTCTGACGGTTTATTTTCGTTAAAAGAATTGCAACCAGTTGCCTTTTTGGATGTTTTTTAATCCAGAACTAGTTTTTGAGCCATCTTCAGTGGATACTTCACAGGAACATTTCCGCTATGTGCAGGTTGTTCTGTCATGTTGGTTGTGGTAACATAACTGAACAATAGTAAGCGAGAACAGAATAACCGGAATTAAACGTATTGTAATTTAATGAACTTACTGTGTTCTTATTGTAGGTCTACGTGAAACCAAGGAATGCATTGGGCACTGACGTTCTTTATCACATGAGAGCACTTTTGCTACACTTAGCTTTACACATTTACAAAATATAAACACTGAATGTGGTGCAAAGAGGATGGCTGTGGTAGATGTCACACTTCAGTAATTAATGTTCTTTGCTTTGAGACATTGTGAATGTATAAAGAGTATGTAACGGATTAAAATTATATTTTACATATTATGTTGAATTTTCCTAGTATCTAGTTATATTCATAATGAAACAAGTGTGATATATTAACAAATATAAAATAAATATGAAAGGGTGAAATATTTACAGTGTGGTTGGATAATAACTAATGTGGCTATGCTAATATAGACAGATTAAACAATAACAGGACCTTTATTATTTTGCTGATTGACATTACTAATAGTGCATGACCTATGTATGCAGAGGGGCAGATCTTTTTTACTGTATAGGTGCAAGAATCTCTTGGAAGTTTTGAAAGAAAAAGTGTTCAAATGTTTGTAGAACTTATGGGACTTAACTACGGGGTCATCAGTCCCTAAGCTTACAAACTAAAAATATCCATGCCCGAGGGGGGATTCGAACCCCCGACCGTAGTGGCCGTGCAGACCGTGACTGGAGCGCCTCAGTCCCCTCGGCCACCGCGGCCGGTAAAAAGTTATGTGCTGACTCTGTTTGTTCATTCCGGATTTTGTGGGGGTAGTTTTAATTTATAGATGAATATCTCCAATCGTTCGGAGATCCAAATGTAGCTCTGTATCAATTCTTTTAACGAAAATAAACCGTCAATTTACGCTACAGCTGCAGATCGTGTCCATCATGGGTATCTTGGAATTAGTTGACTTCTCATCCTGAGCTCTGTTTGCGTGCAGCAAAATATCGTCGCTCCGCGCGGGCTCACTAGATACACGTGAAGAAGTTTTGGCCCTGACAGGTACTCAAACCAGATGTGAGTGGCCTAAAGCCAGTAACATCTCCATGGGAGATATTTACAATACTGGTCTCCTTTCGTGCTAACGCGTAACTCGCGACATAAAAACCGTGACAGCCTCACCGCTCGGTGTGGAGGTCTTTTCCTGGAGTGACGTGACGTGGCCGTGCAGCCGGCGTGTTCGGCAGGTGTATGCATGCAGAGCCTGGCCCCACCCACTTGTTGACGACGGCTGCAGCACGCGAGCACAACAGCAGCCACCGGCATTCAGAAGCGCGCGTCTGTAGCGGGGGCCGATCACAGTCCAGCCCCGGCACTGGCGGTTGGAGGTGCTGATTACATCCACATCTTAATATACAGGGTGAACGACCTAACAATTGCACCGCAACTATTGCGGAAACGGAATGTGCGATTGATGTGCGGTTTTCACGAAGTGGATTGGTAGTCAAGGACTCGTATTGTTAGCCAATAAACAGATTGCAAAAATACCTAGAAAGCGTATTTTTTATGCAAACATACAATTTTTCAAATGGAACAATGTTTGTTTCTATCATGCAATGGAATGTTTGACGCCAGTTGTGGACAAAGAATTTTGAATGCCTTTTTATCAAGTTTAGTTTGGCACCTACAACCATTCAAAGTTTTGGGGGCGGAGGCTACGACAGCCTAGCTGACTGACTGGTGGTCTTGAGACAGTGGGCCGTGCCCCATAGGCTCAACACCACCTAGAGACAAGGCCTTACAACAGCCCGTGCTATGTCACACTGACCAGGCCGTGGCTGCCACCAGAATGGCTGCCTGCCACGAGGCGGTGGGCGTGCCCCAGCGGACAGCCACTGAGCTGGCGGCCGGAGCCTTTACGTGTGAAGTAGGCGCGGCCAGCTGTGAGGCCTTTCTTCTAGGTGGTGTTGGCCGGGCGGTGCCCGGCAACAGACTGACGAGCCGTGATGTCGGTTGCAACGGAATCCGCGGAGACCGGCGCACAGTGTGACAGAATCCCCAAAACGTGTCCAAAATCTCGGAAAATGAAAAAAAAAAAAATGAATTTTCGATTTCCGGAATTTTGATGGGTGTGTTATGTAGGGGAACGATTGGTGCATCTCATTCCAGAAGGAGAGGTCGCCACCTTCGATACCTGTCGAGTCACGTCAGTTTCGAACATGACCTCCGTCAAGAGCACACGGTGCGCTTTGAAAGCAAGTAAAATTTACTCTAGGTTTCTGAGTGAATATTTTGGTAGTGAAGTGACGAATTTCAGTTATACAAGATGGAAACGGTTGCTACAGGTATCTACAAAACGTTCGTACACTAAATCGCTATAAATTTCATGGTTATCCTATTTATATTGTATTGTTTCCGATGCCTGTGCAAAGTGACCATGCTTTGCCGAACAAGCATTTTCAAATAGAGCAAAAGCAGCATATAAGGCAATATACCGCGGAATTTCAGCTCCCAGACTATAGATTGATTATCTGATGGAATTAACAAAGCCGGCCGTAGTGGCCGAGCGGTCTGCAGCGTGCCATTCACGTTATGCACGGTCACTACGGTCGGGGGTTCGAATCCCCCTTCGGGCATGGATATTTGTGCCGTCCTTAGTATTAGCTAGTTCATAAGTAGTTTGCAAGTTTAGGGACTAATGACCCTGTAGATAAGTCCCATAAGCTCTACAAACATTTGAACATTTGAATTGACAAGAATCAACTGCCACAATCTGCCATTTCTCTTGTATAATGAATATTTACAGGTGCCCTTGCGGCCGACATTTCGTAGCACAACATGGTCGATGCAGCACGCGGCGCGGTAGGCTACGGAACTATATGTTTCCCGAGCCACACACTTACGATGTTTGATCATTTGTCTACTCTTAATGTGTTACTAACGCCAGTGTAATATTTTTCACCACAGGTTTGGATGGTCAATACGTAAAACTCACTCGACAAGAAATATTCAGCATTGTTAGAAAACGGTTGAATGATGGTCTATCTGCATTAATACATTATCTAGAGGAACAATTTTCCGAGATAATTGGTCGGCCGGCACAGATACCAGAGGATATGAAAGTCTCGGCCGGCCGCAGTGGCCGAGCGATCTGCGGCGCGCCAGTCACATTCTGCACGGCCGTTACGTACGGGGGTTCGAATTCCCCCTCGGGCATGGATGATTGTGTCGTCTTTAGTGTAAGGTAGTTCATAAGTAGTTTGAAAGTTTAGGGACTGATGACCCCACAGTTCCCTTAAGCTTAACAAACATTTGAACATTATGAATGTCTCTCTTTCCTCATTCGTTGGTAAGTTGAGAAAACATGACAAAAGGCTAAAAGGGCAGAGTGCATATTTTTGAGACAAAACAACGAATGGTTTTGTACCCACTTCATTTCTGCTACCTACTGTTAGTGGTAATTCTCAGGCTGACTATGATCTGCAATCGACTAGTAAATGCAGTGGACGCCCGTCAGTAGGTTTTGCGTCTGTCACCGACTTTGAAGATTGTTTCATTACAATATTGGATTACAATGTGTGAGGTATCGAAGAACTTTTTCCGATACATTTTCAACAAATGTTCTGTTATTTTGCTATTAAAACGAATTACGTTGGCATTGTATGAATTATTAGTGACTAAATACTATATATGCACAATTATTCATAATTATAGATTTTCATGGGTTACATTGCTATATAATATATATACATGTGGCGTCTGTTCCGAAAGAACAAGGACTACGTAAGCACGCCTCCCGTCAGATACAAATTCCCAGTTCCGACATTTTGTTTCGGCTACTTTTACCATCAAATTCGTAATCAGCGACCTCAAACGTCCGGTGTTTTGTGTGAATTAAACGCCTTCTTGGTGTTTTGGCCACGTTTTGGGGATTCTGTTCCACTGTGCGGCGGGTCGGGTCGGCGGGCACAACGGTTACAGTCAAAACCACCTGCAGAGAACAGGGGCCGAGCCGACGGACCCGCGAGTACAACGAGCTGAGTCGCCGGCCCCACGGGAACAGCGAGCCTGGCCAACACCGTCTAGATACAAGGCCTCACAACAAGTCCGTGTCACGTCACCCCGACAGGCTGCCCTCGCAAGCTCACTGGCTGAAGCTACGAGGCAGTGGGCTGTGCCCCAGCGGCCAGCCGGTGAGCTTGCGAGGGCAGCCTATCGGGATGACGTCACACGGACTTAAAAAAAATGTTTTAAAATGTTTGTAAATCTTTCGGACCAAACTGCGTGGTCATCAGTCTGTAGCTTACAAACTACTTAAACCTAGGTAAACTAACCTAAGGACAAACATACACACACCCATGCCCCAGGGAGCACTCGAACCTCCACGGCGAGCAACCGCGCGCGACACGGACTTGTTGTGAGGCCTTGTAACTAGAAAGTGTTGGTCTGGCGAGACGAGACGAGAGGAGCCTAGCCAGCCTGGCCTGAAGCTGTTACCAACACTCGCCGAATTTTCGCGGCAGAATGCTTATTACCTATGTGGCTATAAATACATACAGTGCTTGTGTATTAGTTGCCCCTGCTTTATCCCAAACTTGATGAAATGTTCACTCGTCACTTTCAAAACAAGAGGGAGGTCACTCTTACATACGATTCGTTTACTGCATGGCAGAGGGTACTTCATTTATGAATTCTGTAAAATCAAAAGTTTTATTGCGACCTTGATGAAATTTCGCACACTTGCTGATCAAAACCAGGGGAAGGTCACTGTCTTCATAAGATTCGTCTGGTACGTGGTGGAGGGTACTTCACTTACGAATTCTCTAAAATCTAAAGTTTTATTACTATCTTGATTAAATTTTGCACACTTCACTTTCAAAAAAAGGGGAAAGTCATTGTGTAGAAAAGATTCGTGTGGTACATGGCGGAGGGTTTTATTGTGGTCTTGATGAAATTTGACACACTTGAGATCAAAACTAGGGGAAGGTCACTACGTAAGATTTATGTAGTACATGGTGGAGGGTACTTCAATTACGAATTCTCTAAAGCGTAAATTTTTATCAGCTATCCGTGAAACTTACGTTATTACATCACAGTTATTACCATACGATTTTATGTAGAAAAATGTGGTAATCGCAAATGTATTATGCATTCGCTCCAGTTATTCTATAACAACATTACTCTTCCCCCCCCCTTTTTTTTGCCCACTTTAGGTTACGGTAGTGACACTTAAAGTGGGCCTTTGCGATAGGCTTTTGACAGCTCGAAATTTAAATGAAAATAACGCCTGAACCATTCACCTGACACGAAAACTGAATAACCTAATTTGTAGAGGAGAAAATTCTCTACAACTTTGCTCTCTTATGTTTTTTTCATATCTCGTATCGCTTCAGAGATATTTGCAAAAATAGCGGCGATTTTGGGATGTATGTCTGTCCGTCTGTCTGTCTGTCCGTAACGTGTTCCTCGTTTTTAAGACGAACCGTTCAACCGATGAAACCCAAATTTTACAGACGTAACTGTAGGGCGACAGAGACCAGAACATCCTTTTTTCAAATTTTTCGGACAAAAAATACGGTAGTAATACCAAAAAAAGCCTGTTGTAATATAATTGTAATTGCAAACGATCCGCTCATCTGACACGAAAATTGAATAACCTAATTGGTAGAGGGAAAAATTCTATACAACTTCGTTAGTAATTCCAAAACGCCGCTTGTAATGTAATTGTAATTACATATAAACCGTTTATCTGACGCTAAAATTGAATACCCTAATTTGTGGAGAAGAAAATTCTCTACAACTTTGTTCCCTTATGATTTTTTCATATCTCGTATCGTTTGAGAGATAATTGCAAAAATAAGAGTTTTGACACCCTCCACTGAATTAACGAAAACCAGCCTTTCGCAGATGTCACGTGACATTCCTCGCCCAGTACTCTCTCTGGCATAAGCCACCTTGCGTTGCGTATTTGATGATTTTCTTATTTTTAACTACACGATGTCATTTCAAAGCAATGGCGCACTGAAGAATTAACAAATACACATCGTTCTCCGTACGATTAATTTTAATCTAGTGTCTACAAATGCCAATATTAGCTTCAGTTAACAACGGCCATAAATAATACAAGATTAAAGAACGCAACTTCTTTGTGTTGGCCGTAGCGTAGTGGGCAATGCGCTGGACTCTGACGATGAAGGGCAGTGGTTGGGAACCCGCCATTACCTAAAAAATTTTTTCCTAAAAGGGTTTCAGACACTCTTATTAATTAATTTTTTATTGTTTACATTATTACTTTGGTTCAAAATGTTTGCAAAAACTTACAAAACTACAAATCTAAAGCGGGCCGTAAAACACGTCAGTGCGATTTTTTTTTCATTTCACGCATTTTACTTCACAAGAAAATTTTAAAAACGATTGCACCGTGTTTTGCAAACGCTCTGCGGCATCGTTTGACCGTAAAACAGTAACTTTCTATTCTTATTATTCATTTCGATCCCTTTTCTGTTCAAGAATGAGTTAACACAGTGTACAGTTACGAAGGCAGTTATAAGGTTCGACTTTTCCCTCGAGCATAGGTGTGTGTGTTGTCCTTAGTGTACATATGCTTGACATTATCTATCGCGAAGGGGTTTTATTTTTTTATTTATTTATTATTTAACATGCCCCATTACATAGTAATATTACATGTTTGATGGTTAGATTCAGGCGGTTACACCAAATATTTTTGCAAACACAGTATATAAGTTGACAGGGTTTACAAAATGAACAAACAATTTTATACATTAGGAAATCTTATTGAATTACAAAAATTGTAAAAGTCTGTAGTGTATTTGTGTACTAAGTCATATTTACTGACGGGCCATCCTCCTCCTTTGGCAGCTATTTTTTTCCTGAGATGGTTCCTCTCTTTCAATAAATTCCAGCAGTCAAAAAGCACGTGGTCAATAGTTTGGACAGCACTGTTACATGTGCACGTTCCGTCTTCAATTATTTTGAACCGCTGATAGTAGGCTTTCAGTTTCCCATGGCCTGTTTCGTCCTACGTGCGCAGTGCGCAGTGCACAGAAAAGCAGCAGAGCGGCTGACCAGGCCGCACGCAAAATCAGACGAGCGGCACAGCGGAGTCTAATGGTGACGCGCAGACTGGAAGGGGGACTCGACGCCGATGCGACATGCACCCTCGCCGGACCGTGTGTCACTGCAGCTGAGGCACAGTTCCAGTGCCGCGCGCACACCACAGACAACAGCACAGGCTGGCCGGAAGGGGGGCGGGGAGCGAACAAGCAGTCTGCCGTTCACTGTATATTGAAAGTAGCGCTATTATTGGCTGTTCAAAAAGTTTCAATGTTTGTAAACCTAGTGGACCATACTGCTGTGGTCATCAGTCCACGGACTTACAATGTACACTACTGGCCATTAGAATTACACACCAATAAGAAATGAAGATGATAAACCGGTATTCATTGGACAAATATCTTATATAAGAACTGACATGTGATTACATTTTCACGCAATATGGGTGCATAGATCCTGAGAAATCAGTACCCACAACAACCACCTCTGGCCGTAATCATATAAATGAGATGACGTGCTACAGACGCGAAATTTAACCGGCAGGAAGAAGATGCTGTGATATACAAATGATTAGCTTTTTAGAGCAATCACAAGAGGTTTGCGCCGGTGGCGACACCTACAAAGTGCTGACATGAGGAATGTTTCCAACCGATGTCTCATACACATACAGCAGTTACCGGCGTTGCCTGGTGAAACGTTGTTGTGATGCCTCGTGTAAGGAGGAGAAATGCGTACCATCACGTTCCCGACTTTGATAAACGTCGCATTGTAGCCTATCACGATTGTGGTTTATCGAATCGCGACATTTCTCCTCGCGTTGGTCGCGATCCAATGACTGTTATCAGAATATATAATCGGTGGGTTCAGGAGGGCAATACAGAACGCCGTGCTGTATCCTAATGGCCTCGTATCACTAGTAGTCCAGATAACAGGCATTTATCCGCATGGTGTAACGGATCGTGCAGTCACGTCTCGATCCCTGAGTCAACAGATGGGGACGTTTGCAAAAGAACAACCATCTACACGAACAGTTCGACGACGTCTTCGGCAGCATGGACTATCAGCTCGGAGACCATCATTCTGGTTACCCTTGACGCTGCAAAACAGACAGGAGCGCCTGCGATGGTGTACGCAACGACGAACATTGGTGCAGGAATGTCAAAACGTCATGTTTTCGGATGAATCCAGGTTCTGTTTACGGCATCATGATGACCGCATCCGTGTTTGGCGATATCGCGATGAACGCACACTCGAAGCGTGTATTCGTCATCGCCATACTGGCGTATCACCGGATGGTATGGGGTGCCATTGGTTACACGTCTCGGTCACCTATCGTTCGCATCGACGGCACTTTGAACAGTGGCCGTTACATTTCAGATGTGTTACGACCGTGACTCTACCCTTCATTCGAACCATGCGAAACCCTACATTTCAGCAGGATAATGCGCGGGCCGCATGCTGGAGGTCCTGTACGGGCCTTTCTGGAGATGGAAAATGTTTGACTGCTGCCCTGGCCAGCACATTCTTCAGATCTCTCACCAATTGAAAACGTCTGGTCAATAATCGCCGAGCAACTGGCTCGTCACAATACGCCAGTCACTACTCTTGATGAACTGTGGTATCGTGTTGATGCTGCATGGGCTTCTGTACCTGTACACGCCATCAAAGCTCTGTTTCACTCAATTCCCAGGCGTATCTAGGCCGGCATTCGTCATCTGAATAGCTCCCTTAGAATGTTCGCGGATGACGCTGCCGTTTATCGGTTAGTGAAGTCAACAGAGGATCAAAAGCAACTGCAAAGCGATTTAGAAAGAATTTCTACATGGTGCGAAAATTGGCAATTAACACTAAATAATAAAAAGTGTGAAGTAATACACATGACTACTAAAAGAAATCCGCTGAACTTCAATTAGACGATAAATCAGTCAAACCTTAAGGTAGTAAATTCTACCAAATATCTACAATATAAGTTATAAGGGTGTCTTTATCAAGAGTATAAAATTATACGAACAACTTAGACTGTAGAGAACACATAGAAAATATTGTGGGAAGGCGAACCAAAGGTTACGTTTCATTGGCAAAACGCTTCGAAGATGCAACAGCTCCACCAAAGAGACTGCCTACATCACACTTCTGCGTCCTCTCCTGAAGTTCTGTTTCCCAGTGTGGGATCCTCTCCAGGTAGGACTGACGAAAATATTGAGAACGTTCAGAGAAGGGCAGCTCGTTTTGTTTTATCACGTTACAGGGGGGAAAGCGTCACGGAAATGTTGCACGATTTGAGGTGGATATCATTAAAATAACGACGTTATTTGTTACAGCGAGATCTATTTGCGAAATTTCAGTCACCGACTTTACTTCTGAATGTGAAAATATTTTGCTAGCACCCACCTACATGGGGAGACATGACCATCCCAATAAAATAAGAGAAATTAGATCGAAAACAGAACGATTTAGGTGTATTTTCGCCCGCTATTAGAGAATGGAACAGTAGAGAAAGGTTATAAAAGTGGTTAATGAACCCTCTGCCAGGCACTTAAATGTGATTTTCAGAGTATCTATATAGATGTAGATGAGGCGATATATTCTCCATGTATGCACTAGTGAAAACGGTGGCCATAATTCTCCCTATGGCTGTCATGTGACTGACAAGCCGTCTCTCAGGCAACGCTGGTGCTGGACGGTATTAATTACAACTGCAGCCTCTGAGACTCTGGCGAATCCATCAGTTATGGTGACAGCGCTGGTGTCTCGCAGTCTCGTGGACACCTGCTCCCTACCCCCTCACAGCACCAGCCAAAGAATTACCACCCCAGTCGCCACTCCTCTGGCACTATTCCACAATAACACTCCTCTGAGAGTTGGAAAATCATATTAAATATGAAAATGATACGCGAATGAATGCGATATTGGTCTATTCTGTGTGTGCGTGAGTGTGTGTGTGTGTGTGTGTGTGTGTGTGTGTGTGTGTGTGTGTGTGTGGAAGTAAAGCAATACTGAAAGCGTAAGGTAGTACAAATTCGACATACGTACAATTCCGATCAACATAAGGTTTCGCGCCATTTGTCAGTCTAGTATTGTTGGTAGCAGTTGCCGTTGTGTGGCGTTGTAGTGTAGCAGGTTTCTACAGCTCCTCGTGTCTTTTCCACTTTGTGCTACGGAGATATAAATCTCTTTCCTGTTAAGAGATAAGTGAAGCTACTTAGTGTAATGCGCTTTTATATATTTTCTAGTTAAGGATGACTGAATTCGCTGCCAAAAATGCAACGTTTGGTGCCACGAAGTATGTGTTGGTGCATGAGGGAAAAAGTGATTTTTATGTGGAAGACGATGATCACTCTCGTTTTCTGACTAGTAACACATTATATTGATATAGATAGCATTTAATGTTGGAAGCTGTGACAATGTTTAATTGTATCACATTTTATATGTTGATGTAAACTTTTCATATACACTTATTTTTAAAACTTGATGATCACTGCACTTTGTAGCCTTCTTTACTTAGGCTTAACCAAAGATGTTCCGCCAAAGATACTCCACACCCATTAAGAATGACCCCATAACTGTATATTCAATTTCGATAGCATAGCTTGTGATGGTCTTTGACGTATGCAATTAGCATTGTGCACTCCTCAGTATTCACAGTCCATTCTCACATTTTATGTTTGTTTTGACTGTTATAATCTTGAATAACATTTGTAATTTTATTCAAAGTGACTCCTGCTGCTTTCAGCCAGATCTATTTTATTTAATGCTGTTGAATAACCTGTATTAATACCTTGTAAGTATTTATTACACAAAGTAGTCTGATACTTCCACTTTTCCATCCTATGTGTGTTATTGCTTCTTACTGTCTTTTTTTATTAATTGTTTTATTTTGTATTTTTGTGTAGTTTATCTATGATGATGGTCCTGGACAGAATATAGGCGATTTTAAGGATTTTAATAATACAGCTGCAGATGCATTTTATTAAAAATCAGACTGTTACTATCACACTCACAGACATACAACAAACGAAAAATTCCTGTCTGATCTGTAATACACATCATTTACTTTCTAGTTGGTTACACATTGCTCTTTATTTATAACTAATTAATTACTTGTTTGGTTCCTCATACTAAGTCTAGGTAAGTATTCCGGACAAAAGATAAGTCATTCGTAGGAGACAATAATGTGGCGAAAGTAATAGGAAACATGATAATAATGTGTCGGGCCTTGTTCTTTCCAGTGATGTGCAGCAACCCTTTCAGAAACACTGATCCTTGTTCACTCCTTAGCCATCCATACCTGAGAAAGTGTTGCCTATGCAAAATCTTGCAGCAGCTGACCTCTCGCATATGTCCCATAAATGTTCGGTGGGATTCCTGCCGACCGATCTGGGTAGTCAAATCATTGGGTAGAATTCTTCAGGATGTTGTCGCAAACAATAATTGTGATCTTTTGAAGTGGTGCATCGTCATCCATAAAAGTATCACCGTTGCTTGGGAACAGGAAGTCCTTGAATGGTTGCAAGAAGCAAAGGAATTAAAGACATCTGCTGTCGTTGGACACTGAATTACATCAATTGTGTCGGACTGGCATTAATAGACAGTTGCCCTGCCCACTACGCCATCTCAACAAAGTGGACACCACACTTGAACGGACTGCCCTAGTACGCCCGCTGTCAGACCTGAATCATCATCCTACACACACACACACACACACACACACACACACACACACACACACACACACACACACTGCTGACGTAGTGGCCCTGTCATTATGAGCTTCCTTCGCTGCATTTCGCCATTCCGTAAGAAGGCGAGCATGGTTTCCATCTGCACTGAAGGGGTCACTGGGTGTCATCACCTTAAGGATATATATGTGTTCTTTCTGTTGTCTCCGAAACAACAGTCACCGTATATGTATATTTAAGCTAGCAAATCGATGTTATTGATTATTGAAGTTCTGGTGGTCTCGATGCCTAGAATTCGACTGTCGCTGAAATGAGGTGTTCCAAGTTTTATAGCAACTGGTAATGAAAATGCCATCAACCGAGTTGATTATTTTCACTGTATAATTTTACTCACTTCGTAGCACAAATATAACAACACCGTAACAGGTGCCATCTTGGACAAAACACATAAGTAAATGCTTTGGTCACTTATATCTGTTTACTAAACACAGCCTAATACGTCCTCTCAACACATCACACTCGCTACTGAGAGTGAGGCAGTCGGCAAATTTCTTTTATAATATCGTCTAAAACTGGTCTACAATCTTTGGATTTTTCACTAGAGTAACATATATAATTACAAAATAAAAAATCATGAAATTATAAGATAATCAGCAATATTGAAATAAATGTTATGACAAGAAAAGTTATTAACAAGCAGTGAAATGTGTGTGTCGAAATGTTCTAACTGGCAACTCGTCAAAATATTACACTTGATTTATTTTGTACATCCGATAATATCAATAAAAGTGTAAATATATAAAATGAAGTGTGAAATATTCCAAAACATAATGAAATCAGTATGCATTCACCTTCACTGTGTACTGAAATAATAGGTTTTGATAATTTCATTTTATCTGCTCAGATCACGTAGGGTATGTAACATCCTGATTACTTTCGTGTTTTACCTTTTATATATGTTTTCTTAATTTATTCTGTCTTTTAAAGTACCTTTGAACTATGTCAGAAATGTTCTGAGTTACTTCCTAGATCGAAATATACTGTCTACAAAACTCGTGGCAACTTCACAAAAAGATAAGGTTAGAATGTCTGTTTAGATGATCGGTCAGTTATTAATATGGTATCGAACGGTTCAGTTAGCAGTCGAGGTCTTATTGGGCTGTTTTAATCTGCGAGGGATATAGTGACTTATGCAGTCATATCAATGTCTAGCACTCCAAAATAGTTACGCCTCGTGTACTTTCACTGCTTGACAAAAAACTGATGCACACAGGCGAGTTCGACTGTATCCCATTCGGGACCAAGTAACCACACGACAAAGGAGGACCGTCGTATGGTGTGCCACGCTTTGCAGGATCTCATGATCTCGGAACCTGCCATCCCTGGAGATCCTACAACATCCTGTTAGTTGCCGTACACTATCTCAACGATCAGCATCTGGCGGATTGGGATCCTACCGCCGCCCATGCGTCGGTTGACAGTGACACCGGATCACCAAAGCCGGAGTTTGGAGTGGTGCCGTGACCAGGAGACAGAGGACAAGTGGCATCGCATCATGTTAAGTGATGAGCCCTAAGTCACCATAAACATTGGTGTTTGGTGGCGTGAAGATCGGAGAGCAAGTTCGGCCAGTATTGTGGAGAGATAAGAAGGTGTCATCCCTGGCATCATGATGCGGGGAATCATACGCTCAGATGACCTCCGCTTATGCTTCGGCACATAGAGGCATAGCGATCAGCCACAGACATTCTGCGTCTCCACGCCCTGTCACTGAAGCCACAACAACCTGAGAGAAACAAGACAATGCAAGCCCACACACGAAACATATGTCTACGGACTGTCTGGAACATGGTGAAGTCCTCCAATTGCCAGCAACCTCCCCAGCACAGAACTTTTATGGGATGACAAAGGAAAGATAAGGAAGGATGGGAGGTTAAGGTTTAACGTCCTGTCGACAGTGTGGTCATTAGAGACGGAGGTCACGTTCGGATTTTTTGAGTACGAATGGAGAAGGAAATCGACTATGGCGTTTGAAAGGAACCATTCCGGCATTTAGGGAAATAAAGGAAAACATAAATCTGGATCGCCAGGGGTGAGTTTGGACCACCATCTCGCTGAATGCGAGTCTAGTGTGTTTGTTACCACTGCGCCACCTCGCTCAATAATGTAAAGAGCGGAAGATCCCCAGACCTCTTCATCACTGAGCACGTTTAGGATGACATTGGAAGGTCCCTCCGTCCCAGTAGCAGTCCGCAGGATCTGGAGAGAAAACAACTGTGGACAGACATGCCTCAGGGAAGGATCTGAAGGCGGCTGACACTATTTCAAACTGCACAAGGGCTCTTTTTCTTTTTGCTCGGTACGCAGCCTCCAGTTACTGCTTTTTTAACCATGCCGTTTTAAAATCAAAATAAATATAAGAAAATAAAATAATAGTAGTATGAAAGGTAAATAATTTTGAGGAACATTCTTTCACGTTTATACGTGCATAGAATCATGGGCTGGTGCACTTTCTATTGAAAGTGATCGAAAAATACAGGAGTTTTACACGATTAACCAGTAAGAAGTTTTATTTCAAATCCCTACTCCGTATTCTCTGTGTAAACAATGTGAATATAAATATCTAGTAAACAATGTGAATATAAATATCTAGTAAGTAAGGATAAGACAGAATGAAACTTTCACTCTGCAGCGGAGTGTGCGCTGATAAGAGACTTCCTGGCAGATTAAAATTGCGTGCCGGAACCGGGACTCGAACCTGGGACCTTTGCCTTTCGCGGGCAAGCGCACTACCGACTGTGCTATCCCGACACGACTCACGATGCCGCCTCACAACTTTACTTCTGCCAGTATCTCGCCTCCTACTTTCCAAACTTCACAGAAGCTCTCCTGCAAACACGCAAGACTAGCACTCCTGGAAGAAAGGATATGGTGGAGACATGGCTTAGCCACAGCCTGAGGGATGTTTCCAGAATGAAACTTTCACTCTGCAGCGGAGTGTGCGCTGATATGAAACTTCCTGGCTTCTGTGAAGTTTGGAAAGTAGGAGGCGAGGTACTGGCAGAAGTAAAGTTGTGAGGCGGCATCGTGAGTCGTGTCGAGATAGCACAGTCGGTAGTGCGCTTGCCTGCGAAAGGCAAAGGTCCCAGGTTCGAGTCCCGGTTCCGGCACGCAATTTTAATCTGCCAGGAAGTTTCATATCAGCGCACACTCCGCTGCAGAGTGGAAGTTTCATTCTGGAAACATCCCTCAGGCTGTGGCTAAGCCATGTCTCCACCATATCCTTTCTTCCAGGAGTGCTAGTCTTGCGTGTTTGCAGGAGAGCTTCTGTGAAGTTTGGAAAGTAGGAGGCGAGGTACTGGCAGAAGTAAAGTTGTGAGGCGGCATCGTGAGTCGTGTCGAGATAGCACAGTCGGTAGTGCGCTTGCCTGCGAAAGGCAAAGGTCCCAGGTTCGAGTCCCGGTTCCGGCACGCAATTTTAATCTGCCAGGAAGTTTCATATCAGCGCACACTCCGCTGCAGAGTGGAAGTTTCATTCTGGAAACATCCCTCAGGCTGTGGCTAAGCCATGTCTCCACCATATCCTTTCTTCCAGGAGTGCTAGTCTTGCGTGTTTGCAGGAGAGCTTCTGTGAAGTTTGGAAAGTAGGAGGCGAGGTACTGGCAGAAGTAAAGTTGTGAGGCGGCATCGTGAGTCGTGTCGGGATAGCACAGTCGGTAGTGCGCTTGCCCGCGAAAGGCAAAGGTCCCAGGTTCGAGTCCCGGTTCCGGCACGCAATTTTAATCTGCCAGGAAGTTTCATATCAGCGCACACTCCGCTGCAGAGTGAAAGTTTCATTCTGGAAACATCCCTCAGGCTGTGGCTAAGCCATGTCTCCACCATATCCTTTCTTCCAGGAGTGCTAGTCTTGCGTGTTTGCAGGAGAGCTTCTGTGAAGTTTGGAAAGTAGGAGGCGAGGTACTGGCAGAAGTAAAGTTGTGAGGCGGCATCGTGAGTCGTGTCGGGATAGCACAGTCGGTAGTGCGCTTGCCCGCGAAAGGCAAAGGTCCCAGGTTCGAGTCCCGGTTCCGGCACGCAATTTTAATCTGCCAGGAAGTTTCATATCAGCGCACACTCCGCTGCAGAGTGAAAGTTTCATTCTGGAAACATCCCTCAGGCTGTGGCTAAGCCATGTCTCCACCATATCCTTTCTTCCAGGAGTGCTAGTCTTGCGTGTTTGCAGGAGAGCTTCTGTGAAGTTTGGAAAGTAGGAGGCGAGGTACTGGCAGAAGTAAAGTTGTGAGGCGGCATCGTGAGTCGTGTCGGGATAGCACAGTCGGTAGTGCGCTTGCCCGCGAAAGGCAAAGGTCCCAGGTTCGAGTCCCGGTTCCGGCACGCAATTTTAATCTGCCAGGAAGTTTCAAGGATAAGACATCTGGATAATGTGCAACATTTGCTGCGGTTTAGAGCTTGCAGAGGCACAACACCACATAGTGAGGTGGTGCATTCTGTGGAGTTCAAATGCTTCCAGTATACCAGAGTGACTGGCTGCCACTGGTATAAATAGCTTGCGAGAGAGGCTCCTGTTGTCCTACATGAAGCTATGCCAACTATTTCCGATCTTTAGGGAGTCGTATAGTTGACGGAATTATTGTAACTAAAAGTAGATCTGATCAACTGCTTACTTCGTCTCTAGAGACGGCCCAGATTGAGAAACGCCTTCTGGCATACCGGTAATTTTAAAACGCAGCGTCTCCAATTAATTGAACACTGTATTAACTCTTACATGGCTGAAACGCTAAAGCGATGCACGGTTCAACTTTGTAGGCTCCCAGGAAAACTAGTTTTTATTCTTTTATATATTTTCTTTGGTTCCGGGTAGATGCCATTGTTGTACATGGTAATACAAGCAGGACATTAGTTTGATTATATTTCTCTCTCTTTCACACACACAAGAAACAAAGAGAGAGAGAGAGAGAGAGAGAGAGAGAGAGAGAGACTAGTAGACACGTGCAAATAATTCTCACTCTATGCTGATCAGTCACAGATAGATAAGATAGTAATGGAGAAATGGTAGATGAAAGCACATATGAATGAAAGATAATGCACTTTGAATAGTAGTAACATACATTAATCTCATTGTGAGAAAATTTATGTAATTAAATACAATATGATTAATTGTGAAACGTATAAAACTCAGATATTGACTTTTTCATGTTTATTTTAGAAAACGTAAATGAAAATAATGTTAGCAGTTATAATGTGAACATCATTTACTTTTTGGCTGTATGCGTCTTTAGCACAAACATAAATATCACTGAATGAGCGAACTGGTGAGAAAGCCACGTAAATGTCCACGCGGAAAAAAAAAAAAAAAAAAAAAAAAGAAAGACCAGGATCTCATAAATACACTACTGCCCATTAAAATTGCTACACCAAGAAGAAATGAAGATGATAAACGGGTATTCATTGGACAAATATATTATACTGTGATTACATTTTCACGCAATTTGGGTGCATAGATCCTAAGAAATCAGTACCCAGAACAACCACCTCTGGCCGTAATAACGGCCTCGATACGCCTGGGCATTTCTCCTCCTTACACGAGGCATCACAACAACGTTTCACCAGGCAACGCCGGTCAACTGCTGTTTGTGTATGAGAAATCCCTTAGAAACTTTCATGTCAGCACGTTGTAGGTGTCGCCACCGGCGCCAACCTTGTGTGAATGCTCTGAAAGGCTAATCATTTACATATCACAGCATCTTCTTCCTATCGGTTAAATTTCGCGTCTGTAGCACGTCATCTTCTTAGCGTAGCAATTTTAATGACCAAGAGTGTAATTTTTTGTTTGTTTGTTTTGTTTACGTTCTGAAGATGCTCTTGTGAGATTACCGCCCAATAGAAATACTGGTAATTAATAGCATTTGATAATTAAACAGTATGAAGTTCACTGCAAACATTGACCATGCCAATGTACTAAATGTTACACAATTTTAATCTTATTAATTATGGTAGCAATGTATGTACACAGTTGGGTGACAACATTTATAGTTAGGCCATAGGTAGAAATTCTCCACGTTGAGATTTGCTGTGTGCTTGTAGCTGACGGGAGGCCAGCGAGCAGGCCGACGTTGGTGGCTTGTTCCAACTTAGGATTTTACAGTTCGTTTCCGGTGAGGAGAGAGAGGGACAATGGCGAGTGCCAGGCACAGTGCAGTGCACAAATATTGTAATACTATTGGCATTTGAAGTAATACGATGCAGTTAGGAACCTTTAAGGCCCTCATTACAAAATAGCCTGTTGATAAATAGACAATACATTAGCTTATATAGTCACATCTAACGTAATATGTTTAATTGACAATGAAAAGTAATAAATTACCAATAAATACAAGACAGTTACACAACTAGCATGGCAATGTTTGTTTATAAAAATAATATATTAACTATTTCTCATTTTATTTTCAATTAATCTTTTGTATTTTATCTTGAAGTATTCAGTTAAATCAGTTATCTGTGATATAAGAAATTGCACGATTATGATAAACAGTACAAAGGATGTTTATACTAATATAAAAACGTAAGAAAATATTTGTTTAATGTGTAGTGTAATTATTTTGATTTTAAGTAAAGTTTTAGAAATGTATTGGCTGAGCGCTGTACGTTGGCAAATCGGTTACAACAGCTTACATGGGGAAGTTGATGACGTAGGGGGAAAAAACCCCGGCAGTTGAGTTTTGGCTCGCGCGCGCGCGCGCGCGCGCGCGCGAGGGCAGGAAGTGAGGACTCCAGAGAGAGCACGTGGTATGGCTGGCCTGGCGGGGTCGCTCTGCCTCAGTCGGCATGTGGATCTCGAGGTGGTGACTTGAGTTTTGTGTGTGGCAATCGCCAAGTGTGGTTGCTCGTCGTAGACTGCACCAAGTTAAATCGAGTGCTACTGTGTGTTTGTGAATATTTAGCCGGTGCAACAAGGTGTGCATCGCATTGAATTAAAGTGACTGTGATTTGTTAATGTAACACGTGTCGTCGCATAGGCATGAACATAAACGGTGTTTGAGACAGCCACGTGGTTTGAAATCAATTCGCGAGAAATATTCATTTTGTCTGGGGGCTCACGAGCTATAACTTCATTTGGTAAATTTACCGACGTACAGACGCGACAGCCACAGGGTTCTGAGATTGTGAAATAAACAACATAAAGTGAACTTTCACGTGTTTTCAAAAATAGTAGTTAGTACACCCTTTTTCTCTCATGAACTTGATTTTATTATGAATTTGTTTTGTTAATCATATGCAGGGAAGGAAAGCTGCGAACGTGTGATATCATCCCCTAGAAATCGAGTCAAACATTCGCAATCGCAGTTTCAGTGTTTTTGCATGTTTAGGAATTTGGTTCGCAGCTGGTGGTTGTGAGTTTTAAGAATTAAACTTTCTCTATTTTAAACTCTCACCCCGACCTTCACCCTCGCACTCTTATTCATAGAGTGAAACCGGTAAAATTCAAAAATAATTGCAGCGCCTTATAGCTGTGTTATAAAATTAAACTTATTACAGAACTACGGTCAACACAAGCAGTGTACTGCATTCCTGTTATGATTGGAAGTAATCGAGCGTCTTACGCACTCCGTCACTTTCGCATTGCTCGTGCGATGTTGTTTACATTTTTGTGCTGCTTGAGTGACATCTTGGAACAATCAAAGGAACTGTTGTTGATTCAACATAAACATTCAACTTCAGTGTTCAGGACACTTGTGACCAAGGTGATATAAACTTTTTTTGTGTGTATTAGAAACCGGTATTCAGGTTTTCGTGTTGGAGTATTTATGTAACGACGCTTTCCGTTGTAGCTGATTCATCTTCTGGTTCAGGCTTCCCTGCTTCCAGACATGGCTGTAGTGCATTACGCAAGCTACATGCCAGTGCTCAGGTCTAGGAAGCCGGCGAAGTGGAGCGTACTTTCTGGTCTAGCATTGCCCGTGTCTAGGTCACGGTCAGGAGGCCGATGAGAGAGAACACAATGCCGTAACAGAAACTGACGCTAACCTTGACACAGGATAAAAGTTGCAGTAATAATGCTCACCGCTTCTTTTATTCTCACTGTTTCCAGTCTAGTTTCTCGAACACTTACGGAAGGAGGATTCTCTACTGTATTTTGCTCGCATGATTATAAAAGGCAACAGGTAATGAGGGGAAACGTTGTTAGCAAATATTTCGAATAAATCCAGACTGACAGTTTCAGATTTTTACACGAAGCTCTTATAAAAGTTTGGGTAGCCATAAGTGACATTTTTTTTCAATACATATGGTACATAAATATATTAGTATATAAAGGGGAAATGTCGTTAGTGAAAAACTCGAAAACGTCTTTATTACCACACACACATACACAATATATATATATATATATATATATATATATATATATATATATATATATATATATTAGTGGATCAAGTCGTTGTTTAATGTTGAAATGTAATTGTACGATACTTTTACGAAAATTTGGAGATTCATCGAAAGTTCTCTTACTAAAAAATAAGTAGAGTATGAACTTCAAGCTGGTTGGTTGTTAGGGTGATGGTTCTGTACTCCGCTGAATTTTTCTATAAGAGGTGTGTGGTTGTAGCAGTTTTCCCATAGTACAAACTACATGAATAACTCTCGACAATCTTTTCATTAGTTACTCTAATTTAATCTGAGCAAACAACAATCGAATTAAATGAAACGCATCTGAAAGTTATACTGTGAACAAAGAGCTATATGTATATATACCCTACTAGTGGATAAAGTCGTTGTTTAATGTTGAAATGTTATTACAAATATCTCGAAATGTAATTGTATGATACTTTTAGGAAAATTTGGAGATTTATCGAAAGTTCTCTTACTAAAAAATAAGTAGAGTATGAACTTCAAGTTGTTTGGTTGATGGTTCTGTCCTCCGCTGAATTTTTCTATAAGAGGTGTGTGGTTATAGCAGTTTTCCCATAGTACAAACTACATGAATAACTCTCGAAAATCTTTTCATTAGTTACTCTAATTTAATCTGAGCAAAGAACAATTGAATTAAATGAAAAGCATCTGAAAGTTATACTGTGAACAAAGAGCTGCGGTGGAGTGGCCGAGAGCGCTAAGGCACCTTGCTACGGAGCACGCGACTGTTCGCCGTCGGAGGTCAGAGTCCTCAAAAATGTTCAAATGTTTGTATAGCTTGTGGGACTTAACTACGGGGTCATCAGTCCCTAGACTTACAAACTACTTATGAACTAGCTAATCCTAAGGACGGCACAAATATCCATGCCCGAGGGGGGATTGGAACCCCCGACCGTAGAGGCCGTGCAGACCGTGACTGGAGCGCCTCAGTCCCCTCGGCCACCGCTGCCGGCTCAGAGTCCTCCCTCGGGCATAAGTTGGTTTAAGTAGTTTGTAAGACTAGGGACAGATAACCACAGAAGTTAAGTTCCTCGTTTACAAACATTTGACCTTGGTTTTTCATTAAAAAAAAAAAGGTCTGTTACTATGAAACAAAAATTAGTTGCTTACTATTTGTTTGAATAAAAAGTGATAGTCTGCTTTGAATGCTGCATATATTTATAACATTTCAGGCTTAGTTGTGTGCGTTCTAGATTGTGATGCCTTCGCCCTACCGTAAAATCCGCAATACTGCAAGTTTCTAACTACAGGAGTCGTTGTTGTGCAGTATAAATAAAATGATAGAAAAATGTCTTTCTTTATCTTGGTTATATGTTATTAACAAAACTTATTGTGAAATGGTTCAGCAGTCATAATTTCAAATAATTCTGAACATGAAATCTTGATTTGATTTACAATCTCTTTTCTTTAATTTTTTTTGAAGACAAGTCAAATTCAAGGTGTTACATGATCAGCTTAAATTTGAAGAACAGCAAGGAAGAAATCCGAGAAAAGAATGGACACGTACTTTAGATCAGCAAAACTAAGTAAATAAAAATAATCTCCACATACTATTCGTCATCACAAATATCCCGTGCTGAAGGTCTACGAAACTACCTCATCACGCTCTTCACAAATAAAAATAGCTTTTTTTAAATTATCAAAGTAGCTTATTCTCTTAACCATCTTCCATGTTTTATTGTTCTACAGTAATTCAGTTGATAACACATAAAAAATTTCCGTTTCCGTTCTCCCAACGTTTTACACACACACATACACCACACACACACACACACATACACACACACAAACACACACATACATACAATGTTTACCGCTGAAAGACATCTTCACTACTCTCCGATCCCCATTCCGTGCGGATAATCATATAAGAAGTAGCGTAATATCCACGACGAAGTGTGTTCGCATTCAAACCAGTGCAATGATTTATATACTATATTAATTTAATACTACATAATTTCCTCTTTGTTTTTATAAGGGCGGAAACGTTATTACCACAAAGTCTTGAAAAGTTCTTGGTCAATGTAGCTCATCTGATTGCTTCATACACTGATAAATTTTTCAATGGAGATGAGTTTTAATTTCTTTTAATCTACTGTGTGCAAGTTTTATGTTAAAACTGACAGCGAGAAAGAAAATTCTGTACTGTGATACGCATATGGTTCAGTTGAAAGATACATGTTTAAAATAAATAAACTTAGGTCTGGACTATAAGAGAGTTGAGCGATTATTTTTAATAATTATTAAGATTGCAGGGTACATTAGGACTGAGTAAGGAAGGGTAGGCCCATCTACATATATTTCCTTGCTACACTTTATTAATATAAACAAAACAACGTGCATATTCACCACCAAATAGCTAAGATTTTTACATGCACCTTTCAGTTTTCTTAAATTCAAACGAGAACAATCACAGCATTTTGATCAGTTTACCCTCCATGGAGAACACAAATTTTCATTAATTATAAACAGGAACAGTTAAGCATTAACAAACTGACAGGCTTGTCTGCTCAGGCCATACCAAGAATTAAGACAATTACGGTAATAAAATTGACAGACTAATGATTCTGACATGAAAATTTTAAAATCTGTAACTGTAACTTTAAATCAGTCCAAGCTTCATGGGGTACACCCTTTCCTGCATCAACTAAACTAACAAAGTTAAATAACTTGCTATAAATTTAGATAATCACACTAACAAATCTTCACTAAGTACCAAAGCTTCATACACAATTCGGTAACATGTCGGCATTAAAGCTACATAATTAAAGGAACAGACAAACTGGGTGCAAGCTTGAAGAGCCTGAGGTAAACCAAACAGCTAAACACTCAGTTTGGAAAACTGACACGAGGAACGGTATCTTCCTAATGCTACGATAACTTAACTGAAGCACTCCCACGCTATGACAGACACACCACCCGTTGCGTCCGGCTTCCCAGGGCTGCGTGGCTTCTGAGTATGTAACGACATAAGACCAAGCACATTCAAACTAAGTCGAACACAAACAGATCAATAAATAACAAACAGAAATAGTGCCAATGACGGGTGACGAAAAAAAAGCTCTATTAATACTAAAACTTTAAACTCGTGCAAGATAAAAATTTACGGTCACTACAGTCCAACGGTTTACTAATTAAGTTACCAAATGCTCTTAAAATGAATGATGGAAGATGCCCACAAAATGTTATCATCAGCCGTCCCTGCGTTTAGAACTCGAACCTTCCAGTGCCCGAGTTCATTCGGATAAACAACCTCTGACAGACACTAAATAAAACAGACCAACGACTGCTTCTGCAACACATCAATAATAGTTTAACAGAAATATTCATCACACCTTCAACACAATAAACTCCACTAAATTGTGCCTTTGCACTCTAATGTTGAAACACAACAGAGGCCGAGGGGAATGAGGCGCTCCAGTCACGGTCTGCACGGTCACTACGGTCGGGGGTTCGAATCCCCCCTCGGGCAGGGATATTTGTGCCGTCTTTAGTCTCAGCTAGTTCATAAGCAGTTTGTAAGCTTTGGGACTTATGACCCCGTAGTTAAGTCCCATAAGTTCTACAAACATTTGAACATTTGAACACAACAGAGGCCGCCCTAGTCGGCACGTCATCAATCTGTGCTTGAGCAGCCACAACTAGCGGCCACATAAGTACAAAACGTTATTCTTCAAATGAAGTAAGGCCCTCGAAGAACACTAGCCCTTTCCTCTTGAAAAGACATAGCGATTACTGTCGACAACATGAGCTCTAGACCCCAGGCAACAAAAAAGAACACGCAGCAAAATGAAAACCAAACTCCATGGCGGTTACTATCGGTGTCTTGCAGCCACTTCGTACTTCCAAAGCTCCCGATCGCGAGTCCTCTCTTTTCACCACACCCGCCAGGGCGCATCATTCAGTGGCCAAAGAGCTCACTAAACCAAAGATAAAACTACTCCGGAGAAACCGAGATATCGAACCCACGGTTCTACCTCTCCATCACAAACCACAACCCCGCCCCCTATTAAGGTCAGCATTCAAGTTCTGATCTGGCTGACACGTACTCTCTGAGTCTTACGGGAGGTAGGATCCCGGACTAAAAGATTCACGGGGCTCAAAATTTTGATGATAGCAAAAGGGCGCAGATAACGAGGGATTAATTTTCCCTCACCAGGATCGTTACCTCTTTGTCGCACAGGGGTATTTCTCGCGAAAACAGTATCACCCACCTTCCCGTGAAAGACAGTTCTACCCCGATCAAAACGTCGTCTCTGAGGCTGATGAGCCAAGCGGGTATTTTTCTGAGAACGTACCGAATTGTCTCTATTTGCGGAGAGATGGAGCGGGTAAAAGATCATTAATACTCCACAAATTAGAGATAGGAGAGTTTAAGGGATACGCCAGGATGACAGAGGCTGGTGACGCGCCGGCAGCTTCATGTTGGGCGGAAATGAAGGCAAGGTTTAACCAAGGAATGGTTTCAGCCCATTTATGGGGAGATTTGGCATGGAAAATTATCAACGCTGCTTTTAAATTACGGTTCACCCTTTCCTCATAAGATCCCGGGGAGGGCGAGAGGGGTAGTAGGGGTGGGGGTAGTAATATGTTTAACTGCACGATCAAAACAAAAGAAGCGGAACAGCTGAGAAATGAAAGCAGGAGCATTATCCGTGACAATTGCCCTTGGCGGACCAAAACGAACAAATATATCAGTTAATTTATGTATGGTAATTGAAGCAGTGACGCTACGGGTCAGAAACAACCAAACGAAACGAGAAAAGGCTTCTACAGCCACCATAATGTAACGATTACCGACTCTAGTTTCGAGGAGAGGGTCCAATGTAATCTACGAAGCTTTCGCTCATGGGTTGTTCCTCATGTTCTGATTGCAAAAGCCCATGTACGTTAGTGCTACTGGGTTTACCTTGCTTGCACAGTTCACAGTGCTGTACTAATCGGCGAATGTTTTGATTAACTGTTGGTCATGTAAGGGAGGCCTTTAGCTACATCTACATCTACATACATACTCCGCAGTCCACCGTAAGATGCGTGGAGGAGGGTACATTGTATCACTACTGGGCATTCCCTTTCCTATTCCACTCCCAAATAGAACGAGTAAAAAAAAAAGAATGACTGTATGCCTCCGTACGAGCCCTAATTCTCTTGTCTTCTCTCAGTTCTCCAACACCGATAGCCACGCATTTCCCGTTGATGTGCAGGAATGTGAAGTTCCTTTTTTTTTTTTTTTTTCGAAGTACAACAAAGGAAGTTAAAAAGTAAAATAAAGAAAGTTAACTCTTCTCCGTCGAGTTGAGGTAATGTAAAACAAAGCATCGTTGTAAGTATATGAAAGAAAGGATCCAATCGAACCCACTGAGCTATCCTGGCACGCTACACGGCCCTTACTTTTAGTACCGCCAAAATCTCACCTTTACTTTTCATATCCTTTCTTTCAGGAAGGCTAGTCCTGCGAGTTTCGAGGAACGCCTGCGAAGTTTGTTAAGTAGGCGGCGAGGTACTGGCGGAAGTAAATCTGCGAGGTCGGGCCAAGAAGCGTGCCAGGATAGCTCAGTCGGTAGACAAAGGTCTGAGGGTAGAATCCTGGCCCTGCACAAAGTTTTAATCTTCGAGAAAGCTTCATATCAGCGCAAAATCCGCTGCAGAGTGAAAATATCGTTCAAAATGTTCAAATGTTTGTTAAGCTAAATGGACTTAACTGCGGGGTCATCGATCCCTAAACTTACAGCCTAACTTATACTAAAGACAATACAAACATCCATGCTCGAGGGAGGATTCGAACCTCCGACGTGGGATGCCGCGCGATCTGCAACGTGGCGCTCCAGACCACTCGGCTACTCCCGCGCGGCAAAATATCGTTCAGACTAATAATAACATAAGTTCCTTAGGTAACAAGTGCGCCAAACTCGCAATTTTTTTAATTTTTACAAACTTTGTTTCATTCATGACCGGTTTAGACAATTCTCCATTGTTATCATCTGATCTATATGTTGCAATAAACAACATTCCATTTGTACGTGCATTTCAGAATTTTTTTCATTATCTGTACGTCATCAAAACTCGTGCAGTAAAATATTGTCTGATCATAAGGAAGCAATAATAATGATTGTTTTACTGCATGATTTTTACTAATGTACAGATAATGGAAAAAAAACTAGCGATCTTTGGTCCAACTGTTGCCTCAGATGTTTAGATCGCCTCCATGTCAAGCATATTCATAATTAGAAACCAACCACCAAGAAAGAACAATAAACAGCCCCAACGACTACAATCCCGGAGTAACACAGCAGTAGTAGTGGACTGCAGTTGTTTAGAAAACACATTCACCTAGGCTTGGCAGCAAGCTCTCTAGTAAGACGATGGAAGTCAGCCAACTTCATTCATTGAAGAGCTGCCAAACTCATAGAGAACAAGACTGTCAGGCCTGAGTGGCATCTAAACATCCGGAGTGCATTTTCATTATGTAACCTGATTCGGTCGGCGGATATCGCTTGATAGGGTCGCCCGTTACCACGCAACTTTTGTGATCCGGGGAAATGTACTGATCTGGGACAGAATCCGCCTAACCGATTGGTCGGCGTGCTTGCTAGTTTGGATGGATTGCAGGGACCTTATGTGGTAGGCGTACGTAGGTACACTTGAAGAGAAAGGTCCTTCAACAATAGTAACACATGACAAATTTAATAAAATTAAATGAAAGCTCTATTTGTAGAAGTAATATTTCTGTGTCAATGCAGAGATCAAACTTGAGGCGCTCTTTCGCATAGCATGACACTTTGTCCCAAATCGCAGTAGTCTAACTGCTGGATCGTAAAACTCCTGACTCGAAGCACACACTTGATGAACGCGTTGCAGTCTGTTTAAAGACGTGCACCTTCTCTACAGCCCGTAGGCGCCGTTTGTTTAACTATGCCGCGGTGAATCAGATTTCGTACCAAAGTCCCACAGTTACTTAAGTAATCTAATGCGAGCATCGGTATATTGGAAAGGCGACCATTACAGTGCGAAACTTCGCGCTAATCGTTATAACATAGCTTCCTGTTCGTTATGTCACAAACCTAATGTTCCATTTACATATACTGGGTGAATCATCTTACATTTGAACCGCAAACAAAGCGGATATGGGACGTTTTGTTGGTATGCTCGTCGCGGTATTCCGTGAACGACGAGAGTCGTCCACAAAGTAAGTTCCGTTTTTGTTTCTATCTGCGGCAGCGGTACGATCGCAGTTACGAGCATGCGCCGCAGTTACTCTGACTCAAGGAGAAGACATGTACGCCATTTTCAGATCGCTGCTGCCGACGTGTGCTTTGTAGTGCATCTTTATAATGTTAGTTGTAATTGAAAATGCCGCCGCATGTGAAATTAGATCTATCATCTGTTTTCTAAACGCAAAGAAAGTTTAACCAAAGGAAATTCATCAGCAAATCTGCGAGGTGTACGGGCGAAATGCTATGATAGATCCAATGGTTAGATGATGAAGGACGTGATCAAGTGCACGATTAAAAACGAAGTGAACGCCCGTCTGTGGTTACTGATGAACTGGTTCACACAATTGAAGGGAAATTTACACTTAGTTCCCCTGCTATGGAAGTTCTGCAAATCTCACGATCACTAATTCATGTAACTGTTACTGAAAACTGAAAAAATGTTCAAATGTTGTTAGAGCTTAAGGGACTTCACTACGAGATCATCAGTCCCTAAACTTACAAACTACTTATGAACTAGCTAATAGTAAGGACGGCACAAATATCCATGCCCAAGAGGGGGGGGGGATTCGAACCCCCGACCATAGTGTCCGTGCAGACCGTGACTGGCGCGCCGCAGTCCCTTCGGCCACCGCGGCCGGCGAAAACTGAAATTTCGAAAACTTTGCTCACGTTGGGTACCCAAAATTCTTACTGAATAACACAAACAACAACGGATTGCCAGTGCACTTCAGTTTTTGACACGCTACAATGAAGAAGGTGATGGTTTTCTTTCTCGGATAGTCACGAGTCACAGGGTATGTAACTTGGGTATCGTACGACACTGCTGAAACAAAATGGCAATCACTGAAATGGAGGCACACTTCATTCTCAAATAAGGCTAAGCCTAAGCAAATCTTGACACCTCGAAAAGTCATGTGCACCGTTTTTTGGAACAGAAAAGTCATTTTGCTGATTGATTTCTTACTGTGAGGCCAAGCAATCAATGTACATGGTTACTGCTAGACCATTAAGAAAACTGTGCCGCGCAATACAGAACAAGCGCCGAGGATTACCGTCAAAAGATATTGTTTTTCCCCGCGATAATGCCCGATCTCACTCGGCGAATGTGACCAAACAACTCTTACCAGAATTTCACTGGGATGTGTTTGATTATCCATCGTGCAGCGATCTCTTCTTACACCTAAAATCTGTTATTGGTGATCAACACTTCAACGATGATGACGAGCTGAAAGAACATGATGCCACATATTAGAATACAGAGGCGGCAACCTTCTATGGAGAAGGCATACAAAAACTTGTGCCACGCTATGAAAAGTGCATACAAAATTTCGGATGTACAAAAGTAGTTTGACAGTTGCAGATTTTTTACAGTAAATATTTTTTCTTTATCTGTACACATTTGTTTTATATCAGCAAACGGAACTTACTTTGCGGACGTACCTCGTATTCTGCACACACTCGTTGCACTGATGAAGTGCTTCATCACAAATTAGCAGTAGTTTCCCAAATGGATGCATCAGATTGTCTAAAAAATGTTCAAATGTTTGTAGTGCTTAAGGAAATTAACTGTGGGGTCATCAGTCGCTAAACTTACAAACTACTTATAAACTAGCTTATACTAAAGTCGGCACAAACATCCATGCCCGAGGGGGGATTCGAACCTCCGACGGGCAATGGTCTAGCGCATCGTAGCATAGGGCTTCGATGCCCTCGGCCACTCCGCCGCGGCCATCAGATTCTCTCAATAATGCTTCGTCTTTGAAACTCACTGATTAGACAGAACATTCTGCGCATACATCTGCAAGGCATACTGTAAAACTGTATACTCTGGCCTCGAAAGGCCTAACAGTTACCGACCGGACGTCATGTCATCCTCCGCCCTAAGGCCACAGAGTAACATATACAGAGGAGAAGCCCCCCCCCCCCCCCCCTAAACCACTGTCCTACGCTCCCCTCGTAGTTCCGTAAGATGCTTGTAGGTGTCAGGCGGTTCGCTGGCTTAGGGTGCCTCTCGCACGTCAGAGGGTAGTGTGGAGGGGAGGCTGAGGGGAGAGCTCATGCCACCTGCCACGAGACCACGGCTGTGTCTGGCGTGCTGGCGTTTGAGGGGAAGTGGTGGTGGGGACAGCCGCTACCTGCCGCCTGCTCTGGCCAGTTTAAAGAGCTGCTTCTAACCGCTGCGTCTTCATGGGACATCTTACGGAACTGCTGGAAACCCTCCCTCCCCGCACCCCTGAGCGTTGGACCGGGCCCATACGGAGGCTTCCCGTCTCTATATATTTGTCTGTGCTAAGGCGTCAACGGATGTATGGAGTGGAACATTGTCAGCGCTCTCACTCCCGGCCATTGTATTGGTTTCCGTGACCGGAGTCGCTACTGGTTATTCAAGTAGCTCGTCAGTTACCTTCACAAGGGCTGAGTGCACACCACTTCCCAACAGCTGTCGTCAGACCCGGACAGAGACCCGTCCAAGTTCGACAATGCTTCGTTGATCTAGCGGGTCCTGGCGTAACTGTGCGGCACGGACTCTTGTACTTCTGTCCATGCACACTGATACATCACCCTTGGTTTACAGCGACAACGTGTATGGGGACAATGCCCCTTACGCCGGTGCCTATTACTTTCGATAGTGCAAGTGCAGTATGTCAATTACAATTTGCTCATGGCAGGGAGCGATCTTATAAATGTATTTTGTAAATAATGAAATGCCAAGATCGCGGTATTTCGTCTTTATTTATGAGAGACGGCCGGGCCGGCCGCGGTGGCCGAGGGGACTGAGGCGCTCCAGTCACGGTCAGCACGGTCACTACGGTCGGGGGTTCGAATCCCCCCTCGGGCATGGATATTTGTGCCGTCCTAGTTCGTAAGTAGTTCATAAGTAGTTTGTAAGTTTAGGGACTGATGACCCCGTAGTTAAGTCCCATAAGCTTAACAAACATTTGAACATTTTTTTGAGAGACGGCCGGTTACGATGTACACAGACGTCATATTCTGGTCTCTGCAGTAAATAGTAACATTACTATATGAGTACACATTGTAGCCAGATGGATTGTACTGGTGGGTTGTCACACATTAAAATTAGCCGTTTGGTTGTCACATATAAAACTCGTATAGTCTTATATAAATAAAGAGCCACCATGTTGTACACTTGTGAGTGATAACAAGCTCCACTCACATGCTTGTTGTCACTCACAAGTGTACAACATGGTGGCTCTTTATTTATATATGACTATACGAGTTTTACACTGACAACCAAACGGCTAATTTTAATGTGTGACAACCCACCAGTACAATCCATCTGGCTACAATATGTACTTATGTAATAATGGCCGGCCGCGGTGGCCGAGGGGACTGAGGGGTTCAGTCACGGTCTGCACGGCCAATACGGTCGGAGGTTTGAATCCCCCCTCGGGCATGGATATTTGTGCCTTCCTTAGTTGTAGCTAGTTCATAAGTAGTTTTTAAGTTTAGGGATTGATGATCCCGTAGTTAAGTCCAATAGACTCTACAAACATTTGAACTTTCTGTCTGTGTACATCGTAACCGGTCGTCTCTCATAAATAAAGACGAAATACAGCGATCTTGACATTTCATTATTTACAAAATACAGTATGTCGATTGTTTATCTGCCGAGCGCGTCACCTGTGACTGAGCAGCAGTATTGCCAACTGGAACCATAATTACGGGGGGCATACGATAATTTCAGTGCTTGTACGATGTACGATAGTAGCTTGTACGATACTGGCCATACATACGATAATTTTTTTCCGGCTGGAGGTACCGTTTAAACCGTGCATATCAAGCACACTTAAGACAATACGAATTGTCGACAGAACTAATGTAAGTGAAATTACATTAAACTCATGATAAGACGTTATCCTTGTATGGTAGTTGTGGTTGCCAACACTATAAATGACGTATACATCGTTCATCGGTTGTCGTAGTTGTCATCACTGTAAATAAAATCGTTATCTAGCTACGTGTTACGTGCGATTATATCACTCGCATTGATGTCGTTACTTCGAAATACCCCGTTCCTTGGAAATTATGATTACTTTTTCTATTAATTAATTTATTTGCTTTATTTTTATTTTTTGCCTGATGATAATTCTGAGACACAATCTGTAATTCTGAGTGTGTAGTACGATGTTTTCGCATTTACAATTTGGCAACACTGGTGAGCAGGGCAGTTCATGAGCAGACTTCGAGGAGCGAAGCCGCGAGTGGTGTCCAGGCCGTGATGGCGGAGTGATTAAAAATTTTTCTGATTGGTGTGTGTGTCCTTCGCCGTCGCAGTAGACCCCCAGTATCGTTCGTAATTCAATAGGAAGTGTTACGCGTACCACGAATAGCGACAACCGAACCGATATTGCATCTTCAATTTTGACTACACTAACAATGCATCAAGTGGATAACAGCGGCCGTGGAGGAGTGGCCGAGCACATTGAGACGCTATGCTACGATGCGCGAGGCCGTTCCCCGTTGGGGGTTCGAATCCCCCCTCGGGCATGGATGTTGTGTTGTCTTTAGTATAGGGTAGTTCATAAGTAGTTTGTAAGTTTAGGCAGCGGTGGAGTAGCCGAGCGGTCTAAAGCGTCTCGCTGTGGAGCGCGCGGTTGCTCGCCGTGGAGGCATGGGTGTGTGTGCTGTCCTTAGGTTAGTTTACCTAGGTTTTAGTAGTTTGTAAGAATTACAAACATTTGAACATTTTGTAAGTTTAGGGACTGATGACCCGCAGGTAAGTCCCATAGTCTTAGAAACATTTGATTCGGATAACAACGGCGACCGGGACTTCAGAAAATATTCTGAAAATGCTGACCGTGACTAGAAAAGCCGCGAGCATCTCACATTAGTGTCAATGGAAGAATCTCTGTCTATATAAAAGCGAAAGGACGCTCATTCACTCACTCACACACTGACTAAACACGAAATCTCGAAAAATACTTCACCTATGAAGCTGAAATTTGGCAGGTGGAAGACGTAAGCTAAAAAAAAAAAAAAAAAAAAAAAAAAAATGATAAGGATAGCACTTAACGACTTCCAACAAACTTTAAACATAATTTCAAACTTCTGGGAAACTTTTCTCGCTGACCACCCTAGAAAAATGATGAAAGATGAAAAGTTTGTAGCTTACTACATTTTCGGCGTTCATGCAGTAAAATTACGGCATTTGGCATGACGTTACAATTTACTGGTCGTACACTATTAATTATATTCGCGAGATATGTTACAGACAGTATACACACATACCACTGAACGTACGTTCGAAATTTTATCATAGTACGACACAGTTAATGAGATATGGAGTCATAAGCAATTAGCTTAATGAAAAACGGTCTCATCACTGTATTCGCGACATATTTTGCAGACATTTTACATATACTCCACTGGATTTATCATCGAAATAATATCGTATTACGACATATAGTTCACGTGCTATAACGTCAAAGACAATGAAATGCATAAAAGTTCCCCCTAATAACCATGAGGTTGTAATTTACTATGTCTTTACTACCCACTCCATTTACATTTCGCAGTCCGTTTCCTAATATTTCACTCTACGAACCTGGTAAATACTGTTTTTGTAGGACACATAATTCAGGAGATATTGCGTCATACACGTCACATCCGTAAATAGGTACTGCATTATGTTGGACATTTTGTTAAGTCTTTATTACTCTGTTCGCAGCACATTCCGCAATCAATATCCAGTTATACCACTGAAAGGAGCTACAATATTATATTACTGAACGGCACATTGATCACCAGATACGGCGTCATAATATTAGAAATGCGAAATAAGCTCTCTCTGGCACGCTTTTACGACTAAACCGCTTAACCGATATTAATGAAAGTGACTATGGAGATAAATTGAATTCTGAAGAAGAACACAGGCTACTTTAGAAACCGTGTAATTTAATATATTTGTTGATTTTACGAATATAACTCCAAATACGGAACAGACGAACATTAAGGTTTGAAAACTCCTTGGAAAAGATATTTATTCTTGGACGTCTGAAATTTATCACAGTTAAAATTCTTTTAATGGTTGACAGGTAGTACGTAATACGATTCAGCATAATGAATGCAATACCTACACAAGACGTCAACGTCTTCACCTCCGAACCTATTTCAATGACATTTGAATCCTGCATAATTTATACGTCGTGCGACGTATAGCGTCTTCACTCAGAGTTTTAGTTACGAAGTAATAAACAGAGTTTCCTTTCGTATTTAATAATCTCTTTACTTTCATTTCGATAAAAAAGGGCGGTATTTACCGTCATTATAAGCACGGTTTCTTTTTAAACCAGAAAATTCGAAACTTTTCGTCTGAAAGTTATGATTCTGATCATAACTTAAGAACAAAGTTGCAAAATTATTTTCCTTCGATTGTCTTTGATACGTGTGCAAGGACATCAATGCGAGTGAAGCCGCGGATAAAAGCTAGTATTTTCTGTTTGCTATTTGTCAAAATTCACATGAATGTGGCAATATTGTGCAGCCTAATTAACTGTAGGCTGTTTACGATAGAAACAGCTTCCGCAAAGTACTGATCAGCCTTATCCAGCACGATCAATCATATTTTATTTATCAGTTCTGACGGTAGCAGCATTGTTTACCGGATGAAGCGGGACTGTTTCAAACGTTTCAAATGGGAGCCGCAACTAAATTTTTCCTTTAGGTGGTGTTGCTTCGTTTTTTCGATGTTGAATTTGAACCCGTGGGGCGACATTTCAATAGTACTAATGTACATGTCTTGTGAATACGAGTGTGTATGTGGTGTTTATTGTATATTATTATTTTTTCTGGAGTTGTGCCAACTAGCTCATCGCCGCGGCGGAATAGCCAAGCGCGCTAAGGCGCCTTGCTACGTTCCGTGTGGCCGTTGCACTTCGGAGGTTCGAGTCCTCCCGCGGACATGGGTGTGTGTGTGTGTCTGTGTGTGTTGTTCTTAGGATAAGTTAGTTAAAGCAGTTTGTAAGCTTATGGACCGATGACCACTGCAGTTAGGTCCCATAACTTTAAAAACTGTTTAACAAGATCAGCAACAACCTCACCCCCACAATTACGACAGCTGGTCGCCCGGCTAAAGAAAGCAGGAAGTATCCGGCAACACGTCACTTTGCATGTCCGTCGGCTGGAAGCCGCTCTATTTCTCGTCGCGTTTGTTGCGTGAAAGTCCCCCAATGCCTTCCAAAATAGCCACGGCGACGCCGTCTCTTGCAGATTATGGCTCTGGTTTGCCGGTCGCCGGAAGATAGCATCAAGTTGCCGGACGACGAATAAAGATTCGTAACGACCGATAGCGTTGCCGTTTCAGTTGCACAGTGTTTTTCACTGTAAGGGGGTAGGTCTGCAAGAGGGCGTAATCAGATTTTGTTCTATGATTCCCAGTACAGATTCACTAGAATAACCTACTAAAAAGTTATGGGAAAAGTCCTAATCCGAAAAAATCGCTGGTAGTTTTGAAAAATTAGAATGTACAGTACTATATTTTTGTTATGTGGTAAGGGACACTGTTGCACAATGTAAAACGGAATACTAAAAATGAAGGCATTACAAATGCACTGATTATCGATACGTGTATAGTGCGCGACACTCTTTGTGCCATGAAACTGGTTTTGCCCTGTGGTGTCAGCAAAAACGGTGATGGTAACGGAGCAGTTAACCACAACCTTATGGCCCACAAAAATTTTTTATTAAAGGACTGAGCCAAAAATATGAGGTTTATGTGGTAAATGTGTGTAATAACAAAATAATGTAACTTTCAACCTCTCCCATGCACCTCAGACATTGCCGAGATGGGTAGCTTGCGTGCCTCAACGATACAGATAACCGTATCGGAGGTGCAACCTCAGCGGAGGCGGTATCTGTGGAGAGGGGAAGCAGCCTTTTCAGTAGTTACAGGGGCAACAGTATGGATGATTGACTGAGCTGGCCTTGTAACATCAGCTAATGTGGCATTGCCACACAGGTACTACGAACGGCTGAAAGCAAGGGGAAACTACAGCCGTTACTTTTCCCGAGGACACGCAGCTCTACTGTATGAACATATGATGATGGAATCCTCTCGGGTAAAATATTCCGGAGGTAAAAAAGTCCCCCATTCGGATCTCCGGGCGGGGACTACTCAGGAGGATGTGATCATCAGGAAAGACAATACTGGCATTCTACGAGTCTGAGCATGGAATGTTAGATCCCTTAATCGAGTAGGAAAATTAGAAAATTTAAAAAGGGAAATGGATAGTTGAAGTTAGATATAGTGGGGATTAGTGAAGTTCGGTGGCAGGATGAACAGGATTTCTGGTCAGGTGAGTACAGGATTATAAATACAAAATCAATTGGGGTATTACAGGAGTAGGTCTGATAATGAATAAGAAAATAGGAATGCGGGTAAACTACTATGAGAAACACAGTGATCGCATTACCGTAGTCAAGATAGATACTAAGCCAACACCGACCACAGTAGTACAGGTTTATATGCCAACTAGCTCTGCTGATGATGAGGAGATCGAAGAAACATATGAGGAGCTAAAGGAAATTATTCAGACAATTAAGGGAGAGAAAAACTTAATTGTTATGGGAGACTAGAATTTGGTAGTAGGACAAGAAAGGGAAGGGAAGATAGTAGGTGAATATGGTCTGGGCAAAAGGAATGAAAGAGGAAGCCGTCTGGTAGAATTTTGCACGGAACATAATTTAGTTATAACAAACACCTGGTTTAAAAATCAGGAAACAATGTTGTATACGTGGAAGAGACCAGGAGACACCCAGAGATACCAGATAGATTATATAATGGTAAGACATAGATTTCGGAACCAGGTTTTAAACTGTAAGACATACCCAAGGGCGGATATAAACTCTGACCATAACTTATTGGTCATGAACTGTAGGCTGAAACTGAAAAAAACTGCAGAAAGGTAGGAAAATAAGGAGGTGGGACCTAGATAAACTGAAGGAACCTGAAGTTCTTGAGAATTTCAGAGGGAGCTTTAGGCAACAATTAACAGAAACGGGGGAAAATAAAACAGTAGAGGACGAATGGTTATCATTGATAGATGAAATAGTGAAGGCAGCAGAGGACAAAATAGATAGGAAGACAATCACAACGTTTCTATTTTTCTTTCTTTCTTTTTTTTCATTTTCTTGTCTCTTGTTTAGCACGCTCCCACTACCTTGAGTTTATCTGATCGCGCTCTCTCTTTATCGCAGAGTAAGACAGTATTACACAATATTCTGTGTGTATAGTAGTTGCTTCCTAGTATTTTAATCCATATTCCTTTTCTCTTAATTACTTTGTAGCGGACAACCTTTCCCTCCACGCTTGTTTCTGTAACCACTGAAAGTATTAACAAGTCACACCATTCATGTTTCGGCTTCCTTCTACAACGTTAAAGTCAGATGGTCCAAATTCCTTCGTTTCCGGTTTGACCAGTTTTAGTGCTTAACCACTATCCAATACAGTGCTCCAAATGCACCCAACCTGGCACAAATAAATAAATAAAATAAAAAATGAGAGCTCTCTTTGTACACTGATTTCACAAAAGTCTCGAAATAGCGATTACCACAGATACAGACGGCGTTAGTACTGCGTATACGATTTATGAAAGGGCGGTGGATTGCTAGAGTAGTAATTTGTACTCGATGTATTGCTCTGTTTGACTCCATGCACAGGCGTATCAAGGCCGTTATTACGGCCAGAGGTGGTTGTTCCGGGTACTGATTTCTCAGGATCTATGGACCCAAATTGAGTGAAAATGTAATCACATGTCAGCTCTAATATAATATATTTGTACGATGAATACCCATTTATCATCTGCATTTCTTCTTGGTGTAGCAATTTTAATGGCCAATACTGTACTATGTTATTGGACTGTCCGTCTTCATAGCTCAGGCGATAGAGTCGCTGACTACCAGGGGTCTGGCTTCGTTTACCGGCAGGGGACTGGGTGTTGTGTGTTGTCATCATCATCATCAATTCATCGTCATCGGTATCCAAGGCGCCAAGTAAAATGACTTGCAATAGGCGGCCGAATAATCCCATTTGGGATAGTATTATTGTGGTGTCGCACAAGTACCAAATGCGCGCCACCTACTTTCGCCGCGCGCCGCCATGCACGCACGGCGCGGCGTTCTTACGACGTCAGCCACGAGCGCCCTCTGTTACAACTCCGCTCGTGGCCACCACTGAACGACATCGTTCACTTGGGTCTGAGATAGGAACGAGTTAACACTTCGGAATCAGATAGGCACCAGTGAAGACTTGGCTATCGTACAGGCACTAGGCAGACCTCTAATTCAACTATGTATCAGCATTCTGCAGTACTGATCTATGTAAAAGTTAAGTATTGTATAAATTTTGTGCAATATATATCTGGTTCTAATTTACTCTAGTGCTTCCAGTTTCTGGCTGCTCCCCTCCGTACCTGCACCAGCGTGCTATCTTTATTCCTGTGTCGGTCTCATTCCACTCGGCCACCGACACCTACGACGGAAACGAGACACAAAAGCGGCGACGAGACTGGGACACAAAAATTATTGGAATTGTAAATTTATTTAAATTGCTGCGCGGTATGGAACTGACGTAGGGCATCGGAAAAGCTTGAAGAAGGGCAACACGTTTTGTGTTATTGTGATAGGGGGGGGGGGGGAGTGGATGGGGGTCACCGACCATGATTCACGATTTTCAGCGAGAACTATTAACGAAATTTAATTCACCTCGTTTCTTCTCCAAATGGGTACATATTTTATGTTTGCCACCTACATAAGGAAGATGATCGTTACAATTACCTAAGTGAAACGAGAGCGCAAACAGAGATTTACGTGTTATTTGTCCACACAAGCTATTCGACAATAGAGTGGTTCGACGAACGAAGGATTGGCCGATTACCCTCGTACCTATAGCTACAGTTGAAATGCACACTAACTTTTCGAGTTTATTTTTATGTTTTGTTCCCATTATGTCCATCTATTGTTTAAATTTGAATGTAATTTTTAGATGAAGTAGCCAGTACATTTCAAACTCGAATGTTACTCTGTTTCCTCCATGTAGATATAATTAAGAAGAGATATCTTAACGTCACAAACTTTAAGCCAAAGTCGGGCAAGTTAGTAACTCCAAAACATTAGTTCCTGGTGAAAGTCTTTTATCAAAAATGTTAGGTTACATTATTTATGAGTGTACTAATCGTTCTGAAAATAGTGTTAAATGTAAAAGAATCGCATTTCGTTCATATTTCAATCTGTTTAAGTGATAATTCCGTTGACATTACTGAATTTTGGTTGAGCTGTCTACTATAAATGTAGTGATTTTATTTATTTAATTTATGTTAACATTTCCTATGAATGTAACTCGAAAATATCTGTGGGAGAACGCTGCAAGAAGGAAAATCCACCAAACGTAAGAAAATATGTTCTCAGAATTTTAAAGAGGACACAGATCGATCAAAATTAGCTTTTCGACACTTGGCATCTTCATTATTGGTAACGTATAAGAAAGAGAAAGTTACGTTAATATGGAGTAATGGAATAAGTTCAATTATATTGAACCTGATCAAATCTAATAATGGAAAGTCCAGGTTGGAATTAAACAATATAATAAGGACAACTCACCGCAAAGACGTGACGATAAACTGCGACAGACATGTAAAAAAGGCACACACATACAAAATTTAGAATATCGGCCATGACTTCTTCAGGAAATAGAACATATAATATAACATAGAACATTGCGTGAATGTTCTATTTTCTGAAGAAGGCTATGGCCGATAACTTTAGTGTTGTATGTATATGTCTTTTTTATGTGCCCGTCGCAGCTCGTCGTCATGTATTTGCGGTGAGTTGTAAACTGTCCTTATTATATTATTTAATTCCAACCTGGACTTTACATTGCTGAATTTGATTAAATATGCATGTATGAAAGAACGTTTGAAAATGTGCGATTTTAGACTTTCTCGCGTTCTCGATGATGAAGTCTTGTGGTATCAGCCGCGTCAGGGCGTTGTTCTGTGGCAACGCTTCTGCAAGTTTCCTACTTGCCATCCGCAGGCACCTGAGGATGGCAAGTAGGAAACTTGCTGATACGTTGCCACAGAAAACGCCCCGACTCGGCTGATAACCCAAGAAGACTTCAGCAACGTTAGAAAATGCTTTCCCGACGCTATATTATTCAGTAAAGCGATTCAATAATTTCTATTTAACACAACAGTTGCGCAAACACGACACCAATTATAAACAAGAAGCAATCCTTGAATGAAAGTCTGTTAATGCTTTGGAAAGAGTAACATGACGGCGACGGCTACAAACAACCTACAGCCCAAGTCTGTAACACCAACTTCCCTCATTACACCACCACAGTGTCTTTACTTCAAACTCGGTGCCGCGGTGGAGTAGCCTAGTGGTCTAAGGCGCCTCGCTGAGGAGCGCACGTTTGCTCGTTGTTGGAGGTTCGAGCCTTCCCTGGGACATGGATGTGTGTGTTTTCCTTAGGTTAGTTTGCCTTAGTTTAAGTAGTTAGTAATCTACGCACTGATGACCACGTTGTTCGGTCCGATAGATTCATATACATTTGAACATTTAAAACTCAGTGTATAATATCTGTTCACGAATGTTAGAGTCTATTCGATGTGTCAGTCAGTTAACGTCTGATGATAGCTTTGTATGCCAAAAATCGTTTAACAAAACAAAAAAAAAAAAACAAAACAAAAAAAATGTTCAAATGTTTGTATAGTCTATGGGACTTAACTACGGGGTCATCAGTCCCTAAACTTACAAACTACTTATGAACTACTTACGAACTAGGATGGCACAAATATCCATGCCCGAGGGAGGATTCGAACCCCCGACCGCAGTGGCCGCGGAGACCGTGACTGGAGCGCCTTAGTCCCCTCGGCTACCGCGGCCGGCAATCGTTTAACAAAATCATTCAATACTGCAGAACGTTCACAATATTGTCCATTTAATTTTAAAATCAACACTTTATTTTCCCAGCTGGTAACGTTTGTGTAGCTTTCATAATCGATATCTAACACGTATTACCCTATTAAAGGGGACCGCTTTAGCTTTTTTTCCCAACTTGTTTTGTGGTACATGTGGAGCAAACGGTTCTGTAGAATCTACCATTGTGATATTGACCTCGAATTTGCTCATTGTCGTAATTAGGGAAACGTGATTACTGGAAACTGGACTCAAAAAACACGTTTTACATCCGAAAATTTGGAAACAACACACGTCAGACTGTGTAATGAATCATCGTGGAAGCAAGTAAATTTCATAATTCGGTGAATTATTCAAGGAAGCAGACTGTTGTATGTTCAAACATCATATCGAAAATCAAACGAACCTGCGCTTGATATAATATCCGGCAACTTTTCGTTGTCTCTAAACGACATTCGCGAAGTCTGACAGCTGTGAAATTTAAACATCCCTCCGACTGCGTGCTTTGAACTAATAACAAGCGAGCCGCTTTGTGCTGATTCGTCGGAGCCTGGGATGCAATGGCGAACGCCAGGGCTAGGCGATTTACAACAACAAAACAAATAATGTGCGTAAATCCCCGTCGTACACAAGTATTAATCATTCCGTTCCAAAAGAAACAATAAAATCCATGCAATATGAAGCTATGTTAAAGGAAAAAAAGTGAAAGAGAAAGATAAGTACTATCACAAATTATTAAAAAGGTTAAGTCAACTATGGCAGTACAGACTGCACGCACTTCACTGTACAAGCATTTATTATAGAAAACCTAAGGTCGATAAATGTGAATAACAACAGAAAAGAAAATTGTAAATATAACAATCCGATTGTGAAACTCTTTGCTGAGAAGAATAAAGAAGGGAAGTTTTTGTGGCTGCATACCAGTTTGCATCGAAGGTTTGTAAATGTGTGGAAATGTCTCGTCCTGCTTTGGATAAAATGCTTCAAGTAAAAATGAAGTCGCTAAGTTGTTGAATTGTTTATCACACCGGACTAAAATCCCCTGCTTCTGAATGTTTCATGCTAATACATTACCGTTCACCATGTCCCGTTCACAGATGAAAATGACATAATTCAGTTTAATTTACCAATCACGAAGACACAAGCCGTTTTCTGCCAACATTGTTATCAAGATATGTTAAAATATTTTTAAATTTAAGGACTGCACTGCTGCGGTAATCAGACCCTAGACGTAAAAACTACTTAAACTAACTTATGGTAAGGACAATACACACACACTTACCCATGTCCTAGGGAAGACTCGAACTTCTGACGGCAAGCAGCTGCACGCTACGCAGCAAAGCGCCTTAGCGGTCTCGGCCACTCTCTATCGGCAACACTGTTATTGCGATCGCGGGTTAACTCTCCAAAAATTCAAATTTCAAATGTTTGTATAGTCTATGGGACTTAACTACGGGGTCACCAGTCCCTAAACTCCAATCAAAATAACCGTCACATAGATCAGTTTGTACGTTATGACACACAAGTTTTCTTTTTAAACGTGTGCTAATGTTCGTAAAACGTATACATCTTACAAAATTGTTTGTATGTGTGTTCCGCATCTCCTCCTAATCTAATGGACCAATTTTAACCAAACTTAGTACATGTGTTCTTTCGTACCAGGCAACAATCTCTCTTGGGGTAAGAACCACCTGCGACAGATACGAAAGGAGATATGATTTCATAAACAATGACATTCGTGAAAAACGGCCACATCATACGATAACATTTCACATCTGCTCCGAAAATAATGGGCCGATTTCAACCAAATTTGGTACAAATATTCTTTAAGGTCTTGAACCATTTACCTAAGGTACATCGTTCATATTACATAATGCCATAAACAACGACAACTGTCTCATTTTGCGGCTCATGACGGCACGTTGCGGATCGCGCGGCCTCCCGCGTCGGAGGTTCGAATCCTCCCTCGGGCATGGATGTTTGAGTCGTCTTTAGTATGAGTCAGTTCATAAGTAATTTGTAAATTTAGGGACTAAAGACTCCGCAGTTAAGTCCCATAAGCTTAACAAACATTTGAACATTTGTATTTGCGGCTCATGATAGCGTGATTTTATTCGTCAAGTATTTGAGAATGAGAGCACTTAGCGACTTGCAATAAACATTAACCATAATTTCAGATCTTTACGAAACAAATTTCTCGCTGACAATCTCAACAAAACGATGAAAGGAAAAAGGTTTATCGCTTACTATTTTTGTGATGTTCAGGGTGTATATCTAATGCATTTGGCATGACATTAGACGTTATTACATGTATTCGCGAGACCTTTCACAGGCAGTATACATACATACTACTGAATGTTCCTTCGATATTGTATCACAGTTCGACATATAGTTCATGAGATATGAAGTCATGAACAATTTGGTTCATGAAAAATCGCAACATGAGGTTTTGATTTATTAGGTATTTACTACTAACAACATTCACACGTATTTTGCAGACATTAGCCACGTATGCCACTGAGTGTACCTTCAAATAGTACGACACATATTTCAGGAGATATGACGTCATAAACAATGAAATTTCCGAATAACTACTACATCATACGCTATTTTTTCACGTCTCCTCCAAAAATAATCGACCGATTTCAAGTATATGTGGAACACATTTTGCTTATTATCAGACAACAATCACTGTGGGGTTAAAAACTACTTATGACAAACAGTTCAGTAGATATGACGTCGTAAACAATCACCGACGCGTGGTTTACGAGACTTCATTCATCCACTATTTATTCGTCTCAGACAGTTTCCTAATATTACACTCTACGAATCTGGAAAATTATTGGAGACACCTATTCAAGGATACATGAAGCATAATATAGAGCTAAGACTTTTCACAGTCCAGCACAAAGGTGTCATGAACCACATGGCCAGCCTTTAGGACAAACAGAGTGGGCATAAATAAAATAATTCTTAAATTTCTGACGACGGAGACCACTCTAATGAAAAATGACGATTCGCTCGAAGTATTACAAAGTTAGGTCAGATTAATATTCAAGAAGTTGGTAAAATTAATCGCCAATAAAAGAAAATAAAATTAATTTTCCCCGATAATTTAAAATTACCGTTTGCTTGCTCGAACAGAGGACCGTAGTCTCGTGGGGGCGAAAAAATTTCCGTGTCCTGTATTAATTACTATATTAAACTGGCAAGATGGCGATCATCCACAAAGGCTACCAGAGACGTCAAGTTCAAACCCTGAGAGCCAGCGTCTTCGCGGAAGGACACTTCTGTTCCCGCCGTCTTTGACGAGTGGCCGCCAAGACACGCCGCCACCCTAGGAGTCGTGAAACCGAGCCTTGCGGACCAGGAGGAACTCTAACAATACTCTAGGTCAGGTTGGTAACACATCACTAGTTTTACCGCTGGAAGAATCAGCAGTTCTTAGGACAGGTCCGCGATCGTCTAGTGTGCAGAAGCCGCCTTGCTCAGTCTTGGTGATATGACATTGACCGACAGGAACTTCACAGTTTCACCGAGCAGGTATTTGCGATTAAAGTGAAGTAATTATATTCGGTCGCGAGTTTAATAAATATGCATCGCTCTGCACATCGGGCGATAGGTGCGATGATTACTAAGATGCTTTTCCTTTAATTTTTGTGCCGCCACTGTTTCGGGTTCAGACTACTGTTCCAATGACCAACATAAATTTTCATAAAACTCAATATGCTCTCTTTCCCTCTCGTTAAAGGCTAGTCGAGCTATTTGAACGTGCTTTATTTTCGATGATTACTCTCTATTGTTTGTCTTTTCCTGCAGCGAGAACCAGTAATCGTTTAATAAGATGTAACAGACTACCTAGTAATTCTATAGCCTTCACATGTTTTTATTCATATACAAAATAATAGAAACCCGTACTAAAAGAGAGGAGGTCCGATGCTGGCAACGGTCACAGCAATAGATGATTAACGGGTAAAGTCACCTGTTAATTGGGAAGCGGAAGTCAGGCATATCGATTTAAATCATAATCTCGTTTCTTTCTTCCCACAACCAATCATAGGAAGAGTTAGGCGCTACAATAAGTATTGAGCTGCAGATTTCTTTGTTTTACTTTAACATAACTTCATGAATAAATGCCAGCCGCGGTGGCCAAAGGGAACTGAGGAGCTCCAGTCACGATCTGCACGGCCACTACGGTTGGGGGTTCGAATCCCCCCTAGGGGATGGATATTTGTGCCGTCCTTAGGATAAGCTAGTTGATAAGTAGTTTGTAAGTTTAGCGACTGATGACCCTGTAGTTAAGTCACATAAGCTATACAAACATTTGAACATTTTGAACATGAATAAATCTTTTCCGAATTCTTATTTTCGTTTCTAATATAAGACTGGAAAAATGCATACATACCCGGGCAATAACGGGTTCAGCAACCAGTTGTTACTAAAAAGCTACAGTAGCTCTTATAATCGTTCCACCCTTCCAACCACGCTGTGGTGGAGGTATTTATTGCTCTCGAGTTTAGATCGTGGCGAATGCTCCTACGACCACTTTCTCTGAATCAGGTGGCCGGCTGCGTCATCGGACTGTTAAAGTCGGCCACGCTACCACTGCCGACTCCTGTAGCCAGCTGACAAGATTGGTGACTACACGTACAGTGGCGCTGCCGCCCCCTCCCCTTCCCCCTGCCCCTCTCGGGCAGGCCCGGTTTTCGAGGCGCCAGGGCCTCGTTTTTCCTCTTCAGCCTTTTTCCATCGCTTGCCCCCTGGAGAGCGAGTATCCCGGGGGTTGCGCAGCTTCCGCCGTCGTGAACACGAGGAGTGCTTTGACGGCGGAGATGCAAAGAGACCGCAGGCAACCTTCCACCAGAGTTTTGGGCCACAGTTTTCTTCCCGGTTTCCACCATTCTAGATATTTATCCAAGGTGTTAGACAATACATGCATTCTCATAGCTTACCTTGCCTGATATTTTATGCATTTTGCCGCGGCGGAATAGACGTGCGCACTGAGGCGCCCTGCTGCGGCGCGCGCGGCCGTTCCGCGTCGGGGGCTCGAGTCCTCTCTCGAGTATGAGTGTTTGTGTTGCTGTTAGGTTAGGCTAACTTAGTTTAAGTAGTTTGTAAGCTAGGGACTAATAACCAAGCAGTTAAGTACCATAGATTTACAAACATTTGAATTTTAGGAACTGGCAAAAACTTCGTCAGATATTTTTACTGTTAATGGTATACAATTTTTCCCCATCAGTTTGTTAGAGCTGTCCGTAAGTAATCGTGTTGTATTATGTAATGTGTTAATTATATACTTTTACAGTTTTCACATTTCAGTTTAAAGTTTTCATATAAATGTGGTTAACAATAATATTTCACATGGCACAGTTTTTGAATTATAGCAAATAAAATCGAACGGTTTGCAGTAAGACGTTCAAACAGTACGCTACGCCCGGCGTATCGATCGAATTAATATGCGCATGTGTCTACATAAAAAAAAGGGGGGGATTCGAACCCCCGACCGTAGTGGCCGTGCAGACCGCGACTGAGCGCCTCAGTCCCCTCGGCCACCGCGGCCGGCTGTCTACATCCACAAGGATACTCTGCAAATCACATTGAAGTGCATGGCAGAGAGTTCATCGAACCACTATTATGATATATGTCTATAGTTCCATTCTCTAATAGCTCACGGCAAAAAAGGAACGCCTAAATCTTTCTGTTTTCGATCTGATTTCTCTTATTTTATTTTCATGATCATGTCTTCTTATGTAGGTTTGTGCTAACAAAATATCTTCGCATTCGGAAAAGAAAGCTGGTGAAAGAAATTGCACAAATATATATCGGCGTAATAAATAACGCCTTTGTTTTAACGATTTTCAGCCCAACTCGTACATCATTTATGTGACAGTATCTCCCCTATATCACGATAATACAAAAACGATCTGCCCTTCTCTGAATTTCCTCTAAATCGTCAGTCAGTCCCTGGTGTGGATCCCACAATGCGCAGCAATACTCCAAAATAAGACGCGTAAGTGTAGTGTACGCAGTTTCTTTAGTAGAACTGTTGCATCTTCTAAGCGTCCTGCCAATGAAACGTAGTCTTTGGTTCACCTTCCCTACAATATGTTCTATGTGTTTTGTCCACTTTTTAAGTTGTTCGCAGTTGTTACTCCTAGGTATTTAGTAGAATTGACGGCCTGTAGCTTTGACTGATTTACCGTGTAAATGAAGTTTAAAGGGTTTATTTTAGTGGTTACATTTCTCATTATTAAGGGTCAACTGCCATATTTTGCACCATGCAGATAACTTATCTGAATCATTTTGCAGTTGCTTTTGATCTTCTGGTGATTTAACTAACCGATAAATGACATTCTAAGAGAGTTCCTCAGATTGTATCCTAAATCGTTTATAAAAGTAAATAGGGGGCCTATAACACTTCACGACAGATACAACTTCTATTCTACGTGATGACTTCCCGTCAATTACAACGTACTGTGTCCTTCAAAAAATGTTCAAATGTTTGTAGAACTTATGGGACTTAACTACGGGGTCATCAGTCCCTAAGCTTACGAACTACTTATGAACTAGCTAAGACTAAGGACGGCACAACTATCCATGCCCGAGGGGGGATTCGGACCCCCGACCGTAGTGGCTGTGCAGACCGTGACTAGAGCGCCTCAGTCCCCTCGGTCACTCCGGAAATCTAGAAAAAAGGAATCTGTTTAACATGCCTTGTCGATAGCGTTACATCATGTAAGGAAAAGACCTAGCTGTGTTTCACAAGAACTATACTTTCTGAATCCGAGTTGACAATAGGGACAATGGGACAAAAGGTGGTTCTCTTCGAGGTAGTTCATAAAATCTGAGTAAGGTATATGTTCTTGTTGCCTTGTTGTCTGACCATTTGAAAGTAAAAATGTCGTGCTACAGCGTGCCTAAACGTTTATAGATTGTGAAGTCCTACTGTGCGGCCGGTAACAGCCTAACTGCGGCTCGAAGGAAGTTCGCGACCGATTCAACCTGAAGACAACCGCTCCATTTGTGCTAACAATCAAGAATGTGATTCGTGAGTTTGAGAGAACGGGTAGTGTTCGTGATGACAGTGTTGGCAGTGTCACTCGTCAAAACGCCAGAAACATCGAGATGACATACACAATGTTGCAGCCCCAGGAAATCGATCAGAAAAGCTGCACAACGGGCGAGAATCAACCTAGAGACACGGCGCTAAACTTTTGTTAAAGACCTGCATATCTTCCCATACATAAATTCAAACTCCTCAGTATCTGGTCAGCACCACGGAGTTGAGGATATAAAGTCAGTGCGTAATGGATAGTTGTAAGTTATTGGTAAGTCAGATATATGTGAAGTATTTCATAATCACTCTCTGAATATAGCAGTTGAATTAAATAGAAGCTTAGCTCATACAGTTAGTCATATCTCTTAGAAAATATCATTTCCAGACTCTTGTCTGAGGTAGACCTCCGTGTTATTGATAAGGGACAGAGTGAGTAAATTATTACATGACTAAAGATTAAGGACTCCTAAAATGTGGTATCTGTCAGAATAATTTTGTTCCGGCTCTATTAGCCCAGTGCTTAGCCATATTTTTAATCTTTCCTTTCGGAATGGTCAGTTTATAAATAGAGATAATGTAGACTCTTTAGACCTACTTCACAGCCATCAGTTTTTGCTAAAGTTTTTGAAAAGTCAGTGTATTAGGGGTTAATTGATCATTTCCGTTCCCATAATTTGCTTTCAAATGTACAGTTTGCTTTCAGATGTGGTTGCTCCTTGGGTTCTGTTCTAGGACCACTGTTGTTTTTCATTTATGTAAATGGTGTGCCTTCAACAGGTAGTTCTATGATATTTCTGTTTGCTGATGAGACTAGCTTGGTAGTGAAGGATGTTGTTGGCAATATTGATGCAGTATCAAATAATGCAGTAAAAATCACCATTCATGTTTCCATGGCGGAGCGGCCGAGCGCTTTGCTGCGATTCGTGAGGCCGTTCCCCGTCGGGGGTTCGAATCGCCCTTCGGGTTTGGATGTTTGTGCTGTCTTTAGTATCAGGTAGTTTATAAGTAGTTTGTAAGTTTAGGGGGCTGATGATCCCGCATTTAAGTCCCATAATCTTCACAAACATTTGAACATTCTGATCGTTACTTTTTGGTGTAACTCTCTGATTCAGAAATGCTATTTATTGTTAAGAAACCGGCGGTTCGAGCAATATGTGAGACATGCGTATCTCTTGTCTATGCCGCGGTGGAGTAGCCGAGCGGTCTAAACCACCTCGCTGCGGAGTGCGCGGTTGCTCGCCGTGGAGGTTCGAGTCCCCCCTGGGGCTTGGGTGTGTGTGTTTGTCCGTAAGTTAGTTTACCTAGGTTTAAGTAGTTTGTAAGCTACGGACTGATGATTACGCCGGCCGCGGTGGCCGAGGGGACTGAGGCGCTTCAGTCACGGTCTGCACGGCCACTACGGTCGGGGGTTCGAATCCCCCCTCGGGCATGGATATTTGTGCCGTCCTTACTCTTAGTTAGTTCATAAGTAGTTTGTAAGTTTAGGGACTGATGACCCCGTAGTTAAGTCCCATAGACTAAACAAACATTTGATTTTGATTTGATGATCACGCAGTTTGGTCCGATAGATTTACAGACATGTGAACATTCTCTTGTCTACCTCTGTTTAGTAACCTGGTATTCTGATATTGACCTCTTAATATATATTTTCTTTAATGTCGTTTGTTAATAATATTTAATGTCCGCCTCCGTAGCTCAGCGGTAGCGTCTCGAGTGTTTGCAGCTTTAATTCAGTTTAAACAGAAATTGTATCTGCATTTCGATTATTCACATCATGATTCTTCTGCAGAAAGGTGTGCAGTATTCTGCCGCATCCGTTTTTAGTAATCTGCTACAAGAATTTAAAGAGCTTAGTAGTAATCGGCGCACTTTAAAGTGTAAACTGAAAAGTTTTCTCATAGCTCACTCTTTCTATTCTATCGAAGACTTCTTGATAAAATAAAAAATTAAGCTAACTTCTGTTAAGCTGTTGGGTTTTTTCATTTATGCTTAGCCTTTGGTGTGATTACTATTTTTATAGTTTCACATTTATCTGTTACTACTTCTTTATCACAGTCTGATGTACTCACTCGTTCCATGACCACGGGGCCTTGCTCCTCAATTCTGACCTGCTGAACACGATGAATGTAAGTAAATAAATTATAAGGTACATGTACCATATAAGGACCGGTTCCTAATAACGCCCACCCTCATTTTCTAGTACAGAAAGTTTGAAAACAGCGGAAAATGTCGTTGTTAATGTTAGTTTATGACAAGTGGTGGACAAAGCAACAACTACTTCCGCACCCGCTCTCGTGCTGGCCATTTTACTTTCAGTTGTGCTACGGCGCTCAACGAAGGAGGGCAGCTTCTTATTTTCATGGTACGTTTCATCTAATGCAATCGCTTCGGTTATGAAGCATTTGTACTGGTAAATATGTATATGTGTACAGAAAATTGTGCTGTATTAGGATAGTGGCATAATATTCCCAAAAAACAAAAAAACACACAGACGTTTTAAACGATTTGTTCCTAATAAGGCCCATCATAGAAAATGTAATGATTAAACTTATGTTCCTATTAACTTTAGATAAGGAAACTTACTACTGTCAGAATAATGTTGATTGCTGATTAAATTTAATAAAGAGTTAATAACCAGTAAGTTACCAACAGTACTGTATGAACAATTTGTAAAAAAATGTAAATATAAAATTCTTTGTATCATCTCATTATACTTATGTCGAAAATCAAATTACATTGCAACTCTTGCAGTGCATTCCAACAGTTCTCCTGCTATTTACGTGCCTCAGAATGTTAATATGAACTAACAAGGCCCACTTGCAGGGGTTAAACATTTTGTTTAAAGTGATGATATTAATTACATAAACGTTCCATTGTAATTTATTTTTGAACTGAATATAGTTGTAGGATGTTGCACATAAGATCTCGGAATGTTACCACTTACACGTACTGCATACGAAATTCCCGAACATTACGTGGGACTTATTTGGTTCACGTAGCTTACCCCAGAAGTATGGATCAGCGGTTGTGTTTCGCCAACAGTATTTTCCACAGAATTGAAGAACAGGACGTTGATGTCAATATGGTTTGGTTTAGCACCGAAGCCCACTGCACCTGTCCATGACACAAACTGTTTGTAACATCTGTGTAAAGGTATATTGTGTAAGAGTGGCTCAAGTCACAACAAATACAAATCCGATGGTCGAATTATCCGAAACGCGTCATTAAAGAATAATTTCTGTTGAAAATGTTTTGCAACCTACATCGGGTGACTGTGTGGTGGACTATGTCCGGTAAACCAATAATCGTTGTGACATTCTTTGATGGCACGGTGACTGACGAACGGTACGTGAAGGTCTTGAAAGATGAGTTCATCCCCGTTATCCAAAGTTTCTACAACATGTGGTTCGTGCAAGACGGAGCTCGACTCCATCGAAGCTGGAGATTGTGTGGAGGAGCACTGTGGGGCCGCATTCTGGCTCTGCGAATCGAAACACAAGGGACACCTTTCTGCTAGTCTGTACTAAAGGCAAAATATACAGAAATAATACCAAAACCATTGCTGAACTGAAAACAGCCATACTGGAGGTTATCAAAAGCATAGACGTTCCGACAATTCAGCGGGTTACACAGAATTTCGCTATACGTCTGTGGGACATTGTCGCTACGGAAGGCAGGCATATCTAACATAAAAATTTTAATCTTAATATCAGTAGTGATGTTTAAATGTTCAGAAAGGGTGTAACTAATTTACGTTTTGTTTCATATAGTTGGGTGGGTTCCGCTGAAAGTGTTGCCGCATTTTTCGCAATGTTGGAGGCAAGTGATGCTCCAAAAACGAACGGTACTACTGTACATTGACGGTTTACCGAGGATGAACGTAAAGCGTTAGCATAAAACCAGCAGTCACCATAACTTTCATCATACTATGGCTCTGAGACACTCCCGATTTTCGCTGCGACCCATGATGACGTCATTCGTTGGATTGGCGTTTCAGTTTTGATTTGTACGATGTGGCGCATGTTTCATCCACTGTTACTATACGGCGTAAGAAAGCGTCTCCTTCGCGCTCATAGCACTCCAAGTGCATCTGAGCAGCGATCAATTCTGCATTTCCTTCAATTCATGCGGAAACCATCTTGAGGCAATTTTTCGCATGCACAGACTCCTTCGGAATGCGAAGCACAGTCGTATGCGCTAATCCAGTTTCGTGAGCGAGCTCACGAATCGTCTGGCGTCGATCGCTGTCCACTAACGAGGCAATAGTATGCACTTCCTCTTCAGAGACGCTAGGACCATGGATGGATGTCTGCCACAGTTGTCGACTTTCGTTAAAGGTTGTTATCCAACGTGCCTCTGTACGGCACTGCCGATTCTCCGCACGCCTCTTGAAGACCTTGATGACACTATTGTGCTGTTCGACCTCTGACACATTCAATAATGTTTCGAAAGCATAGTGACACCGTTAGATTAGAGCGCTCGCTGTGTTTCCCCCAATTGCGCGTACCAGGTGATGTGGGACGAGCGAGTCCATTTCTCGGAGGTAAGGTAGGTATGTCAACAACGTGTGCTGTCAGCGCCGATAGTAGATTCGCTTGTATAGTGTCTCCTCAAGAAAGAAACTTATTCTTTTCATTCTCCACTCCGAGGAGAATCCGGCCCATAAAGAGTTGTGGTTCTATTCAGCCAATTATCAGAGAAGCTGATAGTGGGGCAAAGGGGGATCCCAATTGGGAATAAGTGGGAGGGGCTTACCAGTTCCGGAATACGCCTTACAACCGAGGAAAACCTCCCGGAAACCTTGGTCAGAACCGGGGGATTAGGACTAATTTAATTTATCTCTGGGACGTTGCCCCAGACTACAAATGGATTATCGGGAGAGGACGAGTGCACTCACGACAATCAAAGATCAGACGCCCGACTTACTCTCGTACACTCGTAGAGATCAGCTAGATCAACAGTGGAGAAGCATCCCCCTAAAGGAACCGCACCTGTAAGCACGGTATCTTCTGCATCCGAGGAGTCTTCTCAGAAACCTTATTCTTTTCATTCTCCAATCCGAGGAGTGGAGCGGGCTGTTTGAGATCCGGCCCATAAAGAGTCGCGGTTCTATTCAGCCAATTATCAGACAAGCTGATAGTGGGGCAAAGGGGGAATCCCAATTGGGAATAAGTGGGAGGGGCTTACCAGTTCCGGCATACGCCTTACAACCAAGGAAAACCTCCCGAAAACCCTGATCGGAACCGGGGGATTGGGACCAATTTAATTTGTCTCCGGGGCTTGCCCCGGACTAAAAATGGATTATCGAGAGAACACGAATGCACTCACGACAATCAAAGATCGGACGCCCGAGTTACTCTCGTAATCTCGTAGAGATCCGAGTCTTCTCAGCAGCGTTGCCACTATTTAAGTTCCAACCCTGCAGTTAAAGCTGCGAGCAAGAGAAAGTAACGGGCAGGGCGCACCAACATAGTAGTGTGCTACAAGTTGAGAATTTGGGCAGGATGAGAAGCGTGTCTCGATAGCCGAAATGGTTGCCGGCGCAGTAGCCCTCCGTAACAAACAAAAACAAAACAAAAACTGAGTCAACAACGCCGCGATCAACCTGGAACAAAATGAACCAACGTCCGGTTCGCAAAGGACTGATCAAACAGAAGGGAGGAAAAAAAATTAAGACGACCGCCGGCCTAAATCGGGAAATTTGGGTTCGAATTCTGGTCCATCACGAATTTTCAACATCGCCGGTGAATTTATTTCTATGTCCTGTAACGGTCGAGCCGTTTGACTACATACTTCAATATCGCTTATTGAAACTGGATGCAGCAGAATACCGTACGAGTCAAGGGGTGATCCAAATGCATATTCGATTTCTGCCAAATATTAACTTATGGTCCTGAACATGGCCTGTCTGCAACAGCAACTGTTTCAAAGTAATGTGCTGTCTGAGAATTCATCCCCACCAGTTGACTTAAAATAATTGAACACTTATCTAGATTTCTGCTATTACTAAGGGTGTCTTCTTCAGATAGTTATTATAATTATTTTGCTGTTATAAACACAAATTTTCTTGTAACAACTTCTAATACATGTGATTCATTTCTAGGTTTTAGTTTTATTTCTGATGAAAACACCCTTAGAGGTAGTCGAAATCTAGATAAAAGTTCAATAATTTTAAAGCAGGTAGTGGGGCTGAATTATCATACAGTGCATTGAGTAAAAGCTGCTAACTCTTGGAAGTGATATTAATTATTGAATTTAATTATTATAAATAAATAGAACATTTAGTTAAACAAAACTTATATATAATATAAAGAAAAAGTGAATGAACAAGCAAGAATAAAACTTTAGAATATAAATGAAACAGGTACAATAAAAATAAATTAAACAAAATTGTCAGTTTTCCATTAATTGAATGTGAAACATGGTACCGGCATTAAAGAAAACATGCATTGAGAGGCCTGTGTCAGAATTCCCAGGTTCCTGAAAGAAGAGGTTCGCGAGCTTACATAACATATTTCTCGAACCGCCCGTTTCTGAGTCAATAACCTCTTTGTATCAGGTGAGTTACCCCAAAAAATAACACCATACGTCATAAGTGAATGAAAATAAGCAAAGTGTTTTTTTTGTGTTAAGCTATCACTTATTCAAATGTTCAAATGTTTGTAGAGTCTATGGGACTTAACTACGGGGTCATCAGTCCCTAAACTTACAAACTACTTATGAACTACTTACAACTAAGGACGGCACAAATATCCATGCCCGAGGGGGGATTCGAACCCCCGACCGTAGTGGCCGTGCAGACCGTGACTGAAGCGCCTCAGTCTCCTCGGCCACCGCGGCCGGCCTATCACTTATTCCAGATACTGATTTAATGGTAAATAATGCAACATATATTGTTTGAATAAGAACATGGGGTTCCCACGACAGTTTCAAATATTGAGTCTCACTTATTATGTGCCAATTATTAGCAGTCAAACTGTCAGTTTTCCATTAACTGAATGTGAAACATGGTAGAAACTAAGTCCTACTGTGATTTTGCATCGATTAACTATTTGCAAGTCATATTCTATTACTTGAAAAAGGTTATATAACCGATATCAAAGTTTGCCTCAGATTTCTCACAATGTGCCTCATGGAACTATTTCTTTTAGCAATCAGAAACCCTTGGTTTGCAAGGAAGGGATCCATCCGCCTGTGATTAAACTACCTAATATGAATAATGATGAAGTAAAGAACATTGCAGCCTTTTAGCAAAAACACTGATATTTGCTTGGTTTAATCACCGAAGATGTTTCACCGTACGTTTGGCGATGTGAATGGAGATTTTGTTAAGACTGACTTCTATTATCTGTAAGGTACTGCTGATTTTTATAAACAGTGAAATGGGCAAAATTGGACGTAAGAACATGCTTTTTATTTTTAGCACATCGATTTCAGTTACATAGTGCCGAAACACACAAGCCTTTGATATACGTACTTCAACACTGAAGATGGTTAGGTGTTATGTAATTGAAATAAGATTAGCTAAAAATAAAAAGCAAGTTTTTACCACCAAAACTGCCCATTTCACCGGCTTTTTTACGTTGTAAACTGGTACAGCACTTTATAATTGCTGTATTTGAGCTGTCCTGAGCCAATTTTTTTTTTTTTTTTTAAAGTTTCCCAGCGAAGTGCGGTCATCACTTTTAAAAAGATGTTTTCTTATGTTCATTGGTGACTCCTCGGTGTTGCTATAGCGTAGACAACAGATGTTCCCTGTACAATTAAGCCTACTCGCAGCCGCATTCCTGCATGATGCGTTCTTATTATCTCCGGACAGCAATTATCTCGAGATCTGACTGCAATTTTTGCATTCATTGTCACTTATAAGTGTTCTTGTGCAAAGCTGACGTCTGTCATAATAGGGTAGTGTGTTACATGTAATCTTGAAATTCCCCACGGTTGAATGGCGAAAGGTATTGAGACGCTATGCTCCGGCCCGCGAGGTCACTCCCCGTCGGGGGTTCGAATCCCCCCACGGGAATGGATTCTTGCGCCGTCTTCAGTAGTTCATAAGTAGTTTGTAAGTCCCTTGAGCTTAACAAACATTTGAACCTGAAATTCTCTTAATACAGAACTAAATAACATTAAATCAGTAACTATCTGTAACTTTCTATCTGTAACTGTAACTTTCCATGAAGCACGTAAACAATTAGACAACAAGACATTTCATTCCTTATTTTTTCACAATATTTTGTAAATCATTGGAAAAGAGGTGGGCGATCTTGTGGGAATGAATTACTGTTCAAAATCACAATATATTCCTACATTAATATGACAGTAATTGGAAAAGGAAGTTCCGACTCCGTCTGGTAATAAGTAAGTAATCATAGTACTGATAAAGTAAGGAATTTATTTCACAAAAATCTGTAACACTTGCACTAATACAGTTGCATAAGACGGTCACGTAACCTATACAAATTGTATAACTACAACTGCAGAGAAAGGAGGCCAAGAGCCCAAGGAAGAATTCTGTACATGTATTATTATTCGTTTCTTTTCGTGAAACTAATCACAACACTTTCGAACACAGAACTGTTCCATCGTTCGTCTATAATACAAACAATAATTCTGGTCACACTCTATTAGTATTGTACCAAAGATTGTAAAGCACTCGTAGACAAATTACAGCGTATTGTGCCTACCTCTTGATCTCTGTACAGGCTGGAAGTGTGACCCTGTTTCTGTGCTTAGAAACTGAAGAGTGCCTACCAGTGATCTCTATACAACCTGGATGTGTAACTGTGGTCTCTGAGCATAGAACTACTACGTGCCTGCACATTCATGTGTTTTGCACATAATTTCGTGGTTGTCCGGCAAGTTTGAATATGGCAAACGAATTTCCATTACTCTGTACGTGACAAGAAATGCTTGCTTTCCTCTTGTTTTGAACTGTTTGCCAATATATGACATAATATGTTGGATGAGACTGTAATCGAAATGTATTTTATTTTGTTATTCTAGTAACACTTCATAGCCGCCATATTTTAATTTGGCAGACAAATATGGCACGCTCAAACAGTAGAAGTTCAACACGCAGTTAGTATAGAAATCAATGGTGCCTACACATTCATATGTTTTAGTCTGATTTTACATCGTCCGCCATGTAATTTGCGAAACGAATTCAGTGTGTGTGTACGTGACAGAAAACTGCTGGCTTACATCTTACTTTTTTGATAAAATTTTCTCGGGTTTCCAGCCGCGTCATGTGGTTTACTATCCACGACGCTTCGGCCGAGATCTCATCGATCATTGTCAAGTGGTTGACTGTCGAATGATTGCTGCTGTCGTCTTTATGTAACTGCAGTGCTGGCTGTGACGTCACTGGTGCTCCGCGACATGACTATAAACGGCAATGTTTTGGTCGCTTGCCTGCCGCGCCCGCTTCAACCTTCCGATCGTTGGGTTCCAAGCCGTGCTCAGCTGCAAACCGCCGTCTCTGTTAAGAGTACTGTCAGCTGTTTTGATATCAATCGCCTCGGCTGGAAACCCGAGAAAATTTTATCAACTCGCCGCGAAACAATGCATTCACATCTTGGCTTGGAAGCAGAAGCTAAACACATTTTCTTTTCGTGTTATTGTAGCATTTCATAGCAAGAATGTTTATTATTTGACAAGAAACGAAATATGAACATCTGAGGCTGGCACGCTTAAACAATTGAAGTTCACTATCCAGGTAATATAAAGGTCAACACGTCATCTTAAACACACCCAGCAACCTACTTTGATATGCCTCACAGAAGTACAGTCGCGTGTGTGTGTATGTGGGTGGGGGGGGGAGGGGGGCAGGACGAGATGTCACACCCGGACGAGTGGATACGATTTGGAAACCGTTTGTGGCAGAGGAAACAACCTACAGTTACTTCCAACAGAATCTAGTAACAGCCCATAGAGCCGGCCGAACTTCGAGCAAATTTACACAGGCTTCGCGCCTGTTGGAGTTGATGAGGGAGGTCTTCGCTGGGCATCCAGGTCACGTGATCTGTAAGTTTACTATTACTTTCTATGGGGAGCCTTCAAGTCCAGCGTGTATCGCAACAACACTCAAAGTCTTCAGGAACTGCAGCAGAACGTTTGGGATAAGAGGCAGCGGTTCCGGCAGCCCAACTTCGATCCACCTTCACAAACGTGCTGACAACGGCCAGAAGGACCAAGAGACGAATGGTGGTCATTTTTAACGCTTTTAGCTGCTGTGTTTTGTACCCTGGTTCTTCTGAAGGTCTTTTTTATTTGAACACAAAACTTTACATATAGGGCATCCACAATCGAAAGATTCCAAATTGAAAAAGACAGGTCTACTGGTACTGATAAAATCGTTTACGAGGGGCTGATGACCTCGCAGTCTAGCCCCCTTTAAATACCAACAACAACAACAACAACAACAACAACAAAAACGTTTACTAAAGAACACAAGATCGGTTTCGCAAATTAAAATTGTATCATCAGGTGTTATGTCAAATCATTAAAAACATTCGATATGAAATCTGATGGAGATCTTTCTCTCTAATTTAACCACAGGTTATTCCAAAAAATTTTATACAATCTTTAATTTTTCAATAGGAGTCTTTGTCTGAGATTGAGCTTTTAACTGTCTATGGAAATAAAATTAGACTAGGAGCGAAAATAATAGTTTGTAAATGTCACTTCCAATGTTCTGATAGTCTATCGTTGATCGTGTTTTAAGCCTTAGAATTAATATGATCAAGTTAAAAAATCTCTCTTTAGAATATGTAAACTTAATTGATAGTACACGATTTACTTTTCTTAATTTATTTGTTTGTATATCTCCGTTATCAGCCATTATTTAGCAATAATATTCCCTTTTTTTAAATTAAATTTTATTTCAGGTAAAGGTGCAGCTTATAATTAATAGTATGATGGGTTACAATATTTTTTTTATTATGGATTTTTGTTATATTTTAATGTAATAGCAGGATTTTTAATAAACTTTCATTCAGTGGAGCTGATCCTTCATCAGAAAACTGAACAATCTGCGAAGTGCGTCACAATTAATTGAACTTAATGGGATGGTTTAAATCATGAACTCAAAAACCTGTTTGATATTATTTATTTGCACTATCAAACAAAAAACGTACTTTTCGAACAAAATCCGAATCAGACGAAGTGATCACTAGAAGTAAACGCTGTTGAGGAAATTTGGAGCCGGAATTTTAAGTTTACTGCAGCACTATTCTGCTGCCGCCAAGTTACATTTTGCGTCAAGACTACAAAGATAAAAAAAGAAAAATTAGAGCTCATACAAAGGCACACAGGCATTCGTTTTTCCTTCGTTCTGTTAGGGAGTAGAATGGAAAACGCAATGACCAGTAGTAGGACGAGCACGCACCTTGTGTTACATGAAGATATACACGACGAAGAAATTTATAGCTCAAACTGAAGGCGTACATAATTAAAAATTTTGTGACGGGATTTGAAGCCATCCCCGTGTCTCTTATGAAGATGGTATGGAGAGGCAGTATGTTGTTAACGGTCTCCACGTGGTCACACTTTTACTTGCCGCACCGTAATTCTTCCTTTCGGTACAGGCTTATTTTTTAATCTTGTATCGAGTTTTTAGGCAATCTGTGATGCCATAATATTATTACAAGCCCAAGCACTTTACACACCCTTTTCCACCCGCCTGCATGGGTGGATTCATTCGGCTTCTGATTTCCTTATTTGGGTTCAAAATGTTCAAATGTTTGTATAGCTTATGGGACTTAACTACGGGGTCATCAGACCCTAAACTTACGAACTAGTTATGAACTAGCTAACACTAAGGACAACAAAAATATCCACGCCCGAGGGGGTATTAGAACCCCCGACCGTAGTGGCCGTGCAGACCGTGACTGGAGCGCCTCAGTTATTTGGGTTCTTCTGCCCCTTTGAAGCTGTAAAACTGCTTTTCCAAAAATCCACTTAGAGGCTTCATGTTTACTACATGGGGTGGACAGAATAACACTAACATTCTCACATAAAGGTAAGTAGTTGGCCGACCACTGCCTTTGAGAAAAGCTCCAATTCTTCGAGGAACAGGTTCGTAAAGTGCCCTTGCATATTATGACTAATTTTTCGTGGCATTTAGCCGATTCCTTTCAGATTTACGGCGTAGTATGTAGCCGAATTGCTATCACGAAAATCAATGAAATTTCGGGCGTAATGAGTGGCAATGGACAGGCGGACTACGTTTCTACCGCGTGGAGAATTTGCGTCTAACAGAAGGCGTGTAAGAGTACTCCCCGTGGCCGTAGTGATAATTCTGCCACCAACGCGTAGTGGTCAGGACGAGTGCGTAGTAAGCAGGAGGACGCGGGTTCGAATCCCGGCTGGTCACAAATTTTCTTTCCCGATTGATTTATTCCAATGCCAATTCCTTCGTGTGTCGATATGTAATGCTGTCAAATGACAAAGGATGTCAACTAGTTCACGAAAAATTTTGAAGACACCACACATGTACCACTGAATGTAATTTATAGCACGATACAAGTACTGTGCGCTCTTGGATATATGGTTCATGAGGAACAGTCCCATCAAGTAAGCGGTTTAAATACAAGGTATTCCAAAATAATGTATACCCTCTTTGAAAGTGAACGTCTCTTTAATGAAAGGTGTTAGGAATACAATTTTGCTGGTGTTACGTGACTCATGGTGTGACGTAACGTGGTAAATATTCAAAGTCTATCGGAATACACCGTCAACAAAGACGTACGAACGAGCGACAGGCTTGCTTAATTTGCTCTTTAAGATCATTCAGTGTGTTTGGCCTCGCCGCATCAACTGTGTTCGTGGGTGTACCCACACAGAAAGGAGTCCAGAGGAGTTAAATTTAGAGATCGAGCTCGATACTCCACACTCTGTTGAACTTCTCCTTCGTCCGCTGTGTCCCTTCTTCAATCGTGTACCGTTCCTTCGACGTCAAATTTATCTCTGATTGTTATTGATACTCTTTTCAGTGGTGGTGTACCAAATTCAACTCTCCAACGTCGGCGTACCGCACTCACATTCTCTGTTTTCCAGTAACACTTTAGCTCCCATTTCCGTTGTTCAAATGATAACGCCATGTTTGATGACAATTCTGAAACAGTAGAAAGCTTTGTTATGTTTTTCTCCGCCTTCTAAATTATTACCCATAACAATTGTATTTCTGTCTCCTTAAATTAGAGAGATATTCAGTTTCAAAGGGTGTATACATTATTTTGGGACACCTTATATAATAGTCGTTAATAGAAATTTTATTCGGAAGACAGGCGCAGACAGTTTCCTGATATTGCCCGGCAAAATATGTTATTTTAGGATACTTTACGCAGGAGATATGGCGTGATAAGGATTTGGCTGCGAGAAAAGCAAACTGAACCGGGCAGTGTGTGGGTCAGGAGGCTGCGGACAGAGGAAGAAGTAGATGTACTACAAAATAGAATAAATATATACTCGAGTAGCGACAGGTACTTAGCATAGTATCGTATTAGTTCAGAGCACTGAAAATCTTATGATAAGCCTTTCTCGTGTGTAAGAAGTTGGTATTGTGAAACAAAAGAAATTTGAACTAGTGTTATGTTAAATTGGTATGCCTTTTTATTGACAAGATGTAAATTAAATATGTAAAAAATAAAGTGATAATAAAAATAAATTAAAAATGCAAAATCCTTTTACAACGGAGGAGAACACACATGCGTATCGATTATACAATTTCTTTATATTTATATGACGTGAAGTTAAGAACTTAAATAACAATCGGTCAAAGCCATTTGACGCAATTCTCAAACACTGTCGAGAAAATCGACTTTGGTGTTTTGCAAAGTACACGTAACTAGCAATGATTAAACCTTTGCAGCATCTGTCAGTGTAGGTCAGGTGGTAACGTTCTGGTCTCACAAATAGAGTCGGTGGTTCGAAAACCACTGTGACAAACTTTTTTTTATTTTTTTTTAGTTATATTAAACATTTTGAGATCTCTAATTCCACGTAGTGTGTCAGTTTTTGTTTATGTGTATGTAAACGAGCTGAAAACCTTGTCGTCACGTACGATGATGGTTTCATAAAAATGTTCAAATGTTTGTAAAGCTTAAGGGGCTTAATTACGGGGTCATCAGTCCCTAAACTTACAAATTACTTATGAATTACCTTATAGTAAAGACGACACAAACATCCATGCTCTAGGGGGGATTCGAACCCCCGACGGCGGACGGCCGCGCGCACCGCAACACGGCGCTCCAGCACGCGCGGCTAATTCGCTGCGGCGACGTTTTAGTAGGTTAGCTGGTTGGAAAGCCATTAGTAGCTTTGGACATGGCTTTCCATAACGGTGTCGTAGCTCTTCACAAACTGAACAGTCACTAACGTCGTCACTCAATAGTGAAAACAATACTGTAAAAAATGTAACATGTTTTCCTTATTGAAACCATCATTATTAAAAACCTTCTATAAAATGTAGAAAATTACGAATAAACAACATGCGTGCACTTTTCGTAAAAATTTACATTAGATTTTAAAATTGTGTAAGTATTCGAACACAACAACAAAAATTTGTAGCTAGAGGATTCGAACCATCATCCCTACAGTTGAAAGGTCAGAACGCTACCACCTGAGCTACTGTGCCAGTTCATGCAATTCCTTTTATGATTGGTACTTAAGCTTACTTACAAAACCTTGAAGTCTATTTTCTCGACAATTTTTAGAGTTGAGTTTAAAGATGATTGGCTGATTGTTATTTGAATTCTGAACGTCACATAAATATCAAAACATTCTAAAACCCGATACCCATGTGGTTTCCTTGCGAGAGTCCATCACCAAAGCTCAGTGGCAGCATCACTGACTACCACGTAGGGGGCTCGGGTTCGATTCCCGGCAGGGGACTGGGTATTGTGTGTTGTCCTAATCATCATCAGCATCTCACGGCAGTCGCCCACACGGCGTCAAATAGAAAGACTTACACTCAGGCAGCCAAACAATCCTGTAAGGGATCTCCCGGCCAAGTAAGCCATATGCTCATTTCATTTTCCTTGTGAGACCAAACAAACACAGAAAAAATAAGGTTTTTCGGAAACAAAAATAACCCCGGTGTCGGCTTTATGCGGTCTGTATTTTGCAACCCTACTTGCTGGGCACTCGGCGCGTGTTCAGACGAGATGGGACTAGTGGCTGCACTCGACACGTCTGCACACGCAGCGGGCTGTTCACAGACTGTGTGGCAGGCAGCCGGCTCAGGGGAAGGAAGGCGGCCGAGATAAGGCCGCTGACAGCAGAGAGAACCACCCACCTCACCTGCAACACGTCTCCCTCTCTCTCGCTCCCTGCCTCTCTCTCTTTCTCTCTCTCCCTCCTTCTCCCTTCTGCCCCCTCCCCCCCCCCCTTCCACGTCCTTCATTCATCTCAATGGCCGGCCGGCAGAGTCCGCTGGACGTTTCACAATGAAGTCGACCCGCGCAACTGAATGTCCAGTGTGGCTACTGGCTCTGCAGCACCTTATCAGAAAACAACATTTGCTAAACTTGGGGAACCAACTACTGCTGCGCCGCCGACGCCGACGCTACGCTATCTCGCCGGTCACTCGCATCAACTGAGAGCAGCGCAGATGCTTTGCCGCTGTAAGGTGAATGGCGTGCATCAAGGAAGTCTCACTCCAATACAATTTAGATTCCCAATATATCCACGGGTGTACTGCCGGTCTATAGTGTCCAACGGGCACAGTTGGACGCTATAGACCGGCAGTACACTCGTGGATATTTTGATTATCAAATACGCCGGGAGAAACTGAAGAATCACAATTTAGATTCCGTTGGGTATCGTTTTCGTGACGACCATCGCAACGATACAGGTGGATTGTCATCCATGATTTGATTAATTGTCGACTATTATCGCGCAGTTCCCACTTCCATCCACTTAGGGAACGCTGTGAGCTTATAGTAAGGAAAAAAAATTATGCTTTATGAAATTAATCAGTGTATCGTTTTTGATGTGTAGACACGTACTTCCCCAGTATGTGCCGACCTCCTCCTGCCCTTTTCTCCGTTTATCCCCTCTTCTACCTGTACATCAACATCTACATAAATATTCTGCAAGTCATACTGAAGTGCACGGCAGAGGATTCATCGACCAGCTGTTTCTCTACAGTTCGATTCTCTAATAGGTCACGGGGAAAAGGACCACCTAAATCTTTCCGCGTTACATATGATTTCTCTTATTTTATTATTTACGGTAATGTCCCCTATGTTGGTGAGTGGTAACAAAATATATTAGCTTTCTGAGGAAACAGTTGGCGACAGAAATTTCGCAAATATATCTCGCCGCACGGACAACACAATTTTTTTAAATATTTGCACCGTACCTCGTGTATCATTTCTGTCATATTCTCTTCCATGTATTGCGATAATACGAAACGAGCTGCCCATCACTGAATCTTATCAATGCCCTCCGTAATTCGCAAGTGGTAGTTGCAGTTAGCAGTTTCTTTACTGGACCCATACACCTTATAAGAGTAAACAGAGGCGTTGCTCTCGGTTAGAAGATCAAGAGAGCAAAATTTTATCACGATAAGAATAAAACGTTAGGAAATGCATTTTATGAACCATTATACAAGGGTCGGAACGTAAATAGTGACAACTATTTATTCAGAACCAATGCAAAAGCGTTACGTAGAACCCATCGCCAGCAATGTGGAAGGCGTAGTTACCGTTAGCTAGGCCTGTTCTGTTGATGGTGCGAGTGGAGCGGTCTGCTGCCTGTCGAATCTCTGGAACAATTTTGAAGCGAATGCCACGAAGTGGTTCCTTCATCTTCGGAATCAAGCAGCGTCATAACGAGTCAAATTCTACATTTCCGTCAATTCATGTGGAAGGCATCGTGATGCAGTTTTTCGCATGCCCAGACGTTCTTCAGGACGCGAAGCACAGACGTATGCGTTAATCCGATTTCGTGGGCGATCTCACGAATTATCTGGTGTCGATCACTGTCCACTAACGCGGCGACAGTATGCACTTTTCTTCAGAGTTGGACGATCTGCCCGATGCTTGTCTGCTACAGTTTGCCGCCCTTCGTTGAAGGCTTTTACCCAACGTGCCACTTTTCTGTACGGCAATGCCGATTCTCCGCACGCCTCTTGCACCCTGATGACACTGTCGTGCTGTACAATGTCTGGCACATTCAGTATTGATCCAGCTCCGTACCTTTTTCGAAAACATAGTGACACCGTTACGCTAGACAGCTCGCTCACAAATGACTGTGTTTACCTCGATTCTGCACACGTCGGTTACGTGGGAAAGGCATGTCCATTTGCTCGGAGGTAAGGCAGGTACGTCAACGACGTGCGACATCAGCGACAATAGTAGATTCCATTGCGTAGAATCTACACAGCACTGTTGCCGTTATTTGAGTTCCAACTCTTGTAAACCATATTCATTGGCTGTAAGGTAAACAGAGCGAGTAAGTGCATACATTATCTACTATTCTATCCATGCTTACAGGCACGTCAATTAATAAACTTTCGTAAAATGTCACATGACATCTGGTTTTGATATCTTGTCATCGGTGGAAGTTATAATAAACAGCTGAGGGTTCCTAATACGAATTTCCTAAAAAATCTTACAGCTGTCGCCTGTTGTCTCAATAAAACTTTGAATAAAACTATAATTGGCGTCGACGTCTGTTGTAAAGTACTCTCCGTCATGCACCGTGAGAATTATGTAGACAATGTCATTTCTCTTGTTTCGAAGCTGACGTGTGCAAAATTTTATCGCAGTCGGAGGAACGGTATGACATCGCAAAAAAATACTAATCTAATACGAAGTGGCGATGCCCCTTTCCAAAGCGGAAAAAGCACGTTTATTTCTTATGTAAATTCATAAAATATGAGTAATGTGAAACAAACTGTAGCATCAAGTATACCTCGAAAATCGAATATAATAATAATATCCTGTGTCTCAGTGACCCGTGCAAGTCTTTCGACTGAACGCCACTTCGGCAATTAACTTACACACACACACACACACACACACACACACATGCCTGATGGGAGGACTCGAACCTTCGCTGGAACGGCAGTCCAGTCCGTAACATGATGTCTTAGACCACGCGGCCATTCTGCGCTATAACGTGTTTCTAACCTATCCCAGGAAAGTGTGACCCCGAAGGCTTGGTTAAAAGTCAGAGTTTTTCAATCGAGATGTTTGCCGCTATCTCAGACGTCAAGTTGAATAAGAGGGCCAATTGTTGGATATTCTCCAAACCTAGATAAAAACCTTAAATTCGTAATAAAATAAAATTGTTATAATTAATCGCGATAAAAGCTATACCATCTTTTAACATGGGCTAAATCACACACAATGTGCAAAATTACATTACATTAAGATCGGTTAAGTACGAGTAGTTTCAGGGACGAACATGACCACACGGGATTTTTATATATAAAGGAAGGTGGACATGAGGGACACTTGCAACTTATTATTCTTCATGCCTACTCCAGCGAAGCATGGACAACTGGCTGCTTTATATCTCCTACGGGGTTTTATGGTCAGGGTAACGATGTTACTTTGATGTCTTGACCGCCAGATTCGCCACAAACCACGAACTCGTAATTGACGAGAAATGCGTCGACATGTGGCACCACTGCCGGAAACAGACCAAGAAATCTTCGACATCTACATGTGATACTCTACAAATCACATTTAATTGCCTGGCAGAGGGTTCATCGAACCACCTTCATACTATTCATCTCCTATTCCATTCTCGAATAGCACGCGGGAAGAAAGAACATCTGAATCTCTCCGCTCGAGCTCTGATTTCTCGTATTTTATTCTCATATCATTACTACCTATGTAGGTGGGAGACAACAATATATTTTCTCATTAGGAGGAGAATGTTGGTGATTGGAGTTTTGTAAGAAGACCACGCCGCAGCGATAACCGCTGTCGTTGTAATGATTCCCATCCCAGGTCCTGTATCATTTCCGTGACGCTGTCTCCCCTGTATCGTGACAATACAAAACGAGCTGCCCTTCTTTGGATTCTTTCGATATTCTTCGTCAAACTCACCTGATAAGGATCCCACACTGGGCAGCAATACTCCAATGAGCGTAGTGTATGCTGTCTTTTTAGTAGTTCTGTTGCATCTTTTAAGCGTTCTGCCAATAAAACGCAGTCTCTGGTTCGGCTTTCCTAAGACGTTATCCACGTGTCCTTTCCAGCTTAAGTCTGATGTAATAGTAATTCCTATTTATTTAGTGGAGTTTACGGCCTTCACATTCGATTGACTGCATGCAATGCAGAACTATTCGAAGTTACGTCCAAAGAGGAACCAAATGGCTCTTGAACTGGGGATCCTATTGTGTTAGCTCGACATTGGAAAAAGTCTGCCTGTAAATATTTGGAGTATGTCTATGTTGAAGAAGACGATTACCGTGACACTCTCGCCTCTATATATAACAGAGGTTCTCTACCTACGATCTTCGACAAAATGTACAGTTTTAATCATGTTAGAATCCATCACAGGATCCATAACAAAGGTCTTATAAATTCTGTAGTAATTTTATTCCGATCTTTATGAAATCTAACACACTTAACCCTCAAAAGGAGAGGATCATCAGCGTCTACCAGATGTACCATGCGGTATGTGGTGGAGGGTACCTTGCAAGAAACTTAGACACCACTGACAGCATGAAAGTTGGCATAGTTATATAGTCATTCACAGGTGCAGAAAGTAATGGATTGAGGAGGTGGAGGAGTAGTTGGACACAGAGATGAGGAAGTGATTGGGAGAGAAAGGGGAAGATGGTGATGGGCAGAGAGACGGGGGTAGGAGGAGATGAACAGAGGAGAGGTAGGAGGGAGATGGACAGGGAGAGAAGGAAAGATAAGGTGGAGGAGAGGAGGGATGCACTAACTAAATACTGCAACAAATGTAAATACCAGGACGACGCCGGCTTTTAAGCTAGTTGGTCATAAATTTCTACTCATACAGGTGATAATGTAAAATTGTGGCTACCGATGGATGAATCATCGAGCACGTGACACGACTAAACTGGAGAGAAACTGATACTGCCGCATACTTTGCGAATTTGTCCTGTTTGACCTTCCTAAATGACATCTTGAGTTCCGTTGTCATTCCGGTTCAGACGGCATTTTTGAGCGAGACTATGCGCAAAAGTGCGCATTCTTCGTGTCCCTGAATATCAGCCTTTTGTCCTGGCCCGCCGCCATATCATGAGTAACCAACGAAAATGTGCGGTATATGGTGAAACGATGTGTCGGTGCTGTGATGATTCTGTGTGGCATTGTTGGCCCGTTGGACCGCAAAAGGGGTCGTGTTCTGCCTGCCTGGTACAAGTCTTCTTAGCTGACAGCACTTTGGTGACTTGCGTGTCGATGATGATAAGAGCGACACAACACTCAGGCCCCGAGCGGAGATATGTATCGGACACGACCGGGAATCGAACCCGGACCCCTTGCGTGGGAACCAGCGACGCTGTCCACTACACTGTCACCCTTTGCAAACCACTGCTGGTGAATTCAGCACGGTTGCCCATACCACAGGACTCTTTCGCGCCTTATACGCGTCGATGCCATAACCCATGAAACACGTTATGATGGTCTATGGCAGACCCTTTGCCTACTACACAACATGACAAATGCTGAACCGAGATGACTGATATGTTAGAGCATTTTTTGAGAACATAGTAATGTGTAGAATTCGTATCAAGAACAGCTTCAAGCACGCGTAATTTGGAAGTAAATATCCTTGGGGTATTAAAAGAACTTAAATCGCTTAACAAGAGTAAGTCTCCCGGACCCGAATTGCCTTTCTGTGAATTTTCTCTAGATCGTCCGTCAGTACCACCTGGTGTAGATGTACAGTAGATGTCCTGTATATGAATGATCTATCACTAGTCTTTCAGGTATTCTGCTTTTTTCCCCATGAACATACTGTATATCAATCAGTCCAAGCCTACTAACATCTTGCAAAAGGGCTGGAGATGCACAAAGCCTTACTAAACTGAAGATCTTTCTCTTGAAGAAATCTTGCAATTTTTCTGAAATAAAAATCTTTTGTCTATCTATACATGCGCAATTATACATGCGCATCTACTTTAATCTGGAGTAAGTAGAGAGTCACGAACACTGCCTTTAATGGAAAATTATTCTGGAGTACCGAAAGCATTGAATCATACCTTTATGAGTAAGTGCACTGCCAATGAATGAGATGATTTTTGGTTCGATTCCTACTCCGGCATGTTGTCAGAACATCCAAACTTGATATTATGAATGGCGTATACAGTATTATTTATGATAGTTGCAAACTGTTAAATACTGCATTATTCTTTGTCTAGGATAATGGTCTTACGGAAAAGATAAAAAAAGATAAAAAAATAAAAGCTCACCTTTCAGTTTCAGATGTAATATTAACACGAAAGTTGAAATACCGATCTTTAATTGTTATTGTACAATGTGACCAATGAAATATATAATTCGAAAGTACTCGGCCATAGATGTGCACAAAATGTGTAAATGTCGCCATTAGGAGTGAGGAAGGAAGTCATTTTCAAAACTATAAGTTTAATGTTTTTTTCCTCGCACATTAAAATCTAAATAAATAAAAATTTAAATAATCTTATTCAAAACCATTAATCTCCAAACGTTGCTTTCTAATACAGGAGGGTTTTTATATATTTTATCGATATATGATCTATAACCTATATATTTGCAACTCTTTTGCCTTTCTGAAAGTTTCCCATTTATAAAATTTATATAAATTCTTATATGAGAGATTTAAAAAGATTTGGAATATAAAACGTAGGGGGAAGTCCGGTAAGATAGCGACATTAAGGCATATTAAATTTTAATGGTTTTTCGCTGAAATTAGACACTTAATTTACGGAAAACGATTGCTTAATGTATCTCTACAGCTACATCTACATTTACATGGGATACTCTGCAAATCACATTTAAGTGCCTGGCAGAGGGTTCATCGAACCACCATTATACTATTTATCTCCTATTCCATTATCGAATAGCGCGCGGGATGAAAGAACACCTGAACCTCTCCGTTAGAGCTCTGATTTCTCGCATTTTATTCTGATGATCATTTCTACCTATATAAGTGAGAGTCAACAATATATTTTTGCGTTCGGAGGAGAATGTTGGCGATTAGAGTTTTGTTAGTAGCCCACGCCGCAGCGACAAGAGCTGTTGTAATGATTCCCATCCCAGATCCTGTATCATTTCCGTAACGCTGTTTCCCCTGTATCGAGACAATACGAAACGAGCTGCCCTTCTTTGGACTATTTCGATGTCCTCCGTCAAACCCACCGGATAAGGATCCCAGACTGGGCAGCAATACTCCAAAAAAGGACGGACAAGCGTAGTGTATGCAATCTCTTTAGTAGTTCTGTTACATCTTTTAAGGGTTATGCCAATAAAACGCAGTCTCTGCTTCATTAGTAATGAGTTTCTTGATGCAGTCGCGTCGTTCAAATATCTAGGCGTAACATTGCAGAGCGATATGAAATGGAACGAACATGTAAGGACAGTTGTGAGTAAGACGGACAGCCGACTTCGGTTTATTGGGAGAATTTTGGGAAGATGTACTTCATCTGTAAAGGAGACCGCGAATAAAACACTTGGACGACCACGTCTTGAGTATTGCTCAAGTGGTTGGGACCGCAGCAGATCAGTTTAAAGGAAGACATAGAAGCAGTTCTGAGGCGAGCAGTTAGGTTTGTTACTGGTAGGTTCGACCAATGCGCGAGTGTCACGGAAATGCTCCGGGAACTCAATTGGGGATCGCTGGAGGAAAGACGACGTCCATTTCCTGAATTTCTGTTGAGGAAATTTAGAGGGCCGGAATTGTAAGCTGAGTGTAGTACGATCTTGCTGCCGCATATTTACATTTCGCGTAGTGATCACAAAGACATGAAAAGGGAAATTAGGGCTTATACGGAGGAATGTAAGCATTCTTTTTTTCCTCTTTCTATTTGGGAGTGAAATAGGAAAGGAAATGCCTAGTAGTAGTACAGTGTACCCTCTGCCACGCGGAGTATGTATGTAAATGTAGATGTAGATTCATAAGGAATCTGGAAATTTGATGCAATTTTTAAATGCTTTCGTAGCGTGTTATACCTTCATGCAAAGGAAACTACAAGTGAACTGGATTGTAAAGAAAGTACGCCTACATACATCTACATCTACATACATACTGCGCAATCAACTCAAAGGTGCATGGCGGAGGGTACTCAGTACCACTACTAGTTGCTTGCTTTCCTGTTCCACTCCCATATAGAATGAGGGAATAACGAATACCTTTACGTGAAATGCAGTTTGGCGGCAGTAAAATCGTTCTGCAGTCAGCCTCAAATTCCGGATCTCTAAATTTCTTCAACAGTGCTTCTCGAAAATAACGTCGCCTCGCTTCCAGCGACTCCCATTGATCCAGTCAACCAGTTAGAAACGTCGCCTTCCACCTCTGAAATGCCTCTATGTCCTCCTTTAAACCGATCTGGTATGTACGCGGTCTCCTCTACAGACGAATCACGCCTTTCGAGGATTCTCCCAAAAAACAAAAAAAAAACAACAAAAAAAAAACAAAAAAAAAGAGGTCGACCATTTAACTTCCCAGCGACTGTTCTATGCTCGTTCCATTTAATGGACGCGACTCTGTCAAGCAGGACACTACAAATGTTGTATTCGAACATTACGGAATTGTTTCTTCTACTCATCTGCTTCACGTTACGTTTTAATACATTCAGCGATAGTTTTCATTCCTCATATTACCTAGAAAATTGGTCTAAGCTATCCTGCATCCTACTACAGTCATTTAATGACGAAACCCTCTTGTACTTCACAGCATCATCGGCAAACAGCCACAGATTGCAACTCACTCTGTCTGCCAGACCATTTATGCAGATAGAAAATAAGAGCGGTCCTGACGATACCCTAGTGTCTGATAAACACTCGCCATCGAGGACAACGTTCCGGGTTCTATTACTTAAGTAATCTTCGAGCCACTCACATATTTGGGTACTTATTCCATAAGCTCGTACCTTAGTTAGCAGTCTGTGGTGCGGTACCGTGTCAAACGACTTTCGAAAATCGATAAATATGCAGTCTGCCTGTCGCCTGTCATCCATAGCAGGCAAGATGTCGTGCGGTCGACTCGCGCCATCTGGCATGTTTAGTAGAACTGCTTGGACAGGTAACGCCCATTTACATAAAAGTGAGCAATACCAGTACTTTCCAGTATGTGTGTATGTGTACAGTAATTAAGTATTGATCGTTATTCGTGAATGCGACGCATTCGGGAGGACGGTGGTTCAAATCCACCTCCGGCCCTCCAGTTTTCGTGATTTTCCTAAATCACTTTAGGCAACTGCCGGGATGGTTCCTTTTAATGGGCACGGCCGATTTCCTTCCCCATCCTTACCCAAAACTCCGAGCGTTAGCTCCGTCTCTAATGACCAAGCTGTCGACGGGACGTTAAACCCTAAGCTTCCTTCCTCCCTTCTCTGTGAATGCTATTCCGTATTCTATTGAATAACTGAGATCACTTCCATATTGCTCCGCTGTGATAGGCAGCATGATGTGTCCAAACTTATGGAGGGTAGGGTAGTGTATGACATGACGTCAGTGCCGCAAATGCTGGTAGCAGTAGGGCTGCGTGGAACAAAGACGGTCAGTACACGTCCACATTGTGGTACTGTTCCTCCAGTGAGAATTAGCAGAGGACAGGGATGCCATTGTGTCAGTGAGACAGGGCCCGACGCCTGACACGGTGCAGCTTCTTGTTAGACGAACCGCGGCCCACAATTCGTGTCCTCGTTAATTAAGGCGCCAGCGTCCAGCTGGAATCCCGCGGAATTCAAGTCCACCCTGAGTTTCTGTGGCGACAGGGAGACTGCCGGGTGGAGTGGACGTTAAATCCACCACTGGAGAAGTATGTGCCGAGTAAGTGGATTAAATGCAGAACAAATCCTCCGTCATGTAATAAATAAGATCTGAAAACAATGAGAACTAATATCCACTTCCATTCTTGGTTAGAAAAAAAAAGAAGTAAATGCAAACAGGCAACAGTTAATTGAGATTTACGCGTCTGTAAAAGATCGATAAGCTAAGAATACCACACACACCACCCTACAGAAAAATCTGTCCTAAGAAAATCAGCAATTGGATAGAACGCTTCTCTCCAGTCACTCGTTGATCAGCAGAAGAAGAGCTGAATTTTATCGATAGAAATCGTTCGCGTAGGTGCATACTGTCCGCATGGAGGACACAGTTACAGGAATCCCTAGTATGGAGAAGCAGCGGAAAGAGTTGAAAACAAAGTCGAAAGCTACGCGGAAATGTCCGTGTAGTCTGGAGCGCCACGCTGAGGATCGCGGTGCCCCTTGTGTCGAAGATTCGATTCCTCCCTCCTGCGTGTGTGTGTGTGCGTGTGTGTGTGTGTGTGTGTGTGCGTGTGTGTGTGTTTTGTCCGTGGTATAATTTAGTTTCAGTACCGCGGTGGAATGGCCGAGCACTGTAAGAAGCCTTGCTGCAGAGCGCGCGGTTGCTCCCCTTAGGAGTTTCGAGTCCTCCCTCGGGGCTTGTGAGAGTATCTATGTTGCCCTTAAATTAGTTTAAGCAGTTTGTAAGTCCAGGAACTGATAACCTCAGTAGTTAAAGTGCCATAGATTTACAAACATTTGAATGTAAGTCTAGGGACCGATGACGACAGAAGTCAGTACCCTTAGGATCACAAACGTTGGAAAAGTTGAACAAAGTGGAAAGGATGATACGAGTCCAGTTGCGTTTTACGAACAGTACTCTGCGACATCGGTCCCTTACGTTGCATTTGTCGCGAATCTATAAACCAGGAAAAAACCCTAGCGACTGCCAAAAAAAGACGAGGACGGTTTAACAAAAAATAAAAATAAAGAAATAAAAAATACACTCCTGACTATTAAAATTGCTACATCACGAAGATGACGTGCTACAGACACGCAATTTAACCACTGGCGTATCACCCGGCGTGATGGTATGGGGTTCCATTGGTTACACGTCTCTGTCACCTCTTGTTCGCATCGACGGCACTTTAAACAGTGGCCGTTACAGTTCAGAAGTGTTACAACCCGTGGTTCTACCCTTCATTCGATCCATGCGAAACCCTACATTTCAGCAGGATAATGCACGACTGCATGTTGCAGGTATTGACTGGCCTTTCTGGATACGGAAAATGTTCGACTGTTGCCCTGGCCAGCACATTCTCCAGATATCTCACCAACTGAAAACATCTCGTCAATGGTGGCCGAGCAAGTGGCTCGTCACAATACGCCAGTCACTACTCTTGATGAACTGTGATATCGTGTTAAAGTTGCATGGGCATCTGTACCTGTACACGTCATCCAAGCTCTGTTTGACTCAATGCCCAGGCGTATCAAGGCTGTTATTACGGCCAGAGGTGGTGGTTCTGGGTACCGATTTTTCAGGATCTATGCATCGAAATTGTGTGAAAATATAATAACATGTCAGTTCTAGTATATATATATTTGTTCAGTGAATACCCGTTTATCATCTGTATTTCTTCTTGCTGTATCAATTTTAATGGTCAGTAGTGTATAATATAAGAAAATTGTTCATGTACCTTAAGGATTTCTTCACGACAAATATCTACGTCCATTATGTATACACAATCGCCTCTCCCAGTGGAAAATAGGTCAGGTGATAAAGATGTCTAGGGTGGAGTTAACTACTCACCAAAACAACAAATGTATCCATATAGGAGTTGGCGAAAAAACTAATTATATACCTATTATTTGTTACCCATTAGTGATTCACAAGAAAAGATTCTGCTGTAGTTTTTGTTTCCAAATGACCGACGTGACGTGAGAAAACGGTGTTAATGCACGTGTTGTTTCCGTCGTTGAGATTGAGGGGTAGTTGTTCACTTAAGGCTGAATTCTTTCACGCAAGAATTCGATAAAATATGCTTCATGACTACTCCCGAAATCAATGTTGAAACATATAATGCACATCTGATAGATCTTTTTATCTATTTTAAGTGTGAAAATGTTTAATGAGGTGGGGATGTGTCGCCTGGTGTTTACACTACACTGAGAATGTTCATTGAATGAAAGAAATTGATATGCAAAGTATTCAAATAAATGTTTTATATCTTAATCACCGAGCGGAAATTTTTTTATCACTATAATATTGTGCTGGTTTGTTATGTTACCTCCGAGAATGACGTGTATCGATCGGATGATATTAATTCTTTCGCACCGCACGTGATGTGTAGTCTTAAGTCCTGATACGTGATCTATGACGTTATTTCCGACACGTTTTGCGGTTGTTCGAATTTTTTTTGTGATCAACAGATCACAATTCCAAGTCAATTACAATAATAATGGAATCCTCACATAATGTTGACTCTTGAGCTTAAGAAAGGTAAATTAATGGACTCCTTATGTTATCGTTATTAAGATTAGTTTGCTGCAAAAATCTGTCTCCTCTCAAATCTAATGAATTTCCTTTAGACTGAAGTGCTTCGGGCATGTTGGAAACAACAAGATACCATTTCGACACCACAGGCATTAGGAATCGAGACGCAAAGGAATTACAAATATTCGGTACTATTGGTCACTTAATTACATCATTCCGAAATTTGAAAATTTTTGGCGGGCCGAGATTCGAACCGGATGCCCTGTTTACTTGTCAGGTGCTTGGATCACTATGCATCTGGACACAGTAATCACCTGCACGAACTACTCTAGCAGTCTCCTGGCAGTTATTCCCTTTCGCAGAAGAAAGGAAGAAAGCTTGAACGTCCCGTCGACAGCGTGGTCATTAGAAACGGAGCTTATGCTAGGAGAGGCCGACCGCGGTGGCCGAGGGGACTGAGGCGCTCCAGTCACGGTCTGCACGGCCACTACGGTCAGGGGTTCGAACCCCCCCCCCCTCGGGCATGAATATTTGTGCCGATTAGCTAGTTCATAAGTAGTTTGTAGGTTTAGGGACTGATGACTCCGTAGTTGAGTCCCATAAGACTTACAAACATTTGAACATTTTTATGCTAGGAGAGTTTGGGTTAGGATGTGGAAGGAAATCGGACGTACCCTTTTAAAGGTACCATCCCGGAATTTGTCTGGAGTGATTTAGGGCAATCATGGAAAACCTAAATTGGGATGGTCGGAGGTGGATTTGAACCACCATCCTTCCGAATGCGAGTCTCTTTAGCCGAGGCGTTTCGATGAATCCCATGAGAGTTTGAGCGTAGTGTACATTTGTGGCCAGTCATCGCCTTACGTTACATATGTGGTGTCTGTTGTTTTGGAAATGTCGGAAGGAACTGAAGTACTTATATACAATATCGGAAATCAAAATTAATACAACTTCATGGACTTTTCAAACCACTCGAGACTTATTGCAGAACCTATAGGGAGTAAATGAAATTATTACATTTATAGACCAATGGCTCAGGCGGTGCTGAGGTACCAGGTGCTGTAATACCGATATTTGGCGTGATCCATGGGGGAAGGAAGGAATCTTAGGGTTTAACGTCCCGTCGACAACGTGGTCATTAGAAAGGGAGCTAAGGCTCGGATTTTTGGGTAAGGATGAGGAAGGAAATTGGCCGTGCCCTTTGAAAGGAACCATCCCGGCATTTGCCTGGAGTGATTTAGGGAAATCACTGGAAACCTAAATCTGTATGACCGGAGGTGGATTTGAACCACAATCCTCCCTAATGCGAGTCCTGTGGTCCAGGTCCGTGGTCCATGATCCATTTGCTCATTCAGATGGTGAATGCTGTCTCGGGATACATTATTTCAATCCTACTTGGTGTGTTCACGTAGTTCTGCAAGACCTGTGAGTTGACGAATGGCACGTGTCATTTGACGTCCTATCATATCCTACACGTGCTCTATTCGAGATGTCCGGAGATCCTGGTGGCTGGGAACGTTGCTGCACGTCTCGTAGAGCACGAAATTCACGCGCAGTGTATGGGCGAGCAATATCCTTTTGTGCTGGGCGGGAGTGGCCGCGTGGTCTAGGACTCTATGCTACGGAATGCGAGGTCGTTTCCCTTCGCGGTTCAAGTCCTCCCTCGGCCATGGACGTGTGTGTTGTCTTTACCCTTAGTTTACGTAGTTTGTAAGTTTAAGTGACGAATGATTCTAGCAATTGCGTCCCTTAGAATCACAAACGTATCTTCCTGTTTCAAGAATGGCAACAAAATTTCCGCACGTTCCGAGCGCTGGTCTACGGTTCCTCCACAATCGCCAACGATGAACGTCAGTTTAAGATTGTTACACCCCAGACCATAAGGCCTGGGTTGGGATCAGTGTGCCTTTGACGAATGCACTCTACGAAACACCGCTCGACAGGTCTACATCGTACGTGCTAGACACAAACACTTGTGTGCTGGCAGACTCTGATTTCATGGTTGAAGACCATGATCCGCCATTCCAAGTGATTCTCTGACGGCAGTAGTCGAGACGTGCACTTCGATAGTGTGACTGAGTGAAGACGAGCTTTGCGTACCGCTAGTAACTGGTTGGCAACCGTGTTGAAACTTCTCGGCTCACAAGCCCTCCTACTTGTGGTAGCTGTACGTTCTACCACTGAAGCTACCCTTACAATACGATGAATCTGGCAGACGTTTGTGCTGCGTGGGCGCCTATAACATCGCCTATGGTTATGAGAACGTGACCACTTCAACCAGCACCGTTGCACGACTGACACAGCACGTTTATGTGACTAATCTCCGAAAGGACCGTCACACTTGTAGGAAGGCCACAATTTGACCCGTATCAAGGTTGCTCAGACGGCTGTAGGAAGCATGAATGCATCTCCGTGACGTGGTGCTGTTTGCTTCAAGAGTTATCAACCTTCCCTATTAAAGGGTACAAAGAGATTGGCAGTTATGTCACTACGCTGTCTGTCGGCGGCCGACGTTGAAATCAGTATCGCTACATCTGCTATCCTCGAGGTTCATCTGTCGTCATCATATCAGCATAGACTTCGTCTTTCAGGAATACAGTCTCTTTTCTGGCGGTGTATAATTCAGCCAAAAATTTTTGAAGAGGCTACTTTTTCTTTGGCCGAAAGTACTGGAAACAATTTGCCGTCTTCAAGCTTCCATGGCTCACCTAACAAAGACAAACAATTGCGAAATCATATCTCTAGTGCTGTTTCAGGCAATCGCGAATGCAGACGGTCGTCATTACAGTAATGCTGACATGGAAATTAATCAACTTGTCCCTATCTCATGTCAGATTAAAATGTGGCTTGTTTCTTATTTTTCTTCCTCGTGACCTTAGAAATATATTCTCCTACGTTCACCTGGTTTTCATGGAGCCAAGCAACAAAAGTTTAATTATAGCCACAGTGTGGACCTCTTTTTCTCCTGCTCACATACCCTACACTGTGAGCAGAGACCGCCTTTTGAAGACAGTGCCTCGCTTTGCTCACTTTGCAAAGCTTTGGCGTGGCGTGAGGAGGGTGTTGAGAAGGGCGCCAAGCTGGGAGACGCGCCCTGCATAAAGGGCCAGTTTACTGCCGCGTTCTGCCCTCGAGTGCTGACGTAGCTTCCACGGGGAGTTTTAGATCCGGGGCTCTTTCTCAGAATCGTAAAAGTTGATTGCTTGAGCAGCTATTGTCAGGAGGCAGAGCCGCTAAATCCATCGCGTCTCTCATATATTCGCACTTTTCACTCGCCGTTATTTCAATAAATCGTTCATCATAAAAGTTTGATAGGGCTGTGATTGATTGGCCCTCTTCCTTATGCACCAAATCGACAAAAAATATTGTGACCCGTAGGAACTTCGGCACTCACTTTCTCCTAAGACTGATCCTCAAATTAGCAGAATCAGAAACCTGAATTACTGCCATATTTCAGTGCTTTGAACAATAAATAATTACATAGAGAGGGGAGGGGGAGGAGGATAATACTGCAATTTCTACTGATCAAACAAATAATGGTGTTTGTTCTGTAGTTATATCATTTGATCGTATATTAATTGATGTAGTGATGAAACTAGAATTGATGAAATACCTGATAGATGTAATGAAAAGATTTTTTGGAGGATCAAAGGGTGAGCTCTAGTTGGGACTTTAGGTTCGGCAGTGAAGTTGTGTTCACTGAAGAGACTATCCAACCTAATATCTAGTTAGCGTTACGATAACATCAATAACTGTATTCATTTTGTATTTTTCATGAACACTGTAGTTACAGCATTTCACCACGAGCATTAGGATGACGTAGGATTTACATTGGAAACAGATTTCAGAACTCGTTTTGTTCATTTATGATACAATGAAGGTAAATGAATGATTTAGATAGCATATTTAATATGCAGGTAATTTGTAATTAGGCAACCACAGATTAAGTAATACACATTTTAAAGAATTTTCAAAAATCTTGGAAAAACTTGTCCCAAAATAATTTAAAAAAAGTTTTCGTAAAATAAATGAAAATTCAGCCGTGCCGCATTAACATTATTGCTTGAACAGCTATTGTCAGGAGGCAGAGCTGCTGAATCCATCGCGTCTCTCATATATTCGCACTTTTCACTCGCCGTTATTTCAATAGAGTAATCGTTCATCATAAGAGTTTGATAGGACTGTGATTGATCGGCCCTCTTCCTTATGCACAAAATCGACAAAAAATATTGTGACCCATAGGAACTTCAGCACTCACTTTCTCCTAAGACTGATCCACAAATTAGTAGAATCAGAAACCTGAACTGCTGCCACAATCCAGTGCTGTGAACAATAAATAATTACATAGAAAGGTGATTAGAGGGGGGTGTAATGTTGTAATTGCTACTGATCAAACAAATAATTGTGTTTGCTCTGTAGTGATATCATTTGATCGTATGTTAATTGATGTTGTGATGAAACTAGAATTGATGAAATACATGATAGATGTAATGAAAATCTTTTTTGGAGGATCAAAGGGTGAGCTCTAGTTGGGACTTTAGGTTGGGTAGTGAAGTGGTGTTCACTGAAGAGACTATCCAACCTAATATCTAGTTAGCGTTACGATAACATCAATAACTGTATTCATTTTGTATTTTTCATGAACACTGTAGTTACAGCATTTCAACACGAGCATCGAGATGAAGTAGCATTTACATTGGAAACAGATTTCAGAACTCGTTTTGTTCATTTATGATACAATGAAGGTAAATGGATGATTTAGAAGGCATATTTAATATGCAGGTAATTTGTAATTAGGCAACCACGAATTAAGTAATACGTATTTTCAAGAATTTTTAAAAATCTTGCAAAACTTCTCTCGAAATAGTTAAAAAAGCTTTCGTAAAATAAATGAAAATTCATCAATGCCGCATTAACATTATTTTGATTCTTTATTAGGTCCACAACCGATTTCGCACCGTTATATCTTCAGGTGAGTGGTTGTTATCTGATAGGGCCATTAGAAATTTTCGCAGCCCCCAACGTACTAAATTTCATAAGCCGTTGATGCTGGTAAAAAATATCATTAGCTAAAAACTGTCGTCATTGGATAAAATCATTAGGGTCACGGAGAGAAATATGTTGTAATACGAGTTATGATAACTTTGGGTGGACACCCAGTACTGATTGTGGAACCAAGATGTGCTAATCGGAACTGAATGCGGGTTTAGCTCCCGTGCCCCGAAGGCAAACCCAGACAATTGTTGCTTGACTTTTGAAAATTTCAGGAAAAATATAGGATTATAAAGAATATAACCATTTAAAGCCATTTAAGAGTAAGTAATGGGCATAATTGCCTTAAGATGTTATCAGTTCTTTTGCACAGTTATTTACGCTTTTTGTTCCTCTGTAAAGGTTTCTCGCAACTTTTTATTTTTAATGCACACTAGTCTGGCTGTGATACATTTTTATCGCAGTTGCTACACGTGTCTCTGTTATACGAACTTGAGAGGTAGGTTCTGACGATTATCGCTGCCGTGGAGTAGCCGTGCGGTCTAAAGCGTCTCGCTGCGGAGCACGCGGTTGCTCGCCGTGGAGGTTCGAGCCCTCCCTGGGGCATGGGTGTGTGTTTGTCCTTAGGTTAGTTTACCTAGATTTAAGTAGTTTGTAAGCTACGGACTGATGACCACGCAGTTTGGTCCGACAGATTTACAAACATTTAAACTTTTTTTTTCTGACGATTATCAGAACCCAACAAAAAATCAAATATTGTGCGATATAGACTTAATATATCTATCACAGGTCACTATTTTTTTCCAATGTTGACTAGCAACCCGTTGGTCTGGTCAAATGAGTCCCGATTCCAGCTGAGTGGAAATGGTGTAGGGTTAGTGTGTGGCGCAAATCCCACGAAGACATGGAACCATGATTTCAACAATGCACTGTGCAAGCTGGCAGTGGTCGATAACTGAGTGGGCTTCTTTACAAGGAATTATCTGAGCCCTTTGATTCAACTAAACCAATCACTGACTGTAAATAGTTATGTTCACACACGTGGAGACCGTTTCCAGCAGTTCATAGAGTCCATGTTCCGAAAAAACGATATAACTTTTGTCGATGCCTATCTGAAACGCGGTGTCGCCCGTCTACTTATTTATTCCAGTCTTCAGTCCATTTCCCCTTTTCTCCTTCGGTCCATCTCCTCCTCTTCCATCTCTCGTATGTGTCTATCTTCTGATCACGCATTTCTGTTCACCGTCTCCTACCCATCTCTCTGCCCATTTACACCTTTCCCTTTCCAGAACCTCCCCCCACCCTCCTCCTCAAGGGGCTCACGGTTCTTTCGTACGTGCGTGGTGAGCTCGGGACCCCGAGCTAATGCAGTCGTCCTTCCTTCTTTACTTTCCGGACTGCATTTCCTTTCCCCTCCCCTCCTTTCCTATCCTCACTCGTTTCCCCTCTCCACCGGGGGACTGATAACCTCAGTAGTTTAGTCCCCCTATGCCAACAAAACAACCCAACCCAAACCAACCCCTTTCCAGATTGAAAGTCCACCTCCGTAGCTCAGTGCCAGCGTCTCTGACTACCATGCAGGGGACCCAGGTTCGATTCCCGGCAGGGGACTGGGAGTTGTGTGTTGTCCTAATCATCATCATCTCTTCATCACTGGCACGTACGTCACCCATGCGGCGTCAACAGTACCTCCCCTCCTACTTTCCAAACTTCACAGAAGTTCTCCTCGAACCTTTGGTACTCCTAGAAGGAAGGATATGTTGGAGACATGGTCGAACAGCGGAAATTGCAAGCGCATGTGGCATTTACAATTAGGTGCAAACATGCAATTCTTGCGGAATTCCCCTATTTTTATCCTGCTCTCATAATTTCAACCCTCCATATTGCTGTTAAATGAAAACCCGATATGAATCAGTGCCTACTTTGACATAACCTCGACCAAGATAAAGAAATGTGAAGTATTACCTGCTCAGAATGCTGAAGAATATGATACTTCGCGAATTTCTAACAAAAATATTATGCCGCCATTAACTTCATTCAAGTTTCTATCCCAATTGACATGTCTGGTCAGCAACCCCGGCCAAGCCATGAGCCGATCGCTCAACGACACACGGTTACATAACAATGAGAATCGCTCAACATACCAAATTTCGCGATCTGATTCGAAAGAACCAATGGCAGTCTGAGGAGCATGTGTTCACCGAACTTCATTCGTCAAACATTGTTAGATGAAATAAGCCAGTGCAATGTTAACAATATCCTGAACAAATTTCTTGGTAGCTATAGTTAAGTAGCCCCTATTTCAAATGAGTAAAAAAAAAAAATAAAAACCTTTGGTTTAAACAACTTAAATTACTTAACAAAAATAAGCCTCACGGTACCGAATGAATGCCAATCAGGTTCCTTTCAGAGTATGCTGATGCAACAGCCCCATACTTAACTATCATATACAGCCGCTCGCCTCAGCGAACGTTCCGTACCCAAAGACTGAAAAGTTGCACAACTCACTCCAATATTCAAGAAAGGCAATAGGAGTGATGCGCAAAATTACAGGCCTACATCATTGACGTCGGTTTGCAGTAGGATTTGAGAACATATACTTCCCTCAAATATTATGAACCACCTCGAAGAGAACGACCTATTGACCCATAGTCAACACGGATTCAGAAAGTATCGTTCTTGTGAAACACAGCTATCTCTTTACTCACATGATGTGATGAGTGCTATCGCCATGGAATGTCAAATAGATTCCATATTTCTATATTTTCGTAAGGCTATTGACACTGTACCTCATAAGCGACTTCTAATCAAATTGCTTGCTTACAGAATGTCGCAGTTGTGCGATTGGATCCGTGATTTCCTGTCAGAAAGGACACAGTAAGTTGTAATTGACGGTAAGTCATCGAGTAGAACAGAAGTGATATCTGGCGTTCCACAGGGAAGTGTTTTAGCATCCCTACCGTACCTATTTTTATAAACGATTTAGGGGGTATCTGAGTAGCTCTCTTAGACTGTTCACCAATGATGCTGTCATTTATCGGTTAGTAAAGTCACCATAAGATCAAAAGCAACTAAAACATGATTTATATAAGATATCTGCATGGTGCAAAAATTGGCAATTTACCCTTAATCATGATAAATGTGAGGTCATCCATGTCATTACCAAAATAAATCCGTTAAACTTCAGTTACACGGTAAATCAGTCAAACCTACACGCCATCACTTCTACTAAATACTAGCAGTAACAATTACGAACAAGTTAAATTGGAAAGAACACTTAGAAAATATTGTATGAAATGTGAACCAAAGACTACGTTTCATTGGCAGGACACTTAGAAGATGCAACAGTTCTACTAAAGAAGCTGTCTACACTACACTTGTGTGTCCTATTTTGGAATATTGCTGCGCATTATGGGTTCCACACCAGGTGAGTGACGGACGATTTTGAGAAAATTCAGAGAAGGGCAGCTCGTTTTGTATTATCGCGATATAGGGGGGAGAGTGTCACGGAAATGATACACGAGTTGGGGTGGATATCATTAAAAGAAACGCATTGTTTGTTGCGGCGAGATCTATTTGCGAAATTTCTTTCACCAACTTCCTCTTCAGAATGCGAGCAATTGTTGTTAGCATTCGCCTACATAGGGAAACATGACCATGATAATAAAATAAGAGAAATCAAATCGAAAACAGAAAGATTTAGGTGTTCCTTTTTCCAGCAAACTATTAGAGAATGGAACTTTTGCGAAATATCATAAATGTGGTTCGATGATCCCTCTGCCATGCACTTCAATGTAAACTTGCAGAGTATCGATGTAGATGTAGAATCTTTACTGAGTGCAGTGGAGAAGGAAGAGAGAGTATAGGGTATTCCGTATACACGCACGAGGTAAAAATAAATTAGGAAGTTGAATCTAACTGCCTAGCGACCTGACTGCTTGACAAGGCTCTGATTGCAAAGTACTACTTGGAGATATGCTAGATGGAAAAAAAGAAAAACAAGGATAAGGAACCTAAGTACACGTAGGCATTGAGTACATTTTTTGTGCAACATGCTCGTGACTTTCATCTCCCTGATCAAACCATTTTCTGAAAGACATTGGTATTTTATTCCTACTGAGCATCTTGAATAGAAATACGATACACTAAGATTATAAAATTAAAGAAAAGAGCTTCATCGCGACCTCCAAGTTTCACTAAATGTCAATTTGATCAGCATTCTGTAACGGCCCAATATTAATGTTGTAAAATTACTACTTGCAGAAATAGCCCTAAAGAAAACTATGTTTCTAATAGTTTCCTTGAGACTCTACATCTACATCTATACTCCGCAAGCCACTTCACGGTGTGTGGCTGAGGGTACTTTGCGTACCACTGTCACTTGCTCCCATTGCAATCATGTATGCTTAGAGGGAAAAATTATTTCTTGTATGTCTCCGTGCGGGCCCTAATCTCCAGATGTACGTAGGAAGAAGCAAAATATTTGTTGACTCTTCATGAAACGTATGCTCTTGAAGTTTGACATAAACCCTTACTGCGTTACAGAACGTCTCTCTTTCAACGCCTGCCATTGGAGGTTTCTAGAATCCATCGAAGATGACGAATATGGTTAAAGATATCTGAAATGTTGAAGAAACGTCATTTCTTAAGCATTTAAAAGGTCTCTATATATATTTCTAATGAATAAAATCGCGAAAATTTTCAATAGCAAAGCACCACAAATTTTCCAATGGAAATAAATGTAAAACTGTTGCTGTGGGAGCATCCTCTGATTTTTTTCAAAAATTATTATAACGCGAAAGATGATTCAGAATAGCTTTTAATCAACCATTTTTTGACTTACCCCTTGCTGAACTTCAGTGAACATCAACTACGGTAACGTAAATGTTAAGGAGTCACAATAAACCAATTTTTTAGCTTTTCGGAAAGAAAAGAGCCGTTAATATTTTTAAAAAGGTAAGCGACAGAGTTTTGTAAATCCTACGACTTTCCCACTTAACAGTTTGCGATCGGAGCTATACTTAATTAAGAAAAACTCTTTTGTAAACTTCGGGAATTTTTTTATCATGTTCGCCGTCTTCATTCAGTTTCATGAAGAACTATAATTTCCTATAAGCTCATAATTTTGGGTTTCATCTAATGATTTTCGTAAGCACTACTCCATTATGCTTGGACCATACATTTTCACCTCATTGGCAACGGCAGAGTCGATGCTCCTCTGCGGTGCTAATACATCATTAAATGATTCAGCCAGTAGCATCACTGGGCAGGGTGTACAAAGGGTAACTACGTAATCAACACGCGTTATAGCCCACGTTTACAGAGATTACTCATTCATAGGTAATTATTGGAGTCCTCCATCTGTACTGCGTAGGAGGGGAAACGCGTTACTGTGACCTTTCGGCCTAGGGCGACACCGTGATTCCATCTGCATGGGACATTTGTTTTGCAGAACGCCGAAGGGCAATATAGACTTGCTGCTCATTACGTCTTACAGGACATTACTGTTCTTGTTGTGGTCTTTAGTCCGGAGACTGATTTGATGCAGCTCTCCACCCAACTCTGTTCTGAGCAAGCCTCTTTATCTCCTCATAAGAACACAACCTATATCCGTTTGCTTAGCGTATTCATCTCTTGGTCTCCATCTATGGTTTTTACCCCAAACACTCCCCCCCCCCCCCAATGCTAAATTCACGATTCCTTGATGTCTAAGAATGTGTCCTACCAATCGATCCCTTATTTTAGTCAAGGTAAGCCAGAAATTCTTTTTCGCACCAATTCTGTTCAGTACCTCCTCATTAGTTACGCGATCAACCCACCTAATCTTCAGCATTATTCTGTAGCGCCACATTTCAAATCCCTCTATCCTCTTCCTGTCCGCATTGCAAGGCAACACTCCAGACAAATACCTTAAGAAAGGACTTCCTTATGCGTAAATTAATATTCGATGTTAACAAATTTCTCTTTTTCAAAAACGCGTTTCTTCCCAATGCCATTCTGCGTCTTATATCCTCTGTACTGCGATCATCATGTGTTATTTTTCTGCCCAAGTAACAAAACGCATCTACCACCTTTACTGTCTCGTTACCTAATATAATTCCTTCAGCGTCGCCTCATTGCACTCCATTGCCCTAATTTTGCTCTTGTTGATGTTCATCTTATACACACCTTTCAACACACTGTCCATTCAGTTCAACTGCTCCTTCAGGTCCTTTGCTGTCTCTGACAAAATTACGATGTCATCGGCAAAACGCAATTCCTTCTCCAAATTTCTCCTTGCTTTCCTTTATAGCTTACTCATTGTACAAATTGAATAACACTGGAGAAAGGCTACAACTCTGTCTTACTCCCTTCCCAACCACTGCATCCTTTCCATGCCCTTCAACTCTAACAACCGCCGTCTGGTTTTTGTACAAGGTGTAAATAACCTTCCGTTCCCTATATTTTACTCCTGCTTGCTTCAGAATTTGAAAGAGTGTATACCAATCAACATTGTCAAAAGCTTTCTCCAAATCTACAAAAGCTAGAAATTTAGTCTATCTTCTAAGATAAGCCGTAAGGTGAGTATTGCTTCCCGTGTTCCTACATTTCTTCTGAATCCAAACTGATCTTCCCCGACGTCGGCTTCTACCAGGTTTTCCATCCTGCTGTAAATAATTCGTGTTAGTTTTTTGAAACCATAACTTATTAAACTGATGGTTCCGTAATTTTCACTCCTGTCTCTGCCTGCTTTATTTGTAATGGGGATTATTACATTTTTCTTAAAGTCTGAGGGTATTTTGCCTGTCTTCATATATCTTACACACCATGTGAAATAGTTTAGTCATGGCTGGTTCTCCCAGAGACTTCAGTATCTCTGAGGGAATGTCATCTACTCCAGGGGTCTTGTTTCGACTTAAGTCTTTCTGTGCTCTATCAAATTCCTCTCTCAGTATAGTATCTCATTTTTCATCTTCATCTACGTCCTCTTCCCTTCCTACGATATTGTCTATAACTTCCTTTATAGAGCCCCTCTGTTTATTCTTTCCACCTTTCAGATTCCCCTTCGTAGCTGAGAATTGGTTTTTCATCCGAGTTCTTGATATTCGTAAAGCTGTTTTTTTGTCTCCAATAATAATAATAATAATAATAATAATAATAAAGAGGCTCGCCGCTCCCGTTAGTCCGCCACTGATCAATAAACAGTTTTGCATGCTTTGAAATTCACGGTTTCGAACTTCGACTGGATGACTGCCAAGCTACATCAATAAGTCTTTGGATGTTACTCATGGTTAGATACCAACACTATTCCGCAGAACTGTTTTCTAACTTTTGTTTCAACTCATCCAATTGGCTCTATTCACCCTAAGGTATCTGCTAGACACATCTTTATACATGAAGTCCCCAAAACAGCTTTCATTTTACTTTCTAATGTAGTTTTTGCAAGCTTTTTCCGCAGTGACACAAACTGTGAATCGGTATGGTACTATTTATAGTATTACCTCAAAAAAGTCACACTAAAGTCCTGTGGTTGGAGCTGTAGTACTGTTACGGTAGTTTGTTTTCTCTAGCGCTTTGTCAGAGTGTAGAACACTGAGTCAAATGAAAATACAACAGTGAGTGTTGCCGAGGAAGTTCGATGTAGCTTCCGAAAGAGCGCTGTGCACCTTAAGTTTCCCAGTCGTTGGTAGGAGGGCTAAACGTTACAGGTGTGTATTTTGAGAAGTGCAACGTTTCATCAAAGTAGGACCGTCGACAAAGTTTCCGCATTAAAGTATATGACGCAGTTAAAGTGAGACGTGAAAGAATAAGAACAGGCAGTTCGCTGTTGTTCCTGGAAAGGCGTAAATTCGTAAGCGGGCCAGTCTCGTTGGAGGTCGGAGGCCCGCGCAAAGTGTTGCCCCGGATGCGAAGGGGTAACAACCGCGGGTCATGCGAGGGGAAGGGGGTTGATGGGGGGGGAGGCCGTAAAGGGGCACGCAGCACCGCCTCCACCCCTCCTACTAACTCGATTTTGGGCCGAAGCGTTTACGGTCGACCATTGAGAGTTTTATTGGTGCAGGTAACGCAAGGAACTTTCGCTACACAGAACACACAATTTGTGAAACGACACCGCCACGCGCAACCCAGTTTCTGGTCGCAGCTTTGGATACACAGAAGTGAGATGTTTCTCGAGATATATGTTTTAAGGTTTCGCAGTTCAATCAAAAAACCGGAACCCTTATGGTGTTTCTTTTTCAGTGAGGGGCATACATACTGAAGAGCTCTACGTAAAGGAGGAAGACACTTCTGACATCAAAGGAAGAGAGGTGCCGACCGCGGTGGCCGAGGGGACTGAGGCGCTCCAGTCACGGTCTGGACGACTACTACGGTCGGGGGTTCGAATCCCCCCTCGGACATGGATAGTTAGTTCATAAGTAGTTTGTAAGTTTAGGAACTGATAACCCCGTAGTTGAGTCCCATAAGCTGTACAAATATTTGAAGATTTTCTGGAAGAGAGGTTCTGTCGTCAAATGGAGTAACCCTAACGCTTTGCTAAATATTGAACACTTAACAACATTTGTAAATGCATTGTCCTAATTGCAAGCTTAACTACAAATTAACATTTTATTGTCAGGATAGCATTTTGACAAGGACTCTTATAAACAGGTGGGATGTGGGATCTTTTCCCTTGGCTCAGATGTGAGGCGTAAATGAAACAGCATTTACACAAAATACATTTATTAGTTAAACCATACATTATTCTTACTGTGAACTAGATGGATCGGGCGTGGTGGCCGCGGCGGCGATGAGGTGTTTCGCAGCGTCGGTCGTGCATCTCTGGTTACGTTGGCGACCTATCTCCTTGTTCTGTTGTTGTGTGTGTTGTTTGTAAAGCTTAAAGGGACTTAACTGCGGGGTCACCAGTCCCTAAACTTACAAACTACTTATGAACTACCTTATACTAAAGACGACACAAACATCCATGCCCGAAGGGGGATTCCAACGCCCGTGCAGACCGTGATTGGCGCTCCGCAGACCACCCGTCACTGCAGCCGGCGTCTATCTCCTCCTAGCTGGCCAGTAGAACAGCGTTCGCCGTCGAATCTAGTACTGTTCGTTAACAGGCCGTGAATTCTGCCGAATTACCTCGTCGCAGTGCTGTGTGATATTGCTATTTTCTAAAAGTGTTGTGCTACGACCAGAAGAAGCAGCGCGGCGTGGAGGCTGTGCGTCCTTGCCCTGGGGTCGAATCGACGGCCTGCAGGCTTCAAGTATTCTAGTAGCAGAACCGTTGACGGAGATCACAGGTGACTTTTACGACCAGACCGCATCCTATCGTTCTGGCCAGTCATCCTGGGTGAGTAATTCTTTTGTTTTTGATCTCCTTCCCGAACTCTGTTACTGCCTTCATCTTGGGTGTGGTATTTATTTGATGGATATGGCTGGAGGTGAACGATCTTTGAGGTCGTTGTTTTCTGTCACGGTGTACAGTGTCTAGAAAGATCGATCGTCACGTTGCTCTGTAGGTCAATACACTAAGTTATTAGCTTCTGGTCACGTTGCTTCGAGAAGTGCGAGATGGTCTCGTTTGCAGATGAGGTGGTCGGTCGATGGCCAGATCGCTTCCGCTTGTTTAGTGCCTCCTGGTCACGTTCCGCCACACGTGAATAGCCGGTGCTGAATCTGCAGCGTTAGCTAGTCCACACACTATCGGAATGCAGTCGCAGGTATTTACTCGCCTGTGCCTCTGAACAGAAGTAACCTACCATTTTTACTTAACGTATTATTCACTTTTATTTATTACTGCATTTTGTATCACTAATTTACACTCCTGGCCATTAAAATTGATACACCACGTAGATGACGTGCTACAGACGCGAGATTTAGCCGACTAGAAGAATATGCTGTGTTTTGGAAATGATTAGCTTTTCAGAGCTGGTGGCGACACCTACAACGTGCTGACATGAGGAAAGTTTCCAACCGATTTCTCATGCGCAAACAGCAGTTGACCGGCGTTGCCTGGTGAAACGTTGTTGTGATGCCTCGTATAAGGAGGAGAAATGCGTACTTTCACATTTCCGACTTTGATAAAGATCGGATTGTAGCCTATCGCGATTGCGGTTTATCATATCGCGACATTGATGTTCGCGTTGGTCGCGATCCAATGACAGTTAGCAGAATATGGAATCGGTGGGTTCAGAAGGGCAATACGAAACGCCGTGCTGGATCCCAATTTGGTATCACTAGCAGTCGAGATGACAGGCATCTTATCCGCATGGCTGTAACGGATCGTGCAGCCATGTCTCGATCCCTGAGTCAACAGATGGGGACGCTTGTAAGACAACAACCATCCGCACGAACAGTTCGACGATGTTTGCCGCGCACGGACTATCAGCTCGGAGACCATGGCTGCGGTTACCCTTGACGCTGCATCACAGACAGGAGCGCCTGCGATGATGTACGCAATGACGAACCTGGGTGCACGAATGGCAAATCGTCATTTTTCTGTTTACAGCATCATGATGGTCGCATCCGTGTTTGACGACATCGTGGTGAATGCACATTGGAAGCGTGTATTTGCAATTGCCATACTGGCGTTTTACCCGGCGTGATTTTATGGGCTGCCCAGACACGTTCCACATCATTACGAAGTGTCGTATTCATGATATATGGAACAAGTACTAATCTAATCTAATCTACACGTCTCGCTCACCTCTTGTTCACATCGACGGTATTTTAACAGTGGCCGTTACATTTGAGATGTGTTACGACAGGGGGCTCTACCCTTCATTCGATCCCTGCGAAGCCCTACATTTCAGCAGGATAATGCACGACCGCATGTAACAGGTCCTGTAGGGCCTTTCTAGGTACGGGAAATGTTCGATTGCTGCCCTGGCCAGCACATTCTCCAGATCTCTCACCAACTGAAAACGTCTGGTCGATGGTGGCCGAACAACTAGCTCGTCACAATACGCCAGTCGCTGCACTTGATGAACTGTGGTATCTTGTTGAAGCTGCATGGGCATCTGTGCCTGTACACGCCATCCAAGCTCTGTTTGACTCACTGCCCAGGCGTATCACGGCCGTTATTACTGCCAGAGGTGGTTGTTATGGGTACTGCTTTCTCAGCATCTATGCTCCCAAATTGCGTGAAAATGTAATCACATGTCAGTTCTTGTATAATATATTTGTACAATGAATTCCCGTTTATCATCTGCATTTCTTCTTGGTGTAGCAATTTTAATGGCCAGTAATGTAATTTTACACTTTACGTCACGCAACAGTACTTCATATTTGGTCTAGACGCTTTAAAATAAGCTTCATTTGAAATGCAGATACACGTCTAGAGTCGAACCATTGCGAAATACGAGGAATTGAGGAAGAGTGCAATCACGACATCACACATTTGCGACGACATATCGGAGTACGAGGCGGAAGTGAAGGAAGATTAGGATCCCGTCGACATCGTAACTAAAGTCGGAGCCAAGTCTCTGACTGTTTGGGTAGGTATGGGGAAGGAAATCGACCTTACCCTCTGGATGGAACCATGCCGGCATTTGTCTGGAGTGAATTACGGAAATCACGGAAAACTTAAATCTGGATGGCCGAAAGTGGGTGCGAAACACCGTTCTTCAGTATGCTAGTCCAGTGTTTTACAACTGAACTCACTAGAATAGCAACCAATAATCCACACCTAACTAAGAGCATCAAAACAGACACGGGGATTAGTGAACACAGAGTCGTCGTAGCGACACTGAATATCTGACTTTCTAAATTCACCAAAATTAAAAGAAGAATATATTTATTTTAAAAAAATCGATTAACGCTTTTCTAAATGAGAATTTCCAGTCTTTAGAAACTAACAACGTAAGTGTACATCAGATGAGGCTTACGTTCAAAGAACTAATATTGACAACCATTGGCAAATTTATACCAAACAAATTAACAAAAGAGGGGGATGACTCGCCTTGGTACACAAAACAGGTTATATCACTCTTTCAAAAAAAAAAAAAAAAAAAAAAAAAAAAAAAAAAAAATAAAACCCATGCCAAATTTAAAACGACATAAAATCCCCAAACCTGGCAACTTTTTACAGAAACTAGAAATTTAATTCGAACTTCAATGCGAGAAACTTACAGTAATAACCACAACCAAACCTTGTCATGGATTTGGTAAAGAATCGTAAGAAATTCTGATCGCATGGAGTATACTAGCGGCAAGACAGAATCAATACCTTCATTACATCTACATCTACATCCACATCTACATCAACATGGGATACTCTGCAAATCACAGTTAAGTCCCTGGCAGAGGGTTCATTGAATCACAATTATACTATTTCTCTTCCATTCCATTCTCGAATAGCGCGCGGGAAGAAAGAACACCTGAATCTCTCTGTTCGAGCTCTGATTTCTCGTATTTTATTCTGATGATCATTTCTACCTATGTAAGTGGGACTCAGCAATATATTTTCGCATTCGGAGGAGAATTGGCGATTGGAGTTTCGTAAGTAGCCCACGCCGCAGCGATAAGCGCCGTTGTTGTAATGATTCCCATCCCAGATCCTGTATCATTTCCGTAACGCTGTCTCCCCTGTATCGTGACAATACGAGACGAGCTGCCTTCTTTGGACTCTTTCGATGTCCTCCGTCAAACCCACCTCATAAGAAACCCTACATTGGGCTGCAATACTCCAAAACTGGACGGACAAGGATAGTGTATGCAGCTTCTCTTGTAGTTCTGTTGCATGTTTTAAGGGTTCTGCCAAAATCGAAGTCCTTGGTTCTCCTTTTCCACGATATTATCTACGTGTTCTTTCCAATTTAAGCCTGAAGTAATTGCAATTCCTAGGTATTTTGTGGAGTTACGGCCTTCACTTTTGATTGATTTATCTTGTAAACAAAGTTTAACGGATTTCTTTTCGTATTGATGTGGATGACTTCACTCTTCTCATTATTTAGAGTCAAATGCCAATTTTTACACCATACTGATATCTCATTCAGATCGTCCTGCAGTTGGTTTTGATCTTCAGATGATTTTACTAGACGGTAAATGACGGTGTCATCTGCAAACAACCTGAGAGGGCTACTTAGATTTTCCCCTAAATCGTTTATGTAAATAATCAACAGCAGAGGACCAATAACACTACCCTGTGGAACGCCCGATATCACATCTGTTTTAGTCGATGCCTTACCATCGATTACTACGAACTGTGTCCTCTCTGACGAGAAATCCCCTATCCAATCGCAAATTTGGGGCGATGTACCATAACCAGGCAATTTGATTAAAAGCCGTTTGTGAGGTACGGTGTCTAAAGCTTCCTGGAAATCAAGAAATACGGAATCGATTTGCGAACCCTTGTCGATAGCACCCATCACTTCATGTGAATAAAGAGCTAGTTGTGTTTCTCATGAACGATATTTTCTAAATCCAAGTTGACTTGGGTCAATAGATCGTTCTGTTCAAGATAATTCACAATATTTGAATACAGGATATGTTCCAAAACCCTGCTGCAGATTGACGTCAATATAATAGGCCTGTAGTTTAGTGGGTTACTCCTACTGCCTTTTTGAATATAGGTGTGACCTGTACAACTTTCCAAATGGTGATGCTACTAATGATAGTCCGCTAAGGCAGAATTGCATAACACAGCTTACTACTACGAAAACTTCGGTGGACAAGATTCCATATTAGAGGGCGAAGCCCATTAAAATGTCAACAATAAAGTTATAATTGGAAACAATATGTATATAAGATCGGTTTAAATTCTATTGACAGATAAAGAACTTGAGAGTTCAATTAGGTGAATTGCCACTTAAGGTTCGATGATGTTCTGATAACATCTGCCCCAAGGACTGTACATAAAAGCAAAATCAAGCCACTGGAGAAGGTCAGTAGCAAGAACCACTGAACACCAACATGTATCAAATCCAGACGGGAAAATATAGGAGACGGTAGCCAGTTTTACTTTGTAAGGAAGAGGGGCAACAGTGCCGTTAAAATACATCAGACAGAGTAGCTAAGCAAACAGGAGGGAGTCCTTGCAAGGTTGAAAGGCGACGGTTATTATGAAATTTTAAAATTAAAACTGACCACTCCCGAGGCAGCAATCGACAGAGGGGCGGAAAGAATAGTGCCACGAAAGACGTCGGTGGTCAAGGCAGGTAACTGACTCGCGAACGGCTTCAAAGCAGACAAATTCCATGATTACACTTACCGAAAGCACTGAATAGAAACAACAAGGTACTCGCCGATTCTAGGACGCACCGCCAAGTATAATGAACACAACGTCAGGACGGACTTAGGCGAAGATAGTAACCATATGACAGTAGCCATAAGATGTACAGGACAACTTATTATTTAAAAAAAAACAAAAAAAAAAAAAAAACGTTCAAATGTTTGTAGAGCTTACGGGACTTAACTACGGGGTCATCAGTCCCTAAACTTACAAACTACTTATGAACTAACTAATACTAAGAACGGAACAAATATCCATGTCCGAGGGGGGATTCGAACCCCCGACGTAGTGGCCGTGCAGACCGTGACTGACGCGCCGCAGAATAAATATCCCTAATGCAAGCAGAAGGACTGGGTGGGACTTAACTAAAAGCAGTTACCACCTCTTAAAATATTTATTAAAATAATCATTAAACATATTCAAAAACTTAATTTTTGTAAAGAAAACTAATCAGTTTAAAACTGTAATTGATAAGCAGCGGGTGCGGCCCGCACAATAACCTTTAAAATTTATAACAGAACAACAACTTCAGATATTTTCTTTAATCAACCAAGAAATAAAACTGATCATTGGATGAAGCTCACTTAAAATCTTAACAGATTAAACAAATGAAATTAAGCTCAGTGTTAAACCCAATGTAAAATTTAACAATGAAACCCGTGCCTTATAATTACAAAAGGTAGAGCGCTAAGTTTGCATGAAACTGTACAATTAGGACTCCACGCTACCCTGTCCTGTGCAAGACTCTTCGTCTGAGAATACGAACGGCAACCTACATCTTTTTCAATCTGCGTACTGTATTCGTCCCTCGGTCTCCCTCTACAATTTTTACCCACACACTTCTTCTAATGCTAAGTTGACGATTCGCCGCGGCCGGCCGCGGTGGCCGAGGTGATTGAGGCGCTCCAGTCACGGTCAGCACGGCCACTACGGTCGGGGGTTCGAATCCCCCCTCGGGCATGGATATTTGTGCCGTCTTAGTTCGTAAGTAGTTCATAAGTAGTTTGTAAGTTTAGGGACTGATGACCCCGTAGTTAAGTCCCATAAGCTTTAAAAAAAAATTAAAAAAAACAAACATTTCAACATTTTGAATTTGATTAGCCGCGAGTACTGGAGAGCCGTGTTACGGTGCGCGCGGCCGTCCGCCGTCGGGAGTTCGAATCCCCCCTCGGGCATGGATGTTTGTGTCGTCTTTAGTATAAGGTAGTTCATCAGTAGTTTGTAAGTCTAGGGACTGATGACCCCGTGGTTGAGTCCCTCAAGCTTTACAAACATTTAAACGTTTTTTTTTCTAAGTTGACGATTCCTTGAAGTCTCAAATTGTGTCCTACCAACCTAACCCATCTCTTAGTATTTGCCAGAAACTCATTTTCTCCCCAATTTTGTTGAGCATCTCATTAGTTACGTGATCTGCCCATTTAATCTTCATCATTCGTCTGTAGCAGCACATTTTGAAAGCTTCTATCATATTTCTAACTGAACTCCTTATTGTCCACGTTTCACTCCCATACAAAGCTAAAGTCTAGACAAATGCTTTCAGAAAGGACTTCGTAACATTTAAACTAATATTGGATGTCAACACCTTTCGCTTCTTCAGAAACACTTTTCTTTCCTTAGCCATTCCGCATTTTATATCTTCTTTACTTCGTCCGTCAGAAGTTTTATTGTTACCTAAATAACAAAACTCATCTACTACTTTTATTTTCTCATTACCTAATCTAATTCCTTCAGCATATTCTGACACTTTATTCCCTTACCTTTGTTTTACTCTTGTTAATTTTCATCCTATACCTTCCTTTCAAGACACTGTCCATTCTGTTTATCTGCTGTTCCATGTCTTTTGCTGTCTCTGACAGAATTACTATATAGTCAGCAAACCGCAAAGTTTATATCCCCTCACACTGGAATTTAATTCCCTCTCCAAATTTCTCCTTTCATTCCTTCACAGTTTGCTGAATGTATAGATTGAACAACATTGGGGAAAGGCTACAACTTGTCTTTCTCCCTTCCCAACTACTGCGACCCTTTCATGCCCTTCGACTCTAATTATCGCTGTCTGGGTTTTGTATAGGTTGAATATAACTCTTCGCTCCCTACATTTTTCCCCTGCTACGTTCAGAGTTTGAAAGAATGTATTCCAGTCGGTATTCTCAAAAGATTTCTCCAAATCTACGATCGCTAAAAACGTAGGTTTGCGTTTCCTTGGCCTATCTTCTAAGATAAGCCGTAATATGAGTATTGCCTCACGTGTTCCTAAATTTTCCCTAAATCCAAATAGATCTTCCCCAGGGTCGGATTCCACCACTTTTTCTATTCGTCTGTAAATAATTCTTGTTAGTATTTTGCAACCATGACTTATTACACTGATAGTTCTGTAATTTTCATATTTATCTGCACTTGCTTTCTTAGGAATTGGAATCACTATATTCTTCTTGAAGTTTGAGGGCATTTCCCTTGTCTCATACATCTTGCATACCAATTGGAACAATTTCGTCATGAACGGCTCTCCTAAAGATATCAGCAGTGTGGTGTCGCACAAGTCTAAAGTGCGCGCCACGTACTTACGCCGCGCGCCGCCATGCAAGCACGGCGCGGCGTTCTTACGACGTCAACCACGAGCGCCCTCTGCTGCAACTCCGCTCGTGGCCACGACTGCTGCATCTGCCACTTGGGAATCAGATAGGCACCAGTTAAGACTTGGCTATCGGATAGGCACTAGGAATCGTCCGTAAGCAGCCCTCTATCTAATCTATGTATCAGCCTTCTGCAGTCAAGAACTCCGTACCTCCACAAGCGTGCATCCTTTATTCCTGTGTCGGTCTCTTTCTACTCGGCCACCGACACCGAAGACAACCGGCGAAAACGAGACACAAAAGTGACGACGAGGCTGGGATACAAAAAGCAGTTAAGAGGGAACATCATCTACTCCAGGGGCTCTGTTTCTACTCAGAGAGAAGATGCCATTGATCAATTAAAATTTAGTTACAATAGATATGCGACGCCACAAAAAGGTAACTGGCATACAAGTCTGACGGTGTCCTGCACACACCTGGATGTCAATCATTAAAACCTAAAACTGGCCGGTGACGCCAACTGTTATACCCCACATTAAATCAGCTGCGTTGTAGCCAGCGGGTGAAAACAGCATATCAAACAAATACTTCAAAAAATTTTGACACAAGCTAGGCAGGCGATTACCCAAATTTCATTAAAACTGCCAATTACACTCTCTCTCCGAGGCAGTAATCGAAGAGGGAGGGAAAGAACGCTGCTGACAAATACATTGACAGCCACCTCAGGTAACTGACTGGAAACGGCAACATAAGCAGGGGAAAATATCAAATGTTTGTATAGCTTATGGGACTTAACTACGGGGTCATCAGTCCCTAAACTTACAAACTACTTATGAACTAGCTAATCCTAAGGACGGCACAAATATCCATGTCCCAAGGGGGATTCGAACCCCCGACCATGGTGGCCGTGCAGACCGTGACTGGAGCGCCTCAGTCCCCTCGGCCACCGCGGCCGGCTAAGCAGGAAAAATACCCTGGTTACACATAAGGATTAGTAATTAAAACAACAAGACAAACTGAACTACAAGGAAGATGTTAGACCATATAATAGTGTCTAAGCAAAGGTACAAAATTACTCACCTTTTTATTCCACAACGTGTAAGCAAACATGTTGGGATTTATTTCCATCTGCTTGCATTACTGTACCTCCTGGTACCAGTGTTGCAAAATAATAGGCACGGTTGTATTAGTCTATTATCATTTTCTTTTACAAAACTTTTGTTACTCTTTTTTCTAATGTGTCTAGCTGAAGTTATTTTCTGTTATTGAGCGTTTCAGAGATTTGTTTAATTAGCAGATATGAATTAGTTAATGACAGAGGCGTATTGTTATTAGGTCAGATATTAATATTTTTGATTTCTCATTTTCTGCACACTCATGAGGTTTGTAAGGCTAAGTAAATTCTATCTGAATAATATTCTGAAATAATTGTTTACCAACTTATTACACTAAATTTGGTGGTGAAACACTATTAAAATAACACAGACTTAAGGTAAAGCAGTCAACAACCCGAAGATTGGTTTGAACACCACAGTGCTTTACTACGCATGGTCCTGTTTGGAGGTGCTATGCTGTTGCCTTCGAACAGACTTACCCAGCCAGTTGTAGGGGGACCTACCGTTTAACGTGGGTTCCGAACCACGGTGCTACTCGGTATTTTTCACATGAGCAATGCTGCCAGAGGTGAAAGAAGTGGAAAGCGACAGGTAAAAATCCTGGGAGCTGGCGAGGATCGAACCCGCGCCCTTTGGATTTGTAGTCTGGCACTCTACCACTGTGCCACCAAGGCGCACAACAGAGAGTTATATATATCAATCTACTCACTTTGGTGAATGGTCTCAAGAAATATAGAAAACAAGAGCTACAAACAAAATACCTGACTTTCAAAGTAATCGACATTGGCTACAATACACGTATGACATCGGTTATACAGCTGTTGGAAACTGTCAGCAAACGCTTCTTGCGGAATCGTTCGAAGCACTGAGGTCACGCGTTATTGGATCTCTGCAACCGCTGCGAAGCTAACATAATCTTCAACTTGTCTGGTGCCATCCTCAAAGACAGCCTCCGATCATCCGCAAGCGTTCGATGTTGTCTGTGATTGTGGAGGGTCGACCCGAACATGGCTCAGCATGCTTTCCGTCTCTAAAGCGCTTAAACTACTCAAATACACCATTTTTCCTCACTGCTTCAACACCATATACTTGCTCTAACATCCCCTGGGTCTCCGTCGCCGTTTTACGTAAATTGAAACAGAACTCGATATTAACGCGATGTTCCACTTTGCGCTCCTGTTGCAATGACACGAGTTCTCACAGTGCCAGTGTTAGGTTGGTCGCAGCGTGTACCACCATTTCACCACAGAGCTTTGCATCATATGAGGCGCTTATTGACATGCCCCTATATTACTACGTTCACATGCAACACATCTCCCGGAAGACGAAAATTTTCGTAAACTGTTTTTTACTGTCGTGTTTACATAACACAGCCTGAATCTGATTTCCTGGCTCACTTCACCGATGGCAACTGAAAAACAGCTCATTCAGTTCCTGATTTAGTCAGCACAATCGCTATTTTTAATTTAAATACACAGATTTATGTTCAGTCTAATATTTACACTTTTATTTCACATTATAAAATATCACTCTTGCCTTATGTGCCGAAAATTCTTAACAAGAAAAGACAATCTGACAAGCCAAGAACGCTTCAAAAATGGTTCCGTTTACATGGGCACGAAATCGATTGTGGAACTGGAAAACCGCTTTAGAGAAGCGGATTGACAGAATCGATTTTGGAGTGTTTACATGACCAACCAAAAGCGGAATGGGGAAATCGATTTACGAAATCCGGTTTTTGGAGCCCATGTAAACGGGGTGAATGTGTATATGTGGGCACCTCATCCTCGCCAGCGCGTTCTTAGAATATGGGACCATTCGCCGAACTTTGCATGGGAACTGCACATCATGAAGTCCACTTGTCAGTAGCCTTATTCGTGATTTTATCTTGACACTTGAAACGACCTGCTGATATTGTTCAAATGTTCAAATGTTTGTAAAGCTTATGGGATTTAACTACGGGGTTATCAGTCCCTAAACTTACAAACTACTTATGAACTGCTTACGAACTAGGACGGCACAAATATCCATGCCCGAGGGGGGATTCGAACCCCCGACCGTAGTGGCCGTGCAGACCGTGACTGGAGCACCTCAGTCTCCTCGGCCACCTCGGCCGGCTGCTGATATTGAAACGATCTGCTGATATCTTATTTAAAAATATTTAAAAATAATCACCTACTTGAATTCAAATACTGCTATTGAATGTTCTCCTTACTAGCCGTAAATAAAAGGATTCTAAGGCAATTAAGAAGCGAGAAAACACAGCACTTTCGCGCACGGATATTAACAGCTCGTTTTTGTCCCTATCGTTACGGAATTTCACCACATTTATACAAGGGAACCAGCGATTGTTAAAAATTTGGTCGGTCTTAAAAGCAGTTACATTAAGCTATGGATTATTATCAGACGTTGTAAAGCCTCCAACACTTTAAAACGGTCATAATATGACAGCAAGTACAGTTAAGAGGAACCGCGTTTTCCCGTAACGTGGTGTAAACACTTTCTCTGGAGGCGTCGTCATGGCACTTAAGAGCATGGTGTTCTCACTCGTCGGACATTTGGCAACTGTCTGCCCGCGCGCCTAATTATAGAGGCACGGACTGTCATTGACTACTGGGCTACTAGGCTACGGCTCTCTCCCGCCGGTGGCCTTCGGAAACAATGCGGCCGGCCCCGGTGCAAATAATTACATTGATATCTGAGCTCCTGTTACAGTCCTACAGTCTCGCTATCTTCAGTATAATAACTGAAGATAAGTAATACAAAGATTCCGCGTTTACACTTCTTGAGACACAGTCGCTACATTACTTGTTGTTCAGCTAACTCACGGAACACGAAACACGGTTCAGCAATTCGAATATCCAGCTTAAAGAATTAAAAGCAAATAAATTGCTGTGCAAAACCACAGCAAAATCAAAGGCAGGATATTGGACTAGGACGTGCAAGAAGACCATTATAAATGGATATTTTCAATTATTAAATAATTCCGATTACTAATGGAACAATATAAGGAGAGGCATTGAATTCAAATTTGTGCTGTGGCCGGGATTCGAACCCGGCACCTCCTACTTACTTAGTAGGCGCTTTAGACCGCTTTTTTTCTTTTCCTTCTTCTTTGCTCTCTGGGTACTTTTTTTTAAATTTCTTTTGCTCTGTGAGTAGTGCTGTTTTTGTGGTCGCTAATCGTGTTTGTTCATTGTCGTTCGTTGTGTTCTTGGCTTAGCTTTTGGCCCACTTTAGGTTACGGTAGTAACACTAAAAGTGGGCCTTTGCGATCGTCTTTTGACAGTTCGAAATTGAAATGAAAATAACGGCTTAACCATTCATCTGACACGAAAATTGAATAACTTAATTTGTAGAGGAGAAAATTCTCTACAACTTTGCTCTGTGTGTTTTTCATATCTCGTATCGTTTCAGAGATATTTTCAGAAATAACGGCGATTTTGGGATGTCTATCTGTCTGTCCGTAACGTGTTCCCACTCTTTAAGACGAACCGTTCACCCGATCAGCACCAAATTTTACAGACATAATTGTAGGCCGCCAGAGACCAGAACCTCCGTTTTTCAAATTTTTCGGACAAAAAATACAGCAGTAAAAAAAAAAAAAAAAAAAAAAAAACCAACCTGTTTCATATAATTGTAATTGCAAACGAACCGTTCATTGGACACGAAAATTGAATAACCGAATTCTCTACAACTTTGCTCTCTTATGTTTTCTTCATATCTGGTATCGTCTGAGAGATATTTGCAAAAATAACGGCGATTTGACACCGTCCATTGATTTTACGAAAACCAGCCGTTCGCAGACGTCACGTGACATTCCACGCCCAGAACTCTCTCTGGCATACGCCATATTGCGTTGCGTATTTGATGATTTTCTTATTATAACTTACACGTTGTTATTTCAAAGCAACGGCGCACTGAAGAATTAACAAAATCACGTCGTTCTTCGTACGATACATGATAATCTAGTGTCTAAAAATGCCATATTAGCATCAGTTCCGTCTCTAATGACCACTCTGTCGACGGGACGTTAAACCCCAAGCTCCCTTCTTCCTCCTAGCATCAGTTAACAATTGCCATCAATAGTACGAAAATAAAGGACGAATTTCGTAACTGTTCGCTGTAGTGTTTCCGGGCACCGTGGCTCAGCGCACCCGGTCAGAGGGCTCAACGCCCTCTGCAATAAAAAAGCTGAGCCAAGAACACAACGAACACAAAAGAACAAACATGATCAGCGTCCGCAATGAACAAAACTACCCATAGAGCCAAAAATAAATAAATAAAAAAAAAAATTAAAAAAAATCGTGTTCGATTGTGATGCACATGGTCCATGGTTCGAAACCCGCCACACCCAAATATTTTTTCTACTTTTTTCCTAAAAGGGTTACGTCTTAGGCGCATAGATATTATCACAATAGTAGAGTCGTAATCATATCACTATAATTTTTTATTATTTACATTATTATTTTTGTCCAAAATGGTTGCAAAAAATGATAAAACTACGGATTTAAAGTGGGCCGTAAAACACGTCAGTGCGATTTTTTTTCCTAAAAGGGGTTTCAGACACTCTTATTAATTAAGTTTTTATTATTTATATTACTATTTTGGTCCCTAATCTTTGCAAAAATTCATAAAACTAAAAATCTTAAGTGGGCCGCAAAACTCGTCAGTACGATTTTTTATACAGAGAGCGTTCATCCCTCTGACCGGGCGCGCTGAGGCACGGTGCCCGTACCACTCAGCTCACACATCGTCACAGATAAAGCGACTACACAGACTGTATTAAAGCACGTCTCCGTCCACACCACATTGAGGCAGAATTAAAGTATGTGGTGTGGAGGGTGACGTGCTTTAAGACAGTCCGTGTAGTCGCTTTATCTGTGACGATGTGTGAGCTGAGTGGTACGGGCGCCGTGGCTCAGCGCGCCCGGTCAGGGGGCTAACCGCCCTCTGTAATAAAAAAGCTGGGCCAAATACTAAACGAACAACATGAACGAACATGACCTAACGACCACGACCCATCGATCTACCTGTAATAAATAAATAAATAAATAAAGCTGTCTAAAGCGCCTACCTAGTAAGTAGGAGGTTCTGGATTCGAATCTTTGGTATAACGAGACAATGTTGTCTCAAGGAAATGTATTATTGTTGATACTAATGGAAAAGATTAGCTTTAATAACTACATTTTTATTTGACCCTTTTATTTGGCACAGGCAGAAATCATAATTACATTAGGCGTGCATGGCCCAGCAAATCAAAATATTGTTCGTGAATATAAGTAACATTGCCTAAACAAGTAAACAGTTTTCTACAAATGTAAATACTGTAGTGTCAACCCTGTGGATGTAAAAAATATTGTATTTGGCACTGTTTCATGTGAAATGTCTGAAAACAAGCCCGTTTTTTGTACAAAGGTGAGAACGAGCCCACAATTTCCTTGTTTTATAGTAGCACCTACCCATGGAGACAAAGCTTACATTTTCGTTTCGTCCCACATATGGCAAGTGGCCAAAACTATAATATCGTACATCATTCACTGGTACAGGAAAATGTGTTTACTTCTGGACTGTTGGGCCACTACATAGTGCTCTGCCAGTCCTGCTCTTCAGAGTAAACATCTGTCCATTTGCAATGCCCCAGATAAGAATTCCCTAACATATTGCCGTAACACTTCACCTTCAAGGTTGTTTACAAACAGTTTTCCTTGTATAAGAGCAAAATAGAGCCACATTATGGAAATAAACTAGTACGCCAATAACATAAGCTTGCAGTGTCTGCTTTAGATTCAGACTATTCTGAAACATTTCCCAAAAGTCAATGGAATAATGCTGTGTATAAAATCTTAAGTATTACCGTGGCCCCATTCGAGAACGAAACTTGAAACATTTTACATTTTCCATAAATGCGTTCGCAATTTCGATGTTGCTTAAGAGGATCATTGCTCAATGAAGGCTGTATCACCATATTCAACATCCTGCGGTAAGAATATTAAGAGTCCCAGTATCAGGGAGATGTCGATATATTTAACACAATAGAAATAAACTGAAAGTTTTCATTTCATTTAATTTTTGTGAAATATCGATCAACCTGTAATAAATAAATAAAGCTGTCTAAAGCGCCTACCTAGTAAGATATATTGCCAGAAATCAAAATTAATACGCCCTCATACAATTTTACAATTTACTCAAGATTTATTGTTGAAACAGTGCACATGGAGTACGTGAAATTATTACATTAACAAATCAGTAGCTCAATCGATACTTAGGCATCAGGGTTAGATCCATGCTGAAGCACCCAAATTACGGCGCAGTCACCACATTAAGTGTCACGAGCAGTGTGTGGGTGAGCATTGTGCTTTTGGAACAACACATCACCTTCTTGTTACTGAATGCTGAAACATCCAAACTAGTACCTGGTGTAACCTCCACGGGCAGCAATGCATACACTGAATCTGGAATCCTTTCAGTCATACAGATCGCGAATACTGTCTTAGGATACATTATTCCATGTCTGCTTGATCTATTCACATAGTTATGCAACAGTTGTCAGTTGACGAATAGCACGAGTCAGTTGTCACCACGTCATGAAACACACGTCTTCAGCTGCAGACAAGTCTAGAGATCGTGCTGGCCAGGGATTTTGCTGCAAGTATTGCAAAGCACGTAGAGTTTCAAGTGTGAAACGTGTCCATAGAAAATTATTTTTATAAGAAAATGTCTAATATTGTGCCTCCTGTTTTGTATCGAGTAACTTGCTTGCAAGAAAATGTATAATATCGCTTCTACTGTATGTATCGATATGTGTAAAGTTTCATCTCTGGCAAAGATCATGTATTGCATAGCATTGTAGCTCGCACAGAGAGAGAGTAGCACTAGTGGTTCAGCTCGCTTAGAGAGCGGTTGGGTTGTGTGTATGGCTCCGATGTAGAGCAGAGGCTGCTTTGCCAGCAAGTCAGAAATTGTATTATGTAGGTAATGTAATGCTGTTTATCAATAATAAGTAACTTAACCCTGTTTCATATTTCATTTACGTAGTTAGAAAACTAACCTACTTCCTTCATTTGATAATTACTTGATTTAGTGGAGTGTTGATTTGAATAACATTATTGAACATATTTCATTATTGGTGCGATAGTAAGATAATAGTTGATTTGGATTTCAATAATAACTGATCGACATTAATTCTCACAGTCAAGCATTAAGAAAGTGATTTGTGGTTTTTCTTATATCTTTCTCGCAGTCAAAATTTTTGAGTATAGTCAGTGTCTGTTTCAAAAGGTTACATGTCACAATTGTTTTGTTAAAATATCCGTTGCGCACATAATCAGTTTAATGCACTGTTTCTTGTACATTAATATCAGGGCCATAATTAAACCAAATAGCTGAGTTAATGAACAATTTATTGTCTGATTTAACGAAAGGTTCTACATTCCAAAACACGCGTACAGCTTTTATCTGGCGCCCTTTCTGCCAGGATAGTTCACAAACAGGATCGTGACGTAGTTAGATACGTAGTCTTATTTCAGTTAGTTTGTCTTTTCCACTAACCAACTTACCTTTTGGCTCTTAATTTAATTTTTGTAGCACCATCCTCTGTTGTAGCAACAGTAGCATAGTAATTGTTTCTGTAGTCTGTTACTTACCATTCTTGAGATTGTGTAGTATTGTTTACAGTAGATTAATTGAATATACAAATAATTGCATTACTACTGAACAAGCCTCTCTTTTATATTGTCTGATGTTTGTTGTGATGAAAGTTCTAGTACCGCGGAACTCGTGTGATAATTAACGGTTCGCGTAATCTCGATTGTGACTGTATGTTGCACTAGCCCGATTCAGCCTATTGTTCTCTCATAATTACCGTGTGTAATTTTCAAAAATTTACAGTAGGTGAAAATAAATATTAGTGGTCACTTTACTGTAAAATTCTGTTAACAATGTCGAAGAATAGGAGAGTTCGCGCTGATGCTAAAACTGCTTCCGAAAATGAGACCTTGAATGATACAAGGAGAGAAGAAGAATTTTCACAAGAGCCTTCTCACTGCACTAATACAAATACGACACTAAATACCGTGTCCGAAAACGCGGAACAGATTAGTTCAGGAACAGACAATATGGATAATGACAAAGTGCAGGATTCGACAATACAGAATTCCGATTCTTGTAACGTGGTTGCGGAAAATAATGCATCGGTTCTGCCTAGCTCTGCTACAAAAAATACTTGTGCGACGGCTATGGAAAACGTATTACCAAATGATTTCATGCAAATTTTATTGTCACAACTCTCTAAATTAAATGAGAATAGTCAATTACAATCTCAGGAATCTCAGAAATTAAATGAAAAACTTGAGGAACAATTTCAGAAATTAAATGAAAAACTTGAGAAAATTGAACAAACGTGCGATTCGAGGTTTGTGAGTATTCAAAGTAGTTTTAATAAAATAAATGAGGACAACAATCGGTTCAGGGAACAACTGCTCAATACTTTCAAACGTGAATCTCAGCAAATAAGACAAGATATTCGCGACGAGATTAACCCGGTAGTGGAAAGCCTTGCGTCACGAGTCGAAAATATGGAAACTACTGAACTCGCTCAATTGAAGCAACAGAGTAATCTATTTGATGAAAAGTTGGAGAACTTCCAGTCAGTCACGACGGAACAGATCAGCAAAATTAATAAACAGGTTGAGGATCTCACTGTTAAGATTACCCAAATTAGTGATAACAGTGACAAAAGTTCTGATGTAACGCATCCTACCCCGTTTAATGAAACTAATGAATATCTCGCCCTTGACCGTTTCAAACAAGGTCAAATGACCATTAATCAGCAATACAAGGCTGAGGTCAGAAAATTAGATGATCGCGTGGCGCGAATAGAGAGGAAATTTGACCACACTTGTGGAAATCCATACGAAGATGTGGAAGAAAATTTGAACGAAAATGACAATGATGATTCGAGCCAAGTAGGTCGCTTGGTACGTGAACGAAGTGTACCTCATAGTAACAACAATGAAGACGCAGTGCGTAATGTACGCTCACTTACGCCGCACGGGCGAAAGGAAACGTTTGACTACAAGCATTTCCTGACTGTACGTAAATTCAAGACATTTAAAAACTCTCCGAATGACTTGCACCCTAAAGAGTGGTTGCAGCAATTCGATTATTGTCTTCCCCCGAATTGGCCACTTGAGCACAGATTAGAATTTATATGTGGTTATCTGGAAGGCGAGCCAGCCACCAGAATGAGAGCTATTGCACAAGAGTGCTATAGCGAGAATCAGTTCCGACGCTCATTTCTATCCGCATACTGGTCGGAAGCGGCACAAGACCGCGTTAAAAACAGTATTGCGACATTCAAAACTTTTGAGCGATCAAATTTCTCGAGCCCTGTGGAATATTTCCAAAACTTAGTATACAAAAATCAATTTTTATCGGCACCTTACTGCCCTGCGGAATTAATCAGAATTTGTTTGAACAAATTGCCTCTACACTTGCGTCAAATTGCCATTGCGGCACGATGCAAGAATGATAGTGAAGCCTTTAGAAATCTCTTACAAGACTTAGAAGAAGAAGACGAGGAAAATTCCTCGCGCAGTCGATATTTTGAAACAAACAAATATGATCGCCGGTCACAACAAAGCCCGCCGCGTTCTAAACGTTATCCAGAGCACGAGGATCAAACAAAAAGTAATTCTTTTGCTAATGAAACTTACAAACAAAGACGCGACAATAAGAACAGTGATTTTCAAGATCGTGAAATTAACCGTGGAAATTTTCGTGGCCGCAACCGAGGTGGTGGTTTTGGTCGCGGAGGACGCTACAATAATTACTATCATAACAGCAATACTTCGAATGATACTAATTGGCGTGATAGACGCAATACTGATAGTGATCGCGAGACTGAAAATCACAACAATAACGCTGAGAAGCGTAGTCGGGAGGGCACACGCGATAATTCTCGTGATCGCCTTCCGCGACACGAAAACACGAATCGGGGCCTAAGCAGATCGCGTACCCCGGAAAGACAAGAGCAAAACATTGAAATCAGACCTGCTAATCCATGCTCTAATTCATCAAAAAGGATTTTCAAGGCATAAATTTGGGGTAGAGAGTCCATTAATCTGTTTTGGACACACCAAGTGGCGATTGGTGCCCCGTTCTCGAGCTGAGTGTCACTATTCTTCCGCTTTTCCTTAGTGCGCTCTATCTACCTCTTTTTCTCACTGTTACTTTTCTCTAACTCTGAATACTTATGCTCTGTGCTACGCTGGGATATTGTCATACGAAACTTTGATTATCTTGCAATTTGCATATAACGAACTCTGTGGCTGTGCAAGACAAATAAAATTAATGGAAATTTTTGATTGTGTAATCTAATCAAGTTCCTATGTTTCAGAAAATATCAGATTTCTCTTCTGTGTTACTAATTGCATAACTTACGAAGTTCTGAGCGAGTGAAGAAGATTTTGAGTTGACATGAGCATTTGGTAAGCCAAGAACATTATGGAGGATGATGAGTAAGGCAATACACAATATGTCATGGTGGTCTTTAAAATGCATTATTGTTTATGGATAAATGATGGTAAGGAAGGTATTGGTAACAGTCAAAGATGTTTGATAAATGTAATTATGTGGACGAGATTATACAATGATTATGAAGCAATTATGAGGAGAATCGCTATGTTGCTAATGATGCTATGTTCTGTTCTTTTCTTACGTGCTTACTCGCACTGCCCTTTTGTGTTTTCTCTTTGTGCTTATGTGCACCATTTTGTATGTTGATGCATTGTGCCTTCAATGGCATGTGTGATTGGTGAGATTCATATCCTTCTGATGATCTGTAATTATTTGTAATTATGTGTAATGAATATTTCTAATTATGCTTGCAGCTATGCGTATTGCTCTTGTAATCAAAGCTTACCGCTATGCTCACTAATTATATACCTAAGCCCTACCACTATGCTAATTAATTTTATAATGAAGCTCAATGACAATGTATGGTTATGCTTATACGTTGCACACAGCCATCTATCTTGCAAACTTGCAGCTATGCCATAAATTGCGCCTAGCTAAGTCTAGAAAGATAATGCACAGAAATATTTTGCTTTTGCTTACTACTATCTTCCAAATTTTATTGATGATCTTGTTGATGAAAATCTGCAGCTATGCCTAACGAATATTACGTCTGTGTTTATGTTATTGGATGATTTACTGTGATGTACATCTAGTACTGTGCCAAAATTTGCACTAATTGTTTTGTTTGACCCTACTGTTGACTCAGACAGACACAGACATGACCTGATGACTTGAACCTCTTTTGATATTCTCACGAAACTACCCTGATGTGTTATACCTTAAGGCAATGAAATATGTAGCTCGGTTGAGACAAAAGCCTGGCCATGGCAACTTATGTAATTTAAGTGTTATAATTTGTGGTAATGTAATCACCACCATAGTGATATATATTAATTTAAAGACATATGAACTAATGGTAATTGGAATGTCAATTTAAGTTATATCATGCCAAATTGATGACAAGCACCCTCAATGTATTTCATACGATTATGTGTTTGTAAAGCAATATGTACATAGTATGTAAAGCCTTGTGCTTATATGAAATGACACTAATGTTGTAGATACTCTAAAATAAGAATTAAATTACTCATTAGTATTCAAATGTATCCGTCTTCAAGACACTATTTGTAATGTAAAAATATGGTTTAATACCATGACCCCATTTGTACCACTTGAATTTGTGGGAAAATATTTCTGTAGATATGTTCTAATCAATGACTTTTCTTTCAGTCTAAACTGAAATATCATGACTATGTTACTAATTTGTGTGTAAAATGCTTTATTTCATGTACTTTGGACACGCATGGGAAGTGGCGATTTCGCACACGAGATTCCAGAATGCACACAGAACAATGGACGAGTTACTATACACCACTGATTTTGGGCCTTTTAATGAAGATGTTTGTTGGAAGATGTTTGGCCACACAGTACTGTCCATTGCAGCCTTGGCCACCCACCACCAGTTTGCTCTAATTTTGGCTATGCTGATGCAGTCTGCTAGTAGCTCTGTTGGTTGGAGCACACTTGGTTGTCGAATTGCATGGAGGAATACATCAGAACCTTTTCCCCATGACTTCCACTTCAATGCAACCAGCCAGCCCGCCTACAGTGTGGTGTAATCTTACAGTGTTTTGTGTTCGTGTGCAGACCTAAAATGAATGTTAGGAGCTAATGTGCTATTCGTGTGCATATACTATTCAGTGCCTCCCATTGCAAACGTTGTCCACAGGTTCATTACCAGTGTTTAGGTATATTTCATGGTTCTTTCACAGTCAGTGACCAAAATAAAATTGTGCTCTTGATAGATACATATACTTAGTCTGAAATGTCATTGTGCCTATTCGATTGACAAACGTTATATTGAAATCCTATTGTGCTGAAGTAGTAACATTATTTTGTACATGATCAGAAGCCTATGTAGTCAAAAATTTTACATGTATGTTCTAGCATCCATGAAAGTATAGCATTTTAAATGCATCACAGAATACAAAACTGACACTTTATCTTATACTAAGTGCACTAAAAATTTACATAGACTACATTGTGCACAAGATACAAATGTTCATTTTATGTTCCCAAAATACTGATCTCTTGTACAAAATGTAAACCCATGGAACTTACACTACTGTGTGTATTACTTGTAATTACCACATTTTCTTTAAAGAATGATGACATTAGTTAAAATATCTTTTGTAAAACTTTGTATATGTTCATGTTTATTATTGTATATTTTTTTCTTCCATTTGTGTATTACTTATAGCTATCTCATTTTCTCCACTATATCGTTTGTCAAACTATGTTTTCTGAAATTCTATATATATACTTATGTTTACCATTATGTATAATTGTCATATATTCCACTTATTGCTGATGTTCTGTAAATTTTGACATTTGCTTATGCCTGTCACACCCTGTACCTCTCCTTGCGTGACTTTTGATGGTACTGTTCTGTAAAATGGCATGTATTTATGACTGTCACATTTTTTTTTAAATTTTCTATGTACTCCATCTGTTGTTTTGATCTTGTTATATTTTGGATGTCATTAATGGATTTTTGGACTTGAAATTCAGTAATTTTGCTGGCTAGGCAATGCCATTGGCATCACCCACCCTACAAAATTTTAATAGGTAGGAGGGGGGTTAATGAAACGTGTCCATAGAAAATTATTTTTATAAGAAAATGTCTAATATTGTGCCTCCTGTTTTGTATCGAGTAACTTGCTTGCAAGAAAATGTATAATATCGCTTCTACTGTATGTATCGATATGTGTAAAGTTTCATCTCTGGCAAAGATCATGTATTGCATAGCATTGTAGCTCGCACAGAGAGAGAGTAGCACTAGTGGTTCAGCTCGCTTAGAGAGCGGTTGGGTTGTGTGTATGGCTCCGATGTAGAGCAGAGGCTGCTTTGCCAGCAAGTCAGAAATTGTATTATGTAGGTAATGTAATGCTGTTTATCAATAATAAGTAACTTAACCCTGTTTCATATTTCATTTACGTAGTTAGAAAACTAACCTACTTCCTTCATTTGATAATTACTTGATTTAGTGGAGTGTTGATTTGAATAACATTATTGAACATATTTCATTATTGGTGCGATAGTAAGATAATAGTTGATTTGGATTTCAATAATAACTGATCGACATTAATTCTCACAGTCAAGCATTAAGAAAGTGATTTGTGGTTTTTCTTATATCTTTCTCGCAGTCAAAATTTTTGAGTATAGTCAGTGTCTGTTTCAAAAGGTTACATGTCACAGTTGTTTTGTTAAAATATCCGTTGCGCACATAATCAGTTTAATGCACTGTTTCTTGTACATTAATATCAGGGCCATAATTAAACCAAATAGCTGAGTTAATGAACAATTTATTGTCTGATTTAACGAAAGGTTCTACATTCCAAAACACGCGTACAGCTTTTAAGTGCAGTGTACGGGGGAGCGGTTCCTGTTGGAACAAATCACGTTTCTGTCTCAATGATGGCAGAAGAACCGACCTTACGATATTCTGCTCATACCGAGCGCTGGTTAGCTTTTCCACCATAAACATCTTACCTCGGGCCAGACCATGAGGCCTGGGATCGGCCCAGTGTATCACTTTGTCAGACAATGCTCTCCAGGCTTGCGTCGTATGTGCAAGCGACCATCACTTCCGCGCAGACAGAATCTGCTTTCATTGTTGACGACCACGGCGTACCATTCATCTTTCAAGTGATCCTCTTACGGCATCAGACGAGCCGTACATGTCGATGCTGTGGCGTTGATTGGAAGAAGGGCCAGAATGTGCTTGCCGTCAAACGGGGTGATTTCGGACAGTTTTGAGTTTATTTTCACTATAACTTTCGTAGGTTTTATCAGACTTCATTGAATTTTACGGCAGTGGTGGGATATACGTGTAACCAATAAAATATCCTAGAAACAGAACGACCCTGTGCATCTCCTATTGCCTGAGACAAAGTGTCTGAAATCACCCTATGGACTGGGGATAAGGACTGAGATACGGAATTTCATTTATTAAAGGCTTTTATGTAAGTTAATTTGCCACACTGGATATATCAAACTGCTATCCGTAAAATTTCCGGGTCATAATTACAGAGATATTTAACACATTTCCTAATTTTTTACGTTCTCGGCATTGTCAGAAATCACCCCACAAAGTACGCAATTTCGAAAAAATCTTCGTTACTTTGAAACTTTACACAAAACTCGTGACAAACTGGTACAAAACTTCTCAAAGTGCCACAGCCTACTGATCTCGTTGGTAACTGCCGCTACAATACTTTTCCGCCAGTCGCAACAACAGAAACTTTCCGCTCCGTAACGCAGCAAGAACGTTCGACAATGAGACTGTCCGACTGATTATTGCATTGGTAAACAATGGATCCAAACGCGGGAGCGCGAGACGCAGTCTCGTGCATAAAATAAGCAGCACGCGGAGGTGGAAATTAGCGCTAATTCGTTTCTATGCAGCGGGAAAGAGAAGATAAAACATATTGTTCGAAATCACCCCGGTGTCCGAAATCACCCCGTTTGATAGTCCGTAGTCTCTCTGCTAGTAAGCATTTAGCAACAGTTCGCGTTGACTATTCTGGGCTCCCAAACCTTCTTTATCTGTGCTGTGGTAGCTGTACGAACTGACACTGCAGCCCTTCGGACGTTCCTGGTAGACTTGTGTGCTGCGATAATGTACAGAACCTCATGTAGAATGTGAGAATGTTCACCTGACCATTTGTAACCGAGAGTGTTGCACAAGTGATTCAACACGTCCAAATTCTGTGGCAGTTCTCCAAAAGGACCTCCTCGGCACTCGGGAGGCCACAATTTGATCCTTTCAAACTCTTCAGAGTTTCTATGGTACTTTCATGTCCTACAACTGTAGCACTGTAACACTGCTTTCCATGCAAAGATAATGTATCTGATATTATTTTCGTTTGCTCCAGCCTTCACCTCCACCAGACGGTTACTGCTAGCAATTATGACTTTTGATTAAGTGCCCATTGTGTAAAGAAGTGAAGAGTTTAATGACAGCATTTTTCACACTAACAGACATGGAGAAGTACTTGTATTCGGTCAAGAATAATTTTGAAGAAACAGGCTTAACACCAGAAGAAACATTAGTGTTAGCATTGAATAGATCATTGATAGGAGGAGTTTTTTATGATCCAAATTGAACGTGAACGATTTAATCAGTTTTAAATGATGATGACGGCAAAATGCGAAAGAAGTAAAAGTGGCACATAAAAATCCTGCGATCGACTGGGAACCAAATCTGAGGCTTTTGGATCTATAGTTTTGCACGTAATCACCAAGGCGACAACATCTACCTCAAAATTGTTCGATAACGTCCTAAAAACGAATTGAAAAGTAGCTAAGAAACTGAGATAGCAGTCGCGCGGGAGTGGCCGAGCGCGTTAAGGCGTCTTGCTGCGATGTGAGCGGCTGCTCAGCGTCGAGGTTCGAGTCCTTTCACGAGCATGGGTGTCTCTGTTATGATTAGAGTAAGTCAGTTTCATTAGTTTGTAAGTCTAGGAAAAGGTGACCATAGCAGCTTGGTCGAATAGGTTTTTAAACATTTGAACATTTCTGTAAATAGCATTTCATGTCTTGAAAATTGCCTTTAAAATCATTCATTTCATATTCATGTTCTATTGGTATATGTTTGAACCTACCTTCAACTGAAATAACTTTGCACAGGTACACTCTTTTCGAACTTTCACGGTGTTCGTCAAGTGGAAGTCGCTGTTAAGTGCTTTAGTAAAAGGTATCACCAAAACGTAAACTTATATTAAGCATAAAATGTTCCTGACGTTTTATACACATGCAGAAAGTATTACCTTTAAAATGAATTACCAGTATTCATGTAAGTGAATCTGTGTCTTCCTGCAATGACCAAATTTATTTTGCTTACCTTTCGGTAACCCAAAGAAATTTTGCAGGTAATAAAATTTTCTGAAACAGCGTTGAACAGAACTGAGAAATTAAGTGAAAGGAAACTTCTTGTTATTGGAACGTACAAAATTAACATAGACCAACAGTTTCATCAACCGAAAGATATACAGGAACTATGTTAACAGAATTATCTATAAATATAACTAACCTCATCATTAAGATGAAATAGGAATTAACTTGCAAAAGAAATCATCTGCTTATTCCAAATAGCATAACCAGCTGCTATTAAAGAGAAATTATAAGAATTTCTGAATGACAATTCTTATTAAATAGGTGAGTTTTTAGATATAAATTAGTAATTTCACACAAAAATCTGTATGTTTTGTAATATCACATAAAGATAATTTCTATTAAATTGACGCAATCCACATCATTACGAACTGTCGTACTCATGATCTATGGAGACTGTGAGATTACTGTGGCTTCGATAGTATAGAAAATGTACCTGATTGTTTGCACAAGAACAAAATAATAATAATAAAATAAAAAATAAATAAAAAAATAAAAAATTGATATTTTATTCGTGCGGTAGCGTGACTACATTTCACTAGCAAGATGGAAGTGTGCATGACAACGCATTTATATCTGCACTCCAGTACCATATTTTATTACTGCTCCGTGGAATGCAAATAAGGAAGTATTAATCATATACATAAAATTCCTTATCTGTAAAGAGTGAAGCAGAGGTCAATTACTGACATCAAAGTATGAAATTGAATGTGTAAAATACCTTTATCATCTCGCAGTGTTAACAGCCAATAAAAAAAATAGAAATATTTGTTGATTTCCTTTCAAAGAAAGGTCCATCAAATAAGAAATCAATTTTTTAACACATATATAAAAATGTATTTTTGAATGGCGTTGAGTGGGAAAGCTATTAATATATTGTTCTTGTGTTTCAGGTAGTGTAACTTCTGCAACAATATGATGCAGTAAATGTAGCACTCGATCAAACGGAAAATTTTAGCTCAGGAGAAAAATATGCAATAAATTCTAAACATCCGGCAATTTCAACATTAAAAGAAAAGGTTACTGCGTCATTTTCAAAATACTAACCGACACGATGTGCTGGAAAATTAAACAGTTATCTCAAAAAATAATTTCGGCTGTCTGCTCCAACATTCTGTTGTCTTGCGGTCACATACCAGTGGACCCGTTAATATACTTGCACAGCTAGCAGCAGAGTATTAAAACAATCAAACCATATGGTGTAAAGATAATCTGCTCGACGTCAACACAGGTAGATAGCGAAATGTACAACCTTAGTAATACCACTCGGTTGTTTCTCCAAAGTTTCCAGGCTGATGAATAGTGCGTAAGCACCTTATAAACTGAAATTTGTATGGGAAATATGCAGTTGAAAGATTTCGTTCTTAATAAGAAAATTTTGTCCATTTTTTCACGTGATTTAATGGAAATTAAGAATACTTGTAATATTCAAATTACGATACAGTGTGAAAGTTGTTTTAAAGTTTTGTATGAAGGATTGCGGTGGTAAGACAACAAACATTTATGGCATTTCAATACACATTGCCACTATAACGTACTCAAATTATTAGTAAGTTTTTTGACTGCTTGATGAGTAACAAGAAAAGAAAAACTATCTTTTTAGAGTCTGATTATAAATTCGCACTAGACAACGTCCTCTTCAAATGAGTCATTCCAAATGCAGTCTGCGTGATTTCACACAACTACAAGAAGTTGATGAACGTTGCATGGGTTTGAAGCCCATTCTTTCTCCGGAGCGAGTCTAATGTCACAATATTTGCTGAACCTCGCCCTGTAAATTCATTCGAGGAGAAGAATTCAATCTGACGGAAACTACTTCACATAGTACACAATTCCGTACCGACTGAGGTATGAGAGTGAATTCTTCTTTCAGTTTTTTGTTGTAGAGGAATCAAAGAGTCACCACTGACGCAAAAATTTATCTAACTTTCTTTAGTAATATGTTCCATATAGCATCTGTATGAAATCTCGATGAAGTGGAAAGTTTCACCTTTTTTTCTCAATTTATACATAGAAACCAAATGTCAGATAACGTACATTCTCAGAACAGGAAAGTTACGGGAAATACATCACTTGTTCTTTGAAACACGTTAGCTCTTCTCGCGGCTATCTGCTACATAGGTTTGCGAAACTGGCGCTTGGCAGTCGGCTGTTTATCCAAAGTATCTAGGCTGCCATGGCTGGCTGATTGCCACAACTATCTGCGAGCTGCCTAGCGTGGTACGCGACGAGCTTAAATTTCGTACAGTGGCTGCATCGCTCCTTGCGATAACCATCGTAAACTCGCGCGCCATTGGTACGAAAGTCAAACCACTGCGAATAAGCAGTCTGTGTTTCGTCAGTGAGGAAAGTGACGTGCTTTATTTGGCGAAACAGTTTTATTTTTGTCTGCGACTTGTTTACCGAATGTAAACTAAATATGCCTAAAATGTGTTCAGCTGTCAACTGGACAAATCGAAATGACAAATTAAAAAAATTTGACATATTACAAGACAGATGTGAAGAAGTCGTTTCAAGTGTCTAAGCCGCCTCGTAATTATAATAACTCAGTAAATATTTGAAGCAAACGAATTAGCTTAACAATAGCTACATATTTCCATTGAATGATAGAAAAATAACGGAGAGATGCCTCGCAAATATGAAAGAGGATGAATGATTTACCTTTACAACCAGCTAAAAAACACTCACTTTAAAGACAAATGTATGTACAGCACAAATGATTCGCAGTGTCTTTTATCCTGAAGGAATCCCAAATTTGTTGAATTTCGACACAATTACCATAAATGGATAAAATCTTACTACCGCCCAGAAAGATAACCTTTGACAACGTGGAAGATAATACTCTTCTGAATTGATCAAGAGCCCATAGTAAGTGAGTAATTTAAATTTATAGTTGCACTGTTTTATGTATTTAATAACTTTTAATAGTAGCATTAAAAGCTTATATATATATATATATATATATATATATATATATATATATATATATATATATATATATATATAAAGATATGACATTTAATTTGCTTCAATCATAGCGAACATACAGCCCCACGATCTTAAATTTCACAGAGCGGTAACACTCTAGTTACAGCTCTACTTACGGCAACTAATGTAAACTCAGCTGCCATTTTAACAGTGGTCAAATCACTCAGATTAACCAGTCCGTGATTTATCAGTGTGGAAATAGACGTTCTTAACTGCTCTTCTGATTGTTTATTAAAATAAAAAGCTTTCTAAAGGTTGATTATTAATTGTCTGTTGGAAAGAAACAGACACTGGCGGTGGTCCGCAGCAGTGGTGAATATTTACATATATACATCGCAAATCTCGAAATTTTCGAACATATACTGCTCTTCTAAAGATGGACAATCGAAAAATGGACACGTGAAAATTTGTGGCGGATCGGGACTCAAACCCGGGTGTCCCGCTTTTCCCGAGCGGTCGCCTTAACCACTCGTCCACCCGTGCACGCTCTCCGGCCAGAGGGACAGAGCAGAGACAAGTGCAACACATGGAAGTTTGGGTCCGGCCGGGGAGCGTGCACGGGTGGCCGAGTGGACAGCCGGGCGCCGTGGCTCAGCGCTGAGCCAACCATTCAACGAACAGCCACGAACGAACTGAACGAACGACCGCGAACCATAGATCTACCAGATGGAAAGAAAAAAAAAAAAAAAAAGAAAAAAAAAGAAAAGTGGTTAAGGCGACCGCTCGCGAGAAGCGGGAGACCCGGGTTCGAGTCCTGGTCCGGCACAAATTTTTAAGTGTTGCAGATCGATTGTCCATCTTTAGAAGAGCAGCAGATGTCGGAAAATTTCGCTATTTACGATGTCCAGCTTTAAATTGGTCGTATTAAAGTGATAAAACACTAAATATTACGTATTACTAGACGTGTGAGAACGACTCTTAAGGATACTAAAGCTGTCTTGCATAGTCAGTTATTATTTAAATAAGGGTAGAGAAGTAAATAGCCTGGCCGAGGGGACTGAGGCACTCCAGTCACTGACTGCACGGCCACTACGGTCGGGGGTTCGAATCCCCTCTCGGGCATGAATATTTGTGCCGTCCTAAGTGTTAGCTAGTTCATAAGTAGTTTGTAAGTTTAGGGACTGATGACCACGTAGTTAAGTCCCATAAGCTATACAAACAGTTGAGTTGAGTAATTAGCTTTGCAGTAATTATAGGTTTCGTTCGAAAGAAGTTCAAAGCGCTACTCACGGCTTTGAGGGTCGCCCAAGGAGTTTTGTTGCTTGACATTTTGGATGATTCAACCATCAATGCTGCGCGGTTCTGCACCACTTTGTCGAAATTGAAAGAGGTGATTCGGAAAAAGCTGTCTGACCGTCTCAGATCTGACGTTCTGCTGTTGGATGACAACGCGAGACCACACTCAGCGACGGTAACGCAAAACAATATTGCAAATCTTGGTTGGAAGTGCCTATACCATCCACCATACAGTCCCGATCTCGCACCAACTTCCATATGTTTCCAGCTTTGAAGAAGACTCTCGGCGGAAGGCGTTTTGGAAGCAATGCTGACGTCAAATAAACCGTTCAACGCTTCTTCCGTATGCAACGCCCTGGTATTTTCCTGGAAGGCTTTTTGAAGGTTATAGAGCGGTATGACTAATGTCTCAATGAACTTGGAAATTATGTAGAAAAATAATGTCTTCTCTTTAATGTCTCATTCTATTTGTTTTCCTCTCATACGCATCTCTGATCACAGTCGACAGGGGAAATTTATTTTCCAACTCCCCTCGTAATAAAGAGATGAATATCTAATATTAAAGAAGACGAATGATTTACAATTACAACCAGCTAAGTATACTGAAATCACTTTAATGATAAATATATGTACAACAAAAATAATAGGAGGTATCTTTTATCCCAAAAAATACCAACCTTCTTTAATTTTCCTCACAATTAAAAAAAATCTTTCCTATGTTTTAACTCTTCACTAGGCATATAATTTATCACAGCATTATTCCGTCAGCGTTCAGAAGTAAAAAATTTGTTTATGTCTCTTAATTAACTAACTGCGGGTGCATTATATTTGGATTCGAGAAAATTTTAGCATCTGACGTATATCTGAGTTGATATTGGAAAGTAAGTGTAATTATCATATACATTTTTAATTTGTTAAGAATAATTCTTCATTAGCAAATGAATCTGTTAATTAATTAGGCAACCGAGAAATGTTGTGGGACAGGACTGAGAAACATTAGCAGTAGAATAACAGTCTTCAATGTTATTTTCGAATAGGGTTGATTTATTACATTTTGCTGGTTTTGAAGTGAGAAAATTAATTTGAAGTTCACTCCGTTAACGAGAAAATGAGCGGGTTCTGTAATTACTGAAGATTTGATTTACACGAAATGAGCAAGCTACAGAGAGAATTATAATGAGAATCGCTAGTATTATGCGAGCCGTAGATTGGCTATATTTCTTTTCTTTTTTGTATCGAATTACACAATGAACGTAGCTTTAATGCATTTTATTTACCTTTGTAAACTGCTAAAGACTTTCGTTGCTCACGCCTGCACTCATTTCAACAAAGCTAGTATCACACTTTAATCGGAAATAATTATGGCAAAAAATAACGAATACCGTTAAAGTGTTGATGTTTCTAAAAGAAAGTACTAACAAAAAATCCGACATGAGGGGAAGACTTAGTTTAGGGAAAGTGATAGTCCAATTCGGGGAAACTCAGTGTCTTCTGTAACAATACCAACGATGCAGCCGAGATATCATTTTCCATCTGACGAATGTAGGAATATTAGGATTTAATGGTCCATCTACGGTGAGCTCCTTAGAGAACTGGGACTTACCCAGATGCGTAGTTACCAGAGAAACCGTAGTCGTATTTAGACTTAAGTAATCTATGAATGCATTTTGGAAAGTCAGTCTGAATAGTTTGATGATTAATGAGGCGTCGTTCTGCCGAATGTAATGCCAATTTCTCAACTACTACAGTGTTTCACACGGTATTACATGGTTCAAATGAGCAGAAATTGTAGCGGTATTTAATTTTCACACAATATTTTATCGCAACTGTCGAATCACTGACGAGTGTTACTGATCTATGAAAATGGGATCGTTTTAAATCACTGTTCCAATTATGACAAGGTGCCACTTGAAACAGACTCATCCCAGGAGTTGTCATAGTCCACATTTTCTGTAACAGTACTGGTGTTTCATCCTGTATTTACGCTGCATTGATGACTACTTTGATTAATTCTGGTGCGACTACACCGTGGCTGTGTTATGTCGGTCATCAGACTGATGAAAGTTGCTGCTGGGAGAAATGTATTCTTTTTAACTTTTGAGCAGTGCACTTGTGTTATTTATGTACAGGGTTAAACATGCGAGCAAGTGTCGTTCAATAAGCAGTTCAAAACATTTTTCTTTGCCAATTTTGGCTCATAATATTGGATTTTATTTTATTTTATTTCACTTTTTTTGTACAACTACGAATACTTTCGTTTCGTCTACGGCAGTGTTTTTCACCCTTTACGAATATGTGGCCCTCTTCCAAGTAAAAGTATTCTGGAGAACCCCCCACCCCCCTAACAAATAAAAATAATCTGGCGACCCCTCCCCCACCCCCGTATCCTCACGATACCTAGCAAAACTGTGTTATCTCAAAGAAAACAAATTTAATATTCTTCATTTTGCTATAGCTTTCGTTTAAAATTTTGAACGATTTTTTTCCCGAATGAAACACATTATCCTATTTTTACAAGATTTCCGACAGAAAAATAAATTTTAGTTAACGAGTTTTTTTGCATTTAAGGCAAGACTCAGAAGCGAAATATGCTGATTAAAAAAGGTCCCACTGTATAGACAATTTGTAAAGTAGGTTTTTTTCGAATTTTTCAGGATTAGTTATTCTATCATGTTCTTCTGCCTATCGATTGGTTCCTCAAAACAGTTTCAGGCTTGGAGCTTATTCATCATTGACACACTGTACTATAAAACAATCTATGTCCTATTCAATTCAATTCATAATTAATGTTACACAAGGAACGCCGTAATTTTAACATTAAATAAATTTCATTTCGTCTTACGTTTTTATGTTACCGAAGATCTACTTGTTGTATGGTGCAAGTACATCCTTCTGTGATGGCGGCCCCCCCGAGCATGACTTTGCTGTCCCCTGGGGTCGCGACCTACAAGTTGAAAAACACTGGTCGCCGGTATTATAATGAAAACTACTGTGCGAATATGTGATTATTCATGGGCCTCTATGTCGGGTCCTTCTAATCGCAGAGCCAAGGGGTAAGTTTTCGAACGCAGCGACCATGTAAAACCCGGGTTGCACTATTCGTCTACGAGACCCAGAGGGCAGTAGTTCAGGATCACAGGTAGATGGCAAAGATGGCACGTTTTTCTTTCTTGACTTCCGGAATGCGTTCGATACTGCTCCTCACAGTCGACTTATGAACAAAATACGAGCGTACTGATTATGAGACCAAATGTGTGATTCGGCTGAAAAATTTCTATGTAGTTAAGGGGGGTCGGAGGTGGTCAAATCCAAAAAATACAATTTGCTATCAACAATTAATTGGAACATTCCTCTTTAATGCAAACTTTGAATTACTGTTCTACTCGTCCTACAAGTGGAGTTATTACCATTTTCTCCCGCGCCTGCACAGGAAATTGGCGGGGCTGCTGAATGCATCTGACACCCTCTCGTGACTCCTGGTGCAAATATAATGCCAAAAAGGACTATGGTCACAAGCATGGTTTGCTAGCACCTGTGATAAACACAACAAAACCAATTTTTCATGACTCAACACAGCCAGAATTGTTACACACATGTATACACGGAAAAACGCAGAATCCTGATGAGAGCGTAAACAACTTAATTTGGACAGTGATTCCTAAAAGAGTGTTTGTAAGCATAAAAACACTACATTTCGGTATTTATGATGAAATAGCAACCTACAACCAAGGAAACAGTGTGAAGTGTGTATTGAAGGCATTAGGATTTGAAGCTGGAGTGAACACTGTACGATACTAAGAAATATTGGCATAGAAAGGGTAAGAGGAGCAGAAAGAAGAGAAAGGAATATGAAATATGATAGAACAACAGGCCAGAAGAGAAGACCAGAACGGAAACTTTTTAAGGATGAAAAAGACACTGATAATCCATCCTATAGTGTAGGAATGTACTGAAAAACTTTGATAGCCATTTCCCGTGAATTAGAATTTTCCGAATGTAAGACCCATTTTCTCAAAAACCACTCAAACTAGGGAGATGAAATTTTTATACAGCACTCTTAGTGGTCAAACTTAAATTGTAATACAGCCATTATGTTCACTAGTTTAATTTCAATTTCATTAAATAAAGCATTTTTTTATAAACAAGTTGAGTCATTAATTTAAAATAAATATAAACCACTCTATATGTTGAAAAAATTTCAAATTCTTCGGTTGGGTAGATTGTTCATAAATGTTCCTCAAACTTAGTGATTTTAACATGGGCAACATAGGCACCTCTGGCTCCCCTTAACAGAATGCAACTAGTCATTCTCAACAAAGTTTTCTGACGTGAAAGTGATTTCTGGCATACCCTAGGGGAGTGTTGTGGCACCGTTGCTTTTGACAAGATATACAAATGACTTACACAACATCATAAGTTTAATAATGATTTTCGAGGATGATGCTGAGGTATAGTGAGAAGTTGCAACACTGGAAAATTTTTGCGAAATATTTGAAGATCTGTAGTGGGACGACTCATGGTGCAGGGATTGGCAATTGACTCTCAATACAAGAAAATACAAAGTGCTGCTAATACATAGAAATAGCAGGACAAACAGCGGAAGCAGTTACTTCCATAACATATCTGGGAGTAAGAGTAAGGAGCGATTTCATATGGAACGACCACATAAAACCTATCGCTGGTATGGTAGATTCCAGACTGAGTTTCTTACAAAACACTCGTTAGGCCGTTGCTTGAATGTTGGATATGTAGTAAGTAGCGTTGATGGAAAACATAAAGAAAGTCCAAGGGAGAGCAGCAAGCTTCGTTACAGGAGGTAGATTCAGTAATCGCGAGAGTGTCAAGGAGGTGATCGGAAAACTCCAGTGGCAGACGCTGCAAGAGGGACGTTCTGTACCGCGGTACGGGTTTCTGTCAAATTTTCTAGAGCATATGTTTCTTGAAGAGCCACCCAATATACTGGTAGCTGCTAAGTGTATCTCTCGAAAAGATAACGAAGATAGAGAGGTTACAGCCCACTCGGAGGCTTACCTGCGGTTGTTTTCACCGCGAACAATATGCGACTGAAATAGGGGGAGGAGGTGATAATGGTATGCAAACTACGCTCCTCCAGACACCGTGCGGTGACTTGTGGAGTATGAAGTCGGTGTAGATTATACCATATCCGCATTTCAGCAGCTTCAGTTTCGTATATATTATATATCAGCGAGGTATGTACGGCTGCCGCCGCCTCTCGCATCTCAATAGTTTATCGGTTAGTGAAGTCAACAGAGGATCAAAACCAACTGCAAAGCGATTTAGACAAAATTTCTACATGGTGAGAAAATTGGCAATTGACAGTAAATAAAGAAAAGTGTGAAGTAATACACATGACCACTAAAAGAAATCCACTGAACTTCAATTACGCGATAAATCACTCAAACCTTAAGGTCGTAAATTCTACCAAATACCTAGGAGCTACAATTACGAACAACGTAGACTGGAGAGAACACACAGAAAATATTGTGGGGGAAGTCGAACCAAAGATTACGTTTCATTGGCAGAACGCTTAAAGACACTGTCTACATCACACTTGTGCGTCCTCTCCTAGAGTGCTGTTGCCCACTGTGGGACCCTCACCACGTGGGACTGACGGAAGATATTGAGAAGGTTCAGAGAAGGGCAGCTATTTTTGTTTTATCACGTTACCGGGGGGAAAGCGCCACGGAAATGTTGCACGAATTGGGGCGGAAATCATTAAAAGAAAGATGTTACTCATTGCTGCGTGATCTGTTTGCGAAGTTTCTATCACCGACTTTTACTTCTGAATGTGAAAATATTTTGCTAGCACCCACATGCTTAGGGAGACATGACCATCCCAATAAAATAAGAGAAATCTAAAACGGAACGATTTAGGTGTTCTTTCTTCCCGCGCGCTAATAGAGAATGGAACGGAAGAGAAAAGTTATGGAAGTGGTTAATGAACCCTCTGCCAGGCACTTAAATGTGATTTGCAGTCTATTTAGATGTAGAAATAAGCTTTGTTATTTGGGCCGTAAAATAACATATGATTGTCGCAGTACAGAGGATATAAAATGCAGAATGGCAATGGGAAGAAAAGCATTTTTGAAAAAGAGAAATTTGCTAACATCGAATATTAATTTAAGCATAAGGAAGTCCTTTCTGAAGGCATTTGTGTTGAGTGTTGCTTCGTATGGGAGTGAAACATGGACGATAAATAGTGCGGACAGGAAAATGATAGAGGCTTTTGAAATGTGGTGTTACAGAAGAATGCTGAAGATTAGGTGGGTGGATCGCGTAACTAATGAGGAGGTACTGAACAGAATTGGGAAATAATGGAATTTCTGGCGTACCTTGCTAAAAAGTGGATCGACTGGTCGGACACCTTCTTAGACATAAAGGAATCGTGAATTTAGCATTGAAGGGAAGTGTTTTGGGTAAAAACCTTAGAGGTAGACCAAGAGATGAATACAGTAAGCAGATTCAAATAGGTGTAGGGTGCCGTTCTTATGAGATGAAGAGGCTTGCTCAGGATAGAGTAGGGTGGAGAGCTGCATCAAACCAGTCTCCGGACTGAAGACAACAACAACAACAACAACAATAAGCTAGACATCATATATTAAAAGATGGATATAAAATAATAAGTATTTTAACATATGTATTTTTATATGATGTCTGAATGCTATGTTGCACTTACTATTTTATATCCATTATTTAAAAAATAAGATGATCAGTTTATAAAATGTATATGACCAGATGACGGTGGCACAGTTCACTGAAACCGGTCGTCGTTAAATAAATTATTAATTCGCCATCTTGGCGTTTCATTTTTGAAGAATATAAAACTATCAGATCGCCTCCTAAACTGGCAATGTCAGGTAATGTTTACGTAAAAATATGTTTTTCAGATGGCATCCCTAACTTCCACCGAGCATGATTATTTTAATGTAATAATAATATTGTTTCATCTGCGCAATTCTGAAGCCACTGATTATTATATTTGTTTCGGGATCTCAAATATTTTTCCATACAATCATCACTTTCGTTTACCGGGTTCACTTTTAATATTAACAGATCGTCTGTTAGACTTGTCGGATATTATTATTCATTCATTTTTATGAGTCTGCAGCCATTCGATTCCGTTAATAAATCAGATACAATGAACCCTTTCATCATTAGTTTCAATTCCACGATTTGAATAGCTATCACAGAGAAGAAGTTAAATAAATAGGGCGATTGGAGGATATATTATTTTTTAATTCATTGTCAAAATATGACATCTGCCTCTGTCATATTGAAGTTCCTATATAGGTTGCACACCTACTTGGACATAACAAACAGTAAACACTACCTTGATTCATTCAAATGAAAAACTGTATGAAATTAGGCTACTTGAAGTAAATGCTATGTATATAAACTAAGGCAAATAAGACCTTTTGCAAAAACTTTTGCATGCAGATGTTACATTATTCTTTGTATTTTTGTAGAGGCATCTGATGATGGCAGCTAGAATGCTGAAACTAGTTATTTACCAATTAAAATTACAACAAAGCGACCTTTGTCACCATTTCCATAAACAATATTGAAGTTTCCAGAATGAAACTTCACTCTGCAACGGAGTGTGCGCTGATATGAAACTTCCTGGCAGATTAAAATTGTTTGCCGGAACCGGGACTCGAACCTGGGACCTTTGCCTTCCGCGGGCAAGCGCACTACCGACTGTGCTATCCCGACACGACTCACGATGCCGCCCGCAACTGGCGGAAGTAAAGTTATGGGCGGCATCGTGAGTCGTGTCGGGATAGCACAGTCGGTAGTGCGCTTGCCCGCGGAAGGCAAAGGTCCCAGGTTCGAGTCCCGGTTCCGGCACACAATTTTAATCTGCCAGGAAGTTTCAATACTGAAGTTTATTACTGTGCTTTGGTAATACTACAGTTCATTATCGTTTGCACATCATTCCAGCCCAGATTTGTTTGCTACATATTTCTGTAGAGTAGCACTCAGTTTATTATCAAAAGCTCATTTGGCTGTGTAATAATACTGAGGCTAGATAGTAGTGTGTGTCTACGCACACGTAATGATTTCCAGAGACTGACAGGGGCGTGTGATAATGCCGCGAGTTGATAGCGAAAGGCCCACTGGGTATAGTGGAAGAGCAGATTACGTTTTACCCTGACGTGGAGTTTATCTGGCTCGGTTGATACGGCAGTTCCGTTACATAGGAGAACGAAGCGCTTGCGCTTATCATACCGCACACGGCAGTACGCAGTATTAACATGTTCGTGAACGGCGCGTGCGAATTTGCGATTCTTTAGGAGCCCATATCTCAGAGTGAAGGGGTAAAGTGTTCTGGATAGATGTTGGCTTCATTTGTGTACATATTAGGAGAATGGGTATACTATAGCTATCATACAGTCCATCGTCAATAATTTCAAAGCTACACACTTCCTGGAGCCCAAAGAAATTGAGGAAATCAGTTGGGTTTTCTACATGACGTGTAGTCTATGGTGGGGTTTAAACAGCTTACAAAAGCTACATTAATTCATGGGCGGTTCCTGAGAAAATCTAAAAAAAACCCATGATTTTTGGGTACAAAAAGAAAACGAATTGTGGAGATGGTCACTTCTATACTTCCTATTCATTGCAAATCTTCGAAATTTTTACCATGTGTTCTTATGATGATAATCTGGAGGCTGTTTTTAAATTTTTTCGATATCGTTATCCGTTACCGAGATCCAGAGATTGGAACTTATCAGAGTTCTGCACAAAATAACAAAACCCGATTTTTAGTAATTTTAGCACCGTGAATCGCAAATCTCTAAATAACTAACCATAGAAAATTGTTCAAATATTTACAATACATCAAGTAGACATTTATCTATAAACGGCGTTTTTCAGTTTTCGTAAATCTTCGTAAATCTTACGGCCGAAAAACCGCGATATTTTGCTAGAAAGAGTGCGTATTGAGCTGAAAGACGGCGTTCGGACAGCTCTGAAACTTACCATGCGATTTGAAAAAAGGCACTCGGCGAAAAATAATTTTTGTACAACTTAAAGATTGAAATCTTCCATCGATGAAGGGGTGATTTTTGTTTTTGTTTACTTTACAGTTAATATGCAGCATCTGGTTGAGTGAACTATTGCAACATATTTTAAAGAGTTTGCAGAGTTAAAACACATTGCGTAGAATTCTCGTATATTTCATTTTTGGTTACACATAGCTGTGTATGAAATGTAGAGAACATATCGGAATTTTATTTAAAGTTTAAAGCAGAATGATATCTGACGTGATTCTTGAGATATAGGTCCGTGAATGATAGCACGCAACAGTAACAGGTTCGAAAACGCTATTTCTAATTGTGAGGTAACGTATCTTGAGGAATAGGAAATGAATAAAATATTATGTTTAGTAAATGTTACTTAACAATAATATACATGCCATGCAGTGTTATTAATCCCTTGATATTTAATCAACATTCCCGACTTTCAGGCCATTGGACGTGCAAAATTCGTCATCGTAATGGTTGGATTAATGTGAACGACTTGCATTATCGTGAAATAGCAACATCATATAAAACTTAATCTTCCGCTGGACTCGGAAATATTTACATACTTGTTAAGGAACGATATTGATAGTGTTTAACAATGATTTTTGAAATAGTTAAACGTTTAATGTGGCATAAGTACGGCTTCTCCGCTACGCCACTGTCCCTGTGAGAATTTGCTGTTGTTTTACCTATATGTGTGTGTGTGTGAATCTGTGGCTGTTTGAATGTGGGGAGTGATAGCTCGCTTTGCATCGTTCTCTCTGGCTCAGTATCGATAGCTGCTGATACTACCAAAGAGGTTTCCACACCCTTTGGTTGCGAGCTGGTTGGCGAGTCTCTTGGTCCCCACCACCGCTGTTTTCGTGGATTTTCTAGCTTCCGGTGGCTTCCATCGTCCCCGGTGGCCGCGCGGCTGATCATTCTGCTCTGGACGTCTGGTGAGGTAAGGTTGGTTCTGCTCTTGTTTCTGGAGATGGTAGCTTTTTATTGACTAGCAAGTTTAACTTAGATTCGTTAACTTAGAATCATTTTTTGGAATGTTTTCTCCAATCGTGTGCGGAAATGTCTTCTCGTTTTTCAATTCAGTGATTTCCAATAGACAAACGCGGTCTGTGTGATTCTACTTGCAGTTTGATAACGGCTTGGTATGTTTAAAACTTTTGTGATCATGCAGCGATGTATGAACTCTGTGTAAATACATTCTAGCTCTGTGGGGCCCGATTTCTAATAGGCGCTATGTTCATTTTATACAGTGGATGTAAAAATCTTGTCATCGTTTCCTCCTGTGAGTGATATGTGTTACATGTGGTTGGTTCTTGGAACAAAGCTTTCAGCTTCCACTCTTGTTTGTTCCATGCCCATCAGGCAAGTAACTATGCGGGCATCCATCTGATTTCCACTAACATTTCGCGATCTTCTCTCCCCGCCTATTTTAATTTTGCTGTCTCTTCTCCGACTGGTAGTACACATTCTGTCTTTGTCAGTAATCCTCTCTGCGCCTTGTACAACGTTCTTCAATAGCTTCCTTGTGTAATTCTAAACATTTATGTGGATTGCATGCTGTAATTCTTAATTTTATTTATTTGACGACTTTGTAATTATTTTCACTTTTACGAATTTTGGAGACTGGACTTCATCCGTCTCTGTAATCGCTCCCTATCGCGTGTAGCTGCATTTCTTTCGCTTCTTCGTGTAATTCTGAACATTTCTATGGGTTGCATGCCGTAATGCCTATTTTATTTTCCCGATTTTGTGATTATTTCATTTTTGTGGTTTTTCTGAGACTGGACTTCATCCGTCTCTGTAATCGCCCCCTATCGCGTGTAGCTGCATTTCTTTCGCTTCTTCGTGTAATTCTGAACATTTCTATGGGTTGCATGCCGTAATACCTATTTTATTTTCCAGATTTTGTGATTATTTCATTTTTGTGGTTTTTTCCCTATCGCGTGTAGCTGTATTTCATTCGCTTCCTTATATTATTCTAAACATTTCTATAGGTTGCATGCTTTAGTTAATTTTCTTTATTTTTCGGAGACTGAATTTATTCAATTTTATCGGTTTTCGGAACCACGTGGGTCTGAGTTCCGACTTCTGGGGTTTGCAGCTAGTCGCCTAAGTTCACGCCGCTTCTCATATAAAACCAGTACCTAGATCGATTGCTGACAGACTGCAACTTAAGAATCCACCGTGATTTTGTATAATGAATCCGACTCTCAATCACTTCACCTTCAGTGGAGTGCGTTCATGTAACGTAGCCGTGTGTCGCCATTAGCGTGTTTGCTCGCGGCCCAATTCAGATGTAATTTAATTTGGCTATACACACGCACCATCTCAAAACAGGGACGATAGACCAGAGCCAGCTTCAAAGTGTTTGTATATTGTGTTTTGTGCTACCTCCGACTTGCTGAATTTCGCCTACAATAGCGGCGCCTGCTTCCGCCTCGTCTTAGCACGCTGTTTTTGGTGATTTTCGCTGTGGCATTGCGTGTGTGAGAGAGAATGAGTGTTGTTTGTGAATCCTTCCCCCCAGTAGCGTTAAATCATGTATAATTTAGGCTGGGCACGCTCCGCATCAATCCATGTTAGACATGCATTTTTATTTTATTAACAAAATTGGTTCCCCATTTTGCTTGTTTTCTATCTGAATAAACCAGTTTATTTTCAGTATAATCTGTAAGCTGCCTATAGATTGTAGTTTTAGAGCACCTTCTCTCTTTTATTTAATATTGTTTCACAAGCGCTGAGAACATGCTCAGATGCAATGTTTCTTACGACTAAATTCCGTTGCGTCATAAATGTTTTCTTATCCACCTTTCTAAGATTAATTGTGGTGGCTTGCTTATTAATGTCTGTGTGTAATAACGTGTGAGCTGCTATGTATATTGACCACTGTAGTATTAACTTCATGTTATTGAAGTAATTTGAAACGAGTCAGTTCTCAGTTTGGGCCAAGGAACAAGGCTTTGTAGCAGGGAGTAACAGTAGTTCACACGGACCTTATTTGCTGATTTTAGTAGTAAATCAAGGCTCTTGTTACGTACAGTGGTCGACTTTTAACGTGTTTAGAAATAATCTGAATGTGGAGCACTTTTTAGAAAGTAAACTACTACATAATCAGGTATATAAAATACTATCCAAATTTTACTCATCATTGATTTCATGTTATATAAGCAATACAATCTAATGTAAGAGGAAAAAGGCGGGAACCAGCTGAAAAAGGCGAATATGTTCTCTGACACAAAAGTGTGGAACCAGCTGCCTCAATCCTCATTCCGACTTCCTCACCAACAATTTTGGCATGCGAACATATCGCTATCGAAAGCACGATAGAAATAGCGGCGGTAAACAGACGACTTTCTTTCGGCACTTGAAGAGAGAACAACACATAGCAGATGATATAGAGCAGGCCAGGGAAATTTTGCATAAGGGACCAATAATGAACGTTCTTCAACAGGTTGAAATTTATTTACACACACAAATTTATTCTGAACAAATTTTAAATGACAAATTGATATGGAGCACAAGCGTTACTTGGAAAATTTTATTAGTATTATCCTACGAAAGAGAAGGTCGGAATTAACAAATAGGTCAGAGATTTTATTTTCACGAAATTATGGTAAGCACTGGGAAGTATACAATTACGATTAAAACGTAATTAATTTTTTACGATCCTAATACACCACAAAATTACACCTTAATTAATTCTACAAACCAATATATGGCCGCTAAATTACATACAATCGCAGTCAACTCATTTATACTCTTAATATATATGCTTTAGATAATAGCTAATAAGTAATAGCATGTAACCTTGTAATATCGCAGCCACATCATTCAAAATAGCTGTTTCATAACGACAACATAAGAATTATTAAAAATTACATAAACAGCTACCTAAAAACTACAAGAACCTCTAATATATCTTTTAAATAAATAGTATATATATCTGAACTACAATTACCCAATTATATACTATACCGACCATATAGTTTACACCTGAAGATGGCTTTCACACCAAAACAGGACAGACTAAATAAATTATTTATGTAAAAGACGTGTCCTTGGAATAAATACTTTACAATATCTCTAAACAGTTGTTCCAATTTCGACCATAGGCAATACTAGTAAGACAGAATGGCGCGCAATTCAAATTCGTCTTACATCCAGGACACGCTCTGTTTTACTTTTCATCCACAACTGCGTATACCTTCTTCCTGTTTTCCTGTCAGCTGCTGATGGGTCATGCAGTTGGTTATTTTACCATTAAATCTGAGAGGAGGTGCTAAGTGTTGTAGGAGTATAGCAGTAAAATTTTCTAAGTCTTGGGTTGAATGCTGTGGAAACGTTACGGGTGTGTCGACAGAACGGGGGAGGAAAGGAGTAGCTACCTTGCGTCATACTTAGTGGGTCAAGCTGACAGGAATGGACTCACACGCACCGGACTGAACAGCACGCTTCAGCGGAAGTTAAATGGAACAGTAAGAGCTTGTAGTATTACGTCACTACGTTACGTGACGAGACAATGCCTAACGCGTATCCGGAGCCTTCTAGAACCACCAGTTAACCTGCTAAATGAACACGGCAAGATAAAAAACGCCGACGCATTCTTATGACAGGGCGGATGTGGTCATGAGTAAGTGCGTAGGGGAAATATCAGTCGCTCCACACACGCTATATACAGGGTGAATCACCTAACACTTGCACCGTAAATATTGCGGAAACACAAAGTGCGATTGATGTGCGGTTTTCACAGAATGGATTGTCAGGGCTTGTATTTTTAGCCAACAAACAGATTCTAATATTACTTAGAAAGTGCATTTTTTATGAAAACATACAGTTTTTTTAAATGGAACAATAGTTGTTTCTATCAGTCACAGTAATTTTTTACACCAGCTGTGTACAAAGAATTTTGAATGTCATTCTTATCACGTTTAGTTTGGCAGCTACAAGCGTTCAAAGTTTCGGGTGCAGAGGCGGCGATAGCGTATCTGACTGGCCGAGCGGCTAAGCCCATGGGGCACTGCCCACTGTCTGATGACCACCAGCCAGTCAGCTTCGCTGTCGAAGCCTCTGTCCCCAAAACTTTGAATGGTTGTAGCTGCCAAACTAAATGTGATAAAAATGTCATTTAAAAATTCTTTGTACACAGTTGGTGTCAAAAATTCTCGTGCATGATAGTAACAACCATTATTCCATGTGAAAAATTGTATGTTTGGACGAAAAATACACTTTCTAGGCATTTTTACATTCTGTTTATTGGCTAATAATACGAGTCCTTAACTATCGCACATCAATCGCACTTTGCGGTGCAAGTGTTAGATGATTCACCCTGGATGCTCCAGCACTTGAGCTCATAAACAGTTGGTCAGACGAATCGATGGCTTGCCCTTCATTAGCACTCGATTCCCTGACATGTACTATCGCCAATTATAGAACTCCATCTGACAACCGGCGGGATGCCTTCTTCTGCGTAAGGCCAGGAGTCAGCGCACATCACGACCACACGACAACCGTCAACGCGGTCCAGTATGCAGATGAGGCGAGACAGGAACGAGAGCCACCAGACGGGAAGTGTGAATCTCTCATTCACACGTTCCCCATTACTTCCGTACGGTTCACAACAAACAGCGCGGCAGCAGGACGCCTACGTCCGCCCGCTGAGGTAGTGGGGGCGTAGCCGCACTGTTAGCGCACAGTACATCGGAAGGCAGCCGACTTCATCGAGCCGGTCACCTGGAGTGTACCACTCAAGAATAAATGTTTTACTGAACAATATTCTTTCATTACGCCAATGGCGGCACCGGGACCGCCCCTACCTCTTCCTGCAGGGCATACCGTGGCGGTATGGTGACAAATAACCAGCTCTCCAACGGTCGCGGGAATATCGGATTGAGCAGGGTACAAATGTAGCACGTGACACATCGAAACCGTAAGATAGCTGCATATCGTTGAATGGAAGCGTCGGCGTTCATACGAAGGAGGGTACAATGAAGGGAGACAACCTGCACGCGAAAAAGTGAAGCCAGCACTTCGTCTAAATACAGTTGTATATGTTAAGCTCATTTCCGCGAAGTAGATATTGATAGACCATCGTTGTCCTGTGTTTGAATATGAGTCAGTGCAGTGCCTTGTATTTTCCCGTCATTTTCGGCTTACATGCACTCTTCTTGGTGCGAGTTAATTCCCTGTTTGAGTGAGTTAGAAAATTGTTTGCGGTTTTGTGGAAAATCCTGTTTACTAGCTACTGAGCGGCCAAGGGTATGTACAAGAACCTGTCAACCCTTGAGCAGTAACAACATCAATTATTTACTTCATGTTCAGCACCAAAAAGTATTCTCGTAATTATATAGGATTCAGCTAATATTATTTGAAAACCGAATCCTATAGAAACATGGGAATACATTTTTGCGCTGACCATTAAGTAAATAATTAATGCTGTTCCTGCTCTATGGTTGACAGGTTCTTGTGTGTAACCTTGTCCGCCGTCCGCGGTGGCCGAGAGGACTGCGGCGCGTCAGTCATGGTCTACGCGGCCACTACGGTCGGGGGCTCGAATACCCGCTAGGGCATGGATATTTTTGCCGTCCTTAGTGTTAGCTAGTTCATAAGTAGTTTGTAAGGTTAGGGACTGATGACCCAGTAGTTAAGTCCCATAAGCTATACAAACATTTGAACATTTGTAACCTTGTCCGACAAGCAAACATAACTGGAAGGGGTAATCACAAATGTTCAAATTCAAATGTTTGTAAATCTATCGGACCAAACTGCGTGGTCATGAGTCCGTAGCTTACACACTACTTAAACCTAGGTAAACTAACCTAAGGACAACACACACACCCATGCCCCAGGGAGGACTCGAACCTCCACGGCGAGCAACCGCGCGCTCCGCAGCTAGCCGCTTTAGACCGCTCGGCTACGCGAACGCGGCAGGGTAATCACAGCTCTTAGTTTTCCGCACAAGTCCCTCGCGCTGTTCCTCACCACAGGCTACGAAATTTGTCACTTCGTCCTTAGAAAGCAAATCGAATTCCCTACAAAACGGCAAACAATTTCCCAACGCAACAAACAGGGAATTAATTCGCACTAAGTAACATTTCCCATTGGTGCACTAAACGATACAGTATACAGCCTTCATACGGTCCAATACTTATGGAATGCTAAACATCTAAAAATCCTTTTGGTTTCTGATACACAATGAACTTGGAAAATTTGTTAGCCGGCCGCGGTGGCCGAGGGGACTGAGGCGCTCCAGTCACGGTCTGCACGGCCACTACGGTCGGGGGTTCGAATCCCCTCGCGGGCATGGATATTTGTGCCGTCCTTAGTATTAGTTAGTTTGTAAGTAGTTTGTAAGTTTAGGAACTGATGACCCCGTAGTTAAGTCGCATAAGCTGTACAAACGTTTTTTTTTTTTTAATCTTACGTGTTTTTAGAATTCCCTTAAATCTTCCAATGTTTTCTCTGAACCCATTCTTAACTTTTTTCGAATTATTTATTTAATTTAAGGAACAAGTACGCGCCAAAAGCACTGAGCTCAATGGTAAATAAAACCTTCTTCGATAGGTCACTTCCGGTTGTGGCGAGCCACGTGATACGTTACTACCCTGCTCAATCCGATATTCCTGCAGCCGCGGTGGAGTAGCCGAGCGGTCTAAAGCGTCTCGCTGCGGAGCGCGCGGTTGCTTGCCATGGAGGTTCGAGTCCTCCCTGGGCCATGGGTGTGTGTGTTGTCCTCAGGTTAGTTTACCTAGGTTTAAGTAGTTTGTAATCTACGGACTGATGACCACGCAGTATGGTCCCATAGATTTACAAATATTTAAACATTTTGGACATATTCCTGCCACCCTCTCCAACACCAACGAGGGGTGCACCAGCAACCGCTTGACCCCCTGCATAAGTGGTGCCTCCCTTGTAATCATAGTTCCGTCACAGACAAATATGTACAGACGGGAAACCTCCGTAAGGGCCCGGTCCTACGCTCCGGGGTGAGGGGAGGGAGGGTTTCCAGCAGTTCCGTAAGATGTCCCATGATAGCGCTGCGGTCAGAAGCAGCTCTTTAAACTGGCCAGAGCAGGCGGCAGGTAGCGGCTGTCCCCACCACCACCTCCCCTCAAACGCCGGCACGCCGGACACAGCTGTAGCCTCGTGGCAGGCGGCACGAGCTCTCACCTCACCCTCCCCTCCACGCTACCCTCTGACGTGCGAGCACCCTAAGCCAGCGATCCGCCTGACACCTGCTACCATCTTACGGAACTACGAGGGGAGCGTAGGAGAGTGGTTTAGGGTGGGCTGCTTCTCTGTATATGTTACTCTGTGGTTCAGTGTACTTCCGAGCATACGAGGACAAACGTGTTCCATGTAAGCACAAAGTGGAGTTGTGACGTGCGCCGAAGTTAGCGTAGTGCTGGCGCGCGGGACCCCGCTGTGCCATTCAGACCGCGGAGTGAGCGTGTCTCCAGGGAGACGACTGCTGGTGCACGTGCGGCAGACGCCGCACTCTCGCAGAGAGACACGTGTCGCTGCCAAGTGGCGCCAGAATAGACGACGCTCGACCCTGGGTCGGCCGCCGTCCGTCAGCCGGGCAGCCGCTCCCGCACAATGGGTTACGTGCCCCACGCGCGTTACGCAAACCACGGCCGGCGCACTGCACGGGGTTCCTCCCATTGCGGCACGTGCTAGGGTTTCTCCTGGCGACAGCCGCGCCTAAAGTGCCGGTGGAATGCTCGCTGAACTGCTTCTGCCGTCTCAGACTGCTGTCGTCTCGTCTTCATGATTCCTACGGAGACGCTATTTTGGGAGCTGGTTAATACGAGAGGCGTTTGACAAGTCCGTGCAAAAATAAAACGTGTTCGGGGATACAATTTTTATTTTTCGACATAATCTCATTTTAGACTTATACAATTCGTCCAACGCTATTCTTATTTGCTGATCCCTTCCGAATAATAGGAATTGTCCAAGCCTTCAAAATCTTACTAGTTTCTGCAATAACCTCCTCGTCTGCATGAAATGTTTGTCCCGCTAGCCATTTCTTCTAATTGGGGGACACATAGTAGTCCAGGGGAGCCAAGTCTGTATAATTGGGGAGACGTGAAACGAGCTGGAATCTTATTTCCAGCCGGCAGCGGTGGCCGAACGGTCTGCGGCGTGCCAGTCACGTTCTGCACGGCCGCTGCGGTCGGGAGCTCCAGTACCCCTCCCGGGCATGCATATTTGTGCCGTCTTTAGTATAAGCTAGTTCATAAGTAGTTAAGTCTCATAAGCTCTACAACCATTTGAACATTTTCTTATTTCCAATAATTTTGCGACCACAATTGCTGAGGTGTGTGCTGGTGTATTGTCGTGTAGGAAAAGGACTTTTTTGTGGGCCAATCGTCAGCGTTTTTGTTGCAGCTTGGTTTTCAAAAGATCCAGTAACGTTGAATAATATGCAGCTGTAATAATTTTATTCTGTTCCGGAAAGTCGATGTTGATTATCTCTTGCGAATGCCAAAAGACCGTCGCTATAACCTTTCCGACCGCAGGACCGGTCTTCGCCTTTTTTGGTGAAGATTCTCTCTCGGTAACACACTGTTTAGATTGTTCTTTGGTCTCAGGAGTATAGGAATGTATCCATGTTTCATCCACACTAACGAAACGACGCTTAAAGTCCTGCGGATTCTTCCTGAACATCTGCAAACCTTCCTTGCAACACTTACACGATTCCATTTTTGGTCAAGCGTAAGTAATCCCAGCACCCATCTTGCGGATACCTTTCTCATGTCCAAATTTTTATCTATAATATTATGTACCCGTTCATTCGAAATGCCCACAGTACTAGCAATCTCGCGCATCTTAACTGTGAGCCATCACCATATCATGGATTTTATCCATGATTTCTGGGTCACAACCTACACAGGGCGTCCAGAAAGTTCAGCGTCACTTGCGCCCATATAGCCATTTATAAAATTTTTAAATCACTTATAAACTGTTCTAATCGAAGGTGCAGAGTCACCATAATGCTTATCAAGCTTCCCTTTAGTCTCCTGAGACGTTTTTCTTTTAATAATGTTTAATCGCCATACGAAACTCTTTTTCGTCCATTCTTTCATAATCACACGACATACTTGATTCACACGAATGTCAAACACAAAGAGGTAGACCAGTATCGCTGAAAATTGGAGTGCGTTCTTTCCAAAGATGCTACTAAATAAACATGATCTCTTTACGTGCCAGTGGTGCCATCACTCGGACTTTACACTGACTTTTCAAACACCTCTAGTATCTGTAAAAGAGTGGTTCCCAAAATATGGGTCGTGACCCAGTAATGGGTCACGGAGTGTACTCAGGTGGGTCGCCGGACGACTACAAAAATATCTGACGAAATATCTTACTAACAAAAATATGAGAGTTTATTTCAAGAGCAAAGTCATAATCTGAAAAGTTATGTATAAAACCCGTTCTAGACAAGAAACAAATATGGGTGTAAGAGAGCATCGCAGCCGTAGCATTCGTTCGTAATTCCGACATGGAAACGCCGCGCTCTCTTCCACTTGCGAAAAGTGTGATAAGGGTAACCTTTCATTGATTTATTTTTTCTATGATTGAGAGATCGTACCTTATTTTCTTGTTTATCATGTGTATCCTCAAGTTAGTTCGTTTAATTTTATACTGTATTTACATTTCCTATTTATTGGACAACGGGCACATGGATTGTGGACTGGATAGCCACATCGGATGGCGAAGGAGAGTATCGGATGTTTACAGATATGACATTGAAGGAATTAATGGGATCCATTAATGGGATGCATTTTCTAGTTTGATTTTTGTAAAAAGTATTTTTGACGGTAAACGGTTTACTCCTAAGACTACTATCTTTCAATACAGAAGATAAAGAATGAAAAATTAACACGAAGAGTAAATACAACCACAAATTTCATTGAGTTTACCATTTAATTTGCATAAAACCATCTTTGATTGGAGAAAAAATTGTACATAATTTTTATATCACATATAGCTGTGTGCAGTAAGTATGTGTTTTGTGTGTACTACACTGACTGCACACGGCTGTATGTGTAGTACACACGAAATACACAAACAGACACACACACACGCGCGCGCGCGCGTTTATGTGTTTTGTGTATACTACAATTACTGCTCGGGTATGTGTGCTATAAAAAGTGGACGCCAGTATTATTCCAGAAAGTTTGTAAGTGTGCGGGTCCCAGTACAAAGAAGACTGGGATCACTGCTCTAGATCGTTCACTTAAAACTTAATATATATGTTTGAACAGAATAGTTACCGCATTTTTCTGCAATCTAAATCAGATTCAATGAAACTTCATTGATATAGGATTTCGTAGCTAAAGATCCATTCGTGTACCCTTGCTAACTACATGACACGAAGTTTTTCGTCTTGCCTGTGATTCCATTGGACTGTTAGTGACTGGAAGCACCTTATCTGATGTGACGAGTCTCGTATCCGATCGTATTGAGCGGATGGACGGGTAAGGGTGTGGAGAAAATCTTACCAATCTATGGACCCTGCATGTCAACAGGGGACTGTTCAAGCTGGCGATGGCTGTCTAATGGTGTGGCGCGTGTGCAGTTCGTGTTATATGGGACCCCTGTACGTCTAGATACCATTGTGACAGGTGACAGGTACGTACGAATCCATTCATGTTCATTGTGCATTCCGCTGGACGTGGAGAATTACAGTAAGCAACAAGACACCCCACAGTGCAGAATTGTTACAGAGTGGCTCCTCTGGGCACCAAACTCCCCAGGCATAAACATTACTGAGTATAGGGTAAGGTGGTACAAATTCGATATAGGTACAATTCCGATCAACATAAGGTTTCGCGCTATTTGCCAGTCTCTTAGTGTTGGTAGCACTTGCATTTGTGTGGCGTTGTAGTGTAGCTTCTCCTGTCTTTTCCAAGAATGCACCACTTTGTGCTACGGAGATATAAATATATTCCTGTTAACAGGTAAGTGAAGCACTTGGTCTAAGGTGCTCTTATAGAATCGATAGCTAAGGGTGACTGGATTCGCTGCCAAAATTGCAATGTTTGGTACCAGGAATTATGCGTTGGTGCCCGAAGGAAAAAGTGCTTTTTATGTGAAAGATGCCAATGATCAAAATTGTATAAGGAAAAATGTTCAAATGTTTGTATAGCTTATGGGACTTAACTACGGGGTCATCGGTCCCTAAACTTACAAACTACTTATGAACTAGCTAACACTAAGGACGGCACAAACATCCATGCTCGAGGGGGGATTCGAACCCCCGACCGTAGTGGCCGTGCAGACCGTGACTGACGCGCCGCAGTCTCCTCGGCCACCGCGGCCGGCAATTGTATGAGGAAGTGATCACAATTGTACCTAGTGTGGTACAATTTAGATAAATTTTTCTCAATTCTGTAACCTTTTTTGTGTCTATATCGAAATTTACAATTGTCTAGTATTTGTGTCACATATTCATGAAACATCCAAGAACAAGTGCCGTAGTTAAAATTATTTCTTTTCTCAATATATTTTCAGTTATAGTAACATCTGTCAGAAATGATTGCAATTGTACCACCTTACACTGTCTGGGATACCTCGCAACGTGCTGTTCAGAAGAGATCTCCACACCCTCGTATTATTACGGATGTATGGACAGCCCTGCAGGATGCATCGTGTCAATTTCCTCCAGCACTACTTCAGACATTAGTCGAGTACACGCCACGTCGATTTGCGGCACTTCTGTGTAGTCGCGTGGGCCCTACACGATGCTAGATAGTGTACCAGTGTCTTTGGCTCTTCAGTGTACATGCATACGGTAAAAGTCTCGATCAGCAGCATGGCCTAATGTAATTACGTGACATGAAGCGGCAGTGTTGGCAACAGTCGCTGTGTATGCTGGGACGAATGGCGGTACACAACGTGTATAAGATGGGAAGATGAATGTGTTAAACATCAGGTTTGAATAATTTTATTTTCGAAATGAATCACAGCGTTCGAATGTAGCTCGCACGCTACAAAACTACGTTTCTCACAACCTCCTTGGTTTCTCCATATGCACTGCCTTTCTGATCAGATGTAACACTTTGTTGTTACGTAAATCGAAATACGTGTGTGTCTGTCTCTCAAATGATACGAATTAAAATATGCTTTTCAGTGTTCATAATTTGGTAAAACGCTTGCAACAATTTGTACTCTTCGGTTCCTGCCTAACCACTTCCTTTCATATCATGACATATTCGTAAAAATCATAACATTCGCTCAAAACAATTTAAGCTGTGTTGTTTTAGGTTCCTGCCTAACCACAACCCTTAAATTCATGATATATTTGTAAAAATAATAATCTTTGTCGATGTACCCTTGTACAGTCAGTAATTGAATTATCGTACACGTCATAGGCTACTCGAAATGTACTACATTGCCATTGCCAACGTAACACTGCTAACGGACGCACCGCGACGCTGCCCATGCCGTTGATCGTAAAAAAAAAAAAAAAAAGTTCAAATGTTTGTAGAGTCTATGGGACTTAACTACGGGGTCATCAGTCCCTAAGCTTACAAACTACTTATGAACTACCTAAGACTAAGGACGGCACAAATATCCCTGTCCGAGGGGCGATTCGAACCCCCGACCGTAGTGGCCGTGCAGACCGTGACTGGAGCGCCTCAGTCCACTCGGCCACCGCGGCCGGCTCCGTTGATCGAGACTTTAGTTCATGCATGCTGCCTATCGCCTGGAAGGGTTTATATCGATAGTAAGTAGGTATTCATAGTGTTCCGGCTGATCAGAGTACGCTTATATGTAAGGGAGTGTACCAATCACTGACCAAACACCAAGGATTCTGTGTTTCCACGTAGTGTCTGTAGGATTAAAATCCACTACTCAGACAGCTATAAAATTTAGCAAAGCAGTGGGCATTAAGCACATACTGTCGTATATTGCCCATGGTGGAGAAGCGATTCCTTTCCAAGTGGTTGGTCCCAGAAACAATACAGCCGGATCGCACGTTATTGAAGAAAGCAGATCAACAATGTTAAACCAGTGTTTGTAAAACTTTGGCTTTGTGTCAAGCTTACAAACCACAGTTTACATTTTGTTTATTTTGCGTTTGGCTATTCTAGAAGTATTAAATAATACTAATGCTATAATATTGTAGGATACCTATAAAATGTAAGAGAGAAACTGTTTCACATGCATTTAGTTATCATTAAGTAAAGTTTATCATGTAACAATTGAGTTTGAAAAAAAAATAATTTTAAATATAATGGATGATTTTAGTTCAGAAGAACGTTATCAAAAAAGAATGAGATATAATATTGTTGGAGTTTGTTACAGAACAATTGTGAAATTGACTTAAGACCATCCACCATAAATACATTCAAATAAATCTTAAATTTCTATTGTTTATGAAAAGAAAAGTGTTGCCATAAACATGTCTAATAGTAGTAACATAACAACAGTTACAATAGTTTCAATTGAAGTCACATAAATGAACCAGATAGCAAAACAATTTTTATGATTGGATTCTAATGTCACTTCTTGGTAGGACAGTTACATATTTAGCCGCGGTGGAGTAGCCGAGCGGTCTAAAGCGTCTCGCTGTTGCTCGCGCGGTTGCTCGCCGTGGAGGTTGGTTCATCCTGGGGCATGGGTGTGTGTGTGCTGTCCTTAGGTTAGTTTATCTTAGTTTAAGTAGTTAGTAAGCTACGGAATGATGACCACGCAGTTTGGTCCGATAGATTTACAAACATTTGAGTTACATATTTAAGATTGAATACAAACACTTTTTAGTTTTGCAAATTGTTATTGCTTTCTGACTATTTTTCGGCATATTAGGTCATTCTGTAATTAGACATTCCGTCATTAAAAGTGCAACCGCAAATATTGACTTCACAACGGAAGCAAATGCCACAGTCACTTCCCTTAATACCATTAACATGACTATTCCGTCACTTAAAAATGTTATTGACTTTCTTCTATTATTGTGAAGAAAACAAAAACTTTCTTTACAATACATCCAAATTGTTTACTTTTTTATCAATGGCAGACTTTTACACTATTTTGAAAATCTATCCATGTGGTGCCCTTTATTCTGTCGTCATACTTCACGATCAACGGACCTTTATCGTACTAATTTGTTAAACAGCTCTGTGTGTCTTAAGAACCGAGTCATGTTCATAATAATAATATTTATACGCACTACCCAACAAGTACTGTGTGAGAGTAAAAGCGAATGAAGTTAAATAAAAAAAATGTTCAAATGTTTGTAGAACTTATGGGACTTAACTACGGGGTTATCAGTCCCTAAGCTTACAAACTACTTATGAACTACCTAAGACTAAGGACGGCACAAATATCCCTGTCCGAGGGGCGATTCGAACCCCCGACCGTAGTGGCCGTGCAGACCGTGACTGGAGCGCCTCAGTCCCCTCGGCCACCGCGGCCAGCCGATAATAATACCTGCATGCTTGGTTACTTAATGTCTGTGAATTTTTAAGCATTTATCCTGTCATTCCACCTCTTACACACCAATATGTATTAATATTTCTTTGTCTAGGCCATCATTAGGAAATAGTTAACTAGCATTAATAAGAAACGATAATTTTTAGGTTAGCGAACATTATACTCAAAGATATACATAAACACGGATCTTTGGTTGTGGCATGAGTTATAAAGTTTTCTCAATTATCTCTCAATTATCTGGTGTTCACTAAAACGATTCTTATCAATTTTTTAACATTTCGTTTATGAAAGGGCAAAAGATACGCATTACAGGTATTTTAAGCTTAGGGTTTAACGTACGGTCGACAACGTGTTCATTAGAGACGGAGCTGATGCTCGAATGGTTGGGTCATGATGGGGAAAGAAATCGGCCGTGCTCTTTAAAAGGAATCATCCCGGCATTTGCCTAGGGTGATTTACGGAAAACACGAAAATGTTCAAATGTTTGTAAAGCTATGGGACCTACTGCAGTGGGCATTAGCCCGTAGACTTATAAACTAATTATGCTAAGGACAACATACACACACACACATACATACACACACTTGCCAAGGACAACACACACACACACACACACACACACACACACACACAGAGAGAGAGAGAGAGAGAGAGAGAGAGAGAGAGAGAACTCGAATCTTCGATGATGAACAGATGCGCACTCCCCAGCAAGGTGCCTTAGAGCGCAAAAGGTTGCTTGAAATTTGTTTATATTTTTATTCTCTTTATACGAAACTCGAAGTTTTATGCACGAATTTATTTTCGTGTTCTATATTGGTTCAAAGCGAATATTTGATTCTCAAATGTTTCTAGACGTTAGGCTAAAAAGTGTTTTAGGAGTACAATGATTTACTTCCAGATTTTTGCGTCATTGCTTTTGGGGTGACCGTTTACAGTTCGTCGACTGTACCTGACAGCGGAGAACAGCATTGGATCTGTACCTCCTTTTTCGCTTTGTGTCCCATTGTGGAAAGCGAATACCTTCGTACATGATAACCGAAATATATAAGATTTATTATAACGGTTGTCTCCAGAAAAAAAAGAACACACGACACAAATTTTTTGCTACCACAAAAGAAAATAAATAAATGAACATATAAAAACACAACTGAGCACTATGTTGCAGGGAGTTGTGTACTCTTTGTCACCCGAGACAAAGTAACAGCAACAAATACCTCCCCTTCACCGGATTCCCCGGCGAGAGAAGAGGCTAACTTATCAGGCTTACAATTACACAGAAGTGAAATTAAACGTGGCCATTAAGGGAAGACATAACTCGTAGTGGGAGATAAATGCACTGGCTTATAGGAACGAAAACGTTGTTAAAGGGAAGCTTTTGTGAGAAGGGCAAACAGTGTTAGAGCACTGCAATGAACAAAGCACGGAAATAAATTACGTCACGTTTGCATTGAACTTTATTTCCTAAGTGATGTTAAATAATTTTAGGATTCGCGTAAGACACAAAATTAATCTCTGAGATAAAGCTATCAAAATTTGGTCCTAAAGCAAAATCTGTCTGGGTTCTTTACGGAGGTGTGATAAATGGATAGAGTGTGGCATAAGCAATGAATCTAACAGCAATTCATTTACAGCTGTTAGCTGTTAGTGTTTAACGGAATTCCGGTTGAGTACAAGTTCTTGTTCATTGTAAATTCTCGTTCATTGCAAATTCGGAGTCGATTACAAATATCTCTCTCTCTCTAAACAAATAGCTGAAAAATGAAAAAAAAATGGTAATTTTCTATGGACATCGCCATTTCAGATTAGATTCGATTTTTTTTGCGCTGCCATATCGTTCATCCGACAGAGCTAAAGGTTTTATAACACTTGAAATTCAAAACAAGAGGAACGAGGAACGGCACTGTCTACATGATAATTGAAACTGTGCATGGCGAAGGGTAGTTTACAGTAGACTCCGACGGCAATCTACAGTTTTATTCAAAAACTTTCAAATGTTTGTTAAGCTTATGGGACTTAACTACGGGGTCATCAGTCCCTAAATTTACAAACTACTTATGAACTACCTAATACTACGAACGGCACAAATATCCATGCCCGAGGGGGGATTCGAACCCCCGACCGTAGTGGCCGTGCAGACCGTGACTGTAGCGCCTCAGTCCCCTCGGCCACCGCGGCCGGCTACAGTTTTATGTTCAAATGTTCAAATGTTTGTAAAGCTTATGGGACTTAACTACGGTGTCATCAGTCCCTAAACTTACAAACTACTTATGAACTACTTACGAACTATGACGGCATAAATATCCATGCCCGAGGGGGGATTCGAACCCCCGACCGTAGTGGCTGTTTAGACCGTGACTGAAGCGCCTCAGTCTCCTCGGCCACCGCGGCCGGCTACAGTTTGATTCCGATTGACAAACTTTTGGACACATGTTCTTCAAAACAAGAGAAACGTCACTGTCTACATAAAATTTGTCGGAGGGCACCGTACTCCAGACTTCGACATCATTGTCTGCCGACAAAGAATTTTGGGATATATAATTTTTAATATTTAGGGAGAGATAAACAATAGGGGACAGAGCAGAAAGCACAGAGAAAGGGGTTGGTAATGAAGGAGGCAAGGGGATGGGTGGAGGGAGGGTGGAGGAGGAGGAGGTAGGTAGAAAGAGGAGGGAGGAGGATATGGACAGAGAGATTGAATATTGCTGTAGATTTTTAGCATACCTACGTCGCCTTTTCAGTTAGCTAATACGAAGCCTAGGAGGGCAAAGATAAAAATATGATACAGAGTTGAGGTGGAGAAAGTGATCGGCACAAAGATTAATTGAACGGATGTAGGCTGTATATACATTTCCAGTGCATATTTAGCAGTTCCAAAGCATTGCCGGGTTCGCTACTTTAGTAGATAAATTTGGATTTATATGCAGACTTCCCATTACTATTTATAATGGTGATGGATGAAATAGTCAAATAGACAACATAGGAAGGAAAACGAAGTTATTATAAATCTGAGGATGATATTCTGATGTGGGGAACAAGCAGTAAGGAGTTACAACAACGAACAGACATCTTGCATGATGGGATCGAGAATTATGGAATGAAATGAAGTGTGGAGAAAAGCAAGACCATGGTGGTAACCAGAGGGGTCAGAGAGATTAAGGGACAAATCCATATTAAAGGACAGGCTGCTGAAACAGTTGACAACTTTAAATATCTAGGAAGTGTATTAATGGAGAATGCTCGTGTAGAGGCAGAAATTAATAAAAGAATACAACAAAGTAGTGCATTTTAGCGGTGTGTGAGAGGCTTACTATGGGTCAGGGAGGTGCCAATTAGCTGCAATTTGGTGCTTTACAAGACCTTCTTCGCACTCATACTAACATACGGAAACATGGGCTATGAGTAGAATGTGTATTCAAATGTTAGTTAAGTTTAATGGACTTAACTGCCAGGTCATCAGCCCCTAAACTTACAAACTACTTATGAACTACCTTATACTAAAGACGACACAAACATCCATGCCTGAGGGGGGATTCGAACACCCGACGGGGAGCAGCCTCGCTTATCGCAGCATAGCGCCTCAATGCGCTAGGCCGCTCCGCCGCGACTATGAGTAGAAGAGAGGAGAGTGGGATACCGGCCAGTGAAATGAAGTTCTTGAGAAGTATGTTAGGGAAGACGAGTTTAAGGTGGGCGAACCTGTATATAGAACCAAATAGCGGAATAAAAATTGTAGAAAGACCAAGGAAAGTGGAGAAGTACTATTGATAGCCCAATCAGACCAGATATTGGATAGTGGAGGAACGAAGATGACGATGATACAGGTAACGAACACAGGAAATGCTTCACACTTGCTAAATTGGTATGGAAATTGAATTTATGTCTTTATCTCCTTGTCCCTCTCCCTATATGTTTAAATGTTTGTAAATCTATTGAACCAAATTGGTATGGTCATCAGTTCTTAGACTTACAAACTACTTAAACTCACATACACTAGGGACAACACACACACACACACACACACACACACACACACACACACACAAACACACACATACACACTAGGGAGGACTCGGACCTCCAACAGGTACAGCCGCCCAGTCCGTAGGAGTACGGCATAGACCACGCTGAAAATCCGTGTGGCTCTCTCCACTGTGATCCATCCCACTCTCACCGAGCGTGAGCCTTGTTTACTGTTGATACAGGCGCTTTCTTGATGTGAAACTGAAGTCGCTTACAATGAATGGGTAAATCATTCGGGATCACTTGTATGACAGAAAACTCTCCAATTGCGCAATCAGGATTGTGGCCTCAATGACAATGTTTAGCATACTTTTAATACAAAAAAGGGTATGATTAAAAAGTTTTCGACTATCCAGAATAGGTAGTAGAATTCTAAACATAGCCTTCAAAGTCCTGTGCGTTTTTCAAGCTGTTTCTGGCTACGATGTGTAAACCTTCACTTTCATTTCCTCTCTGTCCATCTCCACGTATTATTCCCTCGTCTCTCCCTCTCTCCATCTTTGTTGATCTCCTCATCTTCCCTTTCTTTGTTCGTCTCCTCCTACCCTTTGCCTATCTCCACCTTCCATTGTCTTTGACAATAATCTCCTAGTCTCTCTATCGAACTCCTATTCGTGTAACTCCTCAGTCCATTGTCTCCCGCATTTCTGAAAAATTGTATAGCTCTTTTGACTTACATGGCGATCAGTGAAGTGGTGTCTAAGTTTATTGCAAGTCACCCTCCGCTATGCACTGCATAGAATTTTAGGCAGACGGTGATGGTTTTCTTGTTTTGAACGCTAAGGTACCCTCCTCCATGCTCCATACGATGGCTTTCCAAAGGTAGCTCATGCGTTAATTCAATGTATACGCTATCTGAATTTCCAAATGTCATTCAAATTCGTTCAGCTGTTTTATAGGGAAGAGACACCAACGTATTACCCACTGTAATGTACCCTCCGCCACGCACCATACGGTGGCTTACGAAAGGTATCCCACGTATTAATCCGGTTATAAGCTACCTCTGTTCCAAATTTCATTCATATCTGTCTATCCACTTCAGCGTGAAGGCATAAGAAATGAATTAACTAATTGTTATGCGCCCTTCGCTGTGAACCATACGAAGTTAATTTTAGTGTACCTATAACCATCGCGCAGCTGTAAGGAATGAGTTAACAAAGTTTTATCGGAATCGGATGTAGGGTACGGCTGGGAATAATATACGAACAAAATGACAAACAATCAACCTTTAATTTTTATACATTAGACTTATTTTCAAATTTGCATTAAAACCATACGTTGGTAACAACAAATTCCTTCTCCTGGTGGTTTTCACCCCAATGGTTAAGTACTTTAAAATTTCATCAGGATTGGAATATAACTGTAGAATCTGACGAAGTACATATGTAAAGTATCCTCCGTCGTGCACCATCAAAAATTTTATGTGACAGTGATCTTCCACTTGTTTTGATGGACAAGTGTCCAAAATGTCATGAAGATTTTAGGATGAATGAAGTGACCTTATCCGCATGTCGCATGACGCCACAGGTTTTCAACCATATAATTGTTTATGATGTCATATCTTCTGAACTATACGCCGTAAGAAACTCTTGCCCCTACGTCAATTGTTACCTCATGAAAGAAATATGTGTACCAGATTTGGTTGAAATTGGTACAGTGGTCTAGACGTCGCAAGATGCAGACATCGCATGATGCAGCACTTTTCCAGACATTTTATTGTTTATTATGTCATATCTTCCGAAGTCTCTGTCGTACAGACAGTTAATGGCGCTTATGACCATCGCGAAGGTGCAAGCAATATGTTGTCAAAGTTTCATCACAATCGGTTGAACGGTACGGCCGCGCATAAAATATAAACACACAAACATTCATTTTCATATATTAGATAATGTTTTCATGCTGGGAGATGTAATGTTGATGTAATGATAATCGTCTCAACGTCGTCCGCCAACAGAATGAGTAGTGACATATCTGGTTGGCTGTTGGTGGTTTGGGACAGGAGGACTTTTGGTGGGGAGGGAAGGATAGGAAAGGAGGGGAAGGGAAAGGAAATGCAGTCCAGGGAGATAAGAAGGAAGAAATCCTGCACTAGCTTGTGTCTCCATGCTCTCCACACACATATTCACGAAAGAACCGTAAGCCTCCTGGCCGGGGGAAGGAGGAAGGGTGGTGACATAGCTGTCAGAGCGAAATCTGTCTACCATTTAATAGCGAAAGTTTGCAGCCATGAGATTCAATATGATAGCCGCGTGTGACGCCTGTGACATACAATGGAGACCTATCCTTGCTTGTTACAAAAGAAAAAAAAAAAGAAGAAAAAAGAGGAATTTGGGACAAATTGTGGACTTTTGAGTTGTGCGATGGGCTTTCGGAGAATTGGACGTACTGCGTCATTTGTTCAACACTGCTGGTTGCAATCATCAAGTGAAGATTCACACCCATAGACGATGTCCAAGCAGCATAGGCGTCCGTCATGATACTCGTGTTGCAAGGGCATCACTGGCAGATCGTAAAGCTACCACAGCACAATAAGTGTGTTTCTGAGCCCAGAAGTGTCGACACGAACTGTCGACCGCCGGCAACTAGCAGTGGGACTAGGGCATGCATACCTCTGGCTCATCTTCTACTCAGACCATTGCTTCGACGTGCACGACTCACCGTCAGAGGACCACTTGGAATGGTGGGCGGTGGTCTTCAGCGATGAATGCAGTGATGGTAGTTAGGTGCCCCTTCACAGGCTTTATTGTCTTGTTCGCGATAAGCCACACCTCTCGTACACTTATGTGTTTGTGGAGGGAACGTTGACCAGCGTTCGGTACGTGTAGATTGTTGTAAGACCCGTTCTTTGCCATTCTTATAACAGGAAGGTAATGCGTTGATCCAACAGTATAATGCCTCCCCAACACACTGCAGATGAAAACGTACTCTGGGAAACCTACGGTAGCTTCCCTGGCCAGCACCATCGTCGGATTTGTCTCCAATAGAGCATGTGTGGGATATGATGGGATGACAACTGACGCGAGCGAGCAGTCGCTCCACAAATCTTGCAAAATTGCGTGAACAGGTGGAGCAGGTGTGGAATAGTGCATCCCATGACAATCTGTTTGATGGAATAGATGCCAGAATCAGTGCCAACAACACAGCCCGTGTTAGCTCCACCATGTAGGCCTACCGATATGGGTGTTTCAGCATGATGTGATGGTTGTGGCTTTTGCAGAACCTGTTTTAAGTCTTTGGTAGGCGCGGTATAACTCTATAGTTCTCGCAGTTTCCCATGACGAGAGCAGTGATCTGGGAAAGCTGACGGTAGGAACAGTTTGCATCATGTCCCATCCGTGACAAATTTCGCCAGTTTGGTAAAAGATCTGATTTGGTTACTGGCGCCAAAGTTACTAAATTAATATTTTGTAATTTATTTCCAGGTAGTTTTAGCATAGAAAAAAAAATCTCTCAAAAACAACCTACCTTCCGACATTTTCATAATTTTTATAAACAAGAATATTCTTTCCCTCCAAAAGCGCAAGTAGAAGCCTCTAGTTTCTGGCGTTGTCAGCTCACACCTGTTTCCGCCTCCGCGACTAACTGATAGTGTCGAAGCATGGAAGAAGTTTGCGCGTTTGGCCGCTCGGACAACATCAAAGTGGCGTGATGTAATTGTTCTATAACTCATTTTTACGTAACTAAAGTATTATTGTATCTTCTGTAATTTTTTGCAATGATGTGTCTGTTGTGTACGTGTGCAGTTACTTGTGATTTGCTACTTTACTACGACAGAATTAAACTCGCTGGCATCCCTAAAATTATACAATATTATCAGTTTATATCAAAGCCTACTTACGGAATATTGCCCCAATTGTGCGATTGGATTCACGATTTCCTATCAGAAGGGACACAGTTCGTAATAATTGACGATAAGTCATCGAGTAAAACAGAAGTGATATCTGGCGTTCCCCAGGAAAGCGTTATAGGTCTCCTACTCTTCCTTGTGTTTATAAACGATTTAGGAGACAATCTGTTTAGCTCCCTTAGACTGTTCGCGGATGATGCTATCGTTTATCGGTTAGTGAAGTCAACAGATGATCAAAAACAACTGCAAAGCTATTTAGACAAAATTTCTACATGGTGCGAAAATTGACAATTAACACTATATAATGAAAAGTGTGAAACAATACCCATGGCCACTAAAAGAAATCCGCTGAACTTCAATTACACGATAAATGAGTCAAACCTTAAAGTCGTAAATTCTACCAAATACCTAGGAGTTACAATTACGAACTTAGACTGGAGAAAACACACACAAAATATTGTGGGGAAGGCGAACCAAAGATTACGTTTCATTGGCAGAACGTTTCGAAGAAGCACCAGCTCCACCAAAGAGACTGCCTACATCACACTTGTGCGTCCTCTCCTGGAGTACTATTGCCCAGTGTGGGACCCTCACCAGGTGGGACTGACGGAGGACATTGAGAAGGTTCAGAGAAGGGCAGCTCATTTTGTTTTATCACGTTACAGGTGGGGAAAGCGTCACGGAAATGTTGCACGATTTGAGGTGTAAATCCTTAAAATAATGACGTTATTCTCTGCTGCGAAATCGATTTGCGAAATTTCAATCACCGACTTTTACTTCTGAATGTGAAAATATTTTGCTAGCACTCACCTACGTAGGGAGACATGACCATCGCAATAAAATAAGAGAAATCAGATCCAAAACGGAACGATTTAGCAGGGAATGACCATACGGCAAATATAATCATATGAATGGATTCAGGAGACTTGTGAGAATCAGTAACAGTAACAGTTTAAGAAGCAAATAGGTAGCGTGGTGCAATGCTGCCTATCTTAAAAGACGCACCACATTATTTCTGTATTCTTTCAATAAACTTTGTTTTACTCTCTTGTTCTGCCTATCGTTGAGGTCATAATATTCTTGTGTCAGAACAGATTCCTCCATGGAAACACAAAAAATGAACCCAGCAACGCGCATTACATTTATATATGTATTTTATTATATTTAATATTATTCTTAATAACGTTCTTTTTTTATCTTGTAGACTGCCACTTGTATTCCATGGCCAACTAAAAGTTGTAAATATGTAGCAGATAATTTATATATAAACAATTATAAGTATTTGTGGACAAGAACTGAATATATTAGAATGTGCGGAAGGATACAATTTTGGGAGCAGGTAGAGCACGCTTTCGAACGCTTGGGAAGGGACTCGTAACTTGGACGTGGTGGTGAAAGGTTGTGACGCTGGGCGGTCTGAAGACGCGCTACGAACTTGTGATTTGACTAGATAGGCATGTGTGGACTTAGAAAATATACGGGTGTGTGACTGAAGAACTTAGTCTCTGCTTGAAAAGTGATAAACTATGCACGGTAGTAGGACTGTGGAAGTGTGATAATTCAGCAATCGTGTACTCGTGTGACTACGAAATGTGTTTTATAACAAATACTTTAATCGCGGATTAATTTGAAACTCCAATGTTCGATGGACTTCACTAATTTATGAGTGATAATTTGGGACTTTTACTCTCGAGTGCGTGTGATAATTATTGTGCCTTTCGTGAACAATACTTGGGGAAATATTCAGTTATTAACCGATGAATAAAGTAGGACCATCTCCGCATTTTCATGTCCAAAATGAGTAATAAACTTCATTTATAATGAATTACTTGGTGAGAGAATCACTTCTTTATTTTAGAATCCATTTGGTTGGTAATTCAGATGTTTGATTTATTTTTGTTTAAATATATTTTCACGTCTTCGTATGCAGATTCATAGACTAGCTAAACTACAGATTAATTATTGATCTTGTTTAAACATATTGGGTAGCTGTTTAGGGCACAGAAGCTGACATACATAACTCACCCCTATGAACAGAGACAACGAGCCATAAACCTTTTACTACTCGGAGTTATGTATTGTCCAATTCCTATTGGTGAGTACCGATAGGAAGGTCGCAAATGTAATAATTTCATGTACTCCATATGGACCCTTTCGACAGCACATCTTGAGTGAACTAGAAAACCCGAAGAGTGTGTGCCAATTTTTATTTCGGCTGTGCACATTATAACGCGTGGTATTTACACATATGCGACCTTCAAATCCGTAGTCAGGTTGTAGAAATGATTTAATGTGCACCGTATCGATCCTAAACGCGGCCAGTGGTTCGCTTGGCGGACCCCCGGTGAGTGCAGGTGAGCTGTTACCGCTGACGGCCGCTTCGTCCTCTGTGACACGTCGCCATGGGTGATGGATGGCCAAAGTTCAGCAAACTCCGACCCCGACGGCGTTAGCGCTCTGCAGCTCTTGAACTGATCGCTACGAACCAGTGCCTCTGTAACTGCCAGGTGTATCGCAGGACAACAGGAGTTGTTCTCTGCCGCTAAAATAAAGCTCATACAGAAGATCTGTAGCTGGAAACAAAATTCCCGCTGTACTTATCAAAAATGACGGACGTTCCCGATAGATTAGAAGTGGACTTCATTAAGGCTACCATATTTTCGATGCGTTGCTTCTTCAGCTGACCTTCTTTCAGATCTGATACAAGCCGGAACATAATTTTTTGCATAAAATTTTTCCATTACCGGCTTATTATCTAATATCTAAAGCGGGGTGTCCGTATGTTTGTATGTGTTGCATACAAATCTACAGTTTTGTTCCAATCTTTATGAAATTTTGTACACGTAAGCTTCAATCCATGAGGACAGTCGCCGTAAGTGTAAGAATCACATACGATATATACTTCACGAGATATGACGACATAAACCATGAGATGCGCGAAAACTGCTGCATTTTGCTACAGTGCTGCTCATTTTCTCCTAACCCATTGGACCGATTTCAACCAAATTTGGTACACACATTCCTTACCGTGAGGTAACAATTGCTGCATGGTTAAGAATCACACACGGCACATGGTTCAAAAGATATTACGTCATAACCAATAGAAATAGAAAAAAAATGCCATATAATGCCGCGAGACTTTCGAAATACACTGTATGAGAATGACAGTACTTAGCGACTTGCAACAAACTTTAAACATAATTTCAAACCTTTATTAAACTTTTTCTCGTTGGCAACCATAGTAAAATGATGAAAGGAAAAAAGGTTTCTCGCTTACTACTTTTCCGCTGTTTATGGAGTAAAACTATGGCTCTCGGTATGACGTTACAATTTATAATTTGAATACTACAAACTGTAGCCACAAAAAATTTTACAGACAATATTAACACATACAGTTGAATGTACCCTCTAAATTGTATCACAGTACGACACGTTGTTCATGACATATGAGCACATAAACAGTGACTTTCCGCTGTGCATGGACTAAAACTAGAGCATTCGGTATCACGTTACAGTTTATAATTTGTAAGCTACATATTGTTGCAGCAGGAAATTTTACAGACAGTATACATGCATATAGTTGAGTGAAACATCTACTCTGTATCACAGTACGACACGTTGTTCATGAGATATATGTATGTAGTAAAGTTCATGGAAAACTGCCCCATCACGCACCAAGTTTTAATCAGTTACTTCTTTACTATTCCAAAATTGATTTTACAGACATACAGCCCCTATACAAATGGATGTATACCTTAATAAAAATGGGAGGAATAAATAAATAAATACCCGGTCAACGCCGGGTTTTGAGCTAGTTTATTATAAAATTTATTCTTTAAGCCGCTATAGCGACAAACTGTTCCTGTTTTTAGTATGAATGTCGTTCTTAGCACTGAATGCATTCTCGCATTCTGATTTGGATGTAGGAATCCTTTTTTTTTTAAATTGTAAATGGAATCAAGCACCCACACAAGTTGCTTTGCAATCAATACGCTTTATCCAGATTTCGACACCATCTAACGGTGTCTTCAACAGAAGTATAAAATTACCATCTAATGGTGTCTTCATCAGAAGTAGGGCAAACTCGGCTAATTTCGCAGTATTAAGGTTTTTTTTCCCTTTAGTATTTAAAAGAAATATATTACAAATGGAATTGTTGTACCAAATGGTAAGTAAAAGTAGTATAATTCGTTGGTATAAATGTTAAATATTGAAAGTTAAATTTCAGATATAAAAAAGCGTTCTTAAAATCGTGCTAATTTACCTGGAATAATAAGAACTCGGGCAATTTCCCACCACTACTCCGGTAATTTCGCAGTAGCAGCTGGAAGTCTAAAAAAATACTCTTGTGTCATCAGAATATGATAAATGTAACCAAACACATCATACCCTTAACATTTATTGTATTTACTATTACTAAATTGTTATAAGTAATGTAATTAAAGGTAATATGATTAATTAATTACATACTTTAACATAAAAATGAATAACAATACAAACAAAATTAATTACTGCTGTCATAGAAAATCTTAAATTCGAAAATGTAATTGAAGGCAGTTCTTAAAATCGGAAATCTGATTCAAGTTAATCAGAAACAGCCTCAGTGCATAAAAGGCACGTGAACTGAGCACTGTACGCCTTCAGTCTTTCGCAAGACAGATGAAACCAGCACTCGCACTTCAAACAATTTATACACTCTTGGCCATCATTACCATCTTCGTAATTTCTACCACATGCTACATCTCTTATTAATCTTCTCCGTACAGGCATACATCGTCTTGTTGAAGGGGCTACGTGTTCGCAAGTTTGCTGTTTCCCCATTCTAGCTTTTGAGGTGCTCACTTTTCCTTGCTGCCTCTCTACTGGAACGTACCCCTTTGATTTCGAAATTTTTCTGTCTGCTTTCCTTTCTTCAGAGGTCTCCACGCCTATTGCAACTAACCAAATCATTAAGAAGTTCACTACCTGCAAAAGTGAATTATGAGCAAACTATTACTGTTAAAATGGTGAACAAGACCTTAAATTGAACAGAGGCCTGTGAAGAATCCAACAATAAAAGTTTTATACTTACACTTCAGGTTATATCGGCAGTATCGATAGAAAATCAGACAGCTGTCACCGAACACGTGCTACACTGAAAATATTTTCAACCACACTGGAAAAAGTTCCACCACAGCCACAACAATGCGCCCCAGTAGCTGTTTTCTCGACCACACACAGCTGATAGGTGCTGCCAACTATGGCGCAGTGTTTGTACTTCACATCAGCTCGTACAATTTCGCAGTGAAAGGATTTGTATGGTACTGCGAAATTAGCCGCACTGCAAAATTAGCCGAGTTTGCCCAATAAAATTAAGACTTGAGACGTAAAAACATTAGTGCGTGTTAGCATCAAGTTTTTTTATAATAAAAAGTTACATACCAGGTGAATACTAGCAGAGTTTACAAGAAATCCACATAGGGCTGATATCGTTCCAGAAGGACGAGAACGGCAACTTACTTTTTCATTCTTGTGTTTAAGAATTCGTCCACAGTATCATACTTTATTTCTTTGAGTAGCCTACTCTCATTGTAGATAAGTTTTAACTTGTATTGTTGACTGCAAAGTGGTTGGATACGGCTTTGAAGTTGAGGTTCATATAGAAGATATTGAAGACTATCTCGTAATTGGGTTTGTATTTCTTGAACATTCTTTAATTTTTGTGTCATTTATATGAATATATTTCACTTTAAATTATATTTTAATAATAATAATAATTCACCAGATTAGAATTCTAAAACATTAATTTTGACGTCCTTTCAGAAATAAGTGCATTATGGCAAAACAAATGGCGTGATTGTGAAAAAAATTATTTATAACTGCGCCGTCCGTGGCACAAGGGATCAATTTCGATTTTCAGAGATTGCGTTTGTACCGCTGGGGAAATCGAAATACTATCGCCGGGTCGGCCCCGCTCTCTGGCGGCCGAGCGGGACGAAACGTGCGAGACGAGAGAGGAAGGTTGTTGGTCGTTGTCGTCGAAAGACTGCGGACGTGAACTTGGTCCGCGCAGGAGCGGTGGTGGTCTGGGAATTGCGGGTTTTACGCACAGTGTCGTGGGTGTCGTGTTGAGCTTCCACAAAACTTGAGGAGCTACGTGGACACGACTGCCAATTTTGACGTTAAGTGCGTGAGTTACATCCTATATTGTGGACTGTACCTTTCTAATGATATGTTTATGTCCACCGTTCCCATCGACACGGGACGCGGCGCCGGCCGCGGTGGCCGAGGTGACTGAGGCGCTCCAGTCACGGTCAGCACGGCCACTACGGTTGGGTGTTCGAATCCCCCTCGGGCATGGATATTTGTGCCGTCCTTAGTACTAGTTAGTTCATAAGTAGTTTGTAAGTTTAGGGACTGATGACCCCGTAGTTAAGTCCCATAAGCTTAACAAACATTTGCACATTTTTGAACGGGGCACGGCGCTTCCTTCCAGCGTGTGGGTACATCACGCTTGCTTCTTGAAGTATGAAAAATTATTTATTGTTTTGTACTGCTTGGTGCTAATCACAGTCTTTCTGTTTCCGTATAGTCCTAAAATTGCAAAGTGTGTGTTTAAAACGTGCTGAGGTACGAATTGTTTGTATTACTCGGACAAGCGTGGCAGAGTTCATGAGTTGTTTCTAAGAAGTTGTGGCCAATGTTGTGTTTCTCACAAGCCTGTCCGAGGAAATTAAAAGTTACTAAAGCTCGCATAAATTGTAAGAAGTAAACAGAGTCTGAAGTTGTGGGTTCACCAGTTGCACTGAGGCCCGTTCGTGCAACGTGTTTTTAAGTTAAGTAAATTTTCCATTTCTTGTCTAACCTGGCCGTGGTCTGTACAATGAACTTGGACCAAATTGTTTCAGTGTAATATCTTATTGTTTTATCATCGCCATTCTGTTGAATAGTGCATGTTCTTCACAGGCGTTCTGCTTGTATTGCAGCTTTGATGACATTAACTTACTCTGTATTGTTTAGCAGCCATATTTAATTTGTTTGCCTGCTGTGTTACAATTTTTTTTACTATGGTGTGTATTGTAGTTGATATAAGGCAATTGTTCCTTGGGTAAAAATTGTCTTGCGCGGTGGAGTAGCTGAGCGGTCTAAGGCGTCTCGCTGCGGAGAGCGCGGTTGCTCGCCGTGGAGATTCGAGTCCTTCCTGGGGCATGGGTGTGTGTGTTGTCCTTAGTTTAGTTTACCTAGGTTTAAGTAGCTTGTAAGCTGCGGACTGATAACCACGCAGTTTGGTCCGATAGAAACAACATTCAACGTCAGTGGAAGAAGTGGTCATAGCTATGCAGGAGGAGTCGAGGTGGTGTGCTAAAGTGTGGTGCAGCGAGAACATTGAACAAACCTGTGAGCACGATACGTAAAATTGTACTGAGACTTTGACGAGTCATATGTTTTGTGTCCCATCCTCGTCGCCACTTTTGTATCCCGTTTCCGCCGGTTGTCCTGGGTGTCGGTGGCCGAGTAGAGAGCGATACCGACACAGGATAGTAGGATGCACGCGTGTGCGGGTACAGAATATGAGGTGACCAGCCAGTGGGACAGCAGAAACTAGAAACACTAAGCGCCGGCCGCGGTGGCCGAGGGGACTGAAGCGCTTCAGTCACGGTCTACACGGCCACTACGGTCGGGGGTTCGAATCCCCCCTCGGACATGGATATTTGTGCCGTCCTAGTTCGTAAGTAGTTCATAAGTAGTTTGTAAGTTTAGGGACTGATGACCCCGTAGTTAAGTCCCATAAGCTTTACAAACATTTGAACATTTTTTTTTTTTTTTTTTTTTTTTTTTTTTTTTTTTTTTTTTTTTTTTTTTTTTTTTGAAACACTAAGCTAGATTAGAACAAGTTGTATATTTCGTAGAAATATGATACTTAACTTTTACAAAGTACATGACTGCCAACTAAGTGTACTCCTGGGACATAGTTGAACTAGGTAATGGCCTGCCTGATGAGACCTAGTGCCTGTCCTAATCCCAAGTGAACCGATGCAGTTCAGTGGTGGCCACGAGCGGAGTTGCAGCAGAGGGCGCTCGTGGCTGACGTCGTAAGAACGCCGCGCTGTGCGTGCATGGCGGCGCGCGGCGAAAGTACGTGGCGCGCATTTCAGACTTGTGCGACACCACAATATGCACAAGAATCACTGAATTGATTTCAATGTGTAATTAAATTACCTCCGACATTCATGAATTCCTCCCCAAAATCTGTATCCTTTGATTTGATAATTCTTTACGAAGCGTCTAGTTGATCACATCTAGCACTGTTATCTTCAAGTCCCCTGACAGCATCCGGAAATTTTTGTTTGCCGCTATTAAAACCGCTTAGGTAGCTCCTTATTACTTTGATTCTGTGATGCATCTCATAAACAGTACCTAACGAAACAGATTCACTTCTAACAAAGCTATGTTGCCAACAGCTTAACATGTATTATACAACTACATCAATATAATAAGTATTTACACGCGAAGACGGCGTTTCCTTCAATTACTTCATCGTAGATGCGGTCATACGTTCGACCTCGCACGGGAATCCGTAATGGCGAGTGTAAGAGGGCATGGACGAGAGGGGCGCTGCAGCCATTGCGTGCGACTTGTGGGAATTTGAGACGGACGGGAGGCGAGCACGGGTAGCCAAGTGGTTACGTACAGTTGCGCTTGAGACGCCGGAGAGTGAACACGTGCTGCGCGCTCCGAGTCAAGTGCTGTTGTTTACATTGTGTTTGTGGCTATTTGTGTGGCGTTACTTCGTCTTCGTGTAACTAGTTTTTCGCAGTGTACATGCAGTTAGCCCAGGTGGGTTAATTTGCACAATGGCCCGCATGGTTTCAAGAAAAAACACGCTGCAATTCGAGTTCAACAAGGAAACACGCTCAGTTCAACCAAGCTCCCCTGGAAATACACGACTGGATTGTGAATACTGTCGGCATCACCACGGATCAAGTTCACACGGCGTATTACGACCTGGATTTATACTGCTTTTTTGTGAAACTGCTGAATCCTGTCCTACCGTAGAAAATACTGCAACAACACAGCGCCGGGTGCCGTTCCAACATCGCGACGGCTCTAAGTGCTATTAAAGTCTATAACGCTGATCTTCTAATATATAAAGCAGTGTGTCCGTATGTTTGTGCGTGTTGCATACAAATCTACAGTTTTGTTCCAATCTTTATGAAATTTTGTACACGTAACCTTCAATCCATGAGGACGGTCGCCGTAAGTGTAAGAATCACATACGATATATAGTTCACGAGATATGACGTCATAAACAATAAGATGCGCGAACAACTGCTGCATTTTGCGACAATGCTGCTCATTTTCTCCTAAACCATTGGACCGATTTCAACCAAATTTGGTACACACATTCATTACCGTGAGGTAACAATTGCTGCATGGTTAAGAATCACATACGGCACATGGTTTAAAAGATATTACGTCATAACCCATAGAAATCGCAAAAAATGCCATATAATGCGGCGATACTTTCGAAATACACTCTATGAGAATGACAGTACTTAGCGACTTTAAAAATAATTTCAAACTTTTATTATACTTTTTCTCGCTGGCAACCATAGTAAAATGATGAAAGGAAAAAAAAAGTTTCTCGCTTACTATTTTTCCGCTGTTTATAGAGTAAAACTACGGCTCTCGGTATGACGTTACAATTTATAATTTCCACACTACAAATTGTAGCTGCAGTAAATTTTACAGACAGTATACACGCATATAGTTGAGTGTACTTTCTAAATTGTAAATCAGTACGACACGTAGTTCATGAGATATGAAATCCTAAACCGAACGTTCATAGAAAACAGCCCCTTTCCCGCACCAAGTTTTAATCTATTACTTCTTTACTACTGGCTGTATTCCCAAGAGAGTTTACAGACTTACATCCCTTATATAAATGAAATATGGCAGGAATAAATAAATAAATACCCGGGCAACGCCGGGTTTTCAGCTAGTGTAGAATACAAAAATGTCAAGATTATTGAAAATAAGTGGAAAACTGTTTCTTGCGAGACGTGCTGTCTCAATACGGTGACGTAAAGAGCATTAGAAACGAAAAGTGGTCACAACAACATCGATTGCAGCTCTTTAGCGGTATCAGATCCGTTGAGATGCACATCTACATCTACATCTACATAGATACTCTGCAAATCACATTTAAGTGCCTGGCAGAGGGTTCATTAACCACTTTCATAACTTTTCTCTACCGTTCCATTCTCTAATAGCGCGCGGGAAGAAAGAACACCTAAATCGTTCCGTTTTCGGTCTGATTTCTCTTATTTTATTGGGATGGTCATGTCTCCCTAAGTAGGTGGGTGCTAGCAAAATATTTTCACATTCAGAACTAAAAGTCGGTGATTGACACTTCGCAAACAGATCACGCCGCAATGAATAACGTCTTTCTTTTAATGATTTCCACCCCAATTCGTGCAACATTTCCGTGACGCTTTCCCCCACGTAACGTGATAAAACAAAACGAGCTGAACCTTCTCAATATCTTCCGTCAGTCCCACCTGATGAGGGTCCCACAAGGGGCAACAGTACTCCAAGAGAGGACGCACAAGTGTGATGTAGGCAGTCTCTTTGGTGGAGCTGGTGCATCTTCTAAGCGTTCTGCCAATGAAACGTAACCTTTGGTTCGCCTTCCCCACAATATTTTCTATGTGTTCTCTCCAGTCAAAGTTGTTCGTAATTGTAACTCCTAGGTATTTGGTAGAATTTACGACCTTAAGGTTTGACTGATTTATCGCGTAATTGAAGTTCAGCGGATTTCTTTTAGTGGTCATGTGTATTACTTCACACTTTTCTTTATTTAGTGTCAATTGCCAATTTTCGCACCATGCAGAAATTTTGTCTAAATCGCTTTGCAGTTGCTTTTGATCCTCTGTTGACTTCACTGATCGATAAACGACAGCATCATCCGCGAACAGTCTAAGGGAGCTATTCAGATTATCTCCTAAATCGTTTATAAACACGAGGAAGAGTAGGGGACCTATAACGCTTCCCTGCGGAACGCCAGATATCACTGCTGTTTTACTCGATGACTTACCGTCAATTACAACGAACTGTGTTCTTTCTGATAGGAAATTGTGAATCCAATCGCACAATTGGGGAGATATTCCATAAGCACGCAATTTCATTAGAAGCCGCTTGTGGGGTACAGTATCAAAAGCCTTCCGGAAATCCAGAAATATGGAATCGATTTGAGATCCCTTGTCGATGGCACTTAACACTTCATGTGAATAAAGGGCAAGCTGTGTTTCGCAAGAGCGATACTTTCTGAATCCGTGCTGACTATTGGTTAATAGGTCGTTCTCTTCGAGGTAGTACATAATATTCGAACAAAGTATATGTTCCCAAATCCTACTGCAAATCGACGTCAATGAGATAGGCCTGTAATTTTGGGGATCACTCCTATTGCCTTTCTTGAATATTGGAGTAACTTGGGCAACTTTCCAGTCTTTGGGTACGGATCTTTCGCTGAGTGATCGATTGTAAATTATAGCTAAGTACGGAGCTATTGCATCAGCATACTATGAGAGGAATCTAGTTGGTATACAATCTGGCCCGGAAGATTTATTTTTGTTTAGTGACTTAAGTTGTTTTACTACTCCAGGAACATCTACTTCTAAGTTTCGCATGCTGGCAGCTGTTCTTGGATTGAATACTGGAGTGTTCACTTCGTCTTCTTTGGTGAAAGAATTTCGGAAAGCTGTGTTTAGTAATTCTGCCTTAGCAGCACTGTCGTCGGTAGTATTACCATTGCTATCGCGTAGTGAAGGTATTATTTGTGTTTTGCCGCTAGTGTACTTCACATATGACCAGAATTTCTTTGGATTTTCTGCAAGATTACGAGACAGGATTTCGTTGTGGAAACAACTATAAGATTCTCGCATTGAAGTCCGCGCTAGGTTGCGATTTTCAGTAAAAGATTGCCAGTCTTGCGGATTCTGTGTCTTTTTAAATTTTGCATGCGTTTTTCTTTGTTTCTGCAACAGTGATCTGACCTGTTTTGTGTACCACGGGGGGTCAGTCCCCTCTTTTATTAATTTATTTGGTATAAATCTCCCGATTGCTACTGATATTATGTCTTTGAAAGTAAGCCACAACTGATCTACATCCGCATTTTTAGTTTTGAAGGACTGGAGACTATCACTCAGTAAAGCGTGAAGCGAATTTTTATCTGCTTTATTGAATATATATATTTTTCGTTTATTTTTGGTGCATTTGGGAATTTCGATATTCAGTCTCGCTACTACAACTCGATGTTCGCTAATCCCTGTATCTGTTTTGATGCTCTTTACTATCTCGGGATTATTTGTTGCTAGGAGATCAAGAGTATTTTCGCAACCACGTACTATTCTAGTGGGTTCATGATCTAACTGTTCGAAGTAGTTTTCAGAAAAAGCATTCAGAACTAGTTCGGACAATGTTATATATTTTCCCCCGGTTTTGAATACGTAATTATGCCAACATATCGAGGGTAAATTAAAGTCGCCACCGATTATAACAGTATGCTTCGGATACCTATTTGAAATATGATTCAAGCTTTCTTTGAACATTTCTGCAACCGCATCGTCTGAGTCAGGGGGCCGATAAAAAGATCCAATTATTAATTTATTTCGGTGGTCAGGTATGACCTCTACCCAGACCAATTCACAGGAAGTATCTGCCTCAATTTCGCTGCAGGATAAACCGTTTGTAACAGCAATAAACACGCCACCCCCTGTTTTATTTATTCTATCCTTTCTGAAGACCATTTGGCCCTTTGAAAAAATTTCGGCCGAATTTATCTCAGGCGTCAGCCAGCTTTAAGAACCTATAACGATTTGTGCCTCAGTACTTTCTATCAGCGCTTGGAGCTCTGGAATTTTCCCAACACAGCTACGACAATTTACAACTGTGACACCAATGGTTTTTAGGTCTGCTTTCTTTCCGTGTCTGACCTGCCCCCTTTGAGACTGAAACCCATTTTGTGTATTCCCGAGGCCATCTAACCTAAAAAACCGCCCAGTCCACGCCACACAGCCCCCGCTACCCGTGTAGCCGCTTCCTGAGTATAGTGGACTCCTGACCTATTTAACGGAACCCGAAAACCCACCACCCTTTGGCGCAAGTCGAGGAATCTGCAGCCCACACGGTCGCAGAACCGTCTGAGCCTCTGATTCAGACCCTCCACTCGGCTCTGAACCAAAGGTCCGCAGTCAGTCCTGTCGACAATGCTGCAGATGGTGAGCTCCGCTTTCATCTTGCAAGCAAGACTGGCAGTCTTAACCACTTCTGATAGCCGCTCAAAACCAGAGAGGATCTCTTCCGATCCAAAGCGACACACATCATTGGTCCCGACATGTGTGGTTACAAGGCACAGGTTCGGTTTAGCGATCAAGAGTCCACTTGTTTCATATGTAACCAGAATGGCCATGTACGACAAAATTGCACCACGCGAGAAACGCCAAATACTTACTTTAGCGGACTTAGTGACAGTAACCCCATTAGCTGACAGTGTAAAACCCGGAACTAGTGATAACCTAACCAATAGAAGTAAACCTTTCGAGGAGGAGTTCCCACCATTCCCTCGCGCTAAGGACCAAGATCAGAACCCGCTCAGCCGTAACAACCCTGAACTGTCTTTTAAGCGACGCCGGACGGATGACGTTGTTCAAATGTTTGCAAAACTATCGGACCAAACTTCGTGGTCATCAGTCCGTAACTTACAAACTACTTGAACCTAGGTATACTAACCTAAGGACAACACACACACACCCATGCATCAGGGAGAACTCGAACCTCCACGGCGAGCAACCACGCGCTCCGCAGCGAGACGCTTTAGACCGCTTGGCTACTCCACCGCGGCCCGGACGGATGATGGCAGCTCTGACGAAAGTGCATCCGTTTCAGAGAATGTTGCTCTGGACGATGTCCAACAACTGGTAAATGTTAATGACGCCCGTAATAATCAAATACAGGAACCGATGATAGTCGAACATTCTTCGCTAGCAGAAAACAGCAGCGCGCAAGCGCAAGTAGAGGTCACATTGCCTGCCGCGCCCAGTAGCGAAGTATCACAACTTGTAGTCACGGGATCGGAGAAGGATGCCAACAGTGACGTGAGCGAGGCACCGGCTTGTCAACAGCTCGTCGCCACGCAACCGGACTTCGAAAACAAACAAGTTGCCGGCGACGTAAACACACAACACGATCCGGGCGGTGTTGATAAGCGAGCCGGAAGCGTCAGTGTTTACCAGCAGCCCGACACAGCGAGCAAACACGGAAACAGCGCGTCGGAGGAAATCGTTTCCGAAGAGGCGCGAGTGAAGAAATCCACTGCCGGTACTTCCAAAAAAATGGCCAATTTAGGAACCTCCTCAGTGCAGTCTACAGAAAAAAGGCAGTAGAGGTAGCAGGAGTAAGACCAGAATCCAACCAAATCGGAACGTAGTTCGGAACAAGTCACAAAGTAAAGAACCAAATGGACAAGATAAATAGTGAAGTAGATTGGTTCGAGGATGGGGACGAGCCGATGAGTCTGAAATAAGTTAATCATATTCATGCTAAAAGCGCACAAGTTTATTAGCGTCAACATTAACAGAATAAAATCTGATCTGAAAATTGCATTGTTGAAACAGTTCGTATATGATTCTGAGGCAGATCTCGTACTATTGCAGGAAGTTACAACTACGAACTTGTCCTGGATTTCAACACATTGAGAATGTTTCTCTCGTACTCGACACCAGTACGGCCATATTAGTGCATGAAGGAATTCCCATATCAGACATTGAAAAGTTGGAGTCAGGTCGTGGACTGAGTTGCCAAATATATGGCGTGACGGTGACTAATTTGTACGCTCCCTCAGGCAGTAGTCGTAAAGCAGACAAATCCGTCTTTTTTAAAGACGACATTATACAGGGTGTTTCACTAAGTATGTTTGCCTCTGTAACTTATAAAATAATAGGTGACGGGAAATTTTAATGCGGTAGGTCAACACAAGAAATGTACACTTTCTGCGGAGCTATGAACATAGTTTATTGTATCATTTTCCACAGAGTTACAGCACAAAATATAATTTTTTAATGGAACGATAGTTTTTTTCTATCGTGCATTGGAAATGTTGAAACCAGCTGCGTCCAAATCAATTTAAACTACACTCCTATCACTGTTAGTTTGGGAGCTACAACCCTTCAAAGTTTCAGGGTCAGATACCACACGCGGTACATAATACATGGCTGTGTGATGGATGTTATGGCGGTGGGAAGTTGATTTACATGAGATGTTCAAATGTGTGTCCATGTTCCTCAATGCATAATGCAATGCGCCGTCGAAAGGATCTGCGGACGAGATGTAACATCGCCGGGTTGACGGAGCGACATGCGTCCTCGATGCGCCGTTTTAGGTCATCTGGGGATGTGGGCTCAGTGATATAAACACGATCCTTTAGATATCCCTCCAAAAAGAATGAGGACCATGGCGCCCCAACCATCTTCCTGCAAACCTGTTGTTTAGTTCTTCCACAACAGCACGCGCAGAATGGGCTGGATGATCATCGTACTGCATTCACATATGGACTCTCGTGTGTAGACACACATGTTCAAGGAGACCGCCAAAACTGTCGGCTATGAAAGCGCGATATAACTCACCTGTCAGTGTACCTGGGAAGTAGTGTGTGTAAAGACTCCAGCGTGAAATTACGCATGGCCCACTCATAGAATGTCACTCTTGCACGGAAATCGTTCCCATGCAGCTCCTGGGTCACTGACAGGCGGTACGGGTGAAACCTGTGGCCGTGTACTATACACCACACAGATGTGAGACTGACACCAGCGACTGCAGCAACGGATCGTAAGCTGACATGAGGATCGTGGTGTAGTGCAGCTAAAACACCTCCGTCTCCTCACTTCTTGCAGGTCTTCGTCTGTTACTGCGACGCATTACCAAGCTGCCTGTTTCCCGAAGTCGCTTTTCGGAACGCAAGAACGTACTAGCTGCCGGGGCTCTTCGCCTAGGATATCTCACGGCATACGCCGTGGCTGCTTCAGAGGCATCGTGTCGGCACTCGCCGTCAACGTACTCGTTGTTCGTGTATGGCATGGACATCCGATGTCAGTAACTGTGGTATATTGAGCCCCGGTTATTTGTGTGGCTCCAACTGCCGGGTATACGGCCGTGTGCGGCGACAGTCGGGAGTCTAACAGCGCATCGGGGAAGCTTCTCGCTCCGTGACACCAAATGTTCAAATGTTTGTAAAGTCTATGGGACTTAACTACGGGGTCATCAGTCCCTAAACTTACAAACTACTTATAACTACCTAAGACTAAGGACGGCACAAATACCCATGCCCGAGGGGGAATTCGAACCCCCGACCGTAGAGGCCGTGTAGACAGTGACTGGAGCGCCTTAGTCTCCTCGGCCACCGCGGCCGGCTCCGTGACACCGGCGACGTTACAACTCGGCTGCACCACATTTAGAAGGCGAATTGCATTATGAGCAGCTTTTGTGGTATCTGCCCTTGGAACTTTGAAGGGTTGTAGCTCCCAAACTAACAGTGATAGGAATGTAGTTTATATTGGTTTGGACGCAGCTGGTTTCAACGAATCCAATGCACGATAGAAAAAAACTAATGTTCCATTTTAAAAAATTATATCTTTGTGCTGTAACTCTTTGGAAAATGATACAATAAACTATGTTCATAGCTCCGCAGAAAGTGTAACATTTCTTGTGTTGACCTACCGCATTCAAATTTCCCGTCACCTATTATTTTACAAGTTACAGAGGCAAACACAGTTAGTGAAACACCCTGTACATCTGATCCGAAAAAATCTTCCAAATATTATCATAGGTGACGATTTTAATTGTGTTTTACATCAGAAGGATCAATGACCACATTTTAATTTCTGCACAGAACTGCGCGACTTAGTCTCCAAAATGAATCTCAAAGATACGTGGGAATTGCTTCATCCAACTCTCGTAAAATTTACGTATTTCACATCAACTTCGAGCAGTCGCCTGGACAGAATTTACATTTCATCTCGTTTGAGTTGACGTGTCGTCGATGCTGACGTCATCTCAGCCCCCTGTTCCGACCACTGCGTGTACGCAACCATTATCAACCTGAACCCGCAACCTACCAGGCGATTCAGAGGGCTGTGGATGCTTAACGTGTACCGTTTGCAGGACACAGATCTAGACGGACTTATCATGTCGACTTGGTCTCAGTGCTTACGGTCTATGCATCGATACGCCTCGAAAGGAGAGTGGTGAACGAACTTTGCCAAGAAGAGGCTACTTAGGTGTTTAATCTCTTACTGTTATGAACAAGCGAGAGACGAAAAACGAACAACCGAATTCTACTACACCGTTTTACAGGAGTTGTATGCAAAAGCTAATACGAACAACATATATACAGCACAAATAAAGGCGATTAAGGCAAAATTAATAAGTATCAAGCGCCGACAGTTAGAGGGGCTACAAACAAAATGTAAAGCGAATTCGTATTGCAGTCTGAGACAACGTCCCTGTATCATTTAATCAAACACCAAACCAACCGAAGATCTCCTTTTATAGACGAACTGGCAACAGAAAACGGAGACACGCTCACGCGTTATAATAAAATAGTAGCAGGAATATACAGGCAGTACACCAGTCTGTATTCCGCGCGACCGACCGATGACGGACTGCTTGCTGAACTGGTTCAAGTTATGGATCCAGACATCACTCACGACGATAATCGGGAGTTTTTAACAGATTTTATAGTTGAGGACACTTTCGAGTTAACTGTCAACTCACCGTTCAATAAAGCCCCAGGACCGGATGGCCTTCCAAAAGAGTTGTATACGCTTATCTGGAATATCATTGGTACAGTTTTCACTGAAGTTTTAAATGAAATAATCAAGGGAGCTAAAATCCCTTCAGATATGAAGGAGGTCACAATCATTCTCGTCCCGAAACGTCGAGGAAGGAAAAGATTTGATAACCTGCGCCCCATTACCCAGCTTAACTTTGATTACAATACCGTTGCTAGAGCTGTCAACACCAGAATGACTCCGTTGATTAAAAAAATTGTTAGGCCACATCAGACCTGCACCTCAGGCAGATCCGCTATGTCAGCAGCTTCAGAAATGAGGGACATTTTATCCATCGCCTCAGTTACCAACCTGAAATGTGCGTTGTGTTTTATATATTTTAATAAGGCCTTCCACCACGTTAGCCATTCGTACCTAATGCGACTAATAGCAAAAGTGGGATTTGAAGATGGGCCACGGACAGCTATTAAGAACATCATCACAGGGATTTATGGGAGAGTACAGATTAATGGGCAACTAACGCTACCGATTTCCATCCAGCAAGGTGTACCCAAGGCAGTCCCCTTTCAATGCTCTTGTTTGTATTATCCCTGGAGCCTTTGTTATGATCATTTAATGCGTCGTTATCAGGCATCTCCAAGTCTGATGTCACGCTTGAAGTCCGTGCTTACGCAGATGACATCGCCGTAATAATACGACGTGAAGAGGAGATTGACATTATGAAACGTGACATCGACAAATACAGTGCTGCATCCGGGGCCAAATTAAGTGACAATAAGAATAAATTGTTGAACATCAGGGTCTTCGGTAATACAACTATATTTTGGGCACAAATTGTGGAATCACACAAAATGCTAGGCATCAAATTAGACAGACGCGCTCTTAAAATCATGGCCAATAATTGGAGGGCGGTGATGCAAAATATGAGAGGTGTCCTACTTGAATGTAACTGGAGGTCGGTTAACATCATTGAGAAAGTCCGAATAGTGAATACTTATGTGTTCTCAAAGGCTTATTACGTTTCTCAATTCTTCCCAATTCCACAAATGCAAGGCAACAACATAATGCGTGCAGCAAATAGATACATCTGGCAAGGAAGAATCTTTAAAGTGTCACATATCAGTAGAGCAAAACCGAGACATAATGGAGGGTCTGACCTCGTCATCATCAAGAGAAAGGCAATGGCCTTGTTCGTTAAACGGACGATAAGCATGATGGATGATAGCGAGGGTGTTGTTGTTATGGTCTTCAGTCCGGAGACTGGTTTGATGCAGCTCTCCACCCTACTCTATCCTGAGAAAGCCTTTTCATCTCCTCATAAGAACGGCAACCCACATCCACTTGAATCTGCTTACTATACGCGTCTCTTGGTCTCCCTCTGCGATTTTTCCCCCACACACTTCCCTCCAATGCTAAATTTACGATTCCCCGATGTCTAAGAATGTGTCCTACCAAGCGATCCCTTCTTTTAGCAAGGGTATGCCAAAAATTCCTTTTCTCACGAATTCTGTTCAGTACTTCTTCATTGGTTATGCGATCTACCCACCTAATCTTCAACATTCCTCTGTAGCACCACATTTCAAAAGCCTCTATTCTCTTCCTGTCCGCACTGCTTATCGTCCGTGTTTCACTCCCGTACAAGGCAACACTCCACACAAATGCCTTCAGAAAAGACTTCCTTACACTTAAATTAATATTCGATGTTAGCAAATTTCTCTATTTCAAAAATGCTTTTCTTCCCATTACCATTCTGCATTTTATATCCTCTGTACTGCGACCATCACATGTTATTTTACTACCCAAGTAACAAAAATCATCTACCACCTTCATTGTTTCGTTACCTAATCTAATTCCTTCAACATCGCCCGATTTTCTAAGACCGCATTCCATTATTTTTGTTTTGCTCTTGTTAATGTTCATTTTATATGCTCTCTTCAACACACTGTCTATTCCATTCAACTGCTCTTCCAGGTCCTTTGCTGTCTCTGACAGAATTAGTATGTCATTAGCAAAACGCAATGTTTTTATTTCTTCCCTCTGTACTTTAATCCCTATTCCAAATTTTTCCTTGCTTTCCTTCACCGCCTGCTCGATGTACAAATTGAATAACATCGGAGAAAGGCTACAACCCTGTCTTACTCCCTTCCCAACTGATGCTTCCCTTTCATGCCCTTCGATTCTAATAACTGCGGTCTGGCTTTTGTACAAGTTATAAATAACTCTCCTTTCCCTATATTTTACCCCTGCTGACTTCAGAATTTGAAAGAGTGTATTCCAGTCAACATTGTCAAATGCTTTCTCCACATCTACAAAAGCTAAAAATGTAGGTTTGCCTTTCTTTAATCTATCTTCTAAGATAAGACGTAAAGTGAGTATTGCCTCCCGGGTTCCTATGTTCCTCCTGAATCCAAACTGATCTTCCCCAAGGTCAGCTTCTACCAGCTTTTCCATTCTCCTGTAGATAATTCGTGTTGGTAACATGACGAAAGCACTTTTTGTGATAATGCGTCTGGCTAGCATGCTTCCCCCTATAGCTGTCGGAAGGATAAACTATACTCTGAAGTTCATGAGAGAGTTCTTCCTGCAAGTCAGCTACACGGACATCAGTATTCTTAGAAGACCTTTAATAACACGACACTTACAACGAGAGTGGGAAAAGACGGAAAAATCAAACAACGTTGAAGTAAAGTATCCTGCCACTAACTGGACGAACGTGTGGGCTAATATCAGCTTAAAAATGCTCACTTCCGACGTAGCAGCCACATGGTATAGGGTGGTAAATGACACCGTCGCCTCTAATGACAGACTTCACGCCATAGGGAAGACTGACACGGACCTGTGCCTCCATTGTGGACTGGTCGACACTTTAATTCACCACTTCACTTGCGGTGGGTGGTCATGTACAGAACTGGCGGTGGGTCAGAAACCAACTAGCACTCTTGGCAAGGACCACTGAAAAAAAAAAAAAAAAAAAAAAAAAAAACTTCAAGACAGACATCCTCCTGTCGCCAGACACCAGATTTTACCCCATCACAAAAACAATACCGTCATGTGGCTGTTAGGTAACTATGTTAACTACATGGTTCATATCAGAGGAGAAGATGACACCTGCAGCTTTATGAACTACATGCACGTAGCATACTGGACCAATCACAACATCGCTAACACAAAAAACTATTTGGACACATATTAGACATAGTCTTTGAAAAACATGGAATAGGATATTCAACTCGGCAGAGTAATGCAACGAAATTAGTTTATGCTCACGAGGAAAATTTAAACTAAAGAAGAAATATATTCAGTCCCACTTCTATTTTAAGAAGAACAGCATTCAAGAATGTATTTTATTTTTGTGTACCTCTGCTGAGAATAAGAAAACAAAGCATTTTTATTGAGGTATAAATAAAAAATATGGTAATAACAAAATACAGACAAAAACTGGGAGACGTTATGAAGACATCGTCAAGTGGAGGTTCACGGGTTAAAAGAAGACAAAATAATATTAAAACAAAATGAAATACCCGAAAGAAACTGGACCCAAAGAATCAACTTCGGAATTATCTGCGAAAGCAGACAACAATCGAGAAGTCGAACTCGGGAGCCGTCCACAATTTGAGATCTTCATGAAGCCGTAGTAAGCAGTCATTTTTAAAAGCAGGGAAACAGGAAGAGGACAAAAGCAATGATATTATTTTATGAAAAAATAAGTGACCAAGAGGTCAAAGACGATTCCACTATTTCTGCATTGTCTTGTGGAAATTCTTGTATTCAGTTCATTTTGTATTTAAAAATATGGCCACGATACCAGGCTTTCACTTAGGAGGCTCGGGTTCGATTAATTTTAAAAGAAGAACGTTTTGTTGCTGTTTTGCTATGGAATTTGTCGTTTATTCAGGTAAAAAAGGCGGTTAAGGCGACCGCTGGCCCGGAGCGGAAGACCCGGGTTCGATTCCCGGCCAGGCTCACATTTTCACTTGTCGCCATTGTTTCATTTCAATGCCGTAATGCAGCCACTGTCATTCCTTTCTTCCCTAATCCTTCCTCATTTCCGTCCTTTATAAATAATTTGCAAATGGAACTGTCAGCGGTAAATGCTAATACGAAAAGAAACGGACGCTCCCCCTTATAGACTAATCGGTGCTAGTTGAGAGCTTGAAACACGTCCACTGAAAGAGTTCCATTTTAAGTTTTTAACTATAAAAAGGTCTACTTTCATTACTCTAAAGTACCACACTCGAGATAGTTTCCCGTGGCAACTTCCGTACCCTCTCCCTTCCAGATGATGCCCTCCAACCTCACATCTGCCCTTCATACCAGTTGTGATCCATCTCCTTGCTCCCTCTCCCGCTTCTCTCTCTGAGGGCCCCCACTATCCCTCCCTTCATGCCCCTCCTCCCCTCCTCCTTCAACCCAGCTGTCCCTCCGGCTACTCCCCTTCCCGCCTTCCCCTTTCGTCCTTCCCCGTGGCTTTCTGGGACATCGCCCCTCCCCCAGACCCTTCCCTGCTGGCCTTGTGGTTCCTACCCACCCTCTCCCTCTTCTCTCATCCCCTTTTCCCCCACATTACATACCCAATACTGCCAGTGCTCCACCGTCTGTGGAACCCTCTTTTTGCTACCGTGTGAGTACTTTATTTTTACAACAGTGAATGGCCAACCCGCAGCCGACACCATCAGTTTTAATTGTGTGTTTTGTCGTATGTGTGGTGTTTACTCGCATCTCTTTTTTTAATTCCACAATAATGGACGGCCAACCCACAGCCGCCGCCCTGTGTTGTTTTAATTGTGTGTGTGCCTCTGCATTACGAGCAGCTGTTTTATTCACCGCCGTAGCCTTTTCATACCTTTTAAGACTCTACTGTTTCACTCCGTTTTACTGTTTATCCTCCATTTAAAATCTCCATTTTTATATGTAACTAGCTGAAAACCGGGCTTTGCCCGAGTATTTATTTATTGATTCTTGCTTTGAGTTAGTACTTCTCGTATCCTTTCTCTGTCCATCTTTTCTTTTTCTTTTTTTTTCTTTTCTAAAAACATGATATATTTGTCGGAGAATAAATAAGAAATAAGACTGTCTCGCATAATGTACAAAGTTATAAGTATCCAAACAAAGAAAGATAGTAATCAAAACACAAATGACATATAAAATGCGAACGATCTTATATTTATTGTGTTATATGTTGTACAATTGTATAATTTTGCAGGTATGTATTCATTTGTATAAGTGCTGTATGTATTAAAAAAATTTCTTGTTTACTGCTTTAGTTATTTATTCTTATATTTCCTTATTCCTACGCTTATCCTTACAGAGAAAGAGCTGAAGACATTGTAGCACGCATAGACCAAAGATGGCATCGCGTTTCGCTGTATGTAACCTCCTTGCTATAATGTTGCAAAAGTCATCGCTGGCCTTCAGTCCGAATTGTTTTAATAATTTGACGACTTTCAACCACCATATCTTCCACCCCCTTATAGCTATCTGCATGGAACTGCTATTGTGTACGACGGGAGACTTCGGACAACAATTACAGACAGACCATTCGTTTGCGTTCTGTAGTTTCCAATGCTGAGCGAAATACTAACACACGCACACGTAGAATTTTATATGCACCGATAACTTTCCATCCCAATATACTCCACCCTTTTATGTCAACCCTCAAGAAACAATGCAACCAATAAAACCATTTTCAAAGAGTAAATATAATTTTCAAAGAGTAATTATTGTTCCCCATTTCGCGTTATATTCTTCAAATTACTAAATAGCTATCAGATCGTCATAAAACCGTGCCTAAAACCTTCCTCACGTATAAATTAGTAACTGTACAAATATTAAGTCTCTGCGTCTTGTCGTTCGGACGTGATAAGCGTACACTGCACTGAACAGACATTCACATTAATATATATATATATATATATATATATATATATATATATATATATATATATATATCCGATCGCCATAAAGTCGTGCCTAAAGCCTTCCCCGGCTAGACATTAGTAACTGTACAAAATTTTAGCTCTTCATGTGTTGTGGCTCAGGCGTGATGAATGTACACTGAACAGACATTCACATTTATAGATATAGATTTACCCCCAACTTTTAACTCCTTACTCTGTATCTTCTGTGTCAGGTTTTTTTTTTTTTTTTTTTTTTTTTTTTTTTTTTTTTTTTTTTTTTTTTTTTTTCTGTAGGCTGAAGAGCGCCTGCGAGCGCTGCCAGCCCGCCCCTTTTCAGGGAACTGAAATAACCATAAAGAAAAAAATACTCTAAAGTACTTCTCCACCATTACTTTTGTTTATCTGTACATCAATTATTTTATTCCTTTATTAATGATCAATGTCCAATGTTTATATATGTTCCCATGCATGTGATTGTATTTGTGTGTTTGTATGTATGTGGAAGGTTCCTTTTAATACTGACTGACTGCCTCGCAAGGTTTACATTCGCCGCTTCACGCGTTAGGCCTCGTTTACTATAGTTAAAAACACATGGTTTGGTATGTCGTCTGCCACGTCGTCAGGGGCACCCTTACTTGACAAGGTAGTGAGGTGGCTTGTTCTTAGTGTAGTACCAACATAATCATGGACCATAGAGGTAACAAAAGAGACCGCTCTGGAACAGTAGTAGAGGGTATGTCGTCTGCCACGTCGTCAGGGGCACCCTTACTTGACAAGGTAGTGAGGTGGCTTGTTCTTAGTGTAGTACCAACATAATCATGGACCATAGAGGTAACAAAAGAGACCGCTCTGGAACAGTAGTAGAGGGTATTATCTCCCTCAGGTAGCGAGGGTTGGTAGACAGTAGGCTTTGAACGCACCCTAACATCCGGTACAGCTAGGGAACGCTCTGTGCGTGGCATTAGGACTCACTCTTGCTGTGACTGCCGATGTATTTCGTCGAATCATGCTAAGGGAATGGCATGCTGTTAGAATTTTATTTGTGATCCGGCATTCCTGGTTAATATTGAGAGCTTTTCTTATTGTTTTGCTGTGCGAGGCGAAGTGTTTCTTATTTTCCAGAACTCGAGTAATTTAGTGTAAATTTAGTATTTGTATTTTCAATATGGTAATCATTTTTGTGTCTTCAGCATTTGAGTAAAGTTAGTATGTTTGAATTCCTTGCTGCTTTTAACTAATGTTTTCGTGTGGTGCCTGTTTCTGCAAGCATGCTAAATTCTCTCTCAAAATTTGTGGATTCATTCCGTCTTTCCTATCTTGGTATGATCGACTGAACAATGTGGTTTCGTAACAGTCATTACTTCGGTTTTCAGCCATGCTCTTTATTGATACCAGCTTTCTTCTGTTGAATTCTCGAGTGTGCTTTACTTGTTTATTTCAAATTAATTTCTTTTTGTAAATTCTATGTAATTCACCATGTTTGTACACCACGTGATACTTAAAGATAGTATGCCACTGCCTCCCCACACATGAGTTCATTAGTGCATAGTATACTTTTATAAAACGCCATTGACGCTTTGATCTGTAACTTCCATGAATTGTTCCCGATTGAGTGTGTGTGTGTCTGAGTAAATGACTGTGTTTTCTCTATCCCCTGTGTATTTTCAAATATCCTCCCACGTTCCCTCCATATTCAGAAAGGACAGAAACCATTTTATTATGGGCAGTAACTTAATAATTTAATTGACTGTTGTACAAGATGTGTGCTTCATCATGCTTATTTGGTCTCCCCATATTTTTGCTTGCTTATTTTTTTAAAATAGATATAATGTAAAGTATCAATCTCCTGCTTTATAATTTCATGCTCCCCATCCAATGTTTATTTATCTATTCCTTCTTGTATATTATTTTAATGTTTGTTAAAATGTTGTCTGCTTCCTCAAGGAGAAAGCAGTTAGATAAATTTCTGTTGCGCAGGAACCGTGGCCATTTGCAAAGTAATTTGGAGCAGCAGTGAGCGTTTTAACTTGCTTTTTCTGATTTCTACCGCCAGAGATTTTTTCAATAAAACATTTAACAAGCTACTTTCAAGCTTTCAGCAGCATCTGTTCTTAAACAAGCTATCTAAGGGAGGTTGTCGAGTACCAATTTCCCTGTTGTCGCTCTGAGCGACGTATCTCTGGATACGCAGTTCTCGAGGCGCCACTACTCGCGTCCAGTGCGCTTGCATAATTGCCCTGCTTGGGCCCAACATAATGGGATGTTCGCTGGCGGCGCGCCAACCTCGCCGAACTCGGCCAGTGCCGCCTACCGCTGCCGCTGCCGCGACACACTTCCCCCCAGGAGCGCGGCCGCGCCGCGGTGGTCAGCCAACACCACCTACAAGACAAGGCCTCACAACTGGCCGTGCCTACGTCACACCTAAAGGCCTCGACCGCTAGCTGATTGGCCGGCCCCTACGCGGCATTGGGCGTGCCCCAGCAGCCAGCCAGTGACCTAGCGGCCGCGGCCTTTAGGTGTGACGTAGGCACGGCCAGTTGTGAGGCCTTGTCTTCTAGGTGCTGTTGGGTCAGCACGGCAAACACTGTCTATAGGCGGGGACCTCACAGCAGTCCGTGACACGACACCCTGACTAGGGGAACACCAAGTATGATACTAACGGATTTTGATGGGTCGCAGGTGTGAGGGAATTCCTCCAGACCATCAAGCTTAAATGATTTGTTCCAATGGGTCTTAATTTCCACGAAAATCGTGATAAAATTCGCATCAAATTCCCACACGTAATGTGTATACTTGTACATGGCAATTACCGCTTAGCGAGTGACCGTGGTGTAATGGGCAAGATGCAAAGTTCCCATCCAGGCGACTTGGGTTCGTCCTACGTGGGTCAAGTATTTTTCATACCTGTCCGATGATACATTGTGCATAATTAAATATTTTTATAAGCATTCTTATGGAAACGTTGGAGTAAATGGTCAGGATAATAACATGTAACATTCGCTCAATATGATATGTATTCGCCGCGGTGGATAGCCAAGCGGTCTAAAGCACCTCGCTGCGGAGCGCGCGGTTGCTCGCCTTGGAGGTTCGAGTCCTCCCTGGGGCATGGGTGTGTGTGTGTGTGTGTGTGTTTGTCCGTAGGTTAGTTTACCTAGGTTTAAGTAGTTTTTAAGCTACGGACTGACGACCACGCAGTTTGGTCTGATAGATTTACAGACATTTGATTTTGTTATGTATTGCGCGACGAATACGTTATTTATTTTATTATTTCGAAGCACACTTTTAAGGCGAGTGAACCATATTCTGAAATCAGTAAACAGTCTGTTAACACCTATAATATTTGGGCATTAAATACCTATGTTTACAGTTCCTGACTGTGCTGTTTTTATCCCATCCTATGCCATGTGTACCCAAACGACGCGTCCCAATGGACTATTATGCTACGGCCAGTCAGTCAGTCATTTGCAGCGTGTCGTTCATGCGTCCAACAAGAAGTGCAACATGGAGAAACAATGCGCTATGATACAAACAGGCCCATCACACGAAACTTCTTCAGAAATGGATGTGTGTCATGAGCAGATCAAAAGTTGAACTCACTAACGCCTTAAAATACGCCGAATGTTTGCTTCGTAATAGGAATCTGCTCACGAACATACCGCCAAGTATGATTTGTAAAAATAGTTCTGCCATCAGGAATCAAACCCGGGTCACCTACGTGTGAGCCGAGCGCCTTGCCCATTACACCACACTGACTCGTACAAGTATACACATTACATGCGGGAATTTGATGCGAATTTCATCACGATTTTCGTGGAAATGAAGGCCCATTCGAACAAATCCTTTCAGCTTGATGGTCTAGGGGAATTCCCTCATAACATACCTGCGACCCATCAAAATCCGTTGGTACCATACTTGGTGGTCCCCTTGTGAGTAGGCCGCCATCGCTAGCTGACTGCCTGGCCTTTGGGACACAGCCAGTTGCCCAAAGGTAACATAGACTGCGCATGACGTCATTATACTAAAACCAACATTTAAGTCACGTGACTAGGATCAGGAAGCCGTTTTCGTCATTTCGAGCAATATAAAGTGGACGGTTGTAGTTTTTCTCTCTTACAACTGAAAACAAGGCCTTAACTTTAACAATAAAACTCCTGATCATATTCTTATAATACATTTACTAGTTTATTTAACGTTATTTCGCCGCAATTTCTATTATATATGCTTACGTAAAACGCACAGAAAGCTCTGTACGTTGCGGTTCTTAAGTAAATACTTACTTTTCTTCAATCGAGAGTTTGCACAGCTCCACAAGCATTATCAGTTTCCTTACGATTCCTCAACAAGTGAATGTTTATTTATGCTTTAAGAACAAATCTGTTTGCATTCATATGTCCGATTCCAACAGAAGCGTTTATATTTTATGACTTTTGCCACTTACTATGATGGCTAAGCAAAAAACAAAGCAATGGATACTTATATTAAATAATAATGTGATGCGGAAATATTATCGATACACTCGATAAAAGTGATTGTATAGACAGAATGAAGAGTTTGTATTCATGTTTACCATTGTATATCGTTATTCCAAGCAGCTCTAATACCCAAAATGATTTCCGTACTGACACATAAACTCAGTCAAGACCAGCTGAAACAATCGTCTCCTCGATAATCACATTCATCAGTTGCTTGTAAAAAGAACACTTTGTCACATGAAAACACGATAATCACCGTATTACTTCTAATAACATGGTGAAACTATGGTAAATTTGTAATATAAATACGGCGAGTCGTTTTATTGTTAAAATCAACCTTTGATTTAACCTGTAAATGAGTAAAACTGTTTCTCATAATGAGGAAAATTCAATCACGTGACTCAGGGCAATGTTAGATGTTGGTTTCAAACCAGAACATGGCAGATATAGGGATACGTCCAGTCTATGTTAACTTTGTTAAATGGCACAGCACACTGCCCCAGGGTGGTCAGCCAGTCAGATAGAGATTGCGGCCCTCACTAAGTGACGTGTTATTGACTGTGGTGGACCCTTGTCTCTATCCGGTGTTGGCACGGTCCGCCTGCTGCGTGCTGGCTGCTCTACCGCAGGTTAATATTTGCTAGCAGGGGCGGCCACGCGTTGCTGTGGCTTGTTAAGGAATAAATAGAAAAGAAAGCACACATTCCTAATACATAACATTTCACAATGCGTTTTGGATGGGGATTGGATATACGTCATACCTTCTTTCTCGGCTCCCCCCCCTCCCATTTGTCGCTACCCATCTGCCCCTCCCTCCCCTCATTCACCTCTCTTTCCCCATTTTTTCTTCCCCCTCTTCCTGTCCACATTCCTGTGGATGGTTCACTGTAACAATCGTTTGTGTTGGTACATTGAAGGAATTGGCGGTCTTGAAAATTTCAAAGGTTTGATATTATTGCTTGTTGTACATTTAATATGATGAAGTTTATAATAAAGATATTGGAAAGTCTTGTTATTATTGTAATATGCCATTTATTGTAAGGACTCGTAGTATGCGTAAGGTAGTTTAATACGAGTCACTTTGTATTCGTGAGACTTTTAATGTAGATTGTTGTTTCTATAACTACAAAAAAGTGTGACCTTTATAAATAAAAAACTACACATTTGATAGGCATTCCCCCTCTTTCATTGTATCTCCATCTCCTCCTCTCCCCCCTCCCCTCAGCAAAACTCTGTGTGTTTCCTCTCAATCTCCTCTTACATCTCTGTGTAACCTAAACACTTGTTTAGTGTTGTCTTCAAAATATTATATTTTCGAAAGTTCTTGACTGAGGTGAAATTCTGATACAGCGTTGCATTGTTATACGTACGTCATTCTATGTACCTAACGATTTAAACATATAAACATTAAAAAAAGTTACACATATGTACGTAATAAGTCATATAAAACCTCTTCTATATTATAATGCAACGTAGTGTCTAATTTTCAAAGCGTTCGGTCAAGAACTCTGAGATTAACAATTTTGAAGAAAACAACGTTTACATATTTATAGCTTCCCCCGTCCCCCCATTATTACACATAACTTAGATACGTACCAGAATGCATTCCGGTAAGCCGCGGTGGAGTAACCCAGCGGTCTAAGGCTCCTCGCTGTGGAGCGCGCGGTTGCTCGCCGTCGGAGGTTCGAGTCCTCCATAGGGCGCGCGCGCGCGTGTGTGTGTGTGTGTGTGTGTGTGTGTGTCTGTGTGTGTTGTCCTTAGGGTAGTTTACCTTAGTTTAAGTAGTTTGTAAGCTACGGACTGATGACCTGATGACCGCGCAGTTTGGTGCGATAGATATACAAATATTTGAAGATTACGGTAAGAACAATGCAACGTTCTGTCGAAATTTGAAGCAGTCTCAGAAGAACTTTCGGAGAGTTCTGATTTTGAACAAACATTTACATTTATGTATTAAATGCAGATGATCCCAAGGACAAACAGAAACTTCTTGATAGAATGCTTTGAAATGTAAAAGTTCTGCTTGGAATATAACACTGCGTCGAATTTTCAACGTAATCCTTAAGAACGTTTGCAGAGTAACAGTTCTGCACAAACTAATATTTACATTATTGGTTTATTGCTAATGAAACTGCCTTTTTCTTGTTCAGTCTCTTTGTTTCCTCCATAAGCGTTCCGCCCTGTCTTATTTTAGGGAATATCGATGGATTCCACATCTAGAAGTTACATTGTTCTTTACACTTTGTTTTACTCGTAATAAATATGCATTACTCACAATTTATAATATTGCTATTTTCGTTACTGGTGTTCTTACCATCTGATGATGGTCAAATTCGCACAACTTCCCCCCAATTTTTCTACTCTTTTCATCATACTATCGGTTTTTTATGCTTAGTATTTCACAGAATTAATGCTGTAGCTCTTTTCGGAATTCGTTTGTTTACACGTATTGCCAACGTAATTGACTATAGTGGGGTATCAGTGCGAAAAAGATGCTGTCAGCTTTCTCTTTGTGAGCCTGCATGCGCGCGCGATCTCGTGTGTGTGTGCTTAATGTCAGATATTAGTAGAAAATGTTGCGTTTTGATGATTTGAGCGACAATTTTGATGATTTGTTGACGGGATGTAGGTTATTACAAACGTAAATGGAGTGGACCTTTTCTATTTCATTCGTTAATGTCAGCAATGAGTAGTTTGATAAGTGTACTTGCTCATTCAACAGGATTTTCTTTTCTGCCTTGGTTTTTTGAATCTGATAATTTTCTTGTAGTATTGGAAGACGCTTACTGTTGCTTACTCTAATTATTTTCCTCTCGTCTTCTCTGGATGTTGGATTGTAGTTGTGTGTTCATAGGTGTTCAGCAAATGTGTTGACATAATAGTGTAGAGAGCTGAAAGCAATGCCTACAGGAATGGCATGGTCACAAAACTAAACAACAAAATAAAAACAGAAGTAAAAGTCAAAACGTAAAATCAGGCACAACAGAACGACACACATCCTCAAACACCAAATATCATAACAACTACTCAGAATAACCAAAAATATCCAGAAGACACAAGATGGTACATAATGACATAGAGACACAAACTCACACATAAAAAAAGAAATATTTTCAAAACACAGGGCATAAACAGTAAACACAACAGACAATTATATTACAAAATACACCATGAAACTGACAAAAGACGCAGACATATACCAAACACGACTGTACCAGTTACAATGTAACACTTGAGATGGGATATATATAGGGGAAACAAGCACAACGTTTGATATCAGATATAAAAGACACATTAGACCACGGACGTATGGAAGAAACCACTTCACATTTGCCGAAAACCCAAGGACACACAACTACAATTCAGAGAAGTAGACATGAAAATATTAAACAACAGAAAGCACCCTCTAACTTACTTACTTATATCACTTATACTGGCCACACAAGCCGTAGCTGGTCCTTGGCCTCACTCAGAACAGCCTTCCACAATTTCCTGTCATTTGCATCTTCATCCGGCAGACCCAGTATCTGCATGTTTCCCATGGTATCATCCTTCCATCTCATTCTCGGCTCTCCCAGTGGTCTCTTTTCTTCACCTTCTCCATCCATTACAACCCTTACTTCCATGTTCTCAACTCTCCTCCTCACATGTCCGTACCAACTTAGTCTCTTAATTTTCACACCCGCTACGATGTTAGGCAGTCTTATTCTCCACTGTTCATTTTCTTTCACTGTTCCAAATGTGTTTCACATTACTTTAATTTCTCTTTCTCTGTTTTTTTTTTTTTTTTTTTTTTTTTTTTTTTTTTTTTTTTTTTGTCAGGGTCCATGTTTCACTTACATAGCACACTATTAGCTTGATCATGGTCTGCTCTATTCTTATTTTTTCCTACCCAGATAGTAACTTTGATCTTATGATGCTGTGTAGATATCTTTTCCCAGCTTGAATTCTTATCACTATCTCTTGCTCTATAAGGTTTTATTGGTTGATGTTGACACCGAAGTACGTGAATGTGCCTGTCTTCTGTATTGTGAAATTTAGTTTTAGATGGTTTGGTTCTAAATCTCTTATTTCTAGTCTCATGAACACAGGAAAAAGAGCTCATTTAGGACTAAACCATCTAAAAATGTAACACTACAAGAAAAGTATCAATCCAAAAAATTAACGCAGGAAAACACACTGTTTAATGACAAAGTACACATATAAAACAACTCACTTCTCACACTAATAGATGAAACAGGGAAAGACCCCACTGTCTTCACTTTCCCATTAAGAGGTCACCTGCCACAAAACATCGAAAACGAAGCCCAAATGATCAAAATACAACAATTGGTACAACTATCTGAGATTACACTGACACACACACACACAGGCACACGCACCCACGCACCCACTCACCCAAGAAAGCATAGGGGAAAAATTACAGCATCTTTTTCGCACACACAGAACACGCACATACGAATGCACAAACTTTGTTGACAATAAGTGTAAACAAACTAATTACGAAATGAGGTAGGGTCTACAGCTTCAAGTCTGTGAAACAGTAAACATCAAAGAAGTATTAAAATGATGAAGACAGTAGAAAAATTGTGCGAATTCAACCTGTGATCAGTTGGGAAGAACACTAGTACCGAACATCGCAACACTATAAAATGACAGTAAGCTATATTTATGTCGATGAAAACATAATAAATAGTTCATAATCTGTTAAGGCTAAATCTGTAAACTTCTACATTTGGAATCCACTGACGACGTTCTTAAATAATGTAGAGCAAAACGCTTATGGAGGACATTGCAGCAAGAGAACGAACGGCAGTTTCAATACCAAAAACGAATAATTCAGTACTTGCTGAGAAAGATGGCCACACAAATAAACTTGTTAAAATATACATGTAGTATGTAACATTTCCCATATATTACATACATAATACACATATACCAGTGGGTACTAAAAACTTGTGCTATTTCGAATGCAACAATGTGTCAAAATTTCAACGCAATCTGTGTAGAATTTTTGGAGAAACGAACAAATGAACATTTACATAGAAGCACAGTTCATACAATTTCAGGTAAACTCCACATAGTTTATACAACTGTAGACAGATTAAGACATTTTTATACAACCTTTGACCAAAACGCGGCCACTCCCAGTACATTTTCTGTTGCCTGGTGACGGTTGTTTTTTGTGCAGGTGGCTGGCAACAATCGACACTGAAGCATATGCTGAACAGTCTCCAGTCACACACACAGATACACACTGTATGTTGTTTACTTCGATTTAACCCAGTCTTGCCAAGTTGACCCGTGATGTATGGGATGCATTCTCACGTGTCCACGTTCGTTCGTCTCTTGTTTGCTGGTATTTCAACAGGAGGTGGTAGTAGAGTCATTCTACGGGAGTTTACTATACTTCCCCATGTGTTGTTTAGAGCAACATCCACGTGCTTGCCGTGTGCTGACTTATACCAGACAGCTCAGGCATGCTTAGCAGTTTAATTCCATTGTACAAATTCGGATGTTTTCCCATTGACTGACACACTGTCATCCAACCTATTTTCTCAGCAGGATGGCCCTGGTCAAGACTTCCGCTGTTTCGCGAACGTAAGACATCTTTCGTCTCATTCCTAGATATTTTAGAGTGTCACAGTGTTCCAATTCAAACCAGCTTCTCAGACGGAATGCCCACACCTGTATCTTGGATTTGTTTTCTTTAAACTGGTTTATTATTTAGTATTTTGAAAAATATTTAAGAACACTCTATAGTGTGATTTATAATCAACTGAGGTTTGTGCCTTGGGTTGCCAGGGTGAAATCAGCTTTCAAGCTACTTCTTCAGGTTGTGGCTTTGGGATGGTCAATGAACTGATGTATTGAACTGAACTGCATAAAAGGATATTTCCTTGTGATTGGGCATTCTTCTGAAGTCTCCACCAGCTTCGCTGTCCTTGGACGACAACGAAGAAACTTAGGCTCTGCAGAAGATCAGCGAGGAGTCTGGCGAGGTTCAAGTCCTCGGTTAGGTTGCAGACCTCGGTTAGTAGTAACTGGTGGTTGATGGTGTCGTACGGCGATGTTCACAAATCACTTTTCTCACCTTAAATGCTTAAAACTATGAATTATGTAAGACAAAGCAGTTGACCTGCGCTAGTTTTAGTAGGACGGAATCCAGCTTGCTGAGGTGAGCGAAGGGTAACATGTGACAGACAGTTTAGAATCATTCTAACAGTTTAAAATGGTCACAAAGTAGTTCAGTTTCTCTAATTTATTTGGACTGTTTCCTTCTTTACCAGGTTATAGTATACGAGTTACTCAGCTCTTCCGCCATGTCTCTGGAATTTGACACCTACCAACAGATTTGTTGAAGAATTGGAGAATCCACTCCTTTGTTGCTAATACAAAGTGCGTAATTTGAAAGATTCATATAAAGTCCAAGCCAGCTGACTTCGCAGTTTTACCCCGTTTGATAGTCCGCAATCACTCAGAGGCCAACTCAGTAGAGTGTGTAAAAAAACATAATTCACATATCAAGTTTTACATCACCAGCCAAATGAAAGTTCTGCGGTACTCTGTTCATTGTTGATTTGCTAAGTTAATACATCTTCCGATTTATTAACGAACAATAACCAACAAATCGTTTCATTTGTGTTCAATGAAAACCTGAAACCACTTTCCTTGAGGTAAGCCCATTGTGTAAACAACCTCATTCGGTAAAGAGTGCGTGACCTCTTCTACTAATGAAAACTTGTGCCCTACCTGGTATACTGTCGCCTGAAAGGAGGAGGAGAAAGAAGAGGAAATGGACGAAAAGTGGGGTGGAGAATATATCGAAAGCATGTTCGAAAACTATTGCTTTTTCTCAATGCCATTTATACGTCCCATGCCCATAGTCGGTGAACCATCTGACGTGAATGCTTATGCGCCGGCCGCGATGGCCGAGGGGACTGCGGCGCGCCAGTCCTGGTCTGCACGGCCACTACGGTTGGGGGTTCGAATCCCCCCTCGGGCATGGATATTTGTGCCGTCCTTAGTATTAGCTAGTTCATAAGTAGTTTGTAAGTTTAGGGACTGATGACCCCGCAGTTAAGTCCCATAAGCTCTACTAACATTTAAACATTTTTGAATGCTTATGCACAAACAGCGAAAAAAAAACAACTTTTGACAAAGCATTTTGTTTTAAAGTAAATAATTATTTTCCTTAAAAACAATTTTGCAATGTTTTTACATCTTTTCTACATACAGCAACGCAAATCACAGTACGTATTGATTGGAGTTCATGTTCGCAAGAATTGTATCACTTACTTTCCCGTCGGTTTGATATGAAACGGGGACGCAGTTAGCGTAGTTGGGTTTAGCTACTACAATGAACCGAATCCTACTTGCGGAAACTGCAACCTCCACACAAGCAGAAATTAATACTAACAAGTGGTACGAGTTAGGTTACACGAAGCAAATTGCAGACTGTGTTGGCGGCGGCTCCAGGGTATGAATTGCTGTTCATGGAATTAACTCGTAACTTCATACAGCGTCTAGACGCTGTTGTAAGGTGTTAGAGCACAACTTTGTCTCCCAGGGGCACACGTCAACTAACGTAGCAAGTTTGATACTAACCCCGTAGAACAACAGAGGGTTGGCGAGACGGCGAAATTGAAACTGATGGTGCAGCGTTCCTCAGTCAAGAAATGCCTTAGGTCGGTAGCAAATGGTGTGGATCATTGTTGTTGCTGGCCATTCTTGACAGAAGTCCTACAACTCAAACGTGCATGTTTAGAGGTTTCACGGCTGTGCAGAGACATCCGTTAAATTGGAGAAGCATTTAAGGGACCAACATGTCTGATATATCAACTGTTGACCCACACGAGGATTTAAAATACCTCTATTTTAAGGTTTAAATACGGCTGTGAAGGCAGCAACCATTCATAAATTTTTGTCGGTGGATTAACGGCAATAATGAATGGGTTTCGACACCTACTAATAAAAAGAAATATCACTGTCAGGAACCCAGTTGTAATATGTTCTATCTTTTGAGATTCCTTCGTAGCAATTTTACGTGACGAGAGGGCTGTCACTTTATAGTTCTTTTATACGCAACCTAAGAAAAAGTAATTATAAACGGCATGCCTTGTTGTTAGTATTTGAGATTATGGGAATATCTAAGGAGGAATTAATTAGTTATCGGTAGACTACTAATGTATTCATTTAGAGAAGGAAATAAAAACTTATTTGTATACATATTTTAGCCACGAAGTTTTTGTTGTTTGAAATTTAGTTGGAATTATATTTTTCTAATCTAATTACACCAGGGAGACTGGAATAACATTTAATTTTAAATTTTATTTGTCATTATGATATAAAGTGATGATTTAGTTGTGAAACCACTGAAGTGATACCATCTTAAACAGACATGAGCATAAAACTGACATTTTAAATTTATTTTTTTATTTACCAAAAATGAACTTTTTAATTAAATCAGAATTGCGTTGAACAGCAAAATTATCAGAAAATTAACAGAACTGAGCATACAATCACAAAATCAGCATCAGCAACACATGATTCTATGATTAACACATAATAAGTCCTTGTCAGTTCTTCAAAGCAGAAAGTATGATATAGCTGAAACCATTCTCTTCCCATCATCACACATAGTCCTATTTTGCAAATGGAACACATCCATCTTGTCCTTCTGGGAATGATCTTGCTGTTTCAATAAAGAAGAGGCTGAGACGTGCTCTTCAATGAGTGCTACTTTATATGTATGCAGTGCCCTTAACTGAAACTGGGAAATTTAACCCGATTCATTTGCATGCTTTAGGGATGATAGGTGTTTGAATTTGACTATACATTAATCAATGCCTTGGCATTTTGAGAGAAATACATCTCAAATGTACCTGAAAGTTTGTCAATCAAAGGCCGAATTTTGTACAGTTTGTGGAACTTATAATCATTTCTATTGGACATAAAACTGTTATCCGAAAAATGAATATGAGAGAAACGAACCAAATCTGTTTATATCATGAAGGTGAAATATGTTACACAATTCAGGTCGTGATGACCAATAGTCTTTGTTGCTTCTACTCCCATTAGTAAATATATAGCCAGGAAGATCTTAATTTCATTTGCTGTAGATGCTACGAATCCCGGGATAAATAAGTAGCATAAAGATCGGTTTGAAATACCATATCCATTGGGAATAAAAAGGAAAAAAAATCACACGAATGTCTGTATCCTGGATATTTGTTGGGCCTTATCGTTGAGAAAACTGATTGATCACAACAGAAATAATTATCATTGTTGTCCATATGTAAATTCAGTCAGCTTGCTGCTGAGCAGGAGCGAAACTACTCAGTGGTTGGCCATGTTTAAATTGCCAGTATAATATCAACAGACTGTACGACCACTCATCGCTGTCACTAAATGTTCCACAGAATAGGAATTGAAATGTCGTAGAGAATCGTCTGACTGACATACACTGCGCAGTCCCTCTCCTATCATAGCCTCAGGGGCAGAAATAAGAACTCTACCTGCTGTCCGCATCCGGAAAAAAAAATTTGTCAGAAGTAGGTAGTTTATACTGGTAGCAGTCATTGTCGCTTTTATTTGTTGATATCATGGAATACACAGAATAATTAAGAACCAAATTTTTATGTAAGGGCATTTGAAAATAATATCACCGATTTATTAAGTTATTCGGTAGTTTGTTCTGTTTTCAAGGACTCACTGCATGCATAATCTAACAATCGAAAATGTTTTGCGACACGGTGGTTTCGACTGAAATCATCAGCACATTATAAAAAGTTATACACTTAATGTTACCTAATATTTGGTAACTGACATCATTGCGGATGATATAAAACACGAAAATCTTATCCTATGATTCAATCACACATTTATTGCACCATCGGTATTTATTGCACTTAATTCAAGTAGCGCTGCATCTATATAGATCGCTTGATTACCTTTTTGTCGCGAAATGGATGCACTGCTTATGACCTTCCTATCGGTACTCACCAATAAGAATTGAGCAATACATAACTCAGGATAGTATAAGGTTTATGGCTCGTTGTTTCTGTTCGTAGGGGTGAGTTATGTATGTCAGTTTGTATGCCCTAAATAGCTACCCAAACTAAATTACATAAATAATTAATATGTAGTTTAGCCAGTCTATCTGCAGATGATGACGCGAAAAATATATTTAAATAAACACAAATTAAAGCTCTCAGTAAACAAAAAAATGGATTCTAAGGTAACGTTTAGAAGAGAGTCATTCAAGAAGTTATTTTTATAAATAGTTTATTACTATTTTTGGATATGAAAATGTGGAGGTCGTCCTACTTTATACATCGGTAAATAATTGAATATTTCCCCAACTATTGTTCATGAGAAGCACAATAAGTATCACACGCACTCGGGAGTAAAAGTTCCAAATTATCACTCGTAAATTAATTAAGTCCATCGAACATTGCAAGTCCAAATTAATCCGCGATTAATATATTTGTTATAAAACACAGTTTGTCATCACACGAGTACACGATAGCTGAATTATTACAATTCCACAGCCCTACTATTATCCGTAGTTTACCACTTTTAACCAGAGACTAAGTTATGCAGTCACAGTCCCGTAAATTTTCTAAGTTCACACATGCCTAACTCGTAAAATCACAAGTTCGTAACGCGGCTTCAGACCGCCCAGCGTCACAACCTTTAACCACTGCGCCCAAGTTACGAGTCCCTTCCCAAGCCTTCGAAAGCGTGCTCTACCTGCTCCCAAAATTGTATCTTTCCGCCCATCCTAACGCCTCATCTTTAAAGTATAATTTCCCTTCCAAAATATTATTCATTTGAAATATCACAGAATAAAATACTTTGACCATCTCCCTATAAATGTTGTTTACATTTAACAAACAAATACGTATTTAACAATACTAAATCGGTTGAGCCTGAAGCTGTTTGATCACGTAGCTATTAAGCGTGGCGTCTCACTGTTCAAATATACTACCACCGTCGAAATATAGTTACACAATTAATATTTAATTTATCATGGCTTTTTATGCATATACATTCAGTTCTTGTCCACAGTTAATACATATAATTGTTTATGTGTACATTATCTTATGAATATCTACTATTTTTAGTCGGCCATGAAACATTTAAGTGGCAGTCTGCAAAATAAAACGAACGTTACTAAGAATAATATTAAATATAATAATCCAAGAGTCAACACAGTTTCAGCCGACCAGTTGCATAAAATAGTTTACATCTATAAACCTTTACCCAGGTTTCGGCAAAATTAATTTTGCCTTCTTCAGAAGGATACCTAATGAAAACGTGACACACAAATATGAAAAATAGTAAAATACAAAGGTGTTTCTAACGTAAGAAATTAAAATTCCAGAATAAGTGAAAATGTACTTACGATAAAGCTCACATTAAAAAAGTTGTTAAAATATGGCTGACTCCATGTCAATAGATTAAAATTTTAAAATTTAAAAACAATGTCACATTGTAAAATTTTTGAGCATGTCCACACACAGGTCAAGTGAGCACTGCGTACTGGCAAAGGCGATAGAGCCCTAGTGACGTGCGCCCGCACTAGGTGTTTATCATCAGATTTCTAGTGGCGCCCTTGTTTATATTTTTCTGGTGTTGTGATGTGTGGTATTTGTACCGTTCCCTCCCACCGGGTGCGTGCTGTTTGTTTGTAGTTTGTGGTGCATGCACTATGTCTGGCCGCTGAATATCTTCTAACTTTTCTTTCTCTAATTTTTGCGTGTTCGCACGTATATATATTCTGCCACCCACATAGCTCGGCTATGTTTTCTGTCAGTATCATATTACATATAGTTCCCGTTTGTCAAATTCATTCGCGTCCGCGACTGCGCGCACGCCCATCAGCGCTCTTGGCGCCACCTAGTGCGGGCGCACGTCACTAGGGCTACTACGCCTCTGCCAGTACGCAGTGCTCACTTGACCTGTGTGTGGACGGGCTCCAAAATTTTATAATGTGACATTGTTTTTAAATTTTAAAATTTTAATCTATTGACATGGAGTCAGCCACATTTTAACAACTTTTTTTAATGTGAGCTTTATTGTAAGTACATTTTCACCTATGTTGGAATTTCAATTTCTTACGTTAGAAACACCTTTGTATTTTACTATTTTTCATATTTGTGTGTCACGTTTTCATTAGGTATCCTTCTGAAGAAGGCAAAATTAATTTTGCCGAAACCTGGGTAAAGGTTTATAGATGTAAACTATTTTATGCAACTGGTCGGCTGAAACTGTGTTGACTCTTGGATTGTGTTCCACCGTTGCTGAATTGCAGCCATGTTTAAAATTTTAAATATAATAAATTACATATATAAATGTAATGCGCTTTGATGGGTTCATGTTTTGTGTTTTTGTGGTGGAATCTATATTCTGACACAAAAATATTACTACCTCAACGAAAAACAGGGCAAGAGAATAAAACAAAGTTTATTTAAAGAATACGGAAATAATGTGGTGCCTCTTTTAAGATAGGTGGCGTGGTGCAATGCTGTTACTGATAAACACTACGTATCAATAATTGTAAATATAAATCTTTTAATATTATTATTATAGTACAGAAATTTATCGGTTTTCTATCTGTAAAGGATATTGAAATTATAATTACGGCATTTGATTCTCCAAAGTCTCCTGAAACCATTCATATAATTATATTTGTCGTATGATCATTCCCTGATTTTATATGGATTTTTAGAATAATGTGTATGTCAGTTGCAATCTGGGAGAGCCGCCCTCGCTTTTCCAAGACCGCCTTTTCCTGTTTCCGAAAAGATTAGAAAAACCCTAACTACCTGTATTCCATTCACTAGGTCCATACTGTTAGCTGTCCGGCTGGGGAACTCAAGAGCCTGACAAAACCCGCCTTTCACATGGAAACAACCAGCTTCCCACTGTATCTGTAATGTCACAAGATTAACAACGACGTGGTGTACTCGGCAAGAAACCGCGCTTCCAGTAGGCAAAAAGCGAAAATATTACGGTGGTTTAGTTTTATTTTTTGGATAAGAAACTGCCTTGAGCAAAACACCGGTTTCTTGTTTTGTATGTCAGTGTTTTGCTCAAGGCAGATACTTATCCAAAAGCAACAAACTTAAGTATTTATAAAGCAAATACGGACCAAAAAAAAAAAAAAGGGGGCTTAAACATAAAGATGATTATGGTGGTTTAGCTACGAAATCAGTTAGTGATACTCAGCAAAGGTTTGTGACATGAAAAGTATGATATGTGGTTCTTTTGCTTCTAAACTATGCCATTAGGAATACCATATACTCAGTATAATGAAATGTTTCTATAATCTGTCATTCGCACTACGCAACAACTCAGTTTATTTATTTTTCTGAGAATATGTTATTTCTAATGGATGACTTGAAAACCGGCTATGGACACCCTCAAAATATGATGTGATTCTTCAGTTTCTCCCGACGTATTTGATAATCAAAATATCCACGGGTGTACTGCCGGTCTATAGTGTCCAACGGGCACAATATTTCGGCGATAATACATGTCGCCATCATCAGGTGAACCGACGGACTGATCTCCTGGAAACGCGCCGGCACGGAGATCCGCACGCTACGGCTGCTCGAAGGGAACTGGGTTCTAGCCCGGTAGCGGGCCATTTAAATACCCTCGGCCCGCGGAGCGACCCCTCCGCGGTCCGCGCCCCGCGGTGCGCGCCCCGCGCCGCGGCCGCGCAGTGGAACCGAATGCGACGGCGTCTGAGATGACGTCGGTGTGAGCGCTCTGTCCGCCGTAGTCGTCACTTCGTTATGTTTGCTAGATCGCTGAACCAGCGATCGGGTTAATTAAGAGTAAATCTAGCAAACGTAACGAAGTGACGACCACGGCGGACAGAGCCCTTACACCGACGTCATCTCAGACGCCGCCGCAATCGGTTCCACTGCGCGGCCGCGGCCGCGGCGCGGGGCGCGGACCGCGGAGGGGTCGCTCCTGGAAACATTTCGTCAATGATGTAAGACAGAGGGCCATTGGGCGATTACGCGTAATTTACCCGCTGTTTAACCCGCAGTCGTCGCTGCCGCCGCAACATGGGATCACGATGTACTTGTCACTGGTTCGCCCAGTGCTCGAGTACGCGTCCCCAGTATTTGGAAACGCCGCAGACCTCCACATCGAGTCGCTGCAGAGGATCCAGAACCGCGCCCTGCAGACTGCCCTGCATCTTCCGAAGCGGTACTCCACCGCCCAGCTTCATGACGAAGTCGGCATTTTGCCCCTCCGGGAGAGGTTCCGCGCCACCGCCAGGAAGTTCTATGAGAAGTCGCAGCAGTCCCAAAACCGGCTCGTCCGGGACCTTGGGACACAACAACACTTCAGGCCAACGACTCTTTGGCCTGACCTGCTACGAGATTAATCTTATAATCTCGTAGCAACTGTGGAAGAAACCACACCGTCATTATCTGACACGCTAAGACCCTTCCTCCAGTCAGGCCACTAATTTGTGTTTCATATGTTTCAGGTACCGCAGGAACAGCAGTTAATGCTTAGCCTGCAACCCATCGGACCAAGGTCGAGGTCCGTCAAGAGAGGCGTGAGCGTGAGCGACTAGAACCCAGTTCCCTTCGAGCAGCCGTAGCGTGCGGATCTCTGTGCCGGCGCGTTTCCAGGAGCTCAGTCCGTCAGTTCACCTGAAGATGGCGACATGTATGATCGCCGAAATATTGTGCCCGTTGGACACTATAGACCGGCAGTACACCTGTGGATATTTTGATTATCCTGAAATAAGTTGGAATCAAATAAAACAGCTATTTTTGCAAATGTTTAGAGGTCTAGCAAGGAAATATGCTTCCTCCCTTACACGCGTGATCTGTATCACCGAACTTAGTCTGAAAAAAATTTTCTGTTTGTTTCAGGAATTAATCTCTACTCCCAGAATGGCACAACGAAATCAGATTGAGGATGTACAACCAAAGAACAAGAGGGCATAAGCAGGTGAGTGCTAAGAGCTACCTGTGAATGAGCGATGTTTCTAAGGAATCTTCTGTTTCTTTTGTTATGTTATGACTTTCATTAGAGAATTTTTTATTATTCATTTATTTATTTGTCAGGAAGACTTAGCATATCGAAGGAGCTCACAACACTGGATTTATTGCATCAATGTACATGATCACTTGCACCTTGTACAATGTGCTTCAATATGACACAGTTCTTTTTTTCTTTTTTTTTTTCCTTTCTCTTACCGAGACAATTCTTCCAGGAGCTTCATTATTTTCGTAACTCACGCTTGATATACCAAAGAGATTTCAGCTTGTTGTTACCGTACGCATGGAACTGTCCGCTGATATCATCCATACCACTGTAAATAGACAAAGCTTTGGAACTTCCTGTCAGATTAAAATTGTGTGCCGGAACCGGTACTTGAATCTGGGACCTTTGCCTTTCGCGGGCAAGTGCTCTACCAACTGAGCTATCCCGAAACGACTCACGATGCCACCTCACAACTTTACTTCCGCCAGTACCGCTACAGAGTGAAAAGTTTCATTCTGAAGACAAATCTTTGTTTAACGTAGTTACCTATGTCCTAAATCATAAGACCGATTTCAGTGAAGCCTGGTATACATATTCTTTATCATCACACAACAATTTCCGTGAAGAGTTAGTACCACCCACGCACGTAGTGGAGGAGATATGAAGTCATAAACACATTCACGAAAAAGTGCGACAAGTGTAAAACGAGACTTTATTGATTTACTGTTTGAGAATGAGAGCACTTAGCGACACAGCGGATTAGCCGCTCGTACTGGAGCGCCGCGTCGGGGTTTCGAATCCCCCCTCGGGCATGGATGTTTGTGCCGTCTTTAGTATAAGCTAGTTCATAAGTAGCTTGTAAGTTTAGGCACTGATGACCCCGCAGTTAAGTCCCTTAAGCCTTACAAACATTTGAACTTAGCGACTTACAAGAAAACTACAAATATAATTTTAAACCTTTACGAAACTTTTTCTCGCCGACAATCCCGAACAAACGATGAAAGTAAATAAGTTTGTTGCCTATTATGTTTCCACTGTTCATGCATTACAACTACGGCATTCTACATGACGTCACATTTTATTATTTCTACACTACTAATTGTATTGACAGGAAATTTTCCAGACAGTATATGCATGTAATACCGGAGTGTAATTTCGAAATTATTTCATAGTACGACACACAGCTTATGAGAACGAAGTCTTTCGCGATGGCACTCTTGTATAAAACATTCTCAGACGTCTTGCCGCGTCAAAGCTTGATGAAACTTTAAGCTTTCGGCGATTGCTCCATCGCCATCGTCAGCAGCAACTGACTGGTTGTCTTAGTGCTGCGTGGTCTTCTACATCTACATCTACATCTACATCTACATGGGATACTCTGCAAATAATATTTAAGTGCCTGACAGGTAGGTGGCTTGTGACTGGTCAGCTTCTGATAGGCTGTGGAGGGTACGTAATGCCATCGCAGATGGAGTCTACGTCTGCTCTGGCGGCGCCACCGCTCCCGTAGTATCGAGACGCTGTACGAGATGTCTTTGCTGCTTCATTGTATCGAGCGCTTGTTTCCATGCACCGCTAAGATTGCACCCGCTGTCGCAGTTAAAATTGTCCTCGCACATTCTTATTTCTGGAACCTTACAGAATCCCAGTATGTCCAAGCCTGTGTCAAAATTGTTGTTTCACTACACAACCAGTCAGTTGCTATTGACGATGGCGATGGAGGTAATCGCCGAAAACTTGACGTTATATTAAGATCTTTAGCGGCAAGAAGTTCGAGAATATTTTATACACACAGCTTATGAGAGATGAGTTCGTAAGAAATTCAGTTCCTGAAAATCCGCCCCATCAGGCATGAGGTTTAGATTTATTAGGTCTGTCTCAGAAATTTGCGCACATAGTGACGAAATTATCCCGTGACAACAAGCGGGAGTCAGACTGACTCCGCATTGGTAGAGACCCATTGGTTTCACACTGTTGTACTTCCGTTAACCGCATCGTACTCTCAGTACCTTCAAACTAACCTTTCCTCAGTCTGCACGTGCAGTGTCGAGACCACCCATCTGTTTGTTTGTCACATATTTGTTTCAGAATTTAGTGAAGCGCATTACGGAGTCAGCTTTACATCTGTGTTAGTGTGAGACATAATTGGTAAGCTTACTTATCTAAATTATATAGTTGGAAAATTTTTTTATTTATATAAACTTACTAGAGTTCTTTATGCCTTCTAATCTTACTGTTAACAGAAAGTTTCTTGGTAAAGAAGAGGAGCAAACAGTATCCGGTGGAGACAGGCTGGCAACTAGAAAATATTGCTGTATATTTCCTAAAAAAGTAAAAGTCATATTTTACATTACCTTTATCTGATATTATAGTGAACAAAACCTTGTTTATTACGTTCTAAGAAATGAATTAGTCAATAATGTAAGTAACTCTTTGAAAACAGTATTATGAATTCTTTAGTGTTAAATTCTGATGTTTTAAACGTGGTGATTGCCATCCGTAAATGCTCAACTCCTTAATTTCACATTAAATAAATAAAAAGTTGCAATGCAAAGACGTAAATGACAAAGGAAATATATGGAGTCAGTCTGAATCCTTGTCTGTGGTTATGTAACACAGATTCACGTCTGTGTTTAGGGGTTATGCATGAACCAGATCTGTAACCGTTGCTTACATGGCACATCCTACAGCGAGGTAGGAAATACAATCGTGATAAATTTAAATAATTCACCCCATATAACCTATGTGTTATCACGTATGGCCCTATTAATCTATCACCAAGTATGCCTGCCCATGCATTTATTGAGAATCGGTGTTGATGCCTTCTTTCCTAAATTGCTTTCAAATTTACATCCGATCATATATGCTGCTTACGGACTGTCACAAACTTGTTAACCCTGCTTTATCCGTAAATAAAATGTTGGATGTAAAAAGTGCGTCTAAGACACACTTCTGGAACAGCCATTGCTATTATCACCGTCTTGCATCGTGATCTTGTTGCCTTAGGGCTTGAATGCGCTGTGGATGATGTGGGTACAGTAATTATTCGTGAAGATAAGAAAGAGCTTCCGCTGTTAATTCATCGCTCAATTGTTCCAGTGTTTTCTTTGACTTAACTTAGCACCCGCTCCTCAATTTCAGTAGTACGAACTGTGTAGGGCTTTCTACCGTCTTCAGAGGTGCTAGCTTACCTGTGTCCCTGAAACGCTGGAGAAGTCTGCGCAACAGCTTATCAGAGGACACACTGCGCAGTGGACATTTTTAAGCGTAGGGTGCACAGCGTCGCAGGCTACGTCCATTTGCTGAACCATAGCAGATGATCCAGATCGCGATCTGGTTTATAATTTTAACTATTATATCAAGATCTCAGTTTGTCTCCGGTATGGTTTCTAAAATTAAGTATGTAGATGTACTACACCATTTGTACACACAAACAGCACAATAACAATTAATGCAAAAGTGAATCTCTCTTTGTAAGATGTTAATATGATGATACATATCCCGGGTTGCCAGTACTGTACAATAAGGCACATAAACACGGCGCAAGCACGAAGCGCACAACTGATTGAAAACTACCTAACGGTAGATAGAGTAAGACATCATAACCACCTACTGACACATTTGATGTAGCGCCAATCCAACGACTAAGCTAATATTAACAACAAAGCGTTGCACAACTCTTACTATAAACACATGGTTATCTAAGAAATTATGCGTTTATAGAGTCAAGTTTAATTATTAATTGTTCTTGTTTCGGACAATTAACACCAACTCTCAAAATATTCGAAACGTTTCTTGAACACCTTGTATATAGAAGTCGTGATACTGTCGCGAGCCACTGTGACAGTTATTAATAAGAAAAATGCTTTCAGTTTTACACGTCTTTTATAAAATGTGGCGCTGTCAAAGCCAATGCATCTGCAACTGCCTGATTCCTCGCTATGTGTGGCATCGTTCCTAATTTTGCAAATGGTCGGAGGTCATCTGCCGAAAGGACAAACGGCCCTACGGGGAGCGCTCCCACATCGACCAGCGTCACAGCAATAACAGGCTAGTAGTTCATTAGCGACGTGCACCAGTTTGAACAAATATTAAATGTAAGTTTCTAAACAGTTATGTATGGCTTCTAATGGCTCGTTTTAGTTTCTAATTAATAATTCAACAATTATTACTCTTGTCACCCGACCGTGTGGGAGTAACCGCGTGGTCTAAGGCATCATGCTAATGACTGGGCGACCGCTCCCGCTGGAGATTAGAGTCCTGCTTCGGGAATATGACTGTATGTGTGTGTGTGTGTGTGTGTGTGTGTGTGTGTGTGTGTGTGTGTGTGTGTTGGCCATAAGGTTAGTTTAAGTAGTTTGTAAGTCAAAGGACAGATGGCCATAGCAGTTTCTCATAGTCTCCTTTTGAATCATCTGTTCAGGTTTCTGTCAACGAAATATATCGGAACTAAAAATAACTTAGAAACACCTTAAGAGTTGATGTCAAACGAGATAGATGGACTTACTAATTACTAAGTAATTGTTAATGATTGTTCATATCGTGCGAATAACTGTGAAAATAATTTAAATTCCTTACAGATAAATGTAAAGTTTTTGATGGAACAGAACAGACAAGGCCCCAGTTATAATTTCGGAATCGCATTCTTCAATTGTAGACACGACATTTAAAGTTAGTCTTTCCAATTCAGTGTTATATATATAAGCTTTCTTTAAGCACATTTAACAGTTGCAGTACTTGCACCTTAATCTCACTAACTCGGTTTACATACGTAAACGATGAAATGAAATTGTCATATACCGGTGCTTCGCCTGAAGAGCGGGCAACCAGCAATGCAGGATACAAGCGCAAGGATGCATACCAGTAAGGCGTCCCACAGCGGCGGTTCCGAAGTCACCAGAGGACGCGACGAGCACTGCCGGAGAACGCACTAAACCGAAACTATTTTCCTCCGAACAGTCACGTGAGACCAGCTGGAGACAGCCACGTATCACTGCGCGCTGACTATTTGGGGGGGGGGGGGGGGGGGTGCAGTGCAACACGACGGCAGTTCTCCGCCGACCGCCTCCGAGAACCATAGCTGAGGGAAATTCCTCTCTGGGGAAGAGTCTCTGCCAGCGACACCGCGCCTCCAGGACTTACCGCAATGGAATACGTCGTCCGGCTCCGTCTTCCTGGCCGTTCTCTCAAGACTGTCGTTATCTCCCTGGCTTGTACCTATATAAATGATCTGATGGACAGAGTAACTTGTAATTTGCGTCAGTTTGCTGATTATGCTGTGGCGTATGGGAGGGTATCGTCTTTAACTGACCGTAATAGCATACAAGATGACTTAGACAAAATTTCTAGTTGGTGCGAAGAATGGCAGCTAGCTCTCAATGTAGAAAAATGCAAGGTGATGCGCATGAGTAGGAAAAACAATCCTATAATGTTCGAATACAGCATCAGTAGTGAGCTTCTTGATGCGGTCGCGTCGTTCAAATATCTAGGCGTAACATTGCAGAGCGATATGAAATGGAACGAACATGTAAGGACAGTTGTGAGTAAGGCGGACAGACGACTTTGGTTCATTGGGAGGATTTTGGGAAGATGTACTTCATCTGTAAAGGAGACCGCGTATAAAACGCTTTTACGACCACGTCTTGAGTATTGCTCAAGTATTTGGGACCCGCAGCAGATCAGTTTAAATGGAGACATAGAAGCAGTTCAGAGGCTAGCAGCTAGGTTTGTTACTGGTAGGTTCGACCAATGCGCGAGTGTCACGGAAATGCTCCGGCAACTCAATTGGGGATCGCTGGATGAAAGACGACGTTCTTTTCGTGAATTTCTGTTCAGTAAATTTAAAGGCCCGGAATTTGAAGCTGAGTGTGGTACTATCTTGCTGCCGTCTGCTTACATTTCGCGTAGTGATCACAAGATAAGAGAAATTAGGGCTCGTACGGAGGCAAATAGGCATTATTTTTCCTCTTTCTATTTGGGAGTGGAATAGGAAAGGAAATGCCTAGTAGTGGTACAGTGTACCCTCCGCCACGCACCTTACGGTGGATTGCGAAGTATGTTATGTAGATGTAGATGTACCTAATTGGTAGAGAAGAAAACGCTTAGTTGTTTGTTGTATTTTCCTTAGTTCAGAAGTTTGTTTTGTTTCCAGAAGATGTTTAGTTTATCTTGTCAATAAACACAATTTCCGTATCAGACAATGTCTTTCAGTTATTATCTCCTGACGCGATATATAGCAAAAATCTATATTGTTTAAAAAGGAACATGAAGTTGTTGTTCGTTCTAGAAGTTTTGACATTATTGTAAACATTAAAATAATAGTTCTGAAATGTTTGAAATACATCTGCCAACCAAAAATTATAATTAGTGAAATAACAGAACACCTAAAAACAATACATACTAAAAGAAAGGCGTTATTCTTTACTGCGAGATATTTTTTCTAAATTGCTTTCACCAGCTTTCTCTTTCGAATGAGAACATATAGGAAGATATGATCATCGTAATAAAATAAGAAAAATCAGATCTAAAAGAGAAAGATGTAGGTGTTCTTTTTACCAAGCTCTATTAGAGAATGAAATGTTAGAGAAGTATCATAAAAGCGGTTCGATAAGCCCTTCACCATTGCCTATGAAGATGCAAATGTAGAATGTTCAGTAATTAGTGTTCTCACATCAATTACTGAGTTTAACGTAGAAAAGCAACTTATCACATTTTCGTATTTAGATAAACTCGTTATTTTCATGAAACCTCATTATCACTAGAATGTAGCTTTCTTCATTAGAATTCTGTTGTAATTTTAGCATCTCGTGACTTTCCTTCGTTAAAACGTTAATTAAAATCATACTGCATGTATTGTTATCAAAGAAGATCATTGTTTGACAAGATATAAATAATCAGCCAGTTACTGTCAGAGTAGTTGTAATGTGAGTGTTGTTGTCAACTAGTATATCGTGTACTTTGGTTCGATGAATGTCAGATGGATTCTAAAAGGACTAGTATGAATTCTTCCAGTGACATGTTTGAAAAACTCGTGAATTTTATGCAGCAATATCGAGATACTAGTTATCTTTAGCCTTGGGGAGAAGCATATACATTTTTTGTGTATATAGAGCTGACGATACCTACCTGACTTAACATCTGTCATAAAATCGGTCATTAGTAGTAAGTATGTTACAAGTATCAATTCTGTACATTTAGGTGAAATGTAGCCTAACTGTAGGACAGGAATGAAGAAGTGCATTATTGAAAAAAAATGTTCAAATGTTTATAAATCTAAGGGACTTCGCTACGTTTATCATCAGTCTCTAGGCTTACAAACAACTTACACTAACCTAAAGTAACTTATGCTAAGGACAACAGAAACACCCATGCCCGATGGAGGACTTGAACCCACGACGGCCATCATTGAAATTATATAGCTTCGTTGAGGAGTATAGGAACTTCAGCTAAATAAGGATCAGAGTTACAACGAAGAGAAACGAGAGGTATAACCTAAGTATGACAGGCATTTTGTGGTTAGATTAGTATAATAAGACTAACCCTTTCATTCCCAATGTTGCCTTAAGGCAATGTCATCTTTATCTGTTCCTCGCCACAACAATTTGTCCATAGATTGCTGACAACACTGCAGGACTTTTCAAAATTCATTGTGACTAGGTTGATTACCATTACTTTGATGCAACACTGAGAATTAGGCTACAATGCTTTGATAAAATATGTGTTGTCACTTTATGTCATAGTTGAAGTACGTGCACCAATACTTTCAGTTATTACATCAAGGCAAAGGAAACACGGTAATTTGAAAATTTCATTATTGGAGACTGTTAAGTGTCTAAATCAGCAGTGAACAGTTTGAATATGATGTAAGGTTGCGATAAAGGGAACATATTTAGCCCAATTATGCCATATGGATTCATCCAAAATTTCACTTAATTAAGAAAAATAAATAAATTAATAAAATAAATTCTGAAAAATGTAGATTTATACATTGTTAAAATCACTACTTGTATAAACATGTTAATAAATTTCTAAAATTTAATAATGAAAGGGTTAAGTGTTTTACTTCTGGCTGTTGAGTTATGAAGTATCTTCTTTGAAATTTGAGTGCACAGCAGATCTGGATATATACAATGAAGGCTTCCACGGACTGAGTGTCATCACTTTAAATTTCTGGCTTGAGATGCCGCGCTGCATACATTAAACCATCACTGAAGTTTCGTCATCCACTGCGAAAGAGCTTCTTTGAGATGAGGCGGTGAACTGAAACTAACTTGTTTAGGGAGATCATTGAACAGCGAGCGCTGCAGACCATCAGAAATAGTCCGGCTAGATGATATAGTTACGGCAAACGACACCTTTGTTATATGGAGACACAGTCTAGAGGAAAGGTCGGCAAGTAATCTTAGATGGGATACTTTTGAAAATTTTTATCGTGGTCCAGATGTAAAACCGTATGTTCCTTATTAATTTTTTATTTCAATTTTCACTCACAAAATAATATGAAATACATAACATGTAAAATAATAATGTATAAAAATCCAAAAAAATATTATTGGCTATTTATTTTTATTATCATACACAAAAAGTATGAAATAAGATGGATAACTTTTATTGGAAAGTCCAGAAACGGGTCATACATTATAGATACTTTTTTATTTTAATTTTCTCTAAGAAAGAAGGAAATACAGTGAAATGTGCGTATATGTATTTAAAAAATCCATTGGAAAAATTACATTTGCCGCCTTGAGCAGTTATGTTCACGTGCGGAGCTGCTTACGCAAATAGTGCCTTCAAAGTGGGCGATCTTGAGCGAAAATTATTCTCCAAAAATTTCATTTTTGAAAATGAAATTTCACGCATACGAGTATATTTGGAGCCAAACACAGACGCCAGGCAGATCGCAAATTTTTGGCAATTTTCATATTTCTCAGGGATATGTTGACTCCAAAATTCTTCTGTAGATACAGTTTTATACTTTTGCAAGGAAATGTCCTCCTGCGAGTTTATTATCTTCATTTGGAGTAAAGGCTTTGAAAGGTGGAACAACTTCGCAGCCACATCCGTCCATTCTGTTGCAGGAGAAACCTCAAAGGTGATTTTAAAAATCGTGACATCTTGTCTACTTCTGAAATGTCTTTGAATCTTAATGCAAATTTCTTCTTAAGATCTGCCAAGAAATTTGATAATATGAAAGGGTCTAATTCAGGATTATTTTTGTATTACAAATTGTAGGGAAATGAAGAAATTCTTGACTTAACACGTCTCTTTCAAAGAACCAGCACGCGACGGAATGATGATACACGTTGAACGAAGTCACATTTTAATTTCCCACTTCCTTGTTGCTCGGTGTTATTATCTAAATAAAAATTGTTTTATTTTTTGTTTTTATTTTTTAATAAAAATATTTTTGGCGCACAAGTTTTTGGCCTTCTGCGGTCCACATGTGGACCGCGGTCCGCCAGTTGCCGACCGCTGCTTATAGAGAAACTGCATGCCTTCCTGTTACAACACAAATTATTCCAAAAATTAAATTTACTATGGAGAATGAAAATATGGAACTTTTTATCTATTTAATTATTCATTTTAATTTCAGATGTGACTGTAATCAAACCAAAGGACGAGGCTCTGTGCCATAGGGTGTACAGCAAAAACATAAGCGTCGACGGCTATCTGCATACAGATTCTATTCATTACCGAAGTCAAAATAGAGGGTTGATGAAAACATTAGCAATTAGGGAGTACAATATATATAATAAATTTATTTACGAAGTGAGAATTAACGCCTATGACTGACATTCCAGAAGTATGATTTCTCTAACAAGGAGGTACATCGAACACTTCACCCTAGGCAGAGAACCCAGATCAGAAAGGAACGACACCAGCCCAAGGAGAAAGTTTTTCTATCATTTATCAGCAGGGTCACTGATGCGGTCGGAAAGTGTAATGCGAGTACGATGTAAAAACTGTTTTCAGAACTATCGCTGGCTTTCAGGTGGGGCAACCCATAAATTCCACAAAATAGCTAGGAATTACTATTACTTCAGACTTAAACTGGTAAGAACACGTAGGTAATGTCGTGGGAAAGGCGAACCAGAGACTGCGTTTTACTGGCAGAACCCTTAAAAGATGCAACGGACGTACTAAAAATCTGCATATACTACGCTTGTCCGTCCTCTTCTTGGAAGTATTGCTGCCGAGTGTTGGATCCTTATCAGGTGGGTTTGACGGAGGACATCGAAAGAGTCCAAAGAAGGGCAGCATGTTTTGTATTGTCACGATACAGGGGAGACAGCGTTACGGAAATGATACAGAATCTGGAATGGGAATCATTACAACAACGGTGCTTCTCACTGCGGCGTGGCCTACTTACGAAAAACTTCAAACGCCAACATTCTCCTTCGAATGCGAAAATATATAGGTAGAAATGATCATCAGAACGGAGAGATTCATGTGTTCTTTCTTCCCGCGCGCTATTCGGGAATGGAATGGGAGATAAATAGTATCACGGTGATTCGATGAACCCTCTGCCAGGCACTTAAATGTGATCTGCAGAGTATCGCATGTATATTTAGATGTAGATAGGCGAAAGTGCACTGTTCCTGTAGATCGGAGGAAGAAATCACATTTTAAGCCTTACACTAAGCACAACAGGCATAAGTAAATACTGAATTAGTATTGTATTCTGTTTTCTATTACAACAGAACTCTTACAAAAAAATGTCTGTCTGTTGGACTCTTCACATGGTCGTGAAGTTTTCGTACAGCGTTTCCACAGTGGCCTTTCGAACAGGAAATCGCGTAACAAATTCCAATCGCCAACATTCTACTTCGAATGCGAAAATATATTGTAGGTAAAAAAGATCATCAGGTGGAAATACGAGAAATCAGAGCTCGAACGGAGCGCTTCAGGTGTACCTTCTTCCCGCGCGCTATTCGAGAATTGAATGGGAGATGAATAGTATAAAGGTGGTTCGATGAACCCTCTGCCAAGCACTTAAATGAGATTTGCAGAGTATCCCATGTAGATGTATATTCCTGCTACTATGTCATTCTGACGCGTGAGCTTGTCTCCGTTTTCTGTTGCCAGTTCGTCTATAAAAGAACGTCTTCGGTTGGTTTGGTGTTCGATTAAATGATACAGGAAGATTGTCTGAGACTGCACAACGAATTTCGCTTTACATTTTGTTTGTAGCCCCTCTAACTGTCGGCGCTTGATACTTATTAATTTTGCCTTAATCGCCTTTATTTGTGCTGTATATATGTTGTTCGTATTAGCTTTTGCATACAACTCCCGTAAAACGGTGTATTAGAATTAGGTTGTTCGTTTTTCGTCCCTCGCTTGTTCATAACAGTAAGACATTAAACACCTACGTAGCCTCTTCTTGGTAAAGTTCGTCTACCACTCTCCTTTTGAGGCGTATCGATGCATAGACCGTACGCACTGAGACCAAGTCGACATGATAAGTCCGTCTAGATCTGTGTCCTGCAAACGGGATACGTTAAGCATCCACTGCCATCTGAATCGCCTGGTAGGTTGCGGGTCCAGGTTGATAGTGGTTGCGTACACGCAGTGGTCGGAGCAGGGGGCTGGGATGACGATTAAAACCTCAATATCGTCATTTTTGTTACCTCTGGCGTTCAGCGTCGCGCTGGCATCAACAGCCTCGGCCGTGAGACCAGGTTTCGCTGACGGCGAGATCGGTCTCCCGGGCCCCCGCGAACAGCTGACGGGCGCGTCGCCTCGGTCTAAATTAGAGGGAAGCGTCGCCAACCGCCTGTGACGTCACCGCCCGGCGGCCGGTATTTTAGACTGGCTGGCCGCCGACTTTCCGCGACGGAAACAAAACCCTGTTTGTTTTGCCACTCGAAACGAAAATCCGGGTTTGCCAAGGGCATCGGTGCGGAGTATACGAAACAGAAAACATTTACGATTCTAAATCGGTGACTGGGTAAGTTCATGGAACTCAGGTGTTCAAAGTACGTTTCATGAAGAGCTATATTACCAGCGTCGTGTAGAAGAACGAATGTGACGACGCCAGCATGCTTGAAGCCATGTGATCTCTGCATAGTTTGTTAACGTTATGCTTCTGAGTGTTAATTAAAGCAAAATACACTGGCTAAAACAGAGGATCAGTTGATAAACTAGGTTCTAAAGTATTGTCATCGGCAGAATGCATTAAAAGGGCCCTACTTCTTTCTGTCGGTTCAATGGAGTGGAGACTATATATATATATATATATATATATATATATATATATATATATATATATATATATATATATACTGTCCGTTCTATGGAGTGGAGACTATATATATATATATTCTCCACTCCATAGAACCGACAGAAAGAAGTCGGACCATTTTAATGCATTCTGCATTAAGCAAACGTTCAACGATTTGTAGAGCTTATGGGACTTAACTACAGGGGTCATACACACACTCACACACACACACACACACACACACACACACACATATATATATATATATATATATATATATCAGTCCCTACTAAGCCCTCAAATGGTACGGTGCGGGTCGGATCCGACCCAGCGGTTCAATTTTACTCTACACTGCTCTACCCGCTCCGTGTAGAAAGTCGAGCCTAGGGACTGATAACAAGAGCAGTTAAATCCCATAGATTTACAAACATTGGAACATTTTCGTATTCAATTTTAATACTTACTGTGTACATATTGGGTGTTTCACTAACTGTGTTTGCCTCTGTAACTTATAAAATAATAGGTGACGGGAAATTTTAATGCGGTAGGTCAACACAAGAAATGTTACACTTTCTGCGGAGCTATGAACGTAGTTTATTGTATCATTTTCCAAAGAGTAACAGCACAAAGATATAATTTTTTTAATGGAACAATAGTTTTTTCTATCGTGCATTGGAATCGTTGAAACCAGCTGCGTCCAAATCAATTTAAACTATATTCCTATCACTGTTAGTTTGGGAGCTACAACCCTTCAAAGTTTTAGGGGCAGATACCACACGCTGTACATAATACATGGCTGTGTGGTGGGTGATGGATGTTATGGCGGTGGGAAGTTGATTTACATTAGATGTTCATATGTGTGGCCATGTTCCTCAATGCATAATACAATGCGTCGTCGAAAGGATCTGCGAACGAGATGTAACATCGCTGTTGTGACGGAGCGACATGCGTCCTCGATGCGCCGTTTTAGATCATCTGGCGATGGTGGCTCAGTAACATAAACACGATCCTTTAGATATCCCCACCTGGTGTTAAATCGGGCGATCTTGTGGGCCATGAATGAGGACCATGGCGCCCCAACCATGTCAACGTACTCATTGTTCGTGTATGCCATCGTCATCCGATGTCAGTAACTGTGGTATATTGAGCCCCGGTTGTTTGTGTGGCTCCAACTGTCGGGTATACGACCGTGTGCGGCGACAGTCGGCAGTCTAACAGCACATCGAGGAAGCTTCTCGCTCCGTGACACCGGCGACGTTACAACTCGGCCGCACCACAATTAGAAGGCGCATTATGCGCAGCGTTTGTGGTATCTGCCCCTGAAACTTTGAAGGGTTGTAGCTCCCAAACTGTGATTGGAATGTAGTTTAAATGTTAAGTATACTGTCATTAAGTGGGGAAGAGTTAACGTTTTCTAGCATTAACGATTTATCCCTTTTTATTTGCCATTGTAAAATACCATCTTTTGTTACCAAATCCATAATGTGCAGTCTTCTGCACGGAGTTTATGCTGTTTGCTTCCATTGTCAGCGAACTACCGCAGCACGGCGCCCCAGTACGCGCGACTGATCCGCAGCGGCAACATTACGGCAACCGAGGTAGTGGTAATAAGAAATTTGCTGCAAAGGGGGTTGGTGTTGACTTGTGTTTACCAAACGAATACACAAGCAGTTTGGGAATCTGATGACCTCCGCAGTTTTTTCCTCCTAAAACTTCCAACCAACAACACCAACAACAACACAAGCAGTTGGATTCTGATTCGTGAGCAGGTAGGGCAATGGAACAACAACGTGACGTACCCGTAGCTATGGCATGGAGAGTCATAGGAAGTTTGGATGCGGGACAAACAGAGGGAGGTGGCTGCCCCTTTTAGTGTGTCCCAAAATGTAATTTACAGGACCTGGACGGTATTTCATACAACAGGAACCGTTAAAAGAAGGCATCCACGGGTAACATCAGCAAGAGATGACCGTTATCTCCGGTTAACAGCCAGTCGTGAGTGGCTGAGTGCAACTACGGTGCGATGTATTCTCCAGGCAGTAACAGGACGTTGCTGGTAGAACTTCCGGGTTATAAGGCCGTGGTCCATAAAACTTTCCAGATTCACCTAACGTTTCGTCCAGAGCTGCGCCGGACATCCTCAGAGGTCTTCTTACTTGCGTTGAGTCTTGGCGACTGATGAGTCGGGTGTCTAAGAGCGCCATATATACAGTGAAAAATGGGCGTGGTCAAGCTGTTACATTATCAGCAGAGATATTCCTTGTCAAAGATAAAACATCACTATCGATTGCAATCGGTCAGAGATAAAACCTGTCGACCTTTCAAAGCTACTGTCCATATGTCGCTAAGTTTCATAGCTTCTTCTTTCCTGTTAAAATTTTATTTATGTTTGTATATTTCAGTAGCTTCCCTGTATTGTCGTGGATAATAATTCGTCATTGTAGATAAAACAGATGTTTCGGAGAAGCTCACTACATTACGATATCTTTTTTTCCTTCTTATTGTGATCCCATTTTTATGAAATTATCCCTGTATTTTGAGCCAAACTTTGTTCAACTTTCTTGCGAAAACCGCATTGCAAAATTTGTCTAGTGAATACAATAACTATAGTATGCAGCCATGCAACCATGGTTGGTCACTACATTGATATGTTAAAAAATCTGTTACATTCAGCTAGTTTGACATATGATTATGCATAGCTGATATAACGATGACTGGTGCATTGAGGATGATCACTACGTGATCGAAATAGATGTGCAAAAACATTAATAAGAAACGACCAATGCTGCATACTATAGTTATTGCATTCATTGTTTTGTGGTCGCTGAGCACACCGAGGCAAAAAAATGGAATCAAACCATATATATATATATATTGTCTAGTGGTTGTCAATATTGAAGTTAGATCTACATTTACACTTTTATTATAATGTAGAAGATAATGTGTAACAGGGAGAAACTGGCATAGTCAAGTAGAATTTAAAAAGAAAATCTTCTTCCCCGTCACGCGTCCTTCTAGATTCGCTGTCTCGGAAGGTCAGGGGAGGTTTCGACCGTGTGTGCGCCATGCTGCTGCTGCTGCTGCGTAACCGCTAGTTAGGATGCGAAGGGCGCCGCCGTAAAAAGCGACCCTAATAGAAAGCGCTGCTCGCCCTATTAAGAGCGCAGTAACGGCGCCCTTTTACATTTATCGCTCCGCGTCGGTCTCCGAGCTGCCGGCTAAATGGCGTGTTTTCGCAACCCCCACAAGGCCCGGTCGTTCCACTGCGTGCGCACCATAACACACACAGACCCGCGAGCGCTACGCCGCGATTTCGGCTCACTCGGTAGAAGCCCGCTGCGGTCAGTGACGACAGACTGAGCAGTAGGGCACCTGGATATAGACGGGCATGTGCATCCGCCATTTTTGTTCCTTCGCTTCGACGCGCGATTGTAGAATAGGACAGTCAACACGCTTTCAGCATGTTGGACTGTGCAGCTCTGAACTGTTTTCTAGTCGTATACATATTTGGATTAAAAAATAATCTCGTAGTAATAAATTATTGTAATACGATTTAACAAATCGTTAAATTATGTTTTCTGGTATTTGCCCACCAGGGTGTGTATTGTGAGCTAATCTTCCGTATTCGACAGCTCACTTGTATGGGATACCACATACACTACCAAAGCTGCGCTAACATGCGAGAAATCTCGCCGGCCGCAGTGGCCGAGGGGACTGCCCTGCACGGCCACTACGGTCGGGGGTTCGAATCCCCCTCGGGCATGGATATTTGTGGCGTCCTTAGTATTAGTTAGTTCATACGTAGTTTGTAAGTTTAGGGACTGATGACTCCGTAGTTAAGTCCCATAAGCTATACAAACATTTGAATTTCGAGAAATCTCCGTTTCAGAATGCCATAAATTTGCTTCAGAATATCGTTTCTACCGGGTAGCGAATTTTTTACGGCGTATTTTCAGAATGAATATAAAATTCCTTTTCAATGCAGAAGACATATCACCATTATAAACTAGGATGCAGCAAAAGATTTTTATATATGATATATTTTCTCATTTAACAATTTACTTTCTCATTGGTGAGTTTTACTTACGGCCTCAGTGATGTAGTGTGCTGATGTTGGCAACGACTTTCGAATGCTCTTTGAAAACTCGAAGAGGTAGAATGAGAGGAAATAAATTTTCATGTTTACCATGTTCTTGTATATACACTTGTCCAGTCAATAAATTAATTATTCTCCTAAAGCGAACATTCTCTTGCTAACATTAGCAATTTACGCCGCCGATGCCATAACTAACATCGCAGTAGCTTCAAATCATCGTTACGAGACGTATCAGTCATAACTAGTTAAAAACAATGTTCATCATTTAAAAGTAATTAGTATTGTTATCGTCTAAATGTTACCACTGTTTTAGTTCGTAGCGTCGAGTCCTTCGCTAAAAAAGACAGGAGGGAAAAAAAAGAAAAAAAAAAAAACAAAAAAACAAAACACCGTGTCGAAATCTGTCGTTTACAATGTGTAGAAATTGTCCATAACTACAAATGAATTAACTCACCTCTCACAGTTTTGGAGACTTTTGGTATGTGTATTAAAAATGAAGCAAGCGACATTTGAAAGCAATAACAGCAGAAAAACTCCGCCTTTCACATGCTCACGCGGCGGGAGCTGCCGCTATAGCAGAAATTAATGCACATGCCCGTCTGTATCCAGGTGCCCTACTGAGCAGCAATACCGCGAGAGGATAAACCACAGCCGCCGCGGATTATCCGTGCGTACTGGAGCGCCGTGCTGCGGTGCGCGCCGCACGGTTGGAGTCCCCCTCTGACATTGGTGTTTGTGTTGTCCTTAGGTTGATTTGATTTGATTTTCTCAGGGAAGCCAAAACAATCTTGGTCCAACCCGCCACTGCCCGCACCGAAACTAAGTTTATTGTGCGGTATCGCTCCCTGTATATCTAGTAAAGCCAACCAATGCCCTTGAAGAGTCCAAGGAGTCCCTTTACCAGTTCTGTATTAGACACAATTTCTTCGGGTATGGTTGTCCCAAATGTTCTGTGCCTTTTACTCTCCAATGAAATGCATTCGAAGATTAGATGTGATGCAGATTCATCACCGTCATCACAGATCCTACATTTAGGGTTATTCCCATTGTATGTAGGTGTTTTTTGAAATTCCCATGGCCTGTCAGCAATCCAAGCATGAGTCTAATCTCTCTCCTGTTCAGTCCCAAGATTGCAGAGATTCTTTTAAAACATGGCTTTGGCATCATTACCTTGCCATGTTTTTGTTGATGGACTTTGGTCCAATATTCTACGTGCTGTCTTCTGAGCCAGTTACGTACCTCCAATTTGATCATTGCCTTGGTGATTGTCAGGACAGGTTCAGGTCCAATAAATGGAGTCTCTGCCCTCGCTAATCTGTCGGCATGTTCGTTGCCACTGATCCCCGAGTGGCCAGGGACCCACAATAGGTTTACTCTATTGCTTTCCCCTAGCTCCACCAGAACGCTGTGACATTCTGCAACAATTTTACACCTTGTTGCAGGAGCTCCCAGTGATCTCAGGGCTGCCTGGCTGTCTGAATAAATATAGATCCTACGGTCTTTGTAGCACCTACGGAAATTCTCCTCCACACACGCCCCCTGATGGCAGTGATTTCGGCCTGGAATACTGAGGCCAGTTTCCCAAGAGAGATGACGCCCTCCAGTCTTTCCTGCACGCCGTATACCCCGGCCCCAACGCCTTGGTCTGATTTTGACCCGTCAGTGAACCAGACAATATCCCCCGTACGGTGTCGAACTATTTTCTCCCACTGCTCCCTACTTCCAATTGTTATATTGAAAGGCTTGTTGAATCAGTATGGGGTTATAATATAGTCGGTTGGCACTTCCCCAACCTTTCCTACATTTAACTCACTCACTATTTTAGTGTGTGATTCTGGATATCCCAAAGAGTTCCAGTTTTGCCAGTTTCGAGCCTGTATGTACCAGCCGCTGCCTCCATCTTAACCCAAAGGTGTAATGGGGGCATATCCAGCATGGTTTCCATCCCAGCAGTTGGTGTGCTGCTAATTCCGCCTGTTATGGCTAAGCAGGGTAATCTCTGCACCTTACCAAGCTCCTTAGCAGCAACCTGCTGTTCTACCTTCTTCCACCACACGACCGTCCCATAGGTGATCCTGGGTCTAATCACCGTGGTGTATATCCAGTGCATACCCTTGGGGCTCAGGCCCCAAATTTTGCCACACGCTCTACTGGTACTTACCAGAGTACCTTTTGCCTTGGAGCAAATATTCCTAATGTGAGGGGTCCATGTCAGTTTCTCATCTAGGGTAACCCCTAGATATTTCACTGTCCCCTTCACAGGTAGCGCTTCACTGAAAAGCATTAGATTCCAACTTGAATGTTGTATATGCTTCTTTGTGAATGGTACAACAACAGTCTTCTTAGGACTAACCCCCAGATCCTGTTTTCTGCACCAGTCTTGCACAATGTCCAACGCACCTTGTGCCACATTCTTGACTGTGTCAGCAAATTATCCAAGTATTACTATGACAAGATCATCTGCGTATCCTTGGCAAAAGTACTGCCTAGAGTTTAATTCTCCAATGAGATCATTCACCACTAGATTCCACAATAATGGGGAAAGAACTCCTCCTTGCGGTCAACCCCTAGTGGTGTTGATCCTTAGGTTAGTTTACCTCGGTTTAAGTAGTTTGTAAGCTATGGACTAATAACCACGCATTTGAGTCCGATAGATTTACAAACATTTGAACATTTCTTTGATAAACCATAGTCGTGGCCTTTTCTGATGGGGAGGTGAATTATAAAACCTGAGCCTTTATTCAGCGCCCGTAATTGACTGAGCGAGTTTTGCATTTCACACACACTCAATAGACAGGAGATACACGTGTGTACTTTCTACAACTTTATTTATGTTAGTCACAGATATACATACACATATACAGAGATTAAAACAAACAAAGACTTTATTAATCCGTAACATCCTCCCTACCCTGGTCCATCCCACTCTTGTCAATCTCAAGTGGGATAACCAGTTGCACCGGTCGAGTAATACGTCTTCCGTCTGGTATCTGAAGAATTAAGGTTCGCACTATTCCATCTCTCCCTGGTCTTCTTTCCACAATGCGGGCTTTCTTCCACATATGCCTCGGCTGTCTGTCTTCCTCTAAGAGTACAATATCTCCCACACGATATTTATCAGGTTTCCCTTTAGGCCGTTGGACTTCATGAAAGTTTAATTCCAGGAGATACTCCTTCTTCCATCTTTTCAGGAAATCATTTTGCAGTTTTTCCCTTTGTTTTGCCAATTTTATTAGATTCTTCTCTGTACTTGGTTCGGGACCGGACGGTATTGTACTCGTGTTCGAAAGTACTAGTAATCGGTATCTTTGCCTGTATCTCCCTCATCTATCACTCTACTGAACCGTGTTACTAACTTCCGTTCAGTACTTCGTTTCCTTTTCAACTTACCTAAACGCATCTCTATATCTGACATTGTACTACGAAGTGACGTTCAAGCACGATATCAAAGATAAGTGCTACATGGACAGCGACACTCTATGACAGCGACCAAGGATTGTTTTTAACACTCAAGCAAAAACAAACAAAGGAAGGCGCAGTGTGCGTCTCAATATTCTCAATAATCGAAATTAGAGAACTATTATTATCAACTGCACTTGCTTGTGTAACAAAATATTCTCTGAGTGCCTGCGAGAGAAATTGTTCTACACAAGCTGCTTGAAATAAGCTACGTGACTGCACGCTGCACTGCCGTAAACTGTCTCCGCTCTTACCTCGATTAGAGGTCGTGGAACAAACGGACGTCGTATTTCGTGTTGCAGCTGCTTTCTTTTACCTTCTCTCAGCTTCCGTCGCTTCAGAGTTCCCTGGTTTCGGCACCATTTTGCATTTCACACACACTCAATAGACAGGAGATATACATGTGTACTTTCTACAACTTTGTTAGTCAAAGATATACATACACATATACAGAGATTAAAACAAACAAAGACTTTATTAATCCGTAACAGCGAGGTTAGCTTAGATAAGGTGTTGATTCCGTAGATCCGTATTGAGTAGATCCTCTTGGATGTGAAATATATAACATTAAGTGAAGTGAAAGTGACATAGTGCCTATCCACAACACGAAAAACAGCGCATATCCACCAAAATGACAAACTGTCAAAAAATATCAGTGACGTTTTGTGAGTTGAAGAATCACAAACATAACTACATGTGGTATTAAGACAATACGAATTAAACCTCCCACTGATGATGCTGCAACGCCAGCTAAACATGTATGGGAGAAATAAAAAAAATTGTGTTTGCTCAAGGCGGACCTTTCCTATAAAATAAATTTATTTTGTAAGCAAACACGGAGATTGAAGAGCTTTTCAAACCTCAAGATAATTTTAATTTTTTTTAAAGCTGATATAATACTAATAATATTACGAAAACAGATACATGCATCATTTGTTTATATTCAAATATTTGTCTCTGTAGTGGAAAGAGTTGGCCGCTAGTAAGTCTTCCAGGCTCTTTTTAAACTGATCTGTATTTAATAAAGGTTTGTCATGATTGGGGGCGATGTGTAATCAGTTTATTGAAGACAAGAGCAAATATCGCTTTTTGTTTTTTTATTAAGATTACAGGTTTCGGCAATTTAACTGCCAACTTCGAATCTTAGTTTACATTCTTGGCAACATTATTATTAAAAGCTTTCTAAAACACATTTACTCGCCAACTTAATTGTTGGCTTGTCTACATATAAATAAAACATGATCATCAACATCCTGTAATACGGTGTGGCCACTAAGTTTTGTTTATATGTTGACAAGCCAACAAATTGGCGAGTAAATTGTGTTTTAGAAAGCTTTTAATCATAATGTTGCGAAGAATGTAATCTAAGATCCGAAGATGGCCGTTAAACTGCCGAAACCGGTAATCTTAATAAAAAATAAAAAGCTATCTTCAATAAATTGATCTTTATTTCTAGCAAATTTATTAATTGTTGCTGGTAAATTATTGGAAGCGTGTGTGAACCGAAGCGCTTCGATATTTGGTATGGCTCTTCCGTCTTTAGAGGAACCGGGAGGAGTATCGCTGGCCGATCTCGTGAGGGGGGGAGGGGGGTTTACGCGGCGGTGTGGAGTAGCCGAGCGAGCTAAGGCGCCTCGCTGTGGAACGCGTGGGTGCTCCCCGTCGGAGGTTCGAGTCCTCCCTCGGGCATGTGTGTGTGTGTGTGTGTGTGTGTGTGTGTGTGTGTGTGTGTGTGTGTGTGTGTTTGTTCGTCTTAAAGTTAGTTTAAGTGCTTTGTAAGCCAAGGACTGATAACCAGAGTAGTTAAGTCCCATAGATTTACGAACATTTGAACGTGAAGGTATGCTAGTGGGTGAATTATAGGGTCGACTGGCGGACAGTGAAGTAGTGTGGTGGTCGAGACCAACGAGAAAGACAGACCGCGGCGCGCATGTCACGTCACGTCACGTCGCTAGCGGATTGGCTGGCCGCTATGAGGCAGTGGGTTGTGCCCCAGCGGCCGGCCAGTCAGCTAGCGATCGCGCCGGTTCAGGCGTCACTTGATCATGTGCGCGCCGCGGCCTGTTTTTCTCGTTGGTCTCAGTGGTGATCTCCACACCTGTAGCACTCGGCGCATTTAACCGACGGTGCGACCGCAGAAGCGTTTGTTTACGAGGCTAAGAGTTCGGTAGTCTGCTGTCGCAATGGTGTAAAGTCAGCTCAGGGAGCCTTGTGCTGGAGTTCGATGTTAACTGCCTCTGTGCCATTCTGCTTCTTAAAAAAAAAAAAAAAAAAAAAAAAAAAAAAAAAAAAAAAAAAAAAAAAAAAAAAAAAAAAAGTTCAAATGTTTGTATAGCTTATGGGACTTAACTTCAGGGTCATCAGTCCCTAAACTTACAAACTACTTACGAACTAGCTAAAACTAAGGACGGCACAAATATCCATGCCCGGGGGGGGGGGGATTCGAACCCCCGACCGTAGTGGTCGTACAGACCGTGACTGGAGCGCCTCAGTCCTCTCGCCCACCGCGGCCAGCAGCGATCCCTCTTGCCCTGGCTTGTGGAACAAGTGTGTCGTTGCGTGTGGTTCCGCCATTGTGTCTGTATTTCTGGCTCATGCTTCTTGTAAAGTACTTAGGCGTAATTTATTACTGTATACCTGCTCTTTTTTGTTATAAATTATGATTCTTAAAGCGAATATTGTGGAAGATTCTTTGTATTGTGTTTGATAATGTTATGGGATCATTAACCATCATCAAGTGGCCATGGCTGATAAAGTATAGTAGTTTTCTTAAGGCTTGGACGACATTTGCCGGTGAATTACAAAAGGGGAAACAAAAAACAGTGATTGGTCATTAATCGTGGCCGTTCAGGCATTTATTTGTTTTGAATAATAATAATAGTATACTTATTGTGTTGCATGCCTGGGCTGCTGAACGTTTCTGTGTATTCGTTCTTACGTCAGGTTCTGTTTCTTAACAGGTTGTTGAGGTCTCAAGTGGTCGCTCTGTAATTACATTCATTCCTTTAGTGCTGGATGGCCGTTTCTTTCGTGCCATCTCCCGTCGCCTCAGGTCTAAGCGGCGGTGCCACTTATCTGGTTCCGGCACGGCTGTGACATCCACCAGACGCGTTGGGCACACTTGGGCTACAACCACGGAAGACACTGAAGCTCTACTTGACCTATGCCACTATTTTTGAGGAGGCGATAACAAATTATGTTAATTTATTATTATTCTTGTTATTATGGCTTAGAACTGGTTTTACTATTCTTATTTGGGGCCTATGGATGTTTGTAAAGCTTGATTCAATCAATTGTTACTATCAGTTTCTTAATTGTTCCAATTGTTGTTAATTTTACCAGAGCAGAATTTTTCTAGTTGAGGTTTTCTCCTTTTAATGTTACATCTGTTGTGGTGTTTTAATATTTTATTAATCTGTGATTTACGAAATCTGATAGTGTTATACTTACTTTTTCCTATTTAATTATCTAAATATGTCATGTTGCAATAGGAATGGTATTCGATACCTTTCATGGGCAGGCCTTTTTTGATTTGATTTTTCTTGGTATCCTAACAGTAATACCACAGCAGTGTGTTCGTGGGTAGTGGACCACTTTTTGAACTGAAGTAAGTTCTTGTGTAGATTGTTTTTGTTCCCATATTCTATATATGAACTGAGCTGTTTTTGGGGGAAAATGAATATATTATTTCTGACAAATTTCTTTAAGCAATAAATATACAGAGAGGCAGTAGTTAATAGATTCATTTCTTTGAGCAGATTTCTACAGGATGTTCGTGAATTTACTCAAAAAATAATACGTATTACATGCTTTTGGACACTTGAAGACTTACCCCAAAATATTACAATATATGACACTATGCAGTGAAAATAAGTAAAGTATGCAATCTTTTATTATTTTTATGTCGCCTATATCTTATAACTATCTAATTGCAAATACCAATTTGTTGAATCGTTTCTGCAGTTCTTTGGTGTTTTCTTTCCAGCTGAATTTATTATCAAGTAGTAATCCCAGGAATTTAATACTGTCAACCTCTTCTGTCTGCTATTCTTATTACTTTATGCATAAGCTGAATGGAAACCTCTTGCATGTTCTGAACCGCATATACGGAGTCTTTTCAAAGTTCAATCTGAATGAGTTGGCTTTAAACCATTTAGTAATGTTCAAGAAAATATCATTAGCAGACCTTTCTAAAACTATGCTCTACATGCTATTTATTGTATCATCTGCAAAGAAAGGAACTTTGCTTCTGGCAGTGTAAATGATGAGAGGTCATTAATGTACACAAGAAAAAGCAATGGCCCTAAGATGGCTCCTTGTGGTACACCGCATTTAATTTTTTTCCACAATTTGATGATGATCGGCGGATTGATTGGCACAATGGATTCGCATTCAGGAGGACTTCAGTTGAAACATTCTTCCGCCAATCCAGATTTAGGTTTTTCGTGTCTTCATGAAATTACTCTGGAGAAATGTCAGGATAATTCCTTGTGAAGGGCATGGCTGACTTCTCCATCATAGTCTTCTTTTGTTATTAATCCAGCGCAGTACCATGGTCTATTTCTTAAGACGTCTGTCTTCATTTGGGTCTGTCAAGGGCAATTTCATAGGTAATATTGATAAATTCCTTATCCTCCTTGGTACTACCATCCACGTGTCTGTGTTTGTTATGAGGTCGTCAGCCATTTATATGGAAGTACACAGAGGTTCTTTGACACCGATTCCCGATTCTTTACTGCGCAAGAACTATCAGGACCATCGCAAGCTGTCTTCCTATAGTTTGAGATAAGTGCAACTCGACGATCGGTCATCGATGTTTGCTGCATGGTCAAACCGGGTATCACATGGAAGCCTGCTCATGCTTTATCATGATATTATTTAGGAGACAAGAGTTTTTCTTTTTTTCTGCAAGACTTCTCAATTCTACCAAACAATCAATCTGTAGGCAAGCAGCTATGGCCACGAACAGGGAAGAAGTGACGAATTTTATTGAATTTCGTGCTCTTCTCCAAGAACGCTGCAACCATCGCCATCATATAACTGTTTTTATTTTGGCTGCTGCAAGAATCTGAGAATAGATGGATAGTATTGGTACCATCATTTGGATATTTTTTTATCTAAATCAGAAAGTCCTGCAAAACCGAAACATCTTGAATGCATCCTCCTGAAGATTCCGTCTCCAGCTAGGTGTAGAAAACGATGCTTTCCTTTTTCTGCTCTTTAGAATGGATCATGATGCACAGATTGCATAACCATACTGATCTGGAATAGAAAACCTCACTGACTGATAGTTTTGGAATAGGCTGGTTTTGCTGCATGTCAAAGCTAATCTGAACAACAGTTGGATTATCTTCCTTCATTATATCATAAGACCGCTTTTCCCGAATTTTATGTTATTTGTGTCTAGTTCGTAGTTCATTCTTCTTCTGTAGACATGTTTCTGCTTTTATTTCTATTAAACCAACCAAACAAGTGGAGCAGGTATCGGTATGAGGTGTCCTGAATGATAGATTGAAATGTTTGTAAAACATATTCTTGTATTTTGATACGGAGCACTGTTTCAGTCCTAATTTTTTTCTTTCAGCACAGAATCTCTTGAAAATTTTATTGACTGGAAGATCAGAAGGCAAGTAACATCTCGTAAATTTTCCCCTTCCATGGTGGCTCTCTCTGCATTTAAATCATTCTTAATGGCGATAGTTAACTCCTTATGATCCTCTCCTGTTCTGGTACCTCCTTTCCTTTTGCAATCCTCCATCTTGATGGAACCTGCTTGCGATAGTTTAACCAAACCATTGAAATTTCAGATACTCCTTGGAATGTGGCAGCACAAACAAGCACTACTTCACCATTCCTTTTTCTCACTGTATACTTCAGTGTTTTGTTTCGTTTTGCAGTCTGGGTGTCCACTACTCTCCGCTTTAACATAAACTTAGCTTCATCCATTTCATTTAATGAATTCACGTGATGATGAAAATGGGAAATATCTTCGATGTAAGCTCTTCTTGAATCGGGATTTTCTCCCATCGGAACATTCTGTGACCTGTATGCCTTTTTCAGAATCACAAGAATCATCATTCATTGTGCTTCCGCTTGCAATACTTCTTTGTAGATGTGTACGTGAGCGTCAAGTACATACTTGTCTAACATTAAGCTGCAGGTGTTCTGACGACAGTGAAGTCTGGTCGCAACACTATTCCCGCCAGTAAGTATTGTTACAACAATGCTTAAAGAAACCCGTATATTCCATTATTGTTAACTGTTTGCTGGGGAAAGACAGCCGAGGCACTATAGAGTAACCAGAGTTGCCAATTCAGCTTTTTTACCGCTAAATCTAGTTTTCTTAGATACATGTTAGCGGGGGAAAATGGTTTTTCCCGCTTGGCGGGAATTTTAGTTTTTTTTTGTTAGTAATCTGAGGTTTTTGTTGTTGTTGCCAGAATCAAACAAGAGGTCTTCTAGGCAGGAATGAAGGAGATAAAAGAAAAATCATACACTTGGAACACAATGACAGGCGTCCAAGTATTAAATGCAATGACAATTAATGCATGATAGAACAACATCAGAAGGCAGAGTATAATATATATAAATCATATCAATCTTTACGTTTGATATGTAATATGTATGTAACCAGATGATGGTGCCACAATTCACCGAAAACGGTCGTCATTGAATAAATCATTAATGTGCGATCTTGGCATTTCATTACGAAAACTTTACATTTGACATGCAATAAAACTAATTTTGTCTAAATAGCATCCATCCTTCACATATTTAAAGTTCTAGTATGTTATTTACGTGAACTTCGTATATTTAAAACAGGTGTTGTCTGTGCACGATAGAAATTTCAAGGGTGAGAAGAAATCATTCTGGTTTCATCAGCTGTCGACAGGAAAAAAGGACTGAAATATGTTACCGTACAAAAGCAACTGTTTCACACAATATACTTCTCTTGGTAATTAAAAATGTATAGAAAAACACAAAGTTACATAACTAGCTTAAATGTGTGATTTTGCTGCATCAAACGTGCAATAAAACCAGAAAAATATTTGATATCGCTTTTCTATTAATTATCTACTGAAGTACTATGTCTTTAATTTTGGAAAAAAGGTGCCTGCACACAACTGAAATTTCAAGAGTGAGTAGAGATCGCAAATTGTTGTCCACTATTGTCCGCAAAAAACAGAGTTCACAGTTTCGAATTAAAGATGCTCCCTTTAGTCATCGCACTTCGGAGCATCTGAGTACGACGAGGCGTGGAGAGAATGGGTTATGAAGAAATGCATATATCGTGGTTCGCCTAAGAAACTTTGTTTTATGCATGGTAATAGCATAATTTAGGAAGGTGAACAGGTGGGGCATAACAGCTTTGAGATAATTGCAGAATGACATATTGACCATAGCTGTTTATTTTTTCTCAATGCTACCGCTTTCGGTCAATTTACCATTATCAAGCGTTAACAGAGATTAGCTAATAGCTTAACATGTCGTAATACAAGAATTCAAAATTATATGTTCAAATGTTTGTTAAACTTATGCGACTTGACTTTTATTTTATTTTTATTTCTCACTCATCAATGTATGCTTCAGTCTGTAGCAGTCAGCCACTGTGGTAAGATCAATGACTAGAGCAATGACAACCAATACTTATGTTACAATTTTGAATTCTTGTATTACGACATGTTAAGCTATTAGCTAATCTCTGCTAACGCTTGATAATGGTAAATTGATCGAAACCGGTAGCATTGAGAAAAAATAAACAGCTATGGTCAATATGTCGTTCTGCAATTATCTCAAAGCTGTTATGCCCCACCTGTTCACCTTTCTAAATTATGCTATTACCATGCATAACTCGGTTTAGATTTTTTTTCTCTCCATAAAAAAACCGCTCCTCTTTCTGCCATGAAGTCGACGCAAATGAATGTCATGTTGAACACCAGTAACCCGGTATACTGCCCTGAGTCAAGGAGATGGGGCAGATAAATTTCAGACGAGACGTGCTCCCGCCTACATCGGGCAGTGGGTTGCTGGTAATGGTCCACGTGAGATGACTGATTGCTGTGGTAACAGTCCGGTCGCTCAGAGCAGTCCTAACGACCGTGGCGCTCAGGGGACACGTCATCAGGGCCTGAAGGCGACGCTGTTCGATACGTCAGTCGACATATGTTTGCGGCTCCTATCAACACTGCTGTATTCATCTAATGCTCGTTTTGTTAAACGTACAAACGTGACGCGAAGAGTGCCCATAGAAGAAATAGTTTCCTTACGAGGTGTCTTGCTTGCATGTAAAAAGTATACAGCCGCGCCACGGGGCCAAATATGATGACCAGATTTCAAAGAGAAAAAATCGCCCACATTAGATTTGTAGTTTTATAAGTTTTTGCAAACATTTTGGACCAAAATAATAATCTAAATAATAATAAATTAATTAATAAGACTGTCTGAAACACTTTCAGGGAAAAAAAATTTAGTTAGTGGAGGGTTTTCTAACCACCGACCTTTCGCGTCACAGTGCAGCACCTTGCCCACTACACTACGGCTATAAATCAAAACAGGACTTCTTTAATCTCATACTATTGATGGCCGTTGTTAACTGATGTCAATAAGGCATTTGTAGACATTAGATTATCATTTATCGTACGAAGAACGATGTGTGTTAATTCCTCAGTGTGCCGTTGCTTTGAAATGACAACGTATAAGTTACAATAAGAAAATCATCAAATACGCGAGGAATGTCACGTGACATCTCCGAACGGCTGATTTCGTTAATTCAATGGAGGGTGTCAAAACTCCGTTATTTTTGCACCTATGCCTCAAAAGATACGAGATATGAAAAAAAAAAAAAAAAAAAAAAAAAAAAAAAAAAAAAAAAAAAGGAGCTAAGTTGCAGAGAATTTTCTCCTCTAAGTTATTGAATTTTCGTGTCAGATGAACGGTTCGTTTCTAATTACAATTATATGACAAACGGCTTTTTTTGGTTTTACTACCATACTTTTTGTCCGAAAAATTTGCAAAAGGGAGGTTCTGGTATCTGGCGGCTTACAATCATGTCTGTAAAATTTGGTGCTGATCGGTTGAACGGTTCGTCTTAAAAACAGGGAACACGTTACAGACAGACAGACAGACATACATACCAAAATCGCCGTTATTTTTGCAAATATCTTTGAAACGCTACGATATATGAAAAAAACATAAGAGAGCAAAGTTGTAGAGAATTTTCTCCTCTACAAATGCGGTTATTCAATTTTCGTGTCAGATGAATAGTTAAGCGGTTATTTTCATTTAAATTTGGAGCTGTAAAAAGACGATCGCAAAGGCCCACTTTTAGTGTTACTACTGTAACCTAAAGTGGGCCAAAAATCGGGATATTTGTTTTTATACTTCAGTACTTCTTTATTAAACTTTAAACTTACTAATCATTGGTACCTGCCGGCATAGGGGGAAGGTTAACAATCTGGGCCGTATGAATACAATGGAGTATCTACTTTATACTCTGAATTTCAGAAAACCTACTTAGGTTCACATGAATAAAGTGAGTCGTAGAGTATAAGGGAAGGTTGCTGATGTTGGACCACTTTTTTTTATTTTGGGATCCAAAGTCTATATTATCTATCTAATCGAAACAAAATATACTTTAAAAGAAGCTATATGTTGTACACTTTCATCTGATAGTTTTATACTGTGAATAAAAACAAAGCATAAATGGATATTATTTAAAATTTAAAAATGTAAAACGGTCCAAATTAGGAAACAGGTTGCCTAATTTGGACCTTCAGTTGCTTTAATTGAACCGCATGGTAAAACAATGACTAATAAGGAAATAAGACCCGTAATATTAAGAAAAACTTCATTTCAACATCTCGCCATTGATATTCCTTCTGGCTGACGGGGGGAAAGCTGTGTATTTCGTCTCATAAATGAAGAAAACCACCTTTTACGCGCCATTTACTATTCTATGTTGAAAGAATGAGGCAGTTCATATTTCTGTGCTATGGCGAATGCAAGTTAACGAACATATTTGATGGTGAATACGAACAAACCTCTCTTCAAATAAAAGAAGGTGATCTGCGACAATTTTTTACATCTCAGTTGTCAAGGTTGATTGTCTACCGAATAACTGAACTTCATTTGAGAACATGCTTTTACCATCAGAGCATCTCTTTAATTGTAGCTTTTGGTACTTTATATATACAAGTACATTCATTAAGTTCATGGTTACCGTTTCTGTATGTTTCCACAGCCACCTTCAGTTCATCTTATGTCCATTTCCCATACATTCCCCTTATTGCATCTTCCAAATCTAAAAGGGTTACCATACTTACTCCTTATTTTTTAAATTGTTTTGGAGCCTAGAAAAATAAACCCAAAAACGTAACATCTACCTATTACCTATTGTTAAATGACATTAAGTATTATTTGTTACGAGTGATCCCTAAATTGAACCGGTCCAAATTAAGAAACAGCCTTTGGTCCATCTTCGGGAACTCGACGCCTTGTAAGTAAAGATAACGTTGAAGGAACAAAAAACTCTAAACTCAAGTTTTACGATATTGAATTATTAGCTAATGAATGGCACTTGGAACTATAGTGCTGATGATATTTTTACTTACTTTTAGAGCAGAGGAAAGCTTATGTTATGTAGCAGAAAAATTACAGCGACATCGAAGAAAACGTAACAATGGAAACTGTTCTCATTCCAATGACTATTGCCGACTGGCAACTGGGCCACGTGACGTTGACAATGTTTCTCATCAGTTGAGCGAACTTAGAACTCTAAGTTACCAACACACAGTGAAATACGTAGGTGGTCCAACTTAAGCAATGGTCCATCTTCTGAAACTCTCCCCTACTTCAATCGAGCATCTTCTCAGCGCAAGTAAAAGGTTGGGGGGGGAGGGGGGAGGGGAGAAGCTTACAACAGAAAACATTCTCCGATTTAGTATGAATAAAACTAGAGAAGTTTCTCCCGACCGGACAACATTCTACGTTTTCTGAAGTGAGCTCTCTAGCATACTTCATGCTGAGTAACGTCTATTAAGGTTACGTTTTACTGTGGTTTATAAAAATGACAATCTGTGTTGCTTAGAAGCCAAAGACTTCCTTTATGCGTAGACTAGTCTCAAGAAACACGAGAGGGACTAAAAAGTTTATGCAAACAATAACGTTTTGCTGTCGAGTCGCTTCCTTCACAATAATCAGAAGTGCAACACTACAAGCATTTTATACAGTCGCGAAAGTGATGTTAGAAGATTTTTAATTACGGACGTAGAAATGAACAACAGGTGGATTCAGCTGAGAATTTTACATATTTATTAGGAGTATATTTTCACAGTTGTAAACATATAAACAGCAAAATAATATTGTATGTTTTTAAATAGGGTCTATTAATAAGGCCTTATTATGTTTATTCCCATATTAGATAGAAGTATACATGACATTAAACTTAGTAACTGCTTAATTGCATACCTAGCAGTCTGTTTCTTCTAACAAAATCGAATGGCCTATCTCTTATGCGCAGACCATTGTGTGTTATATTTAACAAAAAGCGTTCCCGTTGAATTAAATGAAATGTAATGCATTCTTCGGAAATTGTGCTAACCCAACTTCAATAACAAAGTTTCTCGCATGAAAACTTTATAACATCGTCAGAAGAATAAAATTTTTGTAGTCTTAATAATGTGCTGCTATAACAAAGTAATATGTAAACATCGTACAGTTCTTTTTGAACACGTTGATGCCTACTACATATTTGTTCACTAAATAATTTGAATGTTTGGGTTATTTTAAAGAAATGCACGACTTAACGGCTGATCTGTAGCGGACATGACACACGGAGAACTTACTAAAGAATGAGAGCGGCCAATGAGGATGAACTTCCTGCTCATAGCATTCTTCGAAGTTTTTATTCATGCGAAATTGAGAACTTTTCTTTTGCTCTGAGAATTTTCTCTGCAGCATGTGCTTTGTCTTATTCATACAGCCCCCTAAGTAATGTGACTCGGGCCAGGAAACCGTTTTCATCATTAAGCTACGTTCACACCGAGAAATTTATCGTGGAGATTTGTGCCCGGCAGAAGTAGCGGAGACAATCTCGGCATATGGAAGTCATGACTTACAGTTACGAGACTTGTGCCCGGCCCATGCAGCCAGCGTGAGCGATCTCACTGTCGACATGTGGCCCGTCAGTTTCACGGAACATGGCATTCGAGGCAGAACTTCTATTTCTATGAGCCCAGCGCGGTTAATATAAATGTAAAAAAGGAGAATAGTCGGACAAAGGATCGCAGGTGGTTGGTCCGTAACTTTCTGAGTACACGACATAGTCATGGAGCTTACAGGTCTGTGATGAATGACCTGAAAATTCAAGAGACACAGGGTTTCCAAAAATTTTATTCAATATCGACAACGGACTTTGAAGTATTTGTACATATGACGGCTCAGTACCACATACCGAGAAGCTGTAACCCCTGCTGAAAAAATTGCTGTAACAGTTTTTTAACTACTGTCGACTCGTACAGCTTCTTAATGAACATGCATAGGATTTTAAAAAATCCAAAATCAGGGAATTACACCCCTGACCATTAAAATTGCTGCACCACCAAGATGACGTGCTACAGACGCGACATTTAACGACAGGAAGAAGATGCTGTGATATGGAAATGATTAGCTAGTGCGTTCACACAAGGTTGGCGCCGGTGGCGACACCTACAACGATCTGACATGAAGAAAGTTTCCAACCGATTTCTCATACACAAACAGCAGTTGACCGGCGTCGCCTAGTGAAACGTTGTTGTGATGCCTCGTGAAAGGAGGAGAAATACGTACCATCACGTTTCCGACTTTGATAAATGTCGGATTGTAGCCTATCACGATTGCGGTTTATCATATCGCGACATTGCTGCTCTCGTTGACTGTTAGCAGAATATGGAATCGGTGGGTTCAGGAGGGCATAACGGAAAGCCGTGCTGGATCCCAACGGCCTCTTATCACTAGCAGTCCAGATGACAGGCATCATCCGCATTGCTGTAACGGATCGTTCAGCCACGTCTCGATCCCTGAGTCAACAGATGGGGACTTTTGCAAGCACGAACACTTCGACGACGTTTGCAGCAGCATGGAATATCCATTCGGAGACCATGTCTGCGGTTACACTTGACGCTGCATCAAAAACAGGAGCGTCTGTGATGGTGTACGCAACGACGAACCTGGGTGCACCAATGGCAAAACGTCATATTTTCGGATGAATGCAGGTTCTGTTTACAGCATCATGATGGTCGCATCCGTGTTTGGCGACATAGCAGTGAACGCACATTGGAAGCGTGCATTCGTCATCGCCAACTGGCGTATCACCCGGAGTGCCATTGGTTACACGTCTCGGTCAGACGTTCAGATGTTTGTTAAGCTTATGGGACTTAACTACGGGGTCATCAGTCCCTAAACTTACAAACTACTTATGAACTACTTACGAACTAGGACGGCACAAATATCCATGCCCGAGGGGGATTCGAACCCCCGACCGTAGTGGCCGTGCTGACCGAGACTGGAGCGCCTCAGTCACCTCGGCCACCGCGGCCGGCCGTCTCGGTCACCTCTTGTTCGTATTGACGGCACTTTGAACTGTGGCCGCTACATTTCAGATGTGTTACGACCCGTAGCTCTACCCTTCATTCGATCCCCGCAAAACTCTAAATTTCAGCAGGATAATGCACGACCGCATGTTGCAGGTCCTATACGGGCCTTTCTGGATACGGAAAATGTTCGACTGCTGTCCTGACCAGCACATGTTCCAAATCTCTCACCAAGTGAAAACGTCTGGTCAATTGTGGCAGAGCAACTGGCACGTCACAATACGCCAGTCACTACTCTTGATAAACTGAGGTATCGTGTTGAAGCTGCATGGGCATCTGTACCTGTATACGCCATCCAAGCTCTGTTTTACTCAAGGACCTTTATACCCAAATTGCGTGAATAATCACGTGTCAGTTCAAGTATAATATATTTGTCCTATGAATACCCGTTTATCATCTGCATTTCTTTTTGGTGTAGCAATTGTAATAGACAGCAGTTTATTACCAAGAGTGTATCAGACCATAATAAAGGTGCTTCAAAAAAATGTAAGTAAGAATTTGATGTTTTTATTGATTTTTTTAAACTACTATTGAAAATTTTACATTAAAATATTCGGCTGTCTTCCGTTAAAATATACGCTTTCTTGGCTGTTATTTAATTTCACGGACTGACATATAGTTTAATTTAGTTTCGCTCTGAAATTCGTCAAATTATCTCATTCATGGATTCGTTTATGAAGATTAGCAACCCTGTTCGGTTTTTTTTAATTCTTTGAGATCACACTTCATATATTTCGCAAAAGAGGCAAACTTGTCGTCCTTCTCCTTCAGTATATGCTCGCTCGTCCTCTTCAACACTTCAGTGGCATCATGGTTGTGTTTATTTGCAATCTGGCGTTCTTCTGTGGTGGATTTGGTGGTGTTTCTAAATGCTATAAATAATCGTTGGAAGAACCGACAAATTGATCTTCATCAATTTCTTATTCGATTTCATTTTTGTCTTCCGCAGTACCCCAAAAATTTTTTAAATTGTTTTTCAGGTTACGAATACTGAAACCACAATCGGAAAAAAAAAATTCGATACTCGCTGGAACTTTCCTCACTGCATAGGGGGTTTAGATGGAAACCACATTCAAATTGTTAATCCTTTAATCCCGCACACGCTGGAAGCACTTACTACAAGGACACTTTCAGCATTGTGTTAATGGCATTAGTGGATGCCGATTACCGGTTCCTTTTTGCAAATGCGGGAGAGCAAGGACGTATTTTTGATGGATGTGTATTTCATCATATATGTAATAACCCCTTCAAGCAGGTTAGCTGCACATACCAGAACCAGAACCTTTCTCTGGAAGAGCAGTACCCAGCTCCTACGTAATTGTCGCTGACGATGACTTGTAAGTAAAAGAAAATATCATGAAACCCCTCCTAGATAATCATGCCAAAGGCAACAATGAAATAATAGGGCCCTACGAGTAGTTGAAAATACGTTTGGGACCTTATCGTTTGTTTTTCGTGTTCTATGAAAAACTATTCACCATTATCCCAACTATTGTTTATCTTCGCAACTTCCTAAGAAAAAATCGAGAAGCCTGTCTGATTTATTCAACACCAGGCACTTTCGATTCTGAAAACATAGAAATAGGGTCCATAAGAGGCTGGCAGATGGAAGACAAGCCACCACTTGCACCACTATCAAGAATCGGTAGAAACATTACTGAAGACGCTAAACAAGTCAGAAATGAGTTTGCAGCACATTTTGTCACTGGTGAAGGACAAGTGGAGTGGCAGTATTAATTCGCTTAGTGTCTAAGATAATTGTCAGTGATCTATTACATTTGTCGAAAAAGCTTTCATCAGGTTAAATTTTACTTATGGTATCGGTGGTGTAATGTGCTAAATGTTGGCAACGAAATGTTCACATTACAAGGATAAGTAATAAATTGACCGGACAAGGTGACATGAAAGAACAGCATTAATTATTTATTTCAAATGTTTGTAAATCTATGGGACTTTACTACTTCGATCATCAGTCGCTAGGCTGACTGACTACTTAATCTAACTTCAACTAACATAAGGACAACAGACACACACACACACACACACACACACACACACACACACACACACACACACACACACATACAAACATGCCCGAGGAAGGACTTTAATCTCCAATGGCGAGCGAACGCACTCTTCGCAGCAAGGCACCTTAGATCACTCGGCCACTCCACCGCGGGAATTATTTATTTCAGAAGATAATTGCTGTCATATTATATGATTGTGTTTTCAAAGAGCATTCAATGGCCGTTGCCAACATCAGCACACTATGCTGCCAATAAGTAAAATTTTACACTTCCTTACGCACTAATATAAACACATTTACATTCTTCATTATTACGTAAATAAATATTTGTGATAAAAATCATGAAAAATAAATATGCATTAACTTTCCTCAAACGAGGATTAACTCGTTCTTGTTCTGTATATATTTTTGAGGAATAGCAGAGATACAGCCACGGTGGAGCGGTCGAGCGGTCTAAAGCACCTCGCTGCGGAGCGCTTCGTTGCTCACCGTCAGAGGTTCGAGTCCTCACCCGGGTACGGGTGTCTGTGTTGTATTTAGGTTAAAGTTAGTTTAAGTAGTTTGTAATCTTGGGGACTGATAACCACAGACATTAACTCCCATAAGATTTACAAACAATTGAACTTTTTTTTTGAACAGCAGAGAAATGAAAATATCTTCTCTTCCTGATCCTGATGTCTTTGAATTAGATTTATTAAATTCTCTGAGGAATTGTGACCTCAGGCTATGAAGTTTTCTGTCAATTTATTTATCGGAAATACCACATAATAACGCTGATTTGTGGATTTCATCGTGTTCGGCGTTGTAGTTTTTATACGATTTGAATTCCACAATGAGCGTTTGTACGAACTTCTAGACTAATTTCATTGTATTGTTCTTCGTCCACTGTATGTTCAAAAAAAAATTAAGTTTTAAAATAAATGAATGTACACAGCTAGTCATGTACCCAAGGTGGCAACACCATTTGCTTCCTTGCGCATGTGCAGTAGAAAATGTAAACGGGATTTGTGCCGTGTTTTCGCTCGGCAAAAGGCAGAACAGAGTTTTTCTCGGAATTCTAGCGTCGATGTTGCAGGCAAATGTCACAGAGACTCGCAAATTGTGCCACATTTCGTCAGCTACATGTGCCGGTAGAAATCTCCGCTATAAATCTCTCAGCGTGAACGTAGCTTGGAGGGGGAGGGGGACATGTTTTGTTTCCATGTTCAATAAAACCGCAGTACAGGCAACACAAATGTGTGTTTTCAAAGCAGCAACGGAACGACGGATGTAACTGTCAGCCAAATAGATTGTCTTATTGAAGTTGACTTTATTATTTGTATTTACACGTTAAATAATGAAAAAACAACATTTTAAATACACGACATCACGAATAATTGAATCATATACATTGCTTTGTGATTTGAAACGTCAATCATCATAAAAACATATTTTGCATTCCGTAATTACTCAAAATGTTCAAATATTTGTAGAGCTTATGGGACTAAACTACGGGGTCATCAGTCCCTAAATTTACAAACTACTTATGAACTAGCTAATACTAAGGACGGCACAAATATCCATGAGGAGGGATTCGAATCCCCAACCGCGTTGGCCGTGCAGAATGTGACTGGCGCACCGCAGACCGCTCGGCCACTGTAATTACTGCAAAAGCATTAGGGGAGGGAGGGGGCACATTAACAACAACTTATTCGCTTTCAGTTCTAGCACAACAATATTTAGGTCTGTTGAAAAGCTTATGTATCATAGAAGAAGTACAGTCATTTCATCGAAAGCTGTGATAGTGATAGACGGCATGATACGCAAACGTACGTTCCTCAGGAGCCAGTCTTAATTCGGACATTCGGACTCTTAGAAAAGTCATTTACATTCTTGCTGCTTATAGATGAATGTCTCTACTTTGAGCTTCTTCTATTGGAGGTGATCGTGTCTGTCGCTTCTCCTGCCATGACATTGAAAACATCAATCTGCTACTGTATACTCAGCTTTATATTTCACGTCACTTTGTTTACGAAATGGAAATTCTTTCTTCAACGTTTCATTGGACGAATACTTCCACTTGGGCGTTTTTACCAGGCACCACACTGTCTGAGTTCAGAATTCACGGTCACTTACTAGTAATAAGTATAGGTAGTAGCTATGGTCCGCCAACTCTCAGTCCTAAGCTATAACTGTTCTTATTTGTACCAAAATTCAGTCGCCTTGAAGTTTGTGAGTGTAAACTGCCAACAATGCACTGCCCTTTAGTTTGACTGCCTATTGTTAGGGCAAGGGAGCATACGTACCAAACAATATTCAATAAGCGTTACTGACTGAGGTTCTTTGGGTTTGATTTTGCTGGTCTCGAGGGCCATATAGACGTATGTTCGTTTTTCACAAGTATTACATTGCATGAGAAATATTATTGCATTTTGTTTCTCGATTCAAAACCGGGATAATTATGTGTCCCAAACGCTTTTCTCGAGGCCATGACGTTTATGTGAAAACCGGGGCTTTACCGGCAAAGCCGGTGTGTTTGACCAGCCTGGCCAAATAGCAAGGGTCAAGTCATGGCAAAGATAGTGACAACAGACGATAGCAACGATTTGAAACTGTTCTATTTAAAATATAATAGAGCTGTAGCAAACTGTATGTATTCCGTACTGAGTAATACATACTTTGGCTGATACGGAATACTGAATCGTTACTCATGAATACATTTCGTTACTCGCATATACCGTATCGATACGAACTTGCTCGTACTTACATTTCCTTATCTGCATCAACCGTATCGATACGAACTCTGCAACAAAAACCAATACGGAGAACGCGTATTTTCTATGATACTATTTACAATGAGATGAGTAATTTTTATAGACATCCGTCACGAACTTTAAGTGCATATTGCGTACATCTAAGTTTATATGATTAATTTTGTTTTTAAACATTTTTGATTATACTTCTTGGCCACTATTTGCAGGTTAATCCTCGATGGTCTGACGTCCGCTTGTAACGCAAATATACGTTTTATTGCAATTTTTACCTGCAAAGGTTTCAGTTTAATGGTTAATTACCTGTTTTTCATCTTATATATTTTAAAAAAGTTTTGTAAAATGTACTGAAAAGTTATAATCTACACATTTTCATTCATGACGTTATTATCTTGTTAATGTCACATAATACAGAACAACAGTCCCGCTCCTCACAAATGTAATGCTACTACCATGATCGGTCACACTGACATTCGTTACGAAATGTTCCGATTGATTCTGACATTCCAAGCCTCTTGAGCAAAGTGGAGGAACTGTACTTAAAATGCAGGTTGTGGGTGGGTCTCGCTAATTTTTATTTTAATCACGAGGGAAATGGACTGTACTGATCCTTCCCTCAGTAGTATAATTGCCTCAAAAAGCAGGCATACAGTATCTACGTGGCAAATCTAAATGTTAAAGTAATACTGACAGTAACAGTTAAAATTTTTTTTCACGGGTTCAAAGTCAGTTTAGCGGTCGAATTTCTGGATGGCACTGATAACGAGAGTAACGAGGAGCGATACGTTTGTAACGAGTACTGTTTCTTTTAGTAACGGATGCATACGGATACTTATCTTTTCGCTACTCTCACCGCTCTAAAATACGATTATGAGACAGTGAAGGTATTACGGCCTAGTGAAGCTCCTACGTTCATATTCCTTAATTCAGCGAGATAGTGTGTCTTGACAGAAATCTGTTAATCAACAGTGAGACTGAAATATCATCTATTAAATTTGTTCTCCATTTCGAGGAGTAGGGAATTTAAAACTAATATATGATGCGGAATGCAACCTCGCCTGCGAGAATGTAAATCCTGTAGAAAAAATGAAGATCAATGAATATAAATACAAATTAGCCATTAATAGTACACATATTTACAAGTAACAGTGGTAATAGTTCAAATGTCTTTTCCCGAGGATTAAACATTAAACTATGCTAGCCCATCACGGATAGCACCAAGCAGGTCCTGCATGGTACAGCAGGCTGGACAAGGCTCACAACCTTCTCATGTTGACTTTGGATCTTGTTACGTTGGTCCGCAGTCTATTGAGTGACTCCCACGTCATCCAGCCCTCCTCATAGCCATGTGGGAGTGCTTCCTGTGGGGTCATCCAGCCACCAAGGTCCCCGATCTTTGCTCTCCACATCTCCAGCCTGGTCAGTTGTGGTGATTTGTCGAGCTCCGTCGTTGCATGCAGAAAGCTTTTCCTTGATTTGAGTCTGCTATGGGCTGGCTGATAATAAAAAAGGGGGTGATAATTTCGATGCCTTTGCTCGTTCCATTCTGGCTGTGACTTCCCTTCTAATCCCAGGTGGCGCTATACCAACCAGGCAGTATAGATTTTCAACTGGCGTTGGCCTTAGACATCCCGTGCCAATACGGCAGGTTTCATTTAGAGCCACAACCACTTGTTTAGCATGGCATGAGTTGTACCATTCTGGGCACTCGTATTCTGCAGCTAAGCAACACAGGGACAGGGCTGTGCTTCTTAATGTATTGGGTTGTGCACCCCAGTTTGAGCCGGGGAGCTTGCGAACAATATTATTTAGAAGCTACTTTGCATTTCGTGTTCATACAGTGCTCTTTGTAGGTAAGCGTTCGGTCAAGAGTCACACCCAGATACTTACGGGTGGCGTTGTGTTTTAGTGAAATACCTTCCCAGTTTATCTGTAGGGGCCTTGACGCCTTCTTCTTTAGATGGGACGCACAGGTTTGAGTTTTTGAAGGATTGGGTTTGAGTTGGTTTTTCCTATAATATGCTGTGAGCTCTTCAAGGGCTCGTGATAGCTTTTCTTCTACACTCTCAAAATTGTCTGCTTGGGCGGTGTTAGCACGGTCGTCTGCATATATGAAGTTCGCTAGTAAAATTCCATCGCACAGTGACAGACAAGGAGTGCAGATATATTGATTTTACAGACGCATGCTAATAAAACAATGTAGGAGATTAGTGGTCAAAGAGTAATTTAATGATATAAATTTACACTATTTGACTCAATAAAAGTTCAAAGAGAAAATTTTAAAAAATTATGCTTGCCGACGACAGTATTATTCTGTCACACAGAGAAGGACTTGTAAGGACAATTGACTGGAATGCACAATGTGTTGAAAGGAAATATTTTCTCTGGAGGTAATGAAATGGAATATAGCCTTGCAGGAAAGACATGGATGATAAGCGACGGCCGCGGTGGCCGAGGGGACTGAGGCGCTCCACTCACAGTCTGCACGGCCACTACGGTCGGGGGTCCGAATCCCCCCTCGGGCATGGATATTTGTGCCGTCCTTAGGATTAGGGACTGATGACCCCGTAGTTAAGTCCCATAAGCTGTACAAACATTTGAACATTTTGATGATAAGCAAGCGAAATGTGGTGCTACAGAAGAATGCTGAATATTAGTTGGGTAGATCATGTAACCATTCAGGGACAAACGGACAAACATGATCCATCAACATTATAAAAGGAACTACGGACGTCAAGGCCACACAAATGCAGAATATTTCACCACATTGTCGAGCATATCCAGTTGTCCTCTACTACCAATTACATATATCTTTGATTACAGAACAATGAATATGTTTAATTTTCCTTAAAACGAAACGTCTGGTGAGAAATGTCCCATCTTATTTGTAGTTGCAAGAACGGACAAACACAACGCATCACAATCAGGAACTGTCGACAACATTACGGAGAAAAGAGAATTATGTCATAACTTCACTGAAAGAATGGTTGATTGTCAAGACACGTTCTTAGGCACAACAGTTTCCCAATACATAGGAACATGAAAATTTCGTGAAAACGATTACTCAAAATTGTCGGAACCTCGTTGAAATCGGTTTTCTCGAGAAAGATCGTGAAATTTGGTATTTTTCTCCAAACTGAAAAGTTATAAATCCGAGGTCGGAAGTTTTCTAACAGTGTATTCCTAACTGATGTTGGCTGAATTTCGAAATTTAGTTTTGAATCCATTTTAGGTCGAGACTCCTGTACAAACATAAAATGATTGTTTATTTTCCGTGTAACGAACTATGAGGTGACGCGAAAACAGCACAAAAGCCTGTTACTTCGGATTTGGCGTAAAACACAGAAACTAGCGTTAATATACAGAAATTATCTACGAACAAACCTGCACCGGTAAGAAAAATATCAAAATTGCAAATAAACAGTGAGGGGGCAAAATATCCTAATTTGACAAAACATTGCACGTAACTTGAGAACACAAACACCTAAAAATTTTGAACATGGCTAAGATGGCAACAACCGTACAGGTTGTAACAAAGTTATTAAGAACTTCTATTGTGTTTCGACAGCTACTATTAGTGTTGGTTGGTTGGTTGGTTCGTTTGTGGGACAAAACATCGGTTCCTTGTTTCAATTACCTACTTCTTTCCACAACACCATATACCGGAAGAGAGCTATCACTGAGAAATTAGGGGGAAGGAACGAGGGTTACAGAGGGCAACAGAAGATAAGAGAAACACACATGGCCGAAAGAAAGTGAAATAAGACGTTAATATAGCACATGGCCGTGGTTGGCTAATCGCATGGAGGAGGAGGAGCCAGTTAATGCACCAATACACTAAAAACCTCCAGCCTAAATCGTAGACTGGAGTCCAACGCAATACAAAACTACTACTTTGTAGACAACACAGAAAAAGGGTGGGGGAGATAGAGTAAAATTACAGGAAGGGTGAGGGCCTGACAAATCAGGCTATGGTTCTCATTCTTACATTGAGTAATAAAAACCGTTGAGGAATTGTCACTTACCACCAAAGGCAGCGAGTTAGGAATATTAAAATTCCTCCTCAGGGCGGTTACAACAGGACTGTTCAAGATGTGGACCAAATCAGACGCAAACCTTTCCTGGTGGATTAAAACAGTGCGCCGCAACCGGGATTCGATTCTGGGACCTTTATCTTTCACGGGCAAGCGCTCTACCGACTGAGATATCCCGGCACAAATCACGGTCCGTCCCCACAGCTTTACTTCTGCCAGAACCTCACCTCCTACTTTCCAAAATTCACGGAAGTTCTCTTGGGACCTTGCAGGACTAGCACACATGAAAGAGATGATATTGTGGAGACATGGCTTAATAACAGTCTGAAGGATGTTTCCAGAAGTTTCACTCTGCAGCGACGTGTGCGCTGATATGAAACTTTCCTAGCGGATTAAAGTTGTGTGCCGGAACCGGGATTCGAACCTGGAATCTTTGCCTTTCGCGGGTAAGTGCTGTACTGCCTGAGATGTCCCGGCACGCTTCACGTCCGTCATCATAGCCTTATTTCCGCCAGTACCTCGCCTCCTACTTTCCAAACTTTGCCCGCGAAAGGCAAAGTTCCCAGTTTACAATCCCGGTTCCGGCACACTGTTTAATCCGCCAGCAATATTTCATGTTATCGTACACTCCGCTGCAGAGTTAAATATCATTATGGGTGTCTTCATCAGCAAAAGGTGATAACAAAATTACGAATGTAGCTCACGTTATGTAGCATACGTTACTTAAAGAAGTTAATATAAAACATTGTAGTCAATAATTTTCTTTCTGTGGGGCCCGCAGCGTAAACTATGTCTTTCAGAGATATATCTACTAAATAATATAATAAAATATTTCTTACACTGTTGTATGATACTTTATTACATTCTCACCATGAATTCATTTCGGTCCTTGACTATCTTCAGGTGGTTCTGTGAATACAATAAAATGTTATAGGTGGTCTCTTACACACATTCGTATTTTTAATTTGCATTTGTTAAAAATTTAACTTGCTATTAATGTCGTTGTTTCTACTGCTGCCAAGTTGTGCTGTTTATTTTCGACGATGTTCCATATATGCTTTATTATTAGCTGTATGTATACAGCTGTTATAATATTGTTATAATTTTCGGTAACTTGCTGCAACACTCCAAAGTTGACATAGTAACCATACAATATAAGCATTATGGGTTATTTATTGTCTTTGTATGTGGAAAATAGTAGAAAACGAAATGTACACTTTCCGCATACAAAGACAATAACTGACCCACTTATATGAATACTATGTAAACTTGTGATATTTTTGGAGTGCTGCTGCAAGTTAGCGTAAATTACAACAATATTATAACAGCTGTGTAAATACAGCTAATAATAAAGAACATACGGAATATATTCAAAAATAAACAGCACTACCTGGCATCAGTATAAACAACGATATTACAAGTAAGTGAAATATTTAAAAAATATAAATACGTAGCGTGTAAGAGACCACCTATGATATCTTATTGTCTTCACAGAATCACCAGAAGATGATGAAGGCCGGAAATCATAGTGCGAATATAGTAAACTATCATATTGTATTTTTAGATATTTAATATAAAACCACACAGAGTTGGAAAACATGAATAATGACATATAGCAGGTAACAGTTGGAAAAACTGTTTCTGCATTTAGTGAGCGCATTACACGCTCATATGGGCTGTGCAAGCTGAGACTGATCAGTGATGATAAATGTAAGGGAATGTGGGGTGATACTGAATACGAAGTGATAGTAGAAGCATGTGTGAAAGAATTTGCCTTGTTAGGAAGAAGTTACACAGCATTAGGAGACCAAAATTTGTACCAACGACAGAGCTGCACTGGTGCCAATTATTAATAATGCACCGGAGGAAAAACATGTTGACGATTCATGTTTCTAGAGCAGCGATATGCACAATGTGGGCAAGGAGAGAAAAGATAAAACTGAAGGCGTGACGTAGTAAAAAGTTTGTAGCAGGTTAAAAATATATTGTGGCCTAAGATTCGAAGCTGGAATCATCCTCTTTCGTGGGCAATTCCCCTATTTTCTGAGCTATGTAAGCACGAATCATGACATTACGTCATCAGCTTCCTTCCAAACTTTAAACATTCCCGGACTAGTACGTCTGAGATGAAAAAGTTTACTATGGGGAAATGGCTTACCCGCATTCTAGACGACTGTTACCAGAAGATTGTTTCTCTTCACAGCAGAGTAGACATTCACTCTTGAAATAACGACTTCTTTTTTGTAAAGTGGTACAATAAAAGGGTATTTAAAACGGAAACACAATTGCAAGATAAAGAAATATACGAGTACGTGACGAAACATGTATTGCAACTGCAGTATTCTTATCTGAAGATAGGATAATTTGTTGGGTTATTTGTTTCGGTATTCGGCAATAATTTGTTAAAGGATAGTTGACAAAATTGGTGAAATTATAGGGCGTGTGAACATATTTACGCGATAAATAAATGTGAAAAGTCTAACATTAGATTTGCAATAGACGAAATATGGTGTCATAAAGAGTCTAAAATTGGTGATAAGTTAAAACAAGCTTCCTTCCAAACCCAGTATGACATCTACATGTCTGTCGTTTCCCAAAAACTTGTATTTCCTTTTATGGAACTGCCACCTGTGATGCAAACACTGTTAACAAATTAGCGTCTGACACACTATAATTATCACCGGTTTTACGGTATATTAAATGCGTCTGCAGTTGATGTTTTCTGTGACTAATCTTTCCAAACGAGGATTGGTTTGAAAACATAGTTGCTAGTACATGTGATGTATTTGATATTTGTAGTCTGTAAACGACTTGTGTTCGCGTAGTGAGGTCTGTGTTCGCTTCAATGATCCAAATTAATTTTGTGAGCAGTTCATTTAACTCTGCAAGCAGTCCTGCCTAACCGTAAAGTGTTTGTGATGGATTTTCTCTCTGTATTTAACCAAAAGGGCTCTTGCTAATTCACTTCATTTGTGACCGTAATTAAGAGCGGCTAAGTTGAAGTGTTGGTAATTTACCGGTAGTTGGCGATGTTACCACGAAAGGAAGTTATAATGTTAGTAATAACGCTTTCTACCCACGTCCACATAATAATGACCAACCGGTCGAACCTGCGATATTGGTTTGTAAAAAATAAATAATTTTGCACCAAAAGGCAGGAGTAGTTTCAGTTTATAAAATTTCTCTGCAAGGTCTCAAAAGCCTTTCAGTGTCCTTATACACATTACTACTAGACGTCCTCTGTTTCAGTATCGTAACGTAGGTCTTACACTACTTACAGATGATCTGTGCTCTTTGTACATTTTTCTTGAAGTAACCATTCTCAATAATATGAATATTCGACGCCTGTCAGCTTCGGTTCAGTAGCCGAGCGGAGCGCGTGGTTGCTCGCCGTCGAAGGTACGAGACCTCCCTAGGGCATGGGTGTGTGTGTGTTGTCCTTAGGTTAGTTTACTTTAGTTTAAGTACTTTGTAAGCTACGGACTGATGACCACGCAGTTTGGTCCGATAGATTTACAAACATTTGGACATATTTTGATGCCTGTCACGTTCGTTGAATAACTGTTGAAAATATTGCGAAGAACACATAGTGACAAAAATGTTTATTTATTCACAAGTTGAAGACTGATATACTGGGATAGTTCAACGAGTTAGGTACCTACGTCGAAGATAAGACATTGAATCTACATCAAGCAGGACTGCCGCTTCACTGTAATTAATGTTTTCTCAACAGTGGAATGTGTACCGTGTATTGGACCTGGGTCCAAACCTTTCAACTGTGTCTGGACTACTCGTCGCGTAGGGTATCCGGAGAACTTTGTGTATGTAAAATCAACTTCTCTGCAGTACATGTCAGTTAATAATGGTGTGCAAAGATCAAATACTATAAATCAAAGACGTTTAAGTTCACATTCTTTGGGCAGACAGCAGTAGTAGTAACTTAGCAGTGTGTGGGCACTGTGACAAGCAATAATGAAAGCTGGAAGCTAGCCTATCTCACAAATGAGGCAATAGTTATTTGAGAGAATTTCGTAAAGGATATTTTCGTAAGAGAGATCGTATGTATGTTTGAAAGAACAATCTTGAAAGTAAACGTGTTCATTTTTACATTTGTAATTATTTAGCTAAGTACGTGATTGTTAGGCGAAAGTACAAGAGTCAGTTTTGCACTAATAGTTTTGTAAAGGGAAATATAATTCGTAGTTGTGATAGTGAGAAATGTTGAAGAAATATAAACTCTCAAAGGATATTTCCTATGTGGTCAGTCAAAAAATAAAAGTGGTTTCCACTTCTATATTATTAAGCTTTTCAGTGAAGTATAGTTAATTAGAAATCTTCAGTTTTTATTTGTATCAGACATGAATATCCACTTCCTACTTTTAATTATTTCTGATTTTTTAAATATTCCTATGGCCGCGGGGACTGTGGCACTCCAGTCACGGTCTGCACGGCCACTACAGTCGGGTCGGGGGTTCGAATCCCCCCTCGGGCATGGATATTTGTGCCGTCATTAGTATAAGGTAGTTCGTAAGTAGTTTGTAAGTTAAGTCCCATAAGCTTAACAAACATTTGAACATTTTTAAATAATCCTAGCTCTTTAACTAAATTTCTTATGTGTTGTCTTTTGAATACACAGGCCGTCAAATAAACAATTGTTACTAAGATTAATACTCATAATAAAGTGCAACATTGTTTGGTTACATTTGCAAAAGACATAATTTCTGCATCAATGTTTTGTTTACGTATGTATCAAAGTAGGCGTAGCCAGTTTTTCAGAAGTCAGATGCGTAAATGTTGTGTTCATTTTTGACAGCGATTTTTAAGTACATAAACGTTAAAATGCAGTAACATTGATGAGAAACACGTTCCAATATCGAAACCTATCGTTTGGTTTGCCAGCCAAATAGTGTACCGATATTTAAATTTCACGAAAGTTTTGCAGTCTCGCAAGCGAGTTATTTGAATTACTGGATGGTTTGCGTGCACATCTTGTAGTGTTACTATTTCTGTTTTAAACTATACAAAATTATTAACGGGCTAAATTCATTGTCAAAATTACTCAGAATAATCCAACCAAAACAACAAAAGTGCAGAATTCAGAAAAAAAACAGTAACAATGTTATACCATCTGACTTAAATGTGCTAAGTTTAAACCCAACAGTATACCAAGCTAAAACACAAACATTTGACGTTTCCGATTGAATTGGAGCTCAGTTTTGTTAGAATACAGTTCCCTTTATTGGTCATGAAAACAGAAATTGACAAGATGTCAAAATTTCTAGATTTGACATAAAAGTTTTCTGGGTGTTGTACCGCGTCATGATGTAAGAAGGCTATTACTTTAATAACCGACGTTTCGGCCAACGTTACAGTGGCCTTCATCTGGGTATACCCAGGCTATTACTTTAATAACGTTGGCCGAAAAGTCGGTTATTAAAGTAATAGCTTTCTTATATCACGAAGCGGTACAACACCCAGAAAACCTTTATGTCATCTGACTCTGGCCGCGGAAGCCTATGCAATTATTTCTAGATTTGTTATTCGGCTTCCATCAGTGCGCGAGTATTACTGAAATGCTTCGAGAACTTAAATAGGAGAAGCTTGGGGAAGCGACATGGTCAACCATTTCAGACGGGCTCTTGTCGCTTTTTCTTTCAACGATGGGTACACTGCAGCTTCTTTCCTTGTTTTTTTTTTTTTTTTTTTTTTTTTAATTTCTTATCATATCCCTCCAGGACCCTAGTTCGCAGAAACTTCACTTCAGCAGCTTGTAGTTTACTGTCGATCTGTTTGGTGGTTGTGCAGGTTCCCAGGCGATACGTTATTATGGGAGTAAAGTATGATCGAAAGAGAATCTCTTTCGATCTAAAGGGAACTTGTTCATTCCAGAGCAGAGTCCGAATTTGATAATAGAACTGAGCTAACTTTTGAATTCGGTTATTGATCTCATGGTGTATCCTACTATTTCTTGAAATGACGCATCCAACTTAGTTGTCCGGGTCTACTGCTTCCAGCTATGTTGTTGTACTCTTCAGTCCGCTGACTGGTTTGATGCAGCTCTCCACGCTATCCTGTCCTGTGCAAGTCTCTTAATCTGAGAATACGTTCGGCAACCGACATCCTTTTGAATCTGCTTACTATATTCGTCCCTCGGTCTCCCTCTACGATTTTTACCCCACACGCTTCCTTCTAATGCTAAGTTGACAATTCCTTGATGTTTCAGAATGTATCCAACCAATCTATCCCTTCTCTTAGTAAGGTTTTGCCAGAAACTCCTTTTCTCCCCGATTCGGTTAAGCACCTCCTCATTAGTTACGTGATCTACCCATCTAATTTTCATCATTCGTCTGTAGCACCACATTTCAAAAGCTTCTATCATCTTTTTATCTGAAGTCCTTATCGTCCATATTTCACTCCCATACATTGCCACACTCCAGACAAATGCTTTCAGAAAGGACTTCCTAACATTTAAATTAATAGTGGATGTTAACAAGTTTCGCTTCTTTAGAAACGCTTCTATTCCCATAGCCATTCTGCATTTTATATCTTCCTTACTTCGGCCATCAGAAGTTATCTTGCTACCCAAATAACAAAATTCATCTACTACTTTTATTGTCTCATTCCTTCAGCATCGCCTGATTTTCTGACATTCTATTCCATTACCATAGTTTTACTCTTGTTAATGTTCATCTTATGTCTTCCTTTCAAGACACTGTCCATCCCACTCAATTGCTCTTCCAGATCTTTTGCGGTCTCTGACAGAATTACTATGTCATCGGCAAACAGCAATGTTTTTATTTCTTCTCCCTGCACTTTAATGCCCTCTCCAAATTTCTCCTTCCGTTCCTTCACTGCCTGCTCAATGTACAGATTGAACAAAATTAGGAAAGGCTACAACCCTGTCTTATTCCCTTCCCAACCTCTGCGTCCCTTTCTTGCCCTTCGACTCTAATAACCGCTGTCTGGTTTTTGTATAGTTTTAATATAACTCTTCGCTCCCTATATTTTACCCCTGATACCTTCAGAATTTGGAAGAGTGTATTCCAGTCGACATTGTCAAAAGCTTTCTCCAAATCGACAAACGCTAAAAACGTAGGTCTCCCTTTCCTTAGCCTATCTTCTAAGATAAGTCGTAATGTGAGTATTCCCTTCCGTGTTCCTACATTTCTCCTAAATCCAAACTGATCTTCCCCGAGGTTGGATTCCACAAGTTTTTCTATTCGTCTGTAAATAATTCGTGTTAGTATTTTGCGCTCATGACTTATTAAACTGATAGTTCTGTAATTTTCACACTTGCCTGCACTTGCTTTCTTTGGAATTGGAATTACAATATTCTTCTGTCTCATACATCCTGCGTACTAGGTTGAACAGTTTGTCCATGATTGTCTCTCCTAACGATATCAGCAGTTGAGACAGAATATCATCTACTCCAGGGCCTTGTTTCGACTCAATCCTTCAGCGCTCTGTCAAATTCTTCTCGCAGTATCATGTCTCCTATCTCATCTTCCTCCACTTCGTCTTCCATTTCTAGAATACTGCTTTCAAGTTTATTTCCATTGTATAGGCACTCTACATATTCCTTCCACAGTTCAGCCTTTACCTCTTTGCTTAGTACTGGTATTCCGTCTGAGTTCTTGATATTCATACAGCTGCTTTTCTTGTCTCCAAATGTCTCTTTTATTTTCCTGTAGGCAGTATCTATCTTTCCCCTAGTTATGCATTCTTCTATAGTTCTGCTTTGTCTTGTAGCCACTCCGGCTTAGCCAGTCTGCACTTTCTGTCAATCTCATTTTTCAGACGTTTGTACTCCCTTTTTCCTGTTTCACTTGCTAAATTTTTATATTTTCTCCTCTCATCAATTAGGTTCAGTATATCCTGTGTTATCCAGGGATTTCTATTAGGCCTTCTGCCTATATGGTCCTCTGCAGCCTTCACTACCCTATCTCTCAGAGCAACCCATTATTCTTCTACTGCATTACTTTGCCCCGTTTCAGCCAATCCTTGCCTAATGCTCCACTTGAAACTCTCAACCACCTTCAATTTGTCCAGGTTCCATCTCCTAAACTTTCTACCTTTCTGCAGTCTCTTAAGTTTTAATCTGCAGTTCATAATCAATATGTTATGGTCAGAGTATATATCTGCCACTGGATATGTCTTACAGTTTAGAACCAGGTTTCTAAATCATCCAGTTTTATTGCTCCTTTCTTATTCTGTCATTACAACCGTTCTTAATATACTTATTGTTAATCCATGTGTTTTGAGATGATCATTGCAGGTGGTCAGTCTCTCTCTAACTTCTTTCTCCGTGAATATGTGTGTTCCGAATCGGGATTTGAATCTGGACTTTATCTTTGGCAGTCAGTGATTGTAATGAGTGCTTAAAAAGTCAAGAAAAATTCACACAAATGTTAAAAAAATCAAATGTTTGTAGAGCTTATGGGACTTAACTACGGGGTCATCAGTCCCTAAGCTTACAAACTACTTATGAACTAGCTACTACTAAGGCCGGCACAAATATTCATGCCCGAGGAGAGATTCGTACCCCCGACCGTAGTGACCGTGCAGACCGTGACTGGTGCGCCTCAGTCCCCTCGGCCGGCACACACAGATGTATTCTTAATTCATGACAAAAGAATAGTAATATTATAAAATGTCAATGATATTGCTGTCCTGGCCGCGAGTAAAGAAGATCTTGTATCCCTACTAAATAGGATGAATATAGCTGTTAAGTAAAGCAAAAACAAAATGTTGTGGTATGTGACAGAAAAGGGCTAGTTCATGTAGGCAATGTACCGTTTGATCACGTTGATAGATTTACTTCTCTCGGCAGAGACAGAGGTAATAAGAAGAATTGCTCAAACAAAAACTGCTTTTACCAAAACGAAAAAGATCTTAAGATCTAAGAACATTAGTCTTCAAGTCAGGAAAAGTTCTCTGTAGTGAGCCATACTATAGCTGTGAAACGTGTACTGTGAACTGAGGGAGAGGAGCTAAATTCTTTTGAAATATGGTGTTTTCGATGCATGCTCAAAGTGTTATGGACTGACTGAAGCCGTACTGGTGAGAACGGGCTAAAAAAAAGAAGCTTGTAGAGACTGTTAATAGTGGATTATAACTAGCAAGCCATTTAAAGAGATATGGACTCCAAAAAACAGTAAGAGAGCGCAGAGTTCGCCAAGCGCTTATATTTTTCTTGTAATAATATGGAGGATTTTTTTTTCTTTTATAAACCTTCGGTATATTCAAGACTGACAGATTTATTACTTGAGTATGGGTTGAAACTCAATCTCGTAAACTGCTGTGACATTTACTCTTAGTACGAGGCAACTTGATGATGCTGGTTTTCCTCGCAGTTTCATTCTCCATCGGGCTTCCGTGGCAGGATTCCAGAACGTTTCTAGAAGCTGTCTGCTCCTTGGCAAGCCTCCTCAGTTTGACTGGACTGAACCAGTTCTGGAAACTCTTCCCATAAAAGCGCAGAGTTTCTAACTATTAACAAGTATGATCTGTGTATGGGACTAAAACCCGAGCTCTGTGTTCTAAGATTGCCCGTTCTGCCGTACGTATCGGAATACATTTTAGCCCATGTAATTCAGTTCATTGTTGATTGGAATACACTCTTTCAAAGTCTGAAGCAAGCAGGAGTAAAATATAGGGTTCGCAAGGTTATTTACAACTTGTACAAAAACCAGACAGCAGTTTTCAGAGCTGAGGGGCATGAAAGGGATGCATTGGTTGGGAAGAGAGTAAGACAGCATTGTAGCCTACATGCAATGTTCATCAATTTGTACACTGAGGAAGTTATAAAGGAAAGCAAGGAGGAATTTGGAGAAGTAATTAAAGTTCAGGGTGAAGAAATAAAAAAAAATTGCGTTTTGCCGATGGCATTGTAACTCTGTCAGAATCAGCAAAGGACCTGGAAGAGCAGTTGAACGGAATGGACGTTGTGTTGAAAGGTGCATATAAGATAAACATTAACAAAACCAAAACAAGGGTAATGGAGAGCAGTCTAAGAAAATCAGGTGATGCTAAAGGAATTAGATTAGGCAACGAAACCATTGTAGATGAGTTTTGTTACTTGGGAAATAAAATAACATATGATGGTCGTAATACAGGGATATAAAATGCACAATGGCAATGGGAAGGAACGCGTTTTCGAAAAAGAGAAATTTGTTAGCTTCAAATTTTAATTTCATTGTAAGGAAGCCCTTTGTTTGGAACGTTGCCTTGTATGGGAGTAAAACTGACGCTATACAGGAATGAGGCTTTTGAAATGTGGTGCTACAGAAGACTGCTGAAGATCAGGCGGGTGGATCGCATAACTAATAAGGAGGAACTGTACAGAATTTGGGAAAAAAGGAAATTCTTGCAAACCTTGACTAAAAGAAGGGATCGATTGGTAGGACACATTCTTATACATCAAGGAATCGTGACTGTAGTGTTGGAGGAAAGTTTATGGGGTAAATACCGCAAAGTGAGATCAAGAGATGAATACAGTAAGCAAATTCAAATGGATGTGGGTTGCCGTTCGTATGAGAGGCTTGCTCAGGATAGAGTAGGGTGGAGAGGTGCATCAAACCAGTCCCCGAACTGAAGACCACAACAATTCGTTTCGGTATCAAACTGATTTTCTCTCGAAGATCCAGGAAGTATTGAATTAAATGATTATTTTTATCCAAAGTGTACTATATATTTATTTCTCCTTCACATTTGCTATGTACCTCCTTATTTTTTCCGTATGTACCATCATAAACTTCAGAATTCTATTGCAGCTCGAATTTCAAAACGTCCATTTCCTCCTTGGCTGAACTCCTTATCGTCCTCGTTCGAGGTCTTCACAGGGAAAAAATCTGTACAATTAGATCAAGATGAAAGTTCTTAACATTTAAACACATGTAAGAACTTCAACGTCTGTTCTCTCGGACAAGTCTGAAAGAAAAGACGCCTCAGTTCTTAAATGTAAGGTCTCCAAATCGATGATCGACGCAGGACTGGACTCAAGCGAGCCATGGTCGAAGCAGGGCGACACGTGAAGGTTTGTGTCGCACAGGGAACGAGCTCGGTAAGTCCTTGTAGATGTGTTACTGTCGCGTGCGTGTGCTGGCGCAGGGGCCTATTGCAACAACCTAGTCAGCAGACCGTCCGGGGTTCGAATCCCAGTCCCGCCAAAATAATAAAATAAAAAATGAATCCATGTTGTAATATTACAACATTTCCCTGCAGCTGAGACTAAAACACACCAGTTAAAATGTATTTAAATTTACGTACCACATTAACAAACTTCTTCAGATGTGTTCCTCCCTAACCACAAGACTGTGAATGGCGTTCTTGGCCGGGACATTCCGGTATGGGATGGTTTAATCGCCTTACGCAAGTCAATTCACGCCACTTCTGGGAGTTGCATGTCGATGAGGGTGGAAATGATGACGAGCACCACACACAACACGCAGCCCCCTGCCGGGAATCGGACCCGGGTTCAGTGCGTGATAGTCAGCAATGGTGCCGTCTGAGCTACGTGGGGGGCGGGGGGGGGGGGACACCAGGTTGTATTTTATTCCTCTTTAGTTCGGCAGTCATCTCTTATTTGCCGATTGAGGTTGCGCAGTCGTAACACACTGGACTCGCATTCGGGAGGACGGCGGTTCAAATCTGCCCCGATCTCCCTGATTCATATTTTCAGTGATTTCCCTAAATCATTCGAGTAAAATTTCTTTCGCTATCCTTAGCAACAGTCAACCCCAGCTTGTGCTTAATCTCAAATGGCCGCGATGTCGACAGGATATTATGCCTTAATATTCTTTCTTCGTCTGTAATTTTTCTGCTTAATAGCAAATCTCATCTATTTTCTACAAGCACGTTCTGAAAACAAACTTTCCCAATGTAATCGCGTCAGGAAGGTTGAAACCGCTATCAGGAAGTTGTTATATTTACCTCTACGAGAGACTTTGCGAAAGGCTGTTTTTGGAAAATAAATTTTCGTTTTAGATTTGTCACTACCTCCGTAATTTGATAATTTTTATTGCCTTTTAGATACGGAGATGGCTTCAAATCTTGCCACTAAGTTTCTAATTATGGACGCCTTTTCCATGAATAGAGAGTGTTTTGTTTTATATAAGAAGAAGATATGAAAGAAGCCTGATCTTAAATGAGAGAGACAGAGTTCCATCTGATTTAATATTAGACTTTTTTAACCCTATAAGTCCCACATTATGAAATCAGTTTTGGAAAAATTAAAATTCAGTGTTTTCTGTATTAATACAGTGCAGTAAACATCAAAATATATGTTTTAAAGTTTTTGGTAGAATTATCGATTTTTATGCCATGTATTTCATTCACAACACAGACATTTGTATCGAGGTATTTTATTACTTGTTAATTAACACTGCAAAGAAAAAATAAATAAATTAAAAAAAAAGTTCAAATGTTCGTAAATCTATCGGACTCACCTGCTGGGTTATTGTTAGTTCGTAGCTTACAAACAATCTAAGTTAAAGTAACCTAAGGACAACACCAAAAAATGTTCAAATGTTTGTAAATCTATCGGACCAAACTGCGTTGTCATCAGTCCGTAGCTCACAAACTACTTAAGCCTAATTAATCTAACCTAAGGACAAACACACACACCCATGCCCCCGGGAGGACTCGAAGCTCCACGGGGAGCAAACGCGCGCTCCGCAGCGAGACGCTTTAGACCGGTTTTTTTTTTATTTTTTATTTTATTTTTATTTATTTATTTATTTATTTATTTTTTTTATGGGTATTTCTGTTCGTTGCGTACTCTGATCGGGTTTGTTCGTTCTCGTTCGATGAGTTTTTGGCTCAGCTTTTTTATTACACAGAGCGTTGAGCCCTCTGACCGGGCGCGCTGAGCCCGGCAACCGCTCGGCTACTCCACCGCGGCACCTAAGGACAATCCAAACACCCATACCCATACCCGCACCGCAGCACGGCGCCCCAATGCGCACGGCTAACACTGACAGGTCAATAATGCTAGCATAATCTGCGCCACAGCACCAAAGATAAAACAGTTCACTGCTGGAATAAAATAAAAGGAATCACACTCACGCTCACACTCAAAAGCCCAACATGGAGCAGCGAGCGAGTCACACTCTCAGCCACGTATAGACGGCAACGAAACAAAACCTCCATGATAGATTAATACCGCACCAAGCGACAAAATAAGCATATTGTTCATCACCAAAAGTGCAACTTTAAGGACCGATGGACAAAATACGGCAAATTGTCCAGCAACAACACTGGGACTGAAAGGCTTAATGAATTGCCGTAAGGAGACACAGACAATTACGCAAATAGATAAATGCTAACAACCGTTAAATTCTAACACTTCTTATTAATTTGTAAAGAGATAACACCTAGGGATGCCATTTTAAATTATGACACTGGTAGTATGTCCTTCAATAAAGGATTTTAACAGTCGCAGCGGACCTGCTATTTAAAATAATGAGGGTAGTTTCAACTCACTGCATAGACGTTCGTTGAGCTGCGACACTACGTAAAAAAGACATAGTCCTACACTCAGTCATATCTTCAACATTTCGACGGTTAGCCTTGGTGAGAAAAAATATATCGTTTAGCAGTCACCATAGGCACACTTCACACGTCCGTCATCTCCGGCTTCTGCATTCTGAGGACCTATTTTGGCCCACTTTAGGTTACGGTAGTAACACTAAAAGTGTTAAATGAAAATAACGGCTTAACCATGCATCTGACACGAAAATATTTGCAAAAATAACGGAGTTTTGACATTTTGATACCCTCCATTGAATTAACGAAAACCATACGTTAGCATATGTCACGTGACATTCTTCGCCCAGAACTCTCTCTGGCATACACAATCTTGCGATGCGTATTTGATGATTTTCTTATTGTAACTTACACGTTGTCATTTCAAAGCAATGGTGCAGTGAAAAATTAACAAAAAACGTCGTTCTTCGTACGATAAATGATAATCTAGTGTCTACAAATGCCATATTAGCATCAGTTAACTACGGCCATCAATAGTATGAGATTAAAGAATGCAATTCCTAACTACTAGCTGTAACGTAGTGGGCAGAGTGTTTCTACTGTGATGCTGAAGATCAGTGGTTCGGAACCCGCCAGTACCTCAATTTTTTTTCCTGCAAGAGATTCAGACACTCTTATTAATTAATTTTTTATTATTTTGATTATTATTTTGGTCCAAAATGTTTGCAAAAACTACAAATCTAAAGTGGGCCGTAAAACACGTCATTGCGATTTTTTTATGACTAAGGCTAATGACCGAAAGCTAAGGTTGTGTATGTGTGTCTTTGTCATGTGTCTGTCGCAGTTCGAGTCTCGACCAATGTCCTTACGATGAGTTGCGTAGTATCCCCATTATATTGTTGTAGTCAAAACTGGACTTTCCATTATTAGATCGTTGTTTATCGTGTATATCATCAGTGATGTGGGTAGCGTCTATTATAAATACTACTTGATATTGAAATCTAACGGAATTATGGAAATCGTCTATTCTGTCCTGCCAACACTACTTTACACACAATTTCAAACTTTTACGAAACATCGTCTCCCTGGTATTCCCCAGAAAATGATGTTCGCGCAGTAACCCTTCAACATAATATTTTAATTTATTACGTTTTAGGTCTGACTTCGCTACAGACTGCAAATAACGAACTGGAATAACCAGCACTGTGTAAAAACTCGCAGTTGAATTATCACTAAATAGTTATAAGATTGCCTGTCTTGTGTTTAACTGCTCGAATATGAAAGGCGTTGGATGTAAGGGGAGGCAATGTTGTTCTACATTCTCTTAATGCTAAAGTCAGTGTTGTACAGTTTACCTGACGATTGGTCAAGTACCGTTGGTTATCACGGTTTGTTTCAATACTTATGGATCTCTTATGAGATAAAGGGAGGCAATGATGGAAACTTCTTGTTGCTCTACATTATCTTAATGCTGAAGTCAGTGTTGTACAGTTTACGTAACGATTGGTCAAGTACCGTTGGTCATCACGTTTTGTTTCAATACCTATGGATCTCTTATGAGATCTATTTGCCATAGATCACCTATATACATTGATTTTACACTGATGAATGGTTTCGACACATTAAAGAGTCATTGTCAAAAGTCTTAATTGTTCAGGCATGTTAAGACATGTTTCAGATGAGCTGACACTGTAGTGGCATGCTATAAATGGTATGCACATCACCAGTCAAATATGCATTGACGTCATGTTGTTCAATATAATGTGCTATCCTGTCCCACATATCCAGGCAGTGTGTCATCACAGCAAGAACTGATCAGATTTCTTTCAAGTCAGTCGTCATTTCGGGATGATCGATATCAGAAAAAAAATCGATATGACATCGCTATTAACATCGTTAAAAATATCGATGTATGATAAATATCGAAAGGGAAACATCGATGTCCGAAAACATCAATGGCTTCATTGGAAAAATAAATAATCCTACTAGAGCTGTGAGAGTAGCGAAAAGATGTGTATCAGTATGTATCCGTTACTAAAAGAAACAGTACTCGTTACGCCGGCCGCGGTGGCCGAGGGGACTGAGGCGCTCCAGTCACGGTCTGCACGGCCACTGCGGTCGGGGGTTCGAATCCCCCCTCGGGCATGGATATTTGTGCCGTCTTTAGTATACGGTAGTTGATAAGTAGTTTGTAAGTTTAGGGACTGATGACCCCGTAGTTAAGTCTCATAAGCTTAACAAACATTTGAACATTTGAACAAGTACTCGTTACAAACGTATCGTTAGTCGTTACCAGTGCAGCCCAGAATTACGGTCGCTACACTGCCTTTGAAACCATGAAAAACTTCACTATTAATACTACTTTAACATTTAAATTTGGCACGTAGATAAGGTAAGCCTGCTTTTTGAGGCATTTATACTATTGAGGAAAGAACCAGTGCAGCGCGTCTCCCTTGAGATTAAAATGCAGTTGTCATACAAATTGGACAAAAATAGAGACACCCACCCACGACCTCCGTTTTAAGTACTGTTCCCGTACTTGAGGCTTGGAATGTCAGAATCAATCGGAATAATTCGTGACGAATGCCAGTCTGACCGATCGATCACAGTGGCAGTACTAAATCTGCAAGCAGCGGGACTGTTGTACTGTATTATGTGACATTAACAATTGAGATAATACCGCTATGAATGAAAATACTTAGATGATAACTTTTGAGTACTTTTTATAAAACTTTTTATAGTAAACAAGATCAAAATCAAATAATTAACATTCAAACTGAAGCCTTACAAGTAAAAAATAAAATAAAACGTATGTTTGAGTTAAAAGTGGATGTCAGATCGAAGATTAACCTGCAAATACGGGCCAAAAAGTACAATCCAAAATTTTTAAAAACAAAAATAACCGTCTAAAATCGTAGAATTACGCAATATACCCTTAAAGTCCGTAACGGATGTCTATATAAATTACTTATCTCATAATAAATAGTGTAACAGAATATATGCATTCTCCGTATTGGTTTTCGTTACAGAGTTCGAATCGATACGATATATGTGAGTGACGAAATACATTCATGAGTAAGTTCGTATCGATACGGTAGTTGCGAGTAACGAAACGTATTTATGAGTAACGACTTAGAACTTCTTATCAGCCCGAGTATTCGTTGCACAGTACGGAATACATACGGTTTGCTACAGCTCTAACGAGTAGGCCTACTGTTGGGTATCACGATTTGTTTCAAGTCAGTCGCTATTTAGAGATGATACTAGTTAAAAAACTGTAACATCGATATTAATATCTTTAAAACTATCGATGTATATTAAATATCGAAAGGAAAACATTGATACCCGAAAACATCAACGGTTTCATTACAAAAATAGATAATCATACTAAAGGTACAATTTCATACCACCGGTAGTGTTGTTGCTCTCTTGGATGTTTAAGGGGGACAAAACTACAAAGGTCATCAGTCCCCCCACCGATAGTGACGCTGTATGGTGACTCATTATGTGACTTGTCTCAGTATTGTTGAAGACGGTCGTTGTGGGACTATCTGAAAAGAAGCTGCGCGAGTAAGTTTGTTCGTGCGTGCGTCAGTTGAAACAGCCATGTTCCAACGAAAACTATGAATACGTATTAAATTTTCACCACACTGTAATATCAATTACAAATGAGCAATGTTTTGGTAATTTGCAAGAATCCATGTACATCGAAATCGCGACGCCTCTGCAGTCGATACCTATCGAACGGTTCACTCTCGAGGTTCTGTAGGCGCAAACGACAAAACAAAACTGGTATGTAATGAGGCAATAAGAAGTAAATAGAACATGGAATTCGCCAGGACAGAGTAAAATTTTACATACGCGGACAATTACTTTTACTGAGCGGATAATGGTACATACAATAACCTGTCAATGACAGAGCAGGAACAGCATTTCTTTTTTTTTCTTCATTAGTGCTTCGTACAGACCATTACTTACACAAATAATGCTGTTCCTGCTCTATGGTTGACAGGTTCTTGTAGGTACCCTTGTCAGGTCTGTATATTAATTATCCAGTAAAAGGGAACATTTGATTGGCAACATTTGCACAGTTTGTATTACATTGTATTCTATTTACTTCTTATTGCCTGATTATATATCGGTAATGTTTTGTACGAGTCCATATTTCGACACGCAGAAATTGTCTCCGGCCAATGAGAACTCGCTAGCTGTCAGTGTCAGCCAATGAGATGCTGCGTGTTTCTTAACCGGAGATTCAGGCGCTACGCGCCCTCCCGTAGTAAACAAAAACTTATTGTTTAACCCATACCTAACCTTAAGGCTACGCTACAGATTTTTTTTCAGTACGAGAGGGCGTAGCGCCCGAATCTTCGGTTAAGAAGCACGCAGCATCTCGTTGGCTGACAGCTAGCGAGTTCTCATTGGCCGGAAGCAATTTCTGCGTCTCGAAATAAGGACTCGTATGTTTTGTCGTTTGCGCCGACAAAATCTCGAGAGTGAACCGTTCGATAGGTATCGACAGCAGCGGCACCGCGACTACGATGTACACTGATTCTTCCAAATTACTAATGTTTTAAATGGTCTTTTTTTATGCTCGGTAGATTGATGCGTAAACGTAAATGGATCAGTTTGTATTGTAAGAAATAATGACGTGTTTTTAACAAAAATGGCAAGTATCAATGTTTCAAATGATTAGTGTCTTTAAATTCAATATGCATGTCGGTAGGTGGATTGGTAGGACGCAAGTGGATCAGGTTTTATCGTAAATAGTAAAAAAGCAAGAATTGAATACTCACTTCACGTAACTCCATCCATTTAATCTACTGATCTACTACGAAATTACAACAGAGACGCGAAATTACAACAGAGATGCACAAAAACTACAAACCAGACAGTCGTTTTAATTCCGGTGGCCGGCCGCGGTGGCCGATGGGACTGAGGCGCTCCAGTGACGGTCTGCACGGCCACTACGGTCGGGGGTTCGAATCCCCCCTCGGGCATGGATATTTGTGCCATCCTAGTTCGTAAGTAGTTCATAAGTAGTTTGTAAGTTTAGGGACTGATGACCCCGTAGTTAAGTCCCATAAGCTTAACAAACATTTGAACATTTTAATTCCGGTGCTATTAACTGATTCCGCCGCGGTGGAGTAGCCGAGCGGTCTAAAGCGTCTCGCTGCGGAGCGCGCGGTTGCTCGCCTTGGAGGTTCGAGTTCTCCCTGGGGCATGGATGTGTGTGTTTGTCCGTAGGTTAGCTTACCTAGGTTTAAGTAGTTTGTAAGCAACGGACTGATGACCACGCAGTTTGGTCCGATAGATTTACAAACATTTTTAACTCATTCAATCTTTCCTCGTCTGTCATTGGCCAGCTCAAAGTGGCACCCATTAACACGCGAAATGTGGTGCGTTGCCAAACTTACATGTGATTTAAAGTTTAGCCACTCTGCAGATCAACTGACATACATTACTAGACTTGCAATATCACATACAGTATCATTGGAGTCACTGTCACTTTATAGAAAGGGTAAGCAATAATTTGTGTCCGGATAAAACAGCCGTAAGATATTTCGATAAACTGATATAATTTCGACTGTTAAATTTTACTTACGGCGTCGTCATAGTGTGCTTGTGTTGGTCACAAAATATTCCCTTCACGAGTAGCAAAGATTAGCATTTAGCGGTCACTGCCTACTTCAGTATACTACGCCAGAGCTGGCGTGAGTAAAATTTTACCCTTTACTGAAAAAAGAAATACAGCGCAATACGGATATATATTCGGTAATAGAGTTGAATCTCCAACATTGAAGTACCGATGATCCGATGTTTTAGAAAACGTAACATCGATTTAAAACATCAAATGAATGACTCATTAATGAATCGTCATAATTCTAGTAGCCAGATTCCGCTACTCGTAGCCGAAATTTGGACCATCACGCTATAGCGGTGGTATTCTAAAATTGTTAAAAATTCATCGAAATTTTACTTTCTTTGACTGAATCTTCTAAATTTACGAATTACAAAAATATGTAATTAAGTTATGCGTTAAATTTAAACAGTTTGTCATTTCGAGACTATACACTTGTAATCAATTTAATCTTCATGCTCTCATATTCCTCCGAATGTGAATGAGCTGCTGACATCTAAGGCGATAACATTTAAGGTTTCATAAAGACAAGCACAAATTGGTAGATAACATAATAACAATATAGTATTAAATCACTTTTTTACGATAAATGGTGTGATTAAGGTGTGTGTGATTTGCATACATTAACGTCAAAGATATAAAGTTACTACCTAATGAGTGCTACGACTGTTTAACTCCAAAGGCAAGGCAATCAGGAGTAAGATAAGAAAAATCTAGAAAATAAATAATGTTATCTGTAGAATGTTTAAATGATGAAATTTTCAAAAACATCAAAACGCATCATACAACAAGTTAAAAAAAGGAAAAAAAAAAGAACTGGGCAAATTAATTTATTATATGTTTTCACGTTCAAAACCCGTAAAAACACGCAATCACGTATTGAATGACACTATTATTAACAACGAATTTATGAATTATCACAACCTTCAGGTTCATCAATGTCTTAGTTGGAATCACTGATCGACAAATGTGCCTGCTATAAATGTACGCAATGTCGTTGTTTATAATTTATGTTCTTGACTTAGTTTAAGTGTCTCAAGAAGTTATAGGGGGAGACACCCTTAATGCCACACAAGTGAAACGATTGTCGCCATATTCCGGCGCCAATAGCATTTGTAGGCGTACTTACGAGTGTGTAATCTCAGCATTCCGAATTGAAAGAGGTACTTTATCTAAAAAGAAAGAAGTTATCTTCATTACCTATTGATGTGCAAGCAGATCAAAAAGTAATCTGCTTATATATTCAGAACAATTTTGTTCCTAAATTAATACTTACTATTTGTTTCATTGTTTATCCCTCAAAGACTTCTAATTTTCATTTTTACGAGATATGAAGATTAGTATGAATACTTAGTGACGTGGAACCTACAGAGAGAATTTTCGTTTGTGTTCAAAATAAACGTCGTCTCTACAGTACTGAACTTACGTAAATGATACAGCCTGGTTTTGTCATTATTGAAAAAGTCTTGTTCTGCATTTTCAGCTGATAATTGCAGTTCTTGTAAAGCATTTGGGTATCACCCCGATATTTAAGCCACAATGAGATTTTGCGTTAATGAATCGCAGTTCAGATATCTTGAAGGTTTTTATTTGTCTAGAAAAGTATATCATACAGTCGTTTAAATGTATGAAAGCTAACAAGGGTAAAACCCACACAGTGCTTTAATCTGAAAAAAATATTTTCTACGCTCCGCAGTAAGGCGAGTTGGCTTTGCATAGTGGCGCCATCCTCCTTCTTGACATGTGTTTAGTAATTTGTATAAGCTATACATTATATTCGCTATTTCAGCGCAATGCAGCGAGTTTCAGTATGCTGATTGCGTTGCGGATATTGTACGAAAAATATTCGTAAATAAATTGTGGTTGATTTATTGTAATAGCATACCTTGTGAAGGTTACTGAAGTGTGTCTGTCTAGAACATGAATTATTTTTTTTTTTTTTTTTTTTTTTTTTTTTTTTTTTTTTTTTTTTTTTTTTTTTAGCAAACTCACAGTAACAGTCCCAGTAGCACCATCGATTAACATTCCATCTCTGTGGTAGAGTTCATGATGAACTGATCTTTTAAAGACAAACTTTAAAATTTGACCTGACATCACAAGCCATTTTGGAAAAAACTTTGGCGACGCACTAAGAAGGCTGAATCTTGGTCTAGACATCATAGCCGGAGAACCACGTCGCCAGCTGTGAGACTCTTAAGGGGAATCTCATTTTCATCTTAAAAGCACTTCATAGATTGTGAGGTAATGGTCTTTCTGGTCTTGACTAATAAGTCATGGAACGACCTTGACGGCAACACGATGCATACCATGATGCTGCGTCAGGTTCTCATGACATGATCCAACTGACATGTTACACTCTTCTCCAATATCTCTTACCTACTACGACGGTGACGTATCTGACATGACGTATCTGACGTCGAAGGTAGTCCGGCACGAATGTATCACCGAGTACTGCTTAAGGTCTCTTCATCGTGTGCTTTCTGCATCATTTGGTGTGTCTCTATCAATGTTTTCTTGAGTCTCAAACGAAAGAGGAGTGCTAGTCTTGCTGAGTCGCAGGAGAGCTCAAAAATGTTCAAATGTTTGTATAGCTTATGGGACTTAACTACGGGGTTATCAGTCCCTAAACTTACAAACTACTTATGAACTAGCTACAACTAAGGACGTCACAAATATCCATGCCCGAGGGGGGATTCGAACCCCCGACCGTAGTGATCGTGCAGACCGTGACTGAAGCGCCTCAGTCCCCTCGGCCACCGCGGCCGGCCAAACGAAATTTAATGCAGACTCGCCGCTCCTCTAATACTTTCATCTCGAAATTCGCCCACTGTGCATACGACGTTCTCCCCATTACAGCTCCAAAACCTAATAGAAATACAGTACTTAAACTTTCTGTAGCTACATTCAGCACAGACGGAAGCAAGGTCGATAACCTTAATTCAGTCCTCATATCCGCGAAATTACGAAAGATATGGAACAGTTTGAATAACCTCGTACTTCGGATGCCCCAGACATATTACCATCGTCAAAGTGTGCTGAAGTACCGACCATCGGGCGAGAGGCACCTTCAGTCTCCTATGCGGCTTAGTAAATATTATTATTTGGAAACTGAATGTTCACAATTAACGGAGTGGGATGAAACGCTGGGTAAACGAGGTAATGCGCATTTTGTGGAACAGCCCGGTGGCTGGGGAAGGGGAGCACCGTTCAAATTCGCACAAATTTATCGTACTTGTAGGGCGTAGTAAAACATGACAGTACCCCAAGCGGGAACTCCTGGTGGTCAGGCGTTCAGGGAATAAAAGGAACTTTAAAAGGAGAAACTGTGTTTATAAATCGTTGTTTGGGTCAGCGGTAAGCGATTGGATTGGCACTGAAGGATTTCGACTCCGCCCGGCGGCAAATATTTTGGTGCTCCTTGGCAATACGTATACAACTGACGTCACACTAGTGACAGCAAAATCATAAAGATTGTTTTATTAATTCAAACTAGATCAGAAAGTGTAGGCATTCGGGACTGCAAATATTTAAAAAAAAATGGGTTGTAGTTAATGCGAATGTAAAGTGTGTGTAAATTATTTCGCAACTGATCAGATGCCGTTAGGGCCAAACAGCTCTACTAAGAATTCTTAAGACTGAAAGCAATTAGCAGAAAATTTCTTTAAAAAAAGGAGAACCCTGAAAACAGCTGAAATCCCAATAATGGAAAATACAAGAACAATGTTGTCTGATGAATTTTACAGCACGAAGCAATTACGCTAGTACAACTTTCCTAAGACAGAGAACAGATAATTGCAAATAAAAAAAAAGACCGTTTGAACAAGTACGACTTAGATGCAAGGTAGGAAAACAAATCATGCAAGCCGTGATTTATGGACGGTGAATGGCCATGAAAGATATTGTGGACAGGTCATTCCATTTCTGCCTGATAGGATATGTCAATACCCCGTCAAGCAGAAATGGAATCACTGATTTCAACTTATTGCAGAAAACGGTGGACATGTTCAGCGCTAGTCACACGGAAATTAAAAATCCTATCTGCCCCAGGACAATTAAAAACCGAATTTGCTATCTGATATGATAAGATCTTGCCGTAACTGAGTTGTACAGTTTGTTTAACGTCTAACGTACACTTTTGGCATTGTTGCATGATCCATTTGGCATTTGTAGTCGACCACTATCAAATTACGATGCTTACAGCGCCACCTGTTGATCAATTTTCACACTATTTATGTTCTTCTGCCATACGTTTTCCCGTTTCTCCTGTAATATTCCGTTGCAATGAACAGTGGTGTTATTTTTACATCGTTTTGAAAGCTTTAATTATAATTACGCAGTATATTGTACATGCAGGTTACTTTCACATTATTTATATTCCTCTGCCATATGTTTTCTACTTTCTCCAGTAATAGTCCGTTGCAATTTGACGTCATTTTGAGCAGTGGTGTTCTTTTTACTGTGTTTTGAAAGATTAACTTTAATTTTAACCACCCTGTAGATTTTTCATGCAGTTATATTTGCACAATTGCAAGTTCTTTTGGATGTCAATGATACAATGGCACCTCAGGCAAGCCGGCTGCGGTGGCCGAGGGGACTAAGGCGCTCCAGTCACGGTCTGCACGGCCACTACGGTCGGGCGTTCGAATCCCCCCTCGGGCATGGATATTTGTGCCGTCCTAGTCCGTAAGTAGTTTGTAAGTTTAGAAACTGATGACCCCGTAGTTAAGTCCCATAGACTATACAAACATTTGAACATTTGAACCTCAGACAACAACGTTTAAAATATATACTGAACGATATAATCAACAGATGGCAATCGGCAACTAACTGGAAATATGAAGTGGTTGTTTATTTATTTCATATTCAAAGACATGTTGCCTGTTATTATGTAAAAGGTGGTGAAATTTACCATTTTACATGTTATGGAGTACATTACCCATATCAGTTGTTAAATAAATTAATTCTTTGTAATAAGTTTGTTTAAGTATAGTGAGTAGGAAATTGCTTAGTTAATCGATATAGGGGAGTGGGAAGAGTGTGAGCATAGTAATATTCACGAAATAACAGAGGTGTATCAGAATAAATAAATGTAAAGCAGCTACCAGATAGTCCTGTATACTAATTTTAGCGGTGTTGAGTTGGTGGTGATCGTATTCATGAAATATATGTGGGTAAACAGAATCATGTAACAATCTGGGAGACAGACAGCAGGTGGAGGGTGGGGATTAGAGTGCAATTTCATGTTTGATGTCAGTCATCCATGGCAGTATCCTCTGATGCAATTGTCTGGGGAGAAGGGCTGTGGAGGGTTGGGGGTAGCTTTTCCCCAGGAGCTATCTTGGGGAGGGGGGTTGGAATGGTGGGGTCAATGACTGAGGAAATGGAATAGAAACCGCATTACTATACTACTACCTATGTCTTCATTCAATTAGTTTTACTTTTTTCTGCCGCCTAATTACAATTCAGTTGTAGTAGACGCAACGACAAAGGATTCTTCCATACAAGTCTTTGTAGGTCATACAGAAGATGTCATGTTAATAACCTTTTTTAAAAGAAATATGATGAATATTTGATCAAATTTTTCAAATGTATAATACCGATCTAACACATCCCTTTCAGTGGTTGCCGAAAACAGACACCACCCATATTTATAACAACGGCAATAAACGTTACTATATTCCTACTTCTAATGGGAGAGCAACAGCTTTTCATCTAACATAGCATGTTTCGCTTGATATGAAATTGTGGAATATTTGAGCGAGCGCCAAAGTTTTGCTTTGAATAATTAAAACTTCGCAATGTTGGTCATTATTTCGTTGAAAAGCATCGCAGGACGAGGAAAAACTTTAGGTTTGCTTGTAAATGGCTCATTTTGCGTTTCCTGCTGGTATTCGTGTTCTACAAATTGTTCCATTTAAAGTTTCCTCATGATGAACTCGTGAGTCGCGCTATGAGAGCAGAATATCGGTGACTCCGACTAAGTTCTTGATTACCAAGCCAGTGGAAATTCGCGGATATGTCATTTGTAAACGCAAATGAAATGCAGACGTGGTGATGCTCCTTGTAATATGAGATGTGTTTGAATTTCTATAGGGCTCATATCAACGAAGAATCCAGACATTAGGAATTTAATTACTAATATACAGGGTGGTCGGAAATTCCCGTTACAAACTTCTAGGACTTGTAGGAGAGGATATGATAGAGTGACGTGGGCGCACGACAGCGCCTAGGACTTGTAGAGGTTACTGATTACGTAACATTTTGAACAGGAACCTTCGACCATAGATACTAACAGACCGGGCAAACAGCAGAACGACATATACACTTGGCTTGGTTCAAACAGAGGACCACATGACTATTGCCAAACATTAGCCTTATATAATAAACAACTCCGCAGTTTTCAAGAAATGCCGTCATTTTAAACTAATAAAACTTTTACTTAAAATTTAATGCTACTTCCCATCACAAAAAGCTCTGTGTAACGCTAGGCTAGCCACTACCACGTGGCTGTTGGCAAAACAATGGTTTACCTGTAGAGATCTTAGTGCTATGAAAACAGTGTCACGCCCAGTCTGTCAGTATCTATGGTCGAAGATAGGAACGCATGTCCGGAAACGTATCGTTGGTTCCACGACGGTTTCAATTCAGATGATTATTTCATCCTCTCCTACTTGGGGATTGTAATTAGGCGTGACCCAGTACGATTGTTGCAATCAGTTTGAAAAGAATACTGAATCGTTCCGTTATTACTTACGCATTATCATTACAATTTACACCTTATGATTTACATTAGTCGACAACAACAACCCAGCATCTACCCAGCATTACAGCAGCGGCTCGATGTGGCGACCACCAACGTCGTTACACACATTGTACCTCTGAATCATGTTCTGGTTCACTCTCTCCATCCCTGTTGCATACCAGGACAGGGAACTCTGAGACATTTCTCTGTCCCTAAACAGACGTTGACACATCTGAATTGAAACTGTTGTATAACGGAAACGACATGTTTCCGAACAAGGACATGGGTTCCTTTTCAAAATGTTATATACTCACTACCCTCTACAAGTCCTAGCGGTTTGTAACGAGATTTTCCAACCTCCCTGTATTTCTGATGTGTGAAATAAAATAAAATCTTTGTGGTTTGCCGATGATATTGTAATTGTCACAAATAGCGAATGACTTGAAGAGCAGTTGAACAGAATGGACAGTGTCGTGGAAGGAGTGTATAAAATAAAACTTAAAAAGAGTAAAACAAGGGTAATTGAATGTAGTGTAAGATAATCAGGCAGTCAATAGATTAGACAATGAGACAATGAAAGTAGTAGATGAATTTTGTTATTTGGGTATCAAAACAATTTCTTATAACCGAAGAAGATATGAAATGCAGATTAAATATTAGGACATCCTCTCTGAAAGCATTTGTCCGGAGCGTAACGTTGTATGGGAACGAAACGTGAATGATCATGAGTTCAGGCAGAAACATTGTAGGAGATTTCGAAATGTGGTGCTACAGACCAAAGGTGATGAAGGGGTAGGTAGACTGTGTAACTTATGAAGAGGTACTGGATGGAATTGTAAAGAAAAAATGGCACATCTTGACTAAGAGAAGGGGTATCAAGGAATCTTAAATATCACTGGAGGAAAGTGTGTGGAGCAAATGTCGTAGATGGACACTAAGAGACCAATACATAAAGCGGGACCAAAGAACATAATTTTCAGTTCTTATTCAGAGATGAAGGGGTTTGCACAAGACAGAGCAGTGTGGAGAGCTGCATCAACCCAGTTATTGTACTGAACATCGTAACAACGACAACATCTACATTATGACGCAACATCGTGTAGCGCACGGCTATTCAAAATAAAGAAACAGATTTGGAACATTTACATCTTCTAAAATACAAACATACCTAATTCCAAACTTCCCGGACAAACAACAGTGTAAACGTTGATGGTAGATGCTCAAATTATGACCGCAGTCACGCTGTTCCTTGTCATTGCTTTATACAGAGTTAGCGGATTTTTTTTTAGTTGGCCATAAAACTGATGTATCAGGCTTTGATATGTCAGATTGTTTTAAAGTAACAGTTACATAAGGTTTCAACATTTTAATGCCTAATTAGACTGGCGACAGTATAAATATCACTAATTCAACTGCTAAATTAATAGGCACTATACTTGCCCTCCTTTTATTAGATCTTCTTTTCGAAGTTAAATGCCTGTGAGAGGTGTCTTGTTCTTTCCTAATTTAAATTAAAAAATCCCACTACTGTGGTGACGTTACATTCACTTTCGACCCAGATTTATCGTTTAATAGCCGTATACAGGGTTTAGAGTGTTTGATGGTATTACACATGTTAAGCCAACTAGGATTAAAAAAAAATTTAGTTCTTGAAGTTCTAGATATAAAATAGCAAATAAAAAAAAAAATTGAGTATCATGTAAAGACATCTTTTATTAAACTGACATATTCTACATCATTGTGAAATGTAGTACACATGATCTGTAGAACAAGTATTAATCTAATGTAAACTACTTTTGTACTGAATGACAGTGTAATTTATGAGGTGACCAGTTGACCCAACACAAAATTCCTGCCGGCCGCGGTGGTCGAGGGGACTAAGGCGCTACAGTCACGGTCTGCACGGCCACTACGGTCAGGGGTTCAAATCCCCCCTCGGGCATGGATATTTGTGCCGTCCTAGTTCGTAAGTAGTTCATAAGTAGTTTGTAAGTTTAGGGACTGATGACCCTGTAGTTAAGTCCCATAGACTATACAAACATTTGAACAAAATTCCTCTTCATACAGCTTTGGTTAGCTTTTGAACCGGTAGAAAGTTATTTTGACTGTCAACTAAGTCTCTCTCTCTCTCTCTCTCTCTCTCTCTCTCTCTCTCTCTCTCTCTCTCTCTCTCTCTCTCTCTCTGTGTGTGTGTGTGTGTGTGTGTGTGTGTGTAGGGAGGGGGTGATTTGCGTTTCTGTCATTATTACTGCTGGATTTAGGCCTACAGTGCTTCTCCGAAACTGTTCTTTGTACGACAATCACTGGAAATATTCATACTGCAATTATCGTATGTGACGATTTTAATTTGTTTTGATTCAAGCACAAAATACTGAATGGTGAAAATGACTACTATAAATGTGAAGTATAATATATTCCTTAACTCAGAGAGTAGTAAGTAACTTAAAAGAAAATTGTCTTCCATTGACCGTCTTCTATCAAATCAATAGTGTATTAGAAAGGTTTCTATTAAACAAAGACATAATAAAATGTGCGTATCTCCAATTTTTTAGCGAACGTGCGTCTTTATTTGCATTATAATTACAATCACAGTGATGGCAGAACAAGAAAAATCTATTAGTTTGTGTTTCGTCGTCGTTTTAGTAAACAACCGCAACCGTGTAAACCAATGTAACAGATGCAGATGTTTGCGTCTTCCAAGGGAAAAGTACGGGACGACCAAAAAGTCGAATGAAAACGTCGAACATATCCTTCAGTTTATGCAAGGAGCAATATATGAATCCACAGTACGAGCGGGCAAAAAGGTTTACATTCCTTAGTCAACGGTAGTACCTGAAGCCGTATAAACTGCAGTTATTGCAAGTATTGCATTCTGACAACCGCATCAAGAAGTATGTCTTTTAGAATGCTAGATGATACGGAAGAAGATAATTTTGATGAACGATTAATTTTCTCCCATGAATAAAGTTAATCGGCAGGTGAACTTCCTATGCCAACTACTGAAATTTAAGAGATTCGCCGAAAATTAACGTCTTCGAAAGATGATAGACGTCATCATCATGCAAGATGGTTCCCGGCCCCATCTCTGTGTGTGACCGACGCAACGTGAATGAGATAAATAGAAAAAAAGAAAGAAAGAAAAATCATTGTTTAATTTAACGTTCTGCTAGCAGCATTGTCATTAGAGACAGAAGTCGCTCTCGGAGTTTTGGGTAAGCATTGGGAAGGAAATCGGCCGTGGTTTTCAAAGGAGCCTTCCGTTAACTGCCCGGAGTGATTTAGGGAAATCACAGAAAACCTAAATGTGATTTTCAGGATGTGAATTTGAACCAACGTCCATTTGAATGTGAAACCCTTGTGTTACCACTGCGTATCTCGTTTGGTGACACCATTCCAGGACGTTGGATTTGACGAGACAGATGAGAAGATCAAACTTCAGCACCGGTGGCCCCCCACGTGTTTTGACCTCACACCTGGGAGTCGTGGCCGACGTGATAAGACAGGTCTGCGGTGCGTACGTCATACGCTAACCGTCACGTGACCTGCGTAGGCGGAGCTACAGCGCTGCACCATTATAGCTACAAGACCTACTAACCTCCTGCTAGACAGGCAGCGTTACTCACTGCTTGCGCTGCTTGCAATCGTGAATTGATACAGGTTTACGAATTACGTCTTGTACATCACTGTATATATCAGTAGCAAGCTTAATTGCGAAGAAGATTTTAATTATAATGTTAATAATGATGTAAGTTCTCGAAGAAAATTGGGGAACGCACATTTTCTTATGCTTTTGCTGAATAGAAACTTTTCTGATCCACTATTGATTTGATACGATACAGTCGATAGAAGACAATTTTCTTTTAAGTTACTTACCACAAGCTGATTTAAGGGATATATTATGCTTCACACATATAGGAGTCATTTTCACCATTCATTACTTTGTGCTTGGCTCAAAACAAATTAAAATCGTCCCATACGATAACTGCAATATGAATATTGCCAGTGTATGTCGTACACAGAACAGTTCCGGAGAAGCACTGTAAGTCCAACCTTAATAATGACAGAAACGCAAATCTCTCCCTCTCTTCACACACACACACACACACACACACACACACACACACACACACACACAGAGAGAGAGAGAGAGAGAGAGAGAGAGGAGAGAGAGAGAGAGAGAGAGAGAGAGCCTTAGTTGACAGTCGAAATAAAATAACTTTATACCGGTGCAGAAGCTAATCTATGCTGCATGAAGAGGAATTTTGTTTTGGGTCAACACATTACTGCTGGAACAGACCACTGTCATTCAGTGCAGAAGTAGACTATATTATATTAGATTAATACTTGTTCGACAGGTCTTGTATACTAAATTTCATAATGATGTAGAATATGTCAGTTTAATAAAAGGTATCTTTACAGGATAATACAATTTTTCTTTATTTGTAATTGCTATTTTATATCTAGGTCTTTATCAACTGAGTAGAGAGAACTGTTATTCCGAAATTATTTTCTTTTTAAATCCTAGTTGGCTTGTAGCCTTACCATGTGTAATACCACTAGACACACTGAACCATATATACGGCTATTAAATGATAAATCTGGGTCGAAAGTGAATGTAACGTCACTACTGTGATAGATATTTTTAAATTTAACCGTGCTTGAACCTAAGGACAAAATACCTCCCACAGACATTAAAGTTCAAAAAGAAGAACTAATAAAAGGATGGCAAGTATAGTGCATATTAATTTACCAGTTGAATTAGTGATATTTATACGGTCCCCAGCCTAATTTTGAAACCTGCTGCAACTGTTACTTTAAAACAATTAGGCATATACAAGCCGGACACGTCAGTTTCATGGTCAAATAAACAAATCCGCGATCTCTGTATAAAGCACTGAAAAGGCAGACCAAACAACTTTGAATATGAAGGAAGGCTTTGAACTTTACTAATAATCATCAAACGGTTAAGCATTTTCGGGTGCAGTTCCCTCAGGTCAATCAAAAACATTAATTCCACAAAAGTTGTGACAACGAACTAATATTTAACCACTTTTTGTTTTAATATTGTATAAATCATTTTACTGATGGATTTTCTCTAAATATGGTGATGACCCTTGAACTGGTATAAGACACTTTTCAATTTTTTACATTATATTAAATCAACATCAATTATGCATCCAAATACTTTAGACTATTTTCAACATCTTTTTCATTTTCAGTAAATATTACTGTTGTTAAGCGCATTTGAGAGAAATGAAACTGAAGTGTACCACTGACTAACACAAACTGAGTGATATGGAATATTTAAGTTATTTAGTTATAGTTGGATTATTTTATCATATTATTTTCATTTTAATTTATTCAGAAATATTTTCAACCACTGATGGAGCCAAATGCAGAAGTCATTCACTAGTTGTAATTTTACCATCCCAAACATCAAATAAAGCCCTTTAAATTAATAATTTTATCAAACAACAGTATATCGTTTACTTTTTTTAAAATTTAGGCCACTCGGATATTTTCACACTGTGATAGGACCCTAACAAAGTAAGTGAGTGGGTTAAATTCTGGTGGAAACAAATTTCAGTTCAATTGAATGATCATTTGAAACCAATGCACTACTTTCTGCTTGGTCCGCTAGCGTTACAAATCTAAAAGTACATAACCTAGTTAAATATCCCATGGTATGGACGAGCGGTTGTGTAATTGCGCAATTTGAGGCATAACCATCACCAGGCATTGTTCTTTCTGTGTGCCACAATATTTTCTTATTGGGGGTCTTGGTGTAGTCATATATCGTTTACATAAAAAATTAAGTATTTAATAGTTTGAAAAAATTATTAAGTTCATGCATCAATGTTACAGACAATCCCGTCACACTTACTATACTTTTTGGTAAGTGGCCAATGACTTTGTGGCAGTTTAATTACAGTGTTAGATTTAACCATTGATAGTGAATCTATCTTTCCTACTGATGTTGTAGCTATGAAAATTGTCATTAGTTTTGAGTTGGATTATTAATCATTAACTTCATGTCACTATAAATGTAGTGAAGGTTCCTAGATCATTAAATAAATGTTTGCAGGATGATTTTGGGTGGGCTCCAATAATCATTCCGATTTCACGCTTTTGTGAAGTGAATACTTTTTCAACCAATGATGGATTACCACACAATCAGGTGCCCTATGTAAACAGTGAAAACAAATAGTCATAGTAAGCTAATTTACTGAGATGTTTATCAGAAAAAAGTTCAAACGTTTTTAGAGCTTATGAGACTTAACTACGGGGCCATCAGTCCCTAAACTTACAAACTACTTACGAATTAGCTTATACTAAGGACGGCACAAATATCCATGCCTGAGGGGGGATTCGAACCCCCGACTGTAGTGGACGTGCAGATCGTGACTAGCGCGCTGCAGACCGCTTGGCCACCGCGGCCGGCTCAGAAAAAAAATAAAAATAAAATAAAATGCAATACCCCTCATACCATAAGCAGCTGAACTCTAAACATTTCAGCAGACAATCCATGTGCATCTTTCATCTCTCATCAACGCATACACCTTAAAATTCTGAATATTCTATCTTAGTCACAGAATTTTGTTCAAAGTTTATATTTATTAATGGTTCATGCCATTTACTTCATGGAACATCACATAATGTGCCTTTTCAAAATTTAATGAGAGTCCATTTGCAGAGAACCACTTAGTTTCTATTTGAAAGACATTATTTACAATCTCATCAGTTAATTCTAGTTTCAGTTAAATTTTCTTATGGCAGCCAACAACGTAGTATGCTGATTTTGGCAACAAAATTTTGCTTTATGAGAATAGTTAATTTACTGACTTAACAAGGGTGCACACAAAAACCCGTCAATCTTACAGAAGGAAAAGCAATTACTATTATTTAATAGTCAATGTAATAGAATATTCCTCTAGTTCTTTGTGACTGGGCTTCCAAATAGCATACAACAGCCACTGCCAACATGAGCAAAATACACCAACAACTCCGTAAATAAAATTTTATCCTTGTTTGTAAGATGTGATTACTATAGTTTTATCATCAGCTAAAAGGATTAACTTTGCATCTTCGTGAATGTAGAATAGAAAGTCGTTAATCAAGAATATGATCAGATAAGAACCCAAGACCAATCCCTGTGCAGGCTATAATTTCCCGAGGATGAGACCATTTCAGTTATTTGTATCTAATTAAGTTAACAAGAATCACTGTAGTTTTCAATCTGAATATTCATCATTGATCGAGGAAAAAGTAATCTTACATTTTTATCCCTCTAATGCACTGGGTATATTTAAATATTCATATTTTAATAACTCTATACTACCTCTTGTACTGTATCTATACCGTTCAAGTACAGTGTATACATCGATATACAGCTGTGATTCTCGCGTATTACGGCAGATGGCAGCATCTGCTTACAGCAGTTGAATAAAAGTTCGCAGAACTGTTGAATATCTAGAATACTTTGAGACATCCAGCAAGTATTTGTTTGAAATTCTTTAATTCATGAGTGAAGTCTCCCAGACCTTTTCTTTCGATGTTTTCTCTAGCAAGAATCCATACAACCTATAAACGTATTTTTCTTTTGAAATAATTGTTTCTTTGGTTTTATACGAACTTTTGTGCGTGTATATTCGAATGAACAGTGTGCAGTAAAGATAAAAGCGAACTATACCTGAAGAAACTATGGATATTCAGTACATCTGAATAAAGTGAGAAACAGTAAGATACAATCTGATGCTGAAATGAATTAGCAGGGAAGAGGCACATCTGTTCAGTCGACTGCATCAGCTACTGGAAATGACGTGATTCTTGTGAAATGGCAAGACAACAGGTGTGTCAGCCTTCTGAGCACTTTCTCAGACACATATCCAGGAAGATGCAAGATGTGAAAAAAAAGCAGCATGTCCAAATACAATACCCAAAGATTGTGAATGTTTTCAACAAGTTTATGGGAAGAGTTGACACTAGTGACTCCTTATTCTTCTATACTGGATATGAGTTGTGTTGTTGCTTTACTACTTTACAAGAGAGCCTGTATTGAAAATAGAATTGAAGATAAAACCCAGATGACTTTGTTTGATTCCAAGTTTGATACTGCTGAATCCTTATGCTAGGACAACTATCCAAGAGACAATCGCTGGGTAGTTCACCAGGCAACAGCACAAAAAAGAGAAGACGGACAAATACAGCTAATGGTGATATCATGAAGGACCGAGTCGATGACTGGCCCAGCTACAGTGGAAAATCTGTCAGATTTATAAATTAATAATAAATGTAAAAAATAATAAAAGTAATGCGTACGAAATGTGATACCTATTAGTGTTTTGTACCAGATGGAAATTGTTTCTTCAATTTTCACAATGAATAAATTCTGTAATTATGTAATTTCAAAGGAGTAACATTTTGCTAACTGATGTACAACCAACATTTCTATTGTTTTTCATTTTTTTATAAATACATTTTACTTTAAAGTCTTAATTTGATGATGTATCATACATTTTGATCGCTCTTCCCCAAAAATTTAATACCTTCTACTAACGAATATGTTAATACTCACACATCTGTACTTGTGCAGTGTTATTTGAATATACGGATTGATATTTTCCAAAATATATATACTAGAAGTTTTATTATCATATTTTTTACTTTCAGGGGCACCATGAAGTATAATTCCAATGTTGTTGCTGGGAAATTCTTACTTCAATTATTATTGTGCATTAGAGAACTATAACACGTACGCTTAAGAATTCCACACCTTTATACAAAATATTTGTAGCTTGAACTTACCCTGTCATTAACTGGGAGTACCAAAGAAAGTAATGTGGCTCTTCTTATATAACAGAAAGTATCATCTACTGTTTTGCAAACCGCAAAATATGTACCAAACCTAGCACCATCGCAGGACCATATTACACAAACACATTGTTACCACGATTATGAGGCCAACAGCTAACACATGATGTACAGAAATATAGACAGTGTTGAATGGAGGGAAAAACTCACTTTAGCTATTATTACACGTCTGAATCTTGCAAAATGCCTTTGTAAATAATGAACAAAGTCAGAACAGACTACAGGCAATAAAGAATGGAAACCAATGTCCTCCTCATATGATCTATCAAGGAAAAAGTGGGTTAATTTAAAATTGAAAACACTAAACTAATTGCTGACTGTTTTGAGATTACTCCATTTTCGACTCACTTTGAAATTATTCTAAAATAGAGTACAGTATACATTTTGTTCAGATATCCTTGTACGACAAACGGAGAAGTACCATATCAATGGAAGCCAAATCACATTGCTGATTGGTCTTATACATGAATTTATTGAAAAAATATTGCAATCATGTACAAGAACACAGCAAACAGTTTCATACCTACGTGGCTGTATCAATGTAAAATGTCTTCACTTTTCTTGAGTTTTCTTTAAAGTTTGTGAGACTGTCATTATAATTTCTGCTTCAAAATCATTTAAAAGAATTTTGCAAATACATTTATATGTGTATTCTAAAATACATAATATAGAGTTACATTGCAAACAAGTACACTTCGAATCAATGATCATGCAATTAACTACACTTTTAAAACGTAGATTATGAGCAACTAAAATCTGCGTCCCGCTCTTCTTGAATGGCTGCATATGGCTTTCAAGTAGCAAAGTTGTTGGCAATTGTTACTGACTCACTCTGTGGAACTGAACACAAGAAGTGCCTCTATAGCAGTTAAATATTTATTCATTAAACGAGTACAACTCGCCCTTGGAACCGAGCTCCACTTTTTTGGAGTTCGGTACAACCACAACTTAACAGTTCGTCACAATTATGTCTTTATATATGTAAATGAGTAACTGTGTGTTAGTTGCGATAAAACTGAGAAACGACTTGTCAGATATGAATTTCTTCGTTTTATTCGCTTTAATACAGGGGTGGTTTAGAAAGAAAAGGAATAGGAAGAACTGAAAGGAACCTGAAAAATCAGAAAATATATAACCCGACACATATGATCTCCTCGAAAGGCAACTCGCCATACAGAACTGTCTGAAGCTGCAGCCTTAGGAAGAAAAAGGAGCGCACTTCTAATCCTGTGATGCAACATAATATTAATACCTGAACACGATAATGGAAGAAACTCATATTTGTTATATAAAAAAAGAGTGCATCTTTGTTTGTTTGTTTGGAATGTGTACAAATATACAGTTTTAGTCCGACCTCGATGAAATTGCGTACACTTGACGTTCAAAACAAGAGGAAGGTCACTGGGTAATAAAATTTTGTATGGTGGACGCTGGAGAATACTTTACCTACAGAGTTCGTCGCATGCGTACAGTTTTATTGTTACCGTAAAGAATTTTTGCACAGTGGACCTTAAAAACAAGAGGGTACTTTACAAAAGATTTTCACACTGTCTTACTAATTATTAGAAAGTTGTCTCATGTGTCAATATTTTTATGAAGCGGGTTTATATAAACCGGAAGTCAGCGTAGATTCATAGAACAGCTTTTATGATATACATATACATTTCAATTCTGTAATAGCACGCGGGAAAGAGGAATATATAAATCTTTCCGTTTCCGGATTTCTCTTATTCTAATATGACGATGATGTTTACTAATGTATGTGTGTGGTAACAAAACATGTTCGCATTCGAAACGGAAGGTTGGTAAAAGAAATTTTGCGAATACATCCAGGTGCATCGAATAAGGTCTTTCTTTTAATTATTAATCTAACAATTAAATGCAGTCCTTCGTTCGTCTTTCCTACAATATCTCCTGGGCGTTCTTTCCGATCTGTTCCTAATTGTTATTCCTAGGTATTTAATTTGGCTGACTTAACGTGTAGATGAGATTTAATGTATTTATTTCAGTGCCCATATGGATGACTATTCAGGGTCACTACTTAGGGTCACTATTTAGGATCAATTACCAAGTTTTGCACAATATTGATCAGTGATTCACTGATCACCACGAACGTTGACAGATTCGTGGCGACCTCCATCGTTAACGCTGGAATTGATTTTTCTTATCTAGCACAGGCTTACTCCATAATCCATTGTCTTTGGAGCTAAACGTAGCACCAATTATGTACTAACATTATACCTCTGACGTTACGGTATGCAAATCACACAAATTCTATTATTCTATTTATTGTAATGAATTGATTTTATACTATATTGTTAACATAATTATGTTGTATCAATTGACCCTTTACTTACGTATATGTTATCTAATATGTTATCGTCTGAGATGTCAACAGATCATTCACATCTTTTTAACTAAAATATATTTCTGTCTATGATTTTTGAGACATATATTGAAGAAGAAAATCATTTATCAAAGTATTTTAACAAAGTTACACAAAAATTATACACCAACAGGAATGTCCAATCTTTCTCTAAATCTCGTTTTACTGTCTAGTGTATACACATACAACCACACATCACAGATTAATCCATTGTCAAGCTGATGTTTGATGGTACTACGTAATTACATAAATGAATGTGGATGTGTTGAGTATTAGTTTATGGATACGTTTCTTCTTGTTGTATTTTACAGAGGGTGACTTGAAAATTCCCAAGACATACGCTTTACAGTGTGTGATACAATTTCGAGGCAGTTATGTGTAAATATTATTGCCGTACAGATGCTAAGGTTATTAACACAGAAACGATAGCGTGCAATTAATACCGATCCAAAGAGCAACCGTGTTGCCAGAACAGCATGATACAACCAATGGAGCAATTTAATAGTATGGTAGCTTTTGCAGATGTCACGGTAAGGAAAGTTACACACTGACAACATCCAGGAAGCAATACTTGAGTAAATCAGTTATTCCAATATTCTGGTGGAGGATGAATAATCAGTTTCATCTAATTATCAAGTGCATATTGTGCACCGACTTTCTGAAGAAGATATTAAATACAACAGGGAAGTGGTTGCTTTATTTTTAATCAAGAAAGAATTGACTTCATCGTTAATCCACATGTCTTACAAAATCACGTTAACTTTCGCATTCGTAGATAGTTAAAATGAGGTGGCACACAAAAAGTGCACTAATAGTTCAATAATAGCTCAACTTGATACAAATTTCGAAACAACAAGAGTCTCAGTGGGTTACGATTTTCCTGGTGTCGTACCAAACCATGTTTTAGGAATGTAGTTTTGAGTGAGGTGGTTTATGACAACAGACGTCAGACAACTGGCTAATAAATAAACTAGTTACACAGAACTGAAACGTTGAACATTGACATGCACAATGCTGACCCTCTACATAGTGTGGGGGTTGTAAGAGGTACGCCAGGATGGATTTGAATCTTGATCTCTTAAAGCAAGTTAAAGCTCTAATGTAGTGCATTATGATTCATGATTTATGACTAATCTCCATACATCAATAAATACCTAGTTTATGTGAGTTCTCATAGATAGGACTATGGGGGGGATAGGGGAATAGATTGTAGGAGAGGGGGTAAGGAAAAGAGCAGAGAGATGGAAGAGATGGACAAAAGGGAGAGAGAGAGACAGAGAGAGACAGAGAGAGAGAGAGAGAGAGAGAGAGAGAGAGAGAGAGAGAGAGAGAGAGAGAGAGAGAGAGAGCGATGATTGGAGGCAATATGACGTCTATGTACAGTGTTGCCAACATAACAATAATAGTCAATGACGATTTTCACATGTCTTAAGTTGTGTCCTGTTTGTATTGATATCACTGGCTTGGCAACTCGATGGGTGTCCCCTGCTGGAATACCGATCCTCGCTGCCTGTATAGTTGTAGGTAAATGCGGAATTGTTGGCTATGGAGGAGTTTGTGGTTCAACTCACTCCCGATCATTTCTCACAAATGTCGCATTGTATTCATGTGGGGCGATCTGGATGACCAAAGCACCCACTTCTTCAACCCAACCTCGGGCAATTTTTGCCTGGTTGTTTGATGTACTGTCATCCAAAAAATGTCATCATTGTTAGGACCATGATATCCTTAAATGGGTGAAAATGACCACCAAGTAGCCTAATATAACACTTTCCAATCAAAGAACGTTTCCAATGTGAAAACAGCCCGCGTCACGTCTAGAGCCACCACCAGCTTGGGCAGAGCCTCGCTGGCAACTGGCTTTGTGGGGTCTGTGCCACCTGTACACCTTCCCACCCCAATAATGCCGGAGAGATAAAACTTTTAAAATACCGACCTGTGTACCTAATGCTCTTAACCAGAGGGTAGTGGCTATCATTTCGGGGACTTGGCCGTGAAAATGAAAAATCGGAAAAATGCCTCCATCTGACGAAAAATTTCTCCCGTTTCTAAAAATGTTTGATTTATTTACTTTTAAATAGGTATTGTAGGATTAAACGCTGTATGAACAAATGTCTGCACACTGGCCAAGCTGATGCTTCAGGCAAGGAATATCACCATAAACATTTCATGCCTGCCAGTCGTGAAAACAATAAAGCCAGTATACAGGGACCTTGTAGATAATAAATGTCTACATGGCAGAACACAAAATCCTAATGAGAGTTTCAACAGCTGCATGTGGCAATGAGTACCGAAAACAGTGTTGCATGGACAGTACTCAAAATAGGTGTGATGGATGCAGTTACCTATTTCAATGGTGGTGTAACTAGCAGGACCAAAGGAATGGTCTAATTAGGCATCCAACCAGGAAATAGTAGCTGCTCTGACTGCCATAGATCGTCAGCGACTAGTTGACGCTGAAAGAGCTGCGGAAGCTACCGTTAAAGAGTCCAGAGTAAGAAAAAACTCCTCAAAAAGTTTTCAGAGGATAAAGAAGCAAGATAACACCACTTGAATGTTCTGAAAGAGGCATATGTTGAGTCAAAAACACTTTGAACATTCTTTTCTCATTTTCTCGAAACTACATTTTCAGAACATGAGGTACATATACCGGATGATCAAAAAGTCAGTATCAATTTGAAAACTTAATAAATGACGTTTAATGTAGATAGAGAGGCAAAAATTGACTCACATGCTTGGAATGTGATGGGGTTTTATTAGAGCAAAAAATAAAAAATAAAAAATGTCCGACAGATGGCGTTTTATCTGACCATAAAAGCAATAATTAGCATAACAAGATGATGTTCTGTACAGGAAATGCTCAATATGTTCACCATCATTCCTCAACAATAGCTGTAATCGAGGAATAATATTGTGAACAGCACTGCAAAGCATGGTGAGGCATTGGCGTCGGATATTGTCTGTCAGCATCCCTAGAGATGTCGATCGATCACGATACATTTGCGACTTCAGGTAACCCCAAAGCTAATAATCGCACGGACTGATGTCTGGGGTCTGGGAGGCCAAGCATGACGAAAGTGGCGGCTGAGCACATGATCATCACCAAACGACGCGCGCAAGACATCTTTCACGCGTCTAGCAATACATTTTTAGTTTTTGTTTTGGTTCTAATAAAACCCCATGTCATTCGAAGCATGTGTGTCAATTTTTACCTCTCTATCTACGTTATTACGTGATTTATTAAGTTTTCAAATTTATACTGACTTTTGGATCACCCGGTATATTGATAATGGTCACCAAATTTTTCCCAGTTGAAGAATAGGGCAGTATCTTTTTATCATGCATAATACATTGCAGAAATGATTTATGTTTGTCATTCTGTATATAATTTTAACGGTAATTTTTAGACACAGTAGTAACAAAGTGTAATAAGGGTTTTTCTATTTCCTCAGATATACTCCAAACCAGAAAACAAGAAGCATAATGTATTCGTAAGAAAGTTGACAGTAGCCTGCCACAATCTAAATACTACTAGACTGACGACGCACCAGAAAATGGTTCCAGAATGCTAACGGTTGTTATAAAAACATCTATTAGGGAAAATATTGTAATTCTTAAACTGTAACAGATATTTCAATAAATTTCCTATTACGGTTTGAGATAATGTCATTCAGTCTTGGTATAAAATCGCAATTTCCTCCGCATTGTAGATCATAGATATACAGTGATGTTCACGGAAAGCAAGGTATGGAAATGCAGTCCATTCACGCCCAGGTCCTCTTAAATAGGCCGATTATGTAGTGGTGGCTATAATTGGAACGTTGCTGCACGTTTATACTTCGGAGACAAGGAAAAATTTGGAAAAATTGATTTATTTTTAATAAATGTAGGACAAACAACATGCAGTAAATAATTTGAAGAAGTAATTGATATTAAGGTCGCCAGCTCGAACAATGAATTTAGTAAAAAGGTAATTAGTGACCTGAAAAATTACGTAATTAGGCGGGCACAGAATTTGTACTATGCGGGCCAAATCAGGGTTGAGAAGACACTTACACTGCACTTTGCTCACATAAATGAAATAATTAACACAGTAGCTGAAAACACAGACACTAAGGTAGAAACTGCGCCATAGAAATTTTAGTATATGTTCAAGATGCACGACAACGCTCACCAACACACAGACAATATCGTCAACCACTTCCAGGAAACGGCACAACTTGAAGATTCACCATACTCGCTGGATCTCAGTCCTTCAGAGTTCTTCCTGTTCGCTCGACTCAAACTCGCTTTGAAACGAAAGGAGTTTGCCGATATTCCTGACGTCCAACGAAACATAATGAGGCTTTTGAACACCATTCCAAAGGAAGACTTCGCACAAAGTCTCCAGGACATGTTACGCAGAGCTCAGCGGTGTATAGTGGTGGGACGTGACTATTTGGAAGGACTTAAGGTAACTTTAATTCAAAGTTCATATACTTAATGTTACAGGACTATTTACCGAACTTTCTTCTTAGAGGTTGTATGTTGTGGGGTGAAGAAAAAAATTATTAACATTAGGGGCTTTAACGTCATCTTATTTGTATCACGAAGTGTTTCACTAGTATAGATAACTAGGTTACTTACTGCAAGAGGAAAACATCAAAAAGAAGATAAATAATTCATTTATTTTTGGTTAATGCACTCAATAATTTGTAGTTAAATGTGAAATAAAAACAAAAGCAAGACATGAAAGTTTTTTTCATATCATTTTCTACGTTTTCTACTACAATCGATACAAAACAAATCTAAAATTGTGCATTATTCGTGTAGCCAAAAATTACAAGGTGTGCAACATAACTGATCACGCTTTTGTTTTAATTTTTAGGTCTAATTCTCTGCACTCCTACCAGAAAAAGGTATACTTTTTTCATTCTCATCACCCAGATCTGCAACTTTATTTTCTGCTGTTAGAGTTTTCAGTCACTTATTTATACCAATCGTTTGGTTTGTGCGGTAAGCAGCCCGCGAAGAAAAAGTGTGCGGTATATTTACCGAATGTTTATTGCGACAGGGGAGAGAAGGCCACATCTTACAAAATGATGATTTTAATAGTCTAGATGGCCGCACAAGCATAAAGAAAATGCTTCAAAAGTTATTTTAGTAAATGTATCCCAGTTTCAGCATGGTGTTACCAGGATTTGTGTATGGGTATATTTAGGGGATGGGCAAAATAACACAAACTCCAAACATTCGCACAATACTCATTTATTAGTAAGAAGCTGGTCCACCATTGGTTTTGAGAACAGTTGTAAATCTTCCAGAAAATTATTCGTTTTAGTGTCTTTACAGTTTCCAACAGCTGTACCAAAACCTTCCCCAGTCATTTCGACGATGACACTACCTGACATCGCAGGTTGTGGAGGCTTTCTGATAGATTAATAATCTTCAAAAGTAAAAAAAAGCCAAGATCGCAAAATATTTATTTTATGACGACTAGTTTCAATGGGCTATGCCACCATAAAAAAATGGAATGTATGTAGAGCTTATGGGACTTAACTACGGGGTCATCAGCCCCTAAACGTACAAACTACTTATGAACTAGCTTATACTAAAGACGGCACAAACATCCGTACCCGAGGGGAGATTCGAACCCCCGACCGCAGCGGCCGCGCAGACCGTGACTGGCACGCCGCAGACCGCTCGGCCACTGCGGCTGGCTATACCACCATCATCTGGTTATATCGAATTTCACAAGTCGGTCATCTTATTTAAAAATGGGGATGAAATATTACGTGAACATGAAAGTTTCTTACAAGTCTTTTACAAGCTGTTGAAGTTTTGGCTTATGTATTTTTATATATAGAATAAGTGCTATGTTCACGTACTATTTCATCTTCATTTTTAAATAAGATGACCGACTGGTAAAATTCGATATACCCAGATGAGGGTGGCATAGCTCACTGAAGCGGTCGTCATAAAATAAATAAGTATTTTCCGATCTTGGCTTTTCAGTTTAGGAGATTATTACTTCGACGATTTTGGATCTATAAATCCGGTCTGAAACGATTCAATAATGTTGATGCATGATGATTTTTCGGTCCAAGGGAGATGTTTAATACTTTTATGATTATTCACGAAGCATGCCTGAAACTTATTGACGGTGTGTTGGGCGTATAATCAATTTGGAATATGGCGTTGTTTCGTAGCAATATGTTAGTCATAGAAGGCAGTTTGCTGTCTGAGCTACTCATACACCAGTGTGGGTAATAGTGCAGGTTACTATTGGACGGCTTCGCGCACAGATCAATAAAGGAAGAACAAAGCGCATGCAGGAAGCAGGGATTCTCCTTCTCTGTCAAACGGTTTCCTTTGATATTCTTTCTTTTTCTATCTCTTTGCCTCTCTGCATCTTTCTTTGTCGCACACGGCGACACACAATGGAAAATGGAAAGGGAAGCTACCAACAGCCGAGACAGTGACAGGCGAAGACAAAAGAAAAACGCCATCTGTGTACACTGCCGAGCAAACACTAGTCCGTGAAATGGCAAAACACACATCCAAGATACACAGTACTCACAGCGACATAGCTTTCTTTTATTTTTTATAAGTATTAGGTAACCTACAATGCAGTGTTCGCACATAGAAGGTACTTCACCTCGGCGGAGTGGCCGAGCGCACTGAGGCCGTTTGCCGTCGGGGGTTTGAATCCTCCTTCGGGCATGGATTTTTGTGCTGTCTTTAGTATAAGATAGTTCAAACTAGTTTGTAAGTTTAGGAACTGATGACCTCACAGTTATGTTCCATAAGCTCTACAAACATGTCAACATTTAGAAGGTACTTCGCAAGATATCTGATAGCATTTATCCATATAGACGAAAATCGATTCGCAAAAGAGGTAGGCAGAAAAAAGTACTGTTGGCGTTAATCAAGAAGCTATGTTATGACATAAAACATGGATTGTTATTTTGTTTACTCTTAAATCTGATACAATACTTAGCAGAACTTGTTCCGAAAGTAGTTTTTTTTAATTGTCGTAGCAAAGCGCTCAAAAACAATTTAAAAAAGGAAATAACTATCTGTATAAATGAAAATCAGTTGTCACATGTATTTATGTAAGTGCATCACTTTAGAACGTTTCGACCGAAAAGGTTGACCTTGTCTTGTGTTCATAATTCTAGGAAAAGGTTTGTATGACTGAAAATTCTTTTAAAATCTACTTGAAAATTGAGAAAACTAAGAGTGCTGTTTTCGACGTGTTTTCGAATGAAAACTGTAACTCACGATTCCAACAATTGAGAGGGCTGACGTTTTTTTCGTTTTGGTCCGGGAAAAGTTTACAGAAAAAAATATTCGAGAGTGTAGTAAAATTCGAACAAAATGCAAAAATCATAATTTTTTGTATGTACTCTCAATCATAGCTGACGAGACTAGGTTGGATCGATCACCATAAAATTTAACACTTTTAAGTATTATCTTCATTTCCGCATTTTTTACAAGAAGGTTTTTATGCCCCACAACCAACCGTTTGGTGTGTGACGGAGGGTACCTTGCAATAGACTTAGATGCTATATGGCAGATCAATAGATTTACCGATTGTCATGGAAATTGGCACGTGTATGTTTGTTTCCATGGAGACGTTTCTTTACCCTCTGCAAGAGGCTGTGTGGTGCATGGTGGAGAGCAACTCCATAGAGGCTTTCGTACAGTCTGATCACTCGAAATGTAAGTTGGCATGTATATGTGATTTTTCATAGATGGTGCGGGAAAGGGGATATTGGGAGGAGGAGGAGATGTACGGAAAGAGGTGCATGGGGAGATGGGCAGAGAAAGGAGGGTGAAATAGCTGAACGTAGAGAGAGGAGAATGGAGGATATGATGAAAAATTCAAGTAAATACAATAATGTACTAAATGTTACTGCGCATTAGACGTACAATTGTTTGAATCTGAGGGAGAGGAGAAGGAGATGTAGAGAAACAAAAGGGGTATGGATGGGATTGAGGAGGGGGAGATGGCGGTGGTAGTGGTGGATGAGGAGGAGACGGAGGGAGGGAGGGGGGAGGAGGAGATGGGCATAGAGAGGATTTACATGTACATGAATACTCTGCAAATCACATTGAAGTGCATGGCTTTAATGCTATTTCTCTACAGTTCCATTCTCTAATACCTCGCGACAAAAAAGAACATCTCAAAATTTCTGTTTTCTGTCTTATTTTATTATGATGATCATGTCTCCCGATGTAGGTGGGTACTAACAAAATATGGTCGCATTCTGAAGAGAAAATTGGCGAAATTAATTTCGTAAATAGATCTCGCCGCAACGAATAACGTATTTCTTTCTTTTGATGATTTCCACCCCAACTCGTGACACTCTCTCTCCTACATCGCGATAATACAAACTTTCTCTAAGTCGTCCGTCTGGTCCACCTGGTGTGGATCGCACAATTCGCAGTAATAATCCAAAATAGGACGCACAGGTGTAGTGTAGGCAGTTTCTTTAGTAGAACTATTTCAGCCGGCCGCGGTGGCCGAGGGGTGATGGTGGTGCTCTGCCAGAGGACAGAAGTTTTGTGATTGTATAACTGAATTACTTATAATAGTTATAATGGCACCACCATCCTACTCAGATTTGGCTAAAGACGCTCGCAACGTGTTTGGAAAGGGCTATCATTTCGGCTTAATTAAACTCGACTGTAAAACGAAGACAGCTTCTGGAGTTGAATTCTCAACGGGTGGTTTTCCAATCAAGATGCTGCAAAATTGTTCGGTTCTTTGGAAACTTAATACGAAATCAAAGAGTTCGGACTTCCATTTTCTGAGAAATGGTACAAAGATAATACATTAGGTGCTGAAATAAGTGTTGACAATTACCTGGTCAAAGGACTGAAGATTTCATTTGACACTACATTTGAACCACAAACCGGGAACAGGACAGGCTGCTTAAAAACTGAATTTAAGAATGACACGTGTTCGATTAATATGGATGTTGACTGGTGCAAACATTGAGGCAGCAACTGTTCTCGGTTATAATGGATGGCTAGCAGGTTGGATTCCCAGAAATCAAAAATTACTAAAAACAAGTTTGCCCTTGGATATTCGGCTAGTGATTTCATCCTTCATACCAACGTGAATGATGAGCAAGAATATGGTGGATCAATTTATCAGAAAGTGAGCAACCAACTGGAAGCTGGAATTCAACTGGCTTGGTTTTAGGGCTCAAATGAAACCCATTTTGGAATTGACTGCAAATATAATACTGACAAAGACTCTTGTATTAGAGCAAAAGTTAATAATGCCAGCCAAATTGGAATAGGTTACGCACAGAAAATCAGAGAAGGTATTACAGTTAGTTTGTCGGCGCTAATTGACGGCAAGAATCTCAACCAGGGTGGACACAAGATAGGTGTAGCTCTCGAGATGGAGGCCTAGAAGTGGCAGAAAAAGTACAGGGAGAACATTGTGAAGCTTGAAGAAGTGTTATTGGTAGAAGCATGTCGGTGATGGAATGGACTGCACATGGAATATGTGCCCAGACTTTGTTCACATTTTACCAGAATTATTTATTTTTACAGCTAGCAGCACAAAATTGTGCTTCATGATCCTTTGAATAATTATACAGCATGGTGAAACAAAACTTGAGGATGTTAATATTTTAGATGTCATTATTGGAGACACCTATGTATTTACTGTATTGTTGGCTGAATTAAACTTAATTATATAACAAAAAAGGGGGACTGAGGGGCTCCAGTAACGGTCTGCACGGCCACTACGGTCGGGCGTTCGAATCCCCCCTCGGGCATGGATATTTGTGCCGTCTTTAGTATTAGTTAGTTCTTAAGTAGTTTGTACGTTTAGGGACTGATAGACCCCGTAGTTAAGTCCCATAAGCTATACAAACATTTGAACATTTTTAGAACTATTTCATCTTCTCAGTGTTATGCCAATGAAACGTAGCCTTTGTTTCGCCTTCCCTGCAATATTTTCTATGTGTTATTTCAAATTTAAGTTGTTCATACTTGTTATTCCTAGGTATTTAGTTGAATTGACGGCCTGTAGATTTGACTGATTTATCGTGTAAATGAACTTTGATACATACCAGTACGTTTTTCGAAATATTGAAGAAATGTAAAGGACTGTAACACTGTCAATTAAGTCACTTCAGATATAAATAGTAGTTCCCTTCACATTTCATCCAGCCCTTATATACGTACGTTTTCACACATGGAAAGAAGGAGATAGAGGTCAAGGGGAAGATGAGTAGAGAGAAGAGAAAGGAGGAGATTGAGAAAGAGCAGAGAGCGGGGTAGTGCGAGGTGGGGGCGGAGGAGTGAAGAAGGAGGAGGAAATGGGGCAGACGGAGATTGAGGAAGAGATGTATGGAATGGGGGAGGACGTATTTAACATTGTTACTAAGAAACATGTTTTTCAATTTACATGTTATATCATACATTGTTCCGTATATAGCGTGAGGTATCTGAAACTGTTTTGCGCAATAGTTGGAGAAATATAAAAAAGATTAACAAACGTTGCAATAATGAGGGACATCAAGTAACATAATGCTCGACCCCACTTGCACCACATTTCGATTCTTTGTTTAAAAATATGTAACTTTTCTATGAAATATTTTTTTGCTTCTATGATAAGAGGTGCCATAATCAGCAAAAATGGAGATGAGATGAAATTGCTGAAAAACGATAATATCTCAGACAAGTATACAAATGTAGGTAATTTTAAAGAATCCGTGTATCTCGAGTTCCAGTGTATCACTAAGTTGCTTTTACTGAGTGTTTCTAACTGTATATACATAGTTAATTAAAAAAAAAAAAAAAACTTCTTGTTTAATCTATACATAACCTTCTTTAAGACTACGCTACTTATCATTTTTTAAAGTTAGGCTGTCTCCACCACAGTTTCATACCATTCTTTAACATACTATCAATAACTTCAAAACCAACAATAGGCCAGCGTCGCCTTAAGGTTGGGTATAGGTTACACAAGAAGTCAGTTTCTCAGTACGTGAGGGCGCGTAGCGTCAGAGTCTCCGGTTCAGAACGGCTCAGTGAAAGTTATTGCACTCGTAAAACGAATATTTCTTAACAAGACATATATGTTGTCATGCGATTGGCTATTGCCAAAATTGAATCTTTTGTCTCGTTCTGTCACCTCAATACCTCGACAGAGTGCCCGTTCGATATATATCAATCGGAACTTCGAGATACACGGATTTTTCCAAATTACCCAAATATATAATATTTAAACAACTTTTATCTTTTACTACACACTCTTCTCTTCCTCCACAGGTACAAGAATTATTCAGCAAATTGTATTGTCATTGTAAAATAGTTCACATTTTTTGCCAATGAATTCAACTTTTAAAGAATGATGGGTCTAAAGTTTTTGAATGTTTAACTGAAAAATCTATTTTTACCAATTCATTGATTAGTAATACTTTTGTTTTTCACTTTATTTCGTATTTTTATTATGTTTGCCATTTTAAGTGGAGATCGCCACCGTGTTTTTTTATAAGGTATTTAGCACCTGTGACAAATTTTTTGATATATATAACGGAATGCTATAGTTAAATTTTATAGATGATTAAACAATCATCTATAAAATTTACCACTTGAATTTAGAGCTATATTTTTATTTTTTGTCTGTTTAATGAACGATTGACCTCATATTTAGCTATAATCACAGAGTAACATATACAGAGGAGCAGCCCCCCCTAAACCACTGTCCTACGCTCCCCTCTTAGTTCCGTAAGATGCTAGCAGGTGTCAGGCGGATGAGCTGGCTTAGGATGCCTCTCGCACGTCAGAGGATAGTGTGGAGGGGAGGCTGAGGGGAGAGCTCGTGCCGCCTGCGACGAGGCCACGGCTGTGTCCGGCTTGCTGGCATTGAGGGGAGGTGGTGGTGGGGAGAACTGCTACCTGCCGCCTGCTCTGGCCAGTTTAAAGAGCTGCAGCACCATCATGGGACATCTTACGGAACTGCTGGAAACCCTCCTTTCCCGCACCCCTGAGCGTAGGACCGGGGCTCTTATGGAGGTTTCCCGTCTGTATATATTTGTCTGTGCTATAATGCATGTTCTTATATCCCTACATATTCAAATCCGACACAGGATATCAGATATAGTAAAAATTGACAGAGACTTGTAGTTGCCTAATTTAAATACGATAGATCGCAAATGATACTAACTAACATGTGTTACGAGATATCCTATTTGCGATTTAGCCCTACTACACTATTTTTATGTTTGTGATGATTGGTTCAGTCTATGTTTATGAATGCTGTGTTGGTTTTGTACTGCAATTCTCGTTTAAATCATTTAACATGCATCCGTTCCCAGGATGTTTCTTTTTGCTTGTTTACGGCTTTGAAAATCAGTGAAAAGTGGAAACTAGTCACCACATTATAAATTTCATTTTTTACAAAAATAAATAAATCAATAAAAGGCTGCTTCTCTTCGTTTGACAATGTCAGAATTCAAAATACACATTAGATGAGTGAAATAAAAGTGCAGTTTTTGATAAAGTAGTCATGAGACACCTGCAATAGAATGAAGTACAGACTGTGATCATGCTCTCAGTTCCTGATCAGACTGTACAGTGTACTTCAGTGATTCGGACTGTACACATCTCTACGCAATTTTTCCACGATTTTAACGACTGCAGAGAGAGTAGGCATCATTTCCTCGTACTCTGAGGCTAATAGGAAGAGCTCGTCGAAGGTAAATCTGTTCCCTGATAGGAATGTTCCTTCTGCAACGGCTTTTCGTATTATTGCCCAATTATTCACTGAAACTGGAGCTGTTACACCTAGACACAGAGTCCAATGTCTATTTTAGATATTACCATATTCAACTCACTTTCACTTTTACCGATTACAACGCCATCTATCACAAAACTAAAAGTATTCATACGTAACATCTGAGTCACCAGACACACATAATCGCATTACAAACACTTATATTTCATTCCTATTATAACTTCTATGTAAACAGATAGCATTAATACCATCTGAGATTAATATTACGTCTTACTGAAATGCGAAAACGAAAATATCAACTGAAATAAGCGTTTTCGTAACAGATGTTATATGAATTATCTGTCTACATGATGTTACGTATTGTTGCCTCAAAGACATTAATTTCACACTCATAGAGCGTGTATACAAAATAAGTATATAGGTTCATTGCGGGCATCATTTGACAGTGGTATAAGCGGAAACGGCCGTTGTGAAGCAATAACACATTTGCAGCATATTGAGTATTATCATTTATTAAAAAATGTTTCATCGAATCTACAATAATGTTTCGATGTCATACTCGCTGCCCCCCCCCCCCCCTTCCCCCGAGGTGGTGCAGGTGTAGGGTTGAGTTTTGATGTTGACGGATATCCATCATGAAGGTGAAAAATTTTTATTGCTACTTTTCTTGCAACTTTTCCTTAATCCTATTAGCGTTTTTCTAAATATTCCGAATAATAGTTTTAAGTGCCTCACTCTGAATATAGTTGAGCTATTTACAGGAAAATTATATTAGTTGTAATACGTACTACTATTATGACAATAAAGGAAGATTAACGATGAAACTGTGAGACGGGGGCTGTAATTAGTCTATTTTTCATACTAACCTTGTGTTACTGTACCTTTCTCTTTGCGCTAATTATTGAAATATGTAACATTTTTCTTTGTAGATCTTTATTTATTTTGATTTCTGTGCCTTTGGGGACACATCAGGGATGATGGGCTCCTGGGGCTGTAGTACATTCTATGTTTATAAGAAAATTTCGGGATTTTAATGTTTATTGGCGCAGCTTGGCTGCTAAAAAGTGGTTTTACGTGTTGGGCACGGTCAGGCCGCGGCAGAGCAGAGACGCTCTTGGATGTCTCCCCCTCCCACCAACTTTCGCTCGCCTTTGGGGAAGGACGAGAGGGGCTGGCTTGACCTGTTTGGCGCCGACGCTACAGGCGGCGGAGTATGTGGAATGCTTTACAATGCTGGCCCGCGGTTTACGGTGGGCGATAGCAGGGACTGCCTTTTTAGTCATTCGGCCGTTTCGCAAGAGAGGAATTTGACGGATACAAACAATAGCAGAGTGCTCTGGGCCCCGGGCTATTTATGGAGACGCATTGCTCTTAGGTGTTATCTAAAAAAACTTCCTAGAAAGCAGCAGAGTTTGAACACAGTGTGACAAATGGTTAGGTTGAGAGGAAAGCTTTCTGCCCGTCTGGCGCCCCACACAACGTTAACATTTTTAGGTCGTGTGACCGTAGCTAGGAGCAAGGTGAAATTCCTTGCAGAGCATTCACCCTGGGAACGGTGAAATGCGCGTGAAGCGTTGGTGGCGTGGGCGGAGCCTCTTGGCAGAGAACGCTTCCTGATTCGGCAGAGTATTTTAGTATGACAGCTAAACAATTTGTCAGCGGCGCTACGCCATCCGATTGGTTTGACTATTAGCCGTTAGCAGAAATTGGTGCGTCTTTTGCGCGTGGGTGTGGCCGCCCGGCACTTGCCGTGAGCTGCGGCAGAGCGCGAGGACATACGAGGACTCCTGTGTGAGCGTCCGAGGGGTAAGGACCTCGGGACAGTCTTTCGTTTCTGAGTGTCCGAAGTGTACGGACCTCGCTAGTCTCCTGTTTGAGCGTCCGAAGTGTACGGACCGCGGGAGACACGGAATACTCCGTTTAGATTCGCGGGGAGGACATCGTCTTAAACGGTTCTCTAGTTAGACTTGTGTGTGATTCCGAAGATTCGGACCTTGTAGAATTTGTGTTTACTTCGCGGACGTTACATTGTCCTGTGGTTACGCTGTGTGCGGACACAGTTTAGCTTTCGTTTTTCTAGAAGTCTCTATTTGAGCATTCGCACCTTTGCGAATCGGGCATTGTTTTTACAGATCTTATTACGCAAGTGACTGATCGATTTGTGTCAAGTGGCCTTTGTGTCACCTATGCAAAATACTGATTAGTCTACTAGCGTGATAGAATCGCACAGCAACTGCCTAGCGACGCCGACGCCAGTGACGCTGTGTTAAGTTACATGTCGACCCTGCTTAACAGGTCGCAGCAATTACGGTCGGATAAAAATTTCAGCTCATCCGCTCCCACCGCCTGCTGCCTGCGAGCCTGAGACACTGCCGTCAATTATAAGGTGACACACTTGCTGGAGGGTTATATGAGTCAGACTTGTTTGATTCTGTCCCTTATTTTATTCTTTTGAGATCTGCCTATTTACTATAGGGAGCTTAGGGTTAACGATAATTTCAAGCCCCTGTATAACCAATCTAATAGCATTCTGTTTTGCAAAACCTCCGACCTCTGACTCAGCCAGTCATTTTTTGTGTCTCAATGTTTTAACATTTATAAAAGATTGTGTGAATACCATTATCTCTTTTACATGATGTCATCTGAATGTTTAATTATAATAAATTAATTTTGAGCAGATCGTCTTTCATTTAGAAACGTTCCTTTGTCACTATTTTGGAGGGGAAACAGAATAGTTCAATTCCACAGTTTACCAATAATTTTTCAAGTACTTTTTTTTTGTTTGGTACAACTGATACATTGCAATAGAGTAGGAATATTTATTATATGTTTGAATCTATGATCACATCATAGCTGATCAGTAACATTTTAATTTTCCATATTTTGGATAAATATGGTGGCGACCCAAGATAATTAATTGCTGATATATATATATATATATATATATATATATATATATATTCCTAACCGAGGACATAGTTCACACTTGACAACTCCAGTCATAGAACAATCGACTTCGTTACAAAACTACAAAGCAAAGAGAACTACAATTAATAACATTTAGTGAAATATGATATAGGCAGCAGAAGATGTAGATAGTTAAAAGATGATGATATAAGAAGAACAAAGCAAAAGATGATACAGAGGATTAAAGAAAGACAATTAGTTTAGTTCTTATATGTTTACATGACAGGACCTCAGTAATACTTCGAGCTTGTCTCAAACAAAGTAGTTGCCATTCTTATCTTGGTTTGGTGTTCAGTTTATATGTGTGCGCTAAAATGACTTCTTCTTCTTCCAGCAACGTTTTCGCTTTTATGCAGGTCGTTGACAGAGCCTCTTCCACGCTTCTCTGTTCTCCCACAATCTGTCATTTAACATCTCCTCCCACAGCAATCCTCTTCGGTTCACATCATCTTTCACTTGGTTTCTCCATCTTCTTCGCTGTCTTCCAACTGGTCTTCGTCCGGATTCCGTCCAATCTAGGGCTATTGTTGGAAGTGTTTCAGCTCCCATTCTTTTAATGTGACCAAACCACTTAAGTCTTTTACACTCTATAGTTTATTTCAGGGCCTTGACGGGTAGAATGCTTCGTACTGTTTCATTTCTTATCTTGTCCCTTCTTGTCTTGCCATGGATTGCTCGTAGAAATCTTATTTATGTTGCTTGTATCCTGCTCAGATCTTTCTTTGACCAAGTCCAACATTCTGATCCGTGAGTCAGAATTGGCAAGTAATATGACTTGTACATCATAATTTTTGATTCTGCAGGTATTTTTCAATTAGTTATTATGACAGATACACAATAATAAAATTTTGAAGAGTTTATATTCTCTCTAAAATTTCATCCTTTATGTCCCCTTTACTTCCTAGATACTTGAAAGCATTTACTTCTTTAATAAATTCTTTGAAAGTTAAATCCTTCACTTTTTCATTTTGCCTGCTGATTTTCATGACTTCACTTTTTGTTAAACTTCATACCTGCTTCATCAATTATTTTCTGCCAGGTGTCTGTTCATTTTCCTCCCAAATCATCAGATCATCAGCAAATGCTATGATTTTCATATCCTCTTACATTGCTCCTTGACGAAATTTCCTTATGATGTTGTCCATCACTATGTTAAAAAGCATTGGTGAGAGAACACTTCCCTGCCGAACCTCTCTGTCTGTTACGAACCATTCTGATTGTTTGCCGTTAATCGTAACACATTTAAGGCACTTGTTGTACATCTTACTGATTCTCAGTTGCATTTCTTTTGACGATTTAATTCTATTCAGACCTTGCCATATCTCTTCTCTTTCAACAGTGTGATAAGCCTTTTTTATATCTATAAATGCAACTACAATGTCTTTCCCAAATTCCCATTTCTTTTCTACAATATGTCTGGCTGTGAATATGGCATCTATGGTTGATCTTCCAGCTCGAAATCCTGCTAAACTGACTAAATTCTACTATTTATGTTATAGGTTTTAAGTAATTGTCATAGGTCACAGCTATTGCACTGTATCTGGTGCTGTTTGAAATGGGCTGTATTGTTGTGTTATGATATTAATGTTGTGCCACTAAGGCGTGTGATAAAAAATAATAATGTTTTCTGAAATTGATAACATATGTCTTCGTTGCCTACGACACTGAAATATCTACAACTGATCCTAGATTTGGATATGATTATGCTGAAGCGATAGCCCCTTACTTAACAGCCATATACAACAGCTCTCTCAAAGAAGGATCTGTACCAAAAGATTGGAAAGTTGCACAGGTCACACCTATATATTCAAGAAAGGCAGTAGGAGTAACCCACTAAACTACAGGCCTATTTCATTGACGTCAATTTGGAGCAGGGTTTTGGTACATATCCTATATTCAAATATTATGATTTATCTCGAACATAAAGATCTATTGACCCAAGGTCAACACCGATTTAGAAAATATCGTTCACGCGAAACATAACTAGCTCTTTATTCACACGAAGTAATGGGTGCTATAGACAAGGGTTCGCAAATCGATTCCATATTTCTTGATTTCCAGAAAGCTTTTGACACCGTATCTCACAAAAGGATTTTAATCAATTTTCGTGGTTATGGTATATCGCCCCAAATTTGCGATTGTATAGGGGATTTCTTGTCAGAGAGGACACAGTTCATAGTAATCGATGGTAAGGCCTCTACTAAAACAGAGGTGATATCCAGCGTTCCACAGGATAGTGTTATTGGTCCTCTGCTGTTCCTTATTTACATAAACGATTTAGGGATAAATCTAAGTAGCTCTCTTAGGTTGTTTGCTGATGACGCCCATGATACAGGATCTGGGATGGGAATCATTACAACAAAGGCGCTTATCGCTGCCGCGTGGGTTACTTGCGAAACTCCAATCGCCAACATTCTCCTCCGAATGCGAAAATATATTGTTGACTCCCACTTACATAGGTAGAAATGATCATCAGAATAAAATACGAGAAATCAGCTCGAACAGAGAGATTCAGGTGTTCTTTCTTCCCACGTGATATTTGAGAATGGAATGGGAGATAAATAATATAATAGTGGTTCGATGAACCATTCTATCAGGCACTTAAATGTGATTTGCAGAGTATCGCATGTACATGTAGATCTCTACGAGTCGTAAGCTGTAATGGACTATCAACGAAGTTTGTTGATATTTTCTGAATTTCTTTTCAATATTTGATGTCATTTAGTTGACGACTGCGATCTACCTAGAGAGCCGTATTCGACCTCATGTTCTCGCAGAAATCCGTTAACAAGTTCTCGTTAGTACGGCTCTCGCCTTCCGCATGCTGGCTGCCGGCTATTGCGAGGGCCCCGCCTCGGGTCTCCCGGGTACTGATGACGCCAGCCGTGCGGCCGGAACGCATTTATACTCGGCTTCTCTCCAGAGGCCCGAGACGAAACTCTGAGCGCTAACGCAGTGCAAACTTTGCACGTCTGCCCTTTCCTCATTTTTTGCCAGAAAGGGTCTGTCGGGGCACACGGTTCGTTAGTCGGCTGCTGTGTGCGAGCTCTGGAAAGCTGGGTACGAAAAAACAGCCTTTTGGCCCCGGCGGTCGGCGCAGAAGAATCTTGCGTAGAGGACCTTGATTGCAGTCCAGAATCGCTGACATGTTTCTGACAATTTGCCCTCAGTCACAGGTAAATTTAAATAATTTTTCCAACTGAAATTATAATAACGTTTTTGAGTCTATGATAACGTAGTGTCCAGGTATGTTTTGATCATCTCCAGCTCTTTCTGTGTGTCTGTTTGTCTTTGACACCCCCACACTCCGGGTGTGTGTGGGTTTTTTTCCTGACATGGGAGGAATTCAAAACAATATTATTCATGAGGTACAGATGCAAAGCCGGCCGCGGTGGCCGAGGGGACTGAGGTGCTCCAGTCACGGTCTGCACGGCCACTACGGTCGGGGTTCGAATCCCCCCTCGGCCATGGATATTTGTACCGTCCTTAGTAATAGTTAGCTCATAAGTAGTTTGTAAGTTTAGGGACTGATGACCCAGTAGTTATGTCCCATAATCTCTACAAACATTTGAACTTTTTTACAGATGCTTATACAGTACAGAACAATTGACCAATAAATCACAATCGCCGGCGCTCCAGTCACGGTCTGCACGGCCACTACGGTCGGGGGTTCGAATCCCCCCTCGGGCATGGATATTTGTGCTGTCCTTAGTATTAGTTAGTTCATAAGTAGTTTGTAAGTTTAGGGACTGGTGACCCCGTAGTTAAGTCCCATAAGCTCTACAAACAATTTGAACGTTTTTGAAACATGCCCTTTTGTAAAAACTTCACACTAATTAACCAGTATCACCTATTTTAACTACACAACTGTCGTAAGTAGTTCATAAGTAATTTGTACGTTTAGGGACTGATAACCCCGTAGTTAAGTCCCATAAACTATACAAACATTTGAACATTTTGAAATCACAATCACAGATAAATAAATTACTAAAATTACCTGACATAGTCGGGTTTGGAGACGATCTGATCGTTTTATAATTTTCAAAATGAAAAGCCAAGACGGCACATTAATAGTTTATTAAATGACGACCGGTTTCGGTGCACTGCGTCACCATCATATGGTCACATATGTGTTATAAGCTGGTCACCAGATGATGGTGACACAGTGCACCGAAACCGGTCGTCATTTAATAAACTATTAATGTGCGGTCTTGGCTTTTCATTTTGAAAACTATAAAATAAATTACTCATTTAAAAAAAGTAAAAAAAAGGAGGTGCAGGGAAAGGAATGACATTGACCCGCTCGGTTAGCCGTGTGTTCTAACGCACCGCTTTCCGAGACGGGGAACAATAGTTTTTTTTCTATCGTGCATTGAATTCGTTGAAACCAGCTGCGGCCAAATCAATTTCAACTACATTCTTATCACTGTTACTTTGGGAGCTACAACCCTTCAAAGTTTCAGGGGCAGATACCACAAGCGCTGCGCATACTGCAATGCGCCTTATGAATATGGTGCGACCGAGTTTTAACGTCGCCGGTGTCACGGAGCGAGAAGCTTCAGTGGCATCGTGGTGGCAGTCGCCGAGCATCCGGAACATGTCAACGTACTCGTTGTTCGTGTATGCCATCGTCATTCGATGTCAGTAACTGTGATATATTGAGCCCCGGTTGTTTGTGTGGCTCCAACTGTTGGGTATACGGCCTTGTGCGGCGACAGTCGACAGTCTAACAGCGCATCGAGGAAGCTTCTCGCTCCGTGACACCGGCGACGTTACAACTCGGCCGCACCACATTTAGAAGGCGCATTGCATTATGCGCAGCGTTTGTGGTATCTGCCCCTGAAACTTTGAAGGGTTGTAGCTCCCAAACTAACAGTGGTAGGAATGTAGTTTAAATTCATTTGGACGCAGCTGATTTCAATGATTCCAATGCACGATAGAAAACACTATTGTTCCATTAAAAAAATTATATCTTTGTGATGTAACTCTTTGGAAAATGATACGATAAACTATATTCATAGCTGCGCAGAAAGTGTAACATTTCTTGTGTTGACCTACCGCATTAAAATTTGCCGTCACCTATTATTTTATAAATTACAGAGTCAACTACACTTAGTGAAACACCACGTGAACATGGAAACTTAACTGCTCGCCACTCTGCCCCGCCGCTGCGCACAGTGCGCGGGGCAGGTGCGCGGCAAAGGCGCCCGCGGGCGGGGGCGCGGTCAAGTCGAGGGCTCCTGCTCTAAAGGCACTAAATTATGAAAGTGTCTGTTAGGCGTTAAATTGGGAACTTCTTCACGATTGAACGTCTGTGAGGGTGGAGGAATTGTTTCAGCTGGTCTGAAATGCGCGCGCACTCGATCAGAGACAATGTTGTTGGCCCTAGCGTGATCTTCACGTCTTGGCAGTAACAGCAGTGACCAGTTAAGTGTTAGCCACGGCGGAGTCCAGTTGTAGCAAATTGTGGAGTTAAGATGTAGCCTTGAAGCAGTTGCTCTTATTGAGCGGAGAAAAGAAATTTAGTATAAAAATGGGAAAAATGAAACAATGCAACTAATTTTAATGAGCCTGAAATGATATGCTAATTTTTGAAAGAGGAGGAACAACGTAACGTTTTTCTTGCACTTCATTGTTAGCTATGGCACTTCGTTCTGTTCTAACTAGGTTTATACATTTAAATGTGATTATTTATATTTGTATTTTATTCTGTTTCGCTAAAAAGTAAAGGAAAAATATGTGTGCAGTGTCCATGAAGGTTTTTTTTCTTCTTTTTTCCGGAAAGAATCAATGGCACTATGTTGTGACACGAGTAGTACGTTTCAATCTCTTCAAAATACAAATCTTGATTCGATTTAAGAAGACGTAACGTTTACTGAAACTTCCTGGGACCTTTGCCTTTGGCGGGCAAGCGCTCTACCGATTTTTTTTCCCAGGTAGATCTATGCGTTCCGGTCGTTCGTTCAGTTTGTTCGTGGTTACTCGTTGGATATTTAGGTCAGATTTTTTATTACAGAGGGCGTTCTGCCCCCGGACTGGGCGCGCTGAGCCACGGCGCTCGGCACCGACTGAGCTATCCCGTCACGCCTCACGATCCCGCCTCACAACTTTATTTCAGCCAGTACCTCGCCTTCTGCTTTCCAAACTTCACAGAAGCTCTTCTGCGAAAGAGGAGTGCTAGTCTTGCAGAGTCGCAGGAGAGCTCAAAAATGTTCAAATGTTTGTGTAGTCTATGGGACTTAACTACGGGGTCATCAGTCCTTAAACTTACAAACTACTTATGAACTACTTACGAACTAGGACGGCACAAATATCCATGCCCGAGGGGGGATTCGAACCCCCGACCGTAGTAGCCGTGCAGACCGTGACTGGAGCGCCTTAGTCCCCTCGGCCACCGCGGCCGGCAGTTCATAAGTAGTTTGTAAGTTTAGAGACTGAGGACCCCGTAGTTAAGTCCCATAAGCTATACAAACATTTAAAACATTTTTTGATAAACTAAGTTGAAAGATTTTTTCGTAGTAGTTGGTTATACTCCTTGCTGCGCGGGAATGATCGTGCGCACTAAGGCGCCTTGCTGCGGAGTTCGCGACTGTTTCCCGTCGGACGTTGCAGTCGTCCCTCGGGTATGGGTGTGTGTGTTGTTCTTAGCATAAGTTATTTTAAGTAGTTTGTAAATCTAGGGACTGCAGTTTGGTCCCATCGCTTTACAGACATTTGAATATTGAATATTGGAATTTTAGCGTGGCAGCGACGCAGTTATTGAGAACAGTGACACAAGTGCAGTTCCCATTGCGCGCAGATAGGTCAAACATTTTATTTAAAAAGCTTCTTATGAGTACAACTCATTTTAAATATGGCGAATTTTCCAACTTTATTAAGATATTTCAAGCAGGTGAAAAGAAATGTAATCTTATAGTAAGGTAACGTCAATTTTTTCTGCCTGTGGCCGTTAAAATTTTATTTCACAAACTTAAATATTCCTTTTTTTCGACCGTACAAGGGAATCAGCTTTCTGTTCAGTAACGCAGTCTGTGTTATAAATAATGACGATAGCTTTTTTAAAAAGACAACTACTCATGGACGCTTGCATTCGATATATGTCTCTTTGGTCATATTTCACCACCTTATACTCAGATTCGTTCTGACATGCGAAGTGATTTTCATACACCCCGTTTCCTCTACTCTCTTATAAACGTACTATTACACCACAAAAATTGTGACAGGGAAACGTGTTTAAGATCTTGGCTTACTCACCGTAGCTGGACAGAATAAGGTCAGCAGCCCGGTGGCAGAAATGCTCGCCCGCCTTGCGTGACAGCAGCAGACTCTGCGCCGGCAAGTTGGAAAGCCTGCCGTCAGCGAACTGCTGTGTGAGTGAGACGGCTGTCAGACGGAGAGGCAGCTAGTAAACATTTCATAACTACAAGTAACTCTGTCACAAGAGTAAATAAGACCGCGGATGCGTCAGCGGTAAAGAGACATGGAGTGAACATTGCATTTACAAATGGAACACATTCGAATCGTTTCAAACGTCATAGCTTCAGGAAAATTTATGTATTTATACTCCCGCTTTTAGAAGTAACAGTCACTTGGGCTTCGGGAACGACGATTATCAGGAGGTAGTCGTCGATTCACTGGCTTAATCATTGTGATCAGTCTGTCACAGATAGCAATACATACTGGAAGCTGCTAGAGGCAGCTAGGAGATGGAGTCTGGTCGATGCAATACTTCGCATTAAGCATCATCTGGGAAAGATGGTGATCCGCTGTGCTGATGACTTCACTATCCTATGGTAGCTGCCTGAGGCCAGCGCAGTCTTCATTGGTTGGTTACCGCAGGCCAATGTTCCTGTCATCGAGTTAGCACTCTGGTGCTAATCCGGCTAGCCAGTATCCAAATTCGGGTATCAGCACGGCATCCGACTTCAGAGAGGTCCACACATGGATCCACTGGCTGCTGCATAGACTGGAGAAGGGACAGAGCACTTCTCGAAAACAGTCCTTGCGTCGGTACCCGGACTTCGCGGCGCGGGCAGTACCATCAGATGGCTCACAGGAATCGGAACACCGAGGTCGCAAACTGACGGCGAACGGACGAAGGCGACGCCACCTACTGCTCTAGCTGCTGTCGAGCTAGCGCCTTCATCAGAATTATTGTATGCTACGCAATAAACGCGTAAATTTTAATTCTGTTTTATTAGCGTCCTCTAGCGCTCCACCAGGTTCCAAGCCTCATCCAGAGATAAAGATGGGAACCCACCACTGGGCCCCAGCAGTACGTTGTCCCTCATATCTCTTCGGTCTCAACACTTTGGTCTGAACAACATAGCAGAATTATTCGTTCCTTTCAGAGCAAAATATTTTCTTTAATTCTTTTCATAATTAATGGAATGTAACTACAACAGAAATATTGTGTAGACTGAAAGAAAGTAACATTCATCTTTGGACCTCTCATTTCGAATACCTAATACATCAGTTGTCGTTTGATAATTGTCATGCAGGGACGAAGAAATTTACGGTTACCGTTGTCAAAGGCATCCCTTTTCTATGCACTGGTACATGCGTTAGTTTCCTAACAGGGGCTTGAAGATATAGCATGATTATAGCACCGAAACCTGTCGCTTAATGAATTATAAAATTTAAACACAGCTGCTGGTACTTTATTTCAATTTACGCAACATCCTTTCGGTCCCTCTTCTTTTCTATCCTGACTCATTCAGCCGCTTTCTCGCTTTTCAGTAGCAGTAACTAGAATCTGGAACAATCTCCGTCACTGAACTGAAAATCACAGTTAACTTCCATCGATGGTTAATGCAAAATATTCTAAATTAATAGTAACGCCACTCTCTGTTCCCCGAAGCTCTTGTTAAGTCACTTCCTTACCACCTCCCAGGTATTCTCCGTTTCCCGTTGCTCTCGCGAAGTTCAACTTTCTCAACTTTCCTCAATCAGGATTCGACATGTCATAATCAATTTCTTCATACTCAAAAGTTCATTTGTACTCTGCAAGCCATTAAAAACGTTTCACCAGGCAACGCCGGTCAACTGCTGTTTGTGTATGAGAAATCGGTTGGAAACTTTCCTCATGTCAGCACGTTGTAAATGTCGCCACCGGCGCCAACCTTGTGTGAATGCTCCGAAAAGCTAATCATTCGCATGTCACAGCATCTTCTTCCTGTAGGTTAAATTTCTCGTCCGTACCACGTCATCTTCGTGGTATAGCAATTTTAATGACCAGGAGTATATTTTGCAATATCAATGGTATTATTTCCATTATTACATCGGCAGCAGCAAAATTGTAATGTTCTAATGTTTGTAAATCTAAGTTAAATTAACCTAAGGACAATACACACACCCATGCCCGAAGGAAGCCTCGATTCTCCGACGGGGAACCACCGAACGCTCCACAGTAAGACGCCTTAGAGCGCCGTGGCATTCCACCGCGACAGGCACCAGCAGAAGCTGTTTGAGTAGTACTGCTAGTATTAATAAAAAAAATGTTCAAATGTTTGTATAGCTTATGGGACTTAACTACGGGGTCATCAGTCCCAAAACTTACAAACTACTTATGAACTACCTAATTCTAAGGACGGCACAAATATCCATGCCCGAGGGGGGATTCGAACCCCCGACCGTAGTGGCCGTGCAGACCGTGACTGGAGCGCCTCAGTCCACTCGGCCACCGCGGCCGGCTAGTATTAATCTTATTATATTGTAGCCAGTACTGTTTATTTAATTTCTCATTACGTGGAATCAATCAGTTTAAATTGGCTCGAATCTGATCAGGCTAAATAAATAAATAAAAATTACAAGTAAGTTAGTATCATTATAATAACATTTTTAGCCTGAGATGCACACACACCTGATGTAATAACGTTGGTTAATGAATGAGTCTAGATATTATGATATCGAGTGGGCATAAGTTACAGCATGCACAATCAAACATGCCGTTTTGTAAAAAAAAAAAAAAAAGAAACTTCATACTAATTATACAGTTTCACTTATTTTAACTACACACCTTCGAATAATACAGTTGCGGAAAGTGAAAATTTCTCGCTTACCGTGATATGTCGCTTCGGCCATCTGAGCACGACTCTCGTCACCCAAAACGGTCTCAAGTCGCATGCTATGGATGTAGTGCCCCTACCGTCAATGTCGTGTAATACTTGGCATATGCAATTATCGCGAAGCGTATAACTAGACCAGACGCCGTCGTCGCTTCGATATACAAATTCGAACTGATCGCCAATGGATTATTTCAGTGCCCTCCTCTTCCAACTTGCTTCCTCTAATTAAAAGCATTTTCATAGGAGCTCAGAACTCCGTACAGTACTCACCACACGTTCGCAATAGGTATCCCCATCTTTGGTTGTGACTCAGCAACTGTGCACGTGCGACTGCGGTTAGAGATGTGCATATCCGTCTCATCTGTTTCTTTAGATTAGTGTCCCAGTAGCTGCAGTGGAAGCGCTGATCGTAGGCACGCTCAGAAACGGTGGATGAGGTCGTAATTGTAATAATGGAGTATTCCTTAACTTTTCATCTTGAAATAAAGATAACACTTATCAAGGGATTCCATATTAATTACACTTATAAATGTCCACTGTCACACTGTCATCCAATGTTACACAAAACATCGCGTCCATTCAGTACTTCACCTACTTCTTTTTCTTAAAACTTTTGAAGAGCCTCCTAACATGACTGCCTCCGTTGGCTTCACACTAAATGCTGAAGCGTGGTACTGGGTGGTCTACCTCAAATCTGAACCTGTCGTTCATTGTGAAGGTTTTTCCGTGCCCTTATTTGGGCATCCCGCCAGAAGCCTGGGCTTTCTTGTCGCCCAATCCTCGGTCTCATTCTTCCGGTTGTGTTGAATCTTCTCTTCAGTTGTGTGAATCAGTTCATCAGTAGCCACAGTCGGGAGTTCACTTCGTTTTTCATCGTGCACTTGATCACGTCTGCTATCGAACTGTCTGACCCATCTTCTAAACATTGAATCAATCATAGCATTTTGTTCGTAAACCTTGCAGATTTGGCGATGAATTTCCTTTGGTTTAATTTCTTTGCATTTAGTAAGCGAATCACAGATCTGATTTCACACGCGGCGGCCTTTTCAATTACGGCTGACATTATAAAGAAGCAGTACAAAGCACACGTCCACAGCAGCGATCTGAAAATGGCATACATGTCTTCTCCTTGGGTCAGAGTAGCTGCAGCGCAAGCTCGGAACTGCGATCTCGGCGTTACCACGGATAGAAATAGAAACGGGACTTACTTTGACGACGACCCTCGTATTAAATAGCGCTGTTTGTATAGGTGGGTATTACTACGCTTCAAAAGAAGTTTTGTATCAGTCTTGATGCCATAAACATGTTCCTGCTGGACCTAGGTCGACATAATTCGACAAATGTGGCCGTTTAAACTGTCGTAATAGGTAAACAAACTTCCCCGTTACCCTTTCAATCGAAAGCATACCCATTTCGTTGAATGTCTACACTATGTATATTGATAAAGTAATTATCTTCTCATTTAATGACAAAAGTGCAAGAAACCACTTACTCATTATTCAGAAAGAACATAAAATAACTTTTTTAAGGTGATCCCATTGTGTAGCAGGGTCTCTTGCATGAATCCGGGCCCGGACCCTATGTAGCATGCTTCCTATAGGAACATTGAACCACTGCTAAATAAATTTATCCCCTTCTTCAAGTGGCAATCCCGCTCAATCGACATAATTTGGTGATTGGGTGGACGTGCTCGTACAACTCTTTCCAATTTATTCCAAGATTGTTTAATTGAACAGCAAGGCCAATCATTTCGTGAAATACAGTCAGGAAATCGTTGAGGATGTCTAGATGATGAGAATTGTTATCTAGAACTTACAGTCTATCCCGAAAAACTATGAAACGGTTCAGTGATGGGTCAGAGCATCTGTATTGTGTCCCTTTGACCTTGACAAGCAAGCCGGACGTCGATACCCCACAGTCATTTTACATTCATCTGTGAAGAGCACTTAGGGCGAATTTCGCAGTTTATTCGCGAAGATATCGTTATCTATGTACAATTCACTTCCAAGTGTGTATCACAGAGTATCCTGTACCACTACTATACATTTCCTTTTCTTTCCAGTACTAGACAGAGCAAGGAGAAAACGATTTCTTGTATACCTCTGTACGAACCCTAATTTCTTATGTCATATATTTGCAGTCTCTATGGAAGATGTAAGTTGGTGCCAGTAGAATAGTTCTGCAAGCAGCCTAAAATTCAGGACATCTAAATTTCTTCAACTGTGTTTCTCGAAAAGAACATCGGCTTTCCCCCAACGAGTGGTCCAACATACCAGTAACAAACCTAGTAGTCCGCCTCTGAATTGCTTCTATGTCTTCAGATAAACCGATCTGGTGGGAATACCAAACACTTCAGAAACAATGAAGACGTGGTCGCCAAGCGTTCTGTACCTGGTCACCTTCACAGATGGAGCACATATTCCTAAACTTCTCCCAATAATCCGAAGTCGACCATTCCCCTTCTCCACGAATATCATTACATTCAATCAATTTGATTGACGCTACTAGTATTGTACATCGAACAGTATAGGATTGTTTTTCTTACTCGTCTGCAGAACGTTCCAATTTTCTACATTTAGAGCTAGGTGCCGTTCCTCAGAATAACCAGAAATTTTGTCTAACACATCTACTACAGTCAATTAATGACCACAACCTCTCGTACATAACAGCATCATCAGCAAACTGCCACACATTTCTACTCACTCTGTCCGTCAGAGCTTTTATGTATGCAGGAAATAGTAATAGTCTTATTACTCTCTCTAGCGCACTCCTAACGCTACCTTTCTCTGAACAACTGCTATCGATGACAACGTACTGATATCTATTCCCTAAGAAGGCTTAGAGCCACTCACATATCTGGGAGCCTATTCATGAGCTCCTACCTTCGTTAGCAGTATGCAGTGCGGCAGCGTGTAAAACGCGCTACAGAAATGAAGCAACGCGCAGTCTGCCTGATGCGCTTGACCCATGGCTCATACTATATCATGTGAGAAAGGGCAAGCTGATTCTCACACATGTTGTCTAAGGCCATGCTGATGTGAGGACAGACGTTTATCCGCCTGAATGGTATTTATTAGACTCGAACTGAGAATATGTTCAAGAATTATACAGCAAACCGACGTTCTTTTTCTTATGCACGAAAGTTATCTGTGGTTTTCTCCATGAAAGATTTAGGAAATGTATAACCTAAACGAAGTGAAAGGAAAAATTGCAAATTCTGCATGCATCGAGATACATACTCTCCAATCCACTGTAAGGTGTGTGGCGGAGTGTACACTGTACCACTACTAGAGATTTCCTTTCCTATTCCACTCTCAAATAAAACGAGGGAAAAAAGAATGCCTATATGCATCCGCAAGAGCCCTAATTTCTCTTATCTTGGTATTTGTAATCATTACGCAAAATGTAAGTAGGCGGCAGGAAGATCGTACTACACTCAGCTTCAAATTCAGGCCCTCTAAATTTCTTCAATAGAAATTCACGAAAAGAACGTCGTCTTAGCTCCAGTGATTCTCAATTGAATTCTCGGAGCATTTCCGTGACACTCGCGCAATGGTGGAACCTACCATTACCAACCCCAGCTGTTTGCCTCTGAACCGCTTCTATGTCTTCCTTTAAACTGATCTGATGCGGGACCCAAACACTTGAAAAATACTCAAGACGTGGTCGTACATGTGTTTAATACGTGGTCTCCGTTACAGATGAAGTACATCTTCCCAAAATTCTTACGATAAACCGAAGTCGGCTACCTGCCTTGCTCACAACTGTCCTTACTTGTTCGATCCATTTCATATCGCTCTGCAATGTTACGCCTAGACATTTGAACGACGCGACTGCATCTAGAAGCTCACTACTAATACTGTATTCGAACATTATGCGATTCTATTTCCTACTCATACGCATCACCTTACGTTTTTCTACATTGAGAGCTAGCTGCCATTCTTCGCTGCAACTATAAATTTTGTGTAAGTCATCCTATATGCTATTAGTCAGTTAAAGACGACACCCACCCGTACACCACAGCATCATCAGCAAACAGCCGCAAATTACAAGTTACTTTGTCCATCAGATCATTTATAAATATAGAAAATAATTGCGGTACTAACACACTTTCCTGGGGCACGCATGACGATACACCGTTTCTCTGATGAACACTTGCCATCGAGAACAACGTACTGCGTTCTATTACTTAGGAAGTCTTCCAGCCAGTCACCTGTGAACCTATTCTACAATCTCGTATCTTCGTTATCAGTCTGCATTGTGGCACCCCGTCAAACGCCTTTTTGAAGTCGAGAAAAACACAATCCGCCTGTTGCCCTTCATCCATGGCTCGCAAGATGTCATGTGAGAAAAGGGCAAGCTGAGTTTCACATGAACGATGTTTCCTAAACCCGTGCTGATTCGTAGAAAGAAGCTTTTCCGTCTCAAGGAAATTTACTATATTCGAACTGAGAATATGCTCCAAAATTCGGAAACTAATCTCAACGATATTGGCCTATAATTATGGGGTCAGTTTTCTTTCCTTTCTTATAACGTGCGCTTTTTTCCTATCACTAGGTACTTTGTACTGAAATAAAGATTCGCGAAAAATGTAAGCTAAGTAAGGGGCCAATGCCGTAGAATACTCTTTCTAAAACGGAATGGGATTCAATTCGGACCAGGAGCCTTTTTTGTATTTAGCTCTTTGAGCTGCTTCTGTACACTGGAAATACATATTACTATGTCCTCCATTTCGGAATTAGTACGTTGATCAAATGCTGGTACATCTGTGCGGTGCTCCTGCGTGAAAGATTTAAAAATTAAATTTAGAACTTCAGCTTTCCGTTTGCTTTCTTCTATTACTGCTCCGGAATGATCAACGAGTGGCTGGAGAGTGGTCTTTGGCCCGCTTATCGATTGGAAGTAATAATAATTTCGTGTGGCTCATTGGCCCGGTGCAAGTCTTTCAATAGGACGCCACTTCGGTGACTTGCCTGTTCTAGCTACCCCAGTTATCCAGCCGGGGAATGGGGACCTACAGCTTAACATGGAATCCGAACCACTTGTTTCTGACGACTCCTCACATCGTTGGTGCGAAGAATGGCAGCTAGCTGTGAATGTAGAAAAATGTAAGGTGATGCACATGAATAGGAAATAGAATCCCATAATGTTCGAATACAGCATTAGTAGTGAGCTTTTGATGCAGTCACGTCGTTCAAATGTCTGGGCGTAACACTGCAGAGCGATATGAAATGGAACGAACAAGTAAGGACAATTGTGAATAAGGCGGACAGCCGACTTCGGTTTAGTGGGAAAATTTTTGGAAGATGTACTTCATCTGTAAAGGAGACCGCGTATAAAACGCTGGTACGACCACATCTTGAGTATTGCTCAAGTGTTTGGGCCCCGCAGCAGATCAGTTTAAAGGAAGACATAGAAGCAGTTCAAAGGCGAACAGCTGGGGTTGTTAATAGTAGGTTCGACCATTGCGCGAGTGCCACGGAAATGCTCCGAGAACTCAATTGAGAATCACTGGAGGAAAGACGTTCTTTTCATGAATTTCTATAGAGGAAATTTAGAGGGCCGGAATTTGAAGCTGAGTGTAGTATGATTTTCCTGCCACCTACTTACATCTCGCCTATTGATTACACACACACGATAAGAGAAATTGGGGCTCGTACGAAGGCATATAGGCATTCTTTTTTTCCTCGTTCTATTTGGAAGTGGAATGGGAAAGGAAATGCCTAGTAGTGGTACAGTGCACCCTCCACCACGCACCTCACGGTGGATTGCGGAGTATGTATATAGATGTAGAATATTTCCGGGGTGCTTTCTTACTGAGTGATCTATAGTGTGATGCTCGTACCCGTTATTGACAGTGATAGGTTTAATCAAAAAAAATGTTCAAATGTTTGTTAAGCTTAAGGGACTTTAACTACGGGGTCATCAGTCCCTAAACTTACAAACTACTTATGAACTACTTACGAACTAGGACGGCACAAATATCCATGCCCGAGGGGGGATTCGAACCCCCGACCGTAGTGGCCGTGCTGACCGTGACTGGAGCGCCTCAGTCACCTCGGCCACCGCGGCCGGCTAGGTTTAATCACAGTTTTCTCATTTTATTGATTACCATGTGACAAAAGAGTGGTTGTCATACCATCGTATGATAAAAAAGCTAATTTATGAGATTTTGGATGCTTTGAATCAGCCGGTATGATGTTATCTGAAAAAGGTTTCTTACGAACTATATTGAAACAAAATGACTGATAAACGATGAAATAGATCCACAAAATTAAGTTCACCATTTTCGTTTTGGAGTTCTTTAGTAAAACAAATTTTCTAATGAAACTCATTGAATGCATTGGAAAGTAAATCTAGCTCATGATCAGAGCCGTCAAATGCAATAATAATGTCATCAACGTATCGCGAATCAAAGCGAATTTTGTGGCGTAATTGAAAATTGGAACTAAAAAAAAAGTTGTCTCAAGAGCGTTGATGAAGATATCAGCTAAGATGCCAGCAAGCGGACTCCCCATAGCCAAACCGTAAGGGTGGATGTATATTTTGCCGTTAAAAGAACTGTACTTAAGAACAACCTTGAGTAAATGGATAAGTTCAGCAGTCTGATTTACACTAATTTTTTTTACTCTGGATTAGGTTCCTCTCTACAAGTGCTATCGCTAGTCGGAAGGGACGTTGGTGTATAAACTATCATTGTCAGAGTTGAAGGGCATGAAAGGGATGCAGTGGTTGGAAAGGGAGTAAGACAGGGTTGTAGTCTTTCTCCATTGTTGTTCAATTTGTACATTGAGCAAGCTATAAAGAAAAGCAAGGAGAAATTTGGAGAAGGAATTAAAGTTCAGGGTGAAGAAATAAAAACATTGCGTTTTGCCGACGACATAGTAATTCTGTCAGAGACAGCAAAGCACCTGGAAGAGCAATTGAACGGAATGGACAGTGTGCTGAAAGGTGCATGTAAGATGAACATTAAAAAGAGTAAAACTAGGGTAATGGAGTGCAGTGTAAGAAAGTCAGGTGATGCTGAAGGAATTAGATTGGGAAACAAAGCAATGAAGGAGGTAGATGAGTTTTGTTACTTGGGCAGTAAAATAGCAAATGATGGTCGCAGTACAGAGGATATAAAATGCAGAATGGCAATGGGTAGAAAAGCGTTCTTGAAAAAGAGAAATTTGTTAACATCGAATATTGATTTAAACCTAAGGATGTCCTTTCTGAAGGCATTTGTATGGAGTGTTGCCTTGTATGGGAGTGAGTCATGGACGATAAACAGTGCGGACAGGAAGAGGAATGAGGCTTTTGAAATATGGTGCTACAGAAGAATGCTGAAGATTAGGTGGGTGGATCGCATAACTAATGAGGAGGTACTGAACAGAATTGGAGAGAAAAGGAATTTCTGGCATACCTTGACTAAAAGAAGGGATAGATTGCTAGGACACATTCTTAGACATAAAGGAATTGTGAATTTAGCGTTGGAGGGAAGTGTGTGGGTGAAAAATCGCAGGGGAAGACCAAGAGATAGATACAGTAAGCAGATTCAGACAGATGTAGGTTGTCGTTCTTATGTGGAGATGAAGAGGCTTGCTCAGGATAGGGTATTGTGGAGAGCTGCATCAAACCAGTCTCCGGACTGAAGACCACAACAACAACAACAAACTTGACCGCGGTTTCGATTGGTTTATATCAATCTCCTTCAAACGATACATGGACCTATAGTGAATAAACGTTACATCCAAGCTATGTACAAACCGTATTAAAAACCATAGAATATTTACCTAGAAAATTTGTAACTTTTATTCACTATAGGTCCACGTATTTTCTGAAGAATTTTAATTTATATCAATCGAAATCGAGGTGAAGTTTATTAAACTTCAATTTGCAACTGGTTGGCTGTTATTTCTACTGCTGTAGCTACAGTTACTGCGTGGAGCCATGTTTAAGGCTTTGAATTGTAATTACACTGGAACAAGAAATGAACAATCATATAACAGGTGAAGCATCATAAGAGGAAACCTGGCTAATTTTAAGTAAAAAAAAAGGGGGGGAGGGGGAGACAGAAGTGTTCTAAAGATGGTTGATACTGTGTGTACTGCTTCTTGCTGCAATGCACATAGCAACATGCAACGTTTCAGGATATCAAACACTTGCTTTGAAGAAACTTTGCGGCGATGAACGCTACAAGTTTCTAAGAACAATTCTTGTACTGGAAAGTGTCCTCCCCCCCCTCCATGGCCCCCTCATATTGTCTCTTTAATACATGCTACTTAAAGTTTTTCCTTTTCCGTTATTTTAATATTCTATGTTTTTAATTTATTTGCACAATTTTATAAGTTGAAATTGTAACTGCATATAAAAATATGCTTTAATTTGGTAAATGATTTATGCTAACCTTATTGAGTAAATGCCGATAGGGAATGTTAGTGGACTTCAGATGTAACTATCGTCTTTGTCAGAGAGTGCAGACTGGAAGGCAGCGACGTCTTTGGCTAGAGTGTGTGGCTCACAGGAGAGCGTGCGCGGGAGCACTTACTTGGTTGTTGGCGGTTCAGAAGAGTCCAAACGCGCGGGTGGCGTGTTCTGTGGGAAGGAGGTCTTTGTAAGGCACAGTGACACTTGCCGCTCCAAGAGCAGCACAAGCAGTAGCAAAGCGACAGCTGAATCAAGACTCTGTGGCGCTGTCATTATTTGCTCATCCACATGTGCTCACAGTTTGTATCTGGAACTACTGTGGCATGGTCGTTGCCGGCCAAGGTGTAATCTGAATAACTTATTTCTTTTACGTGTGAATATGCAGTGTGGAGTGTAATGAACGAAGCTGGCAGCATTATGAACTGTCATCGCGAAAGGTGAAACCAGCTTGTTAATGGTGAAACGGGTTTGTTATAATTTAGGTGATTGTAAAGATAGGTTTAGTTTAACGTCAGAATGCAGTTCTATAAAACTGTGTACGTTAATTAGAAATCGCACTGGCGTGTTTTACGGCCCACTTTAGATTTGCCTGTAGTTTTATGATTGTTGGCAAACATTTCGGGCACAAATAGTAAAAATATAAATAATAAAAATGGATGGACGACACGATTACGACTCTACTATTGTGATAATATCAGTGCACCCAAAACGTAATATTCTTTCTGAGTTGGTTTACGTTTTAGGAGGCGATCCACTTATTGTAAAAAGATATAAAAAAGCCAAGATCGCTGTCAATTTTTATTTACGACGACCGGTTTCGCTGAACTATGTCAGCATCATCTGGTCAAATAAAATATTTTACAAGGCCATAACAACTGATTGACATTACAAGATTATGGCCTTGTAAAATATTTTATTTGACCAGATGATGCTGACATAGTTCAGCGAAACCTGTCGTCGTAAATAAAAATTGATGAAAGCGATCTTGGCTTTTTTTATATCTTTTTACAATAATATTCTTTCCGTCCGTATTTTAACAAACAGAGTTTGTCCTTAGGTTAGTTTAACATTTTGAATTGCTTAGAAAAAAGGTAATTTGTTGCAATTTCCGTTTCGTTTCATTACGGAACGACAGTTGCCACATAAATCTAGGACTCCATTCATATATGAAACTACCAATATCTGCACATTGTTCAGAAAGCACTTTTTAGACGGTTCGCACTTACATCTGCTCATCTCTAAACATTGCAGAAGATAGTTCTATTTAATAAAAAAGAGTGCCGGAAACCCTTTAAGGAGCCAAGGCCAAAAAAATTGGTAACCTTAGGTATCGAACTACCGACCTCTCGAATCACAACGTAACGCACAACTTTTTTTTATCCTTTTTTCCTTGTTCTTCTGGTAGATCTGTGCATTGCGGTCGTTGGTTCAGTTTGTTGTTCGCTGTTCGCTGAACATTCACCTCAGCATTTTTATTACACAGAGCGTTTAGCCCCATAACTGGTCGCGCTGAGCCATGGCGCCCAGCTGCTGTACACTACACCATGGCGAACAACTACGGCATTCCCCATTAATTCTCGTACTATTGTGGGCAGTTGCTAACAGCTAAAATGACATTTTAAAACACTAGATTATTATTTATCGTACTAAGAACGAACTGTTTTTGTTGATTCTTCAGTGCACCACTGCTTTTAAATGACAACGAGTGAAGTTAAAATAAGAAAATCATAAAATCTAGGAAGCAATGTGGGCGTATGCCAGAGAGAGTTCTGGACGAGGAATGTCACGTGAGATTTCCTAACGCCCGCCTTACGTAAAATCAAGAGACGGTATCAAATCGCAGTTATTTTTGTAAATATCTCTAACGGTGGATGATACGAAAAGGACATAAGAAAGGAAAACTGTAGACAATTTTGTCCTCTACTAATCGGTTATTCAGTTTTCATGTCAGATGAACGGTTTGTTTGCAATTAAAAACAGCGTCATTTAGAGTTACAAACGTATTTTAAACCGAAAAATTTGAAAAAGGAGGTTCTGGTGGCCAACTATTATGTCTGTAAAATTTGGTTGAACGGTTCGATCTAAAAAAAAGTGGTCAAACAGAGACGGACGGACAGACAGACAGACAGACAGACAGACATCGTGAAATCGTCGTTATTTTTGCAAATATCTCTGAAATGATGCGAGATATGAAAGAAACATAACAGAACAAAACTTCGTTGCAGATTAAAATTGTGTGCCGCAACCGGAACTCTAACCTGGGACCTTTGCCTTTCGCGGGCACACAATTTTAATCTGCCAGGAAGTTTCATATCAGCGCACAGTCCGCTGCAGAGTGAAAGTTTCATTCTGATAACAGAGCACAGATGTGGAGAATTTTCTCCTCTACAAATTCGTTTATTCAAGTTTTGTATCAGATAGTTGGTTAAGCCGTTATTTTCATTTAAATTTCGAGCTGTCCAAAGGCGATCGCAAAGGTCCACTTTTAGTGCTACTACTGTAACCTAAAGTTAGCTAATAGTTTTTACTTTTGAAGCACCGATAAGACATGAGGATTTATTTTCTGGTTGGAATGAGGGGAGAACATGCTACGGTGCTACATGATACGAAATGCCACCCGTCCGTTAGTTCAAGTAATTGGACTGCGAAAAAGTAAAATATTTTTATGCATTTCAACCTTACTATCTAAATGAGTATTTAAAAACTTATGATTAGTAACAATCAGAACCTCGTTTGTTACTTGAACAACAATGTCTATATCGTGAGTTGGAAATCCAACAGTATGAGAGAAAGAACGTACAAAAATTGTATCTGCTCAAATACATGTTCATATGTTTGTAAATCTATCGGACCAAACTGCATGGTCATCAGTCCGTACCTTACAAACTAATTAAACTAAGGTAAACTAATCTAAGGACAATACACACACACACACACACACATATACACACATATACACACATACACACACATATACACACATACACACACATATACACACATACACACACATATACACACATACACACACATATACACACATACACACACATACACACACATACACACACATACACACACATACACACACATATACACACATACACACACATATACACACATACACACACATATACACACATACACACACATATACACACACACACACACATACACACACACACATATACACACATACACACACACACATATACACACATATACACACATATACACACATATACACACATATACACACACACACACATACACACACACACACACACACACACACACACACACACACACATGCCCCAGGGAGGACTCGAACCTCCGACGGCGAGCAGCGAGGTGCCGTAGACCTCTCGGCTACTCCAACGCGACCAATTATATCTGCCTCATTGAAAAAGTTACACAAGACTCTTAATTAGTAAAATCACAAAACTGAATTAACATTTGACATAATCAAAAGCCTCTGTATAGTAATGAGCTCTATAATGGATCTGAACTTCAATCAACACTAATTTTTCTGTCTGTGCACATGAAATCGCTCGTTTTGTCATGCAATTAATTCAATTCCAGATCTACCACTATTACGACACTCCGTAAATTAATCTCCTTTATCATGATTACCACGCGTAATGTAACACGATAACACACGTATCAAACCAACATAAATCATTTTACCAAAAATTCTGTGAGAATACAACATACGATCCGTAAACTTATTATAATTAATATTTAGATCCTTTCTTGCTCACAGTACTAACAATGTCCACAATGTCTCTACAATTAGAGAACAGTTTGCCGGCCGCAGTAGCCGAGCGGTCTGCGGCGCGCCAGTCACAGTCTGCACGGCCGCTACGGTCGGGGGGTTCGAATCCCCCCTCGGGCATGGGTGCTTGTGTCGTCTTTAGTATAAGGTGGTTCATAAGTAGTTTTTAAGTTTAGGGACTGATGACCTCGCAGTTAAGTCCCTTAAGCTTAACAAACATTTGAACATTTTGAACAGAATAGATTAATATTACATTTATCTCTTGATAGTTCCACATCTGCAAGTTCCTTTCAGAAAAAAATAGCCTGCTAAGTAACCCTTTCAAAAGTATGTTCCTCAAAATGGATACTCTTTAATAATACTGCCATTACGGTTTGGTAGCTTAGTCTCAAAATTTAAAATGTGTTACCACAGTGGCTTTCTGCACGCAACTACTCACTGTGAGCTGCTGAATACGTTCGGCAACCTACATCCTTTTGAAACTGCTTACTGTATTCGTACCTTGGTCTCCCTCTACGATTTTACCCCACACACTTCCTTCTAATGCTAAGTTGACAATTCCTTGATGTCTCAGAATGTGTCCCACCAACCTATCACTTCTCTTAGTCCGGATACGCCAGAAACTTCTTTTCTCCCCAATTCGGTTAAGCACCTCCTCTTTAGTTACGTGATCTACCCATTTAATTTTCATCATTCGTCTGTAGCACCACATTTCAAAAGCTTCTACCATCTTTTTGTCTGAACTCCTTATCGCCGGCCGCGGTGGCTGATGGGACTGAGGCGCTTCAATCACGGTCTGCACGGCCACTACGGTCAGGGGTTCGAATGCCCCCTCGGGCACGGATATTTGTGCCGTCCTTAGTTGTAGCTAGTTCATAAGTAGTTTGTAAGTTTAGGGACTGATGACCCCGTAGTTAAGTCCCATAGACTCTACAAACATTTGAACATTTTTTGAACTCCTTATCGTCAACGTTTCACTCCCATACAGTGCTACACTCCAGAAAAATGTTTTAAGAAAGGACTTCTTAAAATCAAATGTTTCTGCCTATATTTCACTCTGCAGCCAAAACTACTCATCGCAAACTTACTCGACTAAATGAATTGAAATTTTTACACTATTTTACATTGTAATACACCCGTGGTTATGAATCCCTTTTGTAATACGTTTGTGAAACATGTTGCGAAGTGGAATAACTTCATGCCTTTCTTGTAGCTTACGTCATAGAATCAGCGACATTCGTCACTTTTCACATTTATTTCATGATCATTCATATCTCTTGACAATTTTCTGAATCTTGGATATTCAAAGTGTAAATATAATATTCAAAGAGTAATTATTGTTCCGTATTTCGCATTATATTCTTCAAATATTCTGAACTATGATACTGACCTGTAGTTCCTGCGACGGAAAAGGGTCTCAGAGATAGTGACGCTTCAATGTTGTAGTATCTTATTTCACCGAGAGATTTGCAGATTTTCCTGCAGTATTGACTGTAATGGAAAGTGACTGCTGGTACACACTGAAGTACGTACATATAATTATATTTAGCTAAGTCCTATTTGTTAAGGTTGAACTAACAAGGGAAACTGTTGCAGTGTATGCTCGACAGCACCCAAAACCTGACTGCCAAAATATCGTGTGAGAACGCGCACTTACTTACTGGTCATTTAGCCGTCAACTAGGGCTACTAAATCATTTGTTACTGACTTAGACACTGGTCTATTGATCGACAAGGGTGTAAAATTTCATAAGATTGGAGTATATCTTTATATGGCGTCGAATCTGTTATTAAGTACCCTCCGCCAAGCACCATATGTAATTTGATGCAAAGAATAACCTTTGTAAGGTAACCCTTACATTATAACGAGGAATGAGCTTCATATTGAAACATATTATTCGTTTGAACCTGTTTATAGTGAATTGTAGTAATTAACTTCTGATGTGACTTAATTAATTATGGTGCTGCACAATGTATATAGGTAACTTAACTGTGAACATTTTCTGTCATTTATTTATTATCTGTATTGTAATTGTTTATGTACATATTATTTTATTTTATTTGTACTTTGTATGTTTTCTATTTAACTGATTACTTGTTATGTTTAATTTGTCAATGTAAAATATTTCTCTGTAAACGAGATCAAATATCGATATGGCTCCTCAGGTCAGAGACTTTATTGTATAGCAGCGCTCACCTGTGGAGAGAGCAGCAAGCAGCAGTATCTGCCGCCCCGTGACGTAGATCAGACGTTCGCACGCGGTCCGAGGAGTGCTCAAACAATATAAGTAATAAAGTTAAAACAAAGTGAAAGTTATAATTTGTTGTAAGTGCAACGTATGAAAGTTTATGTGAAAGCAGTGAACATAAGTGAAGCAAGAATTGATCTTATTGAAACATTTATTCGTTCGTTCTGCTGAGGCAGAAATTCGTTACGTGTTCGGTAACCGTCCCAGACGTCCGAAACGCGGTAGCGTCATCGCGGACGCTAAAGGTCGCGATTAATTACGCGATTCGCGAAGCATCACGGCGAACTGCAAGCAAACTACCAAAGGAGGAGCCACCATCAAAATGATTTCTGTATGAATTTATGTACCATTTATATGACTGTAGAGTACCACGTCGCTGGACTGATAAATAAGATAAGCTAAATGCTTTTGGTTGTAATTTATTGTGAATGCATGCTAAAGTTTTGTTAAAATACAAGAACATTAGAGTGTACTTCTTGCTTTCTTATTTAAACAACTAATTAACCACTCTTGAATCAGTATGACAATCCTCAATAAGGCATGAGTAATATTTAAAGACAATTTACTAATTAAATGAGTGTAGTCAATTATTAGAGACAGTGTTAGTTAATCATTTGAGACAATTTTGCTAAAATTGATGATAGAAGATAACAGACAGTTGCATGCCAGTGTTACGTTACCAAACCTAACAATTAGCAAAGAATCAGATTAGGTGAAAAGTTGAGAACAGTAATTGATTATCATAATATTAATTATTGCAGATTAATGAATAATTTTTCTATTTCGTTTTGCACTGAGTTCAACAATAATAGCCACCGCTGCTCATGTTTCCTATCTGCTTGACAGAATTAATTTTATCAGATACTGACGTTAGTGGTTGGACTGCACCCACTTGCCAACCACCTGGTGTTAAATATCCTACTATTCATAATTTTATAAATTATCATTACCATTGGCGTGCTAATTGAGCCGCACGCGTTGCACAGACGGAGTAGTTTAATTTATGCTATCTGTGTGCGCTCAGTCTCCGTAGGAGATTTTGTAAGGAAAGGAAAGGTGACTGATCTGTTGAAAAGTTTGTCAGATAGGGCCATAGTATTTGTTTATTACACTAATTGCCTTGCTAATTATTTTCAAAATTTAAATTACACCACTTGCATTAATCACGAGTTTAACGTAACTAACCACGATATTAAGGTCAGCTTTGTTATGTTGCTCAAATATTACAACAACAGCCACCCCCGTTAATACCACGTAAATCAAAATTCAGTTCTTTCTTCCACTCACACCTTTCATTCTTCAATAAAATAAACACCTTTCACCGAATATCCCCAACAAATATTTTCTTTCCTTACACCTTCCTCCTGTTTTGAAGCTCAAGTGAGCAAACTTTTATCAGGATAGTAGTCAAACTGTGGACTGAAGTTCCAACCAGCCAACAGTGATGGCAGTAACAAACCATGCCTACATACTCCCGACTCCCATCACGATAGCCTGCTTCTCTTGTTACCCGCGTTTCCACCCAGTTGTAACGCCATCCACCGCAGCTGCCTCGTATGTCCCCTCTTCTGCACATCCGCTCTCCGCCATTTGCAGTTGTACTCTCGCATTGCAATCACAGAGGACAGTGTCGTGTTTCCAATTAGAGGAATTCTGGAGCAGGTTTCCGCGTACGCTAACCGTAAAGAGATACTACATCTCGGGTCTACTACGTGTTAACGCACGTAAGAGATTCCGTAGCGCAGGGACTTAAGAAGGTAGAAAAAAATGACAGACATATGTTTCAGTGTTCCGATAGGTATAAGTGATCTTGGGTGATAAAGTAGACACCATTACTTTAAATTTTGTTAGATTTGAAACAGTGATGCACTGTTCAATCGCTAAATTACAACAGGTAGGAAACGGCGCTTTCCCACCCAGCTATAGTTTTCCCTTTTTCTTTTCACTGTGTCGTTTGATAGCCCTCTTTTTCTGCAAGTGCAGATGGTATGCAATAATTAGCCGTAGTTTACAACTGTAAAATTAGTCTAATACCTGAAGCGTTTTTCTCTATTAAAAAGCGACTTCAGAGCTAAGTTTTGTCTAAGTCGCCCTTCTCACAATTTTGTATTCAACTCAAAATGTTTGTTAAGCTTATGGGACTTAACTACGGGGTCATCAGTCCCGAAACTTACAAACTACTTATGAACTACTTACGAACTAGGACGGCACAAATATCCATGCCCGAGGGGGGATTCGAACCGCCGACCGTAGTGGCCGTGCAGACCGTGACTGGAGCGCCTCAGTCCCCTCGGCCACCGCGGCCGGCTTGTATTCAACTCTCGCTTTCACTACATACATTGTAATAATCTATGTTCTACGTTTCAAAACCGTTAGGAGCTCGCCATTTTTGTGTCTTCAGATACAGATTGGAGATCACCATTAACAGCCACTGGAACAGACTAAAAGCTAGCATTAGGTTACATATAAGTTAATTAACACAAGTATCGAAGTACGATAATGAACAAACTTAAGAGTAAGCTAGATCAATTACTACTTAGCGCATAGTAGTAGCAATGTCCACCAAGCACCCAATAATTAACCAGCAAACAATTATTAGTAAATGATCAAGGTAGTGGCGACTGAATTTCATAAACTCAACTTCGAGCAATAGCATGTATAGCGACTTCGTGACCACAATGTTGTGGCGTAAAGTCAGCGCCACACGCCAGACGCACGAAAACGATCTTGAAGAAGGCAGCGGACGAGCGGCAGCCAATCACACGCCGGCGCCGCGCCTCCTGGGGGGAGCAACCGAGAAGCGCGCCCTCTACAAGCGGCTATATCTAGGCCGACCTGCGTCTGGAAGGACACCTCTGAACTCGGATCCGAAATAGGCAGTCACTAGAACTCAGCGCAGCTAGCATCGTGCAAGAAAACGCCGCCGCGATAAAGACGAGAACAGATCTAAGTTGAGTGTTTGTAAACTTTAGTAAAAAAAAAAAAAAAAAAAACTTGTATTACTCATTTGTATACTTGTTTTAGCTGTCCACGCACCCCACACGACCTGAACAGATCCTTTCCTGAAAGATAGTCTGGGGAGGACAAAACACACAAACTATCAAGACAGAATTTACAAAGCCTCAAATAATGGACACAAATTTCCCAAATTTATCATCACGCAAGACAAAGTTACTTGCACAATACTAAAGTGACACACTGTACTATGTTTCAAATAGTACCGTACGTTGATTCATGCAGAGAACAAAGCTACAATGAGCCACTTTTGCTAACACTGCTTAGCCACATAAGTAGGCCGTGAGCTGACTGACAACTACTCACGTTGAGATGGGCACTTATGGTTTATTACTTTGGTTTCCTGCTATTTATTCTCCTTTTTTGTTTAAAAGTGATTGGAGTGTTGTTGTCCATCAAGCAAATCACGGTGAAAGAATATTGTAGAGGATTTGATTCAGAACAGCCGCAACTGAAAGTCATCGGAAAAAAAAAAAAAAATAAAAATAAAAAAAAAATACGCTGTAGTGGTATATACACTATATTAAGCCAGTACTGGTTTCGGAACGTTATACTACCATCCTCAGATGAATGTAGTTCATACTTTATTTGTTCACCTGAAACCGGCAGTGGCTTAAAACAATGAATGTACAGATCTACTGGATTTTTTTCAGTCCCTAAACTTACAAACTAGCTTGTACTAAAGACGGCACAAACATTCATGCCCGAGGGGGGATTCGAACCCCCGACCGCAGCGGCCGTACAGACCGTGACTGACACGCCGCAGACCGCTCGGCCACTACGGATGTGCACAGAAGGGTTAAGGAAGGTCATAGAACTCGAAAAAACGGGTCAGGTTGCGCCACACAGACCACTATCGGAAGACAGTTACATTAAAACGAATGGCCCCACAGGACAGATCTTCGTTCTTCTCCGCTCTAGGACGAACAATATTTAACAAATCAGGGTAGGATTTAATCTCATCTGATTGCATTTCTGAATCTTCCGATACCAGTGTTGCATAATAATAGGTACGAATTTAATTTATTATCATTTTCTTTTTCGAAAACTTCTGTTAGTCTTTTTTCTAACTTGACTAGCTAAAGATTTTTGTATTATTCGACGTCTCCAGAGGTTTGTTTAATTAGCAAATATTAATTACTTCATGCAAGCGGCCTATTGTTGTAGGTCATATATTAGGCTAAATAGTATTTCTGTTAAGGATAGCCGGCCGCGTTGGCAGAGGGGACTGAGGCGCTTCAGTCACGGTCTACACGGCCACTACGGTCGGGGGTTCGAATCCCCCCTCGGGCATGGATATTTGTGCCGTCTGTAGTCATAGCTAGTTCATAAGTAGTTTGTAAGTTTAGGGACTGATGACCCCGTAGTTAAGTCCCATAAGCTCTACAAACATTTCAATTTTGTTATGTGTTGTGTTATGGTCTTCAGTCCGGAGACTGGTTTGATGCAGCTCTCCAAAATACCCTATCCTGAGCAAGCCTTTTCATCTCCTCATAAGAACGACAACCCACATCCACTTGAATCTGTTTACTATACGGGTCTCTTGGTCTCCCTCTGCGATTTTTACCCCACACACTTCCCTCCAATGATAAATTTACTATTCCTCGATGTCTAAGAATGTGTCCTACCAAGCGATCCCTTCTTTTAGTCAGGGTATGCCAAAAATTCCTATTCTCACCAATTCTGTTCAGTACATCTTCATTAGTTACGCGATCTACCCACCTGATCTTCAGCATTTTTCTGTAGCACCACATTTCAAAAACCTCTATCCTCTTCCTGTCCGCACAGCTTATCGTCCATGTTTCACTCCCATACAAGGTAATGCTCCACCCAAATGCCTTCAGAAAAGACTTCCTTAGACTTAAATTAATATTCGATGTTAGCAAATTTCTCTTTTTCAAAAATGCTTTTCTTTCCATTGCCGGTGGTTCAAATCTCCCTCCGGCCATCCAGGTTTAGGTTTTCCGAGATTCCCCTAAATCACTCAAGGAAAATGCCGCGATGGTTCCTTTCAAAGGGCACGGCCGATTTCCTTCCTCATCCTTACCCAAAACTCCGAGCGTAAGCTCCGTCTCTAATGACCACGCTGTCGACGGGACGTTAAACCCCAAGTTTCCTCCTAACTTCTCCACAAACCTCTGACTGATAAGCAGAAACATGTGAAGTGTTAATGGCGTATAGAACCACGCTACTGCGAAGGAGACTGAGACAACATGGTTTTTGCCGACGACGCCTTGTTTGTTTGAAAATTATGGCCACATTCTGGTTTGCCGCAGCTAGGGGTAGCGACATCGTACGGTGCTTATGGAATATCGCCCCTATTGTGTGATTGGGTTCACGATTTCCTATCAGAAAGGACACAGTTCGTAGTAATTGACGGTAAGTCATCGAGTAAAACAGAAGTGATATCTGGTGTTCCCCAGGGAAGAGTTATAGGTCCCCTATTCTTCCTTGTGTTTATAAACGATTTAGGAGAAAATCTGAATAGCTCCCTTAGACTGTTCGCGGATGATGCTGTCGTTTATCGGTTAGTGAAGTCAACAGAGGATCAAAAGCAACTGCAAAGCGATTAAAAAATTTTCTACATTGTGCGAAAATTGGCATTTAACACTAAATAATGAAAATTGTGAATAATACACATGACCATCAAAAGAAATCCGCTGAACTTCAATTACACGATAAATCAGTCAAACCTTAAGGTCGTAAATTCTACCGAATACCTATGAGTTACAATTACTAACAATTTAGACTGGAGAGAACACAAAGAAAATATTGTGGGGTAGGCGAACCAAAGGTTACGTTTCATTGGTGGAACGCTTTGAAGATGCAACAGCTCCACCAAGGAGACCGCGTACATCACAATTGTGCATCCTCTCCGGGAGTGCTGTTGCCCAGTGTGAGACCCTCTCCAGGTGGGACTGACGGTAGATATTGAGAAGGTTCAGAGAAGGGCAGCTCGTTTTGTTTTATCACGTTACAGGGGGGAAAGCGTCACGGAAATGTTGCACGACTTGAGGGAAATCATTAACAGAAAGACGTTATTCGATGCGGCGAGATTTATGTGCGAAATTTCAATCACCGCATTTTTCTTCTGAACGTGAAAATATTTTGCTAGCACCCACCTACATAAGGAGACATGACCATCTCAATAAAATAAGAGAAATCAGATCGAAAACGGAACGATTTAGGAGTTTTCTTCCCGAGTGCTATAAGAGAATGGAACGGTAGAGAAAGGTTATGAAAGTGGTTAATGTACCCTCTGCCAGGCACTTAAATGTGATTTGCAGAGTATCTATGTAGATGTAGATGCAGATGCAGATTTCATTTGGCCGCGGTGGAAAAGCCGAGCGTTCTAAGACGCCTTTCTGCGGAACGCGAGATTGCTCGCTGTCGGAGGTTCGAGCCCTCTCTTGGGCATGGGTATTTGTGTTGTCCTTAGCGTAACTTGGTTTAAACCGTTTGTAAGCCTCGGGACTGATGACCAACGTAGTGCCTTAAGCTTGTTTTCTCCTGAAAATAGACTACTCTGAGTGCGTATTCGTTTGGTGCCTGTGTGTAAACTAGCCGCCAAGCGCATCGCGAATCGTTTGTGACGTAAATGATCTGTGCCGAGTATGGAGTTCAAAATTTCCGAGTATGCCTTACAATGCGTAGAAGCAAGGAACTGTCTGATAACATCCGGAATTAACCTGTTCTGGTCGAGCTCAGTCATATTGTACAACGGCTTTCGGATCTTATTAAACAGCATTCTGTTTGCTTTGTGTTCTCATGAATCAGAAAAGATTGCAACGGAGCCCAATTTTCCTTTTTTCTACTTTTAATCTCCTGCAAAAGCATTTTAAAGGGAAAAGGCCTACACTAGGGTTAAATACGAAAGTAAATATACAAATGAGTTTTCATGAAAATTATTTCAACAGTGAGCGACTCCGAATTATAGTACAGAAAATGATTTTCTAACTAAATTGACCATTAGCAAGAAAACAAGATGACAACTAAACTAAAGAGGCGCTTTTTACTGCATTTCTACGGCTTTGGTGCAGACAATGGAAAACGACACTCATGTTAACGCAGTACGGGAAAAACACGCCAGGGGCGCTGCAGTGGACCCACTCGTTTCGTTAATTTGGGGAGGGGATGTTTTTCGAAAATCTTTTGCAATTAAGGTAATTTTGAAGCTACAACCATATAAATTGGTATATGTTTTCTTCGTCAGAATTAAAAAGACACGTGTTACGGTACTTTCAGAAAATCAATCAGTTATGGGTTGAAATAGGGGATGAAACATTTTTTGAAATGCCAATTTTGAACCCAGAATTACAAAAAATGATATTTACATACTTGGTTGGAATTTAAAAGACATGTTGGGGTATTTTTCGAAATTCAACTATTAAGAAGTGCCTTAGGGGGTTACAAGCAGTAAAATCAAATGTTCAAATGTTTGTAAATCTTAAGAGACTTAACTACGAGCTCATCAGTCCCTAAGGCCTACAAACTAATTAAAGTAATTTAAACTAACTTAGACTAACTTATGCTAAGGACAACACAAACACACATGCCCGAAGGACGACTCGAATCTCCGACAGCGAACAGCAGCGCGTACCGAAGAATGGCGCCTCAATAGGCACGACCATTCTGCCGTGGCTACAAGTAGTACCACAGCATTTCATTATGATAGTACTTAAGCTAAATCTATGAAAATTTATGTTATGAGGGAGAAACAACTGGTGCAGACCAACCAGCCTACGCATGCGAATCAGCGGGCGTTAAGCTAGTAATATATAGTTTGAACGGCTTAATAGGCTATTTTAAGAGAGCTACTCTCATAGGTTTTAACTCGAGCGGTCTGCAACTGGGCAGTGGTAACTAGAGCAAAATCACACAAATAAAACATACCATAAGAAATTATCGTGTAAATGCATTAAGCCGGCCGCTGTGGCCGAGCGGTCTGCGGCGTGTGAGTCACGGTCTGCACGGCCGCTGTGGTCGGGGTATTCGAATCCCCCCTCGGGCATGGATGTTTGTGCCGTCTTTAGTATAAACTAGTTCATAAGTAGTTTGTAGGTTTAGGAACTGATAACCCTGTAGTTAAGTCCCATAAGCTCTACAAACATTTGATTATTTTGGAATTGTATTAATTACACAAAATTACTTAATTTCTATACAATAATTTATCTAATATTTATAATTAAAAAAATCAAAGAGGGGATATTATACAGAGGTGGAAGCAGACAATCAGTATTGGGGCAATTTCTCGTGGGAATGCGATATATTGCACCATATGTCATGTTTTCCCCTCCCATTCCACCTGTGACGTGAACTACTAGCTATAAAATTTGTTAGCAACTCCATACCTATAGCCATGAGCCAGCCATTCGACTACAGGTAGTTATTTTATTTCATTGTCTACTGACAGTAGAAGTGTTTTACAACCTTTAAACTATACGAATGGAATTTGCAGGGGACTTATTAAAGTTAATAAACGAAATAGAAGTAGTTTACTAGTACATCCTCCATAGTATTACTAAATTTTACTTTGTAAACAGGAAGCCTAGTCGCTCTAGACACAGGGGAATCTTGTATGAAAAATATTGCTGTTACCGATTTCGCTATTAACGTTTTTCAGGAAAATATTACCTTGCGAAGGGCGATTACGGAACCTAATGAGCTTATGAAAGGTCACTTTTTTCCCTGCAATAAGCTCCCCCATGTACCCAACGGTGGCTTAGCAGATGAAACGCAGATCAATAAGAGGCCGGAGACCAATGGTGCGAACACTGTTGACAGCGCTCGACCGCACATCAAAGAGAACAGCACACAAGGACCGCAGCCAAATTCTTGGGCGCGCCCGTACACACACACACACACACACACACACACACACACACACACACACATACACACACACACACAATCACACATCACACGAGAATAAAGTCGAGTTCAAACAAGCCACAAAATTGCGCCACTTGCTTCTTCATTCGACTTACGACACGGAAATTGCATGTGAAAACATCACAAATTCCTGTGGTGCTAGTCAGCTGTAGCAACCTTTCGCCTTACCACGAAGTTTAAATCGTTTTCACATTATTGCGTCACTTTTCTCAGAGTCAAATCAAACAGCCGTCATTCTGATTTCAAGGTTTCTGAAGTAATTGGTCTTTTAGCGTGTTTATGAGTACATATTAAGAAAATTGTGTTTGAATTGCATTCCACATTAAACAACATTGGGACGTTTATGTGCTATTTGTTGAGCTACACTGACAAATACTGTGGCTTCGGAAACTATACAGCTTATAAAATTGACTGTATATGTATAGGTATGTTGCACTTCTCCTCCTAAGCTGCTGGACCGATTTAAACTAAACTTGGTACTCATGATCCTTACTAGCAGGCAAAAATCGCTGTCGGGGTAAGACCCACCTACGAGACATACGTCAAGAAATATGACATAATAATGACATTCGTGAAAAACGGCCGCATCATGCGATAATATTCTACATCTGCTGCTGAACGTATCGACTGATTTCAACCACATATTGTTTAAGATCAGGAATCATTTCCTGAGGTGGCAAAAAACACCTACGATACATATTTCATACGATATCATGTCATAAACAATGAAAACTGCCCTATCTTGCGACGCGTGATAGCGTGATTTTATTCGTCTACAGCCGGCCGCGGTGGCCGAGGAGACTGAGGCGCTACAGTCACGGTCTGCACGGCCACTACGGTCGGGGGTTCGAATCCCCCTCGGGCATAGATATTTGTGCCGTCTTAGTTCGTAAGTAGTTCATAAATAGTTTGTAAGTTTAGGGACTGATGACCCCGTAGTTAAGTCCCATAAACTTTACAAACATTTGAACATTTTTTTTATTCGTCTACTATCTGAGAATGAGAGCACTTAGCGACATGCAATAAACTTTAAACATAGTTTCAAATCTTTACGAACCTTTTATTGCTGGCAACCCTAACAAAACGATAAAAGGAATAAAGTATATTGCATACTACTTTTGTCATGTTCGTAATGTATATCTACCTCAATTGGCAAGATGTTACAAGTTATTACTTCTACACTGTTAACTGTATTCGCGGGACATTTCAAAGACAGTACACATAAATACGACTGAATGTTCGTTCGATATTATATTCCTGAGATATGAAATCATAAACGGTTTGGTTAATGAAAAACCGCATCATCACGCACGAGGATTCGATTTATTACGTCTTTAATACTGACACCATTCAATATATATTTTGCCGACATTAGGCACATACACGACTGAATGTAGTTTAGGGCCTTCACTTTTGATTGATTTATCTTGTATACAAAGTTTAACGGATTTCTTTTCGTACTCATTTGGACGACTTCACACTTTCATTATTTAAAGTCAATTGCGAATTTTTACACCACAGTGATATCTTATTAAGATCGTTCTGCAGTTGGATTTTATCTTGAGATGATTTTACTAGACTGTAAATGACGGCGTCATCTGCAAACAACCGAATAGAGCTACTTAGATTTTCTCCGAAATCGTTTATGTAAATAAGGAACAGGAGAGGACCAATGACAGTATCCTGTGGAACGCCCGATATCACCTCCGTTTAAGTCGATGCCTTACCATCGATTAGTACAAACTGTGTCCTCTCAGACAGGAAATCTATCCAGCCGCAAATTTGGGGCGTTAAACCATAACCACGAAATTTGATAAAAATCCGTTTGTGAGGTACATGAAACAGTCAGCTTGTTAGAGCAATTTTGCAAATCGTCGATCAATACATTCACCTAACTCTTACGATGTAGGAAAAAAAAAGGAGAACCTACATGAGTGATGCCGCCTTGATCGGCAGGCACATCGACAGCCCCTTAGTGAATTGACAGTGCTTTAAATTTTTTATTTGTTCAGACTGCTAGCCAGTAACTAGCATATTGTTTTTAATCTTTTATACAACATGAGAATTCCTTTACATCTGTAAAAGTCTCATGTGGTTATTTTACATTCTGATGATGACTTCCACAGTGTTGTCGAAATCTGGATAAGTTTTGTAGTTATTTTGAAGCAACTTATTGGGCTGCAATTGTCAACATTATTTCATATCCAGTTGCTGCATGTAAGACCATGCTTAAAATTGTTCAGTAACTATCCCAATGCGGGACAACGAGTCCAAATGCGGCAGTGTCCCGTAGAATCCGGGACGGTAGTCCGCCGTAGTGTAGATCCACAGCGTCAGTCGTGACGTAATTACGATGTATGTACGCAGTATGTGTTGCCAGTAATTCATCTGTAAGAGTAGTTGAGGATTGATCGTTTCTAACGATGTCGATACACGACCTCTGTCGTCTTCGGTACAGCGTGCCCTAGTCGTAATGACGTCACTTGTGACGTTCGGCTGCGCTCAGTGCCGCATTTATCGCGGGCCGCGGCAGTCACGGGGTGACGTCACAGAGGAGATGGCCGGCTGTTGCGGCCACAATGAATATTCAGCGGCGCCGTTCAGTTCTGTTCTGTTGCGGCAGTGTGGCGCTGCGCGGCCCACGCACCCGGCGGCAGAGGTGCGGGCCAGGGGACAGCCGGCTCTATTCATAGAGCGAGCGTGCCGCGTTATGAAACGCGACGTGCGAGCCGCACAATAACTGACGCGGTGCGGCACCGCGGCGCGGCGCGACGTGTCGCAGCCAACAGTCGCCTCTTTCAGCGCGCGTGTTTGACGCGCTGGCCGTTCACCCGTACCACTGCTACTTGTTGCCACTGTATGCCCGGGCCGCTGAAACTTTGCACTTGACGTTTACAAATAACAAGTGAAGAGCAAGAAGCGCGAGGTGCTAGTCGCTAGTAACGATCCAATCACAGCGCGATAAACACTTCCAGTGATCACGTGCCTTGCCGTGACGTCAACGTTCCCGCGTTGCCTTTGTTGAGTTCTACCGTGAACAAAGTTGTGTATCGTGTTTATCGCGTATTTACGTTGTGTCCTTTTCTCGCTGCGATATGTTTTACTGTGAGTGGTTTAACTTGACTTTCCGAGTTCAAGTAATTGGATAAAGTCATAGAAAAAACGTTTGTCTAGTGACATTTTGTAAGTTCTCAATTTCGTGTCAATAAAGGAAGCATATGCTCTGAGCAGGAAGTTCATCCTCGCTTCAAACTATCGGAAAGAAGTCATGTGCAGTGGTTATAAGAAAGAAATAATGCTGCAGAAACGTCAATGTCAAAAGTTATTGTGTATTCGCTCGTGAAACAAAATAAGCCTATCACACCCACATATGTAGTAGACGAAATCACAAAGGAGCAGCGTCACAATGAAAAATCTGCCCCCATTTCACTGCCGTTTTAACCATATAAAATTTGTATGGTGTGACGGGAAGAATAACTTAAGGAACAATAAGTCTTTCACAATAACACAGGTGGAAAAGCTGTTGCATGAAGCTGTTGCCAATGTGGATGCTGCATCTTGGAAGAAAAAAAAAAAAAAAAAAAAAAAAAAAAAAGGGTCGAGGACGTTCAAAAACTGATTCGGGCAGCGCAAACAATGGAGGGATCATGAACAGTTAATGTTTTGTCTTGGTGATCACTACGATTTGGACAGTGACGACAACAGTCAAGATGGGGACCTGGATGTAATTGTACCATTGTCGCCGTAAAATGGTGAGTGAAAAGCCCTCTGATTATAAAACGTAAAGAGAGAAGTTACTAACTTTATTATTGTATTTCGTATCCGTCGTGATCTAATGCCTTTTCTATATTGCTTTGCTCCATTATTGAAAGCGTATGCATTGTTGTGCTCTGGTATTCTTTAATATGCCGTTATTTGCTGCTCAAGAACGAATTATTATATGCACTTTTATTGCTCAACAGCATACATTTACGAGATGCAACTGAAAACCGTTTCGTCTGCTGTGTGTGTAGTGGCTAGTGTTGCAACGTCGCTAAAGCAGTGTAGCCAACTTAACACGCCGTAACGCGAAACGTCAAGTGCAATGTTTCAGCGGCCCAGGTATAGTTGAGCCGAAATACGATGATCCCACATACTGGCGCCCATCGGCTTTGAGCGCTGGCTGCACCCGCAGACTATTGGAGAAGTCAAACGCGTATTTTGCTCTGCGCATGCGCGCGTCCGGCTGCGCTGTGCACTTACGTCGACACAACAGCGACCGTTATCTATGCTCGCCGGCAGCGTACTAACAATTTGCCAATAGTTTCTTCCAAGGACGTAGCCAAAGGGGGAGGGGTCTTGGCGGTCCGCCCCCCCCCATCACCTAAACGATAAAATACTACTAAAACGTATGCTAAGGAACCTCCGAAGGGACTAAATGAAATAAGACACGAACTTGCTACCATGTAGTGAAACTGAATGATCTTCCCTAAATCCGTCTTGATTGCAAATTATTTTATTAATTAATGACGCGTTTCGCCCTTTAGCAGGGCATCTTCATTTTATCTGCGTGACAGAATTTACACAAAATTACAAGGCGGAATTACAAACGGTTATAATGGTACATGCGCTTATTTTTTGTTAAGAAGACATAAATGGTAAACAAAGCTTACAATGCGCTCTCCGTTGTGTGACACCGTTTCTGAATTTTTTGATTTCCTTGTCGCCCTACAAATGATCGGGTAACAACGAATTGCAGTTGGAACATACTCGGTAAAGATGTGAGGAACATAAAACCGATTGTTTAGATTACCTTAATCGAAGCGGTGGTCTCTGGTGATACAAGATAAGCCCATGTTTACAATTGCGCTCACGGGCGGTGGGCGGGCGTGCTGTGCTGCTCCGCCGACTTGTACAGACTAAGGGAATGTGGGTAGGGAATGGCATAGGAAGCCGATGTATGAGACGGGACGGGTGAAGTCTAGCTATCTGAATACAAATTTAACGAAAGGGAGGTTATTAAGCAGGATAGAAATTATTATTTATGTTGGTATTTATAAATGAGAGGAATTTTATTTGAACAGAGACATAATATCTAGGAATGTTTGATCTTTGCATGCCAACTGATCGTTTAGGACGTGTGGGTATACCAAAGTAAGAGCGCTTCGCTATCTCAAACTCTTCCAGGAAATTTAACTTACGCCCCTTCTGCGCAACATGTAAAGTTTGCATGTTGTCAATGGTAGGTGGTTGTTGATCGGATGCTTTAATGTGTTCCGCAGAAGGGGAATGTTTTTTGAGTTGGATTTTTTTTGTAAGAAGGTGCTCAGTAAAACGTACTTTAAAGGTCCGGCCTATCTGTCCTATATATTCAGCTGGGCATTCGGGACATTGTAGTTTGTAGACCCCTGAGGAAAGGTATCTGTCATTGGCTTGTTCGTTGTGTGGGAAAATTTGCTGGATGCTCAAAGAGCTACTAAATACGACTTGTACATTTGTACCACGAAAGAGTTTAGCCAGGTCATAAGAATGATGTTAATATCAGTCATACGACGAAAAAGTATGCAGTACCGACAGTCAACAAAGCCATCTGTAGTTTTTAATTATCGATACATCTGTAACGGCATCGGCTATTACCGAGTCCTTTAGCCATTGTCAATTGTTGGCCTTACTCCATTATTTCTATGTTAAGCACTACAGTTCTTATTTGCCGTGGAATATAATGTAACTGCTGTCGTTTAATCCTTTTGTGCCGTTTAGATAGTTTCCAATTATGGATAACTTCATAACAAGAAAAAAAAGGAAATGGACTTTCATTTGTCCACTAGCGTTATGGTTAGTTAAAATACATACTATTATAATAGCTTGTTTATCTTTTTACAGCAGTTTTATGTTAGCGGTGGAGTCGTTATTTCGAATGGCAATATTCCAGTATAAGGCACCGCTCTCAGTACGTGTAATACTTTTTAAAATTAGGTTTGAGAGTAATATTTTACCTACGTTGCAATGATAACAAGACTAAAAGAACCAATAATCTTGGAAATTTATCAATGGGCATTAACCGATTATAGACTTACGCTCCCTAAATCAATAAGCAAGGTATTTATGCTGATGCAAAACGTAATGCAAATTTTGGAAACACCGAGCTTCAGTCGTGGCTTACAGGAATCGAGCTTGGTGACATGCAACCGTGCCGTTGCTTGTGTTCAAATACAAAGAAACATTTCTCATTCTGATAATCTGACTTCGTTTGGAATATCAACTGAAGGTTCTGCTGGCGTATATTGAAACAATTTTTAAGAAATGTTTTCCTCAATTTTGTATCTAAAATGCTGTATTATTTGTAAGAAGGTCTAGCAAACGCAAACTACCTACACAAAATATAAATTTGCCTGCCGCAGTGGCCGAGCAGTCTGCGGCGCGCTAGTCACAGTCTGCACGGCCTCTACGGTCGGGGGTTCGAATTCCCCCTCGGGCATGTATGTTTGTGTTGTGTTTAGTATGAGCTAGTTCATAAGTAGTTTGTAAGTTTAGGGACAGTTAACCCCCCACCCCCCAGTTAAGTCCTTTAAGCTTAAACATTTGAACAAACATTGTTGATTTTGTTGTCAGACCCCCCCCACCCTTTGACAATATCCTGGCTACGTCACTGTTTCTTTCCGTTTCTCCGACCGCGGCGGTTTCCAGCCCAGTAGGCGGAGCCATGGATCATCGTATTTCGGCCCGACTGTAAAGCGTCTTGTTTACCGCCAAACATCGCACCGTTCCTGTACGACACCCAGAAACCAGTATATATACATTGTTAGAAGTACAGGATGTGCACAAAGTAATATGAACACCAGGCAGTATACTACATTTGGTAACTTGGCAGCATTGCATCCGTGATAATACTGAGACAGCAGTGCACAATTTACGTACTAAGTGTTGGACCCGTCCACTATATCAGTGTTTTTCAACCTATGGGTCGCGGCCCGCAGTCGTCCCAAATCCCAAAAAGCCGATCAAAAGTAGGACATAGAAATTGTTACTCTAGGGACTTTTAATGGTTGGACTAGTTGTAGTGCTACAGTTAGTATGCATTATGACTGTAAATAAGAGGGAATCGGCCCTCCCTGGCACTAGAACGCATTTCGTTTTTGAGCATCGGACCTGCCGCCACTGCTTACTCGTCGAGCACAAAGTTCAGACGTGAGTCGAACCACGAAAAGGTAACAGATTTGGATTCTGCAAAATGAAGTCTTCTCTAGAAAGTAAGTACAATTTGAACGTGTAGCTTGAAATTGTTCAAATATGTTCAAATGTTTGTAGAGCTTATGGGACTTAACTACAGGGTCATCAGTCCCTAAACTTACAAACTACTTATGAACTAACTAATACTAAGGACGGCACAAATATCCATGCCCGAGGGGGGATTCGAAACCCCGACGGGGAACGGCCTCGCGCATCGGAGCATAGCGCCTCAAAGCTCTCGGCCGCTCCGCCGCGGCGTTTACTTTTATTTCATACATTGTCAATAACAATGTCAAGCCGCGGCGGTGCGGCCGAGAGCTTTGAGGCGCTATGCTACGATGCGCGAGGCCGTTCCCCATCGGGGGTTAGAATTTCCCTCGGGCGTGGTTGTTTGTGCTGTCTTTATTATAAGCTAGTTCATAAGTAGTTTATAAGTTTAGGGACTGATGACCCCGAAGTTGGAAGGAAGAAGGCTTGGATTTGACGTCCCGTCGACAGCGTCGTCATTAGAGACGGAGCTTACGCTCGGAATGTTTGGGTAAGGATGTGGAAGGAAATCGGCTGTGCCCTTTCAAAGAAACCAGCATCTGCCTGGAGTGATTTAGGGAAATCACGGAAAACCTAAATCTGGATGACCAGAGGTGGATTTGAACCAAGATCTTTCCGAATGCGATTCCAGTGAGTTACCACTGCGCTACCTCGCTCGGTGACCCCTAGTTAAGTCCCTTAAGCTCTACAAACATTTGAACATTTGAAATGTAAACGAAGGCTTCTGCGGCCATTGTCAATGTTGATAAAACTCTTCTGGGTATTGGACCGCATCGTCAATATATCAAATGTTTTACCGAAGTTTCGGCCACTATGGCAAGCGGCTTTGTTCTGGGTGTATGAATGTAAACACCAATCCAGAACTTCCTTTTCTACCAATAGGAAGAAATAAAGCTAACACCAATAAGAGTGTGCTGAAACCGCCAGTCATAACTGGCAACATTTAATATTTAAGACCACCAGTTTTCCCACATCGAGCAGTAAACGTGACAGCCAGAAGAAGGCCGCTTGCAATAGTGGCCGAAACGTCGGTGAAACATTTAATATATTGACGATGCGGTCCAATACCCATAACAGTTTTATCAGCAATGTATGAAATAGTAAATAATTAATGGATGTAGTGGTATTTTTCTTGGTCGTGTTCCGAGAAGCCCTGTTGAAAAAAGCAATAAGTCAAAACTCCTGTAGACTCCTGCTGTTAAACCGAATGGAAATTGTTCTTTAGACATTTCATAAAAACATATCCAAAAATTAGCTGCAACTAGCCAAAACTTCGGTTTCAGTTATAATTTTTGTGCGATGATGTGTGCTGTCTTTGTAGTTTTTCGTAATTTTAATTAGGAAACTGGTCAAAACAATTCTATTAATGTTATTCCTTCATTTTCTACAGAAACTCTGGATAATACCGAAGAAATTTATTTCATGATAAAGGAAATTTTCGTATTTGTTAAATCGGTATTGAACGAGAATACCAACGTGGTCACTGACGGTGTTGAGATGGAGGTGTCAAACGGAAGCATCCATACATTTTTCCTAAAAGTTTGAAAAATGCCATGGCTAAATTGGTATCGGTGGCAACAAATGAGCAGGAACGAAATTAAATAGGTTTTTGAAGATATAATACGCCATTTTGATTTTCTACATTTTGACTTCGAATTCTTAATCAATGACCCCGTAAACCTCGAGATTTTCAGCCGATTTTATAACGTCTTCGAAAAGACTCCCTCGGGAAATCGCAGTCAGACAAGGAAGTATTTGCACCATTGAACAACCTTTTCAGTGCACCTCTGACTACAAAGGGTTCAGTAATACAAACATTTAGACATGATAAGAGAAATTTATTTTTTGTTATAATTATTTAATTATTTGTTTAACATTAATTTTGAATTGAAGATTTTTTGCATCACAGTATGTTATCGATGAATAAGCGCAATGTCTGAAAACTACTATGAGGAATCATTCGTTAGATAAGTGTACAAAATGCAATAATTATTTCTAAGAAATTTAAAGAAATATACTTCTTTAGAAATTGTCTATACAAGGGGTACTTTCTTAATTAGCATAATTCGATTCTGAATATTGCATAATTTCGAAACACTCGTTGCGCAAGACATACATTTCTGTCGGAATGAATGTAGAATAATGTTTTCCATTTCGAAATAATACACATTAAAACAGCATCCAACAATTTACAAGAAAGCTATATCAATTGAAAGAACATTACATTCGCTGCCTTTGAGTCAACGAACATAGTTTTCCTAGAGTTCGAGTTGAGGAGGGTTCGGGACGGGTTGCCAGTATATTAATAATTGGTCACATATTGGAAAAGGTTGAAAATCACTGCCATTTGGGAATTCGAGGCGTTAAAGGTGTACTACATCCATATCCAGATGCATTTCCTGATGTAAAATCTAATTAATACGGCAATGGAACAAGCAATAATTTTCGAAGTCTTCGTTAACCGACATTCACACACAAACGGCAACTGAAACATAATCTGTCACACCTCATAAACAGTAAATATGTCGCACGTCAACAATCAGTAGAGAACACTACGTTTGCCTTGCTTTGCTCTGACTATGTGTCAGATTATTGAATTAGTGTCCTGCTTTTGTGACACAGTTTAGAGTTATTGTGTATGGATGTGATTTGATGAAGATTTCGTTCTAGCTGATATTTTTAAGGGACATATTTTAAATTATGTTTAACGATACTAGTGTTCTGAACGTAATTTTCGTTTTCTTCTGTTCCAGGTGAGTACCCAGTGTTGAATGCCTCTCCACCATGCAAGTCTTACCTGGTGAGTTCAGTTTGTCTTCTCGTTTCACGACGATTTACAATGTCCTACATCTCGAAACAGCGCAGAAAACTCTACCAAGCCGTTCCTCGAACAGTTTTAACTGTTCTCAAAGGCAATGGTGCGCGAACTCTATACAAGTAAATGAATAATGCGTCTATATTACATGAACATACTTTTTGTCCATCCCCTGTAAGATGCTGCATACTTGACCTGCGCAAGACGTTTGATACGATTCCACCCTGACGCATAGTTAACGAATTACATGCGTGTGTGATATCAGACAAACTACAGGATTGGATAGAAGAGTTTCTACCTATACAAAATTGCGTTTCATTGTGAAGCCTTCAGCTGCGAAGATAGCTTCTGGTGGGACCCAACGAAGTGGTGTAGGATATAAATTTTCCACTGTCTCTGTTGGTGACCTAGTATGTCTAACTTCAATGAGACTACTCGAGGATGACACTGCAACATAGTACACAGATAAGTTGCAATGCTGGGAAGTTGTAACAAAATGCAGGAGGATCTACAGCGTATCGACGCCTATAGAGAGTGTCAGCCAACAAATGTAAAGTATTGCGAATATATAGAAAGACCCTTTGTGATTAAGCGATTGCAGAAAAATCTGTGGAAGGAAAGCAAAGAAAAATCACTCCAGTCAGATATGACATCTTCTTGGATTATAGTCAACGTTTCAGTAGATCCGTATCCATCATTTTCAGGTGAAAGGGATCCACTAAAGCGTTCCTGCTAGAAGACGATGGAGCATAGCTGATAACGCGAGAAGATTTCATATCTGAAATACGCCAAAACAGCCTTTAATCACGAATATCGTTCGAACCAGCTACTTTCGTAAAATATCTGTGAGCATATATGAGGAGCGATCTGAATTGGAACGAGCAGGTACAATCAATAGCGGGTAAGACAGACTGATTGGAACAGTTATGAAGTGCATTCCATAAACGAAGGAAATAACGTGCAAGACTTGTTCGATCAGTAGACATAAGGAAGTGAGAAACCAAGGGGTACAAGTGACATTTTCGAAAAAAAAAAAAAAAAAAAAAAAAAAAATGAGTTAAGCGCAGAAATGGGTTCCTAAAATGTGTAAAATTATGGTGGTCAAGGGATACAAGTATCTCTGTCTGGTACTGCAATGTAGCAGTAGAAAATTTAACTACTTGCAGAAGTGCTGTATTGTTTGGAGGCCAAGGGGTATATGTGCAGTGGCAATAATGGCGGCTTGTGTGTAAATGCAGTGCTACAGGTATGGAGTGAAATCAGTTGTTTCAGAGCTTGTAAATAATAAAACAAACTTCATTCACTATCTTTCTTCAATAAATACGAATATTAATATTATTTCATTATAAATTGGACTTAAAATACGTGAGTGAACAGGAAGTATGACATCTCGAGTGGAGGACCTATTTTCTGACAGTTCAGAACTTTTCCAAAGTACAGTAGCCACTATTCACGTGAGAAAGCAGCTAATAAGTAACTGGCAGGGAACTTAAACCTCAAGAAAATGTATCAGATTTATGAGGAGTTTTGTGAAGGAAGGAAAATAAGGTAAGCGAAAACTTTTACCGCCATATTTTTAACATATTCTTTATCTTAGCTTCCTCATGCCTATATAGAAACATGTGCTACGTGTGACAAGCTGAAAAATACCGCTGATCACGGATCGCTTGGTGAAAAAAATGCTATTATTGAAATGGAACTCCATCTATGGAAAGCAGAAAGTGCTCCGAAATAAGAGGCGGATGAAAAAATCTGGTCACTAAAGATGCTCGGCACATGGTTGTATGCCTTGACTTGCAAAAAATGCAGAAAAGTCCATCCACAAAAGGAAAGAAATCGACTAAGCTTGCAGAGGAAAACGAGAAGAGACACAAATAAGTGTCGGCACTTGTCACAAGCATGTGCAGCCCACCATCATGGTTTATTCTAGAGAGCGATAAATCAGAAGATGAATATGACAGTATTTTTGACAGCGATTCAGATTAAGAATACAATAATAGAAGTTATTTAGAGTTAAAGTTGATTCTATTACTTTGTGACATGGTGCCTCAGACCGCGCGGGCATTCCGGTACGGCAACCAGTAGAGTTGCTCTCATATGCATACCAGGCGAAAAGAGTTTGAGTGTAAAATCGAATCCTTCACAGAGCCTTACTTGCAGTTATTATTTACGCGAATCATTCTCGCCCGGAACAGTTAAGGTGGATTTGACAAAGAGTAAAGGAAGATTAGGGCATACAGTTCCGTCAAAAAACATCTTCATTAGGCACACGGCAGAAGCTTTGATTTCAGTTTATTTTGTGCCCTTTCAAGGAAACCATTGAGCCAAATGCCTACTGCGATTTAGGTAAATCACCGAAGTGATACCAACACACAAAATACCCTCCGTCACGCACTGTGGAAGGTATGTATTTGTGGAAAGCAGCTGAGTACCGTCCTTCGCTTTCTTCGAAGAGCTTCCCTTTTTTCTTCGGAAGCCTTTCTTCTCCAATACTCAGATATTCAGCTATCAGTCGATCTTTTTTTCTTAAAATCTTTATTAGAAGATCATGATTTCAGCCAGTAACTGGCCATTACCAATGCTAAAAAGTACAATAAAAACACACTGTTACTACATGAAAGTGTTACATAAGTACCACTTATGACATTATAACAGACGTCACAATGTTTTAATTAATTATACATACTATGTGTTTAACTGAAGATGTTATTAATATGGATAACTCACACCACGCCACAACTGGATATTTTTACCGTTTCAAATCTACACAAACACTATTTCACAATAAAAGTGGGTGACGTCAGAACATCATTTGGGCATGTGCTGCCCTCTACAGTATAACGAATATAACAGTTTTTATCAACAGAATAAATAAATTAGAGAAGTCAAAGTAATAAAACATGGCTTTCATTTGTAAAAAGTTTACAAAAAACATCGTAATAAATTAAGATGAAAGGTTGTCGTAAAAAGTAAAACAGTTAAAAGTAATCGTTCTACACACTGTCAGTTGTTTTTAGAAAATAGTTTCAAAGCCATGATAAGCCATTTACGAAATATTAAAACATTTAAGTACAAGTGTTCAGCTTATTTGTCAATTAATGATTGTACATAGTCGTTTGATAGATATCTTTTGTGTCCCAACTTCGTCGCCGCTTTTGTGTCCCAGCCTCGTCGTAGGTGTCGGTGGCCGAGTCGAATGAGACCGACACGCTGGTGCAGGTACGGAGGGGAGCAGCCAGAAACTATAAACACTCGAGTAAATTAGAAAGAGATATATATTGCACAGAATGTAACAATACTTAACTTTTACATAGTACTGCAGAATGTTGATACATAGTTGTTAGAGGACTGCCTAGTGCCTGTACGATAGCAAAGTCTTCACTCGTGCCTATCTGATTACGAAGGTCCTAACTGGTTGCTATCTCAATTCCAAGTGACCGGTGTCTTTCCGTGGTGGCCACGAGCGGGGTTGCAGCAGAGGGCGCTCGTGGCTGTCCTGAGAACGCCGCGCCGTGTGTGCATGGCGGCGCGCGGCGAAAGTAGGTGGCGCGCACTTTGTACTTGTGCGACACCACACCCCTCCCCCCCAAACCACCGCGTCGTCGTGGCGTAGGGCTGAGGGCCACGGCGACGGCACTGGGAGGAGGGCCTGGGCGGGGGCGTTACTGGTGGGGCGGGCGTCGTAGCTGAGGCTGGGATCGAGACGCCGTCCGCGCCCCGGCATCCGCCTTGCGATCCTCCAGGGAACCCACCGAAACCTGGGGAAGGGCGCACCCCCTCGCCCAGAGGGAGCAGGTCATCTTCTGAGGGGCGTGGCCCAGGCGGCGGCGGCACGCACGGTCCCGGAGTCCCTCTCGGTGACGCTGTCATCTGCGGCGGCGACAGCGGCGGCGTCGCGTCGATCTCCATCGGGACGATCTCGTAGTCCGGGGACGCTGGACCCGTTGACGAACGATGTGGTTGTGCTCCCTGGCGGTGAACTGGGTCTGGAATCAAGAAACCGGAGACAGGATCGCGCGGCCTATGCAGTCGCAATTGGTTTGCGTGGCGCCGCAGCTCCGACCCTGTGGAAGAACGTACAACATACATATTGCGACCGAGCACGCGCTGAATGGTGCCCGGCAACCATGTCTTCTTGTTGCCAGCAAACACCCTGTACAGCACCGGCGTGGAAACCTGAAAACGCGTAGCGCCATACGAACCGACTCGGTGCGTGGGAGGCTGCAGCAGGTGAAGGAGAGTGCGGTGACGGCGGCCGTGCAGCAGCTCGGCAGGAGACGGGCCGTCACGTGGCATGCACCGATACGTAGACAGGAAAATTTGAAGTGCTTGCTGCCTGGAGTGCTGACCTTTCATCTTTTCCATGTGAGACTTGAATGTTCGAACGAAACGTTCTGCTTCACCATTGGACTGAGGGTGAAAAGGTGCGGTGGTGATATGCTGAATGCCATTCACACGACAAAACTGTTGAAATTCCGCACTAACAAACTGAGGTCCATTGTCACTGACGATAGTTTCAGGCAAGCCTTCGATGCAAAACACTGATGTTAAGGCACTGATTGTACTAGAAGCTGTCGTTGAGTTCATGGCAATCACAAAAGGAAACTTGCTGAAAGCGTCTACAACAAGTAACCAGCGCGTATTCCAGAAAGGTCCGGCAAAGTCAATATGTAAACGTTGCCATGGTCCCTTGGGGCGTGGCCAGTCTGAGAAACGCTGTGGAGGAGCCGCCTGATGCTCCGCACAAACTGTACACTGTGATGTCATGATCTCTATCTGAGCGTCCATACCAACCCAGGTACAATGACGTCTGGCCAGTTGCTTTGTCCTAACAATGCCCCAATGTCCTTGATGCAGGAGACGTAACACTTCTCGTTGCAGGGAACGAGGAACAATCACTCTTGCTTGGTCGTTGTCGGTATGCAACAACAGTACACCCTGACTTAAAGATAATGCATGACGTTGTGCAAAATAACGTCGACCCAGAGGCCGATCAATGTCTTTGGCTCTGGCAGGCCACCCTGAGCGAACAAAACGTGCTACCACACTTAGGTCTGCATCCGCAGCTGTTTCCTGTGCAACCCGACGAGAGTTCAAAGGAAAGTCTGCGACAGCGGAAGCATCTCTGGAGTCTATCTGACAACACGCCATTTCTGAAGAATCAAATGATACATCCTGGCCAACCGGAAGTCGGGAAAGTGTGTCCGCGTTAGCATGTTTAGTGGTAGGTCGGTACAAAATCTCATACTGATAATTAGACAATATCAAGGACCATCTCTGAAGCTTTTGTGCCGTACGTGGCGGAATCGGCTTTGTGGGTGAGAACAACGACGTGGGAGGCTTGTGGTCTGTCAACAAATAGATTTTTCTGCCATAGAGATAATGATGAAACTTTGTGACGCCGTAAATGATTGCTAAGGCCTCCTTTTCTATCTGACTGTAATTCCGTTGCGTTGGCGTCAGTAGCTTGGATGCAAAGGCAATAGGACGATCGTGACATCCAATACGATGCGACAGAACGGCACCCAGACCGTACGACGAGGCGTCAACTGCTAACACTACAGGCTTCTGTGGGTCAAAGGGAATCAAACATGCATCACTGAGTAGTGCAGACCTCAGTTTGTCAATGGCAACCTGACAATCTTTAGACCATACAAAAGGAACATTCTTCCTACGTAAGTGATGCAGTGGAGCTGCAATCTGAGAGGCATTGGGAATAAATCTGAAATAATAGTTAAGCTTTCCCATCACTGCTTGCAATTCATGCACATTCTTAGGAGGAGGTAAGTCTTTGATTGCTCGAAGATGTGACTGTAAGGGATGAATTCCTTGGGCATTAATCACATGGCCTAGGTACTCTATTTCAGTTTGAAAAAACGAACACTTTGCTTTATTGCAACGTAGACCTGCTGCAGTCAACACTTTGAAAAGGCACTCCAGGTTTGCTAAATGTTCTTCAACTGTACGTCCGGATACCACAATATCATCTAAATAGTTCCAACAGTTCGTACAGAAACTGTCAGCTGTTCCAAAAAACGCAGAAAAATAGCGGGAGCGGAAGAACTGCCAAAGGGTAGGCGTTGAAATTGAAAAAGGCCCATGTGAGTATTAATGACGAAAAACTTTTTTGACTCGTCATCAAGCGGAATTTGTAAGTATGCCTCTGCTAAATCAATCTTAGAAAAGAAGCGAGACTGTCCTAATTTGTCCATTAGTTCGTCAGGTCTGGGCAGGGGATAAGTGTCTACAATTGTTTGACTGTTCACTGTTGATTTGAAGTCCGCACAGAGACGAAGTTTTCCTGACGGCTTGGGTATAATTACTATAGGCGAGGCCCACTGACTCGCAGAAACAGGAGAAATCACCCCACTATCTTGCCAACGTTTAAGTTCTTCGGCAACTGTATCACGCAAGGCGATAGGCACTGGTCTATCTTTACGAAATTTTGGAACTGCAGATTCTTTTAAAGTTACATGTGCCACGAAGTCTTTTGCACAACCTAGTTCCGGCGAAAACAAGTCACTATATTTGTCACACAATGCATTGATTTTATCCTGAGGCACTATTGACGAAATTTGAAGCACATCTCTTTGAATTGATAAACCAAACAAGTCAAAAGCATCTAGTCCAAAAATGTTCTGTGTCGATTTGGCCTGAAGAACTACAAAAGCAACTGTTTTTGTTATACCTTGGAAAGAGGCAGGCAGGCTACACGTTCCTAGCACGGGAATATTTTGACCTGTATAAGCTGTTAACACTTGTTTACACAGCGATAATTTTGGAGAACCCAGAAGTTCATAAGTATCTTTATTAATTAAGGTAACAGCGGAACCAGTGTCGAGCTGAAATTGCACAGTCTTATTTTCTATGGAGAGATTTACAAAAAGTTTGTGCTTCTGGCGCACGACAGGTGCGCGAATGTGGGCAACGTCTGCTACGGTTTGTTTGCTGCACTTGCGCGGGCCGCGTAGTGAAGGAAGCGGCGCAGACTCGGCACGCGGCGGATTAACAACACTGCCACTAGATGGCACTACCGCCGGATCGGCGTCCTCGCAATGCGAGGCTACTGCACTAAAATTACTTTCAGTATCTACAACAAGTCTACTGGCACTATCTACACAGTACTGGGCACTTTTACAATAAGAAGTTGCAGAAGGCACTAGGTTCACTACAGGATTGCACTGTACATTGTCACTTTGCTTGTCCCGAACCCTTTTCCGTTGCACATTTTTACGCGCTCGTCGGCGCTTGCTACGTGGTGCACTATATAGTTTTGCCATAGGCGCAGAACTACTTTCTTGCAATTGAGATCCAAGGAAAGCACTGTTCAATTCCACAGCCCGTATAACATTTACAGAATGAACTGCTCTCGCACTCTGCGAAGCACTGTTTCTAACGGTACCGTTCTTTGAGTTTTTAATTTGCATACACACAGACTGCACATGTCCCGATTTGCCACATTGATAACAGGTTGCGTTGCGACTAGGGCAATGAGCACGCTTGTGGCGAGACACACACTGGGGGCAAGACTTACGAACATTTTTCTGAATTGAGCGTTGGCGCCCGTTATGCAAATTACTGTGTCTAACACTACGGGGCGACCTTTGCGTCGCACTTTTACTCTGGCTACTGTTCACTGTCTGTTCAGCACGGCCGGTAGAAAAATAAGAATCACTAGTGCTATACTGAGAACTACGGCTAGGAAAGCGACCGTTGCGGCGCACTGAATTTACACTGTGGCTTTGCATTTCTACATCTGCTAAGTCAAAAGTATCATGCGCTTCTATAAGCTGCAGTACACTGTCTAATGAAGGGTCAGACTGTTTCAGAATTGCTGCCCGAATTCTGGGATCCTGAATGTTCTGCGTAATCGCATCCCTCAACATCACGTCACTATAAGAAAGTCCACAAGAGCAAGTAAATTTACATTGGCGGGTTAAGCCCTTCAACTCGGTGATCCACTCTTGGTGTGACTGCTGCGGTAATTTTTTAAGTCTGAAAAATCGGTATCGTGCAGCGGCTACAAGAACGTTTCTCTCATAATGAGCATTCAGTGCATCTACTATTTGTTCAAAGTCTACATCACGAGGAGATGCGAGAGGGAAAAGTTTTTTCAATAGTACGAAGGTCTGGGGGCCCACAATCGATAAGAAAAGGTTCTTCACTCTCTGACCTGTAATTTGATGAGCCGCGACGAGTTCTTGAAACTGTGCGAAATAGTCGCTCCATTCTTCCTCACGTTCGTTGTACTGGCGAAATGTAGGAAGTGGTGCAGCGGCAGGTGTGGGCTGCTGATGTGACGGCTGTTGTTGTTGGTGAGCAGCCTGTGCCGTCAACTGCGACACGGCCCGCAGTAGTTGAGTGATTTGCGCCGTCTGTAACTGAATAATTTCCATTAAGTTTGGGTTCGGGGTAGTGGCCATGCTGACCGATTACGCGCCGCGCATACAAGAAAATTAGTACAAAACACAAATGCAATATGAAAGAGGACACTCTGCAACAAAAAAGTCCACAAAACACGTAACTGAATATATTCCCCCAAAAATCTTATAATAAGGGTGGGTGGGCGGGAGCAATTTCTGCGTGCTCCGACTACTGCTGTCTGGCTGCTGTAAGCGGGCTGGTCCAAGGTTCGTCTATCACTCCTCGTCGCCACTTTTGTGTCCCAACTTCGTCGCCGCTTTTGTGTCCCAGCCTCGTCGTAGATGTCGGTGGCCGAGTCGAATGAGACCGACACGCTGGTGCAGGTACGGAGGGCAGCAGCCAGAAACTATAAACACTCGAGTAAATTAGAAAGAGATATATATTGCACAGAATGTAACAATACTTAACTTTTACATAGTACTGCAGAATGTTGATACATAGTTGTTAGAGGCCTGCCTAGTGCCTGTACGATAGCAAAGTCTTCACTCGTGCCTATCTGATTACGAAGGTCCTAACTGGTTGCTATCTCAGTTCCAAGTGACCGGTGTCTTTCCGTGGTGGCCACGAGCGGGGTTGCAGCAGAGGGCGCTCGTGGCTGTCCTGAGAACGCCGCGCCGTGTGTGCATGGCGGCGCGCGGCGAAAGTAGGTGGCGCGCACTTTGTACTTGTGCGACACCACAATATCAAATGAAAAAAAAAAAAAATACTAGGATGTAGTAATTAATACTTAAACACCTAGATGTCGCTGGGCGTTACTGTTTTACGGCATCGATGATGTGACCTATGCTAACGATGTTAATAAGTGTTAAGCTATGCTTCAAAGATAAATTGACCGTTAAAAAGTATACCAGTTGAAACAATAAAAATCCCACATGTCTGATAGCCTCTATTAACCCCGTTTTTGGAAATTATTTGAAAACTGCTTGTGTGGTTACAAGCAAAAATATGATCCAGGAGGAACAAACTAAACCTTCCCCCTTTGCATATATGTAGGAGCTATGGACACTTACACACGAGTACTGTTTGTGTAATTCAAAATCTATACCGGTGCTCATGTTTTAAATCATTTTACATTCTTGTTACTTATGTAACATTTTCATGTTGTAACAGTGTGTTTTTATTGTACTTTTTAGCAGTGGTAATGGCTAGTTACTGGCTGAAATCATGATCTTCTAATAAAGATTATTAAAAAAAGATCGACTGATAGCTGAAAATATCAGAGTATTGGAAACATATCACAGTTGTGGAGCGCAAACCATGGAAAGTAACCTGATGAAACCTTTCTTCTGATCCTCTCGCCGAATGTACTGAACGGATAAAACCTGTCTACTAAAATACTGGCCGAGAAAAGTTATTCTTGACCCCCGCCCACGCCACAGAGATATATTACTACACTACACAGTATCATTGGTGTCACTTAAGTCTCACCGCCATATTTATATACTATAATGGTGCGAGAGTCACGTGTGTAATTACAGAAAACAGCAGTTAAAATACGGATGAACTGACGTAATTACGCCGTCTTTACAGTTTTTATGCTATGGATAATTATTGTGTTGTATGAGACTAATGTTTCGCACAGCAAACGGAAGATACATACAGCAATGAGTTGCATTAGTATCCTGTTTTTATTCGTTATCAAATTCAAACAACTTCGGCTTTTGCTGCAGTAGTATGGTCGTTATGAAACAGCTATTTGTCGTGCATAACACGAGTCTTCTTACGAAATCTACATTGTGCTTTGACACATTAATGAGTCGCGTTAATTTACTGTTTTTATCAATCTATTACCAGTTTCGATTAACTTCGGCTTTTCTTTCAATAGTGTGACCTATATACTATTCTTAGTTGTCATGGATCACATGCGTCAATTATTCTCAATGTTTTTCCGATAACTACACTCTGCTTCAACTGAAAGTAACATGTTGTTCTCAATCAAGTTCCTAAGATAAATGTATTAAATACATATATACGGAAGTATTAGCTTAAATGTAGAGCATGTTTAAAACAACTAGAAAAGCTTACAGCGTCATTTCGCGTTAGAAGATCATAGCAGTAGCATCCGAGAACTTGCTGACGGGAGGTGAAGCAAGATGGTGGCGTCAGGCTTCAGTCATGAGGCAAGTTTGTCAGTCTACTAATGTGTGTCTGTGGGCCACACACTAACTATCTAGCATCGCATATGCCAAGAATGCTCCCCTGAGATACAACCGTTGTGGTTACGAGTAATGGGGAGTTGCTGTCATGTAAAGGTTATCGAATCAGCAGTCAGTTGCCATACCCCATTAACTCCGAATTGCACCGCAGTCTCCTAACTTAAGTTCGTCGTGCGTCCCACATTGATGGCTGCCGTTATTCCACGCAGAGCTGTTTGTCTCTTCAGTCGACGTTGTCCCCGGCCGTGAAATGCAGGCTATGTGATGTGAGTGGTCAGAGATAATACCTGAAATTTGGTATCGTCGGCACGATGTTCGCTCAGTGATTTTCGGAATAATGAATTCTGTAACGATTTATGAAATGAGATGTCCCATTGTAAAACCAAGAAGCCGGCCGCGGTGGCCGAGGTGACTGAGGCGCTCTAGTCACGGTCAGCACGGCCACTACGGTCGGGGGTTCGAATCCCCCCTCGGGCATGGATATTTGTGCCGTCCTAGTTCGTAAGTAGTTCATAAGTAGTTTGTAAGTTTAGGGACTGATGACCCCGTAGTTAAGTCCCATAAGTTCTACAAACATTTGAACATTTGAAACTTTAGAGCAGGAATTGTGGATGGACTGCCGAAGGATTGTTTGAACTTATTTCATTGAAACGCACATTTCATTTAACAATAAACATTTTTAGAGAAAAAAATTTCCCAAAAGATTCTTTTAAATATATTACATTTAATCCCAAAAGGATACGGCAAATAAAATACAAAACTCCTATAAACTTTCGAACGGCTTTTACAAACACTACAGCGAAGACTAACCAAATCTACACTCCTTTCACAAATTTAAGAAAATTTTCCATTGGCTCCAAAAAACATAGTCTAACAATTACGTAGTGCATTTACATCAATCCTTTACAGAAAATTACGTAGGAAGCCACTTACGGTCTGAAAATGCACAGAGCCTTCGGTATCATGAAAACTCGCGACAACGATCACTTGAAAAACAAAAATTTAAATCTGGCGCCCGTTTAAGACATCAAAAGTTATCAATAAAATTCTTCGGGGTATGACACCGCGTCTTCATTTTATGAACTGTACCGACGTTTCGGCCACTTTTGCAGGCGGCTTTCATCAGGGTCTGTGACTGCTGAATGTACGATCGCTTGGGGTTTATATATCAGCGGATGAGGGAGAGGAAGGGGGACGTTGTTTTTCCTTTATTGGTGGTTATATTATTGCTCGCCATTGGTTGAAAGGGGAGCTGATGATTGGTGTTTTAATGGCTGATTTTTGATATGATTGGAGGTTGCATTCTTCTCCCTTATTGGTCCAAATGGACGTTTCCGGTTGATTTTTGCGGCACGCTGCTGCCCGTTCTCCCAGGTCCATTCCGCCAATAGCAACTTCTAATGCAAAAACCAATCGGAAACGTCCATTTGGACCAATAAGGGAGAAGAATGCAACCTACAATCATATAAAAATCAGCCATTAAAACATCATCAGCGCCCCTTTCCACCAATGGCGAGCAATAATATAACCACCAATAAAGGAAAAACAACGTCCCCCTTTCTCTCCCTCATCCGCTGATATATAAACCCCAAGCGATCGTACATTCAGCAATCAGAGACCATGATGAAGGCCGCCTACAACAGTGGTCGAATCGTCGGTACAGTTTATAAAATGACGACGCGGTGTCATACCCCGAAGAATTTTATTGAAAGTGACAACTGCCGCGGAAGACTACGTTTGTAATTACATCAAAAGTTCACAATGTGGAGTGACTTTAGTGAAAACTTTACATAATTTAGACTTATACAGTCTCGTAACTTAAGGTGGGAGCCCAAGCAGAAGTACAACTGTCGTACTCTCAACCACAGGAGTTCTCTGACGGCAGCCAAGCCGGTAACTTCAGCTGCCCCCGCACACAGCACGGCCGCAAGTGCGAAACAGCCGACGGTCCCTCTAAGCAAGCCAGCCACGGGCCCCACCGCAACAGCCGCAACCAACATAGAAACTGGCTCTATAACACAGAGGCATGACTACTTAGTACGCAAGGCATTAAAACTCAAAACATTAAACACTTGAATTTGAACGACAGACAGTACACGAATCCTCTTAAGAAGCTCAAAAGCATTAGCTACGGGTATGTGAAACAATTGCCCACAAGGGTTCTTTGAACAATATTAACTTTAAACAAAATTAAAGTCAGAGCACTTGGCTTTCAGAGAGACAAATTCTTCCCAACACTCAACTAGAAACAGAGTAACAGCAGGGTGGGCCGGAGAACTTCCACTAACAGATTACGAGTTCGTGTTAAAGCGGCAAATCTTTAGCAATCTGCGTTCGCCAAGATTAGTAACAGGCCGCAAAACCATACCAATAGGCCGCTGTCCCAGGAAACGCACCATTATGCGCACGGACAACTTTGAAAAATTGTTCCCGAGTCCAGAAACGTCAGTTGCCGGTAAGGCAAACACAGTCCCTACCCACAGAACTCAGACGTTCACCTGTAGACAACTGGAGAATCGGCTGTAATCTTCACCACATCAGCAATCAGCGGGCGCGCGCACACACACACACACACACACACACACACACACACACACCACCCGCTTTGTGGATGTCTCCCGCCGAACTTGCTCAGGTCGCACTCCACACTGTCAACATACTACCACGTGGTTCCCTCGCCTGTCCAGGGCACAGTCCATGGCAAAGATCACACACGGCAAAGATAAACAGACGATAAAGACCCTATAGGTCGATACACTAGGGGCAGATCATAATCGCACCAGCTCACCCTCTCCACATTCCTTATACTCCGATCCACTCATTGGGCAACTTCCACGCTTGAGCTGGTGTGATGGCTCAGAGCGTTCGCTGGATAAAATTTCTAATAATTGAGGCCAGAAATCTAATATCAGAAGGTTTACTGCCAGTATATGCCTAAAATATAGCAGATAGAAGAAGATGACAATGTTACATTCTTGGGGTACAACATGATAACTAAATGGGATAAGAAAATCACTGAACTGATGAACTGCGTAAATAAATCTGTTTGCCATTCTAATACTGCCAGACATAGTGATATACTGTAAAAATAAAGACGCTCGCCAACTTCCTACGGAGCGCTCGGTTATTCTCCAACGCAGGTTCGAGTCCTCCCTCGGGCATGGTTTTGTGTGTGTGTGTGTGTGTGTGTGTGTGTGTGTGTGTGTGTGTATGTATGTGTGTGTGTGTGTGTGTGTGTGTGTGTGTGTGTGTGTGAGTGTGTGTGTGTCTGTTCTTAGCATAAGTTAGTTTAACTTAAATAGTTTGTAAATCTAGGGACTGATATCCACAGTAGTTATGTCCTTAGAATTACAAACATTTGAACAATGCTTACTTTTATTTCATAATGTCGTGCGGGAATGTTTTTTGGCGCAACTCGGCTAACCAAGCTAAAGTTTACCGAGCAGGAAAACGTACAATATCATTCGAGGTGTCAACTCAAGAACGTCCTGCGGACTGTTGTTTATTAAGTGGGGGATACTAACTACAGATTCTCAATATATTTATTCCTTAATCTTTTCGGTCCCACATCATGAAACCAGGTCTGGAAAAATTGAAATCAGTGTTTTCTGTATTAATACAAAAAAATGTTCAAATGTTTGTTAAGCTTATGGGACTTAACTACGGGGTCATCAGTCCCTAAACTTACAAACTACTTATCTACTACCTTATACTAAGGACGGCACAAATATCCATGCCCGAGGGGGGATTCGAACCCCCGACCGCAGTGGCCGTGCAGACCGTGACTGGAGCGCCTCAGTCCCCTCGGCCCCCGCGGCCGGCTGTATTAATACAGTGCAGTAAACATCAAAATATGTGTTTTAAAATTTTTGGTCGAACTATTGATTTTTTGTCATGTATTTCATGCACAACACAGACGTTTGTATCAAGGCATTTCATTACTTAGACGTTATTTTGTTGATAGTGAACACTGCCAGATCAATAATGCTAGCATAATCTTCGCCACAGCACCAAGGAGAAGACAATTCACTGCTGGAATAAAATAGGAGGAACCACACTCACGTTCAGACTCTCAGCCACGTACAGACGGCAGCGCGACACAACAGCCAAGATGGACAGATTAATGCCTCAGAAATGGCTACACGCTGTACAAGGGGCAAAGTTTCGTACTAGAACCATAAACAAAAATGCAACTTTAAGGATTTATGCGCAAAATACGGTATAAATATTCCCTTAATACGTTGTTATGTAGGAACAACACTGGGACTGAAAGGGTTAATAAAATTGTCATTAAAATATATCTGCCCACTTTTTTGTTGTTGTTGTTTTATCCAGCCGCTTAGTTCATGGATAAGAATAATTTTTTCAATGATTTAAAGTCACTTGCTTTGGTCCACAAAGGAGTCCACTCTTCAGCAGTATACATTTTCAATAACGTCAGCAGTAATAAAAAGTTTAACTCCTAATAAACATTATATTTAGAAGAGTGTAAAGAATTTATTCGTGGCCGACTCCTGCTACTCCATTGATCAATTTCTTAGCAGGCCAGATCAATTTATGTTTATTATTAATTTCATGTAAATATTCGGTACAATCTGACTTCGGTACAAATCATTGTAAATAAGTGTTGCGAACTGAGGTTGTTTGAACTTGCGTGGGTGTAATTTGGTAAAAAGCATCTTATGTAATTTTAAATGTAAATGTACCTATGAATTTCTGACCGATTCAATATGCACAAGGGCAATTTTATCTGGGTTCTGCGAAAGAAACACTAGCATATCTATTATTACTGTTATTATTTTGCAAATTGAGAATCATATCTGCCAAGATCGCTTGTTCAGTATTTCATTTCATGTCAGCGGTTTTGACAAGCTTAGTTTTCAACTTCAGATTTCAACAAGTAAGTTTGTCGAAACCCGTTACCTGAAAGAAAATACTGAACAAGCGATCTTGGCAGATATATTCCTCAACAAATAACAAGTTATATCATACCCTTGCTTTGAAAAATGTGAAGCATAAACAACATTTTGTAAGTATTTATTGCGTATTCTTCTTTTTGAGATATTCTACATCCAAGATGATATCCTCACAAAGGTTCTTTTGGAACGAAATGTACATTAAATCTAACTGATCATAGAATAACCACCATATCACGTCCGCAAGGAACCGAAATACCCTCCCCCTCCCCTTACCAATCCAAGAAGAAAAAAGAAATGGTGCCTATGATTGTAGCGAATCCCCTTCGTGGCATCACGGTTGCACGCTCTACTGCTTCTATGACCTCTCTAATTCCGTCACACACATGCTTTAATTTCAAGTGAAATGCACCAGTCCATTCGAATGCAGCGATCTGTGCGAATTTTTACAATAACGTCAATGATGTTCTTACCATTACAGTAACATACACCGTAGCAACAGACCTACGCAGTAGATCCGCGACACGAGATGAACAGCATAGATTAAGAGCCCTGAAAACAGAGCTCCCGTCATTAGAGCAATATGAAGAGAGTAATGATTCTGCTTGCCGAAATATGACGGAGAACTCACGACGTGAGTCTAGTCAGAAGTAATCTGGGGTAACAGAAAATTGCGTATCAGTGACAGCTTTACTTCTGTTGTTGTATGTTGTATTCTACCTTTAGATTAATTTCTCTTATTACACTGAGTGATTATTCCAATAACGGTGATCATCTCATCCAGCAAACACACGATTGACGTAAGCGCCATATCCCTCGTCTGTGTTCAGGAGACATCGTACGCCCTACAAACAAAATAAAGTAATCTATAAATAAAATTTTTCCTGTCATAAATCTGCCGTGTTTCATTTCCTCAGTTCCGTCACAAGCTATATAAAATGATCACTTACTTTTGTAGCAATACCTTTGCCACAGAATCTGAAACATTCATTATACGAGGGTCATTCAGATAGTAAAAAAGTTTTTTTTGGCACGTGACCATGTCCCCCCACCACCACCGCTGACCAAATACTTAATATGGTACTCATCCGCTTCATTTCGTCAATCCAGTACGATTTATTACTGCTTTCTGCTTTTTGGCTTGAGTCTTCAAAATGTGTGGCAAACCTGATGATACCGGAAGGTGAGAGATGTGCTATGATCGAAAGTGATAACTGAGGTACACGGTAATGTGATGAACGAGGCGTCAGTTTTCAAGTGTTATATTAATTGTATCATTTTTAGTGGAGATGGCTCAGGCTGGTTCTCAGTAGTGACTAACAGACTCAGGTATTGAAACAGACTCCAAGAAGACTGACGTTTCACAATCAGTGGTCGGCCCTGATTTTTTACAGATTGATGATGAACCATTAGTCGCCGCGCTGAATGGGTTGGTGTAAGGCGACGTCTTCCATACAGGGTGGCCGCTCCCGCTCTCCCGTCAGAGGTTCGAGTCTTCCCTCGGGCGTGTGTGTGTGTGTGTGTGTGTGTATGTGTGTGTGAGTGTGTGTGTGTGTGGGGGGGGGGGAGGGGTATGGGGGATGTGGGAGTCGTCCTTAGTGTAAGTTAGTTGCCGGCCGCGGTGGCCGAGGTGACTGAGGCGCTCCAGTCACGGTCAGCACGGCCACTACGGTTGGGGGTTCGAATCCCCCCTCGGGCATGGATATTTGTGCCGTCTTAGTTCGTAAGTAGTTCATAAGTAGTTTGTAAGTTTAGGGACTGATGACCCCGTAGTTAAGTCCCATAAGCTTAACAAACACTTGAACTTGAACTTGTAAGTTAGTTAAAGCCCGGTAGTTTGAATTTTTCAGCCGTTACTCAGTGGTTTCACAACTTGTTGTCATCTGATTACGTAGAAGGAACAGAAAAGTCGATTAAAAACGGTGCAGGCAATAGCGAAAATTTTAATGGTGTCTACATATAAAAGTAATTTGGGTAACAAATTGGATGTAAAAATACAGTTTCCTTTATTTATATTAAATACAAACATATGTATTTTTTTTAATTCTACGAATGACTCTTGCAAGCAAAAAACTAACGATGTAGTAGGAAATTTTTCAGCCGTTACTCAGTGGTTTCACAACTTGTTGTCATCTGATTACGTAGAAGGAACAGAAAAGTCGATTAAAAACGGTGCAGGCAATAGCGAAAATTTTAATGGTGTCTACATATAAAAGTAATTTGGGTAACAAATTGGATGTAAAAATACAGTTTCCTTTATTTATATTAAATACAAACATATGTATTTTTTTTAATTCTACGAATGACTCTTGCAAGCAAAAAACTAACGATGTAGTAGGAAATTTTTCAGCCGTTACTCAGTGGTTTCACAACTTGTTGTCATCTGATTACGTAGAAGGAACAGAAAAGTCGATTAAAAACGGTGCAGGCAATAGCGAAAATTTTAATGGTGTCTACATATAAAAGTAATTTGGGTAACAAATTGGATGTAAAAATACAGTTTCCTTTATTTATATTAAATACAAACATATGTATTTTTTTTAATTCTACGAATGACTCTTGCAAGCAAAAAACTAACGATGTAGTAGGAAATTAACGAAATTATCTATAACAACATCTTTTTGCGATATTGCACTTATCTAACCTAAAATAAATTTATTAAAAATGTTTTAACCCTAATAGGAAGGACTCAAAAATGTCAAAATACCTGAAGACAGATAGGCATAGAACAATGGAATTTAGGTGTGGAACTGTTGGAACTGAAGTACTGCCGTTACTTCAGAGACCCATAATTGCTACTCTGTAAACTCAATGCGAATGTTTCAAAGGAAACAAAATTGGAGAGGCCTACAGCACAGATATTCGAACGGGACGGTGACACGAAAATTTGTACTCGGGCTTTTAAATGGAGGGGATTTAAATGACTGAAAAGCTATTAAGTCTACCAGCACAAAAGTGTGAAAGGAATAATAACGAATTTCGCCGTTTTAATTAAAGTTCCTCTGCTTCTGCTGTGGACGTGTCGTTGTTTTTGCTGACTTGTTTCTGTTAAAGGGAGATGGGGTAGCTTGGCAACGACTGATTTAATTAAACGTGCGGAGGCAGATTACAATTAACTTCAGGTGGAGGGAGGGGAGAGGAGAGAGGGGGGAGAGAGGATTTTGGGGGACGACGGCACTGTGGCATTTCACTCTCGGTCTACTTCAGTATCGTTCCATTCACTCCATTAACTAGAATAATAACTCGTGTGCCAGTCAATGTCAGTAACTGCTTTGGAGAAAATTACGAGCTATGGTTCGGGAGAGAGAGAGTTTACTCAGTGCGTGGCTATGAATTGGTACATAAAGAGACGGCCGCACTAGCCGAGCGGTGTGTGGCGTGCCAGTCACGGTCTGCACGGCCGCTGTGGTTGGAGGTTCGAATACCCCCTCGGGATGAATGTGCCGTCTTTAGTATAAGCTAGTTCATAAATAGTTTGTAAGTTTAGGGACTAATGACACCGTAGTTAGGTCCCATAAGCTCTACAAACATTTGGTACATAAAGGAGGATGCGTTGTCGAGAGAAAAAGGATTCGGAAACCCTCCAGCTCTTCCTGTTTAGGTTTCGCATGCCGTCCCTAAAACACTTTAGAAGTTTGTGATAGGACTTTCAACAATGGAGCGCTGAATATGATAACGTACATGACACTGCAATAGCGTACCAACTATTTATTTAGAGGATGGAGGCAAGGAAACCCATTTACTGACTTGGCGATTCCCGGACTTAGTTCGGGGGGAGGGGGCAAGGTCATTGAACTTTTAATTACCCGAGGTGTTCCAGTTTTCCAGAAAAGAAAAAAAATAGCATGGGATGACTCGTGAAGCTGCGCTTGTGTCTCATTTGTATGTAAAGCGACTTTAAGCGCCTCAGTACAGACAGTACAGATGTCCCCTGTTAGCATTTACAGACTGAAAAAAGGACGAAAGGAAAGGACAGAATATAATAGCTGTTATGTTTCAGAAAAAAGCAAAACTAAAGGGCTGCCATCAAAATTAAGGGGCGGGGGTAGCGGTGGGGGTAGAATCCGTGTCTTGCCCCTCCAAAGTGTCAAGTAGGGGGGAAGGGTCACTGCCCCTCCTGCCGCCCCCCTTTTTCCCGGTTGATATGTCGTTCTTGGTTTTTGAGGTGGACTAAACAGCTAGGTCATCAGTCCCCTGTTCCTAGCCAAGAGTCCACTGTCAACGGTTGATACGCTATTGCGACTCTGTGTGATATTAACTCTCTCAGGACAGGAGGTACAATTTGTACACCCACCAAATCACCTGGTGTAAATGCTTGCTGCTACAAAAAACGTGCCGGCCGCGGTGGCCGAGGAGACTCAGGCGCTCCAGTCACGGTCTGCACGGCCACTACGTTCGGGGGTTCGAATCCCCCCTCGCGCATGGATATTTGTGCCGTCCTAGTTTGTAGGTAGTTCATAAGTAGTTTGTAAGTTTAGGGACTGATGACCCCGCAGTTAAGTCCCTTAAGCTTAACAAACATTTGAACATTTTTGAACAAAAACCGTATCACTGAATTACGGAGTTCCCACGACGACCGACGGATGTCAGAAGTAGTATTGCTCCACTCAGCCTGTCTGTGGCGATTGTTTCTCCCCACGGCGTGCAGAGTATTCTGGTATTTGCGCACTGTGTCGTTGATTTGCCTCATTTTAGTACAGGTAAGATACTGACATCTGTACGTTCAGAATCAATGTAGACGTCAATATTCATCGCTACATTCTATAGAAGACGACCAATTCAAGGTAACTCAAGATTCAAAATTTGTATTACTATGCATCAAAAATCTTCCACTTAGATACTGCGTGCACCACAGAGTAGTAAAAAAATATTTTGTAGAATCTTCGTAAAGTATAATTACATTAGAGTGGTGGTTCCCGTATATATATGAAGTATTATATGTGCAAATTCTTTCGAAGTAGGAAGAAAGATTAGTATATAACGCCCGTCCACAGCATGGTCATTAGAGTTCATGCTCGTATTTTTTGGGTAAGGATGGGGAAGGAAATCGGCCGTCCCCGTTATAAGGAGCCATCCCGGAATTTGCCTGCTGTGATTTAAGGAAGTAACAGAAAATCTGTATCTGGATGGGCAGAGGTAGATTTGAACCAAATACTTTCGAGTAAGAATTTTGAAACCCATGAAAAGAACATTCTTTATTCCAGTTTTTCTGAAACAGATATAGGTTTTTTTTGTTGCATGCACGTTTAGTAGGGCGTATGTTTTGTTGTCACATTTGACTGTCAGTGTGGATTGTCATTCACTGGTTCAGAGGTTGTGGTTCTCAGGGAAAACATGGTTCCAAGCACCACAGTTCCAATGACAATCCGGTTTTGAGCTCCGTTCTTGAATAAACGGTGTCCGACGGATTGAAGGATCTCTTCGCCTGGGTCCCTTCTTCCCTGTAGGGCAATTATGGCTATCTGATTTTTTTGTGTAGGGCTTTGGCGCGGTTTTCAGCTTGATACGTTGTGTGATTTAATGTTGAAAGTTGCTAGAAAGGTTTTAGATCAGGCCTGAATTTTTGATTGTGCGGAATACATCGAAACGCTCCGATTCTTCTCACGTATGATATCGAGTCTCCCCCAGAATCCGAATGAGATTCGTGCGCCGTGGCTTTCACAACGATGGATATATCCGAAGACTTATCCCCCTGTAGTAATTTTCGTGAAATGTTGTGGCATCAGGCATCTTTGCTTGAATTTGTTTCGGGCGCATAATAATCTCGGTTTCAACTAGAGTTGTTAGACCCGGAGGATGCCTCAAGAAGTTTTCTGGTTTCTGTGTAATTGTTATTTTTTTCTCACGGTTTTGCATGCTACAAGGCAGCAGTCGATAGTTTTGGTCCACCCACCATTTCTGGTTAGTTCTACTATCCGCAACATGGGGAAGCGCTCGATGGGAGTCTAGCAACTTCACACGGGAGCCATATTATTTACTTTATATATTTGGTTTTACATTTACCATCATATGATGAGAACATTTCTTACCGAAACCGGCGATTGAAAAAAGAAAAATGCAGTGAAGCTATATTGACTATGGCGTCTTTTTTCACACTCGTTCTTCGTCTGCCTTCCGGCTGAATGTGGTAGAATCTTTCATTTGTGGGTACATTGCATCTACGTTGGATGAACATGAACTCATCTGCAGTTTGAAGAATTATGACCGCACATTTGTAGATCATATAGTTGATTAGGGCTAAAATTGTCAGCTGTTACAAAATGTCAATTACTTAACCGTTCCGGCGAACTTGTTAACTAGAATAGAAAGTTTTATTTCTGGGAGCGTCGGAGGGTATTGTAAAGCATATTTTGTAGTGTAGTGGATATTTCTTCCTCGAGTCCGCATCGCGGTATCATTTTTTGACAGATCTGAATTTCCGAGTGTTGATCATCAAAATATTTCGGCCGAGTACGATTATTAACTTCTAGAACTTTAGATATGAATTCCAAGAATTTCAAAAGTAGTTACAATTATACGTTTTCGGAATTACAGTTGCTACGACAACGTTCCAAGGAATCGTCCTCTACAGGAGACAAAGTGTCTACTGCTGTCTCCATCTTCGCTTCACCCGGAAGGGATTGACCGTAAGGTTTGGAGCGTAACGTTACGGATCACACGACTGGTCGCATCGGAGGTTCGATTCCTCCGTCGGGCCCGGGTGTGTGTGTTGTCTTTAACACAGGTTAGTCGACTCCGTAATGGAGATTGTGACAGCCCACCACAATATTGCAATAAAAATAAGAATTTTCCAACCTGAGGGTTGCTATATATATATATATATATATCGCAACCCTTAGGTTGGAAAATTCTTATATATATATATATATATATATATATATATATATATATATATATATATATATATATATATATATATATATATATATATCGATTTCGTTTCCATGATAAAACACCATGAGTGCAGACTGCAAGTCATGATGACTCATGTACTCCGCATAAAACATTTAATAGTCGGCTCCAAGTTTTTAAAATTTGTAACTTGCACTAGGGAGACTTTATTTACTCCGTGGAGCCGACATATAGATATTTTATGCGCAATCTGCACTGATGATGTTTCATCATGGGAACGAAATCGATACGTAAATTTATTTAAAATAAATATTTCATGTCTCACCACCAGGCTAAAGAATTTCTTGTTTCTATTGACAATATCTATTTAACAGCTGTAGTTCACAGCGTTGCCAAGGTGTGAATTCCTTTTGTATGTTATTCCTAACCGTCTCCCTCTCTGCCACCTGGTTTCTACGCTGTCCATTTCAGCTCAGTTTTCGGTGTCATATCTCCTGAACTATGTGTCCTTCAATAAAATATTTTCCCAGGTTCGTGTAGTGAAATATTAGGAAATTGTCTTCGAAATGAGTATGGAACTGGTAGTAAAGAGGTAATAAATTACATCATCATGCTTGTTGACGATGATTTTCATGAATTTCATTGTTTATGACGTCATATCTCCTGAAATACGTGTTGTAGGTGATATAATTACGAGAGTACATTCAATGAGAGATCTGCACATTGTCTGCAAAATAGTTAGCAAATTGGTTGATAGAAAAGATGTCAAAATCAAATGCTCATGCTTGATAAGGCGGTATTTCATAAACCTTATTGTTTATTAATTATAAGGTGAGGCATTGACTTACAATTTGTGCTGTGACCGGGATTCAAACGCGGGACCTCCTGCTTACTAGACTTATTGTTTATGACCAACTATTTCATGAACTCTGTGATGTACTATGTTATAATTAGGAAGACACATTCAGTGAGCTGAACGTATACTGTCTATAAAATGTCATGAGAATTAAATCAGTAGTTGTAGATGTAATTGTAACGTCGTGTCCCCCATATGTCTCACGATTCTTTCGTGCGTGTCGAGCATGGGGTTTCGAACTACTGGAGTCTTTCTTCCATCTTTGCTCCCTGGACTGCATTTCATATCCCTTCTTTCCTATCTTCATTGCTTCCCCTCTCCTCGATGACCTTAGAAGTTTGGTCCTCCTGTCCCAATCAATCAGAAGCGTCATGCCGACTGCATGACTAGTGCGTATATAATTTGTAATACATTATGTTGGTAGGAATCTTAGGCAGAGACAACATCTTCTGTAAATCAAAACAGAAGGTTTCTATATCAGGAGTACTCTTGGCTAGAAGCATATCTTGTGCCTTTTCTGCTTTTTCCAAGTGACAATATTTGTCTTCCTTTAACGTTTGAATCTCCACATTATTATCACAATGTTTTATTTCTATTTCGAATCTCTCACACATAGTACATTTATCTTTCTTAAGTTGTTTCCTTACGTAGGTTGAATTTGGGCAAAAACACCTTTCTGTAAGACGACAAGCTTACAGATTTACTTACTTCTTCACAGTACAATTGATACATTTTTGCTACAGTTGTATCTTCTATGAGGAATTCTATCTCTGTATTTGCCCTCCAATAGTGTGATTTGTATTATTTCTGGTACTCGGGCATCATCTATTTTATTTACAACCTGATATCCTAACGTCTGTAAAAAGAACGTTTTACGTACAAGCACTCCACACAGTTTTTATAACCTACTAATCTTTCGTTTCTTTGATGTTTTCACTCTTTTCTGTTTTGTTTCAAACTCAGAAACCATAGAACAAATCAGTGCACGCTGGGCATCATGACATTCAATACTACAGAATTTGTCAAATTCTTTCTTAGCATTGTCCTCCCCCTACTTTTTCCAAACATTTGCAGGGGCACAGGTAATGGAACTCTTTAGGTTCTTTGAAGACATTTCTTTGGGTGAAGTAGGCTTTGTTTTGAATACAAGCCGCGGCGGAGTCGTCGAGCGCATTGAGCATTGAGTCGCTATGCTCCGATGCGCGAGACCATTCTCCGTCGTGGTTCGAATCCTCCCTATGGCATGGAGTTGTCTTTAGTATAAGGTAGTTTATAAGTAGTTTGTAAGTTTAGGGACTGATGACCCCACAGTAAAGTCCCATAAGCTTGACAAACATTTGAACTTTTTTTTAATACAACATTTTTCCCTCGTGTCCCTGTCTTGATTTTCGTAATTACTTTTTCTGTCCCTTTTTTGCCTGCATTTCAATAACTGATCTCTACCTGATTCAGGAATGTTATTTTGTACATCATTACTGTGAGATCTTTCCACTTACGTTTATTGGCCTCTCGTCATTGTCTACGAGGCTACTTCCAGATCTGCAGTTCTCGACTTCATTACAACTAACAGACCCATCATCGATTTTCTTACCCACTACTGCATTTGATGTTACTACATTGGTACTTTTAGTTGCATTCAGTGAAGTATCCCTGGTTGGAATATCCGTGCTGGAAGATGCATATTCACACTATAAAAAGAAGAAGAACGGGAAACGTAGGGTTTACGAGATTGTGTTTACGTCCTTATAAAGTAGTTTTGAAGTTAACCTTGAAAGGTAACTTACCCTCAAAGCTGCAAATCCATTCGACTTACTTGTTGCACTTTCAGTAATACGTTGCGTACTTGATTTGAACGCATAAGCTATCGCACCTGTTATTCATAAACTTCACGACATTACAACACAAAACGTAGTATTACGTCCTTAAACACTAGACAGTTCACAGAGCAAGCTAACAAGGCGTTTTGCTAGATCGGTACACACAGCCGATGTTATGAACCAGCGCTGCCTCAAGTTCCGTTTAGCATCACAAGACTATAGACGAGGAAGGTGGCGCATGCTCTACCGTTGCAGAACTAGTTTGATTTGTCGCATGTGGACTTGTGATGAAAACTTGAAAATCAGCGATAGACGAAGTGGCATTTAGTATTTTTTAATAAATCATGGCAACCATTGCTACGGCGAGAACGGTGATTTTTATCCACATAGATGATGATGTTTCTCAATAGCATTTGCTCAGATCAGAAGATATCATTAAATTACGCTTGGTCTATTGATGCATAACACCGTCCTAATATACTATAAGGTAACGTCATACCGTTTTAAGTCAGGTGTGACCTGCGATCGTGTGCCAGTGGTAACACGTATGCAGTGGTGTAACATGCAACAAAAATAGTTTACTGCTCAGTTTTCATATTATTTTGTGCATCTCCTGTGGGTAAATATAATACAGAAACATGTATTGCGGCATGAAAATGCACTAAAATAAGTGGGGCACACCTTCAAATGAAGTGACCCTAGTACAGACGTCTACAAAGGGAAGAAATAAACTCAAAAGATAAATGATGTCAGAGATGATTCTGTTATTGTTTATTTATCGTATGTATATACATTTACAATTCACATCAATTTGCCGGCCGCGGTGGCCGAAGGGACTGAGGCGCTCCAGTCACGGTCTGCACGGCCACTACGGTCGGGGGTTCGAATCCCCCCTAGGGCATGGATATTTCTGCCGTCCTTAGTTTAGCTAGTTCATAAGTAGTTTGTAAGTTTAGGGACTGTTGACCCCGCCGTTAAGTCTCATAAGCTATACAAACATATGATATGAACACGTCAATTTCTGCGCAATATAAAAGCAATATTTAAACATTACAAAAGTAATATGCGAAAGTTTTGGTCACTAACGATCTTACAGTGTGATATCGAGGGAGTCTGCCATTCCAGTGTTGTTGGAGAGGCGTCGATGATGCCATTCCAGTCTCCGCTGAAACATCTCTTAGGACATTCCTCTGATATGTGTTCGATGGTCTGTACTGAGGCTACACAGACACACAGTGGCAAGTCTAAGAGTTCCCATTTGGACATAAAGGGCTTTGTTGTTCCATGTCCACATAGAATTCTATTCAGTAGACAGCGGAATCTTCTAGGCAGATGGAAGTCTGATGTCTGGTCTTCGAACTTCTGGTGATATTTGCAGTTGTTTTGACACGCCTCCTTCCACATATCTTACAACTTGAGCTGTGCAGAATGGTTTCCCGTTGTTGACTAATGTCGTTTCTTTGAGAGTAGAAGTAGGGATGAAAATGCAAAACTCCTGGGTGTAACCCTTAAATGCAACCAGATGTCGCAATAATTTTAAACATCAAAAGTACACAATTACCTTTGCAATGAACGATCCATAGCTTGAATTCGGAGAGTCCCATTCTGGTTTCAGCTATGTGGAAAAAAATATAGAAGAGAGTTCCGCTTGAGTAGCAAATCACAAAATTTTCATCCCAGAAATGAAAAAGAGTGACTGAAAGTATTAACTAACAAACGAAAAATACTAAACCTGCTGGGGACTCAGGAACTATAGAAACCTCACAGGACAAATTTAATAGTAAATGACAAAACACTGATCAGTACTTGCTTTCTTTTAAAATTCCCTAGACCCTCTCAGATTTTTCACTGCTTCGCTACCTGTATGTTCCTTTCTATTCATCCATTTTGCTTTATTTATTTTCGTTTTATTATAATTAACTGGATACTCCATCTTGTTATAATTGTCTGTACTTTCTTTCGCTCAGTTATCATGTTCCAGATGTCTTCTCTTAAATTCATTTTATTGGGATTTTAATTTATGTAAATTGTTATACAGGCCCTATTTTTCCAGTTTAGTTATCGTATTTTCCTTTATTTACTTATTGTTATACATTTAAATTTGTAGTTGCTTAGCACCACACTGTCAAAGATAACATTGTCTGTTTGTGCCTCATTTTAGATAAGTAACATCTTCCCCAGTATTGTTTACAAATACTGTAACGACATTGATGAAGATAGTCAAATGATTGCCTATTGAGCCTAAAAACCAGGTAACTATATCACGCAATATTGTACCCTTCATTTATTATGAAGTAATTTCGGTAAAATCGGTATATCTTTCAAGCTACAAGAAGTAGCATCCAATAAAGAAAATGTGAAATATTTTGACTTCCGCTGCTAACAACGCTTGTAGTCAACATCTACATCTACATCTACATCTACATACATACTCCGCAATTCACCGTAAGGTGCGTGGCGGAGGGTTCACTGTACCACTAGTAGGCATTTCCTGCCCTATTCCACTCCCAAATTGAATGAGAAAAAAAAATGCCTATATGCCTCCGTACGAGCCCTAATTTCTCTTATCTTGTCTTTCTGATCACTACGCGAAATGTAAGTAGGCGGCAGCAAGATCGTACTACTCTCAGCTTCAAATTCCGGACCTCTAAATTTACTTAACAAAAATTCACGAAAAGAACGTCATCTTTCTTCCAGCGATCCCCAATTGAGTTGCCGGAGCATTTCCGTGTCACTCGCGCATTGGTCGAACCTACCGGTAACAAATCTAGCTGCTCGTCTCTGAACCGCCTCTATGTCTTCCTTTAAACTGATCTGCTGCGGGTCCCAAACACTTGAGCAATACTTAAGACGTGTTCGACAAGCGTTTTATACGCGGTCTCCTTTACAGGTGAAGTACATCTTCCCAAAATTCTCCCAATAAACCGAAGTCGGCTGTCCGCCTTACAACTGTCCTTACATGCTCGTTCCATTTCATATCGCTCTGCAATGTTACGCCTAGATATTTGAACGACGCGACAGCATCAAGAAGCTCACTACTAATGCTGTATTCGAACATTATGGGATTATTTTTTCTACTCATTCGCATCACCTTACATTTTTCTACATTGAGAGCTAGCTGCCAATCTTCGCACCAACTAGAAATTTTGTCGAAGTCATCCTGTATGCTATTACAGTCAGTTACAGACGACACCCTCCCTGTTGTAATTTTATAGAGATTTTCCTGCTTGCTATCATATATCAGTAACTGTATACATATATAAACACACACACACACACACACACACACACACACACACACACACACACACATATATATATATATAATGACACACACACACTGGTCAGGCTTTTACTTCCTTATAGTAACGTTTTATTGTTTTACACTATCAACTGTTTTTATTGTATTACTCTTAGAAACCACTTGCTTAGGAAAGTCAAACACCATATATATAACGTGTAATTTTACATATCACAACACCCCTCCTTAAAATTACAATGGTTCCTTTTTTTTACACATTACTCTTACTTGTACTCCAAAATCTTGTCTCTGAACTTCTCAAACTTTCTTCTTGCCACGGGTTTGGTCAGATCAGCCACTTGTTCTTCAGTAGGGCAGTAAGATATTTCAAACATACCATCATGATACATTTCAGAAATAAAATGGTATCTAACATCAATGTGTTTACTTCTACGGCTGAGTTGACCTGACTTGACTGATTCTATGGTACTCTGATTGTCCACCAATAGAATTATTTTCTCGTTTCTTCCTGACAGTTCATTGAGTAGACTTTTTAAATACTTCAGTTCTTTGCAGCACTCTGCTGCTGATATATATTCAGCTTCAGTTGTGGAGAGTACTACATTACTCTGTTTCCTTGAGTTCCAGGCTATTGGTGCATTATTGTATAGTATCAAATAGCCAGTTGTGCTTGTCTTCGTCTTCAAATCTCCTGCGAAGGCAGCATCGCAGTATGTTTTGAGGATCACTTCTTGCTGTGATTCTTCTTGGTCATATTCGTGGTTGTGCTTGTAAAATATCCCTGCTTTCTTTGTTCCATTTAGGTACCTCAGTGTTCTTTTTATATTTTTGACATCAGCCTTGTTAGGATTTTCTACGTGTCTGCTTTCATAATTTACACTGAAAGATAGATATGGTCTTGTTTTCTTGGATAAGTACAGCAAACTTCCAACTGCTTGTCTATAAGGAAAATTCTCATCATTCTCAGAATTGCAAATCTCATTACTCTCAGCAATAGGTGTTGTCATTTTCTTGCTGTCTATCATACCATACTTTTTCAGCACTTTGATAGCATAGTTTTCCTGGTGCAGGAATAGACCATCTTTGCTTCTTTCAATTTCTATATATGTGTTTGGATTTGCTATGACTGTCATATCAAATTCTCTCTCTAAATTTTCAAGCAGTATATTCATTCTGTTTTCGTTATTTCCCATAAGGATTCCATCATCCACATGAACAGCAAGAAATAATTCTCCGGTTTCATCTTTGAAAATGCATTGATCTGTCTTCAGCTGCTGCATTCCTTGTTGTCTTAGGATATGCGTTAATCTCTTATTCCATTTTAAAGGGGCTTGTTTCAATCCATATAAGGATTTCTTCAGAATGCAAATTTCGGCTTTATCTTTGTATCCTTCTGGAATCTTCATATACATTGGTTCATCAAGTTCTCCGTACAGAAAGGCAGTTTTTACGTCAAATGTCTTTATAATATAGTTTCTCTCAGCTGCTATCGCAAGAATCAATCTAAGGGAATTTGTATCCGCCACTGGACTAAAAATTTCTTTGAAATCTATTTCTTGTGACTCTTGACAACCTCTTGCAACAAGTCTTGCTTTATAGCGACCATCTTCTTTAAGTTTCATTACCCATTTACTGGTTATAATGTTTTTTCCTTCTGCATCTTCTTTCTTGATTTTTGTCCATGTATTATTCTTTTGCAGGCTTCTCTTCTCCTCTTCTATAGCTGCTTGCCATTTTAGTTTGTCTTCGCTTTTCGTACACTTTTGATATGTTAAGAGAGCTTCTGTATCTGATTCATTGAGTTCATAATCAACAAATCTTGATGGTTTCTTCAGACGGTTTCTGTTCCTCAGTTCGTATCCATCATGCTGATTTTCTTAATTTTGTTCGTTGTTTTCTTCTTCGTCCTCATTATTTTCAGGTTTATTTTCTTCTTCTACTTGCTCATTATTTTCTGGGTTATTCTCATCTCTATAATTGTCCAAGTTATTTTCTTCTTGCTCCTCATCTTCCCATGCCAATAAACTCCTCTGTCTTCTTTCCTGTTCAGGGAATTTATTTGTGAATGTCACATATCTTGAAATTCTTACATTTTTAGTTACTTGATCCATTAATCTGTAACCATTTCTAGCATATCCCACGAACATTCCTTTTTGTGCTCTGTCATCTAATTTCTTGAGTTTTCCAAGTTGTTTACTGTACACTTCAGTTCCAAAGATGCCTAAATTTGAAATGTCTGGTTTTCTTCCATACCAGATTTCAGCAGGAGTGGTTTTTACTGCACGAGATGGGCTTCTGTTTGTCAAATATGCTGCTGTCTCAACACAGTATCCCAACATATCATTACTGCATTTTGCTACTTTCAACATAGCTCTTGTTTTCTTCATAAGGGTGAGATTTACTCTTTCAGCTTTGCCGTTTAGTTGTGGAGTATGGGGAAGGGTGTAATCCAACACAATTGATTTTTCTTTACACCAGTCTTTGAACACATTACTTCTAAACTCACCACCTCTGTTACACCATATTTCTGACACTTTTGAGTTAAACTTAGCTTCCACTTCGTTAACATACTCTTTCATATATTCAACAGCTTCATCCTTTGTTCTGAGTAGATACACAGTCAGAAAGTTTGAATAATCATCTAGACAAGTCATGACATAATTTTCACCATTTACAGATTCTTGTCAGTTAGCCAAGAAAACAAGAAACCCCTTCAATACAGAAAGACAACGACCAACTAGAATAATACAAAGAATTCACACAGATCTTTGTGGAAAAATATCTCCAGAATCTGTAAATGGTGAAAATTATGTCATGACTTGTCTAGATGATTATTCAAACTTTCTGAGTGTGTATCTACTCAGAACAAAGGATGAAGCTGTTGAATATATGAAAGAGTATGTTAACGAAGTGGAAGCTAAGTGTAACTCAAAAGTGTCAGAAATATGGTGTGACAGAGGTGAATCAGACTTCACATCAGTCTTCTTCAAAATGTCTGGTACACCATGACACAAATCACAAATTTTTTTCATATCAGGAAAATTAAGATGTCCTAGTTTTTCATGCCATATTTTAATGTCATCTCCTTGTTTCTCCGTCAATAGAGCTTGTTCTTTCTCTTGCTTCATGTCAATTAAGTACAGACCATTCTCATCTTTATATCCTTCCAAAAGAACATGAGAATCTTTCATTACTTACACCTTTTTTACATCACAAATCACTATTGCACCTTTTTGTGTTGCTGCATGAACTGAGAACAAATTTCTTCTCAGCTTGGGAGTATAAAGAACTTCTTCCATAATCACTGTATCTGATTCTACTTTACCCATTTTGTCAGCTATAATGAAACCATTCTCAGTGACCACATTCATTTGAACTTCTTCTATTTTCTTCAGATTTGTCATTGTTCTTTCATCATGTGACATATGTCCTGTGCATGCACTGTCTGCTGCAAACAAAGTGTCAATATTCCCTTCAGAAAAATTCTGTATGTTTCTTTCTGAAAAATTGGCTTCTGCTGCTAGCATGACTGATTTTTCATTTTTTTCTTATTTTCTGTAATGTGGTGATCCTTGAATTTGCATCTTTCACTCTGATGATTGTTCTTTTTACAATATATGCCATTTTCTCTGTTTGGTATAGGCTTATACAGAAAATCTTTAACAACATGATTCTCTCTGTTACAATAGTCACATTTCTTCTTCTCTTTATTCCAGTTATTATCGGTTTTGTTTCCTCCGGTAAAAGACTTTTCTTGCATTTTCTTCTTGTAAGTTGTTTTGAATGCCACTGTTTCTTCTTTATTCTTCTCTTTGTGAAATTTTTCTTCTTCTTTCATAAGTCTAGCAATTAAGTTGTCCATGGTTCTTTCACCAACAGAAGCTGAATCCCACGCTGCTTCAAAATACTTGTGTTTTTCTGACAACACTGTCATTATTTTGTTCATGATAATAAAATCAGATATCTGGTTTGTTGTTTCTTTTCTGTTCAACTGAAACAAAATATTCTGTAAATCTCCAATATTAGTGACAATATCCTTACCTTTATCAAATCTAAAATTGTAAAAGTCCTGAAGCAATGCCTGACACCTCTGCACAGTATCTCTCTTGAACATCTTTTCCAGTTTTTCATACATTTTTTTAGATGTGTCATAAGAAATCACTTATGTCTTGATACTCTTGTCCAAAGTCTTCATGATAATGTACTTTGCTCTTGAGTCTTTAATGTTCCATTTCTTTTTCTTTTCTCCATCTATACCACAGCTTTCTAGTGTTTCTTCACCGCTTACCACTGACCATAAGTCTTTTGCTCCAAACAAGATTTTTACTTCAGCATTCCATAGTGGATATGTTGAAGAGTCCTTAAGCACTTGTATTCCACTAGTTTCATCCAATTCTTGTTGAATCATTTTTATTTTATTTAATTTAACAATAACTTTCAGAATGTTTTATAAGACTAACCTTCACAGAAACACAACACCAGATACTATATATAGTCACTAGCGCACTTTTTGTTTTAGAGCCCTGGGCCCATAACCTTCCATACTCCACAGCATCATCAGCAAACAACTTACTCTAACATGAGTCAAACAATGTTGTAAAATACTTCAAATTATTATATACGTACTGAAAAAAGTTAGAATCGAACGAAATATGTCATGAACTGAAAATATCACGAGGACCGTTCCCTGGCCATAAAATTAGGCATTTGTTAGCAGTGGAAAAAAAGTTCGCTTTATAAAACATTTATAAACCTTCCAAGAGAACTGACATAATCATACGCTATCGGCATTTCTGTGGCAAATCCATCCATTTTTCCATTGTAAACTGTGAGTGAGACTTTTCAAGCAGTGACAAGTAATCCCGCTCTGAAAAGGCATCTCTCGCTTCATTTCATACACGTCAACAGCCAGAGGATTAAAAAGGTCGATATCACTATCGCTTTAGCGACGGCTGTCAGCCATAGGCGAAGCGTCCAAAGTTTAATTTAGCCAGTGACGTATTCTGTTCTTTAAATCTGCATACACGCTCCCGCATTGTTCTGAGCTGAACGCAGATATTTACTGACAGTGCGTAACGTCATCACAGTCAAAAATTCGGACCTGCGACAGTGCAGTGAATCTGTTAGGAAGGAAAACACATAGAATTAAGCGAAAATTGAGAGCTGCAGGAAATGATTGCTACACCTGAAATATTAGAAGATATAATACAGCTATTGGATACTACGCCAAGGGGGTGGAGAAGGAAATTGTTAAAAAGGAATATGGGTGAGATAAAAATAAGGAATAGGAGCAAAACAAAAGATAAAATAGAGAATAAACTACCTCCGTACCCCTTTACTTTTGTATTTCGTTCATTGAAGATATCAGCTGAGACGTTTCATTATGCCACCTTCAGGCTCACGTGTAAAAATATAATGACTGTTCAAACAAGATTACAGAGAGTAAGGAGTGTTACAATTTTTAAAATATCAATTAAATACAGAGAGTCGTTTGTTCTAGGTAGTGAATGTCACTGTAAGTAGGTGCGTGATTTTTATCTATCACTGCCTATTCTAGAGGCAGAAAATTATTATCATCAGGTAGGAAATGATGGAAATCATGCTGCCCTTAATCTTCAGTTAGTTCACATTCAGCTCGTTGAAGATAAAATAGAATGATCCTGATCTCTATTAAATTCAGAGGGCTGGGAAGCTACGACGAAAAACAATTTCTATAGTTCTTAACATATCTGTCTACTCTTTCTAAAAGGCACAAGCACATCACATATTGCAATAAATTGCTCTTACGGTAAGCAATTTGAAAGGTATTTATATCGAAGATTTTTTACTTGTTTTGATCCACTCCCACATTTCCAAAAATGGAAAGCGAAGTTAGACAGAATCGAATATAAGGTAGTACTTATACATATTTACGCACTCTTCTTAGAGCCCATGTTTCCTGGATTTTGTTTTGTTTCGAATGATATCCTGTAGCATCCCTGGATGATGACCATTCCTCCTGGGACAACTTGCACGACATAAAGAAAATCAGCGCCGCAGTTTTTGTACTGTTTACACTATTATTTCTAAATTAGCAACATATGTTTATTGAGAACAGCTTCGTATTTGAAGAGTATGTCGGTTAAGAGTATGTTGTGCGATGTAAATGGTGTTTCCATTTCAAAAGCCTTAGTTTTTAAGTGTTTTCGGGCAATAAACATCTTACGGGAGGTGGATAGTATAACAGTTCAGTTTACTGGAACGTTACCGAACGGCTGGTGGTTTCAACTGTCATGTTAATCTATATCCGGATAGACTACTATGGAATACGGTTCACCGAACAGCAATGTAAAAGCCGTTCAGCGTAAGCCATCTTCTCTCCTGCACCATTTGACAACAGCTGTTCCTATCGGGGCGACGACTCTCTTTCTGGCCACCGCAGGGTCACCGACATTTCGGGACCATTCTGCAGATGGCAGAGTCCAGAATGTTAGCCAGAAGGCATAGCACTGAAAGCAAACGACCGGCCGTTATGACCCCATTGCAGGATGACGTCTAATGTCAGGCAGTTCTTTCGATCGTTTTCTGACCTATCAAACATAAATTTTGTTGCCGATGGCTTTCTTTCTCGACACTGCAAATTTCACGTATGGCACAGTTGGATACGGCCAGAACCGTTCTATACCTACATGTCATGGCACAACGATGGTGTTTAGCAGCCGTGCGGCATGCTGGGACAAATCAGCACCTGTTAGTTGTTTGCTTATGTGCGCCAAGTGAGATAGCCTAGTTCCGATGAAGAATATGCAGCACTTTCCATTGCGAAAGATCAATCTATTAAGCAATTACTGCTTTTAAAAAAATGAAATCATGTGGATCAGTAGTTGGATCAGCGAACGTAAATGGATCAGGTTGTATTGCAAAAAAGTAATGACACCTCCTTAACAGAAGAAAAATCTCTAATACAACTGAGAAGTGTTTCGAATGATTATTGTGTTTAAATTAAATCATTAAGGTCGGTAGGTGGATCGATGAAAGTTAATGGATCGGGTTGTAATGTGAAAATACGTAACAAAACTTCCCATCTTTTAAACCAAAGGCATACGACATTCAGTCACAGTCTAACATTCTGATTCAATAATGTCGCCGTGCAGTATAACCTTATTCATATCCAACCATGTCATAGAACCACCTGCCAAAATGACACGAAAGTTTAATGCACACTCTCAATCACACCAAACCGGACAATTGCTTCAGATACGGTGATATGAATCCAGTTCATTTTTCCTCGCCTCTCGTTAAATCAGAATGGCGAAATGCTGTGCGCAAGATGTAATGCGTTGCCAACCTATGAGTGCTACTAGCGCCGCCAAACTCTAACTGTCGTCTGACCAACTTACACATAAGGAATTTCAAATAAACAAACGAGAAAATAACGAGGTTTTCTATGATGTGGCCTACCCGAAACTCCTTAAGCTTATAGTTCCTCACACGATTCCGCTTTTTGTCTGGGTATGCCGTCACCTCGCGCGGCTAACGGAACAGGTCACATCCTGGAACATAAAATGTTCAAATGTTTTTGAACTTATGGGACTTAACTACGGGGTCATCAGTCCCTAAGCTTACAAACTACTTATGATCTAGCTAAGACTAAGGATGGCACAAATATCCATGTCCGAGGGGGGATTCGAACTCCCGACCGTAGTGGCCGTGCAGACCGTGAGTGGAGCGCCTCAGTCCTCTCGGTCACCGCGGCCGGCTCCTGGAACATAATCAGATCCCGGACACAAAATGTACGAGGATTGGAACTTAAATAGTGGCAACTATTTATTCACAACCGATACAAAAGCGTTACATGTTTCCACCCGTTACTGTCCTTCAAAGTAGTCACCAGCGTTGTGTAGACCCCGTTGCCAGCGATGTGGAAGGCGTAGTACACGGTTAGCAGAGTGTTCTGTCGATGGTGTGAATTGAGCGGTCTACTGCCTGACGAATCTCTGGAACAGTTCTGAAGCGAATGCCACGAAGTGGTTCCTTCATCTTCGGAATCAAATAAAAGTCACAAGGACTTACGTCCAGCGAGTATGGTGTATGGTACAGTACTTCCTCGACCCATCGACCAAACAGAGCAGCCACAGCTTGCGCTGTATGCGCCCGCGCATTGTCGCGCAAAATTGTGGATTGGTTGCAGAGAAATTGTTCCTGTTTCCTTCGCAAAGCTGGGCGCAGGTGATGCTCCAAAAGCGAACAGTAATGCTGTGCATTGGCGGTCTGCCATGGAGGAACGTAATGCGTTAGGATAAACCGTCACAGACGTACAAAAGAATCACCATAACTTTCACCACACTGGGGCTCTTGAAGACCTTGATGACATTGAGGTATAACAACAACTGCAAGGGGGTTTGTAGTCATTTCCACCTTTCCTTTTTAACATTACATTAACATTAAATGTTTGTAGAGCTTATGGGACTTAACTACGGGGTCATCAGCCCCTAAACTTACAAACTACTTATGAACTAGCTAATACTAAGGAAGGCACAAACATCCATACCCCAGGGGGGATACGAACCCCCGACCGTAGTGGCCGTGCAGACCGTGACTGGCGCGCCTCAGTCCCTCGGCCACCGCGGCCGGCCCTTTCCTTTTCTTTGAGAGAATGATGCGCAACGGATATATAGGACGTTATGACTGGCCCCGAAAACCAGTACAAATACACTTTGTCCAATAGTTATGGTGCTTAAGTTTGCAAAGAGACAAACGATATTTAAAATGATTTCTTAATTAAAGCCATCTGAGTAAGCACCAGAAGAAATGAAAACAAGTTGTTAAGGGAGACGATCTACCACGGAAATATGTAAGTAGAATTAAATAATTAATTTATTAACAAAATATGGTCAACAAATAACACGAAATGATATCCGTATGTATAAAAGAAAACTGTTTACCAGAACAAATGTGGCTGTTGACTTGGAACTAGGAATCCTACTGTGGGAGCAATGATATCAATGGGGAGGATTTCGAGCAAGCGGAAGCTACCAAGAGAATCTGCATTCAGTTGGTTTTTCTAGAAAGACTGAGGAAGTAAGACTAGCATGCATTTCTACGTTTTGGAAATGAGTGCAGACAGACATTTAGAAGTGCGAGTTGCATTGCGCGTCTTTTACCATCCTATCGCTGCTCGTTGGCGTAACGTGCTCGGCGCAGCACGCCGGAGGTGTGGCCTGTTGCTACAGATGACAGCGGTCTAAATCGTTATACCATATAAAACCTGCCCTAAGCTGAAATAAAATTAACCGAAAATCCGGTCAAAATATTTAAATTAATACGGACGACAGTTTGCGTCCAGAAGCAAGCAATCTTAATACTGTACCGCAACTGCAAGGACCTACAATTGATGTTAACGAAATTTGATGGCGTGAACCCGAGTGAGGCTCGATTAAACTTCGCGCACAGTAGAGTGAGGCTCCGATAAAGGGATCAATAAAAATCTCACGCCAGTCGCACTGTACTTACAGGTGATCATACCTGAAGTGACACAAACAAGTGTCTGCCCACTGTACGAGCGTACACAGCATAATGTGCGGTCAGAAGGACGCACACCCCAGACAGACAAGAGCAAGCGACAGACTCTCGCGAACGCAGTTGAGCGACTGCGGCGATGTATTCCTTCCTTCCAAAAGGCAACCTCCCACTGTGTTTTAGAGGCGCGCGATATGAATTCGCCAATGGTTTGTGGGCTTAGGTTGGATGCACGAGTACAGTAGGGGAGCCGTCACTTTACGACCGGCTGGCACTTCCCAGCAGCTCGCCTCTCGTACCATCCATGCAGAGAAAGACGTTTCAGATTGTTTAACCCTTGTGTCCACAATCAAAAGATTATACTTTTTCTATAACCAGGTTACCTGGGTAGCCCAATGAATTTAGTGTCGTAGAGTCACGGTTGGCATCATTTAGCCCTGCGTATATATGCAGTTGTTGCAACAAGGCATTCTAATTGTTGCTGGCTACATTTGCTACTGTTTCACAGCGTTGTGAACTGTACATTACTGTGTAACCTTTGTTACTGTGAACATCAACTTTAGATTTTCTCCAAATTTGAATACAGCAGCTTAAGCTATGAAGCAAAAGAAGGAACATATTAGAAAGTTATTCACTATTGATACAGAAGACGATGTTGCTTCAGATTTCAGCGACGAAGGTTATGCAGACGAATGATGCTGCTGCTGCTGCTGCTGTTTCAGACATTGAAGATGCTATTGGTGCTTGTAGTGGTACTGAATTTAAAATAGAGAAGTGATACTAGTAGTGATGAACACGTCAGATGACGAAAACAGTGAAGCAACAGTTTTTTCTGCAGGCATTCTACATGGCAAAGATTGATTAAAATAGCATAAGGAACCTTTCGGTACAAGAAAGTTGTTGAAGCATAATATTTTGCGGCAAAGAGCTGGTCGAACACGTACAATCAAACTTCTTTCTATGAAAGACCCTGTCAAGAGTATATATATACAGAAGAAATGTGTGATATAATAATACGTGAAACGAACAGGATCGCAAATCAGGTATTCACAGACTATAATATAAATTCTTTTTTTCCCTTAAATCTATCGGACCAAACTGCGTGGTCATCAGTCCGTAGCTTACAAACTACTTAAACCTAGGTAAACTAACCTAAGGACAACACACACACCCATGACCCATGGAGGACTCGAACCTCCACGGCGAGCAACCGCGCGCCCCGCAGCGAGACGCTTTAGACCGCTCGGCTACTCCACCGCGGCAATATAAATTCAGAAGGAGCAGCGAAAGTGTGGAAGCCATTGACATCAGAAGAATTTGACGCATATCTTGGTATACTGATTACAGATGGAGTAAGATTCTCTAACACTGAACACACGAAGGAACTGTGGAAAATAAGTGCATTCCCATAATATCGTGGAAGCCTATCGCTCAACAGGTTTTGGCAGATAAGCAGATTTATAAGATTTGACAATGTGAGCGTTTGAAAAGTGAGGAAGTTGCTGCAATATCTGACATATTTGAAATGCTAAATTCAAATCTTCGTAAAAAGTACGTGCCTTCTTATTGTCTCAAAGTTGATGAACAGGTTATCTTTTACTCAGTACCTGCAATCAAAGCCAGCTAAATATGGCTTGAAGGTTTGGTGGGTTTGTGATTCGCGAAATTCTTATCCTGTTACATAAAGTAAAAAACGGATATATTTTTCACTTATTTATGTCTATATTTGTTGTACTATTACTTGGTTGTCTAATAAATAAGAAAACAATTAATATATTGTATAAAATAAAGTATTACATTTATGAACTTCACACCTGTTATAATGGAGTTATATGGTTACCTGGGTAACCCAAATATAGATCAGAGGGTGTGTTCTGTTGCTTCTCATTTAAATGCTCTTCTATGAAAGTATTTAAATTTTTCTTGCTATTATGACGTTTATAAAGATGCAAATGAGGAATAACCTGAGGCTTGTGTGTATTAGTTTCAATACACCTGAAAAATGGGCTGTAAATTAGAAAGGTTGCAAGGGTAACCCAATGTGGAAACAAGGGTGACACTATTTCACAATAAGCAGTGATAATGAAAGAATTAGTACTGTAATAATTAAAGATGTTAGATAAGAAAGATGCTACATATTCTACATTTCTAATTACTTAATGCAGATACGTGCAGTGACATAATTAATTAATAAAATAAGAATTAATTTTGTGGAAGTATTAGAGAACTGAAGCATGAAAGCGTTACTTACATACGTGACGTCTTTCACAACGTGTGCTATCAGCGAAAACAGTAGATTCCATTGCATTGTGTCTCCACAGTAGTGTTGACACTATTGAAGTTCCTACCGTCGTATTTAAATTTAATGTTTTAGTTTTAAAATTCGTATCTGACTTATCTGTTTGAACGCGTTAGCCCTTAAAATGCTTAAGACGAATTTGCTTGGGGTGTCCACAGGTAACTTGAGCGTACCTTAATTGAGCGAAATGGCGCAGTGGCTACCACACTGGACTCGCATTGTGCAGTACGCCGGTTCAAACCCTTATTCGGTCATTCAGATTAAGTTTTCGGTGACTTCTCTGGATCTCTCCACACAAATGCTGGGGTGGTTCCTGTCGATGGGCACGGTCGATTTCTTTTCCTATCCTTCCCAAGAATCCGAGAGTGATCTTCGTCTCTAACGACCATGCTGACGACAGGACGTTAAACCCTTAGCTTCCTTCCAATAAATCTGTACTCTGGTGACCATGATATCGACGAGCCATTAAAACCACAATCCTGATTCTTCCTTTACTTTCATATAGGTGTACAGGCTTGATTTTATCAAAATCAGACCTCTAAAATAAAGTAAAACGTAATATACAGTTATATGTAAGACCATTGCATCTGCCGGCACAGGTTAATTTGACTAGTACTACTATAGGAATTTTTATGGATCTTTAATAGATAATTTTAGAAAGCATCCTGGAGAGAAAATGTGAATTTGAAAACTGTGTGCGAGTCGGGGATTAGAATGTAGGACCATTAAGTTTTGCGGGTAAGTGCTCTACTGACTGAGTCAGGAAGAAAATACTGCGGAGAAATGGCTTAGCCACAGTCTTGGGGTTTTCTGCCAACACTGTGGCAAAGCCACGTCTCCACAGTGTCATTTATACTAGGAGTGCTACTCCTGTAAGGTTCGTAAGGGAACTTATGACGATATACTTGATGGATCTAAGGCTGTGAGATCAGGCTGTGAGGCGTGCACAGCTAGCTCAGTCGGATGCCTGCGCTGTAGTGCAGGACTTTCGGTCAGAGACCTAGCCGATCTCTGTAATAAAAAAGCTGACCCAAAAACTCAACGACCGAAGAAAGAGAAGGCGCAGCCCACCTTCGCAAAGGAGCAAACTATATGAAGAACGCAATAAAAGTCGATAGAGCACTTGCCCAGATCGGGCAGCATTCCTTCCATACTTGACCAGCAAGAAGGAACGCGTGACTGACATCACTGTTCCATGAAGTTACGCCCTATCAAGGACAGCATAGGTCTGCATGTGCCAGGCGTATATGATATCCGCTGTAAGTGTGTGCTACTATTTACAACACGACACAACAAGCAAAGACAGCCTGAGCAGTCAGTCTTAATGGAGTATTGCAAATGTTCAAATGTTCGTAGAGCTTATGGGACTTAACTATGGGGTCATCAGTCCCTAAACTTACAAACTACTTATGAACTAGCTTATACCAAAGACACCATAAACATCCATGCTCGAGGGGGGATTCGAACCCCCGACCGCAGCGGCCGCGCAGACCGTGACTGGTACACCGCAGACCGCTCGGCCACTGCGGGCGGCGAAATGGATTATTGCTTCGGGCATAACATACAGCTTAAAAAGAGGATAATTTAGACCCAAACATCTTCTTACTGGAAATATTAAAAAAGCGTCTTAAATTAGATCAAACAGCAGGAGTACATCCTCAGCAGGGCGGTGGAGCAAGCTCTGGCCACACAGCGCAAGCCAGTTCTGGAGTCTGTAGGGAGGCGTGATCGCCGGTTTCAAATGTGGCGCCCGCTGCGTGCACCACGTGACGTCACACGGTACTCCGCGAGGCCTACGAGAAAGACAGGCCGCGGCGCGCACTTCATATCACGTGATCAAGTGAGGCCTGTGCCGGCACGATCGCTAGTGGATTGGTTAGCCGTTATGAGGCAGTGCGCTGTGCCCCAGCGGCCGGCTAATCAGTTAGCGATCGCGCCGGAACAGGCCTCACTTGATCACGTGATATGACGTTCGCGTCGTGGCCTGTCTTTCTCGTAGGTCTTGGTACTCTAGCGCGATGGAACTGACCGCCTTGTCTTCCGCGTGCGCGCTGTTCGGTTCCAGACGAAGCTATTGCAGTTCAAGAAGGACACAGTGGCAGCTCCGGCAGTCAGTGGTTTTACTCCTGGTGATAATGGCGGATTTTTCCACCGAAAGCTCGGGAATTTTATTCGACATGACGCGGCTTGTATACCGACAAAATTTTGTTGAACACTGAATTAATTGAGCCAGGTTGAGATTTACTGATTTCGCTCTTTGTATTAAAGTAATTAAAAAAAAGACACCTCTTTGCTTCTTTCGACAGCTTCCGTTTTTACTGATTGAGTTAGTGAACCCTAAAACACAAGAATGCGAATGTATTTCCGTAACTGTCGTTGCGAATCACAGGCACCGCTCAGGGTAGTCGCGTGGCTTGAGACGCATTATCACGGATTGTGCGGGGCTTGGGGCTTGGGTGTGAGTCGTATAAGTCGTATAAGCTACTTTAATAAGTCTAGGGACCGATAACCGTAGCAGTTCGATGCCTTCGGTTTGCAAACATTTGAACATTTTGAATCCCGGGTGTATACCTAGTAACCAATAACGTGTGGACCATGGCTTTCTCGCCAGACGAAACAGCAGATCACAAAACACGCCTCGCCGTGCCCCTCGCGTTTGCCGTTCTTTGAGTCTTAACGGCCCTGGGGATACGGCGAATAAACGGTAATGGCCGGCCGCGGTGGCCGAGGGGACTGAGGCGCTCCAGTCACGGTCTGCACGGCCACTACGGTCGGGGGTTCGTATCCCCCCTGGGGTATGGATGTTTGTGCCGTCCTTAGTATTAGTTAGTTCATAAGTAGTTTGTAAGTTTAGGGACTGATGACCCGTAGTTAAGTCCCATAAGTTATAGAAACATTAAACATTAAAAACGGTAATGGCCGCACACACACACACACGTGGCGCCTGGCTGCGCCTGTCTTGGAAGGACGAAGCCAGATTTCTCAGATGTGGCTCAGCTCTGCTTACCGACACGGCTATGTTTGTTCTGATGTGTGACATAATTATTTTATTACCATTATTTTATTAATAAAATTTCTGGTTACTCCCCATTTCATTTCGGCAAAGGCAGCGATAGGAAACAGTAACTAGGAACAAACTGTACTGTGCACTTTGTTCGGAAGCAGGGCTGTTGATAAAATATCGATATTTCCCCAAAAAACATTAGATAAATATTTTCGATATTATTATTAACGATATATGCAATTTGCTATTGGATAGGGGATTTCTTGTCAGAGAGGACACAGTTCGTAGTAATCGATGGTAAGTCATCGACTAAAAACAGGTGATATCGGGCGTTCCACAGGTTAGTGTTATTGGTCCTCTGCTGTTCCTTATTTATATAAACGATTTAGGGGAAAATCTAAGTAGCTCTCTTAGGTTGTTTGCAGATGACGCCTTCATTTACCGTCTAGTAAAATCATCTGAAGATCAAAACCAACTGCAGAACGATCTGAATAAGATATCAGTAAGGCGTAAAAATTGGCAATTGACTATAAATAATGAGAAGTGTGAAGTCGTCCACATGAGTACGAAAAGAAATCCGTTAAACTTTGTTTACAAGATAAATCAATCAAAAGTTAAGGCCGTGACTCCACAAAATGCCTAGGAATTACTATTACTTCAGACTTAAATTGGAAAGAACACGCAGATAATATCGTGGGAAAGGAGAACCAGAGACTGCGTTTTATTGGCAGAACACTTAAAAGATGCAACAGAACTACAAAAGAAACTGCATACAATACGCTTGTCCGTCCATTTTTGGAGTATTGCAGCCCAGTGTGGGATCCTTATCAGGTGGGTTTAACGGAGGACATCGAAAGAGTCCAAAGAAGAGCAGCTCGTTTCGTATTGTCACGATACAGGGGAGACAGAGTTACGGTAATGATACAAGATTTGGGATAGGAATCATTACAACAACGGCGTTTATCGCTGCGCTGTGGGCTGCTTGCGAAACTCCAACGCCAACATTCTCCTCCGAATGCGAAAATATATTGTTGACTCCCACTGACATAGGTAGTAAATCATCCAAATAAAATACGAGAAATCAGAGCTCGAACAGAGAGATCCAGGTGTTCTTTCTTCCCGCGCGCTATTCGAGAATGGAATGGGAGATAAATAGTATAATGGTGGTTCGATGAACCTTCTGACAGGCACTTAAATGTGGTTTGCAGAGTATCCCATGTAGATGTAGATGCAGATGTAGATGCATCAACATCAAAATGCGAAAATTTATTTTATACACATTACTAGCTGCGAAACCTGGCATTGCCTGGGTATATATTTTTCCAGACACAGTAGAAACGAAACGCATATATTCTACAGACTTTTTGTACACATTTCCTCAAATGTTCAAATGTTTGTAATTCTATCGGACCAAACTGAGTGGTCATCAGTCCTTAGCTTACAAACTACTTAAACTAACCTAACCTAAGGACAACACACACACCCATGCCCCAGGGAGGACTTGAACCTCCACGGTGAGCAACCGCGCGCACCGCAGTGAGATGCTTTAGTCCGCTCGGCTACTCCACCGCGGCACACGTTTTGTCTTTCCTCTCTCTTCAGCCGTCTCATCCTACCTTAATCGGGGTTGGAACACTTGCACGGAGTGACATTTAAACCGAGACCGGAGCTCTTGTCGAGCTAACCGGCTTTTCACCGGTAAAGTCACACTAACAAGTCCAGCAGTTCAGCACAGCCGCTCCTGAGAGCTGGCTTGACACTCACATCACAGCAGGAAGCAGCCATGCATTGTGTCAACGCGGTTGATTGACGCGTTCTGTGTCAAATTTATTTGTTACGACTTTTGTGGTAATCAGAACTGACAACGAAATTCAGCATAATGACAACTGATAATGAAATTCATAATTATTCTTATATTATGATGGTGCAAAGATCAGGGGACAGCCAATATGGTATTTCTTACGACTGTTAAAGCCTTATGATAATTGCTATTTTAGTACGAAATTTAAGTAGACAAATTTATATTTCATTGTAATTTTATTTAAATATTAAATTTACAAACACAGAATACCAATTCATATTGTGTTCCTATTCACTAAAGGATCAATGTCTGATACCAGAAATGCTAATTCGAAGTCAAGTTCTTAAGTTGAAATCTGCCAGTGAGCTTCTACATGTGAATTTAGTACTTCATTTAAAAAAAAAAAGCAGCATGTACATACAAATCTAAACATCGACATAATCGTAGCTGCAAATTTACATAGAAAACTGAAGTCTACCAGCAGAAAATAAAAATAACAGCTCCCTCCTCCCTAGTAGCATCACTACTGAATCCATCTATGTATCCTTACCGTTCATAGGAAATCTCTCTTACAGACTCGCCGAACTTCTTGAAACCACCTACGTAAAAGTAGCCTTCACGATCAATAACAAGATCCAGTATCGATTTCACCACAGGGAACGGCTAGTTAAAGACCCTGTTAGCCAGTCAGGTGCCTACAAAATACAATGTCTTCAGTGCCCCTTATCATACATTGGCCAAACTGGACGAGCCTTCAAAACTAGGTTCTAAGCACATTTTTAACTAAGAAAGACGCTGCCAAAAATAATTCGGCCTTTTACGAGCATCTCAAAAGAAGCAAACACATTCATCCCCCCCCCCCCCACCAGACAAATTGCAAGTTCTTCACAAAAAAAAAAAAAAAAAAAAAAAAAAAAAAAAAAAAAAAAAGCTCTCACTTCTGGAAGAATTAGAAATCACTAAGTTTGTGAAATAGTCCCCAGAACACAGTCTCAATGAACAGCTCATTACAAAGAATCAAACTTTTTACGACATCATGTTATCCATCTTTTCCCAAATTGACCCCCCTTCTGACAAATCACAAAATCGTTCTTCCGCCCCACCCAAAGGCCTCTAATAATTTCGTTTTCATTCATTTATTATTGTTTCACTACCACCATGTATCATTTCACAAGATTCATTCCCCCACGTCACAAACATCTCTGATATTACCAAGCTACCGCTTGGCAAGCCGCTCATTCTCCCAGGCGTAACTCTGCCCATACCGCTTTGTTTAATGGTCGCATTTATGTTCCGCAGTTATTAACAATACCATCAGTTGTAAACGTGGACCTGCCGCGACAGATACTCCTCTGCTGCTATGGTGAGTTTTATCACATAAAAAGCATTCTATTAATTTCCATACTGTACCCCTTTAGTCCCTAGTTATTTTACTTCAAATAGCCGTTACGTACTTTTTTACGTTTACATCTTTGCAGGGGCCAAATGACAGAACACAAATTGTTAAGCTACCTCCACCACAGCTTTAGATAATTCTGTGGTTCCATCTCCGCCCAAGTAAGTCTCACTTTTCAAAATTTACTCACCTTAGCCACATTAGATTCGCTGCTCGCCAGGTACACGGTCTGTAATAAAACATTTGTCTGTTTGCAGTCTGATGATGCGCTAACAGCGCGAAACGCAGTACAGAATACTGCAACAGGGGCTGAGAATTATTTAATTGTTCAACACTGTTGCTGCACCAGCCGCCACCACCACCATCATGCAATGGAATGAAATCTACGTGAATTAATTTGAACATACATGTTTTGGTGTTATGAAAACCAGATCGTGATGTATAGCTTTAAATACAGATTTTGAGGTAAGTTTAAGAAAAAGTTACGTAAATAATACTTTTAGCTAATTTTGAGGCCAAAAAGGAAACTTAAAATTCGCCATATACATTGAGACGTTAGATATTTAACAGTCTTTTGTGAGGAATATATATCATATACGCGACTTTAAAGGTGAACAATTCCGTGATCGCTTCCTAGAATAGTGACACGCTGATGGAGGACACATTGAAGATTTTTAATCTGAAATTTAGAGGTTTCGTAAATATGTGTGTTAAATTTCGTATTTGTATCTCTTAAAATTTAATAAATATATGCATTCGATATACGTACGAGGCGCGTTTTTTAAGTAAGTTCTGTTTTGTTGTAGACACTAGTAGTTTGCCGGCCGCTGTGGCCGAGCGGTTTGCGGTGCGCCAGTCACGTTCTGCACGACCCCTACGGTCGGGGGTTCGAATCCCCCCTCGGGCATAGATATTTGTGGCGTCCTTAGTATAAGCTAAGTATTTAGGGACTGATGACCCCGTAGTTACGTCCCATAAGCTCTTTAAACATTTGAACATTTTTGAACACTAGTAGTTCGCGCAAATACTGCAACGAGCGCGTGCGTCGTGTACCGGCATGCCTCGGGGACAACTGTGTTCAGTTTCAGCTCTGTAGCTAACCTGTACGGCTCTGTTCTATGCATTGAAAATTTTTAAGACCATCAAATCGCCCGCCGCATGTGAGGTTTGCTCAATTATATGGTTTTTGTCACCAAGGGACGTGTCTGCTGCAGAAATCCATCGACAGATTTGCGAAGTGTACGGTGATACTGTTATGAGTAAAGGCAAAGTGCATAAGTGGGTACGAGAATTGAAAGATGACTGTGACAACGTCCATGATACGGACCGCTCCGGTCGCCCATCATCGATAACAGACGATTTGGAGGTTTCACCTGAAGAGAGGATTCGTGAGAACAGGAGCTTCACTATAACAGGTCTAACAAAAGAATTTCCTGACGTGTCCGAGATCAGTGCTTTACAAAACGGCAGTGAACTCTTGGTTATCGGAACAGGCGGCAAGATTGTATGAAGAGGTTATTTATAATTGGTTGAGAGGCATGATAAGTGTTTGAACAAACTTAGCAATTATGTCGAAAAAGAAAGTATATATTTTCTGAAAATAAATTTACTTTTTTGAAATAACATTTCGTTGTGTACTTCTGTTCAAATGGAACTTGCTTCAACTACGCGCTTCGAATAATCTTCAAATGTTTGTAGAGCTTATGTGACTTAACTACGGGGTCATCAGTCCCTAAACTTACAAACTACTTATGAACTAGCTTATACTAAAGACGGCACAAACATCTATGCCTAAGGGGGGATTCGAACCCCCGACAGCGAACCGCCGCGCGCACAGCTACACGGCGCTCCAGTACGCACGGCTAATCCACCGCGGCTCGAATAATCTTTTTGAAACACTTTGTACATGGTATTCTAAGACAAAATACTCCCATCGCGTTTATCTGTCTATCCTCGATAAACTCAAAAACAACTCTACGGATTTTCATATGATTTTCAACAGTGAACGGTCACTCAAGAGGGAGGGTTAGCTGTATAATTCATTAAGGTGGCAGTGGGTGACTGTGGCGAGCAAAATTCCGCGAAATAAAGGTCAAGTCTGTAACTTACGAACATTACCGTAAATTTGACAATGAGGTTATTGTTTCATAATACATAGGATGAACATGATGTACTTTAATCAAACAGACTTGCTAGAAGCGTCAGGCCGATACAATCAGACAAAAATAAAAAGTTGCCTCATACAAGGTGCATCTGAAAAGTTCGATGAATGGCCTCAGGAAATATAGGAAACAAGAGTTACAAACAAAATACCTTTATTGGCCTTCAAAGCAATCGTCATTGACTACAATACACTTCTGACATCGGTTGTATAGCTGTTGGAAACTGTCAGCAATCTCTTTTTCTAGAATCGCTCGAAGCACTGTTGGATCTCCGCAACCCCTCACACACTTTTTACTCACTGCTTCAGCACCATACGCTTGCAATAACATACCATGGGTCTCCATCGCCGATTTTCCTAATTTTAAACAAAAGTTGATGTTAATGTATTGCTCCCTTGCTCCATTTTGCACTCAATGCTGCAATGACACTGACCTTGATAGTTGGAAAGCAGCGTGTACTAAAACTTCACTCCCATGCTTTACACGGCGTTTGTTGGTATGTCCTTCAATGTGTATGCGGGTGTACCTCATCCTCGCCAGTGCGGTTTGTAAAATATGGGACCATTCGCCGAGCATTTTAGCAGTGGCGGCTGGTGATAATGTGCTAATGTGCTGCAGCACACTATAAATATATTACTAAAATTATGCCATTTCTCTTCGAAAGCAAGCGAGAAATCGCTGTAAAATTACATCCTTTCTCTTGGAATGCGATCCAAATATCACAATAAATTATGCCAATTCCCTTCCAATACGTATTACAATGCTAGTAATAAGGATGCAAACGCATATTGGAACGCTCTCGCCGCGATAGCTGGAAACCAGCTCCGTGTGCTAAAGTGAGATTCAGCTACGCTGGTACGTGCGCAGACAGGCGGCGCAGTCGTCTGTTCGCTAGTGCGCATGCGCAGACATGACGTCAGGCATGGCGACTCATGTGTGCTGAGACCCACTGCAGCACCAGATCAATATTTCTCTTCTCACTGCGTGTAACAGTTGCGGAAGAATAGTATATGACGAATATTGCGGCATACAGAGTCAAATAGCGCGCTGGCTCAGGTATCTTGCGCGTTGTCTCTCAAACCTACTTGTGTGAGGCTCGTATTCAAATACCTCTGAGTCCAAATTTTTAATTTCTGTAAATAAAACTTCAATCACAAACAACATTATTAATGTATAGCCAACATGCGAGTGAAACTGTGCTTTTCAGCCAAGCAGTTTCATTGGTCACTTGTATTGAACACAGGTGACGTGGTGGGGATATTGCTAAGCTCCGTTATTTCCATTGTCAGTCACGTTTTTTATTTTAGTATATTTTGTTTCCTGTTTATTTTTTGTAATATTGTAGCACACTGGTCAAATTTTGTACGAGCCGATACTGCATTTTAGACACACCTTGTACTCGTATAATATGGTCTACTATCCGAGCGAAGCCGACGCGGGTTGCTAGTAGTATCAATATTTTTCTCAATTTTTCCGTTAATATTTCAAATTTCTCTTTCGAAATTTTAGTAGAACGTAACTTTACTTTCTCGGTTTGAAGGACTCTTAAGGGGAGGCGGTAGGCCCTATCTTGCCAATGTTAAATTAGGTAAATTTATGTACCTTTTTACCTTGAACTGTTAAAGATAATGATGTGAAATTTCTGTAGCTTATTATGACACATATCTTGAATACACTGAAGCAGAATATAAACATTTTCTTATTAAATTTATGAGATATAATTTTTTAAATTAAGATACTGATTTTTATTAAAATTTTATACATTACTCCGCCATTGTCGTGTAATGGTGTGATATTTTTCAGTAATCCTGCTTCAGTGAGTGCGCTGTGCTTTGCTGAACCAGATTTGAAAATTTGAACACTGTTGTTTTAGTACTTTCTGTATCTAAAAACGTTTCTCAAAAGCTACAGAAATTGTTCTTTGTTCTTAATACTTATAATTTTATCTACCTCCAACTTCAAAAACAACCTGCTCCATAATGATCAAGGCCTTCCTGTTCTTCCTGCTTCTTCAAAAGCTTCCTTTTCCTGATTAATCTCGCTTGCTTAGTGCTCATTTGAGAGGTGTAGTCTGACTTGGCTAGTCGTATCATGTCCAACAGCTGCAAACCTTTCATAGTATTTATTCACATTTTGTGAATCAGTTTTTATATAATGATGGTTTTCACAAAACTTACGTTTCTGGAAGTTTCTGGTACTTCTCGGTATTTTCAGCAGCCTCAGAATGTTACACGACCAAGATAACACACTCACTGTACGATAGGACTACAGAAACTCACTGCCCGAAACATAAGTTGTTGATAATTTCGCGCACAAAAGGAATATCTATGTTTGCGGCAGTGTAACCTACATAATGCTAGAAAATCTCCCCTAGTTCGGTTGGAAACCACTGTCTTCTATATGAAACAGGTATAAAATTACGAATATTCAAATATAAGCATGTCATACGATCAAGACTCTTATCCTCTGTACACAGATTACTTTAAAAATATAAATAATACTTAAAGTTCACGGATCGCAATAAATTTTGCTTCATTATATTCAGAAGAGTCCATATAATTTAATAAGATAAAACAATTAATTTTTTGAGAATTTTTGCCTACTGCCTCCCCTTAAGGTCAAGTCACACTGTTCACCACTGGACCGTCACGTAACTTCACGCCGGGTGTTCTTGGGAAGAAAGATTGGTCTTCGCGGGGGAGGGGGAAGGGTGTGTACATGAAGAAATTCTGACGTAATCGGCGCTCGGCGCAACTGAAATAAATAGGAACGTAGCTGGCATTGGCATCACTGAAAAATCGGGACAATCGACGTGAAGCGTTTCCGACACATCAAAACCGAACAATGGACTTATGGGCCATCTTTATTGTGCCGCTGTTAGCAAAGTGGCAATCGTGTCGTCCACAGCGCATTCGTCCATTGTGTGAAAGTTTTACAAGAAGCTGGACCTGAGAAGTGTTTCCTTCACTTTATGAGCAAATCAACATAAAACTAGCGGAAACAGCAAATCCAGCGGGCACTAAGTGTAAATGCAAATAAAACAAAATTTATACGAAAGCTAGCAGTAGAGCAACTGGTCTCAAGTAGTTTATTCAGTCCAAATACCAGCAACACCAAATCTACCAACAAACATCAAACTTTCACGCGACAACAGTTACAACTTTTCACTTTAATCCGATTTTGATTTTACACTTATCGAATACGTATGCATTAACCTTCTTATTAGGTACATTTTCAGATTAACCATAAAAAAAGATACAAGCTTTTCATCAGCAGATAATCCTGTTACTAATTTCCAAATTTTCACATTAAATGTTTTTCTTTAAATTCATGCTGTAAGGATAATACGCAAGCTGCTAGCTTGTAATGTACAGTATATCTAAAGATAAAGTAATATTAAAGCAGCTTCGATATATCGAAATTTCGTTTTTTTTTCAATACATCGAGGGCTGTTACTGATTATTTAAAAAAAATGCAGTTGATGTCTGTTTTACCTATGGCAGCGCCATCCAGCGGGCTAGCCATAGCGCCATCTGATTTCCCTCTTCAAGCTAGAAAAGTTTTGTTCTTTGTAGTTTTTTCCTTTGATGCTTATTTCGTGAGATGTGCACTGATAGTGATCGGACCAAATATCTCTTTGATCATAAAAATATTACAATGATTCAATCTCATCAGTGTAAATTTTTTGAATTTACCACAAAATAAAAAAGAGAGAATTTAGAGCCTGAAAAGTCTGTCTTCAGCCGCGGGCAGACTTGTTTCACCCTTCATCATCATAAAGGCTTAAACACTTGCCAACAGCTGAACACAGGGCATTCAAACTCGGAATTTAATTCCATATGTAACTGTTTCTCAGCTTCGCCAGACGGGTATATGCGAGTCCCTAAACAGAGGAAGCCATGCGAAACTGGCATAGGTTGTTTTACATATTTACAACTTCGGAATAATTGAACTATAAGACTGAATATGACTGACCACGTGAAAGGTCAAACAATTGTACAATACGGTTTAAAAATAACAGTTTTGTACAATGATGCCCATAGGATTATGATATTGAATGAGCCAAATGACTTAATGGTGATTGTAAAAATAAATAATTAAATAAAAAAAAAATAAAAAAAATTCAAATATTTGTAATTGGAAGGGTGCAAACTGCTAAGGTCATCGGTCCGCAGTCTTACAAACTACTTAAACTAACTCATTCTAAGGACATCACATACACACATGCCCGAGCGAGGACTCGAAGCTCTGGTGGGACTGGCCGCCTACTCCGCGACTTCGCGACCCAGATCACTCGTCCATTCCCTTGCGGAGCACATGGTTTGATTGTTAATTTGGTGAATGCAGTGTACCGATACTCCTTTTTATTTTGCGGTAAATTATTAAACTTTTCACTGTTTAATGTGGTTGAATCATTTTAATATTTTCTGTAGTCATAGGAACTTGAGAATGACGCCATAGCTGGCCAAAACTAGTTGCGCGTTTTACCTGGTGATGCCAACAGCAGAAAACATCTGCACTACTTACATATCATCTCCCACTCTGAAGTAGAGTGAAAATTTCATTCTGAAAATTACACTTGGTTGTGTTTGAAGAAGAATTTCTTCTACCATGAAACTCCTTTTGTCAGGTATGTGGGAAAATGTTGAAATGTTGAAATTTCTAATTTGCTCCAATAACTGGAAAATAGAAACGTCTAGCTTCAAATAAAACAGTTTATAATGGGTGGCGGTACTATCTCTTAGTGTCTAGGAAAAGAATACAGAGAGATAAACCGTTTGCCGAAAACACCTGAATGCGCCGGCCTAAACGCGGCCCATGAAATTTATAGTTTTTTCACATAGTTAAATCCTATATTTACGTATGAGTGAAACATACGCAATAGCTCATTTATCTCCCAAGCAATCACGAAACAATAGACATTTATTTATTTTTACCCAAAATTACTGACAAAAAAGGACAAGAAGCAATTAAATGGAAGCATAATAATAATAATAATAATAATAATAATAATAATAATAAAAGCCCTCCCTGTTCCACTCGTAGCACTTCTAGATTATTTGCCGTAAGCGAAAGCTCTGTTCTTGACAGCGTAAACCTACAAACACTTTCATCCAACTTGTCTTTCACTAACACTTGCTTCCTTTCAACAATACCTGAGAATATTTTGCCCACAACGGCATTTAAGATTTGTTATTCCGACAAATTTATTATTATTCATTGACACTTCAACTTTCTCAGGTTGTTGAAAGGAGAATACGAGTGTTATTTGAAGACAAGTTGGATGAAAACCTGTGTGGGTTTAGGACTCTTAGAGGCTGTCAGTGCTATGCGTGGAATATGGAACTGTATCTATATTTTATAGATCTAGCCCGTTTTTTTTAAAGAGAAAGCTATTGTCAGTTCTACAACATTATGGAATAGGGGGCAAACATCTGTGGACAATTAAAGGTGTTTACGTAGATTGTCAGGCAGCAATTAGAATTGACAGCAAATTGAGTTATCGTTCAGGCTAGTTTCATTGGTAAGACAAGGCTGTAACGAATCACCACTCTTATTCATACTAAAGATATGACAGATTCGATTGAAAGATTGCATTGTAATAGATCTAGGTGAAAGGTTTATCAATACCGCTTGCCAGAAGACAGTCGAAAAGGGGCTTTGGTTGTGTTTAGCCTTGGCTCGGGCCTGCTTATTCTGTATTCGCAGCTGTTCACCATATTTGATGGAACATTCCCTATTCGCCACCTGTTACCCGTCCAATGCCCTCGACAAGCCCTTCTTTAGTTATCCTGGAGACATCATTAACATCTCCCAGATTGTGGCTAAAATAAATGATCTAATTGATCAGGTGCTCGATGCCCGCAAATTTAGTGAAAATTTATTTTATTTATTTATTTATTTATTTGTTCCTTTGATGTCAACAAAATTTTCAAAGCTTTCTGTTTGGTGAATCCATCTGCGATACATGTCGAGGATGCGACTGCATAGCTGCCCGTTGGAGAGTGGCCGAGCACTCTAAAAGGCGCCTTGCTACGGAGCGCTTGGTTGCTCGTTGTCGGAGGTTCGAGTCCTCCCTCGGGCACAGGTATGTATGTGTTGTCCTTAACATAATTTAGTTCAAGTACTTTGTAGGCCTACGAGCTGATAATCGCAGCAGTTAAGTCCCTTTTTAATTTGTGACTGCATCATACACACATTAAAAATGTGTTCATTACCACGACTTAAGGGGTTAATGTCACTTTGCATAAATATGTAGTACACACAGAAACAACATGGCAGCTCTCTTTATTGCTCATGCAAAAAGAAATTGACAAGCTGTACGACAATAACAGAGATATACTTTGTCTTCCAAGTTGCAGCGTACGTCTGTACCCCTAATATTCGGTGTCACGTCTTCTTGCCCTGATGCACGTCTGTGTTCGTCGTGACTTACTGTCCAGTAGATCATGAACGAACTGATGGTTCAGCTAGTCCCATCCCTCCACGGCGTTTCGAAGTAGATCTTTCAGATTGGTTGGTGCGTCGTCTCGTCAGAAACAAGCTATTTTAAATGTATCCCAGGCATATTCGATAGAGGGACTTGTCTGGAGAATATTCTGAGAATTCAGAATAAAACTTTCACTCTGCAGCGGAGTGTGCGCTGATATGAAACTTCCTGGCAGATTAAAATTGTGTCCCGGTTAATCTGCCAGGAAGTTTCATTCTGAGAATTCTAATCTTGTTGTTATGATCCACAAGACGTGTACCATAAGAGCGAAAACCTTCGTCCATTAAGACGAATCCCTCACCAAAATGCTTCCGATATGGTTGCACTATACGTCGTAGGATGCTGTAGTCATTTGACTGCCTTCTACAACCACCTGTGTACCACGGAGACGTCACATTATTCCACCCCGAAACATCAGGAAACCCTACCTTTCTCCACTCGCTAGATGGTGTGTCTAAGAGGTTCATCCTGAACAGGCTGCCTGAAAAAACGTCACCGACGATTTTAAACTGTAGCTAGATGGGGGTATCATCTATGAATAGCACTTAATACCAGTACTGACGAGTCCATTCAGTATGCTGATGGGCCCATCTCTACAACGCTGTTGTTGTCTAGGTGTCGAAACTCGCCATGAACGTCGGGAGTGAAGGTGCATGTGATGCAGTTTAATACATGCAGTTCGAGTTGCAAAACTACTTTGTGACTGCAAGAAAACCAGCATTCAGTACGGTGGTATTCCTCTCAGGGTATTTACGAGTTGAAATCCGTTAGCAGCGGCGATCAGCTGCTGTGGTAGATTTTGGGCGGACAGAATGAGTCAAGTCATCGACAGTTTCTGTATTTCTGAACCTCCACCGCGTCCGAGCAACATCGCTTTGATTCACTTTGAGACGTGTGGAAACTTCCCTTGATAAGAGTCTTTCCTTATTATTAAAAAACTGCTCCAGTCACTTTTACTTGAAATGATATTTATTCCATGAACCGGTTTTCGAACTTTTTCAGGTTCATCATCAGATGGATCATGTTACAATAACATTTTAAGCGTCATGTCGGATGCTGGCTCTGTGGTGGAAAGAAGGAAATTATTTTAAAAAACTCGAATTGCACGTTGCTTAGGTCGTGTTTTGTATTTGTAAGATTCCGTGAAATTTGCTGATTTACTTACTGCGACTGTATGGCCGGACTTTCGTGGTTAATTTCCATTTCTTACGTCTTCTTTTGTTTAAGTCACAGTAAAACATCACTTTTCTGTTGGGTTCTACACTGTACTATAAACAACACTTTACCAGCGCCCAACATGTGCTTTTACAGCTGCTGTTATTTACAAACGTCTTAATTCGAAGATATAACACTCTTTGTACAGGTAAGTTTGTTTTGAGTATGATACAGTCGATTGTTTTCTTAAATAATATTTGAAAATAAGTCACGGGTTCTTAAACATCCGTAATGGATAATCTAAATAGAGTCTTTCCTGACACAAAGTAACATTGCCGATACGATCAAACATAAATTATAGGCATGGCAGAACAGCAGTCGAAACAAGTAATATGCTTCCTTCCTTTTGTTATAACTGGACAGATAAACCATTTTTACCCACTCTGTCTCCTTGGCTCTGCTCATGCTTGGTTATTTATATGTTTGTGCGAGTTGAGTGACACCAATGAACAATCTATAGAACTGTGCTCTTGATGCAATATACACATTCAAAGTCACTGCTGAGGAGACCTTGGAATCAACGTGCCGCAACATTTCTTTCTTTCTTTCTCTCTCTTTCTCTCTATCTACATCTCTCTCTCTCTCTCTCTCTCTCTCTCTCTCTCTCTCTCTCCCAATCAATTTTACAGGCTTGTCAATATAGATCGTTAAACGGCCGCTTTCTGAGCAAACAGCCAGTCGACCTGTTCACTTCCTTTGTACCAGGAAAACGTAAGAAAGTGTAAAGGCTGCAGTCAGCATTATTATGCCGACCTGATGAATGCCGTTCCGCTTGAATAATAACGCAACGCAGCACTGCGTGAAACGTCATTCCGAACGCTGTAGTTCCGAGAAAAACTGAGCAAAGCCGAGACTTCACGCTGCCCACACAGGGTTTCCGCGACATTCTCGGCTTCAGTTTAACAAAATGTCTTACCCGAAAATTGTTTTCCGGACGCTAGTTTAGTTGCGGTTTTGTGGTGCCGAAGGTATATACATTCTATTTCTTCTCAAAATGATATCGCGGATGTTTTAATTGACACTGTTAAGGTAAATAATGATTACAGTAACATTGGTTCACTTGCCGGGGTCTATCAAGGGCCTTTATAGCGGGATAAAATGTCCATTATTAACTCTTGACGTAGATTCAGTTCAGTTAAGACATTGTAGTTACGTGGTTCTGAGGCTTATTGCGCTCAATTCTTATTTCAGTGTGTGTGAAGTGAGCTTACAACATACTTGGTAGAAATTTGTTTTCATCAAGAGGGGAGAAAAAAGTCACTGGCCGAGAGCAAGTCTTCATATACGATGTTAACACTGTCTAGTTAGAAAGTTCCTAACAGTCTCTCAGAATCTTCCACCATCTTATAAATTCCCCCTGCTTTACCATCACTCCTATTACAAGGGATGTATGCACTTATGGTTCTATTTGCACTGCGTAACGCATATTCCATGAGGGGCCGTAGGTTTTACCAATTCTTCAGACTGGTGAAACAAAGGTTTTTCGTTTATTACGGACTTCAGATCTCGATGTAGATAATGTCCCACGCAGTTTCAGCACGCAGGTCGCAGATTCTTGATGTCTGAAGCTAAAATGCTGTGAAAATGATTTAAGGGCTTTAAACTACGATTTCCTTCATAAAACGCGGGATGTCAGTGGATTTTGAATTTATTCTTCCAATGTACTAAGCAGTACATTGAACGATATTCACTTTATGATAATTACTAGTGCCCTGATGATAAATATACAAGTTCCATAATGAGACAAGGTGCTACAGGTTAACAGTTCGATGGTCGACACTGGACTGTGCTCGGCCAGGCGTGGCTGCTAGTTGCTGCCTCTGTGTTTTTGGCGGCAAACGAACCTTCTAGATTCTTCGCTCGTATTTTTTTCATATAAATTACAATGAACAAAGTACCAAATGGGTTCAAACGAAAGCTTATTAACAGAAAAGTGTTACGTTGAAATTACGCTATTATCTAATGTTTATTTAAATAATAATAAATGATATGTAGGAATGTTAGCATCGAGACGGTAGACGGCAGCCAATCAGATCACGCCGGCCGCGATGGCCGAGGGGACTGAGGCGCTCCAGTCACGGTCTGAACGGACACTATGGTCGGGGGTTCGAATCCCCCCTCGCGCATGGATATTTGTGCCGTCCTTAGTATTAGCTAGTTGATAAGTAGTTTATAAGTTTAGGGACTGATGACCCCGTAGTTAAGTCCCATAGACTCTACAAACATTTGAACATTTTTCAGATCACGTCTACGCTATATTGCTGTGCTTTCTCACGGTCCATACATCATCTCTGTCATGTGTTATGCTACCCCTTCCATAGATTACATCATGATACTTTGCCTACTGTCAGCCATCTATTTGGCTTCTATAAAATTTACAAGTCCAAACTAAGATAACTCTAAATACTATTATTATACTAATAAAGATATAAAATCAGACTTGTCACAAGCTATAAATTCGAAAGATAAAACGCTATTTCAAGATAAAAAATGTAGTTCATCGAAAGAGAAAGAAATAACTATGAAGTGGCACGTGACTTAAGTTTCTCTATTTCACGTGGAGGAAGAAGGATCCTTTAGGCAGCGTAAAGTATAAATCACACATTGAGCTCTGCTAGCACTTCCAAATATTATTACTTTTTGTTTAAAACTCATGAAAACAGAGAAAAATCCATAACAACAACGGAATTAAGAATGTGCTATCACACAATGAACCCCTTCTGCGTCGGTGATTCTAAATGGCATCATTAAGTATTCTATGATTTTTTGAGCTCCTTATATATTCAATGAAGCCATTTGGCATAGCGTAGTTTCGTAGTAAGAAATACACGAAGCGTTACCAAATTTTAGTCCGTTTCCATGAAACGTCCCGATCTGCTAGCAACAAATTCTGGCAACCCAGTGCCCAAACATTGGACTGAGGTGAAGTTCGACACATCGCATTATAGCCGACTCTGCACCAGACGAAGTAAGATGGCGTACGCAGATCTGTCCCAGAATGTAAGAGGAGGTGAAAGGTGCCGTGCCATCGTTAGACATCACACCCGCGCCAGCATTCATAAAGCGAGCCAGCCCTCATAACGGCGGCAGCGCGGAAGGATGCGGCGAGTCCGTGGGGTTGCAGTTAGTGGAGGTTTCACCGAGTCTGAAAGGAGGGGCGGCCCCCCATCCTTCTACGATCGACTCATCAAGGGCGCTCCCTGTCAGGCCACGATCAAGACCACTGGCATCGACCTCTTCTGTCAGTTCGTCCATGCATCAACACTTCTGGGTCGTCGTATTGCTACCAGCCATCTGCTGAGAACAGTTACTAAAACGAGGTTCATTTTTTTATTTTTATACTAGCGTTATCCGGGTATTTATTTATTTAATCGAACCTTGAGTTAGTACTTTTCCTACCCACTCTCTCTCTGTCCATCTCCTTTTTTTTTTTTTTTTTTTTTTTTTTTTTTTTTTTTTTTTTTTTTTTTTTTTAAATGTTACTTTTATCAGAAAAAATATAAGAAATCACAGGTAAAAATACACTCGTTTCGAAGAATCCAGTCACGAAATTCAACAATAATGATTGTAATAATATCACAGATGGATCACTTGATGTAATGCGCGAAACGTCAAATCGATTTTTTTAAAGAGATGTATTAAAAGTAATTTCCTTTTTACTGCTTTATTTATTTACTCTTATATTTACTTATTCGTATGCTTATCCTTACAGAGAAAGAGCTGAAGACATTGTAACACGCATAGACCAAATATATGGTTTGTGGCATCACGTTTTGCTGTACGTAACCTCCTTGCTATAGAGTCGCAAAGCCGCGGTGGAGTAGCCGAACGGTCTAAAGCGTCTCGCTGCGGAGCGCGCAGTTGCTCGCCGTGGAGGTTCGAGTCCGCCCTGGGGCATGGGTGTGTGTGTTTGTCCTTAGGTTAGCTTACCTAGGTTTAAGTAGTTTGTAGGCTACGGACTGATGATCACGCAGTTTGGTCCGATCGATTTACGGACATTTGATAGAGTCGCAAACGTCATCGCTGGCCTTCAGTCCGAATTTTATTAATAATAATTTGACAACTTTCAACCACCATATCTTCCACCCCCTTATAGCTGTCGGCATGGAACAGCTATGGTGTACAACGGACAACAATTACACACACACACACACACACACACACACACACACACACACACCATTCATTTGCGTTCTGTAGCTTTCGCTGCAGAGCGAAATATTAAAACACACACACACACACACACACGTAGAATTTTATATACACCGATAACTTTCCATCCCGATATACTCCACCCTTTTATCATTATCAACCCTCAAGCAACAATGCAACCAATAAAACCATTTTCAAAGAGTAAATATAATATTCAAAGAATCATTATTGTTCCGCATTTCCCGTTACATTCTTCAAATTACTAAATATCTATCAGATCGCTATAAAACCGTGCCTAAAACCTTCCTCAGGTATAAATTAGTAACTGTACAAATATTTAAGTCTCTGCGTCTTGTCGTTTGGACGTGATAAGCGTACACCGAACAGACACTCACATTAATGTATATAGATAAATAGCTATCCGATCGCCATCAAACCCTGCCTAAAGCCTTTCCCGGGTAGACATTAGTAACTGTAGAAAATTTTTAGCTCTTTATGTCTTGTGGTTCAGACGTGATAAACGTACACCGAACAGACATTCATATTTACAGAAATAGACTAGCTGAAAACCAGGCGTTGCCCGGGTATTTATTTATTTATTCCTGCCATTTTTCACGTATGTGTGTAAAATCTCATGGGAAGACAGTAGTAAAGAAGTAATAGATTATAACTTTTTGCTTGATGGGGCTGTTTTCTATGGACTTTACTGTTTATATGCTCATATCTCATGAACTACTTGTCGTACTGTGATACAATTTAGAAGGTACTTTCAACTATATGTGTGCATACTGTCTATAAAATTTCCCGCGGCTACAATTGGTAGTGTACAAATTATAAATTGTAGCGTCATACTGAATGCCGTAGTTTTACTCCATATACAGCGGAAAAGTAGTAAGCGAAAAGCTTGTTTCCTTTCATCATTTTGCTGTGGTTGTCATCTAGTAAAAGTTTTCAAAAATTTGAAATTATGTTTAAATTTTGTTGCAAGTCGCTGAGTACTCTCATTCTAATAAAGCGTGTTTATAAAGTCTCACCGCATGATGTGGCAGTTTTTTTTGCCATTCCTGTTGTTTATGACGTCATATCTTCTGAACCGTGTGTCGTATGCAATTATTAACCTTGCAGCAATTGTTACCTCACGGTAACGAATATGTGCCCCAAATTGGATGTAATCGGTCCAGTGCTTTAGGAGAAAATGAGCAGCATTGTCGATAAATGCAGCAGTTTTTCGCGCATCTCATTGTTTATAATGTCATACCTCGTGAACTGTGTATCGTACGTGAATCTTACACTCATGCGTTGAAGCTTACGTGTACGAAATTTCATCAAGATTGGAACGAAACTGTAGATTTGTATGCAGTACGTAACACGCTGTATATATAAAGATTTATCATGTACCGAAGAATACAAACGAGGAGCAAGTCTCCGAGTCATGAAATGAGTTGTTGTTGTACCTACAGCATTATTTCAAATCATATAATGTTTGTAAATCTATGGGACTAAACTGCTCCGAGGAGACATAGGCGCTCCAGTCACGGTCTGCACGGCCACTACGGTCGGGGGTCCGAATCCCCCCTCGGGCATGGATATTTTTGCCGTCTTAAGGATAAGCTAGTTGGTAAGTAGTTTGTAAGTTTAGGGACTGATGACCCCGCAGTTAAGTCCCATAAGCTTAACAAACATTTGAAACATTTGAAACTAAACTGCTGTGGTTATGTCCCTATACTACTTAAACCAACTTAAACTAACCTAATAGCAACACACACACACACACACACACACACACACACACACACACACACACACACAAACACACATGGTCAGGGAGGATTCGAACCTCCGACAACGAGCAGCAACGCGCTTCGCAGCGAGGTTCCTTAGAACGCTCGGCCACTCCACCGCGGCTGTTATCGTGTTATTCGGTCGGCAAGTTCGTTTCTAAATATTTACGATGTTGAGCAGTGCTAAGAGTTATGATGGTGGAGACCCCGCTGGTGAGATTGCGTCTTTCTGGGTGAGAAAACGCACGCAGCGGTGGAGTGACCGAGCGGTCTAAGACGCCTTGCAGCGGAGCGCGTGGCTGCTCGTCGTCGGAGGTTCTAATCCTTCCTGGAGCATGGGTGAGTGTGTTGTTCTTAGGTTAGTTAAGTAGCTTCCAAGTCTAGGGACTGATGACCATAGCAGTTTGGTCCAATAGGTTAACAAACATTTAAAGAAAATGCGCTGGTTTCAGGGACACACTTTGTTCTCATCTTCCTTCAACTCGGGTGCTGAGAGGCGAGATACTTGGTCTAGTCTCACGAGGTTCAACAAATTGTGTGGAGATGCAGGAAATCCTACGTGTATGCAGATATTACTGAAACAAAACTTTTTTACCATACTTGTTTCGTCTTTATTTGCAAGGTTTCTAGCCCTGGGGTAGTGTGAAGAACTTGTGCTTTGTAATGCAAACTAAGTGCAGACAGAATTGCACACCCTCTAGTGTTAACAGATTTTATATCGGTTAGTGATATATTTGACGGGTATTAGGTGGAGATCTAATAATTGCAGAAGGTTTTGGTCATGAAGTTTAAAGTTATTAATTTCTTGCTACGGAAGCATACAGTCTTCGTTATTAAGGTAAATTAATTTCTTAGGGCTTTCCGGTAAATTTATTTGATTCTAGGACAGAATTAGTAATTAGCTATGAGGACCAGACGGGTCTGCACACACAGTTTCGTTATGCCTCACGTGAAAGGCAATACCTCGTTTACAGACGCCGCAAACACGCTGCGTTGCACATGCCCTGCTTGTTTACGTGCCGCAGCTCCGACAATAAGGAAATTAAATGTCATTGCTTTGATAAGCTCTGCCTAGAAATGAATTCATTAATAAATTGCATGCCGATCAGTTAATTTTTCTTGTCTTTTGTTGGTTGAAATGTACGCACACTGTCGACAGGGACATTCATTTACTTCGTAACGATAATCAGGACGCTACTGTGTTTATTTACCTTTCTTCTATTTGACTGTTAAGTCAACCAAACGTTCAAACTAATAATTTTTATAAAAATAATGAATATACAATTTTCAAATGTTTGTAAACCTAATGGCCCAAACTAATAAGGTTATGGGTCCTTAGAGTTGCAAGGTAGTTAAACTAACTTACGATAAGGACAACACACACATTCATGCTCGAGCGAGGACTCGAACCTGCGGCAGAAGCGGCCACGAAATCATCGGCTATTCTTCCATACTTGGATGTATTCTGCAATAATTTATTCAATATTTGTCCTCGCGAAAAATAAATCATTTACACTAAAATCTTTCCTTTAAGTAATTTGTACCCCGTGTTTCAATGGTTTCAGCAGAAGCCGCGGAGTAGTGGTCAAGCGCTAAAATAAATAAATAAATAAAAATAAAGAATATAAAAAAGCGCTCAAAAATGCCTTAATGCGGAGCGAGCGATTGTTTGCCGTCGGAGGTTCGAGTCCTCCCTTGGGAATGGGTGTATGTGTTTTCATTAGAAGTTAGTTTAAGCAGTTTTTACGTCTAGGGACTGATGACTAAGGCAGTTTGGTACAGTAGGTTTACTGACATGTGAAAAGTTTTTGCTGAAATTTCCGCCAATCATGAGAAACAAAAGTAGCTTAGCGGAATGGGCGCCTGATCTAAGGCGTCATGATACGTACTGAGCGACTATTGTCGTCGGAATTTTGAGACTTCCCTCGGGCATGGTTATGTGTGTTATCTTTAGAGTGAGTTAAGGTAGATTGTAAGTGCGGGGATTGATGATCATACCAGTTTGGTCCAATAGGTTTACCAACATTTGAACATTTGAGAAACAGTAGTAGTATTTTTATGTCAAATAAATTTATGTCATAATTATGTGCTATATGTCAGTTAGTTTGTGTTTTGTCCTCCGCGGCCTATCTTTCAGGAAAGTATCTGCTCAGAACGCGTGGGATGCGTCGACAGCTAAAACAACTAGTAATACAAGTTCAGCTAAAACAACTATACATATTAGTAATACAAGTTGTATTTACTAAAGTTTACAAATACTCAACTTCTCGTCTGTTCTCCCGGCAGCATCTTTTTGCCCTATACTAGCTGCGCTTACTCATAGTAACTGCCTACTTCGGAGCCGAGTTCAGAGGTGCTCTTCCAGACGCATGTCAGGCTAGTTATAGCTGCTTGTAGAGGGCGCGCTCCTCGTTTGCTCCCTCCAGGAGGCGCGGCGCCGGCGTGTGATTGGCTACCGGTCAACCGCTGCCTTCTTCACGATCGTTTTCGTGCGTCTGGCGTGTGGCGATGACTTAATGCCACAACAGGTTGGATAAGAGCAAATTCAATAGGTCTTTCATTTGAGACATGTACAATCCGTTGTTCATTGTTGATGCTCAGTAGACCCAAACTTAAAGGAAATCGGCGAAATGCGACGAGTATTGAGTGATAGCGGCCGGTGCCACTACGTTAGTAATGTGTGGACAAGTTGAGAATTTGGCTCTGACGGGAGGCACGCAAGAGTAACCCGCGCGGCTGTGATCACTATGTGCCCAATGGTGTATTGGTCAGCGCGGTGCCTACTAAGCAGGAGGATCCGGTTTCGCATCGCAGCGCTGCGGAGCGGCCAAGCACATTGAGGCGCTATGCTACGCTGCGCGAGGCCGTTCCCGTCGGGGGTTCGAATCCCCCCTCGGGCAATGATGTTTGTGTTGTCTTTAGTACAAGGTAGTTCATAAGTAGTTTATAAGTTTAGGGAGTGATGACCCCGCAGTTAATTACCATAAGCTTTACAAACATTTGAACATTTTATCGTATCGCGGCTAGGCGCCACGTTACGGATTACACGGCCGCTCCTGTCGAAGGTTTCAGTCCTCGCTCGGACATGGATGTGTTTTGTGCCGTTGGAGTAAGTTACTTTACGTAGTTTGGAAGTCTAGGGACCGATGACCTGGACAGTTTAGTCCCTTTATTTTACAAACAAGTAAAAATTTAATGAAATTTCTTCTTTGAGCACTCATTGGGTGAAATTAAAATGTAGGGTGAAATTAAAATGTAGGGTGACAGTTGATACGCCGACCGCGGTGGCCGAGGGGACTGCGGCGCGTCAGTCACGGTCTGCACGGCCACTACGGTCGGGAGTTCGAATCCCCCTTCGGGCGTCGATATTTGTGCCGTCCTTAGTATTAGCTAGTTCACAAGTAGTTTGTAAGTTTAAGGACTGTGACCCCGTAGTTAAGTCCCATAAGCTCTATGAACATTTGAACATTTGACAGTTGATACAGACGAGACACCAAAAGAGATATGAAGGTGTAGAACGTTTGCTACTATTCAGCAACTGGTCCTTTAAGACGACATATCTAGGCAGCTTCTAATATTCCCTCTTATAACACACACAAATGTATATACATGTGGCGTTTGTTCGGAAAGAACAGACATCACATTCTGATCCTGCAGCTGTTATTATTTAATATTCATAGAATATATGACTTCAACTGCTATTGGGCAAAGCTGAAAATGTGTACCCAGCCGGGATTCGAACACGGGTCTCCTGCTTTCTAGGCAGATGCGCTGACCCCTACACCACTGGGGACACAGTGATCACCGCACCTGCAAGGACTACCCATGCACGCCTCCCGTCAGATACAAATTCCCAGCTTCGCCCTGCCCATAGTACTCAAACTCGTAGTTTAACTAATTCCCGTAAGAGTAAGGGCTTCAAACTTGCCCACCCCTCCCCACTAACGATAGGATCATTGCCCGTCACCGGCATATTATATATATACATGTGGCGCTTGTTCGGAAAGAACAGACATCACATTCTGATCCTGCAGCTGTTATTATTTAATATTCATAGAATATATGACTTCAACTGTTATTGGGCAAAGCTGAAAATGTGTACCCAGCCGGGATTCGAACCCGGGTCTCCTGCTTTCTAGGCAGATGCGCTGACCCCTACACCACTGGGGACACAGTGATCACCGCACCTGCAAGGACTACCCATGCACGCCTCCCGTCAGATACAAATTCATGGGTAGTCCTTGCAGGTGCGGTGATCACTGTGTCCCCAGTGGTGTAGGGGTCAGCGCATCTGCCTAGAAAGCAGGAGACCCGGGTTCGAATCCCGGCTGGGTACACATTTTCAGCTTTGCCCAATAGCAGTTGAAGTCATATATTCTATGAATATTAAATAATAACAGCTGCAGGATCAGAATGTGATGTCTGTTCTTTCCGAACAAACGCCACATGTATATATATAATATGCCGGTGACGGGCAATGATCCTATCGTTAGTGGGGAGGGGTGGGCAAGTTTGAAGCCCTTACTCTTACGGGAATTAGTTAAACTACGAGTTTGAGTACTATGGGCAGGGCGAAGCTGGGAATTTGTATCTGACGGGAGGCGTGCATGGGTAGTCCTTGCAGGTGCGGTGATCACTGTGTCCCCAGTGGTGTAGGGGTCAGCGCATCTGCCTAGAAAGCAGGAGACCCGGGTTCGAATCCCGGCTGGGTACACATTTTCAGCTTTGCCCAATAGCAGTTGAAGTCATATATTCTATGAATATTACACACAAATGTGTTACACCGAAAACAGATGCGGCGACCCTCAGTGAGCGTCGCGTTTTGTCCACCCCTGATCACACGCCTCGCTGTGTTTACAGCCAGACTCTCGTTCCGGTGAACGGAGTATAGGTGCGAGTCGGTAGAAATTGGATGGGAACGAAGGAGAAGAAGGTGAGGAGAAAGAGGGATATGATCGCGAAACCACACTTTTTTATTTCCGCTGCAAGTTTTGCGCAGCTATTTTACAGTGGCCGATTCTCAATTATAATTTTTGGCTCGTAATTACTCAGAGAGCGGAAGCTCATCCTGTTAACAGAGTGCCGCGTATTTTTCACTGCTGTTGGCAGCGCGGCAGGCTGGCTGCGTTGGCGGCGGCGATGCGCCTGGCCGCGCCGCCCCCGGCAGCCGCCATTGTCTCAGCAGCCGCCGCCCCCGCCGCCCCCAACACCCCCGCCTCCGCCCCCGCCGCCTCCATCTGGTCCGCCGCGCCGGTCGCGGCATTCTTCCTCCGCTCCGGCGCTCGTTCTGCATTCTTAGTCACCAAGTGGCGGTCGATAACAACCCACCACCACCACCAGCAACCACCACCACCGCCACAACAAAGAGCAGAGGGTGCAGGGACGCGAACGCTGGAGGAATTGACATCGCGTCACGACACCCCTTTTACGTTTCTTAAGGATGTCGTTCTCTTCCTCGCGTCTGTCTCTGCCGTCTTTGCCGAGGGAGGAGGAGTGGTCTTACCGAGAAAAATGCTATCGTTTCGGCTGCAGCAGATTCGTCGACTATTATGCGCAGACTAGTTTAATTTGACCCAAGGACGTGGCGTGTCGATGTCACCAGAAGACTGGGGAGGGCAGATAGGGCAGCGCTGTTACCGTCCCTCCATCTGATGTAAAATTGCCTGCGTCGAGGCAGTGCATTCTAAAAACCTCCACTGTTTTAATTCAGAGTAATTATATATCCATCAGCCGGCCGCAGAGGCTGCGCGCCAGTCACAGTTCGAATGCCCCCCCATTCGGGCACGGATGTTTGTGTCGTTTTTAGTATAAGGTAATTAGTGCGGCTCGTTAGCACAGTGGTATAGTGCCAGACTGCGAACCCAAAGATCACAGGTGCGATCCCCGCCAGGTCCCAGGATTTTTTCTTTCACCTCTGGCAGTGTCGCTGATGTGAAAAATATCGAGTAGCACCGTGGTTCGGAACCCACGTTAAACTGTAGGTCCCCCTATAACTGGCTGGGTAAGTCAGTTCGAAGTTCGGAGGAAGGCAACGGCATGTTGTTGTTGTTGTGGTCTTCAGTCCGGAGACTAGTTTGATGCAGCTCTCCACAATACCCTACCCTGTGCAATCCTCTTCATCTCCACATAAGAACGGCAACCTACATCTGTCTGAATCTGCTTACTGTATCCATCTCTTGGTCTTCCTCTGCGATTTTTACCCCACACACTTCCCTCTATTGCTAAATTCACAATTCCTTGATGTCTAAGAATGTGTCCTACCAATCTATCCCTTCTTTTAGTCAAGGTATGCCAGAAATTTCATTTCTCCCCAATTCTGTTCAGTACCTCCTCATTAGTTACGCGATCCACCCACCTAATCTTCAGCATTCTTCTGTAGCACCATATTTCAAAAGTCTCAATCCTCTTCCTGTCCGCACTGCTTATCGTTCATGTCTCAGTCCCATAGAAGGCAACACTCCATACAAATGCCTTCAGTAAGGACTTCCTTAGGCTTAAATCAATATTCGAGGTTAACAAATTTCTCTTTTTCAAGAAAGCTTTTCTACCCATTGCCATTCTGCATTTTATATCCTCTGTGCTGCGACCATCATTTGTTATTTTACTGCCCAAGTAACAAAACTCATCTACCTCCTTTATTGCTTCGTTTCCCAATCTAATTCCTTCAGCAGCACCTGATTTTCTTACACTGCACTCCATTACCCTAGTTTTGCTCTTGTTTCTGTTCATCTTATATGCACCTTTCAGCACACTGTCCATTCCGTTCAATTGCTCTTCCAGGTCCTTTGCTGTATCTGAAAGAATTATTATGTCGTCGGCAAAACGCAATGTTTTTAATTCTTCCCCCTGAACTTTAATTCCTTCACCAAATTTCTCCTTGCTTTCCTTTATAGCTTGCTCATTGTGCAAATTGAACAACATTGGAGAAAGACTACAACCCTGTCTTACTCCCTTTCCAACCACTGCATCCCTTTCATGCCCTTCAACTCTGGCAACTGCTGTCTGGTTTTTGTACAAGTTGTAAATAACCTTACGTTCCCTATATTTTACTCCTGCTTGCTTCAGAACTTGAAAGAGTTTATTCCAATCAACATTGTCAAAAGCCTTCTCCAAATCTACAAAAGCTAGAAATGTAGGTTTGCCTTTTCTTAATCTATCTCCTATGATAAGCCGTAAAGTGAGTATTGCCTCCCGTGTTCCTACCTTTCTCCTGAACCCAAACTGATCTTCCCGAGGTCGGCTTCTACCAGCTTTTCCATCCTTCTGTATATAATTCGCGTTAATATTTTGCAACCATGACTTATTAAACTGATGGTTCTGTAGTTTTCACACCTGTCTGCACCAGCTTTCTTTGGAATGGGGATTATAACATTTTTCTTAAAGTCTGAGGGTACTTCTCCTGTCTCATACATCTTACGCACCAGGTGAAACAGGTTTGTCATGGCTGGTTCTCCCAGGGACTTCAGTAGCTCTGAGGGAATATCATCTACTCCAGGGGCCTTGTTTCGACTTAGGTCTTTCAGGGCTCTGTCAAATTCTTCTCTCAGTACAGTATCTCCTATTTCATCTTCATCTACATACTCTTCCCTTCCTACAATATTGTCTCGAAGTTCATTTCCTTTGTAGAGCCCCTCTGTATACTCTTTCCACCTTTCAGCTTTCCCTTCTCTGCTGAGAACTGGTTTTCCATCAGTGTCCTTGATATTCATAGAGCTGTTTTTCTTATCTCCAAATGTTTCTTTTATTTTCCTGTAGGCTGTATCTATTTGTCCCCTATTTATACATTCTTCTGCATCCTTGCATTTGCCTTCTAGCCACTCCTGCTTAGCCATTTTGCACTTCCTGGCAATCTCATTTCTTAATCGTCTGTACTCCATTTTGCCTGTTTCATTTACTGCATTTTTATATTTTCATCGATTAAATTTAGTATCTCCAGTGATATCCAAGGATTTTTTTGTAGGTCTTGCCTTCCTACCTAATTTGTCCTCTGCTACCTTAACTATTTCATCTCTCAATGCTACCCATTCCTCCTCTACTGTTTTATTTTCCCCTGTTTCTGTCAATTGTTGCCTAAAGCTCCCTCTGAAATTCTTAAGAACCTTAGGTTCCTGCAATTTATCCAGGTCCCATCTCCTTATTTTCCTACCTTTCTGCAGTTTTTTTTTCAGTTTCAGGCTACAGTTCATAACCAACAAGTTATGGTCAGAGTCTATATCTGCCCCAGGGCATATCTTACACTGTGAAGCCTGGTTCCGATTTCTATGTCTTACCATTATAAAATCTAACTGGTATCTTCCGGTGTCCCCTGGTCTCTTCCACGTATACAACCTTCTTTTGTGATTCTAGAACCAGGTGTTTGTTATAACTAAATTATGTTCTGTGCAAAATTCTACCAGGCGGCTTCCGCTTTCATTCCTTTTGCCCAGACCATATTCACCTACCATCTTCCTTTCGCTTCCTTGTCCTACTACCGAATTCCAATCTCCCATAACAATTAAGTTTTCCTCTCCTTTAATTGTCTGAATAATTTCCTTTAGCTCCTCATATATTTCTTCATCATCGGCAGAGCTAGTTGGCATATAAACCTGTACTACTGTTGTCGGTGTTGGCTTCGTATCTATCTTGACAATGATAATACGATCACTGTGCTGGTCATAATAGTTTACCCGCATTCCTATTTTCTTATTCATTATCAATCCTACTCCTGTGATACCACCAATTGATTTTGTATTTATAATCCTGTACTCACCTGATCAGAAATCCTGTTCATCCTGCCATCTAACTTCACTAATCCCCACTATATCTAACTTCAAACTATCCATTTCCCTTTTTAAATTTTCTAATTTTCCTACTCGATTAAGGGATCTAACATTCCACGCTCCGACCCGTAGAATGCCAGTATTGTCTTTCCTGATGATCACATCCTCCTGAGTAGTCCCCGCCCGGAGATCCGAATGGAGGACTATTTTACCTCCGGAATATTTTACCCGAGAGGATGCCATCATCATATATTCATACAGTAGAGCTGCATGTCCTCGGGAAAGGTAACGGCTGTAGTTTCCCCTTGCTTTCAGCCGTTCGCAGTAGCTGTGTGGCAAAGCCACATTGGCTGATGTTACAAGGCCAGCTCAGTCAATCATCCAGACTGTTGCCCCTGTAACTACTGAAAAGGCTGCTGCCCCTCTTCAGGAACCACACGTTTGTCTGGCCTCTCCACAGATACCCCTCCGCTGTGGTTGCACCTACGGTGGTTGCATCTGTATCGTTGAGGCACGCAAGCCACCCCACCTCGGCAATGTCTGTGGTTCATGGGAGTGGAGGCAACGGCATACCACCTCCAAATAGGACCATGCCTAGTAAAACACTGTTGTCTTGAAACCAATCTTATGATTGTTGACTGCTTTACCTTTTTTATCTTAGTTGATAACTAGTTTGTAAGTTTAGGAACTGATGACCCCGCAGTTCAGTCTCTTAAGCTTGACAAACATTGGAACATTTATATCCATCAACATCCGTTAATCTGTTTTGATTTATTTTTGCAACCGGTTTAGGTATTACATTAATACTATCTTCAGGCCATGTCATACCATTATAAACAAACCGGTATATAAAGCGAGTTCGACTGTTCACTTGAATGGATGGTATAACATGGCCTAATGTAATACCAAAACTCTCCGCTGCAGAGTGAAAGTATCATTCTGTGTCAATATTTAGTTAGTGAGTTTGGTGGGAGCTGTGTTCGCGAAAACTACTAATAAGTAGCCTTGTTTAAATATTTTCTGCCCTGGTAGCGTGAATCTTGACAGATATTTTGTGCAGTGGCACTTTCCAGTACGCGGTTATATGAAGCGGTTGAATAATTTCCAGACATTTGAAACCAGTGCCTGCGTTCATTGTGACATTACAGATACAGGGGGATGCTGATTATTTCCATGTGAAAGGCGGGTTTTGACAGGCTGCTGGGTTCCCCAGCCGGCTGGCTAATAGTTTGGACCTGGTGAATGCAATACAGGTAGGATTTTTCCTAATCTGCTCGGAAACCGGAAACGGATCTTTTGGATGATCGAGGTTGGCTCTCGGAGATATCGCCACACACATTATTCTTATAATCCATATAAAATCACGGAATTATCATACGGCAAATACAATTATATGAATGGATTCATGAGACTTATGAAAATCAAACGCCGCAATTACAATTTCAATATCCCTTACACATAAAAAACCGACATATTTCAGTACTATAATAATATTATTATGTGACTTATATTTACAATTATTGATGTATAGTGTGATGCCACGCTTAATAGCTACCTGAGAAAAGAGCTTCCGTCTCAACAATTTTTAGTATTGTTAAATATATATTTGTTTACTTTAAATGAAAACATAAAAAATGTGACTGTTGTTTTAAATTATTGAAACACAAGGTATTACTGTTACCAGTCACTGGTAAAAGTAGTACCTTGTGTTACAATCAATATATTTGTTTGTTAAATGTAAACAACATTCGTAGGGAGATGGCCAAAGCATTTAATTCTGTGATGCCCAAATGTATGATATTTTAGAAGAGAAATTGCATTTTAAAGATGAGGCATTAGGATGTGCGGATGGATACAATTTTGGGAGCAGCGAGAGCATGCTTTTGATTTCTTGGGAAGGGAATCGTAACTTGGTCGCAGTGATGAAAGGTTGTGCGGCTGGGTGGTATGAAGTCGCGTTACTTGTGATAGAAGAGTTAGGCATGTGTGGACTTAGGAAATTTACGGGACTGTTCAAAAAATGTTCAAATGTTTGTTAAGCTTATGGGACTTAACTACGGCGTCATCAGTCCCTAAACTTACAAATTACTTATGAACTACTTACGAACTAGGACGACACAAATATCCATGCTCGAGGGGGGATTCGAACCCCCGACCGTAGTGGCCGTGCAGACCGTGACTGGAGCGCCTCAGTCCCCTCGGCCACCGCGGCCGGCTACGGGACTGTGATTACAGCACTTAGTCTCTGGTGAAAAGTGGTAAACTATGCACGGTAGTAGGGCTGTGGAACTGTGATAATTCAGCAATCGTGTACTCGTGTGATGGCAAACTGCGTTTTATAACAAATACTGTAATTAATCGCGGATTAATTTGGAACTCCAATGTTCGATGGACTTCACTAATTTACGAGTGATAATTTGGAACTTTTACTCTGGAGTGCGTTTGATACTTATTGTGTCTCTCATGAACAATAGTAGTGGAAATATTCAGTTATTTATAGATGTATAAACTAGGACCACCTCCGCATTTTCAAGCCCAAAAAGAGTAATAAACTTTATTTATAAAGAATTACTCCGTGAGTGAATCACTTCTTTATCTTAGAATCCATTTTGTTAGTTATTCAGAGGTTTAATTTATGTTTTTTTAAATATATTTTAACGTCATCATATGCAGATTGATAGACTGGCTAAACTACAGATTAATTATTGATCTTCTTTAAACTGGGTAGCTGTTTAGGACATAGAAGCTGTCATACATAACTCACCCCTACGAACATAGACAACGAGCCATAATCCTTTTACTACCCTGAGTTATGTATTCCCCTATTCGTATTGGTGAGTACCGATAGGAAGGTCGCACATGTTTGTTTATCACAAGGCACATTAAGATTTTGGATTGTGGTTTATGGGATAGCCAGGCTTGGTGTGTCGGTATTCATAATGGCCGTTAGTTTACTTATTAAGAGATTTGCATCAACATAAAAATTTGCCTCATTCAGACTCTCTGCAAAAACATTAATCGTCTATTCGTCAAAGTGTCTCGGAAAATTTGTCAAGTGGCTGTTGTTAAAAACTTTTGTATTTTAAGTGAGAATTGGTACTGCCATTTGAAAATTTGGTGGGTATTGTATAGTGATTTGTAATTCCTTGTGTTATTTTATCCAACCCACATGTGGAGGGTGGTGTGGAATAGGTTAGCATGCTAATTGAAAACGGGTGGAAGCGCGCTGAGTGTACTTGAAATTTGCTTCAGAATTGGTGTCTGTCTTTCAACAGCGGTTTGTTTCCGTTTGTTGATCATAGGCTTCTGCCCGGTTGTCGGGAACAGCATTCGGGAACAACATGCAGCGAACATCCCACCCCCGTCTGCGGATAAATATTTTGCTCTGTGTGATCTTTTGTGTATTATTCCTTGTCCGTGTCAGATAATGCGCTGATTATGTAATTGCAGTGTGAAATTTGTAACATGTGTTACGTTAAGTACCAAACGGATTCTCACCCGAGATCTTAGTCAAGGGACTGATGACCATAGTAGTTTGGTCCCTTTCAAACCCCAACCCAACCAAACATCTTATTCTGTTCTAGAAAGGGTTTTGCGCGTATCCTGACTGTTCTGGTCGGCTGTGATTGATCAATGTCCATGGGGGACCGGAGCCTAAATGGACTAAAAGTAACCTGACGAGTGACAAGACTGTTGTACCTAATCTTCCTTAAATGCCAACAGCTGAGTTCTTGTAATTGTGTACTCTGGTAAGTGTGTTACAGCTAATGTTACATTAAATGTTTTGTTGAGTGCATGATCCAAATTATGAACTTGATTTCTAATTTAATTAAAGATTTTTTTCATGAATTTAATTCGTTAAATTGCACCTCGTATTACTGCCTTGGAGTATGTATAAGCTGTGTGTGTACGATCCAGTCAGTACTCTTAAATTTCTCGTTAATTGGTACTGGCGGTATTTTGATAAATTTCAGAAACCAAAAGAATTTCGATTGGCAGTTGCATTTATGATAATACAATTTGTTCTGAGTGATTAATTGTATATTTCCTTTAACTGATTTCCGATATTGCTTGATAATATAAATTTGTAAACGTAACTTGGTATAAATTAATGAATGTTGTTCAATTCTTGCCAAGCCCTGCTTATATAATGGATGCCTTTGTTTGCCGGCCGCGGTGGCCGAGGGGTCTGCGGCGCGCCAGTCACAGTCTGCACGGCCGCTACGGTCGGGGATTCGAATCCCCCCCTCGGGCATGGATGTCTGTGTCGTCTTTAGTATAAGGCAGTTCATAAGTAGTTTGTAAGTTTAGAGAGTGATGACCCTGTAGTTAAGTCCCTTAAGCTTAAAAAACATTTTGAACATTTTGATGCCTTTGTTAATTATTATGGTAATGTCAGGTCTTAATTTTTTTTCATAAAAAACATTGTGAATAAAGATCGAGAAAATTTTATTTACACATTGGGGTCCAGATATCCCTGTCACGAAACACTTGTGCTGATGCCGTAACGGTGCAGGGATTTCAGATAGGCTGCGATAGGATTGGACTAAACATCGGGGGACGTCGTCTGTGTAATCTATAGCTGTTTACCTTCTACGACCACCAGTGGCGTACGGTGGCCACATATGAAGCCACCTCAAAACGTGAGGGATCCAGCACCTTGTTCATTCGCTAGATGCTGTGACTAAGACGTTCAGGCTGACCATGCTGACTACAGAAACGTCTCCAACGATTGTCTAGTTGTAGGCAAACGCGAGCCTCACCTATGAAGAGGACTTTATGCCAATTCTGACGAGTTCATTCAGCGTGCAGTTGGGCCCCTCTGTTCCGCGCTGAATAGTGTCACATATTTTGTTTTCCCATCTTCAGCAAAAAAATTGTATATGAAGTTTCCAATCTTCCATATGTCCCTCTCCTTCCCTCCACCTGCTCCTCTTCACCCCCCTCTCCTACTGTCCCTCTTCCCTCTCCCCCAGTTCATCTTCTTTCACCTGTAACCATCTCCCCTTTCTCATTCTCCTCTCTCTCTCTCTCTCTCTCTCTCTCTCTCTCTCCTCTCTTTCTCTTTCTCTGTCAGTCTCCTCCTCTACCTCTCTCTGACCGTCTCCTTTCTATACGTGTCCTCCTCCACCTACTCCTCTCCATCCAATATATAAAAACATATGCACCAAGTTTCATGGTGACTGGTCTAACGGTGTCAAAGTCGCAAAGTACCCTCCGCCATGATGAATTCACTGCCTTTCAGATGATTAAAATCTCCTGCACGAAAACATACATTTGTGTGTTGACTTTCGTGTTGACCAGTCAACTTGGCTGTTCGTTGTAACGTACCGTCCACCAAGCACCTACACGTAGCCCATGTATTAATGCAGGGTATAAGCTATCTTCATTCCACATTTCATTCAATTCCGTCCAGCCGTTTCAGCGTGGAGAGTAACGAACGTGTTACACCATCGTAAGGTACCCTCCGCTGCGCAACGTACGGTGGCTTACAAAAGATAGCCCATCTATTAATCAGGATATAGGCTACCTCTATTCCAAATTTTATTCTTATCCGTCCAACCATTTCAGCGTGAAGGCGTAAGAAACGAATTAACTAATTATTGTAAATTACCCTCTGTCATGCACCATACGAAGTTAATTTTATGATTTTATGATGCCTATAACCTTCGCGCGAGTGCAAATAGTCATTTGACGAAATTTCATAGCAATCGGATGTACGGTATGGCCGTGCATAAAATACAAAAACAAACAAACAGACACACAATTTTTATATATTAGTTTTAGTTATAAAATATGAACATACTATACTAATTACCACAGTAATCAGCTAACATCCAATCAGTTGCAGGTTCTTTTTAAATTCTTGACCTATGGTTTGACACTACTAAGGGTGTCTTCTTCCGAAGGAAAATGTAACTCAGATTACGTGTAACGTGTTACAGGGTATTAAGAATATAATGCTCACTTCGTAAATTAGAAAGGAATGAAACAACTTATTACATTAGGATAAAAGTGGTATGGAATAATGGTGGAGGTCAGTCCGTCAGTTTTCCAAAAATGTGCACTTTATGACAATGAATCGATTTTGGAAAACATAAATTGAATAAAAATAAATACATCTTATATTACATCGAATTTAAATATTCAAACTATTGGATATTGTCCGAGTGACATATGGTACAATCATAATCAATAGAAGCATTTGAGTAAATTATTGATATTGTAAAGAACAGTCTCGATCGCTGAAGGTTAATTTTATTTTACCGGATCGCACTATTGTAGGCGATCCTCAGAAACAATCACCTGCGACGGGTCGAAACCGGTGAAATAAAATTAACCTTCTACGATGTAGACTGTTTTTTACATCAAAAATATCTCCACGAAATATCGCTGTTGCTCCTGGGACAATATTGTCCGAATTAATGAGTAAATTATGTCGAATGACTTCGAGTACATTAATTAAAAGACTAAATATTTATGAGACAAATTGTTTTGCATTGCTGAGGCGTATGTTGTATGGTTCAAATGGAGAATGACAGGTCCACAAAAGCGTGCTGGGGAGTATATCCTGAACGAATTTCATTCTTATGTCATTACATGTGGTTGCAGGCTACCTAATGGTAGGTACAATACTGTGAGTACGACATCATAGTACCCTGCTGACACATTTCAGCGAGCACCAATGCTACAACTGTGGCAAAATCCGCAACTTACTGTCGTGCGGCCCTTTCTATTAATACGAGTTTATGTTAGGCAGTACGCTTTTCTGGACGAATGTGAATCGCAATCATTTTTCTTCTTTCGATGAGTACTAATGCCTGTCGACGTAGTCGACACTATTTTTGCATCTTAAAACATTAACAGGCCTATCCTGTGACTGTGCTAATGTTTATTAGATTACCTATCGTGTGAAGTTTGAAGTAATTCATTCGATAACTTCGAGGTTATGGGTAACAAACCTTCCATTTTAGGTGTTACATATGTGCTTTATATGCAGTGTATGTCTCTCCCAATATTTGTTAGAAATTTGGAGGAACCCAGCCATATAGGTTTCGAGATATTTCGTAACAACAATAAACGGCCTTTATACAGTACTAGCAGAAATTTATGCATTTCCCGGGTATTTATTTATTACAGTCTTCCGTTAGTACTTCTTCTCTACCATTTATCTGTCCCTCATCTAGCCCTGTTCTAAGTATGTTTGCTTCTGTTACTTAAAAAAAAATTTGACAGGAACTTTTAATGCGGTAGGTCAACACAAGAAATGTTACACTTTCTGCGGAGCTATGAACATGGTTTATTGTATCATTTGTTCCATTTAAAACATTTTATCTTTGTGCTGTAGCTCTTTGGAAAATGATACAATAAACTATGTTCATAACTTCGCAGAAAGTGTAACATTTCTTGTGTTGACCTACCGCATTAAAATTTCCCGTCAAATTATTTTATAAGTTACAGAGGCAAACACTCTTATTGAAACACCCTGTACACACACACACACACACACACACACACACACACACACACACACACACAACACTGGTCATAATGACGTCAAATTGCATCGGAATATTATCGGGGAAGGAGGAAACGTATGGCAGAAGAAAAATAAACAGTCTGAAAAATGATCACTCAATGTTGCTGTGTGTGGCAAAATATTTAAATGAAAACACCTGTCAAGCGCATGGTCCATTGAAGTTGGTATAAATACTCTGGGTACACGGCTTTTCCTCATTTCGCGTCTGAGACGTTCATCATGACTGTCTCAATGCAGGATCGCGCTCTGCTTGCAAAGCTGGTTTACAAGATTGATGACTGATCAATTCAGTCTGCAGAGGATCCGGTCACTGAAGGGTCCGATGACTGCCATTGTCGCGCGGCTAATCTTTATTGTTCTAAATCAATAGCCTTAATAGATACAGGGTTCAGATATAGTAACATTGTTTCACATTCTTTCATTTATGTCTCAAAATGAGTTCCACCAAACGATTCCTTGCTATCGTCATTTCTCTCCAATTCTGTTCAGTGCTTCCTCATTGGTTACGCGTTCTTGCTATATGTTATTTAGCATTCTCGGTAACACAACAGTTTAAAACCTTCTATCATCGCGTTCTTGCTATATGTTATTTAGCATTCTCGGTAACACAACAGTTTAAAACCTTCTATCATCTTTTTTGTCTGAACTCCTTATTGTCCACGTTTCGCTTTCATAAACTGCTACACCCCAGACAAATGCTTTCAAAAAGAGACGTTAACATTTAATGTAATACTGAATGTGAGCAAACTTCTCAAGACATTCTTTTCTTCCCATGTCCGTTCTTGATTTGGTATCTTCTTTATTTCGTCCATTGGAACTTATTTTGCTATCGAAATAAAACTCGTCTACTGATTTTATTGTCTCCGTTAAACAATCTAATTCATTTAGTATCTCCTGATTCTCCATTCCATTACTCTTGTCTGCACTTGTTAATAGTCATCTTATACTTCCCTTTCAAGACACTGTCCACTCCGTCCAATGGCTGTTCCAGGTCTTTTGTTCTCTCTGACAGTATTACAATGTCATCGGGATACCGATATTTCTTCTCCCTGAATTTTAATGTCGCTTCCAAATTTCTGCTTAATTTCCTTCACAATTTGCTCGATACACATATTGAATATCCCTGGGGAAAGGCTATAAGCCTGACTCACTCTCTCCCCAACCACTGCTTCCCTTACACATCGTTGGACTTGTGTAAACACTGTCTCGGTTTTGTACAAGTTGTATATAAGTTTTCGCTCCCTGCAATTACCCCGCTATATTCAGAATTTTAAAGACTTTAGTTCATTCAAAACTTTCAAAAGCTTTCTGAAATAATAATAATAATAAAATTAAAAGTGTTCAGTTGCCTTTCCTTAACCTATCCTTTAATATAAGTCGTAATGTATTTCCAGACGTGCTCCGACATTTATACTGAATCCGAAATTATCTTTCCTGAGGACGAATTCTTCCAGGTCGGTTTCTACTCTAAAATTATTATATTTACATTAGTACGAAAGGACCATATGATTGAAATATATTTTGTTTGTTGATTGGAATTATTTGTTTACTATTTTAACAGATTAATGTGTTGAATTAAGAATTTATTCATATAGATTTTTTCAACAAATAGTATTGATATTACATGATTTGTATATATTTATTAAAAAATTTTCTTCTGGTTGTTTTTGTTACAATCAGATTAGATTTTTTTAACTTTCTGGAACAAAAGATATTATTTTATATTAAGATTCGTAGTGGCCCAATGAGGATTGGATTTTTATGCAATCCGCAACCTTTTAGTCATGCTACTAAGTACATTTGTACGGAGCAGCCTACCCTTTTCCTATATTATTTTTCTCCAGTATTTTACTTAATAATTTATTTATATATTTGATTTATTTTACTTATATAACTTCGCTTTTAAATAAGTCGCGTTAGTATTTTAAAACAATGACTTAGTAAACTGATAGTTCTGTAATTTTAAAATTTGTATTTTCTTTCTGACAATCATAAGTATAAGTTAGTTTAGTGTGAGCTCCTAGCCTCTTATAAGTACTCTGGCGAAAGATAAATACATGTACAATCCTGAGAGAAGCCTATGTGTTTAAAGCATTCGGGAGGACGGCAGTTCCGACCCGCTTCCGATCATCCATATTTTGCTTTTCTGTAATGTCTCTAAATTACTCCAGGCAAATGCCGGGATTGGTCCTTTTAAAGACCACGACTGATTTCTTTCCCCAACATTGCCAACAACTACCCGAGCGAGTGTTCCGACTATAATGACCATGATGTCGACGGCACGTTAAACCCAAAGTTTCCTTCCTTCCTATGTATGTTAAATAAAACGTACATTGCTCTTCCTGGTTTAATAGTCGCTGATTCAAGTTGAACTGAGTTCACTTCACCGACCTAGCAACAACAGCACGTCCCGACGATTAATTCTCGTGAACTTCGTTTAAAATATTCCCCATGCAGTGAGTAAGCCAAGGGTAAATTAATGGCCGAACTTCGCAGCTATAAATTAACGCGCCTCGCGCGTGACTTCGTCCGAGGAAGGAGAGGAGAGGAGATCAGTTATGGATGGGGAATACAAGATGTTCATTCAATTCACTATCCAAAAATCTTCCATTTCAATGGGTCTGGCGGGAGATATTTTTTGCGGGGGCGCGGGGGGGTTGGGGGATGGCATGGGATGCAGAGAAACGTTTGGATCATCTGTTAACCACCCTTCTCCCCAACCTTCCCTTTATCTACGGCCCTACTTCGACCCAAGGTAATTTGGTGGAACTGGGTATAGTTCTCTGTGTTTAATTGGAGATGGTCCCCCGAAAGAAAGACTATGATATCAGTCTTCACTGAAATCGGGAGCCAAGAACTGCTGGCCAAGTACACTGCTAACGTCCGTGGTTTGCCTAATCATACAAACCACCATCTTATTTTCCCAAACAGCACAGTTCATATTCCACAAAGGCGGCCGAGATCGGGGATGATAGGTGTTTTCCGTATCCGATGACTTCTCAGTGAATAGGAGTCTTTTGCCCTACCATCTCTTTTCCAATCCCAATAGCTTACATCACCATGGTGCATGCGTCGACGGCAGCTTCGATTGAATTTCTCGCACTGCTCCAAAAATCAGCCTGAGACCATTCGCCACCAATTCCTGTCAATTCCTGACGTGTTGCAGGGTTCGAAAATAAACTACATATATCGTTCGATGGTTGATGGTCGTGTCAGCTTTGCTTATATGCATGGAGAACATAAAGAATTCCGCTCCTTGCCGGGTACGTTCACATCTTTTGCGCACTCGATTATTATTATTTTTTTATTTTCCTACGCAGGGGTCCTTCCTCATCTGCACAGATTCCATCACCGGTCTACGAATCCTCGATCAGTGTTTCTCTCGCTATGCACTGATAATGATCTTCCAAAGGTCGATATACGCCATCGAACAACGTGGGTGGTCGGTAGTATATCTCTGGACTCCAGGGTTTATCCGGATAGACGACCGGCCGCAGTGGCCGAGCGGTCTGCGGCGCGCCAGTCACAGTCTGCACGACCACTACGGTCGGGGGTTCGAATCCCTCCTCGGGCATGTATGTTTGTGCCGTCTTTAGTATAAGGTAGTTCATAAGTAGTTTGTAAGTTTAGGGACTGACTACCCCGCAGTTAAGTCCCTTAAGGTTAACAAACATATGATCATTTAAACCGGATGACGGAAACGAACAAGCTGACAGGTTAGCAAAATGTTAAAATGTTTGTTAAGCTTATGGGACTTAACTACGGGGTCATCAGTCCCTAAACTTACAAACTACTTATGAACTACTTACGAACTAAGACGGCACAAATATCCATGCCCGAGGGGGGATTCGAACCCCCGTACGTAGTGGCCGTGCAGACCGTGACTGAAGCGCCTCAGTCCCCGCGGCCGGCGGTTAGCAAAAGAAGCTGCTCATAAACCTACTCTGGGGATCGGTATACCAGCTACTAACCTCTGTTAGAAGTTAAACAGCCGAGTTCTCCGTTTGTGGACTACTGAATGGCGTACCCTACAAACGAACAACTAACTGTGGTCCACAAAGGAGACAACGAACGTGCGGTCCTTTGTGAGGATTTCTCAAAAAGACGGACTCTGTCGTCCTCTGCCGGCTCCGTATCAGCCATACCTGTCGCGAGGACCCTCCTCAAGTGTCGCTGTGTCGCATATTTGACAGCCGACAACGTCCTATAGGAATGCCCCAATTTAGCCGCCCAGAGGAGGTCTTTTAATCTCCACGACGTCTTAACCCTCGTTTTAGCTACAATGCCTCTATGACCTAGTTTTATTCGTGACAGTGAGTTGTATCATTCCATGTGAGGTTTAGTGTTCATTATCTGTCTGTTATTCACTTGCCTAATTGCGGGAGATTTTAATGTGTTAGATAGTGGCTGGATGTTCTATTTTTCTTTATTCCGTGATCACCCAGCCAAGACTGCTAATCTTTTTAAATCATATTTGCCTTTTTACAAAAATTATTTCCGACTTGTTGCATCCCAAGCTCATCGTTTATCACGTTGTTTTATGTAACTTTTCAGCGGTTTTTAATGTAATCTCTATGACTGGATAAAAGTGACTGATGACCGTTGTATTTTAGTCCCTTTCAAAATCCAACCAACCAACAAACCATATCAGAGCTGACTCTCATCATCAACATAAGTTTAGTTTTCAGCTATAATAGCGGTACACCCTGTCAATACGAATGTAACTGATTTTGAGTTATAGTGTGAAGTATCTCTCTCGAACAAAATCCATGATTGTTCCACTATAAGAAACAAAGTCTTAAATGTTCATTGCGCACATGAGAGTGTAGCCATAGTAATGATTTTGATGCGTTGTATTGTACTTCTACACACTCTCTGCCCAAGAGAACCAATGTCCATTTAATTTAATATACGGAAGAAATCTGCTTATATGATAGGTGTGTGTATCAGGGAGTAAAAAATTAACGACCGATTGCAAAGAAATTATCCGAACAGGAGGGAAATTAGTAGAAGTGATATGCATGTACAAAAAAATGTAATTATTGCAAGAAGGAATTGGATGATTTAATCAAGAGAAAGTTCCGAACAAAGTGAATAAGTCAACAACTCGTGGGAGCACCTTCGTCCGTTACGCAAGCGGTTACTCGCAATCCCCGCATTTTAGACATAGTCAATATGTATAACATAACGCCCTGTTTCCACATATTACGCTCTTTGTCTTGACTATATCTGTAAACCTATTGGACCAAACTGCTACGGTCTTCAGTCCCTTGACTTAGAAACTACTTAAAGCAACACACACACACACACACACACACACACACACACACACACACACGCACCTTCGGCGGGAACGGACGCCCAATACGTAGTATGACACATTAGACCACGCGGCCTTTCCGCGCGGGTCTTTATGATCAAAGCATCGTCAATGTTACGTTTGTAGTGGAATGTATTTCAAGCCGGAATTCTAGTTTCTTGAGAAGGGGGACAGCGTCTTACCAATTAGTTGTGTAAATCAAATGTTCAAATGTTTGTATAGGTTATGGGACTTAACTACGGGGCCATCAGTCCCTAAACTTACAAACTACATATGAACTAGCTACTACTAAGGACGGCACAAATATCCATGCCCGAGGGGGGATTCGAACCCCCGACCGTATTGGCCGTGCAGACCGTGACTGGAGCTCCTCAGTCCCCTCGGCCACCGCGGCCGGCTGTGTAAATCACAGGTTCTGTGAAAGCACTTTCTACAGAGACGTTTATCTTCACATGCGGCACATATTCGTGCCGTGGCAGAATAGCTGTACCCACTTAGGCGCCCAGCTTCAGTGCGCGGGGCCCTTTGCCGTCGGGGGTTCGAGTCGTCCTCGGGAATGGGTGTTGGTGTTGTCCTTAAAATAAGTTACTTTAAGTTAGTGTAAATAGTTTGTAAACTTAGGGACGAACTACAACCGTAGTTAAGTCCCTGAGATATACAAACATTTGAAAACATATTCGTCGTAGCACTTAAGTAAGACAAAGAAACAAAAGTACCCCGGTCCAATGCGCAATGGTGTTGGGGCATCGAAAGTCAGTATTTATATAATGTACTGTTGCTTATCGGTAATAACCATTATACAATTCAAAAATATCTCAAGGAACAATAAATAAAGGTAGTAAGTATATCAAACCTCAAAATCATCAACCAATCAGTTTATGCAGGTAGATGATATTTTGTCAACCTGTTTCGCGGTTAGACATACCTGTTAAAATTATATCTGTGGGTATACTGTATAACCAATCTAAAGTGTGCAAATGACTTAAAAAGCGTGACATATGTAAGTCAACGAAATCTAACATTAATGAAAAACTTTATGTGACAGATATATTTCTTGCTTTGGCACCAGCGAACTTCTAAATGAATTCGTTCAAATCCAAATCTTCAGCTAATTCGTGTTCAGTCGACACCGTTGACAGCCCATCCAGTCGCGCCTGGTAGTATTTTATTAATTTAGAGCTTCGAAAAACATCTTTCCCCACTTGTCACTGTCACGGGTTGTGTCAGCAAAATTCGTAAAGCTACTTTTACGTTGGGGCTAGTCGTACTCTTGTATGAGTTCCAACATTTCAATTGGTGTGCTACCAGGCTTTTCAACAGTTACTTCACGAACAAATTCACTCAACCCTCTGTGTAATAGCCTTATATCGTGTTTACCTTGATAAAAGAAATGATCGAATAGAACTTTTGGCCGGTAGATGACGCGTGGTATTGTTTGACCTTTTTACTTGACGCCACTTCTCGACTAGCATGTCGATGATGATGAAAGTGATTATGAGAAAAACACACAACACCCAGTCGTCTTCCAGAAATCGACCCGGGCCCTCTGCGTAGTAGTCACCGACGCTGCAGTCTGAGCTACGAGGGCGTTTCTTGATTATAGGAAGATACGTACCAGTTGCCTGAATCAATGTGGCAAGCAATAAAAACTTCCAGTTTTTCTGTGAGAATCACCATGTACTTCGCATATAAGAGCACAGTGTGAATGAAACTTTCACTCTGCAGCGGAGCTTGCGCTGATATGAAACTTCCTGCCAGATTAAAATTGTGTGCCGGTACCGGGATTGGAACCCGGGACCTTTGCCTTTCTCGGTCAAGCGCTCTACCACTGAGCTATCTCCCGACACGACTCACTGTCCGTCCTCACAACTTTAGTTCTGGCAGTACCTGGTCTCGTACTTTCCAAACTTCACAGAAGTTCTCCTGCGAACATTGCAAGACTAGCACTCCTGGAAGAAAGGATATAATGGAGACACAGCCTAAGGGATGTTTCCAGAATGAAACTTTCACTCTGCAGTGAAATGTGTGCTGATATGAAACTTCCTGGCAGATTAAAATTGTGTGCCAGAACCGGGACTCGAACCTGGGGCCTTTGCCTTTCGCGGGCAAGCGCTTTTTTGTTAAGCGGGTCTCCTTCCTTCCCCTTCAACCCGTCCTTGCACTCACCAAAACTGGCCTTCTCAGCCTGGCTTTCCTTCATTTTTAATGATAATTTCCTTATTTGTGGGTTTGTGGCCGCTATACAGAGTTAAAATGATGGGTCTTTTGTGTTGTTTTTCCTTCTGATCTGTATATGAGAGTAGGAAATTAACTTCTTCCTGAGTAGGGATTCAAGCTGTCGACAACCAGATGTAAAAGGAACGTCCTTTCTCCTGGGATTAACGGTAATATATTGAAGTTCAGACAACACCGGTAAGCAGCACTACAAAAGAAAGTCGTCGAACAGTTACCTTTACATGAAGGATCCTGTGTAAATGAGCTATAGACATTTTCTGTTGGAATGTGGAATGAAATTAAAGTATCCGCCGTAAATCGATACTTGGTGATCTCACGTTTCACGTAACAAAGTTCCACAATACCGTTAAATTACTGACGCAATAGGGGGATAAGATTACAAAATAATCGGACTTCGCCGAGTAAATCATTAACTGCATGTTCTGAAAATCAAATAAGTATAAATTTAATGAAGGAGAACCAAACTTACGGAATCGCGAAATGATTGACGGGAAAATGCTGAATACAATCAATAAAAACTAATGGGAATAGGGGAAGGTCATTTTGCATTAAAAAAATGTTTGAAATTAAACTGGGATTTTATTACGATTTGCATGAATGTGGGAAGCTCTCTATTACATGTAATTAGCAGAGAGCATGAAGAGGCGTCCGATTAGTACAAGAGTTCAGAACAGAAAGACTTAGAGCGTTTCCGTTCTCTCTCCAGGCCGGATGAAAAAATTGATAATCGCAGTCAGAGTTCAAAATTGAAGGGAGAACGGACACGCAAGCGACAAGAGTTACAGTTATAATTTTAGTAAAATTATTTAACGTAATGTTACATTTGCCCCCTCTGGCATTGAGTAGGCAAATGCGCAACCCTACTCAAAGACATAAATGATTCCTTTCTTAATAGACTTCGATACTAGGAATACATGTTTTGAGTACATTTCTTCTTTATATATATATTGTGTGAGCTTACATAAATTTAATGTAATGCTACACCAGTACGTACCTTAGTGCTGTACCGCCGATAGTCACACGAATAAGAAAAAGGATGAAAAATAGTACTAGCTTTCGAAACAGGGTTCCTTCATCAGGTAGGAGAGAAGGGAAGAAAAAAAGGAATAGGGAACAGAAGGGAAAGGTTATTCACGACCTAGACCATGAGGATGAAACTAGAAGAGGAGCCGAATATTCTGTCACGATTTCTATTTCGGCCGCAAATCATGTTTCGGTACGACTCTAAATGTAGGTTACACATGTCGCCCCTCCCCTCTTGTTTTGAAGATCAAGTGTGAAAATTTTTATCAAAATTAGAATAAAAGTGTGGATTTGTAGTCAATACAAACACACAAACACAGGGACACTTTGCTATGTATATAAAGATGAGGACTGAATTGAAGTTACGTGGTCTATCAAGTGTAACTCCCTGCCTATTAATACGAATGTCGTCCGGAAAGTAGTACCCGTTTGGAAATAAAAACTAGTAAGTATTAGAAAAATTTCTGATTTAATGAAAAGAATTTACATTAAACTACGTCTTTACGTAGTCAACATGCAAACTTAAACATTTGTTTTAACGTACGACTAGTTTTTGTATTCAAGCGTCATGTTTGTTCACCGCCCGTTCATTAAGATACAAAGTCCACAGTCTTTGAGTTCTTTATCACTTTCACTTTTCGACGAAGAAGTCTTTTGAGTTTAACAGAGACATGAAAAAAGTGAAGGAGCTTGGCCTGGTCTATATGGTGGGTAACTGAAAGCTGATCACAGAACTGGTGGCAACCTTGCCGTGGTGAAGTAGCCGAGCGGTCTAAAGCGTCTCGCTGCGGAGCGCGCGGTTGCTCGCCGTGGATGTTCGAGTCTTCCCTGGTGCATGGGTGTGTGTGTTGTCCTTAGGTTAGTTTACCTAGGTTTAAGTAGTTTGTAAGCTACGGACTGATGACCACGCAGTTTGGCCCGAAAGATTTACAAACATTTGAACATAATTTTTTTTTTAAATTTTTTTTTTTTTATTTTTTTATTTTTTTTTTATTTTTTTTGTGGCAACCTTTACAAACATCATATACTCTAAATAGTGACATTACAGTCAATGCGAACGACACTTAACGTTACACATAGAAAGCAAACAAACAACTAAGAGCGTTAGATCCTATGCCGTAGTTACTGTACACACCAGCGCTTCATACGCCACAAACGGGTATTACTTTTCGGACGACCCTCGTACATGTAGGCATCTCCTCTTAAAGCGGATGTAGGGATGTCAGTGCAATTCACATGCACGTGCGTTTCCAAGTCCATGAACCTGACAGAATGTGTTAGACAGTCTTTGTGGCGATTTAGAGGGGCAGTGCGGATCCTAAGTAGAAGGGAAGTAATTATAATGTGCCCTGCGGTATGCTGGCTGCCTTATTTGAAGTACATAACCCCTTTCCGTCTCTCTCTGTCTGAACTGTTTGTGTGTGTGTGTGTGTGTGTGTGTGTGTGTGTGTGTGAGAGAGAGAGAGAGAGAGAGAGAGAGAGAGAGAGAGAGAGAGAGAGAGCGTCAGCTGCCGCTGGGAAAGGGGGGAAAGGAATTTGGACGAGAGCCAAGTAACAAAGAGACGCGTTCGTACTAATTTATGGACTCCTTAAGCTAAGCGGTTTTACACAATTCTGGCAGCGTACCACACTTTAAAGAGACTTCTCTGTGTACCAGTTAAACGACTAGGTTTGGGAGAAAATTATCTTCCACTTGACGTAGCACATAACAAGTACACAGACGTTCGTTTAAGAGCGCTTTCAGAGCAGGGCAGTTGTTTTCTGTAGCACAGTGTGTCTTATACTGACGATGACAAAATATTGCTGGGAAGTGGGGAGAAGGGAACACAAAGGTCAACTGTGAAGAGAGATAAATATTCACACACTGCAGTACCTTATTCAATATATCCTCTATGAAGTCTCACCACGATAGACTCCCCGCAGCGAAGGAAGAAAAAAAAACAAATTTCGATGTAAAGTAGAACAACCGGAGTTTGTTCTCGTATTTAAAATTCATTCCGATATATTGTCGAGTGACTTATCAGCAATGACCGTAGTGCGCGTTTTCTAATCAAACTATGTGATTGTAGAATGTCGCCAGAGTTTTGCGATAGTGTAACTCATGCAGCTACACCGCAATTAAAAAAAAAAAAAAAAAAAAAAAAAAAAAAAAAAAAAAAAAAAAAAAAAAAAAAAAAGGGTCTGTAAATCTATCGGACGAAACTGCGTGGTTATCAGTTCGTAGCTTACAAACTACTTAAACCTAGGTAAACTAACCTAAGGACAAACGCACATGCCGCGGTGGAGTAGCCGAGCGGTCTAAAGCGTCTCGCTGCGGAGCGCGCGGTTGCTCGCCGTGGAGGTTCGAGTCCTCCCTGGGGCATGGGTGTGTGTGTTTGTCCTTAGGTTAGTTTACCTAGGTTTAAGTAGTTTGTAAGCTACGGGCTGATGACCACGCAGTTTGGTCCGATAGGTTTACAAACATTTATTTATTTATAGACAAACACACACACCCATGCCCCAGGGACGACTCGAACCTCCACGGCGAGCAACCGCGCGCTCCGCAGCAAGGCGCTTTAGACCGCTCTGCTACTCCACCGCGGCCACCGCACTTTCAGCCAATAGCTACTGCTCACATGTACTTACCTCAAATGTACAGCACAACTGTAGTGTTAACCCAATCACGGATTTTGTTTGACCACGTAAACTACCTGAAGATGAGGCATCTAAGGTCAGTCTGCGGTCACAGAGTTTAAGTTTACTTTGACAGAGATTATACACTGAATTATGAACCTGCATAGATTTCCTTCTTTTGGCACTAGAATAAAACCTAGTTCAGAATAATGCAGTAATAAATAATCGGTCCCCAGCCTAATTAGACAAAAAGCACCAAGTTTCTGCAATTTGAATGCACTGATATGTCCTTAATGTGTTGCACTTGGTTCTCTTTAGCAAAGTTATTACAGTGTGCATAAATAAAATAATCAAAATAACCTTCTTCATTGTGTAAAATTTCCAATGAAATTGTAATCAGTAAAGTACTGGTAATAAAATAATAAAACTATGAACTGCTTGTCACTATTGTGCACTATGGTATTCAACACTAAAAAACCTCAACAAATCTGTTACAACATCAGTTAAACCAACTAATCTTTTGTATCATATTTTGTTTGGTGTTATACTAATCAACAAAACACTATTCACACTACCTTCAAGTTATGCAAGTGGACCTTGAAACTATACTGACACAAAATTATTTCGTTCTGTTAACGTTTAAATACGTAATTCATCAAATGCTATTGTACATGATAATGTTCAGATTTAGAATTTATGAATCTGGTACTGATTGCATATTAATACTTTATGATCACAACTTGCTTTTAACACTGTAAGAATCACCACATTTCCTAACATTTATGAAATCTGTGGATAATCTTAACAGAGCAGGGTACTCGGATTTTTAGTTGTTTTTCGTGCGATAAGGACCCTGTCCAGATTTCGACCTTGCTATCGGCACTCACTAATAAGAATTGGGCAATACATAATTCGTTGTCTCTGTTCATAGGGGTGACCTATGTATGTCAGCTTCTATCCCCTTACAGTTACCCAATCTGTTTAAACAAGATCAATAATTAAACTGTAGTTTAGCCAGTCTATCAATCCGCATATGATGCCGTGAAACTATATCAAAGAAACATAAATAAACCTCTGAATGACCAACAAAATGGATTCTGAGATAAAGAAGTGATTCATTCACGAGGTAATTCTTTATAAATGGAGTTTATTGCACTGATTGAACATGAAATGCGGAGGTGATCCTACTTTATACAGTGGTAAATAACTGAATATTTCTCCTACTATTGTTCATGAGAGGCACAATAACTATCACACGCACTCGAGAGTAAAAGTTCCAAATTATCACTCGTAAATTAGTGAAGTCCCCCGAACATTGCAGTTCCAAATTAATCCGCGATTAATTATAGTATTGGTTACGAAACACAGTTTGTCATCACACGAGTACACGATTGCAGAATTATCACAATTCCACAGCCCTACTACTGTGCATAGTTTATCACTTTTTACCAGAGACTAATCCTTCAGTCACAGTCCCGTCAATTTTCGAAGTCCACACATGCCTATCTCTTCAAATCACAAGTTCATAACGCGGCTTCAGACTGCCCAGCGTCACAACCTTTCACCACAGCATCCAAGTTACGAGTCCCTCCCCACGCGTTCGAAAGCGTGCTCTACCTGCTCCCAAATTTGTATCCTTCCGCGCATCCTAACGTCTCATCTTTAAAATACAATTTCCCTTCCAAAATATTATACATTTGAATATAACAGAATTAAATGCTTTTACCAGCTCCCTACAAATGTTGTTTACAGAGTAAAATAAATTTTATTGAAAGAATATGGAAATAACGTGGTACGACTTTTTAAATAGGTAGTGTGATGCAATGCTGTCTATTTGCTTCTTAAATTGTTACTGATAAACACTATGTATCTGAAATTTGTCGGCTTTTTATCTGTAAGAGATATTGAAATTGTATTTACAGCGTTTGATTCTCCCACGTCTCCTGAATCCATTCATATAATTATATTTTCCATATGATCATTCCCTGATTTTATATGGATTTTTAGAATAATGTGTGTGGCTATCTCGTATTTCAGTTGCAATCTGGGTTAGCTGCACTCGTTCATGCAAGACAGTCACTTCCTGTTTCTAAGCACATTAGAGAAACCCTGACTACCTGTATTCCATCCACTAGGTCCAAACTGTTAGCTGGCCGGCTGGAGAACCCAACAGTCTGACAAAACCCGCCTTTCACATGGAAACAATCAGCTTCCCCCTGTATCTGTAATGTCACAAGGTTAATGACATAGGACACAATCAGGGTGAAGATTTCCATAGTTACGTTTGAACTGTTTGTTATTAAACTTCATAGATAAAAGTTTCTTCTAGACCATGCACATATAGACTAATGGAAGTTATTATTTGTACAGCCTCAGGTGGTAGCGGTGGTAGGCTGAGGCGCAGATGGCTGGGCGTCAACTTTACTGTGTGGCTCTTGGTGATAACCAGCTCAATATTCCTCTTCTTGGCGCCGGACGTTTACCAATACCAGCTCAAAATGATTTGCCACACCCATTTCTGTTCTTGAAATCCATATCCGAGGCGATTTTCAACAATAAAGACCTGTTATGGAAGCACCACGTTCCATAGGTCTGCTCTCAGTGAAGACTTACGAGAGACTGCCTCACACACTGCTTTCACACCAGGTACTCGCTACATTTCGCCCACCAAAACCTTTTCCCTTGCATCAGAATTCCGTTTTGAATACATCTTTTATATTCCATTGAATTTAAACCCTAGTGCAAGGTTCAGCTAATACAACGTTTGTACATAATTATTCACAACTATAAATTCTTTCATGAAAAATAATCCCAATTAACATTCTTTTGTTAAAACACTGAGAAAATATAAAATAAAAACCGATTTCATTACTGGGTGACCAGAGAAGTACACAGATTAAAGATCGATAGATAAACATTGAAAATGATTTACACAATAAATAAATAAGATGCTTTTGACATATAGTGTTACTATTGGATTCCCGATTTTCTGTCAGAAAGGACACAGTACGTTGTAATTGACGGTATGTCATCGAGTAGAACAGAAGTGATAACTGGCTTTCCACAGGGAAGTGTTACAGGGTCCCTACTGTTCCTTATTTTTATTAACGATTTAGGAGTATCTGAGTAGCTTCCTTAAACTGTTCACGGGTGGTACTGTCATTTACCGATTAGTCAAAGTCACTAGAAGAAGTCACCAGTCAAAAGCAACCGCAAAATAATTGAGACAAGATATCTGCATGGTACAAAAATTGGCAATTGACCCTTGATAATGATAGGTGTGGGGTCATTCATATGCCCACTAAAAGAAATCCGTTAAACTTCAGATACACGATAAATCAGTATAACCTACGGGTCGTCAATTCTACTATATACCTAGGAGTAACAATAACGAACAATTTGAATTGGAAAGAACACACAAAAATATTGTAAGGCGAACCAAAAACTACGCTTCGTTGGCAGAACACTTAGCAGTTCTACTAAAGAAACTGCCTACACTACACCTGTACATCCTATTTTGATGTATTGGTGCACACTGTGGGATCCCCACTAAGTGGGAATGACAGACGTTTTAGAAAAAGTTCAGGAAGGGTATCTCGATTTGTACTATCGCGATATAGGAGAGAGAGTGTCACGGAAATGAAAGGGATCATTTGTTGCGACGACATCTATTTGCGAAACGTCTTTCACCAACTTTCTCTTCCGAATGCGAACATATTTTGTTAGCAACGACCTACATAGGAAGACATGATCATAAAAATAAAATAAGTGAAATCAGTTTGATAACAGAAAGATTTAGATGTTCCTTTTCCCGCGAGCTATGACAGAATGGAACTGTGGAGAAACCTCATAAGTGCGGTTCGATGAACCCCCTGTCACTCACTTAAATGTGACTCGCAGAGTATTTATGTTGATGTAGATAAAGTGTTCCTACGAAACCATGTTTACGCTTTACAGTGACGTAGGTCGTAAATATTAAGGCGACAACGTAACACTGATATAACATTTGCTACCACTCTGGCACAATACACTGTACTAAAAATTACGCGTTTTGCAAAGATTCTTGTTACGGTATACCACTGAAATTATATGTTTTTGAAATACGCAAGAATCTATATAAAATAATAGCAATCGTTAAAATCAGCAAGGCTGCTGCACGTTTCTTTCTGGCAGCCAATCACATCTCTTTGTCATGGGACCTCACTAGCCAATCACCACACACGATACATGAGGAACGTGTCATACAATGTACTTACTTAATTGTAGGATACATAACATCTCTGATAAAAAGAGGTGAAGCAGTGATCAATCTGAAGATAGGTTTGAATAACACGATTAGTTTCTAGTTATGGTCCTGTTGGTGGTGGTATGCCGTTTCCTTCTTCCGACCTATGAACTGACTTATCCAGCCAATTATTATAGGTGGACCTTCAGTTTAACGTGGATTCCGAACCACGACGCAGCTCAGCATTTTCACATCAACATCATTCTCAGATATTTTTATTTATTTTTAAGAAGAAGATACGTAAGTTCTTTTTATCCTTCGGGTGGATCGGTTCTTTGCAGGCGTCGGTTCGAGTTGTCCTCGTGTCATTAACGAGTGCTATTAGTTAGTAACCTATTCGCAACCACACAAGCCATGATATATTAGGAAGATCGGATAGGTGTGTTAACCAAAATTATAGTTAAGCTGTGCTTTTATGGGTTAGCCTAACAACAACCCCTGTCACATGTTCTGTGCTGTAATTGGCAGACAAAAAACCTCCATACTGACTTTAGTGCTTGCGAAGATAATGTTCTGTAATGTTATTTTTATGGTAACATTTTTCGATCATATGATATTGATCATATTCAGACCCTGCTTCTGCCATTCACATCAAGGCACAGGGACCGAAGATGATTAGTGCTCAGTAAACGAAACCGGTAACAAACTCAATTTGTTGCAATGTAGATTAATTACTTTTTTCTGAAATAATAACCAGTTTCAATTATTTCCAATAAAACGACTATGCAAGCCATAACTCTATTTCGACATGTCTCCCCTCACTTATCTCACTGTCCCTCCTATTATCTTCTAATCTGAATCCTGACGAAGTTCACAAATCTCATTTTTGCTTATTCAAGTCTCTGTAATTATTTGGTCGTTGAAGTCAATATATTGGATCCATAGAATAATAAACGTCCAGTCATTGTAGTATAAAAATTGAGTACTGTATCGTGATGCTTTTATCCAGGAGAATTTCTTAATCGTATTCTCTTAATCGTACCTTTGCAGCTAATTTTCTGGATCATTTCGTAAACGTAAGATACATCACAGCCCAGATACTTAAATGTATGAATTTGTTCGAATATAATACTATTTCAAATTTAGGTGCTCTTTTCCGCAAAAAGTTTCATAACCTTTGTGTGTGTGTGTGTGTGTGTGTGTGTGTGTGTGTGTGTGTGTGTGTGTATCTTGGGCCTCCTGCCGCGGCGGAGCGGCCGAGCGCATTGAGGCGCTATGCTACGATGCGCGAGGGCGTTCCTCGTTGGAGGTTTGAATTCCACCTCGGTCATGGATGTTTGTGTCGGTATAAGCTAGTTCATAAGTAGTTTGTAAGTTTAGGGACTGATGACCCCGAAGTTAAGTCCCATAAGCTCTACAAACATTTGAACATTTTGGAGCCTCCAGCATTATACATGTCATTTAATGACATTATGTAATAAAATTTCCATATGCTGCTTTAATTATAAGGATTCTCTATTACTATAGGACATATTTCGGCTTAACTGCCATCTTCAGGTAATGTCAGATGGTCGTGACAGCAATGTATATTGTTTGTTTTCGTGCTATCAGTCTATCTGGTTGTTCGTAAGGATTATGAGAACAATATTTGTTCTCTAAAAGTTTTAATATTTTCTTACTGACGTTTGACAGCTTCTGAACAGATAACCAGCGACATAATATGTTTCTTAACTTGTTGAGTATCTGTCAAACATAAGAAAACCTTAAAACGTTTTGAGAACAAATATTGTTATCATAATAGTTACGAGCATTCAGATAGATTAGCACGAAAACCAACGATATATATGGATGTCACGACCATCTGACATTACCTGATGATGGCAGTCACGACGAAATTTGTTCAAATGTTCAAATGTTAACTACGGGGTCATCAGTCCCTAAACTTACAAACTACTTATGAACTACTTACGAACTAGGACGGCCCAAATATCCATGCCCGAGGGGGGATTCGAACTCCCAACGGTAGTGGCCGTGCCGACCGTGACTGGAGCGCCTTAGTCCCCTCGGCCACCGCGGCCGGCGAAAATTTGTTCTACAGTAATGAAGAATAGTTATAATTAAAGCAGCATTTGGATATTTCCTTTTCAGATGTTATTCGATTATATTGTTTTGCCATCATGTATCAGAAAAATATAGCTCATTGACGACTGTCTTGTGTATCCGCGAGTGTGAGTTGGTCGTTTTCAAAAAGAAGTGAGTTAAACAGAAATCTTAATTTTTATTTTGCCTTTTGTTGACAATATCATTTATATCTAAGTGCATCCAAGTGGCCACTTCACCATTTATTACTGTGCATTGACGGTCTGCCGTGGAGGAACGTAATGCAGTAAGATAACACCATCACAGTCGTACACGAGAAACACCATAACTTTCACCATACTGGGGCTCTGACGTACTTTCGACGCTCGCGGCGACCCATAATGTCGCCATTCGATGGATTGGTGTTTCAGTTTTGGCTCGTACGATGTGCCCCATGACTCATCCGGTGTTACGATACGGCGCAAGAATAGGGTTTATAAGTTTTGTGAACATAGTGCTGTGCAAACTATGTTGTTGTTGTGGTCTTCAGTCCGGAGACTGGTTTGATGCAGCTCTCCACAATACCCTACCCTGAGCAATCCTCTTCATCTCCACATAAGAACGGCAACCTACATCTGTCTGAATCTGCTTACTGTATCCATCTCTTGGCCTTCCTCTGCGATGTTTTCCCCACACACTTCCCTCCAACGCCAAATTTACAATTCCTTGATGTCTAAGAATGTTTCCTACCAATCTATCCCTTCTTTTAGTCAGGGTATGCCAGAAATTTCTTTTCTCCCCAATTCTGTTCAGTACCTCCTCATAAGTTACGCGATCCACCCACCTAATCTTCAGCATTCTACTGTAGCACCATATTTCAAAAGTCTCAATCCTCTTCCTGTCCGCACTGCTTATCGTTCATGTCTCAGTCCCATACAAGGCAACGCTCCATAAAAATGCCTTCAGAAAGGACTTCCTTAGGTTTAAATCAATATTCGATGTAAACAAATTTCTGTTTTCCAAGAACGCTTTTCTACCCATTTCCATTCTGCATTTTATATCCTCTGTACTGCGACCATCATTTGTTATTTTACAGCCCAAGTAACAAAACTCATCTACCTCCTTTATTGCTTCGTTTCCCAATCTAATTCCTTCAGCATCAGTGCAAACTATAACTTTATATAATTTTTAAAGAAGAAATAGAAAAGTAATTGGAAACGAGTTGGAAAACAAAGCAAAATAGTAAAATCGGGTACCACAAGATCACACACTGTACACAGATTTCGAGGTGTTGTGTAAACGTAGCTTTGTCCGCTTTCCGACGTCACCTGTGCCGAGGTGAGCGCGCTGCCTTGAGGCTACAATCACAGCTGGGCGCTCCAGGTGCTGGCAGAGGTCCCCGGCGGGCAGCTCGGTCAACAGAGGGCGCACCCCCCGCGTGTTTGCAGTGGCGGATGGAGCTGGCGGCGCCCTCTCATGTCCGACGGCTTCCCTCTATCCCGCGGCTGGGCCCTCCTGGGCCGTGAGACGGCACGATCCGCCTCCCAAGACAAACACACACTCCTGTCTGCGGGGGTGGGCGTGGCTCTGGAAGATAGCGGCAGCGAGGTGATCTTTTAAATCACTACATATCACTTCTCCGTCGTCTCCAGCACGAACTTGAAACTAAACTGAGAGTTTTCTCCGTCCGACATATTGCAACTGATTTCGCATTAAGTTACTTGTTCTTGAGACACGTGTCTAATAAGATTTTTGCCGCGCTGGAGTAGCCGAGCGGTCTAAAGCGTCTCGCTGCGGAGCGCGCGGTTGCTCGCCGTGGAGGTTCGAGTCCTCCCTGGGGCACTGGTGTGTGTGTGTTGTCTTTAGCTTAGTTTACCTAGGTTTAAGTAGTTTGTAAGCTACGGACTGATGACCACGCAGTTTGGTCCGATAGATTTACAAACATTGGAACATTTTGAATAAGATTTTTTATATGGTGTTTGTTCTTATGTGACCCCTCACCGCCGGCCGCGGTGGCCGAGGGGACTGAGGCGCTCCAGTCACGGTCTGCACGGCCACTACGGTCGGGGGTTCGAATCCCCCCTCGGGCTTGGATGTTTGTGACGTCCTAGTTCGTAACTAGTTCATAAGTAGTTTGTAAGTTTAGGGACTGATGACCCCGTAGTTAAGTCCCATAAGCTTAACAAACATTTGAACATTTGAACAGGAACCAATCGATAGGTGAAAAAATTGTTCCAATAAGTAATTCTGAAAAAATTCGAAAACAAAGATTAACTTCTTTGCAAATAATCTATACAGAGGAGCCTTTCTTTATGGACATAATTCGCTTCGGAGTCTTCCCTGAAATGTGAATCACTCATTAAGCAATATATATTTTTCCGTCGAAAATCATATAAAAGTAGGATAATGTATTTCATTCCAAAAAATACCCACAAAGAAAACTTCGTCTAACAGTTTAAAAGACAGCTGAAAGTAAAGAAAATAAAACTTGTTTCCTTTGAGATAACATAGTTTTCTTATGGTTGGTCAGGAACAGGGGAGGGGCTGGGAGCGCCGGAATATTAGAATATTTTTATATCGAAGGGAGTCACCAGAATATTTTTATTTAATTGATTTGATTTATTTAATTGATTTGATTTATTTAATTGATTTGATTTTTATTTAATTTATGAAAGGAGAAAACATAAAAAAGCAGTAAATGAAACAGATAAAATGGAGTACAGAGACTAAGAAATGAGATTGACAGGAAGTGCAAAATGGCTAAACAGGAGTAGCTAGAAGCCAAATCCCAATCTGTAGAAGAATGTATAAGAAGGGTAAAAGTAGATACTGCCTACAGGAAAATAAAAGAGACATTTGGGGACAAGAAAAACAGCTCTACGAATATCAAGAACTCAGATGGACAACCAGTTCTCAGTAAAGAAGGGAAATCTGAAAAGGGGAAAGAGTACATAGAGGAGTTCTTGACTTAGTGACAATGTTGTAGGAAGGGAAGGTGAAGTAGATCAAGATGAAATTGGAGATACTATACTGAGAGATGAATTTGACAGAGCCCTGAAATACCTAGTTCAGAACAAGGCCCCGGGAGTAGATGACATTCCCTCAGAGCTACTAAAGTCTCTGGGAGAGCCAACCATGACAAAACTATTTCACCAGTTATGTAAGATGTATGAGACAGGCCAAATAGCCTCAGACTTTAAGAAAAATTTAATAAACCCCATTCCGAAGAAATCAGGCGCAGACAGGTGTGAAAATTACAGAACCATCAGCTTGATAAGTCATGGTTACAAAATTTTAACACGAATTATCTACAGGAGAATGGAAAAGCTGGTAGAAGCTGACCTCGGGGAAGATCAGTTTGGATTCAAGAGGAACGTAGGAACCCGGGAGGCAATACACACTTTACGACCTATCTTAGAAGATAGATTAAGGAAAGGCAAACCTACATTTGTAGCTTTTGTAGATGCAGAGAAAGCTTTTGATAATGTTAAGTGGAACACACTCTTTCAAATTCTGAAGTCAGCAGGGGTAAAATACAGGGAAAGGAGAATTATTTACAACTTGTACAAAAGCCAGACCGCAGTTATTAGACTCGAAGGGCATGAAAGGGAAGCATTAGTTGGGAAGGGAGTAAGACAGGGTTGTAGCCTTTCTCAGATGTTATTCAATTTGTACATCTAGCAGGCGGTGAAGGAAAGCAAGGAAAAATTTGGATTAGGGATTAAAGTTCAGGGTGAAGAAATAAAAACATTACGGTTTGCTGATGACATTGTAATTCTGTCAGAGACAGCAAAGGACCTGTAAGAGCAGTTGAATGGAATGGACAGTGTGTTGAAGCGAGCGTATAAAATGAACATTAACAAGAGCAAAACAAAGATAATGGAATGCAGTCTTAGAAAATCAGGCGATGCTGAAGGAATTAGATTAGGTAACGAAACAATAAAGGAGGTAGATGCGTTTTGTTACGTGGGCAGTAAAATAACAAATAACAGAGGATATAAAATGCAGAATTGCAATGGGTAGAAAAGCGTTCTTGAAAAAGAGAAATTTGTTAACATCGAATATTAATTTAAGTGTAAGGAAGTCGTTTCTGCAGGCATTTGTGCTGAGTGTTGACTTTTACGGGAGCGAAACATGGACGATAAACAGTGCGGACAGGAGGAGAATAGAGGCTTTTGAAATGTGGTGCTACAGAAGAATGCTGAAGATTAGGTGGGTAGATCGCATAACTGATGAAGAGGTACTGAACAGAATTGGTGAGAAATTGAATTTTTGGCATACCTTAACGAAAAGAAGGGATCGCTAGGTAGGACATATTCTTAGACATCGAGGAATCGTGAATTTAGCATTGAAGGGAAGTGTGTGGGGTAAAAACGCAGAGGGAGACCAAGACACGCATATAGTAAGCAGATTCAATTGGATGTGGGTTGCCGTTCTTATGAGGAGATGAAGAGGCTTGCTCAAGATAGAATAGGGTGGAGAGCTGCATCAAACCAGTCTCCGGACTGAAGACCACAACAACAGAAGTGGGTCACTAGTTGGAAGAGGGTCGCTTATTCGAAAAGGTTGAAAAACACTATTGTAAAGCATTTGGGTATCATCCTGATATGTACGTCATAATTAACGAATGAGATTTTGCGTTAATAAATCACTGTCCAGCTATCTGGAAGGTCTTTATTGGTTGAAAAGTATATTATATCAGATATTTAAATGTGTGAGAATTAACAAGGCAGGAACCACACTGTCCTTCTGTCTGAAACGCATTCCCTAGGCTCCGCGAGATGGCGGACTTGATTGAATCGACTGCTAAGCTTCACATAGCAGCGCTATCTCCCCTTATTTTAACATCCTTGATGTGAAGTGTTGGGTCTCGCATTGTCAACTCTGGTAGTTCGCTTAGTCAAGGATGTTAAGTGGATGAAAGGTTATTGGTCACTTTTCTTATAATCACTCAGCGTTAACAATCATAGAACCATTTCGACCGAAATATTCTCTAAGACAGGTCTCACACTGATCATGTGCTACGGCTTAGATTTGACGCAGATACGAATTAAATTCGTGATTATGAGTTTCAAAATTATAGAGGTAGTTCAAGTGCTGTAAGAATTAGTAACGAGGAATACATAATTTCTTGTTTAGCTTGTTTACAATGCGAAGTGTTATGTCACTGGTTCAAAATGTTCAAATGTTTGTTAAGTTTAAGGGACTAAACTGCTGGGTCATCAGTCTCTAAACTTACAAACTACTTATGAACTACCTTATACTAAAGACGACACAAACATCCGTGCCCGAGGGGGATTTGAAACCCGGACGGGGAACGGTCTCGCGCATCGCTAAGTCGCTGGTATTGGCAGCGTTATCACGAAGAGTACACTCGTGACGAAACTCACGGGGAGCTTCCGTACCAAGATCTGATAATTGGTTACACCACAATCTAACTCGTACAGTCATGGCATTCATTGCAATGAAAGATGTTAATATGACAGTTGCAACGTTACTATTGTTCCTAGCTGAGGGCAAGCTTGTGTTCTTTTCTTACGATAGGCACTCCTTTTGAGACGTAATAATTCTGTACGGATTCAAATGATTCTATCATACTTACAGTTCACTCAGCTTTCTCATACACGAATATTTTTAGTACAATTACTTTGACTTCGAAAGCGAATGTCGCAAAAATTCACTTTTGTAGCTAAGACGTAGCATCACTTACGTAATTGCTTCCTTCGGTGTTGTCAAACAATTCTATAGCTCTTGAGGTCTGTGTGGTTTTTCTTTCAGCTACAGTTGTGGTGGGTTGTTTCGCACTTCAAATAACGTAGGCATTGAATTAAACACACGTTTCCTTCGTTCTATATTCACTGATTTGACTGGATTTATTTTGACGAAAACCCAACTTTCCTGAGCAGACAACGCCTTTTTTATTTTATTTTTTTATTTATTTATTTTTTTGCTGAAGGTGAGGTCCTACGAAGTATGGAAACCATATGTTGTTCTTAAAAGAAACAGACATTATTCAGTAAATAACGTGGTGTTCCATACTTTCAGAGCCCTTATAAAACTATAGAACGGCAAATACTCGCATTTATTTTTAAGAGTTACTGACAACAGTTTGGTCACATTTTACGCTCACTATCGTAAAAACTGTTCCAAATCAGTAGCCGCAGTCGAGTGGCCGAGCGTTCTAAGGCGCCGTGCTGCGGATCGCGTGATTGCTCGTTGTCGAGAATTCCAGTGCTCCCTCGGGCATGGGAGTTTGTGTTGCCCTTAGCTCAAATTAGTTTAAGTAGTTTGTAACCCTAGTGACTGATGATCAACGTTGTTAAGTCCCTTAAATTTGCAAGCAGTTAAATTGAAATCGGATACTTCTTGCACTTCTAGCGTATCGTATTCAGAAACGTAGCTTGTCGTCCTCTTGGAGTACTGCTGCTGCAGTGCATAACAAAACTGAGCGGGAGTGTTCTCAGTGTGTGTGTGCGTTAGACTGTTGTTGCACTGTATTTTCGAATCACAGTGCTAGCGCTTTTGCATGTTTAAATTATGTACCTCTTACGTTTGAGGATATTCGATGATTAAACTTTGTAACTGGTAACAGGCAATTAACAACCCAGTGTAGCGGGTTACTGTCAAGTAGTTTGAAATAAAAACTTGATACCAACCCTCATTTTCCATGCATGGTGACCCCTTATTACAACGCTGTGCATACCTATCTATGTTACTCCTATATACAATGTGTTGCAAAAGGGACTTTACAACTTAGAAAATTCATATTAATTTATTAAAAAGAGATAGAGAGCTGGTTTTAGTGTTGTTTCAAAGGAAACACATCAGGTTTTTACCTTAAACTAAAAGTGTTCGAGATGGCTACCATTGCTTATCCTGCAGACATCCCATCGGTAACTGATTCCTTCCCAATCTCGCCTCAGCATTACAGGTGTAACTTGCTCAGCGGTGGGCGTAGATTCTTGCTCTAAGTTCTGGTTGAGTGGCCGGCAAAAGAGGTACGTACACCATGTCTTTGATGAAGCCCCAGAAGAAAAGGTCTAGCGGTGTCAGGTCTGGGGAACGGGCAGGTCATGCAATTGGCGCAGCACGGCCAATCCATTTACCTGGGAAACGGTCTTTGAGAAAATCCCGGACGTCAGTCAGACAGTGTGGTTGTGCACCGTCTTGAATGAAGTAAACATTTCATTCTCCGTCGTCATCGAACTGTGGTATCAAAAATTGTTGCAACATATCCCGTTGATGGTCCATTCTTGTAGAAAAAGAGGCCGTAAATTTTCTTCTTGGTCAATGCACAAAAAGCGTTCACCTTAGCATGCACGAGTATGTTGCAATGTTTCATGTGGATTTTCACTGCCCCAAATCGTACAGTTATGTGTGTTAACCTTGCTACTTAAGTGAAAAGTTGACTCGTCAGGAAAGATTATGTTGTCCAAGATATGTACTCATCATCCACTCGGTCTAACATATCCACAGAGAAGTTCTTCCGGGCAATCTTATCAGTGTCTTTACTTGCTTGTAAAAGCGACAATCTGCACGGTTTGAATAGCAAACGTTTTCTCAACACACGTCAAACTGTTGTACGTGGGACTTGCAGTTCACGAGATGCACGCCGGGTCGATTTCGTAGGGCTGTTGACAAAACCCTGTCTCACTTTCTCAGCGACTTCGTCAGATATGCTTGGACGACCTGGTACTTTCTTACGCCTTACTGAGCACCCCGTTTCTACAAAACATTTATGCCATTCATAAGTTGTAGGCCTACTATGAGGATCTTTAGCATACTTTGTATGAAATTTACGCTGAACTGTTGTCGCCGACTTTGATTCATCAAACGAAAACACACATCTAGTACGTTGGGTCCAGTGAAGGCAGCCATCTTTAACGTAACCACCGCTATCCTTCTTGCGACGCTATTCTGCACTAGCGAACTACGCGAGTCAAAACGTGATGTGTCTTAATTTGAAACAACACTAAAACCATCTCTGTATCCCTTCTTAATAAATGTACATTAATTTTCGAAGTTGTAAAGTCCCTTTTGAGAAACCCTGTATTTTCGGATACGAAAAATATAAATAAAAAGTGTAAAAGAATTCTGAAAAGCAATTCCACGTAAAGGTGTTCCAACTTACCCTGAAATAAGGCAGCACTGTCATACCATATATGTCATTCGTTTATAATGATATCTTCATAACTTGGTTTTCATATTTTTCTCGCGGTGTATTTTACTTTCTACTTATTATTTCATGAAGTTACATCTGCAAGAAAATCATTGCTGGTGTTCGTCACCAAGATGTACGCAGCGTGTAATGGGTTCCCATTCTTCTGGTTCTAGCGTGGAAAACAAGATGTACGCAGCGTGTAATGGGTTCTCATTTTTCTGTTTCTAGCGTGAAAAAAAAAAGAAAAAAAAAAAAAAGTGTCGGCTGGCGCGGGTGAAACGCTCTGAAAACTTAACCTCCTTCGTTACGAAGTTTCCTCGCCGCTAAGTGAATCTTTTGAAAGCCCGGAAACTTTGTTTCCTACGTCCGCGCGCCGAGCCAAGGTGTGTGCAGACCTGAGACCTGCCGCGCCCAGAAGACTTTCAAGGCGGTTCATTGCTCGTTAGCCTTGGAATCTGGGGGCTTATTAACTTTTTCACAAGCTTTATTAAAATGTTATCGTGTTTCTTCACTGTTTAAGTAGTGCACTTGAGGTATTAAATGGACGATGGGGAGCAGTTTAGACTTCACTGGATATGAACGAAAACTCCGTTTTGCACGTAAAGACGTGCACTCACTCATTTACGACACACACACACACACACACACACACACACACACACACACACACACAGCTGCACCAAATGATCGTGCTGTTGATGCATTAAAACCTAGGCTTCCATCTTCCCATCTACATTTCTCAGTGTCTTTAAATGTTGGTGAAAGTTATTTCTGTTTCTAGTATGATCCCATGAACTTTGATGTCACTTTAACAGAAAAGATTTAATTTTAATGATGAATTTAATTAGAGAATAAATGGTTTGGGAACTGTAGTTGGTATCCCCAGTTCCTTAAATAGTCCTCTCAGGACGTTCTTGACACCACGAACTGATACATATTCCACTTTTTTTTTTTTTTTTTTTTTTTTTTTTTTTTGGCTCAGAAAACTTTTAGCTTGGCTGATAAGCTACCCCAGAAAATAATCCCGTATGATATTGCGCGATGAAAGTAAGCATAATATGTTAGTTTCTTCTTTCATTTTTATCTCTCCTATGTCTCACAGCATTTGCATTATAAATAGGGACTTTAGAGGGTTCTGTGTATGCTCCTCCAAGTTAAATTTATTATGAAGCTGTAATCCCAAGAATCTGACACTGTCAACTCTCTGCTATCATAATTTAGGCACATATTGGGAGGAAACTTTTTACAAGACCTGAACTGCATTTAGTGTGTATTTTCAAGGTTTAGCGGCAAAACATTGTCTAGGAGTAGTGTATTCAAATAAAAATGTTCAAATGTTTGTGAAGTTGTGGAACCAAACTGCAGTGGTCATCGGTTTCTAAACATACAAACTACTTAAACTAACTTACCATAATGACAATACACACACGCATGCCCGAGGAAGGACTCAAATGCCCTGCAGGGAGCAGCCGTGTGTTTTGCAGCAAGGCTTCTGAGAGAAGTTTATTAATGTCCATGGAAATTTCAGTATCCGATCTTTCTAAGGGTATAATTCAGTTATTATAATAACTGTGTCATCGGTAAATAATAATAATAATAATAATAAACTTGGCATCAGATAATTTTGCTGATGAAAGTTCATTGATATATTTAAAAAAGCTAGCGCCCGAAGATGGAACCATAGGGGACCAAACGTGTTATTATTTCCCAATTGTATGAGACCTAATAGATCAGAATACGTTTGTTTCCTATTGACCATTTTAAATTGCCATCAGTTTCATGGCACATGTCACCGCAGTCTAACTGCTGTAGGTTTTCCCTCCAACTTGGAATTGTTAAATTGTTAAATGAGTACAGTATTTAACCGGACTGTTTTGAATTCTGGATGGAGGTATTTTACACTATATTAAGAAAGACCGTTTTCAACAGGAGAAGCATTTATTTGGTTATTTTACCAAGTACCATATTACACTACTAATACAGAATTTTATACAGTTCTGTCCAACATTGGTGCAAAGTAGGATTACCCGCACTCATCTCTACGCTACGCAATGCTACTATATGTTCTATTGCGAGCACTCGACTGTGCTGGAAGCATCACTCCTCGTTGGATGCCCATTTTGATGCCAATGACCTTTTTGGAGCAGTATGTCTGTCTTTTGTTAGCTAATTTTATTATCCAATAAACATTTCGAATAACTGTAACATAACTTGTCATAAAGAGGTTTACAATATTAATGGAATATACAATGTGATTTCTAGTTTCATACATATTAATAAATTGAATTAGAAGATTGGGCGCTTTAGGTCTCTGAGTGCCAGCTAGTCATGTCATACACCCCATAGTTTGCCAGAATTTCCCATGGAACTGGTACTCACTATACCACCTTTTACCTAACTGTCATTTCAGCTATTAAGTTGTCTTCTCTATTACTGTCTCTGAACTAACTTGCAAAATTAAATTTAGAACATAACCTGATGGCTCAAAATCTGGAAATATCATGATGTCCCATCGATATTGTGGTACGGAAATATGTCTTCGCTGAGTGACGGAATGAAGATATAATTTGGCATTCATAGTTTATTGGCTGCTGGAGCTGAATACAGATGGAACTTTTAAGTAATTCAGATGAGTAGAAAAGACAAAATTGTGGTATAGAATTATTAGTGTGCTGTTTGAGACAACATTGGTTGCACATCAACGCTTAACATTGGAAAGCTATATTAATGGAACAAACACCTAAAGACAGTTTTTCAATGACGAATGATCGGTTTTAGTTAGTTGTGAGACATTTATGAAGTGGGGTTCACTCTTAAAGGAGATCTCCTTTTGAATGTTTGGTAGCCACATCAGAACACCTAGAAATTCAAGAGATAAGACTTTCATATTGAGATGAAATGTTAATTTGTATGTTCTAAAGAAATCATTATCTCTTCAGTTACCTCGTAGGTGTATCTGCAGAACGGGCAATTTCCCCATGTGTTGGCCTTTCGTATCAGCTCCACTTAGAAACTTTCCCTACTATGTCATGGGCCAACGATGTCAACTGAAGTCTTGCATTATGATGGTTATCAGTAATCTTAGAATGCAGAGTTTCATGGCCAGTGTTTGCATAGTTACTGGTACCTTCAGTCTGGGAGTAAGCCTGTAGTCAAGACGTAATTAATCATCATCATTATTATCTCCACCTTCAACCAGTTATATGAGTGATGTGGCCTCTTTCAGTTGGTGTGTAACATAGGATCCTTTCAATCTTCAGCTTCCCATTGCCGAATGAACTCAGTTGTCTTCCGCAGATCTCTGTCCCATTCGTCTGCTGATTTGGTAATTTTCTATAAACTGATCTCTAGAACTTGTTTTGTCTAAATACTAAAGAAAAAATTGATATTTTCATTATGCAGTGGATTTTATGCTGATATGAAAATTCCTGGCATATTAAATTGTGTGCCAGAACGGGATTTCAAATGGAAACCTTCGCACGTGAAAGACAAAGGTTTCAATCCCGCTGCGGCCCATGTTTAATCTGCCAGAAGGTTTCAACTATTAGCATGTTTCTAAACATTACCCAAAGGTAGGCGTTCTCACTGCTTGGTATTTCGTGTTACAATGCAGGAGACATTGTCTCAGAATACATCTAAAATATTCGGCCATTCCGCTGCTGAGCTCAGCATTGAATACGAAACTTATGAATTTCTACATCTACATCTACATGGGATACTCTAAAAATAAGATTTAAGTGCCTGATAGAGGGTTCATCGAATCACCTACATACTATTCATCTCCTATTCCATTCTCGAATAGCGCGAGGGAAGAAAGATCATCTGAATCTCTTTGTTCGAGCTCTGATTTCTCGCATTTTATTCTGATGATCATTTCTACATCTGTAGGTGGGAGTCAACAATATGTTCGGAGCAGAATGTTGGTAATTGGAGTTTCGCAAGTAGACCACGCCGCAGCGATAACTGCCGTTGTTGTAATGATTCCCATCCCAGGTCCTGTATCATCTTCGTGACGCTGTCTCCCCTGTATCGTGAAAATACAAAACGAGTTGCCCTTCTTTGGACTCTTCCCATGTTCTCCGTCAAACCCATCTGATAAGGATCCCACAATGGGCAGCAATACTTCAAAAGTTGACGGAAAAGCGTAGTGTATGCAGTCTCTTTAGTAGCTCTGTTGCATCTTTTAAGCGTTCTGCCTATAAAACGCAGTCTCGGGTTCGCCTTTCCTACGATATTATCTATGTGTTCTTTCCAGTTTCAGTCTTATGTGATGTAATTCCTGGGTATTTGGTGGCGTTTACGGCCTTCACATTCCATTGATTTGTCTTGTAAACAAAGTTTAGCGGATTTCTTTTCGTTCTCATGTGGACGACTTCACACTTCTCATTATTTTGAGTTAGTTGCCAATTTTTATACCATACTGATAACTTATGTAAATCGTTCTGCTAGACGATAAATGACGGCGTCATCTGCAAACAACCTAAGTGAACTGCTCAGATTTTCTCCCAAATCGTTTATGTAGATGAGGAACAGCAGAGGACCAATAACACTACCCTGTGGAACGCAGGATATCACCTCTGTTTTCGTCGATGCCTTACCGTCGATTACTACAAACTGTGTCCTCTCTGACAGGAAATCCGCTATCCAGTCACGAATCTGGGGTGATATTGCATAACCGGGCAATTTGAGTAAAATCCGTTTGTGAGATACGGTGTCAAAAGCCTTCTGGAAATCTAGAAATACGGATTCAGATTGAGAACACTTGTCGATAGCACTCAACACTTCGTGTGAGTAAAGAGCTAGTTGCGTTTCACATGAACGATATTTTCTAAATCCGTGTGACCTTGGGTCAATAGATCGTTCTGTCCGAGATAATTCATAATATCTGAATACAGGATATGTTCGAAAACCCTGCTGCAAATCGACGTTAATGAAATAGTTGATAAACAGTGCTATTAGGAAGCTGTGTCAAATTATAGAGCCACAGATGGTGAGGTGGTCATGCGTTTATTGACGCGTTTCGATAAAAATCATCTTCAGAATCGTGGAAGGTGGGTTTACGTAATACAACTGTATGGCGTCAAGGCCCTGCTGACATTACTAATGTTCAGCAGGGCCTTAACGCCATACAATTTTATTATGTAAACCCCCTTCCACGATTCTGAATATGATTTTTATCGAAACGCGTCAATAAACGCATGACCACCTCACCATCTGTGGCTCTATAATTTTACACAGCGTCCTAATATCACTGTTTATCAATTAATACCGATATGGGCGCATATCTCATTAACGACTTCATGTCACATCTGGAAGTTAATCCAATAGGCCTGTAGTTTAGTGGGTTACTCCTACTGCCTTTCTTGAGTATTGGTGTGACCAGCGCAACTTTCCAGTCTTGTTGTACAGATCCTTCTTTGAATGAGATGTTGTATGTGGCTGTTAAGTAAGGAGCTATCGCATCACAATAATCACAGAGAAATCTAGTGGGTACACAGTCCGGACCATACGTAATATCCAGAAAACACCAGCAAGTGAGTAGTCTGTTGGTGTGGCAGCACTGGGTTACTCCTACTTACTTTCTTGAATATTGGTGAGACCTGTCTAACTTTCCAGTCTTTTGGTACAGATCCTTCTTTGTATATGGCTGTTAAGTAAGGAGCTATCGCATCAGCATAATCACATAGAAATCTAGTGGGTACACAGTCCGGACCAGATTAGACGTAATATCCAGAAAACACCAGCGAATGAGTGGTGTGTTGGTGTGGTAGCACTGGAGCGGCCTTCCCCCGTGTTGCAGGCGGCGCCGCCATGATGGGGTGCGGGGGCTCTCGCGGGCTGTGCGCGTGCGTGCGCGCCAAGGGGCTGCGCGCCGCCGCAGACAGCGACTCCGACGCCAGCGACGCCAGCTCCGCCAAGAGCGCCCTCCACGGCCAGCACCAGCAGCAGCAGGACGCCAGGGCTGCCAACTGCCCGCCCACCAGCGGCCTGCTCGCCGCGCTCTTCCGCTGCCGCAAGGCGCGCAAGGCCGAGTTCAGCATGCCCAAGGTCGAGAGGAGTAAGTACCCTCCTCCACTGTCTGCAACTCGCAACCATCAACTACGTCTGCATGTTGACACTTGAAACATTTACATGCTATTTAAGTAATTACTGTTCATTCTGCCACTTCCAAATGAGATACTCAGCCGGCCGTGATGGCCGAGGGGACTGAGACGCTTCAGTTACGGTCTGCACGGTCACTACGGTTGGGGATTCGAATCCCCCCTCGGGCATGGATATTTCTGCCGTCCTTAGTCTTAGGTAGTTCATAAGTAGTTTGTAAACTTAGGGACTGACGACCCCGTAGTTAAGTCCCATAAGTTCTACAAACATTTGAACATTTCGAGATACTCAGCTTTTTAACATTACGTTGTATGGGGGTTCTGCTCGCTGAAACATTATTCTTTTGGGGCGTCGTGGTAGAAATAAATACTCGTTATGTACAATTTTTCACTTCTTCTTTAATTTGAAACCAAACTGCTTCTCCACCAAAACATTACAAATTCAAACTTGCGTGCAACAACAACAACACAGACTGACATAGATTCCAAAGCACTTTGCGAAAGCCAGAACTCGAACTCCCCCACGCAAGGCGGTGAGGCAATAATGGCATTACATTACGCATTGTTCATAACAGTTGAATATACTGATTTACAATGAACAAACCCACAAAGAAAACAGTTGATGTACACAAAAACAATCACAATATAAAATGAAAACTATACGTACAATAATTTTACAAGCCACATATCGTTTTAAGACTTAATCAAGCTACTTTTTGTTTGACAACAAACAAAAATGTTAAATGTCAATTAATTAGTTAACGAGTACATCATACATGTTCCTAACATATACTGAACTATCACATATCTCGGCCATTCTGAAAATACATTCTAAATCTCATGTCAATCAATATATACAAAGAAATACAATATACGAATTTCGACATTAATTAACACAATTAGCTGGTCAATACAACTTATTTATGAGCCTTTTCATTTCTTTTTGTTTTTTACAAAAGATTTTACAATTCGTCTGTTTAAGTCTTGAAATAACATACAATGACGCAACTATTGTTTGTAGAACAGTCTGGAAATAAAATATATGAATCTCTTAATTAATGAAATCTATCACTTGTTTAATCACAGTATCACCGAGACACTGTCCTACACTGATTCCTTGGCTGGCTACATAGTTTTTAACTAACTTCACACGCAACTTTTATCAGTATTGAACCACACGATTCTGGTTCCGACGCAGACGGTATCGTAGGATGACACTGAGATGAGAGGACCAGGCAGACGGTATCGTACGATAACACTGAGATGAGAGGGCCAGCAGTATCGTCACAAAGTGCACCACTGCACGTGGTTTGACAATACGCTGTTCAGTGGCAAAATCATCTTCTGTTATCAGGGGGCTAACGGCACCACACTGCCGGAACGTTTCGAACAATTTTTCATTCATTGTCTTCAGCAGAGGTATCGCGTAATAATAATAATATGGTTTTCTGATCCATATGACCCAATTGCGGAGTGAGACTCTATGGTCATGGAACAAGTCAGTACATGAAGCAGTGACGCACTGGAAGGCTCCCAGCTACCTGCCAGCTCCACAACATCGAAGGAGACAAATTCCTGAAGAATGTCTACATAAGACTGAAACTAGTTGAATGAAATAAATTAGTGCATTCTAAACTGTTATTTATTAACAGTACATGAATTTTTACACAAGAATGGTAATAGAAACTTTTTAAGTAGTCCTATGTACACGACAATCTTAAGACAAAGTGAAAACAGTCAACAAAGAAAGAAAAATGAATTACCTCAATTATTTAACTTTTCTAGGAGTTCCTCGTCAGAATAAAAGGAGTGAGCCATGAGGCAACTGTTCAATTTAGATTTGAAAGCGTGTGGGTTAGTGTTAAGATTCTTTAGTTTTTGTGGCAGCTTGTTGAAAATGGATGCTGCAGAATTCTGTACACCTTTCTGCACAAGTGTCTAGGTGGTGTGATGCAAATGTGAATTCAACTTCTGTGTAGTATTCACCGAGTGAAAGCTACTAACTCGTGGGAATACCGCCTGTCTTAGAGCCAGAAGTATCCTTTTTGCATCTGGCGAGTTACCCCAAAAGATAATGCCGTACTTCATAGGTGAGTGAAAGTAAGCGTAATAGACTACTTTTCGTGTTGAAAAATCACTTATTTCAGATATTGTTCTTATGGTAAATATAGCAAAATTTAGTTTTGGAACAAGATCCTGAATATGGGCTTTCCACGTCAGCTTACTGTCTATCTGAATACCTAGAAATTTGAACTGTTCAGTCTCACTTACCATGTGCCTATTATGTGAAATCAAAATGTCAGCTTTCGTCAAATTATGTGTTAGAAATTGAAAAACTGAGTTTTACTATGATTTAACATCAACTTGTTTTCTGCAAGCCATGAACTTATCTCTTGAACTACATTATTTGATACTGTGTCAATATTACGAACAACATCCTTCACTACCAAGCTGGTATCATCCGCAAACAAAAATATTTTACAGTCACCTGTTATACTCGAAGGCATATCATTTATATAAATAAGAAACGGCAATGGTCTCAAAACAGACCCCTGGGGCGTTCATGCGTAGTTCATTCATGGACAGAAACGCGACATTTTTCCACTCGACAACTAGCGGTGTACTCTTCCAATTAACAAGACTCCGTTCTGCCTCTGGCGGAGTATTGGATGTATGTCTGTTTCCGGTCTTGAGTGAGACATATCGCCTGAAGGTGAAAGCAGGAAACTCGTAGAAACGTTGCAACACAGCACCACAGCGTTGGTAATGGGAGAATGTATGACGACTGAAACTTGCCGAGAATGCCTCCATTCCGCATAAATGCAGTTCAGATTGACAGTATTTTCGTACTTCTCGAGTTCCTGGATTCAGAGAACATTAGGTGAATGTCTTATCACACCCTATATGACTTGTGTTTTACACTGTATGTTAGGTCACATGGCGTTAACATACATCGCTCCGATACATAACATACAAATTTATTAATAATGATATTGCAGCCAAGATCGCATTTTTCACTTATGTTACCGGTTTCAGACTTGTCGTTCTTCAGACCTATTTTACATAACTTCACAACATTTTTTATATACTAAAAGAGTACATACATGTAAAAATGTTGTGAAGTTATGTCGAGCACGCCGAAACCGGTAACATAATAAATGAAAAATGCGATCTTGGCTGAGAATCTTATTAAACAATTATAGATCGCCCCATCGAACAATGAGTTCCTTATATAACACATATTTATCTCCATCAACCAGTTTGAACGTTGGTCTTCTTAAATAATACCGGTGACGCATTAAGATGTCCGGATTATTCTTAATCCAATTGAAATTAATGATAAAGGTTAAGTATTGAATCAAAATTTGTGGTGCGGCCGGGAATCGAACCCGGTCCTCCATCCTTACCAGGCACACGTCTTACCTCTTTTTTTAATCTATTTTTTCTCAGGTAGATCTATGCTTTGCGTTCGTTGTTTCGGTTCGTTCTTGATTATTAGGTGAATCTTGGGCTCAGCTCTTTTATTACAGAGAGCGTTTAGCCCTCTGCCCTGGCGCGCTAAGCCACGGCGCCCGGCACCGCTAGACCACCGCATCACTAGCGATTAAGACACTTCGGAATAGTCTAAGCACGATTTCACTCCTCGTCACAAACTTTAATTGACTTTCTGTGTTCTTATAGCCACATCTGCCAAGGCTCTCCATGCAGCGGAATAGCACCTCGGCAATGGACAGATCGTAACATTCCTGCCTTTAACCACAGGCTAAGGTGACATGAATATCATTATAAATAGAAATAAATAGGTCTGGGTTCGATTCCCGGCCACATCACAAATTTTAATTCAATGCTTCACCTTTATCATTAATGTCTGAAATTATCGAGACGAAATACAATCTTAGGATGTATAAATTTCTATTTATAATGATATTCCAATTGCAATTACATAGGTCAGATGAAAGTAGCTTAGGCTGTATGGCGTTTACTTCTTACACTAACTAGTTTAAAAGCCATATGGTGATATATTTTGAAATAGTAAAACTCGTTTCTGATGTACTGAAATAAATAGACTGCTGAATTAATTGCCAAACAAAGTACATTGTTGGGTACGATCGTTCACAAATTTTTATCATTAATAAATAGCAACAATTCTGCTGTATCAGAAAACGTGAATTTATTTCACCTGCAAGAATCTATTCTGCTCTATAATATGTAATGGTATACACTTTCATAAAATAATGACTTTCTTTTAAGGAAGTATGTTCAAATGTTTGTTAAGCTTATGGGACTTAACTACGGGGTCATCAGTCCCTAAACTTACAAACTACTTATGAACTACTTACGAACTAGGACGGCACAAATATCCATGCCTGAGGGGGGATTCGAATCCCCGACCGTAGTGGCCGTGCTGACCGTGACTGAAGCGCCTCAGTCACCTCGGCCACCGCGGCCGGCTTTAAGGAAGTACTGATTATTTTAGACAACAATCAAAATCAGGATTATGTTCATGTAGCATTTTGTCCTAATTCAAGAAAAGAATTTCTTAAAACTGTTGTTGTTATGGTCTTCAGTCCGGAGACTGGTTTGATGCAGCTCTCCACCCTACTCTATCCTGAGCAAGCCTTTTCATCTCCTCGTAAGAACAGCAACCCACATCCACTTGTATCTGCTTACTATACGCGTCTCTTGGTCTCCCTCTGCGATTTTTACCCCACACACTTCCCTCCAATGCTAAATTTACGATTCCCCGATGTCTAAGAATGTGTCCTACCAAGCGATCCCTTCTTTTAGTCAGGGTATGCCAAAAATTCCTTCGCTCACCAATTCTGTTCAGTACCTCTTCATTAGTTATGTGATCTACCCACCTAATCTTCAGCATTCTTCTGTAGCACCACATTTCAAAAGCCTCTATTCTCTTCCTGTCAGCACTGCTTATCGTCCATGTTTCACTCCCATACAAGGCAACACTCCACACAAATGCCTTCAGAAAAGACTTCCTTACCCTTAAATTAATATTCGATGTTAGCAAATTTCTCTTTTTCAAAAATGCTTTTCTTCCCATTGCCATTCTGCATTTTATATCCTCTGTACTGCGACCATCGCATGTTATTTTACTACCCAAGTAACAAAACTCATCTACCACCTTCATTGTTTCGTTACCTAATCTAATTCCTTCAGCATCACCTGATTTTCTAAGACCGCATTCCATTATTTTTGTTTTGCTCTTGTTAATGTTCATTTTATATGCTCTCTTCAACACGCTTTCCATTCCATTCAACTGCTCTTCCAGGTCCTTCGCTGTCTCTGACAGAATTACAATGTCATCAGCAAAACGCAATGTTTTTATTTCTTCCCCCTGAACTTTGATCCCTATTCCAAATTTTTCCTTGCTTTCCTTCACCGCCTGCTCGATGTACAAATTGAATAACATTGGAGAAAGGCTACAACCCTGTCTTACTCCCTTCCCAACTGATGCTTTCCTTTCATGCCCTTCAAGTCTAATAACTGCGGTCTGGCTTTTGTACAAGTTGTAAATAACTCTCCTTTCCCTGTATTTTACCCCTGCTGATTTCAGAATTTGGAAGAGTGTATTCCAGTCAACATTGTCAAATGCTTTCTCCAAATCTACAAAAGCTAAAAATGTTGGTTTGCCTTTCCTTAATCTGTCTTCTAAGATTAGACGTAAAGTGAGTATTGCCTCCCGGGTTCCTACGTTCCTCCTGAATCCAAACTGATCTTCCCCGAGGTCAGCTTCTACCAGCTTTTCCATTCTTCTGTAGACAATTCGTGTTAAAATTTTGCAACCATGACTTATCAAACTGATGGTTCTGTAATTTTCACACCTGTCTGCGCCTGATTTCTTTGGAATGGGGATTATTACATTTTTCTTAAAGTCTGAGGGCATTTCGCCTGTCTCATACATCCTACACACCAGTTCAAATAGTCTTGTCATGGCTGGCTCTCCCAGAGACTTTAGTAGCTCTGAGGGTATTTCATCTACTCCTGGGGCCTTGTTCCGACCTAGGTCTTTCAAGGCTCTGTCAAATTCATCTCTCAGTATAGTATCTCCTATTTCATCTTGATCGACTTCCTCTTCCCTTCCTACAGCATCGTCTCTAAGTTCATTTCCTTTGTAGAGCTGTTCTATGTACTCTTTCCACCTTTCAGCTTTCGCTTCTATGCTGAGAACTGGTTTCCCATCTGAGTTCTTGATATTCGTAGAGTTGCTTTTCTTGTCCCCAAATGTCTCTTTTATTTTCCTGTAGGCAGTATCTACTTTTCCCCTTGCTATACATTCTTCTACAGTTTTACATTTGGCTTCTAGCCACTCCTGCTTAGCCATTTTGCACTTCCTGTCAATCTCATTTTTTAGACGTCTGTACTCCATTTTGCCTGTTTCATTTACGGCATTTTTATATTTTCTCCTTTCATCAATTAAATTTAGTATTTCCTGTGATATCCACGGATTTTTTGTAGGTCTTGCCTTTCTACCTATTTTGTCCTCCGCTGCCTTCACTATTTCATCTCTCAATGCTACCCATTCCTCTTCTACTGTTTTATTTCCCCCTGTTTCTGCCAATTGTTGCCTAAATCTCCCTCTGAAATTCTCCAGAACATCAGTTTCCTTCAATCTATCTAAGTCCCATCTCCTTATTTTACTACCTTTCTGCAGTTTTTTCAGCTTCAGCCTACAGTTCATGACTAACAAGTTATGGTCAGAGTCTATATCTGCCCCTGGGTATGTCCTGCAGTTTGTAACCTGGTTCCGGTACCTATGTCTTACCATTATAAAATCTATCTGATATCTTCCGGTGTCTCCTGGTCTCTTCCATGTATACAACCTTCTTTTGTGATTCTTAAACCACGTGTTTGTTACGATTAAATCATGTTCCGTGCAAAATTCTACCAGGCGACTTCCTCTTTCATTCCTCCTGCCCAGTCCATATTCACCTATTATTTTTCCTTCTCTTCCTTTTCCAACTACCGAATTCCAGTCTCCCATCACAATTAAGTTTTCCTCTCCCTTAACTGTCTGAATAATTTCCTTTAGCTCCTCATATATTTCTTCGATTTCCTCATCATCGGAAGAGCTAGTTGGCATATAAACCTGTACTACTGTTGTCGGTGTTGGCTTCGTATCTATCTTGACAATGATAATGCGATCACTGTGCTGCTCATAGTAGTTTACCCGCATTCCTATTTTCTTATTCATTATCAGTCCTACTCCTGTGATACCCCCAACTGATTTTGTATTTATAATCCTGTACTCACCTGACCAGAAATCCTGTTCATTCTGCCACCGAACTTCACTAATCCCCACTATATCTAACTTCAACCTATCCATTTCCCTTTTTAAATTTTCTAATTTTCCTACCCGATTAAGGGATCTAACATTCCACGCTCCGATCCGTAGAATGCCAGTATTGTCTTTCCTGATGACAACATCCTCCTGAGTAGTCCCCGCCCGGAGATCCGAATGGGGGACTATTTTACCTCCGGAATATTTTACCCGAGAGGATGCCATCATCATATGTTCATACAGTAGAGCTGCATGTCCTCGGGAAAGATAACGGCTGTAGTTTCCCCTTGCTTTCAGCCGTTCGCAGTGGCTGTGTGGCAAAGCCACATTAGCTGATGTTACAAGGCCAGCTCAGTCAATCATCCAGACTGTTGCCCCTGTAACTACTGAAAAGGCTGCTGCCCCTCTTCAGGAACCACACGTTTGTCTGGCCTCTCCACAGATACCCCTCCGCTGTGGTTGCACCTACGGTACGGCTATCTGCATCGTTGAGGCACGCAAGCCACCCCACCTCGGCAATGTCTGTGGTTCATGGGGATGGTTCTTAAAACTAATGAACATGATTTATCCTGTACTCAATATTTCTTTGAACGTCTATCATAATTTGAAAAAAAGGGGTTAGCCAACTGACGACTTGAATGAAACAATGCTGCAAATAAAATTAAGAATTATTATTACGCAAGAACAGCCGTGTACATTACCTTAATTTCAAGAATATTACAAAAAATAGCAGATACAAGAAGTGGTCTGGTGTGTCCTTCCAATAAACGATAATTCTGAAGCACAATCTCTATGTTCGACCGATCCGCACAACTCCTCACAGCCACTGCACACAGCAGCTGCCACTACTGAACTCTACCGACACAGCCATACGACTGAACTTACTGCAGAGCACTCTAAAATCTTTGTCAAAGACACGCCACGTCCTGAGAAGTTTGCTTTGTCGCAGATAAGAGATAATAAAGCTCAGTCAAATTGACACAAATTCCAGTGATATACGTTTCATCACTTCACAAATTCCAATAATATGTGTTCCAAGTTTCGTAGCTTTAGAGCCACATTATCGGAGTACTCAAATTGTTTCACATTTATCTCAGTGTCTGTTAGCGACCCAACATTATCATTTAATCTCCGTTAAAAATCCGCTGCTGAAGGACGGAAGTCAAAATTAAAAGTTTCAAGAGTTGGAATATTCGGAGGAGCTCACGTATGTTGCGTCACTCTTCAGGCTGTCAGTCAGTGACAGGGCTATAAGTAAGGTTTTTACATTTTATTGCAGTTCAAAGATCCAAGTCTTTCGAGTCATGTCAACGTACGTGCATAAGGGATGTGTCTATGGGGTACACAGAAATGAATTTTTTTAAATTTCTATATGCAATATTTACGTCGAGCATAAGAACATTTTAAACATCGAGTTAAATATAGACCGTTTATAAGCTGCCTACAGCGGTAATTACACAACTGGCCATTAAAATTGCTACTCCAAGAAGAAATGCAGGTGATAAACGGGTATTCATTGGACAAATATATTATACTAGAAGTGACATGTAATTACACATTCACGTAATTTGGCTGCATAGGTCTTGAGAAATCAGTACCCAGAACAGCCATCTCTGGCCGTAATAACGGCTTTGATACGCCTGGGCATTCAGTCAAACAGAGCTTGGATAGCGTGTACAGGTACAGATGCCCATGCAGCTTGAACACTATACCACAGTTCATCAAGCGCACTGACTGGCGTATTGTGACGAGCGAGTTGCTCGGCCACCATTGGTGAGAGATCTGGAGCATGCGCCGGCCAAGGCAGGAGTCGAACATTCTCCGTATCCAGAAAGTCCCGTACAGGACCTGCAACATGAGGATGTGCATTATCCTGAAATGTAGGGTTTCGCAGGGATCGAATGAGGAGTAGAGCCACGGGTCGTAGCACATCTGAAATGTAACGGCCACTGTTGAAAGTGCCATCAATGCGAAAAAGAGGTGATCAAGACGTGTAACCCATTGGCATCCAATACCATCAAGCTGGACTATACGCCAGTGTGGCGATGACGAATACACGATTCCAGTGTGCGTTAACCGCGATGTCACCAAATACGGATGCGACCATCATGATGCTGTAAACAGAACCTGGATTCATCCGAAAAAAAATGACGTTTTGCCATTCGTGCACCCAGGTTCGTCGTTCAGTACACCATCGCAGGAGCTCCTGTCTGAAATGCAGCGTCAAGAGTAACCGCAGCCATGGTCTCCGAGCTGATAGTCCCTGCTGCTGATAAACGTCGTGCAGATGGTTTGTCTCTCGCAAACGTCCCCATCTGTTGACTCAGGGATCGAGACGTGTCTGCACCATCCGTTACAGCCATGCGAATAAGATGCTTGGCATTTCGTCTGCTAGTGATACGAGGCAGTTGGGATCCAGCACGGCGTTTCGTATTGCCCTCCTGAACCCACCGATTCCATATTCTGCTAACAGTCATCGGATCGCGACCAACGCGAGCAGCAATGTCGCGATACGATAAACCGCAATCGCGATAGGCTACAATCCGACCTTTATCAAAGTCGGAAACGTGATGGTACGCATTTCTCCTCCTTACATGAGGCATCACAACGTTTCGCCAGGTAACGCCCGTCAACTGCTGTTTGCGTATGAGAAATCGGTTTGAAAATTTCCTGATGTCAGCACGCTGTAGGTTGTCGCCAAAAGCGACTAACTTTTGTGAATGCTCTGAAAAGCTAATCATTTTCATATCACAGCATCTTCATCCTGTCGATTAAATTTCGCGCCTGTAGCACGTCATCTTCGTGGTGTAGCAATTGGCCAGGAGTGTATTTATATACCCCCGGCTGCAAGAGACGCGACACTGAATAGCCACGTGGCTAACTCCAAGTAATTTCCAGTGGCGGCTCGTACAAAATTTGACCAATATAACAAAAATAAACAGGAAACAAAATATACTAAAATAAAAAGCGTGACTGACAATGAAACTGCTTGGCAGAAAAGCGCAGTTTCACTCGCATGTTGGCTATATATTATTGTTTGTGATTGAAGTTTTATTTACAGAATTTGGACTCAGAGGTATTTGAATACGAGCCTCACACAAGTAGGTTTGAGAGACAACGCGCAAGACGCCTGAGCCAGCGCGCTATTTGACTCTGTATGCCGCAATATTCGTCATATACTATTCTTCCGCAGCCGTTACACGCAGCGCGAAGAGAAATATTGATCTGGTGCTGCAGTCGGTCTCAGCACACATGGGTCGCCAGGCCTGACGTCACGTCTGCGCATGCGCACTAGCGAACAGACGACTGCGTCGCCTCCCTACGCACGTACCAGCGCGGCTGAATCTCACTTCAGCACGCGGAGCTGGTTTCCAGCTATCTCGGCGAGGGCGCTCCAAAACGCGTTTTCATCCTTATTACTAGCATTCTAAAACGTATTGGAAGGGAATGGGCATAATTTTATTGTGATATCTGGATCGCATTCCAAGAGAAAGGATGTAATTTTACAGCGATTTCTCCCTTGCTTTCGAAGAGAAATGGCGTAATTTTAGTAATATATTTACAGTGTGCTGCAGCACATTAGCACATTATCACCAGCCGCCACTGGTAATTTCAATCGGACTTGAGCCCAGCCCTGGCCATAAAGCGTCCATCGTTGGGCAGCGGCGCCTGCGCTTGCCGTATTGTCACGGTAGACTCACCCAATCATTCCCCACCGTTCGGGCGCACTCGCTGGCTGATATTGCGCCCTTTGATGTCGCAGAGGCGCGACGGCACATGCCCGTATGCCCGCCCCACTTCGTTTGCTGCTCTGCGCCGACTAAGCGTGGCGCGAAATTGACCTGTCAAGTCACACAGAAGAGGGCGTGATGGGGCCTTCTCTTCCCAACCTCGATTATCATTCCTGTATTCTATCATGCTCAGACTGTGGAGAGATTCACACTATTCCTTCCGTCTGTTGCAATTATCACAAATGATTGTACATTTGTTTCATATAAATAACTGACTACCAGGCTATGACATTACGAGTTCAATTTCTCTTTCAAATGTTCCTGAAGACGTTTGGTTTACAAGTCGATATCATGTTGTTATACGAATAGTAAGTGCAGCCATAGCGTTGTACTGGAAGTTGCAGCTAAAGTTAGTCTAATTATTTTGTAAGTCCAGAGAGTGATGACCTTAGCAGTTTGTTCCAATAAATGTACATACAATTTATTTTGTATATCGATTATTCTATTCCCATTTCAACTCCCCAGATATGAGACTGCCATGAGGTCCTTAAAAGATCGAGACAATTTCTGACGTTACTTCTTTGAAAATAGATAGTATTCTGAGGTATGCTGGATCAGCTAAAGTAATTCCTGGTCATGTGACAGAAACTGGACAAAACAAAAATGTGAAACATGATTGGAAAAGTAATGTTAAGGGTGATGTCGGGCTGTACCTCAAAAATTGTTTGTTTGAAGGGGAGGTACGGAAGCATCCAAGACCAGTCAACTTTTAAATATCAGAATACGTCCATTAAATAAGCAATCTACAGTTAGATGTCCCATATGAAGAGTGTATATATAAGTATCTAATGAATTTTACCAATGGTTGTAACCAGAATTTCTTAAATTTTTTAAAACCCGGCATTACAATTAAATACCATTTCAGGCCTGCAAGCAAAATTGTGCAGTTCTGGCTTCACTCGCTTTATTTCTTTGTGATTCATGCTAAGAAGTTCGGACCTGCATCACACAATCGTCAATGGACAGTGATAACGTGCGCAACTTGTTTTAGTTCCACGTTTCTATACTGGGTGACACCAGCAGTCGGCAAACGTGCAGTAAACTTACAATGGCGGCAAGAAAGACTTGTTGACAAAATGTTGATATGTGAATCTATCATATTTGACAGCCAGTTGATTTTATATGATCAGCTGATGTTATTAGATGTTATTTCTTGCCGGCCGCGGTGGCCGAGGTGACTGAGGCGCTCCAGTCACGGTCAGCACGTCCACTGCGGTCGGGGGTTCGAATCCCCCCTCGGGCATGGATATTTGTGCCGTCCTAGTTCGTAAGTAGTTCATAAGTAGTTTGTAAGTTTAGGGACTGATGACCCCGTAGTTAAGTCCCATAAGCTTAACAAACATTTGAACATTTTGTTATTTCTTTCAAAGTCAAGTTACTGTAAGATGGTGCAGATCATAAAAATTAGTAGTTAAGGCCCAAAAGAGACAATTCTGTGGGTGCTTCTGTGGTTTTTGGAAATAAATTAATTTTCTTCTTTGGAATGAATGACTGTATGAATTTTGAATCTTAAACATCCCTCTTTATATTAATGTCACATCGCCTACAACCTTGGGTCTGAAAGAGATAATTACCAGTTTGTTTGCTAAACGCTATTATTCAACGTGAAATGTTTTTTTGCCTTTGCTATATAATCTACTGTATAAAAATACGCAGTTTACTTTGACGTAAGTATATGACGCTTCAACGTTTGTAATCCAGAGATTTAATCCGTATTTCCAATAAGATTTCCATGTATTTAAAAACAAATTACCTTATCTTTCTTCCTCTCCACTCACTGCCATATTTACGGGACAAACAAATATTTAGGTGCCTTACGACTGGGTCTGGGTTTTTTTGTTACATAATAGTCTCAAGGTGAATACCTATGTTCAAAAAATTTTGAAAGTAAATAGACACCTTATACGTAGAAAAAAATACATCGTATTATTTTAGCAGGTTGGATCACTTAGATTGGAGTAGACCGAGGGCCTGTAAAAGGTTGTAACAATAACTTCGAGACTGATGGTAGCTCCAACACCGACGAAGTTCTGAGATTGAGGGGTGGGGGTGAAATGTAGGGGGCCACAAATTCACGTGGCCCGAGATTGACCGAGGCCTGAGTTTGATCGCTACCAATATTTGAATTTGTTGGTCGCTCTAGCGTTTTTCTGGTACACTACCTTGCGGTGGTTTTTGGCTTTCTTCGTCGCAGATAACACGAGTTCTGTGGACCAGCGTGTTTAGTGTCTGTTCCCCTAGTGAGGGCTGGTGACAGCTAGAGGTGTGGAGGTATCGGCTCATGTTGGCCCTCTTCTGATAGACGCTGCGTCCCAATGTTCCGTCCGGTTTTGTGCGTACCAGAATATCCATGAAGGACGCTTGACCGATTTTCTCCAATTCCATGGTGAACTTAATCTTTAGATGGATATCAGATGTTACAAGAAAACCTGTAGTACATCTTCTGTGAGGCTAAACGAGGAAAGTCTCGTCGACATAGAAAACTGTCGGTTATAGTGGTAGCGAGTATAGTGCCTTTCCCTCAGGCTCTTCCATCTACATACTGGATAACTGCGCAGAGGCACGTCATCAACAAAGTGGAATCCCGCAATCCAGCATAAAGGTCCACTCACACCGGTGCGGGATCGGGAGCGGGAACCGAGCCACAGTTGCGGGACATGGTACTGCACGACCCTCCACGTCCTTCGGGATCTCGTTTTCTGGAATTCTTCCTGCTTACACAGACGGGAAACTTTTCCGACATGGCAGTATCGCTTTAAATAATAGTTCTTTTAATATTTATTTCTTTTTATTTTTACATTTTAATTCCAGAAAAGTTCGTGTCCTATATAAAGTCTTCTGATGAAGAAGAGGATCTCTTGTTACTAGCTCTAGTTGAAGACGAGCATCGTACTAAGAAAATTAGAAAAATTAGCAATGGCACAATTTATTCCCAGGATATATAATGTTCCTAATTAATTATATATTTTCAGGAAACAAAGAATGTCTACATATGAAATCAATCCAAAACGTACAACTCATGGCGAATATCGCACTTTGATGTGGGAACTCCGTGAAGATATTAAAGGATTTGACATTTACTTCAGAACGACAAGTGATTGTTTTGATGAAATCTGTAGTTTCATTAAGAATGAAATAAAAACAACAATGTACGAACTATCGTCACCCAATATGCCGTGAAGAACGACTTGCAGTTGATTTAAGAGAGTTGATGCAGCATTTATTCTTCAGCCATGATTGCAGCTATTTTAATTTTAACGTTCGCCTGCCTCTTGGGTGAAAATTGTTTCAGAGTCTGGGCGTAGTAATATCAGTGACATCCATACTTGGAGCAGTTCTTTTCTTTTCCCTTTCGCCTTGTATTATTTATTGGTAATGTGTGTTCAGAGTCATTATTTCCACTTTCAGGTTGCGAAGCTACGTTTTCAGGCGGTTGTTCCTTGTTCCTCTTCATCAAAATATATGTCAGGCTCCGCATGGTTGCTGTTACCGTCCTCTACATTCGACACGTTTCGGCGAAAGCAAAAGACTGCCGAAATGGTTCCATGTGTGGGGCCCACTGCTACTTTGTGTGGTTCTTTTGGGCACTTTGACCAGTTTTGATCCTTTTACTTTTCAAATAGCATATGTGTCTCTTATATCCCTCCATTTCTTCTTAAGGTGTTCACCTAAAATAATAATAATAAATAAATAAAAATTTAAATTAAAAAAAATATCATCCCATACTTTATCCCATTTTTCCTGTTGTTCCTGTAATCCTCATGATTAAGAATACTGTTTGACGAGAGTGATGAGCTTCTCGGTTTGTGAAATACTGTACTGTACTGTAGATGCGGGATGCGGGAAGTACCGTGCACGCTACGAACTGTGTCTGGGACGCAGCAGGCTGCGGAGAATCCCTTGCCCGTCTCAACAGTAGGGTCCCATACCCCGCAATGGAAACACGTCTCGCACATTTCCCGCTCACGCCGTCTCGCAGAGGTGTGAGTGGGCCTTTTAATTGTAGAAACTGCGGGATCCCGCAACAGCCTTCGGATTCGGAAGCGCATCCGCAACCATAAAATCGCTCAAATTCTTTCAAAATTTGCCGCCTTAAATTCACTCCGCAGCGCGTTGTCTTCAATTCGCAAAGCGTTCCGCGATGTGAGTTGACTTGGCGTTGAGGTTCAGTCGTTTGTCTTATTTCGAAACGCACGCACCCACATAAATATAACTGTTTTAAGGGTGAATTTTGTAAGCAACACCATGGCTTGGCAATGGGATGCTGCTTAGCTGGCACTCTAGCCAATATCTTTTCAGACAACATTGAATACACAGTATTGAATAGCAGCTCTGAAGCAGTAAACAAAATCAGTTTCATACCCTGTTCTCTGAGTCTTTTACATTTTATCTTTGGCTTGTTGTATTACGAAACAGTACTGTTTTTATTTACGTTAAGTGCAGGAACCCCTTGATGTTATTGTATCACTTTTAACTTGTATTTTAATTGCTTATATAGATATGACGACACTGTCAACTTATTCAGAAAAAGTATAAAACTAAACTGCACATGTAATTTTGTAAGTACTTCTACCATGGATGAAGTTCTTTATATTTGTGACATATTGAAGCTTAACTAATTTTTGTACTATTATAGAAATGCCTTGAAGATGGGACACTTTCGAAACCGGTAGCACAATAAATTAAATTTTACATGACAGCAAAGTGTACAATGCATTTCCTGAAATATATCGCTGTCGACGATCGCCATAAACAAATGTATGAATGATGGCAGTTCAGAGGTGGGAGCGGGCAGCGGAGTATGAGAGGGAGTGTGTATGCTGCTAGCGCGCTGCTCGCTGCTAGCCAGCACGGCACGGCACGGAAATTAAAAAATGTTCAAATGTTTGTATAGTCTATGGGACTTAACTACGGGGTTATCAGTCCCTAAACTTTCAAACTACTTATGAACTAACTAAGACTAAGGACGTCACAAATATCCATGCCCGAGGAGGGATTCGAACCCCCGACCGTAGTGGCCGTGCAGACCGTGACTGGAGCGCCTCAGTCTCCTCGGCCACCGCGGCCGGCCACGGAAATTAGTCGAGCACACGAGTGTCCTACGGCCCATTTTACCTGCAGTCTGCACCATCGCAGGTCGCCGCGCTGCGCCCTACTATCCTCGTCAGGCGATACCAGCAAGTATACACACAGTAGATCACGTTGTGCGTCAGCTGCTACATCACGCCAGCCCACCAATGCAAACGTGTGTTTTTATTCCGTAGCCCATCCGCAACACAAAGTATACTGTTTGTTTACTTGTCATCGAATTACTGTTTCTAATCTTATTTCGAGCGAATTTTATGGTGTTATAGTGTTTTTATAAATGATTAGCCCAGATTTCCAGAAGGCTTTTGACACCGTACCTCACAAACGGCTTTTAACCGAATTGCGTGGTTATGGTATATCGCCACAAATTTGCGATTGGATAGGGATTTCCTGTCAGAGAGGATACAATTCGTAGTAATCGATGGTAAGGCATCGACTAAAACGATATCGGGTGTTCCACAAGGTTGTGTTATTGGTCAACTGCTGTTCCTTATTTACATAAACGATTTAGGGGAATATCTAAGTAGCTCTCTTAGGTTGTTTGCAAATGACGCTGTCATTTACCGTCTAGTAAAATCATCTGATGATCAAAACCGACTGCAGAAAGATCTGAATAAGATATCAGTATGGTGTAAAAATTGACAATTGACTCTAAATAATAAGAAGTGTGAAGTCGTGCACATAAGTACGAAAAGAAACCCGTTCAACTTTTTTTATAAGATAAATCAATTAAAAGTGAAGGCCGTAAACTCCACAAAATACCTAATCATTACTATTATTTCAGACTTAAACTCGAAAGAACACGTAGATAATGTGGGAAAGGCGCAGCAGAGACTGCGTTTTATTGGCAGAACCCTTAAAACATGCAACAGAACTACAAAAGAAACTGCATACACTACGCTTGGCCATTTTTGGAGTATTGCTGCCCAGTCTCGAATCCTTAGCAGGTGGATTTGATGGAGGACATCGAAAGAGTCCAAAGAAGGGCAGCTCGTTTCGTATTGTCACGATACAGGGGTAACAGCGTTACGGTAATGATACAGGATCTGGGATGGGAATCGTTACAACAACGGCGCTTACCGCTGCGGCGTGGGCTACTTACGAAACTAAAATCGCTAACATTCTCCTCCGAATGTGAAAATATATTGTTGACTCCCACTTACATAGGTAGAAATGATCATCAGAATAAAATATGAGAAAACAGAGCTCGAACGGAGAGATTCAGGTGTTCTTTCTTCCCGCGCGCTATTCTAGAATAGAATGGGAGATAAATAGTATAATGGTGGTTCAATGAACCCTCTGCCAGGCACTTAAATGTGGTTTGCAGAGTATCCCATGTAGATATAGATGTAGATGCAAAGGCCACTTGCGCGATAAGCGAAACTGAGATAATCGCGAGAAACTCGTCCCATCCAAACTATTTAAGACTTAATTTTTTTCTCTTCCAAAAATAAGTAAAAAATAGTTAATTAGTATTAATTGCTGAACTCTGTGAATATGTTTCGTACGTGAAAACAGTAAGTGAAATATTGCCTTAGCGGTTTTTGCACCCGATTTATGCAGTTAGCTTGTTTTACAAACTTAGCGCAATTACGAAACAAAGTTCGATGGCAAAACCCGCTATTTGTTGATAGGAAGGACAGCAGCTGATTCCAACATCAGAATGGCGGCTCACTTTAAAGATTAATTTCAAGACTCCTCAGTGGGCATACTGCTGCAATCTGTTTTGACAAAACACATGTGTAGCCATAAGACAACTACAGGTAAAAGATTTGACATCATAACTTTCAAGAACGACCAAGAAAAACGCTGAGAAAATTATATATACAGTCTTTGCCGGATCCCTCGGTATCACTCTGGATTGAAGGCAATCCAGCAAAACTCCCAGTGGATTGTAAACAGTGCTGGATTGCAATCCCTAGTAATAATCTCCCGAATAAGAAAGTTTGTAGACTTGAGCACGGAAGTAAATAATTTAAATTTTCATGATGACTCATTGAAAAGTGAAAAATTGTGCATCTTGTACTCTATGATGCAATTTGCTTTAATATGTAAAGTTTCTCTTACTGTATTACTGATCAGTTATTACTTTAAAATGTTCTTCGTATTCCTAAGCCGCTACATCACTGTGTCACGATGTACCAGCATTATCGTTATTAAATAAAGCCTTCTCGGCCCTACAGTCCTGTCAGGTGGGTTTCTAAACAACTGACGCGGCTGGAGGGCCGAGAAAATTTCATTTGTGCACATCGGCGCAAGACCATGCATTCATACAATACCTTTATTCTCTACATCTGCACAACATGCTAAACTTTCAAGGTTTGATAATTCATTACCTGATGATCATGTGCAGGTCAGTATATATCTATACTAGCTGAACCCCTGCAGCTTCGCATGCGTAGGCTGGTTGGTCTGCACGAGTTGTTTCTTTTTAATCCTGATGAAGAATCCATATCTTAAGTTTCGTAGTTATAGCTTGAAATTTGAATTAACAGCACCATATTTTTGAAAATCAATTTTTGCATCTCGTATTTCACCCCCTTATTGGTCGAATTTCCAAAAATACCGAAACACGTGTCTTTTTAATTCTGACCAAGAAAACATGTACCAATTTTTGTGGTTGTAGCTTTAAAATTGCCTTATTACCAAAAGATTTTCGAAAAACATTCCCTTTCCAATTTAACCCCCTTGATGGCTGAATTTCCAAAAATACCGAAACATGTATTTTTTAAATTCTAAAGAACAATACAAATACCAATTTTTGTAGCTATAACTTCAAAATTGTCTTGACAACAATGTGTTTTTGAAAAGAATTTTTGATCCCCTCTATTACCCCCTTAGTTGTTGAATTTCCAAAAATACCAGAACACGTGTCTTTTTAATCCTGATCAAGAGTCCATATCCGAAGTTTCGTAGTTGTAGCTTAAAATTTGATTTAACAGCAACATATTTTTGAAAATCAATTTTTTGCGTCTCCTATTTTACACCCTTATTTCTCGAATTTCAAAAAAAAAAAAAAAAAAAAAAAGCCGTAACACGTGTTTTTTAAATTCTAACCCTGAATTAAAATCCGAAATTATGTAGTTCTAGCTTCAAATTTGCCTAAATAGCTACGTATTTTCAAAAAAACGTTTCAGCCCCTATTTCACCCCCTTACGGACGGAATATTGAAAAATCGCTTCTTAAATGACGCCTACAGAGTAAGATCAACACCCTCCACAAATTTCAAGTTTCTATCTTCAGTGGTTTGGGCTGGGCGATGATGAGTCAGTCAGTCAGTCAATCAGTCAGTCAGTCAATCGGGACACTTCCTTTTATATATAGAGATACATAATTTTTTGATAAAAAGTGATGTACAGTCGTGTTCAAAAGTATCCGAACGACCTGAATTGCGTTTCCCCCGATTCGCATGTAACCCAACTAACGTGCCTGTCTTGCGGGTACTCTAATTGCTCCTCGGTGCCGGCCGCGGTGGCCGAGGGGACTAAGGCGCTTCAGTCATGGTCTGCACGGCCACTGCGGTCGGAGGTTCGAATCCCCCCTCGGGCTGGATATTTGTGCCGTCCTTAGTCTTAGTTGGTTCATAAGTAGTTTGTAAGTTTAGGGACTGATAACCCCGTAATTAAGTCCCATAGACTTTACAAACATTTGAACATTTTGCTCCTCGGTACAGTCGTTTGACTATTGAAAATGGTTCGAACAAGTCACCACTAGAACACACTGCTGTGTATCGCAATAATTCAAGATGTAATACCACGATACTACGAATAACAGGGAATACCTAATCACAGATAATACTGTCCTTAAGGCTAGTAAGTTCATATTTATTACAATAAATGACATACCTGCAATGTTACCACTCTCATTATTAATGTCAGATAGGTAATGCACGTAGTAAGTTCATTCACGATTTCTTGTTCAAAGTAACATACCGTACTTATTATTTAACACGAAATGAATATGTATACACTTCAAATGACACAACGGACCTTCGTTAGGCATATGGATTCAAACCCAGGAAATGCAGACTTACCAAAGATTTCGTGACTGACGGAAACTAACAGTCATTCCTGACTAATCATACGGAGAGTGATATACCTCAATGTTAGACAGCATCAGTTAGCAAATATCAGCTTTAAATTACTTTTCTAATGGACGGGAATTCCTACTCAGCGTCTATTGTCTCTGTTAACGAACTACGTGAGATGTTAAATATTGCTTCTTCGCAAGTAACTTACGTGAAATGCTTTGAGCTAAAGCTTTGTGTTCGACAAGGATTCGAACCCAGAACCTACTCGGATTGTTATCGAAGCTCAATCAACTATGACATATCGGAATTTCGCGGCAGTAGCTAGATGTTGTAATTGAAATGACGAAACGAAACATTAATTTATTCTAGAGGAAACGAACGTTAAATATGGGTTTGTTACACCAGCAGCGACATTGGGCATGTTTGAACTAGAAATAATATGACGAAGAGTTCAGTTATGACTGGTAATCGTACCCCCACACATATCGTTGTTGACTAAACAGAAAGAGCCGGCTGCGGTGGCCGAGGGGACTGAGGCGCTCCAGTCACAGTCTGCACGGCCACGACGGTCGGGGGTTCGAATCCCCCTCGGGCATGGATATTTGTGCCGTCTTTAGTCTTAGGTAGTTCATAAGTAGTTTGTAAGTTTAGGGACTGATGACCCCGTAGTTAAGTCCCATAGACTCTACAAACATTTGAACATTTTTTTTTAAACAGAAAGAGACGTCAGCTAGCGAATTTTTCTCCACCAGCATCTCGCAATAACATACTTGAACTTACGGTGATCTCGATAATAGTTCTGTGTCTCACTGGGAATCAAAAACGCTTGATATCGTGTGTTGACAACGAATGAAAATACATTCAAAATCGAATTTATTATCCACGAGCAGATATGTGTTCTCATGCTCGAGCTTGATAATACATAATGAAAACTTTAGTGTTGGGCCACAGGATTCAAACCCATTCACGCGCAATATGTGAAGATACTGAGGAATCTGTAGTTTTGAATAAGCAGTAAATTGTAGTCGAGCTATATTGTCACGAAGGGATCAAATTTGGGTTAAGGGCGGTATGAGTTGCATTCCCAGTCCAGAACCAATTTTATCGATATACAGAAGCTCAAATAAAAGATGGAATAAGTGTCCTGTGATCCTACATAGAGTTTGTTTCAACACTAGAAATAAATAACTAGTATAAGAAAGGTTACTGCTAACAGAGTTTCTACATTTACTACTGCTGACTTTATTGTAGCTCAACCAAACATCTACTTGGTAGAGAAGAAATATCGTGTTTAAAGTGAATTTGAGGCCACTGTGTCATTATTCCTTCTTCACTTGGCTTATCCAGAAGTGAATAGCATCAGTCTCTCCATATAAAAAATCGGCAGAAGTTGGAATCGAACCCATACGACAAGTAAATCAACCTAGCATCAATCCAACAGACCACCAACTACTCTGTGACCCATTTTTCTATCATAACTCCGTTGCGCCACACTAGATGAGAATTCTGACACAAAGGCTCCCTGTAGTGGTTTGCAGCTTGTTCGGTACATTCATTTACTTGGTTGACTGAATCGCCATGAACTAGCTGCCTCGGCTACTGAGTGCATACATTCGACTCTATTGTGTAATTACCGAAATAAAACCACGTACTGCCACCTACACAGAACTGCCAACAGTGTAAGATGCAGATATTTATATAGGAAGTATTTCTTTGCACTTGAGCTACTCTATTGCGCTGCCTGTTTACTGCAAACGTCGTGCAGTGCAAAAGAAAATGTGTAACTCTCTGTATCTGAGAAGTCTAGATCCGGCCATATGAATAATCTGACATCACTGTGGAATGCGGAACTTGTGGAGGAAGTGTTGTCGACTTTTGGAGCTGCTGTAGCTACATGTCAATAAACTGCTTGTTCTTTGCCCGGCTGATATAGATATCAGAGAATTCGCATATATCGTTGATGATTAATTTCTCTCTCATGTTTACTATTGTTTTAACAACACTAAAAGAAAACTTACTAAAACTGTGCACTGTATTATAAGAAATGGAATAAAATTACCCTCGATAACCTTACGACGAAAGTCTGTTGTAATAATACTGAGCCGGCCGCGGTGGCCGAGGGGACTGAGGCGCTCCAGTCACGGTCTGCACGGCCACTACAGTCAGGGGTTCGAAACCCCCCTCGGGCATGGATATTTGTGCAGTCCTTAGTATAAGCTAGTTGATAAGTAGTTTGTGAGTTTAGGGACTGATGACCCCGTAGTTAAGTCCCTTAAGCTTAACGAACATTTGATTTAATAAAACTGAGTATCTGTACACAAGCATGTCTCTATCGGCACGAATTGGTAAAATACTACTCACTTAGATTTAGATTTCGTCTGTGTTTAATTGGTATGCTGCGTCATACTCAAGATGTATTCAAATGTCGGGTTGTAACAGGGCTCTAAAGTTGCGTATTTATGTGCTGATTAACAAAAAAAATTTTTAAAAATCTAACTTAATATCTTCAGTTCGCGCAAAGGGCTTAAAGTTTCAAGAAAAAAAAGAAAAAAAAAGAAAAAAAAACCGATAAATTTATAGAATTTCTGAAAGGTCATATAAAAATATATCTTTCAGTACCACGTCCTAATAGGACTAAAAACTGCGTATACATGTATAGTTTAACATAAAAATATTTCTGATAGTCCTATCTTATGTAATCAGTTCGCGCTAAAGGCCCTAACTATCGAAATATGACAACATTTCTAAATGTTCAAAATGTTACGGAAATTTACTAATATCTCGTATTTATATCTATGTTTTAATTATTTAGGTTTTATTTATTGTGATTTGATTATTTAAAGAGATAACAAGATAACGTTGCAGCTCTTCGCCCATTTCACCAGCAAATTTAGTTAGACCCAGAACTCACCACGAGGAGGTGGCTGCAATTCGAGTTCCACCCACACCCTACCCAATATTTACAATATATACATTTATTTACAACTTTCGAGCCCTATTACAACTCAATACTCAAAAATTCACTTTTTTCGGCCCACCCTATTGTTCAGCATAGTAAGTTTTTCACCATTGCACTATGAGCAGAAAGTATTTTTCGCGATTTCCTTATCGATGTTCGACATGTCTGCTTATAACTCTTCACAGAAGGGATAAAAATGTTACAGTCAGCGAAACATAACAGACGGTTTGTAGGGACTCCGGGGAGGGGTGGGGTAGGGAATAACCAAGCAGAGGGTGGGAAGGGGAGAGGAGGGGGAGAGGGGACGTAGCAAATGTTCAAAATGTTCAAATGTTTGTATAGTCTATGGGACTTAACTACGGGGTCATCAGTCCCTAAACTTACAAACTACTTATGAACTAACTAAGACTAAGGACGGCACAAATATCCATGCCCGAGGGGGGGATTCGAACCCCCGACCGTAGTGGCCGTGCAGACCGTGACTGAAGCGCCTCAGTCCCCGCGGCCACCGCGGCCGGCAGAGGGGACGTAGCAACCACGGGGAGGGTTGGTGGGAGGGATAGAAATCAGGACGGAAGACGACATCCAGTAGGGGGATGTGGCGGAAGTTACCCCGATACTCAAATACCTTCATATCAAATGTACCACCGTTGTGTTTTCCGAGGTTATACTGGAATCGCAGCATTTGTTACAAGTGGATAGGGAAGTAGACTTAATGGCTCCTGCATAAAATTAATTACCCGCGAAGTCGAGTGGTAATGGGTGTCAGAGTAGCTGGCGTCACGCCAGACTGCGCGAAATATTCGACGCTCGCTGTGAATGAGAACTCTGCAGACACTGCAGTGTCGGCGGCCTGCTTTTACGGGTCAGCGACCAGAGGGCCAGCGAGGGCGTAAGTCATAGCGGCGCGACAGGCCGACGGACCGAGGGTCACGAAGAGAGGGCGACCGGACTACAGTCTTCGTTCATGAAAACTGTATATTTGCATTTGTACTGCGATTAACCTACAGTAGAAAAAGGTAATAGAAAAAAGATGCAAAGAGAGCATATAATGTAGAAAGTTACACCGTTCACTTGTTATTTTTACTACTGCAACTGGTCACGCCTCCCTGTGGCTTGTTACAGATTAAATGGAAACGGAGGAAATGAGACTGTTCACATTTCTAATATATGCGTTTTCAAAACGCTTTGTGAAAGGGAACTGAATTTACATCCTACTCTTCTGCTCCTCTTATCTCTGACCCTCTCTTTCTGACCACATCCTGCTCCCTTCTCTGTTTATTTCCTCCTCCCACATTCAGTTTGCAGTCGCTCTTGCCCTCCCCAACTCTCCGCCTGTCTTTTTTCATCCGATCCTGCTTCCACTTATTTCTGTTCATCTCCTCCTCCTTCATTTCATCATCACGCTCTCCCTTCTTATCCCCCCCCCCCCTTTCTCTACTCTGTCTTTTATTACAACTCTAACCTAGATCAGTCTTTAGTTTTTAAAATCTTGTATCTGCGAAAGTATTTAACCGAATGCTTGGAAATTTTGACACAACGATACAGTTTCATACACGCGAGCTTCTATATACGGTACAATTTATTCGTATATGAATTGATTGAATGAAAATTACAGAACCATCAGTTTAATAAGTCATGGTTGTAAAATTTTAACGCGAATTATTTACAGAAGGCTGGAAATCTGGTAGAAGCTGACATCTGGGAAGATCATTTTGGATTCAGGAGAAATGTACGAACACGGAAGGCAATACTCACAGTTTATCTTACATTAAGGGGACCACACCGTGGTTTAGGTCGAAAAAATCGATGTTCGGTTTTCATCATATTTCGATAGATTAAGGTTTTATTTAAGTACTCTGAAACGGATTTTGCTGAAAAAAATTTTGCGAGCATTTTCCTACCACGTGTCTTTATGTGTCACGCCCACTTTTTTGTCACCTACTTTTATGCATATATTTTACATCTTTAAATCCCCTACATTGCACGTTAGGGATTTTCTTCAACTCCCGAGTTTGTTGGCTATCCTTGGAATGCAATGGTCGGTATTATTTTGTTTCTGCTGTCTGTAAACAACACGCGTTTAGTTTTGTTCAAGTGTGATTGCGAGTAGTTGTTACAATTACATTTGCAGTCCTTGTTTACGTGTGTAGGCAATGAAGAGAGATGTTTGGGCCAAATTCTTCCAGAAGTTCTCTACTTATGATAAGCCATGTCTTGCATTGTGTCCATCAGGAGAAAATTCGTGTCGCAAATACAATAGGGCTCAGACAATCGGAGAATCTTATTCTCACCAGAATTCTCTTCCTGGTGTTGTTATTACAGCAATTGAACCTATTTTCAGAGACTTGGCTCATACTGACCTTCCAAGAAATGTCTGCATGAGCAGACACAGAACCCAGATCAATGTTTCTACAGCATAATATGGAACCGTCTTCATAAAACTGTATTTGTAGGCATGCATACAATGAAACTAAGAGTTCATGATGCTGTTATTACATTCAATTGTGGTAATATTGGAAAGTGTTGGGTACTGAAAAAGCTGGGAAATAATTCTGGTGAAAATGTGATCACTGGGCTGCAAAACTGCGATAACATTAGGATAGCCGATGCTGACAGATCTGCACTAATATGGCCAAAAATGCAAGACAAACATCCAGAAAGCTGAAGAAGAAGCTGGAAGACGTGCTAGAAGCCAAAGAAGGGCAATCATATTCAGCAGGACAGTTGAGTAAAAAGTTTAGAATTTTTTTCTTTAAAGTCAATTTCCCGCAAACTAAAATTTTAGTACATATGCCCCATTATATCACAAACTATCATAGATAAATGAATGAAATTTTCGGAGACTCTGCATAAAATAATAAGCCACCTTTGGTACTACATTAAAATTCCCCCATTAGGAAGTTCACAACAAATATTTTCTGCAGGAAAAACGTAATGTTATTTGTTAATAAATTTTAAAAAGTACCTCTTAAAAACTACAAAATGGATAAGGCAGAGTTTAGTACAGTTGACTCTATTAGCATCATGTAACATACAGTAAAAATATTAAGGTCATGCATCAAATAGTTCTTTTTTTTCAGAAATGGGCCAAATACTTTCCTAAATTAACAAATTAACATGGGTTAGATAGGCAGGGTGTGGCCCCCTTAAGGAAAGGCAAACCTACATTTCTAGTTTTTGTAGATTTGGAGAAAGCTTTTGACAATGTTGGTTGGAATACACTCTTTGAAATACTGAAGCAAGCTGGAGTAAAATATATGGACTAGAAAATTATTAACAACTTGTACAAAAACCAGATGGCGGTTGTTAAAGGGCATGAAAGGGATGCAATCGCTGGGAAGGGAGTAAGACAGAATTGTAGCCTTTCTCCGATGTTATTGAATTTGTGGCCGGCCGCGGTGGCCGAGGAGACTAAGGCGCTCCAGTCACGGTCTCCACGGCCACTACGGTCGGGGGTTCGAATCCCCCCTCGGGCATGGATATTTGTGCCGTCCTAGTTAGTAAGTAGTTCATAAGTAGTTTGTAAGTTTAGGGACTGATGACCCCGTAGTTAAGTCCCATAGACTTTACAAACATTTGAACATTTTTTGAATTTGTACATTGAGCAAGCTATAAATGAAAGCAAGGAGAATTTTGGAGAAGGAATTGAAGTTCACTGTTAGAAATAGAAAAGCACCTGAATGAGCAGTTGTGTTGAAAGGTGCGTATAAGATGAACATTAGCAAGAGTAGAACAAGGGTAATGGAGTGCGGTCTAAGAAAATCAGGCGATGCTAAAGTAATCAGATTAGACAACGAAACTATAAAGAAGGTAGATGAGTTGTATTACTTGGGCAGTAAAATAACACATGATGGTTGCAGTACAGATGATATAAAATGCAGATTGGCAACGGGAAGAAAAGCGTTTTTGACCAAGAGAAATTTGTTAACATCGAATATTAATTTACGTTCTTAAGGCATTTGTGTGGAGTGTTGCTTCTATGGCAGTGAAATTTGGACGATGAACAGTGCGAACAGGAAGAGGACTGAGGCTTTTGAAATATGGTGCTGCAGAAGAATGCTGAAGATTAGATGGGTTGATAACGTAACTAATGAGTAGATACTGAACAGAATTGGAGAGAAAAGAAATTTCTGGCATTCCTTGACTAAAAGAATGGATCGACTGGTAGGACACATTCTTATACATCAAGGAAGAGAGAGAGAGAGAGAGAGAGAGAGAGAGAGAGAGAGAGAGAGAGAGAGAGAGAGAGAGAGAGAGAGAGATGTAAAAGACTTCGTGTATTAGAATGTAACAATGTGTCATAAATTCAAATCAATCGATCAAGAACGGTTTTGGACAAATGACCGTGTACGTTTTTATAACGTTCCACATTTATTACAAATCACATGGCGTTCTAGTGGGTATTAAAATCTTGTGCCAAATGTATTTAAGTTCCCTAAGAATTTAAACGCCAGAAAAAACGAACATTTACACTTGTTCATAAATAGACGCGTTTTTGTGATATTAAACAAATAAAACCAACGTATACTAAAGAGAAAAAGCTAAATATGCCCTTGATGAACTATTAGCTGAGTTTTCAGCTATTTAACTGTTTTTGCAACTGTCTTAGTAATATTTTTGCAGTTCATTGAAACATTGCAAACCTAACATCTACCCTTCACAACATAAATAGATATGTCACGTTACTGAAAGGTGTTAATAAATAATGTACTGAGTTGTGCACCTGATGATGGAGCCACAGGGTACTGAATGCATCGTGTATTTTTAGTAAAACACTAAAGTATTGTGAATGAAAGCGTTTACTTTCATACCTCCCGTGTACTGAAAGCAATCACATTACGCAGCCGCAAAAGATAATGATATATGGAATAGGTAAATTTTTAAGTAACGGAACTCGGTACGTTGTCCTCGACGGCGATTGATCATTAGAGACAAGAATATCATCAGACTGCAACAGTAAATCGTGATGGAATCGTTGCTATTCTCTATTTACATAAATTATCTGACGGATAGAGTGATCAGCAATCTGCGACTATTTCCTAATGGTGCTGTGGCGTATGAATGTCTGTGTTAAAATATAAGATAGCCTATACAAAATTTCTATGGAGCTACCTTCAAATGTAGAAACATTTATGATTGTAGAGTCCCGTAATGTTTGAATACAACATTAATAGTTTATTGTCTCACACTGACGCGCCGATTAAATATCTAGGCGAAATGTTACAAAGCGATGTGAAATGGAATAAAACCTTAAGGACAGTTATCGGCGGAGTTTTGGGAACGTGTGATTCACCAGTAACGAAGATCGTGTACAGAATACAATAGCCACCCGAGAATAGTTTGCTGTTCAGCTCTTTGCGATCCGTACCAGATCAGTTTAGATGACGACATGAATTCAGAGGCGAGCTGCTAGCGTTGCTACTGAAGGTTCGAACAGTATGCTGACGAAAAAATGTTACACTACTAATTTACAATAATATGTTTTTAATGTTTTTGAGCGAACTGAAGCCAGTAGCCTATCTTACTTTCTAAACAGGTCAATTTAGTTTGCCTAAACCGGTAATCAGGAACACGTTTCTCGCTGTCTGGACGAATAAAATGCTATTACAAGAAAACTAACTGATATCCAGAGACAACAGAATTGCATGAATGACGATGTGATAACTGTATTGTTATGTTTTCTGTAGTAGACATTTTTCATGGTGGTAACGAAGTACTTGATGTTGACTGCAGCCTAGTTTTATTCGACAGAAATTAGAAGCAACTGCGTACTTGCAGCGGATAGGAGGAATGTAAAGCGGTGTGTTTGTGTGTGTCCTCGCCGTAGCGTTTCTGTCTGTTGCTTCAAATGTAAGGGAGAAGTGACTGACGCCATAACAGAATTCGGCTCAGAGCGTAATCTGAAAGGGAAAGCGCTGGGAGAAGTCAGGGAGGTGAATAAGAACTTCCCTCTCCACGCCGCTTCAGTGTTGAGCAGTGCGCTCTGCGAGAGAATTTTGGTATGAAAGGAGCCACTGGCGTCAGTTAAATCTAGGTCGTGCGGTTCGTTGCTATAAATATATCTTTTGACTTGCCAGCGAACCATTGATTCACGTATAGTAAATCTCACTAAAATACTAAATTACTAAATTTATATCAGCTGCAACTTCCATCAATGCTGCTGTGCCCTACAGGGAATAACTGGATGCAGAGCTATCCATTGGGTGTCTGGATGTCACTCTAGCACTCACCTGGTGGACTGATTTTTCGATGAGCTGCGTTCGTGTAGATCCACTACTGAGTTATTACTTGGACTAGATTCTTCTAAACCTAAATTGAACCTAAACGAAGCACCAATACGCCATATACTATAAAACGTCATTCATACCTCAATACTAATATAATGTTGACGTCACCATGTGCGGCGGCGGGTTGAGTTTATTTTTCTTTTTTGGTAATGGTTTTATACCGTGTCCTTGAGTGGTTTTTATCTACCACTGTCTTCTTCTAGAGCCTGAAAATTAATGTTATGTGCAGCCAGAAAGCGATGGGGAACATACTGCTCATAATCCTCAGTCTGACAGTCCAAACCATAGTTTTTCTAAACTGTAATAGAATGTTTCTAATCACTATGACATTCAGATGACTCAGGAACTACGACGAAAATGAATTTACACAATTAGAAATAAATTAGTATTTCTTTTAAAAAAAACATTACATACATACATCAGATATTAAATTTTCAAGTAATTCATTGCTCCTATCTAAACAGCGCTCGAAACGAGGTATGTCTTCCACGCGAACTGCGAAATAATTATCTCTACTGTCCCAATTATCAGCGGCTACAGTCAATTATGCTCTTTTCAAAATTGGTGAAAATCTTCTACACTTGCTACGCGGATATTCAAATGTATATCGGCGGCAACACGGAATCAAACATCAATTCGGAGTCCCTGTTTGTCTCGACTGGTGTGGAGCGCACGCAGTCTTCTCTTGACGTGATCTGCCCCCCGTGTACGTTCAGAGCTACCTCATACATACGCTCCGCGACCGGAAAACGACAACGCGCTTAATAGCTGCGTAGGATGCTATGGCACTCCTCTGTTAATGTAAAAAACGGGTACTGATATCTCTGTACGTTGCAAACTTAGATACGCTAATTTCGTATTGAAACGAATAGTACAAACCGTATACCATAATTCTAAGAGGCACTTAATCTACAATGTATTTATACTTTCACAGAACATATTCCGTTTTGTGTTGGTAATTTGTGAATTCAATAAATTAATATCATAAAAAGTTCCTAGGAGTTTACATTAATTCAGTCATCAACCAAGAATTTATATTTTGGTACTACTCACACTGTGGGACAGTATATTATGCTCAGTTGTGCAATTATGCTGCTGTTCTGTAACTCTGACGTTATGGGGATGGGGATGCCATATCCACTTGTGCAATCGCTTGCAAGTTGGCTATACCGCAAGCGCACATCCCGTGTTACGAAACTGTCAGAGGAGACAGTAGGGAAAGCTTGCTTCCCTACAACGCCACAGTGGCGTGTGCAAGCCGCCTGTGACTTTAAGGTAGGCAAACTCGCATCGCAAACAACAACATAGAGCAAATGTTGTTTTTATAGCTCATGGGACTTAACTACGGGATCATCAGTCCCTAAACTTACAAACTACTTATGAACTAGCTAATCTTAAGGACGGCACAAATATCCATGCCCGAGGGGGGATTCGAAGCCCCGACCATAGTGGCCGTACAGACCGTGACTGGAGCACCTCAGTCCCCTCGGCCACCGCGGCCAGCCAATAAGGAACCTCCCTGATTAAGAGTCACGGGGGAGTGGCCGAGGGCGTTCTAAGGCACTTTGCTGCATTGCTTGCGGTTGCTCGTCGTTGGTGGTTCGAGTCCTCCCACGGGCATGGGTATTTGTGTTGTCCTCAGTATAAGTTATTTTAAGTTAGTTTAAGTAGTTTGAAAGCCTAAGGACTTATGACTAACGTACTTGAATCCCCTACATTTACAAACATTTTCTGTTTAAGGGGGGAAGGGTGATGAGTAGGGCGTCTAACGGGCCGACGTCGAGAAGGAGAGGCACCACAGGACATTTTTATTTACACTGTCTATACTTTTACAAATAAATTTATGAAATTTTGTAAGCATGCCATGGGGGGCTTAGTATTCACAATCATAGCACTGGAAGTTCAAGAATATAACAAAACATTTTTGAGATGTGAAATTTCATCATTTTTCACTTACTATTGATTGCATTTGTTGCTATAGGCACACTTCCCCTCATGAGTAAAAGAGATTTTTCGATGAATTTTGAACAGCATCCAAACTATAATTACATGTTTATGAAACTCTAGAATTTTTTTAATAGATGAAAAAATGTATGAATTGTTATATTTTGAATTTCATGTTTAGTAAAAACTCAAATTTAATAATTAATATTAATTATCTCATTTATAAGAGATTTGGAAGATTCTAGAGTGTTATACAGCTGTCAGTATGGTTTGTGCGCTGTGCAGAATCTATTGAAGAATCTCTCTTATTTATGAAGAAAAGCGTACCTATAGGAACAAATGCAGTCAATAGTAAGTGAAAGTCTGACGAAATTTCGCGCATAAAAAGTTGTTTTGTTATATTGTTGAAGTTCCAATGCTACGGGTGTGAATCCTAAACCCTTCCTGGTCATTCTGACAAAGTTTTATGTATATATTTGTAGAAGTAGATACAGTGGAAATTAAGATGTCATGCCTCTCCTGCTCCAAGTCGGCCCGTTCGACATTCTACATCCGCAGCCCCTTCCCTCCCCGTCAGAAATTAACGAATCTTGTTGCTGACCAATTTTCATTTGCAGTTAGGAAGTTTAATACGTTAGTACAATTTCCCGCTCGTAGAACCGGCTAGAATCTAAATACTTCTAGAAGAACATACTGCGTTGTTTAGCGAAATCAGACCGAAAGTTTTTACTGTTGGGGATATTCCGGAGGTTGTACTTAAGTAGTATTACTTCGACATTCAATCATTAATTAAGAGACGCGGCGGAATAGCCTTGCTGCGGCGCACGCTGTCTTTCGCCGTCGGAGGTTCGAGTCCTCTCTCGGGCATGGGTAGTTAGGATAAGTTAGTTTAAGTAGTTTATAAGATTAGGGACCGATGACCATTGCAGTCAGGTTCTATAACTTAACAAACATTTGAACATTGAGACTTGGTGTTTTTTGATTGACTTATTACTGTGGTGCAAGCAAAACATTCTAAAACGCGAACGGAAAAATAAGGTACGTTTTTCATTGTACATTATGCCGTCTTTCGTTTCGTTCTCAAGTATGATCTATTATCTTCACGAAACAGCCTTAAATTCCAAGTACTATTCGCAATTTCGGGACTGAATGTAAAACGATTAAGACACAACAACATTCTATCTTTATTTTTAACATGATACATATAATCCAATATCTAATAATTACAACGGGTCATATTATTCAACTTGAAAGATTACAACTATTTACATAATTTAGATTACCCACTAGCCATTACTACACTTATATATGTTCATTATTATAAGATACTACTACCTGCAGCGTTACAGTAGTGCCAGTGGTGACAACCCTGAATGTTTTGACGGCCTGCTCACCGAGAGAATCCCAGTGAGCGTGCTACTGGCACTGGGTGGCCCAAGACGTATTACTTCGCTGCAGTCCCCCAAAAACTACTAATCCCCAAGAATTTTTAAGAAAACTACAACTACTATCTATTCTCTAATAACTACGCCTAATGTCGTAATTGGTGGGGCCACGCCATCCACCAGATACAGAAGACAGCGGATATCAGCCACTGACGGCGACCAGTCTGCCCTCCGGCGGCATGGCTGGACTTGGCTGTCTTGATTGGTGGTTGTCATGTTTGGGTAGATGTCATGTTCGGTATGGAATGGCCATAATTGGGTCGAGATGTCACAATTGGTTGGTGTGGTCAGTTATCGGGCTGTACATAGTTTTGTCTGATCTTGTTGGAGATTGCATCAGTTAGTCGATTGAGACCATCGAAAGTTTCTTCAGATCGTAAAAGCTCATATGTGACATCGCTGGGCAGTTGTTCACGCAGCTCTCGCGTCACGCCATAGAAGATGGGGCACTCAAAAACTATGTGTTCTGGACTGCCGACTTTTAGCTCCACATTAACACTCGGGTGAGGCCTGTATCCTAAATCGGCAAAGATATGCTGGATAAGTCCCGTGCCCTGTCAGCAAGTGCAGCGTGCCTCTGGAATGTTTGAAGAAGCTCATGGAGAGCCTCTCTTGGACATCCGGCAGGGACTGGTAGGTCCTCCTTCCGGTGTCATTGGTGTCCCACAGCTCCTGCCATAGTTCCAATCCCCTCCTTTTAATGGCTGTTCTACTTTGTGTTCTACAACCCATGATGGCCTCCAATCTGTCTTGCTCACCCTTCCTGGCCCATTGACAAGCGGCTTGCTCCTTGATCTTGATATCAAGGGGGCATAGCCCCATCAAGACCAGGAGTGCTCCAATGGGTGTCGTACGGTAATCTCCAACAGAGCGGAGCAGGATATGCTTCTGCACCCGCCTGACGGACACGGCTGGCACAACACTTGTGAGCCTGTGGACCCAGACTGGTGATCCGTAGTCCACGATGGATACGCGAATGCTATTGTGATACATTTTGATGAGATCGGGCGGTAGGTGAATCCTCTGATGCCCGATACCAGTCAAACTGTTGAGTGCCGCCATGGACTTTTCAGCATTAGTCCATCTTACTGCTAACATCATTTGGAGGAGGGCAAAATACACGGAGGAACCAAAGAAACTTTAAAATCTTTTAAGGCGACCGCGAGGACGCAGAAGTGCCGCTATACAACGTGACATGGACTCGACTATGTCTGAATAATGGTGGAAGTAAATGAGGGCACGCTCCATGCAGGACTGTCCATAAATCTGTGAGAGAGGGGTGGAGGTCTCTTCTGAACAGCGCTTTGCAAGGTATACCAGATGTGCTCAATAATGTCCATTTCTAGGGAGTTTGGTTATCATCGGAGGTATTCCTGCAGACACTCTATAGCAACATAAAAAAAAAAAAAAAACAGTCAACAGCCGAAAATTGTTTTGAATACCACAGTGCTTTACTAGGCATGATCCTGTTTGGAGGTGGTATGCCCAACCAGTTATAGGAGGACGTACAGTTTAACGTGGGTTCTGAACCACGGTGTTACTCGGTACTTTTCACATGAGCAATACTACCAGAGGTGAAAGAAGTGGAAAGTGACAGATAAAAATCCCAGGACCTGGCGGGGATCGAACCCGCGACCTATGGATTTGTAGCGTGGCACTCTACCACTGTGCAACCGAGGCGCACATATCAGCAAGTTATTGTTTCTTCACCCGGAACTTTAATACCTTCTATAAGTTTCTCCTTGCTTTCCTTCAAATCTTGCTCAATGTACAAATTGAATAACGTTAGACATAGGCTCACGCCTGTCTTACTTCCTTCCCAACCAATTTTCTCTTTCAACTGTAATAACTCAAGTTTGGTTTTTGTAAAAGTTGGAAATAACCTTCACTTTCCTATGGTTTACCTCTGCTGGTTTCACAATATGAAAGAGTGTATTACAATCTGGAAAACTACGAACATTATTGATTATTTCACTACCCAAGTAACAAATCTCATTTACTACCTTTATTGTCTCATTCCGTAATCTAATTCCTGCAATATCGCTTTATTTTCTTAGTCTCTTCTGAATGTTCATTTTATACGCTGATTCCGAGACACCTAATTCCGTTCAGTGGCCCTTTCAGATTCATTCCTGCCTCTGACAATTACAATGTCTTCGGCGAACTTCAAATTTTTGATTTCTTGTTCCAGAAGTTTAATATCTTCTCCATATTTCCAATTCATTTCTTTCACAACCATAAGGCTGTCTTACTCCCTTCGCGGCTACTGGGTCCCTTTCATGCCCATCGACTCGTATAACTGCTGTCTGGTTTCCATACAAGTTGTAAATAACATTTCTAAATATTTTATCCCTGCTCACTTGAGAACTGGGAAGATTGTATTTTAGTCAGAATTCTCAGATGCTTTTTCCAAATATATTGAATCAAGAAGTGCAGGTTTGATTGATTGTAATCTAAGATACGTCGTAGTGCCAGTGTTGCCAAATGTGTTCCTATATTTCTCCAAATCTAAACTGATCTTTTCCGAGGTCGACGTCTAGCAGTTTCTCCATTCTTTGCAAATGTAAATTGGAAACAGGAAACAGCAAGCAGCTTGAAGAGCCCAGGATCATAAGTTGATCGTGTACAGTATTAAAATATGCAGAAATTATTGATAGGTAATAATGGAGTAAAGCAATAATCACAAATGATAAAAATAATAGGGAGGGGTAACTAAGTAACATATGAGAACGCAGAAAGAAAATTTAAGATCAGCCATTGTATATTCTGAAAGAAATATGAAGGAGAAAAAATATTACAAATAATTAAATTAACATCATGCATTACAATAATGGCATGCAGCAACACATACTTGACGTCTTGCCTTCACCAACAGCTTCTCCATACTGCTACTGCGCTACCCCTCGCAACTGGCAACTAACTGCCCTCTCGTAGTACGAGAGCTCAGCCTACAATCGAACTTCCAAAGATTACTGCACCACTTACAATGTCTGTCCGTGGCCAGTTCACAAAATATTCTACATTGTCTATATTTACTGTAAATATGTACAAATTAACTCATGTACAATGCAGAATGGCAAACTATATTAATAATCAATAATATTATAACTGTATAAGTATTGTGTGAACACTATTATGACCTAAAATTATGGAAAATTGATTATGTCGGGAGCATAGGGACCTTACACCATGATTTATTAAATTAGAGTAATTTTCACAACTGTCTGTGCTTGCTGTCTTCGGAATTGGGAGTATGACATTTTTCTTTAATTCTCAGGGTATTTCAGCAGTTTCATACATCTTGCACACAATCCTTACGTTCACATGTAACACATCTTCCGGAAGACGAAAACCGATTTTCGTAAACCGTTTTTCGCTGTCGTGTTTACATGGCACAGCCTGAATCGGATTTCCTAGCCCACTTAACATGGCGGCTGAAAATCAGCTGATTCAGTCCCCAATTTAGTCAGCATAATCGCTATTTTTCTTTACTTAAACACACAGATTCATGCTCACTCTATTATTAATACTTTTATTTCACATTAGAAAATATCGCTCTGTCCATATGTGCCGAAAATTCTTACCAAAAAAACACAATCTGACAAGCCAAGAACGCTTCAAAAACGGTTGCGTTTACATGGGCAAGAAAATAGATTGTGGAAGTGGAAAACCGCTTTAGAGAAGTGGATTTCCAGAATCGATATTGGATTGTTTACATTGTCAACCAAAAGCGGAATTGGGAAATCGATTCACGAAATCCGGTTCTGGGAGCCCATGTAAACGGGGGGAAGGTGGAGTAGTTTTTTCATGGCTGGCTCCCCCACAGATGCAATAGCTCCAAGTGAATGGCAAGTAAAGAAAAGAGCACCATCAGCTGTGGGATTATTTGTTTATTCACTAACTCTAGGCGTACCACGCCACGACTTCAAGCCCTTTATAGAAATAGATGTATACAGACGTCGGCGCGGTCCACCGAAATTGGTTTCCAGTACAGACGATCCCACAATTAACGACGGTCTTACAAATCATACATTATACAGATGGTGCCCTGGCATCCAGTTCTACCAAAGATGCATCATCATCATCATCATCATTAGAGACTAATTATGCCTTTCAGCGTTCAGTTTGGAGCATAGTACCTCTAATAAAATTCCTCCATGATCCCCTATTCAATGCTAACATTGATGCCTCGTCTGATGTTATGCCTTTTACTTCAAAATCATTCTGCACCGAATCTAAGTACTTTTCTTCTTGGTCTACTTCGACTCCTTTTACCCTCAACTGCCGAGCTCATGAGTCTCTTAGGTACCCTTGCTTCTCCTCCCATGCGTGTAACATGACCCCACCATCTCAGTCTGTTCGCTCTAACTGCTTCATCTATGGTGTTCATTCCCAGTTTTTCTTCGATTTCCTCATTATGGACACCCTCCTGCCATTGTTTCCAACTATTAGTGCCTGCAATCATTCTTGTTACTTTCATATCTGTAACCTCTACCTTATGAATAAGGTAGCCTGTATCCACCCAACTTTCACTCCCATACAACAAAGTTGATCGAAAGACAGAGCGGTGCACTGCTAACTTAGTCTTGGTACTCACTTCCTTCTTGCAGAAGAGAGTAGATCTTAGCTGAGCACTCACTGCATTAACTTTGCTGCACCTCGATTCCAGTTCTTTCACTATGTTGGCATCCTGTGAGAAAATACATGCAAGGTACTTGAAACTGTCTACCTGTTCTAACTTTGTTACTCCTACTTGGCACTCAATCCGTTTAAATCTTTTTCCCACAGACATTACTTTTGTTTTGGAGATGCTGATCTTCATATCATAATCCTTGCACCTCTGATCGAGCTCTGAAATATTAGTTTGCAACCATTCAATCGAATCGGCCATTACAACTAAGTCATCCGCATATGCGAGACTGCTTATTATATTTTCACTCATTTTAATCCCGCCCTGGCAGTCTACTGTTTTCAACATATGATCCATGAATAGTATGAACAACAGTGGTGACAGGTTACCGCCTTGTCGTACCCCTGAAACTACCCTGAACCATGAGCTTAATTTCCAATCTACTCTAACTGCTGCCTGACAGTCTACGTAAAGTCCTTTTATTGCCTGCAGAAGTTTGCCTCCTATACCATAAACTTGTAGAATTGTCAGTAGCTTCCTCCTAGGAACACGGTCATAAAACTTTTCTAGATATATGAAACATAGATACAATTCCCTGTTCCACTCATAGCACTTTTCCATTACCTGACGTAAGCTAAAGATCTGGTCCTGACAGCCTCTAAGAGGCCTAAACTCACACTGATTTTCATCTAACTTGTCCTCAATTAATACTCGCACTCTCCTTTCAACAATACCCGAGAATATTTTGCCTACAACGCTAATTAAAGAGATACCTCGATAGTTGTTACAATCTTTTCTGTTTCCATTTTTGAAAATTTGGCGTGATTACCGCTTTCGTCCAGTCAGACGGAACCTGTCCCGGTTCCCACGCCTTCTCAATTATCCTGTGTAACCATTTGAGGCCTGATATTCCACTATATTTGACGAGTCCCGGCTTAATTCCAAAGACGCAACTGAACTATAAAATAAATGAATAAATAAATATTGGGAGGTGGTCTGCTAAATAAACAAAAGGATAGAGTGCGGAACGTACACACGCAAAGACCTCGCGCCAGTTCCGGAGTCGCGCCAACGTCCGGCAGGTGGGATGGCGTGCAAGTGTCAGCTATTCCTGGCGCGGTCGCCAAGTCCGTCTGAGACCGCCAGCGGCGACACAGCGCTTTGTGCGCGTGTGTAGGTGTGTTACGTCCGCTCAAAGCTTTCTTTTGTGGCGGACTTTGGCTCGACAGGTTATTTCCATTTGCGGCGCTGCTAAAAATAGCCGGTTTTATATTTGCACCCCGGCAATAACAAGTTTCGCGGTATAACCTGAGTTATTACAATTTGCAGCGCGGCTGCGGCGGCACATCGCGGCACTGATAAATGGTCGGAGCGCACGCCACGCCGCGCTACCTGCTGGCCAGTAATGAAGCCAGACAGCGGCCAAATCACTTGGCGTGACCGCCTCGCCGCTCACCACCCCCCTTGTTTACGACACGTCCTGACAGTATCTTACCTGGAGCTGATCGTTGAAACCGCATAATGAGAAACAACCAACCTCAAGCAAAAGTAATGCTAAATGAAGCTGCCGTGCAACAAATGTCAAATGTACCGCGATGAAAGTGATTAGAATTGCAGCGTAAAGATCACAGAATTTATTAATCTATCGCCCCCAATATCGTTTATTTAGGGGAAATGCCCTTTTGAATTTAAGATTACAAATAAACTATGAAAGTAATCTTAAAAGGAAATGATTAAATTAAATATTAAATATGATTAACTGAATGATGTTTCTTGTTGATTTTTCGAATAGTTATTGCTCTGGCAATAACATGAAAGCGTGTAAATCTTGAAATATTACTGGCTGCTGCCTGACCCTGAATTGAATGACTTCCAACATAGGCAGTGGAATAATTCTAATTTGTATATGCTTGGCAATTTACCAGCCAATGAAAACCAAGCTGACAGCTCTTCTTTACGAATGATGACTTCATAACTTGTAAGTTTTCATTTCTATTTCAAGGTATCAAAATTTTGAGATAATGAGGTCTAGCAATAGCTGTGCCTCCAAATAATATTATCCATCAATTGATTTCCAGATAATCTGTCATTTACCTATGCACTTTATACATTAAATAAATCATTTATACTTTAAACTTCATATTTATTACTATTCAAGAAGTTATTATCTCCATAAGTATTTAGTTAATTGATGCACATATCAAGACAGATAACAGACATGGAATATCCAACCAAAATCAACAACTAGCATAGCAACCATCAACAGAAAATCTTACATGGTACTTCCATATCTCTTTGACTGGGTAGACATAATATCTGAGGCTACTTGCTGCTGCCACCACCTCCAGAATCTGAAACAGATTCTGGCGGCAGCCACTGTTCCTATCATGCCTAATTAATTTACTAAATAAATTGATAAATATTTGGGTATCTCAAGGTGCTGAAGAAGTGGGGAAAAGTGGCTAGTACCACTACAATCTTTAATTATCAAAAACTCTTCATCAAATTATTCGCATAATCCGAACAATAAACAGTAAAATGAATGACACAGAGAAGTGAAAGATATCTGTTAACGCAGTGACGAAATCAGGGTTGGGGGCATATGTGTGGCTCCAGACCACCCCCTCCGCGGGAAAATCTTCGTGCCTCACTCTGCATCTTATTTATAAATGAACGGAAACAAATAACAAAGGATGAAAGAGACATAGATAGATTAAGAGAGAGAGAGAGAGAGAGAGAGAGAGAGAGAGAGAGAGAGAGAGAGAAGACTCCTCAAACTATTCTTTGAAGTTCAATAAGTCCTTTTTCCTTTCGAAATCAGCTAAAAATTTGAAGGCAATTTAAATTCGTATTTGTGATACTTTGTTCTGTTAAACTTCACATTAATATTTTTTGCCGTCATGTCCACAATGGATTTAACGTTTGTAACGCTGGTCTCGAACTACCGGCAAAGCTATAATACTGCAAATTTTCAATTACAGGATCGCCGTAGTACGAATCTGCTAACTATGAAACATTTGATCTGTACATCTCGATTGGATTACATAAAATTCATTATAAAATAAGAATCACTCTAAGTAAGGCGCCTTGCAATTTAGCGCCAGGTTGCTCTCCGTGAGAAGTGCGAGTCCTTCTTCGAGCATGGGTGCGTGTGTTGTCCTCAGGTTTGTTTAACTTAAAGTAGTTTATAAGCCTAGGGCCTGATAACCTCCATAATTAGGTTCCATACATTTAAAAACATTTGAACACTTCGAAAATAAAGATCAGTTGATACAGTGAAAAGAAATAAATTTCAAGATATAATGTTAATTCAATTGAAAGGCTGCACTCACAAAGTAAACGTTATTTATTAAATGATCAGCTGAAATACTGGCATATAAGACAGTTTCATTCATCGTTTCACGGTTTAAATTTCCATTAGCAAATCGTGTTAAATACAACAATGTAATTGAATTATCAAAATGTTCCAATGTTTGTTAAGCTTATGGGACTCAACCACGGGGTCATCAGTCCCAAAACTTACAAACTACTTATGAAGTAAGGACGGCACAAATATCCATGCCCGAGGGGGGATTCGTAGCCCCGATCGTAGTGGCCGCGCAGACCGTGACTGGAGCGCCTCAGTCCCCTCGGCCACCGCGGCGGGCAATTGAATTATCAGAGAAGAAAATTCTCCCACGTATCACGTGTATTGTACGTATGTTTCAAACAGGATCAACGAACTTAGGCAAAATGGGCTACAAAGAAAAGAGAAAAACCTTGGTTTGCATTCCTTTTCAGAAATACAAAATATAATTTCGTAAAAAATAATTATGAAAATAAGTCATCCCGTTGATCATGTTATTCCTTTATCTCTGTCTGCAACATCGGCCGTACCCTTTGAAAAGAACCATCCCAGAATTTTTCTCGAGTGATTTAGGAAAATAACGGGAAACCTAAATCTGGATGGCCGGAGGTGGATTTGAACCACCATCCTTCCGAATGCGAGTCCAGGGTATTACCACTGCGCCACCTCGCTCGGGGGCTTTGAAAAGATAATACCAGAAGAAAGTCAAGTATACGTGACAGAAAATGCATGCCTATTGAATGTTAATATTAGATCTCATACTGAACGCCATTAAACTAGAAGTCTTTGTTACGGAAAATGAGCTGTACTATTTCTAAGGAATTTTCACACTATTCGTTTAGTCGATTCCGACACTTTGTGACCCCATGAACCAAAGCACGCCACTTTTCTCTATCCTGCACTTTCTCCCGTAGACCTTCCAAGTTGAAGCTCGTTGCTTCTGTGAAGCACCTCATCCTCTGCCGTCCTCTTCTTCTAGTGCCTTCGATCTACCCCAGCATTAATGTTTTTATCCTGTGAGGCATATCTTCGCATTATGTGTCCACAGTAGGTCAGCTTATGTTTTAATATAAGACCTTCCAGAGAGCAATCTGGTTTTATTTCCTCTAATATAGATCTGTTGGTTCTTTTTGCCGTCCATGGAATTCTAAGAATTTTCCTCCAGCACCACAATTCAAAGGATTCAACTTTTCGCCGTTCAGCCTTTCTAATGGTCCACGTCTCACTTCCATACATCACAACTGTGAACACCATAGCCATCACAGAACGTATCTTTGTTGTTAAAGTTATGTCTTTGAACCTCATAATCTTTTGAAGGTTTGACATAGCTTTTCTTCCGAGCAACATGCGCACTATTATTGAAAAAACAATTTGCGAATATTTACTTGTGAAGTTACAGCAGGAGTTAAAAATTGAATTTTTTACCTTTGAAAAATATGCTTCTCAGTTTTCAGTTTTCGGATTTCCTAGATACGGAATGGATTAAACAGTAAAATTTGATCAATTAGAGGCATAGACCTTACCGAAACCAAACTTTTCTTTCTACAAGAAAAGTTATTAACCACCGTGTACAAACAGCTGTGGAGAAAAAAAAGTGCACAGTGCCGCCACCAAAGTCATAATTGCACGTGAGCTTGACCTCTACTGGCTGGGCAGAAGTTGCATTATTGCAGTGACAGTAGGCTTCGAAGGGGTTGTGTCTTCGGTTCTTCGTTTACCTGTTCGTTTGTATCATTCCTGTAATTACTTCTTACATTTCTAGTTCCATGAGAATTAATTTAAAGCTAGTAAGGTTAGTGACCTCAGATGTGAAATAAAGTCTTCGAAAACTAGCCAAAAAAACACCCACCCTCTCTCTCGATACCCCGTACGTTGCCTGATGTCACTGCAATTTTTAATTTTTGTAAAACGTACCCAACACACACACACACACACACACACACACACACACACACACACAAAAAAGAAGACAAAATAAACGAATAGCACATTAACAGTTTGTTAGCAAGCCCAGTGCAACTGACAAAATAATAGAATTGGTAATTCACGATGCTACAAAATAGTGTCGTGACTACACTCGACTCCTCGCACGTAGTTTGCACTCTCACCCGCATATTGTCTCAAAGCTTACTCACAATAACCATATTCCTAGATGTATTTTCGAAAATATTGTATTCTCATTCACAGCGAATACTTGTTACTAACGGAAATTAATAACAATGACAGGAATATAAAAAACACATATTTGAAACGAAAAACCAAATGAGAAGGTAGGAAACCGTGTACATCCTGAATGAATTGCATATGACACATTGCAAGACAATACATATAGCTGTACTGCATGCAGCCAGGCCACATGAAACAAAATGGAATACTAACGTATATGTTTTTTTATTTCTATGTATCTCTGCAGATACTTTTCCTGGTATAAACAACTATAGCATTAAAATACGCTGATATATGATAATTATTATGTATACTAATAATAGAAATTTCCTCTTGGTTGTTATGATATAAAATATTTATTTGAAAATATAGTATATAGATTTCGTTTTTGAATGGATATCCTCCGTGTACTTTTAAATACAGAAGACACGTGTACATTGCATAACTTTTTTTAAAGTTAAAATCATAAAAAGATCTGCCAGATGTGTATTAAATGTTCAAAACCTAAGGCATATCTGACAAGTGATTTTACGTTTTTAACCGTTAAAAATTTTTATGCAGTGTGCGTAACTACCGTGGGCTTGAAATTGCACCACCTAAATCTGTTTGCTCTAACTTCTTCATTTATAGTGTTCATTTCCAGTTTTTTTTATTTCCTCATTATGGATGCCCTCCTGTAATTGTTCGTGTCTATTACTAGCTGTAATTATCCTTTGTACTTCCATATCTGTAACCTATACCTTATTTGTAAGGTAACCTGTATCCACTCAACTTTTACTCCAATACAAGAAAATCGGTCGAAATATTGAACAGTGCACTGCTGCCTTAAGCCCAAATACGACGTCCTTCTTGAAGACCTGAGTAAACCGTAGCTAAATGCTCAATGCATTAACTTTGCTACACCACCTCGATTCCATTTATTTCACAACATCAGAGTTTGCTTAAATCTCTTTTCCGCAGACATTACTTTCGACCTTCAGATGATCTTCATACCATAACTTAATTTCGGATCAAACTCTGTTGTTCTTGTGGTCTTCAGTCTGCGGACTGGTTTGATGCAGATTTCCACGCTACCCTGTTCTGTGCAAGTCTCTTCATCTACGAATACATACGGCAGCATAAATACTTTTTAATCTGCTTATTGTATTTGTCCCTCGGTCTCCCTCTACGATTTCTAATCCACACACTTTCTCCTAATGCTAAGTTGACAATTTCTTGATGTCTCAGAATGTGTCCTACCAATCTATCCCTTCTCTTAGGATATGCTAGAAACTCCTTTTCTCGCCTGTTCAGTTAAGCACCTCCTCATGAGTTACGTGACCTACCCATCTAATTTTCACCATTCGTCTGTAGCACCACATTTTGAAAGATTCTATCATCATTATGTCTGAACTCCTTGTAGACCACGTTTCACTCCCATACAATGCTACACTCCAGACAAATGTTTTCAGTAAGGACTTCCTAACATTTAAATTAATATTGGATGTTAACAAGTTTCACTTCTTTAGAAACACTTTTCTTTCCCTAGGCATTCTTCAATTTATATCTTCTCTACTTTGGCCATCAGAAGTTATTTTGCTACCCAAATAACAAAACGCATCTGCTACTTTTATTGTCTCATTACCTAATGTAATTCCTTCAGCATCGCCAGAATTTCTAACATTACATTCCACTACCCACGTTTTACTCTTGTTAATGTTCATCTGATATCTTCCTTTCAAAACACAGTCCATTCCTTTCAATCGTTCTTCCAGATCCTTTGCAGTCTCTGACAAAATTACAATGTCATCAGCAAACCGCAATGTTTTTAGTTCTTCTCCCTGTAGTTTAATTCCCTTTTCAAATGTATCCTTACATTCCTTCACTGTTTGCTCAAAGTACATATTGAACAACATTGGGAAAAGGCTACAAGCCTGTCTTACTCCCTTCTCAACCACTGTGACCCTTCGACCTTCGACTCTAATAACTGCTGTCTGGTTTTTTATATTTTCTCCTTTCATCAATTAAGTTCAGTATAACCTCTTCAATATCTCTCAGAGCTACCCATTATTCTTCTACCGTATTACAAGTTTAATATAACTCTTCGCTCCCTGTATTTTACCCCTGCTACCTTCAGAATCTGAAAAAAAGTGTATTCCAGTCAACATTGTCAAAAGCGTTCTCCAGATTCACAAATGCTAAAAACGCAAGTTTCAATTTTCTGAATCTATCTTGTAAGATAAGTCGTAATATATTGGGACGCGTCTTCCTACAATCCTCCTAAATCCAAATTGATCCTCTCCAAGGACAGATTCCATCAGCTTTTCCTATCGTCTGGAAATAATTCGTGTTGGTGTTTTGCTACTTTTACTTATTAAACTAATAGTTCTGTAATTTTCACATTTAACTGCACTTGCTTTCTTAGGAATTGAAATTACTATATTTTTCTTGAAGCCTGAGGGCATTTCCCCGTCACATTCATCTTGCATAACAGATGGAACAATTTGCTCATGAGTAGCTCCCCTAAGCATAATAGCAGTTGAGAAGGAACATAATCTACTCCAAGGGCCTTGTTTCTATTCAAATCTTTTAGTGCTCTGTCAAATTCTTCTCGCAGTATAGTATCGCCTATCTCATCTTCCTCCGTCTTCCACTTCTAGAATACTACCTTCTAGTTCATTTCTTTGTATAGGCCTTCTATGTATTTTTTGCATCTTTCAACTTTTCCCTCTTTCTTAGTACTGGTTTTCCATCTGAGGTCTTGATAATCATACCGCTGCTTTCCTTGTCTCCAAACGTCTCTTTTATTTTCCTATGGGCGGTCTTGCATTTCTCCTCAAGCGACTCCTTCTTAGCCACTCTACACTTCCTATCAACCTCATTTTTCAGACTCTGTACTCTATTTTGCCTGCTTCACTCATACATTTTTATATTTTCTCCTTTCATCAATTAAGTTCAGTATAACCTCTTCAATATCTCTCAGAGCTACCCATTATTCTTCTACCGTATTACTTTCCGCCGTTTCAGCCAATCCTTGCCTAATGCTCCCTCTAAGACTTTCAACCACCTGTGGTTCCTTCAGTTTGTGCAGAGTCCATCTCCATAATATTTTTATCTTTTTGCAGTCTGTTAAGTTTTAATCTACTAGTCATAACCGACAAGTTATGGTCAGAGTCTATATCTGCCTCTGGATATGTCTTACAGTTTAAAACCTGGTTTCTAAACTTTTGCCTTACCGCTACAAAGTCAATCTGGTACCTTCCAGCGTCTCCTGGTCTCTTCCACGTATGTAAATTTCTTTCGTGACGATTAAACCAAGCGTTTGCGATGACATAAAAGTTTTCTGGGTGTTGTACCGCGTCATGATGTAAGGCTATTACTTCAATAACCGACGTTGCGGCCGACGTTACAGTGGCCTTCATCTGGTTTGTCATGATTAAATCGGAATCTGCACAAAATTTTACCAGGCAATCTCCTCTTTCATTCCTTTTCGTCAGTCTATATTCATCTACTACATTTCCTTCTCTTCCTTTTCCTGCTACCTATTTTCAGTCCCTCATCTGTATGAAGTTCTCTTCTCCTTTAACGGTCTGAAATATTTCTTATAGCTCCTTAAACAATTCTTCTATCACCTCATCATAGGAAGCGCTGGTTGGCATATAAATTTGTACTACTGTAATCACTGTTGCTTTCGTGTCTATCTTTGCTACAATAATTCGTTCACTATGCAGTTCACAGTAACTTACCCGCATTCATATTTTCTTATTCATTATCAGACCTACTCCTGCGTTACCACTTAACTGTTTTTACATTTATAGCCCTGCACTGACCTGACCAAAAATCCTGTTAGTCCTGAAACCGAACTTCACTAATCCTAATCATATCTAAATTTATCCTATACATTTCTCTTATCAAATTTTCTAACTTACCTACCAGATTAAGGGATATAACATTCCACACTCCGATATGTAGAAATGCTTGTTTTGCTTTTCTTGATGACGACATCCTCCTGAGTAGTCTTCGCCCGGAGATCCGAATGGTGATTTTACCTCCGTAATATTTTATCCGAGAGGATGCCATCATTGTATATTCATAAAGTAGAGCTGTATGTCCTCGGGAAATTTAACGAATGTAGAATACCCTTCCTTTCAGCCTTCACAGTAACTGCATGGCAAAGTCATGGTAGCTGATGTTACAAGGCACACTCAGTCAATTATCCAGCCACGGCGGATTAGCCGTGCGCATGTGGGGTGCCGTGCTGCGGTGCGCGCAGCCGTACGCCGTCGGGGACTCGAGTACCCTGAGGCATGGGTGTTTGTGTTGTCCTTAGGTTAGTTTAACTTAGATTAAGTAGTTTGTAAGCTACGGACTCACAGTTCAGTCCGATATATTTTGAGACATTTGACAATTTCAACAATCATCCTGACCGTTGCCCCTGTATCTACTGAAAAGGCTGCTGCCCCTCTTCAGGAACCACACGTTTGTCTGGCCTCTCCACAGATACCCCTCCGCTGTCATTGCAGCTACGTTACGGCTATCTGTATCGTTGAGGCACACAAGCCAACCCACCACGGCAGTGTATGTGGTTCATGATGGTGGGATCTAGCTGTAAAATATATTATTAATAATATTATTATAATAATAATAAAATAATATGATCTAGCTCTAAAATATTGTTTTGCAATCTTACAATCGATTCCGCCAACTAAGGTTTCCGCATTAGAATACTGGACCAAAGTTTATCAACAAAAACATGGCAAGGTAATGATGCCAAAGCCATGTTTTAAAAGAAGCTCTGCAATCCTGGGAATGAACAGGAGAGAGATTAGACTCATGGTTGGATTGCTGACAGGCCATGGGAATTTCAAAAAACACCTACATACAATGGGTTAACGGAAGAGGACCCTAAATCTAGGATCTGTGATGACGGTGATGAAATTGCATCACATCTAATCTTCGAATGCATTGCATTGGAGAGTAAAAGGCACAGAACATTTGGGACAACCAGACCCGAAGAAATTGTGTCTAATAAAGAACTGGTAAAGGGACTCCTTGCACTGTTCAAGGACATTGGTTGGCTTTACTAGATATACAGGGAGCGATACCGCACAATAAACTTAGTTTCGGTGCGGGCAGTGGCGGGTTGGACCAAGACTGTTTTGGCTTCCCTGAGAAAATCAAATCAAATCAAATCAAATCAAGATTTCCGCATTAGCAAGAGTCCTTTTTTTGCCTTTACCTATTTTATATAAAACACACTTAAGCGAAAATCGCTAGTTTATTTGTTAGATTTTACCGGTTTCGATTAACTATGTCAGCATCTTCAGAAATATTTTTATATGTATATAACAATTTTCTCCTATTTCCACTGCATGAAGTTATGAAGATAGTTAAAATCAGTGAAGTTTGTATACAAATAAGATAAAAGTTAATTTTACATCTACAAAACGTTTGAGACACTCATAAAATAAAGAGTTACTTGTGAAGAAGAAATATAATAAAAAGAACATTCTCAAACGATTAAAATTTGCATCACCAAGGTTGATCGTCATCTGTATTTCACATTTAAAAATGGTGTGTGTTCTTGTCACAAGTCGCAAGAACACTGAACGAGGTAAACATTCCATAGGTGTGTTGCTATAGGTATCCACCAGGTGGCAGTGGCGTCACAAAGAAGCAACATGGATACATTTATCACTTCCACAGAACGTCTCACTTTGGAATTGCAATACCTTTTCTTCTTTTCTCTTCCCCTTTATATAAAAGACGTAAGAATCATTTAACACTTCTCATGTCATGAATCAATAAGAAATTGAATTCATGAGTAGCTCCTTGTCTACATTGAGTACAGAAAATAAAACTTATATACAGTATAAAACCGAAGCTCTCTAACAAATGACAATAATCAATAAGAAAATAGGATCAAGAGTAACCCTATGTCTACATTGAGTACAAAGAATTTTAATCGTTTGAGAATTCTCTTCTTATTACATTTCTTTATCACACTCATTATTTTATGAGTGCCCCAAAGGTTTTGTACATGTTTTGTTAACTTTTATCTTATTTGTATACAAACAAGAACTTTTCAGATTTTAACAGTATTTCTAACTGTTTGCAGTGTTAATTGGAAAAAAATTTTAGATATATAAAAATATTGTTTATGAATATGATGACACAGTTCTCGAAAAGTTAAAATCCAACAAATAAACTAGCGATCTTGGCTGAAATAAGTGTGTTTTATATAAATGTTGATCGTTCTCCTTAGGCATAAATGCCACTTAACTATTACCTAGGCCAAGGGGAATGAGGCGCTTCAGTCACGGTCTGCACGGCGACTACGGTCGGGTGTTCGAATCCCCCTCGGGCATGGATATTTGTGCCGTCCTTAGTTGTAGGTAGTCCATAAGTAGTTTGTAAGTTTAGGGACTGATGACACCGTAGTTAAGTCCCTTAAGCTTAACAACATTTGAACTATTACCTATTTTAATCTCACCCTGCCTAGCTAACATCCACAAATAATATGAACAATAGCGGTAAAAAAAATTTGTATTCACATTTGAATTTATTACACACTGACAATACTTTAAGATAGTGAGATGCCCTATTTTCATGACTGCCTCTACAGTACGAAACTCAACGTTTTCACAGCACAATATGATGCAGCAACATGGCTCATAATCCTAGAATTTTTTTTTGTATTTAGGCAGTTGTCACTCAGTGCGTACTGAAACTGAGACAGATGTTTCTGCACGAAGCTCAGCCTGCAGCCAATATCGGTGGCCCTTGTGAGCCGCGGGATTTATTTACCATCGGTTCTGCAGCCTCTGACGTTCGGTATCCTCTGCCACAGAACCGGTGAGAGCTCGGCCCGTCGGAAGAGCCATTCATCAACCGAGTGTCTGCCGGCGCTGTGGGTGGGGGTGCGGGGCGGAGGGTGCTTCCTCTCCACCGGCTCTGAATCCACCAGACCGCCGCCGGCCGACCGCCACGTCGCGTGACGTCACAGCTCGCCCGCCTGCCACCTCTAATTACGCCGCTGGCGACCTGCGGTCGTCCTGCCCGTCCGGTCCTCTTCCCCCTCCACCCCCCCACTACTTCCGGTGTCAGCGCTCGACTCACACCTGACACCAACCTGTCGGCTCCAAATTCCGCGACCATCTCCACACGAAACCGCAGAGACCACTGCTGACTCGCACACCGAAATATTGGATGCCCTGCCAACCAGCGGTAAACAAGCACAAACGTACGCTCTTCCCCCACCCCTACCTCTACCAGTACACTGGGAAGTTTCCTGGAATACACGCTGACAAATATTCTCTCTCTCTCTCTCTCTCTCTCTCTCTCTCTCTCTCTCTCTCTCACACACACACACACACACACACACACACATACGCACTCAAGGCGTATTTTAAGGGATTTTCACTGGGCGACATTAGAAGGATAATCCGGGGGTTCCGGAGGCCCTCCCCCGTAAAAATTAAAACCGAATTTTGAAGTCTTTTTATTAAAATCAAAGCTGCTTAATTTTTCCTTAATAGATTTTTATTGATATATGTTTTTAATGATAAATAAAAATGTTTGTGGAACAATACTCAATTTGGACTTTGAAGAAATCATTTATGTCTCCTAATTTTGTTGAACAATCTTTCAATTGTTTTTGTTGTATTTTACTTGTTAAGTAGTTAAATTAAATACAGTAAATTTTATAAGTTCACTTTAATTTGATGTGGCTATTAAATGAAAATAGTATTAAATTAAACTAATATCAGTACTAAGATTACTTAAAGTACCTTCCTGTGCATTTTCTGAAAAAGTTAATAAATCATTATTTGTCTTAAAAGCTCATATTACGTTATGGTTTCTCAATTTGTATTTTTGCTCTAGAGAATTCTGTACACGAACGAGAAAGAAACACAATTACAATTTTAAGCTTCTAAGAAAATTACTTAATTTTGAAGAAAATGAGTCATGAGATGCTGGTGCTAAAAACGTCTTTAAAGAACGTAAAGTTCTAGTCTAACAGTTGTCTTTCAAAGAGTACTGAACAGTAATTTTATACCTTCACTTGTAAGATAGTAGGTAAAAACAATTCTTTTGCCGTTTTTATAATTGTTTTAATGCACACAAGAAACAATTTTCAAGAAATATTTTACAATAGGCCTACAACAAAATTTTAAAGGCTAATGTAATTACTGGGTTTACAAAATATATTGAAAAAAAGTTACAAAGTCCCTAACTAAAAGAATCGAAGAACATCAAAACATCTCAATGTGGAACATGACCTGAGATGCACCTCAAGCAAAACAAAACCAAACAAGAGAAAACTTGCGACTGGTAAACAGTACACGCCTTTTCATCGAATATAATTGTTTCATTGCTGCATCGAAAGTATAAAAGATATGTGTCTTATGCAGTGTATTATGATTAACAAAGATTGGTGTGTGTTTTCATATATTGCTTTCTTTGATAGTATTTAATGGGTCATTTTTTTGCGGGGGGGGGGGGGGGAGGGTGAATGAGTTTCCCTAGTAGGTCCTAGGGGTAACAAGACTGGAAAGGTTGGGAACCTATGCTGTAAGCGATTTACAAGAGGTTATTTTTTAATTCCCGGTACATTTGATATGTCATTCAATAAAAATAAATTACCAGCACTACCCATAGCCACTGGGCGACAAAATCTCATCACTGGGCGACACAAGTGTCGCCCAGTTAACATGTTATTTTATGCCCTGTACGCACTCATCCTCAGACACACTCAGAGTGACCATCACGCACCCTCATGCACACATTAATCAACTGGCTAGCGCCACAGCAGACTTGGGTCGAGTCTCACTGTGTACTTCAAGTACAGGTTATCGAAGAGAAAATATGCCAAATATACATATATTTAGATCTGTGCATTGTAAATGCAGTACATTTAATTAACGTTGTATGCGATGGCTATAAACCCAAATCTTTACGAGGACGCGTTACAGAATTTGAAGAAATTGCTACGGTAAAATTACACAGAGCTCTGTTATGCCGGCCGCGGTGGCCGAGGGGACTGAGGCGCTTCAGTCACGGTCTGCAACGGCCACTACGGTCGGGGTTTCGAATCCCCCCTCGGGCATGGATATTTGTGTCGTCTTTAGTATTAGTTAGCTCGTAAGTAGTTTGTAAGTTTAGGGGCTGGTGACCCCGTAGTTAAGTCCCATAAGCTATACAAACATTTGAACATTTTGAATTTGAGCTCTGTTATATTGTCCACTACAGGCAGAGAAAACTTATTTGCGCTTTTCGCTGGCCAACATGAGGTCTTATGGAACCAAACTACGTGATTATCATTCGCTAGACATACACACTAATTATTTGAGTAACTTATACTAACTTACCCTAAGGACAACACAAACTCTCATGCCCGAGGGAGGATTCGAACCCCTGACCGTACCTACCGTGCAGACCGTGACTTGCGCGCCGCAGACCGCTCGGCCAATGCAGCCAGCCTTTAAATGTTTGCTACTTATAAACGTATACAAAAACAGCACAAACATCCATGCCCGAGGGAGGATTCGAAATGGCCTCGCACATCGGAGCATAGCGCCTCATTGCGTTCGGCCATACCGCCGCGGCTTTGTTTGTGTGTACATACCGTGTACAAATGTACAGTTTTCTTCCAATGTTTATTAAATTTTGCAAACATACGCTTCAATACATGAGTACGGTCGCCATAACTGTTAGGACCACGTACACCACCTTGTTAACGAGATATGACGTCATAAACAACGAAATGCGCGAAAAACTGCTGCATCAGACAGTGTTGCAAATTTCCTCCAAAACCACTGGACCGATTTCAACTAAATTTGGTGCACGTATTCCTCACCGCGAGGTAACAATACTCAAATGTTCAAATGTTTGTTAAGCTTAAGGGACTTAACTGCGGGGTCATCAGTCCCTCAACTTCCAAGCTACTTGTGAACTACCTTATACTAAAGACTACACAAACTTCCATGCCCGAAGGGGATTCGAACCCCCGACGGGGTACATCAATGCGTTTGGCCAAGCCGCCGCGGCAGGTAACAATGCTGTCGGGGTAAGAACCACATACGACACATTGTTCAGTAGAGACAAAGATACAACTTCATAAACAAAATAGTTGCCACATAATGCGATGAAACTTTATTCACGCACACTGTATGAGAATGACAGTACTTAGCGACTTGCAACCAACTTTAAACATAACTTCAAACCTTTATTGAAATTTTTGTCGCTGGCAACCATAGAAAAATTATGAAAGGACAAAAGGTATCTCGCTTACTACTTTTCCGCTAATCATGGACTAAAACTACGCCATTCGGTGTGACGTTACAATTCATAATTTCTACACTACAAATTGTAGCCGCAGGAAACACACATATATCTGAATGTACCTTCGAAAATGTATCACAGTACAGCACGTAGTTCATAAGATAAGAGATCATAAACAATAACGTTTATAGAAACCGCCCGATCACGCACCAAGTTTTTATCTGTTGCTTCTTTATTACTAATTGTATTCGCAATAGATTTTGCAGATATACAACACTTATTTATACTTGAAAAATTATACAACATATAACTCAATAAATATGAGAACGTGCGAATTTTATATGCCATTTGTAGTTTGATGCCGGCCGCGTTGGCCGAGGGGACTGAGGCGCTCCAGTCACGGTCTGCACGGCCACTGCGGTCTGGGGTTCGAATCTCCCCTCGGGCATGGGTATTTGTGCCGTCCTTAGTATAAACTACTTCATAAGTAGTTTGTAAGTTTAGGGACTGATGACCCCGTAGTTAAGTCCCATAAGCTCTAGAAACGCTTTTTTGGAATTTGATTGCTATCTTTCTTTGCTTAGATACTGTACGTCTAATTTTTGTGCATTATATATTCTCCGATAAATATAACTTGTTTTTAGAAAAAATGAGATGGATAGAGAGAGAAGGGATAGGAGAAGTACTTACTCAAGGCAGGAATAAATAAATAATACCCGGGCAACGCAGAGCTAGTATATTCTATAAATACGATACGGACAGAGTGATTATGTCGTCAGTCAAAAGATTTCGTAATAGTTTCAGGAATTACCATTTATCGAAACAAAATAATATTCAAAATTGTTAAAAAGTATTGTTAACTAGGTATTAAATACGTCGTAGTTGAGGATATACTAAGTTGCTTCCACACTCCGAAATTCATCCCTATCCTACCGCACGTAGCACCTTAAGAGTTCTTATGATTTTCCGTAATAAATTGTTATTTCGACATCAAACATTTAATCCGCTGTTTGGCCTCAAAGGATTTTGCTGACATAGCCTTAATTGAACTGAGGACATTGTATAAAGCGTCTGAGTATTAACCGCATTTGTCCATATTTAGTGTGGAATGATCTGGCAAATAAATTTCTTCCTCCTCGAAAAAGAAAATGCATTTGAAGATAACATAAGGGCATTTTCAATGTGTTCTGCGGTCTAGTTTAAAGCCTATTTTATTTAACAAACACCGTTTTGATGTTAAATGAAATATTTAGTCATATACCTGTTTGCTTACTCTCTCATTTTACACTTATTTGAAAAGCAACGCCAGGTGATTTTTTTTTCTTTTTTTTTTTCAATTTATTGAAATTTACTTACTACACCAGGCTTCATAAAGAATTTCTGACAAGGGAATGGTCAGACTTGTCATGTCGAAACCTGTGTTGCTACTTTTACCACTGTGAGTTAACATTTAAGGAAGGCTGTATGCAGACTATTAGCTGCTGACATGTCCTGGAAGTCTGTAAAAACTTTTATGGAGTATCGCATTATTGTCGCATGGTTTCCGCGCTTATAACTGCCTGTTGTACAACCCTGAACTCTCTTGCTACGTTATACCAACGGCATCTAGGGACAAGGTGGCGTTAGCTACGCGCCGCTCTCCTGCCACAGCATTGAAAGAGCTGATTCGCCCAGTGAAAGCGATCGTACGATAATTAATAAATACGATAATAATAAATTCGTTGACAAATGTAGATGATATGTTATCTACAACATTCTTTCCAAATAGCTATGAAATAACACAAATACATATACGGTTTAGAACACGTCAAACTTTTATTTCTTGTAATTACCGCAAAAATGCGAAATATTGATACAATGTTCAAAACACAGGTTTTCTGTGCATCAAGAACATACAAGCAAAGACGACATATGACAGCCCTGCGAATCACAGACGTTGTTAGACGCCCGTAGACAAAATTCGGCAGGTGTTAGGAAGGAATCAGGCCTAATATCAGCATATTTCGAGGCGTGCCATGCAATTTTAATCACATTTTGAAACCGTGGGGAGGAAAACTGATAATGTACGACTGATTGCAACTAGAGAATATTGTCACGGTGATAAACAGGAAACTGCAGTGATTTGAACACAATAGTTTTCTCTGTTAGTTTTCTGTAAAATGCCCTCCACTGGCGGAAAAATTCTCTGTCTAACGGTTGAATTACGTTCGTATCTACTTCTTTGTCAGTGTGAGCTTGAAATACAGCTTTTAATGAACCAGAACTTTTATGATCCGACCACGAATCTAGAAGGAGAAGAGATTTGTTCCCGCAGGACGGAAGAAAAGCAGAATGCATGAAAAGTGTAACGTTATCATTTCCCATTTTTCCAGACTTCGATGCGTCTACAACAAGATTGTCTGCGTAGAACATTGTTTGACTCGTGGTCCAAAACGTCCACTTTGTTCTTGAAGACACGCACATAGTTTAGGCAGCAATGAACCATCCAGACTAATTATGGGCATTATAGTGTATGAATGGGTGAGTGCAGTTGTGGACTGCGCAATTGCCTCAATATGTTTTTTCCCCTTTGAATGACAGTGTTCTTTTCGCACGCTTTTCTTTTTGAAAACCTAACTGATCTGCACTGTAAACGTAAGATTCACTAAAACTGGCGATTTTATTTTTTGCAGTCGTAAGAAAAGATTCTATCATTTCCATTTGAGTCGCTTCATTTTCCGAACTGTTTCTCGTTACAAATTTTGTTATTTTTCATGCCACAATTTTATGTGATCTTTTGAAGCGACTAATCCAACTTTGAGACGCTATCAATTCTTTAACGCCTATCGCGTTGGCAATCTCTAACGCCCAATCACGCAAAGTTGTGTCGCTGACATTCAATGACTGTCGTCTGGCATCGGTAAATTGCTCAAAAAGTCGCGCATTTATCTCCGTCGCAATTTCCAGTCGACTCTTACGTCGTCCAGCGACTTCCTTTTTCCATCTATACAATTCACGTTGAGAACGGGTAAAGCGATACCTATTTTGAACAGTACTGACAAGTAGGCGTTTCTTACGACTTTCGTTCAACCAATACTTCACCGCATTTTCTTTGTCTGATAATGTAATTGTAGTTGCTGGCGTTGCTTTCGGAGATAATTGATTCTGGTACGTGGCACTATCATTCGAAAAGTCTTCATGTGTGCAACTTTCTTCCGTTTCTTCGCCGTCTGAAGATTCACAGTCTGCAATATCGAGTGTTTCAGTCGTTTCTAGCCACATGTCTGCGCTGTTTACATGCTCGTCTAGAAGTTTAACTACCATGTCGCACATCACATAGTCTTCACGCGTGTTTTCTGTTGATTGCTTCATTTGGCGTCTGTGGTATATCTCCGTGGCAAGCAGCAAAACATTTACTGCGTTTGCCATCACCTGTGAGGGGAGATTGAATGTTCACCGTAAAGTGGCTTGTGGAGTATAGATGTAGATGTACAGAATATCTTTCACATCTCTAACCAGTTTCAGGACGGTATGTTTCGAAATACGTACCAGAAATGAAAAGGAAGTGCATGCCACAGAAACGAATATTCGTTTCCGGTGCAACGATATTCCTCTTTAGTGAACGCTGCGATAAGACGGCCACACCTCCCGACCATGCGCACAACAGCTCGCGACTCGCCATTTCCAGGAGTGGCCAGCCGTCGCCGCAAGCGCCAAGAAGGAAAAAGCAATTTTCGTGATTTTTTAGGTGACTTCCAGGTCATGTCAGCAGCTAATATTCTGCATACAGACTTCCTTGAATGTTTACTAACAGTGCTAAAAAAATCAATACATGTTTCGGCATGACAAGTCTGACCATTCCCTTGTGAGATAATTGACATTATCAGTTCACTTTTCTTGACATATAAAATCTACATTGTTTTAAGAGGTCTGCTCCTCATTGCTCGGTCACTAACTGCGGCGTTCTCTTTCTTTATGTCGTTTTTTATGCAGTGTCTACATCTGCAGATCCAGATTTTCTCATTAAAGATAAATATTTTCTAAAACTGAATTGCAATTGACATCAGCAACTTTGTTTTTTAAGCAGAACGAAGAATCCAATTTACATGCTCCATTATGTAATCCAGTGAATCTTTCAGTATGCATTTTCAGTACTGATCTATTCTTGTTTAGAACTAGATAACTTTTCACGTTGGTTTTCTTAATCCAGGGAAGCCGCCCTTGCTTCTATGGTTCTGTGTCCAGCATAGCATCAGCACAATAAACCTACATGTAGATATTCACTCTGAAAATCACATTTATGTGCCTGGCAGAAGATTTACCAACCCGATTTCACAATATTTATTTAACGTTCATTTTTGTAGTAGTGCTCCTGAAAAACGAACACCTACATCTTTCATTTATTGACCCGATATCTGTTACTTTATTATGATGATCATGTCTCCCTATGTAGATGGGTGTTAACGTCATTTGTTCGCATTTGGAGGAAGAGGTTGTTCAAAGGATTTCGAAAACAAATACAGGCGCAACAAATACCATCTTTCTTTTAATGATTTCCACACGAACTCGTGCATCAGTACCGTGACTCTGTCCCCTGCACTTCGCTGAACTTTCTCTATTTACTCTGTCTCACCCACCTGATGGGGTCGCACAAAGCGCAGTATTACTGCTACATAGAACACACAAGTGTAGTGCAGGCGGTTTTTTTCGCAGAACTGTTGCATATCCGAAATGTTTTGCGAACGAATCGTAGCCTTTTGTTCGCCTTCTCTACAATGTTTTTTGTGTGTTGTTCCTATATATTAAGCTGAATTGACGGCCTGTAGTTTTAACTGATTGATCGCGTAATAAAGTTTAACGGGTTTCTTTTAGTGGTCACATGGATGACTTCACAATTACAATTGCTAATTTTTGCACCAGATTTCCTATCTAAATCATTTTGCAGTTTCTTTTGATCTTCTGGTGACTTTAGTAACCGGTAAATGACAACAACATCAGCAAATACAAGAGAGCTAGATAGATTGTCTCCTAACTCGTTTATAAATACTTTCCTGGGAAACGCCAGATATCAATTTTGTTTTACTCGATGACTTTCCGTCAATATTCTAGTAGGTTCATGAACTAATTGCTCTAGAAAATTTTCGGAGAACGTGTTCAGTATAATTTCGGACGATTTATTCTACTTGCCTCCGGTTTTGAACATTAATTTTCGTCATCGAGGGGAAGTTGAAGTCGTCACTAACTAAAATAGTATTCTTTAGGTACGTTTTCGAAATTTGATCCAAGTTTGCTTTGAACATTTCTGCAAACGAATTGCCTGAGTCAGGGGGCGGGATAAAGAACCAATTGTTAATTTACTTTAGTTGTCAGGTATAAGCCCTACCCATACCAAATCACAGGAACAATCTACTTCAATTTTGATACAGGATAACCGTCTGTGTCAGAAATAAATTCGCAGCCTCTACTTTATTCAATCCATCTTCTCTGAACACATTGGCCCCTTTGTAAAAATTTCAGCTAATCATATGCACGGAATGTATGACATTAACTGCGAATGGGTAATGTTGAAAAAGCGTAGCGAGCCGGGATTTGAACCGGGTTTCTTGCTCTAACTTCTGCACCACTGGAGACACAGCGATCACCACACCTGCATGGAATTAAGCAAGTACGCTTCCCGTCAGATACAAATTTTAAATTTTATCCTGCCCACCAGTACTCAAACTCGTAGGTTTTTAAACTGATTCCCGTAAGGGTAAAGGCCTAAGAGTGCCTTTAAACTGAAGAAAGGGTAATTGCCCGTCATCGACATATTGTGTAAGTTATATACGTATGTCCTAAAGAACAGCCATCTTTCGGTACCTACAAAAATTTGCGCTTAGAGCTCTGTTACTTTCCCCACACAGCTACGGCAATTTACAACTGTTAGACCAGCGTTTTTTAGATCTGTGTTCGTACTTTGACCTTTAACCCTTGAGACTGAAACCCTTTCTGTGTGTCTCCACTAGCAGTGTAGCCGCTTCCTGTGTGTAGCGCACTCTTGACTTATTCTGCGGGACCCGGAACCTCATCACCCGATTGCGCAAGTCGAGGAATCTGCAACCCACACGATCGCAGAACAGTCTGAGTCTCTGATTCAGACCCTCCACTCGGCTCTGTACAAGAGGTTCACAGTTGATCCTGTCAACTACGCTCCAGATGGTAAGCTCTTCTTTGATCTTGCAAGCGAGACTGGCAGTCTTTACCACTTCATATAGCCGCTCGAAAGTGGAGAGGATCTCTTCCGATCCAAAGCGACACACATCATTGGTATCGACGTGAGCCACCCCGCACTTCATACCCTTTCCACATCTTGAATGACTCCAACATGTATGCACACGAAGTGTACGTTGGCCTCCTTCCCCTCATTAGCAAGAATATTTCTAAGTGATGGCAACTCCTTCTACATTATAGATGAATTTTTAGATACAACTTAAAAAAATAATTAAAACTAAAAATAAAAATTAAAAATAAATAAAAATAGAAAATGAAAATAAAAAATCCTTAAAATATTGATTGTCATATATAGACAACATTTAGTAAACTGGCACGATCCATATCATTACAAAATGTCGTATATATGATCTATGGAACAAGTATTAATCTAATCTAATCTATTCAACCGTTACATACTCAACCATCATAAATAAATAAACCTCGCCTGTTACGATGTACTCTGCCACCAGAGCGCCTCGACGTGTGTTGGCACAGAATGCAAAATTCTAGCCACATAACGTAAATATTCAAGTAATACGTTCCAAGTGTCATGAATCGCAACTGAAACCTGGCGCGAAGAGGCAATAAATGTCCCTTTTTCTTTATTATTCTGACTAATTTTGACCAAATATTATCAACTAGATTAGAGTCAGATACTATAGGTGGCAAGTACAATACAGTAATATTTGCAAGGTCGTCGAAGATCATCTTAACCCCATGTGACATATGAATGGGCAACCAACCATGTTGGGATATGATCTGATCGTAACGATATCTCGCTGCCACAGAAGGCAACATCACATTTTCTAGAATAGAAATACACAGAGTTCACCATATAAATATACACAGACTTGGAGGAACGAATATTATTATTTATGTGTGTTTTTTTACATTCATTAATTGGTCACACATGTTGTTAAACCTTCTGTTTACCACATGCTTACTTTAAATGTTCAAAATGTTGACCGTTGGCGACTATACACATAGAAAACGTCGAGTGGTCGCCGCAACTACGTCTGTAGTCTGCACCAGAATTAAACCCTGGTAGATCGGCCGTCTTCTCCATATAAACTTGCGGATTTTCCGGTCCCCAGTACACTAAACACTACCTACGTCACAAATTGTTCGGGCATCAGTTACTATTTGCTGATACCACTGCTTTCGGCGATCAGAATCGTCATCATTAATCGCGTGCAGTAATCGTGGAATATAAACTTTCCACTATGCAGCTCACTTAAATCGTATCTGTGTCGCCGATGTCTGGTACGCAGCAGACCGCGTTTTAATATTTCAAAAGTGTAACCAGCTTGTAATTAGAAGTGACATTCAGTGTCGCATATCCTGAGGTCACAACTCAAGATCCGCGCTATCATAGAGGGTGGGTTTGCATATACACTCCTGGCCATTAAAATTGCTACACCACGAAGATGACTTGCTACAGACGCGAAATTCAAGACAGGAAGGAGATGCTGTGATATGCAAATGATTAGCTTTTAAGAGCATTCACACATGGTAGGCGCCGGTGGTGACAACGTGCTGACATGAAGAAAGTTTCCAACCAATTTCTCACACACAAACAGCAGTTGACCGGCGTTGCCTGGTGAAACATTGTTGTGATGCCTCGTGTAAGGAGGAGAAATGCGTGCCATTAGGTTTTCGACTTTAATTTCGTTTTAAATACTAGTTCGCTCTCTGTCAGACTTTTAATGCTACTTGTAACTGACCGAAGACTTTTCTGGCGGCATAATTCACCCAAAATTAGACAAACCTTGAATAGTGAATATTACCATTTTCCTAAAGTTCTAACTATGCACACTGCTATAACTTTGAATTGGGTCGGATTGTTAATAACAACTTTCATGAGTGAAATATATATATATATATATATATATATATATATATATATATATATATATATATATATATATATATATATATTGTGAAGCTACAGTTATGATCCCTAAATGAATGTCTGCAGGATGAGCTTAGGTGGGATACAGCAATTATTTAGATTACACGCTTTTGTGCAATGAATACTCTTTTACTCAATGTTGAATTGCCCCAGAATATGATACCATATGAAAGCAGTGAGCCGATGTTGGGTGGCTTGCGTGCCTCACCGATACAGACAGCCGTATCGTAGTTGCAACCGCAGCGGAGGGGTATCAGTCGGGAGGCCAAACAAACGTGTGGTTCCTGAAGAGGGGCAGCAGCCTTTTCAGTAGTTACAGGGACAACAGTCTAGATGATTGAATGAGCTGGAGCTGGCTTTAATAACATAAGCTAACATGGCTTTTCCATGCAGTTACTGCGAACGGCTAAAAACAAGGGAAAACTACAGCCCTTAATTTTCCCGACGACATGCAGCTCTATTGTATGAATATATGTTGGCGTCTTCTTGGGTAAAATATTCCGAAGGCAAAATAGTCCCCCATTCCGATCTCCGGGCGGGGATTATTAAGGAGAATGACGTCATCAAGGCAAACAAACCCAGCATTCCACGCATCGGAGCGTGGAATGTTCTAACGCTTAATCGCATAGGTAAGTTAGAAAATTTGAAGAGAGAAATAGATAGTTTAAAGTTAGATATGCTTGGGATTACTGAAGTTCGGTGGCAGGATCAACAGGGTGTCTGGTCAGGTGAGTACAGGGTTAAAAACGCGAAATTAGTTGGTGCTAACGCAGGAGTAGGTCTGATAATGAATAAGAAAATAAGAATGCAGGTAAGTTATTATGAACAGCATAGTGAACGCAGTATCATAGCAAAGATAGACACTAAACCATAACCGACCACAGTAGTAGAAGTTTATATGCCAACTATCTCTGCCGATGATGAGGACATTGAAGAAATGTATGAGGAGATAAAAAAAAAAATATTCAGAAAATTAAGGGATACGAAAACTTGATTGTGATGGGGGACTGAAACTCGGTAGTAGGAAAAGAAAGAGAAGGAAATTTTATAGGTGAATATGAATTGGGGAAAGAGGAATCCAATAGGAGATCGCTTGGTAGAATTTTGCGCAGAGCATAATTTAATAATCACCAACACTTTTATACATCATGAAAGAAGGCTGTATACATGGAAAATACCAGGAGACACTTGACGGTACTAGATTGGTAAGTAACAAATTTAGGTACCAGGTTTTCAACTGTGAGACATACCCAGGGGCAGATGTAGACTCTGACCGTAACTTATTGATAATGAACTGAAGATTAAAACTTAAGAGACTGCAGAGAGGTAGAAAAGTTAGATGTCACCTGGACAAACTGAAGGAACCAGAAGTGGTTCAGAGTTTCAAAGGGAGCATTAGACAAGGATTGGGTGAATTGGGTGAAAGTAATACAGTAGAAGAAGAATGGCAGAAGGGCAAGGCCTAATAGAAATCCTTGGATAACGCATGATATACTGGACTTAATGGATGAGAGGAGAAAATATAAAAATGCAAGTAAAGCAGGCAAAAGGGAGTACAGACGTCTGAAAAATGAGCTTGACAGGAAGTTCCGACTGGCTAAGCAGGAGTTGCTAGAGGACAAATGCAGAACCATAGAAGAACGTATAAGCATGAGAAAGGTAGCTTCCGCCTAAAGGAAAATAAAAGAGATATTTGGAGACAAGAAAAGCTGCCATATGAATATCAAGAACGCAGATGGAAAACCAGTACGAAGCAAAGAAGGCAAAGCTGAAATGTGGAAGAAATATATAGAGGGCATGTACAAAGGAAATAAACGTCTAGGTAGTTTCTAAAAATGGAAGAGGAAGTGTAGGAAGAGGAGTTAGCAGATGCTAGAAGAAAAGGCAGAGCGCTGAAAGATTTGAGTCGAAATAAGGCTCCTGGAATATCTGATAATCCCTCAAAACTGCTGATATCGTTAGGAGAGCCAGTCATGATGAAATTATTAGACTTGGTACGCAAGATGTATGAGACATGGGAAATACCCTTCGACTTCAAGAAGAATATACTAATTCCAATTCCAAAGAAAGCAAGAGTAGACAAATGTGAATATTACAGAACTATTAGTTCAATAAGTCAAGGTTGAAAATTACTAACACGAATTATTTACAGACGAATGGAAAAACTTGTGGAATCCATCCTTGGCAAAGACCAGTTTGGATTTAGGAGAAATGTAGGAACAGGGGAGGCAATACTCTCATTACGACTATCTTAGAAGATAGACTAAGGAAAGGCAAACCTACGTTTTTAGCATTTGTAGATTTGGAGAAAGCTTTTGACAATGTCGAATGGAATCAACTCTTTCAAATTCTGAAGGTAACAGGGGTAAAATATTGGGAGCGAAGAGTTATATTCAACTTATACAAAAACCAAACAGCGATTATTAGAGTCGAACGGCATCAAAGGGACGCAGCGGTTGGAAAGGGAGTAAGACAGGGTTGTAGCCTTTCCCAAATGTTGTTCAATCTGTACGTTGAGCAAACAGTAAAGGAATGCAAGAAGAAATTTGGAGAGGGAATTAAAGTTCAGGGAGAAGAAATGAAAACCTTGCGGTCTGCCGGTGGCATAGTAATTCTGTCAGAGATCGCAAAGGATCTGGAAGAGCCATTGGATGGATTGGACAGTGTCTTAAAAAGAGGGTATAAGATGAATATCAACAAGAGTAAAAGAAGGACAATGAAATTTAGCGCCAGAAAATCAGGCGGTACTGAAGGAGTTAGATTAGATAATGAGAAAAAAATTTGTTGACATCCAATATTATTATAAATTTTAGGATGTCCTTTCTGAAAGCATTTGTCTGGAGTGTAGCATTGTATGGGAGTGAAACGTGGAGGTTAAGGAGTTAAGACAAAAAGAAGACAGAAGCTTTTCAAATGTGGTGCTACAGACCAATGATGAAAATTAGATGGGTAGATCACGTAACTAACGAGGTGGTGTTTAACCGATTGGGGAGAAAAGGAGTTTCTGGCTTATCCTGACTAAGAGAAGGGATAAATTGGTGGGGCACAGTCTGAGACATCAAGGAATCGTCAATTTAGTATAAGAGGGAAGTGTGTGGGTTAAAAATCGTAGAGACAGCCCGAGGGACGAGTACGGTAGGAAGATTCAAAAGGATGTAGGTTGCCGAACTTATTATCAGATGAAGAGACTTGCTCAGGACAGGGTAGCGTGGAGAGCTGCATCAAACCAGTCTGCGGGCTGAAGACCACCACAACTACAACAGTTAATTCCTGTTTGTCAGGCGTGATAGCTATACTTGTATCATCAGCAAAAGGAACTAGCTTAAAATCTTCGTGAATGTAGAATAGCAAGTCATTATTATATATTAAGGACAGCAAAGGACACAAGACCGAACCTTGTGGGACCCCATTTTGGATAACCTCCCAGTTAGAGGAATTAATCGCTTCTTCTATATCATCTGAACTGCTTATTTCAACTTTCTGCACTCTTCCAGTTAAACACGATTGTAACCATTTGTGCACTATGCTACTCATACCACAAACTTATCTTGAAGAATCCCATGACTTACACAGTCAAAAGCCTTTGAGAGTTCACAAAAAAATCCCAACTGGTGATGTCCAGTTATTCAAAGCATTTAATATTACATCAGTTAAGGTAAATATAGCATTTTCTGTTGAAAAGCTTTTTTGAGAACCAAACTGACATTTTGTTAGAACTTCATTTTTACTAATATGTGAAGCAACTCGAGAATACATAACTTTTTCGAAAATTTTGGATAAAGCAGTCAGAAGTGAGATGGGGCAGTAGTTGTTGACATCAGACGTATCCCCTTTTTATGCAAAGGTTTAACGATAGCATATTCCGGTCTATGTAGGAAAATACCCTGCTTTAAAGAGCTACTACATATATAACTGAGAATCCTACTTATCTCTCGGGAACAAGCTTTTATTACCCTGCTGGAAATGCCATCAATTCCATATAACCTTTTACCCTTGGCAAAGTTTATTATTTTCCTAATTTCGGAAGGAGAGGTGAGTGGAATTTTATCTACCACAGCCAAAGAAACAAATGCGTCAAACATTTTGAGAAGTAAGTAGCAATTTTTTCACCATAAAGATCAAATGATATTTAGTTTCCGTTTAAAGCGTTTTCAATAATTTTTAATGTTCTAACCTATGATTTTGTGTTATTACTCAGTATTTTTTTAATGGATCAGGGTGGTATTACTTTTCAAGATGAAAGTAATAATCAATCTAGGAATTACACTATTTGACATATTTTCGAGGTTCAAAGTTCAAAGCTTGTGTAAGTAACGGACCAAACTGCTAAAGTCGTCGGTTCCTAGACTTACATACTGCTTAAACGAAAACTAAATTACACTGAGGGCAAGGCAGTTATGCATGAAATACTTCGCGGAGAAAGCTCTGAATTCTGTACAGTGGAAACCAATCTGTTTCTTTTGCAGTGAGACGACACCGTAGTCCTATGGCCAAATGGTAGATACATGTTGAAATATTTTCTCATAAAAGTCATTTTCATAAACAGGAACATCAAATCTATTTTGAAAATCGAAGTGGATGGTACGCTCCCCTCGCTGGATGTCCTCATTAAAAGAAGAGCAGACGGGATATTGGGTCCCAGTGTGCGCCGTAAGGAGACGGATGCCTACCTATACTTATATGCAAAAAGCTGTCACCATCCAAAGCAAAATTTTTATTTAAGAGAGGAAGGAAGAAGTTTAGTAAAGGAATGTAGCTGCACTAGGGCACTGAAATTATTCTGTGCAGAAAAGTGCAAAATATAAGGTGGGCCGGGATTCGAAACCGGATCTCCCGTCTTGGGCCTTAACTACCTGATACCCGCGCTCGCCTACGTCTCAAATTCTCACGTCGCACGCGAAAGCCGTAGCGGCCCCATCGTCAGTGACCTGTTACACTAGTTATTTAGGATTCCCCTAAGAGGTCCAACGTGATTACCGCATCTACGGCTAAGATGAAGCAAACGCCGTCATCGCTTATAAATAGCTATATATAGATTGCTATATTGTGCCGCGGTTGCACTGTGGTAGAGTGCCAGTCTACAAATCCAAAGGTCGCGGGTTCGATCCCCCCCCTCCCCCCCCCCGAGGTTTTAAGATTTTTATCTGCCACTTTCCACTTCTGGCAGTATTGCTCATGTGAAAAATACCGAGTAGCACCTTGGTTCGGAACCCATGTTAAACTATAGGTCCCCCTATAACAGTGCGAAGGTCGAAGGAAGGCAACGGCATACAACATCCAAACAGGGCCATGCCTAGTAAAGCACTGTGGTGTTCAAACCAATCTTCGGATTGTTAACTGCTTTACCTTTAGATTGCTATATATAGATTGACATGCTCTCCGACGGTGAGAGCCCTATCCACGAACTTGAAGATATGAGGTCAGTGTTCTGAAAAAACGGATACACATAGAAGCAAACGTATCCGAGCACACTGACTATACGAGGCAGAGGGAACGTAAACGGATTACGGCCTTTACTTTTACTCCATTCTGTGGCGCATTATCTACAAAGGTAGGTCGAATTCTTCATAAACATCATGCGAAGGCGGTCTATCGCCCACTAGTTAAGATACAAGCACTACTTGGCAATATGAAGCAGTATCTTCCACTATGTCAGATCTACTGTGAATGTGACGTGACTTAACGTAGAACAGTCGGTGCGGACGATCGAAGATCATCAGTGGTACAGCAGCCCAAGTCGGCGGTCGCAGAACACTGCCTTTCCGAATTACACGGAATAACTTACGACCAGACCAAGGTTCTGAGACAGACGTCTCACTATTGAGATCGTGCCATTAAAGAATGTATCGAGATTCGAGTAAGGGAACCGTTGTTCAATCGAGATGGTGTTTACGTCCTGGTCTGGGAACCCGCTTTGAATATGATTGAGAAGAAAAAGAAAACACACCACGACGAACTGACTTCGAGGACAGGCATAGAAACAACGGAGACGCCCCCAGCACACGCCATTGGTTGAGGACCGTGGTCGGAGCGACTTGTTGAACGGAGCAGAAAGGGTACTGGACGCCCTGCATATGGGCGCGGATTGAGTTTGAAATACGAGGCGGGAGGAGGATTTTTTTTTTTTCTTTTGTGGGGGAGGGATAAAAGTTCGACACCAGTTCCACTACGGCCAGAACGTCAGCAACGTGGTCGCTTGCTGAAAAACTGTGCCAATGGACATCCGACTGTTGAAAGACGACCGTCTGTCGTCTTCCATATATTTCTGTAAAGTTATAATTTATTTAATGTAGCTAGTTTATCAGTCTGTTAAAACTTGAACCCCACTCTATTCAAGGCTTGAGGAATAGCATTTTTACTTCGTGTGTTAACATATTAGTTAATATTGCTAGTATTTTTTATTTTGTTATGTTAATAATTTATTATTGTATTAATTAATGTGGCATACATGTGACTTCTGCGTTACGCCACTGTCCCTGTGAGATTGTGTACTTGTCTTACTTTTAAGCGGATGTACGAGAATCTATGGCTGTCTGAATGTGGTGAGTGATAGCTTGCTTTGCATCGTTCTCTCTGGCTCAAGCAATCCTGTAAGGTTTTCCTATCTTCCGACTGAAGTACATGGCGGGTTGTGATTCAGATGACCGGTGGTTCACTTTTTTGAGTACCGGATCTTGATAGTGGCGCCCCCCTCCCCCCGCCCGGCGTCCAAAGAGACAATTTGGTGCACTTCTGCGAGCGGCGCTGGAGGAAAGCGCCCCGTTTTGCCTTCCACCCTCCCCCCTTTTACATATATTATCGTTAAGAAATATCCAGAATGTCTTACCTCAACTTGTTTGCGCTTGCTTCAACTCGAGATGAGGCGTCGGCCTACGAAGCTTATTTATTTCACACTTTTGTTCCAATATAAAGCTAATTTGTTTCTAAACAATACTGAACGTTGTTCACTTTTCTTTGATAAACACCAAGAACATATGAACATGCACATCAACACAGAAATACAGTGAGTAACTGATTATACTGTTAAGTGACTGTTGGGATGAAGCGACAAGCTACCTTCGGGTCACTTGTCACTGTAAGGAGGACCCCCTCCTAACCTTATATATACGCAAAGGCTGTTCTTTTTAAACAGTTAAATATTTGTTACAACGAAGAGTATAAATGTCATTTGTTCTCAAAAACGCGACACATTTGCTAAAACGTTTATAGATATGTGGCAAGTAACAATACAGAAGACATTGTCGTTCCCGTATCTGTTAAAATCGGTCTCGTACCCACTACCTACGTCAGTGCAACGCGATGCTGCTAACCACACGGCCATTCTTGCCACGTGCAGAGTATGGATTTCATTATTATTCATGCAGTTGATGCGTCTTTAATTTATAGTTATAAGATATTTTACCAAATATGACACGTTTTTGATGAATCTTCAATGCACCAAAAACAAAAATTAAGGGAGAATGTTGCCTTAATGGAGGATTTGGCGATGCGCAAGGCGAGGTACGCAGTAGCTCCATTGTCTTTGCTTGATAACCATTCGTTCGTAATCGCCAGTGCTCGAGTAGCCATAAGCTGGCGTCTCTACCAGCTCGAACACCAATTTTAAGAACGGCATTTCCCCTCGCCCCTCCCTGCCCCGGAAGCGCCCATATGGTACCTCCAGAGGATTCAGAAGAGACTGCGCATGCGCACTGCAACACTGCGGCCAGTGCCGCCTATATTAAGTGGCCACGCTAGGACTCTTACTGTCTCGTGCTGTTCAGCAACGTAAAACGTTCCTCATGCGATAAAAATACGTTGAATGTTGATCATCTAAAATGATCTGACAGAAGAACGAAACGAAGAATGATAGCTTAAAGTAACTTTTTCGAGGAGATTTTTTTTCGTGTGTTCACTGAATCAGTAAACACATAGGATGCGCCGCTACTGCCTAAAAGTAAAACCCTCTAGAACAGAGGTCGGCAAATAATCTTAGATGGGGTCCGATTACTTTTGAAAATTTTAAACGAAATCCGCAAGTAAAATCTTATATTCCTTATTATTTTAATTTTTATTCACAAAATAATATGAAATACAACAAATAGGCATATCTGTATTCAAAAATCCTGAAAATTAATATCCTTCACTATTTTTTCTTTAATTTTCACTCTCAAACTGATATGAAATACAATAGATGTAAAATAGAAATGTATAAAAAATATACAAAAATAAACTTATATTATTTTGCAAAGAATCTTCAGGCTTTCGTTCGCTAGGAGCACAAAAAATGTTAAATGGTTATGCCCTGACCGCTGAAGTAGAGGTTTCGGAGATTGTCGCAGTATGAAGTCGATTTATAGAATTTCATTGTTTGTTAAATAAAGTTACGGTGCTGCATTCGTGTGAACAGAGCTTTTATGCGGATCAACTGCCAGCTTGCTCCGTTCTGCCGCCTCTCGTCAGTGTACTCTCAGGCGATGCACATCATGACAACTATTTATTTCCTCTACCTGTAATAATCATTAAGGGTTCTAATTATTCAACAATTAATTGTCAAATTCTAGAAAAAAAGGTGGCTCTCATACGAATTGTTATTTACAGAAAAAAATTGTTTATTTATTTTTTAGTAGTCAACCCGGCAATGCTTCGCAATTGCTTTGGACGTCAAATGTGCAAAAGTTTATCGCAATCGTAGGAATGATTGTTATCCTAAAGAAAAGAGTTCTTTCAGTTTTCGACAAATTTTCCTATTTTCTTGCCAACTATTCCAAACTTTTACTTAACTCAAACCTTCCTCTCGCTTTGATCGTAGAATGTGCCAAATTTTATCACAATCAGATTAATAATATCGATATTTCACAGAAAAATATCTTTTTATTTTTTCTAAATTTTCCAATTTGCCGGGAAATTTTTCCATATTTTTATTTTATAGCAACGTTACTCTTGCTGTGAACGTCAAATATGAAAAATTTTATTGCAATCAGACGAATGAACGTCAAATGATCAAAATTTTATCGCAATCGGATGAACGATTCTCAACTTATAGTGTTGAGGACATTTAGAAACACATTGAAAAAGGAACTTAGTTCGAATTTTGCGACTTTTCTTTTTAACTGTCCCAATTGTTTTACTGAAAACTTTTCCAAGACCATAATGAACAAAACAAATAAACAATTACACCTCTCCGTCGTGCGAATAGGCAGTTATAGTGCTGAATTCGGTCAAAAACACACATTCAGTTTTTCTCAAATTTTCCAGTTTCCGGTAGATTTTCCGGAAAACTTCATTTCATACAAACCTTGTCCTGTCAAGCCGTACTCAACTGATGCTATGACAACCATGTGGCAATTGATTTTTTTTTCACAGAATTTTCCTAAATTTTCCTACTTTCCGGGTGACTTTTGCAAATTTTTGTTTGATGCAAACCGTCCTCTTGCCTTCAACATGAATTGTACGAATTTTTTCACAATTGGACGAACGGTATTGATAGCTCACTGGAAGAAGCTGTTTCAGTTTTTTCCCGATTATTCTTTTTTCCGGACAACTTTTCCATGTTTTATCACCGTTTAAAGCTTCCCTGGACTTACACGAATATTTCAAGTCTAAAATTAGCCAAATCGGTTCAGCCGTTGAGTGCATAGATTAGATTAATACTTGTTCCTAAGATCATATATACGACATTTCGTAATGATGTGGAACGTGTCAGTTTAGTAAATGTTGTCTGTACTTGACAATATTTTAAGGATTATTTTTAAAATATTTTTAAAAAGTTTTATTTAAAAAATCATCTGCATTGTAGATGGAGTTGCCATTCAGAAATTCCTTTAATTTCTTTTTAAATACTAGTTGGCTATCTGTCAGACTTTTGATGCTACTTGATAAGTGACCAAAGACTTTTGTGGCAGCATGATTCACCCCTTTCTGTGCCAAAGTTAGATTTAACCTTGAATAGTGAATATCATCCTTTCTGCTAGTGTTGTAGCTATGCACACTGCTATTACATTTGCATTGGATCGGATTGTTAATAACAAATATCATGAGTGAATACACCCACACACATATATAAAGCTACAGTGAGGATCCCTAGATCCCTAAAATAAATGTCTGCAGGATGGTGTCTTGGGTGGGCTCCAGCAATTATTCTGATTACACACTTTTCTTACTCAATGTTGAATTGCCCCAGAATATGATTCCATTGAAAGCAGTGAATGAAAATAAACGTAGTAAGCGATGTATATCACCAAATTTTGCAATGACTCTGATAGCATAAGTAGCTGATCGTTTTGGCGGTCCAGTTTTTGGCCTTCCGCGGTCTGGACTTTGGACCGCGGCCCGCCAGTTGCCGACCGCTGCTCTAGCAGCTTTCGGGAGAAACACTTGTTCTGTAAAGTGGGGACAGAGTGAGGCCAGGAAGCCGCTGATGGGGTGTGCACCGCTGCATATCGCGTCCAGTAGTGCCAACCGTGATGCGCCGACGGCGAAACTGCCGGCCCACGTAATCTGGGGCGCGCCTCGGCGCAGTTTCAATTAGTCGGCGCGCGTTAAGCCCTTGGGGGAGGGGAGGCGGGGAGGGAGGGGAGGTGGGGGAGGGGGGAGGTGGCGGGCGAGGCTGCGGCCGTAATTGGAGTCGCGGGGCGCGTAATCGATGCCCGGGCAGGCCCGCCGCTAATGAAACGCAGCCTCTTTATCTCGCGCGCCGAGCTGCCGGCGAGGTCGCGGTCGACTGGCGCTGACCCACACCACGGAGGACGTGTCAGGCGGGGCCTGTTAGCCTCGCTCAGCTGGCCACCAGATCACACCCACACCCCAGGCGTCAGGCTGTCAGATCGGAAGCGAACCACGTAAATCGCTTATCAATTAAAAACTCGTTTTAATTTTTCAATAGTAGGACGGCGATCTTCTTACTTTGAAGTACCGAAATGTTCAAATGTTCAAATGTTTGTTAAGCTTAAGGGACTTAATTACGGGGTCATCAGTCCCTAAACTTACAAACTACTTATGAACTACCTACAACTAAGGACGGCACAAATATCCATGCCCGAGGGGGGATTCGAACCCCCGACCGTAGTGACCGTGCAGACCGTGACTGAAGCGCCTCAGTCCCCTCGGCCACCGCGGCCGGCCGTACCGAAATGCCAAGCTCGAAATTAATTAATTTATTTTTCTGACGACCGGTTTCGATCACATTTTTATTGATTTCATAATCCATCATGTTATTTTCCACCCCTATAAACCACAGACATTGCCGAGGTGGGGTGGCTTGCATGCCTCAACTATACAGATAGCCGTACCGCAGGTGCAACCACAGCGGAGGGGTATCTGTGGAATCTGTGGAGAGGCCAGACAAACGTGTAGTTCCTGAAGAGGGGCAGCAGCCTTTTCAGTAGTTACAGGGGCAACAGTCTGGATGATTGACTGAGCTGGTCTTGTAACATCAGCTAATGTGGCTTTGCCACATAGTTACTGCGAACGGCTAAAAGCAAGGGGAAACTACAGCCGTTACTTTTCCCGAGGACATGCAGCTCTACTGTAAAAAAAAAAAAAAAAAAAAAAAAAAAAAAGGTGGAGAGCGGAAAGAGCTGCATCAAACCAGTCTCCGGACTGAAGACCATAACAACAACATGTTATTTTCGTAATGTTTACATACTGATTTCTGTAACATGACATGTCGCCATGACACCTTGTCAACGATATAACCTTTGATGGTTGCCTAAGATATATCATTTTCACACCATGTACACTTTGATTATCGCTAATTTTATCTCATTGACTATGTGCTCAACAGATGTGTTAGGTTCTTTTGTAATAGACCTTGGTTCACCATCACACAGCCTGGCAGTGCTTTTATGTTTTTAATCAAGACTTGATGCCTAGTGACGTCTTATTTATTTTTATTGTGTGACATGCATGCCAGTATGCATAAGGAGGAATATAATGCACCTGTTTAATCAGTCTGTCTAGTTCGTAAGTACTACTGTACGAAACTACTGGGTTATATTATGTATTTCAGTTCAGCTTGTGTACAATTCTGTTTCTGTATTTTTATTTAATAGTCTTCCGTGAAGGTGATTTATAACCGAAACCGGCATAAGTTTGAATAATAATAAACGGCTGATGGTTTACGGTATGCATTTCCTCAATTTCCTCGTACTTACAGGCTCACAGAAATGCCGAAGTATCTCATCAATGGTACACCGATCTGTTCGCAGTATTGTCAAACTGTATGTTGAAACTGGAAGTGTTAAACGTAGAGAAAGATTCGGATGTCTATCCGATATCAGTATTAAAAAATTTTCAACTCAATTTTTACTGCAAAACGTTTCATACTAAAGATACACATTTTTTCATGGAGAATTGAAATGTACAATAAAAAATTGGGGTTGCTATATAATATTTCAAAGTCACCCCTCCTGCCCACGGAGGATGGTGCAGTGGAGGGGGGGGGGAGGTCAAGCCATATGTTAATGTACAACCCTCTTTGAGGTGAATAACTTCCATTACAACTGCTCTTAATCTGATTTGTATTTTTCTTAATATCCAGAAAAACATAAATAAATGCAATATCCCGAAAAACATATATAAATTCTCCACCATACATATATGAAATCTACTGCCACACACACTATATGTGTGGGAGTATATTTCATCTACACATAAATACTGTCTCTCTCCCGTGGAGAAGGTGATAAAGATTTTAAGGAGTTGTACAAAGAGAAAAATTGCGCTTCATACAAGGTGTGCCTCTTCGCGAGAACTTTTCTTGTGGAGGATTTTTGATAAGCACTCCCCAAGTACATTATGAGGGTGTGTGGTGATGGATGTCGTCGCGCGGGTGATATGCACTCTACGACATCAGCTGGCGAATGGGATTCGCTGGCCTCCCTTTCTCTCCAATGGATTTTCCTCCCCTCTCTGCTTTTTCGGGCGCGGCGCTGCGCTGACACCCCATCTCGCGCGCTGTCGGCCGCGGAGAGCCACCTGCTACCCCTACCCTCCCCATCCCTCACCACCCAGGGCTTCTCCCCCCCCCCCCTCCTGCTGTCAACACTGTGCCCCATTCTCCGCGACCCTACAGCTACGCCTAAGGCGATTATACCGGCCAGTCGGGCAAAGTAGCCCCGAGATTTCCTGCAGTCTGTTTACTGCAGGCGGCCTTTTCCCCCGGTATAGCGGAATGGACCGCCGGAGGCACTGCACACACAGATTAGCCAAGAGCCCTCAAAATTCCGAACGGTGTAGCTGCTAGCACGTGGTAAGAAGATATTGCGTCGCGAAACACCCGACAGTTTGGTATACTCAGTTAAGCCTACCAGATGAAGTTTCCTATTTAAAGCGGCTTTTGAACGTCGCGTTTAATCCGTCGATTTGGAATGGTGAGCTATTCGCTTCAAGTACAGGGTGTTCCAAAATTCCTTTAACATTTGTAAAGTCAGTAGAGTGTGCGCGATGTTATTCGCCCGTTTGATGTGCAGACGGCGCCCAGAGGGGATGTAAAAATCGTACTGGCGGGGACTTTCTCACTGTCAGGAGAGTGCATCAGGGGAGGTGTGGTTCTACTCGACCTGTCTGCCGGATGTAAACACCTATATGTAGAGAACGAAATGTGATATCTGGACGAGCAAAGAAAGGAATTTCAGTCCCTCTTCAACTGAAGTTCCTTTTTTCACCCAACTAAACATAACACCTGCTAAGTCTGTATGGGCCAAACTCCGCATATATTTGGCTCATTTTGTTGAACATAAAACGAAATTGTTTGAGAATGAAATGAGACATTGTTGTGCTTCGAAACAAATAGAAACTTATCTTCACTTCATAGACAGAATTACATAACGCGAATGACGTGTACTATTAAGTATGAACACAGAAAACACACACAAAAAAAAAATAATAATAAAAAAAAAAAAAAAAAAAAATAAAAAAAATCTTATAATGCTTTACATAACATGATACTGCACAGTTACTGTAACATGTAACAAAAGAAAGTCACTCCCTAACAAAGCCTATGCTTACCAGCCACAGAACAGTAACGTAGCACTATGAACGGCTGCATAGTCTGTGGTTGCTGAGTACCGCTCTTCTGTGTAGGGTAGAAGAACGATACGATGAAATTTGTCTCTGGTACATCGTCATACAGACTGGATAACCTAGCCGGAGGTTCGATTCCTCCTTTGGGCATGGGTGTGTGTGTGTGTGTCGTCCTTGCTGTAAGTTTATTTGGGGGCAAGGCAGTGTCCCCGCCAAGTCGAGCGCACGGCGTTACCATCCTTTTCTCGAAGCAGTAGACGTCACATTCGACACCCCCTGTATATGCGCTGTGATTACAGCTAGAAGCCTGAATTTTCGGTTACGAAGAGTATCTGCTATTACCAGCTATATTTTCAAATTACACTATTATAGACCTTATAGTTTACGAAACATTACCAGTCGAATATCGCTAATTCTGCCACTCACTGGCTCACCGATCATCAAAATTGAAAGGTACTTCTAGCAGACACACAAACTTCAAATTTTGTATTTAGATACTGTTTAGACTGTAATGGAAGGAAAAATTCAAATATCCATTAATATTAATTACGTTCACGAACACATTTTCGCTTGATGGAACAGTATCTACTAACTAAGAGTTGCAAGGATTATATTCGTAACGGTCTTGTGGTAGAGCGATTGGTTTACGCCCGAAAGATCGTGGGTTCGATTCCTGGTCGTCAGAAATGACATGTAGCACCTGATTAGAGAATGAAGAATAACTGGTAAGATATAGCTTAAATTGCTGTAAATGGAAACAGTACCAATGACAACTGAATCCTAGCTTTATTTAATTTATAAATGAGAAAACTGATGCTAGTAATGTCGAAAATTTCGTCACATGATGCGGGACTAAACCCTTAGACCGGGAGCACAAACTTTAAATGTTGGTTTCAAACAATAACTCGGCAGAGATAGGAAGACGCCATTGTACGCTAACTTGAAAACTGAAGTGCCGATTTTCTAGGATAATTTTACCAGGAGGCCAATGAAAAATATAATTCGAAAGATGGTTTGCTGTAGATGTGCACAATACAATAATCATGAGTGTACATTGTCATGAAGAGCGGTAAAACGAAATTGATGTTTTGCCGATTTACACTCCTCATCTCTATATATAAAAGGAAGTGTCCCGACTGACCGACTCATCATTGCCCTGCCCAAACCACTGAAGATAGAAACTTGAAATTTGTGGAGGGGGTTGATCTTACTCTGTAGGCGTCATTTAAGAAGCGATTATTCGATTTTCCTTCCGTATGGGGGTGAAATAGGGGATGAACCTTTTTTTTAAATACGTAGCTATTTAGGCAATTTTGAAGCTAGAACTACAAAATTTCGGATTTTAATTCAGGGTTCGAATTTAAAAGACACGTGTTTCAGCATTTTTTGAAATTCGACAAATAAGGGGGTAAAATAGGTGTCGCAAAAAAATGATTTTCAAAAATATGTGTTTGTGAACTCAATTTTTAAGCTAAAACTACGAAACTTCAGATATGGAATCTTCGTCAGGATTTAAAATCCATGATTTTTAGTGTTTTTGGAAATTCAACAAGTAAGAGGGTTAAATGCAAATAACAATTTTTGCAGCTCTAGCTTCAAAATTGTATCATTAGCAACGTGTTTCCAATAAGAGTTTTTGATCTGAGGATCAAAAACTCTTTTTGGAAACACGTTGCTATCTGAGGATCAAAAACTCTTTTTGGAAACACGTTGCTATTGACATAATTTTGAAGCTAGAGCTGCAAAAATTGGTATTTGTATTGTTCGTTATGATTTAAAAAATACCTGTTTCGTATTTTTCGAAATTCAACCATCCAAGGGGTTACATTGGAGAAGGGATGTTTTGCGAAAATATTTTGCTAATAAGACAATTTTGAATCTACAACCACAAAAATTGGTATATGTTTTCTTGGTCAGAATTAAAAAGACTCGTGTTTCGGTATTTTCAGAAAATTAATCAATTAGGGGGTGAAATAGGGGATGAAACATTTTTTGAAAATACGTTGCTACTAAGCCAATTTTGGAAATTCCGATGTGGACTCTTGGTCAGGATTAAAAAAAAAAAAAGCGTGTTTCAGTGTTTGTAAAAATTAAACAACTAAGAGGGTCAAACAGAGGATCAAAAATTCTTTTTGAAAATACGTTACTTTTGGGACGAGTTTCAGGCTAGAGCTACGGAAATTAATATTTGGCCTGTTGGCCAATTGAAAAAGAAGAAGAAAGTATTTAGGTACTTTTTGGAATTTTACACATCAAGGGGGTGAAAGAGGGGTGAATAGTTATTTGAAAAAATGTTGCTATTACGGCAATTTTGCAGCTACAACTACATAAATTGCTGTATAGATTTTTGGTAGCAATCAACTGGTGCAGACCAACCAGCCTACGCATGCGAAGCAGCGGGGGTTCAATCTAGTTTCTAATAAATAGCGAACATCAAAAACTGAAGTGCTACCAACTACTGCACTAGGATGATCAATATTAGAAAAACGTCGGTGGTAACATCGATGTTAACATCAAATCAAAGAAATCAGTGTACAATGAACATTGAAAGGAAGACATAGACGTCCGAGAATATTAATGTTTTCGGCGCCAAAACAAACAACCTCGGCAGAAACAATGACACACAATTCTAGACTGGCACTACCGAATACAATATTATTGGTCTCCCTGTCACTTTAAATAACGTATCAACATTTGTGTACGGATGTAGCAGTCCTCAGAAATACGGATAAACTGATATAATTACGCCACATTTACAGTTTTGACATAAAGGCTAAATTTTACTTACGGTGTTGGCGTGGTGTGCAAATTTTGGCAATGAAATATTTGATTACGAGAGGTACATACAAGAACCTGTCACCTACACAGCAGGAACAGAATTAATTATTTACTTCATGGTCAATGGTCAACACGAAAGACTAAGCCTCTCATTCTACGTGACTGGTTTCCGGAAGTGTCTCATTCGTCGTCGCTGCCAACTTCAGCACACTACACCGCCACTGCAGTAAGTAAAATCCTCTCTTGTGGTGGACGAAGATGTAGAATACAAAAAAGAACACACATTTATATTCACCTATCTCGTTTGTGGCTTGGCATCTTAGGCTACTTTTTAGATCATCGAGTTGAATCTTCAGTGAGGAAATATCGATAGTCCGATGTTTTCATACCATCGATGTGCCACAGACATATATTAACTATATCTATGATGGTTTAAGAGTTGTATGTCTGTGGATCGGTCTTGGCGTCAAAAAAAAAAAAAAAAAAAAAAAAAAAAAAAAAAAAAAAAATGTTGGACGCATGTGACGAGGAGATTAGGGCAATATTAGTGTTAGTGCGAGCGTCAGCGTGCTGAAGAGTCTTGATCAAAGAAGAAAATTAGTGCAACATCGGTGTTAGTGCGATCGCCAACGTGCCGTCAATATGAATGCGGAAAATTGTTGCTACAAAGCCTCTGAGGAAAAAAAATGGATAGGGAGTGGGCTTTAAGAAAACCCGTTGCTGATGTACAACAAATGATACCAAAGAAGAAAAGGAGGAGAATTATCTTTACAAAGAAATAGCCCTTCGTGAAATAGAAGTTATTAAGTTGTATCTAAAAAAAAAAAAAAAAAAAAAAAAAAAAAAAAAAAAAAAAAAAAAAAAAAAATGCTGGGAATGAAATACGAAACTAACGCAACGCGCATAATACTGCAAGTTCACTAAATAATTATGCCAAATTTGGTGGGTTGCCACGTAGGGGGCCCGGGTTCGATTCCCGGTCCGGTCACAGACTTTCTCCACTTGGGGATTGGCTGTTGTGTCGTCCTCATCATCATGTCTAACGGCCAAAAATACCACAAGAAGTCATCATCATGTCTAAAAGCAATTCCACGTAGAGCCCACAATGAGAAAATTAAAGAAATTCTTCTTTTATTTACTAGCTCTCAGGCTTGATTTTTTCTCAATAAAGAAATTACCTTCATTCTGTAATCTCATAAGTTTTCATTGTAGCTACTGATTCCAGGGGGAATCAATAATTATATGTAACCATTTTGATACCATACAATTGTGTGCACTGTAATGCCTTAAAATAATAAATTTTGAATTACTAACTGTTCTATGAAAAACTGATGAGTCAATAAATACAAGGCAAAGTAATAACTACTACTTTCACTGATACACGAAATATACTTTATTCTGTTGCGAAATATAACACTAAATGTTGATATTTATATAGTGATCCACCACACGTGGCAGTACATGATGAAAGAATTGAACAATAACAATAGAATCGAATTTTCAGACTACCAAATACTGTTACATCAAACCAAACGAAACCACACCAAACGAAAGAGACAGGGAATGGGTTTTAAGAAAATCCGTGGTTGATGTACAAAAAACTTTACAGAAAAGGACTACCTACAAAAAGAAAAGATATCCCATCAGAAACATAAAATATACAAAAATGCAAGTCTCGCGACAAATTCCTTCCACCATAAAAAGTCGTCAGATCTCGTGGGAAACCAAGTCGATTATTTTAGTTATTGTTCATTGAACCAACTATTCAACACATTGTCTTAATTTTTTCATCTAATTATTTATCTACCAATATCTGTAGGGACTATATCAAAATTATACATCTTTATTTCTATAATAAATATAATGTCTTGGCAATCGCATGGCAACGTATACTAATATTTAAAATACTTTGTGCAAATGTGAGGTATTCCATTCCTACATGATTACGTTAGGTTACATAGTTGAATATAAATTATTTTTATATGCCGATATATAAATGCCCAACCATTATTGTATTCTTATGTCATATTGTGGTTCGATTGCTAAGTCATTATATGTGTTATAGAATTAAAGATATACAATACTAATATAGTCGCTTTAAATATTTGTAGATTCCTAATTAAATAACGCCTATTTGGGTCTTTGAACACTAACTAAAAGACCGACTTCGTTTCCCATGGCAACATAAACTAAAATGACTTTATGTACATGACTGTACTTCATTATTATTTGGTTGCATAATGGAATATAAGTTATTGGTATGTCATTATGACGATGTGTAATTGCCAGTTCATTACATTAATTATTATGTAATTATATGATGGTGCGAGTGCCAAGTCATTATATTTATTATAGAAATAAAGATGTATAATTTTGATATAGTAACTACAGATATTGGTAGATAACTAATTAGATAAAAAATTATGAAAAGTTGTTGAATAGTTGGTTGCATTAACACAAACTAAAATAATCGAATTGGTTTCTCACGAGATCTCACGACTTTTTATATTGGAAGGAATTCGTCGCAAGACTTGCATTTTTGTACATTTTATGTTTTTGATAGAATAAAATCTTCTCGGGCCTCCAGCCGCGTCCGGTGATTAAAAACCAATGGGCTTTCGGCCAACTTCTCCTTGGTGGACGTCGGTCATTGTGGGCACCACATAAAGAATACAGAAGATTTCAACAGTCGAATCAAGAAGCTGCGCCTTGGTGGAGGTGACATTATGGTTAGTTTTGATGTGGTCTCTTTATTTACACGTATTCCGATCAAATATTGCTTGACTCTCCTCTCCCATTTGTTTGACAATGCAACTGTGGGACTATTCAAGCAAAAGTTGACATCGTCCTATTTCGTGTACGACGACCAGTATTTCGTCCAGTAAGACGGCGTGGTGACTGAAGGGTTATTTACCCTTCCTTGATGTCCTCGTTTGCCGGAAAAACAATGGTCGCCTCACCTACAGTATCTACAGGAAGCCCACAAATTCGGACCGGTATTTGAATGCGCTCAGCCACCATCACCCTGCGCGGCCTTCTGGTACACCGCGCTGAAGTCGTTTCAGACTCTGAAAGTCTGCCACAAGAGCTACCTTATGTCGGCAAGTCTTCAGAGATAATGGCTACAGTCACCACCAAATACAACGATCAATTTATGGCGGTAAAAGCAAACAAAACTACGTCGGAAGAAGAGAGCAGGAATTTCGCTTTTTTGCCGTACCGTGGAACAGTGTCGGGAAAGATTAGTCGGATCCTGAAGCGATACAACATCGCTTCTGTGTTCAGGCCCCCAGAAAAAACACGACAGATGATGAGGCCTGTGAAAGATAATCTAGAGTTCCAGGAGTATATAGGGTACCATGTGAGTGTAGCTGCTATTATATGGGACAAACTGTACGCACCGAGAAGCAACGCCGTACACACCAGGAGAGGTACTTACGTCTTCGCTACCCGGAAAAATCAGCCGTGGCAGAACATTCTTTAGAAAACCGACAACGAATTCTTTTCGACCACACATCTGTCATTTCTAAAACGAAAGGATATTGGGATAAATGAAACAATTGAAATTAAAATGTCGTACGTCATTAATATGCACGTCGGGTTGCAGATCAGCACAGTTTAGGACCCGGCCAAAGCGAGGTTGAAGCGGACGAGGTGGACACGGGATGTAGAAGCAAGCGATCCCCAGTGACGTCACAGACAACAGCCAAAAAACGGACGCAACCGTCACGGAACGTAAACATTACCTTATAAGGCGAAGCAGAAAGCTCCAGTGACGTCACAGCCAGCAGCACGGCTATTTAACGGCAAGGCAACGACGATGGAGCAGTCATTTAGTGCTTGACAACGGCCGAGGACAACTTGGTTGAAAGCTCGTGGGAGTATCACCACCTGACGCGGCTGGCAGCCCGAGATTTCATGTATCCATATCGCCGCGAGACCGCGCACTTATACATTAGTTTCAGTGGTTTGTAAGCCTCATGGCCATAGCAGTTTGATCCAGTAAGTTTACAAACATTTGATTTAAGTCTCGTAAACCAGCGTCGGCAAACACAATAAGGGATTACAGCCCACTACGTCCAACGTACAAGAAGTACGTAGAAAACAATGGAAATGCTCTACGCGTTTGAGTCAGTCGCACATATTGATCCTACTCTCTCCCTTCCAGTAATGAACGTCCAAAGAAATCTATGGAGTGCCCCAATACAATCAGAACCAAACAAGTCCGAACCAAGGAACATCAGTATTGATGGAAAATGGCTGACGATACCCACTGTGATTGTGGAGTCCACGATCAACCTCCAATGCACATAGTACATGAATGTCCAACGGGAAGGTCTGACCGCGCCGGAGTAGCCGATCGGTCTGGAGCGTCACGTTGCGAATCGCGCGGCCTCCCGCGTCGGAGGTTCGAATGTTCCCTCGGGTATGGATGTTTGTGTTGCCTTTAGTATAAATTAGTTCATAATTAGTTTGTAAGTTTAGGGACTGATGATGCCGCAGTTAAGTCCCTTAAGCTTTACAAACAGCTGAACATTTTGGACGGTCTGGAGGAACTGTGAATCATTTCACCGCTGCTTCGCAAGCAGCACCTAGTTCATTAAGTTCACTTGTTGAGCAACTACGAGATTAAACCCTCACAATGAAAATAATTGACCTGCCTGTACAATATTTATGTCATTCCACACTACATACATGGAATTAACTAATATACAGTTTCTAATTTTACATCTATGCGCAGTTAACAGAATGATGTTTACTAAATAGTTAACGGTATTTGCAAGAATATTGCTAATTGTTATCACTTTAAAATTGATTCAGATGAGCACACGATTAAGAAGACGCTCCATACGCTAAATAAAGATCACATTTCATCCTCCAGTGTGAAGTGGTGGTGGGCAAAAGACATAAAATACTCATGTCCCTAAATTTCATAGAAGTCTTGTCTTATAAGGAACTAGTAAAGGTTATCCTAATTCTTATTTACGGTAACGGATAATTTTACAATAATCGGAAGAAGCGAAATAATAGAGCGGGTAGTAGCCATCTGAGAGAACCGTTGGTTTTGTGTCGCAACAAGAATGAAATGACATGAGATGACATGAGATGTTTACTGTCAGCTTCTCTCTTTATTTGAACAGAAAATCCTGTCTCCAAGGAACACGCTGTTGACGTTACGTCAAATTCTAATGTTCTTTCCTTCCATCCTATCGAGAACTTTATTCATTTTACAACATCAATTACGTGACTTTTCTCGAAACCGAACTCTTCTCAGAGAGGTAGCAATCTCTTGCCTGTCATCGCTTGCTGGGAGCAGCGCATTCCCCGGTTTGCGATAGTCGTATGCATTGAGATGCAGCCGACACCGGGGCGGTGCCTCTTGAAAAATTGCTTCCATATCTGCCTCGCGGTCCCAGGACGATGCTGCGGATCATCGCTCCGCGAACATTCTGCACTCGCAGTCCTCTGGAGCCAGACTTCTAGCAAGCACTCCTTCCAGTCGTTGCTGATGTCAGATATTTCTTTTGACAGCCTTTTTTGCTCTTCCGTAACCTGTTAAACCAGTTATATTACGTTTGCGGATATCCGTTTACTGGTCCCTGCGACCTTCCTATCGTTTCTCACCAATAAGACTTGGGCCATACATAACTCGGGTAGTAAACGTTTATGGCTCGTTGTCTCTGTACATAGGGGTGAGTTATGTATGTCAGCTTCTATGCTCTTAACAGCTACCCAATCTGTTTAAGCAAGATCAATGCTTAATCTGTAGTTTAGCCAGTCTATAAAACTGCATATGATGACGCGAAAATATATTTAAACAAACATAAATGAAACTTCGGAATAACCAACAAAATGGATTCTAAAATAAAGAAGTGATTCACTCATGAATTAATTATTTACAAATGGAGTTTATTACTCTTATTAGACATGAAACGCGGAGGTGATCCTACTTTATACATCGGTAAATAACTAAATATTTCCTCAACTATTGTTCATAAAAGGCACAATAAGTATCACACGCACTCGAGCGTAAAAGTTCCAAATTACCACTCGTAAGTTAAAGTAGTCCATCGAACTTTGCAGTTCCACGTTAATCCACGATAAAGTATTTGCTATGAAACACAGTTTGTCATCACACGTGTACCCGATTGATGAATTATCACAGTTCCACAGCCCTACTACCGCGCATAGTTTATCACTTTTCAAGCAGAGACTAAGTTCTGCCGTCACAGTCCCGTAAATTTCCTAAGTCCACACATGCCTATCTCTTCAGATCACAAGTTCGTAACGCTGCTTTAGACCGCCCAGCGTCACAACCTTTCACCACCACGTCCAAGTTACGAGTCCTATCGGAAGCGTTCGAAAGCGTGCTCTCTCTGCTCCTAAAATTGTATCCTTCCGCGCATTCCTACGTCTCATCTTTAAAATATAATTTCTCTTCCAAAATATTATACATTTGAATATCATAGAATTAAATCACAGGAGTAGGATTGATAATGAATAAGAAAATAGGAATGTAGGTAAACTACTATGACCAGCACAGTGATCGCATTATCATTGTCAAGATAGATACGAAGCCAACACCAACAACAGTAGTACAGGTTTATATGCCAACTAGCTCTGCCGATGATGAGGAAATCGAAGAACTATATGAGGAGCTAAAGGAAATTATTCAGACAATTAAGGGAGAGGAAAACTTAATTGTTATGGGAAACTGGAATTCGGTAGTAGGACAAGGAAGGGAAGGGAAGATAGTAGGTGAATATGGTCTGGGCAAAAGGAATGAAAGAGGAAGCCGCCTGGTAGAATTTTGCACGGAACATAATTTAGTTCTAACAAACACCTGGTTCAAGAATCACAAAAGAAGGTTGTATACGTGGAAGAGACCAGGAGACACCGGGAGATACCAGATAGATTTTATAATGGTAAGACATAGGTTTCGGAACCAGGTTTTACAGTGTAAGACATACCCAGGGGCAGATATAGACTCTGACCATAACTTGTTGATTATGAACTGTAGGCTGAAACTGAAGAAACTACAAAAAGGTAGGAAAATAAGGAGATGGGACCTGGACAAATTGAAGGAACCTGAGGTTCTTAAGAATTTCAGAGGGAGCTTTAGGCAACAATTGACAGAAACACGGGAAAATAAAACAGTAGAGGAGGAATGGGTAAAATTGAGAGATGCAATAGTGAAAGTAGCAGAGGACAAAATAGGTAGAAAGCAAGACATACAAAAAATCCTTGGATATCACAGGAGATACTAAATTTAATCGATGAAAGGAGAAAATATAAAAATGCAGTAAATGAAACAGGCAAAATGGAGTACAGACGACTAAGAAATGAGATTGACAGGAAGTGCAAAATGGCTAAGTAGGAGTGGCTAGAAGGAAAATGCAAGGATGTAGAAGAATGTATAAATAGGGGAAAAATAGATACAGCCTACAGGAAAATAAAAGAAACATTTGGAGATAAGAAAAACAGCTCTATGAATATCAAGGACACGGATGGAAAACCAGTTCTCAGCAAAGAAGGGAAAGCTGAAAGGTGGAAAGAGTATATAGAGGGGCTCTACAAAGGAAATGAACTTCGAGGCAATATTGTAGGAAGGGAAGAGGATGTAGATGAAGATGAAATAGGAGATACTGTACTGAGAGAAGAATTTGACAGAGACCTGAAAGACCTAAGTCGAAACAAGGCCCCTGGAGTAGATGATATTCCCTCAGAGCTATTGAAGTCTCTGGGAGAACCAGCCATGACACCTGGTGTGTAAGATGTATGAGACAGGTGAAGTACCCTCAGACTTTAAGAAAAATGTTATAATCCCCATTCCAAAGAAAGCAGGTGCAGACAGGTGTGAAAACTACAGAAACATCAGTTTAATAAGTCCTGGTTGCAAAATATTAACACGAATTATATACAGAAGGATGGAAAAGCTGGTAGAAGCCGACCACGGGGAAGATCAGTTTGGGTTCAGGAGAAATGTAGGAACACGGGAGGCAATACTCACTTTACGGCTTATCCTAGAAGATAGATTAAGAAAAGGCAAACCTACATTTCTAGCTTTTGTAGATTTGGAGAAGGCTTTTGACAATGTTGATTGGAATAAGCTCTTTCAAGTTCTGAAGCAGGCAGGAGTAAAATATAGGGAGGGCAAGGTTATTTACAATTTGTACAAAAACCAGACAGCGGTTGTCAGAGTTGAAGGGCATGAAAGGGATGCAGTGGTTGGGAAGGGAGTGAGACAGGGTTGTAGCCTTTCTCCAATGCTATTCAATCTGTACATTGAACAAGCTATAAAAGAAAGCAAGGAGAAATTTGGTGAAGGGATAAAAGTTCAGGAGGAACAATTAAAAACATTGCGTTTTGCCGACGACATAGTAATTCTGTCAGATACAGCAAAGGACCTAGAAGATCAATTGAACGGAATGGACAGTGTGCTGAAAGGTGCATATAAGATGAACATCAACAAGAGCAAAACTAGGGTAATGGAGTGCAGTGTAAGAAAATCGGGTGATGCTGAAGAAATTAGATTGGGAAACGAAGCAATAAAGGAGATAGATGAGTTTTGTTACTTGGGCAGTAAAATAACAAACGATGGGCGCAGTACAGAGGATATAAAATGCAGAATGGCAATGAGTAGAAAAGCGTTTTTGAAAAAGAGAAATTTGTTAACATCGAATATTGATTTAAGCCTAAGGAAGTCCTTTCTGAGGGCATTTGTATGGAGTGTTGCCTTGTATGGGAGTGAGACATGGACGATAAACAGTGCGGGCAGGAAGAGGATTGAGGCTTTTGAAATATGGTGCTACAGAAGAATGCTGAAGATAAGGTGGGTGGATCGCGTAACTAATGAGGTGGTACTGAACAGAATTGGGGAGAAAAGAAATTTCTGGCATACCTTGACTATAAGAAGGGATAGATTGGTGGGACATATTCTTAGACATCAAGGAATTGTGAATTTAGCATTAGAGGGAAGTGTGTGGGGTAAAAATCGCAGAGGAAGACCAAGAGATGGATACAGTAAGCAGATTCAGACAGATGTAGGTTGCCGTTCTTATGTGGAGATGAGGAGGCTTGCTCAGGATAGGGTATTGTGGAGAGCTGCATCAAACCTGTCTCCGGACTGAAGACCATAACAACAACAAATGCTTTGACCACCCCCCTACAAATTTTCTTTACATTTAACAAACAAATATATATTTACCAATACTAAAAACGGTTGAGACTGAAGCTCTTTGTTATTAAGCGTGGCGTCTCACTGTTCAAATATACTGCCGCCGTCGAAGTATAGGTACACAATTAATATCTAATTTATCATGGCTTTTTATGCTAATATATTCAGTTCTTGTCCACAAATACTTATAATTGTTCATATATAAATTATCTACTGCTATTTTTAGTCGGCCATGAAATATTTAAGTGACAGTCTTCAACATAAAAAAATGAACGTTACTAAGAATATTAAATATAATACAATACATATATAAATGTAATGCGTTTCCCTGGGTTCATGTTTTGTGTTTCTGTGGGGGAATATATGTTCTGACAAGAATGTTAGTACTTCAACGAAAAGCAGAACAATAGACTCAAACGAAGTTTATTGAAAGAATACGGAAATAACGTAGTACGTCTCAAGATAGGTAGCATGGTACATGCTGCCCATTTTCTTCTTAAATTGTTACTGATAAACACTACGTATCAATAATTGTAAATATAAGTCTTATAATATTATTATTATAGTACTGAAATTTATCGGCTTTTTATCTGTAAGGGATATTGAAATTGTAATTACGGCGTTTGATTCTCTCACGTCTCCTGAATCCATTCATATAATTATATTTGCTGCATGATTATTCCTCGATTTTATATGAATTTATAGAATAATGTTTGTGGATATATTTTATTTCAGTTGCAATCTGGAATAGCCGCCCTCGCTCAGCCAAGTGTTTCCGATTTCCTAGCACGTTAGGGAAACCCTGACTACCTGTCCATTCACTAGGTTCAAACTGTTAACCGGCCGGTTGGGGAACCCAACAGCCTGGCAAAACCCGCCTTTCACATGGAAACAATCAGCTTCCCCCTTTATCTGTAATATCACATACCGACACCACGCAACGATATCTTCCCGTGCACTGCCATCACATAAAAGGACAACAGCACGAGGTGCGAGTTGAAAGATTCTAATTCAGATCGCAGCATTCACGGAAACAAAGCACACACGGACGTAAAGGGTGAGTCAAAAGTAGGAATACACTATTTTATTTGAAAAAAAAAAATCGTAGGAAATCGGAAAGCTGAATAGTCCAGTAAGGTATGGGTTACATACTCTATCTTTTGTGGTATATACTGAACATTGGATGCATCTTTAAACTTGCCATTTTGAAAATAGGCCCCTATCTTAAAATGGGGCGTGTAATATAGGGTGACTACATTTCCAAAATAAAAATACGGGACAGATATGAGTATCGCTGTTTGTGACAATAAATGTTACCTTTATCTGTAGCATTAACGCATACATAAACACTCTAATTGATGCACACACAGTTGACAAAGCCAGTGTTTCTGTGACTGGAAGACTTCCTAAGTAATAGAACGCAGTACGTTGTTCTCGACAGCGAGTGTTCATCAAAGACGAGTGTATCGTCAGGCGTGCCCCGGGGGAGTGTGATAGGACCACTATTATTTTCTATCTATATAAATGATCTGATGGACAGAGTAACTGCTATAGTCTATAGTCTATAGCAGTCAGCCACTGTGACAATAACTTGTATTTTTTATTCCGACATGTTAAGCTATTAGCTAATCTCTGCTAACGCTTGACATTGGTAAATAACCTAAACCGGTAGCATTGAGAATTAATAAACAGCTATGGTCAACATGTCGTTCTGCAATTATCTGAAAGCTGTTATGCCCCATCTATTCACCTTTAGAAATTTACTATATTCGAACTGAGAATATGCTCCAAAATTCTACAGGAAACTGATGTCAACGATATTGGCCTGTAATTATGTGGGTCAGTTTTTTTCCCTTCTTATAAACGGGAGTCACCTGCGCTTTTACCAATCACTAGGAACTTTGCGCTGAATTAAATATTCGCAATAAATGCAAGCTAAGTAAGTGGCTAATGCCGCAGAATACTCTTTGTAAACCCGAACTGGTATTCCATCCGGACCAGGAGACTTTTTTGTATTTAGCTCTCTCAGCTGCTTCTCTACACCGGAAATACATATTAGTATATCCTCCATTTCGGAGTTTGTACGTTGATTAAATGATGGTACATTTGTGCGCTCTTCCTGCGTGAAAGATTTCTAAAAGGTTAAATTTAGAACTCCAGCTTTCAGTTTCCTTTCTTCTATTACTGCCCCGGAATGACCAACGATTAACTTGATAGTGGGGTTTGAACCGCTTATCGATTTTACATAGATCCAGAATTTTTTCGGGTTTTCGGAAAGATCCATTGCTAAGGTATGGCTGTGGTAATTATTGTATGCTTCGCGCATCGATCTTTTGATAGATGCGCGAATCTCTACTAACTTTTGCCTGTCATCATTTGCGTGTTCTTTTTTGAACCGAGAGTGCAATATTCTTTGCTTTCTCAGTAGCTTCCTAACATTATTATTATACCACGATGTATCTATTTCATCCTTAACCGACTTTTCAGCCACATATTTCTCTAACCCTTTACTTAACAATGCATTTAAATGTACCCCATGATTCCTCTACAATCTTTTTTCAGTATCTAAACGATGTCCATTTATTTTCCAAGTGCGACGCTAACATTTGCTTATCAGTTCTTTCTAATAAAAACACGCTCTTAGCTTACTTGATTGGTTTATGAACTCTGGTCACCATCGACGCTATGATGATATCATGATCACTAATTGCAGTCTCTACACAGACATCGTTAATAACGTCAGGCCTTTTCGAAGCTATAGGGTCTAAAATATTTCCATTGCGCGTGTTTTGCCGGTTTAACTGCTCGTTACAGTTTTACATGCAAGACATCTTCCGGAAGGCGGAAACCAAATTTCGTAAAACCGTTTTCGCTGTCGTGTTTACACGTATAGCAACCCACTTATTCTGTGGAAAGCAGCTGATTCAGTTCCTGATTTTAGTTAACACAATCGCCATTTTTTTCTTTACTTAAATACACAGATTCATTGTTGACTATGACATTTATACTCTTCTTTCACTGCATAAAATGCGAATTTGACAATATGAGCCGAAAATTCATAACAAGAAAACTGAATATGACAAGCCAAGAACGTTTCAAAAACGGTTACGTTTACATGGGCACGGAAATGGGTTGGAGAAGTGAAAAACCGCTTCGCAGAAGTTGATTCCCAGAATCGATTTTGAAGTGTTTACACGACAAACCACAAGCGGATCTGGGAAATCGGTTTAGAAATCCGGTTTTGGGAGTCCATGTAAATGGGTTTTCTTTCCCTATAGAGGCTCACTAGAGATCGCGAGTTACGTGTGAAACGTGTATGTTGCGCGTGTTGTCGTGGTGTAGGAGTTTAGGTGTGACTGTTTATTGCTCATTAAACATGACATATCTCTGATAAAATTAAACCAAAACACCTAATCCTGCACCCTAATTTGCATACCTGCAGATTGATTTAAATACCTAAAAGGTTAATTTTATGCAAATTTATCTTTATCATGTACCGTTACTGTATTTTATATAAAAACACAGGAAAATTAACTGACCTATCCTAACCGTCGAATGGCGATAGGTTAAGATCTCAAAATGATAGATTATTTTCCATTATTTATACAAATGAAAACATAACCCATCAAAAGAAGTGAGGGATTTTAATGAGGTAAAACTATCCCAAAATAAATGATTATATTTAAAAATAAAGATAATACAGCCTAACAGAAAAATCAAAGTTGGTGACAGTAGTATACAATTGCCGATGCTGGGGCCAAAATAATCAAATTGATATCAAATTAATTAATGATGCCAAAGCCAAGTTTAGAAGAAGCTCTGCAATCCTGGGCCTGAACAGGAGAGAGATTAGACTCATGGTTGGATTGCTGACAGTCATGGGAATTTCAAAAAAACTCCTACATACAATGGGAATAACAGAAGAGGACTCTAAATGTAGGATCTGTGATGAAACTTCATGACATCTAATCTTCGAATGCATTGCATTGGAGAGTAAAAGGCACAGAACATTTGGGGAACCAGACCCGAAGAAATTGTGTCTAATAAAGAACTGGTAAAGGGTCTCCTTGCACTGTTGAAGGGCATTGGTTGACTCTACTAGATATACAGGGAGCGATACGGTACAATAAACTTAGTTTCGGTGCGGGCAGTGGCGGGTTGGACCAAGACTGTTTTGGCTTCCCTGAGAAAATCAAATCAAATCAATCAATCAATTAGAGTAATTGCAATTACAGAATTACTCTAGGTACACATAATTGCAATTATGCAATTATACAATTACTTAAAGTACACACAATTGCAATTGCGCAATTATGCTATTACTCTAATTTGATTATTTTGGCCCCAGTATCGGCAACTGTATCCTACTGGTGACCAGTTGTCACTGTCAACATATACGAAGTTCGAACATGAATGGACACTTAATACAAAATTACATAAACAAGACTGAAAATGACTGGCTATATCTATAGATAGTGATCATGAATGCAACTAGTTTGCAACTGAAACAATTCACGGGTTATAAAACAAGACGATTACTGACGAGACTAGTCAGTGCCCTAAAAGGGGTCGGGGTTGTGCAAGCAATATACTATACCCAATGCAGAACTCGCAGCAGCATCGTTGGCAGTCACCAGAGTCAGCGGCGGGCGGCGCTAAAAGTGAAGTGTAAACTGCGCGAAACATGCGGATTTGCGATATTTACCTCTATTGTATGCGCTTGCGGAAGCCACACACGATAAACAAATAACTGTGTGTACAGTAAGCTAGACTAACTGTGGTCGTGGATGGCGATGCCACACAAAATGAAAGTTCAAAGTGTGGTACCAACAGACCAACACTCTAAAAAAATCAAAGTTACCGAACGACCTAAGCGGTGGAAAATACAAGTCCAAACTGAATACTTAGAGAAAAATTTCGCGACACGACAGCGGGTTATCATCGCTCCGTGAGACCTTCCCGATCGCCGGTACTCATAAGTGTCAAAAAATATTCAAATCTTTGTATAGGTTATGGGACTTAACTACGGGGTCATCGGTCCCTAAACTTACAAACTACTTATGAACTAGCTAACAGTAAGGACGGCGCAAATATCCATGTCGGAGCGGGGATTCGAACCCCCGACCGTAGTGGCCGTGCAGACCGTGACTGGCGCGCCTCAGTCCCCTCGGCCAACGCGGCCGGCTCTCAGAAGTGTCCCTCTTCCTCGCCTTCCCTCTGCTCCTGCTGCTGTGAGGACTGCCACAGCCAATGGTGCGCTTTCCCGCCAACTGAAGGCACATTCCTTCCCCAACCTGCCGGAGTACCCTCACATGGTCACGAAGATTCTTAGAAAATCTAAAAATAATCAGCTTCCGTCATCAGGACACCGCTGTATACAGCTCTCTGCGGCACCCAACCAAGCACTCTGCTTGCCTTTCTCACCCAGCCTGGTGGTCCCAGCAATATAACAAATGTCTAAATTCTAGGTATTCCACCAAGTTAACAGACGGGAGATACCGAGTTCCCGCGAAGATGAAACGGCGTCACCGCCTCAGCGATCGCTGCATTCCATTAAACCAAAGGCCCCAGACTCGTCGCAGGCGGACAGCCACAAACGACCATTGTAAAGCTCCCGCTGGCGGACGAGGCAGGTAAATAGCGGACGCGGCATACGGTCATTTGAAACATGTCTGTACAAATTCAATAATTTTGTTTCATGTGTCTTGTATCGATAGCCTGTCTTGTATCGATATTTGGATGTAAAATGTTATATGAACTTCTTTGAGTAACTACGTCTATAGTTTAATCTGTTGTGTAACATCTGTGTCAAGAGACTATGTATGTGAGTAGTCGCTGAACAGAAATAGAGAGTCGGTGTGTAGCTCTGGTTTTGATCGGACGTGCTTTGTTAGCTGCTGTTGTACGAGCTGATGGAATAATTTTGAAATCTGAATTTCACAGACTCACTTCTGCCTTTATAAGATTTTGTATCATTCATATATGTATCATTCTGAGAAGATTTTGTTGTTCTTCAATCATAAGGTAATGTAATCATTGTTGTTAATAATAATTGAGAAAGTTGAACCTTTTGTAGTTAGAAAGCAAACCCTCTTCCTTTCATTGAAAGTTATTGGCTATTAAAATCAAAGCATAATATTGACAAAGCTGAGTTTGATTAATGTATATTTCTTTAGTGATGTGACGTTTGATAAAAATAGTGATTGTTGTGCAATAATACCTAGATGAACAAGATACTAAGTTTCTGTAATCAGTTAGTTAGCGAAATAAATTCTTGCAGTTGCATTATTAGAAAGTGATTTGTGTTTTTCCAGATTTCTCTCCCAGTCTATACTGTAGTCAGTGAGCCTTATGCAGACTACGTATTGTTCTTGCTGTGTTCAAAATATCCGGTGCGCTTCCATTAGTTTAAACCCAAATAACTGTGCAAATATTAATATTAGGGCCATAACTAAACAGAATCATAGTGTTAATGAATAAAAATGTGTTCATTTAATCTTTAATCAGCTTTATTGGAAAGCTAGTTATTGTGAGTGTTCACTATCAGCTGATGACAATTATTAATCCTGCATTTTTAACACCAGATTAGTTTTGAATGAGTAGCTTTTGAAACAGATCTCCTTTAGCTAGCTGACCATTGCCAAATCCTTGTAGCGACCCTGTTTTTCTAATCAATAGAAAAGTCTCACCCATATCCGACAATACAACATACCAGTTTTACACTGACCAGACCGATCGCCAGTGGAGACTCCCCCAGTACCTCCTTTGAAGACAGCCACTCGTATCTCGCCCCCGAGTAACGGTAACGTGGACGGCGTCCCTTCTGCTCGCAGCCAAGATTCGCCAGCAAGCCAATCAGCAGGATTAAATGAAATGCAGTTTCTATAAGAACTGAATGTAATACAATAAAGCTAATACACCCATTACCCCTATCAGAGGAACAAGTACAGGGAATAAAAAGATATAACTGCAATAAAATTAAATACTGATTAAATGATACACAATTAAGTATAAAACCACTCCTTTCTCAAGATCTTGAAATTGTTGGGAAGTTCTACGCTGATTGGAGACTGTCAGCACAAGCAAAACGGAAACAACCTGTTTTCATCTTAACAATAGGGAAGCAACAAAATCTCCAAAAGTACTTCTCAACAATAAAGTGCTCCCCCATAATCAGTTCCCAAAGTGTCTTGGTGTCACACTGGATCGCACCATCTCCTTCAGAAAACACCTGGTAGCAACGGCAGCCAAAGTTAACACTCGCAATAACATCTTGCACAAACTGTGTGGCAGCAGATGGGGAGCACATGCTTCCACTCTGAGAGGTTCTGCTTTAGCACCTGTGTACTCTGCTGGAGAATACTGCTCCTCTTTATGGTTGAATAGTAATCATATAAGCAAACTAGATACCAGACTGCACGATACCGTGCATACCATCAGCGAATGCATCAAAAGCACACCTGTGCAATGGTTTCCTGTGCTGAGTCACATTGCTCCACCTCCGCTACGAAGAAAGGACTGCTTGGTCCGACATCTGAAGAGGATCCAAAGTGACCCAACCTACCAGTGCATAAGGACATTCCTCATATAGCCTTGCGAAGGTTGAAGTCCAGGAAGCCTCCACTACTCAGCGCAACAACTACAAGATGCGGACTTCAGCATCACTGAGCAAAGGCGAACGGACTGGAGCACTGTCAACTTCACAACTCTCTGGCCCGACCCCGCAGAAAGACCTACTAGATTCGAACTTCCCCGCCGACAATGGAAAGCACTTAACAGAATCCGAACATGTCACGGAGTCTGTCAGGATTATCTGTACAAGTGGGGCATATCGAAAAGTTGTCAAAGCGACTGCGGTGCTTTGCGTCAGACAATAGACCATATTGTGTATGACTGCAACATCAGGTCTTACCTAGGTCCAAAAACAGACCTGTATAAAGTGACAGATGATGCAGTTTCATGGCTGGCTGATTTAGACATTAATATATAAGGACCATGTTCGCTGCTTATCTTTCTTAATTCAGTTAATATAAATTGTGTAAATTTACTGCTCACTTCATTGTTGTTTTTCTTATTACTTATTTTAGTTTCTTAACTTAATATTCTTTTATTAGTGTTGATTCAATTGTTCATGTTACTGTACGATGTAATGTATCTTTCATAATTTTTTATTTATTTTATAAATATTTTTCCCCCAAATTCTACTGCATCACACATAGCAATGGACTTTTTACTGCATACCTGTATACTTCTCTGTAATTAATACACTTAAATTTTGATATAAGCTGTTGGTTGTCTCTGCTTCCCACCTGGGGAAATATCATTGTGTAATGTATCTTCCGTGTCCAAGTGTTTATGCTATACGATAAATAAAATAAAGCATAAAACGTGACAGTAGAGAGAGGACAACATAGGAAGTCAGAAAAATAACCACCACCTATCACACGCACTTAGTGCCCACACGATCGCAAAAGTACCCACACTGCCTGTGGCAGTTGACACCCTCGCGCTTGCCCTGTGGAGTTAACGCCCCTACTGTGCGACCTACTCGAGACAGAGACATCATTGACATCTCGCAGCGACTGGCAGCCTCGTTCCCACTCTGCCTCAGCAGCGCTGCTCGCCTTTGCACTGCTGTGAAGGCCTTCCATTGTTGTGGACAGCCGCAGGTGTTTTCGTGCAGAGGAGCGACGGCACGTATGGACCATCAAAGGGCGCCGCGCGCGCGCAGTGGACGGCCAGTATATTTTCGCAGCTTTAAGGCGGGGCGTCGCGACGCCATAGACGGGGTTCGGGGTCTGCGCAGCGCCGCCATAACCGTAATTTATGCGGGCGTAAAGGCGGCGTTTGGCGGCGCTTTAACAGCTGCCAGCCGTATACAGCTGTTACGGCGGCGCCCTCACCCTCAGGCGTCTGGCCAACCCCCGCCAGCCGATAAAATTCCGCCGCTTTGATAGCTTCGTCTGGGTATCGGCCACACATGCAGCTGCTCTAACTCCAGGAGAGGGACATTCCGCTAGAGGTGAAGGTTTCTGGACCGCCGCGGGGTAGTGGCTGAACACACTAAGGCGCCTTGCTGCGAAGCGCACGGTTGCTTGCAGTCAGAGGTTCGAATCTTTCCTCGGTGTGTGTGTGTGTGTGTGTGTGTGTGTTTTGTCCTTAGTATTAGTTTAAGTCGTTAGTACGACAAGGGACATAACCGCAGCACCTAAGTTCTTTAGATTTACAAACATTTGAACATTTTTGAATTTCCAGAATGAAACTTTCACTCTTTCAGCGGAGTGTGCGCTTATATGAAACTTCCTGGCAGATTAAAATTGCGTGCCGGAACCGGGACTCGAACCTGGGAGTTTGGAAAGTAGGAGGCGAGGTACTGGCGGAAGTACAGTTGTGAGGCGGCATCGTGAGTCGTGTCGGGATAGCTCAGTCGGTAGAGCGCTGCCCGCGATAAGTATGTGCACCTCTCTTGGCCACGGAGGTCTAGATTTCGCCCTGTGAGGATGATTGAAAAGTTACAACAACAAAGAAAGAGTTAACACAAGAGCGGATTTGACCGTTCATATTGTGATAAGTGCAGCCCCCATAACAGCGTACAGAGACGACCTCAGAAGAGATACACTTGTGTTGTGAAACAAGTCAAAAGAGCATTCAACTTGTTGGCGCAATTTTTGAAAATCAACTTTGCATGTCCTCATCTGTCTTCCCATTGTTCCTGTTACATAATAACAGCTGTATCTCTGTACTCTATAAAACTTAAACATGTTACATGGCATTCTTATTCCAATTCGTCTGTCTACCACTATCTAAAACATTTACTGTTTCTCCTGGAACACCCTGCGTAGGTACAATAGTATGTTTTCATGTTAGCTAGTAGCGCCACGTGTACCTAGCTCTATGATGCAAATGCAAACTCAAAGGAACCTAGACTACTCGATGAGGTGGGAGCGCGAGGAAACACTATAGTAAGTCTATATATCAAAACGCCAATCACTTGCCGCCCAAGTATGCCAAAACAGTAAACATCTGGTCGCAACGTTTTTGTTTCCGATATCAGACGACTGTTCGACGCATAGGATAACGAACCAACACAATGGTAACTGAACCTATTAAGGTACCACATCTAAATACATTTGCCTTTCACCTATACATGTTAAATGTTGTTTACAAAATCTAACGTTTGTGTGTCCTCTATGCATTTATAAATCTTTCATTCGAATCCAGCAAAAATTTTGTCAATTATTCTCCGTACCCAAGGAAAAAAAATATAATAAAAATAATGAGCTACCACCCTTGAGAAATGCTCAGGTTTATCAGTAGTAGATAGTGGGGATTCAAATCCACTGATACGATAGTGTCATGAGGGTTGATGACGTCATCCAAGTACCATATCCCCTCACCCCTCCACCCTCGGCTCTTGCCCTACTAACTATCGACCGTCTACGACAGTATCATGATGGTTGACGACGTCATCCAAGATGGCTGCCTACTGCCTACTGACACTTGGCCTACTGATTAAGTACTGTTACTTGATTACCCATAATGCATGCGCGAGATACTATAGCCACCTCCACCCCCCGCCCCTTGTTCCACCGCCGCCGCTCCCCTTTTGTCAAAAATTTTTCCACTTCCAAGATGCCTACCTTCGAGCAACACGCGTGTACAGCCGCGGGTTTAAGCTAGTTATCTCTGAATGTAAGACACTACGTCGTATGTGACATACGTCCTTCTATGCTAAGATATCGGTTACTCGGTTTCACGGCCGAGTGCGTCATTTGGTAACGAGTTTTATGTCCTTTTCAATATAAGTAATCATAAGATTTTGTTTATTGCCCAATTCCATATCCATTGGCATCTGTGGAAGGCACAGTAGCATATCTCTTTTTATTTTGTGAACGTTTATCGTATATCTTTTGTTTCCTGATATGCTTTACATCGCCGGCCGCAGTGGCCGAGCGGTCTGCGGTGCGCCAGTCACAAGTCTGCACGACCGTTACGGTCGGGTGTTCGAATCTCCCCTTGGGCGTGGATGTTTGTGTAGTCTTTAGTTTAAGGTAGTTCATAAGTAGTTTGTAAGTTTTTTTAATGTTTGGTAAGCTTATGGGACTCAACTATGGGGTCATCAGTCCCTAAACTTACAAACTTGGTCTTCCTCTGCGGGTTTTACCCCAAACACTTCCTTCCAACGCTATATTCACAATTCCTTGATGCCTAAGAATGTGTCCTACCAAAAGATGCCTTATTTTTGTCAAGATATGCCAGAAATTCCTTTTCTCACCAATTCTGTTCAGTACCTCCTCATTAGTTACGCGATCCACCCACCTAATCATCAGCATTCTTCTGTACCACCATATTTCAAAAGGCTCAATCCTCTTCCTGTCCGCACTGTTTATCGTCTATATTTCACTCCCATACAAGGCAACACTCCACACAAATGTCTTCAGAACGGACTTCCTTAGGCTTAAGTCAATGTTAGATGTTAACAAATTTCTCTTTTTCAAGAACGCTTTTCTACGCATTGCCATTCTGCATTTTATATCCTCTGTACTGCGACCATCATTCGTTATTTTACTGCCCAAGTAACAAAAGTCATCTACCTACCTATATATATAATGCTCCACCGTGTAACACTCCGTGAAGAATGGGCTTCTATTCCCCAACAAAGTTTCCAGCACCTCATTGAACGTATGCCTGCAAGCGTGGAAGCTGTCATCAAGGCCAACATTACCGATGTAAGTCATTTTTAGTCACGTGTCGGGATACTTTCGATTACATAGTTTATCCAGGGTGAATCACCTAACACTTCCACCTCATGTATTGCGGAAACAAAAAGTGCGATTGATGTGCGGTTCTCAAGGAATTGGTTAGTAGTCAAGGGCTCGTAGCCTATAAGCAGATTGCAAAAATACCTAGAAAGTTTATTTTTATTCAAACATACAATTTGTCAAATGGAACAATGGTTGTTTCCATCATGAACTGGAATTTTTGCACTAGCTGTGTACAAAGAATTTCGAATGCCATTTTATGACGTTTAGTTTGGCAGCTACAACCATTCAAAGTTTTAGGGGCGGAGGCTACGACATCGTAGCTGACTGGCTGATGAGACCACTGTGCCCCAAGGGCTAGGCACTCGGCCAGTCAGTTACGCCATCGCAGCCTCCGCCGCCGAAACTTTGAACGGTTGTATCTGCCTTAATAAACGTGATAAAAATGTCATTCAAAATTCTTTGTACACAGTTGGTGTAAAAATTTCAAGTGCATGATATAAACAACCATGGTTCCATTTAAAAAAAACTGTATGTTTCCATAAAAATCACACTTTCTAAGTAATATTGCAACCTTTTTGTTGGATAAAAATATGAGCCCCTGATTACCAATCCATTCTGTAAAAACAGCACATCAATCACACACTCCGTTGCCGCAATATTTGTGATGCAAGTTTTAGGTGATTCACCCTGTATATTAAACAAATCCATGAAAACTAAAGTCATTCGGGCAGACCAAACTACCTGGACGATTTCCTTCACTTTTCTTTTAAACGAAATGTATTCCTCCACAGATTTGACATCAAGTATCCGAATTTACATAACTCTCGCCTTCCTTTTTTTTTATTCTCAAACGCGATTTACTTCTGTATATTTCTTATGGGGATGTCCTTGCTGTAAACTGAAGGCAGTCGGTCGCCGTTCTATCCGATCGATTTCCTTCATTTAACGCTTTAAACGAAAGGTGTTAATTCGTAAATTTGTCATCAAGTATCAGAATTAACTTAAGTCTCTCCATCCTTTACTTTATTCAAACGCGGTATCCTTCTATCCTTGCTTGAATATTTTAATCGGTTACTTTTTCGATATCTTCGGTTCTAATTAAGGTACGCAGTTCCTTTTCGACCAAACAACACTCAGCGGATCAAGCTCTTTCATTTTCGCTTTTAAACACTTGTATTGATTGATCCTGAAGAAAGCTATGCGTGAACATTGAACTTTACTTCCATTGTTTCCCAAATTTGTCATTCAACTAACGTTGCAAAGTACTCGCACGGATACTATAGTTAATATATAAAATGACATGAAAGTCATATAGTATTTCGATGATCAAAATATAATTCAGATTACAAGCCATGTCTTGAAATTTAACTAATGTATAATTTAGCAAATGCTGAATAAACCAGTCGTTTCAAACATTCAGATCATAGTTGGCTTCATAGTAAATAACTGAAATCTTTTGTAGATTTTCTAGAGAAAAGCCATGGCGCTCGTCGGTTCGTATTGATTCATATGCTGAAAATGAACGTTCGAGGGATGTGACAGGCGTATTTCATTTTCAGCACATTTTGCACAGGAATGCTGCAGTCTGTGGAACTGGATTTTCTGCTAAGAATAAATGCTGCCACGCAAGGCCCTTCAAGCCGGAGTTCTTCTGGAACTTTTTGTCCCACTTCACTTAGCGCTTCATTAATTTTCTTTTTCACTTCCTCCAGCCAAGCGATGTTCTCAGAGATTGGTGTACCTGAGTCTTCTAATTCGGAAATAATTGTTGCCATAAATGTGAAGTTGGCTTTAATGTAAGCCAAGTCCCATTGAACTGAAGTCTCCTTGAGTAACTGTGTGGCATCCTCCGGTATATTTTCAGTTACCTTCATGACAGCTGGGAGTTGCTTACTGTAGTGTTCTGCTGGTGCTAACCATTTCCAAGCGATGGCTAATCTTTGGGAGTTGTTTCGAACAAATTAAATAATTTCTGGATCACGTTCCTGGGCCCAACTTGCGAACAATCGGATTTGTAAGGTGTTGCACGATATTGTCGGTGTTTCATCTACAGTAATCCGTAATATTTTGAAAACAGAAGTAGACAAATTTTTAACGTCGAAATGGGTCTTTTGGAGTCTATAAAATTAGCGGTTTCTGTTTTAATTAGTCATGAAATGTATACGTAGAAGTCAGGAAAAGAATAGGTTTTTACCTAAAGATTCCCGGTCTATTAATCACTCCCGTCTTACTGTAATCTGTATGGAATGTGTGTAAATTTAATTTTGAGAAAAGTAATTCATGATTATGGAACTAGATTTGGTGACGTACTCTTTACGCATTTCCAGTAATTCAATTTGTTTGTTGTTGGATCATTATCTGAGAGTATGCAAAATTTGTCTGCAACATCTAGTTTTGTGGTTTGTACACTGCCCCGTGACCATCCTGATCGTGTGGATTTCTAGTGCCCTTGGGCTTTCACAATTTTTCGCATTCCCTCATAAATCTGTGTATCACTAAATTGAACAAATATGGGGAGAACACATCGCCTTGGTGTAACGAATATTCGATTATGAACGGAATAGAAATTTCATTCTTGAAATTGTGTGTCAGTGTACCTGGTTAGCAGGATTCTACTTAGATATCCTACACTATCCAAAAGTGATCAAAATTTCAGACAACCAGTAACATAAAATGGTTTATATACTTAAACCTTTATGGTTTACGTATATAAACCATTTTCATGCACCTGGTTGGCTGAAGTTTTGTTCACTTTTGCATCGTGTTCCACTGTTACTGAATTGCAACCATTTTTATGCAACTGGTTGGCTGAGATTTTGTTCACTTTTGCATCGTGTCCCACTGTTACTGAATTGCAGCCATGTTTAAAATTTCGATATCCTACTCTATTTTAGCGATATGATAAAATTCTTTTGTAATTCTATACCTCCAACCTACTTTATGAATAAACTGATTTCTTTCGGTATCTTCCTTGTCACTTTGCCTCAATGCTTGTAGTTTTTCTTTCCTGCAACCCAAATAAAATGTTCTTTCTTTTAAAATTGAAAATTTTCAGTCTTGAATGAAACATTCCACTCTGCAGCGGAGTGTGCGCTTATATGAAACTTCTGGCAGATTAAAATTGCGTGCCGGAACCGGGACTCGAACCTCGGAGTTTGGAAAGTAGGAGGCGAGGTACTGGCGGAAGTAAAGTTGTGAGGCGGCATCGTGAGTCGTGTCGGGATAGCTCAGTCGGTAGAGCGCTGCCCGCGAAAGGCAAAGGCCCCAGGTTCGAGTCCCGGTTCCGGCACACAATTTTAATCTGACAGGAAGTTTCATTTTCAATCTTGTTTATATCGAATATGGTATAACTTTGCGAGATGATGTCTGACGCAGGATTCGCATTCGGCATAACAGAACCATAGCTTCTGATTAGCCGTAACGCTTTATGTTTTTCATATATTCTGGGAAGGCCTAATATATTTAAAGAATGTGATGTGATGGTTCCTTGAGTCAAGAAATGCTCTCTTGTGTAAACAAACCTTATCCTCTGTCTGTAATGAAACTCTAAATCGTAATCTTACGTTCTTTCATTTTAGTTCCGATATCTGAGCCCATGATATTTACTTTAGACCCTTCCTATTAGAGCTGATAAAGCATCAGGCCAGTTTGTGTGCTCCCGTTTATTTTTAAACTCGATCCGTTTATTGAATAGCCCCAGCGCGCAACGTTTCAGTTTGCCATTAAACGATGAAAAGCGAGATTAATCTGGGTCCCCGTTTCCGTAAGCGGTGGCGATAAATTAACGTTTGATCTCCATTACACAAAATCACCCGCATCACCTGTCCGCTGGCGGGAAGCGTGGGATGGGTGGCCAGGATATTGGAAGGGGAGGGAAAAAGGGGGGGGGTGCAAAACGGGGTGACGTAGGGAGGGGGAGTGGCAGAGAAAGGGCGGAGGGGTAGAGCGTTAAAGCCAGACTGGATATGCTTCCAACGTTCATACCGCGGATATCTCTGGGAAGCACCTGTGGACAGCTGCGAATGAATATACTGAAGTCACGTGCCCAGCCGAGGTAATAACCATCCATTTTAACTTGGGACCTCGACATGTGCCCGTTGGAACGCATGACACGTCACCTAATACAGATTAATTGTCATACAAGCAGCTGATAATGGTGGCCCGTCTCGTTTGCTACGAGGGGCTAACAACATGACGCTATTCTAGTAAGCAGATCTGGAAGATGAGCGTGCTGCACAGTTTTAAGCCCGTGTTGGTGAAACTCGTCAGTGTTTGTAATTTTTTGTTAAAACGTGAGGCATTGTCTGCATTCAGACAAGAATGTGTCACTAGTCGTGGGTAGCTGTAAAATTTACCAACAAAACAATGTGATGAGCCTCTCTATTAAATAAACTGATTAAAGTATGCATTTAAATGTGATCTTTTGAATAAAACAATTCTGGGTATTTGGCCGTGTCATATTTAAACAGCAAATGAATTGCCGACGTTTCGACCTCTGTGCAGCGGTTCTCTTCAGGGCCGTTAACTTATATTAAATGTGATCTGTCCTTGTACACATATAACACAGAACCTAGTAAAATGTCGTCTGATTGTTTAAGGCACAACGGATAACACAGTAAATGAAGGCTAACTGTTAATGAGACAATTGTAATTAAAATCGTGGTCTGATTGAATTCTAATCTCGTGTATTTGAAAAGTAATGTCAGCTGACAAGGGGAGGCCTCCAATTGTGAAATTCATATTCGATTCATACTGCGCATAATGAAAGCTCATGGCCAGAGGCGTAATTTGGCAAAGCACCAAGATGCACTTCTCAGCCGTTGTCGAGGCAATCGACAATAAAAAAAGCCGTTGCAGTGAAATACTCTCTATGATCTCTACGATTAGTAATATTGTACATAGGCGTGGCATAGGAGTAAGCGCTCGGGTTGGTAATCCGAAGATCGCCGGATCGAATCTCGCGGCATGCAACTTTTTTTTATTATTTGTTTTTTCTGTAATTCTAATGCACACACACACACACACACACACAATATATATATATATATATATATATATATATATATATATATATATATATATATATAGGGACTGGTTGACAATGGACAAGCCACTGTATATATATATATATATATATATATATATATATATATATATATATATATATATATATATATATATATATATAAGTTGTTTGAAAGTCGTTTGTCGTGAAAAACTGGCGACTTCGAACATCAAATATTATAACATTTGATGTTCGAAGCCGCCAGTTTTTCCACGACAAACGACTTTCAAACAACTTATTATATGCAACTGGCGATTTCGAACGTCATTATGTTTTCCGCAAACAAACTTGTATTTCACAAATGTTATTGTCTTCATAGTATAGTTAACGAAAGAGTTATAAACGATATTCCGAAACGAATACGTATAGTGTAAGTCAGACCTGACGAACGATAGAACAATTTTTCAGAATGTCAATCAGGCGTGTTTCCCAACAGATAATTAAAAAAAAAAAATTGTTCTTGTAAAAACGCATCGTTTATCAGATGTGCTCGACGTCGTGCTGTTTTCTACTTTACATATTTCTATGACAACTATCACTCGGGTTCGTGCGATTATATATATGAGAGAGAGAGAGAGAGAGAGATATTTGAAGTACAAAAAACAAATAATAAAATAAGTTGCATGCCGCGAGATTCGATCCGGCGACCTTCGGATTACCAACCCAAGCGCTTACCGCTAAGCCACGCCTCTGTAAAGTATTACTAATCGTAGAGATCGTAGATCGTAACTGTCGATTTTCTCGACAACGGCTGAGAAGTGCAGATTGGTGCTTTGCCAAATTACGCCTCTGGCCATGAGCTTTCATTATGCGCAGTATGAATCGAATCTGAATTTCACAATTGGCGGCCTCCCCTTGTGAGATTATTTGTAGCATTATAGTATTCTAGTGACCAGGCTGTTGTTGTTATGGTATTCAGTCCGGAGACTGGTTGATGCAGCTCTCCACCCTACTCTAGCCTGAGCAAACCTCTTCATATCCTCATAAGAACGGCAACCTACATCCATTTGAATCTGCTTACTGTATTCATCTCTTCGTCTCGCTCTGCGATTTTTACCCCACACACTTCACTCCAACGCTAAAATCACAATACCTTGATGTCTAAGAATGTATCCTACCAATCGATCCCATCTTTTATTCAAGGTATGCCAGAAACTCCTTTCCCCCCCAGTTCGGTTCGTTACCTAAAAAAAATCAGCTGAGAGATCCAAGAAAAATGAGCTGATTGCTGTAATATTTTGTCAGTTTTGTATGAAATAACACTTCAATCAAAATATTAAAAAAAAAAAATAAAAAAAAAATTAAAAAATCAACCAGTCATAACTGTCACTTAATCTGGTGATGTGCATTACACAACAAACACTGCGCTGTCTCAATTGCATATACGTAATTTTCAAATCTGGTTATTTTTAAAAAGTCACAACTGAATCCAAATACTTTCTTTCTTGCATGACAACTACTACGTTTTCCTGTAACTATTAAGCATATTACCTAACAATATGATCTTTGTTCAAATATTTTCTTTAATCAATATAACAAAACTGTGGTGTCGCACAAGTCTAAAGTGCGCGCCACCTACTATCGCCGCGCGCCGCCATGCACGCACGGCGCGGCGTTCTTACGACGCCAGCCACGAGCGCTCTCTGCTACAACTCCGCTCGTGGCCATCACTGAACGAAATCGTTCACTTGGGACTGAGATAGGAACCAGTTAGCACTTCGGAATCAGATAGGCAACAGTGAAAACTTGACTATCGGATAGGCACTAGGCAGGCCTCTAGCTCAACTATGTATCAGCCTTCTGCAGTACTGAGCTATGTAAAAGTTAAGTATTGTATAAATTCTGTGCAATATATATCTCGTTCTAATTTACTCTAGTGTTTCTAGTTTCTGCTGTCCCACTGGCTGCTCCCCTCCGTACCTGCACAAGCGTGTTTCCTTTATTCCTGTGTCGGTCTTTCTGCTCGGCCATCGACACCTACGACGGAAACGAGACACAAAAGCGGCGACGAGGCTGGGACATATAAAAAAAAAAAAAAAAAAAAAAAAAACTATTTACGAATTTCAGTTTGATTAAGTGTGTTAGTTTCATTCTTACTTGTTATGCAGATTGATCTAATAAAGAATTGTACTTTCACTAATATTTTTATCAAATTGTAAGTCACTGACTTGCTTTGTAAGAGGGCGATAACACAAGACAAAATTAATCTTCTAACTAATGAAAGGAATGGTAACTGGTAAGTGATTTCAGGTAAAATCGAAACTAGCCACTTTTGTTAACCAACTTCATTAATAAGAAACACTGTGCACCTACTACAAAAATTATAACACTACAATTACAATAATAAGTACAGAAAATTTACCTTTATCTCTCAAAGAGCAAATGCGAAAATTTCAGGTAGTGATACAATGGTCTCCATACCAGGGAAGACTTCTGTCTTTCCAAAACTAATGAGCATAAATATTAATGCAATGCGGGTGCTTAAGCTCCCAAACTAACTGCGTCTGCTTCAAACAAGCTTCTCTCTCCGAGTCTAGCCACAGACAGACTGCTCGTCACTTGCATACTGCTTTGCTCGCTACTACTCAGGTCAGAGATAATACATACTCTGGCTTATGGCAAAGATAATCAACTTGTCCATATTAACAAGTACACGCAAAGTGAAATCAGAATATCATATAGAAATGGAATGTGCCAACGTACAACTTAAATATAGATAAAAAATATGCCCAAGATAGAATAACAGTTGAAATTCTAATAAAAATATGCTCATGGCAGAAATGCGTCTTAACTTTCAATGCTTTTGAAGAAAAAAATTCAACTTTTCATTTCCTTATCATTCAGGGTTTCAAAGCAAAAGATAATAATTTTTCACATCATTCGGGCTTTCAAAGCAAAATGTTGTAAAAATGGAGAGGCAGCAACATTGAGATTCAGAGTTATAAATAATATCTACTACGTACCGAAATATGATTTTCAGGAGGAGGAAAGAAGCTTTTGGTTTAATGTCCCGTTGGCAGCTTGGTCATTAGAGACGAGCTCACTCTCGGACTTTTCGGTAAGGATGGGAAAGAAAATCGGCCGTGGCCTTTTGAAAGGAACGATTGCGGCATTTGCCTGGAGTGATGTAGGGAAACCTAAATCATGATGGTTAGAGGAGTGTTTGAACTACCGCCCTCCCGAATGTGAGTCCAGTTTGTTGCCACTAGGCCACTTCGCTCGGTATGGTCTCAAGAGTCCACCATTATGTTATGTTTACGTTCAATTTTTTTTCCCACAGTGTACGAAGACAGTTATGTAGCGAGGGAGGGGCAATGGCCGCGGCGGAGTGGCTGAGCGTATTGAGGCGCTATGCTCCGATGTGTGAGGCCATTCCCCGTCGGGGGTTCGAATCCCCTCTCGGGCATGGATGTATGTGCTGTGTTTTGTATAAGTTTTTCTAAGTTTAGGGACTGATGACCCCGCAGTTAAGTCCCTTAAGCTTAACAAATCTTTGAACCTTTGAGGGGCTGAGGGGTATGTTATGTCCGCAACACCAATCTCAAACGGACGCCTGCTGGTCTTTAAGATGAACAAGACTTTCAGAAAAATTTTAACCAAGTTTTACATTAAAAATTTAAAGTCAAATGTGACCCTTCATTCCTGTTTATTCAGAACTGTAGTTAGGTAATGACTATTCGTAATACATTACATATATTTAAATTTAGATACACCATTCCGTGGTTATTAGTGTTACGCTGTCCAGAGACTCGCATAGGTCCCCTTTCCGGATTACCTGTAACTGCAACCGTTTTTCGACCTCTCCAGTTAATAGTTCGGGATATACGAACTGAGGACACCTAGCAGTGTTAACTGCGAAACGGAATAAACAAAAAAGCGAACTCAAAATAGCCACGTCACTCAGAAACATCGTTCGTGGGGAGATAAAATAAACCTTCTGCTGATTCAGAGTGCTCAGTTCTGCTACCGGAATTAAATAACTGAAAAAAAGTTCAAATGTTTGTAGAGCTTATGGGACTTAACTACGGGGTCATCAGTCCCTAAACTTACAAACTACGTATGAACTAACTTATACTAAGGACGGCACAAATATCCATGCCCGAGGGGGGGATTCGAACCCCCGACCATAGTGGCCGTGCAGACCGTGACTGACCCGCCGCAGACCGCTTGGTCACCGCGGCCGGCTAAATAACTGAATTATTCATATCTGTGAATATAAATTCAAGAATATGCCCATTCCTCTGGATGCTTTCTTTCAACCTTAATAACCACAAAATAAACATTTTAAGTTATAAATAACACTCAAAGCCATTGAATTCATTTAAAGATAAAACTGAACTAAACTAGGGTATCTCGTGGTGAGTTGGACCACCGGTTGAGACTGACCAGTGACGTATTTTATAAACGCGCAGCTAGAGGACAGCACGCTTTACTTGTGAGTGTAGTGGAGAAGTGTTTCTGTCGTTATCGCGTTAGTCCTACAAACATTCACATTGTCTGGTCTGGCCTGTACAAAAGTTTTATCATGTAGTTACGTATATTTAGTATTAAGGAACAGCTTTGCGCAATATTGCATATCTTTTTTCTTCCTTTTTTTCTTTTTTTCTTTTTCTTTTTTCCTCTTTCTTTTTTTTTTTCTGCAAGCTTGACAAATGTGTAGACATGAAACTAACTTAAAATGGCCACCGAGTTTTCTATATACATAAAGGAGCAGAGGTGGTCTGTTTCTCCCAGAGAGTCAAGAGACATGGGCCACCATTAAATTATCCTTCGTGGAAATTCCATTTAAATTCTAAAAAAGATGGAATAACATTGCTACAATAGAAGACTATGCTTTTTTTTTTTTTTTTTTGGAAGATGCGTCTGTGCCAGAAAATGGAGAACAAAAATCCGAGACACAAACCTGCAAACCGGTTAACAACTCATCTAGAAATCTAGTGCCCCTCAAAGACATGAAGAAGAGCTGAGTTTCTTCGCCAATAGAACGTCAAGCACCACTCCTACGAAATCTGAGACTCCCACGTCTACCACTCCCAAACTAAATACTCCGAAAGCGTAAGAGAACATCGAAAAAACGTTGGGACGACAAATCAACGAATTTTAAGAGGAATGCGACAACTGTATCCAAAGTGCTAAACTCTACTGAAAATATTGAACGTGTAAAGAAAATGAGGGATGAGAAAAGAAAGTCAAAGAAGAAAGGCCACAAAAATATTATCAGAGCAAAGCACTAGAGAAGAGGAAAAGAGACTAAAGAACCGACAAATCAAACTAAAGCAAATAGTTCACGGTGTCCATCAGATACAGAAAGCTGCAACTTTGAAAACTTTGTAGATGATAATGAGAGTAGCGTTGATGATTAGAATGAAGATGAATGAGTGGAGTGCGGTGAAATCTGTTATGGATCTAGTAAAAAAAGACGATTAAATTCGGTGTATATCCTTGGCTACATTTGGCTATTTTTCCCCTACCACAGCTATTACAATTATTACTGAAGTGTAATAGCTGTGGTAGGGGAAAACAGCCAAATGTTTGAACATAACTATAATTTACTCACGATTTTTAATAAACTTATAATATTGTTCGGACGAAAATCTTTTACTTTATTCACTATAACATATTCCAAGTATGTTATTTTAGTAGACACTTTTCTTTACATGTAGCACCTATGGATAAGTTCGACCACTTAGTATATATTTATTTCATTATAATGTACTGTAAGTTTATATGAGTATGTGCTCGGACATACTGCCAGTAGACATATAACATTTAAAAAAAGGAGTAATTTCAAACTAAAAAAGTGATCAGACACATCTTGATTAACCCTATGTTTATAACGATAAAGTAACAATACTACTGCCGCGGCGGAATCGCCGAGCGCATTGAGGCGGTATGCTCCGTCGGGGGTTCGAATCCTTCCTCGGGCATGTTTGTGCTGTCTTTAGTATAAGTTCGTTTATAAGTAAAGTTTAAGGACTGATGGCCCCACAGTTAAGTCCCATACAGCACTTCTGTAGTTTCATTGATCTCAAAACGAGACATGAAACTTCAGTGCTTCTAGTACTTCAATAGACTTAAATGTCTAATTGTGTCTAGCAGCGAAAAACCCCCTCAAATTAACGATATCGTAAATTATGGAATTTCTTCCGCAAAAGAAGTAAGAAAAATTTACACTAATCGACTGCAAAAACACCTCGGAGAAGAGATATTCACCAGTGGTCCCAATACTTTCCTTACCTATTGTGAATGGCGAAGCAGAGGGTGGTATCACAATGTGAACAGCGTGCTGGCGTAATGCAGAGACGACTCTGAATATTCTTCGAGTGAGGTGACAGAGGGAAAACGTAGAGTTGTAGCACTTGGGAGGACGGCGGTTCAAACCCGTCCCCTACCACCCTGTGCGTGATGACAGCGGTACTGTGCATATTACAGTAATCAGCCACATCACGAAGCACGGCACAATTAAGGATGTCTGTTGCACAACACGTCGTTTGAAGCAGAGTGGACTGTCCGCTCCGTGTTTTCTACTGCGTTAACACTACAGACGCTTAGAAAATTCACAACTACCATGGATACACTGAAAGTGGAGGCAGCGTAAAAAGTACCCTGAAGCATATCTTTTACTGCGCTTTTTTAATTTTAAAAATGACCGTAATTTAGACAATTTAAAGAAAATGGTTCCGCAGATATTTCAAAGCTCTAACATTCTTAAACTACTAGTGTATATACCTTACTTACTCTCAAAGTACGTACTATAATTTGAGCGGAGTAGTAAAGTTTCAACGCGAGAGGGTCTCAAATAAAAACCTCAGGAAGTAGATCATCGGAGAGGTGGAAAAAGGGCGATGAAAATGGTACCTGAAAAGTGATAAGAAGGGAGGAACGATGGCCGAAAATTGGTAAACTCTATAAAGAGAGGAACAGCGTCTATAGAACGGAAAATCATGGGGGGAGAGGGTATGCAACGAAGAAAAATGTAAGTTGTTTAATGAATATGATAATAGTAATAAATATTGCGAAACAAAATTTACTGCAGACTCTAACTTGAAAAGCATCTACTCGTCTCTTAACATGGCCCAAACTACGCTACGACCTCATTACTTAAGAAAAGTTGCGTATGTAACTATACAGGGTGAATCACCTAAGACATGCACCGCAAATATGCGGAAACGGAAAGTGCGATTAATTTGCGGTTTTCACAGACTGGATTGGTAGTCAGGGGATCGTATTGTTATCCAATAAAGAGATTGTAAAATACCTAGAAAGTGTATTTTTTTTAAAGCATACAATTTTCCAAATGGAACAATGGTTGTTTCTATCACGCACTGAAATTTTTGACACCAGCTGTGTACAAGGAATTCTGAATGACATTTTTATCACGTTTAGTTTGGCAGCTAGAGCCATTCAAAGTTTTGGGAGTGGAGGCCACAGTGTAGCTGGTGGTCATGAGTCAGTGGGCCGTGCTCCAGGAACTAGCCACTCGGCCAATCAGATACGCTACTACGCTATCGTAGCCTCTGCCCCCGAACGGCTGTAGCTGCCAAACTAAACGTAATAAAAATGTCATTCAAAATTCTTTGTACACAGCTGGTGTCAAAACCTCCAGTGCATGATAGAAACAACCATTGTTCCATTTAAAAAAACTGTATGTTTGCATAAAAAATACACTTTCTAAGTAATATTACAATCTGTTTGTTGGATAAAAGTACGAGCCCCCGACTACCAATGCATTCTGTGAAAACCGCCCATCAATCGCACTTTCCGTTTCCGCAATATTTGCGGTGCAAGTGTTAGGTGATTTACCCTGTATATCAAATAACGAAACCTTCTAGTGAAGTAAGGAGTAAATATACTGTGGAAATACACTGGTCAAAATAATGAGGGGGATCACTTGAAATAAGCCGGTTGCAGTGGCCGAGCGGTCTGCGGTACGCCGGTCACAATCTGCACGGCCGTTATGATCGGGGGTTCGAATCACCCCCCTCGGGCATGGATGTTTCTATCGTCTTTAGTATAAGGTAGTTCATAAGTAGTTTGTAAGTTTAGGGACTGATGAGTCTTAAGTCCCTTAAGCTTAACAAACATTTGAACTTTAAATAATAAAATATTTGAAAATCTATGGGACTTAACTTCTTTTGCTATTGGTCCCTAGGATTGCAAACTAACACACACACCCATGCCACAGGGTAGACTCGAATCTCCGACGGCAAGCAACCAAGCGCTCCACAACAAAGCGCTCGGCCATTCCTCCGCGGCAGATCACTTGAGATATCTAGGTTCTGAAGTACTGTCACAAGCACAATGAACTAAAATGGTTCGACGTCAGTCTGTCGGTTTTACAGTGTGGTAACAACATTACAGCAACTGAGAGAATGGTAGTAACAGAACGCTGCCGCAGAGGGGATTGGTGTTGACTTACTTTTACTCTACAAAGCGAATTACACAATCTGTTTGATTCAGATAGCGTAGTGAACAGGAGTGGAATGCTATGAAGCTAAGGCATGGAGAGCTATAGGAAGTCTTGAAGCGGGACAAACACGGGGCTGGCTGCAGAGTGTCCAAAACTGTAATATCCAGGACATGGACGCTATTTCAGAGAACAGGAATGCTAAGCGAAAGCAAGGCCAAGGTCGTCCACGGGTAACATCAGCAAGAGATTACCGTTTTTTCCGGTTAACAGCCCGCCGATTGAGGAGGCTCAATGCAACTCAGATGCAACGCACCATGCAGGTAGCAACAGGACGCGCAACATCAAATATCCTTCGCGAATATGGCCTCTAGGCACCGAGGCCTATGGTGTGTGTCTCATTAAAACCACGACGCAGTATAGCCGACTGAAATTGGGAGTAAGAACTTCAGGATTGGAGTCGTAACGAATGGCGCCAGGTTCTATTTACAGATGAATCATCTAGAGAGAACGAGGATTGGGAACAATCCTGCTTCAATGCAGGAAACATCACAGTGGTGGGCGGGTGTTTGGGCAAGATTCATTATTGGCGGACTTATCGACCTCTATGTCGTCAGAATGGTGCTTTGACTGCTCAAATGTATGGAGACGAGATCCTTCCACCTTGTGCGCTACTGGTGCCAAAGGAGACCGGTTACTTCTGGTGGCGAATAACGCCCATCCACACAGAGCTACACTGGTGGACAAAATGCTCGAAGCTGACGAAACTGAACGAATTGAGTGGCATTGTTCATAGGACGTAAACCCATTTTAGCATGACTGGGATGCACTCACACAACGGTTGCAGTGCTGGATATTGCACGCATGGAAGAAACGCCAAATACCCCTCAAGAGCCGATGATAATCTCATACTGTCCGTGCCACGCAGATGTGCTTCAGTACTGATCATACGAAAATGATCACACACCGTATTAGAGGGCAACGATAATGACTTTATCAGTATTATCGTAGCACCATGGTGCCTCGCTCTAAATAAACCTCAAGAAAAGAGTTAGCAAATTATCGTACTGTTTCACATGCAAATAAAATTGTAACTAATATCTGAGTGAAATACGTTACCATTCGTATAGTACGTAAGTTGTCTCACCTGATTCCTAACTGTTTATGCAGTGTATGAAAAATGTACAACTGAACTGTAATCTGACATGCATGTTCACTGATTGTAACTGACAAGAAAAGAACTCGGGCTCGAGAGATAATTTAAAGGTCCCATATTGCACTAGTGATACTCTCGCATCTCCAAAACTCTGGCGCGGTGGAGCGGCCGAGCGCATTGAGGCGCTATGCTACGATGCACGAGGCCTTCCCCCTCGGGCATGGATGTTTGTGTCGTCTTTACTATAAAGTAGTTCATAAGTAGTTCGTAAGTTTAGGTAGTGGAAATGGAAATGAGCGTATGGCTTTCTTGGCCGGGAGATCCCTTGCGGGGCGACTTACGTGCCAATGATGATGACATGATGCTGATTAGGACAACACACAACACCCAGTCCCGTGCCGGGAAACGAACCCGGGCCTCCTGCGTGGTAGTCAGCGACGCTACCTCTGAGCTACGGAGGCGGGCAGTTTAGGGAGTGATGACCCCGCAGTTACGTCCCATAAGCTTTACAGACATTTGAACATTTGGATAACGGTGCAGTGGTCCGTTAGAGGCCTCTGCGTGTGCCATGCAGCATTGCACACTTAGCTGCCGTATACAACAGTCTACGGACGGTACAGTGTGCCTCTAAAATTGCGTTTTGTGTCGTTATTTCTATAGTGAAGCGTCAGATGGGTCGACGATTCGTAATCAGTCAAAAAAATGTTCAAATGTTTGTTAAGCTTATGGGACTTAACTACGGGGTCATCAGTCCCTAAACTTACAAACTACCTATGAACTACTTACGAACTAGGACGGCACAAATATCCATGCCCGAGGGGGGATTCGAACCCCCGACCGTAGTGGCCGTGCTGACCGTGACTGGAGCGCCTCAGTCACCTCGGCCACCGCGGCCGGCCGTAATCAGTCCTGCGAATGTATTACGAGTGGTCGGGATGAAGTTAACGAAGGACCCTTCTTCGTTAAGTTGATGTTGGTGTAGAAAATCAATCATTCGTATGTTTTCAGTTATCTATGACTGCAGAAATATGACCATAAGTTAGAATCAGATACCGTTGTAACAATAACACACAGTGATTATGATAGGGACGGCAATGACGAACAGTTCATTGCATGCTATCTAGAGCACGATTGCAGAGTTTTGCAGAAAAACGACACTCACCAGCACACTGTAACCAAACGTTCATACACATATGTTTGTTCTAGCCCAAGTACTTCCCTTGTGAGTGTGCCTTTTTGCATTGATAACGATCTCACAGTGACAAATCTAGATCTGCGACAATAAACAAATGTCAAATGTTTGTTCAAAAAATGTTCAAATGTCTGTAAATCTATCGGACCAAACTGCGTGGTCATTAGTCCGTAGCTTACAAACTACTTAAACCTAGATAAACTAACCTACGGACAAACACACACACCCATGCCCCAGGGAGGACTCGAACCTCCACGGCGAGCAACCGCGCGTTCCGCAGCGAGGTGCTTTAGATCGCTCGGCTACTCCACCGCGGCTCAAATGTTTGTATAGCTTATGGGACTTAACTACGGGATCATCAGTCCCTAAGCTTACAAACTACTTATGAACTAGCTAATACTAAGGACGGCACAAATGTCCATGCCCGATGGGGGATTCGAACCCCCGACCAGAGTAACCGTGCAGACCGTGACTGGCGCGCCGCAGTCCCCTCGGGCAGCGCGGCCGGCCACAGTAAAGAAATATTTTCGGCTGACTGCTTTTCGTCATCCACGCAGTAACACAACGAGACTTTGGCTACAGCTTACTTGTGGTGCTGTTGCCCATTTGTCGGGCCCTTTACGCTGGCCGCTCTGCCCACGGTTATATCCGTCAGTGCCCGTGCAATACCAGCTCCGCCGGCGGCCACCCCCGAACGCCGTCAAAGAAGCGGCTTTTGACCTTTGCCAACGGCGGCCTCTATCCTTCCCCCAGCGGTTCCCGCATCTCGTGATTTTATCCTCACTTTAGTATTGACACCTCCAGCACATAAAGACTTCCACAGCCTCGCAATCTCATCTCGCCGAAGGCTTGAATCAGCAGACACAAAATCCAGGATATCTTACAGTGCTGGTTCCTAGTCTGTGGCTCGCGACCAGTGATCACTTCATAACCGCGATAAACGAGCGCATATCAAAAGCTAAGTTGCACTTCCACCTGTGTAAAATAAACACGGCTATGGCAACATACAATGTACGTTCACTTTGTCGCATAGTCTCCAAGAGACTGTCAACATTTCTGAAACGGTCAATGAATTTTCCGATTTCGGATGCAAATAAATCTCCCCCAGCGTTTTGTAACCACACGGAGACAGCCGCTTTCACCTCCTCATCGTTTGTAATTTGTTGTCCACCGAGAACCGTTTTGAAACCGAAAATATTAAGGTCGCACTTCACAAGTCCCGCAAAACGTGCGAACCGCTGCGGCGATTCAAGTGGGAGTTACGGCAACGTCCTCCATACAGTCGTAACGCCATTTCGATAAGCGGCGAAAGTTATTTTGTAACCCATCGTACACAGAATCGCAGAGATCCAGCGGCAGTACCACTTGAAACGTGAAAGCGTCAGAACGTGTTCACTTCCTGATCGCGTGTGTGTTAGTCTTGACGTGGGGTGTGTTCACTTGCAATTGATTCTGATTTACGGCGTAGTTCCTATTCTAAGTAGTTTTTCTCTTTTTCGCGGTTTCTTTTCTGTCTCTTTTTTCTTCTGTTTTAGTTCGTTTTCATGGTATCCAAGAAGTTTGCACGTAGAGGTACAGTCACTTTTGTATTTGGTAAATTCACCGTCTTGTACGGTCAAGCTCCCTTGAACACCATCAATGGTTCGCAAAAGCCCGTATTTGGTATTATTTGTAGTTCCGATCAGGTGCACACGGCGTATTTTCGCACTGAACTCAAGGTCCTATTTGTAAAATTCATGCATCAAGTAGATTAGCTCTTACTTAAACATTGTAATCAGATTTCCTTCCGCCACAGGATGTATCACATAGCGTTGTTAGCCTTGCTAATACTGATGTAGAATGCGTAAAAAGCCTGACAGTTCTCGACGCCATGTCAGGGAGTGCGAGGTTCGAATACTTTCTAACAAATGGGTGTATTTGTAGTCCTTAGGTTAGTTTTTGTTTAAGTAGTCTGTAAGGCCAGGAACTGATGACCACAGTAGTTGGGTCGTACAGATTAACATACATTTGAACTTGAATACGAAATGTGCTGGATTACAACTTGCCGCCAGAAGATGCTAATCAATATCTTAAGGTTGCGCTAATTAAATTCGCTGGGAACGCTTGTCAACGCCGGCTTCAGCGCTACAGTTTCTTTCTGTTGATATGCACGCCAAATAGAAGATTCCATCACATCTTCAGATTTGTGGATATCGTATCCATGTCACGTATAGTGGTCAGGAGGGAACGTCCGTTCTGTGTAACGAAAGTAGTCACAAGCGTTTAAATTCTCCGAAGGAGGTTTTTGGTCTACAAAATCCTCTTTAACAGTGACGTAAACTGACGATAAGGGGATCTCATTCCGTCAGATACTGCTACAGGACGGGATCAAGCTGTAACCGATGCTGATCCACAAGTGATTTGAATTTGTCCACGAGTGATTTTCTACCACTGAAATCGCAGACGACTTGTGCATCTACATCAACACCCTGAAAGTCACCCCATCCTGTGTGGCGGTGGGCACTTTACACATTGCAATTAGGTACCATTATTACTTCCTTCTATTCCAGTCGCGTGTGGTTAAAACGATTGTGTGTTTGCCTTTGTTTTTGGGCTCAAATCTTTCTAACATTATTATTGTAGTAGCTTCATCTATATCTACATACATTCTCTGAAATCCACTCAAAGGTGCATGGCGGAGGGTACTCAGTATCACTTCTAGTTACTTACTTTCCCGGAAAGTTAGATATATTGGGGATTAGTGAAGTTCATTGGAAAGAGGAAAAGGATTTTTGGTCAGGTGAGTTCAGGTATATAAATGCAAAATCAGTTGAGGGTATTACAGGAGTAGGTCTGATAATGAATAAGAAAATAGGAATGCGGGTAAAATACTATGAGCAGCGCAGTGATCGCATTATCATAGTCAAGGTAGGTACAAAGCCGACACTGACCACAGTAGTACAAATTTATATGCCCACTAGCTCTGCCGATGAACAAGAGATCGAAGAAATGTATGAGGAGGTAAAGCAAATTATTCAACAATTAAGGGAGAGGAAAACTTCTTCGTGATGGGAGACTGGAATTCGGTGGTAGGAAATGGACTGGGCAAAAGGAATAGATGAGGAAATCGCATGGTAGAATTTTGCACGGAACATCATTTAATCATAATAAACACTTGGTTTAAGAATCATGAAAGAATGTTGTATACGTGGAAGAGACCAGGAGACACTTGAAGGTATCCAGGGGCAGATATAACCTCTAACCATAAGTTGTTGGTCATGAACTGTAGGCTGAAACTGAGAAAAATGAAAAAAAGGAAGGAAATTAAGGAGATGGGACCTGGATAAATTGAAGGGACCTGAAGTTCTTGAGAATTTCAGAGGGAGCTTTACGCAACAGTTGACATAAACAGAAGGAAATAAAACAGTACAAGAAGAATGAGTGGCATTGAGAGATGAAATAGTGAAGGCAGTAGAGGACAAAGTACTTAAAAGGGCAAGAGCTACAAAAAATCCTTGGATATCACAGAAATACTAAATTTAATTATTAAAAGGAGAAAATATAAAAGTGCAGTAAATGTAACAGGCAAAATGGAGCATAGACGACTAAGAAATGAGATTGTCAGGAAGTGCAAAATAGAAGGCAAATGCAAGTATGTAGAAGAATGTATAAATAAGGTAAAAATAGATACCGCATACAGGAAAATAAAAGAGACATTTGGAGACAAGAATAGCAGCTGTATGAATATAAAGAACTCAGATGGAAAACCAGATCTCAGCAAAGAAGGGAAAGCTGAAAGGTGGAAAGAATATACAGAGGGATCCTACAAAGGAAATGAACTTAGCGACAATATTGTAGGAATGGAAGAGGAAGTAGATAATGATGAAATAGAAGATACTATACTGAGAGAAGGATTTGACAGAGTACTGAAAGACCTAAGTCGAAACAAGGCCTCTGGAGTAGATGAAATTCCCTCAGAGTTACTAAAGTCTCTGGGAGAACCAGCCATGACGAAACTGTTTCACCTGGTATGTAAGATGTATGAAACGGGTGAAGTACCCTCAGACTTTAAGAAAAATGTAATAATCCCCATTCCAAAGAATGCAGACGCAGACAGTTGTGAAAACTGCAGAACCATTAGTTTAATAAGCCATGGTTGCAAAATATTAATTACAAAAGGATGGAAATCTGGTAGAAGCTGACCTCGAGGAAGATCAGTTGCTGTTCGGGAGAAATGTAGGAACACGGGAGGCAATAATCACTTTACGGCTTATCCTAGAAGATAGCTTAGAAAAGCCAAACCTGCACTTCTAGCCTTTGTAGATTTGGAGAAGGCTTTTGACAATGTTGATGGAACAAACTCTTTCTAGTTCTCAAGCATGCAGGAGTAAAATATAGCGAGCGTAAGGTTATTTACAACTTGTACAAAAACCAGAGAGCAGTAGTCAGAGTTGAATGGCATGAAAGGGATGCAGTGGTTTGGAAGGACGTAAGACAGGGTTGTAGCCTTTCTCCAATGTTATTCAATTTGTACATTCAGCAAGATATATAGGAATGTAAGGGGAAATTTGGAGAAGGAATTAAAGTTCACAGTGAAGAATTAAAAACATTGCGTTTTGCCGACGACATAGTAATTATGTCAGAGACAGCAAAGGACCTGGAAGAGCAATTGAACGGAATGGACAGTGAGTTGAAAGGTGCATATAAGATGAACATTAACAAGAGCAAAACAAGGGAATAGAGTGCAGTCTAAGAAAGTCAGGTGATGCTAAAGGAATTATATTAGGTAACGAAACGATAAAGGAGGAAGATGAGTTTTGTTACTTGGGCAGTAAAATAACATGTGATGTTCGCAGTACAGATGATATAAAATGCAGAATGGCAATGGGAAGAAAAGAGTTTTTGAACAAGAGAAATTTGTTAATATCGAATATTAATTTAAGCATAAGGAAGTAATTTCTCTAGGCTTTTGGGTGAAGTGTTGCCTCGTTTGGGAGTGAAACATGGACAGGAAGTTTTATTTACAACTTTCTCCCTCTCTTTCTTCTCTCTCTCTCTCTCTCTCTGGGTTTTATACTTATTTTAAGGAGTCTTCTGAAGATTTCACAAGCACTTCACTATTTGACCATGAAGAAATAATGTCGTTAAAATTCTTGATTCTGGTCGTAGCATTATTTTCTCTTTATCTTCCCGTTGTTGTAATTTACGCGCTTTCAGGCAATAGCACGAGCACGGAGCTACCCTGCATTTTTCAGTGAAGAACTGTTTTTTTCTGCTTAATAATCCTAGTAATATTTTGTTAGGTGTCGACTTTAACTGTGTCATTTGATAAGTTGCGCACTGTACATAAGAGTATTGTTCGAACTGCGAGCGATCATCTGAATCTTGTTAAATAATTCGCTTTACTAAAATTGCAACCAAATCATGTTTTGACTACCTAAGTGTTTCGCCTACCTGTGTGTAACGGATACTGCATATAACGGATACTGTAGCTAGTGCCAATGTTCTTTACAATTGCGTCGCTACTAAGCTTAAAAACTCTGACTCCTGACACGGCAAGTTGGAATAGGTCGCAACTGACTGTACACAAAACAGTTTTTCTACTTCAGTGGTCATGCTACTTCATTAATGAAATCTGGCCATTAATTTTAACGCAGCATTGAATGATTCCTTTCAAAACAAATGAAAATCTATATTTTTCATCGTTTTAAATATTTCATCTACTCTGTAACACAGTTTCTCTCTGTAAAACCAATTGAATGTCTCTTCCTAGAAGACAAAAGATAGATTGTTGGAATAATGTTCATCACTATATTCAATGACTGTGCTATAAAATACATTATTTTAATCTTTAAATTTTAAAATATTCCGTGCAAAAGAAATAGAATTACATATCTCCCCATGGGAATGTCTGTGTCAAAAAGTCGCGTGCCATAACTAACATGAAGTACAAAATATTACTTCTTTTTATGGACACCAGCCAAGATCGTTTATAACTTTTATTTAGATTACCGGCTTCAACAGATTAAACTAGCATCTTCAGATCTTGTATTTCATTTAGCACAACACAGGTCAAAACTTTGAAACCATGCTTGTACACCAACATTATTGTTGGCTCGGTTTTTTTCGTTTTTTTTTTTTTTTTTTTTTTTTTTTTTTTTTTTTTTTTACAGCATCGTATGAAATTTGACATGGTATTTAAAGCTTATTAAAAATGAAGCTATTAGTTTCGGCCTCGCGGGAGTAGCCGCGGATCGCGTGGATCACGCGGATCGCGCGGCCTACCGCGTTCGAGGTTCGAATCCCCCCTTGAGCATAGATGTGTGTGTTGTTCATAGTTTAAGTAGTTCGTAAGACTAGGGACTGATGACCAACTTAGTTTCGTCCCATAGAATTACAGACCTTTGAACATTTTGGGTTGGGTTGGGTTGTTTGGTTGGGATAGGGGGACTAAACTACTGACGTTATCAGTCCGCCGGTGGGGAGGGGAAGGAGTGAGGATGGGAAAGGAGGGGAGGAGAAAGGAAATGCAGTCCGGGAAGTAAAGAAGGAAAGAAGACTGCATTAGCTCGGGGCCCCGTGCTTGCCACGCACGTACTCACGAAAGAACCGTCAGCCCCCTGGGGGGTTGAACATTTTGTTGTTTTCGTTTTCTATTTTTGTTAGTCAAATAATTATTCATCTGCGTGATGTGCTTTACTTTCCGCTCTGCTCACACTCACTGTTTCACAGCTACACCTTAACTGCACAATTGATATCACTTAACTTACGGCAGCTAACATCTCACATCACGTAAGATCTTACGTAATCACGCCTAACACTTACCTACTCGACTGTTACTAGCAACAGCGTAAAGATTTACTGAGCCCAGCAGCATAGAATCTCTGATAGACTGCGCGCGTTTCAACTAAATTCCTACAATTGCTCCGCGTTTACTGGCATTCAGTCATGTATTAAAATAATCTCGAAGAGGAGATATTTGTAAACATTGTAAGTTAATTTAGGTATTGGAAATTTTCTGAAGGCGCCTTGAACGGGAGTGAAACGTGGACAATAAACAGTTAAGAAGATGTAGAAGCCTCTGTAGAAGAATACTGTAGCTCAGATGTTTACATCGTGAACAGAATTTTGTAGAAAAGACTTGTGTGGCACATCTTGACTAAAAAAGACGCTTTCTATCGGTGGAGCACATTCTGAGATATCACGGAATGGACAATTTAGTGTTGGAGGGAAGTGTACTGGGTAAAATTCGCCCTAAGAAATCAAATCACTGAGCAAGTTTCTATTCCCAGGTGAAGCGTCTTGCACAGGACATAGTAGCGTCGAGAGCTGCGAATATCAGCCTTCTGACTCAAGACAACAATAACAACAACAGTAAGGGATCTTCCTTTCGACATATTATCAACTTGTTACTTTACGTCATGTCGACGGTCAATTTCAGCGCCGTGCACCAAGCATCGATACGCTGTTAAACGATCTACACTTCGCTACAAATATTCAGAGTTGCGATTTCTTCTTGTACTACAGCATCATCCGCAAAACGTCCCACTGTACTTCCAGCAACATCTATAGGTTATTCATACTGTGAAAAACAATGCATCTGTAGCTCTACCTTGCGGCACGCCAGAAATTTACATTGGGAGATTTTTCTCCGTTGCGTATCAGATGGTACTTTCACTTTCTTCTCGTACTTAGAGCAGACTCACCGTATGCCACCGCCAACATTTGAAGCGTTTTAGAGCGCTTGATTTCATTTTTTACACAACATTGTGTGCAGGTTCTTTGCTGCAATTTTTGTAAATACTAAAAAATCGCCGAGCACCCTGAAACGCTTCTAACCTTTCCATACATAAAAAACATACGAAGTGTGCTATACACTTGAAAATGTGAACGTATGATCGGGACGTGTTCTGACGTAACAAAGAAAGATCAATAGTGGAATGTACCTCGTCCGCGCAATTTGAAACGGCACATTATTTTGAGCAACCCTTGTATCTACCATATTTTGGGTCCGTTGGACGAACAGAGCGCGTTGGATTTGGCACGATCGTTGGTTTCGAAATCAATGTTGATTACTATAGAGGAGATTTTCCGTCTCCAGAAAGACGTTAACACTTCATCGGAAATTCTAAAACCAAAAACCAACCGGTGTCAGGATAGAAATAGCGCTAAGCTCTTTTATTTTTTTATTTTATTTCTTTTTATTTTTTTTTTCAGTCGTTAGTAACTCCCTTCTTTAGAGGGGCAACTGCTTGAAGGGTGCAAGTTATTTCAAAATGCTGAGGTCACTAGAGTTGTATATTAATGTAGCTTATATTGAGGACAAAATATATAACCATGTACGAGGAAGGAATTGAACCACGGACGCGAGCGGCCTTGCGATGAGTAACGTGGAGTTACTTCGCGTCCTTCGTAAATAATCAAACTGGTATCCCTTTCTTACCTTATTGCAAATTCAGCGAAAGGAGAGTTTATAAGCCTACCACTGAGCGATAATTTCTATTGATCTTCCGTTCCTTACGGATAAAGTGAACGTTGGTGACATTAACCCTCAAATACATGTGCCGCGGTGGATTGGCCAATGGCTCTAAGACCACTGCTGTTGGGTCTCATTGATTTACAGACCTTTGAACAAGTTTTGATGTTCCTTTTCGTTGTATCTTTGTAGACTATGCCGAAAGTGCAAGGGATTAAAGTGTTTTATGTCTGCAGAGCCTCCGAAGATCAGCAGGCGAAGGCAAAATGTCAGGTAGATGATTGTACCCTGGACACGACCTTATTCCCAATAATTTAAAGTCAGTAGTAATAAAAGCGATAGCTCCTGGGTTCTAAGACATATTCTGAAAGCAGTTTCTATTCTTTAATACACTTTATCTTACTTTTAGTTGGAGGACTATTTGATCTTGTAATTTGTTGGGTCAGGCGTGCATTGCTTTTTCATCAAATGTTCAAATGTTTGTATAGTCTATGGGACTTAACTACGGGGTCATCAGTCCCTAAACTTACAAACTACTTATGAACTACTTACGAACTAGGACGGCACAAATATTCATGCCCGAGGGGGGATTCGAACCCCCGACCGTAGTGGCCGTGCAGACCGTGACTGGAGCGCCTTAGTCCCCTCGGCCACCGTGACCGGCGCTTTTTCATCCCTCCAGTTTTTTTTTCTTTAGTACTGCATTGGAAATTATGTGAATTTTTGTAACGCCAAAAATTAAACATTACGTGTGCTAGCCTCTCCCCTTCCCCCGCCCCCCCCCCCCCCACACACACACACACACACTCTTTCAATTCGCTTGTCAAACACGGGGCGACTATTCAGACAGCATACTGATTGTAAATTTGCTTTGCTTTTCTGATGGTCCCCTTGCTTTCACAGAAAGCACACACAACAGTTTTACAAAATTCAGAAATCCTTCTCCGGGCAGAATTGCCTCCAAGTTGATGTTTTTTCAGCAAATAACTCAAAGCACTCTGCGGTCCAGGCTTTTAACACAGAAACACGAGCGCGCACACGTATATCGAGTTCTCTCTCTGCGGCAGAAGCGAAGCGCCGCCAAACAGTGGCGGATAAACCTGAGGACCTCTCGGTCTTATCAAAATAAATATATTATATTTAATTCCATTTGTTTATCAACATCAAAATTTAAATAGAGCCTCGATATCCATTCATCACAAGATGCGGCAGTTTATTGCGACTCTCGTTGTTTATGAAATATATCCTGAAATAGGTGTCGTAAGTGGTGCTTACTCCTACAGCTATTGTTACTGAAGAATACATATGTTTACCAATTTCGTTGAAATCGGTCGATTCCTTTGGATGGAGATATGGTACACTGTCGCATGATATAGCAATTTTTCTTGAATTTAGTTATCACGTATCTTCTGAATACTTTTTCTTTTAAAAGAATCTCCAGGAGCAATTTTGAGTATTCGCCAAAAACCATAATGGCAGCTTTTCTATCATTATCGTCCATCAGATTGTATTAATTTATTCAATAAGTTTCACCGTTGAGTACCATTACTTTGCGTCTCTGTCTGTACTTAATTTGACCGAGTGAGGTGGGGGCAGTGGTAAGGCACTGAACTCGCATTCGGAAGGATGGTGGTTCAAATCAAATGTTCAAATCAAATGTTCAAATTCAAATGTTTGTATAGTCTATGGGACTTAACTACGGGGTCATCAGTCCCTAAACTTACAAACTACTTATGAACTACTTACGAACTAGGACGGCAAAAAAATATCCATGCCAGAGGGGGGATTCGAACCCCCGACCGTAGTGGCCGTGCAGACCGCGACTGGAGCGCCTTAGTCTTCTCGGCCACCGCGGCCGGCTGGTTCAAATCCACCTCCGGCCATGCAGATTTAGGTTTTCCGTGATTTCCCTAAATCACTCTAGGCAAATGCCGTGATGCATTTCAAAGGGCACGGCCGATTTCCTCCCACATCCTTTCCCGAAAATCCGAGCATCAGATCCGTATCTAATGACCACGCTGTCGGCGGGACGTTAAACCCTACGCTTCCTTCTGGCTGTACTTGGCTGTACTTTTATTTTATACATGCTTGTCATTCTTGGGACACATTTACTTGGGATTCTTGCATCAAGACTATCAAAATCGGTTGTCAGGATTATTGAATCATTCTCAAAATGTTCAAATGTTTGTACAGCTTATATGACTTAACTACGGGGTCATAAGTCCCTAAACTTACAAACTACTTATGAACTACTTACGAACTAGGACGGCACAAATATCCATGCCAGAGGGGGGATTCGAAACCCCGACCGTAGTGGCCGTGCAGACCGTAACTGAAGCGCCTCAGTCCCCTCGGCCACCGCGGCCGGCGAATCATACTCTTTTCCATCAATAACAGCTCATTCTAGTTACTTGTCTCTCTTCTCTTTATCCGAAATAGTGATTTATGATCTCAACAGTTTAAAATCTTCCATCGAATAACTTCTAGTAAACTTACAATTATCAAAATAATGTCAATAAAATTCTTAAACGAAGTCGAAATATTGAAACGTTTCGGTGCTTTGAAATAAATTCAACGGTGAAGTTAAAAATCTGTGCCGGGCCGTGATTCGAACCCGGATTTCCCACTTCGGGCCAGCGGTCGCCCTAACCAATAGGGCTGTCCAGGCACTCTTCAAATCCAAATTCTCAACTTCTTGCCCCCTGCCCATTGGTTCCACTTGCTGGTAGCCTAGGCTATACTAGAATCGACCGTTTGAATTCGTCCGCACTGAAATTGTCAACTGCCTGTTGGTGGCATATTGTACAGTTATTGATATAGTGTCTGCTCCTTTCCACATGTCTTATTGGTGTTTGCAATAGCTCATGGCTCTGGTGAAAATGAGCGTCCTATATTGGTGTTTGCATGCAGTATTTCATTGACAGTAACAATTTCTTCAGAAACCTACCACAGTCAAGAGATCCTACAGAGAAGCATTGGACGACATGCTTGGAGCTAAGGAAATTGAGCGATTGGAGTGGCCAGCATGTTAACTAGACTTAAATCCGATTGAGAAGATCTGAGGTACCCGTGGCAGACGCATTGCAGCCAGACCAGCACCTTCCACAACGGGCAACGAAAATGACTTTTTCACGATTATGGTAGCCCCATGGTGCTTTGCCCTAAGTAAGAGCCATGTAACCTTCAACTAAAGCTTTGAGACAGCAAAATATCGTACTACATTATACACATATTTCAGTTGTAACAAATATATGAGTATAATACGTTACCACATGTATATTATGTATATCTCACTTGAAACTCTAATTGTTTTGAGCTGTGCTGGCCTGTAAACATGTTGAAAACGTCTGAAACCATGTTTAGTTTCATATTATGCAAGAGAAGCGTGAAATGAGAGTGACAGTGGTTATTAGGAATGAAGAAAATATTAATAAAAGACTTCTGCTGATAAAGTGAAGGGAAAAGTTGTGGGGGAACAACAACTGATGATGGAGGCCTGGTATATGGAAGAGATGACTATTGTGATATATGCTTCATTACTACCTGTCTCTTCGAGTTTGGTATTAATTTTATTTATCGTGAGGACCATTGTTACAGAGAAGGGAACTTGGCACAGAAAACGATTTAGAAAATAAGGCAGTGCTATGAGATGGTATAAATAGGTTTTTATTTTCGTAAGAACTAGTGTATCTGCCTTACGTTTCCCATAGTAATGTGAAAGTTGTGGATAAATAAGATGGTGTGTAATGATCGAGAAAACGATTCAGCAAACATAGGATACGATACTCTCACGTAACCATGAAAATTGTTCGTATGCCGAGGTGATACGGTAGAAAAATCAAATGTCACAGATGTACGTACGCAAGCATTCACTGCCATCGTAGACTTCATGAGTAGTCGTAGAAAAGTCCTTAGAGAATGGCATCATCACAGTGAAGTACGTGGAGTATTAGAGTCTCAGCGAGCTTCCTTTCTAGCTGGGAAGGAAACAGTTTTTTGTATCTCTGAGGAAGAAGAAGAGGCGTGACACCTTCTTACAGACTGGTGGGGTGTTGAACCCCGTCGGAGTTACGGTTTAGTATTATGCCTAATGTTTTGTTATATGAGAGAAAGTTATTTCTGTTCCTTTAGGATGATTGTTGATGAAAATTCTCTGTAGTAATGAGCCTTTCATGAGCAACTACGACTGCTCGTATTTTTGATGGATTGAGTTTAAAACTAATGTTCTGTGCCCACTCTGACAAATCAAGTAAGTCAGCATTCCCACTCTGGCGAGAAAGATAAGTTTTGGCATATCTTGACTAAAAGAAGGGATAGATTGATAGGACACATTCTTAGACATCAGGGAATTTAGTATTGGAGGGATGAGTGTGAGTTAAAAATCGCAGAGGGAGACCAAGAAACGAATACTATGAACAGATTCAGATGGACGTGAGTTGCCTTTCTTACGGCGAGATAAGGAGGCTTGGTAAGGATAGAGTAGGGAGGAGAGCTAGCTGCATTAAACCAGTCTCCGGACTGAAGACCACAACCACAACAACCTACTACTGGGCATTTGACATGGTGGATTTGATATTCTATCGAATGGACATAGCTTACCAGCCCGTGTCCTGTAGCTGAAAACTATTCACAGAGGAGAGTGTCCTTTGATAAGTTTTCCAGCGTCGTAGGGACACGGGTACCGAAGCACCTGAGAATACTGACAGTGAAAGTCGCAGCTCAGTCCGTAGGCCTGAAAGGGAAGAGCATGTTCTAAATTCGGTGGCAGAAAACAATGTAACCAGAGTGCGATGAATTAGCAGCGTGAAAAGGCGTGTATCATTCTTTTATCTAGGGGAGGGGGGATTCATACCTATATTACCTGCAACGCGTTCAGAAACCAACATCATCATGACAGCCGGAGGTTCTGTCACGGGCAGTTAGAGAAGAGTGCCGCAGTTCCACTGTTTCCAACAAAGATATTATTTACATTAGGCAGGGTTCGCAATAGGTGGTGTAGCGAACTTCTACATTCATCATACATGGACAGAGCAATTGAACAAGGAGGTCATCAACACCGATTCTGAATCAACGTACGGGCAGGCGTACTTGGCAATAGATAATATGCTCATACCGACTGCTACCATAAAAGTTAAATAACGCAAATGATATGTACATGCGTTGCCTACCTTGCTGCAGAATATGCTATGTCAGCAATGATCACAGATATGGTTCATGGAGGAAGACGCACCAGCACTCTTTACTGAACATGTGCGCGAGCATCTGACGCAGGCATTTCAGTGTCGCTGGATTGCTCAGAGAGGCTCCACACCATAGTATGCTCGGTCCAAAGACCTCAATCCCTTAGACTTAACTACGGGGTCATCAGTCCATAAATTTACAAACTACTTATGAACTAGCTAATGCACAATGGCAAAAATATCCATGCCCGAGGGGGCATTCAAACCCCCGACCGTAGTGGCCGTGCAGAACGTGACTGGCGCGCCACAGACTACTCGGATACCGCGGCCGGCCACACTAATCAGTAATATGCAGACATTAAAGGATCTCGTGTTAAATATGTGTCAGCAAGTACCACGAAAACAATATGGCTTACTTTAGCAGGTGTGTTTTTCCTTAGGGTGCGGAGGGATTCCTTGCTATGCATTGATGCTACGAGGAATACCTCTGGAGCAATGTATATTGGATTTTTTTTTCTTGTTTCGACGAGAACTATTACCTCTCAGAGTATTAGACACTTTTCTCCGAACACCGTGTAAAATAGTCTACCGGGACACCAGTTCGAAAGCTCATTTTAATAAACAGAGTGATTCTTATAATAAAGAAGACAGCAACCAACCACTTTTGATTAACTAAATGTAGTTAATAAATAGCATAATCAAAAGTAATTGGTTGCTTTCTTCTTTATTATAAGAATCACCCTGTATTTCATACACAACCACGGGCTCAAAATGTCAGTTTTTGACAAAACAGCTTATTTTAATGTTTCGGTAGTTAGCGGAGGCTCATCTCTGTGAAGCTCGCAGGTATTATCAATGATTTAGTATTGTAGAGAGATGTAAACGATACGAAAGATATTTCTCAATATATTTTTGAACTGTAATGTTGCTGTTGTTATTGTCGTTGTGATTTTCAGTCCAAAGTGTGGTTTGATGCAGATCTTCCCGCTACCCTATCCTGAGCAAGCCTCTTTATCTCTTAATGAATGAGTAGTGCTGTCGAAAAGCCGCTTAGGTCGCAAAGTGTTTTATTATAGGTCACACTTCAAGTACAGAGTGACGTCACTGACGCATTTCGGGTTCACCATCATCAGATTTGTATCTCTTCCGTGGCATAGCCACACGTACGCAGATACATTGGCTAAAATGTTATTAGTAACTAAGAACTTTTTAATGCATGTATCGACAAACGTTTGTGTGTGTATGTCACAATAGAGTTACAAATCTGAAGTTTGTTAATCCGAAATGCGTCATTGAAGTCACTGTGTACATGAAGTATGACCTGGAAAAATAAATAAAAAATAAATAAAAATAAAAATAATAAAAATGCGACCTAACGAGCTTTTCGGCAGCACTATCCATTCTTTTCGTCATGGTCGCCTGCCTCTTCCTGAACTTGATGTCGTATTTACAACCTTTATCTTTGAGTAAGAAAGGCAACAAACTTGTTTTTAACCTCGTTACTATATTCGTCTTTGGGTCTCCCACTGCGATTTTCAGCTGTTACACTTCCCTCCACAGCTGAAATGTGTGAAGTGTCTTACAAATTTATCTCTTCTTTTCGTCAAGATATGCCAGAATTTCTTTCATTCCAGTTGTGTCCAATATCTCATTAGTTACGCTACCTACCCTTAATTTTCAGCATTCTCCTGTACCACAACATTTCAAAAGCTACTATCATCTTTCCATTTGAATTCCATATCATCATTTCACTCCCGTACAATCCTACACTCCAAACAAATGCCATCAAAAAACCCTTCCTAACATTTCTTTGCATAATAATTTTGCATATTTTCTGTACTTCAACCATTACAATTTCTTTACTACCGATAATATATAACTTATCTACTTTCCTAATCTAACTTCTTCAGTATCCCATGACTTTATAAGACGGCTTCCCATTAAACACTTTTTATCAGTTGGTATTGTTCATCTTATACCTCCATTTCAAGACATTATGTATTCCATTCAATTGTTTTTCCAGGTCGTTTACCATCTCGGACAGAATTACTATGTAATCGGCAAAAGGCAAATTATTTATTTCTTCTCAATGATTCTTAATTCCGTTTCCAAATTTCTCCTTGCTTTCTTTCACAGCTTGCTCATGTACAGACTGAATAACTTTACAATGAGAGCCTGTTTTTCAAGACGTATTAAACACAGTATAATGGTTCGACGAAAATTAAAGATTTGTTGGCTCACAAATAATTCTGATATTCAACTGACATGTGTGAACTAAGAGAAAGAATTTATATTCATCTCCTTCATCTGTTTTATATTCAGTGGAAACCAGAGACAAGATTTTGCTTAATTATTTTAAACTACTGGAAAGGCTGTTGCAAGTCTTCTTTATCACATAACTGATATGAGCCGTACGACACTATATGCCTCCAGCAAAAAAAGAACTTACCACTGAAAACTAGATTCAAAACTAAATCTTGACGATTACCTCGTAATAAACAAGGGATATTATGTAACATTCGCAACATAGTTATGGAACCTCTCTTACATGCCGTCCCTTCAGAATTGATTAAATTAAAATTTTCAGTCGTATCTACAGAAAAGGCGCGGTATTCAAAGGGGAAAATTGAGGTGGCAACTCATCACATCGCACAATGGTGTGATTCCAATATTCAATAATTGGGTTTCCTCTTTCGACAGGGCGTCATACGAACGCGTTTTTCTGATCCGATTTTCTGCGGGAGTTAATCAAGTTACTGAGAGGATCTGCCGGTCACAATCTGTTCTGCTCGACCCGAAATGGCCTCCCCTGGGTCTCTTGCAGAGCTCAACGTACGCGGACGGCAGCGCCGACGAGATGAAATGTGACCTGGGATTTAGACGTCACAACCTGTGTGCTCAGGTCGTCTATCCTCCCACACAAGGGCTGGACTCGTTAGATTACTGCTGATGATGCTTCGTGTACGAAGTTTGGAACACAAATAAACCACCTTCGACATAACCGCCTTACTTTTTTAATTTTTTTAAACTGTATTAAAATTTATACTACTATATAAAGACAAGATGTGCGCCTCGGTTGCATAGTGGTAGAGTGCCAGACCACAAATCCAAATGTCACGGGTTCGATTCCCGCCAGGTCCTAGGATTTTTATCTGTCACTTTCCACTTATTTCACCTCTGGCAGTATTGCTCATGTGAAAAATACAGAGTAGCACCGTGGTTCGGAACCCACGTTAAACTGTAGGTCCCCCTATAACTGGCTGGGTAAGTCAGTTCAAAGGCCGGAGGAAGGCAACGGCATATCACCTCCAAACAGGAACATGCCTAGTACAGCACTGTGGTGTTCAAACCAATCTTCGGATTGTTGACTGCTTTACCTTTTTATAAAGACTAGTTGATGTTGTTGCCACAGATCTTGAAAAGTTCTGGACACCGTGACTCCAAATTTGTACTGGAAGGTGGACATAGGCTATACATTTTCAATGCGTGTAATGTAAGAATACGTACAATTATATTAACAAAAATTGTGACAATACTGTTATTTGCAAGTCACCGAGTAGAAGTACGTCGAGCGACGACAGACACAAAAAAGGACATTACCGCGTTTAGCTTTCAGTTAGTAGCCTTCGTCAGAAAAAAAGTCACACAATTATGGACTTACTATTGAAAACAGGGCACCGTATCAGACCACCACCTACATTCCTTAGTACTTGCTGAGTTTACAGGAGGTTATGACATCTTCCTGCCGTCGAACCTTCTGCATCACAGGGCCTGGATTATTTTACAATGGTTTAGAGACAGAGACAGTTAACTGACATTGATCTCTTGGGTTGTAACTTCAACTGATGTGAAATGTTCAAATGTTTGTAGAGCTTATGGGACTTAACTAAGAAGTCATCAGTCCCTAAACTTACAAACTACTTATGAACTAGCTTATACTAAGCACGACACAAATATCTAAGCCCGAGGGGGTATTCGAACACACGACCGTAGTGGCCGTGCAGACTGTGACTGGCGCGTCGCAGAACGCTCGGCCATCGCGGCTGGCCCACTGATGTGAAGCCTGTGGAATATATTTGGGACACTTGTGGGCGTCGGTGACCGGTGGTATAGCAACGTGGGAATTACCAGTAATCTTTAAAATACACTGCTGTTAATCCGTACACCGTAGTTAATTTAAAGATAAAATTAATATTCTGTGATCTTGGTAGCGAACCTTAATTAGATACTTTGTAATGAGGTAATCTGTGACAAAAATGTTTTACTGAGAATGTCCAAACTAATAAGTGAATTTGCAATTATATCTGCTCAATCAGGAAGGTTGAAAATGTTCAGATGATTCTAAACCAAAGTGATCAATTTTCTGAGGACATCGGTCTCTAGAATTAGAAACTGCCGTGGTGGAGTGGCCGAGTGTACCAAGGCGCCTTGCTGCGAAGCGCGCCGCTGCTCGCCGTCGGAGTTTCGAGTCCTCCCTCGGGCATGGGTGTATTTTTTGTCCTTAGCGTAAGTTAAAGTAGTTTGTAAGCCTAGTGACTGAGGGCCAGAGTAGTTAAGTGGCATCGATTTACAAACATTTGAATATTTGACGTTAGAAATTAATTAAAGTAACTAGCCCGTGAGAGATCGAAAACCTCTGCGCTACAGGAACGTCAGTCAAGTGGCAATAGATTTATTGTAGTCATAAATGTAGATATTATGAATAAAATTCGAATAAGAGAAAATCAGATGAAACATTTATGATAATCGTATAAGTACCTACGTTCTATTAACAGACAGAGATGGTTATGCTAGGAGCGAAATTTTCCTCTTTGAAACATGAGGTATATAAATTGATACGTACTCAAGATTTAGAAAAAAGACAATAACTTACGACTTGCTATCTTTCACGCTTGTTCTTGCTTCTGGTGCACCAACCACTGAATCCTACCTAGGCGTTGTATTACAAACGAGAATGGGCACTCTTTTAAGTAGGTGACCGTAAATTTTCGGCTAAACATTTAACGCACATGAAACATATTTTGAGTCGCCATGGAGCTGAAATGCGGATTACTAAAATTTCGAAGAGACCTAAGTAAAAACTATGTAACCTGGAAATCTAAAGATAGAAATTAGTGAAATATCCGCTACTATCGCCATGAAGCCTCTTAAGTTGGTGGTCCTCACGTCAAATTAGATATATTGGGAGGCAACAAGATTTAAGACAGTCTGACTTGACTCCTGTTGAGGCCGTGCTGGAGTGATTATGAAATCTAAGGCGTCTTGCTGCGGACTGCGCGTCCGCTCACCGTGGGAAGTTCGAATCGTCCCTCGGGCATGGGAATGTGTGTGTATGTGTTACCCGAAATGTTCAAATGTCTGTAAATCTATCGGACCAAACGGCGTGGTCATCAGTCCGTAGCTTACAAACTACTTAAACCTAAGTAAACAAACCTACGGACATACACACACACATCCATGCCCCAGGGAGGACTCGAACCACCACGGCGAGCAACCGCACGCTTCGCAGCTCGGCTACTCCACCGCGGCTGTGTTGCCCGTAGCGTAAGTTAGTTTCTGTAGGTAGTAAGTGAAGACACTGATGACCAGTGCAGTGCCGCGGTGAGTAGCCGAACGGTCTAAAGCGTGTCGCTGCGGAGCGCGCGGTTGCTCGCCGTGGAGGTTCGAGTCCTCCCTGGGGCATGGGTGTGTGTGTGTGTGTTTGTCCGTAGGTTAGTTTACCTAGGTTTAAGTAGTTTGTAAGCTACGGACTGATGACCACGCAGTTTGGTCCGACAGATTTACAAACAAATATTTGAACAGTGCAGTTTGGTCCCATAGCTTTACAAACATTTGAGTATCTGATGATGACGGAGGAGAAAATGTTCAAAAGATCTGGATTTTATCTACATTTGTCTTGGCAAGTAAATCCTGCGTTTTATATGGAAAAGGTGTTGATGAAACATTATTTGAGGGTGGAATGAAGACATGGACGAGTTGAAATTTGAGTATGTTAATTATCATAATTGTAGCCAATGACTTAGCGCTGTATATAAAATGGTTGCGTGTGTGGTACAACGTATTATTGAAGTTTGTAGGGGAATATCAAGGATTAAACAAAATAAGAATGACTTCGACGTCTTCATGCATCATTATATCCGACTTCGCAACAAGGTTTAACCTGTTTAGTTGATGTGTTGGTGTTCTTTTACTTTCAAAATCTCTTCCCCCTTTCGCTGAGCACCTATTCCCTACCTTCATTCTCCTGTCGAAGTCATAGTGAGTGGCCTTGGTATTGCGTTTTTCTTCAAATTGGTGATTCTCGATAAGGGTTCTGAATTTACATCTGTTGCGGACAACGTTGTCTGAGATGTTGCTTTCCTTAACATCTGTTCCAATTTCATGAGTTTCTTGGTTTTTAACGAGACAACGAGGGTGAGAATTCTTTCCGGCAGTCACTGTTTGTTGTTAGAATATGTCATAATTTCAATCGCCTTTTCCGAAATTTATGAGATAATTTTTTTCACACTAACTATGTATTACCTGGGATGTTTCTTTCCTCCACATTCCCTCTTCACAGACTGGGCCAAACATTTTTCATAAACTTTCCCTGTTTTCATATTAACCTCTTTGGTTAAAAATCTGTCACTAATGATTAAGTTAGGTGTATAACGCTTAAGGTTTGATCACTATGTTGTAAATGACACCAATGACTTTTTACCCGAAACAAAACGCTGGTTTTCAGCGGATTTACAATAACATTGTAATTCTACGAGAGAGAACAAAGGAGAGATAACACGATCACCAAAGCGAGGTTAATGGAATTTAGTATAAGAAAATGAGCCGTTGCTGGAGGAATTAGATTACATACAGTAAAGGCAATGGAGTAATTTTGATCATCATCATCATTAGAGACTGATTATGCCTTTCAGCGTTCAGTCTGGAGAAAAGTACCTTTATTAAAATTCCTCCATGATCCCCTATTCAATGCTACCATTGATCCTCGTCTGATGTTTTGCCTTTATTTCAAAATCATTCTGCACCGAATCTAAGTACTTTCTTCTTGATCTACCTCGACTCCTCTTACCCTCCGCTGCCGAGCTCATGAGTCTCTTAGGTAACCTTGCTTCTCCCATTCGTGTAACATGACCCCACCATCTCAGTCTGTTTGCTCTAACTGCTTCATCTATGGTGTTCATTCCCAGTTTTTCTTTAATTTCCTCATTATGGACACCCTCCTGTCATTGTTCCTATATATTAGAATCTAAAATCATTGTTGCTACTTTCATATCTGTAACCTCTACCTTATGAATAAGGTAACCTGTATCCATCCGACTTTCACTCCCATACAACAAAGTTGGTCGAAAGATAGAGCGGTGCACTGCTAACTTAGTCTTAGTACTTACTTCCTTCTTGCAGAAAAGAGTATATCTTAGCTGAGCACTCACTGCATTACCTTTGCTGCACCTCGATTCCTGTTCTTTCACTATGTTGCCATCCTGTGAGAAAATACATCCCAGGTACTTGAAACTGTCTACATGTTCTAACTTTGTTCCTCCTATTTGGCACTCAGTTTGTTTAAATCTCTTTCCCACAGACATTACTTTCGTTTTGGAGATGCTGATCTTCATTCATAATCCTTGCACCTCTTATCGAGCTCTGAAATATTGGTTTGCAACCTTTCAATCGAATCGGCCATTACAACTGTCATCCGCATATGCGAGACTGCTTATTTTGTTTTCACCTATTTTAATCCCGCCATGCCAGTCTTATTTTGTTGCTTAGGCGAAATTTGTTAACATCAAATATTAATTTAAGTCTAGGGAATTCTGTTTTGTAGAAATTTGTCTGGAGAGGAGCCAGGTATGGGAGTGAAACATGGACGATAAATCAGACAAGTGTAGAAGTTTTGGAAATGTAGTGCTACAGACGAAGATGAGATGGAGAAGCCATGCAACTAATAAGAAGGTACTTAACAGAACTGGGAAGAAACAAAACTTCTGGCACACCTTGCCTAATAGAAGGGATCGATATGTGGAACACATCCCGAGACACCACAGAATCCTAAGTTTAGTTTGGAGCTGGTGCGGAGGGGGGGAGGGGGGGGGGGGTTCGGGAGGAGGCAAATGACGTCGAAACAGGAGACGGAGATACGAATACACTAAACAGGTACAAATTGATGTGGGTTGCCAAACTTGGAGGAGATGAAGCTTGCCTGATGAAGCTTGGCCTGAAGACCACAAAAATATGAAATCCGGATACCACTAATAAAAACATAGATTGGAACTGCGACAGACTGTCAAATAAGCATGTTGCCCTTATTTAAGGAGAAAAGAAAATAGGATAATTTAACTTCTTTTATGGTTGTCCCTCGGAGCTAAGGCAAAAGAAACACGGCCAATAGCAGTTCACCTGTATTTAAGTACGGTAAGGGAAGAGAGGACTAGTTGCGAACAGGCAAAATTCTCAGTAATTAAAAACTTACAATACAACAATGTAGTGTGATCATGGAGTAAAAGTACCTCAACCAAACGGGACTTCGTTGTGGCCGTATGTAATTCAAGTGTCCGTCGCCGACCTGGACTTCCTTGGCGAGCTGGAGCCACGTTAGAGACGGGGCGTGGGTCCTAGTCGACTAGTGCTGGTCTGCGGATGCAGTTAACTGGCGAGCAAATCTAAGGTGCGACTAGTGCGCCGGTACTACCGTAGGAGCCGCCAGGAGGCTGGCCGGAGGAAAAGGAGGCGCGATGGAATATCACTGGCCAGAAAGAGCTCCCGACGAGTGAGTTCCATTCTGTTGTTTCTGATACTATCTCAGAGGCAACCGAAATGAGGAGGTTGTTTCGAACTTATGGGATTGTGTACTCTCCGTATTTTTGTATTCCACCTAAAAGGTATTTTAAAGGTAATAAATGTTTGCAAAATTTTCTTGTAAGTGCGACAAGTCTTTATCTGAGTAACAATTTAATTTTTAGTCTTAAAATAATGTTTCTAGATATGTCAAAAAGGCTTTTGAGACAGCGGATAACGATACCTAAAGGCTAAAAGGAAGTTGTGTGGACGACTGTATGCCGCAGGAAGAGGAACATGTAATCTTAAAAACTATTTCAAAAGAGTTCATACAGATTACTGCAGTAACAATGACAAAATTATATTAAAGTGCTTAAGAATGGCAAAGAAAGTGGCAATAAAAAGAAAATACACGATACCTTCAACTGACACATCTATTTCCACAATGCAACCATTCGTAATCGTTGAAGACATGCAGAGGTAACTACCAGGCTTTCCTTCGCATTTTACTGTAAAACTAGCACAAGAAAAACGACAAAAAACGATGTTAAAATAGAACACTAACACCATTCCGGTATTTGGCGCTTATATACAGTTTATGAATCATTATTTTGAATAGACTATTCGACAACTTAACAGACCTACTACAGCTTGCAAAAACTTTCGGTTTTAATATAGTTATGAATAGACGCATGTCTCCAGTTACAAGGTCATCACATTATTTTATGTTCACTATCTCCAAATTGATATCACAAAACAAGAGACAAATTTATGTGAAGACGGAAGGACACTTTGTATAGAACATTAACAGATTCGAGAGTTTTTGACAGAAAGATATAAGAACACCACTTGATACAAAATATATGTCATGTACAAATGTATTACCGCAAATATTCAAAAATGTTCAAATGTTTGTGAAGCTTATGGAACTGCGGGGTAGTGAACTCGTATTAGAAAACTTCTATCGAGTTTTATATTTATGAAATTGATGCTGGGAAACAGCATATTTTCGTGCTACGCAAAATACACTGCCAAATCAATCAAATACGGGAAGATTAATCTCTAAAATGGCGTCCGCTCGATTCGACGTCCAACCGGAAGTAGCCGGAGGCTCCGAATGAAATGGCGCGAAATCTCCGCCTCCGGAACAACCGCTCCGTTCCCAGCTCTACGGTAGACAAAGGTTAGAGTTCAGCCCCATAGCCGCGGTTTACGACCCTGGCGTGCGCACCCCCTCCCACCCTCCCTTATACTTTTATTACTGTCTAAGTGGGTCGGATGTCCTCAGCGCGGGGCGGGCGGACTCTCGCCGTTATTACGGATCTTCTGTTCCTCACAGTTTGAGAGTGCGCTCTGGTGTTTCAACTTCTTCTCCTTTGTAGTTGTCTACTTCCAGCTTTTTGGCGCGGAGTCCGCGGGGCTACTGTTGTTTTGGCGAGTTTAGTTTTATAGGCTGGACGGGTTCCGTGTCTGCTGTCACTATATCTCTCCCTGGGAAGGATCATTAGTTCCTCTTTGCCTGGTTTATGCACCGACGTAAAAATAATTGTAATATATCTGGAAAGGCGACGTCCACCCATTGATAGAAGATGCTACCTAGTGGATAGTAAATGTACTGACAATGGCTTCAACGACGTCCGCCATCAGATAGCCTAGTGACATAGCTGCTAGACCGCCATCTGTGCTCACACTGCAACCATCTGTGTGTATCCTTCAACAGATAATCCTTACAGCAATAACGCTCAATGCTACTTCAACGTATGAAACGAAAAGACGCCATGCCGCGTAGATGTGCTTCCTGCAGGGTTGGAATACTTGTGAGGAGGCACACTTGTGAGAAGTCACACTTCTGACAAAACCTGGGCGAGCAGGTATCAGGGAGTCTACAGGGACACAAAAAATATGTTACCCGACAAGCAGTAGCTCTCGGTTGCTATACCTGCGACGCCTTTCTGCGGTTGTTGTGCAGGTACAATTGTTTTCCACTCACTACGATGTGATTATGCGGTTATTTCGCACTTTCGTATAAAGATAACTATTGTACTGAGTGTACGCATATTTCCTTTGCCTGTTTGTAAGCCTTTAGGCGCATCCATATGATTTTGCAATTAATTTGCAGCTTCGTCCATGATAAATATCGAAATCTTCGGCAAAATTGTGGTATTTTCGGTCGGAGTTGCAGCTTTTGTACGGAGTGACTCATGCTTCAACAGGTCTGGCCAACTTGTTTTAGTATTTAAAGGATCTGTGTCTCGTCACCGCGGGTTGTCTTGGGTGTCGGTGGCCGAGTGGAGAGAGACCGACACAGGGAAATAGGATGCACGCGGTTGCGGGTAGGGAGTCTGAGGTGACCAGCTAGTGGGACATCAGAAACTAGAAACACTAAACTAGATTAGTACAAGATCTCATCTAGTGCCTTTCCTATTTCCAAGCGGCCGATACAGTTCAGTGGTGGCCGCGAGAGTGGCTGACGTCTTATAGAGAGCCTATATAGGGAGAGAGTGCCCAACCGGCCTGCGGCCGCCATGTTTTTACCACACTGAACGCGACACAGGCATACATGCACCCACTTAACGACTGAAATAAGCCATCACTTCCACCCATGAAACCAAAGCACATCTTCTAACTTACTAGTCAGTACGTGGTTAAGGAAATACCATTCACCTATGTTCATACAGGCCTAATAAATTTGTAATCAAATGAGCCTCATGAAACAGTTTCTATGACAGTCGAATGTTAATACCATATTTTATGATATTCCGGTAATTTCGACAGTTAGCAGTTGATTAATAAGAAACAAAGATATGCCATGTTATGTATCTCAAAGAAAATTATGCAATTTCAGAATTTTCTTTCTGAATATCCATCGCCGAAATTAGTAAAATATTATCGCTTTCCGCCCCGATATAATGAACTTTAAGTGTGCTGTGATCTTATAAAATTTTTCTAGACATTCAATAGACACTTTTAGGGACAGAGTATCACAGAAAATGGAAAAATACCGATACTATCTCTAGTGAAACAGCAGAAACAGACTCAAAATAAGTAACTGAATATCTTCAATGAGTCAATAGTGCCGCCGCCCCCCCCCCCTTTCTCACGTCACACCCCGTAACCAATTATAGAATTCTGAATATCCAATAATACACAGCCAAGGGGGAGGTGCCGTAGCCATGTTAAAACATACCTTGTAGCACGATATATCGAAAACCAGAACCATGAACTGACAAGAAGCTAGCAAATGCTGTTTAAAAAACATACCGCTTATCGGATTCAAACTCACATACTTCACATTATGAATTCAGTACACAACCACTACACCACGCGGGAATTTCACAGGCAGTAGTTCTATTACTGAATTTCGTTAATGCCTTTCTTGCCTTACAAGTCGCCTTTACGGTTCCCGCTTTTGCGGTTAATTTTCACTGCCCACTTTTCCCGCATTTCCTCATTCCTCGTGAACACAAGCATCATATAACAATTTTACTTCGGTTTTTACAACCAACAGAGGAAGAGAACAAAGGACTTATTTATCTTGTTTGCGCTTAATGATTATGTAAAACACATTATTAATTACAAACAGTAGATCACTTCCAATCAGCATGTAATCTTTGACGCGAAGTTCTAAGATTATCGTCAATGACCAACGAACACGTTAATTTACGTAAATAGAACCGACAAAACACGTGCAAAAGTGGAGCATTGCCTATCATAATACAACATGTACGTAATGTACAGTGAAATCGCTGTCAGAAGCTTTTAAGACACACCACAGTACAGAAACGCACACAGTAGCTACTCACACGAATGTAAAGCCCGCCAAATCTGGTAAAAACATGGCGTCCTGGGCTCTCACGCATGGCCACTCTCTCCCTATACAGGCTCTTTAACGTCTTAAGAACACCGCGCCGTGATTGCAGGGCGAAAGTACGTGGCACTTAATTCAGACTTGTGCTACACCACAAAAGGCATGTCAACGCTTTTGACAATTTCTTCTTCATTATAATTTTTGAGCGGAGGTCAGAAAAGAGTTTGGGTTGAGATCAAAATCGATTTTTTTTAAAGTCTTTCAGTAGCCTCGTACGTCTCACACAGTTTTTTTGCTTCTTTGTCTCATCCATATATAAAATTAGTTTGTTTTAGTATTCTGCATCTTCACAAGGATTTTTTCCCCAATCTGTATGATTTTGATTAATTATTGATCTTAGACTTTAGAAACGCTGTTTTAATGTAGCGATGACTTAGAGTGCAATTCCACGCCTCCATTCGTATATGAAGACCTGGGGGAATAACGATGAATGTCCATTTTTTTGTGATTTTGAGGTTATGGTGCCATGCTGTGCAGTTTCTGTTGATGTATTCATTGGCGCTAAATATGCTATGGGTCCTGTATTAATCGCAAATCAAAGTACAAAAATGTTCAAATGTTTGTAGAACTTATGGGACTTAACTACGGGGTCATCAGTCCCTAAGCTTACAAACTACTTATGAACTAGCTAAGACTAAGGACGGCGCAAATATCCATGCCCGAGGGGGAATTCGAACCCCCTTCCGCAGTGGCCGTGCAGACCATGACTGGAGCGCCTCAGTCTCCTCGGCCACCCCGGCAGGCAAATCAAAGTACATGCAAGTATGGAAAGGAGATGAGAGTGTACGGGTTTGATGAAAAAATGTTGAAGGACCATTTTCCTTTTTTAGTTGTAATATCTGGTATTTTTCTTTGTTTCATTATTGAATGCAACAAAAGCTCTATTGGTTTAGTGAGGCTGTGCTACTGAAGTGTTTGTCGTATGTTTTCACAACGTATGAAGACTACTGTAAAAATGGATTAAGACAGAAATCCACCACCAATGCAGAATGCGAAGAAGAGGCGAAAGCACGGTAGATTATCGGACGTAAAAAAATACTGACGATACAAACACAGGCGAAAACTGTGCGTGTGCCAGATTAAAATGTTTTAAAATTTGGAATAAAATTGATAGGTGACCTATCATTAAACAGTTCAATGCTTCTCCTTATCATGATGCACAGATTATTTAAGCGGTTTAAGGCTTCATCGAAAAAGTCATAGCGAAGCTCTTCTTCACGATCATACATACACTTACAAAGTAAGAGTTAATACAATGAGAGAAATTCCTGTTTGTTATAAAGCCTTCATGGCACTTCACGCGGTATCTCCTACAACTCAGAAGACTATCCAGAAACAATTAAAAGAATGTGGTAGAGTTGTATCCGACGGAAGTGGAAAGCACAAAACTGAGCCTCATGCTCTGACCGATGAAACAAGGATTAAAATTTATGGGCATATTCAGTCACTCCACGCCGCCAGCCGCACTACTCTTTGAAGAAGACATCTAAAACGTACCTTCAAGATGAAATCTATGGAAAGAAGCTCCATCAGATATACATGAATAAATACCCCTACAGTCCAGTGTCTTATGAAACGTATATGAGAATTTTCAATGCTAAATATTTAAGCGTAGTCTATGTGACATAATGAATGCACAAGTTTTAATACTGGAAGAACTGGATTGTTTAGAAAAAAATTAATGACCCTAGCCTGAAACAACAGCTGACTAAGAAACTGAGAAGTTCGAAAGCAGACAAGGAATTTTAATTAAGGAGACCTCAAACGTTTTATGATAAGAAACGTCTCTGCAAGCAACGGATGATCGAACAGATGCCAAAATCAGCGTTAGAATTCTCTTCCCTGTAGAATACTGCATTTACCATTGCAGGAGCATCAGCATGGAGCGACACTTGATACCTCTGTATCACTATACGTACTAATCAGTAAATGTAAGTATTTCATGTTCTCATTATGCACTTTTCTAGCAGACAATCATGAGTGAATTGGAAAACTCTAAGAGAATTTTCCGTTTTCCATTTCTGGCCAAATACAGTAGGGTAGCTACAGACAAATTACGTGGTCACAATTGAAAGAAAAAGAATGGAATTTAGGTATTTGATACTATAAGGACAGCTTGTGACAAACTGTGTACCAGTATTGACCAACATGTAATGGATTGCGGGTGTGTAGTTTCACTTAAAGATCATAGCTGTTCAATAAATACTATGGATAGAACTTAAATATTGGAAACACTACTGTGGAGACCTTATTCAATGGAATCTACTATCGTCGCTGATAGCACACGTTGTATACTTGCCTACCTTACCTCCGAGCAAATGGACTCGCCCGTCCCACGTCACCGGCGTGCTCGCAATTGAGGGAAACAGTCACCTGTGAGCGAGCGGTCTAACGTAACTGTGTCACTATGCTTTCGAAACAGGAACAACGGTGTTCGATCAAGATTAAATCTGCCAGAGGTGGTTCAGCACTACAGTGTCATCAAGGTCTTCAAGGTTTCTGAATAAAGCGGCAACACTTTCTGCGCAAGACGAAGGAACCACTTGGTGGAATTAGCTTCACAACTGTTCCAGAGATTCGACAGGAAGTAGACCGCTCCATTCGTACCACGGTATACTACGCCTTCCACATCGCTGGCAATGGGTTCTGCAAAACGCTGGTGACTACGTTGAAGGACAGTAATAGGTGCAAACATGTAACGTTTTTGTATCGGTTGTGAATAAATAATGCCACTTTTTAACTTCCAACCCTCGTATAGAGACGTGATAGGAGATACAGAAATATATTTTTAGAAATATTTTGTTTCTTTGGGATGACAGCGCTCTTTTGAGGGTGTTTCACTAAGTGTGTTTGCCTCTGTAACTTATAAAATAATAAGTGACAGGAAATTTTAATGCGGTAAGTCAACACAAGAAATGTTACACTTTTTGCGAAGCTATGAACATAGTTTATTGTATCATTTTCCAAAGAGTTACACCACAAAGATATAATTTTTTAAATTGAACAATAGTTTTTATCTATTATGTATTGGATTCGTTTAAACCAGCTACGTCCAAATCAATTTAAATTACATTCTTATCACTGTTAGTTTGGGAGCTACAACCCTTCAAAGTTCCGGGGGCGGAGGCTGCGATAGCTTAGCTAACTGGCCGAGTGGCTATTCCCTGTGGCACGGCCCACTGTCTCATGACCACCAGCCAGTCAGCTACGCTGTCGTAGCCTCCGGCCCCTAAACTTAGAATGGTTGTAGCTCCCAAACTAACAGTGATAGGAATGTAGTTTAAATTGATTTGGATGCACCCTGGTTTCAACGAATGCAATGCACGATAGAAAAAACTATTGTTTCATTTAAGAAATTATATCTTTGTGCTGTAACTCTTTGGAAAATGATACAATAAACTATCTTCATAGCTCTGCAGAAAGTGTAACATTTCTTGTGTTGACCTACCGCATTATAATTTCCCGTCACCTATTATTTTATAAGTTACAGAGGCAAACACACTTAGTGAAACATATATGCCAGCCGCGGTGGCCGCGGGTACTGAGGCGCTCCAGTCACGGTGTGCACGGCCAATACGGTCGGGGGTTCGAATCCCCCTTCGGGCATCGATATTTGTGCCGTCCTTAGTATAAGGTAGTTCGTAAGTAGTTTGTAAGTTTAGGGACTGATGACCCCGTAGTTAAGTCCCATAAGCTTAAAAAACATTTGAACATATATATATAGCGCAATGTTGGTTATTTATTACCAACCGGTTTCAACCCAATCTTTGGCCATCTTAAGGGATTTTATCTGAGAGGGTCTGGAGGGGTGCAGGAGCTCCGAGTGTATTTAATCCACTATTAGTCTCAAGTCAACAGTGAGGTTACTCTCAGTAAAGACCTTGCCCAGAAGAGGAAGCGAAAATTAGGTGTCAGGTAGGGAGTTTGTGAGCTCCTCTCGTGATTAGCGAGCTTCTCGGAACTGAATAATTGATAGTAGCGGCCGCTTTGACCTGTTGCACTTCCACTGCTTGTTTGAGACTGTCTACCGCTCATTAGATGAGCGTAGCGGCAAAGGGAGCATTAAGGATCCAGTGACTCTTAGCTCCGATTACAAATTTAACGGGCTTACATAATCACCGGTGATTTTACAAGTATTTCAACGTACTGACGGGATTCAGTTGCTGTTTAAATTTTGGCTGTAGTCTTTTCATGACTGTCGTTTTCTTTTTACTACCGGATAAACTATAGGGATTGTGTGAGTACAGTGGGGTGGGTGTCACAGTTACAGCCAACAGGTATCAACTACTTTATAGTGATTTAGAGATATCCTCAATAAAAAGGATAGATAAGGGGTTCTTCGCCGGCCGCGGTGGCCGAGGAGACTGAGGCGCTCCAGTCACGGTCTGCACGGACACTACGGTCGGGGGTTCGAATCCCCCCTTGGGCATGGATATTTGTGCTGTCCTTAGTCTAAGCTAGTTGATAAGTAGTTTGTAAGCTTAGGGACTGATGACCCCATAGTTAAGTCCCATAAGTTCTACAAACATTTTGGTTCATCTTCTTATCGAAGGCACTAATCCACAATGGAGGAGTCGACATAGGTCTCTTAGGAAACGGAAAATATTTGATATGGAAAGGTATTATAGAGGTAACGAAATTCATTCATTTTAGCGCATGGAATTTAGGAAACGGAACGACAAGCAGCAGAGAAAGTAACTATCATTGTATAGTAAAAAACGATGATGTGTTTCGAAAATAAAATACGATTTCTTTTATGGAGGAGAGGGGGGGATTTAGAAAGGAGTTTTAGAAAGTCGGCATTCATTGGCCATATAGAAATTAATTATTTAATTACGGATTCGTATTCAACACAAAAGTCTTCCGATTTGCTGGCAAAGATAAAATAACTGACTAGTAAATATTCCACAAAATGGAAAAATGATAACATTCTGCTATCACAAAATACCCTTTCATAAACTTGCGAAGTATGTGCTGCAAAGCATTGGGAAAATTTCTACATGTCACGGTATATCATCTCCTTGATGACGTGCAAAACGCCGAACGGAATTCAGATCCAAGTGAAACTGTTGCGACCAGGTCCTGATCTTGACGTCACGCATTATCGCTCTAAACATGGCATTGGTTGCATTTAACTTGTGTCCGCAAATTGTGTCGACGGACCTAGGCTAAAACTCAGAAGAAAAAAAACCATCCCATCAACAGTTTTTGTGGCATTAATGGAAACGATGGTAAGAAACCGAATTAGCATCTAAATCAAAGATGTAAATCACGTATGTTCAAGAACGACCTACCTCACGGATCGGTTCTAGTCTACGTTCTATTTATTCTGTGCCTCTGTGACAAGACTGACGCGGAAGTTACGGTGTGTATCTGTGCTGACGATCTAGCGTAAAACAACACTAAGGCATTTGAAAAAGATGAACAAACCTTTACCATTGATCTAAACAACTTTGAAAATTGTTACGGAACTATTATACAAAAGAAGGAAAGTAAGAAAAGAAGGAGTTAAATGTGGATATTTGGCAGTATTACTAGGGACAACCGATTCGACAAATATCTTCGTATAACCCTACATAGGTCCGTGTGATGTAAGAATAATGCAGGAAACTATTAATTTCGAAGACAACCGACGCATGTTGTGGAACCTGAGCCAACGCCCTAGAATCGATTGCAGACACTCGTTATACGGTTGCTAAATACTGATCTCCAGTTTCACTTTTCAAGTTATTTAGGCTGGTCAAAAAGTACTCAATAACCACCTGGATAATATCTATAATGACAAATAGGATTCTTATCTGACTAAACATTCTCAGTACAATGTGAGTTACTCTTTTGGACAAATTCATTCTTTATTGATTATAAAAGCAAATTTCTTGTGTTGCTTCATATACATTCTGTGGCAGATCCTAAGATCATTGTGAACTGCTCTAAACATCTTCAATCGTACACGAGACACGCTAAATGAGAAGCAACATCTGACTAAGTTTCTCAAGGAATAACCCCCCCCCCCCCCGGAAAAGAAAAGAAATATAAGCCTTTGTTTGCATCGTGAAATTTGGCATTAGGCTACTGGAATATGCCATTTGACAGAATTTAACATTGGAACCATATATTGGATAACATTCTGTCACTCTCCACTACCATAATAATAACAACTGTTTGAAGAGATACACTCCATAGCCAATATCGCTTGGCTGGTCATTTATTTAAGACTAGCAGTAAACCCGGCGTTGCCCGGGTGTTTATTTATCCTATACTCTCGTAGTCCATATCCCCTTCCCCCCTCTTTCTGCATTTATCTCTTTCTCTCCCATATCTCTGCCCCTCTCCACATTTCCCTCTCTCGGCAAAGTTTTCTGCAAGGTCTGTCTTGTACCATACAAACATTTATGTACCTAGTGATTTTGATCTTGGTTTAATAGTCGTGTGTGCAAAAATTCATAAAGATTCGAGTAAAAATATGCATTTTGTAAAATTCCGTAAATACCTTCCATCATGTACCGAAAGAAATTTTATACAGACAGTGACATCTCTCTTGTTTGTAAGGTAGAGTGTGCAAAATTTCATCAAAATCGGAACAAAACTATACATTTATATGCAATAGAAACGCAGGGCCACATCGAGAAACGCACTTTGTTGTTCTCAAATATTCCAGTTTTATTTCAGACAACCCATGATGTGAGAATAACGAAAAGAAAAAAAAATTAGAAAAAAAATCTGTGAAATCGGTTGAGCCGTTCTCAAGTTATGGCGCGACCAAGGTATTTAGGAATCCATGCACCGTATGAAACTTAAAGTAAACAGTGACCTTTCTCTTGTTTTGAAGGTCAAGCGTGCGATATTTCTTAAGATCGGAATGAAACTGTAGATTTCGTGAGTCTGAACCTCTTAGCTTTCTTAGCTGACGTTTTCTACCTATAAACTATATTCCTGCCAAATTTCAGCTTCAGAGGTAAGTAGTTTTCGAGATTTCGTGTTTAGTCAGTGAGTGAGTGACTGTCCTTTCGCTTTTATACAGATAGAGATTAAGAATACAGATTTATTTTTATTTTTATTTTTTATTTTGGGTGCCAGAGAATTAAGGGAGACTTGCAGACAAAAACAAATAATACATGCAAACCCGAAATGCTAAGTTTATTTGATAGAAGGTTGTGTCTGATGCGACAATTTTACGGAATCAACAGCGAAACTGTTGTGAGCGGTAGACTTCTTTTCGTTTCATCATTTTGTGGTGGTGGGGGGGGGAGGGCGATTACTTACAAAACGCTTCATAAACGTCCAAAATTACTTGCAAACTTTGCTGCAGGTCCCTAACTACTCCCAATTTCTAATAATTGCCGCATAAATCTGGGTATTCTCACGCGGTGGCCTCTTATTATTTATGTAAACTTGCTTTGCGTCTTTTGTTTTTGGGTCAGAAACCTTCGTAGCAGTACGGGGAACGGTTTACCAAAGTTTCATTGCAATGGAATAAATTTTTTATGAACACATAGAGGACATACAGAGAAACATTCATTTATATACATATATAGATTACTAGTTTAAGTAAACAAATTACTAACATTTGATCTCATTTTTTACATTCTCTAAACTGCAATAGAAAATCTAGTAATTTGTAGCACAGAAAGGGTAAATGGCCTATGTCTGCCACAACTTGACAAAAGAAAGCACAAACGGAGGACACTACAAGTAACGGTCAATATCGTAGGAAGGACGATCGTCTGCAAGTAATAATTTGCTGCTCCCTTTTGTCAAGGTTTCCATTGAGAGTTGTGACAAATACAGGCGATACGTCCTCTCACTGTGGAACAAACTAGCACAGGCACTTGTATATTTTTAAATAATGTAAAGAAAGAGTTCAGATGATGGTTACATTGCTCAAAAATGGGGTAACCTCAAACTCGGCACAACCGATTCGGCAAATATCTTGGTATAACACTACATAGGTCCGTGTCATGTAAGAATAATTTGGAGGAAAACCGACACATGTTGTGGAGCCTGAGCCAACGCCCTACAAACGATTGCAATCACTGCTAAATACTGATCTCCAATTTCACTTTTGAAGTATAAAGTACGCCACAAAATTTCCCTTTGTTGGGTCGACGAAGTCATGATGTTCTTTTTTCATTTTCCAGGAGTGTAAATACCTTCTTGGTTGAGCAGCTGGTTATAAATCCTTAATGTTCGCGTTTTGCTCCAACAGCAGGCCATCATCAAGTTATCTGCGTAGGAGATGTAACACAAGAATTCCTAAACAGAACAGTGAAATGGGGGGCATGAACTTATTTTGTGCTAAGGAGACTTGCACGAAATTAAAAGGGTTACAAGGCAGTCTTCTTTGTGTGATGCTGTTTTGTTTTGTGGCTTCGAAACGTTAAAAAGTGTTTTTGTTTCTGTAGTTTCCGTACTCTCCTACAAAAAATCGACTAATTGGATTAGAAGAGGAACAGATTCGGTATTGATGTAAAAAGGACAAAACCAATATCAAATTACCTTGAAGGGAACAGCAGACCCAAAACAAACCCATGTTTGCAATGAAAGTCAGCAAGAGGGCGTGGTGTGCTGCTCCGCCGACGTGTGTGGTTGCCTGCGGGAGTGTGGGCAGCCAGTGTCATAGGAAGTCAGTGTACGAGGGAAGGAGGGCAGCTGTGCGCTAGCTATTTGAACAGAAATTGTCATGATATACTTATAAATAAAAGCTATTGTAATATTTCAACTACATGGTCATTATAACATCTAGAAAAGTTTGATCTTAGCATGAAAACTGATGATTTAGGATGTGTGGGTATCCAGAATGAGTGCGCTTTGCTATTTAAAATTCTTCCAGTAAATTTAATTTTCGTCCGTTCTGCGCCAAAAGAAAATGTTCGGCAAAGCGTACTTTAAACGTCCGATCTATCTGTCCCATATAAGTATAGCAGACACACCTAATCACCATCGTCTTTTCGTTTTTTCTTTATTGTGTTTGACGCCCCTGTGGGGCAGGCTGGCAGCGGAATCGGCGCCGCTCTCCAGCCGAGCGAATATACAAATAGCCCAGGAGAACAAAAACATGTGCAAGGTGTTAAAAAAAACGGAGATAGAAAATATACATAGCACACATGGGTGAACAAATGAGTTGAAAACGGTGTAAACTTCATACATATTCAATTAAAACGTTGCCACGGTGGCTAAAAACAATGAAGTTACAACCAACACTGAAACGGTGACAAAAACGGTGACAGCAAAATACTACACGCAACACTCGTTTTGCCGTGTAACGTCGGTTGCAACACTAAAAAACATTGAAGTTACAACACCACATCACTGTACACGGCTAAATCGGCGTAGGTGAAAACAGCGTAAACAAGAACACAGCAGGAGTTAGGGAGAGGAGAGGCGGAGCCGCGGAAAAAAAAAAAAAAAAAAAGAAAAGAGGAAGATGGGGACTGGAGGAAATGCGCGGAAGAACTAGTAGGGAAGAGGTGGGAGTGGGGCACCAACAATGGGAGGGATGAGGAGGGGGGGGGGAGGAATGAAGGCGCATCATATATTGCGAGGAGGCGGGACTAGGGCTGACAGGAAGATTAGGTTCCAAAAAATTTAGGTACCAAATATTTCCATCAGATTAAACACTGCACAACACTAACTCCCGCACAAATGATACTGACTGACTAACACATATATCCACAGATATATGACAAAGAAGTTAATAAGGAACATAGCATACATAAAATGCAGGCGGTATCGAAATCAAATAGGCTAATAGGAAACATAATATACATAACATTAAAATAAAATGAAATTAAGATATCGGGGATAGGCCCCTCTCACTCTCGAAGAATGTTGGCAAGCGGCAACGTAAGTGCATCTTCATAACATCTTCTCAGGCACTAAGCTACCAATTGGATCTCGACTACCACGCAAGACCTGGACAGCACTGAACAGAATTAGAACGGGATATGACAGGTGTAATGGAGCACTTCATAGATGTTACAAGCTGTTTAATCCAGACTGTGATTGCCGATCTCCACGCCATACGATACATCTCATTGTCAGAGACTGTATGCTTCGAGTCTATTGTGGAAGAGGAGAAGATTTCCTGCTGGCAACCACAGAAGCTGTGCCTTAGTTTCAAGCATTGGACTTTGTATTATCAAACTTATGTTAAAACTTATAAAACTTATGTTGTGTTGCAAAGGTCATTGTTTCCTTTCTGTGTATTTGCCGTGTGTGTATCCGCCATACGCTAAATAAATAAGGATGTTCCGGGTGGGCCGGTCTCGGGATAGTATACATGCGGTTTTCACGCGCTTCAAGAGGTTAGTGTCATTGAAACTGCCACCACTCAGGCCATCTCCTTCTACTAACTGTGTCGCATTCGTATGAGTTTCGCGACCGTGCTTTATGAAACTACATGAATTATGATACCCTATTGTCTTAGGCTCGTCAGAAACAGCATAATCAGCACATTCATCCTACGTATACCATGGCATTATTCGGTTCTATTTACATTAGTTAGTTTGTTCCAGCATACGCCTGTTTGTTGTTTCCTCCGTCTCCGCGGGATTTTAATGTCATCCCGCAATGAGGAAAACGTAAAGCATCTATTTTCTCTCACCTTATTGTCCATTACCTGCACCAAACTTTCATTAACGACCGAAGGACTCCCACTCTGTTGTTCATCATACACATTTGTACGGCCATCTTTAAATGCTCTCACCCACTTTCTTAGCATTCCGTCATTCACAATGTTTTCTCCGTAATCTGCACAGAACTCACGATTAATTTCGATCGCATTAAGGCCTTTAGTACTAAGAAATCTTGTAATAGCCTGTACTTCACAGTCGACGGAACTCACGATTTTCGGAAGCACGCCGCGGCAGAGTGGCCGAGCACGTTGAGGCGGTATGCTACGAAGCGCGAGGCCGTTCCCTGTCGGGGGTTCGAATCCCCCCCTCTGGCATGGATGTTTGTGCCGTCTTTAGTATAAGCTAGTTCATAAATAGTTTGTAGGATGACTATGACCCCATAGTTAAATCCCATAAGCTCTATAAACATATGAACATTTGAATCGGAAGCACCTTATACACTCAGTACACAACGTAATCAAGGAAGAAACTGTAATAGCGTCATGCGCAGACAATAGATGTAGGTACCCAATGCACATGCGCAGAACGCCGCGGTGTGGCAAAATGGTAATTAAGGCTAGTTTACACGACGACACTAGGTTTCATGAAACTGCGCTAATGGCCAGTGCGCATGCGCGGCAGGCGGTCGCGCAATTCGTTGGCGAAACTAAACAGTTTCGGCACCTTCCAACTTTGGCGAAACTGATTGCACGTGTTTTTAGGTTAGGTGATAACCAATACAGAAATAATTCGGTTTTTGAGCATATATACGATGCATTGGTGTTTGTGCGATTTCAACGATGGAAATCTTAGGAATAAGCAGCGGCGTGTTGGTGCTCTTCAAGAAATTATTCGTGAATTTAACATTGATGGGGTGCCGGTTATAGTGAACTGCAGACTAAAATACATTCAATTCAAAATACCTATGCAAACGAACTATGGCAATTGTGGATTTCGGGACACGGTACAGGTACTGTAGAGACCAATATGTACACGACAAGAAACGTAATGCAATTTGTAATTTCAGTTCTGGTGACAATGCTTCATGCTTAACAGTATCTTGTTTCTTTATCGCATTAGTAATTCTGTTTAAAAGGAACGTGAACTCCTCTGGGGACATTCTAAGTTGATTAAAATAACTTCTTGCAGCAAGGTAGCTGAACAACCGAGCTGACGTCTTTTTTAATCCAGTCACGAACCCAAACACGTTTCTTATTCTCTTTATGTTTAGTCTTATGAAGAGACTTCTGACAGAGAAGCAATAGCTCCGCCACAACTGTTACAGCTACCAAGACTTTCATTCTACGGCGACTGAGGCACTCACAAAACGACGAAACTGAAGTGTATGGTATTGGCGCCGTGTCTACAGACATACACGAAATGGATTTCATGCAACGAGTGTCGCAACCTAGTGTCGTCGTGTAGACTAGCCTTTACTTAAAAAACACGCCTCGTATAATAGTTTGCTCTCGCGTACTTCCCCTCCGTCCATCCATAACCCTCCCCCAAACCCATTTCACCTGTTCCCCTTCTCTTACGTCTCTTCCTTCCTCATCCACCCTTTCACCACCCATCTCTCCACGTAACGTATTTCTTAGAGCGGCCTGCACGACCAGTGGCCACAGCGCCAGCAGTCGGCCGTATAAGATGCAAATACCGCGCAACTGTTGCGTGCCCAGCCGCTGAGGGTTCGATTGCTTCATTTCCGTGTCCGATCGTAAATCGCGTTACGACTGTGGCCTACATCTGTTGCTGCCAAAGGGCACCGCTACGTTAGTGCAACATACGATTCTCGCTAGTCGGAAGGAACATAGCTTTGTTTTCCGCACGTTAAGGCAACATAAGAATTCATGAGAAACTGCGCGCGATGAAGGTAAGGTACAAACCCCTTTTGGTGTTATAAGCTATTTCTGATTTGCCTCTGCGGGAAACACAGTGAATATCTGACGGCTTCCGATGAATCAAGATCTATATTTACTCTGAAAATCACATTTAAATACCCGGCATAGGGATCGTCTAACCACTTTCGTAATAGTTCTCTAGTTCTTAAAAAGCGCGCGGGAAAAAAGGTACACCCTAATCTTTCCATTTTTGAGACGGTTTCTTTTATTTTACAATGAAAATCATGTCTCTCTAAGTAGGTGGCTGCTAACAAACTACTGTGCATTCGCGTTCGGATGAGAAAGATGCTGAAAATCTTTTAGAAATAGATCCCGCTACGACGAAGAACGCTTTTCTTTCAATCATTTCGACCAGAACTCGTGCATAGAACGGAATCGAAGGTGTCTTGAAAGAAGTCTGTGCGATGAACATAACAAGAAGACTAGTGACATGTAGTCTTAGAAAATCAGGCCTGCTGAAGGTAAAAAAAGAGTAGTAGACGTGTTACGTTATTTCATTGGCAAAATAAATTCTGATGACCGAAGTAAAGAAGATATAAATTGGAGAATAGATTTGGGAATAACATCATTTCTGCAGAATAGTTTTTTGCCATTTGATAATTCTTTCAATGTTAAGAAGCCCTTTCTTGAAGGATTTGTCCGAGTGTAGCCTCGTTCGGGAGTGAGAGGAGAACGCTTAGCAATTAAAAATAAAAATAAAAACAAACACGGTTGAAGGATTTGAAATGTGGAGCAACAGACGAATCCTGAAATTGAGATCGGTACACCGCATAAATAAAGAGGAAGTACTGAACAGAATTGAGGAGAAAACATATTCCTGGCAGATCTCGACAGAGAAAGATGGATTGAGGGGATGCATTCTGAAACACCAACGAATCGTGAATTTAGCATTGGAGGAAGCGTATGGGGTAAAAATCGCAGAGGGAAACGGAGAGACGATCACAGCAAGCACGTTCAAATGGATGTACGTTGCCGTTCTTACTCAGCGATGAAGAGGCATGCTCAGGATAGGGTAGCGTGAATAGCCGCATCAGACTAATCACTGGAATGGAGATCACAACGACGACCTAATACTCTATTCCATGTATTGCGATAGTGCAACTGGCTTCTTACTGGAAGCGACATATTTTGACTATTGAGTTAGGTTATTGCTTCGATGTATTAAATTTATCGCGTGTTCACGTGTATATTCAGATTCGCATTAAGTGTCTGGTTAGTGTATCCTTGCGCCTTGTGAATCACATCTTTTGTTTGCATTTTGGTAGTACCAGCGCTAGTCGTCTTTGTTTATATGCTATATATACCTTCACTGATGAAATATTAAATGCTTTGAATAACCGGACATCACCAGTTGGGATTTTTTGTGATCTCTCAAAGACTTTTGATTGTGTAAATCATGGGGTTCTTCTAGATAAGCTTAACTATTGTGGTATGAGTGGGACAGTGCACAAATTGTTTAAATCATACTGAACTGGAAGAGTGCAGAAAGTTGAAATAAGTAGTTCATATGATATAGATGAAACAATTAATTCTTCTAACTGGGGAGTTATAAAAAATGGCGACCAACAAGGTTCGGTCTTGGGTCCTTTGCTGTTCTTAATATATATTAATGACTTGCCATTCTACATTCACGAAGATGCTAAGCTAGTACTTTTTGCTGATGGTACAAGTATAGCTATCACACCTGACAAATAGGAATTAACTGATGAAATTGTAAATGATATCTTCCAGAAAGTTATTAAGTGGTTCTCTACAAATGGACTCTCATTAAACTTTGATAAGACCCTTATAAACAGTTTCATACAGTAAATGGCATGACACCATTAATAAATTTAGACTTTGAACATAAATCTGTAGCTAAGATAGAATATTCAAAACTTTTAGGTGTTTGCATTGACGAGGGACTTAATTGGAAGAAACATATTGAAGATCTCCTGAAACGTCTGAGTACAGCTACTTACGCTATCAGAGTCATTGCAAAATTTGGTGATGTACATCTCAGTAAATTAGCTTACTACGCCTATTTTCATTCACTGCTTTCATATGGGATCATGTTCTGAGGTAATTCAACATTAATTAAAAACGTATTCATTGCACAAAAGCGTGTAATCAGAATAATTGCTGGAGCCCACCCAAGAGCATCCTGCGGACATTTATTTAGGGATCTAGGGATACTCACTGTAGCTTCACAATATATATATATTCACTCATGAAATTTGTTATTAAAAATCCGACCCAATTCAAAAGTAATAGCAGTGTGCATAGCTACAACACTAGGAGAAAAGATGCTATTCACTATTCAAGGTTAAATATAACTTTGGCTCAGAAAGGGGTGAAAAAGTCTTGAGTCACTTACCAAGTAGCATCAAAAGTCTGACAAATAGCCAGAAAATTGAAAAAGAAATTAAAGGAATTTCTGAATGGCAACTCCTTCTAAAATGTAGATGAATTTTTAGATAAAACTTAAAAATAAAATAAAATAAAATAATATAAAATTTTAAAAAATCCTTAAAATATTGTTTGTCAAGTATAGACAACATTTACTAAACTGACACGTTCCACATCATTACGAAATGTCGTATATATGATCTATGGAACAAGTATTAATCTTATCTAATCTAAACTTACCCTCTGTCGAATCTAAATCGCACCTTTTTAGTCGTTTTCTTCTCTGGGTATTATATTAATGGGTATGGACTGTTACTTCTTGTGCGGATTCAAGCTGACACTTCGTTCCTAGCTTCGGGCTGTGTAAACCACGGTCGATATGCGTCATAGTTGTCGACCGGCCGTTGGAACCGAACGAACGTCTGTCACTCCCGGTGTGTCCACCGAGCCACTGCGACAAGACCTGATGCTGCTGACACTCCACCACGCCTCCGTGCGTGGCAGGAAACGAAAGACTTACTGGGTAACCGAAAGTGAGGCGCTATCTTTGACAATGTTCCTGAGCCAGATGCTTATCCTGACGTCCGCTCCCAGTTTGCAAGATCCGGCCTATGATGGTGGGTTTGCTAGTTGTTGGGAACTCCGTTAGGCGGGTAAAGGAGCCCCTTAGAGATATGGATGCTAGGGGGGGGGGGGGGCGAGGGGAAGGAGAGGAGACCAACGTGCACTCCGTGTGCATACCGGGTGGTGTCATCCCAAATGTAGAACAGGTCCTCACTGACGCCATGAAGAGTACGGGGTGCAGCCACCTGTAGGTGGTGGCTCACCGCGAGCCACCGCGGTACCCCAATGATGTGTGTCACTTTGGATCGGTAGTGATTCTCTCCCGTTTTGATCGGCTATCTGATGTGGTAAGGACTGCAAGTCTTACTTGCAAGATGAAACTAGAGCTCGCCATCTGCAGTATAGTAGACAGGACCGAAAGTGGACCTTTCGTAAGGAGCCGAGCTGAGGACCTAAATCAGAGACTGAGACGTTTCTGCGACAGTGTAGCCTGCAGATTCATCTACATTGGCCATCGGGTGATGGGAATCCGGGTCCTCTGCGAAGGCGTGTACTACACACAGGAAGCGACTATGCGGATAACGGGGGTTGTGTGGCGTGGACGGGGCGGATTTTTAGGTTAGAGGGCCTCCGCAACATACAGACAGAAATTCATTCTCAAAGGGTACAGGACAAAGATAGCACGAACACAGATCTAAAAACTACTTGTCTAAATGTTGTAAATTATCGAAGCTGTGTAGGGAAAGTACTAGAGCTCCAAGAGCTAATAGAAAGTACTGGATCTCAAATCACTATAGATAGCGAAATCTGGCTGAAGCTTAAGTGGTTCGTGTGTTTGTAAAACTTATGAGACTTAACTACGGGTTCATCAGTCCCTAAACTTACAAACTACTTATGAACTAAATTACACTAAAGACAGCACAAACATCCATGCGCGAGGGGGGATTCGAACCCCCGGCGGGGAACGGCCTCGCGCATCGCAGCATAGCGCCTCAATGCACTCAGCCGCTCCACCGTGGCTACTAACGCTTACGATCAGCAGAAATTTTCACGGCATGGCAAATGGTGTTCAGAAAGTATAAATTGAATAAAATGGTTGGTGGCGTATTAATTGCTGACACAAACCGTTTATCTTGTAGCGAAGTTGATGAAGGTAGTTCTTTTGATATGGGTAGAGGTTATACCGGACAACAGGAAATATATATACTAACCCAAACTCAGACGATTCGATTGCAGAAATGTTCAAAGAAAGCTTGGATCAAATTTCAAATATGTTCCCATGGCACACAAATTAATGGGGACTTTAACTTAGCCTCTATATGTTGGCAAAAAATACATATTTAAAACAGGAGGCAAGAATAAATTTCGGCCAAAATCGTACTGAACTAATTCTCAATTTATGATCCCATTAGAATAGTAAATGGTTGTGAAAATTTACTTGACCACGTGACCTCTTTGCAACTAATAATCCGGAGCTAGTAAAGAGCATCAAAACAGACACAATGATTAGTCACCGCAGAGATGTTGTTGCGAGACTGAATATCGGATTTCCCAAACATATATTTATTCAATAAAGCAGATAAAGCTACGATCAACGCTTTCTTGAGACAGCAGTCTTTCGAAATTAACAATGTGAGTTTGGATCAGATGTGGCTCACATTCAGATAAATAATATCGACAACAATTGACAGATTTATAACAAATTAACAATCTGACCCGCCGTTGTATAGAAAACAGGTTAGATCACTGTTGCAAAAAGAAAGAAAAAAAAGCAAGCCAAATCTAAACGGACACAGAATCCCCCAATTAACTCTAAACTGCGAAAAGCTCATAATAATTTCGATAACGAAACCCTGCCTCGTAACTTGGTAGAAAATCTGAAGAAATTCTGATCATTTGTAAAGTATGCTAGCGGCATAACACAATCAATACCTTCACTGCGCCAGAACAATAGTGATGCTACTGATAACATTTCTGCTAAAGCAGAATCGCTGAACACTGCTTTCCGAAATTACTTCACTAAAAAGACGAAGTAAGTACTTCAGAATTCTGATGAAATTCAGTCGTGACATTCAACTTTACACTTCTTCTTTTGACCATTTAGTGAATTGTTGCATTATGTGTCAGTGGGATCAAATTACGATAATCTTATCCCACCAATGTCAGAGATATATGATGGCTACGTTGAAATATCTTCACAGTTATTTTACATCGGTCTGTGAAATGTAATAAATTGTGCGCTCTAAATTATTGTCTGAAAATTAAAAGTAGCATCATGCCTGACACACGAGCAGAAATTCATTAATCGTTATCTGTAGGCTGTGCCTGCTGTTAATTTTAGATGATTAATTGGTGAGCGCCCTGTCATAGTAATTGGTTGGGCAGGCTTTAAACACTAATGAACCGTGAACGGGTGACAACGGCACTTCGACACTTCAACCTGCACCTTAATTTGATGTTCATCCCTTATATTGATGCATCTGGTGTTGAAGTCTTCCGCTTTGATATTTTTTACTGAGATGTGTGGTGACAACTGTAATATACTTTAAGAAGTGCACGTTGCCAACCAACAGCTGTTTATTATATTTACAACTTTACTAGTTTCGGTTATGAAGCATCACCAGGAACGTAAATTAAACAGACTGATTACGTTGGTACATTTTCTGTTACTATATCTATGTCTCGTCATTGAAGTTATTCTTTGAATTCTTCACTATAATTGAGCTTGGTATTGTTAGGTTTATCATCAAGACCTAGTGTCAAGTGATGTTTTTCCTATCTTATAGTGTTTGACATAGATATGGTGACAGAATATGTACCAACGTAATCAGTTTGTTTTATTTACTTTTCTGATGATGGTTCACAACCGAAATTGGTAAAGTTGTAAATATAATAAATAGCTGAGGATTGGCAATATGCATTATTTCGAGTATTAAGCGTTTCATTGCAGCATATTATTACTGGCATTACTAACATGTGAGCTTCCTTATGTGCCGATTTTGAAATAGCGTTAGGTGGTAAAGAAATAAAATAATTTTGCATGGTAGGACATATCATTATGAAATACTGAAGGACTTACATTATCGACGTATCGACCGAATTTTCTGCTGTAACCTTCAGGTTGGTAGGATACTAGAAAGTGTTGAACACTGGTGAATATCTCAGTGGACACGTAAAAAAATTAAATTACTTTACTATAACTATCCGCTTTGGCACGAATATTATTTTATTCAAAATGACAGTAGTCATGAAAAGCTAAGAACTTACTAGAACATTTCTATTTATATTCATGTGGTAACAAATATTTTGAAGGGCATAATGTGATCCTCAGGGTTCTATTCATGAATACATAAAGGTGGAACACTAGATAAATGAAGTTACTGACTTTAAAATTTGAAGACGAGAGTGTCCATTAGAGAAAGCAAATAATACGAAAATGATTCTTCGAACACCTTCTGTAAATGGACGATCATGCCACATTTTTTACCTCCGTTGACCCTCAAAGACCTTACTGTTACATATTATTGGGTTCTTCTCGAAAGTCGCTATCTTAAAATAAGCAGAAAACTATAGCATGCAATAACAAATGTTGACTTTCATAGCCCTGAAGCGACCCAACAAGCACATACAAAAAAAAAAAAAAAAAAAAAAAAAAAAAATCCCTTGTATTCTGGCCCCGTTGTATCATGCAACTTTTAACCAAAAACGTTTCAGTTGCTATGCTACTATTACACCTCAAACATTGTGACAGGGAAATGTGTTAAGATCTTGGTTTGCTCACTTTAGCAAGACGGAATAAGGTCAGCAGCCGGCAGCAGAAAATGCTCACCCGCCTTGCGTGATGACGGCAGCCGCTGCGTCGGCAAGTTGGAAAGCCTACCGTCAGCGAACTGTGTGTGAGTGAAATGGCTGTCAGGCAGAGACGCAGCTAGTAAACATTTCATAACTACACGTAACTCCGTCACAAGAGTGAATGAGACCGCGGATGCGTCAGCGGTAAAGACACATCAGACGAACACTGCATTTTCAAAGCGAACACATTCAAACCGTTTCATACGTCATAGTTTCAGCCAATTTTATGTATAAATACTCCCACATTTAGAAGTAGCAGTCACTTGGTCTTCTGAATCGACGATTCCCAGGAGGTAGTCGTCAGTTCACTGGCCTAATCGTTGTGCTCAGTCCGACTTCAGAGGGGTCCCTGCGTGGATCCACTGGCCGCTGCATAGCCTGGCGAAGGGATAGAGCACTTCACAGTAACAGTCTTTGCATCGCTTCCCGGCATCGCGGCCCGGGCACTACCATCATGCGAAACACCAAGGTTGCATCTCGAAGGCGACGCCACCTACTGCTCTAGCTCCTGTCGAGCTAGCGCCTTCATCAAACTTATGTATGTTACGGAATGAAATGTGTCAACTATAATTCTGTTTCACTAGTGTCCCTTGGTGCTCCACCAGGTTCCACGCCTCATCCTAAAGCCGGGAACACACCGCTCTTCCCCAGCAATACTTTCGAAATTCTTTCTAGCAAAAGTTAGTACTCACCGTGTATATTTGCGACACAGAAGAGAACCTATGACGGATTCCGTGTTGCATGTTCGTTGATTAGCGGGAGTCGTGTAACACGCAGAGTAGGACGTGTGGTGACGGGTGTATCGCTCTCTCAAAACCTCACAGTAGGGTAATATGCGGCCCCGACAGGTGGCGGCGGTCGGCGTGGGGAGCATCTGCAGTGGACGGCGCAAATATTTTGAAGGGCATAAGATGATCCTCTGGGTGCTTTCATGAATAGATCAATGTGGAACGCCTTGTAAAATCAAGTTACTGACTCTGAAATCTGAAGACGAGAGTGTCCATTAGAGAAAGCAAATAACACGAAAATGATTCTTCGAACACCTTCTGTAAATGGGCGACCATGCCACATTTTTTTTACCTCCGTTTACCTTCAAAGAACTTGTTATTGTTTGTTGTTGTGGTCTTCAGGCCGCAGACTGGTTTGATGCAGCCCTCCATGCTACCCTGTCCTGTGCAAGTCTCTTCATCTGGTAATACGTTCGGCAACCTACATCCTTTTCAATCTGCTTACTGTATTCGTCCCTCGATCTCCCTCTACTATGTTTACCCCACACGCTTCTTTCTAATGCTTAGTTGACAATTCCTTGATGTCTCAGAATGTGTCCAACCAATATATCCCTTCTGTTAGGATATGTCAGAAACTCCTTTTCTCTCTGAGCCGGTTAAGAACCTCCTCATTAGTTACGTGATCTACCCATCTAATTTTAATCATTCGTCTGTAGCACCACTTTTCAAAAGCTTCTATCATCCTTTTATCTGAACTGCTTATCATTCACGTTTCACTCCCATACAATGCTAAACTCCAGACAAATGTTTTCAGAAAGGACTTCCTAACATTTAAATTAATATTGGATGTTGACAAGTTTCTCTTCTTTAGAAACGATTTTCTTCCCATAGCCATTCTGCATTTCATATCTTCTTCGGCCATCAGAAGTTACTATGAAACATCTGCTCCGAAGAAACAGACATGTTTGATGGCACCGCAGCCATATATATGATATTAAATAATCATTTCTTCGCCATTTGCGAATTCTGCCGACAACAGCTGAATTCTTAAAGATGTTCTATTATTTGATGTCAAATGAATATTTGTGCCGGACCGGGATTCGAACCCGGGTCTCCCACTTTTCGCGAGCGGTCGCCCTGCCGGGGAAAGTGTTCGGATGGCCTAGTGGTAGAGAAAGTAGAACATCTTTAAGAATGCAGCTATTGTCGGCAGAATTCGCAAATGGCGAAGAAATAAGTGATTGTTTAACATGAGAAGTTATCTTGCTACCCAAATAACAAAATTCATCAAGTATTTTTATTGTCTCATTATCTAATCTAATTTCTTCAGCGTCGCATGATTTTCTGACAAAGACCTTACTGTTACATATTATTGGAATCTTCTAGAAAGTCGCTATCATAAAATAAGCACAAAACTATAGCATGAAATTGAAAAAAAAGTTGACTTTTCATATCCCTGAAGCGACCCACCTAGTAAAGAAAAACCAACCTCATATTCTGGACCCCGTTGTATCATGTGGACTGGACTGGAGAGAACACATAGAAAATATTGTGGGGAAGGCGAACCAAAGGTTACGTTTCATTGGCAGAACGCTTCGAAGATGCACCAGCTCCACCAAAGATCAATGTTCAAATGTTTGTATAGCTTATGGGACTTAACTACAGGGTTATCAGTCCCTAAACTTACAAACTACTTATGAACTGACTAATCGGCACAAATATCCTTGCCCAAGGGGGGATTCGAAGCCCCGACCGTAGTGGACGTGCAGACCATGACTGGAGCGCCTTAGTCCCCTCGGCCACCGCGGCCGGCTCTACCAAAGAGACTGGCTACATCACACTTGTGCGTCCTCTCCTGGAGTGCTGTTGCCCCTTGTGGGACCCTCACCAGGTGGGACTGACGGAAGACATTGAGAAGTTTCAGACAAGGGCAGCACGTTTTAAAAAAAATGTTCAAATATTTGTAGAGCTTATGGGACTTAACTACGGGGTCATCAGTCCCTAAACTTACAAACTACTTATGAACTACTTACGAACTAGGACGGCACAAATATCCAAGCCCGAGGGGGGATTCGAACCTCCGACCGTAGTGGCCGTGCTGACCGTGACTGGAGCGCCTCAGTCACCTCGGCCACCGCGGCCGGCCAGCACGTTTTGTTTTATCACGTTACGAGGGGGAAGCGTCACGGAAGTGTTGCACGAATTGGGGTGAAAATCATTAAAAGAAAGACGTTATTCATTGCGGCGTGATCTGTTTGCGAAGTTTCAATCACCGACTTGTACTTCTAAATGTGAAGATATTTTGTTAGCATCCATCTACTTAGGGAGACATGACCAATCACAATAAAATAAGAGAAATCCGAAAACGGAATGATTTAGGTGCTCTTTCTTCCCGCGCGCTATTAGAGAATGGAACGGTAGAGAAAAGTTATGAAAGTGGTTAATGAACACTCTGGCAGGCACTTAAATGTGAATTGCAGAGTATCTATGTAGATGTAGTTGTAGATGTAACTTTTACCCACAAACGTTTCAGCTCCTGGCATACTTTCGGAATTCTTTGTGGGAGTAACTCACCCTGTAATTTGTGATACAGAAGAGAACCTATTACAGGTCCCGTGTTGCATGTCCGTTGATCAGCAGGAGTCGGGTAACACGCAAAGTAGGACGCGTGGTGACGGGTGTATCGACAGACAAATATATACAGACGGCAAACCTCTGTAAGGGCCCGGTCCCATGCTCATGGGTGCGGGGAGGGAGGGTTTCCAGCAGTTGTGTAAGATGTCCCATGATGGCGCTGCGGTCAGGAGTAGCCCTTTAAACTGACCAGAGCAGGCGGCAGGTATTGGCCGTCCCCATCACCACTTCCCCTCAAACGCCAGCACGCCGGAAACAAAAGTGGGGCCTCGTGGCAGGCGGCACGAGCTCTCCCCTCACCCTCCCCTCCACGCTACCCTCTGACGTGCGAGAGGCACCCTTAGCCAGGGAACTGCCTGACACCTGCTAGCATCTTACGGAACTACGGGGGGAGTGCAGCGTAGGACTGTGGTTTAGGGGGGGGGGGGGGCTTCTCCTCTGTGTATGTTACTCTGTGGTGTATCACGCACTCAAAACCTCCCAGTAGGGTAATAATGCAGCCCCGACAGGTGGCGGTAGTCGGCGCGGGGAGGAGCGTCTGCAGTGGACGGCGCGGCAGGTGGACAGTGGCTGCCCGAGTCTCATTACCCGGAGAGCCGCTTACTCAATCCGCGGCCGGCCACTTAAATCTATTACTGGCCGACTGCGCATGCGCGAGCCAGTGAGGCGGCCGGCGATTTCCGCCTCGCGGGATGCCGAGGCCTTCTGGGGGCGTTCGCGGTCGGCGGCACGGCGTCTACATTACGCGAATCTCCATCTACACTGCTGGCCGACCACAGCACAACGAGAAGAAGGACCGGACATGTCACTGCTAAATTCATTTGCGAGATAATATGCTGTACTAAGATCACGTCAAGTGACGGAGACAATGAAACCTTTATCTATGCAATGTGGTATTTGACAAATGTCTGGATCTTAAATAGATAATATCATCTTACTCTCATAAAATCCTTTTATTTGCTCTTGAATTGTAGTATTTCGTAAAAAAAGGGAGGGGGGAAATAAAATAAAAATATTCTGAAAGCCCGCTAGAACGCCCCATTACTATCATGTAATGTCTATAACATCATCTGACACGAAGCTGCTCCTCCTGGCGTAAAATGCACTATCAGTGATATATTGTTTGTGCACTCGCGTTTCTTAATGTGGTCTACAAGTCTTGAGTAATACCACCCTGCACAATACATCTATAAAAACTCCAGAAAATTTGTTTTTGCGTGTTCCAAGCGATGAGAAATGTGGTTGGAAATTTTATAGCGGTCACTTCTACTAATTTTTTTGAGGATCATTTTGTTGTAAGTAAACACTCCGTATGATAGTTACTGCAGTGTTAGTTCACTATTAAATATAAGCCGCGCGAACCTGGCTGTTCGCTCTAAGGTGCCTTGCTGCGGAATGTGTGGCTGCTTCCCGTTTGGATTAGATTATATTAGATTAATTGGTTCGTTCCATAGATCCGTGTTGAGGCGATCCTCCTGGATGTGGAACATGTCATGTTTTTATTTTTACAAGTTGATACTATAATGATACTAATACAGGTACATACATTTTTCACAAGCTGATAATACAATAATACTAATAGTATGAATACAGGTACATGCATTATTAAGAATTCGACAGTGGAGTAGGAGTTGGCCACTAGAAAGTCTTTTAGGCTCCTCTTAAACTGATCTTTATTTGTAGGTAAATGTTTTGTGGTTGTTGGTAAATTATTGAAAATTTGTATTCCTGAGTAGTGGACCCCTTTTTGAACTAAATTAAGTGTTTTGAAGTCCTTGTGTAAATCATTTTTGCTCTTTATATTGTAGATATGAACTGAGCATTTTGTTGGGAAAAGGGATATATTATTTGCGACAAATTTCATTAAGGAATAAATATACTGAGAGGCAGTAGTTAATATACCCAGTTCTTTGAAGAGGCTTCTGCAGGATGTCCGTGAATTTACAGCATAAATAATACGTATTACACGTTTTTGGACTCTGAAAACTTTTCCTTGACTTGAATAGTTACCTCAAAATTTTATATCATATGACATTCTGGAATAAAAATAAGCAAAGTATGCAAACTTTTTTATTTTTATGTCTCCTATGTCTGATACCACTCTTATTGCAAATACAGATTTGTTAAGTCGTTTCTGCAGGTCTGTGGTGTGCTCCTCCCAAGTGAATTTATTATCGAGCTGTAATCCAATTAATTTTATACTTTCAACCTCTTCTATTTGCTCTTCTTCATAGTTTATGGAAATACTGGATGGGAATCTCTTACATTTTCCGAACTGTATGTAGTGAGTCTTTTCAAAGTTAATGTTAATGACTTGGCTTTAAACCATTCATTAATGTCAATGAAAATATCTTTAGCAGACCTTTCTAGAACTATGCTTGATATGCTATTTACTGCAATACTTGTATCATCAGCAAACAAAACGAATTCTGCTTCTGGTAGTAACTGATGAGAGGTCATTAATGTACACAAGAAAAAGCATTGGCCCTAAGATGTAGCCTTGTGGGACACCACACGTAATTTCTTTCTAATCTGATGATGACTGTTGGCTTAATTCACGAGTCCCTTGTACTGACACCCTTTGTTTCCTATTAGTGAGGTACAACTCAAAGCATTTTGCAACAATTCCTGGGACACCATAGAATTTTAATTACTTAAAAAGATGTTATGGTTCACACAATGAAATTGTTAAATCACAGAAAATATCTGCTGTTTGTTAGTATTTTCTAATGAATTAAGTACATTCTCGCTGTAGGTGTAAGTATCCTTCTCGATATCCGAACCTTTCAGAAATCCTAACTGAGTTCTAGATAATGTCATTTGAGGATAAGTAGTTGAGAAGCTGCTTGTACATTACCTTTCCTAGAATTTTTAGAATGTCGGTAAAAGTGAAATTGGTCTGTAGTTTGATACTATATCTTTATCCCTTTTCTTGAAAAGAGGTTTAATATCGACATATTTTAACCAATCAGGAAATGTTCCAGTTATAATAGACTGGTTACGCATATAACTTAAAATTGTGCTAAATTCACAAGAGCATGTTTTAATTAACTTTGTTTATTTTTTATCATAACCATTAGAATGCTTTGTTTTTAAAGATTGTTTTTAAAGATAACTCTCTCGTGAAACGACTTGTCAGTAGACGTAATTCCTATAACACTGCCTTGGGGCATGCCAGAATTCAGTTTCATATCTGAAGAGATCCGTGTAGAATGACATTCTGAGTTCTGCTTGTAAGAAAATTCTCCGCGCCAATCACATAGCCTATTTCATATGCACGTGTTTTGATATCAGGCGAAGGGGAAGAACCGTATCGAACGAGTTGCCGAAATAAAGAAACGTGACCCATATTTGGCAGTCTATGTTGTTCGTAAAAGTTCGCCAAAGTTCGTGATTTACTAAGCACACGATGCTTTTCGAGCTCCGGGAGCACGTCTTCAGGTGCCTCTTGAGCAATTCATGTTTGTTTCTAAGCATTTATTGGTCTGTCAAGACGACCTAGTACATTAAAAATGCGTTTACAGAATTCAAGATGTAACTTAACTCACTGACTTACAGTAGCGAATATACTCGAATGGTATAGCAGAAGACTCATACCATTCGAGTTTATTCAGCATTGTAATTCAGTAATTTAAATCTCAGTTACCCTGTTGTCAATCTGGGGCACGCAAAACTTCAACGATTTGCAACATCCTAAATACAGCGCTGATCTTTCTACAAGATACTTTTATGTATTTTGGGATCTGGAGAAAGACATACATGGGCGTCGGTTTCAGTCGCTCGAGAAGAAGCAACCATAATTGCGGTCACAGATTCCTCAGCGCAGGTCCGAACCCGGAGGGGGTCCCACTACATTCGCTTTCGCACACTACCCACAGAAAAACTGGCGCATGTACTGGGAACACTGAATACTGTAAACTACTGAAATGCTTCGTAAATAAACACATGAACAAAGTGTTGCATCGTCACCATTCTAGGTCATGACAACTTCTCTGGTGAGGGGAAAACATCGCATATAGGTTGGCATTTTGCAATACATACCACATCTGCAGCATATACGTAATATTGCGCTCTTAAATAACTTCTCGGTGTTCCGAGTGGTTTAAGGCGCTGTTTTTCTGAACTGAGTTGTGTGTCGGCCCTTTTAGACACTATCCGAAGGCTCAACGACGTGGGTCGGTGTTCCGGTCAGTATGAATGTGGGTTTTAGGCGATTTTCCACGTCATTTACGCGATTCGAGAACATTTAGAAAAACTTTCCTATAAGAGATGTGTCAACAAAGTAAGTTTGGCTGTATGAAACAAACTTGTACAGAAAAAAGTATTTATTGTACAAAAATCTACAACTGTTAAACTACTTTTCTACATAGCTTCCGATATTTTGTAGGCACTTGTCATAGCGTGGCACCAGTCTTTGTATGCCTTCTTCACAGAAGGTTGCCACCTGGGTATTCAACCATGTGGTAACATAGTCTTTCAGCTCGTCATCGTTGAAGTGTTGGACACCAAGGACAGATTTTAGGTGTAAGAAGAGATAAGAGTCGCTGGGATCGAGGTCCGGGCTGTATAGAGGAAGATTAAAGACGTCCCAGTGAAATACCCGTAAGAGTTGTTTGGTCACATTCGCTGTGTGAGGTCGGGCATTATCGTGGGAGAAAACAACTCCTTTTGATAGTAATCCTCGGCACTTGTTCTGTATTGCGCGACGCAATACCTTAATGGTCTCGCAGTAACCATATAAACTGATTATTAAGCCTCGCGGAAAGAAATCAAGCAGAAAATGCGTTTCCTGTCCCAAAAACCGGTGCACATGAGTTTTCGTGGTGTCAATATTTGCTTAGGTTTAACCTTCGTTGGGGATGAAGTGTGCCGTTTTGTTTCAGGTGTGTCGTACAATACGCAAGTTTCATCCCCCGTGACTATCCGAGAAAGAAAACAACGCCCTTCTTCAATTTAGAGTGTCAAAAACTGACGTGCACTGCCAATCCATTATTTGTATTGTTAATTAAGAATTTTGGGAACCCAACGTGATCAAAGGTTTCGAAATTTCAGTTTTTCAGTAACAATTTCATGAATTAGTGACCGTGAGATTTGTGGAACTTCCATAGCACGGGAACAAAGTGTTAAGTTACGGTTGTGTGAACCTGTTTATAACCACAGACCACAGACGAGCGTCCACTTCGTCCTTCATAGTGCACTTGATCACCTCTTTCAATGAACAGTCGTACCAATCTTCTAACAATTGAATCACTCATAGCATTTTGTCCGTAATGCTCGCAGATTTTCTTTGGTTTAACTTTATTTGCATTTAGATAACGAATCACGGACCTGATTTCACACGAGGCTACATTTTCAATTCAAATATAGAAGCACTACAAAGCACACGTCGGCAGCAGCGAACTGAAGATGGCGTATGTCTCCTCCTTAGAGTAACTTCCGCGCATGCTCGAACTGTGACGTAGCGCTGTGGTGGATAGAAATTAATACGGAACTTAGTTTGTGGACGACTCTCTTACGAGGTGCATTCAAGTTCTAAGGCCTCCGATTTTTTTTTCTCCGGACTGAGATATAAACACGCGCAATGTTTTAAAATGAGGCCACGTTCATTGTCAATACGTCCCAGAGATGGCAGCACCATACGGCAGATGGAATTTTACCGCCAGCGGCGAGAATGAGAACTGTTGTAGATACTTAATATGGCGATGTTTTCCTTACTTGAACAGCGTGCAATCATTCGTTTTCTGTATTTGCGTGGTGTGACACCAATTGAAATTCATCGACAGTTGAAGGAGACATGTGGTGATGGAGTTATGGATGTGTCGAAAGTGCGTTCGTGGGTGCGACAGTTTAATGAAGGCAGAACATCATGTGACAACAAACCGAAACAACCTCGGGCTCGCACAAGTCGGTCTGACGACATGATCGAGAGTGGAGAGAATTGTTTTGGGGGATCGCTGAATGACTGTTGAGCAGATCGTCTCCAGAGTTGGCATTTCTGTGGGTTCTGTGCACACAATCCTGCATGACGACCTGAAAATGCGAAAAGTGTCATCCAGGTGGGTGCCACGAATGCTGAAGGACGACCACAAGGCTGCCCGTGTGGCATGTTGCCAAGCAATGTTGACGCGCAACGACAGCATGAATGGGATTTTCTTTTCGTCGGTTGTGACAATGGATGAGACGTGGATGCCATTTTTCAATGCAGAAACAAAGCGCCAGTTATCTCAATGGAAGCACACAGATTCACCGCCATAAAAAAAAAAAAAAAAAAAAAAATCGGGTAACCGCCAGCGCTGAAAAAATAATGGTGTCCATGTTCTGGGACAGTGAGAGCGTAATCCTTACCCTTTGCGTTCTAAAGGGCACTACGGTAACAGGTGCAGCCTACGAAAATGTTTTGAAGAACAAATTCCTTCCTGCACTGCAACAAAAACGTTCGGAAAGGGCTGCACGTGTGCTGTTACACCAAGACAACGCACCTGCACATCGAGCTGACGTTACGCAACAGTGATAACAACTTTGAAGTGATTCCTCATACTCCCTACTCACCTGACCTGGCTCCTAGTGACTTTTTGGTTTTTCTATCAATGAAAGACACTCTCCGTGGCCGCACATTCACCAGCCGTGCTGCTATTGCCTCAGCGATTTTCCAGTGGTCAAAACAGACTCCTAAAGAAGCCTTCGCCGCTGCCATGGAATCATGGTGTCAGCGTTGTGAAAAATGCGTACGTCGGCAGGGCGATTACGTCGAGAAGTAACGCCAGTTTCATCGATTTCGGTTGAGTAGTTAATTAGAGAAAAAGAATCGGAGCTTAGAACTTGAATGCACCTCGTACATCCACCATACGGAGACATTTGGGGTGCACACACTGCCTTACAGGCGTCAGGGAGGGCATCGGACTACCCGTTAAACTTCCACAGGAAATTCATCTAACCACTATGACCAGTTACACGACAAAGGCGTGATGAGATGAGGTCGACTTTTTTTTAAACACCGTGGTCTGGAGACTGCCATTGGCGCAGTAGTGGGGAAGAGGAGCGCGGCTTCAGGTGTCTGTAGAGGTCGTTCCTCGGCGCCGGAAAGCCTGTGGAAACCGACGCCGCGGTGGCAGCCACCAGCGACGCCGCCTGGCAGGAGATTGATTGCGGCGGAGAACCGGCCGCATCGAGTTTCGCCGAGTGGCGGTGCTGGATGGGTCTTGTGTGCGCTACGCGGTTGGGGCCGCAGCCACGCTCTGCGTCGCGGGTTGCCCACCAGCCAGGCTGCGCGATGCTCGGAGACTACTGTGCGAGCTCACGCAGGCGATACTTCGAAATACTGTGTATACTCTCTGACAAGTGACGACTTTCACTTCGACCACTCGGAACGGCACAAAACATACTGAAAATAAAATTGCCACTTGTAACACTGACCGAAAGGTCAGTCAATTTCTTAAAGATTGACAATGCGGTCTCAGAACCAGAAGAATGTCGTCACTGATTGTGACTGCGCCCACAGTAGCCTACGCTTACATTTTACACTTCATACTCTGATTTTATTCGAGGAAGACCTTCATTATTCTGTCACAATGATCAGGAAACAACTGCTGCATATTACATGCCATCCAAAGCGTATATATGAGGTTTTTCTACATTTGATAATATTTCTCTTCATGTCCTACAGAAAAATAAGAAGCTCATTCCTCATGACCTTAAAAAAATGTACAAACATAATCCCCGTTGAAACTTCCTGGCAGATTAAAATTTTGTGCCGGAACCGGGACTCGAACCTGGGACTTTTGCCATTCGCGGGCAAGCTCTCTACCGGCTGAGCTATCCCGACACGACTCACGATGCCGCCTCACAACTTTACTTCTGCCAGTACTTCGCCTCCTACTTTCCAAATTTCACAGAAGCTCTCCTGCGAAACTTGCAAGACTAACACTCCTGGAAGAAAGGATATGGTGGAGACAGGGCTTAGCCATAGCCTAAGGGATGTTCCCAGAGTGATTCACTCTGCAGCAGAGTGTGCGCTGATATGAAACTCCCTGGCAGATTAAAATTGTTGCCGGATCCGGGACTCGCACCTGGGACCTTTCCCTTTCCCGGGCATCCCTTAGGCTGTGGCTAAGCCATGTCTCCACTATGTCTCCACTATGTCTTCCAGGAGTGCTAGTCTTGCAAGTTTCGCAGGAGAGCTTCTGTGAAGTTTGGAAAGTAGGAGGCGAGGCGGATCGTGAGTCGTGCCAGGATAGCTCGGTGGTAGAGCGCTTGCCCGTGAAAGGCAAAGATCCCAAGTTCGAGTCCCGGTTCCGGTACACAATTTTAATTTGCCAGGAAGTTTCATATCAGCGCACACTCCGCTGCAGAGTGAAAGTTTCATTCTATAATCCCCGATTTTATCTTGCGAAATAATTCTCACGACGTCATGAACTAATCAAGAAACTTTTGCGTTCGCTATATCTGTAACATCCGTCTCTTTCATCGTATTTCGCCATCTTATACGTAGCTATCCTGGCTCCCTACACAAAAGTGCAGAGATTTTCGTCCCCTCCCTTTGCTCTTCTGTCGTATCAACGTCCCTCATATCTTTCTTCAACTTTAACACTCTTTTCTGAATAACTTGCAGAAATACACGTTCTCTCTTCCTCGCAGCCGCTTTCTCGAAGTCCTTTTCATTAGCAGGAACCATACTATGGAACAATCTACCTCACTACATTAGAAAATTGAATTACACTGTTACGTTCAAACTACAGTTGCTGGAACAAGAGTAATGAAATGCCATGCCGTGTTCCCTTAAGCTCTTTGTTACAATATCACATCCATATCTCATCCCAGATATTCTCCGACTGCCACTGCTCTCTCGAATCCATAATCAATTTTTGCATATGCAGTAAATCAGTGGTTTTATTTCCATTTCTACTTCACCAGTAGCAGAAGATGTTTGAGTAGTACTGCTAGTATTAATCTTACTGTGGCTCAAATTTTAGTTCAATGCCTCTCCTTCAGTTTAATATCTCCGATACATACAGAGAAAAAATATGTCTCCGGACTAACGATATAGTATTTCGTATTTACGTTTATCACCTGTGTCTGAGGAACAAGGCAAAATCGTTCCAATTAACTTTCATCGCTGGGGTTCTATTCCACTATTGGAAGGCCTCAATACATTGATATGTACGCACGTAGGGGAACATGAGCCAAATTTGAAGTTAGTTGTGTTTTACCAATGAAACTTAATCTTACGTTGGCCTTCCCTAAGATATTTTGTGTGTGTCCTTTCCGATTACTGTTAATTCGCAGTTGTAATTCCTGTGTATTTAATTCCATTTACAACCAGAAGATTTGACTGATTTATCGTGTAAATGAAGTTTAGCGGATTTATTTTTGAGCTCATATGGATGAATCACACTTTCTACTATTTACGGTCAATTGCCATGAAGATATCTAATCTAAATCGTTTTGCCGTTACTTTTGATCTTCTGATATCTTTACTAACTGATAAACGGCAGCATCATCTGCGAACAATCTGAGTGCTGCTCACAGTGTCTTCTAAATTATTTATCAGGACAAGGAGCAGTAGAGGTCCTATTACTCATTCCTGGGAAACACCAGATATCGTTTTTGTTTTACTTGATGATTTTCAGTCTATAATAAGTACTGCATCGTTTTTGACAGGAAATCGTGAATCCACTCGCATAATTGTGCCTGTATTGCATGACAATGTAATTTGATTGAACGCTGCTTGTGAGATACATTGTCAAAAGCCTTCCATAAACCCTAAAAACATTGATTTAAGCTCCCTTGTCGATAGGAGTCATCACTTTATGCGAGTAAAAAGCTGACTGTTTTTCACGAGAATGATTTTTCGGAATCCGTATTGTTTACGGTTCAGTAGGTCGTTCTCCTCGTGGTAATTCATAATGTTCGGAAAATATCATCTTCCAAATTCCTGTTGCAAACCGAAGTTTGTGGTATGAGTCTGTAACGCAGTGGATCACTCCTGTTAAAGTAACCTTAAACACATTATTTTAGTTTCTAAATAAATAAAATTATATAATAACGATTGCTCAACGGACGATTATCCCTTAAAACGTTATGTGAAGACAGCCAATTACGAATTTGCAAAGAATTACGCGCTGTAGACGTACCTTTGATGTGTTGTGAGGATCTTGCCTAGTAAAACACTCGAATATAGCGACACATTGAAAGAATAAAGCGAACAATATACTCGAAGTTAGTAACATATAGGCTCAAAACATTGAAGTATTTTACAAAAAGAAATAAATGATTTTTTTAAATTTTTTTTTAATTTCTGCAATTTGCTCATATTACCCAGCCGCGTTTCGCTTGCTTTTATTTGGAGGCATAATCCGTGGGTTGGTTTATCCAGAAATTACATTTTCATTTTTAGATGTAATGATAGTTGATAAAGAGTTCACATCGTTTTATTTAAAATAACATAGTGCTTAAATACGGTTTATCGTCGTGCGAGTTTGGGTTTTCCTGTTCTTCCCACACGGTCTCTGCTGATGTCGCCGAATTCTAGTGCGCGTTTTTACTTTTTGAATGTGTTATATTTATTAGTGTCATAGTCTTCTACTGTAACGCTATGCGGAATTATTTCTTTTTTGTTTTGTTTGTTTTGTCATCCTAACGATGTGAATACTGTGGTGTGTGTCTTACTGTAATCTTTGACCGATAGTAGTAGAAATTTTGTGGTGTTTTGATCATTTGACTTTCTATTTTAATGGTTTTCATAGGGGTGAATGGGTCAGTCAAGGTAGTGGACTTTTTGCTAAATAAACGAGAAACTAGCACCCAAAAAACCAAAGCAGGAAATAAAATACTGATAAGTGACTGAACATATCAAACAACTGAGTGCTTACATTTATAGATAAAACAGTAAACAGACCACTCTTTTTTCCACCATTAAACCACCCACTAAACGTTAAATCGAAACAAAAATTATCACAATACGATATATATATATATATATATATATATATATATATATATATATATATATATATATATATATATATATAAGGTCTATTAGATATTTAAATAGGCTTCTTGAAAGACTTTCTCATAAATTGAAATATGTGTCATCAAGGAAAAAAATCACCTTGAATTAACTCCAGCTGCATTTGTGAAACAGATGCAGTGTCTGTGAGTACCTCACTCGTGACTGATTCTTCCTACTCCCATTTTCACGCCGTTGCTAATATCTACACGTTCAGAAAATAGCGCAGACCCCGCACATACATTTTAACGCCGGGAAAGTTCTACACCGGTATATACGACATCTGCCTTCTTAGAGTCTTAGAGATTGAAAAATGTTACTGTTACAAGGAAAGCGAATTGTCACATATAATAGAACAGGTTTATTTCGCCCGCAAAAAAAGTGTAACTGACGTGGACAAAACAAAATATCAATTAGAAAAAGTTTATTTTCAATCGTGGAATTCACTAAAAATCCGATATTTCTTTCTTGGCCGCTTATGCACCCTGTTCCAACAAAAGTAGTTTTGAGAAAATGGTTTACAAATGAATGTGTTATAATTCTTTAGAAATAGTAATTGGTCTACCAGCCACCCTGGTGTTGTGTGTGGCTGTTGACACATGCCTTGCGTTTACTGCAGGAAGGGCGTTGCGTTGCGTGTTGCAGCGATGAAGGCGGCCATCCTGATCCAGCGGTGGTACCGGCGCTACCTGGCCAGGATGGAGGTGCGCCGCAGGTACACCTGGACCATCTTCCAGAGCATCGAGTACGCCGGGGAGCAGGACCAGGTCAAGGTGAGTGGCCAGTCCCCTGCCAACAAGTTCCGTACACATTTCGTAGTACTTGGGAATGTATGAAGCTGGTTCACAAGTGTTAATAGATGATCCTCAACCCGCACAAAAATGTAAGCAACCCTGAATGAGCAGTGCTAAAGCGAAGGAGTGTAAAAGATGGCCGATTAAGCTTCAGTCATAACATTTCGATCTTATGTTGTGCCCCCCCAGGGGGCTCAAGTTTCTTTCGTGAGTACGTGCTTGGAGAGCACGGGGCTCCGAGCTAATGTAGTCTTTATTCCTTCTTTACTCCCTGGACTACATTTCCTTTCCCTTATCCTCCTTTCCTATCCTCACTCCTTCCCTTCCCCACCAGCGGAGCGATAACCTTAGCAGTTTGATTCTCCTGTCCCAAACGACGAACCAACCAACCAACCTTACGTTGTGACTAGTTGTGTCCTGCCAAGAAAGTCAGTTCCGAAGTTTGATCTGACTCGCATTGTTAATTTGTTTTAGCAGGGTTCTCATCTAGAAAAGTTACCAAACTTAAAGGAGTTCGTTGTTCGGACGTGGTGAATTTGTACTAGGCTCAGGGAACCCTTAAGATCTGCAGATTGAAAAAGCCAGATTTTGTCTTTGTTGAAGATTGCTTAGAATAGGAACACAAATATGTAATAGATGTAGAAGTTGTACTTATAAAAGGTCAAGGTGCAAAACTAAGCCACATAGAAAAACTGGAAATAAAAAGAATTAAAAAAAATAAAATAAAAAATACGAGTAGCCCCAAATTTATTACTGAACGATTAGACCGATTACTAGCAACAATTACAAAGAAGATAGTACAAGTATTTGGAACACGCGGCTATTATTGGCGAAGGAGCATTGACGTAAATTCTCGAGGTACGATAATTAATTAGCTGTCACTAGACAATTTCAACATGTCATCACCACTAAAAATATATAAATGTTCTAATGTGTGTAAATCTATGGGACTTAACTACTCTGGTCATCAGTCCTTAGGTTTGCAAACTATTTAAACTAACTTATACTAAGGACAACAAATATACCATTTCACGAGGGAGGACTCGATCCTCCGACCGCGAGCGACGGTGCGCTCCGCACCTAGGCACCTTGGAACGCTCGGCCACACCACCGATGCAAAAAATGTATGATATGGAGATTACAAGAAATTACTTACTAACGTCAATAATTGTAAAATGTAGCTTAAGGAAAGTAAAACGCAAATGTAATTATAACTAAATTTATTATCAAACAGTAATACCTTTCAGTAGTAAAGCTGCAATACAGGAAACTGTAGTAATGTAACGGTTTGTCTTTACTTGTGTATTTTGAAATCAGAAAGGTACTAGAAAATGGTCTCATAATCTGAAACCCACGTCGTAGAAAATAAAATACAGTTTTGTGAAAGAAGGAAATAAGTATGCTTCATTTTGTTTCATCAGATTTTACGAGACATGTAGATTTTAATTGTTGTTATAAAATGTTGTTACATGTCTTATACGTGTTCCGTGTTGTTCTAATTATTTCCTTGTACAGTATGCCTTCTGAATTGTAAAATGAAACGGTTGGTGCCTTTATTTGTACTCCTATGTTACCTTGTCGACGTCCGTAATACTGTTGACTGGAAAAAAAATCTGTACGTGTGTCCTGTGATGACGAAGAATTTTCCTTCGACCCCATTTACTTGCTGAATTATTGTATAATATGTAATATGCAAATATAAACGAAGTAGAAAATTACTATTGTAGGTATTTCGACAAATATTTCATTTCAGAGAATAATTGACAACTACTGGAAGGATCTTCTTTAGTGGGCAGGAGTAGTATACCAGAATCAAACTCGTGACATTAAGCACATAAGCACCTCGTTATGTATCACTCAAAATCGTAGCACTGATGTAAGCTTATTGAAAAAGAATCTTGTCGGATTATATGCACCTTTCTTTGAAATGTTTATTGAAGCGTTATCCAATTTTTGCTGGTTTCCCTGCCTAGCGTTCAATCAATGAATCTCAAAGTTTCTTTTAATTGATAGACCGCACATATCATGATACACTGCCGTCCAACTAAACTGCATCACGAAAAAGGACCGAAGATATCACAGCTAAATTTGATTGGCTGATGACAAAAGATAACTAGATTGAAGATAGAGCTTGAGTTGGAGGACCATTGAGTGCTGCCATCCTTGCTGGCTACAAGTGCTGTGGTTCTGTTTTTGGGGCTTAGCAGTTCAAGCTTCATGCACAAGTTGCACAGCGTTCATCTGGTGAAGCGGTGGCTGGTGTCGATCGACCAGAGATTCTTGATAGGAGAAATATCTCCAGAATAGGGAGACCACAGCAGCAAAGCAATCCTACAGGCTACGAATATTTCTTCAACATTGTGTTGGTGTGATCACGCATTTTTCTGTTGCAAGGTGGACTCTTGCAAGCTCGCAGGTATGGGAGGACGACAGACTCCAACATCTTAGACATATAACACTTGCTGTTTGGTGTGCAGATATGCATACAAGCGGGTAGCGGGACTGAAGTGCAGTACTACGCCAAACCATATTACCGGATCAGTATTATATGCATAAGTTAACAGTTACGCAATGTCTACCAGCGGTGTCTCAACTTTACCTACATCTAACGTTATAATTCTTCTGAGCTATTTGCCGCGTCATGATAATAAAATCTTTCCAACGTTTCGGGTCCATTGCAGGAGCCCTCCTCAGGGAATAATGACTAGCCGCGGTGGAGTAGCCGAGCGGTCTAAAGCACCTCGCTGCGGAGCGCGCGGTTGCTCGCCGTGGAGGTTCGAGTCCTCCCTGGGGCATGGGTGTGTGTGTTTGTCCGTAGGTTAGTTTACCTAGGTTTAAGTAGTTTGCAAGCTACGGACTGATGACCATGCAGTTTGGTCCGATAGATTTACAAACATTTGACATTTTTGAATAATGACTTGTTTCCTCCTTGTGCTGGTCTTATAAAGCATGTACTGTCCTCACAGTTTAGTTTTGATTGGTGTTTGCATTGGTGTTTCTGATAGGTGGAAATAGGAAAGGATGATACGCTTTATTGGTGTTTGCGTTGATGTTTCTGATAGGTGGATAAATGCAACCTGTGTACGGAGCCAATGTCATAGAGCAGTGGTTCCCAAACCATTGGTCGCGACGCACTATTCAGGGGGTCGCCAGACTACTTTAAAAACCATAGTATGATATCTTACAGAGTGAATTAAGTGCAAGGTGTTGCATTATACATATTAGATTAGTGATGTCATTTTTCATAACTGTGTCACAACCGAAAGGAGATTCCTTTCCTTTTAGGCGAATTCATATTTACAACACTCATATTCCTCTCTAAACCGCCGATGCATGTCCTCCATTTGGGTGTTTGTGCGAATTTTGAATAGCGGTATGTTTTCATCTTGGGTAAATGACTTCTCAAATGTTTGATTTTAACATAGCTTACGGTTTGGGGTGATATTGGATAGTACATCCACACCCACCTTGCACCTAGTGCCAGTGCGCTAAAGAGGCCGCACCGATCGAGGTGGCGCAGTGGTTACATAGTGGTTCCTGTCACAAACACTAAATGTACTGCGTCCCTAATATCCATGATCTTGACAGGGCGTTAGACACCAATCTTCTTCCCTTCCTTAGCCAACCCGAGTGAGAGCTCTGAAATGTTGGTGGCCGTTGTCCTGTCACGTCTCTAAATTTCCTACAACAGGATAATGCGGGACCATACGTGGCAGGCAATCCTCAAGGCTTGTTTGTTCCACATCAGATGGTGCTGCTGCCTTGGTCTCCATGTTTTCCCACTTGCTGAAAACGTATGGACGATGATTGCGGAACTACCCCAGATTAACGTTGGCAATGTGTGGAAGGAGCGTGGTCTTATAAATCTGAACAACACATCGACATCTTCTGTGATTGATTGTCGCAACGTATGGCAACGGCTACAGCCAGCGATAGAGGAAGCAATACTGTTGTTATAATTTTCTTCACTTTACAATGGGGTGTATTTTAAATCCTATGATCTTAGTACAACGTGTTATCTCTCAAACAATTTTTTTGTTATCTCAAGTCATTCTTAATCCTGCATGTTGTTTCACTGTAGAGGGAGTGGTTGTTGACTTCAGAGGGCCGAGGTAAGGAGGGAGGATTCAGTTCTCAAGTAGTAGTTGAATCATAAAATATCTGCAGCTCAACTGTCAAGCCGTTTCAACGTTTAAAATTGTGGATGTGGAAGCCATAATTCTTGACCGTTATCAATGCTTTACATTATGATTTGGTATGCATCTTGGGCATCAATCATGTAAAACTTTTTGAATTAATTCATCGCCATTTTGCTGAAATATTGTTTATTTCCACGATCAGATTTCGGCCTTAGGCCATTATGAAATGATGAAACTCTTCAGACAGTTTTATTTATTTTCTAGCAAACCCGGCAACGCTTCGCAGTCGCTAATGTGTATGGAATATATACCCTAATCTCATCTCTTCTTTTCCCGATGTCTATTCCTTCCTCCCTCCTCTACTTCTCCATCGCTTCCTCCCACCTTCCTTTGCCCATCTCCTCCTCCCAGTATCTTCACACCAGTCCCTCTTACCCCACACCATATCCATCTCCTCCCCCCTCCTGTCATCCCCTCTTTTTAAATCCACTTCATTCCCCCATTCTCTATCTCCTCCTTTGATCTTATTTATTATTATTGCTATCGGGACCCGGATTGGGAATAGAAGTGAAAAAGGACGGGTTCAACAATTGGAAACGGGTCATTAGAGAGAACTTCTGAGAGTTTAGTAGCTTTAATGTCCATACACTAAATGGTTTTATTGCACGAACATACATATCAACGGCGAACAAATGAAACAATCTGCGGCATTTCAGTATGTGATTGTCCTCATTTCGGTGAATCATCAAACGGTAGGCACAAAAATTCATACAGTTGACCTTCTTGTTAATTACTTTACCAGTAAGTGAATAATGAACTCTTATTAGGAATCTAATTGAAATACAATTAACAACATTGCTACATACCGGTAAAATTTTACATTCCGCGACGCAGGCAACAGCTGCTGGATCGTGGAAATGAAGCCGACCAATCATGGCAAAGCTTGAGACAGCCAATGAAATTTTAGTTGGCGTCAGTTGTTTTCTCCTCATACTAAACGATATTATTTTGAGAATCCGCATAATAATTTAGTTTCAGACACATTAAACTTACTGAGGAAGATGATGTTTTCATGTATAAGAGGGAAATGGACTTCCCTTATGGAAACAGTCTTACAAATGCTAATCACTTATAACCACGAGAACAATCAATAGTGTTTCCATGAACGAGAAACGTAGTACTGCTAAGAAATCGGCAAATCTCATTGGATATTATATACTATCACCCGATTGGCTAACAGCGACGTAACGCAATTTCCCGGAATCAACGGCTGTTGCAAACCTTGCCCGCTAGGTCTGAAAACCAAACCCTACGTACTAGTCAATCCCTGGCTTCAAGCAATGCTCTCCCTTTCTTCTAACCTCCTTGGTGTATTTGGTCGGTAGGCGATTAGCGAATGAATAAGCTGATTGTTGGAGAATCTAGAAAATGATCCGAGCTGGAAACGTACTTTTAGGTATTCTCAAATTCTGATATTATTCGGTAGATTTTTCAAAAATTTTCTTTCCTACAAACCTTGTCCTGATAATGACAAACAGAACAAAGAAAAGATCAGCCAAATTGGTGAAGCCATTCTCAAGTGATGAGCTTTCATACATGCGGCAATTCATTTTTATTAATATAGATGTGTCATACACAAAATTTTAAATAAATAGGTATCTGAAAACCTTCCTATATCCGTCTCCTGCTTCTAAGCTACCTCCCCACCAATTTCGTGCCAAATCGGTTCAGACGTTATTTAGTTATAAATGGTGTAACTAACACGACTTACTATATATATATATATATATATATATATATATATATATATATTGATTTGTAAGTCATTGTCATGACAATAAAATCGTTAGGACAAGTCGATAAGTCCATGTCATTAACTTAAAATAGGTACCACATTTGTATCCGCATGTTTGTTTAAAATAATTATACAGGTATCTGTATAATCAGCGCATCTGATGATGGCTACGTGGTCTGTCGCCGAAATATTGTGCCCGTTGGACACTGGCACCCGGCTGTACACCCGCGAAATGTTTCATGAAATACTATGGGAGAACTTCAAGAAGCACAGCTTTACATTATTTTAGTCAACTCACCCTGGAGACAGTATTCCATAAATGTGTGTATTATACGAAGTTTTGCTATAGTGTATATAATAAAAAATAGAAAAATAAACTCCGTCCGACAGGCCTCGAGAGGCATACTGGTTACTGACCGGCCGACGCGACGTGTCATCCTCCGCTCGAGGGCGTCACCGGATGCGGTATGGAGCGGGGACGTGGTCAGCGCCCCACAGTCCCGGCCGATGTGTGAGTTTTAGTTCAAATGTCCAAATGTTTGTATAGCTTATGGGACTTAACTACGGGGTCATCAGTCCCTAAACTTACAAACTACTTATGAACTAGCTAATCCTAAGGACTTCACAAATATCCATGCCCCAGGGGGGATTCGGACCCCCGACCGTAGTGGCCGTGCAGACCGTGACTGGCGCGCCTCAGTCCTATCGGCCACGGCGGCCGGCTCAGTTTTAGTGACCGGAATTGCTACTTCTCCAGCAAAAAGTTGGCTTCAGAAGTGCTGAGTGCACCCCGCTTGCCAACGGCGCTTGGCAGACCCAGAAGGTTATCCATCCAAGTATTAGTCCCGCCCGACAATGCTTAATTTCGGTGATCTAATGGGAAAAAACAGTATAAATAAATAAATAAATAAAATAAATAAATACATAAATAAATAAATAAAATAAATAAATACATGAATTAATAAATAAATAAAAATAAAATGAAATAAAAAAAGAACGTTCGGCAGTGGACACATCGATTCCTATTTGATCACCGAAGTCAAGCATTGTGGGCTGGGTTAGCACTTGGATGCCATTCGCCTTTCTCAGCTGCCGTTGGCTAGTCGATATAATAATAATGATTATTATTATAAACTTTTGTCTTTAGGCCGTGTTTCTAATGGTGTAGAATTTTAATTTGTTCCTTTCTCTTTATTATTCGACAGTTTACTCATTATTTCACAGTATTCTCATCTTCGTTCCTCTGTCTGTAAGTACCCGCTTTTATTAAGTTCCGTTACTTCAAATTCAATGTTCGCTGATTAGTTTCTGAATTTTTATGTTTCATTTATTCTGTCAATAAGGATTCTTGCTTATTTTGTACAGTCTGCTATTTCTTGGAGTCATTTGGTTTGCTGAGTGAGCTGTATATCAGATGAATGACTTTCTTTATGAATCTGTTGTTGGTCGTTCTGTGTATGCGTCCACACAATCTTAAGGTGGGTTGTCCAAGGCGCGATTGCTGCCTGCGGCTGCGATGGATCGGCTCATGACGTCAGAGGCTGGCTGCTCGCGCATGCGCACTTTGAGTTTGGAGTGCGGCGCGCGGCTGATGCGGAGACAATCGCAGGACTGCACCAGTGAGCAGTGTTGCGATGGGAGTCGCTACGACTCAAGGCAGCTGCAGAAAGATGTCGAGCCAAGCGGACCGAAGAAAAACGGATATGAACCACTCATAACACATGATCTCGTCTCGCCATTAAGCTATTACCTTTGTACGTTGAACACATTTATATTTCATGGCAATCTAGTGACATATATAAGTATAGCCTGAAAATATTCGGAGAAATAAAAGAGAAATGAAGCGTGGAAAAGGAGCTGTATTGGCCTCTAGGGATTTGGAAATAAAAAATGTGACCGGTGATAACGAATTTTTTTGCTTAGATGACCCAAAAAGTGTAAGGAAATGCATGAAAATGTTAATGTAATATTTTCATTAATTTTGTTCATACCAATACAGTCCGTTTTGTGGCGCGCCGTAAAAATTATCTTAGTTTATATGAACAAAGATAAATGTTGTGGTGTACCATTTAGATTCAAATGTCTCGTGTATGATATGGATGACATCTTCGACATTTTAAAATATTTTTGTTTTCCATAGTCCCTGGAAGATGGTTTAGGACAGATATCGGTCAGAATGAAATAAATTATAACAAAACAGCAAACTGTCTTACAACTGTTGTTGATACATTTAACAAGCTACAGAAAAATCTATTGTTTGGTATGTGTTTGTTGTTTTTGATCTCCCTTACAAAAAATTTCAACTGTACGTTTTCGAACACTGGTACTTATTTGAAAGCCAATACAGAAGGTGAATCCAATCAGTTAAAAAGAAATAATAATAATAATAATAATAAAATAAATAAATAAAAATGAAAAAAAAGCCTGACACGAGAGAGATGCAAGCTGCATCAGGAGTTTAAGATAAACATACTCCTGGTCTTATAAACAGCGCCGCAATCATAAATAAGAAAATAAAAGAACAATTACCTTAGCGTCACTGTGTTTTATTTTTATTCATTTATTTATTTTTTCTGCTGCACTGATAGATTTGTTGAATCGGTTTAGGATTTTCTCTGTATGTCACTCTCTGCAAGTTCCAATTCATGTGCAAACTGGCTGACATTTAATAAAAACTCAAGTATGAATTTCGTTTCGTCATTTAAAAGGTGCCTGTTAATAAAAATGTTTTAACAGCTTTCATGGTCACGTGTCACAAAAATAGAATCAATATATAGAAAACCCTAACAGTTAAAATCTGCAGTGACAATGTGAAGTACATGGCAATGTGATGAGATAAAGAACCAAAACTTACATCCCTTTGGAGAAAACACACACAGCTCCATGAAGTCGCACATAGAATTAACACTAAAAATTGCCATTGATGATGGTTCACAAATAAAGAAGCGAAACGCATTTCATTTAGTTGCAATAGACGGAAATAAACCTCCATAAATATTAAATACTGTTTAATTAATACCTCGTTTCATAGTAAAAATATATAGTTATTTCTGTATACCTGTAGATAAAAAAGCTTTTAGAATTATTGATTGTGTAAAACATGAATTCCTTCCCACGCTATCATTTAAAAAAAGGGTTCAATATCTTCAACAGTTTATAAGATGTGATGATTGTTACCTCCGCACAATTCAGGTTGCACGTGGAGAGAACTGGCGCGCTAGTCGAGACGCTCCCGCACCATAGACATATGAGCCAAAATCTCGAAAACGGAGACAGGTATCGTCCTGCTCACAATTTTAAAAATAATTTCGATTTATTGGCTTCATTTCATCCGCAACAATGTATGACCTAAAATGAACCATACGCAAAGTAGCCAGCGACTACATTATTCGATGTAAACACTTCAAGTTTAATGCATTAGGTTACTTAAAAATTAAGTATCTGAATAACTGTGAGGAATTTTGGGAAGATATACACTTCGTTATCAAGCTGGGGTACGAAACTACAAGATATGCAAAAACCAATTTTTTTCGCGTGTTAGTTTCCTCAAACTCCACAGAGATGTAATAAAAAGTGAAGAAAGCACGCACAACCGAAAGTAACGCTTTTTAATTTTTTGAAGGAAAACGAGAATCTGAAACGAAAAACTAAATGTGGTAAGTGATGTAGCTTTGCTCCCTTAACATGCAGTATTTTTTACAGCAAAAAAATCGGAAATTTTATTTTGGTCATGAATTTTCCGAGTCGCCGACCAGGAGCCGCACCTTGGTAAACGGCAGCGGCTGGCGTCGTGCTCGCGACTCGCCACGTTCGGAAAAGGGATGGGGGCCGAGCCGCAATCGCAGTTAACAGCCGCGTCTTGGACAACCCACCTTTAGCTGACTTTTTCTGTTGATGTCTGTCGCCCTCTGTATATGTTCCTATGATAGTTTGGTCGATCTCTTTATCCATATTCCATCTATGCGTATTCTTCCTAAGATTTTCCTCAACACTTTATATTTTATTTTTTCCTCTCTATGTGATGCCTAATCCACAGATTGTTGTTATTTGTGATGTGTAGACCGCTTTTGGTAGACGAGTACCTTTGTAGTGTTTGACTTAGGCCTCTCGTGATATGTTTTCTTTCATTTTAGTTCGCTCGATTGAATGTGCACGTATCAATTTTTTTTTCTTTTCGTACCTTGCTGCATGCCTTGCTTGATTCTGCTATTTGTGTATGTTCCCGTTGATAATAGTACATTTTTACTTCATTACACTTCTCATAAATAGTTTGAATGGCTTGTGTGTTGTTATCCTCAGCAACATAGTTGTACAAACTGATTAAGTATCAGACTGGTAATAGCTTTTAGCGTTACATACTATGATACTCAATACCTGCCAATCGGTCACATGATACGTGGTGGTGATCCTTGCCAATACAACCTGTGCCATTCTAGTTCCAAAGAAACTTTCTGGGTAGCGATTATGGATGCGTATAATCCATCAAAATCCTCTTGTCTTTAGACTTTACAATAGGAAACATATTGGAATTCATTGGCCTAATGCTCTGTTTCCCAGTATCTCCGGTCTCTCGACTAAGGCTGTTCTTCCTCGCTGCGTTTCGATTACTTCGTGAGACGAAGACAAATGTACCTTCTGCTGCCGTGCCCCACGTTCCTATCTCATTTCGCGGGGTGAGGAATAGTTTGAGCTTCGAGTAATAGAGAAATTAAACATTGGCTCCCTCTACCGGCCAATTTATTTAACGTCATGCAAATTACTTGAATTGCTTGAGAGAGACGGAGTTGGTCACTTACACCCCTATTCAAGCTGTCTTTTTTTATTATTTATTTATTATTTTTTTTTTTTTTTTTCACTTGCTGCAGCTACTTAATGACCAAACATCTATTTTCTTACGATGAGTCGTATGGCCTGTTAGACGCTGTGTATGGCAGTAGGCATTAAAGCAACCATGACAGTACTCTAGTACGCAACAAACCTCGCGGTCACATACAAGTTGAAAGTGTCATTCTTATATCTCTCGCAATTTTCTCTTACTGTTTAATCTACTGTAGAGAATTGTGTAAACTCATGTTAAGACAATTATTAAAATTTTGTACACTGTAACAGAACAAATGTTTCTTACGATCAGAATAACCATTAAGAAGCGTAAAATTTCTGTAGAAAATAACAATTATGGAAAATAACAATTATTTTTCTAGTACAGTACTGTGTTCCTAAGTGGTGGACAATTTCATATTATTAAAAATACAGCTCATGATCACATTGATCTGAAGACAACTTTGACAGATAATTAACGGCAGTGAAAGCTCCTTCATATCATATACATTTGCATTGTACGCACCATCGACTATGGAAATGGGCATATGCATTGTCATACTGCTATATGAAATTTGGCATCTGGGAAACTGATTGCATTTCCTTCACTTTACTCAAAGGTGTAACATTTTGGTATCTAACTTTTTCCAGTATGGCATTTGAAAAAAAAAATCTCAAAATGAGATGTGTTATTTTTTATGTTGTGTACTACACGCTTCACATACCACTGTACATACCAATTACTACATACCAATTACTACACCACACCGGACCGTTTACGTAGGCCATTCTATGTTAAACACATAAATTGCTGCCTAATGTGCTATTTTTTACATTATTTCGTCTTTTGTAGGAGTATATCATGTGCCGTATTTTACTCCAAATGCTATTTTGAGACAGTGAAAATGTTAATTTCTATTTTGGTCGTCAGTGTTTCCCGACGAGTAGACAGATACTGGCTCTGAAGTCTCATTCTCATTTTTCATTTCGTCTCTTCTGGGTTTGCCTGTTTCTCTGGAACAGTAAGTGCGTTGCCTTTGAGACAGTGTCTTTCAAATTGTTATGAGTTTTCCATTGTTCAGTGTTTCTCGCAGTGTTGTACATTCTGTCTCACGCATTAATGGTCCTACCATCTGTTTTTCTGATGTCCATATGTTCTGGGCAGTGTAACACTATTTGGTGGAGGTGTATTTCCGTCATGGCGTTTTTTTGTGTGCCAAACGCTTTTCGCTTCTTTATTGTGAAGCATCATCAGTGGCCTGTAATACATGTTATTTTTATATAATATTGTAGTACAGTCATAATATTATATGTATTTTTCACAGTATGACAGTTAACAGTCTTGTTACAATTTCTAAAGATCGGATCTACTAGGTTAGAAACAACTTCTGTAGCACTAGCTTTTGCAAAGTTAATTTAATTATCCAGTTTTTGGCCCTACTTACGGTTTTCTGTGTTATTCCATGTGTGTCTTCATTGAGATGTTTGTGAGGCATGGGGCCGACGTTTGACCTACAATTGTCTATCTTTTACGTTCCTCTCATATCTATAACAGTGTGACTGTGCTTCATATGGTGAGTAGTATAATGTTCATGTTACTGGAGTTAAAAATCACTTAGGTGTATTTTGGATGGAGTGTCCCTCAACACGTCTTGTGTTCGGGTCGTCCAACACAATAACGTGTTGGTATTGATAGTGTAGTAAATGTAATTCCGATTGTAAAGAAAGTATTGAGCTGGTTTATGGTGGTTTATAGACGATACCAGTTAAACACTTCTACGTACGTTTATTTCAGTGAAAATTAATTCAGCCAGACTGTCATAATACGGATAAGGCATAGGGTTTTGAGATTCGCTCTTAAATATGTTCAAATGTTCTAATTTTGTAAGTCTAAGAGAATTAAATACTTCTGTTAGCATTTCAATGCGACTTGGAGAATATTTATGCAGATATAGATAACTGCATTCGCAGAAAACAAACAGCACCATCTCATGGCCTTATAGAATATCGTGCTGTTGGGTAGAGCCATACGTCACAAGTGGAGTGTGTCCATATTACGTGAATGACATCTTGCGATTCGTAATCATGTGCTCTGTGAAAGACACACTACACAACATTTTTCAGAAAGATTGTTGTGGCGTCACTATTCGCCACAACGCCGGCGGTCCACACAAGTCGCCGTGTCACTACACGACGCGATAACTCGCTCTATGGTACTTCGGCCGCCGGGGTTGCCCGCAGTCTCGGTACCTCTTTGCCTGCTTCGCGCGTCGGCCAGTAGGAAGGAGGAGGCTCGCCTAGATATGCCGGCGTACCACAGCACCACATGGACAGTACGAGACAGTCGACGACAGTAGTCTGCGTAGCACCAGCCAGAACAGGACTATGGTCAGATGTAGTATTACAATGTATAAGAGATGGGAAGAAATTGGTACCACCACATGTACTTCAAAATTAAGTATTGTGTCAATAAAATTATGTGGACTAATCAATTCTTTCACTTAAAGACCCATGTCCACATCCTTGCTCATCACAGTCCACCCCAGAATCTACAGCATCCCGAAGTCACAACAAAGACAATCCACTACTAATGCATGGATAAATGCCTTCTAGCTGTAACAGAAAGTGAGATTTTTGCCCTGGCCCACGTGATCACCACATTTGTTACCAACAAAAAATCAGTGGGGTAGCGTGAAACGAAGGGTGTAGCACTTTGGACCACTGCCAGGCATCTCTAAGGAACTATGGAACCAGATGGTTGTGGCGTGCCGGCCGCGGTGGCCGAGGGGACTGAGGCGCTCCAGTCACGATCTGCACGGCCACTACGGTCGAGGGTTAGAATCCTCCCTCGGGCATGGATATTTGTGCCATCCTTAGTCTTAGCTAATTCATAAGTATTTTGTAAGTTTAGGGACTGATGACCCCGTAGTTAAGTCCCGTAAGCTGTACAAACATTTGAACATTTTGGTTGTGGTGTATATGGCTGCACCACATGGCACTATTCGCGCCTATTACGCGTCCATTCCATCAGCCGTGGAAGTAGTTATCAGGACCCCTAGATGTCTATGTGCCTACTAGACAACAGTGCTAATACTGAACCGAGATGATTGAAGTGCAAATAATTTTTCAGGACGTACTAATGAATATTTGCTGTAAACAGGGCTGTTTTCTGTTTTTCTGAACATGGCTGTACCGATAACATCGGAGCAGCGCTGTGATAACATACTCAATTCACACATGAAATGACAGTGGCTCAGACCCTACAACTGAATTAGAATTAATTCACATAAGACAAACACCAGGATGGTTCCTCTGAAACGTGTGAGACGTTGTTACAGCCAGAATCAATCTGACCATTCTCTATGTCTGTAACCGTAAGTCCACCCGACGGTCAACACATAAACTTTCTAATCTCTTCTTTAGTACTCAGACAAAAGCCTCATCTTTGCAAACAGCCCTTAAACTGTGCCAGTATGGGTTATTTTACCAATCTGCACGTATTGTGTAGGCCTCGCGGCGGCTGTAACTAGGAGTTCCACAAAGCGTACACTCAATTCATACGTGCTAGGAAGAAGGGTTGGCTTGTTTGGTTGGGATAGGGGGACTAAACTGCTCAGCTTATCAAAGATCAAAACCAACTGCAGGACGAGCTAAATACCACTATGGTGTAAAAATTGGCAATTGAGTCTAAATAATGAGAAGTGTGAAGTCGTCCACATGAGTACGAAATGAAATCCGTTAAACTTTGTTCACAAGATAAATCAATCAAAAGTGAAGACCGTAAACTCAACAAAATACCTAGGAATTACTCCAGACCTAAACTGGAAAGAACACGTAGCTAATGTCGTGCGAAAGGCGAACCAGAGACTACTTTTTATTGGCAGAACCTTTGAAAGATGCTACAGAACTACTAAGGAGACTGCATAGACTACGCTTGTCCGTCCTCTTTTGGAGTATTGCAGCCGAGTGTGGGTTTGACGGAGGAAATCGAAAGAGTACAAAGAAGGGCAGCTCGTTATCTATTGTCACGATACAAGTGAGACAGCGTTACGGAAATGATACTGGATCTGAGGTGGGAATCATTACAACAACGGCGCTTATCGCTCCGGCGTGGGCTACTTATGAAACTCCAATCGCCAACATTCTCCCCCGAATGCGAAAATATATTGTTGGCTCCCACTTACATAGGTAGAAAAGATCATCAGAATAAAATACGGGAAATAACAGCTCGAACGGAGAGATTCAGGTGTTCCTTCTTCCCGCCTGCTATTCTAGGTGGAATGGGAGATAAGTAGTTTAAAGTTGGTTCGAGTAACCTTCTGCTAGGCAAATATGATTTGCAGTGTATCCCATGTGGATGTAGATGTAGAGGGGAAGGAGTGAGGACAGGATAGGAGGGGAGGGGGGGAAAGGAAATGCTGTCCGGGAAGTAACGCAGGAAGGAAGACTGCTTTAGCTCTGGGCCTCGTGCTCGCCACGCACGTACTCACGAAAACACCGTCAGCCTCCTGGGGGGGGGGGGGGGGGGAGGAGGAGCAGGAAGTAGGACGCTAAAGTAACTGCGCTCTGCAAAAGTTGCATTTATTAGTTACAATAAGACAGTTGCTTAGACTGATGAGTGATGTCCTTTCGAAGTAATTCATGGAGTGTTGAGGCGATGTAGTAGGATCTACTTAACAGGAAACAATGGTGCTACTTTCTTCGGAGGTTTAGAACAGCCTCTTGGTAACTACTGCAGGAACAGCAGAAAAACTGAGAATCCCTTTCGGCGGATACGGTGGCTATAGCTTCTAACTATTCTGCTAAGCAAAGAGTTATTCGTGGCGACTGCACTGTAGTCTCGGAGTATTAGAATTGAGGGTCTAAGTGCATTGCGGCTTGCCTGCTATGGACACGCGATGGCACTACAGTCGCGTATCTGCGATGGTTAAACTACCTTGACGAGGTAGCACGAGGTTGCCTTAGTTTGTTTGTAAGCAACGGACTAATGACCATGGTCCTATAGATTTCCAAACATTTGAATTTTTATAATTACGTAGGCTTCCGCGGCCAGAGACAGATGACATAAAAGTTCTCTGGATGTTGTACCGATTCAAGATGTAAGAAGGCTCATGACGCGGTACAACACCCAGAAAACTTTTATGTCATTTTAATATTTGGAGATACGAGATTATCGAATAGGTACCCAGATATGTAAGTGACTCGAAGATTACCTATGTAATAGAGCCAATTGCATATTTGTCGATGGCGTGTGTTAATCAAAGACCAGGGTATCGTCAGGGAAGCCTCAGGGAAGTGTGATAAGACAGATATATTTTCTAACTACACAAATGATCTGACAGATAGAGTGTGTAGCAATCTGCGGCAGTTTGCTGATGAAGCTGTGGCGTAAAAGTGAATAACCGTAGTATGATGCACGATGACTTTGGCAAAATTTGTAGGTAGTGTGAGGAACTGCAAATAGCACTAAATGGAGGAACATGTAAGGTGATGCAAATAACTAGGAGAAACAATCCCCTAATGTTCGAATACAGCATTAGTAGTGTGCTGCTTGACAGAGTGGCGTCTGTTAAATACCTAGGCGTAATGCTGCACAGTGATATGGAATTGAACGAACATATAAGAACAGTCGTGTGTAAGGCAAATGGTCGACGTTGCTTTATTGGGAGAATTTTGGGAAGGTATCATTCGTCCGTAAAGGAGAGCGCATATAAAACGCTTGTACGACCTCATCTTGAATATTACTCTAGTTTGGGATCTCCTCCAGTTTTGTTTAGAGGAGAACTTTCGTTTAGAGAGGCAGTTAAGAGACGGGCGGCGAGGTTTATTAAACAAAACAAAAAATGTTCAAATGTTTTTATAGCTTATGGGACTTAACTACGTGGTCATCAGTCCCTAAACTTACAAACTACTTATGAAATAGCTAATAGTAATGACGGCACAAATATCCATGCCCGAGGGGGGGATTCGAACCCCCGACCGTAGTGGCCGTGCAGACCGTGACTGGCGCGCCTCAGTCGGCGAGGGTTATAACTGGTAGATTCAATAAATGCCCAAGTGTTACCGAAATACTTCGGGAACTCAACTGGGAGTCGCTGAAGGGGATGCGACGTTCTTTTCGAGAAACACTGTTGAAGAGATATAGAGGGTCGGAATTTGAGGCAGACTGCAGAACGATTCTACTGCCGCGAACCTAAATTTCGCGTAAACACCACAGATATAAGATTAGAGAGATTAGGGCTCGTATCGTTACATACAAATATTCGTTTTCCATCTTTCTTTATGGGATTGGAAAGGACAGCATGCAACTAGTAGTGTTGTTGAGTACCCTCGACCACCCACCTTTCGGTGGACTGCGGAATATGTATGTAGATATAACAGTGGTACACTATGGGTAGTATGTAGCTGTGATGCTACAGCATGATTTCTCAGCTTACAGGTGTCTGACGTTAGTCGAATAAGATCACGGGAGACCAGTGTATGTATCTAGTGATAGAGCGCATACTGATCTTTCCTTCGAACATCAACGATGTTGGAAACGATTGCCTTCTGCGTGATACACAGGCTAATCAACTCTTGTATCTCGAAGCGGTCAAAAATGTTCAAAGGTTTCTAAATGAATGGGACATAACTGCTCTGGTCATTAGTCCCTAGGCTTACGAAATACTTAAACTAATTTGCAACAGACACTACTTTTCAATTAAAATATGGAGTGACTGTTGCTACTCCTTGCCAACGAACTTTGGAGTAACGTATAGTTAAAGTAAGTTGAAGTAGCCTAAGGACAACACAGACACCCACGACCCAGGGAGGACTCGAACCTCCGACGGCGAACAACCGCGCGCTCCGCAGCAAGGCACGTTAGACCGCTCGGCCTCTCAACCGCCGCCTCTAAGCGAACTTAGAAGGAGATGCTAGAACTAAAAAATTATCGTATCTCTCGAAAGACTTTATGAAGCTACATCGTACCACTACTGTTCTTCTTCAAATTGCATCAAAATTTGTGAAGTGATTCAAGACACATAGTTAATACAACTTGCATAATCCTGTTGTTTCATAATCTAGAAAAGGTTTTTCTTTCTGTTTTAATTCCCCTCCAATCTGTGAAGTACGTTGATGTTATGCCGTTTTGCAGAAACTGTCTCTTACTCACTTCCACTTACACGAAACGTCGTTATATGTAATCTTGAATCCATTTATAGCACGTAAACTGGCTCCTCTAATCGACTTCCAATATCGGGCTTAAAAGTAACATTAAAGAAGGATATTCCTTCTCACTCTCTAGAAGTATGTTTTAATAGTTTTACTGTTTGTCTAAACGACTAAAAAAAAAGATAATGTGTGGACACGAGTTAGCAAATTAAGTGAATGCCTGGCGAAGTTATTATCTTCGTGTTTGGCGTCCGTGGCCGCAGGACATTAGCATTTAGATTAGGAACTCGCAGTGACTCGAGCTGGCTAATCCGATTTAAATTGACTCGGCAGGAACTCGTTGCCGCGATTTTAGTGCACTGAATCTACGCCACGTTATAGTCGTGTAATGTATTTAGTTCACCATAAGCTGAAAGATAACAGATAACGTATCTCTACAAGCAATACTTAATTTTTTCCCTAATTCATATTCACAGATATAGAAAATGAAAGTGTACTTCATTGTTCATGCGATCTAAGTTTAGTTTACGCGTGCAAGCAACCTTGTTAATTACAACGCAGATGAATGTCACCTAAAATAGCACAGAAACGAATTCAAGCGGAAATATAGATTAGGACACTCATTATTTCCCAATTCACCCAGAATTTCAAGTAGTGCGTATAGAGTATACGAAATTATTACGTTTACAGATTAATAGCTTACAAATAAAATACGCATTTCCTTACCATATTCACCAAGTGTTTCATTGAGCTGCCTGAGAGTGAAGATGTGATCTTCTATTGACCGCCCTGGGCGGAAGCCTCCCTGGTATTCCCCAATAACTCTGCTACTGACTAAATACTGTGTGTGAGGCAGTTGGACAGGATCTTATAGCAGGCGTTAACCAGGGAGATTCCTTAATAGTTCTCACATTTCAGCTTGTAACCCTTCTTATGAATTGAACAGATCAAAGCTGTTATCCATTCTCTCAGCTATATAACTATCGTTTGTCAGGATTTTGTCACAGGAATCCTTGACAAATTTCTGCTTGGCCTGATGACCTTTGCTAAGGCACTTCACCTTCTAAAACATTGTGTCCTTTGAAGTCCGTTTATGCTTCAGTGCTGACATTCTTAATATATTTTCTCTTTGTTCTTCTCAGAGTTGCTTGTGTAGTCTTTTGAACCTCCTCAAACTGCGCTTTGCCTGCGCCAGATTTGAATCCTCCAGCCACTTGCTCTTGGGTTCCTTTTCTGTTCTAGGGCCTTTACGCATTCTTTTCCAAACCAGATATTCTTGTCCACAGTGTTTCCCTTAATTGTTTCATTTGCCCTATCTGTGATTGAGTTCTGAAAGTTTTCCCAGCTTCTGGCCTACAGGCCCTGCAGCTTCTGGCCTACAGGCTCCTTACATTCCATGTTCCAAATCATATACAGTATTTTTCCTAGTTCCAAGACTTACTTGTTGTATTGAAAGCATGTTATACTTTTTTTAACGAAGAAAGGTTCCTGGCCTCTTGTCCAACCTGCGGTGTTACCCTCACAGCTTACAGGATTGCTGCCTTTTCTTACGGGGTGGGCTTCACTCAGAAGATTAATAGAAAAGAAATGCACCCTTCAGCCTCGAAACTTGATACCGCCGGGGTAAAAAAAAAAAAAAAAAAAAAAAAAAAAAAAAAAAAAAAAAAAAAAAAAAAAAAAAAGAGTTGGCCAAGAGGGGCTGATAGGAAAGGAAAATGAAGGTACCTGACACAACTAAGTGGAAGCGCCGGCCGCGGTGGCCGAGGGGACTGAGGCGCTCCAGTCACGGTCTGCACGTCCACTACGGTCGGGGGTTCGAATCCCCCCTCGGGCATGGATATTTGTGCCGTCCTTAGTATTAGGTAGTTCATAAGTAGTTTGTAAGTTTAGGGACTGATAACCCCGTAGTTAAGTCCCATAAGCTTAACAAACATTTGAACATTTTTTAAGTGGAAGCAATGTCAGACTCAGCACGTGACCCCGCAGTCACTACCCACAAAACTTATATAAGAAGTCCCCTGGGGGAATTTCATTGCCTTGCAGATTACAAAACCTCTTCCACGAGAACATACATTCATATACTGACTTTCATGGTGACCAGTCAAACAATTTTAATGTTGTATATACTCTTTATGGGTTTCCCGCCAGATAATGTTGTGTAAATCCCACAATATTTCTTCAGAGCAACTGCCCACCATCTTCAGGTGACGCCACCTTGCTGATGCCCAAGTCGTACTTCGCTCTATCTTTTAACCCTGCTACCTTCAATAATTTGAAAGAGTGTATTCCAGGCGACACTATCAAATGCTTTCTCCAAATCTGCAAATGCATTCTAAGATAAGCCGTAAAATAAGTATTGCCTCCCATTTTCCTACATTTCTCCCAAATCCAAACTTATTAAACTGATTGTTCTGTAACTTTCACATTTGTCTGCACCTGCTTTCTTTGCAATTACAATATTCTTCTTGAAGTCGGAGGGCATTCTCCCTGTCTCATAAATCTTACATACGAAGTGTAATAATTTCTTCATGACTGTCTCTCCTAACGATATCAGCAGTTAAGACGGAATATCATCTACTCCAGGGGCCTTGTTTCGATTCAGATCTTTCAGCGCTCTGACAAATTCTTCTCTCAGTATCGTATCTCCTATCTCATCTTCCTCCATTTCTTGAATACTGCCTTCAACTTTATTTCCTTTGTATAGGCCCTCTATATATATCTTCAACCGTTCAGCTTTCGCCTCTTAGCTTAGTACTGGTTTTCCATCTGAATTCTTGATATTCAAACAGCTGGTATTCTTGTCTCCAAATATCTCTTTTTTCTTGTAGGCGGTATCTATTTTTCTCATAGTTATACAATCTTCTACGGTTCTGCATTTGTCCTCTAACCACTCCTGCTATGCCAGTCTGCACTTCTGTCAATCTCATTTTTCAGACGTGTGTACTTCCTTTTTCTTGCTTCACTTGCTGATTTTTTTTTATTTTTTCCTCTCATCAATGCAGTATATCCTTTGTTCTCCAATGATTTCTATTAGGTCTTGTCATTCTGCCTGTATGATCCTCTGCGGCCTTCACTACCCTATCTCTCAGAGCTACTAAATCTTCTTCTGCTTTATTACTTTCCCTCTTTTCAACCAATCCTTGCGTAATGCTACTTCTGAAACCCTCAACCACCCCCGGTTCCTTAAATTTGTGCATGTTCCACCTCCTTACATTTCTACCTTTCTGCAAAGTTTTAATCTGCAGTTCATAACCAATAAGTTATGGCCTGAGTCTACATGTGCCTCTGGATATGTCTTACAGCGTGAAGGCGTAAGAAACGAATTAATGCCAGTTAACTTCGTATGGATCATGGCGGAGGGTGCTTTACGCAAGGGCATAAGAAATGGTTCCGGCACACAATTTTAATCTGCCAGGAAGTTTCATATCAGCGCACACTCCGCTGCAGAGTGAAAGTTTCATTCTGCAAACATCCCTTAGGCTGTGGCTAAGCCATGTCTCCACCATATCCTTTCTTCCAGAAATGCTAGTCTTGCAAGTTTCGCAGGTGAGCTTCTGTGAAGTTTGGAAAGTAGGAGGCGAGGTACTGGCGGAAGTAAAGTTGTGGGGCGGTATCGTGAGTCGTGTCGGGATAGCTCAGTCGGTAGCGCCCTTGCCCGCGAAGGCAAAGGTCTTAAGTTCGAGTCCCGGTTTCTCCCAGGTTCGAGTCCCGGTTCCGGCACACAATTTTAATCTGCCAGGAAGTTTCAACGAATTAATTAATTGTAAAGCACCATCTGACATGCACCATACGACGTTAATTGTAGTACGCCTATGACCTTCGCGCAAGTGCAAGCAGTGAGTTGACAAAGTTTCATCACACAGCCAAACAAACAAAACTTTATTTATATGTCTGTCTATTCTTACGGACGTGTCCGAGATTGTAATGAATGCATCTTTCGTAAATTATCTCGAAATATTTGTTCAGGAACCCATTAGAATAGTAATAGATTGTAGAAAAATAATTTGACCTCCTAACAACAAATAATCCGTAGTTAATTTAGAGCATGAAAACAGAAACAGGGATTAGTGATCACAAAGCTGTCGTAACAACACTGACGAGGAATGTACTTGGGCTCGAACAAACAAATATACACCAAAATCGTATGAGAGATAATGTAAAGATCCCTTATTGCACTAGTGATAATCCCGCATCTGCAAAACTCTGCAGTAGTCCGTTAGAGGCCTCTGCGTGTGCCATGCCGCATTGCACTTTGACCTGTCGGTTCGCCAGTAGGGACAGTGCAGTGTGCCTCCGAAGTTGCATTTTGTGATGTTATTTGTGTGGTGAAGCGTCAGTTTGGGCGGCGATTGCTAATCAATCCTGCTAATGTATTGCGATTAGATGCGATGAAGTTACGAACAACCCTTCTTCGTGAAGATGGTATTAGTGTAGAAGATGAATCATTTGCATGCTTTCTCGTATCTGTTATGGTACAAAAATATGGGCATAAGTGAGATACTGTTGTTAAAAACTCATGATAATGATAATAGGGGGTGATAATGACGAACAACTCATTGCAAGCGGTGGTGCTACGGTAAGTGCGGGAAGAGGCGATGGAAACAGTGGCAGTGAATACCAACAGTCTTTCGGGAAGAAGGTTAAAGTTGCAAACTATCATCACGGCTTTTGATGACAATACGCTAGAACATGTACGATGATTATTACATAAGTTATAGTTAAGATATCTCCGTTACATATGGCGTCTACAATTACATCTACAGTGCTATCTAGAGCATGGTTGCAGAGCTTTGCAGAAAAACGACACCCACCAGCACATGGAGGTGTACGTAGAGATCCTGTAACCAAATGTTCATACAGATATGTTTGTTCGAGCCCATGTACTGTCCTTGTGAGTATCGAATTTCCCAATTCCACCAAAATCAAACGAAAAATTCATTTATTAAAAATCCGATTAATGATTTCTTGATTATCTTACTGTGTGAGTGAAGATCAGGCGTGGGTTACATTCAATGAAATAAATCGCCAGCTAGAGAGATTTACACCAAACAAATTAGCTGGGTTGACCTACAAAATGGGTCAGATCACTCTTGCAAAAGCAAAGGAAAGAGCATTCCAAATTTAAGCGCCATAAAATCGCGCGAAGTCTGGCAATATTTGGCAGAAATTCGGAATTTCAAAATTTGCAAATGGTGGTAAATCTATGGGACTTAACACCCATGCTCAAAGGAGGACTCGAAGCTTTCACCCGCTGCGGAGCGGCCGAGAGCATTGAGGCGCTATGCTACGATGCGCGAGGCCGCTCCCCGTCGGGGATTCGAATCCCCCCTCGGGTATGGATGTTTGTGCCGTCTTTAGTATACTAATTCATAAGTAGTTTGTAAGTTTAGGGACTGATGACCTCGTAGTTAAGACCCTTAAGCTCTACGAACATTTGAACATTTGAATTTGAAGCTTCGACAACAAACGACCGCGCGCTCTGCAACAAGGCGCCTTAGAACGCTCGGCCAATTCACTGCAAAAATTTGAAATTTAGACAGCATGAGTGCGTCTTCTTGGTATGGCACCTTTTAGTTTCACACATTGATATGCTAGTGAGACTTCTGTAAACATTGCATACTAAAGGAGTCATAACGCTCTCTGTTTGTGGACGACGTTGAAACTGTCTTCAGTATATTCACTATCCACCACGTGGCGTCTCCCGAATTAACATAAAAATCGACGTCGTCTTTCCAAGTGTACCGATTTTCTTGTGCGACAGTGTATTTAACATATACAAGTCGATTTGATATGTATCAGCGCATTATGCTGTGATTGTCGGTTGGGTCTCTTTCTTGCGATTTTCATGCTGTTTTCCCACCGCTATTGTGTTGTCTTTTACATACAACGCATCCTTCGGACTAATGAATATAAGAACTTTTAGTCACAACACTCAACATCCACGGAAGGCATATGTTACTGAATGCATATCTTTTTTAAGAGACCTTGTTGTTTTGGAGCGTATTGGTGGCCATGGGACTCAAAAAGTATCACTACATTTTACTTCAAACATCTGTAACACTGTAAATCGAAACGCTACAATAATCTTTCATGCTATAGTTATGCTACATTTACTTGAGATCAGTGTCGTGTGTTTATTTATGAGTTAAGTAGCTTTCGTTTTGTTATTTACTAAACGCGTCATTATGCTTGTGACATAATGCAAAGGAAGGTGTTGCAGTCAAAGGTGCGTATGCCACCACCTTATGCTCGCCTTTCACACTGTCCATCTTCACAGAGGATAACTTACGGAAAAGTTTTCAATAATACTCTTTTCCAGTTTGACGGCATTATGAGCATTTATTCTCTTTATACGGCGCTATGAAACTAGTGTGTAGGATTTATGTAACATTCGAAACACCCGCACCGAAATAATTCCAATTTTATTATTTATTTTTATTGATTTATTTGTTTATTTAGCCTGATCAGAATAGGGCCATCAGCCCCTCTCTTACATCGGACCAGGGTTTTACACATACAGTACTTCTTTACATGTGAGTTACCTATAACATAATAATCATTTTTACAGATAAACAATTAATAACATAATTTATACAGATTGATTACATGTAAAAGGATGTAAATAAAAGGTATTGACTTAACTCTAATAGGATTAATACTAGCAGTACCACTGAGACACCTTCTGCTGCTGCTGGTGTAATAATAGAAGTAACAACATTGATATTAGCAGATACAAGATGTACTTTTGAATTTATCGAGACTGGTTTAGGCATGGCGAATTCTGACAGAAGGAAGTTAAGAAAGCTGTACCTGGCGAGAGCAATGGCAGTCGGAGAATATCTGGGAGGAGGAATGGATGTGACGTACCTGGACCGTAGGGTAATAAAGACCGGCGTAATTATTGCTTTAGTAGATAATCCATTAACTGTCGTTTGAAACTGGCAGTGTTATTTAGTTCTCTGATATACTGAGGTAGATTGTTCCGGAGCCTGGTTCCTGCTATTGAAAAGGATTTTGAGAAACCGGCTGAGTGATGGATAGGGACAGAAAGGGTTTTGCTCTGACAGGAACGAGTAGTTCTGTTGTGTTGATCAGATAAGAGTGTTAAGGTCGAGGAAAGATATGAGGGACAGTATACGTTGATAAGAGAGTAGAGGAAGCAGAGTGTATGAAAATCTTTGCGCTTGTCAACACGGAGCCAGGATAGTTGCTTATAAGATGGTGAAACGTGATCAAAGAGACAGATGTTACATATGTAACGAACGCAGGCATTCATGATTAGTTCCAGACGTCGTGAGCTTTCCCAAGAAAGACCTGGCAAGATAAAGTCACTGTAATCAACAATTGGAATTACAAGTGTTTGTATAAGTTTCTTTTTAAGATCGAGAGGAAGAAATTTCTTATATCTCTGTAGGGCATCAAGAGATGCTGATGCCTTCCTACACACGGCGGCTGTGTGCTCAGCTCAATTTACTTTGTCGTCTATTATCACTCCCAGACTTTCTGCCGAGGGCGAAAAACAGATAGGTGTGTCATTTAATATCAATGATGGTTGAGATTCGCGGTATTTGTGGTTAATGAGCCTAGGATAACTTACCAGAGTCGCTTGTGTTTTACTTGGATTGAGCTTTAATCCTATATTCTGTGCCCACTTTGATAGTGCACATAGGTCAGAATTAAAATTATCGATTGTTGTCTTCAGGTTTTTTTGGCTTTGCACTTAAATACAACTGAAGGTCATCGGCATACATGTGGTATTTACAAAAGGACAAGACGATGATACGTAATTTACGTACAATGAAAAGAGAAGTGGACCTAATACCGAGCCCTGTGGTACGCCTGACTTTTCGGTGCCGGGCATGACGCACTGAAGACGCTATGTCAAGTATGAGCGAAACCATTCCACCACGCCTTGAGAGAAATTTAGGCTGCTAAGTTTAGCAAGTCAAATATCAAAGTCCACAGTGTCGAAAGCTTTGCTAAAGTCTACGAAGCACATAATAGTCGCCTCTTGTCTATCCATTGCCTGCTTAAGATCGTCTGTTACTTTTATCAAAGCAGATGCTGATGCAGGCAGCTGTTCATATTACAGAGCTATGAAATTGTGATGCAAAAGAACTCGAATAATTTATAGAAAAACGTAAAGCTATACACACTACAGTCTTTCGAGCTGCTGTATATTTAAAGACAACAGATTCAATAACAGTATCTGGAAAATGTGGAGGATCAAAAAATTTCAAACGATTTAGATTCCGCAGTAGATTCTTCTAATCGGAAGCTGATAAGCCATAAATACCATTTTCCTTTGTGCAACCGGCGGCAAGAAGGAAAACAAAACCGCATTTTACGGGTATCTTGTATTTGACGGTATGTATTTATGAAAAATGCATTTACCAATACCTTCTGATTAAATAAAAAAAAAAAGTACACACACACACAAACACACACACACACACACACAGACACACACACACACACACACACACACATACACACACAAAACATACATTTGTTTTGTCAGTAAAGGACAGACATAAATGCGTCGGACCTCTCTTTGCAAACAGCAGGAAGGAAAACAGACCGATAAGGAAACATCAACATCCGTTTCACATGTCCCGATCAAATGTTGCAGGTAAATGTTGAGACAGAACAGAAGGTCAGGTTTGTGTTCATATTGGAGAGAATATTCCGTACAGAACTGTGTTTATCGAGCCAATATAACGATCAAAGCGTTGCAGAATGCACTGGCTGATTGAGGCAGTAATGGAAACTGAAATGTGAAAAGCCAGGAAAGTTTGGCTGTCGTTACTTCAGGCACACAAAGTAGCTCTCTGTAGCGCTGAATAGGGGTGTAATGTTATTACTTGCGTTGATGAAATGTAGTCAAAGCTACGAATTTTGCTTATATCGAGCGCTGTACTGAAAAACGGAAAAGAAACGAAATTGATAGTTTCGTTTGTAATGTTTCTTTTGAGGCTCATTCAGAAAGGAAGTTCCCCTATATTTTTAACAATCACAACATTGGTACATGAATAACTCTGCTGGCCACTGGTACAGTAGTGTTTGAGCTATTTTTCGACATATTTACCAAACGAATTGAACCACTTCTCAATCGTTGGGATCAGCTTTTGTTTACCTGTGTAGTCGAAGTCTGCCTACTGTGAACAGAACCGGCGCGTGAATCGTATTGAGGTCTTCATCGTTGTTAAAATGCTGCCTGGGGGACAGGAATTTCTTCAGATGCTTGAAGAGATGAAAATCATTGTGTGAAAGATCATGACTATATTCTTGATTTGAAGGTGGAAGAAAGCACCAACATCTGTATTAAGATTATTTACGAAATTATGCGACAGGTTTCGGGGTTATAATCACACTATCTTCAGGCCTCTAAAGAATTACGATAGTTACAATACTAGTATAAATCAAATGCATAATAATTTAGACGTTTAAAAAATGTCACGGAATAAACATTCCGTATATAAAAACTATTGTCAAACAATAAACATGTTAGAAGGCCACTAAGTAAACATATTAGTGTAACTTACATTATAAATAATCGTCAAGAAAAAAATGCTAACGAAAGGAAATGTATAAAGTACTATGTGCTCTTAAAATGATATGTGTTATATACAAAATACTATTAACGCATTATTTTTAAAATGGTTCACCTTTGAAATATTCAGGAAGAATAATACGACCATAAATATTTATGCAGATCCACAAGTCAACGGCCTGTATGGAATCCAGACTCGTTAACATGGGTCATATACATCAGAGAGGCAACTTGAGAAGGCGTTAAACGAAAGCCAAAAAGGTAACTACCTCAGAGTTATTAATATGTTACCCAAAAGATCAAAGAAAAAAGTTATAAACACAGCACATATTCAGGTAAACCCCACATCTAATACTGTATCACCATAAAAAAACCATAAACAGAAGTAGTGTAAAGAAACACTGAGTCAAAACACAACCAAAACTGGTCTTAATCTGGATTAACATCATGTTGCCGAGTAGTGCCATTTGTCAATGAAAATGAAATAAGGTAATATGGTAATAGTGAATGCCTTCGTAGATGATCGTCAAGTGTTTTAAAAGAAGTGAAATAGAAAAAGGTCATAGAATTGATAATATACGAACCAGAATTCATACAATGAATGTGAAATAATAATCACATGCAAACGAATTGGTTGTCAACCCACAAACATCTTTCCAAGCTTGCATAATGCTGCAGGTGAAGGAATATCAGACGATGTATACGAAAAGTAGGCAGAAAGTAGTCGCAAGAAAGCTAAAACAGCTCTGCAGTTGCAACTGCTCCGAAGCAGAAGTGCAAAAATAAAAACAGAGCGTCATACGGCTCATAGGTCTACAGGGGCTCCATGGCCAGAAAAGTTACAGTATCTTTATTATATAAATGCGAGGTCAAAGATATAAGACTTGAAAGAGACTGTCATTTTGTTTCATTGCTCTGCTGTCTCATTACGTCAACTTAACGAATGAAATTTGAATTGATTCACTTGGGAATGGCTTGTAACACTTTGTGGTAGCTGTTGCAGACTGTAAAACCTGTTGTAGAGAGAGAGATGGCAAAGCTGTACACTTTATTTTGTATCTTTCTTGTTATAAGTCACTCTCCTATATCCCCCATCCATGAGTGTTAAGGAGTGCGAGTGGAATGTAAGTATATTTCTTTGGGTGTTGGTAACATGGGCAATACTGTAATCTTTGGTTGTGGCTATGTAGTTACTCGTGGCAATGACTGTCTAGCAGCAAAAGGTTTTTTTTTGTGTCCCAGCCTCGTCGCCGCTTTTGTGTCTCGTTTCCGTCGTAGGTGTCGGTGGCCGAGTAGAAAGAGAGCGACACAAGAATAATGGGTGCACGCTTGTGCAGGTACGGAGGTGAGCAGCCAGTGGGACAACAGAAACTAGAAACACTAGAGTAAATTAGAACGAGATATATATTGCACAGAATTTATACAATACTTAACTTTTACATAGATCAGTACTGCAGAAAGCTGATACACAGTTGAGCTAGAGGCCTGCCTAGTGCCTGTCCGATAGCCAAGTCTTCACTGGTGCCTATCTGATTCCGAAGTGTTAGCTGGTTCCTATCTCAATTGCAAGTGAACGATGTCGTTCAGTGGTGGCCACGAGCGGAGTTGTAGCAGAGGGCGCTCGTGGCTGACGTCGTAAGAACGCGGCGCCGTGCGTGCATGGCGGCGCGCGGCGAAAGTAGGTGGCGCGCACTTTGGACTTGTGCGCCACCACAGTTTTGTTTCAGCTTTGGAGTAGAGGGTCGATCTGGTCAATCCAGGGGTTTTCGAGGGTGGTGGAGTAATGGACCCTCGGTGTCCAGCCAATCAGGGCGCTCCGCCCCCACGAATTTGAAGAGGGGTTGGTTGACCCTGGTGGCGCCCAGCGAGAGAAAGATTGGTTCCTGGCCTGGTGGAGTGCGGACGTGAGGAGAGCTGCTCGCCGGTGTCGCGGAAGTTTTGGTAATGATTTGCTGAGAATCTTCAGTAATGTTGCTCATGGTGACGCTTTCACCACCGGCTGTTAGGGGACTTAATCAAAAGGCAACATATTTAGGGAATTCACGTGATAAAACCAGATCGAGATTGTGCGTGCTTTGTCGTGGGTTAAAGTTACTGCTAAGTCGGTTATTTGTTGCATTATCATGGAGAGTATTAGTTCGTTGAACGGGTTTTTGTAGTTGTTTCTTGTACATATTCATTTTGAGGGGCTATATTAAAATTCATAGTAATTTTCTTTGTAACTAGGACTTTGCACGCGAAATGGTTAAATTGTAGTTTATGAGTCCAGTTGGTGCAATCGTAGTCTTTTATTAGTCGTAATTTGTTCCACGTGTATTTTAGATTTGTTTAATGCATAAATATGGAGGATTAATCTCGGAATTCTAACGGTTTACCTTGTGCAATGTGGTCGGGGTGTACGTTGTGCCACGTGGTGTCTCAAAATGTTCAAATGTTTGTTAAGCTTAAGGGACTTGACTGCGGGTTCATCAGTCCCTAAACTTACAAACTACCTATGAACTACCTTATACTAAAGACGACACAAACATCCAACATCCATCGGGGGATTCGAACCCCAGACCGTAGCGGCCGTGCAGACTGTGATTGGCACGCCGCAGACCGCTCGGCCACTACGGCCGGCTCACGATGTTGCCAGTACATAGTAAGTCTGGTAACAGAGAGTCTCTTGCAATTGCTTATCCTGCTCCTGCAATAGTGTTGTAATAATTACGTACAAAATAGTATTAACTGGCAATTTTCGTAGATTTTGTAATGTTTACTTTGTAATGATAGGCCCACGGGCTAGTAATAATGTTGCCATACGTGATGTGTTCAAGTAATCATACCCAAATTCCGTAGAAGCAAGAGTAGATGTAGTGTGGTGATAATTATTTTAATTTAAATTGCAGTAACTTGGGTTTTGTTTGGGGCCACGCTGATCGTGTATGTTCACCACTTAGACGGGCATTGTAATAATTTGTGATCCCCTGAGATTTTCTAGTAGTTATTAGTAGATCGGTGACGCAAATCCCAGTCTCGAGTAATATTTTGTGTCCGTGCACACAACTTTGTTGCCCCTGGCTCGCAACGGCCGCCCGGATTCAAATTTGATGGCTCGCGTAGTAAGTAATTCTTCCTTTGCACGCCTTGTGTGAATGTGATAATTAATAGTGGGATAACTGAGGATACTCCTTGCTTTCATATCCTTGCGACTGACGAAATTAATCTATTATTATAATTATTATTTTAGACATGCTAGGAGGCCCATTCAGATGATGGAGACTAAAGTTGCTTTTGAATTTTCTTTGATACTAAAAGTTTGCATTTAAATTAACATGATATAGTATTTATGTTGAAGTTTGTTAATAAATAATGATTTTACCCTACACACGTATCGAAACAATTACTAAATGCTCATATGACTCTATTCAGCACTAGTAATCCCATTTTTAGTCTTTGCTGTGATCTGCAATGGTGTACTGGAGCATAAATATCAGAGTAACATATCCGTTCCATTTTAGTACATGTACTGGATCCGATTAATTAGTTAAGATGCGTTTGTAATGTTATCCGTTGCGCGGTCAATCTTATGATCCGTAAATTTCATTAGTGTCGTCAGGCGTGCTTATTTCGCACGTGGCGGGAACCCATTGTGTACTCAAACTGGATAAAGCCTGCGTAGACAAGTCATTCCATACACAAACGTGTGGGAGCCTTATTGCATTGCAATAGCTTCCAGTAGGCACCTTCAGTGCACAATTTTTCTGGCAAATAGGCAGACACTCCAGACAGGAGGTTATATAAAATAAATCGACGATTGGTACGTTCCAGACTATAAGCTAAAGTAGATATCTAAAGACAAAAAATCATCAAGAACTAAATGTCAACGGAGTTAGACTGCCAAAGTTCAACAAACGAGAATCAGAAGACGCTGAAAGTACCAATGATAAAGCAATCTAGGTATTAGTAAAATAACAGCGACGTGATCGTCAGACATGTAGAAACATGAATCAATTCATGTACAAGGTACTGTTAAAAGACATATAAATGTAATATAGGCGGCATAGGAAACCAAGGGAATGGATGGGGGACGATGGGTGGCTAGATTATACATTATACTACATAGAAAATAAACCTCATAATGACGTGACGTCATATTTTTGATGATCAAACAGCTCCCAGCCGAACTTCTGCAAAGCAGCTGCTGGCGCCCAGCCGTATGGGCTGGATAATTCTCAAGGAACAGCACTTGAACACGAGCAACAAGCATTCCACGCCTTTTGTCCTGAGTGGGACGTCACAGTTTCGCATTCTGCCGCAGTAACAGCTGATAACGATTGTTACACGCTGGTTCCATTCACAGGTAGCTGACTTCTACGACACAGGTACACAAACTTCGAAATCACATATTTGAAAAGTTTCAGTTATTAAGAAACGTTTTTCATGTGATTACGTTGTCCTTGTTTTAAAATACATAAAAATTGTTCTGGATATCCCTTGTAAATATGGATGTTCGATTTCCAGTAAGAGTTTAGTTTCACTAGGTTTAAGATTACACCCACATCAGATAGGAAAAAAATGAGGACCCTGAGATCCTAGCAATCCGCGAATCCGCAAATTCTGCTGATGTATAGGCTACTTATAGGCACAGACCATGACGATGTACTGTTTGTTTAAATTTTGCTAGTTCTTAATAACTGAAGCAGGTGGCACTGTAATTATATACATCATCTGTATTTTCAGTAGACGTTGTTAAACGAGCAATTTCCATCAGGTCAGGGTCTGACACATCATTCTAAGAAACCAGTAACATAATCAGCATCATTATGCCTTTCAGCTAATAAAATGCCTCCATGATCCCCTACTCAATGCTAAGATTGATGTCTCGTCTCAAAATCATTCTTCACTGAATCCAAATACTTTCTCCTTGGTCTACCTCGATTCCTCTTACCCTCACTACCGAGCCCATGAGTCTCTTAGGTAACCTTGCTTCTCCCATGCGTGTAACACGACACCACCAACTCAGCCTGTGCGCTCTAACTGCTTCGTTTATGGTGTTCATTCCCAGTTTTTCTTTGATTTCCTCGCTATAGACACCTTAGTCATGGTTCCCATCTGTTACTGCCTGAAATCTTTCATTCTGCTACAACAAAGTTGGTCGAAATATACAGCGGTGCACCGCTAACTTAGTTTTGGTACTGAATTCCTTCTTGCAGAACAAAGTAGATCTTAGCTGAACACACATTGTATTAGTTTTGCTACACCTTGATTCAAGTTATTTCACTATGTTGCCATACTATGTGAGAATACATCCTAGGGACTTGCTACTGTCTACCTGTTCTAACTTTGTTCCTTCTATTTGGCACTCAATCTGTTTAAACCTCGTTCTCACAGACATTACTTTTGTTATGGAGATGGTGATCATCTCTTGCTGTGGAATATTACATTGCAACCTTTCAATCGAATCTACCTTCACAACTATGTAATGTGCATATGCAAGACTGCATTTTTGTTATTACCTATTTTAATCCCACCATGCCAGTCTTGTGTTTTCAAAATATGATCCATGACTAGTATAGTGGTGACAGGTTACAGCCTTGTCTAACCCCTGAAACTATCCTAAACCATGAACTTAATTTTCCGTCTACTCTAATGCTGCCTGACAGTCTCTGCGTAAAGACCTTTAACTGCCTGCAGAAGTTTGCATTCTATTCCATGATCTTGTACAACTGTTAATGGCTTCCTCCTAGAAAAACTGTGATAAACTTTTTCTAGAACTATAAAACATAGATACAATTCCCCTGTTCAACTCAGGGCACTTCTCCAGTATCTGCTGTAAGCTAAAGATCTGATCCTAACAGTGTCTAAGAGGCCTAAACCCACATTCATTTTCATCCAACTCGTCTTCAACTAAAACTCGCACTCTCCTTTCAATCATACCTGAGAAGTGTCACACCTTACTGTTTTATTTAGCCTATATATGTTTTTAGTGCTTGTGCCCATTTACTAATTTACACTACTAATTTATTGGTCAGTATGTGTTATGGGAACTTAAGATGTGTGAAAGCTCAAGACACGTATTGATAAGAACAGAAATATTTGGTTTCTTTTGCATTTATTAAAATGAACATCTACATTTCTGGAAGAAAGAATTAGTACACCTGGAGAGAAAACGTCCGGGGAATAGCAGATGATTTCACTGCCGTCGGTCAACAGATAGTGAAGTGACATAGCACAGGCCGAATAGATCGTCGTTTTTTAAAGTCAGCGGTGATAGATCGCACAACACAGATAAGAGGGTTTGTGATCCCAGAAGTGTCAACACGGTTACTATCAGCGGGACTTCGGGCACGCACTCTCGTAACCCATCTTTCACTCAAGCCTCGATGATGCCTGAAGAGGATCCGTTAGTTGGTCATGGTCTTCCTTTGCGTAAAACAGTCTTAGGTATATGTCAATGTAAAGTCCAGGTTGGAGTTTAACAGAGTAATGAGGATATCTTGCAACTAACCGCAACTCTTCATTGTGTGTTCAGGGAGGCAAATATTGAACTATATGAATTAAAATCGTCACAACTTCTTAATGGGTTGCGTTAAGAGGTTCAGATACCAAGGTTGACCACGGAGGTTGGAATTAGTATGCGAATGTCGAATGACGATGGCCACTTATATCTGGATGGGTTCGTCATTGGGCAAAACTGTCGTATTTGGGGGACGGAGAGACCGTATTTCGTGATCGGGAAGTCTCTTCATCTTCAAACACTGAGTGTGTTGTGTGCAACGTAAAGTTACGGAACAATCAATCCGATATTTCCTGACGGTACGGTACTAACGGACGGTACGTGACGGTGTTGGAAAATGATTTCATCTGCATTATCAAAAGTGACTCTGATTTCGGCGAGATGTTGCTAATGTACAAGATCGTGTTGGACCTCATCAAAGCAGGAGAGTATTTGTTGTCCTGGAGGAGCACTTTGAAAACGAGTTCTGAAACCACTGACACGGGTCTCAGTAGGCCACCCTATCCTCTGAACGCATGCTACTCCTTTTTGTGGGGCTATATTAAAGACAAGGTGTACAGTAATAATCCCAAAACAACTGCATAGCTGAAAACAGCCATTTAGGAGTTTATGGATAACATCGATGTTCGTGCACTTCACTGATCATGCAAAATTCGCCATTCGTCTCCGCCACATCGTGGCCACTGAAAGCATGCATATAGCACACGTCATAACCTAAATTCGAATATCTGTAATAACAGTCACATGTTGAATAATGTGTGTGTACGCCGTAGTTTGTAAATTACGATTTATTTCATAGAGTTCAATATTTTTATCCTGTATACGCATAGTCTACGTCTGTCGTATAAACTTTTTAAGGAAATCAGTCAAGTAATAATTGAGATCTGTGGTAACAACATAAAACGAAGAAATAACGCTTTGTTTTCATTTAGTAGTAAGTTAGTGACTGTTAAAATTATAGAGTTACTTCGAAACGCTCCTGCTATTTGGGATACTCTGAAATAATCTATGGAAAACGTCAAATTACGTGCAATACGTTTGCACTGTTAAATTCCACCAACTGCGCTCTTCCCAACCGCTTCCCAAAATTACACCAAGTTTCTAAACAGTAACTGAACTGATTGATGTTCTGCATCAGTAAACAGTAAAAACTCACACTGCACAACTGAGTTGAAAGGTCACAAATCTATCACTGTCTTTGAATACTACATGTAGAAAGATTATTATGAAAAAGTTACCAATTCTAGCTATCGTTTGGTTTTATAGTTTCAATCAAAATATGTTAATATAAACTTCTACCTAGACTATGTAAGAAACTTAATAGGTATTTTGTTTAAAACGCAATCATGAAGAATAAACATCAGTTGCTTTAAACTCCAATGATTTTACCAAACGTTTAGAACACTCGGGTGGTCTTCTGCACTTATGAGTTTGGGGCCCTACATAAGTCAGTGACTTCATAAAGTGACGGGTGGAACATAGGTTAAAATTAAATTAGGTTGTTATTCAGAACACACACAAATGTGACTCTCTGGCTGCAGTTACAAAAGTAATAAAGATTGCATTGCCCGTGTTCGCAGAGAAGAGCAGGTACACGGTTCGTTGTGCAGTCTTACCAGTGCGGGCTCATACATTGCTGTGGCTTTTGCAATGTTCTTAGCGTAGGAAATACAAAGTAATTAAGCCACCAATAGTTGCGCCATTGCCCACAAATGCAGCGTTCGTAACCCAGGCCATTTCCAGACACTTCTGCGATATTGGACTTAATGCAACACTGTCTCCGCTGCACGCTACATAAACTGTGAAAGGTTCAGGTACTAGTCTGTTCAACTAGAAACTTCGTAGCGCGCAACAGCGCTGTTTTTGCGCGCTTTCCCACCTTTCCCATTCTTGCACGCTCATTCCGTTTTTCAGTTCTTCCCAGAGGCTTTTACATTACACTAATATGTACAAAACCCTAAGGCAGATCCTCTGTAATGCCATTACAAAAATTACAACGTCATTTACACAACTTTTTTTTTAAAATACGTGAATAAAAATTTCACCATATGATGGTTACACAGTACACCGAAATCGGCCGTCATAAAATAAATTATTAATTTGCGATCTTGGCATTTCATTTTGAAGAATATAAAATTTGGTAAGACATATCCAGGGGCAGATATAGACTCTGATCATAACTTATTGGTTATGAACTGCAGATTAAAACTTAAGAGGCTGCAGAAAGATACAAATGTTAGGAGATGGAACCTGGACAAATTGAAGGAACCAGAGGTGGTTGAGAGTTTCAGAGGGAGCGTTAGGCAAGGATTGGCTGAAACGAGGGAAAGTAATACAGTAGAAGAAAATGGGTAGCTCTGACAGATAGGGTAGTGAAAGCTGCAGAGGACCATATAGGCAGAAGAACAAGGCCTAATAGAAATCCCTGGGTAACACAGGATATACTGAACTTAATTGATGAGAGGAGAAAATATAAGAATTCAGCAAGTGAAACTGGAAAAAGAGAGTACTAACGTCTGAAAAATGAGATTGATAGGAAGTGCAGAAGTGCAGACTGGCTAAGCAGGAGTGGCTAGAGGAGAAATGCAGAACCGTAGAAGAATACATAACTAGGGGAAAGATAGATACCGCCTACAGGAAAATAAAAGAGTTATTGGAGACAAGAAAAGGAGCTGTATGAATATCAAGAACTCAGACGGAAAACCAGTATTAAGCAAAGAGGGAAAAGCTGAACTGTGGAAGGAATAAATAGAGGGCCTATAGAAAGGAAATAAACTTGTAGGCAGTATCCTAGAAATGGAAGACGAAGTGAAGGAACATGACATAGGAGATATGATACTGCGAGAAGAATTTGACAGAGCGCTGAAGGACTTGAGTCGAAACAAGTTCCCTGGAGTAGATGATATTCCGTCTGAATTGCTGATGTCGTTAAGAGAGCCAGTCATGAAAAAATTGTATCACCTAGTATACAAGATGTATGAGACAGGGGAAATACCCTCTGACTTCAAGAAGAATATTGTAATTCCAATTCCAAAGAAAGCAAGTGCAGAAAAGTGTGAAAATAACAGGACTATCAGTTTAATAAGTCATGGTTGCAAAATACTAACACGAATTATTTACAGAATAATGGAAAAACTTGTGGAATCCATCCTCGGGGAAGATCAGTTTGGATTTAGGAAAAATGTAGGAACACGGGAGGCAATACTCACTTTACGACTTTTATTAGAAGATAGGCTAAGGAAAGGCAAACCTACGTTTTTAGCATTTTTCTATTTGGAGAAAGCTTTTGACATTGACGACTGGAATACACTCTTCCAAATTCTGAAGGTATCATTGGTAAAATATAGGGAGCGAAGTGTTATATTCAACCTATACAAAAACCATTTCCATTGGCAATGCTGTTCAGCGGTTATTAGAGTCGAAGGGCAAGAAAGGAACGCAGAGGTTGGGATGGGAGTTAGACAGGGTTGTAGCCTTTCCCCCAATGTTGTTCAATTTGTGCATTGAAGCAGTGAAGGAATGGAAGGAGAAATTTGGAGAGGGCATTAAAATGCAGGGAGAAGAAATAAAATCATTGCGGTTTGCCGATGACATAGTAAGCTAAAGATCTAGAAGAGCAATTGAATGGGATGGAGATTGTCTTGAAAGGAAGATATAAGATGAACATTAACAAGAGTAAAACGAAGGTAATGGAATGTAATGTCAGAAATCAGGCTATGCTGAAGGAATAAGATTAGGTAAAGAGACAATAAAAGTAGTAGATGCATTTTGTTATTTGGGTAGCAAGATAACTTCTGATGGCGGAAGTAAAGAAGATATAAAATGCAGAATGGCTATGGGGAGAAAAGCGTTTCTAAATAAGCGAAACTTGTTAACATCCAATATTAAATTACGTGTTAGGAAGTCCTTTCTGAAAGCATTTGTCTGGAGTGTAGCATTGTATGGAAGTGAAACGTGGACGATAAGGAGTTCAGATAAAAAGAAGCTTTTGAAATGTGGTGCTACAGACGAATGATGAAAATCAGATGGGTAGATCACGTAACTAATGAGGATGTGCTTAACCGAATCGGGGAGAAAAGGAGTTTCTGGCATGTCCTGACTAAGAGAAGGGATAGATTGGTTGGTCACATTCTGAGACATCAAGGAATTATCAACTTAGCATTAGAAGGATGTGTGTGGGGGTAAAAATCGTAGAGGGAGACCGAGGGACGAATATAGTAAGCAGATTCAAAAGGATGTAGGTTGCCGAACGTATTCTCAGATGAAGAGACTTGCACAGGACAGGGTAGAGTGGAGAGCTGCATCAAACGGTCTGCGGACTGAAGACCACAACAACAACAACAACATAAAAATTTGAAGTTATTCTACTGTGCTCAAAGAGTTTGTATGCACAAAGACATATCTAAATACATTCATCAATAGAAAATTACTTCACCTCCGTTCATATGATTGTAGAAAAAAAAATTTAATGTGACAAATTTGAACAGTTTGATAAAACAATAGCAACATTGATACATTATCGTAGTTTATGGCGTTACAAATTGTACATGCCTATCCTCTTTTTCAGCGTAATTCTTTCACATAGACGCACCCATTCATAACACAGCCACATTAAAACTGTGGAATATTTGTATTACTCTGCATCGTAATATAAGGCATAGATGTTCTAGCGTAAGTTTTAAAATCAGTTTCCAAGTATCTCATAACAAAAATTCCAGTCTCGTAAGTTAAGCATCCTATCTAGTTTCATGATACCCTGTGTTAAGAGTAAGATCCCGGGACCCTTGCTTAGCCGATCAGAAGAATGTAATTTGCGAATGGTACAGATAATGATGTCCCTTTTTTCTTGTTATAACTAGCAGTTTTTACTGAAAAACGATTATAAAGTCTTTTGATCGACATACAGGTGCAAACCATCCTCAGGTATATGCAGACAGATGTTGAATACTACTGAGAATGACGTTGTTTCATTTATTTCAGGGGTCGGCAACACGCCGATCGCGATATCGTGGTAGATAGCGAGTGCTTATTTGGTAGATCGTGTGAGTACTGACAACGCAGGAGAAAAATTGTTGAATACAAGTTACGTAGAAGTCAAAATGTGCACGTGTTTAACATACAAATTCATTTTACTTATTAACAATAGCGTGGACTGTTATCAACATCTACCTTGAACCTTTATAACTGTCTTTTCCTGCATTGGTTCAGCCACCCACTACCTGCGCGCCATTGGTGGCTACACTCTACACTATTTGATTGATCTTATGCACTGTATAGTGTTGGTACGGTATGTGTTTGGAGAAGGCGTCGAGTTTCATACCTCCTGCCAATCAAGAAGATTAGAATATTATATCTTTGTTGCGATTACCTACGAACGTCTGCGTTTTATAGTGTGTGGACGGGATATTTCGTGACAAAGATACTCAAAAGGTTTATCGTACCAAGAACTTGGAATAACATCATCAAAATTATTTGTATCCGAAAAGTATTGAGAATCCAAAGACAGTTGGGCTCTAATTCACCAGGAGAAATAGACAGTATTAGTTAATGTTGCATCTAGAAAAAAGGCCTTGTTTGCTTCTTGTTACTGTGCTGTAATTGTTTTCAAATATGAATTTTATTAAAAATCAACGCAGACATGGTTGACTGACGAGCACCTCGACTCGTGTATTTGACTAAGTGCAACACGTTGTACACCAAACATCAAGGGCACTGTTAACTGAACACCTACTCAAGTTTCAGGTTAAATGTAAAATAATATTTGTAAAATATTAGATAATAATATTTTTTGATTCGAACAAACAGTGATAATGTAAAAGATTATTGTTTAATGTAGTTGATTTGCAGTAATGAAATATTAAAAAATGAGGAATTACTGTATTATTAAAAGAAGTAGATCACTCTGATACAATGGTATGGTATAGTAGATCGCCACGGCTTTTTGGTTGCCTATCCGTGATTTATTTGAATGAGCAGCGTGTGAGAAAACATTTGCAGTGAGATTTTTATTTAAAAAAAGAGAAGAAATGGTTTGTCATCTATGAAAGGAGAAATAAATTTTTTTTTCGGCTGCATAAAGTTGCAACAGCACTGAAGACGAAGAGAGAAGACGATTTGCAAGGACATTAACATTAAAATAAAACATGTCCGTAATTTAGTTTGTCCCCACCCACATGACAGCTTACATACTGTGTTAAACACATTAATTACCCGCTAAAATCTATCTGCAAACACGCGTTTAATGACGAGTAACGGCTGATAAATGAATATGCCGGACAGTTAATTACCTATCAATCAACAAAGTTTCCAACCGGTATAACATCTGTAAATGACGGAAACAATTTCTCCTCTCTCTCGCAAAATGATGCTATTCATAAATACTACAGTCTGCAACCATTTTGTTTCAGACTGAAGGTATATTATTGAAAGCGGTTTATTTAATGTATTGATCTACCACAACAGCTGTTTGCAACGTTACTTACTACAATCTTTTGGACAATTGCTTCCTTTTTATTGGATCTTTACTTTTTACTCATTCGATGTATTTAGAATTTGTTTCGAAAGAACGAAGTTTCCTCTTTCAATGATATAACCTATGTCGACACATATAAACACTACAAATGCCGTAAGGTTATTTTGGGAAATTATTAAAACGGTGAACTTACGGTTCCACGTCATTGGTAAATGTTACTAGGGTAAAGTTTCTACTTAATTTATCACATTGATGTGACTGTAAGTATCTATGTAAGTAAAATCACGATGATGAATACCACAAGTTTTTTCGAAATCTTTTTTAAATCAAAGAAACATTGCGTACTTAGTCAGTCTGCAGAGTACTTAGAAAACAAGTTCATAGATGTTTAATGTAATCCCCTCCAGAAACTCGAATGACATCTACCCATAACTAGAACCCATTTCAGACTTTCTGTAGCATCTCAAACCTAATGTTATCTGGCTGTCGAAACACCCTATTTTTAAAGTGCACTATTCGGATTTCATTTCACGTACAAGAAACCTATTGTTTCAAATTTTCCACGAAAGTGAAAAAGCCAAAATGCCCTGGCTAGAAGATGAATGGCTTGAAAATACATTGAGAAGAAACTTCCTCTACAATGCATCGTATCTCAAATTAGCAAGAACATGATATCGGACTCATTTATTTGTGTGATTGATATATAATTACGACATTAGAGCAACGATAAACAGCAATATGGATGAAGTAAAATCTGGAAATGAAGATGACGTACGACATTCCCTACTAGTTACCATCATTAGTAAATACATGTCCAGCTTCTGAAAGCGAAAATTTGCAGCCGAGTTATGAATCTGATCACTATTGTGTGCGAAAGAATTTTTAGCACAAAATAGATGTGCAGTGAATTTACGTGGCACTTGATGAGATTTCTGTTTTATCAAAGCATTTGCGCCAAAAGGGCGAAAGCTATTAACTTTCTTGCTGCGGGACAGAACGAAATGAAGCCCCTTTCGTGGACACAAGAGAGACTCGATTTTTAATTTGTAATTTCCGCGACACTTCCTCAGTCTCTGATGAAATACAACAGTTGATATTTTTACGTGTCTGATGGAAATTAATTTTGAAGTGGGAATGACACGTTGAAAGCCTCTCTGCTAATTACCCGAAGAAATATTGTGTCACGAAATGTATTCAGCGTATCATAAAGTACTGCGATGTTCAAAAAGTAACACATTTCACTTTTAACTGAAATTTCCACAGAGCTTTATTTTAATCCAATGACATTATACTGATCCTGCAGTCGAGAATAAGTAGCTCGAGTTATGTATTTATAGGGCGTCCTCGATTACTTTTAAAAAGTCTTGTCACCCCATAAACCTAAAATGGCATTGTTTTAAAGGGCATTTCAGCGGGTTATCTCAGTTCCGCTAATCCATGAAAACCAGAAAGGTGACATCAAGAGACTTGGACAAAAAGGCGTAGAAAATAGTTATGACAAGGGGGTTTTCATACGCAAGTTGGAGAAGGCGATAGGTCGTAGCAACCAACGAAACGAGGAAAACCTCACACAAATATAGAGTTATATCATTGTGGGGAACCATCTCATACAAATTTGCGAGATAAAAAAAAGCAGTCAACAATCCGAAGATTGATTTGAACACCACAATGCTTTACTAGGTATGCCGTTGCCTTCCTCCGACATTCCAGCTGACATACCCAGCCAGTTATAGGGGGACCTACAGTTTAACGTGGGTTCCGAACCACGGTGCTACTCAGTATTTTTCATATCAGCAACACCGCCAGAGGTGAAAGAAGTGGAAAGTGACAGATAAAAATTCTAGGACCTGGCGGGGATCGAACCCACGACCTTCATACTTGTATCCTGGCTACGGAGCCGCACTTTGCGAGATTATATAACAAGGAAAATTTAAAAATTTTATTTAGATTCAACAACAAACTAGAGCAGATGCTAAGAGATAAGATTAACGCAGCTTAGAACATGATGGGAAAATCTGGAGTAGACGAAATTAAAAGTCAGGTTTGTGATATTAAGTATGTAGGGCAAACGTGGAAAAATTCTAAAGTCCGATTTGAAGAGCGCAATAATAGAGGGACTGGCTCATCAGCTGTCTTGAAGCACCTCAAGAGCGAATAGCATTCTTGGGGTAACTTAAATCATACCATGAAAATAAATCACTTTCAGGACAAAAGATGGTTGAGCATTAAGGGAGGATTACGACAATGTGCTAAATGAGAAGACAGAACTCTCAAAAAGCATTTCAGCAATCTCCTTCTTAAAGAATAGTGAAATTTTCTCTCGTTTTAAATACTGACGTTGAAAGACCACCGTTAATTGTAAAATTAACTCTAGCTGAAGGAAGCCAGTTGAAAGCTTACTTTAAACGTATAAATCTGGCAGTAAGACCTGCTAAAGGATTTGCGTGAACTACTGACTACTTCCTGAAACAGAATCTTTTTCCCTGGCCCAGAATTTAGAACTGACTCAAAATTTACTTTAGCAGCAGGAAGACAAAGAGACGGTAGCCAGCATACGTCGTAGCTCACGAGAATTACACACAATCTTTAATATACAAGCCACCGTGAACTAAACAATTTCATAAAGGTGACTGAGAGAACATTTATGGCGCAGCGGAATTAAAAATACGATAATATGCATCTGAATTTGTTCTCAGCATTGATGAAAAACAACATTAAATAAAAAGGGAGGGTATTCTAAACCAATATTTATAAGAAGAATAAAATTATTTATTCACTTACAACACGAATAAATTTAGGAACCAATTTTGTTAAACAATAAAAATGCATCCCATTTTAAATAAATTTAAAGTACCCTAACTGAACATCGTCGGAGGAGGGATTTACAATCAACAAGCATTCAGCCATTCACACGCGCGAAGCAAAGCGAAACTCACCCAACTCAGCGTGCTGATACGAAGCAGAAGCAGGCACCGCAATCCTAGGCGAAATTCAGTGAACTAGAATGTACCACACAACACAAGAAAAATTAAACTTTGTCGGTCGCTCTGGTCAGTCCTTCTTTACTTGAGATGGTACGCGATAATAGCGACATTAAATTTCATTCAATCAAACCATGAGCATGTGGAATTATTGAGACACGCACGTGTTTGCTACATTACATATTCGCACCCCACTGAAGGCGAAGTGCTTAAAGATCCCTCTCATTTCAACAAAAAACCAAAGGAATCATAGATTACGAAGCAAGAAAACTCAATAGGAAGGCACTGGGGTGTGAGCAGTGATGAGAAGTGACTAGCTATAGACCCTTGAGGTCGGAGTTCGGAGCCACGTGGTTCCGAAAACCAGCAAGAATATAAAAATTCAATTTCTGAAAAATAAAGGAAAATAGTTACGGCATGCAACCCTTAGAAATGCGTAGGATATCGTAAGGAAGCAAAAGAATGACAGTTAGGCGCGATTGGGAAGGTTTTGCACGGATGGACGATGTCCAGTCTTCAAATGTCAGAAAAGTGGAATAAATTCAGAGTCGGAGTAAATCAACTAAGAAATACGGCATACAGCCCCTAGAAATACGTAGTAGCTAATAAAGGGTGCCGTACAAGGCTAGAAGAGAATTTACTGACAGAGTCCGAATGCAAAGTACAAGTTTGGAAACAAAACAGCAATTAAAAAATAGACGAAGACGAGATCGCGAGGTACTAATGGAAATCAGAAAGATAGATGCATTTTTTTTGTCGAAGGGCATAGAAATAGACACAGTAGCTGAAGGCTTTTTTCTAAGAATACACCACGTGGAGTACATATCACTCGCGGAAAGAGAAAACGGAAAATAATATTTCACATGCACAGAATAAAATATTTTCGCATATTAGTCGCGTTCCACATAGCTAGAAAGAAATTAAACAATTCATACACCACCAGCTAGTCACACACAGGTTACCGATTCCCCGCCATTATCAAACCGAATTAGTTGCATATTCACCGTGTTTACCTATGCAAAATCACCGAAATAAAATTGCGTACATTTCCGTACATGATCGGAGAAACTTATTCCGAAAAAATGAACCTAAGTCCTGAAGTCTAACAAACCAGACAATGAATCTCTACCATCTCAAGGGAGGAAAGAAAAGCAGAACATCTTACCAGGTCGAAGCGCAGCCACAGAATGTCCATATCGGCCACCCAGTCCCCTCCACCAGCCGCCGGAAATCGCACCGGAAATCGACAAAACCCAGGAAAACGAGGTGGTGGGGAAGAGCTGAAACTCGCGCGTCCAACCGAGGCTCGCTAACTGGGCATTGCCAACCCAATTTGTAACCAAAGGGTGGAGGGACCTCTTTGGTAGCATCAAAAGCAGAGGTTGATAACGACTACCTATCGATACAGAGCCAGAGAACACTAGTAGCAAGCAGCCAGCAGCCGACGATGAAAATTCTCATACCTACACTCAGACCGCCATGCTAGGAGATCCACATATGTGCACATACAGCATAAAGCAAGTAAACATTCTCACAGGGACAGTGGCGGCAGAGAGAAACCGTTCATCTTGCCACATTCATAGACACAATGCTAAATTATGAGCATAATAAAAGCCAAGCAATATTTACACATTATTATAGAAAATAACATTTAAAACGTAGACACAATGGTAAATTATTTGCGTAGTAAAATGCCAGCAATATTACAGAAACTAACATTTAAAAACGTGAAATGTAATGCTACTCATTATGCCTCCGAACGAGAGGGGTTCTCGTTTAGCAAGAAAACGCCTTCTAGTGAACTTAGATAATTAACAAAGTTAAAAACCCATGGAAGACGGCACACAACCGTATTTTAACGTCAGCTTTTACCATCGCTGTATTCCATATGTATTAGCTTCAATTTCATTGAGACTAGACGAATAATTTTCAAATGTTAGGACAATATTATAGCAGGTCACCTTTGACAGTTTTGATACATATGGATAATCTTTGAGATGTGAGAGCTGCTGTCTGTCAGTTCACAACTACATGAAATCACAGCAACATGTTTCCTTCCATTATCCTGAAACATGTCGTACAAACATAATTTTTATAAGTGGTACGCGATTTGCCTCAATGCCCAGAAATTCTAAAATTGCGTGCCTGTATTCTGAATCTCTTTTCCTCCTTTTACTGCAGACTGATGTCTTTTGTCGGCAAGTACAATTTGGGGGCAATACCTTGGGACTAATGAAGGTTTTGTGTCATGCGTCAGTGCTAAGCAACAGAGCTTAATACAACTTCTCTCACACATAAAACAGTTGCTATAGTGTGACGTGAAAAGTAATGGAGACAAATACGGAATAAAACGAACAGAAATGACACTTTTATTCAAAGACCACAATGAATAGCATGAAATATTTGTTAATAAGTTCCGCGAGCAGTACGGCTTGTGTCCCATGCAACGTGGTGCTTTAGTGGTCACAGCGTCGGTAAGGAGTTTTTGTGGCAGGCCATTCCATTCCTTCACACCAACTTCACCAAGTGCACCATAGACGGTGACGCTGCGATACGTCCTCCAGCGCAACCAGCTGGTGCTCCGTAAGACGATACACACAGTGGAAGGAATACAGTGTCCCAATGCCGTTAGCTGGTGGGGCTCCATGAGAATAGACGCTCATCGGAAGAATACATTGTCACAATAACGTTCGCTGCTCAGCGCGCTACGTTTAGAGATATGAGATAGTGACATCTACATGCAACGAAAAGGGATGGATTCTCACTCTGCACAGCGATTCTTGGCAGACCCTTAATAGGTAGCGATGGGCATAGATACAGTTATCAGTAGTACCGAACAAACAATGAATAAAACGGCAGTGCAATGACATACCTGTTAGTTGTATTCCGGAGTTTCAGGTGAGGTGAAAGGATTTTCGACGTGATTGCAACCACACGGCACGTAATGGGACATTAAATTTGTAGTCATTAATCTTGAGACTAGTTTGATGCAGCTCTCTGCCCTGATCTATCCAAAATAAGCCTTTTAATCTCTTCATTATAGCGGCAACCAACATCTATTTCAATCGGCGTACTATATTCGTCTCTTGGTCTTCCTCCGCGATTTTACCCCATGCACTTTCCTACAGCCCTAAATTCACAATTTTTCGATATCTAAATATCTTTACTAACAAGCGAGTCCTTCTTTTAGTGAAGGTATGTCAGAAATTCCTTTACTCCCCTGTTCAGAACATCCTTATCAGTTATGCGTACTGCCCACCCAATCTTCAGCATTCTTCTGTAGCAACAGATTTCAAAAGCTTCTATCCTATTCCTGTCTGAACTGTTTACCATCCATGTTTCACTACCGTACAAAGCAACACTGCACACAAATGAATACAGAAAACACTAATCAACTTTTAAATTAATATTCTATGTAAGCAAATTTCTCTTTATCAGAAACGCTTTTCTAAACAATTGACATCCGCATTTTATATCCCCTGTACTGCGACCATAGTTTATTATATTACTACCCAAGTAACAGAACTCATCTAGCACCTTTATTGTTTCGGTACCTAATTCTATTCCTTCAAGCACCGCCTGATTTTCTTACACTGCATTCCATTACACTTGTTTTGTTCTTGTTAATGTTCACCTTATAACCTCCTTCCAAGACATTGGCAATTCCGTTCAACTGCTCTTCCTGGTCCTTTGATGTCTCTAACAGAATTACAATTGTATCAGCAAAACGAAACGTATTTATTTCTTCACCTTGAACTTTGATGCATTCACCTAATTTCTCCTGGCTTTCCTTCACAGCTTGCCCATTGTACAAATTGAATAACATTGTGGGAAGGCTAGACCCCTGTCTTACTCCATTCCAAACCACTTCGTCTCTTTCATGCCCTTCGACTCTTCAATGATGTCTGTGTTTTGTATAGGTTGTAAGTAACATTTCGTTCCCTATATTTTACACATGCTGACTTCAGTATTCGAAAGGGTATATTCCAAACAATATTGCTAAAATATGTCTCCAAATCTGCAAAAGCCAGAAATGTTTGTTCACCCATTGATAACTTGTAAGGTGACTGTTGTCTCCCGTGTTCGTTCATTTAGCCTAAATCCAAACTGATCTTCCCCCAGGTCGGATTTTACCAGCTTACCCATTCTTTTGTAGCTAATTCGTTTCAAAATTTTGCAACCGTGATTTATTAAACAGAAATTTCTTTAATTTGCACACCTTTCTGCGTCTGCATTATTTTTCTTAAAGTCTGCAGATATTTCGCCTAGGATATTAAATTTCAGGCATTGCCTCTCACCACGGACAACGCACAGTCCAGTGGCTTACAGTTCGAGTTAACGTAGATGTCAATGCTGACAAACAAGAAACAATGGATGAAATGACAGGAGAAATCAATGTTGGACCTCAGACTGGACAGTGCAGTGTAATTTGGCGTTAATCGACTCTTAAAGTTGACGACCTGCTCTCGTCACTAAGCAAATAAAATGACATCATCTGCGGTGCGTCTCCTAGACTCGTGACTAGTTCATTTGGTAAGCTTGTGGTAGGATCACAGTATGGCGCAGATCTTACGATGCCGTGAACCAAACTGCCCACTGGACACTATGAAACTGACGGTGGTTGCATTATAGTAAAAGTTTCTCTTTGTAGAATTAACGATGTTTTCTTGTTGAATCATTTATTAAGTAATAATGCTTTTTTTACTACATTGCGAGCACTTCCAACTCCTAATGGACTACATGTTTCGAAACGAGAAAGGAATTTTTATAGTTAGGAGATCGCCATCTTACAGGCCACAACTGTTCGCGATTGCTTTGAAGATATTCTGCTGTTCCACCGAACAATAATTTAAAGACCGCTAAACTCAAATCTGTAACCATAAACGTACATATGGCGTAGGAGTAATATACAAAAGAGAAAATTATTAAAAATTTTTGTGCCGTAGTTGAAAATGTTCGGTGTGTGTCATGGGGTGTACGACTTGTATGGCATTTAAGGCAAGGAGAGTTACGAGAATTCTGTCTACACAAATTAGTTAATGAAGGACCCAGAAATGGACATGGATCGTTGCAATAGATTGCGATGGCACCTTGTAATTGGGGGATCAATGCAATTACAACTCACATACCCAAGATCTAAACAGGATGATTGTCAGCCATCTAGTAGAATAAAGACACACACACACACACACACACACACACACACACACACACACACACACACACACACACATACTGTGGGATAATCCATGACATCATTAAAGAAGGAAACATTAACGGAATTGAAAATGAATGGAATTATTAAATACTTTTGCAAAGTTTTTAGACATTACGTTTTGTTACGAAGACAGTAACTTTTAGTCGTATTAGTTGAAGTGCGATGTATCTTCCTTGAGTTTTCTTAATATAACGATTATCTTCCTTTGTATTATACGGTGGTCTTGGGGTAAAGCGCTCGACTGGAAACTGAACAGTCGCGGGTTCGATTCCCGGTTAGACCTCGGATTTTTTCAGTCTGCGTTTCAACCCATCCTTCACCTCTCAACGATGTGAGGAGTCACCAGAAACGACACGTGGTTCGGATTCCACGTTAAGCTGTAGGTCATCTTTTCCCGGTTGGATAATGGGTAGGCTAGGGACACGCAAGTCGCCGAAGTGGCGTCCAATTGAAAGACTTGCACCTGGCCAATGAGCCACACGAAATTGTTATTTATGTATAGTGTGTACTGTTTGCTTTGATTTATGTATTTCGGACTACTGTGAATTGAAAACACGAAAGCAAGGTAGCGGTGAAGTAACAGCTGTTGTACAACTGCCCAAACACACTTTCAGATTTGTTTCTGAGCATCCTCGAATAATTTTCCTATGTTTCCTTTCCTAAATACTGTGGTAGTTTTCTCCCTTCTTTTCTGTCAAGCACTGTCAGCTTAGAACAAATTGGCTCTTTACCAAAATTACTGAAGTTCTACGTTCCTAGTGTCCTCTTTCTCACAGAGCATAGAAATTCGTACGAAGATACTCTTAATGATTCACATTAAATGCAGTGCAGATGCTAATGTGAGTGCACATCGTTGACATTATAGTCACCCTAAATTATTCTATGAATTGCAGATGCTGCTTTATTAACTGTATTCAGTTCCGTATAGAAGCTAAAGCAAAGAATTTATAACATAAAGTATTTTCATTTTGTTGTCATTATTAAACATACTCATTTTGACGGAAAGCTTTTTCCGATATTTGTTAGAACAATTTATTTAATACGATGTGTGCTATTGAAGAAAAAGAATTTAGGGACCAGGTATTTTGGAGGGAAGAGAGAAAATGTATGCCAGTCTTGTACCATCTGCTACAGTCATAGTGCTATCGACAGCGTTAACGAAGCTGAAATAAGACCGTTTAAACAATGAATATCCTGTTACTGTTTTTTCTTCGTCGACGTTCATAATTTGAATAACGGACGACACTCTAGCTTCTAGCGCTGCAAATTATTGTTTGTGCTCGTCAGATTGTTAAAAGCTGTTCGTTTCATACGGTTCGTTAAGTCTCATTTCGCAGTGTATTTAGTTTGAAATTTAGGTAACAATTATACAGCATAATTTATCATTACACGATTCAACAAATCTTGTAGAACGTTATTCCACATTGATTACCTGCTGTTAAAGTCATCAGTATTAAATAACCATAATTTTCTTAATCCATATCCTTCATACCTCACAGTGGCTTAATTATTAGAGCGTTATTTAATTGTCCTCCTGAATTTTATTTGCCTGAATTTCTCTCCGACACGTCTGTAAGTCTAAAAAACATTGTTGAATATTTATTTTTCCGGTATATACACTACTGGTCATTAAAACTGCTTCATCAAGAAGAAATTCATATAATAAACGGGTATTCATTAGACAAAATATATTATACTAGCTTATATGCCCGTGCTTCGCAACGGTTGTTAAAGAGGGACATGTGTATATCATGGTTTTTTAGGGTTCCGGACCTAGGTCAGTAACAACAGAATCCTTGTTGGACCCCTCTGTCAATAAACTCAGTTCTCATATCCAAGACGTCAAATTTAAGTAGAAGTCATTGTCGAAAACGATGAATGTTCATAAATGCTTCAATAGAAAAAGAGAATTTAAGTCCGTACTCCGGAACGATGTAAATTAAATGTTAGGTTGTGTTCATAAAGTTAAGACTGCTATGTGTAATTATCTGTTTGGCCTAAACTTCTATCGGTGAGATGAGAAATAGTAATAATAATAACAGCGCCATGTATTGGTTCTATGGTGTAGTACTAAACTGTTTATCTTTCACAGTAAGTGTATGCTGAAGTATTAGTATGTTACAGTGCAGCATTAGGGACAATATAGTTATTCTGCATGCAGTGCTCCCTATTATCGAAAACTCGACGAATGCTGAAAGTCTGGTAAATCAATCAACATAACAGTTCTTGTCTGTTTAAATAAGACGTCATGGTGGTGTTAATAAGCGATAAGGTAAGTCTGGTTAATCGTTGAAGGAATGGCATCAGCTGATTGTCTGTATAGAACTTTCCATTGATTACAGTATTTCAAGTGAATTATCTTGACTGTGTTAACATCATCGGCCACTGTTTCAGCTAATACATGTCCCCACGTCCTGCAGTGATTACGAAGTAGAGCACGAAGTTGAAATGGACCTTGTGTAGTAGAACTATATATGCATAAGTCGGATTATAACTCAGTGCGATTGACTCTGCAAATGAAGGCGTCTATCTTAATGTAGTTCGCAACAAAAGTAAGAAATTGCAAATTTGAATCACAATATTTTACGGAACAATTATGCAAGCAGAGATGTTGCTGATGAGTTTATCGCTTGACTGTGTATATTATCTCTGGTAGCAGCCAGAGAGCAGAAATATATCTGCAGTGAGCATTCAGACGCGCAGAACAGATTTTGTGTCCTCAACATTAAGGTGGAAATGCCACATGATAGTGGTAAAAATCTACTAATCTCTGACTTGATGTTGGTCCCTTTTTGGTCGGTTAAGACGCTATGTGTAAATGGCCCTTTTAGCGACGCTTCCTCAACTTTCTTGTTGCTTTTGTGACATATTATTTCATGTTATGTGATTGCTCTGCGAAAAAGAGGTGGTGCTTCTATGCAGACAATGCGGTACAAACCAATCGTAGTATCAAATAAATGTGTGATAAGAGTGGATTTGTCTCAATATCACGTGGTAATTCCAGCTTAATATTGAGAACTCAATGCTCACTCCATAGATATTTCTACTCTACCTAAAATTTTATGGTTATACCCATCAAAAGATAAACTTTTTTTTCTTTCTATGACATTGAAAAGCATATGGGATACACCTAGGAAGAAAAAAGAATTGTGTCCTACCTCATTAAATTTTACTTGCAGTGGCAGCGGTTGAGTTTGCTATCGTTGGCAATGAACTATTCGTTTTACAAGGATGATTAATATACTGACCAGAACATCATAAATTATTTAATTAATCGTGAACACAGAGAATTATTCCCCTCATTCTATGTGACTGAATTTAACGGCCGTTGCCAACATCAGCCCACAACGGCGCGCCGTTAGTAAAATTGTACCCCTTCTTGTAGTCTATTATGTCGTAGGAATGAGAATTAAAAAAGGGCAGCAACGCCATAATTAGTTATTTGGTTTACTATGTAACTAACGTCGCTCCACTTTGCCCTTTCCTGTAATATGGCGTTTTCGAGGCATTCCTAAACATAACGCACTCAAAATGTAATGTGGATACACCGAAATCAGAAAGAGAACTACATAAATTCGATTTTCCTTGCAAAGAAATCTTATGTAAATTGGAGCATCCATAGACGCAAGGGAATGTTTTATATTCAAATGTTCCCGGACAAAAGTAGCAAATAAATGTCGTTAAGCGGTGTTATATACGAAGTGTAACCAGCAAATAGCTGTTCAATTTTCGTATGTATTTGCAGAGATAAAATTGCGGCCCTTAATTCAAAATACTCCTGTTACTAAAGGAATACACACTACACGATCATGTAATGTTTCTTTGCAGCACTACAAAACCAACAGCACCTTCAATAGTGCGTTGCTGTTCAATGGCATAACCATCGACAAGAAATAACTTCGGTTAGTTCGACTCTATTCAGTATAGCAAACACTATTTGTGTTTTTCCTCGTGATGTTTTCCAATTTTTCCTTGCCGAGTTTTTCCAGTATTCCTCTTGCTGCCACACCGATGCCACCACTTAGGAAAAATGGTAACTTGGCCTTAATACCATGTCTGCAAGATTACTTTTGCTGTGAAACTAATGATGCAAACTCCTCGCTGTAGGTGTTTGAGAACCAGCGGTAGACAAGTTTCCACGCTGCCAACATAACATGAAAATCAATGAAGCTGCACAACCCACTGCAAGCTGAACAACAGTGTAGTAACTTTATATAACTAAAGATTCATTAGCTCAGTATTTCTCCTGAAAACATTTATACTTTCACAGTGAAAATGTTTGGAAAGTTATTGAAACGTTTATTTCTCTGCTACCATACAAAGACTTTCTTCAGTCATATCTCTTAACATCATTTTTATTTAGATCACTAAGAACATTTAAACGCTTTTGCATTCCATAGACGTATTACGCCTGCAGCACATATATGCTGATGGATCTGTTCAAAATGTTCAAATGTTTGTTAAGTTATGGGACACAACTGCAGGGGTCATCAGTCCCTAGATTTACAGAATACGTTAAATAACTTATGCTGAGAACTGTACATACATCCATGGCCGAGGGCGGATTCGAACCTCCGAGAGGGGGCCGCCGCACCTCCGTAGCCTGTATCTTGGGCTCTCGGCAAATGTCAACCATTCCCTCTCCGGATTAGTGTCACTCCATTCAAATGTCACAAATTTAGCAAAATGTCTTCTCCGTTCACATAACTACATATTATGTAAAATATATAATAAGTTGGTGTTGCAGCCAATTTAGCTACTACTCCTTTGACGTCTGCATTTAAGAATATATGGTTTTTCACGTTAAATGGCATACGAGTATTCAATGTGAGAACTAGATCGTTATGGAAGTTATATCTATCATAATACTGGGGATCTGTATAAGTAAATATTCTACTTTTCACTCAGATGCATATGCATAACGTCACAAAAGTCAGGTTTTTTTTACTTCCGTCCATCTCATTACAATAAAATAAACGTCACACAGAAATAGTGTTCGAACAGATATCAAATATCAGAAAGGAGATACTCAAAATTAAACGCGTCTGTGAATAAGTAAATATCACAGTGATTTCCAATCTGTTGATGACAAAAATGTCGAAATATCTAGTCACAGTTGCCAAACGACTGCAATGGAAATGGAAAACAAACACCGAGAAATTATTTCTGTAGCGACGTTTGAGATTGATCGAAAGTATAAATACAACGAAATGATGCGTTTCAATATCACTGTGTAGCACTTCACAAATTAAAAGCACATCTGCAGCAGAGCGTATTTATCTGGATTTTGCTGCTACTGACAGATAGGCCTTGTAGATCGAAAATTGCACCAGTCAGTTTACAACATCATTGTAAAATTTGATCTGAAGTTTGTTGAAAAAGACTCAAGTAAAATGTCAGGATATGGAAGAACAAATTTAAGAAAATGAGATATCAATTAAGGAAGAGGATACATTGCATTACCTAAAATTCTGGAATACGTTGGAGCTATGAACAAAGCGTTTACCCCCTCTCTAGTGTCAAAGTGTCGACTGGACATTAAACCCCAATCGTCCTCGTTTTAAGCGTTTACCAAAGTACTAAACACATCAAGTATTATCAGCCACAATGATGACTAGTAGGTATATGAAATTTCGCGGTACGTGGTTACCCACTCTTTCGTACCTATTTAACAAACTTCATGAACGAAAAGAAGTTCTCGTACCAGTAAAATGGACGCGATGTCACTTACTATCAAAAGTACCATTTGTGGTTCACCGTCTTCCAATAAGATGAATTTATTTCTTGTTTCAGTAATTTCGATACATAATAGCACAGTAAATTAACAGGATTTACAGAAATAATTTAATGCAATGAGTCTTTCAGGGGCAGGTTTAATTCTCGCTTTAGCTTCACATTATCCTACAAACGAGTCTCTCGTATCAGCACATAATATACATTTACGTTTGTGCTCTCGTGTCGGATTTTTCACATATTTCGTTCGGCAACGGCAATCGCAAAAAAAAAAAAAAAAAAAAAAAAAAAAAAAAAAAAAAAAAAATATCTGTCGAAAAAATCCCTGCCTCGGAAAAATTTGCGTATCGGTATTCGTGAGTAACATTTTGAGGTAATCAGATACCGATGGGAAATTTGCAGTTATCGTCGTCACGTAAACACTGTGTTTCGACGAATAAAAGTGGCTGGAATGTGTGTAAAACTATTCTTCTCATCAACATCGAAAGTCTAAAGAATATTTTTATTTAAATTGACATACGACTGTACTTCGCATCCTGAAGGAACTCCTGGACATGCGAAAACTTGCATCACGATGGATTCCGTATGAATTGACGGAAATGCAGATATGGATATCCTAAATCGCCGCTCAGACTCACTTGGAATGCCATGAGCGCGAAGTGGAAGGTTTCTTACGCCTTATCGTAACACTGGTTGAGCCAGAACTGAAACGGCAATCCAACTAATGGGTCGCCGCGAAATTCGAAAGTGCGTCAGTGCACAGTATTACTGTTCGTTTTTGAGATCACCTGCGACCAGCTTCGCGAAAGAAGCGGCAACACTTTCTGCGCAACCCAGCCATCGTTTTGCATGGCAAAGCATGGGCGCATACAGCGCAAACTGTGGCTGCTTGTGACCTTGATTTGATTCTGAAGATGGATGAACCACTGAGTGGTGTTCGCTTCAGAACTGTTCCAGAGATTCGACAGGTAGTAGACCGCTCCATTCGCATCATCGACAGAACAGGCTCTGCTAACGGTATACTACGCCTTGCACATCGCTGGCAACGGATTCTACACATCGCTGGTAACTACTTGGAAGGACAGTGTTGTAACATGCAACGTGTTCATATCAGTTGTGAATAAATAGTTGCCACTACTTATTCTAACCTTTTTTAGCAAAACATTTTCAAATATTTGTAAACCTATTGGACGAAACTGATATGGTCATCGTCCCTAGACTTAAAAGCTACTTAAAGTAACTCAAACTAAGCACAAACACACACACTCTCACTTTGATGAGATATAAGTATATCAGGAAAGAGGTTTGTGCATGTTTACACTACACCATGTGCAAATTCGTTCTCATGTCAAGTGCTTGGGGTATGAGCCCATCATATATGAGAAGGAAAATTGCATCTATAAATGAAAGTTTTCAGCACCTTGCTACTGAAATTCGTTCTTCTTTTAAAAGTCTCTCTTCCAGAATTGCAGCATTAAATGTTGCTACGGAAGACGTCATGCAGCAGACTGAAAACTGCGCCCACTGTTTTAGCGCTCGATAAAGTTCTTATACAGCACAACAACCAGCTTAAAGCGTCTGCTGCAAGTGTTTCAAGTCTACCATCGTCTATCCAGAAACATTTGGAGAATTAAAAAAATAAAAAAAATAAATAAAAATAAATAAAAATGAAAACGACTTAGGCAGTTGAAAAAAGGTTAAATTACCGTAGTATCAGTGACGAGACAAATTGGATTCCATCAAGAAAATGAGCGTATATATTGCAAGTATTGCAACAGTGATAGACATCAAGCCTGGAGGTATAAAATGCATGGCATAACAATGTGTGTTTAGTACACATCAATATGTCGACAAAACGCAGTGATCAATGAATGAATGACCGTTAAAGAGGAATTACAAACAGATCACATCGAAATCAAACCATGATTATGATCCCATCGTCGATTTCATTACCTACCGCAGTGATGCTAGAGATAATATATGGTGTCAAGAAGGTAAATCCCCCACCTGATCGGTACTCAGCCTGTAAGTTGAACCAATAGCAAGATTTTGACTGTCGAGCGGGACTTTCAGAGAATATTAGGACTACTGGACCTTATATTCCCAAAACCGACAAAAGCATGAATTTATATGCAGACAGATTTGAAAATGTATAGTGAAATACTACGTCAGACAGAAGACCACAAGACGACGTGAAACCAAAGCACCTTGAAATATAATAAAATCATTAAGCTTGTGTTAAAAAGACATAATATCATCGGGGATGTCATTGACATACAACAAAAAACTGTTAGTAGCCATGCGCTCCTTCACCCCCTCCCCAAGTATATTTATTCTGATGTCCCTGATAATTTAATAGATCAACTATGAATGCTCGCTCATAGCATCAGTGGCCACTAGTAATACCACTCACTCTCATGATGTTGATCCAATTATTTCACAACTTAGAGAGGTATAAACTAATCAGTAAGGAGACAGGGGTTCATGCACTCCATAGACCTACACGCAAAATATAACCTTAGTTATGAGTAAATTCTTTGCCGGCCGCGGTGGCAGAACACTCTGCGGCGCGTCAGTCACGGTCTGCACGACCACTACGGTCGGGAGTTCAAATCCCCCCTCGGGCATGGATATTTGTGCCGTCCTTAGTGTTAGCTAGTTCATAAGTAGTTTGTAGGTTTAGGGACTGACGACCCCGTAGTTAAGTCCCTTAAGCTCTACAAACATTTGAGTAAATGCTTTAATGACTTTTGGAAGGCTGACCTTGTAGATAAGACACTGCATCTACATGTAAACAACGGTTACAATGATATTTTAATGGCTATTGACGCTTACTCCACGCCGGGGCACTACTTATGCAAAAGAAAGGGAAGAACGTTGCATGAGTGTTTGAACAGCTGCTGCAAACTGAACTCTTCAAACAGGTTATGGAGAGAAGTTCTGGAACAGATAGTTCAAGACTGTAATGGATCCATATAATATATATCGCTACTCGGCATTTACTCATATGAAATCGATTATCGTTTGTAGAAACCTTAAACGAAACAATAACAGCTGAATGTGGATGTTTCCTAATCTCCATAGTTCATACACATGGATTGATGTTTTCCCTGAAACAATTAGTCAGTATAATCAAATCAAACATAACACGCTGAAAAAAAGACCTATCTATATTCAAGGTAATGGACTTCTAAATGCAGTGTACTTTAAAATTAAAATTCTGTATTCTCGCAAACAACAGTTTACCAATGGAGACTTAGTGTGCATTTCAATGACCCCTTTGAGAAATCACAATAACCATACTGGTCAACTGAGATATTCATAGTTTCTACGGTGCACGAAGAATCCTACAATTTATGTATTAAATGACTGCAGATATGAAGATCTACAGAAGATCTCTAATCCGGATATGTTTCTTGTAGAGAGAGGTATCAGACGTCGAAGGAAAAGGCTGTTAGGTTGCTTGTTTCCCCTGCACCAGCAAACAGCTGGATTGATTCTAATGATGTGCTATATTATGACAGGAAAAGAGCTCAATACCTCAGTATCATAAAATGCATAACAGGAGCAGGTACTTATGATAAACTTCCTGTCGAGCTTCACATCTCTGGATATAATTACTGTGAGCCAGAACTATGATTCTGAAACCAATATCATGTGGTGATAAGGGTGTTAACCTAATCGTTGACACATGTGTGGAACACTATTTCACGTACTCCTTGAATAAAGATAGTTGCACTGCAATCTGTATTTTAGCAGATATAGCCAAAGCCGTACGTGTGCAGCGGGATAGAGGCGCCTGTCATCGCAATGCGGCATTTTCAGTTGGTAAAACCATGTGCATTTAAGTTAGGACTGGGTGTAAAAGACGTCATGCACTAAAGAAGAGTAAAGGGTGTATGAAGAACTGCATTCTGACATGTACGCAGATCAAACCACTCTGCAGCAAAAAGGACTGCAAAGAATGATTAAAATTTCGTGTGTTCTAGACAAACAGAAAAGCTTCAGGCGGAATTAATTCATTTCTCAGTCCAGCCCTCACAGGAGTTTCGGCTTTTTGTTGTCTCACTGGAGGTGCTGTAGCTAACGCCACGACAGTGAAAATGATAAAAATACTCAACAACAGCTTCTGGAAGCTAGAAGATGTAACTTGATGCTGACAACAGATACTGGAAATAAGCCTCTTACAAAAAGAGACAAGATAAAGTTTGTTAAAAAGAAATAGAATATTCCGTGATCGCGAGATGTGTTTATACAGTATAACTTTCCTAATGCTATGAGGAAAACTGAAGAAGTGTAGTGGAATTTGATGTTGCTGGCAGGCATGGAATTCATGCGGTGCGTATGTTAAAAAATATTTTTATCGCCTCTTCAGGCACTGTACAGCATCCAGAAGAATTACTGTATATGTTCTACAACTTTCGTCGAAATCAGGATTTCAATAATTCTCATTTATGAAGAAGAAGAATATATGGGGAACCATTAACTGCCATTCATCAGGTTGGATTTAGATGTGATGTATACTCTTACGTTAAAAGGTCGAGTGTCTTTATTACGGCGAATTTCTTCCCTACAATTTATTTAAGTAATGGTGATTGAAGTATAGGACTGATTAAATTGGAAAGATAACTGTGTTCTGAATATCAATGAAGGTAACAGTAAAGTACATCTAGAAGTTTATGGTAGTAAAGACGTTGTGGTAAAAGCACCACGTGCACATGATATTGATGATCTAAACCGAGATTTAAAACAGCCTGAAAAACGTATTGAGCTATGTGTATATATCAGTTCTCTTAGTCATGAAATAAGAACTCTGAATGCAATCAATCGACTTCAGTCAGAAAGTCTCGACAGGGTCATTCGGGATTCACAGAAGGTCAGGTTATGAAGTACGATTCAAATATTCTGATCAAACTGTGGATGTACTAGCAGTCATTAAAATGTGTCAAGTTGCAACATTGCACCGGACTCTTACAACTACAACAGCTTGAGTCATACAGAATATACTTCCCACCGGTTGCTTCAGAGTATAATAATATCGAGAGTCTCACCAACGCAATACATCTTTCAGTGATAGCTCATTGGAGTATCTGGAGGTACACATTGCGGACCAGAATAACCAGGTCGTTCACTTTCACAATGAAGAAATCATCGTGACACTGTATTTAAGGTGGATTGGGCCTTAAGTATAAAGGTTGTGTATGCTAGACCTTGCAAGATACTTCACACCAGAACTTCAGGCGATAACAACTGCAAATTTTATTCGGCAGGAATTCTTTCCGTAGGAAATTAGGATCGTCATTTCACCAAGACGCTTTAAATTCCCCAAGAAAGAGTTCCATATACGAGGTTTGGAACATAAACAGTAGCAACACTGCTGAGGAGACACAATGCAATGGTATCTACTGTTCTCGCTGATAGCACACGTTGTTGACATACCCACCATACCTCGAAGCAAATGGACTCGCCCTTCCCACGTCACCGGCGTGCGCACAATCGTGAGAAAAATAATCACTTGTGAGTGAGCGGTCTAACGTAACGCTAACAGATAAAAATCCTAGGACCTCGCCAGGATTGAGCCCGCGCCCTTTCTATTCAGAGTCAGGCACTATACCACTGTGCTACCTCTACCAAGGCATACAAATAATTTGAGAATACTATTCCGCCGGTGTTGCATTCTGTTGCGGCGGGGTGCCTGTCTTGACACAGGTAACTCATCACATAAATACACACACCCATCCATGACTGCTGCAGAGGCTGTGTCAGAGATGCCTGTCTCGTCCGTTTGTGTGTTCATTTCGAAACTGATGGCTGTAACAGCATGAATCGGATAAAATTAGAGACGCTCACAGACTGTAGCATGGATGTTTAACTAGTTTACAGTTTCAAATATAGGGCCACCACAACTGAAATATTGATTCATTTTTTCATGGACTTTTCGGTACGTTAAGTAGTAAAGATGGATTTCAAATATAAATAGCTACTGAAAGAAAGACCGTAGTCTACTACAGCTGTAATTTAATGGATTCTTTTAGACTACTACATGACCAGTTTCGCAAAGACTACAAGATGCATTTTCTGGTGTATAACAAAATATCCCTTGTCAATTAATACATGTAAGATACATATAGTCTAATTACATTAAAATGAACAATAAACCATAAAAATGAGTCTCGATTAACTGGTTTATAGCTTAAAAATAGCTGATTTAATGGACGTTCATGATTACTATTTCGGGACCTGTTTTCCGGTTGGCAACGGATACTGGATACCGCGTCGTCGCCTAATGACCACATCACAATTATTTAACCTGGCAATCGAAATGGGTATTAGGCGATGACGCGGTATCTAGTATGCCTTGCCAACCGGAAAACAGGTTCCGAAATAGCACTCATGAACGTCCATTAAATTAGGTATTTTTTTTTTTTTTTTTTTTTTTTTTTTTTTTAGAAAGGTGAACAGGTGGGGTTTAACAGCTTTGACATAATTTCAAAACGACATATTGACCATAGCTGTTTTTTTTTCAATGCTACCGGTTTCGGTTAGTTTACCATTATTAAGCGTTAGAAAAGTTTAATTAATAGATTAACATGTCGTTAAACAAAAATTCCAAAATTCAAAACTGTGGTAATATCAATAAGGAGTAGAGTAATGACAACAAATACTTATGTTACAATTTTGAATTTTTTATAATGACATTTTAATCTCTTAGTTAAACTCTGCTAACACTTGATAATGGTAAACTAACCGATACCGGTAGCATTGAGAAAAAGTAAACAGCTATGGTCAATATGTCGTTTTGCAATTAGCTATTTTACTATAATATAAACCAGTTTGTTGAGCCGCTTTTTTATGTTTTATTGGGTATTTTTAAAGTAATCAGATCTTATGTAGCTTTTATCTAATAATCGACAAGGAATTTTATGTAATACACCAGAAGATACAAGCCATAGGCGTTGTGAAACCTGTCATGTAGTACTCTAAGAGACTTCCTTAAATTGCATCTGTAGTAGCTTACGGTCTTTCTTTCACTAAGGCTTAATATTTTAAATGCATTTTTATTACTTTAGTGGTCGAAAGTTCCATGAAACAATGAATAGTATTAATGGATCAGATAAAATGTCCACTGTTTCACCAATAATTATTATTGTAGAACCTTGCCTGCGTTGATATGTAATTATAAGGAAACCTGATGCAGAATGGAAGTTTGCGTAGTGGGGGGAGACGTCCATTAAGACAGTTCTTGCAGACACCATATCAAGTCTGGGTTGCCTAATGCTTATGGAGCCTGCCCCTACTACGCAGGAGGTCCCGGATTCGAATCCCAATGCCTCTCCTTCAGTTTATTATGTTTAATAGATATCGAGACAATAAAAATGTTCAAATGTTTGTAGAACTTAAAACCAGTACTAAGCAAAGAGGCGAAAGCTGAACGGTTGAAGATATATATAGAGGGCCTATACAAAGGAAATAAAGTTGAAGGCAGTATTCAAGAAATGGAGGAAGATGAGATAGGAGATACGATACTGAGAGAAGAATTTGCCAGAGCGCTGAAAGATCTGAATCGAAACAAGGCCCCTGGAGTAGATGATATTCCGTCTTAACTGCTGATATCGTTAGGAGAGACAGTCATGAAGAAATTATTACACTTCGTACGTAAGATTTATGACACAGGGAGAATGCCCTCCGACTTCAAGAAGAATATTGTAATTGCAAAGAAAGCAGGTGCAGACAAATGTGAAAGTTACAGAACAATCAGTTTAATAAGTTTGGATTTGGGAGAAATGTAGGAAAATGGGAGGCAATACTTATTTTACGGCTTATCTTAGAATGCATTTGTAGATTTGGAGAAAGCATTTGATAATGTCGCCTGGAATACACTCTTTCAAATTATTGAAGGTAGCAGGGTTAAAATATAGAGCGAAGTACGACTTGGGCATCAGCAAGGTGGCGTCACCTGAAGATGGTGGGCAGTTGCTCTGAAGAAATATTGTGGGATTTACACAACATTATCTGGCGGGAAACCCATGAACAGTATATACAACATTAAAATTGTTTGACTGGTCACCATGAAAGTCAGTATATGAATGTATGTTCTGATGGAAGAGGTTTTTGTAATCTGCAAGGCAATGAAATTCCCCCAGGGGACTTCATATATAAGTTTTGTGGGTAGTGACTGCGGGGTCACGTGCTGAGTCTGACATTGCTTCCACTTAAAAAATGTTCAAATGTTTGTTAAGCTTATGGGACTTAACTACGGGGCCATCAGTCCTTAAACTTACAAACTACTTATGAAATACCTTATACCAAAGACAGCAAAAACATCCATGCACGAGGGGGGATTCGGACCCCCGACCGTAGTGGCCGTTCAGACTGTGACTGGCGCGCCGCAGACGGCTCGGCCACCGCGGCCGGCTCCAGACATATTTCTCTCGATATTGTTTATTTGATGTATATATATCAATTGCTTTCAGAGTTCACGGTACCCACTGTAAGTACTTTATGTGAATGCGAACACAGGAAAATGGGGGATGATGTATTCAAAGAAAAACTAGAAGATAACTGTTCAACCCGATAACGCATGTAATCAGCTACTCTACCGCGGCTGGATAGCCTTCTGTTCATGGTGTTAGCGACGGCGATGCTATCAACGACGATAACGACGATCGCGAAAATGATGTTCGGTAAAACTGCAGACTAATCTTTTTTTAAGAAAAGAAAATGGGTGTTCGTAATACACGACACAATTGATCCACATGCGTAATTTACGCTAATATCATGATAGTTGCGAAAGAGTTGTTTCATAAAATAATGATCACTTCATGAGAATAGATTGTTTTGAAGCTCCATAGAGTTTATTCCATTTTTCTGAAATCTCCCGAAAGGCTACGGTTATCCTACAAAAAAAAAAAAAAAAAAAAAAAAAAAAAAAAAAAAAAAAAAACCGACCAGTAAGCGGGCAGCTATTAAATGAAGATTATTCCATTTCCGACACCTCGCGAGGCCGAGCGGTCTGCGGCGTGCCAGTCACGGTCTGCACGGCCGCTGCGGTCCGGGTTTCGAATCCTCCCTCGAGCGTGGATGTTTGTGTTGTCCTTGGCGTAAATTAGTTTAATTAGTTAAGTAATTAGTGTGTAAGTCTAGCGACTGATGACCACGCAGCTTGGTCGCTTAAGACGTCACACACATTTGAACATTTTGAACAGTTAACGGCGGTTGGAATCTTTATTATGTTAATTAACACCTGCAAGGAGTTGGGCTTAGAGGGATGCGTGTCAGTCCAAATAAAATAATATACCAGCGATCTTCGCTGTACCATTTTTGGAACGTATCATAATAGTGGATCGCCTACGAAGTCAAAAAATGTGATAATTTATTGGAGTAGTCAACATTTTTGTCCCTTTATACGTCGTTGATGCTCTCTGTGAATAAGTTATGTATTTACTCCAAGAATGAAGTAACTCACATTATCATAGTTTTAAGAATAACGATGGAAATGTCCCTATTTAAATGAAGTAAACAGAACGTTTTAAAGAAAAAAAAAAAGTTTTATTACATATGTTGCTACAAAAAAGGAATACAAAGTACAAATTTCCCACAAATTAGCATTCCTTGTCCTTTTTATACCGTTTTTTTTTTTTTAATGGTGGGAGGGCTATTTTCAACATCAACAAAGTTTCCACTTGTATCCAGATCAGCAAGCAATTTCATCTTCTTCAACTACAGAAACTGTTGTTCAAGTTGAGGGGTTACCTCTTTTACTTTGTAGATCATATATAGGTGCTGACACATTAGATGCTTGTAGTATTGCTGTTTCAGTACTGGTTTGTCTTTCAATATTTCTTTTGTTAAACTTCAATTTAGGGGTTTCATAATCAGAATAAGGTTTCAATAATCGTATGAAGAATAATGTGGTGCCGGCCGCGGTGGCCGAGGGGACTGGGTGCGCCAGTCACGGTCTGCATGGCCACTATGGTCGGGGGTTCGAATCCCCCCTCGTGCATGGATGTTTGTGCCGTCTTTAGTATTAGCTAGTTCATAAGTGGTTTGTAAGTTTATGGACTCATGACCCAGTAGTTAAGTCCCATAAGGTCTACTAACATTTGAACATTTGAAGCATGTGGAACATATTCTTGATCAGAACCAGAATCACTCATATTTTCTTATCTCAATGAATCCATTGTGATTTACAGTACTTTTGTACTCAATCAGATGGAAAACAGATTTCTTCAAGTTACGTCACTAAGCACCTGAAAGAAGCACAGAAATGATAGTCTATGAAAATTATCAATGAAGTAACAAAAACACAAAAATATAAAGAAATGCGTATTCGTTGGTTACACAGTTTCTTCACGAAACGCCTCTCAGTAAACAGCGAAACTAAGAAAAAAAGTACACTAATTGTGGCGAAGTTCTGCAGATTCAACCGCTGATCAGATGGGAGAAACACCAAATGTAAAAATCGTCAGACTACAAAACGTGACTGACCTGAATTTTTTTCAATTAAAGGTAAGTCATCTGTTTTTATTTGGGGCTACATCCGTAAACAATCTAGATATGGAATTCACCGATGACGCTCTAAAATAGGAGAAGGCAAAAATGCAGCAAGAAAACGACGGTTTCATTACCAAAATATACCAATTTGATACTTGATGCGGAAGATGGACACGCAAACAAATATTACATTAAACTTCCTGGCAGATTAAAATTCTGTGCCAGAACCGGGTCTCGAAACTGGGACCTTTGCCTTTCGCGGGCAAGTAGGAGGCGAGTTAATGGCCGAAGTAAAATGTTTGAGGCGGCATCGTGAGTCGTGTTTGGATAGCTCAGTCGGTAGAGCACTTGCCCGTGAAAGGCAAAGGTTACAGATTTGAATCCCGGTTTCGGCACACAATTTTAATCTACCAGAAGTTTCATATCAGCTGCAGAGTGAAAGTTTCATTCTGGAAACATCCCTTAGGCTCTGACTAAGCTATGTCTCCGCCATATCCTTTCTTCGAGGAGTGCTAGTCTTGCAAGGTTTGCAGGAGAGCTTCTGTGAAGTTTGAAAAGTAGGAGGCGATGTACTGGCAGAAGTAAAGTTGTGGGGCGCCATTGTGAGTTATGTCGGGATAGCGCAGTCGGTAGTGTGCTTGCCCGCGAAAGGCTAAGGTCCCAGGTTCGAGTCCCGGTTCCGGCACACAATTTTAATCTGCCAGGAAGTTTCATTCCCGGCACACTCCGCTGCAGAATGAAAGTTTCATTCTGTAAATATTACATTGTTTTTACCCACGAATCCTTAGTATTGCATTTTGGATTAAAAGCAGTATATACCAACCTGTAGAAATATGTGTGAATATCTTTTACCATAACTATTTTGATCGCATAAAGTATCTGCTTATGAGTTACCTCACGATAGTTCTTCTTCGAAATTCCTATGAAAATTTGTCTAGTTATTTGAGATAATAGTGCTCCAAAAAGTAGGAACGGTATTTTATAGTTATTATTAATGCCTGTTAGTATCTAAAACACGTGTATACCAAATGACTTGTTAATACACGTTTAATTTACCGTACGCCAAAAATGATTCGCCCCGCGGGAGTAGCCACGTGGTCAAACACATTATGCTACTGACTGACTGGCTGCTCCCGGCAGATGTTCGATTTTTCCCTCGGGCATGGGCGTGTGTGTTGTTCTTAGTGTAAGTTAGTTTAAGTTGTTTTGAATAAACCAATTCTGGGTGTTAGGCCGCATCATTAAAAAAAAAAAAAAAAAAAAAAAAAAAAAAAAAAAAAAAAAAAAAAAAAAAAAAAAAAAAAAAACACTTAGCAAATAAATTGCCTACGTTTCGACCACTCTGCAGTGGTCCTCTTCAGGGCGGTTCATTTGCAAAGTGTTTTCAAAAAATGACGCGGTCCAACACCCAGAATTGGTTTATTCAAAATGACATCGGTCTTTGAAGCGTACGAAATTATATTAGTTTAAGTTGTTTGTAAGTCTATGGACTGATGACATCGTAGTTGGATCCTACAGGTTTACAATCATTGAAGATCTAAAATTGATTCTTTTCTTGCCAAATGTAGTGTAACGCAATGAAGAGGCAAACGTAGGGGCTCAACGGCAAACGTTTAATTGTGTCGTTTAAACAACTGTCACGTTGCGTAAGTGGATGAAAATTGTCAGTCTTTATTGACACAGAGACGTGGTGCGTCCGACAGGTCGGCAGAAGCTGTGCTGGCGAAGGAGGTGGGGGGGGATAGCTCAGCTGCCCCCCTCGCTGACTGTGTTTTGCCTGCCGTGCGACAAGACCGTCTTCGCGTTTGCATATGGATGAGGCCTTGGCACCGACCTGGGAAGAAGCGAGACCACGTGTGTTTGTAGAGCCGCAACAGTAGCTTCAGGGATGGAGTTAGGGTAAGGGGGAAAGTGGATAGACAAAGAACCATTGAATCTGCACAGTACTGGAGCGATGTATATGTTGCAACTGACTGGCCGACAATTCTTAAAACTACCAATTTGTTTATAGCAGCAGCGTTGAAGTAACCTAGAGACCTCACATTTCAGCTACTATTAATTACGGGATTCTTCCGAATTATTTTTCGCCTGGTCAGCCTTAAGCAAGCCAAAAGCAAATACAGAAAGCATCAGTGAACGCAGTTACGAGTTTGTCATGGGAAAGTAGCTTTCTGCTGCAAGGGAGACGACAGGAATTGACAATTAAAAATGATGATATTTATTAAAAACACAATTTTGTTTATGTTCCACAAGATTATTGAATTCTCTTAACGGTGTTCTGCTTACAAGGTCATCTGTTAAGTAATTTATGTATCAGAATGGTTAATTATTTAAAATGTTATACACATACATTTGTCAGCTTCACTTTACGTTTATTCTTGGTCCCCGCTCCTGTATATTTATCAATGGTTGTTTAATTATTAACATTTTAATTGTACTAACACACCAGAGCAGCAGATGACATTTCCTATCTGCTTGAATCTAAGTGTAAACGAGAAACATATCTTTCAAGTCTTCGTTGATAAAACAGTGAATTCTGAAGACGGCATTGTAAGTCGAAAAGCGGATATCAAATAATAACCTTTTTATTTTTTCACTTATTTAATTTATTTAAGAATTTAACTTCTCTTATGTTTTCAAAACATTTGCTTTTCATAAGCTAATTAACTTTATGTTTTAATGATATTATCTCATATTTTTGCAATGTGAGGTAAATGTTTGTTAGAATTTGTCCTGTCATAGTGTATGGTTCTTTTACTGGTCGTTTACCACTTCATGTTAGTAGACAAATTATAATTAGTATAATTCGAAATAGAATTTGATTTACTGGATGAAACTGAGTTCCTCGGAATTTGGTTTTGTTATAAAGTGGTGTAATTAATAAGATTCTATCACAAAAAGGTAATTTTTAATTGAGTATAATGGTCTTCCACCAGGAATTGACGGAAGGATTAGTTACTATTTAGGACGGTTTTTAATAACTCTAACATTGTTGCAGATCATAGGCAGGTTTTCAGAAGAGAGAAATCTTTTCAGAATTCTCCAAACAAAAGTATTATCTCAACAGTATTATCAGGTGCCAAGACTTCACTGAGGGTTAGGTAACACTCGCTCGTGCTCCTCTATGTAGGTACCACGTAACCAAATGTTTAAATGTTTGTAAATCTAAGACTTCTTTGGTTTTAGTCCCTAGGCTTACAAACTACCCAAAAAAATGTTAAACTAACGTAAGGAGAACACACACACACACACACACACACACACATGCCCGAAGGAGGAATCGAACCTCCGATGCCGAGCAGCCGTGCGCTCCGCAGCAAGGTGCCTTAGACCGCTCGGTCACTCCACCGCGACAAAACCACGTAATACCAGTTAGTTGGATTTCGGTCTAGCGAAAGGAGCCACTTTGCAATAATTATTACAGAGCTGAATTAGCTCTTGTATGCTGCTGTTTCTACGCGTGGAATTATTATTGTAATTTTGTGAATCCTACTTGCCACAACACTCGTCGTAATAAATGTCATGAAAGTGGATAAGTTTCGAGAGATATTTCTTATGATAATTAATCTGCTACGTAAATGGTGCTCAGCAAGAGTCATCTTAGGTACAGAGAGATAATATACACAATGTGATCTCACTTCATGATCGACTGTTGTCTTATAACAAAAAGATTTTTTTATCGAATACCCCTTTCATTTCAAGTAGGTAGCGCCACAGTACAGTGGCCGAGCGCTCTAAGGCGCTTAGCTTCGGAGCATGCGGTTGCTGGTCGAGTTCTCCCTCGGGCATGGATTCGTGTGTTCTTCTTAGCGTCAGTTATTTCAAGTAGTTTGTTAACCTAGGGAGTGGAAACCGCAGCAGTTAAGTCCCTTAGATTTACAAACATGTTTTTCAAGTAAGCATAACTTTTTAATTACTAAGCCACAATGTAGCATCACGCACTGTTGACTTCATGTCGTTATATATTTAGATAATGCTGCTAAAATTACAGCAGGTAAAGAATCTTGAGCAGTTTTTTTAAATGAATGGGAGAGGGCACATACCACAGTGAAGTTGACAGCACTCATAATATTGGCTCTTACTTTAGTTTGACAGGTGGAGTACGTTACAAGCATAGGTGGCCTCCTTATCTGCATTCGATTTTGCATACTGCATACTGTTTTGCCACAGATGGGCTTCACTTTTTTCTTCATTTCAGTGGTATTCTTTTTCATTTGAACATCAATAAAGTATGAGGTTTGACTGGCAGTCTGTTGAATGAGTTTCTTACGCCAGCCTATGCTGCTGAGATTTTTATTCTACTCTTCCAACTATTTATAGTGCTCAATGGACTTATCTGAGCTATTGAACCCGAGGCTCCTGCAAGGAAGACATCAACAGCAGGTCACATAGAACACAGAAAGATGCACGTTACCTACATACAATCGGTGAAACTTTATCACTTATGTAAAGATAGACGTAGATGACATCTCCTGTAAGAAAAAATCTTAAAATTAACAAAGTGTAACTAGTGAGGATCAGTTCGGGTACTTAAGTGATGTCGCTAGATACGGAAATAAAATACAGATTGTGAATCACTTCTTTTATTATTTAACCTTCTTAGGAAACTCAAATTTATTAAAATAACAAATTAGATATTTTAATTACTACGATCCGGATACGCTGACAGGCTAGATGAATCGTATAAGCAATTTCAAAATAAAATAAAGTTCGTAGAATGACTGAAGAACCGCGCCTACTTGACTTGAAAATTAATTCAATTTCGTCATTTTATGTTCAAGTATGTCGCAAAATGGTAAAAATGTATTTGTCTGGGGATGGGTGGAGTTCGCCTTAAGTATTCGCACACATTACCGTCAAATGGGTCGACGGCTGCTAGCTGCGTCTTCACTGAAACCGAAACTAAATATTGTCTGTCTTGATCGACTGCTGCAAATAGCACTTTCCCTGCGTCTTGATGAAGAACGATCTATAAATGGTAGTCAGTCCACTGCACTGCCACTCACAAGCATTAACTAATGCACTCTGTGTTCACACCAGATATGAAGTATCTCTGCCAACATTATGAACAATGCAAAATATTTGGTACTCTCCACTGGAGTTTCACCAAGATCTCCTCCACGACGGACGTGCTCCGTACAGTGCAATACTCTGCCAGAGTCTTTATCGCCACTTCACTCAATAAATCGCTGCAAGAGCAATGCACCGCTAGTGCGCGACGACACAGCCAGCACAAGGGCGGGTCTGCTATAATTTTTCCATTATCCTTGTGTAAATGTTTGGGTGATGCTGGCGCTTTCCTGCCAGTGGCCCGCCTACCAATGGGATAGTGTGTTTTAAAACACCATATATCTTGCTGGCCAATAGTGAGTCAGCTAACCTCTCGTTTAAGTATACCTCTCAAGCTAAACAGCGCCGGTTGGAATTCACTTTCCTCTTACGTACTAACAAGTTGCAAGTAAACATGCTTTGTAGAGAAAAACGCTGCTGCTTTTTAAACGGCTTTTAAAGGGTTTTCGTAAGTGTCTCTGTTTCCTCAAAGTGGAAGTAGGATTTTTAAGCTGCCTTTGTGCGTAATACCGCCCGGGGTGGCATGTTATGGGGACCCTTTTGCCTACCTGCACAAACTCGTCAGCCATTGTCATGTGGATGCCTAGCCTCCGCTTTAAAGAAACTCTGGGTGTTTGTTCACTAGCACATGTCAGCCTTGATTATCTTGTCACTCTTGCGATATGATCTCACAATTTACATATCAAATTCTAATTCTTATCATTGAAAATGTCCGTACCCCGTCCAGTTTACATTCAAAAGATTCGTCTTGATGAGTAGAATGTGATTGTGAGGTTAAAATATTCAGAAAATGGCAGTGAGGAAAACTTGACTCCTTACATTTATACACTGTGTTTAGAATTAAAAACTTAATTTAATAATGACTACATTTTCACATTGTTTATCTCTTCAATGAATCACACAGACAGAAAAAATAATTGTTGAACACTGCAACTTACTCCGTCACAAAGATATTTCGGTAAAGAAGTAGAAGAAAAGGAAAATTAAACATGTTGTTGTTATGGTCTTCAGTCCGGAGACTGGTTTGATGCAGCTCTCCACCCTACTCTATCCTGAGCAAGCCTTTTCATTTCCGCATAAGAACGGCAACCCACATCCACTTGAATCTGCTTACTATACGCGTCTCTTGGCCTCCCTCTGCGATTTTTACCCCACACACTTCCCTCCAATGCTAAATTTACGATTCCTCGATGTCTAAGAATGTGTCCTACCAAGCGATCCCTTCTTTTGGTCAAGGTATGCCAAAAATTCCTTTTCTCACCAATTCTGTTAAGTACCTCTTCATTAGTTATGCGGTCTACCCACCTAATCTTCAGCATTCTTCTGTAGCACCACATTTCAAAAGCCTCTATTCTCTTCCTGTACGCACTGCTTATCGTCCATGTTTCACTCCCGTACAACGCAACCCTCCGCACAAATGCCTTCAGAAAAGACTTCCTTACCCTTAAATTAATATTCGATGTTAGCAAATTTCTCTTTTTCAAAAATGCTTTTATTCCCATTGCCATTCTGAATTTTATATCCTCTGTACTGCGACCATCGCATGTTATTTTACTACCCAAGTAACAAAACTCATCTACCACCTTCATTGTTTCGTTACCTAATCTAATTCCTTCAGCATCGCCTGATTTTCTAAGACCGCATTCCATTATTTTTGTTTTGCTCTTGTTAATGTTCATTTTGTACGCTCTCTTCAACACACTGTCCATTCTATTCAACTGCTCTTCCAGGTCGTTCGCTGTCTCTGACAGAATTACAATGTCATCAGCAAAACGCAATGTTTTTATTTCTTCCCCCTGAACTTTAATCCCTATTCCAAAATTTTCCTTGCTTTCCTTCACCGCCTGCTCAATGTACAAATTGAATAACATCGGAGAAAGGCTACAACCCTGTCTTACTCCCTTCCCAACTGATGCTTCCCTTTCATGCCCTTCGAGTCTAATAACTGCAGTCTGGCTTTTGTACAAGTTGTAGATAACTCTTCTTTCCCTGTATTTTACCCCTGCTGACTTCAGAATTTGAAAGAGTGTAGTCCAGTCAACATTGTCAAACGCTTTCTCCAAATCTACACAGGCTAAAAATGTAGGTTTGCCTTTCCTTAATATATCTTCTAAGACAAGACGTAAGGTAAGTATTGCCTCCCGGGTTCCTTCGTTACTCCTGAATCCAAACTGATCTTCCCCTAGGTCAGCTTCTACCAGGTTTTCCATTCTCCTGTAGATAATTCGTGTTAAAATTTTGCAACCATGACTTATCAAACTGATGGTTCTGTAATTTTCACACCTGTCTGCACCTCATTTCTTTGGAATGGGGATTATTACATTTTTCTTAAAGTCTGAAGGTATTTCGCCTGCCTCATATATCCTACACACCAGTTCAAATAGTTTTGTCATGGTTGGCTCTCCCAGAGACTTTAGTAGCTCGTATGTCATCTACTCCTGGGGCCTTGTTCTGACCTAGGTCTTTCAGGGCTCTGTCAAATTCATCTCTCAGTATAATATCTCCTATTTCATCTTGATCTACTTCCTCTTCCCTTCCTACAACATCGTCTCTAATTTCATGTCCTTTGTAGAGCTGCTCTATGTACTCTTTCCACCTTTCAGCCTTCCCTTCTTTGGTGAGAACTGGTTTCCCATCTGAGTTCTTGATATTCGTAGAATTGCTTTTCTTGTCCCCAAATGTCTCTTTTATTTTCCTGTAGGCGGTATCTACTTTTCCCCTTCTTATACATTCTTCTACAGATTTGCATTTGGCTTCTAGCCACTCCTGCTTAGCCATTTTGCACTTCCTATCAATCTCATTTCTTAGTCGTCTGGACTCCATTTTGCCTGTTTCATTTACTGCATTTTTATATTTTCTCCTTTCATCAATTAAATTTAGTATTTCCTGTGATATCCAAGGATTTTTTGCAGGTCTTGCCTTTCTACCTATTTTGTCCTCTGCTGCCTTCACTATTTCATCTCTCAATGCTACCCATTCCTCTTCTACTGTTTTATTTCCCCCTGTTTCTGTCAATTGTTGCCTAAATCTCCCTCTGAAATTCACCAGAACTTCGCGTTCCTTCAATTTATCTAGGTCCCATCTCCTTATTTTCCTACCTTTCTGCAGTTTTTTCAGTTTCAGCCTACAGTTCATGTCTAACAAGTTATGGTCAGAGTCTATATCTGCCCCTGGGTATGTCTTGCAGTTTATAACCTGGTTCCGGAATCTATGTTTTACCATTATAAAGTCTATCTGATACCTTCCAGTGTCTCCTGGTCTCTTCCAAGTATACAACCTTCTTTTGTGATTCTTAAACTACTTGTTTGTTATGATTAAATTATGTTCCGTGCAAAATTCTACCAGGCGACTTCCTCTTTCATTCCTTCTGCTCAGTCCATATTCACCTAGTATTTTTCCTTCTCTTCCTTTCCCTACTACCGAATTCCAGTCTCCCATTACAATTAAGTTTTCCTCTCCCTTAACTGTCTGAATAATTTCCTTTAGCTCCTCATATATTTCTTCGATCTCCTCATCATCGGCAGAGCTAGATGGCATATAAACCTGTACTACTGTTGTCGATGTTGGCTTCGTATCTATTTTGACAATGATAATGCGATCACTGTGCTGCTCATAGTAGTTTACCCGCATTCCTACTTTCTTATTCATTAGTAGTCCTACTCCTGTGATACCCCCAACTGATTTTGTATTTATAATCCTGTACTCACCTGACCAGAAATCCTGTTCATCCTGCCACCGAACTTCACTAATCCCCTCTATATCTAACTTTAACCTATCCATTTCCCTTTTTAAATTTTCTAATTTTCCTACCCGATTAAGGGATCTAACATTCCACGCTCCGATCCGTAGAATGCCAGTATTGTCTTTCCTGATGATAACATCCTCCTAAGTAGTTCCCTCCCGGAGATCCGAATGGGGGACTATTTTACGTCCGGAATATTTTACCCGAGAGGATGCCATCATCATATTTTCATACAGTAGAGCTGCATGTCCTCGGGAAAAGTAACGGCTGTAGTTTCCCCTTGCTTTCAGCCGTTCGCAGTAACCGTGTGGCAAAGCCACATTAGCTGATGTTACAAGGCCAGCTCAGTCAATCAACAAGACTGTTGCCCCTGTAACTACTGAAAAGGCTGTTGCCCCTCTTCAGGAACCACACGTTTGTCTGGCCTCTCCACAGATACCCCTCCGTTGTGGTTGCACCTACGGTACGGCTATCTGCATCGTTGAGGCACGCAAGCCACCCCACCTCGGCAATATCTGTGGTTCATGGGGGTGGAAATTAAACATATCAGACTTAATGACTAATTTCACAAACCATTTTCTCAAGAATTGTTTGCTTATAAATTAAACATATCAGACTTTATAAACAAACAATTCTTGAGAAAATGGTTTGTGAAATCAGTCATCACACCCTTCGTCCCATCTGTTTTTTTTTTCCATTACGATTATGAGTACAATTACCACATATATTTTGAGGTATTTTGCATTGACGAGCGTTACCACTTTTGGCAAGGAAGAATGTGGGTAATAGTTTTAGATTTTGTTTTGTAATCTAACTTTTCTGACTAATTTGCCCAAATTATCTCACCATCCTTACCAATGAAAATCCTTAGAAAGTCGTAATAGAATTCTTCCTTGCCTTCATCCATTTCATTCTCCTATGTCTTGTATGTCCTTGTTAATAATTTCAACTTCAAAATCTATCATTATATAATTGTTTTTTTTTTCTTACATTATGTAGCTCTTCTAATTCTTCAAGGATTCAATAAAGATGTTCAGGAGTCTTGTATGCATCCCTACATAATTTAAATAATAAATAAAATTTGGAAATTTAAGCCAAAGTCACACTGCCGATCGCTGGACGGCTGGTAGCCATTGAACCTCAGGTTGCGTTATTCATACATATATTGCGACACCTCATCTACCAGAGAAAGGTTTAATTAAAAAATAGGGCAGTATCAAATCGCCTTTTGGCGCCAACGTTACGTTCTGAAGTTTGATATACTTCAGGGACGGCTATCTGCCACCTGAGCTATCGCATGAAGGTTTCACTGTTTCGCCGTTTTCACACTTATTTCGTTATAACACAGCACTTAATCCCTGTAAATGAAAATGTTGTTCAACTTCCATCCATACGGGTGTACGTACATACACTGTGTGATTAAAGTATCTGGACACCTGTCTGCAAATGACTTACAAGTTCGTGGCTCCATCGGTAATGCTGGAATTCAGTATGGTGTTGGCGGACCCTTGCCTTGATGACAGCTTCCACTCTCGCAGGCATACGTTCAGTCAGGTGCTGCAAGGTTTCTTGGGAAATTGTAGCTCATTAATAATGTACTGTTGCTCTGAGGAGAGGTATTGATGTTGGTCAGTGAAGCCACACACTAATTGGCGCGCCGCAGTGGAGTAGCCGAACGGTTGCCGGGCGCCGTGGCTCAGCGCGCCCGGTCTGGGGGCTCAACGCCCTCTATAATAAAAAAAGCTGAGCCAACCATTCAACGAACAACCACGAACAAACTGAACAAACGACCGCGAACCAAAGATGTACTAGATGGAAAAAAAGCGGTCTAAAGCGTCTCGCTGCGGAGCGCGCGGTTGCTCACCGTGGAGGTTCGAGTCCTCCCTAGGGCATGGGTGTGTGTGTTTGTCCTTAGGTTAGTTTACCTAGGTTTAAGTAGTTTGTAAGCTACGGACTGATGACCACGCAGTTTGGTCCGATAGAGTTACAAACATTTTGAACTAATTGGCGTTGCAAACCATCCCAAAGGCGTTCTATAGGATTTACGTCAGGGCTCTGTGCAGGTCAATCTATTTTAGGGATGTTACTCACTCCGCCACATGCCGTTCATTATGTACAGAAGCTCAATCGTGTTGAGAGGTGCAATCGTCATCCCTGAATTGCTCTTCAACAGTGGAAAGCAAGGAGGTGCTTAAAACATCAATGTAGACCTATGCTGTGATAGTGCAACGCAAAGCAACATGGGTGCAGGCCCCCTCCATGTAAAACTCTACCATGTCATAACTCCTCATTTTACTGTTGTCACTACACACGCTGTCACATGACGCTCACCTGTCATTCGCCATACCCACACCCTGCCATTGGATCGCCACATTCTGTACCATTTTTGCACTGTTCAATCGTCCTAGCGAGGCGTCGTTTTTCATTGCCCTGCGTGATGTGTGGCTTATGCGCAGCACCGCGACCATGAAATCCAAGTTTTCTCACCTCCCGCCTAACTGTCATAGTACTTGGAGTGGATTCTGATTGTAATTCCTGTGTGATGCTTTGGATATACACCATTTTGCGACTCTCTTCTACTCAAATCAAATGTTTGTAAGGCTGTTGGAACAATTGAGATTATTAATCCCTAAGCTTAGAAAATACTTGAACTAATCTAAGGACTACACGCTCACCCATACCCGAGGGAGCATTCGAAACTCCGACGGGGAGCAACCGCGCCCTCCTCTTCAACTGTCAGCGGTCTCTCCAAGAGACGAGATTGGCCTCTACGCTTTTGTGTCAATTCAAGTTCCCACTTCAGTATCATATTAGTAACAATGGACCGAGGGATGTATAGGAATGACACAAATGACATCCAGTCACCTGCCCTCATTTTAAGTCCGTGAGTTCCGTGGAGCGCCCGATCCTGCTCACTCACAATGTCTACTGAGGTTGTTGACATGGAGTAACTCGCAGTATCTGGCAGCACAATGCACCTAATATGAATAACGTACATTTCTGGAGGTGTCCGGATACTCTTGATAGTAGTGGGCCAATGGGCATTGAAGCACAGTGACCTTGAACTTTCGGCCGTCGACGATAGGGTCATTGACCCCTCCTCCCTCGGCCAATTGCCTGACCGCAGATCAAAGGATACCGCCACAGGATGATTGATAGGTCTTCCTGGAAGAACGAAAGATGATTGACAGTTTACATTTAGGTCCTTTTGATTCGCTACTTGTCCGACTGCTTATCAAAGGATGCCGCCACAGGATGATTGATAGGTCTTCCTGGAAGAACGAAAGATTATTGACAGGTTGCAACACCTCCCTCGGCCACACACGACGCCCCGCCCCCCCGCCCCCCGCCCCCCCCTCCACCCTCGGTGCCGCCACCAGACAAGCGGCACCTCCGACAGGTCCAGACCTGTAGACCCCTCGACATGTCTGTACTCGCACCCTGGACCACACACCTGGCCGGTTCGATGCCCCCCTCCACCCCTCGGCACCGCCGCCAGACAGGCGGCACCTCCGACAGGTCCAGACCTGTAGACCCCTCGACATGTCTGTACTCGCACCCGCGAACCCTACTCGCTCGGCCGATTGCCGGACCGCCGCCTCCGCCGCCGACAGATGCTACCCCCTCCTCCTCCTCCACGCTAGCGACCGGTTCTCAAAGGACGCCGCCACCCGCCCTACCCGCGAGAACAAACAATACCGCGACGATTGTCTTGACCGCACCGACACCGCCCCCACAGGCCGACCCCTGCTCTCTTTTTACGGCGACCGCGCTCCGACAGGTCAGCAGCCAATTACATTGCATATTTATTATTATTAAGCGCGCCGCAGCGATCCGTACGCCAGATCTCGATTTATGTAACAACAACAATTTCCGCCGTTTATTATTATTATTCTTGGAAAAAAATAAAGCTACCATAGTGTTCTTCGTATGCTTTAGAACAGAAATGCTTAGTTGGTCTCGTATACTACAGCATGTAGTATTAAATATTAAAACTCGTATGCAATATTTGCAAGTAAGAATTTACACTCCCATCTCTATCCACGCTCTTCGCATAGAGAACAGCCGACAGACGTGTTTAATAATAATAACAGCGCAGGTCACGGTAACGAACGCCACAAACTTACGTATCCATCTTAACATATACTCTTTCGATATACAGAAACAATTCTAACGAAAAGAAAAGAAATGGTCCGTTTTCGGAATTCGACCGCAACCTTAGATCTATAAATGTATCTCTTCGTTTAGACGATGCAAGCAACAGCCATCGAACGGAATGTAACTTCTATGCCAACAACTCTTTCGATAAAACAGCAACGACAGCGGCAGCAGCAGAAGACGGTATATTGTTTATACAAAAATTCCAAAATCGGCAATGACATCTAGCACAACGTCTCTAAATATACATCTGCAAAGCACCGTTAAACTCGTATGCAAAATTTGCAAGTAAGAATTTACATTCCCATCTCTCTCCAGCCGTGTTTAATAATAATAGCGCAGGTTAGATAATAAACGCCACAAACTTACGTATCCATCTTAACATAAACTCTTTCGATATACAAAAACAATTCTAACCAGAGCCAATTAACGAAAAGAAAAGAAATGGTCCGTTTCGGAACTCGACCACAACCTTGCATCTATAAATGTATCTCTTCGTTTAGACGATGCAAGCAATAGCCATCGAACGGGATGTAACTTGTATGCCAACCACTATTTCGATAAAACAGCAACAACAGCGGCAAGCAGCAGAATACGACATAGTGTTTATACAAAAATTCCAAATAACGAAAATCGGCAATGACATTTAGCACAAAGTCTCTAAATAAACATCTGCAAGCACCGTTAACAATCTTCCAGAACGCAGAGCGCTCTCTCGGCAGACTACATAAAAGAAACATATGCTAAGTGTTTAAACAAAAACACCTAAGTTACATCTCCAAATGATCAAAACCTTCTATGCAGACGCACCATTCTGACAAGGATAGCTCGCAATGCATTTATTTAATGGAGCTGAGCCATGCCGAAAGTTCCGAAATTTAACACTCTCTCTCTCTTTAGCGATCTTGCCCTGTTACGTTTCCTTCTTCTTAGATCGAGGTATAACTGCGCATTCCGAGAGTTCGGGTACTTTAATTTTACCTCTTATTTCCTTGCTACAGCAGTACACATCCCATCTAAGAAATCTCTATGTCCTGTTACGATGCAAACTACATTTATCTGACACCGATATTCCAGCGCCCCAGAAGACATTTAATCCCTATTGTGCAACGGAGAGTCGAAATAAAAGAAAAATACGTGAAATAATTTACCGATTCCGACCGTCTACACTAAAACTTTTCGAAATTATTGGCCTAACAACACCCTTATTCGACAATACAGCAACCACAGAACCGAAGTTACCTGCCCAATGCAACACAGATTTCCAGCTCGACCCGCCCTTTACCCACAAAATTCCTACTCCGAACTAAGATTTATTATTTTAATTACAAGTAGATGTCCACCGCAAACGAAGACGCTAACCTACACGCCACAACACATGATTCTATATAGGACATGGAGTGTTTACAATTTTTGTTTTGTTTATTACAGTACAACTGAGTACATGCAACGTAATGTTCGCAAACACTTATATCGCAACCAACTCCCGCACACTTCGATCATAACCTGCTCTCTAAGGAATGGATGGGAGTCACACACAGTACAAACACGTTTGTCGTGTGTTCCGCTAATTTCGGCCAGTACAACTATGCGAGACCAATCCCCCAGCCTGTTTACTGTAAAAGCAAATATTTTCCCCCACACTATCTGTTTAAACCGGGCTTGCACATATACAATAGCCTCCTTTTAAAAGCATGTGTCTTCGCCATATAATCCAGTTTTCGTTTATCCTTCTTCTTCTTCTTCTTCGGACTTGTGGAATAACGTAGACGATATCTACGTCTGTGGATAATAAAGTCCTGGAATGCTAAAAAAAATATAGTTCCTTGCTCGACTCTACAAGTAATTTACAGTCGAAACTAAAAAAAAAAAAACATAATGTCCGAGAGAGCGGTCAATTTTCTGGTACTCTTAATACCCAAGTATCAAATCTAAAAGCGTTTGCAAAGTACAACGGCGCACTTTGTAAATACCGTATCTTCTCTTTTAGAACACTTAAACAATCTTCTTGCACAATCCTCCATCCTGGTAATACTATCTTCTCGACCCAGCGAAAAAATAAAAGTCCTAACAATCAACTGCCTGGACTCTTTATAAAATCGATATCTTTGTTTACACCAGGGCTCATGATTTTCGACAAATTTATTTTGGTTGTACAATTCGACGCCAACCACGTTAAGCAGTCGTTTCCTCGCCCGCAACCACTTTGATATTGCTCCTTCCATCCGAAAGTCATGCTCGGATACGAACGCCACTCGGTTAAAGTATTGTCCAAAAATCCAGGAGATAGAAGCCATCTACACGAAGCTGCTGCTGTAGTATAGATGGGAGCGCTTCCATTAAAAAACATCGATTAGCTGCAGTTTATAAGATATATACCCACAGGACGTATATATTTCCCCCTCCCCCATGTATTCCAGAAATAGTAACTTCGTCTTATCTCCAACGTTTGCAGTATCGAACTTGCGGAATTTACTACACACACACACACACACACGTACTCCATTGGCTACAACTAGCGCACTTTAAGTACCGAAACTATAGGAGTTTTATAAAACACGTTGATTTTCGACGAAAGAATTATGATTTACCGCAGCAGGCATATCCGCTACGTAAACCTGTTGCACACCAGCCGTAAAGTAGCCAACACTAGCATACGATTAAACAGACGATGCTTCGACGAAAGATCAATGCACCACCAAAGTCAGTTTTCTTTACAGCTTTACCGTGACGTATATATTTAGGGTATATCGACACTTTTTACTTACATTCCGTCCCATCTAGCCTAAAGCACTCTCTGTAAGCGCCAAACATTTCCAACACAGTAACAGAACTACACCTTGCAGTCAACACGAACCTACAACAACAGAAGAATCTAGCCATTCCAACTCGTTTTTTGTCCCAACTAGCATGCTGCTAGCTATGTATACGTTCGTAACAACCCAGACAGAGCTATCCTTACATCCGTCACTAACCCAATACCAACTCCAAACAAGTTACCACAGATGGTGTTATAACCGCGATCAGTAACAGACAAGATCTCCCAGACACACAGCGTTTTAATAAAGTTTCGATCTCGCTCTCTCTCCACCCAATAACTACGTTGGTTGCTTGACCTGTCCCTAACATCCAACCACAACTTTGTTTCCAATGCATAGCCCGGCAGACAATATTTCTGGAACGCTCTCTATCAGCCAATAGACTATTTACCTCGAGCATTCGCGCACAAATCACCATCGTATTCCACTCCTTCTAACAAATTATTACTCTCGATAAACATCTGTAACACAGTGTAAAAAAATGAGCGACGTGCACACGCACAGAACAGCTAACAAGAAAAGATCTAGATCCAAGCCAAGTTCTTATAATCCTTACAAGCAGCAACGCAAAATAGTCTACACCATTTCGAACTAATGCAACACCAGATTTTTTTTAACGATCTCCAAGAGCAATCCTTTAGAGACTAAACATACGATTAAATGCACCTCCAATGTAGGTAACTAATCCTCTAACTCGATGTTTATCGAGCAAAGAACATTAATTTACCACTGCAATCATCTCCGATACGCTACCCAGAGAAGTCCATTCGTAAACACAGCTAAAAGAAGATATAAATGCCCCACATCCATGCTACGAAGTATCTATATGTATTTCCACAATTGTGGACCACATCTGCGTTGCATCGTATCGCACGACTAAACAGTTCGAAATAGGTACTTCGCGCAAGCTAGCATGCATAATCACATTCCATGTTATTTCTGGCTGTAGGCGAGTGCGGACCTGTTGACTCATCGTAGACGCCGGTTTGGAGCGTGTGTACGTCCTATACATGTAAACATACCTGTCCACGCTCGCACCTGACCCGGAGAATTTTTCGGTTTAATTTTTCCTGGCCGCACCAGATTCCGAATACAAGAGAGCTATTTTCGCGAAGATAGATTTCCTCGCAGCTGACGCAAGCGATGTTTTTACCGTACGAGCAGTCGTTAAACTTTTATACGCAGATACATATACAGACAGTAGGATGTGCGCAAATTTGCGATGTAGCTCTTACAGAAACGAAACATAGTTTTTTTAGAAATTCGATAAGAAGAAGAAGAACGAAATTTATACAAGATGAACCAATGTGCAATAAGTCAAACCCCATTCCATGCAGCAATGTACCGAGCAACGTCGATTTAAACGAACGCTTTGCTTAACTGTGGAATAGAACAACACAGAATTACACCTCCCTAACAGATACTTTACCGAGGAGTTACTGCTCTTTGCTAACAAGAAACATGTCTTTTGGTATCTTCTCCTAAACCCTATAAGACCGAAACTTTCTACTCGAGAAGCTAGACACAGAATACAATTGTTCTTTATTATGTTCTCGAACTCCATTACGTATCTTCGCTTCCTCCTGCACCTTCGGGCAATGCTTCTAGACGAGAACAATCGTGTATTTTAACTTTTCCCATTATTTCCTGGTTATAGCACTATGCGTCGCTATGTGTGTACGTTACCAACTCCTGTAGTAATTTCCGTATGGAACACTAGGTTTTACGATTATTGCAAACGATTGCTTGTTATTCCATCCGTTTTTAACTCTGCAAATGACTGTCCCCAGTCCACCACATTTGGATGCAATGTAGTCCCTTCTCCAAACGATAATGCAATACGTTTTTCGTGTCTTCCGCTGTTTTCGGCCAGTACACAGACGCGTGACCAATCTCCCTGACTGTTTACTGTAAAAAGCAAATATTTTATAAGTCCCAGTCGTAACCAGATTTCTCCACACCCTCCGTTTAAGCCGGGCTTACACATATACCAAACATCTGGGACAACAGATGCTTTGTAGTGTTTAATAGTGTCCTGCAATTTGTGTACTGGGGTAATAAAAATACCCGAAAATTGATCGGTGTACAGGTTAAACCTTCCAGATCGATAAAAGCTTGTACGTTACGTTCTATCAGCTTTTAGTTTCCATTGTTTACCTGTAAATTAAGTGGAGATTCGTAATACTTGCAGCGGCAAAGACGATATAAGTAGTACACTTAAAAGCTACATTAATGCAGGGGAAACATACTTCTCCCAGTCCAGAACATTGTTCTCCACACTGCCTCCAGATATAGATATCGCCGAATTAGGTCTGGTACCTACAAACAATGTCATTCTGCAAGCCCAGCGAAAAGAGTAAATGTATCACACAGGCTTAAGCCATCCCCCATTAAAGAAATTACATCGCTACGTGCAGTTAATGTCTTATGTGCGCGAAAAGAAAGCTGGAAATGGCGGATATCGAGACCAAGAGAAGGAAGCTAGAATATATGGCTAAAGCAACTGCCATAAAGGACGAGTACAAACTAATGCTGGAGAAAGACGAAGCTATGGTATATGTGTAAGCCCGGCTTAAACGGAGGGTGTGGAGAAATCTGGTTACGACTGGGACTTATAAAATATTTGCTTTTTACAGTAAACAGTCAGGGAGATTGGTCACGCGTCGGTGTACTGGCCGAAAACAGCGGAAGACACGAAAAACGTATTGCATTATCGTTTGGAGAAGGGACTACATTGCATCCAAATGTGGTGGACTGGGGACAGTCATTTGCAGAGTTAAAAACGGATGGAATAACAAGCAATCGTTTGCAATAATCGTAAAACCTAGTGTTCCATACGGAAATTACTACAGGAGTTGGTAACGTACACACATAGCGACGCATAGTGCTATAACCAGGAAATAATGGGAAAAGTTAAAATACACGATTGTTCTCGTCTAGAAGCATTGCCCGAAGGTGCAGGAGGAAGCGAAGATACGTAATGGAGTTCGAGAACATAATAAAGAACAATTGTATTCTGTGTCTAGCTTCTCGAGTAGAAAGTTTCGGTCTTATAGGGTTTAGGAGAAGATACCAGAAGACATGTTTCTTGTTAGCAAAGAGCAGTAACTCCTCGGTAAAGTATCTGTTAGGGAGGTGTAATTCTGTGTTGTTCTATTCCACAGTTAAGCAAAGCGTTCGTTTAAATCGACGTTGCTCGGTACATTGCTGCATGGAATGGGGTTTGACTTATTGCACATTGGTTCATCTTGTATAAATTTCGTTCTTCTTCTTCTTATCGAATTTCTAAAAAAACTATGTTTCGTTTCTGTAAGAGCTACATCGCAAATTTGCGCACATCCTACTGTCTGTATATGTATCTGCGTATAAAAGTTTAACGACTGCTCGTACGGTAAAAACATCGCTTGCGTCAGCTGCGAGGAAATCTATCTTCGCGAAAATAGCTCTCTTGTATTCGGAATCTGGTGCGGCCAGGAAAAATTAAACCGAAAACTTCTCCGGGTCAGGTGCGAGCGTGGACAGGTATGTTTACATGTATAGGACGTACACACGCTCCAAACCGGCGTCTACGATGAGTCAACAGGTCCGCACTCGCCTACAGCCAGAAATAACATGGAATGTGATTATGCATGCTAGCTTGCGCGAAGTACCTATTTCGAACTGTTTAGTCGTGCGATACGATGCAACGCAGATGTGGTCCACAATTGTGGAAATACATATAGATACTTCGTAGCATGGATGTGGGGCATTTATATCTTCTTTTAGCTGTGTTTACGAATGGACTTCTCTGGGTAGCGTATCGGAGATGATTGCAGTGGTAAATTAATGTTCTTTGCTCGATAAACATCGAGTTAGAGGATTAGTTACCTACATTGGAGGTGCATTTAATCGTATGTTTAGTCTCTAAAGGATTGCTCTTGGAGATCGTTAAAAAAAATCTGGTGTTGCATTAGTTCGAAATGGTGTAGACTATTTTGCGTTGCTGCTTGTAAGGATTATAAGAACTTGGCTTGGATCTAGATCTTTTCTTGTTAGCTGTTCTGTGCGTGTGCACGTCGCTCATTTTTTTACACCTTGTTACAGATGTTTATCGAGAGTAATAATTTGTTAGAAGGAGTGGAATACGGTGGTGATTTGTGCGCGAATGCTCGAGGTAAATAGTCTATTGGCTGATAGAGAGCGTTCCAGAAATATTGTCTGCCGGGCTATGCATTGGAAACAAAGTTGTGGTTGGATGTTAGGGACAGGTCAAGCAACCAACGTAGTTATTGGGTGGAGAGAGAGCGAGATCGAAACTTTATTAAAACGCTGTGTGTCTGGGAGATCTTGTCTGTTACTGATCGCGGTTATAACACCATCTGTGGTAACTTGTTTGGAGTTGGTATTGGGTTAGTGACGGATGTAAGGATAGCTCTGTCTGGGTTGTTACGAACGTATACATAGCTAGCAGCATGCTAGTTGGGACAAAAAACGAGTTGGAATGGCTAGATTCTTCTGTTGTTGTAGGTTCGTGTTGACTGCAAGGTGTAGTTCTGTTACTGTGTTGGAAATGTTTGGCGCTTACAGAGAGTGCTTTAGGCTAGATGGGACGGAATGTAAGTAAAAAGTGTCGATATACCCTAAATATATACGTCACGGTAAAGCTGTAAAGAAAACTGACTTTGGTGGTGCATTGATCTTTCGTCGAAGCATCGTCTGTTTAATCGTATGCTAGTGTTGGCTACTTTACGGCTGGTGTGCAACAGGTTTACGTAGCGGATATGCCTGCTGCGGTAAATCATAATTCTTTCGTCGAAAATCAACGTGTTTTATAAAACTCCTATAGTTTCGGTACTTAAAGTGCGCTAGTTGTAGCCAATGGAGTACGCGTGTGTGTGTGTGTGTGTGTGTAGTAAATTCCGCAAGTTCGATACTGCAAACGTTGGAGATAAGACGAAGTTACTATTTCTGGAATACATGGGGGAGGGGGAAATATATACGTCCTGTGGGTATATATCTTATAAACTGCAGCTAATCGATGTTTTTTAATGGAAGCGCTCCCATCTATATTACAGCAGCAGCTTCGTGTAGATGGCTTCTATCTCCTGGATTTTTGGACAATACTTTAACCGAGTGGCGTTCGTATCCGAGCATGACTTTCGGATGGAAGGAGCAATATCAAAGTGGTTGCGGGCGAGGAAACGACTGCTTAACGTGGTTGGCGTCGAATTGTACAACCAAAATAAATTTGTCGAAAATCATGAGCCCTGGTGTAAACAAAGATATCGATTTTATAAAGAGTCCAGGCAGTTGATTGTTAGGACTTTTATTTTTTCGCTGGGTCGAGAAGATAGTATTACCAGGATGGAGGATTGTGCAAGAAGATTGTTTAAGTGTTCTAAAAGAGAAGATACGGTATTTACAAAGTGCGCCGTTGTACTTTGCAAACGCTTTTAGATTTGATACTTGGGTATTAAGAGTACCAGAAAATTGACCGCTCTCTCGGACATTATGTTTTTTTTTTAGTTTCGACTGTAAATTACTTGTAGAGTCGAGCAAGGAACTATATTTTTTTTAGCATTCCAGGACTTTATTATCCACAGACGTAGATATCGTCTACGTTATTCCACAAGTCCGAAGAAGAAGAAGAAGAAGGATAAACGAAAACTGGATTATATGGCGAAGACACATGCTTTTAAAAGGAGGCTATTGTATATGTGCAAGCCCGGTTTAAACAGATAGTGTGGGGGAAAATATTTGCTTTTACAGTAAACAGGCTGGGGGATTGGTCTCGCATAGTTGTACTGGCCGAAATTAGCGGAACACACGACAAACGTGTTTGTACTGTGTGTGACTCCCATCCATTCCTTAGAGAGCAGGTTATGATCGAAGTGTGCGGGAGTTGGTTGCGATATAAGTGTTTGCGAACATTACGTTGCATGTACTCAGTTGTACTGTAATAAACAAAACAAAAATTGTAAACACTCCATGTCCTATATAGAATCATGTGTTGTGGCGTGTAGGTTAGCGTCTTCGTTTGCGGTGGACATCTACTTGTAATTAAAATAATAAATCTTAGTTCGGAGTAGGAATTTTGTGGGTAAAGGGCGGGTCGAGCTGGAAATCTGTGTTGCATTGGGCAGGTAACTTCGGTTCTGTGGTTGCTGTATTGTCGAATAAGGGTGTTGTTAGGCCAATAATTTCGAAAAGTTTTAGTGTAGACGGTCGGAATCGGTAAATTATTTCACGTATTTTTCTTTTATTTCGACTCTCCGTTGCACAATAGGGATTAAATGTCTTCTGGGGCGCTGGAATATCGGTGTCAGATAAATGTAGTTTGCATCGTAACAGGACATAGAGATTTCTTAGATGGGATGTGTACTGCTGTAGCAAGGAAATAAGAGGTAAAATTAAAGTACCCGAACTCTCGGAATGCGCAGTTATACCTCGATCTAAGAAGAAGGAAACGTAACAGGGCAAGATCGCTAAAGAGAGAGAGTGTGTTAAATTTCGGAACTTTCGGCATGGCTCAGCTCCATTAAATAAATGCATTGCGAGCTATCCTTGTCAGAATGGTGCGTCTGCATAGAAGGTTTTGATCATTTGGAGATGTAACTTAGGTGTTTTTGTTTAAACACTTAGCATATGTTTCTTTTATGTAGTCTGCCGAGAGAGCGCTCTGCGTTCTGGAAGATTGTTAACGGTGCTTGCAGATGTTTATTTAGAGACTTTGTGCTAAATGTCATTGCCGATTTTCGTTATTTGGAATTTTTGTATAAACACTATGTCGTATTCTGCTGCTTGCCGCTGTTGTTGCTGTTTTATCGAAATAGTGGTTGGCATACAAGTTACATCCCGTTCGATGGCTATTGCTTGCATCGTCTAAACGAAGAGATACATTTATAGATGCAAGGTTGTGGTCGAGTTCCGAAACGGACCATTTCTTTTCTTTTCGTTAATTGGCTCTGGTTAGAATTGTTTTTGTATATCGAAAGAGTTTATGTTAAGATGGATACGTAAGTTTGTGGCGTTTATTATCTAACCTGCGCTATTATTATTAAACACGGCTGGAGAGAGATGGGAATGTAAATTCTTACTTGCAAATTTTGCATACGAGTTTAACGGTGCTTTGCAGATGTATATTTAGAGACGTTGTGCTAGATGTCATTGCCGATTTTGGAATTTTTGTATAAACAATATACCGTCTTCTGCTGCTGCCGCTGTCGTTGCTGTTTTATCGAAAGAGTTGTTGGCATAGAAGTTACATTCCGTTCGATGGCTGTTGCTTGCATCGTCTAAACGAAGAGATACATTTATAGATCTAAGGTTGCGGTCGAATTCCGAAAACGGACCATTTCTTTTCTTTTCGTTAGAATTGTTTCTGTATATCGAAAGAGTATATGTTAAGATGGATACGTAAGTTTGTGGCGTTCGTTACCGTAACCTGCGCTGTTATTATTATTAAACACGTCTGTCGGCTGTTCTCTATGCGAAGAGCGTGGATAGAGATGGGAGTGTAAATTCTTACTTGCAAATATTGCATACGAGTTTTAATATTTAATACTACATGCTGTAGTATACGAGACCAACTAAGCATTTCTGTTCTAAAGCATACGAAGAACACTATGGTAGCTTTATTTTTTTCCAAGAATAATAATAATAAACGGCGGAAATTGTTGTTGTTACATAAATCGAGATCTGGCGTACGGATCGCTGCGGCGCGCTTAATAATAATAAATATGCAATGTAATTGGCTGCTGACCTGTCGGAGCGCGGTCGCCGTAAAAAGAGAGCAGGGGTCGGCCTGTGGGGGCGGTGTCGGTGCGGTCAAGACAATCGTCGCGGTATTGTTTGTTCTCGCGGGTAGGGCGGGTGGCGGCGTCCTTTGAGAACCGGTCGCTAGCGTGGAGGAGGAGGAGGGGGGTAGCATCTGTCGGCGGCGGAGGCGGCGGTCCGGCAATCGGCCGAGCGAGTAGGGTTCGCGGGTGCGAGTACAGACATGTCGAGGGGTCTACAGGTCTGGACCTGTCGGAGGTGCCGCCTGTCTGGCGGCGGTGCCGAGGGGTGGAGGGGGGCATCGAACCGGCCAGGTGTGTGGTCCAGGGTGCGAGTACAGACATGTCGAGGGGTCAACAGGTCTGGACCTGTCGGAGGTGCCGCTTGTCTGGTGGCGGCACCGAGGGTGGAGGGGGGGGCGGGGGGCGGGGGGGCGGGGCGTCGTGTGTGGCCGAGGGAGGTGTTGCAACCTGTCAATAATCTTTCGTTCTTCCAGGAAGACCTATCAATCATCCTGTGGCAGCATCCTTTGATAAGCAGTCGGACAAGTAGCGAATCAAAAGGACCTAAATGTAAACTGTCAATCATCTTTCGTTCTTCCAGGAAGACCTATCAATCATCCTGTGGCGGTATCCTTTGATCTGCGGTCAGGCAATTGGCCGAGGGAGGAGGGGTCAATGACCCTATCGTCGACGGCCGAAAGTTCAAGGTCACTGTGCGTCAATGCCCATTGCCCCACTACTCTTGATCACATTGCGCATTTTGGGCCCAATTTTTGTCTAATATGTTTTCAGTGAAAGTGTCGGGAAAAAAAAGAAAGTAATTATAATAAATTACTTAAAGAGGAGGTGAAACACTAATTTGAGAGGAATAAACGGTGTGAAATATGAGGAGTTGGGGGAGCGTGTGTAATGTTAGTGATTTCAAAATAGAGTCAAACAAATACCTTGCCAGTTTTCAAAAACTGAAATGTTTGTATAGCTTATGGGACTTAACTACGGGGTCATCACTCCCTAAACTTACAAACTACTTATCAACTAGCTTATCCTAAGGACGGCACAAATATCCATGCCCGGGGGGGATTCGAACCCCCGGACGTAGTGGCCGTGCAGACCGTGACTGGAGCGCCTCAGTCCCCTCGGCCACCGCGGCCGGCACCTTGCCAGTATTAAGTGTGTATATGGCGTAGTAACACAAGCGATCACATTGCGTGCACATATTCACTACGAATGTTATCGAAAAGTAGTTGTATCAACAACTGTTGTAACTGATTAGCCACGATAGTCACCCTATTGTCACTTCGAATATAATGCATTTTCTTCGGTGGAGGAGCTTCTACACAAATGGTATCACTGCTTAGAAAGCATATTCCATGCCGAGCTCAGCTTGCCCCTATCCTACATGATATCCTGCGAACCCGTAATGAAGGGGAATATGTATATTCGATGTTTGAAAAAGGTCTGGCACTGAGCCACACTGCATAACGTGAACGATTATACGAGCATACTGGTCGGTATTCCAGATGTGAAACTTCTTGAGTAACTGGATCCTGTACGTTGTTCATTACACATGTTCATCAGAGACAAGTCTAGGGGCTGGGGTGACACAGGCAAGTGTGATAGGTGACAGAAGAGATGTTATCCTGTCTCTCTCTCTCTCTCTCTCTCTCTCTCTCTCTCTCTCTCTCTCTCTCTCTCTCTCTCTCTCTCTCTGTGTGTGTGTGTGTGTGTGTGTGTGTGTGTGTGTGTGTGTCTTTCTCTCGCTAACTCTGGCTTTTGCTGGCCACGTGGTCTTCGCAATCAACACAAAAGATGCATGGAAAAAAGGAAGAGCAGCTTCGCTACATGCTCTTTTCAATTCAAGCTAACAGTCATATTAGTTATCTAATAATGTCATTCTTGACGATTAGAGAATGCAGTTTTTGACACGTCAAGTCATAGCTCCCGAAGTGTGTACAATGATATAATTTTGCTAACGCATTCGGTAATGTATGTTGATAATAACAAATTTATAAATAAATTTAAATATCATACCAGATGATGACAACACGAAGAGTTAAGGTGTAGTAAGTGCAAATTTTTTTTCGTTTCCTTATTCCTTCAGAAATATTAGCGGTGATATGTTAACGTTTAAAATTATGATGTGGATATTCCACCCTATACAAGACCAATTTATATTAGTTTTCCCATACATGTTTTCCCATAGCTCCACATTTGTGCTATTATTTGTGGTAAATTCTTTATTGTGTTTCATACATTAGGCTAAGTTAAAGGGACGTTAAAAATAAGGAATATAGCACTTATTAATGGTTGTTGAAATAGTTTAGTACGCCTTGTCATTATTTTTTTTCTTTTCTTAGCTACTGGTTTGTCGTGTTTTCTTCATAATATGTTTATTATGTATTTTTCTCTATTTTTGTGGCATTATATAACGCTAATGTTGTTATTTGAAGTACGAATAGAGCTTATCCGCGAAGCAAATACTCACATTAGCCTAATGTACAACCACAGAAAATACATGAGAAACATATAACAGCGACAGCATACAAGAAAACAAAAGAAATCAGGAACTAAGGAAAGAAAAATCATGACAAGATGAACTAAATTATTAATAAGTACTATATCTAGTGTTTTTAACATCCTTTTAAAGTAGGCTAATGTAAGACACACAACAAATACCCATAGTTGATAGCATAAATGTGCCGAAACGTATATCGGAAAAATAATATAAATTGATATGTATAGCATCTGGCGGAATACCTGTTTATGCAAGCACGGATAAAATAGTAGCACCAGGATCAGAAAGATGATTGTTTCTATTTATATAACAAGTTTGTTGTATATCGCTGAGTGTTTCATTGAGGGAGCTGGAGCGTTACGAATAGCGCGGGCTCCCGCGTCGGAGGTTCGAATCGTCCCTGGGTCATGGATGTGTGTTTTGTCCTTACGTTAGTTTAACTTAGATTAAGTAGTTTGTAAGTCTAGGGACAGATGACCAACGTAGTTTGGTCCCATAAGAATTACAAACATTAAATGTAAGTGTTCCGCTGGATCAAATGAAAACAATTTGTATATTTGAGTGTCGTCAGCTTGGGGAATAACACATAGTATATAGTTGTAATACCGTCTCATCATATTAAACTGATCAAAAGATTTTATTTCTTAATGAGGAGAGTATGACTACACTTAAATTTTTGTTGTCTCTGAAAATTGCCAAATAGTCCACTTGAAGCAAGAGGTCTAGGATATTCCCCCCACCCCCTCCCTATCCCGCCACAGTCCCCCCTCCAGGAAACTCACGGTTCTCTCGTACGTGCGTGGCGAGAATAGCGACACGAGCTCTTTCTTCCTTCTTTCCTCCCTGGACTGCATTTTCTTTCCCAATTCCTCCTTTCCTATCCTCATTCCTCCCCTCCCAACCGGACGACTGACGAACTATGCAGTTTGGGCTCCCTGTCCCAAACCATCAAGTAATCAGTCTAGCTCAGTTACAGGAGGAATGGTAAATACTTTAGGAGGGGTAATGTGGACGAATTTCAATCAGAATGCTATACAACATGTGTCTAATACTGATACTGATGTTAGTATACAGGGTGTCCCGTTTATCTTGATCACCCAAATTATCTCAGGAACAACAACAGCTATTGCAAAACGACTTTCACCGATATCAATGTAAGGCACGGGCTCATTAATGTAAATATTTTGAAACATTCTAAAACGATAGCGTATGTGCTTCTTAACACAAACTTATGTTTTTCTAAATGGACACCCTATATTTATTTTATCAGAAATCTATATCTTGACAAATAACATAAACAATGGCGTTAATAGCATCGCAATACGCCATTTACATCCCGAGAAATTGCGATGCGAAGTTGAAGCTTCAAATACACGAAACACGTGGCTAGCGCACGTCTTAAGCAGCATGGGGTTCTCTCCTGAGTCACAGGACGCGCGCTAGCAATGCGCTTCGCTTATTTCAAGCGTCAACTTCTCATTGCAATATCTCGGGTTTTAATAGCATTGGTGTATTGCGATACATTGAACGCCAGTGTTTATGTGTTTTTATGTGCTAAAAAATGCTACTGAAATAATATATGGTGTCCATTTAAAAACTCATATGCTTTTGTTTTAGAATGCTTCAAATTATTTACATTCATCAACTCCTGCATTACACTAATACCTGTAAAGTCGTTTTACAATAGCTGTTGTTGTTACAGAGATATTTCGAGTGGTTGAGATAAATAAGACAACCGGTATAACCCGAAGATACATAAAGCTTAGGTAAATGAGGGCATTTTCACTTAGGTTACCGTCGATTTTTCGTATGACACCATCATATTGAATTAAAATCACAGTTATTTACGTATGTTAGACATCTTTCTTATCGGTTTTGTAACCGATTTTCGGCTTAGAAAGTCATCTTCAGACCTTAAAGTTACTTATAAGTCCATATAGCTGCCATGTAGTTATAAATTTTATTATGACAGAGAAAGTAACTGTCGCAGTTCTGTCAAACCATTCCATATCTTGAAACTTTAAATAAGAAAAGATTACCTGACATAGTCGGGTTTGGAGGCAATCTGGTCGTTTTATAGTTTTCAAAATGAAACGCCAAGTCGCGTATTAATAATTTATTAAATGACGACCGGTTTCGGTGCACTGTGTCACCATCATCTGGTCACAGATATGTTAAAAGCTGGTCATCTTGTTAAAAAAAAATGGGTATAAAATAACAAGCGCAACATTGCACTTAGTCATTATATAAAAAAATACTCAAGTTAAAAACATGACAGCTTACAAAATACCCAATTTTTTTTAACAAGATGACCGGCTTATAACATATATGTGGCCAGATGATGGTGACACAGTGCACCGAAACCGGTCGTCATTTAATAAATTATTAATGTGCGATCTTGGTTTTTCATTTTGAAAACTACTTAAATAAGATATTTACTAGCAATTGATCAGTGATAGATGATAGTGGTCTATTGATGTAATATAGGTCAGTTTCACCTAGACGTGATTAGAAAATGGCAAGAAAACCTGGAACAGGCTTGTCCTAAAAAAACTGCTAACTACGTACCTGCTTGCTGGGCCTATTATTAATAACGTCATTCTGTGATATACAGGGTGTTTCACGAAGTGTGTTTGCCTCTATAACTTATAAAATAATAGGTGACGGGAAATTTTAATGCGGTAGGTCAACACAAGATATGTTACACTTTCCAAAGAGTTACAGCACAAAGATATAATTTTTAAAAGGAACAATAGTTTTTTCTATCGTGTATTGGATTCGTTTAAACCAGCTGCGTCCAAATCAATTTAAACTACATTCCTATCACTGTTAGTTTGGGAGCTACAACCCTTCAAAGTTCCGCAGGCGGAGGCTGCGATAGCGTAGCTGAATGGCCGAGTGGCTATCCCCTGGGGCACGGCCCACTGTCTCATGACCACCAGCCAGTCAGCACCGCTGTCGTAGCCTCCGCCCCCTAAACTTTGAAGGGTTGTAGCTCCCAAACTAACAGTGATAGGAATGTAGTTTAATTTCATTTGGACGTAGCTGATTTCAACGAATCCAATGCACGATAGAAAAAACTATTGTTCCATTTAAAAAATTATATCTTTTTGGTGTAACTCTTTGGAAAATGATACAATAAACTATGTTCAAGGCTCCGCAGAAAATGTAATATTTCTTGTGTTGACCTACCGCATTAAAATTTCCCGTCACTTATTATTTAATAAGTTACAGAGGGAAACACACTTAGTGAAACACCCTGTATAAAGGATATAAAGGTTTCCTTCTTCATAGCTCCTGAGTCATTCGACCTTGGCAGTTATTGCCGCATTACGTCCTACGTCAGTTGGGAACTCTTTCGCCATCGCAGGCTGATTATTCGCGAAGGCTGTCGGGGCTTTCAGCGCCCCTGTCAGACCGCCAGAATCACTTTGCCCAAGTGACTGTCTGGCGTCGCGCTGTCGCCGTCGTCAAGGGGTGGGCGGTCGCGCTGACGTGGCATCAGGGCAGCCGGATCAGCGTCGTGACACCGTAATGGCGGCGGCCGCACCGCGCCACGCAGGCAAACACGCCGGCGGCGGAAGCTGAAGGTGCGGGCCAGCTTCACATGTCCAGTGAAGCTGCGCTAGAAAACATAGCACGTGTACGTGTTTTGGTAAATGTGAGGTGTTTTAGGAGGAACAGTAAGTATTGTACGCGGAGGGACGGTCGACGATTTGCATTAAAAATGCCATAAGTGTAATATTTTTCTTGAGCACAGATATAAAGCTCTTAGTATGTAACCAAAAAAAAAAAAAAAAAAAAAAAAAAAAAAAAAAAAAAAAAAAAAAAAAGGAAATCAACGGGGGTCTAGGTGTTCAAAGTTGATTTTCAAAATTTCACCGCCAACTTAAATGCACTTGACTTCCTTTGATAACACCACGTGTAAGTTTTCTGACGTCATCTTTGCGTCCTTTTATGAGGACTGCACTATTCATATCAGTTAATTTTTCTTTACGTCATTCGTCAGACATCTCCATATTCAAAAATTAAAATTGATTGCGCCAGGAGAGATTGATGGAGCCCCACTATCCTGGAAGAACATACGCAGTCTTGTAGCCAAAGGAATCTCTTCAAATAATTTTGGAAGCTCCTTCTTAAGACATTTTAAATAACAGATTTCTGTAAGACGATATGGTAACACAACAAGTTCAATTCAGCGATTGTTTGTCAAAGCACACCAGATATTTACAGAGAAGCGTTCTTGAAAATGTGTCTCCACAATGACATGTGGGTTTTCTTCGGATGACTGATGCCAATTGTGTTGTTGATTACGTCAAGGACGCGCGGGAAGGGTCCCCCTACTGCGGGAGTTTCTAGTCCTCCCTCCTGAATATATATATCACCTAACACTTGCACCGCAAATATTGCGGAAGTGGAAAATGCGATTGATGTGCGGTTTTCAAAGAATGGATTGGTAGTCAAGGACTCGTATTGTTAGCCAATAAACAGATAGTAAAAACGCCTAGAAAGTGTATTTTTCATGCAAACATAGAATTTTTCAAATGAAACAATGGTTATATCTATCATGCACTGGAATTTTTGACACAAGGTGTGTAGAAAGAATTTTGAATGACATTTTTTATCGCGTTCAGTTTGGCAACTACAACCACTCAAAATTTTGGTGGCAGAGGCTGCGACAGCGTCGCTTACTGGCCCATTGGCTAGGCCCTGGGGCGTAGCCCACTGTCTGATGTCCACCAGCCAGTCAGCTACGCTGTCGTAGCCTCTGCCCCCAAAAGTTTGAGTGGTTGTAGTTGCCAAACTGAACGCGATAAAAATGTCATTCAAAATTCTTTCTACACAGCTTGTGTAAGAAATTCCAGTGCATGATAGAAACAACCATTGTTCCATTTAAAAACTGTAGGTTTGCATAAAAAATACACTTTCTAAGTAATATTACAATCTGTTTGTTGGCTAGAAATACGAGCCCTAACTACCATTACATTCTGTGAAAACCGCACATCAATCACACAATCCGTTTTCGCAATATTTGCGGTGCAAGTGTTAGGTGATTCACATGTGTGTGTGTGTGTGTGTGTGTGTGTGTGTATGTATGTATGTATGTATGTGTGTGTGTGTGTAAAAGAGAGAGAGAGAGAGAGAGAGAGAGAGAGAGAGAGAGAGAGTTGCCCTTAGCATAAGTTGGTTTAAGTAGCTTGGTCACTTAAAATTACCAACATTTGAACGGTTAATATGAACATATCAGTAAAGTTCGCAGAACAGTTTTTACAATTTATTATATAATACGGTAACCGGTTTTCATCTTGCGCTAAGATCGTCCAAGGACTGACTCGATGCCGAGACATGAGTCGCCGCACAGTCATCGTCTCGGCATCATCGTGAAACAAATCTGTATGAGGATGATCTTAGCATAAGCCCGAAACCGGTTAACTTAATATAACATAAATTGTAAAAGCTTTTATGCTAACTTGGCAGATATTTTCATATTGAATCATATATCAGTTCCCAACTTTCCTAAAGGAAACAATGTTTTTAAACCCATTAATCCAGACATTTGATTTGCTTACGTCTCATGTGAATGAGAATCTATTGACGGATACATCGCATACCATGGCCAGAGCGGCTCGTGACGTTGCTACCAGTAAAAAAAGCGGCGAGAGAGTTCCTTAATTTTTTTCTAGCATTTAGCGTAATAAAAGAATGAAAAAAAAAGAAAGTACGGGTATGCAGCTAGGCATGGAAGACGGTCTTTTGATTGCTCCGAAAGAAGCTTCTTGTTCGCCTTAGCCGCTCGGCAACATCGGCGCTGCCTTCGCAGATCAGCACCGACGGTAAGGCTCATGGGCCCTCGCCTACCTGTATGGTCGTAAGAAACGGCTCGAAACTCTCATGAATTAATAAATATTCATCGTACACTCCTCATGCTTTACATATGTCTACGTGACTGCACAGACAGGGGCTTACAATTCAAGAGAGTTTATTAGGTTTGACAACAATTACTTTCATTATTCGCAGTTTTCGAAGGCTACAAAGCAACATTAGCAATGACAATTGACTTACCTACGGAAGACAGCATCTAAGGTTTGGAGAATAACGGAGGTAGCAGCCAAGACGGAGTAGCCACCAGACTATAATGAAGGTACGAGCTTATGGAATTCGTACCCAAATTTGTGAATGTCTCGAAGATTACTCAAGTAATAGAACACAATACGTTGTCCTTGATGGCTAGTGTTCGTCAGACACTAGGGAATCTTCAGGGGTCCCCACGGATGTGTGATAGGACCGTTGTTATTTTCTGTCTACATAAAATGATCTGACGGACACGGTGAGTTACAATTTGCGGCTGTTTACTAATGATGCTGTGGTGTACAAGGGGGTATCGTCATTGAGTGCCTGTAGTAGGATGCAGGATTACTTGGAACAAATTTCTAGGTGGTGTGAGAAATGGCAACTAGCGCTAAATGTAGATGAGTAGGAGAACCAGTCGCGTAAATTTCGAAGACAACATTGGTAGTGTGCTGCTTGACAGATTCGCGTCAATTAAATATCTAGGCGTAACGCTGCATACAGATATAAAAAGAATGGAACGAGCATACAAGGGCAGCCGTGGGGAACGCAAATGGTCGACTTCATTTTAATGGGAGAATTTGCGAAGATGTGATTCGTCCATAAAGGAGAGCGCATATAAAACGCTTGTACGACCCCGTCTTGAGTATTGCTCAAGTGTTAGGGATCCCCACCAGATCGGTTGAAAGGAGAAGATAAAGGCTTTTCATAGGCGCGTAGCGAGGTTTGTAACTGGTAGATTCGATCAATGAGCGATTGTTACCGAAATGCTTCCGGAACTCAAATGGGAGTCATTGGATAGGAGGCGACGTTCTTTTCGAGAAGCTCTTGGGAAGAAATTTAGAGGACTAGAATTTGAGGCGGACTAGATAACTGTTCTACTGCCGCCAATCTACATTTCGCGTAATAATCACAAGGATAAGATAAGAGAGATTAGAGCTTTTACGGATCCATAAAAGTATTCATTTTTCCGTCGTTCTATATGGCAGTGGAACAGGAAAGCAAATAACTAATAGTGGTACTGAGTACCCTTCGGAATACGATCATCATCCAACAGACGTACTGTGATAATGATAATCTGACAGTTTACTATAGATAATCTGTTAACAATACTGAGATACTGTTACAATACTGAGATTACGTATCGATTTTAAAGTTTCTAATACCAAATTCCAATCACATATTCTTATCTTCTTCCCGAAGGTGTTGAATGAGCTATAAATGACAGCATGGAAATCGTAATGTTCGTCATACTTCTGTATGTGGAATACCGATCAGTACAGAAATTTTAGGTTTTGCTTGTTGAAGGACTACTTGCAATCTACTGAATAGTGTTTTCTGCCTCATTCACAGTCTGTTCAGATGCAATATTTCTGCTCCGCACTGTAATAGTGCCACGCAGTATGTGGAACGCACGAGTACTCTATTTGTATTTTCTACAAACAGTAGTAGAATTTCGATTACCCAACCCATACAGAAATACAATATCCGATTACTCAGCATGTGCAAATATGTTTCCTCGCTGCAGATCTCAATGTAAGCTGAAGCACTTTATAAACAGAAATTGACTCTTTGCAACTACCATTCGATAAGTTTACGCAGAGTATGGTAGAACTGTTTTAATTTGATTGTTAGATGTTATAACCTTTAAGATCGCCTTGAACGCCTCACGAAATGCTATTATACACTATAATTAAATACAAATACTTCAGTATTTTACGAGTAATGCATGCAGTTGCTAAATTAGAAACACGTCACATTAAAACTCATTTCATGCGGAAACGTGTTAACAGCTTTGATATATCGCATTTACAGTTTTTGTAATTATTCTCGTGTTTTAACCGGCCAAACAACAGTTTTTATTATTTTTATCCTTTGACCATTCTTCTCTACAGCATAATGTAAGTTACATATTTTATTCTGCACATTTGATTTGCATATAGCTGTAAAAGAACCGTCGTTCACCTGCTACATAAATTTTTATATGCTCATCGCATTATGTATACAGCTCGTAGCAGGAATAAGCTGCTTGGTGCGAAGCATAATTTTAATTTATAACTAGCGTTAGCTCTCGCGTTTCAGATGTTAATCCATCCCCGTCTTTTCTTGCTCTCCTCTGACTTCTGCTCTATTCTTTATCCATTCATTCTTATGCAGATCAATCCTAATGGCATCTCATAACTTGTGTTTCCTACAATAATATAATTTTATAGGTCGTAAAGTGGAATTCTAGAAAACCCATGAAAATGTGTTGCGAATACGTTTGGTGGTAAAGGAGTAATAATATACACTGCTCAAAACAGTTACGGTATCAGATGAGATATGAAACACAGTATGCATATGGAAATGTATTTTAATATTCTGCAAAAGTGTAAACGCCGAGATCGCGATATATTTATTTTATTTAATGACGATCGGTTTCGGAGGACTGTGCCACCATCATCTGGTCGTATTACATTTTATAAGTTGATCATCTTATTTAGAAAATTTAAGATAAAGTGCAACATAGCGCTTAGTCTGCTTGTATTTTACACGTACTTATTATTTAACTTCCATTTTTTTTAAATACAATGACCAACTTATGAAATTTAACATGACCAGATGATGGTGGCACACCGGTCGCATTAAATAATATAAGTATTAAGCGATCATGGAGTTTTCACTTTTGAAGAATATTAAACTCTCAGATCGCTTCCAAACCCTGCAGTGTCAGGTAATGTAATGTATTTTATTCAGATACTAGCTAAACCCGGCCACGCTTCGCTGTGGTTCATCCCATATGAAATAAATAGAAAAGGGAACGCTATAACTACTCATGTACATAGAATCACCGAGAGAATGCTTCATTCATATCAATATTGTTTGTTCGTTAGGCTCCAGTGGCTATGTAAAACGAAAATATAGTATGTAAAACGAAAGGTTAGCTTCACAGATATACATTATTTTAAAGCCTAAAGATAGATCACATTTTTTTGTCGTTCGTTTTCTCCACATACGTACTGATTAGTTTACCGACTCTGGACCATATTAGTAAAAAGCTTTTGTTTTCTATATTCTTTCCATGTATTTTCTATCCGCTATGTGCTGTTTGCAGCTTCCCCACTATCTACCTCTTCATCCTCCCTCTATCTAATACCCGGTCTCTGTTCATCACTCCCTCTTCAATCTCCTCCTCCAGCTATCACTATGCACGTTTCGCTTTTCGCTCGTCGTACCTATCTAAAAGGAAAAAATTAAAAATTAGGGAATTGCTTCGCATTATGTGTTATCTGCTGGAAAGTATCACGAAGTATGAAATAACGATGCATATAAACAACGTTTTGTTCATATTTCGTTTCTATGGTGTTTTGATTTTCGCTGCTAATATCATGATCTATCTTACTGAAAATTAACCACTGTATATGAGCGTATATAAAATGTGTTTCCACGAAAAGTTGTTACTTTAGTGTCGCATTTTTACCATACCACCTGACCAGTACGCAAGGCAGAAGTTGGTACCACCTCTATTTTCGGCGTTCACTTATTTGGCAGCTGGACAATTTAAAGCGTAATTCTTGAGTTTCTCCCGGCGTTTTTGATAATCAAAACATCCACGGGTGTACTGCCGGTCTATAGTGTCCAACTGGCACAATATTTCGGCGATCATACATGTCGCCATCATCAGGTGAACTGACGGACAGAGCGATTTAAATTAAGAGTAAATCTAGCAAACGTAACGTAGTGACGACCATGATGGACAGAGCCCTCACATCGACGTCATCTCATACGCCGTCGCAATCGGTTCCACTGCGCGACCGCGGCGCGGGGCGCGGACCACGGAGAGGTCGCTCCGCGGGCCGAGAGTATTTAAATCGCCCGCTACCGGGCTAGAACCCAGATCCCTTCGAGTCGCCGTAGCGTGCGGATCTCTGTGCCGGCGCGTTTCCAGGAGCTCAGTCCGTCAGTTCACCTGATGATGGCGACATGTATGATCGCCGAAATATTGTGCCCGTTGGACACTATAGACCGACAGTACGCCCGTGGATACTTTAATTTAAATCGTAGTCAGAGATACAGATATGAAACATCTGATTCCTTTTTCCTCTCTTAATGGTTACGTATACACATGATTTTCGTCTTGCACGCATCTATGTCAAATCGCCTTTTGAATTGTGTAAATTTTATTGGCCTCCTTGTAAAATTAAAAACGAAGAGCGATACGTCCTTTTTCATTTTGATGTAATTGTATAATTTCGGTGCAATTTAACAGATAATTGACTCTATGCTTGCGCTATGGTTGAAGGATTGTCCTGAGAGAAAATTACTTATCCACACGAAGCGAGCATTCCGTTGCGGACATTGGTGGGCTGCGCCGCCGCCTCAGCTTTCGTCCTCCCAGTCGTCCCACTACGTAGGCGACTTTGTGACTCCGCTGCGATCCGCTTGATAATACTCAGTGTATAACAGCGAACACTGCATACACCACCTTCTAGAGATATCAAAAAAGCTTGAAACACATAATATCTATAAATAAAAGGCCATGTTCCGAGTGACTGACAGATTACAAGAAAAGACTCATCATCGCCTAGCCGAAACCACTGATGATAAAAACTTGAAATTTGCAGGGGGTGTTTATCTTACACTGTTGGCGACGCTTAACAAGCGATTTTCGATATTTCGCCCCTAAGGGGGTGAAATAGGGGATGAAACGTTTTTTTGAAAATAAGCTGTTATCCAGTCATTTTCATTATAGACGTACATAAATTGGTATACGGATTCTTGGTTAGACTTTAGGAAAGGCGTCTTTCAACTTTCTCTTAAAGTCAGCCTTTAAGGGGGTGAAGTAGGGGATGAAAAGATTTTTGAAAAATGCTGCTACGAGGTGCGTCCAGAAAGTAAGTTACTTTTGGTTTTATAAAAGGAACGGGTACAAATACAAAAAAAAAATATTGACTGTACAAAAATCTATAACTGTCAAACTACTTTTCTACATAGCTTCCGAAATTTTGTAAGCAATTATCATAGCTTGGCACAAGGTTTTGTGTGCCTTTTTCATATAATGTTGCCACCTGTGTATTCAACCAAATGGTAACACGTTCTTTCAGCTCGTCATCATCGTTGAAGTGTTGTCCACCAAGGACAGATTTTAATTGTAAGAAGGATTACTGTCAAAAGATTTTTTTTTTTCAGGATAATGCCTGACTTCACACACCGAATTTGACCAAACAATTCTTACGGAAATTTCAATGGGACCTATTTGATCATTCTCCATACAGCTCGGACCTCTCTCCTAGCGACTTTCATCTCTTCTTACACCTAAAATCTTGGTGGTCAACACTTCAACGATGATAAAGAGCTGTTACCACATGGTTGAATCACAAGCGGCAACCTTCTGTGAAGGATGCATGCAAACTCTTGTGGCACGCTATGACAAGTGTCTACAAAATTTCGGCAGTTATGTGGGAAAATAGTTTAAGATTTATAGAATTTAATGCAATAAAAATTTCTTCTGTATCTGTGTACAATTTCATTTTATTAACAAACGGAACTTACTTTCTGGACGCGCCTCGTATTATGCTAGTTTTGAAGCATGAACAACAAAAACTGGTATTTGGAGTCTTAGTTACAATTAAAAAGGAACGTGAATATCTCCCTTTCCCTCTTCGTCATTGCCTGTCCTTCCTGTATTTCGTCTTAGAAATCTAACTTAGAACGATGTTTAGTCTCATGTTCAAAATCTTATATCTCCGAAAGTGTTTGACGAAATGCTTTGAAATATTGATACAACGTACTAATGGATTATGCGGATGTTTTAACATACCTATTATTTAAATAAAGATCACATACGAATTTATACAAATTTTACAATGTTGAAACGTTGAGGCCAAAAATCGCAAAAGTGCCATATACACATATTATGTGTAATAGGTGTCTAGAAACCTTCCTGTGTTACAGTGCAACGTTGTGATAAATTTGGAGCTCAATCGATGAAGAACTTTTTGGATTTCCAAACACACAAACCAACACAACATTTTTATATATAGAAATTGCTTACAACTGTAATTTGTGTGTGGTACAGTATGATGTTTTGCTGTCTCAATTCCTCACTTGGATTTACATGGCTTTTCTTAGAGCGTAGGACCAATAGTCTACTATAATAGTAGTGAATAAGTCATTATCGTTGCCCTCTTAATATGGTGTGTGATTACCTCGAGAGGCCTGTACAATTGCTCACCTACGTGTCATGGACAGTGTGACGTTATCAATCATCTCTTGAGGGATATTTACCCGTACTTCCATGAGTGAAATATCCAGCTCTGCAACCGTCGTGGGAGGTGCTGGTCTGGCTGCATGCTGAAGCGGGTTGATGTCCAGTGAACAAGCTGGCCACCACATTTGTTCAGTTCCTTCAGCTTCAAGCATTTTGTAAACCAGTGCGGCTCTTTAGGGAGTTACCGTCCACCAGAAGAAACCATCTCCAATGGCACCAATATAGGACACAAAAAAGTTGAAGTACCTCGTCTCTAAATCTTTGATTAGTCAAGGTGCTATTCTTATGACACAGATATTCATACGTCCGCCAGTGCTGAATGACGCCGACACCATTCGTTAACCACCAAGATACGGTGATGTTTCCTGCACATAAACAGGATTGTTCCACCTTCTCTCCAGATGAGGAAACGACGATTGTCAGGCTGAACACAAAATTTGACTCATCAGTGAACATAATCCAGCGCCATTCGTTACAACTGCAATCCTGATGCTCCTGCGCCCAGTTTCTGCGGGCTAAATAGTGTCTTGGTTCTAATGGGACACAAACGTGTGTAGAGGCCACTCTCTCGAAGGCGACTTCCGACCGTTCGTGTCGACATTGCGCGTCCTCTTGCTGCCTGGATGGTGCGTCGCAGCTGAGTTGCATTCAGCCTCCCGTTTTGACGAGCTGTCTACCGGAGATAACGGTCATCTCTTACTGATGTTACCCGTGGACGACGTTGACCTTGCCTTCTTGTTTGCAATCGCGTCCAGGTCCTCGAAATTACAGTTTGGGACACTCCAACAGTAGCAACCACCTACGTCAGTGTCTGCCCTACTTCAAAAGTCTTCCTATGGCTCTCCATGACATAGCTTTTGGCAAGTCTCGTTGCTGTTGTATTGCTCTACCTGCTCACTACAGTATCTGAACCCAACTGCTAGAGTAATTCGTTTGGTAGAGTAAACACAAGTAATTGGCAATCCCCTCTGCAGTAAATGTGTGTTATTACTAGCATCACGGTTGCCGTAATGTTGTTGTCTCCACTCCGCAGAACCGACAGAAAGACGTCGACCCATTAAATCTGCCGATGAAAATGCTTAGGAACCTAGATATCTCAGCTGAATCTCTAATTGTTTTGACCAGTCTATTTTCCCAACAAATGTTTTACACCGTGCATTTGCTATAGCCTTAAGCGTGAGGCACAATTTTCGTATTTTTCTGTAAGATATTCGCTTTTGCTTCTTACCTCACATAAACGATGAAATTCTCGTATGCGTACGAGAATTGTCGTAAGGATCATTACCTTGCCGGAATGGTTGCATTTATCACATACTAATAACCAGTCACTTCTTATCTCGCTGATTTGATGGTAAGCCTACTGTAACAGCATATGCCTGCGAGACATCCTGCACTGCTGAAAATCTGAGACCCGTTACCATGCCACGCGGGGATGGCCGTGCGGCCTGAGTTGCCATGTCACGGATCTCGCAGCCGCTCTTGCGAAGATTCAAGTCCTCTTTCGGCTTTGTACTTGTGGGTTGGCATTAGCATAATTTAAGTAGAGAGTATGTCTACAGACAGACGACCTCAGCAGTTTGTTAGCCACACCAACATTGATCTATGGAATTTGATCCATTATCTTAGGTTTATAGCGGGAAACAGACTCGCAGGCAGTTCGTATCGATATTGTATTGTATTGTTGTGACGCTAAATCGATGCTGCCACTGAACACTTGACCAACATGTTTTATATACTAATTATTTCTGCAGTACACCCTGAAGTACCTGTCCCATGAATACGTCCTTCCTCGAATTCAAATGTTTGTGAAACTAAAGGACCAAACAACTAGCGTCATCGGTCCGTAGACTTACAAATTATTTTAAAGACAACGTACACATCTATGTCCGGGATAGGAGCGGCCGCGAAATCAGTTGCATAGCACCATAGTTCATGTTGCCATTCACGCGCGGTTTGGAATTCCCCCTCTTAAGTTTTCAATGGGTTCTGTTTCTCCTGAACCTGACTGTACTTTCTGCAAGCAGCGACCATGAAACAAATCAGACAGCTTGCCACGCCGTCTTATTAGAACTGGATTTATGAATCTAGCGACCTGGTCCTAAGTCCAGCTTGACCACTTGAGCAGGTATTTCATTTTGCAAACACTGTTGTGCCCTCCCTAGCAGAAGAAAAAATGGAATAATTTTTTTTTTAACTATACAGTTGATTCTCTACACGTCCACCGTTACATAACTTGAAAGATGCTTCTAAAGGAACTATTTAGAGATATGGCATGAGTAAAACCACAGTCTAACATACACAGTCACGACACTCACTGCTGTGAAAGTTGCAAAGACACTAACGCTCCTAGTCGTGGGCGAAATTCCGTAACGGTAATGTTCGTTTATAATTACTTTTCTATGTAATTAACAAAATTTTGCGTTCCAAGCGTTAGTAAATAATCGTGAAATAAACGTAAAAACGGTGAAATTTCTCTGATGCTGTGATATAAACGGCCAGTTATTCCTGAGGAAATACTTATGAATGTGTCCAGCTCATTCCGCTGAAAGTAAGAGAATATAAACAGAGGAGAAATATGAATTCCTGTTGTTGTACGATCTTACATGATAAGTACTTTCTTTGACGTGTAAAAATTCGATGCACAGTCTAATGATTGGAACATTTTTACACTTCACTCGTCTTTGTTATAAACGCATATTCTTTAAGCGTAATCACTTCTCCGAATAAAACAAATGCCTTGAGGATTCTTGCCATTTGTGATTCAGATGCAGCTCTTTTTTATGTAGTAAAGAAATCTTGACGTTTCTGAGTAGAAAACCAACGTCTTTGTGCAGTGGATTGGATCTTCTGTTGTTAATTAGACATTTCTATTCTTAATAGAAAACGAAATTGCTGAATAAAAAGTCGTAGACTTCAAGGTAATCTTAAATAAACTGTACTGCAAGTACCGTTTCATACTTTCCAATGGTTCTTAGGAAACGTAATAAAGACAAAGGTGATTTTCTAGTTATTATCGATTTTATGGCACTACACGCCTTTATTTTTTTAAGTACATAAAAACCAATTTAAACGATACTATTCACACTCGTACGTTATCACATTCAGAAATGTACCTTGTCAGCTGCTTGGCGCGCTGCTGTCATGGCGTATAAGAAAAATCTATCGGATTGTCGTGGCAGTATATGTTACCCTGTGGTAAAACTGTGACCTGGTCATTAGACTTACCCCGACAGCTGCGACCTGGCGCTCCACTGAAGAATAAATCCGTATTGAAAGATTATATCGAATTGTAAAGGATATCCTCATTTAGCTCCGACGCAGCTTGAAAGAGTTTCAAGCGAGTCATATGATCCATTATACCGTCAAAAGGGTAAATAAAGCCTTAATTGCGCAGCTCCTACAAAGACGTCGCCTGCGGCCTGACTTGGCGGTCGCTATGAGGGGAGACGTCACCATCTTGAGGCCTAATTATGGTCGCCTTCCCCCTCTGCAAGCAAATTACCCCCAGGACTGACGGACGCCCTTCCAGCGGGATAATACTCAGGCACAGGCAGGAGGGCTTCCGAATCGAGAACGCAAATATGAGCGAGACTCTGCTAAGAAAGGACGACGTAGATGGCGGACTCAATTCATATCCTACTCGAAATGAATGTGTCACCTCGTCACTTCAGTCAATACAAGGTATTAGGCGTGGAGGATGTTAACGTAAATGAGCAAATAAAACACCTATTGCAACGTATATGGCATACTTCGTATTAATGTAGCGGAGAATTTTATCTTTAAGTCGGATGAGATGAAAATCTCAGAGCTAGTGCAAAATTTTCTTGCAGACGTTGGGACTTTTATGAATTAAGTTATTTCAGTTTTAACCTACTTACGTTATAAGCTGGCCTGTTTCCAATATATAGGTTGGGAATTTTAGCGATGAACTCCAGATATTTCAGTTTTAGCCTACTCACGTTATACATTTTCCCATTTACAACATAGACAGGTGGTACCTATAAGGACCGGTTAGTATTCTGGGATATAACAGATGTATTATTTGATCCAAGAAACTTACTATGGGCATTCACGCTTTTAAAGTATTTGTTTCTGGATTACTAAATTTCGCAAATCGTTAACAAGGTTCGAAGATACTTATCTCCTTTTCCTCTTCTCCGTATCTGTTCATTTCCATTCCACCCCTCCCTTCCATTTGTTTGTCTTCCTCCCTAACTCTGTCTAACACATTCAACCCGTCGCCCTACCTATTTCATCTTTTTCTTTTCTATGTCAATTTGCGCCACTACATTACCTCCTTCCCCTTCTTCTCTGTCCATCTTTTTCCCCGTCTCTCTCTCTCTCTCTCTCTCTCTCTCTAACTACTGCCACCGAGAATAACTCCGAAAGTATGACAGGAACAGAAACGTTAGTGGCCAAGAGTTTCATAGGTCTTGTTGCTAGGTGGGGTAGCGTCAGAGGTATGAAGGACAGTTACGCATTTTAAGGGCTTACTCTAGTTTGGTACTTATTTTCTGATAGCGGCTGTCGAGACGAATCCAGTGATGTGTGACAGTAAGTTCTATGAAGGCCAACGAAGATAAAAATAAGGATTGTGAAGTCGCCCATCGGTTCTGTTGCGCTAGATTGTCGGCACGCCCTTTGGAAAGGGATCGCTGGCGGCATTCTGGGGAGTGAATATTTTATCCTGATAGCCATGGCAATGGCTGAAAGTGCCGAAGTGATCTATGATAAGAAGAACCCATCGCTGTATTGATACCAACGGTCATCACATCGAACACCTTCTGTAAATGGACGTTCATTCCACTTTTTTGACCTTCGTTGACTTTCAAAGACCTTACTGTTACACATAATTGAATTCGATAGCCGTTATAAGAAATTAAATACCAAACTGTAGCATCGCATTTGAAAAAAAAAAAAAAAAAAAAAAAAAAAAAAAAGTCGACCTTCATATCTCTGAAGCGACCCTATCTAGCAACAAAAAAACCAACGTCATATTCTGGCTCCCGTTGTCCCATGCAAATTTTGTCACACAAACATTTCAGCTCCTATCATACTTTCTGAGCTATTCTTGGTGCCAACAGTTATTGACTAGTGACTCACCCTATAATACATGGGCATTTTTAAGCGTATAAAAAAGTCTCTGCATTGACCCAGGATAGTAAACAGAACAAGAAATGTCTAATGAATGTGTGTCTGGAAAATTTTACTTCTCGCAATCAGTTTTAACAAAAAGCCTGTAAATTACCATTTAAAACAAGTGTGAAAAGGTGTGTTCATTACTGTATTGTGAAAAATTTATTGTAAAACGTTGATCTGTTCGAAAATTTGGCAAACAAGGTTTCCTGTAACACATGTCAATTTAAAAATTGACCCTACGTCCATCAAAATAATTACTATAGCTTATGAATTTTTTAAATGTTTCCACAGAAACCTGTAACAACACGTCTAAATGGCAGTAAACAACAAAAACTAAATCATTACATATTATTCTTGACCGAGAACAATATTCCAAATACCAATGTTTACGTGTGATGTAATTAAAGCATGGCTGCAGGCCCGTTTGAAAATGGCGTCTGTAATTGAGCTATGTTATAAGGAACGTACTGCCAATGAATAATCACAAACTTTAGTGCATATTCTTTGGAGCAATTGCTGTCGACAATAGTTGTAAAGTGGCTACTGAATGGAAATTTCCTACCTTAAGTTTTGGGATTATATATGTTGGCAACAACTTATATATAAACATCTTTGTTGGGTCCGCAAGAATTATCTTTGGCGGCCGGTAGGCGGGATTTGCTCGGTGTTGCCGCGTGGGGGAGTCGGAGAGTAGTAGCGGAGCGTGACAGTTGCACTGAAGCTCGCGGTGGACACAGCCCGGAGTTCTTCATGATGCTACTAATTTTTTGGTAATTTACTTTAAATGGTTTTCGCATTGCGCAACGTCACTCATTTCTTTTTATTTTATATCACTTTCCATTCAGTAGGAACCTATAAACAACCTTGATTAGTTAGTGGCTCGTCACTGTAATTGTTGTAATAACATGGATAGGGCACTAACAAAACGTAATAATAAAAAAAACAGTTCCTTTCACTTTATGACTTTTGATTTTTTATAATTAATCATCCTTGTTTTAGATACTGCCTCATTGCACGACCTCTCAATAATATTCACATTCTTCATTTTTATAGTTTATTTTACTCGTGTCGAATTTGCTGATTGCTAATTTTCTAATTTTCTTTAATACAGATTTATTCAGTTTGATTGGTTTCATTTTGTTTGTGATTATTCTTGGCGCTGTAAGTGATTGTAAGTTAATGTCAATTAAGTACATTGTTGCAATTGGGTGACATGAAGCCGGCCGGGGAAACTAAGGCGCTCCAGTCACGGTCTGCACGGCCACTACGGTCGGGGGTTCGAATCCCCCCTCGGGCATGGATATTTGTGCCGTCCTAGTTCGTAAGTAGTTCATAAGTAGTTTGTAAGTTTAGGGACTGATGACCCCATAGTTAAGTCCCATACACTATACAAACATTTGAAACAAACCATTTTTTGGTGACATGAACGATATGAAGTGAAGAATGTGAGTTGGTGTGAAGCGAGGTATCACTTCCCTTTGTACAACAAAATAATATTTCTTGCACGCATTCATTATTTGTGTGTGCAGACTGATTGTGTAGTAATACGAAGACAGGGCCAACAAGTACAACACGGTACGACATTCTTTTATTAGTCTCGTAATGTGACAATCAGCCAACCAAGATTTTTCATCTTTTTAATCCTTCTAATGTTGCAGTCAGATAGCGTAAGTTTCGTCGTGCCCAAACTTGCCTTACGTAGGTCAGCACTACGTTGCGCACTAATTGTAAAGTCACTCTCCTAGTAGTATTGCAGTCAGATCCATAATTTTAGTAGCCCGATGCGATCTTTCATTTTTGTAGACCCATGTTAGTACTGAAGGCAACACACGTAGGCACACATATTAAGTAGCCCCGTTACACTCACGTCAACCAGTCCCGTTGCATAGTTACCCGATGGGGAGGGAGGACGAAGTCCTCAGAAGGCTGTTTGGCGGAACTCCAAGTTTGGCACTCACACGTGACATGTTGCAGGGAGCGAAAGTGATTAGCGACGATAGGCATATTACGACTTAGCAGTTGGCGGCAGTAACCTGCACTCTGTGATAGTCAAGAAGTGTGTGCGAGATATGTCCCTCGGGGTCTACCCACGAATCTCAAACTTGACAGGAATCACAAATCTGATTTCTTTCGGCGTTTTTAAGCTGGAGGGGAACACTTTCTTTTCTTGAATTAGGTGATGAATTCTGGGTTCACCGGTTTTAATCCGTAGCAAAGTAACTCTGTGGCCAGAACAAGGTCTCGTAAGGATGGGTCTGGATAAAGGCCTTAAAACAGGACGGAGGTACTACGTGGAAAAACGGGATGTGTAGATGAAACACAATTATTCCGTAAATAATAGTTGGAGAAAAAAGAATCGTATAATAATGTGTTAATAATCTACGTAATTTAATCCGTACATGCCGGTCATCTTCAGACCACTCATTCAAGAATAGTTAGTAGAGATATTTGTTGTAAATACCCCATTGTGGCTGTATATTCAATCATGTTCTGCTTGTACATGGCTATGTACCTCCGGTGCTCTTGGTGATTCAATTCGGTGGCCGGCATTGCATATGAAAAAATTTAAGTTTAGACCAGATAAATACGTCGAAAGGATTGTGGGTAAGGAACACAACCAACCAGAATTTGATTCTTCAGCAACACTTTAAACGGAGTGGTGTTCATGAGATCTAGAATTACTTAAATAAATTAAAATGTAATCTGCGTGGTGTTACGTCAGGTAATTCACATACTTGAAAACCGAGCATCTTCGAATCCCAGTCGAAAATTTTAAGGCGGCCGTTATTGCAGTCCAGACCTCTCAACAATGTGCCAGTTTTCGAGTAAAGACAAGTGGTTCAGATTCTAACTCAAATTGTAGGATTCTCTTCTCTGGTCGTCCAGCATGCCAACGTGAAAGACAAGGATGTCGTTGAAGTGGTGGCCACGTGAATGATTAACACATTACAGCTGAGCCAAAGTTGTTATTATTTACATTATTATTATTGTTGTTGTTGTATTTTCGATTACATCAATCATGGGAAGATTGAGTTGTGTTGTTTCTATTCATGTACAGCTGGAAGTAAGCATATTGCATTTTTATTTTATTTCATTTATTTATTTATTTTTTATGGGGGAGAGCTTCCCGGTTAGGATTTGATATTTTGCCGCTGCACATAGGCAGTGTCAGTTTTTGGGAGCGCGGTGTGTGTGTGTTTGTGTGTGTGAAAGAGAGAGAGAGAGAGAGAGAGAATGAGAGCGAGAAAGAGAAAGAGAGAGAGAGAATTATAGCTAGTTGGTTTGCAGAGTTTGTTGCGGTCTGAACGCAAAGCCACAGAGTGCCGTGGACCGGGAAGTATCGAGCGGAATGCTGATTCATTTTCCTGACTTCGTTGGCCCCATTAGCTCTTGATGCAATATAATCTTTAATCAGTCGATGAGAAAAAAACATACCAACGAAGCATTCCACGTATGCTGAAATTGGAATTATCAAATTCACTGAGCGTAAGAGAATAAATTCGTATCGACAACGTGTTCTAGAATTAAGAACTAATCTGTTAATACCCAGTTATTAATGCAGAATCAATACTAGAGTCCATAGCGTGTATTAGAACGGTTATGTTCAGTAGCTGATGCCTCTTGATGCTTTAGGTCCATAGAGCACGCGGCCTTTTTAGGTCAATATTGAGCGGCTTTGCTGCTACTTTTTTAACAATCTTTTGCAAATGTGTACCATTTTAAATTTTCCTGAATTTATTTCTTTTTGTGATTACGTCTTCTTTGTTTAAATGTGTAATAAAACAATAATTGTGAACTGGGAGAATGGGAGACTGTATAAGTTCAAAAATTTCAAACTCAAGAAAACACTATATTACTTTGTAACTAAGATATTTCATTGCATTTTGAAACATTTCAGAGGTCATTTGGTGTCAACAAATTATAACATTGCTGGACAACGTAGTACAGTCTTGCTCATTTAGATGCAATAGAGCAAGGAACATACAGGTTTTGGGAAAGATATAAATGACATATACAATGTCTGTAGAAAGTGATACATGTTTGAGGTACAAAAGAGCACAACGCACAATATTATTATGTTAGAGTGTCATTTGCAACCACAGTAAATGGCATAGTATGCAACTGATGACAGAAAACAATGTCCGTAACTGGTTATTCACAAAATTTCCCAGCATTTCTCACTTACAGAGACCTTCCTCGGGATACTTCACCTTTGCTTTTCGATTGCTTTCTCTTGGATAGGAATAATTTCCATGTAGCCTTCTACCATTGGTTACGGTGTCAATGCGATTAATGGGATGGAAAAAGGGACCGATGACCATTGTAGTTTGGTGCCTTGAGCCCAAACCAATCAATAGATTAATGGGATGCGTTCGCTGTTGTTCATAAGAAAGCTGATGAAATTCTATAAAGATACGTTCTTTCTGCTCCTTCGACGGGTCGCGACTTGTGCATTTACACTTTCAGTTTCCTTCTGACTACGAAATTGAGATTACAGTTTGCTTATGTAAATCACATCTACCATCCTTGAAATACACACAACCTACAAGCATGGCTACTGACAAAAGAAAATAGTATCTGCCAATGGTGGTCGGTGGACCTGAAGTTGGGTGTAGCACCCAAGTTTTAGTGTTCCAGTTTTATATGAGATGCTTGCAATGGAGAAAATTCTTTATCTCAGCACCTGGCCTCTTGAAATTTGTCATGATATAAACGTCCCTAGAATTCTTGGTGTGTGCACATACCAAAATTCAATTTTTGAAAGCCAGTTCCAAATCCTATGAAAAGTAAGAGATACATCAGTAACAGAAAAATGTTTGTGGCACGGTGCAAACTACAATTTAACAATATTCGTTACTTAATGAGCTACAGTCTTAGTTGAAATTCATATCCGTTATAACTAATTATTACAGTTTGTCTTATCTGTACTGAAAATTTGCCCTTCTATTGTTTACCGATGCAAATTTATTAGTCTGTGATCTCTATCACAAGACGCGTAGTGGAATGTCATTATACGTCGATCAATATCCTCAGATTGCTCTGGACTCCTACCGACTGTAATTTGTTGTTGTACACGGTAACGGTCCACAACATAATACACTTTGTCTCGTGCGGATGCATTCACTGCCATTTCGCTTCCCCTTCTACGGCGAACCAAAACGCGGCTCCCATTTTTTACAAACGGGAAGCTGATTCGTCAGAAAAATATGACGCCATTCCTGTCACAAGTGACGTCGTTCTAGATACCTTTGCCGTACATAATATTTCTGCACATTAGTTAAAGGTAGGCGGAGAAGTGGATGACACGCACGAAAGCCATGCCGTAATGAACTGTCTGTCACCCCTGATAGAGTTGCTCTGTTGCGCCAGAAACGATGAGAACGTGTATCTGTCCTGCAATGTCATTCGGATGAGGTGGCGATCCTCTCTGGGGGTGGTCAGAGTGATGTGACATGACCCATCTTGTCGTGTTACGCGGCATTCCGCGAACCAATCTGCACACGTCCGTAGTACGTCCGAAACACTTCATCGCAAACGATCAGCAATTTCCTGAATGGTTGCATCACTTTCTCTAACGCTGCAATGCGCCCCTTTTTCACACTTACCGATTTGAAATTACAATCCCTACATCCGTCTGATAGACATACTGCGCATCTGTTGAAGTCCCAATTATCCTTTACCTTCGGTTTACAGCGACAACAACAACTGCTACAGGCACATTTTACGGTTAAGTGGTGTTGTGCTGCGATATCTAAAATGTTCAAATGTTTGTAAATCTATCGGACCAAACTGCGTGGTCATCAGTCCGTAGCTTACAAACTAATTAAACTAAAGGAAACTAACCTAAGTACGGGCTGATGACCACGCAGTTTGGTCAGATAGATTTATAGACACATAAACTAACCTAAGGACACCACACACACACACACATACACACCCATGCCCCAGGGAGGACTCGAATCACCGACGCCGACCAACCGCGCGCTCTGCAGCGAGGCGCCTTACACCGCTCGGCTACTCCACCGCGGCCTGCGATATCGTTATTGGCATGGAACCAGCAGGGCGACACTGTACAAAAGCCAATTAGTCCTTCAGAACATGCAGATGGACACAGCCTATAAATATGAAGTTTCTATCTCTAGCGTTTTAATGTGGTTATTCTTGTATTTTTCTGATCTTGAGTGTGTATTGTGTATGCAAGGTTAATTCAAGTTATAATACATCCGAACTCTTCTCAAATAAGGCTTGTTTTAAAATACGTGCGAAATTATTTTGAAAGCGTCATAAATAACGGCATGTAAATTTTCGTTTTTTCTATTTGATTGGTGTGCACAGATTTAAATTCATCTCCAGATTTAAATTCAACTCCACATTAAAACCATACATTGGTAACGACATATTTCTTCTGCTGGTGGTTTTCACCCCACTGATTCGGTACGCTTGCTAACGAAGTCCATATGTCCTCCGTCATGCACCATCAAAAAATTTATATGACAGTGACCTTTCTATTGTTTGCAAGGTCAAGTGTGGAAAATGTCATGAAGATTTTAGGGTGAATAAAGTGTCCTTTTCCGCATGTCGCATGATGCCAGAGGTGTTCAACCATATAATTGTTTATGACGTCGTATTACCTGAACTATATGACGTAAACAGATCTTATCCCTACGGCAGTTGTGACTTCATGGAAGGAATATGTGTACCAAATTTGGTTTGACATCGGTGCAGTAGTTTAGAAGCAGACGTCGCATGATGCAGCACTTTTCCGCGCATTTCATTGTTTATTACGTCATATCTCCCGAACTACTTCTTGTAGAGTCATTTAATTGTCAAATTTATATTGAGATATGGTTCAACAGCCGTAAGATATTTGAGGAAATGCATACTGTAAACCATCAGCTGTTTATTATTTTTCAATCTTCTACCGCTTTCGGTTATAAACCATCTTCACGGAAGAGAACTACACAGACTGTTAAAACAGGTGCATTACATGCCTCCTTATGCATACTGGCATGCATGTCACACAATAAAAATACATAAAACGTCACTAGGCGTCAAGTCTTGATTAAAAATATAAAAGCAATGTTTTTAATCAAGACTTGACGCCTTATTTTTATTGTGTGACATGCATGCCAGTATGCATAAGGAGGCATATAATGCACCTGTTTGATCAGTCTGTGTAGTTCTCTTCCGTGAAGATGGTTTATAACCGAAACCGGTAGAAGATTGAAAAAATAATAAACAGCTGATGGTTTGCAGTATGCATTTCCTCATTTAATGGTGCCTATGATCATCGCGAAAGTGCAAACAATATGTTGACAAAGTTTCATCACATCGGTAGAACGGTACGGGCGCGCATAAAATACGAACACACAAACATTCATATTTATATATTAGATGATATGTCCTCTGTACTAGTATGTGTTCTTCTTGGTCGGAGCAGGACACACAATTTGATATCAACAACAAGTGTGTAGAAACGGATACAGAATGCGATTCATCCGCCATCGGTATTATTTCACTGTGCTTGACAGAATTCCAGATGAGACAAGTATTCGAGGAACCGCGCCACAATTTGTCCGTTAGGTGCTTGTGCTTACGACACCGCTTTCCCTGCTTCCGGACAATGTCGGCCGTTTCTGTCGAGATGGTCGCTACCAAGCTGACAGCTACAGAAGCGCGGCTGGAATAAGTGGGGGAGAGGCATGGTGGGTTGACGGTGGGGGGGGGGGGGAGGGAGTGGGAGGAATTCTGTCCCCGAGACGCTCCGAAACGCCGCTTCCGTTGCGTAATAACGTTTTGGGAAGGCTGCAGCAGCGAGGCTGCAGCGCAAGGGCTCGAAATTAGAGTAACAAATCAGGTTCGCTTGGGCGCCTCCCTGGTTGAATGGCAGAGCTGGGCGAACGGCCGGGCTGGCGACGCCACCTGCCGCTCTGCAGAAATGGCGATGGACGACGGCAGACGGAGGTACGAACTGGATGGGACCGTGTCTGCATACAGGAGTCCTTTAGAAAAAAAAATCGAACTGACGTGTTTTACGGCCCACTTTAAATTTGTAGTTTTACAAGTTTTTGCAAACATTTTGGACCAAAATAATAATCTAAATAATATAAAATTAATCAATAAGAGTGTCTGAAACTCTTATAGGAGAAAAAAAAAAAAAAAGGTAATGACGGGTTCCGAACCACCGACCTTTGGCATCATAGTCTAACGCCTTGCCCACTACGCTACTTTTATTAAACCCTTTATTATTATTATACAAAGCATTTATACATAATATGTGGAAACAAATTATCTACTATTGCTTCTGAAATTTATTTTATATTATCATTATGTTGTTCATCTTCTCTTGGTTTATTGTAGCTTCAGAAAATCATTGTTGCACATATTGTGATACACACTCACATTTTACTTATTTAATTCTTATTTCAGGGTATGAAAGAGGAAATTTTGAAATTGTTGTTTATATTTTGGTAGCTTCTGTAATTTGTTGTGTTCTTCTTTAATATACATCACAAATTCTTCTAATGTTGTAGTTTTGTTTTTAATGATGTAGTTTATAAATTTTCCAAGTAACTAAAGATAGCTGTTGTGTTTCATACTACGGTATAGATTCCAGTCTGGATATAGTATATCCTCTACCTTTATTGCATTTTCCGACGTCCTGTTGATAATTGCTAGCTTTTTACGAGTCCACTTCCAGATGTTATTTCGGTCTCTGCAAACAAAGGTATGTGCTACCAATTGGCAATGGTCACAATATGGGTCGGGCTTCATTTTAATTTTATACAGTTTTTCTCCTGTTGGAACTTTTTCATTAACAATGTCATACCACACAGATTGCTCGTCAGTCGAAAGGATCTTATTATTTATGTTTTTCCAGATATTTTCCCTCTTTTTGTTTGAATATTTTAGCTCTATAGCTACGGATATCAATCAGAAGATGAGTCCTATAATCTCATACTATTGATGGCCGTTGTTAACTGATGCTAATATGGCATTTGTAGACAATAGATTATCATTTATCATACGAAGAACGATGTGTTTTTGTTAATTCTTCAGTGCGCCATTGCTTTGAAATGACAACGTGTAAGTTACAATAAGAAAATCATCAAATACGCGCAAGATGGCGTATGCCACAGAGAGTTCTGCGCAAGGAATGTCACGTGACGTCTCCTAAGGGCTGGTTTTCGTTAATTCAAAGGTGGGTGTCAAATCTCCGTTATTTTTGCAAATATGTCTCAAACGATATGAGATATGAAAAAAAACATAAGGGAGCCAAGTTGTACAGAATTTTCTCCTCTATCAAATAGGTTATTCAATTTTCGTATCTGATGAACAGTTCGTTTGCAATTACAAGTATATTACAAACGTCTTTTTTAGGTATTACTACCGTATTTTTTTGTCAGAAAAATTTGAAAAAGGGATGTTCTGGTCTCTGGCGGCCTACAATCATGTCTGTAAAATTTGGTGCTGATCGGTCGAACGGTTCGTCTTAAAACAGGGAACATGTTACGGACAGACAGACAGACATACATACATCCCAAAATCGCCGTTATTTTTGCAAATATCTTTGCAACGCTACGAGATTAAAAAAAAACATAAAAGAGCAAAGTTGTACAGAATTTTCTCCTCTACAAATTAGGTTGTTCAATTTTCGTGTCGGATGAATAGTTAAGCCGTTATTTTCATTTAAATTTCGAGCTGTCAAAAGACGATCACTAAGGCCCACTTTTAGTGTTACTACCGTAACCTAAAGTGGGCCAAAATATAAAATTATGAAAAAATTACCTTGTTTTTCTTCTATTTCTCCTCATAACTTCTTTCCGCCCTATACAATTCTCCGAGCATCGCTCTAACTCTTTCAAGATGTACGGCATGTCGGATTTCGGAAGGCACATAACATAGGTGTCTGTTGTGGCGATGATCTTGTTTTATTTTAACGGTCATCTGCAAGGTATTTTTTCCCATTATTTGACAATAATGAATGAATCAATGTTCCTATGAAAATTATGAAAACATTATTTTCTTCTATTTTTCCACATAACTCTCTTTCCAGCGTATACAATTTTCCAAGCATTTCTCCAACTCTTTCAAGAGTTTCGACATCTTGGATTTCGGAAGCTGTGTTACATAGGTGTCCATTTCGGCGGTGATCTTGTTTCATTTTAACGGCCATTGACCAAGGTACTTTTTTCCCAAATTTGAATATATTGTTAAGATTGCAGAACGACATATTGACCATAGCTGTTTATTTTTTCTCATTGCTACCGGTTTCGGTCATTTACCATTATCAAGAGTTAGCAGAGATTATCTAATAGCTTAACATATCGTAAAACAAGAATTCAAAATTATAACATAAGTATTTGCTGTCATTGCTCTAATCATTGATATTATCACAGTGGCTGACTGCTGTAGCAGTATTCAGACACGTTAAGCTATTAGTTAATCTCTGCTAACGCTTGTTAATGGTAAATGACCGAAACCGGTAGCATTGAGAAAAAATAAACAGCTATCGTCAATATGTCGTTCTGCAATTATCTAAGCTGTTATGCCCCATCTGTTCACCTTTCTAATTGTTAAGATTACCTGACATAGTCGGGTCTGGAGGCGATCTAATCGTTTTATAGTTTTCAAAATTACAAACCAAGATCGCACACTAACAATTTATTTTTTGTAAGCTGTCAAGTTTTTAACTTATGTGTTTTTTTTTTGGTTTATATATAGTGACCAGATGATGGTGACACAGTGCATCGAAACTGGTCGTAGTATAATACATTCTTAGTGTGCGATCTTGGCTTGTCATTTTGAAAACTTGAGAATAATGAATGAATCAACGTTGGTCAAATACGATTAACAACGTGGATAATACGAGAGTCGTTTACAAAGTAACTTCCGTTTCTCTTTCTATCCGCGGTAGCGCTACGATAGCAGTTACGAACATGTGAAACAGTTACTCTGACAAGGTGAAGACATGTAAGCCATTTTCAGGTTCCTGCTGCCGACGTGTGCCTTGTAGTAATTGTAAATGCCGCCGTGTGTGGAATAAGATCTGTGATCCGTCTTCTAAATGCAAAGACAGTTTAACCAAAGGAAATTCATCGGCGAATCTGGGAGGTTTACGGTCAAAATGAGTGATTCAATGCTTAGAAGATGGGCCAGACTGTTAAATGGAGGAAGTGATCAAGTGCACGATGAAGAACGAAGTGGACGACCCTCTGCGTTTACTGACGAACTGGTTCACACAATTGAAGATTAAGCACAACCGTAAGTTTCCACTTAGTGCCCCTGCTATGGACGTTCCTCATATCTCACGATAACTACGTCATAAAATTGTTACTGAAAAACTGAAATTTAGAAAACTTTGCTGCCGATGGGTACCAAAATTCTTACTGAACAATACAAAAAACAACGGATGGTCAGTGCACTCCAGTTTTTGACACGCTACAATGAAGAAGGCGATGTTTTTCGTTCTCAGACGATACCCAAGATCTGAGACCACCGTCTGAAACAAAACGGCAATCAGTGGAATGGAGGCACACTTCATCCCCAGCGAAGGTTACGCCTAAGCAAATTTTGACACCTCGAAAAGTCATGTGCACCGTTCTTTGGGACAGTAAAAGCATTCTGCTGATCAATTTCTTACAACGAGGCCAAACAATCAGTGCACATGGTTACTGTGAGATCATTAAGAAATTCCGGCGCCCAATACAGAACAATCGCCGAGACCTCACACAGCGAACGAGGCCAAACAACTCTTACGGCAATTTCACTGGAAGTTTTTGATAATCTTCCGTACCACCCGGACCATCTTCTTACGCCCAAAATCTGTCCTTGGTGGTCAACACTTCAACGATGATGTCGAGCTGAAAGAACATGTTACCACATGGTTGAATATACAGGTGACAACCTTCGATGAAGAAGGCGTACGCTGCGGTGGAGTAGCCGAGCGGTCTAAGGCGCCACGCTGCGAAGCGTGTGGCTGCTCGCCGTCGGAGGTTCGAGTCCTCCCTGGGGCATGGGTGTCTGTGTGTTTGTCCTTAGGTTAGTTTACCTTACTTTAAGTAGATTGTAAGCTACGGACTGATGACCACGCACTTTGGTCCGATAGATTTACAAACATTTGCAGAAGGCGTACAAAAAGTTGGGCCACGCTATGAAATTTGCTTACAAAATTTCGGAACCTATATAAAAAAGTAGTTTAATAGTTGCAGAATTTTGTAGAATAAATATTTTTCTATATCTGTACACTTTTGTTTTATATAACCAAACGAATCTCACTTTGTGGCCACACCTCGTAGATTGTGTGGTGTGTGCTCTATCGGACAAGTCCCAAAGGGCAGACACCGCACCTGTACTAGGACATTGTGGGGCACGCCACGCGGAATGGCCACTTGGTCCAAGGCGTCATACTACGTACTGGACGGTCGTCTCACCGGAGGTTCGAGTCCTCCCTCAGTCGAGGGTGTATTGTCCTTAGTGGACGTTTGAGTAGATTTTTTAAAAACCACTGCCCTCAGTCGCAATTTACATTTCAATATGTTACCTAGCTTTCAATGTCGCAACACAATATGATATGAAGGGTTAAGAATTACATGTCAAATGTAAAGGAAATTGAAATTATACTATGCATCTGTCGTGGACAGAAAGTCTTTTCTAAAATAGGAAGAGCAGCACAGTCACTAAGGGCTGCATGTAGTCGCTGCTATGGTTTAAAAACGAATGTAAATTACGACTGAAGGCAGTAGAATTTTTTTTTAATGTAATATAATATAGTCGCTGATAAACAGCCATGCATAAAGTAAGTTTAAGTAGATTGTAAGTCTAGAGACTGATGACCATAACAGTTTGGTCCAATATGTTTATAAACATCTGAACATTTGAATTGCGGCTCCATAACCTTAGTGTGCGACATAAGTGACGCGCAGTGTGCGAGCGCAGGTAGCGAAGCGGTTAAGGTGATCTGTTGATTGAAATGAATAAGCGAATGAGTTCAATAAAAAAATATTCAAATGTCTGTAAATCAATCGGACCAAACTGCGTGGTCATCAGTCCGTAGCTTACAAACTACTTAAACCTAGGTAAACTAACCTAAGGACAACACACACACCCATGCTCCAGGAAGGACTCGAACCTCCACGGCGAGCAATCGCGCGCTCCGCAGCGAGACGCTTTAGACCGCTCGGCTACTCCAAAAATGTTCAAAATGTTCAAATGTTTGTAGAACTTATGGGACTTAACTACGGGGTCATCAGTCCCTAAGCTTACAAACTACTTATGAACTACTTACGAACTAGGACGGCACAAATATCCATGCCCGAGGGGGGATTCGAACCCCCGACCGTAGTGGCCCAGCTGACCGTGACTGGAGCGCCTCAGTCCCCTCGGCCACCGCGGCCGGCATTAAGGGATACCGGTTCAGTTTAAACAAAAAAAAAAAAAAAAAAAAAAAAACCTGATGAAGGAAGCAAGGAGGCTAGTAAAAGTAGGCTGGCACAGGCAGAAAGTTATTCCCGGGCTAGAGAAATTTACTGATATAGGAGATTGAATTTAATTATAGGAAGAAAATTTCGAAAATTTCACCGCCTTTGCCTCCTTCGGAGCTCATTATTCTACAATATCTATCTATTTTAATTGTTATTATTTATGAAGAAACTTGGCTGATTTGTTACGGTAAAGTGCCAGATGGCGCTCAGATTCGACAGCGCTCAGCGTCGACTACACGGCTTCGTATTTTCTCCATTAACGGAATCGTGGCAAGTCTCGTTGACATTTTTTCATGATAATCATAATCATTTGATTTTGACTGTCATCTTTCAGTCTAGAGCATAGTTCCCCTAATAAAATTCCTCAATTATTCACTATTCAGTGCTAACATAGATGCCTCGTCTGGTGTTAAGTCTGTTACTTCACAATCATTCTCGCTTAGTTCAGAGGTGATAACTCCCGCCGGGCGTCACAAACGCCATTAACCTTTTTGATGTTGTAAACAGTTGAAAACAAAGGCGCAGAAGTTCCATCAACTTCAACGATATTAGTTTTGATGTTTCAGTGCTAAGACCTTCGAACAGAAGTATGTTAATCACCACATGAATCTCATTACGTACTGTATCAAAAAGAATCACCCACCAGGTCCTTGCTTCAGTCAACTTGTAAAGAGTCAAGTCATTTAGATGCATTGTCCTACATATTCGGACCTTTAAGACAGTATTTGTTGCTTACACGATATGTTAATTACTTCATTTATTGCTTGGAAGGAAATTATTATTCAAAGTACGGCATTGAATCGCGAATACGATATCTAGTTTTTCTCGAGACTGAAGCAAGTAACAGTTCATACACTGAGGGAATATTTTTGGTTCCAATTTATCAGTTAAAATACCATTGCACGCAGTAATTGTCAACGATTTCAGATGCTTACAAATTATGGTGCAATACTTCGTTATGCGCTAGCGCAGGTCTCTGCATTAGCGGCAGGTGACCTTCGAAGCATGGGCGAGCCGAAACGCGATGTTAGCATGTGCATTATTGGCCGGTTCGTGGGCGCGCCTAAGGACAAACACAAGCGAGGCTCCGGTAGGCGAAAGTTCACTGACGTGGCGAGAGTGGGGGGAAGGTGTGTTACGGTAAGCGGCAGCTGCAATGAAGGACTCCAGCCCTTGGTCTGCCGGCGACAGGTTGTGTCGAAGGCGCGATTTGCGCATTTTCGAGTGTGGACCAAGAGAGAGAGAGAGAGAGAGAAGACTCTTTTTCAGTGCTTTACTGAAAAGAGCAGCTCTGTCGGAAGAAAATCTGAAATTACCTCTAATTAAGAGTTATCAGATTGTGCGATATTCATTGTGGTGGTCAGCTACTTTTTGTCTGACGCGAATAAACACAGAGTGAGATAGTTAACGCCTGTGATGCAATCAGCGTACCACACCAGTAGCGAGACTAAGAATTGTTAGGTGTTCTCAACATTATTGAGACATAGGAAATATTTCGATCGACAGAAGTTTATCCAGACAGACAGGTTTGTTTCCAGCAACGGCGCACCAGCTTGCAGCCATTTCAGCAAACGGTATTGTGTGCATTGCTTCTGCTTAGATCACACACTTAAAGCGACAGCATCGATCTGCAGCTTTATTTGTTAATTGAAAGTCAAGTTAGGCGCGGTGTTTCAGCCATTTTTGCAGAGTGCAGTTTTCTTTATCTTTAAGTTCAATACAAAATTTCATTCTTCCAATTAACAACTTGCTTTCTATACTAAAAAATCTGGATTCTTTTGAAATTTAAATTCATTTAATACGCATTTTTTTGGTTAAATAAATTAAGTACACAGATATCGTGTTTACTCTCAGTAGCTAGTGACGCCAAATTTGTACCCCGTTTATTCTTACTAGCAATGTTTAGATATATGTTTCTATTATAGGTGCTGTATCTCTGGTCGGTTAAGTAATGTTGCAGAAACATATCTTAATTCGGCGAAGGACATCTCTCTGACTTCTACACAACTTGCTGTTGGGTTTTTCCACGCAGGAGCCACGCTGTCAGATAGCTAGCGCAACAATTTCAGTTGGAAATATGTTCAAATTTACACCACAGCAAAGTTACGCGCGTTAGACATTGAGTCTATAATTTCACGAAATGGATGTGGTTGCAACTTCTCCTGTTCTCTAGATATGGGCGACACTTACTATCAGGAATGCCCTTCTACATTACAGATGCCGTATGTTGGATTTTCTAATGAAAAATTGATGTTTAGGTTGTAAATATACAACGAAAACAGAGACTAAAAGTATCTAGCAGACGCGTGACCCACATTTACACTCTCGGGGCGCCTCGCGCTCTTACATCTGCATACACATACTCTGCAAATCACACTGAAGTGCATGGCAGAGGGTTCATCGATCCGCTGTCTCCCGGAACACAGGCCGTGGGTAGCGAGCATGCCGTCTCCCTCCACCACTGCACATGTGAGAGTGAGCTGTGAGACGGCTGTATGCCGAACGCCGCGAAAGCGGGAAAGAGAGGAAGGCGTGCTTGCAACAAAGTGGGGACACTAAGTGGCCAGTCGTGGAGTGCTCATGTTGTTGTTATGTTGTTATGGAGACTGGTTTGATGCAGCTCTCCACCTTACTCTATCCTGAGCAAGCCTTTTCATCTCATAAGAACGGCAACCCACATCCACTTGAATCTGCCTACTATACGCGTCTCTTGGTCTCCCTCTGTGATTTTTATCCCACACACTTCCCTCCAATGCTAAATTTACGATTCCTCCATGTCTAAGAATGTGTCCTACCAAGCGATCCCTTCTTTTAGTCAGGGTATGCCAAAAATTCCTTTTCTCACCAATTCTGTTCAGTACCTCTTCATTAGTTATGCGATCTACCCACCTAATCTTCAGCATTCTTCTGTAACACCACATTTCAAAAGCCTCTATTCTCTTCCTGTCCGCACTGTTTATCGTTCATGTTTCACTCCCGTACAAGGCAACACTCCACGCAAATGCCTTCAGAAAAGACTTCCTTACACTTAAATTAATATTCAATATTAGCAAATTTCTCTTTTTCAGAAATGCTTTTCTTCCCATTGCCATTCTGCATTTTATATCCTTTGTACTGCGACCATCGCATGTTATTTTACTACGCAAATAACAAAACTCATCTATCACCTTCATTGTTTCGTTACCTAATCTAATTCCTTCAGCATCGCTTGATTTTCTAAGACGGCATTCCATTATTTTTGTTTTGCTCTTGTTAATGTTCATTTTATACGCTCTCTTAAACACACTGTCCATTCCATTCAACTGCTCTTCCGGGTCCTTTGCTGTCTCTGACAAAATTACAATGTCATCAGCAAAACGCAATGTTTCTATTTCTTCCCCCTGAACTTGGGAGAGTTATTTACAACTTGTACAAAAGCCAGACCGCAGTTATTAGACTCGAAGGGCATCAAAGGGAAGCATCAGTTGGGAAGGGAGTAAGACAGGGTTGTAGACTTTCTCCGATGTTATCGTGCAGGCGGTGAAGGAAAGCAAGGAAAAATTTGGAATAGGGATTAAAGTTCAGGGGGAGTACTTATATAAGCGGCATTTTAGCGAACAACATGTTCACCAATCAAAACAATTAGGTGATCAGGTGATATATCATACACAATACACACATGATAACATATTTTATTCAAATATTGGTTTCAATTGTAATTTTTGTGTGACAGTACGATATTTTGCTCTCTCAATACTGTATTTGAGTTTTAATGCCGTTTGCGTAGAGCGAGGCACCTTGGAGCTCTCATAACAGTGAAAAATGTCATTCTCACTGCCCTCTAATATGGTTTGCGATCACCTCTGACGGTCAGTACAGTTGCACACCAGCTGGTCATGGTCAGTATGAGGTTATCAGGCAGCTCTTGAGGGATATTTGGCCACTCTTCCATTAGTGAAATCTCCAGCTCTCCAAGCGTTGGGGGAGGTGCTGTTCTGAATTCTAAGCCTCTGGCAAGAACATTACAACCATGCTCAATCGGGTTTAAGTTGGGTGAACAAGCTAGCGACTCAATTCGTTCAATTTCCTCAGCTTCAAGCATTTTGTCTACCAGTGCGGCTTAGTATGGACGAACGTTATCGTCCAATCAAAAGGGAGTAGGATCTTGCCTCTGTACCTCTTAGCAGTGAAGGCGCCATTTTGATTGACGTTGAGGTCTGTACGTCAGCACAGAGTAACGTATACAGAGAAGAAGCCTCCCCTAAACCTCTGTCCTACACTCCCCTCGTAGTTCCGAAAGATGCCAGCAGATGTCAGACGGTTCCCTGGCATAGTACCCGTAGACGACACTAGAGGCACTTCTGAGGGTGCCTCTCGCACATCAGAGGGTAGCGTGGAGGGGAGGCTGAGGGGAGAGCTCGTGCCGCCTGCCATGAGGCGACAGATATGTCCAGTGTGCCGGCGTTTGAGGGGTGGTGGTGGTGGTTGGAACAGCCGCTACCTGCCGCCTGCTCTGGCCAGTTTTAAAAGAGATGCTTCTGACCTTAGCGCCATCATGGGACATCTTACAGAACTGCTCTGTCCCTCCCTCCCCGCACCCCTGAGCGTGTGACCGGGCCCTTTCGGAGGTTTCGCGTCTGTATATGTCTGTGACGTCAGGCAATACTGACTCCTGCCACATGCCATTCGTCCACCACCATGGTATGGTGATGTTTCCTGCAAATAAACAGGATTCTTCCGTGTTTCACGTTGTCTCCAAATGAAGGAACGACGATTGTCCGGCTGAACACAAATACTTTACTCATCTGTGAAGAGAAGCCGATTTTATTCGTTATCACTCTAATCCTGATGTTCCTCCGCCCAGTTTCTGTTTGATAAATGGTTTTAATGGGACACACACCATAGGCCTACGTGCGTAGCTTCGTTTAAGTCACGTTGTTGTTGCATTGCACTACCTTCTGTATACACTGTATAATTCGTTTCGTATAGTGGACACAAGTCAACACAAACCCCCTCTGCAGAAACTGTTATTACCACTATCTTGGTTGACCTAATGTTGTTGTCGCCACTTCGTAGAACCGACAGAAAGTTTGTTCTGCTGATCACAATACTTCTGAATACAGGTATATCAACTGATCCCATAATTGTTTTGACCAAGGTATTTACAATATTTATCATTGCACCAATGCAATAACTGTACTCTTTAATAAAATAAGCTATTAATGCTATTGGTGGAGTTACATGCCTACTTTGATAAACAAAACACTTCACATGAAGCTACTGTTACGATGAAAATTCTGACGCTCGATTTGTATAACATGTGATATAAATCGCGATTCAGCCAAACGTATGGAATTATGCGTATTAATAACTGGACAACGATGGTGTGGGACGTTTCCGGTTCCATAACTGAAAAAAAGCGCGGTACACATATTCTGAACAAGCAGTTGAAATATCTTTAGCTGTAGTCAATGAGCAAATGTTGGTTAAGCTTAAGGGTCTTAAATGCGGGGTCATCAGTCCCTTAACTTACGAACCACTTATAAACTACTTTATGCTAAAGACGGCACAACATCCATTCCCGAGGGGGAACGGACTCGAGCATCGGAGCATAGCGCCTCAGTGCTCTTGGCCACTTCACCGCGGCTAGCGGTAGTCTGTCCAGTCAAGGCTACTGTTTTTGCGGTAACATTTTATGAAATACATGGAAATTCATAGACTGAACAAACACATCCTTCATCCACTGTAGATTTATTAATTCAAATTGAAAGTAATGAGCAACAACATCAGCAGATACAAGCGGAAAAGCTCTGACAAATAAATCGAAATAATTCTTCTGTAGTGTAAAGTGTTTAAGTCTCGTTGTAAACTCATTATGGAGTATTTCAGTTAAGGAACATTGTCAGTCTTGAACCTCGAGAGTATCTTTCCATAGGTTTAATTTTCGTTAGAAACCGTCGACTTTATATGCCTTATCTGTCACGAAATGATTCTCTCCTTGCATTTTCAGAAGTAATATTATATATATATATATATATATATATATATATATATATATATATATATACAGGGTGTTTCATTAAGTGTGTTTGCCTCTGTAACTTACAAAATAATAGGTGACGGGAAATTTTAATGCGGTAGGTCAACACAAGAAATGTTACATTTTCTACGGAGTTATGAACATAGTTTATTGTATCATTTTCCAAAAAGTTACACCACAAAGATATATTTTTTAAATGGAACAATAGTTTTTTCTATCGTGTATTGCATTCGCTGAAACCAGCTGTCTCCAAATCAATTTCAACTACATTCCTATCACTGTTAGTTTGGGAGCTACAACCCTTCAAAGTTCCGGGGGCGGAGGCTGCGATAGCGTAGCTTACTGGCCGAGTGGCTATCCCCTGGGGCACGGCCCACTGTCTCATGACCACCAGCCAGTTAGCTACGCTGTCGTAGCCTCCGCCCCCTAAACTTTGAAGGGTTGTGGCTCCCAAACTAACAGTGATAGGAATGTAGTTGAAATTGATTTGGACACAGCTGGTTTCAACGAATAGAAAAAAAAACTATTGTTCCATTTCAAAAAAAAATATCTTTGTGCAGTAACTCTTTGGAAAATGATACAATAAACTATGTTCATAGCTCCGCAGAATGTGTAACATTTCTTGTGTTGACCTACCGCATTAAAATTTCCCGTCACCTATTATTTAATAAGTTACAAAGGCAAACACACTTAGTGAAACACCCTGTATATTTGATGTCAACAAAAAAAGTGAGGTCACTGATGCAACTCCGAAATTGCACTGAAGAGCAAAAGATAGTGATAGTTATTCGTATGCAAATGAAATGTTCAGTTGTTTGTAAAGCTTATGGGACTAAACTGCGGGGTCATCAGTCCCTCAACTTATCAACTACTTATGAACTAGTTTATACTAAAGCAACACAAAAATCCATTCCCTAGGGAGGATTCGAAACTACGACGCGGGAGGCTGCGCTATCCACTACGTGGCGCTCCAGACCGCTCGGTTACTTTTGCGCGGCTATTCCTTTGCAAACGCAGAGATATGTTAACACTTATACGAAGGAACTGCTGTCCTGAACGCCTGTATATGACGCTGCTACTACAGCGACAGGTTTTAACGATTTTAGTTAGAACGTCGTGTCATAGCGGGCGCTCGAGAGTTGCGACGCAGCATCTCCGAGGTAGCGGTGCGGCGGAGAACTTCCCATGCGAGCGTTTCATGAGTACTTCGTGATATCGGGAATCCGGTAAAACATCAACTGTCCGACATCAATGCGGCCGGGTCCAATGACGACGGAAGAGGTTCGCCTAATGTGACAGAAGTGCAATACTTGCGCAAATTTTTGTATATTTCAGCGTTAGGCCAACGTTAAATGTTAACGTGTGAACTATTCAACGAAACATAATCAGTTTCAGATTTAGGACCGAAGGCTCACTCGTGTACCTTTGCTCTATGAACGACACAAAGCTTCAAGCATCGCCTGACCGCCTAACCACCGACAATAGACTGTTGATGACTGGAAATATGTTGTTGGTGTGACGAGTCTGGTCTCGAATCAACCGAGGGATGAAATGCTTCGAGTTACATGTGACGCTTATTTTGCTCTTGATATTTTACATATGAATACACGCATATAAAATATTAAGCAGAAAACCACCTTCCTTTCGTACATTTGTTGGGTTTGTTAGCATGAAAACGCTGACTATTGATATTATGTCTCATATGATACGACTGTTTCTTGTGACACTCATAGCATATGACGTCATAACTCCTTCACAACTTACCTTAGAAGATACATTAAGGAAAGCGAAACCGACATTTTAGCATATGTGGATATGGAGAAAGCTTTTGACAATGTTGACTGGAATACACTATTTGAATTTCTGAGGGTACCAGGGATAAAATATACGGAACGAAGAGTTATGTTCAACTTGTACTAAAAGCAGACAGTAATTATTAGAGTCGAAGGGCAAGAAAGGGTCGCAGTGGTTGGGACGGGAGTAAGACAGGATTGTAGCCTTTCCCCAATTTTGTTCAATCTATACATTGAGCAAGTTGTGAAGAAATGCAAGGAGACGTTTGGAGAGGGAGTTAAAGTCCAGGAAGAGGGTATAAAAACCTTGCGGATTGCTGATAACATAGTGACAGCAAAGCATCTGGAAGAATAATTAATAGCATGGACAGTGTCTTGAAAGAAAGATATAAGATGAACATTAACAAGAATTAATAATCTATAATCAATTATTAAATAATAAAAACCTAACACAAAAAATAAAGTTCTAAATAAAAATAAAACAAAAAAACTTAATCAACTAACAGAAAATAAATACACAACTTAACATGAAAAAATCATATCATTGATTCCACAAAACAACATTTTAAATTAAAGTACTTAAGTTTTAAAAATAAAAATACTCATCCTTTAAACACAATAAATTAAGAGGAAATCAATGTAAAAATAAAAGTTGATGTTCACGAAAATATACCAAAGAACAAGTATAAACACCAGTATAATATAAACCATGTTCAGAATAAGAATATATATACAATGAATAAACAGCTCTTAAAAGTTAATAATAAAATTATATAAGAAGATCAAGAAATAATTCTATTTAACAAACTAAATTCACCTAAAACATTTAAAGACGGAGAAGAAGCCATATTTGAAGAACTTAAAAGAAATCACCAAATAGACATTCTAGGTATTAAATTAATTATACCGTTATTAATTAATAATCTTCTACTACCTAAACGATCATAAATAATATTTGATAAACAAAATAAACCAGAAGAAAATAAACCATGACCAATCATTAACGAAAGAGAACGTAGTGTCAAAAATTCAAGTGGTGCTGAAGGATTTAGATTAGCTAAAGAGACAATAAAACTAATTGATGAGTTTTGTTATTTGGGTAGTAAGATAACTTCTGATGGCGAAGTAAAGAAGATATATAATGCAGAATGATTATGGGAGGTAAAGCGTTTCTGAAGAAGCGAATTTTGTTGACATTCAATATTAATTTAAATGTTAGGAAGTCTTTCGCAAAGCATTTGCTGCGAGTGAAACGTGGGCGTAAAAATATTCCGACCAAAAGTTCATAGAAGCTTTCGAAATGTGGTGCTAAGGACGAATGATGAAGATTTTATGGTTAGATCACGTAACTAATGAAGAGGTGCTCAACAGAATTGGGGAGAGAAGGAGTTTCTGGCATATCGTGACTAAGGGAAGGGATAGGTTGGTTGGACACATTCAGAGACATCAACGAATAATCAACTTAGCATTGAAGTGTGTGGAGTAAAAATCGCAGAGGGAGTCCAAAGGATGAATACAGTAAGCAGGTTCAAAGGGATATAGGTCGCCGTACATATTCTCAGATGAAGAGGCTTGCACAGGTCAGGTAGCGTGGAGAGCTGCATCAAACCAGTCTGCAGAGTGAAGACCACAACAACAACAATCTCCTTCACTGTGTCCTAGGTGTTTTCTACCACCATAGAGATTTGCTCCTGGTGTTAAAGAAAGTTTTTACTAAGTTTCTTTGCTGTCGCTCCATATATTTGCGTGGAGATGTGGAACACTGCTGCGCGATGTGACAGTTTTTCGCGAACTGAATTGTTCATCACGTTATATTTGCTTATGTACTCTACAGAGACTGATTTCTGCTAGCATGAAATGTGTATACCATGTATGGTGTCAATTTATTCAGTAGTTGAGGGGGAGATGTAGACACAATCGCACACACACACACACAGACACACACACACACACACACACACACACACACACACACACACCTTATATATCCTTCAGACAGATGATAGGACAAATTATTATTTGCATGCATAGCGGTATAGTGAGAGAGCTCCTGGCCGACTTGACTCCTTTCGAGCACATGTTAGTCATCAGCCATGCTATAAATGATATATTACATAAAAATAATGATCATATGTATATTACTATTTTGAATATACGGATGCATTGGTATACATCTAAGAACTTTTCTACCAAAAGTTACTCTTCTTCCTATAGCATACCTGCAAGCTATGTTCGGCCCACTTTCGCTACGTTCAGAGGAGACAGATATTGCATTCCTGTGGTCTGAGGGAACACGTCCTGGTTGACCCCCTCTGTCACAATTGCGGCCCTGTGCCTAGAGTTATGAGATCAATATCCACGCCAACAGCTGCCCAGTTTTACGAGCAGAGCAGATGGTGAGGCGAAATGTTGAGTCTCGTGTAGTTTCCAGGTCGCAGCGAATTTCAGTGTAGTGAAACACAGAAACAAGGACAAACTGGAAACGAACAAAAAACCTGCGGGAATGAAGGAGGCGGGTATGCAGGGAGGACGCGCTGCCGAGAGTTATGCAGAGAGAATTACCTTCTACAAAAGTCTGCCTTCACCGTCACATGCTAGATGAAAGCAACATTTTCTTGCATACGTAACGAAACTCATTCCTGAATGTTGTAATACCCTGTGTTACTTTACTCTTTGCTCTGATCGACTGTACCCCTTCACATTCGGGCCAATTCCCTGCTCCCTATGTGGTGGCAAGAATTCTAGAATTCTTGATCATGAGTATCTGTCAATTACAAATAGGCTTGTTTCTTAAAATAATTACAGATAAGACAACTACATAATCGGTTACGGGGCAAGAGAATTGCATAACGAAGAAAAATGTAAAGAAATTGTTACACAAGTTAGGAAAAATGTATTTACATTTTTACGTGGGTTACACTTAACCACAAATCAACAAATATGATTAATGTTAATGTTTTATTCCCCAACATCATTCTCAGAATCTAAGAATACGAATATTTATTTACATATTTCATTCAGTTCAGTTTGTGTGGGATGACGAATAATTTTTAAAGTAGATTCCGCGATTATATTTTTTGGACAAGAAATTGATGGTACCGATGGTTTGAATTTGAAATAAGTTAGTTAAAGTACAGCACAAAATGAACATTAAAGCAAATAAACCGCGGGTTGCATATTAAAGTCGGGCACTATACAAGCAACAGAATGTTATAAAACTTACGGATAGCATCTAGCTGGATCCTGCGGTTCGTATAGTAGAAGCTGGAAATGATAACTTTTATTTATTTAATATATGAACGTTGGAGATACTTTCCGTAGGATATCAATGTTCAGAATGTTCACTTCGCTTTTCATTGTTGTGTGACTGTGGGTGGACCATGAAGTTTCTGGTAATGATAGAATTATTAAAAAAAAAAAAAAAAAATGATCGTACTTCGTGAAATTACAAAAGAAATAACTGCAGGTTCTAAAATCAAGCAAAGTATTGTATAAGGATGATTGGTTTATTGAAATTTTGCAGGCAATGCGAAGCGATTGTAATGGCGTCTGAACATTAAACTATTACGGAGGCGAAGGAGCTAAAAACGTTAAGAAATTAAATATTTCACGTGTAGGAGTTCGATTTAAATGAAAATCAAGGAGAGGGAATGTTTTTAAATTTAAATAATATATTTTCAGCAATAACTTGGATTATTCTTACTTACATGAGTGGATACACGTATCAAAGGCGTGTTGTCACATCAGATACAGGCCAGAGAGTAAAACTACTATCACGGTTCCGTCTTCTCGCTTGTTCTGAAGTAAACAAGGACGAAGGGAACAGGAGGCGATAAGCATCGCTGATCAAAGATAAAAAAAAAAAAAATAGTGTATCGTTATAATAGCTTCTCGTAATTGACAAAGTACTGTACTGTGACAACAGAAGTGTTGGGATACCCGCAGGTGTTCCGTGGGACCACCTTTCGTAAAGCAAAGTACAGAAAATCCTGTGGCAAGCATGTACTCAACAAGATGTTGGAGATTTCCCTAAATCACTACAAACAAATGCTGGGATGGTTCCTTTGAAATGCCATTCTCACTTTCCTTCCCAGTACTTGCAAAAATGTCCGAGCCTTAGCTCCATCCACGAAACGTTAAACCCTAATCTGCCTTCGTTCTTCAACAAGTTAATGAAGGCTCTTGCAGGAATTTTGAACCATGGTGTCTAAAAAAATATAATTGCGAAAATGTTGCCGGTGAATGATTTTGTACAACAAGTGACCCATCAATGCAGTCTATTAACTCTTCGATGAGATTCATGTCACGCGATAGGCGTGGTCAAATCATTTGCTGGAAATGATCACAATGTTTCTCGTAGAAGCCGCGTAAAGTAATGATCTCGGTGAGACGGTGCATTGTCATGCACAAAAATTTATTGTTGTTTGGAAACGTTAGGTCCAACGTTCTACCTTTTTGTAAGTAACGTACCAAACTACAAAAGCCGCGGTCGAGTAGCCGAGCGGTCTAAAGCACCTCGCTGCGGAGCGCGCGGTTGCTCGCCGTGGAGGTTCGAGTCCTTCCTGGGGCATGGGTGTGTGTGTTTGTCCGTAGGTTAGTTTACCTAGGTTTAAGTAGTTTTATGAGCTACGGACTGATGACCACGCAGTTTGGTCCGATAGATTTACAAACATTTTGAACATTTTTTTAAACTACTAAACTCAGCCACGCGAGAACTGCTGTGCGGTGTGGGGCGTCACATTACGGATCACGGGGCCGCTTGCGTTAGTGTTTCTAGTCCTACCTCGGCAATGGAAATGTCAGCTGACCTTAGTATTAGTTTAAATTAGTATAAGTAGTTTTCTATCTAGTCCTATTCCACTCCCAGATAGGACGAGGGAAAAAATAATATTTATACGCCTCTGTACGAACCCTAATGTCTCTTTTCTTGTCTTTGTGATCTTTACGCGAAATGTAAGTAGGCGGCAGGAAGATCGATCTAAATTCAGCTTCAAATTCCGGTTCTCTAAATTTCCTCAACACAATTTCTAGAAAAGAATGCCTTGTTTCCTCCAGCGATTACCATTTGAGTTCGCGGAGCATTTATGTGACATTCGCGCATTGGTCGAACCTACCAGTAACGAACCTACCTGATCGACTCTGAACTGCCATCATGACTGCCTTTAAACCTGCTGCGGTTCCCAAACACTTAAGCAAGCTATCCGCCTTACAACTGTCCTTACTTGTTCGTTCCATTTCATATCGCTGTGCAGTGTTACGAATAGATATTTGAAAGACGCGACTGCATCAAGACGCTCACTAATAATGCTGTATTCGTACATTATGGGATTTCTTTTACTACTCGTGTGCATCAACTTACATTTTTCTACATTTAGAGCTAACTACCATTCATCACACCACCAAGATATTTTGTCTAAGTCGTCATGTATGCAATTATAGTCAATTAAAGACGACACCCTCCCATACACCACAGCATCATCAGCAAACAGCAGCAAATTACAAGTTACTCTGTCCACCAGATCATTCATATAGATAGAAAATAATAGTGCTCCTGTCACACTCCCCTGGGGCACGCCTAACTACGTACTGCGTTCTATTAATTAGGAAGTCTTCTACCCACTCACAAATCTGTAAACCTATTCTAAATGTCCGTTCCCAGATCAACCACCTCTGACCGTAATAACGGCCTTGATACGCCTGGGCGTGGATAGCGTGTACAGGTACAGACGCCCATGCAGCTTCAAGACGATATCACAGTTAATCAAGAGTAGTGACTGGCGTATTGTGACGAGCCAGTTGCTCGGCTACCATTGATCAGACTTTTCAGTGGGTGAGAGATCTGGAGAATCTGCTGGCCAGGGCAGCAGTCGAACATTTTCCGTATCAGAAAGGCCCGTACAGGACCTGCAACATGCGGTCTTCCATTATCCTATTGAAATGTAGGATTTCGCAGGGATCGAATGAAGGGCAGAGCCACGGGTCGTAACATATCTGCATTTAACGGCCACTGTTCAATGTACCGTCGATGCTAACAAGAGGTAACCGAGATGTGTAACCAATGGCACCCTATAACATGGTACGCCAGTATGGCGATGACGAATACACGCTTCCAATGTGCGTTCACCTCGATGTCGCCAAACACGGATGCGACCATCATGATGCGGTAACAGAGCCTGGATTCATCCGAAAATATGCCGTTTTGCCATTCGTGCATCCAGTTTAGTCGTTGCGTGCACCATCGCAGGCTCTTCTGTCTGTGATGCACCGTGAAGGGTCTCCGAGCTGATACTCCATGCTGCTGCAAACGTCATCGAAATGTTCGTGCAGCTAGTTGTTGTCTCGCAAACTTCCCCATCTGTTGACTCAGAGATCGAGACGTGGATGCACGATCCGTTCCATCATACGGATAAGATGCCTGTCATCTCGACTGCTAGTGATACGAGGCCGTTGCGATCCAGCACGGCGTTCCGTATTTCCCTCCTGAACGCACCGATTCCTAATTCTGCTAACAGTCATTGGATCGCGGCCAACGCGAGCAGATATGTCGCAATACGATAAAGTGCAATCGCGATAGGCTAAAATCCGACCTTTATCAAAGTCGGAAACGTGGTGGTAGGCATTTCTCCTCCTTACACGAGGCATCACGACAACGTTTCACCAGGCAACCCTGGTTAACTGCTGTTTTTGTATGAGAAATCGGTTGGAAACTTTCCTCATGTCAGCACGTTGTAGATGTCGTCACCGACGCCAACCGGGTGTGAATGCTCTGAAATGCTAATCATTTGCATATCAGAGCATCTTCTTCCTGTCGGTTAAATTTCGCGTTTGTAGCACGTCATCTTCGTGGTGCAGCAATTTTAATGGCCAGGAGTGTGCAACCAACGGCTTTCCACATCTGACACTGAAAGTGCCGCCAGTGAATGATGCTATATAATGTTCTCCGAGGAAATATTAGCATGTACAACTACAGAAAGAGTGTTCTTGGTAAATTCATTTGAAGAAATAGTATGTTACGTTGCAATGAATCGTATATGAAGATTTTTTGTAAGAAATATTGCCGCGAGAGACCAGGAACACCAACTGCCGCCGTGGCGCAGGGGATAGCGTCACGGACTGCGGAGCAGAAGGTCGCCGGATCAATCCCGCCCACCGGCAAAAATTTATTTCTTTGTAATTTACAATTCCAGAAGGTTCTACATCTTTCTTATGTTCACTTGTAAATTCTACTTGTTTCTTATGTTAACTGTTCTTCTAATTTCTGGTAAATTCTGTCTGTGTATAAATAGCAGAGCACTCTGCCCGAGAGGCAGTCAGTGCTGCGTGTATGTTGAGTTCGTAATAAACGTGCTTTCAGTATAAGTGCTGTGTTTAGTTGCCTTCGAAGTCAAGCCTGCTTCCATTGCAACGCGACATTGTTTGGTGGAGGCGCCGGGTACACTGTGCAACAGCTGCATCACCGTGGCTCCGATTAGGCAACGTAAAAGCCGTCGCTTACACGGGCTGGAACCGGAATACAAGGGATACACCGAGTACATCCTTCCAAAAGTCCGTATTATCAGAAGAACGATGGAGACGAAACCAGCAACAAGCCAGCTGCACATCAGACACCCGTCGGTGTTCTCTGGAGATGCTGGACAGGACCCCAACAAATGGCTAAAAAGGGTTCGACCGAGTCGCCAAGTACAACAGGTGGGATCATACGATGTGCTTGGCCAACGTTTATTTCTACCTGGATGGAACAGCCCAGCAATGGTTCGAAAACAACGAAGACAAGTTGAATGACTGGGAGACGTTCCAGGAGGAACTTAAGAAGACGTTTGGAGACCGCCAGCGACAAATCCGCTCGGCGGAAGAACAACTGAAGAATCGGGCCCAACGACATGGTGAGCCGACACAATCGTACATACAGAGTGTTTTGGCGCTGTGTAACGTAGTCAATCCGAACATGACTGAAGCGGACAAAATCACGCACCTGATGAAGGGAATTGCAGAAGATATGTACCAAGCTCTTCTGATAAAAGACGTCGCTACGACAGAAGAGTTCATCAAGTGGTGCCAGCGTATTGAAGAGATGCAACAAAGACGCAAGAAGTATGACAGACCCCCTATGGCCGTTGTGGAAGACCAGCAGGACTTGGCTTCTCTCATACGACAAATCGTGAGAGAAGAATTACAACAGTGCATGGCAGCCGGGAATATTAGACCGAGCGAGCATCAGATTATGGCCATGGATGTGAACCCTGTAAGTCACGAGGTAGCCGACCCCGCTGAGGACGAGGTATTTCAAACATTAGCTCCTGTCTGCCCCGTCAATCGCACCCGACGTGAAGAATGGCGTCGCACTACTATGACTTACGCTGCAGCCGCCAAACGGCAGCCCATGAACCGACCGACGCGACCACAGCCAACTCCCCTGGTAACTATGACGCCCCGCAGAAGAACAGACGTCTGGAGGACAGAAGACAACACACCACTGTGTTTCCACTGTGGACGCCCTGGGCATGTCGTACGCTACTGCAGAGAGAGGAGGCGAGTATTCGATGATTATTTTGCCGCAAGACGTCATCCGTCGGAGCAGTTCTATCCAAGGCAGTCACCTGCTGATGAGTTCAGTCGACCTATGGGAGAAGCCCATCGCCGTACCCCGACGCGCCGCAGCCGTTCACCGTCGCCGTACAGAGGTACCAGCCGCTCCCCTAGCCGCCGCGCCCAGGAAAACTAAGCGAGGCGACCATCTTCGGAGGTGAGGCCGCCGCAGATGAAAATCCTCCATGGACGACAGTCGCCAAGATGTCGGGAAATCTCATCGACGTCATAATCGACGGCCAACCTGTCCGGGCAGTTTTTCTGTATTATCGGATAATTACCGCCGCACACTAAAGAAGACAATGTTCTGTGATACGGGAGCAACTGTGCTGAAGGTCGCGAATGGAAAGTACGTCCATCCAGCAGGAATTTATGTCGCAAGAATAACCATCAACAACAGGACGCAGCCGTTTGAATTTGTCGTGTTAACAGAATGTAGTCACAATGTCATCCTCGGATGGGACTTCCTTCAAGCATCCCAAGCTATCATTGACTGTGGAAGATCTGAGCTGCAAATTGAAGAAGTTGCTCCGCCGGATGCACGTAATACAGAATTTTCTGGGAAGTTATTCGTCGTTGACAATGTGACGATACCGCCGTTGACAATGAGAAAAGTTGCAGTCACAAACACAGATGACTGGTTAAACTGTGAAGTTCTAGATGATAGTAAAAAGTTTCTCAGGCTCACAAAAGAAGTTTACATACCAGCGGCTGTCATAAGCATTACCGGTGATCAAGGAGAGATTTGGATCACAAATTGTCACGAGCAGTCAAAACTTATTCCCAAGAGAATGTGTATCGGGACAGCTGAACCGATCCAGGACGGTGAGCTCAACGTCATCAATGAAGACCCACGCCCTGCTGTTAGTACAGACAACACGCTGGAGGAAACAAACGTGGAACTGCCACTAAGGCCTGGCCTGACCAAGGAACAACGCCAGCAGGTGTTAGGTATACTACGCCAATTTTCGGGTGCATTCACACCTCAGCAGGGGAAAAGTCAGACGAAACGGCCTACGATAAAGCACCGTATCAACACTGGGGATCATCCGCCAATTAGCCAGCGTTCGTATAGAGTGTCGCCAGCCGAAAGACGAATAATTCGGGAGGAAGTGGAGAAGATGTTGCGAGATGACATTATTCAACCTTCGGAGAGTCCTTGGTCGTCTCCGATGGTCCTTGTAAAGAAGAAGGATGGCACATGGCGATTCTGTGTCGATTATCGGCGGCTGAAAAGAATCACAAAGAAAGATGTCTACCCATTGCTGCGTATTGACGACACCTTAGACTGCTTGAAAGGAGCTACATACATTTCAACTATGGACATGCAGACAGGTTACTGGCAAATCGAGGTTGACGAAGCTGACAGGGAGAAGACGGCTTTTATTACACCTGACGGTCTCTATGAGTTTAAAGTAATGCCATTTGGATTACGTAATGCTCCAGCCACATTCGAACGCATGATGGACAACTTGCTTCGACACCTTAAGTGGACGACGTGTCTCTGCTATTTAGATGACATTGTCGTTTTCTCGAAAACATTTGAAGAACGTCTGAGTCGCCTGTCAACTGTGTTGAAGTGTGTTCAGGCTGCAGGTCTCCGCCTCAATCCAAAGAAGTGCCTCTTCGTCGCCAAAGAGATAAAAATCCTGGGACACCTAGTCAACGGAGATGGTGTCCGTCCTGATCCTGATAAAGTAAGGGCAGTCACAGAATTTCCAACTCCTCAGCACATTCGTGATGTGAGAAGTTTTCTCGGGCTGTGCTCATACCACCGACGTTTCATAAACGGATTTTGTAACAAGGCACGTCCATTACAAGAACTTCTGCAGGGAGACGCCAAATTTTACTGGGATGAGACAAAAGAAAGAGCTTTCCGAGCACTTAAGGAAGCTCTAACTTCCGCACCAGTGCTAGCCTTGTACGACGAGAATGCAGAAACGGAACTTCACACAGACGCCAGTGGCTATGGGATTGGTGCAGTGCTTGTACAAGTTCAAGAAGGTGCCGAAAAAGTGATAGCCTATGCGTCAAGAGTACTCTCAAAGTCCGAGATAAACTACTCTACAACTGAAAAAGAATGTCTCGCGGTTATCTGGGCTATCAACAAGTTCCGGCCGTATATATTCGGCAAACCATTCACCGTCGTGACAGACCACCATTCTTTGTGTTGGCTGACTAGCTTGAAGGATCCATCAGGTCAACTAGCAAGATGGGCACTAAGACTCCAAGTGTATGATGTCCCAATGGTATTCAAGAACGGGCGCAAACACAAGGATGCCGACTGCCTTTCGAGGAATCCATTAGTGGAACACAACAGCATTAATGAAATTTCAGCTCTCACTGAATTAGATGACGTTACAGCTGAACAGAGGGAAGATCCAACACTATTAAAAATAATAGAGGCCTTGGAGAAAGGAGGACCGACCAATGGAGAGTTCTAACTTATAAACGGAACATTGTACAAGAGCAACTACGATCCACTGGGCCCCGAATGGCTACTTGTTGTTCCAGCTCATCTCCAGCCAGCTATTCTCAAATACTTCCATGATGCTCCAATATCCGGTCATCTGGGATTCGTGAAGACCCTAGACAGAATCAGACGCAGGTATTACTGGAAAGGTCTCTACCGATCTGTCAAGCACTATGTGAGACACTGTAAAGAGTGCCAGCGACGGAAGCATGTGCCGCAATTACCTCCAGGACATCTCGTACCGATTCCGCCGGCAGCAGCTCCATTCCACCGAGTTGGGATCGATCTTTTAGGGAGGTTGCCGAAGTCGACAACCGGTAACCGTTGGATAATAGTCTGCACTGACTACCTCACACGCTACACTGTCACCAAACCTGTGCCGACTGCAGAAGCTCCAGAGATCGCAAAATTCCTTGTAGAAGACATTATTTTGAAGCATGGAGCACCACGTGTCATGATATCTGATAGTGGAAAAGTATTCCAGTCAAAACTAGTATCAGAGGTAATGTCACGGTGCAACATTGTCCACAGAATGACAACTGCATACCATCCTCAGACAAATGGTCTTACGGAACGTTTTAACAAAACGTTAGCCGACATGCTGTCGATGTACGTCGATGTTGAGCAGAAGGATTGGGATACAATTCTGCCAGTTGTGACATTTGCTTACAATACCGCAAGACAAGACACCACAGGCTTCACTCCGTTTTTCCTGCTCCATGGCCGTGAAGCTGAGACGACAATGGATACACTGTTCCCGTTCCAACCGGACGACACTCAGGATGACTATGTTAAACAGCTCAGCACCAGGGTCGAAGAAGCAAGACAGCTGGCTCGCATACGGACACTGGACGCCCAGGAGAAGGACCGTCAGCGGTACAACGACAAGCACCGACCTGTTGTGTATAGCCCAGGAGATCCGGTATGGATTTTTACCCCAGTACGGAAGGTTGGACTGTCAGAAAAGTTATTGAAGCGATACTTTGGTCCGTATCGTGTCATACGCCGCCTGTCAGACGTCACATACGAAGTTGAGGATTATGAGCCGTCGTCGAAACGTCGAAAACGAAGAGACATTGTTCACGTCCTGCGCATGAAGCCTTACTACGATCCTGAAGAGCAGGTAGACGACAATGGTTTCTTGTTCAAAGACTTTAAGGACAGTAATGTTCCTGATGAAGCCACGACAGGAACGTCTGTCGTCGATAATCGCGGAGAAGGGAAGGATTCTCTTGAACTGTCATACAGAGGACCCATGACACGGTCAAGATCCAGGACATTGCAGCTGGCTCCACAGGGATCATAACAGCGGGTCGCTGTTTCTCCAGGAGAGGGAGCAATGCCGCGAGAGACTACGAACCCCATCTGCCGCCGTGGCGCAGGGGATAGCGTCACGGACTGCGAAGCAGAAGGTCGCCGGTTCATTCCCGCCCACCGGCAAAAATTTATTTCTTTGTAATTTACTATTCCAGAAGGTTCTACATCTTTCTTATGTTCACTTGTAAATTCTACTTGTTTCTTATGTTAACTGTTCTTCTAATTTCTGGTAAATTCTGTCTGTGTATAAATAGCAGAGCACTCTGCCCGAGAGGCAGTCAGTGCTGCGTGTATGTTGAGTTCGTAATAAACGTGCTTTCAGTATAAGTGCTGTGTTTAGTTGCCTTCGAAGTCAAGCCTGCTTTCATTGCAACGCGACAATATAATGATATTTCCAATAAAAATTGTATGTAGGTATTCTATAAAAATTAAAATAATATTTTCAATGAAGTTTAGCACAAATGAGCAACATAACCAATAATCTCGTGAAAAACTCATTTTCATTCGCAAAGCTTACAATGTCCCACATTTTAATAATTCAAAAGAATATGTCAATAATTCTACATAATAAAAGTGAACAGCATCAATATTTCACTGATCTTGAACTATTTGAAGTAATGCCATATGTTTTCAAATTTTGTTTTCAAATTTGCTGCGATTTGTTCCTGATTAAATTATAATCGCAATAAAGATTGTTTTTGATAAAAGAACAAGAAATAACAGAAGCGGTGAAGAAAAATACACATGGAAAACAATGACAAGAAGATGGGCAGGGCGATAGGACACGTGTCAAGACTTTGAGTTCCTCCAGTTAGAGACCGATCAAGTATACAGCCACCAGAGCCGCTTGGCGATATTCAGTGTTGCGACTGTATTTGTTGTGTTTCAACAGGTAGAGATGACACATGTGTGTAAGCCTTGTTCTTCCTGTTTCTTATTGTTTCACCATAATGATATAATGAAACATGAATTATTTACTCTTTCATCCTCAATGTGCATGGGTATCCGTAATGTATCTTGAACGTGAGGCGAAGTTGCGAAGTATTACCGACTGCCGATTTTCCGTTGTTGCAGCTGTACAACTTCTTCAACGCGCTGCTGACACACATGCCGGACCCTACGGTGCCTCGTCCCGTGGGGTCAGAGGTCGTCAAGAGTCCCACCTCAGGTGAGCCGCTTACCTTTACTTGTCAGTATAAACAACATCATGCTATTGTTAGACAAGAGTAAGTAAGGAGTATTTTCTCAAAATTAGCTTTGTGCAAAATGGACAAAGTAAATTTGTTTCAGAACTGGCGTCCAATATATTGGAAGCCGACTTTTTATTATTTTAGAACACAATACTATTTCGTTCTACTTTGAGACCCAATACTGGATGTCTGTCGCTTTCAGTTTAATGCTTCTTGCTGCCATCTGTCACCAAAATTACGTGTTGCAATGAAAAACAGCGAACATTTCTGATCCAATGCAGAGTGCGAAACACATGATATTAGTAGTTGAAGCTATTTTTTGTATTAACCCATTTCTTCCCAGTGTTGCGTACACGCAACACAAAATTTAGCCTTACAAAATGCAGTCGAAATGGATTTACTACACAAAACTCACCACACATGTGTTAAAAGGCACTCACGAGCTCTTTGTATATGTGTTAAAGTTTCACAATTACCTTAACACTTCGAATAAGTTGAAAGATTTACAAACGTCAATGTCAAGTTCAGCTTCACACAGATTGTTTTTCAATATTTCATGAGTGATACCATCAATGTAAGTCAGAGTTATCATATAATAGACAATATTGCACAGTTTGAACAAATAGAAGAGTGTGATCACAAAAACTAAATTTTTCTATTTTTTTACTAGGAAACAGCGCAACATTATGGGTGGTGCAAATTACAACACATACTGCTAGTTTGTAATATTTGTAATGTTATTTCAATTATTTTAAAGAGAACCTAATGACTAAATATAACACTTTGTCACAATTTCTATTTTTGGTAAGAAATGGGTTAATTTATGACTCTGGCACGAATTATAAGTTCCACAATGTGTTGAATTCATATTCACATACTTAACTGCCTTCCAGACCGGTATCGATTTTTTTTTTTATTTTGGAAACAAAGTATGTATTTTTTTTCAAATATACATTAGACAGGATCTAAAAGACATGAAAAAGTACTAGAATTAGATTTATTCTGTTTTTTAAATATTTCTAGACTGAAGGGGTTGAAGAATATACTATATATTAATCATAAAACAGCTTTAATTTTTTTCCCCCAAAACGCAATGATTTCTACAGAAATTGCTTAATTTCCTCACATGGTACCTCAACACTTATCTAGCAAAACTCTATTTCTATTTTAAGCCTGGCGTCAACAGACGAAATACTTAATTTGGAGAATTTATTTATTGACCATTGGCCATTGACCATTGCAGTACCTTTCTCCAGCTAATTTTTGTAGGTAGAATAGTGTTAATTTCAATAATGCCATTTTAATTGTACATTTTAGTCTACTGATTACAATATGTTAACTGTTTAGTTTTAGTGCTAAATTTTCAATAAGCACTACAGTTTGTATTCTTTTTTTAACATTTGATGGTTTTATTTGTTCATCATTCACTGTGTGTTTTTCGGTTATATTTTTTTTCTCTGGTGTGATGCCTGTATAGCTGCTGCCTCATGAGATTTGCTTTCTGTTCGTTTTATTATTGCCAGCCGCAAATCTGCCTGTCTGAGACGTCGAACATGTGTATCTTCGTAGACCATTTTTAAAAATTTCTATTGAAATAAAATGAAAAGGATACTCTCAATCTGTAATTGTAAATGCATAATGTGAAATACCACTCCCATGAACCACAGACATTGCCGTGGTGGGGTGGCTTGCGTGCCTCAACGATACAGATAGCCGTACCGTAGGTACAATCACAACGGAGGGGTATCTGTGAAGAGGCCAGACAAACGTGTGGTTCCTGAAGAGGGGCAGCAGCCTTTTCAGTAGTTACAGGGGCAACAGTCTGGATGATTGACTGAGCTGGCCTTGTAACATCAGCTAATGTGGCTTTGTCACACAGCTACTGCGAACGGCTGAAAGCAAGGGGAAACTACAGCCGTTACCTTTCCCGAGGACATGCAGCTCTACTGTATGAACATATGATGATGGCATCCTCTCGGGTAAAATATTCCGGAGGTAAAAAAGCCCCCCATTCGGATCTCCGGGCGGGGACTACTCAGGAGGATGTGATCATCAGGAAAGACAATACTGGCATTCTACGGGTCGGAGCGTGGAAAGTTAGATCCCTTAATCGAGTAGGAAAATTAGAAAATTTAAAAAGGGAAATGCATAGGTTGAAGTTAGATATAGTGGGGATTAGTGAAGTTCGGTGGCAGGATGAACAGGATTTCTGGTCAGGTGAGTACAGGATTATAAATACAAAATCAATTGGGGGTATCACAGGAGTAGGATTGATAATAAAAAAGAAAATAGGAATGCGGGTAAACTACTATGACCAGCACAGTGATCGCATTATCATTGTCAAGATAGACACGAAGCCAACACCGACAACAGTAGTACAGGTTTATATGCCAACTAGCTCTGCCGATGATGAGGAAATCGAAGAAATATATGAGGAGCAAAAGGAAATTATTCAGACAATTAAGGGAGAGGAAAATTTAATTGTTATAGGAGACTGGAATTCGGTAGTAGGACAAGGAAGGGAAGGGAAGATAGTAGGTGAATATGGTCTGGGCAAAAGGAATGAAAGAGGAAGCCGCCTGGTAGAATTTTGCACGGAACATAATTTAGTTATAACAAACACCTGGTTCAAGAATCACAAAAGAAGGTTGTATACGTGGAAGAGACCAGGATACACCGGAAGGTATCAGATAGATTTTATAATGGTAAGACATAGATTCCGGGACCAGGTTTTAAACAGTAAAACATACCCAGGGGCAGATATAGACTCTGACCATAACTTGTTGGTTATTAACTGTAGGCTGAAACTGAAGAAACTACAAAAAGGTAGGAAAATAAGTAGATGGGACCTGGATAAATTGAAGGATCCTGAGGTTCTTAAGAATTTCAGAGGGAGCTTTAGGCAACAATTGGCAGAAACAGGGGAAAATAAAACAGTAGAAGAGGAATGGGTAAAATTGAGAGATGAAATAGTGAAGATAGCAGAGGACAAAATAGGTAGGAAGGCAAGACCTACAAAAAATTCTTGGATATCACAGGAGATACTAAATTTAATCGACGAAAGGAGAAAATATAAAAATGCAGTAAATGAAACAGGCAAAATGAAGTACAGACGACTAAGAAATGAGATTGACAGGAAGTGCAAAATTGCTAAGCAGGAGTGGCTAGAAGGCAAATGCAAGGATGTAGAAGAATGTATAAATAGGGGAAAAATAGATACAGCCTACAGGAAAATAAAAGAAACATTTGGAGATAAGAGAAACAGATCTATGAATATCAAGGACACTGATGGAAAACCAGTTCTCAGCAAAGAAGGGAAAGCTGAAAGGTGGAAAGAGTATATAGAGGGGCTCTACAAAGGAAATGAACTTCGAGACAATATTGTAGGAAGGGAAGAGGATGTAGATGAAGATGAAATAGGACATACTGTACTGAGAGAAGAATTTGACAGAGCCCTCAAAGACCTAAGTCGAAACAAGGCCCCTGGAGTAGATGATATTCCCTCAGAGCTACTGAAGTCTCTGGGAGAACCAGCCATGACAAACCTGTTTCACCTGGTGCGTAAGATGTATGAGACAGGAGAATTACCCTCAGACTTTAAGAAAAATGTTATAATCCCCATTCCAAAGAAAGCAGGTGCAGACAGGTGTGAAAACTACAGAACCATCAGTCTAATGAGTCATGGTTGCAAAATATTAACACGAATTATATACAGAAGGATGGAAAAGGTGGTAGAAGCCGACCTCGGAGAAGATCAGTTTGGGTTCAGGAGAAATGTAGGAACACGGGAGGCAATCCTCACGTTACGGCTTATCCTAGAAGATAGATTAAGAAAAGGCAAACCTACATTTCTAACTTTTGTAGATTTGGAGAAGGCTTTTGACAATGTTGATTGGAATAAACTCTTTCAAGTTCTGAAGCAAGCAGGAGTAAAATATAGGGAACGTAAGGTTATTTATAACTTGTACAAAAACCAGACAGCGGTTATCAGAGTTGAAGGGCATGAAAGGGATGCAGTGGTTGGAAAGGGAGTAAGACAGGGTTGTATTCTTTCCATTGTTATTCAATTTGTACATTGAGCAAGCTATAAAGGAAAGCAAGGAGAAATTTGGAGAAGGAATTAAAGTTCAGGGTGAAGAATTAAAAACATTGCGTTTTGCCGACGACATTGTAATAATATCAGAGACAGCAAAAGATCTGGAAGAGCAGTTGAAGGGAATGGACAGTGAGTTGAAAGGTGCCTATAAGATGAACATTAACAAATGCAAAACTAGGGTAATGGAGTGCAGTGTAAGGAAATCAGGTGATGCTGAAGGAATTAGATTGGGAAACGAAGCAATAAAGGAGGTATATGAGTTTTGTTATTTGGGCAGTAAAATAACAAATGATTGTCGCAGTACAGAGGATATAAAATGCAGAATGGCAATGGGTAGAAAAGCATTCCTGAAAAAGAGAAATTTGTTAACATCGAATATTGATTTAAGCCTAAGGAAGTCTTTTCTGAAGGCATTTGTATGGAGTGTTGCCGTGTATGGGAGTGAGACATGGACGATAAACAGTGCGGACAGGAAGAGGATTGAGGCTTTTGAAATATGGTGCTACAGAAGAATGTTGAAGATTAGGTGTGTGGATCGCGTAACTAATGAGAAGGTATTGAAGCGAATTAGAGAGAAAAGAAATTTCTGGCATACCTTGACTAAAAGAAGGGATAGATTGGTAGGACACATTCTTAGACATCAAGGAATTGTGAATTTAGCATTGGAGGGAAGTGTGTGGGGTAAAAATCGCAGAGGAAGACCAGGAGATAGATACAGTAAGCAGATTCAGACAGATGTAGGTTGCCGTTCTTATGTGGAGATGAAGAGGCTTGCTCAGGATAGGGTATTGTGGAATGCTGCATCAAACTAGTCTCCGGAATGAAGACCACAACAACAACAATGAGAAATAAACTAATATATCAACAAGCAAGCCCGGCAATGCTTCGCAATTTCTAACTATGTTCGGCAACTATATGTAAAATGTTGCTCAAAATTAATCGAACGACATGAATGGCTTTTCGTCTGATTCGCACGGAACCCAACTAACGTATCTGCTTTGCGGTTACTCTAATTGGTCCTCGGTACGGTTGTTTTACAGTTGAAAACCAACTAGTCACCACCAGAAAAACTACTCTGAATCTCAGTAACTCAAGATGTCATACCACGATACTAAAAATATCAGGGAACACCTTATCACAGATACGAAAGTCCCAAAAGGTTTGTAAGCTGATATTTATTACAAGAAATTACATACCTTACATGTTACCACTTTCATTATTACGTCAGATAGTTAATGCACGTAGTAAGTACGTTGTATTCGTGATTGCTTATTCAAAGTAACATACCATACGCAATAGTTAACACAAAATGACATTAAAAATTTAAGTTACTCACGAACTGCTAGTTAAGAATATGTAAGAACTTAAAAATTCAAACCCAGGTCATGCAGACTAAGCAAAGATTTCGTGACTGACTAAGCATACAGAGAGTGATATACCTCGATTTTAGAGTATCAGTTAGCAAATATCAACTTGAAATTACACAACGTAAACATTTTTAATGGACGCATCTATTGCCCCTGTTTCTACATGTTACCACTAGTGACTTTATTGTGGTTCAACCTAACTCCTACTTGTTAGAGAAGGAATATCACGTTTAATGTGAATATCAGACAACAATGTAGTTATACCTTATTCACTTGGCGTATCCAGAAGTGAATAGCATCGAACCCAGACCATAAGTACAGAGTGTCTCACAAAAGACGCATGCCAGGCGTCTGCGGATCTCGCGGCACGGGTCTCGGCCGCCACCATCGCATCCGCCGGCCACGTCAGCGCCCGATTCAAGGACTCTATTGTGCCGGAATTCGTCCAGTGTTCGCAAATGTGTTCAAAAGATGTCAGGCCGCTCTTTCCTTAGAGGAACATCATTTTGAACATCTAATGTAAATAATGGTAAGCTTAGGTTACTCAGATGGCAATGTTTTTTAGACTTTATCTCAGCGTATGCGCCCGTGGTACAATACAGTCCGAGAATCGGGCGCTACCGTGCCGGCGGATGCGGTTGCGGCAGCCGGGAGCCGTTCCGTGCGATCTGCGGACGCCTGGCAGGCGTCTTTCGTGACACACCCTGTATATCAACCTTGCATCAATGCAACACACCACGAACTCCACTTCTGTGACTCATTGCGCCACATTGGATGACAATTCTGACACACAGGCTCCCTGTAGTGGTTTGCAGCACCTTCAGTACATTCATTTACTTTGTTGACTGAATCGCGATGAACTTGCTGCCTCGCCTACTGAGTGCATACATTCGACTCAATTTTGTAATCAACGAAATAAATTCACGCAACTTCCACCTACACAGAAATGCCAACAGTGCAGTTCGCAGAAATTTAAATAGGGAGTGTTCCTTTCCAGTTGAATTATATGCATTGTCTGACAGCACTGTGGAATGTGGAAGTTTTGGAAGAATTGTTGTCGAGTTGACTTCTGGAGGTGCTGTAACCACGTGACAGCTAGTAGCGTAATGGTAAGAGTAGTGCATAGTACATGAGAGGTCGCGAGTTCGAGTACATTCACTACTACATTTTTTGAACGTAAATCTGCTGTCTGCTAAAGTTATCAATCTGATGAAACTTTGCATCACTTCTCAATCCAAAATACTTGCATGTGAAAAAAGGGCTAACTTCTGCGATATTTTGTTCTTTTTCTACTTTAGTAGACGGTTGCAGGCAGATAATCCATCTCGGAACTTTTGTCGTATATATGAGGAGAGCGCATCGTGCGAAAATACGCCATAAAAGTATTTTCTACATTAGCTGTTGTGTGGTAGTGGCATTTTATTCTTCTTCAAACTTTGTTTGACAGCTTTAACGCCGGCCACGGTGGCCGAGGGGACTGAGGCGCTCCAGTCACGGTCTGCATGGCTACTACGGTCGGGGGTTCGAATCCCCCCTCGGGCATGAATATTTGTGCCGTCCTTTGTGTCAGCTAGTTCATAAGTAGTTTGTAAGTTTAGGGACTGATGACCCATAGACTCTACAAACGTTTGAACTGCTTTAACTCATAACAAGTTTTTTACATGCATGTAATCAACAAACTGCATGTGCATCGCCAGACTGTTATAGATAACATCAGAGAATTCGCACATATCGTTGATGATTAATTTCTGTCTCGTGTTTATTTTTTTAACAATACTAAAAGATGCCTTACTAAAATTGTGCACTGTATTATAAGAAATGAAATAAAACTACCCACGATAAGCTTACGACGAAAGACTGTTTTAATAAAACTGAGCAGCTGTACACAAGCGTGCCTCTATCGGCACGAATTAGTAAAATACTACTCAGATTTTAATTGGGTCTGTGTTTAATTGGTATGCTCTGTTATACTCAAGAGAAATGCAAATATTACATTCATAAATAAAGTTATGTATTCCTAGAAACCCAAACTTTGCTTGTCATTAGCGGAAAGATGCGTTACACGTTGTGCAACATTGTAAGTTTTTCACCATTGCATTATCAGCCGAAAGTATTTTCTTTCGATTTCCTTATCCATTTTTGATCTGACTGCTTGAAGATCTTTCACAGAAAGGATAAAAGTGTTACAGTCCGCGAGAATGAAACCGCGAACTATATCACGGTTTTTCACACGTCAGCACGTTATCACAGAGCTAGCGAGGAGGTATGAGGCTTGCCTTCCTCTTACAAGGCCAATAGTGGTTGTAACTCGTAAAGAGCAACTTTTATAAAACATAAAATAACAAAACTAACAGTTTATCAACCTCAGTGTGAATATGACAGTTTAGCTCTTAACAAGCAGGAAAGCAGTAAAGTTGCTGCCAAAGTATTTTGCATAAATTCTAAACACAAAAATTTAATAACACCTTTCCTTATTTTACAGAACCTGACAAAATCGAATTAACCAAACAAATGAAGATACTTAAAAACAATAAAGTATGCATAGAATACATAATTATAGGGCTAATAAATTCAGGTGGGCCTATTACGACACAGTTGGAAAACTGAGAAAATACCTGAGGTTGGAAACTGCCCCAGTTGATCCACTTCATAAGAAAGGGAATAGAACTGATGATACTAATTACCAAATAACCTTTCTTCTCCCGTTTATATATAAAATTCTCTCACCATGTTTACTTAATCGAGCTAGAAACCAGTTGGAAACTGAAATTGGTGAAGATCAATCAGGTTTTTGACGACTAGATCTTGGCCACAACAAATTCTTAAAGTAGAACTAATCCTTATGCACAAAATGACTTCTAATAACAATGTTGTGTGTATATTTGCGAATTGTAGTAAGACAAACGGCTCACGTGATTGTGAGTCCCTTTTCCAAATTTTAAAGGAACTAGGGCTAGATAATAAAATACTAATATTACCCGAAATTATAAACAACACTAGCTCTAATATTAAATTAATGGGAGAAAGTTCAGAACCATTTGATATAGAGATTGGTTTAGACATAGATGGACACTCCACATTACCGCTTAATTGTGTTTTGGTTAAGGTAATTACAGAATGGTTAAAAAAAAGGCCGAGTCGAAGTATAAATCAATATATATTGATTGTACCTCGTAAGTTGCAGTTGGGCCCATACGTGAATAATAAATAACACTAATACAGTCAAATGTAGTAGATATCTTTTTAATAAAACGAATACCAAGATGCAGCCCCGCCTCTTCATGTGATGGTGTTGGCTTCAGTGCGCAGACTGGTTTGATGCAGCCTTCCAAGCTACCCTGTTCAGCGCAAGCCTCTTCATCTGAGAATACGAACGGCAACCTACATAATAATAATAATAATATGGTTTTCTGATCTGCAGGACCTAATTGAGGAGTAAGATCCATGTCATGGAACAAGTCAATACATGAAGTTAAACACAATAATGGTAATATAAAAATTTTAAGTAGTCCTATGCACACGACAATCTTAAGGTTAAATGAACAGAATAAAAAATGGAATTAGCTTAATTGCTTAACTTTTCTAGGAGTTCCTCGACAGAAGAAAGAGAGTGAGCTATGACGTAACTCTTCAATTTAGATATGAAAGAGCGTGGTTTAGTACTAAGATTCAGTTCTTGTGGCAGATTGTGGGAGTGGATGCTGCAGAATACTACACACCTTTCTGCACAAGTGTCAAGGTGGTGTGATGCAAAATAGGTTCGACTTCTGTCTAGTATTCACCGAGTGAAAGCTACTAACTCGTGGGAATAAGCTGATTTTATTATCAACAAAATGCGTATTGTGACGCCAGTGTCAGAATTACCAGACTAATGAAAAGAGGTCGACATGACGTTCGTGAACTAACATCACATATTACTCGAACCGTCCGTTTCTGAGCCAAAAATATCATTTTTGTATTAGTCGCGTTACCCCATAAAATAACGCCGTACGTCATAAGTGAGTGAAAGTAAGCGTAGTAGACTATTTTTCGTGTTGAAAAATCAACTATTTCAGATATTGTTCTACATCTACATGTGATACTCAGCCTGGCAGAGAGTTCATCGAACCACCATTATACTATTTATCTCTCATTCCATTCTCGAAGAAAGAACACCGGAATCTCTCCGTTCGAGCTCTGATTTCTCGTATTTTATTCTGATGATCTTTTCTACCTACGTAAGTGGCAGTCAACAATTTATTTTCGCATTCGGAGGAGAATGTTGGGTATTGGAGTTTCGTAAGTAGCCCACGCCGAAGCGGTAAGCGCTGTTGTTCTAATGATTCCCATCCCAAATCCTGTATCATTTCCGTAATGCTGTCTCCTTTGTATCGTGACAATACAAAACGAATTGCCCTTCTTTGAACTCTTTCGATGTCCTCCTTCAAACCCACGTGATAAGGATCCCACACTGGGCAGCAAAACTCCAAAAAAGGACGGACAAGCGTAGTGTATGCAGTCCCTTTAGTAGTTTTGTTGCATCTTTTAATGGTTCTGCCAATAAAACGAAATCTCTAGTTCGACTTTCCCACGACATTATCTACGTATTCTTTCCAGTTTAAGTCTGAAGTAGTAGTAATTCTTAGGTATTTTGTGGAGTTTACGGCCTTAATCTTTGACTAATTTATCTTGTAAACAAATTTTAACGGATTTCTTTTCTTACTCATGGGGACGACTTCACACTTCTCATAATTTAGAGTCAACTGCCAATATTTACACTGTAGTGATATCTTTTTCAGATTGTTCTGCAGTTGGTTTTGATCTTCAGATGATTTTACTAGACGGTAAATGACGGCGTCATCTGCAAACAACGTAAGAGAGCTACTTAGATTTTTTCCCAAATAGTTTATGTAAATAAGGAGTTGACTAGAAGCCGTTTGTGACCGTACGGTGTCAAAAGCCTTCTGGAAATCAAGAAATACGGAATCAATTGGAGAACGCTTGTTCTAATGATAAATAAAACAGAATTTAGTTTTGCAACAAGATCCTGAACATGGGCTTTCCATGACAGCTTACTGTTTATCTGACACTTAGAAATTTGAATTATTCAGTTTCACTTACCATATGCCTATTATGTGTAATAACAAGTCTGCTTTCGTCATATTATGTGTTAGAAATTGTAAAAACTGAGTTTTAATGTTATTTAACATCAATTTGCTTTTATACAAGCAATGAACGTTTCTCTTCATGGCATGTATAAAACAAATTGATGTTGTTGAATCTGCTTACTGCATTCGTCCATCGGTCTCCCTCTACTATTTTTACCGCTCGCATAGAACGATCAGAATTACGAAGTTGCGCAGCTCCGGCTTGTTGTGCGGGCCAGTCTATCCCTTGCGCCTTTGCTGAGCCGAGTCGGCAGTTCTGGTAGTTGAGTGGCCGGTGTCTGCCCTGGTGGCGGCAGCTGTCGGAAACTGCCCGCCGCGTCTGCACCAGACGGTGGTGGAGCTACCTGCTGGGCTGCACGACGCAATCCTGTGGTAGCGCCGCCTAGTGTACGGACGCATAACAATGTGGCGTCGGTGCTATCGGCTCCTAGTACGCATGCAAACCAACCTTCAAGGAGAAAAAAAATATTCTAACGTTTGTATAGTTAAGTGAACAAACTACATCTACATCTACATCTACATACATACTCCGCAATTGACCGTAAGGTGCGTGGCGGAGGGTACACTGTATCACTACTAGGCATTTCCTTTCCTATTCCACTCCCAAATTGAACGAGGAAAAAAAGAATGCCTATATTCCTCCGTACGAGCCCTAATTTCTCTTATCTTGTCTTTGTGATCTTTACGCGAAATGTAAGTAAGTGGCAGCAATATCGTACTACACTCAGCTTCAAATTCCGGCCCTCTAAATTTACTTAACAAAAATTCACGAAAAGAACGTCGTCTTTCTTCCAGCGATCCCCAATTGAGTTGCCGGAGCTTTTCCGTGACACTCGCGCATTGGTCGAACCTACCGGTAACAAATCTAGCTGCTCGCCTCTGAACCGCCTCTATGTCTTCCTTCAAACCGATCTGCTGCGGATCCCAAATACTTGAGCAATACTCAAGACGTGGTCGTACAAGCGTTTTATACGCGGTCTCCTTTACAGGTGAAGTACATCTTCCCAAAATTCTCCCAATAAACCGAAGTCGTCTGTCCGCCTTACTCACAACTGTCCTTCCGTGCTCGTTCCATTTCATATCGCTCTGCAATGTTACGCCTAGATATTTGAACGACGCGAGAGCATCAAGAAGCTCACTACTAATGCTGTATTCGAACATTATAGCATTGTTTTTTCTACTCATGCGCATCACCTTACATTTTTCTACATTGAGAGCTAGCTGCCAGTCTTCGCACCAACTAGAAATTTTATCTAAGTCAACTTGTATGCTATTACAGTCAGTTACAGACGACACCCTCCCATACACCACAGCATCATCAGCAAACAGCCGCAAATTACAACTTACTCTGTCCATCAGATCATTTATATAGATAGAAAATAATACCGGTCCTATCACACTCCCCTGGGGCACGCCTGACGATACACTCGTCTCTGATGAACACTCGCCGTCGAGAACAACGTACTGCGTTCTATTACTTAGGAAGTCTTCCAGCCAGTCACAAATCTGTCAACCTATTCCATAAGCTCGTATCTTCGTTAGCAGTCTGCAGTGTGGCACTGCGTGGCACCGCGTCGAACTACTGAGGTCATCCGTGCCTATATTTAAAATTTCCTTAAAAATGTCGTGGGGGGAAACGCAGGAGTGCGTCTCATAACGAATAAGAATACGTGAAAGCGCATTATCGTAACCAAGGTAGAAACAACACCGACATCAGTACTAGATGTTTATATGCCAACTAGCCCTGCCGATGATGAGGAGATTGGAGAAATGATGAAGCAATAGAAATTTTTTGATACTTAAGGGGGAGGAAAGCGTAATTATCATGGGGGACGGGAAATCGGGAATAGGAAAAGCAGCAGACACCAGGATACACCAAAATGTTTCACATTTATTTTTTTTATAACGATAAGATATAGGTATCGAAGAAGAGGCTTTAAATTGTAAGACATTTCCAGGGGTAGAGCTAAAGCAGGGAAGGCCTCAGAGGATCATATAGGTAGGACAGGGCTCAATAGATATACTTGGATAACACGAGAGGTAACTGATAAAAGGATAAAATATAAAAATGCAGCAGTGGAAGCAGGCAAAAGGCAGTACAACTCCTGAAAATGAGGTTCACAGGAAATGTACACTGGGTAAGCAAGAGTGACAATAGGTCAAATACAAGTCCGTAGAAGAATCTATAGCTATGGGGAAGATACGTACTACCTACAGGAAACTAAGAGACTATGGAGACAATGAAAGCAAGTACATGAATATCAAGAGCTGAAATGGATACCAGTACTAATCAAAGAAGATAAATTTGAGAGGAGGAAGCAATATTTAGAGGGTCTATACAGGGGAAATGAATTTGAAGGCAGTATTGCAGAAAGTGAAGACGAAGTGGGTATAATATATAAAACTTCGTAATGACTTTGACAGAGCACTGAAAGATATGAGTCGAAACAAAGCGCGTGCAGTAGACAACATCATATCAGAGATGCAGTACTCTATAATGTTATCTATGTGTATACTCACACTGAATGGTAGATGTTACAGCCGGCCGCGGTGGCCGCGGGAACTAAGGCGCTCCACTCACGGTCTGCACGGCCACTACGGTCGGGGGTTCGAATACCCCCTCGGGGGGGGGGGGACTGAGGCGCTTCAGTCACGGTCTGCACGGCCAGTACGGTCGGGGGTTCGAATCCCCCCTCGGGCTTGGATATTTGTGCCGTCCTTAGGATAAGCTAGTTGTTAAGTAGTTTGTAAGTTTAGGGACTGATAACCCCGTAGTTAAGTCCCATAAGCTTAACAAACATTTGAACATTTGAACCCCCTCGGGCATGGATATTTGTGCCGTCCTAGTTCGTAAGTAGTTCATAAGTAGATTGTAAGTTTAGGGACTGATGACCCTGTAGTTAAGTCCCATAGACTATACAAACATTTGAACATTTTGGAGATGTTACAGTTTGCTGTTAAAAATGGTAACGTATTCTCATATGCAAAGGTTGTAATAAGGTATAACTGGAATGAAATGACTGCTTCCCGTGGGAGGTTCGAATCCTCCCTCGGGCATGGATGTTTGTGCTGTCTTTAGTATAAGTTATTTTATAAGTAGTTTGTAAATTTAAGGACTGATGACCCCTCAGTTACGTCCCATAAGCTTAACAAATATTTCAGCATTTTGGAATGAAATGATATGTAAAAATGAGGGGTAGCGGGTAACAGTGTAAGTCAGTGAAAGCACACACTTACTCCAAGCTGTTACATCGGAATAGCGAGCACATAACCCGCCATATGATACGATTTGGAAGCCAGCTCAGAAAATAAACAATTTGTTTCAGTGCCTGTAACCGTACTTATCGTGCTGTAGAAGTCGTATTACGTAGTGAAATGTCATGCAACGTGCACAAAAATCGGACAACGGATTGTAAGAAGGGTTCAGCGGTAATGCTGAAGTTCAGTATGGTGTTGGCCTACACTTACCCATGATGACAGATTCCACTCTTGCAAGCATACGTTAAATCAGATACTGGAAAGTTTCTTGGGGAATGGCAGCCCATTATTCACGAATTATTCTGCACGGAGAAAAGGTATCGATGTCGGTCTGTGAGGCCTGGCACTAAGTCGGCGTTCCAAACCATTCCAAAGGTGTTCTATAGGATTCAAGTCAGGACTCTGAGCAGGTCAGTCTATTACAGGTGTGTTACTGTCTTGTAACCACTCCGCCGCAGGCCGTGCATTATGAACAGGTGCTCGATCGATCGTGTTAAAAGATGCAGTCGTCATCCCCTAACTGCAGTGGGATGCTATTATAGTGCCACGAAAAAGAAAAGAGATGCAAGGCCTTTACATGGACAAACACGACCGTACCGTAACACCACTGCCTCGTAATTTTACAAACGCTGGCAGATGACGTTCACCCGGCATTCGCCATATGTGCCATGGGATCGTGTACCATGATTCGTCACTCCACACAACGTTTTTCTACTCTTCAATTGTTCAGTGTTTATGCTGCTTACACCAAGCAAGGCGTCGTTTGACATTGGCCTGCGTGATATGTGGCTTAAGTGCCGTTGCTCCACCATGAAATCTCAGTTACAAATTCCCGCAAACTACACAGTATGACCTTCTTCAAATGTCAGCAGTTGCTGTTAGTCAACATACGAGGTCGGCCTGTACACTTTCGTACCGTACGCGTACTTCACTATCACATCAGAAACAGAGGACCTAGGGATCTTTATAAGTGTACAGACGTCTAGCGCTAGTGACATGGAGTTCCGTGGAGCGCCCCATTTCGATTTCTTCTTTTGCTCCTCCTTCCTCAGCTTAACAATAGTATGATGATTTATTTTCGCGTACCGCGTATTTATCCGCGACGTTAGAGTTCGCGACGACGCTATACCCGTTCCGCACGACTCAAGGGAAACCGATTTTGCACTCACGCAACAGGACGAACGAATAACTTTTTAATTAAATATACTTAACTTCTTTCACTTTTAACACTTGTAATACTTTTCACTTTCAAAATAATACTGTTTCACAATCAACTTGAACACTCCTCGAGCCGCGATACGTACGTCCGACAATAGTCATGGGGCGGAAGATACTGCTGTGCTGCCTGCGCTACCACTGGCAAGCGCCACCGTCTAACATTGTCTTTGGTCTGAGAAGAGCTGTTTTATGCAACTATCGATCTTTGAGTTTCCACACAAAGCAAAACGTTTTACATAATCAAACAAGACGTCGTTAATAAATACAACTAGTCCAAAATACATTTACAAAAGCAGTTGTAAAAAAAATTGACAAATACAATTTACGTTATACTGAACAGATGACAACAAGTTATTACGTTTACGTGTAATACACACACATTATCCTGTATATCATGAAAGAGGTGACATTTATGAAACATAAAAATTACGTAGACATTTCACACATTTTTAAAAACTAGTTTTCATTTGCTTAACATGTAAGGGTTACCTTACAATCTCACGGTCTCTAATGACTACTGAGGTCGTTGAGATGGGTACCTGGAAGTAAGTGACAACACAATGCACCTAATATGAAAAACATATGTTTTTGGGGGTGCACGAAAGCTTTTGACCACATATTCCAGGATGCGAAATTTACGGTCACCAGTTCGCAATTGGTGACAAAATAGGCAGCTGGCGATCTGAGCTTACGTTTATTTTCTGAAAACACTGGAGCTAGGTTAAAAATGATAAGCGTGAAGAACTGATGAATAAGGCAAGCATACATTTCCAGGTACTTTGTATGAGTACTTTCAATTTTTTAATACCCTTTCTCAGTATTAGTGCAAATAATAGAACTCATTGAACTCCAGTTTTCTTTCGACCTCACGGCTACCTTATCTTGTCAGTACAGTTCAGGTTTGTTCAAGCAGCTGTCAGCGAATTCACGTTTTCTGTTAAAAAACAAATGTTTGTATAGGTTATGGGACTTAACTACGGGGTCATCAGTCCCTAAACCTACAAACTACTTATGAACTAACTAAGACTAAGGACGACACAAATATCCATTCCCGAGGGGGGATTCGAACCCCGGACCGTAGCGGCCGTGCAGACCGTGACTGGAGCGCCTCAGTCCCCTCGGCCACCGCGGCCGGCACGTTTTTTGTGCAGGGCTGTGTATAAACTGTGCCTTCTCCTGCTTCTGCCACATTAGGTGTGGCTGTTCCCTGCACACACAATGACAGCAACCAACCTGATTAGCATGCTGCACTTGGATTATTTTTTCTGGCGCTTCAAAGCTACCATATTTGCCAATGCGCAAAGCTATACGAGTTGCAGTGCGATTGGACACACATGATTCGTCGTGTGTTTTTATTTTTTTTTTCCGATTCTTAAAAGTCTTGAAAGCTGTAGCTGTTATCGCGAGCCACTATTAAATATTTAAATTTCATAGGCAATTGTAAGGTAATCCAATAAAACACTCTTAAACATTGTCAGCTGATTCATCTGCGAGAATTCAACCACAAATGGCGCGAATAACGTATTAGGAGAGCAAGTACCAAATACTAAAAGCAGCGTGCAGGACGTGACTGAAGACAGATAAACGGCAGGATTTGCTGGTAATATCTATGACTGGACCTCGTCTGTATGAGGTCGACTTAAAGGTGCCACTAATACGTCGTACTTCTCAGCAGAAAGATAACGCTACACAAAAATTAAGTGCTAGACTACAATACTGGCATGTATGTTTCTATTAAACAATTTAGTATGGTACAATGTGTTAGGATATTGTTCGTACAGTCACAGGAAGGGGAATTATTTCAGTTTCAGAGAAAGTTGTTGTGGCGACCAAATTTGTTAAAATGGCCGGTGGCTACAGAACTGAAATTTCGTACCCTGGCATTGTGTATATGGGGTTTTATACTGAAATTCATCTGTACTACCACCTTCTAAGGTAAAACACACTTACTTCAGCTAAGATCGCTAATTTATTTTTTGTTTTTTTTTTACCGATATCGCTGAACTATGTCATCATCTTCAGAAACAATATTTTATAAAAAATTTCTCCTATTTTTAATAAAATAAAGGGTTGCTTGTGAAAATAAAATATAACATAAAAAATCGTCAAATGATTTAAATTTGCGTCACCAAAGTGGACCGTCATCTGCATTGCACATTTAAAAACTGTGTGCTTTCTTGCCACAAGTAACGAGGAGTCTCCTTTTCTTATTTTATTTATTTATTTATTTATGTATTTATTTATTATTTTATTTTATTTTATTTACTTTTTTTGCGGCGGTTTCTGAAAAGTCTTCAAAGCTGTTGCAGTTCTCGCGAACCAATATTCAACATTTCAATTTCATACTCAAATTTAAGGTAATCATAAAAAATCTTTTAAACATCGTCAGCCGATTCATCCGCGAGAAGGCGTCTCTTCCTTACTTGCGGCAAAAAATAAATAAATAAATTTGCAATACAGGTGACGCTCCACTTCGGTGATGCAAATTTTAATCGTTTGACAATTATATATATATATATATATATATATATATATATATATATATATATATATATATATATATATAATCATTTTCACAAGTAACTCTTTAATAGTAAAGCAGTCCGCAATCCGAAGATTGGTTTGAACACCACAGTGCTTTACTAGGCATGGTCCTGTTTGGAGGTGGTATGCCGTTGCCTTCCTCCGACTTCGAACTGACTTACCAAGCCAGTTATATGGGGACCTACAGTTTAACGTGGGCTCCGAACCACGGTAGTAACTCTTTATTTTATTGAAAACAGGAGAAAAGTTTAAAAAATTGTTTCTGAAGATGACATAGTTCATCGAAACCCTTAAAAAGACCAACAAATAAACTAGCGATCTTGGCCGAAATAAGTGTGTTTTATATAAACATTTATCGCTCTCCATAGGCATAATAGGCCTCTTAAATATAACCTTCTAAGGTATCTGTTATTCCTTACGAAACAAGGTGTGTTTGACAAACTAATTCTGTCGGAGGTATTTGCTAGTGTAATACCAGCCTTCAGTGTAACTCCACTTGCCTATCTCTCTACAACGCCTCCTACCTCACTCGCCCCCTGCTGCTTGCAGACAGCTCTCCGGACGGCGTCCAGTCGCACCCGCTCTCGGCTCTCTGACTTGTTTACACTGTCCTCGGGTGGCGACGATGTTTTCGGGTCGCTGCGCGTCGGCCCGTCATACCGACCGGATGGCAGAGGGGGGAGACAGGTTCCGCGGCGGCGACTTTAGCCGGCCATGAATAGGCATGAGGCTGGCGCTGTCAGCGCGCGTTGTGTGTGTGCGCCTATACACGTGTGTGTGTGTGTGTGTGTGTGTGTGTGTGTGTGTGGCTATACACGTGAGTGTGTGTGTATGTGACGCAGGGTCGGCGGGCCCGCAGCCGGCGGACGATGAGTGCAGCGACGGCGGGCTGAGCCCCGTGGACAGCGCCTACAAGGGCATCCACGTCGGCTCGCCGCTCACCCGCGCAGACCTCGACAACCTCATCGACTGCTTCCGGAAAAAGAAGGTGAGCCTCTCTTCTGGTATTTCACCAGCCTGTCCTTACAAATTCCGCACAAATGAATTAACCCTTTGAGTGCTGCAGATGTGACATGCCGCGGCGTTCCACTTAAAACCTTAACGTCCCAGGTGCGGTCCATCAGACCACAAGCGCTTATTGGGGTGGGGAAGGATAATGAAGCGTTGTGTAATCGTTGCTTGCAATACCTGCACTGTTTTCCATCGTCAGTAACCACGTTAACGCGAGTCAGAGAATTAGTATTACGTCATCTTTTGTGCTAGCGGTCTCAGAAACAGCACCTGGGCCTTTGCGTTATGGATTCAGCATCGAGCTGTTCCTCTACTTTGCGTGTTACAGACCCTAATTTTCATTATATTATTTTGAAATGGTTTGAAGACCCTTTAGAAAGTGAAATGAGATTAGTCACTGACTATGAGATTCAAAGTGAGCGTAATTCAGACTCAGAATAGTGTGAAAGTGAAGAAGAAATGGAATTGGCACTTGTGAAACGTTGAACATGCTCCACCTGTGGCCCAAAAAAGAAACGAAAGATGTGTTATGTTTGCCATTGTTGCAAGAAGCCCATCTGCCTTGAGTGTTCTGTCAAAATTTGCATTGTGTGTAGAGAAAACATTTGAAAAGATAAAAAGTTACCAATGAAGCAGTAGTGAAATTTTTACTTTTTTTATTAGAGTTTCTTATGTTTCACCATTACATACATAATGAAAGATAAAAATATGACACAAATTAAAATTTAAAGGCCAGAATATTTGACTTTTTACAGTGATAATAAAATAATGTAATGTTAAATACATTTTCTGCAGTTTTACGTTTGAATTTCATGAAATTAATTTTAAAATGTATTTCTTTTACAGAATTTATGTAGACATAAGTAACCTTTTTGTGTAATAAATTGAATTAGTTGACTTAGATAACAATCAAGACTATTTATGATTATTTAAAAATTGCGGTCTGTCAGACCGCACCTGGGACAGAGTGTGACAGAAAAGTGTCCTGGGAACCTAAGGGTTAAGCCACTCTCACACGAAGCAAGATTTGCGGGAAGCATGCCGTGAAGCAGGCAGGGCATGTGACCGGCCGGCCCTGCGGCCTGCTGGAGGGCTGTTAGCTGCAGGATTCTGGATATAGCGCGTGTCCTATTATTCTCGCATGTTTTCGGAATGCTACCTACGCTGGCCAATCACGAGTCGCGTATGGCCTGTGACCTTGCAGCCAGCAAGGCGGGAACTCAAAGAGAACACACCACACGGAACGCAGTGCCACGCGTCCGCCACCGAAGTGCAGTCTTTCACAACAATTGTAAAGAAACTATTCGGTAAAAAAAAAGAAAGAAAAAAATGATTCTCGCACAACTTATAGATGAAACTTCCTGACAGATTAAAGTTGTGTTCCGGAACCGGGACTCGAACCAGGGACTTTTGCCTTTCGCGAGCAGGCGCACTACCGACTGTGCTATCCCGACACGACTCACGATGCCGACGCACAACTTTACTTCCGCCAGTACCTCGCCTCCTACTTTCATATCAGCGCACACTCCGCTGCAGAGTTTCATTCTGGAAACATCCCTTAGGATGTGGCTAAGCCATGTCTCCACCATATCCTTTCTCCCAGGAGTGCTAGTCTTGCATGGTTCGCAGGAGAGCTTCTGAGAAGTTTGGAAAGTAGGAGGCGAGGTACTGGCGGAAGTAAAGTTATGGGGTGGCCTCGTGAGTCATGTCGGGATAGCTCAGTCGGTAGAGCTCTTGCCCGCGAATGGCAGAGGTCCCAGGTTCGAGTCCCGGTTCCGGCACACAATTTTAATCTGCCAGGAAGCTTCATATCAGCACACACTCCGCTGCAGAGTGAAAGTTTCATTCCGGAAACTTATAGATGCATTCTTCTGCTTCATGATGAAATTATTATTATTTTGTTAGTGGTTATAGCTCTTGTGATATTTGCGGATTTAGTACAGTACTACGAGGAATCCGAAAATTTTACGTTGAAAAATAGAGGTCGCTATGAATTTGCGTTAGGTACATGTTAGGTCATATGTTGCTGCGGATGAAATGTAGCTTAAATATTGAATTATTCTTTGAAGTTGGAAGGATGTTGCTTTCTATCACCAATTTCGAGGTAATGGGTTGTATGTAAAGCACTTGTTCCCGATCCCGTGCGTAAGCAAAGAAAACGGGACGAAATTTTCATATCATAACTCATATCTCATAAATGATTTTATTATTTATTTTGGAAAGGGTGGAAGATTATAGTTTAACACCCCACCGCCTACGTGGTCATTAGAGATGAACTTTTTCGTAAATTCGTACACCAGGAGAAGTTTGAGAATCGTAAAATGCAGTGTGGCCGTGCAATCGATGTTCACAGTTCAAACACTTTGTAAGGCGAGATGCCACATACTCTCAGATATTAAATCTACGTTTTCTTTAAATGAAAACATTTTGGTATTAGGCTTTACCATAACTGTCGATTAAAATTGATTAAAACACAAGTATTTTTGTTACCAGTCACTATGTTTAATGTAGCTACAACGCGATTCAAGGATTTAAACACCCATCATTAGGTGGGATAATATTATGCTGTGTACATGTAGGCCAGGTTGACCTGTTGCACTATCTACAAGAGAAAATACAAAACACTACTGCAGAATGTGACTTTTTACAATTGTTCATTGAAGTTAAATGTAAATAATTAAAATATACCTACAGTGCTTAGAGGTCTCTTACATTTTCATAAACTCACTTATGACCTAACTTACCTGTTATAAGTAAACGAAGATGGTGATTGTGATTTGTTAAACATAAGTGACATTATGACAATGTAAGGGACCTGTGGCCACTGGCAGTATATTTTAATTGCTTACATTTAACTTAATTGAACAATTGTACAAAGTCACATTCTGATGTAGTGTTTTGTATTTTCTCTTGTAGACAGTGCAACAGGTCAACCTAATCTACATGTGCACAGCATAATATTTTTCCACTTGATGATAGGAGTTTAAACCGTTGAAACGCATTGTGGGTACAATAAACATAGTGACCGGTAACAGAAATATCTTCTGTTTTAATCAACGTTTCATTTTCTGTGCTATTTTATTGCCGCAGCACTTGCCCAGCACTCTTCATTAGTTGCCCTATCTCACCCTCACACCCGCCCACAACTATAGCGGTGGACGGAGGTATATGCGGTTTGCTGTTACCGCGATGATGCCGCACTTAGGTCTATTTCCGCGTAGCGCTCTAACACTCAAAAATGGAAACGCTGGGCGCCCATAGTTACCTCCTTCGAAAGCCAGTCGAGATTCAATAGCGACGAAGTGGGTTATTTGCTTGTTTCTGCAAACGTTATTGAGTAACAGTTATGGGAGTTTGACTAAGTTAAAAAGTGCTCTTTATCGGTATTTCTTTCTACTTGTGCAGTTTATTTATTTTTGCAAGTGTTTCTGTAAGCTAGATATGTAAATGAGAAAGAAAGAGACATTTCCCCTGTGCCATATGGATCCGGTTTACAAACAACTCCAACAAGAATGCGACTGAAGAAAACTGAATTTCGGCGGAAAGGCACATCAATAATCCATTGTGTGTGCAAATATTTAAAACATATTGTAGATGATGATAACGAACTGTTGGCGTCCACATGCACGCTCATTAGGAAAGATCTGCAGAATGTAGTCATAATAAACAGCGATGAAGTCAAGAAATGCAGTGATATATTACCGAAAAAAAAACAATTGTTAGGAAAGTACAAAGTATATGTACTGCAGCTTGTGGGATTAGTTTAAGAAATATGCAGCGTGTGTTTGTCGCGAAGGAAAATCTCCACAATTCTATTCTCCCAGAAAGAAGAATATTAAACACCACAGTTCTTTAACCAAAATGAAAGACTGTGATAGAGTCGTTGTCGGGCGAACTGTCTATAAATTTTTGACAGAGTACCCAACGCCAGAAAAAAACGAGAAAAAGTTTATTGAGAAAATAAATTTTACTGGATCTGCTAGATCTGTTAGACGCATATTAAACGATATGGGATTCAAACACAAGCGCCAGAAGGTAACGACATAGTGGCGTTCAGAATTTAATTTTTGCGGACGATGAATTCGATGCGTACTGTAGGTGACATTCGATCCGTATTATATTTGGATGAAACATGGGTTACTCAAAACCATACACTAATCTGGCAGAATTAGAGCCGAAGCGGAGGGCTTAAGGTACCATTTCGGAAAGGGGCCAGATTGATTGTTGTAAAAGTGGGGTCAACGAAGACTGGATTTCTTAAATGTTTGTATAGTCTATGGGGCTTAACTACGGGGTCATCAGTCCCTAAACTTACAAACTACTTGTGCACTACTTACGAACTAGGACGGCACAAATATCCATGCCCTAGGGGGGATTCGAAACCCCGACCGTAGTGGCCGTGCAGACAGTGACTGGAGCACCTTAGTCCCCTCGGCCACCGCGGCCAGCTGGATTTCTTAGAGGAAGTAAATTAGTTTACAGGTGTAGCAAAACAAACAAAGCAGAAGATTATCATTCGGAAATGAACAAAGCTAAGTTTAACAATTGGTATGAAAACAGTTTTTTGAATTTATTAGAAGAGAGTTCTATCATCGTCATGGAAAACGCCAAGTATCAGTCGGCAGTTTTGAACCGTGCCGGCCGCGGTGGCCGAGGTGACTGAGGCGCTCCAGTCACGGTCAGCACGGCCACTACGGTCGGGGGTTCGAATCCCCCCTCGGGCATGGATATTTGTGCCGTCCTAGTTTGTAAGTAGTTCATAAGTAGTTTGTAAGTTTAGGGACTGATGACCCCGTAGTTAAGTCCCATAAGCTTAACAAACATTTGAACATTTTTTTTAACCGTGCTCCAACAATAGAAAACACCAAAGGCTGACATAGCCGCTTGGTTTGTCACAAAAAAAATTTTGCCTTCTCACCTACAGACACAAGAGCTGAGATGTTGGATAAAGTTCTTTTACACAAAGAAGAATCCATTTATGAGCTAGATGTGCTGGCAAATGAAAGGAGGCACCAAGAAGTACGCTTACCGCCTTATCCTTGCCAGAACAACTTGATTGAGCTCATTTTGGCTCAAGTAAAGGGATAAGTGGCCGAAAAGAACAATAAGTTGAAAATCGCCGATGTTGAGCGCTTAGGTCATGAAGGCCTTCGATAACGTCACAGTCGAACGATGGCAGAAATGTGTTGAGCGTGCAGAAAATCTACAGAAAGAAGATTTTGACACAGAAGTCGTCCGAGACACTTTAATCGAGCCTATAATCATCAACTGCAATGAAGACTCAACAACTGCGTATGATGAGAGCAGAGAAGAAGAATATTCTACAATATTAAGAAAAATGTGATGAGACCGACACAGTAAAGACAACTGTGATGGGACATCTAAGAAATTTAACACTGTTTGCCCAGTTTTCTTGTGCAGCGGTTCTTTCGTAAGTAATAATTTTATTTCTAATAAAGTATCAAACTTTAAACAAAATTTTTTTGTATTAACTCGCAAGAGAAAGTCATTTATATCAGATTTAACTCCAAAGGGAACTGGTAAGCTGAGCACCTATACAAAAGCTTGAGAAACAAAGTTAGTATTTACCAAACACCTGAGTAGTAATTTGGTTTAATTGTAAATCTAGATTTCTGTTATCTCATACGTAAGGTCAGTGCATTAAAATTTATCATATATATCAGTAAGCATTGTCGTTGGTGTTGTAATTTCTAGTGATCCAGTTTACTCTTAAGTGTATTTTTCCACTGATTCACATAAATTACCACTTCATATAAAAATAATAATATCTGATATTTGTTATAATTTTACTTACTACAGACTTCCTATTCGTAATTGAATAGCAATTCTTTTAACTTGTGCTATGGACATTTTGTTCGCGGTAAATTTTAAACAATCAGCATTTTGTTATTTTTAAATAGTATAACATTAAAGTTATCTTATAACAAAAAAAAATACATAAGAGGCGATCTAATCTTTTTATAGTTTTCAAAATGATAAGCCAAGATCGCACACTAACAATTCATTAAATGACGACCGGTTTCGGTGCACTGTGTCACCATCATCTGGTCACATCTATGTTACAATCTAGTCATCTTGTTAAAAAAATTGGGCAAAAAATAATAAGTGCAACACTGCACTTAGCCACTATATATAAAAAAAAATACGTAAGTTAAAAAGATGACAGCTTACAACGTAGTGCTATGCAAGCATGTTGTAAGCTGTCATGTTTTTAACTTCTGTATATTTCTTATATAGTTACTAAGTGCAATGTTGCACTTGTTTTTTATGCCCAGTTTTTTTTAACAAGATGACCAGATTGTAGCATATATGTGACCAGATTATGGTGACACAGTGCACCGAAACCGGTCGTCATTTAATAAATTGTTAGTGTGCGATCTTGGCTTATCATTTTGAAAACTATAAAAAAAGGCAATTTCACCGCGAAAAACGTAATTTATTTTACCAATGCAGAAATCATGAAAGCGAGTAATTGAGGCGCTTGTCACTCACCAACTGGCAACAGCGCGCTAAGAGTCAGCCGCCTGTTCCTCTGTCCACCACTACAGCTGTCAGTGCCGTGTTGACATGTGGACGCACCTGTCTGATTGCAGCAGCCGCACCGCCTACACGCCCGCTATGTGGCCAGCATCTTGCGGGAAGCCGCCTCAGCCCTCAAGCGCCTGCCCAACCTCAACCAGGCCTCCACATCCGTCAGCAAGCAGGTCACCATCTGCGGAGACCTGCACGGCAAGCTCGAGGACCTGCTCGTCATCTTCCACAAGGTACGTTCGCGTTTCCAGCGCTCGCGACAGGCGCGTAGCCGTGTGGCTGAAGCAGTCAGCTTCTCTGTATAGCGAGGTTGCCTATGGAACAGCTTGCAGGGGCAACTGTCCGTCACATCACCTACTCTGTGTTGCTAGGTTGTCTATACAGTAGCTTTAAGGGGTAACTTTCAGCGCCAGAGCAAGCCGCTTTGTGTTGCACGGTTGCATGTACAGCTTGCAGGAGCAACAGTCTACCAGTACTTCCTACAAAACAAGTGGTCAAGTCTGTTTTACACGGTTCCCTACAAAGCAGCATGCAAGCGATACAAAATTATCGTTTCCTGTACTTGATTTAGTTATTGACCAATTTTGAAAACGTAGTCATTAAGAGGTAGAATGTTACGCTAAACATTAATGAGAATAAGATATCATTGTTAGAAACTGTCTACACCAAATGTTTGTTAGTAGCGAATTACCCAAACCGTAGCGATTTAGACATAACTGCGAACCTCTGCAAATATTAACACTCGCTGATATACCCAGAAAAATGTTCTTTGCTCACTACCTGTTTTGCTCCTTATACAGTTTACAGTGCTGCCACTTACAGCACAAACTGCTGCTGTGCATTGAGTAAAACATGAAATGACTGACATATTCCCGTAGGTCACTGCATGCTCTCGATCCAGAGTTTTGTCCATATTCACTGACAAGTGCTAGTGCGCCAGTATTATTGAAGCCAAGGACCAAATGTTCTCAGTGGTTGGTGGATGTGGAGTACATGCACACAACTGACACAATTAACCACTTTCCATCCTAGTTCAGAATGGCATGGGCACTATTATAGTCTTGCGTTGTCTTGTTGAAACATAACGTACCGTAGAGTGAAAAAGTGCAAATGTAGGCTTAGCGACTGCGTTTTATCACGTCAAAAGTCTCATGTCCATGTCGTCTACTCATTGCGATCCCATACTATCGAGCCCCTAGGAGACTCGAATTGAGTTTAGTAACGTTTGTTCTACTTGCGGTATCAGATGCGTTCCTCATCATATTATGCAAAGTTTGGCGATTCGCTTGGAAAGATGGCATGGTTTCATTCCTATGTCCTGTCGTTGATGTTTGGTACAATACTGTCAGTGCTTAAAAACAGCCAGTACAGAGTCACGACAGTAGCATGCGCCATTTTCTGAGACGTAGGTGCACGGTTATAACATTGTGCTCTGTATTAAAGTCAGTTTTCTCAGTATATTTTCACAGTTGCAGCTGAAGTAAGCGCTGATAATGGATGTTACTTTGTAGTCCGCAGTAAGACTACACTTCCTTGAACAGTTTCCTATGATTCACAGTGTCATATGCAGCTGTTAGGTCAACAAAGGCGACTGTAACAATCTCACCACGCTTCCTTTCACCACCGCCACGATGATCGGATTAGAATAAGGGGCACTTTGGTGAGAGAATGTTGAATGCATTACCATGCTGGTCTTGAACATGGCTTCAAGGCTTTGAGTGGTACTGGAAGCCACTAGCGCAATTTCTCCTCTCATTCCCGTCTCACCCCATTCCAGAGAAGCCATTGTCGGTCAGAAACCAGTGTAACCAGTCAGCATCACATCTGTTAAATATCTTTTGGAGCAATACGTGGCTACACGCGGTATACAGTATTCACGACATCTTCATCTATCATCCTATTACATGTTTTCGCCTTCTTGTTCTCCAGATCTCTCGCCTGTCGATGACATCTGGTTGATGGTTTTGGAACGACTAGCCTGGGATTCACAACTCACTGCTAAACCTGATGAAATCTGGTAATATATTGAGCAGCATACCCAAACAACTTATAAATAGCCGCTTTTATTGAAGACTGAGGCTGTAACTGACCCCTTCGTCCACATAGCAAAAATATGAATCGCGAATTATGTCTGAAGGATGTGAAATTAATTTGCGTCTATAAACGAACCAATAGTTTTACAAAGATTAACGATGACAAACTCGTATATGTATAAATAAATATCCTTGTAGTACCTCACGGTGTGCAACCCAAACTATCACGCAACAGTAATACGTAACGCCTTTAAAGGCGACAGCGGAGCCTCAATCGGCCGGTATGCGAACCCCAGAAGCTCGCTTCTTTGGGACGCATAGCAGCAAAAATGCCCAACGTGTTTACAACCTGCCCTTCGCCTTCCTGCACGTAATACTGACACAGTTTCACACCGGAAAAATATGTGGTTGTAACGTTGACTACGCGTCACGTTGAAAGGTGCCCCAGTTTTCAGCAGTTCTAGGCATTCCCCTCCATTACCTCACAGGCAGTCAGTAATATTCATTATCCCCATCCCTCCACCTCTATTCGAGAAAGCGTCTTCCTATGTGACGGCAACTATAAATGCAACAAATGCTTTTCTGTAATAACTTTTACCTTTTATCCATATAATTACCAATTTTGACCCTTGGAATTTAATAAGGCATTCTTTTAGAAAATATCCATGCCCGAGGGAGGATTCGAACCTCCAACCGTAGTGGCCGTGCAGACTGTGACTGACGCGCCGCAGTGTGCTCGGCCACCGCGGCCGGCTAACATTTCATTATTTAAAAATGTTCAAATGTTTGTTAAGCTTATGGGAATTAACTGCGGTGTCAAGAGTCCCTAAGCTTACAAATTAACTTATACTAAAGACAACACAAACATCCATCCCCGAGGGAGGATTCGATAGCCGCGCGGGAGTAGCCTCCCGCATCGGAGGTTCGAATCCTCCCTTGGGCATGGATGTGACTGTTGTCCTTACGTTAGTTTAACTTAGTTTAAGTAGTTTGTAAGCTACGGACTAATAACCACGCAGGTGAGTCCTACAGATTTACAAACATCTGAACATTTTGAGGTTTCGAACCCCCGACGGGGAAAGACCTCGCGCATCGGAGGTTAGCGCCTCTATACGGTCGGCCACACCTCTGCGTCTCATTATTTAAATCGCCTTTATTTATTGAGCTAGCGGTGGCTCTTTGCAAACGTACCGCCATTGGTTTCCTCCAATTCACTCTACTTAGCGCAATTTAGCAAGTAGAAAGGGCGAAACCCCCTGGGGCAGTAATCAAAGGGGCGCCCTCGCCGCCTGCCCTGGGTAATTCAATTTGAGTTAGCAGACACCTTTGCACAGATATTCTTAATCACAATTCATAATACGTAGAACAGCAGTCAATTCTGTTTACTGCTGGGCTTTTACTAATAAAATGATATCTGTCTTTGTTTTGCAAATGAATAAGTGCAGCCGGCAGCGGTGACCGAGCGGTATGCGGCGCGCCAGTCACGTTCTGCACAGCCACTTAGGTCGGGGGTTCAAATCCCCCCTCCCCCTCCTCGGGTATGGATATTTGTGCCGTCCTTAGTATTAGCTAGTTCATAAGTAGTTTTTAAGTTTAGGGACTGATGACCCAGTAGTTGAGTCCTATAGGCTGTACAAAGATTTTGAATTTGAATAAGTGCAGATTACTGTTTGTCAGACAGTAGCGACGCTATTATTACGCCTGGTACCATGAACAATGGATTCACACTAAAATATTTGTAACACTTGTCAAGTTGTTCATCTCCGTGTAATTGACACGCGTGGACAGGTGTATGACGGATTTGCCGGGGCCGGTTCGGTGAAGCGTGGCGCGCGCGGAAACACCTGAACGCCGGGACAAAAGCGCGGCCGGCTGAATGCGGCCATTGTGCTGTGGCGCTGATATTCACACGGAGAGCGCTGCGTGGCGCTGGCTAATTCTGCGCAGCGAGCAGAGCGACCCACTGCGGTGAGTGGGCTGCGTGCGTGCGTGTCGCAAGCGATACTGCGCGCACGCGGTGGGTAGCCGCCGGCGTCGGGTTTGCAAAACACCGGTCTGTACTGACACGAAAATCCCCAGCACGGTTCATTTGAGGTGGTCTGCGGAGTACAGAAAGCTCGCCGTTGTCGCCAAAGGGAAAATTTGTCATTCAGTTAGTATTCACGCAGAAAAAGGATTTCCATCTGACAAAATACTCTGTGATCACTTATACGTAAATAGAGGTGCTTCTGCTCCTTTATCAGTTGAAATGCTCGAATATTGCAGTCAGTTTTGAATCAGAACCTGCTACTACAGTAGAAAATATTTTGGTAACAGCCCACTAGTTTCGATAACCCAGATGATCCTGACGACCTTCCAGAAGGAAGGTGTCTCGTTTTTTTTAAACATTTAAGGTAAATGTATATACATATACATATGACGTCTGTTCCGAAAGAACACACGTCACTTCTGATCCTGCAGTTGTTATTATTTAATATTCACAGAATATAGGTCATCAACTGGCATTAGTTTAATCACTACGAGTTTGAGTACTGTGGGCAGGGCGAAGCTGGGAATTTGTATCTGACGGGAGGCATGCTTAGGTAGTCTTTGCAGGGGCGGTGATCACTGTGTCCCCAGTGGTGTAGGGGTCAGCGCAACTGCCTAGAAAGCAGGAGACCCGGGTTCGAATCCCGGCTGGGTACACATTTTCAGCTTTGCCCAATCGCAGTTGGTCACATATTCTGTGAATATTTAAGGAAAATTGTTTCCTTTTGGCACAAAACACTTTTTTCAACTTCGGAATGTCATTTGAATGTCGATCATTGACATGCATATACTAACAATCATTGTTACAGCACGTTAATCTATGTTAATCCCCTTTGAATATAGGGATTCAGAAGAAACGTATCACTTAACTCATGATTTTAGGTGTGTAAGTACTTACTCATCAATTTTACTTCTATTACTCAGAAACATATGGATGGATTTACAATAAAAACAGGTCAACTCTAGCGTGTGATATTAGTGTTCTCATTTTTACTTCGTTCCAGAAGGACAGCTAATTATGCTGAGACTAAGGATGAAATTTGTGTAAAATCAATGTTGCAACATTTGAACGATCCATTTGAGATGTAATACACTATTTTTAAACCAAATGTAACCGACAAAAAAGATTCAGGAACATCTGGGTTAAACGGTGATTTCTTAGCAGCAGCCTTAGGCAGTCTTTCATGCTCTATAAACGTAGAAGACACTTTGAAAGGGAAAATTTAACATTCAGTTTCGATTCACGCAAAAAAAAGGATTAAAAATAAAAATTATTTTCAAGTTATTTTGGTAGGAGCCCACTGGTTTCGTTAATTAGTGATTTCTTAGCAGCAACCTTAGGTATTCTTTCATACTCTAGGAATGTAGAATACACTTACATCGTTTACAAAGGAGCTGCGGTGGAGTGGCCGAGCGCTCAGAGGCGCCTTGCTGCAGAGCGCGCGGTTGCCCTCGGGCTGGGTGTGTGTCCTTTGCATACGTTAGTTTAAATACTTTGTAAGCGTATTGAATGATAACCTCGGCAGTTACGTCCCCTAAATTTACAAATATTTGCGTTGACAACATCGCTGTTCAGCGCCCCTCCAACTTACACGTACAAACATTTGAACGTTTGTTTACAAAGAACTCGTTGACGGTGAGGATCGGTTTATAAATATCTTCGTGGAAAATTACCTTTTTTGCGATTTCTAGCACGAGTTCTGTCGGATGCATTACCTTGGTTGAATTTTGATGATGTTCAAATGTTCAAATGTTTGTTAAGCTTATGGGACTTAACTACGGGGTCATCAGTCCCTAAACTTACAAACTACTTATGAACTACCTTATGCTAAAGACGGCACAAATATCCATGCCCGAGGGGGGAATCGAACCCCCGACCGTAGTGGCCGTGCAGACCGTGACTGAAGCGCCTCAGTCTCCTCGGCCACCGCGGCCGGCTTTGATGATGCCATATTTCGCAAAGAGACTTGCACAGAACAAATAGTAACAATTCCTTCAATGCACTTTCCATCTGACAAAATACCCTCTAATCATTTATAAATAAATAGAGATGTTTTTGCTCCTTTATCAGTTGAAATTCTCGAATATTGCAGTGATGGATCAGAACCTGCTACTACAGTAGAAAGGAATTTCAAGTAACAGAATTTCCGCTCTTAGTTCATTTGTTGCCGACCACAAAAATAAATAAATAAATAAATAAATAATAAAAAATAAATGAAAATTAATTTCCATTCCATTTTAGGCAGTGTGACCTGTAGCATTAAATGTCTCTTTAGGAACGAATATCAGCGCACAACAAAAGTTTGTATCCTATCAGGCAACGATATTTACTCATGTTTGGATAGTTTAATGGCTGCTAGTGAGTTCTTCATATATTTAGGATGACGTATTTCGGAAACGAAAAATGTGTTAAAATGTTTGTAAAGCTTATGGGACCTACCTGCGGGGTCATCCGTACCTAAACTTATAAACTACTGATAAACTAACTTAAACTAAAGACAGCACAAACATCCATTCCTGAGGGAGAATTCTAACCCCCGACGGGGAACGGTCTCGCGTATCGGAGCATAGCGCCTCAATGCACTCGGCCACTCTACCACGGTTCGGAAGAGAACATTGTGTCAGTAAAGATTGATTGATTTGGACATTTACGGACATTTTACGATTTAAATGACTCTATCGCAGAAGCTAACACAATTTGGTAAATAACCAAATCTAAAAATGGATACTACTATATCAGACAGAAATAGGCGGAAAGCCCTCACGAAATTGGAACACAGCTAAAATTATAAATGGTCTTTCACTAAAACGTGATTAGCAATGCTAAACGCGTTAAATTAGGCACCTGAGTTCTTTTTACGTTGGACGTGCTTTTCAGAAGAACCCCCAGAAATTATTCATTTGGGCTTGAAATATTCACGCAATTTCCACTTCTGACGCCAGAGAGGTTAAGTGCATATCCCCTATTTTCAATTTTAAACGAGAAAAACGCACTCACCTGATACGTTAAGATGTGTTGACAGCTGCTTTTAATAAAGCCAGGAACCCAGTGGTAACCACACTAATAGTTTTAAAAGGGAGTTGTTGATACTGCCAACTGAAGGACTGAACTACTTGTGTGCTAATAAGAAATCCCTATCGTTATCCTAGTAAAACATTACCCGTAATTATTTGACTGTATTTAAAGATAGTTTCGTTTAGAATCGAGGTTTTGCATTTACGGAAATAGAATTATTGTTGACAATGTTTAGTATAGTTGAAAAGCACGTTCAATTTTCCTTGCCTTTGATGGCCGTGCAGACCGTGACTGGAGCGCCTCAGTCCCCTCGACCACCGCGGTCGGCTTTAGATGTTTATGATCAGATGACAAATATACATTGCATATTGTAAATTGGTATATATACATACACTAAAATGATATAAGAACAATTTTTAAAGACTTCTTGGGCTGACAAGGGTTGTGTATGTTTGGATGGATGTGTGTGAGTGTGTGTGGGTGGTTTTTTGTCTCGTTTCCGCCGGTTGTGTGTCGGTGGCCGAGTAGAGAGAGACCGGCACAGGAAAATAGGATGCACGCGTGTGCGGGTACAGAGTCTGAGGTGACCAGCCAGTGGGACAGCAGAATCTAGAAACACTAAGCTAGATTAGAACAGGATATATATTTCGTAGAAATAATACAACTTGGAGACTAGTGGAAAGCAGATACATAGTTTAACTACGTAGAGGCCTGCCTACTGATGAGTCCTAGTGCTTGTCCTATAGCCAAGTGGCCGGTGCAGTTCAGTGGTGGCCACGAGCGGGGTTCAGCAGAGGGCGCTCGTGGCTGGTCTTAAGAACACCGGGCCGTGCTTGCATGGCGGCGCGCGGCGGAAGTATGTGGCGCGCACTTCAGACTTGTACGACACCACAGGTGGTTTATTACAAGTTTAGGCTGCTTTCGAAGTGAGAGATTATACTGTTGTGTATTTTGTAATTTTTGTAATTTAAGATGGATTTGGGATGTTTGCTTTGGTGTATGTAGATCTAAAGTATCTCAAAGATGTCCAGTTTTCTGCCTTTCGATTGCATGTGTAGAATGCTGCCTTTTTTAATGTTAGTATGATGTTTTATTTCATATAGATGATTGGCTACTACTGATTTATGGTATATTTGGTATTTTAGTGCTGCCATATATTCCTTGAAACGGATCTCAAATGATCTACCAGTGTGGCTTATATAGAAACAATCACAATCCAAACATTCAATTTTGTACCTTGAAGACATTAGTAATCTGGTATGAAATGTTGCCTAGGAATGTGATTGTATAGGCCTTTTTCGTTTGTATTTTTTGATATATTACTTCAGGAAAGCTCGCAAACAACACATCCACTTAAATAGAAATTGCCTTAGAAACAATGTTATCCCTAATTACGTCAAAATTGACTTAAAAATAAACACAACAGCTGCCATGAAAACATTAAAAGATGCACAGAAGGTATGGGTTAAAACGAACTAAAAGAACTCTACAGCAGAAATCAAAGTCTCAATATCCAGGTTTATAATACAGGGCTACTGTTAGGAAAGAATAAGACTCAACTACGGAGTAAGAAAAGACACGTATTTCATTACAGAGATGACGAAATTCACACAGGGGAAAAAAACCTACCTCAGCTCATCCAACAACAATTGCCATACAAGCTAAATAGAAGAAACAGCAAGAAACACACATTCTACACACCTTAATGATACCGAGATAAAATTCGCTGAAGAAGAAGAAGCACTCCTAGCAAAGGGCTGAAACATAACAATCAGCCGCGGTGGAGTAGCCGAGTGGTCTAAGGCGCCTCGCTGCCGAGCGCGCGGTTGCTCGTGGTCGCCGTCGGAAGTTCGAGTCCTCCCCTCGGGCATGGGTGTTTGTGTTGTACTTAGTTTACCTTAGTTTAATTAGATTGTAAGCTATAGACTAATAACACAGCAGTCTAGTCCAATAGATTTACAAACATTGGAACATTTGAGCCTATGAACACCTTACCTCAGATCCCAGCATAAGATGCACGAACAAGGAAATCCCGTGGGGCCTATAGGAGCAGCCCCACATCCAAACCCACCAAACATTGTTCATGATACTTCAGGAAGTACACACATTTAACAATACGGGAACACAACGAAACACAGCAGAATTCACCTAAGATGTGGTAAAAATAGTAGTCCCCGATGGTACCACACTAGCCTCGTTTGACGTACAATAACTTTACTCCTCTGTAGCAATAGATGCCACACTGCAGATAATTAATGCAAAGCTACTGAAACACATAACACTCTCTTCCACTCGCATCACTGAACTAATTGGCCTGCATGAATTCACATTATCACAAAACTACTTCACATTCAACAATAAACTCTACAAACAAACAGATAGCCTAGCAGTGGGTTCAGACCTTTCTGGATTGTTAGCTGAAATATTTATTAGTAATTTAGAGGATAAAATTTTCAACTCACTACACCACACCCTTAAGAACATTATCTAATACTACCGATGTCTAGATAACATTATCATTTTAATCAATGGTACAAAAGAACATATCAATGTGTTAAATAAACTGTTCAATGTTCACTGTTGAACACCAGGTATATATTAGTATAAATTTCTTGAACCTGACCATCACATAATAGACATCAATTTGAAAAATATTGTAAACCCACTGCAACACGTACCACTATCCATAGATCCTCTTGCCACCCAGAGCACACCAGGTGGCCGTATTCTGATACATGATCAATAGAGCAGTCCAATTACCTCTTTCTGAAGACAAATTCAAACAGGAAATAGATGTTATAAAACAAATAGCTATTGAACATGGCTACAGTCGTTCCATAATAGACATACTGAAGAACTCAATGATGAAAAAACACATCAAAAGTCAAACGGAAAAGGCCTTCTACGCAATCCCATTCGTAGGCAACATTTCCTACCAGACTGCTAATGTTTTCAAATGAAATGATATAAATATATCCTTCACAACCGATGACAAAATTGGATAAATGCTCCATCACAACAGCAACATAAGTAACCCATTACATTACACAGATGTGTACAAAATTGAATGTTTGGATTGTGATTGTGATTGTTTCTACATAGGCCAGACTGCTAGATCATTTGAGATCCGTTTCAAGGAACATATGGCAGCACTAAAAAACAAAGTACCATAAGTGAGCAGCAGACAATCATGAAACAAAACGTCATACCAACATTAAAAAAGGCAGCATTCTACACATGCAATCGAAAGGCAGAAAACTAGACATCCTTGAGACACTTCAGATCTACATACTCCAAAGCAAACATTCCGAATCCATCCTAAATCACAAAAATTACAACAGTAATAATCTGTCTTCGACACCAGCCTAAACTTGTAGAAAAACCACACACACACACACACACATCCAACCAAACACACACAACACTTGTCTGCCCAAAAAAGTATAAATTGTTTGTATATCATTTTAATGTGTACAGGATAATAAATTATATGTATCTCAATTTATAATATACATTGTATATTTGTCATCAGATCATAATCATTTAATGCATAACCATTCATCTGTCTACACATTATTTTTTAAAGCTCTTACTGAGTGAATAACAATCTCTGTATAAAACGTTAGATTCTATATTAAGCCCCAAATTGTGTGTACGTTTATATATTAATTTATAGTGTGCATTGTATACTCGTCTTCAGTTTATCATCATTTAAAGCATATTGCCAGATTCTATCTTTGGTGCATTATGTCTTCAATATAAGGTCTCTGCTTCTGTTAGAAATAAACAAAGATGGTGGCTGTGATTTGTTACACATAAGTGAGGTTAAGACATTGCAAGGGATCTGTGGCCACTGGTGGTATGTAAATTTAATTGTTTACATTTAACTTCATTTGAACAATTGCACAAAGTTACATTCTGATGTAGTGTTTTGTATTTTCTCTTTTTGACAGTGCAACAGGTCAACGTAACCTATAATGTTATGCCACCTGATGATGGGGGTTTAAAGCATCGAAACACGTTGTGGTACAATAAAACAAAGTGACTGGCAACAGTAATAGCTTGTGTTTCAATAATATTTTCGTTTAGACAGAAATATGACATAACAGCTGTCTGATGACCTCTACTTCTCTATACAGGCTACTTTCTACAGCATGTAGCTTTTTTTTTCATGCTTTTTCGAAAAATGCCATTACATGTAATAACGTTTCCATGCAGAACGGACTTCCGTCGACGGAGAACCCGTACGTCTTCAACGGCGACTTCGTCGACCGCGGGAAGAAGGGCTTGGAGGTGCTGTTGCTGCTTCTGGCGTGTCTGCTCGTCTTCCCCGGCGGAGTCTTCCTCAACAGGGGCAACCACGAGGACCACATCATGAACACCAGGTGAGCGCGGCCGGCTCGTAGCCAGGGGAACTTGTCTCCAACACGGCATAAAAGATTTCTTCCTGCGTCATTTTTTTTTTAAGTTTTAACTTTCAACAAATTCCTCTATCGTCATCATGAGAACCATCAGTCAAATAGTCTGATACTTCGATGTTTAGGAAGCCGAAATGTGTCAAGGAGATGTCACAGAGTCGAAGAAGGAGGTAAATATCCATTACATTTTCAATATTCACAATTGAATTATATCAGGGATTATATTCTGCAAGTTTTCTGCAAAGAAACCGTTGTGTTCAAATGTATCTACTGACACCAGCGTCATTCGTCTCTGGAAATGTCTGTAAAGAAAGGAAGGAATCCCCGAATTCCAGTACAGTTGGTCAATCAACAGTGCCTGAAGACCTGAGAACAGTCGTGCCATGTCACACAGAGTGGGCCGCGAGCTGACTGGCTGGCCGCTGGGTCTCAGACCGGCCAGCCAGTCCGATTGTGCGGTTGGATTCACGATTTCCTATCAGAAAGAACACAGTTTCTTGTAATTGACGGTAAGTCGTCGAGTAAAACAGAAGTGATATCTGGCGTTCCACAGGGAAACGTTATAGGTCCCCTACTCTTCCTCGTGTTTATAAACGATTTAGGAGACAATCTGAATAGCTCCCTTAGATTGTTCGCGGGTGATGCTGTCGTTTATCGGTTAGTGAAGTCAACAGAGGATCAAAAGCAACTGCAAAGCGATATAGACAAAATTTCTGCATGGTGCGAAAATTGGCAATTGACAATAAATAAAGAAAAGTGTGAAGTAATACACATGACCACTAAAAGAAATCCGCTGAACTTTAATTACGCGATAAATCAGTCAAACCTTAAGGTCGTAGCTTCTACTAAATACCTACGAGTTACAATTACGAAAACCTTTGACTGGAGAGAACACATAGAAAATATTGTGGGGAAGGCGAACCAAAGGTTACGTTTCATCAGCAGAACGCTTTGAAGATGCACCAGCTCCACCAAAGAGACTGCCTATATCACACTTGTGCGTCCTCTCTTGGAGTACTGTTGCCCCTTGTGGGAACCTTACCAGGTGGGACTGACGGAAGACATTGAGAAGGTTCAGAGAAGGGCAGCTCTTTTTGTTTTATCACGTTACGGGGGGTGGGGGGGGAAGCGTCACGGAAATGTTGCACGAATTGGGGTGGAATTCATTAAACACGACAAAACCTCCCTGCCAACGAATACACCGTATCGTGTTTGAAGACACGCAATAGATTTTGCGAGCCGCATGGAATGGGATGTGATTTTGGTAATTACTTTATCGCACAAAGTGTTACTGATGTATAAATTACAGGTAACTCAAAACCTGTACACACAAATATAGTTATTATTCAAAAATTTTGTGAGAAAGTTATTAAAATATTAATTGTATTGTGATCTCCAAAAAAGTCCAATATGAATATGAATATCGAAACCTCCTCTCGCTAAGATGCCATCTTTATGGTGCCAATAAAGCTTAAAAAAAGTCATACAATAAACGTTCAGGTAGGTAATTTATGCCTCAAATTTCCTCGTGTGATACTGTTTCGTGAAAATAGTACGTAATTTATTTTACTGTGTGAAATATATTAAAAATTAGCTGGAACAGATATCATCTTCATAATCGTTATCATCACCACCGCGCTGGGAGTAGAAAACTTTGCTAGTTTTGGTGAGTTCAGCCAAGTAGGGGAAAATTCCAGTCAATCACAAAATGACTATGAAGACCTATTACATTTCAGTTGTATTTTCCAGTGACTGCCTGTTTCCTTAGTGAACAAACTTTTCTCATAATTCTTTTCCTGTCTCTGTTCTTGTTACTCCTAGCATATCAGTACCATATTACTTCCAGTCTGGTTATCCATATTCTTCCAAACGTTGATTCTACATATTTCACCAACACTGGCTGTTATTACTGCATGAAATAACACACATCTACGGCACAGTAAGCCTAACTAACAGTTTTGGGAATTGGCCCCTACATGTAGTGCTGCTACTTTCATTTCTATTCTGAGAGAGACGAGTCTTCTCTACGGTAGTTTTATGTTTAGCAGATCTCTCTCTCGCCCCCCCCCCCTCTCTCTCTCTTTCTCTCTCTCTCTTAGTGTTGCTGGACAAATTATATCAACACTTACTACCTTTGGCATTTATTGTATAAATTTATATTTACACTCTTTTAATCCAAAATTTCCTTCTGAAAATAGTCTAAATAACAAGACGAGCTTACATTGTAATGTTCAACGACCATTCCACCACGGCACACCATAATGCACTCAACAATTAGCATACGATCACTCTATGTGAAAACCATTACTTGTCTTAAGCAGTTGAACTGACTCGCTGTAATTCTTACGACGATTAATACCAACATTGGAACCAAAAGTAGTTTTGCATCGCAAACGGAGGTTACAGACGAGGTTGGTAGATTAGCAGACCCTACATTTGACGAAAAGTCTGGTTATATGGTACCACTGTTTGTGCACTATCATGACAGTGTCGTTGTACACGGTGTATCGGAAATGAATTTAGTAACCGAAAGAGCTGGTAGAGTGGGTCGTAACAAGTGTATATCCGCATCCTTTAGTGTACGGTACTGAACAGAATTGGAGAGAAAAGAAATTTCTGGCATATCTTGACTAAAAGAAGGGATAGATTGGTAGGACACATTCTTAGACATCAAGGAATTGTGAATTTAGCGTTGGAGGGAAGTGTGTGGGGTAAAAATCGCAGAGGAAGACCTAGAGATGGATACAGTAAGCAGATTCAGACAGATGTAGGTTGCCGTTCTTATGTGGAGATGAAGAGACTTGCTCAGGATAGGGTATTGTGGAGAGCTGCATCAAACCAGTCTCCGGACTGAAGACCACAACAACAACAACATCATAGTGTACGGTCCTGTGCATCGTTGACCAGCGTCACGCGCCGCTAAGGGGTTGGCACACAACATACCATCTGAGTCGGCCCTGTAGCGGGACGGAAGGACAAAAAAACCAAGGTAAAAGAGACGTAAGGTTGATGGTTTATGACCTGTATTTATAAACTCTACAGTCGGCAAAGTCGCGTCTAGGAGGGACGATACTTCGTTATCACGCCATTTACTGGGAGGTGAATGCGTTGCTTTTGGCCGTTCACATACCTGTTTGATAAGCTTTGCATAGAAGGCAGCACCTGTGCACCCTGCAGAATCTGGTTCGCCCTGTCATCAAACGGGATCACTCTTGTGTTTGTTACTGTGTAGAGCGGGGACAAAATGTAGCGCTATTCGTGGACGTAAAGAGCAGACATGCACTCTGTTTACGAGGTGGCGGTTGGAAATTCTCATGCTGCTCATCGTTTGAACGTTTAGCAGTTTCCGAATCGTCGAGTGCCAGATCCACGCCTATTTACTACCATCCACAGGTCCCCGAGATGGACAGATATGAGATACGTTTTGCACTATCGTGTATCCGTAATGGCACATGTGACTTTCAGGCCTACTTCGAAACCCAATGTATTCATTGTGTGTTAAAGTTGCGAAGGCCTGACGGACGTGATCGTCAACTTAGCGTGCGTACAGCAGAGTTTTATGAGGAAGCGTTAGCTCTGCTGGAAAGCACACCCTTAACAAGCTCGCGGCTCCAGAATTTGGCGTTTTTGGCATGAAGATTATTTGCACCTCTACCGCCAACAGAAGGTTCAATCTCTTAAGCCAGACGATTTTAAACGTAGAATTCTGCCAGTGCAATTTGCAAAATTGTGCCATTGAACCAGAATTTCCGAAGTGTGTACTTTTCGCGGATGAAGCATCTTTTACACGAGAGAAGATGTTCAGCAGCCACAATCAAAAAATGTGGGCAAGGGAAAATCCGCACGCCGTCTATGTTCGTGGTTACCGAGATCGCTTTGCTGTCAACATTTGGGCTGGCTTGGTAGGCGATAGACTGGTCGGCCCACACATGCTCCCTCGGCGATATCCATCAAACTTTCTTACAAGAAACTCTATCAGAGTTATTGGGACATGTTCCACTAAATGTGCGACAGCAATTGTGGTACCAACAAGATGGTGCATCTGCGCACTTGGCACATGTAGTACGAAAGTATTTGGAGGAAACCTTTGGTGAGAACGGGATAGAGCGTAGTGGGCCGGTAGCATGGCCTGTTCGAAAAAACAAAATGTTCAAATGTTTGTTACGCTTAAGGGACTTAACCGCAGGGTCATCAGTCCCTAAACTTACAAACTACTTACGAACTACCTTATACTAATGTGGTGTTGCACAAGTATGAAGAGCGCGCCACGTACTTTCGCCATGCGCCGCCATGCACGCACGGCACGGCGTTCTTACGACGTCAGCCACGAGCGCCCTCTGCTGCAACTCCACTCGTGGCCACGACTGCTGCATCGGCCACTTGGGAATCAGATAGGCACCAGTTAAGACTTGGCTATCGGATAGGCACTAGGAATCATCAGTAGGCAGGCCTCTATCTAAACTATGTATCAGCATTCAGCAGTCAAGATGTAAAAGTTAAGTATTATCAAGACTCCACGAAGTATATATCTTGTTCTAATTTAGCCTAGTGTTCTAGTCTCTGCTGTCCCACTGGCTGGTCACCTCCGTACCTGCACAAGCGTGCATCCTTTATTCCTGTGTCGGTCTCTTTCTATTCGGCCACCGACACCTACGACAACCGGCGGAAACGAGACACAAAAGTGGCGACGCGGATGAGATACAAAAACTAAAGACAACATAAACATCCATGCACGAGGGGGGATTCGAACCCCTGATCGTAGCGTCCGTGCAGACTGCGACTGGCGCGCCGTAGACCGCTCGGGCACTGCGGCCGTCTGGCCTGCACGCTGGTAGCGCGAATTATGGCAGCCTCCTGTGCAGTATCCACTTTGCCAGGAGTGTTCGAAAGATAGCGACAATCACTGCAGCGTCGTTGCACAGCGTGCATTCAAGCAGGAGGGCGTGCTTTAGAGCACTTTTTTGTAACTCTCGTGTATGAATACGCGAGATGGGTTTTACATTATCTATATCGTTACTTACGGATGCCATGTTAATTCCTAGAGAATATTTTTTCAGTCGCCAGAAACATAATACACGAGTATAAAACATGTTCCAAAATTCTAAAGAGACTAACGTGTGGAAAATAGGCCTACTGTTTTGTGCTTCTGTTCGACGACCCTTCCTGAAAAGCGAATAGCCAGTCTTATCAACAGTCATAAAGAACGCTTCGCTCCTGTAGAAACCTACGGCACAGTGGTACTATACTCCATTCACCGAAACAAGAGACGTACTGTAAACACGGCAAGGCGCGTGACCACAGCGCTGTCGGCGAGGGGTGTACAAGGCAGGGACGCACAGTCAGCATGGGCGTCTCCATTGCAGGTGTGAGCGGCGATTTCAGGATCTCTTAAGTTCATCTTTAAAACCGCTTGAAAGACTAGTTGAACCTTCGAGAAGTGGTTACAAGATGATAGTCTTCGTCTTGCAGTTATTGTTGTTGATAGAGCGCCGTACCATTATCGCAGAAAAGAAAAAGTTCCCAGTGCGAATTCCAATAAGCACGAAATATCAGAGTGGCTAAAATCTAAAAACTTCGATTTTGAAGACGGTATGTTGAATAAATAACTATTAGATATATTTCAAAATCACAGAACAGCGCAAAACGAATAAACGATAGAAGAAATGGCGAAAAAATCAGGGAAAACTGTTCTTAGAATTCCTCCGTACCGCTGTGAATTAAACGCCATGTGTGGACCAGAATCAAAGGCTATGTTGCAGCGAAAGACAAAACATACAAAATGCCGGAAGTTAAAGAACTGGGAAATGAAGCAGTTAAATCAGTGACTGAGGAGTTTGGAACAAATGCGTCCTCCGTGTCGTATTTTTAGATGAAAGTCAAATGTGGAAATTGTAGAGGAGAGAGAGAGAGAGAGAGAGAGAGAGAGAGAGAGTAGCGGTTTGGTATAAACGTCAATGAAAACAGTTCAAGTTAGACAGAATGAACTTGATTTCGCCGTCCTTTACGATTGTTATTATTGGTAATATTATTAAAATTGTGTATGAATGGAGCGTTTTGTTGCCGGCCGCGGTGGCTGAGGGGACTGAGGCGCCCCAGTTACGGTCTGCACGGCCACTACGGTCGGGGGTTCGAATCCCCCCTCGGGCATGGACATTTCTGTCGTCCTTAGTCTTAGTTAGTTCATAGGTAGTTTGTAAGTTTAGGGACTGATGACTCCATAGTTAAGTACCATAAGCTACACAAACATTTGAACATTTGAGCGTTTTGTTAGCAACCTGAATGAAAACAAATCTGTTTTGATAGAATGAACTCAGTTTCATCGTATTTTTAACATTATTGTAAACGGCTTTGAATCTTCCATGTCGTGCTTCATTTCGTTACATTGTTGCCCAGGTTTCTCAGGGTCCGCTATGACGTCAGCTCGGCAGCCAGCCGACGCCACCAGCTGCAAAGCGTGCGCCACGGATTCTGTACACCAGTACGTATCACGTGAACACCGATTGCAGTCGCTCACGTCACACTGTTTACGTTTCGTCCCAGCTCTCGGTGAACGAATATAGAACGGGGGGGGGGGGGGAGGGGGAAGAGTTTTTTCGCACCCTCTAAATTAAATAACATTTCCATATCCACGTGCTGCGTAGTGCGATGATGTATTAAGGCAATATAAGCCAGTTATTTAAAAACGTAAATTTAACGTGAGTGAAAATAAAAGTTATTGTGGCGACGGGCAGCGCAGCTCGTTTCGCGCCGGTGATTCACGGCGGGACAGCGACTGCGCGTCGCGTGACATTTTGCTTTGCCGTCGCGCCGGACGCCTAATTGGGAACGTCCCAGCGCGCTCCAGTTTCATTACGCTTATGGACGGCTACATGGCGGTGCGTGCGGTCGCAGTATGACCACTGCTTCCGCCATGCGACGGGCAAACTCGCGACGCTGCGTGAACAAAATTCAAATGTTTGTACAGCTTATGGGACTTAACTACGGGGTCATCAGTCCCTAAACTTACAAACTACTTATGGACTACTTACGAACTAGGACGGCACAAATATCCATGCCCGAGGGGGGATTCGAACCCCCGACCGTAGTGGCCGTGCAGACCGTGACTGGAGCGCCTCAGTCTCCTCGGCCACCGCGGCCGGCGCTGCGTGAACAGACTGTGTGGTATCACATCGCACTGTAATGACGTGAGTCTGTTTCTAACAACCTCCAGTTTGTATAAAACATTCTTGGACTTCTTGCCGCGTGGAATCTTGTTAAAACTTCAAGCTTTCGGCGATTGCCTTCATCGCCTTCGTCAGGTGCAACTGACCGATTAATTTTGACTACATTGTCAGAGGAGAAAAACAGCGATCTATTTGGTATGATCAATATTACATAAAACAGTCTTGATCGCAGAAATTAACAGTTTCAATTAACCAGGTTCGACCTGATGTAGGTCATCTTCGGAATTAGGAGTAGCCCATGCGGGCAGGGCTGCACTCGGCTGGGCTCGGCTGTCCTGGGTTGTTCTGCTGCTAGCCAAACTGAAGCTACAGTTACCTGCCGGCAGCAGAACAGCCCAGGACAGCCCAGCCCAGCCAAGTACATCACTGGCCACATGGGCTGTTTGTAATTCCGAAGATGACATACATCAGGTCGAAACCGGTTAATTGAAACTGTTAATTTCTGCGATAAAGACTGTTTTATGTAATATTGATGTTACTGACTGGTTGTGTAGTGCTGCGGTGGTTTTAAAAACACTCCTGGACATTGAAATTGCTGCACAGGAAGATGACGTGCTACAGACGTGAAATTTAACCGAAAGAAATAAGATGCTGTGGTATGCTAATGGTTAGCTTTTCAAAGAATTCACACAAGGCTGGCGCCGGTGGCGACACCTACAACGTGCTGACATGAGGAAGGTTTCCAAGAAACAGCAGTTGATCGGCGTTGCCTTCTGAATCGCTGTCGCGATACGAAAACCACAGTCGCGATAGGCTACAATCCGAACTTTATCAAAATCGGAAACTTGATGGTACGTATTTCTCCTCCTTACACGAGGCATCACAATAACGTTTCAACAGGTGACGCCGGTCAACTGCTGTTTGGGTATGAGAAATCGGTTGGAAACGTTCCTCATGTTAGCACTTTGTAGGTGTCGCCTCCGGCGCCAACCTTGTGTGAATGCTGTGAAAAGCTAATCATTTGCATATCAGAGCATCTTCTTCCTGTAGGTTAAATTTCGCATCTGTAGCACATAATCTTCGGTGTGTAGCAATTTTAATGGCCAGGAGTGTACAATACAATGTTTCTAACAATACACACCGCTGTAAACGGCATAAGGAAATTTTGTATCCCATCCTTGTCGCAACTTTTGTATACCATCCTCGTCACCACTTTTGTATACCATCCTCGTCGCCACTTTTCTATCCCATCCTCGTCGCCACTTTTGTGTCTCGTTGCCGCCGGTTGTCCTAGGTGTCGGTGGCCGAGTAGAGAAGACCGACACAGGAAAATAGGATGTACGCGCGTGCTGGTACAAAGTCTGAGGTGACCAGCCAGTGGGACAGCATAATCTAGAAACACTAAGCTATATTAGAACAAGATATATATTTCGTAGAGATAGTACAATATTTAACTTTGTTAATTGAAGACTAGTCGAATGCAGATACATAGTTTAACTAGGTAGAGGCCTGCCTACTGATGAGAGTGTTCTAGTGCCAAGTCGCCGATCCAGTTCAGTGGAGGCCATGAGCGGAGTTGCAGCATAGGGCGCTCGTGGCTGACGTCAGAACGCCGCGCCGTCCGTGCATGGCGGCGCGCAAGGAAGTACGTGGCGCGCACTTCAGACTTGTGCGACACCACAGGAAAGTGTTTGCTGACACATGACGTCCACGTCATACACAACTTGTGTTATTGTTAGTGGAAAGCCGACCTAGCACGGCAAGGTCGTACTACATCAGATGGAAAAAAATGGATTGCCGCGTGGGAGTGACAGTGTGCTCTAAGGCGCCTTGCTATACAGTGCGCCTCCGTCGGAGGTTCGAGTCATACCTCGGGCATGGGTGTGTTGTGTGTTGTTCTTAGCATAAGTTAGCGTAAGTAATTTATAAGTGTAGGGATTGATGACCACTGCAGTGTCGTCCAATAGCTTTATAAACATTTGATCATTTGAAAACGGTTTTTAATTGTCTTTCGGCCAGAAGCCGCAGAAAATACACCTCATGTAAAACCTGTTAATTATCACTGGACTTGTTCAATATGCTGTTCACCTTTGTCGACTATAAGTCGCAACCGATGAACTGCAGGATCCACAACAGACCGCAGTGTGTCAGAGGTCACAGTGTGAATATCTTTCGTAACACGTGCCTTATATACAGCCAGATTCGCTATGTGACCACCGATCACCTCAATTTCCGTGATACTTGCGTATTGGTCGAACGTACCTGTAACGAACCTAGCTGCTTGCCTCTGAACTCATCTGCTGCGGGTCCCAAACACTTCATCAATACTCAAGACGTGGTCGTACAAGCGTTCCATACGCGGTCTCCTTTACAGATGAAGTATATCTTCCCAAAATTCTCCCAATAAACCGAAGTCGGCCGTCCGCCTTACTCACAACTGTCCTTACATGTTGGTTATATTTCATATCGCTCCGCAATTTTATGCCTAGATATTTGAAGAAGACGACTGCATCGAGAAGCTCACTACCAATGCTGTATTCAAGCATTATGGGACTGTTGTTCCTACTCATGCGCATCACTTTACATTTTTCTACATTAGGAGCTAGCTGTCATTTTTCCCACCAACTAGAAATTTCGTCTAAATCATCTTGTATGCTATTACAGTCAATTAAAGACGACACCATCCCATACACCACAGCATCATCAGCAAACAGCCGCAAATTACAACTTACTCTGTTCATCAGATAATAGCGGTCCTATCACACTCCCCTGGAGCACACCTGACGATACACTCGTCTCTGTTGAATACTCGCCGAGGAGAACAACGTACTGCGTTCTATTACTTACGAAGTCTTCCAGCCAGTCACAAATCTATGAACCTATTCCATATGTTAGTATCTTCGTTAGGAGTCTGCAGTGTGGCACCGCGTCAAACGCCTTTTTGAAATAGAGAAAAACACAATCCGTTTATGCCCGTCATCTATGGCTCGCAAGATGTCATGTGAGGAAAGGGAAAACTGAGTTTCATATGATGTTCTCTAAACCCGTTCTGATTCATAGAAAGAAACTTTTCCGTCTCAAGGAAATATACTATATTCTAACTGAGAATATGCCCCAAAATTTTACAGGAAACTAATGTCAACGATATTGGCCTGTAATTATGTGGATCAGTTCTCTTTCCTTCCTTACAAACGGCTGTCTCCTGCGCTTTTTTCCAGTCACTAGGAACTCTGCGCTGAATTAAAGATTCACGATAAATACAAGCTAAGTAAGGGGCCAATTACGCAAATACTCTTGATAATGGGGGAGGAGGGGGTGGGGAGAGGAGAGAGTGGGTGGGTAGAGAGAGGAGGGAAGAGCACATCGTGTAACCGAATATGGGAATAAATAAAAATGCAAAACCGTATTTTCAGCTAGCAGATACAGACAGAAGCCCAAGAGGAAGGACAGATATAGGCATATGTTGCGTCACAATAATGTGCAACACCGTTTGGAGCGCAAAGTGCGCTGGTTTGACAGCGGAGAGCGTCGAAAGTCGCGAAGAGTGGACAGGTAACCGACCGCTGAGAGGAAGTAATCCTCGCCCGGTTTCCCACAGGCGCGGCGGGCCTAGTCCACGTTAAGGCCGCACCGGTGGGCCGCTTGCAAATGGAAAGCAAGTGGAAGTCCAACAGTCATTTTTCCCGCCGAAAAACGGCATTATTTTTTAGATACTACGCTGTCACTATTAGCGTTACATATTAGCACATAGCAAATGAAACACGAGAACAACACGATTCAGATGAAGTGTTGACATCATTTATATTAATTTTATATCAAACGTTATTCAGAAAACTAATATTTATTCTCTTGGAAAAATCCAGAGTGTAAATTAATAAACTACAACAACGACCGAGGACTCAAAAGAAAGGTCTCATCATAATACAAAGTTTGATATAACCATATTATATACAAAATTTATATTGCGCATAATGAAGCACTTTTAATGACGAACAATAGTGATTCCTTAATAACACTTAATGCGAGACAGATACACAAACAGCGAGGTAGTGGTAAGTTGCAGCCGTGCGGGAGTAGCCGAGCGGTCTGGAGCGCCACGTTACGGATCGCACGGCCTCCTGCGTCGGAGGCTCGAATCCTCCTCGGGCATGGATATGTGTGTTGTCCTTAGGTTGGTTTAACTTAGTTTAAGTACAAACAACTTACGGGTATGCTGCCGGGTGACGTCGTCGACAACCGCCGATATTTCGGCAGGAGGACACCCTGCCACTCTGAAGGCACAACTGAACTTAAGGAAGCAATGTGCAAGAGTATTTAATACCTCGGTTTAAATAAGTTTGCACATTGCTTCCTTGAGTGCAGTTATGCCTTGAGAGTGGCAGGGTGTCCTCCTGCCGAAATATCGGCGGTTGTCGACGACGTCACCCGGCAGCATACCCGTAAGTTGTTTGAACATTCATTACGCCGGGAAAAGTTAAAGTCTGACTTAGTTTAAGTAGTTTGTAAGACTAGGGACTGATTGCCAACGTTGTTTGGTCCCTTAGCATTACAAACATTTGAATATTTTTTTGATAATTGCAGGTGTCGTAAACAAACAGCATGATTTGTTTTGATTGTATTATTTTTATTTATTTTAATATGTTGTCTTTGTCTAAACTAAATTTGTTTATCGACCGTAATTTGTTTAAATTTAAGAACACAGTAATTCGGAACAGTGCACTGGAAAGAGACCTGGAATATATACCTGAAAAACAGTTTACCTAAGTGATTACTTAATTATTCATTGTGCGACGACCGAACGACTTTTCTTCATGCTGAAAGTACTCATTTGTTTAAACTTAAGATTTTCGGGGTATTACGAGGGTTAGAAATTAAAGTATGTATTAGCATTAGAATCTTAGCGCTCAACTACCGATGCCGTCATATCAACATTTCACTCATTATTTAAAAAGTTTTGTAGACTACTGGAAGAGCCACTGAACCTCGTTAGGGGTACGTATTACTGGGTAGACCCCACAAATCGTATATAAGTGGGTGCCGCGAGCGGTCCAGGATCAGTCGACGGCAGTTCAAAGTTCAATGTTGCGAGTGCAGTGAAATCGAGTGAGACGTCAGGTGATGAACATAGCCACAGAATCTGCCGCGTCCTAGTTAAACATTCCCTGACTTTGAAATTGTAAATTTAGTTTTAAAGATTAATGTATACGTGTATGGACAGCAACGAGCCCCTGAGACGAAGTCAGTTTAAGGGTTTGTAGCCGTGCACATAGAATAATTACCGTAGATGATGGGCATAGACGCAATGTGTGATGTATATCCAGTTCCCATCGACATTTTTGAATTTCAAAGCATTTCCGGGTTCTATATATATTTGTGTGTGTGTGTGTGTGTGTGTGTGTGTGTGTGTGTGTGTGTGTGTGTGTGTGTGTGCAATGACATTATTTAACACAGCTTTGAAACTCAAGAATTTGGATATTTATGAAGGTGTATGTTGTGTGGATAATATAAAATGGGAACATCTTGTACCGTGCCGGACTCTAGTTTGCACTCAGCGTCTTCATCATCAACACGTTTCCTGGTACTAAATGAGTAAGGCAGCACCGCCGACCTCCCGTGGCAGCCATGTGAGAAGAAAATCCGAGTCGTGTCCTAATGAGCAGCCGCTAATGATTTTTAAAGGCGACCCGGCCATTAGCGCCGTGCTGGCACAACACTGTCATGGCGATCTTCACCTCTTGCCTAGTTCATAAGCTCTCATGGACGCAAAGCCAGGAAAAAAAATCGTTGCAAATAAGTGAAGTGGAACTCTGCTGTACTTACCTTGCGAGCAGCGGTTGTTTCAGAGACACGTTAAGAGCCAGGAAAGAGCAAATATTGAAAAGGCACATTTAAAATTGAGGGCTTAGTTCAGTTTTACGAAAACGTTTGAAAATTTGTGACCAGAAATGCAAATAATTTTGTGCGCCCATAAGTAACGGATATTATCAAGATGGATAATGAATTTACAAAAAAATTCAACCTCTTGAAATATTTGTTCGTTACATTGACAGTGATTGAAAGGATGATAGAATACGCAGATAAGAATGTCGAGGAAAGGAACAGCCGTCATTAAGTAACTACATCCATAATGGAATGTCAAAACTTCCAAAGATTATTATGGAAATCGTTATGTCTGAGGGCTGCCAAAATTTGGCGAACGGACCACAAATAGAAAGTGGAAACGGACTGCACACAATTAACGTGATATACTAAGGATCATTTAAGTAATGGACGGGATTGACCCTATGAAAAGAAAGCAGTGTGCCCATGTGAGACCTGAGGATAATAATGAAGTACCTTATAAATTATCGACAGGAAGACTTTCTGGAAAATAGCATAAATATAGACATAGATAGAATAGTAGTACAGGAATACGAGAGATACTGCAAAAAGGGGGTATGGTGATTACGACTCGAACGTATCACCAAACGTTTGCCGAAACTACCCGTCAATTACGAGTCAATCAAATCAACCGTGCCGGCCGCGGTGGCCGAGGGGACTGAGGCACTCCAGTCGCGGTCTGCACGGCCACTACGGTCGGGGGTTCGAATCCCACCTCGGGCATGGATATTTGTGCCGTCCTTAGTATTAGTTAGTTCATAAGTAGTTTGTAAGTTTAGGGACTGATGACCCCGTAGTTAAGTCCCATAAACTATACAAACGTTTGAACATTTGATTTGAAATCAACCGTGGTGTGGGGTAATGCAATCATCATCTGTCTGTCTTATGAATGTCATGACCTTGAAAAATTATCTTTGTCTAAACAGATTCAGTAGCGTTAACTACGTACATTTTATAGCGGCCCACAACTAATTATCAATATAAAGAAGCAGCAGACAACATTTTACTTTTTACTAGACCTACTGTAAATAGGAACACCTTACATAATGGGTTCCAAACATTTGGTATATAACATTGTATATTTAAGCGTTAGGGGCACAGTAAATCATCTGTCACTTCCGTAGGCACTCATGTACCAAGTATCTAACCAATAGGCGTGACTGCTCTGCTGTCATTGGACGTTGCGTGAAACTTATTAGAATATTACACGTACATAAATTGTAGTGCTAAAGTAAAATGTTTTGCTACAGTTCCGAAAGATTAAAATAACCAAGCAAGCAAAGTACGAAAGAAACCCATAGAGAGAGGAATTTAAGTACAAACTACGAATTTTATTGGAGGTCAACAATTAACACTATTAATTAAATTGATCTACATTTCTAAGTAAGATTAAAAGATAAGCAACATTTATATCACACAAAGCGTAGTCATACAGTTAAATTTTGTTTGGAATTTGAGTCCCTTAAGGGGAGCGAGCTGCATTCCTTTTCTCTTTGATGAGGAAAGGTTGAGTTGTCGGAATCACCTCGTCGATGCTGACGATTTCTTGACAGTAGCTCTGTTAGTTGCGTGAAAGCTGCCAACGTGTCACTTTACCCAGAAAGTGACTCTCAGACCGGCGTAATGGCCATCGGCGAATTATATGGAATTGGTATCATGTTCAGGTATGCATGCCCCCATTCGTGAAGTCGTTTACACCTAGGATTACGACAACACGGTCTGTCAAACAGCTATAAATGTTCCGATCGCAAAATTAAATGCTGTCCGTATACACTGGAATATTCGCGAGCGGAAATCCACCACTGTTGGTGGGAATTGTCACTTCCACATTGCACAGTACGTACGTGCCCGTAGTTCCGTTACTGTTCATTTAATCGCCACTTCGCCACGATGTGTATGTACACCGAAGTTCTAAATCAGATAGTGTATACACGATACAGGAGAGACAATCACAGTTCTGTTTCAAAATCACTGCTGCAATGCAATCAGGGCACCTCAGTTCAAATCAAATGTTCAAATGTTTGTTAAGCTTATGGGACTTAACTACGGGGTCATCAGTCCCTAAACTTACAATCTACTTATCAACTACCTTATACTAAGGACGGCACAAACATCCATGCCCGAGGGGGGGATTCGAACCCCCGACCGTAGTGGTCGTGCAGACCGTGACTGGAGCGCCTCAGTCCCTTCGGCCACGCACCTCAGTTCATTTGGAGGTTTCACAGTTCGCCGCTGTGGAGTACCCAAGCGGTCTAAAGCACCTCGCTGCGGAGCGCGCGGTTGCTCCCCGTGGAGGTTCGAGTCCTCCCTGGGGCAAGGATGTGTATGTTTGTCCGTAGGTTAGTTTACCTAGGTTTAAGTAGTTTGTAAGCTACGGACTAATGACCACACAGTTTGGTCCGATAGATTTACAGACATTTGAAATTTATTTTGTTTCACAGTCCAACCTCACTGTCTGCAGTAATTGTCTCACACTCCGATAGAGACAGCAACACCAATAATATTTGAGACTTGTACTGGGTATTTAGCACTGGTTCGATATTTTCACGACACCGTCAACCGCACACCAACACCCGTCACCCCTACCCCGTTCAACTGCCACTATCGATGTCTAGCTCACTTTCTAGTATCTCAGAACACATTTAACTTTACAAAATATATCATTTATTGTTGACGCAGTAAATGCTAATAAAGAGTACAATGTAATTAACAGATTCAGATAACAGGATATTTGTTTATACACAAAAATAATGGAAATAACTTCAGCATTAAGTCTTCTTAAGGTAACATAATACAAAACAAAGCAAGCAGTAATGTATATTATCAGAAATATCTGAAACGATACGAAAGATACAAGAAAAAAGAATTAAATTCGATAAAATTATATGCTGCAAGTAATTATAGACGTAAGATGATAACAAGACATAAAGAAGATGGCAACCAGTTGGTCTGTCGAAATATTGTGCCTAGTTGACGATGCTTCACGCTGCAGACCCGAGAACAACATTGTCGCGTTGAAATGGAAGCAGGCTTGACTTCGAAGGCAGGGTTGTCAACTGAACACAGCACTCATACTAAAAGCTTGTTTATTGTGAACTGAAATAGATACGCAACATTGTCTGCCTCTCCGGCAAAGTGCTCTGCTATTTATACACAGAATGTACCAGAAATTAGAAGAATAGTTAACATAAGAAACAACTAGAAATTACAAATGAACATAAGAAACATATAGAACATTCAGGAAATGTTAATTTCTCTCCGCCTAACAAGAATAGCCGGTAGGTTAGCGCCATCGCGCTGCGCTATCGAAGGTAGTGGGTTCGAAATCGACTGCAAGCATTTTTTTAACCCAATATTCTTTATGGGAACAACAATCACTTTTTTGTACTTCTCACATATATTTGGAAGTTTCAGCAAAAGTGTCACGATTTTGAGGGTAAATGGCATACGTAAGGTTAGGAGAATTTGCTGCTTACGGTGTGACGTGATCCGAAGGTAGCTTGTCTCTTCATCGTAATAGATTCATTTTGTTACAGACACTTAACTGTGGAATTAGTTACTTGCTGTGTTTTAGTGTTCATGTGCATGTTCATAAGTTCTTGGTGTTTATTATCAAAGAAAAGTGAACAGCGTTCAGTATCTTTTAGAACCAAATTACTCAGATTTAAGCTTGGAACAAAAGTGTGAAATAAGGAGCTAGGTAGGCTGACGCCTCAGCTCGAGCAGAAGCAAGTGCAAACAAGCCGAGTTAAGACATTCTTCAGATGTTTTAACGAAAATATTTACTGGGAGGAGGGGGTGGGGGCGCAAACCGGGGTGCTTTCTCCCGTCGCCATTGGCAGAGGTGCGCCAAATTGTCTCTATGGACGCCGGGCAGGGGAGGAGGCGGGACGGCGCCACTATCAAGACGAGGGATTCAAAGAAGTGAACCACCAGCCATCAGTAGCACGAGCCGCCACAGCAGAATAGCTTCGATATGTAGTGTGAAAATAAGCGCTTGCGCATTCAAATATTGGTTTTGTAATCCATTAATTTGTCAACAGGTCTATTAGGTAAACATTTCTTAGCACACAAAGACAAAAAGTATATTTAAGCAACAGTTAGTACTTCGAAGAATTAATGGCAATAGCGTGAGTGTTAATTTTCAGAGTCACTTCGACCGTGACATAAATGCAAAAGATAATTTTAGGAGAGCGCGCATATTGTAATTACGACCAGGGTCATTTACGAAATGCTCTAAGAGAGATCCACAAAGCAAATTTATCGTTTCGACAAGACAGTGTAATGTTTGCAGTGACAAAGACCACTTTCCAATATAAAATAAAAATGAATAAATGAAAAAGAAAAATAGGCCGACCTTCCATCCTTTCTTTTGAGTTTTGTTAATTTTATCTTTTTTCCTTTTACTTAAAAACTGAAATTCTGAAATGTATAAATAGATAGTACCTAATTATTAATTTATTTTACTTCCAAGAAAATGCCCTCGTTAACGGTTTTCATGGAATTTCCTGTAACACCGAAGATCTTGAGGCTGTTAGTAACAATCTTCTTACATAGGGTGGGAAGTAGTATACCCATTTTGAAAGAAAACTAGCCTGGAGGAGAGTGGGTCAGACGATTAGCCCAAGATATTTTAGAAGAAGTTTCTTCAATATTTTAGCGTTAATTTCAGTGCCGAAGATAATGAAGGCGTGCATATCTTCTTATTTTGATAACATTTCGTTGGTGGCCGATGTTACCCATCTTCTAGGCAAACTATTAAAAATTTTATAAGTCAAAGAAAATGTGAAGTGAAAATTATCTTTCCACTTTCATTGTGTATAACATGCCGCAGAGAATAGTCCCTAACTTAACCGCAATATTTAGTTTATGTCTACACATAAAATTTAAAAAAAAAATTAAAATCCGTGGCTATGTTAGGGTACACAGAATTAGTTGACTGAATTTCTAAAAAGAACTTGACAAATAGTGTATTAGAGTGCTATTCAGTGTATCAGAAACCGCATATTACTGCTGCCTCTCATTCCCCCCACCCTTTCAGACCACTCCTATTTTCACATGAATACTTTGTTCTGTATTTCCTCCAGTAAAACCTCTCCTAGTTTCGACTCCCCTTGTTAGCGGTTAAACAGCGTAAATTGCTTCCGCCTGCAGCTGACAACCTGTATTGCAGAAGGATCAAACAGTGGAACAGCATTCAGGTGGACCAGACATGGCCCAAAGCAGCACAACGACCTCTTTCCCTTCATTAAGTATTCACAACTCAATTTAAAATTCTCGATGTTAAAACTTCGCGTAAGCTGTTTGCCCGTTACCCAAGTTATTAAAATATTCTCTGCAGCAGAGTCGCTCGGGAGCTGTTCCCAAAAGCAGCTACGCCTTTCCGTCCGACGAGACTGACTACAAGTTCCACCTGTAAATTTTAACAGCCTACGAGCTTTTTGTTTGCCCAAGAGAGAGACTGAAACAGTGGATACGAATTGGGATGCATTGACTTGTATTTCGTAGTGACGTCTATTTCTGTATATTAGCCTGGCCGACATACTATTATCCGAGTACTGGATTACATAAAGTACGTATGCGCCATTGACTTAAAGGATGTTTCTGAAATTTGACAAATCGAAATTTGCAGTTGGAAAGAGCAGCTCCTTCGATCTGCTTTAGAAGATTTTCCATAGTTTGTCTCTCCACATCATTGTCATTTATTGAATCTTGATTAAATCTGTGAAAATGTGGTGTACCTCTCTTTTTCCGTTGTGATTGGGTAGAATCTCTACCATTTGTGATAAGATAGATAATACCACGCAAGAAACGTCTTTTCAAATTAGGAGAGCGTTATGTGGCGTAATACTCAGTGTTCTTTCCACCTATTAGAAATCATTAAACGGATACATGGTGGCTGCCATTACTTATAGCCAGTAATTAGCGAGTAAGTTGTAATTTGCGGCTGTTTGCTGATGATGCTGTGGTGTATGGGAGGGTGTCGTCTGTAACTGACTGTAATAGCATACAGGATAACTTAGACAAAATTACTTGTAGGTGCGAAGAATAGCAGCTAGCTCTCAATGTAGAAAAATGTAAGGTGATGCGCATGAGTAGAAAAAGCAATCCCATAATATTAGAATACAGCATTAGTAGTGAGCTTCTTGATGCTGTCGCGTCGTTCAAATATCTAGGCGTAAGAAACTTCCTGGCAGATAAAAATTGTGTGCCGGAATCGGGACTCGAACCTGGGACCTTTGCCTTTCACGGGCAAGCGCACTACCGACTTTGCTATCCCGACACGACTCACGATGCCGCCCCACAACTTTACTTCCGCCAGTACCACCGCCAGTACCTCCCAGGTTCGAGTCCCGGTTCCGGCACACAATTTTAATCTGCCAGGAAGTTTCATATCAGCGCACACTCCGCTGCAGAGTGAAAGTTTCATTCTGGAATCATCTAAGCGTAACATTGCAGAGCGATATGAAATGGAACGAGCATGTAAGGACAGCTGTGAGTAAGGCGGACAGCGAACTTCGGTTTATTGGGAGAATTTTGGGAAGATGTACTTCACCTGTAAAGGTGACCGCGTATAAAACGCTTGTACTACCACGTCTTGGGTATTGCTCAAGTGTTTGGGACCCGCATCAGATCAGTTTAAAGGAAGACATAGAGGCGGTTTAGAGGCGAGCAGCTTGATTTGTTACCGGTAGGTTCGACCAATGCGCGAGTGTCACGGAAATGCTCCGGCAAGTTAATTGGGGATCGCTGGAAGAAAGACGACGTTCTTTTCGTGAATTTCTGTTAAGTAAATTTAGAGTGCCGGAATTTGAAGCTGAGTGTAGTACGATTTTGCTGCCGCCTACTTACATTTCGCGTAAAGATCACAAAAACAAGATAAGGGAAATTAGGGCTCGTACGGAGGCATATAGGCATTCTTTTTTTCCTCGTTCAATTTGGGAGTGGAATAGGAAAGGAAATGCTTAGTAGTGGTAGAGTGTACCCTCCGCCACGCACCTTACGGTGAATTGCGGAGTATGTATGTAGATGTAGATGTAGATTCTGGAAAGTGGTACTTATTAGGGAACGTAGGGTCTGTTAAAGAAATACGGCTCGATTTACTCTCAGGGTCGAGGCGGAGATCATGACTTTCGGCGACTTGTAGAGCATGATATAAGTTGGGAGGACTGCAAAGCCATGCCATGTTTTTATAGCAGAAGATGGGGCGAGTGAATGATTTAAGTGTGGATGACCGTTGAAGATGTAAACCCCATGTTCAGCCGGATAGTAGTTGTAGTAATTTTAATGGATTGTGAGCGATTTTGGAATTGTTAATAGATGGGGATTCTGTGTTAATTGTCGATCAATTGTTGGTTTGCGATATACTAGTGTATTAGTCAGTTGGATGGAACGTTCTTACATTGTCAGATAAAAGTCGTGGCGGCAGAATCTGTGGTTGGTTCGACCTACTATTATTAAATGCGTGTTAGTGAGGTTAATTTTCAGAAGCTACTGGTTGCATCAGGAGGTGAGCTGATTGAGATGAAGGGATCGCTAATACTTCTGAAGGGTGGAATAGATGCTTCGGGAACGCCTGTTGTGTGATATACAGCAGTTCGTGTTTTGGATGGTACCACAAGATGGGCGATTAGAAGGAAAGGAAGCTATAATGCGATATGTTTAGTGTTTCTTAATACGTAACATAAAATAGAAGCTATTAAGATCATTTTGAATTAGCCATTACATCTTCTCATTGTAAATTATTACATTCGTTTCCACGCAAATATGACTGATGCATGTCACATTTCATAGCTGAAAATTGACAGACATGTGTCGTCACGCACTGTGCAGAACATTAAACGTCATGGATTCTTCTTTTGTACTCTATAATTTATTCAATAAATTGTAGGCATCGACGTAAATACGTCTCAGTAACGTGAGAAATAAACTTTTTAATACCGTAATGTTATTGGCTTTATTTTCCATGAACTTTCTATCGGTTCGACAAGAACAGGATTAAAATTCATTCAAACAATCTTACAAATTTTTGAAAGCATTTTTGGAATCAGCGATGTTAATGTGCTAAATAATTACAATATGGCAATCTAGATCGCAAGTTGCTGATCTTTTTATTGGCAACCGCTTTCGGTGCTATAAGGCCATCATCAGGCCTTTGGGACCTTGTTGGTGGACGGTGGCGGTGGCCGAAGCAGACATGAACTGCTCTATGTTGACGCAGTTCTAATTTTTCGTAACATCATTCTAACACGTGGTGTGGCTCCTGATGACTGCAGTAATAATGATTCAGATAAAAACATAAAATGTAGAAAATTCAAGTCTGGCAACGGAATCTTTCCACCGCATAAATGTGTGATCTCTCATGTAAAACCAAATCTGTTACCTTAGTTAGTATCAGTGAAAAATTTATTCAAAAAGTTTGTTGTGAATTGATGTGTAAATAGTTACGTGTGAATATGTATAGCAACTTTATCAATGTTCATATATATCGTTTCTACAATAAATGCAATGACTTGGCACATAATGACATAATTTATGGGAAGGGGTCAGGTTTGTCGCTTAAGGCCAGAACGCCACACACGCATTTTTAAGATCAAAGGATACGAAGATGAAAGATTTTCGGTTGTGAATTTTACATACTTGATGGAATCATTTATATAAGGTCTATGTCGCCCCCATAATAGGATCACATTTCGCTGCAAAAACGGCAGCACTAAATGACCTTGTTAGTAACATACAGTATATGATATGTCTATTGCTGCCGTGGAGGAGCGGCCGAGCGCATTGAGGCGCTATGCTGCGATGCGCGAGGTCGTTCCCGGCCGGGGTTCGAATCTCCCCTCTGGCATTGATGTTTGTGCTGTCTTTAGTATAAGGTAGTTCATAAGTAGTTTGTAAGTTTAGGAACTGATGACCCTGCAGTTTAGCCCTATAAGCTTTCAAACATTTGAACATTTTTTTTTGTCTTGCATCTCCCGGCCTTTGGTCTGGAGGTTGGTTCGCCACAGGATGTGTTGCGCCACGCCATATCATGAACTATTGAAAGGTCACGCGTCGGATGCCTTGAGGGACGGATACTCGTCCGGTTGGAGGGTGGCGGGCATGGTCACTCACATGAATTTTAGGCATTAAAAGTTTGTCATACTTGGGGGGCGATCTCGTCAATTAATTCATTATTTAAAACTGCCAAGATCGCATATTATCTTTAGTAAGATGGCCGGTTTCGCCAGATTATTCTGCAATCATGAGATGTTTCATTTAAGGATAGATGTTCATCTCGTACTACTTTTCCACTGTTCATGCAGCGAAACTATAGTTGTGATTTGATTCACCTGAAAAATTTGTCGAACCGGAAGAGGAGGTGGAATCGAAGAATAGATTTTTCCAGACAGCAACGTAAAGGCCACCAAAAGAGAATACATGTACCAAAACTGATGGCACTTTGATATTAAATAAGCCTTGATATTACAGCAACAGGAAAAACATGAGGTTCAATTAAGGGAAAGGAAAGCCGAAAACCTGAAGGGCTCAGTGGCGCGTTTAAGAGGATCAATTTAAAATATTTGAGGTTGTTAAGGTTATAGATTGAACATTGAGAGATTTACAATTTTTGAAGGTGTAAATTATGCTGCGGCAAGTAGGCACCTTTCATAACAGCTAAAAGTACAAGTAATCTTCGGACAGTCACAACAATTTTTTTAGGTAAGTAGGCATTTCAGATGATGAATAAATAAACATAACGTCAATACTTAGCCCCAGAGATAGCAATTAAACAACAAAAATGCCCAAAATAGACTTTATATTAAATAAGATACAAGTTATCATGAAATCAGAAAGATTATTTGACGGCCTGCATGAAGATAACATAATTGATCAAGCAAAAGGCTAGGTAAACTTAAAGATAGGACGGACTAACTTAAAATAATCAATATTAATCCAGCTAGAGCCAAATTTAAAATTATAATTACATCACGCATGAAGTTATCATTTATTACGTCATCTGAAGTGCGGGAATGGCCGTGTGGTCTGAGGTACCATGTCAAGATAATAAAATATTTATTACGTCTGCTGGTTAAATGTCACAACTACTGTACCTAGAGGTATGTGAAAGGCGATGCGTTTAGTGTGCGTGTCTTTCCTAATAAATAAGGTAAAATAGAAGCTGTTAAAATCATTGTGAATAAGCCATTACATATGCTCATTATAAATTCATACACCAGTTTCCACGCAAAACGTTTCTCAGTTCTTCGAATATGACTCATGCGTGCCACGTTTGATACCTGAAAGTTGATACACATGAGTTGTCATGCACTGTGCCCGCTGCACGAAACTTCATGGATACTTCTATTCTACTCCATAATTTACTCAGTACCAGTTGTTACCCTGCGTGCTCTGGTCACCTACTCCTTCCCTCGTCTCCTCCTGCCGAATAAGGATATTTACTCCGCCCCTCCCTCTGTTCATCTTATTTCACCTGTCCGTCGCCGTCTTCCCCTCTCGTTTTCTTCCTCTCCCCTCTCTCTGTCCGTCTCCTAATCAACCTACTCCTCTCTGTTCTATATACGGAAACATACATGTATGCGCCAAGTTTTATGATGACTCGTGAAAAGCTGTCAAAGTCGCAAGGTACCCTCCGCCATGCTAAATTCACTGGCTTGCAGATTATAGAAATGTCCTACATAAAAAAAAAATACACTTATGGGCTGACACTCATGGTGGCCAGTCAAACAATTTGGATGTATGTTGCAACGTCACACGGCCATGCACCTACGGAGGATTAAGAAGGGCCGGCCGCGGTGGCCGAGGGGACTGAGGCGCTCCAGTCTCGGTCTGCACGGCCACTACGGTCGCGGGTTCGAATCCCTCCTCGGGCATAGATATTTGTGCCGTCCTTAGTCTTAGGTAGTTCATCAGTAGTTTGTAAGCTTAGGGACTAATGACCCCGTAGTTAAGTTCCATAAGTTCTAAAAAAAAAAAAAAAAAAAAAAAAAAAAGATTAAGAAGGATAGGTCATGTATTAATTCGGGGTATAAGCTATCTTCATCGATTTCATTCAATTCCGTCCAGCCGTTTTAGCGTGAATAGTAACAAACTTGTTAACTAACTATAAGGTAACTTCCGCCACGCACCGTACGGTGGGTTACGGAAATTAGCCCATGTATTAATCAGGGTTTAAGCTATGTTTATGCCAAATATCATTCCAATCCATCCATCCCTTTCAGCATGAAGGAGTAACTAACATATGAACACATTGTAAGGTACCGTCCGCCATGCACCGTACGGTGGTTTACGGAAGGTATCCCATGTATTAATCAGGGTATAAGCTACCTCTGCACTAAATTTCATTCATATCCGTCCAGCCACTTCAGCGTGAAGGCGCAAGAAACGAATTAACTAATTGTAAAGCTCCCTCCACGATGCACCTTACTAAGTGCAAAAAATGAGTTTACGGAGTTTTATCGCAATCTGGTCTACAATATGGCCGTGCATAAAATACGAACAAAAAGATAAACGAACCGTAATTTTTATGTATTACATTTCTTTTAAAATTCGCATTAAAACTATACGTTGGTAACAGCATATTCCTTCTGCTGGTGGTTTTCACCGGAATGATTCCGTACGCTTGGTATACATCAAAGCTGAAAACCAAAAAACCATTCTTTAAAATTCTGAATGAAGTATACTTTAAACTGAAGCATATTAAAAAAAAAATCTTACTTTCAATTGATTAAGTAAAATTTATATGCTGTGAATAATATTTCCGTTCTAAATGATTCTTTGATTATTATCACCCTGAAAAATGTAACTTGACAACCAAAGAGAGCTTCTAGAATTATCAGAAACTTTATTTCATTCTAAACTTCGCCGAGGTCTGAAAGTTTAATGTTTAGTCACGTTAATTAATTGAAATGATAGCACGTAATCTATATATATATAGTAATACTGCAATGATAAAACTTAATTGTTCAATGACATTAAAATTTTTTATCAGGATCGGAATACAACTGTAGAATCTGACGAAGTGTATATATGTATCCTCCATCATGCACCATCAATAATTTTATGTGACAGTGACCTTCCTCTTGATTTGAATGTCAAATTACCAAAATGTCATGAAGATTTTAGTATTAATAAAGTGTCCTTATTCGCATGTCACATGATGCTACAGGTTTTGTTAAAAAAATCCATGAGTAAGAAACTGAAACGAAACAGTGTAGTATACACCATTTTCGTGCTAAATCAAAATACAGAGTGTCCATAACTAAAATCCAACTTTCAAAATGCTGTACATGAAAAATCACGGTTCACCGTGACTGCTGACTTCAAGTGGGACGAATGAGAGAACGCCATGGACATTAAAATTGCTACACCAAGATGAAATGTAGATGATAGACGGGTATTCATTGAAGAAATACATTATAATAGAACTGACATGTTCACGCAATTTGGGTGCATAGTTCCTGAGAAATCAGTACCCAGAACAACCACCTCTGGCCGTAATAAAGGCCTTGGTACGCCTAGGCATTGAGTCAAACAGAGCTTGGATGGCGTGTACAGGTACAGATGCCCATGCAGCCTCAACACGATACCACAGTTCATCAACAAACAGTGTTGTAACGAGCCAGTTGCTTGGCCACCATTGACCAGACTTTTCAGTTGGTGAGAGATCTGCAGAATGTGCTGGACAGGGCAGTAGTCGAAAATTTTTCGTATCCAGAAAGGCCCGTACAGGACCTGCAACATGCGGTCGACCATTATCCTGCTGGCATGTGGGGTTTTGCAGTGATCGAATGAAGGGTAGAGCCACGGGTCGTAACACACCCCATCGGTTGATTCAGGGATCAATACGCGGCTGCACGTTCAGTTACAGCCATGCAGATAAGACGCCTGTCATCTCAACTGCTAGTGATACGAGGCATTTGGAATCCAGAACGGCGTTCCGTATTGCCCTCCTGAACCCATCGATTCCATATTCTGCTAACAGTCATTGGATCCTGACCAACGAGAGCAGCAATGTCGCGATACGATAAACCGCAATAGACCTTTATCAAAGTCGGAAACGTGATGGTCCTCATTTCCCTTCCTTACACGAGGCATCACAACAGCGTTTCACCAGGCAACGCCGGTTAACTGCTATTTGTGTATGAGAAATCGGTTGGAAACTTTCCTCATGTTAGCACGTTGTAGGTGTCGACACCGGCTCCAACCTCGTGTGAATGCTCTGAAAAGCTAATCATTTGCATATCACAGCATCTTCTTCTTGTCGTTTAAATTTCGCGTCACCTTCGTGGTGTAGAAATTTCAATGGCCAGGAGTGTATAAATCGTAAGCAATTCTTACTCCTACGTAATTGTTACCTCATGGAAGGAATAACAAATTTGGTTGAAGTGGGTATTGTGTTTAAAAGCAGACGTCGCTTGATGCAGCACTTTTCCGCGCATTTCATTTTTTATTACGTCATGTCTCCTGAACTATTCGCCGTACAGTCATTTAATGGCGTCTATGAGCATCGCGAAAGTGCAAGTATAATGTTGACAAAGTTTCATCAAAATCTCGTGAGTGGCATGGCCGCGGATAATATACGAACACAAAAACATTCATTCTTATATATTACATTGAGCTGATGAACATCGTACGCTGCGGCATTAATACGTATCACTACCGTAAAAAAAGTTATAAGCTTTGGAAATACAGCGATTTTATTGTCATTTTGTTCAATGAACTTTCTATCGGTTCGACAAGAACAGGAAATAAATTCGTTCAAACAATCTTACAAATGCCCATACGATTACGCAGTTTTAATTTCTCGTAACATAATTCTTACACATGTTGTGTCTGCTGATAATTACAGTCATAATGATTCCGACAAAAACATAAAATGAACAGAAATATAAGTCTCGCAACGCAATCTTTCCACCGCAAAAATGTGTGAGCTCTCGTGTAAAACCAGGACGGTTACCTTAGTACCAATGAAGCATTTATTCAAAAACCTTGCAGCAAAGGCTATCACGACCTGCTGAAGTAATTGCCGCGGTGGAGTAGCCGAGCGGTCTAAAGCGTCTCGCTGCGGAGCGCGCGGTTGCTCGCCGTGGAGGTTCGAGTCCTCCCTGGGGCATGGGTGTGTGTGTTGTCCTTAGGTTAGTTTAGTTTAAGTAGTTTGTAAGCTACGGACTGATGACCACGCAGTTTGGTCCGATAGAATTACAAACATTTGAACATTTTTGCTGAAATAATTGTTGTTGAATCATCCGGGTTTTATGGTCGTGGTCGAAGAAACATATCTGCTCCTGACGTTTCGTCCAGAGCTGCGCTGGACATCTTCAGAGGTGCTACTGGTAGCGGTGAGTCTTGCCGACATTTTTTACGGCGGACTTGCATAGTCATTTTATGTTTCTGCTGGGATTTAGTTTTGTAGATAGTCCTTTCTTCTCCTTTGTTAACATTTTTTGAACGCCTGTTAATTTTAGTAGAAACGTGTTTCCTTCTCGTTAGAGGCTGTGGTGTAGCAGTTTGTCACAAATCTGGAGGGTAAGCACTACTGAATGGATTATATTCAGTGACTATATTTATCAATTGAAATGAACTGAATACCAAAGTTCGGATTTTTACTAGACCGGGATTCGAAACCGGATTTCCCGCTTCGGCACAGCGGTCGCCTTATCCAATTTGGCTCTCTAGGTACGCCTCTCTTCCAACCCAAATTTCAACTCATAGCACACTGCCGCGGCAGAATAGCCGTGCGAACTAAGGCGCCCATCTGCGGTGCACGCGGCTGTTCGCCGTCGGGGGTTCGAGTCCTGTAACGTAGTGCCCCCCGCTCATTAGGTCTATACTGGATTCCCTCAAGGAATTGAGCGTATCTCTGTATCAGCACAGAAATTGTCAACTGCCGTTGAGGCATATATACAGTTATTGATCCTAAATGCTGAATTATGCCAGAAATAACAGACACAACATCAATAATTGACAATTTATGTGCAGATGCAAATGTCCGATGGACATGTCCCAAAAAGCAGCCACTGTACAAATCATTGTCTTTGGGACATAGCCATCGGATGCCATGTTTTAATATGACAATGTCTAGTTTAGAGAAAAAATATTTACTTTGAATTTTAATAAAGCGACCGGTTTCGATATCATACAAAGATTACCCTCAGACTTTTTTGTCTCAGGTTGGCTGCAGTCTCAAATCCCCTCATCGTCTTAATCATCGAACTGAGACAAGTCGATCTGAGAATGATTGTAGTGTAACCTTATTATAAACTGAACTGTATAAATTTTATGCGAACTAGACCGATAATTTCATATTAAAATATCATATCAGATCGCTGCCTTCCAAAAGGAAACAATTTTTTCCAAACCGATTATGAATTCAACATCTCCCATCAGCACCTACTTTAGTGACAGCCACAGAGCGCTATATCTAATATTTAATGTGGGAGGTTGTCAACCATACGGCTCAGTGTGATATTAACTGATGAAGAAAACAGGTACAAAAATATGGAGACGCAAGGGTTCTTCCAATTGAGGTAAAATTGGGGTAAAATTGTGGTCTTGTAGGTGGCGGGTTGGTCCCGGTAATCGTAAACTGACCCACATTTTGCACGTGCTTCGTCATTGTGTGCTGCGATGCTGATGCAATGGTCATGCTTCACCGTCGTCTGCTAAGATCGTTTTATTGTAAGGGAGCAATGATACATCGTACAGATGTACAGATTAGAGGGCTTCTGAGGCCAGAAGTGTCAACACGAATAGTTGCCAACCGAATACTACCAGTGGTACTACGAGCACGCACACCTATAGCCCGCCACGGTATCCACGTGCATGACTCTATTTATGTTGTCAGAGGATCAGTTGGACGACGTAATGGCGGTTCGTGGTCATCAGGTATGAAAGAAGAGTCTTCCTGCACGGTAATGGTCATTTTCGCGAATGATCTGGTGAGTGCTGTCTCGTCCGAGGTAACATTGTCCCCAACCAAGGCCTTATGATCGAAGTTCGATAAGCTACAACCCTCGTGCACGTTTGTTATTTGTGGAAGGAATACTGACCATCGCTCGGGACGAAGAAGTTGATGAGTTCTTCTAACTAGATAATTCTCGGCCAAAGACTACGTGAAATTCGACGTGTTACCAAGTTCCTTGGCCAGCACGGTTTTCGGACTTCTCTCCAATCGAACGTGTGTGGAATATGGTGTGACGAGTACTGACAAGTGTCCTGTGAACCTACAACTCTTGCAGAACTACGTGAGGTGGTGAAGCAGGCGTGAAATAATGTAAGCAAAGTCACTGTTCACCGTCTGTATGATCGAATGGATATCAAAAAGAGCGCTGCAATTGCCACCCGTGAAGGCTACCCGCGTAATAATAGGGGCGTATCAGCACGGAATGCTTGGTACTGAAGTACCACTTGAGATACTTATCTGAAAATGTAATGATTCCATGTACACATTTTGTACTCTTTCGACATTAATTCTTGGGTGGATTGGGAATGTAGAAGGTTGTATTAATTTTTATGTAATTATGTGTATTTTCTACCTTCTTTTTCTGTAAAACTAATATTGATATCTGCGAATACGTTAAAGTTAACCGAACAACATTATTCGTAACTTGAAGTGGAGATAAAAACTTATATAGATTGAGAATAGTAACCGAAGGTGAGCCTCCCTAGCTCCAAACAAAGATACGATAAGTAATATACGATACGATAATTTGTGATTGAAGAGAGATTTATTTTCGATTCACTACAGCAGTGTTTTTCAACCTATGGTTCGTGACCAGCAGGTAGGTCGGAAAGTCTTGTTCGGGGCTTGACATCACAGGAGGAACTTCTTACACCATAAAAAATTATGGGTTCCTGAGTGAAATTTATTTAACGTTAAAGTACGGAGGCCCTTGTGTAACATTCATTATTAATTAAATAGATCACAAATTGTTTTATTATACAGCGAGTTAATTATGAATAAATGGAAAGCCTGAAAACATTTTTAAGGAACCAACCTATAGGTAAAAGAACATGATATAATAAGTAATCCTGAATAATTCGAAAAACTCTACTTATTTTTCAAATTTTCTCTACAGAGGGACCTTTGTTAGTGAGAATAATTGGCGTCTGAGTCTTGCCTGAAATGCGAAACACTGGTTAAGCAAAAAATATTTTTCTGTCGGAAGTCTTGTAAAATTATAACGAAGACAAAACGAAGTTTGTCCAGTAATTTAAAACAATGCTGTATCAAAAGATTACATTTGCTTCCTTCGAGATAAAATAGAATATATTTTAAATAGTAGGGGGTCACCAAAATATTTTTATTTGGAATGGCGTCGTATATTCGACAAGGTTGAAAAACACTGCACTACATTAATACAGTTACGAAAGAAACGGACAACATTCCATAAAATTCTTTGATTTATCTCGACTCTGCAGAAGTTCTAAGACCAATGAAGAAAAAGGGGAAAGATTACGGTTTAACACCCCGTTGATATCGTGCTCATTAAATGTTCAAATCGTTCTAAACCTACGAGACTTAAATACTCTGGGTATCAGTCCGTAGGCTTACAAACTTCTTAAACTAACTGATGTTAAAGAAAACAGATACACCCATGCCCGAAGGAGGACTCGAACCTCCGACGACGAGCAGCGGCGCAATTCGCAGCTAGGTGCTTTTACAACGCTCGGCCACTCCACCCCGGATATCGTGGTCATTAGAGACGATTTTAGGAGAAGATTCAATGAAAATGTGTGTGTTTTACTACACATCGCGACGTTGACGTTAGGGCACGCGGAAGGTACACAGACATTGTCAAGAAAGAACCATCGGCTTTAGTGCCGATTTGCTTCCTTTGTGCACCTCTTCTGGAGAGTGTCGGAGCTATTTCTGTCCGCTGCGCGTGTTATTGCACCGTCATTATACATAATAGTCGCTGGCGGTGTCGTAAGGGCCTCTTCAAAAGCGAGGCGCGATGTACCATTTTCAGATGGCACGTCACTTGGACACTAATGTTTGTCGTTACTTTCAACCCATTACTGCAGCACAGTCACGTAATGTTCGTTGTTATACTTTCTGCAATTAAGTTCCTTTTCGAAGAGTTACAATACTTTAGCAACCTGTTATCTCTGGAACACCTTCTAGAACAAGCAGCATCAGTTTAAAGAGACAACTTAAGATTTTTAAGTTTTTGAGAAGTTTTTAGCAGGAGGTGAAAATGTAACCTAACATTCATATTTCATATTCAAAGAATATATGACATCAACTGCGATTGGGCAAAGCTAAAATGTGTACCCAGCCGGGATTCAAACCCGGGTCTCTTGCTTTCTAGGCAGTTGCGCTGACCTCTACACCACTGGCACACAGTGATCACCGCACCTGCAAGGACTACCTAAGCACGCCTCCCGTCAGATACAAATTCCCAGCTTCGCCCTGCCCACAGTACTCGTAGCTATGAAACTAATTCCCGTAAGAGTAAGGGCTTCAAACTTACCCAACCCTCCCCACTAACGATAGGATCATTGCCCGTCACCGGCATATTATATATATACATGTGGCGTCTGTTCCGAAAGAACAGACGTCACTTCTCATCCTGCGGTTGTTATTATTTAATATTCAAAGAATATATGACATCACCTGTGATTGGGCAAAGCTGGGTACACATTTTCAGCTTTGCGCAATCGCAGTTGATGCCATACATTCTGTGAATATTAAATAATAACAACCGCAGGATCAGAAGTGACGTCTGTTCTTTCGGAACAAACTCCACATGTATATATATTCATATTTCAAGTTAATTTATCCTTTCAAGATAATTTACTTCGTTTTCGATTCCATTAAAAACACTGGCTAAGCACCTACTGCTCGTCTCGCGAAGGTTGTATCCTATGGATAAGCAAAACTATATATTTTAATCCAACAGAATATTTTCGTAAACGTATTTATCGACTTTCACTCCTCCTCCCCCCCCCCCCCCCGCCCCCCCACACACACACACAAAACATATGTAACTTAGTAGTCAAATACAAATTCTGGAAAGTTCTGTTGCAAAATGTTTTAATGCAATATTTAAACAAAAAATACCATCTCCGATTTAACCTCATGGGTTGAATTTTCAATAAGTGTAAATCATGTATTTATGTATTTCTAATGAAGAAATCAAATACTGATTTTCAAAGCAGCAACAGTAATGTGAGCTTTAGTAAATCCACACTAACAATTTTGAAATTATACCTCGTTAAAGCATGAATTTCCTAAAATTTTCCTACTTCAAAGTTACATTAAATTCTCCAGTTTCACGTCCTGGCGGTGGAATTGCGACAAATACTCAAACATATATTTTGTGTTCCTGATTACGTAAAGAAAGACCAGTTTTAATAGTTATAGCTTCAAAATTACCTGAATATCGACAATTAAATAATAACAATAATAACAGTAATAATAACAACGATAATAATTTACAATTCTAATTCTATCAGTTTTACGTCTTTCGCCTCTAGCTGTATTGGTTGATGTGACTAATGCCGAGTTATACTCTGGTTCGGAATTCCGGAATCCACGTTATGATGTAGGTTGTGTGAGTGAGGTTAATGGTCGGAGGAATGCAACCGTGTACCCTGTTAAACGGAACCATACTAAGTAACGCACTGTGTTGTTCAACCCAGTCTACAGAATGATGAATGTAGCATCAAAATTAGCTTAATACAGGCAGATTTGAATTTAATTTAAATGTACTGTTTCAAACTCCTTGCAGGTGTGATTACGATGTATACTATCTTAAACGTTGCCTTCATTATGAACTCAACGCAGAATGTAATTATAAGTAATTGTGGTCTCTCAGTGTTGTTAATCTTCGCCTGACGTTGACAAGCATTATGTTAGAAACGTAATATTTCACGTCTTGCCGAGCATTTTTAGCGCTGCTACCCCTGCACAAAGTTGTGCATAATAGTACATAATATTTTCTTGTGGCCTTAATCCGGATACTGATTTAGTGCTCTTCACGCAAGTATATTGTCTTCATAGGTATTGTATACGACATCCATTTGCACCTGTTAAGTGTTCTGACGCCCTGGATTCCAGGTAAGAGGTTTCCTATTCCCTTTGCACGCACACACACACAAACTCACTTCCTCTCATTGCCAAAGTGAGGATTGCATGATGATGCTATACGCAAAGTGATGATTCCTTGAATATGCTTTAGGCAAAGTGAGGATTACAAGATGAATCCATATGTTATGAGATATCAAATTATCCCTTCTTGTACACAAGCTGTCTCACAAATTTCTATTTTCTTCCACAAATATATTCTGAACTTTTCCGATTGTTAATCAAAATATCCCCGGGTGTACTGCCGGTCTATAATGTCCAACGGGCACAATATTTCGGCGATCATACATGTCGCCATCATCAGGTGAACTGACGGACTGAACTCCTGGAAACGCGCCGGCACGGAGATCCGCACGCTACGGCTGCTGGAAGGGAACTGGGTTCTAGCCCGGTAGCGGGCCATTTAAATACCCTCGGCCCGCGGAGCGACCCCTCCACGGTCCGCGCCCCGCGCGGTCGCGCTTCGGAACCGATTGTGACGGCGTCTGAGATGACGTCGGTGTGAGGGCTCTATCCACCGTGGTCGTTACTTCGTTACGTTTGCTAGATTTACTCTTAATTAACCCAATTTCTGGTTCCCAAGCTTTGCTAAGATTATAGCCACAGTCACGGTTTATGAGGTCCTCACTTGTGCGAATTTCAATGGCCTCTCTAACGACGCAGTCCATCTCGACGTCTGTACCAGAATCCTAGTGCGTTCATACTCCATCGCATGATTCTCCGACAGACAATGTTCAGCGACCGCCGACTTGCTCGGATACATCAATCGTGTGTGCCTCTGGTGTTCAACGCATCGATCCTGGACGGTACGCATCGTCTGTCCAATATATGACTTTCCACACTGACACGGAATCTGGTACACGCCGGCCTTCCTCAAACCGAGATCATCTTTGGCGCTCCCCACCAGTGCACGAATTTTATTCGGCGGACAAAAAACAGTTCCAACCTGGTGTTTTTTTCAAAATGCGTGCGATCTTCCCCGAGAGTGCGCCGGTATATAGAACGAACGCAGTGCCTACATCCTCCCGATTGTTGTTATAACTCCCACCTGATATTCAGTAACCTTCCGCAGCATGAAATATCTATATCTTATATTCTCGTCTTTCTTGAGCATGTCTCACTTCTGTGTAAGTCTGCACTTAACCTGGGATATAATTTTAAAACTTAGGAATAGTCTTAAATTTACATCCCACATTAACACATTTCACCTTTTCAGGGATTCTTCCGATAGTCAGTCTGCATTTTACGTCCTATCTGATTTGACCACTGTCTATTATTGCAATGCTCAAATAACGGAAATCATCAACAGATTTTAGTGTCGCATTTACTAGGTCATTCCAACGGCATTAACATATTAGATAATGTGGGGACCTATATTGGTACTGGTTAATTTACGTTATATGATTATGAACTTGGTTCATCTATCTTAAAAGTGTGGCTTACTGTAAAGTGAAGTAATAAACATGAATAACAGTTTTCCACGATAGCATTAAGACAAAATCTATTTTAACAGAACAAAATATTGTAATTGTCAAGAATTAATAGGTAATACGGATTCCTGGCTTTGAAACAGTCTTTGTCTACATTTACTTCACACTCAAACTGAAATAGGTAAACGTGACAACTACAAGGCACAAATATATGTCATTGTAGCAATTGGTGAATATATGTAACAAAATGTAGAAGGAAAATAATTCAGGGCCACAATTCAGTCAATAAAACAGCAAGTAGTAGAGAGAAAAATTAAGTTGTGGGCGTTTAACAGGTGTCAGTCTTTATGTTTTTCACCTCCTTTCAAACAAGGAGAAAATATTAGGATGATTCATGTTGGAAACTCTGAAAGTTTCTCATATGTTTCGCTAAAATTTTATTACTGGTAGCATATAACTTTAGCAGACATCCGTCTCTATGTGATATGGAATTATCATGATGGGTGTTTGAGTTACGATACCGGAACGCACTTTGGCATTAGCTGTTTTGTCTTTTGGATTATCTTCCCAGGGATCAAATTATTTTAATGAGAAAGTTGTGTATTTTAACCGTCTGTTAATATTATGGTTTCCTGATTGTACATAATTAGTTCTTGAGTTTAATTTTAGAATGTGGTTGCTATTAACGTTTCATTTCACGAGGCATTATACATTTGCGGTACTGTATTTTAAACTGTATTTTATATTTTACTAACATAAATTTCTGTACCAACAATTGTCTTCTATTATACAAATTAATATTTAACATTGTACTCGTTTTCAGTAAAAAGGTTGCTGATGTCATCCACTAAAAGCAGATTGAACTATGTAAGCAGCTGGCTTAATTTGAAAGTAGCTGTCAGTTGCAATGATATACATTGCGTATACTGAAGTTAAATTTCGTGAATACTTGAAGAAGGAAACCGTTTAACTATTTTTATGTAAGTGTTTTTGCTTGTGAATCTCAAATTGAATATTGACAAACAGGTCTGTACACTGAAATTTCGTTTTGACCTTTTTTTCCCACTGCGTATCGTCACATTGTGGCTGAAATTGCAGTGACAAAAAAGTTTCCAATTTATACAACGATTCTCGGAGTTTCTCTTGTTTAAGCAATCTTCTCTCAAGTTGCTGTAAGCAGTGAAATAGGCTGTCTGTTGAAACGAGCTCAATGAACTCAAAAACATAGATTTACTGTAACTAGTCATCGCTTACGTAAGAATCATTCTGAATATTTAGTCAACATCAAATGAATGTACGAGAGGAAGTCACAGAGTCTGTTCCCTTATTTTTCTAGCCTGATTACGGCATAAATACGAAGACAATACATCCATCCCCAGCGCTGGAACTGCCTTGGTTTTGTTCCGCCGTATCTGCCGGTGGATCCTCCGCATGGCGCTGCTGTCAGTTGGTGGTTGTGCTTCGCAAGTCCAGGTCGTTAGAGCGAGGAAGAGCGATCCACTTTTTGTGAAATAAGGGACGAACGGTGATATAGACCTTCTGGGAAATGCTGGCCACGTATGGGGGAAAGTCTCGCTTTGTGAAGTGGGGAGGGGGGTCGGGGAAGCTGCGTTTCTCGCCCACGGACGACATTACGCACATAGTGAAAGCGGATGGTGAATGCACTTTATAACCGTTTCTATGGAGTTTGAAATACTGTACGGCTGTGTTTCCCAACTTTTTTGAATACGCGACCCCTCACCCCTACCCGAAACATAACAGAACTGAGTAATTTCAAAGGCAACAAATTTAATTTTCTTCTGTTGATATGTTTTAAGAGAGAAAAATATATGCTTCATAACGAGGTTTTTCATTGCAGGTAAAGCTCAGAACCAAATTACGCTCGTTGAGGAAGGTCCTACTGTACAGTCGATTTGTAAACAATGGAATGTCTCAAAATTACTTATTGTATGTTGTAAATTTAGCTATCGCCTGGTACCTGAAAACAGTTTTCAGGCCTTTCGTTAATTCATTTATAGCGTGGTGTATTTATTACAAAACAATCTATGTTCTATTCAGCTGGCGATGATCAACAATTAATCGCGTAATTTTAATATAAAATATGTTTCACTTTTCTTAGGCATATGTTTTTGTTTTACGGAACACATGGGTATTCAGGCATGCTCCTGTGTTGTTGTTTTATAATGCAACTACTTCCTGCTGTGACGGCGAAGCTCCACCTCCCCCCACCCCTCTCCTACCGAATAAGACTTTCAGACCCCCCCTGAGAGTGGCGACCCACAGCTTGAAAAACGCTGCTGTATGGAAGTGCTTACGACATCATTCACGGGTCCCAAGCGTACCGGAAGTTCAAAATGTTCAAATGTTTGTAAATCTATCGGACCAAACTGCGTGGTCATCAGTTCGTAGCTTACAAACTACTTAAACCTAGGGAAACTAACCTAACGACAAACACACACACCCATGCCCCAGGGAGGACTCGAACCTCCACGGCGAGCAACCGCGCGCAACGCAGCGAGACGCTTTAGACCGCTCGGCTACTCCACCGCGGCGTACCGGAAGGTTACATTGCCTAAACAGTTGGATGTGATGATGAAAGGCTCATGTGGTACGGTACTCCAAGGAGGGATAAGTTTTATGGAGCGCATTGTTACTTGCAGGACAGCAATTAGCAAGTAACGATGGGGCCGACAGTAGTCCAGCCCAAGTCTACCGCAGCGGCGTCTCAAATTTCGTGCTGCGATGGTACAGTTGTATGAAACGATGTGGTGACTATGTGGAAAAATGCTGTAAAGGCCGTAGAATAATAGCTAGATAAGTAATGACCTCTGTGTACTTTTTTTTAACTGGTATGAAACACGGATAAAGACTTTCTGATTTGCACAAAAGTCGACCACTGTACATAACAAGAGCTTTGTTTTTATAATTACGTAGGCTTCCGCGGCCAGAGTCAGATGACATAAAAGTTTTCTGGGTATGGTACCGCGTCATGGTGTAAGGCTATTACTTAAATAACCAACGTTTCGACGTTTCGGCCAACGTTACAGTGGCCTTCATCTGGCTAACTGATGTGAGGTGGTTGTTACTACACTTTATATTACTCTCATTTAGTCATACTTTTTTTTAAATAAGCGATGTTATTGGTGATTTTTTTTTTTTTTTTTTTTTTTTTTTTTTTTTTTTTTTTTTTTTTGCTGTAGAATGGAACTTTATTTTGATAGGATGCTGAGGTGGAAGAGGTGGGGGTTAGCCGTTGCTTCTTGCATAGCGAGACATGATTGGTGTTCATCGGCGAATGGGGTGAGGGCTTCCGTTTCTCTCCTGCTGGCCGTGGGCCGCGCGGCGGCAGTTGCTTACTAGTACTAATACATAGCAGCTCACTCGTTGTTACACACAGACATTAATAAGCAAGCCACCACAATTTAAAGTTAAATTAGAAAGGTGGCTAAGAAAACATTTAAGGCGCAACGGAATGTAGACATAAAAATCGCATCTGAGCTAGTTCTCAGCACTCGTGGACAATATTAAATAAAAGGTGGAAGGTGCTCTAAAACTACAATTTATAGGCAACATGCGGATTATTCTGAACTTAAACTGGTTTATTCAGATAGAAAACAAGCAAAATGGGAACCAATTTTGTTAATACAATAAAAATGCATCTCTTACATGCATTAATGCGGACGGTGTCCAGCCTGAATTATACATGATTTAACGCTACTGGGGGGAAGGATTCACAAACAACACTCATTCTGTCACACACACGCAATGCCACAGCGAAACTCACCAAAATCAGCGTGCTGAGACGAGGCGGAAGCAGGCGCCGCTATCGTACGCGAAATTCAGCAAGTCAGAGGTAGCACAAAACACAATATACAAAAACACTTTCAAGCTGACTGTGGTCTGTCGTGCCTGCTTCGAGATGGTGCGTGTGTATGGCCAAGTTATATTACATCTGAATTGGACCGCGATCAAACACGCTAGCGGCGGCTACGTTACATGAAGGCGCTCCACTGAAGGTGAAGTGGTTGAAAATCGGATTCATTACACTAAATCACGGAGCATTTTTAATTTGCAGTCTGTCAGCAATCGATCTAGGTACTGGTTTTATATGAGAAGTGACGTGAACTCAGGCGACTAGCTGCAAACCCCGGAAGTCGGAACTCGGACCCACATGGTTCCGAAAACCGATAAAATTGAATAAATTCAAATTCCGAAAAATAAAAGAAAATTAACTACAGCATGCAAACCATAGAAATGCTTAGAATTATGTAAGGAAGCGAATGAAATACAGCTACACGCGATAGGGAGCGATTACAGAGACAGATGAAGTCCAGTCTCAAAAAACTCGTAAAAGTGAAATAATTACAAACTTGGAAAAATAAAATTAAGAATTACAGCATGCAATCCATAGAAATGTATAGAATTACATAAGGAAGCTATTGAAGGAGGTTGTGCAAGGCTCAGAGAGAATTACCGACACAGAGTACGTACTACCATTCAGAGAAGAGGCAGCAAAATTAAAATAGGCGGACAGAGAAGATCGCGAAATATTAGTGGAAATCAGAAGGATACCCGCATAGTTACTTGCCTGTTGGGCATGGAAGAAACTAAAGTGGAAGCTGAAGGCTCTGTTCTATGAACGAACCACGTGGAACACACATCCCTCACGGAAGGAAAGGATGAGAAGATTTTTACATGCCCCACAAACCTACAAAGTATTTACACAGAGTTCATACACCGCCACATGATCACAAAAGGTTTTAACATATCAGGCCGTTATCAAACTGCAACTATAAACACACAAACCGCGTTTATCGATTGTAAATCACTGAATTGAAGAACGAGAACACATTTCCGTACACGATCGGAGAAAATATTCCGAAAAATGATTTTAAGTTCACGAATCTAAGTTAAACGTGCTAGTCAATGAAACGCAACCATCTCTAAAAACAAGAGCAGAACCAACCTATCCTCACCAGACGACCAGCGCAGAATTTTCAGACAGAGAGGTCACCGGACGCGGGAAGCCACGAGAAGCCGGAAAAATTAAGATACAGCAGTGGTGGGGACGGAGAACGAATAGAATTACGCTGAGGGAAGGCTAGCTAACAAGCTCGCAACCAAAGGGTGTGGAAACCTCTTTGATAGTATCAGCGGTTATCGTCTCTGAGCCAAAGAGAACGATGAAAATCGAGCTATCACTCCCCACATTCAGACAGCCATAGATTCTCATACATCCATTTAAAAGTGAGACAAGTACACATTCTCACAGGGACAGTGCCGTAGCGGAGAAGCCATACTTATGCCACATTAATTAATATAATAATAAATTTTTAACATAACTAAATAAGACAAACCTAGCAATATTACATAATATTTAAACACATGGAAAAAATGCTATTTCTCAATCCTGGAAAAGAGTGGTGTTCAAATTTTAACAAAATGATAATCTAGCGACATTAAATAAATTATAAATTTACAGAAATATACGAAAAATATGTGGAGGACGACAGACGGTCGTCTTTCACAAGGAGAAGTCTAAACCACTCTAAGAAGTAAACACGTGATACTGCGGATATGATTTTCCGTTACGAGTTAGCAAAAGGAGACAGCCTGTAAGCCCATGTACTCCACATGTAAAATTTTCCAATTAAATGTTTATCCGCCTTTTCCAGGGTCTACGGGACACAGGTTCTGTAGCACGCTACAAGGTAAACAGTGGAAGGCCTCGGTCCAGACATACACCGAAGATGGAACATCGTGCGCTAAATTTACTGGAGCAAAGGCCTACAAATATTAGCTGCAGCAGAAGGGTTCTGGGGATACACCACTGTTACTTTATCGTATCCAGTTAAGCGCGTCCAGTCACTAGGCCAAGAAGACCATCTTAAGAGAGTGCGGTTCTGTCAGTGGCTCTTTCAGAAGTATGCCGTAGATCCGCTGTTTCTGTCCAAAATTTTATTTACCGAAGAGTCGGGTTTCACAGAAGACGGCATTGTGAACTTTCATAATCAGCATGACTGTCAGATAAAATCCGTATGAAGTATCAGAAAGAGGGCATCAGCGATGATTCCCCATCAACGTATGGGCAGACATTCTTAGTGATAGGTTAATAGAACTATACACTGTGACGATACTGCTGGCCCTCTCATTTCAGTGTTATCGTACGATACCGTCTACGTCGGACGCGGAATCATGTGGTTCAATAGTGATACATGTTGCGTGTGTAGTTAGTTAAAAACGAAATAGCCAGCCTAGGAAACAGTGTAGGACAGTGTCTCGGTGATACTGTGATTAAAAAATGTGAGAGATTTCATTAATTAAGAGATTTGTAGAAGACGTTTCCAGACAGTTCTATAAACAATAGTTTTGTCATTGTATGTTATTTCAATAAATAGACAGCCGAATGGTAAAAACTTTTGTATCTACATAAAGACATTAAAATAAGTAGCATTGTATATATGTTAGGCTCATAAACAAGTTGTGTTGACCAGCTAATTGTGTTAATTATGTAATAGTCGAAATTTCAATATTGTAATTCCTTGTATATATTGACTGATTTTCAATGAGTTTTGATAGTTCAGTATATATTAGGAACAGGTATGATGTACTCATTAACTAATTAATTGACATTTAACATTGCCGTTTGTTGTAAAACAAAAAGTACCGCTATATCGTCTTAAAACGATATGTGCCATGTAAAATTATTGTATGTATAGTTTTCATTTTGCATTGTGATTATTTTTTTGTACATGAAATGTTTTACTGTTGTGTTCGTTAATTGTAAATTAGTATATTCAATTGTTATGAACAATGTGTAATGCAGTGCCATTATTGTCGATGTTATATATTTGCCTCACCACCTTGCGTGGGGGAGTTCGAGTTTTGGCTTTTCTAAAGTGAACTGGAAGCTATGTCAGTCTGTGTTTCGAAATGAAAGTACTACCATCTAAGTTCTGATGCTTTGTATATGTTTTGAAGTTGTAATGTTTTGGTAGAGAAGCGGTTTGATTGCAAATTAAAGAAGAAGTGAAACATTGTATATATGAGTATTTATTTCTACCACGACGTCCCAGGTGAATAACTTTGAGCGAGCAGAACCCCATACATCGTAATGTTGAAAAGCTAAGTATCTTATTTGGAAGTGGTAGAATGAACTGTAGATACCTAAATTCATATAAACATTTTAACACCAGACCACACAAATTAAATGGGGCTATCATCAGTTTATTGTTAATGTCTTACCTGCCCTGTTGGAGGTTGTGTCATGTGTGGAAAGATTACGACTGTTGCTTATGTGTGATGGCGCACCATCGCATTTTCTTCGCAGTGTGAGTGAACATCTGGCGCTGAAATTATAGTATAGCTGGATTGGTCGGGGAGATCCCACACCCTGGCTCTCCCAATCCGGACCACAATCCCCTTAAGCCGGGCTGTTCCGGCTCGCGCGCTCCCACGGGACCGAGGGAGCGCTCACCTGCTCGAGGGGGGCCGCTTCTGCGGCCGTCAGCTGTTCAGCTGTCCAATGTGGCACACCAAGCGGCTGAGGCCGGCTGGCTGACTGACTGGCCTGTGACGTCACGAGGAACTGCAACCGCACTAAAATTCCCGTCACTGGCACAACTGTATCTGAAATAGCTAGCCTACAACTGACACTGGCATTTTTCTCCATGAAAATTCGGGACACGCAACACATGGTCAGTCCTCAGCGATGGCTTTTCTTTATTATCTATATCTAGAAATGTGAATGTCTGTTTGGTGTACGTTTATCACGTCTGAACCACAAGACATAAAGAGCTAAAAATTTGTACAGTAACTAATGTCTACCCGGGGAAGGCTTTAGGCACGGTTTTATGGCGATCGATATATATATATATATATATATATATATATATATATATATATATATATAGGGTGTTTCACTGATCGTGTTTGCCTCTGTATCTTATAAAATAATAGGTGACGGGAAATTTTAATGCGGTAGGTCAACACAAGAAATGTTACACTTTCTGCGGAGCTATGAACATAATTTATTGTATCATTTTCCAAAGAGTTACAGCATAAAAAATATATAATTTTTTAAAATGGAACCATAGTTTTTTCTATCTTGTATTGGATTCGTTTAAATCAGCTGCGACCAAATCAATTTAAACTACATTCCTATCACTGTTAGTTTGGGAGCTACACCCTTCAAAGTTCCGGGGGCGGAGGCTGCAGTAGCGTAGCTGACTGGCCGAGTGGCTATCCCCAGGGGCACGGCCCACTGTCTCATGACCCCCAGCCAGTCAGACACGCTGTCGTAGCCTCCGCCCCCTAAACTTTGAAGGTTGTAGCTCCCAAACTAACAGTGATGGGAATGTAGTTTAAATTGATTTGGACGCAGCTGGTTTCAACGAATCTAATGCACCATAGAAAAATCTATTGTTCTATTTAAAAACTCTTTGGAAAATGATACAATAGCTCCGAAGAAAGTGTAACATTTCTTGTGTTGACCCACCGTATGTGAAGGTCTCTTCGGTGTATGCTTATCACGTCCGAACGACAAAACGCAGAGACGTAAATAAATATTTGTACAGCTACTAATTTATACCTGAGGAAGGTTTTAGGCACGGTTTTATAGCGATCTGCGAAATGCGGAACAGTAATTACTCTTTGAATATTATATTTATTCGTTTTAAATGGTACTATTGCTTGCATTGTTGCTTGAGGGTTCATCATGATAAAAGGCTGGAGTATATTGGGATGGAAAGTTATCGGTGTTTATAAAATTCTACGTGTGTGTTTGTGTGTGTTAATATTTCACTTTGCAGCGAAAACTACAAAACGCAAACGAATGGTCTGCGTGTAATTGTTGTCCGAAGCCTCTCGTTGTACACCATATCACTTCCATGCCGATAGCTATAAGGGGGTGGAAGATATGGTGGTTGAAAATCGTCAAATTATAAAAAAATTCGCACTGAAGGCCAGTGATGACGTTTGCGACTCTATAGCAAGGAGATTACATACAGCGAAACGTGATGCCACAGACCATATTTTTGGTCTATGCGTGCTACAATCACAGACATTGTCTGTGGCAACATTGTCTTCAGCTCTTTCTCTGTAAGGATAAACATACGAATAAGGAAATATAAGAATAAATAAATAAAGCAGTAAAAAAGAAATTTCATTTAATACATCTCTTTTAAAAAAATCAATTTGACGTTTCGCGCATTATCTATCGTAATCATCCAACACGCGAGCGGAGCCGCGGGTTGAAGCTAGTAATTAATATAAAAGCTCTGTGATCATTAATTTCAACGATTTTATTTCATGACTGGAAATTAATAACGCGTGTTTATGATGCCGTTATTTTACATTTTTAAATTCCTATCACATCGAACCAACCTAAGGAGTATTTCTTATGAATAGTATAACGAATTTTCCCATTATTTGTTAATGAAGATGTCATTGATTTTAGAAGATTTTGCTAAAGTATCAAAGGAAGCCAAGATTATGACTGACTGATTTATCACGCTGAACTCCATCCCAGTTTCCACCATGTTAATCGTAAATACGGCAATATGAATTTTACAATGAACTTCATAACTAATGCCTGGCTACGAGGAAAGTATCTATTTCATTTAAATGCCTTGGTGAGGCGAGTGTCAACAGCCGTAATATATTTCATAAGATGCATAGTCATTCATAGTCTGTTCTTACCTTTTATGTTATGTTTGACTGATAGGTTTTATCTAAGATGACCACTGTAATTTCAACACGTTTAGTTATACTGACTCCTGTTTGTCTCAGCTAGATGTATCTTATTTGATGCATTTTACCGTTCTGTTTTAACACCTTTTTATCCATGAAGATGCTCTATGGCCGAAACTGGTAGATGTATAGGGTTTTGAATAAACAGCTGATGTTTTTAAAAAAAGGCATTTTATGAAATATTTCATTTAAGTTTAAAGAAATGGAAGTTTTGCATTTAGGCATAATAGCTTACTTCAGTCAAATTAGTAACACACAATCTTAATTGCCAAAAAATACACTTACCAAACGACGCCTGTCTTAGATGTTCACATTCTAGTAACTCGCTAAACAGTGGCAACAATAAGTTGCATATCGCCCGATGCAGCATTTATCACAAGAAATGGCACAAATACTAAGGTTTTCAATTTAGGGAGACAGTGCTAGAAAATACGGCAGAAATATGCTACCTCATAAAAAATGTGAGACACACAAGCAAAGAAAGGGTCTATAGTTCCTTTTATTTTTATTTTTTTATTCTGCGCGCAATTACTCAAAATTACTAATTTAAGGCGATAACATCATGAGCCGGCTATGAGGAAGTGACAATAAGAACAAATTTACGAGTAACGTTTTTAAAACTAACAAGGAAAGTACTTGGGCTAGAACAAACATATCTGTATGAACGTTTGGTTACAGGATCTCTACGTACACCTCATTGTGCTGGTGGATGTCTTTTTCTGCAAAGCTCTGCAACCATGCTCTAGATAGCACTGTAGATGTAATTGTAGACGCCATACGTAATGCAGATATCTTCACTATAACTTATGTAATAATCATCGTACATGTTCTCTTGCGAATTGTCATCAAAAGCCGTGATGATAGTTGCAACTTTAACCTTCCTCCAGGAAGACTGTTGGTATTCAATGCCACTGCTTCCATCGCCTCTTCGCGCACTTACCGTAGCACTACCGCTTGCAATGAGTTGTTCGTCATTAACATCCCTATTATCGTTATTATGAGTTTGTAACAACAGTATCTAACTTATTCTCATATTTCTCTACCATAACAGATACGAGAAAGCATGCAAATGTTTCATCTTCTACACTAATACTATCTTCATGAAGAAGGGTTCTTCGTGACTTCATCTCAACTAATCGCAATACATTAGCACGATTGATTAGCACTCGCCGCCCCATCTGACGCTTCACCACACAAATAACATCACAAAACGCAACTTTGGAGGCACACTGCACCGTCCCTACTGGCGAACCGACAGATCAAAGTGCAATGCGGCATGGCACACGCAGAGGCCTCTAACGGACGAATGCAGAGTTTTGCAGATGTGGGAGTATCACTAGTGGAATAAGGGATCTTTACATTATCTCTCATACGATTTTGGTTTATATGTGTTTGTTCGAGCCCAAGTACTTTCCTTGTAAGTTTTATTGACTTTTGTCCCTTACATATTTCTTGTGATACAAGTCAACATATATCAAGAGTTCTTTGCTGCAGCTTTGCTCAGCATACTGTTCATTGAAGGGTTCTGAATAAATGATCTTTAATTGTTGTTTATGGTCTATGGCCTGCATTGCAGAGGACAGCTGCTCACAACAGTGGCTGGATCTGAAGTAGCCGAAACTGGACTTTGGCCACTAGACATTACTGTTGCTGTCACAGCTACACATGGGCGAAAACTTTTGGCCGCCGACAACTATGTGTGACGTCAGCTTGCCCCACCACCGCAGCTCCGAGCTGGCGCAGTGAGCGCTCACGTGCGCTCTGGCTCGCAGACCAGACTGTTGGAAAAGTCGGCCCTAAATGTTTGTTCAAAATGTTCAAATGTTTGTATAGCTTATGGGAATTAACTACTGGGTCATCAGTCCCTAAACTTACAAACTACTTATGAACTAGCTAATACTAAGGACGAGGGGGGATTCGAAGCCCCGACCGTAGTGGCCGTGCAGACCGTGACTGGAGCGCCTCAGTCCCCTCGGCCACCGTGGCCGGCCCTAAATGTTTGGTTATGGGGGCACTGGAAGGCAATAATCTACGCCATCCCAGTCAATGATGCCCACATGCTGCTGGATCAAGTCTTCAACGCATGCAAGAATTTACAGCAAGAAGCGTTGTATTTCAAACAGTGCTTGATTTATTGCGGCGTAGGGCAGAGGGATGCATTGAATGAACGGACATCACCTCCTATGAATGGACGTCAGGCTGAACGTAGTATAAGAATATATACATAACTCAGAACGTTAATAATGTTTGCTTAGCTTATGGGACTTAACTACGGCGTCATCAGTCCCTAAACTTACAAACTACTTATGAACTAGCTAACACTAAGGACGGCACAAATAGGCATGCCCGAGGGGGGATTCGAACCCCCGACCGTAATGGCCGTGCAGACCGTGACTGGTATTACCACCAACACACAGTAATGTATTCTGTCATTGGGTCTACTACTACAAGTGAACATTGATGACACGTGACGTGAATGGTGATCACGCCTAATGAACGAGAACATTTCGAGCTAAGTTGCCGTGCCGCAGTGGAGTAGCCGAGCGGTCTAAAGCGTTTCGCTGCGTTGCGCGCGGTTGCTCGCCGTGGAGATTCGAGTCCTCCCTGGGGCATGGGTGTGTGTGTTCGTCTGTAGGTTAGTTTACCTAGATTTAAGTAGTTTGTAAGCTACGGACTGATGACCACGCAGTTTGGTCCGATAGATTTACAGACATTTGAACATAAGTTGCCGTAACCGAGTTTGTATTTTCACTGTATTTTATAATGGATGTAGAAAAAACATTCTCGAGGCTCTTTCACGGTCTCGGCCAAGAGAAATGGACCACATGCGACCTTTCGACCTTTGTCGAACACGATAATTTGAAATGCGTTGAACCGTATTACAAGCTCACGGCTCGCTTTTTGTTATATTCCCAGCTACGGTGAGAAATGTTCTGCTCCATGCATGTCTCTCATGGCGACTTGGATCCTGCATACAAATGTCAGGCGGGCTGTGAATTACTCTCGCGGTGAACTGGCCTTTCGGTTTTATTCCTGTGTACATTTTCCTGCGTGATATAATTCTACGATATATTGCTCGAACTTGAAAACTTTTCCGCGCTTAAAATTTAAGAGTTACTTTTCTCTCTTAAGGTATTTTCCTTTGTTTGGTGATATACAACAGTATTGTTGCAATAAAATCTTTACACGAACATTCAATCAATTTTTTGCTGATGTTAATACAAAATTCTGGCCTGCAGCCGGGCACCGTCTAATACCTAATGTGTAATGTATTATACGGCAAGGGCTGCATGCGCGAAATTTCTGTCACCATTCTGTTCACTTGGAATGTTTTAAACTTTCCATACTATTCTGAGGCCACCTGGAAAGGTACAAGTGGCTACTTTGATATAAATAGCAGACCTCGTATTAAAAAATTCCTCCCACGGTATATTCTAGAGTGTTAAGGCCGAGAAACAGTGGTGGATTCGTTGTGTGACCTTTCTGTTAAGATCTGGGAATCTATATTCCTCTTTAATATTTACATGTTGCTATCGTGTAAGATTTTCTTGCGTACTTCAAATTGTATTTAAGTGCCTTTAAGTGAGGCTCTGTGGATGTTATATAGCGGAAAGTAACAGACGTCAAGAAACAAGTAGTTTTAATGGTACATGTGTTTATGAAGTTGATATTAAAATGGAATATTGAGGGTGAAACAAGAAAAGGGAGAAAACTATAATTAAAGGGCAGGATTACGTAGTGCACATCAAGTATTATAAACTACATTTCACTACATAGAAGCGCATCCATTGCTCGCCAACAGCCATTAAATCGAGATAAGGAAAGTAAGATTTTGAGAAGGGGTGATGGAAGAGGGGAGTATGAGAAGAAAAGTGTACCTATTGGGGTGCACTGGTTAGGGCAGCAGCACCTAATTACCATATCTCGCGTAGAGGAGTGAATGGCAAATTGTATCAGTCCCTAGCAGCGCCTTTCTCGACCTATAGTCTGTTCAAAAGTTTTAGGGTTGACAGTTCTACAGGAGCACGTTAAGAACGACGCAAAGCTTGCAGGTCATTTCATATTTCGTTCAAATCGCTCAAACACGAAAATTATTCCCCGAATAAACATGAAAATAGCGTCCTTGTTTCTGGATGAATTGCACTTAATTTTAATTTAATTTTATTTGCGGCTGAAGATTACTGAGACGACATGCTAACAGTTTACGAAAACGCATTTCCTGATGATGTTACTAAAACTTTTTTGTTATTGAAGTTATGTTAGGACAAAAAAAGAATTATATGTTAAAGATACATCAAATTTTCTTCTACTGACAACCGAAACTCCGTCAGAGTAGTGTAATACTAGATCATTTCAGGTAAATATAATGTCCTATTTACCGCTCGGGAGTTAACTGCTAAAAGATCCCGTATGTTTATATTACGAGGAAAGACTCGATACGTTTATAATTAAGATTTTACCTCGTGACAATGTCACACACAGAATAAAAGTAACACCGCATGAAATAATAACTTCTGCAAACATAAAAAACGACAAGAGACAAAATCACCAGGTACAACGACCTCGCAGGACAACACGTTGTTGCAGGCCGTAGTGGCCGAGCGGTCTGCGTCGTGCCAGTTACGGTCTGCACGGCCGCTGCCGTCGGGGGTTTGCATCCTCCCTCGGGCATGGGTGTTTGCGTTGTCCTTAGCTTAAGTTAGTTAAGTAATTAGTGTGTAAGCGACTGATGACCACAATATTTGGTTGCATAAGACCTCACACACACACAACACATTGCCCGAAACTAAAACACCTAGTCTCCATCTGCAGTTCTGTGTCACTGTGCTGTAACTATCGAGACATTATATTCGCTTATCAATGAAGTCAACCACTTGCTCTGATACTTTTAAATATTCACTAAGATGTGTTCTTACAGTTGTGCTCGTCCCTGCTCTGTACACCAGGGAATTTTGCCGCCTGGGTGCATAGGTAGATATTGAACTGTGTATTTACCTTTACTGACCTGTTTATGTTCGGAACACGGGACTGATGACCTTGCCATTTAGTCCCCTTTAAACCGTCACACAGCCAACCAACCAACGGACTCAAACACCGTGTAAGCGCTATTTTGTGGTGTTGGGTGAAGGTTTGTCAACGTGGGGTGTTGTTTGTGGTTGTTGTCAGGTGCCGTGGGAATGGCGGACCGCGGGTCGTACCACCACCACGGGATTTTCCTCTACTACTTCCATCGTAACTGGCAATCGTGAAATTGTATTTGAGGAGTAGCTTGGTCCTTCCCTTGGTGACGCTGTCAGAGTAACGCACTCCTTTCACTTGTTTCCGCGTTGTTCCAACGTTCACACAGACTTGGCTGCACCCCTGCCTGCCGCTTACTGCGCACTTAACGTCCCACGGCCGGCCATATATCGTTTGCGCCGAAACCCCGTGGTCGGCCTCGCGCGTGCTGCGGGTTGCCGGCGCAGCAGGGGCCCCGCCTCTCGCCATCTGTTACACGGGCTGCCACTGGCTTCTGCTGATAACACTCGGCCACCACCCTGCCGTAATTCTGCCGACGGCTATATTAGCAGCCATCGGCGGCGACGGAATGGCTCCTTTACAGTTATTACCAAGTAAAAGGAACAAAGAAAGAATAATATTATTCTTTTACAGCGTATTAAGACAGACTTGGTTATTATTCCATTACAGAGTTTTACGATTGACTTACAATATTATTAAATGAACATATACAGTGTTTTATAATAATATTAGCTTAAACCCGCGGCTACGCTCGCGTGTTCGTTGATTATGATAGATAAGCTATCTTTCAGTATGCTATCTTTCAGTGCTATGAGACTGGTTTTAAAGGATGAAATGAAATACAATACCTTCTTTAGAAACAAACATTTTTAATCATCTCAAAAATAGTCCTATCAGATTGCAGAAATCTATGCACTTAGCGTTTACCAAAAAAAGTTCAGCCGGCCGCGGTGGCCGAGGAGACTGAGGCGCTCCAGTCACGGTCTGCACGGCGACTACGGTCGGGGGTTCGAATCCCCCCTCGGGCATGGATATTTGTGCTGTCCTAGTTCGTAAGTCGTTCATAAGTAGTTTCTAAGTTTATGGACTGATGACCCCGTAGTCAAGTCCCATAAGCTTAACAAACATTTGAACTTTTTGAAAAAATGTTCAAATGTTTGTAAATCTATCGGACCAAACTGCGTGGTCATCAGTCCGTAACTCACAAACTACTTAAACTAAGGTAAACTAATCTAAGAACAAACACACACACCCATGCCCCCCAGGGAGGACTCGAACCTTCGACGGCGAGCAACCGCGCGCAACCTTAGACCGCTCGGCTACTCCACCGAGGCCGGTTTATCAGGAAAGTAAGTAGTGTAGATAAAATCGCACGTAAAAATACACACGTTTCGAAGAATCCAATCCCGAAATTCTGCAATAATGATTGTAATAATATCACAGATCTATCACTTGATGTAATGTGCGAAACGTCAAATCAATTTTTTTAAACAGCTGTATTAAAAGAAATTTCTTTTTTGCTTTATTTATTTATTCTTATATTTCCTTGTTCGTGTGCTTATCTTTACGTAGAAAGAGCTGCAGACATTGTAGCACGGATAGACGGAAGTTATGGTCTGTGGCATCACGTTTCGCTGTATGTAACCTCCTTGCTATAGAGTCGCAAACGTCACCGCTCGCCTTCGATTTTTTTAAAAATAATTTTGACGACATTCTACATCTACATACATACTCCGCAATTCACCGTAAGGTGCGTTGCGCAGGGTACACTGTACCACTACTAGGCATTTCCTTTCCTATTCCACTCCCAAATGGAACGAGGAAAGAAAGAATGCCTATATGCCTCCGTACGAGCCCTAATTTCTCTTATCTTGTCTTTGTGATCTTTACGCGAAATGTAAGTAGGCGGCAGCAAGATCGTACTACACTCAGCTTCAAATTCCGGCCCTCTAAATTTACTTAACAAAAATTCACGAAAAGATCGTCGTCTTTCTTCCAGCGATCCCCAATTGAGTTGCCGGAGCATTTCCGTGACACTCGCGCATTGGTCGAACCTACCGGTAACAAATCTAGCTGCTCGCCTCTGAACCGCCTCTATGTCTTCCTTCAAACCGATCTGCTGCGGGTCCCAAATACTTGAGCAATACTCAAGACGTGGTCGTACAAGCGTTTTATACGCGGTCTCCTTTACAGGTGAAGTACATCTTCCCAAAATTCTCCCAATAAACCGAAGTCGGCTGTCTGCCTTACTCACAACTGTCCTTACATGCTCGTTCCATTTCATATCGCTCTGCAATGTTACGCCTAGATATTTGAACGACGCGATAGCATCAAGAAGCTCACTACTAATGCTGTATTCGAACATTATGGAATTGTTTTTTCTACTCATGCGCATCATCTTACATGTTTCTACATTGAGAGCTAGCTGCCATCCTTCGCACCAACTAGAAATTTTGTCTAAGTCAACCTGTATGCTATTACAGTCAGTTACAGACGACACCCTCCCATACACCACAGCATCATCAGCAAACAGCCGCATATTACAACTTACTCTGTCCATCAGATCATTTATATAGATAGAAAATAATAGCGGTCCTATCACACTCCCCTGGGCACGCCTGACGATACACTCGTCTCTGATGAACACTCGCCGTCGAGAACATCGTACTGCTTTCTATTACTTAGGAAGTCTTCTAGCCAGTCACAAATATACGAACATGAACCTGTTCCATATGCTCGTATCTTAGTTAGCAGTCTGCAGTGTGGCACCGCGTCGAACGCCTTTTTGAAGTCGAGGAAAACACAATCCGCCTGTTGTCCTTCGTCCATGGCTCGCAAGATGTCATGTGAGAAAAGGGCAAGCTGAGTTTCACATGAACGATGTTTCCTAAACCCGTGCTGATTCATGGAAAGAAGCTTTTCCGTTTCTAGGAAATTTACTATATTCGAACTGAGAATATGCTCCAAAATTCTACATGAAACCGATGTCAACGATATTGGGCTGTAATTGTATGGGTCAGTTCTCTTTCCTTTCTTGTAAACGGGAGTCACCTGCGCTTTTTTTCCAATCACTAGGAACTTTGCGCTGAATTAAAGATTCGCTATAAATGCAAGCTAAGTAGGGGGCCAACGCCGCAGAATAGTGTTTGTAAAACCGAACTGGTATTCCATCCGGACCAGCAGACTTTTCTGTATTTAGCTCTCTCAGCTGCTTCTCTACACCGGAAATACCTATTGCTATGTCCCCCATTTCGGAATTAGTACGTTGATCAAATGATGGTATGTTTGTGCGGTCCTCCTGCGTGAAAGATTTCTTAAAGGTTAAATTTAGAACTTCAGCTTTCCGTTTGCTTTCTTCTATAACTGCCCCGGAATGATCAACTAGTGACTGGACAGTGGGCTTTGACCCGCTTATCGATTTTACATAGGACCAGAATTTTTTCGGGTTCTCGGAAAGATCTTTTACTAAGGTATGGCTGTGATAATTATTGTATGCTTTCTGCATCGATCTTTTTATAGACGCACGAATCTCTACTAACTTTTGCCTGTCATCATTTGCGTGTTCTTTTTTGAATCGAGAGTGCAACAGCCTTTGCTTTCTCAGCAGCTTTCTAACATTATTATTATACCACGGTGGACCTTTTCCATCCTTAATCGTCTTTACTGGCACATATTTCTCTAACCCTTTATTAACAATGCACTTAAATTTTGTCCACAATTCCTCTACATCCATAGTCCCAGAATTAAACGATGCCCATCCATTTTCTAAGTGCGATCGTAACATTTGCTTATCGGCTCTTCCCAACAAAAACACGCTCCTAGCCTTCTTGATTGGTTTATGAAATTTGGTCACCATCGACGCTATGACGATATCATGATCACTAATTCCTGTCTCTACACAGACATCGTTAATAAGGTCAGGCCTGTTTGTGGCTATAAGGTCTAGAATATTTCCATTGCGCGTGGGTTGCCGGTTTAACTGCTCAAGACAGTTTTCGGAGAATGTGTTCAAAAGTAGCTCGCAAGACTGCTTGTCTGTACCGCCTGAAATGTAACTAGCGAGGTCCCAATCTATACTCTTAAGGTTGAAGTCACCTCCGACGTGGCCCGGATACCTATGCACTACCTGGTGTAGACTTTCCTTGAATGATTGTAAAACTGCTACAGCAGCACTGGGGGGCCGGTAAAAACACCCAACTATTAACTTTACTTCTTTTAGATCTGTTATACGTGCCCAGATAACTTCACAGTTACTTTCAACCTCGATCTCAGTAGAAACAATATCTTTGACCACAGCGATGAACACTCCTCCTCCAGTTGTATCAGATCTATCTTTCCGATATACATTCCACGCTTCGCTAAATATTTCTGAACTTGCCACATCATCATTTAGCCAGATTTCGGTGCCTAAAACTATCTGACAGCAATAACTTCCATGCAGCGCTGCAAATTCGGGAACTTAGTTTCTAATACTCTGTAAGTTCGCGGCTAATATTTTTATGTTCGAATTTTTCTTCCGAACGTGGTCTGAATTCTCTGAATGCTGACAGGCGAGTGTTCATCATAGTTAGCGCCTAGCCTAAAAAACCCCCCATGTGCACTCCACAAGTACTCTGCTACCCGAGTAGCCGCTTCCTTAGTGTAGTGCACCCCTGATCTATCTAGGGGCACCCTACAATTCCCCACCCGATAACGCAGATCCAGAAATCTGCAGCCATGACTGTCACAGAGTCGGCGAAGCCTCTGGTTCAGACCCTCCACTCGGCTCCAAACCAAAGAACCCCGATCAACCCTGGGAACAATGCTGCAAATCGACAGCTCTGCTTGCACCCCGCGTGCGAAGGCAGCAGCCTTCACCAATTCCGCCAGCCGCTCGTAGGACCTGAGAATGTCCTCAGAACCCAAGCGACAAGCGTCATTGGTGCTGACGTGAGCCACGACTTGCAGTCGACTGCACCCCGCACCTTCGATAGCCGCCGGCAAGGCTGCCTCCACATCTCGGATGAGGCCCCCCGGCAGACACACCGAGTGCACGTTGGAATTCCTTCCAGATCTGGACGCTATCTGCCTAAGGGGCTCCATCACGCGCCTAACATTGGAGCTCCCAATAACTAATAATCCCCTCCCCCCCGTGCACCTGCTCGGACCCTGCTGAAGGAGTGTCCACACTTTCACTCACAGGACGAACGGGTGCGGACGGACGTCCAGCCTCCACATTGGCCTTCCGCCTCGAGCGACGCGAACGCCGTACAACCCGCCACTCCCCTTGCGGAGAAGGCGGCTCGACGACGTCCAGTACACCTGATGGTGCCTCGGTAGCAGGGACAGAGAGCGAAGCGTGAGACACCTGAGGTGTCCCACTCGACGCACCAGACTCCCCCCCCCCCCCCCCATCGCTGCACCCCGAGACAGCAGCCTGAAGACGGCTGACCGTAGCCAACAGCACGTTCAGCTGTTCGCGAACCGCGGCCAACTCCTCCTGCGTCCGCACACAGCATATCTTCCACCACGTTATAGCTATCGACATAGAACTGCTATGGTACACAACGGGAAATTTCGGACAACAATTACACACAGACCATTCGATTGTGTTCTGTAGTTTTCGCTGCATAGCGAAATATTAACACACACACACACACACAAAAGTAGAATTTTATATACACCGATAACTTTCCATCCCCACATACCCCATCCTTTTATCGTTATCAACCCTCAAGCAACAATGTAACCAATAAAACCATTTTCAAAGAGTAAATATAATTTTCAAAGTAATTATTGCTCCGCATTCCGCGTTATATTCTTCAAATTTCTAAATATCTATCAGATCGCTATAAAACCGTGCCTAAAACTTTCCTCGGGTGTAAACCAGTAACTGTACCAATATTTAAGTCACTGCGTATTGTCGTTGTGACGTGATGAGCGTACATCGAATAGACATTCACATTTATATATATATATATATATATATATATATATATATAACTCTCAGATTGCCATAAAACCTTGCCTAAAGCCTTCTCACGGTAGACAATAGTTACTGTACAAATTTTTAGCTCTTTAAGTCAGACGTGATAAACGTACACCGAACAGACATTCACATTTATAGATATAGATTACTGTTGAGCCCTTATTCCACTAGTCATATTCCGAACTAAATTATGGAGGTACACAATACATCTCCCCTCCCCCCTCCCCCTCTCCTCTTTCCCATCCCCCTACAACCCCTATCCCCAATTTTTCTTTTAATTTTCACAAAGATATTTATTTTAATTGCATGGTTGTTAGACAGTTTCATTATAATAAGTTTTAATACACTTGGCTTCCCAACAGCCTGCTTCACAGTAATCCTAGTACTCGTATGATAATTACAGGTGGCTATATTTCTAGTGGAAATTCGGTATGGTATAATACTTAACTATACATTGATAATACTACAGTTAAGGCACCTTGTGCTATAAACATTGTACATTAACCTTTGTCAGATATTTTACCACCGTTTCTATGTGAGTTACAGGTAATTAATTATTTTATATTCACTGTGTCATTGGTGTCTGCTTTTTGTATGAATAATTTATAAATGCTTTCCACCATACAATTAGATTTAGTTCTGTTACCTGAAATGCTATGAAAGATAAAACCACTCAGTCTATTGTAATGACGAGTATAGGTAATTACTTATTTTAAGTTCACTACTAGCAGAAACCCGGCGTCGTCCGGGTACCTATTTCTTTCAGTCTTAAGCTAGTCATCTCTGCTTTCCTTCTCGTTCTCCTTCCACCTTCTCTTTCATTACCTTTCTGTCCATATCCTTCAATGTCTCTCTCTGTTCCTTTTCTCATCTCTCTCCCCTCTGTCTACATCATCCTACTCCTCTCTCTGCCCATTCTACCTTCCCCTTTTTCTTTCAATCAAATTCTCGTGTCTCCGTAGAACTCCTACTTCGTCTTTTCATCTCCTTCTCCATCTCTGTCCATCTCTTTCATAGAGACAAAAAAGTGCTTTTGTTTTAACATTTTTTATAAAGTCTGTAAATCTATCGGACGAAACTGCGTGGTCATCAGTCCGTAACTTACAACCTACTGAAACTAGGTAAACTAACCTAAGGACAAACACACATACACCCATGCGCCAGGGAGGACTCGAACCTCCACGGCGAGCAACCGTGCTCTCCGCAGCGAGACGCTTTAGAGCGCTCGGCTACTCCACCGCGGCTTTGTTTTAACGTTCCCTCCGCCATGCACATACGGAGGTTTGCGAAATGTACCCCATGTATTAATTTGGGGTATAAGATGCCTTCATTTCGCATTTCGTTCAATTACGTTCAGCCGTTTGAGCGTGAAGAGTAACAAACGTGTTAATCCACAGTAAGGAACCCACCGTCATGAACTGTACGTGGCTTCGTAAAGATAGTTCATGCATTAAGGGTATAATCTATCTGCATTCAAAAGCGTTACAACGTGAAGAGAACAAACCCATTGTAAGGTGTCCTCCGCCACGAACTGTACAGTGGCTTACGAAATGTAGCCCATGTATTGAAGTAGGGTATAAGCTATCTCCACTCCAAATTTCATTTTAATCTCTCCATCCCTTTCAGCATAAAGGAGTAGCAAACATATGAACCCATTGTAAGGTTTCTCCTCCACGCACCATCCGGTGACATACGAAAGGTTGCCCACGTATTAATCAGCGCATATCCGTCCAGCCATTTCAGCGTTGTGGCTAAGAAACGAATTAACTAATTGCAAATCTCCCTCCGCCATTCACCATACAAAGTTAATATTAGTATACCTGTATTCCTCGCGCGAGTGCAAGTCATGAACTGACAAAGTTCATCGGAATCGGGTGTATGGTACTGCCGTGCATAAAATACGAACAAAATGACAAACAAACAATTTTTATATATTAGATTTATGTATTTATTTTCAAATTCTCTAAATATTCTATTTTGCTTCCCAGCAATGCTACATCTGATGCTTCGAAAACACAAATCTATACAGGATTATAACGTCACCATAAGAATGGCAAAATCAATAAATACGGCTAGTTATTGATTTTGCGACGTAATGAAAAGAAAAATATCACATATAACAATTTATTAATGTCTTTGCTCTGGCTCAACATTTTCTTGTTGAAGTTGTCTTGCGGGCGCCCCTAGTTACCCATTATTTTGAAGACAAAAGAAGATTATCACGAAATGAAGATTCAGCCGTCAACATTATATCAATGAAACACAAAATTCTACAATACCAAGATAAATGGTGAAAATTAAAACTCTCGACGTGGCAGGTGCCTAATCTGTTTTACATGTTGTTGGCAACTAATTCCCATTAAATTGCTTGAATTATAACAGTCATGCGTGTAACGTTATCGAACAGCGCCAGAAGCGTGGAATGTAAACAGTTGTCACAATTCGTGTTTCACTGAGCAGTTAATATTGGCAAAATTACAGTTCTTCCTCCTGATGCTTATAACTTCTATTTTCTCCATTGATAAAATACGCATACTAAAAATGGTCTGTACATCATTTATATGGTGAAATTTCTGTAATATTTATTTTTGGCATCTAACGCTATTCATTTTATGGCAATAAAATGAGAATTTAACACCTACGCATCATTACCATTTATGCCATTCAACGGTCATTCTGGCGCGCCGCAGAACGCTCGGCCACCACGGCCGGTCGTAAGCTAAAATGGAGCATGTAACTACAGAAGCCAATTAGCCTCAGAGTGAGTAGCATGTTGGTGAGGGGGCGTTTTGTAAGAAATCGGTAGAAAGAATTTGAGTCTAGGAACAAATGCTCTAGATGAAAATAAGAAGGTCAATTAAGATATACCTTATAACATTTATATCCATTTGTAAACTGGCGACCTATAGTACATTTTCGTAACAGTTGGACTGCCCTTGAAAGACTGTCAGACCAGTCAATCCCTACACCAAACCCTTTCACTAAATTCAGATCCAAAACGTGCAAACATCTAACAAGGTGGATGTAGATTTCAAAACCCAAATTTAACGAATTTCAAAAGCCCAATTTTCTATTTGAACGAGATGACATAATTATGATGCAGTTCAAACGAGAGAGCAAATCTTTACTAAACTGATACTTCAATATAGCAACCACAAATGTACGAATGGGAAACTACTGCAGTAACTTCTGCAGAAGAGCACTAAGAAGTATGTAATTACCTAAATAAACAAATCCGTAATGCATACTTCAATGGAGTCTCCAATATAGTTCCATTCTTAAACCACATGGAAAATATACATCGAACCACACAAACAAAAGCACAGGTTATGTGAACGAAACATATGGCTATAAAAATGAACAGTCATAAATGTGTTATCCAAGTATCTTGGTGGATGAACGCCTTTTCCTACAGGTTAAATGAATAACTGCTACTTACCCATATATTAGATCTCTTTAAACAAAATGTATGTCACGTATAAAAATCATGTTACTTCACTTTTATAAATTTTAAAATGGGCACCGAACAAAATATGTAAACCTATAAGATGTTTAGTGAATTGACCACTGCAGTAGCGGCCATATTTTGTAATCTTTTGGGAGACGCCGGTATTTACTGCCTCACTTGTTTCTGGGCTTGCTTCTTCTGTGCTGTTTCATTGTCATGTCGAATTTCTCATTATGTGGAAGAAAAAATATGTTACTTCAGAAAGAGGAAATGTATTGCTTACGGGTCAGATGTATAGCAAACGTTAATAACCAAGTGATACTGAAATTAACCTCGAGAAATTTATTGACAGTGTTCTGCCCAAAACTTTATTTAGTCGCTGATTTCATTGGAACCCCGTTGCCGAGACATCCCGCCTGAATTAACAACAACAAGAAAAGGGGGGACTGATGATCGTTGCAGTTTGGTCCCCCTTAAACATCCAACCAACCAGAAAAGACCTCTCAATTTTTAAATCTCTATTCTGTAGGTACGGTGCGCATTACAGATTCTCTTACAACAAAAATACTCGTATTTTAGAGTCAGAAGAGGAGATTATCTATCACACCACATAAAAGAAAGTACTAGCAAAACGAAAAGTCAGTACCTATTGCAACAGTAACTTACTACCTATGGAGCACAAGACATATTAAATTTGTGTCAAATGATACATCGTAGTACAAGAAAGAAGATTGGGATTTAACGTCGTCTTCATGGTCTTTAGATACGAAGCACAGGATCGGGTGGTTTTTATCAGGAAAGGAAACTGTCCGTGCCATTTGAAAAGAAGCATCTTAGTATATATTTTTGAAAATATTAGCGTAAGGAATTATTGAATTCAGTTAAAAGTCAGTCAAGATAATAATTTAAGGGTACCTGTTTATGTCATTTAACAGCCATCGTCGAACCACTACAATCATAGTGTTGGCCACTGGCTGTGCTGAGCATGAGATGCCTGAGCAGTACAGGTAGACTTATCGGTAATCTTTCACTTTTAAGTGAATCCTAGCATTTGTGTAATTTAGAAAATCTCAGACAACATAATTCAGGATGGTCGGAGGCGGGTATGCCGTCACCCCACTGGTCCATTAGAAAAGCACTTAGTCCTTCGTTCAAGTATCTTATTTGCTCTCATTAAACTGATTTACCTCTATTCCGTACCTCAGAAAATCGGGATGTTACGGGTAAACATACCTACATCCTTCTACACTGAAGAAAACGACGCTAACTATTCGGCATGGGCACAACCTACACTTTTCATTTTCTGTTTCCGGCGAAAATTAAGGGAATTTCCCGAATTAGTTAATTTTGCCATTTATTCTCATTCGCGTATATCAACTGAGAGTCTACATGGTTCGAAACAAAAAAGAACATAACATTTTACAATAGTTTACATGAAAAATTACAATAATAGTAAGTCTGCCGGAGGCATTTTACTCCTATTTTTGTATCAAAATACCAAGGAGGCAGATTACTAGCCTTTCTCAGGGTCAAACTGAGGAACTAATAAGGAATTTCGTTAGTTTTTGGACAAAGGTGAAAATGACTCACAGATTGTCCGAGATGTTCAACCTTATTCCAAAGAAACTGGTGTCCAGACGAGTTACTTGGCGACTAATACGTTGCCTATGGTTCATGAACTAGGATACGACTACAGAAATAAATAACGCCCACTCACCAACGTTACTGCCGTGATCCAAGTTGAAAGTGTTCAAATACTTGTAACCTGTTACACCAAATTACTGTAGTCATCAGTCCCGAGACTTATAAACTACTTTAACCATCTTAAACTAACGTAAGGAAACAAACCCACCCACGGCCGAGGGATTACTCGAATCTCCGACGGCGAACAACCGCGCGCTCCACAGCAAGGCGCCTTAGAGCGCTCGGCCATTCCACTGGGACTCTTATTCGAGCAAGGAGACCTCATTTATTCACTTTTTCTACATTCAGTTTACAGATTTTCTTGGAAATAATATACTCAAAAAGCAATTTGTTTTGCTCATAAGACTCGTGTGAAGAAACACATCTTACTGTATGCAGTATTCCATGCTCTGACAGCGACTATAAGACGGTCGTTCAGTACATTATGCCACACATTTTTTACAGAAAATATTTATTGTTAAGGGTCATAATTTGGTAACAATAAACATCAACGTATTCCATTTTTCTATGTAGTTTCTATCACGTTGTATGACCCTACGCTAAGATTGTGAAAGCATGTAATCCTTGCCGTCAAAAGCTCTTGTCCTAAAAGCAATGCCAGCAAGAATGTCGCTGTCGTTATCTTTAAAGTGAATTTACCAGCAGAGACTCCCTAAGCGGCCCAAAGAGATGGCAGTCCGAGGGTGCCAGCTCTGGACTGTAGGGTGGATGAGGCAATGGTCCAACCCAGTCTCGCTCTGTGTTCCCGGATTCTAAGACGTGTGTGTGGGTGTGCATTATCGTGTTGGAGAAACATCTCTGCTGAATTCTTGTCCGATGGAACACGTTGGATGAGGTTCTTGTGTTTATTCATAGTCTCGACATTGCATCCACGAGAACGACGCCATCACGATCTCAGTAGACCTTCACCATTGCTTTTCCGGCAGAAGGGGTAGTTTTCGTCTTTTGTGGTGAATGAGAATGATGACACTCAATGGACTGCCTCTTTGTTTCCAGCGCAAAGTGGTGCACACAGCTGTCACGCTCCGTAAACATCTCTGACATTAGGGCCACTCCATCGGTCTCGAAACCCTCCATTAATTCAGATGAAATGGTCTCTCTTTCAATCTTGTAATCCTCTGTGAGGATACGTGGATCCCATCGTAAGCACCTCTTTGAATATCCGACTGTCTCGGTCTTTGCAGAAGCTGTTTCCAAAGCTGGCGACAAGTGTAAACTGCTGAATTGTGATGCGCCGGTCGTCACGAATAGTGGCATTCGCATGGGTCAGCATGTCTGTGACTAGACGTGCCGAGCGTGGCTGACCAGGGAGCTCAGCTTCTGCATTTCCTGAGAGTATAACTTCCTTTACCTGTTTCCCAGCAATGTGGAGGTGATAGATTTAGTTTTTCTCATATATAAGTGAAATGAGGCGTTGATTTTAACAACAAAACGGACAATCATATCCTTATAACTCTTTTAGCAGTACAGTTAACGTGATTTCTCCGCACTTCCTGATGTTAATGCGATGGTCATAGTTTTTACATGGGCCTAGGTGAAACGTATAAATGACTTGCTCTTATTAAGTGCTTTGCGAGTCTTACTTTGCAATCACCATAGGAGAAGGAGACGACAAATCAGTTTTACAAAGATTATCAACTTTTTTAAGTTTTCTCAACAATTTGTGTTAAAGATATGTTATGGTATTATAGGAACTAAAAGCGGTCTATATCCACAATATAAGATATTTTATATACCACAAGCATTTGTATTTTACGACTTTTGCATAAACAGCGATGCCAGTACGTAAACCAAGCAAAGTACTCGCTATTTACATTAGAATAATTGATGTGCAAAGACAGCAACTAAAACTAATTTTATAGGTATACTGAATGATCTGTATTCATATAGAGCTGTGTACAACACTATTAAAAGATAAATGACTTACGTGATGAAATAAAAAATTAGTCTAGACAAGCTAGAATTGACCTCCCGTCGATAATTACATTCATTAGTTAAAAAAAATCATAATGCTGCACAAACAGTGTTTGTAATTCTATTTCCTGTAAAAATAACTGTGAATAAGTGTAAACTCGTCACATATAATAACGATCATCACATTAATATTAATATAGTTCTGCAAAAACTACGTCACCTTTAGTACTACATATGTAATAAGCATACGAAAGCCATTTTATTGTTAAAATCAATACCTGACTTCAGCTGAAAACTAGAAAAACTGTAGTGTAGAATGACGAAAACTCAGTCACGTGACTAGGGGCAATGTTAGATGTTGGTTTCAAAGCACAACACGGAAGAGATTGCGTCACGTGCAGTCTATGTTATCTTTGGTCTATGTGTACTCCTATCAACTGCACTTTTATGGATGTTCACCAAGGTTTCTTTTTCTATACACAAGAATTCCGTAACCGCGCGCGGCTTGTAATTTGAGACGTATGTAGACGCAATTTTGGGGCTGTATTGCGGCTCTGCCATCTCCATGAACGCTTCGAAACTTCACCGGCGCACAGAACAAAAATAAAATGTGAAGTAAGGAGACAAGGTCGTTTGTCTATGTACATTAATGGCTCTTTTTCAATGTGTGGCATTACTTATTGAACCGCCCTCGTAATTTTTTTTTTTTTTTTTTTTTTTTTTTTTTTTTTTTTGTCGAAACACTAATTGTTGAGGAGGGGCGCAGGTAACTACACCAGCCGAAGCGGTCATCGCTTCAGTCGGTATGCATTGTTCTTCATCTCGGAAGTCGAGCTAAAGTTCGCGCCACGTCGCTTCTCGTCTCGCCCTCTCACTTAAGAGATACCGCTGCGCACGAGAGCGGGGCTTGTCGGTAGCGAACTTTACGTCGGGTGTTGAAGTTCGACTTGAGAAAACCCTCGTTCTTTCGTGAGATACGGCCCGCTAAACTTTGTGTGACACTAATTTCATCACTGTCAGAATACATCAGAGACAAATAAGGAATATTTTCCTTGCGGGGCGTTGTTGGGAAGGCGTAGTGAGGTACACTTTGAAAGAACGATCGTACAACTTCACTAAAATATCACCATTTTTCTAAACGAATTCTCGGCGTTGGAGAAGTAGTATCATTCCTGATTTTCTTTCTTTGCATCAATGATCACAATTCTAAACAATCACAACCGGTTTAATTCAGTCATGACCATAATCTTATCAGAAACAGAAAACAGATAAATTAGCGGGAAGTCTACAACTTAGAACAATGGAAATATCATACTGGATTTGTTTTCAATGTTTCCTTTCTTCTCTATGAAGATCTGTCAACAACAAATCACCAGTTTTTATTTTCATAACCATACATATCACTCTAAAATTTTAACATTTTCAATGTGTCTTATTATAGCTTTATATTGAACAACACAAATATTTTTGTTTGTACAGGTTATTATAAGTTTGTGTTGTTAATTAGAAATTTATACAAGAACTCTTCGAGCTTAGAGGCCAAACTCATGGCAAATATTTTTTCCATGCAGATACCAGTCTACCAGTCCGGTTGGAAAATGTGACATACAAAGACGAGAGGACTAGGTGTTAACTAAATGTGTGGATATTTAATGGCACTGAAATATCGTATCATACTAAGTTATTACGGTAGTATACAGGGCAATAACGCCTTCACGGTGCAAAAGAAGGAAAACACAACACACATACGGTTGACATGACAAACCTGGGCCTGTAGACCGTCAAAGTATGCTGCCACTGTGACGACACGCTACCGACGATGTGAGAGGCGCTGAATACCATCTGCTTCAACATTCGTCGCACATTGTCTCAATTGGGCCACTTCTTTGCGCACAGCATTAGCAAAGTCCTCTTGTGTTGCAAACTGCCTACCTTTGGAATGAGATCAAAGTCGCGGGGCAAGATGTCGGGAGAATACAGTGGATGCTCCAATTATTCCCATCCCTTATGTCGCAGTAGCTGCCCTCAACACTCTGCTTTATGGGGTTTTCATTGCAGTGAAGCATTATTGCACTGCCGCGTCAGGATAGAGGTGCGCGCTAAGGTACCCAGCTGAGACGCGCGCGGCCGTTCGCAGTCGGGGCTTCGAGTCTTCCATAGAGCATGGGTGTTTGTGATGTCCTAAGTTTAAGTAGTTGTAAGTTTAAGAAGCGATAACCTAAGTCGTTGAGTCCGTAGAATTACAAACATTTGTATTGATTACTGCACAGGCAGCAAGAGAAATGATTCCACTGATTCACTGATACTTTCCATCGCATTTCTACCTCTTATAGCGGTTGTTCTGATGTAAGCACGCTGCTCAACACGGGTTAGCCGTGGCGGGTCAGCCGTGCGTACTGGCGCGCCGTGTAGCGGTGCGCGCGGCCGTCGCCGTCGGGGGTTCGAGTCCCCCTCGGGAATAGATGTTTGTGTTGTCCTTAGGTTAGTTTACCTTAGTTTAAGTAGTTTTTAAGTTACGGACTGATAACCCAGCAGTTGAGTTCGATAGAATTACAAACATTTGAACATTTGAAGAAACGGGCTACTTCCCTCTCGCACAACACTCAAAAAATGATTTCACAGCCATCGCTACCCTACTACCAGCCATCAAAAGTGACATCTATAGTCCTGAATACTCACTATACCTCCAGATCCAAAGTACGGGCTCAATGACAGACACAAGTAAGAAAACACACACACACAAACATTCAAGCTTTCGCAAGGCAGACATTTGTAGAACAAATTTCTGTTTGTATAACAAACGTCCGCCATGGTGTGTTTGCGTGTGTATGTGTGTGGGTGTGTGTATGCTTGTTTACCTATCCTTTTTTCCCCTAAGCCCTTCCACTCTCAGGATTGGAATGACACCTCATCCACTCCCTTAAAACCCGCATCTTTTCCCCCTTCTTCTTTCATGATGAAGCGGCCAACGGTTGCGAAACTTGAATCTGAATCTTGAATCTGAATAGCTCCCTTGGCTCCCTTAGACTGTTCGCGGATGATGCTGTCGTTTATCGGTTAGTGAAGTCAACAGAGGATCAAAAGCAACTGCAAAGCGATTTAGACAAAATTTCTACTTGGTGCAAAAATTGGCAATTGACACTAAATAAAGAAAAGTGTGAAGTAATACACATGACCACTAAAAAAAATCCACTGAACTTCAATTACGCGATAAATCAGTCAAACATTAAGGTCGTAAATTCTACCAAATACCTAGGAGTTACAATTACGAACAACTTTGATTGGAGAGAACACATAGAAAATATTGTGGGGAAGGCGAATCAAAGGTTACGTTTCATTGGCAGAACGCTTCGAAGATGCACCAGCACCACCAAAGAGACTGCCTACATCACACTTGTGCGTCCTCTCCTGGAGTACTGTTGCCCCTTGTGGGACCATCACCAGGTGGGACTGACGGAAGATATTGAGAAGGTTCAGAGAAGGGCAGCTCGTTTTGTTTTATCACGTTACGGTGGGGAAAGCGTCACGGAAATGTTGCACGAATTGGGGTGGAAATCATTAAAAGAAAGACGTTATTCATTGCGGCGTGATCCGTTTGCGAAGTTTCAATCACCGACTTTTACTTATGAAAGTGAAAATATTTTGCTAGCACCCACCTACTTAGGGAGACATGACCATCCCAATAAAATAAGAGAAATCAGATCGAAAACGGAACGATTTAGGTGTTCTTTCTTCCCGCGCGCTATTAGAGAATGGAACGGTAGAGAAAAGTTATGAAAGTGGTTAATGAACCCTCTGCCAGGCACTTAAATGTGATTTGCAGAGTATCTATGTAGATGTAGAATCTTTGTCTATGTGTGTGTGTGTGTGTGTGTGTGTGTGTGTGTGTGTGTGTGTGTTTCTGTGTCTATCAACGAACTTATTCTTTGGGTAAGTTAAACAATCTCTATTTTTCATACATATTTTACGCACCAGGAAAGTTGGAAAGCTTCCATATATATATATAAAGCTTTCCAACTTTCCTGGTGCGTAAAATATGTATGAAAAATAATAGTTTTTCACTCGTTGAACCGTTACCGTTTTCCTATATCATCTGGGTAGGTCCTTCTAGTTGGAAAGTTTCCTTCCATTTCACATGTTGAAATATCACCGTTTTCCTACATTATCTAGGTACGACCTTCTCAATAATTTGTCATCTGCAACTATATATCAATTAGTAACAAAACCGAACGAGGTGGCGCAGTGGTAACACAGCGGACCCGCATTCGGGAGGAAGGTGGTTCAACTCTCCTTCCGACCATCCACATTTAGGTTTTTCATGGTTTCCCTAAATCACTTTAGGCAAATGCCGGTATGGTACCTTTCAAAGGGCATGGCCAGTTTCCTTCCCCAACCCTACCCAGAGCGTAAGCTCTGTCTGTAACGACCACGCTGTCGAAGGGGCGTTGAACGCTAATCTTTCTTTCTTCCTTCCTTCCACTTAGTTACAGAACTGTTTAATATAGAACTATTCGATCTGCACAAAGGAGGCCTATTGTGTACGATGCGTCACACTGTGGCGCCAGAGCCGAGGAGGAAACAGATCAGCCGTGCAATGCCATTCTGATGAAGTATCGATGTTGTTAGGAAGTGGTCTGGCAGGTGCGACCTGACCTAACTATTTCAATGCCCTCCTCTGAACCACAGTGTTTATTTCAGTTTCTTGTACAGCCTAAACAAAAAGAGCAGTAATTTCCCGGATGTATGCGTGATTCCAATAATGCGCCCTGTTTCAAACTCAGTGATTTTACATTCCTGGTCACACACACGTCTACGAAACCGCGAGCTGACGACGTTCAAACGTTAATAATTTTGCAAATCATTCTACTGAACATGTTCTCTGAATATCAACTCCCCGTTTTCCATTATTTAAATGTGTTATTTTTATCTTCAAGAACAGCGTCTTTCTACAGTATTTGACTGTTCACTTTGTAAGATGGCACTCGGAATACGTTCTTATGGGGAAGACATTATACTTCCCAAACTTCCCCACTGTTATGGAGAATACCTTGCCGATAGACTTCTGCTCCGTCTGAGGATCAGCATGGATGTTGGCAGATATATGCAATTCATCTCACATACCGAGGTTCAGGAAATGGAATGACAGAAGCAAAGGAAGACGTGCACAGCAGGACGAATAGCAGATGGAGAGACGGTGACTGGGGTGAGGGGGGGGGGGGGGAGGATGTTGAGCGTGAGCTGGGTGCAGGAGTGAACAGGGAGAGTGAAGATTAACTGAAGGCAGTGGAGGTGAACGGAGAGATGTACAGAAGCAGACAGGTGCTGAAGAGAGGATGAAGACTTCAATATGTATAAATTGTAGGACATGTTACTGTGGTTTACACGTATCACCATTTATGTGGGGAGGAGATGAGAATAGAAACATAAGAGGGGTGTGGGTGATAGAGGAATAATGAGATAAACGAAGATGAGGAAAAGGTAGATAAAGGGCAAATGGAGAACGACGAGGAAGTTGGGGAAGGTGGATATAGATGTGGAAGGAGAAGCTGGACTAACAAAAGATTGGAACAAATAAGTACCCGGATAACTCTGAGCCGTGCGATAGTCATTACCATGATTATAAATTATACACGCAAATCATTATTGTAAGTGAGCTATTTCAAAATATCTACAACAGGTCGTGAGATAGTTGAGTAGGCAGACAGAAAACGCGACAGGGGACTGGTTTGTAATATGTAAGTTTGCATGTCTGTGAGAAATGGACGTATATTGATTACCACGCGAATCAAATTAGGATTCAAGCATATTCGACTGGCAGGAAATTTATTTCCTCTCACAAAAGATACAAAATGCTGCATATTTTCATGTGTGAAAAATGGCGAATGCAACGCATTAGGCGTTTGTGAAGGTTTTCCGCTCGTATACCTGGCTCCGCTAGCACCGCGAGAAAAATGTAGTCCTCGTCAGTCGCAAATTGGTTTCTGGCTGCGTCATTTTTATCACGCTCTCGTCTATATATCAATGTGCACTATTGGCACCGTTAGCACATTTATTCTTTCACATCTACTTTCTTCTTTTCCATTTACAATCCCGTCGTCCATTTCAGTAATACAGTACGTTTCTGTATGTAGTAAACTTATTTGACATGCTTGTAATGGAGCTGTAATATAACGCATGCATATAAAAGGTTTTTGGATTTCAGACATCATATTCAGCTTACCAAGTCATGCTTGCTTTACGTACAAAGTTGTGTGCGTCAAATAAATTATTTCCGTAGATGGAAGCTACCGATAAACTAATGATAGTAGAAATATTGCCAAATCGTTATTACAATTAAAGTTTCTTGGTGAAAACTTGCTTTCTCGGAGGTCGGGTGATATTCAATTTAAATTTTCTTAGTAGCTGTGCCTTTGTGCTTCGCAACGAAATGTAAAGGAGGACTTCAGCATGCCGTTGCATTTTAGTGCTCATACATTAGGCGGTAAAACCGGAATCTTACAGGTTCACTCTGTAAAAGAAGCAGGTTCTTGTATCCATGATGTCAAAAACATAACATATCAGAACAAGCTACGTATTTTAGTTAAATTGTTAATATAGGAAGCGAAATCAGTAAATCCGTCTATCCAGCTCATTAAATTCAGTGTTGATTCGATTTGGTAGAGATCGAAGCACTTAATCCTATCCCTAAAATAAACTTTAAAAATGTAATTTCGCAGATTTTCACGGCGTAATAACAGTTGATTCCCTTCACGAGTTTGCGGCCGGATTTCATCGATCTGCTGACCCTTTATTTCAGCGGTCTACCTGGTCGCCACCTTTAGGTGGGATTGGTGCACAATCAGGCCGCCGGTCGCCACCTTTAGGTGGTATTGGTGCACAATCAGGCCGCCGGTCGCCACCTTTAGGTGGGATTGGTGCACAATCACGCCGCCGTGCAGCAATCGTACCCGAAGATGTCGGCCAGGCGGACCGCTGAAATATCATGTCAGTAGGTCTATGAAATCAGTCCACAAACCCGTGAAGAGCACCAATAACTTAGAAAATAATGTAATCGTAGAGGTCAGTGACGTTCAGCTGCTTATTGTGGGCATTGAATTAAATTCATTGATGCAGCATCTACAGTTTTATTCACGCGGAAGTCAACAGATTACACAGGTCGCGCACGGCATACACCAGCAGGACATTTGAAGATTAGGAACAAATTAAATACGTCCTAGTGCAAGGAATAAATTATTTATCGTGAGCACACGGCTGTCTTAGAAATAGGAGAAGCTAACGCTAGCACGCTGGCAGCCGACTCCTCCAACAGCGTGTGAAGAGAAGGCCTGCGCGCTGCCGTGCCACGTCACGCAGAGTAGGTCGCGATCGCGTAGCTCACTGGCTGGCTGATGTCGCACAGCCAGCGCCTCGCATCGGCCAGCCAGTGAGCTAAGCGATCGCGAACTACTCTGCGTGACGTGGCACGGCAGCGCGCAGGCCTTCTCTTCACACGCTGTTGACTCCTCTCAGGCGAAGTTGGTGGCGCTGCCAGCTAGACACACGAGCGCTCTGGTTTTGAACGGCCGCCGGACGGTGCTGGATACGAGCAGTTTCACTAATGAAGAAAGTGAGCATTTGTGTCAGACCGGGCAGCGAACTTGGGACTTTTGCTTACAAGGCAGATTCTCTATGCAATTTCTTTTCCTTCTTCTTCTCTTCTTCCTTTCCTTGCTTTCTCGGTTCGGTTCATCGCCTTTATATATATTCCTTAAAGATGAAATAAAGTTGGTTGTTCTGTCTTTTCTCCGTTCCGGTTAACAATTTAATTCCATTTTGAAGACAGTTTCTTCTGAATTCCGTTATAATTATAACTAGGTTAAAACCCGGCGTCGCTCGGGTACTTATTTTTTCCAGTGTTATGTTAGTCCATATCTCATTATCTTGTCTCCCCCTGACCACCTTCTCTTTCCTTCTTTGTCCATCTGCCCCCTCTCCTCACCTCCTCTTTCTCTCAGTTCATCTCTTCATCTTCCCCCTCTCTCTCTCTTCAGCTCTTCCCACATCTCTCTCCGTCGATCTCTACCTTCTCCTTTCTCTCCATGTCATCTCCTCATTTCTCTTTCCAACTTCTTCTCCACCTCCTTAGTCGAATGTCTCCTCCTTTTGTGAGAAACAATATAATTCTATTAACTTACACGGTGATCAGTGAAATGCTGCCTAATTTTATGGCAGTGGACCCCCCGCCATGCACCTTATGTAATCTTAAATAGACGGTGATACTTCTATTGTTTTCAAGGTTAAGTATGCAATAGCTCTTCACGTTCCGAATAATAAAACGTTAAATGTAAACGAAGGCTTCCGCGGCCGTTGTCATTGCTGATAAAATTCTTCTGGGTATTGGACCGCATCGTCAATATATCAAACATTTCACCGACGTTTCGGCTTGCAATAGTGGCCGAAACGTCGGTGAAATGTTTGATATATTGACGATGCGGTCCAATACCCAGAAGAGTTTTATCAGCAATAAACGTTAGTTGGTAAAGTACCCTGTGCTATCCACTATACTAAATGTTACGCAGAGAGTGACTTCCCTCTTGTGTTGAAGATCACGTGTCCATAGTGTCTTCGCAGTGCATAAAATACGAAGAAACATATTGCGGTACTTTCTCACGCGTCGCTATCAAGACATATCGCCTATACTATTAGTCGCACAATGAAATAATTTTGTAGATATATTCATTGACACAAATCGATATTGTTTGCAAAATACATTTCGAATACATTTAGCAACAAGGAAGTAATAAATTTATTCGTCTTTCTTAATGTGGCAGTTTTTCATGCATCTCGGTTCTTATTATGACATATCTCCTGAACTATGTATCGCACAATGATATAATTATGCCTATAACCTTCACGAAAGTGCAATAAATATGTTAGTAAAGTTCCATATCAATCCGATGAACTGTACGGCAGCGCATAAAATACGAACACACAAACCTTTGTTTTTATATATTTGATCTATGTATTTATTTTCAAATTCGCATTAAAACCATACGTTGGTAAAAAAAAAGAAAAAAAAACTTTCTGCTGGAGGGGTTTTCACCCCAATCATTCGGTACGCTTGGTATGCATAACAACTGACAGCCAAAAAACCGTCATTTGAAAATCTGAATGAGGTATGCTTTCCACTGAAGGATATATATATATTCTTAATTTAAATTGCTTACATAAAATACATGGTGTGAACAATATTTATATTGTAAATGTTTCTTTGATGATTATCACCCTGAAAAATGTAACTTCAAGAGAGAGCTGCTATAATTTTCAGAAATTTTGTTTCATTCGAAGCTTCGACGAAATCTGAAAATTAACTATTTAGTCACGTTAATTAATAGATATAATTATAGGTAATCTGAATATATTAACACTACACTGATAAACTGAATTGTTCAATCCTATTTAAAAATTTCATCATGATCGGAATACAACTGTAGAATCTGACGAAGTCAATATGTAAAGTATCGTCTGCCATGCACCATCCAAAATTTTATGTGACAGTGACCTTACTCTTTTTTGAAGGTCAAGTGTCCAAAATGTCGTTAAGATTTTAGGATGAATAAAGTGTCATTCGAATGTCACATGATGCCACAGGTTTTCAAACATATTGTTTATAACGTCCTATCTCCTGAACTATACGTCGGAATCAGCTCTTACCCCTACGTCAATTGTTACCTCATGGGAGGAATATGTGTACCACATTTGGCTAAGTTTGGTACAATGGTTTAGAAGCAGACGTCGCAAGAGGAAGTACTTTCCCGCGTATTTCATTGTTTATTACGTCATACATCTGGTCGAGTAATGATGTACTACCAATTGACTGTAGTTCAGAGACTATTACGGAAAACTGGTACGTCGTTGCGTACACCGTCGTAAGCGCTCCTGTCTGTGATGCAGCGTCAATGGTAATAGCCGCCATGGTCTTCGAGACGATAGTCCTTGCTGCTGCAAACGTCGTCGAACTGTTCGTGCATGTGGTTGTTGTCTTGCAAACGTCCCCATCTGTTGAATCGGGGATCGAGACAATGCTGTTAGCGTTTACGTGACGTGCAAAGTGTCCCATTGTGCACTATGGTGATTAAGGATTAATAACGGCAAATAGTTGGATGATATAAGGGTTGAAAGACACAGAAACGTAGAATTTTTTGTAAGTCCGTAGCTGTAAACATCCATATTGTCCAACCGTTTGTCGCTAGTGCACAATGGGAAACTGATAACTAACACCATCTACATCCACTATTTAATTGTGATTCTTAGTTTTGGCTAGAAAGTGAAATATAGGCACAAACATCTCTAAAAATTCTACGAGTGTGTAGATATTACCCTCTGCAGCAAAACCTACACAACGAACACGAATGGTCTCTAAGTGTAGTTGTAGTCCAAAGTCTCCCGCTGTACACCGTAGAAGTTCCATGTCGATTGCTATAAGGGGTGGAAGATATGTTTGTTGAAAGTTGTCAAATTATACAAAATTCGGAGAGATGGCCAGCGATGACTTTAACGACTATATAGCAAGGAGGTTACGTAGAGTGAAATGTTATGCTGCCACAGACATATCTCTTTGGTCTATGCGTGATACATATTATTCAGTTCTTTCTCTGCAAGTAGAAGCGCACGAATTAGGAAAAATAAAAATAAATTCATAGTGCAGTTTCAAGAATGATATATCAAGCAAGATGCAAAAGCGTAAAAAAGAATTTTCGCGTTTTTGATCATTATCCAAAAGGCAGAAAACAGCGCTGAAAAGTGAATCATCGGTCGGAAGAGATGCACGTCTAGGACTGTTCCGAAAAAACTATCGTCGACAGAGACGTAATCAGACAGACGAACAGCTTGAAGATTTTAGGGAAACGTGTCTAATCAGGAAAAGAACACGAAGAAAAAGAGAAACAAATGCACAGGGGAATGATATAAGAAAAAAATCGAGAGCGAAGATGAGTAATTTTCTGGTAAATGAACAGAAGGAAGCTCAAGTATTGGAAACAACTGTACGTGCTGTACCTGAAAGGCGTCAAGACTATATTAACCATCCAAGTATAGTGATTGGGAAAATGAATAAAGTACGTAATTATTAAAAAAATAATTAAATAAAATAAACACAAAGAAGAAACGCCAAGCATATGCTACTTAAATGGTAAAGTTACGTTACCGGCATTAAACTTGCCACTTGAAGAATTTTTTATACTAATGAAAGGACAAAGAGAAAATGTTAAAGAATTAGAAGTTGCAATACATGCTTACAAATAATTTCGTTTGGCGCAACACCAGTAATCGAGAAAAAGAGGATTTAGTACAGTGTTTAATGTCCAAGGAGAAATATATCACAAAACTGGATCACTATCTTCACTTCCAAATGAAAGACCGAAGTTTTTACAAATTTTATTTCGTAAGAGACGATGAGCAGGAAGTAGACCAACGACTGACAATTTTTATAGAATTGCGTCGAGATACTATTCTAGATATACAGCGTTTTCCTCATAAAAATAATGAGTTAACATTAATGTTTAAGACTGCAGCGGAAAAATGGTGTCTGATAATTACAAAATAATAATTTAATACATGTCTTGGTAATTTCCTAGGAGCTGTGTACATCGAAGTAATGGCCGTGCGATCGACACACATAATACAGCATGTTCGACTATCACTAAGCGAGAGGTGACGGGAAACCAATATGTCAGAGCTGCTGATTTATGTAGCTAATAGCGATGTTGAGATTAAATATTGGATTTTAAAATAACATATTTCATGACGACCAGATTTGATATATAGGAGGGAGAGGAATAGTTGGGGAGGGTGGAGACGGAGAGAGAGAGAGGGGGGGTGGGGGTAGAGTAGACGACGAACAGAGGGAGGGGAGAATAATGAAAGAGGGGAGACAGGGATAGACAGGTGAAACGAGTTGGAGAGGGAGCTGGAAATATACAGAGAAAGGGACAGGAGGAGACGATGTTAGGAGCAGGTGAACAGAGAGCAAGGAAAGGCAACAAATGCCGGGTACCAGCTAATACTGAATACGAAATTGATATTACAATGTGACAACTGAAAGACTGGTGGTTGTATCACAACATCGGTGATACAGTTTTATCTAATGTGTAGGCGTACATCTTCTAATAAGGGACACCTTCAGTTTGAAGTCGGAAGTTCAATCTAGTAAGGATCCCTTGAAAGTACTGGCTTAACAGATAAGCAACGGAAAATTTTTCAGTGCTAGTGTCCCATCTCGTGCATCATTAGAGCGATAGAAACTGATCGTTGTAGAGCTGCAAACATTTATAGCATGTTTGTATCACATTTCACAAAATTGATTTTGTCGAGATTGACACACGTCCACTGAATATACATTGTCGTCTTCCATTTTTGTGTTTTTCATTAAGCTAAAGTGTTTCTGCGCCATTACTATTGTCTACAAGTATGTTAATTACTTTTATTCTGTTTATTAATGATCACTGCCTCATGTTTATATATTTTTTTCACCCGTGTGATTGAACTTGTGTGTTCATGTGAATGTGGAAGGTTGTTTTTAATATTGACTGACTGCCACGCAATGACTTACAGTCGCCGTCTCGCGCTTTAGGGCATCGTTTACTTTAATTAAGAACGCATGGCTTCGTTTGCGTTGGCGTCTGCTGGGTGGCCAGAGACAAGCTAACTTGGCAAGATGGCGAGGTGGCCATGTACTTAGTGTGGTGCCAACCTAATCTTGGACGAAAGAGGTGACGAGAGACCTCTCTGGGAGCCGTTGAAGAGGGTATTATCTTCCTCAGGTAGAGAGGGTTGGTAGACACTATGTTCTGAACGCGCTCTGTATGGGTTTTAGCGCGCTCTACATCCTATGTGTGGTGGGGAAGGTTTTGGCGTGGCTTTACGGCTTCACTCTTGCTGCGACCGTGGAAGTAAGTACTTCGTTGAATCATGCTCGAGGGAAGCCATGCTGTTTCTTTGGGTTCAGGCAGTCTTGGTTTATCAGTGATAATTTTCTTCAGTAATTCTTTCGCTATGTGAGGCGAAGTGTTCCTTAATTTACAAAACTCGAGTAATTCGGTGTACATTAGTATTTGCATTTTCATTCCGGTGGTGATTTTGTATACGGTTTTTCTCAAGTTAGAATACACACACGTGTGTGGCCTTCAGCCTTTGGGTAAACTTAGTATGTTTGAATTTCCTTGCTTTTTTAACTAACGTTTTCACGTCGTGTCTGTATCCGCGCAGAAGCAAAATATTTCTCAGATTTTCTAGTTTGCCTCGTCTTTCCTGCCTTGTATGACCGATTGCACCACATACCTCGGCCTTAAGCCATGCTTTTATTAATACTGTCTTTCTTCTATGTGAATTCTCACTTGTGATTTTTCTGGCTTATTCTAAATTAACTTCATTCGTAAATTCTACAAGCCATGGTCGCAAAAAATGTTCAAATGTTTATAAATCTATCGGAACAAACTGCGTGGTCATCAGTCCGTAGCTTACAAACTACTTAAACCTAGGTAAGCTAATCTAAGAACAACACAACACCCATGCCCCAGGGAGGACTCGAACCTCCACGGCGAGCAACCGCGCGCTCCGCAGCTAGACGCTTTAGACCGCTCGGCTACTTCACCGCGACATGGTGGCACACCACATGGTACTTAAGGATAATATACCGTTGCCTCCCCACATATAAGTTCGTTTCATGAATAGTGATATTTAAATTTGTTCTTGAAGACACCCGCCATCTCATCAATACGCCGCTGACACTTCGTTTCGCCGCTGCTATCAAGACTTGCATGAGTAATGTGCCGCAAGCATTATGCGCGTGTCTGTGAATGAATGAATGTGTTTTCCCTATCCACTGTGTATTTGCAAGTTTCCTTCCACGTTACCTCCATATTCATAAAGGGCAGAAAAGTTTTCATTACGGGCCGTTACTTTGAGATTTAATTCACTATTGTACAAGGTGTGTGCTTTATTGTGCTTAATATGGTCTCCCCACATTTATTTGCGCGTTCATTCTATTGAATATATGATGATTTAAAGTGTCAAACCTCCGCTTTGTAATTTAATGCTCCCCATCCCATGTTTAATTATCTATTCATTTATTTTTAACATTAATTTTGTGTTTGTTAAAACGTTGGCTGCTCCATTAAGGAGTGAGCAGTTAGATAAATTTCCGTTGCGCGATTACTGTGGCCACTCTAGAGTAATTTAGAGCAGTAGTAAGCGTTTTAACTTGCATTTGTAGCTCGCAAATGCCCGAGATTTTGCTTAAATTATTTAACAGTCTGCTTTCAACATCAATGAATAAAAAAGATACGCCATAGTGACTACAAATGTTCCTGTTATCGATATTGAAGACGAACTCTTTGGGCGTTACAAATGTTGCAAGGCGTTGACGTCCGTAAAAGGTAATGCAGTCAACAATCCGAATATTAGCTGACTTACCCAGCCAGTTATAGGGGGACCTACAGTTTAACGTCGGTTCATAACCATGCTACTACTCGGTATTTTTCACATGAGCAATACTGCCGGAGGTGAAAGAAAGTAGAATGTGACAGATAAAAATCCTATGACCTGGCGGGGATCGAACCCGCGCCCTTTGGATTCATAGTGTGGCACTCTACCACTGTGCTACAGTGTTACGTGCGTATACATTAAGAATGCTTATACAATGGTCCAAACAAATACGGAACAATTGAGATATCTGCGTTCTGAAGTATTGTCATCGGCAGAATGAACTAAAGTGGTTCGACGTTTTTCTGTCTGTTCTACGGGCTGGAGACAAGAATATTACGCTATCCGAGATACCAGTGATGTAGTGATCAAGCGCTCTAAGGCGCCTTGCTCCGGAGCCCGCAGTTGTTCGCCGTCGGAGGTTGGAGTCTTCCCTCAGGCATGGGTGTGTGTATTATCCTTAGTTTGAGTTTGTTTAAGATGTTTGTAAGCCTAGGGACTTATAACCGCAGCATTTAAGTCCCTTAGATTTACAAATATTTGAACATTATCCGAGAATGTAGTAATAACAGATAGTTGCTGCAGAGGGGGTTGATGTTGTGTTTACTCTACGAAAAGAAATTCACATGTAATTGGGTTCAGATAGTGTAGTGAGTAGGTAGTGCAATATAACTACAACATGACTTACCCTAAGCTATGGAATTTACAAACATAGGACGGTTGGAATCGGGACAAACACAGGGGACATGGCTGTAGTTATTGGGGTGTCCCGAAGTGTAATTTCCGGGTCTTGAATGCGATTTCAGACAACAGGAACCGTTAAAAGGAAGCAAGACCAAGGTACTCCATGGGTAACAGCAGTAAGAGATGATCATTATCTCCGGTTAACAGCGCGTAGAGACAGGGGGCTGAAAGCAACTCAGCTGTAACACACACTCCAAGCACCAACAGAACGCGCAGTTTCAACACAGCAGTCCGAAATCGCCTTCGGAAAAATTTGGCCTCTACACATCCCATTAAAACCACGACACTGTTTCGCTCGCAGAAACTGCGGTGTGTATGTGGGGCGGAGGGGGGGGGGGTAGGGGGAGGAACACAGATTTGGAGTCCTGATTAATGGCGCTAGGTTCTGTTCACTGGTTATTCAAGATTTTGTGTTCAGCCGGAAAACCGTCATTCCCTTATCTGGAGAGAACATGGTTCCCTGAACAATTCTGCTTATGTGCAGGGAATATCCCCGTATCATTATGGAGGACGAACGGTGTGGGCAGGAGTTAGTATTGTTGTTCATAATGGCGCTTTGACAGCAAAGAGGTATAGAGACAAGATCCTTCGACCTTTTTGGTGCTCGATACTGGTGACACAGTAGATGGGTTCCTTTTGATGGACGACAACGCTCGTCCCCAGAGTCCTGCACTGTCAGACTTAAACCCGACTGAGCATGTCTGGGATGCACTTGCCAGACGAATTGCAACCATACCAGCACCTCCCAAAACGGTTGCGGAGCTGGATATTGCACTCATTGATTAATAGCCAAATATCCCTCAAGAACTGATTGATAACCTCATACTGTACATGCCACACAGGGTGCAAGTGTACCGCCCGTCTGAAGTGATGACACACCATATGAGAGGGCAACGAGACTTACTTTATCACTATTGTGGTAGCCCCGTGGTGGCATATAAACCAGAAGTGAAAAGTTGACAAAGCAAAATATCAAAATTTACCATACATAATTTACAATTGTAACCAATATTTGAATTAAATATGTTACTATATGTGTATGATATCTCACTTGATGCCTTAATTGTTTTGAGCAGTTTAAAATCATACTAGTATAATGGTATGCTGAAAACGTATCGATATAATGGTCCGTAAACGAATTCTAAACAGTTTGTCATGGAGTCTACCGTGAAATCAGCTACCCTTTATGTTTAAGGCGTTGCTGAAAATGCTGCGACAATATTATTTATAAGCACAGAAAAGAGAAAAATGGCTGTATTTATCCAGTGTCTCCTGGTGGTACAAATTACAATGTCAGGTATTTTTCAGGTGGGTTGTTCAGTTGGTGTATGAATTTAATAGGTATGTTTTTTTTTTTTTTTTTTTTTTGTGGTTTTAGGGCGCACAACTTCTATGGTCATTAGCGCCCAGCCAAGAACATAGATTCGCTATGATCTCAAAAAAATGGTGACTGTCAGAACATCAACAAGAGGCTAAAAACGAAAGATAAAAGACAATTAAAGGGTTAAATATACTTGGATAGGTTGGCCAAGTTCATAAAACGCAAAACCCGAGCAGCTGCTCGTGTGTCATCAGCTAAAATTTCCTCCAGAGTAGACGGAAAGTGAAGGGCTACACGGAGATGATTAAAATTAACATAAGTCAGTAAAACATGTCGCACTGTCAGCAGTTCACCGCAGGAGCATAGCGGTGCAGGTTCGGCGGATAGCAAGTGACGGTGGCTGAAACGGCAATGACCGATCCGCAACCGAGCCAGGATGACCTCCTCCCGCCGAGAGGGGCGTGAGGATGTCCTCCAAGCGGTCGGGATCGGTTTGACAGTTCGCAGTTTATTGTTGTACAGTGAAAGCCACACACTGTGCCATTGCGATACGATACTCCGGCGAAGAGCCCGTTGAACATCGTCCAATGGGACGCAAAAGGTAGCCATGCGAGGCAAAAGAGCTGCTGCCTTGGCTGCTGTGTCGGCGGCCTCATTCCCGGGCACACCCACATGACCAGGGACCCACAGGAAAGAAACGTGACAGCTGTCATCCGCCAGCAGCTGGAGGGAGCGTTGGATCCGATACACGAGAGGATGGTTCGAGAAAGGGTCCTTAAGACTCTGCAGGGCACTAAGGGAGTCAGAACATATGGCATAGAAAGGTTGGCGGTGGCGGCAGGTATACAAAACGGCCTGGTGGAGGGCGAAAAGCTCAGCCGTGAAGTTCGAGCACCGGTCAGGGAGCTTGTATTGGAAACGGTTGTCCCCGACGACGAAGGCAGATCCGACACCGGCAGTGCTCTTGGAACCATCAGTGTAAATAAATACGGCATTATCGAACCGCGAACGGAGTTCGATAAGCCTCGAGCGGTATACCAAATCCGGAGTGCTCTCCTTGGGGAGCGAACTAAGTTCGAGGTGTGTGTGAACCTGGGCCTGATGCCACGGTGGCAATGGGCTTTCGCTCAACCGAAGGGTGGAAGGAAGGGTAAAATCGAGCCGCTGTAGCAGGCGGCGAAACCGAACTCCCGGTGGAAGCAAGGCAATCGCAGACAACTGATATTGGCGATCGAGTGAGTCGTCAAAAAATAATCTGTAAGATGGATGGTTGGGCATCGACCGTAGGCGGCATGCGTACCGACACAAGAGTATGTCACGTCGAGTGGTCAAGGGTAATACAGCAGCCTCGGCATACAGACTTTCAACAGGGCTGGTATAAAATGCACCGGTCGCCAGACGTAATCCACGATGGTGTATAGAGTTGAGACGGCGGAGAATCGACGGCCGTGCTGAAGAGTATACAAGGCTTCCATAGTCGAGCTTCGACTGAACAATGGCCTGGTAAAGGTGAAGCAGGACGGTACGATCCGCTCCCCATGACGTGCCACTGAGGACACGAAGAACGTTAAGGGATCGGGCACAACGGGCAGCCAGGTAGGACACGTGTGTGGACCAGCAAAGTTTCCGATCCAACATGAGTCCCAAGAATTTCGTAGTCTCCACGAAAGGGAGAGCAACAGGGCCGAGACGTAGAGAAGGTGGAAGAAATTCCTTGTATCTCCAGAAATTGATACACACAGTTTTCTCAGTGGAGAATCGGAAGCCGTTTGCGATGCTCCAGGAATATAGACGGTCAAGACAGCGTTGGAGAGAACGCTCCAAGAGACACGTCCGCTGGGCTCTACAATAAATTGCGAAATCGTCAACAAAAAGAGATCCGGAGACGTCGGCTGAAAGGCAATCTACGATCGGATTGATTGCAATGGCAAAGAGCGCCACACTCAAGACGGAGCCCTGTGGTACCCCATTCTCCTGGCAAAAGGTATCTGACAAAACAGAGCCCACCCGTACCCGGAACTTGCGATCCGCCAAAAACGCTTGAATGAAAAGAGGAAGGCGGCCCCGAAGGCCCCATGTGTGCAATGTGCGGAGAATGCCCGCTCTCCAACAGGTATCGTATGCCTTCTCCAAGTCGAAGAACACTGCTACTGTTTGACGCTTCTTTAGAAAGTTGTTCATAATGAAGGTCGACAACGTAACGAGGTGGTCAGCAGCAGAGCGGTGTCGACGAAAACCGCATTGGATATTAGTCAGGAGGCGGCGAGATTCGAGGAGCCAGACCAACCGAGCGTTAACCATGCGTTCCATCACCTTACAGACGCAGCTCGTCAGAGAAATGGGGCGATAACTGGAAGGAAGGTGTTTGTCCTTCCCTGGTTTGGGGATGGGGACAACAATGGCTTCACGCCAACTTGTGGGAACATGACCTTCAGTCCATATGCGATTGTAGGTACTAAGAAGAAAGCACTTGCCCGCAGGGGAGAGGTTTTTCAGCATCTCAATATGAATGGAATCGGGCCCGGGAGCAGAAGACCGGGACAGGGCGAGAGCACGATCTAGCTCCTGCATGGTGAAGGCGACGTTATAATTTTCCCGATTAAAAGAGCGGAAAGAAGGCGGCCGTGCCTCCTCTACCTGTTTGCGAGGGAGAAAGGCAGGGTGGTAATGGGCAGAGCTCGAAACCTCCGCAAAGAAACGACCCAATGCGTTTGAAACATCAGCTGGGTCCACGAGGACTACGTTCTCCACGGTCAGGCCAGGAATCGGGGAGTGGACCTTGATGCCGGACAAACGGCGTAGGCCACCCCAGACAACCGTGGAGGGAGTTAAACGGTTAAAAGAACTAGTAAAAGCAGTCTAGCAAGCTTTCTTGCTGTCGTTTATGATACGACGGCACTACGCTCTCATACGTTTGTAATTGATGCAATTCTCCAAAGTTGGGTGGCGGCGGAAGGTGCGTAAAGCACGGCGTCGGGCTCGAAGCGCGTCGCGGCAGGCTGCAGTCCACCAAGGGACCTGGACACGACGTGGAGAAGAGGATGTACGAGGTATGGAACGTTCAGCAGCAGTGAGAATAACCTCTGTGAGGTATTCGACCTGACTGTCACAGTTGGGAAAATTCTAATTGTGAAAAACAGCCATGGAAGAATAAAGCCCCCAGTCGGCTTTAGAAATGTTCCAACTGGTGGGACGTGGAGATGGGGAATGATGTAGGAAGTGGATGATACAAGGGAAATGGTCACTCGAGTACGTGTCAGAAAGTGCATACCACTCAAACCGACCGGCAAGCTGAGGAGTGCATAGTGTGAGGTCTATATGGGAATAAGTGTGTGTTGTGTCAGAAAGGAAGGTCGGTGCACCGGTGTTGAGGCAGACAAGATCGAGGTGGTGGAGAAGGTCCACCAAAAGGGAGCCTCTCGGACAAGGTGCCGGAGAGCCCCATAGGGGGTGGTGGGCATTAAAGTCGCCTACCAACACGAAAGGTGAAGGGAGCTGGTCAACAAGGTTTAGCACATCTGCCCTAGTAAGGGCAGATGACGATGGCGAATATATATTACAGAGGGAGAAGGTAAATGTGGATAAGGTGATGCGGACGGCAACTGCCTGTAGGTGAGTGTGCAAGGAAATGGGATGGAAATAGACGTCGTCTCGAAGGAGCATCAGAACCCCTCCATGGGCTGGGACACCTTCCACGGGTGGCAGGTCGAACCGCACAGAGGTGTAGTGTGGAAAGTCTGCACGATCACGTGGACGCAACTTAGTTTCCTGGAAGCAGACTAGAAGCGGGCAGTGCAATCGAAGGAGTAGTTTTAACTCCTCCCGATTAGAACGAATGCCGCGAATGTTCCATTGAAGGAGCGCCATGATAAAAATGAGAGAAGAAATAAGGATAAAAACCAAGTAGCGAGCGGGGTCACCTCGACGGCCGCTGAGGACCGGATGTCGAGGGAGCACTGCTATCGCTGTCTGGGGGCAAAGGGTCATGTTCCATTGGTTCGACCGACGCGCCTGCCACCTCCCTGAGTTGATCAGGAGGGGCAGTTTCCACCGCCGGTAAAGGTCCGGGCGCCCGGCAAACGGAGCGTCCCGGTGAAACAGCAGACGGCCGAGGCCGGCAACTGTTGGACGGCGCGACAGATGAGTGACGCCTCGGCGGGGAAGGAGAGGAACTCTTTTTCTTGTCAACTCTTCTGGAAGAGTGACGGCGGGAAGAGGCAGTTGACGGTTGGGAAGCCTGAGAACGCAGAAAATCCTCACGGACGGGTTCCTTTTTCAAGGTCCGGACATCTTGTTTAGGTGCCCGCGGTTTACTAGAGGTTGACGAAGACTGTACCTTAGAAGCAGCAGGAGGAAGCGGGGACGTGGAACGGACAATCTTCGGGCTGGCGGATCGCACAACTGTGTCAGCGAAAGTGAAATCACAAGTCTGTGTACTGGAATCCTTAGTAGGTCGAGTTGAGGTGAGGACCTTACTGTATGTACCCGCTGGGAGGACAGTGGGCTTTCGACTCGCCAACAACTTTCGAGCGGCAGATGTTGATACCTTCTCCGTGACCCGAATTTGCTGAATGATTTTTTCATCCTTATATACAGGGCAGTCGCGAGAGGAAGCCGCATGGTCGCCGTTGCAGTTAAGGCAGTGAGGGGACGGAGGTGGGCAGTCCCCCTCATGGGCGTCCCTACCACAAGTGACACATTTTGCCGCATGTGGGCAATGTTCACGGGTATGGTTGTACCTGTGGCATTGGTAGCAGCGCGTTGGGTTTGGAATATAAGGGCGGACTGAGATAACTTCGTACCCTGCTTTGACCTTCGACGGGAGTTCAACTCTGTCGAATGTCAAAAACACAGTACGAGTCGGTGTCAGCTGGTTATCTACCTTTTTCATCACCCTGTGGACGGCTGTCACACCCTGATCGGACATATAGGACCGGATGTCGTCATCAGACAACCCGTCAAGGGATCTCGTAAAAACTACCCCACGTGACGAGTTGAGTGTGCGGTGCGCTTCTACTTTGACTGGAAACGTGTGTAATAACGTAGTCCGGATAAGTTTCTGGGCTTGGAAAGCACTGTCCACTTCCAGCAACAATGAGCCATTGCGCTGACGCGAACAGGTTTTAACAGGGCCAGCAATTGCATCAACACCTTTCTGTATAACGAAAGGATTGACAGAAGTGAAATCTTTTCCGTCGGTGCGCGACACAACAAGAAATTTCGGCAAATTAGGCAGAGTCTTCTTTTGCTGAGGCGAATCTATCTTACGTTTCTGGGTCAATGTCAGTGAAGAAGAGAAGGAAGTCATTGCGGAAGTGTCCCCCGTGATTACCGGCGTCTCCGATGGCGCGCTCCTTCCTAGTGGGGGCCCTCTCCGAGGGCTTACCCGCCTTAGGTGATTGTTCACACCTCAGGTCACACCTCCCGAGAACTGACGGAGGGACCAATTGGCATGTTCGGAAGGTACCAGCTCGGGTAATCACCCCTCCCTGGGCCTGGCCTTTACCAGGGGGTACGTACGTGCCCTACTTGTCTACCCGGGGCGGGGAATTACGCGTTACCCCGTCACCTGCTACGCATGATAATCCGTGGGTCGGCCTTCAGACACGCACAGGGAGGAAAGAATAAGGATAGAGGAAGTGAAGAGGAAGAAGGAAAGAAGTGTCTCAAACGCCGAGGCGGAGACTAATGAGGAGAAGAAGGCGAGGAGAGTACAAAAAGAGAGAGACAGAAACAAAGGGTAAGAAACGAAGGAACCAAGGAATGAGAGAAACGACAACAAGAAAACACCTGAACTCGTGAAATACGCCCGTCTCCGGGCGAAGGTATAAACCGGGAGGGAAAGTGAAGCAGCCTGGGGCAGAAGAAAGGCTGCTCCGGCTCGGGGCCCCGTGCGCGCCACACACGTACCCACAAAAGAACTGTGGGCCCCCTGGGGGGATGTTTGTTTTGTACATCTCTTGAGTGTCGGCGACGGCCGCTTTAAGAACTACATCCTATAGAAAGTAGATTTGAGCACCTTCAGGCCACTAATTTCTGTCACTTTCTTGACACATCTACATCTACATCCTTACTCCGCAAGCTACCTGTCGGTGTGTGGTGAAGGGTACCTTGAGTACCGCTATTGGTTATCCCTCGTATTACATGTTGTTCGCGGAAAGACAGATTGTCGATATGCCTCTGTGTGGGCTCTAATTTCTCTGACTTATCCTCATAATCTCGTCTCGAGATATACGTAGGAAGGAGCCATACACTGCTTAACTTACCGGTAAATGTATGTTCTCGAAACTTCCGATAAAAGCCCGTACCGAGCTACAGAGTCTCTCTCTTGCAGACTCTTCCACTGGAGTTTATCGATCATCTCCGTAACGCTTTCACGGTTACCAAATGATCCTGTAACGAAGCGCGCTGCTCTCCGTTGGATCTTCTCTACCTCCTCTCTCAACCCCACCTGATACGGATCTCACACTGGTGAGCAGTATTCAAGCAATAGGCAAACAAGTGTACTGTAAACTACTTCCATTGTTTTCGGACTGCATTTCCTTAGAATTCTTACAATGAACCTCAGTCTGGCATCTTCTTTGCCGACGATTAATTTTATAAGGTAGTTTCATTGTAAATCACTTCTGATGCCTAATAATTCATGAAATTAAAATCTTCCAGTTGCTGAACTGCTATAGTGTAGTTACATCATCAAGGATCATTCTTTCTATGTATTCGCAGCACATTACTCTTGTCGACATTGAGATTCAATTGCCATTCCCTGCTCCATGCGTTAATTCATTGCAGATCCTCCTGCATTTAAATACAATTTTCCATTGTTACAACCTCTCGATATACCACAACATCATTTGCAAAAAGCCTCAATGAACTTGGATCTTATCCACAAGGTTATTTACACATATTGTTAACACTCCCCTGTGGTACACCTGACATCACTCTTACTTCGGAAGACTTCTCTCCATTGAAAATGATATTTTGCGTTCTGTTATCTAGGAACACTCCAATCCCATCACAATTGGTCTGGCAGACCACATGCTATTACTTTGTTCATTAAACGACTGTGGGGAACTGTATAAAATGCCTTTCTGAAGTCAATAAACACGGCATCTACCTGGGAACCCGTGTCGTGAGTCACCAGTGGCTGAGACTTGTGAGAGATTGAACACGCGACCTCTCACTGAACGGTGTCCTCGAAAGAAAGCAGGGATGACCTGCTCGTTTAGATAAAGGGAGTCATAAGCATCACAATGATGGCATGTTCTTCAAATGCTTACGCACTGAGCAGCACCACGTCCAGGTAACATATTAATCCATTGACGTGAAAAGTGGCTCTCGCATTTGTTTGCGGTGGCTCACCTGAGTAAACAGAGACGGCACTCCTGGTAAATTAGCCGGGTCGTTACGACCACCGTATCCACTTTGCGCTCCGCCCTCGCGTGCTACCATGGTGGCGCGCTTGTTAGGCAAACTGGCTTACGACGCAACCACCGGCGCGGCGTTAAAGGAGACCTCCCAGCGGTCGGCGGTCGGCGGGCGTAGTTTCCGACGCGAGGGACACCGCTCGAGACCTCTAAAGCGCGGGCGCGCGCACACATACAGATACAAGCATCCGTACACACCTCCCAACCAGCCCCCCTCTCCAATCTCCCTATTTGCTACATGCACGCACGTGCATGAAAATGAATACTGTTAACAAATTCTCAAAAAATAGTAATCAAAAGACAACCAAAACAACTGTAGACATAAACAACTACGACCCCCAATAATCGCTATATTGCTCATTTATTTGACTTTAGCTTAATTTCCGCTGTTTCGCAGGCATATACTGGATGGTCTGCATTTATTGTTTCTATTTCTAAATATAAATTTTCATAGATTTAGCTTTAAAATTCTTTCTTAGTCATGTTTTTTGATACAACTTGCCACCCCCTATTGCACCATTCATGGCAGAATTCTAAATATCCCAAAACACTATTTTTTTTTTCAAATTCTAACCATGGTTTCAAATGTAAATATTCGCATTTATAGCATCCAAATAGTCTTATAGCACCCTTAAAAGATTTTTCCCTTATTGCGCCCGCTTAATTGTTGAATTTTCAAAAAAAGAAAAAAAAATCGAAACACGTGTTTTAAAAATTCTAACCAAAAAATCTAAATCTGAAGTTTTGTACTTCTTTCTTGAAAATTGCCTGAATAACAACGTATTTTCAAAAAACCGTTCAACCTCTATTTCGCCCCCTTAGGGATGGGAATATAGAAAATTCTCTGATGCCTAGAGTGTAAGATAAACAACGTCTACAAACTTTTTTATAGTCTGTAGCGTTCAGCGCCGCATGTATGTTTTAGAGACGGATCTTCAACGCGAAATTCCTTTCTTACGATTTGGCATCTTTCTTGGTAGTTTTACTTTTCAAACTGTAATATGCAGTTATGTTTCTTTATTAGTACGAATCTTGCAGAAGAACAACTGAAGAATGTGCACCACGCTTCGCTGTATATAAACTTTTTGCTATTTTATATAAGCTATAGCTATCGACACGGAACTGCTATGGTGCACGAGAGACTTAGTACTACAACAACACAGCGAGATCGTTCGTGTCCATTGTGTAGATTTCCTGAAGAGCAAACCATTGTCACCCACAAACAGAATTTTATATAAGTCGATAACTTTCAGCTCCCATATCGTCCATCCTCTTATCTTTATCACCCCCCAACCACCATAGTGAGACTGATACCTACTACCACAAACAAACACTATTCTTTTGCGATGAGTAGTGATGGCTGCAGAGTGAAATATACGCACAAACACCATAATTTTTATATACATTAAAACCAGACACGGTCACCAAATGTTATTGCTATAACAATATAAAATGGGGTGCAAGAAAAGACAAAGCACACATTTATAATACGTACAATTTCATAGTACTTGCTGAATTGAAACTGCATATACATCATACACTCCTCTATCCCCTTACCATTTGTCCCTTGTCAGCCATTTTTGTCGTTCTCTTCTCATTGTCCACATTGTCCTGCGCGTTCCTTCCCCTCCCACCTACTTCCCCGCTGTCCATACGATGTACCTTACCTCCTTTTCCTGTGCACCTCTTCACTCTTCATCTCACCACCATCTTCATCTTCTCTTCCCTCTCTCGACGTTAATTTCCTCCCCATCCTTTATCGCCCCTGACTGCCTAAGATAGAGCCGTGTTTAGTGCCAAATTCAAGATACTATATCTACGAAATAATTTCAAATTCTGACACAAATTTGCAATATTATACCTGCATGTTTCAATTATGAATCGCCCGTCTTTCTATTGCACTTTTGACTGATCGTTGAAGTAATGGTTTCTGAATTTGGGTCATAACACGTGATGGACAAAGCAAGACGATTTCTCGCTTAATTAAAGTTCATAAGAGTTCATCGTTTTGTAAATATTATACACTTATTCATGAAATTTTAGTCCGTATTTAGATTGTATTGTTTAACTAAAGATAATGTTTGTCGTCACCTGGCGATATTTGTATAAGAATATATACAAATTTTATTATAGGGAAACGTTGTTGTAAATAATCAGAAAAAGTTACATACATGTAAATCACACGTAACATGTTACAGAAATACGTATGCAGAAACCATTCTGTATTAGAATGTACTGTTGTGTAAAAATTTCGAAGCAATCGTTAAGATCTTTTGCACAAACACACATTTATATTCTTATTAATATTCATTACCGGTTCCGGCAAGGAAAGTTTCTATCATCTCATCTCTTTTCCATATTCTGTAACATTGTTTATCGAAATAGGTAATCTCAAATGACTAGTGTAGCGATGTTGGCCACGCAGTTTTTTTTTCTACTGAAATTAAACGTCGCCCCTCGCTACAGTATGGTATTACAGAAACAAATGCATAATGTATACGTAAACTGTGGAGATACCAAAGGTTCCAAGTGTCAGATTTCACTGACGTCAGGAGAATCCAACAACAATATACCTCCTACTGTAGAAAATTAATTTATGTCGAATAATATGAGAAGATATTCTGATAAAAAAGAATAATGCTGCGCACCTCGTTACTGGAAAACATTATGAGACAAATCGGAAAATGTATAATTTATTAAGAAGCCTCGTCAGGGAACTGTTATAATGGCCAATTAGAAAACTTTTGTTTTATGTTGGATTAGTATTGACGCGCTTGTATTGATTTGGGCCGATTCAAGTACAGAAATATTTTAACACTGTTTTAGGTTGGTCAGCTCTATTCAACAATACGTTTACTCCATTATTTACTTTCTTACAACACTTATGACGTATGGTGTTATTTTTTGGGACACCTCTACTGATTCAAAAAGGATATTTTTGACTCAGAAACGGGCGGTTCAAGCAATATGTGGTGTAAGCATGCGAACGTCTTGTCGATCCCTTTTGAATAGTATGGAAATTCTGAAATTAGCGTCACAATGCATATTTTCTTTAACGTCGTTTGTTGCTAACGATACCAACTTATTCACATGAGTTAGCAGCTCCCAGACGGTGAATACTAGAAAGAAATCGAATCTACATTTGGATCGCACCTCCTTCACTCTTGTACAGAAAGGCGTGCAGTATTCTCTCGCATCCATTTTCAGTAAGCTGCAACAAGAACTCAAGAGTCTTAGTACTATACCACGAGCTGTCAAGTCTAAATTGAAGAGTTACCTGATCTCTCTTCTTTTATTCTGTCGAGGTACTCCTGCATAAATTAAAAAATTAAGCTAATTCCATTGTTTCGTTATTGACTCTTTTTTTACTTTGGATTAAGATTGTCATGTGCAAAGGACTAATTTAACTTTTCCTATTACCACTCTTGTGTAAAATATCATGTAATACTGACTTGTCCCATGACCATACAGTCATGCTCTTTAGTTACGTCTGGCGGAACAGAAAACCATATTATTGTTATAACAAATTAACAATTTCACGTTCAAGACAAACATTCTTCACTTCCTCACTCAACTTTATACTTGGAATCGATTGTTGCAACTAAAAAACTTCTTGTGGTGGCGATGAAAAAATGCCTTTTTTGAAATCTATGGCAAGTTGTTTTTGTTCTTTAATTTCACATTTGGTTTATCTCACACGCGCGTTACATATTCCTAAAACAAATTTATTTAACACAAAAGTATGGAAGACAGATATTCTCAGATCAATTAGTTAATGATTATTTGAAATAAAAAAGCTCCATTGCAGGTGTACTTGAAATTTTGTTAAAAAAGCACGACCGGTTTCGTGCGTTGTAGTCACATCATCAGGTATATTGTGATTCATTTCTAGGTGGTAATTTTACATTTCTAATGATGACCTCCGTTGTGTGGTCGAAATGTAGATAAAAAAAATTGTAACTACTTTAAAGCAACTTGTGGGGCTGCAATTTGTCAAAATTATTTTTAAAAGAATTACTTTATGTATTCTGAATTCGCCCATACAGGGGCGCCATTGTTTGGATGAACCAACTGTAGAGCTACTGTTTAGTAGTGGAAACTTGTACCACTTGAATTTATACAGCAGTATGCGAAAGATACCTACGGTACGTTTATAATGTTCAACGTTATGTAAAAATATGTGACATACTTTTATATTTATCTACTGATTATGTGACCCTGTTTGCTTCTTTTTGTAGATATGACACTGGCGATGGATAGTTATCTAGCCGAAATCGATATGTAATTAAGAAACAGATTTATTGCGACCGAACGCTGTGTTATTCCCAGTGATTATATAAACGGTCGCAGCTTACAACTATCCAATTTTAGTTCAAAAATGCTCAGTCTCTGTTGCAATATTTTATTCTCCAATAACGCGTTTCGCGCTGTTAGCGCATCGTCAGACTGAAAAAAAAATGTTTTGTTACAGTCCGTGTACCTGGCTGGCAGCGAATCTAATGTGGCTAGGTGAGTAAATTTGAAAATTCAGACTTACTTGGGCGGAGATTGAGCCACAGAACAATCTATAGCTGTGGAAGAGGTATCTTAACAATTTGTGTTGTCATTGGGCGCCTGCAAAGAGGTAAACGTACAAAGTACGTAAGGGTTATTTGAACTAGAATAACTAGGGACTAAAGGGGTATGGTATGGAAATTAATGGAACTCTTTTTATATGATAAAACTCACCATAGCAGCAGAGGAGTTGCTGTCGCGGTAGGTCCAAGTTTGTAGTATTACTTGTAGTATTACTAGTAGTTGGACCTGCCGCGACAGCGACTCCTCTGCTGCTATGGTGAGTTTTATCATATAAAAAGAGTTCCATTAATTTCCATACCATACCCCTTTAGTCCCTAATTATTGCAGTTCAAATAACCCTTACGTACTTTGTACGTTTACCTCTTTGCAGGCGCCCAATGACAAGACAAATTGTTAAGATACCTCCTCCACAGCTATAGTTAGCTCTGTGGCTCCATCTCCGCCCAAGTAAGTCTGAATTTTCAAATTTACCCACCTTAGCCACATTAGATTCGCTGCCCGCGAGGTACACGGAGCCGGCCGCGGTGGCCGCGGGGACTGAGGCGCTTCAGTCACGGTCTGCACGGCCACTACGGTCGGGTGTTCGAATCCCCCCTCGGGCATGGATATTTGTGCCGTCCTTAGTCTTAGTCAGTTCATAAGTAGTTTGTAAGTTTAGGGACTGATGATCCGTAGTTAAGTCCCATAGACTATACAAACATTTGTACATTAGGTACACAGACTGTAACAAAACATTTGTCTTTTTCCAGTCTGACGATGAGCTAACAGCGCGAAACGCGTTATTGGAGAATAAAATATTGCAACAGAGACTGAACATTTTTTAAATTATTCAACACTGTTGCTGCACCAGCCGCCACCACCACCAGCATCATGGAATGGAATGAAATGTATCCAATTTTAGATTCAAACATAATTAAAATTATTCAAATTAGTCAAGCTATTTTTTAGTTTTACCGAGACTAACACACTACAATTGATTTTTATGTAAATACAAAGAAGATAGCTGTGAGGAAAGCCCGATTTAGATTTCACATGACGGATTACTCTTCTGGGAAACGAGAGTCCTACAGCTTGTACCCACTCGTATTTATCTGTTAATGCAAAGACGTTGTATCTTATTAATTGTAAGGCAGAGTCGCGACCTTATCAGCGTGTCAGGCTGCGGCCGGCTAGTGCCTATCTGCCGCGTTTCCCGACAGTCGGTCACGCGAAGCAAGACGGATCGGACGTGTGCGTGGCGTGCGCGATCGACGGCGGTTCACCTCGCCGCGGGAAATGGCGCATTAATTCCACTCCCAGGAAACGGTGATTGCTTCTGGCGGTGCTAAACCCCGGCTGTCTACTCTTGTGGTAGCATTTCCTTCAACAGGTAAGGAAATCCGTTATTTGAATCACTAATGCGTAAATGTCGATTAATCATCCTAAACCGAATACGGCTACTGCAAACAATGTTGTGTTGCACTTGAAATAAACTCTAAAGTCTTGACCACAATTTTCAATTTATTGAGGCCTCACGCGTTTCGACGATTCGTCATTATCGAAGATTACAGCAAGACAATGGAATTAATATTCATCAAACATTTTAATCCGTGGTGGAGTAGCCGAGCGGTCTAAAGCGTCTCGCTGCTGAGCGCGCGGTTGCTCGCTGTGGAAGTTCGAGTCCTCCCTGGGGCATGGGTGTCTGTGTTTGTTCTTAGATTAGTTTACCTTGGTTTAAGTAGTTTGTAAGCTATGGACTGATGACCACGCAGTTTTGTCCGATAGAAAAAAAAAGCCATTGTGAAAATCATAAATGAGAACACTATCTTCACACTCACCATATCTTTTAAAAAATCTTATTAAAAAGTAAAACTAAGATATTCCTTTAAAAAATAATCTCTGTCAGAGATATATGTCAAACATAAAATAAATATAAAATTCCCCCGAGAACATCCCTGTAGGATGCATATTGCATTGCTGGTTGTAGGCCAACATTGTAATTTAAACGAGAAGCAAATGCAAACTCGTAGGGTATAGAAACCACCTTGTGATTTTTTGTAAGAAGATGGTGTGTTTGGTGGCTGCTTTTCCTTCCCAGCACTTTATATATGCCCCCCTCCCCCACCCTACTTTTCCACACCTGAATAGTTACCATGATTTTGATGATTGTCAGCAATGTGTCACTTAATTGCATAACAATCTTTCCTAACGATGTCAAAATATAGTATGGCAAAAAAAGAAAAAGAATTGTTGTAGCACTCCCATATTTGTATAAACTATAAACAAATTTTTGTACACTACACAGTGATTGTAAAATTTTATAGTTTATAAGTTTATAATTGTATAACAAACAAAAAAAACTCACAGAGGGAGTGAGTGCGCATATGTGAATAAGAGAGAAGTAGAACGACGACATCGCCATCTTGCGGATTCTCCACTTAATAACTGACCGATTTACTAACCTTAGTATGCACCATCCTACGCTGATGTTCTGGGTGGGAATTTTAAATTTATTTTATGTTTGACATATGTCTCTGACAGAGATTATTTTAAAAGGAATGTTTTAGTTTTACTTTTTAATAAGTATTTTGAAAGATATGGTGAGAGTGAAGATAGTGTTATTTATGTTTTATCAAAATGTTTGATGAATATTAATTCCTCTGTCTTGCTGTAGCCTTCGATAATGACGAAACGTCGAAACCCCAGGTATGAGAAGAGAATAATGATGCAGCCCATAGAACCTGATTGATCCCAACGGCACAAAGGCTACAGCCATTGAATGCGAGAAGACGACTGGGATACTGATGTGCAGGATTGTCGACGGGTTACGTTCTTCGAACAGTTGGCCCCCTATGATAATCATAAAATGAAATAAAGCAATATATTACAACTAAGGAAAAAAGAAAAAAAGGCCTCAATAAATTGAAATTTGTGGTCTATTTCAAGTGCATCTAAATGGACACATATCACAAATGTCTAATGGAGACAGCAAGGAATGTTGTGTTGGTTTGTATGTGTTTGAAAATCTCAAAACGTTCTCCACCGATCGAGCTGCAAATTTGTCACTGTAGTACAGGAAGGTTTTTAGATACCTATTTATTTTATATATTATACATAACCTATATGATGGCACTTTTGCGTTTTTTGGCTTCAACGTTCCCATATTGTAAAATTTATATAAATTCGTATGTGATATATATTAAAATAATATGTATTAAAAACATGCGCGTAATCCAGTAGAACCGTTGTATCGATATTTCAGAGCCTTCTGTCAAGAACGTTCTGAGGTATAAGATTTTGAACATAAGACAAAACGTGGTTCTAAGTTAGATTTCTAAGACGAGATACAGGAAGGCTAGGCAATGATGAAGAGATGAAGGGGAGATATACACATACTTTTTAAATTGTAACCAAGACTCCAAATACCAATTTTTGTTGCGCAGACTTCAAAACTAGCTCAATAGCAGCATTTTTCAAAATTCTTTTCATCCCCTATTTCACCCCCTTAATGACTGATTTGCAGAGAAAGCTGAAAGACGCCTAACCAAGAATCCGTATATCAATTTGTGTACGTCTAGCATCAAAATTGGCTGGATAATAGCGTATTTGCAAAACACATTTCGTCCCGTATTTCACCTCCTTAGGAACTGAATATAAAAAATAGCTTCTTAAACGTCGTCAACATTGTAAGATGTTGCAAATTTCAAATTTATATCATCAGCGATTTTGGCTGGGCGATGATGAGTCTTTCACTTGATCTGTCAGTCACTTGGAACATTGCTTTTTATTTATAGATATTACGCCTTGCAAGCTGATCTCTCTCGAAGCTGGTCTATGCAGCGTTCTCTGATATATACAGAGTTTTGATTGTCGTGAGTGCATTCGTGTTCTCTCGACAATCCATTTTTGTCCGGGGCAAGTCCCGGAGATAATTTAAATTGGTCCCAATCCCCCGGCTCCGACCAAGGTTTTCGGGAGGTTTTCCTTGGTTGTAAGGCGTATGCCGGAGCTGGTAAGCCCCTCCCACTTATTCCCAATTGGGATCCCCCTTTGCCCCACTATCAGCTTGTCTGATATTGGCTGAATAGAACCGCGACTCTTTATGGGCCGGATCTCAAACAGCCCGCTCCACTCCTCGGATTGGAGAATGAAAAGAATAATAAATAAGCGGAGACGCTTACAAACTCATTGAGTCATATGACCACCACTGGACTGGTACGCAACGAATTGTTGTACGGTGAATATATGGACTCCCTGAGTGCCAAGTAATAGCCCCCCAAGGTGCAAAGAATCATTGGTGATACTGGATAACATAAATGTCAGGGACATGAACAGACAGATATAATGTCGTTACTGTTACGAATGTGCGCATCTAAATCCCTGCGGACAAAAAAGTGGGCCTTTAGCATCGTAGAATTAACTGGAAATGAAGGCTTTATTTTACTTACGGCAGCTGCGGCATTCCGTGGTAATGTAATATTTCATGGTAACTGCGGAAAATTATTAGCCACATTGTATGTAACCGAGTCTTCAAAGAGAAATCTTGAGATTTTCGCAACATCAACACTCGCTAGCTGAGATTGTTCACGGACTCGGCTCACAGAGAACAGTAAACTACGGACTGTCATATGTCTGAGTGCACGATTTCGACAGGCGAGTTTTATTGTCACAAAAGCCCCTATTATATGTATTATGAGGATGGTTATTTGAATTTGTATTGTTTTAGCTAACGGAAACTGATATTATTCAAGGAATAGAGCTGTTATTATTTATATATCATTCAGAATTGTGTCTGAAAGTTTTTGGTACCGACAGTGTATCAAAGATATGTTGTGCATGTCTTTTTGTAGTTACCTTTGTTGCTAGGTGTCAGTAATATCTGGTTGTAGCTTTGTTGTCTTTTGTTTAGGAATTACGAAATATTAATACGGTTCAGGGATTGCTACAATGTCCTTTTTTCCCCTTCAGTTTAATATCTACCACAACATTTCGATGTAAGAAATATGTTATCTGTCTGTTGCTGATAAATTCTTATGCTTTTATTCACTTTGGCAGTAAAATAAGCAAATATGAAGTTATTTGCTCAAATATTAGGTAACTTGGTCAGGAATGGGTTAACATAGCTCATTCTAACGCCATTTATTTGTAGTTCATTCCTTACTGTGACGTTCCCGCAACAAGTCAACACTTTCATCTTCAGATCATTCAAACAGTAGGCGTGCTTTCATGGGAAAGAAATCGACGCAACGTTCACAGAGTGACACGTTAAACAACTGAACCGTGATGAATTTCCTGTTAATACGTACTGGAGTTTTTGCACCCACAAAATGCTTTTATGAACAGGGCTTTGATTTTTGTCGGCTAACTTTGTTTGTGAATTTATGTAAATACCTGTGGAGCCAGAAATTCTCTGCTGTGATGAAGCTTTTTTTCACTGCTTTCAATTATGAATAAAGCTTCGGTGGAAATTTCATTTTTAATCATAATTAATAAATATGACATTAGTCGAGTGAATTAACTTTTCTATTTGTGTTACTACGTGAAAATAAAAAATTAAAAACTGGGAACAGTTTCCACCTGATATTTACTACAATACGTTGTTAACGGTATTAGCGTGCCTTGGTGCGTTGTTACACATGGCAAGAGTTATGTTTCTGCAAAGCGTGGACCAGCACTCTAATTTTAGAAACAGTGTATTTTTCGATCAATTAGGAAAATACGTAGAAAACTACGTTTGACAATAACTATGTAATTAATTTTGTTGAAATATTCTTGTGTTGCTCAATTTCGATGTTTTATCTTAAGTTGCCGTGTTCACAGACACAGTGACACCTGGAGGTTCAATTTCATATTGTATATACAGGGTGATCAAAAATTCAGTGTAAATTTAAAAACTTAATAAATCACGGAATAATGTAGATGGAGAGGTAAAAATTGACACACATGCTTCAATGACATGGGGTTTTATTAGGAAGAAAAAAGTCAGACAGATGGTGCTTCATCTGATCAGAAATGCAATATTTTGCATAACAAATTAAGACAAAGCAAAGATGATGTTCTTTACAAGAAATGCTCAAAATGTTCACCATCATTCCTCAACTATAGCTGCAGTCAAGGAATAATGTTGTGAACAGTAATGTAAAGCATGTCCGGAGTTACGGTGAGGCATTGGCGTCGGATGTTGTCTTTAAGCATTCCTAGAGATGTCGGTCGATCACGATACACTTGCGACTTCAGGTAACCCCAAAGCCAATACTCGCACGGACCGAAGTCTGGGGACCTGGGAGGCCAAGCATGTCGAAAGTGGCGGCTGAGCACAGGATCGTCACCAAACAACGCACGCAAGAAATCTTTTTTGGACTTTTTTTTCTTCTAATAAAACCCCATCCCCATGTCATTCCAAACGTGTGTCAATTTTTACCTCTCTATCTACATTATTCCGTGATTTATTGAGTTTTCAAATTTATACTGACTTTTTAATCATCTGGGAAGCAGGATCAGGAAGGAAAGACTTTATCCGAAGCAGGGCTTCGGATAAAGGCTTACTTAATGGCGCTTTGAGCCTCTTATACATATACAGGGTGTCTCACACCACGTTTTCAGAATGTTCAAATGTTTGTAAATCTAAGGGACTTAACTGCTGCGGTTATCACTCCCTAGGCTTACAAACTACTTAAAGTAACTTATGCTTAGGACAACCGCACATCCATGCCAGACTCGAACAACCTACGGCAAGCAACTGCGGTTGTCAACTTTTTTGCCCCAGATATCTCTGGAACTGCAATGCATATTGAAACACGACTTCCACGTTCATGAACGTATGTCTGCAGCTTATGAAAGCATTTGACTGAGGTGCTCCAGTCACGGTCTGCACGGTCACTACGGTCGGGGGTTCGAATCCCCCCTCGGGCATGTATATTTGTGCCGTCCTTAGTATTAGGGACTGATGACCCCGTAGTTAAATCCCATAAGCTATACAAACATTTGAACATTTATATAGGGAGATATGATCATGAAAATTAAATAAGGGAAATCAGATCTAAAACAGAAAGATTTAGGTGTTCCTTTTTCGCGCGAGCTATTAGAGACTGGAATAATGGAGAAATATGATAAAAGTGGTACGGTGAACTCTCTGCCATGCACTTCAATGTGACTTGCAGAGTATCTATTTTGCTGCAGCTGTAGCTGGTGGTGTGCCGATGAAAGACGCAGTAGACCTATGAACCCAAGCCAGGCAGGCGCCGTGAGACAGAACCACAAAATGTTCAAATGTTTGTAAATCTATCGGACCAAACTGCGTGGTCATCAGTCCGTAGCTTACAAAGTACTTAAACCTAGGTAAACTAACCTAAGGACAAACACACACGCCCATGCCGCAGGAAGGACTCGAACCTCCACGGCGAGCAACCGCGCGCTCCGCAGCGAGACGCTTTAGGACAGAACCACACTCTTGCTTCCAACGGCTAACTTAGGTAGTTCGAAAGGGATCTAATTGTGCCCTTCTGAACGACGGGATGGTCAGTTTGTTGCATTTATACTGACGTTGGACGTGTTGCTTCAGTTGTCCAACGACGCTGGTTGCAATGTCACGTGGATCTCCATGCAACACAGTCGTCCGTCTAGATCGTAAGCAACAGATGGCAGATCGTACAGCTATCACAGCGAAAATCGGTTTGTGAGCCCAGAAGCGTCAACACGGTTGCGAACTTCTTACCAGCAGTGAGATTACGGGCACCTCTACTGTTATACAGGGTGTTACAAAATGGTACGGCCAAACTTTCAGGAAACATTCCTCACACACAAAGAAAGAAAATATGTTATGTGCACATGTGTCCGGAAACGCTTAATTTCCATGTTAGACCTCATTTTAGTATTTCAGTGCAAATGTTCTATTTACGGATGAGGCTTCATTCCAACGTGATCAAATTGTAAATTTTCACAATCAACATGTGTGGGCTGACGAGAATCCGCACGCAATTGTGCAATCACGTCATCAGATTTTCTGTGAACGTTTGGGCAGGAATTGTTGGTGATGTCTTGATTAGGCCTCATGTTCTTCCACCTACGCTCACTGGAGCACGTTATCATGATTTCATACGGGACACTCTACTTGCGCTGCTAGAACATGTACCTTTACAGGTACGACACAACATGTGGTTCAAGCACGATGGAGCTCCTGCACATTTCAGCCGACGTGTTCGTAGGCTTCTCAACAACAGATTCGGTGACCGATGGATTGGTAGAGGCGAACCGATTCCGTGGCCTCCACACTCTCCTGACCTCAATCCTCTCGACTTTCATTTATGGGGGCATTTGAAAGCTCTTGTCTACGCAACCCCGGTACCAAATGTAGAGACTCTTCGTGCTCGTATTGTGGACGGTTGTGATACAATACGCCAATCTCCAGGGCTGCATCAGCGCATCAGGGATTCAATGCGACGGAGGGTGGATGCATCTATCCTCGCTAACGGAGGGCATTTTGAACATTTCCTGTAACACAGTGTTTGAAGTCCCGCTGGTACATTCTGTTGCTGTGTGTTTCCATTCCATGATTAATGTGATTTGAAGAGAAATATTAAAATGAGCTGTAACATGGAAATTAAGCGTTTCTGGACACATGTCCACGTAACATATTTTCTTTCTTTGGGTGTGAGGAATGTTTCCTGAAAGTTTGGCCTACCTTTTTGTAACACCCTGTATATCGACACACGACTATCGCTCCCGGCTGCAGTGGAAAGTCAGTTTGAACGCTCGCGTTAAGTGGTACCGCGTGCGCTTCCTCCTCCAGGCGTCGCTGTCGTGGAGATCCACTACATGAACCAAGGAGGTTAGAATACAGGAAGACGCCCTTACGCTGAAAAAGTAAAGCCTGCCTCCGCCATATTTCTAAGTTTTGGAACAGTCTCCGTATTGTAGGGCTAATATTTTATGTCACTTAAACAAAAATAAAACTTCAGTTTTGCCGTGATGTACATCGTGTTAAAAGAGTACAAATTAACGTTGAATAATAAGTTTTCAAATATTTTATGATAAGTATTTATTACAATTTATTCAAGAAAGTGCATACTTCACAGTGAATATTTAATACATTTTCAATTATCTATAGCTACATGGGATACTCTGCAAATCACATTTAAGTGCCTGGAAGAGGGTTCATCGAAGCACCTTTATACTATTTATCTCCCATTCCATTCTCGAATACCGCGCGGGTAGAAGGACACCTGAATCTCCCCGTTCGAACTCTGATTTCTCGTATTTTATTCTGTTGATCATTTTTACCTACGCATTTACCTCGCATTCGGAGGAGAATGTTGGCGAGTGGAGTTTCGTAAGTAGCCAACGCCGCAGCGATAAGCGCCGTTGTTGTAATGATTCCCATCCCAGATCCTGTATCATTTCCGTAACACCGTCTCTCCTGTATCGTGACAATACGAAACGAGCTGCCCTACTTTGGACGCTTTCGATGTCGTCCGTCAAACCCACCTGCTGAGGATCCCACACTGGGCAGCAATACTCAAAAATTGGACGGACAAGCGTAGTGTATGCAATTTCTGTAGTAGTTTTGTTGCATCTTTTAAGGGTTCTGCCAATAAAACGCAGTCTCTGGTTCGCCTGTCCCACGACATTATTTATGTGTTCTTTACAGTTTAAGTCTGAAGTAATAGTAATTCGTAGGTATTTTGTAGAGTTTACTTTTGATTAATTTATCTGAAGATCAAAACCAACTGCAGAACGATCTGAATAAGATATCACTATGGTGTAAAAATTGGCAATTGAGTCTAAATAATGAGAAATGTGAAGTCTTGTACGAAAAGAAATCCGTTAACCTTTGTTTATAAGGTAAATCAAAGGTGAAGGCCATAAACTCCACAAAATACCTAGGAATTACTATTACTTCAGACTTAAACTAGAAAGAACACGTAGGTAATTTCGTGGGAAAGGCGAACCAAACACTGCGTTTTATTGGCAGAACCCTTAAAATATACAACAGAACTGCTAAAGAGGCTGCATACATTACGCTTGTCCGTCCATTTTTGGAGTATTGCTGCCCACTGTGAGATCCTTATCAGGTGGGTTTGACGGACGACATCTGAAGAGTCCAAAGAAGAGTAGCTCGTTTGGTATTGTCACAATACAGGGGAGACAGCGTTACGGAAATGTTACAGGATCTGGGTTGGAATCATTACAACATAGACGCTTATCACTGCCGCGTGGGCTACTTACGAAACTACAATCGCCAACATTCTCCTCCAAATGGAAAAATATATTGTTGACTCCTACTTACATAGGTAGAAATGACCATCAGAATAAAATACGAGAAATCAGAGCTCGAACGGATTCAGGTGTTCTTTCTTCCCGCGCGTTATTCGAGAATGGGAAATAAATATTATAACGGTGGTTCGATGAACCCTCTACCAGGCACTTAAATGCAGATGTAAATGTGTCAAACGATGTTATTAAGAGGATAAGACCATGAGCATCCGTTGCACTAAGAGACTGGTGTGATGCTGTTCTTTCGGACATATGCTGGAAGGCCCAAAGCGGAAAAACCGGGTTAGAACCTCGGACCAGCTCACGTTTTCACTTGTCGCTATTGAGTCATTTAAGTGCCTTGTGAAATAATGTACGCGTCGCTACTGAGTTTGGAAAAAAGGAAGAAGTTGGTATTCATAGAATAAACCCAGTAGTGAAATTTACAAAGTTCTGCAGAGAGTATGGCGAAAATGAAAGCAAGAAATGAAAGAATAATACATTTTCTTGAGACAGTATTGTCTCGTTATACTAAAGGTATTAAGCATAAGGAGAAGCATTTAATTAAAATTTGTGATGTGGCCGGGATTCGAACCTGGGACTTACTAGGTAGGCGCTTTAGACCACTAAGCTAACAGACCGTTGCAGCCAAAGACTACACCGACTGTCTTAAAGCACGTCTCCCTCCACACCGCAAACTTTCATTATTTAATTGATACGCATTTCACAGGGAACATGTGGCAGAATTAAAGTATGTGGTGTGGAGGGAGACGTGCTTTAAGACAGTCTGTGTAGTCGCTTTGGCTGCAACTCTGTGTTAGCTGAGTGGTCTAAAGCGCCTACCTAGTAAGTTGGAAGTCCCGGGTTCGAATCCCACTACAGCACAAATTTTAATTCAATGCCTCTCCTTATGTTTAAGAAATGAAACTAAACGCAAATAGCCTGTAACGAGTCACTACGGCTCAATCGTACGGAAGAACTAGATGAGTGTCCTTGTCTGCGCCGTTCTGTTTGCAACCTGTAGAATGAGACGTAGTCAGGGAACCAGAAGTGCTTACACAGGGATTTGCTACGGGATGGAACTACGACATGCCGGAGGAAGGAATGCGTGCCACCTGAGGGGCTCCGTGTGCGACAATCCCTGCTGGTGTCAGCCAGCCACTCGCTTCGGCGCCTGAGGATGCATACACCTGTTGTCGGCTAAGCCCGAAGCCCCGGGTGGAGACGCTGAAGCCGTACTCGCGCCTCGCGCGACACACAGCGACCTAAACGGTGCGCCAGCGTGGAATCCTTCACACACCAGCGAGTGACCCACCTACTCTGACACGGGCGACTTGCTTCTGTCTCTCGCTGTGGAGTTCCAGAACTCCGTCTCTACTTCTACATCTACATACCTAATTCGCAACACGCATATAGAAGGAAAAATTAATTCTTGTATGGATGCGTATTAGATCTAATCTTATCCTTGTGGTCGTTATGTACCAGGTGATCAAAAAGTCAGTATAAATTTGAAAACTTAATAAATCACGGAATAATGTAGATAGAGAGGTAAATATTGACACACATGCTTGGAATGACATGGGGTTTTATTAGAACCAAAAATAAGTTCAAAAAACGTCTGACAGATGGCGCTTCATCTGATCAGACAAGCAATAATTAGCATAATAAATTAAAAGCAAAGATGATGTTCTTTACAAGAAATGCTCAATATGTTCACCATCATTCCACAACAATAGCTGTAGTCGAGGAATAATGTTGTGAACAGCACTTTAAAGCATGTACGAAGTTCCGGTGAGTCATTGGCGTCGGATGTTTTCTTTCAGCATCCCTACAGATGTCGGTCGATCACGATACACTTGCGACTTCAGGTAACCCCAAAGCCAATAATCACACGGACTGAGGTTTGCAGACCTCAGAGGCCAAGCATAACGAAAGTGGCGGCTGAGCACACGATCAACACCAAAGGACTTGCGCAAGAGATCCTCACGCGTCTAGCAATACCCTTTTTATGTTCTAAAAAGACCCCTTGTTATTCGATGCATGTTGTCAATTTTTAACTCTCTATCTAGATTATTCCCGATTTATTAAGTTTTCAAATTTATACTATCTTTCTGAGCACCCGTTAAGTTAGCTGCAGTAGAAACTTTCTGCTATCCGCATCAAATTCCGGCTCTCTAAATTACTTCAACATTCTCGACATGAATATCACCTTTCCTCCAGCGACTCCCAATTGAGTTCCCGAAGCATTTCAGTAAAAATCGCGTGTTGATCGAATCTACCAGTAACAAAACTAGCTGTTCTCCTCTGAACCGCCTTTAAACCGATCTTGTGGAGATCGCAATACTCAAGGCGGGGTCGAACAAGAGTTTTATATGCAGTCTCCTTTACAGACGAACCACAGCTTTCCAAAATTCTCCCAATAAAGCGAAGTCGACCATCCACCTTCCCCACGTTTGCCCTTATGTGCTCGTTCCATTTCACATCGCTGTGCAAAGTTATGCCTGTATATTCAAACTACTAACGCTGCATTACATTCCGGGATTGTTTCTCCTACTCCATCAACTTACATTTCCGTACATTTAACGCCAGTTGCCAATCCTCACCGAACGAAATGATGACCACGCAATTTGGTCCGATAGTTTTACAAATATTTGAATTTGAACCTCACAGAACCTATAAATATTGTCCAAGTCATTGTGCATCCCACTACAGTCACTGAATGACCACACCCTCCTGTACTTCACAGCATCATCAGCAAACAGCCGCATATTACAACTCACTCTACCAGTCAGATCATTTATACAGACGCCTCTGGCACGCCTGACGATACACTCGTCTCTGATGAACATTCGCCGCGGCGGAGCGGCCGAGTGCATTGAGGTGCTATGTTACGATGCGCGATGCAGTTCCCCGTCGGGCATGGATGTTTGTGCTGTCTTTAGTATAAGTGAGTTCATAAGTAGTTTCTAAGTTTAGGAACTGATGACACCACAGTTAAACCCCATAAGCTTTACAAACATTTGAACCTTTTTTGAAGAACATTCGCCGTCGAGAACAACGAACTGCTTTCTATTACTTAGGAAGTCTTTCAGCCAGTCATAAATATGTGAACCTATTCCATGTGCTCGTATCTTCGTTAGCAGTCTGCATTGTGGCAGCACGTCAAATGTCTTTTTGAAATCGAGAGAAACACAATCTGCCTATCTCCCTTCTTCCATGGCTCGCAAAACGTCATGTGAGGAAAGGACAAGCTGAATTTCAGACGAACGATGTTTCCTAAATCCGTGCTGATTCATAGAAAGAAGCTTATCCGTCTCACGGAAATGTACCATATTCGAGCTAAGAATATGCTCTAAAATTCTACACGAAACTGATGTCAACGATATTCGGCTGCAATTATATGGGTCACTTTTTTTACCTTTAATATAAACGGGTCACCTTGGCTTTTTTCCAATCACCAGGAACATTGCGCTGAATCAAATATTCGCGGTAAATGCAAGCTAATTAAGGGGCTAATGTCGCAGAATACTCTTTCTAAAACCGGACCAGGAGAATTTTTATGGTATTCAGCTCTCTCATCTGCTCCTCTACACAGGAAATACCTATCACTATGTACTCCATTTGGGAGTTAGTGCGTTGATCAAATTATGGTACGTTTGTACGGTCCTCATGCGTGAATGATTTGTTAAAGGTTAAATTTAGAACTTCTGCTTTCCGTTTGCTTTCTTCTATTACAGCACAGTTTGCCGCAGGTCATTTTTATCAATGTGTCCTGCCTACGATTTCCGATATCTGTAATGAGGGATAACCGCCTAAAACCTGAACTTTGCTTTCACCTTGGTTTCGCCACTTGTTGAAGACAGTGAACATAGCACTTGTCTAACGCGCAAGAGCTCTGTTTCCGAAATTCTCGTGCTCAGCTTCTTTCCAACCATATCTATCCTTGGTCATACCCGAATAGATGGCGCGCCTTCCCCATTCCACATCTGGTCAGCACACTCGATGATAGTACAAGCACGGGAATGTGTTTACTAGCAGTCTTCCACGTCAAGCGTTGCTGATTTCGCATGGATGGGATGGATGGGTATGTATCCGTTATAGGTAGGTGATCTCAATGTTCTGGCTAATCAATATCTGCCTTCCCAAAACCCATCCCCTGCAGCAAGTATTTAGAAAGGAATAAGAGATTCGTCCTCAAGGTGAATTTTTCGTAGGATTCTAAGTCGTGGTAATTGTGCGTTGTAAATCTAGTTGCAACTTATTTTCTCGGTCTTTCATTGTGCAGTATGCTGCACCTCTAGGAAGTATGAAAGGAATCACTTCTCGTGGTGAAGTTGCCAACTACGCTTGTTTCCATGGATTTAGTGACCTGGAAGGCTGCGCGGAATTGCTGGCGGCCGCACTGTCTGAACTGCTTACGGAAGCTGGAAACTCCCCTCCAACACCTAGTTAGCTGTCTGCCGTGGCTAATTAGCAATCTTTCTCCAGCTAACGAGGCAACTTCCTCCCCCTGGTCGACTTGCACCTCCCCAGAAACTACCTGTTTTGCCATGGTTAAGTACTGCAGGCATCAAGACAGCAGCGATTGGCTGAGAAGGTCGAGAATGCAGCTATTACAGAACTTAATATAGTTTTACTTGCCCGATGCATTTCAGCTAGCATGTCTTTACTCTAATAAGCCTGAATTTATATTGGCACTGCTTATAGTCACTTCGTAAGAAAAATATTTCTAAACAGCAGCTGAAGAGTGTAAATGTGATTATTTAATTCAAGACAAAATTTTTCAAAATGTTGGTAAGATGAGTGCTGAAAACCGTCATGTATTTAATAAAATGCATCTTTCACCATCAGCTGTTTATTAAATCCTTAAAATCGACTAGATTCGGTCCAGGACCATCATCATTGATAAAATAGTATTAAAACAGGTTAGTCAACAGCATTAACAGCATTTTATTTAATACTGTTGATTAACCTGGTTTAATACCTTTTTATCTATGACGATGATCCTGGACCGAAACTAGTCGATTTTAAGGTTTTAATAAACAGCTGGTGGTTAAAGATGCAGTTTATTATACAATATTTCTCCTTTAACTCCCTGTCCAGGGAACCGTTACATCTCATTGTCACTTTTTTGTGAGGAGGGACTCTCATCAAGCTCAAAAGGTAAGACAGTAGCTGATGACCGCTACTTACGGATTTCAACTCGGAGTAACCATTAAAGCAACGTCACCATACTGAATAATAATTTTCGTGCATGTACAAAACGCCGTGTTTTGACTCAAACTGTACGTAATAGGCTACAACGTCACTCCAGACGTCAGCTTTGACACCTAGACACCATATAGCGCTGTACAGATTAGCTACAATATGCTAAATCAACTCGTTAGAATTAGCATAAAGTCCTATTCACAGATGAGACTCGCATCTGCCATAAACCAAACAATCATCGGAAACGGTTTTTGGAGGCAGCCTGGTTATTCTGAATGTCTAAGAGACATTGTCCACCGACCTCAGCAACGTAGTGGTTTCTTGATGTTTTGGGGTGGCGTTATGCGTGGCCACCGAAACCCACTGGTGGCCGTGGAAGACAATTAAACGGCTATACAGTACGTGTATGACATCTTTCGATTTATAGTGCAACCATATCGGCAGCATTTCGTTGAGTGAATCGTCCTAATTTACATGATATCAACACCGGAAAATTAAAATGCAAGCATTATCAGATCAGTCTTTACACATTGGTAAGGGCTGTTTTTGGACGAAACGAGCCGCGAAAAAATCTGAGAGTTCTACGCCGAAATGCCGGTAAAGAGTGGGAAAATATGGAACAAAAATTCCAGGACGATGTAGTGAATAGTATGCCATGACTAATACAGGCATGATCAGTTCAAGAGGACAAGTTGCCGGGTATTACGGGTAGTGGTGTACGCCGACATCTGTAACACAAGCTTAAGGGACTACCTTATACTAAAGACGACACAAACATGCATGCCCGATCGGGGATTCAAACCTCCGTCGGGGAACGGTCTCATCAATCGTAGCATAGTGCCTCACGGTATAAAAGGCAACTCCTGGGGATTATGAAAATTCTTTGAAAAGAATACTGGTATAATTGTCTGTGTTACCTTCTGGAATTTCTTAACAGTAGTGTATTTCAGCTGTGGATACGGAAATTATAAAATAGATTGTATTTAAACTAACCTAAGGACAACACACGTACCCATGCCCCAGGGAGGACTCGAACCTCCGCAGTGAGGCGCCTTCTACATCTCCGCAATCCACCGTAAGGTGCGTGGCGGAGGGTACACTGTACCACTACTAGGCATTTCCTTTCCTATTCCATTTCCAAATAGAACGAGGAAGAAAAGAACGCCTATATGCCTGCGTATGAGCCAATATTAATCTTATCTTGTCGTGATCACTACGCGAAATGTAAGTAGGTGCAGCAAGACTCAGCTACAAATTCCAGCCCTCTAAATTTTCTCAACAAAAATTCATGAAAAGAACGTCGTCTTTCCTCCAGCGATCCCCAATTGAGTTGGCGGACCATTTTCGTGACACTCGCTCATTGGTCGAAACTACCAGTAACAAACATAGCTGTTCGCCTCTGAACTGCTTCTATGTTTTTCTTTAAACTGATCTGCTGCGGGTACCAAATACTTCTGCATTACTCAAGACGTGGTCGTACGAGCGTTTTATACGCGGTCTCCTTTATAGATGAAGCACATCTTCCCAAAATTCTCCCAATAAATCGAAGTCGGCTGCCTGCCTTACTCACTACTCTCCTTACATGTTAGTTCCATTTCATATCGCTCTGCAATGTTGCGCTTAGATATTTGAACAACGCGACTGCATCAAGAAGCTCACTAATAATGCTGTATTCGAATATTACGGGATTTTTTCCCTGCTCATGTGTATCACATTACATTTTTCTACATGGCTAGCTGCCATTCTTTGCACCAACTAGAAATTTTATCTAAGTCGTCCTGTACGCTATTACAATCAGGTAAATACGCCACCCTCCAATACACCACGGCATCATCAGCAAACAGCCGCTAATTGCAAGTTAGTCTGTCCATCAGATCATTCATATAGATAGAAAATAATAGCGGCCCTATCACACTCCCCTGGGGCACGCCTGACGATACACTCGTCTCTGATGAACACTCGCCGTCGAGAACAACGTACTGCGTACTATTACTTAGGAAGACTTCCAGCCAGTCACAAATCTGTGAACCTATTCCATAAGCTCGTATCTTCGTTAGCAGTTTGCAGTGTGACACCCCGTCAAACGCCTTTTTGAGGTCGAGAAAAACACAATCCGCCTGTTGCCCTTCATACATGGCACGCAAGATGTCATGTGAGAAAAGGGCAAGCTGAGTTTCATATGAACGATGTTTCCTGAACCCGCGCTCGTTCGTAGAAAGGAGCTTATCCGTCTCAAGGAAATTTACTTTATGCGAACTGAGAATATGCTACAAAATTCTACAGGAAACTTATGTCAACGATATTGGCCAGTAATTATTGGATCAGTTCTCTTTCCTTTCTTATAACCGGGAGTCACTTGCGCTTTTTTCCAATCACTAGGAACTTTGCGCTGAATTAAAGATTCGCGATAAATGTAAGCTAAGTAAGGGGCCAATGCCGCAGAATAGGCTCGCCCACTACACGGCGGCGGAGGAAGAGATGGACGGAAACCTGGAACAAATAAATAATCGGGCAACGCCGGTTGTTTTCGAGTGTGTTCCATACAATATACAAACAGAGAAGTAAAACATGATACTCACTCTTCTATTATCTCTCGTCGACAGGTATCTAGTTGTTTTTATGTTAAACTAGCTGAAAACCAGGCGCTGTCCGGGTATTTATTTATTATTTTGGTGTGGTGTCTGTTTGTTTTGGACATGTCCGAAAGAACAGACACCACACCAAAATAATAAGTATTTAGAGGCGACGACGGCGTCAGCTTCAATTACTGCACCGCAGATGCGGTCATACGTTCGACCTCGCACGGGACTCCGAAATGGCGAGTGTAAGAGGGCATGAACGATAGGGGCGCTACAGCCATGTGGGAATTTGACACGGCCAGGAGGCGACCACGGGTGGCCAAGTGGTTAAGGCGACCGCTGGCCCAAAGCGGGAGACCCGGCTTCGATTCCCGATCCGGCTCACATTTTCACTTGTCGCCATTGTTTAATTTCAATGCCCTAAAGCAGCCACTGTCAATCCTTTCCTCCCTCATCCTTCTTCCTTCCTCTCCTTTATCATTACTTTCCAAAGGGTATTTATTTATTTATTCCTGTTATTTTTCAGGTATATATTCATTTGCATAAGAGCTATTTGTCTGTAATATCTCTTGGGAATAATATTAGTAACAAAAAAGTAATAGATTAAAACTTGTTGCGTGATGGGGCGGTTTTCCATGAACTTTACGTGTATGCGATCATATCTCATGAACTACGTGTCGTACAGTGATATAATTTAGAAGGTACATTCAACTATATGTTTGTATAAAGTCTGAAAAATTTCCTGATGTTACAATTTGTAGTGTACAAATTATAAATTGTAACGTCATACCGAATGCCGTAGTTTTACTCCATAAACAGCAGAAAAGTAGTAAGCGAGAAACTTTTTTCCTTTCCTCATTTTGCTATGGTTGTCAGCGAGAAAATGTTTAATGAAGGTTTGAAATTATATTTAAAGTCTGTCATAAGTCGCTAAGTATTCTCATTCTCATCCAGTGTATTCTTAAAGTCTCGCCGTATTATGTGGCATTTTTTGCGATTCCTATTGTTTATGACGCTGTATCTCCTGCACCATGCATCATATGTGATTCTGAACCCTGCGGTAATTGTTAACTCACTGTAAGTAGTGTGTGTACCAAATTTGGTTGAAATCGGTCCAATGGTTTAGGGGGGAAATGAGCAGCAATGTCGCAAAATGCAGCAGTTTTTCGCGGATCTCATAGTTTATGATGTCATATCTCGTGAACTGTATATCGTATGTGATTCTTAAACTTATGGCGACCGTCCTCATGGACTGAAGGTTACGTGTACAAAATTTCATAAAGATTGGAACAAACCTGTAGATTTGAATGCAACACGTACAAACATACGGACACTCTGCTTTATGTATTAGACTAGAAGACGTGCACTTTACGATATTCATGTTCTGTATACTAAAGCACTGCGCGTGTTTTCAGATGTCCGCACAGATAAATTATTGGCACCCGTTAATACGTCGCAAACGACCAGCGGATTGCGTGTAACTGGCAGTCGCCCGTGTGTTGGGTGGCCGCTCGGCTGGAATGTAGATAACCGCAGCCGTATTAGTGCTGAGCGAGGCGCCGCGCCTGCAATTGCCCGCCATTGTGTCTGCTATAATTACCGCAAACCTAATTCTCGCCGTCCGAAACAGCGCCCGGTTCCCGGCAGCAGGTATTGTACTTCCTGCAACGGAGACAACAGCAACCAACCACATTTTATGCTCTTTATTTGCAAAACAGCGCCGATACCGGTTTCAAATCTTTCAGCTCATCGTCAGGCGGATGTTCACGCGCATATTCACTTTCGATTATGAGTGTAATTTTCCATTGTGGGGAAAATTCTTGCTTGCTTGGCGTCCTACAGTACAAAAAAGGCGATTGAAATGGCTTACTTTAAAGTAATAATATCTAATGATACTGAGAAATATTGTAGACAAACTTTTAACATAGAATTTTTGTTGCTACTCATTTACTCACATCGAAAAATGTGAAGCGAATGGGCTTATTTTCCTAATCACTATCGTAATCAAATGTAGTTGGTTGCTGTTTTCTTCATTGTAAGAAGCGTCCTGCATTTTATAGACAATGACGTGCTACATATTTGAATTTTTGAAAAAAATATCATTATCCTTGAAACTTCCTGGCAGATTAAAATTGTGTGCCGAACCGGGACTCGAACCTTGGACCTTTGCCTTTCACGGGCAAGCGTTCTATCAACTGAGCTATCCCGACGCGTCTCACGATGCCGCCTAACAACTTTACTTCCGCCAGTACCTCGCCTCCTACTTTCCAAACTTCGTAGAAGCTCTCCTGCGAACCTTGCAAGATTAGCACTGGAAGAAAGGATGAAGTGGAATTCTGGAAATATCCCTTAGGCTGTTACTAAGCCACGTCTCCACCATATCCAGAGCTTCTGTGAAGTTTGGAAAGTAGGAGGCGAGGTACTGGCGGAAGTAAAGTTTTTGGGCGGCATCATGGTTGGTGTCGGGATAGCTTAGTCGTTATCGCTTGCCTACGAAAGGTAATGGTCCCAGGTTCGAGTCCCGGTTCCGGCACACAATTCTAATCTGCCAGGAAGTTTCAATTCAGAGCACACTCCGCTGCAGAGTGGAAGTTTCATTCTGGATGCATTCTCCTTGCTTGTGTGCGGGGAACAACAGGAATCTTGCTCCGCTTTTATTTCTTGAACATTTAATGACACCGATGTTACGTATCCGTAAAATACAATCTTCTTCTTTTTCTCCAACTTTTGTTCCGCGCGACTGCGAGGTCCGCTACATTGGTCTGTTGTTTCCATTTCACAATGTCTCGGACTCTTCACGTATTTATGCAGCGTATCAGCCTAGCATTGCCTTTGGGTCTTCTGCTGACGACTTCAAGTGTGTAACGCGTCTTGCCAATAGAGTCATCATCGGCCAGTAGAATATGACCAAACCATCGAAAACTGCTCTCGCGCATCTTGTCTTCGACCGGTGCAACACCAAACTGTTTGCTGATGCTGTCATTGGAAACGTGATCTAACCTAGTGACACCTTCGTTTGCATTACACTTAGGCGGCGTTCTGTCTCAACTGTAGTTGGCCACCACTCGCAGCCATACAAGGCGACTCGTCGGATGACAGTGCGGTAAATGTGTGAATGTAGACATTCTCAACGAATCTCGGGTTGATAGCGAAGACAGTGCCTCGTTCTCTGGCAGCATTTCGGCAAGTTCCCTACTTTCCATCCTCAGGCAAGTAGGAAACTTGTCGGAACATTGGCAGAGAGAGAGGTACTGTCTCGACTGTCAACCCGAGAAGGTTTCCTCATCATTGCGGTAGATTTTTGATTTTATAGTATCTTTCATCCCGCGGTCTTAAGTTACTCCGGTTGTTGTTCGCTACTTCATACATGCTCCTGAGTTCTGGAGTTGACCTTTTCGCTGAGTACTTAAACTTATTCACACGAGTGAGACGTTCAACATTAAACCTGATGGTTTCCATTTCATGCCTGTCTGAAGTCTTCTACTCTTTTTTCTTCAAGTTAAGACGCATTCCATTTTGCGCCAACCGATCACTTCATTCTTGAATTTCTCTCTGGATATCAAGCTTACTTTCTGCTGCCAGCATCACGTCATCCACGTTTCCGTAAAAAAAAATTCCGCAAAATTGTGTAACTGGAAAGACGACGTCGACTTTGATCCGATAATGGAAAATGTTACCTGATAGATAGTAGTTATACTGACAATTCTTATAACGTCATCCGCCAGCAGATAGCGTCTTGACATAACTGCTCGTGCTGTGTGTATACCCACTCATAGGGAATGTTTACAGTCATAAGGTTCAGTGTGACTGAACTTGTAAAACAAACAGAAGCCATGTTACGGAGAAGCACTCGTGTTTCCAAATTCTGGAGTTTGACAGGGATAAAATTACGACTTTACTGTGGTGGGATGATCTATCCTGAGACTTGCCACGCATGTTGGACGTACTGTGTCAGTTGTGCAACGATGCTGGTTGTATTGTAACAGAAACAGAGACAGATCTAAATCTACATATATACTCCGCAATCCATCCAAAGGTGTGTGGCGGAGGGTACTGTCCCACGCCCATATAGAACGGGGGAAAAACAACTGCTTGTAAGTATTCGTACGAGCCATAATCTCTCTGATTTTATCTTTGTAATGTAGGTTGGCCGCAGTAGTATCGTTCTACAGTCAGCCTCAAATTCCGGCCCTCTAAAATTCTTAGTTTCTCGAAAAGAACTACGCCTTCCTCCAGCGACTTGAGTTTCCGGAGTACTTGAGAACTGATCGAATCCACCAGTTACAAACCTAGCCGCACGCCTCTGAACTGCCTCTATGTCGTTTTTTTAAACCGATCTTGTGAGGATCCCGAACACTTGAGCAATGTTCAAGACAGGTTCGTACAAGTGTCTTATATGCGGTTCCTTTACAGACGAATCAAACCTTCCCAAAATACTCCCAAGAAACTTACGTCGACCATTCGCCTTCCCCAAGACTATCCTTATATGCTCGTGCCATTTCATATCGCCGTGGAGCGTTACACGACTATGTAAAGCAGCACACTACTAATGCTGTATTCCAACATTACGGGTTTGTTTCGTACACGGGTCTGTGAGCAATGGAATATTGACACGATCTGTGGCTAACTAGGTAGTAGTGGTGGGACAACGGAGAGCACGCCTCTAGCCCGTATTCCACTCACGCCAAATCATCGCCGTGCACGGCTTCATTGATGCGGTCTGAGTATCGCTTAGCCCAGCTAGGCCCAGGAGGCGGCTAGAGGAGCACGGCCGCGGTGGAGTAGCCGAGCGGTCTAAAGCGTCTCGCTGCGGAGCGCGCGGTTGCTCGCCGTGGAGGTTCGAGTCCTCCCTGGGGCATGGGTGTGTGTGTTGTCCTTAGGTTAGTTTACCTAGGTTTAAATAGTTTGTAAGCTACGGACTCATGACCACGCAGTTTGGTCCGATAGATTTACAAACATTTGAACATTTTTGATTTGAGAGGAGCACGAGCGCTCGCGCTCCCTCGCTGCCTGTGCCGTGAGCGCTCGCGGCTGAATGGGGCTGAATGCTCAGGCGTTGTTGCGTACTGCTGCGCAGGGGACGTGTAAACAGGCTAAGACAAAGTCATTCTAGATTAGCTTTAGATGCGAGCGCGTGTGCCCACGACGCAGTACATAGCGTACAGAGCACCTCTCTTCACGTTGAAGAAATGTAGTGTGATGGCTTCAAAGCGAAAAGCACACACATCAAATTCAATGTACAACACGTCAATGTAAGAAGAGTATATGTTTATTATAAGCGATTGTCTGAAAGTGCTTAACATTCCTCAAAATTCTTAGCATAACGAAAAAATATAATTTACAACGGCATTATAATACCTTCCTTGCCAAAAATTATGGACACTTACAAGATGAAGAGTGGAAAGCGTGGGTCCAAAAATTAAAGAACGTACTACTAACAACGAGAGGGTCTGACATGTAGGTCAACGATTTCGATCGAATTTTACTCAGACGTCTTATAATGAATATAAAGAACACGTGTTTCGGCAATATGCTAGACACTCAGTAGTGTTTAAAAGTTGATGATGGAAAATCGCCTTTTTAGTGTTATACATCGAAAGAACTAAAAGTTAATGACGTTCGAGTAATTACCGTTTTTTATGTTTTCATGCTGTAACTTGGGTACTCGTAAATATGAACGACATTCAGAGCGCCATCGCCGGTTGAGCGGTATAGAGCTTCGCCTGTAAAACTGTGGATCCACGTTCACACTTTCATCATGGCAATTTTTGTTAGATTTTTTTTACATTATTTTATAATCTCATATTGTAATACCTTTGCTTACCTTATTTTGAAGAATAGCATCGGGAAGAGTGATTAACATGCAATTAAGTATATTATCTGTTTGCAGCTGTTTCATTTGTAATACACGGTATAAAAAGAATAAAAATAATAAATATTTTGTATTTTTCCTTTCATACGATTAATTTGCCGAACAATAGATTATTCAACCACCGAGAAGTGTAACATCTCCGTAGAACATAACCAGAATTAGACTGCCCGACTATTCCCCGTTGCGAAGTTACTGAGTTGGGATTCTCCCTCACTGCCTCTCACTACTCATCTTCCACCATTAGCCACCGCGAGCCGGCCGACAGCTCACTGCTGTGGCGCGAGCGCGAGCCAGCTCGCTCGAGCTGATTGCTGAGAAGGCCTGGCTTAGAGGGATCGGCGAGCCGCGGTCTGCAACGATGAGGGCGGATTCTGCCTGCACGCTAGTGATTCTCGTTTCCCCAAACGACGTAGACCTATGCTAACGTTGCCAGTGTATTCGTCCAAGACACACTGTCGAACTCCTGGTTTTATAATTGAATTCGGACACGCTACAACTATCTTTCAACTTTGGTATTAGTGGAGAGAACGTTCAGCAGCGCACGATACTTGCAGAATAACATCCTTTCTTTTGTTATTTTTTTTAACATGAAGGTGACGTGGTCTTCCAACAGGATAATACTCGCCCATTTACTGCGCCTAAAACACCACGTGCTCTGCTAGACGTCCCATGTTGGAAGTGATGGAACGACAATTTATACCCGCGAACTATCAAATTCCTACAGAACAGGTCGAGCAGACGTGGGATAATACATCGAAGTATCGCATGTCATCTGTTCGATCGAATGTGCCAGAATTACCGAATACATTGCCTGCTGTGGAGGCTACACTGCGTAGTGGTACGATTGTTTCATCATTGACCGACACATGATACCACAGTACCATTTCAGCTATTAATCTGTAAATGTAATCGTTTCATGTACTCCATATGTACTCTTAACAATGGTTCAAATCCACCTCCGGCCATTCAGATTTCGGTTTTCCGTGATGCCCCTAAATAACTCCAGGAAAATGCCGGGATGGTTCCTTTCAAAGGACACGACCGATTTCTTTCCCTATCCTTACCCAATCAACCTGAGCCTCTAATGACAACGCCGTCGATAGTGCATTGCTTCCTACTTACTCTTAACAATAAATTTTCAGTTAATTGGAAAACTCTAGGAGAAAGGAGAAAGTACTATTTCATTTCCAGTAGTATACTAAAAAGTTATACGTAATATTGTTATGGTATGGGTTTCACTTTTCACTCTTATTTCAACCGAGCTTGGCTTCTAATGGGAGGCTGGACACATAATTATAGTAATAATAATAGCATCGTGTGATTCAGTGACATGCTGCAATTTTTCTACTGGACGCCACTTCGACGACGTGTATGTTCCTAACCTATCCCTGGTTATACAACTGGGGAAAGACAACCTGCTGTTTAACGTGGAATCCGAACCGCGTGTCGTTTCTGGTGATTCCTATCATCTGCTGACAGGTGATGGTTGGGTTAAACCACAGACTAAAAGTCTCTATGATCCGACCAAATGTCAAACTTGGGACCCTATGGTTTATATTATAACGTTCTACCATAGCCTGACCTTGTATACTACGGAGTCTTAGGCAACAAATGTGTAGATCGACAAGTGCCAACTCTGACAGGAAACTGTAACACGTCCATATAGCGTGTTACATTTATTTAAATAAATGTCGATAGCGTGTTACATTTATTTAAATAAATGTTGATGGGCTTAAGACATTTTTTGAGTGTAGTGAGACGCTCCACGCACTATGCGAGATACCAGATTTACAAGTTTTTTTCTTATTTTTTTATTATTATTATTTTTTTTTAATTTTTGTCAAAATATGGAATAATTTGGTTGTGTTTCATTATTTTCAATAGCTTTTTTTTTGTGTATGAGACCCCATATGTGAGGTTGTATCCTATGATATGTTCCCACTGACCCCGCTTGCGCAGAATGAATGGGGCCTATGTACAAAACAGTTTAAACACGCGTTAGCCGCACCTCGTTGCTCTTGTCGTCTGCTGGTTCAAACAGCATGGCTGCAGTTGCCTACGGTGCTGGTGAAGTTCTGCCAACTCCCGGCCAGAGGCAAATCCTTAGCAAAGATGCTTAGCGAATGTTCCGCTTCACACCCCTTGTCGGTGTGCACGTTAAGTTTGCCTACCTGAGTAGGCCCAACTCTTTGTAGAGGTTCCCCCTCCACTTTAGGGAGCAGCAGAGTAGCGACCACGAGGGCGGCCAGGAGTCGTTGGCTGGTCTTTGCTGGTCTAGTTTGATTTTTGGTGTTGGCTGTGTTCTGAACATGTGGCTAAACTTTGTTCGGATCCGACTGTAAGTTGAAAATGCGCATTCGAATCTCTGGTTATCACTGTAACATGTGTAGCGGAGAAATTTAATTTAATTTCGTTCTGGATTGCTAATTTCATGATCATTTTTGACGAAGTTTGATTTCGCGGCCTCACTTGTGTTCGTTAACGGAATCCTTGCACTCCTTGACTGCGAGCCCTTCCTTCCTAGGTTTAAACATATTTAAATGTTTTTCATGTTCATTTGGTCGGTAAATTAGATGTTTTTCCGGAATTTTCGACACTTCCGGTGTCTGCCCATTGTCCATAGAACACGTGGACGGTATGAGATAAGGCCCTCAGCTTACTCCATCACCCTATGCGCACGAGTTGTTAACTATAACCTTGCTTAGATGTCATAATTTCGTACGTGTAACGTGGTAATTTTGCCCGAATTTTGGTACTTCTAAGCTTGTAACGTCCGTACTAGCTGCCCCATGTGTATGGCAAATAGCGTATTGTATACTGTAGTCATTCCTGTTAGATATCTCTTCTTCCCCTGAGTAGAATGAATCGTTACATGACATATCTACCGTTTTTATTTTTTTCGAAATTGTAATTTTTCCTTTTTTCAACTTTTTTATGATCCAACCCCACTAAGTATTGTAGGATTCTGAAATCTTGCTTATTTTTTTAATTTTTGGGATTCTAAGATCCGACATTGTAGAGTGCTGTTTTGACCTGAAACATTTACTATTCAGTATTTGTCTTCCCACTGTGCAAAACGAACACCAGTTTTATTTAGCGAATTTTTCTATTTAATCGATATCTTTAATTTCTCTGGAAACTTATACATCGCTACTGTATGGCACGCCACGCGGTCTTCTATCACGAGCGTTTGTTCCCGCCGATAGCTACCCTGAGCCTAAGCCACATGACCCTATAGTACGGAAAAAAGTTTTTCTTTTATTGGGGCACGACTGAACCTGCTGTTCCGTACAGCGTCCTGCTCCAGGCATTGCTGTTTTTTGTGTTCGATGCTCGTGAGTACCTGCATGGCTTGGCGCATGTATCTGTGTTAGAAAATATATCAATTCCACCAATCTCCCCTCTAAAAAATAATCATTATTAATTACGCTAGTACTACTTTTGCTAATGGGCTGTATTAGGATCATATAATCTTATGTAAATGTGGATTCTTTTGTAAGGTATGTGTTTATTATATTTAAATCGGTCTTTCCCCCTTTGATGTTTATGCCTTGGACAATAAATAATTTCGTTAAACGTTAACCCTTTGTCTTCATTTAAATTCTCCCACGCCATATATTTTATAAATTTGGGTAATTAGATCCTATATCTTGTCTCTTGCTGCCTTCTGGAGGAGATAAAACTAACCAGCGTATTCCGTTGCCACCGCCGCGGTGGAGTAGCCGAGCGGTCTAAAGCGTCTCGCTGCGGAGCGTGCGGTTGCTTGCCGTGGAGGTTCGAGTCCTCCATGGGGCATGGGTGTGTGTGTTTATCCTTAGGTTAGTTTACCTAGGTTTAAGTAGTTTGTAAGCTACAGACTGATGACCACGCAGTTTGGTCCGATAGATCTACAAACATTTGAACATTTTGATAGGTTCCCACCATTTAATTTCTTATTAAAGATCCATAGATGGGTATCGTCAATTAATTTAGTGCAGTTTCATTAAGAAAAATAGTGAATACACGCTTGTTTTGCTTAGCTATCTGAGCCAGAATTTTGTTTAGAGATCTGCACGGCTCTTTCAAAACGTTAAAGAAAGAAAAGAAAAGTTTCTGTATGTCGTACCGGCTATTGAATCATTATGCATTTCCTTTGGAAGAATTAACAACGTGATCCCAACTCGTTCTTTAGGTGATCAACCTGGCATACTTACGTCATGAAAAGTTTCATTGTTTCTACATCTACATACATACTCCGCAATCCACCGTAAGGTGCGTGGTGGAGGGTACACTGTAGCACTGCTAGACAATTACTTTCCTATTCCACTCCCAAATAGAACGAAGAAAAGAAGAATACCTATATGCCTCCGTACGAGCCCTAATTTCTATTATCTTTGTGATCACTACGCGAAATGTAAGTTGGCGGCAGCAAGATCGTACCACAGTCAGCTTCAAATTCCGGCCCTCTAAATTTCCTCAGCAGAAATTCACGAAAAGAATGTCGTCTTTCCTCCAACACTCGCGCATTGGTCGAACCTACCAGTAACAAATATAACTGCTCGACTCTGAACTGCTTCTATGTCTTCCTTGAAAATGATCTGCTGCGGGTCCCAAACATTTGAGCAATACTCAAGACGTGATCTTACAAGCGTTTTATACGCGGTCTCCTTTGTAGATGAAGTACATCTTCCGAAAATTCTCCCAGTAAACCGAAGTCGGCTGTCCGCCTTACTCACAACTGTCCTTACATGTTCGTTCCATTTCATATCGCTCTGCAATGTTACGCCTAGATATTTTACCGAAGTGACGGCATCAAGAAGCTCACTACTAATGCTGTATTCGAATATTATAGGATTTTTTCTACTCATGCGCATCACCTTACATTTTTCTACAATGAGAGCTAGCTGCCATTCTTCGCACCAACTAGAAATTTTGTCTAGATCATCCTGTATGCTATTACAGTCAGTTACAGACGACACCGTCCCATACACCACAGCATCATTAGCAAACAGCCGCTAATTAGAACTTACTCTGTCCATCAGATCATTTATATAGATAGAAAATAATAGCGGTCCTATCACACTCCCCTGGGGCACGCCTGACGATACACTCGTCTCTGATAAACACTCGCCGTCGAGAACAACTTACTGCGTTCTATTACTTAGGAAGTATTCCAGCCAGTCACAAATCTGTGAACCTATTCCGTAAGCTCGTATATTCGTTAGCAGTCTGCAGTGAGGCACCGCGTCGAACGCCTTTTTGAAGTCGAGAAATACACAGTCCGCCTGTTGCCCTTCATCTATGACTCGCAAGATATCATGTGAGAAATAGGAAAGTTGAGTTTCACATGAACGATGTTTCCTAAACCCGTGCTGATTCATTGAAAAAAGCTTTTCCATCTCAAGGAAACTTACTATATTCAAACTGAGAATATGCTCCAAATATTCTACAGGAAACTGATGTCAACGATATTGGCCTGTAATTATGTGGGTCAGTTTCCCTTCCTTTCTTATAAACGGCAGTCACCTGCGCTGTTTTCCAATCACTAGGAACTTTGCGCTGAATTAAAGATTCGCGATAAATGCAAGCTAATTAAGGGGCCAATGCTGCAGAAAACTCTTTGTAAAACCGAACTGGTATTCCATCCGGACCAGCAGACGTTTTCGTATTTAGCCCTCTCAGCTGCTTCTCATAGTCATATATGACAATGGCATGAACCAGTTTAACATATGTGAAACTTAATAAATGTTTTGGTAGTCAGAAAGCTATCTTTTTCGTAGTAAAATGTGTGACTTATCGTACGACGTTACTAAACTGCATTGATGACTTTGCCTTGTAGCGACCAAATCTTTTAAATCCTACCATCCACCCATCAATCAAGATACTATATCAAATATAAATATTCATTTTTCTCTATTTTCGCCGAGGCTGTTAACAAAATTAAGTTTCAAACCCTTGCCATTAACAGCAGTGCTGCTAGATATTGACATGAACCATTAAATTGTATGTTTCTTTCCTGTGAAAAACGCTTGGTGACATTTGTTAACTCGAATGCTTCCGAGTGGCCGAGCAACCAGCACATCCTCAATTTTGTGCTCATACGGTGCCATTTGAGCGAACGAATGTCAAAAAGCCCTTAACACATAACTGAAAAATGCAAAGTCTTTCAGATGCACATTGTTAGCGGTATTGCGGTTGAGCAGCAAGTTGCTGATTACACTTTGTATATTCACAGCTTAACGACATATGTTTGTTTCTTTTGACAGGTAACATTTGAATTTAAAAAATAACGACATTCCTTCGCGTCTATTGATGCTCTAATTTACATAAGAATTCTTTCCAATGAAAATCGAATTTATGTACTTCCCTTTTTGATTTCGGTATATTCTCATTACATTTTGAGAACGTTATGTTTAGGAATGCATCGAAAACGCCATAATACAAGAAACGACAAAGTGAGGTGACGTGAGTTACATAGTACACCAAATAACAAATTATGGCGTTGCTGCGTATTTTTCGTTCTCATAAATATGGCGTAGTACACTACAAGCAGGGGTACAATTTCACTTACGGTGGAGGCGTTGTGTGCTAATGTTGGCAACGGCCACTGCATGCTTTTCAAAAATCAGTCACGTAGAATGAGGGAAATATTTCTTTATGTTCACGCTGACATGAATAATTTATGCTGTTCTGGTCAGTAAATTAATCCTCCTCCTACGGGTGACTATGTGCAAATGGCCCATTTAGCGATTCTTCCTGAATTTTCTTGTTGCTTCTGTGACACATTTATTTAGATATTATTTCATCTTATGTGGTTGCTCTGCGAAAAGGGGGTGGGGCTTCCTTACAGCCTATGCGGTACAAACCAATCGTAAGAGCAAATAAATGTGTGGAAAGAGTGGATTTGTCTCAATATCACGTGGTAATGACGGTTTAATGTTGAGAAGATGCACAGATTGCAATGCTCACTTAATAGATATTTCTACTCTGTGTACAATTTAGTGGATATACTCATCGAAAGATGCATTTCTTTTCTTTCCATGGCATTGCAAAGCATATGGGAGACAGCTAGGCAGAAATAAAAATTCGTGTCCTACATAGGTTACATTTTATCTTCAGTGGCAGCGGTTTAGTTTGCTATTGTTAGCAACGAACTATTCTGTCCCTTATTTAAATTTCAATTTCTGAATTAGAAAAAATTTTAACTCTGTAACGACACTTGATTTTTTGAAGGGGTGTGACGTTCTTCTAATCATGCGCTAATTCCACGTGTTATGAAAGCAAGAATTGACATACCTGCTGTCCAAAAGCAGCATTACGGTTGCATAATTTCGCATATCATCAACAGTCATTATTATCTTGGGGCTTGTGTCTGAATGACGTGACAAAGCGACTATGTATTTGTTGGGACTATGAAAAAAATCTAAAAGTCGGTAAAGTAAAATTCTCCTAAAAGTTCGGTGCCAATCTTAAGACAGCTTTTAGAGGAAATAAAATGCGAATTAATGAAAGAACACGGTAAGTGCTTGGTCATTTGGCCTGTTAACAATTCGCTGTCTTCCTAGTTGTACTAGTGGATGGAGCTTCTAAAATGAAAATGATTTTCACAAATGTATATCGACCGAAATAATACGCATAAAGGTAAGTATATCAAATAAATACTAATGAGTACCACGAATAATCACTCCTGAAGAAACCATCTAAATGCCGATGACATCCAACTGTACTTACGTGCCAGCCCTAAGAACATCAATGACGCAGTAGCTGATATGAATGCCGACATTTGCTCTGTTTCACGATGGGCACAAAACTAGGTCTTAAGTTAAACCCCAATAAATCCCAAATCCTCAAATCTCACCCAAAGTTAATCAGTCGGTATTTTCATCAGACAGTCCCTGTAATACACCTCAATGGTACCCAAATACCATTTCAAAAAACAACGGAAAAACCTTGGGATAATCTTGGGTGAACACCTAAACTGGGAAGAACAAACAGTTGTAGCGTGCAGGATGTCGCTCTCATCCCTACATTCAATCCAAAAATTTAGAAAAATATTTCCAAGTTAAACAAAAATTAGTCCAAACTCGTGTCTTGCCAAATCTTTACTACTGTGATGTTGTTCACCACAAATAGTGAAAATTCGAGCCTCTTCGAGCTAGTGGTGAATGCTTCCGTTAGTTAGGTGTGCAATAGACGGTTCTACGATCATATCAGTCCTTCATATACCTAGATAGGTTGGATGCGCCAACTTAAGTGGCGCGATTTTCAAACTCTGTGCTTACTTCATCGATTTCTCAGCCACCAGTGCCCCTAATACTTATCTTCTCACATTAAACAGCTATCATTATTCCACAACCGCAATACCAGATCGGATACGTCTGGCATCTTGGCTGTACCTTCACACAAAACTCAATCTTTTCTTCGAGTAGTTCTCCATTTCAGCCATACAACTATGGAAAACACTACCATTTGATCTACGTCTTATACTAAACCACACGACATTCAATAAGAAACTCAAAATTCTCATATTAACGACGGTATAGCCTCAATTGTTACCCTGCTCTCAGTTCTTTGTCTCCATCATAACTTTGAATCTTACCATTCTATTTCTCTTCCTCTAACCAATCTACCTCTTCTATATCTCTCTCACCACATTCTATCGTCTTGTGTCTAAGCTTGATGTGAATAACTCACAATGTAAGAACATATCAAGACAATTCCTAAATTATAATGGGGTTCATGTTCACAATGTGAAACATTCTTATTGTACTTTGCAAAGTCATTATCATTATTATTGTCACAATCATTGTTATTATTATATTTTTTGATTCTTATAAACTATTTAAGTGTTGTTGTTACAATTATATTAATAATATGTAATTAATTTTACTTTATTACTTGTATTATACATTGCCTGTCTATAATATACTAAAGAAATAGTTAACCTTCAGTAAGCCTGGTTAGGTGTAAGAGTGGTCCTGAAGGCCCTAATCTTTCCAGGCCAAAAAATGCATAAATAAATAAATAAAATAAATAATCGTTGACACCATTTAATGTAAAACTAGGCAGTGGAACATAGCCAGAACAGATAAAATAAAGCTCTGCATAAGAGTGAGTCGGTACTACTTCGCAAAAACAAAACGTAGTCCTCTTTTAAGGAAATAATTTATTGAATACCTACGTAAGCAAGCGAATTCCTTATTTTCTTCGTTAGAAATCATACAATTGAGAGAAAGAAAGACAAAACAATTTCACGCTTGTTGAAATGCTCGTCATCGGTTGGGGTTGTTTTGTTGGGATAGGGAGACTAAATGCTGAGGTTATCAGTCCCCCGATGAGGAGGAGAAGGAATAGGGATAGGAACAGAGAGGACGGGGAAAGGAAATGATTATCTGGAAGCCGCGCGGGAGTAGCCGAGTGATCTGGTCGCCACATTACGGATCTCGTGGCCTCACATGTCTGAGGTTCGAATCCTCCCTCGGGCATGGATATGTGTGTGTTTTCCTTAGGTTAGTTTAACTAGGTTTAATTAGTTTGTCTAGGGACTTATGACCAAAGTAGTTTGATCGCATTGAACTACAAACATTTAAGCATTTTGTAGCCCGGGAAGTAAAGAAGGAAGGAAGACTGCATTAGCTCGGGGCCCCGTACTCGCCATTTACGTACTCGTGTTAATACTCCAGTGCTCACAGACACGTATACAAAATAATCCCGTAATGTGCTCATCATTATAAGTATAACATGCAGAATATATACAAAAGCACAACATTATAAACTGCAACGGCTTAATTAATAACATTAAAAAGGTATATCATGTTTTCTGTTGTTGCTACCGTTTATCCGTAAGTATGAATGATTTTAACAAACGTTATTTAAGTCGCCAATGTACAAAAATCAAATGTTTCTAAAGCTATGGAGCCAAATTGCAGTAATCATCGGTACCTAGACCTATAAACTACTTAAACTAACTTATGCTAAGAACAAAACCCACTCACAAACACACACACACACACACACACACACACACACACACACACACACACACACATCCATGTCCAAAGAAAGACTCGAACCTCCAGCGGGGAGTATCCACGAACTCCGCAGCAGGGACCGATGTACCTTTTCACGTAATCGAAAACTTATGGATATACAAGTTTTGATACAACGCCCGTTGAACATGATTATGAAACTGTTCGCAAAAATATTTGAGAAATGTGGTAAATCCGAAAGACAAGCGACAGGAATCGGCTGCTGAAAAGTAAACAAATCAATTCGCGTGGAATGACCTCGTGGTCTAAAATGTCGTGCTACGGACTGAGCGGCCATTGCCGCCGGAATTTCGAGCCCTTCCACAGGTGTGTGTGTTGTCCTTAGTGTGCGGTAGTTTAAGTAGTTCGTAGGTATAGTTTGCATTAAGTTTACAATCATTTGAGCATTTAAAATAAATATTATGGGACTAGCACTCATTAACTGTTTCCAGTGTTGTGACTTTACTTTTAAGCAATATCCCGATGATTTGCACTATGTAGGTATTTAGATGTGTTACTATTTAGTTACTGTATACCATGTATCTGAAAGTTTCGCTCATTAATCTGATAGGCAAAAGATACCGAATGATTTACTGACCCATTGATGGAGATCATGAACATTGGGTGTTGGTTGTAGACGACGAAAATATCTTGGCAGATTAAACATTGTGCGCCGGACCAGGGCTGGAAATTGAGAAATATTTCTTTCGGTAAGACGTACATTGCCGACTGAGTCATACCGACCACCACCTAACGAACAAAATGTGAGTGTACGGAAAATCAGACGAAACGTTAATAGCTAACAGAACCCTGCATGGAAAGAAGTATTTCGACTTGAAATATTCCTGGTGTGTTCTAAAGGAGCGTTACAGAGCTGTGGCTTACCACGAAACATGTAAATGGGTTTTTGGCAAAGTTTCGAGGCCATACATTTCTAGAAGAGACTACCAATATTTTTCATTTAAATGAAATAGTTCCGTGGCTCCATCTCCACCCAAGTAAGTTAAAATTTTTCAAAATTTACTCACCTTAGTCATATTAGATTCGCTGCCCGCCAGGTACGTGGACTGTAATAAGACATTTGTCTGTTTCCATTCTGATGATGCGCTAACAGCACGAAACGCGTTATTGGATATTTATTAAAAAAATCAAAACACACACACACCCATGCCCTAGGGAGGACTCGAACCTCCGACGGCGACTAACTGCGCGCTCTGCAGCGAGGCGCCTTAGACCGCTCGGCTACTCCAACGCGGCTGGATATAATAAGGAATGTTAAAACAGAGACTGCAAATTATTTAATTATCCCTACATTTTCAGTGAAAAATAATAAAAAATAGATACATGCATTGAAAAAGTGAATAAAAATAAAATCAACACAACCCTAGTGTTACAATCGATAAGCAAAACCGCTTAGTGCTGGCATGTAACATCATAAGAGTGTCTAAGCATAATTTCAAAAACCTCCGTTAAATATCATGACATAAATGAGAACACCGGCAAAGAATTAAGAAGTGTAGCCACGAAGATACTATCCACGGATAAGAATTGAAAATAAGATGCTGGTCATGAAACGAAACTCTTCAAAAATATGAAGCAAATATGTCTTAATAATGATATAAAATGCATTGAGAAATTAATAATTAACGATAGAAAGGTCACTCTGTATGCTTCTTTCACGTAAGGTGCACTAAAAATTGATATACATGCATAGTGATGTATGTAATTTGAACTTCCTAATGTATAGTAAATAGGTTTTCTTCATTTGTTACAGATATGGGTTCATCAGAGAAGTGCGGCTAAAGTATCGAGTGAGTAACTAATTTTATTATTATGTAACCTTTTTTTTACAATTTTTAATGAGACTGGCAGAGCATAGTTGTGATATAAATAATGATTTTTACGTTATGATAAGTACCGAAAGTACAAAGATTTGTAATTTCTGAGATAATGATGTATGTTCCATTTGTATTTTTGGTTAACAATAAAGCGAACAAGATAGTGCAGCTGTAAAACTTTGGACTCACCTTTGGGAGGACGGCGGTTAAAACCCGCCTCCGACTAGTGATTCTGCTTTTCCTCGATTTCCCCAAATAGCTCCAGGCAAATGCTACAAAATAGTACGGCAGATTTCGTTCCCCATCTGAGCTTGTTCTGAGTTTCTAATGTCACGTTGTCGTTGGGACGTGAAACCCTAATGTTCCCTCATCAAAAATACATAAAATTAAATAAAACGACATGCAGCGTGGATTAGGTGGATTGTTTCTATAAAACACATTATCCAGTAAACACATCATTTATTTATTTATTTAGGTTCAGAACATTATTACCACCAGCAAACGTCGTTGTCCCTTACTTTGGAATGCAATACAGCAAGAACTTGTGCTGCATTAATCGATAAGTGCCTGTAGTAGAGGAATTCAGTAAACCACCAGCCAGTGGTTTGTGAGCACGTTATGGGGAGCTAGGAGACACAAGTTCGCTAACATGATGCTAAAACCAATGAAGCGCAATGTCGCCAGTAACTCAGATGAAATTATCTGCACTAAAGACAACCATCAGTCTTGGGCCCCCACCACAGACCGTTAGGTGGTTTGTAGAGTGTGACTTTAGATGTAGAAAGCCCGCATTTGGAGTTGTAAATAATTGTAAATAGTCTCTAACGGTGTTGAGTAAGTAAACGATTACTTACAAAAGGAAACAAGCATTGTAGATACCCATTACTTAAAGGAAATATTAAATTACAGGGTAAACGTATAAGTCATTTAAGTGTTGCTGATGGGATTCGAAGTCTGGTGGTTAAGGACTTGAAACTCATGCTGAACGAAACGAAATGCACACTTTCTGAAAACTGATCAAAGAGCTTGATGAACAAAATCTACGTAAGGGTACTGGAATATAGCTGAATTAAAGAAAGAAATACCGAGGAAATTTTCTTAGGGAATGAGACATTAAATGCAGTAGATGAGTTCTGTTATTTGGGATTTGAGCATTACAATATTTTTGGAAGATCAATGTAAAGAGGACATAAAATACTTTGACGAACTTTCCTTTATCGTTTCTAATCTTCTGGGCCCGCTGCGTCGTACTGTCATTTATAGACATTGTAAATTATTTTGGGGAACGGTTATTAAATTTAGCTTCCCTTCGTCCATCCTTATGAGTAAGATGAGGAAGGAATACCATACTGCCGGAATAATTATACGGAGCACTAAAAGCCGGCCGCGGTAGCGGAGGGGAATGATGCGCTACAGTCACGGTCTGCACGGCCACTACGGTCGGGGGTTCGAATCCCCCCTCGGGCATGGATATTTGTGCCGTCCTTAGGATAAGCTAGTTCATAAGTAGTTTGTAAGTTTAGGGACTAATGACCCCGTAGTTAAGTCCCATAAGCTATACAAACATTTGAACATTTTTAGCACTAAAAGTTTCAATAGAAACAAAGCGCATGGAGTAGATGATATTCCGTCTGAACTGGTGACGTCGTTAGGAGATCAAGTAATAAAAAAATTATTGTTCCATCTGGTATGCAAGATGTATGAGTGAAAATACCCTGCGACTTCAAGAAGAATATAGTGTATTCAATTCTAAGAAAGCACGTGCAAACAAATGTGAAAATTATAGAACTATCAGTTTAATAAGTTATTATTGCAAAATACAAACACGAACTATTTACATGTTTGTAATCTCCTCGGGTCTGCAGCCGGATACTGAAGTCAACTTGACACAATATTTCAGCAGCGCAACTGCCCGCCATCCTCAGGTGAGCTTGCCGGAACTGAGTTCCCAGTGCAATCGGCGGCTCCTTTATCCATCGAGGAAGACCCATAGCGCGTGCGCAAGAAGTGACAGCGACTGCCCTCTGGCGCACAAGACATATAGCGCTCCGGTGGTAGAGTCCGGCGAAATCGACAATCGATGATAAAATTATTATTCAGATTTATGAAGTACCAACCGTTGTTTTTTAACATCTGATAACACCGGGTTCCAGGATTTACTAAGAAGGTAGCCTTTGTTTCTGTTAATCAGATTGTCAGATAATCAAATCTCTATGGATTCCTTTAAGACACAGTCCCAGTAATAAGATGCTGAAGCAACCTTGTGAGTTTCGTTATATAACATTTTATGGCCCTCATCGAGACAATGCTCAGCTATCGCCGAATTTGGAGAAACATTTAGCATCTGTTCTTAGCCCACACGTGGGGAAATGTGAACATCACATTCTGAACTCTATGGATTTTATACAACGTTTAAAATCATTACACCTTAGTCCTTCTGATTTGCTCGTGAGTTTTGATGTAGTGTCGTTGTTTACATGGGTTCCTCTGGAAGAATCTCTGAAATTGATTGGTGAAAAGGTGGACAAGGAAACAGCTGAGCTTTGTCGTCATGTACTTACATCGACGTACTTTTTATTTAATGACAAATTTTATGAACAAACTGACGGTGTTGCTATGGGGAGTTCATTATCCTCCATAGTAGCCAATCTTTTTATGGAGTACTTCGAAGATATGGCTTTGAAGACGGCAGCTCTTAAGCCAACTTGTTTTTGGAGGTACGTCGATGATACTTTTATGGTGTGGCCTCATGGGGAAGAAGCTCTCAACCGCCTTTTGGACCATTTTAATTGCATGCATCCCAACATCAGGTTCACAATGGAAGTTGAGAAGGAGGGGAAGCTTCCGTTTCTTGATGTTCTAGTTTACAGAAGAGATGATGGGAAACTGAGACTTAGCGTTTATCGAAAACCTACGCACACGGACCGCTATCTACATGCCTCGAGTTCCCATCCTCCGGCCCAACGTACTGGCGTTCTTCGGACGTTAGATAGAAGAGCTTACGCCATTTCGGATGCAGAAAGTTTGACGCAAGAACTAGATCATCTCAAAGTTGTGTTTCAACAGAATGGCTACACAGATAAGCAGATCCGCTGTGCTTTACAGTTTGATCCATCACCTGAACCATTAAATGAGACCCATAAATCAGTTGCTTTCCTACCTTTTGCCGGGAGTATTTCATCAAAGATAGGAAGAATTTTAAAAAAAAGTATGACATAAGAGTGTTTTTCGTCCGCCAGTAAAGACGAGAGCACTTCTTGGATCTGTGAAGGATGATTTGGGTCTGACGAAGCCCGGGGTGTATAAGATTCCCTGTCAATGTGGGAAAACGTATATTGGTCCAGACTATCCGTACCATTCAGGACAGATGTATTGAACATCAATGGCACACACGTTTGCTCCAGCCCGAGAAGTCGGCGGTAGCTGAGCATTGTCTCGATGAGGGACATAGAATGTTATATAACGAAACTCACATGGTTGCTTCAACATCTTGTTACTGGGACTGTGTCTTAAAGGAATCCATAGAGATTCGATTATCTGACAATCTGATTAACAGAGACAAAGGCTACCTTCTTAGTAAATCCTGGAACCCGGTGTTATCAGATGTTAAAAAACAACGGTTGGTACTTCATAAATCTGAATAATAATTTTATCATCGATTATCGATTTCGCCGGACTCTACCACCGGAGCGCTGTATGTCTTGTGCGTCAGAGGGCAGTTACTGTCACTTCTTGTGCACGCACTATGGATCTTCCTCGATGGATAAAGGAGCCGCCGATTGCACTGGTAACTCAGTTCCGGCGAGATTGTCTATCAGCAAGCTCACCTAAGGATGGCGGGCAGTTGCGCCGCTGAAGTATTGTGTCAAGTTGACTTTAGTATCCGGCTGCAGACCGGAGAAGATTACAAACAGTTATTACGCCGGGAAAACCTTTGTGGTCACGAATTATTTACAGTTGGTGGAAGCCGATCTTGGGGAACATCAGTTTATGTTTACGTGAGGCAACACTCACATTACGACTTATCTTAGACGATAGGTTAACGAGAGGGAAACTTACTTTTTTAGCATTTATAGATCTGGAGAAAGCATTTGAAATGTGGTTGGAAGACACTGTTTCAAATTCCGAAAGCGGGAGGGGGAAAATATAGAATGCAAAGAATTATATTCAACTTGTAGAAAAACCAGATAGCAGGCATTAGAGTCGAAACGCATGAAAGGGTCAGTTGTTGGGAAGGGAATAAGACAGAGTTGTATTCATTCTCTAATGTTGTTCTATCTGTACACTAAGCGTGCTGTGAAGGAATGCAAGGAGAAATTGGAAGAGGGCATTAAAGTCCAAGGAGAAGAAATGAAAACTTTGCTGTTTGCCGATGACATAGTAATTTTGTTAGAGACTGCAAAATATATGGAAGAGCTATTAAATGGAATGTACAATGCCTTGAAAGGAAGGTATAAGATGAACAGTAATAAGAGTAAAACAAGGGTAATGGAATGCTATCTAAGATGTTCAGACGATTCTGAAGATATTAGATTAGTTAATGATGCAATAAAAGAAGTAGTTGAGTTTTGATATTTGTGTAGAAAAATAACTTCTGTTGGCGGAATAGCAAAGATATAAAATGCAGAACACCTATGGGAAGGGAACCGTTCCTGAAGAAGCGACACCTATGGTGATAAGGATAAGCAGCATTGTCTCGAGTTCCACCTTTTCTCCAGATAAGGGAACGACGATTTTCCTCCAGAACACAAAATCATGACTTATATATGAACCGACCCTGGTGCCGTTCTTTACGAATCCAATCCGATGTTCGTTCGTCCAGTTTATCGGGCTAATCGGTGTCTCCTTTTTAATGGGACACACACATCATAGGCCTCCGTGCGGGGGAGCCACATTTCCGAATGCTATTTCGAACTCTGTGTGTTGATATTGAGCGTCCTGTTGCTGCCTGGAGAGTGCGTTGCAGCTGAGTTGCAATCAGCCTACTGTCGACGGCCAGTTAACCGGAGATAATGATCGTCTCTTGCTGATGTACCCCGTAGACGACCTTGTCTTTGTCATCATTTAACCATTCTTGTTGTCTGAAATCGCGTCCAGGTTCTGGAAACACACTTTGGGACACTCTAATAGCTGCAGCCACCTCCCTCGGTGTTCATCCCACTTCAAATCTTCCTATGGCTCTCAAATGTTCAAATGTTTGTAGAGCTTATGGGACTTAACTACGGGGTCATCAGTCCCTAAACTTACAAACTACTTACGAACTAGCTAAGACTAAGGACGGCACAAATATCCATGCCCGAGGGGGGATTCGAACCCCCGACCGTAGTGGCCGTGCAGACCGTGACTGGAGCGCCTCAGTCCCCTCGGCCACCGCGGCCGGCTCCTATGGCTCTCAGAGCCATATTTTCTGGTTCGACACGTTGATGTTGCATCTCATTATCTGCTCACTACACTATCTGAACCGAACTACTTGCGTTATTCATTTGGTAGTGTAAACACAAATCGAAAAAAAAGAAAAAAAAAATAGTTCAGGGGTAACTTACTGCTATTACCACTGTCTCAGTTACCGTAAGGTTGTCTCCACTGCGTGTAACTAACAGGAAGCCGTCTAACCATTTTATTTCATTCTGCCGATGAAAATTCTTCAGAACTTATATATCGCAGCTGATACCTTTTTTGTTTTGAGCAGTATACATTTCCATTCACAAAGTTGGGTATCATTCGTTTGTAATAAATTTCAAAAGTCACTACAGTTTTGGGACTTTTCCGTTGGAATGCAGTTACATCGCCTGACGAATAACTCTCCGGCAACAAGTGCAGCAGTCTGACGAATTGTTACTTTGTAAAATCATTCCTTTATAATGAATTAAAAGCTAATATATATCAGTACAAAATATCTAGGAAAAATCACAAATAATATGATTTTTTTAGAAATACTGTCATCATTTTTGCATACAAAAACACACACACCATAAAAAGCAAAATCGTCAAAAATAAATAAATAAATAAATAAATAAATAAAAAATAACTCTTACATTTCTAAATCCTGATATATACAAAATCTCTTGTAACTCCTGTAATAAGTATTATATATGCCAAACTGGATTTAATTTCACCATTTTCACCATTCGTTATAATGGACAAACTAGAGAGAGTGAAAAATAACCACCCACTTTTTACCAGCACTTACAATCGGAAAGTCATTCAGTAGGCACTATGAAAAATGCACTCAAAATTTTACATATAATACAGAAAGGTTTTTAAATGAATATTCTGTGGGAAATTGAAATGTGAATCCATGCAACTAGCGACGCAAATAGTTTATTAAACGATCAAACCGATTTTAAACATAAGAATTGCATTGATAATTTTATTGATAGTTTAACGCTGGACAAAAGGTTGTACAGCTCACATTGATCAGAGGTCGTACTAAATGCCCAAGTCAACCAATGACTAAATAAGGACAACCATGTCAAACATAAATGTATCATCTATAATGTCCTCCTAAAATTTCAAATAAGATCTTTAACCATACTTGCTCCTTAATTACACAGAAATAATAAATAGAATTACGCCATATCTGATAAGTTCCATATTTTCTCTTTAAAAGAAAAATTTGTAAACCTGCAGTATTCTGAGGCACTAATAGATACGGTAACTGGCTAAAATTCGTGAAAATATAAAACACCACCTCATAAATAGTGATTTAAAGCAGTTACGGCCTATAAATACCGTACGTACTGCACTTTATAATTGACATTTGTAAATTTTTTATGTAAATTTACGTATCCAGTACTTGGATACATACTGATAGTAGAAAATGTTTTCGCAGAAAGACACTTCACGTCGGCACTTCCACCGAAAGATAGCTGGTGTATAAATAAATAAAGTATTACAGTGAAACTTCCTGGCAGATTAAAATTGTGTGCGGGAACCGGGACTCGAACCTGGGACCTTTGCCTTTCGCGGGCAAGCGCACTACCGACTGTGCTATCCCGACACGACTCACGATGCCGCCTCACAACTTTACTTCCGCCAGTACCTCGCCTCCTACATTCCAAACTTCACAGAAGTTCTCCTGCGAACCATGCAAGACTAGCACTCCTGGAAGAAAGGATATGGTGGAGACATGGCTTAGCCACAGCCTTTCTTCCAGGAGTGTTAGTCTTGCATAGTTCGCAGGAGAACTTCTGTGAAGTTTGGAAAGTAGGAGGCGAGGTACTGGCGGAAGTAAAGTTGTGAGGCGGCATCGGGAGTCGTGTCGGGATAGCACAGTCGGTAGTGCGCTTGCCCGCGAAAGGCAAAGGTCCCAGGTTCGAGTCCCGGTTCCGGCACACAATTTTAATCTGCCAGGAAGTTTCATATCAGCGTACACTCCGCTGCAGAGCGAAAGTTTCATTCTGGAAACATCCCTTAGGCTGTGGCTAAGCCATGTCTCCACCATATCCTTTCTTCCAGGAGTGCTAGTCTGGCTTGGTTCGCAGTAGAGCTTCTGTGAAGTTTGGAAAGTAAGAGGCGAGGTACTGGCGGAAGTAAAGTTGTGAGGCTGCATCGTGAGTCGTGTCGGGATAGCACAGTCGCTAGTACGCTTGCCCACGAAAGGCAACGGTCCCAGGTTCGAGTCCCTGTTCCGGCACACAATTTTAACCTGCCAGGAAGTTTCATATTACCGCACACTCCGCTGCAGAGTGATAGATTCATTCTGGAAAGATTTACAGTATTTTAGACCAACCTTTTTCATTTACGTGAATCAAAATTATTTTAAAATTCCAGTTAATACACTTGTTGAAGTTCCCTGCGGTCGATTCACAGTACGGCGTCCGTCTATTCCACCCTTCCCTCTGAAAGCCCTCTGAAGTTTTGAGTTAAAGGCTTAGCCACAGCCTTTCTTCCAGGAGTGCTAGTCTTGGATGGTTCGCAGGAGGGCTTCTGTGAAGTTTGGAAAGTAGGAGGCGAAGTACTGGCGGAAGTAAAGTTGTGAGGTGGCATCGTGAGTCGTGTCGGGATATGACAGTCGGTAGTGCGCTTGCCCGCGAAAGGCAAAGGTCCCAGGTTCGAGTCCCGGTTCCGGCACACAATTTTAATCTGCCAGGAAGTTTCATATCAGCGTACACTCCGCTGCAGAGCGAAAGTTTCATTCTGGAAACGTCCCTTAGGCTGTGGCTAAGCCATGTCTCCACCATATCCTTTCTTCCAGGAGTGCTAGTCTGGCTTGGTTCGCAGTAGAGCTTCTGTGAAGTTTGGAAAGTAGGAGGCGAGGTACTGGCGGAAGTAAAGTTGTGAGGCTGCATCGTGAGTCGTGTCGGGATAGCACAGTCGGTAGTACGCTTGCCCGCGAAAGGCAACGGTCCCAGGTTCGAGTCCCGGTTCCGGCACACAATTTTAACCTACCAGGAAGTTTTTTATTACCGCACACTCCGCTGCAGAGTGATAGATTCATTCTGGAAAGATTTACAGTATTTTAGACCAACCTTTTTCACTTACGTGAATCAAAATTATTTTAAAATTCCAGTTAATACACTTGTTGAAGTTCCCTGCGGTCGTTTCACAGTACGGCGTCCGTCTATTCCACCCTTCCCTCTGAAAGCCCTCTGAAGTTTTGAGTTAAGGTCGCACCGCGGCCGGTCTGTAGGGAGCGTTAAACACAGCGGGCAACTCATTGGCGGCAGATGAGGGGGTACCACTGCGCGACCCGGGCCTTTGCTGGCTCGGGCATCGACCACCCCTCACCCTGGTGCGTCATTTCTGCCTGTAGCGCTGCTTGGCCATCGCAGACAGCAATTCTATTACAGGGCCATTGCATCGTCGGCGGTCACTAAACCCGCAACCCACGCCGTACCATCAGGAAACAAATTACACGCTTGGATACAGAACACGAGCCGGAACACAGACGTCAAAGGCCGCTGGAACAACGTGTTGACAATAGCAAAAACAATCTCTGCGTAAAGGCCAACGTAACCACCCAAATATTACAAGGTGGTTGTAGAGTCAGTATCTAATAACAATCATTTCAAAATGTATCTCATTTATGAAAGTTTTACTTCCAAAGAATACATTATTAGGGGGTACCACAACAGCGTTGGAAAAGGACAGAAACGGACTTTGTAACGAAGCATGTGGGATTTATTCCCATTTTTTGGCATTACAGAACCTACCAATAACAGTGTTGCATAATAATAGGTATGAATGTAATTATGTCTATTATTTTTCTTCTCCAATATTTTTGTCATTCTTTTTCATAAAGTGACTAGCTGAAGTTATTTTTTATTATTTGACGGCGCAGAAGCTTGCTTAATTAGCAAATATTGATTAGTTAATGCCAGAGTCGTGTTGTTATATTCCAGATAGTATGCTAATTAGTACTTCTGTTAAAACTAATTACGTTCTTTCCTCATAATATTAAAGTAGGTGGAAGTTTAAGGAGGCAAGTTCCAGGCAGATGTCAATATTTGATGGCTTGATGCCACAACAAGCTTCAACAGAGGAAGTTACTGCACGACGTTCCGTTTTAAACTTCACGGAGAAAAAAATGGATCATGCAACGCTGTCTATTCTGGGCAAAGGACTCAATTTTGCACCTACACAAAGTCCAGTACCTCTTAGAAGTTTCGTGAGTGGTGTTGAAGAAGGTGTACGACGCGTTCCTATGGACACTGCTGAAGAAATAAGAAGTGAAACTTCTGAAAGCTACTCCTCATCGCAGTAATGTAACTTCTGAGGAAAGGGGTGCACTACAAAATCTTTGAGAGGATCCGGATAGTGGTGTTGAAGGCTGATAAAGGTAATTCAATTGTTCTGTTACCTCGTAGGCTTATTTGGAGAAGATGTATGGTCTGCTTAGTGATACTACGTACAGGAAGATTGAACATGACCCTACAGCATGTGTGCAACGGAAGGCGTGTACACATTTGAATTCTTCACCGTTTGCTCCAGAGACCATCAAGCGGTTAAAACCACATGGGATGGTACCACCTAGACCGTATGGTCTGCCTAAAGTGCACAAAGAAGGTATTCCTTTACGGCCTATAGTGAGTAATATTGACGCCCCCACATACGATTTAGCAAAGCATCTTGACACTCTTGCGATATGATCTCACAATTTACATATCAAACTCTAATTCTTATCATTGAAAATGTCCGTACCCCGTCGAGTTTACATTCAAAAGATTCGTCTTGATGAGTAGAATGTGATTGTGAGGTTAAAATATTCAGAAAATGGCAGTGAGGAAAACTTGACTCCTTACATTTATACACTGTGTTTAGAATGAAAAACTTAAATTAATAATGACTACATTTTCACATTGTTTATCTCTTCAATGAATCACACAGACAGAAAAAATAATTGTTGAACACTGCAACTTACTCCATTACAAAGATATTTTGGTAAAGAAGTAGAAGAAAAGGAAAATTAAACATGTTGTTGTTATGGTCTTCAGTCCGGAGACTGGTTTGATGCAGCTCTCCACCCTACTCTATCCTGAGCAAGCCTTTTCATCTCCTCATAAGAACGGCAACCCACATTCACTTGAATCTGCTTACTATACGCGTCTCTTGGTCTCCCACTGCGATTTTTACCCCACACACTTCCCTCCAATGCTTCCTGTCCACACTGCTTATCGTCCATGTTTCACTCCCGTACAAGGCAACACTCCACACAAATGCCTTCAGAAAAGACTTCCTTACCCTTAAATTAACATTCCATGTTAGCAAATTTCTCTTTTTCAAAAATGCTTTTCTTTCCATTGCCATTCTGCATTTTACATCCTCTGTATTGCGACCATCGCATGTTATTTTACTATCCAAGTAACAAAACTCATCTACCACCGTCATTGTTTCGTTACCTAATCGAATTCCTTCAGCATCGCCTGATTTTCTAAGACCGCATTCCATTATTTTTGTTTTGCTTTTGTTAATGTTCATTTTATACGCTCTCTTCCACATGCTGTCCATTCTATTCAACTGCTCTTCCAGGTCCTTTGCTGTCTCTGACAGAATTACAATGTCATCAGCAAAACGCAATGTTTTTATTTCTTCCCCCTGAACTTTAATTCCTATTCCAAATTTTCCTTTGCTTTCCTTCACCGCCTGCTCGATATACAAATTGAATAACATCGGAGAAAGGCTACAACCCTGTCTTACTCCCTTCTCAACTGATGCTTCCCTTTCATACCCTTCGGGTCTAATAACTGCGGTCTGGCTTTTGTACAAGTAAATAACTCTCCTTTCCCTGTATTTTACCCCTGCTGACTTCAGAATTTGAAAGAGTGTATTCCAGTCAACATTGTTAAATGCTTTCTCCAAATCTACAAAAGCTAAAAATGTAGGTTTGCCTTTCCTTAATCTATCTTCTAAGATAAGACGTAAAGTGAGTATTGCCTCCCGGGTTCCAATGTTCCTCCTGAATCCAAACTGATCTTCCCCGAGGTCAGCTTCTACCAGCTTTTCCATTCTCCTGTAGATAATTCGTGTTACAATTTTGCAACCATGACTTATCAAACTGATGGTTCTGTAATTTTCACACCTGTCTGCGCCCGATTTCTTTGGAATGGGGATTATTACATTTTTCTTAAAGTCTGAGAGCATTTCATCTGTCTCATACATCCTACACACCAGTTCAAATAGTCTTGTCATGGCTGGCTCTCCCAGAGACTTCAGTAGCTCTGAGGGTATGTCATCTACTCCTGGGGCCTTGTTCCGACCTAGGTCTTTCAAGGCTCTGTCAAATTCATCTCTCAGTATAGTATCTCCTATTTCATCTTGATCTACTTCCTCTTCCCTTCCTACAACATCGTCTCTAATTTCATTTCCTTTGTAGAGCTGCTCTATGTACTCTTACCACCTTTCAGTTTTCCCTTCTTTGCTGAGAACTGGTTTCCCATCTGAGTTCTTGATATTCGTAGAGTTGCTTTTCTTGTCCCCAAATGTCTGTTTTATTTTCCTGTAGGCGGTATCTACTTTTCCTCGTCTTATACATTCTTCTACGGATTTGCACTTGGCTTCTAGCCACTCCTGATTAACCATTTTGCACATCCTGTCAATCTCATTTTTTAGTCGTCTGTACTCCATTTTGCCTGTTTCATTTACTGCATTTTTATATTTTCTCCTTTCATCAATTAACTGTAGTATTTCCTGTGATATCCAAGGATTTTTTGTAGATCTTGCCTTTCTACCTATTTTGTCCTCTGCTGCCTTCACTATTTCATCTCTCAATGCTACCCATTCCTCTTCTACTGTTTTATTTCCCCCTGTTTCTGTCAATTGTTGCCTAAATCTCCCTCTGATATTCTCCAGAACTTCACTTCCCTTCAATTTATCAGAGTCCCATCTCCTTATTTTCCTACCTTTCTGCAGTTTTTTCAGCTTCAGCCTACAGTTCATGACTAACAAGTTATGGTCAGAGTCTATATCTGCCCCTGGGTATGTCCTGCAGTTTATAACCTCGTTCCGGTACCTATTACAAAATCTATCTGCTACCTTCCGGTGTGTCCTGGTCTCTTCCACGTATACAACCTTCTTGTGTGATTCTTAAACCACGTGTTTGTTACGATTAAATCATGTTCCGTGCAAAATTCTACCAGGCGAATTCCTCTTTCATTCCTTCTGCCCAGTCCATATTCACCTACTATTTTTCCTTCTCTTCCTTTTCCTACTACCGAATTCCAGTCTCCCATCACAATTAAGTTTTCCTCTCCCTTAATTGTCTGAATAATTTCCTTTAGCTCCTCATATATTTCTTCGATTTCCTCATCATCGGCAGAGCTAGTTGGCATATAAACCTGTACTACTGTTGTCGGTGTTGGCTTCGTATCTATCTTGATAGTGATAATGCGATCACTGTGCTGTTCGTAGTAGTTTACCCGCATTTCTATTTTCTTATTCATTATCAGTCCTACTCCTGTGATACCCCCAACTGATTTTGTATTTATAATCCTGTACTCACCTGACCAGAAATCCTGTTCATCCTGCCACCGAACTTCACCAATCCCCACTGTATCTAACTTCAACCTATCCATTTCCCTTTTTAAATTTTCTAATTTTCCTACCCGATTAAGGGATCTAACATTCCACGCTCCGATCCGTAGAATGCCAGTATTGTCTTTCCTGATGACAACATCCTCCTGAGTAGTCCCCGCCCGGAGATCCGAATGGGGGGCTATTTTACCTCCGGAATATTTTACCCGAGAGGATGCCATCATCATATTTCCATACAGTAGAGCTGCATGTCCTCTGGAATGTAACGGCTGTAGTTTCCCCTTGCTTTCAGCCGTTCGCAGTAACTGCATGGCAAAGCCACATTATTGATGTTACAAGGCCAGCTCAGTCAATCATCCAGACTGTTGCCCTTATAACTACTGAAAAGGCTGCTGCCCCTCTTCAGGAACCACACGTTTGTCTGGCCTCTCCACAGATACCCCTCCGCTGTGGTTGCACCTACGGTACGGCTATCTGCATCGTTGAGGCACGCAAGCCACCTCACCTCGGCAATGTCTGTGGTTCATGGGGATGGACCGTGTCCGATGCGGAAAATATACCAAAAGAACTTGCACATTTAAGGACAATGGATACTCGACTCTGCAAATTAACAGGGTCTTCTCACCTAAAACCAGCAACCCCGAAGTGCATAAAGAGGAAAACGCGCCAGCTAAGTTTCCTTCCATTCGTTGGAAATGTCTTCTTCAAAACAGGAAGAACACTTAATAATTACCAAGTGAAAGTGATTTTCGGTCCACCATCTAAGATTTCTAACTTGTTGGGATCAGTAAAGGATGATTTATTACTGCGGAATGCTGGAATTTATAAAATACCTTGCGAGTGTGGTATGGCCCATATAGGACAGACAACACGCACCGTAGAAGAACGTTGTACTGAACATCAACGTTGCACTCGTCTTCTGCAGCCCAGCAAGTCTGCAGTTGCAGAGCATTGTATTTCTAACAGGCATAGAATGGAGTATGATAAGACATAAATTTTGGCCACAACAACATCCTTCTGGGACCCCATTATAAAAGAATCCTTTGAAATACGCATTGCGGAAAATCTGATGAACCGTGACAGCGGCTACCAGCTGAATAACGCGTGGAATCCCGTTATCTCCGAGATTTTTTCTAGACGAAGACGCCAGATACCTCCGGTAACTGCGGCCAGCGGCTCTATCGAAGACAGCTGATCATTGCAGTTCCACCAGCGAGGGCGCTGCCGCCGGGCCGTGTGGTACTTCTGCCACCGTCACCGCCACCGTGTCCTCGACGCATGCGCGGTAATACCACCAGCGTACTATATAAGGCGTAGCTGAGAGTGTCTTCGTCTCCCAAAACCCTGTGGTATACCCTATTCTCACCGATCCTGGACCTCTGCCACGCCTCCAACAAACTATTCTTCCCGGCCTTCAACTACATACACTCCATATCCTTTCCCAGGGCAACTTCCGCACCCTTCCCTTACCGGATAACGAACATCGTCTCGATATCTACCCCTCCTACCAACCCTGATCCCTTCCCAGTAGCATCAGCGCCCCTCCCCTCTCTCCCATATTTTCCTCCCCCCCCCCCCGCTTGGCTACCCCTCTCCCACGCCCAGAGTCTCGTCAGTCCTTTTGTCCCTCCTTTTCCCCTCTCATATCCCCTCCCCCCTCCCCCGCGCTTCCCCCATCCCTGTCCACCTCCTCCCCATCCATCCCCCTCCCACCCGCGGGGCGTCTCGACCTTTTAAACGTGCACAGTGCTAGTGTGTACAGTGACATCTGTGTGGTTTTTTATCAGTGCCTCCACGATCAGTGTCAACGAGTTTTACAATGTGCGGCGTCAACTGTCTCCGCGTTCGTCTTTGTGTATCTTCCAATGAAGTTTTAAACCGCCGCCGTGGCCTTGGACAGTTTTACTGAATATGTGTGCTTTCATTAGCGCTTGATTGTACCTGTTCTCGTTCTCCCATGTATGTTTGTCTCATTGTTCACTTACGTTTGGCCTTCAAAGACTCAACTTGCCTATTGTTTTTAAAATCTCCCATTTTTTATTCATCTGTATTATGTTCTTCACATAATTTCATGACATGTATTTCGAAGGGCTGAAGAGCAGCAGTGCAGCTGCTACCAGCCTGCTGACTGTAAATAGTTGGCTTTAAAATGACAATAAAGAAAAAAAAAGTGTCTTCGTCAGTCCTTGTTGGGTCACCTGAAGATTACTGGCAGGTGTCCAGTTGAAATATCGTGGAATGAAGTTTACGCCGGCCGGCTACAAACCCGAAATCTTTTTGAACAGTTGATTCGCCGGGAAAATTTCAAATTGTACAAAATGATTGTTGACAAACCTATTTCATTAAATATGTAAACGAAACACTATTAATATAACCGAGATTTGTATATCTCAGTTTTATGTAGGCCATATTTTACTATTGCAGGTTAAATGCCATTGTTAACTTTCCCATTATAATTAATTTAATGCTCATAATTAACAATACGTACTTTTCAGTGTCATTGTTTGGATGATCCAAATAGGATGCTTTCGTGCCATGTAAATGAGTCTGGTGTCATATTTGATCTGAAGCACAATCCACGTCACTCTGAACTCTGATTTGAACAACTATGTAGAGGTTATAATCAATGTTAGTCGTGTGAAAAGTGTTTCTACCGAACTGTGACAATTTGTGTAATTGACGTGTGGAATGTGCGAACTGGATACGTTGGCCTTAAATGGTGACAACTGGGCACTAATGATTCATTAAAGTGTCAAACAAATGTAATTCTACGTGTCACCTACATTATTTGTAGCAGATTAGTTTTGTACCATGAAATTTCAGCCAGCTGTTACAGACAGCGCCGATCTACGAGAACTACGAAAGACAACGAGCTACGACTCGGTATGTTACAACTTGAAAAACAACATATCAATTAAAACAAGAATTTCTGTGGTGAATGACGCATATTAGAGGAAAAGAAGAGTTTTCTGTACCGATGTGGCAAAGATTTGAAGAAAAGAGTAATAACATGTTTCGTTTGAAGTTCTCTTCCACATTGTGCGGATATATGGGCGTTGTGGAAGTTAGGGCAGATCTGGAACCTTTTGAGATGTGGGAGGATGGTACTAATAATCTGAAAAGACACATTTAAAAGCAAAGAGTACTGAGAGGGAAAGCAATGTCAATTACTGGAGATAATAAAAAGTAGGAAATTAAATTGGAATGGGCTTATATTGAGGAATATCTCCTGAGAATATGACCTTTCATACTTCCCCTGAACAACACTTATTCTCTACTAAACATGTAGGAAAAACTTAGGTATCACACTGTCTGTTGAAAGGGATAAATGACCACTGCAGTTAGGTCCCATAGCAAACAAAAAGAATGTCTGGGACGTAACAGTGCATCGCAATAGTCAGTGTATGATGTATGTTAATGTTGACAACTGGGCACTAATGATTCATTAAAGTGTCAAACAAATGTAATTCTACGTGTCACCTACATTATTTGTAGCAGATTAGTTTTGTACCATGAAATTTCAGCCAGCTGTTACAGACAGCGCCGATCTACGAGAACTACGAAACCACTGGAATTTTCTTTGGCGAAGTCCGTTATCGCTGACGTTATATATATCGCGTTATATCCTGAGATAAACGTCGACTCCGGAGCTGTCATCTTTCAACTCGCAACGACGACAGCTGCAATTGATTCCTATGTAATTTAGCATTTAAAGAGCGTCTGGATAATGTTTGAGTCACACAAAGATTATTCAGCAGAAGAATATCTGTGGCCGCCAGCGCAGTGACGCCTATTTCATGATTTGAATGATGAATTGGGTAGCGTAACTCAAATATATGATTCGGCCACTAACCGAAAGTTTGAGCAGCAACCATCTCAATCTAGTAGAAACTAAAAGATGTCCACTGAACAACTTTCTTGCCCTCGTACACTGCTCCACAACCATTCCAATTGCTATAGTCATGTTACAAAGAAAAGGGTCATTCTGGAAAAGTACAAACTATTTACTTTTTTGGATAAGAGCCGATTCCGGTGACTACGGAAATAAAGTAGTAGCGGTTTTCATCATGAAGGCGTAACGATACATTTACATTCTCAATTCCCATATTATAATAATTTTACCACGGGGTAAGAAAAATGTTTTTTTTTTCTTTTTAATTTCAAAAATGTCATACACTACTCGATTGATAAGCACTCTACTAAATTATTAGACAGGAAAAATCTAACAAGATATAATTTGCATTCTAGCGTAAAACTGTAATGCATATTTTGTGTGCACACACGACGGTGTGGTATTCAGTATAGAACCTATTTTTATGCAGATCTCGACGCTATTTTACCCTGCGCAACCATTTTAATTTCTGAATAATAACAAGACGCATAAATTTGAATTTGTTTACTGTGTGCGTCTCTTTGCGATTTTAACCCACCCCCTTCTCCTCCCAAAGACACGCTTACTTGCAATGATGATTCCTTGTGGTCTCTGAATGTGTTTATCCCTTCTTTTACTCGAGATATTCCAGAACATTTGTCCCCAGTTCATTTCAGTACGCCCTCATTAGTTACACAACCAGCCATCTAATATTCAACATTTCAGACTGAATCCTCTTTTTATCTAAGCTATTTATCTTTCAGGTTTCACTCCTGTATACCGCTAAACTCCACGAAAAGGCCTTCCGAAACACGTTCCTAACACGTAAATTAGTATTCGATGTTAAGTCTTCTCTTCTTCAAAAAAGCTTTCTTTCTGTTAAAAAATTCTGTATTTTATATCTTCACTACCCCGACCATATGAAGACTTTGCTGCCCAAATAACCTATTTACATTACTACCCTTATTACCTAGTTTTCTAATCTGATTTCCTCAGCATCACCAGATTAAATTCCACTATATTCCATTACTATTAATTTCCTCATCTTCATGATCACTTTGTACACCTGTTTCAGAGTCCTCTCCCTTCCATTCAATTTGTCTTCCAGGGCCTTTGCTGTATCCTATAGAATTATTATTTCATCAAAAACTTCAAAGTTTTTACACCTTATCCGTGAACTTAGATCTTGTTTTTCTATATGTCTTCGCTTTCCTTCAAAGCTTGCTCATTTAGTAGATCGAAAAACATTGCATGAAAGCTAGTAATCTAGAATGAAACTTTCACTCTGCAACGGAGTGTGCGCTGATATGAAACTTCCTGGCAGATTAAAATTGTGTGCCGGAACCAGGACCCGAACCTGGGACCTTTTCCTTTCGCGGGCAAGCGCACTACCGACTGTGCTATCCCGGCACGACTCACGATGCCGCTTCACAACTTTACTTCCGCCAGTACCTTGCCTCCTACTTGTGAGGCGGCATCGTGAGTCGTGCCGGGATAGCACAGTCGGTAGTGCGCTTGCCCGCGAAAGGAAAAGGTCCCAGGTTCGGATCCTGGTTCCGGCACACAATTTTAATCTGCCAGGAAGTTTCAAGCTAATACTCTGTCATACGATTTCTCAAACACTGCGTTCCTTTGATGCCCTACGATTTATAGCTGTTGACCAGTTTCTGTATAAGTTATATACAACTTTTAGTTTCCTGTATTACAACACTGAAGAATTTTAAAGAATATATCCACACAATATTGTGAAAACCATTCACCAGTTCTACAAAGACTATTAACGGAGGATCACCTTTCTTTAACCACTTTTCTAAAGTAAATCGTAAGGTGAATATTGCCCACTGTTGCTACATTCCTTCTAAATCAACCTGATATTCCCCGGGATCGGTTCCTAACAGTTTTTTCACCTCTAGGCGCATCATTTTTGTGTATTGTTGTTGTCTTCAGTCCACAGAATGGTTTTATACAGCTTTCCAAGCTATCTCGACCTGTGCAAGTCTCTTCATCTGAGACAACGTTCGGCAACCTACATCCTTTTGAATCTGCTTACTGTATTCGTCCTTTGGTCTCCCTTTACGATTTTTACCCCACACACTTCCTTCTAAAGCTAAGATGACCAATATATCCCTCCTCTTAGTCAGGATATGCCAGAAAGTCCTTTTCTCCCCATTTCGATTAAGCATCTACTCCTTAGTTACGTGATCTACCCATCTAATTTTCACCATTCATCTATAGCACCACATTTCAAAAGCTGCTATCATCTGTTTGTCTGAACTCCATATCGTCCGCGTTTCACTCCCATATGATGCTACACTCCAGACAAATGTTTTCAAAAAGGACTTCCTAACATTTACATTAATATTGGATGTTAACAAGTTTCGCTTCTTTAGAAACGTTTTTCTTCCCATAGCCATTCTACATTTTATATCTTCTTTACTTCGGCCATCAGAACTTATTTTGCTACCCAAATAACAAAACTCATCTACTACTTTTATGGTCTCGTTGCCTAATCTTATTCCTTCAGCATCACCTGGTTTTCTGACATTACATTCCTTTACCCACGTTTTACTCTTGTTACTGTTCATCTTATATCTTCCTTTCAAGACACTGTCCATACCATTCAATTGCTGTTCCAGGTATTTTGCAGTCTTCAACAAAATTACTATGTCATCGGCAAACAGCAAAGTTTTTATTTCTTCTCCCTGAACTTTAATGCCTCCTCCAAATTTCTCCTTGCATTCCTTTAAAGAGCGTCTGAATAATGTATGAGTCACACAATGAGTCCTCAATGTACATATTGAACAACAGTGGGGAAAAGCTACAACCCTGTGTTACTCCCTTCCCAACCTCTGTGTCCCTTTCATGCCTTTCAACTCTAATAACCACTGTCTGGTTTTTGTATGGGTTGAATATAACTCATCGCTCCCTATATTTTACCCCTGCTACCTTCAGAATTTGACATTGTCAAAAGCTTTCTCTAAATCTAAAACAGCCAAAAACGTAGGTTTGCCTTTCGTTAGCCTATGTACTAAGATAAGTCGTAATGTGAGTTTTGACTCCCGTGTTGCTACATTTCTCCAAAATCTAAACTGAGCTTCTCCGAAGTTAGATTCCACAAATTTTACCATTCGTCTGTATGTAATTCGTGTTAGTATTTTGCAACCATGACTTGTTAAACTGCTGGTTCTGTAATTTTCACATTTGTCTGCACTTGCTTTCTTTGGAATTGGAATTGCAATATTCCTCTTGAAGTGGGAAGGTATTTCCCCTGTCTCATACATCTTGCATAGCAGATGGACCAATTTTTCCATGACTGGCTCTTCTAACGCTTTCAGCGGTTCAGACGGAATATCATCTACTCCATGGGCTTTGTTTCGACACAAATTCTTCAGCGCTCTGTCATATTCCACTCCTATCTCATCTTTTTCCACAATGTCTTTTATTTCTAGAATACTGCCTTCATTTCCTTTGAACAAGCCCTCTACATATTTCTTCCATAGCTCAGCTTTCCCCTATTTGCTTAGTACTGGTTTTCCGTCAGTTTTGTTGATATTCATACTGCTGCTTTTCTTGTCTCCAAATATCTCTTTTATTTTCCTGTAGGCGGTAATTATCTTTCCCCTAGTTATACATTCTTCTACGGTTCTGCATTTGTCCTCTAGCCATTCCTGCTTAGCCAGTCGGCACGTCCTGTCAATCTCATTTTTCAGACGTTTGTACTCACTTTTGCCTGCTTCACTTGCGGAATTTTTATATGTTCTCCTCTCATCATTTAAGTTCAATATATCCTGTGTTATCCAGGGATTTCTATTGTCATTCTACCTATATGATCTTCTGTGGCCTTCACTACCCTATCTCTCAGAGCTACCCATTCTTCTTCTACTGTATTACTTTCCCCCGTTTCAGCCAATCCTTGCTAATTCTCCCTGTGAAACTCTCACCCACCTCTGGTTCCTTCAATTTGTCCAGGATCCATATCCTAACTTTTCTACCTTTCTGTAGTATCTCAAGTTTTAATCTGTAGTTCATAACCAATAAGTTATGGTCAGAGCTTATATGTGACCCTTAGTATGTCTTCCTTACCATTATTAAATCAATCTGGTACCTTCCAGTGTCTCCTGGTCTCTTCCACGTATACAGCGTTCTTTCATGATGATTAAACTAAGTGTTGGCGAACGTTAAATAGTACTCTGTGAAATTTCAACGAGGCCATATCCCTTTCCATTACTTTTTTCTAAGTCCATGTTCACTTACTGCATTTCCATCTCCTACCTTTCCTACTATTGAGATCCTGTCCCCCATCGAAAACAAGTATTCATCTCTCTTAACTTTCGGAATGATTTCTTTTATCTCCTCACACATTTCTTCGATACCCTCATCATCTGCCGTGCTAGTTGGCATATAAACTTGTACTACTGTGGTCGGTATTGGCTTTGTGTCTATCTGTGCTACGATAATGCGTTCACTATGCTGTTCATAGTAATTTACTCGCATTCCTTTTTTTTCTTATTCATTATCAGACCTACACCTGCGTTACCACCAACTGATTTTATATTTATAAACCTATACTTACCTGACCAAAAATCCTGTTCATCCTTCCACCGAACTTCACTAATCCCTACCTTATCTAACTTAAACCTATCCATTTCTCTTTTCAAATTTTCTACCTTATCTACACGATTAAGGATTAAAAAATTCCCCGCTCCGCCCCGTAGAATGCCTGTTTTTCTTGATAACGACATCCTCCTGAGTAGTCCCTGCCCGGAGATCCGAATGTGGGACTATATTACCTCCGGAATATTTCATACAGTAGAGCTGCATGACCTCGGGAGAAGTAACGACAGTGCTTTCCCCTTGCTTTCAGCCGTTCGCAGAAACTGCATGGCAAAGCCATGTTAGCCTATGTTACAAGGCCAGCTCAGACAATCATCCAGACTGTTGTCCCTATACCTACTGAAAAGTCTGCTGCACCTCTTCAGGAACCACACGTTTGTCTGGCCTCTCCACAGATACCCCTCCGCTGTGGTTCCACCTACGATATGGCTATCTGCATCGTTGAGGCATGAAAGCTACCCCACCTCATCAATCTCTGTGATTCATAGGGATGGAACAGTGATTTATTAAACTGCTATTTCTGTTATTTTGACGCCTGTCTGCACCTTCTTTCCTTGGAATTTTAATTATTACATTCTTATTCAAGTATTCCACCGCGCACATCGGGTGAGATAATTTGATAACGCTTGGATCTCCCAAGAATATCAGCAGTTCTGAGGAAATATAATCTAAACTAGTGGTTTCTCTTCCACCTATATTTTTCATTGCTCTGTAAAATTCTTTTTGCACTATCATATCTTCTGTTTGTAAATCTAAGGGACTTAACCCTTATCAATCCCTAGGTTTGCAAACTACTTTAACTTATGCTAAGGACAACACACACACACACACCCAAGCCCGAGGGAGGACTCTAACATCCGACGACGCGTTCTTTATCAAGGCGCCTTAAAGCGCGCGGCCGTTCCATCATCACTATATTCTATTTCAGTAGCAAATACTTTCTCTTCCCTTTCTATGATTCCTCCTTGTCGTTTCTTGTGTCTATTCCTTACATCTTTTCACTTTCCCCTCTTTTTCATCCGAGCTTTTGATATTGATAGAATATTTTTATTTTATTTATTTAGCCTGATCAGATTAGGGCCATCAGGCCCTCTCTTACATCGGACCAGGGTTTTACACATGCAGTATTTCTTTACATGTGAGTTACCTATAACATAATAATGATTTTTACAGATGAACAGTTAATGACATTATTTATACAGGTTGATTACATGTAAAAGGATGTAAATAAAAGGTAATAACTTAACTCTAAATAGGATTAATACTAACAGTACCACTGAGACACCTTCTGCTGCTGCTGCTGCTGGTGTAATAATAGAAGTAGCAACATTTATATTAGCAGATACAATATTTACTTTTGAATATATCGAGACTGGTTAACGCATGGCGAATTCTGACAGAAGCTGTACCTGGCGAGAGCAATGGCAGTTGAAGAATATCTGGGAGGAGGAATGGATGTGACGTACCTGGACCGCAGGGTAATAAAGACTGGCGTCATTATTGCTTTAGCAGATAATCCATTAACTGTCGTTTGAAGCTGGCAGTGTTATTCAGTTCTCTGATATACTGAGGTAGATTGTTCCAGAGCCTGGTTCCTGCTACTGAAAAGGATTTTGAGAAACCGGCTGAGTGATGGATAGGGACAGAAAGGGTTTTGCTCTGACAGGAACGAGTAGTTCTTTTATGTTGATCAGATAAGAGTGTTAAGGTCGAGGAAAGATATGAGGGACAGTGTACGTTGATAAGAGAGTAGAGGAAACAGAGTGTATGAAAATCTCTGCGCTTGTCAGCACGGAGCCAGGATAGTTGCTTATAAGATGGTGAAATGTGATCAAAGAGACATACAAGAGATGTTACATATATATCGAACGCAGGCATTCATGATTAGTTCCAGACGTCGTGAGCTTTCCCAAGAGAGACCTTGCAAGATAACATCACCGTAATCAATAATTGGAATTACAAGCGTTTGTATAAGTTTCTTTTTAAGATCGAGAGGAAAAAACATCTTATATCTCTGTAGGGCATGAAGAGATGCTGATGCCTTCCTACACACGGCGGCTGTGTGCTCAGCCCAATTTAGTTTATCGTCTATTATCACTCCCAGACTTTTTGCCGAGGTCGAAAAATAGATAGGTGTGTCATTTAATATTAATGGTGGTTGAGATTCGCGGTATTTGTGGTTAATGAGTCTAGAATGACCTACCAGAATCGCTTGTGTTTTACTTGGATTGAGCTTTAATCCTATATTCTGTGCCCACTTTGATAGTGCACATAGGTCAGAATTAAAATTCTCGATTGCTGCCTTCAGGTTTTTTGGTTTTGCACTTAAATACAACTGGAGGTCATCGGCATACATGTGGTACTTACAAAAGGACAAGACCGATGATACTTCATTTACATACAATGAAAAGAGAAGTGGACCTAGCACCGAACCCTGTGGTACGCCTGATAGAACTTTTCTCCACTGTGACTTTTCGGTGCCGGACATGACGCACTAAAGACGTGATGTCAAGTATGAGCGAAACCATTGCACCACGCCTTGAGAGAAATTTAGACTGCTAAGTTTAGCAAGTAAAATATCAAAGTCCACAGTGTCGAAAGCTTTGCTAAAGTCTAAGAAGCACATAATAGTCGCCTCTTGTCTATCCATTGCCTGCTTAAGATCGTCTGTTACTTTTATCAAAGCAGATGTTGTGCTGCGATATTTGCGAAAACCTGATTGGTGTTCGTCAAGAAGTTTATTAGTAGTCAAGTAGCTGGTTAGCTGATCATGTACAATATATTCTAGGGCTTTGGACAGTGCCGGAAGAATGCAGATAGGTCGGTAATCAGAGGGTGCTGTGGCAATGTCCTTTTTTGGCAGTGGCTTAACTAGTCCACGTTTCCATGCATCAGGAAAAACACTTGTGGCTAAGGACTGATTAAATATATCTGTTATGATGGGCAGCAGTGGATCAATAATCAGCTTTATCATTTGGATAGTGATACCATCATCCCCGGTAGATGCTGATGTAATACGCATAATGGCTTTTTTGACTGTATTTCCAGTAACATGCTTAAAACAAAACTTATTATGGTTAGCGTTGTTGATCCTCGTGATATGGTCAATAAGTGTTTGTTTCGTTTGGAGATCGACTGAAGTGGTAGGCGTTGTGAAATAATGATTTAGTTCCTCAATGGAGACAGTGGGTTCGGCTGCAGTTTTTATTTTCCCAATACCAAGACCGCGCAGGTTTTTCCAGAGAGCAGCCGGTCTATTTATGTTGTCGGTTAATGAATGGGCGTATCTGAGTTTAGCATTTCTCACAGCCTGGCTGACTCTGTTACGTTTCTGCTTGTACGAGGTGTGATTTTCAGGTTAGGGTGCAGTTTGTATGTCCGATGTGCAGTGTCTCTGAGATTCATGAGCTGTTTTAGTTCATCAGTTAGCCATGGTGCGGGTTTTCTTCTCACTTTTTTGGTTTTGATGGGCGCACAGCTGGTTAAGTTTATTTGTAATTTTGTGAAGAATAGATTTTCATGTCTCCAAATGTCTCTTATTTTTCTCTCGGCGATATCTGTTTTACCCCTAGTTGTATATTATTAACGGACCTGCCTGTACTGCTTAGCCTATCTGTACTTCCTTTCAACCTCATTTTTAGCAAACTGTACTCTTTTTCACCTGCTTCGTTTGCTGCAATACTGTATTTGCTCGTTTGATCTATGAACTTATGAATTTTGTGTGTTGCTAAAGCATTTGTTCTAGTTGTGATCTCAGTACATGACTCTCGGCGTCCTTCTGACGTCAACCAAACCGGTGACTACCAGCAACGGTTCTATGCCAATATATGGACGACTATTTCTGAAAATCAATTAATAGGCCATTATATGGTTCCTCTTCGTTTGATTGGTCGATTTTGTTTCAATTTTCAGTGCTCCAGCTCACTTGTATTTAATGACTATAGCAACACGCACACTCGTCGTTGAACTAGAAACAGTTCTTGTCCCTCGGCCAGTACGGTCACCGAAACCCAGACCTGTGGATTTTTTCCTTTTGGGTTTTGATAAATCTTTTGTGTATGAAACTGCTGCTAGGGTTTAAGCTCTCTGTACCTGGTACAGCAGGCAATATGGATATTTGAGAGAGTCGGGTAGTACGTCGTGCGCAATTGTCATGTGTGCAATAAGACTTGCTTTGTCCTTTTGATTACTTACTATAACCTACGTGTTACTATATGCTCTAAGCTACGTTTGCTTATAGCAAAATCAATAATTATTTTCAACCATCGCTTCTGTACCGCAGACGTTTCGGCGTGTGGACACACTGCTGCCTGTTTCAGTTTGACCTAAGTTATTCGAGAGACTCTGTATACCTGTTCAAATACTATTACGACTCTCCTTTTGTGATGATATATAATGTCTCAACACGTAATATTCTCTCTGAACGTATTTTAACACAAAACTAAAATTATTTTATATTTCAGAGTATGAAAAACACAATTTTTTTCAAATCAAATGTTTGTATAGTCTATGGGACGTAACTGCGGGGTCATCAGTTCCTAAACTTACAAACTACTTATGAACAACTTACGAACTAGGTCGGCACAAATATCCATGCCCGAGGGGGGATTCGATCCCCGACCGTAGTGGCCGTGCAGACCGTGACTGGAGCGCCTTAGTCTCCTCGGCCACCGCGGCCGGCTCTGTATACCTGTTTGGGGCTGCGCCTCCATGTAACATAAAACTTCTTGCATACTTCTCGTAAGGTTGCTGTTGCTCGCGAGTTTGAGCAAGTTGGCGTTCCTTTAAATTCCTACTGTTCGATTTGAAAACCAACCAATATTGAACAGCTGAATCGTCAGCTACAAGGCAGGCATCATCCATTCCATACAAGCAGAACCACTATATATATATCAGGTGTCCCAGCTATCTTGTCCACCCAAAATATCTCTGGAACAATAACAGCTATTGGAAAACGACTTTCACCGGTATCAATGTACGGCTGGGGCCCATGAATGTACGTATTTGGAAACATTCTAAAACAAAAACAAATGTGTTTTTTAACACAGACTTATGTTTTTTTTTTAAAGGACACCCTATATTTTTTATTCAGCAGTCCATAGCATGGCAAATCACATAAACAATTGCGTTGATTGCATCGCAATATTCCAATTACATCCCGAGATATTACGACGCGAAGTTGACTCTTGAAATACGCCAAACGCGCGGCTAGCGCACGTCCTGAGCAGCACGGGATTATCGCCCGAGTCTCAGGACGTGCGTTAGCCGCGCGTTTCGCGTATTTCAAGCGACAACTTCGCGTCGCAATATCTTGGGATGTAATTGGAATATTGCGATTGAATCAACGTCATTGTTTATGTGATTTGTCATGCTATGGATTGCTGAAGAAAAAATATAGGGTATTCATTAAAAAAGACATAGGCTTGTGTTAAAAACACATTTGCTTTTGCTTTAGAATGTTTCCAAATATCTACATTCATGGGCCCCAGCCGTACATTGATAACGGTGAAAGTCGTTTTCCAATAGCTGTTATTGTTCCAGAGATATTTTGGGTGGACAAGATAGCTGGGACACCCTATATAGGAGAGACTAACCTGTTCCTCCTCGGATCATATGTAGTTACCTTTTATTACATAATTAAATCGATCACTTTTGATTTAATTTTGATATTAAAAACTCGAAACTTTCTCTCGGTCTCATACTGCATCGGTTGTTTTCGTACGCCTCTTCCGCACCCTGCGTAATAGGTCTGTCCATCTGGGCTCCACGGCCGTTTGGATTCATAGGTAAAAGCACAAATACTCTGTGTCTCCTTACGAGCCCCGGTGGAGTAGCCGAGCGGTCTAAAGCGTCTCGCTGCGGAGCGCGCGGTTGCTCGCCATGAAGGTTCGAGTCCTCCCCGGGGCATGGGTTTGTGTGTTGTCCTTAGGTTAGTTTACCTAGGTTTAAGTAGTTTGTAAGCTACGGACTGATGACCACGCAGTTTGGTCCGATAGATTTACAAACATTTGAACATTTTTTTCTCCTTACGACCTTCACGAGCGAAATGCCGCGCTAAGAAATAGATTTTTTGAGTTTGAATGCCCGAACCCTACAGAATCAATGAGCACACTTCGCAAATAGAAATAAGCACTTAGTTATTTAGTGATAAATAAAACTTGGTATTTGCCATCGCGCTCACGATGCTAATAAGAGAAAATTTTGTACTGAATAAAAACATTATGCGTCTATTTCGTGACCCGGATAAGACCCTTGTCTTCCTCCTTCAGCTCTCTTTCCGATGCTTGTGGACAGGGATAAGAAGAAGCAGCAGCCAGAAAACAGAGGCTGAGCAGTAAAACTCTTATCTCGCAGTGAGGGACCACCAAGGGTGCGCTCCCCAGGCAACCCGCAGCGCACGCGCACCGCGGGTAGCGGCTCCAGCACGCCCAGGGGACGCCGCAAGTCGCCGTCCAGCGCCGCGACGCCGGGGAACGCCGGCCGACGCTCGGCATTATTCATGGCGGCCGGGGCACACGAGGCACCACCATACCAGCCAAGTTTCTCTGGCACTCTGCGGAAGCTCGCTATCTGCCGCACAAGACATATCGCTTATCTGACCTCTGAGGGAGCGTCTGGTCACTTGTAACTCGGACTCCATACAGACTCTCGCGCTAGTGAGATACTTTATGTAACAAGATTTTCTTCTTTTTGTGACAGAGAACTTCCTGAGTCCACATTTGGTCATTTTTTTCTTTTAATATGAAAGTGAACGTACATGGCTAGAGCTATGTCCCAGCATTTCTACATCTACATGGGATCTACATTTACAACCATACTCCGCAAGCCACCTGACGGTGTGCGGCAGAGGCTACTTGAGTACCACTATCGATTTTCCCTCTTATTCAAATCACGTATTGTTCGCGGAAAGGATTGTCGGTATGCCTCTGTGTGGGATCTAATCTCTCTGATCTTATCCTCACGGTCTCTTCGCAAGATATACGTAGGAGGGAGCAATATACTGCTAGACTCCTCGGTAAAGGTATGTTCTCGAAACTTCGACAAAAGCCCGTTCCGAGCGACAGAGCGTCTCTCCTGCAGAATCTTCCACTGGAGTTTATCGATCATCTCCGTAACGCTTCCACGATTACCAAATGATCCTGTAACGAAGCGCGCTGCTCTACGTTGGATCTTTCATACCTCCTCTATCAGTCCCACCTCGTACGGATCCCACACAGGTGAGCAGTATTCAAGCTGTTGGCGAACAAGTGTACTGTAACCTACTTCCTATGTTTTTTGACTGCATTTCCTTATTATTCTTTCAATGAATCTAAGTCTGAGATCTGCTTTACCGACGATTGATTTTATATAGTCGTTCCATTTTAAATCCCTCCTAATGACTACTCCCAGATACTTTATTGAATTAACTGCTTCCAGTTGCTGCCCTGCTATAGTGTAGCTAAATGATAAAGGATCTTTCTTTCTGTGTATTTGCAGCACATTACACTTGTCTGCAAATCACATTTAAGTGCCTGGCAGAGGGTTCATTGAACCACCATTATACTATTTATCTCCCATTCCATTCTCGAATAGCTCGCGGGAAGGAAGAACACCTGAATCTCTCTGAGCTCTGATTTCTCGTACTTTATTTTGATGATCATTTCTACCTATGTAAGTGGGAGTCAACAAAATATTTTCGCATTCGGAGGAGAATGTTGGCGATTGGAGTTTCGCAAGTAGCCCACGCCGCAGCGATAAGCGCCGTTGTTGTGATGATTTCCATCCCAGATCCTGTATCACTTCCGTAACGCTGTCCCCCCTGTATCGTGTCAATACGAAACGAGCTGCCCTTCTTTGGACTCTTTCGATGTCCTCCGTCAAACCCACCTGATAAGGATCCCACACAGGGCTGCAACACTCCAAAAATGGACGGACAAGCGTAGTGTAAGCAGTTTCTTTTGTAGTTCTGTTGCATGTTTTGAGGGTTGAAGAACTTATCAAGTTCATTTCTTTCCTCCTTTCAAAAGAATAAAAATAACACCCAAGTCCATGTCCTTTAGCAGTTTTCCATTCAGTAAAACCTTGGGAGCCACATTCAATTTTCAGTACGTCACTGCAGCTGCAACAATCAATGAACACTTTTTCAAACTTGGACTGGATTCCTATATACTGCATTGTTGTTATTTTATATATTTCACTACCTACTCAGTTTCCATTAAGTTTGTGTAGTGAATCCATAATCTGTGAAAATTGATGTTTTCCAGTCTAATATGGATGTGGCTTCAATTGATGACGATTCACAAGTTTGTGGTAAAAAAACTTAAAATACCTGACCAGTGGAAAAAAAATATGCAATTCACAAACTCAAAGCTTCTGTCTTCTCTGACAACAGGAAAATACAAATTTGGCAATGGAGGAGGACCTCCGACGGCGAGCAACCACACGTTCCACAGTGAGGCGCCTTAGACTGCTCAGCTACTCCATCGTGGTACGATGTAATCTATTGCACTATTAGATCACCTTGAATTTTCTCTCTGTATTGCTACTGGAAACAAATGTCCCAATATGAAAGTCAAAAGGGGGTTATCAAGATCCTTAGTATAAAATGGTGATTCGCTAAGACCTACTGGCAGTAGGCTCAGCCCAACAAAAACCACAACATAGTGTGCCATACTGGATTGGATGTAAAATGTTTCATAGAATTTTAGAAATTTTCATAAAATATGAGTTTGATAAATTGTTAACTACAATTAACGTTGTAATGTCATCAGTTACACTGTGTCACAAATAAGTCATTATTAATGACGCCCTGTAAGACACTTAATAATTGGTACTTAAGTATGAAATTATTTTTCATTGGTTATGTGATTACCATGTAATAAATTTCTGTCAGAAATATATAAAACAGAATGAAAATAACAGTCACGTTCACAAACTTAACAAAAAAAATTGCATCTATCTGGGTTAATCTTGCAAAACTCATCAAATAAATCATTGAACAGCACAAAGAGAAAAATATTATTCATTAACATTAAATCGACTAAAATGCGCTTCATTAGTTTTATTTGTTATAATTCCCTATGTACCCTGACTTTATGGACACCTTGTACAACTCACATGAGCCTCTGCTCTTTCATAGATTGTACTGCGAGGGTTCACCGATTTCTAAGCCCCGCCTTTCGAAGATCCTCGATGTCTTGATCCTCTCGTCTGATGTTCGGCTTTCCACGCCTTCTCTGGCTTCCGCGTTTCCTTGTAATTTATTTTTTGGTACTTTCGCATCAGTCATTCGTGCTACATGCTTGCCCCACCTCAATGTAAATAATCTCATTTATCTGATGGGTGCGTACAAATAATGCACAGCTCATGAGTGATTCTTTTCCTCTTTCCTCTTTCACAGGTTAGGAACATGGCCCTTTATCCTTCTTTCGAATATACACAGCATTTTAGTGTCGTTTGCTGCTACGGTCCACGTTTCGGAGACACATGTGAGCACAAGTCATATAAGGATTTTTATGACGAATAAGTGGCGCAGGTCAAAGGCGTTGATAATAAGTCTCGTAAGAGGAAAATGGGCTCTGTTGTCTACCAGTAGCTTCTGTTTGATTTCTTTGGGAGCATCGCTTAAGTAGGTGACTTTTGTACCCAGTGACTTCCACTGCTTATCTTTCTCAAAGTTATAATTTCCAACTGTTATTGAAGCCAGTATGTTCCCCATTCGCGTTTTTCCAGCAGCCAACATTTTCTTTTCTGCTGGTTGATGTTTATAGTCCATCTGGTCAAAAAAATGTTCAAATGTTTGTAGAGTCTATGGGTCTTAACTACGGGATCATCAGTCCCTAAACTTACAAACTACTTATGAACTACTTAGGAACTAGGACGGCACAAATATCCATGCCCGAGGGGGGATTCGAATCCCTGACCGTAGTGGTCGTACAGACCGTGACTGGAGCGCCTCAGTCCCCTCGACCACCGCGGCCGGCTGACCATCTGTCCCGCTAGTCTTTTCGAGGGCAGTGAATGTCTCTTCCATTATCTTTCTGCTTATAACACTGTATCTATGTTGTACATATAAGCGAGAATATGACCAGATTTGTGGAAGATTGTCGCTCTTCTGAAAGGTTTGCATCCCTCATTAATTCTTCAGGGCAACATCAACCCTAGTATGCATACCCTGGATCCAATGGACCCGGGAACAATTTTAATTTTTAATTTGTGTATTAAAGATTTGAAACTGAGTCCCAACCGTTCAGGTATCAGGTATGTTCTCTGGCAATATTCAGTAATACATTACAGATACTACTAGAATTGCGTGTCATTAGTTTAAGTGCCACATTAATTTTCATCTTTATACTACACATTTACATAACCTGGGTCCGGTGGACCCTGTGGTTTACGTTAAAGTGTCGTTAAATTAGATTGGGTTGTAATCAATTACATTTTTTGGAGTTCCTAAAATACGTTACTGCCACACATATGCATTGATGTGATCGCAGAAAACGTATTGTTATAACTTGGCATGTTCAACTGTCAGACAGCATACTTCTGTGTTATGTAAGAAGCAAAACATCGCAGTGGGTGGTATTAGTGTGTGACGCTGTACAGAAAGACTGCAGGGGTTTGCTGCACAGCAGTATTGTTTGACGTTCAATACTCATTCGGAAGAATGGTAACACTAAAAATAACATGAAGAGCCGCTATATTTCTGCACTGCATAGAAGAAGAGAGTACTGAGTTTATTTATTCATATTATTATTTTTCAGACAATGTCAGGATCTGAATATAAAAAAAGAGCAGGAAAGAGGATAGCATACGTTTTTCAAGCACAAATTTTGAATCAGTTGTTACTCAATAGGTAGCTGAAGATGACGATTTCCTTTCAGATATAAGTCCCGCTTCAGATGAAAAGCGTGAAGCTGTTCCTCAAGCAGTGTCATACGACTCTTTGGATGAATAAACGCGTAGTGGTGGTGAAGATGATGATATAGATAATAATATCTCAGGACAAATAAGCAGTGAAACTGATAAGGTTTATATTGCTCCAAATGATATTCTATGGAGTGAAAGGCCCCCAGAGCAAAATAAAACGCCTGCTCAGGATGTAGTGAAATTTATACCAGAACCAGCTAATTGATGTGATTTTTTTATATGTGAAATGATTTATGCTTTGTCAGTGGCAAAATCACATATTTGAACACTGCGAAAAATAATATTGGTGGTGTCTGTATCAGTTTTCATAATATAATCTATTTAAAAAATTATTCAGGGTTAAAATTATACTAATTATTCATTTTAAAAGCCAGTAAAACCATTAAGATAGCCACAGCTTTCTTATATTACACTCAGGAACATTCAAATAAAAATATTCGTGCATCATAATATTCACAAAAACTTATTTTCATTTAAATTCTCATATTAGACGTAAGGGGTCGAATGGACCCAGGGTATGTAAATGTGCAAAAAATATAGGTCATGCATAGAAGGGATAAAAAGGAGGCATGCAAATGCCTCTTCTTGCCGTGCAACGTTTTGTTTGTTTACTGAATCAGATGCGGTTCTGCCTACTCTTATACTACTTCATTGTTCATTTTCTGTAACATGCTAACCTCTAGAAAATATGACCACAGGATACCATTCGCCATACTTTATAGTTGGTGGTTTAGCCCTCAAGTACTACATATAAATGAAACTGCTGGAAAAGATGTAAAGTCAGCGTGGAAGAAGTAAACGCTGATGATAGTGACTTGACTGTCTTCTGGTGGGCCGGTAAGGAAGGCGTATTTCCGGTGCATTGTAAAGTGCAGTATTTCGAAGTTTCCTACAAAATATATCATTACAGAGCTTTAACACTGTAATAAATAGGTTGAAAAAGTGAACGGAAGATTTGCGGTTTTCAGGAGTCTAGGGTCTCTACTCATATATGACAAGGATGATGAGGTGATAATTCTTGCTTCAACCGTAATCACTGCCTATTCGTATTCACATGAACAACCTATTTTCCTGTAGCTAAGTGTGAACAGTGGCCCGCAGTTTGCACCAATGCAAATTATGCTTAGCCATTATTTCCTTTTGAAAAAAATCACAATTGAGTTGAAATCAGTGCTCAATTAGGGGCAAATTTTTTTAATGTTTTTTTTTTTTAAATTTGCCGCCAAAAGTCTGTTTTTCTGAAAGGCTGTTTCAGCGCCTTCAACGTTGTACTAAATAAATAACATCATAACAATTTGTATTATCGAATTGTCATAATCTTGGGTAGAGATACCACCTACTGAGAATCGTTGGCAGGCAAGACAATGGTGGACTAAGAAGTTGATAGTGCTTTGTTAGTTCGTTATCGTTTCGTTGTTTATACGTTAATTGTAGTAAAATTATATGTAAGCAAAAAAAAAAATATAATAACAAAGACGGCTTTCGAAGTCAAGCCTGCCTCCCTTTCAACGCGACAATATGATTTTTGGTGATGAAATTTTTACAAACGTCTTCCGATCCACAATCCCTGTCGACTGCGGTAGCTATTCAACTATGGTAAAATAAAAGTTTACAACAACAATGAAAACTTGCCCTATCACAGCACAGCAAAAAGCGAAAACATGGCAAAACATATAACAGTGGAAACTAGTTTCTGGATTTATTTGGTACCTTGAGAAAAATTTTAATAAACACGTTGAAATATTCACGCTTTCTTACGAGTTAACCCGAATTCCTTAAAGCATTGAACCCTCATGATGGCCCCAGCCCAGACATGTTCTATTATTACAGGTATGATGCAAAAACCTGATGTAGGAAACCATTATTTTAGAAAGGATATTTTATTTTTATTATTTTTGTTTTTAATGGTCACTTCTATTAGTAAAATGTCAGTAATTTAGAACAGACATTCAGTTTCAAAATAAATACATCACTTAAATGCGACAGTAGAGTCTGCAGTTACATACATGTTCCGAGTTCGGAAAAGCAATCGAATTTTATCGGATTTTAACTCGGAAAAACTAGTAAAGATTTAAGAGTTAATTTCATAAAAGTGCTGTTTTCCAGTAATTGAAACTTCAAAATATTTAATTTTTTTTAATACTTCGTCGACTTCCTTATATCAGACCGATTTCGGATAGCATAACGCTTATGCGTATGGACTGTTGTCTCACCTTGTTTACGAAAAGAGATACGTAGATATGGTGATATGTTGGTATGATAACTGAATCTGTAAGTACACAACGAGGTAGCAAATTACACTTCGTTTTGTGTGTGGGTTTTGCCGTTCATTCACGTTTAGGCACACCAGAGAAGCTGCAGGTACGTGACAATGGTTGCGGCGCTGGCGTTGCCTTTTTTATGTTTGTTTGTGGTGTGTCACTCTTCGGTGTTTATAGCAGCTTGTTTCGGGACCTGACTTTTTTACGGTTTGTTGAGTGATGAGTCGCCAGTAACAGACTGTCAGGGGGCTGACACCGCCGCCATTTCATTTCCCACACCTGGGTCCCCGAAGCACGTAAATCTTTTATAGCCGTTCGGAATTGACAGCTCAGAAGGGGCAGCGTCATGGTGTTACACGCAATCTTTGGTTTCCTATGTATTTACCCAAGTTCATTTGTACTTTGTTCTTATTACATATTCCTGTGTGTTACAGAATATTATCGTTGCTGCAGTCCCCTCCACTTCTTTATCTGCCATCCAATTTCGAAGTGATTAATATTACGGCAGAGCTTCTTTTTTAAAAAGGCAGGGAGGGTCGGTCAGTGCATAGTTGACAAAGTTCCTAAAACACCTCCCCTCTTTCATGCCTTCCCTCGGCGATGTTACCAACGCACTTCGTGCCAGTGCCCTGAAAACGGCACTACACGCGAGGTGCCGTGTCGATATACAACTTCAGTGCATACTAACCTTGTGTCTTCTGTCGTAGTTGATGTCCCATTGCGCAGGTGAAGCACACAGGTCGCACATCCGTTGTACTTGAAGTGATGCTAAAAGAGATGTTGCGATGTGGCTAGGAAGTACTGCACTACGAATAACTTTAGCTTTTGTAGGATGTCAGTGCTTGTTTTTATTGAAGAAATGCCAGTGTATATCCAAGCACAAATATACAGACTGAGTAATGTTAAAAATATAAACGTTGTATAACGTATAAACTGTCCCTGGCCCGCACTGAATTAACATGAATGTGCAAGGTATCGCGGTAGGCGCTCGACTGACTGCCGCCGCACCTCGCTGCGCACCACAACCTACCGTTTTGGCGCCAAGCGAAACTTCTAGACTAACATTGTTCAACTTATTACAAAATAAACAAATAATTAAATCTTTGAATCTTTGAAATATAGCGTAGCACAAAAGCATTACAGAAATTATACAGATAATTTTAATAGATATAGGAAAGTTAAATATTAATAAAACAAGCTTAAAGTTTTGGCGGCCAACTAGAATGGGCGGAAGCCAATCAGATCTCAACTTGCAATAGGGGCGGAGCTTTCCCACGGGATACAAGCTCATCTACTGTCTCTCTCTCTCTCTCTCTCTCTCTCTCTCACACCCTTTTTACTATTGCGTCACACGGTTCTCCAACCAAGAAATCTTCTTTAACACCTAATATATTGATATGCGAAATAAACGACTCCATATCAGCGCCCTCACAATATGATACTGTAATTTTGAAATAAAAGTTCCGTATGTTTTTTGAAAGCTCATATTCCACTTAAATCGTATTTCGTTCAAGAGTATACAGAAAATCGTCATCGTAAATGGACAAACAAGATGAGACAAAGAGGAGTGTGATGTGAAACAAAGACCACAGAAGATGCTTTATGCCCGCAAAGGAGTAGCCGAGCGGTCCAGAGCCCACGTTGCGGATTGAGCGGCTTCCCGCGTCGGAGGTTCGAATCCTCCCTCGGACATGATGTGTGTGTTATCCCTAGGTTAGTTTAACTTAAGTATTTTGTAAGCTACAGACTAATAACCACGCATCTGAGTCTGATAGATTTATAAACATTTGAATTTGATACTTTATAAAGGAAAATCGAAATGCGTCTGAAAAATTGTCCTATCTTCATTCAGCACGAGAATGGAAACGTATTACATACAATTGACAACAGTACAGCTTCACATTCGGCCTGTCTCAAGGTAAACGTACGCAGTAACGGATGAAACAACTGGAACTATGGTTCAAGATATGTTGAAAGTAAATCGCCTGATGATCAGACATTTTGCAGTGAAAAGTGTTACCACATTAGGAACACACTATGATATTATAGATACAGGGGGAAGCTGATTGTTTCCATGTAAAAGGCGGGTTTTGCCTGGATGTTGGGTTCCCCAGCCGGCCGGCTAACAGTTTGGACCTAATGAATGGAATGCACAGGAAGTCAGGGGATCCCAAATGTACTCAGAAACAGGAAGTGACTGTCTTGAATGAGCGAGGGCGGCTAACCCAGATTGTAACTGAAATACAATATAGTCACACACCACCATTATTCTAAAAAATCCATATAAAATCTGGGAATGACATACGGAAATATAATTATATGAATGGATTCAGGAGACTTGGGAGAATCAAACGCTATAATTACAATTTACATATCCCTTAAAGGTAAAAGGCAGATAAATTTCAGTACTATAATAATAATAATAATAATAATATAAGACTTATATTTACAATTATTGATATGTAGTGTTTATTAGTAACAACTTAAGAAGCAAATGGGCAGCATTGTACCACGCTACCTATCTTAAACGACATACCACGTTATTTCCATATTCTTTCAATAAACTTTGATTTACTCTCTTGTTCTGCTTTTCGTTGAGGTAATAATATTCTTGTGTCACAACATAGATCCACCACAGAAACACAAAACATGAACCCAGCAAAGCGCATTACATTTAAATGTGTATTTTATTATATTTAATATTATTCTTAGTAACGCCCGGTTTTTTTTATGTTGTAGACTGACACTCAAATATTTCATGGCCGACTAAAAGTAATAGATGTGTAGTATATAATTTATGTATAAACAATTATAAGTATTTGTGGACAATAACTGAGTATATTTGTATGAACAGCCATGATAAATTAAATATTAATTTTGTAAGGATATTTCGACGGCGGCAGTATATTTGAACAATGAGCCGCCACGCTGAATATCTATCTGAGCAAAGAGCTTCAGTCTCAACCGTTTTTTAGTACTGTTAAATATACGTTTGTTAAATGTAAACAATATTTGTGCGGAGGTGGTCAAAGCATTTAATTCTGTGATATTCAAATGTATAAAATTTTGGATGGAAAATTGTATTTTAAAGATGAGGCGTTAGGATGCGCGGTAGGATACAAATTTGGTAGCAGGTAGAGCACGCTTTCGAACGCTTGGGAAGAGACTCATAACTTGGACGTGGTGGTGAACGGTTGTGACTCAGGGCGGTCTAAAGCCGCGTTACGAACGTGTGATTTGAAGAGATAGGCACGTGTGGACTTACAAAATATATGGGACTGACTGTAGAACTTAGTCTCTGGTGAAAAGTGGTAAACTATGCACGGTAGTAGGGCTGTGGAACTGTGATAAATCAGCAATCGTGTTCAGGTGTGATGACAAACGGTGCTTTATATATAATCTCGGATTAATTTGTTACTGAAATTTTCGATGGACTTCACTAATTTACGTGTGATAATCTGTAACTTTTACTCTCGAATGCGTGTGATATTTATTGTGCCTCTCACGAACAATAGTTGGGGAAATATTCAGTTATTTACCGATGTATAAAGTAGGACCACCTCCGCATTTTCATGTCCAGAAATAGAAATAAACTCTATTTATAAGGAATTAATTCGTGAGTGAACCACTTATTTATCTTAGAATCCATTTTGTTGGTTATTCAGAAGTTTAATTTATGTTTGTTTAAATATAGTTTCACGTCATCATATGCAGTTTAAAAGACTGGCTAAATTACAGATTAATTATTGATCTTGTTTAAACAGATTGTGTATCTGTTTAGGGAATAGAAGCTGACATACATAACTCACCCCTATGTACAGAGACAACGAGCCATGAACTTTTAATATCCGAGTTATGTATTGCCCAATTCTAATTGGTGAGAACCGTTAGGAAGGTTGCAACGCGACACATTCATCTATGAATTCGAAATGAAACGTTTCAGTAGTTTCGGAACATTGAAAGAAATTCAACGGAAAGGTTGACAATTTGTAATTCTCCGGGATTCGAACAAGAGTTCCAGCTTCGGACGAGCGGTCACCATGACCAGTTAGAGTTAGACTATCCAGGCACGCTTCCTGTCCACCACAAATTCTACATCTACATCTACACGGGATACTCTGCAAATCACATTTAAGTGCCTGGCAGAGGTTTCATCTAACCACAATTATACTCTTTATCTCCCATTCCATTCTCGAATAGTGCGCGGGAAGAAAGAACATCTGAATCTCTCTGTTCGAGCTCTGATTTATCGTATTTTATTCTGATGGTCATTTCTACCTATGTAAGTGGGATTCAACAATATATTTTCGCATTCGGGCGAGAATGTTGGCGATTGGAGTTTCGTAAGTAGCCCACGCAGCAGCGATAAGCGCTGTTGTTGTAATGATTCCCATCCTAGATCCTGTATCATTTCCGTAACGCTGTCTCCTCTGTATCGTGACAATACGAAACGAGCTGCCCTTCTTTGGACTCTTTCGATGTCCTCCGTCAAACCCACATGATAAGGATCCCACATTGGGTTGCAATACTCCAAAAATGGACGGACAAGCGTAGTGTATGCAGTTTCTTTTGTAGTTATGTTGCATGTTTTAAGGGTTCTGCCAATAAAACGCAGTCTCTGGTTCGCCTTTCCCACTATATTATCTACGTGTTCTTTCCAATTTAAGTCTGAAGTAGTGGTAATTCCTAGGTATTTTGTGGAGTTTACGGCCTTCACTTTTGATTGATTTATCTTGTAAACAAAGTTTAAAGGATTTCTTTTGGTACTCATGTGGACGACTTCACACTTCTCATTATTTAGAATCAATTGCCAATTTTAGACCATACTGATATTTAGAATCAATTGCCAATTTTAGACCATACTGATATCGTATTCAGATCGTTCTGCAGTTGGTTTTGATCTTCAGATGATTTCACTGGACGGTAAATGACGGCGTCATTTGCAAACAACCTAAGAGAGCTGCTTACTTAATTATCAACATATTGCGCAGTAAGATATTAGTGCCCCCTGCCCATTACTTCCTCTTTCTCGCAGTTTATAATGAATTTCCTGAAGGGATCTAAAGTGCTAAAGAGTTCGCATTGAACTGTCAATTGCCAGTTGACGCATATATACAATAATTGACATGGTATCTGCTTTTTCGGACAGGTCCCAAAACTGTCAATGCAAAAATGCTAATATCGAAAAGTGGTCAACCGATTGCTTTGAAATGTTGAAGCAGAGTATATATATTTGAGATTATTTGTAGAAAATACTCCATAATATGTTAATTATATAAGCACATTGATAACACAATTAAGTACATAAAACGCGCGTTTCCAGGTTTAATGTTGGGTGAAACTTTCAAAGCATTCCGTCAAGAAATTTCACACATTTTGTAGTAATACATTAATGATTTTTTTAAATAACTTGTGCGATGCTTGTCGCTGACTTCTGCCCTCTCTCTGCCAGCGTGTCGATAAACATATGACATTTGTCACGTTCAGATTTTTTGCAACAAGCTGAAGGGAGAGAGCGGAACTGTTCGTCACTTACTTTCTTCTCCTTCGTGTGCTAGGACGTGTCCGAGGATTTTGTGTAGTTAATGTAAGTGTGAGCTGATTTTTTATTAATTTCAATAAACCCCCACAGTTAATTTGAAATATCTTACTTACTTACAATCCCTTCTCCATTCTCACTAATTTTAAAGTTATTTATTTTCAGCAAATCCAGTACTTCATAAAGTGATGCTCGGGTATTGTTGTGATTTGTTTCGCGATTATACTAGAACATTCTCTGTGCAACTTTTATTTATTTCGTGCCTATGAATGGTTTATTAATGCCTGCAGAAAATAATTTTGCAACTTTTGGCAACTATCGTGATTAATTTTCAACACGGGCATAGAACAATAGTAAACGAAACGCACAATCCCAGCATTACTTTATCGAAGTAATATTCCAGTCATCTCAGCTAGAATCACTACAGAATATGACCGAAATGTCAGTACCAGCTCTCAATATGGTAAAATTTAGATTCCGCCGACTTCTTCTGTAATGTTGCTTTTTGGTGTTGTGTTTGCTACCGAAATTACGACCGCTATCATTTCATGGCGGAATCCAATAATTTGGTTTAAATTGTCCCTTCCTTGTCAAAATTGCTCAGTAATCTCATTTAAAAATATTTCACTACCTGGTATTATCGGACTTCATAAACATCGCGAAGATTTTTCTGCAGGCATTAAAATGTAATAAACCATTCATAGACACGAAATAAATAAAAGTTACACAGAGAATGTTCTAGTATAATCGCGAAACAAATCGCAACAATACCCGAGCATCACTTTATGAAATACTGGATCTGCTGAAAATAAATAACTGTAAAATTAGTTAGACTGGAAAAGGAATTGTAAGTAAGTAAGGTATTTCAAATTAACTGTGGGGGTTTATTGAAATTAATAAAAAAACTAAGCTCACACTTACATTAATTAGACAAAATCCTGGGACACGTCCTAGCACATGAAGGAGAAGAAAGTAAGTGACGAATAGTTCCGCTCTCTCCCTTCAGCTTGTTGCAAAAAAGGTTGAACGTGACAAATGTCATATGTTAATCTATACGCTGGCAGAGAGAGGGCAGAAGTCAGCGACAAGCATCGCACAAGTTATTTTTTTTTTTTTAAATCATTTATGTACTACTAAAATTTGCTGCTAGGATGGTCTACACTTTCTACAGACATACATGTATAAATCCTTGTTTGATAAAAATATCAAACCTTCGAAACTTCTTCACAGATTGTGTTGAAAATATGCCGCAACATTGCACTCGATTTCCCTTATGGTTTCAGTACCCACTGTAACACCGTATATGTAGTAACTTCGTGGAATAATGTGACACAAAAAGCCTTTTGTTAAGAGATTGTGCATAAGAAGATACAGTCCAAGGTTAAGACGTTTGAAATTCATTACGACGTAATTGTTCTAACGTATTGTTTCTTTTTCATGCATTGGGGTTTCTGTGCACTATCAGAATTGTCTTTAAGGTAAATTTCCTCAAATGGTATGCACATTTTACAGGTTTAGTATTTATTGTGATGTCATACTTCAATAATTACATTGCAGGTTATCATGACTACAAATTCACGCCCACTCTGGGTCATGTATTATCGGCATTCTTGACTGCTCGTAGCGAAGAAGAGTTTGAAAGCTGGCCGCGCATCGTTCCCGCACGGCGACGTTCATGACGCCAGCTCTTACGTGGCTACTTTCCCTTCTTTTAGTCAATGTTTTCGTCATATTCATTCCCTCCTAGATTTTGCAGGTATCAGATACTTATTCATATCAACTTAATTTTAGCGTCTTTCAGTACCGAAGAAATCAAAACGATTAGATACACACTTTTCTGGTTTCCCACTCCACATACAGTGCTTTTAGGAAATCTTTTTTCACAGAAGTCATACAAAAATGTTCGTCACAGGATACGATCGTTAATGATCTGTTCTATATAACAATCCACAGGAGAAAACAGAAAAAATACACACAGTTATGAAGAAAACTTATTTTCTGGAACGGAACTATTGACGTACTCTACTGTTCTGCTACTGACACTTCGATAGGCGCTGGATGAAACATCTGAAATGAGAGAGTCTAAGGAGAAACAGTACTAATGAAAAGTCGTGTTACCACTTATAATGTTTTTATGGATTCTTAAGTAATTACATTTCATTCTACCACTTTCAAACAGAACACTCAGCTTTTCAACATTACGATGTATGGGGGTTCTGCTCGCTGCAACATTATTCTCTTGCGGCGTCGTGGTAGAAATAAATATTCGTAGGAACAATTTTTCACTTCTTCTTTAATTTGCACTCAAAGTGCTTCTCCACCAAACATTACGACTTTAAACTTGCGTACACAAATTACCACAACAACACAGACTGACATAGATTCCAAAGTACTTCAGAAGCGGCAAAACTCAAACTCCCCCACGCAAGGCGGTGAGGCAAATATATAACATCGACAATAATGGCATTACATTGTTCATAACAATTACAAACAAACAAACAAAGAAAACATTTCATGTACACAAAAATAATCATAATATAAAATGAAAACTATACATAATTTTACACGGCGCAAATATTTTTAAGTCATAATTTCGGTTCTTTCTGTATGATAACAAACAGCAATGTTAAATGTAAATTAATTAGTTAATGTGTACATCATACATATTCCTAACATATATTGAAATATCAAACATATTGTCAATTCTGAAACTAGGTTTAAAATGTCACGTCAGTCAATATATGCAAAGAATTACAATATTGAATTTCGACTATTACATTAATTACCACAATTAGCTGGTCAATACAACTTGTTTATGAGCCTAACCTATATACAATGCCATTTATTTTCATGACTTTATGTTTTACATAAGTTTGTATCCTTCGTCTGTCTATTTATTAAAACAATGTACAATGACAAAAATATTGTTTATAGAACTGTCTGGAAACGTCTTATACAAATCTCTTAATTAATGAAATCTATCACTTGTTTTGATCACAGTATCACCGATCACCGAGACACTGTCCTACACTGATTCCTAGACTGGCTACTGCGTTTGTAACTTCACACGCAAAATATATCGCTATTACTCCACACGATTCCGGGACCGACGCAGACGGTATCGTACAATAACATTGAGATGAGAGGGCCAGCTGTATTGTCACACACTCCACATTACTTGGTAATTTACTAGAAAAAAAAAACACTTCCAGATGAAATAAGTTTCAGTGGAATAACAGGGGGAATACTGTGGAAATACGCGGTTCAGCAGTGGAGAAAGAGGCAACGGAGAGGGGCGCAGCGAAAACCAGCAGAAGTTGGTGGCCATTGGACGCTCCACTTAGCTAGCTGCCGCACGCTTCCGTTGCTGTTCGTGACGCCTCCAAACGGGCCATTAGCACAGGCTAGCCAAGTTGCCCTTTCGGCGTTGCAGAGTTTGGAAGCCTGTCCTTAGCGGCCAGTCTGTAGGGTGTGGAAAACAATTTCTGCTAAAGTTGCAGATTACAGGAAAGTCAACTGTACTGCCCCCCAAATTAGAGGAGATAGTAGTACACATACCTGGTATAACAAGTCGCACAGGTCCAGATTGGGCACCAATCCGATTCTACCAAGAGTAATCAACGGCGATTAGCTTGTTACTAAGCTTACATTTATCGCGAATCTTTTATCCAGAGCAAAGTTCCTAGCGACTGAAAAAAAGGCATATGTAACTACCATGTATAACGAAAGCAAAAACAGGACCCAAGAAATTACAGTTGTATACCAATAACATTAGTTTGCTGAAGAATTCTGAGTTCTAATGCAAATTTCCTTGAGACGGAAAAGCTTCTCTTCATGTATCAGCACGGCTATAGGAAGCATCGATCGTGTGAAATCCAGGTTGCACGTTTCTCTCATCACATCTTTCCTGCTAGGGCAACAGGCAGACTGCACGTTTCTCAATTTTCTAAAGGAGTTTGACACGGTACTGCACTAGAGATTGCGAACGATGGTACGAGCTTATGGAATAGGTACTCAAATATGTGAATGGCTCGAAGACTACATAAGTAATAGAACCAAATACGTTGTCCTCGATAGCGAGTGTTTATCAGAGATTGAAGGGTGTTAGAACCGCTATTGTTTTCTATCTATGTAAATGACCTGGCAGTGAGTTGCAGTTTGGAGATTATGACGTCTTGTGCAAGAGGGCGTATTAGGATTCAGGATAACTTGGACGACATTTATAGGTAGTGTGAGGAATAGTCACTAGTGCTAAGTATAGAAAAATGTAAGGAGATGCAGATGAGTAGGATAAATAATCCCGTAATGTTCGAACATTGCATAAATAGTGTGTTGCTTCACAGAAACGTGTTAATTAAATATATAGGCGTAACGCTGCACAACGATACGAAATGGAACGAGCATATGAGGATAGTTGAAGGCAAGGCGAATGGTCGACTTCTGTTAATTGGGAGAAATTTGGGACAATCTGATTCGTCTGTAAAGCAGACCTCATGTGAAACGCTTATACGCCCACGTCTTGAGTATTTCTCAGGTGTTCGGCATCCCCACTTGATCGGTTTAAAAAACTGGGCATCCAGTCAAACAAGGCTCGGATGGGTTGTATATGTACATATGCCCATTCAGCTTCAACACGATACCACAGTTCATCAAGAGTAGTGACTGGCGTTTCGTGACGAGCCAGTTGCTAGGCCACCATTGACCAGATGTTTTCAGCTGGTGAGAGATGTGAAGAATATGCTGTTCAGGGCAGCAGTCGAACATTTTCCGTATGCAGAAAGGCCCGTACAGAACCTGCAACATGCGGTTGTGCATTATCCTGCTGAAGTGTAGAGTTTCGCAGGGATAGAATGAAGGGTAGAGCCACGGGTCGTAACACATCTAAAATGTAATGGCCACTGTTCAAAGTGCCGTCGATGCGGACAAGAGGTGACCGAGACGTGTAACCAATGGCACCCCATACCATCACGATGGCTAAAAAGCCAGTATGGCGATGACGAATACATGCTTCCAATGTCTATTCACCGCGATGTCGCCAAACACGGATGCGACCATTATGATCTGTAAACAGAACCTGGATTCATCCGAAAAAATGACAATTTGCCATTCCTGCACCCAGGTTCGTCTTTTCGTACACCATCGCAGGCGCTCCTGTCTGTGATGAAGCGTCAAGGATAACCGCAGCCATGGTCTCCGAGCTGATGGTCCATGCTGCTGCAAACGTCGTCGAACAGTTAATGCAGATGGTTGTTGTCTTGCAAATGTCCCCATCTGTTGACTTAGGGATTGAGACGTGGCTGCAAGTTTACGATGCAACCATGCAGATATGATGCCTGTCATTTCGACTGCTAGTGATACGAGGTCGTTGGGATCCAGCAAGCGGTTCCGTATTGCCCTCCTGAACCCACCGATTCCATATTCTGCTAACAGTCACTGGATCTCGACCAACGCGAGCAATCGCAATAGGCTACAATCCCGCCTTTGTCAAAGTCGGAAACATGATGTTACGCATCTCTCATCGTTACACCAGGCATTACAACAACGTTTCACCAGGCAACGCCGGTCAACTGCTGTTTTTGTATGAGATCTCGGCTGGAAACTTTCCTCACGACCGTATGTTGTAGGTGTTGCTACCGGCGCCAACCTCGTGTGAATGCTCCGAAAAGGTAATAATTTGCATATCAAAGCATATTCTTCCTGTCGGTTAAATTTCGCGTCTATAGCACGTCATCTTCGTGGAGTAGCAATTTTAACAGCCAGGAGTGTAGCTGTCACTGTTAACACGTCATAGGGCATAAAGGCTTGCATGTATGACATATCTCACATTGGATGGACTCTGAAACAGTGGTGGACCGTGATATGGTCGGACGAATCACAATTTCAATAGTATCAAAGAAACGAAAAGTAAGCCGACTTTTGAAATTGCGCTATAACTTCTATTCATTTCTCGATCTGCTTTTTCTTTTCGACAGACACTTAGGTATTTCAGTGTACTTGGCGATTTTCTATTATTATAAAAATGGAGCAAAGAATATGAATCAAAATTTGAGTGAAAAATGGAATCAAGTGTTCTAAAATGACTTAAAAGGTTGACAGTGGGATATGGTGAATCTGCTCCAACTACAAATTTGTTTACTCATAGTACAAGCTCTTCCTAAATGTTGGGGAAGGTGACAATGACGAACCTTGGTCTGGACGGCGAACACATCAAGAACATGTGATAAAGTCGAAGCTGGTGAAGAAAATTGTTTTGGAGAATCATCGAAATACAGTAAGGGAAGTTGTTGAAAATGTCGACATATTGGTCGGCTCGTGTCATATAATTCCTTAGATGGTTTGGTCACGACAGGTGCGGTAATGAAATTTATTCTAAGACTTCTCAGTTGTGAACAGAAGAACCGTTGCATGAGCTTCGCTCAGGAACTTTTGAACGACGTCATTGCTGATTCTGATTTGCTCAAAAGGGTCAAAGAAAGTAACGAAACAAGGGATCACGGTTACGACGTCTAAACCAAAGTCCATTCGTCCCAGTGGAAGCATCCTGGAGAGCCAAGACCGAAAAAAGCACGGCAATAAAGCTAAGTGGACTGTTTCGCTTCCCCACGACTGACCTTATATGCTCGTCCCAATTCATATCTCTGAGCAGCATTACGCCTTGATATTTAATTGACGCGCCTCTGTCAAGCAGCACACTGCTAATGCTGTATTCTAACTTTACGGGATTGTTTCTACTAATCATCTGCATCACCTTACAATTTTTCTACATTTATCGCTAGTTGCCATTCCACACACCACCTAGAAAATTGGTCCAGGTCTTCATTCATTCTACTACAGTAATTCAATATTGACACCCTCTAGTACAGCCACAGCATATTCAGCAAACAGCCGCAGATTGTAACTCACTTTGTGCGTCAGATCATTTGTATGGATAGAAAATAATATCGGTCCTAACATGTTGGATTGGTGCATATAGGTATGCCGAAGAAAGTTTCTTTAATTAATAAATAAATCTGCACCCACTGCTTAATATGTATCATCTTGACATTCCACAAATACGAAATACATTGAAAAGACTTAATTTTTAACTATGAATGCCCAGATTGGTCCACCATCACCATGGTGGGATTACAGTTTAGAGAAGAACTGTTGCCCCATACATCGAGATACTGTTCTAGCATCGGCTGTCAAAGTTTCAGATAGTATTGGATTCCACTACCGCAGCCCCCTAGTAGTCAGCCAGCGTAAAATCTCTGACGTGTTGGGCCCTTATTGTCTTCCCATACCTTCGGACCTCGGCATGGCCACATTTCAAGAGGTTAATGCGCGACCAGACGTGGTGCGCAATTTTAAATTGTTCGTCGTCAACCATTGGCTTGTACCTATAGCTTAGTATCCTCGATACTACACGATTGGCCATTAAAATTGCTACACCAAGAAGAAATGCAGATGATAAACGGGTAATCATTGGACAAATTTATTATACTAGACCTGACATGACATGTGATAACATTTTCAAGAAATCTGGGTGTATAGATCCTGAGAATTCAGTACCCAGAACAACCACTTCTGGCCGTAATAACGGCCTTGATACGCCTGGGCATTGAGTCAAACAGAGCTTGAATGGCGTGTACAGGTACAGATGCCAATGCAGCTTAAGCACGATACCACAGTTCATCAAGAGTAGTGACTGGCGTATTGTGACGAGCCAGTTTCTCGGCCACCATTGACCAGACGTTTTCAGTTGGTGAGAGATCTGGAGAATGTGCTGGCCAGGTCAGCAGTCGAACGTTTTCCGTATGCAGAAAGGCCCCTACAGGACCTGTAACATGCGGTCGTGCATTATCCTGCTGAAATGTAGGGTTCTGCAGGAATCAAATGAAGGGTAGAGCCACGGGTCGTAACACATCTAAAATATAATGGCCACTGTTCAAAGTGCCGTCGATGCGAACAAGAGGTGACCAAGACGTGTAACCAGTGGCACTCAATACCATCACGCTGGCTAAAAAGCCAGTATGACTATGACGAATACACGCTTCCAATGTTGTTCACCGCGATGTCGCCAAACACAGATGCGACCATTATGATCTGTAAACAGAACCTGGATTCATCCGAAAAAACGACGTTTTGCCATTCCTGCACCCAGGTTCGTCGTTGCGTACACCATCGCAGCCGCGGTGGAGTAGCCGAGCGGTCTAAAGCGTCTCGCTGTGGAGCGCGCGGTTGCTTGCCGTGGAGGTTCGAGTCCTCCCTGGGGAATGGGTGTGTGTGTTTGTCCTTAGGTTAGTTTACCTAGGTTTAAGTAGTTTGTAAGCTACGGACTGATGACCACGTAGTTTGGTCCGATAGAATTACAAACATTTGAACATTTGAACACCATCGCAGGCGCTCCTGTCTGTGATGCAGCGTCAAGGGTAACCGCAGCCATGCTCTCCGAGCTGATAGTCCATGCTGCTGCAAACTTCGTCGAACTGTTCGTGCAGATGGTTGTTGTCTTGCAAACGTCTCCATCTGTTGACTCAGCGATCGAGACGTGGGTGCTCGATCCGGTACAGCCATGCGGATAAGATGCCTGTCATCTCGATTGCTAGTGATACGAGGCCTTTGGGATCCAGCGAGGCGTTCCGTATGACCCTCCTGAACCCACCGATTCCATATTCTGCTAACAGTCATTGGATCGCGACCAACGCGAGCAGCAATGTCACGATACAATATACCGCAATCGCGATAGGCTACGATGCGACCTTTATCAAAGTCGGAAACGTGATGGTAAGCATCTCTCCGCCTTACACGAGGCATCACAACACCGTTTCACCAGGGAACGCCGGTCAACTGCTGCATGTATATTAAAAATCGGTTGGAAACTTTCCTCATGTCAGCACGTTGTTGGCGTCGTCAGCGACGCCTTGTGTGAATGCCCTGAAAAGCTAATCATTTGCATATCACAGCATCTCTTTCCTGTCGCTTAAATTTCTCGTCTTTAGCGCGTCATCTTCGTGGTGTAGCAATTTTAATGGCCAGGAGTGTAATCATAAGCTTATCCAGACCCGCAGCGCAGTCTGACTTTTGTTGCGTCTTGTCTTTAAGGCGTTGCACTTCTAATAGCCACCAGTTATCATAAGAGATTCCTCATGAAAAACGACCAATATATTTCAATATACGGCTTGTTGTACCTATCGGTGAGGCTCTTTCGATGGCTGAACTGGGACACTTAATCAAGTGTTAAGTTTTGCATACGTTTTTATTACGTATTGATACACAATGACCCCGGTAATGATCTGTGGCCCGCCGCGGTGGCCGAGGGGAATGAGGCACTCCAGTCACGGTCTGTACGGCCACTACGGTCGGGGGTTCGAATCCCCCCCCTCGGGCATGGATATTTGTGCCGTCCTTAGTCTTAATTAGTTCATAAGTGGATTGTAAGTTTAGGGACTGATGACCCCGTAGTTAACCTGCGGTCACTCGCGTGTATTGTTGTCACGCGATAAGTATCGTGTTAGATTTTTTCAAACAATGAGGTCTTGCACCTTTTTATCTCTTTGTGCCAGACATAGACACGTTTGTAGAATACATTATTTCTTTTTATTACCAAAGTATTATAAATTAGTTTAAACATGGTATGGAACATGTAATTTGCTAAACTTAAAAAATTTTCAACATGCAAAGATTTCGCAAATTTATTAGATTACAATTACAACGCCTGTGTGAATAGCAGTTCGAAATATTTATAGGAAGTGATGAAACAAGCTTAACGAGATTCCTTTTCACTCATCAGATTCATATATGGCTTCTTGTGACATACACTTCTGGCAAATAAGACCACTCGATGCTCTATGTTCTTTACAGATAGGTCTGGAACAGTAATGGTAGCGTTTCGGCATGAATCTGTTTTTCCTTTTAGGGTGACATCTTATTTTTTCTCTTCATTCGTATCATTCTCCTCTGTCGTCAATGCACCGGCCCCGACACTAAGCTCTTCTTGGAAACATCCACAAATTCGTAAAGTATTTCTCTAATAAGTGCTTGATTATGTTTTCTTTCTCTGAACTCTCGTAGATTTGTCGTCAAAGGGTATAGCTTGGAGAAGTGCGTTTACTCATCGATGCAATAAAGAAATCCGGTGCACTCTTATCAGTGGCCCATAGCTCATCAGTACTGAGATGCTGTGTCCTTTTCATTCATGCGAGAAATAATACACAAAAGAAAGCAGATAATTCTTCAACATCTGTTTGTGGTCAGTCTAGAGAACTCTGTGAATAAGGTGCTGCTATTCTGTCAAGTTCTTGGTTTGTGTATTCCACAATTCGACAAATTACACTGTCTGGAAAAAAATAATTTCCAGCATTCCAAGATTCGTTTCAAATATTTTGCAACATGCTTCACACCTGTGTGAAATATTATGACTGGCTGTTGTTACTGGAAGAGCCTGTTGCTTCAACCATCCTTATCCAGAAAGGTGTCACGATCTGTATACTGAGAAACAGCTGTAGCAGAAGTATCAGATTAGCTGTCTGACTGATCTGTAGCGATACTGATCTCTCAATGCTCAGGAACTGCGTCAGTATCTGTTGATAGACCCTCTATGTGAATATCCTCGTCTAGTGGATCATCTAGCCACAACAATATCTGTTCCTCTGACATTTCGCCTGAAAAGTTTTATATACTTTCATATCCGAGAGAGAATGTCATGTGCTCTGTATAAACAATTGCTTCATTCAATTCGTAAAACTCAATAAGAATACTTACATTGCTTATAGAAGACGTAACATACGTTGAACACTTTCAGGAGAAAAAGGAATACAGACGCGTGTTACAAGTACAACAAGAAAAAGACTAAAAGTAAAGCAAGAAGGTATTTTACGAAAGGAGAAGTAAATGTTATGTAAAGACTCCCGTGTTAGAAAAAATCTAACGCTGCGCACTATTTCAAATAATGGCACAACTAGCAGGCTATTATTGAATTTCATTGTCGAGTCACAGATTAATTGAAACATGGGATATGAAAGAAAGCATTTATAGATCATCAGTTCATTAGCTTTCAAACGTGCTGGATTAATTAACTAAAATCACAAAACTTAGATTTTTTCTTACAACGCGAGTGATCGCGGGTTAAGTCCCATAAGCTATACAAACGTTGGAACATTTAAATGAACTGTGTGTCCGCGCTGTGTTGCAGCAAAACGCAGACCGGCTGCTGAAGCTGATCGAGGTGGTGTACCGGTCGCTGCCGCTGGGCACGGTGGTCAACAACAAGGTGCTGGTGGTGCACGGCGGCATCTCCGACATCACCGACCTCGAGTGGGTGCGCTCCCTGGACAGGCACAAGGTGAGCCGCCGCTGTGCATGCGCCTGCCATTCATCCTTACACACTAGCAGGCCGGCGTTTGAAAGAAATTGACAGTGCTTAAAACACCCACTCTTTATTTGAAGGAATATTTATTTACATTGATCCAAGGCGAACGGCCACTCACAATCGGGCAGGGCTGGAGAAAAGGGGGAAATCATTTTCCGATTTTCTCGCTGTGAAAACTGTTGACGGTATACAGGATGAATCTAAATTCGCGCACTCGAGCTTCGCAGCGCGATTCCTCGCATATCTAATATATAGGGTAAGGTGGTACGATTTCGATCATTTCGGACAAATGTTATTATAACTGGAAATAAATTGAGAAAAGGGATAATTTTAACTATGGCACTTGTTCTTGGATGTCTAATGAAAATGTAACACAAATATTATACAGTTACAAATGTTGGTATAAACACAAAAAAAGGTTTCGGAACTGAGAAAAATCGATCGAAAATATACCACACTAGGTACAATTGTGATCACTTCCTCGTACAATTTTGATTACGGGCATCTTCCACATAAAAAAAGCACTTTTTCTGTCACGCACCAACGCATACTTCGTGGTACCAAAAATTGCATTTTTGGCAGCGAATCCAGTGACCCTCAACTAGATGATTTTTAAGAGCGCGTTAGACTAAGTAGCTTCACTTACCTCTTTAACCCTTTCACTCCGGCGCCGTGATTGTTGCGCCGTGCGCTGTGGACGAGCGCCAGTCGCGCCCGGCCGTGCCCGCTGTACGGCGCATTTTCCGCACTCCCCACGGCGCTACTCTGTCGTGCTTTCACACTCTCAGTGTTATCGCAGTTATTGGACTTTATACTATATATTTTTTATGGAAAATTCATTTGGAATAGAAACAGTTTTCTTCCTTCTTTCACAAAATTCGCGTAATTTTTTCGTAAATTCTCAAAATTCCAAGTTTTTGATTCAGCTCTTGTGGGATGTGGACCTTATTAATATAAACGCATATTTCGCTTGTTAAATAATATTTATTTACAATAGCTTTACGTTACATTTCAGTAGCATTACATTAAGATGTATGACGCGAGGCGGAACTGCTACAGCAGTCGACCGGCTGGGTGGCACAGGCAGCACTCGACTGCTGCAGCAGTCCACCGTCTGTGGAGCACATTCGCTCCCGACTTCTGCAGAAGTTCACCGTAGCGAAAGGCTTAAAGGGAAAAAATTTATATCTCATTACCGCAAAGCGGTGTATTCTTGGAAAAGACAGGAGGAGCTGTAGAAACCTACTACTCAACAACGCGACACAACGAGACACTATGAGACAGAGAAATAGCGCGAAAACTTACGTTGATCGGAATTGTACCTATATCGAAATTGTACCATCTTACCCTAAAGCAGAGTGTCCGTATGTTTGTACGTGTTGCATACAAATCTACAGTTTTGTTATAATCTGTATGAAATTTTCTACACGTAAGCTTCAATCCGTGAGGACGGTCGCCGTAAGTGTAAGAATCACGTACGATATATAGTTCACGAGATATGACGTCATAAACAATGAGGTGCGCGGAAAACTGCTCCATTTTGAGACAATGCTGGTCATTTTCTCTTAAACCATTGGACCGATTTCAACTAAATTTGGTACACACGTTCCTTACCGTGAGGTAACAATTGCTGCATGGTGAAGATTCACATACGGCACGTGGTTTAAGAGGTATTACGTCGTAACCAATAGAAATCGCAAAAAATGCCATATAATGCGACGCTATATGAGAATAAGAGTATTTAGCGACCAGCAACAAACATTAAACATAACTTCAAATTTTTTTATATAGTTTTTCTCGCTGACAACCATAGCAAAATGATGAAAGGAAAAATGTTTCTCGCTTCCTACTTCTCCGCTGTTTATGGAGTAAAACTACGGCATTTGGTATGACGCTACAATTTATAATTTGTACACTACAAATTGCAGCAGCAGTAAATCTTACAGACAGTATACACACATATAGATGAATGAATCTTCTAAATTGTATGACAGTACGACACGTAGTCCATGAGATATGAGAACATAAGCAGTAACGCTCATGGAAAATCGCCCGTCACGCACCAAGTTTTAATCTATTACTTCGTTACTACTAACTGTATTCCCAAGAGATTTTACAGACATACAGCAATTATACAAATGAATATATACCTGAAAAATTGCAGGAATAAATAAATAAGTACCCGGGTAGCGCCGGGTTTTCAGCTAGTTAGCAATTAAAACAAAAGTATCTTACAAAACTTTATCTTGGGCATATTTTCGGCAGTAAATGGACGTCGAAGATTGAGATGTCTGTGTGTTCCATACGTCAGTGCGGCAGTGTGTTTCAGGATTACTCTATTACACCAACGAACTTCTAGAGGATGTGGGAGGTTTCTTGAGGAACAAAATGAGTATGGAAACCAATGCCAGGAAACGCCATTCAAAGATGCTTCGGAGAGTCCAAGTTACAGGCACCAGCTCCTGCCGCTAGACATACCCTGCAGCAATTTTGTTCCTCAAGACACCTTCCACATACCCTAGAAGTTTGTTGGTGTAGTAGTGTAATTCTGAAACACACTGACGTATGGCACACACAGCCATCTCAATCTTCGACGTTCATTTACTGCCGAAAATATTCGCAGGGCAATATTTTGTGAGAGACATTTTTTTAAATTATTGCTAGCGTGTGAAGAATCGTTCTGCGAAGTCCGGGTGTGCGAATTTAGATTCACCCTATATAGGATCACCCCACAGCTTTTAATGTTCTTCCATTGCTTGTAGAAATCAAAACTACATAATTGTCATTCTGCGTGAGTTTTTAGTTTTATAACGCTTCTCGCTCTATTTTGAAGAAAGCATACGATTTTAAGATCTGACTTTTTTATATGTGGCAGTACACTACCTTAACTTTCTAGTAAGACATTAACCTTTTCTTATTTCATAACAATAGTATTAACATGACAGTCTTTGTAAAATATGTGTAAGTAATTTGTTCATAAAAGTTCGACACGGGTGGCTAACTGTTCGATGCATTTTAGGCCATAAATTACAGGGAGTGAAATAAAAGCACAGAAAAGTTTTGAAACAGTTGTCGCAATGAACCTTTCTCCGTTTAACAAGTAACTGCTTGTTAATATCCATCTCATTAGCATGCTCTACCTGTTCGTTCCCTCTTCCCCCCGCCCCTCTCTCTCTTTCATCCGCCTCCTCAGCCTTCTCTTAGCACTACATCTAACCTACATCATGTTTAGTGTTAAGTTAGAAATCCTATATTATATTATGGTACTTGACCGAATATTTGAAATTTTAACACAAACTACATCTAACCTACAGTCATGTTTAGTGTTAAGTTAGAAATCCTATATTATATTATGGTACTTGACCGAATAATTGAAATTTTAACACAAACTTCTACTGAAATATGCACGTTTTAATATAGATAAGTTAAGTTTATTTCATATATGATATTATATAAATTTTATAATGATCAATCGTTGATACGAAAAATCGAAGTAGTAATATACATATAGGTTTTACACATTATAATCAATAAATATGTACCTAGAAACCTTCTTGTATTACAATGCAACGTTGTGTCAAAATTTCAAAGCAATCGGTCAATAACTTTCCTAGATCAACGCACTCTAGAAAACATGAATCACCGAGACTGCACACTAGTATCCTCTGATCACGTGCTGTGAGAATAAATGACCTATCTACCTGTCCGCCACTTTTTCTTCCACCTTGTCCTTGACGCTTCACCCATGTCGAGCCTGGGCAAGTAAATACATCGACATTTTCATATATAGAAAAGTATATAAAAAGACTTTACATCAATACTGCCGGCCGCGGTGGCCGAGGGGACTGAGGCGCTTCAGTCACGGTCTGCACGGCCAGTACGGTCGGGGGTTCGAATCCCCCCTCGGGCATGGATATTTGTGCCGTCCTTAGTTGTAGCTAGTTCATAAGTAGTTTGTAAGTTTAGGGACTGATGACCTCGTAGTTAAGTCCCATAGATTCTACAAACATTTGAACATTTTGAACATCAATACTGATATATCTGTATCAGGTTATTAAATGTGTCATTGTGACCTTCAGCAGTTTCAAATCTTGACACTCAAATTACCGCAGTTTCCTGAATGTATTGTCGCATGATTTCTCTGCCAGAATGTGGGACATCACCTACCCAATCCAATCCAACGTAATGCCTCAAGGTTATCCGCGTATGTCACATTAGCATGCGTTTTAACGGCCAGGCTACACGTGAAAGATGTTGCGACGCTTCCTACGCACATGTGTGTCGCCTGCTCACAGGCTCATCTGGTTTGTATCAGTAAATGTCCTGCTTTTTTTCTAAAAAGAAGATTCAAGAAATTATGGCACCCAACGTGTCATGCTTCGACGCAAAGCAGTATTAAGTACATCTGTTCCTTCACTGCAGAGTACTAGCATTACCTCTCAGATTGTGACAGTTGAGAAGGGCACATTAACATCCACCTATAAATGCAGCGCCAGACTTTGTCACATGTCACACAATCTCGACAACTTACCATAGCACCATTGGTAGCCTTTAATTTTAAAATTTTTAGTATAACGACAGTTCGATGCACTATAACAATATAGCTACCTGTCAGTTTCGAAACTAGCAGCAGTTAGCAAGTACGAAAACTGCGTTTGAATTATAATTATGTGCAGCACTTCACATTACAGATGTCGAATACTGTAGAGAAGTTAGATGGAAGCGAAAAATCGAGAAACGTTTATCATATCATTCTCGATGCATGAGTTTTATTGCTCACTGATGCATAACTAGCAAATGAGGAAATTGCAAAACAAAAGGAAGAAAACTGTGATTAAGGAAGTTAAATATTTTGGAGCAAGCTTCTTTCAAACAAATAATTTGTAAGATATAGTGTGTCCTGCAATTTCACACGAAAATCAGCTAGAGAAGTAAGGTACTGATAAACTTGCTGTAGTTAGTAGAGTATCAGAGAAGCGGGCATAAGTACCTTGTAATCATTTGTTTTCAGCAACGTATAATAGTATAATCATATAAAGAACTGTATGAAAACGTGCGTTAGAAAGGTCATGTAGAATTAGAATGTTCGATGAAATTGTCGTAAACATTATGTTTGTATCGACAATTTGTCATATTCCGCAAATTCATCTCTTGATGTGATGGCAGAAGGCGTATATTTTGTTTAGTCAGCACTGTGACGTCATACATAAGTGGTCTCTCATAACGTCATCTGATTTACCTCAGTCATATGAAATAGAAACAATCACACAGGCGTGTTTTACGGCCTAATTTAGGTTTTTGTAGATTTTGTTATTTTTTTCTGCAAATATATAATAGATAGTCTTCAAAAATGTAAAAATCGCGTATAGCTTTGAATATGATAAAATGTCCGAAAGCCGCTAAAAATTATCGTGACACTCGTGAAATTCAGAGCCGAGCACGGCAATTTAATCATAATGAATTCTATTTGAACAAATCACGTTGTAAATAATATGTGCTGTTACAACGCTTATGGACGATACTGTTACGAATCTACTTTTGTGATGTTGTCTATGCTCTGAACACGTAATATTCTCGCGGAACGTATTTTAACACACAACTCAAATTATTTTATATTTCATAGTATGAGAAACAAACTTTTTTCAACTTTTAGCTCTCTAAACAATTATTTTAATGTCTTTTCCATATTGTAATTATCTTTTACCCTTTAAAATATTATCACCTGCCTTGTCATAGTAGTTAGTCCTCTTTTTCTATTATCTTTGCCTATGCTGGTTTACGTAAAATCAAGTGACATATGATATCGAAGATTTTTTGCAAATATCTCTGAAACAGTGCGAGTTACGAAAAAAAATTAAAATTAAAATTAAAAAAAAAAACATAAAAAAAAACACACACACACACACACAAGAGAACAAAATTGTAGAGAACTTTACAAATAAGGGTTAGGTCGTCATTTGCCATTAAATTTCGTGCTGTCAAAAGGCCATCATAAATGTTAGTGTTTCTAACCTATTTCTTTCCGAAACACTTGGAAAAACTGAAGTTCTGGTCACTTTTGAGTAACTATTATGTCTCTCAAAATTGATGCCGATCGCTTGAACAGCCCGACATAAAAAGTGGGAACACGTTAAAGATAGTGTCAAATTGCCATTAGTTTTGTCAATATCTCTCAAACGATGCGAGATAGTAGAGATCTTTCGTCTCCAAAATTTCGTTAATTCAATTTTCGTATCAGATGAACGGCTTAAGTCGTTAATTTAATTTAAATTTTGAGCTGTCAAAGGCGATCGCAAAGGCCCATTTTCAGTGTTACTACCGTAACCTAAAGTGGGACAAAATATTAATTTATTTTAAGTCTGCAGGAGACCCCGCAGACATACTAATCACCATTCACAATTTTAGAACAAATACTCAATGAGTTCAAATTACTAACAATAAACATTTCATGCTTCTTAATTTATCAAATTTCCGAGATGCTTCTTTCGCAAAGGTGACGTCCAATTTCCATTTATTGTGCGAGCATTATAACACGTCGTTAACACAATGTCGAGCTCTAACATTTGACCTTTCGTCCAGAAAGGTCGAACACAAAACGAAATTGGATTTACTTTATCCTAAAAGCGGATAGTTATGTTGAAGCAGCGCAAAGCCTCTAGTCTGAAAAGATAATCAGCAGCAGGCATTCACGTCTGACATTTTCTTTGCTCTCCGTGTAACTTTTGCCATACGGTTGCCAGCCTGCACATCGGAAACACCGAAAGGCCATAAATTTCCGCGGACGCTGCGAATGTAAATTTCTGTTTGCTTTCCATAGGACGTCGCCCACCACCCCGGGAGAACAAAGGCAGGGGCGGCTGCTGTATTCATCCCCCAGGAGGCCCCAGGGGTGGGGGAGAGGGACTCGTCTGCAATTTGGCTGCTCATCTAATTGCCTGCAGCGCCTCTATCAAGGGCTGAATGCGATTAGCAACGCTCACTTCTGAAGCGCTTCCTCTGTCTGCCAGAAGATCATACGGAATAATGGAAATCATGGGAGCGCGGTAGTGGGAGGAGGGGCTCCAGTAAACACTCCAGAGATGGACGGAAAAGTTTGCTTTGCTAGGCGCGGCTCCTCATTTTATTCAGTTCGTAGTTCCTGTAGCGCAGTATCCGTTTGCTACGAATTTCTTCCAGTTAATAATTTTAGTGAGTTTCTACTTTTAGTAGATCTTCTTCGTCAGTTTCTGGCGTAGTCAAATACAGGGTGTTTATAAATGAATATCGGGGTCTTAACGCTTTATAATACTTATTATATTTAACGTAAAGTTAAAAATGATATTTTAAATGAAAGAGCCACTCAGACAGGTTTGATTGGCACCAGTGCACATGCGCAGCGCGCAGTGTTTCCGACGTAATGCGCTACACAGCACTAGTAGGAAAGCGTATTGAGTGATGCAGTTTGCAAAGACCGAATCTTTTGTTACTGTGCAACGTGCGTTCCAGCTGAAGTTTGGTTGTGATCCACCAAGTGATAATAACATTCATAGATGGTATCGTCAGTTTTAAGATACCGGCTGCTTTTGTAAAGGGAAGAACACGAGACGACCGCCGGCCGCGATAGCCGAGGGGTCTGAGGCGCTCCAATCACGGTCTGCACGGCCACTACGTTCGGGGGTTCGAATCCCCGCTCGGGCATGGATATTTGTGCCGTCCTTAGTATTAGTTAGTTCATAAGTAGTTTGTAAGTTTAGGGACTGATGACCGCGTAATTAAGTCCCATAAGCTATACAAACATTTGAAACATTTGAAACGAGACGACCAAGAGTTAGTGAAGAAACTGTTGGGCGAGTGAGAGAGGCGTTAACTCGTGGCCCAAAGAAATCAATCGGGAAGGCTACTCGTGAATTACAAGTCCCTGTGATTTAAGAAAACGCTTACAACTACGTCCTTACCGCTTGAAGTCATTATACGCTCTCAAACCGAAAGACCGCGGTTTATATGCCTATTTCGAAACGACTTGCTGTTTCTTGATAAGGACGATTTTCTGGACCATGTTGTCTTGAGTGATGAATCGACCTTTCACCTTAGTGGGCATGTTAACATACACAATGTGAGAATCTGAGACTAAGAAAACTCTCACTAGATGGTACAAATGCTACGAGATGACATTTTTTGTGCCATATCCCGGTGTGTATGTAGGAACACGCAAGGCAATACTCACATTACGACTTAGATTAAAGAAAGGGAAACCTACGTTTTTAGCACTTATGGAACTGGAAAAACCTTTTGACAATGTTGACTGGAATACAGACTTTGTAAGTCTGAAGAGAGCAGGGGCACAATATTTGGAGCTAAGAGTTATATTCAACTTGTAAAAAATCCAGACAACAGTTATTAGAGTCGAAGGGCATGAAAGGGGTTGCAGTTGTTGGGAAAGGAGTAAGACAGGGTTGTTCAATCTGTACAGGGAGCAAGCTGTGAAGGAATGCAAGGAGTAATTCTATCAGAAACAGAAAAAGACATGTAAGAGCAATTATACAGATTGGATAGTATCTTAAAAGGAAGGTATAAGATGAACATTAACAAGAATTAAAACAAGGGTAATAGAATGTAGTGTCAGAAAATCAGGCGATGCTGTAGAAATTAGATTTGGTAATGAGACAATAAAAGTAGTATATGAGTTTTGTTAAGTATGTAGCAAGATAACTTCTGATGGCCGAAGTAAAGATGATATAAAATGCAGAATGGCTACGAGAAGAAAAGCGTTTCTGAAGAAGTGAAATTTGTTGACATTAGATTAAATGTTAGGAAGTCCTTTCTGAAAGCATTTGTCTGAGGTGTACTATTGTATAGGAGTGAAACGTGGATGATAAGGAGTTCAAACAAAAAGCTGATAGAATCTTTCGAAATGTGGTGCTACAGACGACTGATGAAGATTAGATGGGTAGATTACATAACTAATGAGGAGGTGCTTCACAGAATTGGTGGGAAAAGGAGTTTCTGGCGTAACCTGACTAAGAGAAGAGATTGGTTGGTGGGACACATTCTGAGATATCAAGGAATCGTCAACTTAGCATTAGAAGGAAGTGTATGGGGTAAAATTCGTAGAGGGAGACAGAGGGACGAATACAGCAAGCAGATTCAAAAGGATGTAGGTTGCCGTATGTATTCTCAGAGGCTTTCACAAGACGGTAGCATAGAGAGCTGCATCAAACCTGTCTGCGGACTGCAGACCACAACAACAACATCCCGGCGAGAAGTGTTTAGGCCTTTCTTCCCGTAGTTCGAAGAAGATGAGCCAGAGTGCCTCACTGGCATTGATTGAACGTCAATGTACCAAGGGCTTGATACGTTGCAAGGGGCCCAATGAGAGGGCTTGCTTTGCATTGTCTCCAGGTTCGTCCAGCCTAACGCCATGCGGTTTTTTCCTATGTGCCTTCATCAGGGATCGTGTGTACGTGAAGCTGACCTCCCTGAATTAACAAACAGAATTGACGAAGCTGTTGCTACAATCACTGAAGACAGACTTATTAGTGTTTGGGAAGAAAATCAAATGTTCAAATGTTTGTAGAGCTTATGGGACTTGACTACGGGGTCATCAGTCCCTAAACTTACAAACTAATTATGAACTACTTAATCCTAAGGACGGCACAAATATCCATGCCCGAGGGGGGATTCGAACCCCCGACCGTAGTGGCCGTGCTGACCGTGACTGGCGCGCCTCAGTCAGCTCGGCCACCGCAGCCGGCGTTTGGGAAGAAATCGCCTATACACTATATGTGTGTTGTGTGACAAATGGTAAAACTGAGTAGCTCTTTCTAACATATTATTTATAATTCTTTATATTCATTCATAAAGACCCTGTAGATGTCGAAACAGTGCGTATGGATTGCATGAAAACATTGCAGATCAGAAGCTGACGCGATTGTGTCGATCCATGCTGAAACACCCACATTAGTGTGCGGTGTTTCCTCCATGGACGGCAATTCAGCCCTGATTCTGGTATGCATTCGATTATGCAAATGTTAAAATACTGTCTTGGTATACATTACTTCTCTCCTGCTCCATCTATTCACGTAGTTTTGCTGCAGTTGTGTGTAGGCGTGTTCGCACATGTCAGTTGGCATGCCATCAGATCCCATACGTTGCCGATTGCAGATAAGTGCGGAGATCGTGCTGACTAGGGAAGATGCTGCACGTATTGCAGAGCTCGTTGACTTTCACGCGTAGATTTTGGGGAGCATTGTCCTATGCGGACAATAATTCCTTTTGGTAAAATGGTATGTGTGTGTGTGAAAATCTCCAAGTTAGAGCTCTTTTAGAAAATTGAGTATAAAATCATGAATTTCAAGTTGGTATCAAATCTAAGTAAATGTTCAAATTGATCATTTATTAGAGGCCGCAGCCATGTTTCTAATAGCATGGAAACATTTTCCTATCCGATACAAACTGCGCTCACTGGCGTCAGATGTGAGTTTATCAGAAACTATGGTAATAGTAATGTTTTCATATAAGAACGCATCCAAAATATTGCTAGGGATAAATCATTAATTTCAGGGACTTCTTATTAAGAGAATTTATCTTCTAGAAGGAAGACACAAATGCAACCTAACAATGGACAATTGTAAGTGACTCAAAAACATACAAAACAAATATATATATATATATATATATATATATATATATATATATATATATATATATATATATTCCGTAGATACTGCAGAAACGGAAAGTGCGATTGATGTGCGGTTTTCACAGAATGGATTGGTAGTCAAGGACTCGTACTGTTAGGCAATAAACAGATTGTAAAAATACCTGTAAAAGTATTTTTAACGCAAACATACAATTTTTCAAATGGAATTTCTGACACCAGATGTTTACATAGAATTTTGAATGACATTTTTATCACGTTTAGTTTGGCAGCTACAACCATTCAAAATTTTTGGACGGAGGCTACGACAGCGTAGCTGACTGGCTGGTGATCATGAGACAGTGAGCCGTGCCCCACCGGCTAGCCACTCGGCCAATGAACTACGCTATCGCAGCCTCCGCCCCCGAAACATTGAACGGTTGTATCTGCCAAACTAAACGGGATAAAAATGTTATTCTAAATTGTTTGTAGGCAGCTGGTGTCCAAAATTACAGTACATGATAGAGACTGCAATTGTTCCATTTAAAAAACTGTATTTTTGCATAAATAGTATACTTTCTTGGCTAAAAATACGAGCTCCTGACTACCAATCCATTCTGTGGAAACCGCATATCATTCGCACTGTGCCCAGAGATTTACCTTGATCGGATCACTATACCATTTTTGCTCTCAAAACCTACACACAGATCCACTCACAGGTCCCAGGAAGATGCTGGCCACACGTTACCAAGTGTGTCAGCTGAGAAGATTCGGTGATCTATTGGTATGCAGCGTCGAACTACAGATGAATGCGGGAATCCACGAAACCAACACGACCTGAAAAACTAAGTGCAGGACCTTCTAGCCCTGAGTTCGCCAAGCAGGTCCTCATTGCAACTAAAACTAGGCAGTACCACCATCGAAGGAATCTGACCGTTCAATGGGAATATTTTCACCATGTGAAGACGGTTCTGGTCGCCACGCCTACCCTTTGCCAAATGCCAATCTGGCAAAGCCTTTGATAGGATTTATAGATTTTCTCCGGTGCTTGACATACTATTGAAGAAAAGCACCGGAGAAAATATATAAATCATTTTCCCACCAAGGCGACTAGGCAATCATAAGGTGTCAGCTAAGCTTTTCTCTGCTGAGAAATCGTCCTCAGATATCCACATCTGATGGGCAATGAACCCTCCGAAGTACGTGACTTTTCCAAAGTCACTACAGAAACTCCTTTGTATTTAGGAGACAACCTGTTGTGGAGAGGAGACGCCGTAACAAGTCCTCCAGGCTAACCGTCCCGAGTGATTCTTGGAATAAGGATTTAAGGAACCGAAAGTACTCTCGCACACTTGACCATCTCTGTGGTGTATGGGCTATAGAAACACGCAATTATGTGGGCTCCTTACGGCCTCCACAATGCCCAGCAGCGAAGAACAACCTCTCGAGCTCCAGGCCCTTTTGAAGTGGTCCACTTCCCCGGAGGCCGGGAGAGTGGTAGGTTTTCGCAAACGGGATTTTTCCTCACTCCTCATTTCCTAACAGCGCGAGTGGGCCCAGGAGACGAGAGATGAGGACGCCCCCCGCCCTCCAAATGTTCCCCTTTGAGTACAGATTCTCAGAAACGAGCCACTTATTAAACAGGTCAATAGCATAACCCACGTATGAAGCATCTGCAGTGCCGTCTGACTCTCAGCTACACATTACACCCAGTGAGATTTAGAACATACATTTTACATTTACATGAACATTGATAAATGGTTTAAAGCCAACTCATTAACATTAAACTTTGAAAAGACTCACTACATGTAGTTCAGAACATGTAAGAGGTTTCCCTCCAGCATTTTCATACAGTATGAAGAAGAGCAGATAAAATAAGTTGACAGTATTAAATTCCTGGCATTACAGCGTGGTAATAACGTCAGTTGGAAGGAGCACATTACGGAACTGCAGAAACGACTTCACAAATCTGTATTTGCAGTACGAGTATTATCTGACGTAGGAGACTTAAAAATAAAATAGCTTGCATACTTTGCTTACTTTTATTTCATATTGTCGTATAGTTTAATACTTTCAAGACAAGCAAAAGTTTTCATGTGTCCAAAAGCGTGTAATTGTTGAGTGATCTTAGCAACTGACGGTTGAAACCCCTGAACCTACCGATAATTTTTATCTCGTCTTCGACCCCTGACAAGCGTTCGCGGCCCAGTGCAAGACTGCCCGCGGCCCACTTATGAGCCGCGGCCCGTACGTTGGGAACCGCTGATGTATGCTATATACTCGTCGTTCGGAAACGAGGGTTAAACCACGCAGGAAATACTAATTAATAAATCCGCCATTGCTGTGTAACTAAGAGTAATAAAAATGTTGTAAGTATGTTTTCTTTTATAGCTATAATGACGGGTGCATTGAGGTGCCTAGTATATTAAGTATACTACATGTTGCACATTAGAGAGGGTCTTAATTAGAAGATTATATGTATAGACCACCTTCCGCCCAGGCTGTGGCAATACTGATAGCGCTATACATCGTTCAGGAGAAATGTAGGCGGTAGCAGTCCCAGCGAGGTGTGCTTGCAGCGTATGCTATGACGTGTATTGCCTCGTGTGTTGCAGTACGTCTCGCTGCTGCGCCCGCCCGTCACGGACAGCCAGGCACCGGGGGCGGAGCTCATCGACAAGATGGAGTGGAAGCAGGTGAGTGGCACGCCTGACCGTCAGCATCACCAGCGGAACCACACGCGTACCAACTGCTTAAATTAATTCCCACCAAAAATCATAGAATGTACAAAAATGCAAATCTGTTAACACATTTCTTCCATCTCAAATGAAAATCAAGTCGTCTACTTCTGTTAGCATTTATGTAAGTAACTGTTCAACAACTTCGTCATAAATTTCATGTAATTAGTAATCCACCATCATTTACAGCTACGTATATATTACTGTAATAAATAAAGTAAGTGCCCGTGATACGGCCAAGTTGAGGATTGGGGATTTTTCTAGTTGCCATTCATTCTAAAGAAAATCAAAAGTCATTTTAAAATCTTTTTCTGGCTTATGGGCTTATCACAAAAGAAAGAAAATTCCCGAAACACCCTGCTTGCTTATTTTATTTTTAAACTTTGGTCTTCAAGTGACAACAATAATACTAAGTAATTCATATCCATTCCTTTCTTAGGGAATATTTTGAATAGAATCAAGCGTCTTCTAATGAAAAGTTACAACTATAATGTTTCTTTTTCTACAGGCAACAGTATAAAGAGAAAATTGTTGTACACAGTGTAAAATACAGGTGATAACTTTTCTAATTCAGGAGTCTATAAATTAATCTGTGATAACTGTCCTTGCAGACATTGCCGAGGTGGGGTGGCTTGCGTGCCTCAACGATACAGATAGCCGTACCGTAGGTGCAACCACAACGGAGGGGTATCTGTGGAGAGGCCAGACAAACGTGTGGTTCCTGAAGAGGGGCAGCAGCCTTTTCAGTAGTTACAGGGGCAACAGTCTGGATGATTGACTGAGCTGGCCTTGTAACATCAGCTAATGTGGCTTTGCCACACAGCTACTGCGAACGGCTGAAAGCAAGGGGAAACTACAGCCGTTATTTTTCCCGAGGACATGCAGCTCTATTGTATGAACATATGATGATGGCATCCTCTCGGGTAAAATATTCCGGAGGTAAAATAGTCCCCCATTCGGATCTCCTGGCGGGGACTACTGAGGAGGATGTGATCATCAGGAAAGACAATACTGGCAATTATTAGCATTACAATCCGTGCAAGATTAAAATACAAATTTTTAAAATACATTAATAAAGTTATAAAATGTTCAAAGCTTTTGTGACTATAAAGACACCTCATTCATAGAACATTACTACACATACATAAAAACATTTATAGAAAAAAAGCGGTATGCAACAAATTGATAAATTTTGATGAAATATAGCAATATTAAGATATTGTATTTTATGGTGTCACACAGTTATAACTGACATTCCCTTGATTGCAGGGCTGTTTCACCTACTGTGATATGCAACTGTCGTCAGTACCATTCTGATAACTGTATTCCACGATGTTTTAGACAATGGACGCATATATCAGACATAATGATTACGATTTTGTAATTTATTATGTTACATTGTCTATAAGTATTACACATACTTTTGATGAAGACGGGTTTATATTCGTTTATCAGGTTTATTAAACTATTATTGTTGCAACTGGCTGGCTGATTATTAATTTGGTGTAATGTTTGTTTGTACATAGGATAAATATTACAAATCTTATTTTAAAGTTAAATGCAAAATAAGTAGGTTGGTATATTGCAGGAATATTACAAAAATTGCAGATTATGTTATTCATGATTTACTTAATCTGTGGTTTCGTGAGTAGTTTATGGAAAGATTTTAGAAAAATTGTGTTTGGTATGTCTTTTCGGTCGTTCAATATGTTAGATTATGCATATTTAGGGGAAAAAAGACTGGTGGTGGTATTTATTAATATAAAATAAACAGGATTTGTTGAATGGAATGGACAGCTAATAAGTACGGATTATTGATTGTCATTAAACAGGAAAAAGAACAAAAAGCAATGAAAATTATCGCTAATGAAATTAGCGATGGACTTAACATCAACATGTTTGGACATGAAGTAGACCTAGTAAAAGAATTCTGGACCTTGGAAGTAAATAACCTGTCACGGACATAACAATGAGAACATCAACAGTAGACTATCACGTGCAAAGGGAACATTCATGGCAACGAGAGGTATGTTGGTATCGAACATTTGCCATAATTTGACGAAGAAATTTATGACATCGTACGTTTGAAACACAGAATTGTGTGACTGTAACACATGGACAGTGGGAAAACTCGAAGAGAAGAGAATCGAAGCGTTTGAGACGTGGTGCTTCCAAATAAAGTTTAAAATCAAATCGAATGTTTGTTAACTTTATGGGACTTAACCTCGGGATCATCGTTGCCTAAACTTACAAACCACTTAGAAACTTTTACCAAAGACATGACAAACATCCATGCCCGAGGGGAGATTCGAACCCCTGACAGGGAAAGGCCTCGCGCATCGGAGCAAAGCGCCTCAATGAGCTCGGCCACTCCGCCGTAGCTAATGTTTAAAAGTAAGTGGATTGATTAGATAAGTAATGAGTAGTTCTCCGTATAATCGGTGCAAATAAATATGAGGAAGTGCCGTGAGCTGTGCACAGGTAGCATAGTCGGTAGAGCGCTTGACCGCGAAAGGCAAAGATCCTGTTTCCGACTCCCGGTCCGTCCCTCATTTGTAATCGACCAGTATGATTCAGTTTATTTAAAAGTAATAACCATTTTAATATTATTTAAGAAACAAATCTGAGTCATTCGAAGGCAGGAAAGTATCTGTATAGCACGCTATGAGTGGCAGTCAGTTGGCTGTGCTGCCATTGAACGTAAACATACCCTTATATGATCCAACAGTAAAACTTTAGAGCATTTTTCCGCGGAATCTTCTGGTCAGTGTACATTATGACATTTCTAGGTGGCACCCTTTAGTTATACTATTAACCTCTGAAGTTCCCTCCCGAACTTAATTTCCGAGACAGCAGGATCCCCTTGCTAGATCCGAAAGTATGCGCCAGCTAATAAGCCAGAATGAAATACCTGATATAATCGTCTTCTGAGATGGAAAGTACATTTCGTCAAATGGCAGAACGCAACGAAGAAAGTATTTCGTCCAACAGTTAATAATATCTGACACATATTGCTTTGCTAATGGCCATTAACAGATGCTGAAACGGAAACTGCTGCATGAAAAATTAAGTGAAAAAAATCGTTTGTTTAAATTTATCGAGAGGATGTACATTTTCTTACGATATTAAAGTGACTTGTCATGAGTACAGAGTTCTGTTGAAAATCGAAAATTTATAGTACTGCGACAGTATCTTCTCTATCTAGTAATTAAATAATTACATTACTTGCCGCTGCTGGCAAATGTTTTACAGTTTTCTCGCTCTCATCATCCCTCATGAAGTGCTTAGCAGACAAACAATCCTTCTTCCTGCAGAAGAAAGAGGACTGGTTTAAAGACCGAAGTTGATGGAGGATTTTTAAAATCTTTCGGCGAAAAACCTTCGTTCAAATCCCAACGAGGGAGTATGCATTGCAGTGGAGATGATCTCATGCACTGGGTCCTTTGCAATCATAAAATAAGTGATCCATAATTTGGAGTTTATGAACCGTTTGCTTTAAAGTTAAGAGAGATCGAATGAGCATCCTCAGATTGTACTGCACTTAGTTTCCAAATTGACGTACTACGTCCCAAGCTTCCTGAAATTCCTCGTCTTCTTCATGGTTGTACTGAAGGAATGTGAAGGGAGAACCGTTTGGTCTCCTGACTTTAAGATCTATTAGGCATTTTTGTACCCATCATGCACAAAATGATACTTCGGAATGAACTACTTTTTTGCCGTCAAAACCAGTGGCTAGCCTCTGCTCATGTACCAAACTCTATTCCAGATCAGCAACAGCACGTCATCAGTGGCCACCACTTACAATTATCAATACTACTAAATTTTTCCGGACTATTACGTCGTGGTCTTATGGATTTTTTAATGAAACCCAACGTTTCGACGCTATCTCCGGAGGACATGCTCAAGGGGAATCGTAGCTCTTTTGTAAGTCCGATACGTACCCTGCTCGTTCATTTCATATCGTTTTGCTCCGTTACATCTATTTCTTTAATCAACGCTTGTCAAGCTCAATGTTCATGTCTCCCTAAACATGTAGGTGCCAACAAAATATGATTGCATTCGGAGGAAGAGGTAGATTAAAGAAACTTCGCAAATAGATCTCACAACAAATAATAAAAAAAATTCTGTTAATGATTTCCGCAGCAACTCGTACGTCCCTTCCGCGACACTCTTACCTTTTATCGCGATAATACAAAAGGAACTTCCTTCTATAAACATTTTCTATGTCCTCCATCTGTCCCGCCTGGTCATGAGCCCACATGAGCAGCAATAATAGAAAATAGGACGGAAAAGTCTAGTGTAAGCAGTTTATTTACTTGAACTGTTTGTATCTTCTAAGTGTTCTGCGACTGAAAATCAGCCTTTGGTTCGATTTCCCAACGATATTTTCTGTCTCCTATCGAATTAAATCGATTCGTAATTTCAATACCTACGTATTTAGCTTAATTTACTGCCTGTGCACTTGACTGATGTAAGATGTCGCTCTAACAAAGGAGCCAGGTTGATGCGACGTATCAAAATATTAGAGGAATTAGTATTGGAATCCGTTCTAATAGAAGCAACCGAAAGTAGAATAAACAGCAATACTTTTCACTGGGACCAGGAGTACACATACGGACATGGATGTGCGCTTCGTGCTACGAGAGAAAGAAAATACGTGTGCTTCACGCTTGTAAGAAAACAGAAGCGGTTGTTTCAAATGACGCACTAAACTTCTTGCAACATGACGTCATTCGCTCCCCCGACCACATGCTCGTAATTCTTATGGATAAACGATCGCAACGCTATCTCTCGACTAGGTCTGAAGAAAGAGCACAACGGTCAGCATAAAAATTGCGCATCAAGTCGCACCCTCTCCCCCATCTGCTACCACGCACTGGCCGGCAGCCAATGGCGCACTGGCCGCCCTCTTACGTCAGCAGTCCTGCCAAAATATCACCGACTTGCGGACACCAAACCACCTCGCTCCGTCTATACAAAGGAGAACCTCTAACACTGAAAAAGTGAAGCCTGAAACTGATCACACCAGCATTTGTTAGTGCCCAAAACATTTTTCGTAGTGCATGTAATATTAGTTCTAGTCATATCTAAGTAAATACTCCCGTCGACATTTGCTCTATCGGACATCGTGCTAGCCAGCGAAGTTTCTGTAAGTTTTGCAGACAACGGTACACTTCACGCGTGAGCGTTGTCCTGTAGGAGCTACACTTCACCATTCTATGGCAGGAAAGGCAACAGAAGTGTCTCACAAAATTCTGCACGTATAGATCGCTGCTCAACGTTCCCTCCACGAACACAAAATGTGAACTACAGCTGTAGCTTAATGCACCCCACACCACAAAATCTGGGATGGGGCCAGTTTGTCTTGGACGGATGAACTCTAAAAGACAGCATTCTCAACATTTAAGACGTTCGCTCAATCGATCAGCAATTGCGCCCATGCCGAATCCGCTTTCATCACTTCCATCTTCCTTTGAGGGCATCAGTCGAGCCGTATACGTCGATCGCATGACGTGATTGGAAGAATGGATAGAAGCGTGCTAGTAACCTGTTGGTAAAAGTGCATGTTGACACTTCTGTGCTCACAACTCTCAGAAATTGTCTATGTATGTGACAATGTTCACGTGACCATTCCATCCAGCATCGTTGCACATTAACGCAGTACGTCCAAATTGTGTGACACTGAGAAGGTCACAATTTCACCCCTTCCAAACTCGCTCAGTTGGCTTTAGGAACAACGACAGAGTATCCATGTAGCCGAGCGGAATCGCCGCGTGGTCGAAGGCGTCATGCTACGAACTGGCGGCCGTTCCCATCGTAAGCACGAGTCCCGACTCGGACTTTCTGTTTGTGTGTGTGTGTGTGTGTGTGTGTGTGTGTGTGTGTGTGTTGTCCTTAGTGTAAGTAAGGTTAATTCGTTTGTAATTCTAGGGAATAATCGCCATAGCAGATAGGTCCAATAGGTTTACAAACGTTTGACATTTAATACCTATGGTACGGCTCCTGTTTGCTTCACACTTTGATAACACATTGAGCGTCATGGTTGTAATCATTACCCGTTGAAGGAAAGAGCTGTGTCACTACGCTATCTGCTGTCAGCATCAGATCCAAACCGACGGACTTTCTCAGAGTATGCTATTTGGATTTATTTTTCATACGACAGTGTATTTATTAGTCGTAACTGGACAGTGCACACATTCCAGTGTACACCAAAAGAATGGTCGCAGAATTACGCATCGTATAGTTATAAAAAAATTCGGGAATTGAATCAATAGACTCTTCATAGGGGTGTGGGCAGCTTTGCACGATTTAATTCAGGAACTTTCAGTTAGAAGGTATGTTTCCAGGGTGTATATACTACTGAATTTATATTCTTTCTTTTAAGAATACTTCTTACTTTTCACAGTACTGGTTCGACGTAGGCCCCAAAATGTTACATCGTATGCTGCTAAACACATTTAACTTCAAACTTTTTTAGCTATAAACAACAAAATAGTACTAAGTTGGTTTATGTTAAAGTAGCATTTTGGTACCCCCCAAACTGTTGGAAGGTCGAGTTTTTCAGATCCCAATTATACAATGTTAGTGTAGGGCACAAGATTTCCGCCCTGTCACGCTTTGCAATGCCTACTACAAGCTGCTGGCAATGTGTGTAGCCGGAAACCATCATCTATCCTCATGAGGCGTGTGGCGTCAATCGTCGCAACATATTCCATGCGGTTTATCCTGCAGCGAAATTGATGCAGATACTTCCTGTGAGTTGGTATGGGTAGAGATTATACCTGACAACCGTAATAAATTAATAATTGGATCTTTTTAGCGGCCCCCTGACTCAGACGATGCAATTGCCGAAATGTTCAAAGAAAGCTTGAATCATATTTCAAATAGGTATCCGAAGCATACTGTTATTATCGGTGGCGACTTTAATTTACCCTCGATATTTTGGCATAATTACGTTTTCAAAACCGGAGCAAATATAAAACATCGTCCGAACTAGTTCTGAATGCTTTTTCTGAAAACTACTTCCAACAGTTACTTCATGAACCCACTACAATAGTAAATGGTTGCGAAAATACCCTTGATCTCCTAGCAACAAATAATCCTGAGCTAGTAAAGACCATCAAAACAGATACAGGGATTAGCGAACATCGAGTTGTAGTAGCGAGACCGAATAACGAAATTCTGAAATGAACCAAAAATAAACAAAACATATATCTATTCAAAAGAGCAGATAAAAATTCGTTTTACGCTTTCCTGAGTGATAGTCTCCAGTCTTTCAAAACTAAAAATGCGAGTGTAGATCAGTTGTGGCTTACTTTCAAGGACATAATATCAGTAGTAATCGAGAAATTTATATCAAATACATTAATAAAAGAGGGGGCTGTCCCCCGTGGTAAACAAAACAGGTCAGATCACTGCTACAGAAGCAAAGAAAAACACATGAAAAATTTAAACAGACACAGAATCCCCAAGAATGGCAATCTTTCACAAAAACTCGCAATCTAGTTCGGAGTTCAAACCGAATAGCTTATAATAGTTACCACAACGAAATCCTGTCTCGTAGTCTGGCAGAAAATCCAAAGATATTCTGGTACACTAGCGGCAAAACACAAACAATATCTTCACTACGCGATAGCAATGCTAATACTTGTTGTTATTTATAGGGGACCAAACTACAAGGTCATCAGTCAATGGTAATACTACCGATGACAGTACTGCTAAACCACACAACTTTCCGAAATTCGTTCACCAAAGAAGACAAAGTGAACAATACAGAATTCGAACCAAGAACAGCTGCCAGCATGCGAAAGTAGAAGTAGATGTTCCTGGAGTAATAAAACAACTTAAGTCACTAAAAAAAAAAAATCTTCCGGGCCAGATTGTATGCCAACTAGATTCCTCTTTGAGTATGCAGACGCAATAGCTCCATACTTACCTAACGTATACAACCGATCACTCAGACCCAAAGACTGGGAAGTTGCCCAGGTCACTCCTATATTCAAGAAAGGCAATAGGTGTGAACCCCAAAATTACAGGTCCATGTCACTGACGTCAATTTGCAATATGGTTTTGGAACATATTTTTTGTTCGAACATTATGAACTACCTCGAAGGGAACGAACTATTAACCAACAGTCAACATGGATTCAGAAATACCGCCCTTGCGAAACACAGTTTGTCCTTTATTCGAATAAAGTTATAAGTGCCATCGACAAGGGATCTCAAATAGATTCCATATTTCTGGAAGGCTTTTGTCACTGTACCTCAAATGTTCAAGTGTTTGTATAGCTTATGGGACTTAACTACGGGGTCATCAGTCCCTAAACTTACAAACTACTTATGAACTAACTAACACTAAGGGCGGCGCAAATATCCATATCCGAGGGGGGATTAGAACCCCCGATCGTAGTGGCCGTGCAGACCGTGACTGGAGCGCCTCAGTTCCCTCGGCCACCGCGGCCGACACACTGTACCTCATAAGCGGCTTCTAATGAAATTACGTGCTTATGGAATATCGCCCCAATTATGCGATTAGATTCACGATTTCCTATCAGAGAGTAAACAGTTCGTAGTAATTGACGGTAAGTCATGGAGTAAAACAGAAGTGATATCTGGCGTTCCCCAGGGAAGCGTTTTAGGTCCCCTATTCTTCCTTTTGTTTATAAACGATTTACATGAAAATCTGAATAGCTCCCTCAAACTGATCGCGGATGATGCTGTCGCTTATCGGTTAGTGAAGTCAACAGAGGATCAAAAGCAACTGCAAAGCGATTTAGACAGAATCCTACATGGTCTGAAAATTGGCAATTAACACTATATAAAGAAAGGTGTGAAGTAATACACATGACCACTAAAAGAAATCCGCTGAACTTAAATTACGCGATAAATCAGTCAAAACTTAAGGTCGTAGATTCTACCAAATACCTAGGAGTTACAATTACGAACAACTTTGACTGGAGAGAACACACAGAAAATATTGTGGGGAAGGCGAACCAAAGGTTACGTTTCATTGGCAGTACGATTCGAGGATGCTCCAGCTCCACTAAATAGACTGCCTACATCACACTTGTGCGTCCTCTCCTGGAGTACTGTTGCCCAGTGTGGGACCCTAACCAGGTTGGACTGACGGAGTACTTTGAGAAGTTTGAGAGATGGGCAGCTCGTTTTATTTTATCGTGTTATAGGGTGGAAAGCGTCACGGAAATGTTGCACGATTTGAAGTGGAAATCATTAAAAGAACGACGTTATTCGTTGCGGCTAATCTATTCGCGAAATTTCAATAACTTACTTTTACTTCTGAATGTGAAAATATTTTGCTAGAACCCACCTACATAGGGAGACATGAACGTCCCAATAAAATAAGTGAAATCAGTTCGAAAACGGAACGATTTAGGTGTTTTTTCTTCCCGGGCGCTATTAGAGAATGGATCGGTAGAGAAAGGTTATGAAAATGGTTAATGAACACTCCGACAGGCACTTAAATGAGATTTGCAGAGTATCTATGTATACGAAGATGTAGATGAAAATAATATAAAACCGAAGAACTACGTCATGAACCAATATTTACGAATATGTATATATTTGCAGCTTATTTTGCTGAAAGTAAATAAGAACAGCAAAAACTTTTATGATGATTTGTTCTTACTATGAAAAAGGTTTTTATTTTTATTTTTTTATTTATTTATTTATTTTTACACCTATCGATTCCGTATGGAGTCTAATGATTCGCACATTTTTAGGCTGCATTCATCTTTCTTATACGTGCATATTCTTTTGAGTTATGTTAAATACTGTAGTTATGGCGTTCTATATTCGTTTCCTACATTCCATCCTCAGCGATTTTATTGGAATTGTAGTGAAGAAACGTCTACGTTATTGACTAGAAAATCGACGTCTTTCTGCCCAAGGGCAAGTCTTCTGGTATTTCCTAGCCATTTTGCTATTTTTAATAATAAATTAAATTAATCAGTAAAAGCTTGTAGGTTACAAAATGATTGTAAATAAATTGTGCTGCAATATACTGTTACGTACTTTGTCAGGGATCTTAGGAAACCGAAGGAAGACGAAGGTGGAGCTATTTTTAAGTTATTACCTATTTTATGACACTAAATACATTTCCTAATGTAAAAATGTTAAAATCAATATAAACGATACTGTTAGCACCAATCCAATATCGTATTCAGAAATGTAGCTAGCCGGCCGCTTGGAGTGCTGCTGCCGCAGTGTATAACAAAGATGTGCGAGAGTGAAATTTCCTGGCAGATTAAAATTGTGTGCCGGAACCGAGACTCGAACCTGGGACCTTTGCCTTTCGCGGGCAAGCGCACTACCGACTGTACTATCCCGACACGACTCACTACTTTACTTGACTGTATATGATGGACTGTGGAAAAATGTTTAAGACGGAACGTATCCAGTTTAATCTGTGATAAAGTGATAAAGGCCTGGATTTAAAATATGAAGATTTCAGTCTCTCCCTACCCCTTCCGCAACACACGTATGGGACTGGGTGGGGAGTGGGAGATTGTAGTGTTATTAGATATCCCTCTCCGATAAAAACTAATTAGTAATGTGCCTTTTTTTATCCAAAATGTCGTTTCTGCGTTATTTGAATGTATTCAGTTAAAACGAACATCCTGTATATTTGGTCTCTGTTCTTTCGGCCATGTACCGAAACGACAAGTAAGATATGCTATAACCAGAAGCACATATCTTATCACTACAATGGTCGCCTTTCAAATTTTCTGTCGCTCACGGTACCCAGATACGGGATAGAATAGCTTTGAGCCGTGGTCCATGAAACAATTGCGTTCCTAACGTCTCGTCTAGTGCTGCGCTGGACGAAATATCAGAAAAAGCAAAGTTTCATGTACTACGTTTATACAATCCGGAAGTGGAATAAATAACCACATACGTCTGTACAATCCGGAAGAGGAATAAATAACCACATAGCCCTAGATGAAAATAATGTTATACAGAACTTGTCATGTTAGCTCACAGCCATTTCTTTCCAATAATAGTATTAGCTAGCCTAGAATGTAGTGTAACACACCTGAATACTAGGTGTTAAAAAGTTTTCCCTATAAGCAAAGAAGGAAGGATGATTACGGCTTAATGTTCCGTCGACTACGTGTCAACCAATCACCAAGGCGTTTATCTGAGAGCTTAAGCGAATTCACTAAAACACAATGTCACGATGGTGAAAAGCGTGTTTGAATTTCTGAATGCCACTTTCCGTACGCAGCTATGGATAAAATAGTGAAAAGGTACTTCTAATAACATTACTCCACAGAGCAACAATCTTGAACAAAACAATTGGCGTAGGTGACAGATTGAAAATATGTATCAAGTTGTACTCTTCTATCTACAATGTTCCGTAACTTAGTGCTTATTATAACGTATATTGAGTCTGCACAACTCAGGGTGCGATAGTGATCCAGATTATATTCATCTGGTGTATCAGAGAGAGGAGATGTAACGACTTCCAACAAACATTACGTATAGTCTCGTGCCTCAAACCTTCTCTCGCGAACACCCCGGCCAAAATAATGGAACAGAGTTTGTCACTTATTACTCTTTAGCTATTCACGCAGTATAATGATGGAATCAGAAATTTGTTTTAATGTATTTCTTCATTACTGCAAATCTTATCCAAAACGCACTACACTCTGTTTTTGCCGTTGAATGAAGATGCAAATTTGTAACACTGTAGAATATAAACAGTATTTGGGAAAATACGATGTTTATACTCAAAAGTAAGAATGTTTAAAGAATAGGTTGTGGGAGTTAACTAGTACACATGAAGTTTTCTTTGTATGATACTCGGAGCTGCGGTGAAGTGGCCGAGCGCTCTAAGGCTCCTTGCTGCAAAGCGCGCTGTTCCTCGCCGTCGGAGGCTCAAGTCCTTCTCGGGCATGTCTGAGTGTGTTGTTCTTAGCATAAGTTAGTTTAAGTAGTATGTAAGTCTAGGGAGTAATAACCGCAGCAGTTAAGTCCGTTAAACTGAAAAACATTTGAATCATTTTGACACTCGCGGAAACAAATACTAACGAATCGGCAAATGAGCACTGGCCGAGAACATATGAGCCTTGCTTAACGATTTTTTTTTTTTTTTCGTACCGTTAGATTCTCGATCAAGCTAGTAATTTTTCACGAATATATATATATATATATATATATATATATATATATATATATATATATATATATATATATAAACATAAAAATTGGTCTTCACTTTTGTGAATGGAATCTGAGAATGAGTTACGATAGGAATATTGTGAATAAATTTCCAAGAAATTCAATCTGTTTTCTTGACAGTAAACACGGGATTATTTCACAGGTTCTCTTACTCGGAAAAAAGACCGAAGCAATTTGCTCGTGACTTTATTAAAACAAAATAATACAGCATTTGTCTGAAGCGACATAATCAACTTCCAAAAATGAATTTTATGCTTTTCCACGAAGGTAATTATATTAATTTCATAGAAATTGTAGCACACAACGCAATGTTTGTTAAGCGACAAATACAGGCGATGGTTTTTGTCAGTGGAAACAAATTACTGTAACACATTTCCCGTTAGCAACAGTGATTCAATGCGGTGCTGTTAATTGCACGACACTTGTTAAAATATTCAATGCAGAAGCTCGATTTATTGCACGTTACTAACATTAATAAATCACGGTACTGCGTGCTTTTCAGTGGTAGCGCTTATTGCAGTGCTCTCAGATTGCATATTAATAGAGTGCTCTTTGTGGGTTGATGCGTATGGTAAATGGGGCCCGAGTGAATCGGAAATGTTTCAATCCGCGCGTTGTACATTTTATCTGCGATGGGCTGATGGCACAAGTTCTCTATGATGGATTGTTATTGCAATTAAAATTCATACGTGGGTAGTAGTGCACTCCGACAACTTTTTCCTGTCCTGCGATACAGTATCATAGTTTGCGGTAATATAAACCCATGTACATTGTTGTTCAGAACATTTGCTACAGGTACTGACGTAGGCCCACTTCCGTTAGACGTCACGTTACACTGTATTCAATTCAAAACTTTATACGACGAACTACAAGTCAGCTCCTGACAGACTTAAGACACTTGAGACGTGTTAAATGTGTCAATTTTCCACAGCTTATGACTTGTCGCTCACTTACCACATTAGGTACTTTTCTAAATACAAAGGCTCCAACTTGAAAACATGTAGGATAGAGCTTTACAGTCTCAGTCTGAAGTAGTAATCACATGAACTCTCCAATTAAATACGCAACATACAGTACATTAAACAACATTTAAGTCCGCCTCCATAATCCACGTATGGGGCCCGGGTTCGAATGCCGGTCCGGTCGGAGAAAAAAAAAGGTCCCATTGAAATTTCAAAAAAGTTCAAATGTTTGTAAATCTATCGGACGAAACTGCGTGGTCATCAGACCGTAGCTTACAAACTAATTAAACTAAGGTAAACTGACCTAAGGACAACACACACACACCCATACCCCAGGGAGGACTCGAACCTCCACGGCGGGCAACCGCACGCTCCGCAGCGAGGCGCTTTAGACCGCTTGGCTACTCCACCGCGGCCGGTCGGAGATTTTCTCCACTCGAGCACGGGATGGCGTCACCAGGAAGGCCGAACACAATCCCACATGGGCTCTAACGGCCAAAAATGCCACACGAAATAATCAAAGAATATTTCATCCATTTACCTGTCATTTTAGAACGGTGTCTCTTGCGAATATAATTCTTCGCCATATATATATATATATATATATATATATATATATATATATATATATATATATATATGCCATTCGTATATTGAACATTGAATGACAGTGTGTAAAATAAATGTTTAGAAATGATATGAAATCGTGAATATAAATGAAAGAGTAGGTATTAGAGTAGGATAAAATGAAACGATGAATCGGGGAGAAATATCAACAAATAGATTTTCTTCAGTCTTGATCACAGTCCCGTGTGAATTGAGGAAGTGGATGCAATCAGTAATGACGTGGATGTTAACGGTATCGATGGCTACGATCCTTATAGTTATCTTCGTCACTGAATCAAAGAATCACTGGATGTGTTCTAGGGGTATGGCAGTCTTTGGCCTTACCACATATCTCCAAAGATGATTTGTTGTAACATCAGGAAGGAGTATCCAGGATCAATCGCTCTGCAGTCTTAGGTCACTTTTTTCTTCGATGGACGAGAGGCCGGAAGAAAAGGAAAGCAAAGGCAGTAATGGAATCTAAAAGCCGGGAAAGTAGTTTTAAAATTGTGTGTCACGAATGACTGCCGATTACTCTTCAGGAAAGCAATCAATACCTCCAAATCGTGATAGCCAATGTGATCCTACTAGTGACAGTTCTGCTAATGCAGAATTGCTTAACAGAGCTTCCTGAAATTTCTTCACCAAAGAAGAAGAAGCAAATTCTACTGAATTCGAATTAAGAACAGCTACCAGCATGCGTAATTTAATAGTATGTAAACCTGTAGAATTAAAGCAACTAAAATCACTTAATAAAAGCAAGTCTTCCCTGCCAGATTGTATAACGATTAGGTTCCATTTAGAGTGTGCTGCTGCAACAGCTCCGTACCTAGCTAGCATACACATCTACTCGCTCAGAGAAAGATCCGTACCCAAAGACGGGAAAGTCGAACAAATTACTCCACAATTCTAGAAAGGCAATAGGACTGATCCTACCAGACACCATCAATGACGTTGGTTTGCAGAAGGATTCTGGAAAGTATTATACTGTTTTCGAAAACTTTAATTACTTCGACACGTAGTGCACACGGATTAGTTCTTGTGAAAGTTAGCTCATTACTCACATGAAGCGATGAGTGCTATCAAGAATGGACTTTTGAGAATGTTGACTGGAAAACACTCTTTCAAATTCTGACGATAGCAGGGGTAAAATATAGCAACTTGTACAAAAACCAGAGAGCAATTATTACAGTCGAAGGGCATGAAGGGGGAACAGTGGTTGGGAAGGGATTGAGACAGTGTTGCAGCCTTCCTGCAATGTTGTTCAATCTATACATTGAGCAAGCTCTGAAGGAAACCAGAGGTATGGAGAGGGTATTAAAGTCCAGGGAGAGGGAACAATTAAGTGGAATGGAAAGTGTGATGGGAGGAAGATACAAGATGAACATCAACAAGAATAAAAGGAGGGTAATGGAATCTAGTGTCAGAAAATCATGTGATGCTGAAGTAATTAGGTTAGATACTGAGGCAATAAAAGTAGTGGATAGGTTTTGTTCTTTGCGTAGCAAGATAACTTCTGATGGCCGAAGTAAAGAAGACATATAATGCAGAATGGCTATGGGAAGAAAATCGTTTCTGAAGAAGCGAAATTTGTTGACATCCAATATTAGTTTAAATGTTAGGAAGTCCTTTCTGAAAGCATTTTCTGGAGTGCAGCATTCTATGGTAATAAAACGTCGACGATAAGGGGTTCAGACGAAAAGATGATAGTAGCTTTGGTGCTATAGAGTATAGAAGAATGATAAGATGGGTAGATCACGTAACTAATGAAGACAAGCCGGCCGCGGTGGCCGAGGGGACTGGCGCTTTAGTCACGGTCTGCAAGGCCACTACGGTCGGGGGTTCGAATCCCCCCTCGGGCATGGATATTTGTGCCGTCCTTAGCTGTAGCTAGTTCATAAATAGCTTGTAAGTTTAGGGACTGATGACCCCGTAGTTAAGTCCCATAATCTTTACAAACATTTGAACATTTTTTGAATGAAGATAAGCTCAACAGAATTGGGGATGAAAGTATTTTCAGGCATATCCTGATTAGGAGATGGCATAGGTTGTTGGGACACATTCTGAGACATCAAGGAATCGTCAACTTAGAATTAAAAGGAAGTGTGTGCATACAACAAGACCGAAGTACAAAAAAAAAAAAAATAGTAAGCAGATTCAAAAGAATGTAGGTTGCCGAACATATTCTCAGATGAAGAGGCTTGCACCAGACAGAGTAGCATGGAGAGCTGCATCAAACCTGTTGCCGATTGAAGACCACAAGAACAACAACTATATATTTGTGTATCGCCAGACCGTAACTCTTGTCTGTTATACTAGCATTGTAACAGTTACAGCCAAGATATAAGTTTCACGTCGAGCGCTGTTAAATTAATATTGCTTCGTGCAGTACGGAATTTGGTGCGGCTTCCAGTGTCGCACCGACTGGACAGCTCAAAGGACCGTGACTAATTTGGCGGCTCCGGCAGACACAATTAGCCGCGCCTCGCACTGAGTTGGCGAGTTTCTGTGGCGACCTGCAGGTACCCCCGCCCTCCACTACCTCCCTCCCCACCTCCACTACCTCCCTCCCCCCTCCCCCGGCAACACGACTCCCGCCTGGGACGGTAACAGCGTTAGCCACCTCATCGGGCGTGCATCGAGCCACTTAGACGGCCGCCACACGGCCCCTTTGGCCGCCCACGGGACGCCGATATTTCCGCTAAATTAGCCCCTGTCGCTGCGGCCGCTCCGCCTACCGTCCAGGAAGTGCAGCCCACGTAATCTCATTCTAGTCAAGAGCAAAGGTGAGTTGCAACTACAGGGTGTTACAAAACGATACGGCCAAACTTTCAGGAAACATTCCTCACACACAAAGAAAGAAAATGTATTATGTGGACATGTGTCCGGAAACGCTTAATTTCCATGTTAGAGCTCACTTTATTACTTCTCTTCAAATCACATTAATCACGGAATGGAAACACACAGCAACAGAACGTACCAGCGTGACTTCAAATACTTTGTTTCAGAAAATGTTCAAAATGTCCTCCGTTAGCGAGGATACATGCATCCGCCCTCCATCGCATGGAATCCCTGATGCGCTGATGCAGCCCTATTGTATCACAGCCATCCACAATACGAGCACGAAGAGTCTCTACATTTGGTACCGGGGTTGCGTAGACAAGAGCTTTCAAATGTCTCCATAAATGAAAGTCAAGATGGTTGAGGTCAGGAGAGCGTGGAGGCCATGGTATTGGTCCGCCTCTACCAATCCATCGGTCACCGAATCTGTTGTTGAGAAGCGTACGAACACGTCGACTGAAATGTACAGGAGCTCCATCGTGCATGAACCACATGTTGTGTCGTACTTGTGAAGGCACGTGTTCTAGCATCACAGGTAGAGTATCCCGTATAAAATCATGATAACGTGCTCCAGTGAGCGTAGGTGGAAGAAAATGAGGCCCAATCAAGACATCACCAACAATTCCTGCCAAACGTTCACAGAAAATCTTTGTTGATGACGTGATTGCACAACTGCGTGCGGATTCTCGTCAGGCCACTCATGTTGATTGTGAAAATTTACAATTTGATCATGTTGGAATGAAATTTACATTTAAAGAGAAATACTAAAATGAGCTCTAACATGGAAATTAAGTGTTTCCGAACACATGTCCACATAACATATTTTCTTTCTCTGTGTGTGAGGAATGTTTCCTGAAAGTTTGGCCGTACCTTTTTGTAACACCCTGTATAAAAGCGAGGTCACGAAGCTGTGAAGGAACTTTGTAATGATACATGTGTAGCCTGGTGGATGTTGATTGGAATAGCTGTAGCTGTAATCTCTCGTTTTCCGAGAGAATGAATTAATAAAAGGACTGATTAACTTTCGGGAAGCACTGACTAACATTGTCCCCTAAGAGATCACTCACCTGCAGATCTGCCTGTCTCACGTGACTGGACTTCGTTTCTTCAGCAGGTGTTTCGTTGCATAGTAGATGAGTAATTTTAAAAAATGGGACTGTAAGGGAAGTTACCAGTGGAGACGCGTCCAATGTGTTCACTGGTTCAGTGAACCCCTGGAAATAAGCTAATCGGGAAAAAAAGAAATAAATAAATAAAATAATGGTAATTTTAAACTTTCTTCGTGTCGTTCCTCTATCAGATCAATTTATATGCACTTTCAAACACTTTTGTCACACGAGAAACGCTTTACGTCGCGAAGACTGCACGAGTCGTAGTACGGCTGCTTAATATAAGCGGGCAGTGACCGCAGCGTTGCAATGAACATGCGTGGTTGAGGTTCAAATTCTCTTCTGAACCCCGTGGAGGCAACATAAAGGCGCTCCCGAGGCAGGGAGGGACCAGACGAAACGCTGCTTTTAACATTGGGGCTGGAGCTGGTAGACACACCAGCTCCTGGGTACTCGAGCTCTGACGTCTACGCTCGAATAGGTCCGAAGCAAGACGATGGAGCTACTGCGCACTTCGCCTTGCGCATGAGCAAAACCGCAAATCCGCCATGAATACAACATCCGCCCTTCAAATGTTTTTGAAGCTTAAGGAACTTAACTACGGGGTCATCAGTCCCTGCCGGCCGCGGTGGTCGAGGAGACTGAGGCGCTCCAGTCACGGTCTGCACGACCACTACGGTCGGGGGTTCGAATCCCCCTCGGGAATGGATATTTGTGCCGTCTTTAATATAAGGTAGTTGATAAGTAGTTTGTAAGTTTAGGGACTGATGACCCCGTAGTTAAATCCCATAAGCTTAACAAACATTTGAACATTTTCATCAGTCCCTAAACTTACAACTACTCATGAAATAGCTTATACTAAAGACGACACAAATATCCATGCCCGAGGGGGGATTCGAACCCCCAATGAGTAACGCCCTCGCGCATCGGAGCATAGCGCCTCAATGCACTTGGCCACTCCACCGCGGCGTCCGCCCATCATTTTTGTTTTTGGCGCATTGAATATTCATCAGAAACACGTCATTTTTGTTGAAATATATTGTAATTATAAATCAAAGTAGCATCAATTACAAAAACCTTCAAAAATTCAGATCATGAATAATAAATGAAGTCACTACTCTCCACCTAGAGGTTAGAGGCATCGCGCTGCGTTATCGAAGGTAGTGGGTTCGAGACCAACCGCAAACAATTTTTTTTAACGAAAGCTTCTTTTCAACAGATACGGAAACAACAATGACTTTTGTATTGTTACTTGCCACATATCTTTGGACGTTTTAGCAAATATGATGCGATTTCGAGGATAAGTAACATTTATACTTTTCGTTGTAACAAATATTTAACTGTTTGAAAAGATGTGCGATAGAGCAGCCTTTTCGTATGCGTAGGGTTACGAGGGAGAGCCGTTTACAGTGTCATGTGACCTGAAGGTACCTTGTCTCTATATCGTAACACACGCATTTTGATACAGTCACTTAACAGTGTAATCAGTTACTTACTGCGTTTTAGGTCCATGTGCATATTTATATGTTCTTCGTGTGTATCATCAAGGAAAAATGAACAACGTTCAGTATCTTTTAAAAATAAATTATTCAGCTTGAAGCTTGGAACAAAAGTGTAAAATAAAGAAGTTTTGTAGGCCAACGCCTATGCTTGAGTTGCATGAAGTGCAAACTAGCCGAGGGAAGAGTTTAAGCAAATCTTTTAACTAAGGGGTGGGGGGAGGGGGGCTAACTTTTCCCCAGCGCCACTCGCAGAAGTTCGCCAGATTGTCTCTTTGAACGTTGAGTGGTGATGGGGGGGGGGGGGGAGCGCCGGTGGCGCTGGTTTATCCCATTGTAGACTCAAGGTACTTAAAAGTACCAGTAAGTTTTGACTCTCATTATATTCTTGTGGTTCAGTTTCGTGATCTGAGAGCTTGTTGGTGGGACATAGATCTGCTCTACGGTTTCAGAGATGATACTGCGCGATACAAAGACCTCTCTGGTAACCAGAGCTTGTAACTGTGTTTTGCGTGCTGCTGTGAAAATAAAAGATTGCGTGTGTTTGTTTCTATGCTGTTGCTTGGCTTTGTGCGCAATTTATTGAAACTTCTGTTGGGTTTTCCAATGTTAGTACACACCCTCCTTGTTTTTTTATAGTAGTTTGAAGCGTTACATTAGAAGCAAGTGAGATAAAGTGGAAATTATAAAGTGGACCACTTAGTATCATCAGTTTGTGCGAACACATTATTGTAGCTACAGTGTGTTACATCACTCACGTCGTTCTGTCCATTTTTTGTCACACAGGTGGACGAAAATCGGCAAACTGGGAGCTATTTTCGAACTCTGACTGATGCAGAGATTAAATCAATTTCGTATGAGGACATTCCTACTGATATTTCGGAATATACTGACATGGAGGGACAATAAGGTAGTGTACTTTGCTTCAATCTTCCATGCCACTGAAGAGTGTGTGGTGTCAAGAAAGAAAATAGATGGAACTAATATGACTATACAATGTCCAGTTATCATATGCGATTACAATAAAAACATGGGTGTATCATGCAGACAGTCTTGACAGCCGATCAAAGAAATGCTGGCACCATCTATTCCGGGGGGCAATATAAATGTCCGTTTTAAATTCTTATGGCATTTTAGTGATTTACATGGGCTACTGCCAATGCTGGAATTCATCGTGATGTGGCGATAGAGCTAATGAATGAACAGCAAGTGCCAAATCTCAAAAAGAGAAACTGTAATAAAGATTAAATAACTCCTCAAAGAGAAGAAAAGGTATTATTGATAGATGTGAAGCATTGAATTAAAATTTGTGGTGCGGCCGGGAATCGAACCCGGACCTCCATGCTTACTAGGCAGACGTCTTAACCGTTTTTTTTTTTTTTTTTTTTTTTTTTTGGGTCTCCTTCCTCCCCTTCAACCCGTCCTTCCGCTCGCCAACATCGCCTTCATCGGCGTCGGCTGCATCTGCCTTTAATCAAGAAAAGTGGCTGCTGTCGGATACTTAAAATAAAAGTCTTCTTATATGTGCTTCTTCGACAGCAGAGAAAAAGAAAATGCAGAAATCGACGTATTTCCGTCTTGAAAATAATTGGATTTCTGAACTAAACATATAAATGAACGTTGACTGGCGTTATAGCAAGTTCAACTTCAGCTCAGTGGTTGCCCTTCGGAGTTCGTCTTCTCGAAACGTGTGGTGCGTTTCCGTATCTGATTCTATGTTAATTTCGTATCCTGTGTCTTCTCAGTTAGCGGGTATTGGTACCACATATTGTCTTCTCGTAACTCCGAAGAGTGTCACGTCCAAAGTTTCCCCGGCTGTGGAATTAATTAAACAAAATTTACACTGTTTCTTATTTATTACTTCTTGGCTTCGTCTGATTATCTTCTGGTCATTCTTCAAAATATCAAATCTATTTCAAATAAATGTAATTTCCGATTCTCCAAAGTGAACCGTTAATCGTACGTTAGTACACTAGTTGTTCACTGATAGTTTTGTTTAAAAAGTTTGCATAAGTTTTACCATAATTCGTGATTGCCTGTAGTTTTTGATGTTGTATTCGTAGGTACATGACAAAGTCCTGTTTACTTGGAATTTGGCTGTTGAATATATAGTAAACTGTGTGTCCTTTTATCCAGTTTACTGAATTCCTTTTGATCTGTGGATAGGGGACCGTGTCGGGTGTAAGGAAGTCTGCTGGTGTTACCGTAGCGGCAGATGTTCTTGTGGTACTTGCCAACAACTGCCTAACTACCTTCCAAACCTCTCTCACTTTCTCGCACACAAATCTATGTTCCTCAGTATCTTCTAGAATGCACGTGTTACACAGAGGGGAGTCGGCTAAATGTATGGAGTATCGCTTCGAATTGGTCGCTATTTTTCTATTCACAGCGGTGTACCAAGCTGATCGCACGACAGACGGCAAATTGCGGGAGTGGATATTATCCCAAATCACACGCCAGTTGTGATCCCTGTATTTATCTTCTATATTATTCTTAGACATTGTTTCTATCAAGGTGTTATAGATTTTCTTTGCAATTGTTATTTCCTTTGCGGCTATCCTTCTTCGAACGTAACTGTAGTCCAGTAAGAAATTCCGCACATGGTACAGTGCAGGCGGTATGTGGTGAACATCAACTGGGGGGTTTAGGTCTGGTGGTGAGATTTCGTTGAGCAGATGGGCAATTAAACTGTTAGGGGATGTTTTCCACAGCTTGTATGTACTACTTATGTACAGCGCTTGTGCCTTTGTGTGGACGTTTGTGAGATTTAACCCACCGTTTCGTATCGGAAGCGTTAAGGTCTCGTATTTTACTTTAAAGATGCTTCCTCTACTCACGAAATGACCTAGTGCTGACAACATCCTTTGTGCGATGCCGCTTGGAATGGGCAACACTTTTGCAACATAATTGATTTTCGATGTGATGTAGGTATTAACTAGTTGTACTTTTTGTAACGTATTTAACTGCCTCATGTTGTGGAGTTGAACACATGCTCTGAGTTTATTAAGTAACTCTCTGTAGTTGACAGCGATGGTGTTCTGCATCTTCTTCCGGAACTGTATTCCTAAACATCTCATGACAGTCGCGCATGGTGTTGCACATTTAATCCGCGTCCAATATTCATAATACCAGATTTGTCCCAGTTAAGTTTGGCTCCAGATGCAGCCTCATATCTCTCAATAGTGAGGAGCGAGGAGTCTACTTCTTGCGTATTGACAACGAGAAATCCGACGTCATCTGCGTATGCGCGACAAACGATCTTCTGTCCGTTTATAACCAGGCCTTGCAGCTGCTGCGTTAGCTTGGCGAGCAGTGGTTCGATGGCGATGGCGAATAAAGCTGCCGACATCGGACATTCCTGTCTCACTGAACTGGCAATATGAATGGCTTCACCGAGCTGACCATTAATTAAAATTCGTGAAGTACTATTGTGGAACAAATTTTGCAAAATACCGACGAAGCGGTGCGGAAAGCCCATTTCCTGCATAATGTGGAAGAGGAAACGATGGCTCACTCTATCGAAGGCTTTTTCAAAATCTAACGTTACTATGCCACATTTTAGTTTACAGGTCTCGGCGATTTCTATGGTACCTCGATAGTCTGTGAGCGTTTCGTAAATCGACCTGTCTCTCCCGACACTTGTTTGGTAGGGTCCCGTGATCGTACTCATGATCGATTTTAGGCGATGGCTGAGGACGCGGGCGAAAATTTTGTAATCTCCATTCAGTAATGTAATCGGTCTCAAGGCCGTAAGTGTATTGCTGCACGGTTTCTTTGGCAGTAACACGACAATCCCATCACGAAATTCTCGTGGAATGACGGTGCTGGGATCCATTAATTCGTTACATATAGCTAGTAGTTTGGTCTTCATTTGCGGCCAAAACGTTTGATAGACCTCTGCCGGTAATCCGTCGCTACCAGGCGATTTGTTCCTCGGGCTCTGCATGACGACATCCTCTAACTCGTCTTCCGTCAGCTCAGCTGTCAGTTGAGTTGCTTCCGCTGTACTGAGGCGTCGTGACGAATGTGCTGTAAACTCCGCGAAAGCGTTCTCGTCAACTGGTTTGTTTGACAGTAAATCGGAATAATACTGTTGTACAACCGCCTTTATGTCACTTTGTTTGGTCACAGTCTCACCGGTGCTGGTTTTAATTTCTGTTAAAATTTTTCTATTGCCTCGTTTAGTTTCTCGTATCATGTGAAACATTGCAGCCTCTTCATCCTGTACCGAATTCGAAACTTTCGCTCGGATTTTGAAACCTTCTAGCTGTTTCCGTTTCAGAGAGAGAAGTTTCGCCTGTATTTTTTTTATCTTCGTAAAATTTGTTACCACGGTGGCATCCAGTTTATACAGATCTCGGAGACACTGGAAATAGAATTCCGAGGTTCGTTTGTACCACATGTTTTTCTCACGGGAATAACACATTAATGCTCTCCTTAATTGAGGTTTGGCAGATTTGAGCCACCAATCGATCGCCGATTTGAATTTGTGTAATTTAAGCTCACATGCTTGCCAAGTTGCTAGAAACACCTCACGACATTCAAAGTCTTGCAAATGAGCGACGTTGAATTTCCACAGGCTACGACCTCGATATGTCTCTTGTTTTGACATGTTAATGGTACATATGTACGCTGCATGGTCAGAGAAAATAGTGGGCCATATTTCGGATTGTAACAGTTGAGCTGTTAAATTCTGTGAGATATAGATTCTGTCAAGCCGGCTAGCGGAATGGCTGGTGATGTGTGTAAAGCCGGTCGCTTTGCCGTGCAAGATAGTCCAAGTGTCAATTAATCTGAGGTCTTGCACGATCTTCCCGAGTTCCACACAAGAATTAAAATTTGGGATTTGATCCCTTTTATTTAGCACACAGTTAAAATCACCGGCAAAAATGATTTCGCTAAAAGTCGATGCAAACAGGGGAAGCACGTCATGTCTAAAAAATTCCGCCCGGCGTTGCTTATTACCTGATCCGGATGGAGCCTGATCAGCCTGATGTTGTTAAAGGTGGCCGCAATCCCTCTGCTGGACACAAGTCTTTCCACATTATTGACGATTATTCCCTCCTTAAGCAGCATTGCAGTTCCAAGGTCATCTCCGTAGCCAGGGTTGATTAAGGCGTTATATCCGGCTATTTGATCTAATTCGATGTCCGACACTTCTTGCAGCATAGCAACATCAATGTCAGCAGCGTATAAAAAGTCTTGTAAACTTTTCAACTTTAAGGAATTGCGGATCTTATTGAGATTGAGCGTAACAATTTTGTACGCTTGCAAGCTGTTCATATCTTACTGGGAGTGGAAAGACGACCCATTAATTACTATCATTCTGTTGGGACGGTGAGACGCTGTCGTTTTTTACTGTTTGGGTGGCTATGGAAACGATAGAAATTGATCTGTTATCTCCCAATGTGGAAGTTGAGGCACTCGGGACCTCTGGAACGTTCCTCATTTCTATATCCGTGTCATCTGTGTCTACATCGTCCGCCCACTCTTTCGTAAAAGTAGTACCTACGTCCGCAGTAACTTGAAGGCGCGTATCTTGCGGCGCATTCGACGTTGACGCGTTCTGAATAATCGTTTCAGCGGGAGATCCCGACAGTGTACCCAGATTTTGATTTTTCTTTTGTCCACGCTGAGAGGGGGCAGGATCTTCTAAGTCTCCTTCTTTTAATTTTTGCGCTATTACCTTCGCCTTTCCCCGTAAAGTAGGTGCTGTTTGTTCCGCCCCCTGAGGTGCCAATCTTCGTTTTTTAGTTTTCTTTGGGGAAGTACCGGCCGTTTCCGATACTGCAACGGTTGACATGGATTCGTTGACGGGGTCAGAATCGATAGCATCTACCATAGGCGTATCAGTTACCTCCACAGTACGTATACTTCGTTCAGACACGACATCCGCGGCGTCTGTGTTGTCAATTTTGGGAGCCACCGCTTCTGAAACGACCTGCGCTTCGGTTCGGTGCTCTGTAATTTCCTGACGCGGACTTGGAGTAGTAACAATAATGGCATTGCCTGTCTCCTTAACAACGTCCTGACTTGTCTCTGAAGCTGCGCCACCACTGGCCTGCAATGACGCCTCGCCGCGCGCCACCGCAGCGTATGACGTCGGCAGTGTCGTCATCTTGGGGGGTGCCGCAGCTTCACCGGCAGGCAGCTGCGCAACTCGCCTCTGTACACATTCCGCCCGCACGTGGCCTGTAGAGCCGCATCTACCGCATGTCTTGGGTTGTCCATCATATATAACAATTGCACGGTATCCACAGATAGAGATATACGAGGGAATGTGTTTCCTTAGGTCTACTTTCAGTTGTCGAACACCGTTCAGCACCGGAAACTTGTGAGCAGCCGACCAACGTTCGGCAAAATTGCTGATCACTTTACCATAAGGCGAAACTGCGGTATCTATTTCATTGGCAGATATTTCGAACGGCAATTCAAAGATCCTAATCGTCGAATGCCGGCATGTGTAATTGTGACCTTACCGACATTACCATCACTGTGTTTGAATTTAAGAGTTCCTCCAACGGATTCAAAAACCTTTTCACAAAATTCGGCATCTCTCAATTTCAGATACGCGACGCTAGAAACAATCGACAAATGTATTCCAATTATGTCGTCAAGTCCTATTTTCATTTCACGTTCCACAAATTCTTCCACTTTGAACGAGGTAGGTCGTGCAAAGGAATTGTCGAAAGTTAATTTCGAAGTGTCTTTTCGCATGGGCTGAGCCGTGGGATAAGCCATTATGGGTTCTCGGTAATCATTCTGCACACGCTAAATAGTAGGTAAACACCGCTGTGAGCGAGCGACTTACCCCTCGCGCGTAAACAAGCTTTCCCGCGGCGCAGCGCAACAGCTCCTCACTGCTCGGCCGCTGCAGGCCAACTGCACAGTAGTGGCAATTATCTTTGGAACAAAGAAGCTGAATTTAAGTTTGTGTTGTGGAGGGAAATCGTACATAGACTATTCCAAGGCGTCTTAAGCTTTAGTGGTGTGGTAGTCTAACGGTTAAAACGTCTGCCTAGTAAGCATGGAGGTCCGTGTTCGATTCCCGGCCGAACCACAAATTTTAATTCAATGCTTCACATCTATCAATAATGTCTTTGACATATTTGAGACGTAAATCCGTCTCAGGGATTATTTATTCATATTAGAAGAAAAGGTAATATTTGAGTTCAGTCGTAAAAGAGGAAGATGTGAAATGTATGCAAAAAAATTAAATTGAGTCGAGACCACATTCACAGTGCAGTGCGTGTAAAGTGTATTTGTATGGCAGTCACAAAAAAAAACTGTTTCTTAACATTTCATGAGATATCACTAAATACGTGATATGTATGTGAAAATCATATAATGTCAAAAAGTTGCTCTAGGAGCAAAATTTAATGTGAAGTTTGCAGAAAAACATAAATATCATATCTTTTGTTAGTTAATTTTCTAATGTAAAGATGTTGAATTTTTTACGTGGAATAACGTACAATTTTATAAATTGGAGCATATTTCTGCGCATGTTGTGATTCTGACCATGGAGCCTGACGGTCCTTCTGAATAGCAGCAATGAAAAAAGTTGAAAATAGTAAAATTTTACAAAAAATCATAGTGCCTTTTGATGCAAGGTCAAAACGGATTTAGAAAGTATCGTTCATGCGAAACACAACTAGCTCTTTATTCACACGAAGTGATGGGTGCTATCGACAAGGGTTCGCAAATCGATTCCGTATTTCTTGATTTCTAGAAGGCTTTTGACACCGTACCTCACAGACGGCTTTTAATAAAATTGCGTGGTTATGGTATATCGCCCCAAATTTGCAACTGGATAGGGGATTTCCTGTTAGAGAGGACACAGTTCGAACTAATCGATGGTAAGGCATCGAATAAAACATAGGTGATTTCGGGCGTTCTACAGGGTAGTGTTATTGGTCCTCTGCTGTTCCTTATTTACATAAACGATTTAGGGGAAATCTAAGTAACTCTCTTAGGTTATTTGCAGATGACGCCGTCATTTACCGTCTAGTAAAATCATGTGAAGATCAAAAACAACTGCAGAACGATATGAATAAGATATCAGTATGGTGTAAAAATTGGCAATTGACTCTAAATAATGAGAAGTGTAAAGTCGTCCACATGAGTACGAAAAGAAACCCGTTAAACGTTGTTTACAAGAGAAATCAATGAAAAGTGAAGGCCGTAAACTCCACAAAATACCTAGGAATTACTATTACTTGAGACTTAAATTGGAAAGAACACGTAGATAACGTCATGGGAAAGGCGAACCAGAGACTGCGTTTTATTGGCGGAACACTTAAAACATTCAAGAGAACTACAAAAGAAACTCCATACACTACGCTTGTCCGTCTATTTTTGGAGTATTGCTACCCATTTATCAGGTGGGTTTGACGGTGGACATCGAAAGAGTCCAAAGAAGGGCAGCCCGTTTCATATTGTCACGATGCAGGGGAGACAGCGTTACGGAAATGATACAGGATCTGGGATGGGAGTCATCACAACAATGGCGCTTATAGGTGCGGCGTGGGCTACTTACAAAATTCAAATCGCCAACATTCTCCTCCGAATGCGAAAATATATTGTTGACTCCCACTTACATAGGTAGAAATGATCATCAGAATAAAATACGAGAAATCAGAGCTCGAACGGAGAGATTCTTTCTTCCCGCGCGCTATTCTAGAGTGGAATGGGAGATAAATAGTATAATGATGGTTCCATGAACCCTCTGCCAGGCACTTAAATGTGATTTGCAGAGTATTCCATGTAGATGTACATGTAGAGGCCATAACAGCATAAAATCCAAAAAGATAATATAAAAAAGTAATTTTTTCTGATGTCAGGATATAACGTTGGCCTTGCTTCGTATGATGCCATAAGTGTTAAAGTAGATTCCTTCTTTTGGAGGGGGGGGGGGGGAGGATTTGACGGTGCCGAATTTTTTGAATTTTGAAAGAAGTTAGTTAAAGTACAGCACAATATGAACATTAAAGCAAATAAACCGCGGGTTGCATATTAAAGTCGGGCTGATAACCCTTTTTGTTTTAATATGTGAACGTTGGTGATACTTTCCGTAGTAGATCAATGTTCAGACTGTTCACTTCGCTTTTCATTGTTGTGTGACCGTGGGTGGAACATGAAGTTACTGGTAATGATAGAATAATAAAAAAAAAGAGATTGGTCTTCGTGAAATTGCAAAAGAAATGACTGCAGGTTCTAAATTCAAGCAAAGTATAGTATAAGGATGATTGATTGATTGAAATTTTGCAGACAATGCGAAGCGATTGTAATGGCGTCTGAACATTAAACTATTACGGACGTAGAGGAGCTGAAAACAGTAGAAAATAAGTATTTGACGTGGAGGGATTCATTTAAATAAAAGCCAAAGAGAGGGGATGATTTTAAATTTAAGTAATATATTTTTATAACAACTTGCATCACTTACATTGAATGGGTACATGAATGGAAGACGTCCGTACAGAACGAACATAGACAAGAGAGTGAGTAAAACTACTATCTCGGTTCCTTCTCGCTTGTTTGGGAGTAAAAAATGACGAACGAAATTAAATTAGTTGCATTGCGAGTCAGAGGGAACCGGAGGCGATAAGTATTGCTGATCAAAGATAAACAAAAAATAAATAAAAAATTCAGTGTATCGTTACAAGGAAATGAGGGGTTAAGCAGTGTCTCCCCTGTGTGTGTGGACAGGTGTTCGACATCCTGTGGAGCGACCCGCAGCCGGCGGAGGGCTGCGTGCCCAACTCCCTGCGCGGGGCCGGCACCTACTTCGGGCCCGACGTCACCGAGAAGTTCCTGCAGAAGCACAAGCTGGAGTTCATCGTGCGCTCGCACGAGTGCAAGCCAGGCGGCTACGAGCTCACGCACGGCAACAAGGTGAGAGGTGCAGTGGCAGCAGCAGAAGCGAGCGCCGACGCGTGCCAGCGGGAATCCTTATACGAGGCGCGTTCCGTTTGGTAATAAAATGAAATTGTACACAGATACAGAAGAAATTTTCATTGCACAAAATTCTACAACTCTTAAACTACTTTTCCACATAACTGGCGAAATTTTGTAGGCACTTGTCACAGCGTGGCACAAGTTTTTGCATGCATCCTTTAAAAGCTGTGTGTGTGTTGTGGATGTTGAACCTATCGTTAAATCAGACAACAAATTGTTCATTAACACAGCAATTTGGCTTAATTATGGCCCTGATATTGATGTATATACTATTAAGTAAGAAATAGTGCATTAAACTGATTATGTGCGCAACGGATATTTTAAACACAAAACAACTGTGGCAAGTTACCATTTGAAACAGACACTGACTATACTCAAAAATTTTGACTGCGAGAAAGATATTAAAAGACCACAAACTATTTTCTTAATGTTTGACTGTGGGAATTTTATGCAGATCAGTTTCTGATTATTGAAATTTAGTATCATAGTCAATTAACTATCATTTACTATGGCACCAATAACGAAATCTGTTCAACAATATTATCAAAATCAATACTGCACTTTAAATCCACTAATAACTAATTATCAAATGAAGGAAGTAGGTTAATCTTCTAACCACGTAAATGAAACAGGAAAGAAAGGTCAACTTTGTTACTTATTATTAATAATCAGCATTACATTACCTAAATAATACAACTTCTTCCTAATGACATCAAATGCAATTACCTTCATTCCAGCGGTGTTAAAATACAATACAATATATATTCCAAATACAATCAAATCGACTTGCTGGCACAGCAGCCTCTGCTCTACATCGGAGCCATACACACAACTCAACCGCTCTCTAAGCGAGTTGAACCACAAGTGCTACTCTCTCTCTGCCCGAGTTACAATGCTATGCAATACATAATCTTTGCCAAAGATGAAACTTCGCACAGTTAAGAACACATATCGATACACACAGTAGAAGTGATATCATACATTTTCTTGCAAGCAAGTTACTCGACACAGAACTGGAGGCACAATATTAGACATTTTCTTACAAAAACATTTTTATGGACACGTTTCACCTTCACAGAACGTTGCCGCCCGTGCATTCAACCATGTCTTTATCATCGTTGAAATATTGAATACCAAGGACAGATTTTAGGTGTAACAAGAGATGAAAGTTGCTAGGAGAGAGGTCCGAGCTGTATGGAGGATTATCAAACAGGTCCCATTGAAATTTCAAAAAAGTTCAAATGTTTGTAAATCTATCGGACCGATCTTCGTGGTCATCAGTCCGTAACGTACAAACTATTTAAACCTAGGTAAACTAACCTAAGGATAACACACACACCGATGCCCCAGGGAGGCGAGCAACCGCGCGCTCCGCAGCGAGACGCTATAGACCGCTCGGCTACTCCACCGCGGCCATTGACATTTCCGTAAGAATTGTTTCGTCACATTCGGTGTGTGAGGTCAGACATTATCGTGAAAAAAAAATCTTTTGACAGTAATCCTCTCCTTACACCTAAAATCTGTCCTTGGTGGACAACACTTCAACGATGATGACGAGCTGAAAGGACATGTTACCACATGGCTGAATAGACAGGCGGCAACATTCTATGAAAAAGGCACACAAAACCTTGTGCCATGCTATGACAATTGCCTACAAAATTTCAGAAGCTATGTAGAAAAGTAGTTTAACAGTTTTAGATTTTTGTACAATCAATATTTTTCTGTAGCTGTACCCGTTCGTTTTATATAACCAAACGGAACTTACTTTCTGGACGCGCCTTGTATAAATACGCTAACACGAAAATTATGGTACAGATTACTAATTTATTCGTACAAGAAGGCCAATGAAAGTTACATAATTCGAAAGATTGTTTGTCGTAGATTTCACAAATATAAATATTATGTGTGCATTTAGCCATTAAAAGTGGTAAAAGGAAGTAGAAATGTTCCTATCTACAGCTTGGATCAAGTTTTACTTTCTCCAACAATTAGCTCACTGATTGGCTGTTCGCCTCGATGAAAGATGCTGTAATGCAGCGCATCTGCAGTATTAAAATAACGTATTAAAATAAGTGAATATCGAAACATGGAGAGCTCCCAGCTCACTTTCTTGTGCCGTTCAAATGCTTCATTTTCGCAGCGATGAAGAGTGGTTAAAGGAAATGGATGTTTTCATATGAATGCCGATATATAGGATGATGCGCCGGGAGAGGCATCTAGCGGTGCTCGGGTGGAACTACGAAGTCGAGAATGCCAGTATAAATGATGATACGCCGGGAGAGGCATGTAGTGGTGCACGGCTGGAACTACGAAGTCGACGTGTTGTCAGCTCTGGAATTCTGAATATCGCAGTATCGAAATAAAATTATTTCTTGGCGTTGTATAAATATATGAACACCGAAATTGTAGTTCCATTTCAAATATTAGGCTAGTGAAAGTTCTATAATTCGAAAATGGCATGAGAAGTATATACTTCCGTTTTTATTTGTTGTTATTGTGTCACGCATTTTCCTTCACACATAAAAGATACCGTTTCATACCTCCCAGTGCCGGTTAAATTTTACCAAATATCCCAGCGGCCTTCTGTGATAATGTTGGCAACAGATGCTGAATAGTGAGAATCTTGTCAGTCTTCATTTTAGCCAATCGCTTGACAACGTTGATATTTCTCATGCAATCTTCGCTTTACGAGGGCAATTATTTTTACTGAGCGGACGAGGGTACATACAAGAACCTGTCAACCATAAAGCAGGAACAGCATTATTTGTTTACTTCATGGTCTGTACGATACACTAATCGAGTCATTCTATGTGGTTCGAACAAATGGGAAAAGTTGTTGGTTTTTGACGGGACTAAAAAGCTAGGTCATCAGTCCCCTAAATGGGCAAAGATTTTCTATCGTGTTGTTAATGTTCCCAACATAATCACGATAGGCCGCCGACATGATACGTAACCTTTTACCCCCAGTGACTATTGTAAACACAATTGGTAGATTTTCGACCACAGGCAATACTAGTACAAGTAATTCTGCGAGTAGCAGCCCACGTAGCGAGCAGATAGCGTAGCAGTTTCAGGAGACGTCCAAAGGAACAAGAAACCTAGGCTGACGAGTCCGCAGCAAGGTAAAACTCAACCGAAAGACGTGTACCTTAACATTATGATTCGTGTGTTCGGCCCTTTTGATTACCAATTTCATGCACAATAATTCATGGTACGAGGTCCGCCTGATATGCGAAACACTGTATCTACTTTTCACTTTCTTCTAGATAAGTATGTGAAATGAGTGGGACAGTACACAAATGGACGAGTGCAGAAAGTTGAAATAGGCAGTTCACATATTATGCACGAAACAGCTAATTGCTTTAATTGGGGATATATCAAAAATGGGGTCCCACTAGGTAAGATATTGGGTCCTTTGCTGTTCTTAATATACTGTATATTAATGTCTTAACATTCTATATTCACGAACATGCTAAGCTAGTTCTATTTGCTGACGATATAAGTATAGCTATTATCTGACAAACAGAAATTAACTGACGAAACTGTAAATTATGTCTTTCAGAAAATTACTAAGTGGTTCTCTACAAATGGACTCTCATTAAACTTTGATGAAACCTAGTATACACAGTGTCATGCAGTAACAACATGACACAATTAATAAATACACTTTGAACAGAAATACGTAGCCAAGATAAAATAATCAAAATTTTGAGTTTTTTGAATTGATGAGGGATTGAATTGGAAGAAACACATTGAAGATCTGCCTTAACGTTTACTTTTGCTACTTATGCTGTCAGGATCATTACAATAATTGGTGATATCAATAACTTAGCTTACTATGATTTTCATTCACTGCTTTCGTTTGTGATCATATTTCGCTGCAATTCAACATTGTATACATGTGGCGTCTATTCCGAAAGAACAGACGTCACTTGTGATACTGCAGTTGTTACTGTTTTCATATTCACAGAATATATGACTTCAATTGCGAATGGGCAAAGCTGAAAATCTATAACCAGCCGGGACTCGAACGCGCGTGTTCTGCTTTCTAGGCAGTTACCTGGGTGCGAATCCCGGCTGGGTACTTATTTTCAGCTTTGCCCATTCGCAGTTGAAGTCATATATTCCGTGCATATGAAAACAGTAACAACTGCAGGATCAAAAGTGACGTCTGTTCTTTCGGAATAGACGCCACATGTATATCATATGCCAGTGATAGGCAATGATCCTTTCGTTAGTAGAGAGTGGTGCGCAAGTTTGGACTCCTTTCTCTAACGGGAATTAGTACATAGTGACTACGAGTTTGAGTACTGTGGGCAGGGTAAAGCTGGAAATTTGTGTCTGACGGGAGACGTGCTTAGGTAGTCCTTGCAGGTGCCGTGATCACTGTGTCCCCCAGTGGTGTAGGAGTCAGCGCATCTGCCTAGAAAGCCTCTCAGCATCGGCGGTAACATCTGTAAGGCGTGGGGGGGGGGGGAGTCGGGAATGTGCATTGGCTATCCCTATGAGAGGAAAATCATCTCTTTACGCGTGAGCCTCAAGCAATCTGAACGACGCGAGCGGACTCACTCACAGCTGCATCATATTGCTTTACATGGGCTGAATTCTTCCAGACAGGTGCAGCATATTGAGCTGCCCGACAGACTCATTGCAATAGTTGGTCAACAAAAAGTTGCATCTTGTTTGTAGTTGCAGAGACGGACAAACATTCCCCATCACAATCATATAAGCAGCTACGGATGTCATGGCCGTACAAAAGAAGAATTTTTTGTGTTAGTTAGAGTACGAATGACGTTACTCCTAGCGCTGACATCTTTCATAATGTCCAAACAGTGCTGTTTTATTGACAGAGTTCTGTGTAGCTTCATCCCTAAGTATTTGGGAGCATAACAATGCTCCAGCTCTTGCCCTTTCCAGCTCCCATGAAGTTTTATTTTCGCTTTTTTTGTTCCTTGTGCGGATGAGATGGTATGAAACAGTCTCTTCCAGGGGAACAACTCCATGTACTGCGAGACGGAGACAAACTGTAGGCGGCTAAGTTGTGCTCTGAGGACTTCCACGTGGGCAACCATGGGTCCAGTGAAGCTCGTGCAAGGCAGCATGACGGTCGAAAGATAACGTACACAGGTCGCAGACCATGTACAATCTTCCATACACTCATGTTTCGCAACGGCAGTGGCATTTTTCAAGAAGATAATGCACAACGTCACAACGCCAGAAGTATGATGGAGTAGTTCGAGAAACATAGCGACTAGCTGCATTTGATGTTCTGTTCTCCAATTCGCCAGATCTGAGATGGGTCGATCTGACGTGATTCCAAGTCACCTCAGAGCTCACCGAGCCCATGTCCACATTTTACGGGAATTAGGCGATTTGTGTGTCATGATGTGATAAAAACCTGTAACTTACCTAGGCATAACTGCTTCCATGCCAAGACGCGTCACTGTTTTTTTCCTTGCCAAAGCTGGACATATCGGCCGTGAGGTAGGTGGTGTGATAATGGTCTGTCTGGTCAGTGTTTAAGCATATGCAGTTGTTTACAAAGTACTTTGAAATCTTCAACTCCTACATCACACTGCCTTTAATGTAGGTCGTTTTTTTGCAAAACGTTGTCCACTGATGTGCATTTCTACAAGTAACGTCGTATGGTAGTTTCGTATTTATGGTATCTACTTTATTAATTTCTAGAAACAATACTAGGTTTATGCAATTAAATTAATTGGCGGCAAGCCTTCACATGTTACCATTTTATGTCGGAAGTCAAGGTCTGTCTCGTCACAGCTGACTGGTCGAATACATTGGGCATAATTTGATAACCGTTGTTCATTCACGGTACTAACAGTGCCTACCTGATTGTAATTACCTGACATCTTATTCAGGTTGTTTTGTAGGACGCGATCTTTTAATTTAATAGTTATGAATCCCTTTATAAGATCTTTATTGCCATAGATCGCTTATTGATTTTACGTAATGACTAGAGTCAGTATCAAATCTTACTTGCCACTATGATGTTTCTTTATCTGAAGTATTTTTCTTACCATGCCTGAACAAGTAAGATTCGATAATGACTTTTTAACGAGTAGAAACTAGTCATCATGTAAAATCAGTAACCATTCTATAGCAAAAAAAAAAAAAAAAAAAAAAAAAAAAAAAAAAAAAAAAAAAAATCTTGTCAAGGGATTTATAACCTACCTGATTGGTATCTCTAATTATGGAAGTTATTTATCGGGCACGAATCTATCAATGTGTATATGTTTCATGTGTATTTTTGGAACTTTTACTCTCTAAATTTAGTATGATACGACTACTGTTAGACAAGCAATGTAAAATACATAGGACGCCTGGTTACATGTTAGAGGGTTCCTGAAGGCCCTCATCTTTCCACGCAAGGTAAATGCGTTAATTACTTACGTCGCTTGTCTGCAAGGAATAGTTGGTATCGCAGCTCGTTGATCTCTGGTTAATGTTTACGCGTTCTTTTTCCAGTATCTGACGCAGTTTAAAAAATGTTCAAATATTTGTAAATCCAAGGGATTTCTTGCTTATTAGTCCCTAGACTTGCAACCCACTTAAACTGACCTAAGGACAACACACCCATCCATGCCGTTGGTAGAATTGGAACCTCCGACGGTGAGCAACCGTGCGCTCCGCAGCAAGGCGCTTCAGAAAAGATCGATGCTTTGCGGTCGTTTGTTCATGTTCGTTCTTGGTCGTTCGCTGAGTGTTTGGCTCAGTTTACTCATTACACAGATCGTCGAGCCATCTGACCGCTCGTCCACTCCACCGCGGCAAACAGTTTATTCCTAACTTTTAGAAATAAGAGATCAAATCAGTTTCGTCAGAATATACGTAACTGCTGATCGTTGGCTTCATTGTAATCATCGGTCAGAAGACACGCAGAAAATCGCAAACGCCGTATAGCTCCCACTAAATCACAGGTTATCGATTCCTCGGGACAAATAATGGAACCGTGATTTACGATCCCTTTTACTTCGCGACGAACGGTGTTCGTCAGGGCCGTAAAAATAAACGCGATGGGTTGCCCTTTCAAATAACGGTTTGCGGTATTCCGAGAGAATCCATAATCGTAAAAAGCGCTGGAGTGACAAGAATCATTATAAAAGAGGCCATTGACCTTATACTACTTAATGGCTCATACATTTACGTCACTTACGAATGACTTCAGTTTCCACAACTTTCCATTATATAGGGAGCGAGTAGTCTGCTTTGAAAATTTGCAATGTACTTGATTCGAGGAGTCTTTGAAAATGGGACAGAAACTAGTACTTAGAAATATGATTTGAACCATCTACGGAGAGTCGAATCTGTCCAATTCTTCAGTGTAACATTAAACTCGACACTTATCACTATGGTGCTACGGTCATAACACTACAGCCAATCAACTAATCAACGTGGGATGCACGGATGTGTGTAAACTAAATAGCTGTACCAATTGCCTGGTTTGCCAATCACTGCAATTACTAAGTAACCAGGAGGTAATGGTAGCAACTGGTCAGATGAAGCTTCGTATACTTCAAATTCCTATCCATGCCTGGTTCGGTTTCACGAATATTTTCTGTGATACTTGCAGCCTAAAGCTTGACTATCAAATTAGCTACACTAAAGTAACCACAATGAAAGCACAGCTGATGGAATTCGCTATTCAGTTATCCTCTGTAAAATCGAAAACAGAGCGTGAGATTCAGACGGAGAGAGCGTTGATAAAACAATAATTAGCAAATGCACGTGTTATTAAATTGTTATTGTCCGTGCACAAAAATAAGAAATTGAAATAAAAACGAAAGGAAATTTTGACGATACTTCGCTGGCTCTCGTAAGAACTACTGGAGATATAAAATACTGTAACACAGAATGACCTAAAGGAATAACAATAATAATAGTAATAAAATATGAAACTTCGTAACAGATTAAAACTGTTTGCCGGAACCGGTATTCGAACCTTGGCCCCAGATTGTAGATTCGAATTCCGGCTCCGGCACACAGTTTTAATGTGCAAAAAGTTTTCATATCAGCGCACACTCCGTTGCAGAGAGAAAATATCATCCTGCACGCAATAATAACACACACACACATTAGAGAGAGAGAGAGAGAGAGAGAGAGAGAGAGAGAGAGAGAGAGAGAGGAAGGCAACGGCATACCACCTCCCAACAGGACCATGCCTAGTAAAGCTCTGTAGTGTTCAAACTGATATTCGGATTATTGACTGCTTTAGCTTTATATATATATATGGCATCGCAGGCGTAGTGTACTAACGTTGGCAAAGAAGCGTTCGTTTTACAGGGATAATAAATTTATTGAACGAATACGTGTACATACGAAACCCAAGAACCTATATACATAGAGTAGGAACAACATTGATTATATTATTTCATGATTAATATGAAAGTTTATTACATCCATTCTACATGATTGACTTATGAAAGGGCATTCAACGGTCGTTGTCAACATCACCACAATACGCCGCCGCCGTATGTAAAATTTTACCTACGCGTTCATCAACGATTCATCCGATTATGATGACACTTTGGTAAGTTCTTTTCCATTATCCAAGGAGGTTCTTACCACAGAAACAGACGAGTACGACACATATACAATCAGATGCCATCGCGTGAACGTACCCAGACTTACCTATGACGTACTTGATACTTGAGAATGAAAGCTCTTAGCTAAGTGCAACAAACTTTACACATAATTTGAAACCTTTACAAAAATATATTATCTCTGACACCTTCCCAAAAATGAAAGGAAAATGTTCTGTCAATTATGTTATGAAACTGCCACAGCAGGCATGACTTTTTAATGTATTACTGCTCTACCACTATGTTCGCAAAATACTCGTGTTTTGCAGTTACGTCACTGAATGTGCCGACTGATTTACATCACTGCAACACACGCACACCCAGTTCAGGAGATAGGACGTCAAAAAATAACGAGTTGCGTGAAAACCGCCTCGTCAGACATGATGTTTTGTTTTATCACTCCTTTATTACTAAGGCTTTTCGCAACTCGTCTCGCAAACGTGTTAATTATAAAAGCTTACAAAAGCACGGGTGTATTGCAATGCGACATTATATCAAAGTTCCATAGTAATGGGTCACAAACCTTCAGAGTTTCGGGATTAGAAACGCGTTCTGTTTATATTAGTTTTCGACCTATATTCACATACAGCCCACATTGCAGTCTGAAATTTCCTCAACTTGAGGAACAAGTTACCACATCTCCATAATATTTATGAAAAATTCAGTTGTTACGCTGTCTCCAGAGAATCTCTTCATCGGAATTAGACCAAAATCCACCTAACTTTGCTTCTTCATTCAAAACTGCTCGTATTTCAGCATTATTAAAATGTTTCCTACTCATTATGTAATTCTACCACACGCTGAGGGCAAACACTAACAACCGAGGCAAAGCACAATGACGGCTGAGGCAACAAACCGAATAATAAGTGTGAATGTTAATTTAATTGTTGCATGTGTTTCTTGTAACATCTTTTCAACATAACGCTCACCATTCTCCCTTCTAAAAATTAAATATTGTGAAATAAAGGAAATTACTGCAGGGTCTTAATGCACCAGGTGGTACTCAGTGTGATACTCAGGAATAAATTTAAATGTGTTGTAAATAAAGAAAAATGAGCAAAATATCACTGCGTACGGCTGACTCACAGAGACAAAGTTATAAATATTGAAAATTTTCGTATTGGAGGCAAGGGATATATACATTTGAAAAGAGCTTATGGGGTCATACTGACCCCAGTGGTACGTAATAGTTGCAACACTCAATATTTCTTTCAGCTTCATCCTCACTTGGAGCTATATTTTCAGTCATGGTGATCTTCGTACAACGTGTTATCTCGCACATAAATTTGACATAGATATCTCCGGTCGTCGTTTCCGTTGCGTTTTGGTCGGGCAGTAGAGTATATTTATCGGAGAGAAAATCATTTATGTCTTGTCCACGGAGATATCACTCCTTCATTATTTCTGGCTTACCAGTCACAACCGTCGATTCAATCCCGAGGCCTGTTGCAGTGCCTACACTCAGCAATGTTGTCAAAAGTCGATACTGATTTCAATATCTTCCTTCATGCTTCGGGCCCGGTGGTCTTAGGGTAAAGCGCTGGACCGGAAACCGAAGAGTTGCGTGTCTGAAACCCGGTCGGACCTCTGATTTTTTTTGTCTGCGTTTTAACCCATCCTTCACCTCTAAACGATATGAGGAGTCGCCAGAAACTACACGTGGTTCGAATTCCACGTTAAGCTGTAGGTCTCTTTTCTCCGGTTAGCGGCGTCCAAATGAAAGATTTGCACCAGGCCAATGAGCCACACGAAATTATTATTACCTTCATGTCATGTTTGAACAACGTGTATAAGAAATATGACTTTTACACTCCCTTCCTTTTTAGTGTTGTATTTCACATAGACAGTAGTGTATATTGACTTCCAACGTATATATCATGCCGCGGCGGAGTGGCCGAGCGGACATACAACTCACCGTAGCTATCAACTCTAAGAAACTACTCGGAAGTGTGCGAGAATGCGTCAATGAACAACGTGTGAGAAAGCTTGATGACATCCGAAAGGCAGCCTTTGCTAACATGTACATAGTTTCGAAACCACACTACATGGCACAGGTTTTGCCTTTACCCGGTGAAACAACAGCTAGAATCATGTTTGCTCTGGGCCATTTCGTAAGTCAAGGGAGTATCTTTAAGGTCAAGTTTGACACTCTGACCCTCTCCGCGGTAAAGGGTGGACTTAAACTTATTGACGTTACTCTGAAATCCCGAGCTCTATTCTGTGGCGGAAGACGCAACAGTTTAACATCCCATCTACTAGAGAAAATAGCTCCTGGGGCACTGGATTCACCAATAGATGTGCGCCACGTTCCCATTGGCTTCCATCATTTTGAGCAGTTTTAAATTGAACTTAGCTATATTCGGACAAGAGTCTGTCCCACGAAGTTAACCAAAGTGAAGGCAGTGTATGAGAAATTAATGCAAACCAAGAGTAGGAACGTTTTAGAAGAAAAATACCCTCAATATGATTGGCGAGTAATATGGCAGAATATCAGCACCCGTAATTTACCGAAAAATGTGTGAACTACATGGTACAAAACTGTGTACAGAAAAATTGCCACCAAGTCCAAACTTCACGCCATCCATTTAGTGGACTCACCGCTTTGTGGGGACTGTAGCATACCAGACACTGACGAACATAGATTTGTCTGCAATAACGTGACAACAGTCTGGCTACTCATTAGGCAAATGATAGCCAAAATCACCCGAACCGTAACAGACACCATCAAGCCTGCAGATTTTTTGACTCCGGACAGTGTGCCTTATCCATATACAAAACGGAACGCCGTAAATTGGTTAAAAGGTCAAACAGTCCACTATATCCTTAATAAAGCAATCAAAAGCAATGAGGATTTTCTATTATACCCAGCTGCAGCACCATATCCTAATGACATCGCGACACTATAAGAAAACTTTCGCCAACATTTTGAAAATGTGCTTTCCGTTTCTTATGGGAAATATGTTCCCCGGCAGAATCTGTCGTCTTATTTCATATTTAAAGTTCCTTTTCGGAGTTCCATCGCCAGATGGAGCGATACACCTTGCTAAAACGATGCCCACGGCACAAGACAAGCGCAGAGTTAAGAGACGAGGAAAAATAAACAAATAAAATTAAATATAAAGATATGAGAAATCAAAAATGTAAAGTGGAAGAACACAAATAATTCCAAAATATAGAAGCTTGGATCGATCAAAAACGGAGTGGGGGAACACCTCCTAAACAAATATTACATGAAGCCGAAATTGCAGCTGTCAATGCGCTGGGATGTTGAAATGAAGTTTTTCCCCAGGAGCAGATCTGTAAGAGGAAGACGTATATGTATTTATTCTTTTTTATTTTTATAATTTTTATTTATCTTTCTTTCGAACAAAATTCCGTGAAAAAAAAAAAAAAAAAAAAAGAAATAGCGGATTAAGACGCTATGCTCCTAAGCGCGATGTCATTCCCCGGCAGGGGTTCGAATCCCCCCTGTGGCATGTATGTTTGTGTTGTTTTTAGTATCAGGTAGTTTGTATGTTTAAGGACTGATGACTTCGCAGTTAAGTCCCATAAGATTAACAAACATTTGAACATTATGAACAGATGTCATTGTTCAATTATTCCACGCTTACGAATCAAGACTGCAAAGAAATGCGTCGTAGTGTGCGCTGCAAAACTTGCTCTGCTGTTTTCTACACTCCAGAGCATCGTCTTCCATTGCGTGTGAGGGATACGCACCTTAACGGTGCGTGTGGGCGCTTGCAAAGTTACACACTCGTCACACTATCGAACCGCGACCGATAGCGCGGCAGATAATGTTGACGAATGACGTCTGTGGGCCTCCTTCCGCAGTTGGCTGTAGACTGCAGCCCTCCTCGGCAGATAACGCCCAGGCAGTCGCTCTGATAAGTCACGTGCGCGTCGGCCCTTCTCAGAAGCACCTCCCTCATATCGCGACCTGGGGGTCGTTACATTTGCATTCGCAATTTGCCATGCTGCGCTCCACTGTAATGGTAGCAAGCCGCCACACGAACAATGAGGCAGCTAAGTCATTCATTCTTACTGCAATCACGATCGGCGAGGTTCTGCCGGTAATACCTAGGAGGAAATAATTATCATCGCGAAATGATCTGTCTACGACTGAGGAAATTGGTGGTAGTCTTATCAAGAGATGGGTGTGCAAAAAGGCACTTTAAGGGAAATAGAATTATCACCAATTTCGCTGTGTTTCCATTATTCAGTTGTTGTTGTTATTGGTAAAGATCGCGCAGGATACGGTGAACGATGCGCAGAGACGAGTTTTCGTCCGACAAGCCGGGCGAGTTCATTGCTTCGTTCAGAAGGGGAGGCCGCGTCAGTGCACTTCCGCCTGCCGGCCGGTGCACATCGAGTGAGCGCGCCGCTATAAACGGCGTGGCAGCACAGTCTCCAAGCGCCATAGGTGCAGGAACAGTTCTGCAAGCACGAGAGATTGTTTTCAGTGTAATTAAATTTATGTCAGAGGAGGCAAAAAGGGGATAAAAATCCTATCAAAACTGTCCATGAGAGTGCAGACTGCTACTGGTGTCCCACTTCAGAGAATTAAAAAAAAAAAAATAAATAAAAAAATAAAATAAAAAAAGAAAGAAAGAAATAGAGAGAGAGATTAGTTGATGGTACTTCTAAAGATTTCTCTACTCCAGGATATAGCGGAATAAAGAGAAAAATATCTTAGATGATTTTCATGAACAAGTTGTGCAGAGATTCATAAAAAAATTTCCACGTTGCAAACAAACAGCGCTCCCATAATAAAGTAACTTTTTCCTGTAATCAGGTAAAATACAAGGGACTTATCTCTTCATTGCAGTACCTATTTCAAAAGTTAGGCTTCAGGTACGTTGGTTTTTTTTATTTATTTTATTTTATTTTATTTTATTTTATTTATTTTTTTTTTTTAATTCCATACATCCATGCTTTATTTTTTTGTGCGATTAGCACGTTTAATATTTACTAGGTGGCGCTAAAAGTAGGAAGGTGTTTTGGAACGTTTAGAAATACGCAGTAAACGTGTCGCTTATTTACATAAAATAAAATAGCACCGTAAAGAGGGTTGACCTCCCATATATGTCGCCGGCCGCAAAGGCCGAGCGGTCTGTGGCGCGCCAGTCACAAATCTGCACGGTTCGAATCCCCCCCTCGAGCATGGATGTTTTAGTCTGAGGTAGATCATACGTAGTTTGTACGTTTAGGTACTGATGACCCCGCAGTTAAGTGCATTAAGCGTAACAAACTTTTGATTTTGTTTCATCATATATGTCGATGAAACAGACATTCGCAGTTCGTATACTACACGCAGTGAGTGGACAGATGGATCAAGTAATAAAGGCGCCACTTTCAAACGGACAATTTATGATTATATTTCATGCAGATACCAGATAATGACAAGTACTTCTGCAGACTGTAAGGTATTAATGTATCTAAAGGCTAAAGGAAGCAGTCAACAATCCAAAGACTCGTTTGAACACCACAGTGCTTTACTAGGCATGGTCCTGTTTGGAGGTGGTATGCCGTTGCCTTCCTCCGACCTTCCAACTGACTTACCCAGCCAGTTATAGGGGGACCTACAGTTTAACGTGGGTTCCTAACCATGGTGATACTCGGTATTTTTCACACGATAAATACTGCCAGAGCTGAAAGACGTGGAACGTGACAGATAAAAATCCTAGGACGTGGCGGGGATTGAATCCACGACCTTTGGATTCATAGTCTGGCACTCTACCACTGTGCAACAGAGCAAACCACTTAAACTATCTTATCCTAAGGACAACACACTCACCCATGCCCGAGGTAGGACTCGAACCTCCGATGTGGAATGGCCGCGCGCATCGTAGCAAGGCGCCTTAGTGCGAACGGCTATTACGCCGCAGGGAAACATTTACGTTTTCTGGTCCACAATAATGTAGAACAAGAAAATGTGAGCATTCCTTTTAAATTTAAACACGTTCTATAATACAGAGACAGGAATACCATCGGTTTTATTAACGCGTTTCGTAATGTGTTTGATTCAGTATTGTTTCTTACTGATTGTTTAAGCTCTATCCAGATGAGAGCAGTAAATAGAAGACTAATGAAAATTTTTTCTATTAGCAAGTTAAGCAGAAACACCATACTTCTTCCATTCACACGAGTAATACTAAGAAATCAGTCCATATCCTGTATCACAAATGTTACATAACTAAAGCCTTAAATAACATGTATTTCGAAGTAAAATAGGTAATATTAATGAAATTATAAAAATAACGAAGTATTAATAACATTGAGTTAAACATTTAGAAAAAGGCATTTTTGAAGGTATGGTTAGGTACACAAGAGAGAATTTATAAAACTCTGGCATGTAGTGGAGCGTAGGCTTCAGTTTAGAGTGGCACTTCCCTTCCAGCGCTGGTAACTTGTCCTCACTGCTAACGTCAATACCCTCACCAATACCGCTCTCCCCAAGTTTACCCAACTATCTGCGCATCTACCGGTCAATTTATCCTGCGTGCACTCTATTTATAGGGGACCAAACTGCTACGTCATCAGCCCTCCGCCCCCCATTTCATAGTAATTAGGTGCGGTGAACATAAGACAGTTTATGGGTGGCTGGTATGTTCAGTTATAACAGCGTCACTAAATGTTTAATAACTATGCTTCATATACTGGGGATATACAATTACTTAACTGAAATATGTTGATCAAACTGTAGTTATATTTCTGTACAATTGTGAGCCTCTAATACTGTATAGGCCGTTTATAATTTTAACAAGTACGAAAGATACAATTACAAGCACAATAATTTAGATATGTAAACATTCAATTGTTGTGCACAAATGGGTAGATGAGTAAAATGTTATTTGTTATAAAATCTTCAGAGCTATGGCACATAGTCGGGTACTCTTAATTCCCGTTGGCTGGGTCGTCACATGGTCTTTCTAGCGCCCTCGTATGCCACCATTGCCATTCGGTAATGAACTTGGTATGGTGTGTGCTAGGGGGGTACTGTTGAAAGTGGGAGCAGTTACAAATAGAATCTCTCTGATTACGCGCTAGGAATCTACATGTTATGAGTTAGTAATAAAACCTCTGATTCCATAAGAAATCGAATTACTATGTCTACAACTGCTTCAAAGGTCTGTTTATCTTGCGAATGAGTTATATCCTAAGTATTTTAAGCCTTTTTCTGAGAAAATAGAATTATTTTGAATTTGTTTTTAAAGGGCGTTAAATATCACCATATGCTCCCATTGTGATACATTGGATGAATGTAGAGTAATTTGTGCTTAGTTTTAGACATAATTTCTTATGTAATTATGCCACATACACTGAACTAAGCGTGGTTGAAGTTAGTGGTACTGATATGTAAGTAATGTCTACAAAATATTAAAAAGTAATAAATTAAAACACCATGCTTGAAGCTGAAATTCACGCCAGTCGCGACATTCGAAGCAAAACGACATCATAGAGGCTTTTCCTGAACTGTATTCCATACATTAATAAAATTTTGTTTGTGCGTTCTCTGACATATGTAGCAACTAACTGCAAAATTATTTAGAATAAAGATGTGGGTTAGAAAGTTATACTTTAAAATGTCATCGCAGATGCTAATGTCTGGCCGCATCATCAGAAAAAATCTTTCCTCATTCTGTGGAGGGTGTCAGCGAAAAAGTTTTATAATACTTTGAAATTATAGGTGAAGTTTATTGCAGTAGCTATTTGTTATTTCCGATGAACGGAAATTTGGTATATATGAGAATCATAAACAATTAGACAAACACAAAGTTTCGAATTGTAATACTTTTCGTTTTACATAACATTGTCTCTCTTAATTTGTCCAATGTGACAATATCTAAAAATTTTAAAATCGGTCAGTAACCAAGACAATTGATGAAAATTTTTTGCTTGGACACCATTAGACGTATTACATGTAACAATCATGAACCGTGTCCCAATACAAATGATACCATCCAACATTTTAAGCGAAAAAGAAAACAATGTGTTTTCATTTTATGATGAAATTCACAGTGTCCGCTTTCGTCGACCTATACAGGTAAGAGAATCATGACTAGCTCGACGGCACCCTATTGCGTTGGTCCAATACTCGGATAAACGTCAGTGGAAGACTCTGCAAGAGAGACGCTCTGTAGTTTAGAGATCACAAATTTACCGAGGAGTAAAGCAGTAAATTGCTCGCTCTTATGTAGGCCTTTATCTCGCAAAGTGATCATGAGGATAAAATCATAGAGATTAGAGCCCACACAGAAGCATACCGAAAATCTTTCTTTCCGAGAACAATACGAGACGGGAATAGAAGGGAGAAACGATAGTGGTACTCAAGGTACACTCTACAAGACACCGTCAGGTGTGACTTCGTATTTTTTATAAGTAAACAGAGACAATTTAAAAGATATATATTAATTCTACGCCCATAGTAACATTGTGCAAGGACGCTATGGAGTGTTTTTTTTTTTTTTTTTTTTTTTTTTTTTTTTTTTTTTTTTTTTTTTTTTGGGGGGGGGGGTGTGGCGGAGGGTAGTTTTGATGTCAGTATCAGATGGCCCACTTTCCTGTTTCTCTGGCGAATGGCAAGTGTGAGAAATGACTGGAATAGCACAGTCGGTAGTGCGCTTGCCCGCGAAAGGCAAAGGTCCCAGGTTCGAGTCCCGGTTCCGACACACAATTTTAATCTGCCAGGAAGTTTCATATCAGCGCACACTCCGCTGCCGAGTGAGAGATTCTTTGGATTTGTATGGCTTTTGCTGAAACAAATTCCACCAGACCATAGGTGTCGTGACAGAGAAGAGCCAGGCAGTGTTAGCTCAAAAAGTCCATTTTTGGACTTGTACGGTTTTTGTAATAAACCGTTCATGTGTAGTATTTCAAATTTCCGGTGCCGACCTGTTAAAATAAATAAATAAAATAAAAAATAAAAAATGAAAACAATAAAAAATAATAAAATTAAACAATCTTTGCGAGGTGCTGGGGGCGCTTCAGCCTCATTAGCCCTCAGCCCTCCCCCTGCCTGCGCCACTGGCTTCAACCGTCTCTCATTAACGCCCACGGCACCACAAGTGCTCGCATTCCGCGTCAACCAGCGCGCGCATGTCGTCAATGGAGCAGCGGCTGACATTCCTGGCGTTTTACCGCTAACGAGCTACGGACGCGGCGCGGCGCGGCGAGGATTTGGGTATCGATTAACCGCCACGGGCACGCACGCTGCCTGACCACGCCGCACGCTGCCCCCCCCCCTCCCCCCCCCCCCACACACACACGGAGGAGGCGGGCACTTACGTCACGCCACACAGCATGGCTGCGGCCATGGCTCCGACAAAGCCACAGCGCCAGAGACCAGGAACCTCTAGCCACAGTGACAGGGTGACAACAGGCGGAGCCCTCTATACTGAGCACTGGGGCGGGCAGCCGTTGGCCACTACCTGCCGCAAAGGTCACTCTGCTCTGGTCCGACACCAACATAATTTTGCGAAAGTAAATGACGAGCCCGTATCACATAAGATTTTTTTTCTTTATTGTTATTTCAATTCCCCTAAAAAGGGGAGGGGCCGGCAGCGCTCACTAGCGCTCTTCAGCCCACAGAATTAAAATTTGACATCTGAGAAACAGAAAAACACAAAGGAGATAAAATTTTGGAGATAACACAAACATAAAACGGAGATGTAAAATAGAGATAAAACAAATTACATAAAATGGAGGGAAACGGGGGCGACATAAAAGAGTTGGAACGGCGATAGTGGTGAATAAAAACAGCTGCTCGAAGGTCAGTGGCACACTCACAATTAAAATGAGCGTAGGGCGGCGGCTATGCTGAGACCGTCCGCTATTTGGAGTTAAAACACCCACTCGGAGAAACACATAAGTTAAAACTGATGGTGTCGGCTACGGATTAGCCGTACATTGTTGTAAAATAAAACAATGTAACTAAAACACACCACACTTGTTGAAGCACTCACATGGAATCACAAAGAAGGTTCCATAGATGGTGGAGCACTCAGAGCATTGAAGATGTGGTTTGCGGGGAAAAGGGGATGACAGGAGAGGGAGAGGGTGGGGAGGAGCCACAGGGCCGGTGGGGAAATGACGGGGGGGGGGGGTGATGTCCCAGGAAGCCACGGGGAAAAATGAAAGGAGAGGGCAGTAAGAGGAGGATCCGGAGGGACAGCTGGGGAAATAAGGAGGGGAGAAGGAGGGATAGTCGGGGCCCTCAGGGAGAGAAGGGGGAGAGGGAGCAAGGGGAAGGATCACAGCTGGTGTGAAGGATAGATGTCAAGTCGGTGAGCATCATCCGGGAGGGGGAGGGTACGGAAGTTGCCACGGGAAAGAATCCGAAGTGGACAGCAGGGGGAATACAGTAGTGGAGGCGTGGCAACGGACCAGGTGCAGAGAGAAGGGGATGGACTAGAGGATTAGTCGGATCTGATTAGCGGGATATGTAATGGAGGCGGAGATGTTCAATGAAGAGAACCAGTCGGGGGGAAAGGAATCAGATCATAGACGATCCTCGTGGGGGAGAGGGGATCACATAAGACCAAGGAACAATGTATCTAAACAAGTAATTGAAATCCCAGTTCGGGTACAAAACCACAGACAGTAAAAACGATAAACACAGACCGGAATTTACGATGTGAGGTGCCATTGGGCATCGAAATGAATCGATGGGGAAAGTTGAAATCGGGGATGCGACCCTGGGTCCTTTTCCTTATTACGCAGTTGTGCTTCGCCACTGCGCCAGTAGCGGGAAACGATAACGGCAGTCGCACGAGCTACACATGCCCTCCTTCCGCCAGACGCCATTTATGAATTTGTCCACACTGTACTGTGCTTCTTGCCATTAGTACTACACACGGCATTTCGCCGATTTCCGTAAGACTCAGGGCCTAATGTGCATCCGCACTGAAGAATGGGTCGATGGCCGTCTTCGTCTTGTATTTGTGTATAGAGGCTGAGTCAGGAGTAAAGGTGCATGCTTTAAGTAGTGATCCTACTAGTGATTCTAAACAAAGAAATTTTTAATAAATGCATGCCGTTTTCTTAACCGTTTCGGACTAAACCAATAAAAAGAACTAGAAACGGAGAAAGTGAGGAGGGGAGGGGGAGGAGAGTGAGAGTAAATTATGATACAGTTATTGAACCGTCGTGCGTCGATACATTGCGGAGTTGCACAACAGAATTGGAAGAAAATGAGTTTCTGGCATATTCTGACTAAGAGAAGGGTTATCCAGGCCCCTCGAATCTTGCCCGCAGAAATGAACCTACATCGCTAATGGCCAAGAGCATTAAAGTTTCTGGTCTATGAACACAGTCTACTGCTATCTATATGGCGTATTCCGGCCTTGTCAAATACACAAAATCACTTAATCAATCCAAGAAACCTGCATTGCATCGCCGCCATAACGCACATCCATGTCATCCGCCTGACGTGCCACAACCAGGCCGCAAAAAATGCAACACAGCGATCTCACGTCGGATTCACAAAGTAGGCAGTTACCAAACTGACCGCTAGGAGGCGTACACGGTTCAAGATCTCGCTTGCAATTATCATTACATTACAGCTACAGTACCTAACTCGTAATACATCTCCCAACACATAATCAAAAATTACTATCAATTTACTATCTACCGTGTCCAGTTGATTGTTGAGGACATTTTTCCTTTGGTGTTTCAATTGTTTACGTATCTGCATACTTTATAAAATAATTGCTTTCCTTTACATGCATTATGCAATATCTTTATTCTTTGAAGTACGCATTTTCATAGTTGGTTATTCTCCAAAAGCAGTCTCATTATCCGCCCTCACGACACGTTAGTGAGGTTACAAAGCGTTGCTTGATCTGAGGACTCACTATCCTCATCATGCCTATGGAAGGGTGCGAGTGCGTCGTGCTTCAGGGGTACATACCATTGAGACATGCACTGAGAGCTTGGATACAAGCTGCCAGCTATAGGGAACATTCACGTGGGTTCTCATGTCTACACTGGAGCTCACATAATGCATTATGACGGACCAGAAGTTCCGTACACTGATTGGAGATCACGTACACACCATCGTGTGTCATTTTTCAGTGACACAAAGCGCCACGTCAGAAGGCCAGGAGTGTAATGGAATGGTTCGAGGAATAAAGTGGTGAGTTCCAACTGTTGTGCTTAACACCCCCCTCCCCCCACCCCCCATATCGCCAGAACCTTATGGAACTGAAATGAATTCGAAATGTCGTCAGTGCTCATCGCTTATCGGCCCCTCGCTTCCTCACCTGGGAGGTTACGTTTTTGTGTGGAAATACGGTGGCGCCAACTCGGGCAATTGCTTCCATGCCAAGATGTATCGCCGCTGTTACCTCTGCCAGATTTGTACATACTGGCGATTAGCAGTTTTCGTAATGTTTTGCCTGATCATTATTTAAATGCTCCAGTGGGTAACGTCAGAAACTCCATGACCATGCTTACAAACAATGTTGTTGTCTTTACCAAGACTGAGAATTAAAGTTGTAGCGAAATCAGGAAAGCGTCTGGAGGATCTTCGAGTCATTCAAGAACGGGCAGTTGACCCGAAAGTAAGAAAATATAACAAAATGTGAAAAGTCCCTTTATAGTTAAATATGCTTTAGGTGATAAGACATTTTGAACAGTAAGTACTGTAAAAGGCTTAAGTACGTGAGGTACTTTCGAGGTTCTTGAAGTGGAATAGCTATATAAGCCTAATCGTAGGGAAGTTTGATTCCAGGCTGATATTCAATGAAAATCTATACGAGGGGTGTTCAAATGGATAGGTCCGAAACGCCTTAACGACGAAATCGTTTGAAATTTGAATATGCCGGTTTGAGATAACGTAGTACGGTATCTAGGGACAGGAAGCACCTCCCTCTAAAAATTTCAAAGTTGTTCCCTTGGCAGTCAAGGTGTTGATCACCGTCTTTTTCGACGTCCGAGGTCCCATAGCCATCTAATTCCTCGAGCACGGAAAAACAATTAATACTGTCGTGTACTGGAAGTACGCAAATCCATGAAGAGCAAACCGCCTGGGCTGCTCACAGAGGAAGTGATTCTACTCCACTGTAACGCGCGTCCACACGTCTCCAGGGTCACACAAAGTGTGCTGCCAAGTTCAAGTGGGAGCAGGCTGAGCATCCTCCCTACAGCCCGGACATGACTTCCTGTTACTTCCATCTGTTTGGTCCGCTACATGTTTACACATCTCATATGGAAGCGCTTCAACTAGGACGACGAACTTTAAGGACCCAGAAGAGGGCTGGCTCTTGTCACAACAATAGGAATTTTGATTACAGGAAATCCTTCGGCTCGTTAAACAGTGGGGTAGTTGTGTCAGGCCTCTGGTGATTACTTTAGAATGAAGGCTTCCATTATATCCACAGTGTCGTTCGTACTTTTCCATCTGCTCACCGTTGTATTATTCATCCATATACAGGGTGTTTCACTAAGTGTGTTTGCCTGTAACTTATAAGATAATAGGTGACGGGAAATTTTAATGCGGTAGGTCAATACAAGAAATGTTACACTTTCTGCGGAGCTATGAACATAGTTTATTGTATCATTTTCCAAAAAGTTACACTACAAAGATATAATTTTTTAAATGGAACAATAGTTTTTGCTATCGTGCATTGAATTCGTTTAAACCAGCTGCGTCCAAATCAATTTAAACTACATTGCTATCACTATTAGTTTGGGAGCTACAACCCTTCAAAGTTCCGGGGGCGGAGGCTGCGATAGCGTTGCTAACTGGCCGAGTGGCTATCCCCTGGGGCACAGCCCACTGTCTCATGACCACTAGCCAGTCAGATACGCTGTCGTAGCCTCCGCTCCCTAAACTTTGAAGGGTTGTAGCTCCCAAACTAACAGTGATTGGAATGTAGTTTAAACTGATTTGGACGCAGCTGGTTTCAACGAATCCAATGCACGATAGAAAAAAACTATTGTTCCATTTAAAAAATTATATCTTTGTGCTGTAACTCTTTGGAAAATGATACAATAAACTATGTTCATAGCTCCGCAGAAAGTGTAACATTTCTTGTGTTGACCTACCGCATTAAAATTTCCCGTCACCTATTATTTTATAAGTTACAGAGGCAAACACACTTAGTGAAACACCCTGTATATGGGGTGTTGCCTACAAAACAGGTAGACTAGATTCATACTTCATTCATAGCGTATCTGTAGCAACTGCTGATCGTCGCTAAATACTATCCACTGATTTTTAATTTACCGTTATTCCGACGTCACAAGGATCATTTCAAAAAATGCTTTCTCAATAGCTCTCTAGAAGCAGAATACTCCTTGCATCCATTAAAATGGATTTGTTGTGATGGCTGGTTGAACAGCCAGTCTGGTAGTCAAAAACTTAAGATTCGAGACTACGTAAGAAATTGTCGTGTTAAAACTGTACTGTTAATACTGCATTCTTAAAGCTCTGATGAAACGTGATAATTAATTTTCTACACGACACAAAATGCCAGGCGTGTGTTACCCTAACCCAGTGGCGTATAAGGAGGAACGAGGGGGTGATGGGCCTGCCCCCCCCCCCCCGCGAAACAATGAATATTAAGAAAAAATAAATGCGATATTTGAATTATTTTAATTAATGGTGCATGAGTGTATCGCCGTTGTAGACAGCCTTTCTTGTCTTTATTGGTGACGTAGTGGGGTTTTGGTGGCGTGAAGTATGTGCCAGTTTTTTTGATAGTTAATTTGTTATGATTTAATGTCAACAATAAGAAAAGCCTGATTTCAGTAAAGTATAAGAGGGCTTCAGCGCAAATTACTCTCTAAACCTGATACAAAATGGCAAGCGGTGTCTACTTAAAATTACTTCATTTAGCTTTACAATTATCTGCTGTTGTTGTTGTTGTGGTCTTCAGTCCGGAGACTGGTTTGATGCAGCTCTCCACACAGTAGAGCTGCATGTCCTCGGGAAAAGTAACGACTGTTGTTTCCCCTTGTTTTCAGCCGTTCGCAGTAACTGTGTGGCAAAGCCACATTACCTGATGTTACAAGGCCAGCTCAATCATCCAGACTGTTGCCCCTGTAACTACTGAAAAGGCTGCTGCCCCTCTTTAGGAACCACACGTTTGTCTGGCCTCTCCACAGATACCCCTCCGCTGTGAATTATCTGCTATGTTCGCCAACGCTTTAAGCAATTCGACTGAAAAAGAGAGGTATGAATCTTAAACATTGCTGTCTGATTGCGTGTTGAAATCTTCTTTTTTTTCCGATAAAAACTATTGCTCATCTGTTAATTGCACAACAATTTCTATATCGAAAATCGCCAATCCAACAGCATGACAGAAAGCACGCATAAATCTTTACACCTGACTCTTTGTACAAAAACTTTTAATTGCGTAAAACGTCAAAACCGTTACTAAAATTTCAACAAAACTTTATGAATAACAATTAGCTCTATAGTGGATCTGAAATTTAATCATCACTAATTTAGTTTGGCTACCTGTGCACACGGAACCGCTCGTTTTGTATGCAACTGATACTTTCAGAAATCTACTACTACGCTTAGTATCATTAACACAGTAAATTAGTCACTTTTGTCATGATTACCACCTACAATGTAATACCATCATACACGTATCAAAACAATGCAAAATCAATCATTTCATCAAAAATTCTATGAAATGAGAAATGAAATGCTGCTAGCTACTGAGAGAATACAAACTACTGTTTAAAGCTTAATCATTATTGTTTCAGTTTTGAGATACTCTTGTACATACAAGACTAACATTTTTTTCATAAACGAATAGTGTCATAAGTAACCAATACAAAAATAGTTTTATCTTATGAAACTACATTACTAATAATGTATCTTCTGCTTGGGAGGTCAGCCTTCATATGTAAGCCATATCAACTCTGCACGATACTACTATTGTGAACTACTCCTGCTTCTAGTGGAGATGTTATCTGACCGGTACTGTTCACTCTTTGGAATGAGCTATCGATTATACACTAAAAACGTTTCTAACACTGATATCTCAATGGAGCCACAGAGCAGACACCTTTCACGGTTTCTAAAAAGAACTGGACAACTTAACACAAAATTGGATTGCATTATAGGTAAATAACTGAGGGGAACGCACGTAGCGAAATATGGAGCGTACTTATTTTAATGGATGTTTAGGCTCTCCTTGACTGAAGTCGTCCTTAACTGGAGAATGACCTGTGTAATGCAAATGCTGAGCCCTTAAGACGTTCATGTTGCAACGCAACTACTGTATCAGTTCATCATCAAACGTCTAAAATCTCTTAATAACGCTACTTTAATAAATGTGAGGGCTCCCACTCGCAAAAAACGAAGCGAATGTCATGGATACTGAAGCACGAGCTCCATGAAGGCAAAAAGAGAAAAAGGAATTGAGGAAAGCGGAAAAGCACATTCCCTTTAGTACCGTCAGTCGGGACCGAATAAAAAAAGTTACGTAGTAGCAGAGCACTTTTCTAGAGTAGCCCCAGTGGACTAAAGCTTTTAACATATTTTTCAGTTTTCAAGATAAGTGCTTTCATAAAATTATTCTAAATTACGGGAAAAATTTCTGCCTTCCGTCTGAGGTAAAAGGAAGGAGATTATTTTTGCTACCGAAGTTTTTCTAGTCACTGTAAGTCATTTACAGCGATTCAAACAGAATTATTCAAACAGAATTATTCAGCGTACGTGTCTTAATTCCGAAATGATACCGTATTTCAACGAACCGATAAACGATAAGAGAAAAAAAAGCGATAAAAGAAACAAAATACTACACACATATAAAAACATGCTAGTTATTCGGTTCGTATTTGTGTTAGATACTTCAGCTGGAATGATTCACATAGATGTTGATCAAGTATACGTCTACATGATTACTCTACAGGTCACAGTTAAGTGCCTAACGAAGGGTAAATCGAAGCATTTTCCTGTACTTCTCTCCTGTTCTACTCCCGAAAAGGGCGTGGATAAACGAACACCTTAATAATTACGTTCTAACTTAAATGTCTCTAATTTTAGTATCATGGTCATTTCATCCTATGTAGGTCAACAAAATATTTTCAAATTCGGAGAAATATGCCGACTGATTTTCGGAAATTTGTCTCGCAGCAACTAGGTACCCCTTTGTTTTAACTATTGCACCCTCAAGTAGTGTATCATTCCAGTGACACTCTCTCCCATGTACTGTTATTATGCCAAATGAACTGCCCTTATATGGCCTGTTTTATTACCACCATAGCGCGTCGCAATATTCTATCAAAGGGCGAAAGCAATTAGTATATTCAGATTGACAAAAACTAACTGATGAAATCGTAAACGATATCTTTCAGAAAACATTAAGTGGTTCTCTGTAAATTCACTATCATTAAATGTTGATAAAACACAGCATATACAGTTCCATACCGTAAATGGAATGACACCATTAATAAATATAGACTTTGAACTACATCTATAGCTAAGGTAGAATTTCCAAATTTTCAAGTGTAAGCATTGAGGAGTTGAACTGGGAAAACACATTGAAGATATGCTTAAAAGTTTGAGTTCAGCTACTCGCGCAGTTAGGGTCACTGCAAATTTTGGTGATATACATCTCAGTAAATTGGTGTGCCATACCTATTTTTATTCTCTGATTTCGTATGACATCATATTCTGACATAATTCATTATTGACTAAAAGAGTATTCATTGCACAAAACCGTATAATCAGAATAATTGCTGGAGCCCATCCAAAATCATATTGTAGACATTTAAAGAGTTAGGGATCTTCACAGTATATACATTTACTTATGAAATTTGTTATTAGCAATCCGACCTAATTGAAAAGTAACAGCAGTGTGAACAGCTACAACACTAGGAGAAAGAATGATCTTAACTATTAAAGGTTAAATCTAGCTTCGGCACAGAAAGGGATGAATTATGTTGCTACAAAAGTCTTTGGTCACTTAACAAAAGCATCAAAAGTCTGACCGATAGCAAACTAACATTTAAAAAAGAATTGAAAGAATTTCTGAATGGCAACTCCTTCTATTGATTAGATGAATTGCTAGATATAAATTAGTAAATCTACAAAAATTGTTTAATGTAATATCTTTTAAAGACACCTTACACGTTCCAGATAATTACGAAGTTTCGTATTCGTGATCTATGCAAGTACCAGTATAATGTAATCTGTCTCCCGCGGATTTGTTACATCTTCAAAGTATCCTATGAGAAATCGAAATAGTAGCTTCGTCCATTTGACCCTAAAATATCACGTAAAATAAAATTAAGATTTATAAATGTAGTTTTGGAAAGATTAATGGTTTTTATTTAAAAAATCAAAATGCCTACAAACTTTCAATGAAAAAATCGAAATGCCCGCAATACAATTCTACTCACAGGAAATTTTAAACATTTTCGCTGGTCCTTATTTCTATGAATAAATTCTTTGGGAACCATAAACGACACGTATGTAATTAACGAAAAATTTAAAAATAGACAATTCGAAAGTAAGAAAAAATTGTTTAGCAGTCTTGTTTCACCATCTGAATTCAGCATCTGGAAAATACGTGGTGATTGATTTTCCACCGTGCACAGACACCAGGGATGCATCAAGGAGAGGATACGTAACAAAGGACGTCAAATTATCTCCGAAAATGCATAGTTCAAAGGTAAGGGCCACTTATTCAGTCACTAGCTGAAAGTCCGGTGATGCCCAGGTATTTATTTATTTATTCAATTCTTGAGTTAGTACTTGTCCTATTCTTTCTCACTCTGTCCATTTTTTACCGCAAAATGTTATTTTCTTAGGAGAATGTATAAGGAGTAGAAATGTCTTGGATATATTATCTGATAGTTATTGAATTATATTATGTATAATTGCATAATTTGGCAGGTATATATTCACTTGTATAAGTCTTGTACGACTGTAAAATCTGTTGCGAATACAGTTCATATTAAAGAAGTAATAGACTGAAACCTGATGCGTGATGGGGCGGTATTCCATGAACGTTACCTTTTATGTCCTCATATCTCATGAAATACGTATCGTACTGTGATACAATTTCGAAGGTACATTCAGCTGTATGTGTGTATACTGTCTGTAAAATTTCCAGCCGGTACAATATGTAATGTAGAATTATAAATTGCAACATTACACCAATGCCGTAGTTTTACTCGGTGAACAGCGAGAAACATTTTTCCTTTCATCATTTTGCTATGGTTCTCAGCGAGAAAAAGTTTAATAAAGGTTTGAAATTATTTATTTATTGTTTGTTGCAAGTCGCTAAGTACTCTCATTCTCATGTAGTGTATTTATAAATTCTCTCCGCATTAAGAGGCACTTTATTGCAACACCTATTGTATATTACGTTAAATCTCCTGAATCGTGTGTCGTATATGGCTCATAACATTGCAGCAACTGGTATCTCGCGATAAGGAACATGTGCAACAAATGTGGTTGATATCAGTCATGTGGTTCAAGAGGAAATGAACAGCATTGTCGCTTAATGCAGCAGTTTTTCGCCCATCTCATTGTTTATGGCGTCATATGCCGTAACCTATGTCTTCTTCTTGATTCTTACACTTACGGCGACCGTCCTCATGGACGGAAGCTTACGTGTGCAAAATTTCATAAAGATTGGAACAAAACTATAGACTTGTATGCAATACGTACACACGGACACTCTGCTTAATATATACCGAGACAGCAATGCAACAAGAGCTAATGTGCGCTGTTTATTCAGCTGACGTCGACATCTGTAGGGCAGTATGCAGAATCCCCAGTGTACGGTGTCAGCGAATTATTAGCGCCGATGCTGCTGGAATGTGTTTCGGGTCCAGTCTTCCATCCATGCAGCCCAATATGCCGGAACCATCGATGTTTCTTGCTGATGATTTCGCCTCACCTCCTGCAAGAAGTTCCATTGATGATTCGAAGGGTTATGTGGCTGCCATTCGATGGTGTTCCAGCGCACCTCGCCGTTGACGTTTGATCGCATCTGAATTGAGTCTTTCCTAATCGATGAGTCGGACAATGAGATCCAATTGCATGGTCTGCTCGTTCACAGGATTCCAACCAGTATGAATTCTGGTTATGGGTCCACCTTAAATGTATGTTGCATTTGGAGCTCATTCCGGATATGAAGACACTGGAACAGCGTATTCATGTTGTATTTGACGCTGTTCGGCAGCCAGACCAATGTGATCTTGTCGCACAGAACATGCTACGGCATACACACATACGATTAGATACTTGGAAACGATTTGCAACATATACCGTAACTGGAGTTGCATGGTACAGCGATTATTATACTGCAAATTGTGTAGGTGTAACAAAGGGTGACTAAATAAATATTCATGGCATAGAAACCATACATTTCCATTCACTATCAGTATTTCATGCAAAACGTCAGCGTATTTGTTCGTATTCCTGTGCGACATAACGTTTTAATCTGTCACGCAGTTCCATAAGAATTCGGGTTGACGTAAACGGCAAATAATAGGATTAAATCTGCGAGATTTAACAGTGCTATCGTTCATTCTCACCGTGACAAAGGCGAGGTCTTTTTCGAGTTTTAATATCCTCGGTGGCAGTTTTCCGCTTCGTAAAGTGAGGACAGTCTGGAAAATGGCGAATATGCGTCAGAGAAGATTGTTGGGTTTATTTAGATGGCATCATAACTCTGCCACCCTTCAAGTTTACGCGACTTCCCTTTTTCGCCACTTTAAAAAAATGTTGTTTGCGTGCTATTACTGCCATTACGACAGTAGATGAGGGCCTGACGTCAATGTGTTGCCTCTGAAGACAAGCGTTACGCCTCTGTACCTCCCTACCAGCAAACAACTCTTCTTTTTTAACGCATATATGCACTCTCGTTAATTCGCTTAAATTTGTATGGTTGTCCTTGCCTCATACAAACACTGTAGAATCGATGCCAACATAGAGGCTTATACAATTGTGATTATGTAGTTACTCGATATTAAGTTGTCCCTAGAAATGTTACTTCCGAATCCTGTAAGAGCCTAGCAAGATAATTCGCTGGCTGTGGACAAAATAATAGGATCACCAAACATAAACGCATTGTTTACTTATTAGTACGGAGTCGGCTTGCTATTGGCAGTGAGAATAACTGCAACTGTTAGAGGAAAAAAATCTTTATAATTTCCATCAAAACGTTATTCATTCTTCTACCAAAACAGCTGCTAAATGCTTTAATGATGGTGGAGCTGTAAATCTGGTTCTCAATCTCTGTTCTAAAACTTACCATAACGGTTCATTTGTGATGAAACGTGGCGAGGAGAGATGTTTGATAATTTTCTGTCGCTGTGGAAAGCACGCCTGAATCGTTTTGGCTGTGGGCCCATTATCATTTTGGAATATTGCAATTTTCCTTAGCAATATGTTAGTCTAAGAAAGCGGATTTTGGTCGAAGATCGAAGATACTTTCACATTTATCAAACCAGTGAGGATCATGTTAATACCGCAATATACCGGGCGATCAAAAAGCCAATATAAATTTGAAAACTTAATAAATCACGAAATAATGTAGACAGAGAGGTAAAAATCGACACCACACATGCTTGGAATGACATGAGGATTTATAAGAACAAAAAAAAAAAAAAAAAAAAAACAGAAAAGTCCGACAGGTGGCGCTTCATCTGATCAGAAAAGCAATAAATTCACCATCATTCCTCAACAATAGCTGTAGTCGAGGAATAATGTTGTGAACAGCACTGTAAACATGTTCGGAGTTATGGTGAGGCATTGTCGTCGGATGTTGTCTTTCAGCATCCTAAGAGATGTCGGTCGATCACGATACACTTGAGGTAACCCCAAAGTCAAGAATCGCACGGACTGAGGTCTTGGGACCTGAGAGGTCAAGCATGACGAAAGTGGCGGCTGAGCACACGATCATCACCAAACGATGCGCGCAAGAGATCTTTCGCGAGTCTAGCAATACTTTATTTTCTAATAAAAACCCCATGTCATTCCAAGCATTTATGTCAATTTTTACCACTCTATCTACATTATTCCGTGATTTATTAAGTTTTCTTTTGACTTTGTTTCATTCTGAAGATGAAGGAATCACTTCGTGGTACTCGCTTCAAAACTGTTCCAGAAATTTGACAGGCAGTAGACCGCTACACATTACGTCAATTTAATGCTCAATATTAAATGATATTATTGACCTATTTTAGGTTAGTAATAGTAATAAGGGCTTCGTTTACGACAGCCTTTCAACAGCTCGTAATTTAGTTGTAAATAATACACTAACCGTTCATCGGAAACGAAAACTAGCTGATCGAGATTGTAGACGAGTAAACTTTTCTCTCATTTGTGTCATATTCCGTTTATCGCACCGATTCAGTTTTCCAAAATGACGGCAATTTGACACTGCATGTGTGTCTGTTTCTGTCTGTAACGTTCTCTCACTTTTTAGGTAGCTACGATCGATCGATCGACACAAAATCTTACCGACGTATTTGCAGGCAGCCGTAACCGGACCTCGTAGTAAGGCGTCATAATTCTCTATCACCGCTATTATGAGTCCGATGCGAGAAATTTCAAGTAAACGAAATTAATGTCGAATAATTTTTGTATCAAAGTTTTTTCGATATTATGACTACGAAAGTCGGTACACACAAATAAATATATAATTATTCTTTTACATAAGACATTAATGGAGGTTCTCAGAATGATCACTCCTCTGCCTTAAGTAACTGCTTTGTCGACCACAAATCATCCAAATCATATTGGACTCTTTGAATCTGTTTACTTGGGTTTACTTTTCCAAAAGAAAGTGAATAGTGGTATCAGTGTCCTACTTTCTGGCAGTCTTGATATATGGCAGAAGAAAGCAACCTCCTTTTCATGTTGTGTCATTAACACTCAGTTTCCATGCATTAAAGTTCATCAGCAAAAAATCAGCATTGTACCTCTACTTGATGCTTTTTATTTGTGTTCGTTCTAACGATTCTTGTGTCCACCTTCTGTAGTTTTCGTGTTGTTCACGTGGGTTTCATAATGAACAGTGTTTCACTGAAGTAGCTTAATACAGGTTTAACAGCAGAGCCGTGGTGTTTGAATTTTGTATCTATCGAGAAATATTCTTCTACATCTACATAGACATCTATACAGATACTCTGCAAATCAAATTTAAGTGCTTGGCAGAACCTTTCTCTACCGTTCCGTTGTCTAATAGCGCGTGGGAAGAAAGAACATCTAAATCGGAGCGTTTTCGATGTAATTTCTTTTATTGTATGGCGATGGTCATGTCTCCCTATGTAGGTGGGTGCTAGCTAAATATTTTCACAGTCTGTGATTGAAATTTCGCAAATAGATCTTGTCGCAACGAATAACGTCGTTCTTTGAATGATTTCCACTTCAAAACGTGTAGCTTTGCCCCCTATATCGCGATAAAGCAAAACGAGCTGCCCTTTTTGAACATTCTCAATGTCCTCCGTTAGTCCCACCTGGTGAGGGTCCCACACTGGTCAACAGTAATCCAGGAGGTGACGCAAAAGTGAGAAGTAGGCAGTCTCTTTGGTGGAGCTGTTGCATCTTCGAAGCGTTCTGCCAATGAAAAGGAACCTTTTGTTCACCTTCCCTACAATATTTTCTATGTGTTCTCTTCAGTGTAAGTTGTTCCTAATTATAACTCCTAGGTATTTGATAGAATTTACGACTTTAATGTTTGACTGACTTATCGTGCAATTTAAATTCAGCGGATTTCTTTTAGTGGTCATGTGTATTACTTCACAATTTTCATTATTTAGTGTTAATTGCCAATTATCGCACCACGTATAAATTTGGTGTAAATCGCTTTGAAGTGGCTCTTGATCCTCTGTTAACTTCAATAACCGATAAACGGCATCATCATCCGCGGACAGTCTAAGGGAGCTATTCAGATTGTTTCGTAAATCATTTGTAAACGCAAGAAAGAGTAGGGGACCTATAACGCTTTCCTGAGGAACGACAGATTCTATTATTTTCGATGACTTACCGTAATTTACTGCGAACTCTGATAGGAAATCGTGAATCCAATGGCTCAATTTGGGCGATATTCCATCTACATCTACATAGATACTCTGCAAATCACATTTAAATGCCTGGCAGAGGCACGCAATTTCATTATAAGCCGCTTGTGAGGTACAGTGTCAAAAGCCTTCCTTAAATCCGGAAATATGAAATCGATTTGAGATCCCTTGTCGATGGCACTTATCACTTCACGTGAATAAAGGGCAAGCTGTGTTTCGTAAGAGCGGTACTTTCTGAATCGGTGTTTCTATTGGTTAATAGGTCGTTCTCTTCGAGGTAGTTCATTATGTTCGGACAATATTCCAAAATCCTACTACAAATCGACGTCATTGAGATGGGCCTGTAATTTTGAGGATTACTCCTACTGTCTTTCTTGAATATTGGAGACCTGGGCAACTTTCCAGTCTTTGGGTACGGATCTTTCGCTGAGTGATCGGTTATATATGATAGCTAAGTATGGAGCTATTGCATGAGTATACTTAGAGAGGATTGTACTTGGTATACAATCTGGCTCGGAAGATTTGTTTTTGTTTAGTGACTTAAGTGGTTTTACTAGTCCAGGAACATCAACTTCTAAATTTCGCATGCTGGCAGCTGTTCTTGATTCGAATATCAAGAAATTAGGTTTAATATTTCTGTCATTCTTGACCACTGGTTGGCATGTTCTATTCCGATGTCTCATGTTGTTGCCCAGTGTGCAGCTAAACATAACGCTGAGATACTGACATCCTGTCGAAGTACAGTAGTCGCAGAGGAACAGCCGTGGGCTCTAATGCGCCTTGCTGTCGTGCGCGTTGCCGTACGCCGTCGGAGTTTCGAGTCCTCCCTTGGGCATGATTGTGTGTGTGTGTGTGTGTGTGTGTGTGTGTGTGTAAGTTAGTTTAAAGTAGTTTTTAAGTTTAGGGATCGATGATCACTGGAGTTAGGTCCTGTGACTTACAAACTTTTGAACATTTTTTAGAAGTCATTGAAGTCATTACGGATTTCAAATGATCCAAACAACTGAATTGAATGCCCGAGCTGGGATTGGAACCTAGGACCTCCTGCTTACCAGGCAAGCGCCACAACCACTACACCACCGCGACGTAATGGATACGGCGATTGCACGGACTGTTTTAAATGACATCTCCCTGCACAAATGTTCAAATTTTAGTAAAGCTGTAGGACCAAACTCCAATGATCATCAGTCCCTAGCTAACTACTTACTTTAACTCAAAGTAACGTAGCTTGAACAACTTCCACATTCGGCAGGGATGACTCGAACCTCCGACGGCGAGCAACCGCGTGCTCCGCGGCAAGGCGCCTTCGACCTCCACAACACAAGTTTCAGTTGTTCCCACATATAAATACATTTCATTGTTACCGAGGCTCTCGAACACAGGTACAGAGCTGGTTTTAGTGTTGTGATATTAGAACCGGTACGGCCTTAACGATCCAGGCGCCCCGGGCGAGTCGCCCATTTGGCGCCTTTTTTTTATGTAAGTGCTGAACCTTGCAGTGGTGTGCAACAGGTATTTGACTGTTTTCTAGAGATCGTCATGAAGAGTTACGTCATCTTATGCTCATAGCGTGTTATTTCGTGAACTATTTTACAAAAATAAAAATCGAAAATGAAGTTTTAAAAATGTTTGTATAGTCTGTGGGACTTAACTACGGAGTCATCAGACCCTAAACTTACAAACTACTTATGAACTACTTACGAACTATGACGGCACAAATATCCATGCCCGAGGGGGGATTCGAACCCCCGACCGGAAAATGAAGTCCAAATGATTTGAAATGCCGCTAAGATGCGACCATTTCAGTCTTGTGTTGCCTGTGACGTCACTGTCCAGCATGCTGCTGCCGATGTCATAACATTAAGAAGGCATACAGCAGTGATACATTGTTTGGGCATTAAAGTTTTGGAGAAATGTCTAAAAATATTACGTTGTGCTGCACTGTACCATTACAACCACTCCAGAATTTTTTATTTTTTTATTTATTTTTTTATTTATTTATTTTTGCATGTTCTCAAAAACTATGAGGTGCATAAAATGTGTTCCAAACACGCTCGTAGATCCCAAATAAGATAGCGATCGCTTCTTGGGTTCTTTTCTGTGAGGATCATTTTGATGATGTATTAGTTCACAGTTGATTCGCATGCTTTGCAACTGCAAACGTTTAAAGTTGTGTTATGTATATGTTAGTAAGCTTGTGATTACATTTGAAAACAATTATTCACGATATTGAAATCACCTATCAGTAGACGTAAGTAGAAAAAAGCAAAACAAAAAACGAACCAAAAGATAAATAAGGTTTTCCGGTCTTAGAAAAAAATTAAAATGTAGTCACAGTCACGACACTAGCCTCAGTTACTATTATTCAGCCACAAAAACATGACCCCTGCCTCCGTGTCTTACTGACAATTACTGATGTAAGAATGTACATCGTTGCGCTGCCAACATTTGCAACGTAACAGACAATGTGTGGCGCTGTATTATTTCAGTGGCTTAGGGAAGTATTCTCCATGAATGCTGTACGTGCACTTCATGATGTATTAATTGCTACATATGCGTCAAAATATTCAATATAAATCCATTTGTCTTGAATCACGATGTACTGCTTATTTCACAGTCCGTAGTTTCTTTCATTTCGACCGACAGTTACTTTCCGCGGTGAGCGACAAATGGTGTATCTGCATGGGCTCATCCCTGTTGCAGTTCTTGGAACAAATAAGAAAGGAGCTGTTGTAGGTAGCCTCCAGTGTCAAACATGGATGGAGGCAAGCAGTAGGAAGGTTGCATTCAGCACGTTTTCTCTTTAGTACCCTGAATTCAGCGCACATTCGTGAGATTAGCGACGGATGTTGAAATAAATGGAATAATATTTTAGCTCCGTAAAATGGGTGATTGTAAATTTTAATACTGATATTACAGTAGCGGAGATTTTTTTTTTTAAGATTTTCGTCGATGCCCCGGGCGAGTGCCTGGGTCGTTCTCCCCCCCCCCCCCCCCCTGCAAATCTAAAGCCGGCGCTGATTAGAACAGTGTAAATTTGCTTACTGTAATTCATTTGCATCACGGTGCTTTGCTGTGTTTGTTATTCTCATGATATTCAGATTAAGCAGTTTTATCAAATGCAGAGGAATAATATAAGGGCCATTATTAAGTCAGATCTTGTGACGTAATAAGGAGCCTGACGATTCCGTTTAATGAGCCTGCACGTTTATTTGGGCATAAAACATTTCAGGTGTATTTAATATATCTACAGAGCACTTTGAATGCATTTACATGATATTGCATTGATTTACCTTGACAGTACATACCGGTATATATAACTTATTACGTCTTCAGAATAGTATGACAACAACAGCAGTAGATTCATTTCACAAAGTTTAACATTGAATTAAAATGTGCGCTATAGCCAAGATTCGAACCCGGTACCTCCTGCATATTTGCCTAGAAAGGAGGAAGGCCAAGATTCTAATTCCGGCTGTGGCACAAAAATTGTAACTGAATGCCTCTCCTTCAATTTTATATTTTACTAGCTGTAAACGCGGCGTTGCCCGGGTTTATATTTATCCTACACTCTCGTAGTCCACATCCCGTTCCTCCCTCTCGCTGCATCCATCTCTTTCTCTCCCATCTTTCAGTTCGTTTCCACCTTTTCCTCTTGCAGCAATGTTTTCTGCAAGGTAACCTCTGTCATGTATGATACATTTATGTACCCGGTGATCTTCCTCCTGACTTAAACGTCATGTGTGCAAAATTTCATAAAAATTGGAGAAAAACTACGCATTTTGTAAAATTCCGTAAGTTAAGCACCTTCTACCAAGCACCGAACGATATTTTATACAGACATTGTCATTACTCTTGTTTTTAAGGTAATCAAATTTCAACAATATCGGAATAAAACTACAGATTTCAATGTAATGGAAACATGGTAAAATTGAAAAACGCACTTTGTTGTTCCCAAATATACCAGTTTTACTTGTTCTGAGAATAACGAAAATAACAAAAAAGGGATCTGTGAAATCGGTCGAGCCGTTCCTAAGTTGTGGCGCGACAAAGGTATTTAATGATCCATTTTTATGTTGCTAAGTACCCTCCCCCATGCACCGTATGAAATTTAAGGTAGACGGTGACCTTCATCTTGTTTTGAAGGTCAAGCGTACGAAATTACGTGAAGATCGGAATGAAACTGTAGGTTTCGTGAGCCTGTAGGAGAAGTATGCGATGCCATGCACCTACCACAATATACTTTCTACCTATCAACTACATTTCTGCCAAAATTCAGGTTCATAGGTGAAGTAGTATTCGATATTTCGTGTTTAGTGAGTGAATGAATAAGTGAGTGATCTTCCGCTTTTATATAGTTTGCGATTAAGGAAACAGATTGCTTATTTTTGCATGCAATAGAATTAAGGCTGACTTGCAGACAAAAATAAATAGCAACATGCAAATCTATAATGATAACTCTATTTAATACGTGGTCATGCGTCATGCGATAGTTTTACGCCATCTACAGCGAAACTGTTGTGAGCGGTAGATTTTGTTTCATCAATTTGTGTGTGGGGGGTGGAGGGTTAATTACAAAACGCTTCATAAACGTTAGAAATTACGTGCAAACTTAGTTGCAGTTCTCTAACTACTGCCATTTTCCAATAACTGACGTATAAATCCGTGTATTCTCACGCGGTGGCCTCTCATTATTTATGAATTCATTTCTCCTGACCTATATGTCGTGCTCTTTTGTTTTTCGGTGAGGAACCTTCGTGGGTGCACGGTGAACTGTTCCCCTAAGTTTCAATGCAATCGAATGAATGGTTTATGAATACACAGAGCACATACAGACAAACATTCATTTTTATATGTATAGACACAGGATGAAACACCTAACCCTTGCACTATAAATATTGCGGAAACGGAAAGTGCGATTGATGTGCGGTTTTCACAGACTGGATTGGTAGTCAGTGGCTCGTATTTTTAGCCAACAAACAGATTGTAATATTACTTAGAAAGGTTTCTTTTTTTAATTACAGTATTTTTTAATGGAACAATGGTTGTCTGTAATGCACTGGAATTGTTGAAACCAGCTGTGTACACAGAATTTTGAAAGACATTTTTATTTTTATCACGTTTGGTTTGGCAGCTACAACCTTTCAAAGTTTTGGGAGCGGAGGCTGCGATAGCGTATCTGACTGGCCGAGTGGCTAGCCCCTGGGGCACTGCCCACTGTCTCATGACCACCAGCCAGTGAGCTACGCTGTCGTAGCCTCCACCCCCAAAACTTTGAATGGTTGTAGCTGCCAAAGTAACACGTGATAAAAATGTTATTCCAAATTCTGTGTATACAATTGATGTCAAAAATTCCAGTGTATGGTAGAAACAACCATTGTTCCATTTGAAAAATTGTATGTTTGCATAATAAATACACTTTCTAGGTATTTTTACAATCTGTTTATTGGCTAACAATACGAGTCCTTGACTATCAACCCATTCCGTGAAAACTCAACATCAATCGCACTTTCTGTTTCCGCAGTGTTGCATACATATACATTTTGACAGCAGCAGTAGATTCTCTTCACAAATTTTCACAATAAATAAAAATGTGCGCTACAGCCGAGATTCGAACCTGGGAACTCCCGTATATTTGCCTAGTAAGCAGGAAGACCCAGATTCTAATCCCTGCTGTGGCACAAAAATAGTAACTGAATGCCTCTCCTTAAATTTTATCTCATATATCGAGACAAAATATATCCCTGTTCACTGATTTATTAACTGATGCTCAGACAAATCCGCGATGAATTGTTGGATCATTATTTAACAGAGCCACTTGCCGGTCTCGGCCCGCAGGTGATCACCATCTTCTCGGCGTCCAACTACTACGAGCTGGGCTCTAACAAGGGCGCCTACCTGAAGCTGGTGGGCAGCGAGCTGTCGCAGCACTTCGTGCAGTTCACGACGGCCACGTCGCGCGCCAAGCGGCTGACGTTCCGGCAGCGCGTCGGCCTGGTCGAGAGCTCCGCCATCCGCGAGCTCAGCGCGCAGATACTCGCCTGCCGCGACAGCCTGCTAGCCGAGTTCCGCGCGCACGACCCCGGCGACACGGGTGAGTCCGCCGCTTCTCTCTTATCAATCCCTGGAACTGTGTTACGGTGTGGTGTACACTTGCGCATAATATTTCGCGATCGGGAGCGCACAATTTAGTTCGCAAACCAAAAGAAACTGTTAGTGGATAATTTCACGCCTTTAAGTTTAGAGTTTATATCTTGAAATTATGGAATTTGTTAGTCAGATATTGCAGAGTGCAGAATTCATCAAAACAGAAATTTTGTAGTACTGAACTATGTAATCTAGCAGGCAGACCCTCATCTCGAAATGACTCATCAGCAGAAGGCAAACACGTGATTTTTAATTCTGCTATGCGCCCTCTCGCTATTGCCCATTAGTCTTCGGAAAAGAATCCAACGAACTATGAAGCGATATACGTTCCGCTGCTCCTGGTTCGTCCGCCGCTCCTTGTTCGTCCGCTGCTCCTAGTTCGTCCACTGCTCCTAGTACGTCTGATGCTCCTGGTTCATCCGCTGCTCCTGGTTCATCCGCTGCTCCTGGTTCGTCCGCTGCTCCTGGTTCGTCCGCTGCTCCTGATTTGTCTGCTGCTGCAATTGGTCCGCTGCTCCTAGTTGGTACGCTGCTCCTAGTTCGTCCGCTATTCCTAGTTCGTCCGCTGCTCCTAGTTTGTAAGCTGCTCCTGGTTCATCCGCTGTTCCTGCTACGTCCGCTGCTCCTGGTTCGTCCGCTGCTCCTGGTTCGTCCGCTGTTCCTGGTTCGACCGCTGTTCCTGATTCATTCACTGCTCCTGGTTCGTCCGCTGCTTCCGGTTCGTCCGCTGCCTCCAGTTCGTCAGCTGCTCCTAGTTCGTCCACTGCTCCTAGTTCGTCCGATGCTCCTAGTTCGTCCGATGCTCCTAGTTCGTAAGCTGCTCCTGGTTCGTCCGCTGCTCCTGGTTCATCCGCTGCTCCTGGTTTGTCCGCTGCTTCTGGTTTGTCCGCTGCTTCTGGTTCGTCTGCTTCTTATGGTTCGACCACTGCTCCTAGTTCGTCCACTGCTCCTAGTTCGTGTAATGCTCTTAGTTCGTCCGCTGCTCCTAGTTCGTCCACTGCTCCTAGTTCGTCCGCTGCTCCTAGTTCGTCAGCTGCACCTAGTTCGCCTGCTGCTCCTAGTTCGTCCGATGCTCCTAGTTCGTCCAATGCTCCTAGTTCATAAGCTGCTCCTGGTTCGTCCGCTGCTCCTGGTTCGTCCACTGCTCCTGGTTTGTCTGCTGCTCCATGTTTGTCCGCTGCTTCTGGTTCGTCCGCTGCTTCTGGTTCGACTGCTGCTCCTAGTTCATCCACTACTCCTAGTTTGTCTAATGCTCCTAGTTCGTAAGCTTCTCCTGCATTGTCCGCTGCTCCTGGTTCGTCCACTGCTCCTGGTTCGTCTACTGCTCCTGGTTCGTCCACTGCTCCTGGTTTATCTGCTGCTCCTGGTTCGTCCGCTGCTCCTGGTACGTCCGCTGCACCTGATTTGTCTGCTGCTCCTAGTTGGTCCGCTGCTCCTAGTTGGTCCGCTGCTCCTAGTTGGTCCGCTGCTCCTAGTTGGTCCCCTACTCCTAGTTCATCCGCTGCTCCTAGTTTGTAAGCAGCTCCTGGTTCATCCGCTGTTCCTGGTACGTCCACTGTTCCTGGTACGTCCGCTGTTCGTGGTTCGTCCACTGTTCCTGGTTCATCCACTGCTCCTGGTTCGTCCGCTTCTTCTGGTTCGTCCGCTGCCTCCAAATCGCCCGCTGCTCCTAGTTCGTCCGCTGCTTCTAGATCGTCCGCTGCCTCCAGTTCGCCCGCTGCTCTCAGTTCGTCCGCTGCTCCTAGTTCGTCCGCTGTTCCTAGCTTGTCAGCTGGTCCTGGTGCGTCTGCTGCTCCTAGTTCGTCCGATGCTCCTAGTTCGTCCAATGCTCCTAGTTCGTCCAATGCTCCTAGTTCGTCCAATGCTCCTGGTTTGTCTGCTGCTCCTAGTTTGTCCGCTGTTTCTGGTTCGTCTGCTGCTTCTGGTTCGTCCGCTGCTCCTGATTTGTCCGCTGCTCCTAGTTGGTCCGCTGCTCCTAGTTGGTCCGCTGCTCCTAGTTGGTCTGCTGCTCCTAGTTGGTCCGTTACTCCTAGTTCGTCCGCTGCTCCTAGTTTGTAAGATGCTCCTGGTTCATCCGCTGTTCCTGGTACGTCCGCTGTTCCTGGTACGTCCGCTGTTCCTGGTTCGTCCACTGTTAATGGTTCATCCACTGCTTCTGGTTCGTCCGCTGCTTCTGGTTCGTCCGCTGCCTCCAGTTCGCCCGCTGCTCCTAGTTCGTCCGCTGCTCCTAGTTCCTCAGTTGCTCCTAGTTCCTCAGCTGCTCCTAGTTCGTCCACTGCTCCTAGTTCGTCTGATGCTCCTAGTTTGTCCAATGCTCCTGGTTCGTCTGATGCTCCTAGTTCGTAAGCTGCTCCTGGTTCGTCCACTGCTCCTAGTTCGTCCACTACTCCTAGTACTTCCGCTGCTCCCAGTTCGTAAGCTGCTCCTAGTTCGTAAGCTGCTCCTGGTTAGTCTGCTGTTCCTGGTTCGTCCGCTGCTTCTGGTTCGTCCGCTGCTTCTGTTTCGTCCACTGCTTCTGGTTCGCGCACTGCTCCTAGTTCGTCCGCTGCTCCTAGTTCATCCACTGCTCCTGGTTCGTCCGCTGCTCCTAGTTCATCCACTGCTCCTGGTTCTTCCGCTGTTCCTGGTTCGTCCGCTGCTCCTGGTTTGTACGCTGCTTCTGGTTCGTCCTCTGCTTCTGCTTCGTCCGCTGCTCCTATTTCGTCCACTGCTCCTGGTTCGTCCGCTGCTTCTGGTTCGTCTACTGCTCCTAGTTCGTCCGCTGCTCCTAGTTCGTCCCCTGCTCCTGGTTCGTCCGCTGCTCCTGGTTAGTCCGCTGCTCCTGGTTTGTCCGCTGCTTCTGGTCCGTCCTCTGATTCTGCTTCGTCCGCTGCTCCCAGTTCGTCCACTGCTCCTAGTTCGTCCGCTGCTCCTAGTACATAAGCTGTTCCTGGTTCGTCCACTGCTCCTGGTACGTCCGCAGCTCCTGGTTCATCCGCCGATCCTGGTTCGTCCGCTGCTCCTAGTTCGCCTGCTGCTCCTAGTTCGTCCGCTGCTCCTAGTTCATAAGCTTTTCCAGGTTCGTCCGCTGCTTCTGGTTCGTCCACTGCTCCTGGTTCTTTCGCTGCTCCTGATTCGTCCGCTGCTCCTGGTTTGTCCTCTGCTTCTGGTTCGTCCTCTGCTTCTGCTTAGTCCGCTGCTACTAGTTCGTCCACTGCTCCTGGTTCGTCCGCTTCTTCTGGTTCATCCGCTTCTTCTGGTTTTTCCGCTGCTTCTGGTTCGTCCTATGCTTCTGCTTCGTCTGCTGCTCCTAGTTCACCCGCTGCTCCTAGTTCGTCCGCTGCTCCTAGTTCATAAGCTGTTCCTGGTTCGTCCGTTGCTTCTGGTTCGTCCGCTGCTTCTGGTTCGTCCGCTGCTTCTGGTTCATCCACTGCTTCTGGTTCGTCCACTGCTCCTGGTTCGTCCGCTGCTCCTGGTTCGTCCACTGCTCCTGGTTCGTCCACTGCTTCTGGTTCGTCCACTGCTTCTGGTTCGTCCACTGCTCCTAGTTCGTCTGCTGCTCCTGGTTCGTCCGCTGCACCTGGTTCGTCTTCCGCTCCTAGTTCGTCCACTGCTCCTAGTTCGGCCGCTGCTCCTAATTCATAAGCTGCTCCTGGTTTGTCCGCTGCTCCTAGTTCGTCAGCTGCTCCTAGTTCGTCCGCTTCTCTTAGTTCGTCCGCTGCTCCTAGTTCGTCCACTCTGTTTGGCTTGTGCTACCGCTACTGAAAGAGCTTTTTTTTATGACAGCTTTTCGTATAATGAATCAGTGTTGCCAAAGCGTGTGCTATTACCCGTATTTTTGGGCTATTTGACATCAAACACTTGGGCAAATAAGCCACTTATTTTAACAAATGGGTGATACAATGGTATTCAACTACTTTGCATACAGAGTAATCGTAGTACTTTATTTTTAAAAATAGATTTCTTGTGCCAGTGAACTTTGGAACTACAGCTGAGCTGCATCTCAGCTCGAAATGAAAGTAACTGGCAGAAGGGAATCACGTGATTCTGCGCGATCTCGCGTCTTCTCGCTGCTCCCCTTCAGTCTTCGGAAAAGGAGCGGACGAAATAAGAGGCGAGGTATCTGCGAACTAGTTCGCGTAGTTTGTCTGTGGGAGAGCTCTTCCGAACTAGTGCGTTCACGAACTACACAAGACTAGTGTGATGACCTGGAGGAGCCTCACGATTACTTTCAAAGGGGACAAACAATATTGTTTCGTTTCTTCAAGAAAAACAGTGCGAGATTATCCCATGTCTTTCTTCCCTTTTCTTGTACCTAGAAACGCTAGAGCACATTATTGAATCATTTTAATATTTCCTACTAGGCTTGGAAGCGTCTTGTTCCAACGACGTTTTTCGCCACCAATGACCCCTTCAGTGGCCGTTTCTGTAGTTTTGCGGTTTTGGAGTCCGAATATGTTTTCCGGATATTTCAAGGTCTTTTAATATCGGCCGAGGCGTTGTTTCAACTTTGCCGGCGTAGTACATGTCCGAATGTTTCACGGCAGTTACGCCAGGTGGTACTGTCAAAAGCGAACAATATTTCAGCCATGCAGCTCCTCGCCATATTCATCTGCTACTGGCACAGTGGATGCTTTGCACGCTTGCACCTAATCCTTGCACTGAAAATTTAACGGGAATGGAAAGTGGCGTTGACATGCGGTTTTCAGATCTCCAAATGTTGTAACTTACAACTTACATCATTGGTTCTTAGACGTACAAATTACTGAAATTAACCTATGCTGAGAACAACACACACCCCCATGCAAAAAGGAAAGGGGAGGGGAAGGGGAATCGAACCTCCGACGAGGAGCGGCCGCGCAATCCGTTGCAAGATGCCTTAGACAATGCGGCCATTCACCATCGGCTCTGCGGTTTTCACAGGATGAATTGATAGGCTAACGGTCGTATTGTTAGCCAATAAACAGTTTTAAATCCTACAAGCAGCTAGCCCTGGCAGAAATTACCCCCACATGATTTTTATTTAAAAAAAAAAAAAAAAAAAAAAAAAAAAAAAAAAAAAAAGGTAATAAATATCATTCTTTGTTTTTGACCCTTTTCTATTTGTTTCTCACCTTATAAAGTACTACTGTGTTTATTTCTAGGGTTAAAATTTCAAAAACTGCAACTGAAATTTAGAAATTTTATGCCCAAGGGCACATTTTGCCCTGGGTTGGTACTCTAAGCGACTATAATTCACTGTCTTCGCTACAACCACCAAAGCAGATCGAGAACAGTGCAGTGTTGCCAGATGTCCTGTCCCCTCTTCAGCCACCTGGGTACCAATATGGAAAAGTCACAATGACGTCATCAAGATTGTGTTACTACTAGTTCTGGAGAAAATGGCCACCAGGAATAGCCCTGGATATTGAAATGTTCAAATGTTTGTAAATCTATGGGACCTAGGCTTACAAACTATTTAAATTAAAATAAACTAACCTAAGGACAACACACACGACCATGTCCGAGGGAGGAGTCGAAGCTCCGACGGCAAGCAACCGCGCGCTCTTCAGCGTGGTGCCTTAGACTGCTGGATAGCCCTGGATCACGCAACCCTTCTCCAGCTATGACGAAATCCAAGATGACGTCTACTAGGAAGTTCGAAGTTGCAATTGACCTTGAATGTTTATAACAATACTTACATTCAGTATGGCGCTGCTGCTGTTGCTAGTGTCAAAGTTTTCATGCGACTGTGTCTTGCATCAGTGTGATGGACGTTCCTCCGAAATTCACAGTGGGGGACGGGAGCAGACGTGGTTGTAGTGCTGAAATCTAACAAACAAAATTATAAATTTTTCTTACCACAAGGAATTTAAGTGATGGCCTATTGCGTTCAAGGAAAATTCAAAGTTCCCGCTAGCCCCCTCTTGGACAAAACCATAGGGAGAGGTGGAGGAGGGATGCGTGGTGCTGGGTATTTTTTGGCAGCTATCTTGCAATGGAAACAGAATTACTTAATATACATGCATTTTACTGGACTTACAGCTTACTGTAACACCCCGGCAAAATTTGCCCTTGGTTGGTGCTCCGTGTAACTTAAAATACCTTGGTGCTTCTAGGGTTAATAATACAACGCAAGCGTACTTTGTTTTTATGAACATACAGAGAGATTACCAGCTAGGGTAGCCGTTGGGGCTAACGCACCACTTTCCGCGACGGTAAGGCGTACCGAACCCGGTTCGAATTCGCCCAACGCCCAACATACAGAGAGATGTTAGGGAAACTTGCAGAAATACGTCGGGCACATTATCAAGTCTAGTTGGTACGTCTTTCAGCTTTCTCCGCAGAAAAATGACTGAAATGATCAAACACGGCGAACCGGCCGGGCAACAACAGGTCCTCTGGGCCCAATCCAACGATCTGGAAACAATTCCGGAAAATGTGCATTATCGCCTGGACAGCCATTATTGTTATGAAGGATGTGGGATACCAACAGCCGTACGTTTAATAGAAATATTTATTGTAATCTCGTAGGCTTTCCTGGCGATTCGTTGACATCTCGTGGATTCGGGTGTACAGCCGGTGATCCGTGTCTTTGAAACACGATATTTCGACACCATAGCTCGGCGTCTCAGGGAACACCTGATGAAGACGCCGAGTTACGGTGTCGTAATATCGTGTTTGAAAGACGCGGATCGCCGGCAGTATACTCGAACCCACGAGATGTCATCCAAATATTTTTTGTTTCGCTACCAGTTTCGGCATCCCATTATGCCATCTTCAGGTCCCTACATCGGAGAATAACATCCATTAATTATGGATATCGAAACTGGTTTCGTGGAATTCTATCTCTCAGTTGTTGTTGGTTCCTACTGAGAGATAGAATTCCACGAAACAAGTTTCAAAATGTTCAAATGTTTGTAAAGATTAAGGGCCTTAACTGCGGGGTCATCAGTCCCTAAACTTAAAAACTACTTATGAACTACCTTATACTAAAGACGACAGAAACATCCATGCCCGAGGGGTGATCCGAATCTCCGACGGCGGACGGCCGCGCGCAAGGCAGCACGGCGCTCCAGTACAAGCGGCTAATCCTCCGCGGCGAAACCAGTTTCGATATCCCTACTTAATGGATATTATATTCCAATGTAGAGACCTGAAGATCGCATAATGGAATGCCGAAACTGGTAGTGAAACAATAAATATTTCTATTAAAAATACGGCTGTTCATATCCCACTTCCTTCATACTCTTGACCAGCCGCAGCCTCGGTTCCACAAGCAATGATGAATTCAATAAGACTTATGAACCATCATATTGGTTTCTCCTAGTCAGCAAACGAACGTCTTCTCGCAACCGTGGCAGATGATTTGTTAGAAGTCTGTGATATTTGTGCGCCTTCCGTATACAGTCTACCATTGGTCCGAATAGCTGTTAGTCAACTATACGAAACGACACATTTTCACACTATGGATGCTTATGTTCCACTTAACAAAGTCAACGGAGATAGACGAGAGCAAGCCGGCCGCAGTGGCCGAGGAGACTGAGGCGCTTCAGTCACGGTCTGCACGGTCACTACGGTCGGGGGTTCGAATCCCCCCTCGGGCATGGATATTTGTGCCGTCATAGTTCTTAAGTAGTTCATAAGTAGCTTGTAAGTTTAGGGACTGATGACCCCGTAGTTAAGTCCCATAAGCTTTACAAACATTTGAACATTTTTATTTATTTATTTATTTATTTATTTATTTTTTTAATTTTTTTTTTTATTTTTTTTGACGAGAGCAAAGTAATGCATCATACAGCGGTTTACCTGGCTATGATTGGTCAAGTGGCTTCATCAATATACACCTTACTATATAGCTCGTTGGCCTGGTGTAGCAACAATGAATCCATATCAGAATTGAAAAGTACTCTCTTTTGCAAATTATAATATTTACTAGCTTATATGCCGGTGCTTCGCAACGGTTGTTAAAGAGGGACCTGTGTATATAATGGTTTTTTAGGATTACAGACCTAGGTCAGCAAAAACAGAATCCTTCTTGCATCGCTCTGTCAATGAACTCAGTTCTCCTAGCCAAGATGTCAAATTTAAGTAGAAGTCATTGTCGAAAACGAGAGTTCATAAAGTTCTTCATAAAAAAAAGTGAAATTAATTTTCGTCCGTAAATTCATTGTTAGTTTGTGTTCATAAAGTTAAGACTGAGGTGTGTAATTGTCCGTTTGGCATGAACTTCTATCGTTGAAATGAGAAATAGTAATAATAATAACAGTGCCATGTATTGGTTCTATGGCGTAGTACTAAACTTTTTATCTCCCACAGTAAGTGTACGCTGAAGTATTAGAATGTTGCAGTGTTGCACTGGAGACAATGTAGTTATTCTGTATTCAGTACTCCATATTATCAAAAAGTCGACGAATACTAAATGTCTGGTAAATCAATCAACAGAGCAGTTCATGTCTGTTTAAATAAGACGTCATGGTGGTGTCAATGTGCGATAAAGTTAGTCTGAGTAATCGTTGAATGAATGGCGTCAGATAATCGTCTGTATAGAACTTTCCATTAAATATTGTAGTATTTCCAGCGAATTGTCTTTTGTTAGCAGCATCGTCCACTCTTTCAGCTTATACATGACCTCACGTCCTGCTGTGATTACTTCGTAAATCACGAAGTTGGAATCGATCTTGTGTAATAGAATTATATATTCAGAACTCGGATTATAACTCTAAGTAGAATTGTCTCTGCAAAAGAAGACGTCTTTATATTAATGTAGTCAGCACCAAAAGGAAGTAATTACAAATTTTAATCACAATATTGTACCGAACAATTATGAAAGGCCGCGGTGGAGTAGCCGAGCGGTCTAAAGCGTGTCGCTGCGGAGCGCGCGTTTGCTCGCCGTGGATGTTCGAGTCCTCCCTGGGGCATGGGTGTGTGTGCTTGTCCGTAGGTTAGTTTACCTAGGTTTAAGTAGTTTGTAAGTTACGAACTGATGACTACGCAGTTTGGTCCGATAGATTTACAAACATTTGAACATTTGAATTATGAAAGCAGGGAGGTTTCTGATGAGTTTGTCGCTCACGTGTATCTATTATCTCTTGTTGCAGGCACAGAGCAGAAATATCTACGGAGTGAGATTTTCTGTCCTCAACATTGAGGTGGAAATATCACCTGATATTGGAAAAAAATCTAGTAATCGATGACTTCATCTTGGTCCTTTTCTGTTCAGTTAAGATGGATGACTATGTGTAAGTGGCCCTTTCAGCGATTCCTCAACTATCTTGTTGTTTCTGTGACACATTTATTTAGATATTATTTCCTGTTACGTGGTTGCTCTGCGAAAAAGAGGTGGGGCTTCTTTGCAGTCAATGCGGTACAAACCAAGGAGGTTGTACAAACCAATCCTAACAGCAAATAAATGCGTGGAAAGAGTGAATTTGTCTCAGTATCACTTCGTAATTCCGGCTTCATGTTGAGAAGACGCACAGAAGCTTATGCTCACTCCATACATATTTATACTCTATGTATATTTTAGTGGTTATACTCGTCGAAAGATGCACTTTCTTTTCTTTCCATGACATTGCACAGCATATGGGTTACAGCTAGGAAGAAAAAAAAAAAAATTGTGTCCTACCTGGGCTAAACTTTACTTGCAGTGGCAGCGGTTTAGTTTGCTATCGTTGGCAACGAACTATTAGATTTAGGAGGATGATTAATTTACTGACCAGACAAGCATAAATTATTTATTTCTTCGTGAACATAAAGAACTATTTCCCTTATTCTGCGAGACAGATTTTTGAAAAAGCATTCAACGACCGTTCCCAACATCAGCGCACAACGCCGCCTCTGGAAGTAATATTGTACCCCATCTTGTAGTGTATTATACAACAGTTATGAAAAAAAAACCCGCAGCAACGCCATAATTAGTTATTTGGTGTACTATGCAAGTAATGTCCCTCACTTTGTCCTTTCCTATACTGTGGCGTATTCGAGGCATTCATAAACAGAACTCACTCGAAATATAATAAGAGAAAGGGAACTACATAAATTCAATTTCCCTTGCAAAAAATTCTTATGTTAATTACAGCATCGATAGACGCGAAGGAATGTCGTTATGTTTTAATTTCAAATGATACCTGCGGAAATAAACACTTTTTTTTTCTTTCCATGACATTGCAAGGCATAGGAGATACATCAGGTAAAAAAAAAAAAAAAAAACACCATTGTGCCCTACCTGGATTATATTTTACTTGCAGTGGCAGCAGCTTAGTATGTGAACGTTGGCAACGAAATTTAGCGGAATCATTAATTTACTGAATTTACTGGTTGGAACAACATTAATTATTTGTGTCATTATCAACACTAAGAATTATCCCTCTCATCGTACGTGACTCATTTTTCAAAAAGAATTCAATGGCCTTTACCAACATCAATACACTACACCGCTGTCGTAAGGAAAATCATAGCCCTTGTTTCAGTGTATTACACTTCAGTTATGAGAATAAACAACGCAGAAGCGCCATCTATTAGTTATTTGGTATACTATGTCAGTAACAGCGCTTCTATCGGATCTTTGCTATATTACGCTGCAATTCAAGCATAGCATATACCAGAAACTACAAATTACGATGAATTTTTCCCCTGAGTCGATTTTAAAGAAATAAAGCTGATATGTTGCTCCAAGGTACTCTTAGTTGACCTATGAAACCCCACGAAAATTCGTGTAGTACTCTTCGAGATTTGCTGTACTACATCATTTTTATAAGCATAGTACACATAATATGTTACTCTCCAAATTATTCTCAATTTACCTGTGGAAACCCATGAAATTTCGTGTAGTACTTTTGGAGACTACCTTCAACAAATAGACATACACGATGGCTTTTAATCAAATGATTAAATTATGATATCTTTATTTTCTGTGATCCGATTTTAATTTTTGAAGCCTTTATGTAACCGCACGATGTTCTAAAGTTACTTGTGAAAACCCCATGCAAATTCGTGAAGTAGTTTTGGAGATAACAGGTTTTTAATAGTTGAAAAAGAGATAAGACGGTTACTGAAAACACTTAAAATTACAATATCTTTAGTTTCCATGATCCGATTTTGATAAAATTATGCTTATATGTTGACCCAAAGTTTTCTCATGTTTCCTGTGAAAACCGCATGAAGATTCGTGCAGTAGTTTTGAAGATTTAAGGGAACAGTGACAGGCCTACATTTACAGATTTATTATTAGTATAGATTACTTTTTAAGGAGTCTCGGGCTTTTGGCACATCATCAGAACACTTTAACAGGGAATATATATATATATATATATATATATATATATATATATATATATATATATATATATATAGTTTCATGCCGCGGACCTATCTACTACAATAACAGAAAACAATGAATTCGGGGCGCGAACATATTTTACAAACAACTGGATGGCATTAGTTGGTGTAAAAGCACGCGATGCTCAGCATTTTGGACTGGATGAAATCTGAGGATTTAATCAAAAGCATCGTCAACTGTTAAAAGAGGTGGGACAAAAAGTTCCTAAAATGGAAGTTAGAGAATTAAAAACAATCGTGAATGGACAGTGGTAAGCAGAGCGTGTGTGGAGATATATAACTTGCCACATCAGCAACGTTGTGATGGATAGGTCCGCGTTCACAGAATTATTATCGCTACATTACACGAGCAAACGTTACTATGCTGACAGCTATTAGTCAAGTGAAGCGAGAAACCGAAATATAGCAAACGCTGCTAGGCGACGCTGATAGAACACCGGTATGCGTAACCAAAATTTGTACGGTTATATTTCAATGATAAAATCGATCAACATGGTTGCAAATTATTAAAGGACGCAAGTGATAACAATGGATAGTAGTGATGAGGTATAAAAATACTTGTAAATCCGAATGGATGACAGTAATATTGATAATTTATGTTCGTAAAACAACCATAAAAATTATATAGCCCCTATATGGAAATTAATTATAAATGTATCCAGTCACAGACACGAAAAAACAAAATGGTTAAAAGGTAGAATAAATGAAATGGCGTGAGCCCTGTGGTGGTTAAGTTACAGAAACAAGCTCAAGCTAAAACAACAATTTGGAGGCGAAGGAGATTGGGCAGGGGTTATTAAAGGGGACGGGGAGTTGGGAGATCAGGTAACTTTTGTAAAGTGTAAAGTAAAAGAAATCAGTTGACATCTTTGTAATACAGAATAGTCAAGGCCACAGAATAAGTTAGCCAAACACATTAAATTATAGTCATCTTTTGTTGGAAAACTGATATAAATAGTACCCTTAGTCGTGTTACTCTCTCTCCGTGTATTCAGCTCCCTATGAGTTACGTCTCCGCCATTAGCTCACTATGAGTTTAAATATGCGTTTAGTTATGAAGTTTTTAATTTGCGACAAATTTATGTCTTGTAAAGTATCGAGATTCTGATGGGATTAGGTGAATAATGGTACAGTGTTACGCGATTTGCGACAGTAATATCTATGGACTTTATATCGGGTTAGGCTTCAGAGCCGGCCGCGGTGGCCGCGGGGACTGAGGCGCTTCAGTCACGGTCTGCACGGCCACTAAGGTCGGGGGTTCGAATCCCCTCGGGCATGGGTATTTGTGCCGTCCTAATTCGTAAGTATTTCATAAGTAGTTTGTAAGATTAGGGACTGATGACCCCGTAGTTAAGTCCCATAGACTATACAAACATTTGAACATTTGATTTAGACTTCAGAAGATAGTTATAAAAATTCTGCCTCTCGAAGATATAATGATCAGTGTTAGATAGATAAGAATAATAATAACTTTTATCAACAGTACTAACACTTGCATTATAAACTTTATTTCAGAAGATGAAAGTTGATGTGAACTGTAAAAGAAAGAGATTCTGTTGTAAAACTTTAACTGTGAAAAATAAAGTTACCGAACTGTGAATTATTGAAGGGTCTTTGTGCAAGTGCTTTTATTGTATACTGTGTGATTTTCAAGAATATATAAACGAGTGAGATTTAGAACGTGTCTTAACAGGGTTCTTCCGTAGTTAGAACATTTACCAAATCAGTCATATTTTGAACAGTGCTTAAATGAATATATTTGACTGTGATAGCACGCAATATGTAGTAAAATTTACTTAATCCGCTATTTGGTGAGATGAATCGTATTAAAAGCAAACTTCCAAGAACTATGTCATGAATGGTCTAACTAAATTAATACTTGTGTAACTGACTTCATTTACTGAACTGCCTGGAAAGATAAAGAACATAAACTTTCATAACAATATATAGGCCCTGAGATAAAGAATCCTTATGGTCAAACATTTTAATAAAGCTAAGGACATTAAATAGGTTGAGGAAAGTAATACCTCGCAGTACGTTCAGGTGAAATAAGAAACAATAATTCAATTCGATCGATCAAACAGGAGTACCAATCTAAATTTCTGAAGTACAAGATAAGTAAAATTTGAGAGCCTATTAGACTAGCAACTCGAAGAAGACTAAAGTTACTCAATTGCCTACCATAAATAATCATCATCAATATTTGAAAGAACAGAAAGTTACCTCAAAATACGAAGAACGTTACAAAAGCTGACGTCATAATGTCACAATAGAACTGATTTCTACTTGTCAGTTGGTCATTAAGGCTGAGATGGTCTGATGATTTCAGAAATTTCGTAATTTCAAATTCCTTGAGAAGGTTAAACTTTCTTCCTTTGTGGGCTCTGTGCAAGATCTGGAGTGCAATGATTGTATATTCACTGTGAACTGATGCTTTGAGGTGTTCAGAAAACGATTATTTACTCCCACGCGTAGAATTTTAAATATGTCGGTAACTTTCTACTTCCATATCCTCCACCCCCTTATCGTTAACAACCCTCTACCACCATAGTAAACAATTGGAAACTGATAACTACCATCAAATACAAACACTATTCGTATGCGATGTGTAGTTTTCGCTGCAGAGTGAAATATAGGCACAAACACCTCAATTTTCATATATATTAAGATTGGCCGGCCGCGGTGGCCGAGGAGACTGAGGCGCTCCAGTCACGGTCTGCACGGCCACTACGGTCTGGGGTTCGAATCCCCCCTAGGGCATGGAAGTTTGTGCCGTCCTTAGTATAAGGTAGTTGATAAGTAGTTTGTAAGTTTAGGGACTGGTGACCCAGTAGTTAAGTCCCATAAGCCAAACAACCATTTGAAACATTTTATTAAGATTGCCGGTTTATAAATATAAGATTACAGGCATCTAGTGAACAGCAAACGCTTTCATTTCGCAGTATACGCTGCCCACTGCATGGGAATGCGCCAGTACTTTACAACGAGGGATACGGCAGTACTGAATAGCGGGTGCATCTGTGCCGGCATTGGCGCTCCGTACATAATAGGCACGTATCTGCGTGCTGAATGGAAACAGAACCATCTGCCGATTGTGAGCGAGGGAGAATTGGTTCCGTTGGAGGGAGGTAACGGGCGGAGGGATATGAGGGGGGGGGGGGGGGGGAATTGTGTGTTTGCAATCAGCGGTGCCGATATGGCAGTAATTGTTGCTAGCGTCGCAACGCCTGATTGGTATGTGTCCCCCAATAACAACGGGCGTATCTAGCTCTGCAAAGCAAGCAGTCAATATTTGCTTTGTGAGGGGAGAGCGAATTATGAGCGGTCCGCACGCCACGAGGGTTCGGTGCCCGCTAAACAAAACGGCAGCGGAAGCAACAAAGGCAGCACAGGATCAGCGCGGGGGCGGATCTTCGGCGCAAACAGGTCGAGTGGCCACGCAGCGGCTGCAGCCGCGCGCTTCGCTAATTAACTCCCACTGCCGCATTAACCGGATTTTGCTGCCTCGGTCCACGCATTACATAAGCTACCGCTCGTTGCACCAAAAATCGAGAGCGCACGTGAAAAATTAGTCAATACCTGATTAGAGTTTTATGATCGCGTTATAGCTGTGCACCTGTAACATTGCGTCCTGGGCGTTGATATGCAATGAGTTACGAAAAGCAGTGTCCTTGAGAAACAAATATTCAAAACCTTACAAGTGAAACTGCCTTTCGCATCCCCACCCCCTCATAGATGACGATGGAAAGAGCGTAGCCCGTCAGAACAGGTTGTGGCACATTTTCAGAATACCCTCTGTAGTCCCTTTTCCACTGATGTCTTTTTCATGAATGTAAAGAGAATTGTTTTTTTCCGATATATTGTGCGTTTTCAGCGCTATCGGTGGCCGTCAGGACAATGACTAGTAATCTCAGTATGACTTTTATTTTTTATTGTGGGCTTTGGACGTTATCCATTCAGCCAGCCTTCGATATATGGTATGCTACAAACTAATACTTACACCCTAGGCACTCCTCTGCATACAAATACACCCAACAGTTAAAAAAAGTATTTGTTGTTGTTGTGGTCTTCGGTCCTGAGACTGTACCTCCTCATTAGTTACGCGATCCAGCCACCTAATCTTCAGCATTCCTCTGTAACACCACAATTCAAAAGCCTCTATCCTCTTCCTGTCCGCACTGTTTATCGTCCGTGTTTCACTCCACTACAAGCTAACACTCCACACAAAATCCGCGCGGGAGTAGCCGAGCTGTCTTGAGCGCCACATTACGGATCGCGCGGCCTCCCGCGTCGGACGTTCTAATCCTCCCTCGGTCATGGGTGTGTATGTTGTCCTTAGGTTAGTTTAACTTATTTTAACTAAAAAAAATGGTTCATATGTTTGTAGAACTTATGGGACCTAACTACGGGGTCATCAGTCCCTAAGCTTACAAACTACTTGCTGGCCGCGATGGTCGAGGGGACTAAGGCGCTCCAGTCACGGTCTGAACGGCCACTACGGTCGGGGGTTCGAATCCCCCCTCGGGCATGGATATTTGTGCCGTCCTAGTTCGTAAGTAGTTCATAAGTAGTTTGTAAGTTTAGGGACTGATGAACGGCTGGTTAAGTCCCATAGACTATACAAACATTTGAACATTTTGAACAAACTACTTATGAACTAGCTAAGACTAAGGACGGCACAAATATCCATGCCCGAGGGGGGATTCGAACCCCCGACCGTAGTGGCCGTGCAGACCGTGACTGGAGCGCCTCAGTCCCCTCGGCCACCGCGGCCGGTTAGTTTAAGTAGTTTGTAAGACTAGGTACTGATGACCAACGTAGTTTGGTCCCGTAGAATTACAAACATTTAAAATGTTTTTCCCCACACAAATATCTTCAGACAGGACTTCCTTACGCTTAAATTAATAATTGATGTTTACAAGTTTCGCTTTTTCAGTAACGCCTTTTTTCCCATTGCCATTCTACATAAAAAGTATACAACAATTAAATCATATTAATTTCAGTTGAAAAAACTGATACACATGTCTATACAATGAAATATCATGCGCTGCGTATAGTGTTTTCACAATGGTTGGTAGTTGACGTCCACTTTGCACAAAAAACTGTAGTAAACCGGTTGTTTGATTCAGAGTCGGGGACAATGTTGCGGTTGAGACGCTGCAATGAATCAGGATAAAAGAGTGGGAGGGAGATAAGTGGCTGGTCGCTGTGAAGTTTGCAGGAAGTCAAAGAGATGCAGGCGTAAAACAAGGGGGAAGGGGATTTTTATACGTTGGTAGAGGGGTACGGAAAGGTAACCGACTTCGGAAGGCGAGGCGGAGTTGCATGATGCTGGATGATTTCGTAATAAAAGATTGGCGCAGCGGCAGGTCAGATTTCCTTCTTTTTTCTCTTATTGATAATTTCAATTTCTCCTTAATAGGGCGCGCTGTCCGGCGACAACGTGCAGACTGCTACTCAACGTTAAACACACAACATGTACAAGTAAACATATACAATAGTAATTAAAACAGAGAAGGACAAAACATATTGATAAAAATGTCCATTATAAATAGAGGTGTGAAACATAAATTTGAAGATTCGGAATCGTAAGTGACAATGACTCACAGATAAAAAGTCGCCAGTGGAACATATGGTATGGATAATTTGGGACATACAATAAAAAATAGAAGAAACTGGAATAAAAGAATAAAAACGCAGGCTGTACATGCATGTTTGGTGTACTGTACATAAATTTGAGGTTGTAAAGTCATAGACGGCAGTCACACACAGTTTAAACGACACTGGCGGTTCAGGTTTCTCACGATTTTGGTTTAAGGAACAACACTGATGACAGAATCGACAAGACATGAAAATTGTACTGATGCCACTTCACTGCACTGTACCTAGGGGGAAGAGAATGGATGGAAGTGGAGGTGGCTTGTCAGGAAGTGAGGGTGAGGGTGGTGCTCTGGGATTGTCGTGGGGAATGTCTAGGAGGGCGGAGGCAGACCAGTAGAGAAGGGGTGAGGCCAGTAAAGTGAAAGGATGACTGAGAGAGCGAAGGAAGGATGTCACTGTCTGTTGAGGGAAGGTGGCGTAAGCTTCTCTGGGAAAGGATGTAGAGGGTGTGGTGGTGTAGGACAGGTGAGACGCTTTGGTAGTGGAGAGGTAATGTGATGGTTAGGAGACAGGTGACTACAGGACTTATTTGCTTGTGGACAGTATATAATTTACGTAGGTGTTGGAGGGAAAGGAGCAGGTGTGGAAAGAGGATCCGCAATGGGGAGGGGAGGGACATGTTAGCTTTTTTATTTTGTTTCGTTTTCTTTATTGGTCATTTTAATGACCGGTTTGGCAGGCTGGTCAGCATGAGCCTCAGGAGCATTAGTAGGTAAAGAATAAAAACAGGTGAAATTTTTAATAATATAAACAGGTGATTAAAATGGTGGATAAAATATAATGATAATGATGGATTTTAAAAATATATATTCAGGGTTAAAACTGACATGCTGGCTAAAAACACTGATGTAAGACATAAAAATGGCGACGGTGACAGAGACACTCGATAAAACACACGGCAAAAACACTGTTCCCTCTCTTCGGTGGCTGGTGAGCTCTTCAAAACATGTAGACTACACTTGACATGGTGCACAGCTAAAATCAGAAGCACTAAAACCCCACATGGAATGGGAGAGGGGCAGGAGGTGCAGGAGCCTGAAGTGAGGGAGAGAAAGGAGGGGAGGGGGAGAGAATGGGACCTTATACGGGGAAGGATTAAGAGTGATAGGAAGGACAGATTTCGGGACAGAGGGCATCATCTGGGAGGGGAAGCTGGCGGAAATGGAGGTGACGGGAGGCATTACTTGGAGTGGCAGAGACCCAGGCGTCAACTGGCGGTGAGTTAAGGGGGACAGGATTCTATCTAGAGGATGCGGACGTGCTCGAGGACTTTTAGGTGGTGTAGAAAAGGAATTTGGTCATAAGAATCGGTGTGGGGAAAGGGAGGAAGGTGAAGTAAATAAGGCAGAGGGTGTGGCGCTCAAGCATCTGGAAGGACTGGTAATATGAAGGGGAGGCGGATATCGAAGCGAGTTGGTAGCTACACAAGAGAGGACGAGTTAGGGAGCTGTAGGTATATTGGTTGGTGGAGGGGTTGAGAATCGACGTATGGCTAGAGAGGAGCTTGAGCAGTTTGAGATGGGGGAGGGCTTTCTGGTGGACTGTCTGAAGGTTTCGAGGAAAGGGAGAGATCAAGGATGAGGCCAAGGTGTTTAAGGATTTGAGAAATGGGACATCATGGCAGAAGAGCTGAGAGGTGTAACATATGATGTTTGCGTGGGATTTGGTAGGATTGACAGTGAGGCGCCATAGGTTACACGACGTGGAGAATTCGGATAGGTCAGTCTGCAACAGACTTTGGAAGCGAATGAGGGAGGGGGCAAGAGGTACGAAGTCTGTGTCGTCAGCATACTGTAGGAGATAAATTGGACTCTGAGATTATGGCATGTATGCTGAGTAGAGGAGAGGGGACAGGATGGAGCCCTGTGGCACACCGATGTAGGGGTAGAACCAACTGGAGTTGTAACTGTTTACAGTGACATAGGATGGACGGTGGGAGAGAAAGGAATCAATGAATCGGACGTAATTAGTAGGAAGGGCGCAAGTTCGGAGCTTGAAAAGGAGACCAGAATGCCAGTCTCTGTCGTAGGCCCTCACGATGTCGAGGGGACATGGTGATGCGCTGGGAATTCATCCGGTGGGACATGAGATGGGTGAGATAGAGTTAGTCATCGGTAGAGAAGGAAGGTCGGAAGCCAAATTTGGGAGGAACTAGTGTAGACAGAGATGCCGGTGTATAGGGAGAGGAAGGATGGTTTCCAGGACCTTGCTGAACACTGAGGCTTATATGACAGTAGGACGAGGTGTCAGAGGGTGGCTTGCCAGGTTTGGAGAACATGAGGATACAGGCACAAGTGAGGGAAGACGTCAGTGCAAAGGATAACGGTATAGGGCGGTATGGAAAGAGTTGTGACAGGCACGAAGGTGCCTGTATGTTAGGCGGTCGTGACTAACATACAGGCACCTTCGTGCCTGTCAAAACTGTTAGGCGGTCGTGACTAAGGGCGGTGTTGCGTTTAGTGAAAAGTGTAGATTCGATGTCTACATCAACATCTACATATCTACATACATACTCCACAATTCACCGTAAGGTGCGTGGCGGAGGGTACACTGTACCAGTACTAGGCATTTCCTTTCCTATTCCACTCCCAAAGGTGGTAATGGGTTTGTTAAGTTCTGAGCGGAGGGAGGGGGGATATGGTCCAAATACTGAAAGGCAGAAGGGACGGAGATGTTGATACGCTCATGGAAATCAGGAGATTGTTAGGGACGAAGAATACATGAGAGAGATAAGTGGCAAAGTGTTCTGCCTTAGTAATGTTGTAAGGAAAGAAAGGTCATTGTGAAGGAGCGGGTAGTGAGGAACGGAGCTACTGAAAGAAGACGGTGGAAGGCTTTCCAGTCCTTGAAGGTGGACGCATGTCTGGCGCCAATCCCAGCGTCTTCTCGCGTTCAAGAGGTTTCTGAAGTGGCGTTGTATTTGCCGGTGGACGTGTTAGCCGTTACGGCGCGTGTTACTCTTCGGGTTCCCCGCCCCTCGCTGAGAAGTGCGCCGCCTCCCCCGCACTCCTCCCGCTCGTCAGCAGCCTCCCGGTCGTCGAGCACTCCTGAGGGCGGCGCGCTCCAAGTGGCCGGAGAGGCAGTGGCTGCGGCAGCGGCGGAGGCGGCACTCACGGACGTCCGGCCCGCCCGCCACTCTGCTGTGCTTGGGCGGCAGGCGGACAGAGGCGGTCGGCTGCTCTGCTGGGCTGGTGCCGGCGCCGGCCGCCGCGGCGCTACCATCGATTACGAACCGGGGACCTCCGCGACTGATAGCCCGCGTTAAAGCAGAGCGCGTCCTGCTGGCCGGCGAGTCGCCTTCTCCTCCAGCATTCGGCTCTAGCTCTCTGACCCGTGCGGGCATTAGTAATCCTTCTGTCCTCCGCTTTTGTTAGCCACCTGCCGCGAAGTGGCCGAGTGCTTTGAGGCGCTATGCTCCGATGCGCGAGGCAGTTTTCCGTCGGGGGTTCGAATTTTCCATCCGAGATGGATGTTTGTGTTGTCTGCATTATTAGTATCACTCAGCGAAACATCCGTACCCAAAGGCTGGAAAGTTGCCCAAGTTACTCTAATATTCAAGAAAGGCAATAGGGGTGATCCCCAAAATTATTGACGTCGATTTGCAGTAGGATTTTGGAACATATACTTTGTTCGAATTTTACGAACTAACTCGAAGAGAACGACCTATCAACCAGTAGTCAACACGGATTCAGAAAGTATCACTCTTGCGAAACACAGCTTGCCCTTTATTCACATGAAGTGTTAAGTGCCATCGACAAGGGATCTCAAATCGATTCCATATTTCTGGATTTAAGGAAGGCTTTTGACACTGTACCCCGCAAGCGGCTTCTTATGAAATTGCGTGCTTGTGGAATATCTCCCCAATTGAGCGGTTGGATTCACGATTTCCTATCAGAAAGGACACAGTTCGTTGTAATTGACGGTAAGTCATCGAGTAAAACAGAAGTGATATCTGGCGTTCCACAGGGAAGCGTTATAGGTCCCACACTCTTCCTCGTATTTATAAACGATTTAGGAGACAATCTGAATAGCTCCCTTAGACTGTTCGCGGATGATGCTGTCGTTTATCGGTTAGTGAAGTCAACAGAGGATCAAAAACAACTGCAAAGCGATTTTGACAAAATTTCTACTTGGTGCGAAAATTGGCAATTGACACTATATAAAGAAAAGTGTGAAGTAATACACATGACCACTAAAAGAAATCCGCTGAACTTCAATTACGCGATAAATCAGTCAAACCTTAAGATCGTAAATTGTACCAAATACCTAGGAGTTACAATTACGAACAACTTTGACAGGAGAGAACACACAGACAATATTGTGGGAAAGGCGAACCAAAGGTTACGTTTCATCGAAGAAGCACCAGCTCCACCAAAGAGACTGCCTACATCACACTTGTGCGTCCTCTCCTGGAATACTGTTGCCCCTTGTGGGACCCTCACCAAGTGCGACTGACGGAAGACATTGAGAAGGTTCAGAGAAGGGCAGCTCGTTTTGTTCTATCACGTTACGTTGGGGAAAGCGTCACGGAAATGTTGCACGAATTGGGGTGGAAATCATTAAAAGAAAGACGTTATTCATTGCGGCGTGATCTGTTTGCGAATTTTCAATCACCGACTTTTAGTTCTGAAGGTGAAAATATTTTGCTAGCACCCACCTACTTAGGGAGACATGACCATCCCAATAAAATAAGAGAAATCAGATCGAAAACGGAACGATTTAGGTGTTATTTCTTCCCGCGCGCTTTTATAGAATGGAGCGGTAGAGAAAAGTTATGAAAGTGGTTAATGAACCCTCTGCCAGGCACTTGAATGTGATTTGCAGAGTATCTATGTAGATGTAGATAAGTAGTTTGTAAATTTAGGGAATGGTGACCCCGCAGCTACGTCCCATAAGCTTAACAAACAATTGAACGTTTTGTTAGCAACTCAAGCACGACTGGTCCCTCCCATCTGGGGGACATATGGATTCCCAGCTCGCAACTTTGATTTCGTATTGGATCACCGTGCTCAGCAACTGTTACAATATGTGCATGATGAACAGCAATCAATCACAAATATTTGTTTGCTATCGTACATCTAGATTTCCATCAGTGTGTGACCATTGTCAATACTCTAAAAAAAATTAAAAAATTTTCGGTGCCTCAGTGCCTCAGCGGCTTCAAATGTGTGTAAAGTTATGGGACCAAACATAAGTAGTCTTACAAATTACTTTTAATAACTTATGTTAAGGAGAACACACAAAACAATGTCCGAATGAGAGCTCGACCATCCGATGGGGACCAGACAGGCACACCGCAACAAGATTTCCTCGCACCTGTATCTTTTGAATCACATTTTTAAAGCATTGATAATGGTCACACACCATTCACTCATCTTTCACGTATTCTCAGCTGTCTGTGTATTGTGTCATACACATCAAAGAGACTGGAAGTCTTTCCAAACAATACATTAAAATTACTAAAAATACCAACTACACTAACTGGCTGAACATGGGACACACACTCCTCCGCCATCGTTCGCATCAACAAAACCATGATTCGATCCATTCTTTAGTACACCAATACTGCGCAGCCATCTGTCACACAAGAAATTCTAGATGTCTTCAAACACCATATGGTCCTCCTTCCTTTCTGCATTCGCATACTTTTTCCACTGAGTCCTCTACAATTTCATTGACTTCCTCAACCTTAGTGACCACCTCCACAGCTCCTATAGTATCTGAAATCTTGAAATCTATAATCCTATTGGTCACCAACTCCGGTACACTGCCGCGCTTTTACCTTCACGCCCACCATCCCTTCCACACACCCCATACCCGATCCAAACACAATCCAAACAAGCGGCGGTGGAGTAGCCGAGCGGTCTAAAGCGTCTCGCTGCGGAGCGCGTGGTTGCTCGCCGTGGAGGTTCGAGTCCTCCCTGGGGCATGGGTGTGTGTGTTGTCCTTAGGTTAGTTTACCTAGGTTTAAGTAGTTTGTAAGCTACAGACTGATGACCACGCAGTTTGGTCCGATAGATTTACAAACATTTGAACTCCAAACAAACTCTCATCATAAACAGTGAAATCCCACCAACTCTGATACCCCCCGCTCCAGCTGCCTCACAAAACATCAGAACTCTGATCTCGTATCGTAGCCCCCACACATACTCAACCTCTCTCCTGTTGTTCCCCTAACCCGCCCTACACACTCAAATCAATCATCAGCCTCCCCCTCCTGTTTACACCTTAATTCCATATAGTTTCTACCCGACGAATCCCGTCAAAATAACACCCAACTCCCTCCTATTAGTGAAACCCCTTTCGCTGAATCACTCTAGGCCAATTGCGCTATGGTTGTTGTGAAATGGCACTGCTGATTTCTCTCCCCACGCTTACTCTAACATTAGAGGGTGAGCTCCTTATTAATTGACCAAATTTCCTACGGAACGTTAAGCCCTAAGCTTCATTCCTTACTCTTCATTTCCTAACTAATTTCTCCCAGTGGAGGTCCTGCAGCATCTATGTAGTAAATGTGAATGCTGTGTTTTAGAATGTTTCATCATTTCCTTGTTGCGTTTTAAACCGTAAATACAACGCGGAAATGGTGGTGCGGTATAAGGGGCATTACTACGAATTGTGTGGTCGCTCCCCGTCGGATGTTGCAGTCCTCTCTCGAGCGTACATGTCTGCGCTGTTCTTAGCATAAGTTAGTTTAGTTTAAGTTGTAAATGTAGTTTAAGTAGTAAATATAGAGACCGATAACGTCAACAGCTATATTTATATAATCATTTTCAAATATTTGTAAACCTATTGGACCAAACTGCTACAGTCATCAGTTCCTAGACTCACAAAGTACTTAAACTAACGTATACTCAGGACCAAGACACATCCATGCACGAGTGGGGACTCGACCCTCAGTCGGAAGAAGCAGCCCAGTCTGTAGCATGATGCCATAGAGCGCGATGCTAACATCAGTTTAAACTTTAAATAATAAAATAGGGAAATACTCAGTAACAGCCAGGCACTTAAATGTGATATGCGGAGTAAATGTATAGATTAAGTGTAAATGTATATGTAGAACTGAAAAAGACACGATTGCTTTTAATAGGATCATTCCCCAGCATGTACTCAATGTAACTATATATAGTGAGTCCCATTAAACTATTGCGATACAACGAACGCCATTTTCTGTGATTTTACATTCTGTTGACTGTGTAAGAAATAATATGGAGTATCGACTAAAAAAACGTATGTGTTGAAAATAGCATTTGTTTTCTTTTTTGTTTTCGTTTAGACTGTCTCATAGTTCATAGTACCTATATCCATAAGCCTCTGCCGTACGTTCATAACCGTGAAAGTCGTTTTCCAGTATCTAGTTCCAGAGATAACTGTTGTGAAAAATTTTAACGGGACACCATGTATATTGTCCTTCAGACTTACATAGTACACGTAATTTAACTTACCTCAATTTCTCTATAAAGCATGGCTGAATATCAGAATATCGTAATGCCGAGAGCTCACCCCGAGCTTATACGGCGTTACGGGGATGAAATACACTACTGGCCATTAAAATTGCTACACCAAGAAGTAATGCAAATGATAAACGGGTATTCATTGGCCAATAAATTATACCAGAACTGACATGTGATTACATTTTCACGCAATTCTGGTGAATAGATCCTGTGAAATAAATACCCAGATCAAACACCTCAGGCCGTAATAACAGCCTTGATACAACTCGGCATTGAGTTAGAGCTTGGATGGCGTGTACAGGTACAGATGGCCTTACAGCTTCAACACAAAACCACAGTTCATCAAGAGTAGTGACCGGCGTATTGTGACGAGCCAGTTGTTCGGCCATCATTGACCAGACGTTTTCAATTGGTGAGAGATCTGGAGAATGTGCTGGCCAGAGAAGCAGTCGAATATACATATCCGGAAAGGCATGTACAGGACCTGCAACTTGCGGTCGTGCATTATCCTGCGGAAATGTAGAGTTTCGCAGGGATCGAATAAAGGGCAGAGCCACGGGTAGTAACATATATGAAATGTAACGGCCACTGTTCAAAGTGCCGACGATGCGAACAAGAGCTGACCGAGACGTGTAACCAGTGGCACCCCATACCATCACGCCGGGTCATACGCCAGTATGGCGATGACGAATACACGCTTCCAATGTACGTTCACCGCGATGACGCCAAACACGGATGCGACCATCATGATGCTGGAAACAGAAGCTGGATTTATCCGAAAAAATGACGTTTTGCCATTCGTGCACCCAGGTTCGTCGTTGCGTACACCATGGCAGGCGTTTCTGTCTGTGATGCAGCGTCAAGGGTAACCGCAGCCATGGTATCCGAGCTGATCATGCTGGTACAAACGTCGTGGAGCTGTTCGGCAGATGGTTGTTGTCTTGCAAACGTCCCCATCTCTTTACTCAGGGATCCTGACGTGGTTGTACGATCCATTATAGTCATGGGGATAAGATGCCTGTCATTTCGACTGGTAGTGATACGAGGCCAATTCCATATTCTGCTAACGGTTATTGGATCGCGACCAACTCGAGCAGCGATGTCACGATACGATAATCCGCAATCGCGATAGACTACAATACGACCTTTGTCAATGTCGGAAACGTGATGGTACGCATTTCTCCTCCTTACACGAGGTATCACAACAACGTTTCACCAGGCAACGCCGGTCAGCTGCTGTTTGTGTATGAGAAATCGATTGGAAACTTTCCTCATTTCAACACGTTGTAGGTGTCGCGACCGGCGCCAACCTTGTGTGAATTGCATGTCACAGCATCTTCTTCCTGTAGGTTAAATTTGTGTCTGTAGCACGTCATCCTCGTGGGGTAGCAATTTTAATGGCCAGGGGTGTAGATATTTTTCTTGTTATCATAGCTAAAGACGGTTGTTTATGAGTTTAACGAAAATATTTATAGATTTAAAACCTACGTGAGTGTAAAATATAGTAAAATTTCAATTGATTGCAACATAAAAATATCAAGCACAACATATTCCACTGCACTTGCACTATTGACAATGTAAATATGTACTTCTCCAGTATAAAACAATGTTTGACACAGGGGAAGAAGCACACGACTAAATCGTTTCAGCAGAATGTAGTAGCTCATCCTGAAGACATTTCAGCGACGCGCCTCCAGAGCTGAAGCGCTCCGTTGCTCCAGATTCCAGCGTCCTCCAGAAGGGCCCACTTTGTTCTCTGGCGGGCCATTGAGATCAATCTATTGTGTCGGCGTCTCCCTTGTCTCGAGTCAATGGCGGCAGTTAGAGCTTTATCTGCGCCACCAATTGACGAGCAGTGTCTGAGAGGGACATTCATCTTTTAAGGTCCCAACTTGCGCTATGATAACCGCCCCTATTACTGGAATTCTAACAACATACATTCGACCAATTTTCTAGAATTACCAGTCGATGTTCAACAGAACGTTATTTTCTAATTTTGATATCGGTTTAGAACGTATTAGTCAATTTTTAAACAATCAATGTAATTTCAACAGTAACATAGTACACCAGTTGCGTCTTTTTCGTTGATTGATGGGTACATTTACCCAAATACGTGAGTAAATTGATACATGAGAGGGACAAATGAATGAATAAGTGAAAACTATGTCCTTCTATAAACATCGTAAATGGTATAACATATAAAATAACCTTGGTGGTTTAGCGTAGAATCTGCATCTACTGACACGGGCGCCCGAAAACGATGTACCTGCCATTTATTAGCAGAGCATTGGTAGTGGTAAGATGCGAATCTGCCACATTAAGGGCAGTTGACGGACCATGTGCCGAACGATGTTACTGCAGTACTTACTTTGATAGTTTCAAAATGGACTAATACGTCCGAAACCGGTTGTTATTGTGGTTGTCAGTCTTGAGACTGGTTTGATGCAGCTCCTACCCTACTCGATCTTAAACAAGCCTCTTCAGCTCTTCAAGGGAATAGTAGCCCACATCCCCTTGAACCTGCTTGCTGTATTCCTCTAGTGGTCTCCACACTAGAGCCGGTCAAAACGGCCGCCACTCCCGCTCGCTTCCCGCCGCGCTCGCGGCTCGCTCTCGACGGCTGATGGCGGGTAGAGGGGCAGCGATGACGTCACACTGTCGAGAGAGAGAGACGCTTCGGGACGGGGCGAGTCTCGGTGCTCCCGAGTCCCGGGTTCACGCCGCGCCCGCCGGGCCGAGATGAGCCGCCTCAGCCTAGTATAGTCGGCGCACGCCACCGGCCTGCATGTTCACACAGCGCGCCGGGCATGGCCGAGACGAAAAAAAAGGGGGAAAATACACTTTCTCGATTTTCACGTTGTAAAAATTGTTCACGGTATACAGTACCACGCTACATTATTTTATAAAATTATTTTTTCCTTACAAGCTTTGCCTTGCCTGTAAAATAAATAAAAAGTCCACTTTTCATTCCGCCCGAGTTTTTTAGTTCCGTAACGCTCCTCACTCGATTTTGATGAAAGTATGCGGTTTAAAAAATCTGATTTTTGGACACATTGTAATGAAACACCTTAAATTTCGAATGAAACATTCACCTTTTCGCAATTCGTAACAGTCGTTTTCCAATAACGCTATTTGTCAAGTATCTGTACATGATTTACAAATCGTGTATTGAAAAAGTTCGATAGATGGCAGCTTACTGTTCTCTGCATTTTAGACCATATATTAAAGCGAGTGAAATGGGGGTAAAAGAACAAAAATGTTTTTGAAATGGTAGTCGCAACTGACATCTACCTCCTTTCACAAGTAATTGCGAGTTATTTGAGCGGCGTCATGCCGCGATCCCAAACCTACGAACTCGGCGGCTGTTGAGCGGAGCGTGAATCACTGCAGTGCCGAAAAATTCTAATTGCTGGTTAGGTTTGACAGTCCCTCGTGTTGTGTTAATGATCCGTAAGCAGAAAAGAATTATGAACCTATTTTATGGGTGGCGACCGATTCTAATGAACAACGATGTGCTACGGTTTTATAACAGATCAACTCAACTTTATGAGTAGCATACATTTGGTTTTCTGACCACCTGGAATATACATTTCGTGTTTGGAACTAGAAAATAAAAACAAATTAATGTAAACTGTGACTCTGTTGTTGATGGGCTGAAATAAAATTTTCTGACGTTACAGTTAACGGCTTTTTAGTTGAAGATGAAAAAGCCCAAAACATATTTATAGTGCCATCTACACCTAATACACAATACATACCTTTAAAAAAATTCTTTTGTTGCTTTCAGAAAATGCGGTACCACAAAGTGAAAATATATGTATATCGGGCTTGATTCCATGGTGGAACTTGTATTCAATTACTGTATTTGACTTGAAGAAATTTTCAGCAATCAGTCGTAAAATTATTTATTTATTGGCAGATCAGTACGAACGCAACCTCCAACATGGAGGTCGAGATGTTTTAAGTATTTTAATCGTTTTTAAGCATTGATCACACAGTGGTCGAAATCTAGCTCTTTCAATAAATAAATATTTTATGACAGATTGCTGAAAATTTCTGCAAATTGTGTATCGTTTGTCCCACATAAAGGCGGTACCTTTACGTCTGAGATTAAAGTAAGTATGAACTAAGTTGCTTTTAGGAACCTGTCTGAGAGGAACAACGTTTCTACGAACATTTTACTGAATCATTTGAAGACAATTTTCTTTGTCTGCAGGATGGTACTTTCGAAATTTCTTCATACGCCAGTTTAATTTAGCCTCAGACAGTGCAGGACAGGTCAGTAAAGGATCAGAAGAGTATGTCACTTTTTTTCGGAAGAGGGAGGAGGGCCTTGTCCCCAGCAATATGGAATCCCAACCCACTGTCAGAAGATCGATTCTGTCTACTTCAACAAGCCAGCTAACAGTTAATTGATTTTGTTATTTTATTACTATTGTCCTCTCACTCTAGTGACTCGTCGAATCTCTTGCACATAAGAAATTAATGGACTCCTCCCATGAATTTCCACTAACATTTAGGATATTCTTTCCTTACGTGAACATTCGATATGTTTAATATTCCCGGCGCGAGTCGGTGCCGGCACGAACCTATTGGGCTACGGTGTTGCTTGTGCAGCACAAGTTTCACACGTCTCCAGCTTGCTTTTAGCAGAATCTTCTCTGAAAGATTTTTTTTTTTTTCAATTACAGTTATGAAAATATGTTTATTTTTCTTCTATTACTATTAATTCTTTAATATGAATGAAATATTTAAGAAATGCTTAGTTGTTCACAAAACGAAAAACTCTCCTAAATATTAGTCGAAATTAATGAGATTAGTCCATACCACATATTTTAATGTGCTTATAATTAATTCTATGAGTCAGTACAGTGTGCAAACAATAGTAATAAAATAACAAAATCGATTAACAGTTGGGTGGCTTGAAGCAGATGGCAATGAACAATTATTGGTCACCCCTGTGTTTCCTTCAATCTTCCACTGACGATGGGTGACGATCCCTTGTTGCTGGCCACACGCCCACCATGAAGGGAAAAACAAATCATAATATGAAACAAAATGACACATGCTTCTCGTCCTTTACTGATCTGCAGTGTCTGAGGCTAAACTAAATCTGCCCATTTCTCTTTCATTTAAAGTAGAGAAATCGAAATGAAAGTACCATGGACACAAAGAAAATAGTCATCAGGTGATTCAGAATGTGTTCATAGAAAAGCAGTTCCCATAAGACAGCTTCCTAACAAAATAAATAAAAATTCTGTGAACAGTGTATAATTCTTTGAAAGTGGAAATAAAGTGAAACGTAGTACATCGTGTCCCACATAAAACCGGTACGCCTCGCATACCCCCATGGTCATAAGGTGCAGTACCCCTTCGTTAAAAGGACGTAACTAAATGTCTTTAATTTCTCTGTTCTGAATTCCTTTTTACTTAGTTCATTTCTACTTTAGTCTCGGGCGTGAGGGATAGCGCTTTTATGTGAGACACTGTATATAAATTGTTTCACCTTGTGGCACATTTTCCGAGTGCTACAAAAGTGAAAATTAAAAGAAGGATAAATAGTGTAATAGTCACCATAGGTGTAGATGCATCAATAAATGTAATTATATTTTTGGGCTTCTTCTGTTTGCCATCTCCAACTATAAAATCATTAAATAGAATTTAAGAAAATTTTATTTCAGTCCATCAACAGCAAATTCGCAGTTTACATTAATTTATTCTTCTCTTGTTGTTCGAAACACGAAATATGTATTCCATCAGTTATAGGATGTGCACAACAAACTAGTTGTATACCTTTCATTAAGTGAAGTATTACCTTACGTAAAACCATACCAGATCATTGTCTATTGTAATCGGTCGCCACCCATGAAAAATCGTATATAGTTATTTTCTGGTTATGGATTATTAACACATCACGAGAGACCAACATACATGGCCAGCAAATAATATTTTCGGCGCTGCAGTGCTTCACGTTACGCTCAAAATATGCCGAGTTCGTAGACTTATGATCTTGGCATGACGCCGCTCAGATAACTCGCAATTACTTGTGAAAGGAGGGAGATATCAGTGCGGATACCATTTGAAATACTTCTCTGTTCTTTTAGCTCAATTTCACTCGCTGTAATGTATCGTCTAAAATGCATAGAACACTAAGCTGCTCGCTATCGAACTTTTTCGGTACACGATCTGTAAATCAAGTGCACGCATTGACAAATAGCGTCATTTGAAAACGCCTGTTATGAATTATGAAAAGGTGAATGATTCATTCGAAAGCTAAGATGATTTACTATTGTGAGTCCGAAAATCAGATTTTTTTAGTCGTATACTTTCATCAAAATCGACTGAGGAGCATTACAGAACTAAAAACTCTGCTGGAATAAAAAGTTTTTTTTTTTTTTTTTTTTTTTTTTTTTTTTTTTTTTTTTTTTTTTTTTTTTTGACAGGTCAAAGCTTGTAAGGAAAAACTTGATTGGTAAAACATTGTGGATTGGTCTTATATACCGTCGACATTTTTTTCATCGTGAAAATCGGAACTTGGATTTTCCCCCTTTCTTCCATCTCGGCCTGGCCGGCACTGCGATCGCAGCCTTATAAAATGTAGACATGTGCCGGACGGGCGCAATAATTACGGCGTGGCGAAGGTGGGGGTGGGGAGGTTTGACCGTGCGCATGCGCACTGCTGTAGGATGTTCTATATGCCAGTCGGGAGTACCGAGTCGCCTCGCTCCCGAGACTGTGTTATCGGCACTGCCGGCGCCCGGCTGCGGCGGTCTCGCCCGCTTTCGTTGGCGAGAACGAGCGGGAGCCAGGCCGCGCTTGACGCCCTCTACTCCACACACTTCTCTCCAATGCCAAATCCACGATTACTTGATGTTTGAGAATGTGTCCTAACAATCCCCTTCATTTAGTCAAGTTATGCCGGAATTTTCTCCCCCCCCCCCCTCAATTCCATTCAGTTCATCCTCATTAAATACGCATTCAACCCCCCTAATTTCAAGCATTCGTCTGTAGCACCACATTTCAGAAGCTTCTATTCTCTTCCTATACGAAATACTCATCGTCCATGTTCCACTACCATACAAGGCAGAAATCCAGACAATTTCCTCCAGAAAAGAATTCCAAACACTTGATTGATTAACGATAAAGGTCAAATATTGAATTAAAATTTGTGATGCGGTCGGGAATCGAACCCGGACCTCCATGTTACAATTCATAACCAATACGATGTGGTGAAAGATTATGTCTTCCCCTGGGTATGTCTTACAGTTTAAAATGTGGTTTAAAAATCTGATACCTTCCGGTGTCTCCTGTTCTTTGTCATGTTTACAACCGTCTGTTATGATTCTTAAACCTTTTGTCATTATTAAAGAGTGTTCTATGCAAAATTCTATCAGGTAGCTGCCTCTTCATTCTTTTTCTCAGCCCATATATTCGATGGCAACAAATATCTCTTTTTCAGGAACATATTTTATCAATTTGACATTCTGCACGTTATGTCATCTGTGCTGCGTCCATTGCATGTTATTTTACAGCCCAAGTAACGAAACACATCTGTTACTTTTATTGTTTCGTTAACGAATCTAATTACTTCAGCATCACCCGATTTTCTTAGACTGCATTCCATTACCTTTCGTTTGCTCCTGTTAATGTTCATCTTATATTCTCCTTACAAGACAGTGTCCATCCCCTTCAGTTGCTCTTCCAGGTCCTTTGCTGTCTCCGTCAAAATTACTATGTCATCGGCATGTTTTTCTATTTCTTCACTATGACCTTTAATTTCCTCCAAATTTCCCCTTACTTCTCTTCATAGTTGCTCCATGTGCATATTAAATAATATTGGGAAACGGCTAAGAGTGCTTCCCTTTCTTGCCGTTCGACTGTTATACCTGCTGTCTGCCTTTGTACAAGTTGTAAATAACCTTCCATTCTCTATGTTGTACCCCTGCCGACATAAAAATTCGAATGAGAGTATACCCATAAATATTCTCAAAAGCTTTTTATAGAGCCACAAAAGCTAATGTAGGTTTGCCTTTCCTTATTCTATCTCCTTCGGTAATATGTAAGGTAAGTATAGCCTCATGTGTTCCTACATTTCTCCTAAATTCATACTGATATTCCCCGAGGTCGGCTTCTACGTTTTTCCTTTCTTCTGTAAATAATTCGCGTTAGAATTTTACAATCATGACTTATTGAACTGATGGTTCTTTAATTTTACACATCTCTGCAACTGCTTTCTTTGGAATTGGGACTATTAATTTTATCTTAAATTCTGAGGCTGTTTCTCCTGTCTCATACGTTTTGGCCACCTCGCAAAATAGTTTGTCATGGCTGGCTCTCCCTGATACTTCAGTAGTTCTGAAGGAGTGTTGTTTATTCCAGAGGTCTTCTTTCGACTTAGATTTTTCAGAACTCTATAAAATTCGTCTGTCAGTATAGTACGTCCTATTTCATCTTCAGCTACTTCCTCTTCCTACAATAATGTCACGAAATTCATTTCCCCACGTTTCTTTCAACTGCTCCTTAATGCTCACTCTGAAATTCCCAAGAACTTCTCCTTATTTTCCGACCTTTCTGCAGTGTTTTTTTTTCCAGTCTACAATTAATAACCAATACGATGTGGTGAAAGACAATTTCTTCCCCTGGATATGTCTTACAGTTTAAAACCTGGTTTTAAAATGTATATCTTCCCATTATAAAATCTATCTGATACCTTCCTGTTCTCTTCCAAATTTACACTCGTCTGTCATGATTCTTAAACCGTTTGACATGATTAAATTGTGTTCTATGCAATATTCTATTAGGTAGCTTCCTCTTCATTTCTTTTCTCCATCCCATATTCTGCGTGTACTACTCTATTCCTTCCCATACTTTTCCTACTACCGAATTTCAGTCTCCCACCACAATTAAGTTTTCCTCTCCCTTAACTTTCTGAATAATGTCTTTTACCTCCTCATATATTTCTCGATCTTCTCATCATCAGCCGAGCTAGTTAGCATATAAACTTGTACTACTACGGTCAGTGTTGGTTTCGTATCTGTCTTGACTACTCATAATGCAATCATTGTGCTGTTCAAAGTAATTTACCCGCAATCCTATTTTCTTATTCATTAATACGCCTACTCCTTTAATATTCCGAAATTATTTTGTATTTATAACGCTGTTCTTTCCTGTGACCTGTCGACCAAACTTCACTAATCCCTACCGCATTAAACTTCAACCAATAATGTAGTCTTTCACGATGACATCCTCCTGAGTAATCCCCATGCAGGGATCCGACTGAGAAACTATTTTACCTCCAGGATAATTTACCCGAGAAACAGCCATCATCTTATGTTCATGCAATAGTCCTCAGGAAAGCAACCACCGTAGTTTCTCCTTACTTTCAACGTTTGCAGTAACCGTATGACAAAGCCAGTTTAGTTGTTGTTGCATGGTTAGCTCATTCAATCATCAGGACTCTTGCCCTAGTTAGTGAAACGGATGCTGACCCTCTTCAGAAACCACACGTTTGTCTGCCTTGTCCACAGCTATCCCTCCGCTGCCGTTGCACCTACGGTACGACTACCTGTATTGGTGAGGCATGCAACCCACCCTACCTTGGTAATGTCTGTGGTTTGTAGGGGAATAAATAAATAAACAGCATGGAACTTTAAGTTCCCAGTCTGTGTCTCCGTCAGTAATTTTGGAGCCTAATATTTTTCTAATAAACTTCATATCGCTCTTTCTTCTGAATTTCATTTGTATCTCTTTTTATTTAATATTGAAGTTTCTGCTCTTTAAGATATTCACGTTTGAATAATATTTTATTATAAATATTTTATGTTAATCTGAATGGAGTTACCATTGGCGACATTGCCTGCCGCTTTTTCCATACCATTCTCCTGTATCATTTCCCTCAAGTATTTAAAACAAGAAACACTATTTATTTTTCCATATATCGTGATAAAATATATTAGTGCTTGTTTGTTCCATGTTACATATTTCGATTTTTGAATGATATATGTAGTCCACTTCTTTTCGTAACTGCTTTAAGAAATGTTCAAATGTTTGTAGAGCTTACGGGACTTAACTACGGGGTCATCAGTCCCTAAACTTACTTATGAACTAGCTACAACTAAGGACGGCACAAATATCCATGCCCGAGGGGGGATTCGAACCCCCGACCATAGTGGCCGTGCAGACCGCGACTGAAGCGCCGCAGTCCCCTCGGCCACCGCGGCCGGCCTGCTTTAAGAATTTCAATTTGTTTTGCTCTGGTTACATTCTTTATTAAATTGACAGCTCATCTGCAAAGGCGAGCCAATCTTTTTCAGCACTACTTATACCTAATGTAATTGATTGATCTCTATTATGACTCGACTTTTTATCTTTTCATTCTGTATTTACCTTTTACAATACCCAGTTCAACAATAATGGGCAGAGTGAAACTCCCTGCCTTATATCAGTCTCTATATCAAATGGATCCGATATTTTGTGTCTGATGGGAAGAACGTCTTCCTGTTATCTAGAGTCAGGTGACATGGCCCTCGCTCTTTCTGGAACCGTTGTAGATTCTTGAATGCGCATTTACTATCGATCAGTTTGAGTGAGAGGAGGAACTATGCCGCTTACCGATGTTGTCCGCTTTCTCAATTGCAGACATACCAACATAGAAGTGTTACAGATTGTTTTATCATGTATAAGGGAAGAACATATTGTTCAAAAAACGGACTTGTTGCTCCTACATCCATCTTCTTTTATAACTATTAACCATAATATCCATTCTGTCTCTATCTTGTAATAAACATATTATGAAATTCTTCTGTGTATGTAAATTGTTGTACTACTGGTTGGTTAGTAGCCCTGTTGTGTAATAGTACGATAATAGTACGTGAAACATGGATCCTTGTGTATCTACAGGAAGGGGTGTTAAAAAACGCAATCGTAATCCAGACAAATGGAAGAGAGACTTCTGAGACTTGACGCCTGGCGGATAGCAACCACCACTGCCCCGCTGCCCGGCTGGTTATCTACTTGTACACTTCCCTACCGGTTGGTGTGCATGAGTTATGGTGTTATGGGGCAGCTAAAGTTGCCTTTCCTCCAGGTGTCAACTCTGAGTCTATTTATAATTCGGGCATGAAATTTTTAAATTATGGTGCTACCATTTATTTTTCTTCTGTCATACGTTTTCCCCCTTCGCCAATAATATTCTGTTGCAATTTGACAGCATTCTGAGGGGTGGTGTTATTTTCAAAGCGTTTTAAAATATGTGGGAACTATAGTTAATTAAAGCCTACAAGGTCGTAATCGGTGCTATTTATATTAAAATTAATATTTTTCCTTTTCCGTAATTTGCATAACAGTATGTTAAGACGAAAAAAGTCACCTCCTATATTGTATAAATAAAGCCTTAGAAAACTCAAGTTATCTCCATTTCTCTTCATAGTGGCATAGCTCTCTCAATTGTTAACATCGGATCTGTCTCCCTTTTTTTTATCCATCTGATTTTAATATTTCTGCAAGTATACTGTCTTCTTTGGAGGCTTTATTGTTTCTAAGTCTCTTCACTTGTTTATTTACTTCGATTTTGGGTCAGGTTCTTTACCCGTCAGGATTGGTGTCAGTTTGCTGTGGTTGGAATTTATTCCCTGTTCTGTATAGTTAGCAAGTGTAATTTTTCTGGTTGTACAGGCAAAATCTTCCATTTTTTGTTTTGTAGCAAAGACATTTAAGTTGGTAAACTGCCTGCTTTATTTTGAATTTTTCATAAATGTCCCTGTTATTGACTTTTAGGAAATATTTTTCGATTTCTTAAAGTTCGGCATGTTCATCGTTTCTTTTAGTCTGTCGTTTTAATATAGAAATTTGTTTTCTTACAATCAGAAAGGTATTGTACGTATTTTGTTACGATTCCTGTTTTTGAATGTCTAGACTAAACTGTTGTTTAACAATAAGTGGTGCACCAAGGATCTTTTGTTTGTTTAAATTAAATTTTATATTTTCATCATGAACTTTTCTTTTAGGCTTTGGTAACTGTTCGATTGGTTTTTGTGAAGTCTGGGATAATACTTTTTGCTTTAAATAATTCTTTGATGTTGTAGGTTTACTTTCATTCTTGTTAAACAGTGGTCAGAATCAATATTAGCCCATTTTCTAACTACGACATTTAAAATTTCTTTTTAGTTAGGGTAGAAAATATCTACATCATCGGCTTTTAATTTCCTAACAAATGAATTGGGTGCGCGTTCAGTCTTTTGTTTGACAAGATTTTAAAATTAAAATTTTTGTATATTCCAAGAAGCCTTTTGTCATTTTGGTTTGTGTGTTTATGTGCAGGAGACCCACCCAACGTTTACTTATAATTCTTTTCTTTTCTTAATTCGGCATTAAAATTACTCATTGAAAGTGTAACACAGTTTGAAAGATGTTTCGAGATTATTCTTTCTAACGTTTCCCAAGCTTCCCAAGCTTCATTAACTTCTTCAGGCCCTTTACGGTTATCCTCGTTGACTAGCATATTGACATCAATTAAACCGCATGCTTAATTTAATGAAAATTGTCATTACTATTAATGGGTTTTACCTCCGTTATTGAATTTAAAATACTTTTGGAGAGTGCAAAAGCAACTGCCTGATCCGGTGCATTATTAAGTATTCTTTTATCGGTTTTTCTTTTTAAATGACGTTAAAGTTAAAAAGTTTGTATAGCTTATGGGACTTAACTACGGGGTCATCAGTCCCTAAGCTTACAAACTACTTATGAACTACTTAACACTAAGGACGGCACAAATATCCATGCCCGAGGGGGGATTCGAACCCCCGACCGTAGTGGCCGTGCAGACCGTGACTGGAGAACCTCAGTCTCCTCGGCCACCACAGCCGGCAAATGACGTTAATTGCTGAAATCCACTGTGTTATCCTCCGTCATTCGCATTTCTTGAAGTGCCGAAATTGGAAATTACTGTTTTTTTCCATGTATCTCCCCAATTTAATAAGTTTACCTGGTTGCAACTTTTTTGAATGTTAAGTGTTGGAAAAATCGTTGTTATTATATATATATATATATATATATATATATATATTTTTTTTTTTTTTTTTTTTTTTTTTTTTCTTAAATTTAAGTTGGGCAGAGGACTCCTACGTCCTTTGTTGCATCACATTGCATTTTAACCTGAGCGTTCCAGAATCCTAAAGATCAGTTGGGCCACTGATATTAGCGGTGGCTTTCACGATCTTGGGTATTACTGTGAGCATCAAAATGCTCTAAGCTGCTTGTGCCTCAAATCAGATAGGTTTGAGGAGTCTTAGAGTGTAAAGACTGTAAGGATTAGTTCCATAATATAAATTTCAGCTTCACCACTGGAAAAAACACACTGATCTTTTGTCTCTTGCTACAATACAGGTGCAAAGTTGATTTGTTTTTGGTTTTCGCTGATCCGGGGCTGCTTATTCAGTTGTCGCAGCTGTCCACCGTATCTGATGGCATGTTTGGTGTTAGTATTTTCATTTCCAACCCGTTCATTTAGCGTTTACGAAGTATTAGGGGCTTCTCTGGTAATGCATTATGTTCACCGTTCGACTGGCTCAAGTTTGCTATTACTGAACGCACACAACAGACTGCAACACCGGCTCAATACCCACGGGGGATTTTGCGCAGCGCTTTGGCCATGCATCACTGTCACACGATGCAATATTGCCCGGGTACCTCTTAGTCCACACATAATCCACCTTCGCCGCGTTGTTGCGTCGCCCTCGTAGTTTCGTAACTAATGGGCCCGATACTACTCTCTGCAGCGGCTTGCACTACATCGTAAGCTCAATTAAAAGCTTCAGCCTCGTTTCCCCGGATTTCCCGGTGTTCGCGAGGAAAGCAGACGCGCCCTGAGTGAGTTGTGGTTCAGCACGCGGGGCTTCCCACACCTGCTGCCAACGTGCGCACGCAACAGCCCCGTTAAAAGGCACGCAACCTCCCAGATAATTAATAATATACTCGCCGGGAGAAAATATTGAGCGCTGTGTAGAAATATTTCTCATGACATGAAACAACGAAGTCTGTCCCACTTCTCATCGAGAATTCAGTTCACAAAATTATAGCGTTTGTTCAAAGTTTTATTTCTGCCGAGTGGCGAACTGCAAAGAGAACGTGAAGGAGCGCCGTATATATAAGCGATGTAGAGGGCACCACAAGACATCACGTGACGTCGGCTACGACACTATCTCTGGTATTGCCAACATTCTTAGCATGAATAATCTATTGTCATTCCACTGGTGTAAAGCAGAAGTCCAAATTCTATCTAATTTAACAGCTTCCTCTTTCCTGTTAAAATTATTGCGATGTTTATAGATCTCGATTGCTTCTCTATATGTGCGCGCATAATAGTGCGAACTTTTTGAGGTGACATTAGTCTCATTAAATTTAATTTCGTGATTGCCTTCTTGATATACATGTTCCGCTAAGGCCGATTTCTCCGTGTGCCCCTAACGGCAATTCCTTTTATGTTCGACCAGAGGAGTTTTGAAGCTTCTTTTTGTAGTTCCAATGTAGACTGAACCACAGCTGCAGGGAATTTTATACACACCTGGTTTATTCAACGGATGCCGTACATCTCTTTTCGGATCTTAAATTTCTTTTATCTTCCTCGTGGGTCTGAAAATGGTTTTTACCCGATACTTGTCCAGCACTTTTCTAATGCGGTATGAACGGAAGAAAAACTTTTCCCTTGGGCGGTTGTTGTTCCTTGTTGACACTGACTTTCTCCCTGGGACGAAGGGCTCTGTCCATTTCTTTGGTAGAACAGCCGTTCTTTTGGAAGGTGGATCGTAAATGCTCCATCTCATCTATTAAATAAGTAGGTTCACAACTTTTATGCGCCCTATCAACCAAAGTTTTAACCACACCTCTTTTTGTCTGGGTTGTTGGTTAGAGTCTTTACGAAGTTGACGCCGGCCGTGAAAGCTTACATTTGTATGATGTTTGTTTTGAACTATTCACTGTGGTCTATTTTTTTGAAATTACGTTCGGCACTGCTGGTACAATTTTCTTGGCTCTCCTTAACGGCAAAACATTTTTTTTATTATTGTCATCTTCGATTTGGGGAAGAAATCCGGTGATTACGGCAAGTGAACCAGGATTGTTAGCCATTTGTTGCAATATCTTACCAAGAATCTTTCCTTAGTGTCGTGAAATGTTGTTGGCAATGACTGATAGGAAGCTGCGTCTATCTGGATCAAACGTAACGAATTTACGTGCACAAAACTTGGAGAATTACAAGACAATACCGAGAACTAACGTTTTGTCGTCGGAACAATGTTAAATCTACAATACACATTCAAGGAAATATATGGACTCTGATCATAACTTATTGACTGTGAACTATTGCTTAAAGCTCAAGAAACTGCAAAAATAAGGTAGAAGAGAAATGAGATGAAACTTGATTCACTTACAAGAACCGAAGCTTGTTGAGAGGGTCAGAGTGAGAGCAAGCAAAAAGGAATACAGGCAACCAAAACGTTTTTGACAGGAAGTGCGAATCGCCTAATCAGGAATGGCTAGAGTATAATACAAGGCAGTAGAAGATTGTACAACAATGAGCAGAGACTTGCCCTCTACAGAGTAAAAGAAGCATTTATAGACAAAAAAGCAGCAGTATGGATACCAATTTATCAGACTGAAAACCAGTACTAAAGAAAGAAGGGAAAGAAGAAAGGTTGGAGGAATATGTAGAGGACCTGTGCAAGGGAAATGATGGCTACAATGTAGAAATGAAAGTGGAAGTAGATGAGATAGGAGATACGATTCTTCGAAAAGATTTTGACATAGCACTGAATGATTTGTGTCGATACAAGGTCCCTGATATCATTCCCTCGGAAATTCTGATGTTCGTTGGATAGCCTGTGATGACAGACTTGTTCTTCCTGATGTGTAAGACGTAAGAGATAGGGAAAATACTCTGAGAGTTCAAGAAGATAGAATGATTCCAATTGAACAGAAAGCGAGCGCAGATGTGTGAAAAGGAACTAATCCTATAATAAGTCATATTTACAAAATTATAAGACGAATTATTTACATCAGAATGGAAAAACTAGTAGTACCCGCACTCGGGGATGATTAGTTTAGATTCAGGAAAAATGTAGGAACTGCCAAAACTGACCTCACCACTTATCTTCGCAGAGAGATTTAAGGGAAGACAAACCTGTTTTTATAGCTTCTGTAGATCTGGAGAAAGCTTTCGATAATATTGATTGGAAGACCATCTATGAAATTCTCAAGGCAGCAAAATCAAATGTTCAAATGTTTGTTAATCTTAAGGGACTTAACTGCGGGCTCATCAGTCCCTAAACTTATGAACTACCTTATACAAAAGACGACACAAACATCCAAGCCCGAGGGGGGATTCAAGCCCCCGACGGGGAGTGCCATCGCGCATCGTAGTATAGCTCCTCAATGCTCTTGGCCACTCCGCCGCTGCCTCAAGGTAGCAGGAGTAAAACATGGAACGAAAATTATATAAACCTGTACAGAAGGTAGATTGAAGTAAGAGATTTGATGGGCATGTAAGGGACGCTGTTACCAACTAGTTTAAATTATGCTAAGGACAACAGACGCATTAATGCCCGAGGGAGGACCTGAACCTCCAACGGGGAACAGCTGCGAACTCCGCAGCAAGCAGCCCTAGACTTCACGGTCATTCCTGCGCGGCGTATGGTGCACAGACCGTCCCGTCATGGGGCAGTTCACCGCCTCGAAGCGTTATAAAAATGAACGGAATCCTACGTTGATGGTAGTGAATTCGCCGTTGCTGCAGAATATTTTTGGTTGAACGCATTTTCAGATTTAGTTTAGAAATTGTGGATGAAGTTCATTTAGCGTCTCACACAGTGCTCTGCGAAGATTTCGAGAAATGATTGCGATCATACAATACGCTGTCAAAATTACCTTGGGACATGCCGAAAATTTCGAGGCACTTGTCTCTGTCAGCCACCAGCCGTTCTCGCACTATTACTTTCTCCACACATGGCAATGTGAGGGAAGCGCGTCAGCGTTGGCAAAATCTGTGGCTAACTTCTTTCATCTCGTCAAGTCAGTGGGTAACTCCACTGAAGGTTACTCTGAAACCTGACGGTGCCGAACGCCTGTGCGGCGATTTTCAGCTGACAGTCAACGCGCAACAAGTAGCAGACTCTTACCCCGTTACCCGACGGAGGAATTGTTGACAAATTTCCAATGGGGCCACTTCTTCTCATTGCCTTTCACGATGCCTACCTGCAGTTGCCAATGGAGGCAACTTTTGGAACGCTTTTGGTTATTAACACTTCCTTTGGACTTTACTAACTTAATCGGTTGCCTTTTGGAATCTCGTAGGCCCAAGGATTATTTCAAGACAATCTCTGCTGTGTAATCTGCTTGGATGATACATGGTGAGTAGAATCTATACAGGCGGTCATCTAAAAACCATAATGGCTGTATTTTAACGCCTCCGGAGAATTGTCTTAGTTACATTCTGGAAAAGTGCAGTTTCTCATTCCCGAAGTTGCATTTTTTTCGTCACGTGTTAAGATGTCCTTAGTTCTCTAGATGACCACATCAGGGTCTTTACCGACTTACAAGTGCCCAATAACGTGAAGGAGCTCCAGTATTTCTTAGTTAACTCTCTTAAACACCGAGTGCAATACAGTCGTCTTAGAGACCGCAAAAGGAACTAGTTATCATCCGTACATATTTCTACTTAATTGTTACTCATATAATATCAGACAAATATAAATAGCTTGGAAAACTTACAGTTCTTGTCACTTCGGTACCAATTTAGGGGATAAAAATATATGAATGCTTAACTATGCAGTATATCGTTCTAGCTGTAACCAGCTTACTTTGCGGTGCCATGGGAAGAAAAAGTGTTGGGTTTGGTGACAGATCCTTGTGTGTACCTTTGTCCCGTCCGTAAAATAATTATCCTCGGAATGTATATATTTCGTTGCAAGCATTAGCATATTACGTCGCCGGAGACAGAACGCCTGCATGATGCGTATCCTGCACGATCTGTATGTTCCGCACGGTGCCGCATTACGCCTGTAAATATCTTGAAGGGAAGACGTGGCAGTCTTGCACTGACATTTTTTGTCAATTTTTGTTTAATCTCACTGATATTTTGTACACTTATGTATAAGATTCAAATATGCTTTTAAAAAAATCACAAATTTTAACATTTTAATGCTGTGAGAGAATTTTGAATATTTCGTTACATTAATATTTTAAGGTATACTTTCTCATTATTTCCAGACAAACCTGGCAGTTTTCTTTTATGGTAAAGTAATCTACACTATGATTAAGTGCAGTAACTTTTTCGTAAATTTATTTTCTGTGATATTTTGGATTCGAACATTTTTACGTGCAATTTTTTCAATATATTCCCAACCATAAAACAGTTTATAATGTCTGGATTAAAATTGTGAGAAACAAGGAAAATAAAAGAAAAATTATGCCATACCTTATTTAAAACTGGCCATATCCTCATATCCTTATTCCAGTTCTTCCTCATCCTCTGCAGCTCACTTAGCTCCTCTGCCCCTTTGCCTAGCAATTTTTTCTGTTTTCTGTACTGAAATCTCTGCCTTGCTCGTCGATCATCTGCAGTATCTGCTCAGTAAAGACTCCACGTATAAATCCCAACTGAGAATGTGAAGTCTTGTTACATTCCCATCATTCAACACTGTGACAGCTTCCAAAGCAGAACTCTTCACTATCACATTGGAAACAAAAACAGTCTTCGGACACCTCTTCCAAATAAGAGCATTGTAATTTTCATTTGGGTTCTGCGTTTTCCCATGCAGACATTTTTCTAGCAGTTCTGGTGAAGCCAGTGCTCAAGCAGTTGGTTAACAGCAATTGCAACATCATAAGGAAGGTTACTTTTCTGGATGTAAGTTTACCTATTTTCCATACTTTTCAGAGATTTGCACCACTCATTGGAACATAGGCTATGTTGAGGTGTAGTGTCTGTCGACAAGTAATGAAACCAAATGGCCCAAACTGATTTCCTCATACTATCCAAACCTATGAGGTTACTTTTAATTGCAGAACTGTAATATACTTGTAGGCTGTCAGTTCTCTTCTTTGTCAGACTGTTTTATCAACCATTGTTTCCCTATCATTTAGTAGCTTGCAATTATTGTCTTCAACACGTCTTCTGAATATGGCCAAGGCACTCCAGTTTTTCAACTGGCAACTAGAATAATCTTTGTTCATATAGTCATATATTTTAAAATCGAATCTCGCACTGATATTTTACAGGTATATATAATCTTAAAGATCAAAATAAAAGAAACATACAAAGTAATTATTAATAAATATAGTTCATGATTCTCTATCTACTGTTTAATCATGCGATTCAATTTCAAGGAAAACGTATCACATACAAATGAATTTAACTTTTAAGAGCGCCATCATTACTAACCAAAGAAAGCGGCGATGATGAGAGAAAATGGAACGCTATTTTTTTTCAACAATATAGTACATCTATATTTCGCACCGTAGGAAAAATTGTGTATCACAGCCCCTTCCTCTTTTTACATTTCAATATTGCGGGATAAACAACTGAAGGTAAGCCTCCGTGTGTGCCATAATCACCCTAAATGTAACCTCATCTTCTTTCTGACTAATATTCGTAGGAAGAATAAATATTGTGGTTGATTCCTCTATAATGGTACGCTCTCAGAACTTCCACAGAAACATATATCGGGACGCAGAGTGCATCTTTTGTAGAGTGTGCTACTGGAGTTTATCAACCTCCATGGCGCTTTCATAATAATTGAATTTGTAATTAAGCGTGCAAGCACTTCTTTGGATCTTCATTCTCTCTTCTATAAGTCTTACCCAGTAAAGGTCCCAAACAGACCTGCAATATTTAAGTGTTGTCCAAACGAATGTTTTATATGCTACTTCGTTTACTAATCAAGTACACTTTCTGCAGATTCTTGCAATTTTCTACAATTAATTTTATGTGATCGTTCGACTTCAGATCATTTCCAGATAATTCATAGCAGCTGCTGCTTCCATTAACTGCTCTTCAGTCGAGTAATTTATCGTTCTGTCAGCTAAGATTTTGTAACTTCTTCTTGTCGTGATTCATAATAGCTGCAGTATCAGAATTACGTCTGTTATTTCGGACACCATATTTTGATGGATACATCTAAGTAATTAAATGTGATAGAAGCCACTATAAACCAGGACGAATGACAATTGACAATAAAAAAATGCCAGTATATACTGCAAACAAAGTGAGAAAAAGTGTGGATTGAGGTAAGCTACACGGCCAGAAGTCATTACAAGGATATCTTTTCGTATTTCCATAAAGGATTTTTTGATAAATTTCTGTGATTTTTTGTGTGTGTTGATATCAAGAGTTAGTCACTATGGTTTAGCGAATTTTTACACACCCTATTTATCAGGTCACATAATATGTCCACTTACTGGTGGCACGGTCGCTAGCAAACACAACGTTGGAATGAAAATATGTTAATGAGGCACTGAAAGTTACCACTTACCAGTCCGCTAAATCAATTCCTGGCAAATTACTAACGTTTTCCATACATATGCTAAAACCACAGAGCGCTGTCTTTCGTAATTCTATCAACTGAGCTATCCAAGCACGACTCACGATCCATACTTAACATTTTACTTCTGCTCGCTTACTGCCTTCCAAATTTCTTACCTTTGAAATGCAACCCGGTGCAACACACAGACTTAATTCTTCGAGGCAGTTTCAGATGAGACCACACTAAATCCATAAGTAAAGTGGTTGTTTCATCAAAACAGCCTGCATTGGATCTATCGATGGTGTAATGGACAGTATGATAGGCATTTCCATGTTTCTCGGTACAATCGAGGTCACACTGTCGTGACCTTTATCGATGAAATTGACGTTACATGACCTGTTAGCGGGTTGTAATTTCCTGCAGATTATTGCATCATTGGATTTGCTTCGGTCACAGCTCGCCATTACCACATTAGGGAAAGCTGGAAAGCCGTTGTCAATTTGGTGATACCATCGACTCCTGAAGAGTCCTGCTGCTTGTTTGTACATTTAAGTAATGTTCCAGTCGTCTCTTCTTGCTAGGTTCATATAATACAAACGATATAAAAATCGTCAATATGAAAATCAAGAAATAAAAAAGAGACATAAAAAACAATGGCAGCTCAAAATAAGGACACACATTTTGCGCTTTTATTTCATCTGATCGCTCGTTAATCTGTTATTTGGTGGTGATAATAAAGTAATATTCTAGGGCAAATATAAAAATTTAATATACAGTCAATAAACTGAAAAATCTATGGCAGTTTAATACTTTGGAAATTCTAATATACGACTATATTACGGATTCCTTCAAGCGTCTCACAGACACGCGAGGCAGGGATTCGACAGTGACAGTTCAGCCAAGGTGTTCGTTGTAGTGTGAGTGGCACGTTAATATTGCCTGAGGATGTACTCCATTCAAAACGACATACCTAAGCCTCTGCTACATGTAACTCTCACATTTCACTGTGAAATCTTATGACTAGCTACTGCATGTTAAAGAGACGTCAGTGGTTAACAATTGTGCTATAAGAGTTGACTGTTGTTAATTAAATACACCGAAAATGAAATACATCCAGTAATCCCAAGTCTATAACTTGCTTTTCCCCACGGGTAGAAATATTCTTTGCAGTTGTGAGATAATGTTTGTTGAGAGAGCGACCAGCCTTCCGACAGAACGTGCTGTGGTGCCACGCCAGCAGCCGACTAAGCTACCTGAGAACGAATCAAGCCGCATCCCAGTAGCTTCACTTCGATCAGTAATTCATCTACCTGCGAAACTTCACCATTTTTTCCTGAAAACCCTGCAAGACGAGTAAAAATTATTATTGGGAAGATGTGCTTGAGTAGTTCTGTGGGTTCACCACTTGGCCAAGAAAGACAAAGCATCCGAGCTCCAGACTTGATCGAAGTGTGCTGCAGCGTGAAATTTTCATTCTCGAACCATTGTCCAGGCTTCGGGTACCATCTCTCTGCAACAACCTTTCTTTCAGATATACTGTTGTTGCAAGTTTCAGAGGGAAACTGTATCAACTATATGAGCTCTCATGGACTATTATCGACCAGACGACACCTGACTCCCTCGTGAAGATAATCTTACTCCATCTCACATTTCACACAGTAAGGAAATGAGCTGCTTCGTTACAAGACAAAAAAATGTTCAAATGTCTGTAAAGCTATGGAACCGAAGTACAGTACTCATCAGCCCCTTCACTTACAGACTACTTAAACGAACATATAAGGACACAATACATACCCTTTCCCTAGAAAGGAACCACACCTCTGTCGGGGAGAAGCCACGTACTTCGCCGCAATACACATGTGGGTGCACGACCATTTTCGCACGACGATGGAAGTTATTTATGCACACCAGCAGCCGACAATGATGCATTCAGCAACAACAGTAGACGTACATAGCAAGACTCCATTTTACATTACTCCTGATAATGCTGACAATGTCATCTTGGATATACTGTAGTGTGCAGGTGTCAAGCAGAATGACTCCCATGGCATTTTTCTACCAACTATGTTCCTCCATGAAAGTCATTTTCAATCCACGGACATGGGACACAACATTATAACATGGAATGCTATTGAGTTTCACTGCGATACTCTCATTCAAACAGCTGGTAATTTGATTACATTAATACGCTAAATCCACAAGGGAGAGTTTGTAAGTGGTGATAATGACGTGATCCTATAAGCTCTGCCTTCTTAATTGTGTATGCTGTAAGTAGTCTATCCATCAGAGTTAGATCAAGTCCAAACCGAAAGTAAGAGTTACACCTATAGCCCTTGACTCAGTAATTGGACATAATTAGGATGTGTCACAGATGCCAATATAATGTGTATAAACGTAGTTAATACGATCTTAACTGGTGTTTGCAAACCTAATCATTTCTAACTTATAATTTGTCACAATTACGTTGCCACTGAAACTGATGATTTAGGTGACAACATTTGTACAGAAGGCTCCTACAGGTGGTTTGTTTTCGGTATAATATTCTAATCAGTAGCTTCAGTTCTACCCAGGCTAGATTTACCTATTTTCTTCTTTATTTATCTTGCATTTGTGAAGCTAGATCTCGTCACACAGCTCTTTTCTGTCATAGAGATTCTCGTATTCCCAGCATTAAATTTAAAATATTACATGATTACAAATTATACGTTACATGCCCACAGATTAGAAAAATCTTGTAAATGTGACGCTGTAACACCAAATGCATACGCAGCAACTTGTAAAAAAAAAACTATCCACTACAAAGGGTAATTTAGGCATGTGATAGGAGATGAAATCCTCACAATTAAATCGTTTGTATGGGTACATAATCTTGATTATCTTGATGCCTTAGAAATATCTGTCATCATTAAGGATTCTGAGGGGCATATTAGCAATTGCATAGCTTATATCATTATGTCATTCGTTCTGCATACAACGGCACTTGGAAGCTATACAGTGTAACCAAACAGATGATCGATAGCCAAGAAATAACTTAATTGCTGCTGATTTCTCCTGCAATTCTTATCCTGTGCATGAAATTTCTGGACATGACTTTCCACACCATAGAATATCTGTGGGATTTGTCTCAGTTACTTTATGCCCATCAATAATTTCTCACGCATGTCCTCAGTGGAGGATAAATGTTTAAGTGATACATGTCAAAAACGTGCCTTTGAGCACGTGACATTACATTTTGGACTATCTGTGCTGATTGTGGCCATGTCTCTTGGCCTGGAGTCTGTTAGTTAGATTCCTTGCATGTGTGATAAAGATTAAATTTTGTTAATCGCTTAACCCTGTACATTGCCTTATTACCGAATGTCTATTGTGTGTAATTTTCAGGTAAGAGGCAAATGACCTGAGCCCTGTCCTTTTCACCTATTCGAAGACTTTCATCCTGTACTTGCCCCCAGAGGCTATCTGTCTGTTCTGCTTGTATGTAATTAGGGTGCAATTTCGCTGTGTATTTTCCACAAAGCTCTCTTGAGTTTTGTGTGTGTGTGTGTGTGTGTGTGTGTGTGTGTGTGTGTGTGTGTGTGTGTGTGTGTCTATTTTACGGCGTTTAGTTAGAGTCATAAGATATTATAAATATTTATGTACGTAGCTGGTTCTCGTTGTAAGGCTGAAGGTGTAGAACCATAGGTGACTAATGAAGTAGATTGTACTGAGACGTCAGGTTCCACGTGCAGAAGCTAAGACAACTGCCACTATTTCGCGAAATTAAATCCTTAATACTTGTGCAAGAAATCAAAGAACGGACTCCAGGACTGCGGACGCGGGCTTAAGCTTTCGAAAACATCCTTAAGAGCACGATAACACATGCCTCTGTGGGTCATAGCGACGTCTGACCTTACATTTGATATGATACATAGTTATGCAGTTAGAAGCCAAGATCTTCGAAATCTTTGGCTATCATAATAACTATCGTGGATTCATTAATGACCCCATCAATCATTAGTATGTCCAAGTACTTTAATTTATTTTTATAGTAATTGTTTTATACACATTCATTTTGGCTTGTTTACAACTGCTTCAGTCAAAATATGAGGTATAAGAAAACCAGAAACTCATACAAAACATGTTTATTTGAATGCTTTATTTTTTTCAATTCACAATTCTGAGGTAATTTTAATGTAATAAATTTTTCATTGTAGTAGTAACTCTTTCTTGCTTCATCTGCCTAGTGAACTATAGACTAAAACAATCTCAGAAAAGAAAATTCCATGGGAAATTTTATACAAAAATAACCATTGAAATCGGCGATAAATGCCGAGATTGCCATCTATGGGTGTTTACAAAACTTCTGACTTGTGTTTACTTCAAAGATGAAGCTGCTAGACGCTGTTTGTTACCATTGAAATTGCGTGCAAGAATCGATAGACATCATACTGGCTGACGATGTCAAAGTTGCGCCCGTACATGTTCATCATATTGTGCCAGTAAATAGCCAAAACGTCTATTAAAACTGTTATAATATGAGTTGGAAGTGAAAAAATAATATCATGTACATAAAATACCAAAATAACAAAAAAGACACCACTGGAACATTCTTTTGTGTATACATTGGCAATTTCGATTGATAGAAACACTAATCACGTTGGAGGGTGCAAAAATGAAAGATATCAGCAATAGAAATGACGTCAACGGTGTCAAATTAGTCATAAAGCTAAAAATATTAATAAAGGGTTTGCATTACAATTACTTATTACCATAATTAAATATTGAACCAAAGATATGTAGAACGAGTAACATATGCTGTTACAGTGTAATTAGCCATTGTGCCATAAACAAGTCAAAGCATCAAACAGTCGAAAAGTGAGCAATTTAAAATTTCAACAGGTCAGAATAGTAAAACAAATCGAAGGCATCCAAAAACAAAATGCAATAAGGTTTCATACATGTACAAGAAATGTAAGAATTTACAGATATAGTTTCTCAAAATGAAATACCAAGATCTCACATTAATAATTTATTCAATGTCGACCGGTGCCGTCGCGGTTAAGTAGCCGTCTATTTTTTTTTAATTGTGTATTTTTATATAGTGACTAAGTGCAATGTTGCACTTATTATTTTATACCCATTTTTTTAACAAGATGACCTGCTTGTAAAATAGATATGTGGGCAAATGATGGTGACACAGTTCGTCGAAACCGGTCGTCATTGAATAAATTATTAATTTGTAATATTGGCATTTCATTTAGAAAACTATAAAACGATCAGATCGCCTCCAAAACCGACATGTCAGGTATTCTTAATTTACAGATAGTTGAAATAGCCATTGGCTTTTACGCTAAAACGTAAGTAAATCAGTAAAGCAGAAAAGGGAATAGGATGGTAGGGGGACAGAACAACAAGATAAACAGTCACAAGGCCAGTAATACGAAAGTAACAAATGTTGCGTTCCAAGAATACTAATCCATAGAAACAGAAGAGTAAAGCATTCTGTAGTAATTCTTCAGTTTCTCCAGGCGTATTTGACAATGAAAATATTCACGAGTGTACTGCCGCTCTATAGTGTCCAACGGGCGATCATACATGTGACCATCATCAGGTGAACTGACAGACTGAGCTCCTGGAAACGCGCCGGCACGGAGATCCGCACACTACGTCTGCTCGAAGGGAACTGGGTTCTAGCCCGGTAGCGGGCGATTTAAATTCCTCGGCCCGCGGAGCGCCCCCTCCGCGGTCCGCGCCCCGCGCCGCGGTCGCGCAGTGGAACCGACTGCGACGGCGTCTGAGATGACGTCGGTGTGAGGGCTCTGTCCGCCGTGGTCGTCACTTCGTTACGTTTGCTAGATTTACTCTAAATTAACCCAATCGCTGGTTCCCAAGTTTTGCTAAGATTATAGCCACAGTCACGGTTTATGAGGTCGTCACTTGGACGAATTTCAATGGCCTCTAACGACGCAGTCCCAGTATCTCGACGTCTGTACCAGAATCCTAGCGCTTTCATACTCCATCGCATGATTATCCGACAAACAATGTTCAGCGACCGCCGACTTGCTCGGATACATCAATCGTGTGTGCCTCTGGTGTTCAACGCATCGATCCTGGACGGTACGCATCGTCTGTTCAATATATGACTTTCCACACTGACACGGAATCTGGTACACGCCGGTCTTCCTCAAACCGAGATCATCTTTGGCGCACCCCACCAGTGCACGTATTTTATTCGGCGGACAAAAAACAGTTCCAACCTGGTGTTTTTTTTTTTTTTTTTTTTTTTTTTTTTTTTTTTGTTCAAAATGCGAGCGACCTTCCCCGAGAGTGCGCCGGTATATAGAACGAACGCAGTGCCTACATCCTCCCTCGTGTTTTCATCAGTTTCCACAGGTTGTGATGTAGTGGTTGGGCGGAGAGCCCGCTGAAACTGCCACTCTGAGTTCCCATTTTTTCGAAATACAGTTCTCAGGGGTCGCTCCGCGGACCGAGGGTATTTAAATCGCCCGCTACCGGGCTAGAACCCAGTTCCCTTCGGGCGGATCTCCGTGCCGGCGTCTTTCCAAGAGCTCAGTCCGCCAGTTCACCTGATGATGGCGACATGTATGATCGCCGAAATATTGTGCCCGTTGGACAAATGTTCAAATGTTCAAATGTTTGTAGAACTTATGGGACTCAACTACGGAGTCTTCAGTCCCTAAGCTTACAAACTACTTATGAACTAGCTAAGACTAAGGTCGGCACAAATATCCATGCCCGAGGGGGGATTCGAACCCCCGACCGTAGTGGCCGTGCAGACCGTGACTGAAGCGCCTCAGTACCTTCGGGCCGGCCGCGGTGGACGAGGGTACTGAGGCGCTTCAGTCACGGTCTGCACGGCCACTACGTCGGGGGTTCGAATCCCCCCTCGGGCATGGATATTTGTGCCGACCTTAGTCTTAGCTAGTTCATAAGTAGTTTGTAAGTTTAGGGACTGATGACCCCGTAGTTACGTCCCTTAAGCTTAACAAACATTTGAACTTTTTTTTTAAGTCCCTTCGGACACCGCGGCCGGCCCCGTTAAACACTATGGACCGGCAGTACACCCGTGGATATTTTGATTATCATTCTGTAGTAAATCATCATTGACTCACTGACGATGTTAACTGCTTTGCAGTGTTTATCATCTGATGATGGCGTACGCTTGCCTGAATGCGACCAGGAAAAAAAAATTCTGCGATCTGGCCTGTTTTAATTTTAACTATTGCTTTAAGATTGGTGTGACTCCATCATGCTTTCTAAAATTACTAAAAAATTGGCAATATATTGTACCCTCCTTTGGCCAGTGACATGTGTGTGCTTACCATTGGACATTTGAGTTGGACCCCTATACGTATCGTTACTGTAATTTTGTTTGAACCTGTATAATTTCTTAGCTCCATCTCTCACTTTGTCTTCACTTGCGTGTGTCGGCAGGCTTCATCACGGTGAGCGAGTGGTGCGCCGCCATGGAGGCGAAGACGGGCCTGACGCTGCCGTGGCGCATGCTCAAGGACAAGCTGGTCAGCGTGGACTCCGGCACGGGCCGCGTGCAGTACGTGACCACCTTCCAGGAGCACCTGCCCGGCCGGCGAGCCGTCGTGAGTACAGCCAGAGCCCGCTGCACGCTCACGGTAAAGCGACCGCCGGTCAGCGGCCCGCCCTATACTCTCTACTGACCCACCTGACCACGTGGCTTCTCTCACAGAGCGTACTGCAGAGCCCCGTATGTCGACCGCACTCCATCACAGTAGTTCACGAGTAACTTTGGCTTTACATAAATTTATCCATATTATTTGGATTTTTCTGAGGTCTGCGACGGTATTATAAGCTTTTTTGGAATAATTAATGCTGCAGCAGTCACTATTTATTAATATTTTTATTGGCACGACGCGTTTCAGCAGCACGCTGCCATCATCGGTTGCATTTTTACAGTTATTGGTTACATTCTTGACTTATTATGTTTTGTGTTGTGGATGCCAGTGAGGTTATGTTTGGACATTTTTAACAGTTTTGATAATCTTGATAATCTTGTTGTCTGGCTCACACAACACAAGAACATTGTTACATATACACTTACAGCACATGTGGATATTTTGTATTTGAAGGTTACTGTAAAAATGCACCCGATGATGGCAGCGTGCTGCCGAAACGCATGGTGCCAATAAAAATATTAATAAATAGTGACTGAGTGACTGCTGCAGCATTAATTATTAAAAAAAAGAAAAAGAAAACAAACTACTTTGGCTTTAACGCAGTCCCTAGAGTAACTGGTCGCTGCCCCACTTATTTGTAAAGTATCGTAGTAGGAGGCTTGAAGATTATAGTTGTAGTGTTACAGAAACAGGACCCTTTGCTGTCGATATGTATCTCTGCCCGACTGTTTACAGTCACCCTTTCTTTAAATAAGGTAACGGGTCAGATTGGGAAAATTGTACTAAAACGTAACATCAGACCGGTTTTCAAACCAACAAAGAAGATATCCCAAGCTGGTTGGTTGGTTGGATGGATGTTTAAGGGGGGACGAAACTACATTGGTCATCAGTCCCCCATTTCACCACAAAGCGTCCAAAGAATACTGTGGGCGGAAAAGAGACAGGCCCAGAGTTAACGTGTAAAGTTGGAGAAGAATCCCACTTAGTCCATAAAACATCATCTAAAATGACGAGAAACAAAACGAAAGGAGACCATCACATAAAGATTGCTTACGACAAGGAAGCCGATGGCTGTGGTTGGCCAACCATTAAAAGAAAATAGGAAAAGTCAACCACTCGGCAGTACAAGGAAATCTCTAGTTAGAGAGAATGATAAAAAACCGCTCGAATAAAACGTAAAACGGAATCTGCCATTGTACATCGTCACCTAAAACTTCTGATAAAATAGCAGGGGCGTTAAAATTTCTCCGCAAGGTGGCTAAAACGGGGCAGTCCAACAATACGTGGACGACTGTCAAATAGGAGCCACACCGACATTGGGGCGGGTCCTCGCCCCGAAGGAGATGTCCATGGGTGAGCCACGTGTGCCCAATGCGGAGGCGTCACAAAACCACCGCGTCCCGGCGAGAGCCACGTATGTATGAGCGCCACGCAGCCGTAGTCTCCTTGACAACCCGGAGCTTGTTGGGCGTGCTCAGGTTACGCCGCTCAGCATTCCAAAGCTGATGTACCCGACGGCGTAACAAGGTACGGAGATCTGGAGCTGGGAGACCGATCTCTAAGATAGGGGCATTTACCGCCTGTTTGGCAAGCCCATCGGCACGTTCGTTGCCTGGGATGCAGACGTGACCCGGAGACCAAAGAAACACCACTGATCTGCCAGACTGAACAAGAGCAAAAACAGCCTCTCGGATGGCCATCACCAATGGCGAACGTGGGTAGCACTGTTCCAGAGCGCGTAAGCTGCACTACAAAGAAGGAAAGACTCCCCTGAGCAGGAACGCATATGCTCGAGAGCACGGAAGATGACCACCAGTTCTGCAGTATAAACACTGCAGCCCTCTGGCAGAGATTACTGCTCAACAAGGTCGCCGTGGACGTAGGCAAAGCCAATGCGGCCGCTTACCAACGAGCCATCCGTATGAACAATGTCGTAGCTGGGGTGCTCAGCAACGACAGCAGATATATCCCAAGCCCTCAGATCTGTACAAGATAAACGTTCTCCTTTACCAGCAAGTAGGGGTTATAAAATTCCACGTTCCTGTGGTAAAGTCAACATCGGAACAACTAAGAGGAGTGAAACACGCGTCTAAAGGAACACAAAAGTCTATGACGACATGGAAAAACTGAAATATCAGCTGTGGCGGAACACTGCTTACAACCGGGAAATCATATAGTAAAATTATCTGAGACGGAAATTGTATCTTCTATGGCCAATTATTGTCCACGGTTGTATAGAGAAGCGATTGAAATGTAAAACATAATGATAATTTCAATCGAAAAGAAAAGATTATGTAACTCAACGATAGGGTAAGGTGGTACAAATTCGATATAGGTACAATTCCGATCAACATAAGTTTTCGCGCCATTTGTCTGTCTCGTAGTGTCTCGTTGTGTCGCGTTGTAGAGTAGCAGGTTTCTACAGCTCCTCCTGTCTTTTCCAAGAAGACACCGCTTTGCGGTAAGGAGATATAATTTTTTTTTCCCTTTAAAGAGGTAAGTGAAGCTATTTACTCTAACGCGCTCTTATAAATCATCTAGTTAAGGGTGACTGGATTCGCTGCCAAAAATGCAATGTTTGGTACCACGAAGTATGCGTTGGTGCGTGACAGAAAAAGTGCTTTTTATGTGGAAGATGCCCGTAATTAAAATTGTACGAGGAAGTGATCAGAATTTTACATAGTGTGGTACATTTTCGATCGATGTTCCTCAATTCCATGTCCTTTTTTATGTTTATACCAACATTTGTAACTGTATAATATTTGTATTACCTATAAATTAAAAATCCAAGAACAAGTGCCATAGTTAAAATTATTCATATTCTCAATTTATTTCCAGTTATAATAATATTTGTCCGAAATGATGGAATTCGACCACCTTACCCTATATGGACAATCGATGGTTGTTTTAATCTTTGACATGGTTGGATAGTATAGCTTTATCTTTGACAAGGATCATCGCTGCTTATCACGTAGATCTTAGCCACACCCAGTTTAAATTGTATTTAAGAAGTTTTCAGACCTCCAACCAGTCAGTCTGCAAAAATCAACAGACGGACAGCCTCTGAAGACGTCCGACGCAGCATCGGACGAAAGGTTAGGAAGCAGCAAGATTCCAAGAACACGGCCTTACAACCCAGAAGATATAATACCTACAATGTTTACACACGTTTTTCCCATTCACAGGTAGACGTATTAAGTGAAAACTTGGGTTGCATACTAAGGTTTGGTGCTCATTAGGAATATAAAATCTTGACTTCTAAGGTGAAGCAATCAAGACCTATGGACATTTATATCAGAAAATTTGGCACTCGTGAATTAACTCATCCAAACCTGTCAGCTACTTTAAGTTTCCCTAGAATCACGAATTATCGGACGAAATGTCTCACAGAGTAAATAAAGCACAAACAGTACAAACATCGTTTATCAGCGAAAGTTCTCAATTTCATATGAATAAAATGTGATCTCACCTCCTTCATTGGTAAGTTCCGTTGTCTGATGTGTTGTTACGTCCTGCACGTCTGTGTAATCCTAGCCCTTTAAAGCATAGTGCAGCTGATCAGCTACATACCTTATTTTTCCCATTGTCTCCCAAACTGATCAAAATTATTCCACGAATTCATTTGTCGCTGCTCGTACACGTAGTAGTCCATCGCATAACGCTACTGAATCAGTTCGACAGTTAAGTGCATTGAGTTACTCCTAACTTGTGCGATTGTTTGCTTTAATATTCCTCCTTTGCCAGGTAAAAGTAGTCAATGACTTATTACTGTTGCATTCTAGAAAGATGAGAGGTATAATAGTGACATTTATTGCAACGGGTACATCATGGAAGCACTATAAAGCTGACCAACTATGAACTGTTTGTTACTAATAGTGCATAATAATTTTAAGGAATTTTCTTTTTCAACATTTTTCTCTCATTATACAGGGAGAATCACCTAACGCTTGCACCGCAAATATTGGAAAAACGGAAAGTGCGATTGAAGTGCGATTTTCACAGAATGGATTGGTAGTCAAGGACTCGTATTGTTAGCCAATAAACAGATAGTAAAAATATCTAGAAAGTGTATTTTTTACGCAAACATACAGTTTTTCAAATGGAACAATTGTTATTTCTATCATGCACTGAAATTTTTGACACCAGCTGTGTACAAAGAATTTTGAATGATATTTTATCACGTTTAGTTTGGCAGGTACAACCATTTAACATTTTGAGAGGGGAAGCTACGACGCAGTAGCTGACTGGCTGGTGGTTATAAGACAGTGGGCCGTGTCCCAGGGGCTAGCCACTCGGCCAGTTAACTACGCTACCGCAGCCTCCGCTCCCGAAAATTTGAACGGTTGTAGCTGCCAAACTAAACGTGATAGAAATGTCATTCAAAATTATTTCTGCACAGCTGGTGTCAAAGATTCCAGTGCATGATAGAAACAACCATTGTTCCATTTAAATACTGTATGTCTGCATAAAAAATACACTTTCTAAGTAATTTTGCAATCTGTTTGTTGGCTAAAAATACGAGCCTCTGACTACAAATCCATTCTGTGAAAACCGCACATCAATCGCACTTCCCGTTTCCGCAATATTTGCGGTGAAAGTGTTAGGTGATTCACCCTGTACATGCACTATACATTAATCGTGGTATTTTCATAGCTTCAAATAAAAAATCATGCATTTAAGTGTTAAATTTCTTTTAAGTAGCTCAGTCAGTCAATCTACTAACTGTTCAAATAGGGAACAGCCATCTACGTGTTAACGAAGAGTTGTTTTGGGTTTAGATTTCAGTTTCATAGACGGCGGCAGAATATTAAGCATCGGCATATTAAGTAAATAGTTTTCTCGCAATTTTTCCGAATTTTCGAAATGCACGAAACTGTTCTTGAAGTTTGTTTAGCGCAATATGCAAACGAAATCTAAGAGTACCGTACATCACACTTTTGCATATTCCAACTGCAATTTTTTCAGTGGTTTCTAATACGGAATACTTTTGGTTAAATATGACGCCCAATTGTCTGCTCAAGCATTAAGTACCAAGCAATATCCGGTATGGTGATGATACGGGAAGCAGACTACCAAGTTTGTAATGAATCAGCTATTTATTTTTCTGAAGCGTCAACTTACTTCAGATTTATGTTGTCAGAAACATATGTTAAATAGCCAACCGGTATTGGCAGTATTCAGTTTTGCAGTAATATTTATTTTGTCGAGCCCTGAGTGGCACTTCATTTGGATTTAATGATAGACCTTATTAAAACTTTACATTTATAATACAAATTTTCTCATTTAGCTATTTACAAACGTAAATACGCAGTGCCAACACGGAGCTGAATCCACGTACGTTTCATTTATATGTCGAGTTTGGTAATACAGCACTTGAATAATTTTTGGGATGGAAATGTTTCGACAGCCAAATAATATTTTCATTTTTCTTTCTGTACAGACTTTCTCTCGTCTTTGTTCAGACTTAGTATAACGTACTTTTCCTCCTTCCTAACAACAAAAGATTGTTAATTTCATTATAAAACCAAGGTGAAAATTAACCTCAACAGTATGTGTTCACCTCGAAGTATGCTACACAGCTCAATTCAGAAAACGGAGAATGTTATCCGTTTGTGAGACACCTCAGTAGTTTTATTGAAATAGTTTTATTGAAATAGTTTTATTGAATAAGTAGTTTTATTGAATAATATTGAATAAAACTCGCATTATTAACCCAAGAATGCCTGATCACAAATTAAGTAAAGTTTTAATGACATGCCATCCCCTCAGCATGATTCGACGAAATACTCACATCGGCGGTCGCTGCAAGAGTGTGCCTGAAGGCCACACGCAGAGCGTTCCCTGGCCGTACCGGAAGTTAGAGTGATTTCAAAGCCTACTGTTGCAGAGAGATCTCTTCTGTTACCACTTTGGTCCATGATTATATTCGTACCACACTAAGAGCAAGCTACTTCGCTATCTTGTCAAGTAAGGGTGTCTCTGGCTACATAGCAGACGGTAGTGCTGATGACATACGAAGCTATGCGTTTTTAACTATAGTAAACGAGGCCTAAAGCAGGAAGCGGCGACTGTAAGCCATTGCGCGGCAGTCAGTCAATATTAAAAGCAACCATCCACATTCATACGAACACACAAATTCAATCACATGGGTGGAAACATATACAGGGTGTCCCAGCTATATTGTCCTCCCAAAATATCTCTGGAACAATAACAGCTATTGGAAAACGAATTTCACCTGTATCAATGTACGGCTAGGGCCCATGAATGTACATACTTGGAAACATTCTAAAACGAAAGCAAATGTGTTTTTTAACACAAACTTATGTTTTTTTTATACGGACACCCTACATTTTTTCTTCAGCAATCCATAGCATGACAAATCACATTAACAGTGGCGTCGATTGCATCGCAATATTCCAATTACATCCCGAGATATTGCGACGAGAAGTTGACGCTTGAAAAACCCGAAATATGCTGCTAGCGCACGTCCTGATGCTCAGGCGTGAACCCCCATCCTGGAATGTACGACTTTAATGCAGGATCGCAGCAGACCGTATTATTCGTTTCGGACCTCTTGGTAAGTATGGAAGTGCGATTACGCGTGTCAATCACATCGTCATTACGGGCAGCATGGGGTTCACGCCTGAGCCTCAGGACGTGCGCTAGCAGCGTATTTTGGGATTTTGCAGCGTCAACTTCGCGTCGCAATATCTCGGGATGTAATTGGAATATTGCGATGCAATCAACGCCATTGTTTATATGATTTGTCATGCTGTGGATTGATGAAGAAAAAATACAGGGTGTCCATTAAAAAAAACATAATTTTGTGTTAAAAACACATTTGCTTTCGTTGTAGAATGTTTCCAAATATGTACATTCATGGACCCCAGCCGTACATTCATACCGGTGAAAGTCGTTTTCCAATAGCTGTTATTGTTCCAGAGATATTTTGGGTGGACAAGATAGCTGGGACACCCTGTATGAATATGGGGCATTGATCATTGATCAATGAATAAAATATTTGATGTACAGATAAACAAAAGTAATGCTGGAGAAGCACATTAGAGTAATGAAAGTAGACCTTTTTATAGTTCAGAACTCGAAATAGAACACGATCACACATTCAGTGGATGTGTTTCAATGCGTTGCAATTGTCCAAAATGAATCGAGAACAATTGTGCAACACTACTTGCTTTTGTGTCCCAACTTCGTCGCCGCTTTTGTGTCCCGACTTCGTCGCCGCTTTTGTGTCCCAGCCTCGTCGTAGGTGTCGGTAGCCGAGTGAAACGAGACCGACACGCTGGTGCAGGTACGGAGGGGAGCAGCCAGAAACTATAAACACTCGAGTAAATTAGAAAGATATATATTGCACAGAATGTAACAATACTTAACTTTTACATAGTACTGCAGAATGTTGATACATAGTTGTTGGAGGCCTGCCTAGTGCCTGTACAATAGCGAAGTCTTCAATCGTGCCTATCTGATTACGAAGGTCGTAACTGTTTGCTAGCTCAGTCCGAAGTGCGAAGTGGACGATGTCCTTCAGTGGTGGCCACGAGCGGGGTTCCAGCAGAGGGCGCTCGTGGCTGTCGTCGGAAGAACGCCGCGCCGTGCATGCATGGCGGCGCGCGGCGAAAGTAGGTGGCGCGCACTTTGTACTTGTGCGACACCACACCCCTCCCCCCCAAACCGCCGCGCCGTCGTGGCGTAGGGCTGAGGGCCACGGCGACGGCACTGGGAGGAGGGCCTGGGCGGGGGCGTTACTGGTGGGACGGGCGTCGTAGCTGAGGCCGGGATCGAGACGCCGTCCGCGCCCCGGCATCTGCCTTGAGATCCTCCAGGGAACCCGCCGAAACCTGGGGAAGGGCGCCCGCCCCCGCCCAGAGGGAGCAGGTCATCTTCTGAGGTGCGTGGCCCAGGCGGCGGCGGCACGCACGGTCCCGGAGTCCCTCTCGGTGACGCTGTCATCTGCGGCGGCGACAGCGGCGGCGTCGCGTCGATCTCCATTGGGACGATCTCGTAGTCCGGGGACGCTGGACCCGTTGACGAACGATGTGGTTGTGCTCCCTGGCGGTGAACTGGGTCTGGAATCAAGAAACCGGAGACAGGATCGCGCGGCCTGTGCAGGCGCAATTGGTTTGCGTGGCGCCGCAGCTCCGACCCTGTGGAAGAACGTACAATAAACATTGCGACCAAGCACGCGCTGAATGGTGCCCGGCAACCATGTCTTCTTGTTTCCAGCAAACACCCTGTACAGCACCGGCGTGGAAACCTGAAAACGCGTAGCGCCATACGAACCGACTCGGTGCCTGGGAGGCTGCAGCAGGTGAAGGAGAGTGCGGTGACGGCGGCCGTGTACCAGCTCGGCAGGAGACGGGCCGTCACGTGGCATGCACCGATACGTAGACAGGAAAATTTGAAGAGCTTGCTGCCTGGAGTGCTGACCTTTCATCTTCTCCATGTGAGACTTGAATGTTCGAACGAAACGTTCTGCTTCACCATTGGACTGAGGGTGAGAAGGTGCAGTGGTAATATGCTGAATGCCATTCACACGACAAAACTGTTGAAATTCCGCACTAACAAACTGAGGTCCATTGTCACTGACGATAGTTGCAGGCAAGCCTTCGATGCAAAACACTGATGTTAAGGCACTGATTGTACTAGACGCCGTCGTTGAGTTCATGGCAATCACAAAAGGAAACTTGCTGAAAGCGTCTACAACAATTAACCAGCGCGTATTCCAGAAAGGTCCAGCAAAGTCAATATGTAAACGTTGCCATGGTCCCTTGGGGCGTGGCCAGTCTGAGAAACGCTGTGGAGGAGCCGCCTGATGCTCCGCACAAACTGTACACTGTGATGTCATGCTCTCTATCTGAGCGTCCATACCAACCCAGGTGCAATGACGTCTGGCCAGTTGCTTTGTCCTAACAATACCCCAATGTCCTTGATGCAGGAGGCGTAACACTTCTCGTTGCAGGGAACGAGGAACAATCACCCTTGCTTGGTCGTTGTCGGTATGCAACAACAGTACACCCTGACTTAAAGATAATGCATGACGTTGTGCAAAATAACGTCGAACCAGAGGCCGATCAATGTCTTTGGCTCTGGCAGGCCACCCTGAGCGAACAAAACGTGCTACCACACTTAGATCTGCATCCGCAGCTGTTTCCTGTGCAACCCGACGAGAGTTCAAAGGAAAGTCTGCGACAGCGGAAGCATCTCTGGAGTCTATCTGACAACATGCCATTTCCGAAGAATCAAACGACACATCCTGGCCAACCGGAAGTCGGGAAAGTGTGTCCGCGTTGGCATGTTTAGTGGTAGGTCGGTACAAAATCTCATACTGATAATTAGACAATATCAAGGACCATCTCTGAAGCTTTTGTGCCGTACGTGGCGGAATTGGCTTTGTAGGTGAGAACAACGACGTGAGAGGCTTGTGGTCAGTCAACAAATAGAATTTTCTGCCATAGAGATAATGATGAAACTTTGTGACGCCGTAAATGATTGCTAAGGCCTCCTTTTCTATCTGACTGTAATTCTGTTGCGTTGGCGTCAGTAGCTTGGATGCAAAGGCAATAGGACGATCATGACATCCAATACGATGTGACAGAACCGCGCCCACACCGTACGACGAGGCGTCAACTGCTAACACTACAGGCTTCTGTGGGTCAAAGGGAATCAAACATACATCACTGAGTAGTGAAGACTTTAGTTTGTCAAAGGCAACCTGGCAATCTTTAGACCATACAAAAGGAACATTCTTCCTACGTAAGCGATGCAGTGGAGCTGCAATCTGAGAGGCATTGGGAATAAACCTGAAATAATAGTTCAGCTTTCCCATCACTGCTTGCAATTCGTGCACATTCTTAGGAGGAGGCAAGTCTTTGATTGCTCGAAGATGTGACTGTAAATGGTGGATTCCTTGGGCATTAATCACATGGCCCAGGTACTCTATTTCAGTTTGAAAAAACGAACACTTTGCTTTATTACAACGTAGACCTGCTGCAGTCAAAACTTTGAAAAGGCACTCCAGGTTTGCTAAATGTTCTTCAACTGTACGTCCGGACACCACAATGTCATCTAAATAGTTCGAACAACACGGTACAGAAACTGTCAGCTGTTCCAAAAAACGCTGAAAAATCGCGGGAGCGGAAGAACTGCCAAAGGGTAGGCGTTGAAACTGAAAAAGGCCCATGTGAGTATTAATGACGAAAAACTTTTTTGACTCGTCATCAAGTGGAATCTGTAAGTATGCCTCTGCTAAATCAATCTTGGAAAAGAAGCGAGACTGTCCTAATTTGTCCATCAGTTCCTCAGGTCTGGGCAGAGGGTAAGTGTCTACAATTGTTTGACTGTTCACTGTTGATTTGAAGTCCGCACAGAGACGAAGTTTGCCTGACGGCCTGGGTATAATTACTAAAGGCGAGGCCCACTGACTCGCAGAAACAGGAGAAATCACCCCACTATCTTGCCAACGTTTAAGTTCTTCGGCAACTGTATCCCGCAAGGCGATAGGCACTGGTCTAGCTTTACGAAATTTTGGAACTGCAGATTCTTTTAAAGTCACATGTGCCACGAAGTCTTTTGCACAACCTAGTTCCGGCGAAAAACAAGTCACTATATTTGTCACACAATGCATTGATTTTATCCTGAGGCACTATTGACGAAATTTGAAGCACATCTCTTTGAATTGATAAACCAAACAAGTCAAAAGCATCTAGTCCAAAAATGTTCTGCGTAGATTTGGCCTGAAGAACAACAAAAGCAACTGTTTTCGTAACACCTTGAAAAGAGGCAGGCAGGCTACATGTTCCTAGCACGGGAATATTTTCACCTGTATAAGCTGTTAACACTTGCTGTGACGGCGACAATTTTGGCGAACCCAGAAGTTCATAAGTATCTTTATTTATTAATGTAACAGCGGAACCAGTATCAAGCTGAAACTGCACAGTCTCATTTTCTATAGAGAGAGTAACAAACAGCTTGTGCTTCTGGCGCACGAACGGTGCGCGAATGTGGGCAACGTCTAATACATATTGTTTTCTGCGCTTGCGCGAGTTGCGTGCGGTAGGAAGCGGCGCATACTCGGCACACAGCGGATTAACCACACTGTCACTAGATGACACTACCGCCGGATCGGCGTCCGCGCAATGCGAGGCTACTGCACTAAAATTACTTTCAGTATCTACAACAAGTCTACTGGCACTATCTACACAGTACTGGGCACTATTACAATAAGAAGTTGCAGAAGGCACTATTTTCACTACAGGAATGCACTGTTCATAGTCATTTTGCTTGTCCCGAACCCGTTTCCGTTGCACTGTTTTACGCGCTCGTTGGCGCTTGCTACGTGGTGCACTATATAGTTTTGCCATAGGCGCAGAACTACTTTCTTGCAATTGAGATCCAAGGAAAGCACTGTTCAATTCCACAGCCCGTATAACATTTACAGAATGAACTGTTCTCGCACTTTGCGAAGCACCGTTTCTAACGTTACTGTTCTTTGAGTTTTTAATTTGCATACACACAGACTGTACATGTCCCGATTTGCCACATTGATAACAGGTTGCGTTGCGACTAGGGCAATGAGCACGCTTGTGGCGAGACACACACTGGGGGCAAGACTTACGTACATTTTTCTGTAATGAGCGTTGGCGCCCGTTATTCAAATTACTTTGTCTAACACGACGGGGCGACCTTTGTGTCGCACTTTTACACTGGCTACTGTTCACTGTCTGTTCAGCACGGCCTGTACTATTGTAAGACTCACTAGTGCTATACTGAGAACTACGGCTAGGAAAGCGTCCGTTGCGGCGCACTGAATTAACACTGTGGCTTTGCATTTCTACATCTGCTAAGTCAAAAGTATCATGCGCTTCTATAAGCTGCAGTACACTGTCTAATGAGGGGTCAGACTGTTTCAGAATTGCTGCTCTAATTCTGGGGTCCTGAATGTTCTGCGTAATCGCATCCCTCAACATAACGTCACTATACGAAAGTCCACAAGAGCAAGTAAATTTACATTGGCGGGTTAAGCCCTTCAATTCCGTAATCCACTCTTGGTGTGACTGCTGCGGTAATTTTTTAAGTCTGAAAAATCGGTATCGTGCAGCGGCTACAAGAACTTTTCTTTCATAATGAGCATTCAGTGCATCTACAATTTGTTCAAAGTCTACATCACGAGGAGATGCGTGCGGGAAAAGTTTTTGCAATAGTACGAAAGTCTGGGGGCCCACAATCGATAAGAAAAGGTTCTTCACTCTCTGACCTGTAATTTGATGAGCCGCGACGAGTTCTTGAAACTGTGCGAAATAGTCGCTCCATTCTTCCTCACGTTCGTTGTACTGGCGGAACGTCGGAAGCGGTGCGGCGGCAGGTGTGGGCTGCTGATGTGACGACTGTTGTTGTTGGTGAGCAGCCTGTGTCGTCAACTGCGACACGGCCTGGAGAAGCTGGGTAATTTGCGCCGTCTGTAACTGAATAATTTCCATTAAGTTTGGGTTCGGGGTAGTGGCCATGATGACCGATTAGGCGCCGCGCATACAAGTAAATTATAATAAAACACAAATGCAATATGAAAGAGGACGCTCTGCAACAAAAAAGTAAACAAAACACGTAACTGAAAATGTTCCCCCAAAAATCTTATAATAAGGGTGGGTGGGCGGGAGCAATTTCTACGTGCTCGACTGCTGCTGTCTGGCTGCTGCAAGCGGGCTGGTCCAACGTTCTATCACTCCTCGTCGCCACTTTTGTGTCCCAACTTCGTCGCCGCTTTTGTGTCCCGACTTCGTCGCCGCTTTTGTGTCCCAGCCTCGTCGTAGGTGTCGGTAGCCGAGTGAAACGAGACCGACACGCTGGTGCAGGTACGGAGGGGAGCAGCCAGAAACTATAAACACTCGAGTAAATTAGAAAGATATATATTGCACAGAATGTAACAATACTTAACTTTTACATAGTACTGCAGAATGTTGATACATAGTTGTTGGAGGCCTGCCTAGTGCCTGTACAATAGCGAAGTCTTCAATCGTGCCTATCTGATTACGAAGGTCGTAACTGTTTGCTAGCTCAGTCCGAAGTGCGAAGTGGACGATGTCCTTCAGTGGTGGCCACGAGCGGGGTTCCAGCAGAGGGCGCTCGTGGCTGTCGTCGGAAGAACGCCGCGCCGTGCATGCATGGCGGCGCGCGGCGAAAGTAGGTGGCGCGCACTTTGTACTTGTGCGACACCACACTTGCCATAGCCTATGGTTCTGAGAAAGTGACGTATAAGGCTGCACTTGGAGATATGGAAGTCTGCCACGTCTCACAAGGATTTCTGAATGTCTCCTACCTTCCATCTTCAGAAGATTGTCCCAGTATATGCGGTGGATGCATTGGACGCTGGCTCGTTAAGGTAGCGGAAAATAATTCTATCTTTGGTTTAAATTCATCCTTCTGCAACAATCGGAACATACATATGACATTTTGGTTCTGAAATTTAGGAGAGAGAGGACCTGAATCTGCAACTAGTGTGCAAGAATTAATGCTTTCTGGCCAATTTCTGCTTGTGAACATATCTGCGACTTTTTCCCATATACACTATTACTGGTGAGATCAGGCTGATGTTCTCGGGGTATGTCAATTCTCATAACACGTTTCGTAATACACTGCTCAAAACAATTGGGGGATCAGGCGAGGTATCATACACTATATACATATTGGTTACAATTATAATTTGTGTGTGATCCAGTATGATATTTTCGAGTCATGGCGTTTGCAGGTAGATCGGGACACCATAGAGCTACCATAATAGTGAAAAGCCATTGTCTTTGCCCTCTAATATGGTGTGTGACCACATCGGGCGGCAAGTACAGTTTCACACCTGCGGTCCATGGACAGTGTTAGGTTATCATTCAGCTCTTGAGAGATATTTGGCCCAGCTCTGCAACCGCAGTAAGAGGTGCTGGTATGGCTGCAATGCATCTGCCAATTGTATCCCAGTGATGCTCAGTTGGGATTAAGTCCGGTAAATAAATTGGCCACTCCTTTTGTTCAATTTTCTCAGCTATAAGCATGTTACCCTCCAGTGTAGCTCTATGGTGACGAGCGTCTTCCAGAAGGAGTCCATCTGGTACTAGTGTAGGTCACAACAAAAGGTCGAATGACCTCGATTCCTTATTTCCGAACAATCAAAGCGCCATTCTGTAGAGGTCCGTACTCATTCACTCCACCAATAATGTTTCCTGCTCACATCATTCGTCCACCACCATAATATGGTGAAGTTTCAAACACATATCCAGGATTGTTCCAAGTTCCACGTTCTATCCAGATAAGGGAAAGAAAATAATCCGGATAATCCGGCTGAACACAAAAATCTTGACCGTTACGACTCTAATCCTGATGTTCCTCCGCCCTGTTTCTGCTGGCTAATCAGTGTTGTTAATGGGAGTAGAGGCCACATTGCCGAACAATTTCGGTGCCTTTGTGTTGATATTTGCCGCCCTGTTGCTGCCTGGAGGGTGCGTTGCAGTTAAGTTCCATTCAGATTTCTGTCTCGACGGGCTGTTAACCGAAGATAATGGTCATCTCTTGCTGCTGTTATCCGTGGCCGTCCTTGGCTTTACCTGGCAACTGCTTGTGTAAATCCTTTGGTAAACACAGGTCAACACGTACCCCTTGAAACACACACACACACACACACACACACACACACACACACATATATATATATATATATATATATATATATATATATATATATAATTGTTAATGAAAATTAGCAAAGAAGAACTGCAGTCAATATCAATAAATTTCAGAGAAACTTTAGAATAAACTCATGTAAAAAAAATACCGACAGTTTTCTGAATGTCTTCTAATTGTTGATTGCTTCATCACATCTCAGGGTCATTATGTGGTTCACTTTAAGGCCTAAGTAATAAACGAAGACGAAACTTTTCACTCTTGAGAAATATCTGTATTTTTCTAAAACATTTACATCACAACTGAAAGTTTACAAAAAAACCGAGACAGCTCATCACTTCTAACTGCTTGAGAAGACAAGACAAGACTGACTGCTAATTAAGAAGCAAAGATACTGCTCTTCCACTTTTTATCTTTTAGTTCCACAGATGAAATTTTTTCTTCATAACATTAATTAATAACTGTCTATTATTATTATTATTATTATTATTATTATTAATTATTTCTCTTTTTTTAATAATAAAAAATGAAATTAAATGAAACTGAAATAGAAATTCGCTTCATACTGTTCTGATACCCCAACACTCCATTCCTGGTAACAGCACATCCTGCTGCAGCAACTTCCTTTTATTACCACTACCTCGCTTGCCGTAATGTGTTGTCTCCACTCTGTAGAACAGACAGAAAGACATCGAACCATTTTAATTCAATCTGACGATGACAATACTTCAGAACTTAAATATCTCAACAGTTAACGAAGGAAAAATAAGGGAAAATCGATGAATCGCAAGTTTTTTACAGTGATAATGAAGACCGTCATGAATGGCATACTAAAAGTCCCGACCTCTGATGTATGAGCTCCAGCATGGGTGAGCGCTTAAAGGTACGATTCTTTGTAGGGTATAACGGGAACATCACAGTGAAATCCATTATAGTTACGAGACAACCACATTTTTTTTATGACATGCTCTGACTGCTTGCCCTCCCCTCCACACTTGAGTAACCTGTTTGGATTAATACACCCATCAGTATTCTGGCATATAGAATCCAGTTTAGCTTAATACCCCCATTACTCCCCTCCTCCGGTCCTGCGCCTGTATGAGAAACACCCATATGTAGAAGTCCGACCAAGCTTCCATGTCACGCTACTGATGTGTGCATTTACCTAAATATTACACCAGTTATACCGGCTTGCATACTCTAACAATTTGACACAGCAGCGTTTTAACTAGCGGTCATAGTATTACCAGTATTTGAGTGCCTAGATGATTCACAAGGCGTAAAAAAATTCACATGTGCACTTTAGTAAATACACTGCAATAGTAATACTTCGTGCACAGAAAGTTTGCTGAAAATTACTTAATGCCCGAAACAGATCTGAAACAGCATACCAAATACCAGCAGTATTACTGGTCAAAACAATTAGGGAATCAGTAGTCCTCTCAACGAAGACAGCAGTATACCTGGTCAAAACAATTAGGGGTTTAGTAGTCCTGTCAACTAAGACAGCAGTATACCTGGTCAAAACATTTAGGGGATCAGTAGCCCTGTCAACGAAGACCAAAAAATAGCGAATAGGGGAAACTTCGTGTAGTCAAAAGTATTTGAACAGTGGTAGAGAAGACCGTTCGGTATTAAGAATTTACTAATTTTCTTTCTCCCATATCTTGCAAAATATTGATCCTAGAGAAACTATGAAGGGGAGCTGCTTTGTAGTAAATTTGGTGCAATTTCATTTAGTACACGTACACTTTTTCGCTAGAGATCACGATTTTCGAGTTATTTAAGAAAAAAGTAAGAAGCTTAACTTTAAATTCTCACCCATGATGGAGTTCATACACCAGAGGTCGGGTCTTTTAGCATGGCGTTATAATAGTCTTCATTAGCACTGTACAAAAATTTGCGACTACACGATTTTCCCCTATTTTTCCTTCGTTGACTGGACTACAGTTGAGATATCTAAGTAGTGAAGTATTCGCATTGTCAGAAAGCATTGGAATGGGTTCGGTGCCTTTCTGTCTATTCTACGGAGTGGAAACAACAACATTGTGACGACAGAAATAGTGATAATAAAAGAAAGTTGCGGCAGAGTGGGTTAGTGTAGACTTGTGTTTACCAAACGAATTACACAAGCAGTTGGGTTCGTATAGTATAGTGAGCAGATAGTGCAACGCAACGTACAGGGTGTTTCACTAAGTGTGTTTGCCTCTATAACTTATAAAATAATGGGTGACAGGAAATTTTAATGCGGTAGGTCAACACAAGAAATGTTACACTTTCTGCGGAGCTATGAACATAGTTTATTGTATCATTTTCCAAAGAGTTACAGCACAAAGATATAATTTTTTAAATGGAAAAATAATTTTTTTCTATCGTGCATTGGATTCGTTGAAACCAGCTGCGTCCAAATCAATTTAAACTACATTCCTATCACTGTTAGTTTGGGAGCTACAACCCCTCCAAGTTTCAGGGGCAGATCCCACACGCTGTACATAATACATGGCTGTGTGGTGGGTGATGGATGTTATGCCGCTGGGAAGTTGATTTACATGAGATGTTCAAATGTGTGTCCATGTTCCTCAATGCATAATGCAATTCGCCGTCGAAAGGATCTGCGGACGAGATGTAACATCGCCGGTGTGAGGGAGCGACATGCGTCCTCCGTGCGCCGTTTTAGATCATCTAGGGATGTGGGCTCAGTGACATAAACACGATCCTTTAGATATCCCCACAAAAAGAAATCTACTGGTGTTAAATCGGGCGACCTTGCGGGCCATGAATGAGGACCACGGCGGCCCAACCATCTTTTTGCAAACCTGTTGTTTAGTTCTTCCACAACAGCACGCGCAGAATGGGCTGGGTGACCATCGTGCTGCATCCACATATGGACTCTCTTGTGTAGACACACATGTTGAAGGAGATCACCCAAACTGGCGGCTATAAAAGCGCGATATAACTCACCTGTCAGTGTGCCTGGGAAGTAGTGTGGACCGATGATTTCATCCCCAAGGATTCCACACAACACGTTAATAGACCACATGCGTTGACGGTCGACAGGTCGTACCCACCGAGGATTGTCTGCGGCCAGTAGTACATGTTATGGCGATTTACAGCACCATATTTGTGAACGTGGACTCATCAGACAATATAACACTTTGTAAAGACTCTAGCGTGAAATTACGCATGGCCCACTCACAGAATGTCACTCTTGCACGGAAATCGTTCCCATGCAGCTCCTGGGTCAGTGACAGGCGGTACGGGTGAAACCTGTGGCCGTGTATTATACGCCACACAGATGTGAGACTAACACCAGCGACTGCAGCAACGGCTCGTAAGCTGACATGAGGATCGTAGTGTAGTGCAGCTAAAACAAAAACCTCCGTCTCCTCACTTCTTGCAGGTCTTCGTCTGTTACTGCGGCGCATTACCAAGTTGCCTGTTTCCCGAAGTCGTTGTTCGGCACGTAAGAACGTAATGGCTGCCGGGGCCCTTTGCCTAGGATATCTCAGGCATACGCCGTGGCTGATTCAGTGGCTTCGTGTCGGCACTCGCCGAGCATCAGCAACATGTTAACATACTCGTTGTTCGTTTATGCCATCGTCATCCCATGTCAGTAACTGTGGTATATTGAGCCCCGGTTGTTTGTGTGGCTCCAACTGTCGGGTATACGGACGTGTGGGGCGACAGTCGACAGTCTAACAGCGCATCGAGGAAGCTTCTCGCTCCGTGACACCGGCGACGTTACAACTCGGCCGCACCACATTTAGAAGACGCATTGCATTATGCGCAGCAATTGTGGTATCTGCCCCTGAAACTTTGAAGGGTTGTAGCTCCCAAACTAACAGTGATAGGAATGTAGTTTAAATGGGCGATAGAAAAAAACTATTGTTCCATTTAAAAGAATATATCTTTGTGCTGTAACTCTTTGGAAAATGATACAATAAACTATATTCATAGCTCCGCAGAAAGTGTAACATTTCTTGTTTCGACCTACCGCATAAAATTTCCCGTCACCTATTATTTTATAAGTTACAGAGGCAAACACAGTGAAACACCCTGTATGTAACAGCATGAAGAGCTATAGGAAGATTGGGAGCGGGATAGATACAAATGGAGGTGGCTGCAGCTATTGGAGTGTCCCAAAGTGTAATTTCCAAGATGTGGACGCGATTTCAGACAACAGGAACAGTTAAAAGATGTCAAGGCCATTGTCGACCACGGTAACATCAGCCAGAGAATATCGTTATCTCCGGTTAACAGTCCGACGAGACAGAATGCCGAATGCAACTGAAATGCAATGCAAACCCAGGCAGCAGAGTGCGCAATTTCAACACAAACAGTCCGAATTCGCCTTCGGTAATGTGACCTCTACTCTCAGAGCTCTCTGGTGCGTGTCCCATAAAACCACGACACTGTTTAGCCAGCAGAAACTGGGCGGAGAAACATCAGAATTGGAGACGTAACGAATAGCACCAGGTTCTGTTCCAAATTGATCAAGATTTTTGTCTCCAGACGGATTTTCGTTGTTCCCGCATCTGGATGAACGTGGAACTTGGAACAATCCTTGCCATGTGCATGAAATATAACCATATCATGCTGGTTTACGAATGGTGTGTGCAGGAGACATTATTGGCGGACGCACGGGCCTCTATAGAATGGTACTTTGACTGTTTGGAAATATGGAGACGAGATAATTCGACCTTTTGTTTTACCGTACGCCGGTGGCAAAGCAGATGGGCTGCTTCTGAAGGACGATAACGCCCGTCGCCACAGAGCTGCACTGGTGGACAACTTGCTTCAAGCTGAGGAAATTGAACGACAGGAGTGGCCAGTTTGTTCAGTGGACTTGAACCCGATTTAGCATGCCTGGGATGCACTTGGCAGACGCATTACGGCCAGACCAGCACCTACCACAACGGTTGCAGAGCTGGGTATTGCAGTAGTGAAGTGCAGTAGACGGGCAAGTGTACTGGCCGTACATGGTGATCACGCATCATATTGGAGGGCAACGAGAATGACTTTTCACTATTATGGTAGCCCTATGGTGCCTCGCTCTATGCAGACGCCATGTAAACCTCAGTAAAAAGTTGTGACAGCAAAATATCGTATTGCATCATACACAAATTACAATTGTAGCCAATATACATAGAATGTATGATACCTAGCCTGATCTCCTAACTGTTTTCAGCAGTGTATTATGAAACGTGTTGTGAGAACCAACGTATCCCGAGAATATCAACATGATCTCACCTGAAATACTGTATATGGGAAAAACTCACAGATATGTTTACAATCAGAAATTCAGCAGAAAGCATTCATTCATCCACACTAGTTGAAGATGCAGGCCCTCTCTCTCTCCTATATCTCTGAACCGAAGTGTCACATGTATTTTCCCATAGTTGCAGAAGAAGGAAAGGACGACAGCTGGTCAATTTAAACAAAAGGTAGATTTATTTTATTTTTCGTTACCTGAATTGTGGGTTACTATATAAACTATCCTATTATAATAATATCGTCTCAATGTACATTGATCAAATCTTCTGTTATATTCATCGTTAAATTAACCGGTTCAGGTGCGTTACAACAATGTGATGAAAGAAACAAAATTCATCCATTCATTTACATTTGCTGAAATAATTAATAGAAACAAGAAATAGATTACACTTTCAGCATTTTATGTATTTCAACCGTAAGGTATATTGAACAGTTATTAAGTAAACCCTTTTGTTAAAGCACACCTCTCAGTAAAGAAGTTAGATTTTCTGGAACAAAACATACCATCCCACATTGTTTACGACAATGAACTAAACTGGTACTTACTACTTATTCAGCATTGATTTCTGTGCCTTAATGTTCAGTTTTTGGATTGTATTAACTTCCTGAGTCCTCAAACAACATGCTACTATCATTAAATTCTTATGGATCAAACTGAAAACTCAGTATTTCTTTCAGAAGTATCACATAATCCACTCGTAGCACCCATCTTTATCTGTGTGTTACCGAGTTCTCTAAATGAGGCCTTTCTGGAATAACGTAACTGGTACAGCATGACATCTGTAGGCGATGGGGATCTATTTGGAGGGTAGATGGGATAAGCAATGGATTGTATATGCGCCATATTAACTCAAAAAGGTCCTGATATCAGGATTACCATGTTCTTTCCCACAACCCGTCAAATCACATCCTGAAACAGGTATGTATGTGTATAATTCGAAGTATAACCTTTCGATCTGCACTTACGAACTTTGCTTAAGAGTTGGTGTTACTATCGTACTGTTAAACAAGACTCTAACGTAACTGGACTGGTTCGGACAGTATTTGTCATTCGTAGACATATTATAATTATCGAAGAAGACGCCGAATTGAATCCGCCTCGAACCACTAACATTTTGATTCTCCGTGATTTACAGAGAAATCTCATGACGGTTCTTTTCAACCATTTTTCCCCCAATGTTGGCCAATCAACCAAATACCAATATTCCTTGTTGTAGCTTCAAAATTGCGTGAACAGCAACATATTATGATAACGGCTTTAATTCGTCATTTCACCCCCTTGTACATCTAAATAATACTCCCTAATCCAAAATTCTCGCAGTAAACATAACTAGACCATCAGCCTTCCCGACGACTGTCCTTATATACACATTCCATTTCACATCGCTCTGCAACTTTACGTCTAGATATATAACATACGCGACTGTCTGAAGTATCACACTACTAATGCTGTATTCAAACATATTGGACTGTTTTTCGTACTGATGTGAATCATCTTACATTTCTCTACATTTAGAGCAAATGGACCTTCTCCATACAAACTAGTCATCCTGCTTTCTGCAACAGGCATTCACTGACGAAACCTTCCCCTACATCACTGCTCACTCTTTCCGTCAGATCACTTATGAAGATAGAAAATAATAATTGTATCACACATCCCTTGGGCATTCCTGATGATAACATTGCCTTTGATGAATACCCACCGAATACAACGTAAGAAGTATTCGAGCCATTGACGTATCTGAGGAACTACTAAATAAGCTCACAAAATTTAGAATTTAGAAAAATTCCTTCGTACAACGTGACTGCTGTGTAAGGTTAGCACCATCACATTAATTCACTTCCTTTGGGTATTCTGCAAAACTGAAACATATTTATCTCTAACCTAGAAGTCAAATAGGTCATCAGATTTCGTAGGTGAAGCCTTAAAATTGTTCCTCAATTTATTAATACTGTTTTATTTAAAAAAAATAAAACCTATTTTATCCCCTTATAGGATGAATTCCCAAAAATGGTGAAAGATGTCTTATTCTTTTCATCGATAAATCAAATAACTGTACTCATAGCTCTATCTTCAAAACTGCTTTAATAACGGCATATTGATGGAAAAAATTTTACCTTCCTCATTTCATCCCGTGAGTTATAAAATTTAGAATCTCTTCTTAAAATTTTCCACAGTATAAGCTTAATCCCGACTCCGTGCTTAAAATTCATGTCCGCTATTGTATCTGGCTGGCTAGACAGTGATAAGTCTGTGAATAAAGCAAGTAGTAAACTTCCTTTTATATACCGTGAGAAATGTAGTGACTCGTAGTATTGAAATATGAGTCTTAGTATGTGTGACATATTTAAATAGTCATTCATTATTGTCATCAGTCCCTTCAGAAAACAATAGCGCACACAGTATTTCACAAAACAGTAGTTCATTGTTGCACTGTAGTGTACTCTGATAATATATATACTGCTTTTAAATTATTTCTTTAGCATAAAGATCTAAAATACTTTTAAAACAAACATCTATTACTCGTACGATTATATAGTATCTTCACTTACGGTTCCTATAATATACAAAATTTTCTGAAATAAGTGGTAAACTTGACATTCTTCCTGGGTTTTTTTTTCGAGTCATTTTGCCAAGAACACTTCATATGTTTCAAACTAGCACGATTTCCGGTTAATGCTGTAATCAAGTCAAAAATTACAATTTCTTAAGTAAAATGTAATATGAAATCAAACAAAACCTATGCATCAAGCTAATCATAGCAATAAATCACGATATTTTGACAGATTGTATAGTAGTAACCACAAAAAGCCACAAAGACAACAGTCCTTTTGGAGATTTACTTCCTTTAATAAAAGATGTCTGAAGGAGTCCATGGATTATAGCCGCTTCTGGCTTAATATTAATGATATCTATATTCATATTTGATAGCCTACAATAACTGGTTGATGGATAATTGAACATTTTAAAATTCGTCAGGCAGCTCCCAGTAGCCATTGTAATTATTTTCCATCATTTTAATCTATTGGTTGTAGAAACTCAGTCGATATATATTTGAAAAATGATTGCTTGAGAACACCAAAACTATTTTCGTAAATTACTGTAGTACTAGTAAAGTTTTTTTTAATTATTACTAATTTTCGGTCTTAGCCCGTTGTCAGATATTGGTGATACCTTCGTTGTAAGTTTTATGTTTGTATCCTAAAGTATAACAAAATATTTGGGTTTACATGGTTTCCAAATCTTAACTCTGTACATTACACTTACTTCATGAAAATCTCGAACTAAGAATCAATAAAATTCTTCTGGGTATTATACCGCGTCGTCATTTTGTAAACTTTGCCGACGTTTCGGCCACTATTGCAGGTCGCCTTCATCAGGGTCTGTGTCTGACTGCTGACTGTACGATCGCTTGATGTTTATATACCAGCGGATGAAGGAGGGGAAGGGGGCGTAGGTTATCCTTTATTGGTGGTTATATTATTGCACGCCATTGGTGGAAAGGGGCGTTGCTGATTGGTGTTTTAATGGCTGGTTTTTTCATATGATTGGATGTTGTATTCTTCTCCCTTATTGGTCAAAAAGGACGTTTCCTATTGGCTTTTGCATTAGAACTTGCTATTGGTGGAATGGACCTGGGAGAACGGACAGCGGTTGCGGCGTGCCGCTGTTGACGTTGCCTGGCGCAGACGGCGGCGGGCCGGTGCTCTGCGTGTTCGCGGCCGCTGTGGTCTCCGGGGCGCCTGCGCGAGTCATTCCGCGCGTGGTGTCGTCACGTAGCGTTGCAACTGCTGGCAGCCAAGACGCCGGCAGCCTGTAGCCATCCTCCCTGTTCATATTGGCGGGACGCTTCGCTATTTCTATAGCCTCTCTAATCTTCCTCCTCGTTGAGAAAGGATGTTTTGCCAGCACGCGGGCCTCACCGAAAGATAACTTTTTTCCGCACTGATTGTGGTGCTCGGAAACCGCTGACTTTGTGTGCTGTCCAAGCCGTATGTACCTTTCATGTTCCGAAAGCCTCGTGCAGATTGCTCGTCCGGTCTCTCCTATGTAGACCAGCCCACACTCGCAGCTTATTTCATAAACGCCGGCATTACTCAGTTTGTCAACCGCGTCCTTAGTTGAACCAAGGAAATCCTTAGATTTGTTGGTGCTGCGGAAGACTGGCTTGATGCCTGCCCGACGAAGAACTTTGCCCACACGTTCAGTGACGCCCTGCACGTAAGGTAATAGGACGATGCTTTGTGCTTCCTGCTGTTCCCCTCTATTGTTTTCATTCCTCCTGGACATTGTTTTATTTATTTCGCCCAGTCCATAGCCATTAGCCACAAAGGTGGATCTGAGGTGCCGTAGTTCCGCCTGTAGGTGATCGGCATCGCTGATCCTGTGGGCCCTCCTTGTTAAAGTTTGAAGGGCGGACTTCTTCTGCGTGGGGTGGTGGTGGGAGGAGGCGTGGAGGTACCTTCCTGTGCTGGTAACCTGTCTGTACACCCTGTGGCCGAGTTTACCATCAGACTTTCGGTAGACTTCAACGTCGAGAAAAGGCAGAACTCCATTCTTCTCTACTTCTATAGTGAAATGTATTTTGCTGTGCTGCCGATTGAGATGTTCGTGGAAGTTCTGTAGCTCCTCTTCCCCATGTGGCCAGATGACGAAAGTATCATCAACGTATCGCAGCCAGCATGCTGGGCGTAGTGGCGCTGACTGGAGAGCCGTTTCTTCAAAAGCTTGCATGAAGATGTCTGCTGCAATCGGCGAAAGAGGGGAGCCCATAGCTACACCGTCTGTTTGTTCATAAAATTCTCCTTTCCACTTGAAGTAGGTGGTCGTCAAGCAGTGGCGTACTAAGTCACAGGTGTCAGGTGCTAAGCGCTCTTCTAATATGTTAATTGTGTCTGACACTGGTACGTTAGTGAATAACGATGTTACATCGAAACTAACCATCAGATCCGTGACTGATACACTCTTCTCTTTTAAAAGTGCCACGAAATGGGTCGAATCCTTGACGTATTACTCTGTGTGGTTCACCAGATGTCGGAGCTTTAGTACCAGCTCTTTTGCCAGCTTGTATGTGGGTGAATTAATGCTGGCCACTATAGGACGCAAAGGGAAATCCTATTTATGAACCTTCGGTACTCCTTACATCCTCGGTGCCTGCGGAACTTGTGGGATGAGTCTTCTGGCTGTGTCAAAGGTCATCCTGGTTTGCTTCAGCAGCGCCTGCGTCGATCTGGTTATCTTAGCCGTCGGATCACCCTTAAGTTTCTTGTATATGGGATCTCCGAGAAGATTTTCCATTCGTTTATTGTAATCTGGTGTATCCAGGATGACAGTGGCGTTGCCTTTGTCTGCCTGTATCACTATTAAGTCAGGATTCTTCTTCAACTCCACTATGGCCTGGCGTTCCTCCCTGCTAATGTTTTGTTTTGGTGGCTTCGCTTGAGACAGGATTCGTACCGTTTCTTGTCGGATCTTCTCTGCCTCGACATGTGGCAGGTGACGCACCGACGTCTCAACTGATACAATGATGTCTTCCTTCGGTACATATTTCGGTGCGATAGCAAAATTGAGTCCCTTAGCCAGGATCTGAGTAGCTGCTTCACTTAAGTTGTGGCTTGAGAGATTTACCACTGTCCTTTGCGTATCCAGCGTTTGTTCTTCTTTCGTCGTGACCGGCTGCAGCTTGGCAAACTTATTCATCTGACGACTAGCGAGGCTCTCAGTAGACCTCGTAGCTTGTTGGAAGGTCAGCCTATCGACCTTCTGTAGCTATGGGCTCCCCTCTTTCGCCGATTGCAGCAGACATCTTCATGCAAGCTTTTGAAGAAACGGCTCTCCAGTTAGCGCCACTACGCCCAGCATGCTGGCTGCGATACGTTGATGACACTTTCGTCATCTGGCCACATGGGGAAGAGGAGCTACAGAACTTCCACGAACATCTCAATCGGCAGCACAGCAAAATACATTTCACTATAGAAGTAGAGAAGAATGTTCTGCCTTTTCTCGACGTTGAAGTCTACCGAAAGTCTGATGGTAATCTCGGCCACAGGGTGTACAGAAAGGCTACCAGCACAGGAAGGTACCTCCACGCCTCCTCCCACCACCACCCCATGCAGAAGAAGTCCGCCCTTCAAACGTTAACAAGGAGGGCCCACAGGATCAGCGATGCCGATCACCTACAGGCGGAACTACGGCACCTCAGATCCACCTTTGTGGCTAATGGCTATGGACTGGGCGAAATAAATAAAACAATGTCCAGGAGGAATGAAAACATTAGAGGGGAACAGCAGGAAGCACAAAGCATCGCCCTATTACCTTACGTGCAGGGCGTCACTGAACGTGTGGGCAAGGTTCTTCGTCGGGCAGGCATCAAGCCAGTCTTCCGCAGCACCAACAAATCTAAGGATTTCCTTGGTTCAACTAAGGACGCGGTTGACAAACTGAGTAATGCCGGCGTTTATGAAATAAGCTGCGAGTGTGGGCTGGTCTACATAGGAGAGACCGGACGAGCAATCTGCACGAGGCTTTCGGAACATGAAAGGTACATACGGCTTGGACAGCACACAAAGTCAGCGGTTTCCGAGCACCACAATCAGTGCGGAAAAAAGTTATCTTTCGGTGAGGCCCGCGTGCTGGCAAAACATCCTTTCTCAACGAGGAGGAAGATTAGAGAGGCTATAGAAATAGCGAAGCGTCCCGCCAATATGAGCAGGGAGGATGGCTACAGGCTGCCGGCGTCTTGGCTGCCAGCAGCTGCAACGCTACGTGACGGCACCACGCGCGGAATGACTCGCGCGAACACGCAGAGCACCGGCCCGCCGCCGTCTGCGCCAGGCAACGTCAACAGCGGCACGCCGCAACCGCTGTCCGTTCTCCCAGGTCCATTCCACCAATAGCAAGTTCTAATGCAAAAGCCAATAGGAAACGTCCTTTTTGACCAATAAGGGAGAAGAATACAACATCCAATCATATGAAAAAACCAGCCATTAAAACACCAATCAGCAACGCCCCTTTCCACCAATGGCGTGCAATAATATAACCACCAATAAAGGATAACCTACGCCCCCTTCCTCTCCTTCATCCGCTGGTATATAAACATCAAGCGATCGTACAGTCAGCAGTCAGACACAGACCCTGATGAAGGCCACCTGCAATAGTGGCCGAAACGTCGGCAAAGTTTACAAAATGACGACGCGGTATAATACCCAGAAGAATTTTATTGATAGTGACAACTGCCGCGGAAGCTTACGTTTGCATAGAAGACAGAAGTTGAATTGATTTTTCCATCCATTCTGATCTTTTACTTGAACTACATCCATCGTCTTAGCACCAACTGGAGGCAAATCCGTTTGATGATCTTACGTAATTACAATTACAAAAGTTACAATTACGTCGAACTTGACTGGCTTTTTCATATTAAAACATTTAATCAGTTCATTGTGTGTCCAAAATCGTTAATTTGTATACCTTCCCAGATGCTTTTATTACCCAAAGAACACAATATATGTACAGATATGGCTACTTATAAATCTACAGTATACAATTGCATTCATTTCATTAAATATATAATTGTTGACCCAGCAATTATTTTGCTTCAAAGCTTTTGATAGTGTACAATGAGTAACAATTTCTCTGGAAATTAATGTTATTTTATCAGTTATAAGGGCTAAGATCTGTATGAAATTTTGGAGGTGCATTTGATTTCTTACTTGAAGTTGAGCACTTAGCCCAACATGAGAAAAATAAATAGAAAAAGGATGGCTCATAACACCTTTTGCTGAACATTAAAAATAATCCCGTCATTCAACTGATTAACAAATACGAAATAAATTCTTTTTAGTTACGATAGGTAAATTTCTTAAATAAGGGCACTAATTCTAATCTAAAAATTTATTATGTCTTTTCAAATATGTGCTATCTCTAGTTAGTTAATACTGTCTTACTAATTTTCTTATGTTTGTACCTTATTTTCAGACGGAGACGACGGTGGCTGAAACACTGTATAGAAATAAATCGAGCCTGGAAGCAATCTTCAGGATAATAGACAAAGACAATTCAGGTACGTTGGACAAGTCTGTGAATTATTATCTTACTCTCGTACTTCTTGAATGCTAAAATTAATGTGTGAACCATTAAGTTTGAGACTTGTGTATGGAGGCACATAGAGATTACGTAGTTTACATTCGCTTCGTTCATCAACCATGTAAACAATTATCTTAAAACGTTACCTTTCTATGTTAGCGGTAACTACCTTCATGTCGTTGCTCGAATTTTCCTAGTGGACTAGATACATCATCCGTGTTGCAACAACGCTCAAAATCTCACCGTCCTCCCACTGCGAGAAGTGACATAAATCGATACCTGTCCCCATCTTTTTCATTATGGACTAATTTTTTTTAAATCTCGCCTAGTTCTTCTGTAATCTGATTGCAATTTTGATTCTTATCATTTTGTCCCACTATGGTTTCTACTTGCATTCCTGCCACTTATTGCTGGCATAAGTTGCTTAATAGATTTAGTGGACCTGTACTCTTGAATGAACACAGTTCCTCTCCACTACTTCCCACTGTTAAACTTTAATTCTGTCTTAATCTTTATATGCTCTATAAATTTTATAATAATCTTTTTCTATATTTGCAATTACACGACCTCTACCAGTTACTGTATACTTTTCACAGTATTATTACAGATAAGTAGTTTAAGTATTAGACCACCCTTTCACCAAGCTCAAACTTTGTAATTGTTCTTGGATCTTCTAATTCGACGACGGAAATTAACAATTTATCTATTTACGAAACCTCGTACTGTCACTACCAAAATTCTCAGTTGTTTCAATTTATGTGACCTTAGGTTCAGTGTTTTAAACTTAGGCAACTGATATTTCCGTCTACGTTGACAACAATGACCTGATCTCCTCTGCAGCGTTGGGATTTTCTAGTTTGTATTTATGATCCCTGGAACTAAACGTGCCTGTCGCTTAGCTCTGTGTACGTTCATGGCCGTTGAAAAAGCTTGGTTATTCCATTGGCTTTCTAGCAATTCGTACGGAAGTGTCATAGGTGTTCTGCTGTTTCTATGTAAATTTCGTACATCCACATAAATACCCTGCAGGTCACACTGAATTGCAAGTCAGAGGGTTCATCGAACCGCTTTTATGATATTTTTCTACATTTCCTTTCTCTAACAGCTCACGGGAAAAAGGAACACAAAATATTTTCCGTTTCCGATTTGATCCCTTGTTTTATTATGGTGCCCATGTCTCCAAATGTAGGTGGTTGCTAACAAAATATGTTCGCATTCGGAAAAGAAAGTTGGTGAACGAGATTTCAGAAATAGTTTTCGTCGCAACGAATAACGCCTTTCTTTTAGTGATTCCACGCCTCTTCGTGCATCATTAACGTCACACTCTCTCCCCTATATCGTGATAAAACAAAACGAGCTGCCCTTCTCTGGATTTTCTCTAAATCGTTCTTCACCCCCACCTTTAGCGGATCCGACAGCAATATTTCAAAATGGGACGCACATATGTGGTGTAGGCAATGTCTTTAGCAGTCCTGATGCATCTTCTAAGTGTTCGGCCAATTAAACGTAGTCTTTGCTTCGCCTTCCCTGCAATATTTTCTATGTGTCCTGTTTTATTTAAGCTGTTATAAATTGTTAATCCTAGATATTTAGTTGAATTGACGGCCTTTAGGTTTGACTGATTTTTCGTGTAAATGAAGTTTAACGGATTTCTTTTAGTGGTCACACGGATGACTTCAAACTTTTCATTATTGTCAATATCAAATGTTTAGTCCTTGTAGATATCGAAATCAGTTTTTTAGTTGCTTTTGACCATCTGGTGACTTTAAACAGGCAAATGACAGTATCATCCGCGAACAGTCTAGGAGAGCTACTCAGATTGTCTTTTAAATAGTTTATAAACATAAGGAACAATCAGGGCCCTATAAAACTTCCCTGGGGAACGCCAGATATCACTTCTGTTTTCCTCGATGACTTTCTGATGATTACAACGTACTGTGTCCTTTATGACAGAAATTCACGAATCCAATCGCACAACTGTGCGAAAATCCATAAGCACACAATTTGATTAGAAGACCAGTGTGAGGTACAGAGTCAAAACCTTTCCGGAAATATAGAAACACCGAATATATTTGACATCCCTTGCTGATATCGATCATAACATCATGCGAATAAAGAGCTGGCTTTGTTTCACAAGATAGATACTTTCTGAATTCATGATGATCTTTCGTTAATAGGTCGTTCATTTCGAGGTAGTTCAAAATATTTTGGGAAAGTGTATGTTCTAAAATTCTGCTGCCAGCCGATGTCAATATATAGTCTTGTAATTTTGTGGATCACTCATATTGTCTTTCTTGAAAATTTGAGTGATTTGTGCAACTTTTTGGGTACGGATACTGGACTGAGCGAACTGTTGTATGTGACAACTAGGTAAGGGGCTATTGCGTCAGCTTACTCTGAAAGGGACATAATTATTAAACAATCTGGACCGGCATACTTACTGTTGTTAAGTGATTTAAGTTACTTTAATACTTGGGGGGTATATACTTCTAAATTACGAAGCGTGGTACCTGTTCTTGATACGAATTCTGGATTATTTGCTTTCTTCTTCTTCGGTGAAGGAATTTCCGAAAGCCGTGTTAGGCAATTATGCTTTAGCAGAACTGTCATCACTAGCATCACCATTGCTATTGCGAAGTGAGGGCATTGATCGTGTTTTGCCGCTAGTATACTTGACATACAACCTGGATTTCTTCGGATTTTGTACCAACTTACAGGACAGGGTTTCGTTGTGGAAACTTTTATAAGCTTCTCGCATCGAAGTACGAGCTAAATTTCTAGTTTCTGTAAAAGACTGCCAGTTTTGAAGATTTTGTGTCCGTTTCAATATGGCACCTTTTTTTTTTTCTTTGCTTTTGCATGACTGATCTAATGTGGTTTTAAGAAAATCTGAACAGCACTTCAGTGTTCTTTTTAGACTGTGCTGTGATCAGAAAATTTTAATTTCTTAAAGTATTAATTTTTAGAGTAGTATTGTACGTACGTTAATTGAGATTCTTGAATAGTTTATACAATAAGACAAAGAAACTTTTGGAATGTGATGCTGAAGTATAATGAATGAGATCAGGTGATTCGATCGAGTAGATAATGAGAGGTACTGAGTCGAATTTGGGAAAAGAGAAGTATGCTGTAAAACGTGACTAAAAGAAGTGAGTAGTATATAAAACTGATCGTAGGGCATGGGGTGTTGTCTGTTCGACAACCGACGAATGTGTTGGATATAAATTTATAGTGAGAAACGAACACGTGACCTTAGTACGTATATTCGAGTTTCTGAAACTTACAATAGTTATGAAGAGGTATGTGCAAGTGAGTGCAAACCGGTATTCAGACTGAGGACCAGTTCAACTACGATATTTCGTTCGTCAGATAACAATTTGGTACGGTATCTAAAACCTATCAGAATATATCATTGCCCAGCAGTCAAGTCGTATCCAAAAGTGCCCATGGAAATGTTTACAATCCCTTACGATGAGAAACGTCACTGGCCATGTGCACGAATACTGAAGCTGCCGCATCGGAACAGCAGTTACAGTAATTGGAAGAGAGCCAGACAAATTGCGCTACGCAATTCTTCTGTTTGACTCGGAACCGTTTAACGGCAGAACCAAATTAATTCTCTGCACTGCTCCACGTAGACCGTCTGGTTCCTGAGTCTCTCTTTGATCTCCTTGGCCAGATTAAATTTTTAGAAAGCAAAACATCAGGAATTAAGTGCCCTGCAGTTACTTGATAAAGCTCGGGAACATTCTGGGTTCTGTCCTCTGGGTTACCGTCCTTTTGCTCCTATAAAACTGAGACCAAAACTTAAATCTGTATGGCTACTTCATGAAATGAATGACACAGTGTACGCCATCTCTTTGTTTCATCCTTTCAAGTGTTCTTCCAGTGAAACGAAGGCATTGGTTATCGTATTCTACAATATTTTCTATGTAATAGTTCCATTTTGCCAACTGCTGTGCCGCAGTGGATACACCGGTTTCCGTTATATGACCGAAGTTAAGCACTGTCGGCTTTGGCTAACAGTTGGATGTGTAACCGTCCGGGTCTACCGAACGCTGTTGCCAAGCGGGGTGCACTCAGCCAAATGAGCTACTTGATTAAGAAGTAGCGGCTCCGATTAGGAAAACTGATTTAACGGCCGGGAGTGCGGGGCGCTGACCACGTATCCTTCCATGCTTCATTCGTGGACGCCCTCGGGATGAGGATGACACGGCGGCCGGTCAGTACCCAGTGGGCCTCTCGAGGCCTGTCGGACGGTGTTTAATTTTAATTCAACCTCTGACAGGAACGGCCGCTCAGGCCGTAGCAAGACGCCTTAGACCACGCGGCCCTTTCATGCGGCCGTAATTGTAATAGTAACATCAGTTCCCTAGATAACCTTCACTTTTAAAATAAAAACAGAGGTACATTTTGAATTCAGTTCCCTCAAAGGTGTATAAACATATAAACTCAGTTTTATGCGTCCTATACGAGAGTTTGTTTCCTTCGTATAAACCACAACATCTCCATTCTTTTCAATTAAGACAAAGCAGCTATTCCAACAATCATAAAGTCTACGGTTTAAAATTCGCACTATTCGTCTTGATGACTAGAAAAATATTGATAATAATTATTGTATTTCAGTGACATAAAATGCAAATATTTGTAGAGCTTATGGGACTTAACTACGGGGTCATCAGTCCCTAAACTTACAAAATACTTATGAACTAACTAAGACTAAGGACGGCACAAATATCCATGCCCGAGGGGGTTTCGAACCCCCGACCGGAGTGGCAGTGCAGACCGTGACTGGAGCGCCTCAGCCCCCTCAGCCACCGCGGCGGCTTAGTGAAATGCTTTCCCAACAAGTGTGCTGAACAAAATACTCTCTCCCCCACCTCCTGTATACTCTTCAATCTCTCTCCCCCCCTCCCCTCCCCCCGAACACTGGCCACAGCGCCGAAAAGGATGTATATTGTTGGTGCGGGCAAGAAATGCTTTTGATCCTCGCTTTATGTGATGAAAGTGAACATTGGTATGATAGAATTACCCTGGCCGGCCCCAGTGGCCGAGCGGTCTGCGGCGCGCCAGTCACAGTCTACACGACCGCTACGGTCGGGATTCGAATCCCCCCCCCCCTCGCGCATGGCTGTTTGTGTCGTCTTTAGTATATGGTAGTTCATAAGTAGTTTGTAAGTTTAGGGACTGATGACGCCGCAGTTAAGTCCCTTAAGCTTAACAAACAATTGTAGAATGCCGGCCGCGGTGGCCGAGGGGACTGCGGCGTGTCAGTCACGGTCTGTACGGCCACTACGGTCGGGGGTTCGAATCCCCCCTCGGGCATGGATATTTGTGCCGTCCTTAGTATTAGCTAGTTCGTAAGTAGTTTGTAAGTTTAGGGACTGGTGATCCCGTAAGTCCCATAAGCTCTACAAATATTTGAACATTTGTAGAACTACCGACTGATTCTACGCAGCCAGGTATTAATTCCTCCATTCTCCAACCTCTCCATGCCGCATTAGCACTTCCACCCTACGTACTCAATTATTTATTTGATACATTTCCATATCTGCCTTCCCAGTTCCTATGGTATTATAGCTGCTTCTTGTCATGTTTTATATATACTACTTCCTTCGATGATTTTGCGATGAAAAACTGCATTTTCTGGTGTTATCAGTCCACCTATACTGGTGGCCATCCGAAACGCAACACTAAGATGGACCGGAGATATCAGAGATAAATTTATTTGCCAGATAACACGCTGCACAAAGATCGCATGATTGAAGAGACAGACGCATTTGAAGTGTTACAAGATGATTTAATCAGTATCGATATCTGCCTCCATTGCTGATTATAACTGTTCCTATACGCCTCAGAATTAAGTCACAGAGCCTTCAGTTGAGAGTTTGAGGTATATGAGACCACATATTGCGAAAGTCGACTTTCAGGGACGGGTGGAGTCTGCCAGGTAAGTCGTTCTGAAATGATCGACCAGCAATTTCAGACAGGCGAGAGGACGAGGAGGTGAAGGCAGTCCTACCGCAATGTGTTTGTCAACAAACATCAAAGGTATGGGATGATAATACTCTTCATAGATGCAGCGTTTGCTGCTTAGTGTACCGTAAATGTTTACGGCGGGAGGAGGGAGCGGGAGGTGATGCTATTTCAAACCACAATACACGATGCAGGACCAATATGGACATGCATCAGGGCAAGTGTTCATCTGTCTCTCAGTATGATGTTTCCAGTGCTATAATCGGACCATCTCGTTGCAGCAGGCACAATTATGATTCGTCGGTAAAAACGATTTCGTTCCGAATTCGGCTCCACCTGCATCATTACAATGCTCAGAATAGACATTGCAGTGAAAGACCAACAGTTACGAGGGCTATTCAGAAAGTAGGGAACGTTTTAGAATTTTTTTAAAAAAGTACAAGAAAAACATTTTATTATATACATCTTAAAAGCGACTACAATACTGCTTGCCGAAGTGGAGTAGCCGAGCGTTCTAAGTCATCTCGCTGCGAAGCGCGCGGTTGCTCGCCGTCGGAGATTCGAGTCCTCCCTGGGGCATGGGTGTGTGTGTTGTTCTTAGGTTAGTTTACCCTAGTTTAAGTAGTTTGTAAGCTAGCGACTGATTACCACGCAGTTTGGTCAGATAGATTTACAAACATTTGAACAAACAATACTGCTTTTCCACATAGTCACCAAACAAACTGAGGCACTTATCATAGCGATGAGCAACCTTAGAAATTCCTTAGTCGTAAAATTCTGCCGCCTGAGACTTCAGTCAGTGTCACGTCCACCTGAAGTTCCGCGTCGTCATCAAAGAGCAAGCAGTTCTTTTTTTTTTTTTTTTCTTTTTTTCTGCTGTTTTGACGCTGTGCAAAGTTTGACAGTTCCGGTGAGAATTTATGGTTGCTCCAAGTTGAAGAAAATCGATAAGAAGCACACTTTGCCTATTCCAAAACATTCTCACCATCATCTTCCTTAAGGTTTGAATTTTTAAAACACATTATCCAGAAAATTCCGAGAAAAACGGCTCTAAGGTTTAAGCGCAAGTCATATACACCTTATATACTGTTCAATGAATTCTGTGCAACAATATGAAGAAATGGTTCAAGCAATAGCGTCCGTCACGGTCATGTCGAGTATCAGGATTCCATCCTACTGGAGAGAAACATTTTATTTTCATTGTTTTCAAAATTATAACAAATTTTAAGCAGAATTAATTATGTAAAATATTATCAGTTACATCACGAAGAAATTTATTTATGCAATGACGATTGCAGAAAATCAGATATTTAATTACAATACTTCAATTTTAAAAAGTCGATTAATACCAAATTTATTTTATACTGACTTAAGTAGACTAATTCTATTTCGGTAGATTAAACACTACGGTCAATACAATTATTTTACTAAATTAGGCTATTTTGTAAGTTGTGGAAAGATAGTAAATATTCACTGTAATTTTGATGAACCCATTTCATCATGAAAAAGCAGAGCAGAGCTGTTGCCCTATTGAATTCATACAAACAGGCAGATGGTCAGGAAAAGTAAAATAAATATACAAATAATTTTGTAACTTCAAGTTCAGCATTCTTTCTGTAGTACAGAAAAGTTGCGGCAGTGGATTCTTCTATCGAGTTCAGAGCCACATTTTACGCGTATCCTTTGAATGAGCCTTTCGGAAACTGTTTAGCATTTTTTGTTATCTAATTAACAGCAGTCACATGTTTTAGCCAAGTTCTCCCACAGTGTGAAATGCGCATGAACAGCTGTAAGAATTATTTATTAGTAAAGCTCTAAATTCTGTACCAATATTGGAAATCACACTGGGGTCAATACTAATGGCATTTTGATTACCTTACCATTCATTATTTAAATGGATGGCTATGTAACGGTATGTGATGAGTCATTACAGACTGATTCTACAAAAATAATTTGACGGCTATAAATTTGTACCACGTACGGTTGTAAGGTATCTCACGTTCGTAGCTGCGGCACAGGACATTAACTAGTCACGAAATACCTCAGCATAACAATAGTACTACCCGTAAGAAGCATATTTAGGTTTCAACGATTTGATGCACCTACTGATGGGTAACGGACAGCAGCTTGTTAACTACAGAATATCTCTTATAAGATCGAACAGTAATTAATAATTAACAAAAAGCCCTCAGTTTTATATTAATTCATTAAAGGTAAATTTTCTGTGAATTTAATTTGGTAGTATACTTTTTAATAGTAGACCCGTCTAATGTAATAAAAACGTGTTCTAGTGTTATGCAGACGTAACATAACGTCATATTGCGCCTCACAATGTATCATATCTTAATGCAACACTACGTATAACAAGAACAACTTGTCACGTCATATCTAATACCATTTTATATAATACTACCAGGTACCCGGTGCGTTGCTGCCACTGAAGAAATAATTGTGCAAACACCGTTTGAAATTTGAAAGTTTTAGCTTCTCTCTGTTCATCTGCTCATCTCCCCGTCTCCTGCTGTCCCTTTCTCTGTCCATTTCGTCCTCCCCCTTCCTCTGTTCATTTCCTTTCACCTGTCTGTCACCATCTCCCCTCTCTCATTCCATCCTGTCCCCTCCTGTCGCCTCATCTACCCTCTCTCTGTTTTTCTCTCCCTTTCCGTTCGTCTCCTCTTCCACCCACACCTGTCCCTCCTTTACATGAAACCATACAAATATGCGCCAACTTTCATGGTCACGGGTCAGACGGTGTCAAAGTCACAAGGTACCTTCCGAAGTGCTAAATTCACTGCCTTGCAGATTATAAAGTCTCCTTCATGACACATTTATTTATGTGCTGACTTTCATGGCCAAACGATTTGGGAGTTAAATATAAGGAGAGGAATTAAAATTTGTGCTGTGACCGGAATTCACATCCGGCACCTCCTACGTACTGGGTAGGTGCTGTAGACCACTCAGCGAACACAACGTTGTAGCCAAAGCGAATTACGAAAGATAGCTCTTGTATTAATTCGATGTATAAGCTATATTCATTTCATATTCCATTCAGTTTCGTACAGCATTTCAGCGTGAAGAGTAAGAAACATGTTAATCCGCTTTAAGGTACCCTACCCCATGAACCGTACGGTGAGTTCCTATATGTACCTCATGCGTTAATTCAGGGTATAAAATAAGCTATATGCATTCCCAATTTCATTCAAATCCGTCCAGCTGTTTTAGCGTGAAGAGAAACAAACGTATTACTCCATTCTAAGGTACTCTCCGCCGCGCACCATACGGTAGCTTACGAAAGGTAGCCCATGTATTAATCATTCATATCCGCCCAGCCATTGCAGCTTAAAGGCGTAAGAAACCAATTAACAAATTGTAAAGCACCCTCCACCATGCACAATACGAGGTTAATTTTAGTATGTCTATAACCTTCGCGCGAGTGCAAGCAATGAGTTGATAATGTTTTACCGCAGTCTGATCTACGGTATGTTTATGCATGAAATACTAACAAAAGACAAACAAACAAACATTAATTTAGATATATTATATTTATTTTCAAATTCACATTTAAACAATACGTTGGTAACTGCAGATTCCTTCCGCTGATGGTTTTTACCCCAATGATTCGGTACGCTTGGTATGCATCAAAGCTGAAAGCCAAAACTCCGCCATTTAAAAATATGAATGAAATATGATTTCCACTAAAGCAGATTTTGAAAAAAAATTCTCATTTAAAATTGCTTACATAAAATTCACATGATGTGAACAATATTTATGTTTTAAATGTTCCTTTGACGATTATCACCCTGAAAAATGTAACGTAACTTCCATAGGAAGCTGCTAGAATTTTCAAAAATTTTGTTCGATACGAAACATCGCCGAAATCTGAAAATTAACTGTTTAGTCGTGTTAATTAATTGAAATAACTCTAGGTAATCTGAATAAATTAAAACTGCATTGATAAACTGAATTGTTCAATCATATTTAAAAATTTTATCTGGATCTGGCGAAGTCCATATGTAAACTATCCTCCGTCATGCACCATCCAAAAATTTATGTGAGTGACCTTCCTCTTGTTTTGAAGGTCAAGTGTACAAAATGTCGAAGATTTTAGAATGAATAGTATCCTTAATCGTATGTCGCATGAAGCCACAGGTTTTCAACCAAATAACTGTTTATAATGGCATATTCCTGAACAATATGTCTTAAGCAGTTCTTACCCCAACGTCAATTGTTACATCGTGGGAGGAATATGTACCAAATTTGGATGAAATCGGTACAGTCGCTTAGATGCAGACGTCGCATGATGCAGCACTTTTCCGCACATTTCATTGTTTATTAGGTCATATCTCTTCACTATTTCTCGTACAGTCATATAATGGTGCGTATGGCCATCGCGGAAATTGTAAGCAATTTGTACACGAAGTTCCATCACAATCGGTCGAACGGTACGGCCGCGCATAAAATACGATCACGCAAACATTCACTTTTATATATTAGATTATGCATGTGAAGTACGGTAACATAATAAACGGTGTAATGTATTATAACATGACATACGGTGTATGTCATATAACGTGGCATTTATCATGTCGTGCAATATCACACTACATGTCTTTCAAGATCTGGAGCGCACGTTGCGGATCGCGTTACCTCCCGCGTCGTAGGTTCAAATCCTCCCTCCGGCATAGATGTTTGTGCTGTCTTTAGTATAAGTTATTTCATAAGTACTTTGTAAGTTTAGGGACTGATGACCCCGCATTTAAGTCCCATAAGCATGACAAACATTTGAACATTTTAGTCCATAGATAAAAATTTAGTTATACTTCATATAATAGATACAACACTTTGCAAAATTTTTGTTAACTAGAGGAAGGGAGAACGAATCTTCTGCGAGAAAACTTATACCATTTAACAAACCATAACATTACCGTATCACAATGTACTGTCACCTGCACTTTTCCCGTTCCCTGTTGCTTTCTTTGGTTTAACCGGATACTGTTGGAATATGTTTATTCCGGGTTTTGTGTTCAAAATCACCATTAGTATAATTCCTTAAACCATGTACCCTTACTCCTGAATCACTCTGCAAGTCCCAAAATGGCGAGAAGTGAAAATGTGTGCCGGGGTGTAATTAGAACCCGGGACTCCCGTTTCTGCCTAGTGGGCGCCTAAACTACTTGGCTACCCTCGCTTGCCTCCCGTCGGCCTCAATTTTCAAAACGCGCATTCCACGGCCGTAGTGTCCCTATCGGCCATCCACCCATGTATTCGGCGTTTAGGATTCTCGTACGAGATCGGACGCTATTGCCGTATCCGCGGTAACGTTGCTAAACCGTACGACCTCAGCTTTCATATATATATATATATATATATATATATATATATATATGACCCCGCAATTAAGTCCCATATATATATATATATATATATATATATATATATATATATATATATATGTGTGTGTGTGTGTGTGTGTGTGTTGTGTATTCTCTCTGACATACCGGGAAGAACTGATATTACATAAATCTATACAGATTCAACCCTCCGAACCACCAGCTCTTTGATCCCTCAGTGAATAGGGATATTAGGATTAGCTCGTAAAAGCGCGGGTGGATATAAAGTTTACCTGATTTAAATACTTCTGAAGCTGCTAGAAAAGTCTAGAAACTGATTCTCCTCTATGACATCTGTGATACTGCCACAGACATTCATCTGTTGTTGTTCAAATGTTTGTAAATCTAAGGGACCTAACTACTTTGGCCATCAGTCCTTAGGCTTACAATCTACTTAAACTAACTTATGCTAAGGACAACAAATGCATCCATGCCCGAGGAAGGACTGAAACCTCCGAAGGAGAGCAGCGTCGCGCTCCGCAGCTAGGAGCCTCAGAGCGTTCGGCCACTCCACCGCGGTACCTACGACAGAAGCATTTTCCTTTATGGTACAATGTTATTCGTTTGAGGTTTGTTCTTACTTTCTCTGTCACAGTTTATTTCACTTATCTCCTTTCAGTCAGTAAAAAACGAACTCCCATAGGATACGTCATTATCCGTCTGTCTGGCTACCTGTCATTTGAGTATTAACCTACAAAATTCAAATTTTACACCGCTAGGAGATTGTACACCTTAGCCTGAGTCTTACATTTCAAGATGATAGTCGTTCCTGAGAAGAATTAGATCCAACAGTCCGACAGGCAGGTAAGTAGACAGGAAACGGAATGTCCTACAAGGATTCTGTTTTTATCGACTGAGGGTGGGAACTCAAAAAAACAAATTCAGATAAATAAATTACATTAAAAGTTATGTAAAAACAAAGCTCATCAAAAGAAGTTATGATATTAAAAGGAGTAATAATGTATAACAAATAGTTAAAAATTTTACAAAGAGTAACGTGTATCACATGGACTTACATCGTGAAGGATCGGAATTGAAAACTAGTGATAAAGATAAAGCGGCAGTTATGTGACAAGCAGAATGGGTTGCATAAAACGGCATTGGTAGGACAGATGGCTGCTCTGATTTATTTCACCGATACTGCAACAGGAACATGTTTGTTGCTTCCGCCTGTTTACAAGCAACACTTGCCAGTTATATACGTTACGGTCCACGTGGCAATTCCTGTACATAGTGTCGATGATATTTGCAGTTACCATTCTTTGTCGTTACTGTGTCCCTATACACAACGTTGTTTTTGACAATCAGCATCACAGATCTTCAGATGATATCCATCTTACAGTGTGTTTCCGTAAGAACGTACAAATATTTAACAGGTCACAGAGAATGTTCCATTGAACAATCTGAGGTAGGAAAAATGTTTGTGGGACGCCGCCTTAAGGAAATGAGGATTTATCTCGCGTTACTGGTTTCCAGCTTATTTGCAACTAACAAGCGTACAGGTTTACACGTACTGTTCTGTTTATATACATGTTGTTGTTGTTGTGGTCTTCAGTTCGGAGACTGGTTTGATGCAGCTCTCGACCCTACTCTAGCCTGAGCAAGCCTCTTCATCTCCTCATAAGAACGGCTGCCTACATTCATTTGAGTTTGCTTACTATATTCATCTATTAGCCTCCCTCTGCGATTCCTACCCCACACACATCCCTCCACAGCTAAATTCACAATTCCTTGATGTCTAATAATGTGTCCTACGAATCGATCCCTTCTTTTAGTCAACGTATGCCAGAAATTACTTTTCTCCCAAATTCTGTTCGGTACCTCCTCATTAGTTACGCCATCCACCCACCTAATCTTCAGCATTCTTCTGTAACACCATATTTCAAAAGACTCTGTCCACTTCCTGTCCGCACTGTTTATCCTCCATGTTTCACTCGTACACAAGGAAACACTCCACACAAATGCCTTCAGAAAGGACTTCCTTATGTTTAAATTAATATTCGATGTTAACAAATTTCTCTTTTTTAAAACGCTTTTCTTCCCACTGCCATTCTGCATTTTATGTCCTTTGTGCTGCGATCATCATATGTTATTTTACTGCCCAAGTAACAAAACTCATTTACCACCTTTATTGTTTCGTTACCTAATTTAATTCTTTCAGCATCGTCTGATCTCCTAAGACTGCATTCCATTGTCTTTGTTTTGCTCTCGTTAATGTTCTCTGACATAATTACAGTTTCATCAGAAAAACGCAATTCTTTTATTTCTTCACCCTGAACTTTAATTCCTTCTCAGAATTTCTTCTTGCTTTCCTTTGTAGCTTGAATAACTTTGGAGAAAGGCTGCAACTTTGTCTTTGTCCCTTGCCAACCACTGCATCCCTTTTATACCCTTCAACTCTGGTTTTTGTACAAGTTGTTTATAACATTCCGTTCCCTATATTTTACTCCTCATTGCTTCAGAATTTGAAAGCGTGTATTCCAATCAACATTGTCAAAAGCTTTCTCCAAATCTACAAAAGCTAGGAATGTAGGTTTGCCTTTCCTTAATCTATGTTGCTTTCCGTGTTCCTACATTTCTTCTGAATCCAAACTGATCTTCCCCGAGGTCAGGTTCTACCAGCTTTTCCGTCCTTCTGTAAATAATTCGTGAACATAGTCTGCAACCATGCCTTATTAGAAAGATAGTTACGTAATTTTCACACCTGTCTGCACCTGCTTTCTTTGGAATGCGGATTATTACATTTTTCTTAAAGTCTGAGCGTATTTCCCCTGTCTTATACATCTTACGCACCAGGTGAAATAGTTTCGTCATGGCTGTCTCGCCCAGAGACTTCAGTAGTTCTGAGGGAATGTCGTCTACTCCAGGGGCCTTGTTTCGACTTAGTGCTCTGCCAAATTGTTCTCTCAGTATAGTATCTCCCATTTCATATTCATCTACATCATCTTCTCTTTCTACCGTGTTGTCTCAAAGTTCAGTTCCTTTGTAGAGTCCCTCTATATACTTTTTCCATCTTTCAGCTTTCCCTTCTTTGCTGAGAACTGGTTTCCCATTTGAGTTCTTTATATTCATACACCTACTTTTCTTGTCTCCAAATGTTCCCTTCACTTTCCTGTAGGCGGTATCAATTTTTCCCGTATCTATACATTCTTTTGTAGGTCTTGCCTTTCTAGCTATTTTGTCCTGTGCTGCCTTCACTATTTTATCTCTCAATACTAACTATTCTTCTTCTACTGTTTTATTTCCCCCTGTATTGTTGCCTAAAGCTCCCTCTGAAATTCTCAAGAACTTCAGGTTCCTTCAGTTTATCCAGGTCCATCTCCTTATTTTCCTACCTTTTTGCAGTTTTTTTTTTTTTTTTTTTTTTTAGTTTTAACCTACAGTTCATGACCAATAAGTTATGGTCAGAGTCTATATCTGCCGCTGGGTATGTCTTACAGTTTAAAACCTAGTTCCAAACTCTATGTCTTACCACCATAAAATGTATCTGGTATCTCCCAGTGTCTCCTGGTCTCTTCCATGTATACAACCTTCCTTCGTGATTCTTAAACCAGGTGTTAATTATAACTAAATTATGTTCCGCGCAAAATTCTACCACGCATCTTCCTCTTTCATTGCTTTTATCCAGACCATATTCACCTACTATCTTCCCATCCCTTCCTTGTCCTACTACCGAATTCCAGTCTCCCATAACAATTAAGTTTTCCTTTCCCTTCATATCCTCATCATCGGCAGAGCTAGTTGGCATATAAATCTGTACTACTGTGGTCGGTGTTGGTTTTGTATCTATCTTGACTATCGTAATGTGATCGCTGCGCTGCTCATAGTAGTTTACCAGCATTCCTGTTTTCTTATTCATTATCAGACCTAATCCTGTAATACCCCCAACTGATTTTGTTTTTATAATCCTGTACTCGCCTGACCAGACATAACGGCTGTAGTTTCCTCTTGCTTTCAGCCGTTCGCAGTAGCTTTGTGGCAAAACCACATTAGCTGATGTTACAAGGCCAGCTCAGTCAATCATTCAGACTGTTGTCCCTCTAACTACTGAAAAGTCTACTGCCCCTCTTCAGAAACCACAAGTTTGTCTGGCCTCTCCACAGATATCCCTCCGTTCTGGTTTTACCTACACTACGGCTATTTGTATCGTTGAGGTACAAAAGCCACCCCAACTCGGCAATGTCTGTGGTTCATGGGGATGATTATTTACATGGACAATCTTTATTTCCAACAAGAAAACGAGGAGGACCATCCTAATTACAAGGAAATGATGATACACATTTGAATAGCCACCTATTGTTGAGGTTCTTGCAAACAGTCATTCCTAAGTTGTTCGAGAACCTATCTTTTGATGTTCATGAGAAGGTGTGAGTAAAATATGACGGATCACTGCCGCACGTCAGTTAGGATGTCCCCAATAATCTCAACGCTTTATTTACTGGTCACTGTATTGGACGACACTTAACTTGATTCCTCTTCCTGGGGGAAGGGGAGGGCGAGATATTTAATTCCACTTCGCATGAGAATCCAGTGGATACGGACATGGAATTAGTTGCCAGAATTGTAGGTAATTTCGATGGATGTCAGTTTCAGCACTTTTGTAAGATACAGTGCAAATAATATGTTCATTGCGTCATCGAAGGTATTTGCAGTTAGTTGTCACTAATGTAAATAAAAAAAGTACACAGTAAAGTGGTTGTATTCATGTAATCTTCGTTCTCCAACCCTAGCTTTGCTACCTGAAACTGGTCACAGCAGCATCCTGTATGTCCTGATAAATCTTTGCACTATATGCCGCAAACACCCTGTATACAAGATTTCCTATTTAAACAGTTCGCACCCAATATCACTGGAACGACATAAAATAGTAACAAAAGACTTTTATAATTTTTAAATTGCAGCAGACGCTATGAAACTAATTACATTGAGACAGTCTGACGCGTATATAAATATTAACAAAAACTAATGTTTTTAATGGATACGGCGTATTCTTTCTTACGGAATCGATAGCATTGAAAAAATAACAAAGTAAATGGCATCCGCTTGCAACCCAATATGTCAGTTACATGCCGAGCTATTGCGAAATGATATTGACAGTTGAAAAATGAAGCACGCCGTTACCGCACATCCAAAATTATGCGCGAACCCCATGCAGACCGCAACTGCGACGTGGATGACAAACGTCATCTTAACTTCATTGTATGAAAGAGATCCGAAAGAAAGAAATGCGTTTTCTGTCACAAGCACTGATACACACATAGTATTTACTTCTTCCAAATTATTTATATAAGGTATGAGACTGTACTATGTCCAAAATGAATCTCTTTCACAGAATAGTTTTCTTAAAAGTGAACTGTAATTATTTTCAAACGGCCACCGAATTCGCTTAGACATAAGTGGGAACATGGCACGAATTCGCTTGCTGCATCTAAAACGAATAACTCGAGAAGGCAATGAGATAATATTATGCTCTCAATTTCAAATAAAATATAATTATCTCTTCTCAATTTCATACACTCTTATGCATGAACTAAATAAACTATATGCAAAGGCTATGCATTGTGATTTTACCTGGCCGCACTGAATGGCCGCATGGTCTACATCGTCATTCTATGGACTGGGTGGCAGTTCCTTGCGGAGGTTCGAAACCTCCATCGGGAATGGGTGTATGTGTGTGTGTGTGTGTGTGTGTGTGTGTGTGTGTGTGTGTGTGTGTGTGTGTGTGTGTGTGTGTTGACCTAAGTGTAAGCTATTTTAAATAGTTTTAAGTTTGGCTACTGTTGACCATATCCGTTTGTTCGAATAGGCTTACAAACATTTGAACATTCTCTTTTAGCTTTGCAGACAAAAATATGTTGCAGTGGTTTAGTAATTTGATAATTTACAATAACTGTAATGAATAATGAAAAAGTCAACCCTTCATAGAACGAAAATATTAAATTGTAAGATTAGCATAATTATTTTTTTTTTTTTTTTTTTTTTTTTTTTTTTCGCCGAGAAGATTTCTTACAACCATACGATAAACTTCATAGCGGTTGCAACACCGTCTATGAACATAATTGGCTCGTTTGGTATCCTGACACCATTTTTTGTATGTCTTGATAACGAATAAAGATTTTGAAAACGGGGAAATTTCGTTCTACACATATTTCTCGAGCATATATTTTTAGGGTATATGCCTTTTGTTATGGTTATTTATTTAGATATTTGAGATCCTCTGGGAAAAACCTATTTTTCCCGTTTTATGCGTACGTAATTAGCTTTGAACTTCTGGATTTAGGTAAAGAATAAAGATATAGAAAATTGAACATGTGGTTTCAGAATGTAATCTTAAGAACACATGGAAAATAATCGATGAATTTCAGTGAATAAGAAGTAAAGGAATGGTCATCCAAACAAATCGAGGTTCCTTTTGCAATCCATCAATTTAGTTTTCTTTTTGGATTTCCTAGCCGCCCACTCCACTTCTTTCTCTTTCATATGTTTTTAGTTATCGCCCTCACACCATCCATGACACCTCCCCCCCCCCCCATTCACCATCTTTTACGTAAACACTGGCTTTTTGTTTTACATCAAGCTTTGGAGAGAGTTTTTAAATGGAGTTTAGATTCTATGGGCTGTGTGGTAACAAGCAATTTGATGTTAGTGTCAAGGTCTTGTTCGTGTTCCAACTCTGACTTCCTGCTAGTATCTTCCAAGCTCATCATGAAGTGCCTATTTATGCTAACCAGATAAGGGTCCTCTCCATCGTTTGGAAGTTCATGCCATTTTAAAACTCTGATAGTTCTTCACTAATCTTCTAAATTTGAATATGTCAGGAATTTCTTTCTCTGAGATATCACTCCACCTTAGATCTTTTTCACATTCTTCGAACTTTCTCGGCCTTGTCTCCTTAGATCGGATGAAACTCCATATTCTATTTTCAGTCAGTCACCGTCCATCCTCATGAGATGACCGTAAAATAACAATCACGTCTTCATAATGGATGTTGTGATAGATTCTTTCTTGGTGTAAAAGTCCTCATTTACTTAGGTTTGCCATCTACCATCGGCCCATCTATTGCGTGGGATTTTCCTTAATATTCTACGCACTCTCATTTCCAGCCAGTCGGCGTAACCCCCTATTCATAGTCAATGTTTCCGATACATGTAATCCTTCAGGTTTTTATAGCTGTATTGTAGTAACTTGGCGGCCTATATTCATAGACTTTTTGTTATAGGCATTCCTTATCAATAGGTATGCCTGGACCAACTTCCTCATTCCGACACTAATTGTTTCCTCTTCTAATCTATTCTTCTGGATGGCTTCACTGAGATCCCTGAAATTCTTACCTCGTCCAATTTTTCCTAGATCGGTGATTGTACATTAAAGTTCATCACAGATGTCTGTCAATATGACTCTTGAATAGAGATCTGGAGTCCGCCCATTTCAGCAATTTCAGACTACTGATCTTGTTGACTGCTTATCCTACATTGTTGTCAAAAATGGCCAGGTCATCCGCAAAAACCAGTGCGTCAATGTTCACCAAGTACGAATTGCTCTTCATTTGTTTCTTATTGGGATAATAACTTTATCCACTATCGAATGACTTTTTCCAAGACAAAGTGGAAAAGGATTGGAGATAGTCCGTCTCCTTGTATTATATCTGTTCTGATTTTAAAGGGCTCTGCGATCTAGCCCATAAATTTCATTTTTTGTTTGATTAGCTTTCTCTTCCAAAATATTCATTAATAACTTTGGGTTAATGAAGTCAAATGCCTCCTAAAAATCAACAAACATAACAAAATAGTAATTGCCTCCGGTTTTCTTGTACCTAATGATTTTCTTTGAGTTAAAGAAATGTTGAACGCTTTTGGAAACGAGCTTGATACTCCCAAATTAGTTTCTCTAGATAAATTTCTCTTCTTCTATGTACTTTTTTGGAGAGAATCTTATGTGGAACAGATATTAAAAATATGTACCCATATTTATTGATTCTTTTTATAACCATTATGTACAGGGGATGGACTAAAACTGAATGTTGCTCAGTTGGTAGCATCCCAGTTCTCCACGTGTCATTAAAAATTGAACTAGCACAGCTAGAGTTTCATTATTTGCCACCTTCAGTAGTTCCGCCACTGTTTAATTCTCTCCAGCTTCCATATTGTTTTTAAGGTTGTTGATGATCTCTCTGATCTCATCTTTACCAGGTGGAGAAGAGTTGGGTAAATTGTGGATCGGGACACATACAGGGACTCTTTTTTCTTTTTTTTTTTTTTTTTTTCATCACAGTTAAGTACGATTTCAAAATAAAGCACCTGATCGTGCACTTTTCTTTGTTAGTCAGACTCAGCTTTTCATTGCCATCTCTAAAACAACACTACAGGCTTGGTATGCTTTCAGATCTTATTTTTGCTTTTTAATCTTTCTTTTTTCTCCTTATCTGTTTTAATTATATTTATTTATATATCTACTTTCGCATTATTGCACCCGAGCCACAAATACATCATGTACTTCTGCATTTTTATGTTAAGTATATTTTTACTTTTGAAATCTTATACATTTTAAATTCCATCTAATTTACTGCTATCAGCACCAACAATTAGACGCATTTTGAATTTATGCCTGCCTGCCAACACATCGCCAGACCAACGTTTCTTTATACGTCATGTGTCTGTAATTGCCACATCACCATGTACTATGCTCCACCGTGCTGCCGTCAGTTTGTCTCGTAACTTCCTCTGCTTTTACACCATTTATCCCTTCTACCTGTATACACACATTATGACATTTTAATTCAGTGCTATAACTTGTCATTTCCTGTATTTTTGCTGATACTGACGTACGTGATTATTTGCTTTAATGCAAATTATTTTAAATTATTTTAATCATTCCCAATGTGGCTTTCGCAGTTTAAAACAAACGATCCACTTAACACACCTTAAATTTCGTACTTTATAAACAGTATATCAACAGTATATGAACATTGTCTTTATGTAACAGTAATGGTGTATTATTTACTGATATGCTAATCTGAAAATGTACCAGAAGCATGAACTGCGTCATTGACAAATAACATATTAAAAATTACAACAGACGTGTTTTTCATTCCGCTTTAAAGGATCTGATTTGACTTGAATAATAAATAAGTATCCAGATTCTTAGCGTTAATTTTGTTTAAAAAATCTGTATCCATAATTTAAAAAAAAAACTTAAAATGATTTCATTACATAATTTAACATTTCATTGTGAATAAAATATTATCGTTACATATCATGTCTCTTTATTTACCAACACATAAAAAGGATTACAAGAATAGTCTTTTATAAAATTAAAGTAAAATGGTATTTAATAAATAATAAATGAATTTCAAGAAACATATTTCTTCTTGATTTATATCGAGGTATAAAAATAAAGGAAGTGTAAAAATAAAAATAAAGGAGGGGTATTTCATAAAAATTGAAAAAAGAATGCCTCATCATTTAAACATTACTTTCACAAATATTTATCTTTGCAAAGAAGTATATCCTAAACCTCTCATATATTGAATGTCTGCTGCATAGCTTCCCACGAACTAAACGATTAGAAACTTTATTTTATCAGTATCTACAGAAATACCAATCTTAATCAAAAATGGTTTACAAAAATTTCATCCTCATAATATTCTTTCCTCTTTACGAGTGCGATTGAACTTGAATACATGATTCAACATATGTAAATGAATCGGACATAGTCCATCCCCCTGCCATAGTCCCGTTCTAATTTCAAATGGTTCCTTATCTTACCCATTAATTTCACTTTGGAAGTTGTACTTGTAAGTGTCTGTTCTATGGTTTTCCGGATCTTTCCATCGATTTCGAATTCTTCCGTGGTTTTAAGAGGGTATCACGGTCTACTGAGTCATATGTTTTTCCTGTAATCAATGAATGTAATTACTGTATTCCTGCAATTTATCATTTGTAGTATCGTCTTTAGGTTCCAGAACTGTTTCGTCCTTGATCGCCCTTTTCTGAATCCTGCCTGGTATTCACCAAGTAGTGGATTTTCCTGGGGATATATTCTTTTTAGAAGTGCTTTGGAGAGGATTATATACACCAATGGCAGCAGGGAGATTTCTTTGTAGCTTTTGATGTCAGTCTCTTCACCCTTTTTAAGTAACGGGTGGATCAGAGCACATTTTCTGTCTTCTAGTATATTTTTCATCTTTCATATGTCTGTGATTATGTGATGAAGTTTTTCTGTCGGTGTAGGATCGTTCAGTTTCCAGAATTCTGCGATAATCACATCTTCTCCTGGTACTTTGATGTTCTTAAGCCGCTTGATTATAGCCGTAATTTATGAGAGATCTGGATTTTGAGTCCGAGTGTGCGAATATCAGGGATGTGAAGTCAAATTTTACCTGTGATGGTTCACAGTTAAGAAGGGAGCAGAAATATTGGGCTAATATTTTGCAGTTGTTTTATGAGTTGGTTTCTAATGACCCATCGGGTCTTTTGAAGCATATACTGCAGATTTTCTCTAAACGTCTTGTAGAAATTTCTTATACTATTTTTGTCGAAATCCTGTTGGATTTCATGAAGTCTATTGTTGTAATATCCTAGTTTTTCTTTTCGAATCACCTTTGCAGTCTGTTTCCGAGTTATAAGAAAGTTCTGCCAGTTACTATCAGTTTTGTGGCCGTCGAATTTTTTCCAGGCTGCTATTCGGTTGTCTGATCGCACACTGTGTTCCACCAGCGGTATTTCCTGATGCAAGGGGTTTGTCCCAGGTTCATGGCTTCCTGAATTTTCTTGTTAGTTTCTTCCAGTCTGTCGATTTTACTTGATTAATTTCTTTGATGATTTGTGGTTTGTTGAGGTCAAGGTATTCCGGATCTGGCTATTGCTTTTGGATGGATACTTTTTCCCTTCTATTGGTTTGATGCTTTGTCTTTATTTGTAGTAGATAATGGTCTGATTCAAAAGCACCTTTCAGAGAAATGATGTTTGAATTTCTTTCGAATTTCCCTTGGTGTATATATATCGAGTTCACGTGTTTACAAAATCGCTGCAAATATTCCCTTCGCTCTCATTGACATTCACTAGCAAATAAATTATAATGAGAACTGAGAAATTTGTACATACCAGTATGGATCGTCATGCTGAACTTCATGTCAGAATAGATACGGATCCATTTCATTAGAATGACTCAAGATGTCAAGCAAGCTGACAAACGCTGTCCACATTCTGTTGCAGGTTACATCTCGACGGAGGAGTTCTCGGATGCATGCTCGCTACTGAGCGAACACCTGCAGAACCCCATCTCGTCCGAGCAGCTGCTAGACATCTGCCGCTCAATGGACATCAACAAGGACGGTCTGGTGGACCTCAACGAGTTCCTCGAGACCTTCCGGCTGGTCGACATGGCCCACGATGAGGGCGACGACGACGAGTACGAGTCTCCAGAGGAGAGCACGCCTCGTGCAGAGTGAACGCAGCACAGAGTTCCCCAACGCTGAAGTCCCAGACAACATGGCAACCTAGAGTTTCCGAAACGTAAGGGGGCACTCTGTGCCCACGTCGTATCTCACAACAGAATGGAATATCTGTGTGGTACGATACAACAATGAACTACAGTAATGTGTTCCGAAAGGTCGTGTTAAAAAATTTAGGATATGTGTTACGTGACCTTTCATGTTACGTCCATGGCTTTCTTCGACCCAGGAGGACTGGTACATCTACTTTCTCTCCGTCAAATCATGAATACTGCTCACATTGGTAGTGCTCCACAAGATGTCTTGTTCCACATCAACAGAAGGCACATTTCCGAAATGTAGTGGTGCCTCGCTAGAAATGTTCTGGACTATGTTGTTTGAAGTAAACAAAGCGATTCAAAGCAGTGGAAAGGCAAATAAAAACACAGTATATATGATTGAAATGAAGACAGAACGAAACTTGGTTAATTTGGTAAATTTTTTGAGTTTCCAAATAATGTACTAAATGGAAAACTGTGTGTTGACTCCAGATACGTATTTATGTGTGAGTGTATAAAATATTTTGCCAACTATGTTGAAATGGATCCGAATTTATTATATTGTTTAATAGAGCTCCAGAATAGACACCAAAAACCCTAGAGACCGTAGATAATTTATAAAAATAATAATTGTTCTTTGTTCACTTACATGTGTGTAGCATTTGTTTTCTCTTTGATGTTTTCGAATACCTGTCAGTGTGAGATTCTGATAATATTACCTGAATGGGTAATAGAAATATATCCTTTACCCTATATATTCTTTCCGTTTTCGTACCATTCTTCCAAGAACTAACTGGCTAGATTCGTTAGCATTGTTATGAACTGCCACATTATTCACATGTGTTGTATGTTGTACACCATTGTTTGAAGTGTTCCTTGTGAAAACGAATCTTTAAAGGAGACCATTAAGGGAAAAAATTCCACCTCAACTGAAGGAATCCCTAACAAATCGTCTTTCGTTGAGTGTGACAGTAAACAGAAGTAGCTGTACAATAGAATTAATTTGCAATATTCAGTTAACTAGATCGAGAGTGTATTTTTAGTTAACTGTTTGTATATTTATGCGTCACAATGACGCTTTAAGCGTGATACAGAACATCTGGAACATTTCCTAGTGTTTTAAATCAAAGTGTTCAGATTTTTGTAAAACTATGGGATCAAACTGCAGTGGTCATCAGTCCATAGACTTACAAAGTATTTATATGGACTTATACTAAAGAGAACACACACATCCATGTCCGAGAGAATCTCTGAATGGAAGCAAATACGCACCCCGCAGTAAGGCGCCTTAGAGTGCTCAGCCACTCTGGCGAGGCCTTCGTCTTTTACTATATCTCGGTTTACTTTTCAAAGAAACTGATCCCTTTAGGGAACTAGTGGAATTCTAGGATAGACAGGAAGTATATATATATATATATATATATATATATATATATATATATATGTGTGTGTGTGTGTGTGTGTGTGTGTGTGTGTGTGTGTGTGTGTATACTGCAAGAAAATATTTAGTCCTCTGTAATATATACAGCTGGTTTTATAAGTTTCAACAATTCCTAGTTGTAACGGTTAGGAGTTGTCAGGAACGAAAACAACCAAAATTTGAGACCAAAACTGTACACAGCTGTTCAAAACAGCGAAGGTGTTCAGTAATATTGTGCTTCGACATAATAGCATAGGGTATTGTACCACACGTTGAGATGTGTGTCTGTATCTTCAGGTACAGTGTTTAACTGGTCATTTAGTTCAAATTGTAAGCATTACGGTATTATGTAATCTAAATGAAATGTTCAAAATACTTCCTGCTTTCTTACAATCCCAGAGAAAGTGAAGGTTTGTGTGGTGTAGATGTAACACAGTGTAATACTATCAGGAAAAACTTTATGTGTAAAATTTTGCAAAAGGAAGAATATGTACTACTGTCAAGGTTAGAATACCTACCATGTTGTATTCAGGCTGATAACACCCCAATATAACCTGTCCATCTGTTTGGTATACACTGTTGATTGAAGTAGTTTGTACTGTAGTTACTCTACAATATTAATTTTTTTCTCTTTTTCTTTCGCAGAGCTCTGATAGCTATGTTATAACAGTTCTAGATTTCCTGATATTGCGATCTTTTGCGGTTTTTTGGTATGCTTCACATGGAAAATAGCAAAGACAAAATCATCAACAATAACTTTCCATAAATTTTTGAAGACAGTAGAAGTAGACTTGTGATATTATGTGTGTATTTATATTCAACAGTTATGGTAATGAGACTGTGACAGCTTATCACATCCAAATGGTGCTACTTATAAGCAGGTAATTAGGATATCCCAGCATACAGTTGGTTAGAGTAATTACCCACTGACAAGAAATAAACTTTAGCATCGATATGGAATACATGCTATTGCAGGCAATGTGATTTCATTCATGTTGTACCTCAGTATCTTCATGCCCAACTTGAAATAGAATCTTGTTGGACTCATAAGCATATACTGTGGCTTTATAAACAAATTCGTAAAATACTTAGATTTGTCCTATTGGTTTGGAGGCCTTAATTATCCGGTTTTTACAGTTTGATTACACTGTAGGACCACACTGACCCAAATGTGGTCTACCGAACAGCTTCAAAGCAGTAGTGTGAGTACTTCAGAATTGAGCAGGCTGTGAAATATATGGCACACAGCTGTGTTCTAGAAATATTATGCAAGGAATTTTTCTCTTAACTGGTGATACACTAGGCACCAGTGTGTTGACCTGGGTGCCGGAGTTAGTTTGCAATCTTAGCACATCTGATTCTCTTTCACATCACACTAACCCTATATAAACTGTGCCAAAAGAGTCAAAAATACATCCTCCTAATTTCTTCCTTGAACCAAAAACCATTTCAAAGTTATGAGACAGAATGTTGTGCTACAATGTCCCTGAAAGTCCCTGGAAAAAGTACTTTTCCTGTTTCTTAATTTCTGAGTGATACATATTTTGCTGTTGATACCAATGAGGTACTATTTCAATCATAACTGTAACTAAATGTGCACCTTCTGGATATTTACAAAGTCCTGCATTGGATTATTGTGACTTTACCATAGAGTTAATATATAGTAATGATAATCACATAATTTGACCTACGAATTTTATTCTGATTCTCAATATTGCCCAACTTATGTAGCCTCAGAGTGGTTCTACCACTCCGAGTTTTTGCCAGTCCTATTTCAAACACTAGTAGTGTATAGGAACAATATGTGTTTGTAATAGTTTCCAAGAGCTCTCTTATTTGGGATTCATCATACATTCCAGAGACGTATGTCGGTAGGAGGGGCTATATATATCTTGCTTAACAAACCAAGCAATATGCTATAATTGGTAATAGCTGTCCTACTTTCTATCCCCTGTGATGACTAACTTTAACTGTCGACACATTGTCATTGAATAATATGATCTAATAACATTATGTAATATAATTATATTACAGATATTCTGAGATGTAAATTCTCAATAGCGCAATCTCCACATATGACTGTTGAAAAAATTATTATATTGTGACTGAAATTTCGACTTTCTGTCATTATTAAGCATAGTTTGATGTTGATCCATCTTACTATGTTTGATAATCATAAAGTACATTAACAGCTATCAATATAAATAGTTTAGGAGTCACATTCAGTAAGTTCAGTGTAAATGTAGATCCAATCCTCATGAAAAAATTAAAGCTGGAAGTGAACATTCATAAGGAAATAATGTTGTGTGGACCATTTCTTGTAGGTATTGAACCTATTCATGTCTTCTTTTGTGTTATGTCAACAGCTACGTGATGTTGCTATGAGTTGACAAATCTATCAATGGTATGTCATATCGCTGCAGAAGATTATGTACCAGTACTACTCAAGTAAACAATGATTTTGTTTCTTTCACCGAAATTATATATTATATATTATTTTCTTATTACATACTTATCAGAAATAAATATCATTACTGCAAATACGAATTACTGTAAATGAACCAAATAGCATAATTAGCGAAAATTTAAATTTTCTATAACTGTATAAATACATTACAAGTCACTTCCATGTTTCCTCTGTTTTCAAGTGTTACAAAAAAGGGCTAATATAAAAGATACTTGTAGATAATTCAGGCTGTGTGTAATATATGTGTGCTATTTATGATTCATTATGTGAATAAGTCTTCTACATAATAATATCTCAAAGTCTAAAATGTACATGTAAGGCATGTGTATTACTTTACAGACCTTTCTTACTACAATGAGGACAATGCGGGTAAAACATACTTCTGAAAGTATTCACACAAATTCATAGCGTATTTAGATATATATACAATATTATATCGTAGTTAATATATAGTTGTTATTAAATGTGTCTTTTGATTCCAATATGAATCCTAGTTAAATGACCTGTGATGATGCTGTTTCAATATTACATGCTTTCCTTAATAGATGATAAATGCTTGTGACTTTGAATACAAATTGTAACTCTTTGGCTTCCACATATCCATTTTGTATTGAACAGAGGTGAGGAAGTTACATTTAAGTTTTATGAATACGTCAAAATTACTTATTCTTCATAAACAAAAATTACGATTGTTTTGATAAAACTCGACTTTAGATTTTTAAGAACTGTTTCTTAAACGTTTACCACCAGAGGAACCATCTGCCCAAATCAGCTCCATCAAATAGTGTGAACTAATGGCTGCCAGACAAATGGCTATACATGGAAAAACAAAGTGAGTGCATATTTCCAACTACTCATTTCTATATGGACTTCAAAATGGAGCTGGCAACGATGAAAACTCTTATTTCTTTATAAGGTTTCGATTTCATTTGTACATTGACAAAACTATTGGTTTTCGCATCATCTTCTTCGTTTGTTGGTTACGCATCTTTCCTATTTGGCTGTAGTTGCTGCAGTTCATTTCACTAATAACAGGTTGTGATATGGATGTTCTAGGCCTGCATCTTGAGTCTTCACAAACAATACATTTTTGTGAAGCTGTTTTGTCAAATTAGGTGTGCAATTCCTTTAATTTTTCTCCCCAGTGTCATGTTGTTCAAACATGTTGTTCTCTAGATGTTAACTGGATTTTGTTTCAGTCCAGTATGTTTATGTAGCCTCTGTCTTTTTTAATATTATATGTTTTCCCCAAGTTACTCTTTCATATCTTTATGTTTGCGCTTATTTCTCTTTTTCATTTGTCATCATTATTGTAATGTGGTTAGAATTAATTTCCAGACTGTGTTTCTACAAGCCACCTAATGAAAGCTTTAGCACTTCATATCGTTTAATAATCTGCTACTACTGATACAGTATCATTAAATCGAAGGCAATGAATTCCTTTTCAGTTAACTCTCTTCACTGAATGTATTACATACTGAAGAAATATATTTTACGACTGTTGGTTTCTTAACTCTGTTTATTCAATTATTGTTATTATTTCCCAAATAGTATATTCAGCTGAATCCATCAAAAGCCTTGGTTACATCATTGCAGGTTCTCCTGAAACTCATTCCGTGGAATAACGTAATATATGAAGTGATTTCTATTTCTGTCTTTAATTTTTTTCTTCCCCAAAATTTAGTTAATCTCTGCATCTGAGTTTTATTCACTAATACTGTGTGCTCATTTTAATGTTTCACACCAAAGTTCTGTTTCAACTATAACTGGCGTTTCATTTATCAGATTTAGTAATTGGTTTAACGTTTATTAATTCCAGTGGTAGAGTTCCATACTCAATGCAGACAAGTGAAAATCCTTATAGTTGCTCATCTCCTTTATCTGCAATATTCTTTCTTTAGTCATTAAAGATGTTTTGTTCTCTAATTTTTTGAGGATCGTTAACTTATGACCTAATAATTGGAGATCCTAGAACTTAATCTTATATTCAATTACGTGTAATCTGCACCATTAAACAAAAGAAAGAAGAAAGGAAAAGAAATTTGAATTGCTAAACTTACATTTTAAAGTTCATATTACAAAGTAACTACAAATGATTTTTTTTCCTTCTTTTAGTGTGAGAGCATTTTTAATTTTCTATCATTTGGCAGTGTGGTGACAAACTCTCTTTGGTGTGTCACATGACAGGATTCAGTGTTAAAGGATTTAAGAATACTAAGACATCGCTCTTGGCATGTTGCCATAAATTAATATTCATTTTTCGATCATATGTTTCTAGCCTTTAGTACTGCATCATCAAGTTTTTGTGTTGCTGAAGATAGTGGTGAACAATCATTGATTCATAAGAGAGCTGACAGATCTTATTTAATTCTCCACAACAATTAAAACTTTTACACCCCACATTATTGTTGTAATTTAAGGAGTAACGTATTATATCTGTAAGCACTCTTTTGAATCTATACTTTATCAATGATTAATAGAGACATACTAATACTTTTGGGCAAGTGAAATGTATTAGGATACAGTACATACAAATTTATTTCTCTATGAGCAGGAAACTGTTTGCCTATCCCTAAGACATTTTGGCTTTTCATACGGTTAAACTGATTAACGAAATTTAGAAACTGTAAGGACTTTCGTAGTATTTGTCCTTTATTTTGGGACCATTAATGAAATGTGTGGTAGTCACATTAACCACCAGCACTGGAAACCTATTCCCAGGAAATTATTTACTAACCACTCCAAGTCAAATTGACATGTATAGGAAGCTTTCATTAGGTAGAGGCTGGTTGACAAAAGGTATTCACATGCCGGTCTGATCAAGTCTCGAGAAGTGTCAAGTGTTATAATCAGTCATTAGAAAAAAATGTAGCCAAAATTAAACTTCATTCATATACATACTTATTTTTAGTAAATGCGTGATACTGCGACATACTGAGATGGATGAGGTATTATTTAATGGAAAACTGTTCATTGTTAGCATATGCATAACTTAGCATATACTCAAGATCTAACTGTAAAAAGATAACAGACGCTGTTATCATGTGACCTACCATGTCATTCCTTAACTGTACGCTCCCATCAAAGCAGTAATCATAAAAGTGGTACTACATGAATATTCGCTATGGAATATAAATGAAGCGACTAGGTTCTTATGCCAACACCTGAAAATTTCTTATGCAAGAGACCTAATCGTTTCATTATTTCTAAAAACACTGGACATAATCACTTGTGTTGTAGATGAATAAAGCCAAATCAGTTTGTGTTAAGTGTTTGTTTTGTAATTCATTGTTTGTCGTATTTCTCGCTATTTACCTATTTGCTTGTTTCAAAACACTGTGAGATAATTATATGTTGGTAGGACTTTTATTATAGTATGGTTAAATCAATATCATAGTTTTTGTGTGTGTGTGTGTGTGTGTGTATGTGTGTGTGTGTGTGTGTGTGTGTGTGTGTGTGCACGTGTGTGTGTGTGTGTGTGTATTTGTGTGTGGTTGTGCTTCACATATTAACATCCAAGATACTTTTAAGAGTTGTTGACTATTGGATAGTTCAATTCTCTTTAAGAACTTTAAATAGAAGGTTAGTACTATGTTATATTCATGGGGAATATTCAAAGGGAATTAGCTGCAGCAAATGTAAACTCTATAGTGAAACAGTTTTGTAGACATTTTTGTACTACCTATAATTTCATGAAGAAAACGATAATGCAACAGAGTTTATATCGGAAAATATTACTTTCTGATAATTACCAATAGATGTGAAGATCGATTAGACAAAGATATTACTTGGTAAAATATCGGCGAGTAACGTTGTATGTAATACATGTATTAAATTCTGTATAACTAAACATCCAGGAACAGGTAACGATAAAAATAAATTGAAAATGCAAGAATGCTAGTAGTTAGTGGTGAATAAAAACTTTTGGTGCTAAAACTATGTAACTACATGGTATTTTGCAGTAATCGTTATCTGTCTTCATAGTTGAAGAAATTAGTGGACATAAAAACAATTTCATTTTGTTAAAATGATACATTGAATCGTGCTTCTAACCTGTTGTTTGAAACTGAGAGGTTACGATATGTTCAACGGTTATGACTTGTTTGGTGCTACAATGAGCTTCTTTCTTGTCAACACAGAGTGTATATATCACTCACTTATCTCCATTTCCCATTTGTGTGGATTTTTAGCTGATGGAAACATCAGGATGATCTCTCTCTCTCTCTTAGTAACACATTGAAATTTTGCCGATTTTGCTATTCACCAATATTCCAGCAGCGTTTCATCGGTTTCAGTATATCACAATGCCATACAAACACGATTAACTGTGGATTATTTACAGCGTTTTAACAATATGGCGTACTCACCTTTGAAGATGCGCCACATGTTTGTTTAGAAATAATGAACCACGTTTATCAATCATCGAAGTTAACAGTAACAGTATGCACTGTTGAAGAATGGAAAACTATATTTCCGAATTTAAAAATTTTGCCTGGATATAGTTAGTTTATTAATGCTTGTGAAATTCTCTGCGTAATTCGTGTCCGAACTAAAGGTCTGCTGTATGTTGGCAATTTTTGAAGAAATATTTGGGATAAACATCTCAGGAGGGAGGTAGATTCTGTTCAGTGCAATTCGATTAAAGTCATTTCCAAATTTATTTTCCTTCACAGTTTTCTCAATATACCTATAACATTGGATAAAGGCTACAACCTGTTTTACTCCATTCCTAACCACTGCTTCCCTTCCACATCCCTAAACTCGCATTAATGCTGTCAGGCTATATATAGCTTTTCGTTACTATATTTTACCCTTTCTGCCTATACAATTAGTAAGAAGATGAATATTGTGAAAAGCTTTCTCCACATCTACGAAAGCAATATGCATGTGTTTGCCTTTGCTTAACCTATCCTCCAACCTGCATGGTCAGTAAATAACCTGTCATTTCACAAGCTCTGCTGCATGCGCAGGGAGAACTCAGCAGAAATTTCTCACTTTTTTAAATTTTCTTAACTTCACCCCATTCCTTACGTCAAATATTTGTGGCCGCAGCGTATCGAAGTTCTTGGAGAAACATCACTGTGAGAGTGTCCACTTATGTGTACTTAGCCTCGATACCGGTATTGGACGGTGGCGCTTTGGCTTTGATGAGGAGCTGCAAATCTCAAACCACACAGCGGACACCAAATGGCAACCACAAGGCAATATATTGCCGAGATTCGCCTGGTGTGTCAGATAGCGCTACGGACGCTCTGGTACCTGAAAATGTGGCCACAAGTTACGATTCCAAACAGAGATATCACGGGCCAGCTCTTCGAACACGAGGCGACTATAAAGAGTGTTTTATTATTATTTCGTTATTTAATGTCCTTTTTTGCCTACCCTACAGTCCTGATTAAGCCGGTAATAATTCTTTTCGTTGCTAAAGTAAACATATTTGCAGTAAATAACAACGATATGAGTTTTTTACACGAGTAATGGTGAACGAATTTCAGAATAGTCACGAATTTCAGAAACGCCACGGATAGTGTGCCAATCGGCTTTAACTTACTACTTGCACGGTATTGTCACAACCAAAGAGTGACTAGCGTTGTGCAGATATTTTCACTGTTTGTTAATGTTGTGTCTTTATTGAAATTTTTATCTCCATCATGAGGATTGGCTATTTTACAATAAATACTGGAGCGCTAATTCTTGATATGATGTATGTAGTTAGAAATCTTGACAATGGATTTCCTACTATAGGAAGCGCATCTAATAACTCAAGTGGAATCAGTGGATGTGGCGCTAGTTTGAGTTTTTAGCGACACATTCATTCCTCTGATAATCCAAAGAAACTCGTTGTGTAAGCTCTTTCTAAACACAGAATTTGAACTGGTGATGGTATTTTTCCTGTCTTCAAATGTTGCATTAAATCTCCAGAAGCTTCATAAAACCGTAAAAGTGTGTGCAGTTCAGTGCATTCACGATAAAACAGTGGTGTAATAATAACGTCCTTTACAGCCAATCTGGGACTGAAATCAACAGAAAATCATCGCAGAGAAAATGAACTCTCATAAATCACGGGTTTATACTCTTCTGCGTATCGCTACCTTTCAATAGAATCTTCCCCTGATGGGGCCATACTAATGGATACTCTAATACCACCACAATGACAAAAATCAGAAACTTGCATCCTATAAATCCAAGAATTTAAACTAACCATTTCGCAGAGGAGACAGTCAATTTTCTGTATGTAAGATAAAAGCTTATCACTGTCGGCATCTGTGTCGTCCGTGAATACTTTTCTGTAAGCATTAAGCCTTGTTCAAGGAATTATACAAACTGACTTGTCTCTTAATGGTGATAACATAATGACATCACGACTGATCGTTGTTGTGGGTATGCATACACTGTACCTCTTGCTCAATTTGTTTAAGTTAAAAATTGCTTCTGGCTATTTATACCAATATGGCATTTGAAAATGAAACGATACACTGAGAAATATTCCTTGAACCATGTTTGTCTCCCATAACACAAGATTTTCCAAGAACCTCTTACGATGGTCACTATATATGTTCAGGTGTGAAAGCCGTAATGTTTTTCACATTAATCACCTTATTTTCGGGTAAAGAAGTAGAATTTTAATTGAAACGAAGTGTGCCTCTCGTAGGTTAGTGATTGTAACAGTAGTAGGTGTTAGTTACTGAAAGGATGTGGATTTGACCAAACATGGAAATCAACGCACTTAAACTCTTCCATACACCCCTAAACCGAATAATGATGATCATAACCCTACCAGATATCAAACTGATGGAAAATAGTGTTTGTTTCTTTTTATAGGGTAAGTTTTAGCTATTGAAGGTGCTAAATATTGCCCACATCGAATTACTTCCGTTATTATTGTAATAGGGAAGCTGGTAAGCCATTTAGATGTTAACACACAAAAATGGAATACCAGAAATCGTCCAACCAGCCTCTAATTATATGAAAGCTACTTGGTAAGACTTTGTTCAGTTTCTGTTGTGGAAAACAAGTATGATCAGCTGACGCTACTGGTATTCAGCTTATGATGCTGTCCCTCAACCATTACGCTTACTGTACATTAAATTATATGTAGATGTATGCTGTATATAACATAAGCTGTGAATGTGGTTACTTGTTGTATTTATCCCAAATTTTATATTTCAAAATCGAGTACAAAAGTTATTGAATTATTCTGCATGTATTGCTGTCTGTATATGTCACAACTATATATTTATGAAAAGAACAAGTCAAATAAATTTTATTCATGTTCAGCTGTGTTTTATTTAACTTTTTATTTCTTATAACAGCTTCAATACACAGCATTCCTGGGTACGTGATATATCCTGATCAATTTCTACTACAATATTGTCATTTTACAGGTCATTGAGGCGATTCTTAACCTGAAGGAAGATTAAGGTTTAAAGTCCATTGACATCATGCTAATTTGACTTGTTACTAAGAATATGTCAGCGAAATTTGCTGAGAATACAGTTAGTTGTAATGACTTAATAAATTAAATCCTTGTCATACTTACAGTCAGTAATATACTTTATATGAACAGCTATTGTGGACAATAACTTCTTACGAAATACCTCAGAACAACTGTGGTGCTAACGCTGTGAAAGGCATTATCATTGATTGTGTGGTGCACATACAAATATTGTATCATACTGCAGTCAGAGCATTCTTCCAACGTGTGCCAAGCAACTGGGAATTTCTAAATTAAAGAATTTAACTTATGATAGTTACCTTCGGTGTTCACAACACTGCATTGTATGTCCAAGAAATATGATTTAAAGAGAAGGTCAAATACTTCATCCAATACCTCATTACATGCATCTATGCAGATCGAAAATACATGTATTAACAGTGGGAGATGGTCTGGTTGCGGACCCAATGATGACAATGAGACATATTAATTAAGTTTCCTTTTTTTCAGAGGAATCTTGCTCTCTCTCGCTTGTTAGGAGTCTTAACACTATCACATGAAATTCTCTGTATCAGCCGCTAAGATAGATTCCGATATTTTCAATCTGGTAAAGGCAACGTTTTAGGCATGGGTATTATGTACCATGACTTGTCTAAGAATTAACTGAGTATGAACATTACTTCAAGAGTTTGTGGGTCTTCGACAGTCATGGGTAGATTGCACTAGTTGTGAGAACTCTGAGTGCAGAACATTCAATATAAGCGATGTTAGTGAAATGCTCTTAGACTGTCTTGGGAAAATATGTTATTTTACATAGTTGAATCGTAAGGAAATTTATGGCTGATGCACCCCAGTGAAAACAGTGAATGACAGAGTGCAATTATAGCTTCTCAGGTCATGGAGTGCCAGAATCGTATAACAGATGCAGACGAACAGAGGCAGTCCTTGAGTCAAGGTAGAATGTACAATTTATTTCTTCATTGATTTAGCAATCTCTTCAAGAGAATTTCATGTGCGCATCAGACGTAAATATAGTAGTATAAACTGTAGTGTAGAATAGAAATTAACTTTTATGGTTGGAACAAACATGCAAAGATTAGTGTGTAACGAAAGATGACATTCCCGAGTTACAAAAAAAAAAAAAAAAAAAAAAAAAAAAAAAAAAAAAAAAAAAAAAAATCCTTAATAAGTATCATTTCTTGGTTATGATATGTTTTTGGTTAATGGGAAAGTTTTATGTGTAAAACAGGAGGAGGATCGGTAAAGAAATTACAAAGATGAAAGTAAATAATTTATTTCAGAGAAATTTTTCTGTAAATTTGTGTCCGAGTTGATTTGTGTAAATTTGTAATTGATTAATTTAGAGTGGTAAAAAATGTGGATCAATTGTAAAACTTATGTTCCGAATTATTCTCTTCGGCAAAATGAAAAGTGGTTCGACGTTTCCACGGAAAGGAGGCCTCAATTTTACGACAACGGTGACAGTGGTAACAACAGGAAGTTGCTGCTGAAGGGGTTGGTGCTGACTTGTGTTTACTAAAGGAATTACACAAGCAGTTGACAATTTGTATAGGTCAGGTGACCGTCTTATGCTACTGTAAGTTATGAACACTGCTATTTACAGTGCCAGTCAAGTACAAGTGAGATTAGTGCAATTTTTGTTCCCGAGAACGGTTTTTCGTATGCAGTGTTCTAATGTTGCTTGCAAGTCAGCTATTTTGAGCTAATAATTCTGCTTTGTTGGCGGCATGTAAATTGTTTGAGATCGTTACACTTGCATTTTTAGGTAATATGTTGTTGAATTTACTATATTTATTAATACATGTGTTGAATCGTTTGATGAAGCTTAAGATGGATACTTTGGTACTTAAGCTGAAGGCCTCCTGGAAATGCTTGACTGGTGGTCATATACGTAATCCTTCTTTGTCTTTTTGGTCTCCTTTTCCGTAGTTGCTATTTGTATCGGTTATTTGAAAGTCTTACATAACTGTAAATTATTTACAGTTACATAAGACAGTCACCTAACCCATACAAATTGTGTAACTCCAGCAGCGGAGAATGAGGGCAAAAACACAAAGAAGAATTATACAAGCAGTTGAGTTTAGGTAGTGAGCAGGTAGGGCAATGCAACAACAAAGTTACTTACCTGAAGCTGTAGCACGGAGAGTCATAGGAAGGTTGGAAGTGGGTTGCAGCTCTAGGAACGTCCCAAGGTGTAATTCTCACGACATAGACGGCATTTCAGACAACAGAAACATGGCAAGGCCAAGACTGTCCATGGGTAAGATATGACCGTTATCTCCAATTTACACCCAGTCGAGACAGGAAGCAGAATGCAACTCGGCTGCATCAATACTCCCAGGCAGCAACAGGAACCTCAATATCTACATTTACATACATACGCTACAATCCACCGTAAGGTTCGTGGCGGAGGGTACACTGTACCACTACTAGGCTTTCCCTTTCCTATGCCACTCCCAAATACAATGAGGAAAAAAACAATGCTTATATGCCTCCGTACGAGCCCTAATTTCTCTAACCTTGTCTTTGTGATCACTACGCAAAACGGAAGTACGCGGAAGGAAGATCGTACTACACTCAGCTTCAAATACCTGCCCTCAAATTTCCTAAAGAGAAATTCATTAAACGAACGTCGTCTTTCCTCCAAAGATCCCCAATTCAGTTCCCAGGGCATTTCCATGACACTCGGGCTTTGGTCGAACCTACCAGTAACAAACCAAGCTGCTCGCCCCTGATCTGCTTCTATATTTTTCTTTAAACTGATCTGATGTGGATCCCAAACACTTGAGCAATACTCGAGACGTGGTCGCACAAGCGTTTCATATGCGGTCGCCTTTACAGATGAAGTACATCTTTCCATAATTCTCCCAATAAACCGAAGTCGGCTGTCTGCCTTACTCACAACTGTCCTTACGTATGCGTTCCATTTCATATCGCTTTGCAATATTACGCCAACATATTTGAACGACTCGACTGCATCAAAAAGCTCAGAACTAATGTGGTATTTGAACATTATGGGATTGCTTTTCCTACTCATGCACATATTCTTACGTTTTTCTACATTCAGAGCTAACTGCCATTCTTCGCACCAACTAGAAATTTTGTCTAAGTCATCCCGTATGCTATTACAGTCAATCAACGACGACACCCTCTCATACACCACAGCATCATCAGCAAACAGCCGCAAATTAAAAGTTACTATGTCCATCAGATCATTTATATAAATAGAATATGCGGTCCTATCACACTCCACTGGGGCACGCTTGACGATACACTCATCTCTTATGAACACTAGTCGTCGAGGTCAACGTAGTGTGTTCTATTACTTAGGAAGTCTTCCAGCCAGTCAGAAATCTGTGAACCTATTCCATAAGCTTGTATCATCGTTGGCAGTCTGCAGTATGGCACCGCGTCAAATGCCTTTCTGAAGTCGAGAAAAACACATTCCGCCTGTTGCCCTTCATCCATGGCCCATAAGATGTCATGTGAGAAAAGGTCAAGCTGAGTTTCACCTGAACGATGTTTCCTAAACCCGTGCTGATCCATAAAAAGAAGCTTTTCCGTGTCAAGGAAATTTACTATATTAACATAAACAGTCCGAAATCGCCTTCTGGAATATGGCCTCCAAGCATTTAGGTCTATGGTGTGTTCCATTAAAACCACGACACCGTTTAGCCTGCAGGCACTGGGCAGAGGGACATTAGGATTGGAGTCGTAACCAATAGCAACGGGTTTTGTTCGCAGATGAGTCAAGATATTTTAGTATTTAGCCGGACAATGGGCAATCCCTCAAATGGAGAGAACGTGGAACACGCAACAACAGGAAACATCACCATATCATGTTGGTGGACGAGGTGTGGATAGGAGTCAGTATTGGCGGACATACAGACCTATATAGTTCAGAATGGCGCTTTGACCACTCAGATGTACAGAGACGAGATCCGTCGACTTTTCTTTGTGTGCTACGCTAGTGCCATTGGAGATGGGGTCCTCCTGGTGGACGATAACGCTAGTCCGTACAGAGTTGCACTGGTGGACAATATGCTTGAAGCTGAGAGAACTGAACGAATGGAGTGGCCAGCTTGTTCACCGGACTTAAACCGAATTGAACATGTCTGGGATGATCTTAGAAGACGCATTGTGAGCAGACCAGCACCTCCCACAAGGGTTGCAGAACAGGATATTGGACTCATGTAAGAATGACCAAATATGCCTTAAGAGCTAGTTGATAACTTCATACTGTCCGTGTCATTGAGTTGTGCATCTTTACTGTGGGAAGTGATTACATATCATATTAGATGGCGATCAGAATGCCTTTTTTTATTTTATGGTAGCTCCACGGTACCTCTAAGTGCCTCTAAGCGCTCTACGTAAACTCACGTAAAGAGCTCAGACGGCAAAATATCGTACTGTGTCAATCACAAGTTACAATTGTAGCGAATATCCGAATAAAATACGTTACCATATGTATCTCACCTAATCTAACTGTTTTGGGCAGTGTAGTCATAGCTAGTCACATCACAAACTTAGGGCTCACAATTTTATACGAATACTAAATAATAAATAATAATGCATGCATTGTTAGTATAGATTCTTTTCTGCGGTATCATAAATTTCAGCTAATGTAGAATGCAGAGTCAAATTCTGGGTAACATCTGGTCGAGTTTATAAGGTAAGAAACTATCTTTCTTGACAGCGTACATCACACCTGCAGAAACAAAGAAGCTGTCATTCCTTCTTCTTTGTACTACTCACAGGTAGATCTCTTTCCAAACTTATTCAGGGTGGTCCATTGATAGTAACCTGGCCAAATATCTCACGAAATAAGCATGAAATGAAAAAACTACAAAACTTTCCTAGCGTGAAAGAGGAAAACAGATGGCGCTATCATTGGCCTGCGAGATGGTGCTGCCATAGATCAAACGGATATCAAATGCATTTTTGAAATAGGTACCCTCGCCTCCCCCCATTTTTCTTACATATGCGTCTAGTACGTAAACATATCTGAATGTTTTATTTGGAACACTTTTTTCGCTTTCTGATAGATGGCGCTGTAATAGTCATAAACGTAATATCGCGTAACATTTCGCCGGTGCGAACGGTATTTGCTACCTGATACATCACTCGCGTTAAAATGGACCGTTTACCAACTGCAGAAAGGTCGATATAGTATTCATGTGTGGCTATTGTGATTAAAATGCCGAACGGGCCTGTGATATGTATGTTGATCGTTATCGTGGAAGACATCATCCAAGCGTCCGGACCTTTCGTCGGATAGTTACGTTATTTAAAGAGAAAGGAAGTGTTCAGCCACAAGTGAAACGTCAACCACGACCTGCAACACATGATGATGTTCAAGTAATTCTTTCCGCTGCATTTGCGGCTAATCCGCATTTGAGTAGGAGACAAATTGAGCGAGAATCGGGAATCTCGAAAACGTCGGTGTTGAGAGTTCTACATCGACATAAATTTCACTTGTACCATATTTCTATGCACCAGGATTTGCATGGTGAAGACTTTGAACGTCGTGTACAGTTTTTCCACGTGGCACAAATTACGGGACGATAACAGATTTTGTCATGAGTTCTGTACAGTGTCGAAGCGTCGTTCAAAGAGGTAAGACAAACCAGCATAATATGCACTATTGGGAAACGGAAAATCGACGATGGCTGCGACAAGTGGAACATCGGCGACCTAGGATTGTTAGTGTATGCTACGGCATTATGGGAGGAACGATAATTGGCCTCTATTTTATCGATGTCAATCTAAATGGTGCGATGTATGCGGATTTCTTGCATAATGTTCTACCGATTTTACTACAAGATGTTCCACTGCATGACAGAATGGCGATGTACTTTCAACATAATAGATGTCCGGCACATGGCTCGCGTGCAGTTGAAGCGGTCTTAAATGGAATATGTAATGACAGGTAGATTGGTCGTACAAGCACCATACCATGGCCCACACGTTCACCGGATTTTACACCCCCGAATTTCTTTCTGTGGGGAAAATTGAAGGATATATGTTATCCTGATTCACTGACAACGCCTGAAAATATGCGTCAGCGCATTGTCAATGCATGTGAGAACATAACCGAAGGCAAACTACTCGCTGTTGAGAGGAATTTAGTTAGGGGTATTCTCAAATACATTGAGGTTGAAGGACATCATTTTCAGCATTTATTGAAGTCATGAGGTAACTACAAATAATCATGCAGTAACAGCATGCGTTCTCATAATGTATGAATATTTCACAAAAGTACATGTATCACATTGGAACAACCGAAATAAAATTCAAATGTACGTACGTTCTGTGTTTAATTTAAAAAAAACTACCTGTTACCCATAGTTCGTCTAAACTTGTGAGCAACATATTTATGAATATTACAGCGCCATCTATCACAAAGCGGCAAAAGTGTTCCAAATAAATTATTCATATTTATTTACTTACTAGACGAATACGCAATAAAAGTCGGGGTACCTATTTTTTTAAAATGCAGTTGATATCCGTTTGATCTATCGTAGCGCCATCTAGCGGGCCAGCCATAGTGCCATCTGTTTTCCCCCTTCAAGCCAGAAAAGTTTTGTCCTTTGTAGTTTTTTCATTTGATGCTTATTTTGTGAGATATTTGGCCCAGTCACTAGCAATGGACAACGCTGTATGTAAAGGAGCAGTAAAAAGCTACCGTGTTTCTCCTGCCACAACCAACCCTTCCTCTAACATAATCCTGTTTTCGTTATGGATTCTAATATTTACTTTTTGTTTTAAACAACATTACATCCCTGAGCCTGGGACAGCTGTTCACAATGATAATTTTGTACACTATATTATTTGATAATTTTGTACACTATATTATTTGTCATACATAATATGTTGAATCAAATATACAAACTGCACTACAAAAAAGTTTTTGCACTTCTTAACGAAGAAAGTAACTGCATATACATTGAATAATTATAAGAAATGCACAAATACTTTTCATATATCGATCTTAAAAAAATTTCATAATAATAGCTGTTTGTGTTAAAACCTCATTGGTGTTTTGATAGTTTTCCAAGTTTGTCACATCTCGTGAATTATGTGTTTCACTCAGATATAATTCTGAAGCTCCTTTTACTTGTAGATTTGGAAGCTATCTACAAAATCTTACACGATTACAAATGGTTTGTATTGTTCTACTGCATGAACAGTGGAATCATTGTGAACAATAAAGTCTATTCTTTGCATAGTGTAAGAAATTGAGTTTAAATATTGTTATATACCAGAATGGCAATCATTAACATATAGTACATTAATAGCTTCTGGTTTCTTACACAGCGTATGCTATCCTTCTGTTTTCAGCCCCACATCCTAGGGAGATTGATACATGACAGTAACTAATATATCTACAAAGTTAGTTGCAATTGTTCCAGCAGTTTAGGAAGAATTATGAAATACAAACACACACACACAAACACCAACATTTCTGTAATATGTATGGATCTTTTATACATACATGTACAATTACTATGTCCTTGTAACAAGGCTGACATATCAGAAACGTTTTAAAGAACAAGTACAATTCATTACTTAAAGCTTCCGGGCTGGTCCATACATAAAACTTTCCCCTGACGTTTCGCCCTAGTCTGCGGAAGGCATCCTTGGAGGTGAAGCGGCGTACGCTTCCGCAGACGAGGGCGAAACGTCAGGGAAAAGTTTTATGTATGGACCAGGGCATCTCAGCCCGGAAGCTTTATGCAATGATGATATTTGCCGTGAAAGCCTTCATTCTATGAAGTACAATTCAAGTAATTAACACTATAACGTTACAGAGCAAGTTCACACAAATATAAGTACAACAAAAGTAAAAGGTGGATTCTATAATGGATTGTATTGCTACAATAACGTTACTGTGAAAGTTCACAGAACATGTTCGACAAAGGAAAACAGAAAATTTTATCATATTCACTGACTGTTCCGTCGGTTCTCGACAGAATATTTGATACATTATGTATTTCATTCCATTCCATGATGGTGGTGGTGGCGGCTGGTGCAGCAACAGTGTTGAATAATTAAAAATGTTCAGTCTCTGTTGCAATATTTTATTATCCAATGACGTGTTTCGCGCCTCTTTGCAGGCGCTCAATGACAACAATTGTTAAGATTCCTCCTACACAGCTATAGATAGCTCTGTGGCTCCATCTCTGCGCAAGTAAGTCTGAACTTTCAAATTTACTCACCTTAGCCACATTAGATTTGCTGCCTGCCAGGCACACGGACTGTAACAAAACATTTGTATTTTTCCAGTCTGACGATGTGCTAACAGCGCGAAACGCGTCATTGGATAATAAAATATTGCAACAGAGACTGAACATTTTTAACGGTACATTATGAATCAAATACACGATATAGCTTTGAGATATTATATAAATTTATTGGTTTACAAACGGGTTTTTGGCTGTTACACTATCACCAGGTAAACATTACAAGTTTCAGTTTCAAAGATCTTAAGTTGGTAGATATATAACTTTCAAAGGAGATTAGTGCTTTCGTTTATAACTACCATGCGGAAAAGTATTACAATTGAAGTTGTGGTGTAAATTCGTGACGTTGATAAAATATGTGACAATATAATAAATGATCCTAAATTATCCTAAGATAAAAAATTGAAACAATAGAAATTGCCTGAAAATATTGATCAAAAGATTATCTTAAACAGGTCCATTGCCTGGAACATGGAAGCATATGACAAAGTTGAATGCAACATCTGTAAATATATGATACATTTTTAACTGTTTAAATTAAATTATGGTTACCAGTAAAATAAAACATCACAGTTTATATGACATAAGCATGCGAAAAAGTTGTGAGTATACAAGAATTTTATAACTAGTAAAATAAGGCATTACAATTTATATCTGGTAAGCAGCCAAACAGTTTTGATCACACAAGGCTTTTATAACATGGCTATGAAACACTAGTACAGGTATGAGTCAAGTGGGTACGAGATGGTAGTTTACATTGTCCACACAGTGTTAGGATTAGGTTCTGCAGACATAAGTGGTGAATATGGAAATTGTGTCATTCAGTACCGTCTTTGGGGAAGTGTACATACGTTTGTTAATGTTCATTATTTCAAAGAACATTTTCCTTCCTTTTGGTACATGATGTAGGACTCACAAACAAGGAAACGACTAATGGGGAACTAACGATATTGGGAAAAGGCTTCAAATATGCCCCACCACAAAATATTTCTAGAAACATCTATAAACATTGAAAATAGACCTATAATCTGCATTAGGTGATGACATCTCCACGAAATATTTTGTAGCACACCGAATTGGAAACATCTAACCCCATGTTAAGTGTCCCATCAACGAAAGAAAGACTAGTTTTGAACAATTCCAAGAAGAAAATGTGACAATAATGACATAGCTTCCAGGTCAGACAAAAGCAACACCCTTGGCTTAATGAACAAAAGTGAATATATAAACAAAGAAGAAGATTTCCTTGACGCCGACAACTTCCAACAGATGCAGAAAGATCCCACACAGATGTATAATGTTAAAGTGAAAAATCTTATTAAACAGTGTAAAAGTAATTTTTTTTTAATCAGGAACCTATTTTCTCACAAACATGAATCCAATAGCTTCCAGATTGTATGGCCTTCCTGAACTCCACAAAGAAAATTTCCATAACCGCCATGTAGTATGCTCCTTTTCAGCCCCATGTCACAAATTAGCCAAAGAACTGAATCACGTCATCCAAACTAAAACCATACCACAGTATACTGAACTCAATTGATTAGTGGACAAGTTGAAAGACTTTTTTATTCCCCCTGGTGCCAAGATAATTTCTTTTCATGTCACTCTCTTCCAAGGTTGGATACTGGTTCAGATTTGTTGATGATGTGTTATGCTTGCGGACAGGAACTAGCAGACAGCTTCAAACATTCCGTTATCAGCTAAATTCGGCTCACAAAATAATGAACTTCACAATGGAGTTTGGTGGTAACTGTATAAATTATTTAGACCTAACAATAGGCATCAGCAATAATTGCTACACCTTCAAGATTCACAGGAAACCTTCCACAACAGACACTGTAATACCTGCTCAGTCAAAACATCCAGTTACGAACATGCAGCATTTCATTCCATGATCCATTGCTTATTATCTATCCCTATGGGTAAAGAAAGCTTCTAAATTCAATTAAATAGCATCAAATAATGGCTACCCCTACATTGGTAATTCTACATTGCACAATACATAGAAATGACATGTCCCTTCCCTTGTTTGCCCTGTTATTAACACTCCAACATCTCAAGACCATAGCAAATGGTGCACAATCCCATATTTAAAATGTTTCTGTTAATGTGGTCAAGAAACTCAAATCCAGAAATTTCAAAACATCATTTTATACATGCAATACCATTAGTCACTTCCTGCTCAATGGTAAAGATAACCGTCCAGCCTAGAAAGAGAGTAGAACACAAGATTACATGCAACTGTGGCAAATTCTACATTGGCAGAGCAATTTGTACTAGACTAAAGAAATACCACAGAAGTTGGAAACTTGGGCAAGGAAATCCTACATTTGCAGACCACCTGCTGAAAGAAGGACACAGTTATAATGTAACATTTCAAGTCCTACATCATGTACAAAATGGAAGGAAAATGGACTACTCTGAAATAATGGAACTTAATAAACATATGTACACTTCCCCAAACGTGGTACTAAATGACCAGACACAATTTACATACACATCACTTCTGTCTGCAGAACCTAATTCTAACTGTGTGCAGACAATGTAAACCACCATCTCCTACCCACTTGTCTCATACCTCTACTACTGTTTCATAGCCATGTTATCCACACCTGTAGCTCAGTCAAATGCATCGCTACCAATAAGGGGACTCAGGGTCAATTCTCAGCAGGGGACTTCGTGTTGTGTTGTTCTCATCATCAGTTTCTTCATAATCAACACATAAGTCGTCGAAGTGGCTTCAAGTAACAATACTTGCACTAGGCGGTCGAACAATCCCAGACATTATCTCCTGACCAAAAATGCCAATACGATCATTTCATTTCATAGCCATGTTATAAAAGCCTTGTGTAATCACAACTGTTTGGATGCTTATGTGATATAAACTGTAGTGTTTTATTTTAGTAGTAACCCTAGTTTAGTTTAACCACTTAAATTTTTAACATATATTTATAGATGTTGCATTCAACCTTGTCACATGCTTCCATGATCCAGACATTGGACCAGTTTAAGATAATTTTTGTCAAGTTTAACCAGTCAATATCTTAACATATATTCACAACGATTCAATGTTTCCAGTCAGTAGACTTGTTTGAGACAAGATATTTTTTTCATCAATATTTTTTATCCAATTTCTATTGCTTCACTTTATATTTCTTAGAATAACGTAATAATTTATTATATTGTGACATATTTTATCAATGTCACGAATTTACACAACGACTCGAATTGTAATACTTTGCCACAGTTTAGTTATAAACCAAAGCACTAGTCTACTTTGGAAGTTATATATTTACCAACTTAAGGTCTTTGAAACTTAACCTAATAGTGATGATGGCGTAACAGCCAAAAACCGGTTAGTAAAACAATACATTTTCAGAATATTTCACAGTTATTTTGTGAATTTGATTCATAAAGTAAGTTGTATAATTGAACTATATTACTAAAATAATGTCATGCAGAATATTCACCCAAAAATACGTACAGAAATGGAAAACTGCACAATTTTAGTTACAGTGCTTAGTAAATTCTCAACCCAATGTTATGTTTTGTTGATCGCTGTAGATATTGGTTTACACTGTGCTAGTTTTTATTACATTTGATATAAATATTTCAGAGTTTCAAACACGTAATTTATCTATAACTAAATTTTATCGTCACCAGACCTGGTAACAGTATTTTCCACTGCCAGTTACTGTCACGTGACGTCTTTCTTTCACCGCTATCTGGTCCTACTATTATATAATATTCCAAGTACGCTTCAGTTTACTGAATTGCATCGGCTACGGTTTCCTTCAAATGACAGTATATTGTTCCACATCTCAAACGGTCTAAGAGCTGTAGTGCCCAAATCTGTTCACTTATGAAATAGTTGGTATCCATGAATGCTTAGAATACTTAATTTGACTACAACTCGTACATTAGAAATTTAAATCATTTGTAACGAAAAATATCATGTTGGAAATAAAATCACAGAATAGGCTATTTAAACTTATTTATAGTTACTTCATGATTAGTCTACCGATGACAAGGTAAACCGGGCACCGTCAGCAGTGAATGGAAGAAATATGCTTTTGCTGCTGGCGCCGTTGATAATCTCTGGTACCTCTTGTTTGAAGGGAAATTCAGGTATTCAAGGCTCTCTACGTTAGCCTCTCAGGCTCCTGTAGGACCCGGTAGGTTGAATGGTGCCTGGGTACCCAGAGAGTCTTCAAAAGAATCATCCAAGGCTGCCTGTGGCCCTGTCTTTTGGGGCATCACTATCTTCCTACAACAACTGGATAGGCACACCCATGCAAACTGACTAAGAGCCTATGCAGACAACTTTGTGGTAGTGGTCTCCACGTACTCAAGGGAGCAACTGGAACAGAAATCTTCACAACTACACACTAGCACCAGCCAGTAGTGCTCATGCTCAAACAATAAGCTGCAACAGATGTACACAAGACAGTGTAAATTCTACTCAAAAACCAAGTTAAACTAGGCCCAGGAATCAAATTACATAGAAACAATATAGGTAGGAAAAGCGTCATATGATATCTTGAAGTTCACAAACATACTAGGAGCTACCAAGGTAATGTACACACTAGTCGGACAACACTACACAGTAAAATTTGTAGATTCGGACACTGCGCCCCTTTTGAGTTACTGGTACGTTTTACTAGCAGTGCTTGGTCACACCGACTAAATGTAGTCACACACAAAAACATCGTACGACAGTGGATGCACTGTCTTTAGTGCGCGGAAGGTACCATATTGACGTCACAATTATGGATGTGGCCGCAAGTTTATGACTAAATACTGGGAGACAAGATAAGATGGCGGAAATCACAAATGAAAATAGTTGTGACAAGCTTCAACTCGTCTCTGGCAGAGGAAATGGGAAACAAGAGGACGTCTCATTTACACATTGTTCCCTGGATTGCAGCGAACGTCTAGGAAGGCGCCTTATGAATCCCAGCCAGGGTATGGTCCAACTTTCTGCCTGGAGACGGCCCTTACCCCGCTCATTTGCTGCTCGTGAGCCTAAAGCAGAGTGATGTCCACAGGAACACGGGCAGCTGCTAGCACACGTCACCAGATGTACCTGGCGAAGACATGTATCTAGCTATAAGGCACTCAGCTAAGTGGGATGATACTAAATGAAACCGCTGATGGTTCATCATGCTCTCTGCATGACATATTCATAACCACACGGCCACATTGCAGAAGATGTACAAGCTATAGCCAGAGAACACTAACCCTGACACAAACAGAAGTACAAATATAATCTCAGTTACAAACAGCACCAATGAAAACAATCCTACCATACTTGTAGGATATCATGTATGAATAGAAAACATTTAGTTGGTAAGTTACTACGCAGAACTATAGATAGGCGTAAACTACTAAGGAGAAGAAGCACAACCCCAGGCTAACCAATATGCAAGGTATTGTTACTGGTAGGTTCGGTCAATGCGCGAGTGTTACTGAGATTATTGTGGAACTCAAATGGAAATCAGTGTAGGGAAGGCGACTTTCTTTCCGAGAAACACTATTGAAGGAATTTAATCGGCAGGAATGTGACGTGGATTGCAGAAATATTCTACTACCGCCAACATAAGTTACGCATAAAGGGTACAAAGATAGGATCAGAGACATTAGGGCTCGTCCAGATGCATAGAAGTATTCGTTTATCCCTCGTTTCTTATGGCAGCGGAACAGGAAAGCAATTAACTGGTAGTGGTACTGAGTACCCTTGGCCACGCACCTTTGGGTGGATTGCGGAGTATGTAAGTAGATGTATTCTGCCAGATACAGAAATTTTAAACCTGTAAGTGGGTAAGTTTAGAAACAATCTGCTGGTAACCGCCAGTTTTGTTGTTCGTCGCAGATGAAAACGTATAATATATCGCAAGGTAACACCAACACTTAGGAATCACTGCACTCACGTCTCAGTGTTAACAATTATACTGTGGTACCGACTTGCAACATGATGTGTTATTTTCTCCACCGCTTTTATTTCTCCAACCACCGGCGCTATCCCAGTCTACCTGCACTGAACAATAACTAGCAATAATTCTTATAGACTACCTGTGGAGTACAAACGTAATCCTTTTAAAATTCAAATGTTTGTATAGTCTATGGGACTTAACTACGGCGTCATCAGTCCCTAAACTTACAAACTACTTATGAACTACTTACGAACTAGGACGGCACAAATATCCATGCCCGAGGGGGGATTCGAACCCACGACCGTAGTGGCCGTGCATACCGTGACTGGAGCGCCTCAGTCTCCTCGGCCACCGCGGCCGGTGTAACCCTTTTAACTCGGTGCTACTTCCTCTAGACTGTATAGAAATTCTAGTCACTTTCTGCTTGTTCGGCTGTTCATGGTTGTTGTTTTTCTCTTATGTGAGTTGCGCCTAGAGTGATTTGGACTGGTTTAATTGGTTTTTTGACGTCTCTCGAGTGGAAACAGAATTCTTTTCTGGGAGGGGGGGAGGGGAGTGCTGCACGGGGCACAAGGCTGAGGGAGGGTGTAATGTCCTTAAAGGCGTTCTGAGACTTATTTTAAAATACACACACGCACATTACAGCAATTGTCACATATAACTGATATACGAAACACCTAAAATGTGCTCCAAAGCCACAGTTGCTTCTTAGAAAAAACTGTTTAATATACTTCCAGCTGTTAGTACTATTATTGCACTATTTGTTTCTATGCTTTATGGCGTCATTTTCAAGTGCCAATGATTACAAAAATATTACAATGATTAAACCACATTGAATACGGAAAAGTTTCAAAATTTAGTACAAAATAGAAAGAAAAAAATTCAGAGTCTGGACGTCCTGCGTTCAGCTGTGAGCACATTTGTGTCATCCTTTATCACCATAATGGATGAAACACTTGCTCACAGCTGAACCCAGGGCATTTAGACTCTGAATTTAATTCGATTTGTAACTGTTTCTAAGCTTGGCCAGATGGGTATATGCGAATCTCTATACAGAGGAACCCATTCGAAATTGGCATTGGTTGCTTCACATATTTATAACTTTCGAATAATTGGACTATAAGATTGAATAAGACTGGCCACTTTAAAACTCAAAGAATTGTACAATACGTTTGAAAAATTAGTTTTGTATAATGATGCCCACAGGATTATGATATTAAATACGTCAAATGAGTTAATGGTGATTGTACATCTACCTCAGGCATATAGCTCACAAATAATAATAAAATGTTCAAATGTTTGTAATCGTAAGGAACGAAACTGCTAAGGTCTCGGTACCTAGTCTTAGAAACTACTTAAACTAACTCATACTAAGGACAACACGGACCGCTGGTGGCAGCGGCAGCGCACTTCGCGACGTTGCGCCCCAAATCACGCGGCCATACCCTCGCGGAGCATATGGTTTGTCATTTTGATAAATGTAGAGTTCAAAAAATGTTCAAATGTTTGTAGAGCTTATGGGATTTAACTACGGGGTCATCAGTCCCTAAACTTACAAAGTACTTATGAACTAGCTAATACTAAGGACGGCACAAATATCCATGCACGAAGGGGGATTCGAACCCCTGACCGTAGTGACCAGACCGTGAATGGCGCGTCGCAAACCGCTTGGCCACCGCGGCCGGCAGTGTAGAGTTCCACATTCCCGATACTCTTTTCGTATTTTGTGGTAAATTTTTAATCTTTTCACAGTTTAATGTGGTTGAATCATTGTAATATATTTTTGTAATCATAGAAACTTGAGAATGATGCCATAGTGAACCGAAACTAGTTGTGCATTGGTAGTTAGATGGGAGTACATTAATTCGACAAGTGAAGACGATTTTACCTGCTGATGCCAGGAGTAGAAAACATATGCACTGGTTGCAGGACATCATTTATTTCGGAGCGCTGTCAACGTTACGCTGCCCCTAAACACGAAATATTACTGCACACATTGTTAGGGATAACGTTTCCAACACTGGGACGCTGCCTTCCCATCACTGCTCCTCGCCTCTCGGCAGCCATGATACACGCCTCCTGCCGCTGCCAACAGCCAGCAAACGAATCGTCAACTTACCGGCGATGCTGTTTCATTATCAAACAATGCAGACAGTAAATATGTCACGCTAAGTTTGATATTCCATCAAAACCTAAAATCAGATTTCCTGCGTCGCGTTGTGCTAAATCAATTTCTTCTTCCTGCTGTGTAAAGTTAGTACGCAAAACGTGACGAGTTTTCAAGAAAGCTTTACCAGTTAACAAAACTACACTTGATTGTCTTTCTAGAAGAATTTCTACTTTGTACCTGATGTGCGGAAATATGCTTTTGAAATTTCTATTTTTCTCCAATAACTGGAAAATCGAAACATGTAGCTTCAAATAAAACTCTTGGTGCTTAGGAAAAGAATCCAGAGTGATAAACTGATCACCGAAAACACCTGAATGCGGCAGGCTGAACGCAGCCCTAGAAATTCACGGTTTTTTCACATAGTTATATTCTTTAACTTTATTTACGTATGAATAAAAATTGCACAATAACTCATTCTTCTCCCAAGCAATCACAAAACAATAAACGACTTTGATTTAGTAGTATCGTAAATTACTGAGAAAAAAGGAACAAGAAACAATTTAAAAAAGCGTAACTCACAAAGTCAATTTACGTTATGTTCATTATAGGGATTTTGCCTTTTTAAACTCACAGTTACAGTTACACTCTGGAGATTCTCTCCCTCCCTCCCATCCCTCCCTACCTCTCTCTCTCTCTCTCTTTTTTTTTTTTTTTTTTTTTTTTTTTTTTTTTTTTTTTTTTTTTTTTTTTTTTTGTCAGGCTGGGGGCACGTGCCCCTGAGGCCCCCCTCCCCCCCTCTAAAGTCGCCCTTGGTCTCTCGATCACCTAGTGTTCATTAGATATCCCAGTATTTCTGCGTGGTACTTTTTCTTCATTTCGTATACTGCCAGATGATGAGAAAAAGACAATAAAGCACACTAGAGCACTGCTGCAACTCGTAAGACGTTTGTTTGCACTATACCGTCGTTTAACATTAACCAACCAGACTAGTAGCTTGTACTCTATTTTCTAAAGCTCCTTCAATCTTCCAGTGTAATCGGTTTTTGTTTAATCAATTCTTATTCATAACTCGGAAACAGCAGGTATAAGAGTTTAAGGGCATGAAAGGGACGCAGTGCTTGGGGAGTAAGAAAGGTTTGTAGTTTTTTCTCCAATATTATTCAATTTGTACATTGAGTAAGCTGTGAAGAAAAGTAAGAAGAAATTCGGAGAAATTAATACTTAGGGTGAAGAAATAAAAACAATGTGTTATGCTGATGACACTGTCAGAAAATTTGACGGAATGGACAGTGTGAAAACAGCGTACAAGATGAACATTAACAACAGCAAATAAAGAGTAATGGGATGCAGTCTTAGAAATTCAGGCAATGCTGAAGGAATTACATAGGAACTAAACACCAATGTTGGTAGATGAGTTTTGTTACTTGGGCAGTTCAACAACATACGATGGTCGCAGTACAGAGGATATAAAAAGCGTAATGGCAATGTGAAGAAAAGCGTTTTTCAAAAACAGTAATTTGTCTACATTGAATATTAATTTAGATGTAAGGAAATCTTTTCTGATTTTTGTGAAATCTTGCCTTGTGCGGGAATGAAACATGGACGATAAATAGTTCGGATAGGAAGAGGTTAGAGGCTTTTGAAATGTGGTGCTACAAAAGAATGAAGAAGATTAGGTGGGTAGATCGCATAACTAATCAGGAGGTGCTTAACAGATTTGACTGAAAGAAGGTATCGATTAGTAGGACGCATTCTTAGACATCAAGGAATCGCAACTTCAGCTATGGAGGAAACTGGGTGTGGTAACAATCGCAGACGGAGACCAAGACACGAATACAGAAAACAGATTCAGATGTATGTGGGTACCGTTATTATGAGGAGATGATGCTTGCTCAGCATACAGTAGGGTGAACAGGTGGATCAAACCAATCACCGGACTGAAGATCACAAAAACAACAACACCTCGCAAACCTACGCCTCCTCTGTCTTCTTAGTTTATTCCCTATATTTACACTGTAAAAATGGTTTTCCATACCTCATCCAGGCATAATCCCTGCATTCGCTGGTGAATCACCATTTTCATGGCATACCCAGCATACCAGACAGTCTATGAATCCACAAATGGCAAGGTAACTTCCATTGTATGAATAAGTTATAACACCTCACTTTTTCTCATGCCCTAATCACAAAGAAACTTTTAAACTTCTATTACTCCCGACGTAATCCCCCTGTAGCTGTAAATATTTTTCTAACCGGTGACCCATGTTATCATGGCCGCTACGGAAGATTTTATTGGAGTCTAGTTCGAACATGGGCAATTCGCAGATGCAACACTGCTAGTGAATTTGCGATAGCGAAAAGCATCTTTCATCGTTGGAGAAAGGGAAACGTTTCTAGAAGCATAAGAGATTACTTCAATGTTGTTGTTACAAAAAATCTGCAACGTAGGGTTCAACGGAAATACCGGTGCATCGCCTTCGGCGAAATGGCGCACTTGAAGCCATTTTCGGCCGCTTTTACGCAATACTGGAAGGAAAATTAAACTCTGGAGGCGACTTGCTCCACATTCTTTCAGCCAAATCCAAAGCAATAATCTGCACTCGCTCACCCACAGCTGGCCAAAGTTTTCAATTTATCATTCTCTTTAAATTCCTCTATGACTTGCATAATTCAGTCAGGGTATGCCGTTTATTGTTGTTGTTTCTATGTTGCGACTTTCTCATTAATGGCACACTGATGTTCCTTTCACCCACACAGGTTTCGGGAAGTACTGTAACCAGTCGCCTTTTTCTACGAAGTTATTTATTGTCCATGACTGGTTTCGAGCGGACTAGCAGCTCATCATCAGATGGTACATACAAAAGTTATTAGTGTGATTGACATTCTCTGTGCAGATAGCTGTGTAAAGTTAGGAGGTTCGTTATATCCACCAGTGTGTCGCTTTTGGAAAACATTTTGCAAACGACACTACACTTCACAGACATTTCGTCATATTTTCTTACATAACATGTAACTGTAATAATTCTCTCTCTGATAAGACAAATATAGTTCAGATATAAAAATGTGTGTGAGGTCTTATGCGACCAAACTGCATGATTATCAGTCGCTAGCCAGCCGCGGTGGCCGAGGGGACTGAGGCGCTTCAGTCACGGTCTGCACGGCCAATACGGTCGGGGGTTCGAATCCCCCTCGGGCATGAATATTTGTTCCGTCCTTAGTATAAGGTAGTTGATAAGTAGTTTGTAAGCGTAGGGACTGATGACCCCGTAGTTAAGTCCCATAAGCTTAACAAACATTTGAACATTTATCAGTCGCTAGACTTACACACTAATTACTTAACTGACTTAAACTTACTCTAAGGACAACACAAACACCCATACCCGAGGAAGGATTCGAACCCCGACGTAGCGGCCGTGCAAACCGTGAATGGCGCGCCGCAGACCGCTCGGCCACTGCGGCCGGCTACGAATATAATTCCCAGCATCATCTAAACGCTGTCCCATAGATCTTTACAGTCACATGCGGGCGGCGATACTAATGGCGACTGAGAGTACGGCTGTGTTTGCTGTACTAAGAGACACTGTGCTGGAGGGCACGGTAAGCACGGTGAGAGGGCCCAAAGTGGACGCCCTTCAGCTGTCTGCTGGAGCTGCCCTGTTTGCTAAACGTCAACACTGCTCTCGCACATATTGACCCTACACTGCCCTGCAGCGAGACGGGCAAATATTTCGACAAACGTCAGAAACAGGATGCACATTATTTTTTGTTTCAATTTTTTGCTGCAGCTGTAAGCCATTTTTTATGTACTTCATATAGACATGAAATTGCCTTTTACTTTTCACCATGCATGAGGTGAATTCTAAGCTGACTCAGAGTAGTCAAACACAAATATTATAACAGGGAGGTTGTTTGTACTGATCCATCTTTGTCCTGTCGCTTTATGCCATTAAATGTGGCATGCTTTCACATAGTAATGACACTTACTGCAGAAATACACTGCTAGAGAAATGGTACACCCGGGAAGATGACGTCGATTTTTATCGATTGGTGGCAGATGCCGCTACATTTACGTAGTTGACCAATTGTTTACTGTTTCAATGTGGTTCGTCCGCAGATAGTAACGTGATAGAGCTGGCATAGCGCCATCGGTGGTTATCCTTTAATAGAGTGTTTACAGCCATAAGGCTCAATGTGACATCAACGTGTAAAAAAAATAACAGGCACCGTGCCACGCAGACGTACTAGTACTTCTTACAGCCAACTGATCTCGCGGCCTCCCGCGTCGGGGGTTCGTATCCTCCCTCGGGCATGGATGTGTGTGTTATACTTAGGGTAGTTTAACGTAGTTTAAGTAGTTTGTAAGACTAGGGACTGATGACCAACGTAATTTTGTCCCACAGAATTACAAACATTTGATTTGACAGCATACTCAACGACTTAGAAATGGGTCAAATTGTGACATTTTGAGACATGATGGCCCTTCCGGAGAATTGAAGCTTAAGATGGCACCCTGCGTTAACTGTGAACAATGCTAGGTCACGTGAACATTCTACACTCGTAGACGAGGTTTTGGACGTCCACGCTGCACAGAAATCCGCCAAGATTGTCGTACTGTAAGAGCAGTAATGGCATAGCTACCATAACACAGATAAGAGGGTTCCTGAAGAAGAAGACCAGAAGTATCATCATGAACTTTTGGGAACAGTGCGAGAGTGAAGATCGGGGTGAGAGTTTAAAATGGGCAAAGTTTAAGTTTTAAAACTCACAACCACCAACTGCGAACCAAAGTCCTAAACATGCCAAAACAATGGATCTGTGATTGCTACTGTTTGACTCGTTTTCTAGGGGATGATATCACACGTTCGCAGCTTTCCTTCCCTGCATATGATTAACAAAAAAATTCATAATAAAGTCAAGTTCATGAGAGAAAAGGGTGTACTAACAACTATTTTTGAAAACACGTAAAAGTTCACTTTATGTTGTTTATTTCACAATATTAGAACCCTGTGGCTGATACGTCTGTACGTCGACACATTTATCAAATAAAGTTATAGCTCGTGAGCCCCCAGACAAAATGAATATTTGTCGCAAATTGTTTTCACACCATGTGCCTGTATGAAACACCGCTTTTGTCCATGCCTATGCGACAACACGTGTTACATTAACAAATCACAGTCACTTTAATTCAATGCGATGCACACCTTGTTCCACCGGCTAAATATTCACAAACACACAGTAGCACTCGATTCAACTTGGTGCAGTTTACGAGGAGCAATCACACGTGGAGATTGCCACACAAAAATCTAAAGTCACCACCTGGAGATCCACATGCCGACTGATCCAGAGCGACGCCGCTTGGCCAGCTACCCCACTCGCTCCCGACTCGTCACTTCCTGCCCTCGCGCGTGCGCGGCAAAAGCTCAACCGCCGGGTTTTTTCCCCTACGTCATCAACTTCCCCATGTGAGCTGTTCTAACCGATTTACCAACGTACAGCGCTCAGCCAATACATTTCTGAAACTTTTCTTAAAATCAAAATAATTACACTACACATTAAACAAATATTTTCTTACGTTTTTATAATAGTATAAACATCCTTTTTACTATTTATTATAATCGTGCAATTTCTTATATCACCGATAAGTGATTTAACTGAATACTTCAAGATAAAATACACAAGATTAATTGAAAATAAAATGAGAAATAGTTAATATATTATTTTTATAAACAAACATTGCCATGGTAGTTGTGTAACTGTCTTGTATTCATTGGTAATTTATTACTTTTCATTGTCAATTAAACATATTACGCCAGATGTGACTGTATCAGCTAATGTATTGTTTATTTATCACAAGGCTATTTTGTAATGAGGGCCTTAAAGGTTCCTAACTGCATCGTATTACTTCAAATGCCAGTAGTATTAGAATATTTTATTTCACGCTGTGCACTGCACTGCACCTGGCACTCGCCATTGTCCCTCTCTCCACTCACCAGAAACAAAGCCTGGAAAATCCTAAGCTGGAACAAGCCAGCAACGTCGGCCTGCTCGCTGGCCTCCCCTCAGCTACAAGCACACAGCAAATCTCAACGTGGAGAATTTCTACCTTTGGCCTAACTATAAATGTTGTCACCCATTGCTACCATAATTAATAAGATTAAAATTGTGTAACATTTAGTGCATTGGCATGGTCAATGTTTGCAGTGAACTTCATACTGTTTAATCATCAAATGCTATTAATTACCAGTATTTCTATTGGGCGATAATCTCACAACAGGTTACGATCAGGTGCACTTCTACTCTATACTCCACCGCAGCATCGACATTCACGGCGCGGCTGGTGACGTCGAAACATTTGGAATGGCCGGCAATGGTGTTCAGCGATGAAAGCAGATCCTCCCTGCACGAAATTTATGGTCGTTTCTGCACACGGCGTAGCCTCTTAGAGTGCATTCGTCCAGTACAAACCTGCCCCACCCCTCGTCTTATGATCTTTGATGTGATAAGCTACACCACACGTTGACTGGTATTTGTAAATCATGACGGTACGTGCAGAATACTATAAGAACCACACTCTTGGAATTTTTACAGCGAAAGGAGATGTTTTGATCCAACAGGATAATGCCCGCTAACACCCCGCGTATGAAACTCGCCGCGTGAAACTGTACGACGTATAACAACTTCCCTTGTCAGCGCGATCCCTGGACTTACTACAACTAATCACGTGTGTTATGTGATGAGACGACAATTGAAACGCGTGATTCATCGACCTATAATTCTTACAGAAAAACGTGAACACGTTGAGCAGGCGTAGAATAATATAGTCCAAGACATTATTCTACATCTTTATCATCGATTGGATGCCAGAATCAGCGCCTGCGCTGCTCCCCGTCTAGACTATACCACGTGGATCAACACCTAGTACGTCATACCGCTTCAGCAATTTACCCCTATGTAAAAGGGGACTTACATACTCACTCACTCACTGAATCTCGAAAACTACTGCACCCGTGAAGATGAAATTTTGCAGGTATGTACTTAATAGTTAGAAGACGTAAGTTAAGAAAGGATTTTGCCATAGGGCCAAATTAAAGTGCACGGTGGAGGATGCTTTTCCTGCAGACTGACGAAATCTACAGTTTCATTCCGATCTTCATGAAATTTTGCACGCTTGACCCTTAAAACAAGAAGATCAACGTCTACCTACAATTTCATACCGTGCATGGTGGAGGGTACCTTCCAACTATCTCAAGTACCACGTCACCCAGGAAACACTGGGTTTCCCGGATGTTTTTATATATGGAAGTGATAACAGCTTACACGTTACCAGCTGTGGTACATGTAATGTCAAAAGAATGTGGGTTTTCCAATGTGTCCGTGTATTTCTGTTGCATACGAATCTATACTTCCGATACTACTAAATTCTGCACACTTGTCGTTTAAGTCTAGAGGAAGGTTCCAATATACATAAAAATGTTCCTTGAATGGCTATCGTCGGATACTTAACCTACGGTTTTCGCCGAAATGCACAATCTTGGAGAAATTTTATACATTTGACTTCAAAACAAGAGGATGCACAGTTTTTACAACAAATTTTGGATGATACATGGCGGAGGGTCTTTGACGTAATCGTACCTCCATACCTGTGTCCCGATCTTGATGGGTTTTTTGGCACTTCACACTTTAATCTAAAGGATAGGTGTCACTGTTTACAGAAAATTTCTACCGAGGGTTCTTTTTATGGTGGGGTTGAGAGAGACATGGTAGAAACTGGTTACTTACAGATAGGTGGGAGAGGAAGAGATTGATGGGGAGAGAGGAGTTAGGAAAGTTGGGTCACAAGAGTATAGGTCAAATAAAGACTCGGGCAACGCCGGTTTTCAGCTAATCTAAACATAATAATTTCATGTACTCCATATACAATGGGTCAAAAATAAACCTTGAGTCGATTGGGAAACTCTGAGGGGTGTTCAGACTTTTATTTCTGGCAGAGCGTGCACTCACATAATTGTGGCCACTACCTTTGTTCCTTGTTAGCACGCCGGCAGACGGCAGGAGACTGCAGTAGCAGTAGTGGGAACATAACATACGTGTGTGTATGTGTGTGGTGGGAGGGGGGGTGAGGGGGGCGTTGGCACGTAGATCAGTGCACTCATTGTCGTCATGCGGAAACAGAGCCATCTATATGACTACCGAGAGGGCAGGATCATTTCATTGCGAGGAAAGTGCAGAAGCATTTCCGAAACAACAAAGTTCTTAAGTAGTTGGCCTGTCTCCATGGAAAAGTAAATAGTATATGAAAAAAATGCGCTTGCCAAACCTGACGTCTAGGCAAAAGTGGTGCATTGTAGTCCGGAAATGACAGGGGTAAAGATGTGCTTGGGCGTATAGACGTGCAACTATTGAGGAACTAACCGTCCAGATGAATCAACCAACAACGGCCATACCGTAGCACGCGCCTGTGTTTTTTAAGTGTAGCCACGGCGGAACGGCCGAGCGCTTTGAGGCGCTATGCTCCCCGTCGGGGGTTCGAATCCCCCCTCGGACATTGATGTTTGTCCTGTCTTTAGTATAAGTTAGTTCATAAGTAGTTTGTAAGTTTAGGGAGTGATATCCAGGCAGTTAAGTCCAATAATCTTTGAAAACATATGAATATTTTTTAATGTGCGTGTGAATCAGTGCTTCAGCATATTCATCGTTTTCGTCGCCTTGTGGTTCTATATAACACTTCATAACAGTCAGTCCATTAACATGATGAACAACGTTATTTTTCACCATGTTATGGCTCCTGTCTCCTTTTTGTACTTCATTGCATTTTTTTTTTTTCTATCTTTGTTCGATGTTTGAATTCTGTAGACTGAAGAGCGCCTTGGGCGCTGCCAGCTAGCACCATCCAGGGAATTAAATAACAATAAAGAAGAAAAAACGCGTGCCTGAAATAAATCGCAATTTGCGATCAGTTATGACTTCACTGTACTAGGTTTAGATGGAATACCAAAGTGCGGGGAATGAAAATTGTGCCCGGCCGGGATTCGAACCCGGGATCTCCTGCTTACTAGGCAGACGCGTTGACCACTCCGTCACCGAGGACATAGTGACCAGCCCAACTGCAGAAGACTCCTCCCTGCACGTCTCCCGCCACACCCAAATCTCCATTCGCCACGCCATCTTTACGTGGCGAATGGAGATTTGGGTGTGGCGGGAGACGTGCAGGGAAGAGTCCTCTGCAGTCGGGTTGGTCACTGTGTCCCCGGTGGCGGAGTGGTCAACGCGTCTGCCTAGTAAGCAAGAGATCCCGGGTTTGAACCCCGGCCGGGCACAAATTTTCATTCGCCACACTTTGATATTCCATCTAAACCTACTGCAGTGAAGCCGTAACTGATCGCAAATTGCGCTTTATTTCATTAAATGAACGCTGTAACGTCGTCAAAAATATGTAAAACGTCTGCACACTGCAATCCGCGTGTTCAACTTTCTCGCTAGACGCAATGTCACTGTGCTGCCACACACTCCTTATTCTCCACATTTGGTGCTACCAGACTTCTTTCTGTTCCCCGCCTTGAATTACCCCCTGAAAGACTTACGCTTGGCAACGGTCGAGGAAATCCAACAACGCGAGATTTCAGTGCTTCGAGCGATTCTAGAATAAGCGTTTGTTCATAGTTTCCGACAGCTGTACATCCGATGTCAGAAGTGTATTGCAGCCAAAGGCGATTACTTTGAAGGCAAGTATGAAATGTACAACGTGGGAAAATGTCTCCAGTTGTGTGTGCTACACCGGTTCTATATCATTTTCTTTCCTCCTCCATGTTGTCATGGATGGCACATAACAGTTTGCGTTTGTACAGAAATTGCAATGTACACGAGGGTTGTAGTTACTCCTCAGTGCACTATGTGAAGAATAGAAACTCTTAATGTTCACCAACCTGACGTCTTCGATATATCTCCCCACGCAGATGATAACACCCAGGTCGGAGTCCTTGAAGAGAGGCTGACATTATTAAACTATTGGCAGGAACTCATCTAACTACGGAATAAAACTGAAGTCCTTTGAATGCCAGCTGATTTATTTAAAGAATACAGAAAACCAGCAAACCGAATAATAATTCACACTTACCACAAATTGTTTTAACTGAAAGTTCAATATATTGTTTTTTTTAATTGTTGTAAAATGATTAGTCGTATGACCGCCTACATAGGCGACATGCGTGTGCGTGCGTATTCTGACTTCAAGTGTGGCGGCTCGATGCAAGACTGCCTTCGCTCCGCAATTTGGCTCACAAACATGGCCGCTGTGCATTATCCGAATTAATTGTTTTGTTTACCAATTTTTCTATAGTTAACAAATGTTATCTGGTCAGGGCATAGACTGGCGTCGAGGGGCTTTTCTAAACTGAGTTTGTTATTGAATAAATAATTAGTTTATAAAATATTAATTAAAATAGGTGAAAACAAAATAAGCAGTCTCGTATATGCGGACGACTTAGTTGTAATGGCCGATTCAATTCAAGGTTGCAAACTAATATTTCAGAGCTGGATCAGAGGTGCAAGGATTATGATATGAAGATCAGCATCTCCAAAACGAAAGTAATGTCAGTGGGAAAGAGATTTAAGCAGATTGACTGATAAATAGGAGGAACAAAGAGCAGGTAGACAGTTTGAAGTACCTTGGATGTATTTTCTCACGGGATAGCAACACGGTAAAAGAACTGGAATCTAGATGCAGCAAAGCTAATTCAGTGAGTGCTCAGCTAAGATCTACTCTCTTCTGCAAGAAGTAAGGAAGTCCCAAGACTAAGTTAGCGGTGCACCGCTCTATCTTTCGACCAACTTTGTTGTATGGGAGTGAAAGTTGGGTGGATACAGGTTACCTTATTCATAAGGTAGAGGATACAGATATGAAAGTAGCAAGAATGATTGCAGGCACTAATAGATAGGAACAATGACTGGGAATGAACTCCGTAGATGAGGCAGGTAGAGCGAACAGACTGAGATGGTGAGGTCATGTTACACGCAAGTGAGAAGCAAGGTTACTTAAGAGACTCATGAGCTCGGCAGCGGAGGGTAAGAGGAGTCGAGGTAGACCAAGAAGAAAGTAGTTAGATTCAGTGCAGAATGATTTTGAAGTAAAAGGCATAACATCAGACGAGGCATCAATGTTAGCCTTGTATAGGGGATCATGGAGAAATTTTATTAGAGGTACTCCAGACTGAACGCTGAAAGGCATAATCAGTCTTTAATGATGATGATGATGAATATTAATCAAAATATGATTGCGTTTTTGCGCGTGACCGCCAGTACTACAGCCAATCGGCGTTCAGTGCCTGCCGCTCGGGGACTTCCCTAGAATTCGGGGAAGCTAGCCAGTGTTGTTTCCCATGAGAACCCGACCTTTGTACCAGCTGTAGTAGTTCTCACCGGCTTTTACCATCTGTAGCCTACTGGTTATAACCGGCTACACTGAAGCAATACTCCTATCTTAATATGATGGCTTTAAGCCAGAAACATTACAAGTGCTTTGTTTGTAACTCTTGTTTCCTATATTTCCTGAGACCATTCACCAAACATTTCAGATGCACCTTGTATAGCGCTTTAAGGTGGCGCGAAGACCTGTCTCAGTATGCGTCTATTCACAAACTTTAATCACATGTTCACCTGATTTGGATGCTTCCTACAGGATTTTGCGTTTAGGGTGGCTAGTGTTGTATCAGTATTATCATGCCTTTTATACCATATAACCAAACATTTTCCACGCAATGTGGGAACTTGCGGGATGTATTTCCGAGCGGCCGTTTGCTTGCTCCAGCGCTGAATGGCGGTAGGAAATTCACGGCGGCTACGTGACGTCGGTACCCGGCGCTCGGCGTTCCGCCACAGATGCCGTTTGACGTTTCGATTTGCGTTGCACAGCGCGCGGCGAGTTCCGCTGGCTTGCGGACGGGCGCGCGCGCACCTTTCCAGAAAGTACGGCAGAGAAGGCGAACCCATCACTCGCTTTCAAAGCGGCGGAAGATCCTCTATATTGGGGGCCCCTCCCACGCATATTGGCCTTCTGCGGATTCCATTCGGAGAACTGCTTTCCGCGCCTCATCCTGTCGGAAGAGTCGGCGCTGGCGATGCTAGGGAATCGACGAAACTTCGTTCCTGGGCGCCTGGGTTTCGGCGTCTAACACTGTAGAATAAGAGGCGTAGAGCCTTACAACGCTCCTACGCCGTTAGCCAGCGAGCCATCTTACATCTTATAAAAAAGGCTATATATATATATATATATATATATATATATATATATATATATATATGTGTGTGTGTGTGTGCGTGCGTGTTTATGTATGTTACACATCTCCTCCTAAACTACTGGACCGATTTCAACCAAACTTGGTACACATGATCCCTACTACGAGGCAACAATCGTGTCGGGATACGAACCACCTACGACACGTACGTAAGGAGATATGATGCCATAAAGATTGACAGTCGTGCAAAACGGCTGCATCATGCTATAATATTTTATATCTGCTCCGAAACTAAGGGACCGATTTCAACCAAATTTGGTACAAATATTCTTTAAAGTGTGCAGGAATCATTTGCTGTGGTTGCAGAAACCACATACGATACATAGATCATACTATATCACGTCATAAAGAACGATATTTGTCCCATCTTGAGGCGTGTGATAGCGTCATTTTATTCGCCAACTATTTGGAAATAAGAGCAATTAGCGGATTGCAATAAATTGTAAACACAATTGCAAATCTACACCAAATTTTTCATGCTGACAACCCCAACAAAATGATTAGATGAAAGAAGTTATCGGTTACTACTTTTCCGATGTTCATGATATATATTTACGGCATTTGGCATGACCTTACAAGTTATTACTTCTACACTGGCTGAAAAGTGGTAAACTATGGACGGTAGTAGGTTTGTGGAATTGTGATAATTCAGCAATCGTGTACTCGTGTGATGACAAACTGTGTTTTATAGCAGATACTGTAATTAATCGTGGATTAATTTGCACTGCCGGGGTTTGATTGTCTTCTTCCCAGCTGCAGGTGTCCACGGTTTATATTCGATTCCGTCACTTTTTTGAGAACACTCCTCTGGTATCTGCATTCAAGGGCTGTCTTTACACACACACACATACTATTGTGTCCATTTCGTTATAAGGGTGTCTCTTCCCTGCGTCTGCTGTCGCAATTTATCTGCATACTCCTGAAAGTCAGGCTGGTTTCATTGTGTACATTCTTACGAGAAAGCCACGGCCATTCTACATCTATATCTACATCGGATACTCTGCAAATCACATTTAAATGCCTGACAGAGGGTTCATCGAACCACCGTTATACTATTTTACTCCCAGTCCATTGTCGAATAGCGCGCGGGAAGAATGAACACCAGAATCTCTACGTTCGGGCTCTGATTTCTCGTATTTTATTCTGATGATCATTTCTACCTATGTAAGTGGGAGTCAACAATATATTTTCGCATGCGGAGGAGAATGTTGGTGATTGAAGTTTCGTAAGTAGCCCACGCCGCAGCGATAAGCGCCGTTGTTGTAATGATTCCCGTCCCAGATCCTGTATCATTTCCGTAACGCAGTCTCCCCTGTATCGTGACAATGCGAAACGAGCTACCCTTCTTTGGACTCTTTCGGTGTTCTCCGTCAAAACCACCTGATAAGGATCCCACACTGGGCAGCAGTACTCCATAAAAGTATATACAGTTTCTTTAGTAGTTCTGTTGCATCTTTTAAGGGTTCTGCCAATAAAACGCAGTCTCTGGTTCGCCTTTCCCACGACATTATCAACGTGTTCTTTCCAATTTAAGTCAGAAGTAATTGTAATTTCTAGGTATTTAGTCGAGTTTACGGCCTTTACACTTGATTGATTTATCATGTAAACAAAGTTTAATGGATTTCTTTTCGTACGTATGTGGACGACTTCACAATTCTCATTATTTAGAATCAACTGACAATTCTTACACCATACTGATATCTTATTCCAATCGTTCTGCAGTTGGTTTTGATTTTCAGATGGTTTTACTAGACGGTGAATGACGGCGTCATCTGCAAAAAACCTAAGAGAGCTACTTAGATTTTCCCCTAAATCGTTTATGTAAATATGGAATAGTAGAGGACCAATAACACTACCTTGTGGAACGCCCGAAATCACCTCCGTTTTAGTCGATGCCTTACCATCGATTACTGCAAACGATGTCCTCTCTGAGAGGAAATCCCCTATCCAGTGGCAAATTTGGGGCCATTTATCATAACCACGCAATTTGATTAAAAGCCGTTTGTGTGGTACAGTGTCAAAAGACTTCTGGAAATCAAGACATACGGAATCAGTTTGTTGATAGCACACACACAACAAGGCTGCTCCCTTGTGCGAGAGACTGCGGCGCGGCGGCCGGCGGCGAAGGTGAAAGTCGGGGTGCTTCCTGCTGGACCCACCTCCTCTCCTCACGTCAGCTGGACGCTGGCGTGGCGTGTGAAAATGCTGCCATCGGCAAAATCACTGAATAAAGCGTCCCTGTCAGCAATATTACAAACCTGATCCTTCAATTTCACGTCTTGAGACGAAAGTTCGACTGCAGTCAGATAAATCCACATAAATCTTTAAAAATAAATAAATAAAATAAAATAAAATAAAAAATAAAAAAACTGGCCCCTAGCAAAGTTTACGCCAGCCTCGACTATGGTACGAACACACCAAAATATACAACTGTACTTGAAAACAATAAAGAGAATTAATATAGACTGTCAAAAAACACTCTCTCGCTGGGCAGCTATTCAGACAATGGAAGGAAAATCACACTGTCAAAATTTACGCCGGCGCCCAGGGCTCATGACTGACACGCGAGTGTGGCTACAAAGCTGAAAACACACTGGTTGCACTTAGCATATCAGACACCAGAACAACGGTAAACGACGACATCAAACGGATAGGGCCACAAACATTACGACGCGCAGCAACACATCCTGAACAATGTTGATACGAAACCCCTGTTCACGGAAGAAACTCAGAAGAGGAAATTGGCTCGAAAGGTGTGAAAACATGGGAAATCCTTGTCTGTATGTCCTCTATGTGTTCATAAACTATTCATTCGATTGCAATGAAACTTTGGTGAACTTTTCACCGTACGCCCACGAAGGTTGCAGACACACCCTCACCCCATAAAAAAAAAGAGCACGACACATATCTCAGGAGACATGACGTCATAAATAATGAGCGGCCACCATGTGAGAATACCCAGATTTATGCGTCAATTACTGGAAAATTGGAGTAGTTAGGGACCTGCAACAAAGTTTGCATGTAATTTTGGACGTTTATGAAGCGTCTTGTAACTTACCCCTCCCCTCCTCCCCCCTCTCACACACACACAAAATGACGAAACGGAAAGGAGTCTACCGCTCATAACAGTTTCGCTGTAGATGCCGTAGAACAGTCGCACCAGGTATGACCTTGAATTAAATAAAGATAGCATTACAGATTGCATGTTACTATTTATTATCGTCTGCAAATCTCTCTTAATTCTCTTGAATCCGGAATTAAGCAATCTGTTTTCTTAATATCTATGTAAAAGCGGAATGACACTCACTCACTCACTCACTGAGTGAACACGAAATCTCGAAAACTACTTCACCTAAGAAGCTAAAATTTGGATGAAATGTAGTTTATAGGTAAAAAACGTCAGCAAAGAAATTATTTTGTGATAGGGGCATGGCGGAGCATACTTCTCCTACAGACTCACGAAGTCTACAGTTTCATTCTGATCTTCACGAAATTTCGTGCGCTTGACCTTCAAAACAAAAGGAAGGTCACCGTCTACCTTACGTTTCATACGGTGCATGGGGGAGGGTACTTTGCAACATAAAAATGGATCCCTAAATACCTTGGTCGCGCCATAACTTGAGAACGGATCGACCGATTTCACAGATCCTGTTTTTATTATTCTTAGAACAAGGGTTGTATGAAGTAAAACTGAAATATTTGGCCGACCGCGGTGGCCGAGGAGACTGAGCCGCTTCAGTCACGGTCTGCACGGCCACTACGGTCGGGGGTTCGAATCCCCCCTCGGGCATGGATATTTGTGCCGTCCAGAAACACATTTGGCTAACAGGGCCCAAAGCGTGAGGCGGCACGCAGTCATTGCTAACACCTTGATTGATTGGTTAATTGATTTTCTCAGGGAAGCCAAAACAGTCTTGGTCCAACCCGCCACTGCCCGCACCGAAACTAAGTTTATTGTACGGTATCGCTCCCTGTATATCTAGTAAAGCCAACCAATGCCCTTGAACAGTGCAAGGAGTCCCTTTACCAGTTCTTTATTAGACACAATTTCTTCGGGTCTGGTTGTCCCAAATTTTCTGTGCCTTTTATTCTCCAATGCAATGCATTCGAAGATTAGATGTGATACAGTTTCATCACCGTCATCACAGATCCTACATTTAGGGTCCTCTTCTGTTATTCCCATTGTATGTAGGTGTTTTTTGAAATTCCCATGTCCTGTCAGCGATCCAACCATGAGTCTAATCTCTCTCCTGTTCAGGCCCAGGATTGCAGAGCTTCTTTTAAAATATGGCTTTGGCATCATTACCTTGCCATGCTTTTGTTGATAGACTTTGGTCTAATATTCTACGTGCTGCCAGTTACGTAGCTCCAATTTGATCATTGCCTTGATGATTGTCAGGACAGGTTCCGGTCCAATGAATGGAGTCTCTGCCCCAGTCCTGGCTAATCTGTCGGCATGTTCGTTGCCACTGATCGCCGAGTGGCCAGGGACCCACAATAGCTTTACTCTATTACTTTCCCCTAGCTCCACCAGAACCCTGTGACATTCTGCAACACTTTTAGACCTTGTTGCAGGAGCTGCCAGTGATCTCAGGGCTGCCTGGGTATCTGAACAGATATAGATGCTACGGTGTTTGTAGCACCTACGCAAATTCTCCTCCACACACTCCCTGATGGCAGTGACGCTAACACCTTGCTCCAGTTGCCATGATCGACTCCCAGTGCAGAGCGAGCTGGGGTCCTAGCGGCATGCAAGGGTAAACAGTCGAGCATCAACAACAACAATGACACCCTCGGTGCCAGCAAGCTAAACCGTAATTGGAACGAACATGAAACTTACATGTGCGAATGATAATTATAGAAGGGCCTATAAAATAGGTCACTGTGAGAACTATATAGCGACCTGGTCATCACGAAATGCGACTTTAACAGAAATCAAAAGGTAGATGTAGTGACAAGATATGGTGTAATAACGAGGTAGAGGTATTTTAAAACGAAAGCTTCACAAATAAAACAAACATGGCGGGATACCCAGCGCTAGCAACAGTGCGATGTTGAACATGAAGGAGGGCTAGATCAAAACCAGAGGTCACCACGCCTAAGGTGGAAGTCATTGGAAACGTTAAAGGTCAGCAAAGAATTGGTGCCATACGCCGCGGCGCAGCGGCCGAGAGCATGGAAGCGCTATTCTACGATGCGCGTGGCAGTTCCCCGTTGGGAGTTCGAATCCCTCCTTGGGTACGGATGTTGTGCTGTCTTCAGTATAAGCTAGTTATTAATTAGTTTGTAAGTTTAGGGATTGATGACATCGCAGTTAAGTCCCTTAAAATTTACAAACATTTGGTGCCATACAAGTGACTGTATGAATGTGTATGGGAGAGTTGCCGAAGATGGACCGTTGCCTAAGTTGGACCACGTACGTATTTCACTGTGTGTTGGTAACTTAGAACTCTACCCGCTCAACTGGTGAGAAACATTGTCGAAGTCACGTAGCTCAGTCGCCAGTCGACAATAATCATTGGAGTGAGAACAGTTTCCATTATTGCGTTTGCCGGCCGCGGTGGCCGAGGGGACTGAGGTGCTTCAGTCACGGTCTGCACGGCCACTGCGGTCTTCGAATCCCCCCTCGGGCATGGATATTTGTGCCGTCCAAGTTCGTAAGTAGTTCATAAGTAGTTTGTAAGTTTAGGGAGTGATGACCCCGTAGTTAAGTCCCATAAGCTGTACAAACATTTGAACATTTTGAATTGCGTTTTCTTCGATGTCGCTGTAAGTTTTCTGCTACATATCATAAGCTTTCCTCTGCTCTAAAAGTAAGTAAAAATATTTTCAGTACTATAGTTCAAAGTGCCATTCATTAGCTAATAATTTAATATCATAAAACTTGAGTTTAGCGTTTTTTTGTTCCTACAACGTTATCTTTACATACAAGGCGTCGAGTTGCCGAAGTTGGACCAAAGGCTGTTTTCCAATTTGCACCGGCCCAATTTAGGGATCACTCGTAACAAATAATACTTAATGTCATTTAACAATAGATAATAGGTAGATGTTACGTTTTTACGTTTATTTTTCTAGGTTGCAAAACAATTTAAAAAATAAGGAGTAAGTATGGTAACCTTTTTAGATATGGGAGATTCAATAAGGGGAATGTATGGGAAATGGACAGAATATGAACTGAAGGTAGCTGTGGAAACATACAGAAACGGTAACCATGAACTTAACGAGTGTGCTCGTATATACCGAAGACAAACAGCTACAATTAAAGAGAGATGCTGATGGTAAAAGCATATTCTGAAATGAGCTTCAGTTATTCGGAAGACAATCAACCTTTACAATTGAGGTGGAAAAAATTGTCGCAGATCACCTTCTTTTATTTGAAGAGAGCTTTTTTTGTATTCACACTCAAAGATGTTCGCAAACTTGCATTCGACATAGCACAGAAATATGAACTGCCTCATTCTTTCAACATAGAAAAGAAAACGGCTGGTAAAAGGTGGTTTTCATCATTTAGGAGACGAAATACACAGCTTTCCCTCCGACAGCCAGAAGGAATATCAATGGCGAGATGTTGAAATGAATCTTTTCTTAATATTGCGGGTCTTATTTCCTTTTCAGTCATTGTTTTACCGTGTGGTTCAATTTAAGCAACTAAAGGTCCAAATTAGGCAACCGATTTTTCTAATTTGGACCGCTTATACATTTTTAAATTCTAAATAACATCCAATTAAGCTTTGTTTTTATTCACAGTATAAAACTAGCAGATGAAAATGTACAACATATAGCTTCTTTTAAAGTATATATTGTTTCGATTAGATAAATAATGTAGACTTTGGATCCCAAAATAAAAACGTGGTCCAATATCGGCAACCTTCCCCTAAGAGCAGAAGTTACAATAAACATTTTAGAAGTGTGCTCTTTACTGCAAGGTGAATAGACCAGTAGTACTCATTTATCTCAGTTACATTCTGATTCACCGGTTCTGCACGAGACAGCGACCAGAGCATCCACTGCAGCTATTGAGACTCACCTCTGAAGACCCGAGGTTAGTGGCTTTCAGAAACCATTGTGATATGTGACAAATGTGCACAAACACAACTATAGTCTCGCATATGCAGTTGTTTTGACACAGTCACAGACTAGAGCTCGTATTGCTTATGCAAGGAGATTATTGTAAGTTTCATTTAATACAAGGTGCCTTCTTAAAGTCTTACAATGCTAGGACGCCATCCATTTCTTGTCTTTATAAAAGATTTAGGGGACAATCTGAGCAGCTTCCTTCGACTGTTTTTGAAGGTTTTCTCTAATATCGGTTAGTAAAGGCACCAGAAAATCAAAAACAACAGCGAAACAAATCAGGTACATCCATAGTGCGAAAATCGATCCTACATAATGAAAAGTATGAATTAATCCAAAAGAACAATGAAAGAAATAATTTATACATTTCATCAGTCTTATTTACAAGCAGTAAATACCTATGTATCACAACTACTAACAAATGTAATTGGAATGGACACGTAGAAAATACCGTGCGAAGGCGAACATTCTACTGGCAGGGCACAGAAGATGCTACAGCTGTACTAAAGAAACTGCCTACACTACATTTCCCCGTCCTTTTTTGGGGAATTATTGCACTTGGTGGGATCGTCACCAAGTGGAAATGATGGTGGATATAGAGAAAGTTCAGAGGAGGGCAGCTCGTATATATTATCACGGAATTTATACGCGAGTAGGGATGGAGGAAGCCGTTATTTTGGTCTCGAGATCTATTTGCGCATTTTCTTTCCCCTCCGAAAGCTAACACATTTTGTTGCCACCAATTACATAGCCGGCCGCGGTGGCCAAGCGGTCTGCGGCGCGCCAGTCACTGTCTGCACGGCCACTAAGGTCGGGGGTTCGAATCTCCCCCTCTGGCAAGGATATTTGTGCAGACCTTAGTGTTTGCTACTTCATAAGTAGTTCGTAAGAGTAGAGACTGATGACCCCGTAGTTAAGTCCCATAAGCTCTACAAACATTTTAACATTTGAACCAATTACATAGCGAGACATGCTCATCGTAATAAAATAGGAGAATTCAGGTTGAAAACGGAAAGATTTTGGTGTTTCTTTTCCCCGCGCACTATTACACAATGAAGCGTTAGAGAAATAGAATGTAAGCGGATCGATAAACCCTGTGCCAAGCCCTTAAATGTGATATGCGTGGTAAATAAGGAGACTTACGTTGACGATAATCTACATTCCGTTTTCCCACCGTCACAGCAGTCAATATGTTTCCAGTCATCAACAGTCCAATGTCTGTATTGACAGGCCCAGAGGCGTACAGCTTTGTGTCGTGCGGTCACCAAGAGTACACGAGTGGTCCTTCGGATCCTAAACCATATCGATTATGTTTCGTTGAGTGATTCGTACAATATCATTTGTTCATTTTTTAGAACTGAAATCCGCAGTAATTTGCGGAAGTGTTGCGCTTGTGCGCCGTTGAGTGTCGTTGTTCTCATTATTGCAGGATCTTTCCCCAACTGCTCGGAGATGCTGCCCCATCTCTCGTGCACCGATTGTAACATCGTGATAACCTGCCACTGAATCAGCAGTAACCTATCTAACGCCATGTGAACTAATTTATCCGACCTTTTTTTTTTTTTTTTTTTTTTTTTTTTTTTTTTTTTTTTTTGCCCAAAAACTTCCCATGCTGGTACAGTATCAGTACTACAGTGTTGTTCTTGTGACTGTATCTTGGACTATTACACGTGAAACGTGTGAAAACAAGTCGTTTTTGGTGCAAAGTTCAGAACAATCCCATGATTTCCACATTTTACAGTCAAGTGTCCCTGAAGACAAAACTTGCAAATTCCTTTTGGCCCATAATCTGCCAAGTGACTATATATGTCGTACCTGTCATACTGTACATCACTGACTGGTACAGGAGATGCAGTTTTGTTCTTCTTTTGGACTTATTGCCCATTTTGTAGTGGTTTACCAGGCCTCCTCTTCCCTATAAATAAAGTCAATTTTCAGTCTCCCATATAAAAACTTGTCAACATAATAAGTAATATATAATAACAATTCCATAATAAGTGAGCTTCAGGGCTTCCTCTTTCCCTTTTATAAGCAGTTTTCCATCTATCACGAAAAATATCGTCACAAACCTTAAACAAACATGTACCTCGGTAACGTAGGCTTGGAGCGTCCGCTAAAGATTCAGTTTCTTGCTAAACTATTCGTAAAAGACAAGCAAACATCATTCTATTGCCAAGTTTAAAAGTTAGTTTCAAGCCCTGTTGCCCATCACAGGATGAAACTTCAAACACGTTTCAGAAACGCATGCGCAATTTTGATGTTGCTTGAGAGCAACATTGCCAAATAAAGTGTTAAACAGACGTTGCCTACAGAAGCGCCGTTCTCTGCTTACACGTCTCTGTGATTCCTTACGCATGCCTATAACAGAGTTTTTCGCTCTCCAGTGTATATTAAAATACATATCTCCCAGTGAAATGTTTTTGGCCGAGGGGACTCAGGCGCTGCAGTCACGGTGTGAACGGCCACTGCGGTCGGGGGTTCGAATCCCCCCTCGGGCATGGATATTTGTGCCGTCCTTAGGATTAGCTAGTTCATAAGTAGTTTGTAAGTTTAGGGACTGATGACCCCGTAGTTAAGTCCCATAAGCTACACAAACATTTGAACATATTTTTAAACACGGATTTTCCAAAAACAATGAAAAAAACACACTATTCTGTGCAAGGTGACACAATTTTATCAGTTATTTCCTTCAGTTGGCTCGAGCCCCCAGTGCTACAACACATATCACCCATTCACAGCGTGTGTTTGCTTGGGGCTCCATGAAGTACGGCTTTAGACCATATTTTATTATGCAAACTGGCTGCGTCGTGTGTAGGGGCGCCGGCTGCGGTGGCCGAGGGGACTGAGGCGCGCCAGTCACGATCTGCACGGCCACTACGGTCGGGGGTTCGAATCCCCCCTCGGGCTTGGATATTTGTGCCGCCCTTAGTGTTAGCTAGTTCATAAGTAGTTTGTAAGCTTAGGGACTGATGACCCCGTAGTTAAGTCCCTTAAGCTTAATAAACATTTGTACATTTTTTTACCCCGTAGTTAAGTCCCATAAGCTATACAAACATTTGAATATTTTTTGTATAGGGGTCAGCCAAACCTGATGCAACGCCTCCAAAATGTTTAGCTTTAAATAAATGCAGGCAGGAACAAAAAAAATATGCACAAACGACACATTCACTTTCAACTAAATTGATATTTATTCCATCTAATATCCGTCAGTGCAGGCTAGTAGGAACGTGGGGTTAGTTATTAATGATCAGAAAACAAAATATATGGCAGCTGGAAAAGCGCAAATAGAAAATATACCAAATACAATAACAATGGGTAATTATACATTCGAGAGAGTTGAACATTTCATTTACCTGGGTTCGACAGTTACCCAACTAAATGAGACCTCCTGTGAAATTAAGCAGAGATTAGTACTGCCGGCCGCGGTGGCCGAGGGGACTGAGGCGCTCCAGTCACAGTCTGCACGGCCACTACGGTCGGGGGTTCGAATCCCCCCTCGGGCATGGATATTTGTGCCGTCCTTACTCTTAGCTAGTTCATAAGTAGTTTGTAAGTTTAGGGACTGATGACCCCGTAGTTAAGTCCCATAAGCTATAAAAACATTTGAACACTTTTTAAGGCTGTTGGAAGCCCGGGACGGCGGGGAAACAAAATGAGTCCCCGCCCCCCGGCCACTTGGAAATACATGTATTACTATGAAAAAGAACTGGAGGCCCCCAGGTCGAGAGGCATGATACAGACTAAAAAAATTGCTTTCGAGATTTGGAGGTCCCAGCAGGACTAGATGCCAAGCGCGAAGAAAAAAAAAAGGAAAAAAAAAAAAAAAGAATTGGTCTTGAGGTATTGGACCCCCCCCCCCCCCCAAGCAGTAGACCCGGGGCGTCTATATAGACTGCTGTAATTATTTTAAACGCTATTTTTCCCTACAGAAACAATGTTGCATTATATATGGAAATATGTTTGTATTAGGGACTAAGGGGGGGGGGGAGGGGGAGGGCCCCCTTAGTCCCTAATACAAACATATTTCCATATATAATGCAACATTGTTTCTGTAGGGAAAAAATAGCGATCAAAATAATTACAGCAGTCTAGATAGCAATATTACATTTGTTTTATTATGGTGACCGGTTTCAGTCAATGGAAACGAGCGTATGGCTTTCTTGGCCAGGAGATCCCTTACGGGATTGTTTGGCCGCCTGCGTGTAAGTCTTTCTATTTGACGCTGCGTGGGCGACTTACGTGCCAATGATGATGAGATGATGATGATTAGGACAGCACACAACATCCAGTCCCCTGCCGGGAATCGAAGCCGGACCCCCTACGTGGTAGTCAGCGATTCTGTCACTGAGCTAAGGAGGCGGAGACTCAGTCAATGAAGATCATCCACAGATCATGTCCTTGTGCGTAGCTGACCCGTCTCTTGCACCTCATGAGACGGGCCAGCTACGCAAAAGGACATGACCCAATGATGATCTTTATTGATCGAAGCCAGTCATCTTAATAAAATAAATAAATATCGTATTACGATCTGTAATTATTATATTATTCCCAATGCAAACGTTTAAACTGTTTGTCTTGTCAATTTTCATGCCTTTATTTGGCCGGCAAGTTCACGGATCTCCCGCTTTTATGAGCAAATGACATTTTCTAGATCTAATTGGACATAATTTGGCTACAAGACGACATCCGACAACTCATTTAATCGATATTGTAGAAAGATATAAAAAGCCAAGATCGCTCATCATCAATTTTTATTTAAGACTACCTGTTTCGCTGAACTATGTCAGCATCATCTGGTCCAATAAAATCATTTTACAAGAGCATTATCTTGTAATGTCGATCAGTTGCTATATAACATAATTTACAGTGCATAGGTACACTATGTCATTATAATACGAGGCGCGTCCAGAAAGTAAGTTCCGTTGCAATTTATCTCCGCTGCAGTTCCGCACATGCGCTGTACACGATGTGTATCAAGGAGAAGAACGTGCTTTGTTCTGCTTGTTTGAAATGTCGGCGTTGATTGAAAATCCCGCCGTCTGTGAAATCAGGTCGGTGATTCGGTTTCGGAATGCGAGGAAAGTGAAACCAAGTGAAATTTATCGGCAAATATGCGATGTTTACGGACCAAATGCGATGAGTGATTCGATGGTGAGAAGATGAGTCCGACAGTTCAATGACGGGCGTACTGATGTGCACGATGAAGAACGAAGCGGGCGTCCACCTTTGGTTACAGAAGAACTGGTTCACGCGATTGATGACAAGATCCAGGACATCTCAAGTCTTTCCTTGTCGGTCATCGCTTCACCAACGACGATGAGCGGAAAGAAACTGTTTCCAACTGGTTGAAGACATAGGCGGCAGATTTCTATGAAGAAGGTATACAGAACATGGTGCCACGCTATGACAAATGTCTGCAAAATTTCGGCAGTTATGTGGAAAAGTAGTTTAAGAGTTGTAGAATTTTGTGCAATAAAAATTTCTGCTGTATCTGTGTACAATTTCATTTTATTACCAAACGGAACTTACTTCCTGGACGCGCCTCGTAAAACATAATTATCACAGTGAGTGGCAATAGCAAACTGTTGCTATTGTCACTCACTGTGATAATTATGTTTTATTATAATGACATAGTGCACCTATGCCCTGTGAATTATGTTATATAGCAACTGATTGACATCACAAGATTATGTCCTTGTAAAATGATTTTATTGGACCAGATGATGCTGACATAGTTCAGCGAAACCGATAGTCTTAAATAAAAATTGATGATTAGCGATGTTGGCTTTTTATATCTTTCTACAATATCATAATTGGATCGCCTCCTAGAACATAAACAATCTCATCATTTAATCGATGCAAGCCTAATAGCTACTTGCATAAGGGGCAGAGGTAGACCATAGATTTGTTGACTTGCTCAGTTTGTGAAACGGCAAAAAAATTCAAATGTTTATAGAACTTATGGGACTTAACTACAGCGTCATCAGTCCCTAAGCTTACAAACTACTTATGAACTAGCTAACACTAAGGACGTCACAAATATCCATGCCCAAGGGGGGATACGAACCCCCGGCCGTAGTGGCCGCGCAGACCGTGACTGGCTCGCCGCAGTCCCCTCGGCCACCGCAGCCGGCAAACTTACCAGTAACTCTTGTTAGGGCAAAATAGGCTCTTTTGGCTAGTACTAATCTATGCTTAATTTCACAGGAGGTCTCATTTAGATGGGTAACTGTCGAACCCAGGTAAGTGAAATGTTCAGCTCTCTCGAATGTATAATTACTCATTGTTATTGTATTTGGCATATTTTCTATATGTGCTTTTCCAGCTGCCATATGTTTTATTTTCCGATGATTAATAATGACCCCATGTTCCTACTAACCTCCACTGACGGATATTAGGTGGAATAAATATCAATTTAGTTGAAAGTGAATGTGTCGTTTGTGCATATTTTTTTGTTCCTGCCTGCATTTATTTAAAGCTAAACATTTTGGAGACGTTACATCAGGTATGTCTGGCCACTACACAAAAAATGTTCAAATGTTTGTATAGCTTATGGGACTTAACTACGGGGTCGTCCCTAAGCTTACAAACTACTTATGAACTAGCTAAGACTAAGGACAGCACAAATATCCATGCCCGAGGGGGGATTCGAACCCCCGACCGTAGTGGCCGTGCAGACCGTGACTGGAGCGCCTCAGTCCCCTCGGCCACTGCGGCCGGCTGTGAAACAGCCATATGAATAAAACTTTCAGCTTTTCTCAGATCGTAATCATTTGTTTGTATGGACACGTACACCACATCTACTGCCTTCCATCCCAGTCCAGCCATCCTTTCCTCTTTGGGTTGTCTACATGATGGCGAGGTGGCGACCCCCTTTGAGACGGCACAGTGGCGGCATATTTCCAGCCCCTGCTCGCCGGCGGCTAACTCAACTAGGCCGAGGTCGTCCCTCGACAGCGGCAGCAGGTAACTCTGTTAGGCGCCGTCGCGCGCCCGGACAGCAGCGCCGCCACAATTTGTCGGCAGCCGAGTGCCGCATCCAGTTACGGCCTCGGGAAGTGCTGCCGCTCTGATATTCAGGCGACTATGCTTCGTCACTGGCGCGACGGGGCCCCGCTGGCGAAATACGGTTTCGGTCGTAAACATTTAAGGAGGTTTTCTCACTCCCTGAGTGCTGCCTACATTGTGAGCTTTCACCGTGCTTAGGAAGAAGAGTAAAATTTTTCCAGGCGTTACAGAATTCATACTTCGTACAGGGTGAGAGTGAAGTCTTCCAAAAACAGAAAAAACTTTTACCAGGCTCGTTCAATAGTAAATGCAACACATTTTTTCGATAATTAAAATTAAAACAATCCAGATCGCAGAATTGTTATTTTTTATTTCATGACCGGTTTCAGACAACGTAGACCATCATCAGATGGTTAGCACTGTAGAGCAACGCAGTAGTTCTGAGGATACATACCCTAGCGCAAAACATATTATAGAAAAACATCTAAAATAATAATGTAAATACAAACTTTATAGCCATGGTAGCAGGTGGTAGTGGTGAAAACATCGGGCCGCACACAAGTGGACTGCTGATGAGAACCGTGGAACTGTGATTTGAGTACTGGAAGCTTCTCATGTGTTGTCAGTGTTAACCATCGAACATGTCGTGCATAAAACGTGTTCAGAAATGTTCAAATGTTTGGTAAGCTTAAGGGACTCAGCTGCGGAGTCATCAGTCCGTAAACTTGCAAACTACTTATGAACTACATTATATTTAAGACGACACAAATATCCATGCCCCAAGGGGGGATACGAAGCCCCAACCGTAGCGGCCGTGCAGACTGTGACTGGCGCGCCGCAGACCGCTCGCCCACTACGGCCAGCTTGAAAACGTGTAATCACCATTAAATGCATGTAATATAGTCGATAAAAATACACTAATGGCCACTAAAATTGCTACACTAGGAAGAAATGCAGATGATAAACGGGTATTCATTGGACAAATATATTTTACTAGAACTGACATGTGATTACATTTTCACGCAATTTGGGTGCATAGATACTGAGAAATCAGTACCTAGATCAACCACCTCTGGCCGTAATAACGGACTTGATTCGCCTGGGCATTAAGTCAAACAGAGCATGGATGTCGTGAGCAGGTTCAGATGCCCATGCAGCTTCAACACGATACCACAGTTCATCAAGTGTAGTGACTGGCGTATTCTGACGAGCCAGTTGCTCAGCCACCATTGACCAGACGTTTTCAATTCGTGAGAGATCTGGAGAATGTGATGGCCAAGGCAGCAGTCGAGCATTATCTCTATCCAGAAAGGCCCTTACAGGACCAGCAAAATTCGGTCGTGCATTATCCTGCTGAAATGTAGGGTTTCGCATGGATCGAATGAGGGGTAGCGCCACGGGTCGTAACACATCTGAAATGTACTGGTCACTGTTAAAAGTGCCATAGATGCGAACAAGAGGTGACCGAGATATGTATCCAATGGCACCCCATACCGTCACGCCGGGTGATACGCCAGTATGGCGATGACAGATACACGCTTCCAATGTGCGTTCACCGCGATGTCGCCAAACACGGATGCAATCATCATGATGCTGTACACAGAACCTGGATTCATCCGAAAACATGACGTTTTGCCATTCGTGCACCCAGGTTCGTCGTTGCGAACAACATTGCAGGCGCTCCTGTCTGTGATTCAGCGTCAAGGGTAATCGCAGTCATCGTCTCCGAGCTGATATTCCATGCTGCTGCAAACGTCGTCGAACTGTTCGTGCAGATGTTTGTTGTCTTGCAAACGTCCCCATGTGTTGACTCAGGAATCGAGACGTGGTTGCACGATCCATTACAGCCATGCGGGTAAGATGCCTGTCATCTCGACTGCTAGTGATACGAGGCCGATGGGATCCAGCACGGCGATCCGTATTACCCTACTGAACCCACCGATTACAAATTCTGCTAACAGTCATTGTATCGCGACCAACACGAGCAGAAATGTCGCGATACGATAAACGGAAATCGCGATAGGCTACAAGATGACCTTTATCAAAGTCGGAAACGTGATGGTACGCATTTCTCCTCCTTACACGAGGCATCACAACAGCGTTTCACTAGGCAACGCCGGTCATCTGCTGTTTGTGTATGATAAATCGGTTGGAAACTTTACTCATGTCAGCACGTTGTAGGTGTTGCCACCGGCGTCAACCTCGTGTGAATGCTCTGAAAAGCTAATCATTTGCATCACAGCACCTTCTTCCTGTCGGTTAAATTTCGCGTTGTAGCACGTCATCTTCATGGTGTAGCAATTGTAATGTCTATAATGTACTTGTATAGTTTCCTGAACTCATATTACAAGATATCAAATTAAAGGAAATAGCTGAAACCATTTAAAATTCCGTGGGAAATTTCACATAATAAATAAATAAATAAAAAATAAAAATAAAAAAATAAAATGAAATAAAAAATAAAAATAAAAATTGAGATCGTCGGTGATGCCGAGATCACCTGCCACCACGGGTATAACTTTTGTATTTATATTATTATTTCAGATGTTTTTCTGTAATATGTCTCGCGCTAGTGTATATGTCCTGTGAACTACTGCGTTGATTTGCAGTGCTAGTAGTCATCTGATGATGGATTACGTTGACTGAAACATGTCATGAAATAAAAAAATTACAATTCTGCGATATGGACTGTTTAAATTTTAATTTTAAATGTTGTTTTAAAATAGGCGTTTCTCCATCACGTTTTTTAAAATTACACTTTTTCGAGTTCTTTATTTCACTGATGTTCACAGTTGCAAATAAGTTGTTCCTATGACTGTCCGCCGGTTTTGGATTCTACAAGGGTCTTGAAACCCGTGTCTTAATAGCAATTGTCACATACATCATTTACCATGTATGTGACACTCGCTGTAGCCGCCCTAATCCAATGAAGGCTGTAGTCCCCGGTACAGGTGACCTGTAATAACACGGATTTATTCCTTTTTACATTAGTCTAACTACTTCGTCCCTCTCTATTCATCGTTTGCTGCTAAATTCTCTATCCATTTCAGTTTCGGTAGCATGCAACCCAACGCTTATGACATCGTATCTTTTGAACAATAATATAATTTCTGGAGTGGAATAATAACGTACTGTGTGAAATGTGTTGCAAATAGAGTTGGTACTAAAGAAGTAATAAATTACGTCAACATTCGTATTGGGATTAGATTTTCGAGTATTTCATTTTTCTTATGTCATATCTCCCGATATACATGACTTACTAACAAGGGGAACACCATGTATGTTACAAACGAATTTTGTTACGTCGCAGGTATGTCTTGCGTGAACTCCAACAGACCACCAAGCTAAAAGGATTTGTTCCAATGCCCATGGTTTCCACGAAAACCTAAGTCCAGCGCGTAATAGCTATACATATAGCAAGTCATCCTCGGTACGTGAGTCACCGCGGTGTTATTAGCAACGCGCTGGGCTGGCACACAGAGGACCGGAGTTCAAATAATTATACGAATTATATATTTCTTACACTTGTCCGACGATTAATTATGCATAATGATATGCTTTCGTAACCACTCTACTGTTAATGCTTGAGTAATTGGTCATGATAATAACTTTCGTTGTTCTTGTTGTGGTCTTCAGTCCACAGACTGCTTCGATGCAGCTCTCCACGCTACCCTGTCCTGTGCAAGTCTCTTAATCTGATAATACGTTCGACATCCTACATTTTGATTCTGCTTACTGTATTCGTCACTCGGTGTCCCTCTACTCCCTTCCTACTAATGCTAAGTTGACAATCCCTTGATGTCTCAGAATGTGTCATCCATATGACCACTGAAACCCGTGAAACTTCATTCACACGATAAATCAATCAAATCTACAGGCCGTCAATTCTACTAAATAGCTAGGAAAAACAATTACGATCACATTAAATTGGAAAAGAAATTAAAAAAATGTTGTAGAATAGGAGAACCAAAGACTACGTTTCATTGGCAGAACACTTAGAAGATGTAACAGTTCTACTAAAGAAACTGTCTACACTATATTTATGCGTCCTATTTTAGAGTACTGTTGTGCAATGTGAGTTCACACCCGTGGGACTGAAGGTAGATTTAGAGAAAGTTCCGAGAAGGGCAGCTCGCGATATAGTGGAGAGAGTATTACGGAAATGATGCACGTATTGTAAATTATTGAAAGAAAGGCGTTGTTTGTTGCCGGGAGATTTATTTGCGAAATTTCTTTCACCGACCTTCTATTACGAAAATGAACATGTTTTGTTAGTACCCACCTTCATAGGGAGAGAAGATGATCAAAATATAATAAGAGACATCAGATGTTTTTTCTTACAGCTAGCTATTAGAGAAAGGAACTGTAGAAAAATATCGTGAAAGAGGTTTGGTGAACCCTCTGCCACACACTTCAATGCGACTTGCAGAGTATTTTTGTAGATGTAGATTATTAGTAACAAGGATAGATGCCGTTGTTTCTAGTCAGACACATAAGCATCCTCATTCCTGTTAACATTCGAAATTAAACGTCTGTTCCTGCTTAGAAAGGACGTCATAACGTCAGAAAGAACGGTCAGGCTTGACGTAATTAAATCATTATCACAAATTCAGTTATCTCGCTTCTAGTGACACAATTGGATCACTAATAATTGTCTCTACTTAGTTATCATCCAGTTAGGTACTGGTACGTAACTCCCGCAAAGAACTTTGAGGCACTTTGTTACTTGTTAACGGGTATACAAGAGTGTTTTTCCATACTGGTTCATTAAATAAAATATTTGTTCCAAATTCAGTTATGCGAAGTGGTATATGTGTTGAGAACTCAGATTTTTCACACATTTTCATTGCTAGTTAGCTATGACGATAAGACACGAATGCTTTACTTCTGCAGGCGATGGGATTCATTTCAGAACCAGAACGACATAGTTCAAACCTGAGACGAGGTACTGACGGAAGTAAAGTTGTGAGGCGGCATCGTGAGTCGTGTCGGGATAGCACAGTCGGTAGTGCGCTTGCCCGCGAAAGTCAAAGGTCCAGGTTCGAGTCCCTGTTCCGGCACACAATTTTAATCTGCCAGGAACTTTCATATCAGCGCACACTCCGCTGCAGAGTGAAGTTTCATTATAGTTCAAACCTATTTACAAATACGTGAACCGTCATAAGTTCCGAGAAACTGTTGGTAATGCGCAGTTAATATTGAATTTTTCATAGAGTGTTTGCTGCTGTTAATCGAGATTTTATTTAGTGTTTAGTTCAACAAAATTTTAATATTAAATCACTGCCGTGTCGGAGAGGCTGAGCGCATTGCGGCGATATGCTGCGATGCGCGATGCCGTTTCCCGTCGGGGTTTCGAATCCCACCCTCGGGCATGGATGTTCGTGCTGTCTTTAGTATAAGGTATCTCATAAATAGTTTGTAAGTTTAGGGACTTATGACCCAGAAATCCCATAAGCTTCACAAACATTTTTACAACTAAATCACTCGCAACAGAAATGATGTTTCGCTGTTCAAATCAAATGTTTCTAAAGCTTATGGGACTTAGCTGCGGGGTCCTCAGGCCCTAAACTTACAAACTACTTATGAAGTACCTTTTACTAAAGACAGAACAAACATCCATGCCCGAGGGGGGATTCGAAACCCCGACGGGGAACGGCCTCGCGCATCGCAGGATAGCGCCTCAATGCACTCGGACGCTCCGCTCCTGCGTTTCGCTGTTAGAAAACTATTCAGAGAAGAAAAGTACTCCGAATTATTACAGAAGTGTAGCAATTACCATCCTGTCGTAAAATATGTTTCTCATAACAATATTAAATGTTGTTTAAGGATTACTGAATGTTTCTTGCGACATAGTTTTTTACATTACACTCTAGTGAGTGCGGTAATACTTTTGATTAGTCAGGTATGGTGATAAAGTGGTGTTTACAAACGTTACGACCTTAATAATCTGTTTCCTTTTATTTTCAATATTGTGTTTTTAATTTCATCTGGAAAGATTGCCATAAAGAGCACTTATCTCTGTGGCTTCTAGTGGATCCATCGTGAAAAACGACAAAACTCCGAACCGATCAGATGATATATAGGACAAATACGTTATTTGGGATGTATGTATATAAAGCGTAATGTAAGTGCCGGCCGCGGTGTCCGAGGGCACTGAGGCGCTTTTTTTTTTTTTTTTTTTTTTTTTTTTTTTTTTTTTTTTTTTTTTTTTGCCCGCCTGTGGTACTCTAGGTTTTCAAATGAAAAGGTACGAAATGACACTGCGGGTATATTTGAAGTATTTTTCCACATGTAAGCCTGAGCATAATTATCCCAATTTTGGACGACCCGAAGGAATCCCTCTTCCCAGAATTTCTGTGGCCGTGACAAGAGCCAGTCTTCCACTGTGTCCTTCAGTTGTCGTCCGTGATTAAGTGCTTTCCTCCGATTCTTTTTCGGACCAAATAGATGGAAGTCAGAGGACGCCAGTCCGGGCTATAGGGGATATAATCAAGGTGCTCCCACTTGAACTTGGCCAGTAGACTTTTTGTGACTCTGGAAACGTGTGGACGCGCGTTATCATGGAGCGGAATCACTCCCTCCATGAGCAGCCTTGGCCGTTTGCTCCGAATGAACTTTCGTTGGTTTCGGAGTGCCCCACAGTACACGTCCCAGTTAATGGCTTTTCCGTGCTGGGTCAGTTCGACAGTATCGGACCTCTGCCCCCGAAAAAGACGATGAGCATCACGCTGCCTGCTGAGGACACGGCTTTGTATATTTTAGGGGGAGGTGAAGAAGCATGATTCTCGTCCTTTGATGTCACACTATGTTATCCCAAAGCGGCATAATCAAATTTCAACAAGTTTGGTTATTAAGACGTTTTGAACATTTTCATACGTTTTCATTTGAATGCTCATCATACTTCGTTTGGTATAGGTTTTTAACTCCCCATAGTGGATATTTCCTAAAGTGCATTTGTAATACTCTGCGTTAGAATTTGTTGCATATTTTTCTCTTTCGTATCCCATGAACTATATTTTATGTGGATTTTATCCCAACGGCAATCCTTGTTTGATAAGTATGGACATATGTAACTAGCCTTCACCTGTAAACGATGTGAGGAGTCGTCAGAAACTATATGTGGTTCGTAAACTGTAGGTTCTCTTTATCCGGCTGGATAACTGGGGTACCTTAGGAACCTGTTAGGCGACGCAACGGCATACAATCGAAAGTCTTGCACCAAATCATTGAGCCACATTAAAATATTATATTTTCTTTGGGCTTCACTTCATATCACATGAAACAATTTTTTTCATAATTTACAAAAGGCATTATCGTAGTTTATTTTAATTTTTCGAGTATTTCATTTTATTCTAATTTTGCTCGGTATTATCTTTGTATATAAAAATCAATTGCGCTGCATCAGCTCCACCAATTTGAATAATACTTTTTTATTAACTTTAATATAGAGTTATTTAGAAAAAACTGGGAAAATCCAAGGGAAAAGCTGGAAGTTCGGAGTTTTTAATTTTTTAATGAGGCATTTCCACTTCAGATTAGATTCGCATTTTTCTGCTCTGCCGGCCGATTCATCCAACTGCGATAAAAGTTTGCACTTTTCAGCTTTAAAACGAGACGAAAGTCACTGTCTACATAACAATTCGTACTGTGCAGTTGGGAGAGTACGTTACTTCAAACTTTGACTCCGTTTCACCGACGACCATGAAATTGGCAGATCTACATCTACATGGGATACTCTGCAAATCACATTTAAGTGCGTGGCAGAGGTTTATATGCAGGGGTGGGAGGGGATGAACCGAAAAATGGGACTGGACATTGGTAGAGGTTGGCGTAGGTCATTAGTTTAGATTAGATTAGACTAATACTTGTTCCATAAATCATATATACGACATTTCGTAATGATGGTGTATATACATCACAATGTTTTAAGGATTTTAAAAATTTTCATTTGTATTTATTTATTTTTAAGTTTTATGTAAAAATTCATCCAAGAAGTTGCATTCAGAAATTCCATTGTGGAGATATGACCATGTATTTTAAATTTCACTTAATTAACGTTCACAATGAAACATAACCTGCAGTATAATAAAAAAATTCATTTCACAGATTTATTACTTACTGCAAATAACTGCGTTATTGGAGAGACGGATTATCACATAAATTTTTACATGCTTTATGTTGGTTCTAACGTGCTGGTACCGTGTGATTCCATGCGTGGGAGAGCACCTTCCATTCTTATCCTTTAAGTATTAGCGTTGAAAGGCCATGTCAACCGGCCATAGAGGGAAATAAGATTTCAGCGGTTGGTGACAATTCAGTCCAGCTTGAGTGTTACAGGGAACACGCGCCATAACGTTGGCCGTTAACAGGAACTGCGACATGGTAGCCGTCGAGTGCTCTCGGACCATTAACAACGACATCGTTTGCTTTAATACGCTCGACGCTTGTCCATTAGATCGTTGTGAGAGAGCGCCGTACTTCGGTTGTATTCCCCCGCAGGGCAATGGCTATGACACGCTATTAGTAGTGATTTATACTCTCTTTCTACTTCTGTCCAAGTTTCATTACGTTTTGACATCCGTGCTTTCTTGCTTTTCGTTCGTCTCAGTCACACACACACACACACACACACACACACACACACACGTATACACTCACACACATATGTGGAGACGCACTGTGGGAGTACAAACAGAAGTTCTCTTAAAAATTAAAGGACTTATAACAAACCTCTTTGTACTAATTTCATACAGAAGTTGATAAAGTGGTTAAAGAAACTAAATAAAAATATTTCAAATGGTTACATTCACAAAGAATTCAAAAATTATCTAATTAAGGGAATAACAAGCAAAATCTTAAAAAGAAAATGTTGACGTAAGCAAAAATTAGAATATTGAAAATGCCTGTAATAAAGTAGATAATATAATTGGAGGTAATACAAGCTCAGAGGTACGAAACTTAGTGAAAGCACCGAGAAAAAAATCGTAAGGAATCACAATAAATTAATTATATTAGAAATCAGACTTTGGAAAAATACCTTAGGGTATTATTGACCGGAAATAGGGAGATATTTTGGATACAATTAATAACGATATAGAAGTAAAAATAAATAATTGCAGCTTTTCAGAGAACATAGAAAAAAAGGTAAAATTCAATTAAAACTTTAAAAACAGGATGTGCTACTGGAATACCTACGGAATTTGTGTAATATGGTACAGATAAATTGCAGGAACTATTGATAATACATTTTGAAAAATATTTAAATATCGAGGCCATACCAGAAGACTGAAAAATAGAATTTATACCAACAATCCCCGAGGAAGGAAGAGACGTTGTGTGCAAAACTATCGAAGAATAGCTGTAACTAATCTATTTAGCAGACTTTAAGGAAGGCTTGAAGAGAAATAAAAAATAAAGAAGAAATTAAAGAATTGGTTGCCAAGAAACAGGCTGGATATAGAGCAGGGAAGTCACCTATGTATCTTATATTTTGTTTCTACCAAGTAATTCAAAAAAATGTGTTCTGAATCAACCACTTCATTTACTATATGTAGACATAAAAAAAAGCGTATGATAATCATATCCGTGTGCGAATTCGCGACTCTTCAGGGGCCAATATCTCTATTAATCACTGAGTTAAGGCATTAAACGTTCTAGATAGCCCTTTGTCTCATTTGTATACATATTAGAAAAATGGCAGTACTCTAGCTGGCCTAGAGTGCAGCGTCAAAATTTTAAATGTTACACTTGGAGAAGGCTTTTGACAATGTTGATTGGAATAAACTCTTTCAAGTTCTGAAGCATGCGGGAGTAAAATATAGGGAACGTAAGGTTATTTACAACTTGTACAAAAACCGGACAGCGGTTGTCAGAGTTGAAGGGCATGAAAGGGATGCAGTGGTTGGAAAGGGAGTAAGACAGGGTTGTAGTCTTTCTCCATTGTTGTTCAATTTGTACATTGAGCAAGCTATAAAGGAAAGCAAGGAGAAATTTGGAGAAGGAATTAAAGTTCAGGGTGAAGAATTAAAAACATTGCGTTTTGCCGACGACATAGTAATTCTGTCAGATACAGCAAAGGACCTGGAAGAGCAATTGAACGGAATGGACATTGTGCTGAAAGGTGCATATAAGATGAACATTAACAAGAGCAAAACTAGGGTACTGGAGTGCAGTGTAAGAAAATCAGGTGATGCTGAAGGAATTAGATTGGGAAACGAAGCAATAAAGGAGGTAGATGACTTTTCTTACTTGGGCAGTAAAATAACAAATGATGGTCGCAGTACAGAGGATATAAAATGCAGAATGGCAATGGGTAGAAAAGCGTTCTTGAAAAAGAGAAATTTGTTAACATCGAATATTGATTTAAACCTAAGGAAGTCCTTTCTGAAGGCATTTGTATGGAGTGTTGCCTTGTATGGGAGTGAGACATGGACGATAAACAGTGCGGACAGGAAGAGGATTGAAGCTTTTGAAATATGGTGCTACAGAAGAATGCTGAAGATTAGGTGGGTGGATCGCGTAACTAATGAGGAGGTACTGAACAGAATTGGGGAGAAAAGGAATTTCTGGCATACCTTGACTAAAAGAAGGGATAGATTGGTAGGACACATTCTTAGACATCAAGGAATTGTGAATTTAGCGTTGGAGGGAAGTGTGTGGGGAAAAAATCGCAGGGGAAGACCGAGAGATGGATACAGTAAGCAGATTCAGACAGATGTTGGTTGTCGTTCTTATGTGGAGATGAAGAGGCTTGCTCAGGATAGGGTATTGTGGAGAGCTGCATCAAACCAGTCTCCGGACTGAAGACCACAACAACAACACACACTTCCTGTAGCTCATCCGAATTGCCCAAATCGGTTGTTTTCGCACTTTACGTGTAGATTATGGTAGGCTTTATACAGCTTACAAAAGCACCATTTATTCATGGGTGGTTCCTAAGTAATTATCGAAAAACCATGATTTTGGGTACTAAAATTACAAATTGTAGGGATGGACACTTCGATATTTTCTAATAATTAAAAAATGTTGAAATTTTAACCATATGTTCTTAAGATTATATTCTCAAAATACGTTTTCAAAATATTATCTATATCTTGATCCATTACTCAGATCCAGAGATTCAAACTGATCACCGGTCGCAGTGGCCGAGCGGTCTGTGGCGTGCCAGTCACGGTCTGCACGGCCGCTGCGGTCGGTGGTTCGAATCCCCCCTCGGGAAAGAATGTTTGTGCCGTCTTTAGTATAAGCTAGTTCATTAGTAGTTTGTAAGTTTAGAAACTGATGACCCCTTAGTAAAGTCCGATAAGCTCTACAAACATTTGAACATCTGGACTGTTCGCACTTCAGTTTCAGCGTTCTTTTCACTGTGAGTCGCAAATAAATAAATAACCATATTGTGCTGACAGATTGGGTTTAGGCCGCTGTGAAACTTGCGATTTTAGAAAATGTACTAGGCAAAAAAATTTGATTTTTGCGCTGTTTACAGACTGACATTTTCGCTTGATGAAGGGGTGATTTTATTATCGTTATTCGTCACAGTTTATATACAGCATCCCCTTTAGACAAGTATTGCAACAAACTTATATAGTTAAAAAAGGTAAAAAAACTTTTGGAATACTTGATTTTAAGTCATACATAGCTATGTATGAAACGTAGATGACACATCGAAATTTTATTTAAAGTTGAGAGCAGATTGATATCTAATTTGGTTCACGAGATATCCGTCCGCTCACGATAGCACGCGACAGCAATATTTTAGAGTATGCGGTTTTTAAAGTGACGTATCTTGGGGAGTATCAGCCAAAGTCATTCGACGCAACTCTCAAAAATTATGGAGAAAATCGACTTTGAAATTTTGCAATTACGCGTAAGTACCAATTATTGTAACAGTTGCAGCATAGGTGGTAGCATTCTGGCTCTCCGAAAATACAGTCGCTGGTCGAATCCCTCTGTTACAAATATTTTTTTCGTTGTTTTAGAGATCAGTGTATATAGACGAGCTGAACACCGCGTCATCACCTGAAACGATAATTCAGTTGATTAGCTGCTTGGAAAGCCATTAGTAGGTATTGAGATGACTTTCCAAAAACAGCGTCGTAGCTCTTCACGAACTGAACAATCAAAGACTATCCCCGTCAACTAATAGTGAAGCCAATACCGTAAAAAGTGTAACTTATGTTTTTTGATTGAAACTATCATTATTAACAACCTTTTATAAAATATAGAAAATTACGAATAAACAAAAATATGTTCATTTTTCGTAAAAAATTACCAATGGATATTACAATCGTATAAGTATTCGAACAAAGGGGAAAAATATATATAAAAAAACTGTCACGGCAGGATACCAACCACAGACTCGATGCTTGTAAGGCCAGAGCACTATCACCTAAGCAACACCGACATATGCTGCAAGTGTTTTAATTATTGGTACTTATGTGTACTTGCAAAACTTCAAAGGCAATTTTCTGGAGATTTTTTGATTGTTGCGTCGAAATGCTTTGGGTGATTCTTATTTGTGTCCTAAACTTCACGTACCATAAATACAAAATTTTCTAAAATCCGATACCCATGTGGTCTCCATGTTAGCCATATTTTGACACTTCCTATATTCCATTATATGCATAACTTGTGGCAACCCTGCCAACATTGCCAGTGTTTTCGAGAGTTAGTTTCTGTCGGCCTTAGATCTCTCAGCCACGCGTCGTTCCAGCGCTGGGCCTGTTGTGCGTGACGCGCGGCCCCGCATGCAGAGATAGCAGGTGGCTGCGGCTGTGGCGCAGGGCGGCCTATTCTGTACCGCGGGCTGGTATTCCGGGGACAGTAGGGGCACCGGCGGCTGGTGTGGGGCGGGGGTGGTTGTGGGTGGTTGTGGGTGGTTGGGAGGGGGTGGGGAGGACAGGTGGCGCACGCACGCCGTGCGAGCCTGCCGTGCCGTCCGCAGCTCCTCACCCGCTCCGCTGGTCAATACTCGCCAGCTGCAAAATTTACACTCTGGTCCCGAAGAACTCCACTCGAGGAACTCCGCTTCGTTCCACTTCTCCCTGCAAAATCGTATACTTGCAAAAGTTCAAACAACGTCCTGACAACTCTCTCTGCGTCTCTCTCTCGCTCTCTCTCTCTCTCTGTGTGTGTGTGTGTGTGTCTGTGTGTGTGTCAGTCACTGCCTAACTCTCTTTTACTCCCTGTTCAATAATTCATAAACATGCCTTAGGTTAAAAACCAGCTCTATCTAATATATAAATCAGAGTGTCCGTATATTTGCACGAGTTGCATATTTTGTGTCCCAGCCTCGTCGCCGCTTTTGTGTCTCGTTTCAGTCGTAGGTGTCGGTGGCCGAGTAGCAAGACCGACACAGGAATAAAGGTAGCACGCTTGTGCAGGTACGGAGGGGAGCAGCCAGCGGGACAGCAGAAACTAGAAACACTAGAGTAAATTAGAACGAGATATATATTGCACAGAATTTATACAATACTTAACTTTTACATAGCTCAGTACTGCAGAATGCTGATACATAGTTGAGCTAGAGTCTGCCTAGTGTCTAACCGATAGCCAAGTCTTCACTGGTGCCTATCTGATTCCGAAGTGTTAACTGGTTCCTATCTCAGTCCCAAGTGAACGAAGTCGTTCAGTGGTGGCCACGAGCGGAGTTGTAGCAGAGGGCGCTCGTGGCTGACGTCGTAAGAAGGCCGCGCCGTGCGTGCATGGCGGCGCGCGGCGAAAGTAGGCGGAGCGCACTTTGGACTTGTGCGACACCACAGCATACAAATCTGCAGTTTTGTTCCAACCTTTATGAAATTTTGTACATGTAAGTTTCAATCCATGAGGACGGTCGCCGTAAGTGTAAGAATCACGTACGATATATAGTTCACGGGATATGACGTCATAAACAATGAGATGCGCGAAAAACTGCTGCATTTTGCGACAATGCTGCTCATTTTCTCTTAAACCATTGGACCGATTTCAACCAAATTTGGTTCATACATTCCTTACCGTATGGTAACAATTGCTGCATGGTTAAGAAACACATACGGCACATGGTTCAAAAGATATTACGTCATAACCAATATAAATCGCAAAAAATGCCATATAATGCGGCCAGACTTTCGAAATACACTGTATCAGAATGATAGTACTTAGCGACTTACAACAAATTTTAAACATAATTTCAAACCTTTATTAAACTTTTTCTTGCTGACAACCATAGTAAAATAATGAAAGAAAAATAGTTTCTCGCTTACTACTTTTCCGCTGTTTATGGAGTAAGACTCCGGCTCTCGGTATGACGTTACAATTTATAATTTGAACACTACAAATTGTACCAACAGGAAATTTTACAGACAGTATACACGTATATAGTTGAATGTAGCTTCTAAATTGTATCACATTCAAACAGGTAGTTCATGAGATATGAGCGCGTAAACAGTAACGTTCATGGAAAACCGCCCCATCATGCACCAAGTTTTAATCTATTACTTCTTTACTACTAATTGTATTTCCAAGAGATTTTACACACATACAGTCCTTATACAAATGAATATATACTTGAAACATGGCGTTAAGTAAATACCCGACAACGCCGGGTTTTCAACTAGTTGTGAATGTATGGAGACTGTAGATGTACCTAAGCATCGGTTGCTTCGATCTAAACTGAGTATTTAGGTCGTATTTTACCAAAAGAAAATTCGAAGCTGGTCGCACCTTATTACAGCTATCAGTCAGAGATGACACTATATAAGGAGGCCTAACCTGTAATTATTAAAAATAAAACAGTTCAGATCGCAGATACCGGCTTATATTTATAAAGACCATATTCAGACGTAGACCGCCATGATAGTTGTGGTGGATGGAGCAAACCGCACAAAAGGGTACTGCTGTGGTTGACCGAGCGAGGTGTCGCAGTGGTAACACACTGGACTCGCATTCGAAAGGACGGTGGTTCAAATTCACCTCCCCCATCCAGATTTAGGTTTTCCGTGATTTTCCTAAACGACTCCAAGCAAATTCCGGGATGGTTCCTTAGAAGAGGATCTTTAGCTTACGGCAGATAATGAAGAAGAACTATGAGTGGAACGGGGAATTGTATCTATGTTTTATAAATCTAGAAAAGGCTTATGGCCGTGTTCCTAAGAGGAAGCTATTGTAAGTTCTGCAAGATTATGGAACAGGAGGCAAACTTCTGCAGACAATTAAAGGGCTTGATTTCCCCAAGCCGCGCCGGAGCGGCCGAGCGCATTGAGGTGCTGTGCTCCAATGCACGACACCGTTCCCCGTTGGGGTTCAACTCCCCACTCGGGCATGGATGTTTGTGTCGTTATTAGTATAAGTTAGCTCATAAGTAGTTTGTACGCTTAGGGACTAATGACCCCGCAGTTAAGTCCTTTTAGCTTAACAAATATTAGAATTTATTTCACTAAATCACTCCAGGCAAATGCGGGGATGGTTCCTTAGAAAAGGCTCGGCTTCTTAAAAGCTGACAGTACCAGAGCTTTAGCTTACGGCAGATAATGGAGAAGTACTAAGAGTGGAACAGGGAATTTTATCTATGTTTATAGATCTATAAAATGCTTATGGCCGTGTTCCTAGGAGGAAGCTAGTGTCAGTTCTACAAGATTATGGAATAGGACGTAAACTTCTGCAGGCAATTAAATGGCTTTATGTAGACTGCCAGGCAGCAGTTAGAGTAGACGGCAAATTAATCTCATGTTAAAATAGGTGAAAACAAAATAAGCAGTCTCGCAAATACGGATGACATAGTTGTAATGGCAGATTCGTTTAAAAGGTAGAAAACATTTCAGAGCTCGATCAGAGGTGTAAGAGTTATGATATGAAGATCATCTCCAAAACAAATGTAATGTCTGTGGGAAAAAGATTTAAATAGTTAAAGTGCCAAATAGGAGGAACAAAGTTAGAACAGGCAGACAGTTTCAACTACCTGGGATGCATTTTCTCATAGGATGGCAACATAATGACAGAACTGGAATCTAGGTGTAGCAAAGCTAACTGATTGCTCAGCTAATATCTACCCTCTACTGAAAGAAGGAAGTAAGTACCAAGACTAAGCAGACCACCGCTGTATCTTTCGATCAAATTTGTTGTATGGGAAGATACAGGTTACCTTATTCATAAGGTTATGAAAGTAGCAAGAATGATTGCAGGTACTAATAGATGGGAACAATGGCAGGAGGGAGTCCATAAGGAGGAAATCAAAGAAGGAATGAACACCATATATGAAGCAGTTAGAGTGAACAGGCTGAGATGGTGGGGTCATGTTACATGCATGGGAGAAGTAAGGTTACCTAAGAGAGGCATAAGCTCGGCAGCGGGGAGTAAGAAGAGTCGAGGTCGACCAAGAAGAAAATAGATTTGGTGGAGAATTTTTCTACATACATACTCCGCAGTTCACCGTAAGGTGCGTGGGGGAGGGTACACTTTACCACTACTAGGCATTTCCTTTCCTATTCCACTCCTAAATAGAACGAGGAAAAAAAGAATGCCTTTATGCCTCCGTATGAGCCCTAATTTATCTTATCTTGTCATTGTGATCACTACGCGAAATGTAAGTATGTGGCAGCAAGACCGTACTACACTCAGCTTCAAATTCCGGCCCTCTAAATGTCCTCAACAGAAACTCACGAGAAGAACGTCGTCTTTCCTCCAGCGATCCCCAATTGCGTTGCCGGAGCATTTCCGTGACACTCGCGCATTGGTCGAACCTACTAGTAACAAACCTAGCTGCTCGCCTCTGAACTGTTTCTATGTCTTACTTTAAAGTGATCTGCTGCGGTTCTCAAATACTTGAGCAATACTAAAGACGTGGTCATACAAGCGTTTTATGCGCGGTCTCCTTTACAGATGAAGTACACTTCCCAAAAATCTACAAATAAACCGAAGTCGGCTGTCTCCTTACTCACAACTGTCCTTACATGTTTGTTCCATTTCAAGGCTCAGACGAGGCATCAATGTTACCGTTGAATAGGACATAATGGAAGAATTTTATTAGAGTAATATGCTCGAGACTGAACGCTGAAAGGTATAAGCAGTCTCTAATGATAATGTTGATGACGATGATGATCTTTACGCAAACACTCCAAGCGTAAGCTCCGTCTCTAATGACCACGACGCTGTCAACGGGTCGTAAAACTCCAAGCTTCCTTCCTTCCTCAGTAGAAGAGCAGTTGACGTTTATGGGGCTTGCTCCATTCACTGTGGTCATCATGAGGGGCGTCGTCTGAATATCGTTTTTAAAGACCGGAACAGGTAACAAAAGAAAACATGAAATTTCGATCTGAATCCTGATTTTAATTTTGATATTTATAACACCGTCGCTATTTCTCTAATTGCCAAAGTGTAATTGCATCATTAATCTCAGTTCATCAGTCCTGAATGTTTCCAGTTTTAAGATTTCATAATCAAGGTCGAGAGAAATCGAAACTGTTGCGACTACTAAAATTTATAAATGCCACACAGGTTATACCTCCTTCTGAGACAAAGCAATTCATTACATGCACATCAAAAATGTTAACGTATATGGGCTAATTTGCTTCTGTCATACTGTAAAGCTAAACTTCTCCCAATTATAATTCCTCGCCTTTTTCTGCCCTATAACTCGTTCCACCTTCTTTTCTGTTATACTCTTTATCTATTTACGTATATGATATGACATTCATATTTCTCTCTCTCCTCCTCCCTTTGCTGCATGTTCATCAGTGGCCCACCCAGGATTTGGTTCTGGGGAGGGACTAATTTTTTTTAATGAAGCCAATTGAATGTATTAATCTATGACTAATTTTCACACTTTTTTATAATTTAACAACGAAAACAATAATTGCACAAGAAATAAAATAGGTTCGCATTAATTTGAAAGTGCAAGAGGAGCAACGTGGTGGAAATGGATTGTATATAAACAGCTCGAAAAATAGGCAACTTCTATGTTACTAGCCAGAGTCTTTACTGTTCGGTTATCATGAGACTCTATGTATAAAAATTGAACTAAAATAACAATATTGTTGTTCATAAGATTCCAATCAGTGGTGCCGTTGACCTGTTAAACAGCGGGTCGCCGCACATGAACAATGGGCTCGTAACAACATCGTAGCAGTAACAATAGCGGCAGCATCAAAGCTGATCGCGGCGGCATTAAAACCGCTCACAGTAACAGGAGCACACGTTCTCAGTGGCGGCATCACGTCGGCGATCCATTGTCACGTTCACTTGTGTCTGGCAAATTGTAGTTACATTATGATTTATTACATGTGTACTATTTCAGATTTACGGTGCCGACCAGTTTAAAAAAATCTTTGGGAAATGCTGGAAGGGAGGGGGGGGGGGCATCAGCCTCATTATCCGTCCCCCCCCCCCCCCCGGTTGCTGCGCCATTGGTACCAATCGTGATTTAAAACCCATCTTATTATAAACTGTTATTATTGTTTTTATGCATTAGCTATGAAAATAAACAATGTCTATGTATTTATAACTAGTTCTGACGCTTTTAATTTTGTAAATGTATTGCAGCATAATTACCGTATTATACGCGATATAAAATGTATAGAATGCCTGTTTAGATTAAGAGTGGGACTGAATGTTATTTTCTCAGGTTAAATGAATAAACGTAACGGGTACATTATAAACTCCGGAAAGCAAACTACACGAATCCTCTCTTCAGATAATAACAGATCCAAACACACCATCATGTCGGCTCATCCCTCTGTTTGGAAACTGTGTGTTGTTCAGTCATCATCAAACCATTACCGTCGACACGCAAATCACCGATGCGGTGTCATCTAAAAGACTTGGACGTTGTTGCCACTATCAAAGCTGGGCTGTAACAAACCAAAATTTTTGCTTAAAATGGATTTACTGACTTTTATCAATTTAACATTTTCTTTCATAGAGTTAAAATCTTCTGTACTCAAATTAGGAAGAATTTTTCGGTTTTCAATTACTTCATTAGCGGCACTTCTGAACTAATTTTCCTGGCAGTATAACTGATGAGAGGTAATGAAGGTAGACAAGAAAAAGAAATGACCCTAAGATAAATCCTTGTGGGGTATCACATGTAATTTGTTCCCAATTTGATGATGACTGATAGCTTAATTCAACAGTCCCTTGAACTGACAACCTTTGTTCCCTTTTAGCAAGGTATGACTTGAACAATTTTGCAGCATTGCCCGTATCACCATAGAATTCTAATTTACTTAAGAATATTTTGTGGTTCACACAATCAAATGCCTTCAACAAATCGCAGTAAATACCTGCTGTTTGCAGTTTACTATCTCATGAATCAATTACATTCTCAATGTGTAAACAGCCTTCTCGATATTGGAAAATTTCAGAATTCCAAACTGGGTTCTGGACAATAAGTTATTTGTAGTCAGATGGTTGAGAAACTATTTGTACATTACCTGTTCTAGTATTTTCGAGAATACTGGCAAAAGTGAAATCGGAATGAAGTTTAAAGGTATTTCTTTATCCAATATTTTTTTTAAGCTTCAACGAAAGGCGGCGCTCTCCGGGTGAGCCCTAGCTGTAACTCAGCGCGTCCGTCATTAAACTGATCACTTCCTAAAATAAAAAGTAAATTAAAAATGAAAGTCTGAGGATACGTCTAATCCCCAAACGAGAAACAAATATGATGCCACGAAAAATACACTGTCTACAATTATTAATCTGTGTCGTTACTTTTATCGAATTAGTATCATGAACACTGAGGGTAGTTTCCAGATAATCAACGCGGTACTGTTCATAATTATCTAAGAGTACATTTTTGTTAATACACGAGCGACCTGTCAAAGAGGAACAGAATTGGTTGACCGTGTCTGAGAACTTCCTTCTCATCACAACTACTGTAGGATACTGACAAGTTTCAGCATGTATAAATCCACTATTCAACGTTGTTCTTTGTAAATTCAGTTACAAACTTCATGGCCACTGTTAGTCCAGTTTTCAAATTTTCATAGCCTCAGAAGAGATCTTCAACACTAAGCCGTGCCGTTTGCGATAAGTTCAAATCTTCAAATGTTTGTTAAGCTTAAGGGACTTAAGTGCGGGATCGTCAGAACTAAACTTACAAACTACTTACTGACAGCCATGCCCGAGGGGGGATTCGAACCCTCGGGCGTAGCGGCCGTGCAGACTGTGACAGGCGCGCCGCAGACCGCTCGGCCACTGCGAACGGCTTGCGATAAGTATTGTCGTGGGCTGAGGAATAGTCACTTTAGAAAAATTCTGTAACCTGAAAAAGGCACCAAAATATAAATGAAACTTCCTGGCAAATTGAAACCGTCAGCCGAACGGGATTGATTTTTCTTTCTTTTTTCAGTTGATATTTGGAGCGTTCGGTCCGTTGCGGAGATTGTTCGTTATACATGGTTGAGTCGTTGGCTCAGATTTTTGTTTTCATTTATTAATTTTTTATTTTAATTCATTTAATTTTTTAATTCATATATTTATTTTAAAGGAACACCAAATCACCTACCCCGGCACGCTTCATGTCCCGTACTCACAGCTTCCTTACGCCAGTACGTCGCCTCTTACGTTCCAAACTTCACAGAAGTTCTGCTGCGAAACTTGCAGGCGTAGAACTCCTGGAAGGAAAAGCGTGGAGGCATGACTTAGCCAAAGCCTACGGGACGTTACCAGAAAATTTCATAGTGCATCGTGAAAATATCACTCAATGCCTTTAGAAAACAGTTCCTAAAAATGAAATAAATACACTCCTGGCCATTAAAATTCCTACACCATGAAGATAACGTGTTACATACGCGAAATTTAACCGACAGTTAGAAGATGCTGTGATATGCAAATGATTAGCTTTTCAGAGCATTCACACAACGTTGCCCCCGGTGGCGACACCTACAACGTGCTGACATAAGGTAAGTTTCCAACTGATTTCTCATATACAAACAGCAGTTGACCTGCGTTGCCTGGTGAAACGTTGTTGTGGTGCCTCGTGAAAGGAGGGGAAATGCTTACCATCACGATTCCGACTTTGATAAAGGTCGGAATGTAGTCTATCGCGATTCCGTTCGTCGCGATCCAATGACTGTTAGCAGAATATGGAATCGGTTGGTTGAGGAGGGCAATTCGGGACGCCGTGCTGGATCCCAACGGCCTCGTATCACTAACAGTCGAGAAGGCAGCCATCTTATCTGTATGTCTGTAACGGACCTTGCAGCCACGTCTCGATCCCTGAGTCAACAGATGGGGACGTCTGCAAGACAACAACCATTTGCACTAACAGTTCGACGACGTTCGCAGTAACATGGACTGTCAGCTCGGAGACCATGGCTGCGGTTACCCTTGACGCTGCGTCACAGGAGCGCCTGCAATGGTGCACGCAACGACGAACCTGGGTGCACGAATGGCAAAACGTCATGTTTTCGGATGAATCCAGGTTCTCTTTACAGCATCATGATGGTCGCATCCGTGATTTGCGACATGGCGGTGAACGCACGTTGGAAGCGTGTTTTTGTCATCGCCATACTGGCGGTACACCGAGCGTGATGGTATGGGGTGCCGCTGGTTACACGTCTCAGTCACCTCTTGTTCGCGTCGACTGCACTTTGAACAGTGGCCGTTACATTTCTGATGTGTTACGACTCGTGGCTCTACCCTTCATTCGATCCCTGCGAAACTTTACATTTCAGCAGGATATGGCTCGACCTCATTTTGTAGGTCCTGTACGGCCCTTTCTGGATACGGAAAATGTTCGACTGCTGCCCTGGCCAGCACATTCTCCAGAACTCTCACCAACTGAAAACGTCTGGTCAATCATGGCCGAGCAACTGGCTAGTCACAATACGCCTGTCACTACTCTTGATGAACTGCGGTATCGTGCTGAAGCTGCATGGCTATCTGTACCTGTACACGCCAACCAAGCTCCTTTTGAATCAATGCCGAAGCGTATCAAGGTCGTTATTACGGCCAGAGGGGGTTGTTCCAGGTACTGATTTCTCGGGATCTATGCACCCAAATTGCGTGTAAATGTAATCACATGTCAGTTGTAGTGTAATATATTTGTCCAATGAACACCCGTTTATGATCTGCATTTCTTCTTGTTGTAGCAATTTTAATGGCCAGTAGAGTAGTAGTGTACTTAGTGTCAATAAATTTCCCTTATTAGAATATGCTTCAATTCCTAAAGCTACTCTGCTTATTATATAGCCTAATTTTCTTGAACCATATTCCATTATCTCTTTTTTTCCTTTAAAGACACTGTCCATGCAGTTCGGTAGCTCTACAATATCTTTAGCAATCCCTGAAAGAATTAGTATACCTTCGGCAAACCACACAGGCTTTACTTCTCCCTGAACTGTAATTCCGTTTCCAATTTTTTCCTACACAGACTACTTAATATATAATTTGAATAACACTAAGGATATATTGCATCTCTTTCATGTTTATCTACTGTTGTAACTGCTGTCAGGTTTCGGAACAAAATGTCTATAACTTTTCGTTTTCCCGTGTTACTGTCAGAATTTGAAGAAGGTTATTGGACGCAACATATTTCTGAAATTTCTACAAATCTGCAAGAGCAGTAAAAGTAGTTTTGTCTTCCCTTCATATATCTTCCAAAGTAAGTCGTAGCGTCAGTATTGTCTCACGTGTTCCTACTTTTTACTAAATCCAAACTTATCATCCTCCATGTCGGGCTATTCGAGTTTTTCCATACGTCTATAAGTAATTAGAGTTAGTATTTTGCAACTATGACTAATTAAACTGATAGTTTTGAAGTTTTTTGTCTACAAACGCCTCTTTATTTTCCTGTAGGTCGTATTTATCTTTTCCCTAATTTTAAGACTGTTACAGACTTACATTAGTCCTCTAGCCAATACTGCTTAGCCAATATAAACTTCCTGTCATATTTTAGGTGGCTGTATTCCCATTTGCCTGCTTCAGTTAGTACGATATTATATTTTCTCCTGTCATGAGTTAAGGATCTCCTCTGTTATCAAAGATTTCTACTAGGATTTGTCCTACCTATATGATCCTCCATAGTCTTCATGGTTACATCTATAAAAGATTTCCATTAATCTTCTAATGTATTACTTTCCTGTCATTATTTTAATCGTTAACTAATTCTCTCAGTAAAACTCTCAACAACCCCGCTTCCACCAATCTATCCACGTTCCATCTCCCTACATTTATGTAGTTTTTTTTTCAGTTTTAATCTGCAGTCTATAATTAATCCGTTACGACTAGGGTCTATATCTACCGTTGAACATATCTTACACTTTAAATTCTGGTTTTTAAATCTGTACCGAATCATTATAAATTAGTCTTAAACCTTTTGGTGTCTCATGCTCTCTTGCACGTATAAAATTTTCTTTCATGATTATTAAACCAAGAGTAATTGTGCTACAGACTACAAGTGCCTTAACCACCCAATCGTTTTACCGACTCCATTTTACCTCCTATTGTTTCTTCTATATTTTTTCGACTTCTATTTCCACTATGCCATCACAATCAAGTTTCTTCTTCTTTTGTATCACAATTTATTTTCAATCCTCTCACCATCGGCAGAGCTAGATGGCATACGAAATTCCACTACCATTGTGACTGTCTTGTGTCGTATAATTACTTCATTATGATGCTCATAACTTACCCGCATCCTCGTTTTCTTATTCCTTACTAGACGTACTCTTGCGTTATCCCCAACTGGGGATACTATACTCGCCTCACGCGAAACTATATTCATTCTGCCAACGAAACTTCACTAATCTCCACTATATCTAACTTTAACCTATCGCTTTGACTTTTTTTTAATTTCCAACTTAGTTTCGCAATTAAGGGTCAGAACATTGGACGCTCCGCTGCGTAAAATCATAGTTTTGTTTTTCTTGAGGAGTTATAAACGATAAATCTAATTGAAAAGATGGTTAATTTACCTCCAGAACATTTTGAGAAAAGTAACGGGATCTATATAAACGTGAGGAACCGTAATGATAAGATCATCGGTACCTATAGTTATAAATTTCTTAAAATAACTTACATAAAGAACAACTGAGACACCAGTGCCCAAGAGGGGAGGGGTAGGACTCGAACCTCCGTCGATATAGGCTGTGCAAGCCATAGCATGGTGCTACTATCCGGACTATTGAAAAGGCTGCTGCCCCTCTGTCCTGTCCGCCTACTACAGCGGCAACACTCACGACACGAAGGCGCCGCGGCTTGCCGGGCAGCTAGTCGAACACTCCGCGGGCCCACACGAGTTCGCAAGCGGCGCTAGCAGCACGCGCAGAGGGCGCAGAACACAGGGACCTACTCCCGCCCGCCGTACACGTGATCCGGGAGTAGGGCAGGCAGATATGTCACCGCATGCGTACTTAAGGACGATCACAGCCTAGCCACGGCAGTCTGACCCCAGTCAAGGGTCCTGTCGCACCTCCGCCCTCCGACGTCGCCGCCGCCGCTGCTCAGCCGCCCAGCCGCGTCGCCAACGACGCCATTGGGTCTCCGCACCGACTGTGCGGACGGACGAACTGTAGGTCTCCACACTGACGTCCGAGCTTGGTGAACTTGTACTGCAATCCAGTGCAGTTGACCTTTAATTTTGTGAATTTCTTGTTCTGGTGTAACATTATCATAGTCAGAGGAGTACTGACTTTTCTGTTGTCTATGCACGAGTGACAACCTTGCAGTAGATTCTTCACCCTCTACAAGAACCATGCGTTTTGTGTCCTTCCACGGATACCCTCCGCTGTGGTTGCACCTAAATAACGGCTATCTGTGTAGTTAAAGAGCGCAAACTACATCAACTCTGCAACGTCTGTGGTTCATGGAGGTCCTATACCTTAAATAAACGAGCTACAGAAAATTAACGTGAAGAACGATTAGTTCAGTTATACGTTAAATAAGTGGAATATCCACTAAGGTAGTCTTCATCTATATTTACAAACACTTTCCTCAAGACACAAACGGTATTTTGCGGAGGTTTCCTCTTTTCACCACTATTCGTTTCCACTCCTATCTACTCATAATGATTTCAAGGATAAAACGATTATGTCTCTGCAGAAACCATGAGATTAGTCCTTCCGTGAAATGTAGAGTGGTGTTAGTAGAAGTGTTCTGCAGTCAGCTTCTATTACTACCACTTGAGTTCCTGAAGTATCTCTGTAGAGACAAGGCAATTCCCTGCTGAAATAAGATAACATGAACCACACTCACACTCACCCTCACAGCCACGTACGAATATGTACGAAAACGCCACGTGCGGAAACGAGATCCTTCTGGAGCCCATATATGGAGCTCTATTGATCACAAACATCCCTTAGGCTGTGGCTAAGCCATGTCTCCACCATATCCTTTCTTCCAGGAGTGCTAGTCTTGCATGGTTCGCAGGAGAGCTTCTCTGAAGTTGGGAAAGTAGGAGGCGAGGTACTGGCGGAAGTAAAGTTGTGAGGCGGCATCGTGAGTCGTGTCAGAATAGCACAGTCGGTAGTGCGCTTGTTCGCGAAAGGCAAAGGTCCCAGGTTCGAGTCCCGGTTCCGGCACACAATTTTAAACTGCCAGGAAGTTTCATACTGTAACACTGTTTTGAATAGCGCTTGGCCTAGCGAACATTTGTATACTTATCAGCAGTATTAGTCTTATTGTAGCCATCCTACAATAAATGGTCGAAATGTAAATATTCTGCACTTCCTACAGCCTAACGAAATTAAATAAGGGGTAGCTCTTGTACATTATCTGTGGTCGGTTGCTGAGTAAATTACGAAAAACTATTACCTTATGGGTAGCTCTTCTATGCATGCTAATTAATGCAAATCTTCGAAACTTCCATATATATTCGTTATGGGTATCAAGAGATCCAGATTTATAATTCTTGATCCCAAAATAATAAAACTGGTTCTTAGACATTATTTTACACCGTCAATTGCAAATCACTACGTAACTAACCGTATCATACGGTTAAAATTTTAAAATAGTATTCTGTAGACAGCCGGCCGCGGTGGCCGAGGTGACTGAGGCGCTCCAGTCACGGTCAGCACGGCCACTACGGTCGGGGGTTCGAATCCCCCTTCGGCATGGATATTTGTGCCGTCCTAGTTCGTAAGTAGTTCATAAGTAGTTTGTAAGTTTAGGGACTGATGACTCCGTAGTTAAGTCCCATAAGCTTAACAAACATTTGAACATTTTTTTTTTCTGTAGACATTTGTATAGGAACATCATTTTCCCGTTTTCGAAAATCTTTATGCCTTATCAAGATAAATCCGATAAACGATGGTACCATGAGTGCCAATTCTGTTATGAGACGGTGTTCCAGTCGATGTGAACAAATCATCCAACTTTTCATAAAGGTATTCTGCGAAATAATTTTATTCTTTCACATATAACCGTTTGATACCTTCACATGACTAAGGCTTGATTTCATTTTCGAAATTCGTTACAGTTACTGGCAGTTTCATATCATAAGGTAAACTATTGCAACATATGTTTACAAAGTATTCAGACCTAAAATCAATCTGCGCAGACTGTTGATTTTAGTTATACATAACACTGCCAAAATTTTATATAACACTGTCTGTACCAGGTCTATTTCATCCACCCGTCCGTAGAACCCAGCCATTTTACCAATACCTAAAGAATAACTGCATGAAATGGTGGCAAATTTAGTACTAATATGAAGCATCACTTTTCTACTTCAATTCTGCGCGAATGAAATTACTTTGAAATCTTTCTGTCAGTCCACAGTACCTGCACATAAATTTAGCACAGAATCATATTGCTTTTGTATTCAAAATCATGTGATTTACTCTCTGCGTTATCCAGAGTGCCGCTATCGTTAATTATTTCCGCAATTTCTGCGTCTAGTCAATGCCACCGAGACATGATTGTGGACAATAGAACGATGTAAGGAAGATTGAGAACACAAAGATAAGTTTTGATATTAATTACGGAGCTCTAAACGAGAGCCCTATATTGGGAGAGTACCGCCAAACGACCGGGCACCGCTATTGTGTGCCTATGTCGCAATAGCAGCGCTATGGGCGGGTCTGTTAAATTAGCTTTTATGATGAAGGGAACCGGTCTGTAAGTCGACCTGGTATGACAGTACGTTAAGTAAACAATGAACTTAAGTTTTTAATCTTTTCATCACTTCTACTGTCAATAGTAAGGCCAAATTGGTAATATGAGATCTGAGATCAAGTCCTTTTATTTTTGAGCAAAGTAATAGTAAAATTGTTTCGTGCTAAGTTTTGTCAAAAGTAATATATGCTGTAATAATAAGAGAGTACAATCCAAGTCGTTTTAGTTGACATATTTCATTTAAAGTACTGGTACTAATTAAAATATAAATGTGTACTTTAACTTACATCTTACCTTCTTTTATACTTGACTAGATGACCCGGTGAACTTCGTATCACTTACCTCTTAACATATATAATACTAATTTAAATCATATGTATTTTAGACCCAGTAACTTTATAAAGGCATTTTCTTTGAACGTCAAATGTGCAAAATTTTATCGCAATCGTACGAATGATATTGATATCCGAAAAAAAGAGCTCTTTCAGTTTTCCACAAATTTTCCTATTTTCTGGCCAACTATTCCAAACGTTTACTTCACTCAAACCTTCCTCTCCCTTTGAACGTCGAATGTGCAAAATTTTATCGCAATCAGATGAATGGTATTGACATTTCATAGAAAAGTCTCTTTCTATTTTTTCTGTATTTTCCAATTTTCTGGGAAACTTTTCCAAATTTTTATTTCATAAGAACGTTACTCTTGCTTTGAACGTCAAATATGCAAAATTTTATCGCAACCAGACGAATGATATTAATATCCCATTGAAAAAAGCTATTTCAGTTTCTCGCGAATTTCCAAATTTTCCGGGTGACTTCCCCGATTTTTTTGTTCATAAGAACGTTCATCTTTCGTTGAACGTCAAATGATCAAAATTTTATCGCAAGGGGATTAACGGTTCCCAACTTATAGTATTGAGTACATTTAGAAACACATTGACAAAGGAACTTTGTTAGAAATTTGCGACTTTCCTTTTTCACATTCCCTATTTCACTGAAAACTTCTCCAAGACCATAATGAACGAAAAAAAAATTCAATCAAAAACACATTGTAAAACGCAATTTGTATTTCTCAAATTTTCCAATTTTCTGGGAGATTTTCCAAAAAATTATTTCATACAAACCTTGTCCTGTCAACCCGTACTCAAGTGATAATCTTACAACCACGTGCCTCTTACTTATTCATTGAAAAAAAACCGCTTTCGGTTTTTCCTAAATTTTCCTACTTTCCGAGCGACTTTTCCAAATTTTTATTTGATGCGAACCTTCCTCTTTCTTTCAACATGAAATGTACTAAATTTTATCGCAATTGGTCGAACGGTATTGATAGCTCACTGGAAAAAGCTCTTTCGGTTTTTACCGATTTTCTTCTTTTCTGGACTACTTTTCCATATTTTGTCACCGTTTAAACCATCCCTGGAATTACACGAATATTTCAAGACTAAAATTAGCCAAATCGGTTCAGCCGTTCTCGAGTTTTAGCGAGATTAACGAACAGCAATATATATATATATATATATATATATATATATATATATATATATATGACAGCTAGTGCGAACATCACATGAATGCCAACATTATCGCACGAGGCCGCCAGGACGATAAGTAAAATTTAAACCCTGCACCAAATGCAATGCTTTCGTAATGAGTGACGTTCCTGCTTTCATATTATCTAATATTTTGGTTTTTATCAAAGTAGACGTAATTAATACATTTTGCTAGTGCCTAAAGTTGATAGGTGTTGTGTGCTAACCTACATGTGATATTATCACATAACATTTATTGAGCTCACATTTTGGGAAGGGTTAATTTTTTATGCATTGTTACTGCACAGCTGAGTACTTCACTAAAATAAACTTTATCTTAAAATTCAAGTTTGGAGACATATTTAATGCGTGGTTTCATTTACCGCCCAAACTTACGTAATATGTAAGTATAAATACGGAACTCGTCAAATACGGCACATTATGTTACATTTTCGTGTATTTATATCTTTTAAAAATATCTTTTCTCTTACATGATTGTGTAGTCAGCATTGCTCACCAAGAAATTAATGGTATGGGGAGAAAGTTTAACTCTTTAAAAGGAGATTAAATTTGGCGTCTCCCCTTGTTAGTATAATGTCAGTCATTTTAGACTTTATGTTGTTTCTTATTTAGAAAAGAAAAATAAGTTGTGGGTGTAGACGTGGTTTTTTATTGTGATTACTGTATATGAACAGATAAACATACAAGTTTACCGGATATTTTAAAACAAATTTACTTACTTCACACAATTTTGCATTCTCATATGGAAATGCACGTTTTTTCGAACGCAATTGAGCCACAAATCGCATCTTTTCGCATTCCTTTCGCCCTGTGGAATGCGGAAAACTAGCTACGTCGGACTGGCTTAGTATAAAAATTCATTGCACAACACTGCTGCATTCTTCACCAAATAAAACTGTAATATGCTATGTTAAGCACTTAATTCAATAAACAATGAGTCTACAGATTGCCATTTACGCTGATGGATTGCTTAGGCCTAAAATGGAGGACGTGCCACACCCGAGATCAACTGACAAATAACAGCCGGCGGTTGTCGGCTAGCCACACATAAAAGGTTTGCGCTACTCACCCAATACAGGGCTCTACTCAAAACAACACTGCCGTGTAATCTATTGATGCATTTTGTTACTAAAGATCTGTACAAAAATTTAGAAGTAACTCTGCAGTGTTTTGCAATACATTAAAAGTAGCGGCCCGTATATTTTACGGGTCTGTTGTTTTTCGCGCGATCACAGTCGCGTAAATTTTACGGATTTGGCCCTGAAAGTACTACATATCGCGTTCTCCAGGTAACTTCGACTATGCGGACTTGTCTGCCATTAAAAATTAGTTATTACTCCATTGTAAGAAAATGTTCAAATGTTTGTTAACTTTATGGGACATAACTGCGGTGTCTTCAGTCCCTAAACTTACAATCTGCTTATAAACTACCTTATACTAAAGGCAACACAAACATCCATGCCCAAGGGAGGATTCGAACCGCCGAAGAGGAACAGCCTCGCTCATCTGATCATAGCGCCTCAATGCGCTCGGCCACTCCGTCATGGCTTCATTGTAAGAAAACTGTTTTGTGTCAAAACTGATTTTGAACATCGAACATGTAATATCTTCTCTAGATACATGAGTGGATTTCTTTATGTTATTCGTTATACCCTCTTTATAAATGCATGGAAACATAAAGAGATGGTCAAATCTTTACTGATCTACGAAATTTTTTATACAAGCTGCGCAGTGCTACAGCATGATAAGAAGGGGACCAGATAAACAATGCTTTTCATGGAGCACACAAAATGGAAATTTTTACCTCTTTAAGAGACGTAGGCACAAAAGTGTAGAAACAAATACCTCAGGCCTCGTCTACCATCCTCAACAAAAGTTTCGTAATGTAAAAAAATTCATGCTTTATCGTGCTGAAACAGAACATCAGATAGTGGTGCACGATGAGACAGGAAATGTAAAAAGTCAAATCTCTGAAGGCTTAAGGGACTTAACTGCGGTGTCATCAGTCCCTAAACTTACAAACTACTCATGAACTACCTTACACTAAAGACGGCACAAACATCCATGCCCAAGGTGGATTCGAACCCCCGACGGCGGACTGCTATGCCCACCGCAACACGGCGCTCCAGCACGCGCGGTTAATCCACCGCGGCTATGAGACAGGAGATAGTGGAAAAGAAAGATTGAGTAGACAGCCGTAGTGCGTGTGTGAGAGGGAGAGAGAATCGCTGTAAGACAGATAACTCGCTGGCAATAGTAGCAGCAGGTACAGAATAGAAAGGAGACTGTGGTATCAGTGAGAAAAGGTACGAAGTTATTCAATAAACCTGCCTAACAATTAACAGGTAAGCTTACGTGAGAATTTCCGCTGCTATGACCGTTGCCAGTATCAAACCTCCTCTCTTCTAGCAGGAGTCTATGTTATTTAATAGATAAAAATGACAGCAACCGGGGAAGGTTACAAACCAGGTCGGACAGTTCATTTAATACAAATGATCATTTTATTCTGAAATTGACGCAATGAAAGGATAGGTAGCAGTCGTAAAAGATCTTTAAAAAACATGAATTCGTCAGCCCAGCAGAGAGAAATTTTATCGACACATTCTTCAGGTTGATGCAACACACGATCACACAGGCAGAGCCGTACGCACGTGAGTACAGTCACCAGAGCGTCCGCATGAAAACGATCGTAGAGGTTCCGAATATGGTTACGTGGAATGGCCTGCCATGCAATTTCCACCTGGTGCCGCTCAGTTGTGCCACTCATGCAGACCGCCCAGCATGACGTTTCATGCAGTCCTAAACACTCTCAATAGGTGGGAGATCATGGGATGGTGCTGGCCAGGGTAGTTGACGTATACCTTGAAGAGCAAACTCAAATGTTCAAATGTTTGTATAGCTTATGGGACTTAACTACGGGGTCATCAGTTATTTTCCGATTTATAAAGTAGGACCACCTCCGCATTTTCATGTCCAAAAAGAGTAATAAACTGCATTTCAAATGTTCAAATGTTTGTATAGCTTATGGGACCTAATTACGGGGTCATCAGTCCCTAAACCTACAAACTACTTATGAACTAGCTAACACTAAGGACGGCACATGTATCTATTCCGAGGGGGAATTCGAACCCCCGACCGCAGTGGCAGTGCAGACCATGACTGGCGCACCGCAGACCCCTCGGCCACCGCGGCCGGCCTTGAAGAGCACATTGGGTGGTACGTGATACTTGTGGATCTGCTCTGCCCTGTTGGAAAAGCATATCACCATGTTGAGTGGGTTAAATGGCGGTTTCAGAGCGCCGTGCACTGTTCAATATGCTCTAGACTATCACTAGAAGAGAATGGCCAGTGTAGAACATCGCTCCTCACACAATGAGTGCACGATCATGTGTGCCGTTAGAGAGTCCTCCGCTCACGCCCCAACATCGTTCAGGCCGCCTCCAGTGGTGTCATGGTGTCATGAAGGGACAAATGGAGACGTGTCGTCTTCATTGATAAGAGTCGTCGCTGTTTCGGTGCCGATGTAGGTCGTACGCATGTGTGGTGACGTGCAGGGGAGTGCAAAAAACTGGAGTGTAGGCGACAGAGGCAAACGGGACCGATACCTAGCATCATGGTGGGGGGAGCCATATCCTCACTGGCCGTTCTCCTCTGTTGTTCGTTGTTGGAAAATTGAACAGTATACAGTACACTGCAACTATCATTCAATCCGTCTTGCCACCGTTCATGCACCAAAAAGGCGATGTGCTTTTCCAACAGGTCATTGCACGTCCACACTCATCCTCTACAACTCAACGTGTCCTTCTAGGTTTACGTCAACTACCCTGCCCATCATTATCCCCAGGTCTGACCTCCATTGAGCATGTCTGGGACGAGATGAAACGTCATCTTGGCACGGTTTAGATGACCGGCACGAGATCTGGTCCAACTGAGGCATCAGATGGAAATTGCACGGCAGGCCATGCCGTAATACTTCATTTGGCACCTCTACAATCGTCGTCATGAGAAAGTTGCACCGTGTATTGCTGCAAAGAAGGGTATACACGACACTAACATCGACATTCTTCACGCTCTGGTGACTGTACTCACGTGCGTAAGGTTGTGACTGCGTGATCGTGTGGGAAGAAATTACATGTGGTGTCCCACAAGGATCCATCTTAGGGCCATTGCTTTTTCTTGTGTACATTAATGATCTCTCATCAGTTTCACTACCAGAAGCAGAGTTCGTTTTGTTTGCAGATGATACAGGTATTGCAATAAAACGTACGTCAAGCATAGTGATAGAAAGGTCTGCTAATAATATTTTCATGAATATTAATAAATGGTTTAAAGCCAACTCATTCTCATTAAACTTTGAAAAGACTCACTACATGCAGTTCAGAACATGTAAGAGATTTCCTGACGGCATATGCATTAAGTATGAAGAAGAGCAGATAGAAGAGTTTGACAGAATTAAATTCCTGGGATTACAACTTGATAATAAATTTAGTTGGGAGGAGCACACCACAGAACTGCAGAAACGGCTCAACAAATCTGTATTTTCAATACGAATGTTATCAGACATAGGAGACATAAAAATAACAAAGCTTGCATATTTTGCTTCCTTTCATTCCCTAATATCATATGGTATAATATTTTGGGGTAACTCTTCAAGTCAGTCAAAAGTCTTCAGAGTCCAAAAACGTGTAATACGTATTATTTGTGGAGTAAATTCACGGACGTCTTGTAGAAGCCTCTTCAAAGAACTGGGTATATTAACTACTGGCTCTCAGTATATTTATTCCTTAATGCAATTTGTCATAAATAATATATCCCTTTTCCCAACAAACAGCTCAGTTCATATATACAATACTAGGAATAAAAATGATCTACACTTAAAAGCACTTACTTTAGTTCAAAAAGGGGTCCACTACTCAGGAACACACATTTTCAATAATTTACCATCAAGTATAAAAAATTTAGCTACAAATAAAGCTCAGTTTAAGAGGAACCTAAAAGACTTTCTATTGGCCAACTCCTTCTACTCCATTAGTGAATTTCTAAATTGTACCAAATGATGCAGCACTCATACTATATTAGTATTATTATATTATCTGCAAAAAAATAAATAAATAAAAATAAAAATAAAAAATGTATCGGTTTTATATTATAAGTGTATGTATTTGTATTTATATTATTAGTATTATCTATTATTTAACTTTTAAATTTTGTTTCTTGACATGTTCCACATCCGCGAGGATCCCCTCAACATTGATCTACGGAACGAATAACTAATCTAATCTAATCTCTCATCTGTATACATCCTCAAGAATGTGTAAATAAAATTTCGCTCTGCTGGGTTGACGAATTCATGGTGTTCTTGTTTCATTTTCTACCAGTGTATAAAAGACATCCTGACACTGAGAACATTTGCTGCTATATAATGAAGAGACAAATTGAAGTAAATGACGATTCTATTAACTCGTGCAGTCTTTAATAAGAGATAGAGTACTTAAAGAGAATACTGAAGTTACCTTTCAGTCAAGAGAATGAACAACTGTGTCTAGGCAGGAACAGCACTTGTGCTACTGTTCTACATGCAAACCGTTGCATTTCACGGGCGATCGCAAACACGTAGGCATCGAGACGGTAAAGTTTATGGCTGTTTAGTAAGTGCGCACCGAGATCTAGTACAATGTCGGTAACTTCCGTACAAGAGTAGTTCGTGAGCGATACCTTATAAGTAACAACGGAGGACGAGAAGGCTTCTCCTTAGTTTTGGTTCCTCGTACTTCGGATCACTCTTTTCATCCGCCAGCAAAATTAGGAACTTGTAGCCAACTTCTCCAGAGGAACCGCTAACATTAGTTCGGGCCTGTGCGGTCTGGTTTCGCTCTTCTTAGATTTCTTTCCTGCAGAGGCGGGAAACGGCCGTAGAAAGGGTGGTTAAGAGGTGTCGCTCTGCCTAGAAGAAGCCGTGTATAATCGTTTAAAATGACGGTTGAAAACGCATTTGTAACAGTTCGCCATATTGCGAATTTGTAACAGTAATTAATTTGGGACCTGGAGAAATACTCCGCCCCCACTAGACGACGGTCCTCTGACTATGCAAGCATCCTTCAGTTTCATGTGGTTTAAATTCAGGTTAATTTTATGGAGTACTAGCTGCTAAACCCCATATTGCCCAGGTACATATGCATTTTTTTCAGTCTTATATTACAAACGAAAATAAAAATTCGAAAAATGTATCATCTTCATGTAATCATGAACATAGCTTATAAATTATGAAACAGTAAGAAATATGCATAATGTACAAAATTGTATGTGCAGTATCTAAACATTGATTTAATTCAAAATTTGACTATATCAATATTTAGTCCACATCATTCTTCCCTTTCTGCCCATAGGTTTCTACCTTACTATCGGTCCATTTAAGATTCTTTTTCATGCAGTTCAATACTTATGACATCATATACCCTTGACAATGTGCCATACAGTAATATAATTTATCAGATTTCTATAGTGTAACAGGAGGCAACTGTCTGCGATGAATAAATAGTGGATGAATGAAGTCTCGTAAATGACGGGTAGCGTGTGGGAAAGATTTCTGACTCATTGTTTCCGACGTCATATATTATGAATTATGTGTCATAGGTAGTCTTAAACCGCACAACGATTGTAGTCTGCTAGTAAGCAATATGTATGCCAGGTTTAGTTGAAATCGGTCCAGTATTTTAGGAGATGTTGCAAAATAGCGTATGATGTAGCAGTTATTCCCAAGTTTCATTGTTTATGACCTCATATCTGCTGAAATATGTGTCTTACTATGATGTAAATCCGAAGGTACATTCAGTGGTATATGTGCCTAATGTTTGCAAAATATGTCGTGAATGGTGATAAATCGAAACCTCATGCGTGATGATACGGTTTTTGATGAACCAAACTGTTTATGACTTCATATCTCATGAATTATATGTCGAACTGTGATATAGTATCGAAGGAATTTTCAGTTGTATGTGTGAGTACTGTCTGTGAATTGTCTCGAGAATACAATTTTCATTATAGAAGTAGTAACTTGTCATGCCAAATGCCGTAGATATAAATCATGAACATCGGAAAAGTAGTAAGCGATAAACTTGTTTCCTTTTATCATTTTGTTGGGGTTGTCAGCGTGAAGAACTTCGGAAGATTTGAAATTATGATCAAAGTTTATTGCAAGGCACTAACAAGGAGACCAAATGGGTATCGGATTTTAGAATTTCTTTATATTTATGATGCTTGAAGTTAAGAACTTGAAATAACAAATATTTAAATTATATTGATTATATCATATAATAATAATGTAAAATATTTAATTCCATTACATCATGTATTTTATTATATAATCATTTCTTTTGCCTTAAAAAATAATTCGACGCAACTCTCAAAAATTCTTGAGAAAATCGACTTTGAAATTTTGCAAAGTGCACATTAGTACAAGTAATTAGAACGGTTGCTACATCTGTGGTTTAGCTGATGTGCCACGCAAAAATCAAATGTTTGTAAATCTATCGGACCAAACTGCGTGGTCATCAGTCCGTAGCTTACAAACTACTTGAACCTAGGTAAACTAACCTAAGGACAACAAACACACACACCCATGCCCTAGGGAGGACTCGAATCTCCGACGGCGAGCAACCGCGCGCTCCGCAGCGAAGCGCCTTAAATCGCTCGGGTACTCCACCGCGGCCATGAGCCAGGCGCCGTGGCTCAGCGCACCCGGTCATGGGGCTAAACGCCCTCTGTAATATAAACGACCAATCAAGAAAGAATTGAAACAACGACCGCAAAGATATACATGGAAAAAAAATAAAAAAAAAAAAATAAAAAAAAACTCCTAGCCTACTGGCGTTACAACCGTCGAATCGGAGGTTCCGATCCCAGTAGAACTCATATTTTATTTTTCGATTTCTCATTGATTTAAATAAAACATTTTCGTATCTCTAATTCCACGTGTTGTGTCAATTTTTGTTTATGTGCATGTCGACGAGTTGAAAACCTTGTCGTCAACTAAAACGTTGGTTGAGTAGGGTAGCTTTTTGGAAAACCATTAGTATCTAGGGAGACGACTTTCCAAATACAGTGCCGTAGCACTTCACAAACTGAACAATCAAAGACTACCGTCGTCAACTAATAGTGAAGCAAATACTTGTTTTTCGATTGACTATCGTTATTAACAATCTTTCATAAAATATAGAAAAGTACGAATAACCAAAAACACGTGCACGTTTCGTAAAAATTACCATTAGATATTAAAATTGTGGAAGTATTCGACCACAACGGAAAAAAATAAAACAAATCTGCCATGACAGGATTCGAACCACTGCCCGCAGCTTTGAAGGCCAGAGTGCTACCACCTGAGCTACACGTACAGATACAGTAAGCGTTTTAATTATTGGTAATTGGTACTTCCGTGTACTTTGCGAAACTTCAAAGTCGATTTTCTCGAAAATGTTTTAGAGTTGTGTCGAAATGCTTTGGCTGATTGTTATTCAAGTTCTGAATTTCACGTACCACAAATATAACGGAATTCTATAATACGATACCCATGTGGTTTTCTTGTAAGTGCTCTCATTGTCAAATAGTTGACGCATAAAGTCGCTCAGTCACGCGGCGGAATATGGGGCAGTTTTCTTTGTTTATGACGTGATATCGTATGAACATTGTGTGGTGTCGCACAAGTCCAAAGTGCGCGCCACCTACTTTCGCCGCGCGCCGCCATGCACGCACAGCGCGGCGTTCTTACGACGACAGCCACGAGCGCCCTCTGCTACAACTCCGCTCGTGGCCACCACTGAACGACATCGTTCACTTGGGACTGAGATAGGAACCAGTTAAGACCTTCAGAATCAGATAGGCACCAGTGAAGACTTAGCTAACGGATAGGCACTAGGCAGGCCTCTAGCTCAACTATGTATCAGCAATCTGCAGTGCACAACTATGTAAAAGTTAAGTATTGTATAAATTCTGTGCAATATATATCTCGTTCTAATTTACTCTAGTGTTTCTAGTTTCTGGCTGCTCCCCTCCGTACCTGCACCAGCGTGCTATCTTTATTCCTGTGTCGGTCTCATTCCACTCGGCCACCGACACCTACGACGGAAACGAGACACAAAAGCGGCGACGAGGCTGGGACACAAAAGTGGCGACGAGGATGGGATACAAAACATTGTATCGCCGCGAAGGAGTGACCGAGCGGTTTAAGGTGCCTCACTGCGGAGTGCGGTTCCTCGCCGTCGGAGGTTCGAGGTCTCCCTGGCGACATGGGTGTGTGTGTGTTGTCCTTAGGTAAGTTTACCTACGTTTAATTAGTTTGTAAGCTACGGACTGATGACCACGCCGTTTACTCAAATAGATTTACAAACATTTTTAACTATGTATCGTAGGTGGTTTTTGCAAGCATAGCAAATGATTCCTGGCCATAAAGGATAGACGTGCCAAATTTGGTTGAAATCCGTCCACATGTTGAATATTAATGCATGATGCGGCCGTTTTTTCACGACTGTCTTTGTTTATGACGTTATATTTCCTTACGTATGTGTCGTAGGTGGTTCTTACTCAGGCAGCTCTTGTTGCCTGATAGTAAGGAACATACGTACCAAGTTTGGTTGAAATCGGTACAGTGGCTTAGGAGGAGATGTGGAACATACATACATGCATACCCACATACAACCAGTTCTGTAAGATGTGCAGATAGATTACAATTTTAATCGCGCCGTACGTTGTGACATATCAATCGGTTCGTAATTTTACGTATTGTTTCAATTCATTATCAGAAAGTTAATAACTGCTTAATTAATGCACGCTTTCTTTGTCATAACGGCTGGAAAATGTGGCACACTGCCACCTTTGTGTTCAGCTGCGAAGTCTCAGCTCTATAACCGTACATAAGATTTGCTGCGTGGATGCGAATTTTAAAAAGAAAAAAATTGTCCACTTCCTGAGTGGCCCATGCATATTAGTTACAGATTGTCGGTCTAGGACAGTCTGTTGCAGTTGGAGAGTTCTACTGTGCAGCCGTACACTCGCGGGCACTGGCTGTCAGCAGTCAACAAACAGCTTTACGTCACAAGTAGGGCTGGGAGAACGGCTTACGTGCAGCACTGTGCACAAAACACTGGCTAGGCAGAGGACACTGTCCAGGGAAAACAGGGTGACTGATTATAATTAACAAAAAGCATTGAATATCAGCTAAATGTACCAACATTTTATTTAGCTTGAGAAATAATTTTTTATTTATTCACGAGCTGCGTAATATTGGACGTTAGTCAGCAAGCTGTGACAAGAAGCAGAATACTTTTAATTGTAGGGTCACGAAACTGCGACCTTTCTGTAGTTTCTAGTCTCTTCATTACAGAACACAGTTGCTTACAACAATATGTAGAGCCAAACATAGATATGTCAGTTGCGTTGCTCTGTAATCTAGCAAAATCTTCTGCATGAAGATGGCAATTATATGCACTTCCCAAAACAATTAGAGCAACAGGTGAAATATCATACACAATATACGTATGGTGCAGTATTTTATTCAGATATTCGTTAAATTGTTATTTGTGTGTGATACAGTACGATATTTTGCTGTTCGAACTCCTTACTTGTGTCTTACATGGCGTTTACTTAGGGATACCATAATAAAAGTCATTCTCGTTGCCTCTAATATGGCATGTGATCACCTCAGACGACCAGTACAATTGCACACCTGCGTGGCATGAACAGTATGAGCCTATCAATCAGTTCTGGACGGATATTTGGCCATACTTCCACGAGTGCAGCATCTAACTCTGCAACCGTTGTGGGAGGAGCTAGTATGACTTCAGTGCGTCTGTCAAGTGTGTAGTACGTTAGTACAAGCAGTAACTTGCACATAGGCGAAAGTGCACTGTTCCTGTTGATCGGAGGAAGAAATCTTTTTTTAGGCCTTACAATAGGCGCAACAGTCATACGTAAGTACTGAATTAATACGTTTGCAGACATAAATAATGTATTCTGTTTTCTATTACGACAGATAACTTACAAAATAGTACATAAATATCTGTTGGACTCTTCAGATGGTTGTGGAGTTTTTCATGCAGCGTTTCAAAAGTGGCTTTCCGAAGACGAAATCGCTTATCAAATTCTGCATCATCGCAGAATTCAAAATGATTTGGACGAACATAAATACGTCTAGGACGCCATATAGGGACAATGACGTCTACATCGTCCAAAATATTGACATCGTCGTAATTGTCAACCAAATCGTATTCCAGCCATTTTCATCATACCGATTGTTAACTAGTCGTTACCCGTAAGTTTGTATTTCGATATTGCCACTATAATTTTAAGGTTATGTTGCGTATCTACAATATATCAAACTCATCTAATTTCTACAGACATGGATAGGACGAGAAATATGATGATAAATTTTCCAATAAAGCTGCTTTCTACACTAGATTTCGATACATGTAGTGCTTTTGTTATTTTGTTCGATAAATCGGTCTTATTCACGTGAATATATTGCAGTATTTTAGCGCTTTGGAATCCTGCCATTTCCATACAGATTCTTACTTAACTGGTTGTTAGCCGTGTAACGAGCAGAAGTTTACTCGTTAACTTAACGGCCAGTTTGAGATCTTTTATCGTCCGGTTAACTCATGACGAAACATTGACATACGCATTTCTATGCTAACGACAAGTTAAAATCTTAACTGGAACTAAACGAGACATTGACAAACCGGCCCTAAGGAATGTAATTGACACATTACGCCTGTGAAATTTGTTTCTGGAGGAATTCTACATCCCACCGGTACCAGATCATGGAACAATGAACAGAAAAAGGAAAAAAACTACTCACAAACGACCTTACACAAAATGACTGACGACTAAACATTTAAAACATGCTCATATATCACATGCAGACTGATCATGACCAACGCTCACCTTGACCAAACCAAACTAGGGAATGCAATGAAGAGGTTGGCTCAAATCTACATTGCAACAGTGTTGCAAAAGACATCCATATAACCGGAAATTAAAAGAATGCAGAATCTAAAACTAACACCTCCACTAACCACAACAACACCAACAAAGACACCACTAGCAGCTGCAGCAATGCAGAAACCAGTAGCAGCCAATCTCAAGAGAGGCTGACAGAGATTACAGACACAAATACACACAAGCTAAATTACGAAACCATGGAAAAACTGTTAAAACTAAGTAGACTAGGAAGAAAAGACATTTCCAAGCAGTTCGGGTATTAACCCTTTCCTGCCCAAACTATCAAATATTCAAGCATATAACTTCACATTTGGTTATTTTGCTACCAGAGTGAATAAAAACACATTAGTGTATTCAAACATTCTTGTTTTCTTTATTTGGCACAAAAATATAAAATTAAAAAAAAATTAAAAATGGGGCTTCAAAGTTCAAGAGAATATAATGTAATTTGGAGATATTATGAAATGCTTATCTCTGTTAACAAAAGGATTTACCAGCAAGAAACGACAGTAAAATTTCTATATTGAAATGCTGTTTTAGATATTGATATGAAGGGGGAAAAAGCAAACAGTAGTTATCCCTGAACCGTACTGATATTTAGTAATTCGTAAAAATACAAAACTTTAAGTATTTATTACTGTAACCTAGCAACAAAGAAAACTACAAAAATAAAATGCACAAAATGCATTTGTCACAGTGTCAGTACTAAAAACTTGTAGGCACAGTTTTTAAAAATGTATAAATAAAAAGAGCTTTAGTCATTTAATAATATCAATTTCCATTAGCTAAAACACTAGAAAACAAAATTACCAACGTGAAAACACGCAACAGCGTCTTATTGTGTCAACAAAACTCGCCTGACCAAATCGTGCACACAGACGTAAAACAGTCCGTTGTTTACTGCTGTCTGTGAGCAGTGATACTGAAAAATATCGGCCAGGGAGCGTTTCATACGATACAACGAAGGGACCCTGACGTCCCATCAGCAATACACGTCAGATATAATTTTCCGCTTTCTTTTATGAGGCTGTAAATGGGCTGGGACTTTTAAGTCCCGTCGGGCAGGAAAGGATTAATTAGACAGCTGTATCCTTGGGGCAGGTCTGTATGCTTTCCCACAGAAGAGCAAACTGACTGGATACTTCTTAGCTCAGAAAATATTCCGACTGAATCCAACAAACTACTAAACCTAGTTCAGCAAGTAGCAGCGAGCAGATGGGTGCAGTTCGATCTAGAAGAATCATTCAAAGACCATGTTAAAGCACAATGGAGAATATCTTTCGACTATAGCCAAAATGGTAGTACATACTTCGTTTTCGTTAAACATGCAGATTCTCCAACTAAATGAAATGCACTGTAAATCAGCGAAGAACTCCTCAAACTCATTCTAGAACAGAAACCTGATATAAGTTGTCTACAAGACCCCTATGCAAAAATCGGATAGCTGCCGAGTTTCTCCAGAGATACGGATGACATAACAGGAAATACTGACTGCAAAGCAGCAATAATAATTTTAAATAGAAACGTTAATGTAATTAAAATTACTGAATTATGTCATCGACATCTAGTATATGTAGATATGTCGTACAGGGGAGACTCGTGGGGATTGCCTCCCTCCATGAGCAAAACAGCCACAGAGTCAAACAATACGCTAACTACATCAAAGACTTTTAACGAACTACTGCAGCTAGGAAAAACCTACAAATAATGGCAGACATAAATGCCAGGTCCACTCTGTGGAACCGTGACAGGATCTGTGACAAAGGACGTTACGTTAATGACATATCAAGTGAATGCCAACTACAAATAACAAACATTAAAGGCCACATACCGACTCACATTGCAGATGTCGGATCGACCAGAAACACTGACGTCACATCGCTAACAAATTAGATATTAATTGGATACGTCACTAGACCGTACATGATAGAATTACATTAAGTGACCATAACGTTATTACTTTCAAACTACACAATCAACACAATAATACGGCCTTTAATAAAAGACTACTTTTCCGTAAAGCAGAATGGAATGAGCTGAGATCAGCTATTGACTGTTACAAAATTAACAACATACAAGGTTACTTTGATTACAAAGCTCACATACTAACAGACATCATTAGCAGAGCCCAAAAATTGTCAATACCAACGGCCAACGACTCCAAACCGCAAAAAAAAAAACGACGAACTGAAAAGACTGAAACAAGATGTAAAACGTAAAAGAAAGTGATATCAAAGAACGACAATTAAGCCAAACAAAGAAATCCGACTAACGGCATATAGGCACTCCAAAGACCTCTACAAACGAACGCTAAAAGACACCAGACAGAGTAATCGGGACAGTTTTGTCTCTGCCCACAAAGAACACAACATATGGGGTAAGCCATATAAGGCAACAACAGGAAAAAACAAATACTCACTGGTTCCTGGCACTCTACGCAAAGACAATGGTGACAAGATCTTAGGATGGAGGCAAAAAGTAGAATTTTAGCTGAACAAACTGTTTCCAAACGACGACACACTTACAGAAACACAAGGACACAAACAACTCAGGAATGAAATGAATGCACCACACACCACAGATAGCATAACAATTCCCTTTGCTCAAGAAGGCGAAAGCGTTAACAGATTTGAAAACCAAAATATCGCCTGGTCCAGACGGAATGCATAATAAAACACTTGAACAAATTGTACCACAGGTTACGCCATTCGTAACGACACTTCTCAATGACACCTTAAGGCTGGGCAGGATGCCTCTGTTATGGAATACCAAGGCTGCCATAATTAAAAAAGGAGCTGACCGGGAACCAGCAGATCCCAAATCTTACTGGCCAATATCCTTAATTAACACACTCGCCAGGATACTCGAGAAATTGTTACACAAACGATTACAGGAACTGTGGTACCTACATAGCATAAAAGAGAATTATTATGGCTTCACAACTGGGAAAAGTATAGATGATGTCATTAGCCGGGCGCTGGAAATCGTAAACAACTCAGATAACGAATATGTTATTGCAATAATCATTGACACAGCGGGCGCCTTTGATAATCTTTGGTGGCCCGCTATGTTTTGAATGTTAAAACATCTTCAGACTTCAGAGTGCCTTCGTCACAGTCTACTACACTACTGCAGAGACAGGATACGTAGTGGAATATAAAAGAAAATAACGAAAGGCTGTCCAGAAGGATCAATATGTGCCTCAATTTTCTGGGACCTGGCGAGTGGACCGCTCCTGTATCTACTAGTTTGATATGTTAGTGTTTGCGGAATTGGCGCATACGCAAATGACCTTCTAGTGGTTGTCTCGGGGAACAACAGGGCCCAGCTAGAGGAGAAGGCACGCGAAACCCTTACAACAATAACAATGATGCAAACACAACAAACTCAAGATAGTAAAATTAGACAACCCAAAAACAAACTGAACAGTAGTTAAAGCTATCTTGGTGTACACGTTGATGAAAGACAAAATTTCTATGAATGAATTAAGATAACCAAAGACAAAGCAGAGAAAATATTACAGAAGTTGGAAAGGCTTAATTCAACCACTTGCAGACTGCCCCTGTCAACTATACGAACATATAAAAAAAATGTTCAAATGTTTGTAAAGTCTATGGGACTTAACTACGGGGTCATCAGTCCCAAAACTTACAAACTACTTATGGACTACTTACAAACTAGGACGGCACAAATATCCATGCCCGAGGGGGCATTCGAACCCCCGACCACGAACATATGACTGTGTTCTTTCGAGTAAGTATTATACTTTGCAACTAGTACCTATTCTCAAAGATTAATAGCCAATAAAACAACTGTGACACGTGGGAAGAGAAGTGTATTATTACAACCTACAGGTGCATTCAAAACAACGCCGATAGAAACGCGTCCTTCTCGGTACCTGTCCCGCTGATATTACAATAAGATATAGAGCTGCAACGTACTGGCTTAAAATGGGAAATCATGATAAAGTGCAAGAAATGACCGGCACACATATCGTAACAAACTGCCAACTGAGAATATGGCGAATAGACACATGGCAACAGGAATGGGAGGCTTGCGACAAGGGACGTAGACTACACAGGCTACTTGCAGACATTAGAGAAAAGGGTGAAGCATATCGACTCCAGCCGCGGTATCGTTCACTTCCTTACAGGGCATGGTGTATATCCCACTTACCTGTTTCGAATGGGACTGGGCGGCACCAACACTTGCACCTGAGGAAACACCGAAGGCAGCTCTGAACACATGTCACAGACACAGAGCAAGTTGACTTCACAAGAGACGAAACGATATATGACATAATAAGAGACGAACAAAAATGGACAGAACTCAGCGCACTCGCACACAAGATATCAAACGTGACATATGTTGAATACAAAAGGACAGGGCCTTACGGGAGGTATGCCCATGTGGACACTGGATAGGCATATTTGGGAACAAACAAACAAGGAAGAAGTGATTCTTGAAGTTTTCCCGGCGTACGGATTATTCCATAAAGTTTCGGGATTGCAGCCGGATTCCGTCGACTTCTTGCCACGATATTTCGGCTGACAACCGTTCAGCCATCTTCAGGTGAGTGCGTTCCACTGGAGATTGTTAGTTCCCGACGACGCCTATATAGCACAAATTGGCGCGTAGGCGCGTGCGCATCAGTGACCGTCACAAGCGCGCCCTCTTTCGCATTTACCGCCCTCTGTGAAAAACAGATGACAAGCGGTGCGCGGGTGTCTGCCCGAAGTTGAAACTGCATGTCCGCCATATATCGGAAGAAGACGATTTCAAAATTCTAATGTTTGTAAATCTATCGGACCAAACTGCGTGGTCATCAGTCCGTAGCTTACAAACTACTTAAACTACGGTAAAGGAACCTAAGACAACACAAACACACACACACACACACACACACACACACACACACACTCATGTCTCAGGGAGGACTCGAACCTCCGACGGCGAGCAACCGCGCGTTCCGCAGCGAGGCGCCTTAGACCGCTCGGCTACTCCATCACGGCAAGACGATTTCACTTCAACAAATGAAGGAAGACACACAGACCAGATTCAATATTGAAAGGGGGGGGGGGGCAATCTACCACTGTCATCATCCCAAACCAGACGTACTTTAAATTAATATGAAAACTAACACTAGAGACATAAGAAAGAATAAACAATTTAGCGAAAAGACATAAATCTCACCAGGAGGTTAACAAGACTCTGTTGATAATTAATATAAATGTAATATATAGCTGTAAATAACTATGTAAACAGTGTCTCACTGACTTAAAGATGAACAGGGTAGAAAATACAGGCGGAAAAACCATGCAAACTGTGTCATGTGATCGGTGGCTTGAGGGAAACATTCCAAGGTACTCAACGCCTGGCACAGTGCAATGTAATTAGCCACCAGGACAGAAAACTCCTTTATTTCTAAATATATTTATTTTCTCTCAGATCGTTTTATCTCACAATTACAATTAACCGCAATTTCAGAATCCACTGAATTTCGACTTTTGCATAACAACCATGTTACTAATCATGTTTCTATGTTCTATACTTCTACTAATTTATCGTAATATGTTTGATTGTAATTTGTTACCACTGTAATTGTTAGCAATAAATACACGCAATTATATATTCCATTTTCTTGTATTTTTTATTTCTTTCTTATCTCCACCTGTTTTAAATGCTTAAAATATGTATCATCGATTAACTAAATGTATAATATCACATGTAAAACTACAAATGCACGTCCTGCTTTATGTTAAAGGTAGCAGCACTTTAAATGAGAAATAAATGAAATGTGCAAAACTTTATCAACATCGTAATAAAACTACCTTGGTGTCGAAGTCTGCACTGTGCGAGTTATTATTCAAGTAGTGCCGTTCCGTTTGATTTTAAGGTCAAGTTCTAATTGTTTTTCATTTGTATGAACGGTATAACAGTGCATAAAAAAGTAATGTAAATCAAGTGGCGACGGTATCACAAAATTATCTGTTTGGATTTTTCAGCCGATCCTTTTTGATTTCCACTTTTCTTTTACACGACAGTTGTATTCCGTGGGCAATATGAATCCATTAAATATATCTCCACAATACCCTATCCTTAGCAAGTCTCTTCATCTCCACATAAGAACGACAACCTACATCTGTCTGAATCTGCTTACTGTACCCATCTCTTGGTCTTCCCCTGCGATTTTTTCCCCACACACTTCCCTCCAACGCTAAATTAACAATTCCTTGATGTCTAAGAATGTGTCCTACCAATCTATCCCTTCTTTTAGTCAAGGTATGCCAGAAATTTCTTTTCTCCCCAATTCTGTTCAGTACCTCCTCATTAGTTACGCGATCCACCCACCTAATCTTCAGCATTCTTCTGTAGCACCATATTTCAAAAGCCTCAATCCTCTTCCTGTCCGCACTGTTTATCGTCCATGTCTCACTCCCATACAAGGCAACACTCCATACAAATGCCCTCAGAAAGGACTTCCTTAGGCCTAAATCAATATTCGATGTTAACAAATTTCTCTTTTTCAAAAACGCTTTTCTACCCATTGCCATTCTGCATTTTATATCCTTTGTACTGCACCCATCATTTGTTATTTTACTGCCCAAGTAACAAAACTCATCTACCTCTTTTATTGCTTCGTTTCCCAATCTAATTCCTTCAGCATCACCTGATTTTCTTACACTGCACTCCATTACCCTAGTTTTGCTCTTGTTAATGTTCATCTTATATGCACCTTTCAGCACACTGTCCATTCCATTCAATTGCTCTTCCAGGTCCTTTGCTGTATCTGACAGAATTACTATGTCATCGGCAAAACGCAATGTTTTTAATTCTTCCCCCTGAACTTTTATTCCTTCACCAAATTTCTCTTTGCTTTCCTTTATAGCTTGTTCAATGTACAAATTGAATAACATTGGAGAAAGGCTACAACCCTGTCTCACTCCCTTCCCAACCACTGCATCCCTTTCATGCCCTTCAACTCTGACAACCGCTGTCTGGTTTTTGTACAAGCTGTAAATAACCTTACGATCCCTATAATTTACTCCTGCTTTTTTCAGAACTTTAAAGAGTTTATTCCAATCAACATTGTCAAAAGCCTTCTCCAAATCTACAAAAGCTAGAAATGTAGATTTGCCTTTTCTTAATCTATCTTCTAGGATAAGCCGTAAAGTGAGTATTGCTCTATAACCATATCAATGAATCCTTGTAAATATCTTAAAGTTCGGAAAATGTTCAATGTCTATAACAATATCAATGAACATTTTCGAACTTTAAGATATTTACAAGGATTCATTGGTCACTGATGAAACAACGTCCTTCGCTCTGCTAACAATGTTCTTCTCGTAGCAAATTTCATCCTTGTTCAAAAGCTGCACCATATTTTATTTATTTAGTCTCTACCGGTTTCATCACTGTTTGCCATCAACTGGAGATTTTGAAAGATATTGCACATCACTTCTTGTTGTGTCTCCCGCCATGTTAGTCACGTCATTGGACCACTAACGCCGGCATGGTACCCGTTTAGAAAATGCGATTGCAGTTCCTATTATCGCGCGGAATGGCTGTTTGGTCTAATGAGTCATTCTACAGCCTGGGCGATCGTTTCCGCCACAGATTCGAAACCACCCACGGGTATGGGTGAGTGTGTTGTCCATAGTGTAGGCTACTTTAAGTGGTTTGTAAAGGGACTGATGAGCATAGCTGTTTGGTCGAAAGAGTTAGAAAAAGATATCCTATTGTAAAAAAAGGGCCAAGTGGGAAACCTTTATCTCCAACATCAATTTGTTACTTCCATGTGTGACTCATAAGATTACCAATAATGTTGTATTATAAACTCTTTATATATTGAGGTACTGTACCCCTCTATGATGATTATGAATTAATATGTTTCTGTTATATAGAACCATCTCTGTTCTGTAACATTTCTTCCAAAACAAATTATCGATTTCAGATGTTTTTAACCAAACTCGTTTCCACTTTCATTCCTTTACTGTTTAGGTACCGTGAAGAACCTCTGTTCTCCATATTGTACTGTAGTGGTTAATTTTTTCATCTACATAATTGCTCTGTAAATGACATTTATGCCTACGTGATAGATGGTTCATAAAACCGTTTTTATATTTCTCTACCGCTCCATCCTCTAGTGTCGCGCGGGAGAAAGGAACACCTGAAGCAATTGGTTTTCGAACTGATTTCACTTGTTTCATTTTGAAGATCATGTCTCCCGAAGTAGGTGGGTGCCATCAAAATATGTTCGCATTCGGAAGAGAAAGTATGGTGAAAGAAATTTCACAAATAAACCTAACCGCAACGAATAACGCCTTTCTATTGATGATTGCTACCCAAACTCGTGCTTCATTTCCGTGACACTTTCTCCCCTATTTCGCGATAATACAAAACAAGCTGCCTTTCTCTGAATTTTCTCTAAATCGTCCGTCAGTTCCACCTGGTGTGGATCCCACTATCCGCAGCAATACTCCAAATTAGGGCGCACTAACGTAGTGTAGGCAGTTTCTTTAGTAGAACAGCTGCAACTTCTAAGTGTCCTGCCATTGAATCGAAGCCTTTGGTTTGCATCCCCTACGATATTTTCCGTGTGATCTCTCCAATTAAAGGTCTTCGTAATTGTAATTCTTAAGTATTGAATTAAATTTACGGCTTCTATATATTACTGACTTTTTATGTAAATAGAGTTTGAAGGATTTGTTTTCAATTAGATGGGTTTACAGTTTTCATTATTTACGGTCAATCGCCAATTTTGGCACCATGCACATATCTAAATATCTATAAACTACCCACATAGTCTCTTACATCGTTTATATACAGTAGATAAAAACTTACCTTACGAACACCAGATATCACTTCTACTCAATGACTTCCGTCAGTTACTACTTACTGTATCCATTGTGAGAGGAAATAGCTAATCCAATCGCAAAAGTGGCAATATTCCATAAGAACAGAATAATTAATCTCAGTGTCTGGTTATAGTGGTTTACCTCTATATTTCTTGTGGTGTGGAATGCGATGTACATCTTATTTGCCTGTACGTCTCTTTCTCAATTTTTGTTCATGGTGCCGACTCACGGAAATATTTAAATAAATTCACTTTATTGATACTGTATTAATTTATGAGAGGCTTCTCTTGATAACATTCTACATTTATTATAAGTCCTGTCTTTGGGAACGAAATTTGTAAACCGACTTTTCTTGGTTTCTCAATTGGGGTTTCTACTTGGATTTTCGCATTCTCTGATGTGTCCGTGATTAGGTCAATGTAATCAGCAAGCTTCATAAAATCTAAAATCTTACAGTTTCTTGATTTTATATCTTTTAATCTGATTTTATCCGGCCTCTAATCATTTTTTCAGAGCAGAATTGAAATATATAAACGATAACCCGTACCCGGCCTGACTCTTATTTCGAAGTTATTGTAGAATTTCATACTCAGAGAATATATGACATTAACTGCGATTGGGCATAGCTGAAAATGTGTACCCAGTCGGGATTCGAAGCCGGTTACATTTTTTCCGCTTTGCCCAATCGCAGTTGATGTCACAAATTCTCTGAATATAAAAGATTAACAACTGCAGGATCAGAAGTGACGTCTGTTCTTTCGGAACAGACGCCACAGGTATATATATTGTAGAATTCTCTAGAGAACCTAAGACGGGGCGTTTTTCAATTTTTCCTAGATACTGTTTGTAGTATAATTTTATAATACTGATTCAATGGAATCTCATGCTTTCATGAAATCTTCAAACGACTGCTCTTTCCGGTTCGAAGCCCGGTTCCGACACATGATCTGCTAGGGAGTTTCATACCAGCGCACACTCTGCTGTAGATTGAAAATATCATTCTGGAAACATCCCCTAGGCTGCGGATAACAATTTCTCCATCACATACTTTCTTCCAGGAGCGCTAGTCCTGGAGGTTCGCAGGATAACGTTTGTGGGGTTTGAAAAGTAGGGGGTGAGGTACTGGCGAAAGTAACCTGCGAGGACGAATCGTGAAGAGTGCCGGGATAGCTCAGACAGTAGAGCGCTTGCCAGCGAAAGTCAACGTTTCCAGGTTCAGACAAACAGTTTTAATACGCCTGGAAGTTTAGGTCGTGTCTCTGTTTCTGAGTTTTCTATTTTCCAGGATGGCTTTTAGGTACTAGATCTGTTCAATGCTTGATCTAGTTTTCTGAAAACCACCTCGTTATTTACCTAACTGATGGTGTAGATGTCCAGATGTTGAGTAGATTGTTAGAATTTTACGTAAGCTTTTCTTTTATAGAGTTACCCACAGCTGTTATGTATTTAGAAAAAGTATTCTTGTGCTACAATTTTATTTCTATTCTCGGCCGTTTTTGGTAACCACTAATTAACTAAGAGTGTATAATCTCGTGTTGCTGGCTGTCAGTACCGAAACCGGCCCAGAATATACAATAAAACGTTAAGTTTCACAAGCATTTGAACATTTTTGAACTATTAAATATTCTTAAATTGGTTTTTATGGAATCAAACAAAATCTAACTTAGAAAACCACTCAGTTTCGTTGTGTGCCATCAAATGCATAGTTCGTGATGCAACATGGTATCCCTCTGTTTTATGACCTTTCTTTGTTCTGTGTGTATGTTGGCAGTTTTACAGTGTTCCGGAAATTTTCTCCTGTCTACCAGATTTGATCTCTTATATTTTAAGTCTATGAATGATGTCATTATCTAGACCCTGCCACAACTCCTAATTCCATCCTCGCTGGCTACCTTATAGCTCTTCGAGGCACATACGAATTCTTTAAATTCTTTTAAATCAAGTGCCCTGATTACGCTGCAATCACTTTCATTGCACCAATATACATGTTGGAGAAATAGCTGTTTAGCATGCGCGGATGCATCCCATACCGGTGCTGCATATTCTGATGATGGGACACGTAGACCAAGTGCTGATGTCCATTTGGATAACGCTCGCCCACACACTGCGAGTGACACAGAACGTGCTCTGCAATACGTGCAACAATTTCCTTGGCAGCACCATCTGCGGACTTGTCTTCAATCGAGCACGTGTGGAATACGATGGGACGAGAACTGACATGTGCGACTCGTCAGTCCAAATCTCTTGCAGAACCACATGACAATACGACCTTCCTATCGGTATTCACCAGTAAGAATTAGGCAATACATAACTCAGGGCACTGAAGGGTTTATGGCTCGTTGTATCTGTTCATAGGGGTGAGTTATGTATGTCAGCTTCTATGCCCTAAACTGCTACCAAAACTGTTTAAATAAGACCAATAATTAATCTGTAGTTTAGCCAGTCTATCAATCTGGAGATGGTGACGCGAAAAATATATTTAAATAAACATAAATTAAAGCTCTGAAAAACCAAAAAATGGATTCGAAGGTAATATTTAGAAGAGATTTACTCAGGAAGTAATTTTTCTATAAATGCACTTTCTACTCTTATTGGACATGAAAATGCGGAGGTGGTCCTACTTTATACATCGGTAAATAACTAAATATTTCTCGAATTATTGTTCATGAGAGCCACAATAAGTGCCACACGCACCAATTTATAACTCGTAAATTAATGAACTCCATCGACAATTGCAGTTCCAAATTAATTCTCGATTAATTATAGTATTTGTTATAAAACACAGTTTGGAATCACACGAGTACACGATTGCTGAATTATCACTGTTCCACAGACCTACTACCGTTCATAGTTTATCACTTTTCAACCAGAAACTAAGTTCTGCAGTCACAGTCCGGTAAATTTTGTAAGTCCACAAGGCCTATATCTTCAAATCACAGGCCGGCCGCAGTGGCCGAGGGGATTGCGGCGCGTCCGTCACGGTCTGCACGGCCACTAGGGTCGGGGGTTCGCAACCCCCTCGGGCATGGATATTTGTGCCGTCCTTAGTGTTAGCTAGTTCATGAGTAGTTTGTAAGTTTGCCGGCCGCGGTGGCCGAGGGGACTGAGACGCTTCAGTCACGGTCTGCACGGCCACTACGGTCAAGGGTTCGAATCCCCCCCTCGGGCATGGATATTTGTGCCGTCCTTAGTTGTAGGTAGTTCATAAGTAGTTTGTAAGTTTAGGGGACTGATGACCCCGTAGTTAAGTCCCTTAAGCTTAACAAACATTTGAATTTGAACATTTCAAATCACAATTTCGTAACGCGGCTTCAGGACGCCCAGGGTCAGAACTTTTCACCACAGCGTCCAAATTACAAGTCCCTTCCCAGGAGTTCGAAGCGTGCTCTACCTGCTTCCAAAATTGTATGCCTCCGCGCTTCCTAACGCATCATCTTTAAAATATAATTTCCTTCCAAATATCACAGAATTAAATACTTTGATCACCTCCCTATAAATGTTGTTTACACTTAACAATTAATATTTAACGATACTAAAATCGGTTGAGACTGAAGCTCTTTGCTCAGGTAGCTATTAAGCGTGGCGTCTCACTGTTCAAATATACTGCCGGCCGTCGAAATATAGTTGCACAATTAATATTTATCATGGATTTATATGCAAATATATTCAGTTCCTGTCCACAAATACATATAATTGTATATGTATAAATTATCTGCTGCATATCTACTATTTTAGTCGGCCATGAAATATTTAAGTGGCAGTCTACAACATAAAAACGGACGTTACTAAAGAATATTACTAAATATAATAAAATATATAAATGTAATGCGCTTTGCTGGGTTCATGTTTTGTGTTTCTTTGTTGGAATCTATGTTCTGACACAAAAATACTACTACCTCAACGAAAAGCAGAATAAGAGAGTAAACAAAGTTTATTGAAAGAATGCGGAAATGACGGGTGGCGTCTTTTAAGATAGTGTTGTGCCGATTTCATTCTTAAACTGTTACTGATAAACACGATGTATCAATAATCGTAAATAAAACTCTTACAATACTATTACTATAGTACTAAAAATTTATCGGCTTTTTATCTGTAAGGGATAATGAAATTGTTACGGCGTTTGATTCTCCCAAGTCTCCTAAATTCATTCATATAATTATATTTTCCATATGATTACTCCCTGATTTATATGGATTTTTAAAATAATGTGTGTGGCTATATTGCAATTCAAGTTGCAATCTGGAATAATCGCCTCTCTCATCCAAGACCGCCGTATCCTGTTTTCTGAGCAGATTAGGGTATGGTGTCCCTAACGACCTGTATTCCATTCACTAGGTCCAAACTGTTAGTCGGCCTGCTGGGGAACCCAACAGCCTGACAAAACCCGCCTTTCAGCTCCCCCCTGTATCTGTAATGTCACAAACAGATAGAGCAGGTATGGATAAAGTATCATAAGACAATATTCCCTACCTGAATGATAGAATAGATGTCAAAATCAGCACCTGCATTGCCTCTCGTGGATGCTGCCTCAGGTTCTGTGAGGGGTGTTTAAATTAAGAGGTACGAAACGAAACTGTGGGTTTAATTCAGTCTTTATTCAAAAGTAATAACTGGAGGCCTGACCACAACTACCACACTGTTTAAAGAGGCGGTCTAAACATATGGAAGTGACAGGGCGACATGTCAGGGCTGTAGAGAGGATGCTCGAACTGCTCACACTTGACTGGTCAGTACACTTTGTCTGACTCTGGAGACATGTGGACTATCATTTAGCAGAATCATTCCCTCTGTGAGCAGTCCAGTCCGTTTGCTCTTGATGGACTTTCGTAGGCTGAGGAAGATACAAGACTGATTCTGTGGTCTACCTTCTAATCTTTGCTCCTTCCACCAACGTTCAAAAAGAACTCGATGAAGTTAGTTCACTACTAATGTGGGCTGTAAAAGAAAAACTTCGCAGCGATAAGATATGGAAACGATCGTGGCAATAATAGCACGATTCCTCTCGATGAAAACGGATAGCAGCGATTCCGTGCGTCTCATATCGACAGGCGTAAATGTATCTGAGTCGTGCCTGGAGAGCTGCGGAAGGGATTTCCCTTCGCTCCATTTTTGTTTTAAAGCTTTCGTTCGAAGTATAACACATCGCTGACGGGTAATAAAGCCTTTAAACTATATTGCTCAACACACACACACACACACATATATTGGTTGGAACTTAAATAGTTACAACTACTTATTCACAACCGATAAAAAAGCTTTATATGTTTTCACCCGTTACTGACATTCAAAATAGTCACCAGCGTTGTGTAGAACCCATTGCCAGCGATTTATAAGGCGTAGTCTACCGTTAGCAGAGCCTGTTCTATTGATGGTGTGAGTGGAACGGAATACTACCTAATATTACCTGACATTGTCGGTTTTGGAGGCATTCTGTTAGTTTTATAATTTTCAAAATGAAATGCCAAGATCACACATTAATAATTTATTCAATGACGACCGGTTTCGATGTCACCATCATCTGGTGATCTTGTTAAAAAAACGGTATAAAATAATAAGTGCAACATATCATTTAGTCGATACATAAAAAAAATACACAAGTTCAAAACATAACAACTTACAAAATATTTTGTACGCTATCATGTTTTTAACTTGTGTATTTTTTTTTATATAGTGACTAAGTGCTATGCTGTATTTATTATTTTATACCCTTTTTTTTAACAAGATCACCAGCTTGTAATATAAATGTGACCAGATGATGATGATGACAGTTCATCGAAACCGGTCGTCATTGAATAAATTATTAATGTGCGATTTTGGCATTTTAGTTTGAAAACTATGGAATACTGCCTGTCGAATCTCTGGAACATTTCTGAAGCCAATGCCACGAAGTGGTTCCTTCATCTTCGAAATCAAACAAAGGTCAAAAGTATTTAAGTCCGGTGAGTATGATGGATGGTACAGTACTTCCTAGTCCCATCGACTGAACAGAGTAGGTTGCGCTGCATGCACTCACGCATTGTATACATCTACATAGATACTCTGCAAATCACATTTAAGTGCCTGGCAGAGGGTTCATTAACCACTTTCATAACTTTTCTCTACCGTTCCATTCTCTAATAGCACGCGGGAAGAAAGAACACCTAAATCGTTCCGTTTTCGATCTGATTTCTCTTATTTTATTGGGATGCCTCCCTAAGTAGGTGGGTGCTAGCAAAATATTTTCACATTCATAAGTAAAAGTCGGTGATTGAAACTTCGCAAACAGATCACGCCGCAATGAATAACGTCTTTCTTTTAATGATTTCCACCCCAATTCGTGCAACATTTCCGTGACGCTTCCCCCCCCCCCCCCCCCCCCCGTAAAGTGATAAAACAAAACGAGCTGCCCTTCTCTGAACCTTCTCAATATCTTCCGTCAGTCCCACCTGGTGAGGGTCCCACAAGGGGCAACAGTACTCCAAGAGAGGAAGCACAAGTGTGATGTAGGCAGTCTCTTTGGTGGAGCTGGTGCATCTTCGAAGCGTTCTGCCAATGAAACGTGACCTTTGATTCGCCTTCCCCACAATATTTTCTATGTGTTCTCTCCAGTCAAAGTTGTTCGTAATTGTAATTTCTAGGTATTTGGTAGAATTTACGACCTTAAGGTTTGACTGATTTATCGCGTAATTGAAGTTCAGTGGATTTCTTTTAGTGGTCATGTGTATTACTTCACACTTTTCTTTATTTAGTGTCAATTGCCAATTTTCGCACCAACTAGAAATTTTGTCTAAATCGCTTTGCAGTTGCTTTTGATCCTCTGTTGACTTCACTAACCGATAAACGACAGCATCATCCGCGAACAGTCTAAGGGAGCTATTCAGATTGCCTCCTAAATCGTTTATAAACACGAGGAAGAGTAGGGGACCTATAACGCTTCCCTGTGGAACGCCAGATATCACTTCTGTTTTACTCGATGACTTACCGTCAATTACAACGAACTGTTTCCTTTCTGATAGGAAATCGTGAATCCAATCGCACAATTGGAAAGATATTCCATAAGCACGCAATTTCATTAGAAGCCGCTTGTGGGGTACAGTATCAAAAGCCTTCCGGAAATCCAGAAATATGGAATCGATTTGAGATCCCTTGTCAATGGCACTTAACACTTCATGTGAATAAAGGGCAAAATAAAGGGTGCCAAGCGCAGAAAGTATTGCCGCTTCTTTCGCAAAACTGTCGCAAGTGCATCAGAGACCCAGTATGGTGAAAGTAATGGTGATTCTCGTGTACGGCTGTGATGGTGTTATCCTAACGTATTACGCCCCTCCTCCTCGGCAGACCGTGAATGCAGAGTATGACTGTTCGTTTTTGGAGCATCAGCTGCGACCAGCTTTGCGAAAGACACGGCAATAGTTTCTGCGCAACTCACCCATCACTTTGCACGAAAATGCGTGGGCGCATACAGCGCAAGTGCTTTGTTCGGTGGTTGGGACTGGTAAGTACTGTACCGTCCACCTTACTCCCCGAACGTAGGCACATGTGACTTTAATTTGATTCCGTTTCAGGACTGTTGCAGTGACTGGACAGGCAGTAGACCGCTCCATTCGCACCATCAAAAGAACAGACTCTGTTAACGGTATACTAAGCCTTCCACATTGCTGGCGACGTGTTCTACACAACGCTGGTAATTACTTCTAAGGACAGTAACAGGTTGCGAATAAATAATTGCCACTATTTAAGTTCCAATATAGTTGCCACTATTTCAGTTCCAACCCTCGTATCACACTGTTTAGCGAGTGGAACGATTCCCTGTTCCCAGAATTCCTGTGGTTGTGATAATAGCCAGTCATCTATTGTGTCCTTCAGTTTGTCTTCCGAGTTGTTATATTTTTCTTTCATTTTTATTTGATTATTTTTTTTATTTTTTATTTTTTTTTTTTTTAATATGGGAATCAAACAGAAGGAAGTAACAGGCGACAAGTTCGGTGTATGACCCTGGAGACATGGAGCAGAATCAGTCCTTTCGTGAGTAGTCCACGCTGTTTGCTCTTGATGGACTTGCGTAGCCTACGGAGTGTCACTGTTAATAGCTTTTCGTTACTCGAAAAATACGACGAGTACCGGACCTCCGACGTCGAAAAATGGAGGAAAAAAAAAGGTGTGCTTCATCTTTTCTCCTGAGGGCACAGCCTTGAAGTTTTAGGCGGTGCTGACAACACTACTTTTGCGTCCGTAAATGTCGCATTACGTTATTCAAATGCGGAATATTCAAATTTCAACCGGTTTTGTTGGTAAGACGTTTCGTACCTTTTCATTTTAACGTCCCTCGTAGTATGGGCGTTTCAGCATGGCTCGACACCAGATACCTCAGCACCATTTAAGCTGTTAACGGGTAAATTTAATCATTTGGTGGACTGTTTGAACAATAAATCTTCAAAGGACTGGAAAACTCTAAAAAGATACATTAATTTTTATTTCCGATAGTGTATATAGCAAAAAACGAAAGTCCCTCTTGTGCCTTCTTGGGACATGTGAAACCTAAGCAATAGTTCAGTTTAGAAACACATTTATCTTTTATCGACTTTTAGAAACCATTCGACTCTGTCACCAGAAGTTGACTCTGGACAATAATGGAAAAGAGAGGACACCCCATAAAAGTAATCAAAAGCCTGTATGAGGATACAAAAATAATCATAAACACAGGCAGCTCTAAAACAGATAAAATAACAATAAATCAAGATATCAGACAGGGATGCAGCACGTCACGAACTCTTCTTAACATCTGTACTAATGACCTCATAAAAAATGGAGGAAGGAAGCCCATGAAGGTATAAGGTCGAAAAGGAACTAACATCTAAATGTTTTTTCTGTATGCAGACGATGTAATTGTATTACAAAATACGGAAGCACTCCTACAACACTCTTGGTATAAGTTGTACGAGATTGGAAGGAAACACGGCAATTTAAAATTATCACCCACTAAAACGAAGGTAATGTATGCCTCATTACGGTAAATTCCCAGTTAGACATAAGATTGTCATTGAAAAATAAGACACTTGATCAGGTCTCCAATTTCAGTAATTTAGGCAGTGACATAAGTGTGGACATAGACTAGGACATAGAAAAGAAAACCAATAAATTTCAACATATATGTGGAACTATAAACAAAATTTTAAGAAATAAAGTTAGGAAAGACACAAAATTCAAATTATATGAAACAATGGCAGTGCCTCTTCCCCTGTATGGAAGTGAATCCTGGATTGAAAGGAAAAGAGGTAAAAATAAGACACAGTCAGCAGAAATGACGTTTTTAACAACAGCTAATGGTTGCAGAAGGAGAGACCACATAAAAAATGATGACATTAGGGCAAAATTAGATTGAATAATACATGGAAGAATGGAGGCAACATCTCGGAAAAGTGAATGAAGTGAGATCAAAATTTTCAAAAGTTTGTAAATCTTATGGGACTTAACGTTTGTGGTTATCAGCCCCTAAGCTTACAAACTACTGAAAGTAAATTAAACCTAAAGACCACACAGACACCCATGCTCGAGGCAGGACTCGAAACTCCGGCGGCGAGCAACCACGCGCTCCGCAGCATGACGCTTTAGACCGCTTTTTTTATATTTTTTTAACTTACAAACTAGCTATTTCTAAGGACGGCACACATATCTATGCCCGAGGGTGATTCGAACCACCGACCGCAGTGGCCGTGCAGACCGTGACTAGAACGCCTCAGTCTCCTCGGCCACCGCCGCCGACCTCCTAGGCTACTCCACCGGGACAATGAAGTGAGAATTCCAGTTGTGAACAACTAAAAACCCTTGGGAAGAAGAGCTATTGGACCACCAAGGAAGATATACCGAGCGAGGTGGCGCAGTGGTAACACACTTGCCTCGCATTCGGGAGGAAGGTGTTTCAAATCCACCTCCGGCCATCAAGGTTTAGGTTTTTCGTGATTTCCCTAAATCGCTTCAGGCAAATTCCGGGATGGTTCGTTTAAAAGGGCACGGCCGATTTCCTCCGCCATCCTTCCCCGAAAATTCGAGCGTAAGCTCCGTTTCTAATGACCACGCTGTCGACGGGACGTTAAACCCTAAGCTTCTTTCCGTCCGTATCAGGTATATTGCCTAATCTTTGAAGTGAAGATACGAACACGATTAAAGAATTGCGTTTACTTCTTCTCTTTACAGATGGCAATTCATATACATACGAGTTATTCATACTACACAAAGATTTTCACGAATTTCCCCGGAAATCTGGTGTGTCGCGCTGGCCTGGCGGAGATCAGACGGACGCAGGAACGGCGAGGCAGTGCCAGCCTGCGGTGGAATGGAGTCGCGGCCCGCTCTGTTCTCACATCTGGCGCCTGACGTCACAGTTCCAATTCGTTTTTCCCCATTGCAGCCGGCAGTTGTTTTTCCCTCCACGACGTCGAGGGCGGCGAAAACAGCGAAATGAAACGGGCCGACACACTATTGGCCGGGGAAACTCTTTTCCAGACGGACTCTGCGTCCTCGCGACAGAGGCGGAGGCAAGTTTTACGAGACCGTGGTTGTTGAGGCCTACAGGGGCTGCTTTATACAGCGGGCGATTCGGCGGGGCGTCCTTCGAATGTAACTACACAAGACGCGGCAGCACGTTTTCGCAGTGGATTTCTTTCTCTGCGGAAGAATTTCAATTTCTTGTGTTGTTTCCAGGGAATAAACCAATTGACAACTTCAAAACCATCACGAAAAACAAACTTTACTCATTCCTTTTTTGTTGCGAGGCTTCTTGTAACGAAAAATTTATATGAGCAAAAAATGCACATCACCAGGGCCGCCGACTCCGTGGGTGCTCCGGGGCTCGTGCACTCCCCAAGAATTTTTTGGGGATGCTAAGCACCCACATAAAATTGAGGTGGAAAATAAAATTGTATAAATTAAAAAAAATCGGGAAAAATCAAAACCTTCCTTATGACTCAAGAGGCAATGGAAAACGTGACCATAACGAGAGACGATATTCCATACGTGAAAGAAAAAAGATCAGTTTTTTACGCGGGTCCCCAAGCGAGTAGTAATGAGTGTTCGTGTTTTACCCACTATGCTAACTTTATTCATCCCAGAGCACGTCGGTTCTTTTGACCTATCAGGTGCACGTATTTATGAACATTCAATTGTGTTCTTTCAGGAATTTAGCATGAAGAATCTGATGCTGATGCTAAAGTTCATCGTTTTTCATTTATCTTTGTCACTTCCCTTGTTATTAAAATTATAGATTCAGTTGAAATTTGTAATGCTTTTCTCTCAGGCTTAAAAAAAACCTTGGACTATATAATACTGTCACAGATGTCATGTAGTTATCTCGAAGTGATGAAAGTTTCGATGAAGTATTCAGCTCTTGCTTATAAATGACCAAAAAGTTTGATGTCGGACTACAAAATCTCAAAATATTTCAAAGATTTCTTTAAGCCTTGGTGACGGTGTTCTACCAAACGCTTTTGTCAGAAAGAATAGCTTTGCACTAAAACTGTTAGATTAGTGTAGAGTGAAAAATTATTTCATCGGTTGAGTAGAAGTTTTGGGGTGTTAATTATATCGAAATATCCACTTCGGCCAATTAAATCGCTTTATTGTAGTGTCCTAATGCAGCCATGTTTTCCTTTTCTTCCTCCTCCTTCTTCCTTCTATTTTTAAAAGGCCAGACAACTGCCTATTTACTTTCATCATGTATTGCTCATTCAAAAATGCATGAACATGATTTTCAGGACGTTTCCAACATTTGTGAACCGTGATATAGAGCACCGATACTGATTTTCAAAAGTCGGCGCCTCTGCACATCACAAATGACAACGCGAATTGTTAAAGCGATATCATTTAATTTTCTGTTATGGCGTTGTCAAAATCGACATTTGTCTAATCAGTAAAAATAAAAATGTAAATTTTCATTTCCTAAAGGCCGGTAATCTCCGAAAGTTATGAATTCTAATATAAGAATTTCGTTGGATCATTAGCCTGGTGCAAGTCTTTCAATTTGACGCCCCAGTTATTCAACGGGGGAAAGGGGACCTACAGTTTAACGTAGAATCCGAACCACGTGGCGTTTCTGGCGCCTCCTCGCATCGTTGATAGGTGAAGGATGGGTTAAAACGCAGACGTAAATAATGTGAAGTCCGACTGGGTTTCTAAGGCGCGATCCTTCGGGTTCGAGTCCAGGTCTTTACCCCAAGACTACCGGGCACGACAGGTACCTGTTTATTTAGTATATGATATTCATTTCCCAAGATTCTAATTTTTTCCATGGCGTTTCTTTCTATCTTGAGTCCACTTTGTCCCTGGTGTCTTTTAGATTTCATTCTCTGACTTCACATTCCAGTTCTGTATCTTGTCTCTGTCTACATTTCTGTCTTCAGTTTCTATTGTATCGACTTTTGCTCCTTCTAGGTCCAGTATAAATCTCGTGATCCATGGTATTGTTGATTTGAACCCTTGTATGTATGTAAGAATTCTCTTGGTAGTAGCCTGATGATGTGCCCATAAAATTTGGTTTTCTTAGTGTGTAATTTGTATCCCTCTTCTGGAAGCTTTAGCCGAGAATTTTCCCCGTATTTTCATTGCTTCCTTTAGTATGCTTTCCTTGTCACTTTTCGTATGGGCCACGCGGAATGGCAGCGTGGTCTATGGCGTCATGCTACGGACTAGGCAGCCGTTCCCGCCGGAGATTCAAGACAGGCCTCGAGCATTGGTGTGTGTGTGTGTGTGTGTGTGTGTGTGTTTGTGTGTGTGAGTGGGTGTAATCTCCTGAAGTGGTTTGTAAATCTAGGGATCTATGACGATAACAATTTGGTCCAATCTATATCTATAAATGTGAATGTCTGTTCGTTGTAAGTTTATCACGCCCGAACGACAAGACGGAGATACTTAAATATTTGTACAGTTACTAATTTATACCTGAGGAAGGTTTTAGGCAAGGTTTTATAGCGATCTGATAGGTATTTAGTAATTTGAAAAATATAACGCGAAATGCGGAATTTTACTATTTGAAAATGGTTTTTCTGATTGCATTGTTGCTTGAGGGTTGATAATGATAAAAGGGTGGAGTATATTGGGATGGAAAGTTAACGGTGTATATCAAATTCTAAGTGTGTATGTGTTAATATTTCGGTCTGCAGCGAAAACTACAGAACGCAAACGAATGGTCTGTGTGTAATTGTTGTCCGAAGTCTCACGTTGTACACCATAGCAGTTCCATGCCGATAGCTATAAGGGAGTGGAAGATATGGCGGTTGAAAGTCGTCGAATTATTAAAAAATTCGGACCGTAGGCCAGTGATGACTGCGACGCTATAGCAAGCAGGTTACATACAGCGAAACATGATGCCACAGACCATATCTTTGGTCTATGCGTGCTACAATGTCTTCAGCTCTTTCTCTGCAAGGATAAGCATACGAATAAGGAAATATAAGAATAAATAAATAAAGCACTAAAAATGAAATTTCTTTTAATACGTCTCTTTAAAAGAATCGATTTGACGTTTCACGCATTACATCAAGTGATCGATGTGTGATATTATTACAATCATTATTGTTGAATTTCGCAATTGGATTCTTCGAAACGTGTGCATTTTTACGTGTGATTTGATCTACACTGCTTCTTTCCTGATAAAAGGTAATTGCATAGACTTCTGCAATCTGATAGGAATAGTGTTCAGTTTGTTTCTAAAGAAGGTATTGTATTTCATTTCATCCTTCAAAACCAGTCTCATAACACACTACTGAAAGATAGCTTATCTATCATAAGGAACCAACATGCGAGCGGAGCCGCGAGTTTAAGCTAGTAGGCTTATAAACATTTCAGTTAAATTTTCGTATGGAGTGTTAGCGTCTTACTTGCATACAGTTATTCAGGCTTGATTATTTTGTTGTAGTATCTGATATCTGTGTCAATGGACATGCATTTTTATTATATTCATGTTGTGTCTTGCTGAACGCTCTCCTCAGTTTCGTAGTAGAGTCTTTTTTTTTTTTTTTTTTTTTTTTTTTTTTTTAATTTTATCTTTTCTCTTGCTGTAGGTTCAAGGATTTCACTTAGATATTTTAAGTGTGCTCCTCTGTTTATTTTGCCGTATTTAGAGTCTAACATTTTTAGGTTTCATTTTGAGCAGCAAAATTCAGACTTCTCGGGAAGAGATTTACAGCCAAACATTTTCCAAGCATTCTTTTAGTACCTCTGTTTCTTTGGTTGCTGTTGCTTCGTTAATTTTTAATATACGTCATATTTGAACTTACATAAATTTTATACTGGGGAAAAGTATGTATATTTGTAACAACGTTTCCTCAGAATAAAATTTGTATAAATTGATATATGACGTGTATAAAATATTACGTGTATATAAAACTCGTGTATTTCAGTGCAGTGTTGTGTCGTAGTGTCAAAGCATTCTGTGAACAACATACGGAGATTGGTGTCAGACGAGAGGGAGGAAACAGAGAGAGGCAGGAGGAGATGAACAGGGAGATGAAGGAGGTAGAGGTGCACATAAGGAAGGGGCTGAATGAGCTGATGGACAATAAGAAGAGGAGAAGAGAAGCTGGTAGAATATGAACAGGAAGAGAAAATGAGGAAACCTTTCCCTTTGCACACGAAAGGCAAAGGTCCCAGGTTCAAGTCACAGTTCCGAAACAAAATTTTAATCCCAAGAAGTTTCACATCAGCTCACACTCCGCTGCAGAGTGAAAGTTTCATTCTAGAGAGAGAGTCGTTTGCAGCTTAAGGGGATCAATGGGTATTGGATGTGTATCCAGTTCCCATTTGCAAAATTTTTGCGTAAATCTTCGAGGAGACAAACAATCCTGGTCGATTCGACAAAGCAGATATATCTAGGAGGATGGTGACTAAGAGGATGAATGTTATTTTCTTACCAACAGACTAAAAATTAAAGCTTCGATAGATAACGTAGATTTTGTGTAAACAGATATTTTGTTTGTTTATTTGAAGGCATCTGTACATCAGACGGACACTAATCATAGAGGTACGTATTCGGTGAAAACTCCTGTAAGTACGGATAGTATAATGCTTTTTTTTGGGGGGGGGGGGAGGGGGGAAGAGCGATTATGGATCAGTTAAAGAAACAATGTCGAATAAACAGGAGAATGCTAAGGAGCTCTGGTAACTTGTTGAATAGATTTTTTTAGAATGAAACTTTCACTATGCCCTCAATGATTATGATGCCGTACTTGTTGAGCCGTTCGAAAACTCTGATGAGATTTTCTTCATGTAATGCCTCTGACTTGCAAAATACTAAAACCCCGTGTAAGTATGCAAAATAACATTCTAGAGCTCTCAGTACTTGATCCACAAAACAATGCTAAGATGGCACCGCATTTTAAGACCGAAAGGCGTCCGGACGTACTCAGAAAGCCCAAAAGACCTGATGACTGCTGCCTTGCGTACTTCTTCTCCTGCAACAAGAATTTGATGATAAGATTTTTACAATAAATCACAGTATATGTTGCGACGCTTGTTAAAATGTTAGTAAAATCTTTCAGATTGGGTACTGGGTAACGGTCAGGGATTGTACGGGCATTTTTATTTATTTATTTATTTTATTCTTCTTCATTATGGCTTTTGGTTACATTGACCATACAGCCAGAGGTTAGTGGCAACATTAGAATAGAATTTAAATTCTTACAATGTAAATCACAATATTAAGAATTACCTAACATCATACAGCCTTACAATAAAAGTAGAAAAATCACATGTACAAGATAATATATAAAACAATACATACTTAAGAGTACTAGTGACAAATGTAATGAAACGGATGTGCAAACAGCATAAAACAAAATGAGAGTTGCAAGGACATATGAAGGTCAAAATATAAAATTACTTCTGCAGTTTCAAGCTGTATATGTTCAAGGTAAACATGGGATCTACACCAGCTCTTAGATTTGAGCTGGATACCGGTGACTTTGAGGTAGTCATTCAGTAAACTGTACTGAAACTTGTCCAATCGATGAAGGAAGACAGTGACACTTGTGGGGGGAATTGGGGGATGGGGTAACCCCTCGCAACCAGCTTTCTGTAGAAGACACTTTGTGCAGCTGTGTACTTAGTACATGCCGGTATAATGTGGTTGAGATCCGCCACTGCCATTGGATCTTTGTCGCAATGTCGAGAAACGATGATTTTCAAACGGTGTAGTTGGTACGGACATTTAGCATTCTGTAATCGCCACAAAGCCTCCATTAGCCATCATTCCTTTTGACTAGATGACTGGGTGACGACTGTAGGTTGTCAGACCAACGTAATGGGCCCCTTTTCAACAAACTCTCGAATTCTGCCTCCGCTGCTACAAAACTGTCTGCAGCTAATCTTAGGGGAAAAAAAAAAGAAAAAAAAAATTAGGGGCCGTTGTGAAACTGGTTGACCAGGTGTAGTCTCAAATCAGTGTACTGTGTAATGTAACAGTTCCTGCTTTAGCTCCTCTGTATATTCCTTTCCGCTTTTTACTCTCTGAGCCTGCAAACAATCTGTAGTCTGGGAAATACAACGCCGCGGCGGAATAGCCATGCACGCTAAGGCGACTTACTTCGGTGCGTGCTGCTGCTCGCCGTCGGAGGTTCGAGTCCTCCCAGCTGCATGTGTGTGTGTGTTGTTGTTGTTGTTGTTAATGTGAGTTAGTTTAAGTAGGTTTAAATTTAGGGACGGTTGACCACTGCAGTTAGGTCCCATAACTAAAAATATTTGAACAAACACGTCGCCCGCTCATACGTGTAACTACTTCACGTCTTTATTAATTTGTGCTGTACTCAAATAGACCTTTATACTACTTCTGCATAGAAATCTGTGGCTGACGAGTTTGCTAGTACTAAATTCCACGTACAACTGAGGCGGTACCCTAAGTCTACTTCTACAGTTACATCTACATAAACACTCTGCAATTCGTAATGAAGTGCATGGCAGAGGGCTCTTCGAACTCTTTTCATATTACTCTATCAATCCATTGTCTAACAGCGTGAGGGTAAACGGAACACCTAAATCATCCCGTGTTCGATCTAATTTGTCTTATTTTACTAAGGTGATCCTGTCTCCGTATGTAGGTGCATGCTAACAAAATATGTTCACATTCGAAAGAGAAAGTTGGTGAAAGTAATTTCTTTTAAGGATTTCCACCCCAACTCGTGCAATCATTTTATCGCGATGATACAACTAGAGCTGCCCTTTCCTGAACTTTCTATAAATCGTCCGTCAGCCCACTTTGTAGGAAAACCACAATGCGCAGCAATTCTCCAAAACTGGTAGCACAAGTGTAATGTAGGCTGTTTCTTTAGTACAACTGTTGCATCTTCTGTTCTCCCACTGAAACGTAGCCTTTGGTTCACCTTCCCTACAATATTTTCTGTGTGTTCTTTGCAATTTACGTTACCCGTAATTTTATAAATGGATTCTGCCGTCACTTCTTGCTGGCATAATTCCATATTTATGGTTGAAAATGAACAATCTGTTTTTGTTCTATTAAAGTATGTTTATTTGCGAACTACTTTTCGGCTTATTATGCCATCTTCAGGTAAACATTTGACAGGCGTCGGCAAAACACTATTGCTTATTTGGCAAACATGTTAAATAAAGGTACAACGCACCAAAACTGTAGACCTTTGCTTATGACATTAGTTGAAGTTGTCAAATATTTGCTTGAGCTGTGGGATAAATGCATTCCAAATTATAGTGTACTCAGTGAAACACGTTACATATTTCATATTATATCATTCTGAGCTACGGTGAAATTCTTGAACTTGAGGTAGATGTTGAGATCGACAATCTTAGTGTTTACTTTGATGTTGTACAAATGATATAAATGGTCTTACTAATATTTAGAATAGAACAAAATGAAACATTTTACATAGTTAATATTGCTCTATTATATGCTATGGCACAATTCTTGTGTTTGTGACTTCTATTGAATTCAACTTTGGTGTGCATTAGACACATTTTTTCACTGTGTTTACCTTACTTATTGGATAATTTTGATACAGTTTACTTATTTACATAACATAATTTATGACAGTCTCTTATAGTTACTGTTTGCAATAAAATATATAGTATAAACATGGTAATGAACGAAAGTCTTAGGGTTATATGTAGGAATTTGGAAGTTGACTGGTTTTGGTAGATTGCTGATTGACTTCATTGTATGAAGCTCAATAATGGGGATGTATTCACTTGCAATTGATCGTTTAGAACTAGAGTGGGACTTTTAGCTATGTTTGTTTATTCGTAATTTTATTTTCTACGTATTTAAATGTATTTGCAGCCTGTAGATTTGACTAGTTTATCGTTTCAGATAAGTTTAATGGATTTCTTCTAGTGCTCATATGGATGACTTCACTTCATATGTTCCGAAAGTTGCTATCTCTGATTTATCTCCTGCTGTGACATGTAATGGTGTTGCCTTATTTGCGGCCCGGCATTTGGAAACGATGACGATGACCCCCCACCACGCATCACTTGGCAGCGAACATATATTTGAACCTGATTCAATTAGCTAACGTCACTATGTTTTTACATCTGCAACGTACTATGTCTGTGACTGAATAGGAGAAACTGTCGAGTTACTCATCATACTGAGTCCAGCGCTGTCCTCACCTTCAATGTACAATGTGTCGTGCATCTCGTCACCTTGTTGCCAAACCGTAGGTGAAACCAACAATTATTCTTCTACCAGCAATCGTTTTCGTTACCTGTCTTGTGGCCCCCTGTCATTCTTCTTAGTTTGTAATAATTGTGATACTTTGCTTCGAATTTCGTTCAATTTTCTCGTGCGCTCATATAACTTTTGTTTGTGTTTAGTACTCAGTTAATCGGAATCGCTACTAACCCTTGCTGTACTGACCTATCCGAAACTACATGGGTAAATCGCGTAACTGATGAGGTATTGAACAGAATTAAGGAGAAAAGAAGTTTCTGGCATTTATTTACTAAGAGAAGCGATCGATTGGCGAGACGTCAATTGAGCATTGGAGGGAAGAGTGTGGAGTAAAAATTGCATAGGGAGACCAAAAGACTAATAAATTAAACAGTCTCAAATGGATGTGGGTTGCCGTTCTTATACAGAGATGAGGAAGCTTACACATGATAGAGTAGGGTGGAAACCTGCATCAAACCAGTCCCCGAACAGCATTCTTGAGGATCGTTAGGTGGGAGTCCCGTATAGCTTCTACTGTTTCGTCACTAACCGAAGGCGTTTATGATTCAATCAATCTTCAGTTTCCTTCAACTGCTAATCCCATCATCTGATGTTATTCTATGAGTCAGGACTTCATTGTAGACACTACTATAATCACGCTGGACCCGTCCCACGGATTCAAATTTATCAAGCCACCTCTGCACCGTCCACATTTCGACTGAAATGGCCTTACCTTCTGTAGCCAGGCAATTGCTTCATTTCGTAGTTGCATGATTACTTGCACGCGTTCAGCATTGTAAATTACGCAACATGAACTTGAAATATTTATCTTTCATTAGGTGATGGTTTCACATTTCTTTATTAGGGAGGGACGGGTGCGCTCATAGAGACTGACAAAACGGCCGGGAGGGCGGTATCCTGACCAAGTGCCGCTCCATGCCGCATCCGTCGACTCCTTTGGGCTGAGGATGACACGGCGATCGGTCGGTACTGTTACGCCATCCGAAGGCTGTAAGGAAGGAGTTGTTGTTTAGTTTTAGGGAGACTAGAGAATTGTGTTGATGTCATAGAAATGGAAACACCCGATTCGTGATCAAAAGCGGAATTAGTTTAAATTCCACAGTTAAATACTACAGACTATGTCTAAAGAGCTGAATGGTAATTGATGACAAACGTCGTGGGGGCAAGAAGACTTATAAAGGAGTCATATAATTGTATTTTCAGAGGCGAGAAGTATTCTGCCGCGATGAAGCGTGGTAAGGTCTCGGTAATAGAAGTAAGGGCTGTAAGGGCTGACGATTGTGAAGATGAGACTTAATTGTCAACCATAACACGAAGGCTACTGCTAATGATTTTGTAATTGCTTAAAGGAAAATACGAGACATTCACTAGGAATGCCTTAAAGCGTAGAGCACATTTATTACACTACTGGCTATTAAAATTGATACACCAAGCAGAAATGCAGATGATAAACGGGTATTCATTGGACAAATATATTATACTAGAACTGATATGTGATTACATTTTCACGCAGTTTGGGTGCATAGATCCTGAGAAGTCCGTACCCAGAACACCCACCTCTGGTCGTAATAACGGCGTTGATACAACTGGGCGTTGAGTCAAACAGAGCTTGGATGGCGTGTACAGCCCATGCACCTTCAACACGATACCACAGTTTATCAAGAGTAGTGACTGGCGTATTGTGACAAGCCAGTTACTCGGCCACCATTGACCAGACGTTTTCAATTGGTGAGAGATCTGGAGAATGTGCTGGCCAGGACAGCAGTCGAACATTTTCCGTATCCAGAAAAGTCCGTACAGGACCTGCAACATGCGGTCGTGCATTATCCTGCTGAAATATAGGGTTTCTCAGGGATCGAATGAAGAGTAGAGCCACGGGTCGTACCACATCTGAAACGGAACGGCCACTGTTCAAAGTGCCGTCAATGCGAACAAGAGGTGACCGAGACGTGTAACCAATGGCACCTCATACCACCAAGCTGGGTGATACGCCAGTATGGCGATGACGAATACACGTATCCAATGTGCGTTCACCGCGATGTCGCCAAACACGGATGCGGCCATCATGATGCTGTAACAGAACCTGGATTAATCCGAAAAAAAGACGTTTTGCCATTCGTGTACCCAGGTTTGTCGTTACGTACACCAACGTCGGCGCTCCTGTCTGCGATGCATCGTGTAGGATAACCGCAGCCATAGTCTCCGAGCTGATAGTCCATGCTACTATAAACGTCGTCGAACTGTTCGTGCCATTGTTTGTTGTCTTGTAAACGTCCCCATCTGTTGACTCAGGGATCGAGACGTGGCTCCGCAATCCGTTACAGCCATGCGAATAAGATGCCTGTCATCTCGACTGCTAGTGATACGAGGCCGTTGGGATCCAGCACGGCGTTCCGTATTGCCTTCCTGAACCTACCGATTCCATACTCTGCTAACAGTCATTGGATCGCGACCAACACGAGCAGCAACGTCGCGATACGATAAACCGCAATCGCGATAGGCTACAATCCGACCTTTATCAAAGGCGAAAACGTGATAGTACGCATTTCTCCTCCTTACACGAGACATCAGAGCAACGTTTCACCAGGTAACGCCGTTCAACTGCTGTTTGTGTATGACAAATCGGTTGGAAACTTTCCTCTTGTCAGCACGTTTTAGGTGTCACCATCGCCGCCAACCTTCTGTGAATGCTCTGAAAAGCTAATTATTTGCATGTCACAGTATCTTCTTCCTGTCACATAAATTTCTCGTTTGTAGCACGTCATCTTCGTGGTGTAGCAACTATTAATATACACTGGTCAAAACACTTAGGGGATCAGATCAGATATCTAGGTCCTGAAGTTTTTATCAGCATAATGAACTAAAATGGTTCGATTTCTTTCTGTCTGTTCTACGGATTGGAGACAACATTCTTTAAATAACTGAAAGTTGCTGCAGTGTGTTTGGTGTTGACTTGTATTTACTGTACCAAACGAATAATTACACAATTAGTTGGGTTCAGAATGTTTACTGATCAGGTAGTGCAATGAAACAACAACGTGACTTACCATAGCTGTGGCATGGAGAGCCATAGAAAGTTGGAACCTGGAGAGACACTTACGGTAGTGGCTGTGTCCACAAATGTAATTTCCGGGACCTGGACACGATTTCATATAACAGGAACCGTTAAAATAAGGCAAGAGCAAGGTCGTCCAGGGCAACATCAGCAAGAGAAGACCGTTATTTCCGGTTAATTGCCCACCGAGACAGGAGGCTAAATACATTTCAGATGAAACGTACCCTACAGGCAGGAACAAGATGTGCAATATATCATCACAAACAGTCCGAAATTACCATCGATAATGTGGCCCCTCCGCAAGGGGGAGGGGGGCTATGGTGTGTGCCCCATTAACACCAAGACACAAGATTGGAAAATCGTCGTTCCCTCATCGGGAGAGAACGTGCAACTCAGGACAATCCTGCTTGTGAGCAGAAAGTATCACCATATCATGGTGGTGAACGAATAGTGTGGGCAGGAGTCAGTATTGACTGACGTACTTATTTCTATGTCGTTCAGAATGGCGCTTTGACTGCTCAGAGTATAGAGTCGAACATGGGATCCTTCTGGTGGTCGATATCGCTCGTCCCTACATATCTGTACTGCTGGACAACATGCTATAAGCTGAGGGAATTGAAGGAATGAAGTGGTAAACTTGTTCACCGGACTTAAACCCGATTGAGTATGTCGGGGATGCACTTGGCAGACGCATTTCAACCTGACCAGCACTCATCAAAGAATATCCAAATATCCCGCAAGTGCTAATGATAACCTCTTACTGTCCATATCACTTAGGTGTGCAACTGTATTGTCCGATGGAATTGATCACACACCATATCAGTCCCATGGTGTCTCGCTCTAAGTAAATGTCATGTAAACCTCAATTAAGGAGTTGAGACTCCAAAATATCATACTGTATCTCATACAAATTACAATTGTAAACAATAGCTGAATAAAATACGTTACTATATGTATATTGTGTTTGATGTCTCACCTGATCCACCAGCTGTTTTGAGCAGTGTGTTTGACTGCTTTTGAACGTTTCTGACAGCGTTAATTCTCAACTAGATCCTCGCTGAATTTTTCTGTCAGCAGTGTAAGTTGTTGATAATGCATTAAAATGTTTTAACTTGTATTACATATGTTGCGGTTATTAACTTGTGGGACACGTTTGACAGCTCGCGGGCTTCGTATGTCCGCGTCGCACCAAATGTTTTAATGTTAGGCTTTCGCCTAAGTCGTCAAAACCAATAGATTGAAACTCGAGGAGAAAACAGTGCTCTAGATTGTCGCAGGCTTCCGGACTGTACATTCACTCCCTCTTCGGGCATCTATGATTTGCTTGCGTGGTCACTGTTGTGATATATTTGACTAAAGGTAAAATATAAGTACAAAATACAAAATACCTCGTCTTTTGTGTAAAATACTTTTTGAAATGTATTTTGATTTTTAAAACTACTCTGAAAATACAAAATACTACCCAATTCTTGTCTCATTCTGACGGCAAACCTATTGTTTTCCAAGGTTTGTAGGTGTACCGTATGCTTCATGTGATAGTTGAAGGTCTCTATGATTTGGTCTCTAGCAATTTCTGTGTTAATAAATTTGTACCTTCAACATGGAAACCATTTGGAAATAAAATTTGATAAACCCCAACAGCTGATACCGTCTTTTACTTATTGTTACTGTCGTTTAATAGGGAACATATCAAAACATTGTTTTTATTTCTTCCTTATAACTTGCATCTAGTGTAAAAGTATAGTATTATGAAAAAAATGTTGATTATCTATTTTCAAAACAAGTTTTTATCGCTGTGCTGACTAATTCAGGAAATGTAGCTTTGATAATTCTCTCTTGAATAGTGAGCCATACTGTTACGACCTGAATCAGATATCTGTCCATTAATATTACAAAAGACAGTCTTTATCGCAAAAATTAAATAGCCCATGTGGCCAGTGCTCTGGACTCGGCTGGGCTGGGCTGGGCTGGGCCAGCCGAGTGCAGCACTGGCCACATGGGCTACTTGTTATTCCGAAGATGACCTACATCAGGTCGAAACCGGTAAATAGAAAAGTTAATTTTTGCGATCAAAACTGCTTTTTTTTTAATATTAATCATACTAAATTGATCGCTGTTTTTCTCCTCTGACAATGTTGTCAAGATTAATAAGATATCTGTCCAGTTCTGTGGATATGCTCCTGGATACGCAAATTAAAAGATGCCAACATTTATACTGCTAGCAGCAAATTGCCGTTTTTTGCTCTGACATTTTTACCCTGAAAAATAAGCAACTTCCAACGTGCGATTTGCAACACGTGACAATAAGTGGGACCGAGGATTAAAGAACGAAACTTAATGTAGAAAGCATTTTACGAGATGCGCTACTGGTTTCCCTGTACGAGGAACTTGTCTTAGGGCGACCAACTGCCCTGACCAACTGCAAATTGAGAACACTGAGAAGTCGGTCACGTTGTGTCTACTGCTACGCTGCCGCATTCTCACTCACCTTATACAGCTGAAAACTTACACGAACCGTCGCACTCAAGCTCAGATTTTATTCCTTTGTTAGGGTTTTTCCTTGTTGGTTTGCTTATAGGCTATGTGCTCCTCCTAGGTGACAATAAAATAGCTCGTTAATTACAAAAAGTATTAATTATTACTCGTGTAACTAACTGACTGCAGAATGCAAACTCCTTTAATTGACACTTTGCACAGTTACTCAATTTTTATCAGATATTCGATTCTCTCGTTAGTTTCATTAACAATGTAATTATAATTTACATATTTAGAAGGAATTATGTGAAATATATCTTGCTTTTCATCGTCTCTGCGAATCTTATAATATCAGTAAGATCAACTCACCAGGCAACGTCCTTATTCTCGTTTAGTTTACAACTAACAACCCCATTATTATTAATATGTCAAAGTAGAGACACTACAGTTCCTGATACAAACGGAGGGTAATTTAGATCCACTAAATAAATATCCAATAGTAAAGAACTTTATGTAAAGTATAATAAGTAGTTTACCAAGCTCAAGCAGAACTTCTTATTAAAAGGATTATGGCGGGGTATTACAATAGTATTTTAAAATAAAAGCATTTGGAAAACACGTATTTCGTATTTAATGTATTTAGTATTTTATATTTCAAATACAAATATTTTAATTTGGATTTTGTATTTAAATTCTTTTTAAAGTATTTTTCACATCTCTGTTCATGATCCCTATTTGCAGTTTCTTTTATCGAGGTTTAATGTGAATTATGCGGTTTTCGTACATTAATAAGGGACAAAGACCTCGTAAGAGAACAGCAGTAATTGTTCATTTTGTATCAGATATTTGATTGCGTAAATAAGGCATATTGTGCTTCTCTGATTTTCAGTTCGTTTATTAATTTTCATTCATAAAGACTTTTCGAAATGTGACTGTATGTTACAAAAATATCTTCGGTCTGGTGTAAATAACCTTCGAATATTTATATGTATATGCGCATACTCAAAGCGTTGATAGTCGTGTACATACAATACCTTGGCGGTGAGAGAAGGGCCTCTGTCCAAGAGCTGCTGCCATCTGCCGGCGTTTCGATGAGTGAGAGTAGTTCCCAGTATTGCCACTAGAGGCCTACACATGCCCTACGCCGTTGGTGTCTGCTACCTGTGGTATGGAATCTTCTCGAAAGATGGCACCACAGTGCACATACGAGACTTGATCGGTAACTTTTAATCGCATTTAGAAGGTAGGGAAATTTTTAACTACGAAAGGAGTTGTCACACAAATGTTCTGTGAAAAACGGCTGAAGAATCATTTATTATAAATTGAGAGTGTCATTTTCACAAGAAATCGAAAGAAATTTTACAAGTTTTGTTTAATATAATAATAAATCATACCCATGCAAAATTATTACAGCTGTTCTAGTATAATGCGAAGGTCGGATGCATGAACACAGAATTGTGACATCCTGAAGAAAGATGAGGATATCAGTTAATTAATTCCACGCTCATTTCTGATCGTGAAGTTTCATTCAAGTAACGAATTACTAACATAAGTAAGGTACAAACCTAGTTCCATGGGTCATTGGATGATTTACTTAATTATGCATAATTCTTGATTCAAGAACTGTATTGTTTATACTGTGAAATCTGTTTCTGTACAGAAATGATATCCACAGTGCGTCTGTACTTATATAATAAATCATTATTCTTTCTACAGTTGCGATATAACCGGAGCCGAAATGCTCCCTAAGATCGGTTTCAGTATGTAAACTCATTTGATGCACCGTATTTTACACCGAGTTATGGATGTCGACGTATGGTTATCGTCCCCTTAATATAAATAAGATACAGTCGTTTTTACGTACAAAGTACCGCATATTAAATCTACAAGTAATGCAATCAGAAATAAATTTATTCTAGAAAGACAGATTCACATATCGTATTTGAATAGAAACAATATTTTGATTACATTGATACAGTCGAGGTAATGAACCTTACAAGCTTCGTTTATGTATAAATTGATTTGTGTTGTCTTAATATTGCTTTAAGGCATTCCTAGAACCCATTCATTGACGTGAATACACGAACTGTATTCTATGCCATGGTACATAATGATGCTTCAATCGAGTTTTGTAGGTTTAGAAATAGTGGTCAGTTCCGAAAATAATAACCTTATATACAATATTCTGGTCTGTAACTGAAATAAATACAAAATCACCCCATTCTTTGGTACATAAAATATCTGCAACACTTAAATATGATAAAAACTACACAAAATGGTAACGCGATTTGTTTTGCAAAGATTGTATGCGTCACGACTAATATATTTTTACTTCATTTTTTCTTATAAAATGGTTCCATCTAGGCTGGAGGGTTGATTGATTGAATGGCACAGCCATTGCGTTCTTGCGTTCAGGAAAATTATTTCCATATCTTGAAAGACGAAAAGCACTTATTTTCTGTTGGAATAGTAATTTCACACATATTGACAAACCTTGGTTACATGGAACTCGCACAGATCTAGATGCTATTGTTCACAATTTTTCGTTTCCTGGATAGCTGTACATAAGATCAGAACGCTACTACTAACTACGATAAAACTTTTATTGAAATTTGTTAGGAGGAATGTAGTAATCAGTAGTAGTAATAGTACAAAATCGTTACATAATAATAAAGGTAGATAATAGTTTCCACAATTAGGAGATAATAATAACAGTAATCCTGTACATTTCTGACAACTGAGTGTTCAGTCACTCTAAAAATTAATAGGTATGTTTTAAAATATTTCTTGTGAAATAAGACAGTGACAAAAAGCCATAAGAAATGCAAGTTATTAGACCTCTACAAGAACGTGCCATACTTCAATATCACCGTATAACTTATACGTACTCCAGGTTAAGAACAAATCAAGTCCTTCTAAGACAAAGTTGCTTCGTTCTGTGAAATGTGAGACGCAACTTTCAGAATACAACCTGTTCGATACAGTTTCGGGAGAAGAGGAACGTGCAACAGACTTAAAATGTAATAATAATCATGTACCGATACCCCCAGGCGATGGGGGGCAAAAGGTATTCCTCTGAGATGTCGCTGTCACAGGAGGAAGAAGTGGCATCATAAAACAACAAGACCAGTGCATATCAGAGGTTCCTTAATACGAAAACACAGGGCGAATAAAACTATCATTTATAGCATTAACTAGCTGAAAACCCCGCGTCGCCCTGGTATCTATTTATTCCAAAGTTTGAGCATATCTCCTTCGCTTTTCTCTCCCTGTTCACATTATTTTTCCTTCTCTCTCTGTCCATCTTTTCTACTCGCTCTCTGTCTGTCCAGCTCGTTATCTCCCCTCTCTCTGCTCATCTACTCCAATCCCTCTCACTGATCATCTCCATCTTCCATCTGATCATCTCCATCTCTACCACTCACCAACTCGTCTCTGTGTCAAACTCGTCCTCCATCTCTTTAGTCCTTTGCCTCCTCCATCTATGAAAAATTATATAACTTTCTTAACTTTCATGGTCATCAGGGAAGTGGTGTCCACATTATTGCAAAGTTCCCTCCACCACGCACCGTACGAAATTTGAGTTAGACAGCGATTTTCCTCTTGTTGGTCAATATCGGAATAAAAATTTTGTCGACACTCGTAGATAAAGAAGCCTCCGCGATGCACCGTACGATATTTTACGTAGACAGTGACTTTCCTCTTGTTTTGAAAATGAGGTGTCCAAAGTTACATCGCAGTCAGATATACCGTAAGACAGCGCATAAAATACGAACAAACATGATGCGGCTGTTACTCAAACGTCTTATTGTTTATGACGTCTTATCTCCTAAACTGAACATCGAAAAATGAAATAATTTTGTAGACACATTCATGGGATAAATGGATATTGTCTGCAAGATATGTTGCAAATATATAGTAAAGAATTGGTAATGTTAAACACAATTCATAATCCGCCAGTTTCCCATGCATCTCAGTGATCAAGATGTCATATCTCCTTAAGTATGCGGCGTATAATGTTAAAATTATTCTTATAGCCATCTCGAAAGTGCAGGAAATATACTGACGAAGTTTTATTGCAATCGAACGAACGGTGTGGAAGCGTGTACAATACGAATAATCATACTAACAAACTAAAATTTATTTTTATATATTAAATTGAGGTAATACTTTCCTTAACATTGATTCTGAATTGAACAGAATGTAGGTTTTTTTTTTTTTTTTTTTTTTTTTTTTTTTTTTTTTTTTTTTTTTTTTTTCAATAAGCGCAATGTGTTTACCATGAACCGAAATGGTTCCATTATTGTGGATTTTTTTAACCTTAGAAACTTGTTAACGTTTTACTCTACCTTCTACCCACAGACAGAAAGATTATTAAAACCTCAGTCAATTAACTTACCGTGACTGTAAAATGTTTAGGTGCACCTCAGAAGATTTATCTAAGCTGCCGAAGATTCGGAAGAAGAGTCTCTCTGGAGCCCTTCAACATTTTTACAGTTCGTGATTGAAAATGAATTATCCGAAACTATCCAAACCTTATTTTCACGTGAAGATTTTTCTTAACTCAAAGTAAATAAGAATTACACAAGGTTCGCTACGATTTCAAGCACAACTCATTAGTTTGGTAATTTTTTCTAGTGAAAGAATTTGCAGTTAAAAAGCTGAGCTAGTTGTTAATCTTCAGTTATTTGGGGTGTTTCATTAATTTATCTCTTGAAGTATGTTATTCAAAGACGTATAATCATTAGTTTCTAATCAGAAAAATAGTATAGAAAATAATTAACAGTATACTTTGCCGATTTAAGGACTTGTGTTAAAAATTATCTCCAAAAAAATTATATTATGTTGATGTGCGTCTGGTGGTGGTGGTGATGGTGGATAGGAGGCAGAGGTGACGAGGTAAAACGCTTCACCAGGTGCCAAAGTGACTATTCACTGAACTGTCTGGTAGTCTGGAGTTGCAAGGCGAACTTCTCTCTATGCATGTCTCCTGTTTCCTCATAACTAGCATTGACAGACTGGAGGAGCAAACACCTCAAAGACAAAAAACAGTTGGCTGTTCTGGCGGATCTCAAGCCAGCACTCGAGCCTACTGCAAAGAACATATCGAAACAGAACGTAGCGAATAACGTTTGGTGATGTTATGAACAGGGGTTTAAGTTACCTACTGCAAACAAAATATCCACAACTTTGTTAAAGACGATTGATTCTTTTCTACGTAGAAGGATTTACTTAACGGAACATATCTGCTTCATCGCCGAAAATAACAATGAAATGTTACATGTTATCTGCTGTACATGTTTTATGGACAACTGACTATAATAAAACTGTATTCTGGAACGTTTACTGTGTGGAGTTTCTATACTATGGCTAGTTTCTGTCATAAATTATCTGATACTGATTTTGATGATGTTTACATACTATTATCATACGAAATTTGCACATTTCATGCATCTTTTTGAACTGAATTATAGCATTTTCTTAACCTACCAGGCTTAAATTTTGAAGTAATGTGCCTAGATCTGATCATAATGTCCAGTACAATAAAAAGTATCATCTGCCATGCACTTGACATCTTATAGCCATGTGCACAGTGTTTATGATGTGATCTTCAGACCGATATGTTCAAATGTTTGTAAATCTATCGGAACAAACTGCGTGGTCATCAGTCCGTAGCTTACAAACTACTTAAACCTAGGTAAACTAACCTAAGGACAACACACACACCCATGCCCCAGGGAGGACTCGAACCTCCACGGCGAGCAACCGCGCGCTCCGCAGCGAGACGCTTTAGACCGCTCGGCTACTCCACCGCGCCTCTTCAGACCGAAGACTGGTTTGATGGAACTCTTCATGCTATTCAATCCTGTACAAGCCTCTTCATCTCTGAATAAGATCGGCACCCAACATCAATTTGAACTTTCTCGCTGTATTCTTGTCTCGGTCACCATACGAGATTCTTGTCCCCAACACTCTCACATCCCCAATACAAAACGACGATTCCTTGATCTCTCAGAATGTGTCATACCAATCGATCCCTTTATTCTCTCAAGGTATGCAAAGATTTATATTTTCCCTTCTGTTCAGTACCTCCTCACTAATTATGTGACTTATCCACCGAATATTTGGCATTCGTCTGCGATACATTTCAGAATTTCTATCCTATACTTGTCTGACCTCCTTACCGTTCACGTTTCACTGTATGTTCTGTACTGTGGCCATCGTAAATTATTTAACTGACCAAGTAATAAAAGTCAGCTACTAGCTACCTAATCCCCTTAGCATCTCCTGATACAATTCGACTACATTATATTACCCTTGTTTTCCACGTTTCAACGTTCATCTTATATCCTCCTTTCCGTTCAATTGTTCTTCCTGGTCTTTTACTGTCTTCGACAGTATACCAGTGTGCAAGGAAAACGACAAAGTTTTAATTTTTTCTCCCTAAACTTTAAAATTCCGTTTACAAATTTCTTCTTGCTCTCCCTCACAGCTCCTCAATGAAAGGATTAAATACAGTGTGCAAATGTTACAACCCTTTCTTACTCCCTTCATAACTAATGTTTACCTTACCTACACTCCCACTCTTACAGCAGCTGTTGGCTTTCTGTACAATTCGTATATAACTTACCGTTCTCCATAATGTACCGCTACTTACTTCATAATTTGAAGTCCAATCAACAGTGTTGATAGCTTACTCCAAACCTACGCAGGTTTGCTTTTCCTTAACCTATCTTCCAAGATACGTTGTATAGTATTGCCTCTCATGTTCCTACATTTCTCCTAAAGTCAAACTGTTCATCCCTGAGATTATACCAGTTTTCCCGCTCTCCTGTAAATAATTCGTGTCAGTATTTTGCAACAATAAGTTATTAAACCGGTAGTCCTGTCATTTTTACACTTCTCTGCACTTGCTATCCCTCTCTCAGATATATCATCTACTCCAGTGGCAGTGACAGTATCGATCTTATATCCCGTTTACATCTGCTTCGTCTTCTACTTGTACAAAACTGCCTTCATGTTCATTTTCTTTGCTTAGACCCTCTCTGTAGTATATTCCTTCCACATTTCAGTTTTCCTTTCTTTGCTAAGTACTGGTTTTTCATCAAACCTCATCACATTCGTACTACTGCTTTCCTTTTGTTCAAACGTTAACTTTTACTTTTTCTGTTTGCGGTGTCTTTTTATCCCAAAGATACGCGTTCTTCTACGGACATGCATTTCTCTTGCAACCAATCCTGCTTAGCCATTTCCCACTCCTGTAATATCATTGTTTAGATCTCTCATTTACTGCAATTTTATGTTTTCTATCATTAATGAAATTCAGTTTTTACTGTGATAGATAAGGATTTTTTTCTGGTTCTTGTCTTTCCATCTATTTGGCCATCGGCCTCTTTCACTATTTCGCCTCTCAAAGATACCGATTCGTCTTCTATTGTGTTCCTTCGTTCCATTTCCGTCCCCGCCTCTATTGAATATCCTGTCACCGAAGCGTTAAATCGTAATATTCCTTCCTTCTTTCCATTTCCGTCACTCATTGCTAAGTATCCTTTCAGCCCTACGTAGTAACCGCAAGATACGACGAGAGGCAGACCGTGCATTATAGAAGGAGGCGAGAAGTATTGTGTTATACTCGTAAGTGCAAATGAAGTAAGATAAGAATGGTCCGCTTAGGAGAAAACCATGACTTCGGATATTAATACGTCATTGGATGCCACCAGAGCAACATGAAGCAGGATCATTTCAGCTCTTCTAAAGCTGTTGACGTCGTTTGTCGTGATGTGATCGCAAACTGTAAGGTAAACGAAGATCAGACGTTATGTAATTATAGACAGCAGAAATCATTCAAATCGTTAAGGTAACAGTTTTCAATTACCAAGTTCTTCCATTTTTCCAGGTAGCATGATGACTGTGTCTAGGGGGTCAAAGAGAAGGTAGTACAGTGGTCTAGCACCTCCACGTAAGCCGTACGTTTCTGCAGCGAATGCTAAGCGAGGGCTGAGATGTCAGAAAAGGCAACGACATTGTACAGTATATGACGTGTGATCTGGAATGATTAACCACGTTAGGTCTTGTGCTAACCTGTGAAAGAATTTGGATTTGGCAACTATCTGGAGTATGTTGATAGACAGTCCATACTCACAGGCACAAATTTGTGATTATTTAAGACGTTAACTTCGTTTCAGACCCAAGTGTCCAAAATGACTACCTGGTGCTTTCTGCTCTTGAGAAAGAATGGAACATTCCAGAATTTGGACCAAAGGAGCAGCAACTATCTCGGGTAGAATTTATTCGGTTAAAACAACAACCTAGATCGCAGATGAAGATTTTATTGATTTTTGACAGGATTTAAGTCATCTTCAGCTGAGCACTTACGATCGTGCCACCACCAGTAGCAGTCGTGCGGGGCGTGCATTTTAAAGATGACTAGGTCAAAATCGGTCAAAAGTAAATAAAAACATTTGCGATCTAGACTGTTATTTTAAAGAAATAAATATAATTCAGTGTACAACAAAAATCGCCCACATTTCTCCTAAGGTAAATCTGCAGTTCTTCCCAGAAATTGGTGAATGATTCCATACCGCCCGAAGAACAAAGTGTGAGATCTGCAGTATAAAATGGTCTAGAACTGATTAAGTTCCGAATTTGTGAAGGTAGGTAACAATATGCCTTCTGGAATACTAGCGGATAGGAGGAAAGCGATATTTTGGCAGGAGAAAGGAGTAGGTAACGTATTGCTGAAATAAAATTTATGTTATGAATAAAATGCCCCGCCGATTGCATAGTCATTAGAGTTGACGCTCGGATTTTTGGATCGGGATGGGAAAGGAAATCGGCCGTACCCCTTCAAAGGAACTATCTGAACATTTTAGGGAAATCACGGAAAACTTAAATCTGGATGGCCGGATGTGGATTTGAACCACCGTCTTCTCGAATGAGAGTCGATTGTATTACCACCACACCACCTCTCCCGGTGTGAATAATTTCGAACAATTATTACATGTGAAAACCGAAATTTATTATTATAGATACAATGTACGGAAGATGCCTTTCATTTGAAAGGTTAAACGCGTCTCTAACTGTAGTAAACATTACATCGCGGGGACTGAACGCCGCTTCAATTTATAAAGGGAAACGTTATTTCACTAATGCTATAGATTTAGGTGTTTGCGTGGTGAAATTTGGCAATTTACCCTAATTAATGAAATATGTGAAGTCATTCATACGAACACTAAAAGAAATACGTTAAACGTTTTTTATACGACAAATCAGTCAATTTTACAATCAACTAAATACCTAGGAATTACAATTACGAACAAATTTAATTTGAAATAAAACAGAAAATATCGTGGGGAAAGCGAACAAAAGGTTGCGTTTCATGGGCTGAAGACTTAGAAGACGCAACAGTTCTGCTACGAAAAGTGCTTACACTAAATTTTCGGTCCTATTTTGGAGGATTGCTGCGCATTTTTGCCTCCCTACCAGGTGTCACCGATGGAGTATATAGACACATTTGAGACAAGGGCAGCTTATTTCATGCAAATGTTACATAATTTTTCATAAAGATTCCAGAACCGAGTTTAGTGTTAATCGATGGCCCCTCTTTCAGGTTTTTAATCCGATTATCATTATTCTAAATATCCCAAAAATAAATTTAAGTGTGTCACCCTGTATAGAGAGCGAAATCAGAGTAGATATTCTGTGAACTTACATGTCGTCTCAACTCGTATGGAAATGCAACAGAGATACATGTGGAACTAATATGTGATTCTTTGAATCAAAGGTAACGTTTTTCTAGCGAAACCGTGTTAGCCAAATGAAGGCAACCGTTATTAGTAGCAGACTGAACGGCTATTGTGCTGAAATGAATACCGTTCTGATTGGTAGTTCCTTAGTCGTTAAGTGCTGCGGAAGAAAATAAAAACGTGTCGTAAACGCTAATAAAAAAATTACAGACACATTGTTTCCGTCTTTGCCGGTAGCCGCCATATGTTGCTAGTTAACAGTTTGCCACATGGCGCGCAGAAAAGAACTGTCTCCTTTTTCTGAGCTTCGTGAGATAACACGTGCTTTCCGAACTAATTAAGGAATATCAACGTAAAAATACAAAACAGAAATTCGTGTTTCGGCACCTGCGACACGTAGGCACGTCTGAAGACGCTCCGAGGGCATTTTTTCGGTTAGATAATGGTGCTAATCCACGCACACTTCCTGCACGACTTTTCTTACGGCAATTATCGCTAACAACTTTGAGATAATGCAACCTGTGAAGATCTAACCGATACAAAATCGTCACTAAGTGAGTTTGTGTATTATGTGTATTACCTTTGTATGTATTGAGCCAAGTGTACGCTGCAGTAGTTGGAAAAAATAGACTTACAGAAAGGAAAGCACCATTGCTCCGAAACAGTACAGAGGTTTGCTGATGTACTACACGAAGTTTTAAGGCAACAGAACCTGTTTCAAACTAACTAATCACATTGCAAAGGACTTGAATTTCGTGATGAAACATTTCATTGCGTGGATTTCTAGCTCTCAGTAAGAACCAACAACAACAACTGTGACAGTTATTGTTGGTTGTTGTTGGTTCTTACTGAGAGCTAGAAATCTACGCAACCAATTTCGATCCCTATTTAATGGATATAGTACTCCGATGTAGGGACTTGAAGATGGAATAATGGAATGCAGAAAATGGTAGTGAAAGAATAAATGTTTCTGTTAAACATACAGCTGTTGGTATCCTACTTCCTACGTATTCTCATGCGATGTCCACTCCTACGCAAAGAGAAAAAAAATGTAGTGTAGTCAAGGCGGTTACTTAGCAGTAAACAGTTTAGAAGTCGGCACGTTAGTACCACGACTAAGATTCGAACAGGATTGAAAATTGAATATTTTATGTCTGCTTAAATTTGCCCATTCGTTCTCAGAAAATATACGGTATTAATATACAATCTCTGACTGAAAAGTTCGTTGAATGAAGTCAGAACGGTCGATAGGGCAACGTTGCACCTGTGTAGCGGCCCGTGTTGACAACTTGCCCCCACCGTAATTCAGTTGAGCACCGTGTGTGTACGTGTTAGACCTGTTGGACGAAATACTTGTTTAGTGATTTTGTTCTAAATTGAGAACAGGACAATGAACGAGCAATTGAGCAGTTTAACGCTTTGTTTTAAGCTTGGCAACACACAAGAGAAAAGCATGCGATGCTGATACGTGTTTAATGGGGTAAAGCACTGTCCATCAAGTGTGTGGTTACGTCAGTTTTCCAGGAGGCCGGGAAAGTGTTTTTCACAAACCCTGTAACGGACTACCGACGACCGCCCTCTGTGACGAAAACACTGAGAAAGTGAGCACATTGACTGCGATCGATCGTCGATTACCTGTGTGCACAATGGTAGACGAAGTGCACATTAACCGGGAATCAGTGCGACAAATCCTCACCCAGAAGTCAGGGAAGAGGAAAAATGTGTTATCGTCTTGTGCCACATCACCTGAGTGACGATCAGAAGCAGGCGCGTTTAGAGGCTTTACAGGATTTTGTCGAAACGGCGGATGCGACACTCAATGTTTTGAATCGTGTTGTCACTGAGAATGAAACCTGGTGTCTCCGGTACGATCCTGAAATGAAACGGCAAATCATGCGATGGAGTTCTAATTCATGCATTCGGTAAAAACGAAATTTAGGTAAATATTATTCACAAACGCTAATATCTCCGACGAATGCACATCAGATTAGGTATCGAAGTACAGTTTTTTTTATATTTTTGCTAATGCTGTGTGTGACACATTCCACAAACCAATGAGGCACAGACTGAACACGCTCTCAGTCGGTGGTGGGAATGGTCATTGTATTTCAATGATTCGGACTTTACACATCTCTACCGAATTGTTCCACGTTGTTAACGATTGTAGAGAGAGTAGACAACATTTCATCGTACTTTGAGACTTAGAAATGTTGAAGAATTTCGTCGAAGATATGCCAACTTGTTGCTTGATAGGAATTTTTCTTCAGGAACGACTTTTCGCAGTATAGTCCAACTGTTTACAGAAAATGGAAGTGTTAAACCTAAAGAATTAGTCGAACGGTTGCGTGTGACAAACGAAACTAACATATCGAATGTTTTAGTTGCAGGGGCAGTAAATCCTCACATTATTTCTCGGCAAGGTGGGTGAGGTTCAGAAATTTCTCACAGAAGTGTCTAACGCATACTACGTGAACACAAATGGAACCTATTTCATTTATCGCTGCATCAAGAAATGTACGATAACGAATTTAAAAATCACTAAATTTGCATTTCTCAAATATTTTTCTTTGATGAATCAAATTTTAAGAATCGTGCTCAAGTAACTGCGTGGTCATCAGTCCGTAGCTTACAAACTACTTAAACTAAAGTAAACTAATCTAACAACAACACACACACACACACACACACACACACACACACACACACACACACACACATGCCCCAGGGGGCCTAGAACCTCCGACGGCGAGCAACCGCGCACTCCACAGCGAGGTGCCTTAGACCACTCGGCTACTCCACCGCGGCCTTAGATTTTCGGAAGGTCTTGCGCATAAATGGAATGCGTTGTACAATATTATTTCAATTAACAGCAGTCAGCAATTTTGGTACATTCACTAATGTATTTGGAGCACTTTTACGTAAGAATATACACTGGTCATAACAATTAGGGGATCAGTTGACATATCTGGGTTCTGAAGCATCGTCATCGGCAGAATGAACAGAAATGGTTCGACGTCTTTCTGTCGGTTCTACGGAGTGGAGAGAACAACATTACGGCATCCGAAATAGTGGTAAAAACAAAAAGTTCCTGCAGAGCGTGTTGGCGTTTACTTGTGTTTACCCTACCAAACGAATTGCACAAGCAGTTGGATTCAGAAAGTATAGTGAGTAGGTAATGCAATGCAACAATAATGTTACATACCCGAAGCTATGACATGGAGAGCCATAGGAATGTTGGAAGCGGGACAGGCACAGAGGGAGGTGGCTGTATCTATTGGGGTGTCCCAAAGTGTGATTTCCATGACCTGGATGCGATTTCAGGCAACAGGAACCGTTAAAAGAAAGGCAACGCCAAGGCTGTCCACGAGTAGCATCAGCAAGAGATGACAGGAGGCGGAATGCAACTCACCTGCAACGCACGCTCCAGGCAGCTAGAGGACACGCAATATCAACACAGACAGACCGAAATCGCCTTCGACAATGTGGCCTCTACACACGGAGGCCTATGTTGTGTGTCCCATTAAAACGACGCCACCATTCCTCCCACATAAACTGCGTAGAGGAACATCAGGAGTGGAGTCGTAATGAACGGCGCCGAGTTCTGTTCAAAGTTGGGTCAACATTTTACGTTAAGCCGGACAACAGTTGTTCCCTCAGCTGGATAGAAAGTGAAACTCGTAAAAATCCTGCTTATGTGGAAACATGACCTTGTATGGTTGTGGACGAATGGTGTGGGCAGGAGTCAGTATTGACTGACGTGCGGACCTCTATGTCGTTCAGAATGACGCTTTGACTGCTCAGATGTATAGAGACGAGGTCCTTCGACTATTGTTGTATTCTGCACTGGTACCGTAGGGGATCGGTTCCTTTTGGTGGACGATAACGCTCTTCCTTCCTGAGCTGCACTGGTGGGCAACGAGCTTGAAGCTGAGGCAATTGAACGAATCGAGTGGCAAGCTTGTTCACTGGACTTAAATCCGATTGAGCATGGCAGCCAGACCAGCAACTCCCACAACGGCTGCAGAAATTGATACTTCACTCTTGGAAGAATGGCCAAATATCCCTCAAGAGCTGATTCATAGCCTTACACTGTTCATGCCACGCATGTGTGCAGCTGTAGTGCCCGTTCCAGGTGATCACATAGTATATCATAGGCCAACAATTATGACTTTTTACAATTATGGTAGCCCCCATGGTACCTCATTCTAAGTAAATGTCTTGTAAACCTCAAATAAAGAGTTCAGACAGCTTAGAATTGTAACCAATATCTGAATAAAATACGTTACCACATGTTCAAATGTTTGTTAAGCTTAAGGGACTTAACTACGGGGTCATCAGTCCCTAAACTTACAAACTACTTATGAACTACCTACAACTAAGGACGGCACAAATATCCATGCCCGAGGGGGGAATCGAGTCCCCGACCGTAGAGGCCATGCAGACCGTGACTGAAGCGCCTCAGCCCCCTCGGCCACCGCGGCCGGCTACCATATATATAATGTGTATGATCCCTTAACTGTTTTGATCACCGTACAACCATTTTCCATTATAAATTGGACTTTTGCGTCAGGTGTCCAGTGTTATGAAACCCAGTTGGGTAGACTAGGGACAGCATGCTTGAAACTGAGGGAACTGAACGAATGGTGTGGCCAGCTTGTTCACCGGACTTGAACCCCAACTGAGAATGTCATCGATACACCCGCACACATATTGCAGCCAGACCAACACTTTCTACATCGGTTGCAGAGCTGGATATTGCACTCATAGTCGAATTACCAAATAACCCTCAAGAGCTGATTGATAACCTCAGACTGCTCGTCCCAAGCAGGTGTGAACTGTACTGGCCGTCCGAGGTAGTCAAGCAGTGTATTAAATGGCAACGAGAATGACTCTTTCACTATTATGGCAGCCCCAGGATGCCTCTCTCTAAGTAAACGCCATGTAAATCTCAAGTAAATACTTGTGACAGCAAAATATCCTACAGTATCCCACACAAATTACAATTGTAACCAAAATTTGAATAAAATACGTTACCACATTTATATTGTGTATAGTAACTAATATAATATTGTTTTTAGTAGTGCACGACCATATTCCATTCTAAATTGGAATTTTGCGTCAAATGTTATTGCACTCAGGTGGGTAGGTTAGGAACAGAAGCTAATCACGTGACACAGGTTTCCGTTCTGAAACGTCAGCGCAGCTGTGTAGGCTTCAGTCGTGAGAGACTGTCCCTGTCCCCACAGGTCAAGTTCTATAGGTACCTTTTATCCAAACTGAAAGTTTTTCATGCCAATATGATTTCCGGTCAAATTCTATCGGTACCTTTTACCCAAACTGGAAGTATTTTCATGCCAATATGATTTCCGTTTTTTACAGGTCTCTGTTAATACTGGGACGTCTCTACAAAAGACAACGCTACCTCTTGCTTTTTGCATTAATGCAGGTGCGAAAGCCAAAGTAGACGTTCCAGATCTTTGGGAAGTGTATGGCGAAGAACCGTTGCCTCATAGGTCGGCTCAGAATTGGTTTAAGCGATTCAAAGACGGCAATTTAGACCTGAAAGACATGCATCATCCACCGCGAATTGCTTGATCGGAACCAAACAGTGTATGCGGAACTCCACGTCGTAACCAATGCGGCGACTCAACAGCGCTGCCCAGCAAAAAGCATCCGCTCGGCGCCAGAGGCTCGTCTGCAACACGACAACGCGATCACGTCGCCAAGAGAGCGATTCACTCGCTTCTCTGGGAAACGCTGCCGCGTCCTCCGTATTCTGCCGACTTAGCGCCTTCGGCTTTCCATCTGTTCCGATCTCTCTCGAAAGCATTACGTGGCGTCCCGCTCAACAATGACGTACCATTAAAGTTTCACTGGACAATTTGTTGGAGTGGATGCCATGTGATTTGTACATCGAGACAATGAACCGGTTGCTTCCATCAGGTTATAGCCTGGATTCAGCAAGTTTAATGAAGATACTACAGGAGAAAAGGGAAGGAAGGAAGGAAGGTTAGGAGAGAAGAGATGATGTGTAGGTGGAGTGAGAGATAATCGGAAGATGGTAGAGATAGTATCGTATTCCCCTCAACATTATTCCCTCATCATCGAGGTGCAAGTCGTGCAAAGGCCGTCACCTAAAGACGAGTTGCATCAGGCGGGTCGAACATGGTCCCAGATGGGGTCTAATGGCCAAAAATGCCACATGATTGTCATCATCATCATTACCATGAATCATGTGGGGAAATTCCTCCAAAATAGTGATAGTGGCTGATACTCAGGGGCCTAGAGCGCCAAACCTTTTAATTTCATTTGTCTGTATTAAAGAGACCAGAAGCCAGATTTTATTTTCCGTTTACATAATTCCTCCCCAACTAACAAAAAATTTTACGGTTCACTATAGTAGGTTTCCTGACTGCTGTTAGGACAGTTTTTTCACACAAGACGCGTTTCTATAGTCTGACATTTTGTCGTATTTCAATTCTTGAGGAATCAACATGGCGTCGGTTTCCCGATGAGATTTCGTCTTCTCTAGCTCCTGGGGCGTTTCGTATTTTATTTACTCTGCGATTCTATAAATCTGGATTACACAGGGTTGTACATTTTATTTACCTGACATACAGAGTGAGGAACTTGAAACTGTTATCGGAATATTTGAAAGAATATAAATCGGATTGAAAAAAGGGTGCAATAAAGCTTTTGCACCGCCAACGGAGACATCCATTAACATAAAGCTAGACCCCCTGCACAGCTCTCCTCCTCCGAGAACTGGGAGAGATTGGGGACTTTCAAATCTTAAATAGGAACCCCTATTTTTCACTGTAGATTTATATTATTCAGGGGAAATATATGTAACCTTCGTATGAAACTTCTTTTCTTTGTTTCATGATAGCTAAATGTTCAAATGTTTGTACAGCTTATGGGACTTAACTACGGGGTTATCAGTCCCTAAACTTACAAACTACTTATGAACTACTTACGAACTAGGACGGCACAAATATCCATGCCCGATGGGGGATTCGAACCCCCGACCGTACTGGCCGTGCAGACCGTGACTGAAGCGCCTCAGTCCCCTCGGCCACCGCGACATGATAGCTAGCACTGTAATAGGCAAAAAAGGAAAATGAGTTGAAAATATTTCAAAGAAATCCATATCCGATTAGGAAAATCAAAATTTAGTTTTTCATATTTCTGATAATTTTATCATGTGAACGGTCTACCCTCCCCCAATACATTCTGAGACTACTTCTAGCGTTACTGGCGAACATCGATGTGGACGTTGTAGTGATCGGTTCCCTTCGGGGTGCTTGATTACTGTGAGTCCCCTTGGCTCCAACAAGTGTTTCACCAAGGCAAATGATCGAAATGATGTCCGTTGGATCTAATGCACATTGCAACCCTGTGTCTGAAAGACAATCCTATATTTGTATCTCGGCGCTAATGGTTATACATCCATTGATAACTCGATGATGCATATAGACTGGGGTTGTTGGTACATTTATGGAAACTATCTCTATTACCCATCCCCAAAGGAAAAAATTGGCAAAAATCAAATTGGGTGAACGCGAGGGCCACTTTTGAGAACCTCCTAGTCCAGTCCGTAAAACCTGATAGTTTCCATTCAAAACGTCTCGAGATATCCGTGAATAATGCGCTGTGGATCAATCGTATTAAAAACACATTGCCATTCTTGATTGAAGTGGAAAATCATCCATTAGTATGCTATAACGTTACCTAAAATATCGCTGTACTTTTTACCGGACAGATTGTCTTCTGGAGTACCTGAGTACCTAAAATACCGTACCAGACGTTGGCACTCTGTGGGCTTTAGCGTTCAGCTTGCCTTAACAAAAAGTGATTCTCCACTGAACAGTAATTTATAAAATCAAGTGTTAAATGCGAACATTTTAGGTTAAACATTACCGCGATCGTTACTGATACCAAATGAAACATGTTTACTGTTAGTAGTCACTATTTTGTTTTTATCTCCCGCAATCGCGTCATTACTATTTTTGTAACACATTATGTATGGGACCCTGTTGCCTTAAGACTAAACAGTGGTCAAGATTTGATGTAATATACGTGACCAAATTAATTATCAGTGAACAGTGAATATTGAAAACTGTATTTCAGTACCCTATTGAAGCTTTTCTCGCAAAAATTACTATAGTGAGAGCAGTCAGTGAACTATTTACACATAGGCGATTACATTAATACAGTATTTGTAATATAATCTTGACTTCATAAGTATAAATTACTTTATGATGTACAATTGTTTGTTTAAACCAAGTAAAAACCCTTTGTGTTTGATACATATATTTCTTTTACCACTTGGAGTATCACTCCAAAAGAATTTTATTTTTCTTAGCCTCCTTAATAAACAGTTTATTGAATTTAAAACAAGTCCAAAGTGCGCGCCACCTACTTTCGCCGCGCACCGCCATGCACGCACGGCGCGGCGTTCTTACGACGACAGCCACGAGCGTCCTCTGCTGCAACTCCGCTCGTGGCTACCACTGAACGACATCGTTCACTTGGGACTGAGATAAGAACCCGTTAAGACCTTCGGAATCAGATAGGCACCAGTGAAGACTTGGCTATCGGATAGGCACTAGGCAGATCCCTAGCTCAACTATGTATCAGCATTCTGCAGTACTGAGCTATGTACAAGTTAAGTATTGTATAAATTCTGTGCAATATATATCTCGTTCTAATTTACTCTAGTGTTTCTAGTTTCTGCTCCCCTCCGTACCTTCACAAGCGTCTACTTTTATTCCTGTGTCGGTCTTCTTACTCAGCCACCGACACCTACGACGGAAACGAGACACAAAAGCGGCGACGAGGCTGAGACACAAAAATACTCTATTCAGTAACTAGGGGCCCTAGTTTTATTTCTTTTCAGGAGAAAGAATTATTGAATTAATGTGGTAATACAGTTAATATTTCAAGTTACAGAGCATGCGGCCTACGCGTTTAAGTTACATATTCCTTTCATTTTTCTGGTTGTTTTCACATGAGAACTACCACCAGTACTAATCAAAAGAAAATAACCGAAGCTCGTAGCTTAACAGCTACTTTCGGAACATACCATGTCGTATGCACAACCTTTAGTTTATCGTGCAGCCGGGTGGGCGGGTTCACTTGACATCAATTTCCGATCGTAAACGTCGACGCAGGCGTGTGGGCGACTATCCCGAGGCACTGCCTAGCCCGTGAGGCATGCACAAATAGTTCAAGACCACAACCACCTACGTTCAACAAACACGATCACACCTCCACAAAGGACCAAACTTGACGTAAGGAAAAAAAGTCGGTAAAGTACTTGCCCACGAAGAGCAAAGATCGTGGATCGAATCCCAGTTAGGCTGGAAGTAACACGTAACACACTGTTCTGTTCAACATGAAATTCTTTATCGATCACCACAAAACTTATGACCAAACAATGTATTTCTCACGAAAAGGTTTCACTTAAAGAAACATATCAAAACTCATGGGCAAATCCACTATTATTTTTTGCTGTCGGCGTATGTGTCACACACGCTCGTGGTTATGTACATGCAACTACAGTTAGCAAAAATAAATTATTTAGAAAATTTATTTTATACATTGAAGAAGAAAAGGTGCTGTTTCCAGCTTAATCGGCTTGAATCTGTATTTAACATTATTTCTGTATTTTATCATCAGTATACCCTGTATTATTTTTTCTCGTGGACCCTACTGCCAAAAGTCATCAATCAGGTGACGAAAGTCATGAGATGTCTGTTAACATCTACGGTCTACGGATACAAGGTAAAACCAAGGTCCCTATTCATTCTTGTTCTTCAGTGTTCAGCCCTGAGGTTCGTTTACAGCAGAGCGCCAGTCCTCTATTCAGTTTGCCTTCTTTATTTCCCCGTATGTACTACATCCAACATCGTTAAAATTTGAATATAATAAATATAGTATGCTGCATTGTTCGTTTTTTATTAATGTTTTTGCAGATCGATTTCAATCACATAATGATCATCTTCAATGCACCAGTCATCGAAATATCAGCTGTGCATAATCATATGCCATATTAGCTGAATGTAACAGATTTTTTTTAACATATCAGTGTAGTGTCCAACCATGAAATGCATTTAATAAATGCATCAGCTATGCATAATCCTATGCCATATTAGCTGAACGTAACAGATTTTTTTTAACATATCAGTGAAATGCATTTCATGGTTAGACACTACACTGATATGTTCAAAAAAATCTGTTACATTCAGCTAATATGGCATAGGATTATGCATAGCTGATATTTCGATGACTGGTGCATTGATTGAAATCGATCTGCAAAAACATTAATTAAAAACGACTAATGCATCGCTGACCACACCGTTCCTAAAAATGGAATCAAACCTCGTTCAGATTTGCCGGGTCGCCCCGGCGATTTCTTACCTCAAGAGATTCTTCTACTATTTTTCCAATGTGATGCTGTGTCTTAGAATGTAGCCTACTAGTTCGTCTCTTCTTCCCAGGAATCTGGTTTCCTGAAGTCTTCGAAGCACCTCTTAATTTGTTGCCCCCTCTCTCCAGTTGATCTTCATCGTACTTCGGTAGCACCACATCTCCAGGACTTCTAGCCGTGTTCTGTCTTCTTTTCCGACTGTCCCAAGTTTCCCATCCATATAGATCCACACTCCAAATAAAAGCTTTCATTACTCGATTCCTTATTTTGAGTTCTTTCTCAAGTTAAATGCAATTTTTGGGCGGCTGTATTTAGCTCACAATTTTCTTCCGGCTTCTACAATCTGTTGTGATTTTGCTTCCTATATAAGTAAATCCCTTTGTCGCTTCTAGCTCCCTTTCTTACTATTCTTACTTTCATAGGTTCATATTCTGTTTCAGTACTGAATACCATCACTTCAGTCTTTTTCTTGATCATTCTCATTCCTTACTGATTACGTAATATGATTTCGACTCTTCTGAGAACTTTCTCTAGATTCTCTCTTGTCGCCGTGACCACAGCATCTGCGTAACGCAACATGTCGATCTTCTGCATTAAGCATACTGACTGGATAATTACACTTCGTAAGTGGTAGTATGAAGACGATGCTAATGAGACTCCCAAACTGGTAGCCTAATTAAAAGAAAAACCTATAATTACGACTTTTGGAATTTATTTTCTTAAATACTTACCCGCCGCAGTCTCAACGATGCAAAGATAGAGATAATGAAGGTTTAATTTCGTGTCGGACCTCCTTTTACACGGCGAAGTGCACAAATTTGACTCTGCATGGACTCCACAAATCGTTGACAGCCCCCTGCGAGAATACCGAGCAATGCTACGTTTATAGCCATCTACATCTACATACATACTCCGCAATTGGCAATTGACACTAAATAAAGAAAAGTGTGAAGTAATACACATGGCCACTAAAAGAAATCCGCTGAACTTTAATTACGCGATAAATCAGTCAAACCTTAAGGTCGTAGATTCTACCAAATACCTAGGAGTTACAATTACGAACAACTTTGACTGGAGAGAACACATAGAAAATATTGTGGGGAAGGCGAACCAAAGGTTACGTTTCCTCGGCATAACGATTCGAAGATGCACCAGCTCCACCAAAGAGACTGCCTACATCACTCTTGTGCGTCCTCTCCTGGAGTACTGTTGCCCCTTGTGGGACCCTCACCAGGTGGGACTGACGGAAGACATTGAGAAGGTTCAGAGAAGGGTAGCTCGTTTTGTTCTATCACGTTACGAGGGGGAAAGTGTCACGGAAATGTTGCAAGAATTGGGGTGGGAATCATTAAAAGAAATACGTTATTCATTGCGGCGTGATCTGTTTGCGAAGTTTCAATCACTGACTTTTAGTTCTGAATGTGAAAATATTTTGCTAGCACCCACCTACTTAGGGAGACATGACTATCCCAATAAAATAAGAGAAATCAGATCGAAAACGCAACGATTTAGGTGTTCTTTCTTCCCGCGCGCTATTAGAGAATGGAACGGTAGAGAAAAGTTATGAAAGTGGTTAATGAACCCTCTGCCAGGCACTTGAATGTGATTTGCAGAGTATCTATGTAGATGTAGATGAATCCAACCAAAGGTTGCGTGGCGGAGGTTACTCAGTACCACTACTAGTTACCTGCTTTCCTGTCCCACTCCCACATAGAGAAAAGGCAAACCGACTACTTTCCTGCATCCTTACGAGCCCTAATCTCTCTACTTACTCTTGTGGTCTTTATCCGGTATGGCAGTAGAATTGTCATGCAGTCCACCTCAAATTCCGGCTTTCTAAATTTCTTCAACAGTGATTCTCAAAGAGTACGTCGCTTCCCTTCCAGCTACACCGAGTTCCCGGAGCATTTCAGTAACACTCGCGCATTCATCGAATCGTCCAGTTACAAACCTCGCCACCCACCTTTGAACAGTGAGTAGTACAAGCCTTTACACGCGGTCTCATGTTCGTATGAAACGCATATTCCGTAATTTCTCCCAATAAACCGAAGTTGAATATCCACATTCCCCATGACTTTCCTTACATGCTCATTCTATTTCACCTCGCTCCGCAACGTTAGACATATTTCTTTGACGCGACGTGTGAAGCAGCACAATACTACATTGTGGGACCAATTTTTTTTAAACCCATCAGCTTACATTTTTATACATTTCGAGCTAACTGCCGTTCCTCACACCAACCAAAACTTTCTCCAAGCCAGTTTGAACCATACTACAGGCATTCAATGACAACATATAACCTCTCCCCTATCCTTCACAACTGGTCGGTATGCGATAATTAGAAAACGACCCGTGTACTTAGATGGAAAAAGCTATCGGTAATGAAATCATTGATGTACAAACGCATTGTTCGAGTCGGTCACGCATTTGGCAACCTATCCCATATGTTCGTACATTCGTATGAAGTCTGAAGTGCACCACTGAAATATTTGTATAGTTTATGGGACTTAACTACGGGGTCATCAGTCCCTAAACTTACAAACTACTTATGAACTACTTACGAACTAGGACGGCACAAATATCCATGCCCAAGGGGGGATTCGAACCCCCGACCGTAGTGGCCGTGCAGACCGTGACTGGAGGTGCGCCACAGTTCAAACGCCTTTGTGAAATCAATGAATATACGAAGTCTCTGTTGCCCTTCATCAATGACTCGCAAGATGTGTGAAAAAAAGAATGTTGAGTTTTAATCTAAAGACGAGCTGATGCAAGGACAAAAGCTTCACCTTCTCAAGCGAATATCTCGTACTCGATCCGACAATGTTTTCCAGAATTCTACATCCTGTATGAGGGTTCGTTCTTTTAAGTTTCTTATAAATTATAGCCACCTGCGGTTTTTTTCCCTAGTCGCTTGGGAGTTTGCGTGCCACCAAATATTCGCGATAAATGCGTGTTAAGTAAATGACCAATGCCGGAGAATACTCGTTACAAGACAGAATTTAACAGGTGTGACTCACAGCTTACTTGTTAGTTCAAATCATGCGGGCGGCTTGCGTGCCAAGTGGGTTTGTTAGGTTGTTAGCGATATGACACTGCATGCCAGGTGCCTTACATGTAATTGGCTCTTATTGGTTACTGTAATGAGTGTACGTACGCCGTGATTTTGTCTTTGTGTTATTACTGTAATGATCTGGAGGCAGGCGACGCGACAGAACTGTTGTCGTAACATAACAGAGCGTAACATTCTTATTAGACAAACCAACAACATTGTCATATCCCATTATTGCATTATATACTGATGGAGTGTATCGAATTTAATCCACGCTTCTAGTATAGCCTGAACATGACCGTGGGTATTGGTACAAGAAACATTTGTAACCCTGCATATATTTCAAAACATTTGCGTTAATGATTTAGAGATGACGCTGATACAAAGATAAAATCCTTCCGTCATCGGGCGAATTTCTAGTATTTTATTATGATTATCAAGTATCGATATGTAGGTGGGTGCTAACAAAAAATGTTCGCTTTCGGAAGAGAAAGCAACTTAAGAAATTTTTATAAATAAATCTTGGAACAACGAATAACGCTTTTCTTTTAATTATTTCCATTCCAACGCGTGCATCATATCCGTGGAACTCTCTGCCTCTTGTTGGGATATTACAAAACGAACTTTCCTTCTTTGTCCTTTAACTACACCCTTCGACAGTCCCATCTGGTGAGGAACATACATTGTGGAGCAAAACTCTAAAACATTGTAGGCAGCTTCTTTGGTAGAACTATTACATTTGTTTTGACAATTAATATCACCTTTCCTACGATGTTTTCCGTGTGTTCATTCAGTTGTAATTTGTTCGTAATTACCATGGTAGGTATATAGTTGAATGTACGGACACATATATTTTGATGAATTGTCATGTATATAAAGTTTGACGTATTTCTTTCAGTGATCATATGGATGTCTTTACCCTTTTTATTATTCGGGGTCAATTGCTAATTTTCTTACCATGCGGTTATCTTATGTAAATGATTTTGTAGTTGCTTTTGATCTTGGGGTGACTTTGCTCACCAATAAACGACAGCGCCACCGGCGAACAGACTAAGAGAGCTGCTCAGGTTGTCTCCTAAAGAGTTTGAAAGACAAAGAACAGTACGAAATCTGTAACACTTCCCTGAGTAACGCCAGATATCACGTCAGCTTTCCACGATGACTTCCCTCCAGTTACTGCAAACTGTGTCTTTTACGGCAGAAAAGTATCAACCCAATCGCACAGCTCAGACATTTATAAGATCGCATTCGCCTCTTGGAGGCAGTTGATAATGTTCGAACAAAGTATGTGTTCCAAAATTCTGATTCAAATCGTCAGTGATATTGACCTGTAATTTTGCGGATCACTTCCATTACCTTTGTCGAATACAGAAGTGCCCTGCCTCACTTTCCACTGTTGGGGTACCACTGAAGTCCGCGCGAAAATTCGAGTTTCTGTAAAAGACTGCCAGTCTTGACGATTTCGTGTTTGTTTGAATTTCGTATGCTTTTATCTTAGCTTCTTCAACAGTGACCTAAACTGTTTTGTGTACAATTGAGGGTCAGTCCTCTCTTTTATTAAATTATTTGGTAAAGATCAATTAATTGCTATCAATATTATTTCTTTGAATGTAAGCCATATATGATGTTTACTTACAATGTTTGTTTTGATGACTGGAGACTCTAGGAAAGTGTTAAGTGACTTTTTATCTGCTTTGTGGTACAATTTATGTTAGTAACACCATATGTTGATCGTTTGCGATAGACTTTTGACAGCTCGAAATTTAAGTGCAAATAACGTCTTCACTGTTCATCCGAGGCAAAAGTTGAAAAACGTATTTTTAGAGGAGAAACTTCTCTGCAACTTTGCTCTGTTATTTTCTTTCTCATATGTCGTACTGTTCCACACATATATGCACAAATAAAGGCCGTTTTTCAGCTATTATACGTCGGATTGAAATAAATTTCAAGAGTTGTACATAACTGAATATCGAGTAAACATTGTTTAATTTTTTTTCTACATTTTGACTGAGTAAGTTGCTACATACACATAAATACATAATTCTTCATAATGATCTATTGTTATGTACTTTTACAGTAAATCATTTAGTGGACGTTCCAAGAATGGTTTGAGGTTATTTTATCTAGGAATGAATGAATCGCAGGAAAATACTTTTTATACAGAAATAATTAATAATCATTATCATGATTATTGGCACTAGTTTTGTTATTTCCGAACGCGCCGCCTCCCCAATACACAAATGTTTTCTATAATTCGATTTCTTTGCAAAGGTCTTCCACAGAGGCTGAGGAAAAAATAAAAACAAAATCACACTAGCGTGTTTTTCCGCCCATTTATGCCAATATGTGAGACAAAGAAATTTAAAAAAGAATATGCAATAGTATATATATTAAATATTATATTATTTATTTGATTTTCTATACTTTTATGAAATATTTTATATTACATTATTACTTTTAAAAAATGCCAAATGGTAATGGGAAGAAATGCGTTTTTGAAAAGAGAAATTTCGACGATAAACAATACGGACTGGAACATGATAGAGGCTTTTGAAATGTTGTGTTACAGAAAAATGCTGAAGATTAGTTGGGTGCATCGCGTAACTAATGAGGAAGTACTAAACAGAATTGGGGAGAAAAGGATTTTCTGGCATACCTTGACCAAAAGAAGGGATCGATTGGTAGGGAACATTCTTATACATCAAGCAATTGTGAAGTTAGCCTTGGAGGAAAGTGTGTGGGGTAAAAACCGCAGATGGAGACCAAGAGATGAATATAGTAAGCAAATTCAAATGAATGTAGGTTGCCGTTCTTATGAGGAGATGAAGAGGCTTGCTCAGGATAGAGTAGGATAGAGAGCTGCATCAAACTAGTCTCCGGACTGAAGACCACAACAACAACATACATCTTATTTCGTATTATTTGTGTTTTTATTAGGTTTTTCTCTGAGGTATTTGCAAAAATCGTGAAAATTACAGGAAAACCTAAAGTATATCGTAAATCATACAAGTGCTGTTTTCGAAAAGGTATGTATTTCGTTTAATTATGATGGATCTGGGACTTCCATATTCGGTCGCGTTGCGACTACTATGTGTTCACTAGTCCCTGCATGTGTATGATGCTCTCTTCTTTAGCACAAGATTATTCGTTGCTAGGAAGTTAAGTGTGTTTCACATCAGTCTACTATTACAGTGCGTTTATTAAATAATTGCCCGAAATAGTTCACAGAGAATGCGTTCAGAACAATTACGGAATATATTTTGTTCTTGCCTCAGTTTTTGAAATGTATTTAATCTAACACATCAAGGGTAAATTAAAGTTACCATCAATTACAGTTGTGTAATTCGGGTACGTTTTTAAAATTTGACTCAAGCTTTCTGTGAACATTTCTACAATTTATCGTCTTAGTAAGCTTATCGGTAAAAACGCACATTAATAATTTATTTTGGTTGTCAGGTATAATCTCTATCCACACCAACTCACACAAACCATATATTTCAATTTCGTTACAGGATAAACCACTTCTGACAGCAGTAACACGCCACTACCTACATTATTCAATCTATACTTTCTGGACACCATTTGGTACTTCGTAAGAAGATCGCCTTAACTTACCTCCGGCTTTAGCCAGATTTCGCTGTCGATAATGACTGGTGCTTAAGCGCTTCTATTAACGCTTGGAACTCCGGTATTTTCCCCACACAGCTACGACAGTTTTCAACTATTGGACTAATGGCACGCCGGACGTTCTGGACGTCCTCTGGACCCCACAGCTCGCCCTTAACAATGGTGCCCACTGACTGAAGCCTCCAGCGTCCAACGGAAGTTTGTTAACCGCTTCAAGCTGGGATCTAAATGTCCTGTTAATTTCATTTTTAGCCGTCTGAATTCAATTTAACATACATCACTTACTGCAGTTTTATATTCTCTCTATTTATACGTTAAATTCATTATTTCATGTGATATCCAAGGATTTTTTCTAGGTCTTGTCTTTCAACCTATTTAGTCCTCTGTGGACTTCACTGTTCTATTTTCAAAGCTAGGTTTTTTAAAACTATGTTACTTCCCCTCCCCCTATCCCTTTTCCGTCAATTTATGTCTAAATTTACCTCTGAAACTCTCAGTAACCTCAGGTAAATTTTTCCAGGATCTCATTTCTTTATATTCCGACTTCCCGGTAGTCTACAATTTACAGTTGGATATGTCTTACAGTTAAATCCTGGTTTCGAAATCTGTGTCTTACCATTATAAAGTCAATTTAGTGTCTTTTGGGGTCTCTTGGTCTTTTACAATTATAGAACCTCTTGTCATGATTCTTAAACCAACTGTTTGTGATGGTTAGATTATGCTCTGTTCAAAATTCTACCAGGAAGCTTCCTCTTTCATTTCATTTGTACAGCCCATATTCACCTACTATTTTTCGTTCTCTACCTTTTCCTACTACTGAATTCCAGTCACCCATCATAATCAAGTTTTCTTCTCACTTGTCTGATTAAATTTTTTCTATCTTGTCATACATTTTTTTTTAAATCTTCTCACCTCAACAGGCATATTTATCGGTATCCCTAGTTATTACTCTCAATGTTCCGTGGTATGTTATGGTGCTCAGGAACCATTTACAACCGCTTACTGGCCTCTCAGAACTCTGTCAGCTGTGTTGTGTTTCAAGATGAGAACGCACCGCAACATCGCTCCCTGCCGTGATAACGTCCACAGGATATCCAAGGAGAGATTGTCACCCAAAATCCCATATTTTGAAACCCAGCTAACATTCTGAATGTCAAGCACGCTCGAAACCATGTGTCCTACACCCTTGAACAGATCAGAGGATTTCCAAAGTATTTGGTGTTAATTGCGTCCTCAGGAGTAGTAGCGAACAATTTCCGATCTCCCAAGCCATTTTCCTGTGGTCCTTAGCGCCAAAGGAGGCCCTGCAAGATATTAGGAGACGTGTTTTGTTTTTAAGTAAGTACAGTTTGGCCACACCGCGGCCGCAGCGCTGCGGTCGGCGTTCTGCACATGCTCACTGGGTACTTACAATCTTGTCTCCACACTGACTCCATTACAATCTGATTCTTCCTTGTTTACGTTTTGTACTGAGTGTTTAAGATGCCTCCGATAATCGTGAGTCCCGCTAACTGAAGTACGGGCTGTTATAAGATTTCTTAGTGCTAAAGGCCTAAAAGCGATCGATATTCATCGTGAGATCTATGCAGTTTACGGGAAAAACATCATGAGTGATGGAATGGCAAGAAAATGCGTCAGATCATTTAACGAAGGCTGCACAAATGTGTATGATGAACAACGGAGTGGGCGTTCTTCGGTTGTTAATGAAAGTTTGATACAGGAAGTGGACAATAAGGCGAGAGAAAACAGACGCTTTACGATTTCCTCCATGCGGGATGACTTTCCTAATGTTTCTCGTAGTGTTTTGTATAGGATTGTGACCGAGCACTTGAATTACCGAAAATTGTGCGGCGGTTGGATACCGAAAATGTTGACGGATGTGCACAAAACCAATCGTTTATGCAGTGCATTGACTTTCCTTGAGCGGTACCATAACGACGGTGATGCTATCTTAAACCAAATGAAACATGGGTGGCCTACATACACCAGAATCTTTTGTGTCCCAACTTCGTCGCCGCTTTTGTGTCCCAGCCTCGTCGTAGGTGTCGGTGGCCGAGTGGAATAAGACCGACACAGGAATAAAGATAGCCCGCTGGTGCAGGTACGGAGGGGAGCAGCCAGAAACTATAAACACTAGAGTAAATTAGAAAGAGATATATATTGCACAGAATGTAACAATACTTAACTTTTACATATTACTGCAGAATGTTGATACATAGTTGTTAGAGGCCTGCCTAGTGCCTGTACAATAGCAAAGTCTTCACTGGTGCCTATCTGATTACGAAGGTCCTAACTCGTTGCTATCTCAGTCCGAAGTGACCGATGTCCTTCAGTGGTGGCCACGAGCGGAGTTGTCGCAGAGGGCGCTCGTGGTTTTCGTCGTGAGAACGCCGCGCCGTGCGTGCATGGCGGCGCGCGGCGAAAGTAGGTGGCGCGCACTTTGTACTTGTGCGACACCACACCCCTCCCCCCCAAACCGCCGCGCCGTCGTGGCGTAGGGCTGAGGGCCACGGCGACGGCACTGGGAGGAGGGCCTGGGCGGGGGCGTTACTGGTGGGACGGGCGTCGTAGCTGAGGCTGGGATCGAGACGCCGTCCGCGCCCCGGCATCCGCCTTGCGATCCTCCAGGGAACCCACCGAAACCTGGGGAAGGGCGCACCCTGCCGCCCAGATTGACCAGGTCATCTTCTTCTGAGGTGCGTAGCCCAAGCTGGAGGGGCCCGCACGGCCCGGAGTTCCTCTCGGTGACGCTTTCATCTGCGGCGGCGACAGCGGCGGCGACGACTGCATCGGAGGTGCGTCCACCTCCATGGGTACGATCTCGTAGTCCGGGGACGAACGATGTGGTTGTGCTCCCTGGCGGTGAACTGGGTCTGGAATGAAGAAACCCGAGACAGGATCGCGCGGCCTATGCAGACGCAATTGGTTTGCGTGGCTCCGCAGCTCCGACCCTGTGGAAGAACGTACAACATACATATTGCGACCGAGCACGCGCTGAATGGTGCCCGGCAACCATGTCTTCATGTTGCCAGCAAACACCCTGTACAGCACCGGCGTGGAAACCTGAAAACGCGTAGCGCCATACGAACCGACTCGGTGCGTGGGAGGCTGCAGCAGGTGAAGGAGAGTGCGGTGACGGCGGCCGTGTAGCAGCTCGGCAGGAGACGGGCCGTCACGTGGCATGCACCGATACGTAGACAGGAAAATTTGAAGAGCTTGCTGCCTGGAGTGCTGACCTTTCATCTTCTCCATGTGAGACTTGAATGTTCGAACGAAACGTTCTGCTTCACCATTGGACTGAGGGTGAAAAGGTGCAGTGGTAATATGCTGAATACCATTCACACGACAAAACTGTTGAAATTCCGCACTAACAAACTGAGGTCCATTGTCACTGACGATAGTTTCAGGCAAGCCTTCGATGCAAAACACTGATGTTAAGGCACTGATTGTACTAGAAGCTGTCGTTGAGTTCATGGCAATCACAAAAGGAAACTTGCTGAAAGCGTCTACAACAATTAACCAGCGCGTATTCCAGAAAGGTCCGGCAAAGTCAATATGTAAACGTTGCCATGGTCCCTTGGCGCGTGGCCAGTCTGAGAAACGCTGTGGAGGAGCCGCCTGATGCTCCGCACAAACTGTACACTGTGATGTCATGCTCTCTATCTGAGCGTCCATACCAACCCAGGTACAATGACGTCTGGCCAATTGCTTTGTCCTAACAATGCCCCAATGTCCTTGATGCAGGAGGCGTAACACTTCTCGTTGCAGGGAACGAGGAACAATCACTCTTGCTTGGTCGTTGTCGGTATGCAACAACAGTACACCCTGACTTAAAGATAATGCATGACGTTGTGCAAAATAACGTCGAACCAGAGGCCGATCAATTTCTTTGGCTCTGGCAGGCCAACCAAAGCGAACAAAACGTGCTACCACACTTAAGTCTGCATCCGCAGCTGTTTCCTGTGCAACCCGACGAGAGTTTAAAGGAAAGTCTGCGACAGCGGAAGCATCTCTGGAGTCTATCTGACAACATGCCATTTCTGAAGAATCAAATGATACATCCTGGCCAACCGGAAGTCGGGAAAGTGTGTCCGCGTTAGCATGTTTAGTGGTAGGTCGGTACAAAATCTCATACTGATAATTAGACAATATCAAGGACCATCTCTGAAGCTTTTGTGCCGTTCGTGGCGGAATTGGCTTTGTGGGTGAGAACAACGACGTGAGAGGCTTGTGGTCTGTCAACAAATAGAATTTTCTGCCATACAGATAATGATGAAACTTTGTGACGCCGTAAATGATTGCTAAGGCCTCCTTTTCTATCTGACTGTAATTCTGTTGCGTCGGCGTCAGTAGCTTGGATGCAAAGGCAATAGGACGATCGTGACATCCAATACGATGTGAGATTACAGCGCCCAGACCGTACGACGAGGCGTCAACTGCTAACACTACAGGCTTCTGTGGGTCAAAGGGAATCAAACATGCATCACTGAGTAGTGCAGACTTTAGTTTGTCAAAGGCAACCTGACAATCTTTAGACCATACAAAAGGAACATTCTTCCTACGTAAGTGATGCAGTGGAGCTGCAATCTGAGAGGCATTGGGAATAAATCTGAAATAATAGTTCAGCTTTCCCATTACTGCTTGCAATTCGTGTACATTCTTAGGAGGAGGCAAATCTTTGATTGCTCTAAGATGTGACTGTAACGGATGGATTCCTTGGGCATTAATCACATGGCCTAGGTACTCTATTTCAGTTTGAAAAAAAACGAACACTTTGCTTTATTACAACGTAGACCTGCTGCAGTCAACACTTTGAAAAGGCACTCCAGGTTTGCTAAATGTTCTTCAACTGTACGTCCGGATACCACAATATCATCTAAATAGTTCGAACAACACGGTACAGAAACTGTCAGCTGTTCCAAAAAACGCTGAAAAATAGCGGGAGCGGAAGAACTGCCAAAGGGTAGGCGTTGAAATTGAAAAAGGCCCATGTGAGTATTAATGACGAAAAACTTTTTTGACTCGTCATCAAGTGGAATCTGTAAGTATGCCTCTGCTAAATCAATCTTGGAAAAGAAGCGAGACTGTCCTAATTTGTCCATCAGTTCCTCAGGTCTGGGCAGAGGGTAAGTGTCTACAATTGTTTGACTGTTCACTGTTGATTTGAAGTCCGCACAGAGACGAAGTTTTCCTGACGGCTTGGGTATAATTACTATAGGCGAGGCCCACTGACTCGCAGAAACAGGAGAAATCACCCCACTATCTTGCCAACGTTTAAGTTCTTCGGCAACTGTATCACGCAAGGCGATAGGCACTGGTCTAGCTTTACGAAATTTTGGAACTGCAGATTCTTTTAAAGTTACATTTGCCACGAAGTCTTTTGCACAACCTAGTTCCGGCGAAAACAAGTCACTATATTTGTCACACAATGCATTGATTTTGTCCTGAGGCACTACTGACGAAATTTGAAGCACATCTCTTTGAATTGATAAACCAAACAAGTCGAATGCATCTAGTCCAAAAATGTTCTGTGTAGATTTGGCCTGAAGAACTACAAAAGCAACTGTCTTTGTGACACCGTGAAAAGAGGCGGGCAGGCTACATGTTCCTAGCACGGGAATATTTTGACCTGTATAAGCTGTTAACACTTGCTGTGACGGCGACAATTTTGGCGAACCCAGAAGTTCATAAGCATCTTTATTTATTAATGTGACAGCGGAACCAGTATCAAGCTGAAATTGCACCGTCTTATTTTCTATGGAGAGAGTCACAAACAGTTTTTGCTTGCGGCGCTCGACAGGTGAGCGAATGTGGGCAACGTCTGCTACGGTTTGTTTACTGCGCTTGCGCGGGCCGCGTAGTGAAGTAAGCGGCGCAGACTCGGCACGCAGCGGATTAACAACACTGTCACTAGATGGCACTACCGCCGGATCGGCGTCCGCGCAATGCGAGGCTACTACAGAGTCACTAACTACTGCACTACACTTTTGAGTAGCTACTTGATGTCTACTGTCACTAGCTACACAGTACTGGGCACTATTACAAGGAGCAGTTGCAGAAGGCACTATTTTCACTACAGGAATGCACTGTTCATAGTCATTTTGCTTGTCCCGAACCCGTTTCCGTTGCACTGTTTTACGCGCTCGTTGGCGCTTGCTACGTGGTGCACTATATAGTTTTGCCATAGGCGCAGAACTACTTTCTTGAAATTGAGATCCAAGGAAAGCACTGTTCAATTCCACAGCCCGTATAACATTTACAGAATGAACTGTTCTCGCACTCTGCGAAGCACTGTTTCTAACGGTACCGTTCTTTGAGTTGTTAATTTGCATACACACAGACTGTACATGTCCTGATTTGCCACATTGATAACAGGTTGCGTTGCGACTAGGACAATGAGCGCGCTTGTGGCGAGACACACACTGGGGGCAAGATTTACGTACATTTTTCTGAAATGAGCGTTGGCGCCCGTTATTCAAATCACTGTTTCTAACACGACGGGGCGACCTTTGTGTCGCACTTTTACACTGGCTACTGTTCACTGTCTGTTCAGCACGGCCTGTACTATTGTAAGAATCACTAGTGCTACACTGAGAACTACGGCTAGGAAAGCGTCCGTTACGGCGCACTGAATTTACACTGTGGCTTTGCATTTCTACATCTGCTAAGTCAAAAGTATCATGCGCTTCTATAAACTGCAGTACACTGTCTAATGAAGGGTCTGACTGTTTTAGAATTGCTGCCCGAATTCTGGGATCCTGAATATTCTGCGTAATCGCATCCCTCAACATCACGTCACTATACGAAAGTCCACAAGAGCAAGTAAATTTACATTGGCGGGTTAAGCCCTTCAATTCCGTAATCCACTCTTGGTGTGACTGCTGCGGTAATTTTTAAGTCTGAAAAATCGGTACCGTGCAGCGGCTACAAGAACTTTTCTCTCATAATGAGCATTCAGTGCATCTACAATTTGTTCAAAGTCTACATCACGAGGAGATGCGAGAGGGAAAAGTTTTTTCAATAGTACGAAGGTCTGGGGGCCCACAATCGATAAGAAAAGGTTCTTCACTCTCTGACCTGTAATTTGATGAGCCGCGACGAGTTCTTGAAACTGTGCGAAATAGTCGCTCCATTCTTCCTCACGTTCGTTGTACTGGCGAAAGGTAGGAAGCGGTGCAGCGGCAGGTGTGGGCTGCTGATGTGACGGCTGTTGTTGTTGGTGAGCAGCCTGTGTCGTCAACTGCGACACGGCCTGCAGTAGTTGAGTGATTTGCGCTGTCTGTAACTGAATAATTTCCATTAAGTTTGGGTTCGGGGTAGTGGCCATGCTGACCGATTAGGCGCCGCACATACAAGTAAATTATAACAAAACACAAATGCAATATGAAAGAGGACACTCTGCAACAAAAAAGTCCACAAAACACGCAACTGAATATGTTCCCCCAAAAATCTTATAATAAGGGTGGGTGGGCGGGAGCAATTTTTGCGTGCTCCGACTGCTGCTGTCTGGCTGCTGTAAGCGGGCTGGTCCAAGGTTCTATCACTCCTCGTCGCCACTTTTGTGTCCCAACTTCGTCGCCGCTTTTGTGTCCCAGCCTCGTCGTAGGTGTCGGTGGCCGAGTGGAATAAGACCGACACAGGAATAAAGATAGCCCGCTGGTGCAGGTACGGAGGGGAGCAGCCAGAAACTATAAACACTAGAGTAAATTAGAAAGAGATATATATTGCACAGAATGTAACAATACTTAACTTTTACATATTACTGCAGAATGTTGATACATAGTTGTTAGAGGCCTGCCTAGTGCCTGTACAATAGCAAAGTCTTCACTGGTGCCTATCTGATTACGAAGGTCCTAACTCGTTGCTATCTCAGTCCGAAGTGACCGATGTCCTTCAGTGGTGGCCACGAGCGGAGTTGTCGCAGAGGGCGCTCGTGGTTTTCGTCGTGATAACGCCGCGCCGTGCGTGCATGGCGGCGCGCGGCGAAAGTAGGTGGCGCGCACTTTGTACTTGTGCGACACCACAGAATCAAAGCAACAGTCCATGGAATGGCGGCATTCAGATTCACCTTGAAAATTGAAGTTTAAGCAAACAATTTATGCCCGAAAAATCACGTGCACAACTTTTTGGGGCAGGAAAGGAGTATTGCTCGCAGCAGCTTACTTTAAGACATTGCACAATCTGTGCCTTTCAATTCAGAACAAAAGACGCAGTTATTTCAGCAAGGGCATCGTTTTGCTGCATGACCGTCCGCATGTGACTAATCATATTTTCGATGGGAAACTCTAGATCATCCTCCGTACATCCCTGATCTGACGCCCAGTGACTATCATCTGTTCCTGCACTTTAAGAAACACGTGGGCGGTCAGCGCCTTCAAGACGATGACGAAGTCAAAACAGTTGTGATGCAGTGGTTAACAAGTCAGGCGGCAGACTTCTATGAGAAGGGTATTCAAAAACTGCCCCATGACATTTGCTAAGTCAGTGTGCCGTGACTCACTATGGGAAACTGTATATTTGCAGCACAGTGCCAAAAGATGTAACAGGAGACCAAAAGCACGACAAGCACCTTCGCAACTTTCTGATCAGAAAGGTAGACCACTGTAGCTGCGTGTTTACATACGTCCATCCGCAGCAATAAGGTCAACTAAAATCGTGAAGTGAGGTGAAATGCTTCCTATCATTTTAGAAACATCGTTTTAGATTTCCGTCTGTAGGCTTCTGATATCAAAACATTCAAAATTTCATCCTCTACAATATGCCACATAATGAGAGCAGCCTGTGTCATGGTCTACTACTGGACAAACATTTTTTTCATTATGTACTGTAATTTTTTGATTAGGTTTATCTTCTTGAAGGTTAATCCTGCAGTGCACTAGTAGTAGTTTGTGTTTCTTCAAGAGCAGTGACAAGTTATGTCCAGTCTTAAGTTACTACCAATTCTTGCGACATCCAAAGCAGGTAATATGTTAGTGCTAAATGATTGCAAAATCAGACAACAGATAACGTACTGATATAGCTGTCACAGCGCCATCTTTGTGTACTCTTAAAGAGGAAATGTTTACAGCCATAAGGTTGACTGTTATTTCAACATGTGATGCAATATGGGACCAAGCCACAGAGAAGCACTCGTGCTTCCAGCAGTCGACTGAGCGAGGTTGGAAGGAGCCAAATAGTGATCTTCCAAGTGGCGAGAGGTTATTCCTAGATGCTAGTTGCAACTGCTAACATACGCCCTTATATGAGGTTGTTGCCGTCTACACAGCAGAGTCGTCCACCAAGATCGTTGCACTGAAACAATAGCAGTAGCAGATCGTAGAATTACAACAGAATAGGCTTTATGATCTGAAAAACATTTGTCTTTCACAGGTTTTGTTCATGTGTGGAACCCTGCCCAGCTCTCAGTACCTTCATAATGCTGTAACACTTGGTATTTAGCCATTATAGCAACATAAAGTTGATGTGCTGTTCGCATAGCATAATGCTCGTCAACAAACTGGGCATGAGAACGTACTCTGTAAGACTGGAAGACGTGCCGCGACTTTGGTAGTCAGCGCGATCTCCAGACTATAGTCCACGTCACGTGGGAAGGCACCAAATTTTTCAGCCATTCTGCGCATCCCCCTCCATTTCCGCACTGGCGGACAATAATAAACATTCTCTAGGCACCTGGCTGGCCGCGAGTTACGCAGTGTTTCTCCTATAGGCTCCACTGTTGGCGCTCGGCCTTTGCTCCTCCCCTTCACGCTGTCCCTATCGCTCAGTCTCTATGCGCGGAAACGCCTTCCTACATGACGCCAACTATAGTCTCCATGTCGACCACGTGTGGCATATGACGGGGCGCAAACTGAACGGATGCCAGAATGAGCGATTGAATTGCCGCTCATGGAGGCTACACTATGTGTTTCGGCATGGATTGACACCAGCATCGTGTCATTTTCTTACACTGCAGTCCGGTACTCTTGTTTTGCTCTTATTAATGTTCGTCTGATAACCTCCTTCACGACACTTTACATCCCGTTCAATTGCTCAGCCAGGAGCTTTGTTGTCCCTGACAGAATCACAATATCATCTTCATACCACAAAGTTTTTTTTTTCTCCGTGAACTGTAATTACTTCTCCAAATTTACCCTTGCATTCTTTCACAGATTGCTCAATGTACAGATTCAATAACACTTCTGAAAGCCTAGAACGCTATTTTACTGCCTTCCCAATCAATGTGTTCTTATGACGCCCGTAAAATCTTAAAATTGAATGTCTGGTTTTGTATATGTTGTATGTAAGTATTCGATCCCTATGCTTTAGCCATGCTACCCCCAGAATTGGAAAGAATGTAGTCAACATTATCAAAAGGTTTTTCCTAGATTTCTCCAAAATCCTAACTAATCTTTCCAGTGTCCCAGTCTGTCAGTTTTTCCATTCTTCTGTAATAAATTCGACTTGCTAAGTTACAACTATGACCTATTAAACTAATAGTTCTGTAATTTTCACACTTGTCTGCACTTGCTTTCTTTGGAATTGGAATTATTATTTTTTCTTGAAGTCAGGGGATATTTACCCATTCTTATATATCTTGCACACAAAGTGGAACAATTTCTTAATGACTGGCTCTTCTAAGGAGTTTAAAAATTCAGAGGGAATATCATCTACGCCAGGAGCCTTATTTCGACTCAAATCTTTTAGTACTATGTCACATTCTCCTCGCAGTATCATATCTCCTATCTCATCTTCCTCCGTCTTCCACGTCTACAAAACTGCCTTAATTTCCGTTGTATAGGCCCTCTATATATTCTTCCCACCTTTCATCTTCCTCTCATTCCTGGGTAAACGTTTCCCGTCCGAGCTCTTGACTTTCATGCAGTTTATTTTCTTGTCTCAAAAAGTGTTTTTTATTTATTTTCCTGAAGGCGGTATCCCTTTCCCTTAGTAATACGTTATTCTACGGTCTTGCATTTGTCTTCTAGCCACTACTGCGTAGCTAGTCTTTACTTCCCGTCAACCTCATTTTTTCAGCCAACGTTGCTCCCTTTAGCTTGTTGCAGTTGTTGCATCGTTATATTTTCACCTTTCATCAATTAAATTCAGTATATCCTGTGTTACCGAAGGATTTCTCTTAGGACTAGTACTCCTACCTATATGATCCTGTGCAGCCTCATTACTTCATCTCTCAAAGCTCTGCATTCCTGTTTATTATTTTCCTATAATTTCAGGCAAACCTTGCCTAACGCTCCCTCTGGAGCTGACAACGACCTCCGGTTCCTTCAGTTTAGCTAGGTTCCATCTCCTTACATCTCTACATTGTTATAGTTTCTTAAATTTTAATCGAATGTTCATTGCTCGGAACATTGTTTAGCAATCTACGTCTTACATAATAAAGTGAATTAGGTACTTCTTAGAACCAGAATACAAAGAAAAGGAGGCAGAAGAAGAAGCAGGTTTTAGGGTTGGAATATCAACAATTGATCATTTATTTTGCCTACAACAAATAATTGAAAAAAAATAGTTCAAGCACAGCCTCTACATTTCGTGTTCATAGATATAGAAAAAGCTAATGATAGTCTACCATTAGACAGTTCATGGAAACCTTTACTATTAATAAGAATAAATCCAATAATAATAAAAGCAATTCAAAACTTATATAAAAATTCCAAAAATAAAAATTAGTAAATATTTATCACCTGAATTCCAAGTTACAAAAGGATTTCCTTCATGAAGTAGCATCTCACCTACATTGTATTAAATACACACGGAAGTAGCTTTATAGAATTAGAATAAAAAATGTCAAACCATGGGAATACTAAGAAATGACAGAAAGATATACTGTTTATAATTTTCAGATGACTAACTGATCGCAGCTCAAGTCTATGAGGATATAGAGTATTTGACCAGGAAACGATGCAAGAGTACAAAAAATCAGGATGATTATGATTTCGCCGTTAGGCCCGAATTGGAGTAGTGTTCGGCTTGCCTGCTGCGAGTGTTCTTAGCTGACTTCACATCAGTGACATGCGTGTCAATGATGATGAAATGATGATGAGGACGACACAACACCCAGTCCTCCTGCAAAGAAAATCTACAACCCGACCGGGAATCGAACCCGGGCCCCTTGCGTAGTAAGCCAGCACGCTGTCGTATATATATATAAACGTAGATCTATCTTTTGCGGTCGTCGGTTCAGTTTGTTCTTGATCGTTCTCTGATCATTTGGCTCAGCTTTTTTATTACAGAGGGCGTTGGGCCTCCTGACCGGTCGCGCTGAGCCACGGCGCCCGGCTCCACTAGACTACGGTGGCGGACAGAATCAGAATTAAATATGAAATTGATTAAAATAGTACATGGCAATTGTTGGTATAAAGGAAGACTTAATATTAGAAGGGATGTGGACAATAACAGCTACCGATGAATATAAATATTTAGTTGTGAAAATTACAAATGATGGGAAACAAGGCAAAACAAATTAGTCTAGAATAAATGCAGTCAATTTCTTTATTGAACGGAGTTCTCTGGGACAAATACATAACATCTGATAACAAAGTACGGATATCTAAAACAATATTTAGGAGTATTATAACTAATGGTTCAGGAGTATGGACAACTAAATGGCATCTTAAAACATAATTTTTAGCAACAGAAATGGATTTCTGGAGTTTTTCAGCAAGAATATCAAGAAGAGAAAAACAAGAAATGAAGTAATCAGAGAGAAAATGAAATGTAAAAACTCAAATATCGAATTCATGGAACAAAAACAGCTATAATGGTATGTACCGTACATGTCAAAAGGGAGTTCAGTCAGCAATGAGGAAGAACAACATTCCGGAAGATTTATGGACAAACAGAGAAGAATGGAAAACAATGCTTTGTAAACTAACGTAATCAAATATAGGTGCTGGGAAAATATATTGACATTGTAAAAAAAAAAAAAAAAAAAAAAAAAAAAACAGAATAATAATAATAATAATAATGATAACTTTCGGTGTCTCTTGGTCTCATGCACGTATACAACCTTCTTTCATGAAGTTTTTGTGATGATGAAATTGAGCTCTGGGCTAAGCTCTACCATGTGACCTATCCTTCCTTTCCCGAATCCGAATTCACCTATATTCGTCATTCTCTTCCTTTTCCTACTCATGAGTTCCAGTTCTCCATGACAATAAGTCTTTCCCCTCCCTCTGAATAACTTTTTCTATCTCATAATAATTTTTCTCAATATCCTCATCATCTGCACAGGTAGATGGCATATAAACTTGTACTCTTGTGGTCGGTGTTGCCTTCGTGTCTACTTTGCACGATTATGCGTTCACAATACTGATGACAGTAACTTAAACATCATTCCTATTTTCTTATTCGTTATTAGATCAACTCCTGCATTCCCCCATCTCTAACTGATTTTAGATTTATAACTTAGTATTCACCTGACCAGAAATTGTGTTCATCATGTAGTACGAACCCAGATTTCGGATTGATGGCTAAAGCATCAAACTCGTCTGCAAAGAGACTTTTACTCGCCTGTAAAGAGACTTTTACTGCTTCTCATTCAACACAGCGTAAAAAGAGAAAGAAGTATCTGAACAGTGTGGCGTTACTGGCCAAATAAGCTGTCCTGCATGCAGACTACACAGGAATAAAGTGTTCAGCCTTGAGCTGCAGAACGGGAGTAAGTTCGTAAACTATGACGCTCGTGGGCTCAGAGATTGGCAAATCCAGATAACAAAATTCAGAACAGTAGACTGCAAAACGAGGGGTCAGGAGTAGTTGCCAGCCATAAAAGTTGAACACCAGAAAGGATCCAGCGACTGTTATAAATAAATAAATAAATGGTTCTACCGGGAGCTCACCACAAATTCGAACGTCTAATTCAGAGCCAGTTGTATTTTCACGTTAATCCTACAATACGGCGGCGGACATATGTGATTACCTGGAAAGAAATCAGAAAGGGAACTGCGGAGCAAGGGGAAGATTTCTCTCAATAAAGAAGCGTTACTGTCATTGTGTGAATGGAGACAAATTACACACACAGTACACGGATAACCGAGACGTAACTGGATACGATAGTCGCGCCATTGAAGAAAAGTTACACATCTATTGGTGGGCGTCGTACATTTTGTAGTGGTACCTGCTTGTTTATACTCAAAGGAAGCACTTTCCATAATATGTCGGCTGAGTAGAGTATTGTGTATGAGAGTAGCTGCCATTCTGACTCCCTTCAGCAATCGGTCTTCATGCTGTACCAGTTGTTTCCGGAAACCAACAGTGAAAACACTTTAACATCACGTGTTACTTTAGATCTTGGAAACTAAATTAAATAAATATTATATAAGTACTTTGTATCGTGATGGATAGGATATATAAAAACATATTGCTGGTTTCTGATGTATCGAATGGGTACAATCTAATATATGAAATTGATGTTTGTTTGTCTTTTTGTTCGTATTTTATACACGGCCATACCATACAGCCGATTGCGATAAAACTTTGTTAAGTCATTGGTTGCACTCACTAAATTTAACTTCGTATGGTCTATGGCGGACGGTATTTTACAATTAATTAATTCGTTTATTTCTCCTTCGTGCTGGAATGACTGGACGGATATGAAATTCAAATATTTGTAAATCTATGGGAGCAAACTGCGTGGTCATCAGTCCGTAGGTTACAAACTACTTAAACTAAGGTAACTATCCTAAGGACAACACACATACACATATGCCCCAGGGAGGATTCGAACCTCCGACGGCTAGCGGCTGCGCTCTCCACAGCAAGGCGCCTTAGACCGCTCGGTTACTCCACCGCGACAGTGAAATTTGGAACATAGGTATGTTATACCCTGATTAATACTTGGGCTACTTTTAGTAAGCCACCGTACGGTGTGTGGCGTAGGGTACCTTACAATGGGTTAATATGACTGCTACTCCTTCGTGCTGAAAGGTATGGACAGATTTTAATAAAAATTAGAATCAATATAGCTTATACCCTGCATTAATTCATGGGTTACCTTTCATAAGCTATTGTACGGCGCATGGCGGAGAGTACCTTACCATGTGTTAATACGTTTGTTTCTCTTCACACTTGAACATATAGACAGATCTGAATGAAATTTGGAATGCAGATAGCTAATACCATGAATTAACGCACGAGTTACCTTTAGGAAGCCAACGTACGGCGCGTGGTGGAGGGTACCTTGCAGTGGATTAACACGTTTGTTACATCTCACGCTGAAATGGCTGGACGGAATTTAATGAAATTCAAGATTCAAGATAGCTTATGCCCCGAATTAATACATGGGCTACCTTTCGTAAGCCTTATTGGGTGTATGATGGGGAGTACGTTACAACAAACCTCCAAGTTGTTCGACTGGTCACTATGCAAGTCAGCACATAAATATATGTTTTCATGAATGAGATTTTCATAAAACCAGTGAATTTATCATGGTGGAGGGTACCTTGTGACTGTGACACCATTTGACCAGTCACCATGGAACTTGATGTATTTATGTATGTTTTCATACATGGGAGGGAGAGGAACAGGTGGAGGGGAAGACGTGCAGAAAGGGAAAGTGAAGAGACGGTCAGAGAGAGGGGAGAGCAGGAAAATGAGAGAGGAGAAATGGTGACAGACAGTTGGAAGGAGATGAACAGAGGGAGGGGGAGCCGTAAATGGACGGAGAAAGGACAGGAGGAGACGGTTGAGGAGCAGGTGAACAGAGAGGAGGGAAAGGTGGCGATGCGCTATTTGAAAATAGGAAACCTCATATGTACTTGTTCCTGTTTTATTTCTATCATTCATAACTACAAAAGCTAACACTTTCTAATTTCAAACTTTAGTTGCACAATTATTTCTTCTTTGGCAGCAACACTTCAGGTATCAGCTAGTCCTTATATATAAATTGAATATTTGTGCGTTGGTACCGCTAAAAACCTCAGGAACAGCATGGTCGATTTGAATATTTATTGTTTTGTTTGGTTTAATATAGGTGTGGTTTATAATATAATGAACAGGAAACACAAAGAAACAGGTGAAAAATCAAAATCTTCAATCCCACGCCTATTATTCTCTTGAAAGGCAGTCCTCCGTACACAACTGTTTGAAGCTGAAGCCGTAGGAGGAAGAAGGGCCGTATTGCTGCGCCTCTGCATTATAATATTAATACGTGAACGCAGACCTTGTTTAGGGTATTGGACGGATCGCAGGTGGCGGAAAGTGAACGTTCCGTCAGATATGGTGGACAGCTGCGAATACAGTCCAGTACCAAGGCTAAACAAAACCAAATTCACTTTACGTCTACCTTGTAGTTAGCGGCAAAGTGGTCAAGTCAGCGTCTGTTCACCAGTGGCACGACTAAAATTCGTATCCTGGAACCGAGTATATCAGTATTAACACTTTGAATTCATTCAGTAACTCTACTCAAACCTACCTAATTTTAATAATCACAGTATTACACCAGGTGTTCAAGTCACCGCCAGTATTACTGTCGCAACTGGTCTTTCCGATTTTGGGGCGGCGAGGTTAAAATGCATTGTGATCCAACAACAAGTCGGAGTCGTTTGGTTAGTTTAAAACCAAAACAAATACATTTTTTTCAACACTTGATATACAAACGTTTTCACAACGTGGTAAACTTCAAAATTTGGAGATACATTAATGAAAAGAACATTCAAATTATGGTAATTTAAGATACAAGAATGACGAACAATAACACCATAGACTTCGGCAGTTGTCACCTTTTCAAAAGTAAATCTGATAAAAGAAAACTTGACGAAGCCACTACGGTCGGGGGTTCGAATACCCCCGCGGGCATGGATATTTGTGCCGTCCTAGTTCGTAAGTAGTTCATAAGTAGTTTGTAAGTTTAAGGACTGATGACCACGTAGTTAAGTCCCATAGACTATACAAACATTTGAACATTTTTTTGATTTGATTCGTAGTTTTTTACAGGCCAATCATTATACACTGAATATAAATAAACTTCAAACACTAGTTAACGTTTTTTTCTTATATTATACATTTCACAAACTTAAAGCAAACTATACATCTCGTCTAATTCTGTTAATAAATAGTAGCAGACTGTCTGTACTCATCAATCTTAAAACATTTGATGGTCGAATACTCTTTCTCTTGTTGAATCATAGTTATTTAATTCTACCTATGTAATTAATCTGCAATAGATATTTTCTTTATCATGCGCTGGATCAAATATATCGTATTTTGTGAATAAAATATATATTTCGTCGTAAAATTGAGAGGAAAAATTAATCTCCCTACTCCCGTTTTCATTCCTTGTCTCCTGCCATATGTATCGACATACCTGTCAGAGTCGTATCACTCCAGCTGCACGAGCCCCACAACGTTACAGTTCCTCCACCAGCTTTCCCTATTGAAATGAAGGGTCCATAGATTAATGAGGTTGTCTCCACACCGGTACACGACCATCCGGTCGATACATTTCTAAAAGAGACTTGTCATACTAGGCAACATGTCCCAATCATTAACAGTCGAATTTCGCTGTTGACGGACCGCAGGTGAGGCATAATCTTTGTGTCGTGAAGTCAGCAAGGACACAAGAGTGGACCTTCTGCTCCGAAAGCACATCATGACAGTTGAGTATATCTGACTGTTCTATTATGCCATGTCGACTAAAACTACACAGAAGTTCGGGTCTTTGAAGACGAAGAGACCTCCGTACTTGTAAGAAAATCGCGACCAGTGAAGCGTGTTGTTTTGGACACACAGAAGACAGTAACATCGAAATGCTACACTCAGCAGTGCCTTCGGAAAGGTATCCAATGTTTGAAGAACTTCCGACACTTGTCCGGAAGTACCAAGGATTTCAAAATACACTCCACTATTGTGGCGAGAGGTGGGCGATAAGTCTTTAACGGTGTTTAAATATTGGGATACCTTCCGTGTTTGTTTAAGTATGTCAACACCGATTTATATATATATATATATATATATATATATATATATATATATATATATATATTTCGGTTAGTGGGTGTTTGAGTATATGAAAGGAATATCTTCCCTTTTGTTCAAAGTCTACTAGGAAAGTACAGGAATTTCCGATTAATTTATTAAATATTTGCAAAGTAATTTCTGCCACATTGAATACACATCTTCATTCTCCGAAACCAATTCGTAAATCTGGTCTCCCAATGTTTCTGTAGGAAGTAAGGTACGCTCGTTGTTTCAAACCCAAGGAGGTCCTCATCACTTGAAACGTGCACTCCTTTCAGCTTCATATTGACCTGCAGGAGAAGGGAAAAGTCAAAGTAGGAGCGAGTGTACTGTAAGCAGGATGCTCAAGTAGTTTCAGTCCTGAACCTCGCAAATATTCTGTTCATGCTTCAGAGCGGTGAGCTGTAGCGTTCTCGTGATGGCGGTACCAAGTATCAATTCCTGATATCGGTCGGAAGTTCTTCAAACATTGGATACCTTTCCGAAGGCACTGCTGAGTGTAGCATTTCGATGTTACTGTCTTCTGTGTGTCCAAAACAACTCGCTTCACTGGTCGCGATTTTCTTACAAGTTTGGAGGTCTCTTCGTCTTCACAGGCCCGAACTTCTGTGTAGTTTTAGTCGACATGGCATAATAGAACAGTCAGATATACTCAACTGTCATGATGTGCTTTCGGAGCAGAAGGTCCACTCTTGTGTCCTTGCTGATTTCACGACACAAAGATTATGCCTCACCTGCAGTCCGTCAACAGCGAAATTCGACTGTTAATGATTGGGACATGTTGCCTAGTATGACAAGTCTCTTTTAGAAATGTATCGACCGGATGGTCGTGTACCGGTGTGGAGACAACCTCATTAATCTATGGACCCTTCATTTCAATAGGGAAAGCTGGTGGAGGAACTGTAACGTTGTGGGGCTCGTGCAGCTGGAGTGATACGACTCTGACAGGTATGTCGATACATATGGCAGGAGACAAGGAATGAAAACGGGAGTAGGGAGATTAATTTTTCCTCTCAATTTTACGACGAAATATATATTTTATTCACAAAATACGATATATTTGATCCAGCGCATGATAAAGAAAATATCTATTGCAGATTAATTACATAGGTAGAATTAAATAACTATGATTCAACAAGAGAAAGAGTATTCGACCATCAAATGTTTTAAGATTGATGAGTACAGACAGTCTGCTACTATTTATTAACAGAATTAGACGAGATGTATAGTTTGCTTTAAGTTTGTGAAATGTATAATATAAGAAAAAAACGTTAACTAGTGTTTGAAGTTTATTTATATTCAGGGTATAATGATTGGCCTGTAAAAAACTACGAATCAAATCAAAAAAATGTTCAAATGTTTGTATAGTCTATGGGACTTAACTACGTGGTCATCAGTCCTTAAACTTACAAACTACTTATGAACTACTTACGAACTAGGACGGCACAAATATCCATGCCCGCGGGGGGATTCGAACCCCCGACCGTAGTGGCCAGGCTGACCGTAATTGGGGCGCCTTAGTCCCTTCGGCCGGCAACTACGAATCCACGAACGTTCAAATTACTAGAGAGACGTTTGTAAATCTATCGGACTCAGTTGCTGGATCATTAGTCCGTAGCTTACAAACTACTTAAACTAAGGTAAACTAACCTAAGGACAACACAAACACCCATGTCCGAGGAGGGACGTGAACCTCCGACGGCGAATGGCCGCGCGCACCGCAGCACGGCGCTCCAGCACGCACGACTGATCCACCGTGGCGCAGTTCAGTGATTCTTCCATGTAAACAATAATCTCACACAAAACCAATTTTTCAATTCATAATTATGTATTAATTTTAACAGTATACAGGTGATAGGTACTGGCTGATCACTTGCATTCATTCATGTCTACTGTCCATTCTGACAGACTTGGGCAATTCCAGCAGAAAAATGCGACACCCCACACGGAATTGCTACAGAAAAGCTTCAGGAAAATGCTTCTGAACTGAAACAGCTCAACTAGCTTCCAAACTCCCCAGACATGGACGTAATTGACCATATGGGACACTTTGCAACGTGTTGTTGAAATGAGATCTCCACCCCCTCGTACTATTACGAATTTATGAACAGCCCTGCAGTATATTTGTCATTAGGACCCTCCAACAAATGGCTTGTAAATAGCGGAAAATCTTCGATGAAAAGTGCGACTGCGCTCTAGAGCACCTCCTAGCGGCGTGAGGTGTGAACTAAAAGTGGGAGCGAACGAACAAGTAAAATTGTGAGACTCAGAACACATACATCATTCGTCGGCGTATTTTATAGAAATATGAATGTTTAAACAGGCTACTGTTAAGCCTACTGACATCGTTTACTGCCGCAGCGGAGTGGCCGAGCGCGCTGAGGCACTACGCTCCGATGCGCGAGGCAGTTCCCCGTCGGCCGTTCGAATCCTCCCTCGGGCATAAATGTCTGTGTTGTCTTTAGTATAAATTAGTTTATTAGTAATTTGTACCTTTACGTACTGATGACCCGCAGTTAAGTCCCACAAGTTTAAAAAACATTTGAAAAATTTTTTGATCATTTACTTCAAATAAATAGTGTTTTTAACGCTTTGGTGAACATTTTTTTAGAAGTTGTATAATATTCGTAAGCGAAGAATTGACTTGGAGAAAAAATTAAAAAGAAAAGTACAACAGCAATTTTTATTTAAATCACTTCATTTAAAACGCACACAAGGCTTTAGAAACATCAGCACAATACCTTCACTGTCAGCAATTGTATTTAAGAAAAAATATACATTTAAAATTAGGCCTTACATTTTCATTGTCATTTCACATATTGGGTCTGATGCACGGCCTTCCGTTTTGCTCCCTAGCTACTTATGGAAACTGCGTTCATGTATATTGTTATACTTACGTCATGCATCGTCTTACTTTCACTTCTAATTCTATCAACAAAAAAAACTGTACACATTATGATGGGTATTGTTTGTCCGTCTAAGCAACTGCAATAAGTGCGATCGTCTTTCACCAGAAACGTTTCGTTTCTCTGAAAATAAAATCTCTTCAGGGGTCTGATATGAGAGCTAATTAAAATCTGATTTGTTTTCATACATCGAAAATAGTTCCTTAAAAATTCGAAATATCTAAACATTTCTACCATTTTAGGGCATTGAAATATATCGAATGGCAAAGATGAAAATTTGTGCTAGACCGAGATTCGAACCCGGATTTCCCGCTTTGGGCAGCGGTCGCATTAGCCAATTATTCTACCCAGGCACGCTTCCCTTCCAACCCAAATTCTCATCTTGTAGCGCACTACGGTTGTAGTGCCCCTGCCCATTCGATTCCACTTGTTCCCAGCCTATATTGGATTCTGGCAAGGGATCGAGTGTATTAATGCTTCCGCATTGAATTTGTCAATATACAATCATATTGATATACGAATATACAATTATTGATGTGGTGTCTGTTCTTTCGGACATGGCCTAAAAGAACAGACACCGTTTTTACTTATGGATATTTTTTGTTAGATTTTTACTTGACTTCATGAAGCGCTATGGTAACGCACAGTTCTTGGCAGAGACGATTGCTTTAGTTTCTTCTGCCCTGCACTTTAAAAGAAATTTTATGTAACATAATTTCTTAAATGGCGTAATAAATGTAAACGTTGCAAAGTAATTTTGATACGCAGTGAATTAAAATACAGAGTCAAAGATGTCAAGGCAGTTATGGCCTAGAACTCGAACCAACAGATGGCACAGCTATCGGTCTCACCTGACGAACACATGTAAGTGCAAGGAGGTTAGAATACAGGCAGACGCCCTTACACTGAAAAAGTGAAGCCTGCCTCCACCATATTGCTAAGTTTTGGCGAAGTGTTCGTATTGTAAAGCCATTGTTTTATGTCACTTAAAACAGCAATAAAACGTCCGACAGAGTGCAAATTAGCAGCTAAAATTAAGTTTTAAAATATATTATGATGAGTATTTATTACTATTTATTGAATAAAGTATATTGCTTGAAAGTACATGCTTTACAGTGACTGTCAGTTCAACGCATTAACACTAAGATGGTCAACTTAACGCATAGTTTTAACGGAGAAATAGCATTCCAAAACTGATCAAGATGGCGGACAGGCTTCAACTAACGTACGTGCTCGGCATAGACAATGCCATCTCCCTTTATTCTAACCTCCTAGTGTAAAAGCCACCGAGTTTCCGCTATTATCTTCACAAGCTATTTCCCTCCATCACTACCTCAGACAGTAGTCAGTCCGTTCCACTTCGTGTTGCTGCAGTTCCGAGTGCTCCCTAGGCCCTACACGATATTAGCCCGCGAGAACTCGCGCCTTTAAAAGTGACGCGATCGATCGCGTTTATAGCATTTTTCTGACAGTCAAAGGAAAGTTTGTAATGTATCTAATATGTCTAAATAAGTATTTGAAATGTAAATTAGATGGGTAGATCACGTAACTAATGACGAGGTGCTTAACCGAATCAGGGAGAAAAGGAGTTTCTGGCATATACTAAGAGAAGGTATAGATTGGTTGGACACATTCTGAGACATCAAGGAATTGTCAACTTAGTATTAGAAGGAAGCGTGTGGGGTAAAAATCGTAGAGGAAGACCGAGGGACGAATATAGTAAGCAGATACAAAAGGATGTAGGTTGCCGAAGGTATTCTCAGATGAAGAGACTTACACAAGACAGGGTAGCATGGAGAGCTGCATCAAACCAGTCTGAGGACTGAAGACCACAACAACTACAATTACTGAAGCAATAACTTTCATCATTTGACAATGATCATTGATAATTCGATGACAGGTGTCACTTGCACCCCTTGGCATCCAAACGAGAGATAGAAAGTTATTATCTTTCTGCAGGGAGAAGAAATAAAAACACTGCGGTTTGCCGATGCCATAGTAATACTGTCAGAGACCACAAAGGATCTGGAAGAGCAGTTGAATGGGATGGACAGTGTATTGAATGGAAGATATAAAATGAACATTAACAAGAGTAAAACGAAGGTAATGGAATGCAATGTCAGAAAATCAGGCGATGCTGAAGGAATTAGATTAGGTAATGAGACAACAAAAGTAGTAGATGAATTTTGTTATTTGGGTAGCAAGATAACTTCTGATGGTCGAAATAAAAAAGATATAAAATGCAGAGTGGCTATGGGAAGAAAAGCGTTTATAAAGAAGCGAAACTTGTTAAAATCCAATATTAATTTAAATGTTAGGAAGTTCTTTGTGAAAGCATTTGTCTGGAGTGTAGCACTGAATGGGAGTGAATCGTGGACGATAAGGAGCTCAGATAAAAAGATGATAGAAACTTTTGAAATGTGGTGCTACAGACGAATGATGAAAATTAGATGGGTATATCACGTAACTAATGAGGAGGTGCTTAACCGAATCGGGGAGAAAAGGGGTTTCTGGCATATCCTGACTAAGAGAAGGGATAGATTGGTTGGACACATTCTGAGACATCAAGGAATTGTCAACTTAGCATTAGAAGGAATCGTGTGGGGTAAAAATCGCAGAGGGAGACCGAGGGACGAATATAGTAAGCAGATACAAAAGGATGTAGGTTGCCGAAGGTATTCTCAGATGAAGAGACTTGCACAAGACAGGGTAGCATGGAGAGCTGCATCAAACCAGTCTGCTGACTGAAGACCACATCAACAACAACAAGTATTTCTAGTGGCGTTTATAAGAAAACACGAATATTTGACTGTTTAAAATTGGTAAAATGCCGAGTGTTTTAAAATTACTGTCATCAAAATACACACGCTCGAGTCCTCGCGGATTAGGTTGTAGGTTTTGGGTTTTATGGGGACGAAACAGCGGAGGTCATCAGTCCCCCGTCGCGGATTAGCCAGGTGTACCAGATTCTTTGCCTCTTCAGTGGAATATTAGCAGTATTTGAACAACCGGCCGAGAAAGCCTGCATTTAGTGATCCACCGGTAATTGTACGCGTGCGGCGGTTATCAGACGAATGCCTCAAACCCAGTACCGGGGACCAGTGGCTAGCGTGTCACCCGTGAAGTGGTGGCCGCCACACGGTAGCGGCATACTTCAACCTCCGGTAAAAAGGAAAAAAGAAAAAAAAAATCCAAAAAAATGCCGTCCTAAAAGGCTCCCCGCCGCACACGAGTGGCCACGGATTCCTCCATCAGAGCCTTTATTCAAATCGCTTCAGCGGGGACGCACCAAACAGACCAGGGCCGGGAGCGCCGCGACTGTGAGGAATACCCGCTCCCGGCAAAAGAACAAAGACGAGAGTACACAAATTGATCACGAAGAAATGAAACCGACGCAGGATTAACCTGGGCGATTAAGACGTCGTGATGTCGGAAATATTCCAAAGCCGGCCGGCCGGAGGTAAGCCACAAAAAGGCCCGCGCCTCGGCTGCCACGTCTTCTTTTTGTGATCGGGCCTTTCGCCGGCCGGCGGCGCGCAGTCAGCAGACATGTTAACAAACGACAACACGGCGGGCGCCCGGACAATGGGCCGCATTGAGGACCGCCGGCGCGGAAAGCCGAAGCAGCGGCGCGCGGTGACAGCGCTAGGGGGGGGGGGGGGGGGGGAGGGGGGCGGTAGGCGACTGGCGCAGCGCCGACACCGCCACTGGCCGAGGCACCAGCTGCTACCGGCCGCAGCGCCTGGCCCAGGCAGCGGCCGACCGAGGAACGTCCCTCGTGACTGAATCGCTCCGCGCACACAATTGATGTTTGAATGTCTTTGGTATGCGCCATCTCGTAGAGTGAATTCGTCGAAACACACATTGTCCCCTAAATATCTCTGGAACAACACTAGATATTGTAAAACGACTTTCACCGGTGTCAATGTAAAGCTGGGGCTAATGAATGTATACAGGGTGAATCACATAACACTTGCACCGCAAATATTAGGTGATTCACCCTGTAAATATAATTTCAGAACAAAAATAAACCATCCCACTGATGATAGCACAAAATGTGCTGAAACATGTTTGGGAACAATTAAAAATCAGGTGTCTTGCATACGGCGGAAAATCCAAAACATTTATCCAAGCAAGCACGGAAGAAAGAAGAACAGCAGCATCAAAAGATGATCATATTTACGAAATTTCGTAATGATGTGGAACGTGTCAGTTTAGTAAATGTTCTCTATACTTGACAATCAATATTATAAGGACTTTTTTTTTAAATTTATCTAACAGTAGAAGGAGTTGCCATTCAGAAATTCCTTTAATTTCTTTTTAAATACTAGGTGGCTATCTGTCAGACTTTTGATGCTACTTGGTAAGTGCCCAAAGACTTTTGTGGCAGCATAATTCATCCCTTTCTGAGCCAAAGTTAGATTTAACCTTGAATAGTGAATATCATATTTTCTCCTAGTGTTGTAGCTAAGCACACTGCTATTACTTTTGAATTGGGTCGGATTGTTAATAACAAATTTCATGAGTGAATATATATATTGTGAAGCTACAGTGAGTATCCCTAGATCCCTAAATAAATGTCTCCAGGACGCTCTTGGGTGGGCTCCAGCAGTTATTCTAATTACACGCTTTTGTGCAATGAATACTTTTTTAGTCAAGGTTGAATTGCCACAGAATAGGATCCCATATGAAAGCAGTGAATGAAAATAGGCGTAGTAAGCTAATTTACTGAGATGCATATCACCAAATTTTGCAATGACTCTGATAGCATAAGTAGCTGAACTCAGACGTTTCAGGAGATCTTCAATATGTTTCTTCCAATTCAGTCCCTCGTCAATGCAAACACCTAAAAAATTTGAATATTCTACCTTAGCTACAGATTTATGTTCAAAGTCTAACTTTATTAATGGTGTCATGCCATTTACTGTATGAAACTGTATATACTGGGTTTTGTCAAAGTTTAATGAGAGTCCATTTGTAGAGAACCATTTAATAACTTTCTGGAAGATATCATTTACAATTTCGTCAGTTAATTCCTGTTTGTCAGGTGTGATAGCTACACTTGTATCATCAGCAAAAAGTACTAGCTCAGCATCTTCGTGAATGTAGAATGGCAAGCCATTAATACATATTACGAACAGCAAAGGACCCAAGACCGAACCTTGTGGGTCCCTCTTGACTGAATCGCTCCGCGCACGCAATGGATGGTCGTTTGAATGTCTTTGGTGAGCGTTATCTCGTAGAGTGCATTCGTCCAAACATACATGGTCTCCTAAAATTACGGGAATTCAGCGGTAACCACGTATTTTCCTCTGCTGATATTTCGGCTGTAAACCGTCCAGCCATCCTCGTAGAGAATCTGAAGACTGTCGCAAAGCACCCCCATGCACCTTATACAGGGTGTCCCAGCTATCTTGCTCACCCAAAATATCTCTGGATCAACAGCAGCTATTTTAAAACGACTTTCACCGGTATCAGTTTAAAGATGGCGCTCACGAATGTATAGAGAGTGAATCACCCAACATTTGCACCGAAAAAATTGTGGAAATCAAAAGTGCGATTGATGTGCGTTTTTCGTAGAATGGTTTGGTAGTAAGGAGCTCGTATTTTTATCAAACAAACAGATTGTAATAGTAGTTAGAAAGTGTATTTTTATGCAAACATACAGTTTTTTAAATGGAACAATGGTTGTTTCTATCATACACTGAATTTTTTACACTAACTTTGTGCAGATAATTTTGAATGACATTTTTATTACGTTTAGTTTGGCAGCTACAACCGTTCAAAGTTTTGGGGGCGGAGGCTGCGACAGTGCAGCTGATTGGCCGAATGGCTAGACCCTGGGGCACGTACCACTGTCTAATGACCACTATCCAGTGAGCTACGGTGTCGTAGCCTCCGCCCCCAAAACTTTGAATGGTTGTAGCTGCCAAACTAAACGTGATAAAATTGACATTCAAAATTCTTTGTACACAGCTGATGTCAAAAATTCTAGTGCATGATAGAAACGACCATTGTTCCATTTGTTTGCATAAAAAATACACTTTCTAGGTATTTTTACAATCTGATTATTGGCTAACAATACCAGTCCTTGACTACCAAACCATTCTGTGAAAATCGCACATCAATCGCACATTCCGTTTCTGCAATATTTGTGATGCAAGTGTTGGGTGATTCACCCTGTATATTTTCAAACATTTTAAAACGAAAGCATGTGTATTTTTCTCACAAACTTATGATTTTTATTGACACCCCATATTATTTCTTCATCAAATTATAACATGACAAATCACATAAACAATGGCGTTCATAGAATCGCAATACGCCAGTTACATCCTGAGATATTGTGAAACGAAGTTTACGTTTCAAATACGCAAAACGCGCGTCTAGCACACGTCCTGAGTCTCAGGGGAGAATCCCATGCTGTTCAGGACGTGGGCTAGCCGCGTGTTCCGTATTTTCAAGCGTCAACTTCGCTTCGCAATATCTCGGGATGTAATTGGCGTATTGCGATGCAGTGAACGCCATTGTTTATGTGATTTGTCATGCTATAGATTGCTCAAGAAATAATATAGGATGTCAATAAAAAAAATAAAAACATGTTTGTGTTAAAAGCTCATACGCTTTCGTTTTAGGATGTTTCAGAATATGTACATTAATCAGCCCCAGCCTTACAATGATAACGGTGAAAGTCGTTTTACAATAGCTGTTGTTCCAGAGGTATTTTGGGTGAGCAAGATAGCTGGGACACCCTTTATACTATCTGGCAAGCCACTGAGCATGCTTACTGGGAAATCATCGTCACAGACGTACCACACCAGCGGCAGTGGTAGTGCCCTCTAAGTAGAGTATATATGATCACACACTGTGGTTGATATCGATGGCAAATATGTATAAAGCCGTAGTGCCTCTTTAGAGAGCATATGCAATCATATTCTGTGGTTAACAGGGTTTCAGCACCGTTGTCATTGATTATTTACGATTGTGAATACCGGATTCCAAATTTTGTAAAGATTATAACCATCATCACAATAAAATGAATTACTCGCCAGTCAAATGTCAGTCGCTTCTCTAAAAACTGAATCCCAGAAGGATGCAACAGGTGATAAGATCTGAACATTTTCGTAATCCGTGTTATGGCCAGTCTGAATACAATGTTCAGCTACAGTGGATTTATCAAGTTTTAATAGGCGGGTGTAAAGTTTATGCTCCGCATATCGTTCATGGCCTGTGTGCAAAGTGCGTCCGATATACGAACGTCCACACTGGGAAGGAACCTCATATACACCTACATTCCGCAAAACCAAATCATCCTTCACAGATCCGACGATCGCGTATTTCTTAGGTGTTGGCAGAAAAAAAAACTTTGTTTTTGGAGAAGATGCGGCTAATTTTTGATTATAAGTTACCTGTATATGGTAGGAAGGCCATGGACTTGAACTTCAGATTCTTCCTGTGGAACATTTACTTTAGGCTCAAGGCTTTTCGAATTTTGCACAATGGATAACACGGGGCACTCACAATTTCTGACAAAGGCCCTCTGCAGGAAGAACTCAAACACCTGGTTAAAGAATTTGAAGAAAATTATTATCCACTTGAAAAATTCTAAAAGCCTTGAAATTCAAATTGCAGCCGATAATATCAGCAGAGGAAGATATGTGGTTACGGCTGAATTTCCGTAACATTATAAAATATATAGCCGCGGTGGAGTAGCCGAGCGGTCTAAAGCGTCTCGCTGCGGAGCGTGCGGTTGCTCGCCGTGGAGGTTCGAGTCCTCCCTGGGGCATGGGTGTGTGTGTTGTCCTTAGGTTAGTTTACCTAGGTTTAAGTAGTTTGTAAGCTACGGACTGATGTCCACGCAGTTTGGTCTGATAGATTTGCAAACATTTGAACATTTTGAACATTTGAATAATATATACGCCGTGAAAATATGAATTTTTCCCCACCCCAGTCACGGTATGGGGTGTGATAAGCTACAGCTTCCGATGACCTTTTGTGTTTGTAGAGGGAACGCTGACAAGCGCTACCACAGTACACGCCCACACCAGGTGCGACTGAAAGACGATTTAGAGAAATAATAACATGTAGGATTTCACTGCCGGCGTTTTCAGCAGTTAAAACATCCGGGCTAAATTCCCGTGATCGATCGGTGAAACTTCTTCCCCCTGACGTTTCGTTGTCAACCACGGACAACATCTTCTGTGGTGAGTCGACTACTGACTGCTAGGCGCTGAAGCTGTCGGCAGTGTTGCCAAATCCATCGCGTGGATTTTGGGTAAGTCTGCATTCAAAATCTGCCATAATCAGCCAGAAAAAATTTGTAGCGCCTATCTCTTCCTACGGTTGGTTGTGGGATGAAAGAAACGAGATTATGACTTAAATCAATCTGCCTGACTTCCGCTTCCCAATTAACAGGTGACTTAACCGCCTGTTAATCTTCTGTTGCAGTGACCGTTGCCAGCATCGGACCTCCTCTCTTCTAGAAGGGGTTTCTATTATTTTTTAAATGAATAAAAATGATAGCAACAGGGGAAGGCTACAGACAAGAAGTCGGATAGTTCATTGAAATAATCTTTGTATTCTGAAAGTAGCATATAGAATTATGAGATAGCTTGTTACATATTATTAAACGGTTACTGATTCTTGCTGCAGGACAAGACATACAATGGAGAGCAAACATCGAAAATAAAGCACAAAATCTAACGTTTGTATACCTTATGGGACTTAACTACGGCGTCATCAATCCCTAAACTTACAAACTACTTATGAACTAGCTAATCCTAAGGACGGCACAAATATCCATGCCCGAGGGGGATTCGAACCACCGACCGTAGTGGCCGTGCAAACCGTGACTGGAGCGCCTCAGTCCCCCCGGCCATCGCGGCCGGCAATTAAAGTACATTCAAATAATTCTACCAGCCTTTAACGAAAGAGAAAGAGAGTGTATTGAGTTTCATGAAAATTTCCGTTGGTCATGAGAACAGTAGACTGAGCCCGAAACAGGGTCGGCACAAAAGCTAAATAAAAAGCATCTTCGTAATCATCGCGCCTGTCTCCCGATATGCTGACCGTGACGTATTTATTAAACTCGCGACCGAATGCAATTATTTCACTTTAATCGTGAATACCTGCTCCATGGTACTGTGAAGTTCCTGTCGGTCAACGAAATATCACCAAGACTGGTCATGGCGGCTTCTGCACAATAGGCGATCGCGGACCTTTTCCTCCTAAGAAATGCAAGCATCTGGAGCAATTGCCGAACTGAGAGCTCACGCCAGTTTTGTTAACGGGAGTTTCGCACCGCTGATTCTTCCGCCGGCAAAACTAGTGACGTGTTACCAACCTGACCAGAGCACGGTTAAGAGTTCCTTCTGTCCCGCAAGGGCCGGTTTCACGCCTCCTAGGGTGGCAGCCTGTCTTGGCGGCAACTCGTCAAAGACGGCGGGAAAAGAACTGTCCTTCCGCGAAGACGTTGGCTCTCCGGGTTTGAACTTAACGGCTCCGGTAGCCTCTGTGGCTCATCGCCATCTTGCCAATTTAATATATTAATTAATAGAGGACACGGAAAATTATTTCGCCCCCACGATACGAAGGTCCTCTGGCCAGGCAAGCAAACGGTAATTTCAGATTGTCGAGGAAAATTAGATTTATATGATTTTATTGGTGATTAATTGTACCAACTTCTTGAATATTAATCGGAACTAAATTTGTAATACTTCAAACTAATCGTCATTTTTCATTAGAATGGAATCCGTCGTCAAAAATTTCAGAATTATTCGATTTATGCCTCTTTGTCCTAAATGCTTACCATGTGGTCAATGACACCTTTATGCTGGTCTGGGAAAAGTCTTAGCTCCACAAAGTCTTTTACGGAAAGATGCAAAATGAAATTGTTAAATACAGTATATACTTGCACACTTACCTTATTTGTAAGATCTTTCTCCCTTTACACAATTGAACAATGATTATAGTAACAAATAATCAATTTTGAACGGAACATTTCAATTCATATGGAAAATAGGTATCTGAAGGTCATCCACCTCTTCTATTGCGAACTGGTTTTATGGTTAAGGCCCTGGGGTTTTTGTATCCCATCCTCGTCGCCACTTTTGTATCCCATCCTCGTCGCCACTTTTGTATCCCATCCTCTTCGCCACTTTTGTATCCCATCCTCGTCGCAACTTTTGTGTCTCGTTTCCGCCGGTTCTCCTGGGTGTCGGTGGCCCAGTAGAGAGAGACCGACACAGGAAAATAGGATGCACGCGTGTGCAGGTACGGAGGTGACCAGCCAGTGGGACAGCAGAAACTAGAAACACTAAGCTAGATTAGTATAAGAGATATATTTCAAAGACATAAGACATTATTTAACTTGGAGAACAGCAGACTAGTAGAATGTTGATACATAGTTTAGATAGAGGCCTGCCTACTGATGATTCCTAGTGCCTATGCGGTAGCCAAGTCTTAACTTGTGCCTATCTGATTCCCAAGTGGACGATGCAGCAGTCGTGGCCACGAGCGGAGTTGCAGCAGAGGGCGCTCGTGGCTGACGTCGTAAGAACGCCGCGCTGTGCGTGCATGGCGGCGCGCGGCGAAAGCACGTGGCGCGCACTTTAGACTTGTGCGACACCACAGGGGTCTCACTGCAACGCCACTACTCTTTCTGTAGGCTTGGGTGGTACCTATAAAACAAGTAATATTTATTTTGTAAAGCATGGTGATGTAGAAAACCTTAAACATTTATAAAATCATTTCAATATTCAATTATTTAGCATCTTACCGAAGTTTTTAAGGACTGCATCTTCAGAGTGAAAGTTGTTACAGTACTTTTTGAGGCGACGAATGCCGGCATGAATCGTTAAAATGTAATTGAGCGTGGCGTTTCCCATCCTGTTCCTATGCGAACTTTAGGCAACATTGGGGTGGATCGTTGATTAGCTGCTTTCCCTGATCCCCAGTGCTTTTGTCTCTGATTGTAAGGCAAAGTTAAATGTATGATCCAACAACTAGGAACTACAGTAATAATTTAAGGCCGATGATGTATACGCCTCGCACATTGTCAGAAATCATATATTGCGAAAAGAAGAGAGTTCAAAAGCAATGAATGTTCAGTTATCTGTGATGTTATTAAAACCTGTGTTAGAGACGGAGAGCCAAAAGAACTGTTGTGCAGTATAGCTGGTCCTGATCTGTTCTGCAGTCTATAAAATTGTAGCCTTTCAGAATCCATTATTTAAAATAATTTTTTTAAATTAAAAGCCAACAATACCCGAAATATGCCAGATTTTCTGCTGTCGGCTGACAAGAATATTTTCCGGCTTTAAAGAACACAAATCAGCTACAATCGGTTGAGTTGGCAACACTGGATACCGGTTATATAGAGTACATAGAGGGCGCCACCACACGTCGCGTGTTGCCTACTATGGCACGTCACGTTCTGCAGACTACGCTACTATCTGTGACTATCGTTCACTTCTCTCGACTGCAGGTAATCGATTGTTACATGGTTGGTGCAAAGTCGACCGCCACAACTTGTCTGATTTAGACCTTCCTCTTTTCTACCGAAATTGTTTTAATGTTTGCGAATTTCAGTAGCCTCTCTATACATGTCTATAATAGTGCGAGGTTCTCCATAGCAAGACCGTCTCACTAAATTTTATTTCATGATCTCCGTCTTTGAATACATGTTCTGCTACTGCTGACTTGTCGATATGTTCCAAATGACAGTTCCTTTTATGTTCCATTAAGGGTGTATTGACGCTTTTTTATATTTTTGTCCCTATATAAACCATGCCCACCCCCATGAACCACAGACATTGCCGAGGTGGGGTGGCTTGCGTGCACCAACGATACAGATAGCCGTACCGTAGGTGCAACCACAGCGGAGGGGTAGCTACGGAGAGGCCAGACAAACGTGTGGTTCCTGAAGAGGGGCATCAGCCTTTTCAGTAGTTACAGGGGCAACAGTCTGGATGATTGACTGTGCTGGCCTTGTAACATCAGCTAACATAACTTTTTCATGCAGTTACTGCGAACGGATGAAAGCAAGGGGCAACTACCATCGTTACTTTTCCCGAGGACATGCAGCTCTATTGTATGAATATATGATGATGGCGTCTTATTGGGAGAAATATTCCAGAAATAAAATAGTCCCCCATTTGGATCTCCAGGCGGGGACTATTCAGGAGGATGTCATCATCAGGAAAGACAACACTGGCATTCTACGGATCGGAGCGTGGAATGTTAGATCCCTTAATCAGGTAGGAAAATTAGAAAATTTAAAAAGGGAAATGGATAGGTTGAAGTTAGATATAGTGGGGATTAGTGAAGTTCGGTGACAGGATGAACAGGATTGCTGCTGAGGTGAGTACAGGATTATAAATACAAAATCAGTTAGGAGTATCACAGGAGGACTGATATTGAATAAGAAAATAGCAATGCGGGTAAACTACTATGAGCAGCACAGTGATCGCATTATCATTGTCAAGATAGATACGAAGCCAACACCGACAACAGTAGTACAAGTTTATATGCCAACTAGCTCTGCCGATGATGAGGAGATTGAAGAGATGTGTGAGGAATTAAAGGAAATTACTCAGACAATTAAGGGAGAGGAAAACTTAATAGTGATAGGAGACTGGAATTCGGTAATAGGAAAAGGAGGAAAAGGAAAAATAATAGGTGAATATGGACTGGGCAGAAGGTATGAAAGCAGAAGTCGCCTCGTAGAATTTTGCATGGAACATGATTTAATCGTAATAAACACCTGGTTTAAGAATCACAAAAGAAGGTTGTAAACGTGAAAGATACCAGGAGACACCGGGAGGTATCAGATAGATTTTGTAATGGTAAATCATAGATTCCGGAACCAGGTTTTAAACTCTAAGACATGCCCAGGTGCAGATATAGACTCTGACCATAACTAATTGTTCATGAATTGTAGGCTGAAACTGAAAAACTGAAGAAATGTAGGAAAATAAGGAGATGGGACTTAGATAAATGGAGGGAACCTGAAGTTCTTAAGAATATCAGAGGGAGCTTTAGGCAACAAGTGACAGAAATTGAAGGAACCAGCGGTGGTTGAGAGTTTCAGAGGGAGCATTAGGCAAGGACTGGCTGAAACGGGAGAAAGTAATACAGTAGAAGAAGAATAGGTAGCTCTGAGGGAGTAGTTAAGGCCGCAGAGGATCATGTAGGCAGAAGAACAAGGCCTAACTGAAATCCCTGGGTAACAGAGGATATACTTGACTTAATTGATGAGAGAGGAAAATATAAAAATGCATCAAGTGAAGCAGGCAAAAGGGACAACAAACTTCTGAAAAATGAGACAGGAAGTGCAAACTGGCTAAGCAGGAGTGGCTAGAGAACAAATGCAGAACCAAAGACGAATGTATAACCAGGAGAAAGATAGATACCCCCTACAGGAAATTAAAAAAAGATATTTGGAAACAAGAAAAGCAGCGGTATGAATATCAAGAATTCAGACGGAAAACCAGTACTAAACGAAGAGGGGAAAGCTGAACTGTGGAAGGACCTGTACAAAGAAATTAAAATTGAAGGTAGTATTCTAGAAACGGAAAACCAAGTGGAGGAAGATGAGGTAGGTGATATGATACTGCGAAAAGAATTTGGCACAGCGCTGAAGGATGTGAGTCGAAACAAGGACTATGGAGTAGCTGATATCCATGTGAAATGCTGATATCGGTAGATGAACCAGTCATGAAAAAATTGTTCCACCTGGTAAACAAGATGTATGAGACAGGGGAATACCTTCCGACTTCAAGAAAAATATCGTAATACCAATTCCAAAGAAAGAAAACGCAGACAAATGTGAAAATTACAGAACTATCAGTTTAATAAGTCATGGTGTAAAATACTAACACGAATTATTTACAGACAAATGGAAAGCCTTGTGGAACATAACCCCGGGGAAGATCAGTTGGGATTTAGGTGAACTGTAGCAACTACCTACGTAGTGAGACATGATCATCAGAATAAAATAAGAGAAATCAGATCGAAAACCGAAAGATATGGGTATTCCTTTTTCCCGCGACCTATTTGATAATGGAACTGTAGAGAAATATAATAAAAGCGATTCCATGAACCCTCTGCCATTCACTTCAATGTGACTTGCAGAGTATTCAAGTAGATGTAGATGTACCACGCAGGGCCACTCCGACGATAACGCTAGCTATTGGTTGGAGCGCTGTGACGTCACGGCGAAGACTTCGGCACCTGGATATAGATGGGCATGTGCATCAACTTCTGCTGTAGCAGTGGTTTCCGCCGTCTTTTTAGTTCCAAGCGGTGACAGCGTAAGTTCCTCAAATGCGGAATTTTTTGCTGTTATTGTTTTGAAATGTTCCATTCCTCAGTTCATATATACATATCAAAAGGCAAATTAAGATTTTGATTAAAAATTATTCTTGTTGTAATATTTATTTTAATGCGGTCTTAATAATCGTTAAATACGGATTTTGAAGTTTTTATTGATTTATTTATTTTTTTCGAATTTGCCCACCTGGGTATATATTATAAAAAGCAAGTCCCAACATAATATCAGCCTACGTTCTGACCAACACATCAAGCAAGCGAGGGTGTTCCAAAAAGCCGTTTCAATTCTGACTACAATGACGCCAAATGACAAAAGTATCGTCTACATAACGGAAAAAAACACGCAGATTTCAAGGTCGCAGACCCCAAAGCACGTTCCTCGAAATCCACCCTAAACAAACTGGCCAATTGTCACCTATTGTTTCACCTAAGGTTTCATATGGAGTGGCTGTTACACAAGTTCAGTGTTCTCAGAAAATGGAAGCGGGCCGGCCGCAGTGGCCCAGCGGTCTGCGGCGCGCCAGTCACGTTCTGCATGGCCACTACGGTCGAGAGTTCGAATACCCCTCGGGCATGGATGTTTGTGCCGTCTTTAGTGTAAGGTAGTTCATAAGTAGTTTGTAGGTTTAGGGACTGATGACCCCGCAAGTCCCTTAAGCTTAACACACATTTGAAGGTTTTGTGGAAGCGGAATGAACATCTGTACCCCGACAAGACCTCCAGAGATTCCTTCATTCAATACCGAGGTGTGTAGCAGAAGCTATAAATACTAGTAGTGACAGAACTTAATGCTGATTTCACCATCTTTTTCACGGCACGCGAAGCTGTCTTTTCTATTACGTGATCTGGCTCTCATGTCTGGTTTGCTTCTTGGAGTTGCATTTTGTGTTTGGATTTTTGTTAACTCACGATCTCTCCAAAAAATGTTGTTTCACGTGTAATACGACAATTACATGAGAGAAGATATAAAAACATATGACAATAAAAGCATTAGTGCTATAGCTTATATGTCATTGAAGTGTATCATTTCAGTGATACGGTATAATTACGATTAATTAAAAGTGCGCCATTTTGTTACTATACAATCAAGTTATGTCACTTGTATATACAGACTATTAATATATATTCGTTAACGGAAACAATACAGCGACGACGAAACGGCGTTTCGAGCACTCCCTCGCCGCGGTGAGGATTTTAAAATCCACAAAAAATCATTATTTTACTATTTTCCATTTTTGGATTCAGTTAAATGAAGAAAATATCTCGAAATTCTATAACATTTTAATAAGAATAAGAAATCAAGTCATCGCAGTGTACTTTACACTTTACGTACGGCATGAAACTTCATCACTCAGTCTCAATTTTGCTCACTTGCTTTTTGGTTCGCTAAGCCACTTTCTATATGTATTCTAACTTACGAATTGGGAAATGTATTCTAATAGCCGTTATCGTCAACTAATGGTGTGTGTTCTTTCGTCATGGCTTGTGTTTTCAGAGAGAAAAGATGTTTTGAAAGAAATTTAAAAAATTGCAGTTTCATGTGACGAGTTGTTGCAAATTATTTCCTATGGTATGGGCTGCATTTACATGGTATTGTGCACCAGAACAGATCTTGACTAGAAATGTTTACGTTTGGATACTTAAAGACCCTTTGAAGACATTCGTTGTCTTAGTGTTTCTAAATAACGATATAATTTCTGTGCATGACAATGCGCCAAGTCACCGTGCTACAGTAGTTGCCGATTTGTTTGAACAACATTGTGGTTAATTCCATTATATCAGCGAATATAAATCGCATGGAACAGTATGGGAGACAATCGAGAGGTTAATTCATGTGCAAAAACCTGCAGGCGCAACCCTTTCTCAGTTTAGAGACAGTATTATTTATTAATAAGGAGACCTCCAAGGACCTGGCTAAGACATGTCATGTGGCGAGGAGGTAGGAGGGGATGTTAGGAGGCCGCCGACGACTTTTGTTATCTCTTTGTACAGCGGTTGAGAAACAATTAGTACACCCCCTAGAAAAAAACCTTTAAATTGACTCAAGATTCATAGCTGAAGCAATACGTAAGGAATACATCAAATCATAACATTTACAGATCAATAGTTCAAGCTGTACTGTGGTAGGAGTTGACGATGCGTACTGAAACACCGATATCAGTATGTCATGTTCTCCAAGGACGGCAATGCAGGCGCTGATTCCAGTATCCATTCGATTCTATACATGGCGAATACTGTGTAGTGGTACTTTATTCCACCCCAGCATAACCTGTTAAAATGGTTGTGCAAAAAGTTGTAGGTTGACTATTCGAACGTATTACCTGTCGTTTCATCGTATATTAAGGTGCTCGACTGGGGAAAAGTCGGGAGATGGTGTTCGACAAGGAAACTGCTACAGGTTTGCACAGCACGTCGAGTTTCACGCTGCAGTGTGCCGACGTGCAATAACCTATGGAAACAAAGCATCACCTTGCTGTTGCAATAATGGCACAAAAAAACTGGTGTTACAATAACCTTGCCGCGCCGAGTGGCCGAGAGCTCTAAGGCCCTTGCTACGGAGAGTTCGATTGCTCGCATTCGCAGGTTCGAGTCCTCCTTCAGGGAGAAGTGTATGTGTCCTTGGCATAAGTTAGTTTAAGTAGTTAATAAGCCTAGGGACTGGTAACCGCAGCAGTTAAGGCCCTTAGATTTAAGAACATTTGAACAACATTCTTCACGAACCGAGCGATGGTCAGTATTCTCTCCACAAACGCTAAAGGAGAACGACAGTTGTAGCTTACCGCAGCCCAGACTCTAGGGCAGGAGTGGAGCCAGTGTGTGTCTTGGAGCCGCGGTGAAGTGGCCGAGTGGACTCGTTGTCCCGCATTGGGATAATTAGTGAAAAGGTCCCTCAAAAGGCAAAAAGTCCCGCATTCTCGCATTCCAGTAATTTTAAAATTGTTGGTCTAAGAGCACAAGCAGAAACTATTTGACTTCGGCACGCTATGTCATACTGCTTGCAAGTAAAATTCACAATGGATCATCAACGAATAAATGACAGACATTTTTTGTTTGGTTACGCAGGAGTGACCAGAGGACAAATGAAGAACCGTAGAAGAATGCACAACTAGAAGAAAGATAGATACCGCCTACAGGCAAATAAAACATATTTGGAGACTAGAAAAGCATCTGCATGAATATCAAGAACTCAGAAGGGAAACCAGTACTAAGCAAAGAGGGGAAAGCTGAACCGTGGAAGGAATATATAGAGAGCCTACACAAAGGAAATAAACTAGAAGGCAGTATTCTAGAAATGGAAAACGAAGAGGAGGAAGATGACCTAGGAGATACGATACTGCGAGAAGAATTTGACAGAGCACTGAAGGACTTGAGTCGAAACAATGCCCCTGGAGTAGATGATATTCCGTCTGAACTGCTGATGTCGTTAGGTGAGCATTAAAGTGCATTAAAGTGCAGGGAGAAGAAATAAAAATATTGCGGTTTGCTGATGACATAATAATTCTGTCAGAGACCGCAAAAGATCTGGAAGAGCAATTGAATGGGATGGACAATGTCTTGAAAGGAAGATATAAGATGAACATTAACAAGAGTAAAACGAAGGTAATGGAATGCAATGTCAGAAAATCAGGCTATGCTGAAGGAATTAGATTAGGTAATGAGACAATAAAAGTAGTAGATGAATTTTGTTATTTGCGTAGCAAGATAACTTCTGATGGCCGAAGTAAAGAAGATATAAAATGCAGAGTGGCTATGGGAAGAAAAGCGTTTCTAAAGAAGCGAAACTTGTTAACATCCATTATTGATTCAAGTGTTAGGAAGTCCTTTCTGAAAGCATTTGTCTGGAGTGTAGCATTGTATAGGAGTGAAACTTGGACGATAAGGAGTTCAGATAACAGGATGACAGAAGCGTTTGAAATGTGGTTCTACAGACGAATGATGAAAATTAGATGGGTAGATCACGTAAGTAATGAGGAGGTGCTTACCTGAATCGGGGAGAAAAGGTGTTTCTTGCATATCTTGACTAAGAGAAGGGATAGATTGGTTGGACACATTCTGAGGAATCAAGGAATTGTCAACTTAACATTAGAAGGAAGCGTGTGGGGTAAAAATCGTAGAGAGAGACCGAGGGACGAATATAGTAAGCAGATTCAAATTCAAATGTTTGTATAGCTTATGGGACTTAACTACGGGGTTCTTCAGTCCCTAAATTTACAAACTACTTATGAACTAACTAAGACTAAGAACGGCACAAATATCCATGCCCGAGGGAGGATTCGAACCCCCGACCGTAGTGGCAGCGCAGACAGTGACTGGCGCGCCTCAGTCCCCTCGGCCACCGCGGCTGGCAAGCACATTCAAAAAGATGTAGGTTGCCGAACGTATTCTCAGATGAAGTGACTTGCACAGGACAGGGTAGCGTGGAGAGCTGCATCAAACCAGTCTGCGGACTGAAGACCACAACAACAACAACTTCTTACAATAACAACAAAAGAAAGAAACGATACACATCATTTGACTATTTCAAAATGACAAACTGGCTAGCAGTGGAAGTAATTTTTGTTTTAAGCTGGTACTGCATATGGTGACAGGATGACATAATAACAAATTCTGTTTTTGGCATATTTTCTGTGCCTTCTTATGTACGTTTCAGTAAGTGTAATGGAATATTTGTCGGTACTCAAGATGGTAAACATGATGTAATACTGTCAGTAAAATAAGTGCCGTTGTTGTAATGATTCCCATCCCAGATCCTGTATCATATCCGTAACGCTGTCTTCCCCGTATCGTGACAATACAAAACGAGCAGCCCTTCTTTGAACTCTTTCGATGTCCACCGTCAAACCCACCTGATCCCACACTGGGCAGCAATACTTAAAAAAAGGATTGACAAGCGTAGTGTATGCAGTCTCTTTAGTAGTTCTCTTGCATCTTTTAAGGGTTCTGCCAATAAAACGCAGTCTCTCGTTCGCTTTTCCCACGACATTATCTACATGTTCTTTCCAGTTTAAGTGTGTAGTAACAGTAATTCATAGATTTTTGTGTTGTTTACGGCCTTCACTTTTGATTGATTTATCCTGTAAACAAAGTTTAACGGATTTATTTTCGTACTCATGTGGACGACTTCACACCTCTCATTATTTAGTCAAGTGCCAATTTTTACACCACAGTGATATTCAGATCGTTCTGCAGTTGGTTTTGATCTTCATATGATTTTACTAGAAGGTAAATGACGGCATCATCTGCAAACAACCTACGAGAGCTAGTTAGATTTTCTCCCAAATCGTTTATGTGAATAAGGAACAGCAGAGGACCAATGACACTACCCTGTGGAACGCCCGATATCACCTCTGTTTTAGTCGATGCCTTACCATCGATTACTACAAACTGTGTCCTCTCGGACAGGAAGTCCCCTATCTAGTCGCAAATTTCGGGTGATATACCGTAAACACGCAATTTGATTAAAAGCCGTTTGTAAGGTACTGTGTCAAAAGCTTTCTGGAAATCAAGAAATACGGATACAATTTGAGGACCCTTGTCGATAGCACCAGTCACTTCGTGGGAGAAAAGAGCTAGTTGTGTTTGGCGTGAACGATATTTTCTAACTCCATGTTGACCTTGGGTCAATAGATCATTCTGTTCGAGATAATTCAAAATATTTGAATACAGGATATGTTCCAAACACCTGAAGCAAATTGACTTCGATGAAATACCTCTGACGGTACCAGCCAGCTGTGCAAGTCATTTCTGTGGCTATTCGAGTGCAACTAACCGGTTACTAACAGTCGGTATTGACATTTCTGGCCTTCCACTCCCTCGTAACTGTGTTGTGGTGGCTGTAGGATCTGTCTTTGCTTCCCCTGCAATACGGCGACGTTGTCGCACATCTGTGTTCCGCGGACGTCCAGAATAACGTACGGGTGTGAGAATGTTCGCGCTTTTATTGCATCCGACATCTTTGCACAACTGACACAGTGCGTTCCGCTTGGCAATTCTGCAACTGTACTATCATCGGTTGGCTGTAGGAAGGACACGTCCGTCTCTAGGACGACACTCTGACAGCTATGTCACCAGTTCAAAATGTTCAAATGTTTGTATAGTCTATGGGACTTAACTACAGGGTCATTAGTCTCTAAACTTACAAACTACTTATGAACTAGGACGGCACAAATATCCATGCCCGTGGGGGGATTCGAACCCCCGACCGTAGTGGCCGTGCAGACCGTGACTGGAGCGCCTCATTCCCCTCGGCCACCGCGGCCGGCTATGTCACCAGTGGCGGCTGGTGCTTCAGGTGACATTGGGGTTCACTTCTTTGGGTACCGGATCTCGATAATAGTGCCGGCCCCACTCGGCGCGTTGATGATGTTTCGGCGTCCAGTGAAACAATCTGGACCACCTCTGCGAGTGGCGGCGGGGGAAACAGCGCCCCGTTTTCTACACTCACCCCCCTCCCTTTTAGATATATTTTCGTTAAAAGATCTGCAGAATGTCTTACCTCGGCTTGTTTGTGTTTGCTTTAACTCCAATTGAGGCGTTGGTCTAACAAGTTTCTTTATTTCACACTTTTGTTCCAAGCTTAAAGCTAGGAAATTTGTTTCTAAAAGATACTGGATGTTGTTCACTTTCCTTTGATAATAAGCACTAAGAACATATGACCATGCACATGAACACTAACAGACAGTGAGCAACTCATTAGACTGTTAAGTGACTGTTACAAAATGAATCTGTTACGATGAAGAGACAAGCTCCCTTCGCGTCACGTGACACTATAACCAGAAACCCCCCCCCCCGCCCACCTAACCTCACGCATGCGCAAAGGCTGCTCTCCTCCACATCTTTTCAGACAGTTAAATATTTGTTACAACGAAGAGAATAAATGTCATTTACCCTCATAATCGCGAACCGTTTGCTAAACGTCCAAAGATATGTGGCAAGTAACATTACAAAAGTTATTGTTGCTCCCATATCTGTTAAAAAGAAGTTAGGGGTTAAAAAATCGCTTGCTGTCGGTGTCGAACCCACTACCTTCGATGGCGCAGCGCGATGCCGCTAACCACACGGCTTTCTTGCTCCGTGGAGAGTACTGACTTCATTATTATTTATGAACGGATCTTCTGAAGGCTTTTAAAGTTGACGTGTCTTTAATTTATAGTTATAAGATATTTTAACAAATATGACAAACCTTCAATGCGCCTAAAACAAATATAATTTGACGTGTCTTTAATTTATAGTTATAAGATATTTTAACAAACATGACAAACCTTCAATGCGCCTAAAACAAATATGACGGACGGATGTTGTCTTCAAGGAGGATTTGCGCGAACGCAAGGCGAGGTGCGCAGTAGCTCCAATCCTTCGGGACATGCGCGCATAACCGCCAAAGCTCGAGTAGCCAGGAGCTGCTGTATCTACCAGTTCCAACGCCAATGTTAAAAGCGACGTTTCCCCTCGCCCCTCCCTCCCGCGGCAGCTGCCTCCAGGGGGTTCAGAAAAGAATTTGAACCTCAGCCGCGCATGCGCAATGCAATGTTGCGGCCACTGCCGCCTATATTAACCTCCTAAGTCATGAGGGGTGAAATTTGGCATTAATTGTTGCCTAATTAGTGGGGCCACCACGACGAGCAAATGTTCAAATGTTCAAATATTTGTAAAGCTTATGGGACTTAACTACGGGGTCATCAGTCCCTAAATTTACAAACTGCTTATGAACTACTTACGAACTAGGACGGCACAAATATCCATGCCCGAGAGGGGATTCGAACCCCGGACCGTAGTGGCCAGCGCCTCAGTCTCCTTGGCCACCGCGGTCGGCCCACGACGAGCGCCACTGGTGCACGACGTTCGCAGTTGTGCCGGTAAATGTCAGTGGCATTCAGTACATGGTTGATACTTGTCTCTGCAGCGTTCTTCCGTCCACGTAATCATATGAAAATGACGGCGTGCGGAAAACGGAACACGCGTTTCTTGGATCCAGGTAAATGATAAATTTACTAATTTAAATATTTAGTTTTTTAAGTAAATATGTTTCTTATCAATTAAACTATGAAGAATATTTTGCCACAAGAACAAATTTTGTACGGTTTTGTGTTTAGACGGTAGACACATGTGAAATGGGTGGTGTCAATTTTAGAACATTGGGTCTCAATAACAACGAACACGAAATTTGCTCATGGGTGTTATATGTTGACTCATTTAATAATTTTGTTTTGGGTACGTTCTATATAGTCTTTAAAGATTGATTTAAAGAGGTAGAAGAATAAAGGAAATGTGAAAAATTAGGAATCTAATTCCTCTGAAGATAATGAAGACAATCAAGTTTCAAGATTGATTCCTCAGCCAAGCAAAGAAAGGCGAACTACCAAAGCTGGTGACATGCCTAAGTTCCATCACAACACATATAAAAGTTGCAGATTCCAAAGAAGCAGAAGCAAAACTAATATTTCATGCTGTGAATGTAAGATATTTCTATGCCTAACTTCAAAACAAAATCATTATGCTCAATATCACACATATTAAAACAGTTTTCTCAATGTGTAATGTTCACTATATTTGTATTTTTGAATACATTAATAAAATGTATATCTTCAATTAGTGTATTCATTGAGTCCCGATGTTCAAAATTTCACCCCACCTTTTTGTATCAAAATTATGCAACAAAGAATTTTTTCTTTAATTTTTCATTGTTATTTGTGAACATCATAACACACTAAATGCCCTTTCAATGATTTTGTTAACAAAAATATTGCTAGGACTTAGGAGGCTATGCGGCCGCGCTACTTCTCGTATACGTGCTTTCTCCGCGACGTAAACCGGCTCTCATGCTATAAAAATACTTTGAAGAGCGAAACGAAGAATGATAGTTTAAAAACAAATTTCATTTGTTTATTTACTTTTTTTTTACGTCGAGCTGATTTCCGTGGGTTTTCTGAACCAGTGAACACTGTATGTCACTACGCTATCTGTTGGCGAGCGACGTTGAAACCATTAGCAGTACATCCACTATCTCCTAGGAGGCATTCGGCAGCATCGTTTCAAAATCGAAGACATCTTTCAGTTTATTTACTTATTTTCCGGGGTCGTGTATTCTCCATGGAAACCTCACACTTACGTCACTTATCTTCGTGGAAAGTACTCAAACGACTTAGAAGAAATTTCTTCTCCACATTCTCGGTAGAAACCTCACAGGAATCTCACCACTGCTCTGAACATACCGTGAGGACGCTGGAGAGGCGTCGGTGTTGGGCGTCGGAGCCTCTGCCGTCCCGATACACAGCAAAGCCGCCGCGCGATGGATCGTAATTGTGAAGTGGGCCGCGCGGTATCGCGCGCCAAGGCCAGCCTGGGACCCCCCCCCCCCCCAAGCCCCCTCCCACACTGCCACTTGCCGTCACCGCGCTCCGCTGGCCACACCTCGCCGCTCCTCTGCAGACCAAGACGCTGCCGCCGCCGCCGCCGTCGGCTTCGCATCACATCGCGTGCCTGCGCCCGCCCGCTACCGGAATACACGAAACCCGACACGGCCGGTACACTCGCTTCCACTCATACACAGCCGGCACATCCCGGAAAATTCCAACGACGCGATGGTGCCAATTGTCGGTCGCCCCGATTGGATAATCGCCACCTCGTCCGTCCGCTGTAGTCTGATCGCGGACGCCCGTGGAGCGTTACCTCTAGCGAATTATTTTGCGACAGCTGACGCCGCGAGGTCGGAAGCGGCTGTACGGTGGCCAAAGGAGTGGCGGCGGAGCGTCCAGCGATGGTTAGCGTGCCAGCTACCTGCGCTTCACGCCTCGTCCTCCTCTCGGGCGCACCCAGGTAAACACGGCCGAATCTAATCTGCCCTTCGCCGGGGTTGGAAAACTCGATGAGGAGGAGGGTCACTTTGGTGGAACATGGGGTTGTTGATGAGTTCAAATGTTCAAATGTTTATGAATCTATCGGACCAAACTGCGTGGTCATCAGTCCGTAGCTTACAAACTACTTAAACCTGGAATGAAACTTACACTCTGCAGCGGAGTGTGCGCTGATATGAAACTTCCTGGCAGATTAAAATTGTGTGCCGGAACCGGGATTCGAACCTGGGACCTTCGAGGTTCCCGGTTCCGGTACACAATTTTAATCTGCCAGGAAGTTTCATATCAGCGCACACTCCGCTGCAGAGTGAAAGTTTCATTCTCGAAACATCCCTTAGGCTGTGGCTAAGCCATGTTTCCACTATATTCTTTCTTCCAGGAGTGCTAGTCTTGCATGGTTCGCAGGAGAGCTTCTGTGAAGTTTGGAAAGTAGGAGGCGAGGTACTGGCGGAAGTAAATGTGAGGCGGCATCGTGACTCGTGTCGGGATAGCACAGTCGGTAGTGCGCTTACTTAAACCTGATTAATCAGTCACCTGCTCCTCTCTTTATGCTTTTCTTCAACTACTTTGAGTATTACTGTTATCCCATAGGCTTTTTTCCCTTATTTATCGTTACTCTTTTACTATAAGCCTCATCCATAGATACTTTGTCAGCAGCTGATTGTTATTCATTTCATAATCTTTGCACTTAGCGTTGATTCCACTACTAGCATGTATATTTATTACGCAACAGTAAAAATGTAAGTGTTAATTTTATCCCATTATATGAACTTATCTTTATTACTATCTATTTGGTTCGAAACTGCTTCATATTTCTGTAATCGACTTTTATACGTTCTATAGCCTTATTGTATACCAATGCACTTGTTTGTCTGTATAGAGACCAGAAGAAGGGCACTCAAGCGCCCGAAACCGGTCGTTAAAAATAAATAACCACAAGTAATTGGTTGCTGCATTTCATTAATTTATACTGAAACCTAGGAAAACTAACCTACGGACAAACACACACACCCATGCACCAGGGAGGACTCGAACCTCCACGGCGAGCAACCGCGCGCTCCGCAGCGAGACGCTTTAGACCGCTCGGCTACTCCACCGCGGCTGTTGATGAGTGAAGTGGCTCTTTGCAGATTCATTACATGCGGTATCGAAAATGCCGCCTTGTGAATTACTCAACGTTATCCGGAATCACGCTTTAATAGCTAAATAGCGACTCCAATCGCAAATATTTTGCAACATGTACCTTGGTTTGGCACGTGTGGTGGAACAGGAACGGGATTACTGCGATGCTTAATACAGTTACTCATGTTCATCTTTAGTCGCTAATCATTATAGTATTTTGATACTAGAAAGGTTTTATCAGTTGCTAGGACGTTTTTTAGTTATTTACAGTCCTCTAGCAACACCAACTGTCACAATCTAACCGTGTAAAATTTCAAGACTTCGTCCGAAGTGTCCCGCACCACAATATAAATCAGAAAAATGTAGGAATATCTCGTTTAAATAGTTAAAAAAAATTAAATTAGGTTCTTGTACGACTGGGGCAAGGAAACTAGTCTGTGGCCGTTACTAAATTTTTATCAAAGTCAAACACAGGCACTACTGTTTACTGTCGCTAACGTGTACTGAAAAAATTAACATTCCACCGCCTGCTAAACACTGTTTTTCCATACTCACACTCGATACCAATATATCACATTCGAAGATAGTCAGTAATAATTTCAAGCCGGCCGCGGTGGCCGAGGGGATTGAGGCGCTCTAGTCACAATCTGCACGGCCACTACGGTCGGGGGTTCGAATCCCCCTCGGGCATGGATATTTGTGCCGTCCTTAGTCGTAGCTAGTTCATAAGTAGTTTGTAAGCTTAGGGACTGATGACCCCGTAGTTAAGTCCCTTAAGTCCTACAAACATTTGAACATTTGAATAATTTCAATCAGAATTTAAATTGTTTTCTGAAATAAGTCGAAGTTCTTCACAAAAATCAAATTACTCTTGCTATAAGTTATTCTTGATTATAAATAACTTTTCATAAATACAAGATACTTTTCAATATTAACAATTATTTATTATTCTTCATACTAATACAAAGTCATTTTAGCAAGAGACCTGATCTTGTACAACCATCTTGGACTGAATCTCAAACAACAATAATTAATCATTTCTTTTTTGAAACGATTGACGCGCGGCACTAAAGAAGGCGCAGCTGCATTCGTAGCCTCGAAGCCGTCTGTTAATTTCTGCTAGCGGTCACGTACTTCAAGGTTGGCTGCGGCGGCGACGACGACTCTGCCTTTGTTGTTGCGGCGCCTCGATCGTACATGTAACATACAAAAAATAAAACATTTTATGAATCATATTATAAAATAAAAATATTTACGTGAACATCAAATATGTATACATTTTAAATAAAAAGTTTCTTTTTTTCCTATTTAGAATTCAAAACTGTGCTGACATAGGAAAATGTAGTACGACTACCTTGTCCCACTACACACGGTGTTTGATTGCAGCATTTAAGGTAGATCAGTGGATACTGTCAAAGCGATGGCCACTCTCTTCAATAACACACTGAAATCAGAACTCCTCTTTCAACATAGAACAACTCCGACCCAGTGCCTGTAGAGATCAGTTCTACAGAAATAACAAGAAGAAAGTAGTAAAATGCCCGGACTGCAAACCAATAGGTCACAGGTTGGATCCCGTATTAGTGCTATTGTTTTTATATGTTACTTAACACTCCTTTCACCCCTGGAAATGCTGTCGATGTGAAGATTGAATTGCACTCTCTTTCTGAAACTATTTTCAATTGTAGAGCCTATTACAACTGGCTGTGTAACTCAGTTAAAAGCTCGGAGGAAGGCAACGGCATACTTTTGTGACTCGTCGACAGTGCTGAGACTAACTGCCAGTGATGCGACTCGTCCTAAATACAAAAACAATTTAGGCAGCGCACAGTTGTAATAGTAGCTCAGATTATGTCTACTGGCAACTTCTATTTACAGGATTTCATAGGAGCCGACACAGATGCAAGTTTCAACAGTCTCTACATTTATTAGTATAACACATAAATTCATATATGTTGTTGTTGTTGTGGCCTTCAGTCCGCAGACTGGTGTGATGCAGCTCTCCACGCTACCCTGTCCTGTGCAAATCTCTTCATCTGAGAATACGTTCGGCAACCTACATCCTTTTGAATCTGCCTACTATATTCGTCCCTCGGTCGCCCTCTACGATTTTTACCCCACACGCTTCCTTCTAATGCTAAGTTGACAATTCCTTGATGACTCAGAACGTGTCCAACCAATCTATCCCTTCTCTTAGTCAGTATATGCCAGAAACTGCTTTTCTCCCCGATTCGGTTAAGCACCTCCTCATTAGTTACGTGATCTACCCAGCTAATTTTCATCATTCGTCTGTAGCACCACATTTCAAATGCTTCAGTCATCTTTTTATTTGAACTCCTCATCGTCTATGCTTCACTCCCATACAATGCCACACTCCAGACAAATGCTTTCAGAAAGGGCCTCCTAACATTTAAATTAATATTGGATGATACCAAGTTCCGCTTCTTTAGAAACGCTTTTCTTCCCATAGTCATTCTGCATTTTATATTTTCTTTACTTCGGGCATCCGAAGTAATCTTGCTACCCAAATAACAAAATTCATCTACTACTTTTATCGTCTCATTACCTAATCTAATTCCTTCAGCATCGCCTGATTTTCTGACATTACATTTCATATATACAAAGACGAATACTTATCACTGAGAACTGTTTACAAGTGAGTGCCAGTACTGTTTGCAAATAATTCGTCAATATAATAATGGTTATTGTCCACAGACATGAAAATACACACAACGCATAAGTTGTAGCATCATCACAGTGTCCAGAATAACAAATGGATACTGACTGACATAACTCTTGCACACAAAATAACTGTCTGTCATCGTACTTGACTGCAGTTCGTAGACTGCCCTGAGTTCGTGACGTGGGGCCCTTTCAGCAATGCGCTGACCAATGACAGCATATTTGGCACACGTCGCGACCGTTGGCCACGGCCCTGGAGAGCTTTCATGTAGAGGATCTCCGCGACAGCGACTCTTGGCGGAGGAAGCGCTCGCAGTATGACATATCGCGTGCGTTCAACTTGAGTTTCGGCTGCAGGCGGGCTCGAGTGTCACGTGTCGATATATAACACATACCACTTCCAACAGGACCATGCCTTGCAATGCACCACAATTACCCTCCACGCTGTAGTCATAGATGAGTCGTGTGCTACTAAACCTAGGGGCTGGAGCTGCAGTTGTGACCGCAACTTCGCAACCTCTGTGTTGTTAGATGTCGCGACGGAGTGGAAATCCCATGAGCTTTACAAACATTAGAACATTTGTTGTTAGTTTTATTGCCAAGTACAGTTTACATTGTTGTTTTTGGAATAATGCTTAACATAAAGAAAAAGTTCAAATATTTTACTACATCTATATTTCACACAATTCTATGACCTTTTATCTTTTCCAGTTATACTATTACTGATTCATTTCATTTCATTCAAGCCTGCAGCATTATGTATGTCTTAAGGACATGTTATTAATCCAAGTAATACCAAAATGCTGCTTTACTTTGTAGATGTCATATACTGTTTATTAATATAGCATTAGGCCTATTTCGGCACTGTGACCATATGGCATCGAGGAGCTATAATTTATTTTAATTACTGCATATAATTGCAGTATAAATATTCCTTAGATGGTATATATATATATATATATATATATATATATATATATATATATATATATATAATGCTTATCAGGCATTATTACTGCTATTCTGTAAATTTGTCAAATAACCATAGAGCATTGCTGGAGGATATGTCAAACCTGCAGAATAGCAGTAATAAATTAATACCTGATAAGCATTTATACAGGGTGTCCCAGCTATCTTGTCCACCCAAAATATCTCTGGAACAATAACAGCTATTGGAAAACGACTTTCACCGGTATAAATGTACGGCTGGGGCCCATGAATGTATATATTTGGAAACATTCTAAAACGAAAGCAAATATGTTTTTTAACAAAATTTTGTGTTTTTTTTTTTTTTTTTTTTTTTTTTTTTTTTTTTTTTTTTTTTTTTTTTTTTTTTTTTAATGGACACCCTATATATTTTCTTCAGCAATCCATAGCATGACAAATCACGTAGACAATGGCGTTGATTGTATCGCGATATTCCAATTACATCCCGAGATATTGCCACGCGAAGTTGACGCTTGAAAACTCCGAAATGCGCTGCTAGCGCACGTCCTGAGGTTCAGGCGTGAACCCCATGCTGCCCGTAATCGCGATGTGATTGACATGCGTAATCGCAATTCCATACTTACCAAGAGGTCCAAAACGAATAATACGATCTGCTGCCATCCTGCATTAAAGTCGTACATTCCAGCAGGTATTTATCCCATAGGCTAGGGGTGATGCGGTTCTGTAACATATCTGTGTACCGCAACGTTAGTCATAAAGTTAATTTCGCTTATCGTTAATCCGTTACTAAAAAAGTAATGCCATTCAACGTTAAAACTTTACTTTACTGTAGATCTAGTGCAGGTGAAAGTGAATCATTCACTCATAATAATAAAATTCATGTTGATGGTTTTAGTGAAACGAGCATGTGGACTAAAGGTTTTACCGTTGCTTAGGTAAACATGTTTTTATTTGGGAAGTTCAGGTAAGACATAGAAGATGAATGTAAACATGTTTAACCAATTAGTTTTATTATCACATAATTATCAATGTTATGTTTATCTAATGCGTTACATGAAAAATTGTTTGAAACAAATGTTTCTGAACATCACTGGGTAAAATGGTCCTTTGTAGAAACTTGCACTGTGATACCAGCACTACATACTAAAGATAGCGTTCACATATCATGCTCAAAGTGATAACCATTGGCTTGCACACATAGGGTTACTCTGCGGATGAAGGATGCCCTACTTCGTGCTACTGTTTCCTCCTTTATGGCTGTACAAGCATCAATAATGCGTTGCTTCATGTCCTCTGGTGTTGTTGGTTCATGTTGGTAAACAGCAAACTTCACTGCTCCCCAAAGAAAAAATTCCAGCGGTGTAAGGTCCGGAGATCGGGCAGGCCACCTAACTGGGCCACCACGTCCAATCCACCTACCAGGGAACTTACGGTTCAGAAGTCGTCGTGCTCTTAAGTCGTTATGTGCAGGGCATCCGTCATGCTGATACGACGTGACCATTCTCCTGTTCAGAGGTACGGTGTCCAAGAGAACAGGAAGATTGTGTCGTATAAATCTGGAGTACTGTCTGCCATTTTGGACGCCATTTACAAAGAAAGATCCGATAATGGTATCTGCAACAATCCCACACCAAACATTCACTTTCCACGGACGTTGATGCTCTACCTGACGGAGCCATTTTGGATTGTCTGCGGACCAATAATGCATATTCCACATATTGACAATTCCTTTGTTGGGGAATGATGCCTCGTCGGTAAAGAGAACATCTGCGAAAAAATTTGGATTAGTCAGAAGTTTTTGCTGAGCCCACCGACAAAATGTTACTCTGTTGCTGAAGTCATTTCCATGAAGATCCTGGTGTAAATGAACGTGGTAAGGATGAAATTTATGACGTTGAAGAATACGCTGTGAGCCGGCCGCGGTGGCCGGGGTGACTGAGGCGCTCCAGTCACGGTCAGCACGGCCACTACGGTCGGGGGTTCGAATCCCCCCTCGGGCATGGATATTTGTGCCGTCCTAGTTCGTAAGCAGTTCATAAGTAGTTTGTAAGTTTAGGGAGTGGTGACCCCGTAGTTAAGTCCCATAAGCTTAACAAACATTAAAAACTTTTTTTTAATACGCTGTGCACTTGATTTCGACACACCAACTTCACGTTCAATTTGACGTGTGCTTCACAGCTACGGTAGCGAGCACAGAAACTTCAGCACGTTGATCTGTGCGTGTTCTAGGTCTTGGATTTAAGCTTCCCATTTCACGTAGACGAGATGTGAGACGACCAAACATCCGGCGCGAAGGCGATTGCTTGTCAGGGAATCGTCTTCTGTACAGTCGTTCTGCCTGAACAGAATTTCGCCCGCCTACAACAGGGTACAGGACAGTATAGGTATGTAGAGTAGGGTAGAAAACAGACATATTGAAACGTGTCCATAAAATATAAGAAAATAAGAAAATGTCTAATATTGTGCCTCCTGTTTTGTATCGAGTAACTTGCTTGCAAGAAAATGTATAATATCGCTTCTACTGTATGTATCGATATGTGTAAAGTTTCATCTCTGGCAAAGATCATGTATTGCACAGCATTGTAGCTCGTGCAGAGACACAGAGAGTTAACACTAGTGGTTCAGCTCGCTTAGAGAGCGGTTGGGTTGTGTGTATGGCTCCGATGTAGAGCAGAGGCTGCTTTGCCAGCAAGTCAGAAGTTGTATCATGTAAGTAATGTAATGCTGTTTATCAATAATAAGCAAGTTAACCCTGTTTCATATTTCATTTACGTAGTTAGAAAATTAACCCACTTCCTTCATTTGATAATTACTTGATTTAGTGGAGTGTTGATTTGAACAATATTATTGAACATATTTCATTATTGGTGCCATAGTAAGATAATAGTTGATCTGGATTTCAATAATTGGAGGCTGACCTATATAGGTTCTCACAGTCAAGCATTAAGAAAGTGATTTGTGGTTTTTCTTATATCTTTCTCGCAGTCAAAATTCTTGAGTATAGTCAGTGTCTGTTTCAAAAGGTTACATGACACAGTTGTTTTGTTAAGAATATCCGTTGCGCACATAATCAATTTAATGCACTGTTTCTTATACATTAATATCAGGGCCATAATTAAACCAAATAGCTAAGTTAATGAACAATTTACTGTCTGATTTAACGAAAGGTTCAACATTCCAAAAAAAGCGTACAGCTTTTATCTGGCGCCCTTCCTGCCAGGATAGTTCACAAACAGGATCGTGACGTAGTTAGATACGTAGTCTTATTTCAGTTAGTTTGTCTTTTCCACTAACCAACTTACCTTTTGGCTCTTAATTTAATTTTTGTAGCACCATCCTCTGTTGTAGCAACAGTAGCATAGTAATTGTTTCTGTAGTCTGTTACTTACCATTCTTGAGATTGTGTAGTATTGTTTATAGTAGATGAATTGAATATACAAATAATTGCATTACTACTGAACAAGTCTCTCTTTTATATTGTTTGATGTTTGTTGTGATTAAAATTCTAGTACCGCGGAACTCGTGTGATAATTAACGGTTCGCATAATCTCGATTGTCCGTGTTCGAAAACGCAGAACAGATTAGTTCAGGAATAGACAATATGGATAATGACAAAGTACAGGATTCGACAATACAGAATTCCGATTCTTGTAACGTGGTTGCGGAAAATAATGCATCGGTTCCGCCTAGCTCTGCTACAAAAGGTACATGTGCGACAGCTATGGAAAACGTATTACCGAATGATTTCATGCAAATTTTATTGTCACAATTTCAGGAACTAAATGAAAAACTTGAGGAACAATCTCAGGAATTTCAGAAATTAAATGAAAAACTTGACAATAATCAATTACAATTTCAGAAATTAAATGAAAAACTTGACAATAATCAATTACAATTTCAGAAATTAGATGAAAAACTTGAGAAATTTGAACAAACGTGCGATTCGAAGTTTGCGAGTATTCAAAGTAGTATTAATAAAATAAATGAGGACAACAATCGGTTCAGGGAACAACTGCTCAATACTTTCAAATGTGAATCTCAGCAAATAAGACAGGATATTCGCGACGAGATTAACCCGGTAGTGGAAAACCTTGCGTCACGAGTCGAAAATATAGAAACCACCGAACTCGCTCAATTGAAGCAACAGAGTAATCTATTTGATGAAAAGTTACAGAACTTCCAGTCAGGCACGACGGAACAGATCAATAAAATTAATAAACAGGTTGAGGATCTCACGGTTAAAATTACCCAAATCAGTGATAACACTGACAAAAGTTCTGATGCAACGCATCCTACCCCGTTTAATGAAACTAATGAATATCTCGCCCTTGACCGTTTCAAACAAGGTCAAATGACCATTAATCAGCAATACAAGGCTGAGGTCAGGAAATTAGATGATCGCCGGTTGCAACAAAGCCCGCCGCGTACCATACGTTATTCAGAGCACGACGATAAACCAAAAAATAATTCTTTCACTAGTGAAACTTACAAACAAAGACGCGACAATGAGAACAGTGATTTTCATGATCGTGAAATTAACCGTGGAAATTTTCGTGGCCGCAACCGAGGTGGTGGTTTTGGTCGCGGAGGACGCTACAACAATTACTATCATAACAGCAATACTTCGAATGATACTAATTGGCGTGATAGACGCAATACTGATAGTGATCGCGAGACTGAAAATAACAACAATAACGCTGAGAAGCGTAGTCGGGAGGGCACACGCGATAATTCTCGTGATCGCCTTCCGCGATACGAAAACACGATTCGGGGTCTAAGCAGATCGCGCACCCCGGAAAGACAAGAGCAAAACATTGAAATCAGACCTGCTAATCCATGCTCTAATTCATCAAAAAGGATTTTCAAGGCATAAATTTGGGGTAGAGAGTCCATTAATCTGTTTTGGACACACCAAGTGGCGATTGGTGCCCCGTTCTCGAGCTGAGTGTCACTATTCTTCCGCCTTTCCTTAGTGCGCTCTATCCACCTCTTTTTCTCACTGTTACTTTTCTCTAACTCTGAATACTTATACTCTGTGCTACGCTGGGATATTGTCATACGAAACTTTGATTATCTTGCAATTTGCATATAACGAACTCTGTGGCTGTGCAAGACAAATAAAATTAATGGAAATTTTTGATTGTGTAATCTAATCAAGTTCCTATGTTTCAGAAAATATTCTTCTGTATTACTAATTGCATAACTTACGAAGTTCTGAGCGAGCGAAGAAGATTTTGAGTTCACATGAGCATTTTTGGTAAGCCAAGAACATTATGGAGGATGATGAGTAAGGCAATACACAATATGTCATGGTGGTCTTTAAAATGCATTATTGTTTATGGATAAATGATGGTAAGGAAGGTATTGGTAACAGTTAAAGATGTTTGATAAATGTAATTACGTGGACGAGATTAAGCAATTATGAGGAGAATCGCTATGTTGCTAATGATGACGAGATTATACAATGATTATGAAGCAATTATGAGGAGAATCGCTATGTTGTTAATGATGACGAGATTATACAATGATTATGAAGCAATTATGAGGAGAATCGCTATGTTGCTAATGATGACGAGATTATACAATGATTATGAAGTAATTATGAGGAGAATCGCTATGTTGCTAATGATGCTATGTTTTGTTCTTTTCTTATGTGCTTACTCGCACTGCCCTTTTGTGTTTTCTCTTTGTGCTTATGTGCACCACTTTGTATGTTGATGCATTGTGCCTTCAATGGCATGTGTGATTGGTGAGATTCATATCCTTCTGATGATCTGTAATTATTTGTAATTATGTGTAATGAATATTTCTAATTATGCTTGCAGCTATGCGTATTGCTCTTGCAATCAAAGCTTACCGCTATGCTCACTAATTATATACCTAAGCCCTACCACTATGCTAATTAATTTTATAATGAAGCTCAATGACAATGTATGGTTATGCTTATACGTTGCACACAGCCATCTATCTTGCAAACTTGCAGCTATGCCATAAATTGCGCCTAGTTAAGTCTAGAAAGATAATGCACAGAAATATTTTGCTTTTGCTTACTGCTATCTGCCAAATTTTATTGATGATCTTGTTGACGAAAATCTGCAGCTATGCCTAACGAATATTACGTCTGTGTTTATGTTATTGGATGATTTACTGTGATGTACATCTATTACTGTGCCAAAATTTGCACTAATTGTTTTGTTTGACCCTACTGTTGACTCAGACAGACACAGACATGACCTGATGACTTGAACCTCTTTTGATATTCTCACGAAACTACCCTGATGTGTTATACCTTAAGGCAATGAAATATGTAGCTCAGTTGAGACAAAAGCCTGGCCATGGCAACTTATGTAATTTAAGTGTTATACTTTGTGGTAATGTAATCACCACCATAGTGATATATATTAATTTAAAGAGATATGAACAAATGGTAATTGGAATGTCAATTTAAGTTATATCATGCCAAGTTGATGACAAGCACCCTCAATGTATTTCATACGATTATGTGTTTGTAAAGCAATATGTACATAGTATGTAAAGCCTTGTGCTTATATGAAATGACACTAATGTTGTAGATACTCTAATATAAGAATTAACTTACTCATTAGTATTCAAATGTATCCGTCTTCAGGACACTACTTGTAATGTAAAAATATAGTTTAATACCATGACCCCATCTGTACCACTTGAATTTGTGGGAAAATATTTCTGTAGATATGTTCTAATCAATGACTTTTCTTTCAGTCTAAACTGAAATATCATGACTATGTTACTAATTTGTGTGTAAAATGCTTTATTTCATGTACTTTGGACACGCATGGGAAGTGGCGATTTCGCACACGAGATTCCAGAATGCACACAGAACAATGGACGAGTTACTATACACCACTGATTCTGGGCCTTTTAATGAAGATGTTTGTGGATGATGTTTGGCCATACAGTACTGTCCATTGCAGCCTTGGCCACCCATCACCAGATTGCTGCGGATGCAGTCGGCTAATAGCTCTGTTGGTTGGAGCACACTTGGTTGTCGAATTGCATGGAGGAATACATCAGAACCTTTTCCCCATGACTTCCACTTCAATGCAACCAGTCAGCCCGCCTACAGTGTGGTGTAATCTTACAGTGTTTTGTGTTCGTGTGCAGACCTAAAATGAATGTTAGGAGCTAATGTGCTATTCGTGTGCATATACTATTCAGTGCCTCCCATTGCAAACGTTGTCCACAGGCTCATTACCAGTGTTTAGGTATATTTCATGGTTCTTTTACAGTCAGTGACCAAAATAAAATTGTGCTCTTGATAGATACATATACTTAGTCAGAAATGTCATTGTGCCTATTCGATTGACAAACGTTATATTGAAACCCTATTGTGCTGAAGCAGTAATATTATTTTGTACATGATCAGAAGCCTATGTAGCCAAAAATTTTACATGTATGTTCTAGCATCCATGAAAGTATAGCATTTTAAATGCATCACAGAATACAAAACTGACACTCTATCTTATACTAAGTGCACTAAAAATTTACATAGACTACATTGTGCACAAGATATAAATGTTCATTTTATGTTCCCAAAAATACTGATCTCTTGTACAAAATTTAAACCCATGGAACTTACACTACTGTCTGTATTACTTGTAATTACCACATTTTCTTTAAAGAATGATGACATTAGTTAAACTATCTTTTGTAAAACTTTGTATATGTTCACGTTTATTATTGTATATTTTGTTTTTCCATTTGTGTATTACTTCTAGCTATCTCATTTTCTCCACTATATCATTTGTCAAACTATGTTTCCTGAAATTCTATATATACTTATGTTTACCATTATGTATAATTGTCATATATTCCACTTATTGCTGATGTTCTGTAAATTTTAACATTTGCTTATGCCTGTCACACCCTGTACCACTCCATGCGTGACTTTTGATGGTACTGTTCTGTAAAATGGCATGTATTTATGACTGTCACATTGTTTTTTTTTTAAATTTTCTATGTACTCCATCTGTTGTTTTGATCTTGTTATATTTCGGATGTCATTAATGGATTTGTGGACTTGAAATTCAGTAATTTTGCTGGCTAGGCAATGCCATTGGCATCACCCACCCTACAAAATTTTAATAGGTAGGAGGGGGGTGATGAAACGTGTCCATAAAATATAAGAAAATAAGAAAATGTCTAATATTGTGCCTCCTGTTTTGTATCGAGTAACTTGCTTGCAAGAAAATGTATAATATCGCTTCTACTGTATGTATCGATATGTGTAAAGTTTCATCTCTGGCAAAGATCATGTATTGCACAGCATTGTAGCTCGTGCAGAGACACAGAGAGTTAACACTAGTGGTTCAGCTCGCTTAGAGAGCGGTTGGGTTGTGTGTATGGCTCCGATGTAGAGCAGAGGCTGCTTTGCCAGCAAGTCAGAAGTTGTATCATGTAAGTAATGTAATGCTGTTTATCAATAATAAGCAAGTTAACCCTGTTTCATATTTCATTTACGTAGTTAGAAAATTAACCCACTTCCTTCATTTGATAATTACTTGATTTAGTGGAGTGTTGATTTGAACAATATTATTGAACATATTTCATTATTGGTGCCATAGTAAGATAATAGTTGATCTGGATTTCAATAATTGGAGGCTGACCTATATAGGTTCTCACAGTCAAGCATTAAGAAAGTGATTTGTGGTTTTTCTTATATCTTTCTCGCAGTCAAAATTCTTGAGTATAGTCAGTGTCTGTTTCAAAAGGTTACATGACACAGTTGTTTTGTTAAGAATATCCGTTGCGCACATAATCAATTTAATGCACTGTTTCTTATACATTAATATCAGGGCCATAATTAAACCAAATAGCTAAGTTAATGAACAATTTACTGTCTGATTTAACGAAAGGTTCAACATTCCAAAAAAGCGTACAGCTTTTAATATTAACGTAATAATCATAATGTTCTCTAACAGTACTATAAGCAAACAAGCAATCTAATAACCTATTTTCCGTAAACGTACATTCTCCATAGATCAGCAGCATTTCTACCATATCTTCATGTGTGTACATAATACAGTATAAGTTCCACAACACAACGTTTATTCACAATGTGTACTACCTGCGTGCCGTCACTAGATTACTCTGATGCACGATTTCACTGGCAAGCGGTATACTGCACGTCAAAGAAACAACAAATGGTATGCTCGGAGGGTGGTGTACAGGAGTTTGCATGGGTCGCAAATCACAAACAAGGCGAAGTGGTAACTGTGACTGTAGTGGGAACTACGTTGGACACGTGTCTAGGTAGAGCTAGGCCCTGGATGAACGAGTGCGCGAAAGGCACAATGGGTCATTTAACGCATTCCATAAACCTTATTTTTGTTCAAAAATGTTCAAATGTTTGTAAAGTCTATGGGACTTAACTACGGGGTCATCAGTCCCTAAACTTACAAACTACTTATGAACTACTTACGAACTAGGACGGCACAAATATCCATGCCCGAGGGGGGATTCGAACCCCCGACCGTAGTGGCCGTGAAGACCGCGACTGGAGCGCTTTAGTCTCCTCGGCCACCGCGGCCGGCCCTTATTTTTGGATGTGCTGGATACATAAGACAACCTGACTAGTGTATACCGATCGGTATTGGTTCATATTGTGTACGTAGACACATAAAACGTGCAAGTGGGAAATCATTATGTGCTTATGAGAGTTGATGGCAGCAGACCGTATTATTCGTTTCGGACCTCTTTGTAAGTATGGAAGTACGATTACGCATGTCAATCACATCGCGATTACGGGCAGCATGGGGTTCACGCCTGAGCCTCAGGACGTGAGCTAGCAGCACATTTCGGGGTTTTCAAGTGTTCAAATGTTTGTTAAGCTTAAGGGACTTAACTACGGAGTCATCAGTCCCTAAACGTACAAACTACTTATGAACTAGCTACAACTAAGGACGGCACAAATATCCATCCCCAAGGCGGGATTCGAACCCCCGACCGTAGTGGCCGTGCAGACCGTGACAGGAGCGCCTCAGTCCCCTCGGCCACCGCGGCCGGCCCGGGGTTTTCCAGCGTCAACTTCGCGTCGCAATATCTCGGGATGTAATTGGAATATTGCGATGCAATCAACGTCATTGTCTATGTGATTTGTCATGCTATGGATTGCTGAAGAAAATATATAGGGTGTACATTTAAAAAAAAAAACACAAAATTTTGTTACAAAAAAAAAACATATTTGCTTTCTTTTTAGAATGTTTCCAAATAAGTACATTCATGGGCCCCAGCCGTACATTGATACCGGTGTAAGTCGTTTTCCAATAGCTGTTATTGTTCCAGAGATATTTTGGGTGGACAAGATAGCTGGGACACCCTATATATATATATATATATATATATATATATATATATATATATATATATATATATATATCATCTAAAGAACATTTATACTGCAATTATATGCAGTAATTATAGTAAATTATACCTCCACAATGCCATATGGACATAGCCTGATGATAACCACAGTGCCGTAATAGGCCTATTGCTGTATTAATAAACAGTATACAACTTCTACAAAGTAAAGCAGCATTTTGGTATTACTTGAATTAACAAAATTGTTGATTCATTTACTAATAAGCCAACAAAACAAATGTTTTAAAATAGATTACTTCACATCGAGTCTATATATACGAACAGGATTAATTTCGTCTATGAAAGTTTAGCTTTAATACTCAAAATAGTTATCAAAGGTAATCTAAGGTAATGGTTTAGTAAATTTTTCATATTAAGAGATGCTTATGGGTAAGTAACATATTGAAAAATATAGTAGGGTCTATTTATTATTATCTAATATATAAAAATGAATGTTTGCGTGTTCGTATTTTATGCGCGGCCTTACCGTTCAACCGTGCGTGATGAAACTTTGTCGACATATTGCTTGTACTTTCGCGATGGTCATAGGCACCATTGAATGATTGTAGGACAAATAGTTAGGAAATATAACGTAATATACAATGAAATCCGCGGAAAAGTGGTGCATCATGTGACATCTGCTTCTAAACTATTGTACCGTTTTCAAGCAAATTTGTCGCGGTGGAGTAGCCGAGCGGTCTAAGCCACCTCGCTGTGAAGAGCGCGGTTGCTCGCCGTCGGAGATTTGAGTCCTCCTTGGGCATGGGTGTGTGTGTGTGTGTGTGTGTGTGTTTGTGTGTGTGTGTGTGTGTGTGTGTGTGTGTGTGGTCCTTAGGTTACTTTACCTTAGTTTAAGTAGTTCATAAGGTACGAACTGATGACCACGCACTTTGGTCCGGTAGATTTACAAACATTTGAACAACCAAATTTGGTACACATATTCATTCCATGAAGTAACAATTGACGAAGGCGTAAGTATGGCTTAGGACATATAGTTCAGGAGATAAGACGTCATAAACAATTATATGGTTGAAAACCTGTGGGATCATGCGCGAATAAGTACACTTTATTCATCCTAAAATATTCTTGACATTTTGGACACTTGACCTCCAAAGTAAGAGTAAGGTCATTGTCACATAAAATTTTGTATGATGCTTGACAGGATACTTTACATATGGACTTCATCAGATTCTACAATTGTATTCCGATCCTGATGAAATTTTTAAATATGCTTGAACAATTTAGTTTATCAGTGCAGTATTAATATATTTAGATAACCTACAATCATTTCAATTAATTAACGTGACTAAACAGTTAATTTTCAGATTTTGTCGAAGTTTCGAATGAAATAAAATTTCTGAAATTTCTAGAAGCTGTCTCTGGAGGTTACGTTGCATTTTCCAGAGTGAGAATCGTCAAAGAAAAACATTTAAAACATAAATATTGTTCACACCAAATGAATTTTACGTAAGCAATTTAAAGTAAGAATTTTTTTAAAAAAAATATGCTTCAATGGAAAGCATACTTCATTCATATTGTTAAATTACGATTTTTTGACTGTCAGCTTTGATGCATACCAAGCGTACCTAATCATTGGGGTGAAAACCACCTGCAGAAGGAATTTGTTGTTACCAAGCAAGGTTTTAATGCGAATTTGTAAATAAATACGTAAATCTAATACATAAAAATTAATGTTTGTTTGTCTTTTTGTTCGTATTTTATGCACGGCCATACCGTACGTCCAATTGCGATAAAAATTTGCCAACTCATCGCTTGCACTCGCGCGAAGGTTATAGGCACACAAAAATTAACTTCTTATGGTGCAGGTCGGATGGTGCTTTACAATTAGTTAATTCATTTCTTACGCCATCACGCTGAAATGGCTGGACGGATATGAATGAAATTTGCAACAGAGGTAATACTTGGGCTACCTTTCGTAAGCGACCGTATGGTGCGTGGCAGAGCGTACCTGACAATGTGTTAATATGTTTGCTTCACCTTCATGCTGAACTGGATGAACAGATTTGAATGAAATTCGTAATGAAGATAGCTTATGCCCTGCAATAATACCTGTGTTACCTTTCGTAAGCCATCTTACGATGCGTGGCGAAGGGTACCTTACAATGGCTTAATTCGTTGGTTTCTCTTCACGCTGAAACAGCTGGATGGATTTGAATGAAATTTGCAATACAGATAATTTGTAGCCTGAATTAATGCATGAGCTACGTTTAGGATGCCACCGTACGGTGCATAGCGGTGGGTATCTTATAGTATGTTAGCAAGTTTGTTACTCTTCACCCTGAAACGGCTGGACGGAATTGATTGAAATGTGAAATGAAGATAACTTATACCCCGAATTAATACATGGTCTACCTTTCGTAACCCTCCGTATGTGGCGGAGGAGACCTCACAAAAAATACAAATTTTTGGACTGGTCACCATGAAAGTGAGCACATAAATTTGCTTTTATGAAGGAGATTTTTATAATCTGCTAGCCAGTGAATTTAGATGGCGGAAGGTACCTTGCGACTTTGACACCGTTTCATCGGTCACTGTGAAACTTGGCACATATATGTATGTTTTCATTTATAGGAGAGAGAAAAGTAGGTGGACGACGAGACGGACAGAATGGGGAGGGAGGAGACGGACAGAGAGAGAATGTGTAGAGGAGGGGAGGGACATATAGAGAAAAGGGAAAGACAGATGGCCTAACTTAAGACTGGTATATATATGTACCCGGACGACGCCGGGTTTTCGGCTAGTATTAAATATTTTTGGAGTTACATCACTCTTATTAAGAGGTTCTCGATCTTGATGAAAGATGGAATCACCATGCCTGAACTGTTCTTCGGCGGTGGGAAGCAAGAAGGTGCTTAACACATCAGTATATGCCTGTACTGTGATAGTGCCACGCATAACAACAAGGGGTAGAAGCTCCCTCCATGAAAAACACGACCATACTACAACCACACCGCGTCGGAATTTTACTTTTGGCACCTCACAGCTAGCGGATGAATTCACCGGGTATTCGCCACACCCACACTTTGCCAGCGGATCGCTACACTGTGTACAGTGATTTGTCATTTCAAACGACGTTTTTCCGCTGGTCAGTCAACAATAGTTTATGTTCCTTACACCAATCGAGGCGTCGTTTAGCACTATCCTGCGTGTGTGTGGCTTATGGGCAGCCGCTCGACCTTGAAAGGCAGTTTTTCTCACCTTCCGTCATAGTACATAGTACATGGAGTGGATACTGAGGCAGCTGAAATTCCAATGTCATGGTGTTAATAACGATCTTCTTCTGCAGTCGCTCTGTCAGTCAACAGACGCGGTCGGCCTGTACGTATTCGTGATGTACGTGTCGCTTCACGTTTCCACTTGATTATCACATGAGAAACAGTGGGCTTATGGGTGTTTAGGAATGTGGAAATCTCACGTAGACACTTCTGACACAAGTGACACCCGATCTCCTGACCACGTTCGAAGTCGGTGAGTACCGGAGATAGCCCCATTCTGCTCCCTCACAATGTCTAATGACTACGCTAATAAGGAGAATCTGGCCGGCCGCGGTGGCCGAGGGGACTGCAGCGTGTCCAAAAATATTCAAATGTTTGTTAAGCTTATGGGAGTTAACTACGGGGTCATCAGTCCATAAACTTACAAACTAATTATCAACTACCTTATAATAAGGACGGCACAAATATCCATGCCCGAGGGGGGATTCGAACCCCCGACCGTAGTGGCCGTGCAGACCGTGACTGGAGCGCCTCAGTCCCCCCGGCCAACGCGGCCGGCTTGTGCCGTCCTTAGTGTTAGCTAGACCATAAGTAGTATGTAAGTTTAGAGACTGATGACCTCGTAGTTAAGTCCCGTAAGCTATACAAACTTTATTTAAAGTAGAATCTGGCAGTATGTGGCAGCACAGTATTCCTAATGTGAGGAAACGTATGTTTTTGGGGACGTCCCGACACATTTGAGCACATAGTGTAGGAACCGTTTATGAAGCACTAGCCACAACAACAAACGGTGTGAACGTAGTATCCGCGCTAGTGTACGCCATTTACAATACGAATAATAGGTAAATCATCCTGGTGAGGGCGTCTGATCAGATGGATCAGCTCCTCACGCGTGTCGATGGGCAGCTGGGCAGGTGCAGTCTCCGCAGTATGTAAACTTGGTAGCCCGCGGCCCATAACAAGGCAACCCCGAGCAGGGAAACGCCGCAGTCGGTACAGGGTCGGTAGTTACCGTGCTAGCAGAGGGGCAGGATGCGGTGGTCAGACACCAATCCGAACGGAACTTCCGAAGCCATAAATCCCCAGATAAGGAACTGCCGCGAGAGCAGCGCACTGTTTTCACGTAATCGACGCCTTCGCGGCTCGATTCCTCTCCTGCCCCCTTCCCCTATCGACCCCAAATTGTCCGCGACTCGTAAACAGTGCTAGAAGCAACCGGCACTGCCCTGGAAAATAGCGCGGCGGGCGAGCATCTCGTAAGTAGGAGCGTACAAATGCGCGTTAGAATTACCAAACGACTTAATACCAGCGCGGGCCGGTAATTTCCCGGCCCCGGCGGAGGGAGCGGGATTAATCGCGCGACTATCGGTCATCGCGGGGCGCCGGACAACTGAATTACCTGCGGCCGCGATCCCCATTACCCGCCGGGTAATGCCATGTTATTTCAGCGCCCTGCGCCCATACATCACACGGCAATTTTAGCGAATTCCGTGGCGGCGGCGGCGGCGCGGAGTGGCTAGCCGGTTGATTTACCGACGGCAGCGCCGCCAGTGGCAGGCGCGTGAGTTATGCCGGCGGAGGTGTGATGATGGGCCGCCCCCGCCGCCCCCGCCGCCCCCGCCACCCCCGCCGCCCACTACCGGCCCCTGGCCTCCGACAGCGGCGAGGCAGCTGGGAGTTAATAGCGCGCACTACTCGTTCACACGAGCGAGTACCTGCGCACAAACTCACTACCGCTGAGGTAACATTCGGATCGCAATAGCGGTGCTCTCACTAGAGAGCTCATGTACAGATAGTGGCCATGAGTGACACCGCTGCAGATTAGCTGAGACCTCAGGACGCCATCCACTAGCTGCATACTAGAGATGGGAAAAGTGAAACATCTGACGGTTTCGAAACGAATGAAAACGTACCATCTGTGGTTTCGAAACACTGTTTCGTAAGTTTCGTAAGTTTTGTCATGAAATCTTAGTTCTAGGAGGGCAATATTTTTCACTATGTGGACAAGGGTACATACAAGAACCTGTCAACCATGGAGTATATATTTACTTCTTGGTCTGTACGGAACATGTTGATAAAGATTTTCTCCCGTGTTGTTGATGTTGCCAACGTAGTCACACGAGGCCGCCGGTATGATAGGTGAAAGTTTACCCCATTAGGAACTCACAAACTGCAATACGGTACGCATATTACAGTGATGGATCATAAATGCTGCTTTCTATACGTACTAAATAAATTATAGAGAATAAAGGGCACACTAAATAATCACAAGTAATGCTATGGAATTACAAAAATAAAAAACTAAGAGGCAAGTTCACCACTTATACGTCTTGACCATTACACCACCGCCGCAATTCTTTTAACATGAGTGTCGAAAAATTATAACGATAGTAGGTAACTTCGTTTCCGCTTATAAGAAACCAACTCTTTAACACGAGATTAAATATGCAATCTACCCTTGTTAGTATCAAAAATGTCATTTCAGGCTTCATGTTGTATCTTATTTTAAAGATTGTAGTTTCACTCGTGTGTCTTTAATATGGTAGATAAACCTAGAATTTAACTGGTTTTTCAATGCAAATAGTGAACGTTGTTTTATTGTTCTTTTACATTTATAAAGCAGACATTATGTCATTTCGGAATACAGCAGTCACTTGCAAACGATTCTTGAGTTCAGTAATCATAAGCTACAGACTCAAGAGTGTCAACTACTATTTGACACTGTATAAATGGTTTATATACTAGTAAGTTATATGTGTATCTGTGTGGAGCTTCAGTAAAATGAAACACCACATTTCGATACCATTAGTCTGTTCCGCGTTTCTGCATTAGTGGTTTGAAACTGACATGAAATCGTGAAACCGACACGAAACCGTGAAACCGACAGGAAGAAACGGTTTCAGTGTATCGACAATCGACCGCGAATGTGATCCGAAACAGAACGGAATGAAATCGCATGGTTTCGAAACCGTGAAAGATGGCGGTTTTGAAACACTGAAACTGTTGTGTGTATCGAAACCTGGTTTCGAAACCATGAAACCGTAGCCAACTCTACTGCATACGAAGTCCCTGTGCTAGATGTCGCGGTTGCGCTGGCGTATGTTGCTTTCTCGCCGCCGCGGTGGAGTAGCCGAGCGGTCTAAAAATGTTCAAATGTCTGTATAGCTTATGGGACTTAACTACGGGGTCATCAGTCCCTAAACTTACAAACTACTTATGAACTAACTAAGATTAAGGACGGCACAGATATCCATTCTCGAGGGGGGATTCGAACCCCGACCGTAGTGACCGTGCAGACTGTGACTGGAGCGCCTCTGTCCCCTCGGCCACCGCAGCCGGCCCGAGCGGTCTAAAACCTCTCGCTGCGGAGCGCGCTGTTGCTCGCCGTGGAGGTTCGAGTCCTCCCTGGGGCATGGGTGTGTGTGTTTGTCCGTAGGTTAGTTTACCTAGGTTTAAGTAGTTTGTAAGCTACGGACTGAAGACCACGCAGTTTGGTCCGATAGATTTACAGACATTTGAACATTTTGGACTGACAATAAACAAAACTGGTAATGGTTCAGCCTGGGGATACAGGTATAAGGTATAAAGATAAAAGCGGGGAGGACCTTCGGACCTGGGCACAGTGAGTAAGCCTGAAACTAAAATACGACCATAAACTTCCATATCTCTTCAACAGCAGCAGGTGGAACTGTAGATAACATCTATGTTACTTTACACATTTTACATCCAACCAGAAAAGTCGTGGGGGAAATCCTCTCATCTACACAACATCGAGCTATAATACGTCTAGTAAAAGCTGTTCTTATACCCGCAGCCAATCTTTTAAAATATGTTTTCATTTTAAATATATCCACCCAGACAAATTCTCCAAAGAACTTGACAAAGAGGAGAAGAAAAATGTGACACATTTATTGTAGGTTATTCTGTAACTTCATAGAATTGATCTGAAGATGGACAGCTGTCCCGAAACTGGTAATTTTATTGCAAATAAAAGCGGTGGAGACGGATATTGAAGAATTTTTTTTTTTTTTTTTTTTTTTTTTTTTTTTTTTTTTTTTTTTTTTTTTTTTTTCTCGGGCCAATCAGAAGGCTGAGCAGGAATACGGTCTTCGATAGTTTACAGAACAGAACCGCATTCGGAAAACATAGTCTCGTTACTTATCACCTGAAGACGGCCCGGAGACTCTGCGTCGAAATCGTGCCAGCAGGTTACAGATATCCGGCAGTATTCCCGAAATTTAATAGATCCCGTTTAATACATCTATGGCGTGCCAGTCACGGTCTGCACGGCCGCTGCGGTCGGGGGTTTAAATCCTCCCTCGGTCATGGATGTTTGTGCCGTCTTTAGTATAAGCTAGTTCATAAGTCATTTGTAAATTTAGGGACTGATGACCCCGCAGTTGAGCCCCATAAGCTATAAAAACATTTGAACATTTTTTGATCTTCGTTTACTTTAACAGAAGCAAATAACTTACACTAAAGACATAATGCACTAAATATGGACTCTAACATTCTGCTTTAAATGGTGATAAACTGAAGAGTGAAAAACTGTTACAATGCTTTCTCATTGTGGAGAGTGACTATAGCGTAAACCAAAGTGGTCCCATGGTTCTCGGCACACCGGCGTAGGTTTCAAAATCGTTTAGTTAGCACTTGAAAAACACTGACACCGTTAAACTACCATCGGAAAAAACTAACATTACTAGGTAAAGTAAAGCTGTCATCAATCAGATGATTGCTGTTGAACAACATTGCGCTCTACTAGGTTTGGTCCTATTGGAAACGGTAGGCCTATGCCCTATCTTTCCTCCGATCGTTGAACTGACTTTCAAAAAAATGTTTAAAATGGTTGTATAGCTTATGGGACTTAACTACGGGGTCATCAGTCCCTAAACTTACAAACTACTCATGAACTAGCTAATACTAAGGACGGCACAAATATCCATGCCCTAGGGGGGGATTCGAACCCCCGACCGTAGTGGCCGTGCAGACCGTGACTGGAGCGCCTCAGTCCCCTCGGCCACCGCGGCCGGCGAACTGACTTACCCAGCAATTTTAACATGGATTCCGAACGAAGTAGCAAATCGGTATTTCCACATCAACAATATTGCCGGAGGTGAAGAAAGTGCTACCTGACAGACAAATCTCCAAAATGTGACCAGAATTGGATTCCTGTTGTGTCATATTAAACCACGTCCTAACAGCTCTGGGGCGGCTCGAAGTTTCCGACCTACCGCCGTGTCATCCTCCCCCCGATTGGCGTCGTCAGATGGAGATATGAAGGTATGTGCGGTCATTCATTCAAGTGCCAATCAAGCAGGACGATGATAAGACGAGAGTTTCATACTGAAAGCTGGCGAATGCTGATCACAGACAATGAAGTGCCCCTGGTATGATAGGGCTGTCATTACGAGGTTTGTCCACAAAGTAAGTTCCGTTTGGTTATATAAAATAATTGTGTACAGATACAGAAAAAAATATTTATTGTACAAAAATCTACAACTTTTAAACAGTCTACATAGCTTCCCAAATTTTGTAGTCATTTGTCATAGCGTGGCCCAAGTTTTTGTATGCCTTCCTCATAGAAGGTTGGCGCCTACGTTTCCAAACATGTGATAACATTTTCTTTCAGCTCGTCATCATCGTTGAAGTGTTGACCACCAAGCACAGATTTTAGGTGTAAGAAGAGATGAAAGTCGGTAGGAGCGAGGTACGGGCTGCACGGAGGATGATAAACGCCTCTCAGTGAAATTCCCGAAAGAGTTGTTTAGTCGCATTCGTCGTGTGATGTCGGGCATTATCGTGGTTAAAAAACACCTTTTGACAGTCATCCTCGGTGCTTGTTTTGTACTGCGCGACGCAGTTTCTTAATGGCCTCACAGTAACCGTGTGCATTGGCCTCGTGGTAAGAAATCAATCAGCAAAATGCCTTTTTTGTCCAAAAAACGGGGCACATGACATTTGGAGGGGTCAAGCTTTCCTTTGCTAACCTCTGTTAGGGATGAAGTGCGCCTCAATTCCACTGATTGCCGTTTTGTTTCAAGGGTGTCGTACGATACCCAAGTTTTATCCGCCGTGACGTTCCGAGTAAGAAAACCATCGGCTTCTTCATTGTAGCGTGTCAAAAACTGAAGTGCATTGGCCATCCATTGCTTTAGTGTTTTTCAGTAAGAATTTTGGGTACCCAACGTGAGCAAAGTTATGAAAACTTCAGTTCTTCAGTAACAATTTTATGAGTTAGTTATCGTGAGATCTACGCAAGTTTCATAGCAAGGGCACTAAGTGTAAACGTACGGTTGTGCTTAATCTTCTCTTTAACTGTGTGAACCAGTTCATTAGTAACCACAGACGGGCGTCCAATTCATTCTACATTGAATTAGTCATAACATTTTTGTCCGTAAACCTCGCATATTTCCGATGAACTTCCTTTGGTTTAACATTCTTTGCATTTATAAAACGTATCACAGATCTGATTTCAGACGCGGCGGCATTTTCAATGACGGTTGACATTACAAAGAAGCACTACAAATCAGACGTCAGCAACAGCGGTATGAAAATGGCGTACATGTCTTCTCCTTGAGTCAGAGTAACTGATGCGTATGTTTGGAACTGCGATCGTAGCGCTGCCGCGGATAGAAATAGAAACGACGACTCTTGTATTTTCGGTACACATAAACTGATATGATAGCCAGAGCCAGTAATAAACTGTGGCTGTTTGCTGATATTGCTGTAGTGTACGGGAAGGATGACGTGGTCAACATTTCTAGCTGTTATGAGGAATGGCAGCTACTTTAAATGTAGAAAAATGAAAGGTGATGCAGATGGGATAAACAACCCAATAATTTTCGATTACAGCATGAGTAGTGTGTTGCTCGAGACAGTCGCGTCAATTGAATATCTAGGCGTAATGCTAAAGAGCGATATGAACTGCAACACGCATCTAAGGACAGTCGCGGGGCAGTGGATAGTCGACTTCGGTTCATCGGGAGAAATTTTGGAAGATGTCGTTCATCTGAAAAGAGACCACGTATAGAACTGTGCGACCCTGTCTTGCGGAGTGCTTAGGTGTTTGGAATCCCCACCAGATCGGTTAAAGAAAGACGTAGAAGCAATTCAGAGGCTGGCTGTTTGTTTTGTTTTGATAGATTCGATCTGTGCGAGAGTGTCACAGAGATGCTTCGGGATCTTACATAGGGGTCGTTGGACGGAAGGCGACGTCCGAGGAACACCGTTGACGAAATTTAGAGGGCCGAAATTTGAAGCTGACTGCAACTTACATTTCGCGTAAAGGCCACAAAGATAAGAGAAATTTGGGCTTGTAAAGAGGCATACAGGCATTCGTTTTTCCCTTCTATTTGGATGTGGAACAAAAAATCTAATCCAACCTGTTGTTCAGCAAATTCAGTATTCATATATAAAACGTAAAATGTTTGTAGAACTTATGGGACTTAACTACGGGGTCATCAGTCCCTAAGCTTACAAACTACTTATGAACTAACTAAGACTAAGGACGGCACAAATATCCATGCCTTAGGGGGGATTCGAACCCCGATCGTAGTGACCGTGCAGACTGTGACTGGAGCGCCTCAGTACCCTCGGCCACCACGGCCGGCTATTCATATATCCTCAGCGCTTATTCAGCAACGTGTTTGCTTGATTATTTTAATAGATTCAAGTGTGTTCAAGTGTTTGTTAAGCTTATGGGACTTAACTACGGGGTCATCAGTCCCTAAACTTACAAACTACTTATGAACTACTTACAAACTAGGACGGCACAAATATCCATGCCCGAGGGGGGATTCGAACCCCCGACCGTAGTGGCCGTGCTGACCGTGACTGGAGCGCCTCAGTACCCTCGGCCACCACGGCCGGCTATTCATATATCCTCAGCGCTTATTCAGCAACGTGTTTGCTTGATTATTTTAATAGATTCTCACGAATGATTGTCAAAGACGTTTCTTCCTCAGGACAAGCACGTATGATAAGACTCGCGTTTGGTAAATGTTGATTTATCGTACGAAATTAGAAAAGCGAACCAGCCTCTCCAGTGAATTTTAGTTCCGCAATTACTCGCCTTATGTGCGGAATCTTCGTGGGGAGAAGTGGACGTCCTTCTCTTGGATAACGACCATCTGAACCTGTTATTCGGCAAATGACACGCGGCATTCCACGCTTAACGAGCACCCATTTCCTATAAATGTCTCCTCATTTCCCGAAAAACGAAACATGATTAGTTTTTGCAAACTTATTGACAGACACACAGTTAAGAAACTCGCCCTCTATTAGGTTGACTGTACATATGAACGCTTTTTGCTCTTTCATTTCGTCGCCATCTATTTTATGTTTCTCGAAACCTATGTTCATTTAGAACTACCTCTGAGACGTTGAGTTAGTCAGCTTCATTGTGAAAGACGGCTGTCTGCCGTCTTCCCTAGGTTTTTAACTTTGTAAATTATCTAAGTTCACTAGACGGCCCTTTTTGCTAAACGAGAACCCCTTTCGTTCAGAGGCATGAGGAATAGCATTTCATTTCATGTTTTTAAATGTGTTATTTTCTGTAATACTATGTTAATCTTGCTCGGATTTTAGTATGTTAATAATTTATCATTGTGCCTATGAATGTGGCAAGGGATGAACGGTTTCTTCGTGACGCCACTGTCCCTGTGAGAATGTGTAGTTGCTTTATTTTGTATGTGCCTGTATGAGTATCTTCTAACATGGCAGAGTGTATGTATGAGAATTTTCGTTGTCGGCTGCTGGCTGCTCGCTACTAGTGTTTCTCTGGCTTTGTATCGATAGTTAGTCGTTACCAACCCCTGCTTTTGATGCTACCAAAGAGGTTCCTCCACCCTTTGGTTACAAGTTGGGTTGGCAATGCCCAGTAGCGAGCCTCGGTAGGTCGCGCGAGTTTAAGATCTCCACACCACCTCGTTTTTCCTGCGTTTTTACCGATTTCCGGTGGATTTCCGGTGGTGGCGGGGACTGGCTGGCCGACTAGGACACTCTGTGGCTGCGCTTCGACCTAGTAAGATGTTCTTTCTTTCCTCCCTTGAGATGGTAGCGATTCATTGTCTGCTTTTTTAAAATACTTTAGAACTTAGATTCATTTTGCAGAATAAGTTTCTCCGATCACGTTTGGAAATGTACTCAGTTTCATTAAAAGCAGTTTATATGTAACTAATTCGGTTTGATAAAGGCTGAGAATCGGTAATCTTTGTGAGACTAGATGACAGAGTACGAACTCGGTTTAATTTCTTTCTATCTTTGTGGGATGCAACTAATGTTTAAAGTAAGCTTTTAACTGGCTCCTTTCAACTAGAGTTAATTTTACAATTAACGGTAGTCTTTAAATTGTAAAGTAGCGTGGGAGGGGTATGGACTGGGCGGTCGCTTCCGCTGGAAGTTCTGTTCCTCCCTCGAGCATGAGAGTGTGTGTTGTCCTTAGTGTAATGTAAGTAGTTTGTAAGTTTGGGGACTGATGACCATAGCAGTTTAGTCCAACAGATTTACAAACATTTGAAAATTTCATTGTACAGCGATTCTGACAGATCTGTTTACTTCATCTCACCTGCAAGCCTTTCAGTGGGAAATGTTTGTGTGCGGTAGGACGATTTACACTATTCCAGATGACACAGATGCACAACAATGACTTCTCAGCAAATAGTTCAGGTTAGTTCTCTAGTGACAAAAGCGTTCTGCCCTTCCAATTAACGCAGCGTGGTTCTCTTCCTGTGAGATGATAATCGTACCCAGCAAGCCTGTACCTTCCAGGCAGATGCCAATCACACAAATATTATCTTACTGGTGCAAAGTCACACAAACTTACTCATTTAAAACTGACTGCTGGATTTTTATTTCACACTAGCTATAGACTTGCCTCCCTAAATGCTTAACTCATTTTAATATACACTGGTCAAAACAATTAGGAGATTATTTGATAAATCTAGGATCTAAAGTATTGTCATCGGAAGAATGAACTAAAATGAAACTTCCTGTCAGATTAAAATTATGTGCCGAAACCGGGACTTAAAACTGGGATTTTTGCCTTTCATGGACAAGCGCTCTACTGACTGAGCTATCCCGACACGACTTACGATGCCGCCCCACAACTTTACTTCCGCTATTACCTCGCCTCCTATTTTCCAAACTTCACAGAAGCTCCCCTGCGAACCGGTTCCGGCACATAATTTTAATCTGCGAGGAAGTTTCATATCAGTGCACACTCCGCTGCAGAGTGAAAGTTTCATTCTGAACTAAAATGGTTAGACGTCTCAACGTCGGTCCTATGGAGTGGAGACAACATCATTATGGCATCCGAGATAGTCTTAATAATAGAAAGTTTCTGCAGAGCGGGTTGGTGTTGACTTGTGTTTACCAAAAGAATTACACAAGTAGTTGGGTTCAGAGAGTGTAGTGAGCAGATAGTGCAATGCAACGACAACGTGAATTACCCGACGAGTTGACACGGAAGTGTGACTCACCGAGCGCAGTGGGAAAGTACCACACTATAAATCCAAATGTCGCGGGTTTGATTCCCGCTATGTCCCAGGATTTTTATCTGTCACTTTCCACTTCTTTCACTTCTGGCATTGTTGCTCATGTGAAAAACACCGAGTAGCGGTGTGGTTTGGAACCCACGTTAAAATGTAGGTCCCCTATAACTGGCTGGGGAAGTCAGTTTGAAGATCGGGGGGAAGACAACGACATACCACCTCCAAAAAGGACCATGCCTACTAAAGCAGTAGGGTGTTCAAATTAGTCTTTTGTTTGTTGACTGGTTTACCTGTTATCATACGCAAAGCATACGAAGGTTGGAAGCGAGACAAACACAGAGGGAGGTGGCTGCAGGTATTTCAGGGCCTGAAAGCGATTTCAGACAACAGGAACCTTTAAAAGAAGGCACGGCCAAGCTCGTCCATGGGTAACATCAGCAAGAGGTGATCTCTATCTCCCTCGAGTCTGGAGCCTGACTGCAACTCAGGTGCAACGCACGCTCCAGGCAGCGACAGGACGCGCAATATCATCGAAACTGCGATCGTGGATGTGGCCTGTACGCACGGAGGCTTATGGTGTGTGTGCCATTAAAACCACGGTACCGTTTAGCCAGCAGAAACTGGGTGGAGGATCATCAGTATTCAATTCGTAACAAATGGTGCCGGGTTCTGTTCACAGTTGATTCAAGATTTTGTGTTCAGCCGCACAAACGTCGATCTCTCAACCGGAGACGACGGGGAACTCTGAACAATCCTGCTTAGGTGAAGGAAACATCACAATACCATTGTGGTGGACGCCTGTTGTGGGAAGGAGTCAATATAGCTGGACGTATGAACCTCTATGTCGTTGAGAATGGCGTATTGACTGCTCAAAGACGAGATCCTTCGACATTTTGTTTTGACCTGCGCTGGAGTCATAGTAGGTGGGTTCCTTCTGGTTGACGATAACGCTCGTCCCCACAGAGTTGCAATGGTGGACAACATGCTTGACGCTGAGGGAGTTGAACGAACAGACTTAAACCCGACTTAGTATGTTTGGGATGCACATGACAGACGCATTACAGCCTGACCAGCACCTCCTACAACGGTCGCTGAGTTGGACATGGCACTCAATGAAGAATGACCAAATGTCCCACGCACGTGTGCAACTGCTTTGGCAAAAAATGTTTTCAAATGTTTGTATAGCTTATGGGACTTAACTACGGGGTCATCAGTCTCTAAACTTACAAACTACTTATGAACTAGTTAATCCTAAGGACGGCACAAATATAAATGCCCGAGGGGGGATTCGAACCCCCGACCGTAGTGGCCGTGCAGACTGTGACTGGAGCGCCTCAGTCCCCTCGGCCACCGCGGCCGGCAACTGCATTGGCCATCCGAGGTGATCACGTACCATATTAGAGGGCAACTAGAATGTCTTTTTCACTATTATGGTAGCTCTATGATGCCTGGCTCTAAGTAAACCACATGTAAATCTCAAGTAAAGAGTTGAGGCGGCAAAATGTCTTACTTTATCACACACAAATGACTGTTGTAACCGATATACGAATAAAATAGGTTTGGCATATGCATACTGTGTGCGATATTTCACCGAATCCCCAAATTGATTTGAGTAGTGTTTGAATGTATCGGCCGCAGTGGATTGTGCAAGCGCATTGAGGCGCTATGCTCTCATGCGCGAGGCCGTTCGCCGTCGGGGTTTCGAATCCCCCCTACGGCGTGGATGTTTGTGACGTCTTTAGTATAAGCTAGTTCATAAATAGTTTATAAGTTTAGGGACTGATGACGCCGCAGTTATGTCCTTTAAGCTTTACAAACATTTGAACATTTTTGACTGTTGTTGTGATCTTCAGTCCGAAGACTGGTTTGATGCAGCTCTCCACAATACCCTATCCTGAACAAGCCTCTTCAACTCCACATAAAAACGGCAACCTACATCTGTCTGAATCTGCATACTGTATCCATCTCTTGGTTTTCCTATGCGTTTTACCCCACACACTTCCCTCCAACGCTAAATTCACAATTCTTTGATGTCTAAGCATGTGTCCTACCAATCGATCCCTTCTTTTAGTCAATGTATGCCAAAAATTCCTTTTCTCTCCAATTCTGTTCAGTACTTCCTTATTAGGTACACGATCCACCCACCTAATCTTCAGTATCATACTGTAGCACCACATTTGAAAAACCTCTATCCTCTTCCTGTGCGCACTGTTTATTGTCCATGTTTCACTCCCTTACAAGGAAACACTCCACACAAATGCTTTCAGAAAGGACTTCCTTAGGCTTTAATCAAAAATCGATGTTAACAAATTTCTCTTTTTCAAGAACGCTATTCTACCCATTTCCATTCTGCATTTTATATCCTCTGTACTGCGGCCATCATATATTATTTTGCTTCCCAAGTAAGAAAACTCATCTACCTCCTTTATTGTGTCGTTGCCTACTCTAATTCCTTCAGCATCGCCTTATTTTCTTAGACTACACTCCATTACCCTACTTTTGTTCTTGTTAATGTACATCTTATACGCACCTTTCAGCACATTGTCCATTCTGTTCAACAGCTCTTCCAGGCCCTTTGCTGTCTCTGACAGAATTACTATGTCTTCGGCAAAACGCAATGTTATTAATTCTTCACCCCGAACTTTAATTCCTTCTCCAAATTTCTCCTTGCTTTCCTTTACAGCTTGCTCAATGTACAAATTAACATTGGAGAAGGCTACAACCCTGTCTTACTCCTTTCCCAACCACTGCATACCTTTCATGCCCTTCAACTCTGACAACCGCTGTCTTGTTTTTGTGCAAGTTGTAAATAACCTTAGGCTCCATATATTTTACTCCTGCTTGCTTCAAAACTTGAAAGAGTTTATTCCAATCAACATTGTCAAAAGCCTTCTCCAACTCTAGATATGTAGGTTTGCCTTTTCTTAATCTATCTTCTAGGATAAGCCGTAAAGTGAGTATTGCCTCCCGTTTTCCTACATTTCTCCGGAACCCAGCTGTATCACACACAAATGACTGTTGTAAGCAATAACCGATTAAGATACATTAACATATGCATATTGTATGGGATATATCACATGAACCCCTAATTGTTTTGAGCATTGGGTGAGTAAACAAAGAGCCTCTGGCATAGAAATCAAACATTTCCGGACGTTAGAACTTTTCGGTTTCGTTCCTCTCGTCGATGAATCACCCTGTGCATTACTTGCGCTTTTCAGCTTTTCTCGCTTTCCTGCGGATACCAGAATGATTCACGTCTGTGTGTGCCTAAGCAGTTGGATGACACGTTGAAAGGCGGACGAATGACGTACGCAGGCAGGCTGCGTGCCCAGACAGCGAGCAGCGGCAGGTTCGGAAAGCACACTTGTGTCTGAGCCCCGCTGATCCCCTTGGCGCCAGAGAGTAAACACTCACACACGACACCTGCGGCTGGGCGCCCAGGGCGATTACGGGCGAGTCGGCCGCCACGCACAGCGCCACACAACCAATTTCCGGGCGCCGCCGGCTGTGGCGCCACCTGTGTTGCGTCACGATGCGCGCTGCCATTATCAGGAGGCACTAAGGCGTGCGCAACCTGAGCTGACTGAATAACGGTGTTTGAACATGACTCGAACTGTTCGAACAATTTACGTCTCATTTCGGGAAATCTCGGGAAATGTTCGAACATTCGATCACGATTTACAACGGTGATATTCATAAATCTTTTCTGTGCTTTGCAGTATACAATTTATAATGAAAATAGGGTGTCATTAATGTACCATGGGGACTAATAAGTGGGACTGATGACCCCGCAGTTAAGTCCCATAAGCTACAAACATTTGAAACATTTGACTAATAAGTGTGAAATTCCGACTATAGCAGCTTCTAGGGTGCAGGGCATAAATAAAAACAGTAACGAAAATAGGCTACTAGCTGAAAACCCGGCGTTGCCCGGGTATTTATTTATTCCTGCCTGGAGTTACTCTCTATCCATATCCCTTTTTTCTAATATCATTATCTGAGAAGATATAAGAAATAATGACGTTTTCCTTTTCCGAGGCAAGTTGTTTGAATGTGATCTGTTAAAAGTAGATGTACTGTTGTAATATGTGTAAAGTAACGCAATGCACATTTATCTACGAAGTTTAAATAACAATTAATGTAATTAATTTCACTCATTTGTGAGGAAATATCGCTGTTGAAGCGGAACTGAAAAATATTCTTATCATATTGCAGAAGTCTACGCACTTGCCCTTAATCAAGAAACTAAGTAGTGTAGATCAAATCACACGTAAAAATGCACTCGTTTCGAAGAATCCAATTACGAAATTCAACAACAATGATTGTAATAATATCACAGATCGATCACTTGATGTAATGCGCGAAACGTCAAATCGATTTTTTAAAGAGATGTATTAAAAGAAACTAAGTAGTGTAGATCAAATCACACGTAAAAATGCACTCGTTTCGAAGAATCCAATTACGAAATTCAACAACAATGATTGTAATAATATCACAGATCGATCACTTGATGTAATGCGCGAAACGTCAAATCGATTTTTTAAAGAGATGTATTAAAAGAAATATATTTTTATTGCTTTATTTATTTGTTCTTATATTTCCTTATTCGTATGCTTATCCTTACAAAGAGTTGAAGACATTGTAGCACGTATAGACCAAAGATATTGTCTGTGACATCACGTTTCGCTGTATGTAACCTCCTTGCTATAGAGTCGCAAATGTCATCGCTGGCCTTCAGTCCGAATTTTTTTATAATTCGATGACTTTCAACCACCATATATTCCACCCCTTATAGCTATCGGCATGGAACTGCTATGGTGCACAACGGGAGACTTCGAACAACAATTACACACAGACCATTCGTTTGCATTCTGTAGTTTTCGCTGCAGAGCGAAATCTCCATCCCAATATACTCCGCCCTTTTATAATTATCAACCCTCAAGCAACAATGCAACCAATAAAACCACATTCAAAGAGTAAATATAATTTTCAAAGAGTAATTATTGTTCCGCATTTCGCGTTATATTCTTCAAATTACTAAATATCTATCAGATCGCTATAAAACCGTGCCTAAAACCTTCCTCTGGTATAAATTAGTAACTGTACAAATATTTAAGTCTATGCGTCTTGTCGTTCGGACTTGATAAGCATACACTGAACAGACATTCACATTAATATATATAGATAAATAGCTATCCGATCGCCATAAAACCGTGCCTAAAGCCTTCCCCGGGTAGACATTAGTAACTGTACACATTTTTAGCTCTTTATGTCTTGTGGTTCAGACGTGATAAACGTACACCGAACAGACGTTCACATTTATAGATATAGATAAGTAAACGATAGCAATCGCGATTTTAAATTGTAGTGCAGCGATCTAGCGGCGCCTGTTGTTATTACGTACACAGCAGCTCGTGCACCGTTTATTTCGAGATCGCAATTACAATTTATTTTTATAGGACTTATTTCCATTATTGGGTATTAAAATTGTAACGTTTTCCCTATTTCATCTCTTTTTAATCTTGTTTTCAAGGCGATTACAAGGTGGTAACATTTTTATCTGTTACTGTATCGTATGAAGAGGGAATGGAATTGTCATTTGCAACCTATCTCTTATAATCACATTAAATGTAATTTCTACTTATGAAAGATTCACATTTTTTTTCCTTTGAATGTTATCCCTCAGTACTGTGGGGCAATAGTTCTGTTACAGTAGGAGATACTTTATCAATGAATCATATCTTGCAGTGATACCAGACAAATCACGTACGCACTGTTTTAAACAAAATACATAGTTTTTCATAATGTTAATTTTTTTACATGTACTTTTACTTCCTATGAAATTAGTTCTGAGAAAAGCGATAGCTCCGTAACTTCAACATTTTCCGCGTATCGTTTGGATGTATGCAGTGCGAGTATTTATTTTGTCAGTGTTCAAACAGTTCGATACTGTATCGAGTTCTCTGCTGTATCGGGAAATCCCGAGCATGTTCGAACGCGAGTATCATTTTCCCAGCCCTAGTTCCCACTAGAGCGCGGCAGCGTCATGCGGCAACGGCAGAGTCGAACATAAAGAGTCACGAAACTCCCAGTGATTTTCTGCAACTTCGCGATTGCAGCGCTGCCAAGCGGCCGGGTCGTAAAATCACACCGCGAAACAATTGAGTAACGAATGTGTATTTGGACTGAAGCAGCATTTTCAAAATAACTTCGTATTTACGAGCTTTTGTGGCGATATAAATTGTAGCAACTGTCAAAAATATAATTCGGAAATCTCTCATTTGCAAAGGATGCTCAGAAGTAACAGAATAATGTTATGATTAACAGGTGTTCGTTTACTGTGGTTAGTTATGCTTTTAGGCATAGAAGTAAATCTTTAACAATTCATTCACGTCCAAACATCTGCTGTTAGTGAGAATCGCAAATACTTGACCACTATTTCATAATATTACTGCTGAATAAAAGTAATGTATGAATGACTGCATTAGGTTCGTACCTCAGCTTCACAAAAATGATAACCCTGTATAGTAACATATATTGTCGGTTACGTACTAGTTTGATAAAGTGAATACCTAGCTACAAATAAATATGTCCATGTATAAGCTGTTAATGTTAGCACGTCACATTCTTGAAGATATTCAGTTTGATACCTGCCAAATAGCTAAAAAATTATGCTAGGTACCGTACACGAAAGGCATAGAAGCAAGGACGAGGTGAAAAGATGGTTTAAACGACGTAGTGGAATCTAGTCCCCTACAATGTGAAAATCGTGTGTACTTTTCAAAACATTACAATGTCAGAAATTCGTCGAAACAAAACTCGTGCAACATGTCAGTACGCATCGAGAATGCAAACATAATCATAATCAGTTCCTTTTATATACTTCAGCACATCAGGTTGCAATTCGTTTCTGCTTTCAAAAGGTTTCAGACGATATTAACATGACTCGGGTATTGTAAACTGTATGAATTACACTGCACAGACAGTTTCTTAAATTATAGACTGTCATTAAGAGAAGCAGTGATAGTACTTTAATGATGTTTTCGTAATTGTATTAGAAAGGTCACAGCAACGTTCAGTGACCAGAAAATATGAAAGTAACTTCTTAGTTTGCATCATGCAATTCCACTGCTATTCACTACTGGTCACTTGGAGCGCTATTATCGCTTCAGCTGTCATTAATAGACTGTGGCAATGGCAAGCTTTTTCCGTGCTGCCACAGAAGCTCGCGGAAACGACAGACGCACTCGCGGTAGTGACGAAGCTAAGGTACGGATAAGGACCCAATGAAACGCACTAAACAACTTCCATATCGGACACACGTTTAATGCCAATAAATACATTCTTACATTTATGTTAGTAACTGTCTGAAGTCTGGCAGTATAGTTTATCAACTATACCATGAAGCTATAGAAAAAAAGCAGAAAGTTGAGTGAAGAGGAACATTCGTTCACGTATTTCATTACTACAGTTTTCTTGTTGTTATAAGAGAAACTAGGTGACACGAAGGCATTTCTGTGACGTCCTTGATGGCAGAGGTGATATCGGGCGTTCCACGAGGTAGTGTTGTTTGTCCTCTGCTGTTCCTTATATACATAAACGATTTGGGAAAACATCTAAGTAGCTCTCTTAGGTTGTTTGCAGACGACGCCGTCATTTACCGTCTAGTAAAATAATGTTAAGATCAAAACTAAATGCAGACCGATCATAATAAGATATCACTATGGTGTAAAAGTTGGCAATTGACTCTAAATAATGAGAGGTGTGAAGTCGTCCACAAGAGTACGAAAAGAAATCCGTTAAACTTTGTTTACAAGATAAATCAATCGAATGTGTAGGCCGTAAACTCCACTAAATACCGAGGAATTACTATTACCTCAGACTTAAACTGGAAAGAACACGTAGATAATGTCGTGGGAAAGGTGAACCAGAGACTGCGTTTCATTGGTATAACCCTTAAAAGATGCAACAGAACTATTACAGAAACTGCATACACTAAGCTTGTCCGTCCAATTTTGGAGTATTGCAGCCCAGTGTGGGATCCTTATCAGGTGGGTTTGACGGAGGGTATCGAAAGAGTCCAAAGAAGGGTTGATCGTTTTGTAGTGTCACGATACAGGGGAGACAGCGTCACGAAAATGATACAGGATCTGGGATGGGACTCATTACAACAACGGAGCTTATCGCTGCGACGTGGGCTACTTACGAAACTCCAATCGCCAAGATTCTCCTCCGAATGTGAAAATATATTGTTCACTACCACTTACATAGATAGAAATGATCATCAGAATAAAATACGAGAAATCGGAGCTAAAACGGAGAGATTCAGGTGTTCTTTCTTCCCGCGCGCTATTCGAGAATGGATTGGGAGATAAATAGTATAACGAGTGGTTCGATGAGCCCTCTGCCAGGCACTTAAATGTGATTTGCAGAGTATCCCATTTAGATGTAGATGTAGATCGCAAGTGAACAAGCAGATAATTCAAAAGAGGTTGGAACCTTTCAAAATATGGTTCTAATGTTGATAATTATCAATTAAATAAAAGATACTCGATCAGACTTCAGTGAGAAAGTTAATTGTTACATAACTGATTAAAAGAGGGGATTATTTGGTAGGACACGTTGTAAGACATCTTGCAATAACCTAATTGCTAATGAATGCAAGAATAGATTTAAAGACAGTAGATGAAAGCTAGCCACTGACGTTAGTAACCTGAGTATGTTCTCTGGAATTCATAGTATAAAGTAGATACTCCGTTTTATTCATACGACCCCCTATCTGTAACTCCGAAATACGCTTGTTAAATAACAGGCAGTCTGGAATTCATGGCCCCATACGTATGCACAATATAAATACAGGTACCTGCTTCCATTCCCCGAATCTAAACAGCGTGTGTAAACAAGACCACATGCTGGGCCCCCACACACAAGCATTGTGCACGGCCAGATCACGTGATCAACGTGGTGCGAACAAACGGAAGGCGAGGTTTCTCAATAGCGAGGTACTTAGTACGCTTAAAGTATAGCAAATTAGGACCGATAATGAGACACAATTAGGCATCTTTCGTAACTGTTCACTGTGACACAAGCGATTTAGCTGAAGATAAGCGTAGAACAATTAACCTACTCACAAGTAATGTTATCGGAGAAGCTATTTATTTTATTCAGCACAAGCAGAACAACCACCTATCTGGGAGTCAGACTAGCTGGCCCTTCACGATTTTCAGAAAAATAAATTTCCTTTTCACATAGAATGAGACCAGAGGTAGGTTCTTCTTTTGATCTTTTTTTGTGTAATTCACTGGTAAACGCCAACAGCATCCTCTAGACCCGTGTTCGTAGGTTGCGCAGCCGTTTTACTACTAACAGAACCACCGTGTTAGATTCATGCTTGTATTTCATTATTCTGTCGTCGGGTCTGCGCCCGGGGGATGGCTCAGCGCGCATGGTCAGAGGGCTCAATGGACCCCTCAACAATGTGAGGAGTAGCCAGAAACGACACGTGGTTCGGATTCCACGTTAAACTGCAAATCTTCTATCCCCGGTTGGATAACTGAGGTAGTTTATGGACACATAAGTCACCGAAGTGACGTCCAGTTGAACGCCTTGCACCAGGCCTGACCCACAAGAAATTATTATTGTTATTCTGTAATATCCTTAATTTTCGAATTATCAGTCTTCCATTTAAGCCTACAACGGGCGAGCAGGTAAATTTTATACACCAGTGTCATCTGTTGGCCCCCACCTTAAAAACGGCAAGCGTTATAGCCATGTAATTGTTGGTACCTTTCTACTCATTGTTTAGCTTATGTTATGTCAGAGCGTTTGCAGCATCAACAGGATAGGGGCAACAATAGGTCTTTCTTCGAACTGCAGCATCGGTGTACCACGCGCCAGGTCATGTAAGTACTATCTCAAACTGTGTACGTTATCTGTTGTACGTTTACACGAAGCGTTATGGAAAAAAAAGTGGTTTATTTTCGAGACGTCGGTTAATATATTTCACTATCTCTTGTTCACCGTTCGTGTTTCTAATTTTAGTGCCACAAATACTTGTCAGGTGAGGAATTAAAGCGGACCCTTTTAGCGGTGCTTGCAAAAGAAGACGACTGCAGAGATACAGATGATTTGTTTTCTGATGGAGAATATAAAGTAATATTATCGAGTGATCATGATAGTGACTCTGAAATTGAGTGTGATGGAAATTTACCTTTGACATTGAAGACGATGTGTTTATTGGTAGAGATAAACAAACGAAATGGATGAAAACTGATATGCAAAAAAAGTTATCCCGTGTATCAGCGAAAAATATTATTAAGATCTGTCCAGGCACTAAACTGACAGCACAGAGGAAATTGGATCGTTCCACAAAATCGTCAGCAATGATATCATAGATGAAACTGTGCATTTTAGAAATGTACCTATATATTCAGAGAAATAGGCTTGAAGAAAATAATTCTAGAGACAGGAATGCTAAATTGAAAGGTCGAAATGAAATTTGTGCAGTATTAGACATTCTTTATTTGATTGGCGTCGGAGGTGGTAACCATACAAATGCATTGGAACTTTAGACAGATGATGGAACTGGAATGATTCTTTCTAGATCCTGCATGACTTACAAGAGATTTTTGTTCCTTCTCAGATGTATTAGATTTTATGACAAAGAAACTAGGGATGTGATACGTAAAACAGATAGGTTAGCAGCTATTAGAAGCTTGAAAGGATACATTTGTAAAAGACTGCATGAATAGTTACAATCTTCAAGAATTTGGTACTATTGACGAGAAACTAGAAGCATTCAGAGGTCGTTGCACCTTCATACAATACATTCACAACAAACCAGCTAAATATGGCATCAAAGTATTTGCTCTGTGCGATGCTGTCATTATACACTGGTAATCGTTGTATCATGTAAACTGCTGCAATAAATGATAAAGCAACAGTCCCTAGACCTGCAAACTACTGAACTAACGTAAATTAACTTACGCTAAGAACAACAAACGCCCAAGCCCGAGGGAAGACTCGAACCTCCGACGGCGAGTGACAGCGCGCTCCGAAGCAAGGCGCCTTAGAACGCCCGGTCACTCCACCGCGGCTTGGCTTAGGCAACTTAAGTTACAAAGTTACTTTTCCGCAGCAAAAGTTACTGAAATGGTAGCAACAAAGGACAAACTATTTTACTAATGTTAGACTATTGGTAGCTCGTCACAGCTGAGAGGTACGGAGTATTCACAAAATAAAATGAATACCACGCTCGATGACGTGCAGTTAAAGGGAGCATTAGTGAGGAAAATGGCTGCACTGTTTTAACGTTTCACTAGTGACAGTATCCTTGGTAATGACAGTTACAGCGTGCACAAAACATGGTAAGACTTGGTAGGCGAAGGGGAATACTGGGCGATACGTGAAGTTAACTGTCAACGACCGACGATCATTAAGAATTATTGTGGCCAGACAGCATAAACTATGAAGGTGAAAGTAACTGCAAAACGCAACGCTCACTCGAGTTACACTGTTTCGATAAAAAACAGTACAGATGAAGCTGAACATACGTGGAAGGGCTGCAGTATCTGAAGCCTTAACAACTGAAGACTACAGTAAGCTGCAAAGCGGTTCCAAGATCATAAAATCAGGAGGCTTGATGACAGATACATTATATAGCTGATGTTGCTGTTGTATTTGACGGATATTCACAGAGTTTTCTGAACAAATCTATTGAACGCCAAAGGCGAATGATAAAGCGGATCTCACGAGAAATTTTCTTGAATGACGAGGCGTTGTGTGTTGAATTACAGTGAGCCTTTCTTAGTAACCTCAACAATAAGAAAATGTTCATTATACAGTTTGTGCAAAAAATAAACAGTTTTGGTATTGAAACCAAGGTTGCGGATGACGATGCAAATGTTGAAAGTGTTCCAAAAGCAATAAATGTATCAATATTTTTACGGGAAGTTATTGTAGTGAGTCAATGTGTAGATCTTCTTGTGCTACTTATTGCTATTTCTCCAGGCGACACAGACGTAAGAAAGGTAAACGTAGCATCAGTTACAGTTACACTTCTAAACATATATGTGATTCCTCACTCATTCATGAATGCAAGACTTCAATCCTCTTTCTTCATGCAGTAAGTGGTTGCGACGGCACTTCAGCCTTGTTTGGGAAAGGAAAGCTTCAACCTGAAACCATTGCAACAGCAGAAGCGAAATTTATGCTATCTATATATACAAAAAGGTTAGAGAGCCCTGATGACAACTTAAATGCCATTCGATTTAAATGTTTTAATGTATTTGTGGGTCAGGCAAATAATGCTGTTATACCTTCTCGTTTGCCACCTACTACTGATGCAGAACGCCTCCACTCTTATCGAGTTAACATCTACATCTACATGGAATACTCTGCAAATCACATTTGAGTGCCTGGCAGGGGGTTCATCGAACCACAATTACACTATTTATCTCCCATTCCATTCTCGAATAGCGCGCAGGAAGAAAGAACACCTGAATCTCTCTGTTCGAGCTCTGATTTCTCTTATTTTATTCTGATGATCATTTCTACCTATGTAAGTGGGAGTCAACAATATATTTTCGCATTCGGAGTAGAACGTTGGCGATTGGAGTTTCGCAAGTAGCCCACGCCGCAGCGATAAGCGCCGTTGTTGGAATGATTCCCATCCCAGATCCTGTATCATTTCCGTAACGCTGTCTCCCCTGTATCGTGCCAATATGAAACGAGCTGCCCTTCTTTGGACTCTTTCGATGTCCTCCGTCAAACCCACCTGCAATACTCCAAAAATGGACGGACAAGCGTAGTGTATGCAGTTTCTTTTGTAGTTTTGTTGCATGTTTTAAGGGTTCTGCCAATAAAACGCAGTCTCTGGTTCGCCTTTCCCACGATATTATCTACGTGTTTTTTTCCAATTTAAGTCTGAAGTAATAGTAATTCCTAGGTATTTTGTGGAGTTTACGGCCTTCACATTTGATTGATTTATCTTGTAAACAAAGTTTAACGGATTTCTTTTCGTACTCATGTGAACGACTTCACATTTCTCATTATTTAGAGTCAATTGCCAATTTTTACACCAAACTGATATCTTATTCAGATCGTTCTGCAGTTGGTTTTGATCTTCAGATGATTTTACTAAACGGTAAATGACGGCGTCATCTGCAAACAACCTAAGAGAGCTACTTAGATTTTCCCCTAAATCGTTTATGTCAATAAGGAACAGCAAAGGACCAATAACACTACCCTGTGGAACGCCCGATATCACCTCTGTTTTAGTCGATGCCTTACCATCGATTACTACGAACTGTGTCCTCTCTGACAAGAAATCCCCTATCCAATCGCAAATTTGTGTCGATATACCATAACCACGCAATTTGATTAAAAGCCGTTTGTGAGGTATGGTGTCAAAAGCTTTCTGGAAATCAAGGAATACGGAATCGAGATTTGCGAACCTTTGTCGATAGCACCCATCACTTCGTGTGAATAAAGAGCTAGTAGTGTTTCCCATGAACGATATTTTCTAAATCCGTGTTGACCTTGGGTCAATAGATCGTTCTGTTCGAGATAATTCATAATATTTAAATACAGGATATATTCCAAACCCATGCTGCAAATTGACGTCAATGAAATAGGCCTGTAGTTTAGTGGGTTACTCCTTCTGCCTTTCTTGAATATAGGTGTGACCTGGGCAACTTTCCAATCTTGTGATACAGATCCTTCAATGAGAGAGCGGTTGTATATGACTGTTAAGTAAGGAGCCATAGCTTCAGCATAATCAGATAGATATCTAATGGGTATACAAGTCCAGCTATGGCTGGGGAACTACTTGGATCCCAGAAACTTGGGCTGAAGGGAATCAATCTCCTCCCTCTCCCCGATTCACATGGAACGACCACCTGCTCCAGAGTAAATACTGCCACTGATTTCATGCGGCTGCACTCAAGGCCGCGGAAGATGTTGCGAATGTGTGAAGGCTGACCTACACTGCACAACAATGTGCAAAAACTGTCGTGGACAAAGCTGCGCTAATGTGCCTCAAACTGATTTGACAAAAGATTTGGATGACGGCTTTATGTAAAAAAAGATATTTACAAGCATTTATTGTTTGATATATATTGTGGTAATTTCATTGTCTATATGCTGTACATATAATTGTAAATATAACGAAAGTACTTATTGATTAGTTTTACAGTAATTTCCAATTTTCATAATAAATTATTTTGATTCCAGTAATTTAAGTTGCATAAATCTAAAGTAAAAGACTGTAAACAAAAAATTGTTCAAAGTCTGTTTTAACAGTGATTACACTTCATTTTATCTTCAAATTTTAGCTCTCATCAACTATTCACCGTACTTAAATGTGCATTTGAGCTTTCTGAGAAGAATTTTACCAGAAATGTTTTGTGTCATGTTCATAACTTCGTTAAATGAACTGCCTGTTTTCGTGAAGTTTTGAAAAAAAGGAAAATAAATTGCATTAAGGGATGGGGGAGGGGAATCACCCCCGATAGGGGAGGGAACCTTTCTGTATTTTACTTCTGCATTCAAAACTTTATAATTTTTAAAATATTTTTTACACTTTTTTTACTTATTTATTTATTTTTTACATAAATTACATTAAGGGATCTACATCTACATCTACATGGGATACTCTGCAAATCACATTTAAGTGCCTGGCAGAGGGTTCATCGAACCACAATTATACTATTTATCTCCCATTCCATTCTCGAATAGCGCGCGAGAAGAAAGAACACCTGAATCTCTCTGTTCGAGTTCTGATCTCTCTTATTTTATTCTGATGATCATTTCTACCTATGTAAGTGGGAGTCAACAATATATTTTCGCATTCGGAGGAGAATGTTGGCGATTGGAGTTTCGCAAGTGAGAGAGGGAAACGCTTCCTCGGTAGGGAAGGGAACTTTCCTGTCTTTTACTCCTACAACCCATACGAGTGTTTTCCCAAAGTTTCAAAACTTTATAAATATTTCCCCCATTTTTCCTAATTTGCCTGGATTACCAACTGATATGATGGGCAGCACGCCAGATGTGCTCACGGGATGATTAGTTGCAAACTGCTACTCGTCTACCATTAAACGGTTACTAGCAAAATTCTGAAGAGTCAAAGAGAATGCTTGTAACATTGACTTGCATCTTGTCTCTTGCCTGTTGCTCTGTCTATGTGCAGTAACCTCATCGCTCCTCGAATCGCAGCACGACAACAAAGTAAACCGTACCGCGAGCGCACGAGGGTTCGTCGCGCACGACAAATTTGCTGCCCCCCAAATTCGAGCCCCCTAGGCAATGGACGGGCCAGCCCTGCATAGGGGAGTTACCCTCACTTTTCGGATAACTGTAAGTAAATGTCTGCCGCGCGGGAGTAGCTGAGTGGTCTGGAGCGCCACGTTGCGGATCGCGCGGCCTCCCCCGTCGGAGGTTCGAATCCTCCCTCGGGCATGGATGTTTGTGCTGTCTTTAGTATACGCTAGTCCGTAAATAGTTTTCAAGTTTAGGAACTGATGACCCCGCAGTTAAGTCCCATAAGATTTACATACATTTGAATAAATGTCTCATAATATACGACAGCAAAACACTTACTTGACTAACATACTGATAACAAACAAACAGCGTGATGCTGCATGAATGGATAAGTACTTAAGGGAACATAAATCACCAGTAACCTTTTTAGACTTATCTGTTCGAATATTATAACTGTAAATACAGCTACTGTTACTGTTTCACAAATGCGAAAGCTGAGATTGCTCGTGTCCCGAATAGATCCCAACCGGTCTACCGTTCCATTTTAAGCGCCTTAGAAGATTCCCAATCAAACATTTGTTTGTAATCAGTAGACAGGGTGAATCTAATTCGCGCACTCGGGCTTCGCAGTGCGATTTCTCACCTGCCAACAACGAAAGATTTCTCTCACAAAATTTCATCCTGCGCTTTTTTCCGCCGGTAAATGGACGTCAAAGACTGATACGGCTGTGTGTTCCATACGACAGTGTGTTTCATAATTACACCAACATACTTGTAAGGGATGTATCAGGCGTCTTCAAGAACAAAAAGAGCCTGAAAACCCATGCCCGGAATCGCCATTCAACGACGCTACGGAGAGTCCAAGTTACAGGCACCAGCTCCTGCCGCTAGACATCCCCTCCAGAACCTTAGATGCCCTGTAGCGCCATTGGATGACGTCTCCGGGCATGGGTTTCTATGCTAACTTTGTTCCTCAAGATAACTCCCACACACCATAGACGTTTGTTGCTGTAGTAGTGTAATTCTGAAACACACTGATGTAGGGGACACACATCCATCTCAATCTTCGACGTCCATTTACTGCTGAAAACAGGCGCAAGACGATATTTTGTGAAAGACATTTTTTTATTGCTGGCATGTGAGGAATCGCGTTGCGAAGCCCGAGTGCGCGGATTTAGATTCACCCTGTATATTATAACAGTGTATATTGTGTGGTCGTGCGGGTGTACCCGAGCGGTCTGGAGCTGCGAGTTGCGGATCGCATGTCCTCCCGCGTCGGGCGTTCGAATCCTCCCTCGGGCATGAATGTGTGTGTTGTCCTTAAGTTAGTTTAACTTAATTTAAGTAGTTTGTAGGTCTAGGGACTCATGACCAAAGTAGTTTGGTCCCATAAGAATTACAAACATTTGAACATTTTTGTATATTGTGTGTGCTGTTAAAACTCAAAACGAGTCGCAGCACGATGATGTGATAGTCCTCAAACCCCCATCAACGAATAAGATTCCTGTTCTTATCTGGAGGATGTGTTTTTTGAAGATATAAGGACTGGGAAGTTCTGCAGTCCAGAAATTTTTATTATATCCGAGTGTATCCGAGAACATTCCAGAACATTCTAGAGTATTCTAGAGCATTCCACAATATTCCATAATATCGTGGAATGTTCAATAATGATACGCGCTGTACTGAAAACTTTGTAAATAGTCTGGAAAATTACGGAATATTCCAGAGTGCACTGGAACATCCCGGAACATCGCAGATCATCGCTTAACTTTCCAGAATAGTATCGTCGACATCTGTGGAATTTCTGAAACTTTGTGAACCATTGGAAGCCTTTTCTGTTCTGGAATTCGCCACTGATGGGGCTACCGACTGGCAGCGATATGTAGGCATGGCACGTCGTGGATTTGAACATCAGTTTTAAATGGTTGATGTCCCTATAACTTTACCGCCAAAATCCCTCTCCTCTCTCTCTCTCTCTCTCTCTCTCTCTCTCTCTCTCTCTCTCTCTGCCCTTCCACCTCATTCTCCAAAATGTATGGTCCAAAATGCTACACCAGAATAATTGGTGTCCATTAGCCTGATTACAGCTTTCCTGCGTTTAAAATAATCCAGTGACCAATTTGTGAGTGTAATTAATTCGTAATATAGGAAATGATGTAAATTAAATATACAAATATGAAAAGTTCGGTGAATGGTCTCAGGAAATATGCAGAACAAGAGTTAAAAAAACCTTTACTGCCCATCAAAGTAATCGTCATTGGATTACTTTCTGACATCGATTGTACAGTTGTTGGAAACAGTCAGCATACGCTACTTGTGGAAAGACTGGAAGCACCGAGGTTTTTTGGACTTTCGCAACCACTCAAACACACACTTCTTACTCACTGCTTCAACACCACCAAATACTTGCACTAACATCCCATTGACTCCGTCGCCGTTTTGGCTAATTTGAAATAAAGCTTGATGTTAGCGCGTTGCTCTATTTTGCGTTCCATGTTACACGAGTTCTCACACTGACCATGTTAGCTGAGTTGCAGCTTGTACCAATGCTTCATTGCACGATAGGGGGCGGTTGTTGACATGTATTTCAATCTGTATGCGCAGCAACCGCATCCTCCCCAGCTTTGTTTTTAAAATATGGGACCATTCACCAAATTTTTCAGATGCACCTCGTACCAACGTCTATAACAGAAGCAAGTCAGGAAGAGATGCATGGAGACATGGATATGTATCAGTCGGATGAAGAGGAGGGAAGAATCATCAGAAGAAAATGGATGTAGAGGGGAGTAGAAAATGGCAATAGGAGATGATGAAGGAGAAAATGGACTGAGAGAGGAAGGGAGATGAACCCACAGAAAACTCGAATAAATAAATATCAGAGAAGACCCACATTTCGATTTCAAAAAGGCATTTCACGCGGTGCCACACTGCAGACTGCTAACGAAGATACGAGCTTAAGGAATAGGTTCACAGATTTGTGACTGGCTGGAAGACTTCCTAAGTAATAGAACGCAGTACGTTGTTCTCGACGGCGAGTGTTCATCAAAGACCAGTGTATCGCGGGATGTGCCCCAGGGGAGTGTAATAGGACCGCTATTATTTTTCTGTCTATATAAATGATCTGATGGGCAGAAAAACTGGTCATTTGCGGTTGTTTGCTAATGATGCTGTGGTGTATGTGAGATGTTCGTCTTTAATTGACTGTAATAGCATACAGGATTACTTAGACATAATATCTATTTAGCATGAAGAATGACAGCTAACTCTAAATGTAGAAAAACGTAAGGTGATGCGCATGAGTAGGAAAAAGAATCAGATAATGTTCGAATACAGCATTAATAGTGAGCTTCTGAATGTAGTCGCATCGTTCAAATATCATGGCGTAACATTGCAGAGCGATATGAAGTGGAACGAACATGTAAGGACTGTTGTGAGTAAGGCGGACTGCCGGCTTCGGTTTATTGGGAGAATTTTGGAAATATGTACTTTATCTTTGAAGGAGACCGCTTATAAAACGCTTGTACGACCCCGTCTTGAGAACTGCTTAAGAGTTTGGGACCAGCAGTAGATCAGTTTAAAGAAAGACAGCTAGGTTCGTTACTGGTAGGTTCGACCAATGCGCGAGTTTCACGGAAATGCTCCGGGAACTCCAATGGGGATCGCTGGAGAAAAGAAGACGTTCTTTCCGAGAAATTCTGTTGAGGAAATTTAGAGGGCCGGAATCTGAGTGTAGAACGATCTTGATGCCGCCTATTTACATTTCGCGTAAAGATCACAAATATAAGAGACATACAGAGGCATATAGATATTCTTTCTTCCCTCGTTCTATTTGCGAGTGGAATAGGAAAGGCATATTAGTAGTAGTACAGTGTAGCCTCCGCCACGCACTTTACGGTAGAATGCGGAGTATATTTGTAGATGTAGAAGACAAGTAACAATACACAAGTCTCAACGTCAAAAGATTGATAGAAAGGGGGAGGGGGAGAAATGATGCAAAAATGATGGGACAAAATGGAAAGAAGAAAAGATAGCCAAAGAGAAAAGGAAGGAGGAGATGAGCAACGAAACGCGGAGGTGGAGAATTCCGATACATATTTTACTAACTCCATACATTAGGCTGTTTTCTAGTCCAGTGTTTTACAACCTGTAGGTTACGAATACCAGGGTGTTCTCGACGTGTTTTTCGGAGGGGGGGGAGGGTCGCCGTCACAATAGGATGTACTCCCACCGTAAATCAGCAGCAAGATTAGTAATACAAAAAAAGTTGGCGTACTAAGTGAAATTTATTTAATGTTAAAAAATCGGAGTTCCTTGCATAACATTAATTATGAACTGAATAGATGATAGTTTCTTTCATAATATAGTGTATTAATGATGAAATAAGCGCAAAGGCAGAAAACTAATTTCAGGAACCAATCTATAGGTAAAAGAAACTTTTATGTACAGTGGGACCTTTTTTAATTATCATGAACCGCTTCTCAGTCTTGCTTGAAGTGCTAAACACTGGTCAAGCAAAATATTGTTTTATCGGAAATCATGTAAAAATAGAATAATGTGTTCCATTCCATAAAAGACAGAAAAAAATTCGTCCAACAATTTAAAAGAAAGCTGCAGAAAAAGGAATAAAAAAAGTTTCCTTTGAGTATACGTAGTTCCGTTACGGTTCGTGAGAAAAAAGGTGTGAAAAGGGGGGGCTGGGGGCAGAACATTTATTTGGAAGGGTGTCGCCAGAATATTCCTACTTGGAAGGGGGGTCGAATATTCGATAATGTTGAAAAACAGTGTTCTAATCCAACTACATAAAGACAAGTCATTAAAATTAATTATTTCAGAGATTTGTTAAGTGCTTTTAATGCTCATTGAATTAATTTGGACAAAACAGTTGAAAAATTGTGTCAACGTACAGCCTACACTACCACCGTAGTGTCCTTTGCCTATTATTCTTGTTTACTTGCGACCATGGTTAGCCGATTCCCGTAAACACATAAAGCCTCGCGTCCAACTGCACTGAAAAATAAGGATCTTTTTGCAGTTGTAGCGTCGTACTGCTTATATTTATATTTTGTTGTTCTGTTCTTTCAGACACGTCCGAAAGAGCACAGGCGAGTCACTGTTTAAAGTTGTTACAAGAAGTTTGGAAGTCGATTTACTCCATATTTTTACGGGAAGGGGAATTAAATATTCAAACAAGTATATTATATAACGAAAAGGAGAGACGTTATTTAGACAAATCTGGTTATTTACCGATTTAATGCCAGATCGTAAAATCCACCGCTGCAGCTGAGTCCGCTAAACAACGTCACTATTCAGTGGACCCAACTGCTGCGGCATTCTCCTGAAGATGGCGGACAGCTAGAGCGCCGACATATCGAATCATTTGAACGTTACGACCTGGCAGAAAACTCGAAGAGATTACAAAGAATTACTACGTCGAGGAATCAAACGAAAAGTAATCGTCGATTCACTTCTAGTCTTTCCACATCATTTTAATAAACGGTGTGGTAACACAGATCACACATTTCTTGAGCGTATATATGGTACATAAATTTATTTACCTGTTGTTTCTACAGATTGTCCAGAAAAGGGCTCCCTGGTTTCAAAATTAAATATCTCTAAAACGAAGATCGATAGAGAAATGCAGTAAACGGTATGTTTATTGTGAAAGCTGTAAGAAGTTTATACAGCAGTTTGAAATAATAGTTACAAAAGCTGCTAACAGATGGCGTTGTACGCTGTACAGCTCATATCAGCATACATACGTGAAATAATCGTATGAAAACATCTTTGCAAACAATCACACCACAATGTTTTGAAAATGTTCACCATTGGCACTACAGAGGTGGCGCAAACGAAGAATGAAATTCGCCACCACATTTTGCAGTGTCTTAACCGAAATGGATTCACATGCCACAGAGATCGCCGATTCAAGCTCGTCCAGCATGGCGGGACATAAAAAAAGTCACAGGGTGTCAAATCCGGCGAATAAGGAGGCCAATCCATGCCCGCACCAGTAAATCTGGGATATTCCAAAGCAATGACTCGATTCCCGAAGTATCCCTCAAGAAAGCGAAACACTTGTTCGGTCCGATGTGGTCGGGCTCCATCTTGCATAAACCATTCAGTACATGGTCGATCTTCTAACGCATGCTGTGCAGCGAGAAATTGTTCCAAAATTGCAACGTAACGTGCACCAGTGACCGTTTTTCGAATGAAAAAAACGGCCAATAATGGCTCTGCTGCATACTGCAGCCCACACAGTAACTTTAGGAGAATACAGGGGTTTCGCTTCACACCAATATGGCTTTTCGGAACCCCAATCGCCAGTTCTGCTTATTCACGTATCCATTCAGGTGGAATTACGCTTCATCTGTAAACCAGATGCAGCCAACATCAAATCCTTCACTATCAATCATTGCGAGCACCTGATTAGCAAATGCAACCCTTTGTTGCACAGCTCGTACGGGTATGGCCAGGTGCGTTTGAATTTTGAATGGAAACATGTGTAGGATCTTTCTCAGTATTTTCTGCGTGCTGGATCGCTTCAAACCAGTCTCAGATGCAATTCTACGGACGGATGACATTGGATTTCGCTGAATAATTCCAGAAACTGTGGCGATATTTTCAGGCGTAACTGCGGTTTGCTTGCGACCAACATGCCCCACTAGATCATCAGTTACGCTGCCTCTTCGTTGAAATTTTGCGAAGAGCGTACGAATGGTTGTTCAATGGAGTACATGGTTTTAATCTCTTCCTTCGGTACGCTAACCTCCTTTCACCTTTCAATAGTAGAACTGATCTCCCTGGGCTTCGGATCACTATTTACCCTAGGCATCACGTATGGCGATTACAGCGCCATCTGTAAGCAGCTTTTGTAACTATTATTTCAAACTGCTGTATAAACTTCTTACAGCTTTCACAATAAACATTCCTCTATCGATCTTAGTTTTCGATATATTTAATTTTGAAATCAGGGAGTCCATTTCTGGACACCCTGTAGTTGTAGCCAATAATATAGAAAAAAAAATCTAAACTGAGTTCCAATTTACATGTTCTAACGCACATTTGGACGGACATAGACCTAATTAAAAAAAGGGGTATTCTGTTAGGAACGGTAAGAACGAAAATGTCGTGACGTGCTGAGTAAGCATTCCATTTAAGGTCTTTTGGTTCCGTTTCGATTGCGTTCTCGCAGTCACTTTTAATTACAATGTCGTCAATAGACTAGACGTTTCCGTTATGTTTATGTTCATTGTTAGAATATCTTTGACTACAGCTATTCTACACTAAGACGTATTCGATTTTTCAAGTGTTTTTACACGAAGGGAAGTTTAGTTTTCAGCGAATTTATAATACTACCCGCACACTGCCGAAGCCTCGGTCTCATTTTGTAAACCCAGCAGTTACCACTGTTGTCAACTTAGTGGATTTTCCACTAAAACTGGTGGTTTCTACCCTTCCCTTTGTGGCGAAATATGGCTTCTAGTGGCTGGTGGATTTCATAGTGGTTTAGAAGAATTCAGTTTCAGTTACAGAAAATGCGATCTCAAACCACTACGCTATTTGTGTTTCGAAATATTTTACTCGGAAGACAACATTACAATACGACATTTTACTCAATACATTCGTGATTTCTTGGATCGAAGATGTTATCTGGAATTCCGCTTTGAAAAGCAGTTGCTTGAAATGAGAGAAAAAGGATTACCAAGGGAAGATGAAATGTTGCGTAATCGGTGCATAACATTTGTACTAAGTCTGATTGAAGAAATAAAAAACAGGTTACCAGAAAATTTATTGTTGATGAAAAATTTCCATGATAATAGTTGAACAAGCACTGAATGATAACAAATAAAATCTTGTAATAAGGACAGTTTACAACTCACCGCTAGCTCGTCGCCATGTTTTTCCGGTGAGTTGTAAACTGTCCTTATTACAATACTATTAATTCCAACCTGGACTTTCATTTACTATATAACAAAGAAAATCTGATTGATGTAATGGCTCAGTTCAATAAAAGAGTAGAATTTATAACGACACATTCATTCGATGAGATGGAACGAGACTAAAGATACAAAAACATTTTGGCATGAGGTACTGAATTTTAAAGATGCTCAAGGAGAATCCAGATTTGAGGAATTAGCGACTTTTGCGATTACCCTCCTAATACTGCCTCATTCCAGTGCCGATGTTGAGAGGCTATTTCCCAGTATGAATGTAACTAAAAACAAACAGACCAATAGAATGACGATACATCTTTTAACTGCTATATTAAGGCAGAAAACTGCTTCAATGATTAAGCTATTCCAACAAACGTTGTAAAACAAATCAGTATCAAGGAATGATAGCTATCAGAAACCGACAATGATGGTGACGCAAAAACATGTGATTCTTCTTCAGAGGACGAATCATTTAAATAACTAACAGTTCTATAAGAACTTTTGTATGTTCTTAACCTTGATGTTTTGTTTTATTGTACATTAAATGATTGTGAATATTTTATTGCTTACGAATAAAGGAAATTAATTACTAATATGCTTAATATTTTCTTTCATAATTAAAAAAAAACATTTAGTGGAACTTTTAGCAGTTATGAGATTAAAAATGTTTAAATGTTTGTATAGTCTATGGGACTTATCTACGGGATCATCAGTCCCTAAACTTACAAACTACTTATGAACTACTTACGAACTAGGACGGCACAAATATCCATGCCCGAGGGGGGATTCGAACCCCCAACCGTAGTGGCCGTGCAGACCATGACTGGAGCGCCTTAGTCCCCTCGGCCACCGCGGCCGGCGCAGTTATGAGAGTAAGGGCATTTTTGTTAGTGGTTTTCTAGTGGTGTTCCACCTGAAACTGGTGGCGAGCTCACTTTAACTGTTGGCAACACTGGCAGTTACAGTATTACCTTGTTTCACGTTATTTCACTTTGGGACCACCGCGTGGCTGTAAATAATAGAGCTGCAACAGTACGCGTAATCGTATGTATTCATTACTAAGAGAAACGCCACACGTTACAAATTTACCTTTACTCGTTACCAGTACCACCAAGAAATAAGGCCGCTACACTGTCTTTGGAATCTCTCGTGACGAAAGCTCTACGAATCATAATGAAGCGTGATGTGTGCTTTCTGCTGCTGCTTCTCTGCAGCGGTTCGAAGATCGTGAAGAAATTTTAACAGTTATTGTTAATAACACTTTAACAACAGCTGCCGACATGTGCGTTGTATTTTAAGAAAGTTGGCAACCTGTTCGCTCGCCCAGAACGACACGCCGACCAGGGCTAGGTGCACGCCAACACTGAACACTCACACCGCTTCCCGGTCGGGTTGGAGATTTCCTCCAGTTTGGGACTCAATATTACTAAGTCCTCATCATTTCACCAGCATAGACACGCAAATCGCCCATCTGGCGTCACGTAAAGACTTGCACTACATAGGCAGAATACGATCTAAGGAGGGGTCTAACGGCCAAAAATACCACATAAAATCATCATCGCCGCCCGCGGTGGTCAAGGGGACTGAGGCGCTTTAGTCACGGTCTGCACGGCCACTACGGTCGGGGGTTCGAAGCTCCCCTTGGGCATGGATATTTGTGCCGTCCTAGTTCGTAAGTAGTTCATAAGTAGTTTGTAAGTTTAGGGACTGATGACCCCGTAGTTAAGTCCTATAAGCTTTACAAACATTACAAAATCATCATCAACACTGACCACAAGACCACATGGTTCAGAACTCAAGTAACAATCAGCCAAAGTCATTCGCCGCAACTCTAAATAATTCTCGAGAAAATCGATTTTGAAGTTTTGCAAATGCATTAAGTACTAACAATTAAAACAACTGCCGCATGTAAGGGGACAACTTTGTTGGGACACTTGAAGTCTGCTTGCTCGCATCTGTCGGCGTAGCTCAGGTGCTGGCGGTCGCTGTGGCTCAGTGGTCTCGGTCAGAGGGCTAACCGCCCTTCGCAACCCTAGAGTCGGTGGATCGAATCCCACTGTGAGAGACGTTCAGTTTTATCGTTGTTTATACTTTACTTTTGCGTTACTTTCGAATAGGTGCACAATTTTAATTTCTAATAGTAATTTTTATAATCAATGCACGGATATTTGGTTATTCGTAACTATGTGTATTTTATAAAAAGTTGTCAATAATGATGATTTCTTGTCTCCAAGAAAATCATCATTATTGACAACGTTTTATAAAATACAGAAGATAACGAATAAACAAAAATCTGTACTATGTTCATCAAAAGAGACAAGAAAAGCAGCTCTACGAATATCAAGAACACAGATGGAAAACCAGTCCTAAGCAATGAAGGGAAAGCTGAAAGGTTAAAAGAATATATAGTCTCTATAAAAGAAATGCACTTAGAGACAACAGTGTAGGAAGGGAAGACGAAGTAGATGAGGATGAAATAGAGGATACTATACCGAGAGATGAATTTGACATAGCACTGAAAGACCTAAGTCGAAACAGGGCCCCTGGAGTAGATGACATTCCCATAGAGCTACTGAAGTCTCAGGGAGAACCAGCCATGACAAAACTGTTTCACCTGGTGCCTAAAATCTATGAGACAAGCGAAGTATTCTCAGACTTTAAGAAAAACGTAATAATCCCCATTCCAAATAAAGCAGTCGCAGACAGGTGTGAAAATTAGAGAAGCATCAGTTTAATAAGACGTGGTTGCAAATATTAACATGAATTATTTACAGATGGATATAAAAGCTGGAATTAGCTGACCTCAAGGACGATTATTTCAGGAGAAATGCAGGAACACGGGAGGCAATACTTGCGTTGCGGCTTATTTTAGAAGATAGATTAAGATAAGGCTAACCTACATTTCTAGCTTTTGTAGATTTGGAGAAAGATTCTGACAATGCTGATTGGAACAAACTCTTTCAAGTTCTGAAGCAAGCAGGAGTAAAATATAGGGAACCAGACGGCCGTTGTCAGAGTTGAAGGGCATGGAAGGGATGCACTGGTTGGGAAGGGAGTAAGACAGGGTTGTAGCCTTTCTCCAATGTTATTCAATTTGTACATTGAACAAGCTATAAAAGGAAGGAAGGAAAAATTTGGAGAAGGAATTAAATTTCAGTGTGAAGAGATAAAAAATTGCATTTGGCCGATGACATAGTAATTTTGTCAGAGGCAGCAAAGGACCTGGAAGAGCAGTTAAACGGAATAGACAGTGTACCAAATGGTGCATATAAGATGAACATTAACAAGAACAAAACAAGGAAATGGAGTGCAGTGTAAGAAAATCAGGTGATGTTGAAGGAATTAGATTAGGTAACGAAACAATAAAGGTGGTAGGTGAGTTTTGTTACTTGGGCAGTAAAATAATAAATGATGGTCGCAGTACAGAGGATATAAATAGGAGAATGGCAATGGATAGGAAAGCATTTGTGAAAAAGATAAATTTGTTAACATCGAATATTGATTTAAACCTAAGGAAGTCCTTTCTGAAGGCATTTGTGTGGAGTGTTGCCTTGTATGGAAGTCAGACATGGACGGTAAACATTGCGGACAAGAAGAAGATAGAGACTTTTGAAATGTGGTGCTACAGGAGAATGCTAAAGATTAGGTGGTGGATCGCGTAACTAATGAGGATAATTGGGGAGAAAAGGAGTTTCTGGCATACCTTGACTGAAACAAGGGATCGATTGCTAGGACACATTCTTAGACGTCAAGGAATCATGCATTTAGCATTGGAGGGAAGTGTTTGGGGTAAAAACCACAGAGGATGACCAAGAGATGGATACAGTAAGCAGATTGAAACGGATATAGGTTTTCGTTCTTATGTGGAGATGAAAAGGCTTGCTCAGAATAGAGTAGGGTGGAGAGGTCCATCAAACCAGTCTCAGGACTGAAGACTACAACAACAACAACGATGATGATTTAAATTAAAAATAAGAAATCATTGCAAATTCCATACTTGAGGCAATATTGGCAAACGAAAAGGCTTCCATTTCGATATGGTCTTATGCATGCCAGCGTGACAAGCATCGTAAAAACATGGAAGATCATAATTTTCATGTCATCGAGAACATCGTACAAATGCCGCATTTTTACAGTCGCAATTTTTCTTTGATATGTCAACTTGTAAAACAAACTTCTTTTGCGTTCATGAAGATTTCTCTTGCATCGCACAGTTTAGTAGCGAACCTCTCATACAGAATCATTTCACCGAAGATTAGAGAGGACAGCTCGTGATGAATAATTGAATTAAGTTTGATGCAGTGTACTCTGTGAATAATTTCACGTTCTCGTTCGTTTAGGTAGGCTCAGGTTTGGAGGCGCTAATGAAATTTTAACTTCCCAGTAGAAAAATGTAACTTATTATTTTTTTTTATTTTACTTTTTTATTTTTTATTTTTATTTATTTATTTATTTATCGTTGAAACCATCATTATTAACAATCGTTCATAACATATAGAAAATAACGAATAAAAAAATACGTGCATTTTTTGTAACCATTTTATTGCTAACCATACGCCGCAAAAGCTAGAAGACACTTTTGTTTTGCATAGAGAATCCAAGGACAGAAAACTCGATCTTTGGGAGGATTTGGAGATTTTTAAACATTTACAGTCTAGAGATGGTAACATATTAAATGATCAGCTCCATCTCGCGTGCAGAAGGCTTTAAACCAGGGCCGCACAAACGCGGAAAACCGCACGCGTGCAAAGCGAGGTGCAGAGCGTGTTTGCACAGTGCATCGGTTCAACTCGGCATACTTCGCCTCAACTCGGCTTGCGGGGTGAGACCAAAATGTTCAAATGTTTGTTAAGCTTATGGGACTTAACTACGGGGTCATCAGTCCCTAAACTTACAAACTACTTATGAACTACTTACGAACTAGGACGGCACAAATATCCATGCCCGAGGGGGTATTCGAACCCCCGACCGTAGTGGCCGTGCTGACCGTGACTGGAGCGCCTCAGTCACCTTTTTTTTTTTTTTTTTTTTTTTTTTCATGTGGTACATCTATGGTTTGCGGTCGTTCGTTAGTTATTTCGTGGTTGTTCGTTGAATGGTTGGCTCAGCTTTTTTATTACAGAGGGCGTTCAGCCCCCTGACCGGGCGAAAATCTCGGCCACCGCGGCCGGCTGGGTGAGACCGTCGCTGTACGCTCCCGAATGCGCTGCCAGACGGCTTAGTCAACACTGGATTAAGTAAGCGCAAGACAATTACTACAATAATGGAACCACCTGTTAAAAAAAAAAGCAAAAATTCCCGAAAGTCAATTTAAACCGGAATGGGATCTCTCTTACTTTTTCGTTCGTTTGTGACGATAAAGCCAAATTTCTAATCTGCTGTACACTAATTGCGTGTGTCAGAAAATCGTCCATTGAAAAACACTACAGCAAATTCCATTCAGAAAAGTATAGTGATATCACAGGGGATGCGAGAGAGGAAGAATTAAGGAAGTTGAAAACTCTTGCAGAAGAGAATTCTGTATCTACAAACGAGGTTGGTTTGTTATTTTTTCGGGAAATTACCAACCTGCAGCCGATTCTCGATATTTTTGTGAACCCCTTTTCGATGGATATTGAAAGTGCGCCTCCAGATTTACATTTCGAACTGATTGATTTGCAAACCGATGTTCACCGAAAGGATTTGTTTTAAAACACTAAAAGGTTTGCTCCAGTTCTACCACAATTTGTCGAAGGAAGAATTTCCCAAGTTACACAGAGAAGCAGCGAAGATTATTCTATTTTTGGCTCCACATGTGTATGTGAAAGGTTTCTTTCTGTTTTGTCTTGTACGAAACTAGATTGAGTGCAAGTATTTCTAATAGTAATTTAAAAAATGTTCTCTGAGTTGCTGTCAGCCGATCTCTTGTTCCAGATCTTAGTAGCATAATCGCAAATAAAAAAAGAGAATATAGAAGAGATAAATTTGTGTTGAAACCAAATTTAAAATTATCATTACAGTAGAGTCTGGATTATCCGATCTTCGGTTATCCGACCTTTCGTGTTATCCGATCTATGCTAGGGACAATACATGGTAGAGAAGTTGCGCCGTAATAATTTAAAAGACATGGCCCAATCTTGGGAGAGTGTTGTGGCAAATACAACTGCAAAGTCCTGGAAAATTTTGTTACATGAAGAAAATTCTCCAGAAGATGAAAATCTACAGTAGCACACCTAACCCTAAAATACTACCCTGTTTTCATTGCAGGTACGTGCTGAGTCCACAGAGAATGAGTAAATGAATTGACCGTCAACATGGAAACGAAAAAGAAGAAGAAGACCATGAAGCGGATTTAGAACAGCTGGAGGAAACATCGTCTACAGAGATTTTACTTCTTAAGAGAATAGGTGAATTAGCAGCAAATAAATAAATAAGTAAATAAAATAAAATAAAAATAAAAAAAATACAAAAATACAAAAAATAATAAAAAGGCAAAAAGCAGGCAAACAAAATACTTTAACTTCTTTACATAGATTTAAATATGTTTTTGTAGTTCAATGAAGACTTTCAGAAACACAACAGTGAAATGCTGAACGTAGCTAAATACCTATTTAGTTTAATTTGTACTGTATTAAATTTTTAACTCATTTGGCCTACTTTAGTTTGACTATTGCGTAACGTACTATCTTATCAATTTTCTTTGAGTGCCTTCTACTGTATTTGAACGTTGTATTCAGTTCTTGTTCACGTATTTAATACGTTTTCTATGTTCAAATAAATTTTTCAAACTTTTTTTTCATTATTTTCCGTGTTATCCGACCTTCCCGCTTATCCAACCTTGTCGCGGCCGGTTTAGGTCGGATAATCGAGACTCTACTGTATTACTATTATTTAATCTCTTTTATAGCGGTAATCGTGTTCCACCAAACTAAGCTCTCCTCCTAGTGTATATAAGTATTTGGCAATGAAGAAAAAACAGGGTAAACGTTTTGAAAAGGTCGAGACAGGCGGCGCGAGCGACACAAGCGTAAGGAAAGAGAAGCAGCGCAAAGCCGAGGAGTGGGGGGTCTGCACCGTCGTCAACACAGCGCAGCCGTCTTCTGCACTCTGCACTGTGCGATGCGCCGGTGCATGCACCTTGAGCGGCCCTGCTTTAAACCAATATTCTCAACAACAATAATTTAACAGTCAGCGGTAACCTCTGCAGTGTCAATTCTTCAAAATTCTATTTTTATTTCATTTTAACCTTCCACGGGTTTACCATTTTATAATTTGTATTAACACGTATTGACTACTGTCGCTTTATCCTTGTCACTAGGCGCATTCTCCACTTGTCATGTTTACCTAGCGTCCGCGTCTTGCTCAGACTGTCAGTCGGTAGTAAGTACGCCATGCAAACTCCTATGTTACACAGCATATTTTATCATTTTACATGTTGACATGCCTTGGTTTCAAGGGCTAAATTATGTGGACACAGTAATAATGTAAGTACTTGTGTCCTGTAAACTAAAACATTTTTTTTTTTATTTTCTAGGTAAACGTTCTTTGGTTTTTAATACGGTTGGTACAAATTTAGATTGTAACTTTTATTCACTACTAGCTGTAAAATCGGCATTTCCCTGGTGCTAATTTATCCTACACTCTCGCAGTCCACATCCCCTTCCCTCCTCTCTCTGCATCCACCTCTTTCTCTCCCATCTCACTGTTCGTTTCCACCTTTCCCTCTATAGGCAAAGTTTTCTGCGAGATACACTATGTAATGTATCATAAACACATATATGTACCCAGTGATCTTCCTCTTAGTTTACAAGTCATGTGTGCAAAAATTCATAAAGATTGGAGCAAAACTATGCATTTTGTAAAATTCCATAAGTTAAGTACCCTCCACGATGCACCGAACAAAGTTTTATACAGACAGTGACATTTTTATTGTTTTTTAGGTAGAGTGTGCAAAATTGCATCAATATCGGAATAAAACTATAGATTTCTATGCAATAGAAACGCAGAGTCACATTGAAAACGCACTTTGTTCTCAAATATTCCAGTTTTATTTCATACAACCGATGTTCTGATAATAACGAAAACAACAGGAAAAGGATCTGTGAAATCTGTGTATTTAGAGATCCATTTTTATGTTGCAAAGTACCCCTCCCCCCACGCACCGTATGAAACTGAAGGTAGACGATGATCTTCCTCTTATTTTGAAGGTCAAGCGTGCGAAATTTCGTGAAGATCGGAATGAAACTGTAGATTTCGTGAGTCTGTAGAAGAAGTATTCTCCGCCATGAACCTATCACAAAATACTTTCTTATCTGACGTTTTCTGCCTATAAACTACATTCCTGCCATATTTCAGCTTCATAGGCGAAGTAGTTTTCGAGATTTCGTGGTTATTCAGTGAGTGAGTGAGTGTCCTTTCGTTTTTATATAGATAGAGATTAAGAAAACAGATTGCCTAATTTTGGATACAAGTAAATTAAGAGAGACTTACGGACAAAAATAAATAGTAACATGCAAATCTGTAATGCTAACTTTATTTGATACAAGGCCATGCCTGATGCGACAGTTTTACGGCATCTACAGCGAAACTGTTGTGAGCGGTAGACTTCTTTTCGTTTCATGATTGTGTGTGTGTGTGGGGAGGAGGAGGGGGGGAAGGATCAGTTACAAAACGCTTCATAAACGTCCTAAATTACATGCAAACTTTGTTGCAGGTCCCTAACTACTCCCATTCTCCAATAATTGACGCGGTGACCTCTCATTATTTATGACTTCATATCTCCTGAGCTATGTGTCGTGCTCTTTTGTTTTTCGGTTAGGAACCTTCTTTGGCGTACGGTGAACAGTTCACCAATATTTCATTGGAATCGAATGAATGGTTTATGAATACATAGAGGACATACAGACAAACATATATATACGAGGCGCGTCCAGAAAGTAAGCTCCTTTGGTAATAAAATGAAATTGTACACAGATACAGAAGAAATTTTTATTGCACAAAATTCTACAACTCTTAAACTACTTTTCCACATAACTGCCGGAATTTTGCAGGCATTTGTCATAGCGTGGCACCAGGTTTTGTATACTTTCTTCATAGAAATCTGCCACCTGTGTTTTCAACCAGTTGGAAACAGTTTCTTTGAGCTCGTCGTCATTGGTGAAGTAATGACCGCCAAGAAAGACTGAGATGTCCTGGATCTTGTCATCAATCGCGTGAAAACCAGTTCTTCTGTAACCAAAGGTGGACGCCCACTTCGTTCTTCATCGTGCACATCACTACGCCCGCCACTGAACTCTCGGACCCATCTTCTCACCATCGAATCACTCATCACATTTGGTTCGTAAACATCGCAAATTTGCCGATAAATTTCACTTGGTTTCACTTTCCTCGCATTCAGAAACCGAATCACCGACCTGATTTCACAGGCGGCGGGATTTTCATTCAACGCCGACATTTCAAACAAGCACAACAAAGCGTACGTAACTGACAGCGATCTCCAAATGGCGCACGTTCTTCTCCTCGATACACAGCGCATGTGCGGAACTGCAATCGCAGCGCTGCAGCGGAGATAATTTGAAACGGAACTTACTTTCTGGACGCGCCTCATATATGTAGATAGGTCCATGTTTCTTCTGAAGAAGATTGAGATTTATATCAATCGAAACCGCGGTAAAGTTTATTAAACTTTAATTTGCAACTGGTTAGCTGTTACTTCCAGAGGCGTGCAGCGGGCCTGCGCTACCCGCCCGGGCCCGTAGCCGCGCCTCCCGGGCGGGCCTGGCCACGCGCTGCCCGGCCTGCCGGCTCGAGCCCCACCGGACGGCGGCGGGCAGCGCGGGTACCCGGACTACCCGCGCGAGCCCTGGTCCGCCCGGCCGCCCGTGGCGCTCTGCTGCTAGCCGGGACACGCGCCCACCAGCCGCTGCATTCTTAGCGGGAAATACACTGTTCCGATTTTCACACTGTAAAAACTGTTCACGTTACAAACGACCATCCCACATCGGCTTATTAACTTAGTTTTACCTTAAAATCTTTACTTTCCTTGGAAAAAATAACATGTCTGCTTTTCATTCCCCGTGAATTTTCAGTTTCATAATGCTTTTCACTCGATTATGAAGAAACTATGAGGTTAAATCTGATTTTTGGACATCTGATAATACAGCAACTTAGCTTTCTAACAAAGCATTCAACTTTTCATTAACAAACCATGTATTGAAAAAGTTAGATAGCGGGAAGCTTACTAACCGATGCATTTTAGAACAATCATTAACGTGAGTGTAATAGAGCGGTCTCAAATCGTGAGTAATTGCGAGTTAATGAGCAGCATTAGTGCTGCGATAGCAAGTATACGCATTCAGCACGTGTTCGAACAGCGTTTCTGTGGACATTTCGCTAAATTGCTTGATGTTTCCTTGCTGCTAAGAAAAAGTAAGTAAATAAATATAAATAAGAATAAAAGTTCAGTTGCAATCGAGGTCATTAGAAACGATTAACTGGTAGAATGTTAGGAGGTTCAGCTTACGCTTAATCACTCCAAGGGAAGTAAACTAATTACTGTTACTCGATACAGGCGTGTGGACCATTGTTGTGGTTTTCTTTTATTTCATATTCCTCCTTTTCCCTTTGGCTGGTGGTAGCTGAAACCCCGAGGGAGTCACCACTATTCGAGAGGTGACATTCAAGGTCGCAGTCGCTGGACAGTCTTTCATGTATCTTGAAACACTTGTGATTTTTCCTCACTGACTGAATTGTCAGTGTAGTATCAGTTGCGAGGAAAAAAAAATTGACGTGTGCAGTAATGCACCTGGTAAAAGCAGATCGTGCAATTTTGTGGTGCAGAAGCAAAACGGTAGCCGAAACGGCTCGCGCCGGAAATTAAACATGTTGAAAGTCGTTGGCTTCGCGTTAGCCGGCTCCAGCAAATTTGTAGGTAGTTTTATACTTTGCTCAGTATTTACTTACACAGTGTTTCACTTTAACTTCATATTAAACTATGTGATGGCTCTAACATAAAGAACAAGATTATTCCTTAAATCTCTTCAGTTCCTTGTTGCTAGTAAATCTATGTATTTCATGTATGTGACAAAAAATTATATGCCCTACGATGATGTGATATTTAATTTTGTTCAAGGTTGTCCAACTAATTATCTAGCTAAAATTCTGCCAAGGTAAGCAGGAAATCTTTAAAAAGCCAGTTGTTTGCGAACAGGTATTCGTATGTTATTCTTTTTACGTTTCTAGAAACTGTTGAAGGATGAGGAAGAACGTCTTTGGCACTTGCAGTGGGGTACTGTGCTCCTATCTCCATCAAAGTCTGTGCGAGGTCTCGAAATCCTTCTGCCGCAACTGTGCTGAAGGGCCGCAAATCTATCGCACACATTCTTACACATTTCTCCAGCACAAAAGATTTTTCTGACCCTGGAATATTGCTACAACCGTTCAAATCAGTATTAAGATAAGCTTTGCAGCTATTCAGGTGCCATAACAGCGTAGTGGTACTGCCATCACAGAACGCCAATAATTTACGGCAGCCATTACACTCTGCAAATCCCACAGGTTTATTTTCATTACCTACAATCAGCATAAAACGCTCCCATACAATGCTGTCTCCAGATATCTTTAAACGCTTGTAGATTCTCTCCGCGAGTTTCCTGGAAACGTCTTTTTTCTCTTCCTCGGATCGTCTACTCCTTGCACGTTGGTACGATCTGTCCTGTTCGCTATTTATTTCAGACATAACGATCGATAACTTATAAATGGCAATGTAGGTAACATAAAAGGTGCGTGAAGCCTACGCTGTGATTATTACAACGCCTTGCTCAGAACTGTATGCATTCCCCCGCTCGCAGCGCCTTGTGTAGCGCTGTTGCACGGGCCCGGCGGGTACCCGCTCGCCCGGCAAGTGTCGGGACTCGACGGCGCACCGCAGCTCGCTCGCTGTGTACAGCGGTGCATTGGGACTCGACTACCCGCGGTGCGGGCAGCAGAGCGCAGCGGCCGGACGCAGGCGAGCTCGGGCGGGTAAATGTGGCGCGCTGCACGGCTCTGGTTACTTCTACTGCCAGGGCAGGAGAGGGTTAAGGGAGACTCTATTGCCGGCCGCGGTGGCCGAGGGGACTGAGGCGCTCCAGTCACGGTCTGCACGGCCACTACGGTCGGGGGTTCGAATTCCCCCTCGGGCATGGATATTTGTGCCGTCCTAGTTCGTAAGTAGTTCATAAGTAGTTTGTAAGTTTAGGGACTGATAACCCCGCAGTTAAGCCCCATAAGCTTAACAAACATTTGAACAATTTGAGGGTTAAATGATAAATGCGAGCTGCATTAAACAGTATTCAATAGCAAAAAGACAAACACCAACTACAATAGTTCAACTACAAACTAGCAGACATAACAATAGAAAAGTACACATTACTTACTCCTTTAAACGCAACAACTGCGAGAGCAAGACATACTCCAGAGATAAAACAAAGTCTTTGGTTTACAGCAAAGATATGAAAATAAGTACAGTATATTATATCGATTAATGAAATGGTACAAAATATTACATAAATTTGTTTTCTACAGAATTGTAGCTTAGGTTTTGGTAAGAAAACATGCTCGAGGCTGTATGACAGGCAAAAATTAAGTGAAAATTATTTTGCGTACTCCTGTCAAGTTTTGATTTTTCCCGATTTTTTAAAAAATGTATACAATTTTATTTTCCACCTCAATTTTATGTGGGAGCTCTGCACCACAAAAAAATTCTTGGAGGGTGGAACGAGCCCTAGAGCATCCACGGAGTCGGCGCCCCTGATTCACTATAGGTCCACGTGACTTCTGAATAAGATTGGCTTATAGCAATACAAACCGCGGTAGCGTTTATTCAAATGTTCAAATGTTTGTAAATCTATTGGACCAAACTGCGTGGTCATCAGTCCGTAGCTTACAAACTACTTCAACTAAGGTAAATTAACCTAAGGACAACACACACATCCATGCCCGAGGGAGGACTAGAACCTCCATAGTGAGCAACCGCGCGCTCCGCAGCGAGGCGCATTAGACCGCGGCTTTTAATATAGATAGAGATTAAGAAAACGGATTGCTTAATTTTGGATGGAAGTAAATTAAGGGAGACATACAGACAAAAATAAATGGTAACATGCAAATCTGTAATGCTAACTTTATTTGATACAAGGTCATGACTGATGCGACAGTTTTACGGCATCTACAGCGAAACAGTTGTGAGCGGTAGACTTATTTTTGTTTCAACATTTTGTGGGGGCGATGGGGCGGTTAGTTACAAAATACTTCATAAATGTCCTAAATTATATGCAAACTTTGTTGCTGGTCCCTAACTACTGCCATTCTCCAATAATTGATGCACAAATCTGAGTATTATCACGCGGTGGCCTCTTATTATTTATGACTTCATATCTCCTGAGCTATGTGTCATGGGTCAGGAACCTTCGTGAGCGTACGGTGGACAGTTCATCAGAGTTTCATTGCAATCGAATGAATGGTTTATGAACACATATAGGACATACAGACAAACAGTCTTCTGAAGAAGATTGATATTTATATCAATCGAAACCGCGGTAAAGTTTATTGAACTTCAGCTTGCAACCGGTTAGCTGTTACTTCTACTGCCAGGGCAGGAGAGGGTTAAGGGAGACTCGACTCGTGCCTGTGTGAACGTGGTCGGCTACTCGAGCCGTCCAGTCTCCCTTTCCCCTGGTTGTCAGGTAGTCGGAGACCCGATTTCAGCGCCCCCGTGTGAATAGGGCCTATACTAGTCGCCCGCAAAAACTTTAAGCTTATTTTATTAATATTTAACTTTTCTATGTTTATTAAAAATTATCTATATACTTTCTGTAATGCTTTTGTGCTAAGCTATATTTTGTTAATTCTAAGATTTAATTATTTGTATATTTTGTAATAAGTTGAACAACGTTAGTCTAGAAGTTTCGCTTGGCGCCAAAACGGTGGCTTGTGGCGCGCAGCGAGAGGCGGCGGCAGTCAGTCGAGCGCCGACCGCGATACCCTGCACATTCATGTCAGTTCAGTGCGGAACAGGGACAGTTTATACGTTATGCAACGTTTATATTTTTAACATTGTATATTTGTGCTTTGATATACACCGGCATTTCTTCAATAAAAACAAGCATTGGCATCCTACAAAAGCTAAAGTTATTCGTAGTGCAGTACTTCCTAGCCACATCTCGACACCTCTTTTAGCATCACTTCAAGTACAACGGATGCGCGACCTGTGTGCTTCACCTGCGCAATGGGACATCAACTACGACAGAAGACACAAGGCTAGTAAAAGAGTGAATTCAGACATGCACTGAAGTTGCATGTCGACACGGCACCTCGCGTGCAGTGCTGCCCCGTTTACAAACTACTGGCACGAAGTGTGATAGTAATATCGCTGAGGATAGGCATGAAAGAGGGGAGGTGTTTTAGGAACTTTGTCAACTATGCACTGACCTTCCCTCCCTGTCTTTTAAAAAAGAAGCCTCGCCGTAACTGGTTAGCTGTTACTTCTACCGCCAGGGCAGGAGAGGGTTAAGGGAGGCTCGACTCCTGTTTGTGTGAACGTGATCGGCTACTCGAGCCGTCCAGTCTCCCAGTCCCCTGGTTGTCAGGTAGTCGGAGACCCGATTTGAGCGCCCCCGTGTGAAAAGGGCCGGGACGTTTCTGGAAACGCACCGCTCGGCGTCCGCGCCGCGCCGTCGGCATGTGATTTACCGTCGGCCAGGCCACGGCGGCGACAAGTGTGTCCTAACGACCCGTCCGGAAGCCGGCGGGAGGAAGCGAGGCAGCCGTCCCTAATTGTCGCCGCAGTTCTTTGTTTGCCCGCCGCCCCCCTCCCTCCCCCGCCACAGACACCGCCCCCGCCCCAGCCAGTATTCAGATGGGCGTCACGCGTGTGCCCGGGACCTTAATGAGACTGACGCGTCGGAGCGGGCGCGACCGCCCGTCTGAAATATCGGGCCCCGACATATCGAATTTAATTCCCTATACTTCCCAGGAATGTATAAATATTTCAGAGGGGGGACTCGGCGGCGCTAATGACCGGGGACGGGATCGCGCCCGCGCCAGCGCCGCTATGACTGCGCCATTTGCATAGCGAGGGGGGCGGCCGGTTCGTTAGCGCCACGGAATGGGCAGTTCCCGGCGGCAGTAAAGACAATGGCGTCTGGGAGGGGACCGATCGCGCCCGCGTGGCGTACCTGCGCGTATAAATGCTATCGGAATGGGCCGGTTAGACGGCGCCGGAAAGAGACGCGAGTAGTTACAGGGGAAGCGTCTCAGGCCTATCTGCTGTCGTCAATTGGGAGGGAGCCCACTGATAAATTAATAAAACTGGGGCGTGAAAACACAGAGCAGAGCTGGCTTTTTCGTGTTTGATCGAAAATACGAGCAAAGATAGTTCGAAAGTTAATGTCCCCTCCATTCCTGCCCAATACTAACAATTAAAAAAATCATCATCATCATTAGAGACTGATTATGCCTTTCAGCTTTCAGTCTGGAACATAGTACCTCTAATAAAATTCCTCCATGATCCCCTAACCAATGCTAACATTGATGCCTCGTCTGATGTTATGCCTTTTACTTCAAAATCATTCTGCACCGAATCTAAGTACTTTCTTCTGGGTCTACCTCGACTCCTCTTACCCTCCACTGACGAGCTCATGAGTCTCTTAGGTAACCTTGCTTCTCCCATGCGTGTAACTTGACTCCACCATCTCAGTCTGTTCGCTCTAACTGCTTCATCTATGATGTTCATTCCCACCTTTTCTTTGATTTCCTCATTATGGACACCCTCCTGCCATTGCTCCCATCTATTGGTACCTGCAATCGTTCTTGCTACTTTAATATCTGTAACCTCTATCTTATGAATAAGGTAACCTGTATCCACCCAACTTTCATTAAAAAAAAAAAAAAAAAAAAAAAAAAAAAAAAAAAAAAAAAAAAAAAAGCACTGATTTTAGCACAGTGGTAGAGTTACTGGCTCAAAATACAACGGTGTCAAAATTAACACTAGAAGTTCCCCATGGGTCAGTTTTCACTTGACACTAGGCCAAGGAAGTAACGACGGGCTTTGCCACCGAACACATAGCGAAAGAATTACTCAAAAGAAACTATCACTGAAAAACCAAGACTGCCTGATCTCAAATAAATCAAAGTCTTAACAGCATGCCTTCCCTTCAGCATGATTCGGCAGAGTACTTACTTCCTCAGTCGTCGGAACCAGAATGAAGAGTAAAGACTAAAGCTCTAAGACCTTGTAAAAACCTCCGCCCGCCATACACCGGATGAAAAGCGCACTAACTACAAGCACTACAAAACAAACTACAGTGGACACAGTTATGTCAGCAGATGACAGAGGAACTAGAAAAATGTGAAGTTTTTTAGAAAATAGTGAAACTTTTCAATCTGGTTGCCGGAAAGAGACTGATGGAGTAGCAAGTGCTGTAAGTACACCATTTTATAGCAGAAAACGAACTGTTTTGAACCAGAGACGAAATTGTTAATCTAAGTAATGATAACCAATATGTCCTTAAAAGACATACACAATGCTGCAGGTTCAAATGAAATAAAATCGGAAACGAAATGTTTTATACATATGTAAAAAAATATCAACTAACCTTTATGTGTAAACAGAAACATGTAAATATTTCAGGACAACCACTGATGATGCCTTGTGACAAAGGCGAAACGCGTATAGTGTTACAAAAAGGTATGGCCAAACTTTCAGGAAACATTCCTCACACACAAAGAAAGAAAATACGAGTATGTTTTGTGGACATGGTCCGGAAACGCTTAATTCCCATGTTAGAGATCATTTTATTACTTCTGAGGAGTGACACATTGTTGGATGAACCATTCGCAGAAGTGTACCCGAGGAGGCCAATCAGCTGCTGATAGTGCCTGCACACGCTGTACATGGTAGGGAAACAACTGGTTCTCCAGTAGCACTCTCCATACAGTGACGTGGTCCACGTTACCTTGTGCAGCAGCAACTTCTCTGACGCTGACATTAGGGTTATCGTCAACTGCACAAGAATTGCCTCGTCCATTGCAGGTGTCCTCGTCGTTCTAGGTCTTTCCCAGTCGCTAGTCATAGGCTGGAATGTTCCATGCTCCCTAAGACGCAGATCAATTGCTTCGAATGTCTTCCTGTCGGGACCCTTCGTTCTGGAAATCTGTCTCGATACAAACGTACCGCGCCACGGCTATTGCCCCGTGATAATCCATACATCAAATGGGCATCTGCCAACTACGCATTTGTAAACATTGCACCCACTGTAAAACCATGTTCGTGATGCTAGTAGAGCAATGAGTCGCATGTCAACACAAGTACTGAAGTCAACATTACCTTGCTTCAATTGGGCCAACTGGCGGTGAATCGAGGAAGTACAGTACATACTAACGAAACAATTGGGTATTTTGACAATTGTTTGCACGAATTATTTCAATTTACATTTAAAGAGCAATACTAACATGAGCTCTAACGTGGAAATTAAGCGTTTCCGGACACATGTCCACATAACAAATTTTCTTTCTTTGTGTGTGAGGAATGTTTCCTGAAAGCTTGGCCGTACCTTTTTGTAACGACTGAGGAAGTAAGTACTCTGCCGAATCATGCTGAGGGGAAGGCATGCTGTTAAGACTTTGATTTATTTGAGATCAGGCAGTCTTGGTTTTTCAGTGATAGTTTCTTTTGAGTAATTCTTTCGCTATGAGAGGCAAAGTGTTTCTTAATTTACACAACTCCAGTAAATTCAATGTAGATATATTATTTGCATTTTCATTCCAGTGAAGATTGTGGGTCCATTTTTGCTCAAGTTCTGCGAATATGCTAAATATTTCTCAGATTTTCTGATTTGATTCCGTCTTTCCTGTCTTGCATGACCGATAGCACCACGTGCTTTCATAACGGTCATTACTTCGGCCTTCAGCTATACTTTTGTTAATACTAGCTGTCTTCTATACGAATTCTCACGTGTGCTTTACTCGCTGATTCAAGATTAACTTCTCTTTGTAAATGACACGAAATTTGGGGTGGTCGCACACCACATGGTACTTAAGAATAATGAGCCACTGCCTCGCCCAACATGAGTTCATTTAGTGCATGGTATATTAAAAACAATTGTGATCAAGACATCTACCATCTTGTCAAGTCGCCGTTGCTTTGATGTGTCCAGCAGAGTAATGTACCACCTAGCTTTATGCGCATGTCTATGACTGAATGTGCTTTCAGCTTCCCTTTGTGTATTTGAAAATTTCCACCCACGTTACCTCCATATTCATAAAGGGCAGAAACAATTTTAATACGGGCAGTAATTATATGATTTAATCCACTTTTGTACAAGGTGTGTGCTTAATCTGGTCTCCCCACATTTATCTGCTTGTTATTTTTCTGAATCGATTATAATATTAAAGTATCAAACCTCTGCTTTACGATTTCACGTTCCCCGTCCCATGTTTAATTAGCTATTCATTTATTTTTTAACATTGATTTTGTGTTTGTTAAAACTTTGGCTTCCACTCAAGAAGGAAATTAGAGCAGCAGTGAGCGTTTTAACTTACATTCGCAGATCTCAGTTGCCCAAGATTTGGCTTATTTTAATAACAGGCTACTTTCAAAGTGGCAGCGGGAAGTCATAGAATAACCGCACCTCTGTCTGAGGGACTGGTGATAGTTCTATAACACGACAACATATGTCAGGCGCGTTGTCCTTACAAAAGTGTGTGTACCTTTACCTTTGGTCAAGCCGAGTCTCAGTCATTCCGGGTGGCAGCGTCGTAAGCTTGTGGTTTATTGCGGTGAGTTTGTGTTATTGAAGCTACATCGTAAGACGATGCGTTCTCACGAATGCTGAGATTCTCTGCCGTCGATGTTTCCGGTAGTGAGACGATTGCAGAGAATGAAGTCTATTTTGTTCCACAGTAAACAGCTAACTCGACTGATTCAGATGTATCAAATTATCGGAAATCGTAATCTGAAACATCTGTCAGTATTTACCTCTTTTGCTATGTAAACATGTACCATTTTACCTTAGTTTTTGAACTAGTAAGCACCCAGTTCACCGCACGTCTTTCTTTGCTCTTTTCTCCAGGTGTTGTATTTATGAGTGTCCTTATTCTGAGCAACATGCATGCTTGATGTCAGGTCAATGACAATACTGAGAAGAAACTTCCAGAAACTGTTTTATAATGACACCAAGGGTAAAATCGGTAAAGTTGACCAAATGGCAAGACATTAAAGTGTCTAAGCTGGCGCCCACCGACGTCCTGTGCACGTTTCCACAACATTCTTGACCTTGCAGTGATGCAAGATCACAAAACTTTTAAGTAATGTAGACGGAAGAAGACCTCACGGCGAGAATTTATTCTGAGAAAAGAGGGTGAACTTCCTCCCCCTCCCCCAACCCCTGCAACCTACAAATAGGAGTTAATCTCCCCTTGCAAGCATTTGGTACCGGAAGTGGCAAATAAAGAAATAGAAGGAATTGCCAAATCATGTTTCCTATAAACAACAACTGTAGAATGAAATATCAAACTTACGTTTCAACTCTTAACAAGTATATGTGGAAAGGCTGCCAATCCAAAACTCTTGTCCATTGTCTGAACTGTGGGTCCACCGCAGTTTAAAAAATACTGTTAACTATTTGTTCCTAAATATTTCCAAAAGTTGCAGTGAAATATTGAAATTGTTGTTCCCATATTTTTGTTCCTTGATTGCAATAAGCAGGAAAACATGTTGCATTTTAGATACATTTGAAAACACTCAGTACATAGCTTACAAGACAGTAAAAGTAAAAACACAATTACTTGTCACAGAAATTGTATGTTTTGACACTGTTTTAATATTTATATAAAGATAAACATTGTAAAATTGTTTGAATGATGTCTGATAGAAGACTGCAGAAATTAATCTGTAAAATGTAAAATAAAAATATCATTTCTTTCTAAAAATTTCATTTTGACTGTGTACTATTCTTTTTAGAGTACAAGTAATATTTTATTTGTACATTACATTGAATGTAATGTCAACATGTAGAAACCAAAATCACCATCGAAATATAAATAAAACAGTAATTTCCTAGTGTGGGACAAAAATGATCCACATGGTCATTCCGGTACTTCTAGTGTTAAAGAAACAAACGAAATTTAGCAAGCTTGTGTTAATTTGCTACATAACAGAATAAGTAAGTGACAGTAAACGCAATGAAAAACACACAGCTGCGCGGGTGTAGCCGCGTGGTGTAAGGTATCATGCTAAGGATTTGACAACTGCTCCCGCCGGAGGTTCGAGTCCTCTCTCACGCTTGGCTGTGAGCAGGCCCGGAGGTTGAACTGGTTACCACGGTAGCTGTACCTACCCAAAAAAACAGAGTGGGTCCAATACCCACTCTTTATTTGGAGGAATTTGTATTTGCATTGAGTCGAGCGGAGATGCCCACTCCCGGTCGGGCGGGGCTAGGAAAAAGGGGGAAATAACTTTTCCGATTTCCACTCTGTAAAAACTGTTGACTGTACATAGGCCCACCCCCTATCGTTTCATCAACTTATATTTTCCTTACAAGTTTTCCATTGCCTGTGAAAATAGAAAATGTGTAATCTTCATTTTGTGTGTGTTTTTGGTTTCATAATGCTTCTCAATCTATTTTTAATGAAGAAAGCATACGGATTAAAGATTTGATTTTTTGACAAGTGGTAGCTTTCTAATAAAACATTAAGCATTTCTAAATTCGGAACTGTCTTTTTAAAATGACACTCATTCAAAATGTTCCAATCTTTGTAAAGTTTTGCGACGTAACTGCAGTCGTCATCGGTCCCTAAACTTACAAACTATTTAAACTAACATCCTAAACATTTTCAGACACTTAATAGAAATTTTCTGGTTTTTAAAGCGGCAAACTTTTTTACGATATCGTCTGTTTTGACACCTACTTTTGATTCAATACTTATGATGGCCGAATTTGTCAGTCTGTTTTGGGGCATGGCTGATCGTAAATAGCTTTTTATTATTTTGTTTGGAAAATGACTTTTCACCTTCCACTACTGCCAAAGGAATTGTTGACTGTCTGCGCAAAAATTCTGAAACATTTGGGAATACAGATATCAATTTATTGAAATAAATAAAATTTAACACATCAAGTGGAGTTGTATTTTTCTTTACAAAAGGTAAAGGAAGCAATTTAAACTCATTAAACAACTTTTCCCCATCAATATCCGATCTATTTTCGTGTGTTAACCTTCATTCAAGGTTAAGACATGGTGTTTTTCTTTGCGCTCTGTCCAGTTCCCTCCAGTTTTCAATGTTTTGTAAAAATGAAAACTACTTGTGTTGTGTCAACAAATGGAATCTTTCATTTAACTGTAAGATCATGGTGTCAAGTAACAAAAACTAAAAATTCACTTTAAACTTAGCTTTTACATCTAATATGGGTACTTGGGCTAGCAGTTTCATTGAATTCAGGTTCACATTCTAAATCTTCTGTAAGTAATCATCAAGTATTTGTTCAAAAGGACTGTCTGAGTGGTAGACACGTAAATCGTATTTGACAACACGAATCATTTAGACCGCCTCTGAAATAATAACGTCAGACCTTTGCAAACTTTGGCTTACAGTGTTCATTTTTGATAAAATGTTGCACCATATTACAACTGAACATATGAACCTGTAAGACTTTAATTTTGACACTAATGAACTCACTATGTTTCTTGCGTTACTACCATATTTGTCACATATAAATATAGAGTACGGTACTCGTGTAGTGTATCATAAATTTTACCCATATTAAAGCGAAGTGCTTTTAAAGCCACAACTCTGCTTTCCTCTCGCGTATTTCAAAGAGGCTTTACTGTCAAAGTAGGAATCTGGTTCATAACGGCATCCAAATGTGAAGCTTATGTCTAAAGTCGAAGCTGTGCCGAAAGCTCCATAGGCGTATCTGTAAACAATATCGGTGCCTACATTTTAGAGTTATAATGAATGCTTGTTCGGTAATTTTCAAAACTGGCAGACTGCACATATTATAAGGCGCTCGCTATGCGAAATAAGTGTGAATACTGAGACGTTACTGCTCTACCGTTTCAGTACTTCAACCGCGCTAAATTGCCCACCTCAGTTCACTGAAAGCCGTGCAATAAGTTGTACTAGCGAAGTACAACAGTTATGTGAGAATTTACATTTGTTTAGAATTAGTGGCTTACTGATGCTGCATATATATCAGTGGCAATGCCGTAGAAGCAGGGATGGCGAGTTATTGTGGTTTTTATTCATCATGTTGTTCTTGTTGTTGGTTTTCAGGGGACTAAACAGCTAGGTCATCAGTTCCCTATTCATCATAAATGTGGCTATGTCACTATTCTCTGTGTCCTATCCCTGTATGAACGAGAGAGCAGTTTAACTTGGGTATTTAGAACTGAATGGATAATTATACAAGGTAGATTGCAGTGTGGGCTGTTTTTAGCAGAAGAGGTTTCCTGATAGGAAAGATGTTGCTTTTGGATTGGGGTTAAGCAAAGGTTTTCGCATGCTTTGGCGAGCAGTCGATTTCAGGCAGAGGGTGGCCAATAAGCAAGCAGATGAAACGCACCCACTGGTCCGCCAATGAGAGCGCTTCTTCCCCGAGGAAGTTGAAACTGCGAAACGTTAGCAGATTAGGAAGCCATGTTAGCAGAATTGGAGGAACCTTGGACCTGGTTGGACGTTTGTGGCAGTGGCTGCCCAATTTCTGCAATTTGTAGTAAGAAATGCTTCGAATTTGATCATTTTAATGTCTTAAATGATTTGCCGATTCCGATAGTTGTGGTGATAGCAGGTGGATAGGCTATAGTCAATTCTTCATTAAAATTTCATTGACAACTTAAATGCACTTGCGTGCTTGTTTAGTTAATCTATTCGTTTAGTGTGGAGATCAGGAATTTTTCTAGGCAGTGTAGTGGTACAGTTAGCCATTCTGCTGGAGTTTACAAAAGCGAGGGCTATGTGTTTTGTGTTGCCACCCACGTGGAACAACGAAGTGTAGCAGAAGATAAATGATGTTCTTACTCCTTCGGAGCGTGCACCATTACGTGAACTATAATGAGTAATAATGCGCCTCTTGCGGTTTTACCACCAACGTGGCTCTTCTGTGAACAAACCAGTGAATTTAAATCAGTTTAATATGTCGCTTTACTGACCACGCTCCCGAGGTAGTCAATTTATTTGAAATTATATTACGTTGTAATTAATAATTCTAAATATTTCTGGCCTATGTAGCGAGTTGTATCGTGGAGCATGAACGCTTAGATTGTGTGTTTGAGTGGTAGCATGTGTAACGGAAATTCCTGCCCTACCTTTCCCAGTAGTGACACAGAATTCTTTCAAATGTTTATTGAGATGTTTTCTTTTAGTTAGAGACGTATATTTTTTATTAGCTGAATTTTTATTCATAAAGTTTATTGTCCCCCGCCCCTGTTGCTGGACTTAACTTTTTTTGTTAAATAAATTCACTTTTGTTAAATATAAGTAGCCAAGGTTTCGAGTATGTTAATTATGAGATCCCAGCCTCCTGTCATACTTATTATGCTGCAAGAAAAAAAAATTCTAATAATTACTAAGAAAAATTCGTAACGGTTGGATAGCAAATTCCCTGGGCGTTACTCATCGACGTATCGTTTCCTCTTCAACCAGCATTTTGGTTTCATTTACAATAAAATTTGCATTATCCTTTGCGTCATAATTTGCTGTTAAGTTGAATCTCGGACGTAATAAGAGAGTCTTTCTTTTAACAAATATAGCTGAGACCTATATGGCTGGTCAATGAGGATAAAGCCTACAAGTAATGCCGAGCCTATGTATACATACACTGATGTAGCACGCATGGAAGCCCTGGCTGTCAAAACGACAGTGCTCGGGTACGCGCACGTCCAGAGGAAGTAAGGTAAAATGTGAATAAAAAATTAAATGAATGAAAATCTTATACGGGTACGTCACAGTACTTATGGAATCAAACTGCTAAGGTCATCGGTGACTACTCTTACACACAAATAAAACTTGCTTACACTAACTTATTCTAAATAGGACACAAACACCCATGTCCGAGGTAGGACTCGAACCTTGGGCGTGAGCGGCCGCGTCCTCCACGACGACAAGGCGCCTTAGACCACGCGGCCATCCCCGCGCGGTGCCAGCATGGCGCCCACTGGTCACCGGCGCCGGAGTGCCCCGCACCCCTTGCTCCCCCTGCTAAAGGCGGCCCTGCATTCAACACAGGTTTTTGTATTACTTTTTACTCTAGACTCAAATGTTCGCTATTTGAAGATAGCTCGAAGGTCCGACGAGGTTTGCCGGAGTGTAGTCTCCACTTGGTCGGCGTCGGGCAGTTTTCGGTCTTCAGTCAACAGAGGCTTCTTCTTCGTGGTCACTGACTGTTGACTTCGTATCGAAGCGAGAACCGCTGGGGTAGCTGTGTGACTCAGCCAATACAGTGGTAGGAGATCAATTCACAGGCAGGCGGAAGAATCTACAGCTGGTATGGTTGGCACAGCGATCTCTGCAAGAAATGATGCCTACTGGGATCGCGAACATTCCGTTTATTTACCTGCTCGGTGTTTGTGGACGTTGGATCGCCTGCAGACGAGAGTATATGTTGTCCTGCCGAGGCATCGTGTTAGCGGTGCTGCCAGCTTGACTTGAGGTCTCTATGGCTGGCAGTACACAGGCAGCGTGTGTTTGAAGTGTGTATTTGTGACGATGTCTCCCACTAACGCTACTTTGTTACCTCTCAACAACAAGATACAGCGTCGAATGTCTTTTGGGTAAGCTGTATTCCAAATACCTGTTATCTGCGATTACTTAAACAGGCTTATTCCTTGATCGCATGTCAATTCTCAATTTCCAGGTGAAAATATGTGCCACGCAGTATAGCCTAGCGCCATAAGGCAGCTCACAATTGTTCATCTCTCACTTTACTAAAAGACAGTAGAAGGTAATTCTCTTCAGAATTGAAAATGGCTATTATATGCTCTCACAATCTGATACAGGTAAGTAAGGGGGAAAGAGCGTGCCGGAGCGGTCTGTCCTGGGTCTTTTATCTATATAAATGTTATACCTTCTAGTATAACAGGTAATTCTAAAATATTTCTTTTCGTGATGACTCCTGCTTGGTAGTGAAGGATGTTCTTTCCAATATCGATGCAGTATCAAATAATGATGTTACAGATATAAGTTCATGCTCTGTACAAGGTAAATTGACACTAAATAAAGTAATGCTCAGTTTCTAGAATTTCTAACACACAATTCAACAAAAGCTGACATTTCGATTACACAGAATGGGCATATGAGAAGAGAGACTAAACAGATTAAATTTCTAGGCGCTGGGAAACATGAAGCCACAGTAAAAAATCGCTTGCCCTGGATCCTGTTGAAAAAGCAATAACTAAGTGTTACGTTATTTATCATTACAACAATATAAGAATTAGTGAGAGTTCAACACGAAAAGTAGTCTACTTCGCTTAATTTAATTCACATATGACTTATGGTGAATTTTTTTGGTGTAACTTCTCATATTTACAGTGTACTTATTGCACAGAAACGGACTGTTCAATCAGTATGTGGTGTAAGCTCGCGAACATCTTGTCGAGCTCTGTTTAGCAGCCTGCGAATTCTGACAATGGGCTGTCAATACATACTTTCTTTAATGGCATTTCCGTTAGTAATATCAGGTTATTCGAAACTTTCAAACGTTGGCAATCATAAGGGACCAAAGCGCCGAGGTCTTCGGTCTCGAGACATACAAACTACTTAAGCTAACTTAATATATCTTTTGCTAAGAAAAACATACACACTCACTCTTGTCTGAGGGAAGAGTCGAATCTCCGATAGGGAATGGCCGCGCAATACTCGGCACGGCGCCTTAGATCAAACAGCCATTGCAGCGCGGCTCTCGTCATTCCAAAAAGTTTGTAACTTTCACTCCGACAATACTAGATGGAAGTAGAACCAGCATTTGGATCACACCTTATTGTCCCTTGTGCATAAATGGGTGTAGTATTCTGCTGTATCTATTCTTAATAACCTGCCATAAGAAATCAAATCAGCTATCAAGACTAACCTGAAGAGTTTCTTGATGGTTCACTCTTTCTAGACTATCGAGAAATTCTTGAATAAATAAAGAAATTAAGGTAATTTCTGTGTTCAGTTGTTAATTATTTGTAATTATGCTTAGGCCTGTCGTGTGCGTGAGATTGCTACAGTTTTTATACAAATCTTTACTATATAGTTTGCTACTCATTATTAAACATTAATGGACCTTAAGATGCTACGTTTACAAGTGAGAATTGTATGATCAGAAAAGTTTTGTTTGAATATACTACAGCATTGACTAACATGGTTCTACATTTTCTAAAATCTACAAAGAATAAAATTCTACTGCATTTATACCTACAGTCGTTGAAGGCGTGTCTAATGGAATTATAAACGCACTGACGTGGCCAATGTCCACCTAGCTAAATCCGGCAGACGAGCCCCTGACACCGGTCTGACCATGAAATAACACTGCACGCTACATAGAAGCTACTTGCAGTAAGTTTACTTCTACCAACTATCTAATTCTAATGGCATCTCACTTAGCCTCCGGTCTTCTCCGGTGGTTGCGTCCGGTTCCGCATGGTCCATGGGGCGGCGGATTCCGCCAGAATGCTGACAGCCAGTCCGACCCTCGGCGGCATGGATGGGCGCCAGTGGTAAGTCCGTTGTGGCTGCACCTCTACTGATGCTCTTTCAGGAAGTCCTGTCGAACCTTGAGATAGCACCTGCAAATTTGTTAAGAATTTGGAAGGCATCGGCGTGTCGTATCAAGGTGTGTATCGTGGTTCGGTAACTGTTGCCTCAAATCAACTGCAGTGTTGTCATATGTGGGGCACTCATACACCACGTAGTCTGGTGTTCCCTTTCCTGTTCAACAGCCACACTCAGCCGCCTAAACTCACATAGGTATGCCGGATAGGGGCAATGGCCGCTGAGGATGTGAATCGTTGCACCGCTTGGCAAGAAATGCATCATTACCAATCTCTCTTGCACATTCTGCAGAAACTTATAGGTTCTGCTATCTGTTTCATCTTCGTCCAACGCCTCTTGCCACAACCCTCCCACCCCCTTCCTTTTGATGGATGGTTTATCCCAGCCAAGGTGCCCAGTATGTTGGTGATCTCTTCTTGGTATCCCTCTCATTGTCCAGTACGATGCTGCATGTTTCCTTATTTTGATGTCGAAGGGACTTAGTCCCATTATGACAAGGAGTTCTCCTATACGTCCCTACCAAGTGCAGCAAGATATAACGTTGTGCTCTCCTAACGGCCATAGTAGGCGCCAACCGAGTGAGCCGATGTGCCCAGCTGTCAGAACCGAACCCCAGGATAGATGTTAGTATACTGTTATGGTACAGCTTGATTACTATATGAACACACCAGATGTATTGAGCAGCATTGGGTGTTAATGTGTTATTCATAAACAACAGATCGATTTCAATCACATAGAGATCATCTTCAGTGTATCCTTCAAACAAGCATTGTGAATGCACTGAATGTAACTGCAACTGTGTCGAAATAACTTTCGGCAAACATAAAATTGCAGTGCCAGAGGTTCAGACGGAATCTACTATATGTTTCACTTTCTCTGTTAATACTTTGGTTGCTCTCCGTTATTATGTGCACTGTCCACGGTCATAAGTAATGTGTAAAATTTGGTATTCTTGGTACAATCTTGACATTGTGAATCACGGAATATTGGATGTCAGTGTACCATAGCTGTGAAATATTGTTGTATTAGATTAGATCAATACATATTCCATAGATCGTGAATACGACACTTCGTCGATATGTGCAACGTGTCGGGTTAATAAAAGGTGTCTGTAGACGATATTACATTACACAAAATATTATGACACAAATATATTTTCCATTATTTTTTTCTTTTATAATTTTTTTTTATATTTACTACTTTATATCTAAATATTCATTAGTAGATGAAGTTGTCATTCAGAAATTCTTTAAATTTATTTTTAAATATTAGTTGGCTATCTATCAGGCTTTTGATGCTGTTTGGTAGGTGCTATTACATTTGAACTGGTTTGGATTATTAACAACAAATTTCAAAAGTGAATATATATGTACTATGATGTTACTGTTAGGATACATAAATCCTTAAACAGATGTATGTAGGATAATCTTGGGTGGGCTCCAGCAATTATTCTGATTACATTCTTCTGTGCAATGAATACTTTTTTACTCAATGGTGAATTACCCCAGAATGTAATGCCATATTGAAGCAGTGAATGAAAATAGACATAGTAAGCTAGTTTACTGAGATTCGTATCGTCAAAATTTGCAATAATCCTAATAGCTTACGTAGCTGAACTCAAACGTTTCAGGAGACCGTCTATGTGTTCCTTCCAGTTTAATTTCTCATCAATGAACACACCAAAATTTTTTGAAAATTCTATCTTAGTACAGACTTCTGTTCAAAGTCTATATTTATTACCGGAGTTGTGCCATTTACTGTACGGAACTGTATATACTATGTTTCATAAAAATTTAATGATAATACGTTTGCTGAGAACCACTTAATAATTTATTGAAAAACATTATTTACGATTAATTCACTTAGTTCTTGGTTTCTGGATGCGATTACTATATTTGTTTCATCAGTAAAAAGAACTAACTTTGTACCTTCATCAATGTAGAATGACGAGTCATTTATGTATCGGGTCATCAAAAAGTCAGTATAAATCTGAAAACTTAAGAAATCGCGGAATAATGTAGTTGGAGAGGTAAAAATTGACACACATGCTCGGAACTGACATTAACCATTAGAACAAAAAAATGCATTGCTAGACGCGTGAAACACCTCTTGCGACCGACATCTCTAGCTATACTGAAAGACAACATCAGACGCAAATGCCTTAGCATAACTCCGGACATGCTTTACAGTGCTGTTCACAACAGTATTCCTAGACTACAACTATTGTTGAGAAGTAATGGTGAACATATTGAGCATTTCCTGTAAAGAACATCACCTTTGCTTTGTCTTAATTTGTTATTGCTTTTCTGATCAAATAAAGCGCCATATGTCGGACATTTTTTGAACTTTTTTTGGGGGTGGGGGTTCTAATAAAACCCCATGTCATTCCAAGCATGTGTGTCAATTTTTACCTCTCTATCTACATTATTCCGTGATTTATTAAGTTTTCAAATTTATACTGACTTCTTGATCACCCGGTATATCAGGAACAGTTAAAGACCTAAGACTGAACCCTCTGGGACCCCATTCTTGATAGCTCCCCATGAGGAATCAGCTGATGTTTAGATATTACATGAACCACTTCTTTCAACTGCCTGCATTATTCCAGTTAGGTATGAATTAAATAATTTGTGCATCACCCCAATAAAACTGTAATGATTTACACAAAGATCTTTGAGAGATCACATAAAATACCAGTGTGTGGTGTCCGGTTATTCAGAGCACTCTTCGCCACACTCCATTACGGGCGACAGCAGGTAGGCGCGAAGCCTTGCAGAAGCGCTCGCGTGCCGTGTGAGTCACCGCCAGTGCCTCGCGCCTCACTGGTAAACACTGCGCCCGTTTTGTGTGACGCGTCGCGACAACAACGAGGCACGACGGAAGTGCGTAGAGCTGGCGCTACAAAGCGGCAGACAACTACCGCGTAACGATTGGGGAGGCAGGATGGTATCCGCGGCCTTTCAGAGGCGCGGCGCACAGCGTTGGCAGGCGGCGCGCGTCGCCCGGTGAGAACCGCCCCCGCCGCCGTCTCCCAGGCAACAGAGGCGGGGCGCGCACGGCGGCTTACAGTCTCTATTGTCCTCAGCCTACATACGCAAACTCACGCCGAGCGCCACGGGCCCCTTTCAGAATCGAACGACTGCTCTCACGCTGGAAGGTGGCGCAATTGTTGACGATGTGGGCTCCAACTCTGGAGTAGGGCCGGATCTAGAGGGAGGCAAAGGGGGCAGATATATATATATATATATATATATATATATATATATATATTTTTTTTTTTTTTTTTTTTTTTTTTTTTTTTTTTTTTTTTTTACAGAATGTATTTTCTGGTATAATTGAATAAAATTAACTGACGCAGAATTATTAAAAGTAAAATGACTGCAAGAAGTACCGAAATCGTTTAATAAAACTAACATTCCTGGTTGCTGACTTCAGTGTTACCCTGTCACAGGTACTTCAGCTAATCAAACTTTAAGAATCTACTAGATATTAGCCAGAATGAGGGAGATGTTTGCGTTATTGCGTAAGTAAAGGCACAATGTTTATTAATTTCCATAGATTTCCTTTTTTTAGATAAATGAATATTCATATTTCATATGATTTTTCTACCTCTGAAGCTATTTCTGAGGCCAAAGTGCTAGCAGAACATAATGAGGTAAGAACGGTATTCTCCGAAAAAAAGGATTCGAAGAAAGAAGAAAATGGCCGATGAGATTTTTGAGGATGAAGTATCCAACATTCACAGAAACAATAAGGAATAATTGACAGAGCTTAGTACCAGGTTTACCGCACTTGAGAAAATTGGTGCAAAAATTAGTTTTCTGTGTGGTGTGCAAATTCGAGAAATGAAAGTGGAGGACTTGAAGGCCGAAGCAGCGGAACTGGCAGAAGATCTTAGCGAGGAAGAACTTGTAGTTGAAAGTGCGCTGGCAGTAGACAGAGCCTTGCAAGATTCCACTGCATCATCAACATTAAGTTTAAATTATAAAAATAAATTGGTAGAGGGGTATCCCAACCTTACTACAGCGTTAAAATATATCTTACCATTCTAGTTTCTGTTTCGTCTGGAGAAAGAAGTTTCAGCAAGCTGAAACTAATTAAATACACTTGAGGAGCACGACTGCTTAACAAATCTGAGTATAATATCCATAGAGCACAAACGAGCTGCTTCTCTAAACTATGATGATATCAAAAACAGTTTTGCAGCAAAAAAAGCTCGAAAAGCGAAATTTTTAATTGATTTTTGTACGATGAGTAATCTTGTAACATTTTTGAATGTATTAAAATTGTTCTGTTTTCATTTGATCTTAATTCAGTAAATAAATAAGTTCATGTTGTGAGATTGTGACATTTACTTAGAAATATGTAACCCAATTAGCGTCAAAACGTCGATCCTTACGGGGGGGGGGGGGGGTGAAACAAGGTGCGGCAAATTTAAGCTTGCCCCCCCTTGGCAAATGTCCTAGATCCGGCCCTGCTCTGGAAGAACGGGCCAAAAGTCTTTGGCGCACAGTTGAAAGGGGAAACATACTGCTCAGTTACAATACAGTGAGGTGGCAGAAGTCTCAGGATATCTCCTAATGTCGGATCTCCTTCCGAAACACAATGTGCAGCGACTCGACGTACCATAGACTAAAATGTTCAAATGTTTGTATAGCTTATGGGACTTAACTACGGGGCCATCAGTTCCTAAACTTACAAAATAGACGTCTGTCCTGGCACTGTGCTCCTCTGCAGCGGAGTATGCAGCACCAGTCTGGCGAAACTCAACACATGCCAGAGAGGTGGATACCGCACTAAATGAGACTGGACGCATAGTGACTGGCTGTTTCTACCAACTACTCTCAGAAAAATCTACGAAATTATGGGATTAGAGCCTTCAGACATACGCAGAAGAACAGCTTGTAACGTCACAGCTGCATCCACCTAATCCTCGATGGGCGAAGTTGCCGTTATATTCTATTTGCTGCTTAGTCATTTAATAATTGTTCCAATGATTTGACGGTATGGGATGCGTACAATTACTAGGTTGATCCATAACAATAAACTTTGTTAACTTCCTTTATTATCGAACGACAAATGTTAATAACTTTCTTTAAATACACTGCTTAAATAACCGCGTGCCACTACGACGAATGTCTACAAGTCCACACTGAATAATTTCAATACGCAACTGAAACTCATATGCGATACGACTGAAGGGCAAAAACTTTAGCCACCGCTAAACGCGGGTTACGAACTCACTGCCGACATGCTACCGCCTCGCTCTGCGGTCGGCGGGAGACTGCCCCACACCGGCCAACAAATAAAAGACATTCCAACCTTAGGATTGTCGCCCAGCAGCTATCGCTGCACGCCAACGATAACTACTATTCGACCAAAACGTACTAAAGAGGTTACTAAACTAAAACCCAGTATCCTCACAAGCTGCAAAAACAGAGAAAAAGGAACAGGAAACCGACACCAGACACCCTATCTTTGGACATGAGCCAAGAAACCCTAGGCTTATGTCAAGGAGGAGCTTTATGAGCCGGGCGCGGTGGCCGAGGGGACTGAGGCGCTCCAGTCACGGTCTGCACGCCTACTACGGTCGGGGGTTCGGATCCCCCCTCGGGCATGGATATTTGCGCCGTCCTTAGGATAAGCTAGTTGATAAGTAGTTTGTAAGTTTAGGGACTGATAACCCCGTAGTTAAGTTCCATAAGCTTAACAAACATTTGAATTTGAGCTTTATGAACACGACAACATCAACTGTATTGAGGCCTGAGACTCGGAGAACAGAGTTCTGGCAGAATTCGTCAAACGTAAGGGCCGGAGCGAATATGAAAGAGGGACCTGTCGAGGGATTTCATCTGCCGTATGCAACATGGAAGGCACTAAACAGTGTGAGGACAGGAGAACTACCCTGCAAGACGAACCTCAGAAAGTGGAGCTTCACAAACGAAGACGAGCTCTGTGAGTATGGCGATGTGCAGGACCCACATCTTGTGGTCTGCAGAAACCTGCCCAACCCATGCACCATATAGGACGTACACGCAGTTAGTGATGTGGCTATCAAGAAACCATAATTTTGGAGCTTGCGGTCCATTTAGCAGAAACTGGCAGTACCCTGCCGAATTAGTCAGCTCTTTCTATATTTTGTGCTTAAAGTTTGTATTTTGTTTATTTTATTTGTATATTTATTGAAATTTACATTTCTGGATTGTAATTTGTTCACTGTAATTTTACACTATAATCGTATATTTATCGAATCTTGTGTCTCTAGATTGTAATTTGTTTTATTGTAATTGTATATTTACTGATTGAAAGATATGCGGCAGTCCTTAAAATTTGGTTTGAAGTGGTTAATTATCCTGTAGTTATTTAAAGACATTATGTAATAACATTTCCAAGGGCTGCTTTAATTATAACTATTATTTATTGCTATAGGACCTGTTACAACAATTGCTATCTTCAGGTAATTTGTGAAAATATGAAATTGTCAATTACACATCGAATTTCATGAATATCGTAATTATATCTTACATTTCTATATGTTAGAGGGTCGTGATATCCATATATATCATTGGTTTTTCGTGTTGTCAGTCTACTTGGTTGTTTGTAAATTTTATGAGAGTAATATTTGTTGTCAAAAAGCTTAAAGATTTTCTTACTGACGTATCACAGCTCCTCGAGAGATAACCAGCGACATAAAATGGTTACGTGTTGTTTGTTTATACGTAAGTTAATCTTTGCTATTTGGGTAGTTCGTGGGATGTATGATCTCTTTTACTGACATGTGTGATCTTAGTGTTGTAAGTACTGAAATCTTTATTGGTATGTAACCTATGACTTTCTCGTATGTTTATCCATTTTCTTGGTGAACGATATTAATAAAGTTTTCTATTTATATTTTGTATTTCACACCAACTTGTTCATTTAGTTTTACAGAGAGGTGGCGATGTGAGTGTAAATATATTTCATAACATATATCACATAATGTTTTTAAATGACATTTATACTGCTGCAGGCCCGAAAGACAAATTGTCTAACCTGTAGTCGTTGGACATTTGACGAAAGTGTTTGGGTTTTGAGAATACCTAGAGAAACTTAACGGTATTGGCAACAGTGAATTACGGAGAGGGTGGTTTTAAAGTGCGTGCGTGTTTCCTGTGGTTCGCGTGTTCTTATTGGTCTTACAGAAACGCTAACTTCGGAGGGATACGAATAAATTTCCGAACATTGTTTGCCACGTACAGCTGGAAACAGTTAAGAGACTATAATGGTAGCCATAGGGATGACAGTACAGCTTGTTAAAAGTTTATTATTCTGTTAGTGCATCTACTCCTACGTTTTCTTTCTGTCCATCTCCCCTCCCCCTCTCTTCCTTTGCCTCCTCTTCCCCCTCCTCCTTCCCCTGCCCCCCTCTATGCACCCATCCATTCCTCTGACTCTAACTCCCTCCCTCCACCGCCCCCCCCTCGCCGTCGGGAGTTCGAGTCCCCCTCGGGCATGGGTGTCTGTGTATTGTCCTTAGATTAGCTTAACTTAGTTTAAGTAGTTTCTTAGCTACGGACTGACAACCACGCAGTTCAGTCCGCCAGACTTACAAACATCTGAAAATTTGAACGTACACGGAACAGAATTAATTATAAAAATCTGTACTTCATTTTTCGTATTCAGATATTAATATTATGATACTCAAATGTGTGGCAGTCTGACTGCTTTTCTTACTACAGATGCACATCCCAAACAATTATTCATCGCTTCAGTCACGGTCTGCACGGCCACTACGGTCGGGGGTTCGAATCCCCCCTCGGACATGGATATTTGTGCCGTCCTTAGGATAAGCTAGTTCATAAGTAGTTTGTAAGTTTAGGGACTGATAACCCCGTAGTTAAGTCCCATAAGCTTAACAAACATTTGAAAATTTTGAACAATTATTAATGAGAGGCCGTATTTCGAATCAAATGTTCAAATGTTTGCAAATCTATGGGACTTAACTACTGTGGTTATCAGTCCCTAGGCCTACAAACTACTTTAACTATGACCTAAGGAGAACTCGCACCTCCGACGGGCAGAAACCGTGTGCTCATCATCAAGGCGCTTTAGAACACTCGGCCATTCCACCGCGGTGGCAGTGTTGCCAACCGTAGCGGAATTAAGCTACGCGAAACGAAATTTCATGACTTGAGCGGCGTAAGCGGAATTACGAAATTGTTGAGAATGTTGTGGAATTCAGCTTCCTTTGGTTATAAAAAAATCCTTAAATATCCATTCCAAGGTGCAAACCATATGTGATACAATATTATATTAACTTTAAAACGTTACCAATTTACAGATTATTATAGATTAATATGTTCCACACTTGTCGCGTACTGTTTAATACGAACGCTTTCGTGTACTTTCTGATATGAATGATCTAATGGCATATTAATCCAGAAACATTTAAGATTTCAGGGACATTGAAGAATTCCCGAGGACAATTGGCAGTCGACAGTAGTAACTGGAAGGCGCAGCTACAAATGAAAGCGACTATTGACAACCCAGACGACGACAACCCCAGTACTGGCACCTAGTAGTGCGAATCGGACTTACAAGGAAAGTACTTGGGCTCGAACAAACACATATACACCAAAATCGAATGAGAGATAATGTAAAGATCCCTTATTGCACTAGTGATAGTCCCGCATCTGGAAAACTCTGCAGTCGTCCGTTAGAAGCTTCTGCGTGTGCCATGCCGCTTTGCACTTTGACCTGTCGGTTCGCCAGTAGGGACGGTGCAGTGTGCCTCCGAAGTTGGGTTTTGTGATGCTATTTGGGTGGTGAAGCGTCAGATGGGGCGGCGATTGATAATCAGTCCTGATAATCTATTGCGATTAGATGCGATGAAGTTACGAAGAACCCTTCTTCGTGAAGTTGGTATTAGTGTAGAAGATTAACCATTGGCATGCTTTCTCGTATCTGTTATAGTACAGAAATATCATAAGTTATATACTGTTTTACAAACTCATAATAATGATAATAGGGTAGATAATGACGAACAACTCATTGCAATCGGTAGTGCTACGGTAAGTGCGGGAAGAGGCGATGGAAGCAGTGACAGTGAATACCAACAGTCTTCCTGGAGGAAGGTTAAAGTTGCAACTATCATCACGGCTTTTGATGACAATTCGCAAGAGAACATGTACGATGATTATTACATAAGTTATAGTGAAGATATCTGCATTACGTATGGCGTCTACAATTACATCTACAGTGCTATCTAGAGCATGGTTGCAGAGCTTTGCAGAAAAAGACATCCACCAGCACATTGAGGTGTACGTAGAGATCCTGTAACCAAACTTTCATACAGATTTGTTTGTTCGAGCCCATGTACTTTCCTTGTTCGTGATTTAGGTAACTTTAAATTACAAGGCCACTGAACAGTGAGTGATAAAAGTGGTTAACATTAATGAAGAGAAGAGATGCAGGGGTCAGCTGGCACCAGAAGAGAGAAAAAAATCTAGAAAGCAGTTATTCTCTCCGAAATGGTTACACGTAAATATTTTCAAAAAGCGGTTAGGTTCAGTTACTGATGACAACATGAAAGTGAAAGGCACAGCGTGTAAAATAGTGGTAGGGGCAAAACGAAATGCTCAAATGTTCAAATGTTTGTACAGTTTATGGGACATAACTACGGAGTCATCAGTCCCTAAACTTACGAACTACTTATCAACTAGCTTATCCTAAGGATGGCACAAATATCCATGCCCGAGGGGAGATTCGAACCCCCGACCGTAGTGAAACGAAATGCATCGTGTCATTAATTAATCACGATTGTGACTGGAAGCGAGATCTTTTCTTTTCACAAAAGTAAATGAGTCACGAAATAAACACTGAAAACAACGAATACCAAAAAACGAATTGATTTTGTGAACACGGTGCAAGCGACAGGCACAAGAAGAACGTTGTGCTGGGTGTCGTTGACCATAAGATAACCTAGTTTCGAAAGGTGTCGAATATACTTGGTTAAAGTCTAGTTTATTTGTTTAGTATGTGTACCGAAGGTGATTTGTGTAGGCTGTATTATTGATTATACAGGGTGTTACAAAAAGATACGGCCAAACTTTCCGGAAACATTCCGCACACAAAAAGAAAGAAAATATGTTATGTGGACATATGTCCGGAAACGCTTAATTTCCACGTTAGAATTCATTTTAGTATTTCTCTTTAAATGTAAATTAAAATAATTTGTGTAGACAATTGTTAAAATACCCAATTGTTTCGTTAGTATGTACTGCACTTCCTCGATTCACCGCCAGTTGGCCCAATTGAAGGAAGGTAATGTTGACTTCAGTGCTTGTGTTGACATGCGACTCATTTCTCTACATTACTAGCATCTAGCAAAATGTTCAAATGTTTGTTAAGCTTATGGGACTTAACTACGGGGTCATCAGTCCCTAAACTTACAAACTACTTATTAACTACCTTATACTAAAGACGGCACAAATATCCATGCCCGAGGGGGGATTCGAACCCCCGACCGTAGTGACCGTGCAGACCGTGACTGGAGCGCCTCAGTCTCCTCGGCCACCGCGGCCGGCTAGCATCTAGCACTTCAGTACATAGCATCAAGTGGTTAGTGTTCATCACAAACGTGGTTTTGTAGTCAGTGCAATGTTTACAAATGCGGAGTTGGCAGATGCCCATTTGATGTATGGATTAGCAAGGAGCAATAGCCGTGGCGCGGTACGTTTGTATCGAGACCGATTTCCAGAACGAAGGTGTCCCGGCAGGAAGACGTTAGAAGTAATTGAACCGCGTCTTAGGGAGCACGGAACATTCCAGCCTATGACTCTCGACTGAGGACACCTGCAATGGACGAGGCAATTCTTCGTGCAGTTCTCGATAACCCTTATGTCAGCGTCAGAGAAGTTGCTGCTGTACAAAGTAACGTTGACCACGTCATTGTATGGAAAGTGCTACGGGAGAACCAGTTGTTTCCGTACCATGTACAGCTTGTGCAGGCACTATCAGCAGCTGATTGGCCTCCACGGGTACACTACTGTGAATGGTTCATCAACAATGTGTCACTCTTCATTTCAGTGCAAATGTTATATTTACGGATGAGGCTTCATTCCAACGTCATCAAATTGTAAATTTTCACAATCAAACTTTGTGGGCTGACGAGAATCCGCACACAATTGTGCAATCACGTCATAAACACAGATTTTCTATGAACGTTTGGGCAGGAATTGTTGGTGATGTCTTGGTTGGGCCTCATGTTCTTCCACCTACGCTCACTGGAGCACGTTATCATGATTCCATACGGGATACTCTACCTGTGCTGCTTGCTAGAACATGTGCCTTTACAAGTACGATACAACATGTGGTTCATACACGATGGAACTCCTGCACATTTCAGTCAACGTGTTCGTACGCTTCTCAACAATAGATTCGGTAACCCATGGATTGGCAGAGGCGAACCAATTCCATGGCCTCCGCGCTCTCCTGACGTCAACCCTCTTGACTTTAATTGATGGGAGCATTTGAAAGCTCTTGTTTATGCAACCCCGGTACCAAATGTACAGACTCTTCGTGCTCCTATTGCGGGCTGCATCAGCGCATCAGGGATTCCATGCGACGGAGGGTGGATGCGTGTATCATCGCTAACGGAGGACGTTTTGAACATTTCCTGTAACAAAGTATTTGAAGTCACGCTGGTACATTCTGTTGCTGTGTGTTTCCATTCCATGATTAATGTGATTTGAAGAGAAGTAGTCAAATGTACTCTAACATGGAAATTAAGCGTTTCTGGACACATGTCCACACAACATATTTTCTTTCTTTGTGTGTGTGGAATGTTTCCTGAAAGTTTAGCCGAACCGTTTTGTAACACCCTGTATATTAGGGTGTGCCCGTAGTGGAATGTACCAGAATTTAAGCATGGTCAAAGCGGAATTTACTTATTTTTGGCTTGCGGCGGTTACCTTTCGAGGGGACAATAGGTGTCTAATTTTAGATTTCTTCCATTTTAAAACTGTTTCAAAAAAATGTTCAAATGTTTGTAGAACTTATGGGACTTAACTACGGGGTAATCAGTCCCTAAGGTTACAAACTACTTATGAACTAACTAAGACTAAGGACGGCACAAATATCCATGCCCGAGGGGGGATTCGAACCCCCGACCGTAGTGGCCGTGCAGACCGTGACTGGAGCGCCTCAGTCCCCTCGGCCACCGCGGCCGGCTAAAACTGTTTCCTTTGGGTTTCCTCCGCCTTTTACTTATTTTTTCTGATCAGTTTTTATTTTTTATGTTTTTTAATTTTCGAAATAACTGTATTACAGCGAATCAACCAAATCAAAAACTGTTCAAATCGGTAAAGTCATTTCAGACTGCAAGCGAGATTAACGAAAAAAAAAAAAAAAAAAAAAAAAACTTATTATTTTCATTCTCCACTCCGAGGAGTGGAGCGGGCTGTTTGAGATCCGGCCCATAAAGAGTCGCGGTTCTATTCAGCCAATTATCAGACAAGCTGATAGTGGGGCAAAGGGGGAATCCCAATTGGGAATAAGTGGGAGGGGTTTACCAGTTCCGGCATACGCCTTACAACCAAGGAAAACCTCCCGAAAACCTTGGTCGGAACCGGAGGATTGGGACCAATTTAATTTATCTCCGGGACTTGTCCCGTACTAAAAATGGATTATCGAGAGAACACAAATGCACTCACGACAATCAAAGATCAGACGCCCGAGTTACTCTCGTAACCTCGTAGAGATCAGCTCGATCCACCTGTGGACAAGCATCCCCCATATAGGAACCGCACCCGTGGGCACGGTGTCCTGTGCGTCCGATGAGATTAACGCAGAGCTATTCATTTTTATATGTAAAGACTAAACAAAAGAGTGAGAGAGAGGTCTGATGCTGGCCATGGTCATAGAAGAGAAGTGTGATGCTGGCGATGGTCGTTGTAGCAGATTTGCAGTTATGGCTACCTGTCAGTTGCAATTCGGAAGCCGGGCGGAGTTACTAATTTGTCCAGGATCATTTCACCCGTCCTCTAATGAGTGACGAAAGTGGCAATAGTTGTAGACACGCGTGAACAGTTGTAGGTGTCGTTATCGGCCGCAGACAGGGTAGGCTTCCACCCGGCGCGGCGGCCGGTGGCTGTTGGCGAGGTCGCTTCGTTGGTGGCTGCGGCGGCGACGGCGGGCCGGTAATGGACACGTCAGCGTCCCCCGGGAATGCGCCCGCCACTGGTCGGCCCATTTGTTGGGTGCGCGTAATGACCGCCAGGCGCGCTGCTATCGCCGCCATCGGCGAGCCGCGCGCGCCGCGCATCCGTCTCCCGGACCCCCGGCGCAGGAGCGGCCGCGGCCCAAACCCAGCAGCCCCAAACAAGGCGGCTCCGATCCATCTCCTGGACCACACTGCAGCCGGGGCGGGCGGCGTCTCTGACTGCCACACTCGCTGACGTCGCGGTCGCATTTGATAACCGGCTGTTGCTTGCGTAATCTGAGATAATTACCAGCGCCAAAAGGAGGGAGATTATGCATCATTCAGTGACGTCAATGTGTCGTTACGCTCTCAATCAACAGCGTTAAAGCCGTCTGCTCAAATCAATATGCACATATATGAGGGGCGTTTGAAAAGTCCGCGGTGGAGTAGCCGAGCGGTCTAAAGCACCTCGCTGCGGAGCGCGCGGTTGCTCGCCGTGGAGGTTCGAGTCCTCCCTGGGGCATGTGTGTGTGTGTGTTTGTCCGTAGGTAAGTTTACATAGGTTTAAGTAGTTTGTAAGTTACGGACTGATGACCACGCAGTTTGGTCCGATAGATCTACAAACATTTGAACATTTACTAGGCAGCTACAAAATAAGTAATCAAGACAGTACTAAGTTAGAACCTAGTAACCTAGTCAGACGCCGCCGCGAGCAGCGAAAAGAGAGAAGAAACAGACACAGGTTCTAAAGTTGAGTATCATAAAATTCTGTCAATAAAACGTGTACTATTAATCTGAATAGTTGTTACAGATTACATCAATTCCTGCACCAGTCCCTTTCCTAACAACTAGACCGGGACGTGTAAACAACAGAAAGGCGACGAGGTCACAACAGCTGCAAAATAGCTATTAGTTTCTGCAAGCACCTCCTCGCTTGAATGAAATCTTCGTCCCGCCAGTCATTTCTTCAAATTGGGGAACAAATAGTAGTCCGAGTGAGCCAATTCTGGAGAATAGGGGGGATATGAAACGAGTTGGAATCCTGTTTCCGATAATTTTGCGACTACAACTGCTGAGGTGTGTGCTGGTGCACTGTCGTGATGGAAAAATACTTTCTTGTGGGTTAATCTCCGGGTTTTTCTTGCAGCTCGGTTTTCAGACGGTCCAATAACGATGAATAATATGCACCTCTAATAGTTTTACCCTGTACCAGATAGTCGATCAGGATTATCCGTTGCGAATCCCAAAAGGCAGACCCCATAACCTTTCTGGCCGAAGGACCGGTATTCGCCTTTTTTGCTGCAGATTCTCCCTTGGTAACCCATTGTTTAGATTGTTCTTTGACCTCAGAAGTATAGTAATGTATTGATGTTTCATCCACAGTGACGAAACGACACTTAAAGTCCTGCGGATTATTCGTGAACAACTGCAAACCTTCCTTGCAACACTTCATACGATTCCGTTTTTGGTCAAGCTTGAGCAATCGCGGCACCCATCTTGCGGGTAACTTTCTCATGTCCAAATGTTTATGCAAAATATTATGTACCCGTTCATTAGATAAGCCCACAGCACTAGCAGTCTCACGCACCTTAACTCTTCAGTCACTCATCACAATATATTGGGGTTTTTATCAATAATTTCTGGACAGGACGTCCAGAAAGTTCAGCGACACTTGTTCCCATATGGACACTCCGAAAATTTTGAAAACACTCATAAACTATTTTAATGCAGAGTGCATAGTCACCATAATGTTTATCTAGCTTCTATTTAAACTCCCGAGGCTGATGATGATGGTTGGTTGATGGGTTGATGACGCCTGAGGCGTTCTGCCTTTCAGAAAGTAATGTTTAATTACCACACGGAATACTTTTTGTCCATTTTTTGACACTCACTCGACTTTCTTGATTCACACGAATGCCAAACACGAAGAAATACACATGGCTGAATATTGGTGTGCGTTCTTTCCAAAGACGCTACTAACTAAACATGACCTCGATACGCGCCCGTGGTGCCATATATCGGTCTTTGCACGGATTTTTCAAACGCCCCTCGTAAAAGATAAGTGTGTGTGGGTTTGTCTGGGCTTTTCTCCTTAACCACCTACTACTAGCCAATCATGGTTGTAGATACCCTGTCTGTGTTTGTAAGTAAGAGAATTTGGTCTCCGTGGGTGGATGTAGTTGGGCGTGGGTGGAAAAATGTCCATTAGATTTTTTAAAAAAATTTCCACAATTTATGAGTATATTTGGTTCAGAATTTTGCAAATCAGAAAGGCTCACTTTGAATCTGTCCATACTAATATTATGAATGCGAAAGAAGCTGTGTGTTACGGTTTCACGGGTAAGCAGCTTAACCGCTCGATTAGTGCAAAAATAAAATACTGAGATCTAGTCTGACTCATCACAGTTACTACAAGTGTCATACCGACTGACACCAACGCAATCCAACCGTGATCAGAGCTCACATTTTCATCGACGTTTGATCCAATTTTCCCCAGGCCTAGTTACAGAATATGTACCTACGCAAACCAGACAAAACTTGTCTTCTTCATCCGATAACGACGCTGTATCTTTCTCTTTTTTCTCCTTTTACTTTCTTGATTCATTTTGATTTAGTAAGATGTTTGCTTACTTGATAGGCGTTCAAACTTTTTTCTGTATTTTATCTTATTCTTGTACGACTGTCTGTATAAATGGCTGACTTCTTTGTTATGCAGTATCTTGCTTTTCTTTGAGAGGCCTTCCGAAGAGGCCAAACAATTTCAGACGAGAAAACAGGTGGCGTGGCTGAGGATGATTAATGTATCGTAGCAAAGACGTGCGATTAACTTCGTTCATTTCCGCAGCTCTGCAAAGAGAATCCCTGCTTTCACATGTCTATAAGATAAAGCATCGTCATATTTTGTAATACCAGTCTTCCACAACCGCTTTCTGCGCAACTTGTGTTATTACGGTATTCAGAAACTATGTCATGACCATATTCAACGCACTCCTCAGCACAAAAACCATTGTAACGACAATACGAAATCAGCTACGAACAAAGAAATCATTGTAAACAAACTGCTAATGTTGAACAAGAAAAAACACTCATTACTGTATCTGCACACGTATAACAACAATCATTAAATAAATCGAATAAAGGTACTTCTGACTGTTTACAAGTAATGTAGGCCTCTGCTGGCACTGTTGATACAATATGTTCAAATGTTTGTTCAGCTTATGGGACTTAATTACGTGGTCATCAGTCCCTAAACTTACAAACTACCTATCAACTACCTTATACTAAGGACGGCACAAATATCCATGCCCGAGGGGGGATTCGAACCCCCGACCGTAGTGGCCGTGCAGACCGTGACTGAAGCGCCTCAGTCCCCTCGGCCACCGCGGCCGGCTATTGACACAATACAGCGAAACAAGCTGAGAGAGGCGCGCTGCTTTTGTCTCCGTTCCACTCAGCACGTAATTCATTATTGTTTCGCTAATATGGTAACTCTCACAACCTTACTCTTGCACAACCGTATCCAGTCTAAGCTACCCTCCGCCATGCATAATACGAATCTTTATGCACGCAGTGCCTTTCTTCTGATTTTGAAGGTCTACTGTGCTAGATTTTCTCGCAATAGAATAGACGGGATGGCATTACTTAAAATACGAATGCCGCGGTGGAGTGGTCGAGAGCTCTAAGGCGTCTTGCTGTGGAGTGCGCGGTTGCTTTCCATGTTCTCCTTAGGGCATTTGTGTGTGTGTGTTGTCCTTGGCAGAAGTTAGTTTCAGTCGTTTGTAAGCCTTTTATATTTACAAACATTTGAAAATACGAATCTAATCTGAAGTAGCGAAGCCCATACATATTTACCAAATCCGATTTTCTTCGGTTGTTCCCTTGGGTTACCCATTTCTATTTCTTCTAAACCAATCCTGTATTAAAGCGAACAATAAAATAAAATAAAATAAAGTAAAATAAAATAAAAATAAAAATAAAATATTATTCAAATTGTCATGGCATTTCTGAATTTTGGCAAGGCTAACGCACAGCAATTCATTTTTATATTTATCGATATTGTATGCCTTGCTTCGACTTCTTTAAATACGATGTGCAGTGGCAATGTTTATCGATGTAAACAATGCAATATCCATCAGAAATGCATGTATGTGTTCAGCAGATTTACAATGGTTTCATTGTTAAACACATTGTATCTGAACCAAGTTGCTCAACTACCGAACCATATACCATCGGCGAAAGTAGAAAAATATTTTTCAGTTGAACTATATAAATCAAATAAATAATGGAAAATTAATTCGAAAAATCGTAGAAATAAGGTAATAGGGGCCTTTTTTTTATATCCTGTACTTACGTTGAGGTATGTAGGCCCACAAAAGAACGGTATATTATCACCACAATTGACGAAAAGGACAAGACATCATTTACAAGTTTACAGATTTTTATCTTTTAAGTAGGCCCTACGTAAGAGGTTTTCTTAAGACTTTTACTAATCCTTACTGTTTTATGATTGTCTGTTTTTAATTAGTCCTATCGCTAAACTGCTCTACTTTCTGCGACCCTCGCATTACATTCTTCCATTTGGTTCACTTCAAGAAATGAAGCTTGCATACCTTTTTCGTTACAAAAAATTACCATAAACACTCACTCTCAGATGAAGGGATGACGAATGAATTATAATGAGCGTAGAAAATGTTCAACACTTCGACCAAAGTGAACATATATCTCGAAATTTCATCTTAATATTGCTACATTCAGCCACTTCTATTTACGATCTGACATATCATATCTTAAGATAACACTGTCGTTATCTATGGGTCATGCTTTACGATTTACTGTCCATGGCTGAAACTGAAATATAACGTCACGGGTCAGTGCCAAGTGGTTGTATACCATTCTTAATTTATCCCACACGCAGTTATTCAAGGCGAGCTTTATTTTACCTAAGGCGGAGATGGCATACTGTGTTGATTTTCGCAACAAATTTCAGTGCTCACCAATAACATAGAATGTGGGGAATAAATAATTAATGCTGTTCTTGTCTGTGCTTGACAGGTTCTTGTATGTACCCTTCTCCGGACACTAAATGAATTAGCCACATAAAGCAATCACTTCGATGTCAACATTAGCTCATTATGCCGCCGCAGCCGTAAATAGTTCTGATTGCTTTTTCTGAAAACTAATTCGAACAGTTAGCTCATGAAGCCACTAGAATAGATAGAACAAATAATCCCGAGCTAGTAAAGAGAATAAAAAAAGATACAGGGATTAGCGAACATAGAGTTGTAGTAATAAAACTGAATTCCGAAATTCCAAAATGCACCAAAAATAAACGAAAAATATATCTATTCGAAAGAGCAGCTAAAAATTCTCTTCGCGCTTTCCTCAGTGATAGTCTCCAGTCTTTCAAAACAAAAAATGCGAGCGTAGATCAGTTGTGGCTTGCTTTCAAAGACATAATAACAGTAGCAATCGAGATATTTATACAAAGTAAATTAATAGAGAATGTTTACATCATAAGGCCCAGTGTGATATCAAAGTGTGAATCAAAGAGATGTCATGCTTTGTTCGAACATTATGAACTCCTCGAAGAGAACGACCTATTGACCTGTAGTCATCACGGATTCAGAAAGTATCTGTCTTGCGAAACACAGCTTGCCCTTTATTCATATGAAGTGATGAGTGACATCGACAAGGGATCTCAAATCGATCCCATACTTCTGGATTTCTGGAAGGCTTTTGACACTGTTCCTCACAGGGGGCTTCTAATGAAATTGCGTGCTTATAGAATATCGCCCCAATTGTGCGATTGGATTTGCGATTTCCTACCAGAAAGCACACAAGTTCTAGTAATTGACAGTAAGTCCTCGAGTAAAACAGAAGTGATATCTGGCGTTCCCGAGGGAAGCGTTATAGGTCCCCTACTCTTGCTTCTGTTTATAAACTATTTAGGAGACAATCTGAATAGCTCACTTAGAACGTTCGCCGTCGTTTATCGGTTAGTGAAGTCAACAGAGGATCAAATGCAACAGCAAAGCGATAAAGACAAAATTACTACATTGTGCGAAAATTGGCAATTAACACTAAATAATGAAAATTGTGAAGTAATATACACGACCACTAGAAGAAATCCGCTGAATTTCAATTACACAATAATACAGTCAAATCTTAAGGTCTTAAATTATAACAAATATACTAAATACATAGGAGTTACAATTACGAACAAATAGAAAATATTGTGGGCAAGACGAACCAAAGGTTACGTTTCATTGGCAGAACGTTTCGAAGATGCAACAGCTCCACCAAAGAGACTGCCTACGTCACACTTGTGCGTCCTCTCCTGGAGTACTGTTGCCCAGTGTGTGATCCTCGCCAGGTGGGACTGACGGAAGACATTGAGAGGTTCAGATAAAGGCAGCTCGTTTTGTTTTATCACGTTACAAGGGGGGAAAGCGTCACGAAAATGTTCCACGATTTTAGGTGGAAATCATTAATGGAAAGACGCTATTCATTGCGGCGAGATCTATTTGCGAAATTTCAATCGCCGACTTTCACTTCTGAATGTGAACATTTTTTAATAGCACCCACCTACATAGGGATACATGACCATTCCCATAAAATAAGAGAAATCAGATCTAAAACTGAACTATTTAAGTGTTCTTCCTTCTCGCGCGCTATTAGAGAATAGAACGGTAGAGAAAGGTTATGAAAGTGGTTAATGAACCCTCTGCCAGGCACTTAAATGTTATTTGCAGAGTATCTATGTAGATGTATATGTAAATGTAAATAAAATTTATCTCATTGTGGCGTGCCTTCTATACTTTTCAGGTAAGTAGAAAGGACGCTCTTGGCTGTATGACCTGTAGCTAAAGCGCCGCCGAATTTTAAGTGTAAATCTGGAGTCTGTGTTATTGCGAGTGTTATCACGCCACAATACGAGACCGTTTTTATCGAACGTAGCAAACAACAAAAGGAGTCAGGTTGGCCACCGTCGTTTTAGTAGTAATGGGGCTACACCAATTTTAATGACACCGCTGCAAAATATCAATAACCGTTGCTGTTTCTTATTTATCTGTCTTTAACAGTTTTTTTCAGGGTTCATAGTAACTGTACATATACGGCTACCAGTATTATTATTATTTTGATACCAATGATAAAACGTGTTTCATAGCATCGGTGGTTGTACATTATGTTCAACACCACTTTTAACTAAAGAGACAGTGAGTTCCGCGTTAATTTTACATTACCCACATCTTTGTCAAATGACACGTTCGAAAGTGAACGTAAGGAATTTATTTTCCCGCGAAATTATTTCCTTTCTTTCTCACACCTAAATATCATCTGTGAAATTGAGGTTTCTCCCTACATTAACCATGATTATCACGGTCGCGATAAATTACTAACACGACACGCAAAATTAAATGTTCCATTCTGTATTTTCAGACTTACCTTATCAGATGTAGCTTTTAACTGTAATCGATCGCGAAGTCGAAGCAGAAGAAATAAAAATCTGAAGTGCAAGCACTTTTACACTACGAAACAAGACAGTTCCTAACCTTTAATCTATTATGTTTTGACTTCTTACTATTTACTTTCTTCTTTCTATTTGAATTTGAAAAAAAAGAAAAATGATTCAACCCTAGGCCAAAATGATATCAGACGATAAGAGCAAATATTAGTAAACTTTTGATTACGTCTCGGTATGTAATGCATACAGAATTTATTTCAGCTATTTTCATATCTAATAGTATGTCTCTGTATATTTATCCCAGTGATATTAATTATAAACACCGTATACACAACAAAAATTGGTTTTGATCTGTGAAAATCGTGACGGTCAGTTATAGTTATGTCGGCAACTTCGTACGTATAGTCGTGTTGTTGACCTCTTAAGATAAGTTATGAACGATTTTTTACTTTAGTAAATACATAATGATGAAATTTATGTAGAGAAGTCAAAGTAAAGGAAGTTGAGTTCAGATCTATATGTGGGTTACACTTTTATTCAGAATAAGTGATTTTTTTAATCACATTTCATTTAATGAATAAATGGCATTACTGTAAACTGTATATCTCGTGTTCACTTTTATACATGTCCCTTGTGAACACTGATTTCCGTTAGAGTTCAGCGTCTGGTTGCGCATTTTGTGTGGGAAATCTTCTTTACAGGACTCGCATCTGCCGTTTCTACACCTTTATTTGTTTATCTACAACAGTGTAATTTATTCATTTAATACTATGTGTGACACACACTAGTTCTGAATCAAAATTAACTCAAATATACGTTTTGAACAACTCGTGTCTTTATCTTCTGTTTCGTTACAGGAGTACGGTTAATTACATTTCGAATATTTTGTAAATAGTATTCACATTTTCAGAATAGGTAGTGTCCGTTGTATATCAGTTAGTTTCTACGAAAGCAACTAACAGAAACGATTAGAAATATCAGAATGTTAAATCCTTTGTATGCACATAATATTGACAACTTGATAGTGTATGACAGATATATGTTCACCAGTATGGAATTGAAATATGCCATTATCAAACCATTGGATAAAAAGGGGATACACCAGATGTTAACAACTACCGCCCCGTCTCTCTTTCGACAGCTTGATCGGAAATTTTTTGAAAAGTAATGTATTCAAGAGTAGCCTCCCATATTTGTAAAAACAAAGTACTAACACAATGTCAGTTTGGTTTTCAGAAAGGCTTTTCAACAGAAAATGCCATATATGCCTTCACCGATCAAATATTAAATTCTCTGAATAACCGAACATAACCCATTGGTATTTTTTGTGATCTGTCAAAGGCCTTTGATTGTGGAAATCATGGAATTCTTCTAGATAAGCTTAGTCATTATGGTTTGACAGGGGCAGTGCACAAATGGTTTAATTCATACTAAACTGGAAGAATGCAGAAATTTGAAATACTGGTTCATTTAATGTCAAAGCATCAGCCAATTCCTCAAACTGCGGGACTATCAAGAGTGAGATGTCACAGGGTTCGGTCTTAGGTTCTTTACTGTTCTTGATATACATAAATGACTTGCCATTCTACATTGATGAAGATGCAAAGTTACTTCTTTTTGCTGATGATACAAATATAGTAATCACGTTCAAAAAACAAGAAGTAAGCGATGTAATCGTAAAAATTGTTTTCCACCAAATTATTAAATTGTTCGCTGCAAACGGACTCTCATAAATTTTAATAAAACACAGTATATACAGTTCTGCACAGTAAATGGCACAACTCCAGTAATAAATGTAGACTTTGAAAAGAAGTCTGTAACTAAGGTAAAATTTTCAAACTTTTTAGGTGTGTGCACTGATGAGAGATTAAACTGGAAGCAACATATAGACGGTCTACTGAAACGTTTGCGTTCAGCTACGAATGCTGTTAGAGTTATTGCAAATTTTGGAGATAATTATAGCAATAAATTAGCTTACTATGCCTATTTCGATTCACTGCTTTCGTATGGCATCATACTCTGGGGTACTTTATCATTGAGTAAAAATCTATTCATTTCTTAAGAGTATGTAATCAGAATAATTGCTGGAGCCCACCCAAGATCATCCTGCAGTGATCTATTTAAGGATTTAGGTATGATCAGAGTAACTTCACAGTATATATATTAATTTATGAAATTTGTTGTTAATAATCCAACCCAGTTCAAAAGTAATAGCTATAACACCAGGATAAAGGATGTAGGGCTAAATCTGAGTTTGACATAGAATGGGGTAAATTATGCTGCCACAAACGCCTTTGGTCACCTACCAAGCAGCATCAGAAGCCTGACAGGTAGCCAACTAGCATTTAAAAATAAAAGAATTTCTGAATGACAACTCCTTCTACTCACTGGATGATATTTTATTTGTAAATTAGTACGTCTAAGAAAGAAAAGAAAAAATTAAAAAAATATATGTAATAAAAAATATAACACTAAAAAAGTGAAAAAATGTGTCATTTAATATTTTGTGTAATGTAACGTCTTGTACAGACACCCTTCATTAACCTGACACGTTCCACATCATTACGAATTGTCGTATTCATGATCTATGGAACAAGTATTAATCTAATCTAATCTAATCTATGGCGTCAAGCGTCACGACTTTGAATACACAGAGCTAGCTCCAAATTATCTTTGAGCTCACTGGTTTATCCGAACAACAGAGCAAAGGAATTTCATCGGCTTGCGTGATCTGATTTCCGTGGCGGATGCGTCTGCACTCGTCTGTGACACAGCGCAACCGCGCCTTCTTACTCATGCAGCGGTGACGTCACGTATGCGCACGTCTGCTATTGGCCAGACAGCACGGATCATTGTCACGGGAATCGTGTGTCGTTGCCGGGCAGCTGTGCGTGGCTGAACGTTCTCCGAACGCAGGTCGGAGTTACACGCGCCAGAGAAATACGTCGAAACGCATCGAGCGATTATCGAGTGCGCGCGATCGATTGGTCTACCGCGCCACGATCCTCCACTTGGCAGGAACAAAACACAACGGTGAGCCCTCGCATCCGTTCGTCAGTTAACAGGTAAGTCTGCATCTATTACAGTTATGCAGCGTGATCCCTAGGTTATTGACACAGCAAATAGTTCTCTACTGTAATTTGGAAGAAGCGTAACCTTCCGAATGCTCGGTCTGCAAACGATACACATCAGGAGGACAAAATAATATGAACATTTACATACATACAAAATTTGTTTTATAATCGGAAAAACTCCAGAATAGCTGATACACCCGTGGCAGTGAATGTTGGTAACAGTGATGAAGTGGAGGGAATGAAGATGACGAATCGCGCTAAGTTTCAAATAGCCAATGAGATTATAGGCAGCGACAACAGTTTTCTGTTCATATTAAGTAACCAATCGTAGCTAAGTTTAGGGAAGCCAATTAAATTGTGGACGGCGTCGAATGTTTTGTTATCAGAGTAAACGACAGTAATTTCAAAGTAGGCGAAAGGAATTAATGTAAGACGTATTACAGCTTCGCAAAGAAATTCTACAAAGTTATATGCATAAATCGGCAGAGAAAAGATTGAACAAAACTACATGGAGAAACAGTTGCTACATTCGTATAACATTTAATTATATAAATTTGACTAAAATCTTTTAATTGAGAATGTATGAAACTTCTTAGTGAATAAGTCGAATGAATCTACATTTACGTAAAAGCATCAATTATTTAGTGAATAATTATCTGTACCTAGTAGGATATTCTGTTTTTCAAAGACATTCTACTCATGTTTGTAGCGACATTGTGTTTCGGGATGTTTAAAAAAAAGACACGGGTTGCGTACAGATGTATGTTTTATGGCATTCACAGAGGTACATTAACCGCCTCGAAACATGGTGTACGCGGGTGCGTTTCGGTATAACGTAGCATTTCTATTTCTGCTTGATTAAAAAAAACTATCGGGATGCAGACAAATCTATGTTTTATGGCAGTCAGAGAGCTACAATCACAATCAGGGACAATCACGAAACAAAACGACGAACTATTTCACACATTCTGATATTCCGCGAAAATAACTCTGCAAATATGATTGGTTACTGGATTCTATCACCCGATTGGCTAACAAAATTCCCGGGAAAAACTGCTGTTGCCAACATCGGTTGAGCCTGAGTTTCGGATAATCCGCTGTTCTGGAGTTAAGCCTTATAATCCGACATATTGTCGGTCATGAGTGCAGCTGTCTAGGGTTACTTTATTTTCGAGACATAAGAATACCATACTAATGAGCCAACTGTCACTTTTTGTAGTTATTAGATTCACAACTAGTTTCGGTGCATTACATTGGCATTTTCAAAGCGATCGTATTTACCTCAAGTAGTATAATTAATCAATCTTATTGAATGTCAAAATTTTAGTTTTGTGTATAGCCTCCAATATAGTAAAGATATTTTGTAGTGTGATGTTCACCCATTTCAGAAATATCCCATTTATCAATACTAAACAAAATTAAATACTATGGGGAGTTGGAAAATAAGTTTCGTCTGTCGACTGTGGACAGAGTTTTGTATGAAAGGAAAAAAAATAGAGAGAGACATTAAAGGTAAGACAAATGTTTATTTTTCTACTTAATTTCCAAGTATGTTGAGACATTGGTCAAACTGCTTTATAAGCTTCAAAAAGTCGTTCAGGAAAAAATCAGGGCGTTGCATACGGAAGAAGCGTTGAACAGCTATTGGCGAAAGACGACACATCAGGTGAACGCGCACGTGCAAGACACCGATACACCATTGGGTAGAGGTCGACCATGTATATGACAAAGACTTTCTGTTTCGGATTGTGACGGGGGATGAAACGTGCATCCACCATTACACGCCCGAATCGAAGGCCGCATTAATGGAGTAGAAACATTCGTCATTACTTGCCCGAAAGAAGTTGAGAACCAAACCGTCTGCAGGCAAAATGCTTCTCAGCGTTTTCTGGGACACCGGCCGCGGTGGCCGAGGGGATTGAGGCGCTCCAGTCACGGTCTGCACGGCCACTTCGGTCAGGGGTTCGAATCCCCCCTCGGGCATGGATATTTGTGACGTCCTAGTTCGTAAGTAGTTCATACGTAGTTTGTAAGTTTAGGGACTGATGACCCCGTAGTTAAGTCCCATAGACTCTACAAACATTTGAACATTTGATTTTTCTGGGACGCAATGCTTCTTCCGTATGCAACGCCCTGATTTTTTCCTGGAATGCTTTTTGAAGCTTATAAAGCGGTATGACAAATGTCTCAATGTACTTGGAAATTAACTAGAAAAATAAAGATATGTCCTATCGTAATGTCTCATTCCATTTTTTTTCCCTTTCATACGCAACTCTGACCACTTTCCACAGGGGAAACTTATTTTCCAACTCGCATGTGACTCATGCTGATTTAAATTAATGTAGCTCAGTTACAGTAAAATACTGAGTTAAGTTACTGTTTTATAATACGCTACAGTTGCTCTGATCTCCACATTGGTCAATCTTTTTCCATTTCATGTTGTTTATTATTGGTAAATGGGACATTTCCAAAATCGGTAAACACTAAATTACAAAATAAATTTACTCTGTTGTATATAAAAACTCAAATTTTGACACTCAGTATAGTTGATTAATTATATTACTTGATGTAAAGATAAACACTTGAAATTGGCGACATAGTCGTGTATGTAATCAACACAAAGAGTTATTGTTGGCTTATAAGTAGAGTATTCATCTGTCTCAAAAATAAATTAACAGTAGCCGCGGCATTGAGGCGCTGTGATCCGATGCTCGAGGCCGTTTCCCGTCGGCGGCTCGAATCCTCCCTCGGGCATGGATGTTAGTGTTGTCTTTAGTATAAATTAGTTTATAAGTAGCTTGTAATTTTAGGGACTGTTGACTCTGCAGTTAAATCCTTTAAGCTTAAAAAATTAAAAAAAAAAACATTTAAATCAACAATATTTACTTAATAGTAAGGAGTTGGCCCACCACAGGCTTAGAGAGCTGCTACAACTTTTCGAGGACGAGTTTCGTAAAGTGTTTTCATAATTTCCAGCAGAATGTTATCCATTCTTAGAACCAAACGGCCACCAATTACTTCAACGATGTCTGAGCTGTTCAAATGTCTGTAAATCTAAGGGACTTGAATACGTTGGTCATCAGTCCCCAGCCTTACAAACTAATTAAACTAACTTAAAGTAGCTTATGGTAAAGACAATACAAACACCCATGCCCGAAGAAGGACTCGAACCCCCGACTGCGAACGGCCGCGCGCACCGCAGCAAGGCGCCTTAGTGCGCCCGCCTATTCTGTCGCGGCTGTTTGAGCTGTAAATCTGGTCCTTAATACCACTTTTAAAACTTTCCATCACGGTTTAGCTATTTACTGTTCAACAGAAGATTATTTTCTAATGCTGTTCAAAACACGCCTGGGCCTCCTTAGGTGTGGTGAGTGGACACATCGTCATTTTGGAATAGGGCACTGTGTGTTAGTCATACGCAAGTCATAGTGAGCAGTTTGCTGTCGATGTTGGTGGTAGGTACAGTTGAGTACCATGATATAGATGCCCTAACCTTGACGGACCTTATCCAATGCTTTACTGAAGGGAGCAAGTATGCCGTATCGTAAGCTTTGGGGTCATCGATACGTAAAACCGGTTTTCTGTAGGAAGCAACGTAAAAGACGATTCATCGGGCTATACCACACACTTCCAGTCATCAAGTGTCTAGATTTTGTGACCGTCGCACCACGTTAAGCGCCGACCGTATTAAAGTATTAATCCAGCCAGTGTTGAGTACTGCAGTTGGTTTTGCTGTGGTAGTTTTATGTTGTCTGGTCGAAGTCGTTCTCAGTGTACGTCGGTCGTTGAGTTAATTTCGCGTTTCGTCCACTATTCCTCTTTGCTAACGTTGTTTCACCTCTGTTTGTGTACGCTGCCAGTAAAACCTTAAACAGTGTAGCCGTTTGCGTCGCTGATTCTCCAACAAAATGCACACCATAGAGATGGCCTGTTTCCAAGTGTGAAACGTCACGCATTTCGCCGATCATTTGTGTTGACAGTCGCAGACAAAACGTATAATATACTACAAGGTTACGTCCAAGGCTTCGTACTTCAATTCTTTATAGAAACATTGCGTCAATTCGACACTGCGACCGAGTCTCAGTGTTGACACATATGCAGTGACGCGAACTAGTAACAAGTTGTAGCATTCTGCACGGTGGTCATACTGTTTTGTCTACCTGCCGTATGTCCAACGGGCGAGTATCCCAGTGCGCGTTGTGGGTACTGTTAAACACTCAGAGAAGCGTGTCTAACGATTTTGAATTTGTAAACACATAAAAAGAAATTCTTCGTTTGTGTGGCCATGATGTCGGTAGCTGATTTCATAATTATGAATGGCAGGGTTTGTCCGTCTATGCAGTTACAAATAAAATGCTATTTTTCTCACCAGACGCGTTTTGTTTTAAGGACAGTAACATATTCAATGGTCTGTAATAATAGAAATCTTACAGTTCGTTTTATTTTTAGATCGAAAACAGTTCGTTAACGAAACATGAAAAGTAGGCCTAATGTTTTGTTTCTTAACAAAAACAAACACTTCTGATACGTGAAAAATAATTATGGGCAGTGCAAAAGTGACAGTGAAAGTATTGGAAAAAAACAAGGATACATCATGAAGAATCGGCGGTACTGCATGAAACAGATCGGGATTCCATGATGTGATGTGAAAACAAGACAAGATTTCCGTAAGTAACAAAACATTTGGCCTATTTTACATGTTTCGTCAACGAACTGTTTTCGATCTAAAAACAAAACAAACTGTAGAGTTCCATTATTACAGACTACTGAAGATATTTTACTGTCTCGTGAGAAAAGTCGCATTTTATTTGTAGTTAAATAGACGGACAAACACGGCCATTCACATTAACATAAAGTGAAGAATTTCACTTTATTTGCTGTGTTATTTTTTGTACTGGATAATTTCATAATTTGTATGGATCATGGCATGACATATATGGATCATTTCATGGGTTTTAAATAGTCCTTTAACAACCTATAACAAACATAACACTAAATGAAACTTTTATTTTGACAGTTTGCTACTGCCACGTCCTGTGTTCTTCCTATTTGTTGAATGTCCATCAACAGGTGAAAACACTCTGTAATTATGACACACTCTACGCCAACTATCTTACGGTGGTGCTTATTCATCGCCACCAATAGGCCTTAAGACACTGAAATTTCGACTATGTCAGTGATTGGAATAATTTGAAGTATGTAAACTGTCATAGACGCATTCCTTTGCTTTTCTTTTTCTTCACCTCAGGTTGCGGGACCCATCGGGATAGTTTACTTTGTGTTTCCTTCTTCTTCTTACTTGCAGACTATTACAAAGCAGGTGAACCCACAGCCCTCCATGGGTTTCAGTAATGGTGACCTTTCATTTCGTAAAACTTTCTATCCTTTCATTCGCTTTCATTTTTACTTCTGATTACACTAATGAAATAGATATTTTCTTTCCTGTATTAGGAAACGGACTTTCTATCCAAATGATTTGAGTTTCTCCCTTTCTAGCAGTGGCAGTTTCTTCTTTTCTATATTTCTGTTGCATTTCTGTAATGTTTCCTGCAAAGAGTCTTTCAATTTCAGAAATTTCTGTTTTGTTATTTTTCGATTTCATGTGTGGTAGAACAAGTACAAAATAAAGAAAAAAGGAAAACAGATAAAGGAAAAAAAATGACGTTCTTTCCCCACAATGAGTGCAGAATAATTTTAGTGTGTAATATGATTCGGCAGTTTTATTTTCAGTCTCTCAGTCACTGTTTACGACAGTCGATTCAATTTTTAAGTTCGCTACCACATAACATCTAATATTCTCGACAAAACTAGGTAATTTGGAATTAATATAGTATTAACATTCAAAATTACTTCAGTAATTAACATGTAAATTTGCAACCGATGAACTATATTTTACTTAAGTAATTAACCTGTAAATTTGCTACCGATGAGCTGTATTTTTGTATGTCAATCCGTTACAAACGGTTGCTGTTTCAACAACCATGTTTACAATTTTAGTATTACTATAACAGTTTACGTGGCCTTCTTCCGCAGAAACTTTTGAAATTAACTATTATCGGTTTTTCTGTCTTCAGCTTACTGCAATTAAGGAGAATATCATACCAGTTTCTTTCCGTTTTTTATTGATGAAGCATCGTCTGTGGTTAGTGTTGAAGTGTCTTTTTTACATGTTCCAAGTTCTATTCCTTTTACCCTTTTAGTTTGCTAAGGATTTAGCATGTAGGCCAATATTTATAATTGGCTATTTCCTATCTTTTCATTGCAATTTTTCGTTCTTTACTATGTTCTGTTTAACTTTACGAAACTTTGCAGCGTAGTCAAATTTCTACGTGTTTTCACTCATCACAGTATTAATGGTAGAAACACAATAACAGTGTGCTGCGTGAAAAACACGTTCAAATTTTAGTCTAATTCAAATTAAGACGAAATGCAAACTCCCCAGTGCAACGAAAGAAAAAGTGTGATAACCAAAGGCAAAAAGTTGCCGAGTGTAATATATGCCTAGATACCAAACAGGTGTGTGTGAGGTCTTATGCGACCAAACTACATGATTATGTGTGTGTGTGTTGATGGAAATGAGGGACCAAAAAACGACGTCATCAGTCCCACTGCGTGATTATCAGTCGCTAGACTTACACACTAATTACTTGACTAACTTAAACTAACTTACTCTAAGGACAACACAAACACCCATGCCCCAAGGAGGATTCGAAGCCCCGACTGTAGCGGCCCTGCAGACTGACTGGCGCGCCGCAGACCGGTCGGCCACTGCGGCCGGCACCAAATCTATATATATTTTGTAAACAAGAAAGGAAAAAGTAGTAGAACCCGTAACATGTAGAGAAGACGCACTAACACCAACCACAGAAGATACTTTACAAATAATAAGCGAAACGAGGCAGGTGTGAAATCGTCCTAATCCCAGTCAGCTTAAAACACAATACTGATTACGGAACAATAAATTTTGAATTAATCTGCCCCTTTCTAACCTATCGACCGCGTCATCACACAATCGTCATTCATTACAGACTGTTCAGCCATTACTACCAGTTGTTCTTAGTATTACAGTCTGTTCCCTTGTCAATTATGTGAAGAACATGCTTATCTATATTCACGATAGCGTTCTTCGCGATATCAGTACTTACGCATTCGATATAAATCGTTCGGAGTCCTCACCTTCGGTAGGCACCGATTCTTCCAAATTACCCTCATTATTTCCAGTCCTGCGTCCTCACATTGCTGATCGCCTCAGTGGGCGTGGCAGATGAAATTGGTTACTATACAATAAGTGCTAATGCTTTAATGTATGAATATTTTAGATATAAGATTTATGTATATGTAGAAAGAGTCCTTGAACTTATAATTTATAACGATGAAACATTCGTAGACAATCTGCTTCATAATTCTCTTGTGACTGTCCCGCAAGAATAGAAATTCATTTTCTCGATGCCCTTGCACATCACATTATTAGCATGTCGATCGACGACAGTCACAATTGTGACACCCTCTACTGTTGTAGCTAGTGCTTATTTCACCAGCTCATCCTCTGCAGGAAGCTTGCAGTTTCGGACTCTATTTCTTTCTTTCCTCTCAGTTCAAAAACATGAATTCCCTATTTTTGTGACCTCTCAAAGGCTTTTGATTGTATAACTCATAGAATTATTCTAAATAAGCTTCAGCATTCCGATATTAGTACGTTGGTGCACAAATGGTTTAATTCATACTTAACTGTATGAGTGCAGAAAGTTGAAATAAGTGGTTAAGGTAAACTGCAAAAATCAGCTCACTCCTCAAACTGAGAAGTTATTGAGAATGGGTACCCACAGGGTTCGCTCTTGGGTACTTTGCTGTTCGTGATATATTGCCATTTAATGTTCACGATTATCAAAGCTAGTTCTTCTTGCTGATGATACAAGTATAGTAATCACGCCCAACAAACAACATGTAACTGATGAACTTGTAAATAGTGTCTTTCAGAAAATTATTAAGTAGTTCTCTGCAAATAGACATGTATTCACTTTTGATAAAAGACAACTTATACAGTTTCATGTCATAAATGGCATGACACCACTAAGAAATACAGTCTGTGAACAGGATTCTATAGAAAGAGATAGAATATTCAATGTTTTTAGGTGTGTGCATTGATGGGAAATGGAATTGGAAGCAACTCATTGATGGTATACTGGAACTTTGGAGTTCAGCAACTTATGTTATTAGAGGTATTGCAATTGTTGGGGACAAAACATCTCAGTAAATTAGCTTACTATGAATATTTTTATTCGCTGATTTCATATAGCATCATGTTTTGTGTTAATTCATCATTGAGCAAAAAATTATTCATTACCAAAACCGTGAAATAAGAATAATTTCTAGGATACACCCAAGATAATCTTGCTGACAATTATTTAAGGATTTAGTGATTTTGAAAGTAGCTTAATATCTACACTATTCAAGGTTAAATCTAACTTTGTCGCAGTAGGGAGTGTATTATGTTGACATAAAAGTCTTTCGTCACTTACCAGATAACATCAAATCACTGACAGACAGCCGACTAGCATTTAAAACAAACTGAATCAATTTCTAAGTGAAAACTCCTTCTTTTTGGTAAATTAATTTTTACATATAAATGAGTAACTTCACAAAAAATTAATTGAAAGAATAAACTGAAAACAAAATAATTTCTTTGTAATTTAATGTTACCTTTCACTGAACTAACACGTTCTATGTCATTACGAAATCTCGTATTCATGATCTATGGAACACGTTTTATTTTAATCTAATCTAGAGAAAGAATCAATATGGTCTTCAATAACTTTTCATGACTTTTTGATACTTTCTGGGCTAGGATCTAAAACGTATCATATGCACTTTGTTAGCTGCATACACGTACACATCTCATTCCAGCTCTATGATAAACCCACATACTCTAAATGTTTAGACCACCTGCATTTACATTTTTTAAAATACAAAAGGTAATCCTGAATTGTACTAATCTATACTGACACGCGATAAACATTCTCAACCTTTATCCGAACCATATGTGTGACATTAAGTACGCAAAGCTGTCTATCGAACTGTTTTTGCACGGAAGCACTGAGTACCAGAAGTTTCAATACAAAATTGATTTGTGGCAAAATATTGATCAAAATTAGAACAATGAAGAAATAGTGTCTATAGCTGATTAACTACACCATGGACTCAAGTGGAAGCGGGCACACACCGGCTCTGACGGGAAAAACAAGTTCTGGCGGAAGACAACCTTGTAGCTGCTTGCACAGCTTGCCATAACAACTGGAGAAGGGACGCGTATGAAACCTGGTGTATGCTTGTGACATGTTTTTAGTGTCTTATGTCTTGTTCTATTCAGTGCATTTGATTATGGATCTAAATCAGTACGTTCAATTATGTTATTTTCATTGGATTATTCCTGGGAAACATATTGTAAACATATTGACATCTGACAGCTAAATGATCTTTTGCCTACTGTCTATATTTGGGCAACATAAAAACTTATTTAGAATTCAGCACACCCAATGAACGACAATGTAACTCAAGGTCAGACACAGAAATAAATAAATGAAAAAAATACAATTCATCATAAACGTAGGTTGTTGTCTTCGTACATATCTGACATATCATTCAGCAGAAATTGTCAAGGTATATGACTCTTTTCGCTTAAATAGACGACTTCTATTTGGTGCGTTCTATCTCGCACTTCCAACCCGCGGAACTGCAGTGAGATATGATTCAGTTAAGATGTCTCTTTGTAGAGATTTATTTAGCTCATTAGAGAGTTATATATAAAGATATATTGTGTGTGTGTGGTGGTCTTCAGTCCGGAGACTGGTTTGATGCAGCTTTCCACAATACCCTATCCTGAGCAAGCCTCTTCATCTCCACATAAGAACGGCAACCTACATCTGACTGAATCTGCTTACTGTATCCATCTCTTGGTCTTCCTCTGCGGTTTTTGCCCCACACACTTCCCTCCAACGCTAAATTCACAATTCCTTGATGTCTAAGAATGTGTCCTACCAATCTATCCGTTCTTTTAGTCAAGGTATGCCATAAATTTCTTTTCTACCCAATTCTGTTCAGCAACTCCTCATTAGTTACACGATCCACCCACCTAATCTTCAGCATTCTTCTATAGCACCATATTTCAAAAGCCTCAATCCTCTTCCTATCCGCACTGTTTATCGACCATGTCTCACTCCCATACAAGGCAACACTCCATACAAATGCCTTTAGAAAGGACTTCCTTAGGCTTAAATCAATATTCGACGTTAACAAATTTCTCTTTTTCAAGAACACTTTTCTACCCATTGCCATTCTGCATTTTATATTCTCTGTACTGCGACCATCATTTGTTATTTTACTGATCAAGTAACAAAACTCATCTACCTCCTTTATTGCTTCGTTACCCAATCTAATTCCTTCAGCATCACCTGATTTTCTTACACTGCACTCCATTACCCTAGTTTTGCTCTTGTTAATCTTCATCTTATATGCACCTTTCAGCACACTGTCCATTCCGTTCAATTGCTCTTCCCGGTCCTTTGCTGTATTCGACAGAATTACTATGTCGTCGGCAAATCGCAATGTTTTTAATTCTTCACCCTGAACTTTAATTCCTTCTCCAAATTTCTTCTTATGTGATCAAAAGTATCCGAACAACCCCAAAATTACGTTTTTAATATTAGGTGTATTGTCTTGCCACCTACTGGCACCTACTCTATACCAGCGACCTCAGTAGTCATTAGACATTATGAAAGAGCAAACGTTCATATGTTTGTCAAGCTTGTGGGACTTAACTGCGGGGCCATCAGTCCCTTAACTTACAAACGACTTATAGGCTAAACTAACTTATACTAAAGACAATACAAACATCCATGCCCGAGGGAGGATTCGAACTCCCCAAAATGACAAATAATGCATCCGCTGATGTCGTACGAAAGGCCCCCCGACATCTTTAATAGGAAACTCCATTGGCCCCTTCTTACCATATTCTTGTGTGTGGCCAAATGTAATCTATGCGCCCAACTACTTGCCGAAAAATGCAGGCCAGACTGAAACAGAGGAATGTGGTACGTACGCATCGTCCTCAATGGTAGTCTTTATTGTTGAGTGATTAGTCGTGCTAATTTGTGCGTTATTTTTGTCGCCTTGTTAGTCAGGAGTCTTGGGTGTTATATAAAATTAAATTTCTTGTCTATTTGAATCCATAGATACCTAGTTGCTGCTTTTCTTTTTACTGACACATTGTCAAGTTTAATGATTAGATTTCACTTTAAACTACCCTTTAGTAGTAAGTACACAGTTTTATTTCCAGCAACTGTTAGTTTCTTTTTATTGCACCAATCACAAATGCTAATGACAGGTTGCTTGGCCTTGTTTCCCAAGACAGATCTGCAGTTAACTGTTACGATGACTAGCAGATCGTCCACGTAGGCTACGACTCCTTTAGCATCCCACTTGTTTAAAAGTGGCTCTAGTGCTATGTCCCAGAATATTGGGCCACATAAAGAGCCCTGCGAACACTCTTCAGTTGTCCTCTAGACAACCTTCTGGTGGCCCGCGCGCCATTCCAGAGTTCTGTACGTACAGTAATCCGTTATGCTTGTGTGCAGAGATGTTATTTGTAGTTCTCGTTGTCTTTCAAAAAGTGCGGGCCACCAGAGATTGTCGATAGCGCCAGCAATATCCATCAGAATCGGTACTGTGTAATTTCATGTGTCTCATTCACTATTTGCAATGCTCTATCGGGGCATCTCTATATCACGGTAGTACATTAGAATCTGGTCGAGATCCACCTCTGTCAAGCCGCGGAAGAATAGGCGTGCGCGCGGTCGTTCGCCGTTGGGGGTTAGAGTCCTCCTTCGGTCATTGGTGTTTCTGCTGTCCTTAGCATAAATTACTTTCATTTAGTGTAAGTAGTTTGTAAGCCTAGGGACTGATAATCAAAGTAGTTAAGGCCCTTAGATTTATAAACATTTGAACCTCTGTCAATGAAGACGACCTTGGTGTTTTCTGTTTTAAATATGTCCAGAATTCCTTTCATTTCCATTTGCGATTATACGCATAGTGTGATTTGAAAAGCAAATAACTGAATCTATGTCCTTCGATGAGAATCGCACCAGTTCATTCGTGAATACTTTTGTTCGTGGTATATGTCGCGTCCCAAGCGTAGGTATTGTTGAGGATTGAGGGGCAGGGTTCGGCATGAGGGAAACAGGTGGATGGCCTAGTGACAGGGATTGTTTTAACCTGTATGTTGACAACAAGGTAGAAGATTTTGAGGTTTTTCTCATTAGAACAATTGGAGGTAATATTTGGCTTAATTGAGTTTATTCATAAGATAGACCAGTAACTTATCCTATCTCATTACGTGTAGCAACCAATGAGTTTCACAAGCTTTTCTACAGGACGATGGCTGTCTACCACCGTTCCGTCTGTTCAGAATCAACTGTTAGTCTTATCAGTAAATAGCCTGTTTGAGACGACTTCTAATAGCTATCCATTGCGAGCCTAGATGCCTAACTTACTCAGCTTATTTGGGACCAATCACAAGGACCTAGTTCTATGAGGTCAATGTGAGCTATCCTCAGCCAGCCACGGCACCTCACTCTCCCTTCGATTGTAGTGCCTGCCCATTCTACATGTTTTCTCAAGAATCTCCTGACGCCTCGTCACATAGAAGAAGTTTTCCTCTGAAACAGTGTGACCTTGTTGTTCCAACTTGCTTGCTTGCCTGCTAGGAAATATTCCGCTGGCGATAGATCAGTCTGCATTATTGTCTTTCTTTCATAACTATTAAGTGTTTAGCAAGACTTCTCTGTTCTCAGTGGATGCTGTACCCCTCCTGGGCCCCTTTACACGAGTCAAAAAGACTGTAAATTGTCTAGGCTTGACTACTGTCATTCTTTCAGAGTTAAGCATTCAAAACCAAGAGCAAACAAAGCAAAAATACAGGGTGGTTATAATCAAACTAACGGTGTTCTGGGTATTGCAGTGCTGGATGTATGCACCGCAAGAGCTGATACTAAGTGGGTTACGTTTAGCAATCGGTGCGCACACGGAATATGATGAAAACATATTTCCACTTTCTGGCACAAGGCGAAAATATGGCGCTGGAAGCGGCAGAGTGTGAAATGTTTCCTGGTTTGACATCAGTGTACTCTTGATTATTTGATGACTATTGTTGAGGACGTTTGTGAAGCGAATATTGGCGTAAAGAGTTGAGAAGGTTGAACTTTCTCGTTCGAACTGCATTGTCTATCGGAAAGAAAGACCGTACATTGCTAGTAAAGTTATTTTATCCGAACGGCGCAACAGCAGCTCTGCATTGCGGGAATATCGCCGTTAGAAACAGCTGCGAAGAGGCCCCTTGTCAGTAATTGGGCTAAAAGATATGCTCAAGAAGTTTTAAGAAACGCGTGAATTGAGTGAATTAGGCGTCCGATTCCCACGGCGATTGTTGATGAAGTTGCTGTAGCTATAGGCCGCTGCTTCAAACTCTGCCACCAGTGCTCGATCTGTAATACGGAAATTTTCTCTCCCCTGGTCAACAGTTCTAAAGATTTTGCGGCGCATTTTACACAGATACAAGATATGTACAACGAATACAGCCCCAGGATATGATACAGACCAATGACTTCGCCTTTCTTTTTTGACACGTTTCTGGCCAGGGAATATGCTTTGGACGGAGAAGGCACATTTTACTAAAATGTTCAAATGTTTGTATTCCTATGGGACCAAACTGCGTTGGTCATCAGTACTTTCATACAAACTACTGAAATTAATTTAAACTAACCGAAGAACAACACACACATATCCATGCCCGAGGGAGGATTCGAACATCCGACGCGGGAGGCCGCACGATCCGTAACGTGACACATGTTACTCAGCATGGCGGTGTGAATTTACAGAACTGTCGCATTTAGGGTTCTAAACCCCCACACGTTGTTGAAGAATATCCACTGCACTCGGCTTACGTGACTGTGTGTTGTTGTTTCACGACTTTTTTTTAATTTTCGGTCCGATGCTCTTCGAGGATATGACATGTCGTGGGCCTGTTAGGTGTACGGTAACTGCTGCACGTTTCAAAGCCCCCCTCGTGCATCTCATGATTATGGTTTTGAAAGAACGAAACTGTGTTCACACCACTATTTTCATGAAAGATGGGGCGACAGCTTACGTCGCTCGCCAGGTGAAATACGTCCTTCGGGAAACCTTCGGTGATCACCGCATCATCTCTAGTCACTTTTACAATCCAGACCCCCCGACCTATATCCGTGCGACTTCTGGTTGTGGGGACATTTGAACTATCGTGTCTATCAGTGGTGTATACGTAAAAAAAGGTAAAGCAGTCAAGAATCCGAAGATTGGTTTGAACACCACAGTGCTTTACTAGGCATGGTCCTGTTTGGAGGTGGTATGCCGTTGCCTTCCTCCGACCTTCGAACTGACTTACCCAGCCAGTTATAGGGGGACCTACAGTTTAACGTGGGTTCCGAACCACGGTGCTACTCGGCATTTTTCACATGAGCAATACTGACAGAGGTGAAAGAAGTGGAAAGTGACAGATAACAATCCTAGGACCTGGCGGGGATCGAACACACGATCTTTGGATTTGTAGTCTGGCACTCTACCACTGTGCAACCGAGGCGCACATACTCTTCCCGATCTGAAACATAGCTTACGACGACATATCGCCCACATTACACCGAATATACTGCGGGCGCCTGTCGACCATGCCGTCTTACAGATGTAGCATGTTGCTGAGTAGTGAGACCATACTAAACACACGTAAGTTGTGACCATATCCTAATAAGGGTACCAGAACCACCCTTACCCTCCACTCTTCCTGCAGCCACACCACATTCTGACTGCTTATAGCGCCATAATTTTGCCTGGTGGCAGAAAGTGGAACTATAATGTTTTCATCATATTCCGTTAGTGCACCGACGACGTCACATCCCTCAACTCCTGACTGACGTTATTCACTTCCCAGCGTTCATTGCGCTGTTGCCACATGTCGCGCAGAAAATGCATACACCGTAACTGTATTTTGATACCATATTCCTAAAGCCCCTATGATATATGTAAGGGATGGCACGAAATACAAACGAGAATATGCGACTATGGAGGTAGCCTTCCTTCGAAAGCTAAATATAACCCGCAGCATAAAAATATAGTTAGCTATAGCGTCTACAGTTTTTTATCAAATTTCGAACAAAAGTTGTTACTATGAAATGTACATCTTCGGCTATCTGTTTTGACGAACATAATAAATCAGTATAAGTAAATTTAAATAAACACTAAAAGCACCTTTCGTTTACAAGTAGGTTGCACATCTTAAATCCTTGATGCAGAGATGGGGCAGTGAGTGAGCCGAGCTCCCGGAGCAACTTGCATGAGCGCAGGCAGAGTTGAGGAGCGAATATGACAGCAGAAGACGTCTGCCAAGGAGCAAGCAGAGCCACAGCACTGCTCCTCGCTGAAAATCTTTCGTTACGGCTAGTCAAAGCAATGCGGTAAAGCTGCGTTCCACCTTACAGTTCAATTCTAATTGGAAGTGTGATTGCTTGATCGATGGAAGAGAAGTAGCAGCACACTGTTTGGTATGGGGTAAAATATTAGGCATTAAAAGTACCATTTAGAACGTCATTGCAGAACACATCACTTCAGTCAGTATCGAAGTGTAGACGGTGAAATGTTACTTAGTTTTCGTAATAATCTAGGCGAAAAAGGAACTAAATTAGATGTTGCGACTTTACGTAATTTGTATGTGTCGAACAAACAAAGTTCTAATGAACTAACACTACATACACCTGTCAGGCTACGTAAGGTTCTGTTAAATAAATACGACTCGATGTAGTCTCACGGTCGAACTGTGCACGTGTGCTTCCAAGTGCAGCAACTACAATAACTTCAATTAGTACCTACTACGTATGATCCAACAGTCAAACACTCTATGCAAAGGCTTACTTCTGAGAAACAATAATGAAATACGATATAAAGATAAACGATTAATTAATAACAGGGGTTTTTGTTCTAGCGTTTGCAGATGATGTAGGCAATGCCAGACAGTTCGCTTGATTAATACATGTTTCGATCTATAGGGAATGTTCAAATGTTAATAAACCTGTTGGACAAAACTGCTATGGTTGTTACTCGCTAGACTTACAAACTATTTAAACTAACTTATGCTAATGTCAACACACGCACCCATGCCCCAGGAAAGAATTGAACTTCCGACGCCGAGCAAACGCGCGCTCCGCAGCAAGGTCCCTTAGAATTCTCGGTTACTCCACCGCGACTGATCTATAGGAAGTGGTCCTAAAAATCAAAAGTAACAGATGTAAATATGTCGTATGAAATTAGCAGATAAGATGAGTTAACTGCATTGTGATAATGGTAGCAAAATCCCCTATTAAGGAATCATTGAAGATGCTCAGACACACTCAAAATAGTTCAAAGCCCGATGAATAACATCTCAGGACCCGTAAATTCCCGTGTAGACTCACATACACTGTTCCGTAGAAATTCCGTAACGAGATCGGAACAAGCTGAAGATCTTGAAATGGCACTCATTAGCCCTTGCCAAAATTAAAGTCCCAACAAAGCGATCGTTTGCCGCGCAGATTCTAATACTGTTGAACCAAACACTTCAGCTATCCTGTCAGGTGGTCCTTCTTCTAAGACGAAAAATAAAGTCTTCCCTTATCCTGAAGAAGCTCTCCACATGAAGAGTTCTAGTATTTTAGTTGACTACATCAGTATTTTGTCCGAAATAGTCTCTCATTGGAAGATCTCCATTCCCTCCAAATGTAGCAGAGTTTTTAACATTAAAGATCTGTTTCGACTTAAACTTGTATCCATTCTGGAAGTGTGGAACCTGCGACTGTGTTTATTAAAGAAATCAGAAAATAACAGCAACCAGTCACCTTTTGTATGTATTTATTTCCACAACCGGTTTCGAACTGCCTGGCAGTTCATCGTCAGGCGGTGTACATGGTTTAGAAGTTGCTTATAACATTGTGGAATACGTTTGGAGTTGCTTCACATTTCTGATTGATGGTCTGTGATTTTTCAACCATTTTAGTGCTCAATGGATGCACACACATCACAACACTCGCTTTCCACGTGTTTTACAAATGTAAACATTTGTAAAACATGTGGAAAGAGAGTTTTGTGATGTGTGTGCATCCATTGAGCACTAAAATGCTTGAAAAATACACCAAACACGTATGAGAGGTAATGTAAAGATCCCTTATTGAACTAGTGAAACTCCCGCATCTGCAAAACTCTGCAGTCGTCCGTTAGAGGCCTCTGCGTGTGCCATGTCGCATTGCACTTTGACCTGTCGGTTCGCCAGTAGGGACGGTGCAGTGTGTCTCCGAAGTTGTGTTTTGTGATGTTATTTGTGTGGTGAAGCATCAGATGGGGCCGCGATTGCTAAGCAATCCTGCTAATGTATTGCGATTAGTTGAGAGGAAGTTACGAAGAACCCTTCTTCGTTAAGATGGTATTAGTGTAGAAGATGAACCATTTGCATGCTTTCTCGTATCTGTTATGGTACAGAAATATGAGCATAAGTTTACAAACTCATAATAATGATAATAGGGATGATAATGACGAACAACTCATTGCAAGCGGTAGTGCTACGGTAAGTGCGGGAAGAGGCGATGGAAGCAGTGGCAGTGAATACCAACAGTCTTTCGGGAAGAAGGTTAAAGTTGCAACTAATATCACGGCGTTTTTGTGACAGTTAGCTAGAGAACATGTACGATGATTATTACATAAGTTATAGTTAAGATATCTGCATTACGTATGGCGTCTACAATTACATCTACAGTGCTATCTAGAGCATGGTTGCAGAGCTTTGCAAAAAAACGACACCCACCAGCACATTGAGGTGTACGTAGAGATACTGTAACGAAACGTTCATACAGATATGTTTGTTCGAGCCCATGTACTTTCCTTGTAAGATAAGAGAGTGTGCATCTTTTAAGTATCTGCCTGAGCGTCCATTACGACATCTTTCATTCGCCTCAGCTCGCTTTAGAAGCATTGGTTTATCCATTTCTGGCAGTTCACCTTTTTCCGTCAGTGCATTACTCCGTCTTAAACGATTGTTGGGTGAAACATGGTTACCTGATAACTCAATTCACCGTTCTAATCGCAAGCTGCGTGCATTGCCCGCTTGCAATTCCAGAATTAGAATAATTATGTGACTTATGGAAAATGTGCCCATTATGTTCAAAATGTTCAAGGACAAACACACACACAAACACCCATGCCCCAGGGAGGACTCGAACCTCGACGGCGAGGAATCTCGCGCTCCGCAGCGAGACGCTTTAGACCGCTTTTTTATTTTATTTTTATTTTTTATTTTTATTTTTGTAAATCGCCTTCCTCGGCGTGGGCTTCAAAGCCGTACAGAAAGGAAAACTGTCTTCTTAAGTAAATAAATGTCTTCTTTCAAGAAAAAAAACTATTTCTGCCTCCATGTTAATGTTGACCTGAAAGGTCTTTTGGCTCCATTGCCGTCTATAACCTAAAATATTTTCTCTTGTTAATGTTGTCATTTACTGTTCAAAATAAACCAACAGAAATTAAAAGCATGTCCTATCTTTCGGTAAAACGTGGGGACCATCCTGTCCTCAATATTAAAACATAATGCTTTGACTCCTGAACTGAAGGAAAGGTAAAACAAAGGCGATATATAAATTTGGCTTCGAAACTAACATATAAAGAATGTTGTGTAAATAAAAATTTCCTTCCTTCCTTGTTATGGTAATGTGTTTAGTAAGAAATTAGCGTAATGTTTCTTGTAATGTCTTGTTTTCATCAGCTTGTGATGCTCCGTGGTTAGGTATACCCAGAAATCTTCCAATTTCATTTCCGTGTTTGAAAAAATGTTGTGGACCGATGCCCCCTTTAGCCAGTTGTTGGCGTTTCTTTTTGTTTTGGGGAACGGTACGTCTTCTGGGAAAAGAAAATCGGAAGCTGTTATGTAGTTTGGCGACGTTCTGCTGATGGATGCCAATTTCCGTCTTATATACATCCATATTTCTTTGATTTTGTCGCATCCGAATCGGTGTTCTTCGGTATCCAATACGTTGCACGTGACACAGAGTGGTGAGTTTGCCAGGTGGATGTTGTAAAGTTTTATGTTAGTTGCAATTTTGCGATTTACAACTAAGTACCACGTAGTCTTCATCGTGGAAGGTAAGTTACGACAATGGATATTTTCCCAAATTATCTTCCAGTTGTGAGATCTGTATTTGTCTTCTATGTTGTTTTTCTTTTTATCTTTCATTAATTCACGGTATATGTCTTTAACTTTCTTCTTTCTGACATCGGGGATTCGTGCTTGTAAATAGCTATACTCTAATAGAAAGTATTTCAAGTGATAAAGTCCGTTCGGGACATGTTGTACACTGATGGGTGGACTGAGGTCAGCCGGAGCTATTTCATCCAACAAGTGTGCAACAAGACTGTTGGTACAATTCTTCCATTGTTCAGTAGTTTTAGCGATGTATAACGCCTGTGCCTTCTTACCAATGTCTGTGAGATTGAGACCCCCACTTATTGGCGGAAGCGTTAGGGTGTCATAATGCACTTTGAAAATGTGACCGCGACTGACAAAGTGGCCAAGTGCGGACATGAATTGTTTTGTCATAGTTGAAGGCATGGGCAGGACTTGAGCGACATAATTAAGTTTTGCAGTTAGGCAGATGTTGGCTACTGTTACTTTCTGGATTTCGTTGAGTTTCCTGATACTGTATGTCTGTGCACAGGCGCGTAGTTTATTTAACAGTGCCTTGTAGTTTGCTGCTATGGTACGACGAATAGTATTGTGAAAGTCAGTACCTAGGCACTTGAAAACCGACAGCTCACGTAGATGTCCAGATGTATGTGGCCCTAAACCACGGCCGATATTAAAAATTCCAGATTTTGTTCTGTTGAGCAGCGCGCCAGATGTACGTTCATACTGTTGTACGATCTGCAAAGCGGTCTCTATTTCAGGTCTGTTGATGACAAGGAAACCCACATCATCCGCATAGGCCATGCAAACTATTTTGTTTCCATGTATTTGTAATCCTTGTAGACGCTGCATCAGCGTGGCAAGCAGGGGTTCAATTGCGATGGAAAAGAGCGCCATAGAAACTGGACAACCCTGTCTAACAGAACTGGCTACTTCTATTTTCCTGGTAGGCTGTCCATTGATGATGATTTGGGATGTATTGTTCGTTATCATATGTTGCAAAATAGTTACGAACCGAGGCGGAAAGCCCATCGCATGCATGGTACGGAGGAGATACCGGTAATTGACCCTGTCAAAGGCTTTGTCAAAGTCTAATGATATTATGGCACATTTAAGTTTACAGACATCGGCAGTTGATATGAGATCGCGGTAGTCACACGGGGTGTGTAAGAGTCTCCTATCTTTGCCCACACTCGTCTGGTAGGGTCCAGTTATGCTGTTGATGGTCGATTTAAGCCTTTGTGCTAAAAGTCGAGCAAAGATTTTATAGTCACTGTTAAGAAGCGTTATAGGTCTCCAATTGTCAATTTTTTTACTAACAGGATTTTTTGGAATCAATACTATGATGCCTTCGCGAAATTCTTGTGGTATCTCATGTGTGGGCTCTAACAGTTCGTTACAGATGAGTGTAATTTTTGTTTTGATCTGATCCCAGAACACTTGGTAGAATTCCGCTGGGATGCCATCCGCTCCTGGAGATTTATTTTTGGCACTTTTCCTAACTGCGTATTCCACGTCTTCTTCGGTTGCGTGTGCAACAAGTTTCTCTACTTCCGTGTGATTGACTCTGCCTTGCACAGTTTGCAGTAGAACATTTTGTGCTTCTTCGTCCACTTCTTTATGAGACATCAAGGCTGTGAAGTGGCTTAATATTGCTTCCTTGATTTGTCTATGTGTGGACAATGTAGTACCATCTGCTGCTGTTAGTTCTGTCAGTATCTTGCTGTGTCCTCGTTTCCGTTCTTGTATGACATGATAAATAGACGTATTTTCTTGTTGTGCCATGGTTTGGACCCGTGATCGAACTATGTATCCTTCTAGTTGTTTGCGACGCAGGGCCAAGATTTTGGCTTGTATTCTTTTGATTTGTTCATAGTAACCAGTATCTGACGTGCCTAGCATGTAGAGTTCTCTTAAACAGTGAAAATAAAATTCTATTTTTTTATGCCATGAACTTTTATCTCTAGAGTAGTTAATAAAACATCTCCTTATTTTAGGTTTTGCACACTTTAGCCACCATTCTATTGCCGAAGTATATGAGGCGAATCTGTGCTCGCACTCCCTCCAGGTGTTCAGGAAGGCCTCTTGACATGCCCGGTCTTGTAGGTGTGAAACATTTAATTTCCACAGACCTCTGTATCTGCACGTGCCTTGTCGTTCCATATTTATAGTACATAAATATGCTGCGTGATCGGAAAAGGCCACTGGCCAAACTTCAGATTGCAGAATGTGAGTGCTCAAGGCTGACGTGACATATATCCTGTCCAAACGGCTTGCTGAATGATTGGTGATGTGGGTAAACCCAGGTGCCACTCCATGTTTGTACTCCCACGAGTCAATGAGTCGTAAGTCTCGGACTATGCGCTCCAGTTCAATCGACTTGTTCATGTTGGGAATTTGATCTTTAGCGCTGAGGACGCAATTAAAGTCATCTCCTAAAATGACGTGTTCGTTGTGAGAACCAAACAGAGGTACGATGTCTTCCTTAAAGAAGTCTGCTCGTAGTCGTCTATTACTGGACCCAGATGGAGCATAGACATTAATTAGCCTGATGTTATGGAAGGTGCCAGCAATACCCCTACTATTGGGTAATTTCGTGACATCCTTGATTATTACGCCTTCCTTCACAAGTAAGGCGGTACCCATTTCAGAACCCATACCAGGATTAATGAAGGCATTATAGCCTGGTATGCAGTCAAGCCTGATTTCTGTTACTTCTTGCAGGAATGCTATGTCAACGTCTGCAGCATGTAAGAAGTCTTTTAGATGTTGTAATTTCAGCTCACTACGTATCTTATTAAGATTTACCGTTGCGAGCCTATAGGCCTGTAGTGGAATGATGGGTGGCTATACGCAAATTAAGCTTAGAAAAAGGGATCGTGGTACTAACCATGAAGTGAGTCTAAAGGAAAGTTTCTAAACGCATATAGAAAGATGCTTGTGTAAAAATCTACCACCAGGTACATCAAGAGCTGTTTAATAGTATTCGTCATTAGGGAATGGATCAGTCGAACTTGCTTGTTGTGCGTTAATTTCTGTAGAGCCATCGTGGAGGGATTGACAGTCGCCGTCCGTTCGGAATGGACCTGCGGGGGTCTCGGTTACAGTGGTATCCATCTCCTCTTCCGTTCTAGACCCCATTTCTTCGGCCCAAGTAGGTGGTACTAAATTTTCCGAAGTGCTGATTACCTTGTTAGGAGAAAGTTCGGCGACAGTCTGGTCATCAAGTCCGGAATCGGGGTGTGAGGTGTATTCAGTATTGAATATCACAGAAGTCGTGGCCTTTTCCATTGTTCCTGACACATTGGTGGACGTGTGTTCTGAGCTCCTAAGTTGAGCACCTATCTGCTTTGCCTTTTCTCGTAAGGGCGGTGCAGTGACCTCCGCTCCCTGACGCGCAAGCCTCCGTTTCCGTCTTCTCTTGGGAGATGAACCTCTTGACGGACTTTGGTCATTTCCGAGCTGAGCTTCTGTCGGTGTAGGAGTCTCTGCTGGTGGGTGCGCTACAGTTTTTGGGGCAAAGAGCTGTTCCTTAATACTCTCAATAGGTGTTGGTTGTTCTAAAACTGACGGCCCGGGTTGTACAAACGTTGGAATAATTTCCATAGGGGCCTCTGGTAGGACGTCAGAGGTTGTCGATTCCGTCGCTTGTATTGCAGGGGACTGTTCTTGTACGGCTACAGCAGGTGGCGCTGTCTGAGAAGTCTGAGGGAGGGTCTGCGCAGTTGGTTCAGTTGTCGCCGTCGTCATTTCTACCTCAGGCACGTCAAGACAAGCATTGACTTCGGGGCCCGCAGCAGCAGGGGGACCGCGCGCCGCGGCCGCAAACGTCACCGGCAGAGTCGTCAACACGGGCGGCCTGGCCGCCTCGCCGGCCGGCAGCTGCGCCACGCGCCGCTGCATGCACTCGGCTCTTACGTGGCCCGGAGAGTTGCACGCGGCACACGTCTTAGGCTGGTCATCATACATCACAATTGCTCGGTATCCGCAGACCTGAATGTATGACGGAATGTGCTTATGCAAGTCGACTTTCAGCTGTCGTACCCCGTTTAGTACCGGAAAGCGATGAGCAGTAGACCACCTTTCAGCAATATTACCAATCACTCTACCGTATGGCGAGATCACTGCGTCTATATCGGCACTTGTTATCTCAAAAGGCAGTTCAAAAATGCGCACAGTTCTTATTCCAAGGCCTGCAGGAGAAACGAAAACCTTTCCAACATTGCCATCACTGTATTTATACTTCATAACTCCACCACAGGATTCGACTATTTTGGCACACATATCGGATCTAGCGAGTTTCACAAAAACCACGCTGCTAACAATCGATAGATGGATGCCAATAATATCCTCGATTCCTATTTTAACGCATTGTTCTAGCCATACCTCAATTTCAAAAGATTTCGGTCGGGCAAATTCTCTTTCAAAAGTAAACTTCAGGGTATCCTTTCTATTCCTATCAGTTATCACTGTTCCGTATTCATCTTCTACAATGAACACGAATAACTGCAAGTCGCAACAGCAAGCGCAGAGACTTACCACGCGGAAGCAGCAAGCAGCGCAGCGCACAGCACTGCGTGTGTTGCCTCCACGCTGTCCGCCACTAGACTGACGACCGCTCGGCTACTCCACCGCGGCTGCCCATTATGTCACAAGGTTCTACCTACATACGAAATAAGTAAATTACCGTGCCTGATAAACCAAAATAAAAGTATCGACTTATCGAAATCAGCCCAGCTGTCAATATTTATTAAAGATGTTTATACAGTCTTAGTAATAATGGAGGAACTCCTTCATTAATGTCCTCTCAAAGACACCACAACACGTGATGGACGATGTTTTTAACATGTTTGGTCTACCGTGGTAAAAGCTCGTTTCAGTTGCCAGTGATCGAGCGCCCTGCATGGTTGGATATAGAGCAGGGCTTATACGCCGTCGAGAGGTACACTACTACAATTCAAAGTGAGGTTTATATCTATGAATTGTTTGATTCATCAACAAAACCTGTGCGCAAAAAGTCACAGTAGCATATGTAATGGGCCTAGCAGTGAGAACAGTTAATTTTATTGAGAGTCATGAACTGAATCGTAAAAAAATTAAAGCTGTACTGAGAAATATTGAGTGCTAATGTCGTGATACTGTGTACTTTTGTGAAGTTCGTTGGCTCATTAGTGGTAATAAGTTCAACCGTGAACCATATACGGCCGGCCGTGGAGGCCGAGGGCACTGCGGCGCGCCAGTCACGGTCTGCACGGCCAGTACAGTCGGGGGTTCGAATCCCCCCTCGGGCATGGATATTTGTGCCGTCCTTAGTGTTAGCTAGTTCATAAGTAGTATGTAAGTATAGGGACTAATGACCTTGTAGTTAACTCCCATAAGCTACACAAACATTTGAACATTTGATTTGAACCATACACGAGTAGAGTAGGAGGAGGACGTGACAATGGTACAAAAAGTATCCTCCGGAACACATCTTGAGATGGCTTGTGGAGTTTTTCGGTTGGTTGGTTTGTTGTTTAAGGGATGAAACTAAATTCGTGATCAGTCCCTTTTCACGTCCAAAGAGCGTGCGGTAAAAGATCAGTCGCTACTAAAAATACAAAAGTAAATAAATAAACAAAAATAAAATTGGGAATCCACATTAAAATCGAAAACTTCAGTAACGCATCAAAATTGTAAACAGTAACTGACGTGAAAGAAGGGTTTAAAACAAAAGAAGATAAGCCAGTCGTAAGCATATTTTATTCATTCAGCTTAATTTCTCACCTATAGATGCGTTCTTAGAAGACCATCTTGATGCAAAGCTGCAGTTCCATAACTTAATTGCGTACTACTAAAACAACAACACCGTTGTAAATTGTGTGAAGATACGAGAGAATTTTAAACTGACACCTACCTTTCGTCGTGTTTTCCTTGGCGGCGAAAAACTTCCGATTTTCTTGTTAATATCTTGCGTCACCAACATTGTGATATCAACTAATACGAACAGCACATACATACTTAAGATACTCATTTATGTAAACTCCTAAATAATGACGTGTGTACCTTTATACTAAAGCAGTGGCTCCCAACATTTTATAGACCAGGAAACACTTGGAAGCGTTTTTTGTGACCAGGGATCACAAGCTTTAAAACAAAAATAAACTGTGTCAATCACCAAAACATGATGTTTTATTAAAACATTTAATATATTTGTTAAACTCGAAAGTAATGTGTGTTAAGATACTAATGTAATAGAAACTTTTAGTAGAAAAATAGATGATTGACGGACCACGTAAGGAGAAATAAACAAATAAATGAATGAAAGTTTGAAATATTACGTCTTTCGCTGATCATTTTTCAGCTCTTGCTGACCATTTATGGTCTCCTGGCACTGAAGGACGCAATGACAGAATTGTAATTGTAAAGTTGATGTATATAACAAATTCCTTACATATACCCCACGACAAATGTGTGACTAGAATTTTTTAATTTTGTTTATGTTCTAGGAGGCGATCCAATTATGATATTGTAGAAGTATATAAAAAAGCCAAGATCGCTGATCATCAATTTTTATTTAAGACGACCGGTTTCGCTGAACTATGTCAGCATCATCTGGTCCAATAAAATAATTTTGCCGGCCGCGGTGGCCGAGGGGACTGAGGCGCTCCAGTCACGGTCTGCACGGCCACAACGGTCGAATCCCCTCTCGGGCATGGATATTTGTGCCGTCTTTAGGATTAGCTAGTTCATAAGTAGCTTGTAAGTTTAGGGACTGATGACCCCGTAGTTAAGTCCCATAGACTCTACAAACATTTGAACATTTGAATAAAATCATTTTACAAGGCCATAATCTTGTAATGTAATCAGTTGCTTTATAACATAATTTACAGTGCATAGGTGCACTATGTCATTATAATAATTATCACAGTGAGTGACAATAGCAAACTGATCAGTTTGTCATTATAATAAAACATAATTATCATAGTGAGTGACAATAACAAACTGATCAGTTTGCTATTGTCACTCACTGTGATAATTATGTTTTATTATAATGACATAGTGCACCTATGGACGGTAAATTATGTTATATAGCAACTGATTACATTACAAGATTATGGCCTTGTAAAATGATTTTATTGGACCAGATGATGCTGACATAGTTCAGCGAAATACAATATAGAATTTTTCATATTGCTACTAGTACACAAAAATGCTTCATAATCTATAAGTGCTATAAATACTTTAATTCTTACATGTCAGCTCTCTATTTTCATTAAAATAAAATAAAACATGTTTCCAACGGACAGATTAAGACTCTGTAATACGGACCTGTGTAAATAAGAAAAGAAAATGCAGTTTGATGAAATCTTCTAGGGCTTCAATTCCAGCCAGCGTCTGAAGTGAAATTCGGCGACATTTCGATGAGTGTCATTCACAAAAGAATTTGGAAGCAGGAGAACAGCTTGCTTATTTTCAACCTTCTTTAGAAAAGCAGCAACAAGAAGTATAGGAAGGAATCATTAATACAGAGTACGGGAAAATTGAGGAAGTAAAGAACAAAACGGAAGAAGCGGGTAAAAGGGAAAATACCGACAAATCCTAAACATGTGAAAAGAAACGCGAGTAGCGATGCACACAGCAACAGGCGATCATCTTGAATCTTCAAACGGTCTTTAGTAGGGCTTGCGCCAACAAGTAATATGTATGTTCGGTGTGGTTCTTTTTCGACAGTCTTACGAAAATTGCGGTTATTTTTTGGGCAATATTGCTTCTAAATTATAAGTCTTGTTATTACTTTGTTTGGACATTTTACTAACTGTAGGTTGTATGAGATGATATTTTAACATGGAAAATGGTTATTATTTTTTAAATATTTCAATTTAATGTTTTTATGGGGTTGTTGGAAATTTGTATTTAAGAGCAAGATGGAACAGTTTCCATTTTGCCTACGTGGTACTAATTTGAGCTATATTGTTTTCTTTTTTAGATGGTATTTCAATACAAAGCGAAAATTACAAGAATGTCTTGAATTTAGCCGCGATACATGAAGCTAAAATCACAATAATACGAAGAGCTTCGGGAAAAAGTGGAATGACGAATGGTACGTTGCATCGCCACTTAAAGAAAGATCATGCGTCCAAAAAATTGGGAAAATTTCGACCTTTTATTTTATTTTTTTAATTTTTCCCCCTCTGTATGTGGAACTGGAGCAGAAGTTCTGTAATCTCGCAGTCGAACATGATGTTATACTTTAACAAATGATAGCCTGCAGACATTAGCTAATGAACTGGCAGCTCAAAATAAAATTCCACATCCATTTCCGTGTAAAAGGCTTCTCTAACATGAATTGGAGACTTCATTTTTGGATATCCTCCAGGAGGGTGTAAATTTGACTCGCGAGCTTTGCTTGTGTGACGTCACGTGGTAGCAAGCGCCGAGCAGTTGCCGCAGTACCCTTAAGGTACGTTTAGACGGGCAACATTTTACCTAAACACTTAGCTGAAATGTTGTTGCTGTCAACACTGCTGCAATATGACTGCAATATACAGCAATATCTCGTTATGGACGGTCAATAATGCTGATGTTGCAGGTAGTTGCCGAGGGGCTGCCGTGTTGTCCGGGAACGGTGGAGAACATTTCGTATTGCACGGCAATACCTATCTCGGTCCTTGTCTGTAAATGCTTTCCTCTCGCTCTCAAGGCTGTTTGTGCTTCTCTCACTGACAGCGCTGCAGTCACGAAAACAGAGATGTGTTCCACAGCAACCTGAGGAACACAGTGAAGCTGTGCAAAAAGCTATTGACATTGTCAACAATGCTTCGCGAAAACGGAAGGATCCGTTTTCGGGTTTCGGAGATAATGTAGCAGGAAAGGTTTTGGGCTACAACAAAGTAGTCCGAGCAGATGTTCAATTCAATATTAGTAAATTATTATACGAAGCGGATTTGAGGACGATACAGTACGAAAGTGGGCAACAGTCGACGTCATACAGCTCGGCAAATGTTATTTATGAAGAAAGTGTGGAAGGACACAATGAAAATGCGTATGCAGACCTCATTGGTGCAACAGTCGTTATAGACAATGACAAACATGTGTGTCAGTAATTGTGTGTGTGTGTGTATCAGAAATAAAATATAAATAACATATAAATAACAATTGTATATAATTTCAAAAGTACCTTAATGACGTATTTCAGTCCTTCTACAAAAGCATTGCATACTTCTGGCACCAAGATGCTGATGGAAGAATAGTGGACTTTAAACAGGTACATCAGACTTTTATACTAGTCTCCAGTAGCTAAAAATTGAAGTGTGATCGCAAGTCGTGTTGTTACTGGAATACAGTCTCTCATGTTTGTATTGGATTTAGCTATCTTCGGACCAATTAATTGGGCGAGATATTCGAAATCGTTTTTAGACATACGAGTGAAGTTCTGGAACAGGTACGTATCTAGCATTAACTCACGAGTTAAATTTTCTGAATTACTCCGCCTACTCAAAAAAGGACGCATCCACAGAGTCCGATTTCTCTACTTTTTGTTTCGAATAGCATTACCACTTGTTTCATGTAAAAGTAGGTGAGCCGCACTCACTTCTATAACGTCGCACTCATCCATTTTGTATGAAATTGTGTAGCCTCTGCCGAAATTAGTTGCCGCAAACATTGCTGGGCAATAGATGCCGATGTGTTGTCACTTGCGTTGCTGCAACACATGTGGCTGCAATGTTGCCTGAAAACATTTCCGGGGTATATTGTCAACAGTATGCAATTTTCATTGCCCATCTAAACGTACCTTTATGAAACGTGCCAGCAAGAAGTTGTGTTCTGCGCTCGCTCGTTTCGTGACCTGTTAAGTGTTCGTAGCTTTCTTGTAATATGGAAAAATTGTAATTATGAGTAGGAATATGTCGTTTTGTGCTGTTGCGGAGTGCAATAACAGTGGACGTAAGACGGGAGGCATTTTGTGCCATCAGTTTCCAAAAGATAAGGAACTTCAGCGCATATGGATCGCTCGCTGTAAACGACGAGATAAATGTCAAAAATTCTAGAATTTGTTCCGAACAATTTTTTGTGAAGCAGATTACAAAAGAGACTTGCAGAATGAATTGTTAGGTCTACCTACAAAGAAGCTGCTTAAAGCAAATGCTGTTCCATCGAAAAAAATACCAAACTGGCATGGAAACAAATCTCATGTTGCAAGTTCTAGCAACATAGAGGATACTAACAACGTTTCCACAGAAAGGGAACGTCGCCACGAAGTTAGAACAGTGCGGAAAAGTGCTCTCACAACGCTTAAAGTTTTGTCTCCCAAAAAAAGTAAACTGGACACATCGATCAACACGGAATTTGTTCCTGATCCGATCATTTCAATTAAAGACCAAGAAATTGACCAACTAAAGAAGGAATTGGATATTGTAAAGAATGAAAACTCTTTACTCAAAGAATAAATTGCGTCCATGAAGAAGTCAACAAAGCGGCCTTTATCTTTTAAAACATGTGCATCTAACAAACGCAGGTTAATAATCGAGGAAGTGAAGAATGTACTGTCTCAGTGCTTTACTCAAGGCCAAATTAGGTGCTTGTTGAGGAAAAAGAAACATGTCAAGTGGAGCTCAGAGGACATTGCAAATGCTCTCACTTTACGAGCTATATCTGCAAAAGCATACGCATATCTGAGAAGGAAAAACTTTCCCTTACCCTGCCGCTCAACACTGCAGAAATGCACTAAACAGTTTAAATGCCAACCGGGCATTTTAAAAGATGTTTTCAATTTAATTAGAGCTAGGACAGAAATATTCACAACATTAGAGACAATGGCTGTCCTATGCTTTGATGAAATGAACGTCAACAGTCGTGTGAGTTATGATTCATCCTGCGACGTGATACTCGGACCGCACAGTAATGTTCAAGTAGCCATGGTTCGCAGCTTATTTTCAAAATGGAAGCAACCAGTGTATTATGACTTTGACGTGACAATGACAAGCGATTTATTGAAAACAATTATAACAGAACTTGAAGGAGCAAGACTGTGCATTGTAGCAGTTACGTGCGACATCGGAAAGTGTGGAAAGAACTTAATGTATCCACAACAAAGTCATTTTTGTGGAATCCAGTTAGTAACAGCAGAAAATTTTGGATTTTCTTTGATGTTCCACATCTACTAAAATTATTGAGAAACCGTTTTCTTGACGACGGAATCACATTGTCTGACGGTACTGTGATTACAAAAACTGTTATAGAAGATCTTATTCAGCACCAAAAAAGTGATCTTTCGATTACTTATAATATATCAGAGGCTCACGTTAATGTTAGTGGCCGTGCTCGCCAGAATGGCTGCGCAATTATTTTCACGTCGCACTGCCCAAGCCGTAAAATATCTTTTGCATAAAGATCGTGAAGCAAGCTTCATTGAGTTAGTGAACGATATTTTCGACGTACTCAACTCAAGATACCCACTAGATCAGAAAGCTCCACTTAGAAGTGGCTACGGATTCAATGTTAGAAGCCAGGAAAATTCTTTGAAAAGATTTTTAGAGATTTGTGCAGATATGAGAGTAGGGAAAAGAAACAGCCTCCTCCCGTTTCAGAAAGGATTCCTTACCTCAATAAATTCGCTTTTTGGACTTTACACAGATATGAAAAATGCCGGCGCAAGCTACATATTGACAGCTAAACTCAATCAAGATTGCCTTGAAAATTTATTTTCTAGGATTCGTGGTTTTGGTGTATTTTACAACAATCCAACTCCTTTCGAAGTGAAAAACAGGATTCGTCTATTAATACTGACAGGCAGTGCAAATAAAGTACCTTTGTCTCTTAGTGCTTCCATTGTAGAGGATAAAAATGAAAATGAACATTCTGCTTCTGCCGAACCTGCAGATGAAACGGTAGAAGAGTTTGAAAACTTTCTTTCAAGTGATTTATGTATTAAAGTGACAAATGAATCAGTCGACACTACAGTTGAAGAAGACGTGCTTCTAGATTCTGAGCTCAGTGATTCTGCGTGGTCCAGTGAAGTCGTTACAAACTATGCCTTGAAATACTTAGCAGGATACATTGCATACAAGAGCAGAAACATCGATAGTAATTTGGGAAGTACGCCAACAGCAGGAAAGTGTCATCTGCTAAGCAGGATTGGATCACTATAATTTCAAAAGTGGGCCTCACCTCCCCTTCACCTGCGAGGTTAAGTACAATATGTCACCTGGAGATCATTTTTGCTGCTTTTCACGGACCAAATATATCCCGCTGTAATCGTGTGATGGGAACGTTAACTGATTTGATACATTCCAAATTTCCTGAACTAAATAAGAAAGTTGTTGAGTTGTAAGAGTACACCTATCGCTGTACCTTACAGTTTGATTTAAAGTAATGTATATATCGTCTTAAATTTGTTTATTTCATGTATTTTTCATTTCTTGTATGCCAGATATATTACTTATGTAACGTCATTTTTTATATTGAATCATTTAGTGTAAACCCGCATGAATGCAAGGACATTCTTATGCTGTAAGTTAGCAATGCGTCAGAGAAAATGTTGAACCTGTTGTAAAGACTGTCTTTGGCACAGAAGTAGTAGCTGTGTGTGTCGCGCTGCTGAAGCAGTCGCGGTGCGGACTCGCCAAAGTAAAGACATAAATGCAGTCGCGGAGCGGACTCGCTATAGTAAACACATAAATGTTTTGTTGATGGTGCAGAGGCACGGTAGGCGCAGTGTGGCGCGAGTTTAATGCAATTGCAATAAGCCTGAGAGGCGTACTGTTTAATGTATTGAAGGAAGTGCGAAACAAGTTTATTTATACTCAGTGTAATCTTTTTTCATGTGTGCAAGAAAAGTAATTGTTTGGTTATCAAGTCCATTGTCACCGAGTGTGATCGTTGTTGTAGTAAGAGTACCTATTGTAATCATCTCTGTCTTGTTTGGACTTCACGACGAAGACGACGAAAACAGATGAGTACTATTGTAACATTTCATTTTGTATGCATGTAAATGTAGTGTCAACCCAATCAGAACTTTGGTTCAATTATACATTACTTATTTTGAAACCAGTCTTAATTTTGTAAGTAGTTGTAGTCACCCCATTATCACCATTATTAGATTATGTTGATTATGCCTGTACATTGACTAACAAGTTCAATCATTTTCAAAGTAATTACGATCAGTTTTAAAGAAATTGTTAGACGAGTTAAAGAATTGCTAAAGGTGTTGCAACCACAGAGACTAGTAATTAAAGTGCAACAGAGTTTGCAAGTAAAGTAAAGTTGGTTTCATTTATGTAGAAAGTAACCAGGCTAACAGTAGTCAATAGTAGTCAAGTTATAGTAGTTTTACCAGACTTGACTGAAGTAATTTTTTTATGAAATACGTTAAATGCCAAACTCTGCTCAGCCAGTTGCTCGCGTACGCTACCCAGGCCCTGGAACCAATTAAAAAAAAATAGTTTACGTAAAGTTTTATAAGGAACTTGAATGCTTTAAACAATAATATCAAAATTATTGAGAACTTTGACTGTAGTATTTGTGAAGCTCATTGCACCACGGAGTTTCACTGTATTGAGCTATTATCATTGCAATCAGAGTCTATCTGCTATTACAATTTTTATTATAACACGAATATGCCATCACCACTACATGAATTCTGACACATTTATTAGTGAATTTGTGCTGTTCGTGAATCGTAAGAGGTGCTAGTTGGAGGCTGTAGTCAATGCTAAGTCAGATAGGGCCAAGCTTAATTAATTACCGCAGTGATTGTTTCAAGTTAATTAAAACCTTTTTTTTATTCAAAATTTTTAACTTTCACTGCGAAAGTGTTGTTGCGACCCATTAGTTGTGATTTGCTGCAACATTCAATAACGAAATTATTATTACTAGAGTATACTATTACGCATTCTAAATTTTGAGATTATTTGACGACCTCCAACAGGCAATTTTCTTACTGAGTTATATGTTAGAACAAGAACTTTTATCCGTATAAGATACTTGAACAAAAAAACTAAATGTGATGCGATGAGGCGAACGTCAGCGAAGAGGAATCTGCTCTGGGCGTCATCGTCATCAGCAAATTCGAGCTAGCTTTCTGCGTCTTTGGTATTAGGTAAGGATTCAGATTATCGATATTTTATTGATAAAATTTTATGTGTGAAAGTAGTATGCAGTTCAATATTCATAGTAATTAAATGAGTAAAACAAAAGAATTAATGCAAAAATCGGCTGCTAAGTTTGCGTTGTAACGAAGGTTTTCTTTATCTAATATATATAAAAATGAAGGCCTCTGTCCGTATGCTACGCCTGTCAATGTCATTCAGTCGATTGCGATAAAACTTCAACTTATTGCATGAACTAGCGTCACGGTTATAGACATAGTAAAATTTTGAAATTCGCCCTCTAAGGGGGGGGGGGGGGGGGGGGGGGGGAATCATGATATTATATAAAACCGAAGCACATTTTCTCTCTGTCTGTCCTTTTAACCTTCTATAACTCGAGAACTACTGAACGTATCGTGAAGAGGTTTCTTTTAAATTGTAGATCTCACAAATGTCTAAAGAAAAGTCCGTGAGAGCATATGTCTAACTTTTACGAGTGAAGCATATGTACCATTTTTGTTTCCTAAGGCGCTGGCGTCGGACGGCTTCAGACTACATAAATAGTTATTGTGGGAAATCTATAAAAGTTAGACATGTGCTCTCGCGGACTTTATTTTAGATCTTTATGACCTCTACAATTAAAAAAACACTCATCACGATACGTTTAGTGGTTCTCGAGTTAAAGGCGTTTAAATATTACAAGTGCCAAGTCACGGGGAGGGACGGTTTGCTAGTTGTTAGTAACGTTTGAAGCTTTTCTTCTTCCGTCCTTTGTATGTTAGTATACATATATATTAATCACAAGCGTGTTCCACCGCTTAACAGCAATGTTTTTTGTCGAATGAGAACAGAAAAGACTGAGAAAATGTAATCACGGCGGCCTTATAATACAGCGGCTTGCTGCCGAGTGACGTAAAACACCGCTAACCAATGACAGTGAAGAAGTCCAAACTGGCATACCTTTCTAGTCTACGTACCTTGGATATCCCCAACAAACATATTATACATCTGAACCCAAAGACCTAGCAAGTTGTTCTGCTTTTAATTGCTCCCAGGTTGAATAACTCCGATGATCATTTACGGGCAGTTTTTTTCTCAGCATTAGTTTCTGACGAGGCGTGATGATATAGTTTTGCGATGACTTCATATTAGCGAGGTTGCAAAATTTGAGACAAAATTTTTTATTAGCCGTAACTCCGTAACCAAACTTTTGCCGACCTACGTTTATTTGAACTTTCTTCCTTTAGTTTTACTTCTAAAGTGTCAGGACCAGCGCCTCCCGACCTCCTTGAGTAATTTCTGTAAAACGTAAACTACAAGTAGGAGTCGTCTGAACTGCAGAAAAGGGTCGGCATGCTACATTTAAAAAGAGAAAAAAAGAATCATTCTGGAATAAGGGTGACCCACTTCGACGTTGCAAGACTTGTTTGCACTGTCTACGAGAAAAGTTCAATTGTGTAGAATGGTAGGTGATCAGCACGCCGCTGTGGATTAGAAGGGGACAACAACAACGACCATGAAATTTCGGTCAGTTTGGCGGAGATATTGCGTTGGCTGAAGACAATGAAGACTGTCCTACGAGCCGCAAAGAAGATGATGTAATAGCCAAAGGAAATGACTACGTACAAAAGGTAGCTACTATTAACGACAATTCTTTAATTGACTGAACGCCATGATAACGCCTTCATTGATACTGCTACTGACAAAGGCGAGAATCTTAACGACATCATTACTGATTACTATGACGCCACGTATGTTAAAAGAAAGAACATTGTTTTAATAGTTCAATAGGATAATCAACAAAGATGAATCTATTGTACACTTTGTTGACGTTTTGTCACAACACTCTACATAAAAATAAATAAATAAATAAATAAATAAAAAATGATGTGGGATACTTACCCTATCGCCAGTCAAATCAATAATTGGAAAGAAGATTGAAATGAGCGAGAAACCAAAATTAGACCCCAAGGAAAAAAAAAAAAAAAAAAAAAACCAGGACAGGATTTAAAAGAAAAGGGAAAAATTAAAGGAAAGGGAAAATTGACAAAAAATAAAAATAACGGAAGATGTTTTTACTCTATTTTGAGGTGAACAATACATCTGTCCACATACAGAACACTTATTGGAATATTCATTTTGTCATGATTGGGCGCATGATTTGTGCACCGATATTGAAAATTATTGTTCCCCGTGTGGCCACTGTGAAATGTTAGATTCCATCTTGCCTGTTCAAGCTATCCAGGCTATGGAAAACATGAAATTTTCCGTAGTATTGACTTATGAGTTGTATCAGCTAAATTACGAAATATTAACTGTTGTTGGTTAAAGATCTTGTAGTTTCATAGGATGGACAATATGAAATTTTCCATAGTATTGCTTTATGAGTTCTATCAGCTAAATTACGAAATATTAACTGTTGTTGGTTAAAGCGTCTTGTAGTTCCATAGGATGCACTTCACAACTGGTTGAAATAAAAGATTAATATTTGAACGTTTTGGTATTATTATTCTGTTAAATTAACCTCCGTCTTACCCTACCCTCCTGTACAGTGGTCCACACACATTTCACCATTTACCTGTGCTTATTAATTTAGGAAATCAAGTTATCTGCCTCATGTAACACAGATAAACAAATTTTTTGCAAAGCCAAAGACCTACTGCAGAAATACCTACAAGATGAGACTGAAACTCACAAAACAATCGTACTGTAAAAGAAATTGTTTGTCGAAAAGTAGGGCCATTCAATTTCGCGTGTCAAATCATTATAAAAGGGCTGTGATTGAGAGGGGCTGCATTATTTACTTCGTCTAACAACAGAGCTGCCGCTCATTCTCACTCCGCTGAAAGAATCCCTAACTGCCAGATGCATCGCTAAGCCTGGGAACGGCCGCACCTGCCCGCCTTACTCTTCAAAATATTCTTCCTTCCGCCAAGATGAAACGTAGCATAAATGGGTTCACACTCAATTATTTTCCAGGTGTCGAGTTAATAACCGAGAGTTACTAAGGACTAGTGGAAGAGGCAACAGGTATCAGAATGCAAACGAAGCGTTTTATTTTTTATTTCTCTTCTAAGTTAGTAAACGCCAAATTCAAATAAACTGTTTCTGGATCATCAGAATTTCATTTCATTCGCTGCATGGAAATGTAGAGCTATGGTAATGTGACTGCATTACACCGAAAACGGTTGTAGGACTCATGCAGCCGGTTTTCGGTTCCACAAGTGCCTTTAAAAATTTCAAGGGTATAAAAAGAAGACGGAGATATGTTCGTTAGTTTTTTTTATGGATTCTAATACTTTATTATGTTTTCAATGGCTAAGTTCAAGTTACTGTTTTCACAGTAAATATTGTTTTTAAGGACAGACAGTTTATGAATGGAGTACGAGTAGAACATGCAGTTTAACTGTTTGCAACATACAATTACAGCATATTGTAGGAAGAAATAAAAATTAAAAGAGTTTGTTATTTCGGTATTCGTAATGCGCAAAGAAATTAAAGACATAATTGCCAGTGGCCACTGAATTTCATAAATGGAGAGAGTAAACAATTTGTTCCGAAAAGGGACTTTTCGCGGGTTCGTCGGGTATATCGGTTCTTTACGGACTTTGATCACGTTTGTTCAATGTTTATCGATGAGCTCTGTGCTGTCCCATGGCCTAACGTACTGAGTTACCTCGCCGGCTATGATTGCAACTCGGAGTTGTCTACAACCTAAAGATTTGTTTAGTGTTATATTAAAAATCTTATGCCTACGAATATTCTTTACTGATTGCTTCGAAATTTTGCCACAGCTGTGCATTGCGATATCCACGTGTTTTAGGTGCCTACCTAATATTTTAAATATTTTTCATACATGAATTTACATAAATTTTTGATCGAAACATGTCGTTACAAGAGATCGGGAAATTCATAGCGCAGTCATTAGACGTAATATCTCTTGAATAATGTGTCCTACAATAATGTAATTATCCTGGTTAGTTGAGTGGAGTATTTGGTAACTGTCCACTAAATGAGCCGCCAATGTAGTGGGTAGAAACACTTCTAACCCTTGAACCACAGATATTGCCGAGGTGTGGTGGCTTTCGTGCTTCGACGATACAGACAGCCGTACCGTAGGTGCAACCACCGCGGAGGGGTGTCTCTGAAGAGGCCAGACAAACGTGAGATCCCTGAAGAGAGAAGGATCATCAGTCTGGATGAATGACTAAGCTTGTCTTCTAACATCAGATAACATGGCTTTGCCATACAGTTACTGCGATTGGCTAAATGCAATGGAAAACTAAAGTCGTTTGCTTTCCCGAGGACATACAACTGTACAATATGAATACCTAATGATGGCGTCTTCTTGGGTAAAATAATCCGGAGGTAAAATAGTCCTCCAATCGGATCTCCGGACGGGAACTACTCAAGAGGATGTCGTCATCATGAAAGACAACGGATCGATACGTGGAGTGTTAGATTTCTGAATTGGTTAGGGAAATTAAAAAATTTAAAAGTCGAAATTGATAGGTTGAGCATAGACATAGTGGGGATTATTGAAGCTCGGTGGAAAGGGGAAGGGGCAACTATCAACATCCGGCACTCAAAGATGTGAACCCCCAGTTATTTGAAGCTTCAGCCTCCATTGGTACAATCTATGCCTCCAAACAAAATGTGTTGTAGCGTTTGAGCCATAGCTACTACGTTGAATTTGTTTACAGGAATCAACAAGTTCATCCGTCGCGAAAACCTACAGCAACACAGGAATGAACTTGTATTAAAAAAAAAAAAAAAAAAAAAAAAAAAAAAAAAAAAAAAAAAAAAAAAAAAAAAAAACGCCGATGTTATGTAATATATTACACAACCTCCTTTCCATTTTCAAAGAGTGACTTTGATCAAGGAGGCAGATTTGAAGATAGCACCATGTTCGTAACATACCGTAAAATACAGACCACCTCACTTATACCTTATTGGAATATTCAAGTTTCTCAATTTCTGTATAGTTTTTGAAAAAGAATAGTCTACTACAACTTTTAATCACCCCGTTTTGTGTGTAATACCGGGTGATCGAACGTTACCCGGAATTTTTTTTCCTGTTACATAGAGATACATGTTGATATTCACCGCGTTTTGGAGGCTAAATTATCTTCTGTGATCCAAAATGCAAAATTATTTTTTATACATATATATAGATAATTTTAGAAAAATTCGTTTTTACCAAAACTGAAACTATGTAGGAGAACTTTAAAAAATACAAAATTTCACCGAAATCTTTAGAGCCGTTTCCGAGATAGCTAACCTCTATCTATATAAAAGCGAAAGGACACTCAATTACTCAGGCACTCACTGGCTAAACACGAAATCTCGAAAACTACTTTACTTATGAAGCTGAAATTTGGCAAGAGTGTAGTTTATAGGTAGGATACGTCAGCTAAGAAAAGAGTTTGCGGTCAGTAAATTAAGGATCTACCTTCCAAAAATTATTGGAAATCTGGAAACTGTTTTAATCACTCAAGAAGGCCTCTGGCATGAATAATCTGATTTTGCCCCGATTTCTGAGTGGAGCTTCAGCTGTGATGAAAAGAAAACTACCGATTTTTTTTTTCTGTGGTTTTCTTTTCATCAAAGCTGAAGCTCCACTGAGATATCGGGGCAAACTCAGATTATTCATACCAGAGGCCTACATGAGTGATTAAAACAGCTTACAGATTTCCACTAATTTTTGGAAGGCAACCGCCTTTTTGAAGCTAATTTTACTGGCCTGTTTGAGAAGGAGAGCACTTAGCGATTTGCAACAAACTTTAAACATAATTTCAAACCTTTAGTAAACTTTTTCTCGTTGACCAGCAAAATGATGAAAGCAAAACAGTTTGTCACTAACTACTTTTCCGATGTTCATTCAGTAAAATTATGACATGACGTTACAATTTACAACTCGTACACTATTAATGGTATTCGCAAGAAATGTTACAGGGAGTATACACAAATACCACTGAGCGTACATTCGAAATTTCATCTTAGTAGGACACATAGCTCATGGGATATGGAGTCATAAGCGATTAGGTTCATGACAAACCGCCTCATCACGCATGACGTTTTAATTTATTACTTCTTTCCTACTAACTCTATTCGTGACGTATTTTGCAGACATTTTACTTATACACCACTGGATGTACATTCGAAATAATATCGTATTACGACACGAAGTTCAGGAAATATGACGTCAAAGACAATGAAAGGCATGAAAATACGCCATAATAAGCATGAGATTGTAATTTATAACGTCTTCGCTACCATCAAATTTATTTATTCCAGGTAAATTGTTTCAATATGAAAGCTCTTTGCTTTCATATTCAGAAGTACTAACTCAAAGCTTCAATAAATAAATACCCGGGAAACGCCGGTTTCAGCTATTGTGAATCTAAATTCGCGCAATCGGGCTTCGCAGCGCGATTCCTCATCTGCCAACAATGAAAATGTCTCCCACAATATTTCATCCTGCACATATTACCGCCAGTCAAAGACTGAGGAGGCTGTGTGTTCCATACATCAGTGTGTTTCATAATTACACCAACCACCTCGTAAGGGACGTATTAGGCGTCTTGAGGAACAAAATGAGCATGGAAACCCATGCCAGGAAACGCCATTCAACGACGCTACGGGGAGTCCAAGTTACAGGCAACACCAGCTCCTGCCGCTAGACATACCCTCCAGCAACTTCGACGCTCTCTAGCGTCCTTGGATGACGTTTCCGGGCATGGGTTTCTATGCTCAGTTTGTTCTTCAAGATACCTCCCATATCCCCTACATCTACATATACATCTACATGGGATACTATGCAAATCACATTTAAGTGCGTGGAAGAGGGTTCATCGAACCACCGTTGTACTATTTATCTCCCATTGCATTCTCGAATAGCGCGCGGGAAGAAAGAACACCTGAATCTCTCTGTTCGAGTTCTGATTCCTCGTATTTTATTCTGATGATCATTTCTACCTATGTAATTGGGAGTCGGCAATATATTTTCGCATTCGGAGAAGAATGTTGGCGATTGGAGTTTCGTAAGTAGCCCACGCCGCAGCGATAAGCGCCGTTGTTGTAATGATTCCCATCCCAGATCTTGTATCATTCCCGTAACGCTGTCTCCCCCGTATCGTGACTATACGAAACGAGCTGCCCTTCTTTGGACTCTTTCGATGTCTTCCGTCAAACCCACCTGATAAGGATCCCACACTGGCCCCCAATACTCCAAAAAAGAACTGACAAGCGTAGTGTATGCAGTGTCTTTAGTAGTTCTGTTGCATCTTTTAAGGGTTCTGCCAATAAAACTCAGTATTTTGTGGAGTTTACGGCCTTTACTTTTGATTGATTTATCTTGTAAACAAAGTTAAACGGATTTCTTTTCGTAGTCATGTGGACGACCCTAGAAGTTTGTTGGTGTAGCTGTGTAATTCTGAAACACGCTGACGTATGGGACACATGCCCATCTCAATTTTTTTTTTTTTTTTTTCTAGCTTGTGAGGAATAGCGCTGCGAAGCCCGAGTGCGTGAATTTAGATTCATCCTGCTCGTTTACGTTTAAAGATATAAGATACTGGAGACTTGGGTGTAGTGATGATGAGGACAGTACTGAGTTGTGATTTACGCGGGACTTACTACGCATGCGCCGTGCGACCTGGGATTGAGCAACCCTCATGAGCAGGATCCGGAACGTCGTCTCAAGACGCGCCACACGACACGGCCGCCATTACGGCCAGCCGCGCGCTGATTGGTCGCACGCCGCGAGCGCTGCGCAGGCGCAGTCGGTAGTTATGACGGCCGGCCTGCCTCGTTTACGCAATTACCGCCGAATTAAAATAACGACCGCTGACGCCGACACGGTGTGCGTCTGCAATTAGCGGCTAATCACACGTCGCCCGTCCTCCTAATTAGAGCGGGCCGCGCCCGGCGTCCCGACCCGCTCTCGTCACTGTCCAGGGTCGTGTAGCATGCAGCGCGGATTAAGGAACCGACTCGAGCGCTGGTCCTGCAGTCGGTTCCAGCACTGGAAATCTCAAGTTTCTTCCGCATTTCTACTGGAAATACTCGTCCATTACGAGGACAATAAAAGTAGTAGATGAATTTTGTTATTTGGGTAGCAAGATAACTTCTGATGGCCGGAGTAAAGAAGATATAAAATGCAGAATGGCTATGGGAAGAAAAGTGATAGCGTAGCTGACTGGCCGAGTGGTTATCCCCTGGGGCACGGCCCACTGTCTCATGACCACCAGCCAGTCAGAAACGCTGTCGTATCCTCCGTCCCCTAAACTTTGAAGGGTAGTAGCTCCCAAACTAACAGTGATAGGAATGTAGTTTAAATTGATTTGGACGCAGCTGGTTTCAATGAATCCAATGCACGATAGAAAAAACTATTGTTCCATTTAAAAAAATATATATTTGAGCTGTAACTCTTTGGAAAATGATACAATAAACTATGTTCATAGCTCCGCAGAAAGTGTAACATTTCTTGTGTTGAACTACCGCATTAAAATTTCCCGTCACCTATTATTTTATAAGTTACAGAGGCAAACCCACTCAGTGAAACACTATATATATATATATATATATATATATATATATATATAGGGCGGGAGGTATGCTCGAGTAGTCCGGGCGGTTGCAGTGACTCCAGTACTGTAGGGGTCAGCGTAACTAACTAGCAAGGAGGAGACACCGAACTGCGACTTGAACTTCCATTTAGAATTGAGGTTGTACACCGCAACATCTGCATCCATACTGCGCAATACCTCTTAGTATGCGTGGCAGAGGGTACTCGTGAACCATAGTCGCCTCCTGCTTTTTCTACCTCATTCGCTTTTTTATACCATTTGCGCGTGTTGGACCCATTAAGAAACGTATGCTTTCGGAACGTTGACAGAAGCCCATATCGTGACGCAAAACGTCTCTCTTGCAGCGTCTCGTATTGGAGTTTGCTGATTTTCTCCATTATGCGTTCGCTCTTACGAAATGAAACTGTAACGAAGAGTGCTGATCCTCGTTGGACCTTCTCTATGTCTTCTGTCAAAGTCGTTCAAATGTTTGTTAAACTTATGGGATTTAACTGCGGGATCATCAGTCCCTAAACTTACAAACTTATGAACTAATTTATACTAAAGACGGCACAAACGTCCATGCCCGAAGGAGGATTCGAACCCCCGACGGGGATCGGCCTCGCGCATCAGAGCATAGCGCCTAGCGCCTCAATGTGCTCGACCACTTCGCCGCGGCTCTCTTCAGTCAATCCTATCTGGTACAGGCACCACAGAAGTATCTCGGTGATCTTCATCGAACTGTGGAATAGAAAGGCATATCCACATAGACATTTCCAGCAACAGTATTCTCAGTTTTCAGTTGCTAAGGGTATACCACTAACTTTTAGGGCTGTCACGAACGTGAGGCTGGATTGCATATGGACTTTTGCTGCCTTGTGTTCTACAATTGTGGGTCGTCCTCTATCCAATACAACGTATCCGATCAGAAAGTGTCACAAGCCACTTCATCTGCAAATATAATGTGGTGTGCCATTTGAATCTGTTCGGTTCCAAGTGTAAACGTTTGCGCAGGATATGCGATATTCAGCGCCCGTGTTTAATTATGTAAGTAATGCCAATGTCTTCCAGACATAAATCCACGTCTGAAAGAAGGCACACAGCGGCGACTGTAACTGTGAAATGAAATGCAAGAAATGTATTCGCAGCATTTATGCCACGATCGCCTCCCGGACCGTTCAAAACTACCAGATGCTATAGTTTGACTTCCAATAGTGCTCGCACATACAACTATGTAACTCCCGCATCGTTGAGAGACGCTTGTTTGAATAGCCCCAAGAATGTTGTGGTTCATTTAAAAACGATGCACAGCATCCGAGTTTATACGATGGAACCAATTTCAATTATTTCCGACATACATGCAGTTCGTAATAGCAAATATTAATTAGCATAAACTGTAAAACGACATTTGCAGTATACTCATCGATAAAAGCGGACACTGCACATCGTATTTACATGAGCCACGCTAAGGCTTGCGACAGTTTTAATAAACGTCTATTCCCGTACGGGTCTCACATAGTGGAATGTACCAACTCTCGAGGGCCGTAGGCAGTGTGTGGCACACTGGAAGCTTGGATGGAACTGGAATGCGTGAGCGGGTAGCGTCAGGGTTAACGCCACCACGCGCGAAAAGCGGGGAATCCGGGTTCGAGGCCAGTCTGCCACAAATGTTCAAAGTCGTCATTAAACTGTGATTCATATAGGCAGTTACGACACTTTTCTTGTGTTAGTTTAAGCGGTATTCGTGAAAGAGCCTTTTGCTTAGTGACAATCAAACGAGATGTACGTCTCATTGTTTTCCGTGGACTACTTGGAATGCTATCACTGAATTATTCGACACATTCGTCTATACTCATGAGACTTGAATTGTCATGAAGCGCTGAACAATCCATCTCAAGAAATTTCTTCTTCTTATTATTATTATTATTATGTAGTATTCTGCCTAGTGACAGGTCCATGTCTTCGTACGGAGAATTTTTGACTCCATTGTTCCCTGTCTTGAGCTTCTTCCTTCAGTCTGTTGTATCTCCTTCCATCTTTCACGTCGTCCAGATGTTGAATTCTTCTTCTTCCCCGTCCAGTGTTCCCTCTGATTTTCCCTTCGGTGACATGGTGTAGGAATTCCTCGTGTCTAAGTACGTGTCCAATCCAGTTGGCCTTTCTCTGTAGAATTGTATGCAGAATACTTCTCTCCTACTCTTCTCAGTACATCATCATTTTTCATGCGATCTGTCCATTTGATCTTTTCCATTCTCCTCTAGCACCACATTTCAAAGCTCTCTAAGTATTTTTCTACTTCTTTCTCATGGTCCAGGTCTTATTCCAAGAGAAAATTTGAGACCTGCTTGGAACTTCTTTAGCATATTCGGTGCGAAATATAATGTCAACATTAAACCTTTAAGGCAGCTCCTACCCCAGCTGAAAACAACCGGTAGCCAACATTATTGTTGTAGTCTGAAGATGGTCATGGAAGTAACCGAAACCGGTTGCCAGGGAAATTAATAGAATAAAGGAATGCTATCTAGACTGCCTTGTTACATGAACTGTCACTCTTGCTATTATAGTTTTGATCGAGATCTGAATCATCATTGCAGCTTCACTCACTCTTAATTTCATCAAGCATTAATTGTACATCAGATAATATGATGTCATTACGAGAAATGAACGCCATTCCATGTAGAAAGAAGAAAGACAGAAAATTTTTGTGAAATTCACTCAAAGTTTCATATTATCTTAATCATTATAAACATTCGTAAGTTGTTTCGAAATTTTGGCGGACCTGGCAACATTGCGACTGACGTTTGAGAACGACATAGGCTATGTGATCAAAAGTATCCGGGCAATCGGGAAAAATACGTTTTTCATATTAGGTGTGTTGTGCTGTCACGGACTCTATAACAGCGACCTCAGTAGTTATTAGACATCGTGAGAGAGTAGAATGGAGCGCTTCACGGAACTCACGAACTTCGAACGTCGTCAAGTGCTTGGGTGTCACTTGTGTCACAAGTCTATACGCGAGATTTCCTCACTACTAAACATCCCTAGGTTCACTCTTGGCATGATAGTGAGGTGGAAACGTGAAGGTACACGTACAGCACGAAAGCGTACAGGGCGACCTCGTCTGCTGACTGACAGAGACCGCCGACAGTTGAAGAGGGTCGTACAGTGTAATAGGCAGGATCTATCCAAACTGCATCAGGATCCACAAAATTGTAAACTACCTAAAGTTACTTACCATAAGGACAACACACGCAACTATGCCCGAAAAAAAAGTTCAAATGTTTGTAAATCTATCGGACCAAACTGTATGGTCATCAGTCCGTAGCTTACAAACTACTTAAACCTAGGTAAACTAACCTACGGACAAACACACACACCCATGCCCCAGGGAGGACTCGAACCTCCACGGCGAGCAACCGCGCGACTATGCCCGAGGGAGGACTCAAACCTCCGACGGGGAACAACCGCGCGCCCCGCCGCAAGGCGCCTTAGAACTCCACCGCCGCTCAGGATCCAGTCCAAGCACTATGACAATTAGACCTTGGGATTTCATGGTCGACCGGCTTCCCAAAAACTACACGTCACATAGATCAATGCCAAACGACGCCTCGCTAGGTGTAAGGAGTGTAAATATTGGACGATTGAACAGTAGAAAAACGTTGTGTGAAGTGACAAATCACTATACGATGGTAGGGTGTGGGTAAGGGGAATGCCCAGTGAACGTTATCTGCCGGCGCGTGTAGTGCCAACAGTAAAATTCGGAGGCATTGATGTTATGGTGCGGTCGTGTTTTCCGTGGAGAGGGCTTGAACCCCTTGTTTTGGGTGGCACGATCATAGCACAGGCTTTCATTGATGTTTTAAGCACTTACTTGTTTCCCAATGTTGAAGAGCTATTCGGGGATGTCAATTGCATCGTCCGACAGGATCAAGCACCAGTTCATAATTCACGCCTTGTAGCGGAGAGGTTACACGACAATAACATCCCTGTAATGGACTGGCCTGCAGGAGTCCTGACTTAAATCCTATAGGACATCTCTGGGATGGTTTGGATCGCTGACTTCGTGCCAGACTTCACCTGCCTACATTGATACCTCCTCTCCTCAGTTTCCGCAAGAAATCTTCCAGCACCTGATTGAACATATGAACATATGAAGCTATCATCAAGGCTAAGGTTGGGCCAACATAATATTGAATTTCAGCATTAAGGATGGAGCGCGCCACGAACATCACATAGTCTATATGCCGAAGTTACCAAGTTCAGTTTACGGAACCACACAACACACAAGAAACACCCTTCACAGTGGCTAAAGCAATCATTTTAGCTGTGCATTACACTGGTGACAGAATAGATGAGCTATGCAGTTACTGACTTTGAGGCACTGTTTTTGGTAAACTTTTCGGATGTAAGGTCGTTGTCCACGAAACACTTCAGTTCCTGATGTTTCGTCCATAACTGCTCTGGACATCTTCAAAGCCGCTGATCTTGCTTTACGTCATGCCCACTGACGGATCGGACTTCTGGAGCGACTTATGTAGCTTAAACGAGTGCTGTCGCCAAAGTTAATTGGGTTAGTTTTCTGCAAAATCAGCGCTTCTAGCGACTGATTAGTTATCTCAATAACTTTCTGTATCATTCCAATGTTGTAAAGTCCTTCTTTACTCATCTAGTCTTTCACAGAAATTTTTCACGGAAGCTCGCTCGATAAGATGAAACAACACTGACAAATCCGCGTGCGTTTGTGTTTTAGATACATGGCGACCGTGATAGGAAGAACAGCACTGTTCATCTTCAGCGACTTATATACTGTACAAAGGGGGGGGGAGGGTAGCCAAAGTTAATTGATGTAGTTTTCCGCAAAATCAGCGGTTCTACCGACTGATTAGCTATGTCAATAACTTTCTGTGCCATTCCAATCTTGTAAAGTCCTTTTTTACGCATCTATTCTTTCACAGATATTTTTCACGGAAGCTCTCTCGATAAGATGAAACAACATTGTCAAATCCGCGTGTGATTGTGGTTTCGATACATGGCGACCGTGATAGGAAAAAATACACTGGACATCTTCATAGGCACTGATCCTGCATTAAGTCTTGTCCACTGAGGGGTCGGACGTTGGACGCCTGAGAGCGACTTATATACTGTACAAGGGGGGGTGGGCGTAGCCAAAGTTAATTGATGTAGTTTTCCGCAAAATCAGCGGTTCTGCCGATTGATTAGCTAAGTCAATAACTTTCTGTGCCATTCCAATGTTGTAAAGTGCTTCATTTTACTCATCTGGCCTCTTCACAGAAATTTTTCAGAGAAGCTCGCTCGATAAGATGAAACAACACTGTCAAATCCGCGTGCGTTTGTGTTTTAGATACATGGCGACCGTGATAGGAAGAACTGCACTGGACATCTTCAGATGCGCTGATCCTGCATTAAGTCTTGCCCACTGAGGGGTCGGACGTCAGATGTCCTACAGCGACTTATATACTATACAAGGGGGAGGAGGGGCGTAGCCAAAGTTAATTGATGTAGTTTTCCACAAAATCAGCGCTCATCCGGCCTTTTCACAGAAATTTTTCACGGAAGCTCGCTCGATAAGATGACACAACACTGTCAAATCCTCATGGGTTTTTGATTTCGAAACATGGCGACCCTGATAGGAAGAACTGCATTGGACTTCTTCAGAGGCGCGTATTCTGCATTAAGTCTTGCCCACTCAGGGACCGGACGTCGGACGTCTGAGAGGAACTTATATACTGTAAAAGGGGGGGGGGAGGGGCGTGGCCGAAGTTAATTGATGTAGTTTTCAGCAAAATCAGCGGTTCTAGCGATTGATTAAGCTATGTCAATAACTTTCTGTGCCATTCCAATGTTGTAAAGTCCTTCATTTTACTCATCTGGCTTTTTCACAGAAATTTTTCACGGAAGCTCGCTCGATAAGTTTAAACAACACTGTCAAATGTGTTTGGGATTTAGATACATGGCGACCGTGATAGGAAGAACAACACTGGACATTTTCAGAGGCGCTTATCCTGTATTAAGTCTTGCCCAGGGAGGTGTCGGACGTCGGACGTCTGAGAGCGACTTATATACTGTACAAGGAGGGAGGGGGGCGTAGCCAAAGTTAATTGATATAGTTTTCCGCAAAATCAATGATTCTACCCATTGATTAGTTATGTCAATAACTTTCTGTACCATTCCAATGTTATAGAGTCCTTTTTTGTTCATCCGGCCTTTTCACAGATACTTCACGGAAGCTCGCTCGATAAGATGAAACAACACTGTCAAATCCGCGTGTGTTTGGGGTTTCGAAACATGGCGACCGTGATAGTAGTACATCCTCTCAGGTATGCGGGTACACGTTGCTGCTGTGGCTGGGGAAGGATGAAGAATAAGGGGCATTAGCGAACAGCCGACACCGGCAGCAGTGGCAGCGGCAGCAGCGGGCTGCGCACGAGGCGAGACTCCAGGGTATCGGCCAGAGCAGCCAGGCCGCGGCTGTCTCGTTAGCCGCGGCGCCGGGCGCTAATGGAGCCGTATCGCGGCCATCCGTCTGGCGGGCGACGGCGACAAGTGGAAGCTCACGGGTGCGGCCCCCGGCACCGGCCGGCCTTATCGCCGCCCTACCGGCCCCGACTCTCCGTCTTGCCGTCGGTCACGCCCGGGCCCCAACCGGCCTGGCTCGCTTTCGACAAGACACATTGGGATAAAGGTGTATCTGGTCACTGCACGTAACTTAAACTGCGCTCCTCCCATATGGGCGTTGAAGGTCAAGTGCTCCCGACCGACCGCCATGTCATCCTCAGCACACAAGCGTCACTGGATGCATACTTGTCCAGACCCCTACTGGCGTGGTTCACTTACAATAACTGAAGCCAAGATAATATCTAACTGGGCACTAAACGTAACTTAAAATGCTCCCTATCCAACAGACCCTACTAGGTCTCGGCTAGACTTGGCCAGACCCCAACTGGTGTCGCTCGCTATCAATAACTGAAGCCAAGATAAAGTCTAACCGGGTACTAACCGTAACTTAAAATGTGCTCCATCAGACACACCTTACCGGCCCCCGACTCTCTGTCTCGTCGTCGGTCATGCCCGGATAAAAGTGAATCTGGTAATTGCACGTAACAAACTTTGCTTCGTCTGCATGGGCCTTGAAGATAAAATGCTCCATATGGACCGCCATGTCATCTGAGGATGGCCTCACTGGATCTAAACTTGGCCAGACACCAACTGGCATGGCTCACTTACAATAACTGAAGCCAAGATATAGTCTACCTGCGCACTGAACGTAACTTGTGCTCCATCAGACAGACCCTACTGGGCGCCGACCCTCCGTCCTGCCGTCGCTCATGCTCAGACCCCAACTGGCCTGGTCACTTTTGACAAGTAAGGCTGGGATGAAGTTGTATCTGGTCACTGCACGTAACTTAAACTGTGCTCCTCCCACACGTGCTGTGAAGGACGAGTGCTCTCGAACGACCGCCATGTCATCCTCAACACACAGGTGTCACTGGATGCATTCTTGTCCAGACCCCAACTGGCATGGTTCACTTACAATAACTGAAGCCAAGAAATGTCTAACTGGGCATTAAATGTAACTTAAAATGCTCTCCATCCATCTGACCCTACTGGGCCCCGACTCTCCACCTTGCCTTCGATTACGCCCAGACCCCAACTGGCCTGGCTTACTTTCGACAAGCAAGGCTGGAATAAAGATGTCTATGGTCACTGCACTAACTTAACGGTGCTCCTTCCACACGGACCACAAAGACCAAGTGCTACAGACCGACCGCTATTTCATTCTCAGCACATAGGCCTCACTGGATGCAGACTTGGCCAGACACCAACTTGTGTGGCACGCTGACAATAACTGAAGCCAAGATAAAGTCTAACTAGGCACTGAATGTAACTTAAAATGTACTCCACCAGACAGAACGTACTGGGCCGCGACTATCCGTCTCGGTGTCGGTCACGCCTGGACACCAACCCGCCTGGCTCACTTTCGACAAGCTGGGATAAAGGTGTATCTGGTCACTGCAAGTAACTTAAATTGTGCTTGAAGGCCAAGTGCTCCCGACCAACCGCAATGTCATCCTCAGCACACAAGAATCATTAGATGCATACTTGGCGAGACCCCTACTGGCGTGGCTCACTTACAACAACTGAAGCCAACATATAGTCCACCTGGGCACTGAACGTAACATAAGATTTGCTCCATCAGACAGACCCTACTGGGCGCCGACTCTCCGTCTTGCCATCGGTCATGCCTAGACCCCAACTGGTCTGGTGACTTTCGACAAGCGAGGCTGAAATAAAGGTGTATCTGGTCACTGCACATAACTTAAACTGTGCTCCTCCCATACGGGCTTTGAAGGCCAAGTGCTTTCACCCGACCGCCTTGTCATCCTCAGCACACAGGCGTCACTGGATGCATACTTGTCCAGACCCGTACTGTCCTGGCTCGCTTACAATAACTGACACGAAGATAATGTCTAACCGGGCACTAAACGTAACTTAAAATGTAGTCCATCCAACAGACCCTACTGGGCCGTGACACTCCGTCTTGCCGTCGGTCATGCCCGGACCCCAACCCCCCTGGCTCGCTTTCGACAAGACAAACTGTGATAAAGGTGTATCTCGTCACTGCACGTAACTTAAACTGTGCTCCTACCATATGGGCCTTGAAGGCCAAGTGCTACCGACCGACCGCCATGTGATCCTCAGCACACAAGCGTCACTGGATGCATACTTGGCCAGACACCTGCTGGCGTGGCTTGCTTACAATAACTGAAGCCAAGATAAAGTCTAACCGGGTACTAACCATAACTTAAAATGTGCTCCATCAGACACACCTTACCGGCCCCCGACACTCTGTCTCGTCATCGGTCACGCCCGGGCCCCAACCGGCCTGGCTCGCTCTCGACAAGCCAGACTGGGATAAAAGTGAATCTGGTCACTGCACGTAACTTAAACTTTGCTGTGTCCACATGGGCCTTGAAGGTAAAATGCTCCATTTCGCCCGCCATGTCATCCTCAGCACATAGGTCTCACTGGATGTAAACTTGGCCAGACACCAACTGGCATGGCTCACTTATAATAACTGAAGCCATGATGAAGTCTACCTGAGCACTGAACGTAACTTGTGCTCCATCAGACAGACCCTACTGGGCGTCGACCCTCCGTCTTGCCGTCGCTCATGCCCAGACCCCAAATGGCCTGGTCACTTTCGACAAGTAAAGCTGGGATGAATGTGTATCTGGTCACTGCACGTAACTTAAACTTTTTTGCGGCTAAATGGGCCTTGAAGGCAAAATGCTCTATATGGACCGCCGTGTAATCCTCAGCACATAGGCTACACTGGGTGTAGACTTGGCCAGACACCAACCGGCATTGCTCGCTTACAGTAACTGAAGCCAAGATAAGTCTAACTAGGCACTGAACGTAACTTAATGTGCACCATCAGATATACCCTACTGGGCCTAGACTCTCCGTTTGTCGTCGGTCACACCCGCACCCCAACCGGCCCGGCTCGCTTTCTACAAGCCAGACTGGGATAAAAGTGTAGTGGTCACTGCACGTAACTTGAACTGTGCTCCGCCCACAACGGCCTTGAAGGCCAAGCGCTCCCGACCGACCGCCATGTCATCCTCAGCACACAGGTCTCGCTGGATGCAGACTTGGCCAGACCCCAACTGGCGAGACCTCAGTCTTTAGTTGAATTGGTTATTGTAAAAACAACACATCTCCATTTTTTGGCGAAAATGAGATATATGAAGAGAAGCATTCAAGATGTGCGGATTCAGTATCTGTGGAAAAGTCACACATGTCCTACACATATTGATGATTTAACAATCATACCGTTTTTCGCGTTCCTTGCATGAACAACGAGAATCCTAGACTCATTTTATTATTGTAAAGAAGCGGCAGATGGTAACACCAAACATACATACAAGTTCCTGTTTTCGTGTAGTGAATAGAATGCATGCCAGGTGACAGCACCTGTATATACACACGTCTGATGCGTCTGATCATCTTATCTGTGCGTATTGTTGTAGCACTTGGCTATACATTGCCGTTCATTTTTGTTTTGGATCATCTGTGCATAATGTCGAGGAAAAGAGATGTGCAACCGGAACTATATAAAAGAAATGTCATAAAATCTGGCATAACAAAAGGAATTGGTTACGTTAATCACAGTGGAAGAGAAATTGATGCTGTAAAAAGTAAGACTTGACTGTGGTTAAGTTCAAAGTCTGAGTGAATAGCACGAAGGTACTGCCGACAAAGAACCTAACGAATTATGTTCATTGTTGGTTGATTAAATCAACAAAAAGGTTCCTGAAAGTCTACTGAATTGCACCTGTTTTCAGATGGTTGCCCTGCACAAAACAAGATAAATACGATGGTTAGGATAATGAACAGCATTGTAAGTTCCAGCAAATTCAAAGATGTATTCCAGCATCCACCATGTGATCGTACATTTGCTTGCATGAAATGGGTGATAGGAAAACAAGACATAATATATTCTTGGTATGAATAAGTTGAATACATGGTGGCATCGTTCAAAAAACAAAATATTCAAGTGTAGGTTGTTAATACAGAAGAGATATTGAATTAAAAAGATGGTGGTCCAAAATTTATAAGAAATCTTGTTTGTCCGACGACAGATATGAGAAGAATTTGGACCAGAACAGTAAAGTTTAATTCACAGTGTCTTCATTTATGAGCTTCCATCGCAATTAAATGTTTCCACCGAAAGTTGAGTGTTATTATCATATTGATGGTCTCATGAAAATCTCAGTACGACACTCATTACAAGGCAGAAGAAAAGTTGCTTTCAGAAATGGCATATAATAACAAAGCTGCAATCAGTGTCAAAAGATGGGACAACGAATGCAGTATGCTCCTGAATAGCACAAAGCCTTTTACCTGGAGTTGTCTGAGTCGCCTTCAACGGGGCAATCCTGAAGATAATTCATAATAAATTTTTGTTGTAAAATAACCTTTATGTAGAGTTAATCCTTTTTTCTCTTGTTAGTTGAAATAAGAAATTTAAGTGCTAATGTCACGATTTATATTGTTATATCTTTAGTGTTTCCAAACAGTGTATGCATATATTAAAACTTTTTCTTAAATTCTCTTCGTAAAACAATATTAGACAATCTGTAAAGGTGTGATAAAAGGAATATTGTATATAGAGTTTATACAATAAAGTGTGTTTAGGTAAAATAAACAAATTTTGATGTTAAAATATCAGTCCAAAATATTCATCCTGTAAAACAACATAAGTCCGCACGATTAAAAAAACGCACATGTTAAATTTAAAGTACTTTGTTTTATTTATAACGTTTACCTAACATATACAGTGAATATTAAAATTAATGGATTTATCCTACAGTGCAATATATGTATAGTATAAGTTGTTTGTTTCTCTTTAAAAATTTACTAATGTTGTTTTTACAATTAACGATTCAGTTGTGATTGAGGTTGACCTTGAGAAATTCGTGGAACAGAAAGTGGAGGTGGAATCAAAGAATAGATTTTTCGAGACAGCAATTTAAAGGCCACCAAAAGATTAATTTAATTTAAGAGAAAAAATGTACCAAAGCTGGTGCCTTAGCTAGATAAGCACTTTGATGTTAAATAAGACTTGATATTGTAACAGTAAAAACATGCTCGTCAGTAAGGAAAAGGAAAGCCGAAAACCTACAGGGCTTAGCGGCACATTCGAAAGAATCAGTTTACAGTAATTAAGGTTGTTAAAGTTAGAGATTGGCATTTACAAATTTACAAAAATCTCTAAAAGTACAAATTACGCTACGGCAAGTAGGCAACGTTTATAACGGCAAAATACAAGTAATCTTTGGACAGTCACAAGTGTTCTAAGTGACTAGGCATTTAAGATGATGAATAAATAAACATAACATCAATACTTAGACCCCAAAGATAGCAATTAAATAACAAAAATGCCCAAAAAGGACATTACATTAAATAAAATATAAATTTTCATAAAAGTCAGGAGGATATTTAACGGCCTGTATTATGGTAACATAATTGATAGAGCGAGAGGTGAGGTAAACATGAAGACAGAAGGGACCAACTTAAAACAATCACTAACAATCCAGCTAGAGACAAATTTAAAACCACATTTACATTTTGACAAATACATAAAACACAGGCTTGCAACAGGAACATAAAACTAAGACTTCAAACAGAATTTGAGTACAGGTAACTCGGACGGAGGGGAAAATGCTGAACCGTAAAAATATACGACTGTGCCTGAGGAACAACAACCAGGACGCGAAAGGTCATGACGCCACCATAGAGAAAACCACTTGTTAACACATATCAGAATCAATTAAATTGCAAACGCAATGCAAAACTAGAACCACTGGTACAACAACGGCGCCCAAAACAGGTGGACTCGAACTTAACTCTCAAATTGAACGTCTGCTCAATGGTGGCCCAGCAACTGGCTCGTCACAATACTGCCAGTCACTACTCTTGATTAACTGTGGTATCATGTTGAAGCTGCATGGGCATCTGTACCTGTACACGCCATCCAAGCTCTGTTTGATTCAATGCCTAGGCGTATCAAGGCCATTATTACGGCCGCAGGTGGTTGTTCTGGGTATTGATTTCTCAGGATCTATGCACCAAAACTGCGTGAAAACGTAATCACATGTCAGTTCTACTATAATATATTTGACTAATGAATACCCGTTTATCATCTGCATTTCTTCTTGCTGTAGCAATTTTAATGGCTAATAGTGTATGATATTTACAAAGAGCCAAACATCGTGGCAATAGTCAAGACAAGACGACTCCAGTAGTTAGGGCATGTTGCTCCAATGTGGGACAAGGGATTGCCGAAAACTGTACTCAACACCAAGCTAACGATAGCGGCGGAGCGGCCGAGCACATTGAGGCGCTATGCTGCAATGCGCGAGTCCGTTCCCCGTCTGGGGTTCGAATCCTCCCTCTGGCATGGATGTTTGTGTCGTCTTTAGTATAAAGTATTTGTAAGTAGCTCGTAAGTTTAGGGACTGGTGACCCCGCAGTTAAGTCCTTTAAGCCTTACAAACATTTGAACATTTTGAATCAAGCCAACGGGAGAAGAACCTTTGGAAGACCTAGAACTCAATGTAGTGACTGCGTATCCAAAGACCTTCAGAGCGCAGGACAGCTGGAAGAATGGCAGAAAATAGCCGAAGAGAGCTGAAGTGGAGACAGTCACTCAAAGTAACGCACGCTCCATTCGTCCTGACTGCGTTAAGTAATTAAGTAAGTTCACACACGTACCACAACTGACTTCTTTTCAACAAGCAGGGCCAAGTTAAGGCATATATGTTTATTCCACAATTTAAAAACTATGATTCGTCCATCTACCTCTTCAAGGTCAGCTTTTCAGAGCATTCACACGCGGTCGTGTCATCGTCAGCCCACAGTCCTCACTGCATGCAGACTTGCCATTGAAAGCCAAATGCTACTGATGGCCATTGTGCCATCCTCAGCCCATAGATATCATTAGATTCGGAATATCCATTGGTCACAGCCATAACTCAACTAACGTTCTTCCTTTCAATAAGTGAGTCTATGATAAATTTTTCTGGACAATGCAGATAATTTAAACTGTGCTTCAAAGAATTAACGGTGCTCATAGATTGTACTAGATGATTATTGGCCATTAATCACACCTGTAACCCAATTAATATGACTTATTTTCAACAAGCAGGGTCACGATAAGGTGTACATGGTCATTTCACAATTTAAAAACTGTCATCAGTCCACCTACGTCTTCAAGGCCAAATGGTACTCACCTACTTTCGTGTCATCGACAGCCCATAGTCCTCACTGCATGGAGACTTACATTTGGTCTTCCCTGTACTTCAATTGTCGTGCCCCACTTCGACAAGTGAGGCCGAGATATGGTGTACCTGGTCATTAGAAGTAACTTAAACTGTTTCCATCCAGACACACCTTGAAGGCCACATGCTGCCGACATAACCGCCATGACATCCTCAGCCGAAGGCCACACTGGATCCAGACCTTTTGTTGGTCCCACCTGCATCCCAAATGGCATGGTTACCTTCCGACAGGTGAGACCAGGACAAGGTGTATCTTGTCACTCCATGTAACGTAAACTGTGCTTCATCCACGTGGACCTTGAAAGCCCAATGCTAACGACCAGCCATTATGTCATCTCCAACCCATAGATCTCATTAGATGAGGACTATCCATTGGTCACGGCCATAATCCAACCAACTTGGCTTCCTGTTAATAAGTAAGGCTATATTAAATTTATCTGTACAATGCAGGTAATTTAAATTGTGCTCCGAAGAACCAACGGTGCCGACTGACAGTAGTGTTATCCTCAGCACATGGGCCTCATACAAAACAGAATTTCTTTTTGTCATTCCTATACTCCAAAAGGCGTGTTTTGCTTTCAGCTACTGAGACCCGGTTAAAGTGTATCTGATCATTGTATGTAATTAAAATTGTAATCTGTCGGAAAAGGCGTTGACGGTCAAATGGTACAAACCGATCGCAATGTCATCGTCATCCCATAGGTTTCACTAGTGGAGAATATGCCTTTGGTCACTCCCATATTCCAAACAGCATGGCTTACTTTTGACAAGCGCTGACAGGATAGGGTTTTATTTATTTATTTATTATTTAACATGCCCCATTACATAGCAATATTACATGTTGACAGGATAGGGTGTGTCTGGTCATTACACATTCTTAAACTCTGTTTATTCCACACATGCCTTGAAGGCCAAATGATACTGTCCGAGCGCCATGTCACTCTCAACCTATAGTCTTCGCTGCATGCAGACTTGCCATTTCTCACACCCGCACTCCAACCGGCATGACTTTCTTTCGAAAAGCGAGGCCTGGATAAGGTTTGTCCGGTCATTCCAAGTAACTTAAAAACTGTGCTCCATCCACATAGGCATTGAAGGGTAAATGCGACCTACTGATCCTCATGTTATCCTCTGCCCCAAAGATCTCACTGTATACAGATATGCCATTGGTCATGCCTGGACCCCAACTGACATGGCTCGCTTACAGAAAGAGAAGCCAGTTAGATGTGCAATTGGTAATTTCATTTAATCTAAATTCTGACGCGTCAGAATGGGTCTTCAGGTCTTAAGTACCACCGACTACAATATCGTCCTCAGCCTGTCATCCTCAATAGTTGCAGACTTGCTATCTGTTGGTTAATGAATCCTTAGCAACCGGAATACCTACTTACATTGATAATTACAAAAACATTCCTATGAAGTTTGAGAATAAACGAATAGTAAACTTTTATCAAGCGCTTTTTGGCCATGATAATATGAACACATCAAGGTGATGTGAAAAAAATAATAGGATAGTGATTTGCAAAGATAAAGACTGCGGTACTGAGGCATATGCCTAGTATTAAGTGGTGGTACATTGGCATAGCTGTTACTTGTACTGGAGTGATTAATGTGAGATATCCCGTGTGACGGAAATTAACAGGCTTTGACGGAACACGGAATAGTAATTGAAGCTAGACTCACGGGATATTACTACTCGGAAATGGTAATTGAATTAAATATTCCGAGAGTCACGCCGTCAGGCATAACCTTACACCACAACGAGTGGGTGATGGTCTGCACTAGAAGACCGAGAGCAGATGCGTTTAGGTTGTAATGTAACGGTAGAAGTAGATATTTAATTATACCTTACGATTCCGTTCTTTAATCTACCACCCGATACCTAATCTCTACTTAACCACCCGATACCTAATCCTTATGTAACTACCCGATACCAATTGTTCTGTCCTATGTTCATTCCGGTTTATATCATTATATTTATGGCATGACCTAACATAGTTCAATCATTTGTATTAACAGCATATCCTATTTCACTTTAAAAAAGTATAATGCTCATTAACGTAAAGAATTCAGCTTCAGTATCACTGGTTAATTAAAAATTAATAGTCAACAAACAATATGGAAAGTTCTAGCAATTTGATGAATACCGCATTGTTATAATTAATACTTTTGTCAATTAAGCAAATCATAAAGAATTAATTCAAATCCAAAATATATGTAAAAAGGGTTTATAAGCATAACTTTAAATCCCTCCGTATATTTTCGCCGTGATAATAAACATTTCTGAATGTATATCCAGCTAATTATTAATGTCACAATTAGATTATGTCATGAGAACGTTTTAAGTAATTTCTGGTATATATAAATAATAGCTCAGGAAGAAATATTGTCCGCGGTATACAACAGGTAATGTATTAATCAGAAATTGGTCTGCAATCATCAATTTTCATTGTAATTAAAAAATACTAATTGTAATCAAACAATCATAATAATGTATGAACGCATCGTATTGTCAAAATTGTATATATAGACGTAAGTGACTGATGTGAAGTTTGATAGTTAGTGCGAGTGCGAGTTCGCGAGAGTTCAACTCGGTATTTGTTCCAGTTTATGTGAGTTAGTTTTGTTGGATGAAACCAAATGTTAATAAAAGAAGTTGAGAGAAATAGCGTTTTAATTATTTATCGCATTATAAAGATACGTATCAAGTGAATTAAGAATAATTTATGTGTAAATGAACAAATTAATTTTCAATGCAACTATACCGTAGTTTTCCAAATAATTAACCAAATTAGAACAGAACATTACAAGATATACCTTCCAGTGATCACAGACTAGGAACACTGATTGAAATAAGCGCAGAAATCAACGTCAAACGCACGACGAAAAGGTGCGTTAGGATCGTGCGGCACTGATCTCGTGACCATATTGTTTGGTTTCCAGACAGCCCTGATAGCTGCATGGCGTCATTTACCTCCAGCACTAATTAAGACATTAGTGCAATCCATGCAACGTCATATTGCGGCAATCTTGCGTGCTCGCTGGGGACCTGCACGAATTAGGCAGTTGTGCCACTTTGTTTAGCTGTTGAGTGGATCTGTGTAAATTGTAATCTGTCGGAAAAGGCGTAGACGGTCAAATGGTACAGACCGACCGCAATGTCATCCTCATCCCATAGGTTTCACCATTAGAGAATATGCCATTGGTCACTCCCATATTCCAAATAGCATGGCTTACTTCTGACAAGCGAGGACAGGGTAGGGTGTGTCTGGTCATTACACATATCTTAAACTCTGTTTCGTCCACACATGCCTTGAAGGCAGAGGCGCCGACTTTTGAAAATCAGTGTGTGTGCTCTATATCACTGTTGACAAATGTTCGAAACCAACCCTCCTGAAAATCATGTTCATGCAATTTTGAATGAGCAATACTTGATAAAAGTAAACAGGCAGTTGTCTGGCCTTTTAAAGATAGAAGGAAGAAGGAGGAGGAAGAAAAGGAAAGCATGGATGCATTAGGACACTACAATAAAGCGATCTAATTGGCGGAAGTGGATATTTCGATATAAGTAACACCCCAAAACTTCTACACGAACAATGAAATAATTTTTCACTGTACACTAATCTAACACTTTTTGTGCGAAGCTATTCTTTCTGACAAAAGCGTTTGGTAGAACACCGTCACCAAGGTTTAAAGAAATCTTCGAAATGTTCTGAGACTTTTAAGTACGACATCAAATCTTTTGGTCAGTTCCAAGCAAGAGCTGTATACTTCATTGAAACATTCATCACTTCGAGATAACTTCATGACATCTCTGACAGTGTTAATATAGTCCAAGGTTTTTTTTTAAGCCAGAGAGAAAAGCATTACAAATTTCAACTGAATCTACAATTTTAATAACAAGGGAAGTTACAAAGATAAATGAAAAACGATTAACTTTAGCATCAGCATCAGATTCTTCAAGCTAAATTCCTGAAAGAACACAATTGAATGTTCATAAATACGTACACCTGAAAGGTCAAAAGGACCGACGTGCTTCAGGATGAATACAGCTAGCATAGTGGGTAAAACACGGACACTCACTACTACTCGCTTGGGGACCCGCATACAACACTGTTCATTTCTTTCACGTATGAAATATCGTCTCTCGCTATGGTCACGTTTTGCATTGCCTCTTGAGTCATAAGGTAGGTTTTGATTTTTTCCGATTTTTTTAAATTTAAACAATTTCATTTTCCACCTCAATTTTATGTAGGTGCTCAGCGCCGCCAAAAATTCTTGGGAGGGGGGGGGGGGGGGGGTTCACGAGCCCCGGAGCAAACACGGAGTCGGCGCCCCTGGCCACTACATTACCTACTTCCCCTTCTTCTCCGTCCATCTTTTTCCCCGTCTCTCTCTCTCTCATATACAGTGTCAGTCACTAACTATTGCCACCGAGAATAACTCCGAAAGTATGACAGGAACAGCAACGTCTGTGTGCCAAGAGTTTCATGGGTCTTGTTGCTAGGTGGGGTAGCGTCAGAGATACGAAGGGCAGTGACGGATTTTTAATGGGTTAATATAGTTTGGTATTTATTTTCTGATAGCGGCTATCGAGAGGAACGCAGTGATGTGTAACAGTAAGAGATATGTAGGTCAAAGGAGATTTAAAAAAAAAAAAAAAAAAAAAAAAAAAAAGGATTGTGAAGTCACCCATCGGTTCTGTCGCGCTAGAATGTCGGCACGCTCTTGGAAAGACGGATCGCTGGCGGAATTCTGGGGAGTGAATATTTTATCCTGATAGCCATGGCAATGGCTGAAAGTGCCGAAGTGATCTATGATAAGAAGATCCCATCGATGCATTGATACCAATGGTCGTCACATCGAACACCTTCTGTAAATGGTGTAAATGGACGTTCATGCCACTTTTATGACCTTCCTTGACTTCCAAAGACCTTACTGTACACATAATTGATTTCGATAGTCGCTACCAGAAAATAAATACCAAACTACAGCATCGCATTTGAAAAAAAAAAAAACAAACAAAGTTGACCTTCATTTCTCTGAAGCAACCCTAGCTAGCAACAAAAAAACCAACGCCATATTTTGGCTACCGTTGATCCATGTAACTTTTGTCACAAACATTTCAGCTCCTATCATACTTTCTGAGCTATTTTTGGTGACAACAGTGAGTAGTCGCTCACCCTATATACATATATGGGGCGAATTTTTTCAGCATGGTAAGAAACCAAAAATACCCTAAACCCCATGGCTGTAAGGGGCAAGAAGTAGCCCTAACACAGCCCGCCTCTCCCCCTAATGGAGAGAAATGAATAGTAAGAAAAAAAAAATCAGCATACAAAAAAGGCTATGGCATTGATCGAGAATAGTAAACGGAACGAGAAATTTCTAATGAACGTGTGTCCGGAAATATTTACTTCTCGCAATCAGTTTTAACAAAAAGCCTGTAAATTACCGCGTAAAACAAGTCTGAACAAGCGTGTTTATTAGTGTATTGTGAAAAAGTTTTTGTAAAACGATGATCTGTTTGAGAATTTGGCAAAAACGTTTCCTGTAACATATGTCAATTTAAAAATTGATCCTATGTCTATCAAAATAATTACTATAGCTTATGAAATTTTTGAAAGGTTTACACAAAAATCTGTAACAACACGCATAAATGTCAGTAAACAATTGGTACAATTGGTCATTCTCAAGCTATAGTTTTCGCTGCATACAGACTTGCCGTACCCCAACCGGTATTGCTCACTTTCGAACAGCGCGGCCTGCATAAGGCTTATCTGGTCATTCCAAGTAGCTTAAAAACTGTGCTCCGTCCACATAGGCATTGAAGGGTAACTCGACCTACTGATCCTCATGTTATCCACTGTCCCAAAGGTGTCACTGTATGCAGATGCGCCATCGGTCTTGCCTGGACCCCAACAGGCATACAGCATTAGCGTGGAAGGCCTGTACCCCTCCCCAGCCTCCTACAGACTCGGCCCCAGACGCAGCAGTGCTCTGCGGCGAGTGCTCGCGCCGCCAGACGCCTCCGCCGCCGCCGGCTCCCCCAGCGCCAGTGCCAGACGAGGGCGTGCCCGCTACCAGCCTAACTGCTCCTGCCGCCGCCGCGCCGTAACTCGTGGCCCGGCCGCCGTAAAACACGGCTGGGTGTCTTCATTACGGGCTGCGCCGCGTGTCGCCGCTAATGGAGCCGCGCGGGCAGGGGAGCGCCGACAGGTGGCGCAGCGCTGCGCTGGCGGCCGTTCACGGCTCTGCCGACAGCAGTAGCGCAGCGCGGGAGCCGCCGCAGGCGCGCCACGTCACCCGACGTCACACTCGCACCCGCGCAACGCCACCTAGATACAAGGCCTGCACACACATGGTCACATGTTTGTTAAGCTTATGGGACTTAACTACGGGGTCATCAGTCCCTAAACTTACAAACTACTTACCAACTAACTAATACTAAGGACGGCACAAATATCCATGCCCGAGGGGGGATTCGAACCCCCGACCGTAGTGGCCGTGCAGACCGTGACTGAAGCGCCTCAGTCCCCTCGGCCACCGCGGCCGGCTACAAGGCCTGCGCACGGCCTGCTAAGAGTAGTCATAGCACAAACTATTTATCCTAACGTAGCTTTGTGACGAGTTTGGGAATACGTACGCGTTGCACACTGTGTTAGAGATACTTCTTAATGTTATTTAGGTGATTCGCAGACAAATTCTTTTTTATTCATAAATCTGAAGCATTGAATTAAAATTTGTGGTGTAGGCGGGAATCGAACCAGGACCTCCATGCTTACTAGGCAGTGAAGTGACAAGTGAAAATGTAAGCCAGACCGAGAATCGAACCCGGGTCTCCCGCTTCGGGCCAGGGGTCGCCTTAACCACTTTTTTTTCGTCTTAACCGGTTTTTTTTCTTTTTTTCGGGCCTCCTTCCACCCCTTCAGCCCGTCCTTGCGCTCGCCAAATTCGCCTTCTTCGGCGTCGGCTTCAACCGCCTTGTAACTGTTTTTTTTTTTTTTTTTTTTTTTTTTTTTTTTTTTTTTTTTTTTTTTTTTTTTTTTTTTCCCCAAGCGGAATAGGACAATTTCTTCAATAAATTTAAAGAAACTTACACGGCGTCCTCCATCATGATTAAATGAGTAAGTGCCTCTTTGGCGTAAATTTCAACTTTTGCTTAGGAAATAGTAATCTGTTGTCTCGTGACATTTGAGATATGCTGCAGTGCAAATGTTATGTCTTTTAGTTAAAATATAAGAATGAACACATATAACTTAAAACGAATCTACTGCGTAATGTAAACTTGTAGTAAAAAGAAAACACACTTCTTCTTCACAGCAAATAAAAGTATGCCTTCATTGGCCGTATAAATATTGGTTCTTGAAATCGGCGGTTTATGGAACTAAATAACAATTCCTTAGGGAAGATTGGTGAAATAGAATAACTCGTAGTAAACAAAAAGCAAGGATGCGATTTTGCAAAAAAACATAGCAAAATAAATAAGTCTTCTAGTTCTTTATCTACTGCAATGTTCTAGTCAAAAAATTAGCATAGTTGTTTGTATAATTTTTCTGGCGTTTCAGTTTCTGATGTTCCGTTTGTAAATACATCCAGTAATCTTCTTTCTTCTTTTCTCTGTTTGTCAATAGGTAATGGACCGTGTGTCCTTTTAACCAGTTGACTGCTCTCCTTTTGGTGGGAGGGTAAGGCACTTCGTTTGGATTAAGTAGGCAAGCCGGTGTGATCATGTTGGGTGACGTTCGCAGCATACTTGCAAGTTTTGTTCTGCAGAGAAGCCATATCTCCTGTACAAGGTGACATGTAAATCTATGTTCATCCGTGTCTATGAGGCTGCAACTTATGCAATTTGGCGATTCTGCCAGGTGAATGTCGTACAACTTGGAATTGGTCGGAAGTTTTCTATTAACTGCTAAGTACCATGTGGATCTCACGCTCGTTGGTAATTTCTTATTCCAATTAGTATATCAGTATCTCCGTGGTCACACTTCGGCAGAACCTTAGATATGCTGCATTCCCACAGATTCGTACGGCTGCCATGACATTAGCACTGACATTAGTGAGAAGTAAGCCATCCACAACCTGCTTGAAAACTATATTTCTTCTCTATACTAAAACTGCAAGTAGCTCATACAGAAAAAGAAGGACCATCAATTACATTCGGGATCTCCCGAGCATAAATGACATACGATCTTTTTTTGTGACTTTATGCAAGTAATGTCTGTAGCGTCGCGCAATTTGTATAAGTATGGCATGCGGTTGGAGCAGTTGTCAACAAGCCAGGTAGTATCGGGTTAAGTCGTGCATCTGGTCGGGGGTTTGTTCAAATAGGCGAAAATCAGGAAAAAGGCCCATGCTTTATATTAAAAAGTAATGTCGGCTCTTAGCCTAGCGTTCCTTAAGGTGAAGTATAGAGGACAGTAATTCAGATTAAAGTAAAATTATTTACCATCAACATTTAAGACATCTACAATGTCAGAATAATTACGTACATCACGTGATTCTAAAATCAATTTCAATATCTCAAAAATTACAGATGTTTATGACTACTAACTCAGTTTACAGAAATTAAAGATTAAAATAACCAACTTTTCAATGTGTCATGCAGTTTCAACAAATTTTGATTTAGATCACAGAATATTGTCTGTAGCTGCCATCTTGAAAGCGTAATATATGTTGCTGTTGTTGTTGTGGTCTTCAGTCCGGAGACTGGTCTGGTGCAGCACTCCACCCTACTCTATCCTGAGCAAGCCTTTTCATCTCCTCATAAGAACGGCAACCTACATCCCTCTGAATCTGCTTACTATATTCGTCTCTTGTTTTTCCTCTGCGAATTTTCCCCACGCACTTCCATCCAACGTAAAATTTACGATTCCTTGATGTCTAAGAATGTGTCCTACCAAACGATCTCTTTTTTTAGTGGAAGTATAAAAATTTATATTTCTTTGATGACTGACTTTAACTTATATAAAGTTACAATGAATATATAAACAGATCACCATATTCTACGCAGAAACGCTGTAAATGCAAGCAGCATGATTTACCTTTCCTACAGATAATTTAGCATGTCGATTTGCCAGTAATTTACGTAAATATTGTGTGGCATGCATGGTCAATCTCATGAAATATGATTTGTGTACTCAATTCAGACTTTATGAAAACTAATTAACAGTCCTTTATTGAATGGAAGACGATCAATAAATGAGGAAGCGGCCAATGTACAGAACAGGTGGGGAGTTGGTGTTTGTGAGGGAGAAGAGGAGCGAAAAAAAGAACTCCATGTCTAGTCTTGGCATAAGAAGGACCCTCCTGAATGATGGGAGTGATTCGATTGGGCAGAATGTTAAGATTTGCCAACGAACGGTCGCTTTGTGGGACTCTAAAATTTCGCGAGAACAAGTGTGTGCCACTGCAGCTGATATGTGTTTATGTTTTTACATAAGAACTTAGGATTGTAGAAATAGTGTGCGGAGAACTTAAACTATTTTGAACTGTTAACAATTTCATGTTGAGTGCTCCAAGAAATATACAGAGTTCCTGTTTCATCTTAAAGTAATAATTACTTAGTTGGGAGAAAGTGCTACCAATTTCTTATCGAAGACAATGCAACTGTTTAACTGTTTTATTCAATTTATGATTAATAATTCATCTGACCACTTCCAACAAGGAACCAATTTGATGGAATAAACCTTATTCAACTAAATCTCTGATGTTACAAAAATCAAATGTTCAAATGTTTGTATAGCTTATGGGACTTAACTACGGGGTCATCAGTCCCTAAACTTACAAACTACTTATGAACCAGCTAATCCTAAGGACGGCACAAATATCCATGCCCGAGGGGGGATTCGAACCCCCGACCGTAGTGGCCGTACAGACCGTGACTGGAGCGCCTCAGTCCATTCGGCCACCGCGGCCGGCTCTGATGTTGCGTACACATTTGCAAACGTTAGATGAAAACCCTTTTTTTTATCAATGAATCATTTAATTTATGTAATTTCTTTTATTTGTTTCGCAAACTACAGCCTATGCATAGAGTGTTTTTAACTACAGGTAAAACATAATATCTGCAACAAAGGTATTTGCTGGGGCATTAAAGCAGACATGTACGGTTCGAATCCAAAGATAAGGGACTGATGACTCCGCAGTTAAGTCTGATAAGATTGACAAACGTTTCGTTATAATTCCACTAGCATATGTGTAGTGTGTACGTAATAAATGGAGACCTTATAAAAACTAAGAGTTCGATTGTTCACAACCGTTTATCTCCAGAAGTTCTTGACCGATTGCTTTGAAATTTTGACACAACGTAGAATTCTAATAAATGAGTATAATTTTATATATATATATATATATATATATATATATATATATATATATATATATATATATATATATATCTTTATTGAATGCATATCTTTGTGACAGGTTTCCGCATTATAAAATTTATATCAAATCATATATTAAAAATTTGGTGCTTATAAACACGCACGTAAAACAATTCAACATGATGCCAGTGTTCCAAAGCACTCGGTAGATATGAGATTTTTGACGGTTCTAAGTAAGATAAAGTAGTATTGACAAGATTGAGGAATTGGAAGAAATTAACGTATGGAATGGAGAGGAGGAAATGAACAGGGATAACATCATGAAGAGATGGACAGGAAGAGCATGGAGGTGGAGAGGCACACAAATGGGAGGAAAGAGGTTCGGTTGTACTATCATAATGTTGGGGAGAGGAGGTGATGCACACGAATAGAAGGGAGATGGAAAGCGGGATATACAGAAAGAGAGGGGATAAGGAAAATGGCAAAGAGAGGGGGCCAGAGATAAGAGCATAAAGTGTAGGATATACACAGGTCGAAACAGTTAGGGAATCAGTTGAGATATCTAGGTTCTGAAGTATAGTCATCGATACAATAAACTATAATGGTTCGAAGTCTTTTCTTTCGTTTGTACGGAGTGGAGACAAGATTACAGCAACTGGAATAGTGGTAATAAAAGAAAGTTGCTGCAGATGGGTTGGTGTTAACTTATGTTTACTCTACCAAACGAATTACACAAGCAATTGGGTTCAGATAGTGTAGCAATCATGGAGCGCAATGCAACACATCGTGACTGACCCGAAGCTATGACACGAAGAAAAGTTGGAAACGGTACAGACACTGAAGGAGGTGGCTGTAGCTATTGGAATGTCCCAAAGTGTAATACCTAGGACCAGGACGCGTTTGCAGACAAGGGGAACCGTTAAAAATACACAAGGCCAAGTTAGTCCACGGGTAACATCAACAAGACATGTCTGGTATCTCCGGTTAGTGGTCCGTCGAGACAAGAGACTCATTTCAACTCAGGTGCAACGCACGCTTTCTTTGTTTCCTCCTCTTCAGCCCTTTTCCCGCATATGCAGGGTCGGCTTCGTTATTGCAGATTTGGCATGTTAGTAGTAACAGGGTGGCCGGATGCCCTTTCTGCCGCTACTTCCTGCCCCCTGGGAGGACATGTGTTCCCCAAATGTCTGTGTATACTGTTACATGTGTGAAAGTGTAAAGTGTTATGAAATGTTTGTGCATCGTGTAACTGAGGCGGGAATTGAGCACCAGGCCGGTATTCACCTAGGGGGATGTGAGAAACCTTCTAAAAACCACATCCAGGCTGACCGGCACTCCGACCCCTTCGTTAATCCGCCGGGCGGATTCGAACCGGGGCCGGTATGCCTCCCCGTCTCGGAAAGCGGTGCGCTAGACCACACGGCTAACCGAGCAGGTCAGCTGCAACGCACCCTCCAGGCAGCAAAAGAACACGCAACGTAAACGAAAACAGTCCGAAATCGCCTTTGGACATGTGGCCTCAACACACGGAGGCATATGGTGTGTGTCCCACTAAACCCACGACACCGTTTAACTTGCAAAAGCTGGGTGAAGAAACATCAGGATTGGAGTCGTAACGAATGGTCCCGAGTTCTGTTCACAGATGAGTCAAGATTTTGTGTTCAGCCGAACAAGGACCGTTCCTTCACATGGAGAGACCTTGGAACTCGGAACAATCCTCATTGGTGCAGGAAACGTCACTATACCATGGTGGTGGATGAATGGTGTGGGCAGGAAGCAGTATAGACGGACGTACGTACCTCCATGTCCTTCAGAATGGCGCTTCGACTTATCAGAGTTAGAGAAACTAGAGCATTCGACCTTTTGTTGTGCCCTACGCTTGTGCCATAGACGATTGGTTCCTTCTCGTGGACTATAATGCTCGTCCCCACGTAGTTCCAGCCGCGGCTGAATGGCCGAGCGCATTGACAAGCTATGCTCCGTTGGGGGTTAGAATCCTCGCTCGGGCATGGCTGTTTGTGTTGTCTTTAGTATAAGGTAGTTTATAAGTAGTTTGCAAGTTTAGGGACTGATGACTCCGCAATTAAGTCCATAAGCTACACATACATTTTAATTGAGCTGCATTTGTGGACAACATGCTTGCAGCCGAGGTAATTGAACGAATGGAGTGACCAACTTGTTCACCGGACTTCAACCTGATTGAGTATGTCTGGGATGCACTTGGCAGACGCATTGTAGCCAGACCAGAATCTCCCACAATGTTTGTAGAACTATATATTGCACTCATGGAAGAATGGCCAAATATCCCTCAAGAGCTGATTGATACCATCACTGTCCATGCCACAAAGGTGTGTAACTGTACTGGCCGTTCAAAATGATCACACACCACGTTAGAGGGCTACGATAATGACTTTTTCACTATTACGGTAGCACCATTGTTCCTCGCTCTAAGTAAACGCCAGGAAAATCTCATATAAAGAGTTGAGACAGTGAAGTATCGTACCGTATCACACGCAAATTACAATGTTAATGTTACCATATGTATATTGTGTTTGATATCTCACCTGATCCCATAATGGATTTGATAGTGTATAACCAGTTTCCATTTACAAATCACTTATTAAATTAACTCGTTAGAAATGTGTGGTTTATCTTCATTCTTTGCCGTGTAATCTGAAACAAGCCAAAGCAACGCGTGACTGTGTATAGCTGGTAAACTATATATGGACAGAGGGAAACTAATAAATTTAGTCCAAGAGAGGACGACTTTTTGACATTCTGAGGGTAAACGCCTTGTTAACCAGAGTACGGCTTGAAATATATGAGCTGAGGCCACAGCTTCAATGCAAACTACAAGCGTGCAAAGTCTGTATTGTATCTTTGACATGTAAATTATAAACTCAAAAAATGTTTTTGTTACCTAGGAAGGGCGGTGATTAATGTTGTTATAGTCACTCTTGTTTGGGTTAGCTCTTTACGAATTACCACGCTGATGTGGCAAAAATCGATACGTACATATATAGATGGCGCTTGCACTGCCTACAGAAGGTATAACAAGGCGGAGGAGTTAGCAGAGTTGTCATTTGTACTGCGATGATTCTTGCGAATCGGTTCACTAAAGTTATTATCACCAGACTTCAGAAATTGAAAGATTTGAACGAGGAGTAGTAAGAATAAAAAAAAAACATTCTACCAGGTAGACACCAACTTTCTTGACTTTCAGAAGGACCTCTACAGGCTTTCCCACTGTCGACAAACATACGCGTTGCTACTATTTCACGAAGAACGTGATTGGATTTAAGAGTTTCTAGCGATCAGAAAACTGTATTTCATTATCAACGAAGAGGTGTCTTCGACGTGAAAGAAATTGCTTTCGTGCCCCAACGGAGTGTTATAGGTCCATTAGTATTAACGATCTATCAGATAATTTAGGAAGTTCTATGAGGGTTTTCGAGTATAATGTTGCAGTATATCCAGTTGTCAATGTCGGAAATTTGCAGCGAGATGAAGAAGCATCTGTAACATATTGAAACTTGATACAGAGAGTGGCAATTGACACTTAACATAAACAAAAGTAACATAATGCGAATACCTGGTGAGAAAGATTGTATAATACGTGACGACTAACAATCATTAGAACAATTACTTCCACAAAGTTTCTGCGAATAGGCCTAAGGATATATGTAATTTCGATCGACCACTTGAAATAATCATGTGTAAGGCAGATGCCAGATTTACTGTAAGAATAACTGGCGATGTAGTCTATTAAGAAAGAAAGTATGTTGGAAAATACTCATTCGAGTAATACTCGTCAGTGTGGGATCCGTAGCACGTGGGACTGATGGAGACGGTAGAGAAGTTCAACAGGACAGCAGCACGCTTCGACATTGTTTCATTTAGTAAGCGCAAGAGCGTCACGGTGACGATCGGCAAACGCCGGTGGCAGACGCTACAAGAGAGGCGATCTACATCACACTAAGGGATTTTTTTCCCTTCAACGTATCAAGGTTATTTGTCTCTACAAGATTCAACTGATATACCGACAGCTTACGTAAACGCGTGAAAAAATGTAATAGGACACAGAGCGTACTCGACTGATCAATTTGAGTCGGCCGCAGTGGCCGAGCTGTCTGCAGAGTGCCAGTCACGGCCTGCACGGCTGCTGTGGTCGGGGGTTTCTCCAAGGCCCCTATGGTTTTTAATAGTGCTGGATCTTCCCTCTGTTCAGCTGTAACGTCGCCTCATTCAGTGAAGACTGAAATTTCATTTCTGCTGTTGGGTTCCACTACTGCATTCCTCGAGAGGCAGTCGATATCCTTGTGTTTGCGCCAGTTCTTGAATACTGTGACGTCGTACTCTTGGATTCTTGCTAGTCGACCTGGTGGATCCTTCAAGTTAGTCAGCCAACACAAAGACTGGTGGTCTGTAACGACGGTGAATAGTTTGCGAGACATTCTTTCTCAATTGTAGAGCAGGTTATCTCGGACTTTGAGAGTACTCTTGATGCATAGACTATCACCCTTTCAGCACCTTCCTGAATCTGCACAAGCACTGCACCAATCCCATACCTGATAGCGTCAGTATGAAGTTCGGTTTCCGCATTCTCGTCGTACAAGGTTAGAACTGGTGTGGAAGTTGGAGCCTCCTCAAATGCGCGGAAAGCTCTTTCTTTTGTCTCATCCCAGTAAAACTTGGCGTCTCTCTGCAGAAGTTCTTACAATGGACGTGCCTTGTTACAAAATCGTCGGTTGTATGAACACAGCCCTAGAAAACTTCTGAAGTCACGATTGTGTTGAGGAGTTGGAAATTCTGTAACTGCCCTTACTTTATCTTGATCAGGACGGACACCATCTCTGTTGACTAGGTACCCCAGGATTTTTATCTCTTTGGCGAGGAAGAAGCCGTTCTTTTGATTGAGGTGGAGTCTGAACACACTTCAACACATTTGACAGGCGACTCAGATGTTCTTCAAATGTTTTCGAGAAATCGACAGTGTTACCTAAATAGCAAAGACACGTCGTCCACTTAAGGTGTCGAAGCAAGTTTTCCATCATGTGTTCGAAAGTGGCAAGAGCATTACATAATTCAAATTGCATTACTTTGAATTCAAAGAGGCTGTCAGATGCAATAAAAGCCGTCTTTCCCCAGTGAGCTTCGTCAAATTCGATTTGCCAGGAACGTGTCTGCATGTCCATAGTTGAGCAGTATGTAGCTCCTTTTAAGCAGTCTAAGGTGTCGTCATTGCGTAGCAATGGGTAGACATCTTTCTTTGTGATTTTGTTCAGCCGCCGATAGTCGACACAGAATCGCCACGTGCCATCTTTCTTCTTTACGAGGACCACCGGAGATGACAAAGGATTCTCTGAAGGTTGAATAATGTCATTGTGTAACATCAGCTCCACTTCCTCCCAAATTATCTATCTTTCAGCTGCTGACACACAATACGAACGCTGCCTGATTGTTTGTTCCTTGGTCAGTCCCGGTCCTATTGGCAGTTTCACGGTTGTTTCTTCCAGCGTTTTGTCCTTACTAACAGCAGAGCATGGGCCTTCGTTGATGACGTTGAGCTCACCGTCATGGATTGGTTCAGCTGTCCCGATACACATCCCCATGGGAATAAGTTGGACTGCTCGTGACAATCCGTGATCCGAATCTCTCCTCGACCCTGGTTATGCTTATTATTGCCGCTGGTATGTAAATTTCTTTTGAGAGCCTAATAAACTCTTTTACTATCGACAAACACTTCACTGTTTAATCGGTCGTCTTTGTTTGTGATTCGAACTGTTCTCATTGTCAACGGCAGGATCGTCACATTGTCAACGGCAAATAACTTCCCAGAAAATACTGTACTACGTGAAACCGTCGGAACGACTTGCTCAATTTGCAGCTCAGATCTTCCACATTCAATGGGATGCCTGAAGGAAGTTCCATCCGAGGAAGACATTATGTATTCATTTTGTTAAAACGACATATTCAAACGGCTGGGCACTGTTGTTGATGGTTATTCTTGCGACACAAGTTGCTACTGGCTTGGTGTACTTCCCATTTGCGACCTTCAGCACACTTGCTCTCGTATCGCAGAACATATTCTTTTTTAGTGTGCGGCGGTAATTATCCGACAATACAGAGAAAGAAGATCTGGAATTAATCAGTGGCCGAACAGGTTGGCCCGCGGTTATGACGTTGATGAGATTTCCCGACATCTTAGCGACTGTCGTCCATGGAGGATTTTCATCTGCGGCAGCCTCACCTCCGTAGATGGTCGTCTCGCTTAGTTTTCCTGGGCGCGGCGGCTAGGGGAGCGGCTGGTACCTCAGTACGGCGACGGTGAACGGCAGCGGCGCGTCGGCGAGCGACCTCGTCCAGGGTACGGCGATGGGCTTCTTCCCGTAGGTCGTCTGAACTAATTAGCAGGTGGCTGCCAGGGATATAACTGTGCTGATGGCTGGCGTCTTGCGGCAAAATAATTGTCGAATACTCGCCTTCTCTCTTTGCAGTAGCGTACGACATGTCCAGGGCGCCCACAATGGAAACACACTGGTGAGTTGTCTTCTGTCCTCCAGACGTCTGTCCTGCGAGGCGTCATAGTTGCCGGGGGGAGTTGCTTGTGGCTGCGTCGACCGGTTTCTAGGCTGCCGTTTGGCGGCTGCAGCGTAAGTCATTGTAGGGCGAGGCCGTTCTTCACGTCGGGTGCGATTGGTGGGGCGGACAGGTGCTAATGTCTGAAATACCTCTTCTTCAGCGGCGTCGGCTTCCTCATGATTTACAGGGTTTACATCCATGGCCATAATCTGATGCTCGCTTGGTCAACAGCCCTAGCTGCAATCAACTGTTTCAATTCTTCTTTCTCAATTTGCCGTATGAGAGAAGCAAAGCCATGCTGGTCTCCCACAACGTCCATAGGGACTACAATGGGGAGTCCGTCATACTTCTTTTGTCATCCCTCTTTTGTTGCATCTCTTCAATCCGCTGGCACCACTTGATGAACTCTTTCGTCGTAGAGACGTATTTTATGAGAAGAGCTTGGTACACGACTTCTGCAATGCCCTTCATGAGGTGTGTGATTTTGTCGGCCTCAGTCATATCCGGTTAACTATATTACAAAGGGCCAAAACATTCTGTATGTATGACTGTGTCGGCTCACCATGTAGTTGAGCCCGGTTCTTCAGTTGTTCTTCCGCCGAGCGGATTTGTCGCTGGCGGTCTCCAAACGTCTTCTTAATTTCTGACTGGAACGTTTCCCAGTCATTCAGCTTCTCTTCGTTGTTTTCAAACCATTGCTGGGCTATTCCCTCCAGATAGAAATAAACGTTGGCCAAGCATATTGTATGATCTCACCTGTTATACTTGGCTTTTCGGTCGAACCCTTTTAGCTAATTGCTGGGGTTCTGTCCAGCGTCTCCAGAGAACACCAACGTGTTTCTGATGTGCACCTGGCTTACCGTTGATTTCGTGTCCATGGGGCTTCTGATGATACGACCTTTCGGAAGGATGTACTCAGTATATCCCTCGTATTCCGTTTCTAGTCCGTGTAAGCGATGGCTTTTACGTTGCCTAGTCGGAGCCACGGTCATGCAGCTGTTGCACAGGGTACCCAGCAGGTCCACCAAACAATGACGCGTTGAAATGGAAGCAGGGTTGACTTTGAAGGCAGGGTTGTCAACTGAACACAGCACTTATAGTGAAAGCATGTTTATTGCGAACTGAAACATAGACGCAGCACTATCTGCCTCTCGGGCAGAGTGCTCTGCTATTTATACACAGACAGAATGTACCAGAAATTAAAAGAATAGTTAACATTAGAAACATGTAGAAATTATAGGGGAACATAAAAAACATGTAGCACATTCTGGAAATGATAAATAAAAAGAAATATATTTTTGCAGGAGGACGGGATTGAACCGTCGTCTATCTGCACCGCAATTGGTGACACTATACTTGGCTTCACGCCGGAAGTCGGACAACTTGTGGCCTTGTGACAGTTCCCAAGTTCCTGTTTAAATAAATAAAAATTAAAAAAATTAAAAAAAAAGGTCGGCGAAGGTTCGGGAAAGGGAATTTGAAGGTGGAGTTACTGCATTACTAGCGTGTGAGGTATTTTTCCGTGGTCTTACGACAGTGACTGTCAAAATCGTAGTTACGAATGCTGTGGGAGTGTTTTCAACCAGTACTGCTGTTCGGTAGTTAGAGTGGTTTGGACAAGCATATTGCGCCATATCGCTAGTTTCTGGTCTGAATATAGTCTTACAATTAGTAACTGCGCCGCCGATGCCGTCTGTAAACAGTATGTCTTTACTGCCATCAGAAAAATAAACTGAACGTTTTCACTGTCGTCTGCGAACAATGTTTGCACTGCTGTCTGGCGAGGAACATCTTGAGAGCGAGGTCGCAAGTTGCACCAGAGAACTTTGTGTTATCGATCACAACAGACAAAACGTTTGTAGTTACTAATGGCCCCTATGTGCATGAGGAGGGCAACAGAAAACGAGTAGCTGCCTCCTTCTTTTTATTTTATTTTATTTTTTTTAAATCCCACCATGTCGTAACTAGCAGGTGACCATCAGTAAATTCCTACTGCCACTTCTTCGCTGTTAATTTTAGATCTGGTAGTCACACCTGATTACCAACTCATCCTGTGAAAACCGCACATTAATAGCAATTTCCATTTGTGGTGCAAGTTTTAATTGACTCACGCTATATAGTCAGATATATGTCAACAACGGAGTAAGGGGCTTCCAAAACAAAAGAAAAACTCGACGATTCCGAACCTTTGGAATTGCAGTTCCCAAGCGAGGGGCCGAAGTGAGATTACACTCTAATCGTTTACGGAAATGCTGCATTTCAAACACCTGTCCTGGCCGGCATTCAGTATTTCTGAATGAGTGCCCTAAATCTCTAAAGATAAGTGGTGGCATGGTTCCTATGAAGCAGTACGACCGATTTTCCATCTCATACTTCCACAATTTGAGTTTGTGGTCTGTCTCTAGAACCCTAATGCAAGGTCCGCTTTTCCTCCTATTCTTCCTCAATCTGACGTAGTACTTCGCCTATAACTCCCTCAGCCTTTATAGGAAGCTAAATTCCAATCTTTCTTATTTAACTAAATTGTCAGTAAATATCATTTTTCATACATCACAATCATTAGTTGGTTTATTCACTGCTGGTGTTGTGATGTAATATCTTCTATTAAGTAATTGAATTGTCAACTAGACTTTTCATTCTTCATTTCTTATTAATCCAGATAGCATGGAGTTATCTTTGGATCAATTTTGTTCTAAGAAGCTATTAATTACCTTCATATGACTGCACAAGATTAGTATAAGTGATTTTTTTTCACAATCACGCCATTAGTTTTGCAATACCGCCTTTCTTTCTGGAATGACGTCAAAATGAATGTTTTATAATTTTAATCTGATGAATCGTTATTATTAAAACAACATTTAAGATGAAATACATACATATAAATGTCTCAAAAATTGAAGAAATTTCAAGAAATATGAACCCAACTACGAGGAAGTCTTCAGTCTCTTCTGTAGGAACCTCAACTTTGCAGATATATCCAACCACTTTGAAATCAACAATACAATCTAAAATTGATCTGCAATGGGAGAAGGCTATTCAAAGAAATAAAATATGACACTGTACACGAATACTTATGACAAGAATAAAAAAATAAGCTGCCAATCTCATGATTCTGGAAGGGCGTCAGCGCTATCTGGGTTAATACGATCAGAAGAGGTAGCCTGGCAATCTACTTCGCTTGCTCTTTCTCGGGTTCTCCTTCAATCTATTTCACCCCGAGTACATTTACATACCACAAAACCAGCTTGTTGTGCGGAAATATGAGATTTCAAGAATTTTTTTAGGAGTTGATTCATTATGTGGTGTTTGAATTTGTTAGTTAGTAAACCATATAATGCAGTTCTGTAAGAGGACTGATGACCTAGATGTTTAGTCCCGTCAAAACAACAACAACAACAACAACAATAGTTCTGTAATTGGAGCAGAGACTTACCGATCCATTTTTGTTTAGAGGAATTAGGATACTGGTCGTCCCATCTTTAGGCCATCTACCGTTTTTCATTCAAAATATTTATTACCTTACCCCCACCTGTTGCCATAATTAAACTTTTGTATGATGCACTTACAAACTTCAAATGTAACATTACATTTAGAGATTAAACTCTCCCATACCGCAGCAATTCGAGACACTAAGTTGAGACCCATGACAAGTCACTGACGTACAAAATTCATCTCCGGAATGTGGCAACTAAAAACACTTCAGCAATCAACAGGAGCAGTCAGATTTAGCTCTATCACGCACACATGCAGAATACTGGAATTGCACCGGTCTAAACCGGATTTAAGCGGAACTAATTTACACGCAGTTGAGTCAATAAATACAACCCATTACACGGTGTATTCGTCCCACAGACATGCATAGGCTGCCGATTACCAATCATATTCCATTGCCACCCATTAGAAGGTCGCAGACATTGCTAAATTGAGAGCCAGAAAAAAGCGTTCCCGAAGAGTTTAGAGTTTGGCTTGGATATCTACCTCTACATATTTAGTCTGCAAATAACAAATAAATGCTTGGCAGAGGGTTCATCGAACCGTATCCATAATACTAACAATGCCTGTTGCCAAAATTCGACCAACTGTTAACCATTTAAGGGGCAGCCCTCAGTCGCAAAGTACGAATGTAATCGTAACCAGGTTTCAATGCCGCTATGGGCACCTTCTTCAGAGGAAGATGAATATGTTAAAACTACATGTCAAGATCAAAAATATCTGACATAATCAGATAAAAACTAAATAATTGTGGCCAGGCGGAGCAGTCACTAGGGGCTGCAATGTCTCCGCTGCCAACGTCGACAGATAACGTCGACGCCATTGTGAAAGGCGTGTTATAGGATTAGAAGAGCATGTTCTCTTGATGGAGCGAATGGAGCGATCTACTGCCTGTTCGAATCTCTGGAACAGATCTGAAGCGAATGCCACGAAGTGATTACTTCATCTTCGGAATCAAATCAACGTCACAAGGACGTAAGTGCGGGGAGTATGGTGAATGCTACAGTACTTCCCAGTCCCCTCGACCGAACAGAACAGCCAAAGTCTGTGCTGTATGCGCCTGCGCATTGTCGAGCAAAATCATGGGTGGGTTGCGCAGAGTTACTCCGCTTCTTTCGCAAAGCCGGTCGCAGGTCCTCATAGACGCTAGGACGACCTGCCCGCTGCATGTCTGCCACAGTTTGCCGACCTTCATGAAGGATTTTTCCAACGTGCCGCTATTTCCCGCACGCCTCTTTAAACCTTGATGACACTGTCGTGCTATACTACCTCTGGCACATTTAGTCTTGATCCAACTCAGTTCTTCCTGTTTCGAAAACATAGTGAAACCGTTACGTTAGCCCGCTCGCTCACAAGTAACTGGTTTTCCCTCGATTGTGCGCACGTCGGTACGTGGAATGGGCGAGTCCATTTGCTCGGAGGTAAGGTAGGTATGTCAACAACGTGTGCTATCAGCGACAATAGCAGATTCCATTGTATAGCGTCTCCACAAGCAGTCTTTCCATTATTTGCGTTCCAACTCTCGTATTTAATCCTCTGTCATTACGCTGCAGTGCGATGGCCAAATCATTATGTTTGTTTTAGAAAATACGACATATAATATTTTTATAGTCTCTATAAATATGCTTAGGTTAGTTATTAGACAACAACTGATGACAAAGTAATCGAATATATGTTTGTTTTCATAGATACCAACTGAAATAACCGACTTCGTGTTACATGAATTTCACAGCTATTTGTGGTGGAACGAAATCGTCGCGAGACTTTCATTTTTGTACATTTTAAGTTTTTTGTTGTGCAGTGCTATGTCTTGGTGTTGCAATTTTGGGTATTATCCTGAAAGAAAAACTGTGTCAATAAAGCACGTCAGTTACAAATCCTTTTTTAATTCATTTTGAACAACTACAACTCCCTTATTATATGGAAATGCAGGGTTCAGCGACTGTTACAATACAATTAAACTTTTAAGGGGCAGGCCTCAGTCGCAAAGTACGAATATAATCGTAACCAGGTTTCAATGCCGCTGCGCAACCCACTCATGATTTTGCCCGACAATGCGCAGGCGCATAGAGCAGCACAAACTTTGGCTGTTCTGTTCGGTCGAGGGGACTAGGAAGTACTGTAGCATCCACCATACTCCCCGCACTTACGTCCTTGTGACGTTGATTTGATTCCGAAGATGAAGTAACCAGTTCGTGGCATTCGCTTCAGATCTGTTCCAGAGATTCGAACAGGCAGTAGACCGCTCCATTCGCACCATAAAGAGAACATGCTCTTCTAATGCTATAACACGCCTTTCACAATGGTGGCAACGGGTTCTACACAATTCTGGTGACTACTTTGAAGGACAGTAACAGGTGCAAACATTTAACGCTTTTGTATCGGTTGTGAAATAAAGTTGCCAGAATTTAAGTTTCAACCCTCGTGTAACTACTTTGACAATTGCAGACTCTGATACTAACAAAATCGACATGAATTACAGTCATGCGTCCAGAGTTCTGATGGATGATATTGTTACTCTCTCTATAAATATTGGTACGATACTGATTAGATAGTAATTTATGACAAAGTTGATGAATAGATGATTTCGTAGATACCAAATAAAATTAATATCCTGTGGCAGAGCACGTTCTCCAACATTACTCCAGTGACTTTGACACGTGTTACACTATGCGTGTCATCTGGATACTCACACCTATCACCAGTCCCTCAGAGCTACAGAGATAGAAACATGCCCTCGAACACATCGTTTCCTCCCCCATCCTCCTAGCTTAAACCTACATTAACCTTTTCCCCTCCACCATATTCAATCCACTTACTCATCTGTCATTTCTCACTCTCCCTTTGTATGTGTGTGTGTGCGCGCGCATCTAATCTTCCCTTAATTAATCTTAATCTACCCCATCCCCCTCCACTCAGCGTTATTCGGTTTACTTCTTGAGCTATCCTTTTTCGTTTGCTATTGGCATGTCTCAGGGCTCAGTTCTATCATGCTATATTTCTGACTTCCAAAGATGACCCATCCCTAACTTATAGCTTAGGTTGTGCGTAACCTATCCCTTCTGCCCCTCTATTTTCCCTCCTCTCCTACCTAACGAATGAAAATACTGTATTTCCGAAAGCTAGCGCCACATTTATATACGTCTACATTTATCTTTTTTTGTGTGTGACTATCGTCGGCACCAAGCTTAGGTAAGTCCAGAGCAGTAACTCTGTCTCTTTCGAACAATACCATACAAAATAACTGACTTGGTTTCATGTGAGATCTCACAGCTTTTTGTAGTGGAAGTTAATTGCATTTTATGTTTTTGATGGTATCTGAATTTTTTCGTAGGTGTTCCTCCTATCCTTCTTCTTGGGTAGCATTCTTTGTATGTAATTTACGGATTTTCTCAAGACCCATAACGTGTCTTTTGGTTTTTCTCAGAGGCTTTAATGTAACAATATTAGACATGTTTGGACTATAAGCGCTTATAAGTCGATTATATTCAGCATCGCGAATCAGTCAGTTTTGATGACATTCAAATCGACATTGATCAGATGAAATCCACGCAGTGTTTTCACGCTGGAGAGTGCTGTGTACTCTTAAGCGCATGTGAACCCTGAAGAATACGTATCAATCAGTGCACTGTTTACACCTACATTTTAACGTGAAATATCTATTGTTTCTAGCGACCCCTCTCATCGCAGTGAGGTGTGAATTAGATTAAAATAAGGTCAGAAAATAACTTTCTCCATCAGGCACAGAACCCACGACCTCTATCGTACGTGCCCAGTGCTTTATCGCTAGCCAATTACTATTGCTCTTATACTAATATATATTTAGGGTATTTTATTGTAAGAGCCGAAAAACAGAAAGTTCAAAACTGTTGAAATGTTTTGTAAAGCTTACGGCACTTAATCGTGGGGTCATCAGTCCCTAAACTACTTATGAGCTAGCTTATACTAAAGACGGCACAAACATCCATGCCCGAGGGGGGATTCGAACCTCCGACGGAGAACGGCCTCGCACATCGTATCATAGCGCCTCAATGCGCTCGGCCGCTCTGCCGCGGCTCTGTAATTTCGAAAACGGGGTTCAAATTTAGGTATGTCTGACTTTCTCGTTTCATTATGGGCTGAACACTAACTAAGTACATCATCTGAAGTTTCTCTGTGTCCTAGAAATACGATAGGTGAGTGAGTGATAAAATTGTCGACATTGGCAACATTTTGTAAGGGGAAAGGTATGAAACAGTACAATTTTGGAATAATACTAGGTATAGCAGGCTGTCAGGGTCACCGAAGATTCAGGTTTCTATCTTTATCCACAAAAAATTTACAGGAGAAGAGTCTAAAGTTTCATGAAGCGCTTAGAGAAAAGGTTGGTTTCGCCGTGCTTCTGTTTGTTAGCCGCAGCTCGACTTTAGCGGAGGTACTTCCGGGTCCTCAGATTATGATGTAATAACAGCTGCTGAAATAAAAGAGGAACGTTTTTATCTTCATCACTCTAGGCTCCTGCTGACTCTTTAGCTCCTTCTGACGTCATTATTTACCATTTGGTGAACTTTCAGTATCATGTATGCTGCATCAGTTGCGTATTTAGGTCTCCACATTATTGTTAAACAGAAATCAATCAATCCTGCTTCAGCAACCTATTTAATTGTTGTACCTTCATTCTCAATATCAAATCCGCGATTCTTTTTTCCTTGTTTGCGTGTAGCATACAGTGCACTTCACCCAGAATAAATGCAATCCAATAAATTTCTGGCGTGCAGCCGGGCAAATTCCAGTTTTTCCACTGATATTTCGATCGCGTATCGTCCGGGCATCCTCAGAGTGAGTCCAAGACTGCCGACAAGTTGCCAGGAGCGGTCTTGTATGTCCCATCGCGGTGGCACTGCGCATTCGGTTCACAGATGCTAGTCGGCGGCAAAGAGGTACGCTTAACATGCGCGCCCCCCGCGGCAAAAGGAATCAGGTATTCGATTCTATTATCGATAGATCTTCTGCGGTGGCAGCACCTTGACGACTTCTCTGAAATTATGTTATACCAAGTGCAGGATTCCACGCCTTGTCCAATTATATTAAATTGTCTGCTAATCTAATTTCTAATGCTTCTTTGGAAATTGATTTCCAAAATGACGAGGTAGGTGTTAAAATTTTAACATCACAATAATTATTCCAGTGACTTGTATCTAAACAATATTCTGGCACAGCTGATTTGTCTGGTTGTAAGAAGCGAGTTTACTGTCGGTGTTCCACAAATCCTCGTGGACAGTGCGTGTTGTTTTTCCTATATCTGTGAACGATCTCAATTTCTGCATGGAATCTGATACACACCAGACTTCCGAAGCCACAAATCATCTTTAACAGACCCAACTAAACTCCGATCTTCATAGCTGGCCGAAAGATGACCTTAACATGATGTTTTATGAGTATCCTATTTATCTTTGAGGAGAGAGAATCCACGTATGGCAAAAATGCTCTCAATCTGAACGTATCCTCTTCTTGATGATCACGTATTTACATCGTAGGTTTCACCTTGACTGCTCTGCGAATTTGTTGCTCGGAATATCCATTCACTTTGAATATGCTCTTTAGGTGTGTGAGCTCTTTTTGCAAGTTCTCGCCGTCAGTTATACAGTGTACTCTGTGCACCAATGTTTTAAGAACACCTGCAGTTTGTGAAGGATGATGGCAGCTACTGGCGTGTAAATGCAGATTTGTACATGTCGGTTTCCGATATACAGCATGTCCTAATGTGTCATCAGTTTGGCTACGAACAAGGACATCCAAGAAAGGAAGGCAGCCATTTTTTCTGTTTCCACAGTAAATTTGATACTATCGTGGATGGAATTTAAATGATCGAGAAATCGATGTAACTCATCTTTCCCGTGAGGCCATACTACAAATGTGTCGTCCACGTATCTCCAGAAGACTGTTGGTTTAAAACTTACAGAGGCCAGATCTTCGTCCTCAAAGTGTTCCATAAATAAATTAGCCACAAGAGGGGAGAGGAGGCGCCCCATGGCGACTCCGTCAATCTGCTCATAAAATTCACCATCAAACTGAAAATAAGATGACCGCAGTACTTGCTCAAATAAGGCTGCGATGTCCTAGTCAAAATAGTGGCCAATAAGAGGCAGAGAATCTATTAAAGTTACATTGGTAAATAAATGATGCCACGTGAAAGCTCACCAACACATTAAGCCTGAGGCTGTTAGGCCTCTGAATGAAATCCATGGAATTACGAATGCGGTGACAACATTTTCCCGCAAATGGCTTCATAATGAAGCATAAACTTGGCAGAAAGAGACACTGGAGAACCAATAATCCTTATTATTGGCCACATAGGTAGCTCTTGTAGACGCTCGTCTTTAACCAGTTTATGAACTTTAGGAAGTCCATAAAATCTTGGAGATACTGCCACTCGCCCTTTCAAACCTCTTATAACTTCCTTTTCCAGCGATGAAGCAGTCAGTAAAGCAGCAGTCCATATTGTCACCTTGCTGGTTGGGTATTTTCTGATCTTTCTGTACTCACCGGAACATAGTAAATCGAAGATCTTACCTTATAAACTTCCTGAAGCAGTAGAACGGAAGCATTGTGTTCATCAGTACGTAAGACGACAGTGCCAGTGTCCTCACAGAGTTAACATATGGGTAACCTCTCTTCCTTAGAAATATTACTTTTTTGTGGGCGATATTTCGTAATTGTTCGCCAAATTCCACGCCTAATTTATTCAGCTGATACTTCTGATAGCGGCCAGACAGCTTCTTCGACGGCACTGATGAAAAATGGTATCGGAAAGGTCTTTGGAGTACAGGAAAAATTAAGACAGAGATTGTAGCTTGTAGTGTTACTCACACACAAGACAAGTCTATGTGTGCATGACCGCGCTTACTATATGGCTTATTTGCCAATCACTACATGGGGCTCTTCATTAATATTGTTTGCAGTTGAAATTTCCATTAATATCATAATAATTCTTCCCTAGTAAATATTTTACTGCTCCATGAGCTCAGCTAATCTGTACCTCTTGCAGTCAAACAATTTCTCACGTAATGCTTCGAAATACTTGAGTCCGAAGACTGTTTTCAGCGTGAGAAGGAAAGAGAGAAAAATCAAGCATTTACTGCTAAATGAAATTTAAACGACGAAGACAGACTTTTAAACACATGAGCTGTTAATTGTACCTTCCGTTACAGCAGCATACTTAAGACTAGCTCTTCTTTCTTATTACAACGACAATGTTTACTGAAACAAAAGAGCATAGTCTCTCTTAATCATAATTGTTCTTAGAGACTGTGACACTTCAAAGCACATCCATGGCGGTACCAGCAAGTGGATTTCTCGACAGATTACCTGTAGGGAAAAGAAAAATCGAAAAAGAAATATCTTGCTACAAAAAGTCCCCAATAAACATTTTTAGTGATCTTATGTCGGTTCATAGGGGTGTAGTGAAACTCGTTACACTACAAGCTATGTCCAAATTCTTTCCCGTTAAATTGATAACAGGGCGTCGAACGACAGATGCTACCTGAGGAAGCTGGCCTAATCGGCTATACTCGCTCATCTGTCTTCCAGTAGCCACTTCATGAACCCAGTCAGACTTGGCCCATGTTGTACCATCAACCCAGTTCCATGAGTCAACAGATGAAACAGATGCTATTATCAAATTCAATCAATACAGGTCTTCAGAAACAATATTCAACTTTCTACGAGTAAAACTGATCCTTCCTATAACAATAGCACAACCAGCCTTATGCAAAATTCTACTAATTGTAACATTCTTGTCGAAGTGTACCAACCTTGCAAATTTTGAAACAATTGCTTACGCCGTGAAAAGTTTAAAATGCACATATTTATAATGCGTGTGAGTGAAGAAACAACTACTTTTCCGAGAAGCTCTCGTGCTGGCGAAACATCCTTTTACTATGAAGAGGAAGAACAGAGAATCCCTCGAATTAGCCAAGCGACCCGCCAACATGAATAGAGAAGACGGGTACAGACTTCCGGCGTCCAGGCTGTCAGCAGTGTCAGCGACACGAGACTACAGCCCTCGCAAAGCAACTCAGCCAGGGTTTGGGGAGTCCCTGCGGCCGTAACTACACCACACTGCAGAAGCCGTGCCGGAGTAGCCGAGCTGTCTGGAGCATCACGTTACGGATCGCGCGGCCTCCCGCGTCGGAGGTTCGAATCCTCCCTCGGGCAGGGATGTGTGTGTTGTCCTTCGGTTAGTTTAAGTTAGTTTAAGTAGTTTGTAAGACTAGGGACTTTTGTGACGCCCAGTGATGGAATGGGGAACTGATGACCTTGCCGTTGTGTTCTCCTAAAACATCCCAACAACAAAAACAAGACTAGGGACTGATGACCAACGTAGTTAGGTCCCATTGAATTACACACATGTGAACACTGCAGTACACGGAGCGCACGCTCACCGCCGCCCGCAACAGCCTACTAGTAAACAGTGGCACCACACAAGTGTCGTCCACTGACCCCAATTCGCCTGTTCCAACCAGTGGCAAATAACTATGGAAACACCAAGTGACGTCGTCTATTTCCACCAATGACGCGAAATAATGCGACCACCAATGGCAACAAAAGTACAAAATACTCTTTGTGTAGACCAATCAACGACGGCCATATCCACCAATGATGGACATTCTGCAAATACCAATAAGTAACCCCCGCCGGCCGCGGTGGCCGAGGTGACTGAGGCGCTCCAGTCACGGTCAGCACGGCCACTACGGTCGGGGGTTCGAATCCCCCCTCGGGCATGGATATTTGTGCCGTCCTAGTTCGTAAGTAGTTCATAAGTAGTTTGTAAGTTTAGGGACTGATGACCCCGTAGTTAAGTCCCATAATATTTAGAAAAAAAAAAGAAACCCCCACATCCACCCTCCCCTCCCCCCGCCCCGGTCTTATCCTTCTCAAACCACTATTACACAGGTTTTCTCATTTATCATGACCACCCAAAACAGCAATTGTAAAACGTCGCCGTGGTGGAATGGCGGTGCGCACTGAGACGCCGTTCTGGGATGCGCGCGGCTGTTCGCCGTCGGGGGTTCGAGATCCCCCTCGGGCATGGGTGTTTGTGCTGTCATTTGGTTAGTTTAACTTAGTTCAAGTAGTTTGTAAGCTACGGACTAATAACCCAGAGATTTACACACATTTGAATATTTTTTGTAAGTCAGAGCCTCATGAATGTAAATATTTTGAAATATTTTAAGACGTAATCATACGTGTTCTTAACACAACTTACAAGTTTTTAAATGGACGCCCTGTATTATTTCATCAGAAATCTATAGCATTACACATCACATAAACAATGGCGTTGATTGCATCGCAATACGCCAATTACATCCCGAAATATTATGAAGTTGACGCTTGAAATACGCGAAACGCGCGGCTAGCGCTCGTCCTTAGCAGCATGGGGTTCTCGTGCGAGTTTCAGCACATGCGCTAGCCGTGCGTTTCGCGTATTTCAAGCGTCAACTTCGCTGCAAATTATCTCGGGATGTGACTGGCGAAATCAACGCCATTGTTTATATGATTTGACATGCTATAGATTGCTGATGAAATAATATAGGTTGTCCATTGCAAACACATAAGTCTGTTCAAATGTTTGTAAATCTATCGGACCAAACTGTGTGGTCATCAGTCCGTAGCATACAAACTAATTCAACTAAGGTAAACTAACCTAAGGACAAACACATACACCCATGCCCCACGGAGGACTCGAACCTCCGACGGCGAGCAATCGCGCGCTCCGCAGCAAGGCGCATTACACCGCTCGGCTACTCCATTGCGGCCATAATTCTGTGTTAAGACACACACACACACACACACACACACACACACACACACATATATATATATATATATATATATATATATATATATATATATATGTGTGTGTGTGTGTGTGTGTGTGTGTGTGTGTGTGTGTGTGTGTGTGTGTGTGTTTTAACGTATCAAGCTCTTGAGGTAGCCCCAAACGAAAAAAATCATTTATACATGACTTTTTCTTTTGGGGCTACCTCTAGAGCTTGATTCGTTAAATCAGAAATTTCGGGATGAAATTCACAGTATCCCAGCTGAGATATTGCAGCGCTCAATGAGGCATCACCACTGCAGACTTCGCGAATGTATTCCTACAGTAGGACGCCGTGTAAAGGACGTAATTTTTAAAAACTGTAAAATGACATCAATGTTTCTTAAATGCCAAAGTTGTAAGATTTTAGTTACTATGATCTAAAATTCTTTTGAAACTTCCTGGCAGATTAAAATTGTGTGCCGGAACCGGGACTCGAACTTGGAACCTTTGCCTTTCGTGGCAAGCGCACGGGGCTGTGGCTAAGTCACATCTCCACCATCTCCTTTCTTCCAGGAGAGCTAGTCTTGCATGGTTCGCAGGAGAGCTTCTGTGATGTTTGGAAAGTAGGAGGCGAGGTACTGGCGGAAGTGAAGACGTGTGGCGGCATTGTGAGTCGCGTCATGATAGCACAGTCGGTAGTGCGCTTGTCCGCGAAAGGTAAAGGGCCCAGGTTCGAGTCCTGGTTCCGGTACACAAATTTAATCTGCCAGGAAGTTTAGTATCAGCGCACACTCAGCTGCAGAGTGAGGGTTTCATTCTTTAAATTTCTTTTCTTCATCACTTCTAGTTTTATAGGATTTTGGAAATATCACCTTGTACTTCGAATTCGTAATACTAAATGAGTTAGAGCTATAATACGAAATGAAATGATTGTACACAGTGCTTCACAGAGGTACACCGCAAGTGAATGCAGTACCCAGATAGATGCACATTCACCCAGCCGATGTTTCCTGCACAGGCTGTAGCGGCCCATCGGAGAAATTAACGTTTTAATAATGTATTAGCTCTAATTTGGGCAAACGATGCTCATCCAGCTCTGAAGGAAGTGTCAAGGCGTGAGCACGGAAAACCCTTTCAAGCCGTCGAGGCGTCGGCCGGCCGTACGGCGGTATAAATCACAGGGCCCGGCCGGCCCTTCAGCTGAGCAGCAGAGGAAGGCCTGCGCCCCCAAATTGCAGGCTGTCCGGCGGGAGATTTATTCGGCTGAGAGGCGTCTTTGTGTTGACGCCGGTGGCGGCGGCGATGGCGGCCAATCGGCGCTGATTGGCCGAGATACGGCGGGCACCCACGCCGCCGGCCGGCAGCGCTTCGGCCGCGGTGACGCTTCTAGGAAGGCCGCGGGCGCCTTCCCACGCGCGCGGCGTACGCATTGTTTTAGCGGGGCTCCGCGAGCGGCCACGAGGCATCGCGCCGTATCCCAAAGTCCGTACACGTCACTTTTCTAGGAAGGTCGATGTGCAGTGACTAGGCACATGTCGTCGAACGGTCGCGAAGGTGTCTCGTTTGCGCTAAGGCCCTGTGTGGCGCCAAATCCGCGGCGGACGCCATTTGTTGATTATGCTGGAGCGATAGCTCCTTACTTAACAGTCATATACAACCGCTCTCTCATAGAAGGATCTGTACCAAAAGATTGGAAAGTTGCCCACGTCACACGTATGTTCAAGAAAGGCAGTAGGAGTAACCCACTAAACTACAGGCCTATTTCATTGACGTCAATTTGCAGCAGGGTTTTGGAACATATCCTGTATTCAAATATTATGAATTATCTCGAACAGAACGATCTATTGACCCAAGGTCAATACGAATTTAGAAAATATCGCTCTTGCGAAACACAACTAGCTCTTTATTCACACGAAGTGATGGGTACTACCGACAAAGGTTCGAAACTCGATTCCGTATTTCTTGATTTCCAGAAAGCTTTTGACACCGTACATCACACACGGCTTTTAATCAAATTGCGTGGTTATGGTATATCGCCCCAAATTTGCGATTGGATAGGGGAATTCTTGTCAGAGAGGACACAGTTCGTAGTAATCGATGGTAAAGCATCGACTAAGACAGAGGTGATATCCGGCGTTCCACAGGGTAGTGTTATTGGTCCTCTGCTGTTCCTTATTTACATAAACGATTTAGGGGAAAATCTAAGTACCTCTCTTAGGTTGTTTGTAGATGACGTCGTCATTTACCGTGTAGTAAAATCATCTGAAGATCAAAACCAACTGCAGTACGATCTGAATAAGATACCAATATGGTGTAAAAATTGGCAATTGGCTCTAAATAATGAGAAGTGTGAAGTCGTCCACATGAGTACGAAAAGAAATCCGTTAAACTTTATTTACAAGATAAATCAGTCAAAAGTGAAGGCCGTAAACTCCACAAAATACCTAGGAATTACTATTACTTCAGGCTTAAATTGGAAAGAACACGTAGATAATATCGTGGGAAAGGCGAACGAGAGACTGAGTTTTATTGGCAGAACACTTAAAACATGCAACAGAACTACAAAAGAAACTGCATACACTACACTTGCCCGTCCATTTTTGGAGTATTGCAGCCCAGTGTGGGATCCTTATCAGGTGGGTTTGACGGAGGACATCGAAAGAGTCCAAAGAAGGGCAACTCTTTTCGTATTGTCACGATACAGGGGAGACAGCGTTACGGAAATGATACAGGATCTGGGATGGGAATCATTACAACAACGGCGGTTATCGCTGTGGCGTGGGCTACTTGCAAAACTCTCCTTCGAATGCGAAAATATATTGTTGACTCCCACTTACATAGGTAGAAATGATCATCAGAATAAAATGCTAGAAATCAAAGCTCGAACGGAGAGATTCAAGTGTTATTTCATCCCGCGCGTTATTCGAATGGAATGGGATGGAATGGGAGTATAATGGTGGTTCGATGAACCCTCTGCCAGGTACTTAAATGTGATTTTCAGAGTATCCCATGTAGATGTAGATGTTTGTTCCACACGGCTCTCGTACTCCCATAGTGAGACACAGACCTCTCTGCAGTACACCGAGATTATGGTCACATCTCGATTGGACGGCCGCTTCCGCCAGAGTTTCGAGTCCCTCCTCAAACATGGATGTGTGTATGGTCCTTAGTCTAAGTTACGCTCCTGGCCATTAAAATTGCTACACCTCGAAGATGACGTGGTACAGACGCGAAATTTAACCGACAGGAAGAAGATGCTGTGATATGCAAATGATTAGCTTATCAGAACATTCACACAAGATTGGCGCCGGTGGCGACACCTACAACGTGCTGATATGAGGAAACTTTCCAACCGATTTCTCGTATACAAACAGCAGCTGACCGGCGTTGCCTGGTGAAACGTTGTTGTGATACCTCGTGTAAGGAGGAGAAATGCGTACCATTACGTTTTCGACTTTGATAAAGGTCGGATTGTAGCCTATCGCGATTGCGGTTTATCGTATCCCGACATTGCTAATCGCGTTGGTCGCGATCCAATGACTGTTAGCAAATTATTGAATTGGTGGGTTCAGAATGGCAATACGGAACGCCGTGCTGGATCCCAACGGCCTCGTATCACTAGCAGTCGAGTTGACAGGCATTTTATCCATATGGCTGTAACGGATCGTGCAGCGACGTCTAGATGCCCGAGTCAACATCTACATCTACATGGGATACTCTGCAAATCACATTTAAGTGCCTGGCAAAGGGTTCATCGAACCACCATTATACTATTTATCTCCCATTTCATTCTCGAATAGCGCGCGGGAAGAAAGAACACCTGAATCTCTCTGCTCGAGCTCTGATTTCCCCATATTTTATTCAGATGATCATTTCTACCTAGGTAAGTGGAAGTCAACAATATATTTTCGCATTCGGAGGAGAATGTTGGCGATTGGAGTTTCGTAAGTAGCCCACGCCGCAGCGATAAGCGCCGTTGTTGTAATGATTCCCATCCCAGATCCTGTATCATTTCCCTAACGCTGTCTCCTCTGTATCGTCACAATACGAAACGAGCTGCCCTTCTTTGGACTCTTTCGATATCCTCCGTCAAACCCACCTGATAAGGACTCCACACTGGGCAGTGATACTCCAAAAAAGGACGGACATGCGTTGTGTACGCAGTTTCTTTAGTAGTTCTGTTCCATCTTTCAAGGGTTCTGCCAATAAAACGCAGTCTCTCATTCGCCTTTCACACGACATTATCTACGTGTTATTTCCAATTTCAGTCTGAAGTATTATTAATTCCTAGGTATTTTGATGGGTTTACGCCCTTCACTTTTGATCGATTTATCTTGTAAGCAAAATTTAACGGATTTCTTTTCGTACTCATGTGGACAACTTCACACTTCTCATTATTTAGAGTCAAAAGCCAATTTTTATACCATAGAGATATGTTATTCAGATCGTTCTGCCGTTGGTTTTGATCTTCAGATGACTTTACTAGATGATAAATGACGGCGTCATCTGCAAACAACGTAAGAGAGATACTTTGATTTTCCCCTAAATCGTTTATGTAAATAAGGAACAGCAGGGGACCAATGACACTACCCTCTGAAACGCCCGATATCACCTCTGTTTTAGTTGATGCCTTACCATGGATTACTACGAACTGTGTCCTCTCTGACAAGAAATCCCCTATCCAGTCGCAAATTTGGGGCGACATACCATAACCAAGCAATTTCATTAAAAGCCATTTGTGAGGTGCGGTGTCAAAAGCTTTATGGAAATCAAGAAATACGGAATCAGTTTGCGAACCCTTGTCGATAGCGTCCCATAGCGCGCCACATATGTCTCTGCAGTACACCGAGATTATGGTCACATCTCGACAGGACGGTCGCTCCCGCCAGAGTTTCGAGTCCCTGTCCAAATGTTCAAATGTTCAAATGTTTGTAGATCTATGGGACTTAACTACGGGGTCATCAGTCCCTAAACGTACAAACTACTTATGAACTACTTACAACTAAGGACGGCGCAAATATCCATGCCCGAGAGGGATTCGAACCCCTGACCGTAGTGACCGTGCAGACCGTGACGGGAGCGCCTCAGTCCCCTCGGCCACCGCTGCCGGCTTCGAGTCCCTCCTCGAACATGGATGTGTGTATTGTCCTTAGTGTAAGTTACGCTCCTGGCCATTAAAATTGCTACACCACGAACATGACGTGCTACAGACGAGAAATTTAACCGACAGGAAGAAGACGCTGTGATATGCAAATGATTAGCTTTTCAGAGCATTCACACAAGGTTGGCGCCGGTGGCCACACCTACAATGTACTGACATGAGGATAGTTTCCAACCGATTTCTCGTACACCAACAACAGTTGACCGGCTTTGCCTGGTGAAACGTTGTTGTGATGCCTCGTGTAAGGAGGAGAAATGCGTACCATCACGTCTCCGACTTTGATAAAGTTTGGATTGTAGCCTATCGCGATTGCGGTTTATCGTTGGTCGCGATCCAATGACTGTTAGCAAAATATTGAATCGGCAATACGGAATGCCGTGCTGGATCCCAACGGCCTCGTATCACTAGCAGTCGAGATGACAGGTATCTTATCCGCTTGGCTGTAACGGATCGTGCAGCCACGTCTCGATCCCTGAGTCAACAGATGGGGACGTTTGCAAGGCAACAACCATCTGCACGAACAGTTCGACGCCGTTTGAAGCAGCATGGACTATCAGCTCGGAGATCATGGCTGCAGTTACCCTTGAGGCTGGACAACAGACCGGAGCGCCTGTGATGGTGTACGCAACGACGAACCTGGGTGCACAAATGGCAAAACGTCATGTTTTCGGATGAATCCAGGTTCCGTTAAAAGCATCATGATGGTCGCATTCGTGATTGGCGACATCGCGGTGAACGCACATTGGAAGCGTGCATTCGTCATCGCCATACTGGCATATCACCCTGCGAATCGCATGGTGTGCAATTGGTTACACGTCTCGGTCACCTCTTGTTCGCATCGACGGCACTTTGAACAGTGGCCGTTACATTTCAGATATGTTGCGACCCGTGGCTCTACCCTTCATTCGATCCCTGCGAAACCCTACATATCAGCAGGATAATCCACGACCGCACGTTGCAGGTCCTGTACGGGCCTTCTGGATAGGGAAAATGTTGAACTGCTGCCCCGGCCAGCACATTCCCCGGATCTCTCACCAACTGAAAACGTCTGCTCATTGGTGGCCGAGCATCTGGCTCGTCACAATACGCCAGTCACTACTCTTTATGAACTGTGGTATTGTGTTGAAGCTGCACACGCCATCCCATCTCAGTGTGACTCAATGCCCTGGCGTATCAAGGCTGTTATTACGGCCAGAGGTGGTTGTTCTGGGTACTGATTTCTCAGGATCTTTGTACCCAAACTGCGTGAAAATGTAATCACATGTCAGTTCTAGTATAATATACTTGTCCAATGAAAACCTGTTCATCGTCTGCATTTCATCTTGGTGTTCTATTTTAAGACATTTTGTATGATCTCCAGATCGTATCTGCAGTGAATGTCTCGTTCTCACAGGAACATGTTCTCACTTTAAAGAGTTTCGGGTTTTTAAACAAACTTGTATAATTTACTGGAACTCAGATGTGAATGCTGATATCAAAATTTAAGTTATGAAATTCGTTCACACAGCCAATTCTATGGTGTCCATCATGGCTAAACTTTTTAAAACAAGTGACACATTTCGCATTTCAAGTTCTTTGCAGGCATATACAAATTGTTTACAAGTACACCACATCTTCACCCTAGCACTACTGTCTCTCTAGAGCTCTGCTGTTTCGCTTTTATATAACTTACAAAATTGTGGGTATTATCTCTGAAATTTTATGCTGAAGATTTTATACAATTACTAAATTTATTCAAAAAATTACCATCTAAACCTATGTGGCACAAATGAACTGCATGACATGAGCCTATTCATTTACAACTAAACATTGCAGTTAGAACTGCTCATTCAAATACCTTAATTGACAATTCTTAGAGGTGTCTGTTTTGAACCTTGTGATGTGTTTTCAAATAATATATAAAGTGGAAATAATCAATCATTGGTGACATAGTGAACTACTATATATCTTTTCCTTCTGTTTCAGTTTGAAGACATCAGTAGCTGCGTATTGCGTTATTAACAAATCAATATTCCTTTTATAGTTTTGCATACATTTTTATATATACATTGCATTTGAATTACATGTGTAACATTTTGAAATATAAGGGGCGATCAAAACGAAACGAGCCGGAGACATAATTACAAAAACCAGTACCTGTATGTTACAAGTCTTGAACCTGGCTGTTGAGACACTCGTCACACTGTGACACACGGCGGTGAATGGCTGTCTCATAAAATCCTCGGAGCTGCGACGCGAACCAGTTCCGCACCTACAGCTAGACGTCGTCGTCCTAGGCGAATCGTTTACCCCTCAGACCCTTTATAAGGGAACCAAAAATGCCGTAATCACAACGACAGGGGTCTGGACTGTATGGTAGGTGGCCGAGAACCTCCTATTAGAATTTCTGATGTTGTGACGCGACTTTGTTGGCCGTATGAGGCGTCGTATTGTCGTGGAGCAGAATGACCCCACGGGTGAGATGGCGGCGTCGGTTTCACTTGATTGCTTGGCGAAGGGTTGTGAAGGGTTACCAGTAACGTTCGGAATTCAGTGTTGACCCGTGCTGCAGTAAGTGAAACAGAAAGGGACCATCTTGGTCAAAGAAGAGCGTCAGCATAACCTTTCCTGCACCCTTGTGGATGGCCTCAGCTTTTTGATTCCCGAACGTAACGCTGCAAACGAGGAAGGCGTTTGGCCATTCAGCAACCTTTGGTGTGGTTGAAGACTGTGGGGCACTCATCGGACACACACTTGGCTCAAGTACATTCGTTTCTTCATGATGGTGTGAACTCTTCCGAAGTTCAATCTGACCACGGCGGTTATGTCTTTCACTGTCACTCGGCTATCGTGGTTAATGAGTGCATCAACAGTTAGACAACGTCATCGGTATTGCAGTGCGGTGCTCCAGACCGTACCTCATAGCCTAACGACATCCGACCTTCCGTGAAGCGCTCATGCCATGCCTTGACCCTTCCAAAGGACATGCAGTGATCGCCGTATACTTCATCTACATCTACATAGATACTCCTCAAATCACATTTAAGTTCCTGGCAGACGGTTCATTAACCACTTTCATTACCTTTCTCTACCGTTCCATTCTCTGATAGCGCGCGGGAAGAACGAACACATAAATCGTTCCGTTTTCGATCTGATTTCTCTTATTGAATTGGGGTGGTCATGTCTCTCTATGTAGGTGGGTGCTGGAAAAATATGTTCACATTCAGAAGTAAAAGTCAGTGATTGAAATTTCGCAAATACAACTCGCCGCAACGAATAACGCTCTTCTTTTAATGATTTCCATCTCAAATCGTGCAACATTTCCGTGGCGCTTTCCCTCCCAGTAACGTGATAAAATAAAACGAGCTGCCCTTCTCTCAACCTTTTCATTGTCTTGCGTCAGTCCCACCTGCTGAGGGTCCCACACTGGGCAACAGTATTCCAGAAGAGGACACACAATTGTGATGTAGGCAGTCTCTTTGGTGGAGCAGTTGTATCTTCAAAGAGTTCAGCAAATGAAACGTAACCTTCGGTTCGCATTCCTCACAATATTTTCTGTGTGTTCTCTCCAGTCTAAGTTGTTCGTAATTGTAGCTCCTAGGTATTTAGTAGAATTTACTACCTTAAGGTTTGACTGATTTATCATATTATTGAAGTTCAGCAGATTTCTTTTATTGGCCATGTGTATTACTTCAAACTTTATTTAGTGTTAATTGCTAATTTTCGCACCGTGTAGAAATTTTGTCTAACTCGCTTTGCAGTTGCATTTGATCCTCTGTTGACTTCACTAACCGATAAACGACCGCATCATCCGCGAACTGTCTAAGGGAGCTATTCAGATTTTCTCCTAAGTCGTTTAGGAAGAGTAGGAGACGTATAACGCTTACCTGGGGAACGCCGGATATCACTTCTGCTTTACTCGATGACTTACCGTCAGTTACTACGAACTGTGTTCTTTCTGACAGAAAATCGTGAATCCAGTCGCACAACTGGGGTGATATTCCATAAGTATACAATTTCATTAGATGCCGCCTTGTGAGGTGCAGAGTCAAAAGCCTTCCGTAAATCCAGAAGTATGGAATCGATTTGAGATCCCTTATCGATGGCACTTATCACTTCATGTGAATAAAGGGCAAGATTTGTTTCGCAAGAGTAATACTTTCTGAATCCGTTTTGACTACAGGTCAATAGGTCGTACTCTTCGAGGTTGTTTATAATGTTCGAACAAAGTATATGTTTCATAATCCTACTGTAAATCGATGTCAATGAGATTGGCCTGTAATTTTGGGGATCACTCCTATTGTCTTTCTTGAATATTGGAGTATCCTGGGCAACTCCATTCTTTGAGTACGAATCATTATTCGAGTGATAGCTAAGTATGTAGCTATTGCATCAGCATACTCTGAGAGGAATCTAGTTGGTATACAATCTGGCCTAGAAGATTTGTAACATTCATCAATGAACGTCCGTTCCTGCACTCTAGCTGTCAAATATCGAACAACGCCTCTTTGCTCTTCTTTTGACACCTCCATGTCACTGTTTGCAATGCGACTGGCAACGTTAGACGATTGATACATGTTGCTGCTACCTTTGTATAGTTAGATGACGTGCACGCGTGCATGTAGCGACGGGTTGGGATCTTCCACGCTCTGGTCATAGCCACACCTCGTTACACACGTCGCGATATTACGCTCCTGTCACCAGTTTCGGCATTCCCGACTACAGCTCGTTTCTTTTTGAAAACCCCTTATATTATATAAGTCTTAACTAAGTTGTCAATAATGTTTGTACTAAACCACAGACAAATAATGTTAGAATCTATTACAATTACTCAAAAAGTGTTAAAGCTTCGAAAACAGGTGATTTACCAATTTATGTGGTATCGGTTACTACAGTTGAGGATTGTGGTCAGAAATGATGTTGTAAGGTGTGTTAAGGCTGTGTATCTCGAGTCGCGCAGGGGTTTACCGCAACTGCCTAGTAAGCAGGAGGTCCCGGGTTCGAATTCCTGTGTCGTCACAAACTTTCAGGTGTCCACATACTATGAATACAGCACCCACCAGCAGCTAAGACTAAAAAACTATACTAACCCAGATATCGAGTTGAGCAAATTTCGATGAAATTTTCAGAAGACTCAAACTGTGCACCACAGATATTCGGTATGGAGACAGCTTCCCAGAAGTTGGCTCCAGGCGAAGAGTGCGTGCAGTGCCATATCACGCGACCACGCGGTCGGGAGACACTCTCTCACACATACGTGCACACGGGCGCGCACAAAAACAACCAGCGAAGGGAAACTGGGGGCGCCCTTGTCCTTGCATGGCTGCACGAAAGTCCCACTCCCACGAAAATAATTTGGTCCTTTTTTCGTTGCGGCCGGCCCTTGCTTCGCGTGGTGAGAATCCCGCGGCCTAAACCTCCGCAATTAGCTTAGGCGAGGGCGCCCGAGGAATGCAACCACAACTAAAGGAATGACGCGAAGCTCCCCAGTGACATTCCAGTATCTACTTCGTGTGTGTGTGTGTGTGTGTGTGTGTGTGTGTGTGTTTCGCTGTATTTCATAATGGTAGGATGTATTTTCTTTTTTTTTCTGGGTTAGTGGAAAATCCTTTTCTACGTATAAGTGACCTCTGTCCTTTCGGACATCCCCGAAGGAACAGACACTACTGACCCGCGCATCTTCGTACGGGTAGAATTTATACTCTGTCTATATAAAAATCGATGTGCGTATATATTTTATTCCTTACTATGTTCTAGTTAACAAGATTAAACACAGTAAATACTATACTTATACAATCATCAGCATTTTTAAGCCATATTTGATACTAATACCACAGTGTAAAGTGTATCTGAGTAGCCTAATATCAAACCTGGACATCTGACCTAGTGATCTAAATTTAGTTAGCAGGAAGATTTTCGCTCGTTTATTTGGTCCGTTTGACGATGTGGCCTACGGTTTGCCCCTCTGCCCCGCAGTCACAGTTAGAAGATGGGACGAAACCCCACTGCTTCATGTTGTAATCACACGTCCCTTGGCCAATCCTGATGCGGTTCAGCCTCGACCAGGTTTGGCGTGGTAGATGGAATCCCTCAACCTTCTTTGATGGATCTTTCATGACGTGGGCGTCGTGCGATGGACGTTCGTTCCAGTGTTTTGCACTTGGACGTCACATCGAAGGAAGTGGTGGTTTCTGTGTCATACCAGGGAGATTTTCGTGGTTTAAGACGACATGCTGGGGGATCCTGTAGAGCATCATACAATGGAGAGTTCTTGTGAGCGTTGACATTCTTTATCAATTTTACCTTAGCTGCTTTCCTCCTCAGATCTTGCGGAGCAATGTTAGCCAGGACAGATAACCACTGAATGGGCGTAGATCTGACAGCGCCAGTGGTAATCCTCATGGCTTCATTAAATTGGACGTCAACCTTTGTTGTGTGAGCACTGTTTTCCCTCTGTGGCGCGCAGTATTCCCCAGCAGAATACACAGTATGTGATCACATGACCTCAAAAATCAGACATGCGACAGTATGTGCCAGGTACTAAGACGTATTAGCAGGTACTTAAGTTTTTCAGTAATTTTTTTATAGTATTATTACTAATAACCACCTTAAAGCTAGTAAAATGGAACATATTACCAGCGTCCGAAGGAAAATCTAGGAAGCGTTTGAGACAACCTGAAAAGTGGAAAATAAACAATGAAAAGAAACAGAGGTAAGACTAGCTTGTATACTACACTGTTCTATTGTAAGGTGTGTTGTACAAATTTATCACTTGTTGGAAAGAAGTTCGATGTTAGAAATAACGTAAGGATGTTTACGGCAAAATTTTAAGTTGCTTGGGAAATTTCCACTCATTATAGTAACTTCAAAAATACAAAACGTTTTATTACTACTCAAATTACTGTAAACGTAACATATCATTTTGTATATCAAATTAAAAAGGTTATTATAATTGTAGTTCTTCATTCTTCCAATATGTAATAGAGTTCAAAATTCAATATTTTCCACTTTATGTCGATATTCCTATAACTTCCCAGATTGTAAACCTGTAAAAGATTCTCGTCAGCAGTAAGCGAATCTCTGTCTATCATAAACAGACATCTGAAAGCGTGTTCACATCAAAAGCGAACACCTACACCTTTTTGGTTTTAAAGACGGACATATGTATTTTCAAACTCAATTTGAAGGTGCTTGAGTAATCAAATCGATATTAGCCACTTCCAGGTATAAATCTTCGTGTATTAAAGTTGATAATGCTCAGATCAGCTTGTAAATATATTAGCTCTACGTTTCGCAGTAAAAAATGACGTTTATCTCAGTTTCTGGCACAAGACTGTTGTCCGTCTTTGATATTGGGCTACTCATTTAAACCTTTACGAGCCGATTGTATAAACATCACTGACTGGAGATCAAATCTGACGTTAGTTCACAAATTAAACTCTGTTCATGTCTCCGCCCTATAGTATAACGCTGAACCTAATTCCGCCGAAGCTGGTTCAACGTTGATCTAAGCCAATACTTGGAAACACCGCGAAAATCGGCTATTTACATGATTACTGTGTCTCCACTGCATGTTTTAATTGATACACAATATTTGTCATCGAAGCTTTTATGTCGTAAAATTTGAAGGAAGTAAATAGGAAAAAGAACTATACTGAAACTTCTCCCAACACGAAAAATATTTACTTCTAGAAATAGTTTTAAAGCGATATAGGGACACAATAGCAATGAGAAGAAAACGGATACACCAACTAAGGCTTAGAAGATAGAGGCATCGAAAGAAGTTTCTGTTGATTTTATTTCGGAACATATTGAAAATGATAGAGTTTGAAATTGTGCTATGAAAATATTAAGAACAGGGCCACGGAAGCACCTGCACATGAACAGATATTGCTTTTTAGACTTTCAGTAGTATGATTACGGAACGTTTCATCATTCAGTAAGCCCTCGTCATCAACATCCTCTAGAGTTTGCAGCCACTGGCTGGGTCTGCTAGGAACATAGGCCTCTCCATAGCTCCCTAACCTCCCACCACTTTTCCTCTCGCAATTTGTCCCATTCTTCTCTCATCTGCACTCCTTCCTTTACTCCAATGATCCATCTATCTCTGGATCTCCCTCTTGGTCTCCTATTTCCATCTAAAGGTTTTTCGTTGAAATCTTGCCGTCTTCCATTCTCTTGTCATGTCCATATCATCTCAGTCTTGACTGCTCTCTGGTTTCTTCTAGACGTTTCTCCTTCATCATTTCCGTCACCTTCAAGTTACTCATTCTATCCATTCTGGCTACAACAATCTTGCTTCTGTGGAATTTCATCTCACACGCCTGTATTCTGCTCACCTGCCTTTTCTTCATAACTTACGTTTCTGACGCATACGTGAATATTGAAGAATAATACTGTTGGTATATCACCTGCTTACTCTTCTGGGGAACGTCTTTGCTCCACACCAGAACTCGCACACTTGATCTAAATAAACTTCTGGTACTTGGGAGAACCGAACCCCATCCCTCCATGAGAAACCTGACCGCCCTCTACTCCTCCCAGAACAACATTTGTGCGCCCCTGATACTCCCATATCTCAGTTGCAGAAACGAAAGGTAGCTGAAAGTGTAGAAGAGCTCTGCTTGGAATATAATCGAAGAATTGAAGAGGAAGGAAAAATGACCTGGATTATCAATCAATAAAAAAAAAAAAGACAATGTGACAAAGAACTGAATTCTAGAAAGTGCATTTGAAACAAACAGAATTTTTGTACTTTCTACTGCCGTGCTATTTCAGCTTTGTCTGTCATCTATTTAACAGACGCTGTAAAGAGTGACAGTTATTCGATTATATGAAATAATTGCGTCATAACATCTGAACGGTTTGCGTTAGGATGTTCAAACTGCATGGTGTAGCCGCCCGACAGGGTGGTTGTTAGTATGAACATCTTGACGCGTCTTCTTGTTGTCGGCCATTAGTAAGTGAAAATGTCACTGTAGAGTGCGCATATACCACTTGCGAAGGTCACCTATGCGAGTAATAACACAAATTCTGCTCGAACGAAGATTGCGGCCGAGTTCAAGCTGACGACAATCGGTGCCAGTGTGCTCACAATCAGTAATTCGATTTTCAAGTTGAAAAAACGGATAATGTTCGTGATGACAGTGTTGGCAATATCGGTCGTCCAAAAAAAGATGAAAACGTCTGAAAACATCGAGAATTTATGTCCTATGTCTCATACCAGCTCCAGGAAATCTATCAGGCGACCTGAATAACAGGTGGGAATCAGCTGGGAGACATTGCAATGAATTATTATTGAAGAGCTGCATCTCTTCCAGTACAAAATTCATACCCACTAGCTATTAAGCCCCAAGGCCATGGGAGAGAGGTTATGTTTCGCCAACAGTGTTATCCACATTATTGACGAATAGGACTTTGATTCCAATATGGATTTGTTTAGCGACGAATCCCACTTCAGTTTTTATGAGTTCGTCAATAAGAAAAATTGGCACGTTTGGAGGATTCGCTATTTGCGATGTAGAAGTCTCTTCATCCTCACTGGATAACTCTGTGTTGTGCAATGTCCAGTCACAGAATAATCGGTGCGATATTCCTACCGAATGGTATGTGAGAGTGTTCGAAGGTGATTTCACCCCCATTATCCAAAGTGACCCTGCTTTCGACAAGATGTGGTTCATTTAAGACGGAGCTGGACCCCATCGAAGCGAAGAGTGTTTGACATCCTGGAGGAACAGTTTATGGGCGGCATACTGGCTCTGGGGTACCCAGAAGTTACTGGCATGGGGCTTGATTGACCGCTATATTCTTCGGATCTGAAGATATGATACTCTTTTTTTGTGGGGCTATAATGTACAAGGTGTACACAAAAATCCCTAAACCACTCTGAGTTGAAAACAGTGATTCAGGAGGATATCGACAGCATCGATATTTCGACACTTCAATTGGTCATATAGAATTTCGCTACTCGTCTGTGCCACATAATCCGCACGGAAGGCAGTCATAATCTAAATCCGAATATTTGCAGTGACGATTACAAGTGGGATAAAGTGAGTGCACGTCGACGTTTTAACTGATTTACGTTTTGTTTCATGAGGTTCAATAATTTTCATCCTTTACATGGAGGAAATATTAGCCTATTCACGAATTACAGATGACATAAACAAAACGTTGCGAAATACACATCTACCAATACATACGAATATACGTATTTTATACAGTTTACATAGTATGTATTTAAGCGAGCAATCCTTACACATTTATATTTCGCGTTTCCCGGAACTGGATGTAAGATTTGGATTAAATTTTGTGTTTAGAGAGGTTTAAGTTTTTCGAGTTCATATATATAGTTCTAGTTCTTGTAAAAACTCAATTTCACAAAAAATATTCTTTTTATATAAAAACGCGATTTTAAATGTTTCTAAAGCCATCTCAAAAATCTTTTTTACCATTTTGGTTTTTACGCTATCAGCTTTCCTGAAAGAAACCAATTTTACAAAAAAGAAACTTTTAATAAACGCGAATTTTTTGTATATAGAAAGAAATTTAATATTTAGAGACGGATGTTTATTTATATAGACGTGTTTCCGTAAACTAATTGATTTTACATCATTAGTATTTTATAATGATTAGATATGTGTTAATTGCCATAGTTTTAATTAAATTTATATTTAAATGGCCGAAGTATTCAAATAGAACGAAAAAAATTATTAGTTTTCAGCAGGATTCGAAATAAGTGAGCTAGTTCACTAAACCTACAACGCTACTAAATGAGCTATGATGACAGCAGAAATAGTTGGTAGTGTAATATGTATTTATAACCGATCGTAAAACTTCAAAGACTATTTGAATCGAATGGCTTTGCTTCATTATTATTTTAAGTCTGAACATTACGCACCACAAATATTAAAAAATCCGATACCCATATTGTCACCTTTTTGGCAATGTGTAAGATTCGTGCCGTCGCAGACCAGAAAAACTCGTGAACGAATCGTAGGAAAAGATGCAAAAGGTTAAGATTCCAATATCCATGACACAGACATGTATTGCCATCTATGAGCAAGATGTAGAAGTAAGAATCGTGCCAATGCGGACTAAAGACCTGCGTCTCGCGATCCGCTGGTCGAGATGCTGATTGGTCAATGGTTGTTTCATGACGACATACACGTTAATCAATGAGGAGCTCGAGTCGACGGCATGCATATCTTCTGCTACACGTGCTGAAGACCGATTGAGGTATTTTGTTGTTTTCGCAAAGTGGCTGCAGATATTGTGTGTTACGTTTGCGACAAAACATTTTCAGCGAAAAAACATTTGAATGTTCATTTGAGAAACGTACACAAAATGCAAGCTAGTGGAGAAGCTACAATTAAGTGCTCTAAAATTGGCTGCAACTTTACATGTAATTTCTTGCGTAACTTGCGACTGCATGTGGAGCAAGAGCACATGGTGACGATGGCAAATAAACATTCATACTTTATTCACCATAAGTAGTGCATTTAGATGGAACCCGTTATGGGAAATTATACGAAACAACATCGTTCCATCTGTTGCACAATTTGTACCAGTAGATATTCAGAATACGGTATCATACGTAAAGTTGTATGATGCCTTTCATATTAAATAACAATATATACCAAATTTCGAAACTACACTTCATGTAAGTGCACCTAAATAAATAACACTGTGAAATAGTTATCTCCTTTCTTAAGAGATACACTCAATCAGAAATTGTAATACTGCCAGAAACCTTATTACTGCGTTTCTGAAATCCGTTGGTAAGTATTAAAAGGCACTGAAGATGACAGTAACAGAATCTGAAATGGACTACTTGTATTCATTTTTCATAATATTCTGAAATCACACTTACTGTCACTATAGCACAACAATCTGCACTTCAAACAACTGATTTGCGCCAGATCTATAATCCGGTTGATAATTGGAAAGCCATATTTCTCATAATATGTAATCATAAATACGAAAAACAACGACTATAGCAACAGCATTCAAACCAAGATGCAGGTGGCTTATTTACATGCGTGAGGCGTCTCGGGACCAACCGGTCGCGTAGGTCGAGTCGCGCTCCTGATTGGCTAACGTATATGACGTCATGAAACTAACAATTATCCAATCAGCATAGCGACCAGCGGATCCCGAGACGCAGGTGACTAAAGAATCGCGAAAGAATCGTGAATGATTCGTAGGAATCGATTCACAATGTGGGATTGAATCGCAAGAATCGATTTCTAAAAAAGAATCGTGTTGCCCAACTCTACTGACTACAGTGGCGGACAACCGAGACCTCCTATGAACTTCGTACATCTTCGTAAGTGTTCGGAAATGTTCGCTAAAAGCATTGTAATTTATTTATCTATCTATTTGATCACTATTAAAGAACATGAAGTGATCAGCACCTACTTCTATTGACCCCTAGTCTGGAACTAAGGTGTGTATGCCATCAAATTATTGTTAGATAAAAAATATTAATAAATGAAAGATGTTAGGTTCGCGCCGTATTCTTTGTACTTCTCCGATTTATAGGCGCGGCGGCTACAGCGGACGATCCCACAGATATCGTCTTTCTGGATCTTTCGCTACCAGAGTTGCCAACTGTTGAATGAAAAACACTAAACCCTACACTTTAAAGCACAAGAAAAGCGCTAGCTGAACACTATGGTTCAAAGCATTTGAAACACATCAATATATATACGTATTTTTCGTACTTAAATTTCTTTCGTTAAAAATCTTCACTTGGGGAGCCAGCTGCCGCTATTACATTTTTAGAGCAGGAAGGTGAATTACGGCTGAAGCTCTTCATACTTCCAATTTTGGCCACTGTATCCTTATGAAGTTCATAGTTGTGAAAGCATTTCCCCTCTGTTTTAGTCCAAATCGTACACATAAAATGGAATGCAATGTTTGAACACTCATTCGATTTCTATGCTTCGTTTTTACTAACGAACTTGTCTGAATACTTTCTCTAAGTTTCGTTTTTACTAACGAACTTGTCTGAATACTTTCTCTAAGTCTGCATTACAATGCGGAAGTACGAAAATAGCTATGTTTATAATGTTTGCACAGAGGTTTTCTCCACTTGCATCTCTATATGATGCCACTTCTGACCAAAATTTTACTGTGTATTGCACTTCAACCCACTTGTTGCGATGAAAATTTTCCATTCATTGTCTGCCGCTGTAATAACACCTGGGTCATTCACAGACAGCTGTGTTATTTCAAAAATATATGGTTTGATTGGCTTAGGCATTCCAAAGGTGAAGAGAGACATATTCTTAAGGATTTTTCAATTTTCTGGAAGCCGCTGCCGAAGTTGTTTGATAAGCTCCAAAATGAACGACACGTCTGTCTCTAATTACTTTAATATCTTCTGAAGGAAGACCAGATGTTGAAATTTCAGTTTCAAATTAAAACCGAGATACGGCCTAAGATGCAGATGGTCTTCAATCTTGGATTCTGACAAATCTATTCGATAACCAGGAATCACAATTTTTGTGCAGAGTGACTTTATTAGTAGCATTACGTCTGCTAATAGTTTCGTTGTGTCTTGATTACTGCTTTCGAACGTTTTGATTACACTTTGGACTTCCTGCAGAATGGGTTTTAGGAATACAAGGAAGTGGCGATTCTTGTTCTCTCTGTTCATTGAATACAGGATTTCGGAAGTGAATCATCACTTGTTCAAATGTTCAAATGTTTGTAAATTTATTGGACCAAACCGCGTGGTCATCAGTCCGTAGCTTACTAACTGCTTAAACTAAGGAAAACTAACCTAAGGACCACACAAACATCCATGCCCCAGGGAGGACTCGAACCTCCAACGGCGAGCAACCGCGCGCTCCGCAGCGAGGCGCTTTGAATCAGCACTCTTTTTCAAACGAGCTATTTCAACATGTGTTTTCAATTCTGTCCACTGGTCATGAATTCTACAACAGCTGCTTCAACCAACAGCCGCGCTTGAGACATCCGTGCAATTTTTAAAGGGAGGTCGCCGTCATTGATTAAAGAGTATAATTTGCTATAGGAAGTTTGACGAAAGGATGATTGGTAAAGCCAGTTATATGACTCTCGATCAAATATTCCCAAATTCCTGGGCAAAACGTCGGCAGCGGCCTAAGGGTTTGTCAACAGCAGGGAGTGGCATCAGCACCTAACTAACTGCAGGTGTGGAATTTCACTCTTCAACTTGTCATAAACAACATTGTTTACCCCAGTCGTAACTGACGCATTATTGTTCCTATTGCAAGAAGTTTGGCAATTTTCAAACTTCGCTTGTTAACGCAGTTATTTAACGCTTCGACAGTAGCGTCTGCATTACAGTCAACCAATTCTACTACTTCGATGTTACAACAATAGTCTTCTTCGACACTGAGTAGTACTGGATAAAAGTTCCCAGTAGTTTGGATACGGAAATGTCATTACTTTCATCAAGTAACAAGCTATAGTATCAAAAAGGAACAACTTCCTGATGTTCTGCAAAACTTATTTATTGGTCACAAACCGGCTTTCGGCTTCTTAGGCCGTCATCAGGTGACAACTGACTGTATTACACAAGTTTTCAAAGATGTTAAGATTTGCGAACATGTTATCACAGACAATCGATACTTCACAGGAAAGTTCATCGCGTGAAGTATCGATTGTCTGTGATAACATCTTTGTAAAGCTTAACATCTTTGAAAACGTGTGTACTACAGTCAGTTGTCACCTGATGATGGCCTAAGAAGCTGAAAGCCGGTTTGTGACCAATAAATAAGTTTTGCAGAACATCAGGAAGTTGTTCCTTTTTGATATTATTATCATGTTCTGTCAAGTACCGACGGAAAAATCAATTAATTTTAACAAGTTATAGCCTTGGTCAGCAATATCATGTAACAGTGACTGTTCGAAATGTGGTGCCAAAATGAAACACACAATATCAGAACACTTAGTACCATGTAACTTAATGTCTGCTGCCTTACTGTCCGAGAAACAAGACTTGCAATTTTCGCAAAGGTGATCTCTGACAAGAAATGAGCAGTGTTCAGCAATGGAAAGACCTAGCCGTACTTCCACTAACTTTGATTCATTACACACAATTCTGAAAGGCAATTTATTCTGTCATTAGATCCACTAAATAGGGCACTTGATTTTATATGTTATCTGTTTTCATGTGCCTATCAATATTTCGCTGTTATGCAACCAGTTCTACTTTACAAAAAATGTTCAAATGTTTGTATAGTCTATGGGACTTAACTGCGGGGTCATCAGTCCCTAAACTTACAAACTACTTAAGAACTACTTACGAACTAGGACGGCACAAATATCCATGCCCGAGGGGGGCTTCGAACCCCTGACCGTAGTGGCCGTGCAGACCGTGACTGGAGCGCCTTAGTCTCCTCGGCCACCGCGGCCGGCTCTACTTTACAATCTTTACAAAAACACCGCCTGTCATTTTCCTCCACTCTCATAAGCCACTGTTTGTATTATTAGTGAGCCACTCGCTTCTGAAGCGCTGTGTGTACTGTGTTTTCCCCGTTGTTGTTATTATTGCACTCCTAAATACAAACAACAGTAACTGCACTAAATATAATACGCAGCACTATCACTTATTCTCTATATACACTATACATAGCAACAAACAGCGACCATCAGTTTGAGGTAGATTCACAATACTGACTGTGGTTGGGCTTGCGTATAAGGAAGAGCCTTCACATGAAACAGGGAAATCCCCTGGGAGCTGGAAAGAAAACAAAAGACTTTGAACAAGTGCGCTCGCAAAGAGCCCCGCAGGCTCTTATGCACGATAATTACAAACAGATGCCAGAATGAGTAACGTTGAAGTAGATATCCTCGGAGTAGTGAAGCAACTTAAATCACTAAACAAGAACAAGTCTTCTGGTCCGGACTGTATACCCATTAGATTTCTATCTGATTATGCTGAAGAGATAGCTCCTTACTTAACAGCCATATACAACCGCTCACTCAAAGAAGGATCTGTACCAAAAGACTGGAACGATGCACAGGTCACACCTATATTAAAGAAAGGCAGTAGAAGTAACCCACTAAACTACACGCCTATTTCATTGACGTCAATTTGCAGCAGAATTTTGGAACATATACTGTATATTCAAATATTATGAATTATCTCGAACAGAATGATCTATTGACCCAAGGTCAACACGGATTTAGAAAATATCGTTCATGTGAAACCCAATTAGCTCTTTACTAACAGAACGTGATGAGTATTATCGACAAGGGTTCTCCAATTGATTCCGTATTTCTTGATTTCCAGAAGGCTTTTGATACCGTTCTTCACAAACGGCTTTTAACCAAATTGCGTGGTTATGATATATCGCCCCGAATTTGCAATTGGATAGGGGATTTCCTGTCAGAGAGGACACAGTTCGTAGTAATCGATGGTAAGACATTCCATTCTCGAATAGCGCGCGGGAAGAAATAACACCTGAATCTCTCTGTTCGAGCTCTGATTTCTCTTATTTTATTCTGATGATCATTTCTACCTATGTAAGTGGGAGTCAACAATATATTTTCGCATTCGGACGAGAATGTTGGCGATTGGAGTTTCGCAAGTAACCCACACCTCAGCGATAAGCGCCGTTGTTGTAATGATTCCCATCCCAGATCCTGTATCATTTCCGTAACGCTGTCTCCCCTGTATCGTGACAATACGAAACGAGCTGCCCTTCTTTGGACTCTTTCGATGTCCTCCGTCAAACCCACCTGATAAGGATCCCACACTGGGCTGCAATACTCCAAAAATGGACGGACAAGCGCAGTGTATGCAGTTTCTTTAGTAGTTCTGTTGCATGTTTTAAGGGTTCTGCCAATAAAACGCAGTCTCTGGTTCGCCTTTCCCACGATATTATCTACGTGTTCTTTCCAGTTTAAGTCTGAAGTAATAGTGATTCCTAGGTATTTTGTGGAGTTTACGGCCTTCACATTTGATTGATTTATGTTGTAAACAAAGTTTAACGGATTTCTTTTCGTACTCATGTGGACGACTTCACACTTCTCATAATTTACAGTCAATTGCCAATTTTTACACCATACTGATATCTTATTCAGATCGTTCTGCAGTTGGTTTTGATCTTCAGATAATTTTACTAGACGGTAAATGACGGCGTCATCTGCAAACAACCTAAGAGAGCTACTTAGATTTTCCCCTAAATCGTTTATGTAAATAAGGAATAGCAGAGGACCAATAACACTACCCTGTGGAACGCCCGATATCATCTCTGTTTTAGTCGATGCCTTACCATCGATTACTACGAACTGTGTCCTCTCTGACAAGAAATCCCCTATCCAATTGCAAATTTGGGCGATATACCATAACCACGCAATTTGATTAAAAGCCGTTTGTGAGGTACGGTGTCAAAAGCTTTCTGGAAATCAAGAAATACGGAATCGATTTGCGAACCTTTGTCGATAGCACCCATCACTTCGTGTGAATATAGAGCTAGTTGTGTTTCGCATGAACGATATTTTCTAAATCCGTGTTGACCTTGGGTCAATGGATCGTTCTGTTCGAGATAATTCATAATATTTGAATACAGGATATGTTCCAAAACCCTGCTGCAAATTGATGTCAGTGAAATAGGCCTGTAGTTTAGTGGGTTACTCCTACTGCCTTTCTTGAATATGGGTGTGACCTGTGCAACTTTCCAATCTTTTGGTACAGATCCTTCTATGAGAGTGCGCTTGTATATGACTGTTAAGTAAGGAGCTATCGCTTCAGCATAATCAGATAGAAATCTAATGAGTATACAATCCGGACCAGAAGACTTGTTCTTATTAAGTGATTTTAGTTTCTGCACTACTCCGATGATATCTACTCCTATGTTACTCATTACGGCATCTGTTCGTAATTCGAAATCTGGAATATTGGTTTCGTCTTCTTTGGTGAATGAGTTTCTAAAAGCTAAGTTTAGTAACTCTGCTTTAGTAGCGCTGTCATCGGCAGGATCGCCATTACTATCACGTGGTGAAGGTATTGTTTGTGACTTTCCCCGAGTATATTTAACATATGACCAAAATCTCTTTGGGTTTTCAGTCAAATTACGAGAAAGAGTTTCGTTGTGATAAATGTTGTAGGCATCTCGCATTGAAATCCTTGCTAAATTTCGAGCTTCTGAGTACAATCGCAAATCCTGGGGATTTCGTGTTCGTTTAAATTTAGCATGCCTTTTCCTTTGCTTTTGCAACAGTGTCCTAACCTGTTTTGTGTACCAAGGGGGATCGCCTCCTTCTTTTATTAATTTATTAGGTATAAAACTTTCAATTTCTGTCGATACCACTTCTTTGAATTTGAGCCACATCTGGTCTACACCTACGTCTAGTGTTAGAAACGAGTGGAAGCTGTCTTTCAAGAAGCAATGTATTTTGTTTCTATCTGCTTTCCTGAACAAATATACTTTGCGTTTATTTTTGGTAACTTTGGGACTTTCGATATTCAATTTCGCTACTACAGCTCTGTGTTCACTAATACCTGTATCCGTTTTGATGTTCGTTATGAGCTCAGGATTATTTGTTGCTAGGAGATCAAGTGTGTTTTCACATCCATTTACAATTCTAGTTGGCTCATGAACTAATTGTTCGAAGTAATTCTCAGAGAATGCGTTGAGTACAATTTCGGACGATGTTTCATGCCTACCTGCTGATTTGAAAATATAATTTCGCCAACAGATCGAGACATCAATGGGAGATAAATAGTATAATTGTGGTTCGATGAACCCTCTGCCAGGCACTTAAATGTGATTTGCAGAGTATCCCATGTAGATGCATGTAGATGTAGAACTAAAACGGAGGTGATTTCGGGCGATTCACAGGGTAGTGTCATTGCGGCGAAAGTTGGTGGCGCGCACTTTATACTTTTGCGACACCACAGAAATGATCATTAGAATAAATACGAGAAATCAGAGCTCGAACGGAGAGATTCAGATGTTCTTTCCTCCCTCGCGCTATTCGAGAGTGGAATGTGAGATGAATAGTATAAAGGTGGTTCGATTAACCCTCTGCCAGGCACTTAAATGTGATTTGCAGAGTATCCCATGTAGATGTAGATGTAGATTGACAATTTCAGGGACTTCCCCTGCACAAGTGTTGACCTAGACACGTACGTGCATAACTGAACTTTGCTTGAGTACCTTTATTAAAATTTTAAATGGATTTCAGGATTTATTTATTAGTCATAGGAGACAATTTTATGGAAAAATCCGTTAAGCACCAGTTTTTGCACTCGACTTTATTTGAAATAACACCAGTATTTCGCTATGGCGCTAAATGACAATATCTGGCAGGGACTGATGACCTCGATGTTTAATCCCCTCGAAATCACAACAACAATTTCTGGCACCAGACGAACATCCAAAACACCAGATCTGGTGCTAAAAATACCGAATTGGCAACACTGTATCGCTACCCCAATTCCCATGCCGACGCCATATGATTCATTTCGGCCGTTGGGAGCTTTAACAGCTATTACTGTCAGCAACAGCCTAGCCGTTCCAAACTGAAAATGTATCTGTCACCGACTCGCGTAAAAATTATGCATCCGACGAACTTAAAAATCACCAGATCTGGTGCTAAAAACACCAAATTGGCAACTCTGTTGACTACCCCACATCCTCTGCCGACGCCATATGATGCATCTCGGCCGTTGGGAACTTTAACAGCTCTTACTGTCCCCAACAGCCTAGCCGTACCTAACCGTAAATGTATCTGCTGCCTACTCGCGACAAAATTATGTTAATAACTCATGCAATAAAATAAAATAAAAAATTCTGTCTACTTATAGGAATCCCCAAATCGTTGTCGTGCACCCACAACCCCACCATATCTATATCCTTATAATTTCACAGTAAAAGTCAGTAATTGATTACAGCGTAACTGTCACAAAAACCTTCTTAACATATATTTGGCCTTCTGAGTGTTAACTCAATGTGGCCATCTACAACAAATAGTGGAAATTTATATATATTTAAATAAACAGACAAATCAGAAGTACAGTTTCTCAAAATGGAAAGTGGAAACAAAGCGAAAACTGCATTACATTACAATTTAAATACGGTTGGAACATTTTCACATATTCACAAGCAAAACCTTATATTACCAACACACTTGATGCTTACATATTTGTACAGTGACCTTAATAAACTTAATTATGATTTTATATACACGAATGTCTTTTGTAAACAAAAGGGAAGAAGCTGACAAATATAGTCCTTTGTATTTGTTTCGCCGTATTCAAGTGTGACAACACCCCTACAGTCACCCAGTGATAATTAACCCTCGTATGCAGTGGCGTAACTAGGACTTGGCTTTGGGGGGGGGGGAGATAGATCTGCTTGACGAGCGAAATTTTAGTCAATTTCCAGACAGACTACCATCTACCACTCCCGCTGAAGAAACTAATTCACTCCCACCCAGTGAAAGCTTATGGTAGAACACCCCAAGTTTCCAATCTTTACCTTTACCAAATTGCTGTTATACGAATTTTCTTTTTTTTTTTTTTTCTTTCTTTTTTTTCGGGTTCTGGGGGGGGGGTTATTCCCCTCATCCCCCCTCCCCCCATAGTTATGCCACTGCTCGTATGCAATAAAAATGTAGGGCATTAGGCTCTGATAACTCCGCGCACAGATTAATGTTACCCGGTAGACGTTCAGGGTTACGGTGAACAAGGAACAATGGCTCGAGTCCTTAAAAACGCCTCGGCGAAATGGACGCCATTGCGGCTGCGGGGGCATTTGTTTCGAAACAATGCGCTGTCCTGAGATAGGGCGGTGCGGCAATTAAGCGGCCAGATAGGCGCTGGGCAGGCGTCGCGTGCGGCGGCCGCGCGCGCCATTACTCAGCCGCTGGCGACGCCAACATGGCTGCCCGCGACGCCCAGCGCCGCCGCCGCGCCGGGAAAGCTCATATCGACACGTTAGCGCGGCCGCGGTCACGTGACCGCGCGCCAGGAACAGGCCAATCACGAAACGCGCACAGCGAGCGGTCCCCGGGGGGAGGAATGGCAGCGGCTCGTTGCCTATGCATGGCGCGCGGCGCACGCCAGGAAATTGGGTTGGCGAGGCCGCAGATAAGCGCGCGCGGCTGCATTATTCAGCGCCGTCGTTCCGCCCCCGCACGCGAGCGGCGCTGCCGTCGCGCAGTGGCCGCCCCGCGCGGGGAACCACCGGCCCCCCGCCGGCCGCCGAGCATTATCGAGCGCGCCGCTCCGGGAAATGGCGCACGCGATTGCTGCCCACCCTGCGGGAAAGACGGCGACGGGGCTGCCGCGCGAGCTGGCAGTGGCCGAGCGGCCATTACAGTCCAAGCATTCTGTGACAGTCTAATGTTAAATATGCAAAAAATTATAAACAGGTGAAAATGTGAGGATGTACGAAATAAAATTTTACATAGAGTTTCTGTTTAACGCATCTCGATGCAAGACAGCGAATACTCCCCAAAAATTTCCTAATTTAGAAAAAGAACACTTTTTTCGTAATATACAGGGTGTCTCACTCAACTCTTTCACCCCAGATATCCCTGAAACTACAAGAGATATTGAAAAACCACTTTCACGGTCATGAACGTACGGCAGAGGCTTATGAAAGTAGGTACTGTGTGACACTCTAAAACGTGAAGAAATATTATTTTCAACACAAACTTAGTTTTTTTTTAATGGATACCCCTTATTATTTCTTAACCAATCGATAGAATGAAAAATCACAAAAAGAATGGCTTCGGTTGTATCGCGAAGCGTCAATTACATCCGCAGAAACTGCGAAGCGAAGTTGACGTTTGAGACACATGAGGAGCGCTGCTAGCGGGTGTCCGAGACTCAAACGTGAGTCTCGCTTGAGCCTCGGACATGCGCTAGGCCGGTATTACACTATCAAATTATTGGACAAAGAATTGGATGAAAAAATTGGATGAAATATTGGTCATATTTTTTGACAAAGAAATTGGATGAAACGCAAAAGGGGGTATTACACTATGATCCAGTATTTTGTCAAATTTGCTTCAAAATGGCGGTGTAATGCTCAGCTATTGTTTATACTACATTTGAGTTGTGTCAGCATTTAGAAGAGAAGGAGGGAAAAAAGAAAAGGAAACGCACTTGGATGAAACCATGGGTGTCAGAGCGAGATAAATGTAATTTGTTACGGGACCGGGAGGATTTTCCTTTTTTATGCCGTCGGCAGAACAGCCAGGCCGTTCACTGCTAATTATTTTGTCGCTCTTCATCCTTCACAGTTTGCAATAGAGTAACAAAAAGGCTGACTCAGTGTATATGAATAAGATTGTTAAGTTGATAAAGCAAGTTTCATTAAATAACGTTTTAAATGGAAAATGTGAGCACTGACAAAGAGGATAATCTAAATTGTTTATTACGTTATTAACAATGTAACGGGGGAAACATTGCTGATAAAGTAAATAGGCTCTATTTATTTCCTTACAAAAATTGGCTGACGTATTTATATGTACATAGATTGGCTTGCAAACAGATGTCGATGTTTTGAAAGTTGTTTCAGTTCCCAGAACTTTGCACACCACGTTACCAAAATCATACATTCTAAAATCTGCTTCGGCCGTATTAAGATTTAGAGGTATTACTTCTTTAATTCCGATAGTATATAATGACTTTTTTACATCACGGATTGTAACTCAACCTTACTTTCGTTGCAGGGTATTGGGCTACGCGAATAGACGTGACGGACAGTGAATTGTCCTTGTCACTCGTTATATAACGCCCCATCTGATTTTTTTAAATTTTGTTGTTGCTAGAAAACACTACACAAACATTTCAATAATAGCCATGTTTACGAGTACGAACGTTATGTCCAAGTAATGTCAGATATTTAACCTCCAAATAAAACAGCTGTAGTGGCAACGAAGCTGTATACTACAAGCGCTCCAAGCGGTCACATTTCTCATTTCTTTGATCGAATCTAGGCCGAGGCCTTAGATTGGATGAAATATTGGACGATGTTCCCATTACAGTACGTCCAATTTTTCTTTGTCCAATTCTTTGACAAATAATTTGATAGTGTAATACCGGCCCTAGCACCACGCCTCGTGTATTCCAAACGTCAAATTCGCTTCGCAGTTTTTCCGGATGTAATTGTCACGTCGCAATTCAATCAACGCCATTCTTTTTGTGATTTTTCATTCTATCGATCGCTTATGGAATAATATGGGGTATCCAGTTTTTTTTTTTTTTTTTTTTTTTTTTTTTTTTTTTTTTTTTTTTTTTTCCAAGTTTGCGTTGAAAATAATATTTCTTCAAGTTTTAGAGTGTCTCATAGTAGTGGGGGGGGGGGGGGAATGAGTCATTGACCAATGGGGGGGGGGCACCTCTGCTTCCCGAACATAGGTCCTTGTGGCTTTGATTTGATTCCGAAGATGACGGAAGAATTCGCTTCAGAACTGTTCCAGAGATTCGGCAGGCCGTAGACTCCTTCATTCGCATCTACAGAACACGCTCTGCTAACGATATACTACACCTTCCACATCGTTGGCAACGGGTTCTACATAACGCTGTTGACTACTTTGAAGAACAGTAACAAGTGCAAACATGAAACGCTTTTGTATCGGTTGTGAATAAATAGTTGCCACTATTTAAGTAACAACCCTTGTACATATACTTCATACCGTAAAACGGGATGATATCGATCTAGTGGAGCAGCAGCAATTATTTGGCCTGTAAGAAGAAATTTGAACTCTCTCTCGGAACTGCGACAACAATGCAGTCGGCGCACGATGTATTACTGAATGTAACATTGTTGCTTGCTTGGATTAACGACAAGAATATACACAGTTGTCCCCTACAATCGGTCAGTAATTGTTGTGCGAAACTGTGTATTGCGTTTAAAGCAAGTGAACAGTGAAAACTTCAGCTGAAGAACTTCACAGGCCGTACAAATAGAGTAGGTTACTATTCCTTATTCCTTATTTAGTTGTGTATCATATTAACGTTTACATAAATTGCTAGGTATATTGCAGTTATAGGGCTTTATATGGAAAGTTGTCTTCTTATTGGGTAATACCGATCATGGTGAGAATTTATCTCAAGAAGTTCTTTGTGGAAAAATGGAAATGAGCCTATGGCTTTCTTGGCCGGGAGAACCCGAGCGGGTTTGTTCGGCCACCTTAGTGTAAGTCTTTTTAATTGACGCCGCGTGGGCGACTTACGTGCCAATGATGATGAGATGATGATGATTAGGACAACACACAACACACAGTCCCCTGGCGGGAATCGAACCCGGACCTCCTGCGTGGTAGTCAGCGACGCTACCGCTGAGCTACGGAGGCGTACTCTTTGTGGAAAATGCGGTAAAGGCCGTACGTCAGGGGAAATTGAGCGTCAGTAACATAAATAACGCTCATGGAGGATTTATTGGTATGTGCTAAAGTGGCGTTTTCCAGCGAGAAACATGGATGTACGTAACATCGTACAGGGCTACCTTAACCATCGAAGAAAGCGGGAAAGATATTTAAAGGCAATCGGTCTGGATTAGAGGGGGTTTCTTGCATTTCTGAGTAGAGAATGAACTGCCGCCGCTGAGTGGCTGACGGCATTGAGGGGCTATGCTACGATGCGCGAGGCCGCTCCCCGTCGGGGGTTCGAATCTTCCCTCGGGCATGGATATTTGTGCTGCCTTTAGTATAAAGTATTTCATAAGTAGTTTGTAAGTTTAGGGACTGGCGACCACGTAGTTAAGTCCCATAAGCTTAACAATCATTTGAAGAGACCGAAATGACGGTGAGAACTGGAGAGAACATGAAAAGCTTGTGTAAGCATATTTTTATCTAACTACTGTAGTTTTTGTACTTTCTTTTTAAGTAAAAGTTTCATCGTTGTAGCTTCTGGAAAAACGTGACAGAAATAATAAGGCAAAAGAAACACTTGATTGGAATTATCCCACACCAATGGTAACATCAATCAGCGATTTCTTTTTAATACGTGCGATATATTCGCTCGCCTCCATTTTCTACTATTATCAAACGGACGAGAAAATGCCACATATTTTAAATACAAAATACCGTGTATTAATTCTTAATGCTCTGGTAAACATGAGTAAAAACATAATTCTCAAAAGTTAAGTTCATTATTACTATTATTATTATTTATTAATTTTTAAATTTCATCTACTTCATTGTATGTGTACTTTTTAACTAACTGTTAACGATTACCTTAAGCCGGCCGCGGTGGCCGAGGGGACTGAGGCGCTTCAGTCACGGTCTGCACGGCCACTACGGTCGGGGGTTCGAATCCCCCCTCGGGCATGGATATTTGTGCCGTCCTAGTTCGTAAGTAGTTCATAAGTAGTTTGTAAGTTTAGGGACTGATGACCCCGTAGTTAAGTCCCATAAACTCAACAAACATTTGAACATTTTTTGATTACCTTAAAATGTAGAGTTAGATAAAAGTCTAGATTATGCCGTTTCCCCCTTGACGAATCACAGACTTAGGCGGCTGCAATTTCGAATGATGTAGACTGCAATAACAACGCACTTACTTTTTATCTCAAAAATTATTATTCAGAATTAGCTTTCAAACCAGTTATTCATTTTCTATCTTCATTATCTGCAATTGGATATTAATTATAAAAAAAATGAACGGCAAAAGAGTAGAATGGAACGGTTCCAAAAAGGAACAATAGACAGTGTACTAATCCTAAAAAATTAACGAGTTTTCCTGTATCTAGAGGGCCATGACCGTACTATTACGTTGGTGCAGGCGGTGCGAAGAGTGCCGCGTCCGTAATATTACGTTGTCTGCGTCTTAGCGAGAACAGCCACTCCTGTGTATTAGGGGCGCCCCCCCCCCCCCCACCTCCTTCATCTGCCAGCTCCTAGTGCGTGAAATTACGGTTCTGGCAGTTCTCAGAAAGGAAACGAGCACATTTCTGCCACTTGGACTTGCACAACGCATTTGGCTTTACAAAGTGGGTTTTTTGGTGCGATCCTGCATCCGGTTGTATCATTCCAGTTGTACCATGTAAAATGTTTTCCATTCCGAAAAATACACGTTAAAACAACGTCCAACAATTATAAGAAAGGTATAGCAACTGAGGGAACATTACATTCTCTGCCTTTGAGATAACGAACATAGTTTTCTTAGAGTTCGTGTTGAGGGGGGTTCAGCGGGTTTGCCAGATTATTTTTAATTGTAAGGGAGTCGCATATTGAAAAAGTAAAGAATCACTACCATGTGGAAACGCGAGGCCTTAATCGGCTACTAGATCCATCTCCAGATGCATTTCCTTATACGTACATAAAAATCTAATTACATCCAGCAGTGGCACGAGCAATAATTTTCGAAGTCGTCATTAACCGTCAATTGTTTCTTGTCGTCGTGGATCTGCAGTCGTGTACTATTTCACGATTTACAGATCGAAATGTTCTCGCCGCTGTTTAAAATTTCTTCTTCAAACGGCAAGAACAAACATTTCATATTAAAAGTCTCTCTCAGCCGGGTGAAGCACGTAACTTTTACGTGGCTGTGAAAAGTTTAGTTAAGAGATCCAGCCTCAGCTGTGCCTCTCTCATTACTTCAACGTGGAACCATAATGAATAAACTTGTTCTTGATACTCGTTGTTTAATTTAAGATGTCAATAATAAATAAGAATATAAAGAAGAACTCTGTTTTTCTTGAGAAACTTCTTAAATCGATTTATTCGCCTTATGGACGAATACATTGGACATCAGTCAAACCATGAATGAATAATATTTCAAACAGTGACATGAACGTACATATAAATCAACAACAACAATTCTTCAATTGTTTTTTCAGTGTTATTCCTAAATCACGAGGAAACTTCGTATTATGTCCTATGTCATCTGTGATTACTGTGCGCTGACCTTCGCGCCCATAATTTGCAACAAACATTGATTCTGGTGGCAGTTTCTGTTCTGATCAAGCCTAATAACAAATTAATTAATATGTAGATACATCACGTCGACGTAAAAGAAGGCAGAAGTGTTCAATGTAACACTACAACCGTCATTCACACACAAAAACTGAAACATAACCTTTATCTGTGACACCTCATATACAGTGAATATGTCCTAATAAAAAATCAGTAGAGACCACTGCGTTTGCATTGCTTTGCCCTGGCTACAGTATGTGTCAAATTATTCAATTTGTGTCTTCCTTGTGTTACACAGTTTACAGATGAAATCTGTTTAAAAGCCGTCGTCATTGTGTGGCGATGTGGTCTGATGACGGTTTCGTTTTATCTAATATCTGTAAATGACACATTTTAAATGACGGTTTTAACGATACCCGTGTTCTGAACCTAATATTCTTTTCTTCTGTTCCAGGTAAGTACCCAGTGTTGAATGCCTCTGTACGAAGCAAGTCTTACCTGGTGAGTTCAGTTTGTCTTCTCGTTTCACGACGATTTCCAAAGTTCTACATCTCTAAACAGTGCAGAAAACTGTCCCAGGATTTTGAATACACAAGAGCTAAGCAGTTAAAAGTGAAATTTAAAAGCAGCTTATTTTACGAAATACGGAACTTTCTGTATATATTCACATTTACATTCTGCTCTGAGGATATCCTATTTTGTGAAAAGAAAAAGAGAAATGTTGGTAAGTCTATACCTGCAGTAAGTAGTCTGTAGAAGGAGGGGAAACCCGTAAGATGCCAAGACGAGAGGTAAATAGTTATGTTCTGGGTAGTTCCGAATCGCTGTCCCCGGTTTCTAGGGGTTGTACGAGAGGCTAACATGGTGCATAACTGCTAACTCTTACGGGTTATCCCTAAAATTTACCGAAATTGCAGTATTTCACGGTTTTACGGATGGACTGAGTTGTTTTACGACTTCGAGGACAAACATTTGGAATGTTAAAATTTGATAATTACTCCATTTCCTTAAAATCGCTTGTTTGCGTGGGTCGAAGTCAAGTCTGCGATAAAGGACAACAAGTTCTATGATAACGATTGATCATTTCAAGAGTGTCATTTTTGTGTCGTCATTGGAGTTGAATTTAAAGTCGAGATAATAGTTCTTCAATATGATTCTTAGGTTTCGACAGGCTCTGCACCCCAAACTCAAAGAAGTGATCATGAGTTAGTTGTTTTTAGTTGTTAGTATTCAGATCTAGAACATAGTGATCGATCTCGAGCAAACAGGAAAATTCGTTTTCTTTTCATCAATGAGGGAGTACTTTTGTACGTACTGCCGGTGACTACATCAACAAGTTTGCGCTCAGGGTTTGACAAAATTGAAGAGACACACGCTTTTCACCCTTCGTTTTTCCTTGGAAACGTATCCTGTATTGTTATGCGAGAAAGAAAATGAAACTACTGATGAGATGGTGAATGAGCTTCGAAGGCAATTCGCAGCTCTTCACTTAGATGACAGTTTGGTTGCAAATCAAGGTGCTGCAGATGATTCCAATTGGACACCTATACGAAGAATTCGTCAAACCGAAGAACTTAACTAGAAATTCGGTTATACTTAAATAGTGCTCTTTATTATCACCATAGTAAATAGTAATGCAAAATGTGAACGTGTTGTCAACCCAGGGAAGAAAAATAGAACAGACTTCAAATCATCCATGTCCAGTCAGTCTCCCGAGTCTATGTATTTTGGAGAGCAATAGTTCTGGTACCTGTCAAGACAAAACAGTTTCTCAAAACATCTTTCAGAATCGCTTCATAGTCGAACTAGCATGTGATTTGCAGTATTTGTTATATCTTGCATATGTTAAATTAAACTAATTTTATTGTGTAAAGCCTTTGTTCAACTATTGCATATCTGCTTAATTTATCAAAGAAGTCTTATTATGTATGCTTCCAAACCAATATTCACCACGCATGCTGCAATTTAACATGCATTTGTTCTCGATTGTTACGTTCATCTAGAAACGTTGGCGTAGGATGTAAATGGATATGACACAAAAGTATTATTTTCGTGAAACCGTAGTATGTTGGCATTCTTCAGACTTTTTGTCGCGCTTGATATTGACTAACAGCCCTTTTCTAAAGCTGGCAGGTATGATTGTGATAACGAACTCATGTTCGGAAATTAATCTTTTACTCATATATGGTCTGGAGAAAAAGTAACGACAACTATTATTTTTCTCGGAGATGATGATATTGACAGAGATGCTTACACACTTTCAGTATAATCGCCCCCCCCCCTTTATTTATAACCTTTAACCGAAAGTTTGGAAGGCATCGTATGCCATCTGCGTGTCTATTTTTGATGACGTCGCGTATTGCCAGCCCTGTGGCGTAGATGGGTATTTTTCATCCTGTGGTTCGAGATCCCTTGGGAGCTCGCAAAGTCTAGATCGGGTGGTGCGGTCGCAGGAGGATGCATTAGCGGCATGTTAGAGAGCAAATCTACGTTTCTTGGCGTTCAACGACTGTGGCAGAGGGGGCAGATGGAAGTGACAAGTCATAAAAGTCGCTTAATTAACTAGTCATCCGTAGGAGGAAACTTGCCTTCGTTGTGACACGTTTCAGGTTGCTCTCGATGAAACATCGAAAGAGTGACAGATACAAGGTGCACCTATGCCACTTTCGATTTCTGATGATGTGCAGACCGAAACGCGTAACAATAAAGCCATTTTTCCATCTTATGATGAATGGTTAATTAAGCACCTTAACAGCTTTTGTACAGTACTGCTACATTTATTTACAATGGCCGCAATCTTCTTGTATGACTTAGACATATGTCCAAATATTGTTATCTCAGAAAAAGAAGTATCACTAACATAATAATCAATACATAACAATACCTTTTTACTACTGGATCATAGTTGTTTGCACCTGGTAACGAATTTTCAGTCTAGTATTGTTTTTAATCCGCTAATGTCGATACTTTGCTGCTAGTTCAGGGTTTCAATATCCTTTCGAAGAAATAAGTGGTACGTCAGCTATGATGGTTTTATACTCGCACGATACAACACGTCTCCTCAAATTACGAATTCCGGTTTATTATTCTTGACAGCAAAAGAATATATCAAATACGTGTAGTCATAAAGTCTTTTTTTTTTCAGTTTTTATTCGTTTCCCTACTGCAGCTTTCACCGGCTGTTAACGGCTTCGCAGATACATCTAAGAAAGAAAATTAAATACTTTGCCTTTGGAATCACTGACATAGCTTTATTACGGGCCTGGGGGGTCACCTGGCATTTTTACTCGGAAAGAGGATCGCGCGTTCAAAAAGGTTGAAATCATTCACGCAAGAGGACCATGCAAATATACCTTTATTTGCTGATCGCACTAACTCCCAAATGGAGGGCAAAGTGATAGGCATTGCTGGTATAGAGAAGCAGCTAATAGAGTTGAAAACAAGCAAGTCGCCAGGTCCTGATGGCGTACCAATCCGGTTTTACATAGAGTACTCTGCAGCATTGGCCCCTTACGTAGATTGCATTTATCGCGAATCTGTGATCCAACGCAAAGCACCAAGCGACTGTAAAAGGCGCAGTTAACTCCCGTCTATAGGAAAGAAAAAAGTATGGACCCACGAAATTACAGACCTACATAATTAACATCAGTTTGCTGTAGAATTCTCAAGTAAGTTCAAAAGGATGTATGTTGCCATAAGTTTTCTCAGATGAAGACGCTTGCACAGGAGTGGGTAGTGTGAAGAGCTGCAAAAAACCAGTCTGTGGACTTATGACCACAACAACAATATATATATAAAAATCGATGTGTGTATGTATTTTATTCGTTACTAAGTTCTACGCAATACCGTTAAACATGATACCCATACCATTCTTATATAATCCTCTGAGTTTTTAATCTATATTTACATACTAATATCACAGTGTAACGTATATTTAAAAAGACCATGGGCCGATTGTATAAACATCGCTGACTGGAGATCATTTCTAACGTTGTGATTCTTCAGTTCCTCACGGCGTATTTGTTGATCGAACAGTCCACGGGTGTACTGCCGGCTCATAGTGTCCAACAGGTACAATATTTCAGCAATGAGATATGTCGCCATCGTCTGGTGCGCTGACGCGCTGAGGTCCCGAGGGCGCGCAGCCGTCTTATATCCCCACCCTCTCGCCCCCTGCAGTCCGCGCCCGCGGTCACGCATCGGCCGAGTCTGCAGGTAGTTTTGTTTGCTGAGTGCCCTCTTCTTAATTAGACTCAGTGCTGGTTCCCAAGGCTTGCTGAGATTGTAGTCGCAGTCTCGGTTGATGAGTCCATCCCTGCTGCGGATCTCTATGGCCACTCTAACAACGCTGTCCCAGTATCTTGAAGTCTGTGCCAAAATCCCGGTACGTTCATAATCCACCTCATGATTTTCAGACTGTGCTCTGCAAACTCCGACTTGTGGGGATACTTAAGTCGAGTGTGCCTCTGATGTTAACGGCAATGATCCTCGATGGTGCGCAATGTCTGTCCTATGTGAGACTTCCCACGCTGAGACGGAATCTGGTATATGCCGGCCTTCCGCAAACCGAAATCGTCTTTGACCCTTCCCAATAAAGTTTGTGTTATACTGGGCTGGCAGAAGACAGGTTGTAATCGGTGTTTCTTTAATATGCGTTCCTATTTTTTCCGATAGTGAGCCACTGCACGGTATAAAAACACTGATACATTGGGCGCGCACCATATCAGATGCAGAGGGTCTGCCCCAGGAGCTGGAACACCTCAGAACAGTATTCCGGGGAAACGGGTACTCAGAATGACTGATTGGACGCGCTCTCCGCCCCATCACTACAGCAAAGCCTGTGGAGAAAGATGGAATCACGGAGGAAGAGGTAGCCAGGGCCTTTATACCGTACAGTGGCTCACTATCGGGAAGAATAAGTCGCAAATTAAAGAAACACGGGGTAAAACCTGTCTTTTGCGCACCCAATAAAACACGAATTCATTGGGAAGTGTCAAAGACGAAGGCGGAAGGCCAGCAAACCATTTGTACAATGATTTGGACATGAAATGACTTGGGCAGAACAAATAATTAGGATGGAAGAGCAGCAATATGAGGAACGGCAGAGGCCCGAGGAAGTCCAGGAACAAGTTGACACCAACAGAAGGTGGGTGGGTGGAAACGAGAATGGGTTACAAGCACTAAACGCAACGGCCGTATCGCAGTGGATACATCGGATCCCGCGAGATAGCTGAAGTTAAGCACTGTTGAATGAGTCACCGTCCAGACCTGTTGAGTGCTGTTGACATGTGGTGTACACTCCTTGTCAGAGTAATTGAGAAGCTGTTTGCCGCGGGGGAGTAGCCGAGCGGTCTGGAGCACCACGTTGCTGATCGCGCGGCCTCCCGCGTCGGAGGTTCGAATCCTCTCTCGGCCATGGATGTTTGTGTTGTCTTTAGTACAAGTTAGTTCATAAGCAGGCCTAGTTTGTAAGTTTAGGGGCTCATGACCCCGCAGTTAAGTCTCATAAGCTTCACGAACATTTGAATTTTTTTTTTTTTTTTTTTTTTTTTTTTTTTTTTTAGAAACAATTTGACTGTGGTATAGCGGCTCCGGTTACGTAAACAGAAACACGGCAGGGAATGTGGGGCACTGACCACGTCCCCCTCCATACGCACCGTTCACGCACTCTGGCGGAGGATAACATGGCGTCCGGTCGGTACCTGTTTGGCCTATAGGACTCAGTTACACTTTTACGATTGTAGAGTACGTAACAATTACGGAGACGTGAATTATAGAAGTTATTTCTTCTAAAGTGTTCCGTCTTATTAAGTTACAGCCCTAAGCACACATTTCTCTAGGAGCCCGTAGTCTGTTAAAATTACTTTGGGATCGTCAATTACGTTGGAAGTAGTACAGAGGAAGTCCATATGGAAGACTTGGACCTTAGTCTGCCAGTTCCAAGGTACCTGCAATCGCACTGATCGCCAGAAGATGCCACACCTTCACTACATCTACATCTACGGGGGGTACTCTGCAAATCACATTTAAATGCCTGGAAGATGGTTCATCTTACCAGCGTTATACCATTTCTCTCCCATTCCATTCTCGAATAGCGCACGGGAAGAAAGAACACCTGAATCTCTCCTTTCGAGCTCTAATTTCGAGTATTTGCCTGGAGCGATTTAGGGAAATCACGGAAAACCTAAATCTGGATGGCCGGAGGTGGATTTGAACCACCATCCTCCCGAATGCGACGTATTTTATTCTGAGGATCATTTCTAACTATGTAAGTGGGAGTCAGAAATACATTTTCGCATTCGGAGGAAAATGTTGGCGATTGGTGTTTCGTAAGTAGCCCACGCCGCAGCGATGAGCGCCATTGTTGTAATGATTCCCATCCCAGATTCTGTATCATTACCGTAAAGCTGTCTCCCCTGTATCGTGACAATACGAAACGAGCTGCCCTTCTTTGGACTCTTTCGATGTCCTCCGTCAAACCCACCTCACAAGGATCCCACACTAGGAAGAAATACTCCAGAAAAGGACGGACAAACGTAGTGTATGCAGTTTCTTTAGTAGTCCTGTTGCATGTTTTAAGGGTTCTGCCAATAAAACGCAGTCTCTGGTTCACCTTTCTCACTACGTTATCTACGTGTTCTTTCCAGTTTAAGTCTGAAGTAATAGTAATTCCTAGATATTTTGTGGAGTTTATGGGCTTCACTTTTGATTGATTTATCTCGTAAACAAAGTTTAACGGATTTCTTTTCGTACTTATGTGGACAACTTCACACTTCTTATTTTTTAGAGTCAATTGCCAATTGGTTTTGATCTCCAGATGATTTTACTAGACGATAAATGACGGCATCATCTGCAAACAACCTACGAGAGCTACTTAGATTTTCCCCTAAATCGTTTATGTAAATAAGGAACAGCAGAGGACAAATAACACTATCCTGTGGAACGCCCGATATCACCTCTGTTTTAGTCGATGCCTTTTCCATCGATTACTACAAACTGTGTCGTCTGACAGAAAATTCCCTATCCAGTCGCACCACAAAGCGCTTCCATCGTGTTTTGAGTTTCAGGTAGCTTGCTATCCACCTTGTTTGTTTTAACTTCTGATTTTGTCTTTAGTCGTAATTATCGTTTCATAATATTTGCTGCTACTGTGCTTTTGTGTGTGGTTCTGGTCAATGTCAGCCTAAAGTTCGTCGTATGTGATGGACTAGAAAGACCCACTGCTTGTGTTTTGCTGTTTCTTGCCTATTTGTCCCGCTGTTCTTGATTAACTATATCTTTCATATAAAAGCTATAGCTCTGAATATAAATAAAATATCATTGTGAATATCGAGAAACAAAACATCGATAGTAGAAACCGCTGGAAAAAAAGGTGCGGATAAGTGAATTACCAAAAGGCCGTAAAATCAACTAAATACCTAGGAATTACAATTACAAACAACTTAAATTGGAAAGATCACAGAAAATATGGTACGGAAGAGGAACTAAAGGCTTCGTTTCATTGGCAGAACACTTAGCAGCATTTCTACTAAAGAAACTGCCTACACTAGACTTATTTTGAAGTATTGGTGTCCATTGTGGGATCTCCACCAAGTGGGTCTCACGGATGAGGAGGGCTGCTCGCTTTTTTTACTATCGCGATATAGGGGGGAGAGTGCCACAGACATGATGCACCAGGGGTGAAATAAAAGAAAGGCGTTACTCCTTCGGGCGAAATGTAATTGCGAAATTTGTGTCACCGACGTTCTCTTCGGAATCCGAACATATTTTTTTAGCACCAACCTACATAGGGACACATGACATCATGATAAGAGAAATCAGATCTGAAACTGAAAGATCCAGATGTTCCTTTTTCCTGCTCGTGATTAGGGAATGCAACGGTAGAGAAATATCATAAAGCGATTCGATGAACCCTTTGCTGTGCACTTAAATGCGATTAGCGGAATATTTATGTAGATTTAGGTGTAGAATTAGTTTCGTTTATGACTGTTATATCAGAAAATAAAATCCGATGAAAAGTTATTGACCACCGTTAAAGTATCAAGTATGATTCAAGGCAGTCATACACATGATCTGGGATTTCACTATTTAGGTTGGAGGTGATTATTTCATTAACTAACAAATTATATGCATTTACCACCGCATGAACGAAAAACAGACGGATTCTTCTGTATTTTTACGTGCCTAATATACAGTGCTAAAGAGATACAGAACAGCCGGCCGCGGTGGCCGAGGGGACTGAGGTGCTCCAGTCACGGTCTGCACGGCCACTACAGTCGGGGGTTCGAATCCACCCTCGGGCATGGATATTTGTGCCGTCCTTCGGATTAGCTAGTTCATAAGTAGTTTGTAAGTTTAGGGACTGATGACCCCGTAGTTATGTCCCATAAGCTACACAAACATTTGAACATTTGAAGCTACAGAACAAAGCATACTTTCGAAGTTGTTGATATTTCAATAAGATGATCTCAGCAGCATCTAACTCAAAATCATGTTCCTATCAGGAATTAAGGCCTCCATCAAGAAAGATAAATATTACTTTTTCAATATAACTTCTCTAATATCCCCTCAATCATTACTGAGTGTCAGATTTAAGAAACGTATTTTCATCGCGACAATGAGATATAAATCTTATATTTTTTGTTTTAGAAATATGTAATAACAACATAAAAATTAAAAACGGATTAATTACAAATATTACGATCTTTTTGTGGCAGTGAAACCATACAGGCGACTATATTTGACGCACATGCTAATCATAGTGTGTTATATTTAACTGAAATGATCTTGTCCTTCAAAACTCGGACAGAATTCCGGTTTGGAGTAGAAGAAAATCTGATGTATTGTTCACATTCCATTCGCTTAATTTGCCCACTTAATTTTAAAAACAAAATTGTTTTGCGTATGTCGAAAATTCAGTAACATCATCTGAAAATTCATTTTCAAGAACTGTCTTAGTAAACGGCTGCCACAAAGAAAACCAAATGAGAATACAGTGCACTTCTTCCAGTTGCAAGGCCTATGTTTATACAGGGAGTAGTTTGCGTGTTTGAGAGAGTTGAATGAAATGCGAGGTGACGCATGAGTTCCGTGCCGGACGTGAGAACTTTGCATCGTGCCTCCACGTGCTCCGGCAGAACTGCTAATCCTGAAGTGATTTATCGTTAAGGGACTAAAGGTACCTGGTGACTCGCCTTGTGGTAAGCGCTTGGTGATTTTCAACCTTTTTGAAACCGCGACCCTCTTTACGAGTAAAAATGTCCGGCGACTCTCCAGGCCCGTAATAAAGCTATGTCAGTGATTCAATAGTATTTAATTTTCTTTTTTCATCTAACATCTGCGCAGGCATACCTGTATGGTTAAAGTTGCAGTAGCGGAAACGCATCCAAAGTGAAAAAGGACTTTAAGACTACAAGTATTCGATGTATAGTTTTACTATCATGAATAACAAATTTCAATGTGTAATATGTGGCGACGTGTTACCATGGGCGAGTATGAAAACATCCAACCTGATGTATCACTTTTTAATATTTCAAGGATGCTCATAAGGTTTGGATTTCTTCAAAAGGATAATGACAACAACCAGGTATTCCCGGGCGCAGTGACCGAGCGGCCTGCGGCGCGCCAGTCTCGTTCTGCACGGCCACTACGTTCGGGGGTTCGAATATTTGTGCTGTCTTTAGTATCAGCCAGTTCATAAGTAGTTTGTAAGTTTAGGGACTGATGACCCCGTAGTTAAGTCCCATAAGTTCTACAAACATTTGAACATTTGAATGGTATTGCCACTAGTTGATTGAAAATAATACTGTATCGGAAATTTGCTACCAGGTGCTAACTACTATGGTGATGTAGTAAAGAGATATTGTTATGTGTTGATTACAAATAATATTAAGTTAGTGATTATTTGTATTTCTGACATAACAATATTTGAACATGTGACAAAGTCATACAAGAAGATTACGACCATTGTAAATAACAGTAACAGTACTGTACGCTGTTAAGTCGCTTAATTGACAAGTCATCATGAAGTGGAAAAATGATTTCATTGTTTCGCATTTAGGTCAGCCCATCATCAGAAATCAAAAGTGCCAAAGGTACATGTGATACCTGTAACACTTTTGATGTCTGATTAAGGGCCACCCGAAACATGTCACAACAAAGCCAATTTTCCACTTATGGATGACTTGTTAATTAAGTGGCTTTCATGAAATCCTGTCACTCCCTTGCAGCACTTCTGCCATAGTAGCTGATCGTCGCGTAACGCAGATTTGCTATCGAACAGGCTGCCAATGGACTAGAGCATCAACGCCAGTAACCATACGCGTGTTACTCGCTTGTACTGTAGAAACGTCTTTCCCAATGCCTGATCACAAAATGATTTGGCAGGTAGTTGTTCTTTCAAATATGAACTGCTATAGATAGTATTATCATGTTGTTAATTTTGAAACAAGTGAACGAGATGGATTCAACGCCACCGTCTATTCCTGACAACAAAAAGAAGATTCCATTTTTCTCTGTTAGAAATACCACTTTGTCCCGACTGAAAATAATTTCTTCCTTGTACTGTGACAATGTACTTTGCCTCAAGGCTATAACAAGTATGAATCATCTGAAACGTAATGCTTTTATGCACCAGCGTAAAGCTTCCCGGAAGTTTTTTTGCGATAATTATACTTTTTCCCATCGTTATTGCATAATTTGTAGCCCCTCGGGAATGGCGTGTACTCTAATGCGTTTCCTGCGGAGTGCTGGGCTGTTCCCCGTCAGAGGTTCAAGTCCTTCATCGGGTATATGTGCGTGCGTGTGTGTGTGTGTGTGTGTGTGTGTGTGTGTGTGTGTGTGTGTGTGTGTATGTTGTCCTTACCATAAGTTAGTATAAGTAGTTTGTAGCTCTAGCTTTACAAACATTTGAACAGAATTTGTGACCTACGAAAGAACTGAAACAAATATGAGAAAATGACCTTGAAGCTTAGTCGTTTTAAGCGTGTCTTATCTCTAAAGATGTATCAAACAGAGATGTGACATAAGAGTTTTAAATAGCATAAATGGCTGGTCTTGGATCTCAAGATTGTTTTTTGTGGCTGGTCCTTAAAGTGTTAAGTTCTGAAAGAGAGTCAAACGATCCGTCACACAAGGAATCCATCGCACAGGGTCACTCGTACACTGGTAACATAATTCATTTTGTTAAACAGAAATTTACTTGTAAAGTAACGCTTCTAAAATCATCCTTCTTGATATTTTCCTCGATATGTTACTTGAAGCCCTGTTAGAAATGTGAATAGTTCTGACTTTTTCCGCATCAAATGCAGTTTGTTCTTAGGATGTATAGCATGAACTGGACATTTATTTCGTGTTATTCAACTGTTTCTGTAATTACCCTCAATAGTCGGATAATTTTAAATGAGTATCTCACCATACTCGACAACAATATGCTTATTGTGACTAATGTATTGTAATAAATGCAGCCACATTCCAAAATTATAATGCGTCCAAACACACAGCAAAATAGGTTCAGGAGTGCTTTGTACAGCTTCAAAAATATATCAGGCATCTCCGTTGGACAGCAAAATTGACTTTTCTCAACGTAACTGAACCGCTATTGGGAGGTTTCGAGCAGAGAGTGGGGACCAAATTTATAGCTGCAACATCGTTTATTAACCTATTCCTGGAAGAGCTACAGCTCTTCACATAGTCAGTGGTGGACGAATTCCTTGCTAATCAGTAAATATTATATCTATGTTAAGTGTTCAAATTATTTTCTACACTCCTGTACACAAACAGTAGATGCAATGGTCGTGCAGAAAAAAAGCCTTGTACAAGATATAAAGAACTCAAAGGCAAAAAATATCATTGTATTCCAAGGATAAGTACAAGTCTATTTTAAGAGGACTCGAATAAAACCGAAAAACTTTATTACATTCTTATACAGAAAAATGCAACGTCGGCAAACAGTGCAGTGTTATTAGCCCAGATTTCCACGGAAGCGTCACAATTATAGACAATAGAAAACATAGGCTGAACCAACCTCCTTGGGCTGAACTTACACCTATCTCTGCGCGATGTATTTTGACGCTAACACATGTCACTTGACTCTGCGTAGGAATCTAATTTTTCGTCATTGCGAGCAACAGTTTTTATTATTTACAGCTGAAATCAAGGACCAATTAAACCACTTATTCTATTCGTATTACACGTGCTGTAATATAGGTAACGTAATTCCTCCAAGATTGCTGATATTGATGCGGTGACTATCATTTCTACATGTTCCCAGGTGAAACGTATTCACAATTCTTTTACTACCATAAGAATTACAAATGCTCAGTGCTTGTGTTTAAGTACAAATCTTTTAGTTTTGTTTTCCCACTTATGAAGGAGATTATCGACGGATGACTATTTGAAACGTGTTTGTCTACCAGAAGAAAAATATTATTCCTTAGAGAGTTTCTTTGAAGAAATTTTGAAATTAAAAATCGACATTTGTGTAATATTTTCTTACTACTTTTGCACATCAACATCTTCATTGGATACAAAAGATTAAGCAACTCAGATGTTTTTCTTAAAAAAAAAAAATAGGTACTTGAAATTTTGGAACTTTTTGCAATTTTGTAAAACCGACTGTTCACATTCTTTCGCTTTTTTAGTCAAGTTCTAGTGGATAAATTGCATGAAGTATGTAATCACAGTGATGATTTATTCCAATGGCACGGCAGTCAACGCTAGTAGCAGTACAGATCTGGCAACTATCTCCTGAAAGCAACTTCAAACTCGTGGTTGTGTTACTATATTCTGTCCCTCACGACTTCTCACAGAAGTAAAAAACACTTGCAGCTGGTCATGACTGAGTTTCTATGTCAACAAGTAAACCATTTATAGTGCAGATTTGCCAAAATTTTTATTACACCTACAAAACGAGTTCCACTTGTCGAGTGCAGCACTAATGTTCTATATCACATTAATATAGATAGCCAATATTATGTCTGTTTTACATATTGCCGTCCCTACGTGCTCCAGTATATAATCATGTAACGAACTACACATTGATAATTAAGTACAATCATACTTAAATTAGTAGATACAGGAGTGTACATATTAAAAACATATCCGTCAGTTGGGACGTACGTCATCAAAAATAAAAGACAAGCATATCTGAAACAAACACACGATAAAATTCATATCTCGCTGATCCAGAATTCGGTATATAGAGCAGCGGTCTCGTTATATCTCATAAGACCTTCCTGGGAGCATTCTCCGCACGTATTTACCAACGGACACCTCAGGAGATGCTCCATTGTTTGTACCTCCTCGCATTTGCATCTATCTGTGTCCGTATAACCCCATTTGTACATTAGTTGTCTGCCCGTGCGGAGTCGGTTTAAAGTTCTCCAATGTTGCCAATCTAGGTGAGAGCTAGGGGGAAGAGCTTCCTAATGACTCAGCTCTGGGTACTTCTGTTTCCAGAGTGATTCTATGGACTTCGCAGATGGCTGAGTTGCGTTTATGAAACTTTGCCTAGATTTCAGTCGTCTAGGTGGGTGCCTCGGATCATTGAGTTGTTTACACCGTTCTTTAGGAATAATAAAATATAGTATTTTGTTTTAGGTAAAAGACGGACATTTTGAATACAAACCGAGTGCAATTCATATAAAATCATAACATAATATTTTTCAAATGATACTTCGGCCACCTCTAATGTCCATGCTGTCGACGGGGCGTTCAACTCTAATCTTCCTTCCCTTATTTGCCTTTACCCCTGATGAAGGTACAAACTAAATTAGTCACAGTGCAATAAAAACATTTACTCACTTAATAACTGTAATTAAGTTGTTTTTAAAAGAACTGTTAACATGTTTGACCAAGCCACATGTAAAAACAGTAACTACGACATTAATATTACAGAGAAATAACCTAAGGGGATACAGTATCTGATTTTGGGTTATAAATGCGATTTTCGATTTATTGGGTTATTATATTCCACCGCGTTCCCTCTTTAAAATGACGTATCATACATAGTTCTACTAAAGTTATAACTATTTTATTTTTATGGATTTGTGAGATCGGGTATTTCACTTCAGTTACACACTTCTCTAATGGCTGACCATAAACTTCTTGGCAGTTCATTTATGTGAATGAATTCAAATATAGCGCTTTCCGACGACTCTTTGTGCACTATTTGTCCGAAAATGTTTCTCTCTGGTTTCATCAAGTTATTGACTTTGTGACTTCGCATTTTTTGTAAACAGTGTGCTATACGAAAGAAGTAAAACAGATGATGGGAAAAACTTGGATGGCAAAGAAAGTGTGAGTAATTCCATGATAGACCACATTCAGAATTGCTATGGCCTTGTAATTAGGCAAATTACAGGCAATCTTCAAGAAATAAGGAAAGCTATATGGGCTTCATATTTCGTAACCGCATCCACAGATGAGCATCCAGAAAATGGTATGTGCCCCAAACGTGAAACGACCTGGTGCAATTACAATAGGGTACTACCAACTGGAGAGAAATACAATCTCCGTCATAGTCTACCATAAGCCATCATGGAAGAAATAGAGCTCATTTTCAGACTTATGGCTGACAGAAGTCTTCTGATGAAATGTCTTCACGCAAAAACGCAGAGCTCCTACGAGTACTTGAATAGTGTGATATGTCATCGTCTCCAAAAACAGTGTTTGTCGGAATTAATATACTACATTTTGGTGTGTACGATGCTGAGGCAACCTTCAACCTTGGGAATGTAACTAAACGCCAGATACTTGAAAAGTTGGGTTTGCCCGTTGGTTTCCGGAAAGTACGTGCTATGTTGTCTTTAGATCAGCACAAACTAAGGCATGCTGACGATATAATCAAGACATTAGTAAAAAAAGCAAGACAGGTGCTGAGGGTTGCCAAAAGGACATTTCAAGATCATTATCAAGACTGTGAAGGGGGTGTTAACTATGGATCAGGAATTTTTAGATCTTCTTTCTCCGTTTCCCGTAAGTTTACCTATTACCTCTGCTAGGAACATTATCTAGGTACTGGTGAACATAGAAGTCTGAAATTTAATTGACTTGGTCACATGTGTTTCTTTTCTATACTGAAACAATGATTTTTAATTGCTTGATTTACAAAAGACGTAGGGTAGATAAACTAATAAAAAGTGATGGAAAAATTTTTCTGTAAAGTAAATGTAAAATATCTCTGTAAGAAAATACTTTGACTGTAAACTATTTTTTCAGTATTGTTACAACATATCAATGGACATACAGTAAAAATTTTAACTCTCTATCTCCAGTAATTTGTGAGAAAATGGTCCCTGTAGTAGGCATATTTTATCATAGCGGGAATGGCGATTCCGTATCCCCATTTGTACCACTTATAGTCCAGCAGGAACTTTTAAAATCATTGCTTTAAATGAGAAATACTACAGTTTACAGTTCCAGATTGCTCGTATAGACGACATCGGCTTCCTGCCCGATTCGCGTTACTAAGATGTTTGTTTCAGTACAATAACGTCATGTACAGTAATGTTATATTTGGTCTCTGACGGTCATGAAACGTATTCGTACGTTGCTTTGTTTACATTTCGTTAATTTCTTACATACGGTATCCTTGTACCCTGCACGCCGGGTGTATCTCGGAGACCTTAAAGAACAAAACCCGTATCACGGAACCGCTAAGAAAGCTGACGTCTAGAAGCTTCTCAGTTATGCAGAGATCAATATCGGCTCTCGCATGAAAATAGCGAGCCCTGACGTGTCCCGCCACAGTTGACTCCCCCAAAGCCAATGAAAAGACAACGAGTGTATCAAACCTCTGCACGACTCCCCGCCTCCCACTTGCCACCTGTTAAGTGAAGCGGTCAGGATATTGATCGGAAAGGTCGCCAACCGACAAGGGACGCCACGTCACCTGTTAGGCCCTTCCTGGGGAAAATGAGGGTAAATCGTATGCGTCGTGTCCCACTTAAGCAGCTGAAATACACCCATCAAAACAATAGTTGCATCACCACGATTCTAGAGGTTCATGACCTTTTACACGAAAAGGGAATAGATATGTACAAAAACAAAAATTTTAATCCTCTTTATTGTTCATGAAAACAGAAATTGATTAGTTGCGAGACAATAACGTATACATAGGCAGTTGGTGCTCCAGACTTCAGCATACACCAGTATCAGTAATACCCAGTAACACGTCCTACACTGATGCATGCAGTCGAGCCATAGTGTGGACTAGATCATCAAGGAAATGTTCATGCAGATTGTCCAATTCCTCAACGGTGATTCGGTGTGGATACTTCGGATTGGTTGGTGGGTGGATTCGCCCAATTTCAATGTATCCCAGGCAAGTTCGACAAGGTTCAGGTCTGGATAATATGCTGGCCATTCTACTTTCTATTCCACCCGAAATATTGCCTATATGGTTTGCACTAAACGTCGGAGGATGACATCCTTGTATCGTATAGCCGCTTGACTGCATTGTGTAACTACCATTGGTGTACGGTGGCTCCACATCATGCTACCCCCAAACCATCGTGGAACTACTACGTTGTTGTACGCGGTAGACGGTGTGTCGAAGACATTCAACCCGACGAGGCTGCTTGCACAAACCACTCCGAACAGTTGTCTGGTTGAAGGCACATGCGAGTCTCATCTGCGAATAGCAATTACTTGAGGGCAATTCTGATGAGTCGATTCAGCATGCCGGCCGCGGTGGCCGAGGGGACTGAGGCACTCCATTCACGGTCTGCACGGCCACTACGGTCGGGGTCTCGAATCCCCCCTCGGGCATGGATATTTGTGCCGTCCTAGTTCGTAAGTAGTTCATAAGTAGTTTGTAAGTTTAGGGACTGATGACCTCGTAGTTAAGTCCCATAAGCTCTACAAACATTTGAACATTTTGATTCAGCATGATGTTGGGCCCATCTGTACCGAGCTGCTTGGTGTCTAGGTCTCAAATCTCACGTCGGGAAAGAATTTCCATATCGTGTAGCCTATTATGTACAGGTTGAGTCGACACATGACGTCATGTGGCTGCACGAAAATCGTTACCCAGCAGGATGGCGTTCATGTCAGGAGTCCTCCTAGCTGAAATCCACAAGTAATGGTCATCAGCTGATGTGCTAACCACTTGGGCGGCCAGAGCGAAGCACGTCATAGATATCTCCTTTACCTCAGCGCTTCCAGCACGTTCGAAGAATATCGCTTTTGTTCACCCCGAGACGTCTGGAAACATACCTTGATGATGAGAGTCCTTCCTGACTCAATAATGCGGATACGAATAAACTTCGGAATTCACCTTTGAATAATGGCAGAACTACAGTCAACTACAAGTCCTTCCTGGTGTTATGACTGGAAATGACCTGCCGTCATACCCCTTCCCAGGCATAGGCACTGCTCATGGCTGGTTGTTTTCATCGCTATGCGGGTTGAGTGACATTTGTTTACAATCTAAGAAACTGTGTTGTTCATGCAAGAAGATACACATTTAATTTCGCGTTTAGTTCTTGGAACCATGGTAATGCAAATCTTTTATTGATGTGTGTAGTAAGAAAAAGTGGAAGGGAAATATTTTGTCTGAAATCTCTGAATTGGTCGTATCACAACATACGAAGTCTCAACAAACACACGAAATCATTGAAAGCACAGCACAGTGTCGTACCTAAATCACTGTAGTAGAACTGCTGACATTATAAACAGTTTCCAATGGTATCCAAATGGATAAATATTCCTGTACAGATTCCAGTGTATGAGGTCACAAAGGTCATGGTATACGTCTTGATATCGTGTCGGACCTGCTTCTGTACTGAGAAGTGAACGTAGTATGGACGCAACAAGTCTCGTTAGAACTCCTTTGTAAATGTTCAAATGTTTGTAGAGCTTATGGGACTTAACGTCGTGGTCATCAGTCCCTAAATTTACAAACTACTTATGAACTAGGTAATACTAAGGACGGCACATATATCCATTCCCGAGGGGGCATTCGAACCCCCGACCGTAGTGGCCGTGCAGAACCTGACTGGCGCGCCGCAGACGGCAACTCCTTTCTAGGAATAGCAAGTATTCGTGCTTTTACAGAGGGTCATGTTTGCGAAAGTGTTGAGGTACAGGATTTTATACACGAACTAACCTCTCTATTGTGCCCATAAATATTTCATGAGTCTTTTTCTTTTCTATTCCACTCCCAGACCGAACACGAAGAAAACTATTGCTTGTATGCCTCAGTACGTGCCCTGATTACCTTTATCGAAGATTATGATGTTCAAGCGAAATCTGTAGTCTGGAGCCATCTGCCGCCAGCACTTTAGAAGAGAAAAATGGTGAATGTGGTTCACTCGTAAAAAGTTAGACACATGCTCTCGCGTATTTTATTTATTTAGATCTTTGTTAGTTCTGCAATTCTCCACTAGGTACACTGGGCTAGCTCTTATAGTTTAGGCTCCGGAACTGACTAAAGCGCAAAAACGGTAAACGATTCTACGTTATTATCCTTATTTTAGTTTTTTCGCAAGTTCCTAAGTTTGTCACAGAATTCTATTATTATTATTATCATTATTATTACAGGAGTAATCAATACAAAGATTAATTAATAACAACACCTTGCCGTATTCCTGTTATCCTCCGCCAAGCCTCTTTATCCAGCGCACGTTCCTTGTCGATACCGCGATGTTCCATTACTCCATTTATCTGGTCTGTCCAAGAACGTCGTGGTCTTCCGCGCTTACGTCTGCCGGGTGGTTTCCATTCATAAACTTTCTTTGACCACCGATGATCTGGCATTCTCATCATATGTCCGTACCATTTTATTGATTTTCTTTCAATTCTGTCTATCACTGTATCATTTGCCTTCATTATAGCTCTTACTTCATCTTTAGTTTCTCGTTAGATTCTTGATTTTCTGGCACTCCTACGCAAATAGTCCATTTCCACAGCTATTAGTCTTCTTTTGATATCCGCATTTAATATCTATAGTTCTGATCCATAGCATAGCACTGAATCAACCATTATCTTACCTACTCTTTTCTTATTGTTCTTGGAAATATTCTTATCACACCAAAAAGAACGCATACACCCTAACACCTTTCTGCTTTGCTTTATTCTGTATTTTACTTCTGTGTGGCCCAATCCGTTTTTATCAATATGTGCCCCGGGATATTTAAATTTCTCTACCTGTCTCATAACTGCTTCGTCATTGATGTTTACTTCAAATTTATCATCACTGTTTATCACTAGGTACTCTGTTTTTGTTAGACTCATTTGTAGCGCCCATTTATTGTATTCGTGATGTAATCGTCGTATCATGAACTCAATAATCATCTTGTGCTATAATGGATTGATCGTCAGCCAAACTTAATGAAAATGTTTGTACATTGTTGACTGTAATTCCCATTCCTCTGTAGCTGTTCTTCCAATTTCGGAGAGCCACTTCTACATATAAATTGAATAAGATGGATGACATACTGCAACCTTGTCGCAAACCTTAAGTGACATTGATAGGTTCTGATAACTTTGAACCTCGTTTAATCTGCACCACATTATATCTGTACATTTCAATAATGATTTTCAAAAGGGGATCATCCATACCTATATCTTTCATAGCTTCCCAGGGCTTAGATCTAGGGACTGTATCGTACGCTTTTGCTGAACCTACAAAGGCAATGTATAGCTCCTTCGCTATTTCTATAAATTTTTCCATTAGTTGTTGTAAAATAAATGGGTTATCTGTATATGATTTGTTCTGCCTAAAGCCGCTGTGGTCTTCTCCAATGTGGTGGCCAACATTTTGTCTAATTTTTTCAAACATTATCTTGCCAAATAAGCGACTCATTGTACAATTGACACTAATGCCTCTATAGCAGTTTGGGTCTTTTCTATTCCCTTTTTTGAAAATAGAAACCATATACGACTTTTTCCATTCTGAGGGAATTTCAACCCTTTTACAACAGTTGTTCATCAGGCAGGCTATTCGCTTCTTCAGATATCTTCCTCCAGCCTTCAATAATTCAACAGGAATGTTTCCTGGACAAGGTGACCGGCCATTCTTTATTTTATTTAATATAGAATTCAGTTCCTCTGTTGTAATGTATGTTGTTAGATCAGTTACTTCCATCTTTTCTTCATTTCCTTGCGTGTAATATGGCCTATCCTCAGTTAAAAGATCTGCATAATGCTTTTTGCATTCCTTTAAGGGAATTAGATTCTCTACTGCTTTGTTTACTTGTGTTTTCTTCATACTGGTAATTGTCTCCACACTTCTGTTGTTTCTGATCCACCTATTAGACTCTCAATTTCAATAATTTCTGTTCCCACATCTTTTTCTTTTCTGATTTAATTCTGTTTCTTAATCCGTAATTTGTTGTCTGGTAGTTTTGCCTGTATTGTTGTGATTTAGTTGATAACAATTTTTTAGAGATTTTTATTTTCCCTAATCAAAATCTTCAGGTCATCAGACATCCATGGAGGATCCCGTTTACCTAGTCTCTTAGTTTCAGTCCCTAATACCTCTAGAGAAATTTTTGTAACCTCTTTTTTAATATTTTCATATTCTACTTCAACATTGTCATCTTCTGGAATCGCTTTAGTTCATTTTCTAATCTACGTTGAATTAAATCCTTGATACTGAAATGCTTCATGAGGAAGAGATTATACCTTGCCTGCTCTAATGTCTCATGATTACTGTGGAGGGCCACTTGTCCAGTTGTTGGTGCTTTTCTCCTAAATGGGTATGTCAACTTTGCTAAAACTAAGAAGTGATCAAAACCACAGTTGGCTCCCCGCATGATTTTAGAGTATTGAACTACGATTTTTGGCAGTTGCTTAGTAATGATGTAATCAGTTATTGATTTCTGCTGCAATGATGATCTCTCCCATGTATATATGTGGATATCTTTATATGAATAGTGTGTATTCAGAATTTTCAAGTCATATTGGTTACAGTATTCTACAAGATTTTCTACAGAACTGTTAATGACATTTTCTCCATATCTTCCTACTACTGCATCATTTACTTGTGAGCCAATCCTCGCATTGAAATCTAATGTTATTATTACTTCTTGGTGCTTTTTGACTTGGTTGAGTAAATGGTCTATTTTCTGGTAGAAATGGTCTTTGGTTTGCTGTGCCGCATCATCGTTTGGTGCATACACCCCTATTATAACTGTTTCAATGCCATATAACTTGAAGGTAACAGTTGCAATTCTTTCACATATAAATGCATAGTCCTTGATGTAAGCGCCCAGAGCTTTGTTGATTAGAATGGAAACGCCTGCTTTGGTCGTTTATGTTTCTCAACTCCTTACCAAAAATGGATGAAATTATCAAATTTCTCATTCCCTTGTCCGTTCTTGTTTTCTTTGTGACAGAATTATTATGTCCACCTTCAGTCGACTAATTTCATTCACTATTTCGGTGTGTTTATTTGTCAGGCTTTGAACGTTCCATGTACCAAATCTCAATGTCCTTTTCCTTGACAATAATAGTCATAAAGAGATTCTGTCCGAGTTCCGAGGCTCCACTTCAGATTCTCGAGCTTGTAGATTTTTATAATTAATTTTTTTTTAATAATAATAGGGTGCTGGCCCAATGATCTAACCCCCAACTTGGGGGACCAAGATGTACTATCAGAGTTTACTCCCCTAGGATGGTTGGCTTCACCTCGCCTATAGAGACCCTGGAGACTCCCCTTACCTAGGTGGAGCACATTTCGTCTGGCTCCTCTGCTGAAGCCTGTCCAGCTTGGGTGACCTTGCCAGTAGCTGCGCTACCGCCAGCACAGCCCTCAACTTCACTGGATTACGCAAACCCTCCTCCCTAGTACTGAAGGTACCTTCAATAAGGCAGCGTCCCTTGGGAGGGTGTCACAGAATTCTAAAGGATAAATTAAAAGAAACCGCATGACGATACATTCGGTACTCCTTGAGTTATAAAAGGTTAAAGACATAAATAGAGGGAAAAAGTGCTTCTATTTTGTATAATAGTGTGATTTGCTATCCCTGGATGAAATTTGTAATTACTTATGGCTAAAAGATTGTAAAAAAAAGAACGCCTTAAAATACATGTAAAAAGAAATTTACATTTGTAATTGCTTATTGCATTTGGGAAGATATTTCTTAATTCCTTCGAACGCTACAAGCCATTTTTATTTCTTCCTTTCTACGGTACATGTATTTATTTTATTTTATTTAAAAAAACGACAAAAATCATTGATACAATCATGTATACAAGTAATAATGTTATTGAAAAATGACATGACGAATTTCATGAATAACACATGAGGAAGTTGATGCATTGGCTAAACAAGCGGCAACCTTAAGCACTGTCTTGGACCTACAACTACCATACACAGACTTCTTATTTGCGGTCAAGGAATACGCCAAATAACAGTGGCAACAGATGTGGAACGTTTTCCAAGAAACGAAAGGCGCTTCCTACGCTGTGCTGCAACCTCGGATTTCTACGCAGCCGTGGTTTATGACTCATCTGGACCGATCCGCGATTGCTGCCATTATTCGTCGTCGCTTCAATTACGCCTCTTATCCAAAACATCTACAACGGATCAACGTCTACGATTCGGCGGCATGTGAGTGTGATCCTGAAACGGAAGCTGATGTCAACCACATCCTGTTCAGGTGCCCCAAATTTGACCGAGAACGTTTGAACTTCCTGTAGACATTGGTGAAGATGGGGTATACCCTTCCCCAGTCAGCTTCTTCCCTTTTGTTTACAAAAGACATTCGTGTATATAAAGTCATAATTAAGTTTATTAAGATCACTGTACACAATCTATAAGCATCAAGTGTGTTGGTAACGTAAGGTTTTGCTTGTGAATATGTGAAAATGTTCCAACAGTATTTAAATTGTAATGTAATGCAGTTTTCGCTTTGTTTCCACTTTACATTTTGACAAAATGTACTTCTGTTTTGTCTGTTCATTTAAATATATGTACATTTCCACTGAGTTAACACTCAGAAGGCCAAATAAAAAAAAATTAAAAAAATTAAAAAAAACACAATAATACACTAAGCCAGATAAAAAGACACAAAATCAAGAGAAATTATTTAATAAATGAATACAAAAACGAAGATAAATACATTATGAATAATAAACTACACTATAGGCTAAGTAGAGACGAATTGCTTTGACACTCAACTGCACCAACTGCGCCCTTTATAGGCGCCACTCTAAACACTCAAGCACCCTGTGCTCACAGAGCTGTGGCCGGGTGGCGCTCAGCGGTAGCGCTCTACACTATAGTTAGCCTCATGTAGGAAGGCGCTTCCGTGCATAGAGGCGGAGCGATATGGGAAGTGTGGAGGGGAGGAGCTATGGCCGAGCGCCAACAGTTGAGCCTGCAGGAGACACTTTTTCGTAACTCTCGGCAGGCCACGCGCCTTGAGAATGAATATTATTGGCTGCCAGTGCGGGTAATGGAGTGGGATTCGCAGAAATTCTGAAAACTGGGCCACCTTCCTACGTGACGCGGACTATAGGATGATTCATGTTCTGCAGCCGCCATGTTAGTTTGTATCGTGCTCTCTGACCAGCTTCATTTCACTGTCATTATAAGGCCTTTCTATGTTATTCTCCCCGCCAGGCCCTAGGATTTTTATCTATCACTTTCCACTTCTTTCACCCCTGCAGTATTGCTCATGTAAAAAATACCGAGTAGCACCGTGGTTCGGAACCCACGTTAAACTGTAGGTCCCCCTATAACTGGCTGGGTAAGTCAGTTCGAAGGTTGGAGGAAGGCAATGGCATACCACCTCCAAACAGGACCATGCCTAGTAAAGCACTGTGTTGTTCAAACCAATCTTCGGATTGTTGACTGCTTTACCTTTTTTACCTGTGCTCGCTGGTTGTAACCTGCCGTACGGAAGCGGTCCTCAAATCTAAATACGATGGCTGAAAGCCAGAAATATTACAACATCCGTCGGTCACGTGACACCGCTGACAGTACATGTGGCAGGCCTTTCTTCCTCGGCTCTGTTCGGTAACACCTGCTGACGAAACCCACTGGTCGAAATGTTTACGGACTCTCGTCTGCCTTTCCCTCTTCCTCTACAGGCTCAACAAACAGTTGCCCGCGACGAACGACCAAACTGCCCTAAAAGCGCCGAAAAATAAAACCGACTCGAAAGGACGGTACACGGCGGCGGCACGTCGCGTCGACTAGTTGAGCAACTGGGCGACGGCAGTCGGTCGCCGCGACGAGCTTCCCATACAAATCACTGCGGGCAGAGGGCAGAGGAAGAGGAGCTGCTTCGTTAGCGGGTGTCGGGCGCGACGCCTCGCGACCGCCTTAATTGCCTGTAATTGAATTGTCCGGCGGCTAAGTGATCGCCGGCGATAGGCGCCGCTACGTGACGCGATACCGCGCGCCCGCTAATTAGCAGTGTCCGCCGGATTTATGGGGCGAGCCCGCGTCGCCGCTGTTCACCTGGCCGTGGGCGGACGCGGACGCCACGCCCGCCGCTACGTGACCGGCCGGCCGGCGGCGGCTTATCTCCGGGCTGGGGAGCTGGCCAGCACACCGACCGGCCCCGCGTCCCCAGACACCGGTTCCTCCGCACGCGATACGGCTGCTGCATACACACAAACACTGCCGCGTCACCAACCACTCCATTCACTCTCGACCTTCACAATGCCACTACATTTTTCTGCCTTCATACTACACAGTTTAGGAATTGCTAACTACGATCACCTTTGACCTCGAATATTGCTACTCATTTTGTCAGTTCACTTACGTGGAGGTGCGTGGTACTGTTGTAGTGTTGCACAACTCCGTATTATTGAAACTATACTTGGCCAAAAAAAAAGTGAAAATGTTTGTAAATCTATTGGACTTGAGTACATTGGTCATCAAAATGGGAGAGGTATAGGGCTGAGCATTCATGAACGGTTGGGTGTGAAGGAAAAGAGGTTATCGCAGGTTGTGGCCAGGATAATTTCGGAATCGCAGAATGTACTGACAAGGAAAGTACATGGGCTCGAATAAACACATCTGTATGAACGTTTGGTTACAGTATCTCTACGTACACCTCAATGTGCTGGTCGGTGTCGTTTTTCTGCAAAGCTCTGCAACCATGCTCTAGATAGCACTATAGATGCAATTGTAGACGCCATACGTAAAGCAGATATCTTAACTATAACTTATGTAATAATCATCGTACATGTTCCCTAGCGAATTGTCATCAAAAGCCGTGATGATAGTTGTTGGTATTCACTGCCACTGCTTTCATCGCCTCTTCCCGCACTTACCGTAGCACTACCGCTTGCAATGAGTTGTTCGTCATTATTATCCCTATTATTATTATTATGAATTTGTAACAACAGTATCTAACTTATGCTCATATTTCTGCATCATAACAGATACGAGAAAGCATGCAAATGATTCATCTTCTACACTAATACCATCTTCACGAAGAATTGTTCTTCGTAAATTCATCTCAACTAATCGCAATACATTAGCAGGATTGATTAGCAATCGCCGTCCCATCTGACGCTTCACCACACAAATAATATCACAAACGCAACTTCGGAGGCACACTGCACCGTCCCTACTGGCGAATCGACAGGTCAAAGTGCAATGCGGCATGGCACACGCAGATGCCTCTAACGGACGACTACAGAGTTTTGCAGATGCGGGAGTATCACTAGTGCAATAAGGGATCTTTACATTATCTCTCATACGATTGTGGTGTATATGTATTTGTTCGAGCCCAAGTACTTTCCTTGTGAGACAATAACTCCCATCCCTGTATTTCAGAGAAGCTGGTATTGTGTGGCAGGGGGGAGGATACACATAGCTCTGTTTGTAAAGCAGCCATCGAAACCAAGCAGGTGTTCAGCGAATTGTTAAACCACAGGGTTGTCTACCTTGCTTTTGACCACATTTCAAAAGTGTTCAACTGTCTGTAAACCCATTGGACCAAACTGCTATGGTCATCAGTCCCTAGACGTACACACTACTTAAACTAACTTATGCTAAGGACAACAAATACAACAATGGCAGAGGGAGAACTCGAACCTCCGACGTCGAGAGGCGGCGCACTTCACAGCTAGGCGGCATGGAACGCTCGGCCACTCCACCGCGGCTATATATGTCCCCTTTTCTTATATACTTTTTCGTTTAGGAAGCTTAGCCTATACCATGAAATACATCATACTACTTGCGGTCGTGACCAGCTCAGGGGGTTTTCAGTACTCCTATAAGTCCCTCCCGGACAGCTAGACTCATCATACACGCGGCAGCGGCGAGTCCACGTCTGATATGTCCACGATAACTTGACGATTCGCGCGGTGAATACTGGGAGCGGCCTCGACAGCGCTTTATGGCTACCGCGGGGAGAGTAGGGATGTAGACCTAGACCAAAGATGACATAGACTGCGTGTGTTCCTACCTCTACGGTGTTGTGCTAAATTGCCCCGAGTCATGTAACAGAGTTTTCATAATTATGAGAAACGGTTTCTCTCATTAACAGGTGAAATCAAGCGCTGATTTTAGCAATAAAACGAATTCTCGGATTCTTTATTACACAAGAAGAAGTCAAGGGAACATAATTTCTCCATATTATTAATATTAATGGATGATTAACAGTTTTAGATGTGACCAGATGAAAAATATTGTCAATTTTGTTTAGAAGCAATGAATTACATACACTCAGTTTTTGTGTTGCACTATGAATATTTTACTTTTTGCAACGTATGAATGCGGTTGTCAATGGGAATATAAAAATAAAATAGATGAAACGTACATTTTAGAGGGAGCACAACTCTAAACTTTGCAGAACATAGCTCTATTTAATTAATAAGGGTGCCCGAAACCCTTTTAAGAGCCAAGGCGGAGAGAAAAAAAATGTGTGGGGCAAGTTTCGAACTACCGACCATGTGCATCACAACTTAACTCGCTGCACACTGCACTACGGACAACAGTTACGAAACGTTTCCTTAATTCTCGTACTATTAGAAGCAGTTATTACCTGCTAATATGACATTTTAGAAACTATATTATAATTTATCGTACTAAGAACGACGTGTTTTTGTTAATTCTTTAATGCGCCATTGCTTTGAAATGACAATACGTAAGTTATAATAATGAAATCATAAAATACAGCTAGCAAGATGGCGTTTGCCGGAGTTCTGAGTGAGGAATGTCACGTGACATCTCCGAGCGCCTGGATTACATAAAATTAAGGGTCTATGTCAAATAGCCGTTATTTTTTCAAATATCTCTGCAATGGTGTGAGTTATGAAAAAAAAAACATACGACAGCAAAGTTGTAGAAAATTTCCACCTCTACCAATTCCGTTATTCAATTTTTGGGTCAGATAAACGATCTATTCGCAATTAAAATTATATTACAAATGGCTATTTTTAGTTTTACTAATGTATTTTTTGTCCGAAATACTTCAATCGGTTAAACGGTTCGACTTAAAAAGCGGGAACACGTTACGGACAGACAGCAGACAGACAGACAGACGGACGGACATCATGAAATCGCCGTTATTTTTGCAAACATCTCTGAGACGATACGAGATATGAATAAAACGTAAGAGATCAAAGTTGTAGAGAATTTTCTCCTCTAAAAACTCAGTTATTCAAAGTTCGTGTCAGATGTACGGTTAAGCCGTTATTTTCATTTAAATTTCGAACTGTCAAAAGGCGATCGCAAGGCCCACGTTTGGTGTTACAACCGTAACCTAAAGTGGCCCAAAGTCATCTGAACAGTACAGAGCTCTACATGGATCTGAACTTTAATCATCACTGATTTAGTTTGGCTGTCCGTGCACAGGAAAACGCTCGTTTCTTCATGCAACTCATTCCTCTCTAAATCTGCTACTGTTACGACTTTCATTAACACACAGTAAATCAGCCACTTTTAACATGATTGCCACGTGCAGTGTAACACATAATGTAAAGTAAAATATTTTATCAAAAGTCTGTGGAATGAAATGTTAGTAGCTACTGAAAGGCTACAAGCTACGATTTAAAGTTTAATCATTATTATTTCATGACTGAGATACTCTACTAGTACAGAACAAAATATCCTTACATTACCTCTTCATATTTCCACATTGGTATGTGCTTTTCATAAACTGAACAGTGTCATCAATAATGCTTTCAAAAATATTCTTATAGAAATGAACTTACATTGATAATGCTGCCTCTGGTAGGCTTTGTAGGTCAGCCCCCATATTTAAACCATGTTAACATTGTGACTTCCAGCAAATGCCTCTGTGAACTTTTACTTACTACTGGAGGAGATGTAATATCTCTGACGTTGGCTGTTCACTCTTTGGACTGAGCTATCGATTATACACAAAATTTGTTAATAACGCTGATATTACAAATAGAGCCAAAGAGTAGATACCTTTCAAATGATACCATGAAACGAGACATCTTATTACTATCTTTTTCATAAAACTTACACAGAAAATTAATAATTTGCCGTGAGACAAATGTCAGCTAATCTCTCACAATTGTCTGTCATTCTATCTTGACAAAGAAGTACCATTTACTCTTGTATACATCTCACATGTCGAACGCTTTCGAACGACATGGTGAGATCTCTTACACCTACTTCAAAAGCCCAAGAAGATTTATTTGATAATTACCATATCTCTGAGCTCATAACAACAATAGTCAGAACCATATCATCAGTCACTGCTTCTTGGTGCATTCATCTTAGGTTGCATGGAACATGTGGTTATAAATGCCCGCGAACCGACGCATTTCCTGTTTTAAAATCAGTTAAACGAGCTGTATACTCAGCACCGGAAGTCGTTGCACAACACTGTTTACAATTAGCACGCTCTGCATGTATAATTCTGAAACGTAATCATTTACGTGCAACTAATGCGTTGCGTGCGTATTCAGAATATTCACACAGAGCGTTCGTTTACTGCGTAAATATGCAGGTACTTTGTTTTCTTAGATCTTACACCTTAAATGCTGGATTTCCTCTAACGATGTTGCAGTTCGTGAAACATACTAGATGAAGGAACGTGCAAAGAAGTATAAACATTAATCCTGTATTCACTCGGAAATATTTTACACTAGCTGAAAACCTGGCTTTGTCCGGGTATTTATTTATTTATTCCTGCCTTGGGTTAGTACTTCTCATATCCCTTTCCTCTCTGTCCATCTCCTTTGTTCTAATAAAAATGCTATACTTACAGGAGAATATATAAGAAATAAGGCTGTCTCGCATAATGTACAAAATTATAAGTGCAGTATCCAAACAAAGAAAGATAGTAATCATAAAACAAATGACAAATAAAATGCGTACGTTCTCTTATTTATTGAATAATATGTTGTTAAACTGCATAATTTTTCAGGTATGTATTCATTTGTATAAGTGCTCTATGTCTGTAAAATCTGTTGCGAATACAATTGGTAGTAAAGAAGTAATAGATTAAAACTTGGTGCGTGATGGGGCGATTTTCCATAAGCGTTACTGTTTGTCCACTCATATCTCATAAACTGCGTGTCGTACTGTCATACAATTTCGAAGGTGCATTCAGGTGTATGTATTTATACCGTCTGTAAAATTTCCTGCGGGTACAATTTGTACTGTAGAAATTATAAATTGTATCGTCATACCGAATGTCGTAGTTTGATCCATGAACAGCGGAATAGTAGTAAGCGAGAAACATTTTCTTTTCATTATTTTGATGTGGTTGTCGCGAGAAAAAGTTTAATAATGTTTTGAAATTATGTTCAAAGTTTGTTGCAAGTCGCTAAGTACTGTCATTCTCGTCGCATTATGTGACAGTTTCTTGCAACTCTGAATGCTTATAACGTTATATCTTCTGAACTATGTGTATTATGTGGTTCGTACTCCTACAGCAATTGTTATCTCACGTAAGGAATATTTGTCCCAAAACTGGTTGATATCGGTCCAGTAGTTTAGGAGATAGACTGAAACTTACGTCTACAAAATTTGAAAAAGATTGGAGTAAAAGAATATATTTGTATGCGATACGTACACACAAACATACGGACACTCTGCTTTATACAGGGTGAATCACCTAACACTTGCACCGCAAATATTGCGGACACGGCGAGTGCGATTGATGTGCGGTTTTCACAGGACAGATTGGTAATCAAAGACTCGTATTGTTAGCCAATAAACGGATTGTAAAAATACCGCACATCTATCGGACTTTCCGTTTCCGCAATATTTGCAGTGCAAATGTTAGGTGATTCAGCCTGTATATAACGATAAATCAGAATGAGATTTTAACATACTGCGTATTCTCGTGCGTTGTTGTCTTTAATAACTTCTTACACCTTTTTCTGCGTTCCCTTCCGACTGTAGATAACTTGAACGACATTATATGTATTTTACAAAAAGAAGGCAATACACAAAAATTTAAGTGTTGACACCTGAAATATTACTTACGGATATGGCTAATTAAGTTAACTACCCCCACAACGGTAAGCCCATCACTGTTAAAACAGAACGCAAATTGTTAACATAACCTACAGATCACAAAGCAAGTAAATCACCTTCTGAGTAGTTCAAAAATGTTGAAATGTTTGTAAAGCTTATGGGACTTAACTGCGGGGTCATCAGTCCCTCAATTTACAAACTACTTATAAACTACCTTATATTAAAGATGGCACAAACATCCATGCCCGAGAGGGGTTCGACCCCCCCCCCCCCCCCGACGCTGGAGGCCTCGCAATCCGCAATGTGGCGCTCCAGACCGCTCGGCTACTCCCGCACGGTCTGAGTTGTTCAAAATGACGTTGCATAGCTGTTGATCTGTTTATTAGTCCAGAAGGAAGTAGAGATTTGATCAACAGCTTTCTTTGTAATTCACTACCTGAAAACCCAGCGTTGCCCAGGTATTTACTTATGCCACACTCTTGTTACTTCATCTCCTATATCGTTGTCCAATTTTCGTTTCTTCTCGCTCGCTCTGCTTATCTCATCCCTTCTCTCGGTCCATCTCTTCACCCAACTCTTTGTCTATGTCCTCGTCCAGTCTCTATTCTACGCCACCTCCTCAGATCATTTCCTTATCCTCTATTCTTTTCTTCTATTTGTTGCGCCTTTTCCCGCTTTCACGTGGTCGGCGTAATTGGCATGGAATTTGCATGGCTAATTTTAAGGGGTGGCCGGATGCAATACCAGTCATCTTTCCCTCCTTCTCTCTTTGAAAAAATCACATGCATATATTAATTTTCGTTATGAAGAATGAAACAGTGTAAATTTTTTTGCAATGTACTCTGTGCCATGAACCATACGGTAGCTTACTGAAGATCAAGTGAACAAAATTTCATCAAGATCAGAGTAAAAATTTAGATTTTGGCGAAGTTCGTAAATAAAGTACCCTCCGCCATGCACCACAAGGAATTTTATGTAGTCATTGACTATCGTCTTGCTTTAGAGGTTATGTGTGCAAAATTTCATCAAGATAGAAATGGAACTGTAGATTTATTCGAGCTTTCTAAGTGAAGTCCCCTTCACCAAACACTATACGCGTAACTTTTCATGAACTACGTGTTGTAAGTGGTTCTTATACCTACAGCAATTTTTAGTTCACGGTAAGGCTTATGTGCGCCAAATTCGGTTGAAATCGTCTGTTGTGTACGAGGAGATGTGCAAGATTGTCGCTTGAAACAACAGTTTTTCACGCATTTCATTGTTTATGGCGTAATATATTCTGACATATGTGTTGTACGTGATAATTCAGCCACGGTGACGTTCCTCTTGGTTTGAAGGTCATGTGAGCAAAATTTAATCAAGATTGGAAGACAACTATAGATCTGTATGCGATGCTAACACACATATCCACAAACACACAGACACTATATACAAGTAAATAAGATGAAGATTTGATCATGTCATCTGCTTTATTTTTAGATTATTATTTTCTTAAAAATGTAACAATGAGATATATATAATTCTGATCATGTACGAACGAAAAGGAATTGTGACTGGATGTTTCATTACAAATGGCCTATTTTCTTCCAAATTTTTACTAAAGGAAATTAAAAACTTCATTCATCATGTTTCTTGATCGACTTTGCTTTAATTTTTCAGTAATTGTCATATTAATACCAGATAGAGATAATTAAGATCCATGTAGATGCCACAAAAATCACTTTATCTAAAGATCAATTCACAGGATCTTTATACATGATTAAAATTATTTGCGATTGAAGTCGAATTTTTCACATATGGTCATCTGAATTAATACAATCCACATTATCTTGACACAATGGGTTATAATATTAGGCCACGGTAATGATGTATGTTTTGAAATAAGATGGTTCCGCAACCTTTTCAGTACAGCGAGTTTCAGAAGTCCATTCAACTATTCTTTCTTTTAATTTTCATAATTTCTATGTAACCGCTTACGGCAAACGTCAGATTCTTTCAACGAACACACCGCGGAATTCACTCCTTGCGGTCGGACTCGCCAGGAGACGCAATGAATTATACAGGGTGAGTCATAAATGAGGAAAAATATTTCGTGGAAATTGTCACACACTGAGCTACAAAAGTAAATTCATTCTCCGCATGTTCCTATGTCAATAAATGACAGCCGGCCGCGGTGGCCAAGGGGACTGCGGCGCGCTAGTCACGGTCTGCACCGCCACTACGGTCGGGGGTTCGAATCCCCCCCCCCCTCGGGCATGGATATTTGTGCCTTCCTTAGTTTTAGCTAGTTCATAAGTAGTTTGTAAGTTTAGGGATTGATGACCCCGTAGTTAAGCCCCATAAGCTCTACAAACATTTGAACATTTGAATAAATGACAATGCAATTGAATGGTAAAAATGTGGAAATATGAAGTGGACTTTTGTGTTACTGTGCGCCAGCTTTGGCCAAGGGGACCGATAGGCAACAGGGCACAACATGCGAGTGTTGTAGGTAGTCTAGCCGCTCACAAGAAGGCTCTGTTGCCGATCTGTCTCCTTGGACAAAGTCGGTGCCCAGTAACACCTAAAATTCCACTTCTTATTTCCACATTTTTACCATTCAATTGCATTGTCATTTATTGACGTAGGAACATGCGAAAAAAGAATTTATGTTTGTAGCTCAGTGTTTTTCAATTTTCACTAAATATTTTTCCTCATTTATGACTCTCACTGTATGTATATGTGTGTCTCGGCCCAAGCTCAAAAAGATATGCATGGCATTTTTACATAATTATGCATTCTTAATTATGTGTATTCCGTAACTACTCCTTTTTTGTTTCTTGGGTATTTCCTTCTCTTTGCTTTTACAAACGAATGGTTCAGATTCAGTAATGATTGATAATCAGGAGTAGTTAAAATTCATTGATATGATTATTGATATTCTTCTGTTCTTTTCGTACATCTCCAAAAGAACAGACACCATTTGTAATTTTACAGATCCGCAGTACTTAATCATTTCGACCGTTACAGGTCATTGAAATAAATTCAACGGCAAAGTTCAGAATTGATACTGGACTGGAATTCTAACTCGGAAATCCCGCTTTCTGCTATCGGTCGCATAACCAGCTACGCTATCAAGGTACGCTTCCCTTCTAATGGTTAGTGACCTCTGCCCATTAGTTCCACTGGCTCGCAGCCTATACCGGATTCCCGCATGGGATCTAACATATGTGTCCGCATTGAAATTATCAATTTTCAGTTGGGGGCATATGTACAAATACTGTTATGCTGTCTCTTCTTTTCGGGCATTCTATTCTTGAAATGATCGAAATAATAAAATGTTTCAAATTATTATTTAAAATTCTTGGCCGATTTACATTCCTTCGTTCTTCAGGTTCTTCGGAATGACGTTATAGAGGAAGCAGAATACGCCAAAACAAGAATAGAGCAGCAGTCCACATAACATATATATTTATTAAACGATTTATATTGTAATAAACGCTCCAGTGGTACTATGAAAGATGATATTCAATTATTCGAAAAAACTGTATATTATAATCATTGACCTAATAATTTAAAAGTTTACTGTAAACATTAAGTCTGTACATACTATCGGGGTAAGATGTTTCCATGGCTACTGAAATCAATATTGTCAAAAACAAAACGATTTGCAAGGTTTACTTACGAAGATTTAATTACTCCATAGGAGCTGCAGCGAATCGAATTATTACTAAGTATTCATGTTACAGGATGTAGTTATCAACGGGCGCATCAGTTTTTTTCCACTGGGAAATTCAAAAGAATTGGTTACCAATAAATCCATCAAGTACTTCTTAAGCTGTACGTTATTAGTATCGAAACATTTGAGGTAGCTAACAGCCTACTGATGCCGGTTGACATCTTTCTGAACCAAAATAGATGAGTACAAGGCGTTATAATCAATGACATTTTTCTGGTATCTTATTATTTGTTTAGCGTATGGCTAAGACACACAATACAAATATATTCATATATACAGAAAGGAACTAATTAACTTTGCAAGGTAAGATAAGGAATTAAATAAATACACGTCTTATACAGCTATAAGATGCTAACGACTTGCTAAGTAACTTATCGTCAAATGAAGAGTATGGGTCGAATAGGAACTCTATTGATATTGCCCTTACGTAGGCAATACTCTATGCGACTGAAACCATACATATCACCATACCGACTTTACAGTTCACTAGTGTGATTTTGAACCATTCTTCTGTCCCGGAGCGGCGTGGAAAAAATACCGTTACTATCGGTCGATACAATAAAAATATCACACGTTCATATTACATACATATTTCAGAATAAAGTGAAGGAGAAAATAAGGATTAAAGCGCATCGTCTGGTGAGTACAACGCTATGTGGAATGAAGCATGGGAGTGGTGATGTTAATCATTTGTTTTCTATTCGAAACAATGAGACGAAATTTACCTGCAGTCATTGAGGAGAATAACAGAAAACTCAAAATTTTAAAACAAAATTATCTAGCAGAAAGAAAGGATTTTCATTGCTACTGTGTTTATGTACCATCACAAAGGGAACCAACGATATGAGTTGGGAAACCCTCAACATTCGATTCCGCGGCCATTCAACGAATTCGTGCGTCTTAATGCACTTTCATGGTAACATTACCACATGCTAACTGTCATTGTTCTTAGGTAAGGCAAATCTTACAATATATATGTGAGTGTGTATGTGTGTTTGTAAAATCTATGGGACTTAACTACGGGGTCATCAGTCCCTAAACTTACAAACTAGCTAATATTAAGGACGGCACAAATATCCATGCCCGAGGGGGGATTCGAACCCCCGACCGTAGTGGCCGTGCAGACCGTGACTGGAGCGCCTCAGTCTCCTCGGCCACCGCGGCCGGCCATTTTAGGAGAAACTGATAGTGAAATTTCGCGGTTATTATAAAGTCCCTGCTCTTAGTATTTGAAAATGCAGTTCATAATTTACAAGAGGTTTCCTCTAATACTTACTTAAATTATATGGACACGTAGATGGAAGTACATTATTGGAACTGAAATCCGATAAATAATCGAGGTGGAGGGTGCATGCAACACAAGTGTTATTGTTAGGGTAATGAAAAACCGTAGTTACTTTACCCACTTCCTTGAGAAGAGCCGAGCAGGAACGACCACTCGGGTTTAGGCGTCATGTCAGGGACCGCGCGGTCGCGCTACCGCCGGAGGTTTGAGTCCTCCATCGGGCACATACGTATGTGTGTTTGTGTGTGTTGTTCTAAGGTTAATTTAAATTTGTTTATGTAGTTTATAAGTCTAGGGAACGATGATCATAGTAGTTTCGTCCCATAGAATTACAAGCATTTGAACATTTTTGAGAAGAGATCTACAAATGTTCTTGAATGTAACCCACACGTAATTAGTATTACAAGTCTTTGGACCTATTAAATTTAAGATTGGTTTTCTGAGCTATCCGATATTATGATACCGAGTAGAGTTGTGAAATGAATCGAAAAGCCGCGGTGGAGTAGACGAGCGGTCTAAAGTACCTCGCTGCGGAGCGCGCGGTTGCTCGCTGTCGGAAGTTCGAGTCCTCCCTGGTGTGTTTGTCTTTAGATTAATTTACCTTAGTTTAAGTAGTTTGTAAGCTACAGACTGATGACCACGCAGTTTGTCCCGATAGATTTACAAACATTTGAACTTTTTTTTTTAATCCAAAGTAAGCCAATTTCCGTACATTTGCATAACTTGTACTAATGGTGTAAAATGTGAAAGTTGTAATTCTTTGCATTCATTCCTTTTTTTATACAGTATCATAAACTGGGGTTGCTTATCAAGACACTTGTAATACTAAGAACGAGTAGTTTGCATTCAAGAAATTTTGTAGATGTCTTCATCAAAGAAGTAGGTAAAGTAACTAACTTAATTCCTTAATTAAATTTGCAGTGCTGTATATTTCTCTGTTAAATTAGAGGGAAAGTAAAGAATGGTAGTGTCGGTGGCAAGTGGCAACAGAACTGCACCTGCACAACATCTAAACTACCAACTGGATCTCAAGTACCACGCAAGACCTGGACAGCACTGAATATAATTAGAACGGGCCATGGCAGGTGTAACGATGCACTTCATAGATGGAACAATCTGTCTAATCCAGATTATGACTGCGGAGCTCCACGCCAGACGATGCAACACATTGTCAGAAACTGTATGCTTCGAGCCCATGGCGGAAGAGAAGAAGATTTCCTGCTGGCAACCGTAGACGCTGTGCTTTGGATTCAAGGACTGGACATTGAGTCGCGAAGAGTATTGCCTGCGAAAGTGTAATATCAATCGAGTTCCTATCCGACCCATACCTCTCATTTGGCGATACGTTTCTTAGCAAGTCGTTCGAATCTTACAGCCGTATCAGACGTGTATCTATTTAATTCCTATAGTGCTTTGTAATAAAATGTATGAAAAAGTATTTTGATGACATTTATGCTACAAACAGTACGGCTGCGCTAATTAATTACTGCAATAATCAAAACTGAATTTTCAAAGTGAAAGATAAACGTCTCGAGACAGTTTGACTTCAAAGTCAAACTACTTCTCGAGGTACAGCTGGTAACTTATACATGCGGCCTTCGGGCATACCAAACGGTGTCTTTAAGAGGGAAACCTGCACGAAATGCGCTTTCCTTTGGAAGAGTATAGATTAAAGCGTGATGAGCCACCAAAAAATGTGCGAAACAAACAAAAGAATCTGAATGATTCTTTTTAAGTCAGCTGCTGATTCTCTTCCTCTCATGTTTTACTTAGAGCATGACTGGCTAGTTCTTTCGGCCGACTGTTAATACTTCATGGCCCGCCTGTTGACTCACTTTGTTAATTCCTTCAGTACATTAGCAATGTCTGAAGGCACACCTGCTACTGAGTTTGTCGTGACTGAAGGTACCGAGCCGACTGTGGCAGCAGACTCCTTGTTTAGATTCTCAGAGACATGATGAAGCCACTTTTTTGTAGGTCAGCTGCTTTATACTTCCGTAGTAAGGTACATTAATCACGAGGAAAGTATCAGCTGTCGTACGATGATTTTCTGTATCCAACGCATCGTTTTACGTTTCGGTATGTAATTGCATTCGCAAGTTATGACACATATATAATCAGTAATTTTCAACCCTTTATTGGGCATACAGGAATATTTTATATGTCGTACAGCATGAGTAATATTGAAACGTGACGCGGTTAAATAAATACGTCGACACTTCAGAAAGTAAATTACACGCCTAGCCCCATGCTGATACAAGTGCGCAACAGGTATAACGTGTTGACATAAGAAAGCACGTGTTCCGGATTTTCTGCAGACACGATTCTGATGCGCTACGAATGACAGGTTTTATGACGTGTGTGTTTGCGTGATAAAAACTGAAATTCTACTCTCAGTAAAAAGTGAACTATTAAACTGTGTAGTATTCTAATGAAACTTCAAGCCCTATCAAACAAACTGGAAACGGTATCTGGCCACTAATACGAAATGGAATGGTAACAGATATACACAGAGATACAAGCTAGTCATGGAATGGAAAGTATGTTGAAGAGAACGTATAAAATGAACATTAACAAGAGCAAAACAAAAATAATGGAATACGGTCTTAGAAAATCGGGCGATGCTGAAGGAATTAGATTAGGTAACGAAACAATGAAGGGGGTAGATGAGTTTCGTTACTTGGGTTGTAAAATAACACGCGACGGTCGCAGTACAGAGGATATAAAATGCAGAATGGCAATGGGAAGAAAAGCATTTTTGAAAAAGAGAAATTTGCTAACATCGAATATTAATTTAAGTGTAAGGAAGTCTTTTCTGAAGGCATTTGTGTGGAGTGTTGCCTTGTACGGAAGTGAAACATGGACGATAAGCCGTGCGGACAGGAAGAGAATAGAGGCCTTTAAAATGTGGTGCTACAGAAGAATGCTGAAGATTAGGTGGGTAGATCGCATAACTAATGAAGAGATACTGAACAGAATTAGTGAGAAAAGGAATTTTTAGCATACCCTGGCTAAAAGAAGGGATCCCTTGATAGGACACATTCTTAGACATCGAGGAATCGTAAATTTAGCATTCGAGGGAAGTGTGTGGGGTGAAAATCGCAGAGGGAGACCAAGAGACGCGTATAGTAAGCAGATTCAAGTGGATGTGGGTTGCCGTTCTTATGAGGAGATGAAAAGGCTTGCTCAGGATAGAGTAGGGTGGAGAGCTGCATCAAACCAGTCTCCGGACTGAAGACCATAACAACAACAAGCTAATCGTACATTAAATACATTTTGCATATTTTAGTGTTCAAACTTTAAACAATACACAATAATCTACGAGAACTACTCTGAAAACTGCATACTGTGTTTGGTCTAGTCTTATAGCTCGAAGGAGCGCAAATGAGGATGTTCCACAAGATACGTATTCACTGAATTTATACATGGAACAATAATTAAACCGAGATTTGCTTGAATTACTACTATCAGAACACAACTGAAAAACATAATTTCCTACTAATACTGTACTTAGAGACCCCTTACTATGTTGTAATCAGCAATACACAGGACGAGGAAAAAGTCATAGCTACAAAATTTACTGCACAAAATAACAGTCAGACTCGATAATGGCTTTTTACAAAGATTTTCGGCTTCGGCAGTTTAACCTGACATCATCGGATCTGTAACACCCTACTCTCAGCATATAGGAAACTCATATGGAGATGAAGTTAACACCAACACTGTCACTGTCATCTTATGACTATACTGATGTGGCTTCAGTCATGTCAAAACATGTCTGTAGATCCGACAGCCCTAATATGAAAATGACAGAATTCCATATCTATGAATGTTGACCACTATGACGAATCATAAATGAACTTGGTATGAGATATCCGTACTTGGAAGCACTACTTTGGCGACAGCTTGTTCACTTTGAAAACCGCCAAATTGCATGAAAATGTAATCACATGTCAGTACTAGTATATTTTTCGAATGAATAACCGTTTATTATCTGCATTTCTTTTTGGTGTAGCACTTTTAATGGTCAGTAGTGTAATCCTGGACCCTTCTGCAGAAAGGCGTGCAGTATTCTGCTACATTTATTTTCCATTATCTGTCTCAATAATTCAAAAAGCACATTAGCAGTTTACGCTTCTTAAGCCTAAAATGAATAAACTCTGAAATATCAAATAATTCTGGCTGTGTGTTAAAAATCGCTCAGGAGGATACTACGTGTAGAGTGCATAGATATTATCACAATACTAGAGTCGTAATAGTGCGTTCTGGAGGTGGGTCGTGAGTAGCTAGGGTGTGGACATGGGTCTTTAACTAAAAGAATTGATTAGTCCACGTGAGCTTTATCGATAACATGAAATGAAAACCTAACTTTTTTGTGCTTGTGTTGGTACAAATTACTCCTAACTAGTCAACAGTACTGCAAGGTATCACTTACTGTTCTGGCAATGGAATGCTGTTCCTGCCTGCGCTGTGATAAACTTCTGGCTCTACTAGATGGTGCTCTTCTGTTAAACTTCCTGGAACTGTCGTACTGTAGATCTGCTTCGTACTGATTGTTTGTTTGTATGGCTTATGGGACTTAACTACGGGGTCATCAGTCCCTAAACTTACAAACTACTTATGAACTAGCTAATACTAAGGATGGCACAAATATCCATGCCCGAGGGGGGATTCGAATCCCCAACCGTAGTGGCCGTGCAGACCGTGACTGGAGCGCCTCAGTCCCCTCGGCCGCTTCTTACTGACTGAAACGGTCTGTCGTTGCTGTGGTGCGGCGGCATATGTACGCGAGCGCCCTTCTTCCTAGTGGACGGCGCGAGAGATAAGCAAACGGGTACCGGGACTGCGGGCGCCCCCGGCGGTCGAAGTACTATGGAGCGACGTATCGCCCCTTGTTGTAGTGGCACAGCTACTTGCGTGGTTCGCCGGCGTTGTGGCGAATAGTGACGCCACAACAGTTTTTACTAGTCGTATTTTGTGACATTGGGACATGCTGTTTATGGATATCTGCGAACTGATGGTTGTCACGATCCAGATCAGCGTGAACGAGTACTTCGTATCTTGGTTCACAGGGCCCATGTCATTTCAGACCATGAAAGTTTATTACCTGAGATCTCCCATCTATACGTCAGCTTTTGTCAGAGGCAGACAAAACGTGCGTTGCGCTATCAGCCTACTGGGCAACGGGTGAGTGACGATAGTATCGAAGTGGCACCTAAATCTATGGCCTTTTTGCCTTACGAAGGAAGCATATCCAACAAGATTGGTTTTATTTTAAGGAAATATGATGTAAAATGTGTTTTTCTACCACCTTCTAAGATAAAGGCCCTGTTGGGTCCGTAAAGGATGATCTTGGTTCCCGTAAGGCCGGAATCTATCGTATTCCTTGCAGTTGTGGCATGTCATATATTGGTCAGACAATCAGGACTCAGGAAGACCAGTGTATTGAACACAAACGTTACACACGCTCACAACAGCCAAACAAATCCGCTGTTGCAGAACACTGTTTTGCCACCGGTCATCCTATGGAAAACAACACCACGGATATTCTGGCATGCACTTCCACCTATTAGGATAGTATTATTAAGGAACCTGTTGAAATCAAACTAGCTAGCTGTCGATGGTAAGGCATCGACTGAAACAAAGGTGATATCGGACGTTCCACAGGGTAGTGTTATTGGTTCTCTGCTGTTCCTCATTTACATAAACGATATGGGATAAAATTTCAGCAGCTCTCTTAGGTTGGTTGCAGATATTCAAAATGTTCAAATGTTTGCAAAGCTTATGGGACTTAACTGCGGGGTCATCAGTCCCTAAACTTACAAATTACTTATGAACTAACTTATACTATAGACGGGACAAACATCCATGCCTGAGGCCGCGGTGGAGTAGCCGAGCAGTCTAAAGCGCCTTGCTGCGGAGCGCGCGGTTGCTCGTCGTGGAGGTTCGAGTCCTCCCTGGGGCAAGGGTGTGTGTGCTGTCGTTAGGTTAGGGTACCTAGGTTTAATTAGTTTGTAAGCTACGGACTGATGACCACACAGTTTGGTCCGATAGATTTACAGACATCTGATCATTTTGAACATGCCTGAGGGGGGATTCGAACTCCCAACGGGGAACGACCTCGTAGCATAGCGCCTCAATGCGCTCCGCCGCGGCGTTTGCAGATGACGCCTTCATTTACCGTCTAGTAAAATTATTTGAAGATCAGAATCAACTGCAGAACGATCTGAATAAGATATTACTATGGTGCAAAAAATGGCAGCTAAATAATGAGAAGTGTGACGTCGTCCACATGAGTACTAAACAAATCTGTTAAACCCTGTTTCCAAAATAATCAAAGGAGAAGGCCGTAAGCTCCACAAAGTACCTACGAATTACTATAACTTCAGACTTAAACTGGAAAGAACACGTAGATAATGTGGAAAAGGCGAACCAGAGACTGTGTTTTATTGGCAGAACCCTCAAAAATTGCAACAGAACTATTGAAGAGACTGCATACACTACGCTTGTCCATCCTTTTTTGGAGTATTGCAGCCCAGTGTGGGACCCTTATCATGTGGGTTTGACGGAGGACATCGAAAGAGTCCAAAGAAGGGCAGCTCATTTTGTATTGTCATGATACACGGGAGACAGCGTTACGGAAATGATACAGGACCTGGGATGGGAATCCTTACAACGGCGCTTATCGCTGCAGCGTGGGGTACTTACGAAACTCCAATCGCCAACATTCTCTTCCGAATGCGAAAATATATTGTTGACTCACACTTAATTAGGTAGAAATGATTATCAGAATAAAATACGAGAAATAAGAGCTCGAACGGAGAGATGCATGTGTTCTTTCTTCCCGCTCGCTATTCGAGAATGGAATGGGAGATAAATAGTGTAAAGGTGGTTCGATGAAACCTCTACCAAGCACTTAAATGTGATTTGCAGGGTGTCCCACGTAGATGTAGACTCTGTAGTGACTTGTACTGTGTGTGTTATCTTCCTTGCTTACCCTTTTCAAACCAAGGTATTAAATACACTTGCATATCACTTCAAAATGTTCAAATGTTTGTAAAGCTTATGGGACTTAACTGCAGGATCACCAGTCCCTCAACTTACAAACTGCTTACGAATTAGCGTATACAAAAGACAACACAAACATCCATGCCCGAGGGATAATTCGAACCTCCGAAGCGGGAGGTCACACATTGCATCCTTGACTGCAGCTGTGCCTTCAGAATGGCAGGGTGTCCTCCTGTCAAAATATCGGCGGTTGTCGACAACGTCACCCGGCAGCATACCCATAAGTTGAGAATGAAACTTTCACTCTGTAGCGGAGTGTGCGCTGATATGAAACTTCCTGGCAGATTAAAATTGTATACCGGAACCGGGACTCGAACCTGGGACCTTTGCCTTTCGCGGGCAAGCGCTCTACCGAGGTGTTTTTATTGTTATTATTATTATTATTATTTTATTTATTTTTTCGCTCTATGGGTAGTTCTTGTTCTTGCGGACGCTGATCGTGTTTGTTCGTTTTGATTCTACGTGTTCTTTGGCTCAGCTTTTTTTATTACAGAGAGCGTTCAGTCCTCTGACCGGGCGCGCTGAGCCACGGCACCCTCCGACTGAGCTATTCCGACACGGTTCACGGTGCCACCTCACTACTTGACATCCGCGTAAGTAAACTTGTGTGGCGGCGTCGTGAGTCGTTTCGGGATAGCTCAGTCGGTAGAGCGCTTGCCCGCGAAAGGCAAAGGTCCAAGGTTCGAGTCTCGGTTCCGGCACACAATTTTAATCTGCCAGGAGGTTTCATACCCGTAAGCTGATTGAAAATAGTCGTAGTTTTGTTGTACCCCTGATCACGTATGAAAGTGCGTGATCTGCGCTTTTACGAAGTTACACTTATGTCGGACAGTGACTCGTGGCGAACTAACTTCCTTTGCGAGGCAGAGTTTTCCACGCAGGTAGAAGTCTTCCGGTGCGTGTATTCCCCTGAGACACGGAGTCCGGCATTAGGTTCACGGCGGCTGACAGCCAGTGGAGAGAGCGGCAGGTGCGGCCCTGGGTGACGGACGCGCCCGCGCTCCGGAGGGCCGTGATGGATGCGGCGCCTCGCGCGCTGCTAATACGCTCGTTATTCAGTTTGCGGCGCGCGGATGAATACAAACTGTCGGTCGCGGACGGCTCGGCAGCGGGGCGGCAGCAATGACGCTCCGCTAGCCGCCGCTGCCCGCGTTCGCTGCTCGCTTTCCACTTCTCTACGGAGACCTAGCGACCGTCTCGCGCCTTTCGCGGTACGTGCTATACCCGGGCCGCTGAAACATTGCACTTGACGTTTCGCGTTACGGCGAGTTAACACTTTAACTGCCAATCCCATCAATTGACGGGATACAAAAATTTCCGTAGACTGCCGATCCCGTCAATTGACGGAATTAGTTTTTTCATGTTTGTAAATACGAAATCCCGTCCATTGACGGTCTCAGCATCTCTTCATTGTGCCGTAAGGGTAAGTAGAATGTTAGAAAAGGAGAAGACATGTCTTGTTCGAACTGTAATGAAACACAGGAAGGGAATGCCTTAGGCTTTGAAATCACCCAACATACAAAGAAGGGAACAGATATTCCGGAGGAGTGGAAATCTTTTGGCTGTGTGCTGGAAAGACAAAAGATATGTATATATGCTAAGTACAAGACACAGATTATGAAGACAGAAGATGTAAACAAAAAGTTCAAGTGTTTGTAAATCTATCGGACCAAACTGCGTGGCCATCAGTCCGTAGCTTACAAACTACTTAAACCTAGGTAAACTAACCTAAGGACAAACACACACACCCATGCCCTAGGGAGGACTCGAACCTCCACGGCGAACAACCGTGCGCTCCGCAGCGAGACGCTTTAGACCGCTCGGCTACTCCACCGCGGCAACCTGCTTGTATTGTGGAGTACAACAAAAATGTTCAAATGTTTGTAAAGTCTATAGGACTTAACTACGAGGTCATTAGTCCCTAAACTTACAAACTACTTATGAACTACTTACGAACTAGGAGTTCTTTTGACTGTGTGCTGGAAAGACAAAAGATAGTATACATGCTAAGTACAAGACACAGGGCAGAAATGATATAATTATGAAGACAGAAGATGTAAACAAAAAACAAAAACCTGCTTGTGTTGTGTAGTACAACAAAAAGAAGATCGGGGTTGATCAGTCAGATCAAAGGTATGTCATACGGGGCTTTCGAACGTAGAACAGTGAAATGGTGGAAGAAACTTGCATTTCACTGTCTCCTTATGGTGCCTAGTTTATGCATGTATTCTCCATAACAAAATAAAAGCTGAGGAGATGCATCTATCCAAGTTCATAAAGGTGTTGTGTGCAGAATTGCCAATGTGTGAAGACGGTACTCACAAACCAACTTCCGATAGAGACCACCTGAGCAGGTTATCTGCAGGAAAGCATTTTCTAGAAAAAATTCCACCTCTCACAGCTAAAAGTAGAATTCAAAAGATGTGCAAAATATGCTCAACCGGAGGAAAAAAGGAAACTGGAAAGACAGTAAGAAAAGACACATCATACCAGTGCAGTGAGTGCAAAATCGCAATGTGCAAAGAACCATGTTTTACATTGTATCATACGAAATAAAAAAAATAAAAAAAATAAAAAATACACTGTGTGAAAATAGTGAGTGTATATATGTAATAAGTGTTTTTATCAGTGTTTTATTATTGAAAGTGGAATAAAAGCTATTCTACTACGACAAGCATGATGTAAAAACGTTATGATTTCCGTATACTTTTTCTCTTTTTCCCAAAAAATGACATTGTTTGAAAATATGTGGAAAAGGAAGTAAACATTCAAAGAAACTGAAAGTGGGTAATCAGGAAGTCCAAGGCTTTCAGAAAAGGTTATTACCTCATTTAAATGCTGTCTAGTTTTTCTAATACAAAACACTAAATATTGCTAAAAACACCTGGCATTCTTAGAAATGGCAAAGTTTACTGGGCCGGCAGTCAAAGTATTAAGTTGGCTACACTGCTTTAGCGACGTTGCAACACTAGCCTCTATACACACAGCAAACGAAACGGTTGTCAGTTGCATCTCGTAAATGTAAGCTATTGAGCAATAAAAGTGCATTTAATAATTCGTTCTTGAGTAGCAATTAATTAACGGCATATTAATGAAGACCAGAGCACAACAATGGACACGCTTTCAATAACGGAGCAAAGCAATATAGAAAATAAGCACTGGGTCACGACAGATACGAAATAAACAATAATCAAGATAGTAACTTCTCTCTCTACCTTTTATAATCAGAATGCTTTTCACCCACCAATTTACGGCGACAATGGTACAATTAAATCCAGCTCCCTATCTTCACTGTTGTCGTCACTGCCAAAATCGTCATTACCAAGTCAAATCATTAACTATTCATGATTCCTTCCCTTGTTTGCGCTGCCCGAATCAGTTTTTCAGCGTGCTCGACCCCCGCCCCTTTTTTTTCGGAGGTGCAGTATCCACATTGACAACAGCTTCATGCAACAGCTTTTCCACCTCTGTTATTGTGAAAGACTTATTGTTCCGTAAGTCACACCATACCAATTTTACAGGGTTAAAACGGCAGTGAAATGGAGGCAGATTTATTTCATTGTGACGCTGCTCCTTTGCGATTTCATCTACTGCATATGTGAGTGTAATAGGCTTATTTTGTTTCACGAGCGAATATGAAAGAAGATTTGACATTGACATATCTTCTTTCTTGTAACCACTGCACCATAACTTCGTTTGAAGCGAGAATTAACTTCCTGCTCAGAGCATAAGCTTCGAAGTTTTTATTCATACGAAATTGAGAACTTACTCACAACAACGTCTCTCACACAAACGTCTTTTCGATGACGTTAGCCAATTACTTGAACTCGGAAAGTCAAGTTAAACCACTCACAGTAAAACAAATCGCAGCGAAAAAACCACACACAACGCAAACACGCGATAAACACGATACACAACTTTGTTTACGGTATATCTGAACAAAGCCGGAAACGCGGGAAAGTTGATGTCACGGCACGTGATCACTGGAAGTGTTTACCGCACTGTGATTGGATCGTTCCTAGCGACTAGCGACTAGCGCATCTGGCTCTTCACTTGTTATTTGTAAACGTCAAGTGCACAGTTTCAGCGGTCCGGGTATAGGTGGGTGTAAATTCTGAAGCGCAGTTGCCATGTTCGCCACTCTTACCTCGCGCGCTGCTACTGGCAATGCGTTACCGTTGCTCCTAGCCATAGGACGCGGTAGACACTCAGAATCGCTCAGTCTCGGTTGTCGCTAGAGGCGGAGCGTCCAACGCGTTCACCGGTTCAATCACCCCCCCCCCCCCCACAAAAAAAAAAAAAAAAAAAAAAAAAAAAAAACCGCTGATCGTGCAAAATGAAAAGAATTGTATATCTCATCTATAAAATTTTATGTGTGAGAAAATTTTGGAAGCACGAATTCGGACAAGGAGGGATGAGAGAAGAACAACATGGCTTCGGACCAAAAAGGTCGACGGAGGATCTAAGTTTTGCTGTAAGGCAACTGCAGGAACACTAAGAATATGGAATAGATCTACTAATGACCTTCCTGGACATTGAAAAAGCATATGATAGTGTACTTAGATGTAAAGTGTGGAAAGAGAGGTATAGCAAAACAGACAATTTGGAGGATAAGGGAAATGTAGCATGGCTGTGTGAGCTGTGTGAAAGTGGGAGGAGAGAGATGAGCTTAAATTGAATAGAAGAATGGCTTTAGGCAGGGAAGTGCACTTTCACCATTACTCTTTATTTTAGTGATGGATGATATAATGACTACAGTAGCACAAGTAAGTGGTGAATGAATGATGAAAGCTATGGTGTTCGCGGACGATCTGATGATTTGGGGGAATAAGGAGGAGGAAGTGCAACAGAAATTGGATATATAGGAACAACAAGTACGAGAATATGGCATGAAACTTAGTATAAGCAAGAGTGAGATGATTATCACATCAAGAGGAAAAGAAAGAGGAACAACTGGAGTAACAATCCGTGGGGAACGATTGGGGAGAGTGAAGAGTTTCAAGTATCTAGGAGGCCTGATACAGGAAGATGGGAAACACGACAGACAAATAAACGAGCGAGGGAGAAAAGCAGACGCATTTCGGAAGAGTGTCAGAAGCCTGATATGGAACAGAGATGTACCCCTAAGAAGTAAAAAAGTTATATACCGGTCATATTATGTCCCGATCCTGACATATGCATCTGAAACCTGGGTTATGAAAGGAAGAGAGAAAAGCAAATTACAACCTAGTGAGATGATATTCTTGAGGAACAGTATTGGAGTGACAAAGATAGATAGGTTAAGAAATGAGAGGGTCAGAGAGTTAATGAAGGTGGAACCATTGCAAGAGGAGATAGAGAAATCAAGGCTGAAATGGTATGGGCATATTAAGCGAATGGAGGAGACGATAATACCCAGGAGGATGCACGAGATGAAACTGGAAAGAAAGAGACCAAGAGGAAGACCGAGAGACAGATGGCTGAAAGGAGTGGAGGAAGGTATAAAGACGAAAGGGTACGACTGGATCAAGGTGAAGACGGGAGATGGTGGGAAGACAAAAGACGATGGAGAGGCTTATGTTCGAGACAGACCCGGCCAGAGACCGGAAACTGTCCAAGATGATGATGATGATGATGATGATGATGATGATGATGGTGTGTGTGTGTGTGTGTGTGTGTGTGTGTGTGTGTGTGTGTGTGTGTGTGTGTACGTTGGAACTTAAACAGTAGCAACGATTTATTAACAACCAATACAAAATCGTTACATGTTTCCACCTGGTACTGTCCTTCAAAGAGTCACCAGCGTTCCGTAAAACCCGTTGCCACTAGCGATGTGGAAGGCATAGTATACCGTCAACAGAGGCTGTTCTGTTGATGGTACGAATGGAACGATCTACTGCCCGTCGAATCTCTGGAACTGAAGTGAATCCCACGAAATGGTTACTTCATCTTCGGAATCAAATCAAAATAACAAGGACCTAAGTGCGGGGAGTATGGTGGATGGTACAGTATTTTCCAGTCCCATCAACCCAACAGAACATCCTTAGCTTGATGTGTATGCGCCCGAGCACTGACGCGCGAAATGACGGTTGGGTGGCGCAGAAAGTGTTGCCGCTTCTTTCGCAAGTGATGCTCCAAAAAAGAACCTCTGGCACGGTAGCGATCGGATAATGATATTTATTAACATATGCGTTAAAGTTTACGTTTATCATTTGGAACGACAGTTGCTCCCTGTGTGGAAAATGAGCCAGCTGCCATTGTTCTTCTACGCTTTTACTGATATACTTACACTACTGGCCAAAGAAATTGCTACACCAAAAAGAAATGCTGATGATAAACGTGTATTCATCGGACAAATATATTATCCTAGAACTGACATGTGATTACAATTTCACGCAGTTTGGGTGCATAGATCCTGAGAAATCAGTACACAGAACAACCACCTCTGGTCGTAATAACGGCCTTGATACGCCTGGGAATTCAGTCAAACGTAGCTTGGATGGCGTATACAGGTACAGATGCCCATGCTACTTCAACACGATACCACTGTTCATCAAGAGTGGTGGATGGCGAATTGTGACGAGCCAGTTGCTCGGCCACCATTTACCAGTCGTTTTCAATTGGTGAGAGATCTGGAGAAAGTGCCGGCCAAGGCATCAGTCGAACGTTTTCCGTATCCAGAAAGGCCCGTACAGGAACTGCAACATGCGGTTGTGCATTAACATGCTGAAATGTAGGGTTTCGCAGGGATCGAATGAAGGGTAGAGCCACGGGTCGTAACACATCTGAAATGTAAGGGCCATTGTTCAAAGCGACGTCGATGCGAACAAGAGGTGACCGAGACGTGTAGCCAATGACACTCTATACCATCACGCCGGCTGATACACCAGTATGGCGATGACGAATACACGCTTCCAATGTGCGTTCACCGCGATGTCGCCAAACACGGATGCGACCATCATGATGCTGTAAACAGAACCTGTAGTCATCCGAAAAAATGACGTTTTGCTATTCGTACACCCAGGTTAGTCGTTGCATGCACCATCGCAGCCGCTTTTGTATGTGATGCAGCGTCAACGGTAACCGCAGCCATGGTCTGCTGATAATACATGCTGCTGCAAACGTCGTCGAACTGTTCGTGCAGAAGGTTGTTGTCTTGTAAACGTCCGCATCTGTTGACTCAAGGATCGAGACGTGGCTGCATGATTCGTTACAGCCATGCGGATAAGATGTCTATCATCTCGACTGCTAGGGATACGAGGCTATTGGGATCCAGCACGGCGTTCCGTGTTGCCCTCCTGAACCCACCGATTCCATATTCTGCTAATAGTCATTGGATCGCGACCAACGCGAGCAGCAATGTCATGATACGATAAACCGCAATCGCGATAGGCTACAATCCGACATTTATGAATGTCGGAAACGTGGTGGTAAGCATTTCTCCTCCTTACACGAGGCATCACAACAACGTTTCACCAGGCAACGGCAGTCAACTGTTGTGTATGTATGAGAAATCGGTAGGAAACTTTCCTCATGTCAACACGTTGTAGGTGTCTCCACTGGCGCCAACCTTGTGTGAATGCTCTGAAAAGCTAATAATTTCCATATCACAGCATCTTCTTCCTGTCGGTTAAATTTGGCGTCTGTAGCACGTCATCTTCGTGATGTAGCAATTTTAAGTGTCTACTACAGCAGAAGTTGATGCGCATGTCCGTCTATATCAAAGTGCACTATCAGTGTTTATGACGTCATATCCCCTGAACTATGTGTCGTCGATGATTCTACGGCAATTATTACCTTATGTTAATGAATATGTACACCAATTTTTGTTCAAATCAGTCCATCAGTTTAGAAGGAGATGTACAACATTTTAGCGTGATGCAGCCGTCTTACACGCATTTAATTGTTTATGACCTCATAAAATTTGAAGTATGCGTTGTAGGCTTACGTGATTCTTAAGCCCACCGTGATCTTCCTCTTGATTTGAAGGTGAATTCTGCAAAATTTCATCGAGATTTGAACAGAACTGTACATTTTTATGGAATACAGACATACACATGAGGACTCAAATATACAAAAGAAGAGAAGAAGAAGATGATGGTTCTGCAGCCAGCAATGAGTTTTGTTAAGAATTGGGACATCTGTTACTTCGGATTTGTCCGAAAGAATAGACGCCGCAATCCTAATTGTAATCCAGCTTGTCGAGGTTTGATGCTTCTTTCAGTGGACCAGAACCATGGTGCGAATAACACGGCCCGCTGCCAGCCATGGAGCACAGTGGTTCAAGTAGAGGGCCTTTGAGGTTTCAGTTGGGTGGGGTGCTTGCTCTGGCAGTCCTCGCAGGTGCGTTATATACTTGCGCCAGGTGTGGCGCTGAGGTTTATCGCAACTGGTTAGTGGGCCGGAGGTTTCGGGTTCGTATCTCGCCCCATCCGCCTCTCATGGCACAAATCTCCACATGTCAATGTTGCAATGATAAGCTGCGACTTAGAAAATCACACTTGCAAACTGATTTTTGTGTTGTTACTTGTCACAAAAGTTTGGCCTTTTTCCGAATATGACGTGATTTTAAGGGTCAGTGACGTTTATAATCTTCGTTCTCACGAATATTTAGCTGTTTGTAAAGAGGTGGGGGAAAGCAGCCTTACACGTGCTTAAGGTGAGCGTGTTGGTTACAGTTTCCCGTGATCGAAGTTCGCATGTCTCCTCACCGTAACAGTGATTTTCATATAATCCAGTGTTAATAATTTATTTATTTATTTATTTATTTATTTAGTGTTCAAGCCAATACTCATCTGTTCTTCGAATTAATTTTCAAAGAATAATGAAAAGTGTTCAGTATCTTTAAGAAACAATTTCCTCAGCTTTAAGTTTGGAAGAGAAATTAACCCTCAGTGAATTTAAGGCACCAGCGTTTACTGGGTCACTGAAGTCACGAAAGTCACGCGACTGTGATATGTGCAGATACTGGTGGTGGTAGTATCGCATACACAACGTATGGAAGGGCAGTGCATTCCGACACCCAACGGGCTACCCTAGTACGCCTTCCGTCAGACGCAGATTCTCAATTTATATACACACTTGAAACGCATTGCCTCTGCCCATTATCACTCATTACTCAAAGCATTTTGCCGATTCCAGCAAGCGTTCAGGCCTGGTATGCACCCTCAGTGAAAATATGATCGTTGCCCATTTTCACAAAAGTTTGTGTCAAATGTTTGTATAGTCTATGGGACTTAACTACGGGGTCATCAGTCCCTAAACTTACAAACTACTTATGAACTACTTACGAACTAGGACGGCACAAATATCCATGCCCGAGGGGGGATTCGAACCCCCGACCGTAGTGGCCGTGCAGACCATGACTGGAGCGCCTTAGTCCCCTCGACCACCCCATTTTCACCCTTACGAGTATGTATACAGGGTGGCAGGAAAGTATTGAAACTCCTGAATAACTAGTCAGAAATGGATTTTTTTTAATGTTAAATACGAAAGTTGTAAGCTCTTTCCCTGTAGATTCAATTGCGTCCTCGATTCGACCTTAATCATGACCTTTAAGGTTACATCAAGGTCACTTTTTGATAGGCATCTCAGTTGTTTTTACCGTGAATTTGGAAAGAGCACAAAATATTGAATTTACGTATCATCCTTGATCGACACGTTGAAGGTCATTGAAGGTATAACATCTTTTCACGCATGGGAACTCCCAAATATTATTGTGGATTTGGAAAAAGCTACAATTTTACCTTCACAAGTGACCTTATCCGTAATCATGTTTTCTGACTTGATCCAGTCTTGAAGGACATTTTAAAAAGATTTTTTGAAGAAGTTTGAAAATTTCAGCCACTGTAGGGTACCCAGTGATTCCAGTCAGCTTTTGGAAGAATCTTAGAAGTCTCGTTTTTTTACATGTTGTTTAAATTGGTTGATTTTTTTAACATTGTGTCTTCCATCATAGATTCGCAATGTACTGGAGGAACGAGGTGTCAACACAGCTGTTCGACAAATCACGTCCACGCGGACGGTTGTTTGACCTGGGAATGAACCTGAACGTCGTGGTCAAGGACACGGTCAGAGTCATAGTTTAACGTAAATTTTCTTTGTCTCTCTAAATCAGCAATGAAATATGGGGTTTCCCATTATAAAAATGAATTTGACGTTGATATGGCCTTCATAGTCATGACCAAGGTCACATCAAGGTCACCATTTGCGTTAAACATTTTTCCAGAAATCCATTCCGGGCGAGTTATTCAGAGGTTTCAATTCTTTTGTGCCCCCCTGTTTATATTTTCTCGTAGCTGTGTTACAAAAAGTAGCTGGTTGATTAAGTGACCCTCTTTTAACCTCAGCGATGATTTATTTCGTATTTCTCACGCACATCAAGAGGATAGAATACAGTGACTCTAGCCAAAGGTCTACACAGAACAGTAACAGAAAGTTCTCGAGCATTACTTCTCAATACAGCTAGAAATACTAGAACTGTATATTTAAACAAAAATGTTCAACCATAGTGGTTCTGGAGTCCAGAACAGTGAATCAGTTACACCAAACGTTTGCTTTCTTCCAGCGGTCAATTTCCGACTATATATATATATATAGTCTGTTCATTCGGATATTTTGGAAAGAACAGATACTAAAGACATGTATCAATTCTGAAAAAATCTTAACTGACACTGTCAATATAACAAATGTTCATATGTTTCTAAATGTATGGAACTTAGCTACTGAGGTTATCAGTCCCTAGGCTTACAAACTATTTAATCTAACCTAAGGACAACACACGCTCACACAAACACAAACGCGCACGCTCTCACATGCCCTAGGAAGGACTCGAACCTCCAACGGGAGCAACACGCGCTCTGCAGCAAGGCGCCTTAGAGCGCTCGGTCTTTACACTGCGGCGACACTATAAGAGACATGGGAAATATTCTGTTCATAGTATCTGTAACACCGCCTTTAACATTCGTCCCACTGTACACCGAGTCTAAGGAGGTACACATTAACTATACTCATATTAAAGGAGGTGACGATTATATTACTACTTTCTAAAGTCTGATTTCTCCTTAAATTGTAACTTCTACGAACTGAAATAATTGATCCTCTGCATCTTTTGTTCTGTTAAGAAACTTGTAAACATGTAAACTGTATGAACAGTGAGGACCAACTGAAAATAACGGATTTTGACGCATTATACTATTGAAAAAAAAATCACTTTTTGGATACTAATTCGTAATTTCGTGGTAATTCATTTGAAGTCTGACACTTGCCAAATTATACATGTCGCTAATGGAACGATTCCCATGGTTATAAAGATATTACCCACTTTTTGACGGTTTTTATCTGTTCCTGGAGAGTAATGAGAAAATGTTCAAATGTTTTTAGAGCTTATGGGACTTAACTACGGGGTCATCAGTCCCTAAACTTACAAACTACTTACGAACTGCCGGCCGCGGTGGCCGAGGAGACTGAGGCGCTTCAGTCACGGTGTGCACGGCCACAACGGTCGGGGGTTCGAATTCCTCCTCGGGCATGGACATTTGTGCCGTCCTAGTTCGTAAGTAGTTCGTAAGTAGTACAGAAGTAGTTTGTAAGTTTAGCGACTGATGACCCCGTAGTTAAGTCCCATAATCTATACAAACATTTGAACATTTTTACTTACGAACTACCTAATACTAAGAACGGCACAAATATCCATGCCCGAGAGGGTATTCGAACCCCCGACCGTAGTGGCCGTGCAGACCGTGACTGACGCGCCGCAGTCCCCTCGGCCACCGCGGCCGGTGGAGTAATGAGAAAGTTGTACCCGATGACCTTCGTGGTTTCGTGAGAGGAGACCTTTAAGCCTAGACTAAGGTGCCGTTGTACAATTCGTGAAAACATACTCATTGCGTTCTTGGTTGCAAGAAATCTGTACCCAGGCACAGAACTTTTATGACGGGCTCTTGGCCTTTCATTAGAGCTCTTTCTCAAAGCATTAAAAAGAGCAATAAACAAACACAGAAGGAATGACAACTACGCTGTACAGTAGTCAGGATTTTAATTGCTGGTCAGCTCACACTTGTCGCGACTCTTTGTGACACCATTATTTGCAACTTCCTGTGGTCAACTGAGAATTACCCGACGAAACACATAAACAGTTAGTATTCTTTTATTGCGTTCTTCTTCCTCCCCTGTCATCCATTGGCTTTCAAGCTATGTTCTCTAGCAGCGTGCTTGTAGTTTCATTTAAGGAATTCAGTTGCTGTTCGCCAGTAATAACAAAGTGCTATGATATGTGGTAAACTTTATAGATTGCCCGTTAATATAGATTAGAGCGCTTTACTGAATTGGATGATGTAATTGATGATATGAAATGCCACCAAAGGCTTGGCCGACTCCCAACGGAGGTAAATGACTAATTGAGTGTAGCTACAGTACAGTCTCATGAGAATCAATAAAAAAAAAATTAAAAAAAATTTACAAAAAGATTCCTAAAATATAGATTGTCAAGTATAGACAGTATTTACTAAACTGACACGTTCCACATCATTACGAAATGTCGTATACATGATCTAAGAAACAAGTATTAATCTAATCTAATCTAATGTCACTTGTGCTTTTAAGTTCAAATATTTGGGACCAAACTGCGATGGTCACGAGTCCCTAGGCTTACAAACTCCTTAAGGTGACGTACACTATGGACGACACCCACACCCACAGAGAGAAATCGAACCGCCGCACAGTGGAGCCGAATCATCCAAACGTGGCCAAAATACCAAAAAATGAATTTACAGTTTTGAGTATTTAGATTGGTGGACTGGGTAGGGGTAGGATTGGTGCATCATACCCCAAAAAGATAGGCTCCCAGTTTCGATTCCTGTTCAGTTCAAAACTAACCTTCATCGAGATCACACCCTTCATTGTGAAACCTACGCAAATTTTACAATTATATATTTTTGACGACGTTACAGCGTTCAATAAATGACATAAATGTATAAGATAATACATAATTGTATACAAGCCGAGGCTGGGCTCCTGACAACAATTAATTGTGTCTCGATACCTCATGGTCTGTTCTCCCTGATGCGGGAATACACATTTCAGGCTGCGAGCATTACAGAACAAATAGGCTGTGGTAATAGGAAAGAGACGGCATGGCGAATGTAGATTTGTGTGTGGCGGGAGACGTGCAGGGAAGAGACCTCTGCAGGGCGGCTGGTCACTGTGCCCTTGGGAGGCGGAGTGGTCAACGCGTCTGCCTCCTAAGCAGGAGATGCGGGTTCCAGTCCCAACCGGGCAAAAATTTTCATTCGCTGCACTTTGGTATTCCATCTGAACCTAGTACAGTGAAGCCACATCTGATCGCAATTTTGGTCTCGGTTGTGAGTGAATATTGATGTAGTGATTTCGATTCTACAAGATGTATACGGTTGCTATATGTATGTAGAAAATATTCATACAGGAAAGCAACGTAAATATCATGGTTATCCTATTTATATTTTTTTTCGGTGCTTCTTCAACAAGTCCATGATTTGCCGACCTTGCATTTTCAACTGCAGCATAGGTAGAATATACCGCAATATACTGCGCAATTATAACTCCCACACTATAACTTGATCAGTTATCTGATGTAATTGGAAGAATCAGCTACCCTAATCAGACCATCCTTGTGTAGAATGAATACTTACGCTGGTACGTGCGTCCTAAATTTTGCAGCACAACATGGACGCTACACCGCGCGGCGCGGCAGACTTCTGAACTGTTTCCCGTGCAACATACTCACGATATCCAACCATTTGTCTACATCTCATGTGTTGTCAATACTGATTTAATATTTTTCACACACGTTCTGATGGAGAATACGTGAAATTCACTCGACATGAAATATTCGCCTCTGTTAAATAGCTGTTGAATGATGGTCCACCTGCATTAATCCAATACCTGGAGGAACACCTTTCCGTAAACATTGATCGACCGTCCTAGATAGCGGAGGATATGTACGTCCCTCTCTCCGCATTATCTGGTAAAGTGAGAACAAGATCGCAAAAGGTTAAAAGGACAAAGGACAACTTTTTGAAAGTAAACAACGAATGGCCTAGTGCACCCATTTCATTTCTGGCACATATTGTTAGTGAAAGTTCTCAGGCTCACTATGATCTGCCTTCGACTAGTGAATGCAGCGGCCCTCTGTCTACGGATTTTGAGCCATTGAGCACGAGGTCGAAACACACAAGAACATAATCTGTTTGTGAAACTTTGATACCACCAAAGTTATCTTACGCTACTCAAATGCGTCTGCACTCTGCAGGTCAGTTGAATGCTACAAATGTTCTTCATGACACATTTGCTCTCACAACATCATTGGACGTAGATTTGATAGAATTACAAGTCATTTTGATTGCACATGAAATCAATACTAATAAGTTTCACAATTATGCGCTGGCAACGTCAAGAAAAATCGTTCAGCTATATCCGTGGTAAAATAACAGTCCATGCATTGCTACCAATCGTTCAATTGCCAGAAGAAGCACAGGAATCGAGGAACAAAGATTAAGAGATATCGAGAAGACTTTTCCAGAAACTATTTATCAATAACAATAGTGCAAGACGTTTTCAAACGTCTTCAAACGTCTTATGCTAATTTCCGATCTTTATACATTCAGTATTAGAAAACTGCCACAAAAACGTATGAGAAGTTTGTGAAAGAAAGCAGTAGAGCTATTACTGTCCCATGCAATTCCAATCACACCGCGACTGATCATGGAAGATCTGAAACTGTTGACTTCGAGAGCCATATTGGTTCTAATTTCTAGACATCAGTCAGATTTACTTCTGACTGATTCAGTAGCTACTCTTATCATTAGTTTTACTATTTATATTAATTTTGTTATCATCTTAAGATACTTTCATCGTTGATTATACTTTTAAAAGTAATAGGATTCTGACACCGACTTAAAGATTGTTTCATTAGACCTATATTATTGTATAGCAATTTGTGTGGAATCTAAGAATTGTCTTTCTAAATATATACTGTTATTTCAGTTTAATAAACAAATAACGTTGTCTTTGTGATAACTGTTATAGTTATTGGTCTCTAAATACTCCATATAAGCCATTATGAATAAATTATTACTGATTTTCATGCGTCACGTTACTTAAATAGTGTCCAGAAAAGGACTCCCTGATTTCAAAATAAATATCTCGAAAACAAAGATCGATAGACGAATGCAGTAAACGGTATGTTTATTGTGAAAGCTGTAAGAAGTTTATACAGCAGTTTGAAATAATAGTTACATAAGCTGCTAACAGATGGCGCTGTACGCTGTACAGCTCATATCAGCATACATAAGTGAAATAATTGTATGAAAACACTCTTTGCAAACAATCACATCACAATGTTCTCAAAATGTTCACCATTGGCACTACAGAGGTGGCGCAAACGAAGAATGAAATTCGCTACCACATTTCGTAGTGTCTCAACCGAAATGGATTCACATGCCACAGAGATCGCCGATTCGAGCTCGTCTAGCGTGGCGGGATGCTTCGGGTAGACCATGTCTTTCACTGTGCCCCACAAAAAACGTCACAGTTAGTCAAATGCGGCGAATATGGAGGCCAATCCATGCCTGCTCCAGTAAATTTGGGGTATTCCAAAGCAATGACTCGATTCCCGAAGTATTCCTCAAGAAAGCGAAACAGGCTCCATCTTGCATAAACCATTCAGTACCTGGTCGATCCTCTAACGCTTACTGTGTTGCGACAAATTGTTCCAAAATTGCAACGTAATGTACACCAGTGACCGTTTCACGAATGAAAAAGGGCCAATAATGCCTCTGCTGCATACTGCAGCCCACACAGTAACTTTAGGAGAATACAGGGGTTTCGCTTCACACCAACATGGCTTTTCCGAACCCCAAAATCGCGAGTTCTGCTTATTCACGTATTCATTCAGGTGAAAGTGTGCTTCATATGTAAACCAGATGCAGCCAACATCAAATCCTTCACTATCAATCACTGTGAGCATCTGATTAGGAAAGGCAACCCTTTGTTGCACAGCTCGTATGTGTATGACCTCGTGCGTTTGAATTTTGAATGGAAACAAGTGTAGGCTCTTTCTCAGTATTTTCTGCGTGCTGGAACGCTTCAAACCAGTCTCAAATGTAATTCTACGGACGGATGACATTGGATTTCGCTGAATAATTCCAGAAACTGTGGCGATATCTTCAGGCACCGGCCGCGGTGGCCGAGGGGACTGAGGCGCTCCAGTCACGGTCTGCACGGCCACTACGGTCGGGGGTTCGAATCCCCCCTCGGGCATGGATATTTGTGCCGTCCTTAGTGTTAGCTAGATCATAAGTAGTTTGTAAGTTTAGGGACTGATGACCCTGCGGTTAAGTTCCATAAGCTATAAAAACATTTGAACATTTTATTTTCAGGCGTAACTGCGGTTTGCTTGCGGGCAACATGCCCCACTAGATCATCAGTTACACTGCCTGTTCGATGAAATTTTGCGAAGAGCGTACGAATGGTTTTCTCCTCGGGTCCTTTTTGATTAAATTGTGCTTGAAAACTGCGCCTTGTTGCCGTAGGACTCTCTTCTAACCTGTGGTACTCTAGCACCAGAAAAACGCGTTGTTCAATGGAGTACATGGTTTTAATCTCTTCCTTCGGTACGCTAACCTCCTGTCATGTTTCAATAGTGGAAGTGATCGCTCTGGGCTTCGGATCACTATTTATACTAGGCATTACGTATGGCGATTACAGCGCAATCTGTTAGCAGCTTTTGTAACTATTATTTCAAACTGCTGTATAAACTTCTTAGAGCTTTCACAATAAACATACCGTTTACTGCATTCGTCTGTCGATCTTTGTTTTCGAGATATTTAATTTTGAAATCAGGGAGTCCTTTTCTGGACACCCTGTATACGTGCACAACCGATACAAAAGCGTTATATGTTGGCACTTGTTACTGTCCTTCAAAGTACTCACCAACGTTGAGTAGATCCTGTTGCCATCGATGTGGAAGGCGTAGACTACCGTTAGCAGAGCCTGTTTTGTTGATTGTGCGAATGGAGCAATTCTGAAGCGAATGCTACGAAGTGGTTCCTTCGTCTTCGGAATCAAATTCACAAGTATGGTGGATGATGCAGTACTTCCCAATCCCATCGAACAAAGCAGCCACAGCTTGCGCTGTATGCGTCCGCGCATTGTCGTGCAAAATGATCAGTAAGTTGCGCATAATGTGTTGCCGCTACTTTCGCAAAGCTGGTCGCAGGCGATGCTCCAAAAACGAACAGTATTACTGTGCATTGCCGATCTGCCGTATTGGAACGTAATGTACTAGGATAACACCACCACGGTTGTAGACGACAACCCATAATGACGCCATTCGTTGGATTGCAACAGTATGCACTTCTTCTTCAGAGACTCTAGGACGACCTGTCCGATTCATGTCTTCCATCGTTTGCCGACCTTCGTTGACGTCTGTGAAAATCTTACACCAGCACTGAAAACAAATTAGTTGCAGACAAATGGTTGGATACCGTAAGGCTTTTACTCAACTTGTCCCTGTTACGTACGGCACAACCTCTGACACATTCAATCTTGATCCTACTCCGTTATTCCTGATTCGAAAACAAAGTGACACCGATACGTTAGACCGCTCGCTCAAAAGTGACTTCTTTTCCCTAGATTGTACGCACACCGGTGACGTGTGACGGACAAGTACATTTGTTCGAAGGTAAGGTCGGTATGCAACAACGCGTGCTGTTAGCGACAATACTAGATTCCATTGCATAGTGTCTCCACAGCAGTGTTGCCACTATTTAAGTTCCAACCCTCATATATTGGCTCCACCATTTTGTTTAGAATCTTTTTACCTTCAAATAATCAGCGACCTCAAAAACCCTCATGTGATGAGTTTTTTTTAATTAAACGTCTTCTTAGTGGTTTTGGCCATGTTTTATGGGTTAGGGTTTCGAATCCCTCCTCGGGCATGGATATTTGTGCCGTCCTTAGTATTAGCTAGTTCATAAGTAGTTTGTAAGTTTATGGACTGATGACCCCGTAGTTAAGTCCCATAAGCTATACAAACATTTGAACATGTTTTCTGGATTCGGTCCCACTATGTTCCGGCGGGAGCGGCCATTCAATCCGTAACATGATGCCTTAGACCACGCGGCTACCCCCGTACGGCTGTTTGAAATTTTTTAAAGGTGGTCTTCATTCGCACATTGTAGCCTGCTTGGTCTTGTTAAAGCTTCTTAGTTGCTTGGCTAGCCTTTATAGTAGAGGGTCACTGTTTCGGTTGGCGTCTCTCAATTGCTGTTCCCGTTACCTCCGAGAAACTGGCTTTTTCGTTTCAGACGTGGTGTCTTTATTGCTTCTTATTCGAGTGGAGACACCGATTCATCGTCTTCATCTTCTGATGTTTTTGATGCTATATATGAATTGTTTTTTCTTCTAGGTTCGTTCCACCACGCCATATTCGGCTGCCGATACCAGTAGATTTTCGCAGAGTAACTACCTTAGCAACAAACATGTCAATTCGCTAATGTTGAAGCCATTATGAGTGTCTCAGATGTAATGGGCGAAGGCCATATAGGATGGGGATGGCGGGCGATTCTACACGGATGATCTTACATTTATTCTTGTACCGTTGTGACGATTTATTGAATCATACTGTCAACAGTTTGGTACAGATACACTAACTGGTGAAAAGTACCGGGAGACATGTTGCTCTTGTGGTCTTCAAAAAATGTTAAATGTTTGTTAAGCTTATGGGACTTAACTACGGGGTCATCAGTCTCTAAACTTACAAACTACTTATCAACTACCTTATACTAAAGATAGCACAAATATCCATGCCCGAGGGGGGATTCGAACCCCCGACCGTAATGGCCGCGCAGGCCGTGATTGGAGCGCCTCAGTCTTCTCGGCCACCGCGGCCGGCTGTGGTCTTCAGCCCGAAGATTGGCTTGATACAGCTCTCCATGCCTCTTTATCTTAAGCAAGCATCTTCATCTCTGAACGAGAGCAGGAACACACACCAATCTGAACCTGCTTCCTGTATTCCTCTCTTGGCGTCTTTCTGCGAATGTTACCACACTTGCTTCCCTCCAATATGAAAATGACGATTCCTTGATGTCTAATAAAATATGTCAGAAATTTATTTTCTCCCCTGTTCCGTTCAGTACCTCCTCATTAGTTACGCGATCAACCCACCTAATCTTCATCAGTCTTCTATAGCACAAATTTCAAAAGTATCTGTCCTCTTCATGTCTAAACCATCTATCGTTTACGTTTCACTCCCTGCAAGAGTTCACTCCAGACAAATAACTTCAGAAAAAATTTCCTGACACTTAAATTAGTATTCGACTAAAAGCATTTCTATTCATCACAAATGCTTTTCTTCACATTACCATTATACATTTTACTTTTTCTCTATTCCGGCCAACGCAAGTTATTTTTGTACACAAATTACAAAAGGCGTCTACTACATTTACTGTCCCTTTTCTTAATCTAATTCCTTCAGCATTCACTGTTTTAATTCGATTAAATTCCAAAACTCCTTGGTTTGTCCTTGTTATTACAAATTTTATACCCTCCTTCAAGGCACTGTTAACTCCATTAAATTCGTCTTCCAGATTCTATACTGCCATCGACAGAATAACAATGTCGCGAAAAACCGCAAGGTGTTTATTTAATCTCCCTAAACTTTAATTCCGTTTCTAAATTTATCGTTGGGAAAAGGCTACAACCTTGTCTTACTCCCTTCCCAAAGTTTCTGTAGAAACGATGTGAGTTATACAACTTTTCCTTTCCTATATTTTTTCCCAACTACATTCAAAATTTTACAAAGTGTATTTCAGCTAAAATTGTAAAAAGCGTTCTCCATATCTACAAAAGCGATAGACGTACATTTGCCATTCCTTAAGAAATATTCTAAGATAAGTAGTAAGGTGAGTATTTCCTCGCGTGTTCGTACTTAACTGATAAATCCATATTTACCATCCACAGCATAGGATTATACTAGTTTTACATTCTTTTCTTCTTTTGTGAATAATTCGTGTTATTATTTTTCAACCATTGTTCTATCAAACTGATAGTTCTGTAAGTTTTTACGCCTGCTTTGCTTAGAATTGGAAATTACATTCTTCTTTACATCTGAGAATATTACACCTGTATCATACGTGTTCTACCAGGTGATCAACTGTTCAAATGTTTTTAAATCTATCGGACCAAACTGCGTGGTCATCAGTCCGTATCCACCAGGTGAACAGTGAACTGGGTGATATCATAGGTAGATTGTGTTGTTCCTCTCGTTTTGATTAAATGAGGAAAAGTTCGTCATGCATCATATGAAATTTTGTATACACAATGACCTTCGTTTCCATTTCTAGTGCGCAAAAATTCATCAAGATCGGGTTAAATCCCTAGATTTTGTCAAAGTCCGTAGGTGAAGTACCCTCCGCCAGGCACAATGCGAATTTTATGTAGACAGTCCGATTCCTTTTGCTTTGAAGGTCAAGTGTGCAAAATTGCATCAAGATCGACATAAAATTGTAGATTTTGTCGAGGCCATAGGTAAAAAACCCTCCACCATGCACTTGTTACCAGACGGTAAGGAATATCTCCAACGACTCTGATTGAAAGCAATCCAGTGATTTGGAGGAGATGTTCAACATTGTTGCCTGATGCAACTGTTTTCCGCGAATTTAATCTTTTATGACGTCATATATTCTCTACGATGTGTTATACTTGATAAACGCACAGTTACTTCAGTCTTGGTTTGAAGGTTAAGTGTGTAAAACTTCATCAAGATCGGAATCAAACAGTAGATTTGTATGCAATACAAGCACTTTGCCTTGTATGCAAGCAGGAAAATGAAAACAGAACGCACATTATTTTGTGAATAGAAGCAAACGACACTGCAAAAAATGTCACGCGATTTTCGATAGCACCACCATCGCAAGAATATTTCGTCACAAGGAACACGTAAATACGGTAATACCCAAAATATCTGCACTTCAACAACCGTCTGATGATGAATCCTCAGCTTCGTAACCGGCAACGGCACAATTTTTTTTTTAATACAAAGAATTATTAATAGCGGTTTCTTGGTGTTTTGTTGTTATTAAGTACCGGAACATCGGTATTGCTGGAGATCGCTACATAGCTTCATCTTTTAGCGCGCTGTGTGACAAAAATTATGTCGCCAAAGTACCCGATACGCCTTCTACACATGGGCTATTATCTTACGTTAACTCATAATGTCAGTCGATAGACGTAGTGACAACACCAAAGAATAAGAAATATCTGTGACCAAATTCAGATCTTTCGAATGTAGATTTTCTCCCGCGTATACTATTGATGAAAATCTGTAGGATCCCAAGTCCAGTGGTAATGATGAAATACTGGCGAAAGATCATAAAAATAACACTCTTCCGATCATCGCAGTGACACACCTTTCCCACCTGTCTGAAAGCCAAGAGTTTTTATCACCTTCCTGTGTGTTTGGGAGGTAAATGATTCTCATTTGTACCGCCCTGTTTGTCTAGCTGACATCAGCGTCTGACGTAACAAATTGTACATTAAATTTTTTTATCGTTTTTTTTTTTCAGTGCACACGAGGATCAAGTCTCAAGTGGACGTTCCCTCTCACATTCAACGACACAGGTGAGAAATTTAATTGATTTTCTCTTACACTGTTTGAAACTCCCATTGAAGAAAAGATACTGTGGAACGAGTAGGAATTGGAAATCTTTAAAGGAAATATTTAACAGTGTATTTTGTCTTTATGTATCAAAGTTCAGTAATATGATTTATCACTAGTAAGAATCACCTGGAAAAAATTGTTTCACTGTATTCCCCAAGCTGAGGAAGTGCCTGGACTTGTCTTCGACGGGAAGTTAGACGCTAATCTGCCTCTTTGACGGTGTGTTGAGGATGTCTGTGGTTTGTTTATTTTATAATTGTTATTTGGATTATGAAGTTTGAACGCTGCTGTTGGAATGGGGCTATTTATAAAGTACTTTCAGAACTGTCTGTTAGGTGAAAATTTACTCGTTTTTGTCTATTGCAACTCAGCAGTACCACTGTAAATAAAGGAATAATAAGTTTGACGTCACACTATTCATTGTTCTGAAAAATAAGAAAGTGCGTCATGTGTAAAACTGAATTATGGAAGTTCACCTTCTTATATAAATCGTGATTAGAAGTATCATCTCACTGAGTTATGTTCAAATGTTTGTAAATCTAAGGAACTTAGCTGCGTGCATACTGGGGTGCCATGCTGCGGTGCGCGCGGACGTTCGCCGTCGGGGGTTCGAGTCGCCCCTCGGGCAGCGGTGTTTGTGTTGAGCTTAGGTTAGTTTATTTTAGTTTAAGTAGTTTGTAAGCTACGGACTAGTGACCACTCAGTTGAGTCCGATAGATTTACAAACATCTTAACATTTTGAACTTAACTACATTGGCCATCAGTCCCTAGGCTTACAAATTAGTTAAACTAACTATATAATTATTTCGTGTGGTTCATTGGCCTGGTGCAAGTCTTTCAATTGGACGCCACTTCGGCGCCTTGCGTGTCCCTAGCATACTAGAGTTTTCCAACCGGAGAAAGGAGACTCCTTGCATCGTTGAGAGGTGAGGGCTGAGTTAATACGCGGACTGAAAAAAAAACCGAGATCCGACCAGGTTTCGAACCAGCGACCCTTCGGTTTGCAGTCGAGCGCTTTTGTCCGAGGCCACCGGACCCGACGTTAAAGTAACTTTAAGTAACTTATGCTAAGGACAACATATAAGCCCATGCCCGAGGAAGGACTCGAACCTCTAACGGCGAGCAACCACATGCTCTGCAGCAAGGCGCCTTAGAACAGAGTTATGGTAAGCAGCACAAAATTATGGACCACATTCGCAAAGCCAAAAAATAACATTTCAGTATTAAGAAAAACTAATAATGGTTGGTTGGTTAATGGAAAGTCCAGGTTGGAATTCAACAATATAATGAGGCTAATTTTCAGCTCACCGCAAGGACAATCGTGGAGTTGTGACTGGTTCATAAAAAAGACACTCACATACCCGTAACTTTATAGCTATCGACCACAACCTTCTTTAGAAACATTCACACACACTCTCACACTAATCACACAGACACACTTCACAGACACACAACCGTCATCTCCGGTTGCTGGACTGCGAGACACTCTCTGAGGGCACAGGAGGGGAGGGGATCAGGAAGATTGCAAGGTGGTGGTGTAGATGGATACAGCACGGTCTTATAGATAATGTAGGTTCTAGATGGGTGGAAAAAGATGCAACTTAGTGATGGGGTCGGGAGTCATGGGAGGGGGAAACCAGAAACACACACACGCGGAATGGAAGATGTGTAGGATCGTCCATTCTTGAACTGATGGGTGTTAGGAGAAAGAGGTTATCGTATTTTGTGGCAAGGATAATTTCGGGATCAGAGAATGTACTGAAATGGTAACTCTTATCTGTTTATTGGGTGACAGGGGAAAGGTTCCAGATAGCCCTATTTGTAAAGCAGCCATTTTCAGAAATGTTCAAATGCTTGTAAACCATTTGGAACAAACTGCTATGGTCATCAGTCCCTAGACTTACAAACTACTTAAACTAAGTTACACTAAGGACAACACACACACCATGCCCGAGGGAGGACTCGAACCTCCAGGGACGAGCAGCCGCGCGCTCCATAGGGAGGAGCCGATCGTAGTTGTCCAGATTAAGGATTAAGGGGTTGTTCGAGTGTCTAGAGTTTTTTGTATAGTCGTGTGGCGTGGTTTTTTGAATACCTCCGTGAGGGTATCTGGCGGTATTCACGGTGAAGATCCGCTGTGCGCGTGTATCTTGGAGCATTGCTTATGATCCGTCACCTTGTTCTGTATGAGCTGCAAGCGGCGCAGCCGTATCAGTGCTGCGTAAGCCCAGCGCGGAGCACCGTACGTCATCATAGGTCTAACAAGTGTCGTCTAAATGTTCCTCGACACCCTCCTATTCAGTTTGCTTTGCCTGTCGAACATTGGGTAGAGTTGTTTGAGCCTCGCGTTTGCCCGGTTGGTTATGTGTTGTATGTGGTCCCCACCAAATGAGTTTCCGGTTCATCCAGACGCCAAAGTACTTGACTTTCACACAGAAACATATTGGGCGTGTGTGTAAGTGCTGGTGTTTGCTCAGTTATTTCGGTCTTCTAGTGAACAGTACTGCTTCGCACTTGTCGACGTTTACTTTCACATGCCATCGTTCCAATCAAGGCTCGGCAGGACTGAGTGCAGTCTGTAGTTCTGAGTTGATGTTTGGCGGTTTAAAATCTTGCACTAGAATGGCTGTGACATTCGCGTAGATGGCGAGCGTCGTGTTATGTGTAGTTGGAAAGTCGTAAATGTAGTGGTTAAACAAGAGGGGCCCCAGGATATTGCCTTGGGGTATTCTAGCTTGTATACCGTGTCGTGTTAACTGATTGCCCTTAATGTCATCCTAATGGACAGCCAATTAGTGACCACGCCAATAAAAAAGCTATTCAGTGATTGTAGCACAGCTGATAAATTAGATGCTGCGACCTGGCCTTTGGGTGCGCTAAGTCTGTAACAAAACTGGAGTAGAAAGTGCTGGGTGATTGGATAAGGCATGTCTGTCAGCGAGAATTTCACAAGAATATGATGCCTGTGGCACGAGACTGGGGTCGGATGTGACATAAGCATGGAAGGTTGAGTGCGCACGGAACTTGGAGCGTTGAATCGCAATAAATTAGCCGGTGATGACGGTTCTATGTTTTGTGAAGTGTATCTGTGTGATTGTATTAATGAGAGTCTGTATCTCCTTCTGAAGAAGGTTGTCGTCGAAAGCTAATATACACTCCTGGCCATTAAAATTGCTGCACAACGAAGATGACGTGCAACAGACGCGAAATTTAACCAACAGGAAGAAGATGCTGTGATATGCCAATAACTAGCTTTTCAGAGCCGGTGGTGACACGTACAAAGTGCTGACATGAGGAAAGTTTCCAACCGATTTCAGTTGATCGGCGTTGCCTGGTGAAACGTTGTTGTGATGCCTCTTGTAATGAGGAGAAATGCGTGCAATCAAGTTTCCGACTTTAATAAAGACCGGATTGTAGTAGGCTATATCGCGATTGAGGTTTATCGTATCGTGACAATGCTGCTCGCATTGGTCGCGATACTATGACCTAGCAGAATATGGAATCGATGGGTTCAGGAGGGCAATACGGAACACTGTGTTGGATCCCAACGACCTCGTATCAGTAGCAGTCTTGATGACAGGCATCTTAACCGCGTGGCTGGAACGGATCGTGCAGTCACGTTTCAATCCATGAGTCAACATATGGGTACGTTTGCAAGACAACAACCATCTGCACGAACAGTTCGACGACGTTTGCAGCAGCATGGACTATCAGCTCGGAGACCTTGGCTGCGGTTACCCTGTACTCGTCCATTGCCTCAAGCGTTAATATTTTTTTACCCGTGTCTAAAAAAAAAAATTCAAATATTTGTAAATCTATGGGACTTATTTGGTTATTAGGTCCTAGGCTTACAAACTACTTACACTAAGTTACACTAACCTAAGGACGACACACATACATACGCATGCCCCAAGGACGACTCGAACCTCCGACAGCTAGCAACCGCACGCTCCGCAACAAGTTGCCTGAGGCCGCGTTAAGACATGCGGGAATCGCGCGGATTAAGCTGCGTGGTTTCAACCGCAAAATGACGGCCTGTGTGTTCAGACAGGCGCTGTCCGGTCGCGGTTATCGCTCGCGGTGTTTTTGCGGGAATTGACAGTGTCAGAATGGAAGTCGAAGAAGAAATATTGCGTTTACTCTGATTGCTTAAAAGGAAGAGAGCAAGAGTATGAAAAAGGCAGTACTGGGTGCATCCTATACTTAGTGATCGACTCGTACTGGACCAATTCGTAACGTCGTATCCTACATTAAAATTGCATGGAGAAAAATTATTTGACTCAGAATGACCATAAATTCGTTTGATGAGCTACTTCAATTAGTCTGGGTAGATATTTCTAGTTATGAAACACACTAGACAAAAATATGATACTATGTAGATTCATTTTTGTTCAAGAAACACCTACGCGCACTTACCAAACATATTCTTCTTTTCCAATGTATCTTCATCGTTTCCAAATATATCCACCAACTCTTGACAGGCTAGGTTTTCGGCAGTTATATGAGAATATTCATCGCTCTGAAAATTCCACAGTTCAGGAAGTTTCTCCACTTCATCAATACATAATTCAGTGTCGAAACGGTCAATTGCAAGCTTGTGGCACTGAGACATCCGAACCGCACGGTGCCCGCAACCAAACGAAACGCTCCCATATGATTCCACCGAAACAGCATCGCACGAGCACCGCGCGATTGTATTTTCCGGCGGTTTACATGTGGCTACAGAGCGATGGGACTAGCCACGCGGTTACGTGTGAACAGTTACGTCATTACCACCGTGTCTGAACACTGCCTTAGCCCGTTCGGCCACTCCATTGCGGCACCTCGTGCCTCTGCATTACTATGACTTCCATATTGCGAAGAAACACTGTCATATTCGAAAGCCATAATGCGCGCACACACAGAGCTAAGAAGATTCCGGCGTGTTTGTGTAGCTTCAGGAAGAAATTTGAAGCTCCCACATTGGTGAAGTAAACGGCGGATACTTTTGTACAAGATTAGATAGTATTCTGTTGGAAACTACACTGCTCAAAACAACTAGGAGATCAGGTGAGATATCATACACAATATACGTATGGTAACTTATTTTCTTCATATATTTGTTGCAATTGTAATCTGCGTGTTATACAGTACGATATTTTGCTGTCTCGTTTCTTTACTCAAGGTTTGCATGGCGTTTAATTAGAGCGAGGCACCATGGGGCTGCCATAATAGTGAAGAAGTCATTATCCTTGTCCTATAATATGGTGTGTGATCAGCTAAGGACGGCCAGTACAGTTGCACACCTACGTGTAATGGACAGTATGATGTCACCAATCAGATCTTGACAGATATTAGCCTATTCTTCCGTGAGTGTAAAATTCATTTCTGCAATAGCCGTGGGAGATGCTAGTCTGCCTCCTAAGTGCATATATTATTGTTAAAATTTTTGTTAAGCTTATGGGACTTAACTGCGGGGTCATCAATCTCTAAACTTACAAACTTATCAACTGACTTATACTACAGACAGCACAAACAGCCAAGCCTGAGGGAGGATTCGAAACCCCGACGGGCAGTCGCCTCGCGTATCCTAGCATAGCGCCTCAATGCGCTGGGCCACTCCGCGGCGGCAGCTGCTAACTGCATCCCAGACGTGTTCCATTGGGTTTAAATCCGGTGAACAAGCTGGCCACTCCATTCCTTCCATTTCCTCACCTTTACCCTAGTAGCACCAAGGTATTTTAGGTTACACGGAGCACCAACATGGCAAATTTTGCCCGGGTGTTACAATAAGCTGTAAATCCTGTAAAATGCATTTATTTTAAGTAATTCTATTTTCATTGTAAGACAGCTGCCAAGAAGTAACCAGCACCACGCCCCCTCCTCCACATCCCCTCTATGATGTAGTCCAAGAGGGGCCTAGCGGGAACTTTGCATTTTTCTTGAACGCAATTGGCCAGCACTTCGATTTCTTTTGGTGCGAAAAATTTATAATTTTTACTGATAGATGTCAGCACCACAACCACCTTCACGCCCCTCCCCCACTGTGAATTTGGGTGGGAAGTCCACCACTCTGAGGCGAGACGCAGTGGCGTGAAGACACTGACCCTAGCAGCAGCAGCGCCATGCTAGAAACAAGTATTGTCATAAACATTCAAGTATAAATCTAAATTCGAACTTCCTAGTATACACCATCTTGGATTACGTCATAGGTGGAGAAGGTTTGCGTGATCCTGGGCTATGCCTGGTGGCCATTTTGTTCCGGAACTTGTAGTGACGCCTTCTTGATGCCGTTATTGTGCTCTACCATACTGGTATCCAGGTGGCTGAAGAGAGGGGGAGGACATCTGGCAACACTGCACTGTTCTCGATTCGCTTTGGTAGTTGAGGGGAAGACAGTGAATTATGTTCGCATGCAGTAATAACACAGGGCAAAATGTGACCTTGGGCATAAAATTTCTCAATTTTTGTAAGGATAGAAATGTACAGTGTAGCACTTTATAAGGTGAGGGACAAATAGAAAGAGGTTCAAGGACAAAGAATGATATTTATTTTCATTTTTTAATAAAAGAAAAGTGTAACGGCAATTTTTGCCTTGTTCCCGTAGGGTTAAGCATGTTGTCCACTAGTGGAGCTCTGTGGGGACAATTATTATTCACCAGATGGAACGCAAATACTATGGCACCATCGTAACTCACAAGAAAAGCTCAAATGATCTCGTCCCTTTACCTCTGAGCAGTCGAAACGCCATTCTGAATGACAAAGAGGTCCATACATCCGCCAACACTGACTCCTTCCCACACCATTCGTCTACCCTCATGATATGGTGATGCTTCCTCCACATAAGTAGGATTATCACGAGTTCTATGTTCTCTCAGGTTTATGTAACGACAATTGTCCGGCTGAACACGAAATTTTAGTTCATCTGTGAACAGAACCCGCCGCCATTCGTTACGACTCCAACCATTATCTTCCGCTACCCAGTTTCTGCGACGTAAGAGGTGTCATGGTTTTGATGGGACACACAACATAGGTATACGTACGTAGAGGCGATATTCCCCAAGGCGATTTCAGACTGTTTGTGATACTACTGTGCGAGCTATTGTGCCTGGGCGGTTAGTTTGAGCTGAGTTGCATTCAGCCTCCTGTCTCGACGAGCTGGTAACCGCAGATATCGGTCATCTTTTGCTGATGTTACGCGTGGACGACCTTGGCGTTGCCATCCTTTCATTATTAGTGTTGTCTGAAATCGTGTCCATATTCTGGAAATCACACCTTGGGACATTCCAATAGCTGCAGACACCTCCCTTTGTGTCTGTCCCGCTTCCAACCTTCCTATGGCACTTCATACCATAGCTTTAGGTATGTCACGTTGTTCTTGCATTGTACTACCTGCTCACTACACTATCTGAACCCAACTGCTTGTGTAACACGTTTAGCACGCGCGCCCCCCTTGGCGAAAGGAATCAAGTATTCGATTCTTTTAGAAGTTCTGCAGTGGCAGCACCTTGACGACTTCTCTGCAGTTTTATTATAACATGTGCAGAATTCCACGCTTTGTTCCAATTAAAGCCATTATCCCTATTAATTAAATTTTCAGCTAATCTGATTTCTACTGCTTCCCTGATAATTGATTCCCAAAAGAAAGAGGTAGGTATTAAAATCTTCACATCACAGAAATTCATCGAATGATCGGTATCTAAACAATGTTCTGTCACAGTTTATTTGTCTAGCTGCAGTAAGCGAGAATACCGTCGGTGTTCAACACATCCCTCGTGGTTAGAGTCTGTTGTTTGTGCCGTATATGAACGATTAGAATTTCCTCATAGTATCTGATACACGTCAGAATTGCGTAGCAAGAAATCGTCTTTAACAGATCCGATTAAAGCTGCGATCTTCATGGGTGGCCGGAAAATCACTGTACCATGATGCTTTACGAGAATCCTACTTATGTTTCGATGTCCTCGTTCGTCGCAAAACTGATGGCACATTAGGACATACAATATATCGGAAACCTACACATAGGAATCTGTATTTACATGTCAGTAGCTGCCATCACCCTTCACAAACAGTAGGTGTTCTTAAAGATTGGTGCATGGAGCACACTGTATGTCTCAAGGCGACAACTTATAAAAAGAGCTCACACACCTAAAGAGCATCTTCATAGCGAAGGAATATTCCGAGCAACAAATTCACAGAGCTGTCATTGTGAAACCTAGAAAGCAAATACATGACCTGGAAGAAGAGGATGCCTTCAGATCGAGAGCGTACTTGCGTTACGTGGTTCCTCTTTTCTCAAAGATAAGTAGGAGTCTCGTAAAACATCAAGTTAAGGTGATCTCCCAGCCACCTATGAAAATCGCAGACTTATTTGGATCTGTTAAAGACAGTTTGTTGCATCATGAGTTTGGTGTGTATCAGATCCCAAGCGGAAATTGTGATGGTTCATATATAGGACAAACAACACGCACTGTCCACGAGAGATGCGTTGAACACCGACGGTATACTCTCTTAATACAAGTCAGCTGTGGCATAACATTGTTTAGATACAGGTCATTCGGTGAATTACTGTGATTGAAGATATTAACACCTACCTCTTCATTTTGGGAATCGATTTTGAAGGAAGCAGTAGAAATTAGGTTAGCTGACAATTTAATAAATAGAGATAATGGCTTTAATTTGGATAAGGCGTGGAATCCTTCACTTGGTATAATAAAACTGCAGAGGAGTCGTCTTTTAAGAGAATCGAATACATGATTCCTTTCCCCGTGGGGGCAGCGCCTGCTAGTCGTACCTCTTTGCCGCCGGCTAGCATCTGTGACTCGCATACGCAGTGCCAATATGATGGGTCATATAAGGCCGCGCCTGGGAACTTGTTGGTAGTCTTTGACTCATTCTGAAATGGCAGGACAATACGCGGTCGAAATATCAGTGGAAGAAGTGGAATCTGCACTGCTGCATGCCCGAATGTACTGGATTGATCCATTAATTGGTTTGACCCGTGTCCTCGAAGAGGAAGGTCAACACGGATTTAGAAAATATCGTTCATGCGAAACACAACTAGCTCTTTATTCACACTAAGTGATGGGTGCTATCGACAAGGGTTCGCAGATCGATTCCGTATTTCTTGATTTCCAGAAGCCTTTTGACACCGTACGTCACAAACGGCTTTTAATCAAATTGCGTGATTATGGTATATCGCCCCAAATTTGCGGTTGGATAGGGGATTTCCTATCAGAGAGGACACAGTTGGTAGTAATCGATGGGAAGGCATCGACTAAAACAGAGAAGATATCTGGCGTTCCACAGGGTAGTGTTATTGGTCCTCTGCTCATCCTTATTTACATAAACGATTTAGGGTAAAATCAGAGTAGCTCTCTTAGGTTGTTTGCAGATGACGCCGTCATTTACCGTCTAGTAAAACCATCTGAAGATCGAAACCAACTGCAGAACGCTCTGCATAAGATATCACTATGGTGTAAAAATTGGCAATTGACTGTAAATTATGAGAAGTGTGATGTCGTCCACATGAGTACGAAAAGAAATCCGTTAAACTTTGTTTACAAGATAAATCAATCAAAAGCGAAGGCCGTAAACTTCACAATATACCTAGGAATTACTATTACTTCCGACTTAAATTGGAAAGAACACGTAGATAATGACGTTGGGAAAGGCGAACTAGAGAGTGCGATTTATTGGCAGAACCCTTAAAAGATGCAATAGAACTACTAAAGAAACTGCATACACTACGGTTGTCCGTCCATTTTTGGAGTATTGCTGCCCAGTGTGGGATCCTTATCAGGTGAGTTTGACGGAGGACATCGAAAGAGTCCAGAGAAGAGCAGCTCGTTTCGTATTGTCACGAAACAGGGGAGACAGCCTCAAGGAAATGATACAGAATCTGGGATGGGAATCATTACAACAATGGCGCTTATCGCTGCGGCGTGGGTTCCTTACAAAACTCCAATCGCCAACATTCTCCTCCGAATGCGAAAATATATTGTTGACTCTCACTTACATAGGTAGAAATGATTATCAAAATAAAATGCGAGAAATCAGAGCTCCAACGGAGAGATTCGGGTGTTCTTTAGTTCCCGCACGCTATTCGAGAATGGAATGGGAGATAAATAGTATAACGGTGGTTCGATAAACCCTCTGGCAGGCACTTAAATGTAATTTGCAGAGTATCCCGTGTAGATGTAGATGTAGATGTAGATGAGATGTGCTGTTCTCAAAGCCAAAAGTGGGCCACCTCCTTGCGAATAAACAAATGTTGTATCTGTATTAGTTGCCGCGGTGGAGTAGCCGAGCTGTCTAAAGCGTCTCGCTGCGGAGCGCGCTGTTGCTCGCCGTGGAGGTTCGAGTCCTCCCTGGGGCATGGGTGTGTGTCTTATCCTTAGGTTAGTTTACCTAGGTTTAAGTAGTTTGTAAGCTACGGACTGATGACCACGCAGTTTGGTCCGATAGAATTACAAACATTTGAACATTTTGAGCCGGCCGCGGTGGGCGAGGGGACTGAGGCGCTCCAGTCACGGTCTGCTCGGCCACTACGGTCGGGGGTTCGAATCGCCCCTCGGGCATGGATATTTGTGCCGTCCTTAGTATAAGGTAGTTGATAAGTAGTTTGTAAGTTTAGGGACTGATGACCCCGTAGTTAAGTCCCATAAGCTTAACAAACATTTGAACATTTTGAATTTTTGACTCTCACTTAGATAGGTAGAAATGATTATCAGAATAAAATGTGAGAAATCAGAGCTAGAACGGAGAGATTCAGGTGTTCTTTCTTCCCGCGCGCTATTCGAGAATAGAATGGGAGATAAATAGTATAACGCTGGTTCGATGAACCCTCTGGCAGGCACTTAAATGTGATTTGCAGAGTATCCCGTGTAGATGTAGATGAGATGTGCTTTTCTCAAAACCAGAAGTGGGCCACCTCCAAATGAATGTTGTATCTGCATTAGTTATTCATAGTACTTCGTCCACTCACCGCTGACGTACCAGTGGGACAGTCCAACTGGCGAGTCTCATCCGGCGCGGTGCCTTGATTGGGGCCGCGTCCAGTCCGAGTGAGTGAATGGCGCCCAAATGAGGGCTGATCGATGGTCGTCGGCGCGCGGCTGCCCGCAGGCCTCAGTGTTTGCCCACGCGGCGCGCGCTCGACCACGACCTCGACCACGACCACTGGCTGTGGTGATTTACTGGTCGGCCTGACGAGGCGCCCAGGCTCGATTGATTGCCGCGCCTCGGCTCATTCCCTATTCACATTACGCGGCTTCACCGGCCGCGTCGGTGGACGCGCGAGGTGTCCGTCTCCGTAACGAACAGCCGTCCGCATTAACCTCGAATCCGTCTTCTCCGGTGGCACGAGGCGCTTCGAGATACCGTTTCGGATAATGAAAAAAAAAAAATAAAAAGAAATACTGGGTTCACTCCCTCGACAAAGACTCTTGTTAAGGCTGCTCTTTCCTCCGTGTGACCTTTCACTCGGCTCAAGACCCTCAGCGGCTCGGTGAATGACTTATTGTTAACAGTTTATCGTATACCCTTCCCGACCTCATCTGCTTAGGAGGTAAGATACGTCTATGTCAGTCGTAGCTTTTTTCTGGTGTCTGTAAGTGTTTTTCGTGGAATCCATCCACTCAAGCACTTTCTCAAGAAACAATTACCTTTTCCATTACTCCGGTCACCGGTGCTGTCAATAAGGTAAGAGTTGTTAGATGGACGATCACGTCAGCTGCGACTATGCGCCACTTGCAAGATCATCAAAGAGTGCAGATGATTAATACTAACTTTAAACGCCTTACTTTCTAGTCCTATCCGCAAGAAATATACACAGAAACAGACGAAATTCGAACTTATTTCAGTGTTACTTAGGCAGTTACCTGATTTCCCTACTAAGATCTAACACTGGACACCTTCCTACTTCTACAACTGTATCCACACTCTACAAATCACCTCTAGTGTGTGGCGGAATATACTTGTGTACCACTGTCACTTCCTCCGATTCAAGTCCCGTATGTTTCGTGAAACGATAGTCGTTAACCTTCCGCGTGAGCCTTATCTCTCTAATATTATCATTGAAGTCGTTTAGTGAGATATAAAGGGAAATTGTCAATTAAAATTAAACTTTCTAGCCGCTTTAAAAATAACACCACTGATGAGAATGACGTCTAATTGCAACGGAATATTCTCGGAAAATTCTAACATGTGTGGCAGAAGAAAAATAAATGCTCCGTTTTGGCGCAGGAAATATCAAAATTTAATGGTGGTCGACTAAAAATGACAAATGTATCATACAACAATGCCTGAGGTATAAATTGGACGTCAAATAAACTGTACTACTCAGTATACGTGGGTGCACAGGTGCGATATTGTCAGTTACGTTAAGCCCATGCACCACGACAAGGTCATATCTCATAGGATGGGAAAAACAGGTTATCAATTGTCCTGTCGCTAAAAACCACATAAAATCATCACTAACGGCAGTTTTTAATTGTCCTAAGGTCAAAAACCGCAAAAAGCATCAATCAAAATCATATCGGATTTTTTATTTCCATGTTCAATATGCTGTCCACCGTTATCTGCAACAGTTTGAAATTGTGAAAGAGCATGTTCCACAACTGCTCCATGTGTCTCCCAGGTCACGTTCAGGATGTGTTGCACAATGCGTGCCTTCAATGTAACTCAGTTCGCAATCGGAACACTGAACACCACATCTTTCAGATAGCCTCAGAGCCAGAGCTCACACAGATTAAAATCAAGTGATAGGGACGGGCAGGCTGTAGGATAATGGCGGCTGAATCTCCCAGGATTTACGATATGGGGCTTCAGCAACTGCTTATCTGGATTTTCAACGTGCTGAAGTGCGCCATCTTGCATAAAAATGATCCCATCCACACATTCACGCCGTCTGAGCTGGAATGATGTGGTTGCGCGAAAGACATTCATAGTGCTAACCAGTGTGGTTCAAGACCTGAACCACCTGTCTCTTGGAAAAAAATATGGCCCGATGAATAAATGAGTCAGTAAACGCGCACCACACAGTGACCTTTTCAGGATGAAGCGGTATTGGTTGATTTGCGTGTGGATTTTCCGGTGACCATATTCGACAATTCTGTGTACTGACGTACCCTGTCAGATGGAAGTGGGCTTCGTCTGTTCACAAAATCATCCACGGCCATTCATCGTCCACTTCCATGCGAGCAAAAAATTCTACAACAAAAGTCCCTCTTGCTGGCAGGTCAACAGGAAGCAACTGGTGCACATGGGTAATTTTGAATGGATAGCAGAGAAGGACGTTTAACGGCATTTTACGCTCCGGGCTCACAGGTTTGTTCAATGTTCGGACAAATCTCCGTACACTACACGTTTGAACACCACCACTCGACTTCTCCTGCCTTGCTATGGCCACTTCTTCCATTGGCGCCGAATCATTTCGTTTTCTCCCTCTACCAGGCTACTCACCAAACGAATCCCCGTCTTTTCGACTGTCTGAATCGCTTTCTCCAGACCCACGGTAGTCATCGTACTAGAGCCTTTTTCCATGCCCTTTCAGTGTCTGGAACTTAGGCAGAGCGACTTGCGCACAGTGATCATACTTGTAAAAAAGCTTTACAAGCAGAGCGCGATCCTGCGTTGTGACAGTTTAGGCGAACGTCTTATTCGCGAAATGAGGAAAAGCAGTGTGCCCGGCATGTTTATACCAACTTGAATGGGTTCTTCACACGACAGGTATTTTCATTCTCATTCATCTATTGATCAATTTTCACATTTATTTTTCTTCTGTCAAGACCAACAGATGGATACAGTAAGCAGACTGAGACAGATTTAGGTTGCCGTTCTTATGTGGAGTTGAAAAGGCTTGCTCAAGATAGGGTATTGTGGAGAGCTGCATCAAACCAGTCTCCGCACTGAAGACCACAACAACAACATGTGTTTTACCTCTTTTCCGATAATATTCCGTTGAAACTTTACATCATTCTCACCGGGAGTGTTATATTTACAGCGGTTTCAAAGTGTAACTTTAATTATACTCACCCTATACACAGGAGGAAGCAATATGTTGGTTGACAGAAGCCTTTGCCGTGATACAGAATGTCTCTCTTGCAGCTTCTTCGACAGGAGTTTCCTAATCATCTCTGTGATGCTTTCGAGCTTACTAAATAAACCCGTAACGAAGCATGGTGTTCTCCGTTATATCTTATCAATGTCTTCTATCAATCCTACCTGGTTCGGATCCCAGACTGATGAGCAATATTCAAGCGTTGGCCGAACGAGACTTGTTCAAATGTTCAAATGTTCGTTAAGCTTATGGAACTTAACTACGGGGTCATCAGAACCTAAACTTACAAACTACTTATGAACTAGCTAACACTAAGGACGGCACAAATATCCATGCCCGAGGGGGGATTCGAACCCCCGCCCATAATGGCCGTGCAGATCGTGACTGCAGCGCCTCAATCCCCTCGGCCACCGCGGCCGGCTCGACCACCGCGCCCGGCCATAAACATTTCTACTTTATATAAAATTACATTATAGAATAATATACAAAACACGTAATCATCTGTTTGACAATTTTTGCTTATAGCGTGACAGTATAGGTGCTCTTGCCACTCGTGACCGAGCGAGGTGGCGCAGTGGTAACGCACTGGACTCGCATTCGGGAGGATGGTGGTTCAAATCCACTTCCGGCCATCCTGATTTAGGTTTTCCGTGATTTCCCTAAATCATTCCAGGCATATGCCGGGATGGTTCCTTTCAAAGGGCACGGCCGATTTCCTTCCTCATCCTAACCCAAAAACTCCGAACGCTAGCTCCGTCTCTAATGGCCAAGCTGTCGACGGGACGTTAAACCCTAAACTTCCTTCCATCTTGCCACTCGTGCGTAAGCGTGTTACAGTTCCAGGTACAAATGAAAATAGCTTAAGCCTTGCTATGAATCCAAAGGTTTTTAAAGAGTTTGAGCTATTGTGTTTAGTGTTTTTTGTTTAAACATGTGACAGTAGTAGCGTCAAACAAAAACGGGACTTCCTGGCAGATTAAAATTGTGTGCCGGAACCGGGACTCGAACCTGGGACCTTTGTTTTTCGCGGAAGAGCGCTCTACCGACCGAGATATCCCGACACGACTCACGATGACGACTCACAACTTTACTTCTGCCAGTACCTCGCCTCCTACTTTCCAAACTTCACAGAAAGTCTCCTGCGAACCTTGCAAGACTAGCACTCCTGTAAGAAAGGATGTAGTAGACACATGACTTAGCTACAGCCTAAGGGATGTTTCCAGAATGAAACTTTCACTCTGCAGCGAAGTGTGCGCTGATATGAAACTTCCTGGCAGATTAAAAGTGTGTGCCGGAACCGGGAAACGAACCTGGGACATTTGCCTTTCGCGGACAAGTGCTCTACCGAGTCAGCTATCCCGACACGACTCACGATGCCGCCTCGAAACTTTCTTCCGCCAGTACCTCGCCTCCTACTATCCAAACTTCACAGAAGCTCTCCTGTGAACCTTGCAAGACTAGCACTCCTGGAAAAAAAGGATGTAGTGGACACATGGCTTAAATACAGCCTAAGGGATTTTCCAGAATGAAACTTTCACTCTTCAGCGGAGTGTGCGCTGATATGAAACTTCCTGGCAGATTAAAAGTGTGTGCCGAGGCCGGGACTCGAACCTGGGACCTTTGCCTTTTGCGAGCCAGCGCTCTACCGACTGAGCTATACCGACACGACTCAAGATGCCGCCTCACAACTTTACTTCCGCCAGTACCTCGCCTCCTTCTATCCAAACTTCACAGAAGCTCTCCTGCGAACCTCGCAAAACTAGCACTCCTGGAAGAAAGGCTATGGTGGAGACATGGCTTAGCCACAGCCTAAGGGATGTTTCTAGAATGAAACTATCACTCTGCAGCGGAGTGTGCACTGATATGAAACTTCCTGGCAGATTGAAATTGTGTGCCGGAATCGGGACTCGAACCTGGGACCTCTGCGTTTCGCGGGCAAGCGCTCTACCGACTTAGCTATCCCGACACGTCTCACGATGCCACCTCACAACTTAAATCCGCCAGTACCTCGCCACCTACTTTCCAAACTTCACAGAAGCTCTCCTACGAACGAGAAGTTTTGTATCAGCGCACACTCCGCTGCAAAGTGAAAGTTTCATTCTGGAAACATCCCTTAGGCTGTGGCTAAGCCATGTCTCCACCATATCCTTTCTTTCAGGAGTGCTAGTATTGCAAGGTTCGCAGGAGAGCTTCTGTGAAGTTTGGAAAGTAGGAGGCGAGGTATTTGCGGAAGTAAAGTTGTGAGGTGGCATCGTGAGTCGTGTCGGGATAGCACAGTCGCTAGAGCGCTTGCCCGCGAAAGGCAAAGGTCCCAGGTTCGAATCCCGGTTCCGGCTCACAACTTTAATCTGTCAGGAAGTTTCATATCAGCGCACACTCTGCTGCAGAGAGATAGTTTCATTCTGGAAACATCCGTTAGGCTGTAGGTAAGCCATGTCTCCAACATATCCTTTCTTCCAGGAGTGCTAGTCTTGCAAGGTTCGCAGGAGAGCTTCTGTGAAGTTTTGAAAGTAGGTGGCGACTTACTGCCATAAGTAAAGTTGTGGGGCGGTATCGTGAGTCGTGTCGGGATATCTCAGTCGGTAGAGCGCTTGCCTGAGGAAGGCATAAAAATTTTCAAATGTTTGTAAATCTATCGGACGAAACTGCGTGGTCATCAGTCCGTAGCTTACAAACTACTTAAACCTAGGTAAACTAACCTAAGGACGAACACACACACCCATGCTCCAGGGAGGACTCCAACCTCCACGGCAAGCAACCGCGCGCTCAGCAGCGAGACGCTTTAGACCGCTCGGCTACTCCACCGCGGCGCGAAAGGCAAAGGTCCCAGGTGTGAGTCCCGGTTCCGGCACACAATTTTAATCTGCCTGGAAGTTTCATATCAGCGCGCACTCCGCTGCAGAGTTAAAGTTTCATTCTAAAAAAGGGACAGATTTTAACGTTACTCAAGGATTTTGTCCGTTACTTTCTTTTCAGTGACTGGGCGGCAGTATCCCACCTTGCGAGGGGCGGCATTCAGGCTTGCGCGGCCCTGCTTTGTCCTCTCTGGTGGAGAGCAAGAAGCGGCGCCTGTGGCCCGCTGGTCGGCTAGGAACAGCTGGAGGCAGAGCGGGGCAGCCCGGCCGCCAATCAGCGGGGCCGGCTGGCAGCCAGTGTTTACTAAGTGTGCCACCGGGGCGGAACAGGTGTACACGCGCTCGTAAAGGTGGCGGCGCCAGCCATTAGCTATCTGGATCGCGACTAATAACAGCTCTCCGCGATAGCGACCGGGCCCCGCCGAGAAAGATGAGGCGGAAAGGCCGCCGAAAAACCCGCTGTCATAAATATGCAATTGTGGCCGTCTCATTACCCGCGGCAGATCGTTACACTAGATGTCCTCGTCCAATTAAAGAGTGAAAGTGAAAGTTATTTATTATTTGCAACACGGCTCGCGATCTCCGATACGGCATGAGGGCAGATCTGTAGGAATTAGAATACCGAACACCTTGTCAAACGCGTTCCGCCGCATGAATATTTTATGGGGGGCGGGCTTTTGTTTGGCAGGAGCTGTAAAAACGGCTGTCCGATAAATAAGAGCTGCGAGGAATGTTTTACGGACGGGACACGACGGCGGCGGGGTATAGCGTAACGGCAACGGAACCCCCTGCCGTTCCGAGAGTGCTCAGCTGCTCGCTAATCTTTGTTATTTGATCTGATAATTTCTCTTCGCGGTGTTCACAAAGTAGATTTAATAGTGCAGATGGATGATTACTACAGTGTTGGAACAATGTGAAGAGTGATATTTCCGCAGAGAGACGTTTCTGCGAAGCCCGATTCTCTTGCCGCTGTAAGCAGCCGTACGAAGAATTTGTTTCCTGCCTTGCAGAACAGCGTATTGGAAGCTACAACAGTTGTTACTAGAAATTACTTTCAATATGAACTGTAACACAAAAATCTACGCAACACGAAGGTGCTACGCCAGTAGCTCACAAACTGATATTCATTCGTCAATAGCTCGGAAACTTATATTCATATTTGTATCGAAGAAAAATGCAAAACTGTAGACTGATGTAAGTAGTAATATGTTACATGTGTTACAACGTGTAGAACATAATGTCTGAAGGGGAGATAAGAATTTTCTGTCATTTCTTGACAAAAAAAAAAAAAAAAAAAAAAAAAAAGGATCGAGCGGTGGAACACATTCTGAAACATCAAGCATTGGAGAGGAGTTTGTGACGTTATAATCTCAGAGTGACACCTAAAGACGAATACAATAAGCTAGTACAAAAAGATGTAGGTTGCCGTTCTCATTTTATATATTACAAAAATCTACGAAAACTAAAGTCAGTCGGCCAGACCAAACTACCTGACCGATTTCCTTCATTTTTGCTTTAAAAGAAAGGTATTCAATCGCAGATTTGTCATCAAATATCAGAATTAACTTAAATCTCTACACCCTTTATTTTTATTCAATCTTGGTATCCTTCTGTCCTTGCATTGAATATTTTAATCGGTTTGTTTTACGATATCTTAGGTTCTAATTAAGATACGCATTTCTTTTTGACCTAACAACATTCAGTGGATCAAGCTCTTTCATTTGTGTTTTTAAACACTTGCATTGATTGAATCTGAGGAAAGCTATGCGTGAACATTCATCTTTACTTCCATTTTTAACAACTTTTTTGTCATTCCACTAACGGTGCGAAGTATTGGCACGGGTCCTCTAGTTCAGAGATGAAAAGGTTTTCACACGACACGGAAGCGTGAAGAGCTCCAGCACCTGTTTTTAGACTGTAAACAACATCAGTGATGGTTTCGATGTGGAACGGTGTATTGTGTCGTTGGCTTGGTGTCTGAAATCGTGATTGTTACCACAGTTAATTAAGTCAAATCCGACAGTAGACTGCAAATAAATTATTTCTTTCTTCAACGTGACACATACAGAAGGGTATAAACTTAAAAGTTTCCAATAACAAGTGACTGCAACGTACGCAATATTTCACCATAAAGTAATACTCATCTACTGAGTATCAGTCTGATTTTTGAGGCCTGCCTTGCTCACGTAAATAGAATTGCGAATGCTGGGGATTTTAAGTCCGCTCAGTCTTAGAATTTTTAACTGTTACTTTGGACTTCTTGCACCTCTGGCAATGTTTTAGATGCGATAAAATGTGGAGTTGCAACATAATTCGGAATCCACGTTAAACTGTACGTCCTCTTGTACCTGGCTGCGTAAGTAAGTTGAAAGGTGAGAGGAAGGCAACTCCAAATAGGGCCAAGCCTAGTAACACACTGGTGTTCAGACCACTCTTCGGATTACTGACTGCATTATCTTTACATTTTGCTGTCATGTAATCACAGAAAAATCCATTCCATCTTTCCTGGGTTGAAATGTTTTTAAAGTTTGACACAGCACAACAAGCTAGATGCAAACACTCATAACTTGTTTGTGTGACACAGAAGCTACAAGAAACATAAATCATGAAAACACTAAATTTGGCAAACATTTAGCAGCAGACAGATATTTTCAGCTACAGGTAAGGTTTACCTCTGCTCTGCTGGAAATGCACACGTGCGTTAAATGCTGGTTAAACCGATCAGCCGGCTGCGGTGGCCGAGGAGACTGAGGCACTTTAGTCACGGTCTGCAAGGCCACTACGGTCGGGGGTTCGAATCCCCCCCTCGGGCATGGATATTTGTGCCGTCTTTAGTATAAGGTAGTTCATAAGTAGTTTGTAAGTTTAGGGACTGATGACCCCGTATTCGAGTCCCATAAGCTTAACAAACGTTTGAACGTTTTCGTAAACCGATCACCCCGAAAAGTAAACATAGTAAGCAGCAGCTAACTGCAACGCTGCGATATGAGAAAATCGACTTCAGACAGCAGTGACTATGCCGCAGTGGAGTGGGCGAGTCGTCTGAGGCGTCTTGCTGCGGAGTGCGCCGCTGCTCGTCGTCGGAGGTTCGAGTCCTCCTTCGGGCATTAGAGGTGTGTGTGTGTGTGTGTTTTGTCCTTAGTTTAAGAAGTTTGTAAGCCTAGGGACTGCTTATCAAAGTAGGTAAATACCTCAATTTTAAAAACGTTTGAACGTTTAAAATACTGTGGTACCGATAAATTAATCGGAAATGTGATTCACTGTCGTTTAAAATAGTTTCATTCTATCTTAAATGACAATGTAAAGTTGCAGAAATGTCAAATTCAAGGCGAAGAAAGTCGTTGAAATCTACACACTTGGAGGTACGTTGATGATTAGTGTGATCCACTGTGGAGACAAAGTATAAGAATTTTTCAATCATATGAACGCCATTTACAGACAAATACAGTTTGCAATTCAAATCTTAAAAGAAGAATGTCTTCGAGTTTTGTATGTTATGGTACAACGCAATGATGATAGCACCTCAGCACACCAAAGCATGCGGAATTATACCTACGTACAAAAGGCTGCCACAAAGCTTCCCTACGTCTACATCTACATACATACACCACAATCCACCGTAAGGTACGTGGCGGAGGGTACACTGTACCACTACTAGGCATTTCGTTTCCTATTCCACTCCCAAATAGAAAGAGGGTAAAAAGAATGTCTATATGCCTCGTTACGAGCCCAAATTTCTCTTATATTGTCTTTGAGATTACTACGCGAAATGTATGTAGGCAGGAAGATCGTACTACACTCATCTTCAAATTCCGGCCCTCTAAATTTCCTCTGCAGAAATTCAGGAAAAGAACGTTGTCTTTCCTCCAGCGATCCTCAATTGAGTTCCCGGAGCATTTCCGTGATACTCGCACATTGGTCGAACATAGCTGCTCGTCTCTGAACTGCTTCTATGTCTTACTTTAAACTGATCTGCTGCGGGTTCCAAACACTTGAGCAATACTCAAGACGTAGTCGGACAAGCGTTTTATACGCGGTCTCCTTTACATATGAAGTACATTTGGCCAAAATTCTCCCAATAAACCGAAGTCGGCTGTCCGTCTTACTCACAACTGTCCTTACATGTTCGTTACATTTCATATCGCTCTGTAATGTTACGCCTAGATATTTGTGCGACGCGACTGCATCAAGAAGTTCACTACTAATGCTGTATTCGAACATTATGGGATTGTTTTTCCTACTCATGTGCAACACCTTATTTTCTTCCATTTAGAGCTAGCTGTCATTCTTCGCACAAGACTGTATGCTATTAAAGTCAATTAAAACGACACCCTCCCATACAGCACAGCATCATCAGCAAACAGCCGCAAATTACAAGTTACTATGCCCATAAGATCATATATATATAGATAGAAACTAATAGGGGTCCTATCACACTCCGCCGGCCGGAGTGGCCGAGCGGTCTGCGGCGTGCCAGTCACAGTCTGCACGGCTGCTACGGTCGGGGGTTCGAATCCCCCCTCGGGCATGGATGTTTGTGTCGTCTTTAGTATAAGGTAGTTCATAAGTAGTTTGTAAGTTTAGGGACTGATGACCCCGTAGTTAAGTCCCTTAAGCTTAACAAACATTTGAACATAATCACATTCCCCTGGTACACGTCTGACGATACACTCGTCTCTGATAAACACTCGCTGTCGAGAACAACGTACTGCGTTCTACTACTTCGGAAGTCTTCCAGCCAGCCAGAAATCTGTGAACCTATTTCATAAGCTCGTTTCAAATGTTCAAATGTTTGTATAGCTTATGGGACTTAACTACGGGGTCATCAGTCCCTAAACTTAAAACTACTTATGAACTAGCTAACACTAAGGACGGCACAAATATCCATACCCGAGGGGGGATTCGAACCCCTGACCGTAGTGGCTTTGCAGACCGTGACTGGCGCCCCGCAGTCCCCTCGGCCACCGCGGCCGGCTAAGCTCGTTTCCTCACGATGTGTGTACTCATTACTCTGGTTCACAGATCGCACTTCAAAGCTGATGAGAGCAGTCCGCCGTGTGAGACCTACGGAGTGTCTTTCAAGCCAATGGGTATTCCCAACTGCATATACGTAAGGCACCACGAACGAAACTAACGTGGTCATAAACAGTGCTGAAGAAGACGACACAGAACGTTTTGAATCCATGGCTTTCCTGTCATTTGGAAGAAGTCTGTCATCAAAAATAGGACGGATCATCATCAAACACCTAGCTTCGCCTCTAGTCAGCAGTGCCAGAAGTGTACGAAAGCTAACTAGAATCAGGTTATTGTCACTTACTCCTTTGCCTTGCAATTTAATTCTCAATTTCTTTGTGCGTATTTTCATTTACTAGGTTCGCTCTCGCTCTTTTAACAGCTATGTATTTGCACCGCCTTTACCGCTACAGCCGTTTTATTTAGCTTCGTCGGTGAAATTTCGTAGTCTTACTTCTGTGTGTTATTCTAACTTCTTGACATAGTGGTCGCCTTTACGATAGTTGTCTACTATTTTGCACAGTCTTTTTTATGGATAGGACTGTGAATTTCGTATGCGGATGGGAACTGAGTTAGTGACACTTCGTCCCCAAGTTCAAGCAGTGGATTTCTTCGGTTACACAGTTTGAGCCTGCGGTCAGTGGACACTGATGGTTTGGGGAGACCGTGGCAATCCAATGGACGTCCGGCACGTCCGATGTGTCTACAGAACAATACGCGGCAGTGGCCAGCACAATCCCACTCACATTCAGGCTGACACTTCACCCTTGGTTAAGTGGGAGATCTCCTTAGGATTTGCCAGCCCACTGGAGTACTTCTTGGGGAACCGATTGGATCGTGAGGCCTCCCCAGATCGTCTTACCAACAGGTTTGAGCCGTTATCTTGACGGACTATGTTGCTGACCTGAATGACGTCACCTGTCCTAAGATCAACTCTCAGTTTGCAAGATCTGGGTTGTCGCAGAGGGTGGTAGCTCCATCGTTAGGTATGTAATTGGGCCCTTTAGGAACATTATTGCTGGTTTTGCGAAAAACTCAAGTGTGCAAGTAATGTGTATACTGTGGGGAGTCATTCCAGATGTCGAACAAATGTCATGAAGGGCGCCGAGTGAACCATCTACAGGTGGTTGCGCACCTTGATAACAATAATGTGCGTCCCTTGGGATCGGAAGAGAATCTCTCCAATGTATGGTGGTTATATGGTGAGATAAAGGTTGCCAGTCTTGCAAGAAAGATGAAGGCAGAGCTCGCCATCTACATACAGCATATTTGACAGGACCAAGTGGACGGTGTGAACTAGGGGCTTAGACGCTTTTGCGGCCGTGTAGATTGTAGAATCCTCGACTTGCGCCATAGTGTGGTTGAGGTTTGGGTTCGGTTAAATAGTTCAGGCGTCCGCTATACAGGTGTCGTGGGCTATGTGGAATGGTCTGTGTTGTTATTTAGGTTAGAGAGTCTTCGGAACACTAAAAATGGATTCAGTCCTAAAGGGTGAAAGTAAAACAGAACACGATCGCAAATCTAAAACAGTTGGTGTAGCTGTCGTCAGTTGTGGTAGTTGTGTAGGAAAGCTACCCGAGCTCCAAGCCTAATAAATGTTACTGAAGCACAAATAATTATAAAGCTGGAGATATATTCAGCCGGAATTTGTACAAAGGGCCAAGTGGTCGCGGCCTGGTAGGTGTGACGTGACACGAGCTGTTGTAAGGCCTTGTATCTAGGTAGAGTTGGGTGCGCAAGCTGCTGAATCCACAGTCCGCGCCGCGGTATTACTCTCCACCTGTCTGTGGTAAGAACAGTTCTAGAGTAAGGGGCCGGAGCGAAACACACGCCGTGACGCCATAGAGAATACAGAATAAGTTCTAAATTGGCCCTGTGCCTACCAAGGGAGTATCATACCCGTCTTCTAGATGAAGACACAGGAATCCCGCTGTTACGCAACGGATTCAAAAAGCTGACAACTAATATCTATGAGAAAGTGGTTGCATCCAGAAATCGGATCATCGGGGTACTGGGCCATGAACCACAGCACAGACCAGTTAGATGTTCGCTTGACCTGCTAAGAGAATAGTTTTCTCGTCAACAGTGTATGGTAAACAACACAACCAGAAGCCAATCCATCAATAAAGGTAAACGAATTTCACCCCAAAAGAAATAGCACGATAAACATTTATAAGTTTGAACTGCTCTCAATTCGAATAAGGTTTGCTCGAAATTGAGCGAGTCTAGCAGAGCGTCATGCGATTGACTCATTCTGAAGACGCATGGACGCCCGCCATTTAATGGATTCGTTGCAGAGCTACTCTACAACATCTTAGGTCAACACCGAATGAGAGACGTTCTGTTTTATGCAGTCCATTTCCGAGAGAAGAGTGGGACAAAATTTTACTTCCGTCTGCATTCATGATCACAACGAGAAAATACTGGAAAATACAGCTAATAAGAAGAGTTTACGGCAGTTATTATTCCGATGTGCCATTCAGGAACTCAAAAATGTTCAAATGTTTGTACAGCTTATGGGACCTAACTACGGGGTCATCAGTCCCTAAACTTACAAACTACTTATGAACCACTTACGAACTAGGACGGCACAAATATCCATGCCCGAGGGGGGATTCGAACCCCCGACCGTAGTGGCCGTGCAGACCGTGACTGAAGCGCCTCAGTCCCCTCGGCCACCGCCGCCGGCGCCATTCAGGAATAGATCGGTTATTAAGAGATAAGTTAGTAAAGTCCCCCCGGCCACATATACCATTAAGTGGTTTGTAGAGTGTACATATAGACGTAGATGTAGCGCCTACCGGTTATGATTTTAAAAAACATTCTGTTGACTCACTCGCTAATGAATAGAGAAGCTACATAATTGTACTATTAAGAATTGCGGAGTCTTTTCTTTCGGATGTGTCTGAAAGAACAGACATCGGTATGTGGTGCAGCAGCTGTTTTAAGCGTGGTTTTTTAGTCTCATCTGCTCGTATGTGTCGTAATAATATGACTTTGTCGTATCATTCTGCGCTGGGGTCGGGATACGTACCTGAGGCCTCCTGCTTATTACACTCATGCTCATAAATTAAGCATAATGCTGATATATGGTTAAACAACGCTCTGGTGGGCAGTTTGCGGGTTTAAACAACGCCACCTAGAAACAAGGCCTCTGCTCTGCCTGTAAAGAGTAGCAGTAACACAAGCAAACTGTGTTACGTAGCGTTGGCTGAGTTTGGGAATACGTACACGTTGTACACTGTGCTTCAGAATTTTTTCGTGTTATCTATGTGATTCTCCGTACAGATTTTTTCTGGTATGAGACAGAATGCCTAATATGAATAGTCTGATTACAATATCGGTAGGATATCTTACTAACAGTTCATACATATCTTATACGTAAACAAATTTGTCTCTGAATCACATAAATAACACGAAGAACATTTTGAAACAGAGTGTGCAACGTGTACGTATTCCCAAACTCATCACACATAAGACAAATAGTCTGCTTGTGTTATGACTACTCTTGGCAGGCTGCGCATAGGCCTTGAATCTAGGTGGCGTTCGTTTAAATCACTTCGGGGTATGACCATGCGGTGCATTTGACCTGCGGTCGTCGCACGGTGGCGCTGGCAGCAGTCCACATACGCAGAGGTGCGTTGGGGTATGTCAGAGTGCCGGCCGCGGTAGCCGAGGGGATTCAGGCGTGTCAGTCACGGTCTGCACGGCCACTACGGTCGGGGGTTCGAATCCCCCCTCGGGCATGTATATTTGTGCCGTCCTTAGTATTAGCTATTTCATAAGTAGATTGTAAGTTTAGGGACTGATGACCCCGTAGTTAAGTCCCATAACCTCTACAAACATTTGAACATTCTTTTTTTATGTCAGAGTACGGTGCACCGAGTAAGTGTGCAGACGTTTTGAGATGTATTAATGGTGACTGTTGAAAATGGCTCGAAGAACACATATTGATGACGTTATGAGAGGTCCAGTTCTGGGGCGACTGGAGGCTGATCAAACACAGCAGGTCGTTGCACGGGCCCTCCGTGTTCCAGAAAGTGTGATCACAAGATTATGGCAACGATTCAGCAGAAGGGGAAACGTGTCCAGGCGCTACGGTACGGGTCGTCCACAGTGTACAACACCACAAGAGGACCGATATCTCACCATCAGTGCCAGCAGACAGCCACGGAGTACTGCAGGTAGCCTTGCTCGGGACCTTGCCGCAGCCACTGGAACAGTTGCCTCCAGACACACGATCTACAGACGACTGAACAGACATGGTTTATACGCCTGGAGATCTGCAAGGTGCATTTCACTGATACCTGCTCACAGGAGAGTCCCTAAAGCCTGGTGTCAAGAACACAATTGGAACTTTGGTCGCAGGTTAAGTTCACGGACGAGTCCAGGTATAGTTTGAACAGTGATTCTCACCGGATTTTCAACTGCCGTGAACCAGGAACCAGATACCAACCCTGTAATGTCCTTGAAATGAAAGGGGCCTGTATGGAGGTAGTGGTTTGATGGTGTGGGGTTTGAATAAGATTGGTGCACGTACACCCCTGCATGTCTTTGACAGAGGAACTGTAACAGGTCAGATGTAATGGGGGCGTCATTTTGTACAAGTATGTCCGCCTTTTCAGGGTTGCAGTAGGTCCCACCTTCCTTCTCATGTGATAATTCATGGCCCCACCGAGCTGCCATCGTGGAGGAGTTCCTTGAAACAGAATATATCAAGCGAATGGAGTGAACTGCCTGTTCTCCAGACCTAAAACCCATCGAGCATTTCTGGGGTGCTCTCGTTCGATATATCGCTGCACGTTTCAAACCTTTAGGACATGTTCAGGAGCTCCGACAGGCAGTGCTACAAGAATGGGAGACTATACCCCAACAGCTGCTTGACCACCTGATCCAGAATATGCCAACCCGATATGCGGCCTTTGTACGTGTGCATGGTGATCATTGATGATATCAAGTATTGATGTCGGGGTACATGCGTAGGCATATTGAAGTTTACTAGCACATGTGTTTCGGCCGCAGTGGCCGAGAAGTATGCGGCGCGCCAGTCACGTTCTGCACGGCCACTACGGTCGGGGGTTCGAATCCCCCCCTCGGGCATGGATATTTGTGCCGTCTTTAGTATTAGCTAGTTCATATGTAATTTGAACATTTGATCTGACTTTTGTTTCGGGACTGTTTTCTCAACTTATCACCAATACCGTGACTTACACATCTGTGTCCTGTGTGTTCCTATGTGCCTATTCTAATAGCACCAGTTTTGTGTAGTGCCACGTTGTGTGGCACCACAATGTGCAATTATCCTTAACTTATGAGCATGAGTGTAGATAGTTGCGCTAAGCGTCTTCACACAGACTTAACACACCTGGAAGTACTACCAAAACAGGTATCCGGTCCGACACGAAACTTTCAAATGTCCTCCTACTTCGACCATTATACTCCCTGGCTCGCAGCATGTCCTGTATTCCAGCCACAAGTTCATTCCTCATGTTCATTCACACTAAAAATATGCACCATGCCTTAACAAGGTGGATTACAATTAAGGATTGCGGAGTCTGTTGTAACGGACATATCGGTGTACAATTTTCGAAGTAGGGGAATATACAAGAGTTTGGGGAGAAAGGGGCACGCGTTTGGGTAGTCATTACAGGTGTGTTAAGGGGACGTGGACGTGAACGGGCTGCTTTTCATACGTCGCTCGCTTTCGGTGCACATATCTCTTGGTCTACAACGCGGAGGAAGTTGAGAATTTTTACCAACACTGAGTGACATTTACTCAAGCTGTAATACGAAATTTAATGAAATATCTATTATAGTTTAAGAATTGGAATATTTTGCCTAAAAGATGGTTTATAATACACGTTCGCATTCTGGAACCATTTTCTGGTGCATCATCAGTTTACTAGCATTTAGACTGTGGCAGACTGCTCTTAACATTCGTAGAAACACATTATGCCTCTTGTTTTGTAGTTTGGAGTATATCTGAGCAAATAGAAAATCCCTTATTACACCTCATTACTATTTCGCCTAAAAATTACCGTTAAAATTATATACAGAAGGACAAACATAGATAATTTTTCAGTATATTAAGCGTAATACTAAGATATTGTCGCATTATTCAATTGTGAGAAATTTGGGGAACATAGCTAAAATTATTATGAAGATATATGTTCCTACAACTCTGAAAATGTAGCTACGAGCAAATGAGAAAAGAATATTCACAGTGTATACCTGTTTCAGGACATTCCAGTGAAATAATCTTGCTGGCCAGTTTTTTATATATCCTCTGCAGACTTTTTCAGGAGTGTTTTCCTTACTCTGGGCTTTTTAGTGGTGGTTTCTGCAGCCGTTTCAGCTTCAACTAGTCGCTGACGATATATGGTAGTCAGAGCAGCTATCATATTATTTCCTGGTTGGATGCCTCATTTGTGCTTTTCTTCTGTCCTGCTAATTACACCAACACTGAAAGATAACAGAATCCATCACACCTATTTTTAGTACCGTTCATGCAACGAACAATCTTTCCAATATTCGTTGCAACACGCAGCAAAAACTCTCATTAGGATTTTGTGTACGGCCATGCAGATATTCGCTAAGTAATTTCTTATCTGCAAGGTCCCTACATATTGGCTTTATTGTTTCCATGTCTGTGGCAGGTATGGAATCTTATGGTGATACTCCTTGCCTGCTGAAGCATCAGCATGGCCAGTGTGCAGACGTTTGTTTGAAGAGCGTTTAAGGCTATAATAACTATTTAAAAGTAAATAAACCATACATTTTTTAGAAACGGAAGAAGTTTCTCTTTCAGATGGAAGAAATTTTTTTTTCGATTTTTCAGTCATTTACAGGTTTAGGTCCCTTTAATTCCGTGTGCCTGGGGTGGCGCGGAGACTTAGCGCAACAGGCTAGTAAGCAAGAGGTCCTGGGTTTGAATCCCGGCCCCTTGTTCTTTTTATTCTCCACTCCCAGGAGTGGAGTGGGGTGTTTGAGATCTGGCCCACAAAGAGTCGCGGTTCTATTCAGCCAATTATCAGACAAGCTGATAGTGGGGCAAAGGGGGATCCCAATTGGGAATAAGTGGGAGGGGCTTACCAGTTCCGGCATGCGCCTTTCAACCAAGGAAAACCTCCCGAAAACCTCGGTCGTAACCGGGGAATTTGGACCAATTTAATTTATCTCCGGGACCAATTTAACTTATCTCTGGGACGTTGCCTCAGACTACAAATAGATTATCGGGAGAGCACGAGTGCACTCTCGACAATCAAGGATCGGACGCCCGGGTTACTCTCGGGCTGGACTAGCATCCCCCTGACAAGCATCTCTGCATCCAGGCCCCGGCTCCAATTTTCAGATATCCATGTTGTATGGTTAAAACACCTGCGAGCAGCTGTGATACAAAATGCCCAGTTATGATCTACCACTACACTACACGATGTGAATTTTTCTCGAAGTTCCTCGCCTGGTTCCGCGTGAGCTCGCACCTGTTACGCAGAGGGCCACAACTGAAACAATTTGGCCCCACCCAAAAAATTAAAAAATGAAGCGCCGTGTGTGTTTATGAAGGCGGCACGTGGCGTCCGCCGGCGGCGAGAAAAGCTGTTCCTTCCTCTACTTGGCCCGTGAATACATTTCGGCGTTTCGCGCCGTCACAGCACCCTCATTTATCAAATTGTCTCACCGTCACAGCGGTATTTAATTGTCCGTAAAACACAACACTGGGAGGAGAGAGGCCGGCTAATGACGCGGCTAATGGCCACTTTCCTGCGTGTGTGTCCCTGACGAGGCGACACATGTTGCCGATGGCGCGATAGCCGCACCGGACGCGCGCCTCATAAATAAATATTACGTATCGGTAACGACGGCGGCCCCTTCCGGTCAGCGAGCAGCGCCACCTGGCTGGCCGAGGACCGCGCCTTACCGCCGCTCCCGAGACCGAGAACGCGCATCGCGAGCGTGACGAGTTTACATCAACTGCAAAATCTGATCCCGTGCTAAATACGTAACAAGTGTCCCACCTTCCCATTTGCCCGTGCTAAAACAGTGAAAAGCCGACACTGTACCGGATTTTCATGATAGAGACAATTTACTCAGTCATCGTTACTTAAACACACAGCCGTCTATAGTTCGTGTCATGTAAGAAGGCGCTTCAGCACATGGAGGCGGGGCGATAGGGAAACAGTTGAGGACTCGAGCTACGGCTGAGCGCCAGCAGTGGAGTCTGCGGGGGAAGGCGGGGAGGAATATTGCGTAATTCGCGGCCAGCCACGCACCTCGAGAATGAACGCTATAGGCTGCCGGCGCGGGAATGGAGGGGGATGCGCAGAACGGCTGAAAACTGGGCCACCTTCCTACGTGACACGGACTATAAACCTCGATGTACCTTGCGGCCAGAGTTACAGTAAGCCTGATTTCGTCCTAGACGAGAGCGCGCATCGCGGGCGTGGAGAGTGAACATCAAATGCAAAGAAACGTCCTGGCAGATTAAAATTGTGTGCCGGAACCGGGACTCGAACCTGGGACCTTTGCCTTTCGCGGGCAAGCAGACTACCGCGAAAGGCAAAGGCAAAGGTCCCAGGTTCGAGTCCCGGTTCCGGCACCTAATTTAATCTGCCAGGAAGTTTCATATCAGCGCACACTCCGCTGCAGAGTGAAAGTTTCATTATCAAATTCAAAATCTGATTCCGCCATAAATACGTAACAAGTGTTCCACCTTCCCATTTTTCCGTGATTAAACAGTGAAAAGACGACACTATACCGGATTTTTATGCTAGTGACAATTTACTAAGTCATCGTCAGTTAAAAGACACGAAGGCGCTTCCGCGCATGGAGGCGGGGCGATAGGGTAACAGTTGCGGACTGGAGCTACAGCCGAGCGCCAACTGTGGGATCTGCGAGAGGAATAGCGCGTAACTCGCGGCTAGCCGCATGCCTGGAGAATGAAGGCTATTGGCTGCCGGCGTGGTAATGGAGGGGGATGCGCAGAACGGCTGAAAACTGGGCCGCCTTCCTACGTGACGCGGACTATAAAACTCGATGTACCATGCAGCCAGATTTACATTACGCCTGGTTTCCTCCTAGGCATCGGTACTTTTTCTAATCTATATACCAGGTGATCAAAAAGTCAGTATAAATTTGAAAACTTAATCACGGAGTCATGTAGATAAAGAGGTAAAATTTGACACACATGCTTGGATTGACATGGGTCTTTTAGAAAAAAAAAGTTCAATAAATCTCTGACAGATGGCGCTTCATGCGATCAGAAAAGCAATAATTAACATAACAAATTAAGACAAAGCAAAGACGATGTTCTTTGCAGAAAATCCTCAATATGTTCACCATCATTCCTCAACAACAGTCGAGGAATAATTTGTGAACAGCACTGTATAGCATACCCGGAGTTATGGTGATGCATTGGCGTCGGATGTTGTCTTTTAGCATCCCTAGATATGTCGGTCGATCACGATACACTTACGACTTCAGTAACCCCAATCGCTCGGACTGAGGTCTGGGGAACTGAGAGGCCAAGCATGACAAAATTGGCGACTGAGCACACGATCATCACCAAACGAAACGCACAATAGATTTTTCACACGTCTGGCAATATGGGGTGGAGCGCCATACTGCATAAAAATCGTACGTTACAGCAGGTTGTGTACCAGCCTGGCTGAGGATGATGCGATTCTGTAACATATCGGCGTACCGTCACGGTAGCAGTCACTGACGTTTTGCTGTCCAGCGCCATCAGTCGGATATATTTTGAACTTTTTTTTGCTCTAATAAAACCACATGTCATTCCAAGCATGTGTGTCAATTTTTATCTCTCAGTCTACATTATTCCGTGATTTATTAAGTTTTCAAATTTATACTGGCTTTTTGATCACCCGGTATATAAAAATGAATGTTTGTCTGTAGGTCCTATATGTGTTCCTAAACCAATCATTCGATTGAAATGAAACTTTGGTGAACTGTTCACCGTACGCCCACGAATGTTGCTTACCCAAAAACAAAAGTGTACGACACATATCTCAGGATATATGACGTCATAAATAATTAGAGGCCACCACGTTAGAATACACAAATTTATGTGTCGATTATTGGAAAATTGGAGTAGTTAGGGACCTGCAACATAGTCTGCATGTAATGTTGGACGTCTATGAAGCGTTTTGTAGATGACCCCCTCCCCCTCACAAAATTATGAAACAAGAGGAAGTGTACCGCTCACATCTGTTTCGCTGTAGATGCCGTAAAACTGTCTTATCAGGCATGACCATGTATCAAATAACGTTAGCATTACAGATTTGCATGTCACAATATATTTTTGTCTGCAAGTCTCCCTTAATTCTCTTGCATCCAAAATTAAGCAATCTGTTTTCTTAATCTTCTTCTATATAAAAGCGAAAGAACATTCACTCAATGACTGACTAAACACGAAATATCGCAAACTACATCACCTATGAAGCTGAAATTCGGCAGGAATGTAGTTTATAGGTAGAAAACGTCAGAAAAGAAAGTATTATTTTGATAGTTGCATGGGGGAGCATACTTCTCCTACAGACTCATGAAATCTACTGTTTCATTCCGATCTTCGCTAAATTTCGTACGGTTGACTTTCAAAACAAGAGGAAGGTCACCGTACTTTACGACATAAAAATGGCTCCCTAAATTCCTTGGTCGCGCCATAACTTGAAAACGGCACAACCGATTTCACAGATCCTTTTTTCGTTGTTTTAGTTATTCTCTGAACAAGAGTTGTATGAAATAAAACTGGAATATTTGATAACAAGGAAGTGCGTTTTTCAATGTGACCCTGCGTTTCTATTGCATAGGAATCTATAGTTTTGCTCAATTTTTTTTAATATTTTTTTTTTTTTTTTTTTTTTTTTTTTTTGGACACACGACATTTAAACCAAGAGTAAGATCACTGGGTACATAAATGTTTGTAGGGTACATGACAGAGGGTACCTTGCAGAAAACGTTTCCGAGAGATGGAATGGTTGAAACGAACAGAAATATGGGAGAGAAAGAGATGGATGCAGACAGACTAGGGAAGGGAATTTGGACTACGAGAGTGTAGGATAAATAAACACCCAGGCAACGCCAGGTTTACAACTAGTACACCGATAATTCTAAGGCTTATGCAGGTATGCATCTACCCAGTCCATCACACAGGAAACCCAAACTGCATCAGTATCCACTCCAAATACTATCACAGTTACGCAGGAGGTGATAAATCATGGATCTCACGGTCGAGCAGCTATCCATAACCTATACATCACGCATGTCAATACCAAACGACGCCTCACTTGGAGTACGGAGTTTAAGTATTGAACGACTGAACAATGTAAAAACGTTATTTGGCGTGACGTATCACGATATACAATGTGGCGATACGATGACAGGTTTTAGGTATGATGAATGCGCGGTGAACGCTATCTGCCAACGTCTGTACTGGCAACAGTAAAATTCAGAGGCGGTGGTGTTATGGTGTGGTCGTGTTTTTCATGAAGGTGGCTTGCACTACTTGTTGTTTTGTGTGGCACAATCACAGCTCAGGCCTACATTGATGTTTCAAACACCTTCTTGCTTCCCACTGTTGAAGAGCAGGTATGGCGATTGCATCTTTCAACACGATCGAGCACCTGTTCAGAATGCAAGGCCTGTGGCGGAGTGGTTGCAGGACAATAACATATTTGTAATGGACTGGCCTGCACAGAGTCCTACCTTGAATCCTATAGAACAACTTAGGAATGTTTTGGGACGCCGAATTCGTACCGGGCCTCACCAACGTATCTCTATACCTCTCCTCAGTGCAGCACTCCGTGAAGAATAGGCTGCTCTTCCCTGAAAAACCTTCCAGCAGCTGATTTAACAAGTGCCTGCGAGAATGGAAGCTGTCATCAAGGCTAACAAGTGGAGGCCGCTAATTGTGAAATTCAGATTCGATTCATACTGCGCATAATGAAAGCTCATGGCCAGAGGTGTAATTTGGCAAAGTACCAAGATGCACTTCTCAGCCGTTGTCGAGAAAATCGACAATTAAAAAAAGCCGTTGCGGTGAAATAGTCTCTACTATCAGCACGAGCAGTAACATCGTACAGAGGCTTGGCGTAGTGGTAAGCGCTTCGGTTGGTAATCCGAAGGACTCCGGATCGAATCTCGCGGCATGTAACTTTTTTTTTATTAGTTGTTTTTTGTAATTCAAATGTACACACACACACACACACACACACATATATATATATGACAATTAATAACATTTGATGTAGAAGTCGCCAGTTTTTCCACGACAAACGACTTTCAAAAAACTTATTATATGCTACTGGTGACTTCGAACATCATTAAGTTTTCCGAAAACAAAGTTGTATTTCACAAATGTTATTAATTATCTTCATAATGTTTACCACGTATAGTTAACGGAAGAAGTATAAACGATATTCCGAAACGAATACGTATAGTGTAAGTCAAACCTTACGAACGATAGAACAATTTTTCAGAATGTCAATCAGGTGTGTTTTTCAACAGATAATTTAAAAAACAATTGTTCTTGTAAAAACGCATCGTTTATCAGATGTGCTCGATGTCGTGGTGGTTCGTGCGAGATATATATATATATGACGAACCGGCGACCTTCGGATGACGAACCGGAGCGCTTACCACTACGCCACGCCTACGTACAATGTTACTGCTCGTGGAGATCGTAGAGAGTATTTCACCGCAACGGCTTTTTTTTTTTTTTTTTTTTTTTTTTTTTTTTTTTTTTTTTTTTTTTTTTTTTAACTGTCGATTTTCGCGACAACGGCTGAGAAGTGCATCTTGGTGCTTTGCGAAAGTACACCTCTGGCCATGAGCTTTCATAATGCGCAGTATGAATCGAATCTGAATTTCACAATTGGCGGCCTCCCATTGTAAGAGTGGGCCAACACCATACTGAATTCCAGCATTGCCGATGGAGGGCGTCACGAATTTGTAAGTTATTTTCAGTCAAGTGCCAGGATACTTTTAAACACAGAGTGTATGTCCGGAAATAAATGATTTTCACGGCTAAAGACAGTTTATTTTGTCGTCCTTTGTTACAAACCTAATCCTCTAATACGCGTCATACCAGGCAGCCACAGTTAAGAGTATGGATGATTTCCTCCTATACGGCAGTAATGCATCTAATAGTGTAACACTCATGATTCTAAGACTTATGCAGTTGATACATGCCGCAGTGGAGTAACCGAGCGGTCTAAGGCGCCTCGCTGCGGAGCGCGCGATTGCTCACCGTCGGAGGTTCGAGTCCTCCCCAGGGTACGGGTGTGTGTGTTGTCCTTAGGTTAGTTTACCTAGGTTTAAGTAGTTTGTAAGCTACGGACTGATGACCACGCAGTTTGGTCCGATAGATTTACAAGCATGTCAATAAGTTGATACGTAATGGTGCTCCAGCCCGGCTCACACGAATTAGACAACTTCTACCTGCTGCTGGAAAACCAAACACTCGAATTCGGCAGCTCTCCTAAATCAGTCCCCGAACGGAGCACACGAACTCGGAAAATTCTGCCTGCTTCCGATGGACGAAGTATACCGGGTGGCCTCGCGTTTGCGTCAGTCAAAGCGTGACGTAATGGGTAGCTGCAGATAATTTCTGCATGACACGCACTGTTGTTTCTGAAGTCGTGCACTCTCATGTTGTGCATGGATCGTGACCAATGGTGTCTTCTAGAACTTTGTAATCCCATGAGTCGTTCACGTTATTTTACAAGAAAAGGACCAAAACCATATCGTATTGTGCTCATGCTACTCTGGGCATAGAAGCAAGGGCGTTCTTTGCCATCGTTTCCCTATAGAGTCAGATATCGAGAAAAGTTACGTAGTTGTGAGCGAGGAGATCAAATCAATATTAAAAACGCAAGGGTACTTTACGAACATTTTCGTCAACTAAACACGCAAAATAGGCTGCGAGCAAAAAATTGCTGATGTCAAATGCAATCCAGTCCGAGAAAATACCGACCTTCTGCGGTAAAATTTTTCTAGTGCTGCTTACATCCCAGATCCTGTATCATTTCCGTAACGCTGTCTCCCCTGTATCGTGACAATACGAAACGAGCTGCCCTTCTTTGAACTATTTCTATATCCTTCGTCAAACCCACCTCACAAGGATCCTACACTCTGCAGCAATACTCCAAAAATAAAGGACGGACAAGCGTAGTGTATGCAGTCTCTTTAGTAGTTCTGTTGCATCTTTTAAGGGTTCTGCCAATAAAACTCAGTCTCTGGTTCGCCTTTCCCACGACAATATCTACGTGTTCGTTCCAGTTTAAGACTGAAGTAATACTAATTCCTAGATATTTTGTGGAGTTCACGGCCTTCACGTTTGATTGATTTATCTTCTAAACAAAGTTTAACGGATTTCTTTTCGTACTCATGTGGACGACTTCACACTTCTCATTTTTTAAAGTCAATTGCCAACTTTTACACCTTAGTTATATCTTATTTAGATACCTCCTTTGCCAAGTAAAAGTAGTAAATCACATTATATCGTTGCATCGTGAGTCACTTCCTGGAAAGATGGGAGGCATAATAGTGACATTTGTATCTCGTGCAAGAAGTCGTGCCCCCTGTCTTCTCAACTTGTGTGCTGGGCGAGTCCATTGCTTTGTTTTAGAGGGACGGCCGCCTCAGTTGCGTGTTGCCTACTGGTCGCTGAGCGCAGTTAATTGCTGGCTTGACAGACGAAGTGTATGGTGCAGCAGGCAACGAGCAACTGAGCCAGTGTTGCCAGATAGGAAATTTTTTTTTTCCGTAAGATGAACCTTAAAAAAATCCGAAGATGAAGTAAAAAATCGGATTGTATGCAAACTATATAAAAAGTAAAGAGAGAACGCATTTATTTCAGAACTAGGGGAGTGAAATTAAGACAGTCTCTTATAATCAATTTAATCTCTATTCTTACTGACATTTTAGGTGAAAATTTTTGTAAACGTAACTTACAATTAATTGTAAATAGATTCTTGTTAGAAAAGTAAGTAAAAGCAAATGGAGCTTTATACAAAGTTCACAGAAACATTTTTGCACAAGTCAATACATATTAGTGTGCTTCAAGCAGGGAAACCACTTTGGCTGCGTCTAATACTTTCTTTAGTCATATGTCTTTTTTCTGAGAGGACTGTCTCACAGATGGCGCTGCATGTTGCGTTTTACGAGGCGTTGCCGATGCTTACGTCTGAACAATACTGCAGTAGTTCTACCGAAGTACCGACATCTGTTAGCGCAGTTTATATTTACAAGGTTGTCTCACAGATGCCGTGGTATGTTACAAAAGGAAGTTTTGAAAATTCGGGAAGATGAACTAGAAATGTCAGGAGAGTAGTGAAAATTTCGGAAGATTCACTCGAAATTTCTTATTTTCTGGAATAATTTTAAAAATCAGAAGATCTTCCGATTTTTCGGAAGATCTGACAACACTGAATAGAGCTGGCCGCCCCTCAGAAACAAAAGAATGGACTCGCTTTGCGCACAACTCGAGAATGCGTTTCTGCACACGGGCCACGGCTTCTTGCACAAGCTATACTACATCGGGTACATCATGGAAGCACTACATAGCTGACTAGCTATGAACTTTTTGTTGCTAATAGTGCATAATACTCTTTAAGATTTTTTTCAATATTTTTAGCAGTATATACGCTACATATATTAATCGTGGTAATTTTAATAGCTTCAAATAAAAAGTCGTACATTAAAGGGTTAACTCCGAGGGTCGGTGTGTCAGTCAGGCTGGATGTTTATTTTAGGCGATTTAACGCAAGTGACTACCTGAAAACCTGTCTGTTAGCCATGTCCCATCCGCAATGATTTATAAAAGGCCGGCCGCGGTGGCCGAGGAGACTGAGGCGCTCCAGTCACGATCTGCACGGCCACTACGGTCGGGGGTTCGAATCCCCCCTCGGGCATGGATATTTGTGCCGTCCTAGTTCGTAAGTAGTTCATAAGTAGTTTGTAAGTTTAGGGACTGATGACCCCGTAGTTAAGTCCCATAAGCTTAACAAACATTTGAATTTATTTGATTAATAAAAGGCTCCCACACATTCACGTGTAATAACACCATATGCAGATAATTCAAATAAAGAGCAGAGTCTGTGGCAAATAATAATAATTTACTTATCCAATTACGCGTTTCGGTTGGTTAATGCATCATCAGAGTCTAACAATAATGAAAACATTACAGCTACAGTACATGAACCAAGCTAGCAGCGGATGTAGCAACGCTAAATGTGATTAAATCTGAAGCTGCTTGACATGCCATACATAGCCACACATTCTTAAGTTATTCCGTCAGCATTAAATCAAGTTAAACTAAACTTGTTCAAATTTACTCACTCTTAAAGTTACTAGATCTACTGCCCGCAAGTCTGACGTACTCGAGGTGTAATATTTTCATTATTCTTCCAGTCTGATGTGCTAACTACGCAAAACGTGTAACTAGACAGATAAACAATTACGATTTGCATGAGAGACTGCTCACTGTTTGCATCAGTTCTTTCCTGTTGTTGTACCTGGCTGTATGGAACGGAATAAGATGTGTACACGCAGATAGATGGGGATATATTAATTCCGTCCCGCTGTGGAGAGTGAGGGTGGTGTGCCGGGAGCAGGGAGGGGGGAAGGAGGGATAACTTGCGACGGGAGGGGCACTCCGCGTCCGTCTTCCACTAACAATGCCAGATCCAGCACTCAAGATGACAGTCCATTTGTTTCTAATTCATACAACTCGACATTTCTTTCCGATATTTATGAAATTATGCACACTGCACCTTGAGAACAAGAGAACGATCACTGTGCGGGTTACGAACGAAGTCCAGGGCATATGGAACCGCAAAAAACGATATGTGAGAAAAACGTCCGCTTTATGAGACAGTCTTCTTCATATCCTCCTAAACTACTGGAATCAAGCATCTTAGGCATATTAGTTATTCACTGCAAAGACGCACATCGAGCCGTAACAGGCACATAAAAAATGAACTCATATTCACGCAACTTAGCTTTTGGCCACTAGCCTTCGTCAGAAAGAAGACACATCGTATAATTCATACAACCACACAAGCACACTTAAGAGGCGCACAACTATCCTGTCCAGTCGCTGCCTTCCGAGTAACGCTCTTCGGCAACGGGATGGGAGGGGAGGGGCAACTGGTAGGGTGCAGGGCGGTGGTGGGGATGGATACAGCGCGGCCGTATGGACCATGTGGGCACTAGATGGGTGTAAGCGTGTTCGGTGGGATAGGAGGGGGGAGGTTGTGTGTTCAGGAGGCCATTGTAAGTGTGTTCGGGGGGAGGTTTGTAACTATGTTTGATTGGGGGGGGAGGTTGTAAATGTGGCGGGGAGGGGTGACGGGGCAGAGGGTTTGTAATACCGGAAGAAAAATTCTGTAAGGTCTATTTACTTAAATTTTTTTAATATTTTCTTGCTACGTTGGATCGGAAAACTAAAGAAATGCTATAAAATATTTGAATGTGTTTCTCATACTCATAAGTTATTTGATATTTAAGAAAGATTGTTGTTGTTGTTGTTGTTCTGGTCTTCAGTCCTGAGACTGGTTTGATACAGCTCCCCATCCTACTCTATCCTCAGCAAGCCTCTTCATCTCCTCGTAAGAACGGCCACCTACATCAATTTGAATTTGCTTACTATATTCATCTCTTGGCTCTCTCTGCGAGCCGGCCGCAATGGCCGAGCGGTCTGCGGCGCGCCAGTCGCAGTCTGCATGGCCGCTACGGTCGGGGTTCGAATCCCCCCTCGGGCATGGATGTTTGTGTCGTCTTTAGTATAAGGCAGTTTATAAGTAGTTTGTTAGTTTAGGGACTGATGACTCCGCAGTGAAGTCCCTTAAGCTTAACAAACATTTGAACATTCCATCTGCGATTTTTACCGCACACACTTCCCTCCAACGCTAAATTCACAATTCCTTGATGACTAAGAATGTGTCCTACCAATCGACCCCTTCTTTTAGTCAAGGTATGCCAGAAATTCCTTTTCTCTCCAATTCTGTTCAGTACCTAATCTTTAGTTACGCAATTCACCCACATTTCAAAAGTCTCTATCCTCTTCCTGTCCGCACTCCCATACAAGGCAACACTTCACACAACTGCCTTCAAAAAGGACTTCCTTATGCTTAAATTAATATTCGATATTAACAAATTTCTCTTTTTCAAAAACTCTTTTCTTCCCATTGCGATTCTCCATTTTATATCCTCTGTATTGCGACAGTCATATGCTATTTGACTGCCCGAGTAACAAAACTCATTTACCACCTTTATGGACTCGTAACTTAATCTAATTCCTTCAGCATCGCTTGATTTTCACAGACTGCATTCCATTAACCATGTTTTGCTGTTATTAATATTCATCTTCCATGCTCCTTTCAACACAATGTCTATTCCGTTCAACTGCTCTTTGACAGAATTACAATATCATGAGCAAAGCGCAAGGTTTCTATTTCTTCACCCTGAACTTTAATTCCTTCTCCAAATTTCTCCTTACTTTCCTCTATAGCTTGCTCAATGTACAAATTGTGTAACATTGAGGAAAGGGCTACAAGCCTTCATCCTTTTCATGCCCTCGACTCTGATAACTGCTGTCTGATTTTTGTACAAGTTGTAGATAACCTCCCGTTCCCTATATTTACTCCTCCTATATTTACTCCTGCTGATTTCAGAATTTCAAAGACTGTATTCCAATGAAGATTGTCAAAAGCTTTCTCCAAATCTACAAAAGCTAGAAATGTAGGTTTGCCTTTCCTTAATCTATCTTCTAAGATAAGTCGTAAAGAGGGGATTGCCTTCCGCGTTCCTACATTTCTCCTGAATCGAAACTGGTATTCCCCAAGGTCGGCTTCTACCAGATTTTCCATCCTTCTGTAAATAATTCGTGTTAAAATTTTGCAACCATGACTTATTAAATGGATGATTCCTGTAATTTTCACACCTGTCTGCACCTGCTTTCTTTGCAATGGGTATTATTAGGGGATTATTATATTTTTCTTAAAGTCTGAGGGTATTTCCCCCTGTCTCATACATCTTACGCACCAGGTGAAATAGTTTTGTCATGACTGGCTCTCCCAGAGTCTTCAGTAGTTCTGAGGGAACGTCGTCCACTCCATGGGCCTTGTTTCGGCTTAGGTCTTTCAGTGCTCTGTCAAATTCTTCTCCCAGTGTAGTATATCCTATTTCATCATTATCTAAATCTTCTTCCCTTCCTAGAATATTATCTCTAAGTTCACTTCCTTTGTAGAACTCCTCTATATACTCTTTCAACCTTTCAGCTTTCCCTTCTTTGCTGTGAACTGGTTTTCAATCTGATTTCTTTATATTCATACAGCTACATTCTTGTCTCCAAAAGTTTCTTTTATTTTCCTGTAGTCAGTATCTATTTTTCCCCTATTTATACATTCTTCTACAGACTTGCATTTTTCTTTTAGCCACTCCTGCTTAACTATGTTACACTCCCTGTCAGTCTCATTTCTTAGTCGTCTGTACTCCATTTTGCATGTCTCATTTACTGATTTTTTTATATTTTGTCCTCTGCTGCCTTCACTATTTCATTTCTCAATGCTACCCATTCGTCTTATACTGTTTTATGTCCCCCCGTGTCTGTCAATTGTTGCCTAAAGCTCCCTCTGAAATTCATAAGAATTTCAGGTTCCTTCAGTTTATCTAAATCCCATCTCCTTATTTTCCTACCTTTCTGCAGTATTTTTCAGTTTCAGCCTACAGAGTCTATATCTGCCCCTGGGTATGTCTTACAGCTTAGAACCATGTTCCGAAATCTATGACTTACCATTATAAAATCTAGAATGAAACTTTCACTCTGCAGCGGAGTGTGCGCTGATATGAAACTTCCTGGCAGATTAAAATTGCGTGCCGGAACCGGGACTCGAACCTGGGACCTTTGCCTTTCGCGGGCAAGCGCACTACCGACTGTGCTATCCCGACACGATTCACGATGCCGCCTCACAACTTTACTTCCGCCAGTACCTCGCCTCCTACTTTCCAAACTTCACAGAAGTTCTCTTGCAAACACGGTTCCGGCACGCAATTTTAATCTGCCAGGAAGTTTCATATCAGCGCACACTCCGCTGCAGAGTGAAAGTTTCATTCTGGAAACATCCCTTAGGCTGTGGCTAAGCCATGTCTCCGCCATATCCTTTCTTCCAGCAGTGCTAGTCTTGCGTGTTTGCAAGAGAACTTCTGTGAAGTTTGGAAAGTAGGAGGCGAGGTACTGGCGGAAGTAAAGTTGTGAGGCGGCATCGTGAATCGTGTCGGGATAGCACAGTCGGTAGTGCGCTTGCCCGCGAAAGGCAAAGGTCCCAGGTTCGAGTCCCGGTTCCGGCACGCAATTTTAATCTGCCAGGAAGTTTCATATCAGCGCACACTCCGCTGCAGAGTGAAAGTTTCATTCTGGAAACATCCCTTAGGCTGTGGCTAAGCCATGTCTCCACCATATCCTTTCTTCCAGCAGTGCTAGTCTTGCGTGTTTGCAAGAGAACTTCTGTGAAGTTTGGAAAGTAGGAGGCGAGGTACTGGCGGAAGTAAAGTTGTGAGGCGGCATCGTGAATCGTGTCGGGATAGCACAGTCGGTAGTGCGCTTGCCCGCGAAAGGCAAAGGTCCCAGGTTCGAGTCCCGGTTCCGGCACGCAATTTTAATCTGCCAGGAAGTTTCATTATAAAATCTATTTGGTACCTTCCAATGACGCCTGGTCTCTTCCACGTATAGAACGTTCTTTCATGATTCTTAAACCAGGTGTTTGTCATGGTAAATTATGTTCTGTGCAAAATTCTACCAGACGATCTCCTCTTTCATTCCTTTTGCCCAGTCCATATTCACCTACTATTTTTCCTTCCCTTCCTTTTCCTACTACCGAATTCCAATCTCCCATCATAATTAAGTTCCTCTCCCTTAATTGTCTGGATAATTTTCTTTACCTCCTCATACATTTCTTCGATCTCCTCATCATCGGCAGAGCTAGTTGGCATATAAACCTGTACTACTGTGGTCGGTGTTGACTTTGTGTCTATCTTGACTATGATAATGCGCTCATTGCGCTGCTTATAGTAGTTTACCCGCACATTTATTTTCTTATTCATTATCAGACCTACTCCTGTAGTACCCCCATTTATTTTGTATTTATAATCCTGTACTAGCCGATCAGAAATCCTGTTATTATTTTCAGCGAACTTCACTAATCCCGACTATACCTAACTTCAGCCTATCCATTTCGCTTTTTAAATTTTCAGACTTCCCTACCCGATTAACATTCCACGCTCCGATCCGTATAATTCTAGTGTTGTCTTTCTTGATGATCACATCCTCCTCAGTAGTCCCCGCACGGAAATCCGAATGGGGGACTATTTTACCTCAGGAATATTTTTTTCGAGATGATGCCACCATTATATATTCATACAGTAGAGCTGCATGTCCTCGGGTAAATTAACGGCTGTAGTTTCCTCTTCCTTTCAGCCGTTCGCAGTAGCTGTGTGGCAAAGCCACATTAGCTGATGTTATAAGGCCAGCTCAGTCAATCATCCAGTGTTGCCCCTGTAACTACTGAAAAGGCTGCAGCCCCTCTTCAGGAACCACACGTTTGTCTGGCCTCTCCACAGATGACCCTCCGTTTTGGTTGTACCAAGGGTACGGATATTTGTATCGTTGAGGCATGCAAGGCACCCCATCTCGGCAATGTCTGTGGTTCATGGGGTTGGTAAGAAAGATTATCTGTAATTTTATTTATGAACAGTCAGTCGATCATTAGCTCTGATCATGATGTAATACACAGTACGTCAGAAAAATGTATACACTCTATGTCAGGCTCTATCAAGGTATCGATATTGTCGTTTGATTTGATTTCCGAGTATATTGTAGTATAGTCTTTGGCTCAACATATGTTAGTACTTTCATATCGGTATTGAGAAAGCATGCCGCGCGGGAATGGCCGTGCGATTTAAGGCGCCTTGCTGCGGAGTGCCCGTTTCCTCCTCCTCGGAGGTTGGAGTCCTCCCTCTGGCGCGCACGTATTTCTGTGTGTGTGTGTGTGTGTGTGTGTGTGTTGTCCTTAGGTTAGTTTAACGTAGCTTAAATAGTTTGTAAGTCTAGGGGCTGACGACCATAGCAGTTTGGCTCAATAGGTTTACAAACATTTGAACACTTATAAACGACCACATCACGTTACACACGAAAGACGAGACGTTATGCATTAATTATTTTATAATTAAAGCAGTGCGACAATCTACAAGCATGTTTGCAAAAGTTTTCTTTCAAAATCATGAAAGGAACTAAGTTTACGCAATTTTTGCCGCGCTGTTCATGCAGTATGGCGTTTGGCATATAGCTACCATTTACTGCTTCCACAATGCTAACTGTATGCGCGAGAAATTTTACAGACGTTCGCACTTTTACAATTAAATGCATTTTCGAAATTATAGCATAGTACGACACACGTTTCAGGAGGCAAAATGCCTGAGAGGGAATTCGAACCACCTACCGCAGCGGTCGTGCAGACCGTGACTGGTACGCCGCAGGCCGCTCGGCCACTGCGGCCGGCCGATATTTCGACCTTTTATTTATATTTAACTTAGTAATTGATGCGAAATTAACTTACTTGCTAATGAAACTAATAATTAAGTAGTTTGCATAACGCTAATTATAAAATATCTTAATTAAAAACGTAATAATTAATTAAGCACCAAAAGTGTAAGACAGTGTTCCACGATAAACGACAAATTATTGTTAATAGTTCTCGACTTCTCTAAGCAACTGAGTGTGTCAACAGCAAACCCTGTTTGAGTTCGCAAATATCTGGTGAAATACCGCAAATGAGCTTTTTAATTTCATCATACAGTTGGCTTAATATTTGTGGTTTGTTCTCGTAATCTTTTGATTTCACAAATCCCCAGAAAAAAAGTCACAAGGTGTAAGACCGCATAATCTGGCAAGTCATTCCTAGTTGCCACGCATTTTTTTTTTTTTTTTTTTTTTTTTTAGGAAACTTTTAATTCAGCAGAGCTATCGTTTTACGGGATGAGTCACATGTACCATCTTGTTGAAACCAAAAACCGTAGTTCTCAAGAATAAGACGAGAAAACCTGTCATAAACCATGTTTCGGTGATACCAATATGTGTTTACGTTTTGAAGAAATTAAACACCAGAAAAATAAATTGATAAACAAGCAAAAATCCAAATATAGACATTATTTTAGTTGGTCTTTTAAACCACACACAGTAACTACAGCTTCCACAGTCGCCGGTCACTGTAACTACAGTATACTCATAGTTTTCAAAAAAGTTCAGGCTGATAACTCTTTCTGCCCCGAAAACACATCACACAATAGTGTGTATTCCACAGTTACTCGCTGTTTTTCGATACCCTAGATTACGTACATACTTACTGAGATTGAAGTGCACTTCATTTGAGAAAATTATTTTTTTGTGAAGTTCTCATTCTCTTCTTGTCGAGCTAAGCCCAATTGACCAAAGTACCGTCTCTTTCCATGACTTGCGGGCTTCAACTCTTGTGTAAGTTATATCTTGTACATGTGCACTTTTAGATATGTTGAAAGAATTGCATGTAGTGAACCTGGTGATAATTCAACTGTTGGGCTCGTCGGGAAACCAATGTTGTGGGGCTTATGGTCATACTACCACACACCACAGCAACATTGTGTTCTAACAGAGCGCGGTCGCCCTGTTTTCTTAGCGTTTGAAACAGAACCCGTGGTCTCAAACTTCTGGATTAACTTCCGAACTGATGATTCAGTCGGAGCAGCATTACGTCCGAGTGATATACGCAGTTCATGAACGGTTGTTGTGGGACTATCATGGTTTCTTTAATACCTTTTTATCACGTGGACACGTTGCTCAGTTTTCATCTGCTCCACGACGAAAATAGACATGAAGCAACGCACACAACCTAACAGGCAACTAAGGGGAAGGATTGCAGATAGAAAACATGAAAAAACACGTCTGACAACAGTCATATGACAAATTCTGGCAAGATTCAATTTCGTCCTTCCTTCCCAGGCTGCCCATACGTCTAGATTTACAAAACGTATAACTTTAATTATCGGTAATATCAGCATTTTGTGCATATAGGATGTCTCTGAGTGGTTTGCTGCCACGGTTTTGATTACGTAACGGGTAAAAGCAGACGTGTGGCATCGACCTTAATGAATATCACACGATTCAAGAAGCGACTGCCACTCTAGCACTGGCATGCAGTCGAAGGCGTGACACAACTTGGATTCCGCAATTAATGATCGGTCTGTTCGTGCACGCGACCGTAAGAAGGTCGATACCGGAATGAATTTCATGCCGTGTCCTTTGACTTGAAGCAGCTTTGTTGCTCAATCAAAAAGTACAAGCGTGCGGCAGATCAGATCACGTTTTTGAATGGACTGAATATTACCCTGCAAACAATGCGCCTCATATGAGACCAACGGCGAGAAATAAGGCAAAAGTAATGTCGAGTGTACCTCAAGCAAGTGTTGCAAAAAATGAGTCCAGTAAATATTGGTTCCGAAACGAATAGTTTCTGGGATGACATATGTTTATACATAGATCAAACAATTAGGAGATCGGTTCAGATATCTAGGTTCTGAGGCATTGTCATCCGCGGGATGAACCGCAATGGTTCAACGTCCATCTGTCGGTTCTAGGAAGTAGAGACAACAACATTACGGCAACAGAGATAGTGGTAACAACAGAAAGTTGCTGTAAAGGGAGTTGGTGTTGACTTACGTTTGTTCTGCCCAACAAATTACACTAGCAGTATGGTTCAGAGAGCGTAGTGAACACGTAGTGCAATGCAACAAGAACTTGACTTACCCAAAGCTACGACATGAAGAGCCATAGGAAGGTTTAAAGCGGGACAGACACAGGTGGAGGTGGATGTAGCTATTTGAGAGCCTGGAAGCGATTTCAAACAACTGGGTCTGTTAGAAGAAGGAAAGGTCAGGTCGGGTTAACATCAGAAGGAGATGTCTGGTACCTCCGGATAACAGCCCGTCGAGACAGGACGCTGAATGCAACTCAGCTGCGAAGCATCCTCCAGGCAGGAACAGGACGCGCAATATCAACACAAACAGTCCGAAATTGCCTTCGTTAATGTGGCCTCTACGGACGGAGCCCTATGGTGTACGTCACATTAAAGCCAGGACACCGTTTAGCCCGCAGAATCTGGGCGTACGAGCATCAGGATTGCAGTCGTAAAGAAGGAAATCGGGTTCTGTTCACAAATGAGTTAAGATTTTGTGTTCAGGCCAACAATCGTCAGTCCCTCATCTGAAGAGAACGTGGAACTCGGAACAATCTTGCTTTTGCCCAGGAAACATAACCATATCATGGTGGTAGAAGAATGGCAGGGCCATGAGTCAGTATTGGTGCTTCGGCTGCTCACAGGAATAGAGACGAGGTCATTGGACCTTTTGTTGTGACCTAGTCTGGTACCATAGGAGATGGGTCCCTTCTGGTAGACGATAACGCTCGTTGCCACAGAGCTGCACTGGTGGACAACATTCTTGAAGCCGAGAGAATCGAACGAATGGAGAGGTCAGTTTGTTCACCGGACTTAAACCGGACTGAGCATGTCTGGGATGCACTTAGCAGACGCATTGCAGCCAGACTAGCACATCCCAGAACAATTGCAGAGCTGGAGATTACACTCATGGAAGAATGGCCAAACATCCCTTAAGAGCTGATTGATGATCGGATACTGTTCATGCCATGCAGGTGTGCAACTGTGCTGTCCGTCTGAGGTGATCAGTCACCATTTTAGAGGGAAACTAAAATGACTTTTTCACTATTGTAGTAGCCCCGTAGTGTATCGCTCTAAGTAAACGTCATGTAAACATGAAGTAAATAGTTGAGATAACACAATATCGTACTGTATCACATACACAAATTACAATTTAACCAACATTTGAATAAAATACGTTAAATATGTATATTGTGTATGAAATCTCACCTGATCCCTTAACTGTTTTGAGCAGTATAGTATGAAGGTGGTTCGATGAACTTTCAGCGAGGAACTGAGTGTTAAATGAGGAGCAACCAAACAGAAATAGTTGAAGGCGATATCAGGTCGCATATTACACTTCTTGTGCCATCGCCGATCATTTGGGATGTTTGCTTGCGAGAGGTCTTGAGAAAACGTGAGAAACGGGCAAGGCCATTTCTAGCATCACAGCACCACTTATCTTGACTACTCTGATATGAAGTGGTCGACTGGAAAGGGAAAATACGCTTCGTTTTGTTTAGTCACGACAGTGATGAGAATGGTTTCCAAAATAAATGTTCAAATGTTTGAATAGATTATGGGACTTAACTACGGGGTCATCAGTCCCTAAACTTACAAACTACTTACGAACTAGCTAACACTAAGGACGGCACAAATATCCATGCCCGAGGGGGGATTCGAACCCCCGACCGTAGTAGCCGTGCAGACCGTGACTGGCGCGCCGCAGTCCCCTCGGCCACCGCGGCCGGCAAAATGGTTTCCGTCCATACGCAGGTGTGTGACGAAAACCTGGCGAAATGCCTGTTCTAAGGCACCAAGGGCATGGATAAATTCTTCATCTTATAGGGCTGGGATTCAATTCCTAGATACAGGCTCTTTATTCAGACCAGAATAAAAAAATAAATAAAAAGGAAATGTTCATATGTTTGTAAATGTATGGTACTTATATACGTTGGTCATCAGTCCCTACGCTTACAAACTACTTAAACTAACTTGTGCTAAGGGCAATATAGCTACGCCCGAGGGTGGACTCGAACCTCCGACGGCAAGCAGCGGCGGGCTTCGCAGTTTTTCCATTTTTTTTCCTATTGGTAGTTCTGTTCCTTGCGGTCGCTGATCGTGATGTTCGATGTGTTTTTGGCTCAGCTTTTATATTACAGTGGGTGGACGCGCTGAGCCACGGCGCCCTACTCAGCTAGGCGCCTTGGAACGTTCGTCCACTCCACCGCGGCCAGACCAGAATCTAAAATACTTGTTGCTGAACTGGCAAGCCGTTTCAGCGCATAAAACTGGAACATTGTGAGCAGGAAGAAATAAACGAAAAATTATATATTTAAAGAAGGTTCGACATTATTTTAGGTGGTATTCTATGACAATTGTTATCTCAATGTATATCTTAGTAGAGGTGGTAAAACACTAGATACGAACAACAGTTACACACTCTGGTATCCGTTGTATCTGTCACAGAGAACTGCAGCGTGTGATATATCCGCCTATGGCCCCCGGATGCTTCACTCTTTTTCAATTAGTGTAATAGCAATGTTATGGAGATCTCTTCCCCCCCCCCCCAAGCACCAAGTAGTTAGTAATTAGAGACAGAAAGAACAAGTGATACGCTCAAAAGTGTCCCGACATTTTTAAGCGTTGCAGCTGTTATAAGGACACTACAAAATAGATCCACAGGATCTCAACCGTAATAGTAGGTCATTTACAACGTAGATAACTTTTATCGAAATTCTCTTTTATGACACTTAATAGATTCACTCCTCTGACACCCACTTAGGAAGTAGTGAACAAAAAAGTAGTACAAAGGATATGATAATGGAGGAATTTGCATGTCTCGCTTGTCGTAAGTAGTTCATGGTATACGCTTCCTATTTTAATATTTGCTGAAAGAAGAGACCTCATTAACGGAAATAGGTAGTAACGGCCGGCTACCGCTACCGGCGCGGCAGATAGCATCGGCAGGGGGCAGGACGTCCGTCGTCCACGGCGGGCCATGTGCGTCCGTTGCGCCGTCCACAGGTGTCTTATTAAGGGGGCGGCGGGGGGCGGGGCCCGATCTGACGGACAGCCCGCGTGACGTCACGTCAAAACAATGACAGCGCCGCGGAGTGTGGCGTGCACCACTCTACTCGGCTGTCGTGTGTAGAAACATGGCAGTGTGTACAAATGTCGCAGAGCTGCAGAATCCCAGACTGGTTCACCCTGCCTCCTGGCGTCGCCTGAAGAGTCCGTCGCGCCATGCTGGGCCTCAGGTAATCGTGGCGCTGCTTTGCTGTACTTGCGAGTGCCGTGGCGTACTAGGATATCGCTCGGCTGACCTAGGACTGCGAACTTGCAGTGGCAACAGGTACACTGCCTTACCTTAGTCGCATGGTTTTTAACAACGACCTATATATACAACATAGACTGGCTAAGGTGCTGCCATACTAGAAGCCAAAGACGTATATAAACAACATAGAGAGGCTATAGGCAAGCTACAGCGCTCTGGGTGGCAGCACTAAGCAACATTGGGCGCCATATTTGAGAACGTCAGTTTGAGGCAGCAGATTTAGCAGACGCTTCTGCTTGTAATCTAAACTAACGTGTCAGCGCTATTATTAGTGGCAAGTCATGCCCAGTCTAAATGTTCAAATGTTTGTATAGTTTATGGGACTTAACTACGGGGTCATCAGTCCCTAAACTTACAAACTACTTATGAACTACTTACGAACTAGGACGGCACAAATATCCATGCCCTAGGGGGGATTCGAACCCCCGACCGTAGTGGCCGTGCAGACCGCGACTGGAGCGCCTCAGTCTCTTCGGCCACCGCGGCCCATGCCCGGTCTATGTTGGGCGTACAACTAGAGCAACCAAGGTGATAAAAGTGTTCGAATATCATACATAAAGGGATATATAATTACATAGGTCGTTGTGTATCAGCGTGTATTTCTCTCTAAAAATTCATTATTCTTAACTTTCGCATTTACCAAGTTTCAAAATTATGTTTACTTCACGACCATCAAAAAGCTAGGCAGAGGGCAGATGTGTTCGGTGTGTTTTAATGTAATGACAGTTGTTTATATAGTGTACAAAAGCCTAGGTATATGAACTGTAATTAAACTATTATTTACATAGATTTCCTTTGAAAAAAATCAAATGTTCAAATGTTTGTAGAATTTATGGGACTTAACTGCGGGGTCAACAGTCCCTAAGCTTACAAACTACTTATGAACTAGCTAAGACTAAGGACGGCACAAATATCCATGCCCGAGGGGGGATTCGAACCCCCGACCGTAGTGGCCGTGCAGACCGTGACTGTAGCGCCTCAGTCCCCTCGGTCACCGTGGCCGGCCCTTTGAAAACCAAGGAGTTGCTAACCCAATGGGCAAGCAGTATGAGGCGTGATAAGTGGCAGCCTACAAAGTACAATTACATACGCTCTTGTCATTTTGAAGAAAAGTTCATGTATGCTACCACCGATGGAAAGCGGCTACTTGCAAATGCCATTCCAACACTATTTTCGTTTCCTGAGCACCTACAGAAACCAAACGCTGTAAGGAGAGTACCAAGGAAAAGTCGAATTGTGGAGAGCCTTGATAAATACGTAATGTACTTCAAAGCATGAAACATCATTTGAACCACCGGTAGAATAAAGGTAATTAAAGATTTTAAATAAATTCGCTTGTATTTATAGGGGATATACGTTAGCAAATACAAGCGGTTATTGACATTATAGTAACGTAATAACTGGCAATGATTAATAATGGAGTGCAGTCTAAGAAAATAAGGTGATGCTGAAGTAATTAGATTAGGTAACGAAGCAATAAAGGAGGTAGATGAGTTTTGTTACTTGGGCAGTAAAATAACAAATGATGGTCGCAGTACAAAGAATATAAAATTCAGAATGGCATTGGGTAGAAAAGCGTTCTTGAAAAAGAGAAATTTGTTAACATCGAATATTGATTTAAGCCTAAGGAAGTCCTTTCTGAATGCATTTGTGTGGAGTGTTGCCTCGTATGGAAGTGAAACATGGACGATAAACAGTGCGGACAGTAAGAGGATTGAGGCTTTTGAAATATGGTGCTACAGAAGAATGCTGAAGATTAGGTGGGTGGATCGCGTAACTAATGAGGAGGTACTGAACAGAATTGGGGAGAAAAGAAATTTCTGGCATACCTTGACTAAAAGAAGGGATAGATTGGTAGGGCACATTCTTAGACATCAAGGAATTGTGAATTTAGCGTTGGACGGAAGTGTGTGGGGGTAAAAACCGCAGAGGAAGATCAAGAGATGGATACAGTAAGCAGATTCAGACAGATGTAGGTTGCCGTTCTTATGTGGAGATGAAGAGGCTTGCTCAGGATAGGGTATTGTGGAGAGCTCCATCAAACCAGTCTCCGGACTGAAGACCAACAACAAAGTAACATCAAATAATGCAGCAGTTCGACGATTGTAAACATTACACTTACGATGCAGTAGTAAACGAGAAATGCTATTCGTAGTGGGAATTACTTTCCGAAATGCGTCGCCCAGAAATTAAGGAAAAATCGAGACGGGCAATGATTAATATAAAACCTATGATTCAGTTGTTAGCAGACATCCAGTATCACCTGGCGTGACACTGACGTTCTCAAAGATGGCGGCAACCTTTCCAATTGGCTTCAACTATGGCGGCACTGTGGCCAGTCTATGTTGTTTATATAGATCTTTGCTTGAATGAAATTGAAAGCTCGGCCACCATGTTTTACAACGTCACGTAGGCGTAACCAGTCGTCTGCTATAGCACTAAATCATACCACTTTTACTTTGTGCAATGACATAAAAAATTGCTACTTGCTTATTGTTATTTTTATACCCAAGCTAACGTGGATAAAGGATAAATGATAGAGAACAAGTGTGTGGTAGACAAATCGGAAAGTTTAATTACAAATGTCACATACACTGGATCGGCTAAACATCGTCTCATTCATACAAAAAATATACCTTTTCACTGTCCTTTAAACAATATTTTAATTTCGTATACATTTGCCTAATCTGATTACCTCTTTCTTCCGCAGATTTGGCTTTACATAAATGATGTAGTCTACAATTGAAGTAATGTTTTAATAACAGCTTTGTTAGGCTGGAGTAATGAGATTCCTCGCAAAATTCCGAGGATATCATTATGTGCTTGTAGTTGGTAAATAAAGTAGGTTTGTTTCCAAACATTCTAAATACATCTACATACATTCGCAAAAGAAAATTTTTCTTTCCTAATAACATATCATGAATCCTCAGACCACTTTCTGCCACTTCGAACAGTTGTACAAGATCATTAGAGGGATTCAACAGTCTGTCTTTTATACCTTTTAATCCGAGTAATCCGATTTCACTCCCATTTTTAAGAGCAAGGGGAACTTCGAAGCAATCTAAACACGTCAGTTTTTTACTCACTTGCCTAATGATGCTTCCAGGAATATATTAAACTACTGTCTCGGAATCTAATGTCAACATTTCGTATTCTAGTACGTAGTCGTGTTCAAACTGAATAGGCCTACTGCTCTCTGAATGACTTAAATTTATATGTATTTGCAATAGGTAATAAGAGAGTTTCCATGTCTCTTGCTTGACTACATGACATATGTTCAAATGAAGCTGATTCGGCTATCTGATTTTTATTTTATTTTTGTTTTTTTATTTTTTTATTTATTTATATATTTATTTATTGTTGTATGAATATGTTCAGGGGACGAAAATACCGTCGGAATCACTTTAGCAAGAAGCCGCTTTGTACCATTTGTTACTTACTGAAAATACGATAATCCAACAGTCTTATTACCGCGATTCGTACACTTATATGCTACGCATAAACTCGGCATGATTTCAGCATAATAAATAACCTTTCAAGCTTACTATGATACATAAAATGTGAAACCAAACATGTAAATAGCGTCGGTCTAACTTCTTTCGTATTCGGTGCACTAGACGTTGAAAAAATGGCTGCCACAGTTTCTCGTTGCTGCCACAAGGAGCGCTGTTAACCCACACATAGCCTCTCAATGTAGTTTATATAGTTTGTTGGTTTTTAAAGTCCTTTTCGCGTAACAAAATACTCGTTGGAAGTAAACTAAAAAGTCCCCATTTTGGCCGTCATCGCATTTTGCGAGAAAAATCTGTTTGATAACGTAACGCGATTTATGCATCCATTCATAGGCCCGTACTGTGTCGTACTGTGCAATCATAAGAAATATAACTATGTTGTTATGTGCTCTTCAGTCAGAAGAATGCTTTGATGCACCTCTCCACACTAACCTATCTTGCGCAAGCCTCTTTAAATTCCAAAATTACAACTACATTCTTTTGAATCTCCGTACTGTATTCATCTCTCGGTCTTCCTCTGTGATTTTCACCCACACACTTCCCTCCAATGCTAAACTGACGAATCCTGGACGCCTCAGAATTTGTGCCATGAATTAAATGTTCAAATGTTTGTAAATCTATCGGACCAAACTGCGTGGTCATCAGTCCGTAGCTTACAAACTACTTAAACCTAGGTAAACTAACCTAAGGACGAACACACACACACACACACACACCCATGACCCGGGGAGGACTCGAACCTCCGACGGCGAGCAACCGCGCGCTCCCCAGCGAGACGCTTTAGACCGCTCGATCGCTACTTTTGGTCAATACACATCAGACATTTCTCTTCTCTCCGATTCCGTTCAGTAGCTCCTCATTATTGGCGCGATCTACCCATCAAATTTCAGCATTCATTTGTAGCGCCAGATTTCACACACTTCTGTCATCTTTTTATCTATACTCCTTATCGTCCACATTTCACCCTCCTTACAATTTTACGCCCAGTCAAATGCTGTCAAAATGGAGCCATCTGAAGTTATTTTGTTACCAGAATGACAAAAGTCATCTGCTACTTTTATTGTTTCCTGGCCTAATATAATTCCTTCAGCCTAGCATGATTTTCTTAGTTGCTTTCTATTACTCTAGCTTAGCTATTGTGAATCTTCTAGCTTCCTCTAAAGACACAGTTAATTCCGTTCCAATTTCCGGGACCTTTGCCAGAAATAAAATGTCATTGGCAAACAGCAAAAAAGGGGGTTAAATACACGATTACTATTTCGGCTGTCCGTCTTACACACCCGTTGAGGATTTTTTTTTTTTTTTTTTTTTTTTTTTTTTTTTTTTTTTTTTTTTTTTTTTTTTTTTTGCTTTCTCACGACGTAATATTCATTCGACCACCATATGCAGATCGGAAAGCCATTAAACTTCATTATTTAGCTTTTGAATGATTTTTGCCTGAAATTAAGTTTACTCACAATTTCTGTGCATTCGTGACTTCTATTTAAATCGACATGTGAAACGTTTGGTGAAGTGCTTGGAAAAGTCTTTCAAGTTCATATGGATATGGTATGCCACGAAGGTCTATCAAGATTCATTCATATATTATGCATCAATTAAGCGCACCACAATTTCAAAATGTTCTGTAATGTTTTTGGTTTACCACTAATTTGACTTAACAAGGGCGTGTATTTGTAAATGTCAACGAAGTACACTTTTCTTTGACGTTAAATGTACAAAATGCACAGAGTATAAACACGATTTATTTCAAGATACAGAGAAATTTACGTTAGCTGCCAGTTGGATACTGAATTAAATCAACGAATAAAGTTTAAAATTTGTGCCCAACCGGATTCGAACCCGGGCGCACCTGCTTACAAGGTTGCCGCACTGACCACCGCCAAGCGTGCAACCCTAGTATGCCTCGAGTCAGACGCAAATTCTCAACTTCCTCACACACTACTGACTTAGTGCCCCTGACGCTTACCACTCATCACTTGTGGTGTTACGCCGAATCTCGTGAGAGATCGGACCTGGTGTGCAACCGCACTAAAGAAAAGGCAATCGGCCGTTCTCGCTTTAATTATATACAAGGGTTGGAACTGAAGTGGTGGCAACTATTTATTCACAACCTATATAAAAGCGTTACGTAGTTTCACCTGTTACTGTCCTTCAAAGTAGTCACCAGAGATGTGTAGAACCCGTTGGCAGCGACGTGGAAGACGTAATATACCGCTAGCAGAGCCTGTTCTGTTGACGGTGCGAATGGAGCGGTCTGCTGCCTGTCTAATCTCTGGAACAGTTCTGAAGGGAATGCAACGAAGTGGTTCATTCATCTTCGGATTCAAATCAAAGTCACAAGGACTTAGGTCCGGTGCGTATGGCGTATGGTACAGTACTTCCCAGTGCCCTCGACCGAAGTGAGCAGCCACAGTTTGCGCTGTATGCACAGTCGTATGCGCTAATCCGGTTTCGTGGCCGACCTGACGAATCGTGTAGCGTCGATCACTGTCCACTAAAGCGGCAACAGTATGCACTACTTCTGAGACGCTACGACGACCTGCTCGGTGCATGTCTGCCTTAGTTTGTCAATCTTCCTTGAAGGCTTTTATCCAACGTGCCACTGTTCTGTAAGGTAATGCCTCGTAAAATTTGAATTTGTCCTAAATAGTGCCATTTTTAAAGTCTATCATTTAACAAAGGTATTTTAATATATCACATCGTCACTTGCTGTGGCACAGCTCTGTCTGATTGAGCCGGGAAGTTATGCCCTAATTCATCCTTCCTTTCTTCTGTCTGGATAGTTTCGTGGCATTATGTAGCATTTTAATCTTTATTTTACTGGTCCTGTACCTTGTACTATGGAGTAGTGGGTCACTTCAGTAATTTTTTTTTTTCTGTTATCGTCCGAATTCCTGTTTTCTTAAAACAAAAGGAAAATACAGATGCACATGCATTTTGTCTTCTCCTTGTGAATGTTGAAATGAGTGAAAAAGAAGTGAAAAAGAAGATGCATGTTCGTACTATATAGCTACAGTAAAGGTGCATTGAGTGTGAGAGAATGTTTTCAGCACCATTTTTTTTTTATTTTTTTTTTATTTTTTATGTACACAGCTACAGCGCAGTTTGGTGATTTTTCGATGGCGATAGACGCAAAGGCTGGTTGCACACACACCGATTTTGGACGGCCAGTAAAATATCGGCCGGTATTTTACCGGTGGAGCGCTGCTTGCACACACGACGGCATTTTACCGGTCAAACGAGCAGTCGCTTGTCTGTCGTGGTCGAGTTGATTACAAATATAAATTAATGATTTCTGCGTATTTTTCCTCATATTGTGACAAATATTGCTGACATGATAGAAAGAATTGATAAAGTACTTTTTCAATACATTTGTATACCAGTTACGAAATGCATTTTTCTTTGCTCTCCATTTTCTCAAAACACTCATTCGGTTCGCATGGAACTTGTCTCCATGTACCTCTAGTCACATTTCTATCTTCAAGCGTGTCCAAAGTTTTGTTCCACAAAACTGTTCGTGCTTCCACTACCGAAATACGTACATCACTTATTTTTTAACGCGGTGAAAACGTATACATAATAGGATTGTATGTATGTCTCCTGTTGTTGGTGGTTATTCTTGTAACACAAGTTCCTGCTGGCTGGATGAACTTCCCATTTGCGACCTTCAGCACAGTTGCCCCCGTATTACAGAACATTGTCTTGTTTAGTGTACGGCGGTAATTATCCGACAATACAGAGATAGAATTTCGTGAATCAACCAGTGTCTGGACAGGTTGGCCGTCGATTATGATGTCGATGAGATTTCCCGACATTTTAGCGACTGTCGTCCATGGAGGATTTTCATCTGCGGCGGCTTCACCTCCATAGATGGTCACCTCTCTTAGTTTTCATGGGCGCGGCGGCTAGGGGAGCGGCTGGTACCTGTGTACGGCGACGGTGAACGGCAGTGGCGCGTCAGGGAGCGACCACGTCGAGGTTACGGCGATGGGCTTCTTCCCATAGGTCGACTGCACTCGTCAGGTAACTTCCTGGGACAGAACTGCTCTGATGGCTGGCGTCTTGCGGCAAAATAATCACCGGATACTCGCCTACTCTCTCTGCAGTAGCCGCGGTGGAGTAGCCGAGCGGTCTAAAGCGTCTCGCTGCGGAGCGCGCGGTTGCTCGCCGTGGAGGTTCGAGTCCTCCCTGGGGCATGGGTGTGTGTGTTGTCCTTAGGTTAGTTTAGTTTAAGTAGTTTGTAAGCTACGGACTGATGACCACGCAGTTTGGTCCGATAGAATTACAAACATTTTTTTTTTTCTCTGCAGTAGCGTACGACATGTCCAGGGCGCCCCCAGTGGAAACACACTGGCGTGGTGTCTTCTGTCCCCCAGATGTCTGTTTTTCTGTGCGGCGCTTCATAGTTCCGGGGGAGTTGGTTGTGGCCGCGTCGGTCGGTTCATGGGCTGCCGTTTGGCGGCTGCAGGGTATGTCATAGCAGGGCGAGACCATTCTTCACGTCGGGTGCGATTGACGGGGCAGACAGGAGCTAATGTCTGAAATACCTCTTCCTCAGCGGCGTCGGCTCCCTCGTGACTTACATACAAGGCCATAATCTGATACTGCTCGGTCTAATAGTCCCACCTGCCATAAAGTGTTGTAATTTGTCGTATGATAGAAGTTAAGTCATGCTGGTCTTCCACAACGGCCATAGGGACTACATTGCGGAGTATGTCTTACTTCTTTCGTCCAACCCTCCTTTGTTGCATCTCTTCAATCCGCTGGCGCCACTTGATGAACTCTCCCATCGTAGCGACGTATTTTATCAGAAGATCTTGGTACATGTCTTCTGCAGTATCCTTCACCAGGTGCGTGATTCTGTCGGCCTCAGTCATATCCGGCTTCATTATGTTACAAAGTGCCAAAACATTCTGTAAATACAAGTGTGTCGGCTCACCATGTCGTTGGGCCCGGTTCTTCAGTTGTTCTTCCGCCGAGCGGATTTTCGCTGGTGGTCTCCAAACGTCTTCTTAAGTTCCGTGTGGAACGTTTCCCAGACATTCAGCTTCTTTTAGTTGTTTTCAAACAATTTCTTGGCGGTTCAGTCCAGGTAGAAATAAACGTTGGCCAAGCACATTGTATGATCCCACTTGTTATACTTGGCGACTCGGTCGAATCCTTTTAGCCATTTGTTGGGGTTCTGTCCAGCGTCTTCAGAGAACACCGACGGGTGTCTGATGTGCATCTGGCTTACCGCTGGTTACGTGTCCATGGGTCTTTTGATGATACGGACTTTCGGAAGGATGTACTCGGTATATCCCTTGTATTGCGGTTCTAGTCTGTGTAAGCGACGGCTTTTACTTTGCCTAATCGGAGCCACGGTGATGCAGCTGTTGTACAGGATACCCGGCGCCTCCACCAAACAATGTCGCGTTGAAATGGAAGCAGGCTTGATTTCGAAGGCAGGGTTGTCGACTGAACACAGCACTTATATTGAAAGCAGGTTTATTCCGAACTGAAACGTACAAGCAGCGCTTACTGTCTCTCGGGCAGAGTGCTCTGCTATTTATACACAGACAGAATGTACAAGAAATTAGAAGAATAGTTAACATACGAAACATGTAGAACATTCTAGAAATGATAATTAAAAAGAAGTAAACTTTTACCAGTGGATGGGACTGAACCGGCGACCTTTAGCACCGCACTCTGTGACGCTATCCATTGAGCCTCGCCGGCAGTCGGATATCTTTGGGTCTTGCGGCATTATATTAAGAGTGTTAGAATTTTGGCTCCACACGTAACGAAATAAAACTAAAAGAGTAGAAACACAAGAAAATCTCCACAGCCAAATTAGTATAATGCATTAAAATATATATTAACGTGAAACTGTGTTTAATATAGTTCACACTGTTAAGTTATTGCTGAACAGCTTTTAAAAAATTAAAAAAGGTCTTTAGTATATGTAGGAGTTGTACTCAAAGAAAATAGAATGGCGGTATTCGTGAAAACTGTACCTTCAGATGACTTGCAGCATTGATTCTCTGTGCCTCTCCCGTTTGGCACACGAAATAAGACCTAAATGAAACCAGCCTCTTCAATTTTCCTGCTGTCACACAACTGACGTGATTCCCATGCGATGAAGGTGCACCAGAAAGCTTCCACAGATGAATCGAACACGGCGGACAATGGAACACAACCAGTTTGGTTGACTGCCATCACAAAACCATTGCTTATATGTGTGAGCGCTCAAACTTTTGTTACGGTTTGTATTCAATAATGGTGAATTAAAAAATATTTCGAAGTCAAATGCTTTAATTAACAACCTATTCAGTGACTTTATCTTTACGTTAATTAGTAGGACTCAGAAAAGAAGATATCTAGAAAGAAACAAAAGGACTCCTTCCGCCGGTTACACGAGAACATCCAGTATCATTTGTCAGCGAGCTACCTGTATATTATCGCGACGTACGCTCTGTTACAGATACGCTAGTAAAATTGTAACGGTATTCCCGCCACCTGCCACAACAATAGAAGATAACGTCTCGTGCGCGCGTGTGGCGTTCTGCCATTAATACCTGGATGCGCATTGTATCGCTCCTGACAACAGCGCAACGATGGCACAGTGGAACTTCCGCTGAGGCGCTGCTATCGTACGAAGCATTTAGGGACATGGATACTTGCCACCGCGTTTCATTAATTTCATGTCAGCTACGAACGATCCCCTTTCTGCATTAATTTCTGTCTGTCATTTCGTTCTATCACTGCTGACTGACGCTTTTGTCAAAGGCTTTGAAGCAGCTGCAATTTATAGATTTCATTTTCACGAGAAGAGCGTTTTGTAGCAGAACCTACTCTACGCACTCAGACTTCGAGGAGGGGACGTCCGATGAGTCACCGTCCATTGATTTTTCCTTACTCGTTCAGTCTGACTTCAAACCTGCTATTTGTCTGCCCCTATAGTGCTGTCAGCCGCCTTCGCGTAAACAGTGCCGCATACAACGAACAAAAAGATAATGCTGTAACATACCTCAACTGTTTACGTATCGAAAGTGTTCTTCCACTGACAGTAATTCAGCGATTTAATTGCGACCAACAGTAAGGTCTGAAGAAATCGCGCTCTGCGTCTGAGATACAAATACTTGCACTGGTTAGCGTATTACATTTCGCAACATCAGTGTTGCTAAAATGAAAATGACCTTCCTTCAGTAAACGAGACATTGTTTATACAATTTGTCGTCACACGTTGTTGTGGTCTTCAATCTGAAGAATGGTTTAATGCAGTTTTCCACGCTACTCTATCCAGTGAAAGCCTCTTCATATCTGAATAGCAATGGCATCCCATGTCAATTTCAATATGATTACCGTTCTCGTCTCTTGGTCTCCCTTGATTTAACTCCCAACACAATACTCAAATACTAAATTTAGTATTGGAGGAGGAATCTTCTTTTAGTAAAGAGGTACCAGAAATACCTTTCTCCCAGGGGTGTTCACACCTCCTCATTAGTTATACGATCTGCTCATATAATCTTCAACATTCGTCTGCAGCACAATATTTCAAATGTTTTTTTTTTTCCTTTTTTTATCAACTGTCTTAACATCCCCGTTTCACTGCCACACAACAGTACATCCAGACAAATGTCTTCAGAAAAGACTTCGTTACATTAACATTAATTAACATAATTTGCCTTCCGTCCTCTACACATATCATGAAATATTACAAAAGAAAAACAAATTGCAGAACATTTGGAACTGTTTTCCTTTTGTAATTTTTCAAAAAAAATAAAAAAAATGTTTGTAGACCTTATGGGACTTAACTATGGGGTTATCAGTCCCTAAACTTACAAACTACTTATCAACTAGCTACTACTAAGGACGGCACAAATATCCATGCCCGAGGGGGGATTCGAGCCCCCGACCGCATTGGCCGTGCAGACTGTGACTGACGCGCCACAGTACGCTCGGCCACCGCGGCTGGCTGTAATTTTTCCTCATGTTCAGTAAAAAAAACCTACAGAAAAGCCAATTAATTACGGGTACAAAGTGTGCTAGCAAAGTGAAACTATCCGTCATAAATAGAAATATTTGCAGAACGTTTGGGAGTGTTTTCCTTTTGCAGTACTTTAAATTTTACGTTAACAAGTTTCTCTACTCTAGAAATACTTTTCTAACTATTAACATTATTCATGTTGTATCTACTATACTTCGGTAATCATAAGTTTTTTACTGCCCAAATAACAAAACTAATCTACAACTTACAATGTCTCGTTTCCTAATCTTATTCCTACAGCATTGCCCTAATTCGAGTACATTTAAATGGTACCATTAATAAGCTATGAGACAACACTATATACTACCTTTAGTAATGATCAATAAGATTGACGCCGGTCCTCATGTAGTCATCGTTAAAAGTCGATAATAGCCGAGACACGTCGTATTCACTGTTTGCCGTTTCGGATTGCTGCCATCCTCAGCGTCTCCAATGTTGTGAGACTCGTGATAGCCTGACGAACTGTTGTCAAATTGTCTGTGTACTCACTAAAAGTGATGAAAGAAAAATATTTTATTCGTATTATTGAAGCCTTACAACAGTCCATCTAAGATCAATGTATCGAATTTATAATTTTTAATAACTACGTTCTGTATATGGTGTCTTCCTGTAGCAAAGCATTCTTGAAATCTCCTGTTGAGATTCCTAATTGAGCACCCCAATTTCTTCACCTTGGATAGTCTGAATTTCACCCTGAATTATCTGTTTTAACTCATAAAGATTTCTTAGTTGTGCAGAATGTACACTAGAGATTACCCCACAAGAAAAAAATTACAGTCAAATCTGGCGATCTATCACACAATTACCGAACAATTGTCTTACAATCTTTCCATTGACTGCCGTGCTGAGTTGTAAGTCGCTCCTCCTGATGAAACCAGTTTCTCGCACGAGTGAAAAATTGTTCAGTTCAGACGTAACGAAAGTTTGTCGTATCATTACGTAACGATCCGCAATGACAGTTACTGTACTCACATTATCATTAAGAAAAAAGGTCCGCTTATCCCACGTGATGAAACAGTAAACCATAATGTTACTCTACTAACGAGCTCATAGACTTCAATTGGATTATTGTCAGCTCAGTGACGGTACTTCTGCTTATTGACTTAACTTGTGAGGTGAAAGTGGATTTCATGTGATATTTGCAAATTCCATCGTCATTGCTTATGTTTATCATTTGTTGACATAATTCTAATCGCAACAGGTAGTCGTCTTCCTTCAGTTGTTCCAATTTGTGCAACCTGTATGGATAAAAAAATTCAACTCTAAATAAAGACTTTTGTGAACACTCTCTCGGGACATATCAACCGTAGCTGCCTGCTTACGAACTGGACTCCATATGACAAGACTCGCCTACAACTGTAGCGTTCTGAGCAGTGCGAGAACTTTTTGGTTGTCCTGTCGGTTTCATATTTAGGGCAGATCCAGTCTTATCAAAGTTATGGCGTGTCCCAGGGGAGTGTGATAGGGTCGCTATTATTTTCTATCTATATAAATGATCTGATGGACAGAGTAAGTTGTAATTTGCGGCTGTTTGCTGATGATGGTGTGGTATATAGGAGGGTGTCGTCTTTAACTGACTGTAATAGCATACAGGGTGACTTAGACAAAATTTACAGTTGGTGCGAAGAATGGCAGCTAGCTCTCAATGTAGAAAATGTAAGGTGATGCGCATGAGTAGGAAAAACAATCCCATAATGTTCGAATACAGCATTAGTAGTGAGCTTTTTGATGCTGTCGCGTCGTTCAAATATGTAGGCGTAACATTGCAGAGCGATATGACATGGAACGAATAAGTAAGGACAGTTGTGAGTAAGGCGGACAGCCGACTTCGGTTTATTGGGAGAATTTTGGGAAGATGTACTTCACCTGTAAAGGAGATAAAAATCATTTAACAAGCGAAATATGCGTTTATAATAATAACATCCGCATCCAACCAGAGCTGAATCAAAAAATTTGATCTTTTAGAATTTACGCAAAAATTACGCGAATTATCAGAAAGAAGGAAGAAAACTATCTCTACTCCAAATGAATTTTTCCTAATAAATATATAGTATAAAGTCCAATAATTGCGATAACACTGAGAGTGTGAAAGCAGGACAGAGTAGCGCCATAGGGAGTACGGAAAATGCGCCGTACAGCGGGCACGGCCGGGCGCGACTGGCGCTCGTCCACAGCGCACGGCGCAACAATCACGGCGCCGGAGTGAAAGGGTTAAAGGAAGACATAGAAAAAATGTTCAAATATTTGTATAGCTTATGGGACTTAACTACGGGGTTATCAGTCCCTAAACTTACAAACTACTTATGAACTAGCTAATCCTAAGGAGCTAAGGACGGCACAAATATCCATGCCCGAGGGGGGATTCGAACCCCCCCCCCCTCCAAGACATAGAGGCAGTTCAAAGGCGAGCAGCTAGGTTTGTAACTGGTAGGTTCGAGCAATGTGCGAGTGTCACGGAACTGTTCCGGCAACTCAATATTGGGGATCGCTGGAGGAAAGACGACGTTCTTTTCATGAATTTCTATTGAGGAAATTTGGAGGGCCGGAATTTGAAGCTGAGTGCAGTAAGATCTTGCTGCCGCCTACTTACATTTCGCGTGGTGATCACAAAGACAAGATAAGAGAAATTATGGCTCGTACCTTACGGTGAATTGCGGAGTATGTATGTAATGTATTAACTTTTTAACGCCTGTAATGAGCAGTGGCACCATGACGTCATAAGCTATCACTTTTATAAGACATTTTTATGGCTCACACATGATGTTGCCCGTTGCATTGCTCCATGATTACTATACTGGTACAGTGTTTACTTGGTCATGGTCGCTGTCCAGCTGCCACAACGCATTTAAAAAATTCCAGTTATTCTGTGTCACCTGTGAGCTAATCCTTCAATAGCAGTCATTGGTAACTTCGCGCATATTTTTTTAAATTTTTTTTTTTATTAGGTCAAGCCTTGTTAAAACCTCTTTATTTTTTTAAGCATGTAACAATAATTCTTTTTTAACTTTGGAATTAATTTTTACACACAGTTTAAAAAAAAATTAAAGACAGAACCCTTAACCAACAATAGAATCGTAAATGCAATGTATGATGCGTCGTAAAATGCTAACAATTAACAGAATGTAATTTTACATTAAATAACAGATTCCATTTAGTACACAAGGCATGAAAATGCCAAGCCCTACGGTCATTAGAAGACTATAGCACTGAATTTTATCAGCGGAATCAAATTACTAGAGATTACAAATTACAGTTCAGCAGAACATTTAACTTTAAACTCGGCAGCAAATATTCCTTTTAAGAAACAAGAAAGGGAATAACTGACGAAATATAAACCTAGTGTCAGTAAAACAACACTGTCAGTGGAAGACACGAACACAAAATAACAAATAAAATAATTTAAGAAGTTACGGTAATGAATAAAAGCAAACCTCGCCCACGAGTCTCACTTATAATGTCACGTTAATAGGGAATTCTTATATACATAAATTAATATGGAACATTTATTTAATGGCCTGTGCAAGTTTCAGTGATTAACATCAAAATACAGAAACAGGACAAACAGGTTTTAAAAAAAAAGAAAAAAAACTTAACAAAATCCAAATTTTCAAATGTTTGTAAAGCTTATGGGACTTAACTACGGGGTCATCAGTCCCTAAACTTACAAACTACTTATGAACTACTTACGAACTAGGACGGCACAAATATCCATGCCCGAGGGGGGATTCGAACCCCCGAACGTAGTGGCCGTGCAGACCGTGACTAAAGTGCCTCAGTCCCCTCGGCCACCGCGGCCGGCAAATACCTTAACGATCACTGTCCAATAATTACTTGCAAAATTTCACGACTGCCGTTACACTAACATTTGAATTAAGAAAATGTTTGTAGTGTTAATGGGACTTAACTACGGGGTCATCAGTTCCTAAGCTTACAAACTACTTATGAACTATTCTTCAGTTTCTCCCGGCGTTTTTGATAATCAAAACATCCACGGGTGTACTGCCGGTCTATAGTGTCCAACGGGCACAATATTTCGGCGATCATACATGTCGCCATCATCAGGTGAACTGACGGACTGAGCTCCTGGAAACGCGCCGGCACGGAGATCCGCACGCTACGGCTGCTCGAAGGGAACTGGGTTCTAGCCCGGTAGCGGGCGATTTAAATACCCGCGGTCCGCGCCCCGCGCCGCGGCCGCGCAGTGGAACCGATTGCGCCGGCGTCTGAGATGACGTCGGTGTGAGGGCTCTGTTCGCCGTGGTCGTCACTTCGTTACGTTTGCTAGATATACTCTTAATTAACCCAATCGCTGGTTCCCAAGCTTTGCTAAGATTTTAGCCACAGTCACGGTTTATGATGTCACACCAGAGTCACACCACGATTGATGTATCCGAGCAAGTCGGCGGTCGCTGAACATTGTTTGTCGGAGAATCATGCGATGGAGTATGAACGCACCAGGATTCTGGTACAGACGTCGAGATACTGGGACTGCGTCGTTAGAGAGGCCATTGAAATTCGCGCAAGTGACGATCTCATAAACCGTGACTGTGGCTATAATCATAGCAAAGCTTGGGAACTAGCGATTGGGTTAATTAAGAGTAAATCTAGCAAACGTAACGAAGTGACGACCACGGCGGACAGAGCCCTCACACCGACGTCATCTCAGACGCCGGCGCAATCGGTTCCACTGCACCACCGTGGCGCGGGGCGCGGACCGCGGAGGGGGCGCTCCGCGGGCCGAGGGCATTTAAACCGCCCGCTACCGGGCTAGAACCCAGTTCCCTTCGAGTAGCCGTAGAGTGCGGATCTCCGTGCCGGCGCGTTTCCAGGAGCTCAGTACGTCAGTTCACCTGATGATGGCGACATGTACGATCGCCGAAAATTGTGCCCGTTGGACACTGTAGATCGGCAGTACACCCGTGGATATTTTGATTACTTATGAACTAGCTTATAGTAAAGACGGCAAAATAAAACATCCATGCCCGATGGGGGATACGAACCCCCGACGGCGAACGGCCTCACGCATCGTAGCATAGCGCCTCATTGCTCTCGGCCGCTCCGCCGCGACTTGAATTAAGAGACCGAACACCACCAGGTTTTTAAGTCATAACTACTTGATAATACTACAATTACAAAAGTCACTTAACTTACGGTCAAGGTAGTGTACGCCGCGCAATGTGCGTAAGCGGAAACGGCCGTAAAAACGCCCGGTCTCCGCGTTGGGGATTAGTGAAGTTCGGTGGCAGGATGAACAGGATTTCTGGTCAGGTGAGTACAGGATTATAAATACAAAATCAGTTGGGGGTATCACAGGAGTAGGACTGATAATAAATAAGAAAATAGGAATGCGGGTAAACCACTATGAGCAGCACAGTGATCGCATTATCATTGTCAAGATAGATACAAAGCCAACACCGACAACAGTAGTACAGGTTTATATGCCAACTAGCTCTGCCAATGATGAGGAGATCGAAGAAATATATGAGGAGCTAAAGGAAATTATTCAGACAATTAAGGGAGAGGAAAACTTAATTGTTATGGGAGACTGGAATTCGGTAGTAGGACATGGAAGGGAAGGGAAGATAGTGGGTGAATATGGTCTGGGCAAAAGGAATGAAAGAGGAAGCCGCCTGGTAGAATTTTGCACGGAACATAATTTAGTTATAACAAACACCTGGTTTAAGAATCACAAAAGAAGGTTGTATACGTGGAAGAGACCAGGAGACACCGGGAGATACCAGATAGATTTTATAATGGTAAGACATAGATTTCGGAACCAGGTTTTGAAGTGTAGGACATACCCAGGGGCAGACATAGACTCTGACCATAACTTGTTGGTTATGAACTGTAGGCTGAAACTGAAGAAACTACAGAAAGGTAAGAAAATAAGGCGATGGGACCTAGATAAATTGAAGGAACCTGAAGTTCTTAAGAATTTCAGAGGGAGCTTCAGGCAACAATTGACAGAAACAGGGGAAAATAAAACAGTTGAGGAGGAATGGGTAAAATTGAGAGATGAAATAGTGAAGGCAGCAGAGGACAAAATAGGTAGGAAGGCAAGACCTACAAAGAATCCTTGGATATCACAGGTGATACTAAAATTAATCGATGAAAGGAGAAAGTATAAAAATGCAGTAAATGAAACAGGCAAAATGGAGTACAGACGACTAAGAAATGAGATTGACAGGAAGTGCAAAATGGCTAAGCAGGAATGGCTAGAAGGCAAATGCAAGGATGTAGAAGAATGTATAAATAGGGGAAATATAGATACAGCCTACAGAAAAATAAAAGAAACATTTGGAGATAAGAAAAACAGCTCTATGAATATCAAGGACACTGATGGAAAACCAGTTCTCAGCAAAGAAGGGAAAGCTGAAAGGTGGAAAGAGTATATAGAGGGGCTCTACATAGGAAATGAACTTCGAGACACTATTGTAGGAAGGGAAGAGAACGTAGATGATGATGATGATGATGAAATAGGAGATACTATACTGAGAGATGAATTTGACAGAGCACTGAAAGACCTAAGTCGAAACAAGGCCCCTGGGGTAGATGATATCCCGTCAGAGCTACTGAAGTCTCTGGGAGAACCAGCCATGACAAAATTGTTTCACATTGTGTGTAAGATGTATGAGACAGGTGAAGTACCCTCAGACTTTAAGAAAAATGTTATAATCCCCACTCCAAAGAAAGCGGGTGCAGACAGGTGTGAAAACTACAGAACCATCAGTTTGATAAGTCATGGTTGCAAAATATTAACACGAATTATATACAGAAGGATGGAAAAGCTGGTAGAAGCCGACCTCGGGGAAGATCAGTTTGGGTTCAGGAGAAATGTAGGAACACGGGAGGCAATACTCACTTTACGGCTTATCCTAGAAGATAGATTAAGAAAAGGCAAACCTACATTTCTAGCTTTTGTAGATTTGGAGAAGGCTTTTGACAATGTTGATTGGAATAAACTCTTTCAAGTTCTGAAGCAAGCAGGAGTAAAATATAGGGAGCGTAAGGTTATTTACAACTTGTACAAAAACCAGACAGCGGTTGTCAGAGTTGAAGGGCATGAAAGGGATGCAGTGGTTGGAAAGGGAGTAAGACAGGGTTGTAGCCTTTCCTCAATGTTGTTCAATTTGTACATTGACCAAGCTATAAAGGAAAGCAAGGAGAAATTTGGAGAAGGAATTAAAGTTCAGGGTGAAGAATTAAAAACATTGCGTTTTGCCGACGACATAGTGATTCTGTCAGATACAGCAAAGGACCTGGAAGAGCAATTGAACGGAATGGACAGTGTGCTGAAAGGTGCATATAAGATGAACATTAACAAGAGTAAAACTAGGGTAATGGAGTGCAGTGTAAGAAAATCAGGTGATGCTGAAGGAATTAGATTAGGTAACGAAACAATAAAGGAGGTAGATGAGTTTTGTTACTTGGGCAGTAAAATAACAAATGATGGTCGCAGTACAGATGATATAAAATGCAGAATGGCAATGGGTAGAAAGGCGTTTTTGAAAAAGAGAAATTTGTTAACATCGAATATTGATTTAAGCCTAAGGAAGTCCTTTCTGAAGGCATTTGTATGGAGTGTTGCCTTGTATGGGAGTGAAACATGGACGATAAGCAGTGTGGACAGAAAGAGGATAGAGGCTTTTGAAATGTGGTGCTACAGAAGAATGCTGAAGATTAGGTGGGTGGATCGCGTAACTAATGTGGAGGTACTGAACCGAATTGGGGAGAAAAGAAATTTCTGGCATACCTTGACTAAAAGAAGGGATAGATTGGTAGGACATATTCTTAGACATCAAGGAATTGTGAATTTAGCGTTGGAGGGAAGTGTGTGGGGTAAAAATCGCAGAGGGAGACCAAGAGACGCGTGTAGTAAGCAGATTCAAGTGGATGTGGGTTGTCGTTCTTATGAGGAGATGAAAAGGCTTGCTCAGGATAGAGTAGGGTGGAGAGCTGCATCAAACCAGTCTCCGGACTGAAGACCATAACAACAACAACTCCGCGGTCCACGCAGACACGCAAAGCAAGTTACGACTGACGCTCCAATGGCATGTCAAGAAAATACAAGATCAAACAGATATTAATAACAGGCAGGCAAGTATACTCATATATTATCACAAACACAGATCAGTGCCTACTAACATACGTAAATGGTAAATAACGGCAACTCTTAAGGCTGGTTGCAGCTCAAATTAAGTCAGAACCAGTGGAAACAAATAAGCTTGTTACAATTGTGCTACACAAATAAAACCCATGATAATGAATAGAAAACCAAGAATTCAAACTCCTTACTTAATAAAACACTTGAAACAAATACCAATCAACAGTCAGGTAGTTTTGAAGAAGCGCACTACATCCCAACTCACGAGGCGAGCCGGCCTCGGTGGCCGAGGGGACTGAGGCGTTCCAGTCACGGTCTGCACGGCCACTACAGTCGGGATTCGAATCCCCCCTCGCGCATGGATATTTGTGCCGTCCTTAGTCTCAGTTAGTTCATAAGTAGTTTGGAAGTTTAAAAAAAAAAAAAAAAAAAAAAAAAAAAAAAAAAAAAAAAAAAAAAAAAGAAAGAAAAAAAAAAGAAACTACTACTGAGTGAGCGGACACCACTTCCTACCTGCCCCGTTTCATACATTGAATGCCACCAGTCTGTCGGTTTAGAAACTAAATTTACAAGATCTATAGGCTGTTTTAGACACTAGATTTGCCAAGTAAGGCATTTATGATATATCTAACCCGTCAATAAATTTGATTTTGTTTTTAAAAGCACGATAACGAAGATCACGTCAAATTACGTGATCAGCATTCTACAGAAGTTATCGTATCCCGTCAATTGACGTGATTGGCAGTCAGAGTGTTAATCCAGCCAGAGGGGCAACCATTGCTGCCACACTCTTTTCTCCTTTGATCCTAAAACCCAACTCTCCACAGTACTGCTCACGGACCCGCTCACCGACGACGCGCGCCCTCCTTCGTTAGACGGGCCAATAATGACCTCTAAGACTGAGACAAATGACGCAACCACGCGGGGAATTGAAACGCCGCCGAGCCGCGATAAGGCTCACCCGCACCTCTATTCAGAGGCATTAAGTAATATAACACACAAACATAAATATACGCAAAGAGTTCTGAATGCACTCTTTCTTCTACTCAATGCTTTCTATTACCAGAACCTGACTATGTTTTGTTCCTAAACTTCGGTAACAATAGATGACAAGTAAATAATTATACACTTGAACATGAAACCTTTGTAGATGGACGGACATCCACAGCTAACATGATGCATCATTGATGAAGGGTCCGCTGCAAAACAAAACAAAACAAAAGTTTGTAGAACTTATGGGACTTAACTACAGGGTCATCAGTCTCTAAGCTTACAAACTACTTATGAACTACCTAAAACTAAGGACGGCACAAATATTCATGCCCTAGGGGGGACTCGAACCCCCAACCGTAGTGGCCGTGCACACCGTGACTAGAGCGCCTCAGTCTCCTTTTTTTTTTTTTTAATCGGGCCTCCCATCACCCCTTTTAGCCCGTCCTTGCGCTCTCCAGATATGCCTTCGGTCGGCGAGCTTCTTTTGCTGTACTTTGTCAATCAGATGTGTGGTTGATCAAACTAGTGTCTTTTCTTTAGAATCCGTTAATTTCAATGCAGGCTTGTTCCAGTTGATGAAATTGTTTGATCTTTAAAACTTGTGATAATTCTGGATTAAAAAATTGTTGCATTTTTTTGCGTTACATAAATTTAGTACAAAATTTTGTCTTCATTAAAATGTTGTTTAAAAAGAAAAAACCTTGAATTTATTATGCGGAGTAGTGGCAGTTTATGTTTTGCCTAGTTATAATGTAGTAAGCTTTCTCTCTTTACAGGTTCGCAGTTAGTACCTTACTTTATCTAATAATACTTTTTACCCTATGCCTTTCCTGCCAAACGCTATGTGCAACATATTGCCGAAGATTTTTTTGTGGTTTTGGTATTTGCACATTTTTTTCATATTCGTTTTCCATATAAACTTTAAAATCAATTATGCTGTCTGATCCCAGTTTGTTAAAAACGTAACTTATATACTTTCCTAGTAACCAGATCACTGTGTTGTTTTTTGCCTGAGGAAAGAACTTAATGTCAGGTTTGTCCAATACTGCAGTTGCTCGGCCACCGCGGCCGGCGGTCCGCTGCAGCTGTTTACTTGTTTCACTAAGTGTGTTTGCCTCTGTAACTTATAGAATAATAGGTGACGGTATATTTTAATGCGGTAGGTCAACACAAGAAATGTTACACGTTCTTCGGAGCTATGAACATAGTTAATTGTATCATTTTCCAAAGAGTTACAGCACAAAGATATAATATTTTAAATGGAACAATAGTTTTTTCTATCGTGTATTGAATTAGTTTAAACCAGCTGCGTTCAAATCAATTTAAACCACATTCCTATCACTGTTAGTTTGTGAGCTACAACCCTTCAAAGTTCCGGGGGCGGAGGCTGCAATAGCGTAGCTGACTGCCCGAGTGGCTATCCCCTGGGGCACGGCCCACTGTCTCATGACCACCAGCCAGTCAGATACGCTGTCGTAGCCTTCGCCCCTGGAACTTTGAAGGGTTGTAGCTCCCAAACTAACAGTGGTAGGAATGTAGTTTAAATTGATTTGGACGCAGCTGGTTTGAACGAATCCAATGCACGATAGAAAACACTATTGTTCCATTTAAAAAATTATATCTTTGTGCTGTAACTCTTTGGAAAATGATACAATAAACTATGTTCAAGCTCCACAGAAAGTGTAACATTTCTTGTGTTGACCTACCGCATTAAAATTTCTCGTCACCTATTATTTTATAAGTTACAGAGGCAAACACACTTAGTGAAACACCCAACACCCTGTATATATATATATATATAACCAGTTTCGCGACTTAAAGTCGCATCTTTGACTCAAATACGATTAAAACATAAAACCAGGGGCTCTCAATTACAAACAACAACCACCCCTGCTGTCAGAACACTTATATATAAAACATCACGGTGACAACCGCCTTCGTCGAGCAAACCATCAGACATACCCAGTCGGCACAATCAACGGCGTGGCTGGACGTAAGTTCTGGCATTGTCTGGTGGTTTGGTCGACGAGGGCGGTTATGCCGTGATGTTTTATGTATGAGTGTTCTGACAACCCTGGTTATTTTTGTTGTTTGTATCTGTGAGCCCCCGGTTATATGTTTTAATCGTTTTTAACCCGAATATGCGACTTTAAGTCGCGAAACAGGTCGTCTTGTTTTTTTTTTTTTTTTTTTTTTTTTTTTTAAGTAAACAGCGTCAGCGGACCCTTTTATCAATGATAATTATACACTGTCCTACAATACGGATTTGGTTTGATACTAACATTTTTGTCTCGTTTTTAAAAACCTCTACACTTGTAGTACAATCTTACATATAAAACGGAGTATCATAAAAATTCTCCGCCTTCCATAATGATTCTATGGATGAACAATATCAAAATAAATCAGATGTCACTTGCTTCTATTTTTGACGACGTATTTTCCAACTGAGAAAGGGAGAAAAGTTGGAGTCAAGACGGAAAATAACGTTGCTGAGCCAACGAAAGCTGCAGTGGAGTAAAAGATCATCATTATTACTTCACAAAAAATATTGTGAACAGCATTGCTAGTTAAATTATATTACAATAAAAATGTCTGCTACTTTTCCATCCTAAATTTTTTTGTATTTCCATTATGTTAGTGTCCGTCACCACTTGAGGATAAGATCGGGTAATCTGACTTTTTTTGTAAATAAGCCTCCTATTATTGAAGCTATGGTATTCAGGAATTATGTATTGTACCAGTTACACAATTTACTAAACAAATCACTAAATCTGACAATCACTAAGCTAAATACGACCATGTAGTATCAGCTATGCCACTTTATGCCAATTTTCTCTAATTTTATATTTCTTGCTACAAATGTGTACCGCGTGTGAAGATTGAACGGCTCCATAAAGGACATTCACAAATCCATGTAACTTCCGTGTCCAAATTGATGCTCTCAGATCAGTTTATAAGTGTGAGCCACAATACATCCATCGACCTGCGACTTCTCACTTAAAAACATAAATAAATAAATAAAATTAAAAACAAACTTTTCTAGCTTTAAACACAAGGGATAAATTGAATTATCTCATATTTTTGTTTACTCAACATACTCAGTAAAGTTCAAGACACGATTAAAATCTAGCATTTTCTGATAAGATTTTTAGTGAGAAATCCCATTTCACTGATGACAACACTGCCTCCTTGACTCTTGTGCACTTAGGTGTGCTGTATTCTGCCGCATCCATTTTTAATAAGCTGCCACAAGAATTCAAAAAGTTTAGTGCTAATCCACTCAGTTTCATGACTAAACTGAAGAGTTTCCTCACGACTCACTGTTTCAATTGCTCATCAGTCCCTAAATTTACAAACTACTTATCAACTAGCTTATACTAAAAACGGCACAAATATCCATTCCCGAGGGGGTATTCGAACCCCCGACCGTAGTGGTCGTGCAGACCGTGACTGGAGCGCCTCAGTCTCCTCGGCCACCGGGGCCGGCTTGATCGTTTTTCATTGCGCTTAGGCCTGTCAAGTACATACAATTGGTAAACGTTTCAATTTATCTATTACTAATAATAAGTTACATTTATGTGTACTGACTCGTTCCATGAACAAGGGTATATGAAACTTCCTGGCAGCCAGAGGAGTTGATAGGGTTGGGATGGGGGGGGGGGGTATGGGGGTGGACAGGTGGCTCAAACCCTTCCACCCTCTCTCCCTTTCTCTCTCTCCAGAGCCATATCCAGTCACGCACAATGCAACTTGTGTTTCAGTTTTAAACGCTGAAACAGTCTGACTGTTCAGGAGCAGGTATTCTGGATAATGACCTAAATGAACTTGAAAACTGACCACCTCACTGCAAGTCAACTGACGCTCTATCCCCCTACCACTTAGAAGAGCAAATTATCTACGCCCCTGCTGACAAATTAAAACGGTGGGACGGATCAGCACTTTTGCCTTTCGCAAGCAACCGCTCTGCCTACTGAGCTACCCGGGCACTCCTCACGACCCGTCCTTACAGCTTTACTTCCACTTGTATCTCACCTTCTATATCAAAATTTCACACTCGAATAGCACGTGAATGACTGTGCACTGTAGCGGCACGTTTTCACTGATGTTTGGAACTGGTTTTTGTTCGCAAAATTGTTCAAAACTTGTTCCCAGTCAATGTTGGCAACATTGATCGTTGTTCGTAGCCGCGACTACACTGACGACGAACATTTGTATGCATTTCGTCCGTCTGCTACAGTGAGCCTGGGCGAGTGAGGAGGAAGAAACATTAGCATGTGGAACTGCGTTATATTGAATTTTATATTGATAGATCAATAAAAAAGACGCAAAGAATGGTGTAGTGGTGGACCAAATCATTATAAATGTTGTGGTGGGAATGACATGCTTTGTGAACTGAACGTGGAAAACGGCTCTGAGTTTCGTAATATTACAAAGATGTCGCCTTCAATTTTTAAATTTTGCTAAATATGAAAGGGTCCGTTTTCTTCAAAAAAGACACGATTTTCAGGAAGGCAATCCCTGCGAAACAAAGACTTCCTGTAACCTCCGTTTTCTTACAATAGGAAATTTTGGAGCCAACATGTGCCGGAAAAATATAAAAATTGCAAAACATTTGCGATCTACCTGGCTGCTATATATAGCTCCAGATATACTGGGTGATCAAAAAGTCAGTATCAATTTGAAAACATAATAAATCACGGAATAATGTAGATAGAGAGGTAAAAATTGACACATATGCTTGGAATGACATGAGGTTTGTAGTCTGGCACTCTACCACTGTGCTGCCGAGCCGCATTATATATATGGCTCGTTAGCAGTGGTAGAGTGCTACCAATCCAAAGGTCGCGGGTTCGATCCCCGCCGGGTCCTAGGATTTTTATCTGTCACTTTCCACTTCTTTCACCTCTGGCAATATTGCTCATGTGAAAAATACCGAGTAGCACCGTGGTTCAGAACCCACGTTAAACTGTAGGTCCCCCTATAACTGGCTGGGTAAGTCAGTTCGAAAGTCGGAGGAAGGCAACGGCATACCACCTCCAAACAGGACCATGCCTAGTAAAGCACTGTGGTCTTCAAACCAATCTTCGGATTGTTGACTGCTCTCTCTCTCTCTCTCTCTCTCTCTCTCTCTATATATATATATATATAGAGAGAGAGAGAGAGAGAGAGAGAGAGAGAGAGAGAGAGAGTTGGCGCTTCGTGTGATCAGAAAATCAATAATTAGCGTAACAAATTAAGACAAAGCAAAGATGATGTTCTTTACAGAAAATGCTCATTATGTTCACCATCATTCCTCAACAATAGCTGTAGTCGAGGCATAATATTGTGAACAGCACTGTAAAGCATGTCCGAAGTTATGGTTTGGCATTGGCGTCTGATGTTGTCTTTCATCATCCCTAGAGATGTCGGTCGATCACGATACACTTGCGACTTCAGGTAACCCCAAAGCCAATAATCGCACGGACTGAGGTCTGGGCGCCTGGGACGCCAAGCATGACGAAAGTGGCAGCTGAGCACACGATCATCACCAAACGACGCGCGCAAAAGATCTAACGCGTCTAAAATTACTTTGTCATTTTTTCTTTTTTTTCTTTTTTGTTCTAATAAAACCCCATGTCATTCCAAGTATGTCATTTTTACCTCTATATCTACATTATTCCGTGATTTATTAAGTTTTGAAATTTATACTGACTATTTGATCACCCGATATTTGTGAAATTTCATTTTCAAAAATCAATTTCTTGCAGAATAATTACCGCTCATGACTAACGACCACCCAGTTTGAAGACATTATTCGCGTAATCTGCTCCACAGATGAAACTAACTTTAAGAACCTGCTCAAGACAACAAATGTAATTTTTCTCATGGATTTTTTAACAGATATACGCATATTTAATTGTATTTCATACTTTCTTACTGAAAATCAAAATAAATAAATAGTATGTATAATGCATGACGAGTTTCTGTACTTTTCAATTATAGGTTGACTATCCATTTCACTTCATTCTTCTTTTCATTAAAAATAAAAATAGCAAATGATATACGTTTTTCTTGTTTTTTTATACATTATTATTTTACATAAGTTGTATTTCATATTAGAGTGAAAATTAAAATAAAAAAATTAAAGATTCTGACTTTTTCTTGATTTTTGAATACCTGTATGTTGTATTTTATATTACTTTGTGAGTGAAAGGAAGAAAAAGGATATGAGATTCTACTGCTGGACCACGATACAAAGTTTCAAAAGTATCCGAACCTCAACTAAGACTACTTGCCGACCCCTGGCCTAGAGGGTTGTTTCCAAAATGAAATTTTCACTCTGTAGCGGAAAGAACGATGATTCGAAACTTCGTGGCAAATTAAAACTGTATTCAGGACAAAGACTCGAACTCACTACACGGAGATGCGTTCTACGACTAAAAACCTCGTCACGTCTCACGGACTGTCCTCACAGCTTCAATTCCACCATTACAGTACGTACAGCAACAAAAACAAAAGACAAACAGCTGAACGAGAGCACCGGCTAAGTGCTTTGAAAACTCCAGCGCGAATGTTTCCGCCACTTAGAGCTTTCGAGCGCCTGTTCGTGAGCCGAGGAAGTATAGCGTGCCTGCCGGTAGCATGGAAAGACCCGTTAATGACTAGCCTTTGCATGAAAGCCTGGGCCCCTGATCGTTCTCCGGGAGACTACGGTGGCGATTCACAAAGCCGGCACTACTCAGAAATGCGCTTTTATACGCCTATCGACTTTAATATTAATCAGCCACTTCAATCGATCAATTACATTTAACAGTCACTTGATACAATGGGCAATAAAGTGTTCCACGGTGTTTTATTGCGACGGACAAAAGGCTGTGACGGTGCATCTCTACGAAAAGTTTATTACGTCCTTTGAAATTAAAATTTGATAAGTTTCTGAGTTTAGTGCCGAGTTTGCTGCCGTGCTACGAGGACAACAATATTCTGCCACTTTTGATTAGATCGGTTTTTCAGCTTATGGTGGAGTATAAGCTGCGTTGATTAAATGTGGCATGTCACATAATTATTATTCGTGAAACTACTCGGGCCTGACATTCATTTTTTCCAATCAGTGACTTTTTTCTTCTTTCGTACCAAAAACAAAAAATCAAAGTCTCGTACACCTACGCGACAGCTTCATATTATCAGTATCTTATTACACTAGTAGATGTCTTTCCCGGGTATAATACACTTGCACCACATACATCTTCCAAGACAAGCATAATTAATTATAACGACTCTACTAGGAGAAGCAGGAGAAGGTTGCTATCGATGAGCCACTTAAATGAAAGTGTAATAAATTCTTTGAAAAAATCAATCTTGTGCCAGACCTATATAATTTAATCTGTTATTTTCGGACGGTTTCGGCAATTGCTGTCATCAACAGGAGATCAACAAAATATTTAACATCAAAGACAACAAGATAACATTTTTCCTGAATACAGCAACGTCCAATTCACAGTAAATATTGCGACCGTTTCTGAAAAATTGTCCATTTTACATCGTTTAGTAAGTATTCCTTCATTTGATCTTTAACTATTACTAATAATTTTTTTTTTTCAAAGTCCAAAGCGGCTATAGTTTGCTACCTAAAAACAAGTAATAAATTACCCTGATAAGGAAATACATATATTTTCCGTTAAAGTGGAACACCTTGCTTTTTACTTCACTAACACACAAGTCACTGTTAAAGCTATATTTGAAAAATTAAGATGCCTTCCATTGACCCAATGAAGGCGAATGAGATGCTTCAGTAGGCCAAACAGTTACCATAAGTGGCCAAATATGTAACATCTGGAAATACTACATACACTACAGTAGTCAATAAATACTGTGTTTTTTACTGTCAGTGGTTTTTATCTTTAATTTATCTTATTATCTGAAATTGAAAGCAAGTATTCTAAACCAAAGAGTCCGAAGGTAGGAATGTAAAATCTAAGGAAAAAACAACACATTTCTTTGATCATAACAACACAACAATTAAAGTTCGTAATGAGGAACATCACTTTGTTCCTAGTAGCGTACTCAGGCCTAGGCGTAGACAATATTAGGAGTGGCTCACTCGTGGCAACTCACACGACAAGGCATTACAATTCTTGATGTCCGTGTACAACATGTAACATAAAAATTATTAATGGTGTGACCTGATCGTGCTTTCAAATAATGGCAATAGAAATTAAACTACCATTGCAATATCTTTACGACGTTCCAGTCATTATCTAATCAATCACGTGTTGCATATCTAACTTGGTCTCACTGTTGCTTCATGTCTTGATAGAACAACTCATCACCTATTTTTCTAACGTTCTTCCCTCTTGAGCGAAGTCGCATAACTAGCTATGGTGTGGTTAATTTACTGAGCGATGATTACAAAGAGGTGGATCGATTGCTTGGCCATCCCGTTCACCTGACTGTCCCCTGGTATTTCTTGTGTGGCGACTGGATTTATTGATGAACCAACTCTTCTTGTACGTATTGTCTTTCACCAGTATGAAATACACCAGGCATTATTTAACGAACGCGAAATTCATTGAGGCGACTAGCGGAGACCTATATTCAGGCATGAGGTAGTCACTCCGACTATTTCCTCTGATACCTGATAACAGTATACCAGCTGCACTGACGCACTTATTTTGCAGTATGTAGGAACTCAAGATAGAATAAATCTGTAATGGTGCATTTCCTGCCCCTTGTTGACCTACCTCTTTCACGGGAAAAGTCCATTCCTGACGTTCTGCGTCAACTTTATGAACACCATTTATATTTACAACCTACAACTGTTTTACATATGTTGCCTTAACAGAAAAGCCAGAATAGGTTTATTTTTAAAGTACATCACACAGAAGGTTTCCGCGGATAGCGATACATTGTTGAAGGCGTTATATGGATCATGTCATTATGTTCTTAATTATGTCTTGAGAATAGTCTCAGCGCTGATGACTCAACTGTTAAGTGCCCTAAAACGCCAATCATCATCAGAAAATTTCTCTATCCTCCCAAAGCGCGGCTTTCAGTTCATCAGTATCGGGCAGTTGACAAGAGAAAAATGTTTGTTGATGAGAAGAACCTACAGATAAAATTCAGCAAGGATTAAAGATCACGTGATATTGCAGGATATTACAGAATCGTGAGAGTAGTCCATTTGGAAAGTGGAGCCTTAATCCAGTCACTCACTTACAGGCCGAATAGCTTGAAAGTATTACTTGTCCCAGTATTATCGTAAGATTTCTTGACTGACAAACATACTAAGATAGAAACCTCCCATTTCACATCGCAAGCTATGTCAGTTATGGTCAGATATGTCCAGCAATGTGCAGAAATTTTGCCAACTCACTTGATCGACCTACCGTAAATTTTGAGGCACAGAGTCTAATGACGAAACCTTCAATCCTGTTTATCAGAGTCTAGTGCAAAGGTGTGCATTGTTTGTAATGTTCTATAATAGAAAAATTCATTGCAGTGCTGCACAAACTACTCGGATGTTTTCTGGGGTTCTTCATTTCAGATTATAAATCTACAACTACGTCTTTACTCTAGAAATCACATCTAAGTGCCCGGTTGAGGGTTTATCCAGCTACCTAGGTCCTATTTATGTTCCGTTTTATTTCCGAATAGCGCGCGCCGCGAAATAATGGCTACATAGGCTATCTCTGTTCAAGCTCTTTCTCGTATTTTGATATGATGATATTTTCTTATCGATAATCTTTTGACACCATGTCGGTGAGAGTCACCAATATATTTTCGCATTTGACGGAGAAAGTCGCTATCGAAGTTTCGTAAGGAGATCTCGCCGCAATGAAAAACGCAGTTGTAATGATTCCCACGCCTATTCCTGTTCATTTCCGTGACACCCTTTCCCCTGTATCGGGACAGTACAGAACGAACTGTTCTCCTTTGTACTCTTTAGATATCCTCCGTCAATCCTGCCTGGTAACGATCTCATACTGCACAGCAAAATTCCAAAGTACATCTGTTGCATCTTCTAAGTGTTCTACCAATAAAAAGCCGTTTTTGTTTCTCCTACCTCACAACATTTTACATATTTTCTTTATAATTTACGTCTGTCGTCATAGTAATTCCTAGGTATTTAGTGGAATTTGTGACCTCTAGATTTGACTGATTTATCTTGTACATGAATTTTAGTACTCACGTGGACAGCTTCAGTGTTTCCATTATTGATTAAATGCTACTATTCGCACGATATAGATATCTTATCTTAATCGTTATGCAGCTGGTCTTGATCTACAGATGACTTTACTAGAAGGTAAATGACAGCGTAATCTGGACACAAGAGAACTAATATCAGATTTTCTCGCAGATCGTTTATGTAAATAGGGGATAGCACACGCTAGACAAATATCGTTTAGATGTGTACAGCTCGAATCATTGAAGTACAACGTATATATTCACCAAGGACAGGGAGCGTAATTAAAGTATGTGCTTCATTCGGTTGTGGAAGGTGACTCATGGTTTCACTTTCAAAAATATAAAAAAAACTGTATTGTGACTCTCCTAGTGTGATATGTATTTGTTTGAGATATTACCATTTTCCAACAATTCAATTTTCAACCATTTTCATTTTTTGCTGATTACAGCATCATCTAACACGAAAAGAAGAAAAATGTGCTATATAAAAGTTGGACGAGGCCTGTCCGTCAATTACAACGAACTGTGGCGTCTCTAAAAGGAAATCTCCAATACAGTGATATATTTCAAACGATTATTCCATAACAGTGCAATCTGATTAAAAGCCGTTTGTGAAGTACGGTGTCAAAAGCCTTCTGGATATCTAGAAATACGGAATCAATTTCAGATCCTTTGTCGATGATACACGCCAGTTCATTAGAGAATGAACTAGTTTGCTTTTAATAAGAACGATATTTTCTAAATCCATGTTGACCTTTACTCCATAGATCGTTAAGTTCATGTCTGAGCAGACGATATGTTTCATATCCCTGCTGCAGATCGACCACAGTGATATAGTTCTGCCGGCCGCGGTGGCCGAGGTGACTGAGGCGCTCCAGTCACGGTCAGCACGGCCACTACGGTCGGAGGTTCGAATCCCCCCTCGGGCATGGATATTTGTGCCGTCTTAGTTCGTAAGTAGTTCGTAAGTAGTTTGTAAGTTTAGGGACTGATGACCCCGTAGTTAAGTCCCATAAGCTTAACAAACATTTGAACATTTTTTGATATAGTTCAGTAAAGTACTTGGATACTCCTATTGCCTTTCTTGAAAAGTTTTAGTAATAGTTGCTCACCTCGCAGATTGACTTCCATTAACATAAAGCTGGACCCCCCCCCCCCCCCTCCAGGGAAAGGGGAATGACATTGACATCATAAACAGAAAGAAACCGCTATTTTATTGGACATTTTTATTCTCCGTGGAAAAAATGTGTTACTCTTCTGTGAAACATTGTCTTTTTCGTTTCATGATAGATGGTGATGTAATCCACAAAACAAGAGTTGAAAATTGTTGAAAAACGGTAATATATCTAACAACTAGATACCTGACTCTTTCTTTGGGTTTAACACTTCCACTTTCAGCAAACAGTTGAGTTGGAATATACAGTGAAAAGTCGTTGCAGAAGGATCATTTCTGTCACGAAACAGGCTAGATTACCTTTGACGAACTCCTTCAATATTTCTATGAGCCTCAAAGTACGAGGAAATGATACCTACTTTCTCAGCATTTTTTATCATTGTAGACAAATAGCGTTTAGATGTCTACAGTTCGAATCATTGAAGTACAACGTATATATTCACCAAGGACAGGGAGCGTAATTAAAGTATGTGCTTCATTCGGTTGTGGAAGGTGACTCATGGTTTCACTTTCAAAAATATGAAAAAAAACTGTATTGTGATTCTCCTAGTGTGATATGTATTTGTTTGAGATATTACCGTTTTCCAACAATTCAATTTTCAACCATTTTCATTTTTTGCTGATTACAGCATCATCTAACACGAAAAGAAGAAAAATGTGCTATATAAAAGTTATATATTTTTTTTCACGGACAATCGAAATCTGCAATAAAATTTCCATATATACGAGGGGTGTTCAAATGTAAAGGTACGAAATGACACTATTGGCAGAATTGAAGTTATTATCCAAAAGTAATCAGCAGAGGCCTGAGCATAAATATCCCACTGTTTAACGAGCCAAAGGATTTTATGTGGCTGTGACAAAAGCCAGTCCTCTGCTGTGTCCTTCATTTCCTCATCCGAGTTGAAGCTCTTCCCTTTGAGATGTTTATCACCGGATCAAACAGATGGAAGTCACTGGGCGGATGCTCAAGCGCTTCCACCTGTTATTGTGAAGCTCCTGTTCTCACGAATCCTCGCTTCAGCTCAAACCTCCAAATCGTTTGTAATCGAAGATGGGCGACCGGAGCGGTCCTCATCATTGACGTTGTCAGTCATCTTTGACTTCTCGTACCCACTTACGCACTTTGCTTTTACTCATAACAGTATCACCGTACTCTTCGCAAATCTGTCGATTAATTTCTGCATCTGAAGAACAAAACAAACTACAGAATGATCTAAATAAGATATCACTATGGTGTAAAAATTGGCAATTGATTCTAAATAATGAGAAGTGTGAAATCGTCCATACGAGTACGAAAAGAAACCCGTTAAAGCCGGTCGCGGTGGCCGAGGAGGCTTAGGCGCTTCAGTCACAGCCTGCACGGCCACTACGGTCGGGGGTTCGAATCCCCCCTCGGGCACGGATATTTGTGCCGTCTTTAGTATAAAGTAGTTCATAAGTAGTCTGTAAATTTAGGGACTGATGACCCCGTAGTTAAGTCCCATAGGCTTAACAAACATTTGAACATTTTTGAAACCCGTTAAACTTTGTTTACAATATAAATCAATCAAAAGTGAAAGCCGTAATCTCCGCTAAATACCTAGGAATTACTATTACTTCAGAAAGAACACGTAGATAATGTTGTGGGAAAGGCGAACCATGGACTGCGTTTCATTGGTAGAACTCTTAATAGATGCAACAGAGCTACAAAAGAAACTGCATACACTACAGTTGTCCATCCATTTTTGGAGTATTGCTGCCCAGTGTGGGATCCTTATCAGGTGGGTTTGACGGAGGGCATCGAAAGAGTACAAAGAAAAGCAGCTCGTTTCGTATTGTGACGATACAGGGGAGGCAGCGTCACGGAAATGATACAGGATCTGGGATGGGAATCATTACAACAACGGCGTTTATCGCTGCGGCGTGGCCTATTTACGAAACTCCAATCGTCAACATTCTCCTCCGAATGCGAAAATATATTGTTGAATCCCACTTACATAGGTAGAATAGATAATCAGAATAAAATACGAGAAATCAGAGCTCGAAATGAGTGATTCAGGTGTTCTTTCTTCCCGCACGCTATTCGAGAAAGGAATGGGAGATAAATAGTATAAGATGGTTGAATGAACCCTCTGCCAGTCACATAAATGTGATTTGCAGACTATCCTATGTAGATGTGTCATACCTTTTCATTTTAACAACCGTCAGAAATCGATATCTCTGGAGCAGCACAATTTGAAATTAGTCTGTAGTAAAAGTTGTAACGTTTAGAAGCGGGTCATGGAATAGTTATCTCGATATGACTGAGGCCTGAGTTCAACATCAAACCAGGGTGAAGTTCGGTTTATCAAAAGGTAACCCCTATTTCTTATTCTCTGTTCGTATTCAAATGTTCAAAATGTTTCTAATCTATGGGACTTAACTGTTTGGTTACTGGTCCCAAGCTTACAAACTACTTAAACTAAGTTAAACTAACCTAAGATGCGAAAAATTTCATTGAAAAATTTTCTCCATCTGGCTTCGTTCTTGTGATAGTGGTAACATGAGAAACTTACAATAAAATGCTCCCTGGCAACAAAGCATTGGTTTTTCGAAAAAGAAGTTCCCTACAAAAATGCGTATTTTTTCACGTATAATATCAATATGCACAAAAAAATTAAAAAAAAATACAGGGGTTAACACTTGGAAAAATGAACGTGACTTTAAAATCAGCTTCTTCAAAGCTTATAAGTTTTCGCAGAGAATGTTGTTGCAGATTTGTTTCGCTCCAGAGATATATGACGGTATAGTTTGAAATTGGACGCAATATATATTCTCCACCATTCCATTTTGTGCAATATGCTACAGCAGCTACTATCAATCGCTTCCCTTAGATTAATCTTAACTTAAAAAGATAACTTTTGTTTGACAGAGCAGACTGTCGCGTTATTATGATGCCGATATAATTTTTATAATGCATGTGAACTGTGGAAATTATATCACCGAAGCCATAGGCTACTGTATATAGCATCTCTGCAAGATATAGGACTACCATAATGACTGCTCAATGTGCCAAAACCAGTTTAATCTTGTTTCCATAAAGCTAATTGATCAAGGAATATAATTAAATGACGATAAACAAGTGATAGCCATTGAAAAAGCTTGAGGGGTAGAGACAGACAGACAAAGAAACAGAGGAAAACTTCAGAATGGACAGTGACTGACCAAAGATGGCGCTCAGTATAGAGAATGGAAGAGTTGATGGATGGCCATACTTGAAAATAAAGAATTCAATAAAAACTGACCATATTCACCTGTAACAAATCCGAATATACTAAAGAACGCAGAAAAATCTTATGATCCAGCAATACTTTAAATATCTTGGAAAAAAAGAAGGAAAGTTAACTTTCACAGTAACTAAAGACAGCAAAATTAAACTTATAGTTACCAACAAACTGTCTTAGCTGAAACTTCCTGGTAGACTAAAACTGTGTGCCGGAACCGGAAGTCGAACCTGGGACCATTGCCTTTCGCGGGCAAGTGCTCTACCAATGAATTATCCCGACTCGTCGCACAGCTACGCCTCACAACTTCATTTCTACCAGTTCCTTGCCTCCTACTTTCCAAACTTCACAGACGTTTTCCTGCGAAACTTGCAAGACTAGCATTTCCGGAACAATGTTGTGGGCCGGAGACGTGAGTCGTGTCGGAATAGCTCAGTGGTAGAGCGCTTGCCGGCGAAAGCAATGTTCCAGGTTCGAGTCCCGGTTCCGGCACACAGTTTTAATCTGCCAGGAAGTTTCATATCAGCGCACACTTCACTGCAGAGTGAAAGTTTCATTCTGTCTCTTAGCTTATTGCATCAATCTATCATCTTGAAAGCAACACACATCTAATCATTTAAGGATTTACTGTAGTTGTTATAAGTCAGATCGTCGTATCGCCCACAGTAACTTAGCAATTGGATGCATCGTGATATGCACCTATTATCCTCATACTCATATATCTGTTTACTAGATAACTGTCGATTTTGCCACTGAATTTACGTATATATTGTGTTGTGTGAGCGATCAAGCTCATGAAGGCTGGTTTGTTTATTTCCTGATTTCATACATTATTTCTGAAGCTGATAAATAGTCACAAGGTGACTGAATGATTATAACTTTTATATTTCATATTATAATATTTTAATTTAGGATGGTTATAGTCAAACTTAAGTCAAAACAAATCTTTTCTGTTATGAACTCTGCTACGTTTGGAAGGTATGGCGATCTTCCAATGAGAGTGTGGCTAGGGCACAAGGCCGCTGTGGTCAAGTGAAATACAGGGCCGGTGTGGGTGGAGAGCTCCCTTGGAGCTGGAGGACCACTTCTTCATGGAAGAAGAAGGACCTACCTGGTTAACTGGAGTGATAAGTTTATTACAGTGATATAACCTGCGCGGCAAACGGCCATGTCAGAACTTTGCCGATGGATAATGTGAGCCGGGTCAGTATTTCATCTTTTTCGAATATTCCATGTTGTTGTTATTTTGAGGGGACTAAACAGCTTCGTCATCAGTCTCCAATATTCCATTTCGGGGTTGTAGCTGATCAATGTATATGATACTACACGAGAATTAATGTTATTAATCGGACTAAAACTTGAACTACTTTAAGTTGACGCTTATTTCATGTTGTGTTATCGCGAAATGAACTTAGTTTCTGGGCATCTTCAAAAATTTCTTAAATGAGGATTTTGCTACCATTCTCATACCGCAGTTAAACCATATCTTCAAGTAATTTTAAAAGGTTTATTACTAATTGAATACCTCTAGTAGATACATTTTGAGTCTGAATAAACATTATTTAACTTAATTATCTGACGTTGCCTACTTCGTTTGTAAACGATAGAATAAAACCTCTTTTATTAATTATACATTATCTGAATTTTGTATATCATTATTATTTCGCAAATGTTAGCCTATGCATAGAGTGTTTGACTGCCGGAAGACAGGCACGAGGTACCGTTTGAAATTTGTTGTTTGTAGTTGCTGAGCGAGGACTTGTACTATTCGGCCTTACAGTACATCGAGCCATATTTCATATACTGAGTCACTCATAACCCAATAAGTGTATATTGTGTTTGATCGATACATTTTGTGTGGTCGACACGAGAAAGACACGCAATGCCACAGCACCGTCTCTAACGACCTCGTTGTCGCCAAGACGTTGAGCTCTAATCTTACTACCATTCTTCGTTTCCCATCCAGTATACATGAAACAATAACAAAAACATTAACTTTATACCCCTCTCACGAAAACTCTCCAATTAGCAACTTATCTGTGGCTTAAAACATGTACTAGAGAGAAACTCTGTGAATATATTTTTAAACGAAATCATCTTCCATGGGGCCTAATACCGAATAGTTATCCTACCGGTGACTTGTTCATTTTTTTTTTTTTTCGACTTACTTTGTTGTATGGGAGTGAAAGTTTGGTGGATACAGGTTACCTTATTCATAATGTAGAGGTTACAGATATGAAAGTAGCAAGAATGATTGCAGGTACTAATAGATGATAACAATGGCAGGAGGGTATCCATAATGACGAAATCAAATAAAAACTGGGAACGAACATCATAGATGAAGCAGTTAGCTGTTAGAGCAAACAGACTGAGATGGTGGGGTCATGTTACACGCATGGGAGAAGCAAGGTTACCTTAGAGATTCATGAGCTCGGCAGCGGAGGATAAGAGGAGTCGAGGTAGACCAAGAAAAAAGTACTTAGATTCGGTGCATTATGATTTTGAAGTAAAAGGCATAACATCAGAGGGGGCATCAATGTTAGCATTGAATAGTGGATCATGGAGGAATTTTATTAGATGTACTATACTCCAGACTGAACGCTGAAAGGCATAATCAGACTTTGATGATTATTATTATTATTATTATTATTATTATTATTTTGGTACATGATTCTTCTCTTGTGAAAAAGTTGTGGCAAGGTTTGTCAACAATTTCACCATACGTGTCGGTGAACTAATGCTTTCTCCCGTTCTTCGTTTCACACAAGAGTGGAAATACCTCAGAAATGTTCCTGCGTCAGATCATTAAACAAGGGAAAAAAACATTCAGGAAGTATTCTAGGCAATAAATAGTTATCTTGGGAGCTACGCAAATATTTAAATCCGAACAGAACATTTGCATTCGCATCACACGGCCTATGTCACAGCAATTTCGAACTCGTTTAAAAAATTTCTTTTCCCCGTAAGAGTGAAATAAAAAAAACTTTTTAGTGCCGCCTAAACGGACGCTTCGCCGCCCACTTCGCATTTCGAGAGTCGAAGTTCACTCGTTTCTCCGCAGTTATAACTTCCGGCCGCGCTAACCACCTCGGCAGCGGTTTCGACATTGTGTGTAAATTTTTCGTAGCGCGTAATTGCAGCAGTCCGAGGTAGGGGAAAATTCTCCCGCTGCCCCAGCTCGGAAGGAGAGAGATAAAACGCTCTAAGGTTTCACCGGCGCGGCGGCGAACATGCATTTCACGACGAAAATGGCTACCCTCCCCGCGCGCCGCTCACTTATTCACGTGGCCAAAAAGGCGCATCACGCAATTGGCTAGTTTCCTTTGTACGCTCCGGCGAGCATACATAATAGACCGCGGTGGGCGCTACCCCCGCTTTGGCCACGTCGCTTTCCTCCTCCCACCCCCTCCCACGGCGCCCGCCGGGCCGCTCGGCCAATGAGAAGCCGCCGCGACAACAGAGACCGTAATGACACCCCTCGCTGCCACCACGCAATTTCGACAGTACATTCATTACACAAAATGGAGATTGCTCCTGTGTTCTCCAGGTAAGCAATAATCGATAACGTTCGCTCTTTCTCCCGTTTCCTCTTTTTGCCTCTCCCCGGCTGCCTTCTACTCCCTTTTCGCCGAGTTGGAAATTATTGAAATTTTCGGAGCCCCTGGAAGAGGAGGAGGAGGAGGGGGGGGGGGGAAGAGGGCGCACGGAAGACGGTGCAGCTTCGGTGCGCGCGTTGCATGACGGGAACGGCGCCGAGGGCGGTGGCTGAACTTGCGCACCACGTTGCGTGGCGGGCGAGGGCATTACGCAGTCCACGTGAAGTGGCGTCCATAATGCATGCCTCCGGGCACACGTGTCCCCGCTAAACTATTCACACGGACGCCGCTCGGCGGATTGCGCAAAAGGTACGGCGCGGCGCTGAAACATTGAAACCGGGCCGCCTCCTCCGCGGCCATGTAATCTTAATGCCCGCGCCGCGCCGAGGCGGGACCAATGACGGGTTTCGCGCGGATTAATCTCTAATAATTCGAGATTCAGAACGAGCCACGTCCGGTCTGTTCCCCGGTGTACACACTAGGGGCCGATTCGCCTCGTCCGACGTCGGTCGCGATGAATAATGAACGTTTACAATCCGCTCGCTCCCCCCTCCGCCCCGGGATGACTAGCGTCTGCTCGTCGGCGGAAGCGGACGTTAACGTTGGGTTTGCCTCGGTGAGGTGCTACAGGTCCGAAGTCGTTTGCATTATACACGGGCGACGCGATAGATAAAAGTCGATACCTGTGTAAGATCGTGCGCAGGCGATACTCAACGATTATATTACTATCTGAACAGCACAGCAGAAACACACGCCCTCACCAAAATAAAACTCTCTCTCTCTGTACCATCACATAACACTGCAATCTTCTCTAAATCATTTTCTGTATTTGGAACATGTCTGTGGAACAACCTTCCTCAAAAGTTAAGAGAGATAAAATCAATTCAAAGCTTTAAAAGACAGCTAAGGGTTCACCTTCTGTCACAATAGCCATCTTTTTCTTCACTTACCAGTCTGTTTTTTGTTTTGTTTAGTATATAACATTATATCACGTCATGGGTTAGCGGAGACGTGGTATATGGTCCTTCAGTATTGCCAACTTTTATTTTATGGTCGCCCTCTTGGAAAACATATTCAGATATGACCGATTTCTCTGTTTGTACCAGGCGGCAATTCCTCTTCTGTTCAGTAAGACAAGTGTTGACACTTCCTTTTCCTAAACCAAACCACAGCTACAAGGAATTTTATATACAACCGGTGTGTCCCAAATCGTGTCGTACATCTGTAGTCAATTCCTCCTCCCCCCATAAATGTTTCCCTTTCCTTTCGTCCGCAGAGATCTCCATTCATATATATCTCCACTTCCTCCCATCAATTGGCACTGTCATTTTTCAATCTTCTCCTCTTTCACTAATCATTTTCCCCCCTTCTGTTTATATTAAACTTAATTCAAATGTGTTAAACATCTATCTCCATGTAAATGTTCAAATGTTTGTACAGCTTATGGGACTTAACTACGGGGTCATCAGTCCCTAAACTTACAAACTACTTATGAACTACTTACGAACTAGGACGGCACAAATATCGATGCCCGAGGGGGGATTCGAACCCCCGACCGTAGTGTCCATATAAATATCTCTTGTTATTATAAATATTACTTTGATTTTTGTGTTATTATTATCATTATTATTTTTAGTATTATCATATATTGTTATTATTAATATTATTAATACAGTGTTTTTGTCATTAAATCCTTTGTTTATGTTGTTCCTGATCAGATGTAAGAGAAGGCCCGATGGCCCAAATCTGGTCACGTTAAATAACCAAATAAATAAATAAATACTCTTGTCCATGCGTTCGTGGAAATCGCGTAATGTTTTATCCTATTATCTGCACTGTACTTGTCTTATTACTTTGCATCATACAGTGCAAACTTTTCCCTGACGTTCGTCTTCGGGTGTGGAAGACATCATCAGAGATAAAGCGGCGAACTGCGACAAGATGTAAATCGCACTTCAATCACGTGACGGCGGCTACGAAATTATCTTGCCAATATTATTGATAGAGGGCAATCGATTGTCAACCTGCTGCTACAACACTTATATCCAAGTTTTGTCGCAATTCAACGCCTTCCTCTTTTCTGTTAAAAATATTACGGAGTTTGGAAATATCTATAGCTTCTCTATAAGTCCGTGCTTAGTAATGTGAGGTTTTAGATTTGACGCTACTCTCGGTAAATTTTAGGGTCGACTGAAGCACGAGATAATACAAGTTGCCTTTGAACCATGTCGTTGGCATGTTGTATCGTATGACTCGAAATAATCACCAATTTCTTTTGTTATGAATAAGTCATTAACTTTTACAATAGAAATTGATCAATTTACGTTCATCCATCCACTTACGCGAGTCCAGTGATTCAATAAAAAAAAAAGCAACTTTGATCGTTCGTAATGGTAATTACTTGGCAGGACACAAGTGGTGAAGGAAAGTTTATTTGCGAGTAGGCTAATGGAAAATTTTATTTTATGAGGTCTGTCTTTATGAGTTTTCTTTCAGAATGTTGTTTCCTGTTTTTTGTTTTGTTCAGTATATCATAGTACATCACGTCATGGGTTAGCAGAGACAAGGTGTCGGGTCCTTCAGTATAGCGAACTTTTATTTTATGATCGCCCTCTTCGAAAACATATTCCGATAAGGTCGATTTCTCTCTTTATACCAGGTGGCAATTCCGCTTGTGTTCAGTCAGACGAGTGCTGACACAACCTTTTAGTAGTATCGGTGTAAACCAAACCACAGCTACAAGGAATTGTATATACAACCGGTGTGTTCCAAATCGTGTCGTACATCTGTTGAAGATCTTTGATTTTCTTTAACCTTCCTAGTCGGTATTTAAAATAGTTTCCACCCCACACTTGCTTAGCACTTTTCCAATTCGATCCGTAAACTTAAGAGAGAGACGGAAGAAAAAAATTCCCGTTGAGCGGCCGATGTTCCTTGTTTTCCATACTCTCTCTCTCTAGGAGGAAGTACTCGATCAATCTCTCTTAAAAGTCGGCCACATATGTTCAACCTCATCTTTCAAATAAATCGGTGGAAAAATTTGTCCACCCTGCCTCTTTTCTTTTTTTTTTTTTTTTTTTTTTTTTTTTTTAAAAAAAATCAACAGACACGTCTTTATGGGAAAGTTTTACTGTTCGCTGCGGTGGAATGGCCGAGCACTCTAAGGCGCCTTGCTGCGGAGCGCACAGTTGTTCCCCGTCGGAGGTTCGTGTCTCCCCTCGGGCATGTGTGTGTGTGTGTTGCCCTAGGGACAGTTTAAGTAGTTTGTAAGCCTAGGGAGTGATAACTTCAGTAGTTCAGTCCCAAAGGTTTACAACGACCACTGCCTGTCAACATGAAATTTTAAGTGAAGTTAGACCAGCCGTAAAAGCTTACAGACAGTTGACAATTCGAAACATATGGAGGATAGTTAAATAGGCAATAATAGAGTGGCCACGTCGCAAGCAAAGTGAGGAAAAGTGAACAACTCTTCACCATGTTTGCAGAAGTCAAATAAATACACGGTACACGATAGTATGTGTGAAAAATACAGAACCTATGGTAAAATACAAGGTGCAACAACCCCGTTTTCATTTTCTTTTCAGCACTAGCTACTTACAGAAACATGTGGTTTATTTTAAAATACGCGCACAGTCAACGTGAATGTGGAATAGAGATTGCAGAACTGTACGGCACATAGAATTCTAGAGGCGGCGGAGAGAGTTGTAGTGTTATTGATACCTAAAATGGCGGCGCTCTCAGTTGAAGAATAGCGTGTATTTATTCGTTTTCTCCATTTGCGCGGTGTGTCAACCGACTGAAATTCATCATCAGTTGAGTGAGGCATGTGGCTATGATGTCACACATGTGTCCTTTGTGCGTTTGTGGGTGCGAAAATTCAGGTATGCCAGGAAGTCGTGTGATAACACAGCATTGCACCAGTCGGTCTGACGATAGAGCGAGTGGAGGAATTTGTTTTAACGATCGCAAAAGATATTTGTTAAGCTTATGGGACTTAACTGCGGGGTAATCAGTCCCTAAATTTACAAACTACTTACAAACTACCTTATAGTAAAGACAAACAAACATCCCTGTCCGAGGGAGGATTCGAACCTCCTACGCGGGAGGCCGCGAGATCCGCAACGTGCCGCTCCAGACCACTCGGCTACTCCTGCGCGCCTGACGATCGCAGGACTGTGAAACACATAGCCTCAAAGTTAGCATCTACGTGGGATCAGTGCACACAGTCTTGTACGAGGACCGGAAAATGCGAAAATTGTCCTCGAGGTGGTTGCCGCGAATGCTGATCGATAACCACAACACCGATTTAAACACGAGAATGATCTTCGTGTGTTCGTGTATAACATATAAAAAAAACAGCTTACAGGCTATATTTTAACAGCAAATCATTTGTAATAAGGTAAATTCGTAGTTTATTACTTTTGGGGGTGCAGCTATACCCTGTGCAAACGTTTCGAGTGTTTTGGAGAGATATTTGGCAACTGCTTATCTTTAAAAACAACAAGAGAGTAGCTCCATAAATTACAGTACACAGTATCACCACAGAGACAGCTAAATAACATATCACAGTGTCTGCATGTATAGAATTTCTGTCACTTCTGGGGTAGTTATAAAGCATCAATTATCACTTTTCGAAAAATGAAAATTAACTGAATTTTTTTCCGTTTCTTTGCAGGTAATTATCTGCAGTTATAAGGTACGTAGATGTAGAAATGTAGATGTCGGTTTTCAGTTTCAAGACTAGCAAGCTACGTTCGCTGTCTATGTCTAATTTGTCCAATAAGAAATATAGACAAATTTTTCAACACCTATGGCAGGTAAGAAAAAAATATTAAAACATAGGTGGTGTAAGAGAGTGTCTCTCGATGTCTTATTCTTCCTTGTGACGCACTACTTTCTTTGTGTTACTGAAGATGAGAGAATTGTAGAAAGATATAAAAAAGCCAAGATCGCTGATCATCAATTTTTATTTAAGACGACCGGTTTCGCAGAACTATGTCAGCATCATCTGGTCCAATAAAATCATTTTACAAGGCCATAATCTTGTAATGTCAATCAGTTGTTATATGACATAATTTACAGTGCATAGGTGCACTATGCCATTATAATAAAACATAATTATCACAGTGAGTGATAGTTTGCTATTGTCACTCACTGTGATAATTATGTTTTATTATAATGACATAGGGCACCTATGCACTGTAAATTATGTCATATAACAACTGATTGACATTACAAGATTATGGCCTTGTAAAATGATTTTATTGGACCAGATGATGCTGACATAGTTCTGCGAAACCGGTCGTCTTAAATAAAAATTGATGATCAGCGATCTTGGCTTTTTTATATCTTTCTACAATATCATAATTGGATCGCCTCCTAGAACATAAACCAACTCAGGTGAGAGAATTATATATGAAGTATCTATGTATAGGTACGTAACTCGCCTATTTTTACTAAAGCACAAGTCTGCAAATTGCACTACTCATAAATGAAACTTGCTTGTAAGAGTTCCTTTGTAACACTGTTAAATTATTGCTCATGCTAACTTTGTTTTAACACACTGTATGAATGCAATTACGTATATAAGAGCGACCAAGCTCGACAGCACGTCTGTCTGTCATGACAGCCGAAACCGTTGTCGAAAACATTAAAATAAACTTTAGAAAAGCAGATTCTTATACATAATCGATCGCAGCGGTTAGCAGGTGTGTCCTCGATGTCTGCATAAACTGATCTGAATAAGGAAGCGCAACCATGTCGGTGGCTAAAGCGATTCATCTGCCTTTTCGCATATCTTTTGTCAATAATTTTCATAATATCAAGCGATCTAAAACAAGAAAATTACAACTTGATATTGCGAGATGTTTTATTATGGAACGTAAGTAAATTTACTAAACAGTATAATATATATATTAGTTTATGAGGTCCTTCTATGCAAATGAAATCAGGTTTTTATGCCTCACGAGTTTCGCCTTCTAAAATAAGAAAATTACAACTTGATATTGCGAGATGTTTTATTATGGAACGTAAGTAAATTTACTAAATAGTATAATATATATATTAGTTTATGAGGTCCTTCTATGCAAATGAAATCAGGTTTTTATGCCTCACGCGTTTCGCCTTATTTTATTTACGAGGCATCTTCAGTTACCTGCAATGTATACATGTTCATGTTTTCCATTAGTTCGTCTTTTTACGTTTATGGTAGTTTGTTATAAACATTTCTGGCGTTTCCACTTTCTATGAGTATCTATATTTTAATTTTATTATGACTTCATTTTTTTGTATATAGTGCTCTACATGTGGTGTTCCCCTGGTTGGCTGTTTTCCTTCTTTTATTTATGTCGTAGGAAAAAAGGATGTTTTGGAGGAGGTAAGTCTGGTGATCTGGCACAAAAATAGCGGAACGTTTACAAACACACACACACACACACACACACACACACACACACACACAAAAAAACAAAAAAAAAAAAAAAAAACAAAAAAAAAAACAAAAAAAAAACACGTAAAGCGATGTGACCGACGTTCCAATGGCTAGGGATTCGACCTACAGCAAAACAAATACACTTCAGAAAGGGGTAGCGAAACGCATGATTATCCGCAGCTTATCGGAGCATGGTACAGGGAGTGGCAGTTCAGCGTCCACATAAACAAAAGTAAAGTGCTGTTTTTACATAGAAAGAAAGATCCGACATTAGGCTATATAAATAAGCAATAGCAGGACAATCAATGTAAACACGCCACAAAATGTATGACATAAGGAGCAATCTGAAATGAAATGGCCAAAGAAATTAATCGTTGTTCAGGCAGATTCCAGACAAATTCATGCCAGCCGCGGTGGCTGAGGAGACTGAGGAGCTCCAGTCACGGTCTGCACGGCCACTACGGTCGGGGGTTCGAATCCCCCCTCGGGCATGGATATTTGTGCCGTCTTTAGTATAAGGTTGTTGATAAGTAGTTTGTAAGTTTAGGGACTGATGACCCCGTAGTTAAGTCCCATAAGCTTAACATGTGCAGACAAATTCATTAGAAGATCCCTAGGTAGAGTATTCCGCCAACAATGGAAGTTGGTTACAAAACATTCGTTTGGCACACGCTTGAGTACTGGCCATCAGTGTGGTATCCTTGCCAGATAGATTTGACAGAAGACATAGAGAAGATCCAACGGAGAGCAGCACGATTCGTTACGTGCTTATTTGTAAGCGCGAAAGTGTCACAGAGGTGATCCTAAGGACAACACAGACACTCACAAGAGAGTCGTTCTGTATTTCGGTACGAATTTCTGTTTAAGTTACGAGAGCATACTTTTCTCGAAGAGTCAACCAGTGTATTGATTTCTCCAACGGAAATCACGCGAAAAGAGCACGGGAGTAAAATTAGACTATTAGGGACCCCAGAGCCCAAACAAAGGCCTACTACCAATAGATTTTTCCGTCAACCATAGGCGGCTTGAGTAGGTGGAAGTGACAACGGACATAAACCCACCACACACCGTGAGGTGGCTTGCGGATTATCGATGGACATGTAAATGTAGAAAACTGTGTAAAGCGTAATTTTCAAATTTAGTAAAAAGAAGGAACTGAAAAATATTATCTGATCGTTCCATTAACTCGACTGTAATTCCACTCAACTGCTTTGCGATCATTTGGATATAGCAGTTAAATCAAGTACTATTTGCAACGTTCATCACCTCTCAAATCAGTTCTCCACCAAACATTGCGTGTTCCCCGACACACTGCACGGTGCCCGCTTCGAACATTATTCCGCATTACACAATAACAGCATTCGTCAAGTGACGCACCGTTTCTGTATCACCTCGTTTACATTGTTATCCAAATCCGGATTTCGAAACTAATTTCCAATTTACGCCTTTGGTTGATTATGTCAACATTCCCAAACCGACTTTGGAAATCCGCTTTTGTGAAGTTTTGAAACGTGCTTGACTTCTCAGGTTGCGTCTTTTAATTAAGAATTTTCAGTTAATATGGATTTATGGTTTCTACAAGTACTGAAAGAAAAGTATAAATATTAGACTGAGCACTGGTCGTCTCACTTTCTAGGAAATTGGTGGTCGCGTGGAATCTGTGGGATACAGGATCAACATTGCACTGTTAGCTTTAATTATCCTCAGATTTTGCATAAATAAGTAAACAAAACGAAAGGGAAAACATGTTAGGTATTACAATAGCAGCTACTGAACATGTATTTTATGAAAATTAACGATTGAATGTTTAGGTCCACTGCCACGCGGTTGCCTATTCCGGTAATATGTAACTGTGAGGTCCTACGCGACCATTATAGTGTTAACTAAAGAGAAACAGAGGTTTTGCTGACTAAATCAGGAACTGGAAGAGCCGTTTCTCAGACGCCATAGCCGCGGCGGAGCTGCCGAGCGTATAAAGGCGCTATGCTATGATGCGCAAGGCCGTTCCCCATCGGGGGTTTGAAACCCCTCTCGGGCATGGATGTTTTCACTGTCTTTAGTATAATTTAGTTCATAAGTATAGGGACTGATGACCCGGCAGTTAAGCCCATTAAGCTTAAAAATCATACGCCATATTTTAGTGATCTGGTAAATTCGCTTCAGGCTTAAAGTCGTAAAGGCAACAGTAATTAACGGATTACGAAATTCGTCTTTTGTCTTCCAGAAGATGTGTTGCTTGTAAACGTACTGAGTGTTGCCTGTAGCCAAGCAGATGCAGTAATCGTCAGCCGATGTGGCAACGCTCTAGTGGCAGGTGACAGTTATCAAGTTAACTTTAATGAGGCTATAGTACCTTTACACAGTCCTGTCAGAATATAAAATCTCCCCTCCATAGTACAGGTATAGCATAACATCACTTGAGGAGGCAAAACAAAATGGCACATCAAATTGCTAATGTGAATATGAGCAGCACCATTGTTTTGCCTCTGGCGACGTGACTCACAGCGGGAATTTAAATTTGAGATACAAACTCAGACATGTACCTGCAGAAAAATAAATAATAAACAAAAAGTTTACTACTCCAGGTACCAGTGATCAGTGAATTAAATCAATGGTATAAATTGGGAATTTCCATCCAGCCGGCATTCAGTGCCCACACCGAGCTGAAGAAGAGTATTTAACATAGTTTTCTTCAGTAGGAGCCGCGGAGGAGTGGCCGAGCGCATTGAGGCGCTATGCTACGATGCGCGAGGCCGTTCCCCGTCTGGGGTTCGAATCACCCCTCGGGCACAGATGTTTGTACCGTATTTAGTATAAGCTAGTTCATAAGTAGTTTGTAAGCTTCTATAATCGTCTTAATCTGTGGGGTAGAGATAGGTAGTAAACGGGTACGATAGAAGGACACTGCAGCTGTTCCTTGTACTATCATCGATACATCATATTTAACACAAACATTATAACATCACGCGAAGTTCCGTTTGACCAATAAAACTTTCAAATTAAGTTTTCTACGATCAATACAGGGAAAAGATTCCAGAAAGTCGTTATGTACTTCAGTCGAACGGATGTGTTTGACGGTCACGCACACGCGGAAATTAAAATTTTATCATGTAATGCTGTCCAATTTAACACCTTAGATAGCTGACGTGTCATGATGAAATACTCCACGTGACACACAGAAATAGAACGTGCTGACAAAAAATGGTGGCATTATCGGAATAACTGAGTAAGAGGAAAACGAAACGTGGTAGGGTGTGATGAGATCGGCAGCGACTCCTGCGCAGCGCTGTTAAATTTTCTATGGCGGAATGCACAACAGATTCTTTCTGTACGATACACGTCTCGAAAAAGCACAGGAGCGGTATTTTTGGAACTACGCTTTGTGAGGTGAATTGCGTAAGGAAGAATACTTTCTTTTTTTGTCAGATTGAGACTATTACAGGAGGTGCACTAATTCAGTTGCCACTCGACGGAACAAAACCGGCCTTCCGCGATATTTATAACGAAACCTGGTGGCAATCATTTGGAGGTACGTCTGATGTCATGGAGAATATTTATCAAAGTGACTGATGGGCATGTACTTTTGTCATTTGCTGGATTCTTTTGTGGGCCATGGGTGCGCTATGTTATATAGCAGTCCAATCAGTTGGTGCTCAAAACAGCCTGTTTCGTAAACAAAATTCTGTACGTTTTTTCTCAACGGTTCTGTATTGTTTTGGAGGCGCTGAATTCGAATTTCAATAAAATGGAATATTATAGACGTAAGTTGTAGGAACTTTAATGTACTTTCACTTGGTGTAGGGATTTTGTTGATAATATGTATATTTCAAAAATGTTCAAATGTTTGTATAGTCTATGGGACTTAACTACGGGGTCATCAGTCCCTAAACTTACAAACTACTTATGAACTAAGACTAAGGACGGCACAAATATCCATACCCGAGGGGGGATTCGAACCCCCGACCGAAGTGGCCGTGCAGACCGTGACTGAAGCGCCTCAGTCCCCGCGGCCACCGCGGCCGGCTATGTATATTTCTCAAGTTGCAGGGAGTGCAAGTGTGCGTTTTCTTTACGTTTTCGCAGAAGTGCAAAACATTTGCTCTTTTTCATTGAGTTCTTGCGCCTTTACTACTCGTCAGAAAATCAAACATGAAAAGTGCATTTTGTAGGAAATTTTGTCTCCCTTAATTTTGCTAAGAATGAATATCTTCGAGAAACTCATAGTTTTCGAGATATAAGCAAGAAATTTTATTTTTTCGTTGTGAAACCGACCTCCTACAAGGCAGAAAACTTGAAATTCGAATTCAGCGCCTCCAGAAACATACAGAACCGTTTAGAAAAAAAACTTTCAGAATTTTGTTACGGAAAAACCACCATTTGAATGGACTATAAAACCAGATTTACTGATGAACACCGCTAGGAATTAGAAGCACATCATTAGTGTTTGTCTTCATTGTGAAGAAGGCTCAACAACAAAGGAGCTTGCTTGTATAAGGAAGGCTCGTGTGTCGCCCAGGTTAGCCACAGACATTTGACGGTAATCCTCCGCTATCTGCCCATCGTTAATCAGGAAGCGTCTTTCAGACCAATGCAGACACTTGGAAAGTAGTTAATAATAAAAATATGATAATGCTTGTTATTCTACAAATAAATCTATAATGATTGTTATTGTAATTAAAATAGTACTGATTAGTATTGTACTCCAATGGTTGTCAAAAATCGCTTGACTGTACTTTAGTGACTTCTGAAACTGTGTCGTGTCTAGTTGTATGTGTATGGGTAGCTGTAAAATGAATCTGCACAATAACTCAAACTTGCTAATACGATTGAACACATTACTTTATCCAATTAGTTAAGCATGACTTTGAACAAAAACCAAATCTGTAATAAAATCCAATTCTGACCCCGTGACTTTATTAACAGAATGAGCAATTTCATCTCGGTTGAAAAATAACCTGTTTCATTAAAGACTGTAACTGTTTGGACAATAGTACATCAGCTTGCTGAAGAAGTGACTAATTATGTCACTCAAGGATTTACATTGATGTTATGACCTACCTGTGCGCAAGGAAACATGTGCAACTGCCATCAGAATTACTGCCAAGAAAAATGCTGCTCTACAAGATCAAAAACTAACCTCAGAATTCGCAGATTTGCAATGCGAACCCGCTAACTTACACAAATACTAATTTCGTCCATCTCTATATTATTTAAAACAGATAATTAATTGGGTTTCGGATGAATGACTAACACGAAACAGACCTGAGGTTGAATTTTAAACTTAGGCACTTTAAATTTTTTTCGTAAAAGGAGAACATGAACTTAAACAAAATTACACTAAAGCGCTGATTACAACTAGGGAACGTCTTACATAAATCTTTCCATGAACTCATTTACTTCTACTTTGATTTTCAACAAAAGAAAAACAAGCTAGTATTTTACACAAAGTAAATAATGGTCCTCGTCTAGATGTTGGTGTCCTAATTGTTCCTACCTCACCGAGTTTGGTTGACGGCCTTCGACAGGTAAGCAGGAGTAGTGTTGTACAAGCAGCCTTGAAATGTAGTCGCAAATTTCAGTGTGAGCTTGAATCATCCGAATACTTTTATGTGTGAAAATGTTGAAAAATATTTGAATTTGAAAAGGGTCTGTGTTTATGAAGAATAAAGGTAAACAGAGTAATTTTTTCATTACTGGGCGCTTCGCGTAATTGTAGCCCAGGTGGAGTGGCCGAGCAAGGCGCCTTGCTGCTGATATTTTAAGTAGTTTCTAATCCTAGGGGCTGATAACCATAGAAGTTAAGCCCCATATATTTACAAAAATTTGAACATCTCAGTACGTATCATTATGATATGGATATTCCACCGGTAAATCGAGGTACTGTGGTACGTTTATTAGTTTCAGTATGTGCTGATTCCGTTACTGTAGCAGTGTTTCATTAATTAAGCAGAGAATGTGTACGATGTGCAGCTGATTATAGCTATCATGGAATACATTTCTCCCGTCTCCTCTTGCTCTGCGAAGCTTCACTAAGACTAGCGTCGTGTGTGGATGGACGCGGTTTATTACGGAATTAGACAGCACTAGACACAACTGTACAGTCGTAAATTATTCGTCATCATGCAAGTCACGTCTGTTTCTGCTTAAGTTGCCAACTCTCAAGAACGTATCTCCTTTTCAGAGTTTATAAAGCATTACAGATAACGCCGCAAAATCTGGAAGAATTGTGACATAAATAATGCACGATTTGCTACGTTACAATACGTGGAATGTGTCACCATTGTAATGCAAATACTAGTCTTCCGGTCGAAAACATTACGATTGTTCCCGAGATGAAGGTCACCCAATAGATTGTTTCGCTATGATTTTCTGAAAACTGTACGAATGATGTTTTCCCTCAGTATTCGTTTTACGTCGGAGCGACTTGGTCATAAAAACAACAAGTCGGTAGTGCTTTATCTTTAAACGAACGTAAATACATGTTGTGAATGATTCATAATATCGAGTTTACTGGCGAAGTTACATCCATTGTTTATAAATAGTCTCATGAAAGCGTTAATTTTAATCAGACAGTCCTCATTTACCATATTAATTCGAATTACATCTCCATTCTCAATAATATTCAAACGTATTGAATCATTAAATAGTTCTGGACACAAAACATTAAAAGAAGATATGTAACATTTACAAAAGTACACTGATTTGTCTTCTTATGATTTTTAGCGCCTGCACGACACTGATAACTCTGAGATATAGTTGTTACCACTTGAAACCACTGGAGCCGCCCGGAATGGCCGCGTGGTCTAAGGCGTCATGCTACGGACTGGGAGCCCGTTCCCGTCGGAGCATCGAGTCCTCCGTAGGGCATTGTTGTATGTGTTGTTCAAAGTGTAACTTTAACTAGTTAGTAAGTCTAGGGAGTGATAAAAAAAAATGAATAAGCGTTTGGCTTTCTTGGCCGGGAGAACCCTTGCGGGTTTGTTCGGCCGACTTAGTGTAAGTCTTTTTATTTGACGCCACTTGGGCGACTTACGTGCCAATGATGATGAGATGATGATGATTAGGACAACACACAACACCCAGTCCCCTGCCGGGAATCGAACCCGGGCCTCCTGTGTGGTAGCCAGCGACGCTACCGCGGAGCTACGGAGGCGGACTAGGCACTGATGCCCATAGCAGTTTGGTCCGATACGTTTTGAATATTTGAACATTTGAATACTGAGGGGTCATCAGAAGTTCACTTCTTACTGCGCAATGAAATTATATCGGTATATTGCGCGAGGCCTAGGGCGGTATAATATTAATGCGCGATATTTATGCTTGGGAATGTGGGGTAGAACTCTGCACTCGACAGTATATCATGCTGTAAAACACAACCAAAAGCTATGCACAGGAGTGAAATAAGTATGGAAGGCCTCTAGTGAACTTTACTCAGTCTGTTAGGCCAGCTCTCTCACCGCTGCACATGAGTTACTTGGATCTATCGCCAAAATAAAAGTTTCCAGTGTTTATGAATCAACATACGTCCTTCTCTTCTTCATCCATCATTTGGAAAATAACTCGTCCGGTATCTTGTATTGATTAAAAAATATGAGTTTTCTTATGATCACATGAATCCCGATGTGCAGGGTCAGAACTGAGCGCTCCAAGGCGGATATCAAAACTCAAGGTATTGAAAACTGAATGGTATATTCTAAAAAAAGTTATATTCTACTGTTATCTATTTTAAATAAAACTTTCATAAGATATCTACATTTACTACGTAATTATGTGTGACTTAAATTCAACCGTGTTGAAAGTCTGGTCAATGTTTTTTTACATCAGCAACTATTGAAAATTTCGTTGAAATTCCAAGCATTCATGACGGGATATCAGATATGTGAGTTGCTCGAAGACTTATGATGTAACAGAGTCCAGTAATGTTTATCTTCTGTTGGTTTGAGTTCGCAGACATGCCAATTTGTAGATGCTTCACTTTGCACCTGTAAAGGATGTTACGAAACACTCGTAACAGACTTCGAGGACTCGTAGAGGGTTTGATAAGGAACCCATGTCAGGAAAAGCCATCCTGTTACGCTTTGAGCTCTTCTTTAACTTTGACCTTCTGAAACAAATCTCTTATAGTGCAAGCGCTTTGCTTTCCATGTTTTGGAAGGAAAAAACATACCTTAATAGCTGTGACCATTAAAAGAGGAGTGTTCACAATATCGAGGAAGGAAAAGTGCTCATAGCTCTTAAGGAATGCATCTTACAGCCCATGTTTACTATGCATTTTTTCTTTCTTTTTATCCATATTACCTCCTTAGCGAATATGGAAACAAAGAGCTTGCAGTAGAAGAAATTTGTTCAAGAGTGTCAATGATAAATAAGTGCTCATAGATTCACTGGGCCGGCCGCGGTGACCGAGCTGTCTGCGGCGCGCCAGTCACGTTCAGCACGGCCACTACGGAAGGGGGTTCAAATCTCCCTCGGGCATGGATATTTGTGCCGTCCTTAGTCTTAGCTAGTTCGTAAGTAGTTTGTAAGCTTAGGGACTGATGACCCCGTAGTTAAGTCCCACAAGCTTAACAAACATTTGAACATTTTAGATTCCCCGTATGATATGTACAGGATATGGATTACTATGAAAATGTTGTGTCCTCACTACCATCCAACACCTGTAAATAAAATGTATCATCTGGCCAGTATTGCACCTCCAGCAGTTCGACGAAAACAGGCAGTCTACAAAGAGGGTCAAAACTCTGTAGTCTCCAGGTGTCATCCCCTCCATGGGATGAAGCCAGCAGCATAGAGGCTTAAACGTAGAAACAGCTTTCTCACATCAGATGAGAACCAAAGTCAGTAGGACGCTGGATGGAATCGGTAGGACACCCGTGGATGGAATCCTCCGAAGTCTTAGCAGCTGGACACAACGAAAGCTGTACAGTGTGGAAGTCTCTGAACTGACTACGGATTGGCGAAATAAGGTCATCAGTAAACCTAAGGAAATGTGGCTATGAAAATTATTCCACCCTCTGTGACTGTGGAGTCCTTCAAACGACTACCCATATGTGTTCAGGATGGCCAGCCAGTCTAAAATAGTTTAGGGAAATAATTCAAAAATTCTATTTCAAAACTTCGCCTAAGTTTTGCACGTGTTCTCCCACTGCAACATCCGCCGAGAAAACGTGACCAAGGTTGTCCACGTTGCAGGACAGCGCCGGCCAGAACCGGTATTCTACAATCACGTCACCCTTCTGGCGTCTGTGCTGAAACTACAGACGTTTCCATGCTACCGTGGAGCCAATAGCAGACACCCACGATTGATCACGTGTGCTACTGCTGAAGGACTCAGAGGTGCGAGAATGGGCTCGGTCGGGCTCTTCCGTTCTAGCTCTAGTACAGAACAGACGCACTTCGTAGGCGCAGCGTTTGTGCGGGGCGAACGGCCTCATGCCGTCCGCCTCCGCCTTGCGCCTGTTCGGTATCAGCCACCAACTGTGTGAACTGTAACCGTTACCGTTTCCGTTTTCTAATCCGCTACCTTAGACTGGCACTCATTCATCACATCCGACCTCAGGGCGAGTCCCGCTATGCATCCCGTACTTTCAGAATATAGCCAACGTTAACTTTAATCCTATCTTTTATTTATCAAATCAAATGTTCAAATGTTTGTATAGTCTATGAGACTTAACTACGGGGTCATCAGTCCCTAAACTTACAAACTACTTATGAACTACTTACGAACTAGGACGGCACAAATATCCATGCCCGAGGGGGGATTCGAACCCCCGACCGTAGTGGCCGTGCAGACCGTGACTGAAGCGCCTCAGTCCCCGCGGCCACCGCGGCCGGCTTTATTTATCAGTCAGTCACCCCTTCCTAGGGTCCCCACAAGTCTTCACCACTTCGCCTTCCATCCTGACAAAGCCTCCAACCCACCTTATTCGTACAGCAATGGGATGGGTTGTATAATTTTGGTATCATCCCCGGGATAAAAATGAAGTCTGTACATATGTATTAATTGCCCCCCCTGCCCCTCACACTGTACCTTCTATGACTTAATGTCAGCACAACCAAACGCTATTGACGTGAACGGGAGAAACCCGTAATGTTCAAATACAGCATTAGTAGCGTGCTGCTTGAGAGAGTCGCAACAATTAAATATTTAACCATAACGCTGCACAGCGATATGAAATGGGACGAGCATATAAGAACAGTCATAGGGAAGGTCAATGGCCGATTTCACTTTATTGAGAAAATTTGGGAAGGTGTGATTCGTCTGTGGAGGAGACCCCCATATAAAACGCTTGTACTATCCATCTTGAGTGTTGCTCAAGGGTTGGGATCCGCACCAGATCGGTTTGAGGGGCATAGAGGCGCTAGGTTTGTAACTCGTAGATTCTATCAATGCTTGAGTGGTATTAAAATGGTTCCGAAAGTCAAATGGGAAGCGATGGAGGAAAGTCGACATTCTTTTCGAGAAGCACTGTTCAAGAAATTTAGAGGACTTGAACTAATGGCGGACTGCAGAACGATTCTGCTGCCGCCGACCTACATTTCCCGTAAAGACCACAAATATAAGATCAGAGAGATTAGGCCTTGTACGGATGCATGCAAGCATTCATTTTTTCTTCATTCTATATTGGAGTGGAACAGGAAAGAAAGTAAGTAATATTGGTCCTGAGTACCCTCCGCTATCTACCATTGGGTGGATTGCGGAATATGTGTGTATGTAGATGTAGAAGCCTGAAACGCATAGCCGGCCGCGTGGCCGGGGAGACTGAGACGCTTTAGTCACGGTCTGTACGGTCACTACGGTCGGGGGTTCGAATCCCCCCTAGGGCATGGATATTTGTGCTGTCTTTAGTATAAGATAGTTCATAAGTAGTTTGTAAGTTTAGGGACTGATGACCCCGTAGTTAAGTCCCATAAGCTTAACAAACATTTGAACATTTCTTGAAACGCATATTTGGGAACACCCTGTACAGGCGCGATGTAAAAGTCTTCCACCTGATCGTTTTCGTGAACCCCAACAATGCGAAGATAACCGGTTCACGTTTCTGTTATTTCAGAAGTCTTAAGAGTCACCCACATACCTGAGCCATAGTCTAACATATACAATCACGACTCATGAACTGATCTTTGTTATAAGCCACGACAGCAGCGCTCCAAGCGGCTGGCGGGGTACATTTCTGAATGAGATATCGGATGAGTGTGAATAGTGTCGTTTAAATTAATTTTAACGCACTTTTTACAACGGGGAAGGTATGTAGTGCCATAAAAATAGCTAATAACCACATAATAACTCCACATTTGTCTTTTAAATGTTTCCTAAGAAACATTGGAGCATATGAAACGATACTTTGCAGGACAGTTTATTTAAGATTATCTTGAAATCTACGAATTTTTAATGAATTTCAGTTTCTATTAAGAGAAAAAATTACTAAAACAACAGAATATCCAACTATCTACATGTAGATGTCGTGTTTTTTACTCAGAGCCACGGCGGAGCGGTCGAGCGCATAGAGACGCTATGCTACGATTCGCGAGGCCGATTCCCGTCTGGGGTTTGAATCCCCCCTCGGGCATGGATGTTTGTGCCGTCAAGCTAGTTTCTACTCAGTAACGTCAAGATTTCTTCACTACAATTCCAGTCAAATCAGTACTGTTGAACGTAAGAAACTTATATAGAATGCATTACCTACATTATTAAGTATAATAGATTAGCCTCTGCAGTTGTAGCTGAAGGGAAGTCTTTATAAACCTGTCAATAAAACACAGTTACCCAACAAAGCAGAAACCATTCCCATAATTGTTACTACATCTGAGCCACAAACGGGAAGAATCTTATAATCAAAAATAATTGTGCTCAAAAATATAAGGGTTTATAACAAAGACGAGTGAAGTGCAAAACTGTTCGTATCATAGCCACCATATCGAATTTTTACACATCAAAGAAAGTTCCTCTCATGTCTGAACAGACTACAACAGGAATTAATGTTTCTCGTTTGTTTATATTCTGTCACTTGGCTACAAAATATACACATATTCGTAAGTATTTAGTCATAAATAGGTTGTTGTTTATATCACTGAATCATGGAAATTCGGCTATTTTTACATTTATTTCACGATTATTCAAAATCAGATATTAGTAAATCTATCGGACTCAACTGCGTGGTTATTAGTCCGTAGCTTACAAACAACTTACACTAAGGTACACTAACCCAAGGACAACAGAAACAGCAATGCCCGAGGGGGACTCGAACCCCCCGACGGCGATCGGCCGCGAGCACCGCAGCACGGCTAATCCGCCGCGGCACTCAATTATTTATCTCTCGATATTTTACTAATGCCTGGAACGAAAAAAATACAGAAGCTATTGGGTTAATTAGATCGAAAAGTAATTACAAACAAACATTTCTCTTTCGACACCTTGCCAACAACTAGGAGGGCTAGTGTCGTTGCAACCGTCAGTTGGTAATAGTGACCAGTGAATGTCGCAACCAAAGACCTATATAAACAACATAGACTGGCCACAGCGCCGACATAGTTGAAGCTAATTGAAAAGGTTGCCGCCATCTTTGAGAACGTCAGTGTCACGCCAGGTGTTTACTGGGCGTCTGCTAACGCTGATTCATAGGTGTTATATTAATCATTGCCAGTCTTGATTTTTCCTTAATTTCTAGGCGACGCAATTCGGGAAGTAATTCCCACTACGAATAGCATTTCTCGCTTACTACTGGATCATAAGTGTAATGTTTACAATCGGCGAACTGTCGCATTATTTGATGTTACTATAATGTCAAATATCGTTTATATTTGCCGACATATCTTCCCTATAAATACAGGCGAATTTCTTTAAAGTCTTTAATTACATTTATTCTGCCTGTGGTTCAAATGATGTTTCATGCTTTTAAGTACATTACGTATTTATAAAGCTCTCCACAATTTAACTCTCCTTACAGCTTTTGGTTTCTGTAGGTGCTCAGGAAACGAAAATAGTGTGGGAATGGCATTTGTAAATAGCCGCTTTCGATCGATGTAGCATCCATAACTTTCCTTCAAAATGACAAGAGCATATGTAACTATACTTTGTAGGCTGCCACTTATCACGCGTCATACTGGTTACCCAATGGGTTAGTAACTCCTTGTTTTTCAAAGTTAATCTGTATAAAGAATAGTTTAATTACAGTTCATATACCTAGGCCACCTACCCAGTGATTAGTACGCTTTTGTACACTGTATAAACAACTGTCATTACATTAAAACACACCAAATACAACTGTCATCCGCCTAGATTTTTGATGGTCGTGAAGTAAACATAATTTTGAAACTTAGTAAATGCAAAAGTTAAGTATAACTAATGTTTATGGACAAATACACGCTGATACACAGCGACCTATATAATTACATATCTCTTTCTTTATGTATGATATTCCAACAGTTTTATCGCTGCGGTTGTTGCAATTGTACGCCGAACAAACTACTTATGAACTAGCTAAGACTAAGGACGGCACAAATATCCATGCCCGAGGGGGGATTCGAACCCCCGACCGTAGTGGCCGTGCAGACCGTGACTGGAGCGCCTCAGTCCCCTCGGCCACCGCGGCCGGCCACAGTCAAGTCCGGTGTCTCACGCCGACATCGCGGCTCCTGGTTAACACCCCTTTGAGTGTAGCAGCGGTGTCAGCAGCCGGGCTGGGGAGAGCGTTTAAGGCAGCGTGCGCACCCCGGCGGGGTTAGGCGGCGGCGCTGCGCCTGCAGCTGCTTGTGCTTGCGACGCGGCGGCTGGCCGGTAAACAAAGGGTTGCCCGGACACGGGCGTAAATCAGTTGGCGGCAGGCGGCGTGTCGCTGCCTTATTTAGGCGCTAATGACAAGGCGGCCACAAAACCGCGCCGTGTTGATTATTTTGGCTCGCGTGTAGTGCGCCCCGCTGCGGCGGCCGCCGTTTCCGAGAACGGGAATCGATCACGCACCGCGTCACACGTCAGCGCACATGGCCGGCGCCCCCCGCGGCGGGCGCGTGGGAGGAGCGCGTGTTCCCAGCCGCCGCTGGCGCCGCCGCTTCTGCTTCTTGCCTCCGCATCTCCGCGCCGGCGGATGGCGGCTGGCGCCAGTCCTCCTGGCCTCCGCACCTCCTCAGCGGTCACTGGCGCCAGGCCTTACTTGCGTCCAGCCCCAATTCAGAGCTGTCTGCCATTAGCGAAGCTGGGAGCCTCACCACATCTGTATACATCTACGAGAGGAGTTGGAAAATAAATTTCCCCTGTAGACTGTGGTCAGAGTTGGGTATGAAAGGGAAAAAATAGAATAAGACCAAGGAAGACGAAGTCAACACTGCCGAATTCGAATGAAGAACAGCTGTCAGCATGCGAAATTTAGAAGTAGATGTTCCTGGAGCAGTAAAACAACTTAAGTCACTAAACAAAAACAAATCTTCCAGGCCACTTGTATACCAACTAGTTTCCTATGCTGGTGCAATAGCTCCATACTTAGCTATCTTATACAATCCATCACTCAGCGAAAGATCCGTACCCAAAGACTGTAAAGTTGCCCAAGTCACTCCAAAATTCAAGATAGATAATAGGAGTGATCCTCAAAATTACAGGCCCATTTCATTGACATCGATGTGCAGTAGGATTTTGGAACATATACTTAGTTCGAACATTATGAACTACCTCGAAGAGAACGACCTATTAACCAACACTGAACACAGATTCAGAAAGTATCTCTCTTGCGAAACACACCTTGCCCTTAATTCCCATGAAGTTGAAAAATACCATCGACAAGAGATCTCAAATAGATTCCATATTTCTGCATTTCCGAAAGGCTTTTGACACTGTACCTCACAAGCGGCTTCTAATGAAATTTCGTGCTTATGGAATATCGCCCCAATTGTGCGATTGGATTCACGTTTTCCTATCAGAAACGACACAGTTCGTAGTAATTGACGGTAAGTCATCAAGTAAAACGGAAGTGATATCTGGCGTTCCTCACGGATGCCTTATAGGTTCCCTACTGTTCCTTGTGTTTATAAACGATTTAGGACTCAATTTGAATAGCTCCCTTATACTGTTCGCGGATGATGCTGTCGTTTATCGGTTAGTGAAGTCATCAGAGGACCAAAAGTAACTGCAAAGCGATTTAGACAAAATTTGTACATGATGCAAAAATTGGCAATTAACTCTAAATAATTAAAAGTGTGAAGTAATACACATGACCACTAAAAGAATTCCACTAAACTTCAATTACACGATAAATCAGTCAAACCTTAAGGTCGTAAATTCTACCAAATACCTAGGAGTTACAATTATGAACAACTTAAACTGGAGACTACACACAGAAAATATTGTGGGGAAGGCGAATCAAAGGTTACGTTTGATTGGCAGAATACTTCGAAGATGCAACAGCTCCACCATAGAAACTGCCTACATCACACTTGTGCGTCCTCCCCTGCAGTACTGTTGCCCAGTGTGGGACCATCACCAGGTGCAACTAATGGAAGACACTGAGAAGGTCCACAGAAGAGCATCTCGTTTTGTTTTATCACGTTACGGGGGGGGGGGTGAGAGTCACGGAAATGTTGCACGATTTCAGGTGGAAATCATTAAAAGAAAGGCGTTATTCGTTGCGGCGGGATCTATGTGGGAAATTTCAATCACCGACTTCTACTTCTGAGTGTGAAAAATATTTTGCTAGCACCCACCTACATAGGGTGACATCCTAATGAAATAAATCAGATCGAAAACGGAACGATTTAGGCGTTCTTTCTTCCCGCAAGCTATTAGAGAATGGAACGGTAGAGAACCGTTATGAATTTAGTTAATGAACTCTCTGCCAGGCACTTAAATGTGATTCGCAGAGTATCTGTGTAAATGTAGATGAAACATAATACATACACACCTGAAAAATAAAGAAAAAGAAAATAAAAAAAATAAAAAAGAACATCATGAGTTCGTCGACCTAGCAGAGGGAAATTTTATTGACACATTCTTGGGGATGTTTGCAAAAGACGATCTCGCAGGCAGAGCTGTACGCACGTGACTACAGTCACCAGAGCGTCCGCAATGTTGGCGTTCGTACCGTGTATACTCTCCTTGTGCAGCAATGGAAGCTGTAATTCTTTCGTGGAAACGATCGTAGAGGTTCCGAATGTGGTTATGTGGAATGTGCCTGCCACGCAATTTCCACCTAGTGCCTCAGTTGGGCCAGATTTACTGCCGCTCATGGAGACCGCCCAACATGACGTTTCATGCTGTCCCAAACATGATCAGTGCGGGAGAGATCTAGGGATCGTGCTGGCCTGGGTTGTCGACGGGTTGTACGGGTTACATGTGGATCTGCATTGTTCTGTTGGAAAAGCGTATCACCTTGATGGTGCATGAGTGGTAGCAAGACGGGTTAAATGATGATTTCAGTGTACCGTGCACTGTTCAATGTTCTCTAGAGGATCACTAGAGGAGAATGAACAGTCAATCTTACGGCATAACGTGTTACACAATCATATCATCATCATTTAAGACTGATTATGCCTTTCCGGATTCAGTTTGGAGCATAGTCCCCCTTATAAAACTTCTCTTGACCGAATATAAGTACAACTTCCTCCTTGGTCTACCTCGACTCCTCCTAGCCTCTACTGCCGAACCCGTGTCTTTTATGTAACCTTGCTTCTCCCAGACGCATAACAAGACTCCACCAGCTAAACCAGTTCACTCCAATAGTTTCCCACTTATTCTTTAATTTGCTCTGCGGACAAATTCCTGCCATTGTGTACACCTGTTAGTGCCTGCAATCATCCTTGCAATCACCCAGATTTCACTCCCGTACTACGAAGTTGGCCGAAAAGACAGTACACTGCTGATTTGGACGTGGTACTGATTTCCTCCCTGTAGAAGAGAGTAAATCATAACTGAGCGCCAACAGCATTAGCTTTTCTATATCTTCATCCAAGTTCTTTCACTACGCTGCAATCCTGTGAGAAAATACATCGTAAATACTTCAAACTATCCACCTGCTATAACTTAGTCCCGCCTATTTGGCACTCAACCTGTTTAAATCTCTTTCCCACATACATTACTTTCGTTTTGGAGATGCTAATTTGCATACCATAACCCTTAAATTTCTGATCTTGCTCTGAAATATTAGAATGTCGAATCTGCTATCACCACTAAGTCGTTCGCATCTGAAAGACTGCTTATTTTGATTGCTCCTATTTTAATCTCACCCTGTCAGTCAATCGTTTTCAACATATGATCCAAAAATAATATGAACAAGGGTTGTGACAAACTGCTGCCTTTGCTTACCCCTGGAACTAGCCTGAACCATGAACTAAATTAACCGTCCACTCTAATTGCTGCCTCGCAATCCGCGCAAATACCTTCAATGAAATGTAGAAGCTTGTCTCCCATTCCATAATTGTGTAGTAATGATAATAGCATTCCATAAGAAGACTCACGTAAACATTAAAGATAAAGGTGAAGCATTGAATCTGATGCGGCCTGGAATCGAACCCGGATCTCCGTGCTTACTAGGCAGACGTCTTACTGTTTTGTTTTTGTTTTTTCCCCTTCTTTTTCCCCCTTCTGGTAGATCTATGCATCGCGGTCGTTGAAGCAGTTTGTTCTGATATGTTCGTTGAATATTCGGCTCAGCATTTTTATTACATAGAGCCTTTAGCCCCCTGACCGGGTGTGCTGAGCCATGGCGCCCGGCAACCGCTAGACCACCGCATCACTAGCGATTAAAGCGCCTTGCAATACTCTAAGCATGATTTCCCTCCAGGTCACAAATCTTAATTCAGCTCTGTATTCTCATGAATTATTGCCACTACTGCGAAAGCTCTCCATGCAGCGGAATAGCACCTCGACAATGGAGGTCAGGTTTCGATTCCCGGCCGCATCAGAAATTTTAATTCAATGCTTCATCTTTATCTTTAATATCTTTGACATGTTTGAGGCGAGAAACAGTCTCAAGGTTTGTTAATTTCTATTTACAATGATATACTCTTGTAAAGCTTTTCTAGGTGTTTAAAACAGAGATAAAGTTCCTTGTTCCGTTCATGGCACTTTTCCATTATCTACTGCAGAGCTTTCCAAACTGGGTGTCGCGACACCCTAGGGTGTCGCGAGACTAAGAAATTTAGACTCTCAACAAAAAAACTTGTCATAAAATAACAAAATATCCTTCTCTTCATACTACCCTGAAGATTAGCCTGCAGCTAATCAACCTTCATCAGTGCACCACAGATCATGTATTAAAGGAATGATCGGTGCACATTAATTGCGTGCTCAGCCGCTAGGTGGCAGCTCTGCTTCAGCAGCAGTAGACACTCAGGGTTCGTTCAAGCAGCTGCCAGTTGCCAGATTCCAGCAAACTGCGCATGCGAAGAGCTGCTGCTGATACTCAGCTCTTCCCATGCGCAGTTTGCTGGAACAGGCAGCTGATTGAACGAAGCTTCACTGTAGTCTGCTTTTCTTCTAAAAAGGTGCACCTGAGCGTTTTTTAATGGATTTATCAAAGCCACGTCACACTCGGTAACGTTTCTTACAATTAAATGACAATCAATGACACAGTGGCTGTAAAAGCTGTCACAGATTGTAAAAGCAGTCACAATTGTCCACTGACTAAAGCTATTCAGTAGTGATGTTTAGTATTGAGTATGGCCGGATGATTAACGGAGAGTAGTTTTTTAAATGCAGTGATCGTTGGTTCGTACCCTGGTATGCGTTAATTTTTTTCTCTCAGTTTCCTGTATGTAACAGATGTAACCAGAAATGACATTCATATTCTTACTCGTCATAAATATTTATCCATTTTTTCCGAGTATGTCGGGATGTCCGAGGTTGTAGTGAAGCAAGAACCTAACAATAGAACTTAAATAATAATTCATAACTTGTCATAAATACATCCTCTTTATTTCTGAACATAATGTGATAATATTGAACTTAAAGGGAACAGCCACTGTGCTGTCTAAATCAGAAATCCGAGTAGCTAAATTCCAGATTCAGTTTTCAATCGATCCATCAAAACTGTATCTGGCCCTGACATGTACACACGACAGCGAAAAAACGGTTTCCGTAATTCAGTTTTCTTGTTTGGAAAGTTGGGTCGCATGTAGAAGAAGCAAGTATTACTCTGCGAGCTAGGCATTGTCTGCGGTGTTACTCTGTTGTACATCTCCGTAGTTCCTAATGTTTCCTTTTCTTGCGATGAGTGTACGTAATGGCTTCAGTCAGGATCAACATTAAACATGTCAATGCGTACGAGGATTTCAGTTTCGTTTACAAACTACATTTAAGCGATACTTTATTTCCCCCCCCCCCCCCCGCCACCGCTAGAACCATCTAAATTCTACCATATGTATTTATATTAGTGAAAGGGTGTCGCGCAAAACTGTAAGCTATAAAAGGGTGCCATGAGGGAAAGTTTGGAAAGCACTGATCTACAGTAAGCTAAAGATCAGGTCTTAACAGCCCCTAAGGGGCCTAAACCAACCTGATTTTCATCCAACTTGTCTTCAACTAACACTCGTACTCTCCTTCCAATAATATCTGAGACTTTCACCACAATCTTCAAGTGTGTATACACTTTTTTGATCAACATTGTACACTGTTAACAACTGGAGTGACCAAACTGTACGACTTACCAGTCGTTAGTGATTTGGGGATGCGAATAGAATTTATTGTATAGAGGCATATCACTGGCGTCGAGAATACGCAACAGCAGGGAGTATTCTTCCGCGATCTCCTTCGTCAATAGTGTGAGTAGGTGGACTGCCCCCTCGGTTTGGGACGTGTGGTGCGTCCTCCTAGAACAACCGCCTACCGGAGCTCTTCGCCTCACCCCAACCACTCCGCCACCCCCAGAACTTCCCCCCTGTCCGCACGCGGCGCCACCAATCACCGCCTTCCGCCTCCTCCAGACGCCACAAAAACGCGCGCACCTGTATCTGCCATCGCTTATGAACACCTTATCTCACAAATATAATTAGCCCGAAAACACGTGTTTCTTTCTGTCGGCGCCGAGATAGCGGCGATACCGATCGGGAGGTGAAAACGTATAGTATAAATAAGACGATAAATAGCATTGACATAGGCCGGGGTCGACGGCTCGCGTCAGGCGGTGGTCTGTAATTATGCTATTGTATTACCCTTTGTTCCCTGTAATAGCTATCTGGGGCGAATAACTCATCCCGCGCCGTCCAGGGCGTGTGGTTTACTCGCCTTTTACGTCGGTGTGGCTGGCGGTAAATTTCGAAACGTTATCGGCCGCTTAGAGGTGCGCAAATCTTCACATTTGCAGCGTTATTCCTTATACTGAACATCTTTATTCCGTATTGTGAACATCTGCGAAGACAGGAGGGGTGTGGGCGTCCTCACCGTGAACCAGCTCTCGAGGGGATGACAAAGCTTGCTACATACGGAGACACCAGTCACAAAGGTAAAAGGTAAAGCAGTCAACAATCCGAAGATGGGTTTGAACACCACAGTGCTTTACTAGGCATCGTCCTGTTAGGAGGTGGAACACCACAGTGCTTTACTAGGCATGGTCCTATTAGGAGGTGGTATGCCGTTGCTTTCCTCCGACCTTCGAACTGACTTACCCAGCCAGTTATAGGGGGACCAACAGTTTAACGTGGGTTCCGAACCACGGTGCTACTCGGTGTTTTTCACATGGGGCAACATTGCCAGGGGTGAAAGAAGCGGAAAGTGAAAGATAAAAATCCTAGGACCTGGCGGGGATCGAATCCGCGACCTTTGGCTTTGTAGTCTGACACTCTACCACTGTGCAACCGAGGCGCAAAACATTTTAAAAACTTTCGTATTGGTATAAACATATGCAGATATTAAGGATTCGACGAAGCTTCGCCGCGGCGGAGTGGCCGAGTGCATTGGGGCGCTATGCTCCGATGCGCGAGGCCATTGCCCGTACGTAGTTCGAATCTTCCCTCGGGCATGGATGTTTGTGTGTCTTTAGTATGAGTTAGTCTATAAGTAGTTCGTAAGTTTAGGGACTATGACCCTGCACTGAAGTCCCATAAGCTTAACAAACATTTGACCATTTGACGAAGCTTCTACAGTGGCTCCACTGCAAATAATTTGCAATTTTAATCACAAGGCCTTGGTTCTACACCCACAAACTTTTATTCTGTGCTAAATACATGTTTTGCAACACTTCAGTTACATGCGTCTGTTTTGGAACATTAGAAAGTTCGTAGCATTTCACTCAACTTGTGCTCTCAAACTGATGACGCCCGTTAAAGTCGTTGCAGTTCCAGTTGATAGAATTTCAGATATGCGATACAGTGCTCATTATGAGGCTGTTAACCCTCACAACACCAGAGCATTTTCAGAACTTGAAAATGTAAATTACCTGACTAGTAACATATCAGCCGATGTGCAAGAAGTACCACCCACCTCCCTTTTTTTTCCCTTGCATTAATGGTTTAAAAAGATTATCGCTGCCGCTGGGGAACAGACTGGTTTCCGTAGTTACCGAAAAAAAGGGGAAAAAAAAAGAAAAAAAAACGGAGTAGCTGCTCAATGTCTATTGCATGGATCCTTTTTGTTTTGTTTTAGAGCAGAGCATTCTGTTAACAACGGCTAGAGTTCACTTCTTACCAATGTAAAAAATTTATTTACAATTACGACTAGATTTCTGTAGATAGTAGGCTATCCTCGCAGAATATCCACTCTCGCCGCGGTGGAGTAGCCGAGCGGTCTAAGGCGCCTCGCTGCGGAGGTTCGAGTCCTCCCTGGGGCATGGGTGTGCTGTCCTTAGGTTAGTTTACCTTAGTTTAAGTAGTTTGTGAGCTACGGACAGATGACCACGCCGTTTGCTCCGATAGTTTTACAAACATTTTTTTATCCACTCTCAAGACTTTTCCAAAAGACTTTTTCCAAAATATGCGTGTTTTTCCTTGACGTCTTTAATATTCTTACAGTAGTATAATGTGGGTTTTTCGAATCCGTTCAAGACCTGACTTTGTGGCGAAGTTTTATTCTTTGTGTGTTTTGGTAGCGTCATGTGTGTCTCTTAAAATTGTAACATATGAAGAATTATCACATGATAAAGTCACCTATCAGTAAGAAGTTCTGCTTCATTTGTAATCAGTTAAAGTCTATTATTTATTAAAATGTGATTTTTCCCGTTAAAACGTCTATAGAAAATAGTTCATGGTTTACTGTCTTACTTACAACACAAAAATCCCTGAAAAACGATTATGGATGTTTCTGTGGTTTTTGGGTGGCAGTAGTACTGGTGGGTGGTGGCGATGAATCTCCGAACGGGGAACCAAACTACCTAGGTACACCACCGTGTGCAGGATTTTCACCTTCCACAAGTATTACCGTCGCTTTAGTATCAAAACATAGTGTTGAAACTACATTGTGCTTAAATACAGTAGATTGATTTAACAGATGTCACTGTATGGGCACCTAATAACGTGTGCGGGCTGCCTTGAGAGGCAATGTAAGTGAGTCCCTGATACTGCTCAGGATGCAGCTGACTCCAAATTGTTTGGAGAGCGCAGCCAGTTGTGGTCTGTACGTGGCTGCAGAATCCTGCACTCTGTGACATCCCAGAAATGCTCTATGCGGACGAAATCAGAGCGCCGGAGTCACCAGCTCAGTGTTCGGACCATCGCTGCATGTTCCTGGAACCATTCCCGGGTGGCGTTGGAGCCATGTGGCAGCGCGTTTATCAGCTGGAAACATCGCAGAATCATCAGGCTGGTGGAAGGCCCAGAACGGTGGTGATGTTCCCCGAGGAGTTTAACATTCCGCGAAACATTCAAAGTCCCTTCCAGAATAATTGTGGGGGCCATTCCGTAACAATTTATATTCAACGACCCACTCAGTGGACAGGAAGACTTGGGTCTATTCAGAGTGATAAGAGCTCACGGCATTATGGAGACTATTAGCTTGTACAGTGCCTAGTTGACAATTTGGGTCGTTGGTTGCGTGGTGTCTGTGCCATAGCCGAACCCTCCCAGCAGCTGTTACCATCAGTAGTCTGATTAAAATTACTTGCTAGTTGATTGTTACGTGGCACTAGGAGTTTCCACAAAGACAGCCGGTTACCAACAACGTGTGCTATCAGCGAAAATAGTAGAGTCAATTGCACAGTGTCTCCACCGCAGTCTTGCCACTATTTAAGTTCCAACCTTCGCATTTTCAATAGTGGCGTCTCTTCACGGCTTCTGGAGCCTGCGCAAACGCTCGAATAATACGTGAAAATTGCGATAATATTGATAATCACCACCCTTATCAACCACAGACATTGCCGAGGTGGGGTGGATTGCGTGCCTCAACGATGCAATAGCCGTACCGTAGGTTCAATCACAGCGGTGGGGTATCCGTGGAGAGGCTAGAAAAACGTGTGATTCCTGAAGAGGGGTAGCAACATTTTCAGTAGTTGCAGAGGCACAGTGCGAACGGCTGAGAGCAATGTGAAACTACAGTCGTTTCTTTTCCCGAGGCCATGCCACTCTGCTGTATGAATATATGATGATGGCATCCTCTTGGGTGAAATATTCCGGAGGTAAAGCCGCCCCCGTGCCGACCTCCAGTCAGGGTCTACTCAAGAAGGTGTGTTGATATGGAAAGACAAACCTGGCATTCTACGGGTCGGAGCGTGAAATGTACTAACCCTTAATCGCGTAGGTAAGCTAGAAAATTTGAAAAGAGAAATGGTTAGGTTAAAGTTAGATATGGTAGAGATGCAGATTCCAAGAGACGAATATAGTAAGCACATTCAAATGGTGTTAGTTACCATTCTTATGGGGAGAAGAAGAGGCTTGCTCAGGATAGAGTATGGTGAAGAGCAGCATCACGACAAGGCGCGGGATTTGTGACCTTGAATTGATTCCGGAGATAAAGGAAATAATTCGTGGCATTCTCTTCACAACTGTTCCAAACATTCGACAGCCTGTAGACCGCTCCATTCACACAATCAACAGAACATGCTCAGCTAATTGTATACTACGCCTTCCACATGGCTGGCAACGGGTTCTACACAACGCTGGTGACTACTTTGTAGGACAGTAATAGTTGCAAACATGTAACGCTTTTGAATCCATTGCTACTATTTAAGTTACAACCCTCGGTGTTTGCACTTTACTATCTAACTCGGTGATGCTCGTCACTCATATGCAGGGTGTCCAAGAAAGGACTCCCTGATTTCAAAATTAAATATCTCGAAAACAAAGATCGATAGAGGAATGCAGTAAACGGTATGTTTATTGTGAAAGCTGTAAGAAGTTTATACAGCAGTTTGAAACAATAGTTACAAAATCTGCTAACAGATGGCGCTGTAATCGCCATACGTAATGCCTAGTATAAATAGTGATCCGAAGCCCAGAGCGATCAGTTCCACTATTGAAACGTGAAAGGAGGTTGGCGTACCGAAGGAAGAGATTAAAATCATGTACTCCATTGAACAATGCGTTTTTCTGGTGCTAGAGTACCACAGGTTAGAAGAGAGTCCTACAGCAACAAGGCAAAGTTTTCAATCAGGATTTAATGTTACAAAAGGACCCGATGCGAAAACCATTCGTACGCTCTTCGCAAAATTTCAACGAACAGGAAGCGTAACTGATAATCTAGTGGGGCATGTTGGCCGCAAGCAAACCGCAGTTACGCCTGAAAATATCGCCACAGTTTCTGGAATTATTCAGCGAAATCCAATGTCATCCGTCCGTAGAATTGCATTTGAGGCTGGTTTGAAGCGTTCCAGCACGCAGAAAATACTGAGAAAGAGCCTACACATGTTTCCATTAAAAATTCAAACGCACCAGGCCATACCCGTACGAGTTGTGCAACAAAGGGTTGCTTTTGCTAATCAGAGGCTCACAATGATTGATAGTGAAGGATTTGATGTTGGCTGCATCTGGTTTACAGATGGGGCACAGTGAAATACGTGGTCTACCCGAAGCATCCCGCCACGCTTGACGAGCTTGAATCGGCGATATCTGTCGCATGTGAATCCATTTCGGTTGAGACACTACGAAATGTGACGGCCAATTTCATTCTTAGTTTGAGCCACCTCTGTAGTGCCAACAGTGGCGGCTGGTGATAATGTGCTAATGTGCTGCAGCACTCTATAAATATGTTACTAAAATTATGCCATTTCTCTTCGAATGCAAGCGAGAAATCGCTGTAAAATTACATCCTTTCTCTTGGAGTACGAGCCAGATATCACAATAAAATTAAGCCAATTCCCTTCCAATGCGTATTAGAATGCTAGTAATAAGTATGAAAACGCATTTTGGAGCGCTCTCGCCGCGATAGCTGGAAACCAGCTCCATGTGCTGAAGTGGGATTCAGCCGCACTGGTACGTGCGCAGAGAGGCGGCGCAGTCGTCTGTTCGCTAGTGCGCATGCGCAGACGTGACGTCAGGCCTGGCGACTCATGTGTGCTGGGACTGACTGCAGCACCACATCAATATTTCTCTTCGCGCTGCGTGTGACGGCTGCGGAAGAATAGTATATGACGAATATTGCGGCTTACAGAGTCTAATAGCACGCTGACTCAGGCGTCTTCCACGTTATCTCTCAATTCCTGTGTGATACTCGTATTCAAATACCTCTGAGTCAATATAAATGTTTAATTTCTATACATAAAATTAATATTTTTTAAACGTTATATTTACTACCTGCAGTGAATACATGCAGTTGGCAGCGCTGTTATAGATTCCCCTGCAGGTCTTACTGTCAATACAGTATTAATTGATATTTAATTAAAGGCAATCATACAAAGGTTGACATTTTATTTTTGTAAATTTTGTTTCCTGTTTATTTTTGTAATATTGTAGCACACTGGTCAAATTTTGTACGAGCGGCCACTGAGTGCCAATGGTGAACATTTTGAAAACATTGTGATGTGATTGTTTGCAAAGAGAGTTTTCATACGATTATTTCACTTATGCATGCTGATATGAGCTGTACAGCCTACAGCGCCATCTGTTAGCAGCCTTTTTTAACTATTATTTCAACCAGCTGTATAAACTTCTTACAGCTTTCACAATAAACATACCGTTTACTGCATTCCTCTGTCGAGCTTTGTTTTCAAAATATTCAAATGTTTGTTAAGCTTATGGGACTTAACTACGGGGTCATCAGTCCCTAAACTTACATACTACTTATGAACTAGATAAGACTAAGGACGCCACAAATATCCATGCCCGAGGGGGGGGGGATTGGAACCCCCGACCGTAGTGGCCGTGCAGACCGTGACTGAAGCGCCTCAGTTCCCTCGGCCACCGCGGCCGGCAGCTTTGTTTTCGACATATTTAATTTTGAATTCAGTGAGGTATATTCTGGACACCTGTAAGTAGGACATGTAAACAGTGCAAAGTGTCAGAGCGCTGCTGTCGCACCAGACGAGACAGCCCGCCGTCTCCGCCATCTGCCGATGGACAGGCGGCGTCAGCCTCAACCCTGGCGGCGGCAGGTGAGGACGTGGTTGGCGCGGCGCGGAAACTGCGTTCGATAAGGCGGCGCTCGATTCCCCGATACCCGCGGCCCATTTGTTACAGTATGTAAAGGAGCCGTGTCTACAAACCGTAAGCTGTGCAGCTGGCGAATACATTACGGCCGAGCGCGCTCCTCGTGTGTGGCTCGCCCCACCCCACAGGCTCTGGCCTCCTGCTCGCTTTTTTGTCCGCCCTCCGCCGCCGCACAAAAGAACTCCTTTATTAAAACCCAATTTTCGCCGCACGTACAGCGGAAGAGGAGTCCCGAAGAGGAGGCGGCGGCGCCGACGAAAAAATGGTAACCGCTTCCAAACACTTAGCGAGCTGATACCGCCCCATAAGCAAATAAAACCGCCGGTAAATGAGGTGAAACACTGTACTGGGCACAATGCGCTCGTTACACCGTACTTAATCGTCGTCTGCTCTGGCGCTAATGGCAAAAATTGAAGACGCGGGCCGATTCTTTATGAGCGAGATTGAGACGGAGTAAACATTTTAATTTGGGAGGCGAAGGTCGTGGCCGCTAATAGCATGTTAATGGCCTTGATTATATTTTAACGAGCGGTCAGTGAGCATTCGGACGCCTCTCCTTTGGGTGGTCCCGGCTATTGAGCTGTTATTAACACATTTCATTACAGGCGCGTGCTCGCTACAACGCAGCCGAGTTCTTTATTTCCACGGTTCCTTCACTGCGCGCGCGTAGAGACTATCTCAATCGTGCTGATAATGACTGGCGTTTTAGCACGATTTACGCACCTGTCATTTGATGGTAACCAAACCTGACTGCTTTCGCATGTGGAATCTAAAGCGATGCTTGACTTCGGTGCTGGAGCAGTAGTGGCCATCGAAGCGCCTGAATGGTCTTCGAAGTCTAGGTGTAGCGCCTGTCTCTTCCTATGGTTTGTTTTGGGAAGAAAGAAACAAGATTATGACGTACAAGGAAAGTGCTTGGGCTTGAACAAACACAAATACACCAAAATCGTATGAGAGATAATGTAAATATCCCTTATTGCACTAGAGATACTTTCGCATCTGCAAAACTCTGCAGTCGTCCGTTAGAGGCCTCTGCGTGTGCCTTGCCACATTGCACTTTGACCTGTCGGTTCGCCAGTAGGGACGGTGCTTTGTGCCTCCGAAGTTGCGTTTTCTGACGTTATTTGTGTGGTGAAGCGTCATATGTGGCGGCGATTGCTAATCAATCCTGCTGATGTATTGCGATTGGTTGAGATGAAGTTATGAAGAACCCTTCTTCCTGAATATGGTATTAGTGCAGAAGATGAATCATTCGCATGCTTTCTCGTATCTGTTATGGTACAGAAATATGAGCATAAGTTAGATACTGTTGTAACACTAACACATAATGATGATAAAAGGGATGATAATGACGAACAACTCATTGCAAGTGCTACGGTAAGTGCTGGAAGAGGCGATGGAAGCAGTGGCAGTGAATACCAACAGTCTTCCGAGAAGAAGGTTAAAGTTGCAACTATCATCGCGGCTTTTGATGACAATACGCTAGAGATCATGTACAATGATTATTACATAAGTTACGGTATAGTTAAGATACCTGCAATACGTATGGCGTCTACAATTACATCTACAGTGCCAACTAGAGCATTATTGCAGAGATTTGCTTAAAAACGACACCCACTAACACATTGAGGTGTACGTAGAGATCCTGTAAGCAAACGTTCATACAGATATGTTTGTTCGAGGCCATGTACTTTCCTTGTTTGATCAATCTGCCTGACTTCCGCTTCCTAATTAACAGGTGACTTACCTGTTAATCATTTGTTGCTGTGGCCGTTGCCAGCACCGGACCTCGTCTCTTCTAGCAGGGGTTTCTATTTTTTGTAAATGAGTAAAAATTATAGCAACAAGGGAAGGCTACAGACAAGAAGTCTGACAGTTCAATGAAATAATCTTTGTATTCTGAAATTAGCATATATAATTACGAGGTAGCCTGTTGCATCTTATTAAACGGTTACTGATTTTTGCTGCTGGACAACACATACAATAGAGAGAAAACATCGAAATTAAAGCACATTCAAACAGTTCGACCAGCCTTTAACGAAAGAGAAAGAGAGTGTATTGAGTTTCATGGAAATTTCCGCTGGTCATGAGGACAGCAGACTGAGCCCGAAACAGGGGCGGCACAAAAACTAAATGAAAAGCATCTTAGTAACCGTCGCGCCTACCGCCCGATATGCAGACCGTTGCATATTTATTAAACTCGCGACCGAATGCAATTACTTCACTTCAATCGCGAATACCTGCTCGGTCAACGAAATATCACCAAGACTGATCATGGCGACTTCCGCACAATAGGCGATCGCGAACCTGTCCTAAGAACTGCAAGCATCTGAAGCAACTGCCGAACTGCCTGTTTTGTTAACGCGAGTTTCGCACCGCTGATTCTTCCGCCGGCAAAACTAGTCACGTGTTACCAACCCGACCCAGAGTACAGTTAGAGTTCGTTCTGGCCCGCACGGGAATAGAAGTGTCCTTCCGCGAAGACGTTGACTCCCCGGGTTTGAACTTAACGGCTCTGGTAGCTTTTGTGGCTGATGGCCATGTTGCCAATTTAATTTATTAAATAATAGAGGACACGGAAAATTATTTCACCCCCACGAGACAACGGTGCTCTGGTCAGGCAAGCAAACGGTAATTTTAGGTTGTCGGGGAACATTAGTTTTATTTTATTGGCGATTAAAATTACCAGCTTTTTGAATAATAATCAGATCTAACTTTCTAGTACTTCAAACGAATCGTCATTTTTCATTTGATTTGAATCCGTCGTCAGAAATTTAAGAATTATTTTATTTATGCCCACTCTCTTAGTCCCAAAGGCTGGCCATGTGGTTCATGACACCTTTGTGCTGGTCTGTGAAAAGTCTTAGCTCGGCTCACGGTTTGCGTTCGGGAGTCGGACAGCCGAACCCCCTTACTACAAAACAGCAGCCAATGGCCAGCTCTTCCGCGTTTACACCAGTCGGGCCTCGCCCTTACGTCCAGCGTTCTCACGGTAGCGCGGATGGTCTTCAGGCACCTTCGAAAGCACGGCCAGCAAGTTGTTCCCAGCAAACGCCCAAACTCCCTCGCTGTTGTATAATTGTGGCGCCCGCCAGCTTGGCGCCAAAGACGTACAATGTCCTAGCGGATGCCACCCTGGCGTTTGCCAACTCGGCGTGAGATGTTTCAGCTCTCCCTTCGCAAAGCACCGTTCACCACCGATGGAGACATATTGTATTGATCCAGATGCTCCCGCTTAGACGACGCCAGCGTTGGTGGCGCCAACCAGATATTTGGAAGGCTAACGCCTCAGTCCTACCTGCTGTGGACCTCGGCTGTAAGGCGTCTTCCGGGAACCGCTGCCACTCAGAATAACAGAGCCACCCTCCTGCTCGCCACCTCTCTGCCGTCAGCTCTGAACGCGTGTCCCCCCCCCTGGCTATAGGCCTCATACAATCAACTAACAGAATATTTCTCTTTCTCCACAAGTTATTAAAGCGAGAACCTACGAATAATCTAATAAAATTAACAAGGTTATGTTGTGCTTTTACTGTTGGAAAGCAACGTGGCAGTACTGAAATCTCTCAACAACGCTAGATTCGAATGCCCAGCATGTTCTCCTGACATGACCTCAGTCGTACTTACATGGTGTACAATGGATACGGCTGTTTTTGGACGAGACTACCAACCAACCAATCTGAGATACCTACACCGTATCGCTCTTCACGCCTGGGGCAGTCTGGACAACAGTCCCTTCATGAACTAGTGGACAGTATGACAAGAAGAATACAGATATCTATCAGTGCAAGTGGGATGGATAGTGGATATTCAGAAAGTTTACGTTATTGTCGTATAACTGGTGTTTTCATTAGCAATAATAATGACTGAAATGTTGTTTTTGTATATCTTTATTTCATTTTATGTAAAGGTTAATAAATCCCTGGAATCGTTGTGATGCAACACTTTTTTTTAATTTTTTTTTTTTTTTTTTTTTTTTTTTTTTTTTTTTTTTTTATGTGAACATACATGTGTTGTAGCAGTGTTAAAAGTTGTAGATCTTTCCTTACTTTTCTGCGAAAGACTTTTTGACTTTTTATGATGGCTAACGATGGCGTATTTACCACTTTTAATAGCACTGGAAAATAATTTTGCAAAGGTTGATAGAGGAAACTTCCTTACCTTTGGATGTAAAGATTTCGTCTTTGTTTTTCTAATAAATCCATTTCATTTTTAAATGAAACTAAAAAATTTACATTTTAAGTCCGCATTTAGGTACCTACCGGTCATACTCAGTTTAACCTGTGTGTATGCGTAAATTAATCTTCTGCACTAGTCACTTTCACGTGTATTTCTTTCGTATTGATTTGTCAAATGAAACTTATCACGTAGGAACGTAAGAGTCTCAAGAAGGGTGCCGCGCGGAAGTAGTCGCGTGGTCTAAGGCATCAGGCTACGGACTGGGTGGTCGCTTCCGCCGCAGGTTCGAGTCCTTGGGGCATGGGCGTGTATGTTGGCCTTAGTGTAATTTAGTTTAAGGCATTTGTGAGTCTAGGGACTGAAGACCATAGCAGTTTGGTCCAATAGGTTTACAAACATTTGAACACTGAACATTTGAGTTTTGTTCTGAAGAAGGGCGAAAATAAGAAGCCAACTACTTTGACCTAGACGCCAACGTGAAATATTTTTAAAGAAAAATTACGGTCCAAGTTTTGAAGTGGTTTTATTTCTTTGAGCAGCTTCAAAGATAGTTCCTTGGTGGGGTAACGGTTACCGTCATAGGTTACAAATTGTTCGTTACGTCTTCAAATCCCATTGTAACAGTTGTACTAAAGAAACTGCCTACACTACACTTGTACTTCCTGTTTTAAAGTACTGCTGCGCATAGTGTGTTCCCCACCAAAATGAGGGCTCGGAAATTATGCTAGAGCTTGGCTGGAAATCATTAAAAGAAGGACTTTATCCCTTAGCACACACCTTCATAGGGAGGCACGATCATAATAATAAAATAAGAGAAATCAGATCTGTACTTAGTAGTTGCCCTGACAGAGTGGCACTAGTAGAAGAACCATGGCTCTTCCCTGACTGGAGGACGTCACAGACGGGGGGGTCTGGTCACTATTCGTGGCAGTCATCACTGACGGCCCTGGCGTTGGAAAGGACTCTGCTTCAGAAGTTCTGACAGGGTTCACAAACTCTGTTGGCGCCTGTTGTGTGGGAGGCAAGGCGGAGTTCACCACGACAGTGGGTTGCGGGGACAGTTTTTCCGGTTCGTCTGTGACGAATATCTCAGCCATGCCGCGCTTTCGTCGGTCGTCCGTATTCGCTTCCGCGGCAGCCGGCGGGGCTTGCTCGAAAACGGATAGATATAGGTACTACCTTTTTCCGCGCGCTATTAGAGAATGGAATGAAAGAAATGTTATAAAAGCGGTTCGATGAACCCTAAGCTAAATGAGATGTAGATGAAGACGTATGTAGGCCTAATTATTTCTCTTTTGTTGTCGTGGATGAATGTGATACTGAGAAACTGAATGAAATTATTGACGAAATTGTTACTTATTTCATAATTTTTTTTTTATAAATAGCTACATTCAACAGATAAATCCAAAAGGCTATTTTGAGATACAAATGTATCTGTCATATACCGAAACACTCCATCACTGATGAGAACCAAAATTAAATTTGTACTTTAATCTACTACATTAGAAATCGACTTTAAACACAAATTGTTAGCGTCTCATTCCGTATATCTACATAAATACTGTGCAATTGACATTGAAGTGCATGGCAGAAGGATCAACGAAACGCTTTTGTGATATTTGTCTATCGTTCCGTTCTCTAATAGCGCTTGAGAAAAAGGAACACCAAAATATTTCCGTTTTCGATCTGATTTCTCTTACTTTATTGCGATGATCATGTCTACTATGTAGGTGGATGCTAATAAAATATGTTCGCATTCGGAAGATGAAATTGGCGAAAATAATTTCTCAAATCTCGCCACAATGATAAAGCCTTTCTTTTAATGATTTCCACACCCAATCGTGCATCATTTCCGTGACACTCCTACCCCTTTATCGCGATAATTCAAAACGAGCTGCCTTTCTATGAACTTTCTCTGTATCATCCGTCAGTCCCAGATGGTGTGGATCCCACAATGGGCAGCCATACTGCAAATTTGGATGTACAGCTGTTGTGTGGGCTATTTCTTGAGTAGAACTGTTGCGGCCATCTATGCTACGAAGCGCGGGGCCGTTCCCCGTCGCCGCGGCAGGGTTGCCGAGCGCATTGAGGCGCTATGCTACAATGCGCAAGGCCGCGCCCCGCCTGGGGTTCGAATCCCCCCTCGGGCATGGATGTTTGTGCTGTCTTTAGTATAAGATAGTGCATAAGTAGTTTGTAAGTTTAGGGACTGATGACCCTGCAGTTAAGTCCCATAAGCTTTACAAACATTTTTGCGGCCATCTCCTAAGATTTCTACCAATGAAACGTAGCCTTTGGTTCGTCTTCCCTGCAATATGTTCGGTGGGTTCTTTCCAGTTAAAGTTGTTCCTAATTATTGTACCGAGGTACTTACTTGAATTGACTGATTTATGGTGTAAATCAAGTTTAGCGGATTTCTTTTATTGTTCATATGGATGAATCACATTTTTCATGAAACTTACTGGCAGATTAAAATTGTGTGTCGGAACCGGGACTCGAACCTGGGACCTTTGCCTTTCGCGGGCAAGCGCACTACCGACTGTGCTATCCCGACACGACTCACGATACCGCCTCGCAACTTTACTTCCGCCAGTACCTCGCCTCCTACTTTCCAAACTTCACAGCTCTCCTGCGAACCATGGCTTTAGTGGACATTCTTTGTCGTGTAACGTGTTCCACTCTCTCTGTCTCTCTCCCCCCCTCAACACTAACATGTGGCCATATTTACGTGCCGCATTGAAGTTGTTGACTCCAACAAACGTGCTGCCTAGACCCACGAACTACGGCATGGCTTGAGTGGGAGACATTAAACATGCTTCTGAGCACATCACCCAACCGAAACTGTTCTATCAGAGACACGTGTACTGGTAGTGTTGAAAGAACTGCAGCGATTTGCCAAGGGGTGACAGGTCTAATCCTTTCGCAGCTAAGACCTTCTTGTCGATCCTTTTGCAGTGTGATGGTCGGCTTACTACCTTTGATATATTTTCGAATAGCATTTTCACTGTCAGCAGCCTTTTTATTCACGAGATGACAGTTTTCGACACACAAATTACTTTAGTGACACATTTAATGGTTTCCAGCCATACAACTGCTCGTCCGTGATCGTAAGCATTCGCCGCGGCTGATTATCCGTGCGTACTGGGGCGCACTGCTGCGGTGCGCGCGGCCGTTCGCCGTCGGGGGTTCGAGCCCCGCCTCGGGCATCATGAGTGTTTGTGTTGTCCTTAGGTTAGTTTACCTGAGTTTAAGTAGTTTGTAAGCTACGGACTAATGACCACGCAGTTGAGTCCGATAGATTTACAAACATTTGAACATTTCGTAAACATTCAAATGATGCCAGAATGAAACTTTCACTCTGCAGCGGAGTGTGCGCTGATATGAAACATCCTGGCAGATTAAAATTGTGTACCGGAACCGGGACTCGAACCTGGGACCTTTGCCTTTCGCGGGCAAACGCTCTACCACTCTCTCTCTCTCTCTCTCTCTCTCTCTCTCTCTCTCTCTCTCTCTCTCTACGGGTAGTTCCGTTCATTGCGGACGCTGATCATGTTTGTTCGTTTTTGTTCGTTGTGTTCTTGGCTCAGCTTTTTTATTGCAGAGGGCTTTGAGCCCTCTGACCGGGCGCGCTGAGCCACGGCACCGGCAATTCTGAGCTACCCCGACACGGCTCACGATGCCGCCTCACAACTTTACTTCCGCCAGTGCCTTGCCTCCTACTTTCCAAACTTCACAGAAGCTCTCCTGCGAACCTTGCAGGACAAGCACTCCTGTAAGAAAGGATATGGTGGGCCACAGCCTAAGGGATGTTTCCAGAATGAATCTTTCACTCTGCAACATTAACCAGCAATCGGTACGTGGAGGATGTTGTAATACCCGTTCGTTTACCATTCTGTCAACGGAAAGGTAATATGTTCCAAAACTATAATGGTCGCCCACACACAGCGCGTGAAACTCTACGCAATCTGCAAGTAAAAGTCTTCATATAACATTTTTATGGTTTGATACGGCAGACGTGTGAAGTCAAAATTCTTGAATAAAAAGATTGCCTTAGTTGGAAAAATTTATTTCTTAATTAAATATGCCCGGTTAGCGCATCTTGCCGGCCGCGGTGGCCGAGGGGACTAAGGCGCTCCAGTCACGGTCTGTACGGCCACTACGGTCGGGGGTTCGAATCCCCCCTCGGGCATGGATATTTGTGCCGTCCTAGTTCGTAAGTAGTTCATAAATAGTTTGTAAGTTTAGGGACTGATGACCCCGTAGTTAAGTCCCATAGACTATACAAATATTTGAACATTTTTTTGAGCACATCTTCAGATTTCTAAGGAAGAAGAAAAGGAGAAGTAGTACATACAAGACAATATTTACATGACAGTATTAAAAAAATAGTACCGATTTCAGCATTGTTTTGTAACTAAACATTTTGTTAAATACTGTCATGTAAGTGTTGCCTTGTATGTACTAACTCTCCTTTTCTTCTTCGTTAGATATCTGAAGATGCACTAGCCGGGCGAAACGCGTCATATTAAAATAATAATAATAAAAATAAAGAAGACTTAAGAAACATATTTTTGCAACCAAGGCAGTCTTTTATTCAAGAATATTCTGCAAGTCCTGGACAACTTGATCCCCGGGCTAGTCTGCAGTCGACCACGTCTTGGATATAATGGGATGACAACTCATACGTACAATTCGTCAATCCTCAGCTCTTAACGAACTACGTGAACAAGTCGCAGACGTGGAATAATGATAGTACCCTCCATTTGTATGATCCAGAGGATGCCAGAATCATCGCCTGCATTGACGTCTATGGAGTCTACACTATATACCAATATTTGTCTTTCAGCATGGATAGACATCTGGTACCCCAGCGCCGCTTGAGCTATTCATCTGCAGATGGAATAATTTCATGTACTACATACACAGTGTTTCAACAATAAATCTTTATTGAACTGCAAAACTCTAATAGAGTTTACTATTATTTCCTCCAGCGTATATGCATTTTCTGCTAGTGACTACTAACATGACCGCACATGTGTTCTCGTGTTCAATTGCGCTGAAATGTACGCACACGTTTACGCATCAATTTGCCCTACTTCTACGTTATTGTGTTTACACGTTTTATACGCAGATACACTTGGCATCTGTTTAATTATATAATTACCTGTATATCTTATTTATAATCCGGCAAAGAACGTTTAATGTGTTGTAGTTATTAAATTCACCATGTAATGGTGTGATTTTGACCAAAGGAGTACGGTATGCATTCTTGTGGATGGCACAGCAATCAGTTAAGATTACACATAATTTTTCTTATACGTACAAGTAGAGCAACGGGGCTGTGATTACTGAATGGCCGGAAAATCGAGCGTTCTGAAGCAGCAGCTACAGTAATAATTTTGTGCAGATCGATAGGAAATAAAAGAGCACTAGTAATGTGGCACACAATGCATTCAGCCTACACAATAGCTCCGCTAGGTATTCTGCGTGACCTGGAAACCATTATTCCGGCTACAGACCACCGAAAGCGAAAGCACTCTCTGACCGGATTTATAAGAAAACAAACTACCGTTTTCATCCACCAGCTTGCGACGTGGAAGCGTATTTACTCGAGCTCACGCAAGGGAACACGAAAGTGGGTCATTCAACGCTTGTGCACTTACGTAGAACACAGGCGCCTCCGGAAGTATACTGTAGTAACAGATGTAAACAAATGTCTGTAGAACTTATGGCACTTAACTACGGAGTCATCAGTCCCTAAGCTTACAAACTACTTATGAACTAGCTAATACTAAGGACGGCACAAATATCCATGCCCGAGGGGGGATTCGAATCCCCGACCGTAGTGGCCGTGCAGACCGTGACTGGCGCGCCGCAGTCCCCTCGGCCACCGCGGCCGGACAGATGTAAGCCATAGTCATTTCACACCAGTGAAATAGTGATTGCAACAAAACTTAAACAATAAAATGGCCTAACTAAAAAATTTCTCTTTATGAAGGCTATGCCCTCGGCATTAATCACAGGTACACACTTTAAATCGTTCACCTTTATCCTGAACGGTAGGTGATAAAAGTATGGTGGGCGAATGAACTCTGTAATGGGCGGCTTCCCGTATGTGCGTCTATCTCTCAGAACTTCTTGTGGCGGTCAAACAATGAAGGCTTTCACGACCAGATGTCATAGTTTCTGATGGATCGTCTGGGTTGTAAGGCCGTGGTCCATGTCACATGTCTGTTCCTCGCGTTTCGTCAACAGCTGCGGTTGGTCGTCTTTAGAAATGCTCCAGCCGATGCTGAGTCTTGCAGAATAACGAGTCGGACGTCGGAGAGCAGCATAAAAACTGTCTAAAGTGAGCGTGAACAATTTTTCCCCAGATCATCAGAGATAGTTTGCAAAGATACTGCGAGAACTACCTAAGCACGCCTCCCGTCAGATACAAATTCACAGCTTCAATATGCCCACAGTACTCAAACTTGTAGTTATGAAACTAAATCCCGTAAGAGTAAGGGGCACAATCTTGCCCCATATATACTGTTAATATGAAAGAATAAGAACTGTAGGATCAGAAGTGACGTCTGTTCTTTCGTAACAGACACCATATATATATATATATATATATATATATATATATATATATATATATATATATATATATATATATGCCGGTGACGGGCAATGATCCTTTTGTTAGTGGGGTGGGGTACGCAAGTTTGTGGACCTTACTCTTATGGAAATTAGTTTCATAACTACGAGTTTGAGTACTGTGGGCAGGGTGAAGCTGGGAATTTGTATCTGACGGAAGACGTGCTTACGTAGTCCTTGCAGGTGCGGCGATGATGTGTCTCTAATGGTGTAGTGGTCAGCGCAACTGCCTCTAAAGCGGCACACCCGGGTTCGAATCCCGGTTGGGTACACATTTTCAACTTTGCATATATGCAGTTGAAGTCATCTATTCTTTAAATATGAAAGAATAACAACTGCAGGATCAGAAGTGACGTCTGTTCTTTCGGAATAGACGCCACATGTATATACATATCTACCTAATCTGACCACAGTCCATATATCACTATGTTTCAAGGCTTCTTCCCTCCTGATAATATTATCCCGATACGTAACATATTTCAATTGTTTCTCAATGGAGCCATGGAAAATAGTTCGTCGTTGTGGACAAAATTTTAGTTTCGGATAACCCCTTATCTTCACATTCCTCTTTATAGTTCCAGTATACACATTTCCACAAGCACACGAATTCTTATACATCCCATTTGCTAACGAAGCAGGTTGTCAATTCTTTACTTATCTGAGTGCCTGATTTATTTTCTTTGTTCACCAAAAAAACAGAATGATATTACATTTGTGTAAAATCTTTCCGATCTGATCAGTAACTGACATTGGGGGGCAACATTTTGAACAACTGTTATAAATCTAACAGCTTGTGAAACTTTTGCATGCCATGCATTTGAATTCATTGCCGGCCGCGGTGGCCGAGGGGACTGAGGCGCTCCAGTCAGGGTCTGCACGGCCACTACGGTCAGGGGTTCGAATCCCTCCTCGGGCATGGATATTTGTGCCGTCCTTAGTCTTAGTTAGTTCATAAGTAGTTTGTAAGCTTAGGGACTGATGACCCCGTAGTTAAGTCCCATAAGATCTACAAACATTTGATTTTTTGAATTGAATTTTTTGAATTGTGCCTAGAATTACGATTTTTAGTCTCTCTGTTCTTACAAGTCGACCGACAAGAGACATTTTACAACGAATCCGGGCAGTTTTCAAGGGGAATTCTGTGAGTCTTATCAGAGTTCTGAAGTTGGACCCTCCTTTTAATGTTGCCCCACAATGTTCAAATGTTTGTATAGCTTATGGGACTTAACTACGGGGTCATCAGTCCCTAAACTTACAAACTACTTATGAACTAGCTAACACTAAGGACGGCACAAATATCCATGCCCGAGGGGGGATTCGAACCACCGACCGTAGTGGCCGTGCAGGCCGTGACTGAAGCGCCTCAGTCCCCTCAGCCAACCGGAAAGCTTACTAAATTATTCAGAAAGTCAAGGAGCTTGCAGTCACAAAACCGCCTTTGACTCTTATTCAGATCATGCATTCGGCTGTGTACCAAAGGTCCCATATCGGCCCTGAAGACTATGCTGCAGACGATAACCTCTGCCTTCATCTCGCAGCCTTTACCACTTCAGAGAGATATTGGAAGTTGGAGATATCTTCCAACCCAAAGTGACTCATGTCGTTGTTACTAACGTGAGCTGCCACCTGCAGCTGGCTGCACCCTATGACTTTTATGATATCCAGAAGGACTCGCCTAATTGAAAATACACAAACTTTTCGGCCTATTTCTAAGATCATTTTTAAGAAATTCAGTTACGGTAAAAAAATTCATATATTTGGGGAGGCGAGTTGAGAAATAAACCAATCACAATAATAATAAATCATGTTTCGTGGTTTTTTATAAATATTTTATTCCTTTATATAACGGCATTTTTCAGCGATACATTCCTCTAAATGAAACACCAACTTCACACAATTCTTCGAACTTCAATTAAAGGACTTAAAACAGTAGAAAATGTCGATAGTCATATGAAGAACTATAACTTTATACGTGTAGTCAAACTTTAGAAGTCAAAATCTCGAAGAAAATTTCAACCACATGTAAGCCAATTATAAGTTCCGAACTTCATTTTTTTCCGATCACACACATAATACACGAGATTGGTCATACTGCCACCCTTCAGCGGCGTCCGACTAGGCCGCCAGAATGAGGTTGTGATCGCTGACGAACGGACAATAAACACGTCTTCATAATCTGGTGCCGGCCGCGGTGGCCGAGGACACTGAGGCGCTCCAGTCACGGTCTGCACGGCCACTACGGTCGGGGGTTCGAATCCCCCCTCGGGCATGGATATTTGTGCCGTCCTTAGTATAAAGTAGTTGATAAGTAGTTTGTAAGTTTAGGGACTGATGACTCCGTAGTTAAGTCCCATAAGCTTAACAAACACTTGAACATAATCTGGTGCCGATCGGTTTACTGAGGAGGAGGATCGCGTTACAAACAGACAATGTCAATTCACTGTTACTTTTGTAAATATCTCTGAAACGTAGTAAGATATGGAATAAAACGTAAGAGAATTGTAGAGAATTTTCTCCTCTGAAAATCCGCAATTAAATTTCGAGCTGTCAAAAGCCCATCGCAAACGGCCCACTTTTAGTGTTACTAACCTCAAGTGGGCCAATACGATTGAGAACCACACAAGAAGAGAGATGAGGATGGGGGAAATGGACTAATAGAACATTCGAATAAATACATAAACGAAATGTTACCGTGAGTTACAAGTATCTATATTTATATCTACATCTACATCTACATGGGATACTCTGCAAATCATATTTAAGTGCCTGGCAGAGGGTTCATTGAACCACCTTTATACTAATCTACCATTCCATTCTCGAATAGCGCGCGGGAAGAAAGAACATCTGAATCTCTCCGTTCGACCTCTGATTTCTCATATTTTATTATGATGGTCATTTCTACCTATGTAGGTGGCAGTCAACAACATATTCTCGCATTCTGAGGACAATGTTGACAATTGGAGTTCCGTAAGTAGACCACGCCGCAGCGATAAACGTCGTTGTTGTAATGATTCCTATTCCGGATCCTGTATCATTTGCGTGACGCTGTCTCCTCTGTATCGTGACAATATAAAACGGGGGCCCTTCTTTGGACATATTCGATGGCTTCTGTCAAACCCACTTGATAAGGATCCCACACAGGGCAGCAATACTCAAAAAAAGGAACGACAAGCGTAGTGTATGCAATCTCTTTGGTAGTTCTGTTGCATCTTCTAAGTGTTTTGCCAATAAAACGCAGTGTCTGGTTCGCCTTTCCCACGACATTATCTACGTGTTCTTTTTCTCAGTTTAAGTCTGAAGTAATAATAATTCCTAGGTATTTTGTGGAGTTTAAGGCCTTCACATTCGAGTGATTTATCTTGTAAACAAGGTTTGACGGATTTCTTTTCGTACTCGTGTGGATGACTTCACACTTGTCATTATTTAGAGTCAGCTGCCAATTTTTACATCAAAATGATATCTTATTTAAATCGTTCTGCGGTTGATTTTGATCTTCAGATGACTTTACTAGAAGATCATCAGAAGGAGTGGAGAAGGATAGGTACAGGAACAGATTGGATAGATGGAGGAGGCATAGGACGAGGAGGAGACGAACTTGGAGATAGATAGAGAGGGCGGTTGAGATGGAGAGAGAGAGGAGAAAAGAAGAGATGGATAAAGGGAGAAGATGGAAAAATAGAAATGGAATGAGGAGAAGTATAGAGAGAGCGGAAAAGAAGGAGATTGAGTATACGAGGTACGTCCAGAAAGTTCCGTTTGGTTATATAAAACAAACGTGTACAAATACAGAAAAAATATTTATTGTACAAAAATCTACAACTGTTAAACTACTTTTCTACATAGCTGCCTAAATTTTGTAGGCACTTGTCATAGCGTGACACTAGTTTCTGTATGCCTTCTTCATAGAAGGTTGCCGCCTGTGTATTCAGCCATGTGGTAGCATGTTCTTTCAGCTCGTCATCGTTGAAATGTTGACAGGACAAATTTTAGGTGTAAGAAGAGGATTTCCATCAAAAGTTGGTGTTTGTTTCCACGATAGTGGCCGACCTAATGTGGCGAATGTGACCAAAAAACTCTTATGGGAATTTCACTGGGACGTGTTTGATCATCATCCGTACAGCCCGGGCCTCGCTCCTAGCCACTTTCACCTCTTAACAATCTGTCCTTGGTGGTCAACATTTCAATGATGATGACGAGCTGAAAGGACACGTTACCACATGGCTGAATACACAGGCGGCAACCTTCTATGAAGAAGGCATACAGAAACCTGTGCCACGCTATGACAAGTGCCTACAAAATTTCAGCAGCTATGTAGAAAAGTAGTTTAACAGTTGTAGATTTTTGTACAATAATTTTTTTTCTGTATCTGTACACGTTTGTTTTATATAACCAAACGGAAGTTACTTTCTGGACGTACCTCGTATATCCAGTTACCGTACATATTAGCAATTGCGAGGCATTGTCGAGTCCGCTAGACTCTCAAACAAATTTGGCTTGGAACTGCCATTTTGGATAGCCATCCGTGTAGTCAGTGTTACTCATGCGAAACCAGTGGCGTGTCGATAGCGACCAATAATTTTATGCAACCAAATGATCACTTCGAAGTCTGCAGCGGACACGAACGGAAACAGATGTGGCTCTCACCTGTAAATAAGCCAGTGCGGCTGCTCCGGGCCTGGGACGAAAATGAATGGATTCCCGGGCGACACGGGCCCCGAGGTCGGGCAGAGTTTCGTGGCCGGGACACGCGAGAGCGGTCCGCCCGCTGACTCAGCTTCCGCCGGGGTATCGACTGATCGTCACCTCGCCTCCGCTTTTTTACGCCCTCCCCGCAATTAAGGCGTAATTTCGCCCCCGGGGCCGTTCTTTGCTCTAAATTCTTAACCGGCGGTTATCCCCGCGGGCACCTGTGCCTCGGCCAAGATTGATTCGGACGCGGTAAGCAGGAGAGCGGCGCGCGGTTCGCCGTAATTGCCGGACCACCGGCAGTAATTACGCACTGTTTTCCGAGGCCGGGGAAAAACGCGCTGCGTGCCGCGCCGACTCTACCCTACCTGTTAATTATCGCCGGCTGCACGCGCGGGGATGTGACGTGGACCGCTGCGCGCCAGCCGCAGCCGCCGCGGCTGCCGCCTGCTCTGCCATAACGCCGCAGCCGGCGGTCACGGTTCACTGTGGCTGTGGGCGTTCCCAAGCTGCTAATGAATAACGCAGGGTAGCACTGACTGCGGTTTCCGATTTATTAATCAACTAGAGGACCACGCAATACGTCTCATTTGCTAAATATGGCCGGGTATTGCATGTACATTCTACACTCCATCATCTAATTTCTTTGACATTCACCTCCTCTATCTGTAAGAGTTTTCCTTACCTTTGTCGTCTTAGGCTTCCCTCCTTATAAGATATATTTATATACTCCAAGCCGGGCCGGCCGCGGTGGCCGAGGGAACTAAGGCGCTCCAGTCACGGTCTGCACGGCCACTACGGTCGGGGGCTCGAATCACCCCTTGCGCATGGATATTTGTGCCGTCTTTATATAAGGTAGTTCATAAGTAGTTTGTAAGTTTAGGGACTGATGACCCCGTAGTTAAATCCCATAAGCTTAACAATCATTTGAACATTTCATACTCCAAAGCTTTGTTAGTCCATGTGCTCCTATCTGCTTTCTCGGCTCACTGTGGCCACTTATTTTGTACGGGGCTTTCCCAACCTGCTAATGAACAACAGCCGGCCGCGGTGGCCGAGGGGACTTAGGCGCTTCAGTCACGGTCTGCACGGCTACTACGGTCGGGGGTTCGAATCCCCCTCGGGCATGGATATTTGTGCCGTCCTAGTTCGTAAGTAGTTCATAAGTAGTTTGTAAGTTTAGGGACTGATGACCCCGTAGTTGAGTCCCATAGGCCTTACAAACATTTTTTTTTTTTTTTTTTTGATTGAACAACACAGGGTAATAATACTCTGCGGCTTGGGACTTATTAATCAACTAGAAGACCACGCTATACTTCGCAGTTGCTAAATATCGACGGATATTGCATCTCAATTCACACTCCACCCGCTAATCTCTGTGTCGCTCATATACTCTATCTCTAAGCCTGTTTCCTAACTACTTCTTTGTCATCCTAGGCCTCCCTCCTTATTAGATAGCTGAAAAATCGGCGTTTCTCTGCGATTTATATACACTCCTGGAAAAAAAGAACACCATGAATTCGTCGACCCAACAGAGGGAAATTTTACTGACACATTCTTAAGGATGTATACAACACCCGATCACACAGGCCATACGCACGTGATACAGTCAACAAGAGCGTCCGCAATGTTGGCGTTCGTACCGTGTATACCCTCCTTTTGCAGCAATGCAAGCTGCCATTCTTTCATGGAAACGATCGTAGAGGTTCCGAATGTGATTATGTGGAATGTGCCTGCCACGCAATTTCCACCTGGTGCCTCAGTTGGGCCAGATTTACTGCCGCTCATGCAGACCGCCCAACATGACGTTTCATGCGGTCCCGAACATGATCAGTGCGGGAGAGATTTGGGGATCGTGCTGGCCAGGGTAGTAGACACCTTGAAGAGCACATTGGCTTGTACGGGATACATGTGGATCAGCATGGTCCTGTTGGAAAAGCATAGCACCTTGTTGGTGCTTCAGTTGTAGCAAGACGGGTTAAATGATGATTTCAGTGTACCGTTCACTGTTCAATGTTCTCTAGACGATCACTAGAGGAGAATGTCGAGTGTAGGACATCGCTCAAAAACATGTTCAAATGTTTGTAGAGCTTATGGGACTTAACTACGGGGTCATCAGCCCCTAAACTTACAAACTACTTATGAACTAGCTAATCCTAAGGACGGACAAATATCCATGCCCGAGGGGGATTCGAATCCCCGACCGGTGGCCGTGCAGACCGTGACTGGAGCGCCTTAGTCCCCTCGATTACCGCGGCCGGCCGTTTGTTAATATGGCCGGGTATTGCACGTACTTTCTAAACTCCATCAGCTAATTTTAGAACCGTCGACTTAAGATCTTTGGTAGGAGGTCGGCCAAAACACAAAATCGTAAAACGCGTGCCACTGTTTTTCCAGATGACATAGTATCATTGTTTAGACACTGCCTCACCACTACCTACTTTCAGTACAATAACGAGTTCTATGAACAGATTGACGGAGTGGCTATGGGCAGTCCACTGAGTCCAGCAGTGGCCAATCTATTTATGGAGTCGTTCGAAAAACAAGCGTTGCAGACTGCTAATAAAAAGCCAGCTAGGTGGTATCGATATGTCGATGACACTTTTGTGCCATGGACACACGGTGCAGAGGAATTAGATGCCTTCTTCACGCATCTCAATAGTATCAACCCCAGAATACAATTTACGATGGAAACGGAGAGCAACGGGCAGCTGAATTTTCTCGATGTGTTTGTAATCAAGCACGTGGACGGGATAGTTGGGCCACAAGGTCTACAGGAAGGCTACTCATACTGACCGTTACCTACATAAAGACTCTAACCAACATCCCAGACAAAAACGAGGTGTGGTTAAAACATTGGTTGACAGGGCGCATAAAATGTGTGAACCTACTTATTTAAAAGATGAGTTGGAGCATTTACGATCCACCTGCCAGAAGAACGGTTTTTCTACCAAAGAAATAGACAGAGCCCTTCGTCTCAGGAAGAAAGTTAATGTTAACAAGGAAAAACAACCGCCCAAGGGGAAAGTTTTTCTTCCGTTCATAAATAAGGGTACAGACCGTATTGGAAAAGTGCGGGACAAGTATGGGGTAGAAACCGTTTTCAGACCTACAAGGAAGATAAAAGAATATTTAAGATCTGCAAAAGATGTACGACATCCGCTGAATACACCATGTGTATATAAAATTCCCTGCAGCTGCGGTTCAGTCTACATTGGAACTACTAAAAGAAGCGTCAATACTCGTCTGGTCGAACATAAAAGGAATTGCCGCCTTGGGCACACGGAGAAATCGGCCGTAGCGGAACATGTATACCAAGAAGGCAACCATGAAATTAAATTTAATGAGACTTGTGTCATCTCAAAAACTTCGCACTATCATGCGCGCACATATAGAGAAGCAATCGAGATATATAAACATCGCAAATTATTTTAACAGGAAAGAGGAAGCTGTTAAGTTAGATAGAATTTGGACTTCTGCTTTACACCAGCGGAATGACAATCGATTCTTCTCTCCCAAGAATGTTGGCAATACCAGAGATAGTGTCGTAGCCGACGTCACGTGATGTCTTGTGGTGCCCTCTACATTGCCTATATATACGGCGCTCCCTCAAGTTCTCATCGCAGTTCGCCACTCTACCTCTGAAGATGTCTTCCGCAGCCGAAGATAAAACGTTAGGGGAAAGTTTTATAAATTGACCACGGCTTATGAGCCCGGAAGTTTTAAATGAAGTTGACGCCGGCCGTGAAAGTTTACATTGTATGAGAGTCCCACTGTGATACCACTATCACCTAAAATGGAGCGGAGGTTATCCGACAAACCAGCTTGTTCCCTTGCAGCATCATAGGAAACACAAGTAGTTAAAATAAGCTGAACGGTTATCAGCACTCCACAAGCATCACAAGTCGCCACAAAGAAGGAATCTATGTGTCAGGGAGCAGTGTCCTATTCGAAGTCTTGTTAAGCAGACTTCAACACACCTGACAAGCCGTACGGATGTACGCAAGGACCTAACTGTGTTTTTTATTGACCGCAGCTTATTATCCGCGACGGCGAACCATTCTTGGTTCCAGAGGCGCATGACAGAGCTCCTAAGAAATGACAGCGAGGCACGGAGTGGGAGAGGACAATCAGCTACTTTCGGGAGCCGACAGGCCTCCTTGGCCGCGGTATCGCCTAACTCGTTTCCACGGACACCAACATGACCAGGTACCCAGCAGAAGGAAACCACCTTTCCTTGCCGTTGCTGCAAAATAATGTCTTGGTTATTCTGGACGGTCTTATCTGCTGGGTACAGGTGCTGAATAGTCTGCAGAGCACTGAGTGAATCGGAGCAAAGCAGAAAGGTAGACACAGTATGACGTTTCATATGTTCCACTGGTATCAAAACAGCATAAAGTTCTGCGTCAAATACCGTGAACTTACAAGGCAGACGATATCTGAGGATTCGGATAGGGAACACTACAGAGCCCCCAACAGCAAGTATCCCCCTGTTTCGACCCATCTGTATAAATAACATTAAATGTATGATGGCTATTTAAAATGGCAAGAACCCAATTTGGAGTGACCGGTTTGTTGCACTCAGTCAAGTCTAAAATGAGGTTGGGCTTCACTAACAGCCAGGGCGGCGCTCTGCACCAACCCTGACGCTTTATGTTGATCGGAGACACACCGAGATCCAGTAAATGCTGCTGCGCTGTGATACCAAATGGTTTCAACCCTCGTTGTCGTGCGTTGTAGAGTCGCTTCAAGGGGGGCGGGATGTCAATAGTCACAGAAAAAGACGGAGAGGACGGAAATGACCGGTGCTTTAAGGCGTGTTTAGCAATAAGGAAACGCCGCCAGACGTATAATGGCGGCTCTCCAGCCTCGTCGCACGGCTAGGCATAGGGCTTGTCCTATAGACTCCCGTAGCCAATCTGATATCCTCGTGATGCACAGACTCCAACATCTTCAGAGACGCTGGGGATGCCGAGCCATAGACCACACAACCGTAGTCGAGACGGGTCGTTCCTCAGTTATTTATATACTCCAAAGCTTTGTTAGTCCATGTACTTCGGACCTCCTTTCTCGGTTCACTGTGGCCGCTCCTTTTGTACGGGGCGTTCCCCAACAACACAGGGTAACACTCTGCGGCTTGGGACTTATTAATCAACTAGAGGACCACGCAGTACTTCGCAGTTGCTGAATATGGACGGGTATTGCATGTATATTCTACACTCCACCCGCTAATCTCTGTGCCGCTCACCTCATTTATCTCTGAGCCTATTTCCTAACTAATTCTTTCTCATCCTAGGCCTCCCTCCTTATTAGATAGCTGAAAATCGGCGTTTCTCTGCGATTTATATACATTCCTGGAAAATGAAAAAAGAACACCATGAATTCGTCGACCCAACAGAGGGAAATTTCATTGACACATTCTTGAGGATGTATATAACACACGATCACACAAGCAGAGCCATACCCACGTGAGTACAGTCACCACAGCGTCCGCAATGTTGGCGTTCATACCGTGCATACTCTCCTTTTGCAGCAATGCAAGCTGATATTCTTTTATGGAAACGATCGTAGAGGTTCCGAATGTGATTATGTGGAATGGCCTGCCACGCAATTTCCACCTGGTGCCTCAGTTGGGCCAGATTTACCGCCGCTCATGCAGACCGCCCAGCGTGACGTTTCATGCGGTCCCAAACATGCTCATTGGAGGAGAGTTCTGGGGATCGTGCTGGCCAGAGTAGTTGATGGATTGTACGTGATTCATGTGGATCTGCATTCGAAAAGCATATCACCTTGTTGGTGCATAAGTGGTAGCAAGACGGGTTAAATGATTATATCAGTGTACCGTGCACTGTTCAATGTTCTCGAGACGATCATTAGAGGATAGTGACGAGTGTAGAATATCGCTCCCCTCAAAATGATGCACGATCATGTGTGCCGTTAGAGTATCCTCCGCTCACGCCCCAACATCTTTCAGCACGCCTCAAGTGGTGTCATGGTAGGCGCTTATGAAGGGACGAATGGAGACCTGCCGTCTTCAGTGATGAGAGTCGGTGCCAATGATGGTCGTACGCGAGTGTGGTGTCGTGCAGGGGAAATCGAAAGTCTGTAGGCAAACGAGGCCGACACTTGGCATCATGGGGCGGGGAGCCATATCTCAACAACTATTTCTTATGTTCCTCTTTGTCCTCTCAGGCGTCTGCCTGTAATAGCTAGCTGTTCAAAAGTTTGTAAATCTGTGGTACTTAACTACTTTGGTTGTCAGTCCCAAGGCTAACTAAATTAAACTAGCCTAAGGACAAACACATACAACCGTGCCCGAGGGTCGACTCGAACCTCCGACAGGGAGGAACCGCATGCTCCGCAGTAAGGCGCCTTTGAGAGCTCGGCCACTCCACCGCGGCTATTTACTAGCTGAAAAACTGGCATTGCGCAGGCTTTTGTTGATTCCAAAATTGTGTTACTCCATGTACTCCTGCCTCCTCTTTCCATCCATTTCATCTTGCCTCGTCTCTCTGTTCATATCCCTCCCTCGTTATCAGCCTCTCCCTACTCCTCCGTCGTCTCTTGTTCCTCCTTCGCCGCCACCTCCTACCCCACATGCTCCTCCTTCCTCTATCCACTCATACGTCCCCCTGTATCTGTGATTGCCTCCCCGACCCCACTCTCTGCCATTTTCTCCGGTCGCCTCTCTCTGTTCATCTCCTCTCTCTCTCTCTCTCTCTCTCTCTCTCTCTCTCTCTCTCTCTCTCTCTCTCTCTCTCTCTCTCTCCTGCACTTGGAAAATTACCTGGACCTGTCAAATTTCGCCGGTGTCGGTAAAACGGTGTCGAAGTCTGGAGTGAGGTATCCTCCGCCATGCTCCATATAAAATATTATGTAGACAGTGTTGTTTCTTTTGTGTGGAAGTCTAGTGTGCATTTTATCGCTGTCACTGTGAAATGTTTGGCTGCACATAAAATATGAGAATCTAATCTGAAGTTACCAGAACTACCCATCTCAAGTACAGCCATTTTTCAGCGCCACCTACAAGATCCACTTGTGAATCTAAACAATCCTGGGACCGCGAAAACACATACAATTAAAATCGGTACAGCGGTTTGGACGTAATTCAATGACACACTGTGAAATGCCTTGTAACGCTGGTAAGTAGTGTATGTCTATTGCTTCAATGCCGTCACGTAATAAGATGACCCTACCACCGCTACCTTCCATAGCGGGATTGCAGTAAGAATTCTAGCCATAAAAATCCAAACGCCGTTCAGGTCGGAGCTCTTGAAGAAGCACGTTATCAATGTCCGCCGCCTGTATAACAATCTAATTTTGACAGTTAAACTAATACCGTTGACGTGACGTTGATCGTACTTATCCTACACACCTGTGTCATAGGGTAGTGCGATGACGTATCCTGCATTAGGCAAGGCCAGTAGGCACCATATCTCTGAAAAAACTGGCAGGGCTTCTATTGGAGTACGTTCACGTTCTTCGTCGCCCAGTCAACAAGTTGAAGGCGGGGAACGATAGGTGTCATATCGCCTATTGTTGTTGAAGAGTCATGGTAGCCGTTGTTCTCGAGAGCCGTCGTCACTTGTGATCCAGGTACTGCTGGCGACTGATCTTCTGTTGGACCTGCAGAAGAGTTATCCTCAGCTTCCTGCAGTATATCAGTATCTTGAGAGTCGTTTCCTGTGGTCAATCTTCTCTTCTTTTGTCGTCTGGGCGAACGCTGTTTCGGTAACGCACCCCTGCTTCCTTCGGATTACGGCGATCTGGAGATACCTCCTTCATCTCAGCATCCGAAGTGAACTCAACCTTTGAGTCCCCGCGTCTGGGCCTACAGAAGGGACATGTGGTCGATGCAGCCGAGAACTTCGATTTTTCTGGTGCAGATGGTGTCACCGGGAGCTTGGGAGCCGAGCCCTCAAGGAGCGGTAACGGGCTCTCAACAATGTCTTCTGCGTTCGTTGTATTTCTCGCTGCTTCAACGTAGAGGCAAGATCGTCGGTTGCGACGCAGTTGACGACTCGTCACGAGGTAACTGTACTAAGCATCTCTGCAATAATGCCATATTACATGTCCTTCCTGTCCACATCCCGAATCAGTCCGTGTTTGACCGTCGTAAATAACGATAGCACGGCAATCTCCAATGGCCACATATGATGGTGTGTGTGTTTCCGCAGCGCAATGGGTACCTGACGAAAGTGCTCCACTTTTCTTCCACGTGATTTAACACTTCCTCGTAAGATTTCAGTGTGTCTTAACGAGTTTTCGCGGTACTCCGAAAGGTAGCTCGAAGACTCGTGTGGTCCTAACACCAAGTCCAACATGATCGACATTTACGCTATTTACGTGACCATCCACATGTTGGAAGGGGTATCCTTTGATGGAAGGGCGAACAAGTCATTCGCAAGTCGCCTCATCCACCTAATTTAGCGCTGGAGGCGATCGAAAGGTGTATTCCGATGAGTTGATCGTAAGAGTACGGATTTGTGGCGCATCAAAAAATTCCTGTTTGTAACCTTTTTTTACTGACACCAAGAACTGATTCACAAATATATTTTACGCAATCGCCATTGCTATCTACAGCCTTAACAAACTTTTTCAGAAGCCCAATTTTAATGTGTAATGACGGAAAAATGATTTTTTTCCGGAGTGACCAACGTTTCATACACTATTTTATCTTTTTCTATAGTCAGGTTCTCAGCAGTTTGCCTTTCATGCTCCAACGTTCATTTTGCGCACGACTGCTCTACAAAGAAAGAAAACAGAGATATTTAGTGTATCGACTATCCTAACCAATAAAAATTTCACCATTCGTAAGTCTACACACACTGATCACTGATGTTGATGAAATAATATTGTCTCTAAAACAAGTTTAACACTTTAATGATCTTCATTAAGAATAGGTGAATCAACTATTACGGTTGAAGCTAATTTACTTCCGTAATGCAACAACACACAATTAAAACTTTTCTGAGCTCTCTAAGAAAAGCCGTCAGTATATTGGTTAGTTAAATTTAAATGCCCCGAAATATCACTAAATATATAACTCGTCTTGTTAATGTGTGGAAGAATATCGCGCTCATTGATAGAATGTTATTGATACGCCGAGCTAAAGGCAATGTTTCTCTTTCAGTCTTCAGGCAAGATGCTCAGCGGATTTTTAGACAAATTAAAATAACGAATCAAGTCTTTTAGCTCACCCCGAGAAAACCCTAGCAGTGTAGGACTGTGTTCTTAGAATTTACCTTCAATATAGCTTTTACTCTGACTTTCTAACATTTGAACATCATCACAGTAATTATCTTATAAGGAAGTGAATGACTATATAGTCAGAACTTCAGTATGCAAAATTGGTGGATTAGAGGAATGCACATTCAGATAAAAACAAGAAAGCTTATTATATCGACTCATGCCTTTTACATTCGCAGCACAAAACTAGCACTCATGGAGGTAGTTTCTTGGCTCTGTTCACGTCATTGGTAATTTATATGGAAGCCCTCTTCGCCCCTCATCGAAGTGACTACACGCAAGTTTTCCAAACATTGTATAGGGCCCAAAATTTATCTTGTTATCCTATTTCCTTTACAAAATGTGCCCAATAGGTTTGTTTTACAAAATCATTTAAATTCAGTAGTTGACTTTTTGATAATATTTACCACATACGTAACAGTAATGGTCGGGGTTCTTAATACTAGACTTCCGGGAAGAACTCATACTTTCTGGTTCGTACGATGACATCTTTAAAGATGACGCAGATCTTGGAAGTCATTCCGAAATGTGGAGCGTTTATACCTGTAGCCTAGTAGATAGCTATAAAATATTTGACTTACAACGGACGAGAATCTGACTGTCGTAATAATGCTATTAAAATACGTCTCGTATAATAGTTTTCGTCAAACCATAAATTAGGAAACAGCCAAATAACATGGGAAATTGAATATAAATTTAGGCGAATATACTTTTTCTTTTATTTGTGTAAAACACATATGATCAGTAATAATCCTTTCAGTGTTGAAGGAATATAAAGAAAGGAGGGGAAAAAAAGAACGCGATCGTCTGATGTCCCAATTACGGAGTTCAACATTAACCATATCGTCTCCAGGGTCACAAAGTATCAACACATAATCGTTGCGTAAAACTTCTCTCGCAGTTTTCTCGAAATCGTCAAGGTAGTATGTCATACTACTTATAAAATAGGTTTGTGCTCAAAAGTGCGACTGAACAATTCCAGCTACATTAAACCTCGAGTTGCGAGTAGAAATAAGCTTCAGTGATTACTTAGCCAACTCAGAGGTCAAGAATGACAGATTTTATGATATTATTGTTTGTCTTGCACTTTTATGTCTCCAACTGACATCGTATATATATTAATAAATACCGAATATGAATAAGTAAAAATATACGTAGAAGACTTATTGCACCAGCAGTAAAAATTAACTATGTATGCCTGTATGACGTTACAAGTAACTTTGCTCTTGAACATTCTTACAGCTTCATGAGCGTAAAGGAAATTGCATACTTATTGTTAAGTGAAATGATCCGTTGAACGTAGACATACTTAAGATATATTTCTTAATAATCTGACTTTCGTTCGCAGACCTAACTGATCATGTTTGTGGTTATTGTTTCGTATTCTACTGATTTCTTTCTCTTTTCTGACTATATTTTCACAATGTTAAGGGATCTGGTGGTAAGAAGTAAAAATGAAATTGATTGTCTCACTAACAAATACATGTGTTCGTACTCGCGAACTATTCTTATAATACGCAGAATTAATAGGACAGGTCCAACCAATATCCGCGTACATCAAGTTTTTCTGAAAGTCCAACTGCAATCCTATTTGGTCTACACATCAATATTTTGATCTCTGATGCTTAATAGAATGTTACTGTTTGTCATCTTGATTGTAATTATAAATAGAAAGAGCAGAAAACGATAGGCTACGTGATCCTGTAATGCACGAACAACCTATGAATTTATATTCACTATCTATTCAATGAATCTTAAACGAACATGGATTTCATCTTACTTTAAACAAGTATACGCACTGTGAAAGTGGCATCTCATTTCACACCAACTTTTTACTAATGGAGAAAAACATATCAAAAGAACATCCATGTTCCAGTGATTTGAAGTAAACACATCTGCTGTATTATAATTGCTCGTACAGTGTTTCCACGTAATGTCTGGTCACCGTGGGCACTTCTTTAGCTTTCATTATGTAGCTTTGGATTTTTCCGTGGCGTGACAGGAAAACTCACGGACGTTTCAACATGTGCCGGAGTAAAGGCATAAACAAATGAACAAAAAATGATTGCAAAATATCTTCGTGCAGACAGTCACTTAAGTAATTTAATTGAATATACCACAATATTTTTTACTCAAAGGGGAGCAGTTTTATTAATAACATGCCTGTCACACAAACAACCAGTAATAAGGACGAGAAAACAACACCTGCAGATTTACACAACAAACCCTGCGTCTAGTATTTTATTGCATGTTTAGGTGTATCCTAGACTGAGGATCAACAATAAGCGTGTTCCACTTACTTTATTGCCCGTTCTCTTTACTTTCATGGCAAAACAGTGCCTGCTAATCGTATTGCAACTTTTTGTATTGTACATCATACACAAATTTCTGCCAGCTAACACTAAATTAGCAAGGACGTTTAATATAGTCAATGTTTATTCCGAATGTTTTGTGCTTTACTGCTGCAGCTACTTTCATTAATTTTATACTAGGATTTTACCGGACTTTAAAACTTTTTACGCTCCATTCGAACGTTTCCTGTGCTCATCTTATATCCACATGGAAAGTGTATGATACGTAACTGTAATCTTGACCGTTAATTGAAACTATCCTTTTTCTTAAATATTTGAACAGAATATGCATTATTTTCCATATTCGTCAAGGCAAGTAATAAGTAACCGTGTACGAAAACAAAACCTACATCTTGACTTTATTTCTGTGTTTGCAATTGCACGTCTATACAATAGAAAACGCTGTGGAAGCAGTAAATAGTAATAATAATTTATTTACTGGTTTGTTAAGTGCCGCGTTGGAGTAGTCGAGCGGTCTAAAGCGTCTCGCTGCGGAACGTGCGGTTGCTCGCCGTGGAGGTTCGAGTCCTCCCTGGGGCATGGGTGTGTGTGTTGTTCTTAGGTTAGTTTACCTAGGTTTAAGTAGTTTGCAAGCTACGGACTGATGACCACGCAGTTTGGTCCGATAGATTTCCAACCAAAAATCAAATGTTTGTTAAGCTTATGGGACTTAACTACGGGGTCATCAGTCCCTAAACTTACAAACTACTTATCAACTACCTTATACTAAGGACGGCACAAATTTCCATGCCCGAGGGGGGATTCGAAACCCCGACCGTAGAGACCGTGCAGACCTTGACTGAAGCGCCTCAGTCCCCTCGGCCACCGCGGCCGGCGATTTCCAACCATTTGAACATTTTATTTAGTAATGTTACTTTGCAACATCGGTGTGTGCAAACCTTTACTTAACATCTAAACACGAATTTTCGCGTATTATGTTTAAAGTTGATATTTTACTGTGGGTAGAACATGAGCTATGGATAAGAGTACCGTTCTTCCAAAACTCACTTTCTACGAAATTTTAATTTTTCAGGAGACGAAAGATACTGTTTATGGATGTTTATGGACTGTATAAGGATGGAAATTGTGTAAACTTTACATGTATTCATTTCCGAACAACAGTTGATACATCCACAAATGAAAAAAACTACCTGCATAAAAACAGAAAAAAAAAAAATTAAAATTACAATTTATTTCATAACTTCCTCTTTGTATAAAATATTGATGTTCATCTTTCTTTCTTATCCGCCACTTACTACAGAAAAATATCGGGTTTAGGTGTATACTGAGTTCTACTTAGTCTACTGAAGGTTCCGGGACATTAAACCCCCATCTTCAGATGTACAAATAACTTTTAACTGTGTCAGGTAAGCAGAGGGATCGTGCCAGTCAATGTAGGCCATGGGTAACAGTGCGTTGTCTGGTTAGTATCTGCCATCGGTAACCGCATGAGCCGACCGCGGTGGCCGAGGGGACTGAGGCGCTTCAGTCACGGTCTGCACGGCCACTACGGTCGGGGGTTCGAATCCCCCCTCGGGCATGGATATTTGTGCCGTCCTTAGTCTTAGCTAGTTCATACGTAGTTTGTAAGTTTAGGGACAGATGACCCCGTAGTTAAGTCCGATAGACTATACAAACATATAACATATATAACCGCATGAACGCTGTGGCATTTATTAATCAGAGAACGCACTGTTACCCAGGGCCTACATTGACTGGCACGATCCCTCTGCTTACCTGACACAGTTAAAAGTTATTTGTACATCTTAAGATGGGGGTGTAATGTCCCCCAAAACCGGAAGTGGGCTAATTAAATGTCGGTATACAACTGAAGTGAGTACTTTCTTTCCAAGCAACGGAAACTCTCCATCGCATACTTTTCAGATTTAACGTTAAGATGGCGCAGTAGATAGCTCGTCAAAAACTAAACACAGATAAGGCATGAAAACGGGAAAACTGTTCACAGAAATGTGAAAAAAAGAAGCGAAAGAGTGACAGTGAACGATCCAATCCAAAAATGTGAACATCAGTCGGATTTCAAATAGCTGTGGCGATGTGGTTATGTGGTCTGTTTGACTGGGAGACGGAAGATCCTTGTTGAAATCCCCAAGAACTCTAATTCTTTTAATTTTAATTTTTTTTCCATATCTGGAAGAGGTCTACGAGGTATCTCTCCGTGGAGTCGCTATTCGCCACATTTATTTGTGACAGAAAAATATTCTAACCAGATAACTCATATTTTGTAACCAATTCTGCAACTGGCCGATTTCAGAGACATAAGTCTGGGTGACAAGTTGCTTTCTATACTCCGTGTACAATAAAGTTGGAATCCCATCAGTATCAGCGGCCTTTTCCGGTTGAATGATTTCAATTCATTTTTTATCCCTCTGTCATCTATTTCGTTATATGACATTTTGTCGTTCGTTTATAAGTTTCAAGTAAGCGTTTTTAATCACATGAGGAATTCATATGATAAGTTGTCGCATTTTCGTTTCTGTTCGTCAAAAACAAACCCTACATTTCTGAAGAGGTATTTATAATTTCCCGTCTTTTGACAAAGAAGTAGTACAGAGAACCAGAAAGCTAGATTCAAGACAGCATGGGTTACTCAGTACTAATTGTGCAATAAAATGTACTTTTTTCCATTTGTTGCATCTCATACCCATTAAATAATAAATCAGTATTCATACTGTCAGTGGAAACTAAGTTGACACTCGGCTCAGTGGCATTTCCCTCACTGAAGTTCGCACCCATCATTCACCGCTCCGAGTGTCAACTTGGTATATTTCCTAAAAATGGGGAAATGAAATCTCACGAACCTGTCAGTAATACAGCTGCAGTTCGAAGTGTAACAGTTAGCTGAGGTTATCAATAACATGGAAATTGTAGTTGTGAAAATATTTGTGTTGATTATAATGCAAGTTCATGGTCGAACCGAACTGCGAAACATACAATGAATAGTAATTGTTATTACGAACAATCATGATCCTGGATTTCCATCTTTTGTTAATGTGTTGTAACAACTGCTTTCATAACGTCTAGTACACATTTATCTGGTGTTTACTGAACGTATTAAGTCGACGAACTTTTTGTCAAAAGTTTTGGTTGTGAACTCTGGTGTACGAAATTTGAGTACAAACGTGAAAGTGACAACAAAATACTGCAGTTAAAATGCTCCTAGGTCAGCTGCAACAATAGCATTTCACGTCAAAATAAAGTGTCGTTGGTAGCTTTCCTTGTTGCCATGCGTAAACAGGTAATGTTCGGTACGTGAAATTTGTATACGTAGACGAAAGTGACAACAGATTACTGCAATAAAAATGCGCTTCGGTCAGCTACCACAAAAGCATTCTACATCGAAATAACGTATCGTAAATAATTTTCGTTCTTGGCACGATGAAATAAGTACATGTTTGTAGAAAAGAACACAGACATATGCAAGTGAAAAAGTCTGGCTGGTACTACTACTTCCACACTTTGGTTACATGTCATCTATGCTCGATCACTCATTGTCAACAACAAATTAAAATATTTTTAAAGAAGGCGCAGAAACTCAAAAGCACGTTTTCATCAACCACAGGAGCAACAGAAGAAGAAACGCCTCAAAAACACACCAACACTAGATAGAAAACTCAGCATTTTTATGTTGTGTACTTCAAGGGAATTGCAGGATAGATCCTCTAAAGAGTCACTCTTGGAGACTAAGTGCCATTAGTCAGGAATTTTGTTTGAATTTAGAGAGACTGAGATCAAACATTATCCTCATCATCATCATCATCATTAGAGACTGATTATGCCTTTCAGCGTTCAGTCTGGAGCATAGTCCCTCTAATAAAATTCCTCCATGATCCCCTATTCAATGCTAACATTGATGCCTCATCTGATGTTATGCCTTTTACTTCAAAATCATTCTGCACCGAATCTAAGTATTTTCCCTTGGTCTACCTCGACTCCTCTTACCCTCCGCTGCCGAGCTCATAAGTCTCTTCGGTAACCTTGTTTCTCCCATGCGTGTAACATGACCCCACCATCTCAGTCTGTTCGCTCTAACTGCTTCATCTATGGTGTTCATTCCCAGTTTTTCCTTGATTTCCTCATTATGGACACCCTCCTGCCATTGTTCCCATCTATTAGTGCCTGCAATCATTCTTGCTACTTTCATATCTGTAACCTCTAACTTATGAATAAGGTAACCTGTATCCACCCAACTTTCACTCCCATACAACAAAGTTGGTCGAAAGATAGAGCGGTGCACTGCTAACTTAGTCTTGGTACTTACTTCCTTCTTGAAGAAGAGAGTAGATCTTAGCTCACTGCATTAGCTTTGCTGCACCTCGATTCCAGTTCTTTCACTATGTTGCCATCCTGTGAAAAAACACATCCCAGGTACTTGAAACTGTCTACCTGTTCTAACTTTGTTCCTCTTATTTGGCACTTAATCTGTTTAAATCTCTTTCCCACTGACATTACTTTCGTTTTGGAGATGCTGATCTTCATATCATAATCCTTGCACCTCTGATCGAGATGTGAAATATTAGTTTGTAACCTTTCAATAGAATCGACCATTACAACTAAGTCATCCGCATATGCCAGACTGCTTATTTTGTTTTCACCTATTTTAATCTCGCCCTGCCAGTGTACTGCTTTCAACATATGATCCATGAATAGTATGAACAACAGTGGTGACAGGTTACAGCCTTGTCTTACCCCTGAAACTACTCTGAACCATGAGCTTAATTTGCCATCTACTCCAACAGCTGCCTGACAGTCTACGTAAAGCCCTTTAATTGCCTGCAGAAGTTTGCCTCCTATACCATAGCTTCCTCCTAGGGACACGGTCATAAGCCTTTTCTAGATCTATGAAACATAGATACAATTCCCTGTTCCACTCAAAGCACTTTTCCATTGTCTGCCGTAAACTAAAGATCTGGTCCTGACAGCCTCTAAGAGGCCTAAACACACACTGATTTTCATCTAACTTGTCCTCAATTAATACTCGTACTCTCCTTTCAACAATACCTGAGAATATTTTGCCTACAACGCTAATTAAAGAGATACCTCAATAGTTGTTACAATCTTTTCTGTTTCCATGTTTGAAAATTGGCGTGATTACCGCTTTCGCCCAGTCGGATGGAACCTGTCCCGATTCCCACGCGTTCTCAATTATCCTGTGTAAGCATTTGAGACCTGATATTCCACTGTATTTGACGAGTTCCGGCTTAATTTCATCCACCCCAGCCGCTTTATTGCACTGTAATCTACTGACCATTTTCTCCACTTCCTCAAATGAGATCCTGTTTCCCTAGTCGTTCCTGTCCCATTCTACATGAAAATCTGACACATTATTGAACGTTTCACCAACATTAAGCAATTCTTCAAAATATTCCCTCCATCTGCTCAAGGTATCCACAGGATTAACTAGCAGCTTTCCTGACCTGTCCAAAACACTTGTTAATACCTTCTTCTCCCCCCCCCCCTTTCGAAGATTGCTATTTACGCTCCAAAATAGTTTTCCCGCGGCTTGACCCAGAGCTTCTAGCTTATTTCCAAAGTCTTCCCATGATTTCTGCTTGGAGTCTGCAATTATCCCTTTGGCTTTGTTTCTTTCTTCAACATAACTTCCTCTGCCTGCCTGATTTCTAGTTTGGAGCCATTTTTATATGACTTCTTTTTCTTTGTACAGGCTGCCTTGACTGTGTCAATCCACCAGGCTGTCTGCTTCTTCCTACCTTTACACACTACTGTTCCAAGACATACTCTGGCTGCTTCCAGTAATGTGTCCCTGTACCTTGACCATACCTCTTCCAGTGACTGTAAATAGTTACATTCAACTAACTGGTACCTTTCCGAGATCATTGCTATGTATTTCTACCTAATTTCCTTGTCTTGAAGCTTCTCCACTGTTATCCTTCTACACATGGACTTGACTTTCTGCTCTTTTGGCCTCACAAAACCAATTTCACTGCAGATTAAATAATGATCAGTATCATCAAAGAACCCCCTGAAAACATGTGTGTCCTTGACTGTCTTCTGTCAATGACAGATCTGGTTCCCCTTCCTTCCCAAGTATAGTGGTGAATGTCCTTACGCTTAAAGAAGGAGTTTTTGATAACTAAGCCCATACTGGAACAGAAATCCAAGAGCTGTTTTCCGTTCCTGTTGGCCGCCATATCCTCTCAAAACTTACCCATAACCTTTTCATAAACTTCTGTTCGATTTCCTATCCTGGCGTTGAAATCACCCATGAGTAAAACACTATCCTTATCCTTCACTCTAACAACTACATCACTAAGTGCGTTGTAAAATCTGTCCATCTCATCTTGATCTGTCTCTTCAAAGGGTGAATATACTGCCACAATCCTAATTTTCTTGCTGGAGATGGCCAAATCTATCCATATCAGTCGTTCATTTACATACCTTATTGCAATTATGCTGGGTTCAATTGCTTTCCTGATGTAAAACCCTACACCCCACTGTGCTCTTCCTACTTTGACTCCTGACAGGTAGACCTTGTATTCTCCGAATTCGTCCTCTTTCTCTCCCCTTACTCTAACGTCACTAACAGCTAAGACATCTAACCCCATCTTATTTGAAGCTTCCGCCAGCTCTACCTTCTTCCCAGTGTAATGCCATTGATATTAATAGCTCCCCATCTCATTCCAGATCGTTTGCCAAGTCGTATCGGAGGAGTCCCTGGTCTGTCAATTAGAGGTGGGACCCCATCACCTCCAAAGATCCGAGGCATTTTGCTCTGATTGTTGCCAGCATGATATTGAAGTACCTGGGAAGCAGGTTGCTAGCCTTACTTGCCCAGGGCCCCACTGGGTTTACCCCTAACGGTTGAGGGACTAACCGGTGGATTTGGTAGTCTTTGCCGTCTAAGCACAAAGGTGGCCACGACTCGGAATATGTCCGAGATGCCCAACCTTATTCCAAAGTAATTGGTATCCCAACTGTCAGGGCCACTTACTTGGCCATTCATATGTTGCCCGTGGTTGATGAACTAGGACATGACTACAGGAACCCACACCATGAACCACACCATGAGATCAAACAAGGCAAAATATTTGGTGCTCTTGCACAAAGAACTTGTTTTTATTACTTCGATTTGTGCATTTAAATGCTGAATACTCTACAGCCATATTTCAGCAGCAGATATTGTACACACAGCACTTGAAGCTCAACAACAACGCACGATAGACATACTCCTCTCAAATCTACTGACCACCGCAAATATGGCGGCCGAGTTTCCACAGGTTGCCGCAATGAGCGCTCTAATTCGTGTGTTAGCCACTCTATGAAATTTAAGCTCGTTGAGTTGCCTCAGCTCTCAACTACGGCGTGCGAGGGGCTTGCGGAGGACGATGCGACAGTGCGTGCGATTCCCCGCGGGGACAATAGCGCATCCGCGCTTTCCTGGGCAGGAGCTTTGGCCGGGATATGGCGCGGTACCAAACGGTCACAGATGGGCGGACTGGCCTGCCTGCAATTACACCTGGGCCCTGTGTTTAGCCGCCCGTAATGCCCACGTTGCCAACATTGTCCCCTGAGCGCCAACCGCCCCCCAACGCCAATCTTGCGGTGGACACGTCGCTCCGTTCAGCGGCCTAAAACACACACCCCGCGACGTCCCCGCCATATGTCCTTACCGTGTTGTCGGTACTTCCCTATTGTCGCCAATAATTGCGTGCCGCCGTTCGGCTGTTCTCCGTCCCATTTTTGGCGTAGTAGCTGTATGTCGTCTAATAAGCACAGGCTACACGTTCGGCTGCGCCTCGCGACTATCTTTTGTCGCTCTGCAGAAGTAAGCAATGTCTCCGCACAGTAATGACAGTCTCCCGTCGCCAAATTATAAACCTCGATACGCGCACCCTCCAGTAAATCTGCCGCCGCTACCTACACTCGTGTCTGATATTGTATGACTTTCACATAGCCAGCAACGGAACGTAACAGATGCTGTTACCTCGTCAAAAGGCAACGCGCACACACACTTCGTAGAAATTATGAATTTCCCCATATTACAACAAAGATAGGAAAGTTTACGTCTGGACTTGTGTGAAAACAAAAGAAAACACGTTGCTACTCTTTAACTTGCTCACAGTCGTCAAGGAGGCAAAAACTGAAGTCTGTGACGTTTCTGGTTTTTGAGGCTTCAGGTCATGCCCCAAGAGTTTCATTCCATAATTTGGTTCAGATATGGCAGTAGCGGAAGGGAGGCGTAAAAAATGTGGTAACGGATATATATGAGATGTTTCCGTCAGTACCAGTCCCGTGAAAAATTCCGCCACAATTATTGAATTTCTGCAATAATTCGATTGACCCAGAGAACTAGTGCACCGAACGGTCTAAATTTATTCATTAACTAGCTGAAAACCCGGCGTCTCGCGGGTAGTTATTTATTCCAATCTTCAGTCAGTACACGCCGGCCGCGGTGGCCGAGGGGACTGAGGCGCTCCAGTCACGGTCTGCACGGCCACTACGGTCGGGGGTTGTAATCCCCTCTCGGGTATGGATATTTGTGCCGTCCTTAGTCTTAGGTAGTTCATAAGTAGTTTGTAAGCTTAGGGACTGATGACCCCGTAGTTAAGTCCCATAAGTTCTACAAACAAAAAGTTAGTACACCTCTCCTTCCCTTCTCTCTGGTCACCTTCTGTTTCCTTCTCACTCTGTTCGTCTGCTCCCCTCCCTTCTTTCTCTCTCTCTCTGTTCATCCCCTCTCTCTGTTCACCTGCTCCTACCTCGTCTCCTGCTCTCCCTTTCTATGTCCATTTCCTCCTCCCCCTCCCGCTGTTCATCTCCTTTCACCTATCTGTCACCATCTCCCCTCTCTCATTCTCCTCCTCCCCCCCTCTCTATGACCGTCTTCTCCTCTAACTTCTCTCTGTCCGTCTCCTCCTCCACCTACTCCTCTCCCTCCCATATATGAATACTGACATATATCCGCCAAGTTTCAAACGGTGTCAAAGTCGCAAGGTACCTTCCGCCATGCTAAAGTCACTGGATTGCAGATTATAAAATCTCCATCAGAATTCGGATGGTTGCTGTAACGTACCCTTCGCCATGTATTTATGGATCCTTGCGAAAGGTAGCTCATGTATTAATTCGGGGTATAAGGTAATCTTCATTCCACATTTCATTAATTCCGTCCAGCAGTTTCCGCATGGAGAGTAAGAAATCTTTTAAACCACTGTAGGGTACCCTCCGCCATGCACCGTACGATGGCCTCCAAAGTAGCTCATGTATTAATTCAGATTATAAGCTCTCTGCATTCCAAATTTCGATCAGATCAGTCCAGCTGTTTCAGCGTGAAGAGAAAACACGTATTAACCCATTGTAATGTACCCTCCGCCACGCACCGTACGGTGGCTTACGAAAGGTAGCCCATTTATTCGTGTAGTGTATAAGCTATCTACATTCCAAATTTCATTCAAATCTGTCGGTCCCTATTAGCAAACCTATTATCACATTGAAAGAACCCTCAGCCATGCACCATACAGTGGCAAAGAAAGGTAGCCCATGTATTAATCAGGGTATAAGCTACCTCTGTTCCAAATTTCATTCATATCCGTCCAGCCATTTCAATGTGAAGGCGTAAAGCGTAAAACGAATCAACTAATTGTTAAGTACCTTCCGGCATGCACCATACAAAGGTAATTTTAGTATGCCTATGACTTTCGCGTGAGTGCAAGCAATAATTTGACGAAGTTTTATCACAATCGGATGTACCGTATGTCCGTGCATAAAATACGAACAAAAAGACAAACAAACATTAAATTTTATACATTAGATTTATTTGCAAATACGCATTCCTTCTGCTGGTTTTCAACCCAGTGATTCGGTACGCTTGGTATGCATCAAAGCTAACAGCCAAAATACCGTCATTTAAAAATCTGAATGAAGTATGCTTTCCAATGAAGCATATATATATATATATATATATATATATATATATATATATATATATATATATATATATATATATATATAACTTTAAATTGCTTCCATAAAATTCATGTGGTGTGAACACTCCAGAGAGAGCTGCTAGAATTTTCTGAACTTTTATTTCATTCGAAACTTCGCCGATATCTGAAAATTAACTGTTCAGTCAAGTAAATTAATAGAAATGATTGTAGGTAATTTCAATATATTAATACGGCACTGATAAACTGTTCAGTCATATTTAAAGATTTCATCAGGATCGGAATACAACTGTAAAATCTAACGAAATCCATATGTAACGTATCCTCCGTTATGCACCATCCAAAATTTTATGTGACAGTGACCTTTCTTTTGTTTAGGTCAACTGTCCAAATTCCCACGAAGGTTTTAGGATGAATAAAGTGTCCATATTCGCATATCGCATGATGACACAGGTTTTCAATCACATAATTGTTTATGACGTTATATCTCCTGAACTATTTGTCACGCAGTCATTTAATGGTGCCTATGACCATCGCGAAAGTGCAAGCAATATGTTGACAAAGTTTCATCACAATCGGTTGAACGGTACGGCCGCGCATAAAATACGAACACACAAACATTCATTTTTATATATTACATTGAATTTAAGATGAGGCGTTGAATTACAATTTCTGCTATGGCCGGGATTCGAACCAGCGACTTCTTGATTACTACAAAGAAGCTTTAACCGCTCAGCTAAGAGTCCTACAGATTAAAGGGACTACACGGACTGTCTTAAAACACGTCCCCTTCCACGGCACATACTGTAATTCTGCCTCAGTGTTCCTCTGTGAAATACGTATCGAATTGTCGAGGTCCTCCTATAATGGAATAGCACCATAGCAAAGAACGTGAATGGGAACAATCCTGCCTTGTACTTCCGGCAGAGGTGATATAAATATCAACAATATTTCAATTTTTTGAGACTATATTGTCTCATTATATTTGAGGGTACTATTCCAATATAGGAGAACCTCGACAATTTTATACGAATATCACAGAGGAACAATTAGGCAGAATTAAAAATATGTGGTATGGAGGGAGACGTGATGAAAGTCAGCCGCGTAAGCGCGCCATCCATAAGGCAGAGTTCGCTGGGCCATTAAAGCACCTGTCTAATAAACAGGAGATCCTGGGTTCGTTTCCTGGCCACAGCACAAATTTTAATTCAATGCCTCATCTTATACTTAATACAATTGGTATAATGAGATAATATACGTCTCAAGAAATTGAATTGTTGTTGATATTTATATCACCTCTGGCTGAGGTACAAGTTGGATTGTTCCCATTCACGTTCTTTGCTGGGGTGCTATTCCAATACTGGAGAGCACTCGAACACATACTTCCCACCATCTCGACAATGAACTACTTCAATCCAGAAGACAAATATAATTCTAGCATGATGGGGCACCTCCCCATTTCACAAATCTATATCTACAAACATACTCCGAATGAAATGGTCCTTGGACAGACAATTAATTCCATGGATTCTTGATTGGACGTAATGGACTTCTTCACTGGCTTGCATCGGACACCATTTGAGTTTCATCTTTGGTCCCAGTTGAAGCTTCTTCGAATAAGCTTTGCCGTCGTCTAACGCACAGATTCTGAGTCAGTAACCTATGTTCGTATACTCGAAATGATTAGCTACATCCAACATGTCATTTCACAAAAATACTGCACTTACTTCTGAAACACCTGGTATAAAAGATAATGTCCCGACTGATTGGGTGACTGACTAACTGACTCACTCAATCACTCATCGTCTTCCACTGACAAGTGTAGTTAATGATTTTGTTTTAACTTGACGTCAGCAGCGTGTTACGTCTGGCAATATAAATCGCAATGTAAATCGGTTTTCATCGGAGTTTCCCAAAGTCCGAAATTACGCCCTATCCTCGATTCATTTTTGTAGTTTGTCCTTCTGTGAATTACATAGGCATGCTTATAGTCTCCGGGTGTATCTAATTTCGAAACAATAATAATCTGAAAATAGCTATCGAGAGTTCCAATATTAACCTATGTGCGCAACCAAAATTGCCACGGGATATGCGGTTAAAGTAGAACTCATCCAAACTTCAAGCCGCAAGGGGCGCCATTCTCAGTCCGAAATGTCGGAAATCTGTGGCACTTTTAATTCTACGTGGAACAACTGTCAATTTCTCTTCCTCAGACAAACCTCCACGAATAATAACAGATAAAGAATACACTGAGCTGAGCACACACTCTATGCGATCAAAACTATTCGAACACTCCAAGAAACACACGTTTTTCATATTAGGTGCATTGTCCTGCCACCTACTGCCAGGTACTCCATATCAGCGACCTCAGTAGTCATAGACATCGTGAGAGAGCAGAATGCGGCGCTCCGTGCAACTCACGTACTTCGAACGTAGTCAGGTGATTGGGTGTCACTTGTGTTAAAGGTCTGTACGCGAAATATTGCACACTCCTAAACCTCTCTAGGTCCATTGTTTCCGACGTGATAGTGAAGTGGAAACGCGAAGAGACACGTACAGAACGAAAGCGTACAGGTTCAAATGTTCAAATGTTTGTTAAGCTTATGGGACTTAACTACGGGGTCATCAGTCCCTAAACTTACAAACTACTTATCAACTACCTTATACTAAGGACGGCACAAATATCCATGCCCGAGGGGGGATTCGAACTCCCGACCGCAGTGGCCGTGCAGACCATGACTGGAGCGTCTCAGTCTCCTCGGCCACCGCGGCCGGCAAAGCGTACAGGCCGCACATATCTGTTGACTGGCAGAGACCGCCGATAGTTGAAGGGAGTCTTACAGTTTAATAGGTAGGCATCTATCAAGACCATCAAACAGTAATTCCAAACTGCATTAGGACCCACTATTAGTACTATGACGGGCGGGAGATGAGAAAACTTGGAGTTCATGGTCGAGCGGCTGCAAATAGGCCACATATCACACAGGTCAGTGCCAAACAACGCCTCGCTAAGTGTAAGGAGCGTAAAATTTGGACGACTGAACAGTATAAAAACGTTGTGTGGCGTGACTAATCATGGTACACAATGTGGCGATCCGATGGCAGGGTGTGAGTTTGGCGAATACCCGGTGAACGGCATCTGCCAGCGTTTGTAGTGTCAACAGTGAAATTCAGAGGCGGTGATGTTATGAGGTGGTCGTGTTTTTGATAAAGGGGCCTTGCACCTCTTGTTGTTTCACGTGGCACTATCACAGCAGAAGCCTACAATGATGTTTTAAGCACCTTCTTACTTCCCGCTGTTGAAGAGCAATTCGGGGTTCGATCTTTCAACACGGCCAGGGTCAGTTCATCCTCTGCTCTTGCAGGTGTGAAACGAGTGCTAAACGAATCGTCACTGAGTTTAAACTAGTGTTCGTTAATCAACTAGCTACGTCCTACTACGCCGCTATGTCGTAATATAACAGAAGAAATACCAAATGAGATGTTTTGGAACGGCAGGTCTCACCGACCTACATCGATAACTCTCCTCAGTGCAGCACCGATGCCACGAATTTGTAAGTTATTTTCAGCCAGGTGTGCGGTTACTTTGATCACATAGTGTGTTAGTGGTTGTACGAAGATAAAAGCAACTCTCCATTTCCTATAAAATAATGTCGCAAGTAAACAGCAGGAAGACAGCAACAGTGTGGTTTAGTGGCTAGAGTATTGCACGCAAAACGAAAGGGTCTGTGGTACGAGACTGTCTAAAAATTGTAGTTTCAGTATAAAGTATTAGTACCTTCTAGATGTATTTATAAACAACGTTTATAAGTTTCTGTTAGTGTATAAAAATAGTGTAACCTCCGGCCAGGGTAAGTTCATCTTCTGTTCTTCCAGATGTGAAACGAGTGCTAAACGAATCGCTACTGAGTTTAACTAGTGTTCGTTAATCAACTAGCTACGTCCTAATACGCCGCTCCGTGACAATATAACAGAAGAAATACCGAATGAGATGTGGGCTATTAGATCTGTAAACGGTAGATTCCTCTACACGATAGTGTTACGGATATGTAATATATGAATTTATTGAGGGAAGATGATTCTTTATTGTTCTTTTGGGGGACATGGCTAAAAATTATAACATTTCACTTAAGGGCTACGAATCCCGGATAAGATTAAGAAGATAGACGACGGATTTTCCGTGTGGGAAAGGAAAGGAAATGACGTATTGATTAGCTAAGAACAAACGTAAAACTGTAGTCTAAATCACTTAACCCGCGAAGACTCGAGCGTGAACATTTTGCTCACAGTAATTTTAAAACAATCGGAATTTTACCAATTTTAAATCGTCAAATATTTGTGTTTTCTTATAAACGCAACTAGAAATACTTATTTAGACATACTAAGTACATTACAAACTTTTCTTTAACTGTCAGAAAAATGCTATACACGCGATCGATCGCGTAACTTTTAAAGGCGCGAGTTCTCGCGGGTTAAGTAGTAATGTAATAGATGAAGTACTACTATTGTTATTACTATTACTACTAAAGTGACAGATAATGTTTATTGATTGTAGAAAATATTATAGTTTGCAACGGTCTTGGTAACAATGCTGAAGTTAGTAACATAATATCTACGAAAAATATTTACCAGATTTCCTCGTGAAAATCGAAGTCCGTGGTTCATCAGACATGTTAAGTCCGAATTTATACTGCGAGGCCAATTCGATCGAAAATATTGCTGTTAGTATTAGGTAAAAATTGTGGCATCCAACGACACGAAGAGATTTTGTTGATCATTTAGCTAAAAAGTACTTTAAAGACTCTTTGGTTTTAGTTGGATGCGACGGTCGGATACGTTTATTTTCTCATCAGACGGGAACCTCGTCCCTTGTCACACTCCATTAACTGTGGAAGTGGCTCATTGCCCTGTGTGCATGAGGTGCTCGGTTCTCACAGATTCACTATGAAATTGCCTCCAGTTTTTAGCTGTCGCCGTCGGAAATACCGCTCCAGGAATGATCGTTTTGGCAGCCCCTTTACTTGTTGGTTATTCACGGGAATCCGCCTTAGTTCTGATGCGCGCAAGGTCTTAGACACGAAACGTTCGTTTTTCACCAGCCTCCCACGAGTGCCCTGTCAAGTAGTATTTAACTAGGAACTGTACAATGCCTGGGCGTGGGCGTAAAAAGCGCGTCGGCTAACCACCTTGCCTGAGGAAGCCGTTCCGGTCGTCCGGGAAGCAATTTCTTTGCCTAGTTTTACGCCGCGTTACACGACAATGGGGACTTGTAAATGAGAAGCTGCTGCGGCTGTCATCTGCAGTTCACAGGTACGTAAAGAGGGGTAAAGAGGAAAACAACGAGAAGGAGACAGGGGAGGAGAGAGAGAGAGAGAGAGAAGACGTAGGACATCGTCGCCTGGAGACTCGGTCGGGTTGTTCAATCAGGTTGGCGACACTCACTGACACAGTCTCTGTTGGTATTTCTCGTTTGCGACGTTTCAAATTATCCCGTGTGAAGGCAATTATTGAGTGTGTACGAGGTCTGTTCAAAACATTCCGGAACTTTGCCCACAAAATTATTCTCCGCTTACCTTTTACTTATTTTGCAGTGTCCCCCTTTACATAGTGTACTCTACAATTGACACACCTCTTCCAACACCGTCTCTGCTTCCGAAGGAAGTCTTGATACGCCTTTTGCAGCATCGCACCCAGCGCCCTATACGAATTTTATTTGATCTCGTCTATCATTCAACAGATTATCAACTTTGGATATAAATAAAGTGCGCAGGGGCCAGGTTGTTCTTATTTGTACGATCCAAAGCCCTTCACAGATTTCGAGACGATGGTCTCTCTCGTCTTACTTCGATTCATTTGGCCGCGGTGGAGTAGCCGAGCGGTCTAAACCGTCTCGCTGCGGAGCGCGCGGTTGCTCGCCGTGGAGGTTAGAGTCCTCCCTGGGGCATGGGTGTGTGTGTTTGTCCTTAAGTTAGTTTACCTAGGTTTAAGTAGTTTGTAAGCTACGGACTAATGACCACGCAGTTTTGTCCGATAGATCTACAAACATTTGAATTTAGATTCATTGGAAGAATCCTAACGAAATGCAATCCGAAAACAGAGGAAGTAGGTTACAGTACACTTGTTCGCCCACAGCTTGAATACTGCTCACTGGTGTGGGATCCGTACGAGGTGGGGTTGATGGAGGAAGTAGATAACATCAAACGGAGAGCAGCGCGCTTCGTTACAGGATCATTTGGTAATCATGAAAGCGTTACGGAGATGATCGATAAATTCCAGTGGAAGACTCTGCAGGAGAGACGCTCTGTTGCTCGCTACGGGCTTTTGTCGAACTTTCGAGAACATACCTTTACCGAAGAGTCTAGCAGTATATTTCTCTCTCCTACGTATATCTCGCGAAGAGATCATGAAGATAAAATCAGAGAGATTAGAGCCCACACAGAGGCATACCGACAATCTTTCTTTCCGCGACCTGGAATAAGAGGGAGAACCGATAGTGGTACTCAAGGTACCCTCCGCCACACACCGTCGGGTGGTTTGGGGAGTATGGATGTATATGTAGATGCAGTTCCGTGGGTCGAACTTGGCGGAAGAAACGATGCACTACAAAATGCTGTGTCAGAACTTCATGACACGAACCAACTGAAAGGTTAATAGCATGCAATCTCTCGGACAGTCACTCTTCGATTGGCATGCACAATTTAGTCGGCGTTTCTGGTGACATGAGCGTTGTCGTTACACGTCAAAGGGCGTGCCGAACGAGGCTCATCTTTAACTTCATTCCGGCCATTTTCAAAAAGCTTGAACCATTTCTAACACCAAGTACGGATGAAGCACTAATCCCTGTAGGCTTCCGGCATAATTTGGTGTCTTTGCGTAAATATGAAAATAAAGAAACTTTCAAACATTTGAAAATGTAGATGTTGAAATAACTAAATTTGTAAATGACTGAATAAAACACCGTTCATCCTCATTAGTTGTTTTTATGTGGAGCTGTGGATATCCGTAGTACCGGTTTTGCAACAATTTGCATCTCCAGGTGCTTCAGTTGTTTTTACACATAATTCTTATGATGGATAATGGGGATTGTTGGTCATATCCTTCCACTTGCTTTTTCCCCCTCAACTCGTCTGACATTAAAATGGTTTGAATGTATGATTTGTGTTACATAAGGTAAAAATTATTAAAAAGCGGGCCTATCAGTTTGATGGGTGTGACTCGTTCGTCATCTAAACCGCCGTAATAGGTGGTCAGGTTGCCGTTGATGGAGTAGATTCCAGCTGATCCACGATAACAAAAGTTGTGACTACCGCCCTGTGAAGATGATTGCGGAATCGCTGTAACTGACAAAAGCCGGCCGCGGCGGCCAAGCGGTCTGCGACGCACAAGTCACGGTCTGCACGGCCACTACGGTCGGGGGTTCGAATCCCCCCTCGGGCATGGATAATTGTGCCGTCCTTAATGTAAGCTAGTTCATAAGTAGTTTGTAAGTTTAGGGACTGATGACCCCGTAGTTAAGTCCCATAGACTATACAAACATTAATTTAACACCCATATCCAAAAGAGGACTTGAACCTCCGATGGCGACGCGAACGCTCGGCCGCTCCACCACGGCTGCTATCGTGTTTTGTACCAGCTTTTTAATAATTTTTACCTAATATGACACAAACAAGACGGTCAAGCCATTTTATGTCTGACGAGATGAAGGAAATAAAAAGCAGTCGGAAAGATCTGACTAATAATCCCCGTTAACCATCCTAAGAATTACACGTAAGAACAATTAAAGCACCTGAAGATTCAACTTTACCTGTTGTGAAACCGGTTGTGCGGATGTCCACGACTCCAAATAATAACAGCTAATGTTGATAAACGGTTCTTCATTCAGTCACTTCCATTTTAGGTATTTTAGCACCGACATTTTATCGGCATTGAAGTTCCTTTATGTGCTGCCCTTCTCTGTAATGTTTTTCTTGAGTTTCAAGCAAAATATAATGCAGACGCCTTGCTCCTCGAACAGTGCGATCTCGAAATTCCCAAACTACGACACAACGTTTCACTGAATACAGCACTGAACAATAACTAATGCACATACAATAAGGAAATTTCCGACAGTTAGACATTCAACACAGGTGTGTGCTGTAATGTCAAGCGCAATTTCGTTCCCTCACTCCTCTGTTAGTTCAAATGTTTGAATAGCTTATGGGACTTAACTATGGGGTCATCAGTCCCTAAACTTACAAGCTACTTATGAACTAGCTAACACTAAGGACGGCACAAATATCCATGCCCGAGGGGGGATTCGAACCCCCGACCGTAGTGGCCGTGCAGACCGTGACTGACGCGCCTCAGTCCCCTCGGCCCCCGCGGCCGGCTCTGTCGCAAAATTGTGAATGTTCCGAAATTTTCTAAACAGACCTGGTTACACCAGTATGAATTATAATATTACTAGGGCATGCTGAAAATTAATGCCATGTCATTTTTCATATGAAAAGTCACAGGCGATGAACACATTTCTCCCAATTATAAACCAGGTTGTTGATGCCGTGCCTGTAGAATGGTTGACGTTCTTGATGAAGTCAAAATCTTACCTCTCCTTGCATCGTTTCATCGCTGTCGGGGATAAATCCGAAAAGACGTTCTTTATTTTAAACACAGTTGAAAATCGCGTAGGATCAAGTTGATATTAGAGCTGTTGTTTACTCCAATTGGAGCTCGAAATATTTGACGTCGCCTATTACTGATGTCGGTACAATCATGGGAGGCACATTTTATTCGTTTAAAAAAGACTCGGTTACAGGTAGCTGTTTCTCTCGCATAAGCATACACTACCGGGGAAAGGAAAATTAGTACACTTCAAAAAGACGAAGTCAGTTTTGATCCGATGGCGGCCACATGGGGGATAGTAAATGTAGTAATAGTGGTTTCAACGTCGTTCGCCAACACCTAGAGCAGTGATGTAGCTGTCACAGTGCCACCTGTGTGTACCTTTTAATAGGGAATTTTTACATCATAAGGCTCGGTGTGATATCAAAGTGTGAGTAAAACAGGTGTCATGCCAAGGAAACGCACTCCTGCTTCCCACAGTCATCTGAACGAGCTTGAAAGGGGACAAATCGTAGCTTTGCGAGTGGCGGGATTGTCTTTTCGAAGGATTGCTGCACAAGTTCAACGCGCTGCGTCAGTTGTGTAACGATTCTGGTTAAAGTGGTCACTTTACAACCCTTAGATCAGATTCTCAATTGATCAAATGTTTGTAAAGTTATGGGATCTATCCATAGTGGTCATCGGTCCCTAAACACCTTAAACTAACTTATCCTAAGAACAATACACCCACCCATACTCGAGGACTCGAACCTTGGACTTGGAGCGGACGCCCGCATCGTAGCAAGGCGCCTTACTACACACGGCTATTCCGCCGCGGCGACCAGATTCTGGGTGTCTACGCATGACAGACGCCCGTCAAGAAAGTCAAAAATGTTCAAATGTTTGTAAATCTTGTGGGACTTAACTACGGGGTCATAAGTCCATAAACTTACAAACTACTTATGAACTACTTACGAACTAGGACGGCACAAATATCCATGCCCGAGGGGGGATTCGAACCCCCGACCGTAGTGGCCGTGCAGACCGTGACTGAAGCGCCTCAGTCCCCTCGGCCACCGTGGCCGGCGCAAGATAGTCGTGTTCTAAGGCTGAAGTAGCACAGTGTACAGCTACCACAGCAAAGAGAGACTGTAAGCTCAGAAGAGTCAACAGGAACTGTTGACAACCGGTTATTAGCAATGGAGTAACAGGTTTGCAATTGCGCTAAACCATCGATATTCACAGCTCGCCTCGTGGCGTCAGAGGATCACTTGGAAGATGGAACGGCCGAAGTCTTTATCTATGAAAGCTGATTCTGCGTGAACGCAAGTGATAGTCGTTCGCGTATACGACAGGGACCTGGTGCCACCTGTCTCGTAGCGAGTACTGATCCAAGACTCACTCACCCCAATCCAGGCCTTACTGTCTACGGTGTGATAAGCTACCGCTCTCGTTGACCATTGGTGTCTACGAAACGAATGCCGACCAGCGCTCAGTACGTGCAGAATGGTGTAAGACCCGTTCCTTTGCCAATGTCACAACATTAAGATAATGTATTCTTCCAACAGGATAAGACATTGTAACGAAGCATGTGGGGATTTATTCCCACCTGCTTCACTACTGAACTTCCAGATACCAGTGGTGCATAATAATAGGTAAGAATGTAATTAGTTTTTTGTTATCCTTTTTCCTAACGTGACTATCTGAAGTTATTTTCTATTATTTGACGTCATAGAGTAATTAGAAAATATTAATTAGTCCATATATTAGGTCAGCTTTGCGTTCACTTCCATTACTCATGGTTTAAACATTGCAGCCTTAACATGAATGTTGAGCTTCAGCAGTACTGTTTTCATCAAATTAGTATGACTCAAGTGAGTGTCAAACATTGCAGTCGCTTTTGAAGTGGTACTTTTATGTTTTCTGGCTACAATCGCTCTTAATGTTAATCGGTCGCAGTGGATTAATTTCGGTTTCGCCCACCATTCCTCTTCGGCAATACTTTTTAGCTTTGTTGTGTGTACCCTGTTATTACTGAGGCTGCTGTGGTTAGTGAAACGTTAAACAATAATCCAACTGCTCCTCATTGAATTTCTCTCTTTGGAAGTGTGAGAGACGACGCATTTACCGTATCATTTGTGTTGACCGTCGTAGAACAAATCCTATAATATACTTCAAGCTAATATGATAGACTTCCTACGTCAGTTGTGCAATGTCGTCGCGTCCCAATGTTAATGCAACATGATGTATTATATGCTGAATTGTGTTCACGTAAGTTTGGCCATCCCCAGTATGTCACTTTCGTTACCTCATTTTATGCTGGTGAAGTATGATCAAAGTGTCAAAGGTCACATCGAGTGCTCTCATCACTAGTACCAGGTACCGAGGGTTTTTCTGTAAAAAACCATTCAGGATAACATCGCTGCCGGCCGCGGTGACCGAAGGGACTGAGGCGCTTCAGTCACGGTCTGCACGGCCACTACGGCCGGGGGTTCGAATCCCCCCTCGGGCATGGATATTTGTGTCGTCCTTAGGATTAGCTAGTTCATAAGTAGTTTGTAAGTTTAGGGACTGATGACCCCGTAGTTAAGTCCCATAAGCTATACAAACATTTGAACATTTGATAACATCGCTCTAACTTGTATCTAAAAGTATAAGTCTATTGCGAAGATCAAGAAAGAACAACTTCTTCTCTACAATCTGACATCTGGAAGATCTCAAACATGTCAGCAATACTCAAGAATAGGTGGTACTAGTTTTATATACAGTTCTCTTTACACTCTTCGTTTTTAAAATAGCAGCAACCAGTTGCATTTAAATTGGTTTCATAGGCCAGTTTACTCCACTTGTGTCCTTCTTGAGACGTATATTGGCATCCTTAAATGTTGAGTCTGATCAAGGTTGAAGAACACTCACTACACAGGAAGCTCAAATATGCACCATGTGAGGCAGTGCAGTGGTACGACAGTAGACTGGGGAGGAGGTTGCTTAAATCCACCTCTGGCCGCCCAGATTTAGGTTTTCCGTGATTTCTCTAAATCGCTCCAGGAAAATGCCGGGACAGTTCCTTTCAAAGCGCACAACTGATTTTCTCCAACATTCTTCCAGGAAAATCCGAGCGTAAGCTTTGTCTCTAATGACCACGCTGTCGACGGGACGTTAAAACCTAAGCTTCCTTCCTTCGATGTGCCAATATACGTCTGTGGGAGGGTACTAAGTATTCCTTACCAGTCAATAAACCAATTTAAATGCGACTGGTGGCTGCTATTTTAAAAGCCCAGTGACTTACAGTTGCTGTGATGGACAAAATACTGAAACACACTTAACTAAAGTTCTTCCAATATGCCAAAGTCGTCCTTTCACATTCCCTCTACAATCATTTTATTTCACATCGCTTTGCAGCGATACTCCTAAACATTTAATCGACGCGCCTTTATCAGTTATCATAGCATGTATGAAGCATTCACACTATTACGGGAACTTTTTTCCTACTGATCTGCATTTGCTTACATTTTTCTACATTTATATTAAGTTGATATTTACCACAACAACAAGATATTCTGTCTGAGGTAAGTCAGCTCACGGCAGTCCCCGTACACCAAAGCACTATCAGTAAACAGCTGCATATTGCCAATCAGCCCATCCTTTATAGAGAATAAGAGCGAGCTTTCGATAATTCCCTTGGGCATTATCGAAGAAACCCTTGTCTCTGTTTTGTCCTGAGTTCTATTACTCAAGATATCTTCGAGCCACATACATATTTGGGAAAGTTTCCTGGTACCTTCTTTAACAGTCTGCAGGGGGAGGAGGGCATTGTGTTAAACGCTTTCCAAATCTTTGAATGCGGTCTCTACCTGTAACTCTTCATCCATGATTCGCACGATAAGTTGTGAGGCAAGCGAAAGATGAGTTTCGCACGGCTAATGCTTTCTAATTTCGTGGTCATTTGTGAACATAATCTTTTGCGTCTCACTGAAATATATTGCACTCGAACAGAGATTGCGTTCAAGACTTGCAGCAAACTAAGAACGAAGTCAGAAATTTTGTCAAAGAGGGCGCTTGATTTGTAATAGAGGACCATTAAAAGGCTCATTTTTCCATTTATACTGAGATTAAATTTAATATTAGTTACATTAAGCAGACAATTTCATGACGCCTTCATGCAGATTGTATATGGTCTTTTAAATTAAGCCAGAAAAGCTTTTCTTAAGAGAGTATCACATACTTTTACTCCAAATAAAGATCTGTTTACACACACATTATATATTTGGAGTATTGCTGCCCAGTGTGGGATCCTTATCAGGTGGGTTTGACGGAGGACATCGAAAGAGTCCAAAGAAGGACAGCTCGTTGTGTACTGTTGCGATACAGGGGAGACAGCATCACGAAAATGATACAGGACCTGGGATGGAAATCATTACAACAACGGCGGTTATCGCTGCGGGGTAGTCTACTTACGAAACTCCAATCACCGACATTCTCCTCCGAATATATCATTGACTCCCACCTATATAGGTAGAAATGATCATCAGAATAAAATACGAGAAATCACAGCTCGAACTGAGAATTCAGATGTTCTTTCTTCCGGCGCGCTAGTCGAGAATGGAATAGGAGATGAATAATATAAAGGTGGTTCGATGAACCCTATGTCAGGCTCTTAAATGTGATTTGTAGAGTATCCCATGTAGATGTAGGTGTATAACGTTTCAGGAGAGACATGTAGATGGTTTTCCCTTTCACTTTGTCTCATTACCTGCCTAGGTACGACGATAAATATTGTACGATTACTAGTTCTTTATTCTTGCTTGCTTTGTAATCTGTCCATCCTCTTGATAAAGTGTTATTATCAAACATATATGTGAAACGTATCCCACATACTGAGGGAGGTTACTCATGAAACACCGTGTCGACGTGTCAAAGCTGGACCTTGCAAGGACGTCGGGAGTGAATTTGCATGTCATGCAGCCTGCTACGTACAGTTCAGTTACACACGACGTTCTGTGGCTGCACGAAAATCATTATTCAGCATGTTTGTCTATTTCTCAGGGTTCATCCGCGCTGAAATCCGTAAGTTAACAACTGTTGTGGTAGCGTTTGGCCGGCCAGACCGAGGCAAGCCATCGTAAGTTCCTCTATGCGTCCAATACGTCCTATAAACATCGCTTTGGTTCACTCCGTGACGTCTGGAAACTTCCCTTGATGAAAGGCCATCCTGACACGGAATAACACTGCGGATACGATCAAACTCCTCTATTGACCTTCTGTGCGTGGCAGAATTACAGTCAATAGAAGCAGCGTCCTTCCTTCCTGGTGTTATGATTGGAACTGATCGATCGTCGATCCGACGCACTGGAACCACTCATGAGTGATTGTTTACATTTTTGTGCGGGTTGAGTGACATCCTGAACGATCCAAGAAACATTGTTCTTGATGTAATATACACGTTCAAAGTTAGTATTCAGGAATCATTGGAACCAAAGTGATGCAACACTTTCATTTGACGTGAGTGGTTTCTCACTTTTCATGTGGTCAAACACCAGCATCTGCCATGACGTTTCAATGCATTGCTTTCTAACTACTAACTCCATCCGAAATACACTTTGCAAACACATTCTACATACGTCCCTGAAAGAAACACCAAAATTTTAAGAATGTACAGCACAGAGTTTAGAAGATGTGAATTGATTGAGACCTATACGCTTCAGAAACCTCCTTCTGTTTACATTGGCGTGCAGTAAAATCCAGCATCAGGTGTGACTTTTAGACTGCATCATTTTTTTACTACTAATTCTGTCTCCAACGCATTTTGCATATAGTTAATCTACATATATAAGTGAATGCATCTGCAATATTATATCACAGTACTGCAGATAGCTCAGGAGTCATGACGTGTTATATAATGAGATGAATTAAAGATGTGGTTTTGCTTATCATGGAACGCAAATTAATCATCCGATGTTTCATAATGAGAGCACTTGGCGGCTTCCAACAATTTTAATCATAATATCCCTCACTTTCGTAACCCTTCCTCACTTAAGTGCTAGTCGCCCAGAATAACGGAATTAAAGCAGTAATATGATTAAATATCAACAAATAATACAATTCATTGAGACAACATTGTCTCGTTATATCAAAGGTATTAAACATAAGGAGAGGTATTGAATTAAAATTTATGCTGTGGCTGGGATTCGAACCCGGGACCTCCTACTTTGCTGGAATGCTATTCCAATGTAGGAGAGCCCTGGCAATTTGATACGCATTTCAAAGGGAACATGAGGCCGAGTTGAAGTATATGGTGTGGAGGGAAACGTGCTTTAAGACAGTCCGTGTAGTTGCTTTGGCTACAACGCTGTGTTAGCTGAGTGGTCTAAAGCACCTACCTAGTAAGTAAGAGGTCCCGGGCTCGAATCCCGCCCACAGTATAAAATTTAATTCAATGCCTCTCCTTGCGTTTAAGTAGTGTGATTGTTGCATTGTATGGGGGGAGCATGTCACCAAGCTGCGCTACCCTTGTTTCCTTTCCCCCCAATTATTTTGTTTATTACGAACATCATGTGGCCAACGCAGGCGGGATGTTTTAATGGTACACCTAAAGTTCGAAGTTCTTGTCACTAATGGACCAAACTGCTTATTTTAACTCATGCCCAAGGGAGGACTCGAATCTCCGGAGGAAGCGGCCACGCAGTGCATGACATGGCGTCTCAGCTGACGCGGTCATCCCCGCGCTCCATATTGGTTAATGATAAAGGTCCTTTTCTTCTAATGGTATAGCTATGGACATCACTATTCGTTTCAGTTATGGTGAATAATTTATGACGAGTTTCACACAGGAGTTTATGCGTTATTGTCATGATACATTTAACAGTGCCTAGCTTGCCTACTTTGAACAGGTACCTCCACGACGATTACAGGTGGAAAACTAAGGTAACTGTTCGATTTTGTGCAATCAATACTATCTCTCTAATTGGTGATTTACCGCTAGATTTACTAGAAAGCCATTATCGAGAGGAAGCATATAAATTAAATCAGGAAGTCGATCCATTTATATCCAAAGCTACCAGTTTCAAGAAAAAGTACCTGCACGTGACTGTTAGACAAACTCGGTAATACTCTTCTTCCAGTTAAGGTTCCATCAATAGATGCACCCAAAATTTTGGAGTATTTTGCTTCATTTACTGACTCCAGTCATTGTGCTACATAAATTGTTAGCATGACCCTGTTTGTCCTTCTGAAATAAATATAGTGGTTTTTACAAAAATTTGAGTCAGTTCTAGTCTTCGATTCCACCCGTTGGCTTTGACCAAGGATGTAATAGCTAATGTCATTTTGTTATGTCATGGACTGCTCCTAGTAGTGCAAGTAATAGGAAGTTATACTTTGTCTTTGGATGTCTTAGTTATGCACATAAATTATGGATTTAAGGTATGATCGGTTGTTTCCCTTTTGTAATCAGTTTTTACGTAATATGTGGATTAACGCGCTGTAGTATTGAATATTTTGCTCCCATCTTGGGCGAGGCAATTGCATTTTACACAAAAATGATACAGGAAAAGAATCACCCTTTGAATAGTTGGTGCCAGCAACTAAAAGTATCCTACAAAGACAAAATATAATTACCGAGACCACTCCTTCCTTTTATTTTTTTATTTATTGTATTTTCGTGACAGTTCAGAGATTAGGACTCCCAGAAGTTGCTACAGCGTGTACCGTAATATTTCTTTCCAGCCGCTGTCGAGATTTTATGTATTACATTTATTACTAATGTTAATAGAAATGGCAATAAAACACTTGAAAAGAAAGAAATAAACCTCTACGGTTTCAATTTATATTTAAATTTGTCCTCATAACGAGAAAAAATACATTTGAGGGCTGTCCACATTTGCTGCGTCAAAATTAGCACGCTAACTGGTTACTTCGAGAATCGGTGAAACCTGTAGTAACGATCCCGGCATTTCTAAAAGAATTGATGATTACAGTTAGATGTCCTCTTTTTCAAACAAATAAATAGTTTCTGAACGGAGTAGCTTAATTTGGCCTGTTCAATACAAGCACTGAATGTCGAAGTTTCAAACTCGTTTCATTCACTGACGGCATTAAAAAATCTATTACCATTCAGAAGTAGAATCATAATTTGTTTCGAATAATTTATTGGAACACAAAGAATGCTGCTTACCTTGACATGTCATGGGCAATATCGACAGAAGAACCTACGGTATATGAGATATATGAAACATATTATATACTTTATACACTTTGTGTTGACACATTAAAATAATTATCTGGGTGACCTGTAATAGATAATCACATGAAATATGTTGGTACATATAGAGATTAATTAATTGAACAAAGGAGAAAAATTAATATACTCTTTACAAAACCTACTACATGAACGCTGGATACAATGATGTAATAAACCATGGGATGGCTGGAATCGGTAACTATAATTAATGTATATAGCTCTATTCTTAGCTCTATGCTAGTTATTTCTCGATGAATTTGGATGAATTTTAATCTTTACACAAAATCTGTAAAGTCAACAGCGCCATCAATATTTTTCAATATGTGACTACTAGTTTCAGCTTTACTTATAAGCAATCAGAGATTTACTGTATAGGATTACTAAAACCATTAGCTGTCAGAATTGTAAATTAATAAAAGTCAAAGTTAATTTTTTAATTTACGTGAAGTAATAAATAGTCGTAAAATACCGAGCATTACGCCAAAATAAGATAAAAATTAAACTGGTATATGGGTAACAGTATAATAATACTCAGCAACATGCCCCCTTCTATTAGGTAAACAACCTTTCGATTCATTGTAATGACAGCGTTTAGAGAGTTTTAGGGAATCCGTAGTCGTAATGTAATAATACAGAAAGCTTACGATAATCGTATAATATTTATCAATACAGCACATTTAGCATAATATAAATTACTGATAACCTTCGTCTGACATGCGTCCTTATCTGTGCACCCAATGAAATACGCATACATAAGCGATGACTACATACTTCATTTTTCCGTACCTCTCAAAGTTAACAACAACACATAAAAAATTGTTTCCAGCTGATTCTACACATAGTGCTACATATGCCAGTAGCGTGACCTAGCGTACATAAATAGCAACCTGCAACTGTAACAGGTCGGCAGTTACTGCTAATACGTGTGTTTGTTTCCTACAGTATCCTTCCTTTGAAATAAAGTAATTAATCACATTCAACAATTGTATTACGAGTGACTTTCTACAGAGAGAAGCACCACAATGCTGACGTTTATTTGTTGTGTAAGACATGCATAGATGATCAACTATGATGTGTAATTGTAATTAATGCATACTTAATTTATGGAAAAAAGTTTAGTATTTCAATTAGCATACACGATCTATAAGCCAACAATGATAATTTTATAGTTCAGATAAAAATTGCTGCATTGAAGGTATAGATATTTCCCTTAGATCCTTTCCCTCTGAATTATTTAACCGAGAGCTACTCGATACCGAATGGACTGAATGTGCACCACTTTGTCTGCAAAGCAGAGCATAATGCTTTCTCTCTTCCACGCCACAAATTAGCAGACAAGTGCCTAAGGAATAGGAGTGGTCCGACAATTGATCACTGTGGGATTCCATAGCCAGAAATTTTCAGTTTACCCAGTATTGTTTGAATTATCCAACACTAATTTTTTGCACTACCAATATGGGTGTTTGCTGTTGTTTTCGTTTCTGTGCAAGAAACAACATGTATTTTGTTCATGATCATGGACTAAAAATATCACTGTTCGACAATGTAGCATTCTTTTACTTTGTTAGTTAGGTATACTGTTCATTGGATTTGTTGTAAATGAAAATATTGTTATCTGTCAAAATTTATTTATTTTGCACGACGTATTTCGGGAAATAATTCTTGTTTTCGAGTTCCTTTTTCTGTGTTACGTCATTTTATTTGTGATTTTTTTTTATGTACAAGTTCCAGTTTCATTCTGCTGTCCTTACTGCAGTGTATAAAGACACACTATATTATTTGATATTTGAAATGGATATTGAGTTATTAGCGAGCATTTGAAAAGGTTTTTCTACTTACAGTTTCTTTGTGGTGCATTTGTGGCGAATATCACACTATTAAACAGCACACACAACATTTTTGCACAGTATACATTAGAGTTTTCACACACATGTTCATAAATAAACAATTACAAAGCTATTCTTAAATTTAGTTGACCGAAGATACATTTTTAATAGAGTGTACTACATTTTCAACAAACAACTTTTACTTATGACTTTAGTCCTATTTGGATAATGTATATTTACAATGTTGCTTATTTCTATTTGTTAATGTTAGTATTTAAGTATATTATCGAAAGATCAGAAGAAGTTTATAGAATAATTTCCAGTCTTCCATTTAATGTTTTGTCTTCATATTTCCTGTACTGAATATAATTCCAGTTTTTAATACAGGTCCATTTTATATCCTTAGTTCAGTTGGTGGAGTACTTTCATTCTGCTCATTTTTCCGAAATAGGCGTATTCTATTGTGTATGTGTGTTGCTATTGCTGATGCGTGTCCATTGTTTGTGTAGGCTTTGATGTGTTTTCCCTGTTGGGTGTTTACATTTCAACCTGTTCCTCATATGTAAAACATGGAGCATCGTGGGCACGTTATTTTGTATTTTCCAGAGTCGGGTTATGGCTCACCACTGCACTTCATGTTATGAATTAGTGTTTTCTGCGTTTTTTATTATTATTATTATTAGAAAAGGAGATTTTAACTATGAGATTTTTAAAAATATTTGCAATGTTCTTTGATATATTGCCAACGGGATGCTGGTATGCATTTGTTTTTATCTTTTTTTTAACTGTGATGTGTTTTATGTCTGGATTTACTGTATTTTGTTTAGCATTTTGTCCACCATGGCTGAGTTTTAAGTATTGTCAAATTCAAGTTCGTTCACTAAGTTTATTCCTATTACGAGATTCCTGGCTCAATGGTAATTTTCTTGCCCTTTGTAGCATAGACCAGTATGCTGCTTGTTTATGAATGTTTAGATGACATGAGTTTACAAGGATTCTGCAGTTTGTCATTGTACGTTTCTGTAAATTTTAAATGTATATATACAGTCTAGGAAACTGATATTTTTTTCCACGGCAGTTTTCCGCATTAGTCTATTGAAGCAGTTTATGACGTCTTTTATATCACTGAGATCTCCTATATGGTTCAATCTTCTGGGGGTAGGGTTCTTGCCTTCTTTTGTTCTGGATGGGTTATTTAGATGTTCGCTACAGTACCCGAAATACTTAATCAAATTACTAGAAATGTTCAAATGTTTGTAAAATTGTGGGACCTAAGAGCAGTCGTCATCAGTCCCTAAACTTACAAACTACTTAAACTAGCTCATCCTAAGAACAACACACACACCCATGCCCGAGGGAGGACTCGAACCTCCGAATGGAATGGCCACACGCCCCCTTGGAAGGCGCATTAGTGCTTGTAGATGTTGCCACTGAAATGGTTGTAACTTACGGTTATATGGAGAATTTCGATGGATTCAACAATCTCTGTGTATGCGAGTTTCATTTGTTTTATAAGATTTTTTTGTATTACTGCTACAGCTTCTTTTCTAGTATGTTTGGAAACAGGGTAATATACAGGCTAATTATGTAAAAAGATGCAATCTGAGTATTTTGAGGGGCCTTTTTTCAGTTCTTCTGCTAGTGATTTACTATTTTTATAGAGTATGGTTTCTCTTATATATAGTTTTTCATCTGCACTGTGTTCAATTTCTGTGATAAGCAAAATGAGGTAGCAGAGAAAAATGTACTTGAAAATGAGAATTATTTTCCAAAATGCGCAGTTCTAAATAAATAAATAATTGTGACTGGTAGCAACATTTATACACAATTGGATTGATATCACAGTCGCAGTATTTCGAGGCAACCATTTTCTAATGGATAAAATCAAAATAATTCTCAGATTCTCAATGAAGTCTGCCAAACAGAGAGCATAGAGGTCGTTCGTTTCCACAACATATATTAGCAGACTAGTGAGCAAGGAGTAGGAGTGGACCGAAAATTGAAGCCTATGGGACTCCTCAGTCATTGAAATTTTCTACCCATCCAGTAATGTTTGTATTGTTCAACGCGATGTTATTTATTCTTTTTGTTAAACGTGAATGTCAGATACATTGAGAAGACTGGATGTGCGCTACCTTCTCTCAAGCAGAGAGCTCGCTCTTTTCCAGAGCAGAGATTAGCAGCAATTTCGATCCGCCGCGGCGCTGCGGAACCGGCGGCCTTGGTGGCGACACGCCATGCTCGCCAGTGAACATTGCCCCCTACCTCGCCCCTCCGCACTCCCCTACCGGCACTCTGCACGCTTTGGTAAATTTCCGCCCCTCCACCGGGCAGCCGCGGTCTGTGCTTACCACCTCTTCCTGCCAGCCTAGCCGCCTGTCTACCACCCACCACACTCCCCTCCCACGCCACCAGGAGGGGGGCTCCCCTATAGCGGGTGCGTCCGGCTGTTGTCGCCATAGGAGCACTCGAGCCGACCAATCCGCCGCTCCCCGGGGGAAAAAGGAGGACGCGGAGGCGCGCACGCCATTCTGCCATTACTCGATTTGCATGCCGAGCGCGGCGCTAAAGCGTCCATTTACCAGCGGCGGGGCAATCGATAGGCGGTCGGCTTGGCGTGCGGCGGCCACGGCCGTGCCCAGATAGCCATCGCGGCCGCACGCACTGCGCCACCGCTATCTCAGCCGCGCGCTGTGTTCGCACGCGGCGCCCGTGCGCCCGCGTCATCCGACGCCGCTAGTATGCAAATGGGGGCAATTACGACGCAACCTGCGTCATTAGCGCAGATGTAGGAGCATAAATAGTGCCGCGCCGCGGGTCAACCAACTTATCTCTCCCACTGCGGAAACCTCGTCTAGCTGAGGCGAGTCGAGCATAGCCAACACCGTCTAGAGACGAGGCCACACAACAGGCCGTGTCAGTCACACCGATAAGCCGCCATCGGTAGCTGATTGGCTGGCCACTGGAGCACAGCTCACTGCCTCGTAGCGGCCAGCCAGTCACCTAGCGACTGCGTGACGTGATGCGGATTGTTGTGAGGCTTTGTCTCTAGACGGTGTTGGTATTGTCCAGGTTTTACTGTTGAAAACCTGAAGATGACATCAGACCATTGGTGGACAACCGGCGACTCGCAGACCTGATCCAGCCGGCGATTTGTTTCAAATCGGTCGGCGGGAGAACGAGGAAATAGCACTGTACCAAATAGCGTACAAATATAATAGCGGAAACTTACGCCAGAATACATTAGCTGCGTACGAGACAGCGCACAGCGCTGGCACCTAGCGCTTCGCAATGTTAACTACAATTTCATTGTCTGCAAGTCGTCTGCTACCGTGTATACCTTACGTAAAATATTGGCCATGGCCTTCTTCAGAAAACAGAACACTCGCGCAATCACACAGGCACACAACACAGTCATACAACCATCACCTCCGGCTGCCGCACTTCGAATCACGCTCTGCGGCGAATCGGGGACGGGAGGGGAGGGGAGAAGGGATAGGAAGGTTACGTCACTGTTGTGGGGATGGGTTTGATGGGAATAACGAGATGCAGCTTAGGAATAGAGTGGGGAGGTGGGTCAGGGGAGAAAAATAAAATAATAAACAAAATAAAGTAAATTAAATATACAAAATGCGTGCATACTGCAACTGCGGCAGCCGGAGGTGACGGTTCTATGACTGTGTTGTGTGCCTGTGTGATTGCGTGAGTGTTCTATTTTCTGAAGAAGGCTATTTGTTGTATGTGTGTGTCTTTTGTATGTGCCTGTCGCAGCTCGTCGCCACGTCTTTGCGGTGAGTTGTAAACTGTCCTTACTATATTATTGATTCCAACCTGGACTTTCCATTATTATATTACGTAAAATATTGCTTTATATGACTTTATTTGGCTGTCATACGTAAAATAAAGGGTGTCGGAAAACATTTATTGAATCATAAAGGAAATATTTCAGCTATGCAATAAAAAAAATCATTTGTCAGTGAACTGTAAGACACAAAGAATTACACAATATCTATTATAAAAACTGTTGACTACACATGCGTAATTTTTTTGCAACTTCACATTCTTTTTTTGAAGATCGTGTTGCAGATATGTTGTTTATTTTATTTACTTGTCCTTTAATCAGCACTGCAAAATATTTGTTGGCCAATAATAGGAAATAATTTACACAGACACCCTCTACAGCAACACACAAACTGATGAGCTTATGGACCAATTTATTTCTAACTAAAAGCATCAGGCTTGCTTTTATCACTGTTGCACTTCGTCTTAAATTACACAACACAGTTCTTATTACGCATGACTTCTCTCTGACTCTACACTGTTTTCCGTAGCGCTCGACACCTAGAAACTAATGGAAAAGTTTTTCACAGTTTTTTCTAACTTTAGAGCTGACACTATTGTCCACTTCGGCCAGAATGTTGGATTCTTGTGGCTCCACTCGCTCTTCTTTTCTTTTAGCTTGCTCTGAAACTACGTTCCTTTGCAGTAGGGAGCACTAACGAAACAGAGCCTGGCCATATAGCCTACTGTAATGAGAAGAAAAAAGTTATATGCTACAGCAATAACAAGACAAAGTGTTCAACAAGCTTTAAAATTGAGCTATCGTACTGCTTTACAAACAATACTTACCCCTGACTTAGTAAATTTTTGTTTCTAAAGTCCTTCTCTACAAAATGATCTGAGCATATTACATGAGTTTCATTTAATTGCTCCGGTCCACTCTTTTAAAATATTTCATCCAAATCTGCTCTTCTGCTTCGAATGTCCCACTGTTTACATCTAAAAATTACAAAACACCAAGCTACAGGTAACGACATTCTCACGTTAACGAAATAAAATTAAGTCACTGACACACACTGGCCTCTAATTGAGATTCATACATACAGCTCTTTATTCCTCGGTAATCTGTAAAAAAAAAAAAAAAACTTACGATCAGTTAGTTGTCGGAAATTATTGCATCCATGAGTGGCACAAAGAACGCCTCTATCAGACATTTCAGCACATAAATAAACTGAAACTATCTTACAAAGCGGCTATAGTCTGTCTGTTTACATACGCGAAACAGTGTGCAAGTGTGCATTTCACGCCACCAGGGTATGCTGCAATCGCTGTCGCGCTCTTTTGGACACAGTTTCCACTATTATCTTCTTACACTCTTTGACTGTACTCAGTCCGTGGACGCTCGAATGACATGTCTGTCGCCATCAATCGCAAACTTACCAACTGTCCGATGACGGGGATTTCAGTTTTTCGCCATCTTTATTCTTTGTATTTCGTAATCCACGATCAAAAAAAAAAAAAAAAAAAAAAAAAAGAAAAAAAAAATTCGTAACACTAAAGGACGAAACTGCTGAAGCATCGGACCCAAGAATTACAAACTACCTAAACTAACATATGCTACGGACGACACACACCCCTGCCTATGGAAGGACGCGAACCCCCGGCGGGTGCAGTATTCTACTTCTTCTCGTAATAATATGCTAGTGCCTATGTGTTTGTGTTATTGTATTGCTTAAAAATCTACAGTATTGTAACAAACGTGATGAAATGTGGCATATTTGAACTTCAAAATAAGAAGAAGGTCGCTGTATACATAAAATCTCGTATGATGTATAGTGAAGAGTACATTACAATAGACTTTAACATCAATCTACAGATTTATTCCGGCCCTGATGAAGTATTGCACGCATAACCTTCAAAAGAAGGGAAAAGTCCCTGCCTTAATAAAATGTTGTACGATGCATGGCGGAGGCAACTTTACGACAGATTTTTGACAATACTGACCAGTTATAGGGCGATCTTGATAAATTTTGCACACTTTACACGAAACCAAAAATATCACTGTCCACCTAAAATTTCGTAAGGTTCCATGCAAAGGGTACCTCCAACAGACTTCGACACCAAGATTTCGTAAGCTGCATGGCGGAATTCATACAAATATACATTTTCATTTCGATATTTAAGAAATTTTGCACAAATGACCTACTAAACAAGAGGACTATTACTGTCTTTTGTATCCCATCCTCGTCGCCAATTTTGTGTCCCAGCCTCGTCGCCGCTTTTGTGTCTACTTTCCGTCGTTAGGTGTCGGTGGCCGAGTTGAAAGACCGACACAGGAATAAAGATAGCACGCTTGTGCAGGTGTGGAGGTGAGCAGCCAGTGGGACAGCAGAAACTAGAAACACTAGAGTAAATTAGAACGAGATATATATTGAACAGAATTTATACAATACTTAACTTTTACATAGTACTGCAGAAGGTTGATACATAGTTGAGCTAGAGGCCTGCCTAGTGCCTATCCGATAGCCAAGTCTTCACTGGTGCCTATCTGATTCCGAAGTGTTAACTGGTTCCTATCTCAGTCCCAAGTGAACTATGTCGTTCAGTGGTGGCCACGAGCGGAGTTGTAACAGAGGGCTCTCGTGCCTGACGTCGTAAGAACGCCGCGCCGTGCGTGCATGGCGGCGCGCGGCGAAAGTAGGTAGCGCGCACTTTGGACTTGTGCGACACCAGACTGTCTACTTAAGAAATAATACGTTGCATGTCGAAGTGTATCCTGAAATGTTCAAACGTTTGTAAACCTTTTGGACCAAACTGCTGTGATCATCAGTCCCTGAACTTACGAACTCCTTAAGCTAACTTACACAAAGGGCAAAACACATACCCATGCCCCAGGGACGAGTCGAATCTCCGGCTGAAGCAGATGCCCAGCCATCAGCAAGATGCCTTTAACCACGCGGCTAGTGTATCTTATAAGAGTCTTGTACACCGTTTCACCGATCACAGTGAAAGTTCCTAGATATACATACTGACTTTACTTTTTCGTGTCAGGTAATTTGTTTCAAAGTCTTTCAGTCCAGTATTGGGCCAAGTCCACTGCTTCTCTCTTCTCAAGCCATAGTTCATCAAGGGTGCATCTCGTGGAGCAGACTGAACACTGTAGAAGATGTTCTATATCTTGAATCTCATCGCAGTCGCATTTGATGTCTCCTTCTTTGAAACCCCATTTGACTAGATATGCTTTGACTGGTGCTACGCCTGTTCTGATACGATTCAGTGTTCTCCAGATCTTCCAGCTTCTTGTACTGCCGCTGGGCATTTCCCGTGAATCAGGGTAGTCCTTCGGGGGTTCATTCAGCTCAATTGGCGAGGAATCTCTTGCGGGATTAGGTCTGCCACATCTGCATGAGGAACCATGCAGCGGGTGACGCTCGTCGAAGGTATGTTGGAATTTTTCTGTGTATTCGTGAGCAGTTCTTCGGCATTCATAAGATGAGAATCCAGCTGCTTTATATATTTTCACAAGTGGTGCGGATTTCATGAATCCTGTTGTTAGCCTGCATGTTTCATTTAGGGCTGTGGTGACTTTTTTGCGTGTGTAAATCGGGACCACACAGGACATGTATATTCTGCCGTGGAAAAGCTGAGCAGTTGTTCGTAATACAGTCGGACTGGCTCCCCATTTACTGTTCGTCAGTTTCCTTAAGATATTTTTCCTGGCAGCAACCTTTGGGCAGTGATCTATCCAGCACGACAGCCAGCTTTGTTGGCCTGTCCGAATGTTCAAGCTTGCTGTCATTCCAGGTGACATTCAACTTCTTGTTTGCCTGTTTTGAGCGAATTTTTCGTAGATAGGGATAAGGAGCTGTGTACTGAAAATGAGGAGTGGCAGATGGATAGAGAAAGGAGTTAAACAGAGAGAGAAGGGAAACGGATAACTACTAACGTAACAATGGAAAAAATAAATACCTGGGCAACGTCAGTTTTACATCTTGTCCTAGAATATAAAATTTCATTTCTGGTGGCCTGAATTATTTTTTGGCCTATATAACGGCTTACAGGTCTAACAAAAATTATATGTCATTTTAGCCCTCCTGACGTCAAAATTTTAAAGTGTGTATTCAAATCAACAGTGTCAAAACCTTTCACAAAATAGAATAAAGCTATAAATTTAGGTTTCCATTTTCTTAATCTCTCTTGTAATATATAAGTCGCTAGGTGATTATTGCTTCCCATGTTCCTCAATTTTACCTAAATCCAAATTTATATTCCCCAAGGTCGCCTTCTATCAGTTTCTCCATTTTTCTACAAAAAAAAAAAAATCGTGTTAGTATTTTGGGAAATGGCTTCTTAAACTGATAGTTCTGTTATTTTCACATTTGATTACACTTGCTTTTTTTCTTTGGAAATATTGTAGTCTTCTTGACGTCTGAGAATATTTCCCTTGTCGCATACATTTTGCACACAATGGGCAATCCTTTCTTCGTGACTGGCTCTCCCAACGATGTCAGCAGTTCAGAGGGATATATCATCAATTCGACTCAAATCTCTGTTTTCTGTCAAATTCTTTTCACAGTATCGTTACTCCTATATCATCTTCATCTACTTCCTCTTCTCTTGTAGAAATACTGCCTTAAAGTTCATTTCCGTTGTATACGTCCTCAATATATTCCTTCTACCTTTCAGCTTTCCCTTTTTTGCTTAGCACTGGTTTTCCATCTCAGTTCTTGATATTCATGCAGCTGATTATCTTGTCTCCAAATGTCTTTTATTTTTCTGTAGGCATTGTATCTATCTCACCCAATTACTTTTCCCCTCTAGCCACCCTGCTTAGCCATTTTGTACTTCATGTCAGTCTCATCTTTAGCCGTCTGTACTCAATTTTACCTACTTCATTTACTGCATTTTTATATTTTCTCCTTTCATCAGTTAAATTCAGTGTTTCCTGTGATATCCAAGGATTTTTTTTAAAAGTCTTGCCGTTTTACTTACTTGGTCCTCTGCAGCCTTCTCTATGTCATATCTCAAAGCTACTCATTCATCTCCTACTGTTTTATTTCAACCCATTTCTGTAAATTGTTGCCTATTGCTCGCTCTGAAACTCACAAGAACTTCTAATTCCTTCAATTTATCCAAGTTCTTTCTCCTTTCTCCAACCTTTCTGCAGTTTGTACAGTTTCAGTCTACAGTATATTACCAATAAGATATGATCCGATTCTCTATCTGCCCCTGCATATGTCTTACCGTTTAAAATCTGGTCCGAAACCTATTTCATACCATTTATAAAATCTATCTGGTACCTTCCAGTGTCTTCTAGTGTCTTCCACGTGTACAATCACCTATCATGATTCTATCAGGCAGCTTCCTCTTTTCTTCCTTTCCTCTGGTTCATATTCTCGTACTATTTTTCCATCCCTTCCTTCCCAAACTACCGAATTCCAGTCCCCAGTCACAATCAACTTTTCCTTTCGGTTAGTCGCCTGAATAATTTGTTTTATCTCCTAATCCATGCCGGCCGCGGTGACCGAGGGGACTGAGGCGCTTCAGTCACGGTCTGCACGGCCACTACGGTCGGCGGTTCGAATCCCCCCCTCGGGCATGGATATTTGTGCCGTCCATAGTATAAGGTAGTTGATAAGTAGTTTGTAAGCTTAGGGACTGATGACCCCGTAGTTAAGTCCCATAAGTTCTACAAACATTTAATTTTTTTTTCCTAATCCATTTCCGCGATCCCTCGTGATAGGCAGAGCTATTTGGCACATGAAATAGTACTTCTGTGTGGGTGTTGCATTCGTATCTATCTTGACTCTGATGCCTGCGCTGCTTATAGTAGTTTACCCGGGTTTCTATTTTTGTATGTATTATTAGACCTCCTCCTGATATTGTATTTGTAACCCTGTAAGCCCCATATCAGAAATAATGTTCATCTTTCCACCGAACTCCACTAATGGCCCCTGTACGATCCTTCAACCTACACTTTCCCTCTTTAAATTTTGTACTCTCTCTACCCGGTTAAGGGATAGAACATTCCAAGCTCCCATCCGTAGAATGCCAGTATTGTCTGGTGGCGACATTCTCCTGAGTAGTCCCCACCCGTAGATCTGAATGGGGGATCATTTTATCATAATGTATTCATACACTAAAGCTGCATGTCCTCGGGAGAAGTAAGGGCTGTAGTTTCCCCCTGTTTCCAGGCGTTCGCAGTAACTGTATGGCAAAGCCATGTTTGCTAAGTCAATCATGCAGACTTTACCACTGCCACTACTGAAAAGGCTGCTGTCCCTATCACGAAAGATACGTTTGCCTGCTATTTCCTTTGGTATCCTTTCGCTGTGGTTGCAGCTACGGTCCAGCTATCTCTATCGTTGTGGTACGTTAGTTATTCCACCTCGTCAATGTCCGTGTTTCATTGGGGTAGACCCCTTGTACATGCTTTTTGTTTTGTTTCAAGCGTAGCGTAGGTACCTACTCATAGAAAGTGTCTCGTGCCAGTAGGCCATCTACTGCGTTTACATTTCAGACAGGAAACATTTGTCTCGTGACTGTCCTTATGTACACGCTGGGCTGCAACAACAGCTGAACAGATGACGCGCAACTCTACGGTCGAGTGTAATAGGACTGCGTATTCGTAGTTACAAAATGTGTGACCTTACATTTTGATCCCTGAGTTATCTATATTCACTAAACAAAATGGCGCACCTATAAATAGGTTGACTGGCGTTAAAGGAAGAAATATTGTGCTCAAGACATTTCGTCTGGCCGGAGGAAAGATAGTGGTTTCTGCTTTTGTAACACGTGATCCCGTTGTAGAAAAGTCACTATTCAACAGTAGTTAATTATACGTGTTCAAGTTAAGTATCACTGTAAATTAAATACAGAAAAATGTTTTACGGTATTTAAACTTTTTCCATGCAGAAAGACTAACAGAACGACACTGGCACAGGAGATTAGTTTAAATGCATTTATACTGATATTTTAAATGTAATTATTATTTTATTCTTATCACTTAAATGTGTACAATTGTTTGTCTAAAACAAGTAATAAACATTAATATTTCATAACCACGTTTTTATTAACGCTTCGTGTCTTACAGCAAACTCTCATATTCTTCTAGCCGTTTGTAGCATTGGTAATAGTAAAGTTAGTACATTGGACGTTTTCATCCTAGTGAATTTAAAAATAGATTTATTCAGTCTAAAAGCGAAATCTTGATTACTATATCCCTAAGAAATATGGCGGCCAAGTCTCATTAGTGCAAGTTTTAGTCGCAGCAAATAATTCCATTAATAATAATGACACACAATCTGTTACAAACGCAAACACGAAAAATAAAACAACATTAGTTCATGGTTGGACGCTTATCCAAAGTCTGTAACTTTTCACTCGGTAACCCCCACAATAACAAAGGAGCACGGTGAATAAATTCAGTTTTGATCAATATTAATGTTTATACTAAAATCAGGTGACTATCGTATAATGATATTCACAAATTGAGAGGATAATAGTTTTACGTACGCAATTTATGAAACGGTGATGATTTGCAGAGCTTTCATTTGTAGTTCCGTGATTCACGTGAAGAGGTTTCCGGCGTGATTGTGGCCGCAGAACGGGTACCGACAGACTCTGAACGCAGAAGAGGGGTTGCAGACAGGCACAAGGACATTCAATTTCAAATCCGTTAATGAGTGCAGTATTCCGTGATACTCTGAATCAAGAGTGAACCGAGAATACTAAATCTAAATCTAGGTATAAAAAATACAGGAGGAAACAAATCAGTATTCCCTGAAGAAGGCTCCTGTAACGCATCCGAAACGTTGTTGAAATGTATCATCATACGCGGCAAATATTTCAGAAGAATTTCAGTTTTAAATCGTTACTTATCACAACGGACAACGCAGCGGCTGGCGACCTGCACTTATCTAATAAGAGCGGCAGCGGTTGCGTAGATACAAACAACACTGTGTGAAATTATCGCAGGAATCAATGTAGGACGTACGATGAACGTATAAATTTGGACCGTGTGGCTCAGTCTGGCGTTAATGCATTATGGTAGCAGACAACCCACTTGAGTACCTTTGTCAATAGCACAAAATCGCCTGTAATGCCTCCTCTGGGCTCGTGACCAAATGTAGCTAGGTCAGGTGAATCCGGGTGTTAGTTGTCAGGAACTGATAGTAGGGGCCGCGTGTGGCCCAGACCCCACAAAAGCGCGGAGCCAAGACGTTGACAACACTGTGCAAGCTAATGCTGGCTCCACAATGGCTACTTTTACGTGAAATGCTCGCCTTCTTGGAGACCATTTGCTGCCATTTATGGACGACACTTTCTCAAAGAACGATGGAATTTTAATGGATGACAATGTACATTGTGATCTGGTCGTAATTGTTCGCGATTCTTTGAAAAACATTCTGTACAATTCCGGCGAATGATTTGGGTACCCGTATCACCCCTCATGCATGCCATGGAACATTTATGGGACGTAACTGGAAGGTCAGTTCGTGGAGAAAATCCTGCACTGGCAACAGTTTTGCAGTTATGGACGGCTATAATAGTGCATGCCGGAGCTGTTCCCAAAAATGCCCTCCTCTGCTCCCTGTTGGGAAAATATATATACCCTCAACCAAGGCAAAAGCTACGAAAGATAAAACAAAAACAAAGCAAAATCCACATAAATAAACAGCATACACAAAGATGCAACAATATGAAATAATAAAATAACAAAAACAAACTTTCTATACCCATTGGCTGAAAAGAGCATAAGTAAGCTCAAGGAAAGTCCGCTTTCCTTCAAAAGAGGAAGGAATGAAAAATGCCAAATAAATAAATAAATAGCTTGTGCAAGACTTTTACCTAGTCGCCACTTAGCGACTTGAGTGTCGCTGACCTACTCCAGTTATCCAAGCCGGGGAAAGGGAACCAACATTTTGAGGTGAAATCCAAACTACGTGCCGTTTCTGTGACTGCTCGCGTCTTCGAGAGATGAAGGTTGGGTTAAAATGGCGACCGAAAAAAATCTCTGATCCGACCAGGTTTCTCATCCCCCCCCTTTCTCTCACCCCCTCTCTTTCTCCAATCAAGCGGTTTACCCGAGACCACCAGGCCCGAAAATGACTTCATGAGTCCATGGCACATTCTACGTAACGCCGCATTAAAGAATCGTCACAGATGACCTATATGCATTAAATGTCACGTCATAAGAAACAGCAGTTAAAATCCTCAGCAGTGAACAGTTAGTTGACAAAAAAACATGCAACACCTCCCAATATCGTGACGGTCGTCCTCGTACCTGCGAAGCGCATCAGCTCGACGACTTGTTGAGTCCACGGGGTGTAGAGTTGCTACACTTAATGAAAACGATGACGTCCGCCACGACATTCGGAGATATCGTTGAAATGTTTGTAAATCTAAGGGATCAAACTACTGCGGTCATCAGTCGCTAGGCTTACAAAGTACTTACACTAATTACATACAGGTTTTGTGGGTGTTGTACCGCGCCATGATGTAAGAAGGCTATTAATTTAATAACCGATGTTTCGGCCAACGTTACAGTGGCCTTCATCTGAGTATACCCAGATCGGTTATTGAATTAATAGCCTTCTTGCATTATGACGCGGTACAAGACCCAGAAAACTTTTATGTCATCTGACTGGCCGCGGAAGCTTACGCATTTATACTTCGACTAACCTTACGACAATACACACACCTATGCCCGAGGGGCAAGTCGAACCTCCGGCGGAAGCGGCCACTCAGTCTCCGAGATGTTGTCTAAAACTGCTCGGAAATTACTTCGCGGGAGAAGATGATTTTTGTCAGATACTGTTCATTTCTAAGGGCTTTAACCACTCTTGTCCAATTAAGTGACAATTAATGAACACAGGTCATTTGTTTGTAATGATTCTTAATGCGTCGTTGCCTTGAAACAGCATCAACTAACAGCAAAAGCACAGCCACGGGAGGGGGCGGGAGGGGGGGGGGCTAATGGGGTGAAGCCTCATTCCCCGGCATCTACCAAAGATTTTATTTTTAATTTTATTATTTTTTATTGCTCTTATTTTTTATTTTTTTAAACAGGCCGGCACCGAAAATTTGAAATAGTATTCATGTAATAAGTGACAACTAAGTATAATTTGACGTGACAATGCGTCGAAGGCCGCCAAAATCTACGAACAACAGTAGTTCGAGAGTAATACGAGAAATCGGAGCTCTAACGGAGAGATTCAGGTGTTTTTTTCTTCCGCACTATTATAGAATGGTATGAGAGATAAATAGTATAAAAGTGGTTCGATGAACCCTCTGCCCTTTACAGAGTATCCCATGTAGATGTAGGGTTACTTTAGTTAAATTTTTACATATAGGGTCTAATGTTAATTAAACAGGTATAACATTGGCGAGCTTCTTGCGTTTCTAACAGCGAATCATAAGAACCCTTTACCACTAATAAATTACGTAGGCTTTATTTAAAAAAAAAAAATGAGTCCCCTCCCAAGAACCAAAACCCGGTGCGCCAGTGACTCAGATAGGTCGACAGGAGAGTGGTGCGTTGAGCGGTGAGGCGGCGCCTCCACGCCTTTGTGGGGGCGTCGACCCCGGCTCATTCGGATGCAGCCTCTTCCCAGCCGCCTTCCTGCCGCTTCCGCGGGCAAACACGGCCGCGGGTTCAACAGCCACATTAGCATGGCCGGCGTGACAGCCGCGCTCTGATTGTCTGCCGCCTCCCTGCGCTTCCGTGGGAGGCGGCGAGCGCACGGCTCACACCCAGGGCTAGGCCCGCTGCTGCGGCACAGTGGGACCAGGGGGCGGGGCAGTTGTTCTGGCCTCTTTGTACCAGCAGAACTTACTGGTAGGCAGTCGTGGTTCGTCCGGTCGTGCACCAACGCCTGAAAAAAGGAGGAAATTATGATATTATTCTTAAACACTACACAGTACATTGTGTCAGTGATGTTGCTTGATGTTTCCTCGGATCACGTGAGAAACGTGTTATCGGATAATGGTTCAACTCAAGTAGTACCAGGCTAGCTCCTGACAGTACGCTACACGCGTTGGACCGAGTCAGCAACTGATTCGCAAGTGAATAGCATCTCACGTCAGTGCGCATGCCTCAGATTAACACCACCTAGAAGACAAGGCCTCACAACTGACCATGCCTACGTCACACCGAGAGGCCGCGAACGCAAGCTACCTGGCCGGGCGCTACGAGCCCCAGCGTCCAGCCAGTCAGATAGCGGCCGCGGCCTCTGTGTGTCGTAGGCACGCCCAGTTGTGGGGCCTTGTCTACTAGGAAGTGTTACTCAGATCCGCCCGCTGACAACACCACGACACCACCACAGTCTCACATACCAGTCACGACACTCGAGCGAATTTTTGTTACCCACCGCGACAGCAGCGCACCAACCGGCCAGCAGGGGGCACTACTGAGTTGCCGGTATTTCGTGCGTTGTTCGTCGGGTTATTGGTAGCTTATATTCGTTTTTGTGATGATTTCCGCAAGAGGAAACGCTTGTAGTACAATAAAATGTAGCAACAGCCAGAAAAAATACCTCATTTCTCTGTTTACAGATTTCCTAAGGACACTCAGAGGTATGCAACAATCACTCTGCTGAAAAGCTTCCGTTACGATTCACCTGAAAATTGCATATATTTGTATATTATACCGATTGTTTGACATTTTTAGCAGTAGAAAATGGCTTATAGCGTATATAACCAACTATATACTGCAGTCTAGATGTCAAAAGGTACAGAAAAAAATCGAATGAAAGGCCTAAGATATAAAGTAACATTCTAAAGATTAGGCTACAAAACTCTGAAACCTTATATTTTAGTAAAAAATTGAAAGTTCGGAAAATAAGATGAAAACCATCTAGAGAGATAGGCAAATATCCAATATTTGTAGAAAATATTAACACCAAACTCAGATCTGGACGTCAGTGCTCATACTATTACTTTTTTTTCTTTTTTTTTTTCGGAAATATACACGTAAACCTAAAAAGGACAGTTCCTAAACTTTCGACTATAAAACAGTTTTCCACGTATTTCAACTATTAGTTGGAAGCATCTCGTCCGACACACAACAATAAGAAAGACGAAAATTCTTAGTTTTGCTAACAGTCGTCCTAAAAACTAAAACACAAAAGGAAATGAAAAGAAATGATGTGTTATACGCGTTTACTTTGGAACTACACGGTACGCTTCTTAGGCATACATTACTTCCGTTTCAATGGGAGAAAGCTGCATATGTTTCTGCGTTAGTAGGTTCTAGCCTTCATCGTTTCATTCATCTGTTTTAGTTCCACTACAGTTTATTTATGCATTATCCGTATCGTCTGATATTAGACTAAAGACTTTGCATCTAAAATAAAACAGTCGTATCGTGAATTACGTAGAAAAGGATGCGAGAATAAAGTGTTACTCATACGATATATATGACGTTAACAGGCAGCTCCATTACTGACCGCTTGGAGCGCTAGTGTCGTCTTAGCCGTCAGGCGGTAACAGATTTTACACCAGTGAGTGTTGCGACTGGTATGTTAAAAATGTTTAAATCTTTGTATAGCCTGTGGGACTTAACTACGGGGTCATCAGTCCCTGAACTTACAAACTACTTACGAACTAGCTAATACTAAGGACGGCACAAATATCCATGCCCGAGGGGGATTCGAACCCCCGACCGTAGTGGCCGTGCAGACCGTGACTGGCGCGCCTCAGTCCCCCTCTGCTGTGCCACTGGCTAGCGCTGTGGTGTCAGCGCGGAAGCAGCCGCCCACGAGCGGACGATACGGCACGCGCGATTTACTTCACGTTTTTTGTGAAAGATTTTCTTTATTCCATATTTTACATGTCTATACTGTTGCTGCCGTGGAAGAATAGCCGTGTGCACTAAGCCACCTTGCTGTGGTGCGCAAGGCCGTTCGTCGTGGAGGTCCGAGTCCTCCCTCGGTCTTGGGTGTGTGTGTTGTTCTTACGATAAGTTAGTTTAAGTAGTTTGTTAGTTTAGGAACCAATGACCACTGCAGTTACGTTGAATAACTTTACAAACATTTGATACTGCTGTTCTTCCGTGTGTGGACAGGATGAGGTAAACAACGGTTTTTGTGCGTCACGCTAGGTCGTTCGAAACAGACATAATTTTTATCCCATGTCTGCTACGTAATTTACAATCTTACACGTTTTAATAGTGAAAGTGAAATATATTCATTCAGGAAAACAGCTGTAATGCGAATACCATAATCAAATGAATAGGTTGTTTACAACTGCCGGCCACGGTGGCCGAGGAGACTGAGGCGCTTCAGTCACGGTTTGCACGGCCACTACGGTCGGGGGTTCGAATCCCCCCTCGGGCATGGATATTTGTGCCGTCTTTAGTTGTAGCTAGTTCATAAGTAGTTTGTCAGTTTAGGAACTGATGACCCCGTAGTTAAGTCCCATAAGCTCTACAAACATTTGAACATTTTGTTTCCAACTTGCAAACAGTCCACAACTACAACATTTACAGGGTCCTAAGCCGAAGCCTGTTTGTTGATCATAGCAAATCCTGCAATCAATGTACATGTCGCCAAAGGAAAAAAAATCTGTCTGAATTGACATCGTAATTAACAGGTATGTCAAAATACCTGGACTGCAACTAAAAGAGCACTCTCGACTTTGAAATACTTTAAGATCATTTTCTATTGCAATAGCTAATCATATAAATAAAACAGGTCAAAGGTTTGCAATAGAAAACGATCTTTAAGTATTGAACATATTCTTGGAAGAAATAGAAATCTTTATCCACAATAAAAACGAGAATAATCGAATCCTGAACGAAATGACAGAGTTGAAGAATTCCATTACTTCAGTAACTTGACTCACTTACTTAAAAAAATTAAATTAAATAAGTTACACACTATCAAGTGACCATGTAATTCTTTTTGTGTAAATCTTTAAAATATAGTTTACCTCTCTTAGTAAACACAAATATGCCACAATACATTATACATCTCGTCAATTATATGGCAGCAAGATCAGCAGTAGACATTTGATGTGACTCTCGACGCTAAACGTCGATATATAGACAAATAAATCGATAAAACTTTGTTTTAACCGCCATATTGTTTAGTGTGTCAGCTTTGTGATGACAGTGAAATCGTGTCGAAAAATTCTGTATTGTGTGGCTAAGCAAGCCCAGAAGTATAACTGTTAGGTAGTCAGTCAACAGAAAAAGAAATCTACTCAGCATGAATTCGAGTGTTGAAAACAAACACCTTTATAAACAGTATTTCAGCCCATAAAGAGACACAGGTTCATTGCCACAAACATCAAGATTGTCAATGTAGATTAATGTATACCTGAAGTAATAGATTTTATATGCCTATAGCCTAATGATGATGCACAGCATCGAAACATGTTGCTAATAATTATTTTTAACACCTAAATCAAACTTGTGACTGGTAGCGGAAATTTCAAGCAAGCTTTTAATTATTTAGATACAGTCACGGTCGGCACTAAGTCAGCATGGCTTTAAAGAGCGAAAAGTATTAAAACGCAAAGTGCATTAGGGTCCACAGTGTGCAGTTTGGCGCGGCTGCTTCCATGCTGACGTCATGAGCACAACAGAGAAAACGTGTAACTTTCTGCGCATTGCTTATTGCGCCCCCATAAGTGGGCGGGTGAATGTCTTCTGCGAGCGCTGTTGGGGCCTTGCTGGCTGAGCTAAGCTCGTCATTTCTTAGTCGCAAACGGAGCCGAAGACTGCCGATGATACACGAACGACAGCTGACTCACGAATTTTAGTCGTCTTAGAAACATTCTTTCACTGTCATAATTACTGCAGTATTGCAATGCAAATACTTACTATGATATATATCATATGTAAAGTACTGGAGGAAGTAAAGCCTTAAAGATCACTCCTGTGTTGTACAAAGACACAGCGCGGGTAGGAAATCTCACGCTCAACCTCAAGTCGGTGGAGCAGCACAGCACTCCCGCTCACTGCCCGTGATTGAAACTGTAAACATGGGCTTATCTTGTATCGTCAGGCACCACCGCTTCTGTTAAGATAATCTGAGGATGCCCTGCTAAACGGCGAAACGCGTCATTGGTGAATAGTAAAACTCTCGGCAACCAAGACGGCTTTTATTAGAAAAAATATATAGTTTCTTTGGTTTCTGTATACGGTGATTTGGAAATTATTTGATCTGTCAATTTGGTACGTGAGATAGTCAGAATCCCGAGCTGATTGGAGCTCTAAACGAATCTCAGCTGTGAAGATATCCGGCGATTTAGTTGGCCAAGGTAGGGTTTGGTACGCACGAAGACGAGCTGTAGACACCCCCGCCGTGTGCTGACGAGCATTATCTTGCCGAAATATGAACCCAGAATGGCTTACCATGAAGACAACACACCTGTGAGTACACTGTACTTGACGTACCGCTGTGCTGTAACGATGCTGCGAATGACAACCAGAGGAGTCCCGCTATAAAATGAGAAGCGAGCCCAAACCATCACTGCCGGTAACCGGACTGTACGTCTTCTAACATATTTGCACTTATCAGCGAGTCTCTTCTAGAAATGGATCTCATCAATGAAGACCATTTTACACAAAACAACGACATTCCAGGCGCAAGGTCCTCGACACCGCGCAGATACACATGTTAGAGTACAGCGATTAATGCTAATTCTCTTAAGGGACGTCGTGGACTCAGCCCCCTTTCTGTGACCAACGTATTAATTACCCTTGTGATCATTAAAGCAGCAGTTGCAGGTTGTATAAATCATACGAATCGGATGCTCTCATTGTTCATTCCTTGCGTTTTGTCATCTCTCTACGCCCATCGCTTTCTTCTTCGCACTGTATTCGACCATGCTTCACCCATACCTGCCAACATCGTTGAATAGTGGCACCGATGCTATTCAAATATGGGGCGTTTCGTCGGTAGCTCCAATCAGATTCATTGAGCCCAACTGCACGTTCTCTCGCAGTTGCCGTCATCTGCGCACATTGTTCACGCACCTGTCTGCGATGCCTCCTTATCGTCCAACTGAGTACACAGAAAAAAATCGCAAATACTCTGCTCTCGTCAATGTCTCCTGTTTACTCTCCTTGACAGTTAAATGGCGACATTGGGCTGCCATCAAATTTTTAAATTTTATGTTTTCCGTCGATACTTTCACCAATATAAGTTTGTGGCCAATATGCGTAACTGCCGTTAAGTACAACGATGCTAGACGAATCCGTAGAGGGAAAAAACTAGAGGGCAGACAAACGTGAATGTATCCAGCAAATAGATTAGGACGTAAGACGCAGTTACTGTGAGGTGATGAAGTTTGTTGAATCCTTCTCATTGCCATTTGTTGAGTACTCGTCTCGGTCTAGATTTTCAGAAAAGGTTCGGTGCAGGATGCGTAGACAGCTAGAACAGTCTTTCTGATTATTAATACTCGTTTTATTGACTGAAGAATACAAATGTTCAAATGTTTGAATAGCTTATGGGAATTAACTACGGGGTAATCAGTCACTAAACTTACAAACTACTTTCGAACTAGCTAACACCAAGGACGGAACAAATATCCATGCCCGAGAGGTGATTCGAACCCCCGACAGTACTGGCCGTTCAGACCGTGACTGGCGCGCCGCAGTCCTATCGGCCACCGTGGCAGGCGTGAAGAATTCAATACACCACTTCTGTCTGTTCTTCTCTCTTCTCGCAGCATCGTCTTCTGTACGATACTAGCTGAGCTGACACCTAGTTACTGCCTAGTTCGTAGTCGAGTTCTGCCGGGCGTCCAGACGCATGTCGGCCTAGATATAGCAGCTTTTAGAGGGCGCGCGTCCACGGTTACTCCCTCCAAGGGGCGCGGCGCCGGCGTGCGATAGGCTCTCAGACGTCATCCGCTGCCTTCTCCACGATTGTTCTCTTGCGTCTGGCGTGTTGCGCTGACGTTACGTCACAACATCCCTGCCCCCCAAAGTGCCGGACCGTTGTCGTGTAAAGCGCTCGACAATGGCGGAGGAGGCAAGCTCGTGGACGTACAGCTGGACCGGAGTCTGTTGCTGCAGAGGACGTAAGACTACCGGCTGGGCCCCACCATCCGACCTGAGCTAGTGAGGAAATGTCCTCCAGCATAGAGTAACATATACAGAGGAGCAGCCACCCCTAAACCACTGTCCTACGCTCCCCTCGTAGTTCCGTAAGATGCTAGCAGGTGTCAGGCCGTTCCCTGGCTTAGGATGCCTCTCGCACGTCAGATGGTAGCGTGGAGGGGAGGGTGAGGGGAGAGCTCGTGCCGCCTGCCACGAGGCCACGGCTGTGTCCGGCTTGCTGGCGTTTGAGGGGAGGTGGTTGTGGGGTCAGCCGCTACCTGCCGCCTGCTCTGGCCAGTTTAAAGGGCTGCTTCTGACCTCAGCGCCATCATGGGACATCTTACGGAACTGCTGAAAACCCTCCCTCCCCGCACCCCTGAGCGTAGGACCGGGCCCTTACGGAGGTTTCCCTTCTGTATATATTTGTCTGTGCCTCCGGGGAAACCTCTGAAGGGCCCACGTCCACGACTTGTGGCCCAGGTGATGCTGCGTGGCGTGCTGCTTGTGTGAGTCGAGATCCATGGGGATGTCCATCTAGGTGAGGCGTAAGCAAAATGTTCAAATGTTTGTTAAGCTTATGGAACTTAACTACGGGGTCATCAGTCCCTAAACTTACAAACTACTTATGAACTACTTACGAACTAGGACGACACAAATATCCATGCCCGAGGGGGGATTCGAACCCCCGACCGTAGTGGCCGTGCAGACCGTGACTGGAGCGCCTCAGTCTCCTCGGCCACCGCGGCCGGCGAGGCGTAAGCGGCGAGGGCTATGTCCCCATGAAGTCAGGCCGCGGTGCCGTGTAGATCTTCAGCGGGGGCGGCCGTTGTGATCGCGCAGGCGGCGGCGAAGGCCGCGCGGTCTGCGTGTTCCGTGAATCTGTCGAGAGAAACGCAGAAGGATTAAACGGTACACTACAAGGGCGAATTCGATTGCGGTACCTGCGTATGGCGCCATCAGGTCCTGAAATTTCAAACTTGAGCACCGAAACATTTGATGATCTCGCCCCGCTCCCATCGTCTGCGACCGTCAAAAACTCTGAAAAAGACTGGGTTACGCGGAGCGAAGAGAAACTTGCGTGTCGTCGACTGCTGCTTCGGGCGGCACGGTGGGTGGAGCAAGTGGAGCAGGGTGCGGTGTCGGCGTCAGTGCAGAATTTCGGCCGGCGATGATCCTTCTTGTGGAAGCGAGCGGTAGGAGGCGAGGAACAGTTGGAAAGCTGCCTCCCGTGAGTGCTCCGATTGGACTTCGTCTGTTGCTTAAATGTCCGGACGAAGCGTTCCGCAGTGCCGTTTGACTGCGGGTGAATCGGTGCACTGATGAGATGCTTAATTCAATTGCGATGTGAACCGAGGGTCGTTGTCAGAGACTATCAGTTCAAGGAGACCTTCCAGACAAAAAATTGAAGACAAGTCCTAATTGTGCTACTGGAAGTTATAGAAAACATTGGTACTGCAAATGGGTAACCACTAAAAGCATCAACCACAGTAAGCCACCTAGTGTTCCAAAAGGGACCAGCATAGTCAATATGCACTCGTTGCCATGGTGAATCTGCTCTTGGCCACGCAAAATTTCTGAGGTGGGGCGGACTGGTTGGTTAGGGACTGATGAACCCGCAGTTAAGACCCATAAGCTTAACAAACAACATTGACTGGTTGGTAGCACACACTGAACACTGTGACTTCATCTTTTCTATTTGGGCGTCCATACCCTGCCAAGTACAATGTCGTCGTGCCAATTGCTTAGTGCGGACCATTCCCCAATGTTCTTGCTGAAGTAAGTTCAATATTTCTTTCTGCAGAACGTTGCATGCTGTTGCTCGCCGTCGGAGGTTCGAGACCTCCCTAGGGCATTGGTGTGTATGTTGTCCTTAGGTTAGTTTACCTTATTGTAAGTAGTTTGTAAGCTACGGACTGATGACCGCGCAGTTTGATCCTATAGATTTACAAACATTATAACTTTTTATTTTTATTATTATTATTATTTTCTTAAAGTAGCAGTTGAACTAAGTCTGGTTACTCACGCGTCGTAAGATGTAGCAGTATTATTGCAAACTCATTGTTTATGACTTAATGTCTCCTGAACTAGAGTCAATCTGTGATATAATTTCTAAAGTACATTCAGTAGCAAATGTGCTTAATACCGGTGAAATAACTACCGAATTCAGTTAACAGTGTAGAATTCAACAATTGTAGCTTCTTTCCGTAGTTTTACTACATGAAAAGCGGAAAACAATTCATAAAAGTTTTTCTCTCATCATTTTGTCGACGTCAAAAGTTTTCGTGAATGTCTGAAATTGTGTGTAAAGTTTCTTATAAGTCGCTAAGTGTGCTCGTTCTCAAATAGTTTATGATTAATGTGTCGTTACCCGCCCATCACGGGCTACTCCACTTTAACAACCCTTGGAAGGTAGGTGGATTATACCCCACACTGATTGTTTTCTGACATTAAGGAACATGCGTACCAAGTTTGATTCAAATCAGTTCAATAGTTGAGGAGAAAATGTGGAAATTACACAAATACAAACTTACATCCTCTTTTGTAATATGTACGGACTTATCGACACATTTATGTAAATAACTTATCAGCTAATAAATATAAAGTAAATTTGTTAGAAAGGTGAGATACGGCAGTGAGTAACCAAGCAGAAGCAAAAAACAAGAGCGAGATGGGTGGTGCGCCAGGCGCGATTGGTGCTCAGAGCGTGGGGCAGCTGAGCATACGCCTGCCGGTCCCTCGCCACGGGGAAGACACCTCTACCAACACCACCTAGAAGACAAGGCCTTACAACAGGCCGTGCCTACGTCACACTTAGAGGCCCGGCCGCCACCTCACTGGCTGGCCGCTGGGGCATGCCTACCGCCGCGCAGCGGCCGACCAGTCAGATAGCGGCCAGGGCCTCTAAGTGTGACGTAGACACGGCCTGTTGTAAGGCCTTGTCTTCTAGGTGGTGTTGCCTCTACTGCCTTCTATGCTCTGTGTATGTAACAGCGTCTGAGCGCCGCATTCAGCCAACACCACCTAGAAGACAAGGCCTCACAGCTGGCCGTGCTACGTCATACTGACCAGGCCGCCGGCCGCGGTGGCCGAGGAGACTGAGGCGCTTCAGTCACGGTCTGCACGGCCAGTACGGTCGGGGGTTCGAATCCCCCCTCGGGCATGGATATTTGTGTCGTCTTTAGTATAAGGTAGTTCATAAGTAGTTTGTAAGTTTAGGGACTGATTACCCCGTAGTTAAGTCCCATAAGCTTAACAAACATTTGAACATTTTCTGACCAGGCCGCGGCCGCCAGCTGAATGGCTGTCCGCTGGGGCACGCCTCCTGCCTCCTAGCGGACAGCCAGTAAGCTGGCGGCCGCGGCCTGGGCAGTATGACGTAGCACGGCCAGTTGTGAGGCCTTGTCTTCTAGGTGGTGTTGATTCAGCTGTGAGTAGTTACGGCCCAGGTAACGATCGAGCAGGATCGCTCGTGCTCGTCTAGTCGCTTCATGAGCACGCCTGGGGCTTTTCCAGAATGATATTTTCATTCTGCAGCGGACTCTGCGTCGTACCTGGGAACTCTGCCTTCCGCGGGATAGCGCTCTTACTACGGAGCTATCCCGACACGATTAAGGCTCCTCCTCGCAACTTTACTGTAAACGCCAGGAAGTTTCATATCAGCTCTCACTCCATTACAGAATGTAAATTTGGTTTTGAATTAAATGATTAGAGTCTAACCTAACTATATGTTACGTTCAGTCGGCCGCGGTGGCCAAGGAGACTGAGGCGCGTCAGTCACGGTCTGCACGGCCACTACGGTCGGGGGTTCGAATCCCCCCTCGGGCATGGATATTTGTGCCGTCTTTAGTCATAGCTAGTTGATAAGTAGTTTGTAAGTTTAGGGACTGTTGACCACGTAGTTAAGTCCCGTAAGCTCTATAAACATTTGAACATTTTTTGTTACGTTCAGAGAAAGACCACTCATGTCATTTCAGTAGCTAGGTGGCTACTGAATGGAAATTTTCTACCTTAAGTTTTGGGATTATATATGTTGGCAACAACATATATATAAACATCTTTGTTGGGTCCGCAAGGATTATCTTTGGCGGCCGGTTGGCGGGATCTGCTCGGTGTTGCCGCGCGGGAGTCGGAGAGTAGTAGCGGAGCGTGACGGTTCCACTGGAGCTCGCGGTGGACACAGCCCGGAGTTCTTCATGATGCTGCAATTTTTTTGGTAATTTACTTTAAATGTTTTTCGCATTGCGCAACGTCACTCATTTTATTTTATTTTATTTTATATCACTTTCCATTCAGTAGGAACTTATACACAACCTTGAATAATTCGCGGCTCGTCACTGTAATTGTTGTAATAACATGGATAGGGCATTAACCAAACGTAATAATAAAAAAGCAGTTCCTTTCACTTTTTGACATTTTGATTTTTTATAATTAATCCTTTCCTGAGGGTAGGGCTGCTGCATCCCTGTTTTAGAAACTGCCTCACTGCACGATTTCGCAATAATATGCAAATTCTTCATTTTTATTGTTTATGTTACTCGTGTCGAATTTGCTGATTGCTAATTTTCTAATTTTCTTTAATACAGATTTATTCATTTTGATTGATTTAATGTTGTTTGTGGTTATTCTTGACGCTGTAAGTGATTGTAAGTTAATGGTAATTAAGTACATTGTAGCAAAATACTAAGACAGGGCCAACAAGTACAACACAGTACGACATTCTTTTATTGTTCTCGTAAAGAGACTATCAGCCAACCAAGATTTTGCATCTTTTTTATCCTTCTAATATGCAGTCAGATAGCGTAAGTTTCGACGTGCCCAAACTTGCCTTACGTAGGTCAGCATTACGTTGCGCACTAAATGTCAAGTACACTCCTAATAGTATTGCAGTCAGATCCATAATTTTAGTAGCCCGATACGATCTTTCAGTTTTGTAGAACCTTGTTAGTACTGAAGGCAACACACGCACACACACATATTAAGTAGCCCCGTTACACACACTTCAACAGTCCCGTTGCAAGATATCAGCTTTCAATAAACATTCAAGTGTTCAAATTTTCAAATATCTGTAAATCTATCGGGCCAAACTGCGTGGTCATCAGTCCCTAGCTTACAAACTACTTAAACCTAGGTAAACTAACCTAAGGACAAACACACATGCCCCATGGAGGACTCGAATCTCCACGGCGAGCAACCGCGCGCTCCGCAGCGAGGCGCTTTAGACCGCTCGGTTACTCCATCGCGGCAATGTTCAAATGCTTGTAAATATATGGGACTTAACTACAGTGATTATCAGTCCCTAGGCTTACAAACTACTTAAATTAACTTAAACTGACCTAAGGACAAGGACATATGGGTTCATTGCATTTAAAAATGTAATGATAAGGATATTACACTTACATAATAAGTCCCACGACAATAATAATTACTAATCCAAGAAATTAGAACTGGAAGCTCTGAATAATTTGCATTAAGTTTTAAGTGGCTTAGAAGTATAAGCTCCGTCAGTCTCACAAGAAAATAAAACATAGTTAACCGATAGTATCGTAGAACAACGGATTTTGTAAGAACTGTTAAGACTGAAACTTCGTGGCAGATTAAAATTGTGTGCCGGAACGGGGACTCGAAACTGGAAACTTTGCCTTTCGCGGGCAAACGCTCTACCGACTGAGCTATCCCGACACGACTCACGATGCCGCCCTACAACTTTACTTCCACCAGTACCTCGTCTCCTACTTTCCAAACTTCTCAGAAGCTCTCCTGCGAACCATGCAAGACTAGCACTCCTGGAAGAAAGGATATGGTGGACACACGGCTTAGCCACAGCCTAAGGGATGTTTCCAGAAAGAAACTTTCACTCTGCAGCGGAGTGTGCCAGGAAGTTTCATATCAGCGCACACTCCGCTGCAGAGTGATAGTTTCATTCTGGAACTGTTAAGACTGTTTTCGTCAACTGAAAACAAAAGCATTTTCTTTGAGAACATGAGCTCTTCGTTACCAGAAAACTGCAGACTATTTTTAAGGTGTTAATTTGTCGAAGGACGACATAATTATAAACTGATAGCCAGGTTTTATAAAAATTGTCGATTAGTATTTGATCAGTAAACTGGTGTCACTAAATGATTATCTGTTGAATTAATGCCTGCACGATGTCTTTATTTATACTTCACTGTTGTGCATAGCGGTAATAAACAAGTACGCCGGTTCGTGTATCAAGGACCCATACAATGAACCCGACTGTTAATCGAGGCCTAGTCGCTGATATTCCCTTTCCGTTTGGCTCTTCCTGATATTGACTGAATTCGCTATTGTTACTCGCCGGAATACGCTTATAATCACGAATTAAATACACACCTGCGTTTGTAATAATGTATAATTCGTGCGTTACGGAGTGTTTTCGGTTTATTAGGTCATACTCGACCAGCTGTTGCTGTATCTGCAATTGACGAAAACACAATGCAAGATAAACGATTCTCTTTGATTAATCTCCAGCCACATGTATAGGTAACAACGACCACAGAGCCTCACCAGCCGTCATGAATAATAAACAGAACTAACTGAACCCGGCATGCTTCGCTGTGGCTCAGTCCAGTAATGAATGAATGGGAAAGCAAATGACTAAATTCTTTCAAACATAGACGCACCAAGGGAAGATATCAACCACGTTATTACCTTACTATGAGTTGCTGAGACTATGTGGAATGAAATATATGTTGGAACAAAGATATTTCCCAGAAAATAATGTAAATCCATTGGATTTATTAAAGTTTTTGTTTGCCCTTTTTCTGCATAAACATAGAGAGCAGATGATTTATCGACTATGGCTCATGCGTCATATAATTCCTTCGAGAAAATAAATCATTTCGTAGTTTTTCCCCTTGAATTTCAATCCTCCCTCTCTATTAATGTCTTCATCCTCCTCTCCTTCCAGCTCTGCCAATTCCTTTTAGTTTTCCTCCTTCCCAAACTCATACTGGTTCTCTGTCGCCGGCCGCGGTGGCCGAGGGGACTGAGGCGCTCCAGCCACGGTCTGCACGGCCACTACGGTCGGGGGTTCGAATCCCCCCTCTGGCATGGGTATTTGTGCCGTCCTTAGTTGTAAGTAGTTTAGGGACTGATGACCCCGTAGTTAAGTCCCTTAAGCTTAACAAACATTTGAACATTTTTTTTTTTTTTTGTTCTCTCTCCATATCCTCCTCCCTTCCTTATCTCTTCCTCCTTCTCCTCCCTCCGCTCTCAGACCATCACCTCCACCTCCTTCTCCTTTTTCATTTTCTTACTGTCTTTTCGTAGGTATTCACAAACCAGAATTTAAAAATTAATAATTAACTTCAACTTTAGTTGTAACGGTGGTAAGGTACGTTTACACTGGAATTTGTATCGGCACATTTATGTGCGACACATGTGCCACTTCGGGTCATGTACCGCGAGTTTTATGAGCTGAAAAATAGCGTCCTCATACATGTATGATTATGCGTTTACACCTGTTGCTTCGCATCAGTTCGCGATGGCTTCCCATGACGACGTCGAAGCTTTTACATTTTTATGTGTCGACTTTTTTATGTGGTGGCCGTGCAGACCGTGACTGAAGCGCCTCAGTCCCCTCGGCCACCGCGGCCGGCCCCCAGTTAGAGGATTTAATTGTTTCTTCTATATCATGTGAAGAGCTTATTTCAACTTTCTGCACTCTTCCAGTAAAGTATGAGTTAAACCATTTGTGCACTGTCCCACTCATAACACAATACTTAAGCTTATCTAGAAGAAGCCCATGATTTACACAATAAAAAGCATTTGAGAGATCACAAAAAATCCCAACTGATGTAGTCCCGTTATTCAAAGCATTTAATATTTCATCAGTGAAGGTATATAAAGCACTTTCTGTTGAAAAGCTTTTTTGAAAACCAAACTGACATTTTGTTAGAAATTTAGTTTGACTTTTATGTGAAGAAACTCGAGAATACATAACTTTTTCAAATTTTTTGGATAAAGCTGTCAGAAGTGAGAAGGGGTGGTAGTTGATGACATCAGACGTACCCCCTTTTTATACAAAGGTTTAACGATAGCATATTTCAGTCTATCTGCGAAAAACCCTGCTTTAAAGAGCTATTACATATATGACAAAGAGTCCTATTTATCTCTTGGGAACAAGCTTTTAATACCCTGCTGGAAATGCCATTAATTTCATATGATCTTTTACTCTTGAGAGAGTTTATTATTTTCCTAATGTCTGAAGAAGGGGTGGGTGGAATTTCAATTTATCAAATTGTGTAGGTATGGCCTCTTCCATTAACTGCCTTGCTGCTTCCAATGAACATTTAGATCCTATTCTCTTTACATTTAAAAAGTGATCATTTAAATGTTTTCAACTTCTGACTTTTTGATACTAAAGTTTTCATTTGTTTTGATGGTAATACCCTCTGCCCCTGCTCCTGGTTGCCCTGTCTTCCTTTAAATAATATTCCACATTGTTTTAATTTTTTATCAGAGGAACATAATGCACAAGCTTCTTGATTTTTAATAACTTTTCTTAATGTAGCACATTTGTAATATTCAGCGTGCCAGGGTGTGAATTGGACATCGAAAAGTGCCACGATCCCCCTTGAGAATGTCCTCCGCAGTTGGGGACGAAACGTTGGGTTTTAATAATAAATCCACTAGACCACGGCATAACAGCCCGGAAATTTTTAGTAATTTTGACTATTCTGGCCGTGAAAGTTTACATTTTACAACAACATTACGGTAATCTAGATAGTGGTAATAACAGAAACTTGCTGCAGAGGGAGTTGGTGTTGACTTGTGTTCACACTACCAAATGAATTACACAAGCAATTGGGTTCAGATAGTGTACTGAGAGGTAGTGAATGCAACAACAACGCGACTTACCCGAAACTATGGTATGGAGAGCTATAGGAAGGCTGGAAGCAGGACAGACACAAAGGGAGGTGGCTGCAGCTATTGGAGTATCCAAAAGTGTACATTCCAGGACCTGGACGCGATTTCAGACAAAAGTAACCGTTACAAGAAGGCAAGGGCAAGGTCGTCCACGAGTAGCATACGTCAGAGATGACCATTACCTCCAGTTAAAAACCCGTCGAGACAGAAGGCTGAATTCAACTCAGCTGCAACGCACCCTTCAGGCAACAACAGGACATGCAATATCAACAGACAGACCAAAATCGCCTTCGGGAATATGCCCTCTACGCACAGAGGCCTATGATGTGTGCCCCATTTAAGAAATGACACCGTTCAGCCTGTAGAACCTAGGCGGAGGAATATCAGTCTTGAAGTCGTAAGGAATGGCGCCGGGTACTGTTCACAGACGAGTCAAGATCCTTTGTTCAGCACCATAATCGTCGTTCCCTTATGTGTAGAGAACGTGGAAATCGCAAAAATCCTGCTTACGTGTAGGAAATATCATTATATCATGGTGGTGGACGAGTGGTGTGGGCAGCAGTCAGTATTGGCCGACATACGGACATCTCTGGCGTCCAAATTCGTGCTTTGACAAGTCAGAGGTATAGAGACGAGATCCTACGACCTTTTGTTGTGTCCTACGCTGGTGCCATAGACAATGGGTATCTTCTGGTGGACGATAACACTCGTCCCCACTGGTGGACAACATGGTTGAAGCCGAGGGAACTGAACGAATGGAGTGGTCAGCTATTCATCGGATTTAAACCCGATTGAGAATGTCTGGGATGCACTTGGCAGTGTCACTGCAGCCAGATCAGCACCGCCCACAAAGGTTGCAGAACTCCATATTGCATTCATGGAAGAATGGCTAAATATCCCTCAATAGCTAATTGATAACTTCCATGCCACGCAGGTGTGCAACTGTACTGGCCCTACAAGGTAATCACATGCCATATTAGAGGGCAACGAGAAGGACTTTTTCACTATTATGGTAGCCCCATGGTACCTCGCTCTAAGAAAACGCTTGTACACCTTTAAGTGCAGAGTTGAGACAGCAAAATATTGTACTGTATCACACACAAATTACAGTTGTAACCAATATCTTTATAAAATACGTTACCATGTGTATAATGCTGAGTGTGATATCTCACCCACCGTGACAGAGTGCCCGAGCGCATTGACGCGCTATGCTCCGATGCGCGAAGCCATTCTCCGTCGGGGGTTCGAATCCCTTCTCGGGCATGGATGTTTGTGCTGTCTTTAGTATAAGTTAGTTCATAAGTACCTTGTAAGTATTGTGACTGACGACACCGCAGTTAGGTCCCATAAGCTTAACAAACATTGACCATTTGATATCTCACATGTTCCCTCAATTTTCTGAGCAGTGCACAAATCTACGGGACGACAACGTATGGAACAGTACTTCACGGCAGAGGCGTTAATAAAGTTCAACCTCTTGCTGGAATCCGAAATAGCGAGCATAATAGGGCTTCGACGATAGCGGCGCTGCAGTTGTAGAGTCCATCTTGTAAGAGTTTGCGGCGGACGGGATGCGAAAGCGTGTATCAAGAAGTCAAGACAACCGCTGGCCCGAACTGAGTCGTCCGGACTCGAATCGAATCGCGGCCTCGCTTAAATTGTCGCCATTTTATTTCATTCTCGTTTTGTCATTAATTGCCCCCCCCCCACCCCTTTCCCCGAAAATATAAGAAAAATAAAAACTTGCTTGCTATGTACATTGCGTTGTATCTCTGCGGAAAATATCACCAATGTGTCGATCAACCTATCTTGTTAGTAATGTGCCAAATTGGTAGAATAGGAGGCACAAACTCCATGGTTGAAGAGCTGCCCGTATACCCTCCATCCAGAAATAGCTGAATGGAAATGCGACAAAGCGAAACTCTTATTACGATTGAGAGTTGTAGATGAGTGATTGGGTGAGCCGAGTGGAAAACAACTAGCGCTTCGATTGAGTATCAATCAAAACTCTGATATAGTTACTGCTATGTGTAGCCGTCCAGGAGAACGTTCATAAACTATAATAATAAGTAACACCTGAACTACGGACTAGAGGAAAAACATACCTGTGAGAATGAATTACGTTGAGCTCTTATGGGCTAGTGGATTGGGTGTTAATTTTTTTATACCGAGTCTGGGCTCAAATTCTGCTCTTGACAAACTTTATATAGATTAACGTGTTCCTGACATGTAAAAGGACTGATCGGATTTTATAGTAGCATGTATCGGCAGTTTGCTTTTCCTTCGTTTATCTGAAAGTAGCAATCCTGTAGAGGTTATTCGTAGTTTTAAAAAAAGAAAACAGAAGCAATCGGAACACAAGAATAAAGAAACAATTGCACCAATCGTACGAATGTATTAATAGTAATAATAATAACATCCGCAGCACTTTAACATACCAGGAAAATATGCACGGTGTATATAGACGTAGAACAATTTGCAACGTAATACAGAACCCAGGACCACTGAAATGACAAAAGTAAGCTCTATAGACTTTCCCTCGGAAGCTCAAAACAATGCACTGTCACGGGTATGGTTTTCCTGTATTTCGTAGGACTGGTGTCAGTTATTACTGCCGCGCGGGAGTAGCCGAGCGGTTCAAATGTTTCTAGAGCTTATGGGACTTAACTACGGGGTCATCAGTCCCTAAACTTACAAACTACTTATGTTCGAGCTAATACTAAGGACGGCACTAATATCCATGCCCGAGAGAGGATTTGAACCCCTGGCCGTAGTGGCCTTGCAGAACGTGACTGGCGCGCCGCAGACGGCTTGGCCACCGCGGCCAGCTAGCCGAGCGGTATGGGGCGCCATGTTACCGATCGCGCGGCCTCCCGCGTCGGAGGTTCGAATCCTCCCTAGGCCACGGACGTGTGTGTTTTCGTTCGTATAAGTTAGTTGATAACTAGTTTGTAAGTTTAAGGACTGATGACTTCCCAGTTAAGTCCCATAAGCTTTGCAAACATTTGAACATTTTTACTAAGCACGTTTTAAGCTCGTTGTCCTGGACGGCAGCATTATATAGAAGTTTTGGTTTATACTCTATCGACATAGAATATTTAGTACCTTTATGACTATTTTACATCTGAAGGTTTGGTGTGCAGATAGAGGCGGCGTGGAACGATGATGGTCAAATGTTTGTAAATCTTTTGGACCAAACTGCTATGGTCATCAGTCCCTCGACTTACAAACTACTGAAACTAATTTACACTAAGGACAACACACACACACACACACACACACACACACACACACAAGACGGAGGGAGGACTCAAACCTCCAACGGGACCGGCCACCCAGTCCGTAGCATTATGCCTTAGACCACGCGGCCCTTCCTGAATGTCACAGGGTTCTGGTGGAGCTAGGGGAAAGCAATATAGTAAACCTATTATGGGTCCCTGGCCACTCGGGGATCAGTGGCAACGAACATGCCGACAGATTAGCCAGGATGGGGGCAGAGACTCCATTTATTGGACCGGAACCTCTCCTGACAATCACCAAGGCAATGATCAAATTGGAGCTACGTAACTGGCTCAGAAGACAGCACGTAGAATATTGAACCAAAGTCTACCAACAAAAACATGGCAAGGCAATGATGCCAAAGCCATGTTTTAAAAGAAGCTCTGCAATCCTGGGCCTGAACAGGAGAGAGATTAGACTCATGGTTGGATTGCTGACAGGCCATGGGAATTTCAAAAAACACATACATACAATGGGAATAATAAGAGAAGAGGACCCTAAATGTAGGATCTGTGACGACGGTGATGAAACTGCATCACATCTAATCTGCGAATGCATTGCATTGGAGAGTAAAAGGCACAGAACATTTGGGACAACTAGACCCGAAGACATTGTGTCTAATATAGAACTGGTAAAGGGACTCCTTGCACTGTTCAAGGGCATTGGTTGGCTTTACTAGATATACAGGGAGCGATACCGCACAATAAACTTAGTTTCGGTGCGGGCAGTGGCGGGTTGGACCAAGACTGTATTGGCTTCCCTGGAAAAAATCAAATAAATCAAATCAAATCACGAGGCCCTTCCACGCGGCTGATGAAGGACGGCTGGACCGAGTGAGGTTCTGCTTTGGCCCTGCCCCGTGTCTGGCGGGTTTTCGGGGAGCATGAAGCTGTTGGTGCGGCGGTCACGCATCGCCGGCCGCGGTGACGGTCGCGGCGCGTGCCCCGCGGATTTCCATACAACGGCGCCACACATCACCCATGCTAATGCCGTATCGACAGCGCGGCGCCGCGAGCACACACAGTAGAGCGGGGCAGAGCAGGGCAGCGCCGGAAGCAGATGGCTATCCGCCACCTGCCGGCCACGCTTGTCGATCCCTATCTGCTGGCTGCTGGCTGGTATCTGCTGTCTGCCGGCCGCCTGATAGCGGGCAAGGTGGCCACATCTCCGTCGCCGGATGTAGCGCTCTAATCACGGCCTGCTTTACAGGCGTAAGCTCCCGGGCCCACTCACTCTCGGTTAATAACCGTCCGGTATTTTTCACTCCGGCGGCTTATTTACTAACGCGCGACAACCTTATCTGCATACTGATCGGCTTAGGTAAAGGTGCCAGAGAGCGACTGGCGGGCCAGCGACCGAATGACACGAGCCGATCCTCACTCTGATCGTTCCGATCACAAGACTCGATCGAACTCATTTCAACCCAATTTGCAGTATCCACAGTCCAAACCAGTGGCGGCGCGTCCTCTATGTGTTCACTGGTCCAGTGAACCCCCGGAAAAAAGCTCTTCGTGAAAAAAAACAGTAAATAAATAAATAGAATTTCTATTTCAAACTATCATTCTTCGTTTCGTTCTTCTATCAGATCTTTATATATCCACATTCAGAGTATTTTTATAGCATGAAAAAGTTTTACGTCGCGAAGATAGCACGTATACGAGTCGCAGTGCGGCCTCTTAATACAGACGACAGTGACCGCAGCGTTGCAATGCGCATGCGCGGATGAGGTTCAAATTCTCTTCTTAACCTCTGGAGGCAGCATATGGGCGCTCCCGCGGCAGGGAGGGGCGAGGGGAAACGCCGCTTTTAACACTGGCGTTTGAGCTGATAAGAGACGCCAGCTTCTGGCTACTCGAGCTCTGGCGGTTACGCGCGAAGGGTCTCAAAGCAAAGACAATGGAGCTGCTGCGCACTCGCCATGGGCATGGGTAAGTCCTCCATGAAGGCAATATCCGCCCTTCATATTTATTTTTGGCGCATTGAAGATTAATCAAAAATTTCTTATAACTGTAAATAAAAAACGCATCAGTTGTAAAAGCCATCAGAAGATCTACTCACGAATGATAATGAAGTCACTCCACCTAGCAAGAATAGCCGTGTGGCTAGCGGCTTAGCGGCGCTGTCGTAGGTAGTGAGTTCGAGACGGACTGCAAGCAATTTTTTAAACCTAATCTTCTTTTTAACATATCCGGGAATAACAATGACTTTTGTATTGTTATTTCCACATATCTTTGGACGCTTTAGAAAATGTGTCGCGATTTTGAGAGTAAACGATATTTATACTCTTCGCTGTAACAAATATTTAACTATATACATGGGACGTCTATTCCGAAAAAAACATACGTCATTTCTGATCCTGCAGTTGTTATTGTTTCATATTTACAGAATATATGACTTCAACTGTGAATGGGCTAAGCTGAAAATGTGTACCCAGCCGGGATTCGAAACCGGGTCTTCCGCTTTCAAGGCAGTTGCGCTGACCACTACACCACTGGAGACAGTGATTACCGCACCTGCAAGGACTACCTAAGCACGCCTCCCGTCAGCACAAATTTCTAGCCTAGAAAGCGGGAGACCCGGGTTCGAATCCCGGCTGGGTACACATCTTCAGCTTTGCCCATTCGCAGCTGATGTCACATATTCTTTGAATATGAAATACTTAACTGTATGAAAAGATGTCGGGGAGAGCAGCAAATTCAAATGTTTGTATAGCTTATGGGACTTAACTACGGGGTCATCAGTCCCTAAACTTACAAACTACTTATGAACTACTTACGAACTAGGACGGCACAAATATCCATGCCCGAGGGGGGATTCGAACCCCCGACCGTAGTGGCCGTGCAGACCGTGACTGGAGCGCCTCAGTCCCCTCGGCCACCGCGGCCGGCGGGAGAGCAGCCTTTGTGGATGCGTGCAGGAGGTGATGCTGCTTACACTATCACGTGACCCTAAGGTAGTTAATTATTAGGTTTTAACAATGTTCAATATCTTTTAGAAACAAATCACTCGGGTTTAAGCTTGGAACAAAATTGTGAAATAAAGAAGCTCATCTCGAGTTGAAGGAAGTGAAAACAAGCCGAAGTAAGACATTCTGCAGATCTTTTAACGAAAATATATGTAAAAAGTGGGGGAAGGGGGGCAAACCGGGGAGCTTTTCCACGGCGCCACTCACAGAATTGCGCCAAATTCTCTTTTTCGACGCCGAGTTGCGGGCGGGGGGGGGGGGGGGGCAGAGGGGTTGCTATATCAATATCCGGCACTCAAAGTAGTGAATCCCCAGTCACCTGAAGCACTAGCCGCCACTGGTACACACATTGGAACCAAAGTTGGCGCCAAGCAGCCCGTTATATACTTTTACGTGTTTTTTTTCTTTTGACATTACCTGACATCGTAGGTTGTGGAATGTGGAGGCTGTCTTACAAGATGATGGTGTTTTAACTTACATATTCTATATTTCGACTTAGTATTATGTTGCACGTATTATTTAACCTCCATTTTTAAATAAAGTGAGATGACCACACTGTATAATTTTATATGATCAGATGATGGTGGCAAATCCCATTGAATCCGGTCGTCATAAATAATTATATTGCGATCTTGGCTTTCTACTTTTGATAATAATGGTTTCCTTTTGTTTAGAAAATGACAAAATATAATTTTTCGAGCTCAAAATCGCTGTTGCAGCGGTCGCGATATGTGCGTTACCTTTGTTTGCGGTGGGTCTCGACGATTTTAATTGAAAGTTGGCTGCAATGAGTGGGATCTGCTGCAAAGAGCCGGCCGCGGTGGCCGAGGGGACTGAGGCGCTCCAGTCACGGTCTGCACGGCCACTACGGTCGGGGGATCGAATCCCCCCTAGGGCATGGATATTTGTGCTGTCCGTAGTATTAGCTATTTCATAAGTAGTTTGTAAGCTTAGGGACTGATGACCCCGTACTGAAGTCCCATAAGTTCTACAAACATTTGACATTTGCTGCAAAGATATTGGCCAATGTTGGCGCCATCGTTGGCACCTGTGTGTGGACGCGGAGTAATGATAACATCTTCTTGTAGCACGTTATCTGCCAAGATCGCGATTTTAACTTTATTTAGGGGCTACATCTTGAATACCAGTTTCTATGAATCTCAGCCATCATGACTAGCTCACATAATAATATTACAACCTTTCCACATACTTGAGCAGATCTTCTCGTAACGTTATACCATACTATTTACGTAATTCTTCACGTTTTCTCGGAGTAGGGCGTATTGCACGAAGTTTTGAATAGCCGCCACTGTAATCGCTAGTATTTTTCATTTATTTAAGCAGTAATTTATATTCCTCTGCCTTTTAGGGAAGTCGGGAACTGTCAGCAGCTGGACTTCTTCTCTTCAGCCAACAGATTTTTAAACAGGGTCAACACGTTTCGAAAACACAAAGTGATAATGAGCATGGGTGACTGTGGTTATGAGTTAGCTGAGAGTGATAGGGGGCATACAAAGACGTGCGGAGGGTGATATGGTGGATTTTCCGTAAACGATAGACCTATGGCGGAGTCGGAGTTTAAGTGGCTGGTGGAACCGGTTTAAGTGAACAAGGAGTTCCATATTTGTTGAATCTAATGGACGAAACTGCTAGGGTCATCGGTACCTAGTTTTACAAACTACGAAGTATGTCCACAATGTAAGTTCTGTTTGGTTATCTAAAACAAACGTGTACAGACACAGAAAAATATTTATTGTACAAAAATCTGCATCTCTTAAACTACTTTCCAACATAGCTTCCGAAATTTTGTAGGCACGACACAAGTTTTTGTATGCGTTCTTCATAGAAGGTTTCCGTCAGTGTATTCAACCATTTGGTAACATGGTGTTCCAGCTCTTGATCGTGAGATTTGCGGAACTTGCATAGCAAGGGCACGAAGTATAAACTTACGGTTGTGCTTAATGTCATCTTCAAATTATTCAAATGTTTGTTAAGCTTATGGGACTTGACTGCGGGGTCATCAGTCCGTGAACTGACAAACTACTTATGAACTACCTTATACAAAAGACAGCACAAACATCCATGCCCGAGGGGGAATTCGAACCCCCGACGAGCAGCGGCCTCGCACGTCGTAGCATAGCGCCTCAATGCGCTTGGCCACTCCGACGCGGCCTCTTCTCTTCAATTGTGTGAACCAGTTCATTAGTAACCACAGACGGGCGTCCACTTCGTTCTTCATCGTACACTTGATCACATCCTTCACTGGACAGTCTGCCCATCTTCTAACCATTGAAACACTCATATATTTTGTCCGATGAATTTCCTTTGGTTTAACTTTCTTTGCATTTAGAAACGAATCAGATATCTGATTTCACACGCGGTCGAATTTCCATTATGGCTGACATTACAAAGAAGCAGTACAAAGCACGCATCGGCAGCAGCGATATGAAAATTTCATACACGTCATCTCCACGAGTTACAGTAACTGCAGCGCATGCTCGGAATTGTGGTCGTAGCGCTGCCGCGAATAGGAGTAGAAACGGAACTTGCTTTGTGGACGACCCTCGTACTTCAACTTAGATGAGGCCCACATACCTGCGTCGGAGGGAGGACATGAACCTCCGACAGGGAGCGCCCCACAGTCCGTAGCATAGCGCCTTAGACCACGCGGCCATTCCTGCGCGGCAGAACAAGGGGTGTTAGCGGCAGTAGGAACGCTGGTTGTGGGAGGCGACAGGAAGTGCCAGCTGCGACAGAGCTGGGAGGGGCGGAGCCTTCGTGGGGGGCGGGAATAGGAGTGAGGGTTAGGCTGGGAAGAGGCGGAGATTCCTAGTCTACTGCGACGCCTTATTAGAAAAATTGGGCATGGAGCCGCATCAGCGGCGGTCACTTTGACGCCGTCTGTCGAATTTCCAGCACTCTGCCAATACAGCACCAAATGTGGTGCGCACGTGCACCCGTAAAGTCAAAACGTGGGAACACATTTCAAAAACACAAATTGATTATAAGCTTGAGTGATTGTCGTTTCGGGAGTCGGAACGAGCGCTGAAACTAAGATGTCAAATTCATGAAATCTAGCTGTCGCTATAATCAAACATATCAGTCTTCTGCACATTTGTCGATGATATCCGTCACGGGTCTGCAGCCGGATACCACAGTCATCTTGACACAACATTTCACCATACGAACTGGCTGCCATTTTCAGGTAAGTAACACGAATGCATTGAGTTAAACAGACACGGCGCCCCCTTGTTACACCACTGACGGCCCACCGAACGTGCGCAAAAGTAAAGTAGACGCCATCTAGGCGCCCACTACGGTCGGGGGTTCGAATCCCCCCTCGGGCATGGATATTTGTGCCGTCCTTAGGATAAGCTAATTGATAAGTAGTTTGTAGCTTTAGGCACTGATAACCCCGTAGTTGAATCCCATAAGCTTAACAAACAACAACAACAACCCTCTAGGCGCAATGGAACTAGTAATGTACCGGGGTAGAAAATTAACAAAAACAATCGGTCGAAACATATACCAGTTAAAAACAAACTGCAGTTTGAAATGAAGACCGTTGTTGTTTCATATCAGATAACATTGCATTCCATGTTTTACTTAAAGGGAAATTCTTATCCCTTTTAATAATATTGTCGGGCATATGAACTTCCATAGATTCTGTAAGAACACATTTCCAGTACTGGAAGGCAGGAGAAATTATGTGTGTTTCATTCAAATATTCAAATGTTTTTTAAGGGTTATGGGACTTAACTGCGGGGTCATTACTCGCTAAACGTACAAACTACTTATGGACTAACTTATACTAAAGACAGCACAAACATCCATGCCCGAGGGGGGATTCGAACCCCCGACGGGAAACAACCTCGCGCATCGTAGCATAGCGCCTCAAAGCGCTCGGCCGCTCCGCCGCGGCTATGTGTGTCATTATATAACATTTTATGTCCCCCATGAAGGAAATGTTCTGCAACAGTTGATTTTTCCTGCTGCAGCAAACGAATATGACGATGATATTCCACACAGCGATCCTTCCGCACATTCTTTAGTCAGTGAGTACCAACATGATCTCGTCGTTGACAAGATTCCAGTGGCAGAGTAATCCATTGGATGTCGGCTAAAGGCGACTTACATGGCTGCGGAAGACGTTTTGTAACGCTCATGTTCAACGCACCTTCCATGTGCTTTTAGTTTTGGGATTTTTAAAGGCACTAAACAGCCAGGTACTTGCTGCACGTGACGTGTGAACGGTGTAGGCTGTGCTTCAATGGTAGGGCATTCTGTTGATCCCAGCCTTCCGATATCCCAGATAGTTCCTAACCCAACCGAGAAGAGCACTAATCTACGCAAGTAGATTACTTCATGGTTTCTTAGAATTTTGCCTATTTTTGAGAAAAGATTGCCTACTTAATGAAAGAACGCAGTAGAATTGGAAAGCGTCTTCTCCTCTTCATAATGTGGGTTGTCACGTTTCTTCCTCTTTGATGCTGTGCTAATCTGATGTGGAGAATATCCATTATCTTTGAACTGTTACTGTAGATTGTTTAGCTTCATGACGCAGCTGTCCCAATGAGACGCAATATGCTCCCAGTGTACCAAAGTTCGACGAACGCCAGAAGTTTATGTAGAGGGATGGAAACTCGACGCTAGTAAACAGATATTCGTATGTGTGGACTTCCGGTAAACGGAATGTCCGAATGACCAAACTTTCCAATTAAGCCAGACGTTCAGAAATAGTAGCAGACATCCTTCACTATTTCAATCGTAAATTGGATATTCTCGTGGATCGAATTCCGATGTTGCAGAAAACGTGACAGTTCTTCTTCCCCTTGCGACTACACTGCAAAAGTATCATCTACACATGACCAGAAGAATATAGGTTTAATTTCTTACGAATTAAATGCCACTTACTCAAAGTATTCCGAAAAAAGGGCAGACGGGACTTCCTATTGTACCACGGTCAATTTTCTCAAAATATTCATTGTTAAATAAAAAGTAGGTTGAGGAGAGGACAAGATGAAAAAGTCTGTTATCTTGGCTGTAAGCTTTTATCTGATGAGTGACAATGATTCGGCAGAACTGAAACCGATAGTCTTTTGGCGATATGTAGATGATACTTTTGTCTGACGATGTCTTAAGTAGGATATAGTGCCATATTGTGCATGCTATAACATGCGGTAGATTCTTCTACCACTGCCGTTCGATAGTTCCATAGTTTGCATCGTTTGACATAGATAAAGTCTTGTACCATAGAATCTACCATGCCATACCATGTAAAACATGGAACTATCAAATGTACTGTATCTTACTTAATACGTCGTTTAAATTTGAAAATAATATTATAATAATAAGGTTTGTCACTGGCACAGTGCAAGATTACGAATCCAGAGGTCTCATGTTCGATTCCTGGTTAATCCTAGGATTTTTATGTGTTACTACTGACTCCTTTCACCTTTGGCAATGTTGTTGGTGTGAAAAATGCGGTGTTGCATCGTGGCTCGGAATCCACTTTAAACTGTAGGTCTCACTGTAACTGGCTGGGACAATGAGTTCAAAGGTCAGAGGAAGGTAACTACAAACAACTTCGAACAGGACCGTGGTTTTAAAACAAATCTTCGGATTTTTTATCTACGAAACTGTTTAAAAACACAGACAGTAAAATAAAAATTGGAGAGTATTGGCCAAAAATAATATCAAATCGTTAAAAACTGACACAATATTTGCGAACAATACCACCGAATCTGGGGGAAAGTTGCAATGAAATTGGAAAAAATATCGCCAAACATTGAAAAATACTTACAGGGAAAACGAAGAAAAACAGAGAAAATGGTACATAAATGTCAGGAGAATTGGTAACAAAACAAATTTACCAACAAAATAGCACAAGAAATCCAAAAAAGATAGGCCGAAATTGACAAATACATCGAATTCGAACGTAAAATAAAACAATTTTTCCTGTCCGTAGTTAAGGGGAATAATTCTAGTTCGGAAATCCATTAACCCAATCCATTTGGGAAAAGGGCACATTTCTATGTGCCGAGACCCGGGACAACATGGGTCCATGGCTTCGAGGGGTCTACAGCACACAATAAACCTGTCATCATCTCTTGCAAGCATAAATTGGGATTCACCTGACAAATCTACGGTTTTCCAGACGTGTAGGATCCAACCAAGACCACCTAGTGGAAGACCGCGACACTCTCGTATGACGTCACGCAGTGTAGGCATCCTTCGCGTAGCTAACTGGCTGCTCGGTACGGCATAGTGGGTCTTGCCGCAGCGGTCATCCAGTGAGCTACGCGAACGATGCCTACTCTGCGTGACGTCATACGAGAGCGCCGCGGCCTTCTGTCTAGGTGGTGTTGATCCAACCCAGAAGAGGCGCAGAGAGCGACGTCGTGATGTTAGTAAAGGCAGTCGAGTCCGATGTTTGCTGTCGTAACAATTTGTATCCAACTGTCCTAACGGATACGATACCCTATGTCCCACGTTGATTTCAGCGCTTGCTGCTTGTCTGTAAGCACTACGCAGACGTAGTGCAATCCGTCCGACACTACTTTCTCTGCGATGAGAGGTAATACGTGAAATTTGGTATTCTCGGCACATTATTTACTCTGTGGCCCCGGGAATAATGAATTTCCTAGAGGTTTCCATAACAGAATGTTCCATGCGAATACTTGTGGATCCCGGAATACTGAATTCCCTAAAGATTTACGCATTGTAATCTCCAATAAGAACAACTCGAACTACTATTCCACGTTCATAGTCTATTAGTTACGATCGTGTACCACAATCACGTCAGAAACCTCATAGAATTCACAGGAGAATAAATGAGAGCTCAGCCAACGCTCTGCCCTTTTATCTCTCATGTACACGATACTCCCACCATCTGTTTTTGTAGATATTGTTATGCCGTGACATTTGTTACGTATACGATAGTATAACTCATCATACTTTGTAGGAAAATAAATAAACTTATAAATACTTCTACAATGACCTATAGTGATGCAGAGAGCGCATTTTATTTTAATTTATTTTATTTTTTTAAGACGAAAATACTTTGTAGGATGCTACCTATTATAGCAAATTAATAATCTGCCCGCCGGCCGCTGTGGCCGAGGGGACTGAGGCGCTCCAGTCACGGTCTGCACAGCCACTACGGTCGGGGGTTTGAATCCCCCCTCGGGCATGGATATTTGTGCCGTCCTAGTTCGTAAGTAGTTTGTAAGTTTAGGGACTGATGACCCCGTAGTTAAGTCCCATAAGCTGTACAAACATATGAACATATATATATATATATATATATATATATATATATATATATATATATATATATATATATATATATATATATAATCTGCCAACCAGTTGCAATAATAGTGGTTTAATAAACTTGACCACGGTTTCGATGGATGTAAACCCGTCTTCTTCTAAAATACATGTTAGACCTATACACAATGTGATATCATAAATTACAAATTTATAATCATTATGCCTGAAATATGCGTCATACCCAATTACTGTGATATTCAAGTATAGTAAGCAAGTCTTTTTTGTTGTTGTGATTCTCTATTTCACAATGTTTAGACAATAGGATTGGAATGACACATATGTCAGGCATAATTATTATAAATTTGAATTTCATGATATCACATTGTCTGTAGGTATAACATGTGTTTCTGAAGAAGACGGGTCTATATCCTTCGAAACCGTCGTCAAGTTTATTAAACTACTATTATTACAACTTGTTGCCTGATTATTAATTTGCTATCCTGTAACTATTGCTGAGGCGCAGTCGTGTTTAAAATATTTACCTATTACGTTTAAAACTCTATCCGTTAGGAAGATTAGGTATAAGTTATTCACAAAAGTAAATTATAGGCTACTAATTGACAGTGAATGCCACTTGGTCCATTCCTGCCGAAGGAACTTTTCCGTCTGATCGAGAGACGTGGCGCAGTGGTTACAACTCTGGACTCACATTCGGGAGTACAATGGTTTCATTTTGCGCCCGACAATCCTGAATTACGTGGCCGTCATTTCCGTGAACTTCACCAGGCAAATGCCATGTTTAATATAGTTAGACCTTGTGCTCCGACTATCGATGATGACGCGACCATAAACCACAATCTTCCATCTTTCTTCTGACTGGATCGAAAGCCGTACTTATCCACTACCCTGCGACCATTAAAGGTGTCTGCACATCGCTGGTTTTTTTTTCTTTTTTTTAATAAAAAAATAAATAAAAAACTCTAGCGTAGTACCCGCTGCTTCGCACGCGTAAACAGGATGGTCTGCACTGGTTGTTTCTACTTCTAAACAAAATTATCATAGATGAAGCTTTAAAAAATGCTTTCCTATTCAAGTATTTTGATATTACTTGCCACCCTCTATTGCACCATTGCTGGCAGAATTCGAAACATCCCGAAACACTTTTTGTTTTAAATTGTAACCACGGTCCCAAATCCAAATATTCGCATTTCTAGCATCAAAATAGTCTTACTAGCACCCTTAAAAGATTTTCCCTTGTATCACCCGCATAATGGTTGAATTTCCAAAAACATCAAAACACATGTTTTTAAATTTCGAATCAAAAATCTAAATCCGAAGTTTTGTATTTGTTGCTTCAAAATTGCCTCAATAGAAACGTATTTTCAAAATACCGTTTATCCCCTATTTCACCCCCTTAGGGATGGGAATATCGAAAAATCGCTGATGCCTACAGTGTAAGACAAACAACGTCTACAAATTTCAAGTGTCTGTCGTCTGTAGATTCAGTTTTCAGCGCCGTTTTCTCTCTTTTGGAAACGGATCGATAACGCGAAATTTTTTTCTTACGATTAGGCATCTTTCTTGGCAGTTTCACTTTTTAAACTGCAATATGCACTTATTTTTCTTTATTCATACACTTGTTGCAGAAAAACAACTAAATAATGTGCATCACGTTTCGCGGTTTATAACCTCTTTGCTATTATAGTGTCAAAAGTAATCGCTGGTCTTCCGTCCGAATTTTATATAAGCTAACAACTTTCAACCACTATATCTTCCACCCTCTTAAAGCTATCTACGCGGAACTGCTATGATGTACAACGGGAGACTTTGAACTACAGCAACAGAGAGATCGATTGTCCCTATTGTGTAGCTTTTGCTGAAGAGCACAATATTGACATCCATACATATAATTTTATAAAAGTCGGTAACTTTCAACTCCCATATCTTCCACCCCCTTAACGTTATCAACACTCTACCACCATAGTACACAATGGGAGAGTGAAATGTAGGCATGGATACCTCAATTTGTTTATATATTAAGATTATTTGCCGTCTAGAAGTAGCAGTACGTTTGTGACTTGGTGTTTTTACTTCCATCAGACATTGTTTTGTAATAGTGCTAATGCAAAAGCCTAATTGAGTAGCTACACGATTACAGCAGTCCAAATGAAGTTCCCACGACCAGCAATCTTGCAACTGTGCTGTTTGACCCGGCTTCCGTGAATGAGACGGGTACAGGTGGAGAGGGAGGGAGAGGCAAGCAGTCATTAACATCTGATTTGCAACAGTCATCACGTAACCGACCGTGCCCCCAGTTGCCATTCATGTACCAGCAATTGTAAGTTCAGGTTGGCTATTTTCTGCGCACCTCGACTTCTTTTCTTCGGTATTAGCATACCACCCTCGCACCTGTTGCACGGTGTAAGATTGTTTTGTGTTTCCGCTTCTGTGGTCATATGCAGAAAGCAAAACATTAAGCTTTGACTTTCCAAGTAAACTATGCAGCATGGTAAGTATACTGGATTCAAAGGGCAACTTCAACTGTAAATTTATGGCTACTACCAGCTATGCCCGACATGCTTCGCTAAACCTTAGTGTAATAAGAAAATGCGGAAAAGTAAATAAAAGAATTCTTGCACATATAGACGCGCCGAGAAATACACTAGTCAAATCAGAACCATTTGAAGTTCCAGATATATATGAAAACCTGGCGTTGCCCGGGTACTTATTTACTTATTCAACCCCTGAGTTAGTACTTCTCTTATCCCTTCTCTATCTGTCCATCTCCTTTCTCCTAAACACATGTTATATTGACGAGAGAAAATATAAGAAATAAGGCTGTCTCGTATAATGCACAGAATTATAAGTGCAGTATCCAATCAAACAAAGGTAGTCATCAAAATGCAAATGATGTAACATTCACACATTCATTTAATTCAAAACTTGACAATAAACAGAATTTCTTGTTACTTGACCAGGATCTGGCATGAATGAATTCGTTGGTGAGCAAACCCATGAGTAAACGAGATAAAGTTGTCCGTGTGAGAAAAATGAAATTGCCTTGTGATTATTGATCGTAATAGAATGTGCAAAGTCTCACTGTAAACTGTAGTCTTTTGAACCTAAAAGGCAGATCTGTCGGAAATAATGGGTATTCTTTGAATGTTCACTGTTTCATGCTCCTCCTTTCCCTGTATCTCTATAGAAGAAAGACTATTTCTTTCGCCTACAGCCGTGTGCGCTTTACAGTGCAACGTTGGCAACAGCGCCGTCATCTTTTAGGAATTTACTTACGCTGACTGGAATACAGGAGTGTTTTAGCAGTAAATAAGAAATGTATTAAAACGTGGTGCATAATGAGAAAATTTCTTACCCTTGCAGCATATATGATCTCATATTTATTGATTTATATGTTGCACAGTTGTGTAATTTTACATAGTATGCAGGGTGTTACAAAAAGGTACGGCCAAACTTTCAGGAAACATTCCTCTCATACAAAGAAAGAAAATATGTTATGTGGACATGTGTCCGGAAACGCTTGATTTCCATGTTAGAGCTCATTTTAGTATTTCTCATTAAATGTAAATTTCATTCCAACGTGAACAAATTCTAAATTTTCACAATCAACATGTGTGGGCTGACGAGAATCCGCACGCAATTGTGCAATCACGTCATCAACACAGACTTTCTGTGAACGTTTGGGCAGGAATTGTTGGTGATGTCTTGATTGGGCCTCATCTTCTTTCACCTACGCTCACTGGAGCACGTTATCATGATTTCATGCGGGATACTCTACTGTGCTGCTAGAACATGTGCCTTTACAAGTTCGACACAACATGTGATTCATGCACGATGGAGCTCCTGCACATTTAAGTCGACGTGTTCGTACGCTTCTCAACAACAGATTCGGTGACCGATGGATTGATAGAGGCGGACCAATTCCATGGCCTCCACGCTCTCCTGACCTCAACCCTCTTGACTTTCATTTATGGGGGCATTTGAAAGCTCTTGTCTACGCCGTTCCCCAGGGCTGCATCAGCGCATCAGGGATTCCATGCGACGAAGGGTGGATGCCTGTATCCTCGCTAACGGAGGACATTTTGAACATTTCCTGTAACAAAGTGTTTGAAGTCACGCTGGTACGTTCTGTTGCTGTGTGTTTCTATTCCATAATTAATGTGACTTGAAGAGAAGTAATAAAATGTCCTCTAACATGGAAATTAAGCGTTTCCGGACACATGTCCACATAACATATTTTCTTTCTTTCTTTGTGTGTGAGGAATGTTTCCTGAAAGTTTGGCCGCAGCTTTTTGTACCACCCTGTACATCATGTGTAAGTGTTTATCTCGGTAAAATCTGTTGCGTACACAGTTAGTAATAAAGAAATAATAGATTAAAACTTGATGCGTGATGAGGCGGTTTTGCATGAACTACTGTTTGTCATATCTCATGAACTACGAGTCGTACTGTGATAGAATTTCGAAGGTACATCGGGTTGTATGCGTGTATACTTACTTACTTTCCTGACTCCACAAACCGCCGACGGTTTTCGTTTTCATCAAGTAGGCTCCTCCATAGTATTCTGTCCTCAGCATCTTCCTCCCTTGCAACCTGGTCTCTCCATCTCATTTTCAGCCTGCCTAGAGGTCTTCGTCCTTCTGGTTTATTCTTCGAGACTTCTTTCAGTAAAGATACCTGCACTCTTCTATAGACATGGCCGGCCCATTTTAGTCTTCTTGTCTTGGCTTCCGCTACAAGATCTGGTCCACTGTATAACACCTTCAGCTCCCTGTTCTTTCTTATACGCCGTTCTCCTCCGTCATAAATTTGTCCAAAAATCTTTCACAAGGTTTTATTTTCAAAAACATTTACCTTTCTCTCTTTATGTTTGTCTATTCTCCAAATTTATGCCCCCATATAATAACACTGATCTGATTATAGTTTTTTTATATTCTTCTTTTAGTTCCTCTAGAAAATTTTTTTGGATGACGTAGTTCATTAAATGAGTATGACGCTCTGGACGCAGCAGCGTTGACACTCGTCTCTATTTCTTACTTCTCATCATTTCTGTTGTTCATTAATACTCCCAGATATTTGAACTCATCTATTTCTTCAAAAGCATATTTATCAATTTACAAGGTTTCTCGCCTTTTTGTTTTGTAATTCCTTTCTACCTTCATGAATTATGTTTTATTCTCATTTACTTCCGATCCACCTTCCTTGGTTTTTTAAAAGAGCCTTTTTGCTAGTATTTCAAGGTCATCCAGATTTAGCTGCAAAGTGTGTATACTGCCTATGAAAATTCCTGCGAGTACAGTTTATAGTGTAGAAATTATAAATTGTAACATCACTCTGAATGTCGCAGTTTTACTTCATGAACTGTGAGAAAATAGTAAGGGAGAAACTTTTTTCCTTTCATAATTTTCATGTGGTTGCCAGCGAGAAAAAGTATAATAAGGGTTTGAAATTAACTATGTCGCAAGTCGCTAAGTACTCTTATTCTCACATAGTGTACGAATAAAAAATCCGTCGCATGATGTGGAAGTTTTTTACGACTCCTATTGTTTATGACGCAATATCTCCTGAACCGTCTGCCGTATGTGGTTTTTACCATTACAGCAATTGTTACCTCACGGTAAGGAATATTTGTACCAAATTTGGTTGAAATCCAGTGGTTCAGGAGGAAAGGTGCTTGTTGCAGCAGTTTTTCGCGGATCTTATTGTTTATGACGTCACATCTCATGAACTATTTGTGTACGTGATCTTTATACTTACGGTGACCGTCCTCATGGATTGAAGCTTACGTGTGCAAAATTTCATAATGATTAGAACAAAACTGTAGATTTTTATGCAGTACGTACTCACAAACCCATTGGAAAGCCAGTGACTGGATTACGGTTTCTGGAGCATGCCGCTGAGAAATGCAGTCGTTTTCTACACTTCATCCATCTCCTGCCCGTTACCTCTTTCTGCCCATCTACTTCGTGCTCTTTACCTACCTCTTTCCCTCTGTGCCTATCCCTGCCCCGTCTGTGACTACCTCTTTCTTCCCCTCCGTCTATCTTCCATCTCCTACTTCATGTTCTCTATAACCATATCCTCCTCCTCCTCCTCTCTCATTCTATCCATTTCCTCTTTCCCTCGTCCTCGGCGTAGTTGTTGAAAAATAAGGCATTAAAAGTGAAAAACTATTTCAGATTTTGTGGTAATGGTGGCAGGTGACAAAAAACACGGTCTGGCCGGGAAATAACCAAACCAATAGGATAATTATTCAGACATCCTTGCTACAATGTTTTGTTTTCCACTTCCTAAGTCATAGACCTAGGAGCTGTGGAATTATAGGTGCCCCGATATGCGAGTGTCAGTGCAAATGAAACATTTAAAAACAAACGTCCTAAAATTCGATTTCTCGAAACACTTTTGTATATCATTTCTACCATAGCTCCCTGATTGGTATACTGGTCAGAAGTTGGTAGCACTTCAGTTTTCGATGTTCACGTATTATCACTGCAGATTTAAATACGTGATAGAGAAGACAGAATCAGAGTTACAGATATGAAAGCATCTACCGGTACTTCCTTTTACCACACCGCGGTGGAGTGCTCTAGCGCTCTTAAGCGCCTTGTTGTGGAGCGCACGGTTGCTCGCCGTGGAGGTTCGAATTCTCCCTCGGGCATGAGTGTGTTTGTGTGTGTATTGTCCTTAGGTTGGTGCAAGTTAGTTTAAGTAGTTTGTAGGCCTAGTGACAAATAACCAGAGAAGTTAAGTCCCTTATATTTACAAATATTTGAACTTTGTACTTGATTTTTATTTTGTGCACCTATGTGACAAAATCCTCTTCTTACTATATGACAAGATGAGCCCCGCTGTGTTACCCGCAGTTGAATAGTCTGTCGTAAGGAAAGATTTACGTCGAAACTTGCTTACTCACGCGTATGTGCTATCACCAACAAACCAATCAAATGAAGTTCTGGAGGTATTAAAGGGGCGAGCCAATTACGGCCCAGCAAAACGGCGCCAGAACACCGGTTCCTGGAAAGGAAAATATTGCAAGACTGTTTCCAACTTGGCTAGGTACAGAACACATTATAATTATCGTGAGATGTATGGAGATCGAAAAAGCTATTGCTATACGTCACTGTAAATAACGTTCCGAGACTTCTTGTTCTCCGAGTATATGTAGAGATATATGGCTCTCGATACACGCGAACAGCCAGTGTTCCACCATCTGTAGTTGTCGATGACAGTCCAGTACACCTCATCGAAAAGGAAGAAGTAAAGTTTTTAAGAACCAGGAAAAAAATCACCATGGAAGAGATGTTATACGCCCTGAGAAATATTTTCAGGAGTATGTTACATTGTTACGGAGTTTAGAGATGGTTTTATAATAATATTTCTGCATTCGTAAATCGAAGACTTGAAACAAAAAGATGCTGTTAGTACCATGATCATGAATGTGAGAAAAAATGGAACTACATGAGGATAATAATGAAGAGCAAGGTTCGGAGGACATTACGTTTCATCTGTTGAGTGCATTTACTGCTAAAGTGTTCAAATCATTATAATGCTATAGCACCAAAAGTAACTTACAATAAGGACAACACATACACCCATGCCTGAGAGAGGACTCGAACGTCCGGCGGGAACATCCGTCCAGTCTGTAGCTTGACGCCTTAGACACAAGGCCACTCCGCGCGACTTGTTACTACATTTATATTTGTTGCTGTCTACGCTCTTTATGTGGCAGTTTGCGCTTTTTACACGTAATAAGATACCTTTTCATAGAAAAATTCAAAAGCTTTTCTAATAGGACTTCGAGCAATTTTTTTCAGATCTTCAATTCAGGTACATACGGTACTTCCTTAATTTGTTATAACAAATGAAAAAAGGCGCTTCGTAAAAACTAACTTCCAGATTTGTTGTAATTAAATGTTAGTGTAAGGCATATTGCCAGTACCCCAGAATCTTTTGCAAATGAGAAAGTAAAAATATAACAATAATAAAGGAAAATATAACTGTAGCAGAATGCGAACAAAAGTCCGACACCATTCACTTACAGTACGTTAAAACTCTAATCGCACAGCTACTCCGAACATTGGAAAGCTGATTCTTCCATTGATATAATGTTGCAAAAAATTAAGAAATTGGTTAATAAATCCTATAAAAATATAAGAGCACAAAAACTACAAAGAAAAACACTCCAAGACGTAAACTGTAAGAAGCAAAACTAGACTTGAGAATGGCGAAAAGCGGAAACGATCGTCGACTTTAAGTAACACCTATAAATAAAATAAAAATAATTCACATTAAATGGAATCAAAGTTTAAAATGTCATTGTAATACACATTTTTAAAAACAGCCTAGGCGTTTTTCTAGGACATAAGCTATCTCCAAGTGAAATTTCATTCAGACCTGTGCTGCACACAAAATTTCACATTTGTAATATGTATATCATTAGTATTATAAACTGATGTTTCAGTTTTCGTGTTCTCTTTTTAATATTACGATAATTTGGATCAGCTGCTGATGGCATTTGCGCTGTGGAACGAACACAAGCTTAATAATGGGTAAGATAGATGCCAGACTGAGATTAATTCGAATTATCCTCGGTAACTGTAGTTCTGCAACAATGTAAAAAGCCCCATAGTACCTGAATATTGCTCATCATTGTTGAATCCGAACCAAATAAGGTTGCTAGAAGACATAGAAAAAATTCGAAAGGAGAGTAGCACTGTCCGTTAGAGTTTCATTTAGTATGCGCGAAAGCGTCACAGAGATGATGGGCCGACTCCGGTTGAGCACATTTCTCGAAGAGTCTCCAGCATATTGCTTCCTCCGACGTATATCTCCCAAAAACTCCATGACAATAAATGTTGACTGAAAAAAAAATCCGTGGTAAGTGCCAAAAATGAAAAAAAAAATGTTTTATTGTGAAAACGTGGGCTACATGCCTAAAAAAGCGGGCCATCTGTTATTTGATGTGGAAGTAGTTCTAATGTTTCTCACAAGAATACCCGACGATGTATGTGCCACCTGTTGTGAAGTAAAATCTAGGCTATGTGCCAGATGGCCAGAAATGCACGTGAGCTTTGTTATTACTGTTCGAATTGAGGTTCCATCGTGTAGCAAGCAGTAACTATTCATTTTGGCTTTTCCTGCAATGGAAGCTTAGAGCAGAAGGTAGGACCTACAAAAACAGCCGGAATGTGACAGTGCCTGAGAAACAACCTCCACCTGTTGCGGTAGGTTTGAATACCTCTATAACATCATAGACCTAGGTTGTCGTTTATTAATAGCTCAAAGTTGTATTCTTTAGGCTTTTAATGCCGCAGTTGTTTGTATATGCGTTTTTGCTGAGTGCAAAGTAGTGAAAAACAGGTTATTAGACGCAGTGTTTACACTTCTAATGGCCTTCTTTTATGTAGGTTTCATGCCGATACCCATATCTACGCAGAAGCATTACCTTCAAACAAAAACTATACATCTTCAATCAGTTTTATGAACTAGGAGATAACGTAAAGCAAAATTCGTATCTAATGAGAAACATAAGTATTTAACGTAGGCGGCATGAGTCGTACACAGATTCGACAGAAAGTAGAAGGCAGGCCAGTGTATTTTATACGATTCCTGATGGCAAAGGTGATCATAAACAAGTGTGCAAGCAAACATTTATGGAAATCCATGGCATCTCAAAGCGTAGGGTTGAAACATTGGTTAAATCGAAAAAGCATGGTGACATTACGTACGTTGAATGTAGGGGAAATAAAACCAAAGAGAGGAAGTACACAGGTGATGATGCACACCGTATAGTTGAACACATAGCAATTTTCCCCCAAGAGGAAAGTCATTACTCAAGGGCCAAAAGTTCACTTACGTGTTTAAGCCAAGATTTGAATTATCAAACAATCTATGACGCATTTCTGACCTTCATCTAGTCCACAGAGTCCAATACAGCTTTCCATTTACTCGAATTTTGGACATAGCCCGGTTTTTACAGTAGAGGGTATGGCACATAGCCCGGTTTTTACATTAGAGCGTATGACACATGGTCCTGTTCTTATTGTCTACCAGGAAAATAATTTTTTCATAAAGATAAAAATTGAATAGTCAATTCAGCTGTAATAAGACTTTAAAGATTAAAGGTAAACACAAATTAAGGCGAAAAAAATTGCACATAAAGACAAACTGTTCATTTTAGAAGGTTTTTTTGTGTTTTACTCAAAACGTTCATGTTGCCACTTAGCACGGACTTTATAGTCAGTCTACAAATTTAGAGCCATGCGGAGGATTACCCGCAGCCTTTCTTCCCGCAAACCATACGCGATTGGAACAGGAAAAGGAGGTAGTGACAGTGTAACACAAATACACCTCCGCCACACACCTGAAGGTGACTTGCAGAGGATAGATGTAGTTTTGGGCGGTAAAAAACCATGGATTGTTAAATACTACAATTTTTATAGCGTAATTGAAAGCATACAGAACGACTGATAGGCCCATAATCAATTGCTGTTCTACTTCATACGACTTTCGAGAAGTTAACACGTATATTATCACAGAAACATGCTCGCAGCAACTTTCACGTTTTTCTAATTCACTGTACAGCAACATTAAGACAAGTTTGGTTCCAAAAAGGATAAGGCTAGGATTGCTAGAATATAATTTTTTTTTTCGACGACCGGTTTCGATGGTCTCTGTCATCATCTTCTGGTCTAGAAATATTTTTACTAGCCGCCATCTTGTGATGTCAACAGTTGTTGTATAAATTAATTTAATGTGTATAGATGCACTATGTCATTGTAGTTAAAGTTTACATACCAGCATAAATGACAGTAGGTACGCAGTGGAGTATCCTACTCTCACATATACTGATATGTAAATTTTAACTACAATAACATACTGCATCTATGCACTTCGAGTTATTTTATACAACAACTGTTGACATCACAAGATTGCGACCTTCCTATCGTTACTCACCAATAAGAGTTGGGCAATACATAACTCAGGGTAGAAAAAATTTATGACTCGTCGTCTCTGTTCATAGGGGTGAGTTGTGTATGTCAGCTTCTATGCCCTAAACAGCTACCAAATCTGTTTAAACAAGACCAATAATTAATCTGTAGTTTAGCCAGTCTATCAATCTACATATGATGACGTGAACATATACTTAACAAACATAAATATAATCTCTGGATGACCAACAAAATGGATTCTAAGATAAGTGATTCACTCACAAAGTAATTCTTTATAAATGGCGTTTATTACTCTTATCGGACATGAAATGTGGTGGTGGTCCTACTTTATACATCGGTAAATAACTGTATATTTCTCCTAATATTGTTCGTGAGAGGCACAATAAGTATCACACGCACTCAAGAGTAAAAGTTCCAAATTATCAATTGTAAAATAGTGTATTCCATCGAACATTGTAGTTCCAAATTAATCCGTGATTAAAGTACTTGTAATAAAACACAGTTTGTAATCACACGAGTACACGATTGCTGAATTATCACAGTTCCACAGCCCTACTACCGTCCATAGTTTATCACTTTTCAAGCAGAGACTAAGTTCTGCAGTCACAGTCCCGAAAATTTTCTATGTTCACATATGGCTATCTCTTCAAATCACAAGTTCGTAACGCGGCTTCAGACCGCCCAGCGTCACAATCTTTCATCACCGCGTTTAGTTATGAGTTCCCTCCCAAGCGTTCGAAAGCGTGCTGTCTGTGCTCCCAAAATTGTATCGTTCCGCGCATCCTAACGCCTCATCTTTAAAATATAATTTCCCTTCCAGAATATTATACATTTGAATATCACAGAATTAAATGCTTCGACCACCTCCCTACAAATGTTGTTTACATTTAACAAATAAATATATAATTAACAATACAAAAAAAACTGTTCAGAAAAAAAATGTTCAAATGTTTGTAAATCTATCGGACCAAACTGCGTGGTCATCAGTCCGTACCTTACAAACTACTTAAACCTAGGTAAACTAACCTAAGGACAAATACACACACCCATGCCCCAGGGAGGACTCGAACCTCCACGGCGAGCAACAGTGCGCTCCGTAGAGAGACGCTTTAGACCGCTCGACTACTCCACCGCGGCAAACTGTTGAGACTGGAGCTCTTTGTTCAGATATAGCTACATTTAAAAAAAATTTTTTAGACCAAAAGATGATGGCAAAGACCATTGAAACCGGTTGTCGAAATAAAATTATATACTAGCGATCTTGGCTTTATTCTCTTTGAAACGTATCAAAATATTGGATTGCTTCCTTACAATATAAACAGACAAAGTCATTAAGACATGTCTTCAGAATACCATTGGAGACAGTGTCGCTGCAGTTTTACTGGTGTCAGCCAAACACATCCAGTATTTCCAACAAAATATTTTACAAGAACTGTTGATTGACATTCGAAGTAACGAAATAAATGTAGAGGAACAGGATTTTTTTAATGCAAACCTTCGTTTTACTTCATAACTTACTTAACGGCTATGAGGAATGATACTGTCCATGCGCCACACTTGCAAACTGCCTGCAGCTGATCCTGTCCTTTGCATCTTCCATCCAGTTTCCTGAGAACCATAGTTGTTGTAGGTACTTCCGTACTCCCACATTGGCAGTTTAAAGAATGGAGCATCTTCAGCCGGTAAGTTATGCAATATTATTGTTACCAGTTTCGACGCTTTATTGTGTCACTTTCAGGCCGCCTGACCTGCGTTGAAATGATGCTTAGTCAGAATGGAGACCAGTATGCCACATTTATTAACCTAGTCTGAGGACCTGAAGATGACACACCTAACTGTCGAAACTGATAGCAACAAAATTCCACAACTTAACGGCCGAAGGTGTTCCATTACAGCACTGTGCAACTAACGACCCTCATCATCTTCCACATACAAAGACTTCTTGTTAGCGGTGTTCCTCACGAGCGCCTTTCCTCTGGCTTTCCTAGCACCAGTACATCAGGAATATCATCATCTGTCATCCTCACAACATGCCCAGTCCATTATCGTCGCTTTACTTTCGCTTTCTGTGCAAAGTTAAACTGGTTCTCCACAACAGAAACATCATTATATTTTAATCTTCTCCACCATGTTTCATCCTTCAATGTCCCAGAAACATCTCTCACGATCTTTCTCCGAAACACCAACATTTTTTTTTCTATAGCAATTAGTAAAACTCAGCGTTTTTATGCCACTGGCATAACATCACTGGGGTGATCACTGTATTATTTGCTTTCATTTTAATCTTCTCTGAGATTACCTTGGATTGAATGAACGGTTTTAGGCGATTATTTGATCTGAAATCAATTTCTTGATTTATTTATAGCTGGACATGATTCTTCCGGTTGATGTACAGTCCCAAGTTTTAAGTTCTCAACTATCTAATGCTTCAACTCTCCCACCTATAAAACGCCAGGCACATTGAAGTTTCTTCTTCTGCTCAGTTACACCACTTCTATATTTTCTAGGTTTATCCCCTGCAATACTGTTGAGCTTTTTTTAATCATAATTTATCTTGGGTCTGAAACAGCTGTCGTTAAGGGTTGGGTTGTTTGGTTGCGATAGGAGGAATAAACTTCTGAGGTTATCAGTCCCCCAATGGGGAGGGGTAGGACTGAGGATAGGAAAGAAGGGTAAAGAAAAGGAAATGCAGTCCGGGAAGTGAAGAAGGAAGACTGCATTAGCTCGGGGCCCATGCTCACCACGCACGTACTCATGAAAGAACCGTGACCCCCTGGGGAGTAGCTGTCGTTAGCATCTGTATGTGCTGTCATCTGCAGAGAAATCTGCTGAGATCGATGCTCGTGCACAATTTTCTAGTTACATAATTACTTACCAACAAAATTTACTGTCAGCAAACTACTTGTATGTATGCAACGTTGGTGGATTCTCCAGTTACAATTGTTTCTAATTATGATAACCATGAGAAAAATCTGTAGCTGAAAATCGAAATCCACCGCTTAACAAACGTGTCCCAAGCCCTTTCTATGCATTACGACATTCTGTCACGGGAATAGTGCTATTACAACGTTCTTTTTTACTGTTTTTAATTCATATGTATACTATTCAGAAGTTAGTTATCTTCCTCTTCTCTTATCTGTGCGAAACCTTCAAGTAACTTTCTTGATCCTTCTGCCAAACATATCTTGCCTAGATGTCCGGAATAAATATATTTCATTCTGATTGCACTTATAATAACTCCTCTTGTTCGAGTATATCTCTGTTCCAATCGTTCTATTACCTGTCTCCCTCAATAATTATCCACATGCGTCTCTCATTGCTATTTGAATCATCAACAACACCATAAAAGATCACTAGCCACTACCTTAAGTCAAATCTCGTCAATTGTACATGCAGACTGCCTATTGAAACGTACTCAACATTTCGTAAGTCAATCTAGTTTGCGTTTTTCAGCTTGTACTGTCAAGCGTGCTGTGTAACTCTGAAACTACATTCCTGGCTCTAGTTGGGAGGTACGCTGAACGTTGTCTAGTTTCCCATGTCTTTTTGGACTTCCTGGTTGTTCACATTACAGACCGCCGTATTATGTCACAGAGGACAGCATCTGAGACCATAGAGGTTGTAATCCGTGCCAATCCGAAGCACTTTCTTCACGCTACTTGAAGTACCACATGAGTTTACTTCGTGATACAACCTTATATTTCGCTTAGAGCTTTCAGAGTGACCTTGCACTCCTTTTTCTTGAGGGCCACTCCTTCTACAGTTTTCTTCATGGTACACTACTGGCCATTAAAACTGCTACACCAAGAAGAAATGCAGATGATAAAAGGGTATTCATTGGACAAATATATTATACTAGAACTGACATGTAATTTTCACGCAGTTGGGTGCATAGATCCCGAGAAATCAGTACCCACAACAACCACCTCTGGCCGTAATAACGGCCTTGATATGCCTGGGCATTGACTCAAACAGAGCTTGGATGGCGTGTACAGGTACAGATGCCCATGCAGCTTCAACACGATAGCACAATACTGGCGTATTGTAAGGAGGCAGCTGCTCGGCCACCATTGAGCAGGCGTTTTCAGTTGGTGAGAGATCTGGAGAATGTGCTGGCCAGGTCAGCAGTCGAACGTTTTCAGTATCCAGAAAGGCCCGTATTGGACCTGCAACATGCGGTCGTGCAATATCCTGCTGAAATGTGGAGTTTCGCGAGGATCAAATGAAGGGTAGAGCCACCGGTCATAACATATCTGAAATGTAACAGCCCAGGTTCATCGTTGCGTACACCATCACAGGCGCTCCTGTCTGTGATGCAGCGTCAAGGGTAACTGCAGCCATGGTCACCGAGCTGATAGTCCATGCTGCTGTAATCGTCGTCGATCTGTTCGTGAAGATGGTTGTCGTCTTGCAAACGTCCCCATCTCTTGACTCAGTGATCGAGACGTGGCTGCATGACTGTTACAGCCATGCGGATAAGATGGCTGCCATCTCGACTGCTAGTGATACGAGGCCGTTGAGATCAAGCACGGCGTTCCATATTGCTTTCCTGAACCCACCGATTCCATATTCTGCTGACAGTCATTGGATCGCGGCCAACGCGAGCAGCAATTTCGCGATACGATAAACTGCAATCGCGATAGGCTACAATCCGAGCTTTATCAAAGTCGGAAACGTGACAGTACGCATTTTCCTTCTTACACGAGGCATCACAACAACGTTTCACCAGGCAACGCCTGTCAACTGCTGTTTGTGTATGAGAAATCGGTTGGAAACTTTCCTCATGTCATCACGTTGTTGGTGTCGCCACCGTCGCCAACCTTGTGTGAATACTCTGAAAAGCTAATTATTTGCACATCGCAGCATCTTCTTTCTGTCGGTTAAATTTCGCGTTTGTAGCACTTCATCTTTGTGGTGCAGCAATTTTAATGCCCAGGAGTGTAAATTTTCTGTTCCATTCTGAATACCTTCTCATATATTATATTTATGTTGTACGAAAATGCTGTTAGGCACAAAATTGCGTTCTTTGCTGTTTCCTCTTATGGTTCTTGTTCTTCTTCTTGTTGTTGCCAGTCCGAAGATTGGTTTGATGCAGCTCTCTACGTTACTCTTCCTGTGAAATCCTGTTCATCTCAGAATATAACATGCAATCCAAATTCATTTACCACTGCTTACTGGACTCAAGTCGAAATTCCTCTCTGCGAAATTTAGCCCCATACGATATATACTAAATGTGCTATTCCTTGATGGTTTAAAATCTGCCCTATCAATCAACCCCTTCCTTTAGTGAAGTTATGACACAAGTTTCTACTCATTAGTTATACAATCTACCCATCTAATTTTTAGCATTCGCCAGTAGCACCACATTCCAAAAGATTCTACCCTATTCTTATCTGAACTGCTTACCGTCCACGTTTCACTTAGGTACATGGCTAAACTCGAGGCATAGGCCTATGCCTTCAGAAAAGACTTATGGCTTCTCAATACTTGATGTTAGTAAAATTCTGTTTTTCATAAATTCCTTTCTTCCCATTATAATTATGTATCTGGTTAGATTTCTGATAAAAATGTATTGCTAATCAAGGATGTCTGGCATTTCGAGTTATCTACATTTCCAGTCAATGCCCGTTTTTCATCCTACGCAGTTAACTTTCTTGCCTTTTGCGTAGAGGAAGAAAGTATTATCAACATTCCTCTGTATTAATAAAATGCCGCAAGCATTTAAAAAATTACAACTTGGAAACTAGAACATTAAGATAGTATTCGACTTTCGATAATGCGCGGCACAGAACTTCAGCATGAAAATCTCTGATTGCATCATTGATTCGAGCTCGAAGGCTAGCACTTTTAGTGTGCACACGCGATCCTTGGCATAACCCCACAAAAAGAAGCCTTATAGCGTGACATAGGCAGAGGGTACTGGCCATGCAATGGGACCTTCACGAGCCATACACTTTATCTACAGCCGATCTTACTTCCTGCTTTTCGCGTGGTGCACGACGAAATTACTTCAGGGGACTGCGCTGCATTTCATTTTGCGTCATTTGTAAAAGTTTCTTTAAAACTTGACAGTTTTACTTTAACAATTTTTGTACGGTAAATACTTTTACATGCTGATACTTCCACGATACAGATACTTCGCAAGAAAATGGTTAGCTCTCCAGTCTCTCTTTAATGCAGCCTGCTTTGAATAATTATTGCTGCCGGCATGCAGCCTTACATCAATTAGTGCAGCAGTATTTGTGTTTCTTCATTTCCTGGTTGGTAAACTCCACTGTCTACTTTCTCCTGGTCAAGCAATGGTGGATTTCGTAACACGATGCAGGTACTGCAGAGACGAATATGAACCCCCACTTGCCGATAAACGTAATGTAATTTTTAATCTCATTTCTGGTGCAATGCTTCACACACATGACTATCTTCTTCCCTTATTCTATTAGTTTGTTTAAAAGAAAAAGTCCTCGACCACAATATCTTCCAGCAAGATCACTGACCTACCGAACCGACGTATTTTTTTAAATCCAATCACGAACCCAAACTTGTTTCTTAGTCCTTTTATGTTTACTGTTATGAAGCGATGTCAAACGGAGAAGTAATAGCTGCGCCGCAACTCTTACAGATGACAGAAACTTTCATTTTACGTCTACTATGGCACTCACAAAACGAAGAAATTGAAATGTACAGTTTTGGCGCAGTGTCTACAGAGATACACGAAACTAGATGCGTGCAACTCATTTCATGCAACGAGTATCGTAACCTGGTGTCTTCGTGTAGACTAGACTTTACAGTACTTCGAGTCCAGTGGAAACTAAGACTGCTTGGTCTTTCATCAATAATGCCTGCAAGAAGCTTCCCTGCTTAGCTTCCTAAGGGTTTCCTGTAAACGGGAGACTGACAGTTCTTGATTGTAAGACATTAATGTCTACAATCTGTTGCAACCCTGCAGGTGAAAGGATCCATCACAATTATTACGCCTGCATAGTTGCCAATGGGAGTATAGATGGTGGGGATCAGACTTTGTGTCGACTTCCTTGCGCAAGTCTCTTGAAGTGATATCATGGGAGATCGTTGAGGGTAATCCATTCATTGGATTTTTTAAAATCTGGTACTCCCTCTCATATTATTCATGAAGAGTATTTCAGACTGAAATATAAATAAAAATCTGGTTACACTTAGGCTACACGTATCTAAACCACAAACGTATTATTAAATAAGTTTCAGAGAGATAAAACCAATTTTAGAACTTAAAGCGCTAGTCCCACGCGAAAAACTGAGCAGAATTAAGCAGTAATCATGCAAATGAATTTTTCATTTGTATATTCATAGTGGTGATAGCTTAAATTGTGTATATTTCACGTCAAGAATTGGGAATACCAACACAGGCATAACCTTATACCATTAAAAGTGAATACGTTTCTGCTCATTTCGCTGAAGTTGTACATTAAGTGCATTCGATAAAGGTAATCAAATATTTAAAACTACATACAGTTCGTTATTGATACTGAATTGTTATCTTCTACTTTAAAATCATAAAATGTTTCCACTGAGCTGAAAATGGTTAACACGTTTACTTATTTGTCGTTGCTATAGCAAAAGTTTACCAATATTTTAAGTTTTTAGATTTTCTTAAACAGATACCATGTCTGGATTCAATTGTCAGATGCTTTGGGCTGCCTTTTAAGGGGTGTCACTTTCGTCAAGAGGCGAAAATAAACGAATCCCAATAGTCGTCACAGTTTCGTCTCTACTCACTATGATGATCTCTTCACACCTAACCATTTATGTGTCCAATTACATGGAAAATATCATTGCCGAATCGCTGTGTTGTATATTTTATTAAAAAGTTTATTTTGTGTAATTTGCTGTAGCAACAGTCACGGTTGCCACGAGTTTCGTAAAGTGAAATTTCCTGATTTGTAGTCACAGTTTTAGCAATTTTCCCTGGCAACTTCTCAGATACGAGTAACTACAAATGTGAGTTGGAAAATGTAACGTCTTATGAACTTCTGGATACATTATTACTGTAATTTTGAATGAAGGACAAGTTATTGTGCTCCTCAAAGGTTTTAGGATCTGAAGGGTAAGGATATTTTTATACCGAGCAAGTTGTTTTTATCATTTGAGATGAAAAAATAAATTTCTCCGGTGTTCTCTTTTCCAAATTTTTGTCATTTCCCTAACACATTTGAAATTCACTGGAAGTTCTAATTTCCAGAATTTATGGTAACCTTGAACAATGTGAACACAACAAAAATTTGATTAAAAAGTCACAATAAATACAAAAAATCGATGACTTTAAAAGACTTCTGTTGCGACTTTCTCTTCGAGACGTCTACATGCGGGGTTTTTCGACGGAACCCTCAGTAACTACACCATGTTTTCAACGCTTTTTACAGTGTTGGTAAACGATGTAGCAGGTGTCCGAAGAGAGGACAAAAACTAAACTTAACGTGACACTAGTTAGGAAACAGGAGCAACGGGAGAGTAACAGTATCAAAATGACTTATCATGATTCATACAATAGTCATAATGATGAAAAAGAAGTGCTGATACTGCCAATGGGTGACATTTGCAGACACAGGTTCATTATTCCTCAAGTTTATATCCGAACAGCCTGTAAAATCAAACCTTCATTAAAATATATCCAACTTGTGTTTTAAACTGAAACAGTAGGCCTAGTGTAAAACTGGCGAATTATTGTGATATAAAAATGCGACCACTTGCTTTTATGGATGTTTTATATTATTACATAACTAGTTCTGAAGCCACTGCAGACTCACCATTAGTAAATATGTTAAAGGAACATTACAGTTTTTGTACTAAGTGTACGCTGAAATGTCGGTTCTGCCAAAATTATTGAATTTTATGAATCGGGAAGGAAAGACAAATACAAGAATATATACTAAAAGTTTTGCTCCGTTAGTTTTCGTTCTCGATTACTGGTACATAGTAAGTACAAAAAAAATCTAGTTCCATTTACTTTCGTTCTCGATTACCAAAGTTCAGCCATTTTGCTAAAACCACCAGATTGCGTCTAACTACACTAGGTACAAAAGCTATAATGTTACTGTAACATCTCCACTGATGATGATGCTGCCGCGTCTGGAAAGCCAGTTATGGGAGGATAAAAACATTAATGAAAACAAGTGGTTGCATATTTATATAAAAAACTAGCTTAAACCCGCGGCTCCGCTCGCGTGTTGGTTGATTATGATAGATAAGCTATCAGTAGTGTGCTATGAGACTGGTTTTGAAGATGAGATGGAATTCAACAATAATGATTGTAATATCAGCACAGATCGATCACTTGATGTAATGCGCGAAACGCAAAACTTTTTTTTTTTTTTTTTTTTTTTTTTTTTTTTTTTTTTTTTTAAGAGATGAATTAAAAGAAATTTATTTTTACTGATTTATTTATTCTTATATTTCCTTATTCGTATGCTTATCCTTACAGAGAAAGAGCTGAAGACTAATAGCTCGCATAGACCGAAGATATGGTCTGTGCATCACGTTTCGCTGTATGTAACCTCTTTGCCATAGAGTCGCAAACGTCATCGCTGGCTTTCAGTCCGGTTTTTTTTTTTTCTATATATAATTTGACGATTTTCAACCACCATATCGTCCACTACCTTATAGCTATCGGTATGAAACTACTATGGTGTACAACGAGAGAATTCGGACAACAATTACTCACAGACCATTCGTTTGCGCTCTGTAGTTTTCGCTGCAGAGCGAAATATTAACACACACACACACACACACACACACAAGTAGAATTTTGTAAACACCGATAACTTTACATACCAATATACTCCACCATTTTATCATTATCAACTCTCAAACAACAATGCAACCAATAAATTGTTACAAATAGTTATTATTGTTTCGCATTTCGCCTTATATTCTTCAAATTGCTAAATATCTATCAGATCGCTATAAAACCGTGCCTAAAACCTTCCTCTGGTATAAACTAGTAACTGGACAAATATTTAAGTCTCTGCGTCTTGTCGTTCGGACGTGATAAGTGCACACCAAAAGACATTCACAATATTATATACAGCTATCCGAGCGCCATAAAACCGTGCCTAAAGCCTTCCCCGGTAGACATTAGTAACTGTACAAATTTTTAGCTCTTTAAGTCTTGTGGTTCAGACGTGATGAGCGCACACCAAACAGACATTCACAATAATCTATATAGCGCCATAAAACCGTGCCTAAACCCTTCCCCGGGTAGACATTAGTAACTGTACAAATTTTTAGCTCTTTACGTCTTGTGGTTCAGACGTGATAAACGTATACCGGACAGACATTCACATTTATAGGTATAGATAAACGCAGTGCCTTCATTAGTTGTCCTATCGGTCATAGAAGGTTATCGGCTCCACTGAACAATAAAGGCTGATCTAAAAGACTGGATGAATGCGTGGCGCTGATTCATCGACTGAGATAAGAGCCGTGCCCTCACACGCGCGGTTCGCTCGGTTCTCGCCGAGCATCGCTGTCCGCGGCCTGGCCAGACGGTATGCAGTGCACGGAACGCGACGCACTGCCGCCGTACGTCACAGCCATGGCCGCGCGCCGACTCCGCCCCCGGCTCGCCATTGGCCGGCGCGCGGGCGCCCGGCGCTCATTGGCTGGCCGGCCCGCCAATGGGCTGGCGGCGCCGCGCGGCCAGATTGTGGGTTCCATGCATAATTAGAGGCGCGGAGGCGGCGAGCCGTGGCGCTGCACGCTTAGATTGTATCTGCGGTGATTTCTCGCGGGGCGCTCTTCGGCGGCCGCGTCGCCACCTTGTTACTTTTGTTACTGCTGCTACTTTTTGCGGCCGGCGTAACACAGCCGTCGCGCACCGCGCTACCTGTCGCGGGGCGAGCCAGTAATTCACGGCAAGTGGCTGGTAATGAGGGCGTTCTGTACTCGCCCCACGCACTCGCACTTGCTGCAGCTCTGCAGTGTGTGATAATCCTGCCGCGCGGACAATTCCGCGACACGTTAGTACTGTCGCCACGAGTCCGCAAGTGGTTAGTTTCTCGCTGCCACCACACGCGAGAAACAAGACGCGTAAATCAATGGAATCGCGGCATTGCTTTTATACCACCTTGAACTTCGAATCAACAAGAAGGAAGGAAGCTGGCCGGCGGCGGTGGCCGAGGGGACTGAGGCACTCCAGTCACGGTCTGCACGGCCACTACGGTCGGGGGTTCGAATCCCCCCTCGGGCATGGATATTTGTGCCGTCCTTAGTATTAGTTAGTTCATAAGTAGTTTGTAAGTTTAGGGACTGATTACCCCGTAGATAAGCCCCATAGGCTATACATACATTTGAAGGAAGCTTGGAGTTTAACGTCGCGTCGACAGCGTGGTCATTAGAGACGGAGCTTACGCTCGGAAGGTTTGGGTAAGAATGTGGAAGGAAATCGGCCGTGCCCTGTCAAAGGAACCATCCCGGCATTTGCCTGGAGTGATTTAGGGAAATCACGGAAAACCTAAATCTGGATGGCCGGATGTGGATTCGAACCGCCATCCTTCCGAATGCGAGTCCAGTGTGTTACCACTGCCCCACCTCGCTCGGTTTCACAACAAGATCTTGTAGAAAGGAACCGACTTTCACTTTATTTTGGAACATCTTTCTTTTTTCGTAGTGCATTATGTGATAAAATGACAAAGTAAACAGAAAATCATGCTCACTTCTCCATAACGTAGCATTCTCCTTAAAAGAAATAACTGTTGAAAACACTGCTGAAGTTTGGACGAATTTTGTGTTGGTAATAGCTTTACAGAAGGGTGGAAAAGCTGGTAGAAGCCGACCTCGGGGAGGATCAGTTTGGGTTCAGGAGAAATGTAAGAACACGGGAGGCAATACTCACTTTACGGCTTATCCTAGAAGACAGATTAAGGAAAGGCAAACCTATATTTCTAGCTTTTGTAGATTTGGAGAAGGCTTTTGACAATGTTGATTGGAATAAACTCTTTCAAGTTCTGAAGCAAGCAGGACTAAATTATAGGGAGCGCACGATTATTTACAACTTGTACAAAAACCAGACCGCAGTTGTCAGAGTTGAAGGGCATGAAAGGGATGCGGTGCTTGGGAAGGGAGTAAGACAGGGTTGTAGCCTTTTTCCAATGTTATTCAATTTGTACATTGAGCAAGCTATAAAGGAAAGCAAGGAGAAATTTGGAGAAGGAATTAAAGTTCAAGGTGAAGAATTAAAAACATTGCGTTTTGCCGACGACATAGTAATTCTGTCAGATACAGCAAAGGACCTGGAAGAGCAATTGAACGGAATGGACAGTGTGCTGAAAGGTGCATATAAAATGAACATTGACAAGAGCAAAACTTGGGTAATGGAGTGCAGTGTAAGAAAATCAGGTGATGCTGAAGGAATTAGATTGGGTAACGAAGCAATAAAGGAGGTAGATGAGTTTTGTTACTTGGGCAGTAAAATAACAAATGATGGTCGCAGTACAGAGGATATAAAATGCAGAATGGCAATGGGTACAAAAGCGTTCTTGAAAAAGAGAAATTTGTTAACATCGAATATTGATTTAAGCCTAAGGAAGTCCTATCTGTAGGCATTTGTATGGAGTGTTGCCTTGTATGGGAGTGAGACATGGACGATAAACAGTGCGGACAGGAAGAGAATAGAGGTTTCTGAAATGTGGTGTTACAGAACAATGCTTAAGATTGGGTGGGTAGATCGCATAACTAATGAAGAGGTACTGAACAGAATTGGTGAGAAAAGAAATATTTGGCATACCTTGACTAAAAGAACGGATCGATTGGTAGGACACATTCTTAGGCATCGAGGAATCGTAAATTTAGCATTGGACGGGAGTGTGTGGGGTAAAAATCGCAGAGGGAGACCAATAGACGCATATAGTAAGCAGATTCAAATGGATGTGGGTTGCCATTCTTATGAGGAGATGAAAAGGCTTGCTCAGGATAGAGTAGGGTGGAGAGCTGCATCAAACCAGTCTCCAGGCTGAAGACTATAACAACAAAATGACAAAGTAAACAGAAATTTATGCTCACATCTCAATACCGTAGCATCCTCCTTAAAAGAAATAACTGTTGAAAACACTGCTGCAGTTTGGACGAATAGCTAATGACACCTGTTACAATTTATTGCGAAAATAAAGTTGCCATTATCGTTTGTGGTGCAACAAAATAAAAATTCAAAAACTCGCCTGATTAAGACACATGGTAACATGAAATTTACAGACGAATGAAATTCACCTCCAGGAATATTCGAAAGAACTGCAGTCAAATATCACTAAGAATATCCATATGTTTTATTTATTTATTTTTTTAAGCAAACTTTATACTGAACTTCAACGTTCTGAATAATTTCGTACTTGGAAAACATATACACTAATATTATAGTATGGTGAAATAGATACATTCACATATAAATACTAAATGGCCGCACGGGAGGTACCTAGCGGTTTGGAGCGCCACGTTATGGATCGCGCGGCCTCCCGCGTCGGAGGTTCGAATCGTCTCTCGGGCACGGATGTGTGAGCTGTCCTTAGGTTAGTTTAACTTAGTATAAGTAGAGTGCGCGTCGGTTGCACAGTAGTAGAGTGCCAGATTACAAATCCAAAGGTCGCGGGTTCGATCCCCGCCAGGTACTAGGATTTTTACCTGTCACTTTCCACTACTTTCACCTCAGCATTTCTCATGTGAAAAATACCGAGTAGCACCGTGGTTCGGAACCCACGTTAAACTGTAGGTCCCCCTATAACTTGCTGGGTAAGTCAGTTCGAAGGTCGGAGGAAGGCAACGGCATACCACCTCCAAACAGGACCATGTCTAGTAAAGCACTGTGGTGTTCAAACCAATCTTCAGATTGTTGACTGCTTTACTTTAGTAGTTTGTAAGTCTAGGGACTGATGACCAGCGTAGTCTGGTCCCATAGGATTACAAACATTTGATTTAAATACTAATTGATTTTGAACATGGGGTGTCTGCAGCGTAAAGTAATGTATGAGAATTCAGCCCCGCCAGTTGCTTTTAAATAACTGAACATTACCTAGATTTCGACTACCACTGCAGGCATGTTTATCAGAAATAAAATTAAAACATGTGACGTTTACAACAAAGAGCTAAATGCGCTCATGTTTTATAAAGTTAGTATTAAAATACCTGTTAGTTATGACTAGCAGCCTGAACAATAAAAATTAACATAGTGGCTAGTCGCTATGGCCAGTCGACGTGTAGGCAGGTCAATGCGGCATCAGACTCATACCTGACATCCAGATTACGACTATACATTTGCTTCCGTATTTATTACTCACATGCATCTTGTGTAAAATGATTTGAATTCTGATGACCTGAAGAAGACAAATTGAAAAATTAGTTCGGGAAGATGGCAAATAGACTTTTATTTCTAAGGACGCTTTCGATACACCCATGTACCATCACCTGGTCTACTAAGGCTAGTGTTCAGACATAGGAATAGATGTCGAGCACATATACTCCTATAGCAGAATAAATCTATCAGCCTTAGCAGACAAGGTGATGGTACCTGGATGTACCGAAATCTGTCGTAGAAATAGGTCTGTATGCTATCTTCGTGAACGATTAATGTTTTTTTCTCAGGCCAATTAATATCGCCCCTGCAATTTATCAAGAGGAAACTAGGTGATAGTAAGTATTTGCAATTTCTAAAAAGAATAAACCACAGTTACGCGAATACTCGTAATTGTTACCAATCACAAACATTATTAAGTCTTATTATGACTTTTATGTAAACTTTGGGCTGTGATTATCAATAAAGCCATTTATGTTACAATTATAGATTTAGCGAGAGAATTTGTAAATTTTTATGAAGCTTGTACAACAGTTGCAATTAAATATCATCTGATCAAGCGCTAAGCGATCAAAATTGCCAATTTGATCTAATAAGCATCCTATAATTGAAATGACGTCTCACTGTCTAAAAGTCACGGTCTACACGGCCACTACGGTCGGGGTTTCGAATCCCCCCTCGGGCATGGATATTTGTGCCGTCCTTAGTCTTTGCTGGTTCATAAGTAGTTTGTAAACTTAGGGACTGATGATCCCGTAGTTAAGTCCCATAAGTTCTACAAACATTTGAACAGTCTAAAATCAGTCGTTTTCAGTATCATTACTAGTCGACAATAATCTGTAAAGTGGTAATATTTTGTCCTTCAGTTGGAATCCGCAGTTGATTGCTTGAACCACGCAACTTATCCTCAGCGTTCATCTGCGGCGCCACATTAAAAAAGCTTCTATTATTTCGTTGTTTGAACCGCTTATCGTCCATCGTTCAACTTTCTGCAGGGGTATACTCCACATAAATACCTCAGAAAAGACTTCCAAACATCTAAATTTGTATACAGTACCCAAAAATTCCCAGTTTTGTTGCTAAGGAAACTTGCAATAAGCTCACAATGAAATATTCAGCGCCCACGGAAGATAGTAAGAGCGAGTAACAAATCTGAAGTAATTTTAGACTCGTGTTATTATCGTTGTCCATTTGTCATTTGATGGTCCATATATGGAGATTAAAAATTTTTTTCTGAGCAATTTACCTTTCTTAAGATCGCTGTAGCTGGGAAAAACACTATTAAGATCGACCTTTGACGTTTTACTTTACTCATCCACCTAGATTTATGCGTTTAGTTCAATTCACGATGCAAAAACTGTGCTAGTAGAACTCATAGCACCATCTGGAAGTCAATCCAGGAATTTGTGACCTTACAATGTAACAATGCTATTCCAGTTAACAGGCCGCATCTAGTGTAGACGACACGCAGCTTCGCTAACAGTTATAACGAAACGGGTTCATTTTTTAAATTATAAAAGAAAAGAATGGCTAGTTCACAAGTTACGTGGCCCAGTTGTCGGTAGAAAAGCGTACACTTTACTATTACAGTGCCAATAATATCTATTGAGTTGGACCTTCATCCAAAATAATTTCTTCCACTGCATCATACTGTTACATGATTCATCACTAAGGCTTTCAGCACAGCTCTGTCCTATCAAATTACCAAGGACCCTCCTCTGCGATTTAAACTGTTTGCAACCGACATATACAGCGGACTGATGTGATTGATTGCCCAGTAGAGCGTAGCTTCTAATACTGGAGAAATAGACAACAGATTCTCAGCCTATACACTGTCTCAAGGATTGTGTCCTGTTATTATTGTCGACGGTAGTAAACCTCAGTAGCTACCTTTGAACTAAGAAATAAATGCCAGCGACCGTTATAGGATTGGGAAATGCCTTTCGGTACTATTAGACGAAAACAGCCAGTCCGTTCTTGTCTGTGACGAAGTTATTCGTGTCTCGTAATTACGCTCTCGTTGCAGCACCTTACAGTACTTGGCAGACAAAGGGAATGGCTTCTGTGACATAATATGGGCTCGGTATCTATATAGGGATCAATAGGAGTTAAAACTGCACAGTAACTCTAGAGAATCTCTTGAGTAATACAGATAGGAAGGAAGGCCGCAATTTTACGTTCCGTAACCGTCGACGTCATTAGAATCGAACATCTAACTTAATTTAGCAACGTTGCAGGAGAAAATATATCTGCGGCCACGTTCCTAAGATGTATTCTGGCACTCATCACAAAAACACACTTCTCGCCTGATCAATTATCACCTAAGTATCGCTTAGTGCTGATTGTAGAGATGACACAGAAGCTGAAATTCCAGGTAAGCGTATCTAAAAGTATTTAAAATCACTGAAAGATTATATTTTAGTGGAGAACGTAAATAAGTTTGTTCTCTCCAAGCGTTCTCCCCTTTGTTTCCTGGCCTCTAATCCAAACAGTTGATGAGCAGTCATTACTGTTGGCAGTAGCTGTAAATATAAATGCACGGCACCAGTATATTTTCTGTCGGGTGTAAACGTTTAAAGACGTACTGTCTTTCATCTAAGCGGGCAAACCCTTATACCTGAAGGCCTACGGTGTAATAATAGACGAACCAGTTACCTCTTAACCTGAAGTATAATGGAAACCCACTTTAAATATGGAGAAGTGCCAGTGATTTCTATAATTTTCGAACTCTTCATTAGCTTTACACCGTATTTATGTTCCGTAAATGATGTGTTTCATGTGACCCTTTCCGCACAAAAATTTAGGTGTTATGTTGTAAGAAAAATATATACATTCGCAGCAACAGGACTGTAAATTCTCTATCGTGTGTGTCTCAGAGTATTTATCGGTTAAAAGTAAGACGTTTAGGTATCTCTCGCACCATTTACACACACACACACACACACACACACACACACACACACACACACACACAAACACACACACACGCGCGCGTACCTGCGTCTTTTGTTATTCTGCGTAGCCTAATGAGAATATAAAACTCCGGAAACCCATATTTCAATCCTTCCCGGTCCTTGATTCTGGCGATACAGTTGGAATTAATCTTATCATAAATTCATAAAAATCGGACGAATCGAAAGTCTACTCAACAACGAACCAGCATCTTGTCATTTTAATTGTTATTAGCGCTCATAAAAGAAGGAGGTAAGGATAAGAAAGAAACATCATCCAACTCCAGTGTAAATCATTGCCGGCCGCGGTGGCCGAGGGGACGCCGGGCGCCGTGGCTCAGCGCGCCCGGTCAGAGGGCTCAACGCCCTCTGTAATAAAAAAGCTGAGCCAACAACTCCTCGAACAAGAATGAACAAACAAGATCAGCGTCCGCAACTAAGAGAACTAACCATAGAACAAAAAAAAAAAAAAAAAAAAAAAAAAAAAAAAAAAAAAAAAAAGCGGGGGACTAAGGCGCTCCACTCACGGTCTGCACGGCCACTACGTCGGGGGTTCGAATCCCCTTCGGGCATGGATATTTTTGCCGTCCTAGTTCGTAAGTAGTTCATAAGTAGTTTGTAAGATTAGAGACTGATGACCCCGTAGTTAAGTCCCATAGTCTATACAAACATTTGAAAATTTTTTGTAAATCATTTCAACCCAACAGACAGTCATTCAACCTGATTCAAATTATTGTCTTTAACCTGATAATCTGTGAGCTCTATGCAGTAAAAAATCAATCTCGAAAAGCGTCTTGCTTGTAATAATAACAAATATAGAAAAAAATTAAATGTAGTGCAGTTTTTTTCTGACGTAGAAAAATATAAGTGATCCAACAAGTATTTGGGGCATGGGGCCCTTATGTGATGCAGCGCACAGCTGTAGTTTGATATAAGCCAGTAACAACAGGGAAATCGATGTAATTGGTGAAAGAAAGGTTAACAAAAATAGTGAAAGAGAGCGGACGACATTTTACACTCCAAGTTAAGTCTTAGAAATCGAATATCGAGCAATTCCTTTATATTAGTGTGTTGATTTGGAAAGATTTACAGGTTTCATGTATCTATTAAAATATAATTGTCACGGTTTGTGGCTGTTGTAAAAATAATTTCATTTTTTGTGATTTCCAAATTTGTGTAGCGACACTGATTTGCCCAAAAGATGGAAGAAAGCACTATAATACCTATCCTTTGTCTATCAACAATATGAGGACTAGCCATAAGCGATACGTGATTCGGATTTCGTGTCGAACTGGAGATCCCCTGTACGTGATTGGATTAACGGGGAATGTCAGAGTCGCAAGACTTGCACCGGGCCTTTGAGCTACATCAAATTATTATTGTTATACATGTCTGTAAAATGTGTTGCTACTAGTGGAAGTAATCCACAAAAGCAGCCTTTAATATTGACATCAATCTGCTGCAGTGTCTTAATTCTGAGCTCGAACGTAACGAGGAATCTTCACACTTCAGTCCGTGTCGATTAGAAAGAATTCCAAAAACATAGGACAAGCGATACGCAAGACGGAACTTTCACTCATTTCATAATGAATGGCATATATGTAGTAATTACAGTACTCCTTGAATTACTAAAAGCATTTGATTTAGCACCAACCCAGCATTATTAGTTAAATAACGATAATGCGCTGTATCAAAAGAAATCTGGGTATTTTGTGACTAGACTGAGAACATCTAGGTAGGAGAGGCATGACGCATTAGGTAGCCCGGAGATTTCAGGGAAATGTGTTGGGAAACGTGTTACTCAGTTGTATATTAACGACCTGACATGGCATATGAATGGTAATCTCCGATATTTAGTATATCATGCTGGTAGCATACTTATTTAGTGTCATAAGAAACTAGCACAAATCTTTCAAAGGATCAAAGTGGTGCCAAGAATGGCAGCCAGCCACAATTGGTATCAGTCAACTCATAGGGAGGTGAGGATTTCTTTCTTTCCTTTTTTTTTTTTTTTTTTTTTTTTTTTTTTTTCACTGTGTGTCACTGACATTCTAAATAACATGAACTGTCACTCAGAGATAGCTGTCAACTTCTTCGCAAAAAGCTTACTTACAATGTTCCAGGAAAGTGTAATAAGATGAATGTACTACAACCTCCGACGTAACACTTCCGCAGTGACCAGTTTACAATATGAGACTAAATGTAGAGAGCACAGAGATATTTTAAACACTGATTTTTCCGACAGTCTGTATATGATTGCAAGCAGATGAAACGATCAATTATAGTAGAGGACTAACTAGGATATATGGTACTCTCTACCACAAAATTTAGACCTACATTTTACAGTCGTATACAGTGTGACAGTTGTGAAGGAAAAGAGACATTGCTGGACAGGAATAATCCCAGGCAATGGCAGACGACGTGAAAAATTTTCAGATTTTTGTAAGCCCAAGGGACCAAACTGCTGAGGTCATCGGTTCCTAGACTTACAAACTACTTTAACTGATTTAAATTAAATTATGCCAAAGTAAACGCTCCAACGCCCATGCCTGAGGGAGGATTCGAACCTCCGACGGGAATCGGCCGCGCAATTCGTTGTATCGTGCCTTAAACCGCGCGGTCATTCCGGGGCGGTGGACGACGTGAAAACATAAAACATATGTACCAAGGGAGAAGCAAAATTTTTGTAACGAAAACTACATAAATTTCACCACATACCAAACTATGACCCAAAGAAATCAATGAATTTCCCATTGAAAAGGGTGTAAAAAAAGAGGTGATTCTGTAGCTCCCAACTTATTTTCTGCGGGCTTGGAAAAAGTTATGTATAAACTTAATTGTGAAAATGTGAATTCTAGAGCTCATAAAACTTGAATTTTGTTTATGATACTGTTCTACGTGCAAATCACATATAAGAACTTCAAATATCTGTCAACGAATTGACAAGCTTTTACGTTAGTCTGAAAATTAAGTGATAAAACCAGGATCAGGACACCGAATGAACACCAGAGGTAAGTATATCAGTTGGAAGTATACATCAATCTGGGTCAAATGATAAACATGAAAGGAGTAAAAACAAAAAGATGGCGACTTATTAAATTCAGTTGGCAAGTTTTCTGGAGGCACTCTTCAATTTTGAAGCATAAGATGTCATCAGAGCTGAAGAAAACTATTTTCAACCATGTATTCCTATATTTCCACTAATAACGTTTGACTGCGGAACATAGACGTTAAAGGAGCTCATTGTTATGAAGCTAGCATTAGCTTTGTTAGGAAGCTATTAGTAACCGAAAGCGGAATGAATTGATCAATATTTTGTTACACAAAGAAAACCAGAAACAGAGTAATTCAGGTAAGATGTACAACAAACGTCATCGACGTAATGTAAAGAGTGACTACATTAAAATAGCAGTGGACTGATTATGTGGTTCCACCAAAAATAGGAGATGGTCAAACCAAGTTCTGTACTGCAGCCCAATGAATCAAAAGAGATCAAGAGGAAGAATACCAGACAGATGTAACAGAAATCTAAGGGAAACAGCTCAGATTATCTGTAAAATGAAAATCCAAGCTCGAAAGAAATGGAAGAACCAACTATGGTCTTATGTTACACGCAGTCCCAAAGAGGTCACATCATTAAATGACGTAACTGGCTGTCGATGATTATGATGATGATGATGGTGGTGGTGGTGGTGATGCAGATCTATTTTAACAGACATAAATAACGTTCGTGTTTCACACAGGTCAGACTCCAAACATAAATTTCGATACTGGACTATCAGCGAGGGAAGTGCCGTTCATGAATGCTAATGCACATACTGCACCTGTTCTCCATGCTGGCTACCAAACTAATGACTGGTTCTTGAGGGTACTGTTATATTCCATTCGCAATGAGGTTATCAGGACTCGCACGGTTGGGGGAGAGGGTGGTGTTTGACAGACGCGTCCGTAAGTTTTAGATACAGTGCCACGCCATTCCATACGTGCAGCATGTGCACTTTCCAGTGTGTCCGAAACCTCCTCTGTCCTCTGTGGGCAGACACAAAGAGAAAATTGGGACCTACAGCACCCATAAAGAGACGTGCATGATCCAGAACAACCCCTATACAATACCGCTGTGATATGAAGCAAAATGTGTTCAAATGTTTGTAGAGCTTATGGTACTTAACTACGGGGTCATCAGTCCCTAAACTAACAAACTACTTATGAACTACTAACACTAAGGACGGCACAAATATCCATGCTCGAGGGGGGTTCGAACCCCCAACCGCAGTGGCCGTGCAGACCGTGACTGGAGCGCCTGAGTCCCCTCGGCCACCGCGGCCGGCATGGAGCAGCCTCTCGCAAAGTTAACCCGCAGTGTTTGGTCATTTGTGCACAATCTCTGGCCATTCCATTAAGCATAGGCCATGCCAATGGCTTTAGTGGACATTCTGTGTCGTATAACGTGTCCCACTCTCTCTCTCTCTCTCTCTCTCTCTCTCTCTCTCTCTCTCTCCACACTAACAGGTGGCCGTACTTACGTGCCGCATTGTAGTTGTTGACTCCAACAAACGTGCTGCCTAGACCCACGAACTACGGCATGGTTCGAGTGGGAGGCATTAAGCATGCTTCTGAGCATACCAACCAACCGAAACTGTTCTGTCAGAGACACGTGTACCGGTAGTGGTTGAAAGAACTGCAGCAATCTGCCGAGGGGTGACATGCCTAACCCTTTCGCAGCTAAGAGCTTCTTGTCGATCCTTTTGCAGTGTGATGGTCGGCTTACTACCTTTGGCATATTTTCGAATATCATTTTCACCGTCAGCCGCCTCTTTTATTCACGAGATGACAGATTTCGACACACAAATTACTTCGCCCACTTTAGTGACACTTTTAATGGTTTCCAGCCATACAACTGCTCGTCCGTGATCGTAAGCGTTTGCCGCGACGTATCATCCGTGCGTACTGGGCCGCCCTGCTGCAGTGCGCGCGGCCGTTCGCCGAGGGGGCTTCGAGTCCCGCCTCGGGCATGAGTGTTTGTGTTGTCCTTAGGTTAGTTTACCTTAGTTTAAGTATTTTGTAAGCTACGAACTAATGACCACACAGTTGATTCCGATAGATTTACAAACATTTGAACATTTCGTAAGCATTCAAATGATGCCAGAATGAAACTTTCACTCAGCAGCGGAGTGTGCGCTGATATGAAACTTCCTGGCAGATTAAAATTGTGTGCCAGAACCGGGACTCGAACCTGGGACCTTTGCCTTTCGCGGGCAAGCGCTCTACCACTGAGCTATCCCGACACGACTCACGATGCCGCCTCACAGCTCTACTTCCGCCAGTACCTCGCCTCCTACTTTCCAAATTCCACAGAAGCTCTCCTGCGAACCTTGCAGGACTAGCACTTCTGGAAGAAAGGATATGGTGGAGACATGGCTTAGCCACAACCTAAGGGATGTTTCCAGAATGAAACTTACACTCTGCAGCGGAGTGTACGCTGATATGAAACTTCCTGGCAGATTAAAATTGCGTGCCGGAACCGGGACTCGAACCTGGGACCTTTGCCTTTCGCGGGCAAGCGCTCTACCAATGCGCTACCCCGACACGACTCACGATGTCGCCTCACAACTCTACTTCCGCCAGGTCCCAGGTTTGAGTTCCGGTTACGGCACACAATTTTAATCTGCCAGGAAGTTTCATTCAAATGATGTCTTGCAGACATGTTGCCGACCCACGTTACTCGGTTACACAATATCGTTCGTGAAACACCGCATTATATCAAGTGACGAACAACAGAGCGTTCCCGCATAGGTTCGATACAGTTAACCGTCCCGGTCACTAAATTTGCTGTTACTGTCATTGGTAGGTTAGTTTGGTAGCAACTGACAGTTGTGTAGCGAGTATCAGTTTTCCCGTAGAAATTTTGAGGCATTGTGTGTGTGTGTGTGTGTGTGTGTGAGAGAGAGAGAGAGAGAGAGAGAGAGAGAGAGAGAGAGAGAGAGAGGTGGGGGGGAGGGAGAGGGAGTGTGTGTGAGTGTGTGTAGATTGGTATCTTTGAGAGTAATTCTTTAAGTTCTCTTTCCGCACGCGTGCTGGCGGTCTCTGCCGCACGTGTGGAAGGTGCGACTTGACAAGTGCAGGTTCCGCACCGGAAGAGCGAAGCTCCCGCCACCTGTGCACGCAACTGGGGCTTCCGCGAACCGCCGTGTGTGTGTGTGTGTGTGTGTGTGTGTGTGTGCGTGTGTCGCCGACCAGCTGTTGTCACCCCTCCGGCGCAAAACAATGCCGCCAGCACCGCGGGAACGAGTCGTTACTACCCCACTGTTCAACTGCCTTCAGGCACCAGTCGATATGTGTGGCCTCTTTTCTATTTCTGCCCCCTTTGTCTTTTACATTTTTCTACAAAACTCGCTGTAAGTTTTCTTTATGGTGGCGTCAGTTATAGTTTTCGAAGATTTATAGTGGCATACGTACCTCATAATCGCTATTGCTTTACCAGCTTTCTATCTTCCATACTTCCGTACGAGCGTTTATAACAGCCTGCAAATTCCTTGTAGCGGTACTAATACCTCATCGTTCTTTAAGAATAGCAGACGCACACTAATACCTGCTAAATTTATACCAAACCAACACGTAGTTATCATTTGCTTTAACAGTGACAAGGTACCAATGATGTCTTCACATCAGTGCTTTCGACAGTGACAGATTATTTCCTTTCGGATGTAAGTGTTGTCCGAATTACGTGTTGGCAATCAGCAGCAGTTACACCCTTACATATTGAGACTAAGAAGTCTTAAGACAGTCGTTTTCATTGCATTCAACATTATTAATAACCAGACAACCGCCGTACAAGTACGAAGATAAATAATCATCACGAGCGAGGTGGCGCAGTAGTAGCACACTGGACTCGCATTCGGAAGGATGGTGGTTCAAATCCACCTCCAGCCATCCAGATTTAGGTTTTCCGTAATTTTCCTAAATCACTCCAGGCAAATGCCGGGATGGTTCCTTTGAAAGGGCACGGCCGATTTCCCTCCGCATCCTTACCCAAACACTCCGAGCGTAAGCTCCGTCTCTAATGACCACGTTGTCGACGGGACGTTAACGTCCAAGCTTCTTTCCATTAAATAATCGTCTTCCCATTATAATCGTAATTTTTTTATTTCTGATGGGATACAAATGTTAACACGACTAAACAATGTCGTATAATATTACAAGGCACATACTTTACCTCTCTATTGCAGTATTCTCTGTCTTTCTCTTTCTCTCTCTCTCTCTCTCTCTCTCTCTCTCTCTCTCTCTCTCTCTCTCTCTCTCTCTCTCTCCCTGTACCTGTATTATTACTATAATCTTATCAGAAGCCAGCAACACGGAAACAACAAAACAGGCATTATCTTCGTGGAAATCAAAACAAAATTCAGAACTCTGAAATTTTCCCTAAGAGAGGAAAAAAATAACAAGGGACTGATGCAGAAGAAAATTGTACAGAATAACGCTGGTGTGACTTTGTATCATTAGTAGTGTGTCGGTGACTGTTGGTCTCAAGCGATCACTTAGAATGATTCACAGCTGCATTGTTTCTCTTAGTTCTGATATTTCCCAATTTCACTAATATCAAACTAGATAATCAAATTCGTATACTAGATTTTCTAAGAAATATTCTGTTTATCTTGTATTTCAGCTGTATGGTTTTCCGCTAAGAAAATTACTCACCGTATCGTTTTATTCCAAGAAACACTCTATTATTATTATTATTATTATTATTATTATTATTACCTTTTAGAAGGAACAGGATGCGGTGGAGATCTGTGAAAGGAGAGCCCAAATTAGCAAAGGATGTGCTAATGTATACAATTACCATTAGTGGACTATTCATGACAATGCAAGTGATCGACAAATTTGAGGCCACCTCCACTAAGGAAAAAGTAATGAGATTTTTAAAAAATACAGCGAAATAAAATAGAAATGTGGCACTTTAAGTTCAGTGAAATATAGTACCGTAGCACTACACCCGAAGTGTAATCGATAATGAGACTGTATCCGCGTCCTAATCTGTTAGAGATGGGACACAGAAGATGAGGAAAACTCTTTAAGAATGTATCCTTATCAGAAATGCGACACACAATGAGAATTTTCCCCGTTCAAAAGTAAATACTGCATTCATTCCTCATTAACAATTTTACTTACGTAAGTATTGTGCTCTGACACTGCGGAAAGTCCACTTTACGAAGTTATAATTTACACATGGTATTCAATTTTCATAAACACTAATGTTGTTACGTTTTAAAATTATGTTCTTATTATTTTTTATTTTTCTAAAATGTGTAAGGTATCTCCTTAACATGTAAGCATATCTTGTAAGGAGAAAAGTTGGAAGGTTGCTTAATTCGTGGGTAAGAGTAATGAAAATATTTCAGCCCTGAAAAATCCCTCTGCCCACCAAAGCTGTAAATAGTATGTTTATAAATGGACAGAATACTTATTCCACATATCTCATCAATTTGTAAGTCTGATCCGTCAAAATTTCTTGTGTTGTTGTTGTGGTCTTCAGTCCGGAGACTGATTTGATGCAGCTCTCCACAATACCCTATTCTGAGCAAGCCTCTTCAACTCGACATAAGAACGGCAACCTACATCTGTCTGAATCTGCTTACTGTAACCATCTCTCGGTCTTCTTCTGCGGATTTTACCCCACACACTTCCCTCCAACGCTAAATTCACAATTCCTTGATGTCTAAGAATGTGTCCTACCAATCTATCCCTTCTTTTAGTCAGGGTACGCCAGAAATTTCTTTTCTCCCCAATTCTGTGCAGTACCTCCTCATTAGTTATGCGATCCACCCACCTAATCTTCAGCATTCTTCTGTAGCACCATATTTCAAAAGCCTCAATCCTCTTCCTGTCCGCACTGTTTATCGTCCATGTTTCACTCCCATACAAGGCAACACTCCACACAAATGCCTTCAGAAAGGACTTGCTTAGGCTTAAATCAATATTCGATGTTAACAAATTTCTCTTTTTCAAGAACGCTTTTCTACCCATTGCCATTCTGCATTTTATATACTCCGTACTGCGACCATTATTTCTTATTTTATTGCCCAAGTAACAAAACTCCTCTACCTCCTTTATTGCTTCGTTACCTAATCTAATTCCTTCAGCATCACCTGATTTTCTTAGACTGCACTCCATTACCCTAGTTTTTCTCTTGTTAATGTTCATCTTATATGCACCTTTCAGCACACTATCCATTCCGTTCAATTGCTCTTCCAGGTCCTTTGCTGTATCTGACAGAATTACTATGTCGTCGGCAAAACGCAATGTTTTTAATTCTTCCCCCTGAACTTTAATTCCTTCACCAAATTTCTCCTTGCTTTCCTTTATAGGTTGCTCAATGTACAAATTGAATAACATTGGAGAATGTCTACAACCTTGTCTTACTCCCTTTCCAAAATTTCTTTTGAACGAAAATAGCGTCAGCAGATAAAAAAAAAAGCGCTACAATACACATTACGATCGCAAATGTCATTTTATTTATTTATTTATTTGTATGTGTGTGTGTGTGCGTGTGTGTCTATCAGGTTTTACGTTCACTTACCACAACCTGGATTTATTTGAGATGTAATCCCAAACTTAATATATTATTATGTCTGGTCCCAACATGATACTACTAGTGGTCAAGTATCATGGAAGCGGCCTCCTTGGTCGAGGACAGGGAGTACTATCAAGCGCGGAGCGCGTGACGCGACCCCCGAGTCAAGTTTCGTCATCAATGACCCGCCGCTCAAACATTAACGCTGACCCATGAAATAACAAAAGCGTCCCGTCACGACAAGCTAATAATGACGGTACTTCTCTGCTCATTGCTACGCGCAGTTGTTACACAAGTGGCTTGAATGAACTCTTTTCCTCTAATTGCTCACAAATTAAAAAGAGGGGACAGCGAAACGAAATTTTAGAGTAGCCAGCTGAGTGGCGGTAAGGTACCAATTGTAATTCATTGCGTCAGAGAAAATATTGGCCTTCAGACAATCTACAGTTTGTGTATTAGGCCGCAGGGGATCGAATCCCGTCCCGACAAAATAATTTCCAAGTCCATCACCTCTGCCATTTGGCAATCAGTAAATATAATACTAAACGACTTTTGTTTCTCTTGATGACAAATTTGAGTATGTGACACTTGTAACATGTAGTGCTAAAATTTATTCAGATCGGTGGAACATTTTCAGCATACAGTTTCATTTCTTGTTTTCTATCCGGTGTTTTTTCTTCATTTTCGCAGTATCATTCTAAGTTCAATTAATGTAAGGATCATCGTTAATTTAAAACTCAGGTGTAGCAATAAAAAACTACTACTTGGGTACGATGTCAGAAACTGCCTAAGATTAAAAAACCGGTACACATTATTTTTTTTTTATTTGTCTTTTCATCTGATGGGAAGACACAAAAATATGGCCACTACGGTCGGGGGTTCGAATCCCCCCCTCGGGCATGGATATTTGTGCCGTCCTTAGTGTAAGTTAGTTCGTAAGTAGTTTGTAAGTTTACGGACTGCTGACCCCGTAGTTAAGTCCCATAAGCTATACAAACATTTGAACATTTTGAACAAAAATATGTCTCAGGGGCAACATTGTCAACATTCACAGAGACTAAGCCAACATGGATAGCCAAATAGATAATAAAATAATAAGTGCTATGACAAGAATAGAATGTAAAACCGAAAAGATAAACCAAATAGTTAATAAAAGAAGAAAGCGATACAAAAATATTCAATAGACACAAAGGGCATTGAAATAGAGGGGTTAGAAGCAGTGAACAACATCGCTAGGAACTAGTTGATTTCGACTTTATGAGAAACCTTACACCTTTTTAAATGAAGTTATCAAAACATAAGAAAATGTTAGGCGGCCAAGTAAATTATTTTACCTGCAATGAGAAAGAAGCGCTAGCGAATAAAATGCAGTCAAAAGAAGAAATAGAGTTATAATCCACAGCAGGTTATTCAGTAAAACGTATTTTCTAATTCAAAAAACATGTACATAGTTGTTAATAAGATGTTGGTGGATGCAGAATAAAAATTAAAGCGACTAGGTATAATCGTTCTAATTTCTTATTGTTCGTGATCAAAAGCTTACCAATAAAGAACAAAGGAGAAGAAAAGATCTAATAAACGCTTAAAATACTGTCTACTTTCGCAGGAAAAGGCAGACAGAGTACTTACTGTTTCAGAACGAATTTAGAAAAAGTAATAGAAAAAAATAGTCCATCAGTTTTACCTTCACCACTGTCGATGACACTTCATAAACAACTTGACCTACATCCATAATGATGTTTTGAAACGGCGCACATTGTATAGAATGATAGTACATGGAAACTGAATATTTCGTCCAGACGAAATCTGATGATAACCAACATCTCCTGAGATTTAATAATCCGCGAAGTCGTCACTAATGTCATATCTCTGCCTTGAAAGAAAATACCGCAAACTCGCAGTACAAGGGAAGGCCAAAAGAGATAGAAGAGATGATACTCATAAAAAATGCTAGATTGCCTCTCTACAACTCTTAAGATGCAAACTGAAAGGCTATTTTAAATAATCAGCCCAAAAAACAGATAGTAAAGGTGAGAAGACGTTAATTACTAGAAAGACTCATGGCTTAAGAAATCAGTTTAAGAACACACAGCGGTTCATATTTTGTTAAGAAGTGTAGGATTCGATTTCCTTTGAGTGGTCTGAAGGCAGATATTCACTCACTGATGATTATTTCAAGGCTGCTTAATTTTCATTGAGTGAAACTAGAAATTTTACAATGCTTAGTCATCGAACATACCAGAATTATTCGAGAATAATCAATTGTTAACAGTTATCACATGGGACATTCACTACTGAGAGAAAATGGTATACTAAATAATGAAGAAAAATTAATAATCTCCTCATATCATCAATACCACCGCAGTAAAATTAAGACATTAGAACTATGAAATGCCCAATTTCTGTATAAATGCAATACAATACGTACAGAGTTTCTGAAAACGAAATACAATCAGTGGTAAAAGTTATGATATACAACATAAATGGTAAGAATACATAAGTGTAGCAAACAATACTGAAGTGGTAGTGAAGATATAAATAGTAACCAAAAAGATATTTCATAAACAGTAAAGCGAGTTAACACAAAATTAATTAGGCAAGCCCACTGTCCTGTGTCTGTATTGTATCTTACGCCAAATTTTAAATTACACGAAATACATCATTCTGCGAAGAAATGTGTGCAAATCACTGACATGGGTTACATCAAAGCACTAGAGATGATCACTGTAATATATTTTCGCCGCTCTTACTGAGAATTTCTATTTGTTTTTGTTGCGTACCTTCTCACTACCTTATTCAGTACCCACTCAATAGTTTTTAATATCTTAATAATAGCCTTATTATTCTTCTTGGGTTAACGGTCTAAGACATCACGCACAGACCTACTCAGAGTGTCCGGAGAACGGCTTTCAAAAGTGGGATCTACTTTTTAACAGCCGCCAACCGGTCGATCGCATATGTATATTGAAGAAAACTTTGGAACAGCAACAACGTATACAGAGCAAATACACTTCACACTCTCCCCTCCTTAGTGACACAGGAAATCAGATTAGCAATCAGGATATAACAATAAAAAGTGCTCATTGCTTTGTATATGACAGTAATTTACATACTGGCGACTTAGATATTGTTCACTGGTATAACACAATTGTCTCCAAAGAAGCTCCGACACACATCGATGGTAAATGACGTCAGTCGTGGATTGTAAGAATGCAGAAACAGGTCTGAAGTAAGTCTCCGGCCGCGGTGGCCGAGGGGACTAAGGCGTACAGTCACGGTCTGCACGGCCACTACGGTCGGGGGTTCGAATCCCCCCTCGGGCATGGATATTTGTGCCGTCCTAGTTCGTAAGTAGTTTGTAAGTTTAGGGACTGATGACCCCGTAGTTAAGTCCCATAGACGATACAAACATTTGAACATTTGATTTTGAAGTAAGTCGCTGCTGTGACGACTTCTGACTGTCTCTCCAAGTTAAAGGCAGTCCACAAGACAGGAGGCACTGGCTGTCTCTTCCGCTTCAACGTTGAAAGTAACGGGCTATAAACAGCACCGTGATGCACACCCCACAAACAGTCTTTTTCCTCTCCCTATGGAAATATTAATGGGAACACAGATGGTTGCGAGATATGACCGAAAGGCCGTTGTGTCTTCGAGGAAAATTACACCACAAAGCATACATTGTTCCTAAAATGAGGTCAGCCTAACAACAGCTATACTGTACAGTATACACAGAAACATTGGTTTTGCCACGAATATTAAGGAGCAAGAATAATGACCTGAATTAACTCTGCTACTAAGAGAACTCCTGATTCGTTCTTTGCACAGCAACCAAATTATAAATTACAGGAATATACACAACGGAGCAGCTATCTCGTGGTCTAATACTACAAGCAGTGTAACACCACTCGCAGCAGATTGTAAACAGGGCATTAGGTGAATTCCGACGTTCAGCTCTTTCTTTCTTTCTACTTTTTCATTGAGGGTAGTGTAATACCACTCGCACCAGATTGTAAACAGGGCATTAGGTGAATTCCGACGTTCAACACTTTCTTTCTTTCTACTTTTTCATTGAGGGTAATCTAACTTACCAAGTTTTCCCCGGCTGGAAATACAGAGAATTAATGACGTCAGTAGTAAAGAGTGAATAACAATGTTCTGAAGTAAGCCGAAATATGCCGCTAGGTCTTCTGAATACTTATTCTCAGTGACAACGAACTATCCAATACAAGTACTCGTCATCCAGCTCCCAGGTCCTAAGAACCACACAGCCTGCAAGATATCGTTAAAGATGCCAGACACATCAATGTGAATTGCAGAGCAGTTATTTAGGAGAGAATGTAGATGCAGGTAAACAGTTCCGTGAGGTAAGCCCGGTCCTATGCTCGCTACTGTCATCATTTCCCATTCAGAATAATCTACGAAATTTTGTCCCTTAGCAAATACAGAGGTATATCAAGAGTAATTTGGCTACGCTGTCATTAATAGTGAAGAGCTACAACCTTTGCCCTGGAGTACCCACCTACTTTGACTTATTCTGACTCTTAATTTAGAACGAATTAGCGAGGAAATCCATAATACAATGGTTGATTCGCAATGTGTCATATTTTCCCTGGATGACGTTCAAATAGCAAATGTGAGGGAGCGATGGAAGTATAACAGGGCCGCAAATAGTGCCCTGAAATATGTTCCAACATTAAGCTCACTTCGAGCGACATTTCCCCATTGAGGACAATTTTTTTTTCTCTCTTCGGTACGAAATACAGATGGTAATTTATCTAAGCTGTCAAGAGCATAGAGAGAGAAAACACTCCCTTGAAGTCACTGGGCTACCAAGACTTCCGACTATTGAGTAAAAACTGTGCAAGCAAATCCTCAGGCATTGAAACCGCACAGGAGTTGAGAGATGCAAATTGTATGAGTCCATAAATAGTGCGGTGAAGTACATTCCAACGGCAGGCTCACGCCTAGCGTCATTTCTCCACAGAAAGCAGCTAACTAAGGCCTTTTTCCGCTACGACATATCGAGAAATATCGACATTAGGTGATTTATTTCGACAGTACTTAAGCACTACCTTGAGCTAAATAGACTAATGACGACTTCCGACTGTTTGTCCATAACGAGTACGAGCTGTGAAAGGAAATGCACAGAACAGCTGCTGAGTCATTACCACGAAAAAATCATATGACTGCCGCGTTCCAATACCACAGGCGCTGCGTCACGTTATTATGAAGGAACCATAAACAGTTCCCTGAGGTAAAGACCAGCTCTAAGCTCGATTGTGCCGTGCATTCGCATTCACATAAGTAAGTGTGTGTGTGTTTCTATAAGTCATGAACAGTAAAGCGCCAGAACCATTGTCCTGGAGTATTCAGCAACTACGATTAATTCTAACGCTCCAAATTTGGAACGAATTTGCAACGAAAACCCAAAAATAATTGCTCACTTGTTATATGCAATGCTTTAAAAGAGCGGCGATGAAAACACTCCTGAAATGGGAAATGAAAGTGGTATTGGTCTCTAAACAGTGCAATGGGGATATGAAAAATATGTCGTTTCTACCATGCTTTCCCATTGAGGACAACCGACTAAGATTTTAGTTGGGGTATTATTGTCTCGGCTGTTGCTAGGTGTTGTAGTCATACAACATGCTGATATGGAAATATTAGCAAGGGCCGGGATTCAAACCTGGATCTCCCGTGAACTGAGCAGTTGTGCTAACACTTGCGCCAGTCAGACACAAGGGCGTGACACACATTCACGGACTATAGCACTAAAGCAAGTAGTCAATCGAACCCAAATTCTCATATGTCGTCCTTGTTCTATGAACATTGCACTGCATATGATAATTTGGGTCAGACTGGTTATGAGATTCAGAAGTTCGTGAATGTATGTGGTTTCGTGCATGAGAGGTGCAAGGGATAGTACAATTACCCGGTAAGCAGGAGTCCCTGGTTTGAATCTCGGAACAGACAGCAATTTTAATATGCCCATATTGTATGACTACAGCACATACCACCAGCTGACACAAAACACCCCAACCAAAATCTATATTTAGGACAAACGAAGCATCACATACCGCCATCACATCTCCGAAAGAACGGCCGCCACAATTCTTAATTACAATCTATCAATACTTTTAACATGACTGCGTCGCAGCAACGTTAAAGGATAGCAAATTAATAATCAGCCAGCCAGTTGCAATAATAGTAATTTAATAAACTAGACCTCGGTTTCGAAGGATATAAACCGGTCTTCTTCAGAAATAAATGTTATACCTTCAGACAATATGACATCATAAATTACAAATTCATAATCATTATCCCTGAAATATACGTCATACCAAGCCTATTGTCGAAAGCATTGCGATATACAGAATCAGAATAAAACTGTTACTTACTATACTTGCATATCACAGTAATTCCACATCCCTATGATCTAGGGTATTTGATCTAAGACTGAAATATATGTCAGCGAATTTGGAGTCATTCACGCCTGAATGATATGCAAGTAAAGTAAGTTACAGTTTTATTCTGATTCTGTATTTAACGATATTTTAGTCAACAGGCTTGGTATGACGCATATTTCAGGCATAATGATTATGAATTTGTAATTTATGATGTCATATTGTCTATAGGTATAACATTATTTCTGAAGAAGACGGGTTTATATCCGTCGAATCCGTGATAAAGTTTATTAAACTACTGTTATTGCAACTGGTTAGCTGATTATTAATTTGCTACAATCTATCAAGTTTCGCTTGGTACTAAACACGGAGCTATATTTCCAAATATAAATGTACTAAAAAAAAAAAAATTACTTCGAAGTCACTGATTCTAGCTCTCTAAATTTTAAACGCATGAGCAAGGAAATCCAGAATGCAATTGATGACATGTTACGTGTAAATGACCAAGAAGGAGTTGAAAATTCACACGAGTTATAAGGTGCAAATACAGTAGTAAGTGCCCTGAGGTAAAACCCGGTTCCAAGCTCGCTTTTGGCGCCCTTCTCCATCCAAAAAATATGAAAATATTAGGAAGGGCCTAGTTTCGAACCCGGATGTCCCACGTACTAGGCAGTTGTACTAACACAAGCGCCAGCCAGGCACAAGGGCTTCACACACAAACACGGACTATTCATATTCTCATATGTCGTCTTTGTTCTTTGACCGGTGTGCTGAAAATGAGAATTTTGGTGAGATTGGGTGTGAACTTCCAGTAGCTTGTCAATGTATGTGAAGCTTTCGTGCATGGGAGGTGCAAGGGATAGCACAATTACCCTGGTAATCAGGAGACCCTGTTTCGAATCCCGTCACTGGCAGAAATTTCCATATGTCCATGTTGTATGACTACAGCACATACCAGCAGCTGAGACAAAAATACCCAAACAAAATTTATATTTAGAACTCCAGCATCACACATCGCCATCACATCGAGGAAAGAACGGACGCCGCAATTCTTAATTACGGGCTAACAAGTTTCGCTTGGCACTAAACACGGAGACATATTTACAAATATATATGTACTTCACGAGTAATAATAATAAATTTGGTGGAGATGTATTACCGTCTTTAGCAACTAAATGAAAGGCGTTGTTTTTGTGTGCCATACGCGTTTCGCTTCCTTATTGTGAAGCATCATCAGTGGTGGATTTCTGTGTTATTCCATGTGTGTCTTCATGGAGATGCTTTTGAGGTCTTCAGTTGGATACGGTATTTTCGTTCTTGATAAAACCCCTTGCATCAAGAACGAAAATACCGTATCCAACTGAAGACCTCACAAGCATCTCCATGAAAACACACTTGGAATAACACAGAAAACCACCACTGATGATGCTTCACAATAAAGAAGCGAAACACGTATGGCACACAAAAACACGCCTTTCATTTAGTTGCTAAAGACGGTAATACACCTCCACCAATTTCATATGCAACTAAGGACGACGGAAATCGAAAAATTGATAATAATAAATTACTTCGAAGTACCCAGCTACAGTTACTGATTCTAGCTCTCCCAATTTGGAACGCATTAGCAAGGAAATCCAGAATGCAACGTGTAAAGTACCGAGGCGGAGTTTAAAATTCACACGTGTTGGAAGGTGTAAATACAGTAGTATGGGCCCATAAACAGTGCCCTGGGGTAAAACCCGGTTGTAAGCTCGCTTCTGTCGACCTTTCCCACTAAGGACGGCCTTCGAAGTGTACTGCAAATGAGAATTTGGGTTAGACTGGGTATGAGCTTCCAGTAATTCGTAAATGAATGTGAAGCTTCCGTGCTTGGGAGATGCAAGAGGTAGCACAATTGCCCAGTAATCAGGAGACCCTGTTTCGAATCCCGTCACTGGCAGATATTTTCATATGTCCATCATTGTATGACTATAGCACATACCAGCAGCTGAGGCAAAAATACCCAAACAAAATTTGTATTTAGAACTCCAGCATCACACAGCGCCATCAAATCAGGAACGGACGCCGCAATACTTAATTACTATCTAACAAGTTTCGCTTGGTACTAAACACGGAGATATATTTCAAAATATATATGTACTTCACGAGTATTAATAATAAATTTTTTCGAAGTATCCAGCTACAGCCACTGATTCTAGCTCTCCCAATTTGGAACGCATTAGCAAGGAAATCCAGAATGCAATTGCTGTCTTGTTACGTGTAGAGTACCGAGGCGTAGTTGAAAATTCACACGAGTTGGAAGGTGTAAATACAGTAGTATGGGCCCATAAACAGTGCCCTGAGGTAAAACCCGGTTGTAAGCTTCTTTGGGCGCCCTTTCCCATCGAGGACGGCCTGCGAAGAGTAGTGCAAATAAGAATTTGGGTGAGATTGGGTGTGAACTTCCAGTAGTTCGTGAATGTGTGTGAAGCTTTCGTGCATTGGAGGTACAAGGGATACCACAATCGCCCGGTAATCAGGAGACCCTGTTTCGAATCCCGTCACTGGCAGAAATTTTTATATGTCCATTTTGTATGACTACAGCACATACCAGCAGCTGAGACAAAAATACCCAAACAAAATTTATATTTAGAACTGCAGCATCACATAGCGCCATCACATCAAGGAAAGAACGGACGGCGCAATTCTTAATTACATTCTAACAAGTTTCGCTTGGTACTAAACACGGAGATATATTTCGAAATATACTTGTACTTCACGAGTAATAATAATAAATTTCTTCGAAGTATCCAGCTACAGCCACTGATTCTAGCTCTCCCATTTTGTAACGCATTAGCGCGGATATCCATAATGCAATTGCTGTCTTGTTACGTGTTGAGTACCGAGGCGGAGTTGAAAATTCATACGAGTTGGAAGGTGTAAATACAGTAGTGTGGGCCCAGAAACAGTGCCCTGAGGTAAAACCCGGTTGTAAGCTCGCTTCTGGCGCCCTTTCCCACTGAGGACGGCCTGCAAAGTGTACTGCAAATGAGAATTTGGGTTAGACTGGGTATGAGCTTCCAGTAGTTCGTGAATGTATGTGAAACTTCCGTGCATGGGAGATGCAAGAGATAGTACAATTGCCCAGTAATCAGGAGACCCTGTTTCGAATCCCGTCACTGGCAGAAATTTTCATATATCCATATTGTATGACTACAACACATACTAGCAGCTGAGACAAAAATACCCCAAAAAATTTATATTTAGAACTGCAGCATCACACAGCGCCATCACATCAAGGAAAGAACGGACGGCGCAATTCTTAATTACAATCTAACAAGTTTCGCTTGGTACTAAACACGGAGATATGTTTCCAAATGTATATGTACTTCACGAGTAGTAACATTAAATTTCTTCGAAGTATCCAGCTACAGCCACTGATTCTACCTCTCCCAATTTGGAACGCATTAGCAAGGAAATGCAGAATGCAATTGCTGTCTTGTTACGTGTAGAGTACTGAGGCGAAGTTTAAAATTCACACAAGTTGGAAGGTGTAAATACAGTAGTATGGGCCCATAAACAGTGCCCTGAGGTAAAACTCGGTTGTAAGCTCGCTTCTGGCGCCCTTTCACATCGAGGACGGCCTGCGAAGTGTACTGCAAATGAGAATTTGGGTTAGACTGGGTGTGAACTTCCAGTAGTTAGTGAACGTATGTGAAGCTTTCGTGCATGGGAGGTGCAAGGGATAGCACAATTGCCCGGTAATCACGAGACCCTGTTTCGAATCCCGTCACTGGCAGAAATTTCCATATGTCCATGTTGTATGACTACAGCACATACCAGCAGCTGAGACAAAAATACCCAAACAAAATTTATATTTAGAACTGCAGCATCACACAGTGCCATCACATCAAGGAAAGAACGGACGCCGCAATACTTAATTACTATCTAACAAGTTTCGCTTGGTACTAAACAGGGAGATATATTCGAAATATACTTGTACTTCACGAGTAATAATAATAAATTTCTTCGAAGTATCCAGCTACAGCCACTGATTCTAGCTCTCCCAATTTGGAACGCATTTGTAAGGAAATCCAGAATGCAATTGCTGTCTTGTTACGTGTAGAGTACCGAGGCGGAATTGAAAATTCACACGAGTTGGAAGGTGTAAATACAGTAGTATGGGCCCATAAACAGTGCCCTGAGGTAAAGCCCGGTTGTAAGCTCGCTTCTGTCGCCCTTTCCCACCGAGGACGGCCTGCGAAGTTGCATCCCGTGCAAAACGTGGACTGCCGCGATACGGCGGCGAGGCGACGGCTGCGGCGGCGGCGGGGGCGGGGGCGTCGGCGGAGTCCCGCCCCCGCAGTCATCGGCGCAGAAATCATCGCTCGGGTAATTGATTTGCCGGCGGTGCGCGGCGCGGCCGTGCGCCGCCCCCCACCACGGCGCGGCCCCGCCCCCTCCTCCCCCCTCCCCCCTCCAGGGCGGCGCCAGCCGCGCGCCACTGGTCTTGGGCGCGCACGGCGAAGCGCGCCTCTGCTCACTCAGGACCGCGCAGTCGCCGCTTCCTCGAGCCCCGTGACTCAGCGCAGCGCCCGCGCAGCGACCAGGCGCCCGCGGTGCATGGAGGAGCCCCTGCAGACGCGCTCGCGGCCGCCGCGCGCCACCCAGTGAACATGCTGATAACGACGAACGCGCTCGCGCCGCCGGCCAACTGCAGCGACCTCAGCGTCAGCAGCCTGTGCTGCCTGCCCAGCCGCGCCGCGCCCTCCTGGGGCAAGATGGACCTGCCAGGGGTGCCACCGCCGCTCACCACCTCCGCCGCCGTCGCAATGTTGCCCAGCCTGCCGTGCTCGCCTGCAGGTCAGTCGCACTGTGTTTATCATAGTCAACACCTCCCCACTGTGTCATACCCCCCAAAAAAGTGCTTCTTCGTGCCACCTAGTTGTACACCGTTTGTTTCGAAAAGTGGTCGGCGTTCCTTTATTTATTTGTATGTGTTTGATGACACAATCACGTAACTATCTGGCAGTGTCGTGACAGATTTCGCCTGGCCAGTGGTCATTTTCCAGTATAGGCGATGCCAGTAGTTTTATATCTGTATACTCACTCCGCAATTCGTCATACTGTGTGTAGTGGAGGGTGTCTCGTGCCACTACACCGAGGAAGGTGACGCAGTGGTCACACACTGGACTCGGAAGAACAGTGGTTCAAATCCACATCCGGCCATCCACACCGCGACGGTTTCCTTGAAACAGTATGGACGATTTCCTATGGTCCTATAGTTGCGCCGGCCGCGGTGGCCGAGGGGACTGAGTCGCTCCAGTCACGGTCTGCACGGCCACTACGGTCGGGTGTTCGAATCCCCCCTCGGGCATGGATATTTGTGCCGTCCTTAGTATAAGGTAGTTGATAAGTAGTTTGTAAGTTTAGGGACTGATGACCCCGTAGTTAAGTCCCATAAGCTTAACAAATATTTCAACATTTTTTCCTATAGTCGCTACCGTCATCCTTCCCCATTGACAATAATCTACGAATTTTTGTCCCTTAGGAAATACAGAGGTATATCAACAGTAATTTTGATACGGTATGTCATAGTGAAGAGCTACAAACTTTGCCCTGAAGTACCCACCTACTTTGGCTCATTGTGACTCTTTTAATTTAGAACGAAATAGCTTCTTCTTGCTACCCTATTGTGGATACCTGCTGTACATCGTTTGTCTCGAAAAGTGGTCGGCATACCTTTATTTATTTGTATGTGTTTGATGACACAATTACATAAATATCTGGCAGTGTCGTGACATATTTCGCCTAGCCAGTGGTCATTCTCACATAGGCGCTTGCTGCAAGTAGTTTTATATCTGTATACTCACTCCGCAATTCGTCATACTGTGAGTAGTGGAGGGTGTCTTGTGCCACTACCACAGAGCGAGGTGGCGCAGTGGGAACACACTGGCCTCGCATTCGGAAGGACTGTGGTTCAAATCCACATTCTGCCATCCACACTGCGATGGTTCCTTTGAAACAGCATGGACGATTTACTATAGTTCTATAGTCGCTACCGTCATCCTTCCCCATTGACAATAATCTACAAAATTTTGTCCGTTAGGTATATCAACAGTAATTTCGCTACGGTATGTCATTAATAGTGAAGAGCTACAACCCTTGCCCTGAAGTACCCACCTACTTTGACTCATTCTGACTCTTAATTTAGAACGAACTAGCTTCCTCGTGCTACCCTATTGTGGACACCTGCTGTACATCGTTTGCCTCGAAAAGTGGTCGGCATACCTTTATTTATTTGTATGTGTTTGAAAACATAATCACGTAACTATCTGCCAGTGTCGTGACAGATTTCGCCTAGCCAGTGGCCATTCTCACTGTATAGGCGCTTGCTGCAAGTGGTTTTATATCTATGTACACACTCCGCAATTCGTCATACTGAGTGTAGCATATGGTGCCTCGTTCCATTACACCGAGCGAGGTAGCGCAGTGGTAACACACTGGACTCCGTTCGAAAGGACTGGTTCATATCCGCTTACTGTCATCCACATTTAATTTATCCATGATTTCCCTAAATCACTTCAGGCAAACGTCGCCATAGTTCCTTTCAGTGTGCACGGCCGAATATCTTCCTCATCCTCATCCAAAAATCCGAGCGCGAACTCCGCCTCTAAAGACCACGCTATCGATGGGATATAAAACAGTAACATTCCTCGCTTCGCTATAAATTGCAGTAATGTGGTTGCAACAGCCACATGCGCATACTGTCATCAGTCGAGTTATGCTATGTCATATATGTCTATATGACAACTCCATAGTCTCAAGCAGTTTATACTTCCTTGTTGAAAGCTTGCAACATCAATGCAAGCAGTCAGGGAACAAATTACGGCCGGCCGCGATGGCCGAGGGGACTGAGGCGCTCCAGTCACGGTCTGCACGGCCACTACGGTCGGGGGTTCGAATCCCCCCTCGGGCATGGATATTTGTGCCATCCTCAGGATTAGCTAGTTCATAAGTAGTTTGTAAGTTTCGGGACTGATGACCCCGTAGTTAAGTCCCATAGACTTTACAAACATTTGAACACATTACGCCGACCCAGCTATATCCATTTCTTCTCTGTTATACTCCCATACACAGAGAGGAAAAAGCCAATGTTTACATGCTTCTGTAGCAGCCCTAATTCGGGATGACGATGGTTCAAACCCGTCCACGGCCATCCAGATTTAGGTTTTCCGTCATTTCCCCCGGTCGCTCCAGGCAAATGCACGGATGGTTCCTCTCATTGTGTGCGGCCGATTTTCTTCCCCATCCCTGACAAATATGCCATCGCAAATGATTACGGTGTTGATAGGACGTTAGACAATAAATCTTACTTCCTTCTTTTCTACGCTAAATGTAAGTTTGCGTCAGTAGAATCGTTCTACAGTCCGCTTCAAATTCCGGACCTCTAAATTTCTTCGACAGTGCTTCTCGAAAAGAACGTCGCCTTCCCTGCAGCGATTGGGAATTCGAGTTCCCGAATCATCTCTGTAACACTCGCATGTTGATCGAACCTACCAGTAACAAACCAAGTAGCCCGCCTCTGAATTTCTTCATATGGTTTTCTTTCATCCGATCTAGTGGGGACACCAAACAATAGAGAAATACCCAATAAGTGTTGCACAAGCGTTCTACACGTGATCTCCTCTACAGATGAATCACATCTTCTCAAAATTCTTCCAATAAACAATTGGCAATAACTTCCTCACAATTGTCCATGAATAATCCACTTAATTTTCCTCTGCATCGTTTGCGACTAGATACTGAATCGGAACGACTGTCTTATGCAGCACATTACTGATGGTACATTCGAACTTTAAGGAATTTATTTTTATAATTATTTCCATCAGCTTAAAATTTTATATATTCAGAGCTAGTTGTCAGTCATTCCAGCGACTAGAAATTTTCTGTAACTCATCTTGCATCCTACTAGTCAGTCAATAACTACATCTTCCCGCAAGGAAAAAGTTTTCAATAACTTCAGTCGACGCTGATCACTGGCTGTTCAAAACTTCTTATGATTCTTTTGAAACTGTTGTAAGTAAATATTTAAAAACGATAATAATTAGTCATGGTCATGGAGTAAACAGCTCTCAGCTAGCCTGTGTCATTCAGATCGTGTCGTTTAATTACATGTGAACTATAATTTGCCCCTCTCATTTTTCTAGAAAGACGATTTCTGGAATGTTTCTATGATCTTCAAACTGAAAACTGGTATGATGCAGTTCTCCATACAACTCTATCATGTGCAGACTCTTCATTCTCAAAAAACTACTACTGTCTCAACCCTTTTTGAAACTGTTTAGTGTATATTATGTCCCTCTGGTTTACTCCATAAATTTTTATCTCCACACCTTTCTCCAGAGCTAAACTAGACGATTTCTGGAATGTTTCTATGATCTTCAAACTGAAAACTGGTATGATGCAGTTCTCCATACAACTCTATCATGTGCAGACTCTTCATTCTCAAAAAACTACTACTGTCTCAACCCTTTTTGAAACTGTTTAGTGTATATTATGTCCCTCTGGTTTACTCCATAAATTTTTATCTCCACACCTTTCTCCAGAGCTAAACTGGTGATCACCTGTTACCTCAGAATGCAACATATCAACGTAGTTTAGTAAGCTGTGTCCTCCGCCACGCACAAATGGGTGGATTGCGGAGTATGTACGAAGATTAGTAGATGTATTTTCGATAACGTAATGAAAAGTACGGCATAGTTACTGACAGTCGCTGATGAATATAATTCAGTTTTTTCAACCGGTGACCTCAAACTTTTGGAAGCGCGCTAAATATTGCCTATAGCTTCAACGAATCTGTGTAAAATTTCCTGTCTAACTCTCTTCCCCTTGTGCTAATAATACTAAATAGAAAGCTGTTCTTGGCGGAGAAAGTTGTTAAATTCCAAGCTGATATATCTCAGTCCCATATTTCCTTGTCGTGTGACATAGGTTAGCCATGTACAATCACCATATCAAACATCTTCATAAAACAATCATAGATGTAGGTTTAGAGCGTACTTAGTCATCCGCCTTTCGTTTCAGTAAGGGTATGAACGACAAATGTTTCTGTTACTACCACGTATTAATTTATGTATTTTTTTTTTCCACGCAATCCCCATGATCCTATATTAGTTTGCAGTATTTGTGATCTGGTTCTACTGAGTCTGAAGCTATTAGCAAATAAATAATCAAATCCATTCGGCATTAGTATGTGTCCTTTTCGCGTGTTCTTGTGCTTGATGACAATTTTTACAGCACATACTACATATATTCTTTTGAATTATAAGTTACCGATAACTTATTTTGGATAATACTACAAACATTTTATTTAGTTCAAGCCTACATTACACCACGAAATTCTTAATTCCGTGATAGCTTTCGCTTGTAATTGCCTGACTTCATTTCACTACAGTTGTCGGATGTACGTTCACAGTTGTCAATGACTGCAGGCAAGCCGATGCTCTAAAATATATTCTGTATTGACCCTTTATCTTGACTATTTTGCGACAATTTATAGTTGCCAAGGTTTTTCCTGACTAGTTTTCTCCACTTGCTGTTATTCGTTTTCCTCTTACTGACAGTACTAAAGATGTCTGAGGTGACTTCAGCTGTTCATCCAAGTCATCAAGTGACTTCTCGTACGAGAAATAACAATAACAGGAAATGTATACTTAGGCTTCTGCCGTCTACGTTGTCATACTATTTTTCTTACATACAGGGCGTCACGACTTAGATTCCTCTATCAGAATGACGTCGTCCCAGCGAAAAACTGAACTGGCAACTTGATAATTTCTTTTTTGTAGTTTCCGCATTGATTTCTACGAACTATAAACATCCTACCAACATTCTTATGTGAGGCTTTCTTTAAACGTGTCAGACATTGTTAAAATGTAATCTGTCAGCTTAATTCAAGCATTATTGACACTCCGGTAGATAAAATATAGAACTTTGCCATATTTAGTAAGTAGACCAATTAAGAAACAAATAAAAGAGATCGAAACATTAAAAATAAGAACGCCATTCGAAATCAAGAAGTGCTAAAGTACTTTTTCACAGACACCCAATAACATCAACTCACCCTTCAATCTCCTATTCTGTTGATTTATGCAATGATAGTGACAATGAGTTAGAATTTTTGTAGTTATTTTAGGTGTAGCTCCACCTAAAAGAAGTAGCTGAGTTCTGGCATTCCTACATTATGTTATCTGTCGCAAGTAGTTGCTGTTCACAGATTTCGGTAGGCCTACGTCCCGACGTCTTCAGATTTGCAAGTAATGGCCAAAAACTTTTCTTACAATCTGTGATTTTACTGCTATATAAAACAGCAAAGATCATCAATGAGGAAACTGTTGTTTACTTTTTTATATACGCTGCAACATTATTATACTTTTGTTTTACATAATGAGTGTGTAATATGTATCAGAATTAATAAAGTGGTGGCTTAATTCTTACCCTATTGTACGTTACACTAATTTTGAGTATGCTATCAAATCGCTTACATTGTTAAATGGCAATTACTTCGATTTGAAGTCGCAGACAGAAGCTAGCTGGAAATTTATCTCACTACCGTCAGCCACTTTACACTTCCTGTCAAATCGATTACGCTTGTTTGTAGATTAACTCGTAGACTTTAATTGTCTGAATGACATTTTGTTTGTGTCTCACTATCATTACATTTTGTGATTGCACTAACTTACAAATGGTACAAAAATTGAACAAGTATTTTACTATAAAATTTCTCAAGTTCTACATTATTTTAGAATGAATTAGAACAGATTAATGTTTTCTTGGTGTTCCACGATATTATGAAAAACATCTTTTTCTAATTATACTTATATCCTTCAAAAAACAAAACAAAATATTCGATTAATAAGTAATTGTACGCATGACAAAGCCCTTTCTCATACATGAATTATTAGGTTTTTAGTCGATTTCGTATAATAATAGCCACAAATTAAACTCAATATTATGTAAACATATGTTCCTAGGAATATAATGTTCACCAACTCACATTGATGAAACGTTATTCACATCAGCTCCTATGAATTTTCGACAGAGCACATTTTGTTAATAGCTTGAGCTATATATATAAGCAATGGCTTACGAAATAAATTGTCTAGAAACACGCTGAATGCCCCTATTTTCAACTGGATAAAAATTTCATGTCCATAAAAAAAATCCTCGAGTCCGTACTGCCAAGAGCCATTTCTAGAGTCTTCCATTGTTATATCCATTATTCATATTTGTACTGGATGATCCAATCCGTATATTTGAAACAACTTATAACTGCAAATTTACTGGTAAATCCATTAGATAAAAATATTTCTGCGTTGTCAAAACAATATATTCAGAGACGAAATCGCAACAATTTTCCATACTTGGTAAAAGATGTTTTCGAAATATCTGATAATATTCCACAGAGATAATTCCTACAACAATGTAGCCTGAACGAGTGACAATATACGTATTTGGGAGTAACTTTTTAACGCTACAAGTGACTTTTAGTTTTCAACAGCAGCCTGTGTATTGCCGTGATACAGATGTTTCCCAACAATTAGAATATTATGTCAGCTATTCTTATCACATTTAAGGCAAGTACGTAATAAAAATAAGTAGAATACAAATAAACAAGTATTTAAAAAATAAAATGTTATAAATTTAAAGAATATCTTTAGCTTCAAAAATTAAAAAAGTAAATAATTAAATTACAGCTACTTCGCTGCGTTGGTCAACAGGAAGAGGAAGTTATGTGAATTCCCACATTAGATGTGGCATCTTCCACAATGACTGTACAGAAGACAAGCTCGCGTTAGCATATTACATAGGCGTAGTCATGTACACACATTACTTTTATTGAAGTCTGTGTAATATCACATTCAAAACACCATCTGACTTAAAGTTATGATAATAAATATGCCTAAATAAATAAAAACATCGCACTAGATTTTTCCGATACAATGTGAGAATGAATGTTGTAAGTTAGATAGTATTTTCAGCTGCCTAAAACATCAGGAATTAATGTACAAGTACTTCCTACGGATCCTTACAAATTCAGTTTTGTGGCCCTTCTGAAATATTTCGGAGGCATATTCATTTTACTTTTAGTAGAGGCCCCTCTGGCGTATTTATTATTTAGTAATATTCCTAATAAGTGAACGCTGTGCTGGACGCTTGCTATCTTATAGTATCGGGTTCATTTTCTTTGTTATCGCAGTTACTTCGTATTCACCAACACACTTGATACTTTCTCCAAATTCTCCTACATTTCCGTAAGATTAGTCCACTGCGATATTTTCTTGAAGACAATGTCATCAGCAGTATAGTCTAATATTCTGTTTATCCCATCGTATCAGTTGCAGTACTTACATATTTTGAGAATAGTAGTGGTCCTATCGCTTCGTTTGAAAACACAAATGTGCGCTATGTACTATACGTCCTGCTTTCCATGAGTCAAAAATTCATCGATTCAATGCGATATTTGTGTAGATATTCCGTATTATCATGTTTCACTTAGCACTGGACTATGAGTTAGAGTGCCGAAGGCCTATCCCAGCACCAAAGAAGAGCTTATTTACCTTCACCTACTATCGGCGAAATACAATCTGTGATTAAAGTAAGACCACCTTCCAAATGGGTGAATACTGTGAAGAATCGTAAAAAAAAAAAAAAAAAAAAAAAAAAAAAAAAAAAAAAAAAAAAAAAAAAAACCTGCGCGTACGGAAACGGTACCTCGAATATTTCAACCATGTGACTGGGCATTCTGACAGAAAAACGGTCGCTATTTCTTTTTTTTTAAATAGGTACCCTGCCACCGCTACAAACAGTCCTATACAGAAAACTCTGGAAGACTAAAATGCTCCTGTGCTGTAAAATAAGATATAACATAAATGCAACAATTGCATATAAACATGGAAACTTTCCCTTCCACAAAGGGAAAAGCCGAAAACGCTCCGGCAGAACAACTATTACACTACAACGTAAACAAAATGCATATATATTCTGTAGCGGGACCATTAGTAAAACATAAATGGCGTAAAGGAAAAAGAACTGTAACAAGGATATGTCACAACTGAACACAAGGGGATACACCATCTTCCTAATGGTCCACAAGTGAGAAGAAAGAAAACAAATCGACCTACTCCAATGGGTCATAAAGTAAATGGTAGATCCACTTTCCGCGTCAAGAAATGACCAAAGAACATGTACGAAAGTTTTCATACTCAATAGGTATTCCACTGAATAACATAAGTGCGAGTTATCGTCTTATGGCACGGTGGTGGCCATGGACAAGAGCCACCGTGAGAAAGATGGCGTAAAGTTCGTCGTAGGAACGGTACGCTTTCGCCTGGTGGTGGGCATTCCATAAATATGTCGTGAACTCCACCCCGTCCCCGAGGCGGAGGGGGATCATTGCAAAGGCAGAGTGCCCCAGTAACCACAGGGGTGCGGGGGTGCAGAAGACACACGGAGACAATGGAGCCAATGTTCACTTGTGTCAGGAACATTGCACAGTGGACAGTTTGGCGAGACAATTTTATGTATGTCGGCGAGGCGCTGATTCGTCTATGTTCGGAATACTGGAACTCGGAACAATGAGACTCGTTGTTCACAAATTAAAAAAAAAAAAAAAAAAAAAAAAAAAAAAAAAAAAAAAAAAAAAAAAAAAAAAAAAAAAAAAAAAAAGATGATCTGTAAATTTTACAGCATATTCTCCAATAAAGTTACTTCCTGTTTACTGTTTTGTCATAATGTTCAAATGTTTGTAAATCTATCGGTCAACTGCGTGGTCATCAGTCCGTAGCTTACAAATTACTTAAAACTAGGTAAACTAACCTAAGGATAACACACACACCCATGCCCCAGGGAGGACTTGAACCTCCACGGCGAGCAACCGCGCGCTCCGCAGCTAGACGCTTTAGATATCTCGGCTACTCCACCGTGGCTGTTTTGTTATAGTCTGGCAAGTACAACGAGCCTCTGCACAATAATCTTCAGGAAAGACGGTCACCAACATAAGAATATACCAACATTTTACTACACCGTGCTGCAGTCTAGACTTTCCAAAATTTGAACCAGTTTATGCACTCAAAAACTTTTCCATTCACGAAAAAGGATCATTAGGAGCCAAAGTGACTAAAAACATCTGAATCAACCAGGAACCTAAATATAAATCAGGGAATAGCATAAAACCAGGCCGGCCGCGGTGGCCGAGGTGACTGCGGCGCGCAAGTCACGGTCTGCACGGCCACTACGGTTGGGGGCTCGAATCCCCCATCGGGCATGGATATTTGTGCCGTCCTTAGTGTAAGCTAGTTCATAAGTAGTTTGTAAGTTTAGAGACTGATGACCCCGTAGTTAAGTCCCATAAGCTATACAAACATTTGATTTGATTTGATTTTATAAAACCAGTCGAATAACATTTTCTCGACACATAAACAGATAAGATACAACGCCCAACCGGTACAGAAAATTATTAGCGAAGTTCTTAATTAACGAAATCCTCTCGGCCTTTCGTCCTCCTGACTGGGTTCAAAATTCTACGACATTTGGATTAGTGTCATTATAATAATCTTGTGACCCAAGTGATGACATTCAACAACACTCAGTGAAATTTGAGCGCAGCCACCCGCATAGAAATCTGAGAAGAATTCGACAGCGAGGAAGTCTACGTTCTTGGCAATTTCTCTTCACGAACTCCCTTAAGAGCTCTTTAACAGGGAACCTGCTTCGGTCGTAAAACGCGCCCCGCCGTGAGTGCGTCGTCTTTTGAGATTACACTGGCGGCGAACATCTGCCGCTTGACCGCACAATGCCTGCCCTTCCTGTGGTCGTTAATGACCGGAAAAGCACTGCTTGGCCCTGATTTAAACAACCTACCGCAACCTTTCGCGCACCTACCTGCCCTCTTGACCTGTTTAACAGCTGGAGCAGTGATAAGTGCCATCTCAATCCCCGGTGCCGTGTTCTTCGCGAGCATCTCCTGCCCCGGATAAGCGCGGTCGCCCCCACCAGACCCTGTGCACGGCCAAGCGCCCACGCACCCCTGCACGCGCTTCGGCTGCCCGTAGCAGAAGCGTGACGAATTGCGCCTTGTTTTCCACGGGCCGGAAAATAAATTACCGGTGACATCTGTCACAGTCGACAGTCCTCGTTACACAGCCAATTCTTTTCATAGCTCTGCGCAGTAATAACATCGGAATGCACCACAATTTTTGCCGCAAAATGGCGGGAGTTAGTAACGTCACTCGTTTGGCATTGCGGGATGTTACGCAAGTACGCGAACGGGAAATCTTTCTGATTTATGAGAATACTAGCTGAAAACCCGGTGTTGCCCGGGTATTTATTTATTCCTGACTTTTTCATTTGTACAAGGGCTGTATGTCTATAAAATCTCTTGGGAATACAATTAGTAGTAAAGAAGTAATAGATTAAAACTTGGTGCGTGATGGGGCGGTTTTCCACTATCGTTTCTGTTTATGTGCTCATATCTCATGAACTACGTGTCTTACTGTGATACAATTTAGAAGGTACACTCAACTATATGCGGGTACACCGTCTGTAAAATTTCCTGCGGCTACGATTTGTAGTATATAAATTATAAATTGTAACGTCATACCGGGAGCCGTATTCTTACTCCATAAACAGCGGAAAATTAGTAAGCGAGAAACTTTTTTCCTTTCATCGTTTTACTATGGACGCCAGCGAGAAAAAGTTTAATAAAGGTTTGAAATTATGTTTAAAGTTTGTTGCAAGTCGCTAAGTACTGTCATTCTCATACAGTGTATTTAGAAAGTCTCGCTGCATTATATGGCATTTTTTTTTCAATTTCTATTGGTTATGACGTCATATCTTTTGAACCATGTGCCGTATGTGATTCTTAACCATGCAGTAATTGTTACCTCACGGTAAGGAATGTGTGTACCAAATTTGGTAGAAATCGATCCTATGGTTTAGGAGAAAATGAGCAGCATTGTCGCAAAATGCAGCAGTTTTTGGCGCATCTCATTGTTTATGGCGTCATATCTCGTGAACTACATATCGTATGTGATTCTTACACTTACGGCGAACGTCCTCGTGGATTGAAGCTTACGTGTACCAATTTCATAAAGATTGGAACAAAACTGTAGATTTGTATGCAACACGTACAAACATACGGACACTCTGCTTTATATATTAGAAGATAACCACAATTCTGTGTTTTGACTTAGATGCAATATTCACCTTTAAAATTTGAACAGAAGCATCTTATAAATATCTGGCAAATAATTTCGTTAATGATAACATTATTAATACGTTAACAGGGAAATAGAAGAACGGATTTGTTATATTACCTGTGCAAGAAGACCAATGAAACTTACATCATTCGAAAGGTGCTTTGTGATAGTGAGTACAATACAAAAATTATACAAGGTTTGGGGCAAAAGTCATGGTAGCTTTCTATTATTTACTAGCTTAAACCCGCGGCTCCGCTCGCGTGTTGGTTGATTATGTTTCCTTATTCGCATGTTTATCCTTACAGAGAAGGAGCGGAAGACATTGTAGCACGCATAGACCAAAGATATGGTCTGTGGCATCACGTTTCTCTGTATATAACGTCCTTGCTATAGAGTCGCAAACGTCATCGCTGGCCTTCAGTTCGAATTTTTCTTATAGTTTGACGACTTTCAACCACCGTATCTTTCCACCCCCTTATAGCTATCGGCATGGAACTGCTATGATGTACAATGGGAGACTTCGGAGAACAATTACACACAGATCATTCGTTTGCGTTCTGTAGTTTTCACTGCAGAACGAAATATTAAAAGACATACACGTAGAATTCTATATACACCGATAACTCTCCATCCCAGTATACTCCACCCTTTTATCATTATCAACCCTCAAGCAACAATGAAACCAATAAAACCATTTTCAAAGAGTACATATAATTTTCAAAGAGTAAATATAATTTTCAAAGAGTAATTATTGTTCCGCATTTCGCGGTATATTCTTCAAATTACTAAATATCTATCAGATCGCTATAAAACCGTGCCTAAAACATTCCTCAGGTATAAATTAGTAACTGTACAAATATTTAAGTTTCTGCGTCTTGTCGTTCGGACGTGATAACCGTACACAGAAAAGACATTCACATTAAAATAGCTATCCGATCGCCATAAAACCGTGCCTAAAGCCTTCCCCGGGGAGACATCAGTAACTGTACAAATTTTTAGCTCTTTATGTCTTGTGGTTCAGACGTGATAAACGTACACCGAACAGACATTCACATTTATAGATTTTTCCCCCCTTGCAGATAACAGTCCGTTTGGGAAATGTGACAAATACAGACAAAAAGACAAGATGGTGTACGGGGTAAAATCGTCTTCATGTTGCAAAAGGAATGTTAACACATTACGCACACAGTTGACATGACAAACCTGGGCCTACAGACCATCATCATGAAAGCAGTCCCCTGACACTGTCACCACACGCTGTCACAGAGCTGCTGAATACCATCTGCCTCAACATTTGCCGCATCATGTCTCAATCGGATCACCTGTGCGCGAACAGCACTAGCAATGTCCTCTCATGTTGCAAACCACCAATCAAGTAGTGGTGCCTTAAGCTTTGGAATGAGATCATACTCACAGGCCCAGATTTGTCATGTGCACTGTATTGCCCTGAATACTACACTGATAAATTAGTGTGTTACGAGATTTCAGTGCTCTTCATTGACCGCACAATTGACACATTGTCCTTTCGTTTGTGAAATGTCACATTTTCCACCCGGACTGGTATCCGCAAGAAAGAAATAGTTGTCATGGCTTTTCCCCCAACCCTCGTAGTCGTTAAGGGCGTTAAAAGTAAGCAGATATTTTCATATCTACAGTCTTGACGTTACCTTTCCTTTAGTAGTGTGTATGGGAAGGGCTGCCGCCCCCCACCCCCCACCCCCAAAATAATGAATATAAAAAATAAATATAAGTACGGTATCTGAATTACTTTAATTAATGACACAGGAAAGTATCGCCTTGGTAGACAGTCATACCGTACTTTCCTGTATTGGTTATAGGAGTAGGGTATTAGTGGTGCGAAGTTCTTGCCAGTTTTTTGTAACAGCTATATTTTTATGGATTTGTTTATAAACAACAATTCTGCTACCAGTCACGATTTTATATTTTACGCCGCGTGTGCAATCAGATCTGTGATTCGTTTTCTAAATGCAAAGAAATGTAAACCAAAGAAAATACATCGGCAAATCTGAGAGATTAACATTGAAAAGGTTTTTTTTTTCTTTTTTTCTCTTTTTTTATTTATTTATTTAATTTTTTTTTCTTTTTTTCAAGATAGTGCTAGACCTCACCTCACCCATGTCAATGGGTCGTGTTGGATCATCCTCCGTACAGCCCGGATCTCGCTCCTAGCGACTTTAATCTCTTCTTATCCTTAAGACCGTGGTGGTCAACCCATAGCTGATGACGAGCTAAAAGAACATGTTACTACGGTTGAAAACAAAAGCGGCAAGCTTCTATGAAGAAAGCATACTAAAACTTGTGCCACGCTATGGCAAGTGCCTAAAAATTTCGCAAGATATATGGAATAGTTTAACAGTTGTAGATTTTTGTACAATAAATATTTTTTCTGTATCTGTACAAGTTTGTTTTATAAAACTAAACGGAATTTACCTTGTGAACATACCTGTATTTAGCACGACACGTTTCGGGAAATAATTCCTATTTTCAAGTGCGTTTTTGTGTTATCGCATTTTGATTGCGGTGTTTATGATGTTCTTTATAAGCAAACTCATTGATCCCACAGTCGCAGGCTTTCAAATTACAGTTTCAAATGGAATAAATCAAGTCATTAGTGCCAAGCCAGGCAATGAAAGCTACATACAGATACGAAAATATTAAAATAGATAAAATAAAATGAAATGTTAACAATAGGAAACTTGATCTTAATAAAGTAAAAGGGGCTTCAGCGCAAAATATCCTCCGAATATGAACAGCAAAACTTATAAAAATATCGTGGGGTGTCTACTTAAAATTACATAACTTTTCTTTACATTAAACCACCCCCTCCCCTGAAAATATATGCTATATTCGCCACTGGTTTCCTATCACACAATAATATCTCCAACTGCCATAATAAGTGAATTACAAAAATTTAAGTACTTTCAACTTTGCCCCTATGTACCAACTACGTTGGTATCGTAAAAATGCCACACGAAAGTAATAACATTTCATTGTATGGACGTTAATGATTAAATGATTGATCGTCGATGCAACAGATACTAAGTCGATCAAAATGGTGGTAATGACGAGTCTGTAAACAACGTCGTATATTGTTGTCCTTATTTAGTTTACTTTTCTGTAAGAGTAACTTAGTATTCGTTTGCCACTGTCAACATAAAATTTTATAGAACTCCCTAATTTTTAATGGCTTCATTTCGAACAGTTACAAGGCAAAGAGGAAATGATCAGAGAGATGGACGAGGAAGAAGTAGGAGTTGGTATACAGAAGAAAAGACTGAGATGGAAAGAGACTGGTATGGTGAAAGGAAAGTTAAGGAGAAAGAGAAAGGTAGAGGGGGATAGGAGATTGGAAGTAGATGGAGGAAATGCAGAAAAAGATTGCACTTGTCAAGAGAAATTATAAGACGCGGGCTCCAGATTCGGTAAATCTTAGTGCAGTAATAGGACAAATAAAAGTAGTTAATTCACTGGCTTTAGAACAAACGATTCAATGAGAAAATACATTTTTAATGCCTTTTCTTTCATTCCACAGGAACAGCCTCAGAAACGCAAAGCAGGGTACTGTATTAATAAGTAGCCAAATGTGTTTATTATTTTCTTCGAAGCACTGATAGATAAGTAGGTTGCCGATGTTTGAGAGATAGGAGCAAGGTATCTCTTTAATGGAAAGAAATATTGAGAAGCCAATATCGCGTCCTCCTTTTCCGTTTGGGTCGTCTGAGGACCATGCGTCAGTTACAATGCTTCCTCCTATGTCTTCTTTCTCCTTACTCCAACAGTCTTTCATCTTTTCACTATCTATCCTTTTTCTCTCCTAAAACTATTTAATCCAGTCTCGTTCTCTTAACTGCGTTGGAATCCCACCTTTTAACGCCTTCTGAAAAAATCTCTTTCTGTTGCATCGCTATTTTTTTTTCTTTTATTTTTAGCGGTCTTGCCTTCTCGATTTTTTTTTCTACAGATTTTGGATAACACATGGCGGCGAGGAAGTGAAAGGACGCAAAAATAATCGCGTTTACGTCAAATGATAACTGCACATAAAAATAATTTGTAGTTTTTTCTCTCAACATTTCGATCTTCGCTAAGAAAATAAGGTGTACATCTCTACGACATTCTTCCTTGTTGTACATGTTTTGTCGACAGGTATGTTCCACAGCCTCATAGTACTTCTTACATAGGTTCCGCATCCAAGTCACAAATACCACAGGAAATTCAACGAATCTGAATGTAGAAATTACAGATTAGTCCTGAGTGGGAAATTACGTTAATTATCTAATGAATGGACGGTGTAAATTTATTCCGCAAATCGACAGCACGTCCGTTATTTATTTCTGGTAAATTATCTTACAAGCTTTTGTGGCGTTAAAACTGAAATTAATCTTCAGACGCAGAGCCGAACATTTATTTGGAGTTATATGTTCTGCAAATGGGCTTGCCGTGTATGCTTTACAAGAAATTAGGCTTCAGAGAGTCTGCATGTTGTATGAATTGATCGAATAGTGATCGCCGCAATAGGGGTGAAAGTTGAATCTGATGTTTAGTGCCCGTGTACACTCAAATTTAAAAAGCTGGAAATCGGGTTTTCGAATCCAGGTCCTACTCAAATTTTCGAATGTCACTAATAATTTGTACTGCTGATGCTTATTCGTATTTGGAATTGGGAACACATTTCGTCAACTGCCTAATCGTTGTCCGTTGATATTGCAAGTGTAGGAGCAAAAATGGATACAACTTACTTTTTACGCTGCATGTTACATTATATATTAGAGACCCATAGTACTGTTAATGTTTTCGAATAATACGACCGGTACTCATTATCTACTGTTAATGGATTGATATGAAATGACTCTTCCGCCCGGTATTTTTTACAATGAAAACATGTAGTAATAGCAGTGGCGAGGGAAACATGATAATGCCGAAGAAAAGAGAAGAGTTACTGATATCCAGAAAGTTATTTCATCTGATAACAGAAGTTGACTAGGTGGTAGACCTACATCTTGGTAGCAGAATACCTTATAAGTTTTTCGATCACTTACTCCCCATGTTAGGTTAGGTTAGCTAAGGTTAGGGAAATATGATTAGCTCATTCTAAATTGCTTCAGCTTCGACAGTATCATCTGTTAATTATTGATAGTACGATTGTTTCAGTCAAAAGTAATCAGTGTTAGAGACATTACTCCATTTAAACGAAAAAATATATGTGTTACAGTTGATTGTGTAAGCTGTTTATAAGGTTAGTAAACCATTAACGTGTATTACTTAAAATAAGGCATAGTAAAATGCGAAGAAGGAAATACTCTTCGCAATTCTGACTGTGATGCTGGCTAAATTATTAGAGGACGAGAATGGCAACAAGAATTGCCTTGTACTTCAAAAAAATAATGGTTTCCATGGCTGTTAAATACTTCAGACATATGGAATTATTGGATTGTCTCTGCACTCAAAGTGTACTCTATTTTTGAAACTAAATACTTACGTAGCCGATATTTTTAATTTCTGCTGGTTACAATAAGCAGACTAAATGCACACTTATTTACTTATACAAACTAATTCAGTATGTTTACATGTGTATAGCAAGATAAAGTATCGTTTCATGTGCATGTACTTACGTATAGAAACTACCTCGGTATTTTCACGTATTTGTTGAAAAATAGCATAATGTTGCAAATTCCTAGCAGATTAAAACTGAATACCAGAAATTGGAATCGAACCTGGGACCTTCGCCTTTCGCGGGCAAGCGATCTACCAACAGAGGTATCAGGGTACCCTTCAGGGCCCGTGCTCACACCTTTATTTCCGCGCGGTTGCTCTCCGTCGGAGGTTCGAATCCTCCCTCAGGCATGTGTATGTCGTCTTTCGCAAAAGTTAGTTTAAGTAGTTTGTAATTATAGGGACAGATGACCACTGCAGTTTGGTCTCATAGCTTTAGAAACATTTTAATCATTTGATTCGAATTTTGGCAAAGGTCCCAGTTTCCTATCCCGGTACCGGCACACTGTTCTAATCTGCCAGGAAATTTCATCTTAGCGCACACTCCGCTGCAGAGTGAAAATATTTTTGTTCTAAAATGTTGATAGCGAACATTGCGCAAGACGTCATAAACCTGATTTTCTGCAAAATTACTTACATAATTCCTGCATTGGTTACAGCTGTCTTTCAGCACCGTAGCAGTCAGTCACTTAGTGAGAATGCAATAACTGAGTTTGTACGGTCATTGCTATTAAAGGAAAGACTACGCACAGACGAATCAAGTTTGTCTTCAAGTGTAGATTAACGACTGCGAGTTCCTGCTATGTATTAAAAAACTTAATCATACGATCAACACCACATACATGAGTTGCGATCACCATTAAATATCCAAATACTATTGTTGGCGCTTTCAAGAACACAAATTAAACTTCCAAAATCTTCACGCAGTTCATCAGTTCATTTTTCTTCAAAATTTAATGTACATGAATCTTTAATGATGTATTGGTGGCTTTTATTTTTATTTATTTATTTATTTAATTAATTAATTTATTTATTTTTGTAATCTCAGTCACGTCTTTGCTTATCCTCGTTAGCGAAAACCTAAAAATAAATAAATAAATAAATAAATAAAATAAAATGTTCAAATGTTTGTAGAGCTTATGGGACTTAACTACGGGGTCATCAGTCTCTAAAATTACAAACTACTTATGAACTAGCTTATACCAAAGACGGCACAAATATCCATGCCCGAGGGGGATTCGAACCCCCGACCGCAGTGGCCGTGCAGACCGTGACTGGCACGCCGCAGACCGCTCGGCCACCGCGACCGGCAAGGAAATCCTCCCTCCACACATGCTCAATGACTGTAAGTCGGAGGTACGAAGAGGGCAGTTCATTCGCCATTCAAAGAGCTGCTCTATCTGCGACGTCCGATGTGGTTACAAATCATAATCCACAAAAATGTATTCAGGGGAGAAAACCCTCGGGGAAAAACACAATGGGGAACGAACACGATGTTACAATAACGTTGACTGGCGACTGTGCGGTTTTCAAGGATTCCGGGATCAGAACACTTATGCAACATTGCGCCCTGATCATAACACGTGACACATTAAATCGATCATGTTCGACTATGTGCCTGGGTCTATTACGTGTTCTCACATGTCGTGACTGAAGCAACGTCCAGAATCGTTACGCATCCTAAATCTGCCCTCATCCGAGGAAAGTACGCCACACGGTTACTCGTTGGTCTACTACGTATGGGCCTAGCACCAGCGCAAATATGTAACCACGATACACTCACCGAACAAAGGAACTGTAACACTGTACTCCTTTCGCATGGGCGTCTTTTCTTGGGTGCACACTACCGCTACGTCTAAATCAAAATTCATACTCGGCTAGCCACCTTACGGTGTGCGTCGCATATCATCGCCGACCCCCCGTCCTATTCCACTCTCGTATGGTTCGTGGGGAAAATGATTGCCGCCATCTTGCGGGCTCTAATCTCTCTGATCGTATCTTCGTAGTCTTTTGGTGAGATAGGCGGAATCAGTACATTGGTTGACTCTTCAAGAACCGTAATCCCTCGGAACTTTGACAGAACCTCTTAGCACGATACAGAACGTGTCTGTTACAGCGTCTGCCACTGGATTTCGCCAATCATCTCGGTGACGCTTTGTCTCTTACTAAATAAACCTGGCCATGCGCTGTAAGGCGCCTTCCTGCGTAGTGCGCATCTGCTCCCCGTTGGAGGTTCGAGCTCTCCCTCTGGCAAGGATGTGTGTGCTATCCGCAGCATAATTTAGTGCAAATAGTTTGTAAGTCTGATGACCACTGCAGTTTGGTCCCATAGCTTTACAAACATTTGAAATTATGAAATGAACCCTTAACGACGCTTGCTGCATTTCCTTGGATCATCTCTATCTCTTCTGCCAAACCTACATGGTACGGATCCGGAGCTGATGAACAATACTGTAGCGCCGGCCAGTGAGTGTTTTGTAGCATACTTGCTTTGTTGACGGATTGACTTCCAGAGGATTCTTCCAATGAAACTTAGTCTGGCCTCTGCCTCACCTACGGTTAATTTTATATGGTTGTTCCATTCTAATAGCTCCTTATAACTACTCTCTGATATTTTATGGAAGTAACTAATCCCAGTATTTGACCTCCTATTGCGTAATAACATAATACAGGATCTTCCTTTATATCTTCTTTACATGTTGTAATTGCCATTCCCTGCACAATTCGTCGATATGTCGCAGATCCTCCTGCGTTTCGTTGCAATTTTCCAGTGTTGAGACTTCTCGATATCGTACAGCATCAACATCGAAAAGCGTCATTCAACTTCCGATACTGTCTACAAGGTCAGGCATATATTTTGTGTGAAGCAGAGATCTTGTAACACTTCCATGGGGTGCTCCAGAAATCACTCTTATGTCGGTAGTTTTCTCCCTTTGAGAATGACATTCCGCGTTCTAGCTAAAAACTCTTCAATCCAGTCAGTTCGTCTGATAGTCCGTGCTCTCTGATTTTGTTCAACAGACGACAGTGCAGAACCGTGTCGAACGCCTCGTGCAAGTTAAGAAAGACGCCTTCTATCTGGGAGCCTGTATCCACTGCCCTCTTGGTTTCCTTGACGAACAGCACCATCTGGGTTTCATATATCGCTACTGCCCAACCCACGTTATTTCTTCTGTGCGAGATTTCATACTGTGTCGTAATACTCGCACATAAAATATGTCCGAAAATTCTACAACCGATATCATCTTTATTGATGACAATTCATGGCCGCATCGAATAGTGCTGGAGGAGGTGAGGAATTATATCGCGCATGTGTGTGATTAGTTGAGGACGTGTATTGTAGCACATCTACAAATATCAACGACCATCTGGCAACAATCAGCAGTTTCGATGTAAGAAAAGCAAGTCGTACCAAATAAACCGTTACCAGCCTAGTGGCCAACGTGGGAACACGTTCGAAAGTATGCCCATAAACCCTTGGTGGACACACAATTTATTAAGAAGCATGTCACCATTCATGGGAGTACCATAAAACGTGGTGCCTTCAATACAACTATTATCTTGCATCTTCTCTATTAATAAAAATATAAGTGCTCGTTTGTGCATAAGATTAATCTTCGCAAATGATTGCTTTGAAACTTTTAGTTATGTAACTTTTTGCTATTTTGAATTCCATCGCGCACGTGTGTGATGCATTGAGGAACTGCATAGTAGTACGACTGCAAACAAAGTCTCTACATTATAAAATTTATATATTTTCATATGTACCACATATTAAAAGTGGCACTTAAAAAAATGGGCAGATTGCAGTGCAACGGTGTGAAAAAATTTCGAATTATTCGGTGAAGATCTTTTGGGGATATAGTATTTTAGACCTAATAGAAAGGAAGGCTCTTGGTTAGACTGGCATGTAAGAGGAGATGGAGGGGGCAGAGAAAACTGATTAAGAGAGGAGGAGGAGAAGGTGAACAGGGAGAGGGGACAGACACAAGAAAAACAGAGAATGTAGGCTGTATATCCAAATTCCAATTCAGAAAGTGCAAAGCATTATGAAATCACAGCGTCGTGTTCTGCGACCGACGACCTTAGTTTGACGTTGCCCAATGGCAGATGATTTTTATAGAACTTGATAACGGGATAAAGTCGTCCAGAAAAATGTCACGCTGACATAAAATTTTATATGTCTGGCAACTGGACAGATCTGCCTCAATAATTAGACTAAAAGATGTGCGATGGCGTCAATGCGGATAATCCGAAATTATCAGGATCCAATTGTGAATCTAAACAATTTACTCAAACACTCGCCCAAAATTTCATCAAAATTGGTACAGCGGTTTACGCGAAGTTCAGTAACATACACACTGTGCTTTCAAAACGTTTACGTCGTGTATTTCTGCCACACGCATGGTTGAGATTAGATATTTTTCGGCTCATTTTACTATAATTAATACAAACCACAATTAGAATTAAAATTAAATACATACAAATTTTCAAAAAGGAAAAATTACAGAAGATACAAATTCACATGTTCACAGGAGGGTGTTACATTTTCATGGCACTGAATTATATTTACTAAAATATAAGAACGTATAAAAAGCTACCCCCCTTCCGCTCTGCTATTAACAATGAATATTCAAGCATTGAACCTCCACTTATAAAACTAGCTTTTTTATATGTGTCTGTCTGTCTCTCTGTTCTCTTGTAACTCAAGATCCAGACTACCAAATAACGTGAAATTTGGTACACGTACACAAAATTACATGGGGAAGGTTTGCAGATACCATGCTTCTCTCATGGACAGTTGTATGTGGCCTGCTCCAAAGTGGGCAAAGACGAAAATCTTTTTGTACATACTCCAAATGGAACGGCCAAAATGTTGTTTATCACATTGATTTAACATAAATGTACCATTTTATTACATGCAAATAAACTGTTTTGTACGCTTCTACAGAAAAACTTATTTTAAACCCGGCCAAAGCCGGGTACTTGCAGCTAGTATTCTTGTATTTTAGTAAATGTAATTCAGTGACATGAAAATGTACCTCTCTCCTGTGAACAGGTGAATTTGTATCTTCTTTAATTTAATAACATCTTTGTAAGCGGCACATCTGTGACGAAATGTTAGCGACATTCAGTTGTTACCTGATGATGGCCTATGAAGCCGAAACCCGATTAGTAACTCAATAAATAATTTTGCAGAACATCAGGAATTTTTCCTTTCTGTCAAGCACCGCAAGAAAATTCAATTAACAGCAAATTTTATAAAGCAATGTGATGTCGCATTTAAATTTGGAAAACACGCGTAACTTACGATAAATTAATGCCCAAAGGATAGGTCAGAAATCGCAACATGGTGCCATCTACTGGATACTTACCCAGCCTGAATAGGAAAAGGCTGAGTTCCGCATTCTGCCCGTAGGTGGTCTATTGGATACGCCAAGTCAACACATTAACAAATAAGTTAAAATAAAAATTTTAAAAATCTAATATTTGTAGATCTGTGTGACTTAACTACTATGGTTATCAGTTCGTAGTCTTACAAACTACTTAAACTAAAATAACCTACAGACAACACATACACACACACACACACACACACACACACACACACACACACACACACACACGGCCGAGGGAGGACTCGAACCTCCAACGGCGAGCAACGACGTTGAATTTGAATTGAAGAGGTTCGAGTTCAATAATCTTGGTAAAATTTAAGTTACATCAAATCACAGAGTGCAAAATATCATTAAGATAAGTTCAGTAGTTTCGACTATTATTGCGGACATACAGCATATACAAGCGGCACCGGCAATGCTTCACAATTGTTAAAAATTCATGGGCGTTGAATATACATCCTATTCTCCTTTCTTAAATATCCCTGCACATCATATATATGTAATCAGGAGTTCCTTTGGTTTTTTCCTGTTTTTTCTAATCCACCCCTGTATTAAAGCGAACAAAATAAAAACATTATTCAGATCGGTACAGCCATTTCTGAAGTTTAGTGACATTAAGGCACATTAACTGATTTTTATATAATGCATATATAACACACAGCAAAATTATAATAACACGAAATACACCAAAAATTTAAAATTTACGATTATGCCATATGTAAATTTGGAAAAAGTGTGACATGAGATAAGTTGTCGCAGGAAGGAAACGTCATAAATCGGATATAATAATAATTTTGTGTGGCTCAGAGACATGGTCCAACTCTTTCGATTGAACAATTTATCGTGGCTACTAAATTACTAAAAAAAAGCAATTTAAAAGACATATATTAAAAATTATTTTGTCGTTGTTAAAATCGTACTCATAAGTGATACGTTGGAAGCGAATGTGACTGCGATGTGTATTTTTGAGGTAGAATGAGGGGAGGTAGTGGGTAGGTAATGACAACAACCGATAACACAATCTGTGACCCCTTCACTATAGAACCCTCAACCTTCGACTGGGGAAAATCTCCGACCCGACCAAGAATTGAACCTGGCTCCCTGCGTGGCAACCCATCACGCTGTTCACTCTACTACGGAGGCGGACGGTGTTCAAATGAAACGGTACGAAACGACACTCTGTATACTGGAAGTCACCAAAAGTTTGACCACAACTACCCCCTATTTAACGAGCCGGAGCTTTACCTAAAAATGTTCAAATGTTTATGGCACTTAAGTGCCGGGTCATCAGTCATTTACAAATATCACATCTTCATCTTCTATATAGTAAGGAAACCCGCTTCTTGGGACAAAATGGTGCATGGATAACGATGTATGACGAAATCGTCCACACGTGATGTAATTAGTTTTAAAAATACACCGATTTTCCTCTACAATAAACTAGGAAATTGAGGGAATAACTGTATCCTCATAGTAGCTGTAATATATAATACAGAGCTTAAATATAAAGAATTAATAATATTTTCAAGTGCTGCTCAATACACAACTTCACGTCTCACGACAGCAAAAGGAAACTATCGGGTCACTTTTTTTATGGATATACACTTTTTATTCATATACACATATAATCCGCGAAATTCTATATCGACCCCTTCTCTGCAAGTGTATTTGCAAATCATTATCATAGTAATGTTCAGTAATGATTTATTAGCCATGGCAGTTATATTCCGATAATTCATACTTGTTTATATATTAACTGTTTTTATTTAAATTGTATTATTTATTTTCAAAAATGCCTATGTAACCTCACAATGTAGTCGTATATGAGAAATCTATTAATTATGTTTAGACTGTTTTATTAACCAGGAGCTAGTTTTACCTCAATATGGGATGTGTAATTCCCGTTTTTCACAATGGTATAGATAACTCTTCAGTTGATTTTTGTCAAATTTCCAGTGTTGCTGGATAACTCGAATTAAAGGAACTTATAGTGGTAGCATTGCTAGCGGAAACACAGAATTTTGTTCATATTGTTGAGATAACATTTTTCACTTTTGGACAGCACTTCGCGAATGCCAAAAGGCAATAAATCATTAGGGGTAATCCCCCTTTGGCTTGCATACAGACCGCAAACAATACGTGTACTGATTTATTTTGAAACACGCCTTAGAGAGAAAAAACTTGTATTCTCATATAAGCACATTATACTGTATGGAATAAATAACTTCGCAGAATGCCGATTCCTTCACAGACGTCAAGTACGGAATGCTATGTTGCAGAACCACAAGGCTGAGCCGCGGTTGTCGTGAAAGATCGAAAGATAATTAAAACTGCTTTGGAAAATTGAGAATGCATCACGACAGAAAATACTTCGGAAGTGATCAATCAACGTAATAGAAAATAGACTATTTAGTTTGTTCGTGATAAATACGGGCGTCGTCGTTCCACATGTGCTGCCTTCAAAACGAGTTCTGGGAAACTGCTAATGCAACAAAACTGGCGCATTCAGCATACACTTTGCTAATGCATTTTAACATTGTGTATGTCAGAGCGGGATTAGCGCAGAGTGACATGCTTAAAACAGTAGAAGTGTACAGTCATAGACGTGAGCGGGCATTAATCGTAGAACTCAATGATCCGTGCGCGCCAAAGCGCCACAGAATAACCCACTGCTTGTCGCTTTAAGAAGAGCCGAAGAGGAAACTGCTGTTATTGATTTTGCGATTACAGACATCCATGTTTCTTACCAGGAAAACTTCAGTGTCTAGGTGTATCAGTAATCTGAATTGTCATTTTCATGGCCATATGTTTCTGAACGTGCTACACATATCTAATAACATAACACCAATAGAATTGGAACAAAAATAAATATTACACTGTTTGTATATCGATGGAACTTAACTGCTTTGGACATCAGTCTCTAGGCTTACAAATTACTTGAACTAACCTAAGGACAAAAAACACTCCCTTGCTCGAGGGAGGACTCGAACCTGGGAACGACGAGCATCCACGGACTCCGCAGCAAGGTGCCTTACACGGTTCGGCCGCTGCATCGCGGAATTGTACCAACAGAAAACCAATCACCATTCCATACACCGCAGAAAAGCAAACAGGAGGTGGATAAAATAACATGAGCACCTAACACAGACACAATATTTACTTTTTAGTAAGGAGCTGGTCCACCACTGCCTTTTAAGAACACTTGCAACTCCTCGAAGAAGAGATCCGTAAAGAGTCTGTATTATAATGTTTTCCATTCTTGTACAAAATATTCGCACAATTATTCCAGTGGTGTTGAAACTGTAAATTTAGTCATCGCTCTTCGCTCTAAAACTCCCCACAACAATTATGTTGAGACATGGCGATTTTGCTGTCCATGGGAGGTGTTTAATACTTTTCTCAGATTATATTCAATAACGGAAAAAGGTGCGCCCCCAGCTGTATGAATATTAAAAATTAGTGGTTGACAGAAATCAGTCGTCTTTAAAATACCAATCTTTATTTAAGCAGATTGGCCAGTAATTAGCCTTTATCAATGCAGCGCTAAAAAAAGTTAAATATTTGGTTGCACGCCATACAATTGTTCACACTGCATTGAGAATGGCTAGTTGCTGGTCGAAATCTGGATCTGCTTAAGAACAGTATTTCATCGACGGCTGAAGGCAGTCAACCACCAATTTCGTGTTACTGTTCTGATCCTGTACAATGAATGCTTATACCTTTTTGGCTTCTTGTGTAGACGCAGTATCAGTTTTGAATGTTCCAGTGTTTGTTAAAAATATGTCGACCATTGGAAGCAGTTTGCTGACGAAAATGGTGCGATATTCAATCACAGTTATCCGACAAGGGAGGGAATAACAGAAACATTTGAATACCACGACGCAGATGTAAAAAAAAAAAAAAAAAAAAAAAAATCATGACGGAACCTTCTGGATGCTCCATTGTAGGAAGCTTTTTTATGGGGTTTCCGATACATAACTCCAGTCGCTTGTTGCAGGCAACGTAAACGTGATTTATCATCTAGTAATGACATCTGCAGTTTTTATGATGGGGCACCAATTTCTTCTCAGATTTGCGTTGACTTCCTTTATTAAGGTTTAGCAACTACAGCCCTTCTATGTGTGTTAAGCTACAGCCGTAATGTTTCCGGCGAAACACTATTAATCAACGATGATTTTTGCTATCGTATTCGTCACGGTAGTTGTCTGGTGATAATCGTTGTCAATGCTCGTCGATCGTTGTCAGTTAACTTCGCGTTTCGTCCACTATTCCTCTTCAGCACTATTGTTTATTCCTTGTTTTGCGTGTGCTTTCATTACCGTGGAAACTGTCACTATTGATACGTTAAACAGTGCAGCCACTTCAGTGCGTGCTAATAACAGCGCCCCTTCCAGTTGGCCTCTTTGGAAGTGTGAAAGATCATAGATTTCACCGATCTTTCAATCGTCCGTCTCAGAAAAATACAAACGACGGGTGTTCAAAAAAAAGTTACAAAAGTCTGAAAAAGCAAACCAGTTGAAATTTGTAATGCCGATTTGTCAAGAGCTGCATCAAATCAGTCTCCGGACTGAAGACCACGACAACAACAGTGTGACATCTAGGGACGCGAAGCATGCGTGCAACGGTGGACTGGCCGAGCGATCTCTGGCGCCTTCCTGCGGAGTGCGCCGCCGCTCGCCGTCGAAGGTTCGAGTCCTCTCTCGGGCTTAGGTGCGTGTTTTGTCCTTACTGTGAATTATTTTAAGTAGTTCATCAGTCTAGGGACTAATGAACATAGCAGTTTGGTCCAATAGGTTAACAAATATTTGAATATTTGAAGCATGCGTCGTCGCCTCCACCTAAATTTTCAAGGCTGTGGCCTCAGCAGGCAAAATGATGTCCACCGTCTTTATCGACATCCGAGGTCCGATATTCATCGAATTCCTCGAGCACGAAAAAACCATTAACAGTGACGTATACTGTAAGACTCTCTGTAGCCTACGCAAGTCCATTAAGAGCAAACGGACTGGGCTGCTCAAATGTTCAAATGTTTGTATAGCTTATGGGTCTTAACTACGGGGTCATCAGTCCCTAAACTTACAAACTACTTATGAACTAGCTAATACTAAGGACGGCACAAATATCCAGGCCCCACGGGGGGATTCGAATCCCCGACCGTAGTGGCCGTGCAGACCGTGACTGGCCGCCGCAGTCCCCTCGGCCACCGCGGCTGGCTGGACTGCTCATGGAGGGATTGATTCTAATGCTTGATAACGCGCTTTCACACGTCTCCAAGATAACTCAATGTGCACTGGCCATGCTCGTTGAAGTGGTAGCAGCTTGAGCATCTGCCCTATAGCCCGAACCCAAAATGAAGGCCGCAGTAGAGGTCTGGCTTCTGTCACAGCCACAGGAATTCTCGGAATAGGTAAAGCTCGCCGCGGCGGAGCGGTCGAGCGCATTGAGGCGCTATGCTACATTGCGCTAAGCAGCTCGCTTCGAATCCCCCCTCGGGCATGGATGTTTGTGCAGTCTTTAGTATAAGGTACTTCATAAGTAGTTTTTAAGTTGAGGGACTGATGACCTGGCAGTTAAGTTCAAATGTTTGTAGAACTTATGGGACTTAAGTACGTGGTCATCAGTTCCTAAACTTACAAACTAGTTATGAAGTAGCTTATACTAAAGACGACACAAACATCCATGCCCGAAGGGGGATTCGAATCCCCGATTCCAGCGGCCGTGCAGACCGTGACTGGCACACCGCAGATCGCTCGACCACCGCGGCCAGCAGGCAGTTAAGTCCCATAAGCTATACAAACATTTGAACATTTTTAGGTAAAGCTCCGGCTCGTTAAATAGGGGGTAGTTGTAGTCAAACTTTTGGTGACTTCCAGTATACAGAGTGTCGTTTCGTACTGTTTTATTTGAACACCGTCCGCCTCCGTAGTCCAGTGAACAGCGTGATGGGTTGCCACGCAGGGAGCCTGGTTCGATTCCTGGTCGGGTCGGAGAAAAATCAAATGCTTTTAGAGCTTATGGGACTTAACGACGGGGTCATCAGTCCCTAAGCTTACAAACTACTTATGAACTAGCTAATACTAAGGACGGCACAAATATCCATGCCAGAGGGGGGATTCGAAACCCCGACCGTAGTGGCCGTGCAGACCGTGACTGACGCACCGCAGACCGCTCGGCCACCGCGGCCTGCCGGGTCGGAGATTTTCTCCACTCGAGGTGGTTGTGTTGTCCTCATCATCATTTCATCGCCATCGACACGCAAGTCGCCCCTGTGGCGTCACGGAAAGACTTGCACTTCGCAGTCCGACCTCGATCCTAACTGGGGTCAAACGTCCGAAAATGCCAACGGAATCTTCATTTGAACACCTCTACTGGTGTAGGATAACGTCCAAGATATTGTACGTTAACCGTTACAGCAGACGAAGTTTTATCCCTGCAGAAGAGCGAGGCACAGTCACGTCGCGAGTGGGACCAAGTGTGTGTGTTGTCAAGCACTGCAGGTTCTCATTACGGCGAAACGCCAGTTATAAAAGCCGGGGGAGAAGTGGAGGCGCGGTGGTGGCACATAAAGTTGACAGCTACTCGTCCGTTCGCCGCCGGAGTGGCACCTCGGGGCCCCAGCCAATCTCGCGGGCTGCAGTCGGTTAACACCGGTAGCCGGCCGGGCCTCCGCCGCAACTCACGACGTGTCGGCGTAAGCGCTTCTTTATGCAGCGGAGCCCGCGGGCGCAGTGGCTCGCCGAGGCGCCCACGTCTCTCTGCCGGGACGAGCGGCCCACGGCACCTCACGACAGCGCTGTTATTCTCGCGCCAGTCTTGCTTGTCGATGCCCTCGGCTGCAGTTAAACAACCGCATACCTCCACTCGAATGCTTCAGTCAGTCTGCCGGTAACTCGACAGGAAGTCATAAAGTTTTAATTGCCGAACTGGAAAAAGGCGAAGCAAGCGACGAGGAAACGTCGCGATGGAGTTATTCCGTTCACTCCCACACATTTTATACGACGAGGGACGACTCGGCTGTAAAAGCCTGCATTTCAGCTATTTATCAAATGCCCGCATCTCGAAAATTACCTCATCTTCTTCATCTGCATATTTACTCTGCAAATCACGTTTAAGTGTCTGGCAGAAGGTTCGTCGAACCGCTCTCACTATATTTCTCTACCGATCCATTCACTAACAGCGCGCGGGAAAAATGAATACCTAAATCTTTCCGTTTTACATCTGATTGCTCTTATTTTACTCTAATGACCAAATCCTCCTATATAGGTGGATGTTAACAAGATATGTATGAGTGTATGGTCTCGCGGCGATATTGGCCGAAAGCTCGTGCGTTCACAACCACTTGACGCAGCTACCCTATTAATTGTATTTTATTCCTTTCAAAATGTTCAAATGTTTGTAGAACTTATGGGCCTTAACTACGGGGTTATCAGTCCCTAGGCTTACAAACTACTTATCAACTAGCTAAGACTAAGGACGGCACAAATATCCATGTCCGAGAGGGGATTCGAACCCCCGACCGCAGTGGCCGTGCAGACCGTGACTGGAGTGCCTCAGTCCCCTTGGCCACCGCGGCCGGCTTATTCCTTTCAAAGCCTTACTTTTAATTCTAAAATTTAAATATATTTAAACAGTTAAGCTCTTCAAAATGTTCAAATGTTTGTAAAGCTTATGGGACTTAACTACGGGGTCATCAGTCCCTAAACTTGCAAACTACTTATGAACTACTTACGAACTAGGGCGGCACAAATATCTATGCCCGAGGGGGGATTCGAACCCCCGACCGTAGGGGCCGTGCGGACCGTGACTGAAGCGCCTCAGTCCCCTCGGCCACCGCGGTCGGCCAGTTAAGTTCTTCCAGCGAGAGTTATAGTCAAGAGAAGATGCAATTATAACTCATTCGGTTGTACCGAATTACCTGAGAGCTCCTCTTTTCACCTCAAAGGTTCGGTATGCTTGGTAAGCATTAAAATGGACAGATGTAAGACCTTTATTTAAATACTTGAATGAAATCTGCTTTCAACTGAAGCATATTTCAGAAAACCGTTCTTGCTCAAGAACTACTTTCATGAAATATGCAATTAAATCTCTCTTTTACGATTTTCATTCTAAAAAAAGTATTGTAACTTTCGAAAAAACAATGAATTGTTACAATGTTCGGAAATATTAGTTTTAATCAAAACTTATCAAAATTAACCGCTTTAATAAATTTAGTAATGAAATTAAAGTAACTAAGTAAAACGGATATATTTCAGAACTAAAGTTTTAATGTTGTAAGGGATAACATACAATCCGGCCGCGGTGACCGAGCGATCTGCGGCGCGTCAGTCACGGTCTCCTGCATGGACACTACGGTCGGGGGTTTGAATCCCCCCCCTTGAGCATGGATATTTGTGCCGTCTTTAGTATTAACTAGTTCATAAGTAGTTTATAAGTTTAGGGACTGCTGACCCCGTAGTTAAGTCCCAAACATTTTATAACATAAAATTAAGAAACAATTAGAAAGTGCTAAGAATCAAACCTGAACTGCGTAATTAAAACTCCAGATTCTTGCCCATTTTGCCATGTATTGTTTCAAAAGCTCGGAGATTGTGTAATGAGTGTTACCCCGGTTTTTTATGGCCCACTCTTGTGATATATTTTAGGTGCAGCTAGCTGCTTCTTTTAATACAGTTTCTGGCAAATCGGTGAGACCCATCTGGCGACCTTCTCTAGTATGCCATCCTACGTTTTGGCAATAAGTGTTCAAATGTTTGTAGAACTTATGGGACTTAACTACGGGGTCATCAGTCCCTAAGCCTACAAACTACTTATGAACTAGCTAAGACTAAGGACGGCACAAATATCCATGCCCGAGGGGGGATTCGAACCCCCGACCGTCGTGGCCGTGCAGACCGTGGTTGGCGCGCCGCAGTCCCCTCGGCCACCGCGGCCGGCGCCGGCCTTTTCACAGTATTTCATACTAACGAAGATTTTTCCAGCTGATCCGCACCGCACATGAACAGGAAGTGATTTCGCGCTCACATGATCCCACGCAAACACACAGATTTCTCTCGTCTGCCCTCGAGGCGCCTCCTCGCGGGTGACGCTTGTGCATCGGCAGAAACGGCACTCATCCGACATGGAAACACGCCTCTTCCTGAAAGAAAGCTCCATTGTGGCTCATATTATTCATGAGGCGGGATCACTGCCGTCCTTTTGTTTGCAAATGTTAATTGGCTTTCGCAGTCGGCGTGATGGAAGATCCCGCCGGGAGATGGCCGATAAGCGGGCATCGGGCGCTTTCCATCACGATAGTGCGCGGCCCTATCTCGCGCTGCTCGCCTGTGATTGGCGCTCGGAAGCCGCCTTTTGTTCGCCCGCTCGCCGCTCTTCCACCGTTTTCTGCACAATGGCTGCCGGCCCTCGTCATTGCAAAACCGAGTTACTGCCTTTATTCTGCTGCAGGGTAATTCCGCCGCAAGAACTCCGCAACACGCCACGTTAATTCGACGTAAAAGTGGTCGCGTATTCTTCGCAGTACGTTCCTCCGTCACGGCGACTCATAAAGCTGTCGTCGTTACTAATAACGCTGAAGGATCGCGAGTGAATCATAATTTCGATTTATTATTAATTCTTTCATTTACAGCCGGGTATACAGAACTTAAACGACGTACTATGTAATCCAACAGCGCAACAACCACGATTATCAATCTGCGGACTACTCTCTTGTCGACAGTTGCAAATCTTTTCTGGCTGTCAAAACCGTCGTATGCGAAGAGAAAGTCTCTGTTACGGACCTTAATTTGTGGTTAGATCCTTCTCGTAAAGCGCAGTGACGTAAGCTACGTGCGGATCGAATTCGTGCGACAGATAGCGACCCTGGTTCTTATTTACAGACAATAATAGCCTAGTTTTTAAGCAGTTTACTCTTCGTTGAAGAACATACTAGACTAGTATCCATTTCCTTCTTGGGTAACAAGCAGACAAATGGTATGTAGCTTTCACAGCTATGAGATATTGGCAATAAATCATCTTGGGCCTTGAGCTGTATATTTTTCCTCTTTATTACTAAACTAGTTTCGCTTATTGTACGTTTATGACTTTGCGTGAATCACACTGCTTGTCACACTTCATCATAACATTTTTTCATCTGGGAAACATACTAAAATTTGACTCTTTACGTATGTAGCTTTTACTCATATGATAAGAGACTTCGTGACGCATTAACAGATGGTCTACATTACTTTTTCACTCGTTCCTTTCGGTTTAGCTGATATAAATGTTGTGATATCGGAAATAGACATAGACCTATGACAACATTAAAACTACTGATCTCTTAGTAAATAATATGAATGACAGTACCTACGCTTTGCACATTTTCCTTCCCTGTTAGTTAGGTAATGTTCACTATTTGATATCGGTTAACCTAAAACGGTAAACATTTAGTATTTAGCAATCACGAGTAAAATATTCTGTTCACTTATCTGCCTAAAAGATGCAACTGAATAATGTATAATTATGTATGAAAAAATTCTGAGCATCTATTCCAATATATAATACTCCGCAAGCCACCATACAGTGTATGGCGGAGGGTACATAATGCCATTACTAAGCACAATGTAAGTAAGCTAGGTGATGGGCCAATGTCAAATAATATTCTTTGTAAAAATATATTGGGTTTCCTTATGGTTGTAGTTTGTTTTCCACTCTTTCAGCTGCTTATTTAAACGAGGGATGGTCTTTTTGTGTGATCCTCCTGCTGTAAGACTTCTTAAATCTGGGAAATATCGTGAAATCCGACCTTGACTACAAGTTATTCAGTGCTTTTCTTTGTCATTGTAAACTGTTTTGAATACGTTGTTTTCAATCAACTGCCTGATCGTCTGGAAAAATTTTAACTCTAGATGCACGAGAGAGATTGGTAACGTTGTGAAATGGCAACAGACGGATTGTTTTGAACTCTTGAAATATGTTAGCGCGTTCTGTCATTTCAGGTGCCTTACGCTTCACATTGGTCGCAGCACCAATGTCCAGGAACACAGATAATGGTAAATACAAGCTCTCAAGTAGATGGCCGGCCGCGGTGGCCGAGGGGACTGAGGCGCTCCAGTCACGGTCTGCACGGCCCTCGGGCATGGATATTTGTGCCGTCCTTAGCATAAGGTAGTTGATAAGTAGTTTGTAAGTTTAGGGACTGATGACCCCGTAGCTAAGTTCCATAAGCTTAACAAACATTTGAACAAGTAGATGGCGTGTTATTTCTCTTTCGAAAACGGTTCGATAAAGTTCCGCGCTCCCTCCTAATGGACAAAATAGGAGCGTACGGAATATCGCACAAACTATGTAACTCGATTGAAGAGCTTCTAGTGAACAGAACACACAATATTATTCTGAATGGAGAGAAGTTTTCTGAATTTCCTGGCGGGAAACACAGACTGAAATTAAAAATTGAATAATAAGAAAACGCGACTTTTCTATCTTTTTTGTCTTTGTCCCGCATTCGCAATGTCGGTGTGGTTATTTCGGTTTGTCTTTTAAGTTAAAAGAGTGAGCGGATACTCTTCTTGCCGCCTCCTTATTACACGGGAGGAAATGTGTGTACTCTGTCTGCGCGTATTGTCTTACGTGTTAAAGAGAGCGGAAGTTTTTCCGTATCTTTGGGAATGGGATTTGTGTACCAACCCGCTATTCGCCTAGTGGAATGTGGAAAACCGCCTAAAAGCTACATCAGGCTGGCGGCCACACTGACCCACGTCGTTGATTCAGCGGGCGAATTCGAACTGGGGCCGGCATACCTCCCTTCCCTGTAAATGGCGCCTTAAAGCGCGCGATCAGCTGAATGGCTTACAAAAGCGAATGGTACAATTAAGTTCTGGAAATCTTTATGCATCCAGTGTTGCATATCCATAATTGTTAAAAGTTTTAGGACAAAAAATGATAATTTTTTTATGTAAAGGAATTCGGAATCCATTTCTACCGGTTTCTCGTCTCGCACTACCATGAATAGTACTTTCCCGTAGTACATGGTCACCTGTTCTCCCTTCGCCGCTGCGCCTATGCTGCTCTCCAACAGACTTGGCCGCAGCCGCTTACGTTCCTCGAGACAGTCTTATTTAACACGGCGCCCCACCCGATTCCGTAGGAGAAGGCGTGCCGCGACATTTAGACCACAATTTCTTCTTCACGTATGTATCGTTCTTAGAGAAACCAGAGGGTAAAAACTGTAATAAAACAGTTTGTCACTGTGCTAGTTATATATCTGAAGTGAAAATTGCACTAGAAGCAGTCAACAATACTTAAACAATATGTTGATAAATATAAGCAGGAAACCGTACCAGACCCGGCAGCTAGTGAACTCTCGACGTCGATGGCAGAGATGGTCATAGACAACTCGAGTATTTTATTCGAAATGACGCGACTTGAGAACCGAGAACATATTTCATATCTTCAGTCTGAACAGATTCCCATCTGCTTTCATTAGAGTAACAGGAGGAACACACAGCATTCTAACTAGAATGCTTCTTGCAGCCATTGTTTCGACAATTGTCTTTGTCCTAATATATTTATTTCGTCCACATGTGTGACAGACTTCATTATTAGAAATAATGCCCCAATTTCTTCTGCTGTTGTAACATTACAGTCGCGAACTCAGGAATAGTAGCTGTCACTACGTCTTTCACCAATCCATCTACTATTCTTTCATCCCCCCCCCCCCCCCAGCAGGCCGTTCTGGATCCACCCCTCACAGATGATATGCTTCTAAGCGTGAATGTTCATTTCCGGTGCTCCATTTTGGCTCAAATAAAATTCTAATGATGTTTTTTTAGCTACTTTTCCCCCTGCCACTTGCCATTACAGGCTGACTAATCCAATGAGTTTCAATGTCTTCCCCAATATAAATTTTGTAGTTACCTGGCGTAACATCAAAAATGTTCAAATGTTTGTAACTGTATGGGACTTAACTTCTATGATTATCAGTCCCTAGACTTACAAACAACATTAAGTAACATACACTAGGGACAACAAATACACCCATGGTCGAGGAAGGACTCGAACCTCCGCTGCGAGGCGCCTTGGAACACAATGCCACTCCACCGCGGCGGCGTAACGTCAAGTCTAACCGTCATCTCCCACCTGCGACTGTTCCATAATCACCGTTGGTTTCATCAGTTTCGATAATTTCGTCTTCCATGTGAATATCATTATCAGTCTCTTCACCTGTCAACTCATCTTCAGAAACTTCCGCCAGCATACAGAGGATCACTACAGGATCTCTTACAATATCAGCATCCCTACAATATCACTATCATCGGAAATAAACGGGTGCATAAACAACTCACTAATCCGTAGATGCCGGCCGCGGTGGCCGAGAGGACTGAGGCGCTCCAGTCACGGTCTGCACGGCCACTACGGTTGGGTGTTCGATTCCCCCCTCGGGCAAGCTAGTTTGTAAGTTTAGGGACTGATGACCCCGTAGTTAAGTCCCATAAGCTATACAAACATTTGAACTTTTTTGGATCCGTAGATGAGCGTAGTTATTGAAATTATATGTAGAAAATCGTAAACAAGAGTAAGTTGAACAAATACTTACCCCACAAGGCCGCGTGGCGGCAAACACACCGCAAAGTTCAAATGTTCATAAATTTATGTGACTTAAAACTTCTATGGTTATCAGTCCCTAGGATTACAAACTACTCAAGCTAATTTAACTAACGTAAGCACGAGCACTTCGAACCCTGTGGTAGAGTGCCAGAATATGAATCCGAAAGTCGCGTGTTCTATTCCCACCAGGTCCCAGGATTTTTATCTGTAACTTTCCACTTCTTTCCTCTCTAGCAATGTTGCTCATGTGAAAAATATCGAGTAGTACCGTGGTTCGGAACCCACGTTAAACTGTAGGTCACCCTATAACTAGCTGGGTAGCGCCAGGTCGGAGGAAGGCAACGGCATACCATTTGCAAACAGGACCATGCCTGATAAAACACTGTGGTGTTCAAACCAATCTTCGGATTGTTGACTGCTTTACCTTTTAAGGACAAACACACACACACACATACCTATGCCTGAGGGAGGACTCGAACCTCCGACGGCAACCACGCACTCCCCAGCGAGGCGCCTTAGAACGCTCGACCCCTCCACACGGCACACCGTAGAGGCTGATCGTAACTTAATAATGGTGTTGCGACTAAACAATGGCTTGGTTGGTTTCAAGGTAGACAAAACAAACTCCATATGTGATGAAGATACAATACTGGACTCCATGAATTCCGCCTGCAAGCAACAGGGTGTTGCCACTCAGTAAACTAAATGTTGCTGTGTGTATGCCGCGGTGCGCCCACCGGAGGGTTAATAGGGTCTCTAGCAGTACACTTCGATTAAGGCTCCTATAAGTACGAGCTGACGCATCCGACATTTTTTCTCCCGCAGCTCGTAAATTAAACATAATGCAGTGCTACAGGATTTGCTTCACGGCTCTATAGCACGACATTATGTGTGGTTGTGTTGTCATAAACTGCTCAAATCATTTCAGAGGTGGCTACAGAATGTTTGGTTTCCCGAGAGATTCTGAGAGAAGAAAAAAATGGATCATTAACTGTCGGCACTAAAACTGGCAACCCGTACCGAGCGCACAGTTATTATTGTAAGTAAATATTATTACGACTTGAAGCAATATTTACTAGTAAAAATCGTCTGTGATATTCGAACGTAAGATTGGTTTAGCTCTTTTGAAAGTTCAACCTCTTAATAGAGAAGCTGTCGGTAGGTAGTTAGCAGCCGCAAAATATCATAACACAGCAAAACATCCGAGAACATACAGTTTTTAGACCAAAATATGTGTGTCGTATATAGAATATTGAGAAACACACCACATCAAAAAGTTTTGTACTGACAATGCACAAATTGTTGAAGATACTTCTATTACTTATAGCGACAAAGTGTTACAAATACTAAAACGCCAAATATTAATATATTGGGCAAAATGTTCAGTTACGGCTGTGGCTGCGTACTCTGCTGATAGAGGCAACTACCGTTGAATGCTATTTGTATTTCGAAGTTGTTTTATAACAAAATACATCCTTAATTCAATTACTTATTAGTAAATGCAAATATTGACACTTATCTATAAGAGACTATAACATAACTGACTGGGTAATTTTACTTACGGCTGCAGCAGCGTAGTGTGCTAATGTTGGCAACGAAATGTTTGCTTTACAAAGATTATTAAATTGCTGAGAAGACAAGGGTACTGTTACATACAAAAACCTGTCAACCTTAGAGAAGAAACAGAATTATTTATTTATTTCAAGGTCAACACAAAGGATTATTCCCCTCATTCTACACAATTACTCGATTAGGTTTTCAAATAGCAGTCAACGGTTGTTGCCAACAGCGGCACCGTGTGCCTCTACGATCGTAAGCTTTACATCCTGTACATTAATATCGTTTCTCGTTTTAGTGTTTGTAATACATTCTGAAACTTTCTTAATAACGTAATAGAAGTACATTCAGCAATGTGAGTACAAAAATCCGACGTCGTGTCTTTGTCACAGCAGACAACAAACACTTATTGCAAGACGGCAAACAAACCTCGCATATTGACAGTCATTATTCAAATACAAATTGCAAGACGGCAAACATACCTTGCAGCCGGCCGCGGTGGCCGAGGGGACTGAGGCGCTCCAGTCACGGTCTGCACGCCCACTACGGTCGGGGGTTCGAATCCCCCCTCGGGCATGGATATTTGTGCCGTCCTTAGTTGTAAGTAGTTCGTAAGTAGTTTGTAAGCTTAGGGACTGATGACCCCGTAGTTAAGTCCCATAGACTCTACAAACATTTGAACATACCTTGCATATTGACAGTAATTGTTCAAATACAAGCCGAGATCGCTTAAAACGTTTATCTAGATGACCAGTTTCGGCATAATTAAACGTAGTACGCGATTTTTATCACAGACGCATATATGTTTCTTGCGCATTTTTTTCTTTATTCGGACAGCAAAGAAGAACAGCAATAGGTAAAGAAAACGCAAGATTATTGTCTAATCCACATGTCGATGTAAACAAGGGCGGAATACAAGCTCAAAGTAGGACGATCGAGAGCTCTATGCAGGATAATTCAAAAATATTTCACTTAATTTGAACTAAATAACACTGTTCGCATAAGCTTCATATATGTTCATATGTTTGAATAGATTATGGGACTTAATACGGGGTCATCAGTCCCTAAACTTACAAACTACTTATGAACTACCGTATACTAAGGACGACACAAACATCCATGCCCCAGGGGGGATTCGAACCCCCGACCGTAGTGGTCGTGCAGACTGTGATTGGCGCGCCGCAGACAGCACGGCCACCGCGGCCGGCTCGCATAAGCTACGTGTTGTGTTTTCGCAAGGAATGAAAATGGCGGATGCGCCAGCCTGTGTTTTAGGAGCTCCAACTGTTCGACTGTTTGTTAAACTGCGGGGTCATCAGTCCCTAAAATTACAAACTACTTATGAACTACCGTGTACTAAAGATGACACAAACATCCATTCCCGAGGGGGGGGGGATTCGAACCACCGACCGTAGCGGCCATGCATACTGTGACTGACGCGCCACAGACCACTCGGCCACTGCGGACGGCGAGCTCTAACTGCGGCAGTCGCGTTCAAATATTTGTAAATCTATCGGACCAAACTGCGTGGTCATCAGTCAGTAGCTTATAAACTACTTAAAACCTAGGTAAACTAACCTAAGGACAACACACACATCCATGCCCCAGGGAGGACTCGAACCTCTACGGCGAGCAACCACGCACTCTGCAGCGAGACGCTTCAGACCACTCGGCTATTCCACCGCGGCCACATTCTGAAACTTTCTTAATAACGTAACAGAAGTACATTAAGCAAAGTCGTGTCTTTTCACAGCAGACAACAAACACTTACTGCAAGACGCAAACAAACCACGCACATTGACAGTCATTTTCAAATACAAGCCAAGATCGCTTACAACATTTATCTATAATTACGTAGGCTTCCGCGGCCAGAGTCAGATGACATAAAGGTTGGTTATTTAAGTAATAGCCTTACATCATGACGCGGTACCATACCCAGAAAACTTTTATGTCGTCAACATTTATCTAGATTACCAGTTTCGGCAGAATTAAACGTAGAAAGCGATTTTTATCACAGACGTATATATGTTTATTGAGCGTTTTTTCTTTATTCGGACAGAAAAGAAGAACAGCAATAGCCGGCCGCGGTGGCCGAGGAGACTGAGGCGCTTCAGTCACGGTCTGCACGGCCACTACGGTCGGGGGTTCGAATCCCCCCTCGGGCATGGATATTTGTGCCATCTTTAGTATAAGGTAGTTCATATGTAGTTTGATGACCCCGTAGTTAAGTCCCATAAGCTTAACAAACATTTGAACATTTTCTTTGAAGAACAGCAATAAGTAAAGAAAACGCGAGATTTTTGTCTCTAATCCACATATCGATGTAAACAAGGGCGGAATGCAAGCTCAAATTAGGACGATCTAAGGCTCTATGGAAGGAAACTTGGAGTTTAACGTTCCGTCGACAGCGTGGTCTTTAGAGAGGGAGTTTACGATCGGAAGGTTTGGGTAAGGATGTGGAAGGAAATCGGCCGTGCCCTTTCAAGAGAACCATCCCGGCATTTGCCTAAAGTGATTTAGGGAAATGCCGGAAAACCTGAATCTGGATGGCCGGAGGTGGATTTGAACCACCATTCTTCCGAATGCGAGTCCAGCATGTTACCACTAAGGCTCTATGTACGACACTTCCAAAACACTTCACTAAATTTGAACAAAACAAAACTGTTCGCATAAGCTACGTGTTGTGTTTATCATTCGCAGGGAATGAAAATGGCGGATGCGCCATCCTGTGTTTTAGTAGTTCTAACTGCGGCAGTCGCGTAACGGTAGACGCATGAGAACAGGGACTGACCAGTACATCTCCCGGTGAGCTTATCTCCCTCGTGGAGTAAATTTACCGTGGTGGACCTACCCCAGCTGGCGACCGGTTCCCACGACATCTTGCGAGTCATGGACGAAGGGCAACAGGCGGATTGTGTTTTCCTCGACTTCAAAAAGGCGTTCGACACGGTGCCACACTGCAGACTGCTAACGAAGATACGAGCTTATGGAATAGGTTCACAGATTTGTGACTGGCTGGAAGACTTCCTAAGTAATAGAACGCAGTACGTTGTTCTCGACGGCGAGTGTTCATCAGAGACGAGTGTATCGTCAGGCGTGCCCCAGGGGAGTGTGATAGGACCGCTATTATTTTCTATCTATATAAATGATCTGATGGACAGAGTAAGTTGTAATTTGCGGCTGTTTGCTGATGATGCTGTGGTGTATGGGAGGGTGTCGCCTGTAAATGACTGTAATAGCATACAGGTTGACTTAGACAAAATTTCTAGTTCGTGCGAAGAATGGCAGCTAGCTCTCAATGTAGAAAAATGTAAGGTGATGCGCATGAGTAGAAAAAACAATCCTATAATGTTCGAATACAGCATCAGTAGTGAGCTTCTTGATGCGGTCGCGTCGTTCAAATATCTAGGCGTAACATTGCAGAGCGATATGAAATGGAACGAGCATGTAAGGACAGTTGTGAGTAAGGCGGACAGCAGACTTCGGTTTATTGGGAGAATTTTGGGAAGATGTACTTCACCTGTACAGGAGACCGCGTATAAAACGCTTGTACGACCACGTCTTGAGTATTGCTCAAGTATTTGGGACCCGCAGCAGATCGGTTTGAAGGAAGACATAGAGGCGGTTCAGAGGCGAGCAGCTAGATTTGTTACCGGTAGGTTCGACCAATGCGCGAGTGTCACGGAAATGCTCCGGCAACTCAATTGGGGATCGCTGGAAGAAAGACGACGTTCTTTTCGTGAATTTCTGTTAAGTAAATTTAGAGGGCCGGAATTTGAAGCTGAGTGTAGTACGATCTTGCTGCCGCCTACTTACATTTCGCGTAAAGATCACAAAGACAAGATAAGAGAGATTAGGGCTCGTACGGATGCATATAGGCATTCTTTTTTTCCTCGTTCAATTTGGGAGTGGAATAGGAAAGGAAATGCCTAGTAGTGGTACAGTGTACCCTCCGCCACGCACCTTACGGTGAATTGCGGAGTATGTATGTAGATGTAGATGTAGATGTAGACGTGCCGCGGCGCCTCCGGCCCCCGCCTCCGCCCCCCGCCCCCGGCCCCGTTGCCTTATCTCGCGCGCCTCCCGCCCCTCGCCCCCGCCCGCCGCTCCCGCCTGCCTTATCGCGCGCTCCGCGGCTACCTTATCGGCAGCCGGCCCTAATTGGCCGGCAGTGACTGTCAGAAGGCGGCCGGCAGCTGCGAATTATCCACAGCGGCCAGACTAATTTGCCTGACGCGGCAAAACACGGCCTGTCGAAAGCGCGAGCACGCGCGCCCGCGGCGGACGCTCGATGCCGCCTCCCGCACACACACGAGGGGCGGTCACGGCCCGTCAGGCAGCCGATGGAGCGCGGCCGACAGCCACTGCCTTCCGTGCGCCGCGGGCGCCAGCCTCGCTCTCTCTCTCTCTCTCTCTCTCTCTCTCTCTCTCCTTCTCTCTCTCTCTCTCTCTCTCTCTCTCTCTCTCTTTCTCCCCCTCCCTCCCTCCCCCCTCTCTCTCTCTCACCCACTAGCTAGTTAATGAGCTCGCGTCGCCCACGAAATGAGCGGACCTGTTACAGACTGCTCTTCATTTTCCGCTCCAATGTCCGCCACGGCCAAAGAATGGTGCGCCCGGATTACTCTCCTTTTGGCTCCATCCTTGCGCGTAGCTGGCGCCGAGGACACGTTGTCATCAGATAACTACCGGGCAGCGTCGTTTTTAATCGGTAGAGGGATCCACGAGAAATGACCGAGTCACTGCGGTTCTCGGTAGAATTCCTCTCGACTGGCGCTCTCGACGAGGACGTCGGAGTTCGTTGTGCGTGTTACTCAGAGCAAAACAGCAAACGTTGGACGGAATACCGATATTACATAAGATGGTCTCGCGCCACGTGTGCCAGTAAACGAGGACTGTAAGGAGATTAGAGCTTAACGTGTCCTTCTCAAACGAATAATCCTGTAATTCGCCTCAAGCTGTCTGACGGTAACAGAAAATTTAAATCTCAATGGACGAACGGGTATCTATGCCAAGTTAGTGTCTCACCACTGCGCCACATCGTTCGTACACATCGATAAGACTGAGAGGCGCATAGAAGGATGTATACATAGTGCTTGGAAATTCTCGTTACAACTTCCAGGATAAGTTCAAATCAAATGTTTCAAATGTTTGTATAACTTATGGGACTTAACTACGGAGTCATCAGTCCCTAAACTTACAAACTACTTTTGAACTACCTTATACTAAAGATGACACAAACATCAATGTCCGAGAGGAGATTCGAACCCCCGACCGTAGTGGCCGTGCAGACCGTGACTGGCGCGCCTCAGTCCCCTCGGCCACCGCGGCCGGCTAAGTTCAAATGTTTGTAGAGCTTTAACTACGGGGAGGGGGGTTCATCAGTCCCTAAACTTAAAAACTACTGATGAACTAGCTAATACTACGGACGGCACAAATATCCATGCCGGAGGGAGGATTCGAACCCCCGACCGTAGTGGCTCGGCCACCGCGGCCGCCCCAGGATAAGTAATGGCGATTGTAGAACATACTATTCTGACATGAAAAAGTCATCCAGTGATGCTGCTAGTAGCTATTTCTTCATCTTTAAACACCGTAAAACAAATCTCTTCCACTGGAAGCTCTTTGCTTTTCATATTCTGGAAAGGAGTACTATGGATCAAAACAACTACAAAATGTCTACTAAACAAGGGCTCCAATTCGTATATTGCAAGAGCTATGAGCACGTCTTTATCTTCGACAATCTGAACGCGTCTCTTCTAGGGGTCTAGTGCTCATAGCTCTTAGATTATGCAATTTATAGTCGATGTTTACCAAAAGATGTTTTCTTTTTGCCGTTTTGATCCACACTACATCCACCCAAAATCTGGAAAGCAAACAGTTTTCAGTAGAAAAGATTTGTTTCACAGTGAGAAAGATAAAGAAAAGCTCACACCCTGACTTGATTACATTTACGGACATGGGTTTCTTAATAAAACATTGTATATTCCCTCCTATCTACAAATCCTCCAAGCAAAGAGGAAAGGATAGAAAAAGAGATCCTGGAATGGAGTGAACGCTGAGAGAAAGTAATAGCCACACATGAAAAGAATAGGAGAAATTGTTTAACGGGGTTGGACAGAGACATAAACAGTACAGGCGAAAAGAGCGAGGAACATGAAATATACAGACGGGAAGAAGCATAGGAACAAATTTAATAGTATAGTTATTTCGTTTCAATCACTGTCTACCAAGTTCTTATCATGTACTTATGTTTTAATTAGGTGTTCCCCTAAATATGTTTTTATAAACGAGACTTCCATTTCTGCGACTACAAATTCACTATCAGTAAAATAGTTCTTTTTTTTACGTATGTGCTTCAGAAACTTCAAAACATTCAGACAAATTCTAAATGAGAAGAACATAACAAATCTTAGATTATACAACACAATTTTATAAAATTACGAAGAATATTTTGTCACATTAAGGGTTAAAATAAATTAGACCCGTAATAGTTTGATGCTACAAAGTGATGTTAGTTCTGCCGTGCTTCTATAATGTACAGAAAGGATCAAAGAAAACGGTAGATAAATATTCAGTGAGATTTTTTTACCTCCGTATTATTTTTGTTATAAAGTTCTCCTTTGAGTCTGTAGAACAATCTCTGAAGTTTCGTACGTATCTTCCACCAGATACGCAATCAGTGCTCTATTACCAACTAGGCCTACTTCAAAGAATACTTATTATGAATGTACTGTGTTTCCAGCTACACAGCTGACATTTTTCAGGCTGCAGGTTTTGATGTTAGGCTATTTGGATATTTAAGGGACGACATAAACCATACAGATGTAAAAATTGGTCTAAAATGAGTGGAGATGGGGGCACAGAAGTTTCTATCATGGGTCATCTGATTATAGTTACAGAGACTACCTCAGTCAACTTGAGACAACTACGACGACGATTCCAAGAGTTATCTAATAGATGATATATTAACGGATCGTTAAATATTAGATTCTGCAAGTAGTTTCCTAGAAGTTTATACATTTTATTTACGCTTTTTGATTTATGTTATACTCCAAAGTCTCATCTGGATCATCCCTTTAGCCTTATAGATACAGTTAATTTCGAAAATTGACTGATGGTAACATTTGGCACTTGGTTGTGTTGTAGTTTTGTCTGTATTGAATTCAGATAGCGAGAAAAACATCGATGACAGAATTTGTACACAATGAAATATTTCAGACTCTAACAAATATTTGGTAAAGAAATATTTCAGAGATATGAGGAAACAGAAAGAGAGGGAAGTATTAACGAAGCTGTCACGCTAATTATTCTTCTTTTTTTTTTCCTTTTACGCTGGCCGATGGAACTTGTAAGTGGCCTTACCAAACAACACGTTCGTTCCACGACTGGAAAGCCGGAAACGACTGTGACCCCTTTACAGGAGCAAAAAGTACACCGACAGCGTCAAGTGGACGCAAACATCCGAACAGCGGAATAATTAACCTACCATCCGAAATTGCCGGTATCCGCTCTCTAGCAACCTGTGCGCAAAGCAGACTACTTTTTCGCATGTTGAGCCTCACGGCAGCCTCATTAATGCTAACAACGGATCAGATGTCATACATATTGTAATGATTGGGTGATAAACGCCGTTTATAAATACGAGCACAATCCATCAAGGTCTACCATCTCATCTGAGACTTAATTTGTTTACATTACTTTCTTATTTTATCGTTCGGTGCCCAAGTATCTCACGGTGACGGATATGTTAACCGTAAGGAAAGAATTTTTTGTTTCACATTTAATTCTTTTGGGGCTAAGGCAGACCTAAAGCAAGGTGATTTACCTCCATGAGCCAAGGCAACTGGAAATGTAGCAATATTACTTGCACCCACTCGTTATTGGACTCAAACTCATAAGAAAGCATTAACGCAATGAATACATCATGTAATGCCTATGTGTCAAGTAAATATGTGTACCTTTGTGAAAGAGCATTATCGACGAAAATAAAACAATCTGAGAAAAAGTAAGTTGTGGCATTTAATTGGTTTAAGATCGTGTCATATTACGCAGCTCATGTTTTACGGTGCTGAAGTGTGGAGTCAACGCATCCAGACGTAACGCTATTTCGAGAGAATGAATCGAGTAAATGGTGTAGCGTTACGTCAGTAAGGTATTGGAGGATGCATTGACTCCGCACTTTAGCATCGGAAATCATGAGGTGCGTAATATAACACGATCTTAAACAAATTAAATTCCACAACTTACTTACTTACTTACTTTTTCTCCGCTTGTTTTATTTTCGTTTACAATGCTCTTTCACAAAGGTATTCAGAGAACACACTTTTTTTCAAAATACTGTATTACGGTTGCAGGGTTTGATGTTCCGAGGAAGACAACAGATAAATTGCTTCAACTATGAACTTTCAATTTTTCGTAGGGCGCATACGTTCCGAGATTGTGTCTGTAATGGGATGTATAAATACATGTTACATATACAACAGCTATTCGATTACTTCATAATTCAGTTCTACACGATTTCTGTCTTCCGATTTGTCTATAGGTGGCTAATATGTGCGCTGAAAATTTTCATGCTTCAGACTGCGCTTCGAAGCAGGATGAACGATCTTTCCTTACAGACGGATCAGAGTATCAGGCAGCCCTTGTATAATCCTACAAGACGCTTTAGTGTGCGTTTGTTCTAGCGCTCTTCGTGTACCACTGTCACTTCAAATTTATCCTGTTGCAGCTGGGAAAGTTGTGCAGGAAGAAGGCTATCAGCGAGTCTTCTGATGGACAGTGTAAGTTGTAATTTGCGGCTGTTTGCTGATGATGCTGGGGTGTATGGGAGGGTGTCGTCTGTAACTGACTGTAATAGCATACAGGATGACTTAGACAAAATTTCTAGTTCGTGCGAAGAATGGCAGCTAGCTCTCAATGTAGAAAAATGTAAGGTGATGCGCATGAGTAGAAAAAACAATCCTATAATGTTCGAATACAGCATTAGTAGTGAGCTTCTTGATGCTGTCGCGTCGTTCCAATATCTAGGCGTAACATTCCAGAGCGATATGAAATGGAACGAGCATGTAAGGACAGTTGTGAGTAAGGCGGACAGCCGACTTCGTTTTATTGGGAGAATTTTGGGAAGATGTACTTCAACTGTAAAGGAGACCGCATATAAAACGCTTGTACGACCACGTCTTGAGTATTGCTCAAGTATTTGGGACCCGCAGCAGATCGGTTTGAAGGAAGACATAGAGGCGGTTCAGAGGCTAGCAGCTAGATTTGTTACCGGTAGGTTCGACCAATGCGCGAGTGTCACGGAAATGCTCCGGCAACTCAATTGGGGGTCGCTGGAAGAAAGACGACGTTCTATTCGTGAATTTCTGTTAAGTAAATTTAGAGTGCCGGAATTTGAAGCTGAGTGTAGTAGGATCTTGCTGCCGCCTACTTACATTTCGCGTAAAGATCACAAAGACAAGATAAGAGAAATTAGGGCTCGTACGGAGGCATATAGGCATTCTTATTTTCCTCGATCAATTTGGGAGTGGAATAGGAAAGAAAATGCCTAGTAGTGGTACAGTGTACCCTCCGCCACGCACCTTACGGTGAATTGCGGAGTATGTATGTAGATGTAAACCTTTGACGCTCTAATTTTACCCTTTTGATCATTTATCGAGTTTCATAGAAATCAAGTCGAAAGTAATATATTAATTCACTTCGCTAGCAAGAAATGCTATCGGAATTTCAGTAGAAAATCTTCCAGCGATACATGACGTCCGTCTTCTCACGTCTCCTACTTGCCTATGATGACCAGAGTTTTCTGAACAAACCCGTCCCAACGGTTGTGTAAATCTATAAAGTACCTCCATATCATTATTCAGCTACGAAATGTTTGCATATCTCAGAATCGTCAATAATACTTCTTCTTCCGTCTGTAGTCAAAATTGGCGCGATGGAGTGGACAGGCGGACTACGGCGCCTTGCTGCGGAGCGCGCGGTAGCTCGCCGTCGGGGATTCGAGTCCTCCCTCAGGCGTGTGTGTGTGTGTGTGTGTGTGTGTGTGATTTGTCCTTCGGTTAGTTTAACTTCGTTTAAGTAGTTTTTAAGCCTGGTGACTAATTACCAAAGAAGTTAAGTCCCATTGATTTATAAACATTTGACCATTTTTTGTAGTAAAAGCTCCAGCAAATAACCGACTACACACTGATTTATACAGAGAATTTTTACTGTGCATTCATATACAGATTGTAATTAATGGTTAATTAAAACAAATTAGAACCTGCCTGTTATCCAAATCTCAAATATTTTGAACTAACAAACGCAAGAGTTTCGACATACGTATCTACATTATAATAACAAACCTTCTGGTTTTTGGTATTCTATAACATACTGGTTTGGGCAGAAGACTCTTTTCCCCTGTTATGTACCCCGCATCTCTTGATTCCACGAACAGTTCCAATACCCTTTGTATGTCATGGAGCCCACTTGGAATATCGCGACTAGAACAATAAATCATACAAAACAGGACTTCCTCCTTTATCACTTATACAAGGTGTTACAAAATGGTACGGCCAAACTTTCAGGAAACATTCCTCACACACAAAGAAAGAAAATATGTTGTTTGGACGTGTGTCCGGAAACGCTTAATTTCCATGTTAGAGCTCATTTTAGTATTTCTCTTTAAATGTAAATTGAAATAATTCGTGCAGCCAATTGTCAAAATACCCAATTGTTTCGTTAGTATGTACTGTACTTCCTCGATTCACCGCCTCGTAGCATCAACTCGTTAGTATTCATCACGAACGTGGTTTTGCAGTCATTGCAATGTTTACAAATGTGCCGGCCGCGGTGGCCGAGGGGACTGAGGCGCTCCAGCCACGGTCTGCACGGCCACTACGGTCGGGGGTTCAAATCCCCCCTCGGGCATGGATATTTGTGCCGTCCTTAGGATAAGCTAGTTGATAAGAAGTTTGTAAGTTTGGGGACTGATGACCACGAAGTTAAGTCCCATAAGCTATAGAAACATTTGTTTACAAATGCGGTGAATCGAGGACGTACAGTACATATTAACGAAACAATTGGCTATTTTGACAATTGTCTGCACGAATTATTTCAATTTACATTTAAAGAGATATACTAAAATGAGCTCTAACACGGAAATTAAGCGTTTCCGGACACATGACCACATAACATATTTTCTTTCTTTGTGTGTGAGGACTGTTTCCTGAAAGTTTGGTCCTACCTTTTTGCAACACCCTGTATAATGATTAAAATTTTAGATGTGAATTACTTTTGGTCGTAACACACATAATGCCGGTTTGCCAATAAAGCTTGTTCCTGTATATCAATATCAGTATTGGTTTTAGGCTACTAATGTCCATGTTGCAGTGGATACACCGGTTTTGCTACATCACCGAAGTTAAGCACTGTTTGACTTGGCTAGCACTTGAATGTGTCCGGTCCGGGTGAGTTGAGCACTGTCCGCAAGCAGGCTATACTCAGCCCTTTGGAGGAGCTACTTGTTCGAGATGAAGCGGCTCCGCCCAAGGAAACCGACACAGCGGTAGGGAATGTGGAGCGCTATGTTCCCCTTCAAACCACACTCGTAGACGCCTTCTGGCGTAGGGTGACATGGCGGCCGGTCGGTATCTGTTGGGCCGTTCGCGGCCTATAGGACGGATTTTTTTTAATTAGGTTTCACCCACCATAAATAGTTATGCCACTTCAGTCTTGGCCGGGACATGGTTAAAATTTCTTGTACCAGCTACATCCACTCAGAGGTGGTAACCCTCTTTTGTACTACCTACTTCCATAGCTTCATCAAACACGAAATATTTTGGCACCTGCTTCAAGATTTGTTGAAAACACGCACTACTCAGTCGTAAGGTTACCAGGAGTAGTTCGGTCGGCCGCACTCCTATCAGCGCGTGGCGGGTCGGTCGGTTTGGCTCACCGGCACTTTGGCCTCCCCGCAAGATTATCGATGTTCGCTGAACGCCGGATGCTCGTCACCCCGTGGACACAAATGGTCTCGTGACGGAAATTGCATGCCGTGCGGAGACGCGCGGTTAATATTCCCACAATTCAGCCTTCCAGCTGCCGGCGCCGGCATGCACATCCACATTTTTTTCTCGTCACCACTGAAGGCTAACCACAAAACATTTGCGGTTAAACGTTTGGCTGTCTCGTCCACGACGAACAAATACACTGACCTTAAAAACAAGTTCAACGGCCACCGCGTCACCGAGAAAATGAGGAAAAAATCTCGATTCCTACTTGCGCATCGGCTCTTTGTAAGAAACTCCGGACAAAAGACCTGCACCATGGGAACGGATTTTGTTTGACACATGTCTGAGAGAAGACGGCATGCGATAGAACCTGAGATTCCAGTTCTTCTTTGACTCGAACAATTTATCTCACTCGAAGAAAAAAACTGACTTAATTATTGTAACACGCGTATACGAGGTAAATGGACATAATATTCGTTCCTCTACGCTGTAATACATTCTTATGCAGATGCATACTAAACAACTAGTGCTTATACAGGATGGGCGAATTAAAAATGACCCACGAAATGGGCTCTTCATGAGACTGACATATAACTGACCTGTCCATCAAGTAATCTGTCGCTCCCTAATGTCTGTTCATGCGTATTTCCAGAACGCTTCGTTGTGTCACTACATTTGAATGAAAGCAACAGCTGTATTCAGTGACTATATGACTGCACGTTCAATACTGCGTGTTTAAAAATCGCAACTTCTGGAAAACTTGTATTGAACCATTTGCGTAAACGTTTAAGCCTGGAAGTGTACTGGGAGAGTTTTCAGTGAGATTGAGGAGGGGAACTTATTGCGATATTTGTCAACCTACGAGACCAACTGCTGTGGTCATCGGTCCCTGGACTTATGAACTACCCTGACTACTAAGGACAACATACACACACACACACACACACACACACACACACACACACACACACACACACACACACACACGATGGAAGACTAACGTCCGACGATACCGGCCGTGCAATTTGCGACGTGATATTCCAACCCACCACAAGGCCATAACCACGCGGCCGCGAAATAGTTTCTATAGCGAATTAAAATAAATAAACGTGAAATCTGAAAAGAGTTGGAACAACAGAAAACATTGCTCGAGTGAAGAAAACCATAGGAAGAATATCAACGAAATCTCGACGCCATTTATCTGTGCAAGCGGAAATTAAGAGATCGTTCTGTAAAAAAATTACCATGAGCGATCTGCATCTCTATCCTTGAAAATCAATTATGTGTCACATAAAATATCATGACGAACTTTCACGCCTTAAGTTCTGCTGGTGCTTTCTGTGTCAGGTGTCATCTAAGAAAGGAAGGAAGATTAGCGTTTAACTTCCTGCCGTCATTAGAGACGGAGCACAAGCTCGGGTTGTTTGGTTAAGGGTGGGGAAGAAATCGTTAGCACCCTTTGAAGGAACCGTCCTGACATTTGCCTGCAGTAATTTAGAGAAAAAATCTAAAGGTGAATGGGAAAAAGTGGATTTGAACCGTCGTCCTTCCGAATGTGCTCACGCGAACTCCGCAGCTCCTATCTCCTCAGCATATCAATTCCGAAACTTGGCCGAAACGCTAGTCAGCACCAGAGCACTAACTCCGCAACTAACTTGCAAACTCGTACTTTGCCATCACTAAAAACACATACAACTAGTGCAGGAATATTATTCTATTTTAGTACAAAATTAAAAATTATGAATTAATTTTCTAAACTGAGAGAAAGTTAATGGAATAAAGTACATAAAACGAGGTTCAGTTGGAATAAAGTATATAAAACTAGATATGCAGGTATAAGACAAGTTATGTTAACATACGCGTTTCACCTTTATTTGCAAGACATCTTCAGTGGCAGTTCTCATGGACGCTGGTTTACATGTGCTGTTTGTTGACTCAAGTTTTTGTGTTTTTTCTTTTATTTCATTTGAATTTTTTCATTTCAGCACTTCAGCACATGCCTAGTGCTGAAATGAAAATTCCAAATTAAATAAAAGAAGAAAGAATCACAACAATCTGAGTCAACAAAGAGCACATTTAAATCAGCATCTACGAAAATTACCACTTAAGATGCCTTGAAAATAAAGGTGAAACGCGTATTGCAAAATAACTAGTCTTATTTCATTTACATATACGGCTTATATAAATAAATACCTGCATATCAATATAAGAAGCAACTGTGAAAAAAAGGGGAAGAACTAACAATATAAAACTAGCTTCGATTACTAATACTTTTATTCGCAAAATATTTTGAAACATTTATATTTAAACATTTATATTTGGTATGAAACACGCCGTCCATCAAAACTACGTTCTTTTCACAAAAATAACGAAGATTTGATAACACTGAAAAATTGATCAAACCTGCATTAGCATCAGTTTTCAGTAAAATTTCATCTTTTATCTTCTTTGTGATCATAGAATTAAAAGCTAAGTGTGGGCCTACTTTATATGCTCGTTTGGGGAAATTCAGATGGTACATACACCTTGTAGTGAGAATATTGCCTGTCATATATGTTACGTCTCGATTAGTCAACAAGCTGACCAAATCGCTCTACTCCTTCAGCTCCCTGTTAATGATCTCTGCCTAGCGCTCATCGATATCATCGGCGGATTTTTTCTTCATTGTATTCGTTATTGATTTTCTTCCTAACTATTGTGATGAATATGGGTCATGAGCATGGTAGCCTTCGCATCTTCACGAAACATGATCAATCTCTATTCTAAAAAATTTGACACTTCAGCTTTGTTTTGTAATTTATTCTGAACGTAAATCTTACATCTTGTAAAATAGGCTGTTATGTATGTATGTGTGTGTGTGTGTGTGTGTGTGTGTGTGTGTGTGTGTGTGTGTGTGTGTGTGTTTTCCACATCTTCTCCTGAACTACTGGACCGATTTCAACCAGACTAGGTACACATGATCCTTAGTATCAGGCAACAATCGCTGTCCGTTTAAGAATCACCTGCGACACATACGTAAGGAGATATGACATCATAAACAATGATAGTCGTGAAAAAAAGGCCGCATCATGCAACAATATTCTACATATGCTCCTATACTAATGGACCGATTTCAACCAAATTTGGTACAAATATTCTTTAAGGTCAGTAATCATTTGCTGTGGTTACAAAAACCACATACTATACATAGTTCATACGATATCACGTCATAAACAATGATATCTGTCCCATCCTGCGGCGTGTGATAGCGTGATTTTATTCGTCAACTGTTTGAGAATGAGAACACTTAGCGGCTTGAAATAAATTGTAAACATAATTTCAAATCCTTACGAAACTTTTTCTCGCTGACACCGCCAACAAAACGATGAAAGGAAATAGGTTTATCGCTTACTACTTTTCCGATATTCATTATGTATATTTACGGCATTTGGCATGACGTTACAAGTTATTACTTCTACACTGTAAATTTTGTACGCCAGACAATTCACAGACAGTACACATACATACCTCTGAATGTTCCTGCGATATTATCTCACAGTTCGACATATAGTTCATGAGATATGAAGTCATAAACAATTTGTTTCATGAAAAACCGCATCATCATGCATGAAGTTTTGATTTATTTCGTCTTGACTGCTAACACCATTCACGATACATTTTGCAGACATTAGGCACTTATACCACTGAATGTACCTTCGAATTTACATCATAATACGACATATATTTCAGGAGATATAATGTCATACACAATGAAATTTCCGAATAACTGCTACATCATGCGCTCTTTTTTCACATCTCCTCCTAACATAATGGACAGATTTCAGTTACACTTGGTACACATATTGCTTACTATCAGACAATAATCGCTGTGGGGTTAAAAACTACCTACGATAACATAGTTCAGGAGATATGATGTCGTAAACAATAAACTTTCCCACCATGCGACTTCATTCACCCATTATTTATTCGTCGCAGACAGTTTGCTAATATTACTCTCTACAAATGATCTGCATGGAAACGAAACTTAAATGGACGGATATTAAGGTAGAAGTCGATGGACAGAAAGGGAAGAACGATATGCTCTAAGATAAGGAAGGAATAAATACAAGCTCTTGCTATCAGTGATCAGAAGACAGGTTATGCTACAGTATTTGCCAACTACTATGGTTTCGCACTACAATAAAAATAAAAACCTTTATAATTACCTGACGGATCTTGCCTCATGAAGAACTATCTTACAGTTTTTAGTTTGCCCCATACAAATTATTTTTAAGTTTTTAAATCAAGATTGCAATTGTTTATTTATTGAAATTACCTATTTTGACGATGTAAAGCGTCAACTTCAGATGAAACTACCTTCCTGCTGGTTTCTTAGCCGTCATAGGAACTGGAAGCATTAGCTTCGTATGTTCTACGCCGCTGACCGTCCCTTGCCACGTGGAGGCGAACCAGTTGTTCGCAATCGTACCTAGCTTACTCTGTGAGTTAAGCTTTCTACCAAATATGGAAATATTTTTATATTTGAGGTAAACATTTGAAATATAGATGAAGTTGAAAATATATATAGGAATGATTACAAAGCTGTGTCACAATAAAATTGCTCTTAATTTCTACTGAAGTAGAATTTGGCAAGTATACAATTAATTAAACAGAATTTTTGAAAATTAATTACATTTAAGTAATAACAAGAGATCGTACAGATCAGTAGTATAGTAAAAACGTAACCAGTTATTTGTTTAAGGTGCATCACATCAGTATAAAAAAATCGCACTGACGTGTTTTACGGCCCGCTTTTGATTTGTAGTTTTATACGTTTTTGCAAACATTTTGGACAAAAATAATAATTAATTAATGAATAAGAGTGTCTGCAACATTTTAGGAAAAAAAATTAGGTGTTGGCGGGTTTCCAACCACTGACCTTTTGCGTCATAGTCCGGCACCTTGCCCAGTACACTAAGGCTATAAATCGAAACAGGAGTTCTTCCATCTTGTACTATTAATGTCTGTTGTTAACTGATGTTAGTATGGTATTCGTAGACGTTAGATTATCATTTATCGTACGAAGAACGATGTGTGTTAATTCTTCAGTGTGCCGTTGCTTTGAAATGATAACGTGTAATTTACAATAAGAAAATCATCAAATACGCGAGGAATGTCACGTGACATCTCCGAACGGCTGGTTTTAGTTAATTCAACGGAGGGTTTCAAATCTCCGTTATTTTTGCAAATATGTCTCAAACGATACGAGATATGAAAAAAACTTACGGGAGATAAGTTGTAGAGAATTTTCTTCTCTACCAATTAGGTTATTCAATTTTCGTGTCAGATTAACGGTTCGTTTGCAATTACAATTATATTACAAACGGCTTTTTTGGTTTTACTACCGTATTTTTTGTCCGAAAAAAGGGAGGTTCTGGTCTCTGGCGGCCTACAATCATGTCTGTAAAATTTGGTGTTGATCGGTTGAACGGTTCGTCTTAAAAACAGGGAACACGTTATTGACAGACAGACAGACAGACAGGCATACATCCCAAAATCGCCGTTATTTTTGCAAATATCTGTGAAACGCTACGAGATATGAAAAAAAAACATAAGAGAGAAAGTTGTAGAGAATTTTCTCCTCTACAAATTAGGTTATTCAATTTTCGTGTCAGATGAATAGTTAAGCCGTTATTTTAATTTAAATTTCGAGCTGTCAAACGACGATCGCAAAGGCCCTCTTTTAGTGTTACTACCGTAACCTAAAATGGGCCAATAATCTGAAAAGAGAGTCAACGTCTTTGAGTTGACTTGTAATCTGGTACAATATCATAGTTATAGGAGTGATTAACAAAGAATGATTACATAGGAAACGGATTGGTTGGCACAGGAAGAAGATGCGACAGTGGAGTACTACCGTGAGGCGGCTTGCTGAATACAGATGTAGCTGTGTAAGGCCAACGGAGGAGAGCGCCGTCGTTATACAAAGTTCCTTGGTGCGTAGATAAATATTCAGCAGGCTTTTCCCGGAGGCGAGAGGGGTCACGGTTTAAAAGAGCGACACGACGCCGACCACAAACGGTAGACACCGCACTCATCTGCCTGCAGCGTACCGTTCCCGCAGGCCGTGAAAACCGCTTACTTCCTGCCCGCGGTCGAGAGAAAAACAAAGGCGGCGCGATAATTGGCGTGCCCGTTAGCCGATAATTTGCGGTGCCTGTCGAGCTCCCTTAATATCTCTAATTGAGCCGCCCCCGCATTGTGCCGCGATTCACATTGGGGCCCGCGCGGCCGCCTTTCGCTACCGGCAGCAGGAACAAGCCATTGTCGGTATGCTAATGGCCACCGGCAGCCGCAGAGAGAGCCACGGCTGGCCGGCACCCAGCGTCGCGCTCGCTATCGATTCGCGTCGACGACCTTTGTAGCGCCGTCCTAATCCAATTGGCACTCTCGCTTCGCGCTGCGAACCCCTTCCCAAACGAGGCGCCATGTCAATGTTGTTGCTGTAGGTAGCTCCCAATAGCTGTGCCGCATTAGATATGGCTTGTACTTATTCGCTATCATCGCTTACTTTTAGGCGCGATAAAATAAATGAGAAGCAGCTAATCAAAACGTATAATGCTCGTTGATTCAAATTTTTCAGGAGAAGAAGTGAAAAAATCGGCCCACTTTAGATTTGTTTGTAGTTTTATAAGTTGTTGCGAAACATTTTGGACCAAAATAATAATCTAAATAATAAAAAATTAATTAATAGAGTGTCTGAAACCCTTGTAAGGAAAAAAAATTTCGGTACCAGCGGGTTCCGAACCACTAACTTTCAGCGTCACAGCCCAACATATTGCCCACTACGCTACAGCTAACAGTTGGGATTTGCATTCTGTAATCTCAAACTATTAATACCGTTGTTAACTGATGCTACTGTGGGATTTGTAGGCACTAGATTATCATTTATCGTACGAAGAACGACGTCTTTTTGTTAATTCTTCAGTGCGCCATTACTTTGAAATGACAACGTATAAGTTACAATAAGAAAATCATGAAATACGCAACGCAAGATGGCGTATGCCAGAGACAGTTGTGGGCGAGGAATGACACGTGACATCTGCGAACGGCTGGTTTTCGTTAATTTAATGGAGGGTGTCAAATCCCGATATTTTTGTAAATATCTGTCAAACGATGCGCGATATGAAAAACACATAAGGGAACAAAGTCGTGGAGAATTTTCTCCTCTACAAATTCGTTTATTCAATTTTCGCGTCTGATGAAGGGTTTATTTGCAATTAAAATTACATTACAAACGGCTTTTTTTGGTATTACTAACGTATTTCTTGTCCGAAATATTTCAAAAAGTGAGGTTCTGGTCTCTGGTAGCCAACAATTATGTCAGCAAAATTAGGCGTCGATCGGTTGAACGGTTCGACCTAAAAAGTGGGAACACGTTACAGACAGACAGATATCGTCAAATCGCCGTTATTTTTGCAAATATCTCTGCAACGATGCAAGATATGAAAAACATAATAGAGCGAAATTGTAGAGAATGTTGTCCTCTACAAATTCGGTTGATTCAATTTTCGTATCACATGCATGGTTAAGCCGTTATTTTCAATTAAATTTCGAGCTGTCAAAAGACGATCGCAAAGGCCCACTTTTAGTGTTACTACCGTAACCTAAAGTGAGCCAAAACTGATATCTGCTAAACTACTCAATAAAATTTTAAGCTGTTTTCACAGTTAGAACCGTTTTGAAGTACTGAACTAGAATATACCTTGTAACAGATCAATTTTTTTTAGTTACGTTAGAAAATCCATTTATACATCGGACAATATACATTTTGATCCATCATATTGGACATTACACGTTTTGATGCGTTTTTAGTAACACACCTTCATTACTTCCCCATTAATTTTTATGTTCGAAAATGTTATCTTATATTAGACATTCGCACTTCACATTAGTTGTATCATTTATAATAATATAAAATTAATGTTTACTTCAAGGAATGCTACAAAGCTTTGCATTACTGTGAAAAATTGGATCAACACAACATTCTGTTACAGGCAGAATATTATAGGGTATAGTTAATTGACTGCGTCACGTAGTATTTTGATCTTAGAACTTTAAAATATTTGATTTACGTAATTAAAAATCGTTAACATCAGATAGCATGTGTCAGTGAAATAATTATTTCTACATTTTGCCTTAAATATGTCGGCTCTGTAACCACCAAGATACGTTTCGTTCCTCCTACTTGAAAATGAGCGTCAAATAAATTTCAGAGAGAAAATCAGCTAAAGCAACAGAGCCAATTTCTATTTGGAACCAGCCAAAGAAACAGGATCGGAATTCCAGTGACCGGCCGACGCCGCCGTGGCGGCAGGCAGGACACGCCCGGTGGAACTGCGTTAGCGCCACGTCGGGGCCTTCGATTTCCCGAGTCCTCCCAAAGTTGTGTCGCAAGCGTTGCGTGTCCGCCCGACTGCTTCTGAAGTCGGATGTCGGCGGCGCGGCGGAGCGCGCACGCGATCGTCGCCGTCGCATTGGGACATCTGCTTCGACCGTAGGCTTGCCTCGCATGTTTGCTCCCAAGCGTGTCGTTAGCACTGTTCTGCGGTGCAACTACGGAACATAAATCCACGGTTGTCCCACTGCTAGGGAAACTACATACTAAATGACAGTTCCTTTAAACGCTGGGCGAGGTCTAAGGCCGTAATTGTTGGCCATACGTCGAATACGAAAGACTAACCGCATGGACCGTTATAATGACATTACATTTATTAGGATGAGAAGTTACTGCAACAGTTGAAATGTATTGGAACTTGTCGAAATGTGTTGCAATACGTAATTAATTAGCTGTCTGCAAATGATTCCCGATTACCTTGTAAATTACCTCATCTGACAATCATCTGTTGCCCTGAACGGCATTACTTCGAGGTGCTTCTCGTTTTCCGGCCGCAGTGGCCGAGCGGTCTGCAGCGTGCCAGTCATAGTCTGTACGGCCGCTACGTTCGGGGGTTAGAATCCCCCTTTGGGCATGGATGTTTGTGCCGTCTTTAGTATAAGCTAGTTCATAGGTAGTTTGTAAGTTTAGGGACTGATGAACCCGTAGTTAAGTCCCATAAGCTCTGCAAACATTTGAACATTTGAATTTGCTTCTCGTTTAGCAGAAGTTTCAATACCTAACAAGCCGGCCGCATTGGCCGAGCGGTCTGCCGCGCGCCAGTCACAGTCTGAACGGCCGCTACGGTCGGGGGTTCGAATCCTCCCTCTGTCATGGATGTTTGTGTCGTCTTTAGTATAAGGTAGTTCATAAGTATTTCATAAGTTTAGGGACTGATGACCCCACAGTTAAGTCCCTTAAGCTTAACAAACATTTGAACATTTTTTGAGTACCTAAATAAAAACATTGATACAGCGTACCAAGAGAATGCTGCTACCCACCAGACGGACAGATCTTCTATACACACGGGAGAAAAGAAATGTGAGGTGACCTGTTAGATTCTGCACGTAAATAATTCACTCAAAATTTAAGAAATAAGGCGATGATTTGGGCCGCAATATCGTGATATTCCATCGGTCCTATAGTTACTCTGCGAAGTTATTCTGACAACGATTACATAACCATTTATCCTGAGCAGATGCATCCAATGGTACAATATTTGTACGCCTATGGTGGCAGTGTGTTGCCATACGAAAGGGTTACTGTTCACAGAGATATAGCTTCAGGATTGGCTTTGTGAGTATGATTTCGCGCCTCCCCTGGCCGTAGCAGTCACTAGCTATAATTTGAATATTAATAAGTAAACATGACAACTGAAGTACAAATTTTTAATAACAACTATACAAAAAATGCCAAAGAAACTTACATAATTCGAGAGTTAAATTGTCACAATACAAACGTTTACACGTTGGACATCCATAGCCAAGTAATTTCATGTGAAATAATCACGCCGCTGAGGCTGTACAAAATACTTCATTAAAAGCACTATCGGTTTTTTAACTTTATAGTTACATCCTAAGATCGATACCTTAAATAATCACGTGCTATCGGTGTAAATTTATCACCCTTTTCCTCCCATTTCATTGGGCAAGAACTATGTCCAAACCCTGTGTCTGTGGGGAGGTGTTAAGCAGGAAGCAGCGTGCAAACAAAATGTCATACACGTGCACAAAGCAAAAATTATGTACGTAAGTAACCGTTAAAGGAAGTTTTTTTTTATGGGTATTAACTTTTGTTCAAATGTTCAAATGTTTGTTAAGCTTATGGGACTTAACTACGGGGTCATCAGTCCCTAAACTTACAAAATACTTATGAACTACTTACGAACTAGGACGGCACAAATATCCATGCCCTAGGGGGGATTCGAACCCCCGACCGTAGTGGCCGTGCTGACCGTGACTGGAGCGCCTCAGTCACCTCGGCCACCGCGGCCGGCTTAACTTTTGTGTTGCCTTCTATATCACACATTGAAGTCTCCGATAATAATTCATAAACATCATAAATTGAAATGCTACCAACTTTTGACATGAGTACCAATCATGTGTTAAGGTACAAATAAGTCGATGATGTCCGCAGTGGAAATCAAAATTTCATAATAACGATGTCTTCGTAATATTGACGTCCGTAATTGTCGGACTTTGTTGGCTTTAGGTCTCTGTATTAGTGAAATTCTGGTCTCTTCCCACAGTTTCCACAAATTTGAAAGAGTTCCAAATTTAATTTTCTGCTTTTGAATGGGTACAGCGAAGGGAAGAGGAAATGGACAGATACACATAAAGGTTGGAGTATTAGGGTCTAACTTTCCGTCGACACTGTCGGGATTAAAGATGGAGCACACATTTGGCTAGTTATTTATTCACCTTCTTCAGATTCAAAAATTAAATGTTTTATCCATTGCAGCAACTGTTTTATAGGTTGGAAAAGTAAACAGGCACCAATTGCAATGTCGCAGATTTATTTACAACCGGATTCGAGCAATAATTGTTCTTCTTCAGGTACATAAATTGTGTCCTATAGGTTTGCACCGAGCATTTTGTAATCACATTCGTAATCTCTGTACTTGATGTTCAGTGTAATTACAAAATATTCTGTGTAAACCTGCAGGGCGCAATTTGTATACTAGGAGAAGGGCAATAATTGCACGAAACCGGTTGTAAATAAATCTGCAACCAAGGAACTAGTGGGTGTTTACTTTTACAACTTAGATTCAAAAATGCTCAAATGTTTATAAGGGACGTAACTACGTTGGTCGTCAGTCCCTAGGCTTACAAATTACTTAAACTAAGTTAAAGTGACTTAACTAAGGACCCATGCACAAAACTAGTAAATCTATTCATTTTGAAGATTAAAATACACAATTTTGTGTTTGTTCTACGGTTTTGTTTATTTAGTGAATCGATTTTCGGCTTATTAGGCTATTCATCAGACATTTACTGAAGTTCAGTAAAAGAACTTGTGTTGTCAGTAAGACAGAAGATATGTTACATGCAGCAAAATAAATAACTTCTTTGATGGAGCATTTGAAGTGTATATAAATATTTGAATGAAATCTGTTAATTAATAGCACTGAAAAAAGGAAACATAAATACCATACATAGAGAACAGTGCAAACATAAATTCTTACAACATGACTACAGTGAATAAGAAAAGAATTAAACAGGAATCTGATGTTTTAATGGTGGTTAAAAATAGAAAGTGATGCAAATATTAGAAATCTAACACACTATTATACTAAATAAACAAATAGACAAAAATATAGGGGTTGGCTTGGAGGGTGTAGATGGGGTGCATTGGAGAACTCGGAAGCTTAACTAATCCGCGTTATGCACTCGAACTGAAGAAAGGTGTAGATAAACATATTCAATTATAGTGTTCACAATTAAAAAAGAATTTCTGTAAGGACAGAGTACAGAATAATTTGGAATATTAGTACTAACAAAGCGAGATACAAAGCTTGGGTGATACAATGGGAGGTTAGACTGGTATTAACACAGAAAGTAGATGAACAGTAGTTGTACAAAATTTAAATTAGATATACAACTTCATATCAGTAAAGTAAATGCTAGCCAAAAGTGCTATTACAAACATACGCTGACTCCAAAATAGAGTAAGGTAAAATATGAAGATACAAGAAGTGGAGGAATAAAATTGAACAGTCCTGGATATTCTGTGGATTAGGGTGGGTTCAGAAGTGGTGATGTATTGAGGACTGTTTGGTTATTTAATATTAAGCCTGGACTGTGAGCTAGATGTTTGTTTATTTCTAAGGCCTCTAGTAGATTTAGTTTCTGGCCTTTGTTGGCTAAGTGGACTACTCGGGACTGTGGTTGGTATCTGTGGCCCTCATTCAGAACATGTACCGCGAAAGTGGGGTCATGATTTTGTAACCTCCAACTACGTTCAAGCTCTCTTAGCCTAGTTGCTATGTCCCTTCCTGATTGGCCAATGTAAAACTTGTCACTGTCTGGGCAAATATGTTTGTGTATCCCACTATTGCCTAATAGTTGGGGCGCCGGCCGCGGTGGCCGAGGGGACTGAGGTGCTCCAGTCACAGTCTGCACGGCCACTACGGTCGGGGGTTCGAATTTCCCCTCGGGCATGGATATTTGTGCTGTCCTTAGGATAAGCTAGTTGATAAGTAGTTTGTAAGTTTAGGGACTGATGACCCCGTAGTTAAGTTCCATAAGCTCTACAAACATTTGTCATTTAATAGTTGGGGCTTTGCTTTGCTATTAGAAATAAACTGGGCAGTTGTGTTCCTGGCATAGTAGGAAACCCTGTAGTTACAGGATTTCAGAGTTTTGGCTACACTGTGTCATACCTGTCCTAGATTAATTTTCCTGACTTTTTTTCTACAGTTATTTCTCTTCCACGGAATTGTTTGGCATTGTCAACTTTGGACTCGCCCAGTTCTGATTTGATACAGTTATATCTCTGCTATTAAGACGCCCCAGAGGCCCCAATAAACGCCTCCAGTGATGGTGGTGCGATGCCTGGGCCGTAGCAGCGGCAGTTTTAGTGCGAAGCCAGTCCTGTGGGCGCCGGGACGTCGCGTGAGCCGCCGCAGCAGCAGCTAGCGCGGGTTTCCTTTGAGGCGCTCGCCGAGCAACAAAAACCGCCGGTCCCGGCTCACGATAGTCTCCATAAAACCCTTTACGAGTGCCACCACTGAACATGGAGGCATGCGCGCGGCCGAGTCAAAACAAAAACAGCGCGAGCTTATGCCATTTCCCTGCCGGCCGAGGTGGCTGCATATTTATGCAGGGCCCTCGGCGAAATGTCCGGCCTTCCTACTGTTTCGTTTACTGACAGACAATACAAAATCAAGAAGGGAGGCAACATTCGTTAATGGATTTTGCAACAGGTTTTCCGGGCGTGTCTTCCTTCTGTTGCTCTCTTGTTGCGAGTAGACTACCACTCTATTTCCTTTCTGCAACCATAAAAAATATTAAAACGTGAATCGCAGTACGTCATTTCGTACTGCCGTGTTTTGCTGTTTGTGACATATTCGCCTCACCTAAATGTTTAAACGAGAAATCAAGAGGAGCTGCGCAATTATGTTACAGAAGTGTGCAGTACTTTCACCGCGACGGAATAGCTGTGCGCACTAAGGCGCCTTGATACGGTGTGCGCTGCCGTTCTACGTCGGAGGTTCGTGTCCTCTCTCGGGCATGGGTTGTTCATAGGATAAGTTAGTTTAAGGGTCCGATGACAACTGCAGTTAAGTCTCATAACTTTACAAACATATGATTTTGCAGTACATTCATTGGTAAGATAGATGAACAACAAAACAACTAAACACACACAGTAACCACAGAATGAAGACATATTAACCCTGCGTTACTAACATCTGATTTTAACGCTCGCTACTAACACCCGTCTTTCAGGGGGGTTTGAACTTTTGTTAGTAACACCCGTCAATTCGGCGAGTGTGATTCCAAACCAACACTCTACCCGTGTACACTTGTTCTTCAATTGTTCTTCAAACCGGCATAGCTCACTGACAATTTGAACGTAGCCGTCATTTTGTCGGATGTTCAAATGTTCAAATGTTTGTAGAGCTTATGGGACTTAACTACGGAGTCATCAGACCCTAAACTTACAAACTACTTAAGAATTAGCTAATACTAAGGACGGCACAAATACCCATGCCCGAGGGGTGATTCGAACCCCCGACCGTAGTGGCCGTGCTGAACTGACTGGCGCGCCGCAGACAGCTCGGCCACCGCGGCCGGTTTGTCGGATGTTACTAAACTAGAGCTAAGGGAGGAAAATTTAAAGTCAAAATTACGAAACGGCAGAGACAACTTTTTTCGTGATTACGGTATTTTCCATTTTTTCTGAAAATAAAATTATGAACGCTTTCAAAGGAAATACATTGAGTGTTACAATGAACTGAATATTCTTGCCCTAAAAAAATATATATATATATATATATATATATATATATATATATATATATATATATATATATATATTAACAATAAAATAAATTGCAAACGATAATGTCGTGATAGTTGATAGTAAAAAGCGTATGTCGAAGCTACATTCTCGTTTTTCTACAATCTATTTAAATAACTTAAATTTAAATTAACAGTAAAATGAAAAATATTACCATACGTTATTAAATATCGAGTAAGGACACTTTTTTCCCTAAACTGGAGGAAATAAAACTAGGAAAGAACTGTTACTTAGACAGCTTAGCACGGAAATTTTCCTGGCGGTTAAAAAAGAACTGCACGAGAAAAGCTTGGCTTCTCTTGATGACACAATTATTGCCGAATTATTATCTAAATGAAGGAAAAAGTCAAGCTGGGAGACTGTTTACGAGTAATAGAGGCGCATAAAAATTGGCGACACGTGAATTTCGAAAAGGTTAAACTAATAGATTTATATCGAACTGTAGCGCACAGCACAAAAGAAGAATGTTCGTATGGGCATGGAAAAGTCATTCAGATAACTTATAAGTAGAATGGAATTTACTAATAAACGTTCTGATGCCATGGCGATGCGCATACGCTGCTTGTTAGAACAAATTACTAAGACGTGAACCGGATTCCGTCATTTCTGTCACCGACTACAGAATTTATGTGATTCTTCCATGTGGTATTGCCGTGCTTTGTTGGTTGTAACATAAGCGCATCTCAATTCACTTAAAAAAAATTAAACAGTAAAATGAAAAAAGTTGGAATATACTGCATATGTAATTTTGCGTGGAAAACGTTTTTTATTCTCCGTTAGCTAACGTACGGTGCCTGCCGAAAGGTCCCGGAAATCCAAGAAAAATATGCAGGAACAAATCACTACCTGTATATATAAAATTGCAGGTAGATCGAAGGAAAGAAGGACTAGATGGGAGAAAGAGTCAGTACCGATGAACAGAGATAGGAAGGAGGCATAGATGGACAGAGATAGGAAGGAAGAGGACATGGGCTGATACAAGACTGGAATAAATACACACCCAAGCAACATCGGGTTTTAAGCTAACGTTCTGGAAACAGCGCATATATAAGCCAGAAGCCCTATCAGACACTTCAGTATGATTTGGAAAGCAACCATATAGAAGTAGATGCAACGTTATTACCGAACTAATTGAGAGTCTTTGCAAAAAAAAAAAAAAAAAAAAAAAAAAAAAAAAAAAAAAAAAAAAAAAAAAAAAAACTTTTGTTAGGTTGAATGCTGCTAGACGCGTTAGACAACCAATATTACTGACAAAGTGAAGAACGATTTTGTAGTAATGCAGTATATTTCGCCTGCCTAGTCTGAAATGAATGAACAGAGATTAGATATCCATCTGCAAAAAATATTCAAATGTTTGTAAATCTTTCGGACCAAACTGCGTGGTCATCAGTCCGTAGCTTTCAAACTACTTAAACCTAGATAAACTAACCTAAGGACAAACACACACACCCATGCCCCAGGGGTTCAACATAAGAGAAATTACCTAAATCGGAAAGGCCGTCCGCACGAATACGAGTGCAGTGTGCTAGCACTGGCCACCTCGCTCGGTTTTTATGGACAAGGAAGAGCTGAAAACCAGTAACACTAGCTTGGGGAACGCCAGATACAGGGTCTCCAGAAAAGGACTCCCTGATTTCAAAATTAAACATCTCGAAAACAAAGATCGATAGAGGAATGCAGTAAACGGTATGTTTATTGTGAAAGCTGTAAGAAGTTTATACAGCAGTTTGAAATAATAGTTACAAAAGCTGCTAACAGATGGCGCTGTACGCTGTACAGCTCATATCAGCATACATAAGTGAACTAATCGTATGAAAACACTCTTTGCAAACAATCACATCACAATGTTTTCAAAATGTTCACCATTGGCACTACAGAGCTGGCGCAAACGAAGAATGAAATTCGCCATCACATTTCGTAGTATCTCAACCGAAATGGATTCACATTCTACAGAGATCGCCGATTCAAGCTCGTCCAGCGTGGCGGGATGCTTCGGGTAGACCATGTCTTTCACTGTGCCCCACAAAAAAAGTCACAGGGAGTCAAATCCGGCGAATATGGAGGCCAATCCATGTCTGCACCAGTAAATTTGGGATATTCCAAAGCAATGACTCGATTCCCGAAGTATACCTCAAGAAAGCGAAACACTTATTCGGTCCGATTGGTCGGGCTCCATATTGCATAAACCATTCAGTACCTGGTCGATCCTCTAACGCTCGCTGTGTGGCGACAAATTGTTCCAAACTTGCAACGTAAGGTCCACCAGTAACCGTTTCTCGAATGAAAAAGGGCCAATAATGCCTCTGCTGCATACTGCAGCCCACACAGTAACTTTAGGAGCATACAGGGGTTTCGCTTCACACCAATATGGCTTTTCGGAACCCCAAAATCGCCAGTTCTGCTTATTCACGTATCCATTCAGGTGGAAGTGTGCTTCATCTGTAAAACAGATGCAGCCAACATCAAATCCTTCACTATCAATCATTGAGATCATCTGATTAGCAAAGGCAACTCTTTGTTGCACAGCTCGTACGGGTATGGATGGCCTGGTGCGTTTGAATTTTGAACGGAAACATGTGTAAGCTCTTTCTCAGTATTTTTTGCGTGCTGGAAGGTTTCAAACCAATTATACGGACGGATGACATTGGATTTCGCTGAATAATTTCAGAAATTGTGGCGATATTTTCAAGCGTAACTGCGGTTTGCTTGCGGGCAACATGCCCAATTAGATCATCAGTTACGCTGCCTGTTCGTTGAAATTTTGCGAAGAGCGTACGAATCGTTTTCGCATCGGGTCCTTTTGGAACACTAAATCGTGCTTGAAAACCTCGTCTTGTTGCCGTAGGACTCTCTTATAACCTGTGGTACTCCAGCACCAGAAATACGCGTTGTTCAATGGAGTACATGGTTTTAATCTCTTCCTTCGGTAGGCTAACCTCTTTTCACGTTTAAATAAGTGGAATTGATCGCTCTGGGCTTCGGATCACTATTTATACTAGGCATTACGTATGACGATTACAGCGCCATCTGTTAGCAGCTTTTGTAACCATTATTTCAAACTGCTGTATAAACTTCTTACAGCTTTCACATTAAACATACCTTTTACTGCATTCCTCTATCGTTTTCTGTTTTCGAGATATCACCCTGTATGTCTGTATCAGCCGATTACTATGAACTGTGTCCTCTCTGACAGGAAATCTCCAATCCAATCAAATTTCTGAGACGGGGATGTAGGCAGTGAGTCGTTTCTCTCACGTGTCATTCGCGAGTAAAAAAAAAAAAAAAAAAAAAAAAAAAACGGTAAAGGACGCTAAAAATTGGCAGCTATATACGCATTGCATGCGCATGACGGAATGTAAAAAGCTGAGTCTGTTTCTCGCCCCGTCTGCTGAGAAGACAGGTGCGCGTAGTGACGCAGACAAGAGCGGCCTGCTTTCTCGGTACTCCACAAGAGAGCGTCCAGGCGCGACGCCGCCACAGTACGGAATGGGCCCACGGCGCCTGGCTCAGTGAGGGGGCCCCGCCGTTTGCTCGCTCCCGTTGTGCAACCGACAAGCTGGCGCCGCACCAGACGCCGACACGCGACCCACACACAGCGCGCCTGCTGTTACGCGCAGAATGTCGTTGAACCAACAGCCATCTGCGCCTATCCTTGATTACCAACACTATTCCATGTTTACCGACCTATTATCATCAGAATGACATCGCAACTTCTGAAACAGTGTCATAAAGGCAAATGTTTGCCGACTCTGCTGTTCTATTGACGATGAATACACTGTATAGTCTTGAGAAGAGAAGTAACTAATTGCGGTTTACTCAAGTACAGAAGACAGCGTGACGATAGTCTATCCGTGTACTTACACATATCTCATTCCCTATTCAAATGGTTTCCTGGCAGATAGAGAGTTATATAATGATGGTTCTAAGAACGCCATCCATAGAGCTGAACTCATACGACTCCTAGAGGGATTCAGCGTTGGGAAAGGTCAGAGGAAACGGTTACATTAACATCGGACTTGCGATCCGCGCTGGTGTTATTACAGCACCTCAATCACACTAAGCCTCTTAGAACAAGCATGACAACTCTGACACCAGACCTAATTTTTATAGATGACTATATAACCTATAACCAATCGTAAAGAGTTGGTGAAGCTCTTGGAATGAAAGGGTATGCGGTGAATGGAGTGGTCTAATCTTCCGCCATACCCACGACACAAGTGTGGAGACGCTCCAACGACCATTCAGCAATGGTCAAGTACGAGGCGCGTCCAGAAAGTAAGTTCAGTTTCAATTTATCTCCGCTGCAGCGCTGCGATTGCAGTTCCGCACATGCGCTGTAGACGATGTGTATCAAGGAGAAGAACGTGCGCCATTTGGAGATCGTTGTCAGCTACGTACGATTTGTTGTGCTTGTTTGAAATGTCGGAGTTGATTGAAAATCCCGCCGTCTGTGAAATCAGGTCGGTGATGCGGTTTCTGAATGCGAGGAAAGTGAAACCAAGTGAAATTTATCGGCAAATTTGCGATGTTTACGGACTAAATGCGATGAGTGATTCGATGGTGAGAAGATGGGTCCGACAGTTCAATGGCGGGCGTAGTGATGTGCACGATGAAGAACGAAGTGGGCGTCCACCTTTGGTTACAAAAGTACTGGTTCACGGGATTTTTTTTACTTCTTTTTTTTTATTTTACAATTAGTGCTCTCGCTATGGACTTCCGCCATCTTTCACTGTTTCCAACTGGTTGAAGAGACAGGCAGATTTCTGTGAAGAAGGTATACAAAACCTGGTGCCATGCTATGACAAATGCCTGCAAAATTTCGGCAGTAATGTGGAAAAGTAGTTTAAAAGTTTCTTCGGTATCTGTGTACAATTTCATTTTATTACGAAACGGAACTTACTTTCTGGACGAGCCTCGTACGCTGGTGGAGGAATGGAACGCCTGACTACAAGTACTTTGTAATAACGTTGCACAGCATGAACTGTTGTCCGTGGTCGTCATATTTCACAGTAAGACCCGCATCCTGCATTTTGTTATGTCCAGGAAACCACGATAGGTTATGGTCACTATTGTGTGATTATTGTCTTTTAATAAAAGCGAAATTCCTGTTCTTATCACTGTGTCAGTTATGTTTTGCATTATACCAGTACTGTACAATTTCGTTCCATGTATGGCCCATGTTTCATCAAGTGACACTAAATGATGGTGTCACATTTGGCAACGTTACTTCCGTCCCTAATTTTTAACATCAGTATATTATGCACCTCCGGAGGTACACTACAATTACTTTCGCGTAAATTACACGGTAAATGGTTGCATAAAATGTAGTTTAATGGTTTGAACCAGGTTAATAATTTATGAATCTTACAAATCGCCGACAGTCAAATACAGTTACGTGGGCCTATTTATTGGACCGCAAGCTCATAATTGAGATCAGGTGATCCTCAGGGCTCAATTTTAAATTTCCTTACACCTTTACATTTAATGATATTCATGACGAACTTGCTTACGTAATACAACTCCGAATGAACTGACAAGCGACAAGATGACAGAGGAATATTGGCACACATTCAACTACAGAAAGCCGCGGTGGAGTAGCCGAGCGGTCTAAAGCGCCTCGCTGCGGAGCGAGCGGTTGCTCGCCGTGGAGGTTCAAGTCCTCCCTGGGGCATGGGTGTGTGTGTTGTCCTTAGGTTAGTGTATCTAAGTTTAAGTAGTTTGTAAGTTACGGACTGATGACCACGCAGTTTGGTCCGATAGATTTACAGACATTTGAACTACAGAAAATAATTATGGGAACCGGCTGAATTTGAAAATTCTATGAAGGCGTTTCAAACTGTTGGTGCAGGTCAAGGGAATAATGAAAAGAACGATAATGCGGTATTTGCTTCATCAGCTTGAACAGTTTGGATCCGTTTGTAGTAAATACAACACATTGGAAAGAGGACAAAAAGATTCACCGCGGCTGTCGAAAATATTAAAAGTATATAACGCGTGTTTGAACAAAGTGTCATAAATATTGGTGGTGGAAATTTTTAAGTTTGTTTGCAGACATCGATAAAAGGATTATACTGGGTTGTAGCGAACAAAAAAATCGTGCCATCGAGACACAGATGTCAAACGAACAAAACGGTGAGTAAAATAAAAAACAGATGACAAACAACACAGATCGCTTTAGTAACATGTTTAAAACTGAAAATCTGCTGTTATACTCCATCATTTTGCAGACGGATGGTCGATTTGCCGGAATTGCCCTAGGATTTTCCGTGTCTAAAAGGAAGGCTATAGTAAAATCATTAGTGACTGAGCACATGCTGGCTTGCATAGGAAATAAACAATTTATACATGTTCTGGGTGCGATATTTTTTAAACTGGAACCTTGCTATTGTATTGCATTGCCAAATCGATTTTGTATCTACAACATTCACCAGTTTAGACTGATCTTGCAGTCATCATCGGATCTATAAAGGATACAAACATCAATCCAAGAAATTCGACGAAGTATGAAGATCCTATATAAAACACCGAAAGGAAAGAAATTAAACATCCTACAGAATATGCAGATTAGTAAACATTTAAAACATCACAAGAAAAATGTTCTCAACGATAATGGTGGCTGGTAATGGTGGCTAATAACTTTTTAAGTATTTTAGATAATGTTCCGTGGTCATTAGAGTACCCCCCCCCACCCCAAAAACAAAAAAAATGTTTGAATAGCTTATAGGACTTAACTACTGGGTCATCAATCCCTAAACTTACAAACTACTTATGATCTACCTTATACTAAGGACGGCACAAATATCCATGCCCGAGGGGGGATTCGAGTCCCTAACCGTAGTGGCCGTACAGACCGTGACTGGAACGCCTCAGTCCCCTCGGTCACCGCGCCCGGCAGTATGCCTCCACGATGGTTAGATACTGTGGCCGTAGTTAGTGACATTACGAACCATGACCGTCAAGGGTTTATGTGGTAAGACAGACATATGTCGACGGCCATGTATTTTGGAGGGACCATGAATGGTTTTTATTGTATGACTATGCAGTTTTATGTATTTGACAAACCCACAGAATGCCGAATAGACAGAGCTACATAGTTACTTGTATGACTAGCTTCACCGCAGTTCCTAAGATATGTAGATATCTCCTTCTTCTAATATATAAAGCAGAGTGTCCGTATATTTGTACGTGTTGCATACAAATCTACAGTTTTGTTCCAATCTTTATGAAATTTTGTACACGTAAGCTTCAGTCCATGAGAACGGTCGCCGTAAGTGTAAGAATCACGTACGATACATAGTTAATGAGATATGACGTCATAAGCAATGAGATGCGCAGAAAACTGCTGCATTTAGCGATAATTCTGCTCATTTTCTCCTAAACCAGTGCACCGATTTCAACCAAATTTGGTAGACACATTCCTTACCGTGAGGTACAATTGCTACTGGGTTAAGAATCATATACGACACATGATTCAGAAGATATGACGTCATAAACAATAGGATTTACAAGAAACTGCCACTTAAAGCGGCGAGACTTTATAAATATGCTATACGAGAATCAGAGTACTTAGCGACTTGCAACAAACTTTATACATAATTTCAAACTTTTATTAAACTCTCTCTCGCTGACAACCATAGCAAAATGATGAAAGGAAAAAAGTTTTTCGCTTACTACTTTTTAGCTGTTTATTGAGTAAAACTACGGGATTCGGTATGACGTTACAATTTATAATTTGTACACTACAAATTGCAGCAGCAGGAAATTTTACAGACAGTATACATGCATACAGTTGAGTGTACCTTCTAAGTTGTATCACAGTACGACAGGTAGTTTATGAGATATGAGAACATAAACAGTAACGACCGTGGAAAACCGCTCCATCACGCACCAAGTTTTAATCTATTACTTCTTTACTACTAATTGTATTCCCAAGAGATTTTACAGACATACAGCCTTTATACAAATATATACCTGAAAAATGGCAGGAATAAATAAATAAATACCCGGGCAACGCCGGGTTTTCAGCTAGTCCAAAATAAAATGAATAAGCTATTATTTTTAGCACTCATGGGTAGTAACGTGGCTGATACGTTGATACAGTCTTCTCCTTTTCCCTTTATAGGTCTGATGATGACTGCAAGCTCAGTCGAAACCGGTTAATGTGGTAGATAAAAAATCGAGTTTGGTAAAACAATAAAAAAGTTCCATAATAAATAGATCGTATTATTCCACTCGACTCATCCCACCATATATCTTAATAGATATACAGATGTCACAGAAATATACACAGATGTCACAGAAATATACGTGAAACGCGTCATTCTCAAATGTCAGTCCAGAGCATCGACCGCCGGCCGCGGTGGCCGAGGGGACTGAGGCGCGTCAGTCACGGTTTGCACGGCCACTACGGTCGGAGTTTCGAATCCCACCTCGGGCATGGATATTTGTGCCGTCCTTAGTGTTAGCTAGTTCATAAATAGTTTGTAAGTTTAGGGACTGATGACCCCGTAGTTAAGTCCCATAACCTATACAAACATTTGAACATTTTTTGGAGCATCGACCAGCCGGTTATATGGCCCGATGACTCACGCCGAAACGTGACTGAAGATTGCAGATCATCGCTACCAGTGCTCATTTCTGCCAATGGCGTGTTTTATTCAGTACTGTGCCCGGGCGCTAATAAAGTCGCGGTTGTTACCAGCGGGAATGCAAATACGGGCCCGGCAATGATTAGCAACGTGTGCCGACTGCAACTGGCACGACGCGGGTCAGGTGTGCTAACTAGCCCCCCAGTTATCTCCGCAATCGCGTCTCTTTTTTCGGTCCTGTTGTCGGGTTGTAGCTACCACGCTAAACTCCGATTAACGGAGGCATAATTTCCTAATCGCTTCGTATCTCTTCGCGGGTTTAAAGCCTAAATGACCCGCTGACACAGAAAGCAGGGGGGCAAATGCCCCCCCTCCTCCCGCACTCCGTAATGAATTCTGCCCTAATCAACTGTTACGGCGGAGCATATCTGCGCCGAGGTGCGCCAATTAGCATAGTTAATTAAAAGGCAAACGGCGCCACAAGTGGCGCGGCGGCGGCGGCGGCCGGAATTATTCATCGGCAACGCGTCAGGCGGCTAGCCCGCTTTATGCCGGCTGCGGGTATACGGCTTTCGGCCATTAAGGCGCTCGCGTTAAGCACACACAGCTGGCGCAACAACACTGCTTTGCCGGTTCTGATCGAGTCTCGGTTTACTAAAGGTTGAAATGTGACTACCTGTGAGGGATAGTCGTAAAGCTTTAAACATCGCTACGATAAAATTAAGCTGCTACCATGAGATACGGTGAAGGTGTTAGTCATTCTCTACATCAGTATTCTCCATCCTAATTTCAGAAGTAAAAAAGGCGGGTACTATAACCCAGTAATTACGGTAATAATAATAATACTTCCGCACATGTGGTGCGACTGTTTTTTATTTATTTATTTTTTATTCTTGTGGTCCAATTGCTCCTGTTTATTCTCTGAAACCACTCAGGTACGTCCAAAAATGTTCAAATATTTTTTCATTAATGGGCCTGCAGCAGTGAAAATATCGTAATACTACATTTTTAATAAGTATGATATCCTTTACTGCTGCTTATTAGCTTTATTTATTTGTCAAGTGAAATGCCAAATATGACGAAACAGCTGTAGTGTATAAATAAATAAAGCTAATGAGCAGCAGTAAAGGATATCATACTTATTAAAAATGTTCAAGTGTTTGTTAAGATTATGAGACTTGACTGCGAGGTTCAAAATGTTCGAATGTTTGTAATTCTATCGGACATAACTGCGGGGTCATCAGTCCGTAGCTTACAAACTACTTAAACTAAACTAACCTAAGGACAACACTCACACCCATGCCCCAGGGAGAACTCGAACCTCCACGGCGAGCAACCGCGCGCTCCGCAGCGAGACGCTTTAGACCGCTCGGCTACTCCACCGCGGCAACTGCGGGGTCATCAGTCCCTAAACTTACAAACTAGTTATAAAATAACTTATACTAAAGACAGCACAAACATCCAGTCCGAGGGGGGGTGGTTAGAAACTCTGACAGGGAACAGCCTCGCGCATCGGAGCATAGCGCCTTAATGCACTCGGCTTGGTTGTTGGTCGATATTCGTTTTGTACCGATCTGACTGACATCTGGAGGTTTGGCTGCTTGGTTGTGCGGCCGACTGCAGAATTTCGCCTCGGTGCAGTATTTACGGACCACGTCTGTGGAACGCGCAGACAGCCGCCGTGAGCCATGCCTGATTGCCGCTGTTGTTACTTTCCGCTTCTTCTTTTTCGCCCAGTCTCTTAGTTATCCATACATTTTATGCTGCCATCCAGCAATGAGACATTTAAATCTTCGTTTTTACTCGTCAAGCAAGTCTTCCAATTAGTACTGCAGAAGGCATTGTAGGTGGTAGGTTATTTTAATAATGAGAACGCCAATCTTACGGATAAAACGTTTGTTATTCTAGTGCTACGTAATTCTGTGACATCTATTTAGTTGAAACGCCGATAGGAATGAACACACAATCTAAGGTATTATGTTACGGACTGTGCGGCCACTCCAGTCGGATGTTCCAGTCCTCCCTCGAGCATAGGTGTGTGTGTGTGTGTGTGTGTGTGTGTGTGTGTGTGTGTGTTGGCCTTAACATAAGTTTGTTTAAGTATTTTGTAAGTCTAGGTTTACAAACATTTGAACATTTTATTTAGAGTTGAATCGTAACTGGCTTCCTCTAACGAAACGGTCGTTTCATAGTCATCAATGTGGACCTCTCTAACACAAATCTTGTGAAAACCGATACAGGTTCTTGTCTCGCGATATCGTCGAAGAAAATAAGCTTTAGTAGCTTAGCTAACCAATCTTGAGATCTAGTTTAATTACTTAATTATCCCAGACTCAGATTTACCCTCAACATTATTCTAGATAATTTTAAGTCTAAATCTGTCTTAGGAACCTGAGGTTCAGGCAATCTTTTCCCCATTCGTCCAGTGCTGGGGTGCTATACCAATGTTGAAGAGCCTCGGTAATACTGATACGAAGTAAAAAGGGGAACTTCAAGACGGGTTGAGGTGAAATTACAATTTTTATGGGCGAAGCTGACCAACTACGGTAGCCAGGGTGTGAATATTGTGTAACGAATAGCGCATCTGCAAGAAAGCTGGAGAATTGTGTTCGAATCCCGATTTTGGTACAAATTTTAGTTCAGTTCATACCTGCAACACTAGGAAAAAAATGTTCTACACAAGGACGTAAAAGTACTTACTTTAGTTCAAAAAGGGGACCACTACTCAGGAACACATATTTTCAATAATTTACCAACAACCATAAAAAATTAAGCCACAAATAAAGATCAGTTTAAGAGGAGCCTAAAAGACTTACTAGTGGCCAACTCCTTCTACTCCACTGACGAACAATAGAACCAATTGATGCATCTATCTGTATTCATACTATTAATATTATTATATTATCAGCTTGTAAAAAGTTTATGTACCTGTATTTGTTACATTTTTATATTATATTATCAACTAGTAAAAAAAAAAAAAAAAAAAAAAAAAAAGAGAGAGAGAGAGAGAGAGAGAGAGAGAGAGAGAGAGAGAGAGAGACATGTTCCACCTCCACGACGATCATTTCAACAAGGATCTATGGAACTAACCAACTAATGTTATCTAACTCTACTTTTATTAAAATCTAAACTCCATACTACCGGTCTCGAAAGTCCAATCAGGTAGCGACCGGCCTCCGTCATACTCCTCCCGCAAGGATCAACGAATGCGGTGTAGAGGGTTACGTGGTTAGCGCAACAGCCCCGGCCGCTGAGTCATACAAGTGCGTGACATAGCCGCGCGTTAATGGCTGCTCGGCATGGGGCGCCATGTTACGGACAGAGCGGCCGATCCTCCAACGACTGTATTTTCCCCTTGCTTTCAGGCGTTCGCAGTAACTGCATGGCAGAGCCATGTTAGCTGATGTTACAAGGCCAGCTCAGTCGATCATACAAACTGTCGCCCCTGTCTGCAAAGACTGCTGTCCCTTTTCAGGAACCACGCGTCTGTTTCGCCTGTCCACAGATACCCCTCCGTTGTGGTTGCGCCTACGGTACGACTATCTGTATCGTTGAGGCACGCAAGCCAATCCACCTCGGCAATGCCTATGGTTCTATATCTATAGATACTGAATCCGAGCATACCTCAATGTGGCCAAAAATGTGACTCGTGCTCTATTCAAAATAGCTGTTTAACTGGCAATAGTTAAGCAATTTTGCACTCCAGACTGCTTTTTGTATTTTATAGCAAGGATGGGGCCCCTCCACGCCCACACCAAAGTGGTGACCATCACAAAAGTTCTACTGTCACCTCCGTAATTTGATTAGTTTGCTAAGGTGGATCACGGGATGTGGGAACCGCGATGTTATCCGTACGTGTGGGCACGATCACCCATTAATACGGTACATATGGAGATAGAATTGGTCGAAAGGTATACGAAGAGTTAAGGTATGTAAGGGCAGAGGAAAAAAAGTGCAAGGCAAGAGCCAAGGGAAAAAAATCTCTGCGACAGTGGGGTAGGTTTTAAGGGCAGTAGCGGTGTGCTATCTGCGACAGATCATGCAAGGTTTGGTAATGTTAGTAAAGGGTATATCTCAGTACCGTTAACTTTGCTAGGTTCATCATAAAGAATCAGTCCGGCTGATGAGAGGTTCTGCTGCAGCTGAGCTCCTGTGAAGTCTTCTGTGTCGGCTGCGGCAGAATACCTGTGAACATCGGCTGCGGCAGAATACCTGTGAACATAGCCAAGTTTGTCATCGTAGTTAGTTCGGTCATAGAACTGGCTAAGTGGGTGGGACTGTATAGGTTTGTTTGTGTTTAGTGCGCTGAATATGGTTTCCCTGCCTTGCCAGTAGGTCGGCTGTGAGCTCAGCTGGCATTGTCAGTCAGTTTGCTGTTCTGCAGGGGTTTGCTGTATTCATCGTGTTTGCGAGTTGGTGGTCCCTATGACCGTAGGTGGTTAGTCTATGAGGAGAAGTGTTTTGGAGCGTTTATGTGTCCACCTATGATTCTACATCTACATAGATACTCTGCAAATCACATTCAAGTGCCTGGCAGAGGGTTCATTAACCACTTTTATAACTTTTCTCTACCGTTCCATTCTCTAATAGCGCGCGGGAAGAAAGAACACCTAAATCGTTCCGTTTTCGATCTGATTTATCTTATTTTATTGGGATGGTCATGTCTCCCTTAGTAGGTGGGTGCTAGGCAAAATATTTTCACATTCAGAACTAAAAGTCGGTGATTGAAACTTCTCAAACAGATCACGCCGCAATGAATAACGTCTTTCTTTTAATGATTTCCACCCCAATTCGTGCAACATTTTCGTGCGCTTTCCCTCCCGTAACGTGATAAAACAAAACGAGGTGCCCTTCTCTGAACCTTCTCAATGTCTTCCGTCAGTCCCAGCTGGTGAGGGTCCCACAAGGAGCAACAGTACTTCAGGAGAGGACGCACAAGTGTGATGTAGGCAGTCTCTTTGGTGGAGCTGGTGCATCTTCGAAGCTATCTAGTGATCGTAGTTGGTTGGTTGGTTGGTTGGTGTTGGGTGTTTAAAGGGGACTAAACTGCCGGGTCATCAGTCCCCTGTTCCCATCCAAGAGATCACAGGCTTTCATGTATGATTAAAATAAGCACCCTGCAACCAGTACAGAAGACGTACAGGAAGACAGTGTTGGTCATCATTACAACATATAAAGAAAAAGGGAAGCACAGTAGAGGTGGAACTAATAATCAACAAAAAATCACAGCTGATGTTGTTAGCTGGCTGATCACGAGGATAATAATGGATGGGCCAGCCATTCTGCACATACTATACAACTGCCAGTCGGAAAAAGGACTGACAAGACAAAAGTGACAACAGATTAAAACTATAGGCGGTTTATGCCTGAAGATCAGGCATACGAACTCACCGTTAAAGCTTGTGAGAAAAGCTCGCTGGGCGAATAAAACCTAAAACACAGTCAGCCATAGAGGCGTCGTCAGCTAAAATCGAAGGAAGCGCAGTAGGCAGGTTAAAAGACTGCCGCAATGCAGCTAAAAGTGGACAGTCCAACAAGATGTGGCCTACAGTCAACACAGCGCTACAATGGCATTCTGGCAGTTCCTCTCGGCGTAAGAGGTGGCCGTGCGTTAGCCACGTATGCCCTATACGCAGGCGACAGAGGACGACTGAGTCCCTTCGAGAAGGCCTTAGGGAAGTCTTCCAAGCTGCTGTCGTGGGCTTGATTCCACGGTAGTTTCCCAAGCGTAGAATAAAGGGATTGTTCGAGTGTCTCGAGTTCTTGTACAATCGTGTGGCGAGTTTCTTGAATACCACCGAGAGGCGCTCTAGGCGGTATTCATTGTGAAGATCCACGGAGTGTGTGTATCGTGGAGCTTTTTGTATTTAAAATCAGAGCCTCCTTTGTATGTATTTCTTTGTACGTATGTAGACCCCTGTAGAGCAGCCAGAGGAGGTGACGCGCGCCGCCTGTTGCAGCAGTGTCGTCGCCGACGCCGACGGTGGGCGTGGTGTCGTCGCCGCCCATGTCGTCCCCCGGGGGCGGCGCGTCGGCCGCGGGCCCGCAGCAGCTGCGCGAGCTGTACGCGGCCGCCGCCGCCGCTGCCGCCGCCGCCTCGGCCGCCGCCTCCGCCTCCGGTTCTGCCCCCGGCTCCGGGTCTCCGGCACCGCCCCCCGGCCACCCGCTGGCGTCGCTCGTGTCGCAGCAGCGCCTGCTCGAACTGTCGCGCCTCGGCCTGCGCCACTACGACCTCGCCTCGCACGTCCTCACCCAGCAGGGCGCCGTCTCCAAGCTGCTCGGTGCGTACCTCTTCTCTTACCTCTTATTCTTAGGCTGCACCTACATAGAATCCGGAAGTCGTCCTATCCGATCTTGTCCGGTAATGGGTGATCCGGCATCGTCAGGTGAGAGTTCCTACACTGGGCCCGGGCCTATTAGGCAAAGGCGCACAGCTGACGCACGCGACACGCCGGCTGCCGACTGCCCTCACGTAAACAATGGTAGAGATTACACTGACAGTGAGCGTCAGCCCAGTGCCCTGTCGACAGTCATCGGTTTCCGCACTGCACTCAGTTACACGCTATAGGTCACCAGTTGCAGTTATCGAGAAGCTATCGTGATTCGGACAGTAGGGGCTGTGGTGTACTCTATCACTATAGTAGGTATCAAATATGAAGACGTTCCAGTTTTCAGCCTCCTCCACTACCGCACTGGCAGCCAATAATGTTCATTATCTAGACGTGTGGTTGACCGCCATTTACCCAATGTTTTTCCCACAGGCCCTTCTACACTTCCCCTATCGCTCCGCCTCTATGCGCGGAAGCGCCTTGTTATATGACGCTGACTATAGTCTAAACGACGATGATGGAAGACTACAGCTGTGACTCGCTCCGCTCAGGCTTGCAAAGGCACGCAGATAAATCAGGGCCTGGGGATGACAGGTGTCTTGGTGTCTAAACGGCGGCTCTGACAAAACGGCGATAAGGCGGCGTGCCGGCCGCACACGGCGGAGCGCCGGAGATGGCAGATAGCAGAGGCGAGGCGCGCGTTAATTGAATGGCCCAGCTGGCCAGCGCGGTTCCCGTTACGTAATTGCCCACCCCAACCACCTGCGCGCTGCTACCGCACTTCACAGCTGCGCTGCTGTCTGCGAGACTCCTACCCCAGTGCCAGCCTTACATGCCACGGGACGGCTTCATTACCCTTCCTATGAAACATTTCTGTTCAAATATTCAAACGTTTGTATAGTTTATGGGAATTAACTACGGGGTCATCAGTCCCTAAACTTACAAACTACTTATTAACTACCTTATACTAAGGACGGCACAAATATCCATGCCCAAGGGGGGATTCGAACCCCCGACTGTAGTGGCCGTGCAGACCGTGACTGGAGCGCCTCAGTCCCCTCGGCCACCGTGGCCGACGAAACATTTCTCCTAAATCTCTGTCCCCCTTGTGCTCACTTCCTCCTCTTTTGGCCCACTTTAGGTTACGGTAGTAACACTAAATGTGGGCCTTTGCAATCGTCTTTAGACAGTTCGAAATTTAAATGCAAATAATGGCTTAACCATTCATCTCACACGAAAATTGAATAACCGAATTGCTAGAGGAGGAAATTCTCTACAACTTTGCTCTCTTACGTTTTTTTCATATCTCTTATCGTTTCAGAGATATTTGCAAAAATATCGGCGATTTTGGGATGTCTGTCTGTCTATCCGTAAGGTGCTCTCTGTTTTTAAGACGAATCGTTCAACCGATCAGCACCAAATTTCACCGATATGATTGTAGGCGGCCAGAGACCAGAACCTCCATTTTTCAAATTTTTCGGCCTAAAAATACGGTAGTAATACCAAAAAAAAAGCCGTTTGTAATATAATTGTAATTGCAAACGAACCGTTTATCTGACACGAAAATTAAATAACCGAATTGGCAGAGGGGAAAATTCTCTACAACTTCGCTCTTAAGTTTTTTTTTTTTTTTCCTGACTTGCATCGTTGCGGAGATATTTGAAAAAGTAACGGCGATTTGACGATGTCTATCTGTATGTAACGTGTTCCCACTTTTTAGGTCGAACCGTTCAACCGAACGGCACCAAATTTTACAGACATAATTGTTGGCTACAAGTGACCAGAACCTGCTTTTTCAAATATTTATGACAAGAAATACGTTAGTAATACCAAAAAAGCCGTTTGTAATGTAATTTTAATTGCAAATAAACCCTTCATCAGACGCGAAAATTGAATAACCGAATTTGTAGAGGAGAAAATTCTCTACAACTTTGTTCCCCCCGCCCCTTTTTTTCATATCTCGTATAGTTTGAGAGATATTTACAAAAATAAAGGAGTTTTTAACCCTCTATTGAATTAACGAAAACTAGCCGTTCGCAGATGTCACGTGACATCCCTCGTCCAGAACTCTCTCTGGCATACGCCATCTTGCGTTGCGTATTTGATTATTTTCTTATTGTAACTTACACGTTGTCATTTCCAAGCAATTGCGCACTGAGGAATTAACAAAAACACGTCGTTCTTCGTACGATAATTGATAATCTAGTGTCTACAAATGCCATATTAGCATCACTTAATAACAGCCATCAATAGTATGAGCTTAAAGAACGCAACTTCTAATTGTTAGCTGTATCGTAGTGGGCAATGCGTGGACTGTGATGCTGATGACCAGTGGTGCGGAACCCGCCACTACCCCCCCCCCCCCCCCCATTTTTCTTTCTTTCTTTCTTTCTTTCTTTTCCTAGAAGGGTTTCAGACACTCAAATTATTTAGATTATTATTTTGGTACAAAACGTTCGCAAAAACGTATAAAACTACAAATGTAAAGTGGGCCGTAAAACACGTCAGTGCGATTTTTTTCGACTCCTTCTCCCAGTTTCTGTCTTCCCCAATCCTTCTTTGAATTATAGTCCCCGTCACGTAGGTAGACGGCCCAGTTTTCAGCCGTTCTGCGCATCCCCCTCCATTAGCGCAGTCGGAGTCAGTAATATTCATTCTCTAGGACTGTGGCTGGCCGCGAATTACGCAGCGTTACTCCCGCGGGCTCAACTGTTGGTGCTCGGCCGTAGCTCGTCCCCTTCACACTTCCCCTAGAGCTCCGCCTCTGTGCGCGGAAGCTCCTTCCTCCATGACGCCAACTATAGTCTGGAGGCGACATGACTGAGTAATGGCAACATAGTCCTGGTTGCATGCCACAGCGGTTAGTGGGTAAGCCACTATCAATTTCAGAAGTCTAACCTGGAAGACAACGCACTGGTTGTCGCTTAAACGTGTGACTGAGCGACAGTCGCTGTCGCGGATGTAGCTGAAGTCACGACACTGTAAAAGTATAGCTTAATCAAGGACGATCTGCAGCGTATAGACGCATGGTGAAACGAATGGCAACTGACTCTCAATATAAAAATTGTATCGTGCTGCGTTATGTTATACAACCGCGCAAAAGCAGAACAAACTCTGGAAGCAGTTACTTCCATAAAATATCTTGGAGTTGGCATAGGCAGCGATGTGAAATGGAATGATCATGTAAAATTATTCGTGGATCAGGCAGACGCCAGACTTAGATTCATTGCAAGAATACTCAAGAACTAGTCAGTCAATAAGGAAAGTAGTCTAGCTGCCGTGCAGTGGCCGACCGATCTAAGGCTTCTTGCTGCGAAGCGCGCAATTGCTCGCCGTCTGAGGTTCGAGTTCTCCCTCGGAAATAAGTAAAATTTTTTACTTAGCGTAAGATAGTTTAACTAGTTTGAAAGCCTGGGGACTGATAATCGCAGCAGTTAAGTCCCTCAGATTTACAAACATTTGAACAATTGGGAGTAAGTTACAGAGCACTCATTCGACCACCGCTTGAGTTTTGCACATCAGTATGCAAGCCGTACCGGTTAGGGTTGCTAGAGGATATAGAGAAAATCGATCGGAGTGCAGTACGTTTCATTACGGGATCATTAATAAGCGTTAACGTGTCACAGATACGATCGAGAAACTGCATTGGCAGACGCCGCAAAAGAAGAGGGCTCATAACAAAGTTCCCAGAACACAGGTTTCTCTAGGAGTCGACCAATAAATTTCTTCCTCCTACATATATCTCACGAAAAGTTCAGAACGATAAAATTATAAATCTTACAGCCGACTCGGAAGTGCACCGACAATACATTTTATTTTATTTTATTTTTATTTATATATTTATTTATTTACTTTTTACCATAGCAGAAGGAAGTGACAGTGATACAGAAAGTAACCTCCGCCACATACCTTGAGGTGGCTTGCGGAGGATGGATGTAGATGTAGAATCGCGCGGTTGTCGGCACCGTCAGACTTCCACAGAAGTTCGAGATAAAAAGGTTAATATTGGTAAAGGGGACACTTTCCTGCACTAAAACAGTTAGGAACTTCGGCCCATAAAGTGTCGCGGTTCTATTCAGCCAGATATCAGACAGGCTGATACTAGAGCAAAGGGGAATCCCATTTTCCCCCTCTGCGAACAACAAGTTAAAGGAAAAGGAAGAAAGACTGGACTAGTTATAAATAGAAAACACTTGTTTGGTAATTACGCCTACCTTCTAGGCTGTTCCAGTGCCGGATATAATGAAACACTTGTGACAGGTAATTGGCAAACCATTCCGGATATTGCCTGTATGACTTGGCCAGCTCATGAGCTGCCCATAGGTAGGCCATATAATCCACTCCGTCCACCAGCTGGAGTTCGATAATGGCATATGCTGAATGTCCAGTCAGCCAAACAATGGAATTATATTTGGTGCACGGTCGTAGTATCGTGTCTGGCCGGGTGAACCAATCCACCGTCACCTCGCGTGGCGTTGTCCCACGAATTAGTGCCACCATACCGCGAGAGAGGTCCCACACAGGGGACACTCGGCGGCACAGGAAGAGATGTTCCCTGGTGTCCGGGATGTGGCAAATAAGACAGTCACCAGAGGCGAGGAAGCTGATCTTAGCGAGCTTCTGGCTGGTCCGCAGAACATTATTCACAAGTCTGTACCACAGGCACGTAACCTCCGACGGCAGCAGGGGAGGCAAGGCTTTGGCCCACACCTCTTCCAGTCTGTGCCGAAGTGACCGGTCTCCGGCTCATGTAGTGGTGGTCGTCCCTGGGGTCCGCTATAAAGCATACGAATCGTTCGGTGTGGGTGAGCAGAGGGCGTAGCTGTGGTTCAGATAACAGCCCCGAACGTCCACCCAAAATATCTCTGGCACAATAACAGCTATTGGAAAACGACTTTCACCGGTATCAATGTACGGCTGGGGCCCATGAATGTACATATTTGGAAACATTCTAAAACGAAAGCAAATGTGTTTTTTAACACAAACTTATGTTTTTTTTTTTAATGGACATCCTATATTTTTTCTTCAGCAATCCACAGCATGACAAATCACATAAACAATGGCGTTGATTGCATCGCAATATTCCAATTACATCCCGAGATATTGCGACGCGAAGTTGACGCTTGAAATACGCGAAACGCGCGGCTAGCGCACGTCCATAGCAGAATGAGGTTCTCGCCTGAGTCTCAGGACGTGCGCTAGCCGCGCGTTTCGCGTATTTCAAGCGTCAACTTCGGGTCGCAGTATCTCGGGATGTAATTGGAATATTGCGATGCAATCAATGCCATTGTTTATGTGATTTGTCATGTTATGGATTTCCGAAGAAAAAATATAGGGTGTCCATTTAAAAAAATATAAGTTTGTGTTAAAAAACACATTTGCTTTCGTTTTAGAATGTTTCCAAATATGTACATTCATGGGCCCCAGCCGTACATTGATACCGGTGAAAGTCGTTTTCGAATAGCTGTTATTGTTCCAGAGATATTTTGGGTGGACAAGATAGCTGGGACACCCTATTAGTGCAGCACTACTGAACCTAAAATTAGACGCCCGAGTTACTCTCGTAAACTCGCAGAGATCAGATCGATCAAATTAAAATGGACAAGAGTCCCTACAGGGCTGGACCTGCGTCTGTAACATCCCAACACTCCTGAACGTACTCTTCACTTCATTTTGAACTCCCTGTATGTAGACCTGCGAGTGGAAAGTGATCAGACAGGCGTGCGGTTGAGACCTCGACTAGGAGACGGTTAGATGAGGATGTACCGGGAAAAGTAGCGGCCTGCAGGCAATGCACTGTGCGGACTTTGAGGCAGCTGAGGGTCGGTGGGCAGCGGGCATCGGGCAGCGGGCAGGTGCGCATTACGGTGGCAGACCGGCGCGCCCGTAATCTCGCCGGCTCCAGCGCAGCCTGTAATTCCACACGGCACAACAGGTGCAAGCCGCAATTAGCCGCCGCGGATCACCTTAGAAACGATTAGGCGGTGATAATGACTGTGTTCCCAGCCGGCGCAGCGCTGCGCCGATCTGCGGGGTGCGCCCCTCCTGGTGCTGACAGACGATATTTTTAAACATAATCTCCCCTAAACGGCGGCCCGCCGGCGGAAAATTATTGCTCCGATATCAACGCGTGCTAAAAACCGCTCTTAAATACCTCTCATATAAGAAATCCCGGGAGACAGCAGCTAATTTCGGGGAGTGTGATGAAGTGTGAGCAACCATTTCTGTCCTTCCTGAGCAACTTTCGTATGGAGCTGGTGGGACTTAAGCAATTATGATTAACTGCAGCGCCATACAGTCAGCTTCCATACTACTTACAGAGAAATTACATCCATTATAATCTTAAACCATCAAAGTTACAAATGTGCGTAAATTTCTAAATGGTGAAATACCAACTGCATAGAATGGAGGGTTACGGCGTTAATACATGGCAATGATTAATAACTTACGCTTTTGAGACAACAGCGTAGATCATAGCAATTGTTCAAAATAACGACCGGCTGTCTAAACTCATCTACAGCAAAGGCGCGTGAAGTTTTGTCATACTGTCTCAAGCATTGTGTTCGCTGTACGACGAATCATGAGATTGGATCCTAGCTAGCAGGCATTCAACAGTTTATACGAAGATTTCGTGCGGTAATGATTTGACGTAATCGTAGAACAAAAATCCTGTGATGGCACAGTCATCGGACAGGATCTCGCTTTCTAATCCAACATTAACAACTGGAGGACTGTCATGTTGAAACCATATTTTAGCAGACAACAACGGGTACAGTTCGCAAGAACTACGGCAGCATATCTCGCATGATCACCCGGCAATTAATCTAACGGGGAGGCAGTAGATACATGGTGTACTATGTGATCTAGAAAAGCCCACCCACGCATTGACGGAGAATATGCGATAGTGTCCACCGATAAGGCTGGCGTGTGGATTGTTCTCACTCCAGACATGCAGACACAACAGACTGGCGGTCGTCAATTTGAACAATTATCGTAAGATACGTTATTATGTGGCACACGCTGTGTGTGTACACAACACAATGAATATGCATTCCCGATCACACTGGTTCCCTATCTCAGTATAATCTGTTGTGGAGCCACAAACAAAAACTTTTGAGACGCCCTTTCTCCTACATCTACATCTATACTCCGCAAATAATCATTTGGCATGTAATAAAGAGTACTTGATGTACTAAAAACTTTCAGTGTTGTAGCCCATACATGGATGCAGAATGGCTAACTTGGACCTCGGCCACAGCAGTTGGCCGACAATATCCTTGATTCCTTCCAAGTAACTGAATGGACCTTCAACAATCCTATCTCGTGCAGATCCCACACTGACGAACAATATTCAAGTAATACATGAACGACTGTTTTTTTTAATTACTTTCATTTTTGATCAACTACATTTGCGAAGAATTCTTCGAGTGGACTATAGTCTGGCATTTGTCTTTGCCACAGTTAATTGATTGTGGTAGTCCCACTTCCAATTGTTCCTGAAATCAAGTAATCGCACAGCAAAAGATTGTTCTTTCTATGTGTTCGCAACGAGTTACAATTTTGTTTATGTTGAGCATCAGTCGTCTATGCGCTTCAGATATTCTTAAATTTCACTACAGTTATCTAGTCCTACTAGTTTCCTCCATGATACAGCATCATCAGCTGCAATCGTCATGGAATTTCCAATGTTATCCATTACGACACTTACATGTATTTCGAAAAGTAACGGTGCTGTAACTCTCCCATGGTACAACACACAAGCTATTTTTCGTCGGAAGACTTCTCACCGTGGAAAATGACTTGCTGAGCTCCGTTTGGTACAAATCATTCAGTCTAGTCACGCAGTTAATCTTGTAACCCGTAGTATCTCATTTTCAAATGTTCAAATGTTTGTAGAGCTTATGGGACTTAACTACGGAGTCATCAGTCTCTAAACCTACTCACTACTTATGAACTAGTTATACCAAAGACGGCACAAATATCAATGCCCGAGGGGGAATTCGAACCCCCGACCGCAGCGGCCGTACAGACCGTGACTGGCAGCCGCAGACCGCTCGGCCACCGCGGCCGGCTATCTCATTTTGTTCTTTGGGCTGCAATGCTGAAACACTGTAACCAAGCCTTTCAGAAGTCAATGAACACGGAACCTCCTTTCTGATTCTCCTTTGTGAATATTGTGAGCTGGGTTGCTTTCGGAAAGCATATTGATTGCTACAGAGAAGATTTCAGGTCTCCAGACATTTAATAATAAGCGAGCATAAAACGTTTATTTGAAGTCTACAACAAACGGACGTTATAGATACAGTCCTTCAGCTTTGTGCCTCCGTTCGATATCCCTTCTTGAAAACGAGAATGACCTGTACTTTTTCCCCATCGCTCCTCTATCGACATGTAGTACGCTCTTGCTACGAGGAGAGTTAGTTATTTCGCATACTCTGTGTAGAATCGAATTGGCACCCCGCCTGGTACAGTGGCCCTTCCTCTGTTGAAGGATGTCATTTACTTTCAAAATGTTCAAATGTTTGTAAATCTATCAGACCAAACTGCGTGATCATCAGTCTGTAGCCTACAAACTAATTAAACCTAAGTAAACTAACCTAAGGACAACACACACACACATGCCCCAGGGAGGACTCGAACCTCCACGGCGAGCAACCGCGCGCCCCGCAGCGAGGTGCTTTAGACCGCTCGGCTACTCCACCGCGGCTCATTTACTTTCCTATTCGATTTCGTTATGTGCCATTTCTTCTTTTTGCGACTATTTATCGAAGGACTTAGAGTGCGATTTTTCTCTTTGAAACAGCTTTGGAAAAAGATGTTTATTATTTCGGCCTTTTGTGAGTCTCCTCCGTTTTCATTGGCAGAATACGTTTCAAAGTTCTATTTAAGAAACTGCCTATACTACACTTGGTGCGAAAATTGGCAATTGACACTAAATAAAGAAAAGTGTGAAGTAATACACATGACCACTAAAAGAAATCCGCTGAACTTCAATTACGCGATAAATCACTCAAACCTTAAAGTCGTAAATTCTACCAAATACCTAGGAGTTACAATTACGAACAACTTTGACTGGAGAGAACACACAGAAAATATTGTGGGGAAGGCGAACCAAAGGTTACGTTTCATTGGCAGAACGCTTAGAAGATGCACCAGCTCCACCAAAGAGACTGCCTACATCACACTTGTGCGTCCTCTCTTGGAGTATTGTTGCCCCTTGTGGGACCCTCACCAGGTGGGACTGACGGAAGATATTGAGAAGGTTCAGAGAAGGGCAGCTCGTTTTATCACGTTACGGGGGGGAAAGCGTCACGGAAATGTTGCACGAATTGGGGTGGAAATCATTAAAAGAAAGACGTTATTCACTGCGGCGTGATCTGTTTGCGAAGTTTCAATCACCGACTTTTAGTTCTGAATGTGAAAATATTTTGCTAGCACCCACCTACTTAGGGAGACATGACCATCCCAATAAAATAAGAGAAATCAGATCGAAAACGGAACGATTTAGGTGTTCTTTCTTCTCGCGCGCTATTAGAGAATGGAACGGTAGAGAAAAGTTATGAAAGTGGTTAATGAACCCTCTGCCAGGCACTTAAATGTGATTTCCAGAGTATCTATGTAGATGTAGATGTAGATATCCCACGTACTGCGATGTTCGTGTTGAGAAATAATGCCAGAAACGATATTCAAAGTGGAATGTTCCATGCGTCTAGCTTGAAGCACCCTCCAGCGTTCAAATTCTGTTAATTTCCATCGTGCGGCCACAATCACGGCGGAAACCTTTTGACATGAATTACAGGAGTACAGAAGACATCTCTGGCAATGCACCGCCCTTTAACACCTTGTTTATGTTATATAACTCTGTCTGAACATATATCTAAACCACGTGTGATTACGGTATATAGCACCAAATTTGCGACTGGATACGGGATTTCCTGTCAGAGAGGACACAGTTTTTAGTAATCGAGGGTAAGGCATAGACTAAACCAGAGGTGATATCGGGCGTTCCTCAGGGAAGAGTTATTCGTCCTCTGCTGTTCCTTATTTACATGAACGATTTGGGAGAATATCTAAGAAGCTCTCGTAAATTGTTTGCAGATGTCGCCGTCTAGTAAAGTCATCTGAAGATCAAAACCAACTACTTAACGATCTAAATAATATATCGCTATGGTGTAAAAATTGGCAGTTGGCTCTAAATAATGAGAAGTGTGAAGTCGTCTACATGAGTATGAAAAGAAATCCGTTAAACTTTGTTTACAAGGTAAATCAAAAGTGAAGATAGCAAACTCCACTAAATACCTAGGAAGTACTATTACTTCAGACATAAACTGGAAAGAACACGCAGATAAATTCGTGGGAAAAGTGAACCAGAGGCTGCGTTTTATTGACAGAACCCTTAAAAGATGCAACAAAAGTATTAAAGAGACTGCATACACAACGCTTGTCCGTCCTTTTTTGGAGTTTTGCTGTCCAGTGTGGGATCCTTATCAGGTGGGTTTGACGGAGGACATCGAAATAGTCCAAAGACGGGCAACCTGTTTTACATTGTCACGATACAGGAGAGACAGCGTCACGGAAATGATACAGGATCTGGGATGGGAGTCATTACAACGACGGCGTTTATCGCTGCTGCGTGATATACTTACGAAATTCCAATCGCCAACATTCTCCTCCGAATGAGAGAATATATTGTTGACTCCCACATACATAGGTAGAAATGACCATGAGAATAAAATACGAGAAATCAGAGCTGGGACAGAGAGATTCGGGTGTTCTTTCTTCCCGCGCGCTATTCGAGAATGGAATGGAAGAGCCGCGGCAGAGTGGCCAAGCGCGAGGCCGTTCCCCGTCGGGGGATCGAATCCCCCCCCCTTGGGCATGGATATTTGTGTCGTCTTTAGTATAAGTTGCTTGATAAGTAGTTTGTAAGTTTAGGGACTGATGACCCCGCAGTTAAATCCCTTAAGCTTAATAAACATTTTGGAATGGAAGACAAAGAGTATAAAGGTGGTTCGATGAACCCTCTGCTAGGCATTTAATGTATTCCATGTAGATGTAGATAACTTTTATCATCTCAGAGTATTCTTAGTCTAGTTGACTTAAAAATACTTGCTTCTTAAAATTTACAGGTCTGATGACAGCACAGGCCCTATATAAACTGGTACCAATGAAAATCCTTAGAAGCGATCTTGGCGAATCGGATTTTTTAGAAGACTGTAACAGTTGTTAAGAAAGTATTAAGCGCAAATACTTTGTAAACCACCGTTTCCAGAAGTCAAGTTCGTTATATCAGTCTATTCCGAAAATAGCGCCGAAGTGTCAAGAATTAGCGGCCCACACTGTACCCGTATATGTGAGATTTCCCCTATAGTCTTGCCCCTGCCACGAGCACAGAAAGGGCGACCAGACCGCGAAGACGGCGGCAGAGAAACAGGTCAGGGCAGTCCGTACACCGCGCGGGCGCGCCGCTTTTGCCGCTACGTCACGTCCGCAGCGGCGACAAGCCTGCTGTTGACGCACCCGGTGCGCGTGACCGCGCGCCGGATCACGTTCTCCACCTCCACACCTTCGGCACGGCGCAGGTCACCTCGTACATGTACTACCTGCGGGCTAGGTGGCTTTTGCAGTCTCTATAGTAACTTAGACGTTGTCGCACAACGCTTAACGACGGTGTTTAAGGCGTTTTTCCCACATCCGAAGTCTGTAATGGTCATCATTTACTTCCGTTTGATTACATCAAAGACGACACTACTGGCCATTAAAATTGCTACACCACGAACATGACGTGCTACAGACGCGAAATTTAACCGACAGGAAGAAGATGCTGTGATACGCAAATGATTAGCTTTTCAGAGCATTCACACAACAAAGTTGGCGGCGGTGCCGACACCTACAACGTGCTGACATGCGGAAATTTTCCAACCGATTTCTCATACACAAACAGCAGTTGACTTGCGTTGCCGAGTGAAACGTTGTTGTGATGCCTCGTGTAAGGAGGAGAAATGCGTGCCATCACGTTTCCGACTTGGATAAAGGTCGGATTGTAGCCTATCTCGATTGCGGTTTATCGAATCGCGACACTGCTGCTCGCGTTGCTCGCTATCCAATGACTGTTAGCAGAATATGGAATCGGTGGGAACGCCGCGCCGGATCCCACAGCCTCGTATCACTATCAGTCGAGATGACAGACATCTTATCCGCATGTGTGTAACGGATCTTGCAGCCACGTCTTGATCCCTGAGTCAACAGATGGCGACGTTTGCAAGACAACAACCATCTCCGCGAAATGTTCGATGACGTTTGCAGCAGCATGGACTGTCAGCTCGGAGACCATGGCTGCGGTTACCCTTGACGCTGCATCACAGACAGCAGCGCCTGCGATGGTGTACGCAACGACGAACCTGGGTGCACAAATGGCATAACGTAGTTTTTTCGGATGAATTTGTTTACAGCATCATGATGGTCGTCACAATATGCCAATCACTACTCTTGATGAACTGTGCTATCGTGTTCAAGCTGCATGGGCATCTGTATCTGCACACGGTATCCAAGCTCTGTTTGACTCAATGCCCAGGTGTATCAAGACCGTTATTAAGGCCAGAGATGGTTGTTCTGGGTACTGATTTCTCATGATATGTGCACTCAAATTGCGTGAAAATGTAATCACATGTCAGTTCTAGTACAATATATTTGTCCAATGAATACCCGTTTATCATCTGCATTTCTTCTTGGTGTAGCAATTGTAATGGCCAGTATTTTACGATCCTGTCGGAAGACACTGGGAAAATTTGGCAGCAATAATTGTACAATACGCACTTGTCAATCTTTTACCCTATAACTAGAGGCCTGCGCGGATAAGAGAAGTATTATTCGTATCCGCACCATATCCGCAAGGCCCAAATCCGCAACCGCATCCGCAATTTCGTTATCCGTATCCACAGATATTAAAGTTTTGAATGGATGATAGTAACAGATAGCAGTATTTAAATCATGGTATGTAATGATGTAATTATTGTTAGTGTGTCATTTCTGCGACAGCTTAACTACTTTTGATTTTTCGAATCACGGTAACTGTACTATACCTACTCCAAAACAGGCTATTTCAAAGAGGAAAACATTGTCGCTCCGGACCCACAGAGTAGCGCTTCGGAGCACTATGTCAGCTGTTTAATACAGACCTCTTCTTAAATTTTAGTGGTTAAAACTGATCGGCATAGAGGAAATTTTACTGTGTTTACATTCAAAAGAAGAAACGTTTCTTTCGGAATTTTAAAAAAGGACACTTTAGTTTCTTCATATTAACACACATGAGGTTATGTTACACAAAGCAAAGCATGTCATTTCAAGTGTTAAAACTACCATCTACTTCTAATTTGTAACTGTCAGCAAGAAGTGACAATGTCGGCTGTAGGTAAGGCCAGTCTATACAATCTGACATTGTGTACCTTCATAAATAAGTTACTTTCACTATACATCGTATCTGATTATAAAAGTTGTTATAAAATGCTACTGTCAATCTTTATTACTTCCGTCACCATTTTCTAATACATAAACATGAATGTCTGTTTGTATGTTTGTTCGTATTTTATGCGCGACTGTATCATTCTTTTGGTTGCGATGAAACTTTGTCATCATATTGCTTGAACTTTCGTTACGGTTATTGACATAATTAAATGACAGTAAGACACAGTTCAGCAGATATGACACAATAAACACTGAAATGCGTGCTAAACTGTTTTATCACGGCCGCGGCGGAGTGGTCAAACGCATTGAGGCGCTATGCTCCGATGCGCGAGGCCGTTCCCCGTCGGGGGTTCAAATCCTCCCTCGGGCATGAATGTTTGTGCAGTCTTTAGTGTAAGTTAGTGTATAAGTTAGGGACTGATGATCCCGCGCTTAAGTCCCTTAATCTGAGCATTTGAATAGTTGTTGCATCACGCGACAATGTTGCACATCTCCTGCTAAACCACTGGACCGCTTTTAACCAAATTTGGTGCACGTATTCCTTCCTTGAGGTAGCAAGCGATGCAGGAGTACTATATAAGTAATTATCTTACTTTTTCCTGTCTCACACGAATATTTCAGCAATTTTGAAGTTCCGCTTTTGTGTCCAGTGTAAGAATATGCTTTCTTTACACGCGAAACAGGCAGCTATATCGTTGATCTTTTCCTTCCCATCAAATAAGTATCCAATTTTTTTCCAAATTGATGATTTCAATTTTTTTTCCTTCACTAATGTCAAATAACCTGTTTTCACTTTACACGATACAGTATCCATTGATGCCGTGTTCATTTTAAGAAAGAACTGTCCTGTATTCACCCACGTTATACGTTGTCACTTGGTCACTGCAAAGTGCTAACTGAGGGCAACGGAAATTTGGCATGGCACCTCTGGTGGGCAGTGGGCCGGTTTGCCACCCAGAAAACACTTGGCAGACCGCAGATAAGACACGATCGCGTAGACGGATTAGATGTAGGTCTCTCGTGTACAGCTACCTGCGCTGTGGCCAGGGATGAGGACAACAGACTTACGCACTACCTGGGCGCTTCAAGGATTCCAAGAATATCCCCGGATTGAAGTTTTCAGCTAACATTTCGGCAGACGTACTGGGCAAATACGTCGCTCTTTGCGCGCATATAACACGTGGATATCCGCGTCGCTCATAATTTTATCCGTCTCTCTCTCTCTGTTCAAATGTTTGTTAAGCTTATGGCACTTAACTACGGGGTCATCAGTCCCTAAACTTACAAACTACTTATAAACTACCTTATACTAAAGACGGCACAAATATCCATGCCCGAGGGGGGATTCGAACCCCCGACCGTAGTGGTCGTGCAGACCGTGACTGAAGCGCCTCAGTCTCCTCGGCCACCGCGGCCGGCAATTTTATCCGTAAAGGAAGAGATACTGCTGATATATTCGCGGATATATCCCTGGATATCCGCATCCGCGCAGACCTCTACCTATAACATTAGTCATGGTATGATCGGCAAACATCTTAATCTCATCTGTACTGACCACGATGCTGACGGGGCGTTAAACCCTAATTTTTCCTTCCTCCCTATTTTTGCTTAATTTGAGAGTATCACGTACGCCTAACGTTATCATTTCATTCTCCGCCTTCTTCAACCAGATTTGCTCCTAAGGCAATTGATCCACAGTTACAAACATCCTTACTTGAAAAATTCTCGTATGCTGTGTCTGACTATGTTGTGGGAACTGCACAATTTTCCTACGAGGCAGCCATTCGTCGTTTTCAGGCGCACGAATGAATATGCTGGTCCGGTAAGGAGAAAGCGGAAAAACGTCGTCCAGGGGCGTACGTTGTTCCCTTATCGATATTTCAATGATTTTTTCGCATCGGAAGTCATTTTATCATTGCCGTAAGTCAATATCGTAAGATAAGTTTGATAACTGTGTTTTGTACACTGAAAATTTACGAGTAATTTTTGTCCTCTCCTTCATTTCTTCTTCTGTCCGTCCAGTATTAATTTGAACTGTAGTAAATATTAAACCGCATCGTTATTTTCTGCAGTTTTCTTTCCTAAATATCTTTATATGTTCCAATAACACAATCAGTCTCAGCCTTACCATACGTCTCGTATGTATGTTTGAAGTAAGAAATTAGATGAATGGTAGTGACAAAAGGAGTTTATTGATATTCATTCTTGTTTCGTTAGGTAAATATGTAGGGAATTAAGTAAAAAATAATTTTTCTTTATTTATTTTATGTTTCAAGACATAATAAACATTTAAAACCCCCAGTGATGTTACAAATTCCTAATGCTGATTGCAGATTAAATACCATCACAAGAAAATGTGAATTCCATAAGTAGGAAAATAGTTCAATCATTCAGGTGACGCTCTTGTAGGACTTACATAGACAAAAGTAAACACAGTAATTTTTTATTTACCAGCCATTTGAATTCCTTCTACTGGGAGAGGGCTGGTAGAGAGAAAACCACCACATTTAAGCCATAGCATTAAGCAAAATTACGGTTCTAGCTCGCGAAATAGCAAATAATTTTTTGTTCATTATTTACCAAGGGGGAAGGAGAAAGTATTTCTTTACGCTCAATATGAAGGAATACGTGCTTTGGTAATTTTTATGGGTATATCTTACCAACAAATTAAAAAGAAAAATGTAGTGCAAGTAGGATTTAGAACCTGAAAATTTCAGGGTTGTACTATACCTCACGAAAATTAAATTCCAAAAATACAATTTTCGTAGATGGTTGCAGGCTTTTACTAATAACAGATAGTGATATACCAATACGGCACTGGACCTGAATTACGAAACCGCACAAGCGTCGTATTACGAAAAAATACACGGCATTTCTATATGTACGGTAAATTTCCTAAGTCACAGAATATATAGCTTCTCCTAATAGTATATGTTGTTCAATTTCGTGCACTTTTGTCCAGCACACTTACCCGCTGATAGGCACCTTAATGAATTATTCAACTTATAGTATCTATAAATGTCATTCATTGCGAAGGTCGCATTTATCACTAAGATTTAAATTTAAAACTTTAATGGCATCTGATAGACGAAGTCGTTAAGTAACAATATATATGAAATAGAATTTACCTAACTTCATTACAATATTTCATAAGTTGCGCATAAAGTTCCCCTCCGCACTGGTACATACAATGAGGATTAAAATATAACGTTTTAAAAGGTGATATAAGTGATGATATTTATTATGATCATCGTGTGGTGAGGGATTCTAGTAACTGTGAGTCGAAATTGCCAGACAGTCAGACGGAACATACTGAAAGGAAATATATGGAAACGATGCGGAATGTCTCTGTTGGAAGTCACATCAGGCAAGTGGGGGTCAAGAAATAAAGGATGATATCACCTGAGTAAGAAAATGGTGGGCTGGAGACAATTAGGATGGGTAGATACCTGATGTTGGAAGTTAGGGTAGGTTTAAAGGATAAGCTCATCATATGCAAGGTAACGGGGGCTGAAAGTGCCTTGGAAAAATACATGCTGAATATGTAGATGAAGGGAAGCAGAAACGTGTTTATATAGGACAGGTTTCAAAAGGGTAGAGGCATGTATAGGGTGTTGAGGCTTAAGTTACAGGAGATGAAGGGGAGGCGTAGATGTACTACCTGCTTTAGGAGACGAGGGAACTTTATAAGCCAGAACAGGATACGAGTAGACGAAGGCAATCGGATACGGAAAGCGCGACGGAGTGCATGTAGTTCCAGAATTCGTAGGGAGCAACAAAACTCTGGAGGAGCGGAACTATTTATTGCGACCAGACAGACTCTTCAGCAGTCGTCCCTTACCGCTGTCTATGTGCGAATAGTACGAGAAGAAACAGAACGTATGCTGCAACTGTAAGTATTCTTTTTCAAGCAGAGTGCTTACAAACACTACGCAACATAATCACAGGAACAGATGTTCGAAAACACTATTTTTGGCTCATCCCGACTTGTATGTTTGAAATTTGGCTCCTAGGTGGCTACTACCTTCATTTGTAATGGTGCCAAACTGTGCCGTCCTGTGATGTGCCCGTCGGGCTGGACGACGCTTTAAACAACACTGTTTCTACAACTGCAGATAAAAGCCCAGAGCTCCGAATTTCATGTGGATAAATGACGGAACATATGCGGCAAATTTCACCACAATATATATATATAACAACTGTTTATGTTTAAATGCTCAGTATGGTACACATTTTTGAAAAATCAAACGTCCATAAGATGCATACCACGCCACGCGGTTTCAATGTTGAACAAATAAAGTCACAGTTCACGTAAGGATGCCGGCCTTTTCTTCCCGACAAGCCACACGGAATCTTAAGCATGTTGATGCAGTTTACATGCGAATAAACTAGCTAGTTACGCACCATAATCCTGGAAAGACTGGAGCACTGTCGCAGAGCTAACGAAAAGTTATTATCAACTAATCAGATTACTAAATACCGCGCAAGCTCGCGCTTTATCTAACAGTCAATAAAAAGCAACTGAATCTTCAGAAACAAACACTCACAAAATTTAGATAAAGTTGCGAATAAAATATACTATACTTATAAAAAAAGACAACATGTTTACGTAAATCGCCTATTTCCTCTTTCCCATATCTACAATATAGCAATATATAAATTAATAAAATTCAGCAACCAGTTGCTTGTAATTATTTATTTTAGACGACCGGTTTTGGACTCTTGAGTGCCCTTCTTCTGTTCTCTATACAAACAAGTGGATTGGTATACAGTAAAGGCTATACACGTACACAAGTTAGTTACATAAATTTGAAGCATGAACATATCTTATTACAATCGATATGGTTCCAAACTGCTTCAAATTTCTGTATCCAACTTTTGTACGTTTATAACCTTTACTGTATACGAATCATCTTGTTTGTCTGTATAGAGACCAGATGAAGGGCACTCAAGCGTCCGAAACCGGTCGTCTAAAATAAATAATTACAAGCAACTGGTTGCTGAATTTTATTAATTTATAACATGAACAGTTCCTGAAATGGATAAAGTACTTCAATATAGGAAGAGTTTTCCTAGCATTCACATACAGTCAAACATAGGTACAACATTTCAAAATGAACCACTTTACACCTGGGGCGTGCCGATAGCCGACCGTCTCTCCTACAAGCAGACCAGCAACGGACCGAAAGAAAGATACTGGCCGGGGTAGCCGCTACGCTACACGCGGTCTTGACCAGAATTGAAGAGTCATCAAAAGAATGGGGGGATTTCGGGAAGAGAGGGTATGACGGCCTACACATTGTGTGAACATATGAGGTAGCGGTACCGATAATAATCACCGTGGCGAAGTTTCGTGCTGATGTGCCATTATTAGCTCATTTTAAAACTCAGGCCACTAAGGTCGGGAGTTCGAATCCCGTCGAATGCCGTCCTTAGTATTAGTTAGTTCGTAAGTAGTTTGTAAGTTTAGGGACTGATGACCCCGCAGTTAAGTCCCTTAAGCCTTACAATCATTTGAAAATTTTTAAAACTAACTTGAAATTCTGTGTTCCGGCTTGTTTTCCCGTTGTCGACACCGAATTGTTTCAAGCGTCGGCGAATTTAATCTCGGCCGAGTTTAATCGCAGGAAGGAGGAAGGAAGGAAGGAAGCTTGGAGTTTAACGTCCCGTCGACAGCGTGATCATTAGAGACGGAGCTTACGCTCGGAGTATTTGGGTAAGGATGTGGAAGTAAATCGGCCGTGCCCTTTGAAAGGAACCATCCCGGCATTTGCCTGGAGTGATTTAGGGAAATCACGGAAAACCTAAATCTGGATGGCCGGCGGAGGATTTGAACCACCATCCTTCCTAATGTGAGTCCAGTGTGTTACCACTGCAAGAGTTTAATCGCAGGGGGCCACAATCACTACGTTTACATGTAACACATCTTCCGGAAGACGAAAACCGATTTTTGTAAACCGTTTTTCGCTGACGTGTATACATGGCCCAGCCTGAATCGGATTTCCTAATCCACTTAAGATGGCGGCTGAAAAACAACTGATTCAGTCACCGATTTAGTCAGCATAATCGCTATTTTTCTTTACTTAAATACACAGATTCATGCTCACTTTAATATTAATACTTTTATTTCACATTAGAAAATATCAGTCTGTCCATATGTGCCGAAAATTATTACAAAAAAAAAAAAAAATCGATTGTGGAACTGGAAAACCGCTTTAGAGAACTGGATTTCCAGAATCGATTGTGGAGTGTTTACATGACCAACCAAAAGCGGAAATGGGAAATCGGTTTACGAAATCCGGTTTTGGGAGTCCATGTAAACGGGGTGAATGGTACACCAGTGCAGATTGATGTTTTAGGCAGCTATGAGCCAAATTTTCAAATTTCAGACTTTGAGACCAGAAGGTGCTAAATTGCGGGTTCCCACACACCGGTAGTGTTCACTTGGAGTGACCGTCGTTGACCCTGGCTGGGCGGCAGCTGGTCGGCATCAGATAGGGCGCCGGCCGCTGCCATATCTCACGGCGTAATAACACGGGTGGCGCGCCCGCGGCGGCCGCTCCCGTTCTGACAGCTCGTGGCCAGAAAAAACGCGGCAAACGGCCCCCGCCTCGTCTTGTCACGCCGATCCCAGTGGCCCGCATCACCTCATCTTCACGGTCCCTGCGGGAGCCACCGCCGAGCAGCCGCTTATCTGGTAACTCTACGAGGCTCAAGGGAGTAATGTTTCCAGGTAGTTTACCTCCACGTGATAGTCGCGTCCAAGAGGCGGAAAACTTGATCGTACTAATAACCGGCGCATCTGAATAGAATGAACGATTCAAAGTCCTACAAGAATTAGAAAGAATCTTCACTGATGCGGAAATTCTAATCGTAGGGATGCAAACAACCTGACGTTGTCCTGGTATATATTTTTTTCTAATAATCTTTTCTTTACTGAGCGAGGTGGCACAGTGGTAACGCACTGGACATGCATTACGGAGGACAAAGAAAAAAACCTGCCTCCGGTCATCCTGATTTAAGTTTTTGCTGTTGTTGTTGCTGTTATGGTCTTCAGTCCGGAGACTGGTTTGATGCAGCTCTCCACCCTACTCTATCCTGAGCAAGCCTTTTCATCTCTTCATAAGAACGGCAACCCACATCCACTTGAATCTGCTTACTATACGCGTCTCTTGGTCTCCCTCTGCGATTTTTACCCCACACACTTCCCTCCAATGCTAAATTTACGATTCCTCGATGTCTAAGGATGTGTCCTACCAAGCGAACCCTTCTTTTAGTCAGGGTATGCCAAAAATTCCTTTTCGCACCAATTCTGTTCAGTACCTCTTCATTAGTTATGCGATCTGCCCACCTAATCTTCAACATTCTTCTGTAACACCACATTTCGAAAGCCTCTATTCTCTTCCTATCCGCACTGCTTATCGTTCATGTTTCACTCCTGTACAAGGCAACACTCCACACCAATGCCTTCAGAAAAGACTTCCTTACACTGAAATTAATATTCGATGTTAGCAAATTTCTCTTTTTCAAAAATGCTTTTCTTCCCATTGCCATTCTGCATTTTATATCCTCTGTACTGCGACCATCGCATGTTATTTAACTACCCAAGTAACAAAACTCATCTATCATCTTCATTGTTTCGTTACCTAATCTAATTCCTTCAGCATCGCCTGATTTTCTAAGACCGCATTCTATTATTTTTGTTTTGCTCTTGTTAATGTTCATTTTATACGCTCTCTTCAACACACTGTCCATTCCATTCAACTGCTCTTCCAGGTCCTTTGCTGTCTCTGACAGAATTACAATGTCGCCAGCAAAACGCAATGTTTTTATTTCTTCCCCCTGAACTTTAATCCCTATTCCAAATTTTTCTTTGCTTTCCTTCACCGCCTGCTCGATGTACAAATTGAATAACATCGGAGAAAGGCTACAACCCTGTCTTACTCTCTTCCCAACTGATGAATCCCTTTCATGCCCTTCGAGTCTAATAACTGCGGTCTGGCTTTTGTCTAAGTTGTAAATAACTCTCCTTTCCCTGTATTTTACCCCCGCTGACTTCAGGGTGTGAAAGAGTGTATTCCAGTCAACGTTGTCAAACGCTTTCTCCAAATCTACAAAAGCTAAAAATGTAGGTTTGCCTTTCCTTAATCTATCACTCTAAATTTATTTGATCTTGGCTTCCGTCAAAGCGTAATGTTTATCTAACAAGGGGACGATCAGAAGTGTAAACAGCGAATTTTGATGGGTCTCGCATATGTTGTAAAGCCCCTACACACTCTCCAATTTATCGTCCGACCAACCAACTGACCAACGAACCAACCAAATTCGTAGCAGCCTACACACCTTCCGACCAACTGCACCCAGCGATTGCAGCGCCTCCGTTCGCTGTGCAGAGAACAGATGATCGCAGGCATAAAATTGGTTCCGTAGCGCTAAACGCGCATAATTTGTTGAGTGGACTGGTTGGTTGGGGGAGGGAGGGTGATGGAAGTCGGACGGCCAGGCCCGACCAACCATCCGACAAGCAAAGTTGGTCGGGAAGCGACTACACACGTCAAATTTATCGGACCGCCGACAAATTAGTTCCGACAAATCGGAACGTGTGTAGGGACCTGTAGAGGGACATACCCTCAATGTGAGGATGTCCGCGCTTTTAACGACGGACCTTGATTTTCGAGAAAACTGATGTTGAAGTTCACTGCAAGATGTAAGACGCGCAACGTTAGGCAGGCTCCAAACAAGTGAGCGTGGCGCAGCGGCTAAGGTTTTCGGCTACCACGCTGGAGGTGACGTGTTTGGGTTCACTCTGCGTGTTTGCCAATTTTTTTTCATAATAATCCGATATTTTTCCATTTTATTTTACAGATTATCAACAAACTGTACTTTGTGAGAAATTAGTAAGAAACATTCAGCTTTGCCACAGAAATTTATCTTCACGTCATTATTACAGAATCTTACTCGATATCCTCTGCATCGCTTGCTATTCTACAACTGAAATCTGCATGACATTTGTCGTAAAAGTAACCGAAACACAATGGTTTACAGCACCAAGCACATGCCTTAAAAGCTGTTGTCTTTCAGGCGCATGGAGTTTTTAAGATCGATACCAGAAAACGTTCATTTACATTAGAAATGAGTTGTCTTTCATCCGTTATCTTTTATGCGAACCATGCGTATTTGATCATCTTCGAAAAATCAGGTGCCCTGAATTGATGCAAAATTAATTTCTGTTGTGGCATAGCGATGCAGGCGATAGCGAGTAAAATTTTGTAATAATGAAGTCAAAATCATATTATTGCGGCAAAATTGAATGTTTCTTACTAAATTCACACCATTTACACTGTTGATATTTTGTAAAATAAAATGGAAAAATGTCGGACTATCCTGATTAAAAAAAGCAAAAATATCTCCAGCGTGGTAGTTGGACAACTTGACCGCTGCGCCATGCTCACTTGGTTGGAGCATGGCTAACGTTGTGCTAAAAAAGCGGATATCCTCATACTCAGGGTCTATCCATCTACGACATCAAAATCCATTATTTAAACTTCTGATGGTCCCCTTGTAAGGTTAATTGCATACAAGACGAAACTGAAGCTGCCTATAGAGCACAGAGACAGCGTTTAAAGTCCGTATCGAGAAGGCGTCTAATGACATCAGACACGCGCTGCTGGGCTCTTAATAGGTCGGTAGAGCGTGTGCGCACGTACAACATAAATGCTCGGGGTTGTTGAATGAGCATTAAATAATATAAGGCAATTTAGTTCGCGTCGAGTAGCTGTTCGTTAGCCAAATTTTCTATAGTCATTGCTAAGATACAGATACACTTAAGGTGGTGTGAAGAAAGACTCTGCTGGAGAGTGGATAACTCGAGCATTATACCCTATCAGTCCTTGCGAGCACTTATTCTGCTAGCCAGCTTGTTGATAGAATTTTTTAACTCAAGAGTGATTCTTCCGCTGATTTCAAGCGATTGTTTACAAGGACTGTCAGCAATGCTCGTGGTCGGTCCCTTCCTTTCACTACACTTCTTCTTCTGGCCTTACTTTAGCTTTAGTTGCTCCTCCGCGTTTACACATGAAAGTCTCCCAAAACCTTAGGGTTAAATATAGAGACCATGTTACAATTCTGCTGTCACTATCAATAATGCCGCGTAGGTGTAGTGACTGACATGTCATTAAGACCAAGCGGCATATAGTCATATAGTTTCACACCCACAATAAACGATTCAAGGAAACTGTAATGGGTACTATTGATACCAACTACCCATTTCTCGTTGTGAAATTTGTAACGTGGTTTGCATATTTTTCACTTGCAATATTAACGTACACATTCGACTATTTTACCCTACTTTGTGGTCTACAAGTACACCTATACCTACATCTACATTGAATACTCTGCAAATCACATTTAAGTGCCTGGCAGAGGGTTCGTAGAACCACCTTTATACTATTCATCTCCCATTCCATTCTCGAATAGCGCGCGAGAAGAAAGAACATCTGAATCTCTCCGTTCGAGATCTCATTTCTCGTATTTTATTCTGATGTTCTCTTCTACCTATGTAAGTGGAAGTCAACAATATATTTTCGCATTCGGAGAAGAATGTTGGCGATTGGAGTTTCGTAAGTAGCCCACGCCGCAGCGATAAGCGTCGTTGTTGTAATGATTCCCATCCCAGATCCTGTATCATTTCCGTAACGCTGTCTCCCCTGTATTGTGACAATACAAAACGAGCTGCACTTCTTTGGTCATGCATCCATAAACAGTTTGTGCACATCATTACGGCAATGACGTAGTGTTCTGATTGCAGGAAACCAGCTCCAGCTTGTGAGGTGCAAACTATCGATTAACATTCATTGAACTCCAGTCATTAAACGTGGAACGAATTCATCCGTGACATTTCAACCCAACATATCATAAAGTAAACTTACTGAAAAAACTTATCCATTAGTTGGTTCTTTATTATTATTATTATTCGACTTTAGGTAATGTGACCAATAACTTTGCTGAAACGCACTTTCCTCATCAAAGTTCCAGTCTATGTAAGCCAGCTGTAACTCTAGACGTGACATGTTTCGAATATTTCGTGTTTGTTTTAGAGTGGGAGCACTCGTTAATTTACGAACATGACTGTCCTAGACGCCAAAGACCTTCGCGTAACATCCCCAAGGCATCTACATCTACATCTACCTACATACTCCGCAATTCACCGCAAGGTGCGTGGCGGAGGGAACATTGTACCACTACTAGGCATTTCCTTTCCTATTCCACTCCCCAATTGTACGAGGAAAAAAAGAATGCCTATATGCCTCCGTACGAGCCCTAATTTCTCTTATCTTGTCTTTGTGATCTTTACGCGAAATGTAAGTTGGCGGCAGCAATATCGTACTACACTCAGCTTCAAATTCCGGCCCTCCAAATTTACTTAACAGAAATTCACGAACCTACCGGTAGCAAATCTAGCTGCTCGCCTCTGAACCGCCTCTGTGTCTTCCTTCAAACTGATCTGCTGCGGGTCCCAAATACTTCAGCAATACTCAAGACGTGGTCGTACAAGCGTTTTATACGCGGTCTCCTTTACAGGTGAAGTACATCTTCCCAAAATTCTCCCAATAAACCGAAGTCGGCTGTCTGTCTTACAACTGTCCTAACATGCTCGTTCCATTTCATATCGCTCTGCAATGTTACGCCTAGATATTGGAACGACGCGACAGCATCAAGAAGCTCACTACTAATGCTGTATTCGAACATTATAGGATTGTTTTTTCTACTCATGCGCATCACCTTACATTTGTCTACATTGAGAGCTAGCTGCCATTCTTCGCACCAACTAGAAATTTTGTCTAAGTCATCCTGTATGCTATTACAGTCAGTTACAGACGACACCCTCCCATACACCACAGCATCATCAGCAAACAGCCGCAAATTACAACTTACTCTGTCCATCAGATCATTTATATAGATAGAAAATAATAGCGGTCCTATCACACTCGCCGGCCGCGGTGGCAGAGGTGACTGAGGCGCTCCAATCACGGTCAGCCCGGCCACTACGGTCGGGGGTTCGAATCTCCCTTCGGGCATGGATATTTGTGCCGTCCTAGTTCGTAAGTAGTTTGTAAGTTTAGGGACTGATGACCCCGTAGTTAAGTTCCATAAGCTTTACAAACATTACCTATCACACTCCCCTGGGGCACGCCTGACGATACACTCGTCTCTGATGAACACTCGCCGTCGAGAACAACGTACTGCGTTCTATTACTTAGGAAGTCTTCCAGCCAGTCACAAATCTGTGAACCTATTCCACAAGCTCGTATCTTCGTTGCAGTCTGCAGTGTGGCACCGCGTCGAACGCCTTTTTGAAGTCGAGAAAAACACAATCCGCCTGTTGCCCTTCGTCCATGGCTCGCAAGATGTCATGTGAGAAAAGGGCAAGCTGAGTTTCACATGAACGATGTTTCCTAAACCCGTGCTGATTCATGGAAAGAAGCTTTTCTGTTTCAAGGAAATTTACTATATTCGAACTGAGAATATTCTCCAAAATTCTACATGAAACTGATGTCAACGATATTGGCCTGTAATTGTGTGGGTCAGTTCTCTTTCCTTTCTTATACACGGGAGTCAGCTGCGCTTTTTTCCAATCACTAGGAACTTTGCGCTTTCTAAACACCTGCTTGGTACACTCAGGCTTCGAATACATACCCGTTCCGAGCTGTTCATGTCTTTTCGATATCTACTCTCTTCAAACGAAAATGATAAAGAGTTCCACACTGACGGAAAGTAATCTAGAATTGGTCGAACTAAGTTTCCGTAATTTACGTAATAATTTCACGAATTGCAATTCATTATTATTCACCCTACAGGTTAATGTCTAGCAAATGTGTACTGCAACTCCTAGATTTTGAAATAAAAATGCTTTGGTGAGGCGAGTGTCAAAAGCCGTGATATATTTCATAAAATGCATTTTTTTAAAAACCATCAGCTGTTTATGAAAAACCTCATACATCTACCAGTTTCGGTCATAGACCATCTTCATGGATAAAAAGGTGTTAAAACAGAATGGTAAAATGCCTCAAATAAAATACATCCAACTGAGGCATTTTACCATTCTGTTTTAACACCTTTTTATCCATGAAGATGGTCTATGACCGAAACTTGTAGATGTATAAGGTGTTTAATAATCAGTTGATGGTTTTTAAAAAAAATGCATTTTATGAAATAAAAATGCTTTACGTTTATACATATACGTACTAGCAGCTGAATTAGGGAAATGTAGCTAGTGGATTCGTATTCGACAGGACGGCGGTCCGGTCATACAGACTTAGCTTTCCTTGATTTTCCTCAGTCGATTAAATCGAATAACGGGATGATTTAAGTACTGGCGCCGTAATAAATATGTTCAGAAGACGGACGAAAATAGACCATCAGAGTCACATTTCCATTTTATCTTAAGATCTGTGCGAATACCTAATGCAGTGACAACACACAAATCCTGTCCCTGATGTTTGGTAGAAAATAATGGCTCCAACATGTCACCAAATAGTTTTCTTCTGTCATCTTGAGAGCCAAATCAAGGCATTCACAAAGAAAAAGGCACTCCATTCAATTACACCAAGCAAATGTGCTAGCAAGCACTAGGTGTCAGTTCTCTTGTATTACAGTACGTGACTTGAACACATGTGACTTTGTATATGCGAAGGTTACGGTTCACCAGACTGGGTGGTATTTTGAGACGGCTGTCTGTAGCAAGAGTAACGACGACGGTAACGTAGTTCTAAATATCAGGTATGTAAGAAGCAAGCCATAAGAACATTGCGTTTTCATGATCAATTGTAATTCTGTCAGACAGCCACGCAATGAACAGTGTGTTGAAAGGGGCGTATAATACGTACATTAACAAGAGCAAGACAAAGGTAATAGACTGACTTTGTCAATCTTAATTACAGACCAGGGGCTTCAGCTGTATATCTTGTAACGAAAAATAATACCATCCGCTGCTCTGTTCAATATATTTATTTAGCAACCAGTTTCGACGGTGAATCCCGTCATCTTCAGGCCCTTAAAATGAGAAACCCGCATATTATATTGACTGTAATCCAGCAATATGCAGGTTTCTTATTTTAAGGGCCTGAAGATGACGGCATTGACCATCGAAACTGGTTGCTAAATAGATACGTATATTGAACACATCTGATGGTATTATTTTTCATTACAAGGTAATAAAATGTTGTCAAATAAAATCAGACGATGCTGAAGGAATTAGATTGGGTAACGAAACAATGTAGGTGGTAGATACATTTTCTTACTTGGGCATTAAAATAACATATGATGGTCACAGTATAGAGGATATAAAATTCAGAATAGCGATGGTAAGAAAGGCGTTTCTAAAAAAGAGAAATTTGGTAACATCGAATATTAATGTAAATGTTAGGAGGTCTTTTCTGAAGGTATTTGTGTGGAATGTTGCTTTGTTCGGTAGTGAAACATGGAGGATGAATAGTTCAGACAGGAGGGGAAAGAAGCTTTTGAAATATGGTGCTAATGAAGAATGCTGAAAATTAGGTGGGTACATAGCGTAACTACTGAGGAGCTACTGAACAGAATTGGGGAGAAAAGAAATTTCAGCATACCTTGACTAAAAGAAGGGATCGATTGGTAGGACACATTGTTATTCAACAAGTAATAGTGAATTTAGCATTGGAGAGAACTGTGTGGGGTAAAAATCGCAGAGGAAAACAAAGAGATGAATAAAGTAAATAGATTCAAATGGACATGGGTTGTCGTTCTTATGAGGAGATGAGGAGGCTTGCTTAGGATAGAGTGGGGTGGAGAGCTGCAGTCTCCGGGCCCAAGATCAGAACAACAAGTACCAAGTAGAAAATTTCGCCTATGATCATCAATATCGTAATAACCTCCCATTTCAAGTTTCCCGTGTGTAACTAACAAATGCTCTCCATATCGTACTATCTTGACACAGCATTTGGTCTGTATATCATCCTAGTTGAAACCGTTCATCTGTATTTCTCATCGTCTTGTCTCTACCCATAGTCTTCTTGACCTTCCCTTTGGTAATTTTCCTCCAATATTCAGGTTGAAATAGGCGTGAACTGTTCCTATGCTATCCATCCTCATTACATGGCCGTACCACTGTACTCTTTTTTCCACCGGGATGTTGGCAACGAGAACTCTGAGACCAGCAAAATTTGTTTATCTGAACACATTAAGCTCCGAAACCATTTGATGAATTTTCATGGGGTTTTGACAAGTAAATTGGACAAATCTTGGAGAAACATAGAGGTTTTAGTTCCTCACAATCGGAACAAGCAAACAAATGATATCGTAATTTAAAGTTTTGTTGTTATTAACTGACGTATCTGTCATTTATCTACTTCACGAATATGAATGATGTTTCCTCTGAGAACTGGAACATAGCTTAGAGCAACAGTCTATCAAAATCGGCCTAGAGGAAGAAAATATATCATAATAGAAAATTTTGATGTCTTTTGTGCTTTCACCAAAGAAACAACAGGTGACCCTGTTAGATTTCTGAACACAGAATCATTCACAATAGTATAATCTGACATAAATAGGAGACGCAATCTTCTCTTTATGAAGTGTTGTTGTTGTGGTATTCAGTTCGGAGACTGGTTTGATGCCGCTCTCCACCCTACTCTATCCTGAGCAAGCCTCTTTATCTCCTCATAAGAACTACAACCTACATCCATTTGAATCTGCTTACTGTATTCATCTCTTGGTGTCCCTCCGAGATTTTTACACCACGCACTCCTCTCCAACGCTAAATTCACGATTCCTTGACGTCTAAGAACGTGTCCATGTGTCCTATCAATCTACCGCTTTTTACTGTGTGTGTATTCCAGAAATTCCTTTTCTCCACAACTCTGTTCAGTACCTCCTCTTTAGTTACGTGATACACCCACCTAATCTTCATCATTTTTCTATAGCAAAAAATGTTCAAATGTTTGTAAATCTGATGGGACTTAACTACGGGGTCATCAGTCCCTAAACTTACAAACTAGTTATGAATATATATATATATATATATATATATATATATATATATATATATATATATATATACCGGTGTGTAATTCCAAATTATGTAAAATTAATTGCTATGGATAAAACATATTATGTATTTTAATTATAAAATGCAAATAATTTTGTGTATATAATTATTAGCAGTATATGTATCTGACTGACAAGTCACCGGATGGTAAACTAAGCCCGAAACATGTAGTATATTTACAATCAATAATCTATTAACAACAACTAATTGGTTATTCAAGCGACCTATAAGCAATTTTAGAAAGATTTTAAAAATTTTGATCATAACGGTTACATATTTCAGTCTATAATAAGTTGTATTGAACAAAATAGTGTGACCTGAGGGATGTTTAGGGATCAGCTTCTACTGAAGGATTCAGATTATCGACATTGTCCTTACGCAGCTCTTCCGTATTCATCGTGAAGGACAGGGAGTTTTAATAGCGCCACTTAAATAAGGTTAATTACAAACCATACAGAGACGTTCATGTAGCCATTCTCTTATTCCCTGTCTTTAAAAGACACAGGAGAAGCGTTGTGCGGCAACCTCTGCAAGTGCACTTAGCAACGATTAGCAGCGTGTAGATGCAAGTATCTCAGTGACGGCAGTATTTCGTAACGGTCTGCGTTAGGTGGATAATTTCTCAGTTCCTGAGAACTGAAGAACCACCTGCTTCTCAAGCCATTAGAGGGAAGTGGCTGTCATAAAATTAGAATAGATTATGTCTCAAGAAACGGTTGTTACAACTAGGTTGCGATTTCTGCGATGGACATCTATCACGTTTACAGCCAAGTGACCGTGTTAAGCGAAACTAAAAGACTGCGATTCCGGCTTGTAGCGATTAGCGTCGCGTATTACCATAAGATTCCTGTTGTAAAAAGTTGCAAATAACACTCAAGGAACTTACAATGGGGTTGTCTGCATTTTATGCTTACCGCTTGCTCCAAGTTGTACTGAGAAAGCTAATACAGTCTGGCTAATTTGGTTTTCTTGTAAGACTTGTTCTTCAACACCTTTAGTGCCCACTTATAATTTCTGTTCGCAAAAATTTGTCCCTAGCTGGTGAGACCTTATAAGTGTGTCCGTTGGCAGGAACAATGCTGGATAAGGTGTAGGATAACCGGGTGGAAAGAGGACATGCGAGAGTAGAGATGCTTTCCGAGGGTTCTTTACAAAATTAAAGTAACAGATAATTTTAATGGTTTGTTGCGGCTGAAAGGCCTGTTGCAAGTCTTTTAATTGGACGTAACGTCATCCAAATGGTTATCGCTAACCTACCCTATTTATCAAATCAGGGAAAGGCTCCTGCAATCCGAGTTTGAGAGGTCTCAACTTTAAATTACGAACTTTGCCGCTTGGGGGATCAACTGAAGAGCTACTTGATTGAGAAGCAGCGGTTCCAGTCTGGAAAACTGACACAACGGCCGGGAGTGCGGGACGATGACCACATCCCCCTCCATCCCTCATCCGGTGAAGCCTAAGGGCGGAGGGTGTCACGGCGGCCGGACGGTACCCATTGGGCCCTCGAAGCCAGTGTGGCACGTAGTTTAGTTTATATACAGGGTGTCTCACCTAACTCTGCCACCTGAAATATATCTTGAACAACAATAGATAATGAAAAACAGTTTTCACTAGCGAGAACGAACGCCAGGGGCTTAGGAAACAAGCTATTATGGGAAATTTTCAAATGTAAACATATACTATTTTCCACACAAGCTTGTGTATTTTTAAGGGCACACCCCCTATTATTTCGTATACAATCAACAGCATGAAAAATCAGAAATTGCAATACGTCAGTTACATCCCGAGAAATTCCGAAGCGTAGTTAACGCATGAAATAAATGAAGTGCACGGCTCGCACACGTCCAGAAACTCAAGCGTGAACCTCACGCTGCCTCTGTCACGGGCTCACACGATGGGACGGTATGCACAATCCGCAAAAATAAACAACAACAGTAACGTTTTTTTAATTGTAAATGTATGTTTATTCTAGAAAATGAAACTACAGCTACAATAAAAGTAGGTTTCACTTTTCTAAACTCATTAACGAGTGCCCTGTCGCCCACAGAAACTTTATTGTTGTGTATTATATCCAGCATAGAAAATGCAGCCATATCTTGATCAATGAAACGCGGACACGTCAACATTTGTTCAAAGTGCTCTCCGTTTGCATGAATACAAGTTTCGAAACGGAAAACGAGAGAGTGTTGCACAGATTGTATTTTCTACAGATATTACCACACAAGCCACAACTCAACTTCAACTGTTTGTATAGCTTATGGGACTTAACTACGGGGTCATCAGTCCCTAGACTTACAAACTACTTATGAACTAGCTAATCCTAAGGACGGCACAAATATCCATGCCCGAGGGGGGATTCGAACCCCCGACCGCAGTGGCCGTGCAGACCGTGACTGGAGCGCCTCAGTCCCCTCGGCCACTGCAGCCGACAACTCCTAGGTATTTGGTAGAATTTACGACCTCAAGGTTTGACTGATTTATCGTGTAATTGAAGTTCAGCGGATTTCTTTTAGTGGTCATGTGCATTACTTCACACTTTTCTTTATTTAGTGTCAATTGCCAATTTTCGCACCATGTAGAAATTTGTCTAAATCGCTTTTCAGTTGCTTTTGATCCTCTGTTGACTTCACTAACCGATAAACGACAGCATCATCCGCGAACAGTCTAAGGGAGCTATTCAGATTGTCTCCTAAATCGTTTATGAACACGAAAAAGAAGAGAAATTCAAGGACTGGGACTGGTGGAAAAGCCTCATTCGCCGATCTATCGAACATGATGGAACGACATGGGATATGATGATGATGATGATGGTGATGAGCTTGATAAAGCTCATCCTCAGTTTGATCAGGTCCCTCCCAAACCAAAATCATGGACTCGCCACAGTGTCTCGGGATCGCGCCGTTGCCGTAAAACAACAACCGAAGCTGTCGACTGCTCGCCGCTCGTCTGCGGACCCAGTCAGATGTCGGCAGTGCACGCACCCAGAAAAGCAGTGAATCCGAAGTGCAATTAACAACTATTAATGGGGCTGTCAGAAGGAGGCAGACGCGCGCGGCCAAGCGCATGGCGCCGACAGATAAGCGAGACCTGTTCCCGTGTTTCGCCCGCGGCGCCGTCCTCAGGAAGCAACAGCGATAAATAAACCGCGGCCCTGTCCCCCGATATTGGCCGGCGATAACGCGACGAGGAAATGTTTTACAAGATGTCCATAAATAAATTCCTCCAATCCGGGGCCCGTGTGTGATGGCGCAGCTGGGAAGCGGGCTGTAATTTCGCGTCCGCCGCCATCTGTTCAGAGGCGAGACAGGCCGTCCGGCCATTAAGTCCTTTCAGCAACGCCCGAGTCGTTCATAATATTCGAGCGTAGTAATCCCCGTAATGAAAATGTACGGGGACGACACAGCATGTGAACACCACCTTTATTATCAGTTTACGGGATGTAAATAGAAAGATTACATCGTCTGCCTCTTCGTTAAACGAAACGATTTTTTCCCAAAAAACATCTAATCAAATCCCAGCAGCAAGGCGCTTTTAGAAACCTATAGAACTATACTTCAGATTTTATCGATACATATTCATATAATACTCAACACCAATAAAAATTAAATCTACAAATGAACACCTTTCGAAAAAAAGTGTAACGTGAACGTTAATAATTAGTCCCAAACAAATGTAACTTACTTGGATAATCTTTTCAATTTTTTAGTCTACTCTTTTCTTTACCTCAGTGTATCTACTTACCTTACGTTACGTTAATCTTCTCACTGATGTTTTCAAGATAACATGTTAAGCCAAGGGCCAACTGAATCATTCCTTGCAGAAAGGGCTTCGCTACAACTTCGCTGCTGAAATGCAGTTCCTTAGCGAGAAGGGCTTCCGTTCTGGACTGAGTCTTTTCTGTATATAACAAAACGAAAAGCTTCAGTTTGACTGCGGCGAATTAGCCGTGCGCACTGAGGCACCGTGCTGCGATGCGCGCGGCCGTTCGCCGTCGAGGGTTGGAGTTCTCCCTCGGACATGGGTGTATGTGTTGTCCTTAGGTTAGTGTACCTTCGTTTAAATAGTTTGTAAGATAGGGACTAATAACCAATCAGTTGAGTCCCATAGATTTACAACCATTTGTCCATTAGCTTTTGTTTTTGTATTTATAAGCACCGAATTAAATACCTTTTTACTCAGAATGATGGGAACACCCATAAAGATATGATTTCTATCAAAAACTCATTTTGAAATTTTTATGATGGGAAGTGTACGTACGAATGGTTAGTATTTTATCGTTTTATGTGTGCTTACGCCACCTGACCTCCATCTAATCATAATATATGTTAAATTTTCAGATAGTCCTATACTTAATCGTCTAATGACGATCTGACAAAGACTGAAACTGGGTATCATTAATAAAGGAGAAAAATACTTTGCAATTAATACTGATTATTTCAAAAAACCTTAATAACGTTATCTGCTTTCTATCCTAGTATATGCACTAAATTTTCTGTTAGCTCAAGAAATTGAACTGAAACCGATTTCTTGTCAATTAACTGACTGATTGCCAAACTTCGTTCAAGACTGCTTTCTCCAGTAAAGAGACGACACATATGCTTGCCAAGTGAGGACATACTTCACAACAAATACTTTTCTGAACATTCTGATAACTAACTCCTGTAGATGATTCACATTTATCGAAATGATTGTGGCTGCCGACCACACATAAAGAACCAGCTGGGTCCGCGATATGTCACCGGAACTCGAATAAATTAAATGTGTCGATATCTGTTCAAACCTAGCCGTAGAAATAATTTGCTGCAAGTAAAAGGGAACAGGAATCTGTAAAGACTATTAGAAAAGATAGGCACAGTTCACTGGCAGAGAACACTGAACAGCAGACAACTTAACTCTGAACAGTGGCCGCAGTGGAGTAGCCGAGCGGTCTAAAGCACCTCGCTGCGGAGCGCGCGGTTGCTCGCCGTGGAGGTTCGAGTCCTCCCTGTGGCGTGGGTGTGTGTGTTTGTCCGTAGGTTAGTTTACTTAGGTTTAAGTAGTTTGTAAGCTACGGACTGATGACCACGCAGTTTGGTCCGGTAGATTTACAGACTTTTTCTTCTGAACGGTGGCGAAGGTTGAAAACGGTAATCGTCAGCACGCATAGGTAACGGCGTAATTGTGTCAGGAGGGCATAATTTAAATAACTAGTGCTGTGCTTAAGACGATAAATATCGTATAAATTTATGCATGGACACCTGTCGAAGCTAATATAACGTCTGGAAAAAAGGAGTAAAAATGCACATGCGTTGCTATAGCAGATGTAAATTGGTGGTTTTGTTATTATTTATTCGTATGGACTACTCTGGTTTTGTTTTCTTCATATTTTTCCTTCTATCTCAGGAATATTCGTCTTGATTTTAGTCGCCGAGTAGCAGGCTAGAGACCGTGGGGAAGGTGGTGTCTCGATTCTGCTGATTTAAATCGATCTTTAAATGCTTTCCCTTTCTACAGGTGGCAGGGGAAACGATACCAGCTAGATGTTGGGACTCGTCCAGAGGTGTGTGTGTGTGTGTGTGTGTGTGTGTGTGTGTGTGTGTGTATGTGTGGGCTTCAGGCATCCGGTGATAATTCCATCTGTCTTGTTGAGTGCGACATCAACATGTGTTGCTTACGCTGATCTAGACCAGATCAGGCATACATACTCGCCAGCAGCGTGAAAGAGAGAAGATCTAGGATTTTGAGGACCTTTGGTATCGCCCCCCCCCCCCCATTAGCTTATATTTGTATGTAAGAGTCCTATCTAGTGTTACATTTGTATATAAGTGCCCTATCTAGTGCTACAGTCAAATATTTGTGGTTAGAGCAACGCTCTAATACTACTCTTCCATTCGATCTGTAGTTTCTGTCATCCTGCTTATTTCGAGATAGAAGTCGAACACTTTTTCGTTAGATTTGACTCCAATTGGTTATTTCAGTAACGCATATATCTCTGTAGTAGGGCCTTATTCAGACACTATTCCCCCTCCTCTAATGTTTTCTCCTACTGTCTAATTACTCTGTAGACTGCATATACACAACTATTGGTGCCTGCAAGAAGGGGCTTATTTTCGGTATAAATATCGACGAGTAGCGATAACATTACACTTCCCTGAGGAACGGCATTTCCCCCGCTTCTCTGCCTGCCTTTATTTTCCGCAAACCGCAACACCCAAGTGTGGAGTAATTTATATCTTTACTTGCAGCATAATTATACCTTCTGCAGCGAGGGTCGGAAAAATAGTAAAACCACACGCGGCACAAATAATCAGTGTTTAAACGCTAGGGCCAATACGATTTCAAGATACACTACTTTATTGATTAGAACCATTGCACCATGATCAATAGTTCCTAATTACGCAACTGTTCAGACACGTGGGCTGAGATGGACAAGTTTCAGACCTGAAGACAATGAAAAGCTACGCTCCATGCTCGACACCGCTAGGGCCAAATCTTAGGACAACGTACACGACGTCGATTACGAGACGAAAATACCTAGAAACCCACAGAAAGTCCTAAATCAGCGTCTGATATATCGACAAATTCCATCCCTACTAGTCAAGAGACCTGAGATTTAAACTCCTGCGAGTGATATTACTAGAAAACTGCTATAAGAGTAACCTTCTTGTTAGTGCTTCACTTGTGCTGTACTCAAGAAATAGCAACAATAAATTGCGGGGTTGTTTAACACGAATCTACTTATTCGCATTTGGTGATCTTTGTTTTGTGGGCAGAGAAATATGTTCGTAATGAAAGTATTAATAAATTAAACAACCCAAATAAGTCATTAACGACCTTGAAATGTTAGATTGTATGATTATCCGGCATACGGAAGCCTGCAAAGACCAAATCATTTAGAAAATTGAAGTACTCGTAGTAGGAATTTCATTAAATTTTTCACACAAATGTGTAATTTTAAAAGAAGCGCTTTTGTAAGTTTTTGTTTATTCACTCTATATCTAAGAAATCGTGGCAAGCATTTTGGCCTGCCTCAATGTAATTCATTCGGATATCAACCGCAATGCGTGGATAACTGAATCAGAAGATGTAATAGTGCTGATGAACCGTGAAGAATGATACGTTGGATAAGTGAAAACTCGAGAGGTATTAGGATGATCAAAGGAGGAAAGAAGTCATTTAGGGAATCCTCAGAAGTTGAAAGGTTAATTTGATACTGTAAGCCAAACATTAACATTTAAACCAGGGCTATAGGAAACAGAAAAAGGCAAATTGTAAGTGTAGATTAGGATCTGCGATATTAATCGTCGTAATCGGTGGTTGCAACTGGCACACAGAAAAAAAAAAAAAAATGTTTTAAGCGAGAAACGGAGGACTACATCAAACTCGACAAGCGATACAAGTCACGAATAACTTAACAAAATTCTGATAACAATTTCTTAAAGCGGATTCCTTTGTTAAGTTTATTATCAACATCCCTCGTCACAGAATTCCGAAAATACACTTCTCATTCCGGTAACCAACGTTTTCCAAAAAGTCTTTCCGAATTCATTAATGAATGAAAATATGCAAAACCGTAAAGTAGTCCTCTTTAAATCTTCTTTATCTGTAGTCATACAATAGACAGATTAAGCCGTATATAACAAAATCAGTTCACACTGTTCCACAGTATGTTCTGTAGCTGTAAACTAATTCCAGCCATAACGCTTGCGGGTAAACTGAAGTACTTATCGCAGAGAAAAAAATACAAATATATAGTGAAGGACGACTGATGTTAGCAAGTACGATTACAAAATAGACTCACTATCAACACATAATTGGTATAAAAGTACAAGAGCTGTTGCGTTACATCACAACATTCGTGATATGTAGCACAAAGATACAAACTAAACGTTTTATAATGAAGTGTTTTCACATACACCATGCAAAATGCTGTAATGGTTCCAAAATGGTTGATTAAACTCTTCTGGTTCCATTATTATGCGATATCCATCGCTTGTGAAAAAACTTAGATCAGGACGTAAATTCTGGTAATAACACATATCTAAGCCTATTCGTCCGGGATAATATGTCAGTATTTAAGGGGGGACGTTCACGAAAAACAAGTACAAATTTAACCCGTCACAAAATCCACAATTTTTGAGTTACATAAATGAAATTATGTACAATGGTTGACGGTAGTTCAAAGCATCTACTGAAATAGTTTTGTAATTTTAATTGAAATTTTTTAATTTTTGGAAGTTTTTAATTTTATGATCTCATGATTCACAAAGGTACCATTTACTAAGAAAGTTTATACGAAATTGCCTTGAATTTTTTGCAGTATAATCTCAATCAACATACAAATAAACCCACAGAATCATTTAAATTCACTGATATTTAACGAAGTTTTAGGTTTAATTATTTCTAATTGAAAAACTACACATAGAAATTCTACTTTCTTTATTCTCTATCTTTACATACACAAATGATATTAAATATTCGCTCTGAATAAATGTTTCTGATATATAATACAAAAGACATGACAAAGATCACAGTCAAATGTTTTCTTCTTTGGAGAAAAATGAACCTGAATAATGAAAACGGTAGTTCTGAGAAAATGCATTTTAAAGATAAACATGCTTTTTCGTTGCCATTCCCACATTCAAAAGCCTCCAGAACTGTAATGAAAGTTCTAATTTCCTTCAAGACTTCTCTTCTGGCTTCTTCTTTTCTGTCTTGTTTGCTCTGCAACGTCTTCAATGGATTTAATGGCTGCAATTATACGCTGAATGTCAATCCCCATCAAGTGTAAACTCCGGGCTTGAAGCCCATTCTATACAAGACTCTCATCCTCTCTGAGCTGCCACCATTAAAGACAATAACTGCATTATAAAGTGCAATATTAACTACCTTGGATGAGAAAATGTAGTTTTGGGCTAACGTTTTCAGATGAGGACGTTCGGAGACTAATTAGCATTCTGCGTTTTACGATGAACACATTTCTTAGTAGTGCTGTTATGCCACAGCCTTCTTGATGTAGTATATAGATATTGCCTGCATTCTGATAGTACAACATTGAAAAGAAAACGCCACATAAACATACAATACGGGAGAATTAAGAACAAGAAATAAGGCGTGGCTCTGTGTAAGCTATTACAAATTATTTTTTTCGCATTTAGAAGCGGAATTGGAACTTAATATTTGGTAACTGAAAATTCAATACCATCTAGTAAATGAAGAGCCAATAAAAAATTTGACAATTCTGGTCATTTTCGTGTACGTTCCCCCTTAAAATGCATTCATTCGCAAGAAAGCGTTTTCCCAAACTTTTTCCCACAGAAGTTCTGACGCCTCCTCATTAAAATACCCCGCGAATCGGTAAATATTTGCCCCGCTCGGAAAAAACCACACAAGCAGGCAGCGGCGCGCAGTCACGCCTCCGGAACATGAATTTATACATGCCGCAATCACAGCTATCGTCTTTTTTGTGACGCCGCCATTTACAAGTCGAAAGCTGAGCAGCTGTAGGCAAGTCTTGTTTATTCTAATGAGTTGGAATGATACAATTTTTTTTCCACCTAGGTCCCGCTGACCGGTGGCTGCGTTTTATTTCTCCGCGATATTTTATTGAGGCAAAGTGGCGGTCAGGAAAATGAAGGACCTGGGAGGATATCAATTATAGTAATTATTGCGAGCCGCGGCCCGGGGATCACGCACGGCGCGCCGCGGCCGCCGCCGCCGCCGGCGAGGATTCCTGGAAAGATAGGCGCCGCCGACGCCGCGATAAATATCTACGATTGCTACTCGTGGAAGGGCAGGGCCGGGCCGCGGCTAGATTTCAGCTCTATGATTATAATTCCCCACACTATTAATTCCGAATGGGGCGCTCTTTTTGTGTGGCCAGCGACGACCTAGACGTATACTGCAGTGGCTCCGTGTCATACGTTCAGCTTCGTATCCAGGCCTACAGACTGATAATACAACAGGTGTCGGGTCCGGTGGACAATATCGAAGAGAAATATGTAAATCTCAACTGGCGTGTCATTTGGGACTGCATCAACACACGTCATTTGCAATCTAAATAAAATAAATAAATTTCGTGTGGCTCTTTGGCCTGGAGCAAGTCTTTCAATTGGACGCCACTTCGGCGACTTGCGTGTCCCTAGCCTACCCCAGTTATCCAACTGGGGAAAAGGGACCTACAGCTTAACGTGGAATCCGAACCACGTGTCGTTTCTGGTGACTCCTCACATCGTTGAGAGGTGAAGGTGAGGGCATCCTGGAACAACGTAGTGAACAGAAAACAGCAACCAATGCCAAGCTGAGTCTCCCTTGTGCAATCTCCAGGATACAAAAGAACACCGATTTGTTTGCGACACAGTAGCGGGATTTGGTGGATCATTCGACATCTGCTGGCGAGTATCACCAGGACATAGTGCGACACCGTACATGGGGGGGGGGGGGGATATTGTCTGGTTCACTGACGGATAAAAATCGGACCACGGCGTTGGGGCCTGGGTATACGAGGTGCAGCCAAGACTGGAGGGCGTCATCTCTCTAGAGAAACTGGCTTCAGTATTCCAGGGCGAAATCACTGCCATCAGAGCGTGTGTGGAGGAGCATTTGCGTAGGTGCTACAAAGATCGTAGCATCTATATCTATTCAGACAGCCAGGGAGCCCTGAGATCACTGGCAGCTCCTGCAACAAGGTCTAAAATTGTTGCAGAATGTCACAGGGTTCTGGTGGAATTAGAGGAAAGTAATAGAGTAAACCTATTATGGGTCTCTGGCCACTCGGGGATCAGTGGCGACGAACATGCCGACAGGTTAGCCAGGATGGGGGCAGAGACTCCATTTATTGGACCGGAACCTGTCCTGACAATCACCAAGGCAATGATCAAATTGGAGCTACGTAACTGACTCAGAAGACAGCACGTAGAATATTGAACCAAAGACCATCAACAAAAACATGGCAAGGTAATGATCCCAAGCCATGTTTTAAAAGAAGCTCTGCAATTCTGGATCTGAACAGGAGAGAGATTAGACTCGTGGTTGGATTACTGACAGGCCATGGGAATTTCAATAAACACCTACATACAATGGGAACAACAGAAGAGGACCCTAAATGTAGGATCTGTGATGACGGTGATGAAACTGCATCACATCTCATCTTCGAATGCATTGCATTGGAGAGTAAAAGGCACAGAACATTTGGGACAACCCGACCCGAAGAAATTGTGTCTAATAAAGAACTGGTAAAGGGACTCCTTGCACTGTTCAAGGGCATTGGTTGGCTTTACTAGATATACAGGGAGCGATACAGCACAATAAACTTAGTTTCGGTGCGGGCAGTGGCGGGTTGGACCAAGACTGTTTTGGCTTCCCTGAAAAAATCAAATCAAATCACCAGGACATCACCGACTACCATCACACCAGCGGATATCCTGACTCCAGATGTAGTACCGTACCCACAGACTAAACGTAGTGCCATTAACTGGTTGAAAGGTCACACAGTCTATTACATTTTCAATGTCAGAGACAAAACCAACGTAGATTTTCTCATGTATCTCATGATACAACATCAAAAACTTCAGAACATTACGAACTATAGGAAAAATTACGCTAATTTCCTAAAGCATACAATACTTCCACATCTCCTTCAGAGCAGAAACTGTTCGAATACTTAAGAAGACGATACCAGGATAGATCAAACCATGTCAAAGATCTGACAGTTTCTCCCCGCTATATGACTTAGAGTATTGTATTCACTGGAAAAGAGAGGAGAAACTGGCATTAACAAGAACAGACTTATACGAAAAGACTTGATTGGGTCTGTGTACCTAATGTATATGTAGATAGATTCTGTGAACTTGGTGACCTTAGATTCTGTACCTTTTAGTGGCAAAGTATGCCACGCCAAGGAAGGCGGTTTTATTTTCCTTTGACTGTACCAAGGATAACTTCTTTTTTTCTTATTGCAAAGAGATTTTCAGTTATTTTCCCAAGCAATACTACAACTAGAGTACAAAACCAAACACCATTGAAACAAAAATCAGTTAACTTTATTTATCACCTAACTTAAAAGAAAAATGTTACGTTAATTACAGCTCGACCTTGAGGCTATTTCAACGTGCGCTGAGAAGGGCACCACTAATTATAATTGTACGAAGTATCATGTTCAGTTTCCAAACTGTAGAGAAGACAGATATTTTCTTTCATAGAAAGGCCAATGAAGCCGACGCCGAAGAAGGCGAAGTTTCGTGAGCGGAAGGACGGGCTGAAGGGGTGGTGAGGAGGCCCGAAATAATAATAATAATAATAATAATAAGAGGTCTTCGGGTAAAGCGATCGGCTGGAAACTGAATGGTCGCGGGTTCGAGGCCCGGTCGGACCTTTGATTTTTTCAGTTTCTGCTTTAACCCATCTTTCACCACTCAATGATGTGAGGAGTCACCAGAAACAACACGTGGTTCGGATTCCACACTAAGCTGTAGGTCCCCTTTCCCCGATTGGATAACTGGGGTAGGCTAGGAATACGCAAGTCGCCGAAGTGGCGTCCAATTGAAAGACTTATACCAGGCCAATGAGCCAGACGAAATTATTATTATTATACAACAGATAAAATAGTTAAAATGTGGGTAGGGCCCTGAATGAAGATGTGTTAACGGCCACGTTTCTCGTTTGCTTGGAAAATGCTCTAGTCCTTGTAGCGAATTTAGTTCTATTTATTTATTCTGTTCCTTCTCGTAATAGGCTGCGACGGAGTCGTCAGCTACCCAACACGTAGGACCGTATGGATTAATCATTATATAAATACGCTAACACGAAACTGAGGGTACTGATTTTTAATATTAATCATACAAGAAGGCCAATGAAACGCACATAATTCGAAAGGTGGTTTGTCATAGATGTTGCGAATATAGAAATTATGTTTGCATGTATCCGTTAAAGAACGGTGAAAGGAAAAGAAATTTTAGGATGATACTCCAAATTCTCTCAATTCCCACTTGCCCTGCCCCATTTATTTTTAAAATTCTTCGTAATATTCAATGGAAGGAAGGACGCATAGGGTTTTACGTTCCGTCGACAGCGTGGTCATTAGAGACGGAGCTTACGCTCGGTTTTCTGTGAAAGGATGGGGGAGGAAATCGGCCGTGCCCTTTGAAAGGAACCATCCCGGCATTTGCCTGGAGTGATTTAGGGAAATCACGGAAAACCTAAATCTGGATGGCCGAAGGTGGATTTGAACCACCATCCTTCCGAATGCGAGTCCAGTGTGTAACCACTGCGCCACCTCGCTCGGTTAATATTCAGTTCTTAACTTTTAAATATAGTTTTTAAATATAATTAAACGATTCAGTTTATGAATGCAGTATTAAGATATTCAAATTCATTACAAAGTGGAGTTAGATCCTTTGATGGTTTGAAATTTTATATTTGTGGCCATAGAGAACAAAGACATTTAGCGAACGATGATAGGATTTTGAGGAAAAATTTTGTTTTTACTGAAGTTTTGGAATGCTAAATTGTGAAATAAGGCAATTAATTTCCTCATTTGTGTCTTTCATTCTCTCATGTTTCCTCTCTGCCCTTTCTATGACCTGTTCTCATATAACTCACACAAAACCTATAAATTTTCATTGCTCAATAAAGTCCAATTTTATTCTTTTTTATTTATTTATTTATTTTTATTTTTTCATTTCCATGACTTTGCAAACACAACTGGTCGAATTTCGACCACAAGCAATACTAGTTATCATAAACCTTCGATTGCGAAACCTGTTCTCACTATTTTAAAAGAGGACACACACACACTTTGGTGCAATAAAATGGTTCATGTTGTTATCTTCAGTCCGAAAACTAGTTTGATGCAGCTCCTGTGCAATACGTTTCATCCCTGATGAACAATAGCAACCCACATTCATTTTGAATCCGTTTACTCATCGCGTGGCTTCGCTCTGCGATTTTTAGCCTCTACAGTTACTCTAATTCTAATCCAACGATTATAATTCTAAACTGACGATTCACTGATGCCTCACAGTGTGTCCTGCAAATGTACACCTTATACGCGAGTTCTCTTCATCCCTTCTTCATTAGTGACGCTACCTACCTATCTTGTCTTCAACATTGTACTTTAAATCGATTTATAAATGTTTTCACAATGATATCGCCAAAACAATGAATTTTCTGACAATCTTCTTAATATTTATATAGTTACCACATCCTAATGGGCAATTATTTGTTTTTGATCTAGTGTACTATAAAAGAAGTTTTGTAAAATGTACTCAAAAGTTATCATCGACACATTTTCATCCATGACAGTATTATCTTAATTGTTAATGTCACACAATACAGTAAAGCAGTCTCGCTGCTTGCAAATGTATTTTAATCACGAGGAAAATGTTCTGTGTTGATCCTTTCCTCAGCAGTATAATTGCTTCAGAAAGCAGGCATACAGTATCTACGTGGCAAATTTACATGTTAAAGTTCTATTAACAGTAACAGTTAAAATTTTTTCACGGTTTCTGGGTCGCACTGGTAACGAGAGTACCGAGTAATGATTGGTTTGTAACGAGTACTGGTTCTTTTAGTAACGGATACATACGGATACGCATCTTTTCTAAACTCTCACATCTCTAATCTGTTTAAATACAATTATCGTTAAGAGAACCGTAACAAATCACCACTGATATCGCCTCTTAACCTCTACAGAAATGTTGGCTAACTATAATTTTTGTATGGCTATCATATGATCTTGAGGACTTAATTTCAATGTACTGGCCGTGTGTACGAACGCGGCGGCGGGCGCGGAGGCAGCGCCGCGGTGGGCGGAGCGCGCAACTAGCAGCGTTTTTGTGGGCCGCTCCGCTACTGTGCTGCTCTCCCCCCCCCCCCCCCCCTTGCTGGTATAATTACTTTCGCATGTCGGGCTGAGCCTGGTCAACCTTTTCCGAGTAGCGAACAGCCCGGGGAGCTCACGCACGCGGCGGCAAAAACATTCTCACGTTCGGCGCGGCTGCCGTGACCGCTCGCGGACAGCGCGGCCCGCACCACACCACACTCGCCCGCCGTTTCTCTGAATCGCCGCCAGCGCATTCCGCCCAATACACTTAACCCGCGCTGCAAAAGTCAGATCATTTCCCATACTTCGAATAACGAACAGCTTCTTTCAAATTGACATTTGCATCGACATGCTTTCACACAAAGCCGAAACACCAGCGAGTGAAGAATCGTTTATCGTGTGGTGAGGTACAGCAATCGTGTTAAGTCGAATCCTTAAATAAATGAATTCCTTGGTTGCGAAAATTTTTATTTAAATGACGCGTTTCGCCCGGTTAGGGCATCTTCAGATATCTGACTCTATGGTGTCGCACAAGTCTGAAGTGCGTGCCACGTACTTTCGCCGCGCGCCGCCATGCATGCACGGCGCGGCGTTCTTACGACGTCGGCCACGAGCGCCCTCTGTTGCAACCCCGCTCGTGGCCACCATTGAACTGTATCGGTCACTTGGGATTAAGACAGGAACTAGGAAAGTCTCATCAGTAGGCAGGCCTCTACCTACTTAAACTATGTATTTGCTTTCCACTAGTCTTCAGTTAAAGCTAAGTATTTGTACTCTCTCTCTCTTCGAAATATATCTTGTTCTAATCTAGCTTAGTGTTTCTAGTTTCTGCTGTCCCACTGGCTGGTCACCTCAGACTCTGTACCCGCACACGCGTACATCCTATTTTCCTGTGTCGGTCTCTCTCTACTCGGCCACCGACACCTAGGACAACCGGCGGCAACGAGACACAAAACTGACAAATAAGAAAAATGAACCAACACTTACAATACTTCAAAAATTTTTTAAAAATTTTAGCTACTAAACTATGCTGAAATCGGTAATAAGGAATTGTAATGTACGGTACTAATGTTTTACCTACTCTGTGATCCAGGGCATTTAGAATAAAATGCAGCCATAGGATGCTTAGAGAGACAATAATAATGTAATTCCTTGATCTGCGGTAACATTTACCGGTAAAACCAGCTGATACCATGTTTAATTTAATGGCTATTGAAATAAAGTATACTCCGAGATTTACATATCAGACAATTTAAATATCGGAATATAATTATTTCAATAGCCATTCAGTTTAACATTGTATCAGTTGGTTTTAACTGCCAATCTTACCGCAGCTCGTCGGGCCCGGTGGTCTTGGGGTAAACCGCTCCACTGGAAAACAAAGGGTCGCGGGTTTGATACCCGGTCGGACCTCGGACTTTTTCAGTCTGCGTTTTAACCCATCCTTCACCTCTCAACGATGTGAGGAGTCGCCAGAAACGACACGTGGTTCGGATTCCACTATAAGCTGTAGGTCCCCTTTCCCCGGTTGGATAACTGGGGTAGACTAGGGACTCGCAAGTCGCCGAAGTGGCGTCCAATTGAAAGACTTGCACCTGGCCAATGAGCCACACGAAATTATTATTATTATTATTACCGCAGATCAAGAAATTACATTATTATTGTCTCTGTAATATATCCTATGGCTGCATTTTAATCTAAACATTCTCTATCATAGAGTTGGTAAAACATTAGCACCGTACATTATTACAGTTGTTTATTACCGATTTCAGCATTGTTTAATAGCTCAAAGTATTTAAAAAAATTGAAATACTATCATGTAAATATTAAAAGTTCTGGTTCATTTTTCTTCATTGTCAGAGATCTGCAGAAACCCTAACCGGGCGAAGCTCGTCCTTCTGTATTTTCCAAGGCTTTATTGATTAACTTTTCAACATATATATTGAAAAGTAATGGTGCCATACATCAACCACATGACACAACTCTTCCAGTATCCACCATTTCAGTTTCACCTTCATATACTCCTGCTCCACATAAAACTGCTTTATCAGCCATTTATGCTTTCAATCTACAGCAGTATGTTTCAGAATTTTCAGCAACATACATCAGTCAAATGCTTTTCCCCTGTCAACAAGCCAAACCAATATTTCTTTAGTCACTTCTTCCAAAAATCCGTTTGCCAACATCCTCAGACAATTACATATGTAGTACCTCTTCCTTTTCTAAATCCAAACTGATCTTCTCCTATATTCTCCTCTGTCTTCATGTCTTTTTTCGTTGCAACATTCTGGTCAGTACCATGGTAACACTGCATACAAAACTAATTATCCTATACTGCAGAATAGCAACGGAGAAAACAGAGATTAAAAGAAAGAATATAGTTCTCTTTTACGAATATAAAGACGAAACCATTTCGGCAAATAAAAACAAATTACTTTTGATACTGTGGGGGCCCCAACTGAAGTTACCTGTTTTACTTCATAGATTTTCCGAAGAGTATTGGTTCATGTTTGATTATGATTTTTTTTAAGCCGAATTCTGCAGTTCTACTGATGTCAAATACAAATATCACATATTTTTGGAAACATTTTCGTTTCACTATGTTTGGGTCAACAGCACTCTTATTTAAATTTATGAATAAAGAACAGCCTAGAGTGCAATTATTTATTTCATTCAACTAGTTTCAGTCTTATTTAGACCATCTTCAGGAATTTTGACTCCATCGATGTGGAATGAAATAAATTATTGCACTCTAGACTGTTCTTTATTCATAAATAGAAATATAACTGGAAGAGAACAATTTACCACCGAAACTACTTTCTGTTATGAGGTGGCGTCCTTGCACACGCATACGCACAGACACACGCTTTAGCAACCATACAGCTTAAATACAGGGACAAATAAGCTTAGGGAAACTATGCGGCAGGCGTTGTGGCAAAGCTGATCATCAACAATTAACATTAATTTATTAACCCAAATGTAATACATCTCTTAACTTCAGTGCGAAGCTGATGTGTGGCAATGTTGTTAAATTTATTTGGTCTGATCAACTTTTAACACTGAATCCACTGAACATATCTAACATATCAAATAGTGTGCCTAGTTGGGTTCTTCTGAGTAACAGCGGTAGATAAACACTGATGCTTTCTTGAAGTACGATAGACACACTCTCGAAGTAATTGGTGAAACACTTAGCCTGAAAATCGGATCCTGCACATTCGTCATCACTGATTTCGCCTAAAATTATGGCATCGGTAGGGCTTGGTCGTAAATAAAATTGACAAGAAGTGGGAGCTTGAGACGGCCATGATGTTTAAAAAGATAGCATTCTTGTTGTGAGTAGGGCGAGGAATGACCTATTATTAACATTGTCAGGTTTACACCCGACGGTTGGAGCAGCGGAAAGGTTACAGAACACTAATGCGAAGGCCGAGCGGCATGAGGTCAAGTCTGTACGCGTAAAGCTTTTCTAACTCTGATAATAAACCGAAATAACACATTAGTACAGTGTTTCCATTAAAGACGCGAAAACGAATGGAAACGAAAATGCGAGCTCCCACATAATTTTTCCGGAAGTGATGGTAAGGCTTACAAGAGGACTTCTTACCTAAAATGAAATACGTTCGTTATGTTACAGTTCATTATTTACGCGCATTGTAGTGACATTAGCCATAAAAACAGGGAAAGCAGTAATTTTCTCACCATAATATTGTACATCTCTTAATCTTGCTATTGTTATAAATTTTGTATAGAAAACCAACACGGTTTTCTTTCGTAAAAAGATTTTTCCCATCGCATACTTTGGCAGCGAACCAAGCGTAACGTATCATTTTGTCCAATATTTCCAATGCGCAGTTGAATGTATTTTGATGTAGCCTTCTCGAGAAGTGATTTATTTTACTCTCTCGCTTTTTGACAAATGTTTTTACTTCACAGTAACAGTATATGTCGCCGTGTTGTAATAGCTGACTTCCTGGAAAATTAGCTGCAAACTTGAATTTTCCTGTAGGTTTCATTTTCGTGTCTTTTCTGAAAATATTAACAAACGCAATACATCGAGCATGATTTCGGATAATTTACAGTGCATATAAAATAAAAATTGAAAATAAAAATGAATCCACTCACAGACTCGCCTTCGCGCTCTTCACGTTACTGCTCTGTCCTCTTCTCACTTCTTTCCATTGCGCCAGCCACTCCCTGGAAATCAATGGCGTGATTAATTTATTCTTGATGGAGGGGGGAGGGATGAGCGAGATGAGTCAGTTCTGTTCGAATACAAGATATTCATTCAGAAAAAAAATGTTCAAATGTTTGTTAAGCTTATGGGACTTAACTACGGGGTCATCAGTCCCTAAACTTACAAACTACTTATGAACTACTTACGAACTAGGACGACACAAATATCCATGCCCGAGGGGGGATTCGAACCCCCGACCGTAGTGGCCGTGTTGACCATGACTGGAGCGCCTCAGTCACCTCGGCCACCGCGGCCGGCTATTCATTCAGAATAGCGTCCTCGGCATCTGAATTTTCTAAATTTTTTAACGACTGCAAATACAAGAAACGATTCACACAAAAAATCTAATAAAAATGTCCTTACTGCATTTGGCTCTGAATAGGTGGAGGGAGATGTTTGGAGGTTTAAATTTTCAGAAAATTGTATGCAATCAGTACTCTATAAAATATTCTAGAAAGAACAGGTCTCAAAATTTAAGCTATAATGGACATGAATATAAGAAATATAATAAATTTAAACATCGAGGAGAATCGTGTAGCAGAATAGGCAAGAAAAAGTTTCAACAGCTATGAGAGGGAAGTCTATATGGTTTAGTTAGCTCGTATCTACAGCAAAAAAGACTACTCTAGAAATATAAAGTTAAAATATCATATCACAACAGTTAGGCAAGAATACAACAGTAAGACCGAAACGTTTGTATGCGAGTGAATGCTTAACGGTGAACTATAATCTGCACAGAATTGAAATATTTGAAAGACGTATTATTAGAAAATAATTGGTAAAATACAAACTATTGCCGATTGAAATGTTCCACAATATACGGAAAATATCACAAGTAATGGAAGATGGAAATTTATTGATCTTTGGACACTCCTATTGTTTGAATGATAAGTTCAAGGAATTCAAATTCTTGTAGTTTTCGAAGATATCAACAAGATTAGAAGTAGAACGCCAGCACAAGATAATTAAGTCTCGCCATTTAGCTAACCTAATTTTGTTATTTTTCGTTTCTTATAGTAGTGTCACTACGAGCATAAGTTATGTATGTCACGGTCTTCGTGCAATGGCGGTACTAATCATTGACGGTATTGCTGGTTTCTGTAATCATCTACTTATCGAGCACAAGTGTTAGACTCTGAGCAGTTTATTGTTGTGTGTTAAATATTTTCATAAGAGTACTGCAAACAATGTTCTAATTATTCTTTTCTTTACTTACATTTATTTTGTGTGTGTTTTTTTTATATTTTTGGCTACATTTTGAAGTTTTATTGTTGTTTTTGACGTCTACCATCCTCAGACTGGTTTGATGCAGCTCTCCGCCCTACTCTATCCTGAGCAAGCCTCTTCTCCTCCTCATAACAACGGCGTCCCACATCCATCTGAATCTGCTTACTATATGCGTCTCTTGCTCTCCCTCTGCAGTTAATGCTAAATTGACGATTACAATATTGTCTAAGAATGAGTCCTACCAACCGTTCCTTCTTTTAGTCAAGGTATGCCGAAAATTTCTTTTCTCCCCAGTTCTGTTCAGTACCTCTTCATTATCTAGCTATTTTTCAGCATTCTTCTGTTAGCACCATATTTCAAAAACTTCCATCATACCCTGTTTAAACTGATTATCGCCCAAGACTCACTATCTACACAAACGTCATCAGAAAAGACTTCATTAGACTTAAACTAATATTCGTTGTTAGCAACCATCTCTTTTTCGAAAATGTTTTTCTTCTCATTGCCATTCTGCATTTTATATCCTCTGTTGCGATCTCATATGTTATTTTACTGCCCAAGGAACAAAAATCATATACCACCTTAATTGTTTCGTTGCCGAATCTAATTCCATCAGCATCGCCTGATTTTCTAAGACTGCATTCCATTATCCTTGCTTTGCTCTAGTTGATGTTCATCTTATACACTCCTTTCAACACACTGCCAATTTCGTTCAACTGTTCTTCCAGGTCCTATGCTGTCGTTGATAGAATTAAATGTTCAAATGTTTGTATAGTCTATGGGACGTAACTACTGGGTCATCAGTCCCTAAACTTACACACTACTTATGAACTACTTACGAACTAGGACGGCACAAATATCCATGCCCGAGGGGGGATTCGAATCCCCGACCGTAGTGGCCGTGCAGACCGTGACTGCAGCGCCTTAGTCTCCTCGGCCACCGCGGCCGGCTGACAGAATTACAATGTTATCAATAAAATGCGTTGTTCTTATGTATTCACCCTGAACTCTAATTCCTTCTCCAAATTTCTCTTTGCTTTCCTTCACAGCTTGCGCAATGTAAAAATTGAGTAATATTGGAGAAAGGCTACAATCCTCTCTCACTCCCTCCCCAATCAATGCGCGCCTTTCATGTCTTTCAACTTTAACAACAGCTGTTTGGTTAATATAAAAGTTGTAAATAATGTTACTGTCCCTAAAACGTATCCCTGATGACTTCAGAATTTGAAAGAGTGTATTCCAATCAAACATTGTCAAAAGCTTTCTCCAAATCCACAAAAGCTAGAAATGTAGGTTTCTCTTTTCTTAATGTATCTTCTAAGATTAGTCGTGAGTATTCCCCCCCCCCCCTCCCCCGTGTTCCTACATTTCTTCATTTCTCCTGAATCCGAACTGATTTCCTAGAGGTCAGCGTCTGACAGCCTTTCCATCCTTCTGTAAATAATTCGTGTTAGTATTTTGTATCCATGACTTACTCAACTGATGGTTCTGTTATTTACACACCTGTTTGCGCTTGCTTTCTTTGGAATGGGGATTATTACGTTTTTCTTTACTTCTGAGAATATTTAGTCTCTCTCATACCTTTTACTAACCAGGTCACACATTTCTATCATGGCTTGTTCTCCCTGAGACTTCAGTAACACCGAGGGAATGTCATCTACTACAAGGGCCTTATTTCGATTTCGGTCTCTCAGTGCTCTGACAAATTCATCTCATCGTATAGTATCTCCAATCTTCATCTAGTTTCTCGTCCCTTCCTACAATATTATCTCGAAGTTCGTTTCCTTCGTGGAGCCCTGCAATATACTCTTTCCTTAATGGTATAATTTATTATTTTATGATTGCTTCATTCGTAAAAAATTATAGTATAACGTGGAACGTTTTCAGTATACAATACTGATATTTTGTGTGACCTATTTAAGATACGCTGGAGGACAGCTTTTATTTTGCCAATAAATAATTACATAATTAAATTAGAATTTTGTAAAATATGTGTAACAAATATTCTGAAACGAATTTCTTCAATACCTAATCGGTGATGAAGTCACTATTCTTAGTGCAGGATAAATTCGTGTTGAAGAAGAAAATCAAGCTTGTCATTTTCGATGCGATCATTTACTTGATACATTTAACTTTTATGTGAATGCACGCCAGTGATAATGTTTTTTAGAGAACAGATGCTGCATTTAACGTTTCATTTAATAAAGGTTTCCAAAATACAAAATACTCATCTGCAGCAACAATAAGCGTTCACTAAAGTACATCTTTTCCAGTGTTATTAACTTCCTTATTTATTAGAATACTAACTTAATTACCGCTGCTTCACACGCGTAGACTGGATGGCCTGTATTGGTTGTTTCTACTTCTAAATATAAAGTTTCATAGATTTAGCTTTAAAAATGCTTTCCTAATCAAGTATTTTGATACAACTTGCCACCCCCTATTGCACCACTGATGGCAGAATTCAAACCATCCCGAAACACATTGTTTACAAATTCTGACAATGGTTCCAAATACAAATTTTCGCATTTTTAGCATCAAAATAGTCTGAGTAGCACCTTTATTAATAGTTGAATTTCCAAAAAATATCGAAACACGTGTTTTTAAAGTGTCAATCAAAAATCTGAATCCGAAGATTTGTATTTCTTGCTTCAAAATTGTCTTAAGAGCAACGTATTTAAAAAAAAAAATCGTTCATCCCCTATTTCACCCCCTTAGGGATGGGAATATAGAAAAATCGCTGATGCCTACAGTGTAAGATAAGCAACGTCTACGAATTTCAAGTTTCTATGGACTGTAGATTCACTTTTCAGCGTCGTTTTCTGTCTTTTAGAAACGGATCGAAAACGCGAACTTTTTTTCTTACGCTTTGGCATCTTCATTGGTAGTTTTACTTTTCAAACTGCAATATGCACTTACGTTTCTTTATTCGTATGCTTGTTGCAGAAAAACAACAGAAGAATGTGCATCACGTTTCGCTGTATATGACCTCTTTACTATTATAGTGTCCAAAGTCATCACTGGTCTTCAATCCGAATTTTATATAAGCTGACGACTTTCAACCACTATATCTTGCACCCTATTATAGCTGTCGGCACGGAACTGCTATGGTGTACTTTGTACTACAACAACACAGAGAGATCGTCTCCATTATGTAGTTTTTGCTGAAGGGCAAAATATTGACACCCTCTCGTAAAATTTTATATACGTCGGCAACTTTCAAATCCCATATCTTCCACCCCTTATCATCATTAAGCCTCTGCCACTATAGTGCACAATGGGAGACTGATACCTACTACCACAAACAAATATTATTCGTTTGCGATGTGTAGTTTTGGCTGCAGAGTAAAATATAGCCACAAACACATGAGTTTTTATATATGTTAACCATTTGAACGTTAACCGATGAGAACATGCTTCACTTGTACAGACCAATGAAAAAGCGTAATTTCTTTCCCGCAAACGAAATTGTGTGCTTCCACTTACTCCGTTGATCATTTTGATCCTGCCTTGAAGAAAAGGATCTAAGTTTATCTAGTGAGAAAAATTCGCACAAAATCAGTTACGTTAATGATGTCATATTATCATAGAATTGGACAGATTCAGCATATCCGAATATCTGAAACGCCACTACAACGACATCTTTCAGCAAAAATTTGTTAGAGTATGGAAATGGATTATCTAGAGTAATGAAAGTAACAACTATTTAAAGACGGTAGGGTTGCCACAATATAAAAAAGTTGATGAACAACACCTAATCAGGCCAGAATTAAAGAAGAAATACGTGTTTCATTTCATTCGTCTTTCTCTGCTTGATTTTATGTATCAACTCAGCTAAACAGAAAACAAGAATATTTCGGAAATAATCAGCAAGAAGTTAGTTTAGCATTAGAAAGAAACATATTTCATTTGGAGTTAGTTCGTAGACTTAGTGTCTTAATACCTACAAGAAGAGATTAAATTGGTACGTTTATTTATATCTTAAGAAGTATGAGGTATAAGCCGAAGACGAAGAACGCGCAAAATAAATGGCGCAAATGTTTCGATTTGCTTCCATTTTTAAATTACACGCAAGATCTCTATACATCACATTAAAATTTTGTAAGCGAAGTTGTATTTTCGACCAATACCTTGATTACTGCATGTAGCGTACGTGTAAGAGATTAGGGGAGTAAAACAGTACATTATGTGAGGCAACGTACCTTTAATATCACTGTGTAGAATTATTTCGTATACTGCAATATTCAAGAAACAGTCGTAGCAAACGGCAATAATTACAATCCTCTGAACGTTTTTCCGAATACTGCATGGTGTATCCGAGGGTAAGAATATGACTGGCAAAGGATATATATATAAATGACGAAGCTATATTTGTAAATTTACAGACAAGTTACGTAGTCACGTTTGAAATGTGGCACATAAGTAAATAATAAGCCTAGTCTCAGATGAATGATTATTGTTAAATCGTAAACAATATGCTCTGCTCTGCGCTGAATTGATCCAATAATTCATTGCCGTAAAAGGGAATTTCTTGCTTATTCACAAATTAAAAAGAAATTACTCTAAATATTCAAACTGTAAGGACCTATTTCTGTATTGTTGAAGAAGTATATTGCGAGCAAATCAATAATGAATACATTATTTCACGAAGGTTTCATTTGTGGAAGCTTAAAATTCACAGAGCTACTTTGTTAAAGTCTGTTAATTATATCTCTTCAGTAAAGAGCACCATTTAATTTACAATGAGCAATTTTGTTAAGTCTGTCTCGACGCAACCATGTCAATATTAACAGCAGATAATTTCTGTCGCTTCTTCATCGACCTCTGAGAAAGCATGCAGGTTAGCAGTTAATATCTACGAACAATGCTTTAATCAGAATAGTTGTATAGTTGTGACATAAAATCTGAAAACTGCTGAGTAGATCGCTACGGTAGATTTAATTAACTGGCTGCAAAATTACTTTATTGTTCGGCGTTTCGGCGATGACCACCATCAGAAAATCTTTTTAATTACATGAAGATATTATAGTTAAATGTTGTTCTTTTAACATGCAAGAACACACGCAGACTCCATGTGCTCTTCTATGTTCAAACAGCAAAATGTAAATTAATATCCTGATTGTCTTAATAAATTATATCAAATGATTTTTCGATGCTGGCCATTGTCGAAACGCGTAAAATAAATTCGTTTTGCAGCCAGTTAGCGATCTACGCTGCAATTTGCAGACCTCACACAAAATGGTTGTCATGTTATCCAAACGCATCAGTTGTGATTGCTCTTTAATGTGGGGATGTACTCACTTTGACAACCATCAGCATTATGCGCATTGGGTCCTCTTTTACAGATAATTGGGTTTTGGAATAAGATCGTTAGTATACGGATGTTAAGTCTTAATGCCTAGGGTAGATTACTAATTTAAAAAATTAAAATAAAAAAAAAACCTCTACACTGTCTGACGGGATTATAGGAGCTACTTTCAAAAACGAAAACTATTAAAGAAAATGTTTACACTAGGAGCAAAAGAGAAACATAGAAAAAGGAACTGCGGATAATATGCGAAAATTATAAATGAAGATGTTCTCAAGTGGGATATTTACAGGGAGGTTTTCAGAATATTTCCATATTCCACTGATGACTGTAGGATTGCAGTTCATTAACGTTCAGCGACATTCATACTCAGTAGAACATACTTGCTTACGTAACATACTGAATAATTGTGAATTCTTAGGCCCTACAGTTCTGCAAAAATTTATCTTCTTTCACTCGCTTTTCCAACCCTAAAATGAAATATATGTATTTTTTATTACTTTGTTAATGGTGCAAATTGTTAACAGCCACTATTTTTAGATTGATACTCTACCTCTACATAGATAATAATCTCTGCTGTCCCAGGTCTCTCTACCTCTAGCTCACATAAACTATAAACATGTTCTTGTATCCTACATTTAAAGTGTCAAGTTTTCAAAAAATGTTCAAATGTTTGTAGATCTATCGGACCAAACTGCGTGGTCATCAGTCCGTAGCTTACAAACTACTTAAACCTAGGTAAACTAACCTAAGGACAACACACACACCCACGCCCCAGGGAGGCCTCGAACCTCCACGGTGAGCAACCGCGCGCTCCGCAGCGAGACGCTTTAGACCGCTCGGCTACTCCACCGCGGCTATCAAGTTTTGTTTATGGTCACACATCCTTCTCTTTTCATTTGTTTTCCAACTAAGACCCACTTCCGAAACTCGCAATGAGATTACCGCTACTCTTTCATTTACAGATTCCAGAAGGACGCGACACTGAAAGCTAATCCTCACTTTCTTTTGCCTACAGGAACTCTTAGGCCCCCGGGCCTTATAGGAGGCAGCAAACCTAAGGTGGCCACCCCAGCAGTCGTTTCCAAGATAGAGCAGTACAAGAGGGAGAACCCCACCATCTTCGCCTGGGAGATTCGCGAAAGGCTCATATCTGAAGGTAAGTGGTGTCATTTATCAACCATTTCATAAAATTCATTTACTTCGAGGATAGTCCTTCTGTATGATTTTTAATGAGTCTTCTTTCATGTCTTATAATATTATAACTGCTTTCTAGTCCTGTAAAAGTTATGTTTACTTTTGGTTCTATATAATTGAAAGTGTATTCCTGTCATGACTGTCAAAAGTTTCCTTAAAATCAACAAAAGCTATAAAGATAGGTTTCCTTAACCGAACTTCTAAGATAAGTCCTAAAATGAGTATTGCCTCACGTGTTCCGACATTTCTCCTAAATGCAGACGTAACTATCCCAATGGAGAATTCTTTCGGTTTTTCCATTCTTCTGTAAATAATTCGCTTTTTTTTTTTTTTTTTTTTTTTTTTTTTTTTTTTTTTTTTTTTTTTTTTTTTTTTTACATCCAAATTTTATTGCACTGATAGTTTCGTAATTTTCACCTCTGTCTGTACTTTCTTTCTTCTTGAAGTCTGAGGGTATTTTTTTGTCTCATACATCTCGCACACTAGGAGAAATAGTTTCGTTATGGCTGGCTCTCCTTAGGATATCAGCAGCTAGACGGAATATCATTTACCAGCGACCATATTTCGAATTAGATCGTTAAGTGCTCTGTTAAATTCTTCTCTCAATATCGTATCTCCTACATCACCTTCATATACTTCCTCTTCCCTTTCTATAATACTGCAATTATTATTATCATTAGCCTGTTGGTAAACATTAAAAACTAGTTGAATAACATAAATTATTGCACTCTACACTGTTCTCTTAATATAAATTTAAATAAGAGTGCTTTTGCCCAGAAAAGTGAAACAAAAACGTTTCCAAAAATATACAATTATATTGCCCCAACTTCGCTTGGTGGGCCTGTGGTACCGCTACTGAAAGACTGAAATTTGAGAAAAGACCAGTTTAATTCAACCAATAATCTTTTGTTGATTGCGTCTCACACGCAGCTTCACGGAGACTCGAAAACAAATGTAGGACGTCAACATGGGGATTTGGTCAGTGGAGGAGTTAACCAAATGATACTCTGTAATAAATGAGGAAACAGTCTCACTATAATTTTGGTATACAGGGTGAAGGAAGGGTGCAGCACTTCGAGGTCGACAAGCGATACCTTTTTCTAGATTCTAGGCAAAAGTTAACCCTCCAAAACAAGGTAGAGAGTATTTAGAAATCACAAGTGTGAAAACGAAGAAATGGAAACACTGTCACATCGTGCAGCGCATAGGAATGTACAAAGGAAAGTGTATCACCCCACCTCCACAAAAGTCGCCACAGCTCCCTGAGTAGACAATCTTAGTACGTATTAAAAGAATCTACGAAAACTGAAGTCAGTCGGACAGGCCAAACTACCCGGCCGATTTACTTCATTTTTGTTTTAAACGGAAGGGTTTAAACAACTACAGATTTTTCCATCAAGTATCAGAATTTACATACGTCTCGCCTTCCTTTTTCGATTCTCAAACTCGATTCCCTTCTGTATTTATCGTATGGGGATGTCTTTGCTGTAAACTAAAGTCAGTCGGTCAGGGCGTTCTATCCGACCGATTTCCTTCATTTTCGATTCAAACGAAAGACATTCATTCGCAGATTTTGTGGTGTCGCACAAGTCTAAAGTACGCGCCACGTACTTTCGCCGCGCGCCGCCATGCACGCACGGCGCGGCGTTCTTACGACGTCGGCCACGAGCGCCCTCTGCTGGAACTCTGCTCGTGGCCACCGGTGAACTGCATCGGCCACTTGGGACTGAGATAGGAACCAGTTAACACTTTGGAATCAGATAGGCACCAGTTAAGACTTGGCTATCGGATAGGCACTAGGAATCGTCAGTAGGCAGGCCTCTAAACTAGTTAATGTATCAGCGTTCTGCAGTCATGAAACTTATGAAAGATAAGTGTTGTAATCTTTCTTCGAAATATATCTTGTTCTAATTTACTCTAGTGTTTCTAGTTTTTGCTGTCCCACTGGCTGGTCACCTCCGTACCTGCACACGAGTGCATCCTTTATTGCTGTGTCGGTTTCTTCCTACTCGGCCACCGACACTGACAACCGACGGAAACGAGACACAAAAGTGGCGACGAGGCTGGGACACAAAAGATTTCTCATCAAATATCAGAGTTAATTTAAGTCTCTCTATCCTTTACTTTTATTCAAACGCGGTATCCTTCCACCCTTGCATTGAATATTTAATCGGTTTATTTTACGATATCTTCGGTTCTAATTAAGATACGCAGTTCTTTTTGACCTAACAACACTCAGCAGTTTAAGTTCTTTTATTTGCGCTTTTAAACACTTGCATTGATTGATTCTGAAGAAAGCTATGCGTGAACATTCAGCTACACTTCCATTTTTCCCAACTTTTTTGTCATCCCACTAACGGTGCTAAGTATTCGTATGGGTCCTCTAATTAGAACATTAAACCCAGCTCCGCCAGTGAGCTGTTTAAATTACTCGTCAGGTCTCTCTTCATTGTTTAAAAGTACGTTCCCATGACGGTATTGCCAGATACTCAGTTTTCTACATGTGCTTTCAAACTGCACCATTTTTGATTTTGTCTAATAATCGATTCAGGACTAAGAGTTGCATGCCGACCACCAAGAGCGGAAAATTTCCTTCCCCCTAAATATTACAGGACAGATGCAGCTATAAGGTATTTTATAGCAAAGAGGTATACGTGTCAGGCGATTCAGATTTTACTGTTCACAATAATAATGGTATACGATATAGGAAGTGTCAACGGCGTTATCTGTGGTATCCAATCACTTGCAGTACTGTAAGTACGGCACAGAACTGACAACCGGACAGCCGCCACACGCGGCCGGCGCGGTCTTGCAGGAGCTCGAGGCCGCCGGATAGGCCATCTTTTGTTCATCACGCCTGATGAGCATCAATTATTCCGAGCAGCTCATATTTAAGTTCCTTTGTGTCCCCGTAAGTACACGTTGCGCACATAAGCAATTGCGTCGCACACACAATGGCCCGCCACATTGTGCGTGTAAAATTACTGCAGACGCAGGTAACAACTGGCGTGGGCAGCGAGACAAAGAATTAGCTTCTTTAAGTAGCCGCTCATTTATTTTGGATTAGCACCAAATAACACGTCTCGGGCTGTCGTTTCGACGTTATCCTCGCGTCCCCCCCTCCGGTAACGTTCTTAAAGTTATAGCGTTGGCTTCACTTTTACTTAATTAGAAGAGTTGTGCATATCACGCTAGCGCAGCATTCAACGTGACAGTCACGAAGAATAATACTACCTTCCGACAATACAGTAGCAGTTAAAAACTTTGCTGGAGGGAGTCTCCCGACTTTAAAACGCCCAAGGAAATTTTTATAAGGGTCGTTTATCTTGGAACTATCTTTATTGCGCGGAACAGTTCGGATAGGTTTTCATTTAGAGCCAATCAATAATTTACAAGTTCGCGCATTTACGAGCTAGTTGCTTCTTTATGCAAAGCATTCCGAGCTATGAGCTTATTTCTTGTCTCTTCAGTTGATCTACTTATTACTTACTTTTAATGTTTTGCATTGTAAACTCAGTAGAGGGCAGCAATAACGAGCCCTTCTGCTTCCAATACATTCCATCATTATAGAGGTTGGCTACAGTAGAGAGTTATTTTTGATAAACTTTCTTAAGGGGCCCTTAGACGCTCAATACTTATTGTGCAATATTCGGTATTGCACAATAATATTGACTGTCTGAGAGCAGTATTGACGGTTTGCGTAATATATTGGAGACTGCCAAGCTTTAAAATTCATATTAGCGGTCGGTCAATATATTGTATCGTGTAAGGGCGGTATTGTGCAATAAACTATGGCTTCTGCTCCAACAATCTGACGCTTTTGATGAATTTCGTATTTATACTTGCCCAGTACGGAAGTCTGCAGGGTAAATGAAACGGCGTATTTGAGATATCCCCAAAACGTGCATTTTAAGCTAAGGTATGTAGAAGTAAAGTATCAGGAAGTGCGACGTCAATATATATATATACCCCAGCCATTCGTTTAATTTGTGAATAGAAAGCTATTCGTTTGTTACACAATATTACAGATAATTATTATGGTTGCTTGATGTATTTTTTAAGCACGTACAGATAGCTTCACATGTTTCCATAACTATCGAGCTGATAGTAGTGGGTGCTGCGAACGTTGAAAATTTGAGGTCTTCGAAAATGTTCCCTGTTGCCAGGTAACGCAATGTAATTGATAATCTTTCACGAGCACTGATCGATTTCCTCATTACAGTATGTTCTTTTTTATATAAGGTGAATAAGGTTCGCCAATTCGATGAAAGAAGTCAGATAGTCATCTGACTCTCCCGCAAGTTCCTTTAGCATGGTAATGTGGCTATTTGTAGAATGCATTCCAAGCCAATTTTCACCCACCGCCGCCTTTTTCTTCTGCAGCACGTATCAGTCACAATCGCAATGCATGCGAGATCAACGTCGTGAAGCGCAGACATGGTTGCTACGGAGGCAGAACTGTAACTGACACGTTCCGGCATTGCGCAATAAATATTGTGTCGTTCTTGGCCTCGCTCTTTAGCACAATATACTGACACAATATTATTGCTCAATAAATACTGAACGTGTAAGGGCCCCTTTACTATGTAAAGTTTCTGTTAATTGGTGCAGAAAACTGGGGAAACCATGTATCAACCATACGGCACCATACGGACACTTTGGAAAAAAGGTAAAATTTGAAGGATGTGTAACTATGCGTGTGAAAACGTTACCGATGTATGCGTAACGAGGGCCATTCATGATACTCCTTGATACAGACTAATCATCAAGTTACTTGAACATCATATTTTGGTTAGAAAATTATGGACTATCTTGTCTAAAGAAATTATTAATAGCGATTCACCTCCGGCCATCCAGATTTAGGTTTTCCGTGATTTCCCTAATCACTCTAGGCATATGCCGGGATGGTTCCTTTCAAAGGGCACCGCCGATTTCCTTCCCTCATCCTAACCCAAAAACTCCGAGCGTTAGCTCCGTCTCTAATGACTAAGCTGTCGACGAGACGTTAAACCATAAGTATCATCCAATAGCGATTCATATCAATAAATGATATAAACCATAGTAACGAAACATTTTTGCATTCCTAACATTGTGGTGTAGGCGCACACTTATGATTCTGCAAATAGTGTCTTGGACTCAGAAAATATTGTTCATCTGGAACATAAGGAAAAATCTAAATCTTACCTAATCTTACAACTACGTTCTTTTCCCTGGCACGTACTCCGTCTATTACGGGGTCTGCTCCTTCAATATTTGACAACTTTTCATTGTGTAACTCTGTGGCCGAATACGCTATCCTACAAAAAGTCAGAAATCAAATGTTTGTAATCCTAAGGAACCAAACTGACAAGAGCAACGATTCCTAACAAAATACGTAAACCAACTTATGCTAAGACTAACACACCACACATCCATTCACGACGGAAGCTTGGAACTCCGATAGGAGTGGCCGCGCAATCATTAACATGACGCAATTCCCACGCGGCTGCTACTTTACCATTGACGCGAGTTGGCACTGTTTGTGTGTGCTATCTGTGTGTTAAAACAATTAACTTTGTTTTATGTCGGGTCTACTGGGGCAATATTTGAAAACCAACAGTATCTGTGTAAACGATCGTGTAAACCCACCAAAAAATCACACTCAGACTGGTCGGTGTACCCGCCACCTGTCGTTAATCTGCTGTTGGTCGATTCGGGTCGGATCCACGTGATCTCGATTATCGTGTTGGGCCTTGCGTGTAGGGTCAGGTAACAGTCAGTTGCAATTACAATGAGCAGAATTGTAAATTGTAGGAAGTGGAACGAGAGAACCAAAATAAGAGCGTCTGCAAAAGGGCCGGTTTAAGGGTAAATGACGTAAGCTAAGCTGAGAGGGGAGCCACATTAGTAGATTACACAGCTACGACGATTCAATCCCGCGTTCCGCCTTCCTGATTACTGTTTTTCGTGATTTTCCTAAATCGCTAAAGGCAAATTCCGGAATGACTCCTTTGAAAGAACTTAACCTGTTTCCTATCAACTTCCTTCGTTAATACGACCTGACCACATGCACTTACATTTCCTTCAAACATCAGATCACATGATTCAATTGTCATTTAGGTTACATTACTGTGTTAGTGAAAGTCGCGATGTGAGAAACAGACGGATCTGAGCCATATTAGTCTCTTATTAAGCAACTGTACTCGCATTTCGCAGAACTGATTAAGATATTTCATTTTTCCATTGAATCATTTAAGACAAATACTGGTATAGTCCCTTTCCCCTCTTTTTAAATATCTTTCTATTAATTTTTAATGCATGAGGCTCATAATCTGCCAAGTGATAATATATTGTATCTGTCATACAGTACATCATGGACTGGTGCAGGAGATACTGTTTAGTTCCTCTTTTGGACTTGTTCCCCATTTTGTAGTGGTCTACCATGCCTCCTCTTCTCAATAAATATAAGTCCATTTTCAGTCTCTCATATAAGACTCGTCAACAATTTTCCATAATAAATCAACTTCAAGGCATCATCTTTCTCTTTTATAAACAATTTTCCATGTATCACAAAAAATATCGTCACAAAATTAAAACAAACATGTACGTCGGTAACTTATGCTTGGAGTGTCCGCTAAAGATTCAGTTTATTGCTAAACTTTTCGCAAAATACAACGAAACATCACTTTATCGAAGAGCTTAAATGTTGGTTTCAACCATTGTTGCCCATGAAACTTGAAACATGATTCAGAAAACCCTACGCAATTTTGATGTTGCTTGAGAGCAACATTGCCAAATAAAGGGGTTAATGTTAAATTTGTAGGACACGAGTTGTTTGTGTAATGGGCGAAGTAGTGAGTGTTATATTGCCTCAGGAACGGTACCGAACCAAGTGACAAATGGCACAAATTTTGATTGTTTGTAATGCATCTAATGATTGAAGAGTTATTTAAAAAATGTATGAATTATTGTGCGAATTATCAACTGCGTCAGATAGATATACCAAATCTGTTTTCGGATGATATGCTATTACGAAACTATTCTGCAATAATGACCTGATATTGATATATACCACATTTGCACAGAAAAGCTACTGTTCCTTGCGAGAGACAAATTACTTCTGTCTGTACGGCAGTCTAAAGTAATTTATATGGAGCATCAGCGTACATAAATTAGACCAATACAATGCAGAGGTAATGCGTAACATTTATCACATGTTGAAAGATTTGTAGATTATTGTTACGAAGAGAGAGCAACCGTAATAGCCGCTTCCTCTGCGAGATTACTCGCAATAGAAAACACCAGTCGTGACGCTAATTGCACCAGGTCATAAGTAAATATTACTTAAATTATGCTAATGAACAATGTAATAAGAGTGATGTAAGTATTATCTGAATCATCTACAGCTATCTCTTCATCGGTTCCCAACCTGAAGCCCAGCGGCCGACTGCCTTAGCGTATCAATTTATAGAATCACGTACTGTTAATGTATCACAGGATCACGCTTTAAGGCATTTCACTTCTCAAATCGTAACGCCCGATCAGATAAATATTTTAGTGCGTTGACAGAAGCAGCTCGGATTTGGACGCCAGATATATATCTGTGTTTGAGATGTATGTTTTTGTGGAAGCCTCGACGACGCTATAATTAACACTACCAGGAGAACTAATGATAAGACATGGGAGCGGTCAGAATAATTTACTTTGAATGTGGGAGGAGGGCGGGCAGCAGAGAGATTCAAGCAGATGCGATGGGGGGGGGGGGTAGGAGAAGGGGGGGGGGGGGGTGCCGGATCTTCCCCGCACGCCATCTACCTGTTACGGCACAGAGAGAGCTTCTGTAACGCTTTCTGTCGCGCACAGGAGTGCCAAGGATATTCTTATAAAAGGCCATTCAAAAAGTGCGCCGGTATTGTTACGTCAAATTATGGGCTTTACTTTCTTCAAAATAAACTAACAAAATTCATAAACATGTTCATAACAACTTCCGATTTCAAGTATGGTGAATTACGACGAGCACATGACCGAACTCTTCTACTTGAGCTGATATCTGTCCGTGAAATTCCCGGCACTAATGGAACAGGGTTTTTTGACATACACCAATAATGTAACAGCAACCCAACGAAATGTTACAAGGAGTTAAATCGCACGACCGTTTTATATTATTACTGTTTTAAATTTTTTAAAGTCTTCCCATTTCATTTTTGCGTGGTGTGGTACAGCAAATGTATGAAGTCGAGTTCTTCAATAAAACAATGTCTTGGTTGCAAATATTTTTATTTAAATGACTCGTTTCGCCCGGTTAGGGTATCTTCAGATATCTTCTCTGATATCCGTGTACCACAGAGTAGGACCAACTCATGTATAAGCCATGTGTCGGTATTGGTACTGGTACTGTCTGCATTTGAACGCTGCCCCAGGCAATACCAGTATCAATACCGACGCATGGCGTATGGAGTTGAAGACCTACTCTATGGAACAGGGACATCAGACAAGATATCTGATGATACCCTAACCGGGCGAAACGCGTCATTTAAATAAAACATTTTTGCAACCAAGACATCTTATTCAAGAAAACCTCTGTCACTTAATGACTCCAGTATCAAATAACGAAAATAAGTGCACTTTGCATCAAAAGTGAATCCTTAAAACGTATATAAGGAAACATAAAGCTACAACAGGTCCTCTACCTACTAGATCGAAAGGAAACAAATCCAGTGAAGGATGACAAATAGAGGAAGATGCTCACTTCTTGCAAATAAACTAAAACAATTTTCTAGAAAGGGATTGCCACTCCTATGTCTACTAGAGAAGCAGTTCCATGAGAAGACATAATACTCATGTCCAAGGAAAGTGATAACTATCTCTACTACCTTGGGGGCCATTTCTGGTCAGCATACGCGAAATGAGGCGATCTAGAAAACGTCATTGGAACAACTGGATAATTTCGATGGCAACATGTCAGGTGGCACCATCCTAATGAAACCACAACTCCTAAATACCCATTCAAAAAAAAGACCGATGATGCTGCCCCCAAAACTGTCACTCGTTGAGTATCATTTTTCCTTTTCTTGAATAATTTGAAGATTTTATGATCCCCATACGCGGCTGTTCGCTTATTCACAAATTCATTTCAGTGTGCATGCACCTTGTCTCTGAAGATAATTTTCCCCGCAAGACTCAAGAAACTTTTACTCTTCTCGTGATCATCTTCTTTAGGCTGCTGAATTTTGAAAGGGTAGAAATGGAGATCATTTTAGAGAATTCTCTGAAGAACATTCAGTGCAACTACACTCCTCACTCCGTTTCGAAAAAAAAATTCCATAACTAGCACACGTTAACCTACAGTATTCTACTCCATGAATATACAACCGAAATATGGGAGGACATAGCAACACTACAAACTACAAACAACCGACACACAAAAAATTACCAAACGATTCAAAACCGGAGAGCTTTTTTAATCGTCATTTTATGAACACTCTCTCTCTCTCTCTCTCTCTCTCTCTCTCTCTCTCACACACACACACACACACGTACGAACGTACGCAGTGCGAAGTTTAATCAAAGGGAATTTACTAACTTTTCATGCTTGTTGTGGCCGCATAAATTAAAACCGACCACGATTATTGACGAAGTATATATATTATTAATTACTTGTGCTATCTCTCTTACGAAATTTTTCTACACAAAGTCACGTGTCTACTCCACAAACACGACGGTGACACGTAACCCACACGTTTTAGATTTAGTTGTTTCCCTGCGTGAAATTTACTGTTTCACGATAGGAGAGTTGTAATTTATTTGGGGATATCTGAAGAGGTAAACAACTTTTCTTTTGTGGGGCCATGCTTATATTCTGCTACAACTGCCCAATATTCATTCAAGTAAGAATTTGTTTCTTTTCGTGAGCAGTATCCTCTGCATAGTAGGCCGATGAACAATACTGTACACCATACAAAATTTTCCACCATTCGTACATATATTGATGTATGTAGTACGCAAGCCTTTAACCAACTATCAGTTTTTTAAAAGAAACCTAATTAGCCTTTCCTCAATAAGTCTGACTACCCTCCCGTTTTTTGCGACATCTTTCAGTTCACATTGTTTAACGCATGTTACAATGCGTAAACAGGATGCGCAAAGAGGCATCCACTGTATAGATTAACCACAATCAATACATAATTGAACGTTGATCTGCGTTGTGAGTGATTCAATATAAGACACGCGAAGTATCCAGTAGTTCGCTGCCAACTTGTTTGCTGTAGATGTGTAAGCTCATTAGCGTTTCTGGATGTTCAGTCAGAGGACTGTAATAAAACGTCTATAATTTTGCCTATTATAGTATGAAACAAAGCATACTGCACACTTTGTAATTAATTTTTACCTTTTTCAGTATTTACCTCTTCACTCTATGTTTATATAGTTCTGTTTAATTATAAAAGGTGGTTAATACCGAAATTAAGGCATTGACACGTTTATTCACATAACGTATTTGTTACAAATAAGTTTGTTTCAATATAAAATCCATTAATTTCTAGAAGGAACTGAAATTAATAACGATGATAACCCACCTACGTAAGTCCATTTGGAAAGGGCATATCATGCATGCTTTGACAAATGTCTTAGTTGTAGCGGCAACTATTTGGAGAAGTAGCTGGAATGTGCAGTGTAATATTTCAAATAAAACACGTTTGTTTTTATTGCAGATGCAACAGATAAAGTTGCAAAAATGGGTTTTTATTCATAGACAACTACTTTCGGTCCAGAGCCCATACTTATCCACCAGATTTACAGAAGTCATCCACGAGGTGTACAACAGTCTCTAAAAACTGTTTTAAGGTAAATTTCTACTATGTAATGTAGATGCCTTGAGTGGATGACATTTGGTCATTGAAATTATAATTTATATTTTTCGAAGACTCTTATGGCCCTGCTGGATGACTTAAGGCTGGGCTTTGTCATTTGACGATAGATAAAAACCTATTTTTGTAACTTCGACTGTTACAACTTCGGCAGTTTAATAGAGAAGTTGGTGAGCCAGAAAACACCCCGCGTGCTGGAATTTCAAAACTTATGTTTTTCACTATGCATTCCAGTCAGCGACCTAGTAGACCATAAAAATAAATACAATAAGAAGTAATCCTGACACGATCACAGACTCGTACTTACATAGCTTCTACCCCTGAGAACGATATTGCAATAAAAATGGAAATAATCGATCTGCTTCTGTTATGTTTCTACAGACGTATTTTAAAAAGACGTGAATCTTATAGTACAATGCACTCGACCTTGGAAAACCAATTAGAAGACATAAACGTAAGTATAAAAGGTAAACTTCTTACTGACAAGGAAAGTACCTGGGCTCGAACAAACACATATACACCAAAATCGTAATAGAGATAATGTAAAGGTCCCTTATTGCACTAGTGATACTCCCGCATCTGCAAAACTCTGCAGTCGTCCGTTAGAGCCTCTGCATGTGCCTTGCCACATTGCACTTTGATCTGTCGGTTCGCCAGTAGAGATGGTGCAGTGTCCCTCCGAAGTTTCGTTTTGTGACGTTATTTGTGTGGTGAAGTGTCAGATGGGGCGGCGATTGGTAATCAATCCTGCTAATGTATTGCGATTGGTTGAGATGAAGTTACGAAGAACCCTTCTTCGTGAAGATGGTATTAGCATACGCTACGGCATTAGTGTAGAAGATGAATCATTCGCATGCTTTCTCATATCTGTTACGGTACATAAATATGAACATAAGTTAGATACTGTTGTAACACTAACACATAATGATAATAATAGGTATGATAATGACGAACAACTCATTGCAAGCGGTAGTGCTACGATAAGTGCGAGAAGAGGCGATGGAAGCAGTGGCAGTGAATACCAACAGTCTTCCGAGAAGAAGGTTAAAGTTGCAACTATCATCACGGCTTTTGATGACAATACGCTAGAGAACATGTACGATAATTATTGCATAAGTTATAGTTAATATATCTGCATAAGGTATGGCGTCTACAATTACATCTACAGTGCTATCTAGAGCATCACTGCAGAGTTTTGCAGAAAAACGACACCCACCAGCACATTGAGGTGTACGTACAGATCCTGTAACCAAACGTTCATACAGATATGTTTGTTCGAGCCCATGTACTTTCCTTGTGAGATACGTAATTCTTACACGTCATTTCGAACTTTTTTAACAATTACTTCTGGGAATTCAAGGATTATCTACAATTTTCGCCTAGTATTATTTGTAAAAATCAAAGAAAAGGAACAGCTATAACTCGGAATTTTTGATGAAAATATCATCTTCAGACGCAGTAACTGTTCACCGGTCTACAATCAAAGTAGAGGTATTTTTTATTGTAATAATTTTTATTTTCGTGATCCTGTCAGTCGCTAAATGGAAATTCCTGCGATAGCCAAAAATTATTCTCTTCCAGTGTTATTTTGCAACAGCAGTTTGTGATGTGAAGGAGGTACAACACCTTGAAATGAATGGCACCTTACAAAACTAAAACCTTATATCTTACCTGGAATTTCCATTATTTACCTGCTGGCCTGGTTGCAAACAAAATCATGAGCCTGCCAGCCACGTCAACTCAACAGCAAGCAGATGCGCCGCCGAAATCGATACAGCCTAAGGCGATGTACAGCACGGTGCTGCCAAGCTTACCGCCTCTGGAGACGGCTATTCTTCCCTGGCAGATGGAATGGGAAGTGAGAGCCAATTACGTTACGATGAGAAATGACTATCGAATAACTACCGAAGGAGAGGGCTCGCGTTAATGAAAGCATTGTGTTGCCTTCACCAGCTCGTTCGACCACAACGTATTTCGGGTGCAATTAGCACGGCGTCTTGCATACTCATATATCATGGAGATAATGACTGATCCGCAGTTATGTGGACCGGAATATCGGTAGCTCAGAGCTACCAGAGGGTGCTTCCTTGGATTATGTTTCATTAGCGACAAGGAAGTCGTCGATTAATTACTCTTGCATAAGAGTTAATTAGTTAATTCAGTTGCAATGATCCCTTGTCCCATTTGCGTAGGCAGACGATCAGGCAATTATAAATGTATTGGGGAACAAATAAAACATGTTTACAAACACATGGAGATTGCTATAGCAGATAGTGCCTTCGTGTGATCTCAAAAGCCTCTCAATATAAGGAGTTGGAACACAGGACCGTTGTTAACATCCAGGGAAAAAGTCTGACATTCTAGAAACCTGTTCCATACGTGTCGCTAAAAACAATCGGGAGTTCCGCCTTACAACTCATTTTTTTTAATGAAGAGAGATGTATTTGACGCAATATTCTAGTTTCATTTCGCTCTTAATTTACTGGAAGGCGCATGAGATCTCGTTGATCTCTCCACTGGGACCTAAGCTTCTTTCTGTTACTGATACTGCCTTATTATTGTTGCTATGCCATAATCATATGCAAATTACTTGGCAGGACGTTAGTACCGTTCCCACAGTAAGTAGCGATTGAGTCAGTTCCCAGAATGAATAAGAGTAAATATATCAATAACAGGACCAAGTCTTTTGTTTTTTCAGAGAAAAACCAGCCTTCGAATAGAAAACTTTTATTTTTCTACCTCTATAAAAATTTACATGTTTTCTACTTAAAAGAAATGAAGACTTTCTATGGAGGTTACTTTGCCTGTTTTACCTGAAATTCCTCCTATAATATTGTAATTGCGTGTTGTGTCACCGCCGCGGTGGAGTAGCCGAGCGGTCTAAAGCGTCTCGCTGCGGAGCGCGCGGTTGCTCGCCGTGGAGGTTCGAGTCCTCTCTGGGGCATGGGTGTGTGTGTTGTCCTTAGGTTAGCTTACCTAGGATTAAATAGTTTGTAAGATACGGACTGATGACCACGCAGTTTGGTCCGATAGATTTACAAACATTTCTATTCTAGTATACACATATATAGTTGAATGTAGCTTCTAAATTGTATCACATTCCGACATGTAGTTCATGCGATATGAGCACGTAAACAGTAAGGTTCATGGTAAACAGCACCATCACGTACCAAGTTTTAATCTATTACTTCTTTACTACTAATTGTATTCCCAAGAGATTTTACCGGCATACAGCCCTTATACAAATGAAAACATACCTGAAAAATGGCAGGAATAAATAAATAAATACCCGTGCAAACCCGGCTTTTCAGCTAGTTCTCCCATATAATGCTAAATTCCAGACAAACGCTTTCAGAAAGGATTTCCTAACATTTAAATTAATATTGGATGTCAACAAATTTCGCTTCTTATGAAACGCTTTTTTCCCATTGCCGTGCTACATTTTATTCCTCCTATACTTCATCCATCGGAAGTTATTTTGCTCCCCCAATAACAAAACCCATCTACTACTTTTATTGTTTCATTACGTAATCTCATTCCTTCCGTATCGCCTGATTTTCTGACACTACATTCAATTACCCTTGTAAATGTTTATCCTAAAGCCTCCTTTCAAGACACTGTCCATTCCGTTCAATTGTCCTTCCAGGTTCTTTGCTGCCTCTGATAGAATTACTATGTCGTCGAAAAACCGTAAAGTTTTTGTTTCTTCTCCCTGAACTTTTATTCCTTCTCCAAATTTCTCCTTGCATTCCTTCATAGTTTGCACAGTGTAAGGATTGAACAACATGAGAATGTTGTTGTTGTGGTCTTCAGTCCGTAGACTGGTTTGGTGCAGCTCTCCACGCTACCCTGTCCTGTGCAAGTCTCTATATCTGAGAATATGTTCAGCAACCTACATCCTTTTGAATCTGCATACTGTATTCGTCTCTCGGTCTCCTCAAGGATTTTTACCCCACACACTTCTTTCTAATGCTAAGTTGACAATTCCTTGATGTCTCAGAATGTGTCCTACTAATCTAGCCCTTCTCTTAGTCAGGATATGCCAGAAACTCCTTTTATCCCCAATTCGGTTAAGCACGTCCTCATTAGTCACGTGATCTACCCATGTAATCTTCATCATTCGTCTGTAGCACCATATTTCATAAGCTTCTATAATCTTTTTGTCTGAACTCCTTTTCGTCCACTTTTCACTCCCATACAATGCTACACTCCAGACAAATCTTTTCAGAAAGGACTTCCTAACATTTAAATTAATATTGGATGTTAACAAGTTTCGCTTCTTTAGAAACGCTTTTTTTCCCATAGCCATTCTGCATTTTATATGTGCTTTATTTCGGCCATCACAAGTTATCTTGCTACCCAAATAACAAAATTCATCTAATACTTTTATTGTCTCATTACCTAATCTAATTCCTTCAGCATCGACTGATTTTCTGACATTCCATTTCATTATCTTCGTTTTATTCCTATTAATGTTCATCTTATATATTCCTTTCAAGACACTGTCCATTCCATTCAAATGCTCTTTCAGATCCTTTGCAGTCTCTGACAAATTTACTATGTCATCGGCAAACCGCAAAGTTTTTATTTCTTCTCCCTGAACTTTAATTCACTCTCCAAATTTCTCCTTCCATTCCTTCATTGCTTGCTCAATGTACAGATTGAACAACATTGGGGAAAGGCTACAACCCTGTCTTACTCCCCAACCTCTGCGTCCATTTCTTGCCCTTCGACTCTAATAACCGCTGTCTGGTTTTTGTATAGGTTGAATATAATTCTTCGCTTCCTATATTTTACCCCTGCTACCTTCAGAGTTTGGAAGAGTGTATTCCAGTCGACATTGTCAAAAAGTTTCTCTAAATCTACAAAAGCCAAAAACGTAGGTTTGCCCTTCCTTAACTTATCTTTTAAGATAAGTCGTAGTGTGAGTATTGCCTCCCGTGTTCCTACATTTTTCCTAAATCCAAACTGATCTTCCCCGAGGTCAGATTCCACAAGTTTTTCCATTCCACGAATTATTTACAGACGAATGGAATGGAAAAACATGACAACAGAATATCATAATAGAATAAGAGAAATCATATCTAAAACGGAAAGAGTAAGATGTGCCTTTTTCCCGCGCTCAGTTAGAGACTGGGACGGTAGAGAAATATCATGAAAGTCGTTCGATGAACCCTCTGTGGTTTGCAGAGTAATTACGTAGATCAGACCATGTACCCTCTTCCTCTCACCGTACAACCGTGTCTTGCGGAGTTTGGTGTAGATTGTGACCTACAAATTTGACGGCAATTACGTACGCGGTGGAATGCCCATTAGCGGTTAAATTCAATGGGAAAGGCCTTAATCGTCTACAAGGCTTCCTGGATCGATTAGCCGGACTCCCACGGTCGCGCAGAAGTGGGCGGTCAACGTTGCTCGGACGGTCGTGCGCGGCCGCTCCCTGTTCTCAATGGCGCTAGCGGCATTCACTGTGGCTGCGGCGGCTTCTGACCACTGCTTCAAAGGACCGCCGGGCCTTTGCCGGCGGAAGCCCGGCCGCTAAACAAACTCCCTGAATTGGCGTTATATCCGGTGGCCGGCTGGAAATTCCGCCAGCCTTGTTCCGCACGCGCGGAGTCTTTCTCTCGGTGCGATTCCAGAGTGGTTCCGCTTTCCGAGAAACCTTCCCGGGTCATAAGCAGCCTGCGGAGATCTGCCTTTGTTCCCGCCCACAGCCATCAAACTCTTTCACCGCATTACTGCCGGCAGTGTCTGAAGGCGAGAAAAGCGCTGCAGAGAAGCGTTACTGTGGCCACATGTTACGAGAGTCATATCGCCGCCCTGCTGTTATTATGTGGAGTTCTTCGACTAACTTGAGGAAATGGCTCTTAAACGTGGCCGCGACCCATTTCTTTGTTATTGTTCTCCCCCGCCTGTGTTTCATCCTTGAAGTTCTCAACTTTGATGAAGCATAAAATTCATATTTCTCGCCTTATCTACCATTTAGCGCGCAGTAACTACTGTTTTTACCGTGGTGTGTTCTTTAACCCTTTAATGCTGATCAGCTACATTGTGTCAAATCAAATGTTTGTAAATCTATCGGACCAAATTCCATTGTCTCTCAAACTGATCAACATTTTACCATAAATTCATTTGTAGTTGCTTGTATACATAGTGTTGCCGGCCGCGGTGGCCGAGGGGACTGAGGCGCTTCAGTCACGGTCTGCACGGTCACTACGGTCGGGGGTTCGAATTCCCCCTCGGGCATGGATATTTGTGCCGTCCTTAGTTGTAGCTAGTTCATAAGTAGTTTGTAAGTTTAGGGACTGATGACCCCGTAGTTAAGTCCCATAATGTATTTTTATACATAGTGTTACATATGCTAATAGCTCGTCCTAGAAATAATAAATTTCAGAGTACTACTGAATCATTTCGACAATTCGCTGCACTGTGCTTTTGTTTACATAAGTTCAAATGTTTGTTAAGCTTGTGGGACTTAAATGGAGGGGGGGGGGTCATAAACCCCTAAACTTACAAACCAACTTATACTAATGACAACAGAAACCTCCATACCCCTCGTGCATCGGAGCATAGCGCCTCAATTCACTCGGCCACTCCACCGCGGCGTTTACATTAGTATTCATCCTTCCCCATGTAAAAGTAGTCAATTACATACTTCTGTTACATTATGAGTTACTTTCTGGTAATATGAGAGACATAACAATAACATTTACTACATCAGGTACATCATGGAAGCACTATATAGCTGACAAACTATGAACTTTCTGTTTGCTAGTAGTGCATAATAAGTTTAGGTATTTTTTTAATATTTGTTTTCAGTATATATGCACTATAAATCGTGGTAGTTTTCATCGCTTCAAAGAACAAGTCAGGCATCAAAGGGTTAAACAATCGAACTCTCTCGAATAAAATATCTTGACACCTTTGATTTGCTTAAAAATAAATTAGTATATGAATTATATGACTTCCGAACGCAAAGAATAAGAAGCTTAGTGAAGTTTGAAATATGTTCAAAGTTTGTTGGCGTCGCTAAGTGCCCTCATTATGAAACAATGGATCAGTATATTCTGGATAATTTGCGAAGAAACTAGTTTTTTTGATGCTTCTCAATGTTTATGACGTTATGTCTTTCCAAGTATGTAGCATACAATGATATGCCACGCAGAGTATTCTTGTAGATGACGTTTTTAAATGTATTTAGTAGCGTATGTGGATACTATCGGAGTGGGGTGTTGCGAATACAGTTTGTACTTAAAAACTAATCAAATTAAACGTTATCCCTGAAATTTTACTGGGTGAAAAGTGGAAGTGTATTACACAGTAAACTTTTGTTGTTTCATTTTATAGGGTGCCAGTAGCAAAAAGTTTCAGAAATATTTTCAATGATGTCTTAAGTTTGTTTAAAGTCGCTCAAAAGGTCCATCTTTTATCTCTAACTCTCGGAAGCTCATGAAACATTTTCTACAATGGCACTTTGATCAATCAATAAAAAAAATAGATGTCTGTCATTTCCATGCAAAACTCTGCATTCTACCAACAGTGACCTCTTAAAAGAGAAAAACAAATTGAAGAATGGCAATATCGTAGGACGTACATTATATTTACATTAGTGAGCACTACATTTTTAATTAACAGTGTAAAGGCTCACGGCTTAATGCAATTATAATAAGGAAAATGCAGATATCCTACACCGCTGTTAGTGCTTATATTAGTCCTCAAAATGCAGATGCCGGATTTAGATGAAGTGGTTCAAACAAAGTGGAAGATAAGAATGTGTAAAGCAATGTTTTTATATTCAAAGTCACATGCACATTGAAACAGTTCAATATGGAATCCGCAGTAATTATACAGATATGTCAATGCCAAAACCTGTTTGTCGCCAAGCATAATGCAGAATATTCTTTCTCTTCGGCGCAACAAATTAATTGTAAAACAGAGAGAGAAGTTTGAATAACGCTCTTGTAACTCTTACACTTTGTTTAAACCACTTGTCAACTTTTTACTTTGTTTATTGCTATTGTAACCGCCTATTCCAACCAAATGAAACGCGTTTTTTGTACTATACGCGTTTCGCTTCGTTATTTATGAAGCATCATTTATGGCGGTTTTTGTGTTACTCCATGCTTATCTTCATGGAGCTGTTTGTGTGTTCTCCAGGTGGATGTATACTTCGGTGAAGTGATGTTATAAATGTGTTCATCAAGAACCAAAATATACATCCACGTATAGAATACACAAACGGGTCATGAAGATACACATGGAGTACCACAAAAACCACCACTGATTATGATTGACAAATAAAGAAGCGTAACGCGTATGGCGCAAAGGAAGGCCTTTCCTTTAATTGCAATAGATGTTTATACATCTACACTAATTTTCTAAGAAACTAACGACGAAGGGAATCGGAAAAAACTCAAGATTCATTGAGGACTAACTTACTACAGCAATGTTTACTTTTTTGTCTTCATGAATTTCAGTTTTCTCTAAATAAAGGAACTGAAATTCAAATAATTTGAAAGCATGCTGAAACACTCAGCTTCAGTCATGTGATGCCTATGACGTCACTGTTCAGCACTGCTGCTACTGTCATTAAGCTCATTCAGACTGGTATCTTCATATGGAATTTATGTTTCGAAAAATTGTTTACAAATGATAGGTACTAGCATACTGTAAAAATACATCAATAACAACTCCCTAAAATTTTTTTAGCGTTACAGAGTGAGAATTCAGGTAAAATGTAACTCTAACTCGCTCGTAGAGATCCAAACGAGTTACTGTTAATTCTACGATGATCATTTTGATTGAAGTAAACACTCTATATGAAGCGTACTTTTCTATTAGTTCACTATAAAATATCCCGCTCTGCAAAGGTGTGAAGTATTATTACGGGCAATTTAGTGCGTTTATTTTTGTATTTGCGAAACAGCAGAAGAAATTAAGGAAGATTAGTATTTAAAGTCTCGTCGACAGCGAGATCATTATAGACGGAGCACAATCTCTGATTGTTTTCTTATGGATGGTGCAGGAAGTCGGCCTTATCCATTGGTTAGAAACATCTCGCCATTCACCTGGGGCGGTTCAGGGAAATAACGGAAAATGTAAATCTGGATGTCCGGAGGCGGATTTGAACCGCCGTCCTTCCGGATGCAAGACCACTGCGCCACCTTGCTCGGTTGCGACACAGCTGTTCATGATATGACACGCCAACGATTTATAGTTACGAGTCTTCTACTAATGCACTTGGTGAAAGTACAATATTCATTTTGGTAGTGAATTTTAATATTTACATCAGTGACGCAGTACTTCAATATGTGATACATATATCAACAACATGTGGCTGAAAAACGCTTAATTGGGAGCATCTGATGAATGCAGCTATTTCTAATAAAATTTGAAACGCTTACTTATTTCGTCAATAATTCCGTTCTATATCCGTGACAATGCACAAAGTTTTAGTTGTGGGAAGTCCTGTAGGAATACCCACGATAACAATCGAAACATTCTAATACTTCGGTGAAAATGCAAGAAATCTGAGTATTTAATGAAACTGATTTACCACAAACACAATATTTTCTGCGTCAGAATGCAGAAAACATATTGAACATGCTTTTAATGTAAATTTTGCTTAAGTAAAAGTCGTACGAATTTGTAAAAAGAATATCAACATACTATTTAGTTTGTCCATGTTTAAAGATTGCTGCTTATATAGCTCTGGTTACTTTAATTAAATTCCATTCCAATTGCTGAATATGAGCTTCTGTTAAGTCCACAGGACCTGATTAGAAGTAACAAAATAGCTTTTAAATCAATTTGGCTTTCATGATTATATTGTTGACGTAGCTATTAAATATAGCATATTATAAGGAGATAATATACTTACAATTTCAGAACACATCAGTATGTAGCCCGTGAACAGTTGCAATATATATTAGATTTTTTGATTGTGACGCGTGGAGATTTTCTTATATCGTCAATAAGGGCCATTTTTTTTGTTTTATTATCGCTATCACCTGACGCTGCTCTTCTACAGCATAACGTAATTTTTCTGCCCTAGTAGTACTGTCCGTATGTAGCGCACTCTTACTTTGTTAGATGTTTGTGTACCAATCATATTGTATATTAATTTGCACTTTCAGATACACCTAATAATGCCCTCATACAGAAACCGAAACTGGTCTTTTGGGCATAATAAGATTTAAACCTAGCAAATAGAGATAAATCCCATAATTTACATACTTTTTGCACCCAATAATATTTAAATAAAGTTTAAGCCATTATTTGGACTTAAATTATAACACGCACGGAAACTGCTGCATGGCAAATTAATTTTGTTTATCCCTCAATTTCAAATAATTAGAAAAATTAATGCGTATCACAAAATGCGATGAACGTTCGTTCTACTTTCAACGTCCCAAATACATATATATTACAATATAAAGTCTTTAGAAAAATATAAAGGTGTATCCAGCATTTATTTACTCTTAGTTAATAGTCCGACCTACATTGTACATTGAAATAACCTGATATCTCTAAATAATTCCAGTAAGGTAAAGCCCTATAGACCGATAAATTTCGTTACCAAATGGGATTTATTGCATTTTATAATGACCGTCAGAAACGGTTTTATGACTGATACCGGAATGCGTACCACTAAATCATGCCCACACGTCTATTAAAATATTCCTCTGGTTTAGCAAGCGATTTAAGTTGAACGTAGGCCTATGCTGTAAAATGCGCACCTGGTGCAGGGGCCACACAAAGTAAAATAAACCATTGCTAAGCTAGAGAGTTTTGTTTATTTTTAAGGACAAATATACGCCATACATATAAAGGATCGCTGTGCAAGCCTTAGAGATTGAGACCTTCATGCAATAAGTACTGAAGAAGATAAGTTTTCTGGTTTGTTCCTAACTTCTTGTCTTTAATGCAATCGAAAAAAAAAAAAAAAAAAACTAGCTCTTCCCTCACCATATTCAGTTCATATCTTACGTACAATTTTTTTCGTGGATACGTTTACTGTATATACACGATAGCGCGTTACTGAGTCCATTTCGTATTATTGTACTTACAAGCATTAAATACGAAATTAAATACGAGCTTTTAGCAGCATGGACATCACAGAATTACATTCGACCAAAAGCGGTAGTTGCCACTTCTTTACTGATGTGAATGACAAGCCAATAGACATAAACGCAACAAAAGTAAATAAATGAAGAGGTCATTGAACTCAGCACAAAGGCTCAGAAGATCTAAAATTTTCCAGCCCTTTAAGAATACCTAACACAAAAAATGAGCACAAAAATCTAGCGTTTTCTTTAGGGCTACATAATCTGAGAGACAACATGGAAAATGGCAGTACTACACATACGCGTCTTAAATACTTCCAACACAACTCAGGCTTTCAAAATCCAAACAGTAATGTGCAAAATTCCAAATAAAAACCACTACAAAAATACGATTAATACTTTTCAAATGCAGTTGAAATGGCAAAAAATGTTAAGTTGTAACCTACCTGAACAACATTCAGTGGTGATCTGTTTCCTGTTACGATCTAGTCTTCATTTGTTGCATTAGTAACGTTTAACCTCTCTAAGTTCATTGTAGTTACTTCGGAGTTTTAAGCACTCATTAACGAGTAAATTAATTCGATTTATTTTAATGGAGTGGCGGAAAGTTTGCACCGCGAGTTGCATTATTAGAATAAATATCAGAGATAATATCTGTGGATATAAAGCCATAGATGTGGTCGAATAAGTGTTTAGTATAATCTCTGGAGATTCAATCCTGTCACACGCGCGCGCGCGCGCGCGTGTGTGTGTGTGTGTGTGTGTGTGTGTGTGTGTGTGTGTGTGTGGCAAAAATTGTGTATAACAAGTATTTCCGTCGTGTCTGTCAGCATATATGCTAGTTCTCTTTGCGATGAGCAGTGATATATCCTTTTCGTAACCCCTTTTTGCAAGGATAACTAATTTACTGATCTCACAGGGTTACACACAAGAGTCATTCAACCATAGAGCAGGAATAGCATTAATTATTTAAGTCACAGTCAACATGAAAAATTATTCCCCTCATTCTATGTAATAGTTTTCAGAAAACATTCAAAGTTCGTTGCCAACATGAGCACACTACGCCAACACTGCCGTAAGTAAAATTTTACCGTTCTTGTGACAGCACATGCCGCACTTCCATACTTAATTTTTCGTAATGTATAACAAAAAAAAGGTCACATTTAAGAGGCCAAATGTGTCGTGCTACTGGGTCAAATACGCATTCGGAACTAGAATCAAAACTGCCTTCCCTGGATGTATGCTGCTCATATAAGCACTGTAATATGGTAGATCCGCCGAAGCTGGTTCAACATTGATCTGAGCCACCACGGAAGATGCTTGGCAACATCGCTACAATCGTCTATCGACATAATTACTGCGCCGCGACCGCAGATATTTATCGATACACGATATCGAAACTTTCATGTTGTAAAGATGGAACGAAGTAAACAGGAAAAAGAGCTATTATTGAATCTCCTCCTAACACGAAAAGGATTTACATGTTGAAATAGTTTTAGCGCAATAGGAAACGATAGAAAGGAAAAACGTTACCACGGCCCAGAAGTTATAGGCATGGAAGGAAACATGTGGGAAACATATGTTAATTTTAGTTCGTACAATTTGGGAACGGATATATTTTGAAACTGGGTAATAGAAACATTAACAAAAGAACCACGACCGCACATGCAAATGAAGAGGTATTATTTTTTTAAACTCTTTACAATTATTACGACACATTTTATATGAGATGTTATTAGGTGTTCTCGTAATTCAGAACGTTCAAATGTTCATGACGTAGTCGCGGAAGCGATACTAGTGCGTCAAGCGGCAGCACTGTAGTAATAGAAGAATTTCGGTTGGCTCTTTCTCCGCTAGGAGGGCTATTGACGTTCCAAATTGTAGACGTATACTACCATACCATACAATACAATACCATAACACACCATCACATTACTCAAGTATACTTTCAGTTTTCAGAGCTTTCTACGCTACTGTTAAGCAACATAACTATTTCACATTATTGTTTATGGATATGCAAGACTAACTGCAGATTATATCAAAATTGCTCCAGGCTGCTCTGAGTCTATAGCGAACATACAGTTTTTGCAATCTGTTAGATGGCTGATTCATAAGCGGGGGCCGGCCGCGGTTGCCGAGGGGACTGAGGCGCTCCAGTCACGGTTTGCACGGCCACTACGGTTGGGAGTTCGAAACCCCCTCGGGCATGGATATTTGTGACGTCCTTAGTCTTAGTTAGTTCATAAGTAGTTTTTAAGTTTAGGGACTGATGACCCCGTAGTTAAGTCCCATAATCTATACAAACATTTGAAACATTTATAAGCGGGGAACGGGGCTCATTGAAAGCAAGCCCCAGCACACTCCAAGGCAGCCGGGTGGGGAGAGCCTACCGGGGCAGACAAGCCACGCCTGTCTTGCGGCTTGCAGTGCTGACACTACATTTACGCGGCATGCTTCTGCAAAAGTACAAGTCGCGTACATCGCTTTAATTGCTGATCGTAAATGAAGCAAAGCATTTTACACATAAGCATGGTTGATATCGATCCTAACTGCAGTAATCACTCATTTTAATTGCGTATTGCACAACACGAAACACTCAGAACACTGATATCCAAACAATAATAAAGATAACGACAATGGTTGCCTCGCATAGCAAGTTTTGTTAGTAATGTTGGCTGCAGGCTCAAAACAAAGACTGCCGGCCGAAGCTTCCCGACGTCTAACAAAATATTCACATGTTTGTAAAGCTTATGGGACTTAGCTGCGAGGTCATCAGTCTCTAAACTTCAAAATACTTATGAACTAACTTATACTAAACAACACAAACATCCGCTTAAAGTGCAGTTTATGCGGCGCTGCTAGCCGTCGCACTCGCTAGGTTAGGGACGACAGAGCAGCCAATCAGAAGTCGAGTTATGACGGCCAATAAGATTCCGTGTTTCATGACGAGTAACTTTGGCGTCAATTTGAAAGTTTATTCGAGGATTTCGGTGCGGCGTTTGTGTGATTGTAATTGAATTTCCATTTATAAGAGATTTTAAGGTAATTGTAATATTGCAGTTCAAAGTTCAAATGTTTGTTAAGCTTTATGGGACTTAACTACGGGGTCATCAGTCCCTAAACTTACAAACTACTTATGAACTACTTACGAACTAGGACGACACAAATATCCATGCCCGAGGGGGGATTCGAACCCCCGACCGTAGTGGCCGTGCAGACCGTGACTGGAACGCCTCAGTCCCCTCGGCCACCGCGGCCGGCTAATATTGCAGTCATAAATGACCTATTATCTGCCCTATTCCAGGCACTTAAATGTGATTTGCAGAGTATCCCATGTAGATTAATATACCACAGCAGAGAACCATAGAGCAGGTATAGAATGTTTGATTTATTTTATGACCTGAACGAAACAGTGAACAGTTTTAGTGAAAGTTAAGTCAGGTATAGGTTAAACGAGGTTTTTTTTTTTTTTTTTTTTTTTTTTTTCTTTTCTTTTCGTTTAGTATGTGAGGGCGCGTAGCGCCCGAATCTCCGGTACAGAAACACTCAATCGATTTACAGTTGTACGCTCGATATCTATATCATTTCAGTCCGAGCTACCTCGATTATTGCAAGCATTCTTAGAAATTACCGCAATTACTTTTACTGACCGGACGAGGGTACATACAAGATCCTGTCAACCATAAAGCAGGTGTAGCATGATTAATTTATTTTATGATATGTGCGAAACAATGATGAAGTTACATCAAAACTGATATCAACTGTAATTTGTTGATCGTCAAAAACTTCGATTTGTTAACATAGTACAATTGTAATGCTCTTGTTGGCCGCGGCATCGCGACTCCTGATTGGCTGCTCTGCCGTTCCTAACCTAACGAGCGCGACGGCAAGCCGCTGCCGCATAAACTGCACTTTTACCCAAACATCCATACCCGAAGAAGGATTCGAACCTCCGACGCGCGAGGCCAAGCGATACGCAACGTGACGCTCGAGACCGCTCGGCTCCTCCCGGGAGGCAAACATCTAACAACTCGCACCGATTCAGGACTAGGGAGAGCTCAGCCATGTAACAGTTAACAAAATGTTCAAATGTTTGTAGAACTTATGGGACTTAACTACGGGGTCATCAGTCCCTAAGCTTACAAACTACTTATGAACTAGCTAAGACTAAGGACGGCACAAATATCCATGCCCGAGGGGGGATTCGAACCCCCGACCGTAGTGGCCGTGCAGATCGTGACTGGAGCGCCTCAGTCCCCTCGGCCACCGCGGCCGGCTAACAGTTAACACACTATATACACACATCAGTTTTTGTAAATAAGATTTGCGCGTCTCAGAAATTATTTTGGTAATCCCCAAGGACCGGTGTACATCGAAGTAGCGACGTCTGCTGGTGTGAGCCAGCGATATATCTCGAACTGTTCGAATCGCACAATCGATTGTTCCTAGTTGTAAATACGAGTCCTTTTATTTCGACACGCAGAAATTGTCTCCGGCCAATGAGAACTCACTAGAAGTTAGCCGATCAGATGGTGCGTGTTTCTTAACCGGAGATTCGGGTGCTACGCCCCCTCACGCACCAAAAAAAAAAAAAAAAAAAAAAAAAAAAAAAATTCTTGTTTAATCTATATCTGACTTAACTTTCACTGAAAAAAGTGATCTGTAGCATAGGCATAATAAGGTTAGGTATATGTTAAACGTGAAGCTTTTGTTTGGTACGTGAGGGCGTGTAGCGTCCGAATCTCCAGTTAAGAAGCACGCACCATCTGATCGGTTGACAGCTAGCGAGTTCTCATTCGCCTGAGACAATTTCTGCGTTTCGAAATAAGAACTCGTATTTACAACTAGCAACAATAGATTTTGCGATCCGAACGGTTCGAGATATATCACTGACAGACACCAGGAGACGCCGTTACTTCGATGTACACCGGTCCTTGGGGATTACCATTATTTTAACCCACTTCTTCCCAAAAATAGAAATCGTGAAAAAGTGTTATATTTATTCATAGGGTTCTCTTTAAAATAATTGAACTAACATTACAAATATTACAAACTAGCAGTATGTGTTGTAATTTGCACCACCCATAATGTTCCGCTGTTTTCTAGTAAAAAAATAGAAAAATTTAGTTTTCGTGATCACATTCTTCTATTTGTTCAAACTGCGCAATGTTGTCTATTATATGATAACTCTGACTTACATTGATGGTATCACTCATGAAATACTGAAAAACACTCTGTGTGAAGCTGAACTTGACATTTCTTGTGTATGTAGATCGTCTGACGTTTGTAAATCTTGCATCTTTTTTACCAAGTGTTAAGGTAATTGTGAAACTTTAACACATATAAAGAGAGCTCGTGAATGCCTTTTAACACATGTGTGGTGAGTTTTGTATAGTAAGTCCATTTCGACTGCATTTTGTAAGGCTAAATTTTGTGTTGCGTGTACGCAACACTGGGAAGAGTTGGGTTAATCGCGATACTATTGGAATTTGGCTCTTCTGACGAACAAGTTTGCTAACCGCTGGTCTAGGCCGACCTGGGCGATGGCCGTCTTCTGCGCGGGGTGCGACCGGCAGGATGTGGGCAGCAACATCTCAGTCGGTAACGAGGGCGACAAGCGCGAGGTGGGCCTAACCACAGGCTCAGCACTGATTGAATCAACACGACTGGCGCCTAACAATCGCTGGCGGTACGTGCGGCGGCCGCCCTGTGTTTACGGCCGGTGGCTCCGCGCAGCTCGGCTGGCCGCCTTGTTTTTGTGCGCGCGCAGGACGTGAGCGCAGCCGTGCCGCCACTAGCCGCAGGCGACGACAAAGCAGCGGGGCCGCGGCTGGCTGCGCGCCTCTTCATAGGCTCGCGCTGATTATACGCGGGCCGGACATAATAAACCATTGATCTCTATACAAACTGGATGTATAACTCTGAGCATACAACTGCAGCATTCCTACACTTTTAGATGTTTTTCTCACGTTTTCGCATTGTCCGCCATGTTTAAATTTGGCACACAAATTTCTGGCAGCTTTTACGTGACAAACAGTTTCTTGCTTACCTTTTCATTTGAAATTTATGTCAATACTTGATGTAACAGACTCATATGGTAGCGAAATGGAAACGTATTTTCATTTCACTGTAATGTTTTTAAAGTAAACGCCTTTTGCTACTGCGAATGAAGGGTTTTACTTTTATATTTATAAGTCACCCATACGCGTTTCGCCTTTGTCTCAAGGCATCATCAGTGGGTGTCCTGAAATATTTACATGTTTTTGTTTACACATAAAGGTTAGATTTCTTACATATGTACAAAACATTTCAATTCTGATTTAAAACAGTTCGTTGTTTGCTATAAAATGGTGCACTTACAGCACTTGCTACTTCATGCCAGTCTCTTTCTGGCAACCAGGTCGAAAGGTTATACTGTTTTTTGAAACACATTGCAGTTTTCTGGTTCCACTGTCACCTGCTACCATACTGTGTCCACTGCTTGTTTTGTAGTGTTGCCAACCTTAGTTTATTTGAAATTCAACTGTTTTATTGCAAGTGTGTTGAAGGTATCTTTGTGTGTGTGTGTGTGTGTGTGTGTGTGTGTGTGTGTGTGTGTGTGTAATTTATTATTATTTTTTTAAATCTCTTTTGTGTGTGTGTGTGTGTGTGTGTGTGTGTGTGTGTGTGTGTATGTGTGTGTGTGGTGGGAGGGGGCTTGTGATTATGTGTTGGGATTTGTGTCTATCATATGTTCTCACTGATTGGCCATATGATAGACACAAATCCCAACACATAATCACAAGCCCCCCCCCCCACCACCACACACACACACACATACACAAACAGAGATTTAAAAAAATAATAAAAAAAAATTACAAACACTCACTCTCTCTCTCTCTCTCTCACACACACACACACACACACTTGCAATGAAACAGTTGAATTTCAAATAAGCTAAGGTTGGCAACACTACAAAACAAACAACAGTGGACACAGTATGGCGGCAGGTGACAGTGGAACCAGAAAACTGCAATGTGTTTCAGAAACCAGTATAACCTTTCGACCTGGTTGCCAGAAAGCGACTGACGTAGAGTAGCAAGTGCTGTAAGTACACCATTTTATAGCAAACAACGAATTGTTTTAAATCAGAAATGAAATGTTTTGTACATATGTAGGAAACCTAACCTTTATGTGTAAACAAAAACATGTAAATATTTCAGGACACCCACTGATGATGCCTTGAGACAAAGGCGAAACGCGTATGGGTGACTTATAAATATAAAAATAAAGCCCTTCATTCGCAGTAGCAGAAGGCGTTTACTTTAAAAACATTAAAGTAAAATACAATTCAGCTGCTGCTCAAAATGGCCACTGCAAGCAACGTATTTTCATTTAGTTTTCTTGTAATAATTCATAGCAGCCATATTTGAATTTGGCAAGAGACGAAATATGAACATCTATGGCTGGCACGTTCAGACAGCTGAAGTTCAACATCCAGGTACTATAGAGATCAATGTACAGATTTCGCACTTCTCCGTGGCCCCTCTGTGATCGGCGGAAGTCGGCTGAGTTCGTGTGTCTACGGAATGTTAATGCTCTCTACCAACCTTACCTCGTAACAGCATTGTAGACCGTACACACTGTCAATTGTATTATTGATTTGTGCTTGGTATTGATTATTGTCTTCCATTTTGTTATTTGCTAAAATAAGTCCACATACCCCGACGACTTCTTTTACAAAAAGGAAAGGCGTCCTTGAAAGAGGTGTGAGGAATGTTAATTCCGATTGTTATTCCTTTGCGACAATACAAATAAGCAGAAATCATTGCTACACCCGCTTAATAAGTCCCTTAAAAATAAACGTTCCAGTTTTCTGTTACTCAAACATTAAAGTGATAATTTCGTGTTCCATTTATGCCGCTTTAAGCCCGTACATGTTTCTTTTAATACCTGTAAGGTATTGACCACAGCCGGCCGCGGTGGCCGAGGTGACTGAGGCGCAACAGTCACGGTCAGCAAGGCCACTACGGTCGGGGGTTCGAATCGGACCAATTGTGTTAACAAGGTAACGAAACTTAATTTTCTTTTCTTTCGGGCCCGCAGCAATAAATATGTCAGAGAATGACATAAGTTAATAATTCATCCAGTTTGCTGGTATAAATGTAATTCACGGCCCACTTTAGGTTTTATGTTTTTGTTTTCTTCAATATCTCTGCCAAAAATTATAAACGTATCATTACTATAAAATTAAATGTAAAAACAATAATCTAATCTTATCTATAAAATGGATGTAAGTTATGTACAATATGTTACCTATAGATTACAAGACGGCTGGAGTAATTTCGATGAATTCTTCAGGAAATTTTCAGATTAACTCAGCGGGTGAGCCTGTGAAGTTTGGTAGCGATCGGATCATGGTATTTATTAACATAAACGTTAAATGTTATGTCTAACATATGGATCGACATTTAGCCCCCAAGCGAAAAAAGAGCCAACTCCATTCTTCTGTAACTATAGCGCTGCCGCTTGGAACGGTAGCGTCGCTTCACTGATTATTCACGATGAATCTTTGCACTGAGCAGATAGGTTTATGAATTACGACAGCACCCAGTAACAATCCATAATATCGTATGTGCTCTCTCATCTGGAGCAGCATTAACCGATTTTTTTAAAACTCTTGGACACATCATGTGATAACTGCATGTACATTGATATTTAAAAGATAACTGCGCTTTTATTGATATAGTGTTAAAGAATACACATCATTTCTGAGTAACGGTTGCGTCGTAACTCTGGTTTTTGGTTCGACTCTACTTACATGATGCATTTTTCCTCCCTTATCTAGAGTTGTCTCAGCTGCATCGGTCATAAAAGATTAATTAGAATGGGACTAGCATACCATAACACATAGTTTCATTATTCAAGCATACTGTCAGATTTAAGATCTTTCTACCCTTTTTTTGGGCAACACAACTATTACACATAATTGTTTTCGAATATGCAGGGAAGGTGTACTGAAAGATGAAATGTACCGTATTAATTACAAAGACAGTCTGGAACATAATATTTGTTCATGTGTAAATTCTTTCCCGGTCTTTTTTAAAATATTTTCAGAAAACATTTTCAAACTCTGTCTGTTCTGATACTGTGCAAATTAAAGTCAACAAAAAGTTATTTCCATGCCTGTACTTTTCAAGCCGTTGTACATTCATCCGATTTATTCCTTTCTACTGCATCCTCATATCGCCCCAAAACGATTTCTAGAAGTAAATATTTTTGTCGTGTTGGGAGAACTTTCAATTTAGTACTTTTTCTGTCATTCGTTTCATGTTTGGAACATGAAAACTTCTAATACAAATATTGTATATCGGTTAATATCTGCGTTAGAGGCGCAATAATCATATCGACTGCCGATTTTAACGGTGTTGCCAAGCATCTACCATGCTGACTCAGATCAACGTTGAACCAGCTTCGGCGGATCTAGGTGGGGCCCGAACAGACTTTAATTTCTGAACTAACGTCAGGTTTGATCTAGAGTCAGCGATGTATATAGAATCGGCCCGTAGACTTTTAAATATACGTTACACTGTGGTATTGCCGCGGCGGAGTGGCCGAGCGCATTGAGGCGCTATGCTACGATGCGCGAGGCCGTTTCCCGTTGGGGGTTCGAATCTCCCCGTGGGCATGGATGTTTGTGCCGTCTTTAGGATAAGTTAGTTCATAAATAGATTTTAAGTTTAGGGACTGATGACCCCGCAGCTAAGTCCCATAAGCTTTACAAACATTTGAACATTTTGAACACTGTGATATTAGTTTGTAAATATGGATTAAAGACTGAGGACTGTATAGGTAAAGTTTGCATTGTGTTTTATCATGTTACGTAGAACATAGTAACGAATGAAATACATACACACATCAAGTTTTATATATAATTCCATTCGAGCGGAGCTGGGCCTGTAACTATTCGCAAACTGTTTGTCATTTGATCGAACATTGACGGCCGAGTGCACCAACCTCGGTCAAAAGTTAATCGCGGTCAAGTCGGCATTTAACCGTGGTCAACTGAAGTTTCTGGTGCATTGACACCGATCAAAGTTAAACGAGGGAGTTAATCGCGGTTAAATTTGATCGCGGCTGACGCCCGGTTTTGTCGAGATGATCAGGGTTATAGGAGTGTGCAGTATCAAGATGGCGGCGCGTTTTGCTGTTTTAGACGGAATTGACAAAGATTTATTTTACCTCAATCATTTAAATCGGGATCAAAACCGGAACGTCGTGATTGTGGAAAGGGGGACTCTTTTGAAGATTACAGTGACAAAAAGTTCGAAGAAAGATTTTGTTTGTCCAAAGAAAATGTGGTGGTTGTTAAACCAAATCAGTGACAGGTTAGAATTTCCTACCGATAGAAATAACCCTATTTCGCCTATGAACAGACTATTGATTACGTTAAGAGCATATGGAACTGGTGCATTTAACATACTTACTGGTGACAACAGTAACATATATCGCGACGACACATTGCCAGGAAGAGCAGTTCGCCGCTCTATAATTAATCAATATTTCCAGTAAGGTAACTATCAAATTCAGAAAAAGTTTTGAATAAAAAATTACGATATGTTCCGTAACTATAATCGTAAAGCTTTCGTGATATTAAAATATGTTATCTGTATATTTCTGTTACCAGGTGAACATGCAGTGCATGGGAAAGTACGCTGTGAACAACAATGACATTTGAGTTGATTTGTTCGAAACAATAAATCATAATTTAAGTAATTATATAAATCTGTCTTAGGGTGTTCTTTTAATAATCATTTCTCTTTGCAATATGACTGGATTCGGTAAAATTTTACGACGCTTCTCGCTGGGCTCCAGTGCTTATGTTGGCAACAGATGAACAATGAAGTGTAGAATTGCGTTAATATTTTTCACAAGCTACAGAGTAAATGTTATTGCTGCTCGTTTCACTCGCAGCAAAATTAATACTGTACCTGCTCTATGGTTGAAAGGTTCTTGTATGTACCCTTGTCCGTTCAGAAGAAAATAATTTTCGTTTTAATTGAAGTTGTCACGACAAAATATTTATTGGTCATCTTAGTTGCCGTCATTACCATTGATCCCAACATAACCACTGAAGCCCGGCGAGGAGCGTCGTACAATTTTACCGTATTTACAATCTTGTACATACAAATCACGTGGTACTGTCGTCATTCACCAAAGATAGTCGAGAATACACATGTAGGTAAGCTCAACTAACACCTTTGCATCACTTGGGTGCCTTCCATTGCGCTACACGGACTTGATCACGATCAAATGTACGATTGGCTGACGACGGTTTGCTGACCGGTGATTAACGTTGGTGCACCGCAGAGACCTTTTAACCGCGGTTAACTTTTGACCGTGTTCTCGGAACCCTTGATTATCGTGCCTTTTGACCGAGGTTGGTGCACTCGGCCATGAGAGTCTAATTTTTATGTCGATTAACAAACTCATGTTATTTTTAATGGAAATATAATTTTCTGATCTAGGTTTGGTAACTACCAATAAATTGGGCTGTTCTGAAACTTGAAATCCTTGGCTCGAGAGAGGATCACGGAGTTTTTCACTTTGAGTTTTAACCTAGCCTAGTCTCACCCTAGGTAGGTAGACAGAGACAGAGGCAGGAGGACTTAGACTAATTGAATTTTGGAATAAATAAATACCCAAACAACGCTGCGTTTTCAGGTAGATAGTAGAGAGAGAAGCATAGAGAACTAAAAGCTAAGAAAGAGGGATAGAGATGAGGAAAATGAGAGATTACCGTCCATATCTAGCAATTGCGATGCAACGCTATGTGTGCTAGTTAAATATATAAAAATAATATATGCCATTTTGCAATTTTAGTTATGGGACTTAACTTCGGGGTCATCAGTCCCTAAACTTACAAACCACTTATAAAGGAACACTACAGATAACACAAACATCGATGCCCGAGGGAGGATTCGAACCCCCGACGGGAAACGGCCTCGTGCATCGGAGCATAGCGTCTCGATGCGCTCGGCTACTCCGCACGGTTCTTTTTAAATAAATTATATTACGACAAAAATTCATATATTTGTGGGGCACACTCGGAAATACTCAAGCATCATGATCATTACATATGATACATGTTTTGTTAAGAGATTCTTTATTTCCTTATAAAAAGTTATTTTCCTGTTATATCTGTCTCTAGATAAAAAAAATCAACCTTGGAACATTCTTGCAACCTCCGTAAAAAGCAGCTGGCCAGCAAAATTGTGCCACTGGAATGTTCTGAAAGACGAATACGGCGAGTCAAAAACACTAAACATTCTTTTCTCATTTTCTCGAAACTACATTTTCAGGACATTAGGTACATATATCTCCAAAATGGTTTTAGCTATGTTCACCATATTTCTCACAATTGAATAGTGGAATAGTATATTTGTATTATGTCTAATACATTGCAGAAATGATCTAAGTTTGTCATTCTGTATGTAATGTTAACGGTAATTTTTAGACAAAATAGTAGTGCATTGTAATCAGGGTTTTTCTGTTTCTTCAATATTCTCCAGACTACAAAATAAGAGGCATAACCTGTTTCTACGAATGTTGACAGCAGCCTGCCACAGTATAAATGCTGTTAGACTGACGATTCACCAGAAAATGGTTACAGAATGCGAACGTGTATTATAAAAACATTTATTAGGCAAAATATTGCAATTCTTAACTGAACAGAGGCACTGGGACCCAAAATGTCTTCCAATAAATTTCGTATTAGAGCTTCAACTGCTGGCCCCCGTGACCGAGGGGATTGCGGCGCGTCAGTCACGGTCAGCACGGCCACTACGGTCGGGGGTTCGAATCCCCTCGGGCCTGGATAATTGTGCCGTCGTTAGTGTACGCTAGTTCATAAGTAGTTTGTAAGTTTAGGGACTGATGACCCCGTAGTCAAGTCCCATAAGCTATACAAACATTTGAACATTTGATTAGAGCTTGAACTAATGTCATTTAGTGTTGGTACAAAATCGCGACTTCCTCCGCACTGTAGACAAAGAGTAATGTGCACCGAAAGCAAGGTATGAAAATGCAGCCCGTTACCTTTCACGTCCCCTTAATCACATCGGAAACTTTTTCGCATCAGTCTTTAAGTAAACACGATAGCTTTACCAATACACCGCCATTTTATACTGTTATAACTAACTATATTCGTGCATCTTGCTATCCCATGACTTCTGCCTCTTCAGTGTATTTGACTTCATGGACGATCGTGTAAGCTAGTTTCAGCCTTCTTAGTCGAAAGTTTCCCTGTGCTTTGCATCGGTCTATCGTAAAGTTTGAACATAGAGGCCTGCTAAAAATTATTTTTCTGTCGGATAAGATGTGCTTGTGGAACACAGTGTCAAACTAATGTTTTTGACAATACTTAGAATGAATGAAGAGATTGGAACACATACATAGATTCCACTACTCGCAAATAACAACATGGGGCAATCTACGTAGACTATCCTACGGACGTATCGCTGTCATCTTCAATTACTGTATGAGATACTCTGGACAGATTTGCAATTTAACTTCAGTGACTGGTCTACAGTATGCTAATCGACACCTATACACTGCCACTTATTTAAGAACATGTACCGGACTGTCATGTTGACCCGAGTAGCCGTTCTGTACTAAGACAGGCCACATAATTACGTTTCGTTGACCACTTTCTGCCGACGGGTCATAGCAATGGATTGTTAGGTATGTAGTTTGTAATACTAAAGTTATATCTGCAGTGCAACTAACATCAATCACCGTGAAATGGAAATAATCACAGCACGAAACGAAACGGTACCTCTGCACCCCAGTAATGAGTCTATGGGACTGTTAACTATTTCTTTGATCGAGTAGAACAATTGTATATATTGTCGACTTATTTTATGCATGGCAAACAAAATATTCAGGTACTGCGATAGTAGCACACATACAGGCATAAAATCTTTTCCATAAATCAAAATGCTAATTTCTGTGAAACAGTATAATGAAACATAAAGTGGCATAGCATAAAAATCCTCAATATGAAGTTTATATTGAAACTTTCCAAGCCACAAGGCCCTAGCAGTTGAATTCTGAAGAGGCTTTCTTACGTTAAAACTATTCTGTGCTCTCGAAAGTTCTCAGATCTTTTTACATTTTTATTGCTACTCGTCAAACAGATTTTTTATTAATAAAACTTGAAGCATTCTGTATGTACATTTTTTAAATTAGAACTCTTTGACTATAATTAAGTATATTATTATCAACCATTTTCAAAGAAGACACAGGGTAGCATAAATTATTCTCCTTAATGTCTTATCGTATTCGTTTAATTTCTGTAGCTGCAATTAATCTGTTTTGTCGCGGTTCGTTTCTTCAACTGATCAAAAAGCATTTTTGGCCAAATGAATACTATTTGCGCTAGCTTTATATTTAAAAAAAAATCACGTGTACTCTATATTGTAGGTTGGTAAAACGGAAAAATAGTCCACAAATTATGCTCGAACGACAAGTTAGCTTCAATTTTCGTATATTTTATTGCTAGAAAATCTTTTTTCTACGAGTCTGATAGTTATCTTTCCCTTTTTGCTATTCCAAAAATAGCTTCTATAACATCGACTACAAAATGAAAAACAATGAAATGAAATCGTGTCTAGATTCCTGTCACTTAAAAAGTAAAACTCGTTATCAACCAGTAGCAAAGGAGTTTTTCAGTAGATCTTCTGAATCCGAATCTCTGAAGAGAAGCACTGAGACCCAAAATTCTTCGAATATGTTACTGAATTTCAACAACACTTGATTCATGTCTGCGGTAAAGATATAACTTATAAACCTTATTTATACAGTATCGTTCTACAACTGTACGAGATACTGAAATATATCAGTTCATCTTCCAAGTACATTTGCGACAATGGATCAGGATGTCCTAGAACCTTAAGTAGGTCTTATTAATAAATATATTTTCTGGTAATTGAAATTTTATGAACTGACCACGTTATTCGTCTCCCTAAAAAATTAGAAAAGAAATGAAGAGACAATTTGCCTGTTCCGGTTTCAAGGCATAGACAGCATTGAAATTCAGACTGCGCCACAGCATTAAGTGTGTCCGTATCAAATTTGATTTGTCCATTTCAGTCGTTGCCTCTACGCTGTATCCAAAGGAACCATTCCAAGACTGTATATTTGACCGTGCCTCCGTGACTAAAACGGCTAAAGAAAAATCAGGGGGTTAACCACAGACCGCGCGATTCCAGTGAGACACAACGACAACATAATTGTAGGTGGATGAACACAGAAAGCCAGGCCTGCAACATGAAGAATCGGGCACGTACTGTTTGCGAAACGCGTAACCAATCACAATTGATCAGTGAGTCCTAACAGGGGGCACATCTGTTCGTCCAGTCTGTGAGATTAATTTGATTAATAACTTTACACACGGACACTTCCTAATGTAATTCATCTCGGTTACGAAGGGCCACATTCAAGTCCGCACGTGGTGTGAATTCATTTCTACTTCTACATTTGCACTCCGGAAATCACCGTACGAAGTCTGTTACGAAATTTTTGAAACATTCGTAATTTGACGCCAATTGAGTGTTCGAGTGAAATGCGGTTGGCATACCTGCATACGCCTATGTTGAATGTTGTCAGCAATTTCATTGTTGTATGTAATTTCATTGTTGTAGTTATTAGTCAGTGCTGTATTGAGTAGAACGTTGTGTCGCACAGTTTTCTTTCCGGTTTAAGTCTGAAGTAATAGTAGTTCCCAGGTATTTTGTGGAGTTTAGGGCCTTCAATTTTGATTGATTTATCTTGTAAACAAAGTTTAACGGATTTCTTGTCGTTCTCATGTAGACGACTTCACACTACTCATTATTCAGAGTCAACTGCCAATTTTTGCACTATAGTGATATCTTACTTAGATCGTCTGCAGTTGGTTTTTTGCCGCGTAGGAGCGGCCGAGCGCATTGAGGTGCAATGCTACATTGCGCGAAGCCGTTCCCCGTCGGGGATTCGAATCCCCCCTCGGACATCGATTTTTGTGCTGTCTTTAGTATAAGTTATTTCATAAGTAGTTTGTAAGTTTTGGGACTGATGACCCCGCAGTTAAGTCCCTTAAGATTTACAAAAATTTTAACAGTTTTTTTGCTCATGGTTTTGATCTTCAGATGATTTTACTAGACGGTAATGACGGCATCATCTGCGAACAACCTAAGAGAGCTGATTGGATTTTCTCCCAAATCGTTTATGTAGATAAGGAACAGCAGAGGACCAATAACAGTACCCTGTGGAACGCCCGATTTCACCTCTGTTTTAGTCGATACCTTACCATCGATTACTAAAAAATGTGTCCTCTATGAAAGGAAATCCCCTATCCAGTCGCCATATACCATAACCACGCAATTTCATTAAAAGCCATTTTGAAATACGGGGTCAAAAGCCTTCTGGAAATCAAGAAATACAGAATCAATTTGAGTGCCCTTGTCGATAGTACTCATCACTTCCTGCGAGTAAAGTGCTAGTTGTGTTTCGCACGAACGGCATTTTGTAAATATGTGTCGACACTGGGTCAATAGTCAGTACGCAGTGCTCATTCGATCTGTGTGTGGCCATGCTCCACAATTTTATGTTGTAGACATATTTTAAATTTTACTTTTTATTTTATGACATGGAGTGAGCCACATTTTATTTAACAACTATTTTAATGTGAGGTACATGAAATAGTTCAGAAGAAGGCAAAGTTACTTTGGCCGAAACCTGGGTCAAGGTTTATGCATGTAAACCATTTTTTGCGACTGGTCGGCTGATATTTTGTTGACTTTTGTATCGTATTCCACCGTTGCTGAACTGTGGCCATATTTAAAATTTTCAGTAAATCATTCTGTTGGAGATGTGTGTGTGTGTGTGTGTGTGGCATCTGTTCTTTTACTGCAGCCACTATCGACCAAATTGCCATCATCAACATCATCATCATTAGAGACTGATTATGCCTTTCAGCGTTCAGTCTGGAGCATAATACCTCTAATAAAATTCCTCCATGATCCCCTATTCAATGCTAACATTGATGCCTCGTCTGATGTTATGCCTTTTACTTCAAAATCACTGTGAACCGAATCTAAGTACTTTCTTCTTTGTCTATCTCGACTCCTCTTACCCTCCGCTGCCGAGCTCATGAGTCTCTTAGGTAACCATGCTTCTCCCATGCGTTTAACATGACCCCACCATCTTAGTCTGCTCGCTCTAACTGCTTCATATATGATGTTCATTCCCAGTTTTTCTTTGATTTCCTCATTATGGACACCCTCCTGCCATTGTTCCCATCTATTAGTACCTGCCGGTCGCGGTGGCCGAGGGGACTGAGGCGCTCCAGTCACGGTCTGCACGGCCACTACGGTCGGGGGTTCGAATCCCCCCTCGGGCATGGATATTTGTGCCGTCCTAGTTCGTAAGTAGTTCATAAGTAGTTTGTAAGTTTAGGGACTGATGACCCCGTAGTTAAGTCCCATAAGCTTTACAAACATTTGAACATTTTATTAGTACCTGCAATCATTCTTGCTACTTTCATATCTGTAACCTCTACATTATGAATAACGTAACCTGTATCCACCCAATTTTCACTCCCATAGAACAAAGTTGGTCGAAAGACAGAGCGGTGCACTGCTAACAGTCTTGGTACTTACTTCCTTCTTGCAGAATAGAGTAGGTCTTAGCTGAGCACTCACTGCATTAGCTTTCCTGCACCTCGATTCCAGTTCTTTCGCTTTGTTGCCATCCTGTGAGAAAATACCTCCCAGGTACTTGAAACTGTCTACCTGTTCTAACTTTGTTCCTCCTATTTGACACTCAATCTGTTTGAATCTCTTTCCCACAGACATTATTTTCGTTCTGGAGATGCTGATCATATCATAATCCTTGCGCCTCTGATCGAGCTCTGGAATATTAGTTTGCAACCTTTCAATTGAATGGGCCACTACAACTAAGTCATCCGCGTATGCGAGACTGCTTATTTTGTTTTCACCTATTTTAATCCCGCCCTGCCAGTCTAATGTTTTCAACATATGATCCATGAATAGTATGAATAACAGTGGTGACAGGTTACATTCTTGTCTTACCCCTGAAACTATACTGAACCACGAGCTTAATTTGCCATCTACTCTTTACAAACTCCTGGAAAATCTTATAGCCTCACAACGACAATTGCTCTCATTTCAAAATTGATCACGTCGCAGGAAAAAGTCGTCAGAGTCCGTCCAATCATGAAGTCTACCAGCACAAACTGATTAGAGCGCCTGTCCCCAGAAATGCCCAAAGATGTAACTCGAGGAGCGATTACCCTCGCGGTGAAAGATACGAGCCACCCAGAACGCGGGGTCTCCAGATAGAATCAGCCCCTTCACAATGGCCGCGCAGTATTAATTGGGCCGTCCCGTCGCACGCGGCGACCCCATGTATTCCGGTCGCCGATTATACCGGGGCTCCGTCGTCGCCCGCACGGACTCGGTAACGACGCGACGTGGTTTTCGGCCGGGAACGAGATTTGTACATAAGCATCGATGTCAATTATACAAGGAGGGACGCGCGGCGCAATAATTGCTGGAAATGCTAGACCGACCGGTCGGTCGTTAGCGACCGCAATTAACGTGGCGGACTCGGTAATTGCCCAATAATTCGTGCCGCTCTTTTGGCGAGTTCCATTTCCTGTCAGCGAGGGAGACTAATGCGGCGAGCAGCTCCCAATGCCGCCGCACGCCACCGCGCCGACGCTGCCGAGAAAAACGCCGCCACTGCGACGCGGACGCCTCCAGTGGTCGGCTTGCGCACGATCTCCGTCCCCCCTCCCTTTCACAGAAAAACAAATTTTCCTCGAGTTTCTTGCCGCTTACTCGTTTTGTAGCGAAACAGACGGCAAATATACACAATTACAGAAACTGTTTCCCCTCGCGTGTCGTGAGCAACTGTGATACATTTTGCCGGACACCTTCGCGCGCGGAACGTGTTCGGTCGACTCGGAACTGTGCGAGGGCAAGGCGAAGTGCTGCCGGCCAGGCAAAATAAATGACCGTGACATTTAAACGCGTAGTCGTAGAGTTGTCACTTCCTCTTGGGGAAGAAGCCAGCTAGTGGCGCGGAATCTTCCACTGCCCTGCACCGCGTTAGAATATTTTTGCCCTGTGCGAGGATGACCGCGCGGTCAGAGACCCCATGTCGGGGATCGCATAGCCACTCCCAACAAATGTTCAAATGTTTGTAGAGCTTATGGGACTTAACTACGGGGTCAAACCACTTACGAACTAGCTAATAATAAGGACGGCACAAATATCCACCCCCGAGGGGGGATTCGAAACCCCGACCGTAGTGGTCGTGCAGACCGTGACTGGCGCGCCGCAGTCCCCTCGGCCACCGCGTCCGGCCACTCCCAACAGAGGTTCAAATCGTATCTGAGACATGGTGTGTGTCTTGCCCTTCGCATAAGTTAGCTCCGGCAGACCATAAGCATTCGGACCGACTTCATCCGTCTGTTATCTTAGGAAACATATATAAACTTTTAAAATTCTCTCACTCGCCATTCTACATCTACATGGGATACTCTGCAAATCACATTTAAGTAACTGGCAGAGGGTTCATCGAACCACCGTTATACTATTTTATCTCCCATTCCATTCTCGAATAGCGCGCGGGAACAATGAACACCTCAATCTCTCCGTTCGGGCTCTGATTTCTCGTATTTTATTCTGATGATCATTTCTACCTATTTAAGTGGGAGTCGACAATATATTTTCGCATTCGGAGTAGAATGTTGGCGATTGGAGTTTCGTAAGCAGCCCTCGACGCAGCGATAAGCGTCGTTGTTGTGATGATTCCCATCCCAGATCCTGTATCATTTTTGTAACGCTGTCTCCCCTGTATCGTGACAATACGAAACGAGCTGCCCTTCTTTGGATTCTTTCGATGTCCTCCGTCAAACCCACCTGATAAGGATCCCACACTGGGCAGCAATATTCAATAAAAGGACGGACAAGCGTAGTGTGCTTAGAAGCCCAATTCGCAAATAAAATAGGTGAATACCAAAGTGGCTTCATTAAAGTCGTTCAAGAGCCGAACAGATCTATAACCTCCAACCATTAATCAAATATTATATCTAACTAGATGACCCGGTGAACTTCGTATCACTTACCTCTTAAAATAAACCATATTAATTTAAATCCAGTAGCTTTATAAAGGCTTCATCATATAGTCTAAGTATCGGCTCGATAGCTGGCGGAAAACATACAGTTTTTCAAATGGAACAATGGTTGTTTCTATCATTCACTGGATTTTTTGACACCAACTGTGTACAAAAAATTTTGAATGAGAATTTAACACGTTTAGTTTGGCAGTTACAACCGTTCAAAGTTTCGGGGGGCGGAGGCTGCGATAGCGTAGCTCACTGGCTGAGTGGCTAGCCCCTGGGGCACGGCCCACTGTCTCATGACCACCAGCCAATTCAGCTACGCTGTCGTAGCCTCCGCCCCCAAAACGTTTAATGGTTGTAACTGCCAAACTAAACGTGATAAAAATGTCATTAAAAACTTTTTGTACACAGCTGGTGTAAAAAATTCCAGTGAGTAATAGAAACAACCATTGTTCCATTTGAAAAATTGTATGTTTGCATAAAAAATACATTTTCTAGGTATTTTTCCAATCTATTTATTGGCTAACAGTAAGAGTCCTTGACTACCATCAATCCATTCTGTGAAAACCGCACACCAATCGTACTTCTCGTATCTCCATGTTTGCGGTGCAAGTACTACGTGATTCACCCTATATATATATGGTTCTAATATATAAGTCGAACATGAAACTGTAGGTAGAGAGGAAAGAAATTGGCAGATATCGTACAGGACTGTATGGTCCGTAATGGCGTATTACAGCGATAGCGTGTACAGAAGTATGGAAGAAAGGAAACTAAAAAGGGAAGTAAAAAATAAAATTATTTATTGACAGTTTATACGAAGTCTCCGAAAGAGCGGCCACCAACAGTGATACATGTTTCACATCGATAGTGCATAGATTGGTGTACATTTCAAAAAGACGGCCGCAGCGGATTAGCCGCGCGTACTGGAGCGCCGTGTTGCGGTGCGCGCGGCCGTCCGCCGTCGGGGGTTCGATTCCCCCCTCGTGCATAGGTGTTTGTGTTGTCCCTAGTTTAGTTTACCTTAGATTAAGTAGTTTGTAAGCTAGGGACTAATAACCAAGCAGTTGGGTCCCATAGATTTACAAACATTTGAACATGTCCGCCAGCAACAGACACGCAGGCGACTAGATCTTCTTCAGATGTGACGGGACTCTCATACACCAGGCTTTTAATATGACCCAAAGGAAGAAATTCAGAGAGGTTAATACAGGCGAACGGGGTGGCCAGGGAACTGGTCGACCCCGCCCTATACACTGCTGCCCGTAGACAACGTTCAGGTGATTCTGCTACCACATTAGCCTGGGAACAGCTAGTGGAACATCGTCCATAAGTTCAGGTAAGACCTACTCTAGGAATATGTTGTGCGGGAAAAAATAAATCCAGTGCTTGTAAACAGCTCAAATGTTCAAATGTTTGTAAAGTCTATGGGACTTAACTACGGGGTCATCAGTCCCTAAACGTACAAACTACTTATGAACTAGCTAAGACTAAGGACGGCACAAATATCCATGCCCGAGGGGGGTTTCGAACCCCCGACCGTAGTGGCCGTGCAGACAGTGACTGGAGCGCCTCAGTCCCCTCGGCCACCGCGGGGTAAACAGCACAATCTTCAGCGCTCTCTACTGGCTCAAGGTGTCATGACCGACCACATATTCTTTTACGAAATGTACTTATCTCGGTCCTTTCTACCGGCCGTGTCATTATCGCTAGTTGCCTTTATTTTTATGCACATAAGCTGATTGCTTACTGTGTTTTTTTAAAGCTTGCCCGCTGGGATAGTTCTGTGAGCCCATATTTACGTAAACGATTTGGGAAAAATCTGTACATGCATATACACTACACTAGTGGCAAGACACAAACAGTATTTACACTATGCAATAGGAATAGTGATTCTACGAAGACAGTGCCGCTAAAGTACAGTTACTAAACACACATTACTTAAATTCCTTCTTTAGTACAACAGATTTTAAATTAATAAGTTACAAACGTGAGTAACATAGAATTAGCTACCATAAGGGCAATGACATTAAATCTCCATGTTAAATAATTATATATTTTAAATATTGATATTCATTATGTCTGACATAATTATTTTGATTTAAATGTCTCTCTAAAAGTCTGTGGTCAGTTTCTGATAAGATGCTGCGAAATTCCTGAAAAGGAACAATTTTAAATTATTTCTTACCATCACAGGCTAGACTTTGTGGTGCCGATGCAGCTCGTAGTTTCTTCCTTCATGGTCTGCAATGATGTGTGAACCTGTAAACTTTTTAATTTAATTTCTTGGATATCAGAAGGTCTCTATGTACCGAATGGAAAATTCACTACCCAAACTGGAATTTCCAGAAGTATCTGTGTCTAATATAACAGACAATTTTATAATTAGCTTCAAATAAAGTCCCGTGTGTAAAATCTGCAGGTTCGCAATTCCAGGTGAGGTAGCTCTCGTTCTACTACACCAAAACAAAATTACATGTTGAAGAGATGAAATAATTGTAGACGAAAGCAGAACTTACTTTAAGTTGAAATATATATATATTGAGCGTTCGTAATACATCGATGCACTTTCCATAACATCCCAATAATAATAACATACTCCTATAGAATACTCTAAACTCTATCAGCAAAGAACAATCACGTTTTATCTTCCTAGCAATTACATGGAGATTCTCTATGTTCTGAAAAATACTTTACGGTAGATTTTGATATATATATTAAATACAGCAAACATTCTAATTAGCGTTGAAATTAATTTATAACAAAACAAAATCTTTTATCTACAATTAACAGGTATCTTACATCCATAACATTAAGTAGTATCTTTTAACGAACTGCGTTGTACAGGTGTATCACATACCAAACTCAGAAGCGGCGAACATGCAATTAGTCAGAAATACATGGGATCTATAACACACGAAGCGTTGCTGGTTTATTAATTCGGCACTGTACTTCGTACTAAACCACACTGCGCTCTAAGCTGTCTAGAGTCCAATTTGTTATGGCGTTTCTCAGCTTTTGATGTAATGATAGCAGATTATTTGGGAGGAATATCCTCACATAAATGATTGAGTTTGACAGCACTGCAAGTGGGACAGAGCGTAATAAACCTATGCCGTGTCACCGAAAACGGGTGTCCTCAGTCGAATGTAATGAGTGTTACGTATTGCTCTGGCTTCTCGCCAACATCATGCCAACGCCCGCTCCTCATCGTACTTGTCGACTGGTAGCTACCCAATTAGGTTCCTGTCTTCCCCAAAAGGAAAGACGATTAGTCGCTCCTCGGAACACCACAATTCACAGCTTTGGAGTGTTCTTGAGTTCATGTTGCATAATGCTACATTTATAATATACAGGTAAGAGTATGTACCAGAACTATATTCTGGGTAGTACTGGTACTTTTCTTATAAAGACTAATCAAGAAAATCTCTTTCATATAGCATCGATTATGAAGTCTTGCGACAAAAGTATCGAGATGCCAGAGATGTAATGAAACTAGTATGAATGGTATATCCACCTTACACATAAATGAAAGACTACTGCCGGCCGCGGTGGCCGAGGTGACTGAGGCGCTCCAGTCACGGTCAGCACGGCCACTACGGTCGGGGGTTCGAATCCCCCCGCGGGCATGGATATTTGTGCCGTCATAGTTCATAAGTAGTTTGTAAGTTTAGGGACTGATGACCCCGTAGTTAAGTCCCATAAGCTGTACAAACATTTGAACTTTTTTTTTTTAAAGACTACTTACCTATTATCAGTTTGACGTAATAACAACTCAATATGACGGCTTGTTAACCGTTAGAAGAAAAATTCAGTTCCCTGACAGCACATACGTTAACATTTGCCAACGGATGATCATTTTTCTGAACTATTGGTGTAAGATTTTGTTAACAGCTATTGTTCGGCAGCTACGATGCGGATTATTTGCATGCAGGAAATAGGAAAGGGTAATTCACCCAAAAGCACTCTATGTAATAGAATGCTTAACTCTCATCAAAAAGGCGATGATGAAACCACTGCAAATTACTGAATTACAATACTGAGAAAATCGTGATACTAGCTAAATAATAGACATAATACAGATTACGTCATAACAGTGAATTTCATACACATGTTGAAAAGAAGTCACATCTGTCATTAGAAAAAGAAAAATAGCTCTCTGCAGCCTCATACAAAGGATGAATTTCAACAGAATAAAAAATAAAATAAAAAATAGAAACCTATTCTCTTACTGCAGTAAGTAAAAAATGGATAACAAATGGTACAAATAAGTTGGATGAGAGATGGGCTACCATCAAATTACTTCAAAAGATATCAATAAAAGACAGTCCATAAGAAATAAATTGCAGGGCACCAAAAATTTTCAAAAGAAATCGAAGAAGATGAGTGGAGTCAGTTGGATCAAAGGAAGAAGAGAAACATTGAGAAGTGATAAGACAAATGTGGAAGAGAAGAAAGGCGTAACAGTTGAAATAATAATACGTAAAAGAAGAAGGAAAAATGAAATAGTTGTCACAAAAAATGTTCAAATGTTTGTATAGCTTATGGGACTTAACTACGGGGTCATCAGTCCCTAAACTTACAAACTACTTATGAACTAGCTAAAACTAAGGACGGCACAAATATCCATGCCCGAGGGGGCCCAAAGATTTTATTACACTAGTTTCAACATATTAATCTACCACCTTCGTAAATTTGATATTGGGTTAAACAACAGGTAAACATACTCAGGTAAGCTTTAGACGATAAGGGCACCGAAAAAGGTTAAGCAAAGTTATAAAGAGTTTCTTAAAAGATAAATTTTTCAACGGTACAGATGATTTTGTACTTTTCTGATACTGAACTTCTGTTGGTTTGTTTATGACAGTATAGTACATTTATTTTTAGCAAAAGTTTAATATTATTTGCTATTAAATTAATGTGTATCTGTTTTCATAAACATAATCTTTTATAGTTCCATCTCTATATGCCTCCGGATTACTTCTTGCTTAAGACTGTAATAAACTTCCGAAGAAGATACGTTAAGTTGTTGAAACTAATAAGGTGAAAGAAGTTTAATTATTTTGTCAAGTAGGCTCAACCACAGAAATCGTGTAAAAACACTAAAATATGACGCGTTTCAAGGGTCAGGCCCTCATCATCAGATAATCTGTACAAGAATCTTAAAACATGAGGCAATAAAAATCTAAAACGTAATAAAAGAAAATGTGGTTACTTCCCTTGTAACCGTGTCTACGAAAAAAGGTCCTCAGCATACTGTGCTTCGTCAGAATTCAAACCAGACCCCAGCACTGGCGGCGCATAACATTACCGAAATGCACGGAGTAAACAACACGACTGGGGCGCAGGTATGCACATGAAAACAAAAATCTCTAAATTCCATATATCATCCACAAGCTAGTGGGTACATTCAGGTATCACGAAATCATTTTCACAGTGAGACAGAGGTTGAAAATCACAATAAACGACTTTTGTTATAATAGGTCCACAAAGTTTTAAAAAAAGCTGTATGTATTAACTTGATCTTGTCCATTTAATGAAACGTCGCTTTTAGTGTTACGTATTATAATCTCCAGCTGTTCTAGCAGATCTAACTTTCTTCCCTTATCCTGTCTATGCAAAATCTTAAGGTCATCTTCAACCCGCTCTAATGGGTGGCCAATTTCGCGGATATGCATAGCTAAAGCGGACTTGTCAAAATTATTAAGTCGGACGGCGTCCATATGTTCCTTTTACCTAACTCTAAATGATCTACCGGTCTGACCAATGTAGTTGGCATTGCTACACTGAATCTTATAAACCCCTGCTTTGTCATATTTATCAGACTCTTGGATTAAGGTATTCCGTAATTTATGATGTAAAGTATTATTAATTTCAAAAGCAGCTTCTACTTTAAAAGGTTTTAGTATGTTGGCCACATTCTGAGATAGATTACCAAAGTGCGGAACCATTACTCTCTTGATATTTTCCGTGCCATTTTTATTTGATTTCGCACGCTGTTTCTTTCCTATTAAGTTATTCACTACGTTTTCCTGGTAACCATTCACCTTAGCAAGCTGTCTCATAATGTTAAATTCAGTGGTTCTGTCTTTTTCGTTCATTGACACTTTGAAGGTTCTATCGACTAAACAGAGTAGGGCAGAAAGTTTTTGGCCATTAGGGTGACAAGAGCTATTATGTATTAGAATGTCGGTTGTTGTAGGTTTCCTATATACTTTAAACAGGTGTCTACCATCGTGCTTCGTAATGTTAAAGTCAAGGAACTGAAGTGTGCCATCCTTCTCTTGTTAAACGGTAAATTCGATTTTCTCATGTAGGCTGTTAAATTTATTAACTATTTCAGTAATTTCAGTTTGTCCTCCATCCATCAATAGCAACGTATCGTCAATGTAGCGTTTATAATATAAGATTTTATCAACCGGGTGCTGCATATTTGTGAAAAGCCGGTTTTCTAGGTTATTAAATAAGTTTTTGTGCAGCTAATGATTAATTTTAGTTGACGAAAAGAATTGGAGTTATTTTGGTAATCCACATATATACGGCAATAAACTGAATTAAATCTAATAAGTCTTTAATGGGTCGTGTGGAGTGATTGAGAATGTAGCAGTGGTAATAATTTTGTCATAGACTGCTGACAGTAAGCTTACTCTTCTGCTTCCCCGCTTATATAAACAGTAAAATCCGTCCAGACACTGGGCTACAGACTCTCAGACGCGGTGGAGTAGCCGAGCGGTCTAAAGCGTCTCGCTGCGGAGCGCGCGGTTGCTCGCCGTAGAGGTTTGGAGTCCTCCCTGGGGCATGGGTGTGTGTGTGTGTGTGTGTTTGTCCTTAGGTTAGTTTACCTAGGTTTAAGTAGTTTGTAAGCTACGGACTGATGACCACGCAGTTTGGCCCGTTAGATTTACAAACATTTGAACATTTTGAACAGACTCTCAGAGATATTTAGATTCTCATAATCAAAAGCAAATAAATAAATAAACAGGTTTCTGTAAATGTAATTTTGCATCAGTCAGCAAGTTTGCTCATACTTCAGGCGTCTGATTAGTTTATAAAATCATACAAGTGGACTTTGGAATGTTGCGAACCGAGCACGAAGGATCTTACTTGACACGCTTTAATTTGCGAATTCTGTGCTGGCATGTAATTCGCGGCGACTGAAATGTCCTTCACACTTGACGGTTCGCTTCAGTCAAGCTCAGATCACTTCCTACGGTGAGTTAAACACCTTGGCATTTAATTATACGGTCGCCACTCAGACACTTGCCGCCCTATAGTGAGACTGTAATGTGGACAGAATTGATTTGTGAAACATAATAGTCTTTCCAAACGCTCGGTTACTGTCAATTTTACACTCACCATTGACTAGATGTAAGTGTGGAACATATAAAAGAGTGCTATATAAGGAATATAGCCTACGAAAACCACAGACTGCATGACAGATAACTCGCATGAAAGGTAGGCCCTAATGTGAAAATGAGTTCCTGGCCTACAGAAGGCTTTCATTTTAAATTCCAGTCGAAGCGGATGTCAATACTTTTAGAAGAACACTGTGCGCATTGAAGCAATAATAAGACACTACTCGCATTCAAAAGGACGACGGTTCATACAAGGTTGGTTAAAAATAAATGAGAACTAATATTTTTTCTAGAATGGTTTGACTGACGGAGGTACAAACAGTTACATACCTTCAGTATAATCACTTCCTTTATTTATGACCACTTGGGAAATATCCGTAAGGAGAAAACTATCTGCGCGTCTATTTGCCCTTATTGTCTCTAGGTCTCATTGAATTTCGTTGGCATTCTCCGTAAATGAGAATCATATAGACTTGTTCTTCGAAGGAATACATCATACACATTCTATTGCTTCGACGATATTAATCTTACTGTTCCTATTAGTTTTATACTAGAGAACCCGTGCGAATACTTCCCACTATTAGTGGAATGACAAAAAAGTTGGGAAAAATTGAAGTAGAGTTGAATGTTCACTCATAGTTTCCTTCAGAATCAATAAATTTAAGTGTTTAAAAGCGCAAGTGAAAGAGCTTGATCCACTGAGTGTCGTTAGGTCAAGAAAACTACATACGTTAATTAGCACCAAAGATATCGTAAAACAAACCTATTAAAATATTCAGTGCAAGGTCAGAAGGATACCGTGTTTGAATAAAAATAAAGGATGGAGAGACTTAATTATGATACTTGATGACAAATCTTCGAATGCTAACCTTTCGTTTAAAGCATAAATGAAGGATTAAAAATGTTCAAATGTTTGTTAAGCTTATGGGACTCAACTACGGGGTCATCAGTCCCTAAACTTACAAACTACTTATGAACTACCTTATCCTAAAGACGGCACAAATGTCCATGTCCGAGGTGGGATCAGAACCCCCGACAGTAGTGGCCGTGCAGACCGTGACTGAAGCGCCTCAGTCTCCTCGGCCACCGCGGCCGGCACAAATGAAGGAAATCGGTCGGATAGATCGGCTTGACCGACTGACTTTAATTTACAGCAAGGGCATCTTCATAAGAATTATACAGAAGGAAATCGCATTTGAGTATGGAAAATGGAAGGCGAAAGTTATATAAATTGTGATACCTGATGACAAATCTGTGGATGAATACCTTTCGTTTAAAACAAGAATGAAGGTAATCGGCTGGGTACTTGGGTCTGACCGACTGACTTTAGTTTTCGTAGGTTCTTTTAATATGTAAGATTGCGTAATCGTCGAATAGTGTTTACATGTAAACGGCATGTTAGGTGTATTCGCCGAATATTTACTGTTTTCACGATATACGAGAGAAAATTATCAGAGCATGTGCTTCGATAAGTGCCGAAGTGAGGCGGAATACCACTCAATCCATGATATGAAGAATGCAGCGATGCATTGATACCAACGGTCATCACATCGAACACCTTCTGTAAATGGACGTTCATGCCACATTTTCTACTTTCGTTGACCTTCTCAGACCTTACTATTACATATCGTTGGATTCATTTCGATAGCCCCTATTGGAAAGTAAGTACCAAAATATAGCATCTAATTAAAAAGAAAATAAATTGACGTTTATATCTCAGAAGCGACTCTACCTATCAATAAAAAACCAATATCATATTCTGGCCCTCGTTGTCCGATGCAACTTATGTCCCACAAACTTTTCAGCTCCTGTCATACCTTCGGAGTTATTCTTGGTGGCAATAGTTAGTGACTCAATCTGTATACTTTAAGAAGAATGTAAATTATCATAAATACTGAAATGTTGTTCAAATGTTTGTATAGCTTATGGGACTTAATTACGGGGTCATCAGTCCCTAAGCTTACAGACTACTTATGAACTAGCTAACACTAAGGAGGGCACAAATATCCATGCCCGAGAGGGGATTCGAACCGCCGACCGTAGTGGCCGTGCAGACCGTGACTGGTGCGCCGCAGTTCCCCTCGGCCATCGCGGCCGGCCATAAATACTGAATCACATTTTTGTAATTGAAATAACACGATCTTATTTTCAGTTGTGGTGACATATGAAACAATTTAAAATTCGATAGAAACATGTGAAACGACAGAAACTTAAATAATTCTCCCAAATGGATTTTCACTCTGCAGTGGAGTGAATGCCGGAATGAAACTTCCTTGCAGAGTAAAACCAATTTAATCTGGCAGGAAATTCATCGATAATAATTGTGCATTTCGTATACCCATTTTTCTACGGAATGAAGAAAGAACAAACTATTGATCGTAATGAAACAAAATTCATGTGCAGCTGACCAGCCAAGCAAAAATCAAAGGTTGGAATGTTTGTAAGGCTATGGAACCAAATTGCAGTGGTCATTAGACCCTATCCTTACAAATTACTTTAATTAACTGATGCTCAGCACAACACTCACTCACCCATGCCCGAGGGAGGACTCGAACCTCCGACGGGGAGTAGATGCGCACTCTATAGTAAGGTGCGTTAGAGAGCACGGACACTCCCGCGCGGCACCGCTCAAGCTTTCTGCATATAAGCATCAAGCCCTTTGAAAGGTTGGGGCAAACGGAAACGCTAAGCGGATTTTTAAAAATAACTATTAAAAAAACCTAATTCCAGATGTTTATTTTATATCACTAACAAGCTTATACATTATGTCAAAGTAATACATATTTCATTAATTTTTAAATTTTATTTTCAGTCCAGGATAACTGATACAAATGGAAGCTGCGCCAATGTCCGTTTGCCCCAACTATAGGGGGCCAAAGGACACTTTACTTTTTAAACACTGTAATCATTGTTACAATTATGGCAAACAAAGTAAGGCTCATTTCCATTTGCTACACACACAACATGAAACCAGAAAGAACAGACTAGACACTGCAGCCAATTTTCACCGTGTTTGTATAGTTTTTTGCACACATTGTGTGTATCATTATTACGGTTATCACATGTGGTATTGTTCGCTGCCTTCTTGTTTGCCGCCCTGGCCTTTTTCTGTTTTATATCAGAAATAAAACTAGGATCTCTCAGAATGGAAGATGTTCCCATCTTGCATGTGTCTTTGGCAGGTTCTGAAGCCAATGGTATATCACTCAGGTCCTGGAAAATTGTCTCATTCGCAGCATGTTTGGTGACCCTTGTTGTTGGCTGTGGTTGCAGTTCCGCCACTCGGTTAGGCCTATTTCCTGGTAATGTTGTCATCTGCACGTCTGCTGTTTGATTCTCAGGATGTCCTACTGGATTATTACTGAGGTCTTCATGCACAGTTGCGGGAGTAAACAAGTGCTCGGGCAAGCGATTGGAATTGGAGGCATGAATCCCACAAGCACTGAAGCCATTTATAGCATTCCCGACTGTAGCTGCACGGTTCCATGCTTCAGCAAAAACAGCTCCAAGTGACACTTTATTTATTCCTTTTCCTGGATTTCTTCTGACGTACAACCTGCAGGCTTCATTTTAAAATGTCTTTAGTGGAGCAAAGAAAGAGACATCAAGGGGCTGTAGCCTGTGAGTGGGGCAAACACAATAGATGCAAATTGTTGGCTGTCGCCTTCTATCTGTGTTCCCTTTACGATTACGGATCATTCTGTAAATAAGAGTAGTATTCAGTCACAACTACAGAGATTTGCTAAAAATTAAATTATTTGTCAGTTACAGATATTTGCTAAAGTTCCATAACTGTTTTATTAAGAAAAAACTAATGTGTCCGTTTGCCCCCACGAACAAGTGTCCGTCTGCTCCACCTGAGTAACATTTGAGTTAGTGTCATAAAAATAGAACGGATGGCACCACCAAGGCATATCGTCATACTGGCACGTGGAGGGAAACAGGAGTCCGTCACCGGACCAGGATAGAACCTCCGTGAATTCATTGAAATACCAATAACCTTTATTTCCCGAACAATATTCTGAACAAAGTCATTGCCTGCACAATATATGTTGCTTACCTGCGTTAGTTTACAAGCCAGAAGGACGCTCTGAATAGGTTATTTCAAACAATACTTATCACAGTCACTCGTATACTCTACACTGCAACAATCTGAGTCACAAGAACGGTGTTGCCAACTTCAACGAGGTAATTACACCACACTTCCTTACGTTCTGTCCGTTAGCCCCCATGTCCGTTTGCCCCAACCTTACCGTACTATAATCTGATAGATGGTTATTACACTGACAGGGTTAACGTCAGACAGTGTGTGACGCCTGATCCATTTCAGAGAAATAAAAGCCTGCTGTGTATAGAACAGCTTGCTTCGTTGCTCCGAAGTTGCGATATTTCATTGATGTCAGATCCGGAACACATACCAACTAAGTTTTAATTTGCTTCATTTTGCCGTTTAACACAATCGAATAACATTTGAATGGGGTATGGAATTATTTTGAAATATTGGTTCATTTAGGGCCGGTTTGTCCATCTCTCGTTAATCTTCTCATTAGTAAACGAGAAGATGCCTCTAACGTCCAGTTAAACTTGCTCGTTAAGTGCTCTGCGTTTATCATTGCCATATACACCTCTCGTTTGCTAACCTGGAAAAAACGAGAAGGTACAATAATTTCGACTATGTTGGTAATAGATACAAATGAAAGTGCCGTCTGAATAAACAGCTGTTCACCTTATTTGACAATCAGGGAAGAGTTTGGGAGACAGTTGTTATTTGGTGCTATGGCAAACAAACGTGAAAGAAGCTCAAATTTTACAAGAAGTTAATGAAAGAGTCTTATGTCCTTAATACAGAAATATGACATTGGAAGCGACGCTACGACATGGAAGGAAAAGGAAGCGACATTGCGGCAAGTGAATTGGATGCTGTCCATGGAACATGTAGGACAGAAAAAGTGCTTAGGGCCTAGTACGATAATATACTGCCAAGTGCATAGTACGTTAGTGGTAGCAATAAATTGCACATAGGGAAAAATGCACTGTTCCTATAGATCGGAGGAAGAAATCACATTTTAGGCGTTACACTAGGCGCAACAAGCATAAGTAAATACTGAATTAATAAGTTTGCACACATAAATAATGTATTCTGTTTTTTATATACATATATACATAACTAACTGTTGGACTCTTCAGATGGTCTTGGAGTTTTTCAAGCAGCATTTCTAAAGTAGTTTTTCGAGGACGAAATTGCGTAACAATTCTGCATCATCCCAGCATTCAAAAGGATTTGGACGAACATAAATACGTCTATGACGCCTTATAGGGGCATTGACCTCTAGATCATCAAAAATATTGACAACGTAGTAATTGTCAACCAAATCGTATTCGAGCCATTTTCATCATACCGATTCTCACTTAACTAGTCGTTACCCGTAAGTTTGTATTTTGATATCGCAACAATATTTTTAAGGTTATGTTGCGTATCTGCAATATGTCAGACTCACTTAACTGGTCGTTAGCCGTGTAACGAGCAGAATTTTACTCGTTAACAGCCAGTTTGAGGTCCTTTAACGTCAGGTTAACTCATAACGAAACATTGCCCAACGCAAGTCTCCACTAACGATAAGTCAAAATCTTAACTGGAACTTAACGAGACATTGACGAACCGGCCCTTACTGTAATATTCTTTCAATCAAGAGGGATTTTTCAACGGTCAAGGAAAAGCGCTAGAAAATAGCCACATAATCGTGAAAAAGAGCCATACTTCCAGACCCCAGTGAAATCATTTATTTGCCAGCCAAACGATACTAAAAGGAGCCAGTTGTATTTGGATGTAGGAGAGGTGATTTGGCAACACTGACTCGCTCCCCGGCAGTCTGGACCGGCCCGACCGACCGACGCCTTCCACGGCTCCAGCGGGCGGCGTCGCCCCGCCCGGCTCCTCCTTTGTGGCGCCGGCCTTCCAGGAAGCTTCCAGCTCCAGGCGCGACACGCTCCAGCGGGGCTCCAGCGTCACGCGTCACGCTCCACTTCCTCGGCGCCAAGTCGCCGCTAATCTGCATGGTCGGACGCCGGGCTCATTACGTTACCGAAAACTGCGTCACTCTCACCGACTACCCACAGTAGGCAGCCCACCATGACCGCCGCTCAATTCATCTACACTGCTGCCCAACCAAAATGGGACTTCTTACAGGACGCATCCAAATTTCAATCTTTCGTTTGCAGCGACAGAACGGGCACTTGACTGGTATTACAGCGTAGGCCAGCAGCGTCAAGTGAAAACTATATTCTTGTGTTGTGGTCTTCAGTCCGGAGACGGGTTTGATGCAAGTCTCCACCCTACTCCATCCTGACCAACCCTCATTATGACCTCATAAGATCGGCATCCGCTTACTGTAGTCATCTCTCGATCTCCCCTTGAGATTTTTCCAACACCCTTCCAATGTTAAATTCACGATTCCTACATCTAATTCTACATCTACATGGAATACTCTGTAAATCACATTTAAGTGCCTGGCAGAGGGTTCATCGAACTACCTTTATACTGTTTATCTCCCATCCCATTCTCAAATAGCGCGCGGAAAGAAAGAATGCCGGCCGCGGTGGCCGCGGGGACTGAGGCGCTCCAGTCACGGACTGCACGGCCACTACGGTCGGGGGTTCCAATCCCCCCCCTCGGGCATGGATATTTGTGCCGTCCTTATTATTAGTTAGTTCATAAGTAGTTTGTAAGTTTAGGGACTGATGACCCCATAGTTAAGTCCCATAAGCTTAACAAACATTTGATATTTTTTTTTTTTTTTTTTTTTTTTTTTTTTTTTTTTAAATAAAGAATTCCAGAATGTCTCCGTTCGAGCTCCGATTTCTCGTATTTTATGCTGGTGATCTTTTTTACCTATTTAAGTGGGACTCAACAATATATTTTCGCATTCGGAGGAGAATGTTGGCGATTGGAGTTTCGTAAGTAGCCCACGCCTCAGCGATAAGCGCCGTTGTTGTAATTACGGAAATGATACAGGATCTGGGATGATCCTGTATCATTTCCGTAACACTGTCTCCCCTGTATCGTGACAATATAAAACGAGCTGCTCTTCTTTGAACTCTTTCGATGTTCTCCGTCAAACCCAGCGAATAAGGATCCTACACCGGGCAGCAATACTCCAAAAAAGGTCGGAGAAGCAGACTGTATGCAGTCTCTTTAGTAGTTTTGTTACATATTTTAAGGGTTCTGCCAATAAAACGCAGTCTCTTGTTCGCCTTTCACACGACATTATCTACGTGTTCTTTCCGGTTTAAGTCTGAAGTAATAGTAATTCCTAGATATTTTGTGGATTTTGATGTCTAAGAATGTGTCCTACCAATTGATCCCTTCTTTTAGTCAAGATATGCCAGAAATTCCTTTTCTCCCCAATTCTGTTCAGTACCTCCTCATTAGTTACGCGATCCACCCACCTAATCTTCAGCATTCTTCTGTAACACCTCTTTTCAAAAGATTCTATCCTCTTCCTGTCCGGACTGTTAATCGTCCATGTTTCACTCCCATATAAGGCAACAGTCCACACAAATGCCTTCAGAAAAGACTTCCTTACGATTAAATTTCTCTTTTTCAAAAACCCTTTTTTTCCTATTGCTAATCTGAATTTTACATCCTCTGTACTGCGGCCATCATATATTATTTTGCTGCCCAAGTAACAAAACTCATCTACCAGATTTATTGTTTCATTACCTAATCTAATTCCTTCAGCATCGTCTTATTTTCTTAGACTGCACTTCGTTACTCTTGTTTTTCACTTGTTATTGTTCATCTTATATGCACCTTTCAACACACTGTCCATTCCGTTCAACTGCTTTTCCAGATCCTTTGCTATCTCTGACAGAATTACAATGCATCGACAAAACGCATTGTTTTTATCTATTCATCATGACCTTTAATCCCTTCTCCAAGTTTCTACTTGCTTTCCTTTATAGCTTGCTCAATGTAAAAATTGAATAATATTAGAGAAATGTCTTATTCCCTTAGCAAGCTCTGCACCCCTTTCATGCCCTTCAATTCTAATAACTCCTGTTTGGTTTTAGTACAAGTTGTAAATAACCCTCCGTTCCCCATATTTTGCTCCTGCTGAATTCAGTATTCGTGAGAGTTTATCCCAACGAACATTCTTAAAAATTATTTTCCAAATCTACAAAAGCTGTAAATGTAGGTTTGCCGTTCTTTAATCTATCTTCTAAGATACGCCGCAAAGTGAGGGTTGCCTTCCGTGTCCCTACATTTCTCCTGAATCCAAAGTCATCTTTCCCAAGGTCGGCTTCTACCATCTTTTCCATCCTTATGTAATTAATCGGTGTTAAAATTTTGCAACCATGACTTATTAAACTGATGTTTCTCTAATTTCACATGTTTCTCCGCCTGCTCTCTTTGGTATATACACAGTTCAAAATAATAATAATAATAATAATAATAATAATAACAAACAGTAATAATGCATCTTCTCCTGGAAAGACGACATGGATTTTGACACGATGACGACAGATGCCACATGGGAGATTCAGATGTATTGATAATGGTTTCAACGCCGTCCGCCAACAGATGCCGTGTTGACATAGCTAAAAAAAAAGTTCAAATGTTTGTAGGCCTATGGGACTAAACTACGTTGGTCATCAGTCCCTAGTCTTACAAACTACTTGAACGAAGTTAAACTAACCTAAGACAACACACATATCCATGCCCGAGGGAGGATTCGAACCTCCAACGCAGGAGGCAGCTCTTTCCGAAACGTGGCGCTCCAGACTGCTCGGCTACTCCCGCGCGGCTGTTGACATAATTACCAGAACGCCATCTGTGTATACCTTTTCACAGGAAATCTATACAACCATAAATCTCAGTGTAATATTAACGTGTGATGCATACAGGAAAAATGGCACAGAGGTGCACTCATGCTTCATACAGCCAACGAACGAGCTGTTAAGGGTTGAAACTGTGGCCTTCCTACTCTAAGGGCAAATGTTCAAATGTTTGTTAAGCTTAAGGGACTTAACTGCGGCCGGCCGCGGTGGCCGAGGTGACTGAGGCGCTCCAGTCACGGTCAGCACGGCCACTACGGTCGGGGGTTCGAATCCCCCCTCGGGCATGGATATTTGTGCCGTCCTAGTTCGTAAGTAGTTCGTAAGTAGTTTGTAAGTTTAGGGACTGATGACCCCGTAGTTAAGTCCCATAAGCTTAACGAACATTTGAACTTAACTGCGGGGTCATCAGTCACTAAATTTACAAACTACTTATGAACTACCTTATACTAAAGACGACACAAACATCTATGCCCGAGGAGGGATTCGAACCCCTGACCGTAGCGGCCGTGCAGACTGTGTCTGGCGCGCCGCAGACCACTCGGCCACTGCGGCTGGCTTATTGTAAGGGCAGCAGCGGCAGATCGTACAGCTACCACAGCACAAATAAGAACGTTTGTGAACCCAGAAGTGTCAACGCGGAGAATTGCCAACCATTTACTAGCAGTGAGACTACGAGAGTTGGAACTTAAATAGTGGCAACTATTTATTCACAATCGATACAAAAGCGTTACGTTTTTGCAGCTGTTACTGACATTCAAAGTAGTCACCAGCGTTGTGTAGAACCCCTTTGCCAGCGATGTGGAACGCGTAATATACAGTTAGCAGAGCCGGCTGCAGTGGCCGAGCGGTCTGCGGCGCGCCAGTCATAGTCTGCACGGCCGCTACGGTCGGGGGTTCGAATCCCCCCTCGGGCATGGATGTTTGAGTCGTCGTTAGTATAAGGTAGATCATAAGTAGTTTGTAAGTTTAGGGACTGGTGACTCCGCAGTTAAGTCCCTTAAAACTTAACAAACATTTGAACCGTTAGCAGAGCATGTTCTGTTGATAATGCGATTGGAGCGTTCTACTGCCCGTCGAAACTCTGGAACAGTTCTGTAGCGACTGCCACCGAGTGGTTCCTTCATCTTCGGAATCAAATCAAAGTCACAAGAACTTAAATCCGGGGAGTATAGTAAATGGTGCAGTACTTCCCAGTCCCATTGACCGAAGTGAGCAGCCACATCTTGCATTGTATGCGCACGCGCATTAACGTTCAAAATGATGGTTGGGTTGCGTAGAAAATGTCGCCACTTATTTCGCAAGGCTGCTCGCAGGTGATGCTCCAAAAAGGAATAGTAAATCTGTGCATTGACGGTCTGCCGTGGAGAGTCACCGTATCTTTCACCATACTGGGGCACTCCTCTTGAAGACCTTGATGGCATTGTCGTGCTGGACGACCTCTGGCAAATACAATCTTGATCTAGCTCCGTTGCTCCCGTTTCGAAAACACAGTGACACCGTTACGTTAGACAGCTCGGTCACAAGTGATTCTGTTTCTCTCGATTGTGCTCACGCCTTTGATGTGGGACGGCCTAGTCTATTTGCTCGGAGGTGAGGTAAGTATGTCAACAACGTGTGCTATCAGCGACAAAAGTATATTCCATGGCATAGTGCCTCCATAGCAATGTTGCCACTGTTTAAGTTCCAACCCTCGTACAAGGCACGCACACTTCTAGCCCGATTTCCACTCACGCAACAGTATCGACGTGCGAGGTTCGGCTGCTGCCGTATGAGGATTACTTGACAGTTGGACTGTTCGGCCGTAGTCTTCAGCGATGAAAGCAGATTCTGTCTGCACACTAGTGATGGCCGGGCGAGCGTTGTCTAGTAGACTTATACGCGGTGCGGTCGGTACGGGCGTGGGGGGACCTGGATCCGCCTATGCACAAACCACAACACACTACACGACATTGAGGAGGACGGCGGTACAGGTGCGCCTCCGGCCGCGATGATCAAGGTTTTTCGTGATTTCCCAAATGACTTCAGGAAAATGCCGAAATGATTGCTTTCAAAGGTCATGGCCAATTTAATTCCCCATGCCTGAGAAAAACTATCAAAGTGTTCGGCCCGTCTTTGATGATAACGGTATCGACCGCTCTTTTCTTTTATTTTATTTATTTTTTCATTTTTGCCAACTACATGAAATGGGTGAATCCCGACTGCCGAGGAGCAAGGAGGTGTATTCCTAGGTCGTGGGTTGGTCTGTTATGGTGTGAATTCTGGTATGGAGTCGACCATAGTTTGTTCTCTTGACACTGAATGTTACGCGGTATATTGAGTTGCCCATGCATCATTTCTATCCATCTTTAGCTTTCCAGCACTCACATGGTTCTGTACTAACAAGTTGAGAACGCGCTGTCACATAGCTCCCACGCCGTCTGCGACTGTTATCAGCAACCTAAGACTGAGACGGCCACCATGCGGTCCATATTTGAGACCCATGGGGCTCCATCCCCATCTGGGATATCACGGGACGCAGGTAGCGCGCTATGGATCCTGCACCGACAGACAGACCGGAAATGGCAACTTCTCTGCCGCGGTGGAGTGGCGGAGCGCTCCAAGGCGCTTTGCTGCGGAGCGCGCCGCTGCTCGCCGTCGGAGGTTCGAGTCCTCACTCGGGCATGGGTGTATTTGTTGTCCTTATCATAAGTTAGTTTGTAAGCCTAGGGACTGATGAGCGACGTAGTTAGGTCCTATAGACGTACAAAAATTTCAACAATTTTTTTTGGCATTCGCTCTGCAAAAATTTGGTGTTAGCAGGTTCCAGAGGAGTACCTGGGACTCGAAGACTCCCACGGCGTCGACGGCAGTGTAGAGGGTTACAGAATGACTATCCAATGATATTTCTTAGGTCAGTTAAAAGGTTCCTACACACGTTCCGATTTGTCGGGACTAATTTATCGGGGTGAAGGTGCCTCCCGACCAACTTTTCTTGTCGGATGGTTGGTCAGGCCTGACCGTCCGACATCGGACGCCCCCCCCCTTTCCCTTTCCCACCAACCACTTCACCCAACAAATTGTGCGTGTCTAGCGCTGCCCGCTGCCCGAGCAACTTCCTGCCTGCGATCGGCTGCTGTCTATACAGCGAACGCGCGAAAACAAAAACAGTTCGACAAGCAGACACCATAATACGGAAACGTTGCAATCGCTGCGTGCTGTTGGTCGGAACGTATGTAGGCTGCTACGAATTTGGTTGCTTCATTAGTCAGTTGGTGGGTCGGACGATAAGTCTGAGTGTGTATAGGGCCTTAATGGTGCCACAGTTCACAGTGCTCGAGAGTGCAGCATTCCTATTGACAGCATAGGAAGACAATGAAGCTGGTGTTTCACGGCGTGAAGCTTTCCATTGCCGTTGCGCGGTCGCTCGGTGCGGACCTGTTGGTCGGCGGCGCGCGCCCGTACAGTGGCTGCAGCGGCGCGCGAGGCGATCCCCGCTGTTCGGACGCGCCTCGATCTCCGCGGGAGCCGGACTCCCCGCCGCGAATCACCGGCCCTTATTACGCCAGCGCACAGTGGCAACTGGCGCGCCGAATGTCTAATGGCGCCAGTGTTTCACACGTTGTTGCGCGGCGCCACCGCAGCGCGCGCTTTTTGCCGCCGCGCGGCCCGTCCGCGCCGAACAGATTCCACGAAGCGATCCCCCCGGGATTTAAATATGTGGCTTATAACGTTTTTGAGCGGGCGCCCGGACGCGACGGGACACGGCGGCGGTGTCTGCGCAGCGGGAGTCCCGACAAATGAGAAGCGTGACTCGTATTGTTGCCGTCCCGGTTTCCATTAGCAACTCGACAAAGGGGCGCCAATCAGACCGGCCCGGAGTTTTCAACAACCAATTACCGAACAAAACACTGGAGCATCAACACTATTTAGAGATGGCCACGAGGCCCGGGGAGGGGACATTCCTTTTCGCGGCGTCGTTTTGTGCTCTGCCGGGATGGGTTCTTTGGGCCGGTCCCGCGAACGGCTGCTCTCCCTTCGTCCGCGGTGACAATCGTCAACCCGGTCGCTCACAACACACACACACACACACACACACACACACACACACGAGCGCGCTCGACTCGTCCGCCATTCGGGAGGGAGATGGGTTCGGCTGATTCTCGGAAAATCGTTCCGTTTTTTGGGCTTGTGTACATTTGACGGGTGCGGCCCCAGAAAGGTTTTTGTCGGCCGATATTGTTTGGATTGAGAGGGGCCGGATGGGGTTCCCATTGAGGTGCGGACGGACCCCTGCGGTCTGGCTGATGGCTCCGATGGTGTTGATCACCAGTGACTGCGGATGTCCGGATGCTGCAGCCGCCAGGCGTGACTGACGGTAAGTGGTGCGCCCCGCTCCGCTGTCGGATGCTCTACGGCCGGTTGATATTCGCAGGACGAACGCTGTAAGACTTCTAGAGGCTAAGATAATGCTACCATCATCATTTAGACTTGTTCCCGATATTGAGCGTTCAAGGTCTTCAGGCCTCTAACATCCTTCACAACAGGAGTGTTGCTGCAAAAGAAATGCGAAATGTTATTTAAACATTCAGTTGACTTTTGACACGTTTCATATTTATGGTGTATGTTGATACGAGAGTAAGTCAATTATAATTCTCACAATAGTTATAAAGGTTTATTGTAATCAAATAGTAAATTTAGAAAATATCATTTTTTGAGATAATCTCCTTGAGTTTCAACGAACTTCGTTCATCGTTGTACAAGCTTCATGATGCCCTCCGGAAAGTAGGTTATCGGTTGAGCTGCGAGCCAGGAATGCATCCATCCAGCACGGAACACCGTCCTGGATTCCAACGGCCTCGTATCACTAGCAGTCGAGATGACAGGCATCTTATCCGTATGGCTGTACCGGATCGTGCAGACACGTCTCGATCTCTGAGTCAACAGATGGGGACGTCTGCAACATACCATCTGCACGAACAGTTCGATGACGTTTGCAGCAGCATGGACTATCAGCTCGGAGACAATGGCTGCGATTACTCTAGACGCTCCATCAGAGACAGGAGCGCTTGCGATGGTGTACGCCACGACGAGCCTGGGTCCACGAATGGGATTTTCTCGGATGAATACAGGTTCTGTTTACAGCATCATGATGGTCGCATCCGTGTTTGGCGACATCGCGGTAACGCACATTGGGAAGCATGCATTCGTCATCGCCATACTTGCATATCACCCGGTGTGATGGAATGGGATGTCACTGGTTACACGTCTCGGTCACCTCTTGTTCGCATCGACGGCAATTTGAACAGTGGCAGTTGCATTTCAGATGTGTTACGACCCGTGGCTCTACCCTTCATTCAATCCCTGCATGTTGCAGGTCCTGTACGGGCCTTTCTGGATGCAGAAGATGTTCGACTGCTGCACTGGTCAGTACATTCTCCAGATCTCTCACCAAATGACCAATTGAAAACGTCTGGTCAATGGTGGCCGAGCAACTGGCTCGTCACAATACGCCAGTCACTACTCTTGACGAACTGTGGTACCGTTTTGAAGCGGCATGGGAATCTGTACCTGTACACAACATCCAAGCTCTGTTTGACTCAATGCCAAGGCGAATCAAGGCCGTTATTACGGCCAGAGGGGGTTATTCTGGGTACTGCTTTATCAGGATCTATGCACCCAAATTGGGTGAAAATGTAATCACATGTCAGTTCTAATATAATATATTTGTCCAATGAATATCCGTTTATTATCTGCGTTTCTTCTTGCTGTAATAATTTTAATGGCCAGTAGTATATAAAAAGTCATATACAGTGTGTATCGCATAATTGTTACCTGCATTTTCCATTTAGTTCAATCCTGTACATCAGCGCACTGGCGTGGACACCTGTATACCAAAAGAAATTGTTCTCAGCTGCAAGTACGCCATATATAACCCAATGTCCTAGCTTATGCAAGCCCCATAAATAAGGCAAAAAGGCGTTCATCAAGAGTGTTATCAAGACAGCGCTCTTTCACGTGAAACATGGAGCACGTTAAACGATGCACTTTTCTTGAAGAGCCTCTCTATTGTTCTTTTACATCGCATACCTTAGATCACTTTTTAGACAAACTGTTACGGCCCATCAAATGGCTCCTTTATGCTCCAGCTACCTGACAAAGAAAGTGACTTTTACGCTCCACAAGACCTTCAAATTAGTTTCACGTAAAGGTCCAGACTGATTCCATTATTTTATTGGAAAGCATCGTTGTTTGATGGAGCCAAATTTCTTGATGGCTAGTCACACTATTTGACATTAGTCACACATTCTGTGCCATCGTAGAAGCTTCTCAATTCACTTCTGAAACACAGAAATATTCCGGTTACAAATGTTCAAATGTTTGTATAGTCTATGGGACTTAACTACGGGGTCATCAGTCCCTAAACTTACAAACTACTTATGAACTACTTGCTAACTAGGACGGCACAAATATCCATGCCCGAGGGGGGATTCGAACCCCCGACCGTAGTGGCCGTGCAGACCATGACTGGAGCGCCTTAGTCCCCTCGGCCACCACGGCCGGCATTCCGGTTACAATATTCATTAATTTAGTAATGATTTATAGCGACGTTGTTTTTCATGCATGTAAAACTTTTAAATTGACGGTTTCGGGAGAAATAAATAAACAAGAAATTAATAATTTGAGAAATGTCGAAAATTTTTGCTCATATAAAGTTTTAAAATTTATGTCTTAGAAGCATTACAGTACTTAAAAAGTCGTACATCAGAGACAGTTAAACAGTTAATACAATGTCTCACGGACCTCTCTGGAATTACTGCGATGCATTTTATGCACTTTAGTCGATTTTATTCTGCCATACAGTATATGAACATGACGATAAAGGTATTTTTTCTAACGCTTTCATGTATCGTCTAGTTGAAATGTTTTTATTTTTTTTTTATTTTTACTTTCACTTTTAACATCATTCTATAATGGCGATGTAATATTCATAAAATTCCTCATTGTTGTGTTTCGTCGCTGTCGCTCGGCCTTCGTGACATTTCTTCATTTATGAAATTATTGATATAAGTGTAATTTTTTACTTTAACAGATATTTGTTTTATTTTGATTAATGTTCTCACTTTACTACTTTTTTTGCAAGTTTCTTCTTTTTTAATTTGCAGGCATCAAACTGGATAGTTTTCTCAGAGGAACGTATTTTCTTTCATAGTAAGGCACCGCTCCGGTAAAATGAATCAAAAGGTTTGCGAAAGTTTGTAAACTCCGAAAAACCCTGGTTTCGTCTCTCTACTGTGGGGAGTATTTTTTGATTATTGTCCGCACGCGCATGAATGTGTGTGTGTGTGTGTGTGTGTGTGTGTGTGTGTGTGTGTGTGTGTGTGTGTATTGTGTGTGTTTTTACAAAGTTGGTCAAGAAGATTTCATTCAGAATAACGGCTAGAATTCTACCACAGAGACCATAAAATTCCCTTATTGCAGATTAATATGATCTCTGATCAAAGGGATGGCCTTGCCATGGCAAATTCTTTAGCTGGCTCTTTGGCGGATATTTACAAGAATTTCATCGAACTAAAATTTTTTTTAATGGCCCACAAAGTGCGAACAAAATACTCTACTACAAAAGGTAGGTACATGACGCAATAATTCTATACCAATGCCCCAAAGAAGAAGTAGATGCGTTGCTCACTTGCTATCCAATACTAACCCCAAATTAATTTTCACAATCGAGCATGAAAATAATAAAAGCTTAAATTTTCTCGATTTGACTACTTCCAACTGTTCTACAATTTTTAGAAAGCCAATTGCATCTGACGTGTTTACTAACGCATCGTCTTGCTATCCATTGAAGTACAAGAATGCATATTACGCTCTATGGTCCCCAGACTGTTAAAATTGCCCCTTGAACCTACCGTTGTACAGAAGGAATTAGACATCTTAAAACGAATTGACACTGCTAATTATTTTAGCACTGATGTAGTTGACAACTTTTTTTATAGATTACAAAAGTCTATTAAGACCCCCATAGCCGACAATGAAAAATTTACTAAGACGGCTTACATGGGAAATATTTCTGACAGAATAAATAAGTTATTTAAAAATACTGACGTAACTATTGCGTTCTCTACCAACAATCTCTTACAAACTAAACTGAGGCACACGATTGGCACATGCAGTAATAGATTTTTGAATTCAGGGATCTATAGAATCTCATGCCAAGACTGTGAAAACAGTACATTGGACAGACAAGAAAAAATTTTGCTGTGCTAAAGGGACATACAAGAGGGGTTTCACGCAGCAAATCTCTGTTTGGTCAACATATGATACAGAATAAACATATAGAAGGTTCCATTGACAACAGCTTAATGATTCTGCATAATGCACCTAAGGGATCACTGCTTAATACCCTCGAACAGATGGATTTTTATGCACATTTTAAAAACAGACCACTATCTTTGCAGAATGAACAACTCGATTTTAGAGAAAAATATTTTTTCGAACTGTTTGACGACCACTTGTTACTGTTCCACGAGTGCCTCCTCCATCTTCTAATCATCCCAAGAAATACATATAAAGAATAGCATACCGTGTAGACACTTCTGTAACAAAGTTATACCCATAGCTTAGCATAATGAACATTTTGTCTTGCGTTGAAATTCTTTTAATAAGCAAGTTTGATAAGTTGTTCTCAACAACAGTTACTTATTTTGTTGTGTTATATAATCTAACAAATATTATATTGATATACATGCATTCCTTTGAGAGACTACTCATGTCGCCTGTGAAGTAGGATGACAACTTCAAGTTTCTTTCATAACTATTCAAAGACTGTCATCCCTGTGCACAGTCGTTAGGAGTGACGGTGCCAATGTCTAGGTCCGAGAACCAAATTGTGGCAGTTAATAGACATAATTATGAATCACAGCTGGATTATGGCGATTCTCTTCAGATCGTCAACCCATCGTCTCTTGCTACGAGCGATGCGACGAGCATAGCTGGCTTGCAACCATCGATACGCGCAAGTCATTGCAGCAGCAATGAAGTATTACTGTCTCTGGTACCAATATGCCCCGCTAGCTTCTTTAAATTCCCATAGAGGGCAGCTAGCTAACAAAATTGATAAAACCAAGTGTTTTTATCTTTATTTAAAATGGTTTTCTCTAAATTATTAACAGTCTTCATAAATGTAATAATGTATATGCTCTTCTATATTTATCCCCTTGTTTAATATCGTAACTGTAGCCTGTAAGACAACAGCAACAACAAAATTATTAATCAGTACAGTATTAGCTCCCAATACTGTAATGCCGCATGTGTGTGTGTGTGTGTGAGGGGGGGGGGACCTGGCCATATATAAGCTAGAGTGTTACTGAAGTACTCCGCAAGTGATTTCCACGGCCAAATGTTTCTGATCCGCCCACAATCGGCTACCATGGGTATAACATTTTACATTGTTATTATTTTACTGTTAGTTACCATAATATCATCTTCTGTACATCTTTCTTAATAATTGTTACTTCATTGTATTGCAGTCGGCATGAAAATGGTCTCACGAGCAGACTGAAACCGGTTGCCTAGCAACAATAAAAATTCTCTTGTGATCGAGGCTGTGTTTTCAAAAATATGATATCTCTGGTGTTTTTGATCAGATATTTGAGAGAATCTAAATCAAGACTAATTATTACACAATGGAGTTTTGTTCGAATTTTCAGAGCCAAGTTATGAGTGGATATGGACAAAGGGTGTAAAAAACTGAGATTTACGAGTCCTAGTTGTTCAGAGAAATATTTAGCTGTCTGGTGGTATGCTGAATATGTAAGGAAAACGTTGAGCCTCAATCAAGAGTAGAGGTTGAGTCTCAGTACGCGCTAATTGTACTCTTCATTTATTTCATACTTCAACTTGGCTTGCCATTTTTTCTAGATGTAATTGACTTATTGCGATGTAACCGACGCCATTCGCATTACGGTTTTTTCATGCTATTTAATGCATAAGAAATAGTACCGGAATCATTAAAAAACACAGATCTGTGTTGAAAACAATATTTGTTTACGTTTCAGACTGTCTCATTACTTTCAAAGCCCCTACCGTACGTTAATTACCGTACGTTTTCAGTATCTGTTGTCTCAATGATATTTGGGGTGAAAGAATTACGTGGGACACTATGTATTTAGTGATCTGAGGGAAAATTATGAAACGAATTTTTCTCTAAATTTTCACAGCAAAACGTTTTGCGGGGGAAAAACTAACGAGGTATCGAATTTACCCGTGTGAGTCCTAGTTCTGAAAAATGAAATGTAACTGCTTGAAAGTAATCAGGTTCATTACGAAAAACTGAATTTGTTGTTTGAAAGATTATGTTTGTCTGACATTTCATAGCCAAAGGAGATATGAAGTTATAATATCAATACCTGTGCAGGAAAATTTAAGCACCGATTCATAATATTGATCATACAATAAGGCCAATAAAACTTACATAATTCGAAACGCACAGGGTGATTGTAATTAAAGTTAAACTTTCAAAACGCTGTAAAAATAACACCACTGGCCAGAATCTTCTTCCTTTCCTTACATTCCAAATGGCCGCAGCAGGGCAAAAAAGGTTACTGATTTGACTTATGCGTTTTCTCTGTGTGTGTACGTTTGGGAGCATTTATTTATTTATTTTTCCATTCTTTTCATAACAGCCTCAGCCACTGCAATGAGTTGCCGGTTTCAGCTAATGTTATTAAACGGACTACTGAATTGTCTTTCGGGAGGTCGAGTTTTACATTAAAAGATTTTATTGCTTTAAAATAATAGCACTAACGAAAGAAAACTGTAATCATCGATTTGCTGGAAAATAGAAGTGTTTAATGAAGAGCTGCTTCTGGTTACGTAAATTATGTGTCAAAAATTTCATTTCTTCAAGGTCTAGCTATTTTTCACATAAGAAGTTACTATTATGTGACATCGAATTGTGCACAAAACGTTCTGAACGAAATGGGAATATAGGAATCCTTAAAATCGGTCAAATGTTTTATGTACTGTTTTATAAAAAAATAAACTGATTGGTCTTCATAATCCTCTAGACTAATATTCATTAGCATTCTTTAAAATTCTGAGAGACTATGTTAAACTCTTAAATATGTGTGTGTGTCTAATAAATAATAAGTTACATGTCTAAAAGCAAGAAATAGAATGGAAAAACGTTGGAATAGGTTTTGGATTAAAATGAAAATCATGTACAGGAAATGATGTGCTAATTGAGAATTTAAATTTCGAAGTTTAACATAGACTGTCAGAATTGTAAAGAATAATAGTGAATATTTGTCCGGAGAACTGGAATTTAATGTTGCGTAGGGCTGCATTTGCTGTACACGGTTCATTAAAAGACGCGTCAAATATTTCTTTACTATTTTTTATTTTTGAAATTAAGTGTTTCTGACGCTCCTAGCAGTCGCATTTACATCTATATTCTGAAGACAGTTTACAGTGTGCGGTGGAGGGTACTTTTGGCATCATTATCGTGATCTCCCTCCTTGTTTCAGGAAATAATATATTGCCCGAATCTTCTCGGAATTTCAGCAGCAAACCTCTCTACGTGCTGCACAACGCCTGTTTTATAGCGTCTGCCACTGACGTTTATTGTGCATTCTCGTAACGGTCTCGCATTAACTCAACCTACCCATCACGAAAAGCACCGCTCTTCACAAGATCTTCTCCATTTCTTGCACTAATCGAATCTGGTAAGGTTGCCAGGCCGACGAACACAGCTCAAGGGCCGGCGCACGAGTGTTTTGTGCTCCACTATTATCCTGGGTGAATTACATTTCCTTACGATTCCCACAGTGACTCCAAGCTTTGGCACCCGGTTTTTCAACAACACGTTACCGGTAATTCCACTTTAGGCTGTTCCAGACAGTTAATCCTACAGATTTTACGGTTATGAATGTTACCACTGGTTTATCGCAAACAGCGTAATCAGAGGGTAATGACTCATTTGCTGCTATACTTTACATATATTACTCCTACGGCGAATATTCTGTAATTTCGTAAATATGTGTGATTAGCGCCACCATCCAGTGTCACAATAAAGTAATTTAGAGTAACATTCTTCTTACTATTTACTTATATTTATCATATTCCGTCGGACCAAATTGAGGAGCAAGTCTCCATGGTCCCTGAACTAAACAGTACATCAAATTGTAACATAACAGTAGTAATAAAGTAAGACTCATAGCAATCCTATGTACACGACAGGTCTCAGCATAAGTAAAAATAACCTACAACGTAACACAGAAATTAGCTTATTTAAAAAAAATTTACACGTATTCCTCGATAGAATGGAAATAGTGAGTTACGAGGAAACTTTTCAGTTTAGTCTCTAAGTCCGAGGATTACTACTGAATATTTTGAGTTATTGTGGCAGTTTATTGGATGCGGCAGAATACGGCAGAATACTGCACACGTTTCTGCACTAAGCTCAGGGAGGTGGGATCCAAATGCAGATTCTATTTCTATCTGGTAACTGGGTGTAAGTGGTAAGTCTTGGTAACAACCAAATTTTATTACCAGCAAACGACATTTTAGGTCATATGTATTGAGAGTCCAATGTCAAAAATCCCAGGCTAACTAAACAATGGTAGACAAGAATTACCCGAGCATACGTCACATATTGCTCGAACCGCCCGTTTTCTACGCAGTGAATAGAGGAAGTACCGGGTGATCAAAAAGTCAGTATAAATTTGAAAACTTAATGTAGATAAAGAGGTAAAAATTGACACACACGCTTGAAATGACATGGGGTTTTATAAAAAAAAAGGGTTCAAAAAGTTCAGCAAATGGCGCTTCATCTCATCAGAGAAGCAATAATTAGCATAACAAGACAAAGAAAAGATGATGTTCTTTACAGGAAATGCTCAATATTTTCACCATCATTCCTCAACAATAGCTGTAATAATGTTGTGAACAGCACTGTAAAGCATGTCCGGAGTTATGATGAGGCATTGGCGTCGATGTTGTCTTTCAGCATACAGTTGCGACTTCAGGTAACCCCAAAGCCAATAATCGCACTGACTGAGGTCTGGGGACCTGAAAGACCAAGCATGACGAAAGTAGCGGCTGAACTCACAATCATTACCAAACGACGCGTGCAAAGATTTTTTTGAACTTTTTTTTCTAATAAAACACCATGTCATTCCAAGCATGTGTGTCAATTTTTACCACTCTATCTACATTATCTCGTGAGTTATTGAGTTTTCAGATTTATAATGACTTTTTGATCACCCGGTACCTAAAAAATAACACCATATGTCATAAACGACTGAAAATGACTAAAGCAGACTATTTTTCGTGATGAAATACTTTTTATTTCAGAAACTGTTCGAATGGTGAACAACACAGCATTTAGTTTTTGAAAATGTTTCTGAACATGGGCTTTCCACGACAGCTTACTATCTGTCTGAATGTCTAAAAACTTGAACTGTTCAGTTTCTTTATCATATGCCCAGTCTGTTTAACTGCAAATTTTCTGAACTAATCTGTACGAGGTCAGGAATCTAATAAATTAGTTGGTCGTTTCGATCTAATTTAATATTGCATTAGATTAAAAATTCATATTTATTCAAATAATTATTTTAAACTTTTTGAGGATATTAACTTTTTTATTTGAACAATTTTTTTTATTATTAGCTTTTTATCCATGCCTTCTGGCATATGTCACGTACAAAGCAGACGTCTTCTCTCTCTGTCCATCTCTTCTTCCCTCCCACTGATTAGCCGTCCCCATCCGCTAGCATACCGCCTTTATCGCATCCAACACTCCCTACAGAACACACAGGTCTTGCAATAGAGACGATATGGAAGGCGTTTCCAAACTTGTCCACCACGACTTGCACCCATACTGAACAGACAGACAAGAAACAGAGTTCGGAATTCTGTTTCAAATTTGGTTCCAAAACTGTGATCTGCGGAAGACTAGTGTTCCGTTGGAAGTGAATAAATCCTCCACAGAACTGTTTATTAACTTGGCGATTTATTTTTTAAAATTTTAAAATGTTATTATGATCTAAAAAATCGCTAATTAAATAAAGTCTCAGTTTTAATTACTTTATTGATTACATTAACCTTCGAAATAAACATGGTGTTTCATTGAAATACGACGTGTTTTTCGAAGTGTTTTGTCAGAGAGGAAGTTTTGTAATCCCTAATCTACCTCAGTGGAGAGTTACTTTATAATCAGATCCAAAATACGTTTAGTACAAGGAGACCGTTAAGAATGCTATTTCATTAAAAAGATGTTAGCCCTTTTGCTGCTCTAAATGTACTTTTTGCGTTCTGTTGTAGTTGAAGTGCTCACCTGTGAAGAGAGAGAGCATGCCGCCTGCTGAAATATAGTTATCATATCGTTATAAGTAAACTGTTCAGTGAAAAACAATTTCCACATCTTACATTTTGAACCCTTCACTCATCTTGCCGAATACAAAAGATCGACACCTTATCATTCAATATTAGCTAAAATTTGCAAGAATACCTTGTTTTGATTACTTTAACAGTTTGAGAAATGTAACTATTAATATGGCCGCATGATTTCCGATGCACTGCCACTGAACTGAACACGTCGCTTGTCAAATTAAAAACGCAAAATCGCGATAATGAATAAAGGTATCGACCTGTTCTTAATTTTAAATAAAACTTTGATATCGTATCGACATGCCGTACAGTGTAGTGTATAAGCTAAAATCAATCGTACACAAAGCCCACATAATGCAATTTTATCTCAACAAATTCTTTAAAAAATTTCCACAACTCTACTTAGAAATTCAGTCTTTTATCGATCGATGAAACGAAACTGTAAGATGTGCTAACATCATATTGTTTGGCCCAGTAGTTTTATTATAAATGACTTGTATGCTGCCACGTTCGCACGAACTGAACTATACACACTTCACGCGAATTTTCGTCGCATTTAAAACGCTGTATTTCGAGGATTAAATGAGATATTGATCACCTCTCAATTTTCAGTAAAATTTATATATCTATATTTCGTACACTGCAGTGTGTAAGCAGGAAACAACTACATAAAAGCCTTTGCAATGCGATTTTAACTATGCAAATTACTTAAAAATTTTGACAATAGTTTGTTTAATTCCGTGCAGCACAGCACAGTAATATTGTAAGAAATGTCGAAAAATAACTCAAACAGTCCTTTACCTGTTACCAACAAAGCTTTTCATGTGAATGTGTTGCCTTTTTTTGATAAAATAAAATGCGCCTCGTTTTTTATTGCTGAAGAAACGCCGTGTCCCAGGAGAGGCAAGCATGGGTTCCCATAGGTGGTGTCTGTGGCTTTAGTATGACTTCGTTTGTGACTATGAAAAAGGGCCTAAAATTATAAAAGGTGACACAGAACAGTAAAATGTGTAACAACATCTTACAACATACTAATATGTGTATTAATTTCATCTGTGATCAACTTCATATGAGTGCTAGAATATCTGCACTGATGATGATCACTCTGTGATTGATATTGATTTGGTGTTAATAAAGCAAGGATTACAGCAAATGCTGCTCATTCCATACGTTACATCTGTCATACTGTGGTCGTGGTGCACATCTATCCATGAAATGGCATCGAATCTCACCGTACGAATTATGTAGATAGTCTCATTCGTCTGGCTTTGATGGCCAAACGGGCAAACGGATAAAAGGTGTTGAAGCAGATGTGGCAACTATATCATTTCTATCGTGAATTATAAACAAGATTTCCAGCTGCTTCAATAAAACGTTTTCTCTTGATCGAGGGTATGTTGCAGGGCGCAAAAATGGTTATAGAAACCGTCTTTTAAGCGGTTTGGAAACTATACCAGTCTTAAAGTTTATAAGTGAAATACGAAGCAATCATTGTTTTCTGAATGTACTACTTTCATCTTTATCATATAACTGTGGATGATTTTATTGAATGCCGTGTTCTACAAAATACCATTCAATGCAAGAAATAAATAATAAATAAATAAAAATAAAAAGAAAAGCCACAAAGTTCTAATTGAATAAGCGCATGTTTTATATACTTCACATATATAAATTTATATAACTTTTACGATGGGGAATGGTTGTTACCAAAGATCGTAGAACTGACATACGTGGAGCAGTCAATAAGTTGTGAGATTGTCGCCTGGAGGATAGGCTCTCCAACACGACTCAATGTTGCATACGCTGCCAAGTAATAGATACCTATCCATTAGACGTCAGTCGCAGAACTTATTGACTGCTCCGCGTATATATAGAATAAGACAAATGTTAAAATTACAGAATCATCAGTTTAATTTCATACTTGCAAAATATTAACAGGGAGTACTTACAGACGAATGTTAAAACTTGAGGAATACGACCTTGTGGAAGATCAGTTTGGATTTAGGAGAAATGTAGGAACAGCGAAGGTAATGCATTATGGCTTATCTTAGAATATAGGCTAAGGAAAGAGAAACCTAATTTTTAGCATTTATAGATCTGGAGAAAGCTTATGACAATGTTGACTGTGATAGACTCTTTCAATTTCTGAATGTAGCTAGGGTAAACTATAGGCAGCGAAGAGCAGTATTCAACTTGTAGAAAAAACAGACAGTATTTTCTAGAGTCGAAGGGTATGACAGGTTCTCAGAGGTTGGGAAGGGAGTGAGACAGGGTTGTAGCCTTTCTCCAATGTTATTCAGTTTGTACATTGAGCAAGCTGTGAAGAAGTGCAAGGAGAAATTTTGGGAGAGGATTAAGGTTCAGATGGAAGAAATAAAAAGTTTGCGGTTTTCCGATAACATAGTAATTCTGTCGGAGAAGCAAAGGACCTGGAAGAGCAATTAAACGGACTGGACAGTGTGTTGAAAGGAAGGTGTAAGATTTGAATGAATTAGATTCGGTAACGAGTTAATAACAGTAGTAGATGAATTTGTTATTTGGGTAGCAAGGTAACTTCTGATGGCCGAAGTAAACAAGGTCTAAAATGCAGAATGGCTGTGGGGAGAAAAACGTTTCGTAAGAAGCGAAATTTGTAGACATCCAATAATAATTTAAATGTTAGGAAATCCTTTCTGAAAACATTTGTCGGGAGTGTAGCGCTGCATGGAAGTGAAACGTGGACGATAAGGGCTTCAGACAAAAAGATGATAGAAGCTTTGGAAATTTGGTGCTACAGACGAATGATGAAATTAGATGGGTCAAAGTGAATGACGTAGGACACAATCAGGGTGAAGATTTTCGTAGTTAAGTTGGAATTGTTTGTTATTAAACGTCCCAGGTAAAACCGTCTTCTGAACCATGCACATACAGCCTAATAGAAGTTATTAGTTGTCCAACTTCTGGTGGTAGCGGTGGTAGGCTGTGGCGCAAATGGCTTGGCGGACACTTTACTGTGTGACTCTTGATGATAACCAGCTCAATATTCCTTTTCTTGGCGCCAGACTTTTACCGATATGAGTTCAAATTAATTTGCCACACCCATTGCTATTCCTCAAATCCACATCCGAGGCGAATTCCAACAATAGAGACCAGTTATAGGAGCACCACTTTCCACAGATCTGCTCTCAGTGAAGACTTACGAGAGACTGCCTCATACACTGCTTTCACACCAAGTACTCGCTACATTTCGCCCACCAAAACCACCTTTTCCCTTGCATCAGAATGATTTCCGTTTTGAATACATCATTTATATTACATTGCATTTAAACCCTAGGTAATAGAACAACGTTTCTTCATAATTATATACAACTATAAATTCTTTCGTGAAAAATAATCCTAATTAACTTTCTTGTGTTAATACATTGAGAAAACATAAAATGAAAACTTATTTCATAACTGAGTGACCAAAGAAGGTAATGTTACAGACATTACTGTACACAGATAAGGATCGAAAGATTAATATTGAAAATGATCTACACAATAAATAAATACGATGCTTTTGACCTATAGTGTTACAAACCCCACCTGGTACGGTTCGCACACCGGTGAGCAGTGTGGGAAGCGGTTAGAAACAGTGTTTAAAATGTTCAAATGTTTGTATAGCTTATGGGACTTAACTACGCGGTCATCAGTTCCTAAACTTACAAACTACTAATGAAGTAGCTAATCCTAAGGACGACACAAATATCCATGCCCGAGGGGGGATTCGAACCCCCGACCGTAGTGGCCGAGCAGACCGTGACTGTCGCGCCGCAGTCCCCTCGGCCGAAACAGTGCAGTAGGTGTAACATTAACAACGCAAACTTATTGCACATAATTTGCTGCTTTCTATAGGTTATTTCAGAACATCGCAGATAACAGGAGCTGGCCGAGTGGCTATCCCCTGGGGCACGGCCCACTGTCAGATGATCACCAGCCAGTCAGATACGCTGTCGTAGCCTCCGCCCCGTAAACTTTGAAGGGTTGTAGCTCTCAAACTAACAGTGATAGGAATGTAGTTTAAGGTGATTTAGATGCAGCTGATTTAAACGAATCCTATACGCGATAGAAAAAAAATTTGTTCCATTTAAAAAATTATATCTTTGTGGTGTAACTCTTTGGAAAAGACAGTGTAACATTTCTTGCGTTGACCTACCGCATTAAAATTTCCCGTCACCTATTATTTTATAAGTTTCAGAGGCAAACACACTTAGTGAAACACCCTGTATATCCTCTCTGGCTTGGCTCAGTACTAACATGCAGTATCTGTGACTTCCACACTCCTAAAACACCACCTTCATGACCTAGGTCGTGAATTACCTTTCCCTTCCGTTCCCATCCTTTTTCTTTCCTTCTCTCCCATCTGAAGAAGGAACTGCGTTCGGAAAGCTTGTCCTTTCTCGTCCTCTTTTTTTTTTTTTTTTTTTTTTTTTTTGTTTTTTTTTTTTTTGTTTTTTGTTTTTTGTTTTTTTTTTTTTTTTGTCTCTATCGGCGGTACAGCACAAAGGTAAGTACTGGCCAGGCAAGCTATCTCTTTTGCAATATTAACTACTTATGAACTACCTTATACTAAAGACATCCCAGAGTTTGTCGGTTTAAATACTTTTCACCCTTTACAGCAGCGGTAGGCTTAAAGAGAGTACGAGTGTTGAGTGCGGTGGGGTCGGTCCTGTTGCAGGGGTGTGCACGAACGCGACGGCGCCGAGCGTGAGCAGCATCAACCGCATCCTGCGCAACCGCGCGGCGGAGCGCGCGGCGGCGGAGTTCGCGCGCGCCGCGGGCTACGGGCTGTACCCTGGCGCGGGCTCTGGCCCCGCGGCGCCGGCGGGCTACGGCTTCCCGTGGGGGCCGCAGCTGTGGGCCGCCGCGCCGCTCGGCCTGGGGCTGGGCGCCGCCGCCGCCGCCGCAGCCGCCGCCGCGCATGCGCACCACGGGCAGGCCGGCGCGCAGGCGCAGGGCGGCGCCGCCGCCGCCGGACAGGCCGCCGCCGCAGCAGCAGCCGCCGCGCACGACGCCGCGGACCTCATCGTGCCGCGGCTCATAGGTGCGGCACCATCCACTCTCATAAGTCGTTGTGTTCATTGCTGAGCGTCGTGACCCCTTGAACCGAGCGTCTCCATCCCTGACGGTTGTCAGCTTCTCTCAGTACCTGCTGAAGAGGTAGATCGGAGATCTTCTTCATTTGGTCTATCCATCTGGTCGCTGCTCTTCCTCTTAGTCTTGTGCCCTCGATCTTTCCTTGTAAGATTATTTTTTCTAGGCTTTCTCCGTCTCTTCTCACAATACGCCAAAGAACTGGAGAATTTTTTGTCTACTCGAGAAGAAAGGCGTCTGGAGATATTCATTTGCTCAATAATGGACACATTTGTTCTTCTTTCGGTCCATTTTATTCGTAGCATCCTACGCCAGCACCATAGCTCAAACACATCAATGCGTTGTTTGTCTCTGGCCTTGAGTGTCCATGATTCACAGCCATAAAAGAGGACAGAAAACACGAGTGTTTCAACTAGCCGGATCTTTGTACTATTTGTTATTGCTCTGCTCTGCCAGATCTTCGCGAACTTCTTTATAGTTACTCGTCCTAGCGTGATCCGTCTTCTTATCTCCTCTTCACAGCTACCTGTGCTGCAGATGGTTGACCCAAGATAGGTGAAGTACTGCACGACTTCCAGTTCCTTTAATTGACCTGTGAGCTGTATCTGTTATTCTCGATTATAAACATGAGTTTGGACTTACTGAGATTGATGTCTAGTCCATATGCTAGACTAATGTCTTTTATTCTAGTTAGTAGCTCAGCAAGTTCATCTTCGCTGTTGGCTAAAAGTACAGTGTCATCAGCAAAACGGAGGTTGTTGACAGTTTTTCCGCCAATTGAGATGCCTTTAGTCTAACCATCAAGAGCTTTCCTAATGACGTGTTCTGCATAGATGTTTTGAAACTCTGAAGGAGTCAGACGTGCCAGCACTTGTTTTTACAACTGCGGAGTGATCATTGTACAGACTTTTGATCAATGCTGTCAAGTGGGGAGGGACACCGATCTCTGCAAGTACCTGCCACAACTTTTCCCACACAACACAGTCAAAGGCTTTCCTATAGTCAAGGAAGCAGATGAAAACAGGAACACAGAACTCTCGTGATTTTTCTATTATTTGTCTTATGTTGAGAATCTGTTCACGAGTTCCTTTCCTTACAACAAAACCTGCTTGTTCTGAGGATATGTAGGGTTGAATGTACGGCTTCAAACGTTGGTTTAGTATGTAGAGTAAAATTTTACTTGCCTGAGATATGAGTGTAATAGTTATTTGTTGGAGAAATTCCTGACAGACCCTTTCTTGTGTAAGGGAATGAAGAGAGACTTTGACCAGTCATCCGGCCACTCCCCAGTTTCCCATATTCTTTTACACAATGAGTGCAGCGCATCAATACCTTCCTGTCCCATTTCTTTGATCATTTCTCCTGATATGCCGTCTACACCAGGGGCTTTATAATTCTTAAGATGTTGAATCGCATTCTCTATTTCACTGCGTAGAATTGTAGGTTCCAAATTGAGTTGCTCAACTTTTTGGTTGTCCGTACCGTTGTTAATTACAGAGTATAGCTTTTCACAGTACTGTTTCCATCTCGCAACAACGTTTTCTTTGTCACCGATAGGGTTACCCTTCTCGTCATCTATCACCCACGCACGATGATTAAATTCACCTGTGATGCTTTTGATTTTCTTGAAGAGATCAGGTACCTGATTGCGATTATGATGCTATTCTATTTCAATACAGATACCATTCATGAAATCTGCTTTGTTCTTTCTACATTTCCGTTGTATTACTCAGCACAGGTTCTTGTATCTGTCTTGATCCTGGGTAGTGTGGATACCAGTTTTCTTTAGAAGCCTTCTCTCTTCAATTAATTGTAGTGTGGTCTTTGATATCCAGGGATGTTTTGCATTCTGTGATTGTTCTGATGTCGGCAGTGACGATGAAACCACATTCTTCATACGGTCTCATATTTGTGATGCTGGTGCTTCGTTATCAAAACTGGTCTACTCTACATCTACATTATAAATGATCTGATGGACAGAGTATCAAAACTGATCTACTCTACATCTACATTATAAATGATCTGATGGACAGAGTAAGTTGTAATTTGCGGCTGTTTGCTGATGATGCTGTGGTGTATGGGCGGGTGTCATCTTTAACTGACTGTTATAGCATACAGGATAGCTTAGACAAAATTTCTAGTTGGTGCGAAGCTCTCAATGTAGAAAAATGTAAGGTGATGCGCACGAGTGGGAAAAACAATCCCACAATGTTCGAATACAGCATTAGTAGTGAGCTTCTTGATGCTGTCGCGTTGTTCAAATATCTAGGCGTAACTTTGCAGAGCGAAATGAAATGGAACGAACATGTAAGGACAGTTGTGAGTAAGGCGGACAGCCGACGTCGGTTTATTGGGAGAATTTTGGGAAGATTTAGTTCATATGTAAAGGAGACCGCGTATTAAACGCTTGTACGACCACGTCTTGAGTATTGCTCAAGTGTTTGGGACCCGCAGCTGATCAGTTTAAAGGAAGACATAGAAGCAGTTCAGAGGCGAGCAGCTAGGTTTGTTACTGGTAGGTTCGACCAATGCGCAAGTGTTAAGGAAACGCTCCGGCAACTCAATTGGGGATCGCTGGAGGAAAGACGACATTCTTTTCGTGAATTTCTGTTGAGTAAATTTAAATGGCCGGAATTTGAAGCAGAGTGTAGTACGATCTTGCTGCCGCCTACTTACATTTCGCGTAAAGATCACAAAGACAAGATAAGAGAAATTAGCGCTCTTACGGAGGTATATAGGCATTCTTTTTTTTCTCGTTTTATTTGGGAGTGGAATAGGAAAATAAATGCCTGGTAGTGGTACACTGTACCCTCCGCCACGCACCTTACGGTGAGTTTCGGAGTATGTATGTAAATGTAGACATTTCAAGCTCTGAAATAAACGAGACAAAAATATGATTCTATGTCAGTTAAAGTTTGTTCAATAAACACCAACGCGCTCTTACCAAAAATATTCTTCTTTTCCTTGCCAAGCTTGGTTTTTGACATTTTTATTAGAATATTCATCGTTCTGATGATCCCAAAAAGCGTGTTCAAATGTTTTTTAAGCTTATAGGACTTAACTACGGGCTCAGAAGTCCATAAACTTACAAACTACTATAAACTAACTTATAAACAAAAGCATCCACGCCCGAGGGACGATGCGAACCTAACGGGAGGCCGCGCGATCCGCCACATGGCGCTCCAGACCGCGCGGCTGCTCCGGCGCGGCACCAGCGATAATACCCCTTACTCATTGTTGACTCTATTCAGTAGCAAAGCCACTGCTAAACCAGAGTGTCTACCTCGTTACAAAATTGGTTTTGACACTCAAACGGAATAAAATCACATTGCAATTACAAAAAATCAGTAGAAAATAAGAAATACAATAATTACAAGAGTACAAACGACAAGAGAAAAGTAAACTATCACATTACAGCACATGTCGCATGTATAAATGAATGAAACGTGGCATTTGTCACTGTGTTGCTGTGTCACGGCGTGAGAGCAAAGCAAACAAACTCCCATCCGAATTCACAGTGACAGGATGCGATTCCCCGTGGAGCGTGCAACGTGACGCGCTGGCCTTACGAGCAATGCGCGCGCTGCTGGCCGCCATTGTGTGTCGCGGCTGTGATATCCCACCTCGCGCATGCGCGTGGGCCCACAATGCCGATGCTAATTGCGCACTTAGCCTGCCCGCTGCCCGCCGCATTGCGAGCCTCCTTTGTCCGGCGAGGGCCGATCGCAGGAAGTCCAAATGGAGGCGCGCTGTTTACACAATATCACTTGTCCGGCCCGTCGCAGGCTGAAAGCGCTCCGGGTTACCCGCCTCACGAACTGCACGGCTCTTTACGTAACGGGGGCCGAAAAAGTCTGCCCGCGCTACGTGACTGCTGGCCTTTTACACGTCTCGCGCTAAAATTGAAGTAGCTGCGGTTGCTTGCAAATAAAATTGCAGCTATTCAGCCGTAACCACTTACTTCGTATGGCTAATATTTCTGCTATGTGTCGTTCAGCCACCATCGCACAATACTAACAAGGAGACAAATGTTCAAATGTTTGTAAAGTCTATGGGACTTAACTACGGGGTCATCAGTCCCTAAACTTACAAACTACCTATGAACTAGCTAATCCTAAGGACGGCACAAATATCCATGCCCGAGGGGGATTCGAACCCCCGACCGTAGTGGTCGTGCAGACTGTGACTGTAGCGCCTCAGTCCCCTCGGCCACCGCGGCCGGCTAACAAGGAGACCACATGGGTATTGAATTTTAGAATTTCTTAATATTCATGGTACGTGAAGATCGGAACTTAAATCACAATCAGCCAAATCCATTCGACGCAACTCCCAAAAATTCTTGAGAAAATCGACTTTGAAGTTTTGCAAAGTACACGTAAGTACTAATAATTAAAAAAAGTTGCAGCATCTGTAGGTGTAGCTCAGGTGGTAGCAGTCTGCTCTTAAAACTGTATGGTCGGTGGTTCGAGTCCTTTCGTGACAGATTTTTTTTTTTTTAATTTTATTTTCGTTGTCTTCGAATACTTACATAATTCTAATATCTAATGGTAATTTTGCGAATTGTACGTATTTTTGTATATTCGTATTTTTTTTACATTTGATAGAAGGTTGTTAATAATGATAGTTTCAACCAAAAAATATAAGTTAAATTTTTTACATTATTGGATTCACTGTCTGTTAACCACGGTAGTCTTTAATTGTTCAGTTTGTAAAGAGATACGACACTGTTTTTTAAAAGTCATCCCCATAGCTAGTAATGACTTTCCAAGCAGCTAACCTACTCAACCATCGTTTTACGTGACGACAATGTTTTCAGCTCGTCTACATACACATAAATGAAAACTGACACAACACGTGGACTTAGAGATCCCAAGATATATATATATATATATATATATATATATATATATATATATATATATATATATATATATATATATATATATATATTTCAACTTATTTCCAGTGGAAAGTACCATAAATATAAAGAAATTATAAAATCCTATACCGTGTGGTCTCCTTGTAAGACAACTAGACTGTCCCCATTCTACACTTATATATGAGAATGTTCAGTGTAGTAACGACTGTATCATCCTTCTGGGATTTGGTTTTTTAGAGAAGCCATTGAATTCGGCTGGGGAGTAATTTCATTAATCCGAATGATGGTTTGATTCTGGATAAAAATAGGAACGCCGCACTCATAATTGTACGCAATCTGCCGTCGATGTTAACCACAGATTATGATTATATACAATTTTCATGGAGGGCACTACAGTCTTATACATCTTTTCCTTACGCTTACTCAGTGTAGAAGGTGGACCCAAACACTCTGCCGACAGTCTGGTTGTCTTAGTATCGGTCTGATGATGGCTGAACGATGATGGTGATCTGTGATCTGTAAACAAGTGACGTCTAGTCATGTCCGTAGTTATGAGTCTTGAGGCACTGCGGAACCGTCTTGATATCATGGGCTCTAAAATACATACCTTACAAGCTGTGCGCCTTTGTTCAGTGAAATAGTTCATATTTCTTACGGTATGCTATTTAGAGCCCATGTTTACTGAAGACTCCCGACAAAAAGAGGCTTGCTTCGATTCGACTATCGATATTTCTATCCTGGTGTGGTCATTAACTTCCAGTATCTTCTGCACATCTTAATATCAATTCACTAACTAAATATATTACAAAATGAGAGATTGTGGACTATTTCATGTACAAAAATGATCTTTAAAGAATATTTCAAAGAATTTAAAAGTTATTTGTCGGGTATACGTTCATATGTTAACTTAATTTCGTACCAGGAAAATGAGCATCTCGGAGGAAATGGAAAATATCGTCCGTGGTCAAACGTGGGAAAACGGGATCCTATCTACAACGACACAGTTCAAGAACTGATATTTCTTCATTAACTTCAATGCATTATTCTTATAGTATAAAATAAATAAAAGTTAAGTTTGTCAGTCTCGAAATATCTTTATTATTCTTTAAAAACTAGTTTATACTGTAATTTTATACAAAATTACCGCAACTTCTCCTTTTGTAATATACTTTGTTAGTGAAATGACAGAAACATGTTAAATGTTATCGATTTGTACTTCTTTAACGTATTTTACTATATTGAATATAACATCCATTGCGAAGATCGCAATAGTTCTTAAATTTAAATTATAGGGTATAATATGACTGTTAAAAAACCCGTAGAACTGTTAGAAAACTCGTAATTACATCAATACACATTCAACAACGGGCAGTATCAAGAGGCTGACACATTACGTTCAACACAAGAAAATTAAATATTAATTTCCGTTAATCGTTGCTAGTTTTCACCCATTTTTACTCATACTATTATTTTTAAAGATATAATGAAATATTAAACAGATACAAAAATATTGAATATCACATCCATTTCGAAGATCGCAATACTTCTTAAATTTAAATTATAGGATCAAATATAACTGTTAGAAAACCCGATTAAAAGTAATAGATAATTTTTCCAGAATTTTGGAGCGTATTGTACCTGCCCATATATCAATATTTTGAACAGTTGGACACAAAGTAACCTGCCCCCCCCCCTCGCCTTAAAAACTTGGTAATGAGAGAGTTAATATACGGCGTAGGCAGTAGCAGTACCAGCAGAATAAAACAAAAACGGAAAGTTCTATCTAGTATTTTGTACATGGCAGCAACTGTTATTTAACTGGTTTTTGAAATAGCAGCAAGAAGTCGGAATTAAACTGGCTTTAATATGACCGGTTTAGGGCAGTTGGTTCTCTTGTTTAAACATATATTGACATCCTTATGTGTGTCCTTCAACCATGGAAGGAAAGAAGCTTGGAGTTTAACGTCCCGTCGACAACTTGGTCATTAGAGACGCAGCTATTGCTCGGGCTTTTGGATAAGGATGGGAAAGGAAATCGGCCGTGCCCTTTGAACGGAACCGTCCCGGTATTTGTCTGCAGTGATTTAGGATAATCACGGAAAACCTAAATCTGGATGGCCGGAGGTGGATTTGAACCACCTTCCTCCCGAATGCGAGCCCAGTGTGTTACCACTGCGCCACCTCGCTCGGTTCCTTCAACCATGTTCAGACGGAACACGAAAGGGTGGCATTACAGGAAAGCAAATTTAATTGTAAGTTGTTGCCTACTATTTCAGACACCAAAGTTATTTATGCCTCTTAACGTGTTCCAACGTCCTGAGAAAGCCGCAGCGGAGTGGCCGAGCGCATTCAGGCGCTATGCTCGGATGCGCGAGGCCGTTCCCCGTCGGAGGTTCGAATCCTCCTTCGGCCATTGATGTTTGTGCAGTCTTTAGTATAAATTAGTTTATAAGTAGTTTGCAAGTTTAGAGACTGATGGCCCCGCAGTTAAGTCCCATAAGCTTAACAAACATTTGAATTTTATCTGGCTCGGACAGAAGGATAACCGCGTCACTATTGTTGGCAGACGTGGACGGCAGCGGCAGCGGAGGCGTGTGCAAGGACGACTCGAGCAGCCTGGACGGCTCAGACCAGCCCAAGTTCAGGCGCAATAGGACCACCTTCAGCCCCGACCAGCTGGAGGAGCTCGAGAAGGAGTTCGAGAAGAGCCACTACCCCTGCGTCAGCACCAGGGAGCGCCTCGCGTCCAAGACCAGCCTCTCGGAAGCCAGGGTTCAGGTGAGGAAACGTTCCCTTCCCAGATAACCAAAGCACCCTCCCGTAGAAACTCTACATCTGACACTACCCTTCTCACACACTGCCTTCCCTAACAAACGAAATTTTAGAAGTCCGTTTATGTACGACCTTCTCTTCAAACTACTCTATCTGACACTGCCCTTTCAAAATATTGCTTTCCTCACTAACCAAAATTCTTTGACGTACGCACTTCCCATTGAAATATTCCATATGATACTATCCCTTAAAAATATTGTCTTTCCAACCAAAATCAGTTCATTTACGGACATCCCATCAGAACACTCTCTGTGACACTGCCTTCACAAACATTTCTTTCGTAACTAACGAAGATACTGAAATCGGTTTATGTATGCAGCCTTCATCGAAACACTGCATCTGACGCTGCCATTCACAAACTAACCAAAATCCATGAAGTCCGTGATTGTACGAACCCACAACCAAACACTGAAAATGTCACTGCCCAGAAAAACATTTTCTTCCAGAGTAATCAAAATTCCCTCATAAATAAACCACAATAAAATAAAAATTCCGTCCGTTCACGTATGCTCCTTAACATCGAAATTGACATACGTCTGCCAAATTTCATGATCGGTTGAACTGTGTCAAAGAATGAAGTAAGATACCTTTCCCATGCGCAGTCTAAATGTTATGTAGAAACAGACCTTTCTCTTATTTTGAAGGTTAAAGGTGCAAAATTTCATTAAATCGGAATTTAAATTATTGTAAAATACTCTTTTAATGTACCCTTCGCCACGCACCACTAGAAGTCTTACGTTAATAGTAACCTCTCTCTTTGTTTCAAGGTCATGTTTGCAGTCCTTCATGAAGATCGGAATAAAACAGGAGAGTATGTTTTAAAGTGCTCTCCGCCATGCACTGTAAGAATTATTATGTAGACAGTGCCGTTCCTTGTTATTTTGAAGGTCCAGTTGGACGAATGATATGGCAGTGCATAAAATACGACTCCAATCCGAACAAAATTAACAATTTCAATTTTTTAGATTTTTCAGCACCACATACAGAATCCACTTAGGAATTACTCAAACACATTCATAAGACTTTCAGAAAAGTCGATCGACCGGTTTGAGAGATATAAAGACGTAAATAAATATGAATGCGTGAAAGGAAATGCTGTAATTATTCTTATTCTTCTGTTCAAAAGAACCTTCCCATACATCTCGAATAACTGAAAAAAAAAAAAAAAAAAAAAAAATGCCGAATTAGTCCAGCCGTTCTGATGCTCGATGCGTAGCAACACATTTAGTCATTCATTTTTATTTTTAGATTGTCATTCCAGGTGACCAGTGACGGGTAGATTTCTTTCTCTGTATTAACTACAATTTTACGGATTATCTGCAAATCGTTGATGTTATTATTGTTGTTCTGCTTCACAGACCCACATCCAGAACTCCCCTCGCACACCCACCCTTACTATTATCAGTACTTACTATTGTCAATAATTATGATACAGTCACGGTGCAGTCGGATAAACTAGGAACAACTTCATTTGTCGAACACAGATGTTAGCTTTTATGTTAAAATACATTTACAATCAGGTTAATTTACTTCTGAAGTGTCTCAATCATAATAAATTCAATATATATGTTTTCATGTTGGGTAACCATTTCCTCTAAGTAATGTTGAAGATTCTTAAAGATTTTTGCTCAATTTTAGCAAGAAGAAAAAGTGCTTACCTGAATTATTTTTGATTCAAAGTAAATTCTACTATTTAATATAGCATTCAATATCCATCTCAGTACAAAATATAGTTATGCACCTTTTTTTATTTTCTAAGAATTCATCACTGTTACAAAAATACGTCCTTACTTGTTTAAGATGTGTAACTCCTGAAATTTGTAAGCTACTGCGTGGGACAGATATCAGATAAAATTAACCCACAAATGTACTCGTGTTTTCATAACTGCATCAAAATATAAAATTCTTTTATGACTTTTATGAAACCTATTTTCGAATATATATTTCCTTTTTGAAGATTTACTAATAACGATAACTTTAAGAAGTGTCTTGGCTGGCGTAAATTAAAAATACTCTGTAAAAATTATGGTTTTCTAAATTTATGATCCTAGTTGTCAGACATGTAAGCTAGTCATTACATATTTAAGAAACGGCAAATACTAAATGTGGGCTGCGTTAAACTCATTACGATAAAATCTTAGTAGTTCATGTTCTGAAAAATGACATAAAACCTCCTATGAGCTATCCGGAACATCATTTCAGTAGCTGATTACATCTTTACGTTTGAGGGAATGCACGGTAATTCATTATAATCGCGACGCAGAATTCTAATGAGGATTACGTCGTTACAGATTCTGGGGATGTAAACACATGTATCTAAATTTCTTTTCGTTCATACGAACTGCGAATGACAGGTGGCTATGTGTTTAATAGAACACAGTATCTGAGAATACCTAATCTGTGTTACGCAAGTAATCTATAGTCATCTCAATGATCAACTGTATCAAGAACACTATCGTACGAAGGCTTCCGAAACTTTATTCGATTTTCTTTTCTTTGATTTTTCTTATCAGCCTCTACTATGAAGATTAAATCAGCCAGTCTGATATGTTAACGGTTGTGGATCGTCGTATATTCAATGGAATCTCGATAAATTTATTTTATGTATTTCTGGCTCATGGGGCGCAAATGCTACCGTTATCGGTTTCAGCTTATTATTAATTTGTGATCAGACGATATGAATCCTTTCCAGCACGTAACAGCTCGTTAATTGAACCGGCTTGAAATGTTACACACAATGCCTAGCTTTCATAACCTGTGTTATGAAATAAAGATTTTTTCCTGCAACGAGTAGTGTTAGAAATGACATATCATCTAAAAATTTGCGGCTGGTTTCATTGTTTCCCCTAGAGATTCACAGTTCGTAGTACTAGATGAGAAGTAATGCTGTACAAATTCGGAATCCAAGGTAAACTGTAGATTCGACATGAATAACTAAACAAAACAGGTGAAAGGCGATGCTATAACATCTGAAATAGAACCATATTTAGAAAATCACTGCAGTGGTCTACCTTACGTATGAGCTAATATCATTTTTAAGTTCGTGTTTCAAAGTTTTGTACATCAAACGTCTAGGTTTCATAGGTGACGCCTTGTGGAATACCATTTTTGCTGACCATTCCTAGCGAAGATAGACGTATTTTATAACTGATTATTCCCTGCGGTAGCAAGAAGAAGCCACTCAGTGATGGCTGTATGCAATGTGTGTTGCGTATAAGGCAGAATTCTACACTGGGTGGAAGTTAATTCGCTTAAGCGGTGCGTGTTTCAACTATACGACTACTATTTTAGTGAAATTCACGTATCAGGGTGATTTCTAATCTCTGAACGCAGCGAATCGGACGTCTTGCTCAGAAAATGCCTACTCTTCGAGGAATAAGGCCATGTTTTGATGAGCCATTCATTCGTCAGTTTGGATTCCATATCTCTAACTTGTGCTCTACGACAACAAAATGATTTTTATGACTATTGAAATTAGCAGAAATACTCGTAAAATATTGCTTTTATTTTTAGCACATCGAATTCAGCTATATAGTTACCATCCAGAGTGCTGAAGCACAAATATCACAGCTAGTCATAAGTGAAGCACATAATAAGAAATATAAACGTGAGACATTTCATGTAATACAGATTTTCAGTTAGATAATATTTTAAGGTGTCAGGTACGAGTTAACCTGACATCTAAAAAAATTATCTAACTGAAAATATGTATTACATGAAATGCCTCAGATTTATATTTGTCAAATTGTATTTGTCTTAAGGCTAGTCGTGATATTTGTAGTTCAGCACTGAATATGTTACGTTGTAACTGATATCGATTTGCTATAAATGAGAGCAACATTTTACGACGATTGCTGGTCATTTCACTGTTCATAAAATAAATATATCAGTGTCACAGAGGAAACAGCAGTATCATTCTACACGCAATGCAATATTATTTTTAAACCGGGAGTGTACAGTGTTTAGCTTACCTTGGGCCACACTGGAAGAAGACGACAGTTTGAAGGTCCCACGTAATATACTTATCACTATCCTTTACGAGGGGAAAAAGGTAGTAATTAATTATGAATCAATTACAATTAGTTAGACATTTCACTTCGAACTAATGATTTCTTTCTTATTTTTTATTACCGATCGTGCAATACATGGTAACGTCTTCCGCAGCAACAATAACTTCTTTGAGCCACAAAGATACCCCTGGTTTAAATACTAACAGGAAATTTATTTTAATGATTCAACACGAAAAACTTTTTCCATTATTTTGTAAATAAAACTACCGTTTGCCTGCAAAGCATGTATGTTGCGTACTAATGCACGTACTTATTGTTCAAAAACTATGCATTTCCTAAACAGGCGAAGTTCACCACCGACTTCTCAGAATCAAAACAGACGTGATATGAATACAACTCATACAGTTGAAATAACTACCGTATAAAATTTCTTATTCGTTTCTAAAAATTCTATGTCAGTTTTTCTTCTTCTTCTTCTTGTAATATCATTATTACGTTTTTCTTGTTTAAAGTACCTTTGTCAATATAATAAGGCACCTTCATAATTAGTTGTTGGTAGGCCTTAATTATTCAGCGAAATCTCGCTGTTCCAGAGGTCATGAATACGTGAAACAGGGCCCTACCATCGATGGAAACATTAGCGAATACTTTGTCTCTAACATGCCCTGTTCCGTGCTCTGCATCTTTAGATGTTTTATGGAAAGGCTGTGGAACATTTATATTGCACGTCGTCAATCTTTCACTGCGTCTAGCGTTAATTAACTGGAAGTATAAATCTTATCTTCTTAACATATATAAAAATTGAGGGATTGTGCCTATATTTCGCTCTGCAGCCGAAACTACACATCGCAAACGAATAGTATTTGTATGTGTTGGTAGGTATCAGTCTCCCATTGTGCAGTATGGTGGTAGAGGTTTGGTAACGATAAGGGGGTGGAAGATATGGGAGTTGGAAGTCAGCTATTTATAAAATTCTATGTTTTGATGTCAATATTTTGCTCTTCAGAAAAAAAACTACACAATATAGACGAACGATCTCTCTGTGTTGTTGTAGCACAAAGTCTCCCGTTGTACACCATAGCAGTTCCGTGTCGATAGCTATAAGATGGTGGATGATATAGTGGTTGAATGACGTCAGCTTATATAAAATTAGGACTGAAGACCATCGATGACTTCTGACCATATTTTGACACTAAAAAAGCAAAGTGGTTATATACAGCGGAACGTGATGCACATTATTCAGTTGTTTTTCTGCAACAAGCGTACGATTAAAGAAAAAAAAAAGTGCATAGTGAAGTTTCAAAAGTAAAACTACCAAGACAATGCCAAAGCGTAAGAACGAAATTTTGCGTTCTCTATCCGTTTCTAAAAGACAGAAAACGGTAGTGAAAAGTAAATATACAGCCAATAGGAACTTGAAATTTGTAACCGTTGTTTATCTTACACTGCAGGCATAAGCGATTTTTCGATATTCCCAACTGTAAGGGAGTGAAATAGGGGATGAACGTTTTTTTTTTTTTTGTAAATACGTTGCTCTTCTGGCAATTTTGAAGCAAGAAATACAAAACTTCGGATTTAGATTTTTGATTGACACTTTAAAAACATGTGTTTCCATATTTTTTGGAAATTCAACCTTTAAGAGGTTGAAATAAGGTTAAAACGTTTTAGGGTGTTAGTAAGACTATTATGATGCTAGAAATATGAAAATTTGCGTTTGGAAGCATGGTTAGAATCTAATATATATGTATAAATTTACAAACTACTTATGAAGTAGCTTATACCAAAGCCAACACACACATCCATGCCAAAGGGGGGATTCAAAGTCCCACCCGGAGCGCCCATTCAGACTGTGACTGGCGCGCCGCAGATCGCTCGGTCACTGCGGCCGGCGGGGGATGTTTCGAATTCTGTCATCAGTCGTAAATTAGAGAGCGGCACGTTGTATCAAATTACTTGATTAGGAAAGCATCTTTAAAAGCTAAATCTGTGAAAATTTATAAGGAAACAACCAATGCAGACCATGCAGTCTATGCGTGCGAAGCAGCGGGAATTAAGCTAGTTATATATACTCATAAATTACAAGGGGGTGGAACAAGCAATGATGTGCTCAGAGACTCACAGCAGCTTACAAATTTCAGATACTTAGTGTAATTGTAATTGCAAACGTAGGCTTCCGCGGCTGTTGTCACTATCAATAAAATTGAAGACCGCCTGCAACGGTGGCCGAAATTGTCGGCAGAGTTTTATAAAATGACGACGCGGTCTCATACCCAGAAGAATTTTATTGATTGTAATTGAATTGGTCGGTGGAGAAAAGAACTAAGTCAATTTTTGGTGATTTTCAATTTTTTACAGAATTGTAGTCAACAGACCAAGATACACCTTATTGTGATGGAAGGAACTATGTTTGGATTCTTCCTGTGGGAATAACATGAGGTCAATTTTGTACGTGCTGAGGAGAAAGGAATCAAGTCAGTGACTTAGTTTCTTTCTCCGCCGCACGTCGCATCCCATCAGTAGATTTTACTATCAGCGAGCTTGTACTACACAAGCTACATGCTAAATGGCGTTGGTCTGCAGCATGCAGGTGTAGAAAGCGCAACAAAACAGTAACTTGGCGCCAACTTCGTCAGATGTAACGATTATTGTTGAGTGTTGTAAGTGATTGAATACCGTCTTACTAAATGTCAAAAGGACATGTGTGAAAGAAATCCATGCATATCAAAAATTACGGAAAAGTAATAAATTTGATAGTACCCAGTATCACAGCGTTCCCACCCAAAGAAATTCACTATGCTGGAAAGGAAATGAAATACCTAGATGCAAGCTTGGAACTGAAAACTTTGCACGAAATGTTCCTTAAGAAATATCCAGACGTAAATGTGAAATACGACTTCTATAGGAAACATTTTCATGATAATTTCTAGTAGTGGGAGTCTATATAAAAATAATTGAAAATATTTTCAGAAACTGATGAAACACATTCATGGAGAAGACACTGAGATTTGTTTGTGAAGAGATTTTGAAATGGCTAACTTCAAGTGATAACTCAGTGTGATATAAACTATTCCGACCTTTGAATGCTATTACATAGTCTTTTTCATGTTCAGCTGAAGATAATTTACCAATAACTTTGAGCTTTAATCCAGAAATGTGCATCTTTGAATGTATTATACTCTCGAAAAGTACTAATTCCTTCGTTGACTGGAGAAAAGAACTATGTTACAGATTTCAATTTTTTTTCAGAAGATACTTTGTAGAATATATATAAATTATTTTCATTCACAGTATGTGTGGTTAGAGTACAACAAATGTCGAAATTTTCAATGCAATCTGTTAAATAAATATTGTTGAAACGAGATAGAATGGCTGGCCAGTACTTACCATTGTGCTGTACCGCCGATAGTAACACAAAATGAAAAAACAGAAAAAAAGGGGACAAAGGGACAAGCTTTCGGAACAGAGTTCCTTCGTCAGGTGGGAGAGAAGGGAAGAATAAAGGATGGGAACAGAAGGGAAAGGTGGTTCACGACGTAGGTCATGAAGATGGTGTTTTGGGAGTGTCATGTCACACTCCCGAAACACCACCTTCATGACCTACGTCGTGAACCACCTTTCCCTTCTGTTCCCATCCTTTATTCTTCCCTTCTCTTCCACCTGACGAAGGAACTCTGTTCCGAAAGCTTGTCCCTTTGTCCCCCTTTTTTTATGTTTTTTTCATTTTGTGTTACTATCGGCGGTACAGCACAATGGCAAGTACTGGCCACCCATTCTATCTCGTTTCAATAATATTTATCATCTCTGAGGAGAATTTTCATCATTAATCCAATCTGTTAAATAGTTAAACAATAAAGCAGTTTTTGTCTCTCCTGATAAGTACAAAAAAGTGACATAGTTCCTTTCTCCACCGACCGATTCAATTGTAATGTCTAGTTGTTAGCTAGTAGTTATTTGTTACAGCTGAGATGTTCACGTAGTTTTTCATTGACTCCCAGGTTTGGTTTTCCAACAGACGAGCCAAGTGGAGGCGCCACCAGCGCATGAGCCTCCTAAAGCGCGCGTCGCCGGGGGGCCCGAGTGCGGCGCCGCCGCCGCCCCCGCAGGCGACGCGGCCCCCCGGGCTGGCGCCCGCGCCCCCGCCCCCGCCCCCGCACCCGCCAGCCCCCTCCCGGCAGTCCCCCTCTGCCTTCGGCGACCCTGGCTCGCCGGCCACGGCGCCCGCTTCCAGCCCTGCTGGCCGGTGCACGCCTTCGGCCCAGCTCAGCTCCTACTGCAGCACTCACCAGCTGCAGATGGGCGGCGAAAACAGCGCTTTTAGGGCGCTGCCCGCCCGCGCCGCCGCGCCGCCCCCGCACCTCTCGCCGTCGCCGCCACCCCCGCCGCCCGACTGCCGCTACGACTCGTCAGACTCCGAGGAGATCAACGTCAACGACGACTCGGACGACGACGACTTCCGCAGGGAGCCCCTCCGTCCAGAGGGCGCCGCGATGGTCAACGGCCGCCGGGAGGCCGAGATGGATGCGGGGGCGGAGGCGGCCAGGGATGCGTGGGAGGCGTCGGGGCAGCAGCCCCTGCAGCTCACCAAGCACGACCGCGACCGGCTCTAGGCCGACACGGCTCCCCAACGGGGCGCCCGCCAGCCGATCTTCAGACACGGACAAGTAAGCTGCATAGGGTCCCTCGCAGTATCTACAGCCTGCGCAGCCACCCAACTGTACGGACACCCCCTATCGGAGCAACGAGAAGACTTCGCAGCTCTTCACTGTAGGAATCACCTATTGTGTTGCTTGTCTCAAAGAGGAGCCCTAGTGCAAGTGCTGAATGGCAGGTGAAACCAGCAACAGAGTGGAGTATTCAAATAACTTACGGGTATGCTGCCGGGTCACGTCGTCGACAACCGCCGATATTTCGACAGGAGGACATCCTGCCATTCTCAAGGCACAACTGCACTTAAGGAAGCAATGTACAAGCGTATTTAATACCTCGGTTTGCCTTACGCAGCAAGTATTTCCAACAAGATTGGTCGTATTTTGCGGAAATATGATGTGAAATGTGTTTTTCGACCACCTTCTAAGATAGAGGCCCTGTTGGGGTCCGTAAAGGATGATCTTGGCTTGCGTAAGGCAGGTGTATATCGTATTCCTTGCAGTTGTGGCATGTCATATATTGGTCAGACAATCAGGACTGTGGAAGACCGGTGTACTGAACACAAATGTTACACACGCTTACAACAGCCAAACAGATCCGCTGTTGTAGAATACTGTCTTGGCACCGGTCATCCGATGGAATATAACGACACGGAGATCCTGGCATGCACATCCACCTATTGGGATAGTGTTATCAAGGAAGCTGTTGAAATTAAACTAGCAAGCAACCTTATAAAACAGAGATGGTGGTTTTTGTTTGAATTCTGCTTGGAATCCGGCACTGTCTCTCGTCAAAAAACAGAGGGATAAAATTAATGCTGCCTCACCTGTTGATTAACAGTCACTATCGATATTTTTGATGTTTGGTCATCTTTGGTTGTGTTGAATCTGCTGTGACTTGTACTGTGTGTGTTATCTTCCTTGTTTACTCTTTGCAATCCGAGGTATTAAATACGCTTGTACATTGCTTCCTTAAGTGCAGTTGTGCCTTAAGAATGGCAGGGTGTCCTCCTGCCGAAATATCGGCGGTTGTCGACGACGTCACTCGGCAGCATACCCGTAAGTTGTTTGAACATTCATTACGCCGGGAAAAGTTAAAGTCTCACAGAGTGGAGTATATTTATGGAATTCTCTACACAATCACTCCAAAAAATAAAGATTGGAAATTAAAATTGACTTCTATGATGTCTTAGGTGGAGATGTGTAAAGAATAAAATCGCAACAACTGTCAAGATGTGTTTATTCCGACACTACCGGTTGATTTGATTTGTCCAGGGAAGCCAAAACAGTCTTGGTCCAACCCGCCACTGCCCGCACCGAAACTAAGTTCATTGTGCGGTATCGCTCCCTGTATATCTAGTAAAGCCAACCAATGCCCCTGAACAGTGCAAGGAGTCCCTTTACCAGTTCTTTATTAGACACAATTTCTTCGGGTCTGGTTGTCCCAAATGTTCTGTGCCTTTTATTCTCCAATGCAATGCATTCGAAGATTAGATGTGATGCAGGTTCATCACCGTCATCAGAGATCCTACATTGAGGGTCCTCTTCTGTTATTCCCATTGTACGTAGGTGTTTTTTGAAATTCCCATGGCCTTTCAGCAATCCAACCGTGAGTCTAATTTCTCTCCTGTTCAGAACCATGATTGCAGAGCTTCTTTTAAAACATGGCGTTGGCATCATTACCTTGCCATGTTTTTGTTGATGGACTTTGGTCCAATGTTCTACGTCCTGTCTTCTGAGCCAGTTACACAACACAACAGGGTGTTTTAACAAGGTACCCTGAAAGCTGGATGCTGTTCCAATTAATATGTAATCATTTTCTTATGTCATCCACCGGAACATGCATCTTTACTGATGAGAAACCGGTAGTGTCGGAATAAACACATCTTGACAGCTGTTGAGATTTTATTCTTTGCACACCTCCACCTAAGACATCATAGAAGTCAATTTTAATTTTCAATCTTTATTTTTTGTGGTGATCGTGTAGAGAATTCCATAAATATGTGTTTAAGCTGTGGTTGCCCTTTGAAGAAAATTGAGAGTGGACTATGTTTCTAAGATTAGAACCACTGGACAATCTGTGCTAATGGAATAGATATGGATATATCGGGGAGTGTTTTCTGTATCCTTTAAAAATCTTACAGCAGCTATCAAGCTGTAGACGTACACCTGCTCAAGGAAACACGAGAGGTCTTTACACATTACTACCCTGTTGTGCTGTTCAGTGCCTCAATGGCTACCACGGTAGGATGACAGGTCTCTAGAGGATACAGTGTTTAGAAGTGATTACCAAATTTATTTTCTATTAACTCTATCGGACCACAACGATTTTTCAAAAGCTAGAATTCAGTACAGATAATGAAATAAAGATACTGTAAAATCTTGTAAGTCAAAATAAAAGTAGTGATTTGTTTGTCCTGACTCATTTCGTTGACAGGTCCAGTAAAGGACGATCAACATGTGAATAACCCAAAATTGGACCTGTAAGTCGAATGTGACTGGACGAACATAGCCCTACTACTCGACTACTTTTCTTTGGAATACAAAGTGCATATGCTGCAACTTCAAATGAAAGATTTAAAAACAGTAAAGGTTGATATTCTAGTCTAAACGTAAGCAATCAGAAGCTATAATGTAATGACATTACTTAAATTTTAAATGTTCGCACTCCATGAGTGTAATGAAAAATTTCTTTGTATAATGGAAATTTTAAAGCACAGGAATATCCGTACAGAATGTTCCCGTAAAATCACAAAAAGCCATAGATCTTAAAGGAATATACGTTGTGGGATCTCACTGCTTACCATCATCTGACTCCAGACATGTTCACTGCAGTTTTGTAATATGCTACGATAACAGCAGCAAAAAGAATCTCATTCCTAAACAGTACGTGTTTATATTGAAGTACAGTAATGCTAGAACACTAATTAAAGAAAAGGTCACACATCAGATAAACACAAACATAATGGAAATAGATTCAACCTTGATATTTTGTCACAAAAAATATATTTCTTCAGTAATTAATTATTTATTATTATGATTTATTAAAACAATTGTGTTTGTATACGATTTCGATTGTCACTAATCAATCAATCAATCAACTAAGTCATATGTCTGAATATCATGTGCTCTTTTGTGGAATAAAAGGTCCTTGTATTGATTAAACAATATTGTGATCTAAGTCTCTGTAGACACTAATTTTTTGTAACAATGTTCAGATGCTACTGGGAAACCACTGATGGTTTATTTTTCATTTCAAACACCTCGTTTGTTTGTTATGCAATATTTTGTTACGCGAGTGTCTTTCACAAATTTCCTGCATGAAAGATATCAATTTAGGTAAATATGTTTATTCTCTATGGAATACTAGGAGAAGCTGATATTCCAAGATGTTATCAGGATAAAAAAAATTCATTTCTTATATTAATAATGAGTTGCAACTTAATTACAAAAAAATAAACCTACACAAATTTTGTACCTATATTACAACCAAAATAGTGCTATGTCTGACGGCTGACTGTGAATCCATGTGAGGGAAGAGAGACAGTTTCATTATTTAACAAACAAGCATGATTTTGGATCCACATCCCATCCTAACGATATGAACTGTTTGTTATGAGCATGATATAGATGGTTCAATTGAAGAACTTACCAGTTGGTCAGTGCTTGAACGATAAGCAATGTTTATTGTATCTGAACTTCAATTTACTGTACTGAAATGTAGATAAATGTAAATGTGCATCTGTAGACATGAAATATAGCAGGTTGTGAGTTATGTTTGCACGGCGAGTGATGTGTTTTGAAATTTCAAGCAACTTGCTGGTCCTCACAAAGACTATTTAAAATGTTCTTTTCTTCTTCACATTGTAAATAATATGTATTGTAAATGGTTTGTTCAATTATGTGGCTTCAATTTGTTATTTGTATTTCTTTTGTGTACGTTAAATGGAACAGAACTGTTACTATTAAATACAAGACATAAGATACTCCTGTTGTTGTCTTTTCTCAAAGGTATTATTTAATAGTGCATTCTCTACAATTAGTTACTGTATTGAGCATTCACGACAATTACTGTCTGCATTTTTACGAACCTTATACCTGTAGAGTACGGTTGGATGTGTTTATTTTAACAGTGGTTTGGATTTAGGAAAGATATACACTGACTCATAACTACCAGAGTACCATAACATTGAATACCTCGTTAACAATTTATGACGGTCTTTAAAATTGACTTTGGTGTGTAAATAGATCGATTTGAGCAGTTTGTGTTATCAGGCCTTTCAGCTTCAAGTTATATATAATTTATTAAATGTTTAAATATCTTCAAGTGATTTTTGGTACCTTCAGTTTGAGTGTTATTTACTGGATGGCTAGTGAATGCTTTCGGATATCAGCAGTCTTACAGAATCATTCCTGTATACTAAATAGTTTTGAATCACTTTGCCGTATGAATTCATTAGTTACACAAGTATATTTAGGTTTATCACTGAAAAAGTAGAATGTTGATTTAGGTTTAATGAACATTTCCTACTACACGATGTTTGTGCTTATGTGCCTGTGAGTGAAAATAAGTTACCGTGATTACCAAATAAGAAGGTGTTCTCAAATATCACGCGAAAATATTAAAATACTATAATACACATTACAAATACAAAAAACTAACTTCTTTCATATAAAGCGTATGGTTATGAACTATATGTTTTATACATGACTGCATGTTACACTTTATTCACTTTACAGATGATTGTCATGTTGCTGTGTTAATAATGCCTAATTCTGGAGATTTTCATTGTATGGCGCCCAGAGGTGCATCATCGTAAAACATTAATGGAGGCCCAACAACATAACATGACTTTTTTCAAGAGTAGTGTCTCATCTTCAAATGAAATATACGTAAATATTATGAACACACAAATTTTTGGAAACTGTAGAACGGCAAGACCGTCGGACATGTCAATCTCCATCCGACGAATTTGACTTCTGCATTGCTGAGAAATTGACACTTCTGTTGAAATGATTTGGCCATTTTAATTTCCCTCAAATGTCCGACATTAACTTCATTATCTCCACTTGTTCATTTCGTATGTATTGTTAAAATCCACCTACAATTAAGCAGTACGACCACTCAACAAACAAACATATTAAAACACTTTGATAGCATACACCAAATATTTAAGTTACAAAAGCGTCATTATATAGACAAGGCACTAAACCAGCAGAATTATTAATACTGATATAGAACGTGGATTATGATTCATAAACACACGCACACGCCGAGAGAGAGAGACACTGAGATACAGCTGCAAATTTTTTATTACAGGTTCTCATAAAAAAGGTCTTCGACCTGCATCTAATAAACAGATGTTACCAGAAACTTTTGAAAATTTAATAATTATTATTGAGTACATAAGATAACAGTGCATTCGATAGTTTGCCAAAACTTGTGTGGCATTTAAAATAACAGTGCTGGTTCTCGACTACACGAAGATTAGTAAGAACACACCGAAAGGTGAGTGTATCATATAATCATTATATCCAATACCCATTCTCTTACATACGAGGATTGGAACTTAAATAGTGGCAACTATTTATTCACAACCGATACAAAACCGTTACATGTTTGCACCTGTTACTGTCCTTCGAAGTAGTCACCAGCATTGGGTAGTACCTAATGCCAGCGATGAGGAAGGCGTAATATACCGTTAGCAGAGCCTGTTTCGTTGATGGTGCGAATGGAGCGGTCTACTGCCTGTCTAATCTCTGGAACAGTTCTAAAGCGAATGGCACGAAGTGGTTCCTTCATCTTCGGAATAAAATCAAAGTCACGAGGACTTAAGTCCGAGGAGTATGGTGGATGATACGTTACTTCCCTGTCCCATCGACCGAACAGAGCGGCTTTCGCTGTTAGTACTGTCTTGCAAACTGATGGGTGGTTTGCGCAGAAAGTATTGTCGCATCTTTCGCAAAGCTGGTCGCAGATGATGCTCCAAAAACGAACAGTAATACTACGCATTGACGGTCTGCCGTGGAAGAACGTAATGCGTTAGGATAACACCATCACTGTCGTACACGAGAATCACCATAACTTTCACTATACTGGGGCTCTGAGGTACTTTCGATTTTCGCGGCCACCCATAATGACGCCGTTCATTGGATTGGCGTCTCAGTTCTGGCTCGTACGATGTGGCCCTTGTCTCATCGAGTGTTAGAATACGGTGTAAGAAAGCCTCTCCTTCGCGCACATAGTGCTTCAAGTGTGTCTGAGCGATTTCGTATCACATCCATTTATGCATTTCCGTCAAATCATGCGGAACTCGTCATAATGCAATTTTTCACATGCCCAGGCACATTCAATCTTAATCCAACTCCGTTGTTCCTATTTCGAAAAATTTGTGACAGCGTTACGTTCGACCGTTCGCTCACAAGTGACTGTTTTTCCCTCGATTGTGCGCACGCCAGTGATGTGGGACGGGCGATTCCGCAGGCCGCGGTGGCCGAGGAGACTGAGGCGCTTCAGTCTACGGTCGGGGGTTCGAATCCCTCCTCGGGCATGGATATTTGTGCCGTCTTCAGTAAAAGGTAGTTCATAAGTAGTTTGTAAGTTTAGGGACTGATGACCCCGTAGTTAAGTCCCATAAGCTTAACAAACATTTGACCTTTTTTTTTTAACGGGCGGTTCCATTTGCTGGGAGGTAAGGTAGGTATGCCAACAACGTGTGCTGTCAGCGACAATAATAATGCCACTGCATAGTGTCTCCACAGCAGTGTTGCCACCATTTAAGTTCCAACCCTCGTAGTACTACTATCATACAAAAAGGGACTAACGCACACACAGTTACAGTAACAGAGGAGGGTTTAATCAAACACATAACTCACGATAGACGCTTCCAAATTAGTCAGGTAGTGAACTGAGTCAACATTTGTGTTAACACTTAACCCATACATTTCGCAGATTCTTCACCTTATACGACCATTGTTGTATAGACATATAAAGTCAATTAATTGTGTTTAGGAGGCTTACATTTTACCAGTGACTTGTAACATGAGAAAAGAACAACAAATCTTTGGAGGAATTGTATAGAACGAAAACTAATCATAAAAGGTGTTGCGTAAAACACTGACAAATTCTAATGCAAAGCAACATTAAAGAATCCTGTTTCACTGACTTAAGTAACAATTATAAATATAATGTGCAGTTTAAAACGAGAAAATACCTGACAATAGCAAGCTATCGCCATCGTTGGAGAGAACAACAAGTAAGTGAACCTGCAAATCTCTCAGTGTTAATGAAACTTTTTCACCTAAGGTGTATTCTAGGTGCTACAAGCGTTCAAGATTTCAGATTGGCGATAGGAAACAGAAAATTTTCAACACACTTCTAACTGCTTATACTAATGCGTAGAGTCAGGGAAAACTCAGAAACTTCCATTTTTTCATTGTTCTCTTCTGTTCATTTAACATTACAATGTAAACCTAACCACGCTTCGCTATTGCTCTGAATGGGAAAAGTATGGAAGAAGCCCTTTCAAAGATAGAATTATCGAGAAAATACTTCAGTGAAATGATTACTGTGCGGTTCGTTGCCTTGGAAACTTTAAAAAGATGTTGTTCCATGAAAATAATTATTTATTGTATGTCCAACGGACTGCAATTTTTTTTCTGCGTCCTTTTCTTATTAGACGATTTTCCGACGCTATAGGATGTGCCGTATTAACTGCCCATAATCGTTTAGTCTTCACATTCCATACTCTGTCTCCGTCCATCTCCTGCTCCCCTTCTATCTAACTCCTTCCTAACCCTTTCTCCTCCTTCTCTTCTCTGTGTCCATGCCCCATCTCTCCCTTTCCCTCATGCTGCCTGTTATCTCTTCCTTCCTCTTCTCTCTGCTCTTATTCTACTCCTCCAGACATTTCATCTTCCCCTTCTTACTCTGAATAAGAACGGCAACCTTCATCCTTTGGCACCCACTTACTGTATTCGCCTCTCGGTATCTACTTCTACATAGATCCTCTGCCAGTCACATTGAAGTGAATGGCAGAGGGTCCATCCAACCGCTTTTATTATATTTCCCTACAGTTCCAATCACTAACAGCTCGCGGGAAAAAGGAACAATTAAATAATTCTGTTTTCGATCTGATTTCTCTTATTTTATTTTGATGATCATGTCTTCCTATATAGGTGGATGCTAACAAAATATGTTCGCATTCGGAAGAGAAAAGTGGTGAAAGAAATTTCTCAAATAGATCTCGCCGCAACAAATAACGCCATTCATTTAATGATTTCCGCTCCAACTCGTCCATCTCACCGCTATATCGTGATAATAGTAAAAGAGCTGCCCTTCTCTGAACTTTTAGTACCTCGTCCGTCATTCCAACCTCGTGTGAATCCCACAAAGCGCAGCAATACTCCAAAATAGGACCCGCAAGTGTAGTGTAGACAGTTTCTTTACCAGAACTGTTGCAAATGAATTGTTCTGCCAATGAAACGTAGCCTTTGGATCGACTTCCCTACAGTATTTTCTGTGTGTTCTTTCCAATTTCAGTTATTCATAATTGTTATTCTTAGGTATTTAGTTGATGGCCTGTAGATTTGAGTGATTTATCGAGTAAATGAAGTTTAATGCATTTCTTCTAGTGGTCACGCACTTCCTTCCAGTGTTAACTTGTTTCTTGCTGACTCAGGCTGTGTCCTACGCATCGATCTCTTATTGTAGTCAAGATATGAAATACATTTCTCTTCTCCTCAACTCTGTGGAGCACCTCCTCATTAGTTATGAGTTGTACCCATCTAAACTTTAGCATTCGTATCTAGCACCACGTTTCCGTCTTTTTGTCAGAATTCCTTGTTGTGCAAGTTTAACTCCCGTACAAGACTACACTTCACAAAAATGCATTCAGAAAGGACTTCCTATAATTTAAATTAATATTAATTGTCAACAAATTTCCCTATTTCAGAAATCCTTTACTTTCCTATAGCCATTATACATTTCATATCTTCTTTACTTGGGCCGTCAGAAGTTATTTTGCTACCCAAATAACAAAAACTCGTCTAGTACTTTAATTGTTTGTAACCCAATCTGATTCCATCAGCGTCGCCTGATTTTCTTAGCATATAAACCATTACAGTAGAAGTCCGATAGTCTGGTATTCAACAGTCCGGAACGCCCAGTGGTCCGGCAACACGATCCAAGGGAATTTGTTTTTCCTCTGATGCAGCCGCTACTGCTGAAGTTACGCTGACGTCACCGACCGACTGTTCAAGTGAGGCGATCCGGTGCTTGGCCGGTCACAACAGTGTTTCGCCAGCAGTCATCAATGACACAAACGCCATTGTTGGGATCGGAAGCATTCAGACCTTACTCAGCAGATCTCGGCTGTTACTGTACTGCACAGAGGTTCCTTTCATTGTTTGGATTGCCAGCATTTTTGCGATTTAATAGGGGTGACTGTCATATCATAATTATCTGTGGAAGTTTTATTAAATTTAAGCAGTGAGGATGTTCTTGAAACTCAAGCCTTCTTCAAGCTCTAAATCAGAGGTGAAGTGTAAGCACGCACTTTGACCATCAACAAGAACATGGAAGTCATCAAACGCATGGAGAAAGGTGAGGACAAAAATATTTTGATAACTGAATTTAATATTGGTTTGTCAACAATTCATGACATAAACAAAAGTACGTACTAATGAAATATGCTTCTCGATCGGTAACAACTGAAAAATTGTCTTCCAGAAAAACTTTAAAAAACCCGAAACTGGAACAATTAGGTAGGTTATTGTACAAATGGTTCAGTGCACTGTGTCACAGCTGTTTTCGGTGTTTAGCTTAGCCTCTGCCAGCAGTAACTGGTACTGCCCGATAGTAGGTCAATTTCAATGATCCGGCATCGGGTCGGTCCCGAATGTGGCGGATGATCGGTCTTTTACTGTACCGTTGTTTTGATGTTTTACACCCTCCTTTCAAGACCATGTCAATTCAGTTTAATTGCACTTCCAGGTCCTATGTTGTTCAGATGCTTGTAAATCTATGGGACCAAACTGCGTGGTCATCAGTCCGTAGCTTACAAACTACTTAAACCTAGGTAAACTAATCTAAGGACAATACACACACCCATGCCCCAGCGAGGACTCGAACCTCCACGGCGAGCAACCGCGCGCTCCGCAGCGAGACGCTTTAGACCGCTCGGCTACTCCACCGCGGCAGTCCTATGTTGTCTTATACAAAATACTTATGTCACCCGTAAAAGCGAAGATTTAAATCTTAAATTATTAATTCCATCTACAAATTTCACCTTGCTTTCTTCAGGCTTTGCTCATTATACAGATGGAATGACATTGAAGAAAGTCTACAAACCTCTCTCATTGCTTTCCCAATCACTGTGTCTCTGTCATGCCCAATGTTCAAATTTTTGTATTGCTTATGGGACTTAACAGCGGGTCATTCATCAGTCCCTAAACTTACAAACTACTTATGAACTACCTTATACTAAAAACGGCACAAACATCCATGCCCGACGGGAGATTCGAACTCCAGACGAGGAACGGTCCCGCGTATCAGAACATAGCGCCTCAATGCGCTCGGCCGCTCCACCGCTGCTCTGTCATGCCCTTTAACTTTGCTGTCTGGTCTTCGTTCCCTGTATTTTATCCCAGCTACATTTAATTTTCTAACTGAGTACTACAGTCACTATTGTCAAACTATTTCTCCACATCTACATAAGCTATAAACGCATGTTTTCCATTACTTAATTTATCTTCTAACCTAATGTAGTTCCTCACGTGTTCCTACATTTCTCCTAAATCCAAACTGATCATCCCCGAGGTAGGATTCTACCAGTTTTTCCATTTTGTGATAACGGCGTACAATAACTACCAAATTAATCTTACAGAAATGTAAAGGAAATAATGACAACAATAAACAGCATTATTTTCAGACTTAGTACTACGACATTTTGATTTCCGTTGCTCACTTCAATGAGCCCTATAGGTAGGTTGCTGAAAATAAACTGATTAAATATATACGTCCCTAAAATACAATTATACCAAACGTTCTTACTTTCTTGTGGCTTTTTATAAACGCTTGTCGGTATGCTAGCAGAAGATGATATCACTTCATTATTGCATTTTCACATATTTCGACGGTTGGAGATTTTAATGCGTGATAGGAAAGGGAAATCAAGAATGATGAATGAATATGGAAACATCTACTTCTTTTTACTTCACCTAACGGCTACGTACTCGTGATTTTCTGGTAGTGATCATCTGTGGCAATGCACGTGTCGAATTTTATCCTTTTCGTTCAGCTACTTGTATAAGGTTGAAGGAGATGGATATTTTCATATCTAAAAGGAGTGTTATACGACGACACACCGTACAGGTTTAGCACGTCAGCCACCTAGCGGCAGAATGGGTGCAACTACAAGGTCGACCGTATTGTCAACAGTGTGAATAAAAATTTACACTGAATAACGTTATTTCTTGGCGTCGCTATTTCGCATATCTGCTTCTGCTATCAGAAAACTGAAGTAAGTTACTAAGTTTTAAACATTTTATTTTGAATAGATACGACTTCCTTATTCCTGTTTATATGGAAATACAGCTTCTTACTCTAGTAATAAATTTCAATTACATTTGAAAAAAATTGAGTTTCGTTACTTTGTAAACACAACTGGTCGAATACCAACCACAGGAAATACAAATTCCTGCAAATATAACCACCAACGAATGAAATGAATGTAAAGAAATTCCGGAGGAAGAAGTGGATTAGTATCAAGTAACTTACATATAAATTCCTTCGTCGTTATATTGCAACACGAAATACTTGTGTTGGGTAAATAGTTTCGTTGGTGGAAACTAGTTAGATTATCTCTCATTGAAGTCTGTGTTAAGCTGCGTGCTTCTATAAAAGCTCACTAGAAATCAACTTCATATTCGCTACACGATAAGCTACTTTTGACACCGAAAAATACGTCTTTCTGAACACCGTCAGACCCTTTGCAATAATTTCGCCTGAACGTATGTCTGACTTTAGCAACTTTCACAACCTATAACTGTTTCTACTTCAGTGCATACTATTAACACTTGGAGTTATGGCACTTGATGGCTCCTAGATTTATGTTCGTGATGTGTTCGAGCTGCACCCTCTGAGACGGAAGACCTTTTTGAATTTTTCGGATACCTTCTACCCTAAAACGTCTATGTAGCCGCATCATGTAAATATTGGACTCCTGACCCAATTAACGTAACCCAAAATTCCACCACCCTATGGCGTAATTCGAGGAATCCACAATCTACAGGATCGCGGAAATGGTGAGCTTCCGATTTGGATGTTCCAATGTTTGTTAAGCTTAAGGGACTTAACTGCGGGGTCATCAGTCCGTAAACTTACAAATTACTTATTAACTACCTTATACTAAAGGGGACACAAACATCCATGCCCGAGGGGGGATTCGAGCCTCCGACGAGGAACGGCCTCGAGCATCGCAGCATAGCCCCTCAATCTACATCTACATCTAAATCTACATGGGATACTCTGCAAATCACATTTAAGGGCCTGGCAGAGGGTTCATCGAACCATAATTATACTATTTATCTCCCATTCCATTCTCGAATAGCGCGCGGGAAGAAAGAACACCTGAATCTCTCTGTTCGAGCTCTGATTTCTCTTATTTTATTCTGATGATCATTTCTACCTATGTAAGTGGGAGTCAACAATATATTTTCGCATTCGGAGGAGAATGTTGGCGATTGGAGTTTCGCAAGTAGCCCACGCCGCAGCGATAAGCGCCGTTGTTGTAATGATTCCCATCCCAGATCCTGTATCATTTCCGTAAAGCTGTCTCCCCTGTTTCGTGACAATACGAAGCGAGCTGCCCTTCTTTGGACTCTTTCGATGTCCTCCGTCAAACCCACCTGATAAGGATCCCACACTGGGCTGCAATACTCCAAAAATGGACGGACAAGCGCAGTGTATGCAGTTTCTTTAGTAGTTCTGTTGCATCTTTTAAGGGTTCTGCCAATAAAACGCAGTCTATGGTTCGCCTTTCCCACGATATTATCTACGTGTTCTTTCCAGTTTAAGTCTGAAGTAATAGTAATTACTAGGTATTTTGTGGAGTTTACGGCCTTCACATTTGATTGATTTTTGTTGTAAACAAAGTTTAACGGATTTCTTTTTGTACTCATGTGGACGACTTCAAATTTCTCATTATTTAGAGTCAATTGCCAATTTTACACCATACTGATATCTTATTCAGATCGTTCTGCAGTTGGTTTTGATCTTCAGATGATTTTACTAGACGGTAAATGACGGCGTCATCTGCAAACAACCTAAGAGAGCTACTTAGATTTTCCCCTAAATCGTTTATGTAAATAAGGAATAGCAGAGGATCAATAACACTACCCTGTGGAACGCCCGATATCACCTCTGTTTTAGTTGATGACTTACCATCGATTACTACGAACTGTGTCCTCTCTGACAAGAAATCCCCTATCCAATCGCAAATTTGTGGCGATATACCATAACCACGCAATTTGATTAAAAGCCGTTTGTGAGGTACGGTGTCAAAAGCTTTCTGGAAATCAAGAAATACGGAATCGATTTGCGAACCTTTGTCGATAGCACCCATCACTTCGTGTGAATAAAGAGCTAGTTGTGTTTCGCATGAACGATATTTTCTAAATCCGTGTTGTCCTTGGGTCAATAGATCGTTCTGTTCGAGATAATTCATAATATTTGAATACAGGATATGTTCCAAAGCCCTGCTGCAAATTGACGTCAATGAAATAGGCCTGTAGTTTAGTGGGTTACTCCTACTGCCTTTCTTGAATATAGGTGTGACCTGTGCAACTTTACAATCTTTTGGTACAGATCCTTCTATGAGAGAGCGGTTGTATATGACTGTTAAGTAAGGCGCTATCGCTTCAGCATAATCAGATAGAAATCTAATGGGTATACAATCCGGACCAGAAGACTTGTTCTTGTTAAGTGATTATAGTTGCTGCACTACTCCGATGATATCTACTTCTATGTTACTCATTACGGCATCTGTTCGTAATTCGAAATCTGGAATATTGGTTTCGTCTTCTTTGGTGAATGAGTTTCTAAAAGCTAAGTTTAGTAACTCTGCTTTAGTAGCGCTGTCATCGGCAGGATCGCCATTACTATCACGTAGTGAAGGTATTGTTTGTGACTTGCCCCGAGTATATTTAAGATATGACCAAAATCTCTTTGGGTTTTCAGTCAAATTACGAGAAAAAGTTTCGTTGTGATAAATATTGTAGGCATCTCGCATTGAAATCCTCGCTAAATTTCGAGCTTCTGAGTACAATCGCAAATCCTGGGGATTTCGTGTTCGTTTAAATTTAGTATGCCTTTTCCTTTGCTTTTTCAACAGTGTCCTGACCTGTTTTGTGTACCAAGGGGGATCGCCTCCTTCTTTTATTAATTTATTAGGTATAAAACATTGAATTCCTGTCGATACCACTTCTTTGAATTTGAGCCACATCTGGTCTACACCTAAGTTTGGTGTGGAAGCTGTCTTTCAAGAAGCAATGTATTTTGTTTCTATCTGCTTTCCTGAACAAATATACTTTGCGTTTATTTTTGGTAACTTTGGGACTTTCGATATTCAGTTTCGCTACGACAGCTCTGTGTTCAATAATACATGTATCCGTTTTGATGCTCGTTATGAGCTCAGGATTATTTGTTGCTAAGAGATCAAGTGTGTTTTCACATCCATTTACAATTCTAGTTGGTTCATGAACTAATTGTTCGAAGTAATTCTCAGAGACTGCGTTGAGTACAATTTCGGACGATGTTTTATGCCTACCTGCTGATTTGAAAATATAATTTCGCCAACAGATCGAGGGTAAATTAAAATCACCACCTACTATTATCGTGTGAGTCGGGTACGTTTTTGTATTTAGACTAAGGTTTTCTTTGAACCTTTCTGCTATTGTATCGTCAGAGTCGGGAGGCCGGTAAAAGGAACCGATTATCAACTTCTTACAATTTTCGGGTACAACCTCTACCCATAATAGCTCGCACGAACTATCAACTTCAACTTCGCTACATGAAATACTACTTTTGATGGCGACAAACACGCCCCCACCTATTTTGTTTAATCTATCCTTTCTGAACACCGATAGATCTTTTAAAAATACTTCTTCTGAACTTATTTCCGGCTTGAGCCAACTTTCGCTGCCTATAATGATGTGTGTTTCGGTGCTTTCTATTAACGCTTGCAGTTATGGAACTTTCCCGACACAGCTACGACAATTTACAACTGTTATACCGATAGTTTCCGGATCTACATTTCTCCTGTGATCCACCTGAACCCTTTGAGATTGCCCATTTTCTATTTCCCCGAAGCTCTTTATCCTAAAAAACCGCCCAGTCCACGCCACACGGCCCCCGCTACCCGTGTAGCCGCTTCCTGCGTATAGTGGACTCCTGACCTATTCAATGGAACCCGGAAACCCACCACCCGATGGCGCAAGTCAAGGAATCTGCAGTCTACACGGTCGCAGAACCGTCTGAGCCTCTGATTCAGACCCTCCACTCGGCTCTTTACCAGAGGTCCACAGTCGGTCCTGTCAACTATGCTGCAGATGGTGAGCTCTGCTTTCATCTTGCAAGCAAGACTGGCAGTCTTTACCACTTCAGTTAGCCGCTCGAAACCTGAGAGGATCTCTTCAGATCCGAAACGACACACATCATTGGTACCGACGTGAGCCACCACCTGCAGTTGCTGCACCCCGTACCCTTCATGGCATCCGGGAGGACCCGTTCCACATCTGGAATGACTCCACCCGCTATGCACACGGACTGCACGTTGGCCTTCTTCCCCTCCTTGGCAGCCATCTCTCTAAGGGGCTCCATCACCCGCCTAACGTTGGAGCTCCCAACTACAAGTAAACCCACCCTCTGTGAAAGCCCGGATCTTGCAGGCTGGGTGGTGACAGGGTGAGAGACACCATCCGACTCAGGAACGTCGTCCTGAGCAGACAGCGCAAGACGAACCGGGGAGGCCTCACGATCGGTCCCCCGGAATGTCTTGCGCCTCCTGCCACGCACTGGAGCAACCTCCCACGCAACCACGGGTGGGATGTCTGCCTCACTGCTAGCAGTTTCAGGGCATGTCGCTGCCGCAGGCCGATCGGTGGAGACGACGGGAGTCCGTTCGGTGCCCACCGCCGGCCAACAACAACGACGCCCATCGATCGCAGCTTCCAACTGTGCAACCGAGGTTAACACAGCTTGAAGCTGGGAGCGAAGTGTCACCAGCTCAGACTGCATCCGCACACAGCAGTCACAGTCCCTATTCATGATTACAGTGCCAACAAAAACAAAAACTACAGTCGCGATGAGTTCAAAGGAAAACTACACTCCGCCACGGCTACGATTTGGACCATCCACTCTCTACCAGAGGTGCACGATTAGTCCTTAGTTTATGCTTCAGATGGTCATCTCTAACTTGTCGTTAACGAAACACGGAAATTTAAAACAGAAAATCAAACAATATGGAGATGTACACAACAACGATCAAATAATGAATACGAGTAATGTATGCTACCTCACTGTTATAGGGCTTAAGCGTTGATTGGCTCTGTATTTCCTACCTAAGAAATGGTTATATGATGTTTTTATTATTTATTTGCCGAATAATTAACCAACTGTAAAGTTACGTAGTTCATCTCTCTTTAAATACAATTGCATTATTTTGAGATGGTTAATGAATGTACACTCCTGGCCATGAATATTGCTACACCACGAAGATGACGTGCTACTGACGCGAAATTTAACCGACAGGAAGAAGATGCTGTGATATGAAAAAGATTAGCTTTTCAGAGCATTCATACAAGGTTGGCGCTGATGGCGACACCTAGAACTTTTTGACATGAGGAAAGTTTCCAACCGATTTCTCATACACAAACAGCAGTTGACCGGCGTTGCATGGTGAAACGTTGTTGTGATGCCTCGTGTAAGGAGACCTCGTATCACTAGCAGTCGAGATGACAGGCATCTTATCCGCATGGCTGTAACGGATCGTGCAGCCACGTCTCTATCCCTGAGTCAACAGATGAGGACGTTTGCAAGACAACAACCATCTGGACGAACAGTTCGACGACGTTTGCAGCAGCATGGACTGTCATCTCGGAGACCATGGCTGCGGTTACCCTTGACGCTGGATCACAGATAGGAGCGCCTGCGATGGTGTGCGCAACGACGAACCTTAGTCCATGAATGGCAAAACGTCAATTTTTCGGATGAATCCAGGTTATGCTTACAGTATCATGATAGTCGCATCCGTGTTTGGCGGCATTGCGGTGAACACACATTGAAGGCGTGTATTCGTCATCGCCATACTGGTGTATTACCAGGCATGATGGTATGTGGTGCCATTAGTTACACGTCTCTGTCACCTCTTGTTCGCATCGACGGCACTTTGAACAGTGGCCTTACATTTCAGATGTGTTACGACCCGTAGCTCTAACCTTCATTCGATCCCTGCGAAACCCTATATTTCAGCAGGATAATACACGACCGCATGTTGTAGCTCCTTTACGGGCCTTTCTGGATACGGAAAATGTTTGACTGCTGCCCGGGCCAGCACATTCTCCAGATCTCTGACCAACTGAATACGTCTGGTCAATGGTGGCCGAGCAACTGGCTCGTCACAATACGTCAGTCACTACACTTGATGAACTGTGGTATCGTGTTGGAACTGCATGGCCATCTGTACCTGTACATGCCATCCAAGCTCTGTTCAATGCATAGGCGTATCAACGCCGTTATTACGGCCAGAGGTCGTTATTCTGGTACTGATTTCTCAGGATCTATGCACCAAAATTGCGTGAAAATGTAATCACATGTCTGTTCTAGTATAATATATTTGTCCCATTTATCATCTGCATTTCTTTTTCATGAAGCGATTTTAATGGCCAGCAGTGTAAAAGATATCGGTAAAATCATAATGTGGGAACTGTTAGGAAGCATGGTAGGTTGTGAAACTAATTAGGCCTATTGATTGCTTTTTTTTCTGTTGACCCAGAATTTCACTGTTTGCCCGCCTCGACACTCGACATGATGCTGATATTAGAGTCCAGCCCAGGTAAATGCGAGTATTGCAGCAAGAACAGTTCTCGTTGCATCATTGGTTCCTGCACGAGAAGGCAATTTCATTGACTTGTGTTCTGTACACGCGATCATTTACGTAACCCTATAAAAAGAAGTCTAATGGCGTGACATCAGGATAGAGCGGGAGTCCAGCGATGGAACCGTCAGCACCAGCCAGAAAAAAATGCTCTTCCACACTCCACGATCAATGAAATTCCAGTGTGTTGACACACTATAATACTACATTTGTGATGGTAGGAAGTTTTCCTAGCCAGTCCGTTACAGGCTTCTCAGCGGAGAAAATGGATGTAATACACCTACACATGTACTCTGCAAGCCACGATATATAATAAGTGCTGGTCGGTATCTCTTACCAGTACTAGTCATTTTCTTCCTGTTCCAATTGCGGCGAGTGGTAAACGACTCCCTGTATGCCTTTGAATGAGCTCTAATTTCTGTTATCTTTGCGGTCGTTGCACAAATATTGGCGGCAGCAGAATCACCCATAACACACCTTCAATGGTAGCTCTCTAATTTTTCTCAATATTTTCTCGAAAGAAATGTCATCGTCCCTCCAGGGATTCCAATTTGGGTTCCCAAAAGATCTCTGTAACACTAGCGTTCTGGTCGAAACTATCACTAACAACTCTAGCAGCCAGCCTCCGAATGCCTTCTATGTTCTCCTCTTAAACTCATCTGCTAGGAATTCCAAATATCTGAGCAATACCAAAGATGGTCGGACTAAGTGTTCCATATGCGGTCTTCTGTCAAAATAAACCACGCCTCCCCAAAAATTTTCCCAATAAACCAAAGTCGACCATCTGCTTTCCCGACAAAAATCCTTATATTCTATAAGTCATGATGTATCCCACTACAGGCGCAAACAACCACAAATTACTGCTAACCCTCTCTGTCAGATAATTAACGTAGATATAAAATAACCGCGCTCAAATCAAATGTTCAAATGTTTGTAAACCTATTGGACCAAACTGCTATGGTTATCAGACTAACAAATTACTATAACCAACTTACACTAAGGACTAAACAACACACACACACACACACACACACACACACACACACACACACACACACACACACACGCACACACATGTCCGAGGGAGGACTCGAACCTTCGGCAGGAACGGCTGCCCAGTGGGTAGCAAGACGCCTTACACCACCCGGCCATTCCGCACAGTGCGGTGCTATCGGAATTCCGTGGAACACTGATGACGATACTCTTGTTTCTGAGGATCACTCGCCGTTGACAACTTACTGGGATCTGTTACTTAAGAAGACTTCGAGCCACTCATACATCTCCGCACCTACTCCATATGCTCGTACTTTCGTTAGCAGTTTGCAGAGGGGCACTGTGTCAAAAGGCCTTTCGGAAATAAATAAATAGGCGGTCCGCCTATTTCCCTTCATCCACGGGTCGCAAGGTGACATGGGAGAAAAGGGCAAGTTGAATTCCACACGAGCGATGCTTTCTAAACCCGTGCTGTTGCCTCTACAGAAGCTAATCCGTCTCAAGAAAATTTCCGATATTCGAAGGAAGGAAGGAAAATTGGGGTTTGAAGTTCAGTCAACATCGTGGTCATTAGGAGAAGGAAGGAAGATTAGAGTTCGACGCCGCTTCCACAGCATGGTCATTAGAGGCGAAGCTCCCACTCTGATTTTTTGGGCGAGGATAGGAAAAAAAAAATCAGCCGTGTCCTTTCAAAGTAAGCATCCCAGCATTTTCCGAGAGTGATTTCGGAAAATCACGGAAAATCTAAATAAGGATGACCCGGACGCGAGTTTTAACCACCGTCTACCCGAATATCCTACAGCAAACAGTTGGTAATGATATTGGTCTATAATTAATATTAATTTGTCTTTCTTGTCAACAGGTGTTACTTGCCCTTCTTTCCAGTCGCTTGGGACTCAGAACTAGTCCAAGATTCGCGATAAATGCAAGCTATGTAAGAGGGCAGTGCCGCAGAATATTCTCTGTAAAATCGAATCGAGATTACATTCGGACTGGCGAGTTAATTTTTTTTCAGCTCTCTCAGCTGTTTCTCTACACCAAGGATGTCCTACATGTCCTTCATTCGGGAGTTTTTACAATGCCAAATGACGGTATGTTTGTACGAAACTTCTCCGTGAAAGTTTTCTTAAACGTGAAATTTAAAACTTCAGTTTTCATCTCGCTGTCTTCTGTCGCCACAACAGACTGATCAACGATTAATTGGCTGGAAGACTTCGACCCACTTATCGATTTTACATAGGACCATATTTATCTTGGGTTCTGTGCGAGATTATTATTAAACCATGGCGGGCCTTTTCCATCATTGTGCCACTTAGACGGCACACACATTTCCAGCACATGATTTAAAATGTATTCGAACCTGACCATAATTCCTATACGTCTATAGAACCGAAAATAAATGATATCCATTCCTTGTCTAACTGGCACGCTACTAATTGCTTATCAACTCCTTCTACCTAAAACACTCGTTTAGCCTTCTAGTCTCATTTATTAACAGTAACAGTCGCGACTATGAAGTTATGCTGAACACTTACACGTATCATACAATGACATCACTGACAAGGTCAGGCCTGTTTGTAGGCCGGCCCCAGTGGCCGAGCGGTCTGCGGTGCGCCAGTCACAGTCTGCACGGCCACTACGGTCGGGGGTTCGAATCCCCCCTCGGGCATGGATATTTGTGCCGTCCTTAGTAATAGCCAGTTCATAAGTAGTTTGTAAGTTTAAGGACTGATTACCCCGTAGTTAAGTCCCATAATCTCTACAAACACATGACATAATAATATAATATGAAGACTTTTCTTAATGCTATAATGTATTTCACATTACATACTTCTTTAAAATATACCTAAGGCATAATCGTGATTTTGAAATGTATTGGGGTTTGAAATGTTTGTAAATCTATGGTACTTAATTACTTCAGTTATCAGGTCTTAGGCTTACAAACAATTTATCTAAGGACAAATCACACACCCACGCCCAAGGGAGGACTCGAACTTCCGACAGGGAGCAACCACGCGCTCCCCAGCAAGGTCCTTACAGTGCTGGGCCATTCCACTGCGGCTTCGAGTTTTAATTGTATTCTAATTGTTGTGCGTATTATCTATGTATAATACTCCTATGCGTTATTTTAGCTGAAGCACTGAAATGGCTTCACAGAGTTTAGTAATACGTTTTGTTTTGTTTTGTTCGCTTTTATACAGGGATAGCTTTGAAAAAAAAAAAAAAAAAAAAAAAAAAAATATTTAGAACCCAAAACAACATATGAAAAATCGAAAAAGTCGAAATTATAATATCATCACGAATTTGACTGGTACTGTAATTAATTTTTAATACTCAGGAAAGGGAGAGGATGAATAGAACGGGGGCAGGAGCAAATTGGCAGACAGAGGGAAAGGTAATGACCGTGGTAGGGAGACAGGTAGATAGAAGGAGGTAGAGTTTCGTGGACAGAGACAAAGAGAGAAGGGAGGAGGAGACGGACAGAAAGAGCAGATAAGATTACATGGACTAACTGAATATTGGAGTAAATAAATACGCCAGTAGCGGCAGGGTTTTCAGATAGTTAGAGCAGTGAAAATCTAAACGGGCACAGAGGTAAGAAACGCGCATGGAGATGAGTAAAGCCGCTTGGGAAAGTCCGCGCTGTCTGAGGTAGCATGTTACGGATTGTACGGCCGCTACCGTTGGAGTTTCGAGTCCTCCCTCTGGCAGGGATTCTTTATTGTCCCTTCTGTAAGTTAGTTTAAGTAGTTTGTAGGTATAGGGACTAATGTACTCGGTAGTTTGTCCCTTCGGTTTACAAACATTTGAATCTTTTGATGAGGGAAGTGATGGGCAGAAAACTAAGGAAAGGACTGTAGGATGTACGAGCGTGAGTAAGGAAATAAGTCGCAAACTGAGGTAAAGACGCCAGTACCGCGTTTACAAGCCTGGAAATTGCTTTACTCTTCAGCTGACTCCACCTATAAATCTAAACATTCGTTCCATCGTTCAAGAAGGCTTTAAAAGCCTGGCGCTTGGAATTTTTGTGGCATAGTTTGCATCCTATAAGTGACTTTATTTGGTTCCTTAAACTGCAGCAACCTAGAAGACGTATATGTCATAGTGGTAGAGAAATACCCCAACACAGTGCGCAGTATTTCCGTGAATACCTCAGTTTGCAAGTTAATTACTTACTGACCCTCTTTTCTTCTTGTTCCGGCAACGTTTCCACTTGTATGCAGGTCGTTGACAGAGCCTCTTCCATACTTCTCTGTTCTCTCACAATCTGTCGCTTAACACCTCCTCCCACTGCAATCCTCTTCGGTTCTCATCATCTTTCACTTGGTCTCTCCATTTTGTTCGCGGTCTTCCAACTGGTCTTCGTCCGGTTTCCGTCAAATCTAGGGCTATTCTTGGACGTCTTTCAGCTCCCATTCTCTTAATGTGGCAAAACCACTCGAGTCTATTACACTCTATAATTTCTTTCAGGGGCTGGACGCGTAGAGTGCTTCGTACCGTTTCATTTCTTATCTTGTCCCTTCTTGTCTTGCCAAGGATTGCTCGTAGAAATCGCATTTCTGTTGCTTGTATCCTGCTCAGATCTTTCTTTGACCAACATTCCTATCCCTGAGTCAAGATTGGCAGATAATATGACTTGTACATCATAATTTTTGATTCTGCAGGTTTTTTACTATTACTTATTATATCAGATACATAATAATAAAATTTTGAGGAGTTTTGTATTCTGTCTGAAATTTCATCCTTAATGTTCCCTTTTACAGTTATTTTACTTTCTAGATTCTTGAAGGCATCTACTTCCTTAATAAGTTCTCCTTTGCAAGTTACATCCTTCATTTTTTTCATTTTTCCTGCTGATTTTCATAACTTCACTTTTTGTTAAACTTATATCCAATCCTGCTTCTTCAGTTACTTTCTGTCAGGTGTTAAGGTGGTCTTGCAATTTCTGTTCATTTTCGACCCAAATCATCACATCATCAGCATATGCTACGATTTTCATATCATCTGCCATTGCTTCTTGGCGAACTTTCCTTATGACGTTGTCCATCACTATATTAAAAAGCACTGGTGAGAGAACACTTCCCTGTCGAACCCCTCTATCTGTTACGAACTATTCTGATTTTTTGCCGTCAATTGTATCACAGTTCAGACCCTGCCATATCTCTTCTCTTTTAACAGTGTCATAAGCCATTTTTATATCTATGAATGCAACTACCATGTCTTTCCCTCGTGTATCTACCTCCCATGCATATTTCTCAATACTGTAAAGCATTGACAAGTTCGCTAGTTTTAATTTACCCTTTTAGACCTCAGTTTTTCTCTATCAAAGGAAATGATTTTTAATGCTATAATACACCCCTTAAGTTAAATTTTCAATGATTTTAGAAGAAGATTTATGCTATTTTATGCACACATTTTCATTCTACAACACTGCGTATACTGAAAACAAGGTTTTTTTACGAATTAAATTAATTAATTTTATAGTACCAGCTGTTGTACTAAATAAACTGATCGTTCAATAACTACATCGCTAAATGACAACTTCAAGTTTCAGTTACGCAGTGGAATGCAAGTACCCCACAATTTTCATGTTCTTTGAAGTTCGTAAACTGTTGCGCAGTGCAACACCCTTTTCTTAATATTTTTATAGTGATCTTCCGCAGGTGACAGTAATTGTGACTCAGGTGTCGTATACATCTACATCTACATTTACATAGATACTCTGCAAATCACATTCAAGTGCCTGGCAGAGGGTTCATTAACCACTTTCATAACTTTTCTCTACCGTTCCATTCTCTAATAGCGCGCGGGACGAAAGAAACCTAAATCGTTCCGTTTTCGATCTGATTTTTCTTATTTTATTGAGAAGATCATGTCTCTCTAAGTAGGTGGGTGCTAGCAAAATATTTTCACATTTAGAAGTAAAAGTCGGTGATTGAAACTTCGCAAACAGATCACGCCGCAATGAATAACGTCTTTCTTTTAATGATTTCCACCCCAATTCGTGCAAAATTTCCGTGACATGTTTTTTCCATTGAGAAAAAATGCTTCTGAACCATCGTAGACACCGTAGAAGTAATGTACACATTTGTAGCCACAGGGTCCGAAAGGGTAATAATTGTACTGTGCTACTACGGCCAGCGATCGTCAGTTCATGAGTTAGTCAGCCCGCTGTTATAAAAAGTTGTTTGGTGGCCCTTCTCGAGTCCCTTGTGTGGTGTCGCACAAGTCTAAAGTGCGCGCCACGTAATTTCGCCGCGCGCCGCCATGCACGCACGGCGCGGCGTTCTTACGACGTCAGCCACGAGCGCCATCTACTGCAACTCCGCTCGTGGCCACGACTGCGGCATCGGCCACTTGGTAATCAGATAGGCACCAGTTAAGACTTGGCTATCGGATAGGCACTAGGAATCATCAGTAGGCAGGCCTCTATCTAAACTATGTATCAGCATTCTGCAGTCAAGAACTATGTAAAAGTATTACCAAGGCTCCACGAAATATATATCTTGTTCTAATTTAGCCTAGTGTTCTAGTTTCTGCTGTCCCACTGGCTGGTCACCTCCGTACCTGCACACGCGTGCATCCTTTATTGCTGTGCCGGCCACGGTGGCCGAGGGGACTGAGGCGCTCCAGTCACGGTCTGCACGGCCACTACGGTCGGGGGTTCGAATCCCCCCTCGGGCATGGATATTTGTGCCGTCCTTAGTGTTAGGTAGTTCATAAGTAGTTTGTAAGTTTAGGGACTGATGACCCCGTAGTTAAGTCCCATAAGCTTAACAAACATTTGAACATTTTTTATTCCTGTGTCGGTCTCTCTCCACTCGGCTACCGACACCTAAGACAACCGGGGGTAACGAGACACAAAAGTGGCGACGAGGCTGGGATACAAAACCTTGAGCTCGACTACACCTCGTTCGTTCTCGCCTCGTTACAGTGCGGCCTATTGGGACGGGCGGGAACAGCCCTACTGTAGTCGTGCAGCCACCGAGAGTACTACAGGAGCAGCAGAGGAGGCTCCGGGAAGTAAAGAGGCTTGTTTAGGAGGCGGCGCGGGCAAGAAGCGGACACGCCATACATTACGCCGCGGGCCGAGTGATCCCAATCATTAGGCGCTCATCTCCATTTTAAGAGGCGCCGGCGGGCAGGGCAGCGGCCGTTGAAAACCCGCAGCCGACCACGCCCCGCGGGCTGCTTTACGCCACCTGTCGCCAGCCGCCAGATACATCGTTCCCGTTTAGCACGGAAATCGAGCAGCGCCCTACCGGCCAGCCACCCATTCGTTTTTCCCGGCGACGGGATCGAGGTGCACGTGATAATTACCGCCCTCGGCCTCTGCCGAGTCCGTCTGTCCGAAGGACTTGCCGCGGCCGCAAATAACACAGCGGGGCTAATGAACATCTGCGTTTCTTTGCTCTCTGCGCAGGTCTGCCTGCGGCGCTGCTGCCCGAGCGTTTATCTAATGGCGCTTCCTGCTATTAAACCTGGAAAAAGCCGCCACGCTCCGCCTTACCCTTCAGCGAACGCCGATCGTCCACAGATTTGCTCCATCTGCATCTAGATCTGTACTCCGCAAGCCAACTCGCGGAGAGTAGTGGTCGCTACATTGCGTACCAGTGCACGTTCCACTCGCATATGGTGGGCCTCCGTGTGGACTCTAATCCCTCATTTTATCCCCAACGTCTCTTCGTGAGATACAATTCCCTCTGAACTGCTAACAGCCATGGCCTATACACATCTGCTTTGTCTGTAATCATTATGTAAATTCTTCTCGAAGTGTGAGGCTATGTTTCTGGTCTCACAGATCTTGCTCACCGAGTAGAATAGTTTCGTCAGTTTTAATTTCACACACCACTTCACTTCACTCAAGCTGCAGATTTAAAAAAAAAAACACGTCACAGATCTGTGATGTCTTTATAAATGTATCAGAAAAATAGCCTTAAGTGTAATATTAAACAAGGAAAACTAACGTATAGAAACGAGAAAAAGCTAAATTTCGTCCTTCATGAATGTGCAAAACATACGTTTCATTTTACTGAAAGGCTCTAGCATATAATGTTCTTTGTACTTAGATTAGTTGTTCGCTGCATAGATCTATGTTGAGGAGATCTTCGTGGATGTGGAATATATACTTTTCTGTTTATTTTTTTTTTATTTTTTTTTTTTTTATTTTTTTTTTTTTTTCGTTTTTACAAGCTGATAATATAATAATACTAATATTATCAATACACGTCTTCTTTCTCTTTAGCCATGTTACCGCACAAGCAGCATCGGCTCTTTGTTAAATCCGGATTTGGCGTGTGTTAATATTTACAGGGTGGTCGAATTCCCTTCCTGTCGCCACCCCATGCCCCTAGGGAGGAAATGTGTACCTCGAATGTCTGCGTATATTGTTATAGGTGTGAAAATGTAAAGTGTTACGAAATGTTTGAGAATAGTGTAATTGATGCGGGATTTGGGGACCAGCCCGGTATTCACCTTGGGGATGTGGAAAAACCGCCTAAAAACTACATCCAGGCCGATCGGCACTCCAATCCCCTTCGCTAATCCGCTGGGCGGATTCGAAACGGGGCGGGTACGCCTCTCCATCTCACAAAGCGGTGCGTTAGACCGAACGGCTAACCGAGCGGGTTAAACAAGGAAAACTAACGAGAAAAAGAAGATCGTCCTTCATGGATATTCAAAATATACGCTTCACTTCACTGGAAGTCTCTAGCAAATAATATACTGAGATTTGTACTTAGATTTGTTGTTCGTTCCAGAAATGTATTTTGAGGAGATCCTTGTGGTTCTGGATCATGTCAACTTTTAATATTTTTAATAATACGAATAGTATGAATACAAGTACATTCATCATTTGGTTCTATTTAAAAATTCGTTGGTGGTGTAGAAGGAGAGTGCTAATAGGAGGTATTTTAGGTTCCTCTTAAACTGATCTTTATTTGTAGCTAATTTTTTTATGGTTGTAGAAATATTATTTAAAATTGTTTATGAGTAGTGGACCCCATTTGAACTAAAGTAAGTACTTTTGAGTTCTTGTGTAGATCGTGCTTGTTCCTAGTTTTGTATGTATGAAATGAGCTGTTTGTTGGGAAGAGGGATATATTATTTATGGTAAATATGATTAAAGAATAAATATACTGAGAGGCAGTAGTTAGTATACCCACTTCTTCGAACAGGCTTCTACAGGATGTCTGTGAATTTACTCCACAAATAATACGTATTACATGCTTTTGAACTCTGGAAACTTTTGCTTGACTTGAATGGTTGGCCACATAAATGTATAATCTGAAGATCTTATGTAGTATTATAAGCCGACGCAGATGCTGGGTAATGTCATTACTAGGATCATATGGGTAAATTTGTTTTAAGCCACATATATGAAATGATGACTTCAAGACACTTTCACACAGTTAAAATCAGGTGTTAGAATTGAAGTTGTCTGAATGAAAGGCCGTGGTCCACTTAAGCTATATTTTTTTTATTGGAGCCGTGGAAGCCCGCACATACAAAATTCGGTGCATAATAAGAGCAACATTCAGAGATGGGGGCGATAGATGGCATGGAATGCAATAATGTAAAGTTAGAATGGTGCCAGTAGGCGAAACATACAGGGATTAAAGTGACTGTGAAGTGCAGCATCAGCTGGGAGAGGTATTGTGGGAGAGGACGAAGGTGGGAAAGAGACGTAGAAGAGATAATGGAATCACAGGGTCCGAAATTTATTGTTTATTTGTAATTGAGCACGAAATAATTTCTGCCAAAAGGTGTTTTAATTCATACCCTCTTTGTATGCAATGCACTCGAGTTACACAGATGAAAAAGATGACTAAAATATATAAAAAAAGCTCTCGTACTGTCTTCTTCACAAATCGGCTCCATAGTTTCGACCCCCTACCCAGAGATGTTATGAACTGAACTCGGGGCGCCTCTGATTAAGCTACGATTTTCCAGTCGTTTAGCGACCAATAAACATGGTCACGATCTCTGCAGAGGTGCTGCAGGCGACGTTGTGCTGTGTACAATAGCATCCACTGTAGTCGGCATCACGTAGGAAGGCGGTCCGGTTTTCAAACATTCTGCACATCCCCCTCCATTAGCGCACTGCCATTCGATCATATTCGTTTCCTATATGCATGGCTGGCGACTAGTTACACAATGCTTCTTCCTCAGGCTCAACTGCTGGCATTCGGCCGTAGCTCCTCTCTTTCACGCTTCCCCTATCACGCCACCTCCATGTGCGAAAGCGCCTTCTTATTTGATGCCAACTATAGTGTCGATAGTCTGCTGCCATTAACGCCAAACTGCCGTTCCCTCTCCTAACGAATACGTCCGTGACACGCCCTACACTGATTTCTGCCTTTATTTGACACAGTTTTGCTTGCGTTTTAACACATCAGCTCCATGCACACCTCTGCGGGTCTTTAACGACTATATTCTTGTAATGAAACGTGATGCATGAAGTTTTCCATTCTCGGCAAACTCTTGACACTGTAACTGTCAAAATACTGAATTCCCTAACAACTCTACAAATTTAATGTCGGATACGACTAGCTCCAAGTACCATTACAGCCTCAAATTCTGTAAGTTATGCCATGACGACACAATCACGCCGAAAACCTTTTCATATGGTTCACTAGGATACAAATGACAGCTCTGTCATGCACCACCATCTTTTTATCTAAAGTAAGTGCCATTGCTGCAACCAGTATTTGTGCATATAGGTATTTCATGTCTTTTATCATCTCACAGTCTATCTGTAGGGAAAATGTTTCCAACGTATACAAACTCTAGGGATTCATCGAGTATAGGATTTCTAACAAAAATATCTAATGAGGTTTTCCATGCTAGAGACATTTGTTCAATTATACTTAAACCCCTACTATAAAACCCTCATGTTCCCAAATATTAACTACTGTATATCTCTCTACATGTATCGTTGCTTCTTGCTCTCCCTTTCAGAAGCTCCCCCCCCCCTTCCCAACGTAATGCCCTTGTCACCTAAGCTCCTACCTACTACAAACTCTTCCACGCATCCTCTATCCTTGCCCCCTCTCCCCACCTCAGATACTATTGAACACATACACATCTCAATGACCCATACTCCTTTGTATTTTGACGTAGCTTCTTCGACAGGATATATTTCCAACCATTCAGTGTACCACCCACCCTTTTCTCCTTCCATTCCATTATAGATCTAGTGTCAAATTTTTTTCGTTGTTACTCCAACCATTCAGTGTACCACCCACCCTTTTCTCCTTCCATTCCATTATAGATCTAGTGTCAAATTTGTTTCGTTGTTACCCAATGTTCAGAGTACATTCGTATTAATCATTTGCTACTTCATATTCATGTTTTATTAGTTGGACTTGAATGTACAGGTTGAAACAGCACTTTATTTACAGACATTTCTTAATGTTTTCATTTTTAAATCTTGAATGTAATGAAGGCCAATGAACTTGATTCCTCATAAGTTACCTTACTGTTAATAGCTCGATGTAATGGAAAGATCTTACCAGTTCACACTATGTTGTAACCTTATTATTTTGACACCAAATGCAATGTTTTATTGAAAAAATCGTTACTATAGAAATACATTGCTAGCACAAGTATCAGTTGTCACTAATTTTTTACGACTGACACATAACGTAATTGATGGTTATTCACGATTTTATCAATTGTAAATACTTTATTTTCTGATGTCTCAAAAGTCACTAAGTAATTCAATAGTTTAGTCATTACACATAATCTAAGTGACGTTTTATTCGATGTTTCATTTACTTTTCATTAATTATTAATTTGTAAATACAAACTTCAAAACTATTTACAGCATAAAAGCTGTCAATGTATGTATGTAATTCTTACATAGTAATACATTCTGTCAGACACATTAGTCATCCCAGGAAAAAGTGGGTAATTTACAAATTGTATAAAAGCCAGACAGCAGTTATTACAGTGGAAAGGCATGAAAGGGAAGCATTGTCTGGGAAATGATTAACACAGGTAAGCTTCTTTCTCCAAGTTATTCAATCTGTACATCGAGCAAGCAGTGACGGAAAGCAAGGAAAAATTTGGAGAGGCAATTAAACTCAGGGTGCAGAAATAAAAACATTCTGTTTTGCTGATGACTTTGTAATTCTTTCACAGACAGCAAAGAACCTGGAACAACGGTTAAATGAAATGGGCAGTGTGCTGAAGGTATCCGTATAAGACGCCATTAACAAGAGCAAAACAAGGGTAATGGCATGCAGTCTAAGAAAATCAGGTGACGCTGAAGGAATTGGATTAGGTAACGAAACAATAAAGGCGGTAGATGAGTTTTGTTTCTTGGCCAGTAAAATAACATACGATGGTCGCAGTACAGAGCATATAAAATGTAGAGTGACAATAGGAAGAAAAGCGTTTTTCAAAAAGAGGAATTTACTAACATCAAATATTAATTCAAGTGTAAGGATATCTTTTCTGAAGACATTTGTGTGGAGTTTAACCTTGTACAGGCTTGAAACATGGGCAATAAATAGTCCAGAGAAGAGGCTAGAGGGTTTTGAAATGTGATGCTACAGAAGAATGCTCAAGAGTAGGTGGATAGATCGCGTAATTAATGAGGAGGTACTGAACAAAATTAGGAAGAAAGGAATTTCCGGCACACCTTAACTAAAAGAAGGGATCGATTGGTAGGACACATTCTTAGACATCAATGAATGGTGAATTTAGCATTGGAGGGAAGTGTGTGGGGTAAAAATATCAGTCCGGACTGAAGAGCTCAACATCAAAGGACAGGATCATTTCCAAAGGGGTTATCCCTTAGATCATTATATTAGGGAGACCAATGACCGCAGTAATTTGGTCTCTTAGGTATACAAAAGCTTGAACATTGATACATTAGTAACAGAAGAGGGTCTACCACACTTCCTTGGGGGACGCCTAATATCACTTCTGTTTCACTCGATGACTTTCCACCTATTACTACGAACTGTGACATTTCTGAGAGGAAGTCAAGGACCCAATCGCTTAACTGAGGCGATAGTCCATGGGCGCGAATTTTCATTAGAGTCGTTTGCGAAGAAAGTAATGCGAAAGCTACTTTCTTCCGCAACTTTAGAACACCCAAAAAGCAGCTGAATTAAAAAAAGTTCTGTGAACAGGAATCGTATGAGAATATGAACGAGTTCTCTTCGTGTCAACATCGTCGGAAAAATATAACAGAAATTCTGAAAAAGACCATATTCTGGATCATAAACGTCCGCTCCCTGTAGTAGGTGATTATCGCACTGCTCACAGCAGGCGCTAAAGTACGAACTCGCTAAATATCAACCACCATGTTAATTAGCAGATTCATACAGCAGGAGTGACCGCGTAAACATGAGCACGTTACAGACCCCACAGACAGCTTAAGGTGTGTCTAGAGACCGGTTCTTTGCAGATGGAAGGACGCTACGATAACCTTATGCTTGAGAGCAGGCAAACGCTAGCACTGCTTGCATATGGGGTGCGGAACGGTACTCCGAAATGTAAGAAAAGAGTAACACGACAAGTGATAATGACGCGAAAGGGTGACGAAGCAGGCAACTTAGAAAAGGAGAGGAAAGAACTGAGTGATACATTGTTCATTACTGACAAATACTATTGAATTCTGAATGTTATGCCATTGCTGAGACTGCAGAGGTTTCCGATAAGTACAGCTATAAAACTGGGGAACCGAATCTTTCAAACCGATGTCCCAGAAACTATGGTACACAAATAATCTCGCACCGAAACAAGAATTCAACAAGTTGAGTCCAAGTTTTACGTGAGGTTTCCCTTCGTTGTAATTCAAATGACTAAACTGGTACTTCTCAGTCATTTCATCAAAATGTTCAAATGATTGTGAATCTTATGGGACTAAACTGCGGGGTCATCAGTCGCTAAGCTTATAAACTACTTATGAACTACCTCATAATAAAGACAGCACAAACATTCATGCCCGAGGCGAGATTCGAACCCTCGTCGGGGAACGGGCTGGTGCATCCCAACATAGCGCCTGAATGCGCTCGGCCGCTCCGCCACGTCCTTAATTTCTTCCAAATTCGATCCGTATGATAGCCACTAGAGTCCTGCATGACAGTAAGGAAGTACAAAGCGACTGATGTGATGAGCAGTCGATAGGCTGCCAGTACGAATAATCGTGGCCTTACATACAAGGCTAGGTCGAGTCTAACAAGGTAAATGCACGAAACATTTCACCGATCATGAATTATTATTATTTACGATCTAAACTTCAGTTATACATGTTAGTCACACTTAAATATAGTGATGTACAATGAATAGGATAAAAAATACAGGTACCAGTATGACACAATAATTGTTGTTGTTGTGGTCTTCAGTCCGGAGACTGGTTTGATGCAGCTCTCCACAATACCCTATCCTGAGCAAGCCTCTTCATCTCCACATAAGAACGGCAACCAACATCTTTCGGAATCTGCTTACTGTATCCATCTCTTGGTCTTCCTCTGCGGTTTTTACCCCACACACTTCCCTCCAAAGCTAAATTCACAATTCCTTGATGTCTAAGAATGTGTCCTACCAATCTATCCCTTCTTTAGTCAAGGTATGCCAGAAATTCCTTCTCTCCCCAATTCTGTTCAGTACCTCCTCATTAGTTACGCGATCCACCCACCTAATCTTCAGCATTCTTCTGTAGCACCATATTTCAAAAGCCTCAATCCTCTTCCTGTCCGCACTGTTTATCGTCCATGTCTCACTCCCATACAAGGCAACACTCCATACAAATGCCTTCAGAAAGGACTTCCTTAGGTTTAAATCAATATTCGATGTTAACAAATTTCTCTTTTTCAAGAACGCTTTTCTACCCATTGCCATTCTGTATTTTATATCCTCTGTACTGCGACCATCATTTGTTATTTTACTGCCCAAGTAACAAAGCTCATCTACCTCCTTTATTGCTTCGTTTCCCAATCTAATTCCTTCAGCATCCCCTGATTTTCTTACACTGCACTCCATTACCTTAGTTTTGCTCTTGTTAATGTTCATCTTATATGCACCTTTCAGCACACTGTCCATTCCGTTCAATTGCTCTTCCAGGTCCTTTGCTGTATCTGACAGACTTACTATGTCGTCGGCAAAACGCAACGTTTTTAATTCTTCACCCTGAACTTTAATTCCTTCTCCAAATTTCTCCTTGCTTTCCTTTATAGCTTGCTCAATGTAGAAACTGAACAACAATGGAGAAAGACTACAACCCTGTCTTACTCCCTTTCCAACCACTGCATCCCTTTCATGCCCTTCAACTCTGACAACCGCTGTCTGGTTTTTGTACAAGTTGTAAATAACCTTACGCTCCCTATATTTTACTCCTGCTTGCTTCAGAACTTGAAAGAGTTTAGTCCAATCAACATTGTCAAAAGCCTTCTCCAAATCTACAAAAGCTAGAAAGGTAGGTTTGCCTTTTCTTAATCTATCTTCTAGGATAAGCCGTAAAGTGAGTATTGCCTCCCGTGTTCCTACATTTCTCCTGAACCCAAACTGATCTTCCCCGAGGTCAGCTTCTACCAGCTTTTCCATCCTTCTGTATATAATTCGCGTTAATATTTTGCAGCCATGACTTATTAAACTGATGGTTCTGTAGTTTTCACACCTGTCTGCACCTGCTTTCTTAGGGATGGGGATTATAACATTTTTCTTAAAGTCTGAGGGCACTTCACTGTCTCATACATCTTACACACCAGGTGAAACAATTTTGTCATGGCTGGTTCTCCCAGAGACTTCAGTAGCTCTGAGGGAATATCATCTACTCCAGGGGCCTTGTTTCGACTTAGGTCTTTCAGGGCGCTGTCAAATTCTTCTCTCAGTACAGTATCTCCTATTTCATCTTCATCTACACCATCTTCCCTTCCTACAATATTGTCTCGAAGTTCATTTCCTTTGTAGAGCCCCTCTATATACTCTTTCCACCTTTCAGCTTTCCCTTCTTTGCTGAGAACTGGTTATCCATCAGTGTCCTTGATATTCATAGAGCTGTTTTTCTTATCTCCAAATGTTTCTTTTATTTTCCTGTAGGCTGTATCTATTTTTCCCCTATTTATACATTCTTCTACATCCTTGCATTTGCCTTGTAGCCACTCCTGCTTAGCTATTTTGCACTTTCTATCAATCTCATTTCCTAATCGTCTGTACTCCATGTTGCCTGTTTCATTTACTGCATTTTTATATTTTCTCCTTTCATCGATTAAATTTAGTATCTCCTGTGATATCCAAGGATTTCTGTAGGTCTTTCCTTCCTACCTATTTTGTCCTCTGCTACCTTCACTATTTCATCTCTCAATTTTACCCATTCCTCCTCTACTGTTTTATTTTCCCCTGTTTCTGTCTATTGTTGCCTAAAGCTCCCTCGGAAATTCTTAAGAACCTCAGGTTCCTTCAATTTATCCAGGTCCCATCTCCTTATTTTCCTACCTTTTTGTAGTTTCTTTAGTTTCAGCCTACAGTTCATAACCAACAAGTTATGGTCAGTGTCTATATCTGCCCCTGGGTATGTCTTACACTGTAGAACCTGGTTCCGAAATCTATGTCTTACCATTATAAAATCTATCTGGTATCTTCCGCTGTCTCCTGGTCTCTTTCACGTATACAACCTTCTTTTGTGATTCTTGAACCAGGTGTTTGATATAACTAAATTATGTTCTGTGCAAAATTCTACCAGGCAGCTTCCTCTTTCATTCCTTGTGTCCAGACCATATTCACCTACTATCCTCCCTTCCCTTCCTTGTCCTATTACCGAATTCCAGTCTCCCATAACAATTAAGTTTTCCTCTCCCTTAATTGTCTGAATAATTTCCTTTAGCTCCTCATATATTTCTTCGATTTCCTCATCATCGGCAGAGCTAGTTGGCATATGAACCTGTACTACTGTTTTCGGTGTTGGCTTCGTATCTATCTTGACAATGATAATGCGATCACTGTGCTGGTCATAGTAGTTTACCCGCATTCCTATTTTCTTGTTCATTATCAATCCTACTCCTGTGATACCCCCAATTGATTTTGTATTTATAATCCTGTACTCACCTGACCAAACAACCTGTTCATCCTGCCACCGAACTTCACTAATCCCCACTATGTCTAACTTCAACCTATCCATTTCCCTTTTTAAATTTTTTAATTTTCCTACTCGATTAAGGGATGTAACATTCCACGCTCCGACTCGTAGAATGCCAGTATTGCCTTTCCTGATGATCACATCCTCCTGAGTATTCCCCGCCCGGAGATCCGAATGGGGGACTATTTTACCTCCGGAATGTTTTACCCGAGAGGATGCCATCATCATATATTCATACATAGAGCTGCATGTCCTCGGGAGAAATAACGGCTGTAGTTTCCCCTTGCTTTCAGCCGTTCGCAGTAACTGTGTGGCAAAGCCACATTAGCTGATGTTACAAGGCCATCTCGGTCAATCATCCAGACTGTTGCCCCTGTAACTACTGAAAAGGCTGCTGCCCCTCTTCAGGAACCACACGTTTGTCTGGCCTCTCCACAGATACCCCTCCGCTGTGGTTGCACCTACGGTACGGCTATCTGTATCGTTGAGGCACGCAAGCCACCCCACCTCGGCAATGTCTGTGGTTCATGGGAGTGGATCTAACAAGGTATATGTTTCGAACATCTAACAAGGTACATGTTCGAAACATCTCACCGATCATGAAATGTTATTATTTACGACGGAAACTTCAGTTCTAATCATTTTTACTACACCACTTTTAGGTGCTGACAGTGGTAATTATACATGTTAGTCACACTTAAATATAGTGATGTATAATGAATAGGATAAGAAATACAGGTACCAGTATGACATAATGATTATTATTAGTTACTTACCAATTCTATAACATTTAACTGTATGTATGTACCTATTACCCTTGGTGGAGTAGCCGAGCGGTCTAAAGCGTCTCGCTGCGGAGCGCGTGGTTGCTCGCCGTGGAGGTTCGAGTCCTCCCTGGGACATGGGTGTGTGTATTTGTCCGTAGGTTAGTTTACCTAGGTTTAAATAGTTTGTAAGCTACGGACTGATGGCCGATAAATTTACAGACATTTGAACATCTGTACATTTTTGACCTTGAATTTCTCGCGTTTGGTTCCTAGTTGTTCATAATACCTCTAATAATGAAATAGGTAAATGCTCTTCGTGGCCCTTCTTAAGTAATATATATTTTTTTCAATAGCCAGTTTTGCTGAATTTACCTTCTTCACATATTCACTTCATCAGTAAAAAAATCTCATAAATTGTTTAGAAGTCAGTAATGTCCTCAGGACGATTCTGTACCATTTCTTCACTCTCGACGTTGTCAGTGGGACTGGCATCTTCAAGTGTTTTTGATCAAACCGAAGATAGCGTTTCCAATGTCTCATTCTTCTTCACGTATTCACATGATAAACATGGTGTAAAATCTCTAACATCAGTGGAATGTATGGTTTCGTATACAATAGACTGTGCAGACAATGTATATGAGGAGTGCAATGACGACAATAAATGTTTAAAATGTGAAACTGATATTGAAACAGGTACAGAATCATCTAGTTCTTCATCTTTGTCCTAAAGCAAGCCACAAATTCCGTCTCCAGTGAAATGCAGTAACGAACAATCATTGTCCAATTACATAAATCAAAGAGGATCCGCATCATTATAAAACAATTGTGGATGATGGGAATCAAATTACGCTCGAAATAAATTATAATGGCAGGTTGATGGTTACATATCCTCCTACAAACGTAATCTTGATAATGCAAGACAAATTGCACAATCGGCACGAAAATTTGTAAATGAGGTAAACAAATCCCATAGTACAGAAAGGACTGCCAATGATTCAGGATTTGAAGAGAAAGTGCGTATCAAAAGGATCTCTGTCAGTTAGATATACTAAGAGTAGTATCACTATTAACCAACATCACGCATTAATATACATTTGCGCCAATTGTTTATCTGGAGGTAAATTGGCCGGAGAGTTTGTATTCTACTATAAAAAATTATAAATGCGTTACCCTCTACGGTTCTTTCTCCTGTGCTTGATTTTGCAAGAGCGGTAGGAAATACTTACGCCACAGCAAACAGAACTACAACTATAGCCAATAGCTGGTCGAAATAACTTCCTTTTGCTTAATTCCTGATTATCGCAAGAAAAGCATAGTTAGAGCAAACGATCACCTTAAAAAGTTAGACGTCTGGCGGTGGAGCGCGTCCTCCCTCGGGCATGGGTGTACTTTTTGTCCCTATCATTAGTTAATTTAGGTAGTTTCTAAGCATAGGGACTGATGACCAAAGTAGTTTAGTCCCACAGATTTACAAACATTTGAATCTAAAAAGTTTGTGACATTGCAGTTAATACCAGGTGGAACAACTGGGCCAGTTCAGCCTCTGGATATTTGTTTTTCCGTGTCCGTGAAATATATTACACTACAACGTGCAGCTAAAACGTAGGCTAAATGATGGTCGGTTTTAATGGTAATCTTCACCATCGACTGTAGCTCCTTCGTTTGCATGCAATCACATTCCATCAATCGACGCTTCAATATGCAGTCTTTAAGAGAGATGACGAGCTCAACCACCTGCAATGTCAGTAAGTCCCAAGTTGTCAGCGCCATTTCTAATTTGATGTTCATGGTGCGCCGCGGCTGATTAGCCGTGCGTACTGGAAAGCCGTGTTGCGGTGGGCGCGGCCGTTCGCCGTCAGGGGTTCGAATCCCCGTTCGGGAATGGATGTTTCTGCTATCCTTGGGTTAGTTTACCTTAGTTTAAGTAGTCTATAAGTTACGGACCTCTAACCACGCAGTTGAGTCCGATAGATTTCCAAACATTTTGTTCATGGAGCACGTAAATGTTTTAAACGTTTCTTGGATGTCGACATGTCCACTTTGTGAAGTACAATACATACAACCCGTAGAAGGCTGGTCCCTGCACCTCTCAGTAACTCAGTTTCTGTCGCCCTCCTGATGCATCTGGTGAGTTACTACGATGGTTGGAACTTAAATAGTGGCAACTATTTATTCACAACCAATACAAAAGCGTTACATCTTTGCGCCAATTACAGTCCTTCAAAGTAGTTACCAGCATTTTGTAGAACCAGTTGCCAGCCTTGTGGAAGGCCTAGTATAGCGTTAGCTGAAGCCTGTTCTGTTGATGCTACGAATGGAGCGGTCTACTGCCTGTTGAATCTCTGGAACAGTTCTGAAGCGAACGACACGAAGTGGTTCCTTCACCTTCGGAATCAAATTAAAGTCACGAGAACTAAAGTCGGTAAAGTACGGTGGATGGTACAGTACTTCCCAGCCCATCGACCGAACAGAGCAGCCACAGATTGCACTCTATGCGCCCGCGCACTGTCGTGCAAATTATGGGTGGGTTGCGCAGAAATAGTTGCCACTTCTTTCTCAAAGCTGGTCGCAGGGCATGCTCCAAAAACGAACAGTAATACTATACATTGCCGGTCTGCCGTGAAGGAATGTAAAGCGCCAGTATAATACCAACACAGTAAGAGTACACGAGAATCACCATAACTTTCACCATAATGGGACTCTTTCGCCGCGACCCATAATGACGCCATTCGTTGGATTGCCGTTACAGTTTTGGCTCATATGATGTAGCCCATGTCTCGTCCAGTGTTACCATACGGCGTAAGAAAGCCTCTCTTTCGCGTTCATAGCGCTCCAAGTGGGCCTGAACAGCGTCTTAATGCATCCATTTCTGCATTTCCGTCAGTTCATGCGGGACCCATCGTGATGCAATCTTTTGCATGCACAGGCGTTCCGTCAGGATGCTAAACACTATCGTATGCGCTAATCCGGTTTCGTGGTCGATCTCTCGAATCGTCTTGAGTCGATCACTGTCCACTAAAGAGGCAACAGTATGCATTTCTTCTCCAGAGACGCTACGACGACCTGCCCGATGCATGTCTGCCATAATTTGCTGACCTTCGTTGAAGGCTTTCACCCAACGTGCCACTGTTCTGTACGGCAATGCAGATTCCCCGCACGCCTCTTGAAGACACTGATAACTCTGTCGTGCTGTACGACCTCTGGCACATTCAATCTTGATCCAACTCCTCTATTTCTGTTTCAAAAACATAGCGACGCTGTTACTTAGACCAGTAGCATTTCCCTCGATTGTGTGCACGCCGGTGACGTGAGACGGGCGAATCCGTTTGCTATCAGCGACAGTAGTAGATTCCATTGCATAGTGTCTCCACAGCAGTGTTGCCACTATTTAAGTTCCAACCCTCGTGGAAGCCAATATTTTTTCCCCGTCATAACGTCATAACTGCTAAACAAAAATTTTACATGAGCCTTTGAAGAAAGTGAACTTGTAACTTCACTCTCACTGTGTTTCTTGTTACAATACTTCTCATCGCTTGCACCTACACCATATAGGTTCCAGAAAAATCATGTAATTCTGTCGTCGCCTTTTCTCCAACTGTAGAGCATCTACGCTAGCGGAGATTGCCATGCAACTTTCTGCATACTGCGACTACAGTTTCGTCCAAGATGCGCATGGGCGACTCGTTCCTTTTAGGTGCTTTGGGATCTAGTATCCTTTGTACCTTACTTCCATTACCCGCTGCGTGTTAGGCAAGCTGTCTTGATTCTGTACATGTACGTAACATACTAGCGAGGAACATCTCCATTGCCCATCTGATTGGATTGCAGTCTTTTCCTTTGTGCCTATCCGATATGTCACCTATCAAAAACGTCTGCTCATTAATTGCAGAACTAGTTGATAGGTATCCACTACCGACTGTTACGCTAGACCAAATTTGGCAATATGTGGAAGCAACATGGAATACTATATACTAAAAACACATCCATAACTACTCTGCTTTAATGCCAAGATGTATTGCAGCAGTAATACCAGTCCTTTGCCTTTGGTCATGTTCCAGCATATGCAGGGTCGACTTTGTCAATTCGGATTTGGCGTGATAATATTTACGGTGTTCCCGGATGCCCTTCCTCCGCCACCCCATGCCCCCCGGGAGGAAATGTGTACCTCAAATGTATACCGTTATATGTGTGAAAGTTTAAAGTGTTACGAAAAGTTTGCGAATCATGTGACTGAGGCGGGACTTGGGGACCACCACGGTATTTATCTAGGAGATGTTGAAAACCGCCTAAAATCCATATCCAGGTTAGAGGGCCTCGGGAATACACAAAATGGGTTTCAGTCTTAAATGGGGCAGGTCAGACAAAGGAAGAAAGCAGATCTAGAAACCATTGGTATAGTAGTTGTAATTTGTCGTAGCTGTATTGGGAAAGTTCCAGAGCTCCAAGCGCTGATAGAAAGTACTGAGGCACAAATCGTTATAGTTTCAGAAAGCTGGCTGACGCCTGAGATACGTTCGGCCGAATTTTTTTCAAAGTGCCAAATGGTTTTCAGAAAGGATAGAATAAATAAAAAAAGGGTGTGGCGTTTTTATTGCTGTTACAAACGGTTTATCCTGCAGCGAAATTGAGGCAGATACTTCCTGTGAGTTAGAATGGGTAGAGGTTATACCTGACAACCGGAATAAATTAATAATTGGATCGCCCCCCTGACTCAGACGATGCGGTTGCAGATAAGTTCAAAGAAAGCTTGAATCACATTTCAAATACGTATCCGAAGAATACTGTTGTAATCGGTGGCGACTTTAATTTACCCTCGATATGTTTACATAATTACGTATTCAAAACCGGCGGCAAATATAAAACATCGTCCAAACTAGTTCTGAATGCTTTTTCTGAAAACTACTTCGAACAGTTAGTTCATAAACCCACTAGAATAGTAAGTGGTTGCGAAAATACCTTTGATCTCCTAGCGACAAATAATCCGGAGATAGTAAAGAGCATCAAAACAGATACAGGGATTAGCGAACATCGAGTTGTAGTAGCGAGACTGAATGTCGAAATTCCCAAATGCACCAAAAATAAACGAAAAATATATCTATTTAATAAGGCAGATTAAAATTCGCTTCACGCTTTCCTGAGCGATAGTCTCCAGTCTTCCAAAACTAAAAATGCGAGTGTAGATCAGTTGTGGCTTACTTTCAAGGCCTTAGTATCAGTAGCAGAGTTATTCCACATAAATTAATAAAAGAGGGGGTTGACCCCCGTGGTACACAAAACAGGTCAGATCACTGTTGCAGAAAGAAAGAAAAACGCATGCAAAATTTAAAAAGACACAGAATCCGCAAGACTGGCAATCTTTTACTGAAACTCGCGGACGTCAATGCGAGAATCGTATAGTAATTACCACAACAAAATCCTCTCTCGTAATCGTGCAGAAAAACCGAAGAAATTCTTGTCATATTGAAGTACACTAGCGGCAAAACACAAACAATACCTTCACTACGCGAAAGCAATGGTAATACTACCGATGACAGTACTGCTAAGGCAGAATTACTAAACACAGCTTTACGAAATTCGTTCACCAAAGAAGACGAAGTGTACACTCCAGTATTCAATCCAAGAACAGCTGCCAGCATGCGAAACTTAGAAGTAGATGTTCCTGGAGTAGTTAAACAACTTAAGTCAAAAACAAATCTTCCGGGCTAGATTGTATACCAACTACATTCCTCACAGAGTATGCTGATGCAATAGCTCCGTACTTAGCTATAATTTACAACCGATCACTCAGCGAAAGATCCGTACCCAAAGACTGGAAAGTTGCCCAAGTTACTCCAATATTCAAGAAAGGCAATATGAGTGATCCCTAAAATTACAGGCCAATCGCATTGACGTCGATTTGCAGTAGGATTTTGGAACATATACTTTGTTCGAATATTATGAACTACCTCGAAGAGAACGACCTATTAACCAATAGTCAACACAGATTCAGAAAGTATCGCTCTTGCGAAACACAGCATGCCCTTTATTCACATGAAGTGATAACTGCCATCGACAAGGGATCTCAAATCGATTCCATATTTCTGGATTTCTGAAAGGCTTTGACACTGTACCCCACAAGCGGCTTCTAATGAAATAGCGTGATTATGAAATATCTGTCCAATTTTGCGATTGGGTTCACGATTTCCTATCAGAAAGGACACAGTTCGTTGTAATTAACGGTAAGTCATCGAGTAAAACAGAAGTGATATCTGGCATTCCACAGGGAAGCGTTATAGGTCCCCTACTGTTCCTCGTGTTCATAAACGATTTAGGAGACAATCTGAATAGCTCTCTTAGACCGTTCGCGGATGATGCTGTCGTTTATCGGTTAGTGGAGTCAACAGAGGATCAAAAGCAACTGCAAAACGATTTAGACAAAATTTCTACGTGGTGCGAAAATTGGCAATTGACACTAAATAAAGAAAAGTGTGAAGTAATACACATGACCACTAAAAGAAATCCGCTGAACTTCAATTACGCGATAAATCAGTCAAACCTTAAGGTCGTAAATTCTACCAAATACCTAGGAGTTACAATTACGAACAACTTTGACTGGAGTATTGTTGCCCCTTGTGGGACCCTAACCAGGTGGGACTGACGGAAGACATTGAGAAGGTTCAGAGAAGGGCGGCTTGTTTTGTTTTATCACGTTACGGGGGGAAAGCGTCACGGAAATGTTGCACGAATTGGGGTGAAAATCATTAAAAGAAAGACGTTATTCATTGCGGCGTGATCTGTTTGAGAAGTTTCAATCACCGACTTTTACTTCTGAATGTGAAAGTATTTTGCTAGCACCCACCTACTTAGGGAGGCATGACCATCCCAATAAAATAAGAGAAATCAGATCAAAAACGGAACAATTTAGAGAATTCAACGGTAGAAAAAAGTTATGAAAGTGGTTAATGAACCCTCTGCCAGGCACATAAATGTGATTTGCAGAGTATCTATGTAGATGTAGATGGTCGGCACTCCAACCCCCTTCGTTAATCCGCCGGGCGGATTCGAACCGGGCCCGGTACGTCTCTCCGTCTCGGAAATCGGTGCCTTACACCACACGGCTAACCGAGCGAGTGTTTAGCAGTAATAGCCAGTAATAGCTATTACTGATTTCATCATCTTCGTCACTTCAAATGTGGCTATATTTTCACTCATGTGATCTTTGTACAACATGTTATGTTCCAAATAAATTTGACTATGATGTCTCAGGTCTTCCCTGGTGCTGTATTTTGGATAGTCAGCAGTATATTAATATATATTTTAGGTTTGTCAAAGTAGCTATGAAATGCGACATCTTAACTTGAATGGAACAACTATTGAGAAACTTCCACTCTGCAACGGAGTGTGCGCTGATTGCCAATTGGTGCACCTAGATTAGAATAATAATTAAAGTATTGAGGAAACAGACCGATCTATACAGGCACTGTACATTGTAAAAGATGTAATGCGACTTATTGAAATTATAGGGAACGTAGATCAACACTGTATTGTTTCTGAGATGCATAAGTAAAGAAATCAATTAGAATATTTCATGACGGCGACCAGAGTTTATGATGATTATAAGTACTTATTCGTTAGGACAAATTTAACGGCCTGTCAATATAAAAGCCCTCTCCGTGTAATAATTGGTAGCTTTAGTTGAATAAAACATAAGTACGTAATAAGAAATTGATAGTCATGCTTGTGTTGTGCAAGCAAGGGGAAACGACTGCTGGGAGTATTCCTTCCGTATCTTGCGCTCATTATTTCTGAATAACGGCAACGAAGTCTCTGCGGCAAAAGCAGAGGACGATAATTATATATAGACGAGAATAAGTAGAAAATGTTGCACGCTCATTGTACACACAAGGCAAAAAAAAAAAAAAAAAAAAAAAAATAAAATAAAATAAAAAATAAAAAAATAAAAAAATAAATAAATAAATAAATAAATAAATAATAATAATAATAAAAATAAAAAAATAAAAATAAATAAATAAATAAAAATATTCACAACTACCAGAAATGATTCTTGAATAAAAGGATGTCTTCATTGCAATGGAATGGGTAGATTACTGGAAATGATTGTGGGATTTCACTGTAAGTGACTATATGAAATAAAGAATACACCTTCACTCATCTCAATTTTGAATGCATTTTAATGAAGCTACCAGTTTGACCTTTCATTACGTCATATTCAGGCCCTATGATCATGGTAAAAAAGGGATAGATTCAGTTATGTGGAGCAGCCACAACTGGAACCAACACTGAGAGACAGGTACTCTGGTTATTTCAATTGTAAATATTTCATTTCGAGGTTCAAGACGGTGCACGATTAACGAGGGCTAAAGTACTACTCATCGCCAATCTCTTGTAACTCAAGAATTAATAATACGCTTCAGATAGTTTTAATACATAATACCGCACTTATAGATGGCGCTCTCCCTTGGCCACTATTTATCACGTAACAGACAAACACAAGAAAAAGTCTCTTTATTTTATATTTTATTTTTTAACGAGTGTTAACATCATTACCACTTCTTGCATCTTAAGTGCCATCGATCCTTGTTTATCCATCCTCCTCCTTCCAAGCCTCGATTCTCCTTTTTCTTAGGAATACTTTTTATCCATTGCTTACGTGGTCTCTCTCTCGCTTTCTTTCTTCTTTCTGGTGGAATCCAGCTCCATGCTTGCAATGACATTCTTCTTTGTTCCATACGTTGTAAATGTACGGACCAATTCAGTTTTATGATTAGTTGTAACTATAATGATGGTTGTAGGCTGCCATCATTCCTCTAATTATTTCACTTCTCACCTGATCAAATAATATTAAATTGTAGCATCTTATACAGAATGAATCTCTGCAGCTTTTCTGTTTTTATCTACGATCCACATTTCATACGTCACGACTGGTTCTATTATTCTGGTAAATATATTCTTCTTTGTCTGATTAGACGAGTTTTTTTCCCACAGTGTCACACTAAAGTCTGAATCATGTTCTTCGCTGTTACTATCTTCTTCCTTATGACCTTTTCGTTCCTTCCACCTCAACGAAATTCATATGCTCTTACATTTTTTTCTTCTCTTTGTCCAGTTCTATATCTCGCCCTTCACTTAACATTACCACATACTTCATTTTCACAGTAGTCACATTCAATCAACTTTTATCATAATCTTGAATTACCTTTTCAAGCATGTAAGTCATATCCCATTGATCTTCTGCTGTTACTGTCCAGTTATCTGCAAAGAGAATAGTATGTAAATGTGTATTAAGAGATGTATTCCCATCTGTCTAAATTTTCTAATCCAGTGTTTCAGAGCCACTGCCAAATATATTTTAAATACAGTAGGTAGAAAACACGTTTCTTGCTACATCCCCCTTTTTGGTAAAAATGAGTCAGAGGTACAATTTACGATCTGAATTACGGCCTTGTTATCTCAATATATGCTGCTTAATGCTTTTATGTTTATTTTCCTGATTCAAGATTTCTCTAAAATGGGCCAAAGCTTCTGAAGTGGAACCATTCGTAAATACAAAAGCTGATGTAGTTCTCTTCCCTTTGACAAACATTTTTCTGCTATAATTTTCAAGGTGTATGTAGTGTCTGTGCAAAATATTTCCGCGTTAAAACAACATTGCTCTTCCATTTCATTTAATCTGCTTCTCTTTTCTTGTTTTCAGAACTTTTCCATACACTCTCCTCATAGTATATGTTTTGCCTCCATAGTGACGAAACTTTTCTATTTTCCTTTTGTTAATCGAAAAAGTATAGGATCTTTCCAGTTCCTACTTAAATCGTCTCCTTCTGAAAATTTATTAAAAATTATACAAATCCGGCTACAATCCCGAAACTTTATGGAACATTCCGTACGCCGGGAAAACTTCAAGAATCACATACTAGTATAGATTACTATCCCTATTTAACACGTTATTACATAGAAACCAACTATGAGTACCAAACTTCTTAGTATTGATGACCAGAGTATGAGGTGCACAGTTTTCATGCGTCGCAGCACCACTATTGAGTTTCAACTGTGTTGTGATCAGTCATTGTGAATCATATTCTCTCTCACTTGACCAGTCGCAATGCACTTGTTGAGTATCAACGCGAACTTGGTCCAAAGGAACAGGACATTATTGGTGAACCTATATTATGAAAACAACGATAATGCTGCAGCTGCACTTCGAGAATATTGTCGGCTGAAAGGATTGCGGAAGGGTCCTCTTTCTCCACCTGCTGTACAGAAGATGGAGTTCGAATCAAGATATACACATGAAGCACATACACTGTCATGGTGGGGTGGCTTACGTATCTCATTGACATGGACATACATACAGTAGCCGCGGTGTAGTGGCCGAGCGGTCTAAGGCAACTTGCTGCGGAACGCGCGGTTGTTCGCCGTCGGAAGTTCAAGCCCTCCCTCGGACATTGGTGTTTGAATGTTTGTCTATAGCTTAGTTTAAGTAGTTTGTAAGCCTAGTGTCTGATAACCAGAGTAGTTAAATCCTAAAGATTACAAACATTTAAACATTTGAACATAGTACTGTAGGTGCAACTACAGCGGAAGGGTATCTCCGGAGAGGCCAGACAAACGAATAGTTCCTGAAAAGGGGTCACTGCGTTCTCAGTAGTCGCAGGGGCAACAATCTGGATGATTGATTGAGCTGGCCTTCTAACATCAGCTAATGTGGCTTTGACAAGCAGTTACTGTCAACGGCTGAAAGTAAGGCGAACTACAGTCGTTACCTTTCCCGATGACTTGCACCTATACTATATATTACGTTATTGTGACATGCTCTCAGGAAAAATATTCTGAAGTTAAAATAGTCCCTTATTCGGATCTCTGGGCAGGGAGTATAAAGGAGTTGACGTCATAACGATATACGAAACGGTCATTCAACGAATCAGAGCATGCTATGCTGTATCCTTTAATCGGATAGGAAAGTTAGAGAATTTAAAAAGGGAATTGGATATGTTGAAGTTAGCTATAACGATTAGTGAAGTTTTTTAGCAGGAGGAACAGGATTTCCAGCAGGTTAGTGGACATACAGGGTTAAAAATTCCAAACTGGTTTGGGATCACGCTGTAGTAAGTTTATTAATCAATAAGGAAACAGGGCTGCGGATGAACTACCATGAACGATGCAGTGAACGCATTATCGTAGCAAAATCAACGCACACCACAGTAATACAAGTTTATATACCAACTAGCTCTAAAGATATCCTAACGTTGTTACATTGCCCACAGTCGCAATATTTTATTAATTAGCTTAGAATCTGTTACCTTTCGTGCAGATATTTTGTTTGCTTCCTCATAAATATGTTCGTAAACAGTATCGTAAAATTATTTTCAATAATTATTTATGCTTAAATGTTTCAAATATGATGGCAGTAGTCTTAAGTGTTATCTATATTGGTATGTCCATCCCCATGAACAACAGACATTGCCGAAGTGGGGTGGCTTGCGTGCCTCAACGATACAGATAGCCGTACCGTAGGTGCAACCACAGGAGAGGTATCTGTAAAGAGGGCAGACAAACGTGTGGTTCCTGAAGAAGGGCAGCAGCCTTTTCCGTAGCTGTAGGGGCAACAACCTGGATGATTGACTGAGATGGCCTTGTAATATCAGCTAATGTGGCTTTGCACGCAGTTACTGCGCACGGCTGAAAGCAAAGGGAAACTACAGCCGTTAATTTTTCCGAGGACATGCAGCTCTACTGTATGAATATATGATGATGGCATCCTTTCGGGTAAAATATTCCGGAGGTAAAATAGTCCTCCATTCGTATCTCCGGGCGGGGACTACTCAGGAGGATGTGATCATCAGGAAAGACAACACTGGTATTCTATGAATCGGAGTGTGGAATGTCAGATCCCTTAATCAGGTAGGAAAGCTAGAAAATTTAAAAAGAGAAATGGATAGGTTGAAGTTAGATATAGTGGGTTTTAGTGAAGTTCGGTGGAAAGAGGAACAGGATTTCTGGTCAGGTGAGTACAGGATTATAAATACCAAATCAGTTGATGACATTACAGGTGTAGGTCTGATAATGAACAATAAAATGGGAACACGGGTAAACTACTATGTGCAGCGTAGTGATCGCATTATCGTAGTCAAGATAGACACGAAGCCAACACCGACCACAATAATACAGGTTCATATACCAACTAGCTCTGCCGATGATGAGCAAATCGAAGAAATGTATGAGGAGGTAAAGGAAATTATTCAGACAATTAAGGGAGAGGGAAACTTAATTATGATGGGAGACTGGAATTCTGTAGTAGGAAAAGGAGGGGAAGTAAAAATAGTAAGTGAATATGGACTGGGCAAAAGGAATGAAAGAGGAAGCCGCCTGGTAGAATTTTGCACGTAACATAATATAATCATAACATACACCTGGTTTAAGAATCATGAAAGAAGGTTGTATACGTGGAAGAGACCAGGAGACACCGGAAGGTACAGTACCAGATAGACCTGATACTGTAAGACATATCCAGGGGCAGAAACAGACTCTGACCATAACTTATTGGTTATGAACTGAAGATTGAAACTTACGAGACTGCAGAAAGGCAGAAAAATTAGGAGATGGAACCTGGAAGAATTGAAGGAACCTCAAGTTACTGAGAATTTCAGAGGCTGCTTTAGGCAACAATTGACAAAACGGGGGGAAATAAAACAGTAGAAGAGGAATAGGTAGGACTGAGATATGAAATAGTAAAGGCAGCAGAGGACAAAATAGGTATAAACGTAAGACCTATAGAAAATCCTTGGATATCACAGGAAATATTAAATGTAATTGATGAAACGAGAAAATATAAAAATGCACTAAATGAAACATGCAAAACTGAATAAAGACGACTAAGAAATGAGATTGACAAGAAGTGAAAAATTACCAAGCAGTAGTGGCTAGAAAGCAAATTCAAGTCAGTAGAAGAATGTTTAAATAGTTACCGCCTATAAGAAAATACGAGACGCGTCCAGAAAGTAAGTTCCGTTGGGTAATAAAATGAAATTGTACACATATACAGAAGAAATTACTTACAAACTACTTATGAACAACCTTATACTAAAGACGACACAAACAATCATGCCCGAGGGAGGATTCGAAACCCCGACCGTAGCGGCTGGGGAGACTGTGACTGGTGCGCCGCAGACCGCTCGTCCACTGCGGCCGGCTGACAAGAGAAGCAGCTTTATGAATATAAAGAACTCAGATGGAAAACCAGTTCTCAGCAAAGAAGGGAAAGTTGAATGGTGAGAAGAGTATATAGAGGGGCTCTACGTAGGAAATGGAGTTAGAGACAATATTGTAGGAAGAGAAGAGGAAGTAGATCAAGATGAAAGAGGAGATACTACACTGAGTGAAGAATTTGACAGAGCTCTGAAAGACCTAGGTCGGAACAAGGCTGCGGGAGTAGATGACATTTCCTCAAAACTACTGAAGTCTCTTGGAGAGCCAACCACGATAAAACTATTTCACCTGGTGCGTAAGATGTATGACACAGGTGAAATTCCCTCAGACTTTAAGAAAAATGTAATAATCCCCATTCCAAAGAGAGCAGGCACAGACAGATGTGAAAATTACAAAACCATTAGTTTAATAATTCGTGATTGCAAAATTTTAACACGAATTATTTGCGGGAGGATGGAACAGCTGGTAGAAGCCGACCTGAGGGAAGACCAGTTTGGATTCAGGAGAAATCTAGGGACATGGGAGGCAATCCTCACTTTACGGCATATCTTACAAGATAGATTACGAAAAGGCAAACCTACATTTGTAGCTTTTGTTGATTTGGAAAAAGCTTTTGACAGTGTTGATTGGAATAGACTCTTTCAAATTTTGAAATCAACAGGAGTAAAATATAGGGGACGGAGGGTTACTTAAAACTTGTACAGAAACCGGACAGCAGTTATCAGAGTTGACGAGTATGAAAGGGATGCAAAGGTTGGGAAAGAAGTAAGACATAGTTCTAGCCTTTTTCCAGTGATATTCATTGTGGACATTGAGCAAGCTATAAAGGAAAGCAAGGAGAAATTTGTTGAAGGAATTAAGGTTCAGGGTGAAGAAATAAAAACACTGCGTTTTTCAGATGACATTGTAATTTTGTCAGAGACAGCAAAGGACCTGGAGGAGCAACTGAACGGAATGAACAGTGTGTTGAAAGGAGCATTTAAGGTGAACTTCAACTAGAGAAAAACACGGATAATGGAGTGCAGTCTAAGAAAATCAGGCGACGCTGAATGAATTAGATTAGGTAAGGAAACAGTAAAGGTGGTACATGAGTTTTGTTACTTGGACAGTAAAATAACATATGGTCGCAGTACAGAGGGAATAAAAAGCTTCTGCAATGGGAAGAAAAGCCTTTTTGAAAAAGAGAATTTTGTTGTCATCAAATAATAATTTAAGCGAAAAGAAGTCCTTTCTGAAGGCATTTGTGTGGAATGTTGCCTTGTATGGGAGTGTAACATGGACTATAAACAGTGCGGATAGGAAGAGGATAGAAGCTTTTGAAATGTGGTGTTACAGAAGAATGCTGAAGATTAGGTGGGTGGATCGTGTAAGTAATGAGGAGGCACTGAACAGAATTGGGGAGGAAGGGAATTTTTGGCATACCTTAACTAAAAGAAGTGATCGATTGGTAGGGCACATTCTTAGACATCAAGGAATCGCGAATTTAGCATTGGAGGGAATCGTGCGGGGTAAATATCGCAGAGGGGAACCAAGAGATAAATACAGTAAGAAGATTACAATAGATGTAGAGTCCCTTTCTTATGATGAGATGAAGAGGCTTGCTCAAGATAGAGTAGGGTGGAGAGCTGCATCAAACCAATCTCCGGACTGAAGACCACAAGAGAGATATTGCTTAAGAACTGGCAACCGTTTTCATTAGAATAACATTCTATGCAAAAAGAAATTGAATTAGATGAGGTTATAGGAGCGAATACGTAATTTTAAGGTTAAAGAAGCGATGTTACGAAAGCATTTGATTCGATTACATGCAATTTGTTACGCGAAATAGCGGCAAATTGAGGACACATGAGATCGGTGAATTCAATTACAAAGTCACGGATAAAAGTGTAGTAGGGAGAATCTAAACGTTACTGACAGTGTAGGAAACTGAGTTTCCGTAAGTGTGTTCGTGTATGCAGTTTTTAGGCAAATCTTACCTTTTAGCGAATGCGTAGTTGCTGGTCATTGCCTATTTCCGTTATGTTGGTATCAGCTTTCCAGAGACGATGCCCAATATAATTGAGTCAGTATGAGGTAAGGGACCCTGGTCCACAAACGACCGAGTCTAGGTACAAGCAGAAATAAGTCAGTAATTATTCACCTTCTCCCCGCGTACTTCTCATCGAATTATACTCATTTTCAGAAAAAAAAACGGAGCACCTGGAAAGAGCATAGATATTATGTAGTTCATATTCATAGGACATGTAGAGTACATTAGTATGATATCCAGAAACGATTAGCATGTGAGTCATATCAGCCCAAGGGTCCCAGGTCATCATCGATATGGCGACGTAATACCACCAACCGGTAAAATGTACCTCCAACTCCCGTTGTCGATATGAACTGAAGATAATAGGTTTGTGTGACTTGTGCAGAAGTACAAGATTCCTCGTTGACGTACCGTCAAATCAGTGAGTTTGAAAGAGGGCGCATTATTATCCGAGAGTATATAAGGTATCCATCCAGGAAATTGCTGCTCGTTTGGGACGCAGTGTTTCTGCGGTGCAACGGATATGTCACACCATCCTGACACCCTCTCCCCGCCTTTCAGAGAGGATCCACACCTCATCCGAATGTGATCGCAGGAAAAACCTGAGTCCTTCTTGGCTCTGACACAACAGTGTAACACAACGTACAGTATACTAGCGGCAAAACAAAATCAGTACCTTCATTACACTATAGAAATGGTGATGCTATTGATGGTAGTTCTGCTAAGGAGAATTGTTTAACACAGCTATTTTGATAAACGATTTAGGAGACAATCTGACAAGATCTCTTAAGGCTATTCGCGGATGATGCTGTCATTTTTCGGTTAGTAGAGTCAGCAGAAGATCAAAGCAACTGCAAAATGAGTTAGATAAGATATCTGCATGGTGCAAAAATTGGTAATTGACCCTTAATAATGAGTGTGAGCTCATCCACATGACCACTAAAAGAAATCCGTTGTACTTCAGCTACACGATAAATCTGTCAAATCTACAGATCGTAAACTCAACTAAATACCAAGGAATAAGAATTACGAACAACTTAACTTGGAAAGAAAAAAGGCGATCCGAAGACTACGTTTCATTGGTAGGAAATTTAGGAGATGCAACAGTTCTACTAAAGATACTGCCTACCCTATACTTGTGCGTCCTATTTTGGGGTATTGCTGCGCATTGTGGGATACACACCAGGTGGGGCTGACTGACAATTTAGAGAAAGTTCAGAGAAGGGCAGCTCGTTTTATTTATTTATTTATTTTTATTATCCGGATTTCGGAGAGAGAGTGTCTCGGAAATGATCATTAAATGAAAGGCGTTATTCGTTGCGACTAAAATGAACATTAACAAGAGCAAAACAAAAATAATGGAATGCGGTCTTAGAAAATCAGGCGATGCTGAAGGAATTAGATTAGGTAACGAAACAGTGAAGGTGGTAGATGAGTTTTGTTACTTGGGTAGTAAAATAACATGCGATGGTCGCAGTACAGAGGATATAAAATGCAGAATGGCAATGGGAAGAAAAGCATTTTTGAAAAAGAGAAATTTGCTAACATCGAATATTAATTTAAGTGTAAGGAAGTCTTTTCTGAAGGCATTTGTGTGGAGTGTTGCCTTGTACGGGAGTGAAACATGGACGATAAGCAGTGCGGGCAGGAAGTGGATAGAGGCTTTTGAAATGTGGTGCTACAGAAGAATGCTGAAGATTAGGTGGGTAGATCACATAACTAATGAAGAGGTACTGAACAGAATTGGCGAGAAAAGGAGTTTTTGGCATACCCTAACTAAAAGAAGGGATCGCTTGGTAGGACACATTCTCAGACATCGAGGAATCGTAAATTTAGCATTGGAGGGAAGTGTGTGGGGTAAAAATCGCAGAGGGAGGCCAAGAGACGCGTATAGTAAGCAGATTCAAAGAGATGTGGGTTGTCGTTGTTATGAGGAGATGAAAAGGCTTGCTCAGGATAGAGTAGGGTGGAGAGCTGCATCAAACCAGTCTCCGGACTGAAGACCATAACAACAACAAATCTATTTGTGAAATTTCTTTCACCAAGTTTCTCTTCCGAATGCGAACATGTGTTGTTAACACCTACCTAAATAGCAAGAGGTGATCACCACAATAAAATAAGAGAAATCAGATCGAAGACAGAAAGAATTAAGTGTTCGTTTTACCTGCGAGCTATTAGAGAATCGAACTATACAGAAATATCGTATAATTGGTTCGATGATCACTCTGCCAGGCAATTCAATGTGACTTGCACAGTATGTAGATGTAGATCAGGGGTTTATTGCAGTGTGGATTACGCGTGCGTCTTTAACTTCTCCAACTATATATAACTAACGTGCTGAAACACAGTAAACACCAATGGCGTATGGAAATACGTCACCTGGGACAGGAACGGCATCAGATAGTGTTTTCGGTTGAATCCAAGTACTCCGAATAATGATGGCTGAATTTTCTTTAGCCGCAGACTTGGGTAGCAGCGTCACAAGGACTTAAATCGCGCAAGACTTACAGCGCCAACTCGAGGCCTAATGATATAGAGTGCTATTGGGCAGAAACATAAGTCACAACTAATGCGTGTCCTGGACACTGTGACCAGTTTGATCTACGAGAATGAGATCCTGCGACTCAAAGCTATGGGCTCTATTTTTCAGCAAGACAAAGCATAACCACAAGTTACTGTACAAACATTTGCCTTCTTCTTGCCACAGGATGTCAACCTTTTCCACGGATTACTAGATCACCAGACATTTCGTCAATCGAAATTGTGTGGCATATGATGAAACGACCGATGCAGAGCTGTGGACCAGTGCCAGTCACATCAAATGAACTTCGAAACCAGGCGAATGCAGCATACACGACTATACCACCGGACGTCGATTCGTACCTTATACGTGTCTATGCAATCATGAATGGAACTAGTTATAAAGTTATCAGGGCCCATGGCGAACCCTTTGCATCAGGACACATGCTGAACGGAGACACACCTTTGTACGCTGATCGACCTCTCCAAAGACTCATCTCATCTATCGTAATATCTGTGCCTGCATAATCTCTAACTTCTTGAAAGTCTTTAGTTATTCCCCACCGAGAATGACGCCATGAAAGCATTCTTCTAAAACGATGAACCCAAAGGGCTGCGATTGGTTATTTGAGAAGACACGAATTCTTCTCTTCCAGTAGGGTGCACATACCTCCCATTATCTACCTTCAGCTGGGTGTTTTTGTTGTTGGCAATAGTGGCCTTCGGCATTTCTCCGAAATAACCGAAAGTGATGCTCCCTAGTCCACAAGAGCTCGCGCGGGTCGGCTGCCCATAACAATGTCGATGCAGTTACCCCACAAGTTGGCATTGACTGACGGTGGAGGATTTCGCTCTACGGCGGACTCACGTCCACGGGACGCACCGTGTAGTTTTCCGTCGTTCTTCGGCTGGATGATCGGCTGGAGCTCTTCAACGTCGATCCAAACCTCAAGCGTCGTGTTTGGATGCTTCCTCTCTCCTCTCCTTTCTTCTTCGTCCTGGGGTTGGTGCCGGCGTAGGTCTGCTTGCAGCTTGCTTGCCCGGCCTTGGCAAGTTTTTGCCCCCGCCTCCGAGTTACTCTACATGGCATGGTCGACCAGAGTGAAAGCATGATAGCTGGGTGTCCAAGGTCTTCAAATGTCAAGTTTCCTTGGGGCATAATCAAATGCATCACGCCGCCGTGGAGTAGCCGAGCGGTCTAAAGCGTCTCGCTGCGGAGCGCGCGGTTGCTTGGCGTGGAGGTTCGAGTCCTCCCTGGGGCATGGGTGTGTGTGTTTGTCCTTAGGTTAGTTTACCTAGGTTTAAGTAGTTCGTAAGCTACGGACTGATGACCACGCTGTTTGGTCCGATAGATTTACAAACATTTGTATTTGTATTTTGTAAATGCATCACACTGAGTTGTACTAGCGTAAACGCAGCTTGGCTTCTACTGTTTCGCCGTTTTTTTATGGAGGTGGACGGTGAGGAATTGGCGCAAACGTTTCATCTTGTTCCTCTCTTATTACCTCTTACAGTCTTACCTCCGACCATCCAGATTTAGGTTTCCCGTGATTTCCCTAAATCAGTCCAGGCAAATGCCGGGATGGTTCCTTCAAAGGGCACGTCCGATTTTCCTCACCCATCCTTTTCCAAAAATGCTAGGGTAAGCTTCGTCTCTAATGACCACGCTGTCGACGGGACATTAAACCCTAAGTTTCCTTACCTCTTTAAGTGTCTCTGTACTCTGTTCGAGGTACATTCCCAGCTCCTTTTTAACTTCTTTATTTCATGAACGACGTATATGTGATCGGTTCCTTCCTCCATGGAAGCCGTCGAAATGATGTTCTGAAGAAGTTCAAACTTGTTACGTCAAATTCGTTTTTGATACATCGTCTCATTGTACTGCTACGGTTTTATGAAGTCGTTGGCAACCGAAATTAGCTGCATGAATAGTGCCTGACACATGTCCACAGCAATGTATTTAATAATATGTGCAACCTTCTCTTCCTCCTTCACCGTAAAGTTGACTCTCATACACCGACGACTTGTATGTATGATTTCGTAGTCTCACTTTGACGTTGCGCTCAGGCATTCAGTTTTTATCCAGGACGAAATTTTTCTGTCGCTGTGCATCTTCAAAGACTTCCTGCAGCTTGTCAGCTTGTCCTCGTTATTGTCATATTATTGTTCGGCGGCCCCTGCTAGGAGAAACAGACGTTAGCCAGGCGACTTTGTCGTTCAGTTGCTGAACTCTGGTATCCTTTTAACCAATTATTTGGATTTTCAACATTATCGCCAGATAACCCTGAGAGAAGTCTCACGCGTTGGCAAACAGATGGCGTTACGGTAGTCAATTCCTCTTTTTTAGTCTCCGACGCCTTCCGCGCAGTTTTGAATGCCTCGAAGTCTGTTTTCTTACCAAGTAAATGAAGACTCTCTCGTCACCTGATAGGAGCCACTAAGCAGATGATTTGTTCGATCCCCTTTAGCTTTACTCGGCGTCTCGAACAGAATAACGTCTTGTAGCGGTGTTATAGGGTGAACCTGAATAACCAACAAACACTGGTGTAAGCTCATTGATGATTTTTAGCACTTCTTACACACGCACGATAACACGAAACGAACTAACTTCCGCCGGAGAATTTCACAGTCCATATACACGACCAGAAACTTTTGGAACTGATTTCTCAATACATCTAGAAGGTAGACTTTCCGGAAGAACGTATGTGTACTCCAAATGTTTACGTATAGTGTTATACATACGAACGTTTACGAACGTTCGTCTAAATGTCGGCGAATCATGCAACTGAAATAAAAATATCCACAGGTGTACTGCCGGTCTATAGTGTCCAACGGGCACAATATTTCGGCGATCATACATGTCGCCATCATCAGGTGAACTGACGGACTGAGCTCCTGGAAACGCGCCGGCACGGAGATCCGCACGATACGACTGCTCGAAGGGAACTGGGTTCTAGCCCGGTAGCGGGCTACTGTCCGCCGTGGTCGTCACTTCGTCACGTGTGCTAGATTTACTCTTAATTAACCCAATCGCTGGTTCCCAAGCTTTGCTAAGATGATAGCCACAGTCACGGTTTATGAGGTCGTCACTTGTGCGAATTTCAATGGGCTCTCTAGCGACGCAGTCCTAGTATCTCGACATCTGTACCAGAATCCTAGTGCGTTCATACTCCATCGCATGATTCTCCGACAAACAATGTTCAGCGACCACCGACTTGCTCGGATACATCAATCGTGTGTTCCTCTGGTGTTCAACGCATCGATCCTCGACGGTACGCATCGTCTGTCCAATATATGACTTTCCACACTGACACGGAATCTGGTACACGCCGGCCTTCCTCAAACCGAGATCATCTTTAGCGCTCCCCACCAGTGCACGATTTTATTCGGCGGACAAAAAACAGTTCCAACCTGTTGATTTTTTTTTTCAAATGCGGGCGACCTTCCCCAAGATTGCGCCGGTATATGGAACGAACGCAGTGCCTACATCCTCCCTCGTGTTTCCATCCGTTTCCACAGGTTGTGATGTAGTCGTTGGGCGGACAGCCCGCTGAATCTGCCACTCTGAGTACCCATTTTTTAGAAATACAGTTCTCAAGTGTTCCAATTCCTGGGGTAGACTCTCTGCGTCGGAGATAGTGCGCGCCCTATGTACTAGAGTTTTAAGTACCCCATTCCTCTGTGAAGGGTGGTGACAGCTGTCTGCGTGTAAATACAGATCAGTGTGCGTTGTCTTCCGATATACACTATGACCCAGGGTGCCATCAGCTCTTCTCTTGACCAAGACGTCAAGGAACGGCAATTTACCCTCCGTTTCAGTCTCCATAGTGAATTTGATTTTGGGGTGTATGGAGTTCAAATGTATAAGGAAGTCAAGGACTTTATACATACCATGTGGCCAGATGACGAAAGTGTCGTCCACGTAACGGAAAAAGCAAGTCGATTCCATTCAGATGATGCCAGGGCTTCCTCCTCGAAATTCTCCATGTACAAATGTGCGACCACTGGGGAGAGTGGGCTACCCATGGCGACTCCCTCCGTTTGTTCGTAGTATTCGCCATTGAAAAGAAAATACGTGGAGGTCAAGACATGCCTAAAAAGTTCGGTGGTCTTCTCGTCAAACTTCTGACCAATCACATGTAACTGAAGAAAAACTTTGGTACCAGCCCGGCATTCAGCTGGTAGGTTGTAGCAAACCGCCTATAAGCCACATAAAGCTGGCTGGTTAGTGTTCTTAATAGAATGCGAGTCTGTATACAGGGTGGTCCATTGATAGCGACCGGGCAAATATCTCAGGAAATAAGCATCAAACGAACAAACTACAAAGTATAAAACTTTTCTGGGTTGAAGGGGAAAAACAGATGGCGCTGCCATAGCTCAAACGGATACCAACTGCATTTTTTAAAATACGTACCCCCAATTTTATTACATACTCGTCTAATACGTAAATAAATATGAATGTTTTATTTGGAACACTTTTTTCGCTTTGTGATAGATGGGGCTGTAATAGTCACAAACGTATAAGTACGTGGTATCGAGTAACATTTCGCCAGTGCGGACGGTATTTGCTTCGTGATACATTACTCGTGTTAAAATGGAACGTTTACCAATTGCAGAAACAGTCGATATGATATTTATGTGTGGCTATTGTGATCAAAATGCCCAACTGGCCTGTGCTACGTATATTGATCGTTATCCTGGAAGACATCATCTAAGTGTCCGGACCTTTCGTCGGATAGTTACGTTATTTATAGAGGCAGGAAGCGCTTAGCCACGAGTGATACGTCAACCACGACCTGCAGTAAATGATGATGCTCAAGTAAGTGTTTTAGCTGCGATTGCAGCTAATCTGCATATCAAATTGAGCGAGATTCGGGAATCTCAAAAACGTCGGTGTTGATAATGCTACATGAATGTAAATTTCACCCGTATCATATTTCCATGCACCGGGATTTGCATGGCGAAGACTTTGAACGTCGTGTACAGTTTTGCCACTGGGCACAAAATAAATTACAAAATTACAAAACAAATTACGGGACGGTAACAGATTCTTTTTTCACGCGTTCTGTTTAGTAACGAAGCGTCATTAACAATCAGAGGTAACATCAACCGACATAATATGCACTATAGGGTAACGGAAAATCCATGATGGCTGCGGCGAGTGGAACATCAGCGACCTTGCCGGGTTAATGTATGGTGCGGAATTATGGGAGGAAGGATAATTGGCCCCTATTTTATCGATGGCAGTCTAAATGGTGCAATGTATACTGATTTCCTACGTAATGTTTTACCGATTTTACTACAAGATGTTTCACTGCATCACAGAATGGCGATGTACTTTCAACATGATGCTTATTCGGCACATGGCCCTCGTGCAGTTGAAGAGGTCTTAAATGGAATGTTTAATGACAGGTGGATGGATCGTAGAAGCACCGTACCATGGCCCACACGTTCACCGGATCTTACATCCCTCGATTTCTTTCTGTGGGGAAAGCTGAAGGATATTTGTTATCGTGATTCACCGACAGCGCCTGAAAATATGCGTCAGCGCGTTGTCGATGCATGTGAGAACATTACTAAAGGCGAACTACTCGCTGTTGAGAGGGATTTCTTTACGCGTATTGCAAAATGCGTTGAAGTTCAAGGACATCATTTTGAGCATTTCTTGAAGTCATGAGGTAATTACAGGTAATCACGCAGTAACAACATGCGTTCTTGGAACATTGGAACAACCGAAACAAAGTACAAACGTGTTTTAATTTATAAAAACCTACCTCTTTCCCACTGTTCGTCTAAAATTGTGAGCTATATGTTTGTGAATATTTCAGCGCCATCTGTCACAAAGCCGCAAAAGTGTTCAAAATAAAACATTCATATTTGTTTACGTACTAGACGAATATGTAATAAAAATGGGGGTACCTATTTAAGAAAATTCAGTTGTTATCCTTTCGACCTATGGCAGCGCCATCTAGCGGGCTAACCATAGTGTCATCAGTTTTCTTAGTACTTTGTAGTTTTTTCGTTTGATTTCATTTCGTGAGGTATTTGGCCCGATCACTATGTATGGACCACCTTGTATGGGAAGACTGGTTTTCATGTCATCAGCCGCATCATACATTTTGACCTGGGAACCACCGGTAGTGAAACTAGTTACCGATAAAAATTCCAGATTCATAGATTAGACCCTGAGTTCTGCTTCTAGGGTAATACTGAGTGATAACCACAACATTTGTGCCGTACAATTCACGACTAAATACAGTTTTTCACAACAGAGGTACTACTGTATGAAAGAAAAAAAATCCAATTTCTTGGTGAGACTGGGGCGGAAAATAAACTCTACTGCCAAAACTTGAAACTGTGCTTGGGTATAAGAAAATAACATGGAATATTGCCGGATCTTTCAGTTGCAAAAACTGAAATTAAGAATTAAAAGTTGGAAGTGTGGTCTGATCTGTATTTAAAGGACTAAGAACATCGACGCTAGACAGTCTTCTTTGTGATGAAGGTTGCGAGCCTAATTTTCAAACAGTGCTGAAGAGTTGTCCGGGTTCGCGAAGTTTCGCGTTCCTGGTGACAAAACGGGTACTAACACATAACGCTAGAAATGACGGCAGTAAAACCGTCCTAGAGGGTGTTACCTAGTGTTTCGTGGAAGAACGTGAGAAATATTTAAAAGCCAGGCGCATAAACGTTAAGTGACTGCGACGTGAGATGACCCATAATTTGCGAGCGAACTCATGTTACTACCGCCGAGAAAATAAAAGTTCATTTTTAGTGTGGACTGGCTTTTAAAATAATTAGAAGGCTGTTACTAATAATGTTGTTGGCACCGAGGAGTTAATGGCACAGCTAACTGTTTGTAACTAACTGCCAAAAGAGATAAGATAATCCCTTCGCTGCTGCTCCCATGGAAACAAAAGGAACAGCAAGAGCATACATTCACTAGTTTTATAGTGGAATAGACTGGAGATTCACAACTCTTTGTCTCAAAGGGCGATAAAAAGGAAATATGGGGAGACGGAAGTGAGACAGAATAGAGAACAAGATCCTCACAAAAGACCACACGAAGAAAGTCGTACAGTATCTAAAGTGATGGTTGGTTTGTTGGTGTTTTGAGACAGGGGAAAGAACCAAAATGCCTAGATCGTGTCCCCCGGTGGAGAGCGGAAGAAGTGAGGATAGGAAAGGAGGGGATGACAAGTAAAATGAATTCTATGGTCGAAAGAAGGAAGAAAGACCGTGAGCTCCTTGGGGGGAACTAGAGTGAAATGAAGAATATTGCACTATGCAGCTTTGGAAAGACACAGCTTCATTCGAGAGCGTTGATGTTTCGCACCATTCATGAATTTATTAACTGATTCGATATTGGATAAGGTACAGACAACTTCGAGGTCTGGAATTAGAATTCCGGTTTCTTCTTTTTCTTATTTCATTTTATTATTATTATTATTATTGTAGTATCCCATAAGTCACGAGGAGATAAGAATTACGATAATGAGGGAAGGATATCATAGAGCATGCCTAGCAGGAATCAAGGCCAATGGTTTAGAAAACATTTCCTCAGAACGGCTGATATCCTTGGTAGAAACTTCCTGGCAAAATAAAACTGTGTGCTGGACCGGGAATCGAACCTAGGATCTTTCCCTTTGGCAGACAAGCTTTCTACCAATTGAGCTACCCTGGCACGCTCATAGTCTTAGGTCAGCTCATACCTAGCTATAATATATAATCGCTCGTTCATCGAAAGATCCGTACTTAGAAAACGTTACTTATCTTTATAAATGAATTAGTAGGCAATCTCATCAGCTCTCTTAGATTGTTCGTGGATGATGTCATTTATGTTAGTAAAGTCACCGGAAGATAAAAAGCAAGTACAAAACTATTTAGACGAGATATCTACATGGTGTAAAAACTGGCAATTAACCCTAATAGTGTGAAGTCATACACACGAACACTAAATGTTCAAATGTTTGTATAGCTTATGGGACTTAGCTACGGGGTCATCAGTCCCTAAACTTGCAAACTACTTATGAACTAACTAAGACTAAGGACGTCACAAATATCCATGCCTGAGGGGGGATTCGAACCCCCGACCGTAGTGGCCGTGCAGACCGTGACTGGAGCGGCTCAGTCCCCTCGGCCACCGCGGCCGGCCACGAACACTAAAAGAAATCCTTTAAACTTAAGTTACACTCTAAATCAGTCAAATCTGACTAAATATCTGGTAATATTAATTACAAACAACTGAATTTGGAAAGAAGACACAGAAAATATTGTAGGGAATGCTAACCAAAGGCTACGTTTCTTTGGCAGAACACTTAGAAGATGCAACAGTTCTATTAAAGAAAGAGTCTAACCAACACTTGTGCCTCCAATTTTGGAGTATTGCTGTCCATTGTGGGAGACTAACGGAGGATATAGATCCCTTATATGATATAGGGGAGAGATTTTCAGGGATGTGATGCACGAGTTGAGATGGAAATCATAAAAAAGTAATTAATCGTTTCCGCGAGATTAAATTGTGAGTTTTTTCAGCAACTTTGTCTTCTGAATGCGAACATATTTTGTTAGCACCCATCTACATAGGGAGACATGGTATTCACCAGGCCGCAAATTAATTTCTGTCACCATCCACCCGCATGAGCAGTAACAAAAACATTACTAAAATGTTTGATTAAATGCAGGCAGGTTCAGGGGGGACAGGCTAGAAGTTTTCTTCCCTAGATATTCCCACCTGGAACAGCGTAATAAAGAACTAAATATATACACACTTTGTATTTTTTTGTTTTTCAATATGTAATTTTCTAATTATCTTTGAATTTCTCTTTTTTCTTTCTTTCGATATTTTTCTGTTTCATAGTACTGCTCGTTAGAATATCTTGAAAACGTGAAAGAATATATGCCTTATATTATATTGTTAATTGTACGACCTGCTTTTAAATATTAGGCATCATGTCATACAAATGCGCAATAAATACATAGAATAAATGATAATCATAGTAAAATAAGGTATATCAGATCGGTAACGGAAATATTTAGGCGTTTCTTTTTCCCGCGGGCTATTAGAGAATGGAACGGTAGAGAAATATCATAAAAGCGGTTCGATAATTCTCATCCATGCTCTTCAATGTGATTTCCAGAATATTTATGTAGATTTAGATGTACCTCGCTCCTTACCTTCCAAAATTGTAAGTTCTCCTGCGAAACGTTTAGCACTAGCACTTTTGGAAGTAAGGCTATTGTAGAGACATAGCTTGGCCACAGTCTAGGGGATATTTTGAGGACTGAAATTTTCACTGCCAGCAGAGTGTGCGCTGATACGAACGTCAAGGCAGATTAAAACTGTTTCCTGGATCGTGATTCAGGCATTCGTGGCCGAACATTCACTAGCTGTACCGTAACTGCACCAGCAATCCAGCAAATTCCCAGCTTCGCCCTGCCCACAGTACTCAAACTCGTATTTATGAAACTAATTCCCGTAAGAGTAAGGGCTTCAAACTTGCCCTCCCCTCCCCACTAACGATAGGAAGACGCCCCATGTATATATATAATATGCCGGTGACGGGCAATGATCCTATCGTTAGTGGGGAGGGGTGGGCAAGTTTGAAGCCCTTACTCTTACGGGAATTAGTTTCATAACTACGAGTTTGAGTACTGTGGGCAGGGCGAAGCTGGGAATTTGTATCTGACAGGAGGCGTGCTTAGGTAGTCCTTGCAGGTGCGGTGATCACTGTGTCCCCAGTGCTAGTCTGGCTCTAGCTGTCGCCGCGATCGGAAGTGTCCGCTGCCGCTCCGCTACGCCAGTGTTTACGCCAGCGCTAGTTGTTTGTGTCTTTCGTTTACGGTTTTGTGTGATACTCTTCTGGCGTTTATTCGTTTTTGTGACTGATCGTCTCTGTCGTCGCCGATTTCATCGTCGTCGTACGGATTTTCGGTCTTGACCGAAGTCCTCCCGCAACTGCACAACATGTCTGCATCTCTCAGGAAGAATAATCTGGTATTTTCGTTTGAAAAGGAGACCCGGCGAGTTCAACCGACAGCCCTCGAGGTTCACGACTGGCTCTTTGAGGTAATCGGCATCGAAAATGATTCTGTTCATACCACCCAGCTTGATTCAGATAATTACTGTGTGTTTGTAAAGTTTTTGAACTCGGTATATGTAGATAACATATGTAGCAAGTATGGCAAAAAAGTAGAATTTGTGCATAGAGACGGTACTAAAAGTCTGGTTTCAATAAGACGAGCCGATGCTGCATATCGGACTGTTCGTGTGTTAAACTTACCTATTGAAATTGACAATGATAAAATCAAGGATGCTCTGTCAAAATTTGGGGAGGTTAAGGAAATCATTAATGAAAGATGGGGCCCGCAATACAAGCTGCAATGTTTTAATGGAATAAGGTCTGTCGAGATGGAAGTGAAAACCAACATTCCGTCTCATATTACTGTAGAGGGCTACAAGGCACATGTTATTTATACTGGACAAACGCCTACTTGCCATGTATGTAATGAATCGGGTCACTTTCGGCAAGACTGTCCCCGTCGTGTGTTTGTGCTAAAAAGCAACTTATCGCAACGACGAAAACTGACCCTCAATGATCTATTACCAGCAGATAACACTGTGGAACCAGTAGTAGATCAGGCTAACACCGATATTCCTGATATCAATTCCACAGAGAAAAACGATTTTCCACCTCTGAAAGTCCGATCCGGTCCTGAATCTGTTCCTCCCGACTGTGAAGTACAAAATAAGAAGAGACCTCTGGAACAAAGCGATGACCTTTCTGATGAAGAATCATCTCGTAAGGCCCATGTATTCCGCAAACCGAGACCTTCGGGTGATGACGAAGCAGCAGAAGAAAGTAGCATGCAGGTCGATCCTGAAGTGTTAGTCGATAATGAGGAGCCCCGGGACGATACAGAAGAAATAGTGGTGGAGCCAGATATAATAATACCATTCGATGCCGCCGCGCTGGAAGCGCAACTTCCGCCTCAGAGCGAGCAGCACGAGCAAGCCGGCCAAGTCAGCGGTAAACAAGAGCCTCCAAGCCAAGAGCCACAGCCGGCTGCGGCAGAAGGCGGGCAGGACAAAGCGGCCACCGAACAACCAGCAACGTGCCCAAGCCAAGTGTTAACAACAACACCGACTAGCGGCGGTACAATAACTACCTCGGGAGCTCAAGACGTAACACGTCGTAAGAAAAAGCTGCTGCCGAACTCTCCCGTTCCACGCAACACAGGGAAAACAAAACCGGTGAAAAAAGACGTAAAGCCAAATATCAGCTATGAAGTAGTTCATGAAGCTGATCAAAACAGAGAAATCAGAGTCGCCCGGCCCCACATTAGTAATGATACGTGAAAATGTCGGTGTTTAGTACCACAGTTAAAAGACAGATAGATCACTTGTATTTTACTGCAAATGTATACCAAAGACTTTCTAGTGTCAACAGAATCATACTAGTTAACTACTGGTAATAGTAGACAACGGGATGCAAGCATACACCATTGCCTCTATAAATATTAATAAAATTACATCCGAATTAAAATTAGCCTCACTTAAAGAATTTTTACATGAATCCGGAACTGACATCGCGTTACTGCAAGAAGTCTGGACTACCGATCTAAAAGTTCCAGGATTTGTAGAAATTTTAAACGTATGTTCCATAACAAACATAGGAACAGCATTTTTAATACGTGAGGGAATACCAGTTAAAAACATCGAAAGACTGGAATCAGGAAGGGCAATATCTCTAGAAATTTTCGATGTCACCTTTATTAATGCTTATGCCCCGTCAGGAAACACACACAGATCAGAAAGAGCCACGTTTTTTAAAGAAGAAATTATTTATTTGTTACGGAAGAATCCCAGCAGCCTCGTTTTTGGTGGGGATTTCAATTGTGTCTTAAACCGCAAAGACCAAATCCCTAATTTTAACTACTCAGCTGAACTACAGCATTTAATAAAGGACCTAAAACTCAAAGATGCGTGGGAAGTCCTACATCCAACTGCTGTCGACTTTACATACGTAACGGGCACTTCAAAAAGTAGGATCGATCGGGTCTATGTATCCGTGAATTTCGAACACTCCATATTGAAGGTCGAAAGTATACCTGTATACTTTAGTGACCACAGTTCTGTTCTTGCCTGTGTAAATCTTCCCACGCAACCAACACGTCGTTTTAAAAACCAATGGATATTAAACATCTCCCGGTTAAGTGAACAAGACATGGAAGAAGAAATCCTAGCAGCGTGGGAACTTTGTTTAAGATCGATAGAACGACATTCAACAGTGTTAGATTGGTGGACTACACGAGCAAAACCCAAACTGAGGAAGGTCTGCATGCAATTCAGTGCACGTAGACATAGGGAGTTAAAGCACACCATGGAATATTATTATACAATATTAAGAGAACTTTATGAACGGGCAAGTGAGTCATCTCCTCGCATTGAAGATATAAGAAAAATAAAAGCAAAATTACTATCCCTAAAAAAGAAGCAAATGGAGGGTTTAAAAATAAAATCAAAAGATAAATCTGTTTCTGAAAATGAAAGCACATCATTGTACCACCTAACACGACACGCTCGAAACAGGAGGACAAATTTTATCGAGGAAATACAAACAGAGAACGGTTTAAAACTCACAACGCAACAAGAGATCGTCAATGAGGTTTTCAGATACTATGCAGATTTATATTCTGAGAAAGAGATCCATGAAGAGACCCTCGATGAATTTACCAAAATTATTGGGCCGCGTGTGTCAAATGAGGAAAACGACGAGCTTCTCTCACCAGTTAGTAAAGACGATGTGTTTAAAATAATATGCAACTCGCCTTTAAAAAAGTCTCCTGGTCCAGATGGCCTGCCACTAGAATTTTACAAACGATTTTGGAATATTATCGGCGACAAGATGACACTCATCGCTAACGAAATTCTTGACGGCAAGACTGTTCCAGCAGAATTCAAGGAATGCAAAATTGTTCTAATACCAAAAACCACGGGAAAGAAAAACTTGAACAACTTCCGTCCTATTTCCTTACTAAACTCCGATTATAAAATCATCTGTAGAATCATAAATAGCAGACTGCTTCCCGTTGCCACGAAAGTCATAAGTCCACATCAGTCCTGTGTTGCAAACCGAACAATTTTTCAAACAATTTCCGAATACAGGGACATAATAGCCTTGACGGCTGTTACAAATATTAAGTGTGCACTTCTATTCCTTGATTTTTATAAAGCCTTTGACTGTGTCAACCATAGATACCTCCTTGAAACTATGAAGAAATTGGGTTTCCTTCCCCGTTACATAAACATGATTAGGAACATTGCATTGGGTATAAATGCAAAGATAGCAGTCAATGGACAACTCACCAAGCAACTGAAAATTATGCGAGGAGTCCCTCAAGGAAGTCCGCTTTCAATGAACCTATTCATCGCATCTATAGAACCATTTCTACAGCATGTTCACACCAGTCTTACAGGTATGACATTATCCGGACATAAAATGGTGATAAGAGCATATGCTGACGATGTGGGCGTAATAATAATAAGAAACAAAGAAGATTTGACTAAGTTGGAAAGGATTGTTAGGAATTACGGTCTGGCATCTGGCACTATTATAAATGCCAACAAGAGTAAGTTTTTAGATCTACGAGGCCTTGCTCACTTAAAGATACAATGGGCGAAACAAGTAACAACACACAAAGCTCTAGGCACGACCTTAACAACCTGCCCGATGAAAATGTGTGCAGAAAACTGGAGGGATGCTTTAATAAAAATCCGAGGATCTATCATTGGGAATTCACTTCGCAGCATGAATCAAATTCAAAGGACAATCTTCATAAACACCTGCATCTTCTCAAAAGCCTATTTCATAGCACAGGTTTTTCCGGCTCCAATAATGATAACCAGGAAGATCATGTCACTTGCCACAAATTTTTTATGGAAAGGAGAAATATTCAGGGTTGACACCAAAACTGTTGTGTTACAACCTAAAAATGGAGGTCTCGGTCTCATTGACATAAGAAATAAGGCTTCAGCTTTGTTTCTAAAAAGAACTTTTGATATTATTAGAAATTACCCAACTAGCATCACAAGTATGATATTCGCATGTGTGAAACCCCAAAGTCTGCAGCCACCTGTTGACATAAAAGAAATAAATCCACGATTGCGACATATTAGAATATTCTATGTAGACGCCAGTTACCTTAGTGATGTTATTATTAACTCTCAAAATGTGACTGCAAGAGACATTATACGCGAAAGAATGGAAAATGAGGGAACGAATAAATTAACAATGAAACATCCCAGTGTCAAATGGGAGGTTGTGTGGAAAAACATCAGTCTTCAGTGCCTGTCAAGTGATGTAAAATCCGCCTGGTACAAGGTCGTGAATAACATTATCAGTACCAATGAAAGATTGTATGCCATTGGTATAAGTGCAACTCATCTCTGTTCTACATGCAAACTAGCAGATACGCTACAACATAGATTTGCTTGTGGTGGCCACATCGAAAACTGGAAGTGGATCAAAAGCAGGATAGCACTTCTTTCAAGATCGTCTGCTGAATATATATCTCCTGACATAATTTACAGGCCCCAAACTCTGTACTACCCAGTAACAAAAAACAATGCAATTCACTGGCTACTTGGCAAATATGTCAGCTACGTGATTAACAACTTAGGCACTGACAACACAATAGAATTTAAGGCATACATGTTATGTGAATACAACACAATAAAAAAATACAGTAATCACAAAAAGCAATACGCGAATATGTTGAAAGTTGTATTTGAAAGGACAGGTGTTGGTTAAATAACACAAAGAAAAATCCATAAATTGCTCCCATCGGAGTAAAGAACCCTGCTGGGAATCTCAACAAAGGCTGTTTTCAACTCCATTCGAATTTATACGTGAAGAAATTAGATTGATATCACAGAAGTATTTTAAACTCTGTTAGAAAATTCACTATTATAATGCAGAGCACAGGTTGAAGGAACTCCTTATACTGTACGCCAACAAGCTAACCAGACAAAAGAGTAATTCACGAAAGAACTACCCAGCAACAAGAAAACTAGAATTGACAAAGGGATGCAAATGTTTTAACGCATACACTGATGAAGAAAGTATAAAGTGAACGATAATTTTAAAAACAAAAAGAAGAGACACGCTTTTTTTGCATTACAGTTAAAAAAAAAAAAAAAAAAAAAAAAAAAAAAAAAAAAAAAGTGGTGTAGGAGTCAGCGCAACTGCCTAGAAAGCAGGAGACCCGGGTTCGAATCCCGGCTGGGTACACATTTTGAGCTTTGCCCAATCGCATTTGATGTCATATATTCTGTGAATATTAAATAATAACAACTGTAGGATCAGAAGTGACGTCTGTTCTTTCGGAACAGACGCCACATGTATATATATAAGAATACACTTGGAAACTGTAAAGAATCGTTGTAAATATGCTAACATGCAACTTTTGAGATTCGCCTAATATCATCAAAGAAAGTGAAGTCTCTTATCTCACTACTTCACTTAGGAAGGATTGATGCCGGATCATTTGTCATTTTAACACATTTCACACTTTATTTAATCTATAAAAACGTGCCACAACTTTTGGAAACAAACAGTTCCACGAAATGTCAGTTCATGCTTTTCAACTCACAATTTTCACTGCGCTATTTATGTTTTTATATATTTACTTACGTCATACTGTCTATCTGAACAACCAGTGTCTATCTTAAAATTTTAAGTGTAAGTTGAGTAATTATACATAACTAGTGGGTGAATATCTTAGAGATGCTACGTCCAATTTTGGGCATTCTATGAAAGAAATTTCGACAAGCTCTCTGAGGTCAGTCTAGTGTCAGTCACTCTTGTGTAAGGTTGTGTTTCTCAACATTCGAGTTGGCGTGAAAGGACCTCATGTAAAGAATGACCACGTTCGTTATGTGTTTGTGCAAAATTGCGTACATGTATTGTTTTGGTAACCTGTGATTCAAAATAAATGTGTCAACACACCTCAGTGCTGAAGAAATCCATTATCAACCTGTTACAAAATCCTGTCCTTCTTTCGGAGTGAGAATGAACTACCTAGACCAATGTTTCCCTATCTTTCTGAATATGCGACGTCCGTCCAACTAAAACTATTTTAGGGACCACCCTCCCCATCTCGAACGATAACTCAACTATGTGTGTAACATTAAATGCAACACATTTAAATTTATTTTGTTGATACATCTTTCTTGTAAAAAGAAGTACCGTATTTTACATTATTGGATAAACTTGTCCATTTTTCTGAATTGGAACACATCGTATTATTACGAGAACTACGAAACAAAAATATATGTAACGTAACGAGGTTTCGCATTGTAGATAAAGCAGAGAAGCGAATTATGCTCTTTGAGCAAGGTCCCACTGTGTAGTCAGTTTGTAAATAATGTTATTTCTCAGTATTACGTATTCTATCTTGTAAATTTAGCGATCGCCTGGTACATGAAAACAGTTTTCAGGCCTTAATTATGTATAAATATTTTACCTATGGTTGCCTTCACACAAAATTCTTTGCGACTAAGTAACGTTATTAAAAAACGTACACCAAAGTGTTAAATAAAAAGTAACCATTTTCTTTTTTTCTCAAAGAAACCGAAACATTTAGTTAAAAAAATAAAAACGATGGGACGTAGTCTTATACACCTCCTAGCCTTTTTATATCACTAAAATCGGAGAACTAGGTTTACGCTTTTCTGAGAGTACACGATCGCACTTTTCGAGTATGGCGTGATCGAACGAGCACAACGAAAATGGAGTGCATTTGATCACAGGTTGCTAACCGACGCTATTGACATCTACCGGACTGCCACGGAACTCCGTGCATTTTCCAGTTGGAGCGAGCGTAGAAGCAAACAAATATCTAGGCGTAACATTTCAGAGCGATATGAAATGGAACGAACATGTAAGGACAGTTGTAAGGCGGACAGCCGACTTCGGTTTATTGGGAGAATCTTGGGAAGATGTACTTAACCTGCAAAGCAGACCGTGTATAAAACGCTTGTACGACCACGTCTTGAGTATTGCTCAAGTGTTTGGGACGCGCAGCAGATCAGTTTAAAGGAAGACATAGAGGAGGTTCAGAGGCGAGCAGCTAGATTTGTTACTGGTAGGTTCGACCAATGCGCGAATGTCACGGAAATGCTCCGGCGACTCAATTGGGGATCGCTGGAGGAAAGACGACGTTCTTTTCGTGAATTTCTGTTGAGGATATTTAGAGGGCGGAATTTGAAGCTGAGTGTAGTACGATCTTGCTGCCGCATACGTACATTTCGCGTAAAGATCACAAAGACAGGATAGGAGAAATTAGGGCTCGTACGGAAGCATATAGGCATTCTTTTTTTCCTCGTTCTATTTGGGAGTGGAATAGGAAAGGAAATACCTAGTAGTGGTACAGTGCACCCTCCGCCACGCGCCTTACGGTGAATTGCGGAGTATGTATGTAGATGCAGACCTCTAGTTTGGGGGTGGTGGCGAGGCCTACCTGGCTCGTCTGCTGTGCGAGGCGCCTGGCCCGGGTCCCGCGTCGGCGCTGACCTTGCCCCTGCGGCGCGCCGCCGTATATCTCCCGGTTATTGGGAGCCGGCTGCCGCCGCCGCCTTTAATTGGTGACACTTTTATTGGCTCCACGTTTAATGTGCCCATGAGGTGTGGATGGCTGCGTACGTCTTCGCTTCCCGTCCGCTCCTGGCCGCGCTACTACGCGATCACAAAACATCGGCCCACATCTCAACCCCTCCTACCTTCTGCACACTACGCCAGACGACTCGCGGCTGTCCAAATTATTTCATCCCTGTGGCTTTAACCTCTTCAGTCTGTAAGTGCACATATGTGCACCTTGGTTCGTTAAAAAATGTTCAAATGTTTGTTAAGCTTATGGGACTTAACTACGGGCTAATTAGTCCCTAAATTTACAAACTACTTACGAACTACCTTATACTAAGGACGGCACAAATATCCATGCTCGAGGGGGGATTCGAACCCCCGACCGTAGTGGCCGTGCAGACCGTGACTGGAGCGCCTCAGTCCCCACGGCCACCGCGGCCGGCCCTTGGTTCGTAAACTCTTTTCTATGTCTGTGGCGTATTTTGTGTGCTCAGACCGCGAGTGCACAATCGTGTACCTTTGTGCTTTCAAATGACTCCACTTGTATAGCCTTTCAGCAGTACTTCTGGAACCACACGAATCCGAAATTATATGTTAGTGAAGCTGGAAGCCCGTCAGCGTCGTTATGACAGCACGTAACGAGTAAATGATACATAAAGCTTTATGTTTTTAACTTTGTTGTAGTGAGTGATAAAGTGAAGTTTGAAGAATTATCTGAAATACAGCAAATTTGAATTATTTCCAAGACGCAGGTCTGTGTTTTCCATTTAAATAACGCGGAGGCAAATAGGGAATTGAATGTTACATGGAGAGGTGAACGACTCGCGCATTGTCCGACGCCCAAATATCTCGGTGTCACAGTGGATCGCACACTGACCTATAAACATCATTGCAATGCCACAAGGGAGAAAGTATCAGCGAGAAACAACATCATCAGGAAATTAAATAACGGACCCTGGGGTGCAAACCCAAAAGTCCTGAGAACCTCAGCCCTTGCGCTTAGCGTATCAGCTGCAGAATACGCAGCTCCAGTATGGAGTTCGTCAACACACGCGAGAAAAGTTGACATCGCGGTGAATGAAATGGCACGGATTGTAACTGGGTGCCTGAAACCAACACCAGTACACAAGATGTACTTATTTATGGGGATCGCAACGCCCAACATACGACGTGACATTGCTGCCGAAGCTGAAAAAACGAAGCAAGAAAAGGACATGCGTCACCCTCTATATGGACACCAGCCTGCTGAACGACGGCTTCTTTCGAGGAAGAGCTTCCTGTCACGTACCCGAGCACTGGAAAGGTTGGCCGCAGAGAACCGTATTGCTAGGTGGGAAATGGATTTGAGAAGCCCCCATAAAGCAGCAAAAGAAGAACTGGTACCTGGTGGAGACCTGCCATACACAATCTGGAGAACCCTGAACCGTATAAGGGTAGAAGTGCCAAAGTGCAAGACAAACATGCAGCGATGGAGCTTCCTAAAAGATAATGAGAACACTCTGTGTCTTTGTGGTGCTGTACAGGATCCTCAACACCTGCTTATCTGTCCATATTTAGAAAAGCCATGTACAATGGAAGACTTGTGGGAGGCTAACGACAAAGTCATATCCGCTGCTAATTTCTGGAAGTCAAAAGTCTAGTTCCGGACATGGAAAGTAATTATTTCAATTTGCCTGGGCAATCGATACCAATATTTTCATAGTATACATCTGTGTACCTTGGTTCTTAGTGTGCAATTTTACAATATCTCTGTAATTCATGACGTCCCATATTTTGGCAGCTCATGAGCTAAGTGATGAAGAGATATCACGTATACTAAATGGAAGTGTTGCAGAATATTCAAATTCTGTATCTGAGGATGACTTATTTGCTGTAATGAATCGACAGCGTACGAATTCTGACTCCCCACGTGATGCTCCTAACGCAATTCAGTCTCAAAACATTGAAGATATAATGAATGGTGATATTGAAACAATCCATTTGAGGTTTGACGTGAAGAGCTAGTTGATTAGTATTGCTATACTTTGACGAAATGTATTTTCGTTTCTTTCTTTATTTGTAACAAAATGTACAAATTTTCACATCAAATTTTAAGAAAAATGTAGGTTTGGTGCCTATCCATGGTTTGTTCGTTACTTTTATAGCATGCCTGACATTGTCGCATCTCTGGAGTGGACCCAAAGCAGACTAGGAATATTTCACAGAATTCTTTCCAGTTGAATTCTGAGAGTTTGTGACATATTAGATAATCCTCAGATCTGTTCAGACTAGTTGACTTAGTTTCAAACCAACTGCATCAGAAAATTTTCATCATGTTGGGATTACAGTTGTCATGGGGTCTCATACAAAATCATCTGGCAGTAACAAATACTTGTAAATATGTATTGTAAAATTTCTGATTTACAATAAAAATATAGGTTGTAAAAATACAACATACATAATTTTACCCTAAAATACAGTATGTTCCCTTAAGAAAATTTAAGAAATAAGTTTACGATTGAAACCCAAGGTACGTAAGTGTGTACCATCAACTTTCAAAACATGAATTTATTCCAAATTAGAAATGAGAGAAATATGATGCCTATGCAACCTAATAAACAAAAAAATATTGACATTTTCAGAATTTTAAACTAACCCTGGCACTGGGACTGAAGAGGATATAGACTTTCCCGGCTTATTAATTGATGAAATTCTTCTCGGGTTTCCGGCCGGATCATACTGACATCTGTACACAATATTTCTGTGGTCCACCTGGCCGCCATCATCATGTGAGGAAGCTAAGCCGCTCTCGCCGTGACTGAGTGTGTCTATGGAACGGCTGGCTCTATATATACCACGAAAGTACGAAGGCGCATGCGCTAAGTAACAGATCGTGAAATCCTATGTTGTCAAACCTGAAGAAACATCGGCATCGGCATCAAATGGCAATGAGTGACAATCCTTAGCAATATGTCGTTTTTGACATTACCCACCACTGGAGGCGCTGCAAATTCTCTCGCGCCAGAGGTAAGCAGCTACGAGTAAACGCGCGCGCTTCGTATTCAAAAATCAAATGGTTGTAGAACTTATGGGACTTAACTACGGGGTCATCAGTACCTAAGCTTACAAACTACTTAGGAACTAGCTAAGACTATGGACGGCACAAATATCCATGCCCGAGGGGGGATTCGAACCCCCGACCGTAGTGGCAGTGCAGACCGTGACTGGAGCGCCTCAGTCTCCTCGGCCACCGCGGCCGGCCGCGCTTTGTACTTAGCGCATGCGGCTTCGTACTTTCGTTGCGTATATAGAGCCAGCCGTTCCACAGTTTCACTCAGTCACGGCGAGAGCGGCTTAGTTTCCTCACCTGATGATGGCGGCAAGGTGGACTGCTGAAATATTGTGTACAGATGTCAGAATGATCCAGCTGGAAACCCGAGAACAATTTGATCATCTCTACCAGTTGTAACCTACAAACACACTCTCAGGTAATTTAATGACACTTGCAATTTAATTCCTTGTTATTTACAGCAAAGTCATCTGCGCATTAATTTTTCTTCTTCTAATGTTTAATGTTTTGTAGAGTCTATGGGACTTAACTATGGGGTCATTAGTCCCTAAACTTACAAACTACTTATGAACTACTTACAACTAAGGACGGCACAAATATCCATGCCCGAGGGGGGGGATTCGAACCCCCGACCGTAGTGGCCGTGCAGACCGTGACTGAAGCGCCTCAGTCCCCTCGGCCACGGCGGCCGCCTCTTCTTCTAACATTTCGACTGCGTACTGTCCATCCAACTTCAGAGTGCGCCCGTCGAGTGGCGCTCTAGCACTCGCTTTGTCTTTTTAAACCAGCGGATCGCACCACTAAGCATACGGCTATAGATACACAGGCGCCAGAGGCGTTGATCGACGCAAAGTGCAAGATACGTATGATTAGCAGGTGCTCCTCGCGGATACATCGATGTATCACTTTCAACTGTACTGTGGCAACGTTTTTGAAAGTTTATTAAAATAAGCGCCGGGTTTCATTATTTATCCAAGCTGAAGCCGCTATCCCTTTCAGTTAAATTCGTCTGAAGCGTATTTCATTAGTTTCTTTCACCATTGAGTCCCAGTAAGAAGAAGTAGGGTTAGTTTCGACGTTTCCATATGTAACGGGAAACTACAATCGTTACTTTTCCCGAGGATATGTAGCTGTACTGTATGAATATATAATGATGACGTCTTCTTAGGTAAAATATTCTGGAGGTAAAATAATCCCCTATTAGGATCTCCGGGCGGGGACTACTCAGGACAATGTCGTCATCAAGAATGTTCTAACTCTTAATCGCGTAGGCAAGTTAGAAAATTTGAAGAGAGAAATGGATAGGTTAAAGTTAGATATGGTAGGAATTAGTGAAGTTCGGTGGGAGGATGAACAGGATTTCTGGTCAGGTGAGTACAGGGTTATCAGTACAAAATCAGTTGGTGGTAACGTTGGAGTAGGTCGGATAATGAACAAGAATATAGGAATACGGGTAAGTTACTATGAACGGCATACTGAATGCATTATCGTAGCAAAGATAGATACGAAGCCAACACTGACTATAGTAGTGCAAATTTATATGTCAACTAGCACGGCCGACGATGAGGATGTCGAAGAAATGTATGAGGAGATAAAAGAAATCATTCAGAAAGTTAAGAGAGACGAAAACTTGATTGTGATTGGGGACTGGAACACGGTAGTAGGAAAGAGAAGAGAAGGAAATGTAGTAGGTGAATATGGGCTGGGAAAAAGGAATGAAAGAGGAGATCGATTGGTGGAATTTTGCGCAGATCGCAATTTAATGATCACCAGTACTTGGTTCAAACTTCATGAAGGAAGGTTGTATACGTGGAAGAGACCGGGAAACACTGGAAGGTACAAGAATGAATTTATAATGGTAAGGAATAGACCTCAGTGCTTTGAGTGACTCAAGAAGAAAGGCTTCCTGACTGTTTTCAACAGCTCTACAACCGATGTCAGATGTGTATTGAAGGCCAGTAAAGGTATTTTGTGTGAAACTAATGTTTCCTATATTTCGTGAGACAATTCAACGAACTGTACAGACGCATCTTGTATGAAAGGAAAGCAGCAGATCATCCTTCAAGCAAAGGAAGACTGCTGTCTTCTTTGATGGGTGCGAGAAATAACCTTCACTTTGTGTTTACTGACGATCCAACCTATTTTTGACGATTGGTCACCCACTTATAGCAAGAAAGCTATCGATTTAAATTTTTCAGTTGCTTCTTTCTCATGCCCACTGTTGGTTTCTTTCGTAAAGCCTTTTGTATCTGATGTTTAGAAAGTCCTTCGGCTTTAACTTTCTGTAAGTGTAGAAGCTCGTCCTAGCGAATGTTCTCATCAGAAATGATCTCTCCTGTGTGAATCAGGGTTCTGAGGACACTCGTCGTCTGGGAAGGATGGTGGCAATTACACTCCTGGCCATTAAAATTGCTACACCACGAAGATGACGTGCTACAGACGCGAAATTTATCCGATAGGAAGGAGATGCTGTGGTATGCAAATGATTAGCTTTTCAGAGCATTCACAAAAGGTTGGCGCCTGTGGCGACACCTACAGCCTGCTGACATTGAGAAAGTTTCCAACCGATTTCTCATACACAAGCAGCAGTTGGCCGGCGTTCCCTGGTGACACGTTGTTGCCATGCCTCGTGTGAGCAGGAGGAATGCGTACGATCACGTTTCCGACTTTGATAAAGGTCGGATTGTAGGCTATTACGATTGCGGTTTATCGTATCACGACATTGCTACTCGCGTTGGTCGCGATCCAATGACTGTTAGCAGAAACTGAAATCAGGGGGGCAACACGGAACGCCGTGATGGATCGAAGCGGCCTCGTACCACTAGCAGTCGAAATGACAGACATCTTATCCCCATGGCTGTAACGGATCGTGCAGCCACGTCTCGATCCCTTAATCAACAGATGGGGACGTTTGCAAGACAACAATCATCTGCACGAACAGTTCGACGACGTTTGCAGCAGCATGGACTACCATCTCGAAGACCATAGCAACGGTTACCCTTGACGCTGCATCACGGACAGGAGCGCCTGCGATCGTGTATCCAACGATGAACCTGGGTGCACGAATGGCAAAACGTCATTTTTTCGGATGACTCAAGATCTGTTTACAGAATCATGATTGTCGCATCCATACTGGTGTATCACAAAGAATGATGGTATGTGGTGCCATTGGTTACACGTCTCTGTCATCTCTTGTTCGCATCGACGGTACTTTGAACAGTGGCCGTTACATTTCGGATGTGTTACTAACCGATATTCATTCGATCTCTGCGAAATTCTACATTTCAGCAGGATAATGCACGACCGCATGTTGCAGGTCCTGTACGGGCCTTTCTGGATACGGAAAATGTTCGACTGCTGCCCTGGCCAGCATATTCTCCAGATCTCTCACCAATTGAAAACGTCTGGTCAATGGTGGCCGAGCAACTGGCTCGTCACAATACTCTAGTCACTACGCTTGATGAACTGTGGTATCGTGTTGAAGCTGCATGGGCAGCTGTACCTGTACACGCCATCCAATCTCTGACTCAATGTGCTGGCGTAACAAGGCCGTTATTACGGCCAGAGGTGGTAGTTCTGGGTACTGATTTCGCAGGATCTATGCACTCAAATTACGTGAAAATGTAATCACATGTTATTTCTAGTATAATATATTTATCCAAAGAATACCCGTTTATCATCTGCATTTCTTCTTGCTGTAGCAATTGCAATAGTCAGTAGTGTATTTGCACGTAAGTACCATTCCGTGTGCGGTGGTTTCCGATAAAGAAAGTTCGAAAGTGCCATTGTCTTTGCATCCAACTATAATACTCAAAAATTAAGGACATCCGCCCTTTTCAATTTCACTTGTAAATGGATTTGTCTGTGGATGGAATTCGAATAGTTTAAGAGTTCTTGTAAGTTAACTTCACCATTGTTCCGCACTACAAACGAGTCGACAACATACCTCCAAAATACTGTGGCCGCGTTGCAGTCGTCTGGTCCACGGGTTTAAAAGGACTAAGCGAGTGCTAGAGCATCTGTCGATGGGCTCACTCTGAAGACGACTGGGTGGTACACAGCCGAAATTTTAGAAGAAGGAAATATTATGCTTCCACACGCCATAAACGTTATAGATTAGGACTGATCTATAACGTTTATGGTGTGTAGCAGCATAAAATTTGTGCCTCGATAAAATGAAGATTCAACTCCTCTCTGGGGAATGGAATATCTTGTGAGTGGGCAGAGTCTTGGAGTATGGCGGACGCTTGTATATTGTGTGATAGGAGGAAAAAAAATACTATCGTTATTGTGGAAACCCGCTTCCATCTAACCCTAGGGTACCGGATTTGGAGACCCTGAAGCGTTACGAACACGCAATCATCTGATCAAAGACAGTTGGTCGCGGAAGCATTTCGAACAGCGTGGGGTAACCCTAGGGTTTCCAGATGGCTAGGATTATTCTGGATTCTTCCAACATTTCGTACAGGCTCCAGTGTTCAGACAATTCACAAAATGTCCCGAGAAACTGCTTCTCGTAAAGTTCAGTACGTAAACATCAATATAAATTTGCCTCGCACTTTCATTCGCTTCACTGTCGAACTTCACAGACAACTTCCAAAAGACTAGTCAAATGACCAAATTTGGGAATAATTTGTGCTTAACTAATACCAAAACGAACTCAAGTTTAGAAAATTGTATCATTTATGTTATACATTCCTGTAATCAATCCTTAATGTAAATAGGTGTTTAGCCTACTAAATATTTATATTGCAACGAGAGACATCATACGGCTGCAGAAACTGTGCTTTAAGATTCCAAGATCGTTATTTATTTATAGACGAGTTGTGAGAAAAACGCCACAATGGTATTCCTTATTTCTAACATACTGAAGTCCTCGACTTTTTCTTGAAAATCACTACGTCTTTTCTGAGAGAAACAAAAATAAGTACGTCTGACTTACTAGAAGGCTAGTTGAAAACAATGACGAATATAAATAGGTACAAAGAAGTAGAGTACGATTTACGGCTAAAACTGACCTTTTCTTCTCTACATACCAGATGATTCACCTGGATGAAAGCTTGTAAATTTCCTCATCCTGCCAAGGGATCGTTCGCTTTTGCCGGTGCAAGTGGCACCTCCATTACGGGCCTGTCGACAGGATACAATAACGTTTTGCGTTCCATCTCCAACACTCCGGCCCATTGTGCTCCATTTTACGCGCACCACATCCTATCATAGATCTCCGTCCCCTCTTAGGTGTCTAGCGAATCGCGAACCCTGTGACGGACTTGGAGTAGCGTCTTCACTCATTTCTAAATACGAAAGATGAACAATTAACAACAAGCAGCACACAAAATAAAGCAAAACGAATGCGCGTGGAGTTCGGTAATGGTTGGCAGTATCGAAAAAGCGGTGGACAGATTTGACCTCTCCCGATAACTTGGCCAACCACCGATCCAAGGAGCCAACCACAAGGAACTGCCAAGACACACTGTCCGAGTAATACTGTGTAGTATTCCTAGTGTCTCCATATGTTTGTCCACTTTCTGTGTCTCGAATTCGGATAATCTGATGTAAGATATCACGTTGTGAGAAACCAGTAGTACTACGTCTGAACGTACCCTTACATGTAATATTCTAGTAACGTGAAATATATAATAACTTTCTTAAACTGAAAGAGAAAACGTACATTTTAGGTCAGAGCAACGGATGACATCACAATAGGTGGCGTAAACGATGCAGTTTGGCTCTAAGTATCATCGCACAACAGAGGTAGGTATAATAAAGCTTCTACAGCAAACAATGTTCATAACACTTTGCGCACTTACCTGGAAAATACGCTCATTACTGCCCATAGACAGCGTTCCTAAAGACTGTATTAAGCTATTAGGCGAGTTTTCATAAAGCGTATAGCATCATTGTCAAAGATAATGTGCTATATTCTGCAATGTTATAAGTCTCGTGCTATAATTCTGCCAAATGTCGTCTTCGTATTTCCTTTAACACCCTTACTTATACTGCAGTCGCGTTTTATAACTCCAAGGTTAACTGAATTGTCACAGTTTAACAGATAATATACCTGCCCCTTAAAAACTTGTTGTTCATAGTGTCATTAAAAGTTATTCGCAAACACCTAAGAATAAGTTTGTCGTCTCTGTTAGTGGCAACAAAGACAGTTTTACGACGAGAATTATTACATACTTTTTACTTTACAGATTCAAGACTCTTTTACGATGAGCATTATTACATACTTTTTATTTTACAGATTCAAAACAATTTGAGACAGAATTCTAGGACGAGAGCCAGCGAATTCATTAATTCTTATTCAGCTATCAAAGGAACAACGTACCACGTCTGATATTCCACTAGGTGTGAAGTGACAGAAAGGTAATGATGCGTAACGTTTAACATTTCTACCATAATTTAATGTGGCTCAAATTCTATAAGCACTGTCAATAGTGCGTCAACGGAACACTCGAACTAAGTATCAGATAAATTTGAAACTAAAGAATTGTGGCACGTGGCATAGTTGCTATTTCACTACGGTAAAATGTAGCTCATAAACAAAAGTAAGCTGCTCCTTCTTCCTTCGTACCCCAGAACGAAATTGCGGTCCACAAAGTACTCCTCCAGGACATCAAACACTCTCTTGCTTCGATGGGGTCGAGCTCCATCTTGAATAAACCGTTTCTTCAAGGTAATTAATAATGTTCGAATACAGAATCACGCTGAATATCCGACCTCAGTGTTACGGGCCTAGAAATTGTGAAGATTGCTGTTATTTTCTTTCCGTAGACAAAATTTCGTAACGATGTGTAACATTTAAGTTTATTAAAGGATTTCTCTAACTGATATAACATGTCATTCATGTTTTGAATTTTATTTTTTCTAAAGTATCTATTTCTATAAAAATCCATCTACTCAGTAGAAGGAGTTATCATTCACAAATTCTTTAATTTATTTCCAGAAGGTATTTGGATGTCTGTTGGAGTTTCGATGCTAGAGGCGAAGGTGGTATTATGGGCCAGTGGTTGCAATATGGGCTAGCTTAATATCTGACTATTAAGCCCGCGCATACTAGCGGCAACATCAGTAAACAGTAGTAGCTAGTTCGTACAAACGCCACAGAATGCGCTGCCGCAGTCATTTACTTGGAATGTTAGTGGTGAGCTGGTTCGTGATTTTTCTCATTTCAAAACTTTGAAAGGTAAGAAATTACAGTTATAGTAGACGTACTGCCAATGTGTAGTTAGCTGTTAACTTCTGAACTACATATTATATAAATATTTAGCTCTCTAATGCTCATGAAGTTCGTTTATTAAAGTTTATTTATAACGGGTAGCGACGTTTTACTTTCCAAGAGGGCTAGGGTGGTAATATGGACAATCTCTGTGGTGGTTATATGGACTACTCACTACAGTAGCCCATATTACAACCCCTACAACTTCTGTGTGGTTTTCTGTTTCAGCCTGATAACACAGAAGTCTTGCCCCAGTCCTCTACTGGTCCACACCATGTGCCAAAGACCTAGCATATGGCCCAAGCAGTGTGTCCCACTTTCCAATAGGAAACATTAAGACTTCACCAAAGGACATTTTGCCTGTGCCAAAAAATAAGAAAAAGACAACAAACAAAGGACCTAAGCCAGGAATGGCAGCTGTACTTACAGCATCACCCTACAAAATATATTTGGAAGAAGCTCAAAAAAACACGAAGAAAAGGATGCTGTTGAAAAAAGGAAAATAAAAAGAAAATGTGAAAACAAGTGGACAAAAAAAGGACGATCGAAAGTGACGATGTAAGAGGCAGTACGAAGAATGTGAGATGTGAGCCAGGTGTTGGCAAAAGAAAGAAACAAGGAATAAAAAGCAAAACTCCATCAGTGAAGCGAAAATTGACCATCGACCTACAATCATCATCCGAGAGTTCAGAGGAGGGATAGATAGATTCTGGGGAGTCAGTTCTAGAGCCCACTGTTGGTGTTGAAAAGCCTGGAGATGACGATGCTACCTGCCTTTTTTGTGAGGAATTATATTCCCCAAGACAGTGGATCCAGTGCCTAATGTGCGAGATGTGGGCGCACAACGAGTGTGCTGGCTGTGAAACAGAACATCATATTTGTGATCTCTGCCAACCCTAAATGAAAAACATGTCCCAGTAAAAAGGGTTTCCTATTTTCCAATTACTCTAAAAAGTCCACTGGAAACAATATTGACTTTTTGTGTGTTTATAGGGTAGCCCATATTACCACCACATTTACATATTTTCACGATATGTCAATTTTGTAAACATGTTTCCATATTAAAGTTGCATAATGATTTAAACTAAAACATATGTGTTTGGCTTTTTTACAACACCATAAAGATTATTTTTTGAGGTTTTCAGCAAATTTCACTGACAATTTTGGAATTTATGGTTCAAAAATAAAGTGGTAGCCCATAATACCACCTTTTCCTCTATTTGGTAAGTGGTCAGAGAGTTGTGTAAGTGCATAATTCACCCATTACTGTGTCAAAGTAAGTCAATCTTGAATAGTGAAAATCATAGTTTCTTATGATGTAGCTATCCACACTTGTACTGCTTTTGAATTTTTTGGGCTATTAATAGCGAATTTCGTTCGTGACTGTATATCCTCCAGAGACCCAGACAAATATTTGTAGAAATTATATGCGAAATTGCTATTTTTCTGTTAATTTAGGCATAAAACTACTTGGGAAAAAGCTTAAAAATCTCTTACTGACAAATTTCACGATATTTTGGGTACAGTATGTTGTACGTCAATGAAAGGCACATAATATAGACTCAATAATAACATACAAAGTATATTAATCAAACATATTTACTGAAAGTAACAAAATGAATTACGATGTATGTTTGAAATACATTTTAGTGTAATTATAGAAAAGTAAATGACACTTATAACACAGTCATGGGAATTTATTTTGCATGAAACATTTTGATTTTCTAACATTTTCGCGAAGACGTGGGGCAGGCACTTGTCTTCGTTTTGTACTTGGTTGTTGTTCTTCATCTTGTTCACTAGTTTCTGCATTGTATCAGTGTACATAAGTGCTTCTCTGCATGTACGTTTATACCTTTGTATTTGTTTGTATTTTTTGAAGGTACCCTAATTTGAATTTTGACCGTTCTGAATTGTATCCAAGAATTAACTACTGACATCTCAATCAAATGAAATATCGTCCTAATAGTTCATTTCTTGGTTCTGGCTCAGAAGTTCATCTACCAGTTTCTGATTAGTGACAAATCTATCATGACAGATTGAATGTCCAGGTTAAGACTGTCGATCAACAGGATTACAGCCGATTCACCTTGATTAGTTAATCAGTGTACATAGTCTTCCCCCTGAAAAATGTGAGATCTAGCACAAGTCAATTAGAATTTGCAAGAACGAACACTTTCAGACCAACAGGATTTGGCTTGTTTGGACACTACTGCTTCAGACTACTTGTACCGGAAAATGGTACCATCATCTCATCTACTGTCAGGTCTTCCTCTTTCTATTCAAATGTTCAAATGTTTATTAAGCTTATGGGACTTAACTACGGGGTCATCAGTCCCTAAACTTACAAAGTACTTATGAACTACTTACGAACTAGGACGGCAGAAATATCCATGCCCGAGGGGGGATTCGAACCCCCGATCGTAGTGGCCGTGCAGACCGTAACTGGAGCGCCTCAGTCTCCTCGGCCACCGCGGCCGGCCCTCTTTCTATTACTTCAAACACACTTCTCTAAGTTTGTTAGCTGTGGGCATGTTATCTATAGCCTTAACTTATCTCTTTCTTCTTCTTTGACATAATCATCAAACACAATTTTCAAACAGGTCCTAATTCCTAAGAATGTGATACTAGTGATGTTATCGCTTATCACAGGTACTTTACATGTATTGTCCCAATATACAGTGTGTTACAAAAAGGTACGGCCAAACTTTTAGGAAACATTCCTCACACGCAAAGAAAGAAAGTATGTTATGTGGACATGTGTCCGGAAAGGCTTAATGTCCATGTTAGAGCTCATTTTAGTATTTCTCTTTAAATATAAATTGAAATAATTCGTGCAGACAATTGTCAAAATACCCAATTGTTTCGTTAGTATGTACTGTACTTCCTCGATTCACCGCCAGTTGGCCCAATTGAAGGAAGGTAATGTTGACTTCAGTGCTTGTGTTGACATGTGACTCATTGCTCTACAGTACTAGCATCAAGTACATCAATACGTAGCATAAACTGGTTAGTGTTCATCACGAACCTGGTTTTGCAGTCAGTGCAATGTTTACAAATGCGGAATTGGCAGATGCCCATTTGATGTGTGGATTAGCACGGAGCAATAGCCGTGGAGCGGTACGTTTGTATCGAGACAGATTTCCAGAACGAAGGTGTCCCGACAGGAAGACGTTCGAAGCAATTGATCGGCGTCTTAGGGAGCACGGAACATTCCAGCCTATGACTCGCGACTGGGGAAGACCTAGAACGACGTGGACACCTGCAATGGACGAGGCAATTCTTCGTGCAGTTGAAGATAATCCTAATGTCAGCGTCAGAGAAGTTGCATCAGGGATGCCATGCGACGGAGGGTGGATGCATGTATCCTCGCTAACGGAGAACATTTTGAACATTTTAAGTCACGCTGGTACGTTCTGTTGCTGTGTGTTTCCATTCCATGATTAATGTGATTTGAAGAGAAGTAATAAAATGAGCTCTAACATGGAAATTGTATCCGGACACATATCTACAGAACATATTTTCTTTCTTTGTGTGTGAGGAATGTTTCCTGAAAGCTTGGCCGTAACTTTTTGTAACACCCTGTATAAGAATAATAGGATATTGTAAGCGGCTCATAATCAGGCATATGCCAAATGAGGCAAATCTAAACCCAAAGGACTTCCATTAACTTTATGTTTGACAGGGTTTCACAACTATTGGTTGCAATATGTCATCCTCCAGGTACTGTCTAAAGTAATCTACGTATTTGTGGTTGCTATTGTCTGTTGCAGGGAATGTTGGTTGGGAAAATGTTACTGAAGCTGGGTTGAAAGATCCTGTTCGCCAGTGGCACCTTGATGCTATCGGAAGAGGAACCTACAATTTAAAATAGGTTATTTTAATTTATTTGAATATATGTTGATTCTTTGTTATCTGTTCATAAATTAGCACTTATTACAGAAAGGGGAGAACCTTCGCAAATCTTCCCAAAATTTTCGCCACTAAAATTGTTATAATTTCTGTTTTCAGCTATGCTACCTCATTTTTCTTCTTCGATTCTTCACTGTCAGATGACAGGTTTCATTTATATTCTGTAGCAGTGGCGGAGTAACTATTGCGCTGGTGTTACCATTTTTTGAAACATTGTCACTATCAGAAATATCTCGTTCAGATTCTTTAAAACAGTCTAGAAAATCATCCAGATAAGGTACAATTTCAACATTTGAACTCAATGTAATTACCACTATTATATTTACATATTCTAACGTAATGTTCACTATTATTATAACTGAAAAACCGGAGTTCCTGGGATATTTATTAATTTATTTATTTCTGCCTTGTGTTAGTACTTCTCTTATCCCTTCTCTCTATGTCCGGTTTTTCCTAAAAAAACATTTTGTATTTATCGGAGATTATATAAGAAATAAGGCTGTCTTGCATAATGGTCAAAATTATACGTGCTGTATCAAATCAAAGAAAGACAGCAATAAAAATACAAATGCCATATAAAATTCCCACGATCTCATATTTATTGAGTTATATCTTGTACAATTGTATATTTTTTCGGGTTTATATTCATTTGTATAAGTGCTGTATGTCTGGAAAATCTGTTGCGAAACAATTAGTAGTAAAGAAGTAATTGATTAAAACTTGTCCGTGATAGGACGGTTTTTCATGTACGTTACTGTTGATGTGCTCATATCTCATGAACTACGTGTCGTACTGTGATACAGTTTCGAAGGTACGTTCAGCTACATGAGTGTATACTGTCTGTAAAAATTCCTGCGGCTAAAATTTGTAGTGTAGAAATTATAAATTTTAATGTCATAGCGAATGCTGTAGTTTAAGTCCATGAACAGCGGAAAAGTAGTAAGCAACAAACTTTTATCCTTTCATAATTTTGCTATGGCTGTCACCGAGAAAAAGTTCAGTAAAGGTTGCAATTATGTTTAAAATTAGTTGAAGTCGCTAAATACTGTCATTTCTCATACAGTGCGTGAATAAAGTCTCGTCGCATTATGTGGCAGTTTCTTACAACTATATTGTTTAAGACGTTGTATCTCCTGAACCACATGTCGTATGTGGTTCTTATCCAGACAGTATTGTTATCTCACGGTAAGGAAAATGTGCTCCAAATTTGGTCAAATCGGTCCAGTGATTTAGGAGTAAATGTGCAACACTTTTGTCTGATGTAGCATTTTTCGCGTATGTCATTGTTTATGACGTCATATCTCGTTAACAATGTGTTGTACGCATTCATAACACGTACGGCGACCGTCAGCACGGATTGAAGCTTACATGTGCAAAATTTCATCAATTTTGGAAGAAAACTGTAGATTTGTATACAATACGTACACACAAACACACAAACATAAGCGCACTCTACTTAATATATAAAGATTAGTACATATTATAATGACTGTATTGTTTCAGAAGTCAAACAAACAGTTTTTTCATATGAAACGTGAAATTTAACGTAAAATTTTACTTATCAGATCAGTGAAGCTGGGATCCAAAGTGCAGGATACTCTACCTCTCGACTGTAAAAGTTTTCAATGAACACAAAATTATCTTTTCTTAAAATATCCTCAAACATTTATAAATAAGTCAAACTTTGTTATATGTGCTAAAACTAAAGTGATAACTTGTAATTCGTACGTACCTGAAGGAGCTTTCTTTCAGGGCGCGAGCTGTTTGCTGTCATTTTATAAAATTATGGTATACACAGGGACTGTGAACACATCAGATTTACGCTCAAGTATACAAAATTATTCCCAGATGTCAGCAGCAATTGTTGGACAAGGAAAGAAAGACTTGAAGTACAGTATACAATACCACAGGTCACAGGAAGTAATGCCGTGAAATGTGCAACATACAGAGTCGTGTGATGACTATGCTCTTGGCGTCAAGAACTTACTGACAGTAACCACGTATATTGTGAAGCTACTCTGAAGAGCCCTAGATCCTTATAGAAATATGTGGAGGATGATCTTAGGAGGGCTCCAGATATTATTATGATTTCGCGCTTTTGTGCAATGAATACTTATACTCAATGGCGTATTACCATGATATATCATGCCTCGCAAAAGCTGGGGATGAAACTACGCATAGTAAACAAATTTACTGATAGTTTGCAACATTAGTGTTGAGTGTTGGTGTGGAACTCTACAGTGTTTAGGAACGCATCTTTCGGTTAAACCTCTTGCTACAAACTTGCAAGCGCCCACTGAAACCGAGTAGGAGACGAAATTGTTGCCAGCAGCGAGGGAGTAATTCTACAAAGAAAGTCGGTGTTTTTCTGGCGCGTGGAAAACATTTAGAGCTGTGGCCATAATCGTAGCTTGGAGCTTAACAGTCCGAGGGAGGAACAACAGCGAGAGTACAGACTCTGCAACGTCTGGCTAATTGTGTGAGCTGAAGTAACATCTTGGAGAAGACATAGTACCGCAGTGCTTAAAGCTGGCACAAACAATGGGTGGCTTTGGTTCAGTCGCACTTAAAGTTAGCGGAGTAACTGTGGGAAAGAAGAAGTAAAGCTGGGAAGTAGAAAAAACTTCATGTACATTAGTTCAAAAGGGTCACATTTCCTTTGCCGAGCTACTGAAAGAGCGCAATTAAAATTTTACAATGGTCAACACATTTAGGAGAAGACTGGTTTGTTTTATTTGCATACATTTTGATTCTATGGTGATTCAGCAAGGTCTAATTGCAACTTAAATTCTCTCTCTCTCTCTCTCTCTCTCTCTCTCTCTCTCTCTCTCTGTGTGTGTGTGTGTGTGTGTGTCTCTGTCTATTATGGGTGAGTATTTATTTATTTGGCCTTCTGAGTGTTAACTCAATGTGGCCATCTACAACCCACAGTGGAAATTTACATATATTTAAATAAACAGACAAAACAGAAGTACATTTTGCAAAATGAAAAGTGGAAACTGGATTACATTACAATTTAAATACTGTTGGAACATTTTCACATATTCACAAGCAAAACCTTATATTACCAACACACTTGATGCTTATAGATTGTGTACAGTGATCTTAATAAACTTAATTATGATTTTATATACACGAATGTTTTTTGTACAAAAAAAAAAAAAGGAAGAAGCTGACTGGGGAAGTGGATATCCCATCTTCACCAATGTCTGCAGGAAGTTCAAACGTTCTCGGTCAAATTTGGGGCACCTGAACAGGATGTGGTTGACATCAGCTTCCGTTTCAGGATCACACTCACATGCCGCCGAATCATAGACGTTGATCCGATGTAGATGTTTTGGATAAGAGGCGTGATTGAAGCGAAGACGAATAATGGTAGCAATCGCGGATCGGTCCAGATGAGCCCTCATAAACCACGGCTGCGTAGAAATCCGAGGTTGCAGCACAGCGTAGGAAGCGCCTTTCATTTCTTGGGAAACGTTCCACATCTGTTGCCACTGTTGTTTGGCGTATTCCTTGACCGCAGATAAGAAGTCTCTGTATGGTAGTTGTAGGTTCCTAGACAGTGCCTAAGGATGCCGCTTGTTTAGCCAATGAATCAAGGTTTTCTGTTCCGCTATGCTTTGTTCAGTTATTTAATCTCTCACTGCTACGAAAATTAAATGTTTACCTGAGAGCTATTTCCACCACTTTTGTGCAATACAGAAGCTTTCAGCCACAAAGGACATTAAGCAAATACAAACAGTTCTCGGTCAACATAATTACTATAGCAGATTCATCCCACTTGCCACGGCCATTGCAGAATTGCTCCCTTACTTTTTACATATGTTTTTGAAGTGGGACTGGACTTCCTTACACTTCTGATCAAGCCTCTCTATGGTAAAAGGCACTGCAGTAGTCTCACAAACTTAAGTGGAAAAGCGAGAAAACACTTCTGAATTTTTCTCTCTCTGAGAATGAACTTCTTCACACGCAGTACCTTTTCCTATGAAAAAAAAAAAAAAAAAATAATAATAAAATAAAATAAAAATAAAATATAAGCAAATATACACATCATTACGTGTGACAATCTTAAATGATTCAGTAGAATTACCAACAAATCACAGTCTCTATCATCCTTTACAAATTCTAACATTTGAACTCGAGTATAATTACACATATATGAGAATAAGAATGTCGGTTGACTGTCAAATCCATAGAAACAAATCTATCTCTCCTAGAAGCCAAACCAAACTATACTTTTATTCCCTTAATATGTACACTAAATTGCAAATGTATTTAAAAAGAAAAACGTGAAAAACAAAATGTTCGAATGTTTGTAATCTATTGGACCAACCTGCGTGGTTATTAGTCCGTAGCTTACAAACTACTTAAGCTAACCTAAGGACAAACACAAACACACACACACACACACACACACACACACACACACACACACACACCAATGCCCCAGGGAGGACTCGAACCTCCGACAGCGAGCAACCGCGCGCTTCGGCTTATCCACCGCGGCTGTGAAAAACAGTTTTACTACTAACAATAAATTACGACAAAAGCTAATCCATGGCACAAATCCTTCAAAGGCTAGGGATGCATGCCTAATATTTTATATAGCCCAGACTGGCAGAAGTTTTGAAATCAGATACAAAGAACACCTTAATACATTTAGCCTCGTCAACTAGAACAGATCTACATTTGCAGCCTGCATGGCTGCCGAGAACCGTTCAGTGAGAAACATAGAGAACAGCTTTAAAATACTGCATGTGGCAGAAAAAGGATTCACAAAGAATTTAATGGAAGAGACGGAAATACAAACATACAAAAATATCTTCATTCATAATATCCTTAATGAATGAACTGAACTGGCTAATACTCACTTTAAAAAATCCAGAAAGTACTTTACACACTCCTATTTAAATAACTCACACTTAAGTGCAGATTAAATACAACTTTGACAGCAATTTATTTAGGTAAAGAAAACAGTAATTTTCATAAAACTAAATTTAATAGCTCATAGTAGTTGCATATATTCACTTAACTACAATTGTATCTTGTATAAAATAATTTTCAGTTTTTAAAAATTCATATATATGTGTACTGTAATCTTCGTAACTTATCTTTGTATGTTTAGTGCTCATCTCCTTTATTATGGCTATTTTTGTTGTCATCTGGTGTAATCAGTGAAACGAAACATGTGGTGCAGAGCAAAAGTTAGTGTAGTGACTGAACACAAGTGGCTAGCAATAAAAACCAACGTAAGTGGATAAAAATAACAAGTGCTCCAGATGAACGATACAAGTATGTCTCGCCCTGAAGCAAGCCAACAACACAACCAATGTTTTTACAGATGTCTAACTGCAAAATTTGCATATCCTAGAATAAATAAAGTGTAAACAATACACCAAATGTTTACATCTTGAAAGCATTGTACTGTCTGAAGATGAACGTAAACTTCGAAACCGGTAATGGTACTATTTAAATTAAATTAAACCAATTGTGGCTGTCTGTTGGTTCACACTAACAAATTAAAACAATGCTAAAATTCAAAACTGATAATACACCCACACACATAGCCAAAAAGTTTCAGGCGTGTATCTTATAGCTTGAGGAAACTATCAAACTTCTTCCGAGGACAGCAAAATCGCCGTGACGCAAGATCAGTAGAGACTGAGGCTCAAATTTACAGTTCCAACATTTGAAGCTTTGTCCATTCGCTGTTGATGTAATATATTCTATGAATATGAAAGTTCCAACATTCGTGAACTAATTGGCGTGTTTTTGTACAAGAATAGATGACATTCTGTTAGAAAAAACGAATCTGTTCCTTGAAGAGTTGCAACTGTTCTCAAAACCAATGATGCACCAACTCCTTACTAAAAAATAAATATTGTATATGTTTAAGAAGTCTGCGGAGATAGACATGGGATATGGTTGACTGCAGGTCATACGTAGCAATCTGTGAAGTGTATATGGTGTCGAAATGTTATTCAAAATTGATTGTCTAACAATATCTCACTTCATTCTCGAGACATCGGATTCTATCATTGATTCCATAGTTGAAGATGAAAGGTGGAAATTCAGATGTTCAGATTAGTGAGCGATGACACAAAACAATTGGAGATTAGGTTCTATTTCATTAGGCAAACGGTTTCGGTGGTGCAGTAGCCCCTTCTTCATAGCCCACACACGAACTAATAGTTCCAGGTAGACGATCGTAATTAATTATGGATCACTGTGATAACAGGCTATTATCGAAATTTTTAAAAGGAATGTGGTACCTAAATGCATCCAAAGAAGTTTGTGTGTGGAGCCTGTAGATGCAGATGTAGATGTTCTATTAGAGCATCAAAACCGGAAGCTTAATGCAATAAATCTTAAAATACAGCTGTTTGAAGTTATTACTCTACATTCGTTTTTACATGTAATACACTACTACGCTAAATTACGTCCTTGTACATCGGGAATAAAGTGGTCATAACAGACACCATGTTTCATAAAAGGTTCAAGAGTTCAGCGAGACTCTTTTGCTGCATTTCTCGATTCAAGAGGAAGCCTGATAAATTTCTTTCCCGTCTTAAGTCGAAAAGTTCAGCCGAAAACAGGAAGGTAGAGCACACTTATAATGTCTCACATGTGACGCACGTGTCCAAATGGCGGATATATTACGTGAGTAGATTTCAAGCGGTCGCGAAAGGCAAACAGCGGCATAGCGGAGCGAAAGAGGATGGCGTGAGTTCTCTGTTCAGAGCCTTAATTCCTCCAAGGTAAATGAATGTAAAGTTAAAGACAATAAATTTGCCAAATCTTGAGTGCAGCGGACTCCATACCAGACGGATTAACGTTGATAAGAGGTAGATGACGATAAATCTCTACAGTAGGCCTGGATTGCAAAATATCTCCCCACTTATGGTTTCTATGTTTTTCTCGTCACCCATTTAACAGTTTCCAGGAAGAACAAAACTTTTATTTTCAGTAATTTATGTAATTATTGATCGGTATTAAAAATTTAATATACTGTCATATTTTACACATCAAGTGGTAGAATGTAATTAAAGTTAAACAAGTTAAGAGAAATGTTACAATTAGAAATTGTGTGAAAATTATGGTGCACTAATACATCACATTGGAGCAATGAATTATTATTTGATATAAGAGACAGGAAAGAGTATTTGATATAATACAATTGGTGAGTCTGATAGGTACAAAAAATCCGGTGCCTACAAGACACAATATAAAGATAATGATAAATAATACATGGGACAAACCGGTCGTAGCTTTATAACACGATTTAAAGGACATACCACTGGTACTGTACGCACGAAATCGACTTTTGCTCAACATCTTGATGAATGCAATCATTCAGAAGGGTCTATTTCTGACAATATGAAAATCTTACACAATGTACCCAAAGGTCAACTACTTAATGTACGAGAGCAAATAGAAATCTACACACATCATTAGAATAAACTATTAGATTGCATAAATGAGCAGATAGATTTCAGAGATTGATATTTCTTTGAACTATTCGATGATCTCCTTAGAAAGGTTGCTCTTTTTTCCCATCCCCCAATTTTATTTTTCAGTTTCAGACAGAAGGTAATTTTAGATAATGAGTTCGTTTCTCATTGTCATATATTTTAACCAGTTAAGTTTGTATTACTGATGTACCTTATAATTTTGCCGTATATATATATTTTTTTTTATCGGGCTCTTATTTTTAAGACAAGGACCATGAGAACCATATACTTTATCAAAAAGGATATTGCCCTAGGATTTTTATCTGTCACTCTCCACTTCTTTCACCTCTGGCAGTATTGCTCATGTGAAAAATACCGAGTAGCACCGTGGTTCGAAATCCACGTTAAACTGTAGGTCCCCCTATAACTGGTTGGGTAAGTCAGTTCGAAGGTCGGAGGAAGGCAACGGCATACCACCTCCAAACAGGACCATGCCTAGTAAAGCACCTATCTTCGGATTGTTGACTGCTTTACCTTTTTCTATTATTACAGATGTAATACATTCATATGTCACAGCAAACTGGTGTTTATTTTAGTTCTGACGTAATGAGAACAATATTTCGTTTTATAATCTGAGGGTAAAATAGTACCTCTGATTTATATTTTATAAATTATAACAAATCGCATCACATGGTTTCTATGTTTCCATATGCTACATATGACCATACATAATGTACATTTAAATCTTTTTTACGTTTTTCAACCTGATTAACCATCCTATATAATAATTTGATTTGTTGCATACTGAAATCCATTGTTGTAAAAAGTCCGTTAGAACTTGTACCTGATTGACCAACATTTTAATTAGGGGGTGTATCTTTCAGTATTTAAAGGACGACTGCACCTACTTCTACAGCAGTGAATATTAAACCTTTTAAGCAGCTCCAACTAAAAACAACCGGTGACCAACATTATGGTTATGGTCTGAAGATGGTCATGTAAGTGAATAAAGGAATTGCGATATAGAACGACTTCTTACATGTATTTTTATGAGCTTTAAATATTATGGTAATGTTCTGCAAGAGGATGAACAAGGTATTACTTTTTACACTTAATTCTTACCTATTACTCATAGATTTGTTCTAACTTGGTTGAATCTGACATTCAAAATGGAGAGATCTATATTTCCGTTTTTATCTTCACAGGTTTTGCTGAAAAGTTCAAGATAAAATGATGATATGATTTTGTTATCGCTGTCTTTGAGGATAATTTTCTTTAGAGAAACTATGCATATTAATGTTTGGGAGTTAATATGTAAAAAAACTTTTGAGAATGCAGATGACGAATTGGTTTAAAGAGACAGAACGTTCATTGTCAAAAGAAAATAATTACGTAACTGCAGTAGACACGCTAGCGTAGTCGGGGAGTTAGGAGAATCTTTAGATGTAGTAAATTGTCGTTTGTAGCGTGAGAAAGCGGTGATTAGTCAACAGAAGGGTGAGACAGTGCACAGCGGAGGCTCGCCGAACTGTCGGAGCATGTTGTGCTGCGTGGAGTTGGCACGACGCAACATGAAACTTTTGTGGACACGTACTATCCAGTAGGACATGTGGGTACGGTACTGATTAATATAGAGGAGTTACTCCGCAAGACGAGTGCTGCAGGCCCAATTTTAACGCGTCGCCAAGAAGAGCCTGTTGCAAACCATCGTATGGCAATAATGTTCGACTGCAACGTAAGACCATCTCATCAAAGTAAGATGCAACCAAAAATCTGTTTCATTTAGAACGCCTTGCTGGATCCCAATGGCCTCGTATCACTAGCAGTCGAGATGACAGCCATCTTATCCTCATGGCTGTAACGTCTCCTGCAGCCAAGTCTCGATTCCTGAGTTAACATATGGGGACGTTTGCAAGACAACAACCATCTGCCCGCATAGTTCGACGACGTTTGCAGCAGCATGGAGTATAAGCTCGGAGACCATGGCTGCGATTACCCTTGAATCTGAATCGCAGACAAGAGCACCTGCGATGATGTACGCAACGATGAACCTGGGTGCACGAATGGCAAAACGTCATTTTTTAGGATGAATCCAGGTTATGTTTACAGGATCATAATGGTCGAATCCGTGTTTGGCGACATCGCGTTGAACGCACATTGGAAGCGTGTATTCGGCATCGCCATGCTGGCGTATCACCCGGCGTCATGGTATGGGGTGCCATTGGTTACACGTCTCGGTCACCTTTTGTTTGTATCGACGGCGCTTTGAGCAGGGGCCGTTACAAATGTTCAAATGTTTGTAGAACTTATGGGAGTTAACTACGGGGTCATCAATCCCCTAGCTTACAAACTACTTATGAACTACCTAAGACTAAGGACGGCACAAATATCCATGTCCGAGGGGGGATTCGAACCCCCGACCGTAGTGGACGTGCAGGGCGTGACTGGATCGCCTCAGTCCCCTCGGCCACCGCGGCCGGCTGGCCGTTACATTTCAGATGTGCGGCTCTATCCTTCATTCGATCCCTGCGAAACCCTACATTTCATCAGGCTAATGCACGAACACATGTTGCAGGTCCTGTAAGGGCCTTTCTGAATACGGAAAATGTTCGACTGCTGCCCTGGCCAGCATATTCTCCAGATCTCTCACCAATTGAAGACGTCCAATGGTGGCCGAGCAACTGGCTGTCACAATACGCCAGTCACTACTCTTGATGAACTGTGGTATCGTGTTGAAGCTGCATGGTCATCTGTACCTGTACATGCCATCCAAGCTCTGTTTGACTCAATGCCCAGGCTACCAATGCCGTTATTACGTCCAGAAGCAGTTGTTCTGGGTACTGATTTCTCAAGATCTATGCACCCAAATTGCGCGAAAATGTAATCCCATGTCAGTTCTAGTATAATATATTTGTCCAATGAATACCCGTTTATCATCTGCATTTCTTCTTGGTGTAGCAATCTTAATGACAAGTAGTGTATCTACCAACTTAAGATGTATGAAACGTAATCTTGTAATGTTTACCTGATAATGGGGTAACAGCCGAAAACCGGTTGTAAACCAATAAAATTTGCAGAATATCTCACAGTTATCTTGTGTTTCACGCGTAATGTAAAATATTCTATCAAGAAGCGACTTGTCGGGGGTTCAAATCCCTCATCGGGCATGGATATTTGTGCCGTCCTAGTTCGTAAGTAGTTCATAAGTAGTTTGTAAGTTTAGGGACTGATGACCCCGTAGTTAAGTCCCATAGACTATACAAACATTTTTGAACTGACTTGTCAGTGCATATACTTAGGAGATTATCCTCAGATTATGTTCCTTGATGGCGGTAAAAATATCGTGGAGCAGGCCCACCTGCAGGGCGTGGAGAAACTGCTCGAATAATTATTGTTGCGTAATTCAGTACATACCTGTGCCAGTCTTCTCTTGGGTCTTTAGTAATTCAAACGAATTCAAACTAACAGTAAATTTACAGGAGCTCCACTGTGTGTAAGTGCCACAATGAGCGTCGGAAGGCGGAAAAGAATGTGGTTTCGACTGACGTGTTTAACGCGCTCCGTCAGGCCCCGGTGGCAGTGTAGGGCGCGTTACATGCCATCTTTACAGCACCGCGTCCGTCCGCGGACAAGCCCACGGGCCTAGCGCAGGAAGCGATCGGAGGGCACGGATGTTTTCTCGGCGGTCCGTACCACGCCTAAAACGAGACTCTTAAGCCACTAAGTTTCAGTTTAAGGGGATTGGTTTCTTATTGGGCGGCTATCGCGATGGGCGCACGACGAGGACAGAGGGAAGGAGCGAGCGAGAGAGAGAGAGAGAGAGAGATGAAGATAGGTGTGTGGTGGGAAGGGGAGAGAGGGAGGGAGGGAGGGAGGGGGGAGTAGCCACTCTCAAGAGGCACCCGCCCCAGCGCCTACTTTACGAGACTAGCGCCGGTCGGCCCGACGCCTACAACACCTTATAAATTACCGCGTTTTAAAAAACTCCCTCCGCCGCGACAAAATATAACTCGGCCGCGCGTATTACAAACACCCAGGCCCAATACAAATACCTGCTCCACACACACACACACACACACACTAGCAGAGGCGAGCACGGCTGGGCGAACGCGCCTGCTTCGGAAACACCGGCGAGATCGCGGCGGTCATTAAGACGTTTCTTCCGAACTAAAATATTTAACGCGAGTCCCGGGGGGGGGGGGAATCGATAAATCACCCGGCGGCTTTCTTCCCCCCCCCCCCCCCCTTTCCCACTCTGCGCAGCTTTTAGTGTTGTCTGGAGAGCCTTGCAAATCGGCGGCAGGCTCTCAGATGCTCGCCGGGAAATATTAATGAAGTGCGAAGATATTGGTCTCGCGGCGGGAGCGCTACGGCAGAAAAACACGGGGGCCGCTAACTTTCACGCCTCCACGTGCCAATAAACAGCGCGCAGGCGATGGAGAACGCCGGGGGGCACCAAAAAATAGCGCGCAGTTTCCACTTTAAGTTACGCCGATCTCGCAAAGAACTCTCTGCCCCCTCGTTAATTCCTGTTCAGCGCAGTGATCTGATGGGGCAGTTTTGAAATAACAACAGAAATCTTGCCTTACTAGTAAAATCCCCGTTTTTACAAAGAACACTTCGGACGTCTGATTACCTTACAAATGATTTAATATGCTTCATATTAGGCTTCAAGCATGTAATCAAGAAAAAACGTTCTGAAATGGTTTAAAATTGTGTTTCACCCTTTTAAGGCAAAACTCTCTTCTTGAAAGAGAGCTTTGAAACGCAATTTGTGCGATTACTTGTCACACCCACACACATAAAGTAAATTTAAGATTTGAAAGAAACTTGTAGTGTTAATTATAACAATTTTCATCGTTGCCAAAATATTCACTGCAGTCCGCAGTATAGCTACTTTGTGTTTGATAACCACTTCATGAAAATAGGTCTATTATTAAAACAGCAGTAAAAAGAAGAAACAAAATCGTTATTTGTTGTTGTGTTTTGGTATTTTACATAAATATATAAAATACAAGCAAAATATAATAATGTAAAATCATAAACCAATGTTACAAAGTCCTGGATTCACCGCAACAACAAATAACGATCTTGTTTCTTCTTTTTACTGCTATTTTAATAATATGCCTATTTTCATGAAGAAGAAACAAGATCGTTATTTGTTGTTGCGTTTCGGTATTTTACATAAATATATAAAATACAAGAAAAATATAATAATGTAAAATCATAAACCAATGTTACAGCGTCCTGGATTCATTGCAATATATATATATATATATATATATACCGCAACAACAAATAACGAACTTGTTTCTTCTTTTTACTGCTATTTTAATAATAGACCTATTTTCACGAAGTGGTTATCAAACACAAAGTAGCTATACTGCGGACTGCAGTGAATATTTTGGCAATGGTGAGAATTGTTATAATTAACACTACAAGTTTCTTTCAAATCTTAAATTTACTTTATGTGTGTGGGTGTGACAAGTAATCGAACAAATTGCATTTGAAAGCTCTCTTTCAAGAAGAGAGTTTTGCCCTAAAAGGGTGAAACACAATTTTAAACCATTTCAGAACGTTTTTTCTTGATTACATGCTTATGTCACCCACGAACGCCGTCCTTTTTCGACGTTAAATAATCCCGGATACCACAGACGCCAAAAGGATTGCCTAACCAGATAAGTACAGGGCACTCCAGATCAACAGTGAGGAGTCCTTTGTCAATCTAATACTGGCGCGTGAAAACACATAATTTACAGATATAATTTCTCTTACAGTTCGTCACTAGACGCTTGCTGTAGGAGGGGTGTCAGTTTATAAACAACACAAATTTATAACCAACTTATGATGCAACAATTCGTTATTCACAGTGGGCATTATGAAGTAAATAGTATTCTTTATTTAATTTCAATAAAAAGGAATGAATATGATGCATGATGCGATAAACCTATATTATAGATTGACACATTTTCATTATTACATTAGTCATAATACAAATGTCCAAATGCATGTCCACCTTGTTGAATACACTGGTGTAAGCGCCTCTCGGTATTAGCATGGACAGCTTAACATTTCTGCTGGTACTGAAGCGCAAGCATGACGTATTCGTTCTTTCAACACATCTGGATTTTCAGGTTTTGTGTCGTAAATCCTGAATTTGATATATCCCCTTAAGAAAAAAAATCCAACGGCTTTAAATAAGGCGATCTCGCTGGCCACTAAATGAAACCACCATGACCTATCCCCCGTTCGGGGTACACATTGTCCAGATATTCCCTAACCCGTCTACAAAAATGGGGTGATGCAGCATAGCGCTGAATCCAGTGCCTCACAGCTATCTAAAGTGGGATGTCTTCTAGGAGACGTCCAAGGTCCAGCTCATTCTGCAGGAACTGCTAATTCTGCCGACCAGTTAATCTGGGAAGGCCGGCCGCGGTGGCCGAGGTGACTGAGGCGCTCCAGTCACGGTCAGCACGACCACTACGGTCGGGGGTTCGAATCCCCCCTCGGGCATGGATATTTGTGCCGTCGTAGTTCGTAAGTAGTTCATAAGTAGTTTGTAAGTTTAGGGACTGATGACTCCGTAGTTAAGTCCCATAAGCTTAACAGACATTTGAACATTTTAATCTGGGAGGCAGATAAACTGATCCATTGATGTGTTCTCCTAGAATCCTACACCATACGTTAACACCACAGTGCGCATGCATATGATGTGATCTTAACCACTGAGGATTTGCAGGAGTCCAGTAATGTAAATTATATCTATTCACAGTGGCGTCATTGGCGACATGGCATTCATCTCCACATAAAATCTGCCTGATGATGTTGGGATTTACGCCTACTTTATTTGGCAGAAGTCTGCATAACGATACACGGTTTTTGTAATCGTTTCCATACAGCTGTTTGTGTAGGTGCACCTTAACACGTTGGCTGCCGCGATGACGTCAGAGGTGCGCTAGAGCCGCCTGCTGTGACTGCCGGTGGCCACGCGTCAGCCATTGTGTTAAAGAGATGCCATTTTCGTTCCTTCAGTATCGTTTTGTACCAAAGACCTCGAAACCCCCACCTCTGCTGCGGCTCTTCTTTGTCTGAGTTACAATGGGAAATAGGTATTAGTGGCTAATAGCTAATGTCTTTCGTAATATTAATAACAATGATCATCCTATTATTATAATTATGAATACAAATAATACTGTAACCTAAATGTAGTAGCACGATAACTTTATTTTGTTTATACTACGTAGTTAGTTTGTATTATTTTCATTTAAGGTATGCTTACCTGGCGCGGGGTTCTGCATGTCGATGGGCGACCTCAGCCTTCACGAAAGCGTTCAAACCATTCGTAAATACATTTTCCGCTCATAGCTCCCCCCCCCCCCCGTGCTCTGCACCAACATTCCATTTGTCTTCGTTGCAGTTGTTACCAATTTGTAGCAGAACGTGGTGTTTGTAGATTGCTCCATTGCGCTATGGCATTTGGTCTCACACTGACTACGTTCAACTGGTCGCAGTCTGTTTACACTACCAGTCACGTGCAGTTTTTGGTTTAGGTTCACAACCTAAAGTATTTCAAATAATATAAATTATCAATTATTCTTTATGTTTATTTATGTTCTATGATAGACTGAATGTAAGAGTTCCAGGGATCAATTGTTTTTTGTCTGTGTGTGTAGTAATTTGTTAAATATGAATTCCCCCCCCCCCCCACTCAAAAAAAAAAAAATTAAAAATCGGATATACAAGTTTTGTGTTTATTTTAACTACCACACATCAAGTGGTATCCCCGACGTGATTAAAAAAAATTAAAAAAAAAAAATTGACGGAAGACAAAGGAGGCAGTAATATTAAGAAACGGAATAGCGTAAAACTTCCTCCCTTTAGGACTGAAAAGCCTGATACATGGTGTGCCAGGCTGAAACACAATTCACCCTCGCGGGAATCCAGATTGAAGCAACCAAATTCAATTACTTGCTAGCACAATTAGAGCCTCGTTTCGTAGAGAATATGTAGGAATTGATGAATAGTGACGAAAGCAAGAAATATTTATTAGCCAAAGAAAGACTATTGATGACTTTTAAGGAGAATGAAGAACGTCAAATCAAGAAACTAATTAGTGAATTAGAAAATAGAAAAGTGAGGGAAACCCCAGTCAGCAAACACAGTAGCGATCGAGTGTTCTGCCGCATTGATTATACCAGATCACCAACATCGATTATTTGTTAAAAATAAAACGTCCGGGTTACGTTTTCTGGTTGACTGCGGAGCTGATGTTTCCGTTATACCAGAGTGTCCCAAATTAAAGGAAACAGATTACAAACTTTATTCTCTAAATGGATCTTAAAGTAAAACTTATGGATCTAAATTATTAAATCTTGATTTAGGTTTAAAATATAAATTTGAATGACCTTTCATTATACCTAATACTACAAAAGGTATAATTGGTACTGACTTTCTTCAACAATTTGGTTTATTAATAGACCTAAGAAAACGATTCTTAATTGACTCAAATATTCAGTTGGATGTATCTGCACTTTAGTGTACAATAGATGTGTCTGATTCTGTTTGTTCACTAAATGATAACTGTAAATATTTGAAATCATTAAATAATTTCCTGAACTAACAAAACCTGCCCTTACTCTTAGAGAAATTAAACATGATGTTAGACATTGTATTAAAACAAGCAGTGGCCCTCCAGTGTACTCAGAAGCTCGCAGATCGGTCCACATAAACTGAAATTAGCTAAGCAAGAACTTCAATTTCTAATGAATCATAATATAATTCGCCCCTCTAAATCACAGTGGGCAAGTCTTGTGGATATGGTTAAAAATACTGATGGGCAATAGCGCGTTTGCGGAGATTACCGACGTCCTAATGACAGAACCCTTCCTGACCGCTATCCTGTTCCTCACATAAATTATGTAAATTCCATTCTGGTTGTCAAGAAACTGTTCTGCAAAGTAGATTTCCTAAAAGCCTATTATCAGATTCCACTAGCTGAAAGTATAAGGAAAAGAGTGCTGTAATCACACGCTTTGGATTGTATGAATTTAATTTCATGCCATTTAGCCTCAGGAATGCATCCAGTACCTTTCAGAGATTTATTAATTCAGTTTAGAGATTTATATTTCTGTTTCGCTTATTTCGATGATATATCGATTGCTTCTACCGCCCCAGAATAAAACACTCAGCATTTAAATGTCTTATTTGAACATTTGAACACATTTAGTTTAAGAATGAACATTGCAACATCTTTGGAGTTCAATAAACTTAGTTTTTAGGCCATGTAATTACATCAGAAGGTACAAAACCAAATCCAGAACGAGTAGAAGTTGTCGCTAATTTCAAATTACCATAAACTGTGTTTTCTTGGCATCCCAAATTTTTACCGAAGACATTTGGAATATGCTGCAGAACATCAAGCTGTTCAAAACGATTATTTAAAGGACACCAAGAAAAAAAAGAAAAATTTTGTGGACATAGGACACAGTAAAACAATTCGAAAATTGCAAAATGGACCTTTTCAGTGCAGCTCTTTTGTCATTTCCAGATATAAACAATGAACCAGCCCTATTTGTTGACGCTTCTGATTTTGCGGCTAGTGCGGTGTTGCAACAGAAATACAGAGGGAATATGGAGACTAACCGCCATCCCAAAAGAATTATTCAACATAGAAAACTTCTCAGCATGTACATGGCAATAAAGTTTTTTAAATACCTCCTCGATGGACGATCATTTACAGTATTATTGACCATGCTCCCTTGACTTATGCTTCTATACAGCAACACCTATTCAGTTGCATCACTCACAGTACATACCTCAATTTACTATATATATTAGACACATTTCAGGGAAAGACTAATTTCACTGACAATCTGACCAGACTGGAAGAAATAGTACCAATTGATTATGAAAAGATAGCAGATGCTCAAGTGAAGGATGAAGAGCTCGAGAAACTTCGACCGAGTCCTCATACTTCACTGAAGTTTAAACTCTGAAGTGAAACTCCTTGCGGGAGATCGTTATGGTGTATTTTATCAACAAGTAACATTCGACCTTACATTCCTCAACAATTTAGATATTCAGTTTTTCATTTCTATCACAATATGACACATCCTGGGATTAACCTTTCTATAAGGTTACTCATATGTAGATACATTTGGTCAAACATCAAGCAAGATATTCAGAAATGGGCAAAATTGGTAGCTTACCAAAAAAACAAATTGAGTACACATACTAAATCTCCTGTTGGACAGTTTCCAAGCACATATGAACGTTTCAAAGTCGTACATTTGACATAATAGGTCAACTACCTCAATGAGATGATTTTCTCTATTGTTTAACACTAGAAGGACCGAGGGGCCAAATTGGCCCCTGTAATGATTTTTCCCTTGTGTCCTGAGCAAACCGTTAACTGATTTGAGTTGACATTTTGTGACTTTTCATCATTCATATAAACTATTGTGTACCCTCTTTTAGAGTGTTCTACTTTTATTAGATTCCGAAATATTAAGATTACTACCTAGAAGGACCGCAGGGCCAATTTGGCCCCTCTTAGCGTTTCTCTGTATTTTCAGCATTTTGCCTTGTAATAATGTGTAGCAAATAAAACCATCTGTTTTAGCTTTGTTGTTTCAATAAGCGACAACAATGCAATACATTCCAGCACTGATTGTTGGACTGTTGAAGCAATACTCTCGATTATTGTCTGTCACAGTATCTGATAGTCGTCCCTGCAAACATGACCTATAAATTCAAGAAAGGTCTAACGGACGCAGAAATACTAGAAGAACTAAGAAAAATAGAAGATGAAAGCTCAGGTGAAGAATTTGAGGTTTCTGATAGCGATAGCGATCAGGACAGTGAAGAACGTATGGTAGTTTCAGTGTCTGCAGATGAAGGAAGTGATTCTTCTAACGAAAGTGTTAGTTTTCTAACCAGTTTGGAACAAAATGAAGCTTCTACAGCTAGTCTCCCTTCTAGTGTCCGAAATCCTAACTCTGTAAGATCAACAACCCAGAAAAAGGCTTCTTCTTCTGGAAGTGAAGAGAAAAAAGAAACAGCAAAAGATGGAACTGTCTGGAAAGTTGTACCAGTGGGCTCTAACCCAGGTCAGTAATATGTCTGGTCTTTAGATAGAGTTATACATGGTAAAATTGAAATAAACACTAGTTAAATACAAAATATGTATGATAAATAACAGTAACAACAAGTTGATATAGCTTTGCATAATATAACTAGATTTGATAGCATATAAGAACAAATATATATGTATCATACTATTACAATACACATTACAAAAATATAATTCTTCTGTACATTTTCAGGTCGTCTGCAAAATTGTAACATTCTGCGAGAGAGTTCAGGACCAACATCATATGCTAAAAGGAACATTCAAAATGGGAAACTCCTTAGTGCTTGGCGGCTTATTTTCAGTGCCTCCATGATGCGCCACATCAAGCTTTGCACTGAAACTGAGGCTCGTCGTCGAACACAAGACGATTCCTGGACAGTAGACATTGAAGAATTGGATGCCTTTGTCGCCATAATGTATGCAAGAGGGGTGTATGGGGCAAAGAATTTTCCTCTGAAAGGTCTTTGGTCAACAGTATGGGGTCCTCCGTTTTTCAGACAAACTATGGGGCGCAATAGATTTGTTGAAATACTGAAGTATGTTAGGTTTGACATAAAGTCCACTAGATCTGAACGTCTCAAGACTGACAAATTTGCTCTTGCCTCAGCTATTTGGAATTCTTTCATTGAAAACAGTAGGTCATGCTATAAAGCAGAACCTTACGTTACAATTGATGAACAACTTTTGCCCTCGAAAACAAGATGCCCTTTCACACAATACATTGCTAGCAAGCCAGACAAGTTTGGTATAAAATTGTGGTTACTTGTATGTGTTTCTAGTAAATACATACTGAATGGATTCCCGTACACTGGTGCCGATCCCCTTCGACCAGCTGACCAAAGCATAGGTGAAAACGTCGTTCTTAGGCTTATGGAACCATACCTAGGCAAAGGTGTGAATATTACTACTGATAGCTACTTTACTTCGCTAAAACTTGCAAAACGTTTGAGGGCAGCATCCACAACTTTAGTAGGTACACTGAACCGTAATCGAAGGGAGGTGCCTCCTACAGCAAAGACACGAAAACAACCACTCCACTCGACTGTTGTGTATAAAAATGATGATGGTACAACCCTAACAGTTTATCAAGGGAAAACAAATAAAAATGTCTTATTATTGAGTTCACTTCACTCTCATGTATCTGTGTCTGAAAGTCAGAAGAGGACTCCTGAAACAGTGCAATTTTATAATGAAACAAAATTTGGGGTCGACGTTGTGGATCAAATGGCAAGAATGTACTCCACAAAAGCTGGGTCAAGACTTGGCCAATGCATATATTCTACAATATTCTTGATTTGGCTGCCATAAATTCATGGGTATTGTATAAGGAAGTGACTGGTGAGCGAATTAGTAGACGGGAGTATATTCTGGATTTGTGTGAGGAGCTTCGAGCGCCATATACGGAAGCAAGAAATAAAACGTCAGATCGAGATGATGCAGACAATAATGGTGGACCACAGAAGGCAACAAAGAGAGAGAAGTGTAAAATTCGTACCTCATGCAAAGGAAATCACACAGCTACTGTTTGTTCAGGTTGTGAGAAAGCAGTGTGTGGGAAATGTGAGAAGAAAAGACGAGTGTGGTGTGACAAGTGCAGCAACGAACAGCAGTGAGTTCTTGTGGAGAGTGTTTGTGTAAAATCAATTGTTGTGAAATATATATTTAAAGCATTTATTCTATTAATACTGAATGTATGTGAAATCTTCTTCACTATTTAGACATTCATGCAGAAAACAATTCTAAAATTTGTAAGTTGGAGTAGATAAATTTTTTCTAGATTTTGGTTACAAGACAGTAAGTGTCGTCCATATATTGCACAAATTCATGTAAATTATACTCAATAAAAGTGTATATGAAGATTACATTGCATTATTTTTCACAATCTGGCCATATAAGAAATAAAACTGCATGGGGCCAATTTGGCCCCAGCGGTCCTTGTAGGTAGTAGCCTGCATGCGGTCCTTCTAGTGTTAACATGCATTGATCGCTTCAGTAACTGGGCAGAAGTTATACCATTACGTGATGTTCAAGCAGAAACAGTGGGACGAGTATTTTATAACACCTGCATAACTAGATTTGGAGCACCGACCCAAATAGTAACAGACAGAGTTGTTCCGTGCATTAGCTCATGTTTGTGGTTCTAACCTAACACAAACAACTGCATATTCTCCACACTCAAATGGTAAGATTGCAAGGTTCCATCGAACATTGAAGGCAGCTATCAGAGCACATCGCAAAAATAAACGCAGGAATATTATTCCTACGATTCTCCTAGGACTGTGTTGCTGTATGAGAGAAGAAAGTCACAACAGCAGCAGAGATAGTATATAGTACAACTCTAACACTGCCTGGTGATTTGGTTGTAAGTTCAAGAAAAATCAAGTAGAGGATCTACCAACGTTCGCTTCTCAGTTACGCCAACATATGGATAAGCTACGCCCTTCTGAATATCCACACAAGATGAAGGAAACACCATTTATTAGTAAAGATCTTCATAAAACAACTCATGTATTTGTCAGGAATGATACAGTAAAAGCTAAACTAGTGCCTCCGTATGGAGGTCCGTATGAAGTCCTGGAGAGGAAAACTAAATATTTCACTTAAAAAATTAAGGATGTCGTAACTAACATTTCAGTTGGCAGACTAAACCCGGACTACATAATTGTGAACTCAGTCACCAGTGAAGTGCAAGAAAAATTATAGAGCACTTCACCTGTGAATGAAGGATCTATCTTCAAGAGTTTCTCCACATAAAGTTTTCTCATGTGGTCGAATTGTAAAGTTTCTTGAAAAATACAAGTAACTGATCCAGAAACTGTGGGGGAGGATGATGTAGGGTTGGTTTAGGTTCACAACCTACAGTGTTCCAAATAATAATTATTTTTGTTACCTACAGTATTGTAAATTATTAATTATTCTTTTTTTTTTTTTTGTTCTATGCTAGAGTGAATCTAAGAGTTTCACGGAACAATTGTTTTAATGTCTGTATGCGTAGTAGTAAGTGAGATACCAGTTTCCAAAAAGTAATAAAAACTCACAGACATTGCCGAGGTGGGGTGGCTTGCGTGCCTCAACGATACAGATAGCCGTACCGTAGGTGCAACCACAGCGGAGGGGTATCTGTGGAGAGGCCAGACAAACGTGTGGTTCCTGAAGAGGGGCAGCAGCCTCTTCAGTAGTTACAGGGGCAACAGTCTGGATGATTGACTGAGCTGGCCTTGTAACATCAGCTAATGTGGCTTTGCCACACAGCTACTGCGAACGGCTGAAAGCAAGGGGAAACTACAGCCGTTACCTTTCCCGAGGACATGCAGCTCTACTGTATGAACATATGATGATGGCATCCTCTCGGGTAAAATATTCCGGCGGTAAAATAGTCCCCCATTCGGATCTCCGGGCGGGGACTACTCAGGAGGATGTGATCATCAGGAAAGACAATACTGGCATTCTACGGGTCGGAGCGTCGAATGTTAGATCCCTTAATCGAGTAGGAAAATTAGAAAATTTAAAAAGGGAAATGGATAGGTTGAAGTTAGATATAGTGGGGATTAGTGAAGTTCGGTGGCAGGATGAACAGGATTTCTGGTCAGGTGAGTACAGGATTATAAATACAAAAGCAGTTGGGGGTATCACAGGAGTAGGATTGATAATGAATAAGAAAATAGGAATGCGGGTAAACTACTATGACCAGCACAGTGATCGCATTATCATTGTCAAGATAGATACGAAGCCAACACCGACAACAGTAGTACAGGTTTATATGCCAACTAGCTCTGCCGATGATGAGGAAATCGAAGAAATATATGAGGAGCTAAAGGAAATTATTCAGACAATTAAGGGAGAGGAAAATTTAATTGTTATGGGAGACTGGAATTCGGTAGTAGGACAAGGAAGTGAAGGGAAGATAGTAGGTGAATATGGTCTGGGCAAAAGGAATGAAAGAGGAAGCCGCCTGGTAGAATTTTGCACAGAACATAATTTAGTTATAACAAACACCTGGTTCAAGAATCACAAAAGAAGGTTGTATACGTGGAAGAGACCAGGAGACACCGGAAGATATCAGATAGATTTTATAATGGTAAGACATAGATTTCGGAATCAGGTTCTACAGTGTAAGACATACCCAGGGGCAGATATAGACTCTGACCATAACTTGTTGGTTATGAACTGTAGGCTGAAACTAAAGACACTACAAAAAGGTAGGAAAATAAGGAGATGGGACCTGGATAAATTGAAGGAACCTGAGGTTCTTAAAAATTTCAGAGGGAGCTTTAGGCAACAATTGACAGAAACGGGGGGAAATAAAACAGTAGAAGAGGAATGGGTAAAATTGAGAGATGAAATAGTGAAGGTAGCAGAGGACAAAATAGGTAGGAAGGAAAGACCTACAAAAAATCCTTGGATATCACAGGAGATACTAAATTTAATCGATGAAAGGAGAAAATATAAAAATGCAGTAAATGAAACAGGCAAAATGGAGTACAGACGACTAAGAAATGAGATTGTCAGGAAGTGCAAAATGGCTAAGCAGGAGTGGCTAGAAGGCAAATGCAAGGATGTAGGAGAATGTATAAATAGGGGAAAAATAGATACAGCCTACAGGAAAATAAAAGAAACATTTGGAGATAAGAAAAACAGCTCTATGAATATCAAGGACACTGATGGAAAACCAGTTCTCAGCAAAGAAGGGAAAGCTGAAAGGTGGAAAGAATATATAGAGGGGCTCTACAAAGGAAATGAACTTCGAGACAATATTGTAGGAAGGGAAGAGGATGTAGATGAAGATGAAATGGGAGATGTTGTACTGAGAGAAGAATTTGACAGAGCCCTGAAAGACCTAAGTCTAAACAAGGCCCCTGGAATAGATGACATTCCCTCAGAGCTACTGAAGTCTCTGGGAGAACCAGCCATGACAAAATTGTTTCGCCTGGTGTGTAAGATGTATGAGACAGGTGAAGTACCCTCAGACTTTAAGAAAAATGTTATAATCCCCATCCCTAAGAAAGCAGGTGCAGACAGGTGTGAAAACTACAGAACCATCAGTTTAATAAGTCATGGCTGCAAAATATTAACGCGAATTATATACAGAAGGATGGAAAAGCTGGTAGAAGCCGACCTCGGGGAAGATCAGTTTGGGTTCAGGAGAAATGTAGGAACACGGGAGGCAATAATCACTTTACGGCTTATCCTAGAAGATAGATTAAGAAAAGGCAAATCTACATTTCTAGCTTTTGTAGATTTGGAGAAGGCTTTTGACAATGTTGATTGGAATAAACTCTTTCAAGTTCTGAAAAAAGCAGGAGTAAATTATAGGGAGCGTAAGGTTATTTACAACTTGTACAAAAACCAGACAGCGGTTGTCAGAGTTGAAGGGCATGAAAGGGATGCAGTGGTTGGGAAGGGAGTGAGACAGGGTTGTAGCCTTTCTCCAATGTTATTAAATTTGTACATTGAACAAGCTATAAATTAAAGCAAGGAGAAATTTGGTGAAGGAATAAAAGTTCAGGGGGAAGAATTAAAAACATTGCGTTTTGCCGATGACATAGTAATTCTGTCAGATACAGCAAAGGACCTGGAAGAGCAATTGAATGGAATGGACAGTGTGCTGAAAGGTGCATATAAGATGAACATTAACAACAGCAAAACTAGGGTAATGGAGTGCAGTGTAAGAAAATCAGGTGATGCTGAAGGAATTAGATTGGGAAACGAAGCAATAAAGGAGGTAGATGAGTTTTGTTACTTGGGCAGTAAAATAACAAATGATGGGCGCAGTACAGAGGATATAAAATGCAGAATGGCAATGGGTAGAAAAGTGTTTTTGAAAAAGAGAAATTTGTTAACATCGAATATTGATTTAGGCCTAAGGAAATCCTTTCTGAGGGCATTTGTATGGAGTGTTGCCTTGTATGGGAGTGAGACATGGACGATAAACAGTGCGGACAGGAAGAGGATTGAGGCTTTTGAAATATGGTGCTACAGAAGAATGCTGAAGATTAGGTGGGTGGATCGCGTAACTAATGAGGAGGTACTGAACAGAATTGGGGAGAAAAGGAATTTCTGGCATACCTTGACTAAAAGAAGGGATAGATTGGTAGGACACATTCTTAGACATCAAGGAATTGTTAATTTAGCGTTGGAGGGAAGTGTGTGGGGAAAAATCGCAGGGGAAGACCAAGAGATGGATACAGTAAGCAGATTCAGACAGATGTAGGTTGTCGTTCTTATGTGGAGATGAAGAGGCTTGCTCAGGATAGGGTATTGTGGAGAGCTGCATCAAACCAGTCTCCGGACTGAAGACCACAACAACAACAATGTAACTACCACACAACATAGTGCAGGCAGTGTATAGAATGTCCTCGAGACTCTGAAGACCCATGCACATGCACGCATACATGCGCCACTTCGCCGTTCAGCTATGACAGCATTCACCCAACTTTTTAGACACATCACGTACAGTTTATGTGAGAAGATACTATGATAACTGTGCAGTTTCTCGACTTTTACGCTGGTAAGAAAACGAATGTCATCCTATTATGAGTAAATGTAATAGTTTCACTACACAAGTTCCTCGATTGTTGATAATAACAGCCTCATGATCAAGTACCAGTAACCTATGACCCGTCTTCTGCGACGGGGACATAATATGAGAAGGCGACAGGTTAGAGTACAACTTTTTTTCTTCCTATAGACTATTACTTTTCCCTCAAGGTGATGAAAGCAATTAGGCACCTCGCAGGTTCTGCCCATTCGTTACAATCCATTCGGTTACTCGTCATCTGTGGTAACACAGTGGAGGTAGTAGAATCAAACAACAACAAGGGAGAGGTTTTCCAATCAACCAGTCTGTCACAATAATTATTATTTCTTCCCCCCGCCCCCCTCCCAAATTCGCAAAGTATAGACAATTAATCTATGAAATAGCTTACAAAACATTAATTCGACCTATACTTGAATATTAGTAATCAGTGTGGGATGCGAAGCAAATAAGGTTGATAGAAGAGGTGGAGAAGATCTACTTCTTCTGCGTGATCAAGCCCAGTAGACGGCATGCTACTACTAGTTTCCGTCTCCATTGCTTCCTAGCCATTTCTGCTATCTGCAAGAGAAGATCCAACGGAAAACAGTAAATCTCGTTCATTTAGTAAGCACGAAAGCGTCTCGGAGATTATCGGAAAATTCCAGTGGCAGACTCTGGAAGAGAGACGTTATGTTTCGCGCTACGGGCTTCTCTCAATTTTACGAGAGCATACGTTTGTTGACGAGTCAACGAATGTATTGGTTCCTCCTGTCTATATCAGGTGGAAAGATGACGTGTTTGAAATAAGAGAGATGAGAACCTACACTTAGGAATGTCTGCAGTTATTTTTACCGAACCATATGTGACTGGATTATGTGTATACCCAGAGAAGGCCGAAACGTAGGACGCTTTTAATGATTGACAATACTCTATCACACCCGAGGAATTTTATTGACAAAGGAAACACATTTCTAGATTGGTAGAATTTCTAAAGTGCGCAAGAAACAATTGGAGCTGTTGTCTGTAAGTGCTGCCTACAGGTGAAGAGATTGATGCAGAGGAGGAAACCGTGATTTCGTATTGATATACCACATACATTGTGATCGCTAATAATACACCAAACCGAGATGTTAATTCACATGCAACAGCGATAGTAATGCGAGGAACAGATAAGGCGTGACAAGAGAAATTCATTCATTCGGCAGAGAATCGGAGCAAAATTAAGTCGGGCTGAGCAGAAGGAGCGGGTATTTTGGACACGCGAGAGCAGGAGCGTCGTAAAGTAAACGCTCGCTAATAGAGGCGAACAGACGGCCAGGGGTCGCCTAATCGCCGGCATTTGCGATTCAGATGAGCCGCGCAGCTGCGCTGCCTGGCCGGCCTGCCTGGTGCGGTGTGGGCGTCTGCCGCCTCCTCCACTTCTTCTTCTGCTACTGCCGCTCCTGTTTCTTCTGCTCCCGCCGGCGGTACGTCCGTGCTGGCTGCGGCCTACGCTTCAAGCGCTGCGCTGCCACCGACCACCTCCAACAGACAAATGTTCAAATGTTTGTAACTCTATCGGACCAAACTGCGTGGTCATCAGTCCGTAGCTTATAAACTACTTAAACCTAGGTAAACTAACCTAAGGACAACACACACACCCATGCCCGAGCGAGGACTCGAACCTCCACGGCGAGCAACCGCGCGCTCCACAGCGAGACGCTTTAGACCGCTCGGCTACTCCACCGCAGCTCCGACAGACAAACGCCAAGGTATAGATGCTTGTAACTGCCCCTCTCCCCTCGCCCAATATTCCGCAAAGACTAAAAGCAAAACAGTTCCCTTGTGTTTCAAGCATGAGACTAAATAATTACTCAAACATTTATTTTATTTACTTCATATGGTAAAAAAAAAACTATAAATATGTATTTCTTACAATTTTATATACTTGTTGTTGTTGTGGTCTTCAGTCTGCACACTGGTTTGATGCAGCTCTTCACGCTTCCCTGACCTGTGCAAGTCTCTTCATCTGAGAATACCTACGGCAACCTATACCCCTTTGAATCTGATTACTGTATTCGTCCCTCGGTCTCCCTCTACGATTTTTACCCCAAACCCTTCCTTTTAACGCTATACAGACGATTTCGCGGTGTCTCATAATGTGTCCCACCAACCTATCCCTTGTCTTAGTAAGGATATGCCAGAAACTCCTTTTCTCCCCTATTCGGTTAAGCACCTCCTCATTAGTTACGTGATCTACCAACTAATTTTCATCATTCGTCTGTAGCACCACATTTCAAAAGCTTCTATCATCTTTTTGTCTGAAATCCTTATCGTCCGCGGGCCGCGGTGGCCAAGTCGTCTGTGGCGCGCCAGTCACGGTCTGCACGGCCACTACGGTCGAGACTTCGAATCCCCCCTCGGGCATGGATATTTTTGCCGTCCTTAGTATTAGATAGTTTGTAAGTAGTTTGTAAGTGTAGGGACTGATGACCCCGTATTTAAGTCCCATAAGCTCAAGAAACATTTGAACATTTGAACCTTATCGTCCACGTTTCACTCCTATACAGTGCTACACTCCGGACAAATGCTTTCAGGAAGGACCTACTAACATTTAAACATATTGGATATCAACAAATTTCGCTTCTTCCGAAACGTTTTTCTTCCCAAAGCCATTCTGCATTTTATATCATCTTTACTTCAGCCATTAGAACTTATCTTGCTACCGAAATAACAAAACTCATCTACTACCTTTATAGTCTCATTACTTAATCTAATTTTTTCATCATCACCTGACTTTCTGACGCTACATTCCATTATCCTTGTTTTACTCATGTTGATTTTAATCTTATACCCTCTTTTAAAGTCACTGTTCATTCCATTCAATTGCTCTTCCCGATATTTTGCGATCTCTAACAGTATTACTATGTCATTGGCAAACAGCAAACATTCTATTTATTCTCCATAAACCTTAATTCCCTCCCCAAATGTCTCCTTGCATTCCTTCACTGCCTGCTCAATGTACAGATTGAACGACATTGGAGAAAGGCTACAATCCTTACTCTCTTCCCAATCTCTGCGTCCCTTTCATGCCCTTCGACTCTGGTCTTTGCATAAGTTGAATATAACTCTTCGCTCCCTATATCTTATCCCTGTTACCTTCAGAATTTGAAAGAGTTTATTCCAGTCGACATTGGCAAAAGCTTTATTCAAATCTACAAATGCCTATCTCCTAAGTCGTAGAGTGGGTATTGCCTCTCTTGTTCCTACATTTTTCCTAAATCCAAACTGATCTTCCCCATTCGTCGAATGTAAGAGTTCCAGGGAACAATTGTTTTAATGTATGTAGGTGTAGTAATTTGTGAGATACCAATTTAAAAAAAAAAACCTACCAAGTTTTGTGTTTATTTTAACTACCCCACAACATAGTGCATGCAGTGTATCGAATGTCCTCGAGACCCTGAAGACTCCTGCACATGCACGCATACATGAGCCACTATGCCCTTCAGATATGACAGCATTGCCGAACTTTTTAGACACATCACGTACAGTTTATGTGAGAAGATACTTTGATAATTGTGCAGTTTTTCGACTTCTACGCTGTCAAAAAAAGTGTCATCCTATTATGTCTAAATGTAATACCTTCACCATACAAGTTCCTCAATAATCAATAATAAGATTCTCAAGATCAAGAACCAACAACCGACGTGCCATAATATGAGAAGACAACAGGTTATAGGACTTTTTATTTTTTATTTTTATTTTTATTTTTGTAGAGACTATTACTTTTCCCTCGAGGTGATGAAAGCAGTTAGGTACCTCACAGGTTCTGCCCATTCCTTACAATCAAATTCGGTTACGCGTCATCTGTGGTAACAGCTATCCCTTCTCTCTCTCTCTCTCTCTCTCTCTCTCTCTCTTTTCTAAAAACATATTTATGGGAGAATATTTTAAGAAATAAGGATGTCTTGCATAATGTACAAACTTATAAGTGTAATATCCAAACAAAGAAAGATAGTAATCAAAATACAAACGACATATAAAATTCGTACGATCTCATATTTGTTGAGTTATATGTTGTACAATTGTAAAAATGTAAAATTTAAAATGTATCTCTGTAAAATCTGTTACGAATACAATTAATAGTAAATAAGTAGTGTATTAAAACTTGGTGCGTGATGTGACGGTTTCCCATGAACGTCATTGTTTATGTGCTGATATCTTATGAACTACGTATCGTACTTTCTTACAATTTCGAAGGTACATTCAACTATATGTGTATATACTGTCTGTAAAATTTCCTGCGGCTACAATTTGTAGTGTAGAAATTATAAATTGTAACGTCATACCGAATGCCTTAGGTTTAGTCCTTGAACAGCGGAAAGTTGGAAAGCTAGAAACTTTTTTTCATTCATCATTTTTACTGCGGTTGTCAGCGCGAAAAAATATAATAACGGTTTGAAATTATCTTTAAAGTTTGTTGAAAGTCTCTAGGTACTCTTATTTTCATAGAATGTTTGAATGAAGTCTCGTCGCGTTATATGGCAGTTTTTTGCTATTCCTAATGCTTAAGACCTCATATCCTCTGAACCATGTGTCGTATGCAATTTTAACCCTGCACGAACCGTTACCTTACGGTAAGGAATATGTGTATCAAATTTGGTTGAAATCGGTCCCGTGGTTAAGAGGAAATGTGCAATATTGTTACGTGACGTAGCAGTTTTTATCGCTTCTCATTGTTTATGACGTCATATCTCGTGAATTGTGTTTCGTACTATGATAAAATTTCGAACGTACGTTCAGTGGTATGTCTGTTTACTGTCTGTAACATTTCTTTCGAATGCAATTAATAGTGTACAAGTAATAAATTGTAACGTAATGTCGAATGCCGTGATTTTACTGCATGAACGCCGACTTTTTCCTTTCATCATTTTTCTGGGGTTGTCAGCGAGATAAATTTTCGTAAAGGTTTGAAGTTATTTTAAAGTTTGTTGCAAGTCGGTAAGTGCTCTCCTTCTCAAATAGTGGATTGATAAAGTCACGCTATCACATACCGGAAGACGCGGAAGTATTCATTGTTTATGACATCATATCTTCTGAACTATCGGTCCTCTCGCAAAATCCTTTCTTAGCTGACGTCTTCTACCTATAAACTACAATCCTGCCAAATTTGAGCTTCTTAGGTGAAGTAGGTTTTGAGATTTCGTGTTTAGTCAGTGAGTGAGTGAGTGAATGAGTGTCCTTTCGCTTTTATAAAGATAGAGATTTACAGGTCATCATTAGAACTGAATATCCAGATTTTTCAACCCGTCAACTGTTTCTGTAGAGGCACTATGTAAGTCTTGAACAGATCCATTGAATCTTCTTTTTGTGCAGTCCGTAACAAAGTGCTGGATGGTCTGAGGCACAGTATCACAGTCACAGAATGGGTCTTGCGATTTTCCTCACTTGTGAAGCCAGAATTTACACCTTTTCTGGTATGTTCTGATTCTGTTTAGAGACGCCCATTCCCTTCTCGGTAAGTTGAAACAAGGAGGAGCTCAACAAGGATGATGGATTGAACTCAGATTGTCAAAGGTTTGAAGAGGTCCATTCTTCCTGTCAGATCTTATCAGCATGTGTTTCCAGGAGCTTCTCACCTAGCTTCTAGGTTTCTGGACTTCAATCCCTTCTGTTACTGTGGGTTGCAGTCCTGATGTAAAAGTAGTTCAAGATTACTGTAGCATTTTTACCAAATGTTCAAATGTTTGTAATCCTATGGGAGCAAACTACGTTGGTCATCAGTCCCTAGTCTTACAAACTACTCAAACTGAGTTAAACTAATCTAAGAACAACACACACATCCATGCCCGAGGGAGGGTTCGAACCTCCTAGGCGCGAGGCCGCGCGATCCGTAACGTGGCGCATCTTTACCATTTCTTACAACAGCTAGTTCTCTTTGTATGTGAGCGGGATGGATGATGGATAAAACAGGTAACCATTTTAGGGGTGTCGATTTCATGCTGCCTAATCAGGGTCTGTGCCAAGGAGGGGGGAGGGGAGGCTATGGGGACTATCATGTTAAACTGGATTAAATGGCTTCAGAATTCAGCGAATATATTACCTCACCAGATTCAATATTTTTTTCAATAATTATGGAGGAATATAAGTTGATTAGATGTATATTAATGTATCACTCATCAGAATAAAGAAAGTTAAGCATGAATTAACACCACTTAAATTGCTGACCCTAGAAAAAACTTCGCAATTACCTGACAAATGGGTCGAAACTTATAATTGTTGTGGCATACATATTATGTAGACGATACGTTCGATCCAATGTTGTCAAGGAAGCTTTCTACCATCCAAAATATAAATTACACCCGAGATATACTTAGTACTCGTTTGGAGTAAGGAATATGAAATAAATTAAGTCAATTTTAATAGGGACTAGAAGGCAGATGTGATTTAAAATATTCAGTTTTCTGGTGGGATGGGCGGCGTTCCTCGTAAGGAAACTGACGATACGATGGTTGCTTTACAGAATCAGAACCGCCACAAGATGATGCATCTACAGATTTGACAACACAAAACGAGTGTTAAGGGACGTAACTTCTTAAGGTGTTCTTTTAAATAATTCCAGTATGATCTTAACAACGTGTTTCATATATATTTCAGAAATGTGTTAAAATTTATGCTTCATTTATAGGGCTTAACATAAATTCACAGCGCAGCCCCTGATATTAAACTTTTAAAACTAACCAAAAATCGATAACCGACAAAGCGGAAGGAGAAGTGAATAAACTGACTCAAATAAACTGCGTGTAAACATTAAATAATGCTCGTAAGCGAGTGAAGAAACCAACTGGAAAAGAAAATAACAACAATCGACTAACAACTCAATTGTTGATAACAGTCGGTTGTCCCGCATCTGTTCCAAACTCATCACGTGGTGTTATTAGCAAACAATTGTCTTCCGCTTACGATTAGTGTCCTCATTGGAGTCTGTAATTGTTCAGCGTGACCGAATCATGTGAAGTGTCATTTCTTTCTGAAATAACACTGTACCACTCGTTGGAAACTTTGGGTGACTAAAAGACGTTGCTGCAATGAACTGCAAGCTAACGGATAATTTTGGAAAATCTGAGCTTAGGCCCAAGAACCCTCGTAAGGAATCTGATGATGGTTGCTTTACAGAATCAGAACCGCCACAAGTTTATGCATCTACAGTTTTGACAACACAAAACGAGTGGTAAGGGACTTAACTTCTTAAGGCTTTATTTTAAATAATATTACCTTCATTTTATTGGGGTATTTTATTAGCAGTTATTATTTTAATTGGATAATATTAACAATATTATGTTTCATCGATAACTAGGCTAATGGTAAGGAAAGACGATTTGAAAACATTTAAGGACGTGTCATTTTTTTTAAAGACGCCCGTAATCTATAAGGAAGTAAAAGTTTTTTTTACACAAACCAACGTTGTTTGGTTAATTTTTTATTGAGAAATATAAAAGTAGCAATACGTATTTTTGGTCAACTATGGAAGAAAAAGTGGCCGGATGCAAGTAGCAGACCTTGAAACAGCGACTGAACTGAAGAGTGATAAGCAGATTTTCCCAAATATATATGTTTTACTTCAAATATTTGCGACCATACATTTCACCACAAATACGCCTGAACGAAGCTTTTCCATTTTGAGATGAATGAAGACTTATTTGCGTAGCAAAATGTGACAGGTGAGACTAAGTGGATTGGTTCTTGCAAATATGCATAAAGAAAGAGGTATTGTCATTGAAAATATCATTGACATATTCAGTAAAAGGAAACAGAGACAAATGAGCATGACAAATGGGGCAGAAGACGGAAATATGCAGTGATTTTTCTACAGTTTTTTTTTTCTTTTTTTACAGTCATGTCAAATTCAGGTTTTTAAAATCGTATATTTTCTGTACAAAGTAAATTAACGAAAATTTATTTGTTGTAAGTTGAAGTCTTTTATGGTGTATGTAGTTTAGAAAATCTCCCATGTTAACATAAGGTTTTTATTACCTCTTTTATATTTTACACTGGACCACAAAGAAGTTGCCAGAACTTAAGCAACACCAAATTTTATTAGTTTTTTGCGGAAGGACCGCAACTCCACTTTCCATGCCACCAACTCTCGCACCCTCCCCACTCCAATTAGGTTCCCGTTCACCGATTTCTAAAACCGCCCCTGTGCCTGATATTGTCCTCAATGTATCAAATGTTCAAATGTTTGTATAGGTTACGGGACTTAACTACGGGCTCATCAGTCCTTAAACTTACAAACTACTTACGAACTAGGACGGTACAAATATCCATGCCGGAGGGGCGATTCGAACCCCCGACCGTAGTGGCCGTGCAGACCGTGACTGAAGCGCCTCAGTCCCCTCGGCCACCGCGGCCGGCCCTCATGGTTTCATTCAGTTGCGTGTCAAATTTTGAAGTATCACTCACCTGGATAGATAAGACTAGGCAAGAGGTGATTTACGTAATACTTTCGCGTTTGCTCCCTAGCCTGTTCCACTGAGCATGTGTGATATGTCGTTTCTTGCTTCAGTCTTGACTGCTGTATTTGAGAGGTGTTGCCTGTATGAAGGAGTCCGGTCCGTTGTAGAGCCCAAATACCTTTGATATGGGCTATACTGGACTTGTACATAGTTGGCAGTGTGGTTGCTTAGATGGAAGCAGCTTGCTTCAGTTTTGTTCAAGTTAGGATAAAGTCGTATGTACTGAAATATTTGTCCAGGTAATGGAGATCCTTTGTGAGTGTAGTTTCTGCTGTTTTGAAGTCACTAGAATGGACATTCAGAGATATGTCATCTGCATATATAAATTTCCTGGAAGTAGTTTCTGGAAGATGTGCAGTATTGATGGTGAACAGTAGAGGAGCAAGAACTGATCCTTGAAGTCAACCATCGTTTAGTACATACGGCTTACTCTTACTGCCTTTGAAATGTATTTAGAACACTCTATTGCATAGCATGTTGTTCAGCAATGTTGCAAGGATCTTAAAGGGAATGATCTTCACGAATTTCAAAATCATCCCTTGTCATCATATTGTGTCATAAGCTGATTTTAAGTCCACAAAAGCAGCGATGGACTTCTTCTTGTCTTCAATTCGCCGCGTCGGAACCGCCGAGCGCATTGAGGCACTATGCTCACGATGCATGTGGCCGTTCCCCGTCGGTGGTTCGAATCCATCCCTCGGGCATGGATGTTTGTACCGACTTTAATATCAGCTAGTTCATAAGTAGTTTGTAAGTTTAGGATCTGATGACACAGTAGTTAAGTCCTATGAGCTCTACAAACACTTTGTCTCGAAATCAGTTCTCAAAGTGGCTGGTGAGTGCCAAAACCTCTCATAGCAGCTTCGGTTAGGTCGGAATACTGCTTGTTCAGCTGACATGTGTTGGAAGGCTGTGGTTGAGATTCCGTTGTAAATTATTATTGCAATTAAGTTGTAGCAAATGCTTAAGAGTGATATTGGTTGATAATCTTCAGAACTATTTCCGCTTCTTCCAGGCTTGAGGATGGCAACGATTTTGGTTCTCGTAAGCACGGATGGAAACATACGACTTCTTAAGATGCCATTAGAGAACATAACTAACCAGTGTAGGGATGTAGGTCCATAATGTTTCAGGATTTCTGATAGCCGGCCGCGGTGGCCGAGGGGACTAAGGCGCTCCAGTCACGATCTGCACGGCCACTACGGCCGGGGGTTCGAATCCCCCCTCGGGCATGGATATTTGTGCCGTCCTAGTTCGTAAGTAGTTCATAAGTAGTTAGTAAATTTAGGGACTGATGACCCCTTAGTTAAGTCCCATAGACTATACAAACATTTGAACATTTGATTTCTGATATTGTGAATTCTCCTGACAACTGGGGAATTGATTCAGTCGAGGATAGCTTAATTTTTAGCTCTTTCTTCAGTTTATTTGATTCATCTTTATTGACATTATCTGGTGTAGTTACTATTAACACTATTTCGTAAGACTGCATTTTCAATTAAAATATTACTTAGATGATAGTAGGAGTTGTTATCAAATAACCGAACATTATTGCCAGAGTCGGGACTCGAACCTAGGTCTCCTGCTTATTAGGCAGTCGTGATAACCATCGTACCATCCAGACACGCGACATTCAAATACCTGCAAGGACTGCTAAAATATGCTCCCCGTCCGACCCACAATTCTCACATTTTCTCCTACTTTGATCATTGTACTTGACAGTACGGCCCCTGGACTAACACTTAGTTTTATAAGCATACGCGCTGAACCAGATCGCGGCAGTCTAATGGCGACAGCCGCGGTGGAGTGGCCGACCGCTCTAACACGCCTTGCTGCGGAGTGCGCGGTTGTTCACCGTCGGAGGTTCGAGTCCTCCCTCGGGCTTGGGTGTATGTGTTTGTCCTTAGGTTAGTTTAAGTAGTTTGTAAACCTGAGGACTGAAAACCAGAATAGTGTAAAAAATTCCTTGCGTCACCCTTATTTTTTTAACTATTTAACAATAGACTTTTTGTAACAATAAAAACTCATAACTGGAGAGCCAGTGATCAGAATTTCATGTATTAAGTGGCAATAGATAAATCTCGAAGAGTTCTATAGAACTATAATCTCTAAATTGTTGTAACATTCACCAATTACGAATTATGGAATAACAAACGGTTCTTGTAAGAAACCTTACTTTTTTGAGACATAAGATCTATTTAAATAAACAATATAACGGCAGTACACACATTTAATGAATAGTAGGGACCTACATAGAGCAGATAAATTAATTGTTATATATTTTTAATAAACCCTGTGATGACAGTTGTGGACTACATATCTCTCTCTGTGTGTGTGTGTGTGTGTGTATTTATTAACAAAATTATTTAACGTATAAGAAAGCTAGCACTGGAATGCTGATTAAATATCTGATCAAACTGATTTAAAACATGTATTAAATAACTCCTATTTGAAGTTTTTGTAAAACTGTCCAATTCAGAGAATTGTATAAATAGACGTTCACCATCTTGATTTAGGTCAGTCTGTATCTGAGCCTCATAGAGGCGGAACCTGTGCCGGTCTGCGGTGAGATTAACTGTTTGACAAGTTCCACTAAGATTCGCGTTATGCGGTTTAGATACTGCACTTGGAAATTTTGCTGTTAAACTGGTACGACTTAGTAAATCATGTGGTCGAAGTGCGCGAACCATGCATAGTACGTCAGAAGATTGGTGAATAATGGCCTGAAATACTACGTATTTGTGTTTATCGTAGATTTATAACTGTGACTCGCGAAACCTTAATTTATTTTCGAACATGCGATTTTGCTTGTCCGTTTTCCCAAATTGTGTTACGTGACACATTCTAAGCTGGGTAGCGAAAGAGACATTTGAACAGAAAGTGCTCGTGCTCGCTTTTTATAACGTTTTCACTGAACTGGGTCAATACTCATCCAGACTTGGTCTGTGTAGAGAAAATGTCAATAAAATATTTAAAAAAGGACTGAACATTTCCTGAGTTTGTTGGTTATTCGTAGAGGTAATCCTTCCTGTTATGACTGACCTATTGATCTTTTTCTATAATCTAGGCTTTTATGTATAATTTTGGGAGTGGGAGCGAGGCGAATACTGTTGGAACGAGGCCTAACACTTGTCTAGGATCTCAACTGTATCACTTTTTCCATGTTAGTGTAGTGTAGCCTAGACAAACAATTCTGTTCATTGCACACAATGTGATGGGGACGCGAGCTGCTGTTTATTTGTATATGCGCAGTGTAAACTTAAATTTTAGATCAGGAACATAAACTTTCCTGCAGCAGTAAAAACTAAAGCACAACCCATACAGCTAATCCTGAATTGCCCACCAAAATGATTGGTAGATATGTATTTCAAAGGGGTCAAACAGCGAAGTTCACCGGTCGCTATTTCCGACAGGAGACCAGTCTACACGCGCTCAAATAATCATCAAAGCTCAAGAAGCTTGACTGCAATTAAGAATTGAGACGTCTGTTCTTAATTGTAATTTGATGCTTCTTTTATTGCGGATGCACACGTGGGCCGGACTCGTGGGCGGGAAAACACGATTACCTGCGAAACATTGAGTACATTGGTCAAAGTAGGACGTACGAGAATTTGCGTCGGATGGGGAGTTGGATAAAAAGTTTCCCCTGTCGACTTTTGTCATAGTTGCGTATGAAAGGAAAAATAGGATGAGACATTAAAGATAAGACATATCTTTATTTTTCTACATAATCTCCCATTGAGACATTTGTGATACCACTTCACGAGCTTCAAAAAGCCCTCCAAGAAAAAATCAGGGTGTTGTATACGGAAGAAGCGTTGAACGGGTTGTTTAATGTCAGCATTGCTTCCAAAGCGCCTTCCGCCACGAGTCTTCTACAGAACTGGAAACAGATGGAAGTTACTTGGTGCGAAATCGGGAATGTATGGCGTATGGTGTAGGCGCTCCCATCCAAGAGTTGCAATATGGTTTTGCGTTGCCGTCGACTAGTGTGGTCCAGCATTGTCATCCAACAACAGAACGCCAGATCTGAGAAGGCCAGGCCGTTTTTCCGAATCACCTTTTTCAATTTCGACATAGTGGCACAATGCCGTGCTGCACTGATGATTGCATACTCCAAAAAGTCCAGCAACAAAACTCCTTGAGCGACCCAGAAAACGGTGGGTAGCACTTTACTTGCAGACGGAATACTGTTGAACTTCTGTGGAACAGGTGATGGCGGTTATTTCCACTCCATGGATGCGGCCTCTGATTCGGACTTGTAATGGTGTTTCACAATCCGAAACAGGAAGTCATTGCCACAATCATGGTCGACATCTACCCAATGGCGTATCGGTGTCTTGCACGTGAGCGTTCACCTGGTCTGTCGTCTTTCGCCCATAACTGTTAAACGCTTCTTACGTATGCAATATCCTGATTTCTTCATGGACGTTTTGAAGCTTATAAAGCGGTTTGACAAATGTCTCAATGTTCTTGGAAATTATGTAGAAAAATAAAGATATGTTATGTCTTTAATGTTTCATTCCCTTATTTTCCTTTCATACGCAACTCTACTCTGCGCAGTCGACAGTGAAACTATTTTCCAACTCCCTCTCGTATGTTATGGAAGTTTCATTACTGAATATGTGTTAGATATTGTTCAGTGCTATATTTCCCCCAGGGGGCTCTTGGTTCTTTCGTGAGTACGTGCGTGGCGAGCACGGGGCCCCGAACCAATGCAGTCTTTCTTCCTTCTTTCCCCCCTGGACTGCATTTCCCATCCCTTTCCCATCTTTCCTCTCTCCTTTCCCTCCCCACCGAGGGACCGATAACCTCAGCAGTATGGTCCCCCTATACCAAACAATCAACCAACCTGTGCTGTATTGAATAGAACCTTGTTACACAGTTTGCGAATTTCATGGTGGCAGAGTTGGAGAAGTTAACGCGAATGCATTATGTTTTCGTGCAACTCAAGAAAACCTGTATATAAACACAGAAATTGATGTGTGAAGCCTAAGGTGATTAGTGCTTAAGTCATATTTGACGTTACGAATAGTTCAAGCGGTTCAAAAATGGCTGCCAGACAGAAGTTAAAGATGGACCTCGATCAAGACGCCCTTCGGCGTCAACGAAGCTGTGAGGGTAAATTGAAGACTGCCTGCCAGAGATGTTGCAAAATAATGTAGGATTTTATTTGGCACATGTCATGGAATCTTGACAGATCCTGAACTGTATCGTGTTGCCGCCAAGTTCGTCCCACGGCAAATGAGTCAATACCAGAAAGACCATCGCCTCGCAATCTGTGAAGAACTTTTGCATCCCGAAAATAGAAACAAGAGAAATAAGAGAATCAGACTTGAGTCTGTAACGAAACATGTTGGAATTTATTCGGATCTGCTTGCATTACTGAACCTCCCGATACCAGTATTGCATAATAATAGGTAAGAACGTAATTAGTGTAGTATCATTTTTTTTTCCCAGGAACTCTTGTTATTCTCTTTTTAGTACGTAACTAGCAGAAGTTATTTTCTGTTATTTGACTTCGCAGAAGTTTGTTTAATTAGCAAATATTAATTTGTTCATGCAAGAGGGGTATTGTTATAGGTCATATATTAGGCTAATTGGTATTACTGTCAAGCCCAAGTAAAATATTTTCTCGTAATATTAAAGTAGGTATTACTATGTTTCACAATTAATGTTAGGAAAGTTTTGCCCTCATCAGTTTCTGTATAATCACCGTTTACTACGAAGTAATTGTCTAAAAACCTATTTAAGTATATTTGAAAGTGACACAATATTAATTTAACAGAGATTTGTATTTCAGTTTACTCAGTATTATTTACGCTATCTTCTCTATAGCCAGTTGAATGTAATTGTTAACTTTTCCATTATAATTACTTTAATGTACATAATTAACAATACGTAATTTCCAGTAACATTGAATGATGTAAATAGGATACTTTCGAACTGTGTAAATGAGTCTGGTTACATCTTTTATCGGAAGCACAATCCACGCCAGTAGGAAGTATTGTTTTCGAGTCGTATAACATGCTGTACCTGAGGCACAATCCACGTAATGCTGAACTCTAATTTGAACCATTATAGTAAAAGTTCTTCAGTGTTAGCCGGATGGAAAGTGTTCTACCAGTATTATGAATGGGCTATTGATATTTGTGCCACACTATGTACACCTCGGACTTTAGTATTCCACACACGAACTGTGTAAATTTGTATTATTGATGTGTGGAATGTGCGTACTGGGTTGTAGTGATTGTAATTAATGAGACTTGTATGCTGGCCGTAAATGGAGACAACTGGGCACTAATAATTCATTAAAGTGTCAATGAACTCTAATTCTACGAGTCACCTACATTATTTGTAGAGGATTAGGTTTGACCCATCAAATTTCAGTCAGTTGTGACCGAGAGCGCCAATCTACGAGAACTTCAGAGGCAACGATCTACGACCCGTTACGTCACAAGTATTTGATTATAATGTTGGCGCAGCAGCGGAGTGGCCGAGCGTATTGAGGAATAAGTAATTTCTAAGTTGAGGGACGGATGATCTCTCAGTTAAGTCCCATAAGCTTAAAAAACATTTGAACTTTAATATGCTGACGTCAAAGTTCAATGTTCACAAAGGGTTGGAAAAGTTATTCTGAGACCGAGAAATAACGTATTATGTCCAGTCAGATGTCAAATACATTCCGATGGTTTGACTGTGAAGGGTTAGTTCATCATCAATTCATGCCACAGAGACAAACAATTTATCGACCGTGCTAACGGGACGTGTTTCGAGGCCTGCGAGAAAGGAAACGTTCTGAAGTGTAGCAAGATAACTCAGCACGATAATGCACTCGCACATTCGTGACTATTGCACGAAAAATAGTATCACTGAGCTACCTCATTGTGCCTAGCGTACAGACCTGCCCCCCGTCGAAGGAACGAAGATTTTCAACGATACACGAGGAAAAAAAAATCGTAGACGGCACTTCGTGTTTTCAAGAAAAATGTGTACCAAGATTGCTTCCGGAAATGGAAAAGGCATTCGGATCGGTTTATTTATAGTGGAAGATAGTATTTCCAAGAAAATCATCCAAAACAAGTAAAAAGTGAGCACAGAAAATTTTGTGGAGAAAGGTCAGAAATTTTTTGAATAGCCCTAATACTTGCAAAACAAACCTTCGTCAGCGCCATAGTTGCAAGGTAAGTAAGTCGACATTGCGCCATTTTCCAGTATTTGTACCCACTCTGTTGGTATCGTTAGAGCAAAGCAGGCTGGAGTCGTGTGTCCTCGCTAGCAGTGACCAGTGATTCGCTGGCTCTGCCCAGCCTTCTTCTAAATCATAAAAACGGCCCACAGCCAGGAATCGCCCTCACCAAAGAAAGGCGTGCAGCCTAAAGCGGACAGCCTCTGTCGAACACTCGTTATCGAACGCGTCCATAGATCATATCGATACCGCATTATATTGCCCTCGGAGATGACAAATAGGACTCGTCGTAAGCAACTCCATTAGGCGTCCTCTGCTTTTACTAACTCCTCCTTTAGCTGGAACGAGATTCCTCGCCACGCCTCTGTCCGGCTTGTTACTTCGCCTCCTTCCACATCCTGCCCCTCTCCTGATCTTCCAGAATCTCTTGATATATGGTGAGCTCCACCTGAACCACGCCTGTGATCTAATTTTTCTTACAGTCTCTTATTAAAATGCTCTTCTGGTCATACGAGGCGTGATGAAAGAGTAACGATAATTTTGTTGTTCCACCCGCTGTACATAGCCGAAAAATATCTTGTTGGTACGCAAGTTCTTGACGTATGTTTTAGCTAATTTGAATATTTAGTTTATTTTTGACAGTCAATAAGGCTATACGTCATTTCGAGTGCGCTGCGTCTTTTTACTTTCGGAAAGCTGACTATGATCGCCTGCTTACCTCGCACCGTACTATGCACTTAACTGACTTACACGATTACTTGCTTCAATGGCATTACTTTATAAGTTTTTAATCGTGGCCAATGCGGCTTTCCTAAGTAAAATGAAATAAAAAAAATAGTTGACTACTCAAAAGTCAATCAAGTTATTACTATAATATAATGTAGTTACAATTATAGTTATTTTAGGAGTAGGTGTCAGCCAAGGAAACGTCCGGTCCGACTTCGGTCTCATTGCTCTCGTATTTTGTTTGCTAGGTACATTGTAGTGTTTCCTTGGTTGTCACCGACTCCGAAAATAACAGTATTTGTAACTACATTATATTATCGTAATACCTTCATTGACTTTTAAGTAGTCTAATATTTTTCCTTTCATGTTACTTAGGAAAATTTTTTTTTTAAATATTTTGATCACTGTTTCTTATTCATAGGTATGTGTTGAGTTAGATTTAAAGTGGGTAGGTACCTACGTATCTTCTTGCGTGGTAACATATAGATCGTACCTACATATTGATGAGTAAAAAAGGCCGGCCGCGGTGGCCGAGGAGACTGAGGCGCTCCAGTCACGGTCTGCACGGCCATTACGGTCAGGGGTTCGAATCCCCCCTCGGGCATGGATATTTGTGCCGTCCTTAGTCTTAACTAGTACATAATTAGTTTGTAAGCTTAGGGACTGATGACCCCGTAGTTAAGTCCCATAAGTTCTACAAACATTTAAACATTTTTGAGTAGAAAAAGTTAGTTGACTATTAAGTTGTAGAAGAATATGGAATTATATTTTTTACCTTTTAGTGCATATTAATTTCATATTCACGGAATGTATGATATTAACTGCGAATAGGGGAAGTTGAAAATGTATATCCAGGCGGCATTCGAACCCGTATCTCCTGCTTTCTGGGCAGTTGCAGTGACCCCTACACCACTGGGGGCACAGCGATCATCACACCTGCACGGAATTACTCAAGTACGCCTCCCGTCAGATACAAATTGGCAACTTTACCGTGCCCACTAGAACTCAAACTAGTTGTCACTTAGTACCGATTTCCGTAAGAGTAAGGGCCTAGGAGTTCCTCCGCACTCAAGAAAGGATCATTACCCGACATCGGCAATTGTGTAAGTTATATATATGTCGTGTCTGTTCTTTCGAACATGTCCGAAATAACAGGCTCCAGTTTTGATCCTGTAGTTATTATCTATTCATATTCACGGAATGTATGACATTAACTGCGAATGGGGAAAGTTGAAATGTGTTACCAGCCGGGATTCGAACCCGGGTCTCCTGCTTTCTAGGCAGTTGCGCTGACCTCTAAACCACTGGGGACACAGCGATAATCACACCTGCACGGAATTACTCAATCACGCCTCCCGGCAGATACAAATTTGCAAATTTAACCTGCCCACTAGAACTCAAGCACGTAGTCACTTAGTACTAATTCCCGTAAGAGTAAGGGCCTACGAGTGCCTCCGCACTGCGAAAGGATCATTGCCCGTCATAAGCAATTGTATAAATTATGTATAGGTGGTATCTGTTCTTTATAAAATTAGGAGAACAGATTCGTTATCTGCTTTTTGAAATGATGGTAAAATACCCAACTAAGTAATCATTGACGATGCTCAGATACTAAGTCCGTTTCACAATCATAAAACACGAAATAATCGTCAACTCAAAATAGCTAAAATCTTAGTCCAACGGATAACATATCAACCCTTGTAAACTCTCATATAAATTCACATACAATATTCAGTTACAATTCCGTAACGAAATCGGAAATTTTTGAAGTTCTTTAAATAGCGCTTATTAGCACTTGCAAAGTTAAAAGTCCTGACACTGTGGCCATTGGCTGCGCTCATTCTACCTCTGTCCCAAAAGAAGCACTTCAGCTGTCGTGGAAGGTCCTTTTTCTTCTAAGCCGAGACATAAAAGTATTATTAACAGCCCCAACGAGCTCTTCACATAAACCGTCCAAGTATTTTACTAGATGACAGCAGTTTTATAGCCTAGCCACTCTCTCATTGGCAGATAGCAATCCCCTCCAAATGTAGCAGAGTTCATAACTTATAAGATTCGATTTGATTTCACTTTTACCTCTTTCACAGTAACTTAACATTTTGATAATATTACACAGTAAAGGTATAAACATTTAATCATCTTTCTACTATTTATCAGCAGTTCAAATATATAGGAAATATATATTTCAGGTTTAATGAACTTGACCACTCAATATTAAAATCTGTGAGTGTGTTGTGGATGTTGAACCTATCCTTAAATCAGACAGCAAATTGTTCATTAACACAGCAATTTGGTTTAATTATGGCCCTGATATTGATGTATATACTATTAAATAAGAAACAGTGCATTAAACTGATTATGTCCGCAACGGATATTTTAAACACGAAGCAACTGTGACAAATCACCATTTGAAACAGACACTGACTATACTCAAAATTTTTGACTGCGGGAAAGATATTAAAAAAACACAAATCACTTTCTTAATGCTTGACTGTGAGAATTTTATGCAGATCAGTTTCTAATTATTGAAATTTAGTATCATAGTCATTTAACTATCATTTACTATGGCACCAACAACGAAATCTGTTCAACAATATTATTAAAATCAATACTGCACTTTAAATCCACTAATAACTAATTATCAAATGAAGGAAGTAGGTTAATTTTCTAACTACGTAAATGAAACAGGAAAGAAATGTCAAGTTACTTATTATTAATAATCAGCATTACATCACCTACATAATAAAACTTCTGACTTGCTGGCAAAGCAGCCTCTGCTCTACATCGGAGCCATACACACAACTCAACCGCTCTCTAAGCGAGCTGAACCACAAGTGCTACTCTCTCTCAGCGCGAGCTACAATGCTATGCAATACATGTTCTTTGCCAAAGATGAAACTTCACAGAGTTAGGTATACATATCTATACATACAGTAGAAGCGATATTATACATTTTCTTGCAAGCAAGTTACTCGATAGAAAACAGGAGGAACAATATTAGACATTTTCTTACAAAAATAATTTTTATGGACATGTTTCAATATACACAATATTTACGTAAAGTTACTGGAAAATTAGTCAAACATTCGTTAAATAGTTACATAGATATGAGGGAAATATCAATTGCTTGCAATTTCTGTCTTACTGAGCAGAATAAGATGATTATATTTCCAAAATCAGTTGATATAGGAAGTACAATAAATCTATAATTAAAAAGATTTAAGTGTGTTTCTTTCATGATGATATCATCTAACACATTGTTTAAAATAGATGACGCATTCAAAAGATAGTAATTTTAAGTTTATGTTGCAATATTGAGATACTGTGAACATTAACTATTGTAATTTTGATGATATTAAAATTATTGTTGGTTTATGAAGCATGCTTCATTTTTCTAATACTGAACGGAACATAACACTGTTGAATTTCAAAGTTAAGATTCCATGTTTTTAAATATCTGCTAGAGCTGCCATTAAGTGATTTCCCTGCCTCCTCAGATACCCATTTCTGCATTTCGCCATTGTCCACCACGAACTTTAGCGGCTTGCATGGGCCAAACTAAGGTACATGGTCGCTAGCTTCCCCCTCCAAAACGTAAGCTGAGTGCCTCGTCATCAGGCAAGAGCGTCCCCCTGACTTCCATACAATTCCAGAATTAGAATAATTATGTGACATACAAAGTTTGTGTCCATAATGATGCATCATAAGTAGTCGTCAAAATAAATTTTCTTGTTATTTAAAAGTTCTATCATCATATATAGTACGTTAAGGCTTACAGCTTGACATGAAATTAAAATGCACTTGTCATCTTCATTATGTAGAATAGACTTGCCCCATCTGTAGTTTTAAAATCTACTGTGTTCAGGACAACATGGTCCTCCTGAAAACCTGCAGATAATTTTCGGAAGAATTTTTTCCCTAGCTTTGCAAATAAATTTGAGAAAGTTTTACTATACCTTCATTAGTATTCTTCTTCAGATCAGAAAATATTTTCTGCCTCTGAAATTTATCACCTGCTACTTCCGCATGGTTTTTGTCGGCTTGACTCTCTAGCAATGTGTTTCTCAACCTTTTTAACCTTCGAAGTTAAAAGTACAATTAAAAAGAATTGAACATAGGCCATCATCTTGTTGTACATCTGTTTTTATTTTGATAGGCTATAAAAATTCTCATGTATTAAGTTTTCTAGTTTGGCTTTATGCCAAATTCTCGAATTATTTTATCTATAGAGTCCCTGTCAATAGAATCAAAAGCCTTTTTTTGAAATCTACAAACGTAACTACAACAGTCTTCGAATTAAATAATCTGCTGCGACTAACTGATTTAAGATTAAACATTTGTTCTGAGCATGGCCTTTCTTTCATAAAATCGCCTTGATATTCAGCTAAATGAGTATCTAGTGTTGTTTCTAGGAAAATATTTCATATCCTACTGGCAGTAAACAGATCACTGTTTAGTTGTTTACACCATGTTTATTACCTTTTTGTGGTGTCGATGTATTCCATTCCTCTGAGAATTTTTGCCATCCTCCAGATTTCTTCAAAAAGTAATTGTAGCTCATTTGGTGTATTTAGAAAAGACCACTTCAAAAATTCAGCTATAATAGAGCATTCTCCACTAGTTTTGTTGTTTCTGAGGGTTTATTTATTTCTTCAATTGCTTCTTTAGTTGGTGGTAAATCTACTTCCAAATTATAATTCATATCAGAAAATTAGAATTTATGACCTGGTACAGGAGAGTGCAGAAGCTGATTACAATATCTTGCCAGGATTTCATAATTTTCAATATTTCTCAACCCAATTTTATCTTTTTCATTTTTCAAACAGACATTTGCAATTTTTCTAGTATTTTAATTTTTCTTAAATGTTTGAAAGAAGTTGCGAGTGTTGTTGTTTAGAAACTTTTTGTCTGTTTCCAAAAGTTTCAAAAACTCTTTCAGTATTTCTGATGAAGCTGGCTGATTCCCTTCTTTGTTATCTAAACTGGTCATAATCTTTAATTTGTGCTTTCCCTTATTGCACATTTTTCGCTCTCTCTGCTACAACTTCTTTGCATATTTCCTTCCACCACATTTTCCTTTTATTTTTAACTGACCCACATGTTTTCTCTGCAGTATTAGTAATAGTTTTAGATATTTGTCACCAGTTGTCATATTTAGCCACATTAATTTGGATGTTTTTGATTCTTGTGTTATAGCATGTCTGACTGTATTACTTTCATTAATAATTGTTACTTTATTTTTTTCACAATTAGGAAGGAGTTTGGCTTTACGTTCAGAGAGACAATGGTCAGAATCAAATTTAATGTTCCTTATTAGTCTCACATTCAAAATTGTGAATTTTTTTGAAATAGCCACCTGATCGAATACTGTGCTGATCTGGAAGTTTCCTGAAGAACGTTGACATTAGTTTGAGGAGAGAGCGTCGTACCATTTATGTTGGTACCTCTGTGAGCTCCGAGTATTGGGGTTTTGCCCTATTTATAATTTTTTCTCTCCACCTATTTGCACATTAAAGTCACCTAATTATAATATTATGTTTGGAATTTTGGATATTTCGGTTTCTAAAAAATTTCAGATTTTTTTTTTTTTTTTTTTTGTAGATTTCTTAAAGTATGGTAATTAATAAATGTGGATATATTGTTTTTCCATTTAACTGAAGCTCCTATCCGGCAGGACGTGGGCCTTCACCCCTCCACCATCCTCTACACCTATCCTCCATCATGCGTCCCATCCTATGTAGTTTGCACCCCTCCTGCGTTTCCTCTATCTATTACAAATTCTTTCAAATTCTTGAACGCCATGCCCTCCGCCTCTCTTGCCGCCTCCGCCTCCCCTACCACACGCGGATACTACCTGACCTCACCTGTAGATAATTCATGGATCACTTCCGAATCCCGGACGTTTCCCAGAAGATAGACTACCATAAATTAGTGGTATAACTTCATCTCCATTCACTCCACATCCCTTTCCAGGGTAACTTCCGTTTCCTACCCCTCCAAGACGATGCCCTCTGTCTAGAAATCTATCCCTTCTACCAACCCTAGTTCACTCCACAATCCCTTTTCTCTGTAGATGCAGCATCTCTTCTCTCGCAGTTCACCCCACCCCTTCCCCTCCAATTCCTCTTCCCTGGAGTCCTTACTCCCTGCGGGGCCCCCAAATCCCAATTTTTAACTTCACTACAACGTATGTCTCTGCTTGGTACATCACCCAACGGATATTACATTGTTGCAACAACCGCCTGCCGAAAAATAAGTGTTGCCAGTGTGTTTTAACTAGTGTACCCGCCTCATTCATCGTGTGCAAGACCATTGTATATCCACGTAAGTTTTACATTGACAGTCACCTTTTTAAGTTCTGCCCGTTCGCCCGTGATCCAGGGAGTGCTCACTTGCTCGCGGGGCACTGCTTCCCGGCGTAGAGCTGTTGTCGCAAGCAGCCGCCCGGAGTATGACGTCGCGAGAAACTGCAGACGTACTCAGATTCCCGACACGGGCACAATTGTTTCTCATTTGCTGGGCATGTGACTCAAGCTGAGACCTCTGCGATAATATTATATACCGTATTTCGTTATTATAATTAATGTAAAAGCTCTGTGATCCTGAATATCAACGATTTTATTTCATTTAATAAAGCACGTTTATGGTGGTATTATTTAAAATTTTTAATTGCCTGTTTCATAGAACCAACATAAGGATAATTTATTATGAGGTGTATAACGAATTTTAGCATTATTTTCAATGATGTCATTAATTTTAGAAGGTATTACTGGAGTATCAAAGAAGACAGATTATGACTGGTTTATCACGCTGAATCTCATTCCATCCACGTTGCACCTAAATATAACAATAGGAATATTACAGTCTCTGAATCATCATCCATATCAACAATTCGCCAGTACATCGTTTTCTTCGAGGAACATACACCTTCAAACGCCGATAATTCATTCTGCTACCGCTACTAAAGGAGCGCGTCTATTTATTTATGCCCGCCTAGTACTAGCGTGCGTGACGTCAGTTTGCCCTACCACCGCACCTACTCTTCCTTATGTTTGTAAACGATTTAGGAGACAATCTGAATAGCTCCCTTAGACTGTTCGCGGATGATGCTGTCGTTTATCGGTTAGTGACGTCAACAGAGGATCAAAAGCAACTGAAAAGCGATTTAGACAAATTTCTACATGGTGCGAAAATTGGCAATTGACACTAAATAAAGAAAAGTATGAAGTAATACACACAAGCACTAAAAGAAATCCGCTAAACTTCAATTACGCGATAAATCAGTCAAACCTTAAGGTTGTAGATTCTACCAAATACCTAGGAGTTACAATTACGAACAACTTGACTGGGGAGAACACATAGAAAATATTGTGGGGAAGGCGAACCAAAGGTTACGTTTCATCGGCAGAATGCTTCGAAGATGCACCAGCTCCACCAAAGAGACTGCCTACATCACACTTGTGCGTCCTCTCCTGGAGTACAGTTGCCCCTTGTGGGACCCTCACCAATTGGGACTGACGGAAGACATTGAGAAGGTTCAGAGAAGGGCAGCTCGTTTTGTTCTATCACGTTACGGGGGGGGGGGGGGGAGGGGGGGAGCGTCACGAGTTGGGGTGGAAATCATTAAAAGAAAGACGTTATTCATTGCGGCGTGATCTGTTTGAGAAGTTTCAATCACCGACTTTTAGTTCTGAATGTGAAAATATTTTGCTAGCACCCACCTACTTAGGGAAACATGACCATCCCAATAAAATAAGAGAAATCAGATCGAGAACGGTTTATGTGTTCTTTCTTTCCGCGCGTTATTAGAGAATGGAACGGATGCGAAAAGTTATGAAAGTGGTTAATGAACCCTCTGCCAGGCACTTAAATGTGATTTGCAGAGTATCTATGTAGATGTAGAGTAGTGAGCGCTCGCGTGCGCTCCTGCTCGCGGAGCAGCCTGTTGGGACAGCCCGCTCTAGGACCCTTAAAAGTACAATAGAAGAAAAAAACCGCATAGACAATCAGTTTCCCCTGACGAAGATGATGGAGGTAGTCGTCGGCCGATGAGCTTCCATCAAAAATCGGTGTGGAAAGAACCATTTTGGGTTAGCGACAGGGCCACCTTACCACTAAATCTGATTCTGATGCGTTGGAGAGACGCGTATCCTTTCTTAGAAACCGGAGTCTAAATTGGAACGGCACGAGAGGTTCGAACCGAGTTCCCGGCGCACTCGAGTCCCCTCCATCAGCAGTCGCGGTGTCAGCTGAGCGGCGCGCTGCCTTACCGGCCTGGGTTGCCCGCACTGGCGACGCGTGCTCCCGAGCCCAGCCGGCTGACTTGTCGAGCCGAGGTCGGGGCTCGGAATGCGCTCTTATCTTAATGGCGGCCCGAATCGGAAGCTTTTATTTCACGCGGCCGTCCCACGCCCGGCAGCCGACAAGCCGTGCCCTTTGTGCGAAGAACGGCCGCTCCTAATTGATCAGTCGGCCCGTCCCGAGGGCCGCCCAGAGGGGGAGGGGGGGATTTTTACGAGTTCGGCTGGAGGCAAATGAGCCCGACGTGGCGTCCAGGGCGGAGACGGCGAGAAGTCTCTTTTCCTCTCTCTCGCTGCGCGGGCTTCGGTTCCAGCGGGCGCATTACTTTATTGCCGGAGACCGCTTCACTGGTTATGCAAATGAGTCGGGCGGCGCGACGTTAGTGTCCTCTTGCGCGGGCAGAAATGTTGCCCCGCGTCTCTACCGAGCAGTGGTACACTCGTGTGCGCTGTACGCGCCCATTGGAATAATGTCGCGCCGCGCCGGTTTGTAGGACCTGACGCAGTCAATTAAGGAGACACGCGACCCGTAGTAGTTTACTGTACAGTGCTCGCGGTCGCAATACAAGGAAGCAGTCAGGTAACCAGTTTCAGTTGTTCAACAGCTTTCTTCACGTCTACAAACAGTATCGGAAAAGTTAAAAGTAACGCACATCACAAAGGTGAAATTCCAGTATATAAAATATTTTTAATGAAAAATTAAGACGAGCTAAAGTATAACGCAGTCGGTAGTATAAAGTAAAACATGAGACATAATTTAGGAAGATGCTTTAGATACGAGACGCGTCCAGAAAGTAAGTTCCCTTTGGTAATAAAATGAAATTGTACACAGATACAGAAGAAATTTTTATTGCACAAAATTCTACAACTCTTAAACTACTTTTCCACATAACTGCCGAAATTTTGTAGGCACTTGTCATAGCGTGCCACAAGTTTTTGCAAGCATCCTTCACAGAAGGTTGCCGCCTGTGTATTCAACCATGTGGTGAAAGCTCTTTATCATCGTTGAAGTGAGGCCACCAAGGACGAATTTTAGGCGTAAGAAGAGATGAAAGTCGCTAGGAGAGACGTCCGAGCTGTATGAGGGACGATCAAACAGGTCCCATTGAAATTTCCGTAAGAATTGGTGTGTGAGATCAGGCATTATCGTGAAAAAAAAATCTTTTGACAGCAATCCTCTTCTTACACCTAAAATCTGTCCTTAGTGGACAACACTTCAACGATGATAACGAGCTGAAAGAACATGTTACCACATGGCTGAATACACAGGCAACAACATTCTATGAAAAAGGCACACAAAACTTTGTGCCAGACAATGACAATTGCCTACAAAATTTCGGAAGCTATGTAGAAAAGTAGTTTAACAGTTGTAGATTTTTGTACAATCAATATTTTTCTGTATCTGTACCCGTTCGTGTTATATAACCAAACGGAACTTACTTTCTGGACGCGCCTCGTACATTCTCACACTTCAAAACAGTGACGGCTTGTGCTTCAGATGACTGGATATTCACTTCTTTGAGTGCCGGATCTTGATAGTGGCGTTCAAAGAGACAATTTAGCGCAACTCTGCGAGCGGCGCCTAGGGAAAGCGACATGTTTCATTCCCCCCCCCCCCCCCCCAATCATTTTGATGTATTTTCGGTCTTGTTTGCGCTTGCTTCAACTCGAGCTACCAACATTCTTTATTTCACACTTTTGTTTTTGTTCCAAATTAAAGCTGAATAATTTGTTTCTAAAAGATAACAAATGTTCAAATGTTTGTTAAGCTTAAGGGACTTAACTGCGGGGTCATCAGTCCCTAAACTTACAAACTACTTATGAACCACCTTATACTAAAGGCGACACAAATATCCATGCCCGATTGGGGATTCGAACCCCCGACCGTAGCGGCCGTGCAGACTGTGACTGACGCGCCGCAGATCGCTCAGCCACCGCGGCAGGTACATACGTAACGTTGTAGATTTTTCTTTGATAATAAACACCAAAAACTTGTGAATATCCATATGAACACTAAACCACCGTAACTGTGTGTTTCTCTGTTAGGTGACTGTTGTTGTTGATGTGGTCTTCCGTCCGGAGACTGGTTTGATGCAGCTCTCCACCCTACTCTATCCTGAACAAGCCTCATCTCCTCAAATGACCTGCAACCTACGTACATTTGAATCTGCTAACTGTATTCAACTCTTGGTCTACCTCTGCGGTTTTTACCCCACACACTTTCCTCCATTGCTGAATTGTTAAGTGAATGTAATAAAATGAATATGTTACGATGAAGAGAGAAGCTACTTTCGGGTCACGTGACACTGTAAGCAGCACCCCTTCCTAACCTTATGCAAGCCGGCCCCGGTGGCCGAGCTGTCTGCATCGCGCCAGTCACAGTCTGCACGGCCACTACGGTCAGTGGTTTGAATCCCCCCTCGGGCATGGATATTTGTGCCGTTCTTAGTATTAGCTAGTTCGTAAGTAGTTTGTAAGTTTAGAGACTGATGACCCCGTAGTTAAGTCCCATAAGCTATACAAACATTATATTAACGTTACGCATGCGCAAAGGCTGATCTCGCCCAACATCTTTTCAAACAGTTAAATGTTTATTAACGAAGAGTATAAATGTCATTAACCCTCAAAATCGCGACGCATTTGCTAAAATGTCCAAAGATATGTGGCAAGTAACAATACAAAAGTCATTGTTGTTCCCGCGTCTATTAAAAAGAAGATTGGATTAAAAAATTTTCTCGCGCTCGGTCTCGAACCCCCTACCTTCGCCAGTGCAGCGCGATGCCGCTAACCAAACGGCTATTCAGGCTAGTTGGAAAGCAGTGATTTCATTCTCCTTCATGGTTCGATCTTCTGAAGTCTTATTCAGTTCATGCATCTTTAATTTATACTTATAAGATTTTTACCAAATATGACGTGTTCTTTTGTGAATCTTCAATGCGCGAAAAACAAAGAGGAAAGTCCGGTGTTGCCTTCATGGAGGATTTGCGCATGCGCAAGGCTAGGTGCGCAGTAGCTCTATTGTCTTTCCTTCGGGACCATTCGTGCGTAACAGCCAGGACGCTCAACACCTATGTTAAAAGTGGCGTTTCCCATCGCCCCTTCCTGCCTCGAAGGTGACCATTTGCTGCCTCCAGGATGTTCAGGAGAGAATTTGAACCTCAGCCGCGCATACCCACTCCGACACTGGCGCCTATATTAAGCGGCCGCGCTACGACTCGCATACCTGCTGTCTCCGCGACGTAAAACGCTTCTCACGCGATAAAAATACCTTGAATGTCCATATAAAATGATCTGATAGAAGAACGAAACGGAGAATGATAGTTTAAAAACACTTCTTACTTTATTTATTTACTTTTTTCACGACGAACACACAGGACGCACCGCCACTGGTTTCAATGATTGTAAACCTTACAAACTACGTAAACTAAATTACACCAAGTACAACAGACACACAAACTCTCTGTCTCTCTCTCTCTCTCTCTCTCTGACACACACACACACACACACACACACACACACACACACACACACACACACACACACACGCACACACACACGCGCGAGCCTGAGGAGGACTTGAAGCTCTGGCGGGAACGGCCGCCTAGTCCGTAGAATATCGCCATTGACCACGCGGCCAATCCGCGCGGCCTAGTACATTCTCGAGGTCCTCCAATTCTGCCCTATGCACTACGTGCTTGGCAAGCAACCACACCAAGAATGACCACTTTAAATTCTGTCGAATTATGACTTCGGTTTTCTCTGAAATGTAGAGCGTGTCTGTAAAGTCATGATACAGTTTTAACTAGTACACAAAGCTAACGAAACAAGATGAAAACGTGAAAGCTCCGCAAAATAAAAGGAAAAACTCACTACCTTTATGTTACGGAATTTTAATTGTTTTCTGCACACAAGTGAAGACGCAACAACGAAAGGAAGGGAATTACCTAGCTTCAGCAGGTCCACAAAGGCATGGCGCAGTTTTTTCCGGTCACAGAAAGGCCACGAAACAAGATGGTAATCTGAAACCTTCACCAAGTATAAGAAAAACTCTCGAAGTTAACGCTACGTAATTTTCATTGTGCTCGCGCAATTAATGGCGTAACAACGAAATTCAGCGAATTACATACGCTGTGTTCAAAAGAATCCGGAAACCCCCAAAAACATAGGTTTTTCATATTAGGTGCATTGTGCTGCCATCTACTGTCAGGTACTCCATATCATTGAGCTCAGTAGTCAATATACGGAGAGGAGAATGGGGCGATCCGCGGAACTCGCGGACATCAAACGTGACAGGGTGTCACTTGTGTAAGAAGCCTGTAAGCGAGATTTACACACACCTAAATATCCCTAGGTGCACTGTTTCTGGTGTGACAGTGAAGTGGAAACGTGTAAAAGTACAATACGAAATAGTACAGGCCGACCTCGTCTGTTGACTGGCAAAGACCGCCGACAGTTGAAGAGGGTCGTACAGTGTAATAGGCAGTCATACATTCAGACCATCACACAGGAATTCCAAACTGAACCACCATCCACTCCAAGTAATACGACAGTCAGGTGGAAGATGAGAAAACTTTGGTTTCATGGTCGAGCGGTTACCCATAAGCCACACATCTCGCAGGACAATGCCAAACGACGCCTCGTTTGGTGTAAGAAGATTAAACATTGGACAACTGAACAACGGAAAAGCGTTGTGTGTGTGCCGAACCACGGTACACAATACGGCAAGCTGATGGCAGGGTGTGGGTAGGGCAAATGCCCGATGAATGTCATCAGCCAGCGTGTGTAGTGCCAACGGTAAAACATGGAGGTGCTGGTGTTATCGTGTGGTCGTGTTTTGAAGGAGAAGCCTTTCACCCCTTGTTGTTTTGCATGGCATTATCACAGCACAGGTCTATGCGGATGTTGTAAGTATCTACTTGCTTCCCACTGGTAATAATGCACAGCCTGTGGTGGAGTGGGAATTCCCTGTAATGGACTGGCCTACACAAAGCCCTACTTGAATTCTATAAAACACTTTTGGGAAGTTTTGGAATGCCGATTTCGTGCCAGGCCTCACCGACCAACATCGATACCTCTTCTCAGTACAGCACTCCGTGCAGAATGGGCCATTCACAAAGGAACTTTCCTGCACCTGACTGAACGTATAAAACATATGCTTGCGAGAGTGGGAGCTATCATGAAGGGTAATACTGGGTCAACACCATAATGAATTCCAGTATTAACGATGGAGGGCGCAACGAACTTGTAAATCATTTTCAGCCGTGTATCTGAGTACTGTTGATCACATAGCGTAGCTAAGGTGGGTCCGTGCAGTTTTAACTGGTCACATAAAGAAAAAGAAAAAAAGACGGGTATGTAAAATTTTCATTAGATGGGAGAAAACCATTCCAGTTTATATTGCGGTACGTAATTTCATTATTGTTTACGTGCAAGTACTGACATAACAATGATATTTAACGAATTAAGTAGCTGCAATGGGTCAGTAAAGTCATGGTGCAGTTCTAGCCGGTCACATAAAAACAACGGAAAAACACAGAAATGTGATACCTTTACTAAATAAAAGATAATTTCTCCAGGTTTGCATATCTGTTCAGTGAAGTTCCACGTGCATTTTATTTGTCGCTATACACAGGTCCAAACTATAATCTATTTCATTCTACATATGAGTACGTTGAAAGACATTAAGTGTAACGAAACGAATAGCGTCTCTGATTCTCTCTGTAAATGGTGAGTGTGTACACACGTTGCTTTAAATAAACCCACAAGAAAAATTCCAGGAGCTTGAAGTCGTGCTGACCAAGCCTTAAATCCACCCCTTTCTACGAATCGGTGGGGAACTGATGCATTCAGAAACTCACGAACAATTCCACCGTAGTTCACCTTGAATTCGTGGCACTGCATAGAATTAACAATATGTTATTTGACCTCAGTTTGCTCTGAAAAGAAATCCGGACCTATAATTATATCATACATGTGTGCGCACCAAAGTTCACTTTAAGGAGTTGCATTGGTACTTAATGTAGGCAAGAGGATTTTGTGCAGCTCATATTGGGACTTCATAGCGGAGAACATGAACATGCACATGGAATATGACCTCATAACTAAAAGCTATTCTCTTTTGGTTGTTCATGGTTATCAGCCTCATGAAGCATTTGTAAAATAAATTCAAATCGTTTCGGCTAATCAAATGGTTGGTTAAGGTGTAACAAAGGGAGTTCGTAATCCATAAGAAGGGGACCTTTACTTGAAACTTTATGGACTTGACTCTCCTTTATGTGGAGTTCTCGAGTACGTGTCTGCACCTATTTGTTGGCGCTCCCGTATAGCTTCTGTAGTGTCGTCATTTACCGAGGGCTTACCAAAATGGTTTTGATCCAACAAACTGCCAGTTTCCTTCAGCTGGTGATCCCATAGTCAAATATTATTTCCACGAGGCAGGACGTCATTATGCACAGCGCGATATTCACGCTGAATGCATGTCACGGATTCAAATGTAGAATGGCGCAGAACACACGGAACTCACTTCTACGCTGTCCACGCCTTGCCTGAAGAGGCCTGACCAGCTAAGGCTACGTATAATTACATTGTTGTATTATATTTTATCGTGTGCGAGCACAACAATGAAAATAATGTAGCTTAAATTTGGAAAGTTTTCTTTCTTTTGGTGAGGATTTCAGAGTTTTATTTCGTTGTACTTATGTCTTTCTGTGACTGGTTAAAACTGCGCCATGACTTTATGGACAAACTGTATTCCTGGAAATTGTTCTGTTGGGTAGATAAGAGCCTTCGAAGAGGACATCGGAGAAATACGAGATGTGTAACTTGTTGAAATAGTTACATGCTAAGAGTACGATGTATCGGTGTACGGACACCAAGAGAAGCGTTTAAGCCTAATTTCACCGGACACAAATAGATCACCCTAATAGAAATTACTACAGACATGAACCAGAACAGTGTAATTCTGTTTATGCTCTTAATGACTACTAGTATTCTGGTACGAAGTGAGTTAACATGCCTGACCAGGTACGTCATCTCAGTCGAGTACCTGGTGAGGTGAACATCTGCACTCAAATCGATACAATGATGACAACAGAGGACAGAACTACACACACTGTAGAGTTTCTAAACTCATTATCGCTGTCACACAAGTTGGATCTGAAGGTGGATGTGTAGTCATACTCATTCCTGACCTCGATGCACCTAGACTATGCAGGGGCATACGATTAAGCATTACGGAGCTGAAAATGAACAGTGTAATGGCCACCTCCATCATCGGCGGCGCTACAGGAGAAACGGCACTGACGTTGCTGTTACCAAGGACTGGTATCAGCTTTGCTACGTACATTAAGAAGTGCCTGTTGGCAACCAAGTACTAATGTAACATCTACATAGACCCTTTTGTGTACTTGTTTAACTGATTTACAAAAGTATTTCCTTACGTACTAAGAGGTTTGTTTTTACGGTGCTGTGCTTCACCTTGATCTCTACGTGGAGCTGGCATTGGTAACGCAGGACTCTCCTCACTGTGTGACGGAGTGTTGGAACGTGAATCACGCTCTTCATTAGTCGGTCGGGTGGGGCGCAATGGCCTCCTGCTACGGTTATGTGTCACTTTTGACACTTCATATGTGTTCACCATGGTCATTCTGACACATAATCTACCACAACAATCTTCACCCATGCCTTTCCACAGATATTTAAAACAATCCCGACAACATTTGCAATGTCGCCACTATTACAACTCCTAGGTACGACCAGAACGAATGCTGATACCAAGAAACATCTGAGAAATTATGCTGTTCTTGGAAAGCTATCTCCTCTGCTACTTTATGACCTGAAACATTAAGGTAACAAACGTTAAATCACATGTTCGAACGGCGTGTCTAACCTTAGCTCGGAAATGTTTCTTTTTTCTCATTAACTACACATTCAATTTGCATGTTTAAAGCGGGCACTATGTACTCATTAGTCACATTAGTTCGTATTATTTGCTCAGATTGTATGAATGCTTGGGTTCCATATTTCTTAAGATAGCTATAAAATTTCAGTTTACCGGTGCCTTTGATCAGTACATCGATGGTTAATGGTCATTACACAATATTGTTAAGCCCTTATCTCTCGGACCAACGAATAACTAATGGACTCAATGGAGTCAAAGTACTGTCATTGAATTTCACAGATTTCTGAATGCAATCTTTAGAAATTTCCTTTACGGATTGTAGCATCTTGGTTAACACGTCTCATGATCATATGTGGACATTAAAAAAAACTTTCGGTTGCAAATTTTGCGAACTCTATCACTTTACACAACTGCTTAAGCTGACCGAGGAACAAGTGACAGTAATCAAAGCTACTTTGACTAGTTTCAACCACACGGTGGCTAGCCTTGCAGAAAATGCGGAATGATTGTCAGTAATATGGAAAAGCTCCATGGATATAGATATGTGAATGAATTTGCTAATAGCAAGGACCGGAAGATACAACATTTAGCTGTCATTACCAATGTAAATGAACAGCTAATACAACTGGTATCGATTTTTACTTAATTAAAAAGGAAATATGAGCTATTAATTTCTGCTATAGTCAACGCATACAAGAGAGTACTGGAACCTCACATAATTAATCCAGTACAAATACTAAAATATTTGCATTTAATTCGCGATGATATAAAAGACAAGAAATCCCCCATTGGGCTTACAGAACAAAGCGGATACCAGTTACTGCGCGTAATTGATGTTGATGTGTTTATTTCAGATCACATATTAAGTTATGTATTGAATGTGCCATTAGTGGAGAACGAACTATTCAATTTGTAGAGAGTATTACTTCTGCCTTCAGAAGCTGAGGGAGCACTATCTTATTCACGTGTATACAGCCAGAGAAAAATTATTTATTAATTGACGAAGCAAAGCGGCACTATGCAAAACTAAGCAACAAACAACCTCTTGTTAATATAAATAGGAATAGAAAAATAATGTAAAATAAATAAAGAAAATAAAAGTGTAGAGGAAATTTATTATTAATATAAGCAGACATATATATGATATTTCAAAACCATTTATCCTGTTTCGCAAAGTAATATCTTCTGCATGAAAGTAGATACAAATTTGAGATGCACTTAAAGTTTTACTATGGCGGCAATTTTTAGATGCTAAATCAAGTGGCTACCGGTAACAGTTACAGGTGATAATGCGAAAAACAACTGGTTGTAATAACCAGCTTATCAGATGATAATTTTTTAACCGAATGTATCACTGCCAAGACACCTATACGATTTTTTTCAATCAGTTTCCAGGTTTCAGTGATACCACTTACATTTTTAGGGTGTTCGGTTATGCATGAACCATGCTTATCGTTACTCCATGTGTGAATACGATTGATATAACTGGTTGTTTTATAAAACATGCTTAACGTTTGTGTAACGCAATACTGTACCAACAGAAGCAATAAAACTACGCATCTTTTTTAAATCAGTACTGTTTAAAATATTATAATGTTACATGTTAACTGTTTCGCACATTTGAGATACGTGTTTAACTTTAACAACATTTATTATTTTGTTGTTGTTTTACGGGGACTAAACATTTAGGTCATCAGTTCCTATTTTACACATGGTTTCCGTCGAAAACAAGCTGCTGACGAAGAAATGGGTTGTTGCAGTAAGAAGAGGGAATTGATTTCCGACATCAACTACTCGTGGTTGTCCTTCAAATCTTGAATCAAAATTTATGTATGAAGTGAATGAGGCAAGGCAAAATATATTTAACTTAACGCATTTTTTCTCATTAAAGATTGAACTACAAAATAAATTCAGAATAAGGGTATTCGCTAATAGCAGTTTCCCAGTATTTTGATGCAGAGTACCATAATGTGATTCATTAGAAAGACAAGCATATTATTGACTACTACTTCAATAAATTTACAACAAACCACGAACTTAAGTAAATATTCTACTGCCTGGGTGGCTGATGTAGAAAGCTCCAGGGTGAGATTGCACTTCCTTGGTCCATCAATAGTTTCTGTTTCGAATATTAAACTAATGCAAAGTTACTGTAAAAAGTTAATCTCTGATACCTCTACCATTGTTTAAAAAGTTTCTGTTGAAAAATGCGTGCAGAAATAAACGTAGATTGTGCGTAACTTTTCAGACCGTAATGTTTAGTCGCAAATACTATTGACTGTCTGGGGTAGTGTATTCAAATGAAAGCTTCTAACACTTTCGAGAAACGATCTATATAAAGTGTTTATGCACTGTACTTGGAGATAATATTGTTTCTTGCTAAAACTGAACGGCCCAAACAGTTATATTTTTGTAATCTTCTAACCTATTGTCATGTCCCACGCCCCTCTCTGACTTCCGATAAGAAGACAGACGGTTGTTCAAGTTGCGGTCTTGCCCCTCTACGGTAGCCTATCTCTTAGAGGGGAACGAGGGCAGAGACGGAAATTGATAGAGGGAAGAGCAGGTCGACGAGTAGGCGGATGAGGTTGACAGCGAGAGATTAGGAGATGAGTGGTGTTGGGTGGTATGAAAATGTAATTTAGAAAATGATTGCTTTACTCAAGGCCGAGGTTAATTTTGCCTCGCATACTCCAGAGTCGGATTTTACGCAGATAACAGAGAAACAAAATTTAGGCATTGCACTGACTTCACAATAAATATTGATTTTCTCAAAAAAATAATATAATCTAGCTTTCCTCTCTTTCCACAAAGCACCAAGAACGCATAGCAGGGTATTGCTATTGTTTATTTCTTTTCCCAGAGAGTTTATATATTCAAGACTTTTTTATTTACTTTCCGATTTAGTCCTTATCTGACCAAGACACATCGAAACTTGGCCGGGTATAGCTAGTCTAAAAAATCAACAATTACTGTTATGCACCGCCAATATTTCATCTTTCAGTATTTAAGGAGGTGACGTGAACCGAAAGACTATACGATACAAATTGTTTGTTTGATGACTGAATTGCTTGTTTTTAAGCATATTTTTTCACATGACTAATGTATTTTTTTCTCTAAAGTTTGTGTCATCATTCGATAATTTTCTAGATTTATTTTAATGAACATAATTGCAGAATGTGAATAATCTTTCATATACTGTGTCAGTCAATGAAATTATTTTCGTGATCTATTTTTATCTGGATATGACTTTCATCTTTCCCACTCCTCTGAGGGTTTCCACACTGGAATTTAGAGAGATATTAATAAACTTGAACGAAAAGATGAACTACTAGCTACGCATTGACACTCAATAAGAAAGCAAGTAACAGATTCACATTAAGATAAGATTTTTTATAATTAAAAACAGTTCAAATATTTTAGGGAATAGGTCTATACGTACATGTCAAGTGTTTTACAAAGATTTCTACTTCACCTTATCTTTCTACCTAATTGATCCTGTGCGGCCTTAACTATTTCATCACTCAAAGCCACCTATTCTGCTTCTACTATATTGCATTCCCCCGTACGAAAGAATTATATTTACCATAAATATTGGTACTAAATTTAGGCCAAATATGACATAGATTCATCATAAATGAGGTTCAGATACGACTTCAAACATCAGAAGTTAACTTATACCGGATGATCAAAAAATATAAATTTGAAAACTTAATAAATCACGGAATAATGTAGATAGAGAGGTGAAAATTGACACACATGCTTGGAATGACATGGCGTTTTATTAGAACCAATATGTTCACCATCATTCCTCAACAATAGCTGTAGAAGAGGAATACTGTTGTGAACAACACTGTAAAGCATGTCCGGAGTTATGGTGAGGCATTGGCGTCGGATGTTGTCTTTCAGCATCCCTAGAGATGTCGGTCGATCACGATACACTTGCGACTTCAGGTAACCCCAAAGCCAATAATCGCACGGTCTGGGGACCTTGGAGGCCAAGCACGACAAAAGTGACGACTGAGAACACGATCATCACCAAACGACGCACACAAGAGACCTTTCACACGTCTAACAATATGGGGTAGAGCACCATCCTGCATAAAAGTCGTAAGTTCCAGCAGGTGTTTAACAGCCAGGCTGGGGATGATGCGATTCTGTAACATATCGGTGCACCTCTCAGCCGTGACGGTGTCAGTTACAAAACCAAAATCACGGAGTTCCTCGATGAAAAAAGGCCCGATGACGGTAGATGTGGTAAATCCAACCCATGCCGTGAATTTCTCGTCATACAATGGAGTTTCCACGACAGTTAACGGGTTTTAGGTAGCCCAAATTCTGCAGTTGTGGACGTTGACAGACCCTCGGAGTGTGAAATGAGCTGCATCGGTCCACAACACGTTACTCAATCAATCGTAGTCTTCCGCCATCTTTTGAAACGCCTGCCGGCCGCGGTGGCCGAGGGGACTGAGGCGCTCCAGTCACGGTCTGCACGGCCACTACGGTCGGGGGTTCGAATCCCCCCTCGGGCATGGATATTTGTGCCGTCCGTAGTCTTAGTTAGTTCATAAGTAGTTTGTAAGTTTAGGAACTGATGACCCCGTAGTTAAGTCCCATAAGCTATACAAACCTTTGAAATTTTTGAAACGCCCACACCGCAAATGCCCTCCGCTTCACTAAATCGCCAGGTAACAGTTCATGATGCCGATGGATTTTCTAAGGATAGCATCGGAGGGTACACTTAAGTGCCAACCAAACAGTAGTGTATGGAATGCCGGTGCGACTTGCGACTGCACGAGCGCTGACTTCCCCGTGCATAGAGGAACTCGCTACAGTCTCCATTTCTTCCTGAACTGTCTCAGGAGCATTACGCCTTCTGCTCGGTCGGCCACTACGAGGTCTATCGTCGAAACAACTTGGAACTTCGAAATCATTCTCCCCACATCTGCATTTGTCAACGGACCTTTATTCGTTCTAATCCCCTTCCTATGGCGATAGGATCGTAACTTGAACTAGCCCATTCCCCATTCTCAAATATAGCTTCACTAAAAACGCCTTATCTGGTAACGTCAACATGCTGCAACTGCTGGTGCATCTGATTCTCTCTCTCATTACAGCTCCTTTTATACACGATTTTGATGCGCAGTCACTGACGTTTTGCATTTTTTTATATATAGAATTTATGGGACTTAACTACGGGGTCATCAGTCCCTAAACTTACAAACTACTTATGAACTAGCTAATCCGAAGGACGGCACAAATATCCATGCCCGAGGGGGGATTCGAATCCCCGACCGTAGTGGGCGTGCAGACCGTGACTGGAGCGCCTCAGTCCCCTCGGCCACCGCGGCCGACCGTAGTGGCCGTGCAGACCGTGACTGGAGCGCCTCAGTCCCCTCGGCCACCGCAGCCGGCGACGTTTTGCTGTCCAGCGCCTTGGTCCTAATCTAATTCCTTCAGCATCCCCTGATTTGATTCGACTACATTCCATCACTTTGGTATTCTCTTGAAGAACACTGTCCATTCCATTCAACTGATCCTCCAGGTCCTTTCCTGTAGCCAACAGAATTACGATGTTATCAGCAAAACGCAAAAATTCTATTACTTCTCCCTGAACTTTAATTCCATTTTCAAATTTTTTCCTTTCCCTCCTTCACTGCCTGCTCAATAAAGATTGAATAACTTTGGGGAAAGACTACAACTCAATGTTACTCACTCACCAACTACTGCGGCGGCTCTTTCATACCCTTCGACTTTCTAGTTTCTGTATAAGTTGTATATTATTTGGCGGTCCCTGTATTATACCCGTGCTGACATCTGAATTTGATAGTCTGTTCCATTTAACATGGTCAAACGTTTTTTCCAAATCTAGAGAAAATATAAATGTAGTTCTTCTGCCTTTTCTTAACCTGTCTTGTAAGGTAAGTCGTGAGAATTGCCTCACGTGTTCCTGCAGTTTTCTAAATCCAAAACGATCTCCCTCGAGCTCCGATTCTATCGGATTTTTCTTTCTTCTGTAAATAATTCGCGTCAGTATTGTGCAACCATTACTTATTAAACCAATAGTTCTGTAATTTTCACACCTGCCAGGAATTATTTCTTTGGAGTCAGGTCTGAGGATATTTCACCTGTCTCATACAGCAAGCACAACAGGTGGAATAATCCTGTCATGGTTGGCTCGCCAAATGATATCAGCAGTTCAGAGGAAATACCAATCTTCAACTGCTTCTTTATCATATAGTATCCTGTCTTCGTTTCCCTTGCACAGCACAGTCTATAGGAAACGTTCAAATGTTTGTAAATCTATAGGATTTAACTATTGTGGTTACCAGTCCCTAGACTTAGAAACTAATTAAACTAACCTATGGACAACACACACACACACACACACACACACACACACACACACACACACACACACACACACATATGACGTTGGGAGGACTTGAACCTCCGACGGGTTAACAACCGTGCGGTCCGCAGCAACGTGCCTTAGAGTGCTCGTCCATTCCACCGCGGCTCCTCTATATGCTACATTCTATGTACCTCTCGGTTGTGCTTATTATTGGTTTTTCATCTGAGTTCTTGATTTTCATACAGCTGCCTGTCATGTCTCCATATGTCTCTTTTACGTTTCCTGTAGCCGGTATCTATCTTTCCCCTAATTATACATTATACCACGGACTTGTCTTTCTCCTCTGGACACGTGTTTAGCCAATTAGCAATTCCTGATAACCTCGTTTCTCAGCCGACATTTCACTGTTTTGCCCGCTTCATTTGATGCATTTTTATATTCTCTCCTTTCACTTCATAATTCGAGTATGTCAAGTGTTTTACAAAGATTTCTACTTCACCTTATCTTTCTACCTAATTGATCCTGTGCGGCCTTAACTATTTCATCACTCAAAGCCACCTATTCTGCTTCTACTATATTACATTCCTCTGCTTCAGTAAATCGTTGACTAATACTCTCGTGAAATTTTTGATAAGCTTACTTTCCTTTAATTTATCCATGTTCCATCTCATTATTATGCCTTTCTGCCGTTACATCAACTAATCCACGGTTCATGACCAAGACGTTATGGTTGGAATGTATATATGCCTGTGGTAATATCTTAAAGTTGAAAAAGGTCTTACCATTATAAATCGTTATGAAAGCTTATTTTGTCTCCTGGTCGCTTCAACATATACAATCTGTGTCTGTAATGATTAGCCTGTGCTCTGTGCAAAATTCTACCAGTCTACTTCCTCTTTCATATCTTTTCAGAAGTTCAAAAGTTTGTAAACCTATTGCACCAAACTGCTAAGGTCATCAGTCCATAGACTTACAAATTATTTAAAGTAACGTATGTTAAGGACACCACACATACTCATGCCCTACGGAGACTCGAACCTCCAGCGGGAACGGCCTCCTTACATCACGCGGCCATCCCGCGTGGCTCATGCCTTTTCGCCAGTCCATATTCACATAGTATTTTTCCTTCTCTCCATTTCCCTATTACCAAATTTCAGTTTTTCCAGTCAGTTTTCTCGATTCCCATAAGTGTATCTATCTCCTCAGCATCTGCAGAGCTAGTTGATATATAAATTTCAAAATCAGGACATTTTGCACCCAGATGCAACCTTTCTGGGCTACCTAGGCAAAGACTGAAAAATTGGGACATTCCTGATTAATCGTGATGTAGGGTAACCCTAGACCGAATGAGTTTACAGTATTCCAACAATCAATAGAGTAGCAATTTTTATTCCGTTACTCCTATCACTAATTCCTGGTAGAAACACCGTGCAAATTAGTACGTTCATTCAGAACTCGGGTCTAATCGGCATGGTTTTTTAATTATTATTTTTTTTTGAATGTACCTAAAATACCGAAAGTAATATTATTCAATATGAATGATTACCACAGAACTGTTAGGTTCATGTAAGAGCGATTTTTAGCAGTGCTTCAACAATGGTTAGACCATGAAAGATTTCGCATTGCGTCGTTGCGTTGATCTATGTCAAAAAGATAGCCTGGCTCTAAGAAATGCGAGTTTCTTTTTGTATGTAGAAAGGAGAAATGAGGCGGCGCTTGTGTGTTTCTCCGCTGTCATCAAATTTGGTTGAAATGCAAAGCTCCCTAGTAACAAAAATATGAGATAAATTTCATTATAGAATTTTAGATATTCAGACTTCACGCCTGTTTCTGTGCGATGATTTAAATTCAACAGCGAAGTTGAAAATTGGGGCTAAACCCTGTGACTCGAACTCGGATCTCCTTCTTAGGGCCAACGGTCATCTTAAACATTTTCCCCTCTCCTTTCCTCGGTACATCCGTTCTTTGAGGTTGTTCGTTCGTGTTTTTCTACGTTGTTCGTTGTGTTATTGGCTAAGTTATTTATTTATTTTTATTATAGAGAGCGTCTGACAGAGCACGCTGAGTTACCACGCCGGTACAAATAAACCCGTTTTAGACGACGATTTGGTGGTGATATTTGACTACTCGAAGTGGGTGCACCTTTCGTGCCTTCGTGTAAATCAGCAGCCAGCCCCATCGCGACTGACGTTAGTTATCTATAGATAGTGCCGAGCGTGGAGTACTAAATTTCCGAGTGTGCTGCAGAATGCGCACAGCAATGGCGTTGCTGACGTCTGAAGTTAGCATATTCTGTTCGAGTTTTACAGATATGTTTTCACAGCTCTTAAACTTTATTCTGTTGTTTGCTTTGTGTTCTCATCACACCGAAAACTTGCACCACAGTGTAGTATTTTTTGTAAGAGAACCTAGTAGAAGAAAGAATACCAGGCGAAATATTTACAACCATAAAAACATTTTCGTTATACTGGGAAAATTCGTACACTCCGCATAAATACGAACGTAAATTTATAAACATGTTTCAACGAAAATTATTTCAACAGTGAAACAGAATTATTAAATGACAAAATGGTTCTCGATTTCTCCATTAGCAAGAAAGCAGCATATGGGAACCTGACGTAAAAATGCGCTTTTAACAGAATTTTCTATACTGTTCGATGTGTTTGCAAGTATGAACTTTCTTCAGCAAATAAATGTATAAGTTTTGAAATGTATTGACGACACTCTCCCTAATTTTTAGTAGTGTACATAATTTACCACATGACATTTGACGAAAACATCAACTGAGTATTATCCTTTCGTCGCTAGTAAACTCAATTATCATTTCCTGCTCTTACATAAAAAGTGCCCACATGGAGGTCAGTTCGTCAATCGGATGGTAAACTACACAAGCTCTACAGTTCTACAGTTTTAGTGCTAACGTCTAAACGAAAACAACCACTCGAGACAGACGAGATCCAGTACGGAAACAACACTCGTCTCGAGTAGTTAACTGAGACAACAAAGTCGATCGTGTAAAGGGGGTTTAGGGTATCCGGACAAGCGTCCCGTTCTGCCAAAATACACATCTTATCCTTCACTACGACTGCCCATTACTCCACGTGCTCGTAGCGTTGTCTGTATTACTGTAAGGAATCGGACTGAACTGTGCACCCACACTGAAAATGCCATTGCCTTTTTGAGACATGAGACATGACCAAAAGAACAGACACCTTATCTATGTTTGTATGTATGCCTTGCGTTTTATGTTACCTTCATAAAATCAACAAGTATCTCCCAGCCCAAGACAGGACAATTTAAATAATAATGATCGAAAAAGAGATTAATATGAGAGGCATTTGAAAAGTCCGTGCAAAAATAAAAACTACTAACCATTTTTATTTTTCGACATAGTCTTCTTTTAGACTTACACACTTCGTCCAACGCTGTTCTAATTTGTTGATCCCTTCCGAATAATAGGAATTGTCCAAACCTGCAAAATAGCTATTAGTTTCTGCAAACACTACCTCGTTTGAATAAAATCTTCCTCACGCCAGCCCTTTCTTCAAATTGGGGAACAAATAGTAGTCTGACGGAGCCAAGGCTGGAGAACAGGGGCGATGTGATACGAGTTGGAATCCTATTTCCAATAATTTCGCGACCACAACTGCTGAGGTGTCTGCTGGAGCATTGTCGTGATGGAAAAGGGTTTTATTTTGTGGGCCAATCGCTGGCGTTTTTCTTGCAGCTCGGTTTTCAAACATTCCAATAACGATGAATAATATACAGCTGCAATAGTTTTACCCTGTTCTACATAGTCGATGAGGATTATCCCTTGCGAAACCCAAAACACCGTCGCCATAAACTTTCCGGCCGAAGGACCGGTGTTCGCCTTTTTTGGTACAGAATCTCCCTTGGTAACCCATTGTTTGGACTATTCTTTGGTCTCAGTAGTAATGTATCCATGTTTCATTAACAGTGACGAAACGACGCTTAAAGTCCTGCGATTCTTCCTAAACAGCTGCAAACCTTCCCTGCAACACTTCACACGATTCCGTTTTTGCTCAAGCGTGAGCAGATAGTTTTCTCATGTCCAAATGTTTATGCCAAATATTATGTAGCCATTCATTTGAGATGCCCACAACACTAGCATTCTCACGCACCTTAACTTTTTTGCCATCCACCACCATATTATGGATACTATCAATGATTTCTGGACCGAGCGAGGTGGCGCAGTGGTAACGCACTGGACTCGCATTCGGGAGGATGGTGGTTCAAATCCACCTCCGGCCATCCAGATTTAGGTTTTCCGTGATTTCCCTAAATCACTCCAGGCATATGCCGGGATGGTTCCTTTCAAAGGGCACGGCCGATTTCCTTCCTCATCCTAACCCAAAAACTCCGAGCGTTAGCTCCGTCTCTAATGACCAAGCTGTCGACGGGACGTTAAACCCTAAGCATCCATCCATCCAATGATTTCTGGAGTCGTAAGCTCCACAGTGCATCCAGAACGTTTAGCGTCACTTGTGCCGATATGGCCACTCCGAAAATTTTGAAACCACTTTAAACTGTTCTAATGGAAGAGACGTTTTACCTGTCATAAAGTAATGTTTACTCACCGTACGAAATACTTTTTTCCGGCCGCGGTGGCCGAGGGGACTGAGGCGCTCAAGTCACGGTCTGCACGGCCACTACGGTCGGGGCTTCGAATCCCCCCTCGGGCATGGATATTTGTGCCGTCCTTAGTCTTAGCTAGTTCATAAGTAGTTTGTAAGTTTAGGGACTGACGACCCCGTAGTTAAGTCCTATAAGCTACACATACATTTGAACATTTGATTTTTTGAAATACTTTTTCGTCCATTCTTTGACAATCACTCGACTTCCTTCTTTCATTCACACGAATGTCAATCACAAAGAAATGGACCAATATGGCTGAAACTTGGTGTGCGTTCTTTCCAAAGACTCTATTAACTAAACACGACCCCGATACGTGTCGGGGGTGCCACGGAATTTTCATACGCCCCTGGTATATAGGATACTTTTAACGTGATATACGTTATGGTACAACTTTCTATTCATTCCCAGTACTACAAGCAAACTATTACAGGAGCACTGTGCACAACTCTCCTGGAACACAATTCACTTTTAAAATAGCACGAGCGGAGTTTTCGGTGACAAATTACGAAATACCGAATGGGCTGCGGGTTTCGCCCACGAGACGACGGAAGAACGATCGGAAGGCGTTCAACTGCGGCTGTGATTCGTAATTAAAGCGAAAGTGTCTGCCCGCGCAAGCGAGCCGTAAAATGCCTCGACTTACGAGCCGCGACGCCCGCCGCCCGATTACGATCTGAACGGCTTAGAGATCGGGCGCGCCACTGAGGTACACACGGCCGTCGCGCCATAATTTCCTAATCATCCCGCCGCTTGTCGATAAAACAGCAATTCAGGGGCCGCGGAGCCAGTAATTCCAGTTCTCGATTGCCTCTCAGTACGACAGTACGGTAAACTGGAGAAATGAAATAAAATTTTTACTGCCCGCATATAAACAGCATTCCACATTAATCGATTTAAGTTTATTGGACAATCATTTCTTCCCCGGCTGACAGACTTTGATCTAATTTCTTCTTATTTCCACCGTTTAAGACTGTGGGCGGGCGGTTTTGTTCAGTAATTAAAGCGAGGTGCTGCCCTCGTCCACTCAGGAGGGCGGGCATCGAACTGTTAACAGGTTCGTGTTTCCCAGGCAGGAATGCGCGGGATCTCGTACTCCAGAGGCGTACCAGTCACTTCATGCGCAGAAATTGAAAATGTTCTGCTGGCTGAGGAATTTTCAGCTACTCGATAATGTACAGCATACACAATTCAGGTACCTTACTTTGTCCGAGCAATTATCTCACGTTGAAACGAGCATGAACATTGGCTTTTGAGTCAAGTGTGGAAGCATTTTCGAAACGATAAAGCTTGTAAACTGTTATACATGCCACCGTAATTAATGTATAAAGCGCATGTATATAGTGAATTTGCTAGCAAAGACATGCTGGACAGACTTCGCCAATAAATAGATCGATTTTTTTTCTTTATTTGTATTTTAAAGTCACCGGAGGTGGAAGGCTGGCAGCAGCTTCATTGCTGCTCTCCAGCCGAGCGTATTTACAAAGTTGACAAGTCGTTAAGGAAAGGTCATAAAATTTGTGGAATTTAAACACTAGAATCCAGAGTAAAATGAAGAGAACAGACATAAAGCAAAGAATGTGATGTAAAACATATTCAGATTTATAATTGCCATGGTGGTTAAAGTCACACAGAGATAGAAGTTAAAAATCCGGGGTGGTTAAAATCACATTGGTGGAGAACACTACACGATGACGAAGACACTGCTTAAAACACATGGTAACACTAATATTCTGCCTGACTGGCGGCTGCTTAAGTATTAAAACAGTACTTGAGCACGAAGCACAAAAATTGGTACAATACTAAACGGCGCACTGTTAAAATATGTCAAAACGGAGGCCCCACAAAGGGAAAAGTGGAGGAAGGGAAAGCGCGGTTAGAGTCGTTTCCTGGTTTGCCTAGCTGGTTTCCACTCCTAGGCCGCTGATGATCGAAATCGAGAGCTACCGGAAGAAAAAGGTGGATTTAGAAAAGGGAGAGGAATGAGATCAAATAGCTAAGATTCGAACATAAAACCTTTATTGACGGACATCTACAACTGAGGATACATCTTTTGATAAAGGGGTCCGCTTCAGCTGTTTACTTTTTTTTATAAAAGACGACTGGTTTCGCGACTTAAAGTCGCATATTTGGGTCAAATACGGTTAAAACCAGGGGCTGTCAGAACAGTTCACATATAACATCAAGGCGACACCCGCCCTCGTCGACCAAACCACCAGACAGAGCCAGGTGGCACGGACAGCGGCGTGGCTGGGCGTAAACTGGTCAGTTTCCCTTATTAACAAATACATCGTCATCCTATTCAACTAAATGAATTAACGACTTTGCGTCTCACAAGTTTTTCTCACAATTAACCATGAACTTCGAGTCATAAGTCATAATCCCACCACGAACCATTGGTTGACTTTCATCAGTAGAAATAAATTCATAAATTCCTTCCTCTGTAGTATCTATCTCCGTAGGTTTAACATCAACTCCACCAACTAAATGATTATCATCTGCCTTCACCAATATATCCTCTATCATGGCTAATAGCCATCATCGGCTGATGAGACCAACGCTACGTCGCTACACCTGCAAAATTATCAAAGGAGGATATGCAAAATATCGAAAATATGGCGTAAAGTAGTATAAAAATACCCGTCATTTATGGGGATAATGTTTTTCCCCTACTTATATTAAATCCTGCGAGATCTGAAGTTTCTTAGTGAAGCCTTTTGAGTTTCATCATTCGGAATCATGCAAGCAGCGAGATTTGATTTCTTAACGCATGCCACACGACCACTCAATAAAATAAATAACGTTAATTTGCTTGCACTTACTTTTGAAAGTGATTTATTTGTGCCTTTTGATCACTAGTTTCGGCGAAATTTAATGGTCATCTTCAGATCATATACATTTTTCAAACATATACTTGTGAAACATAAAAGTTTTAAGTGGGACATTCTTGTGAAGAGTCTTGGCATGTAACTCTCTCTCTCTCTCTCTCTCTCTCTCTCTCTCTCTCTCTCTCTCTCTCTCTCTCTCTCTCTCTCTCTCTCTCTCTCTCACACACACACACACACACACACACACACACACACATACAGGGTGAGTCAGTGTGAATTATGCTGTATAACATTTGGTAAAATATGCTTTGTATGCAAAAAAGTTCTAAATAAACTCTAATATTTTCAAATTGGTGATCGAATGATACAAACCTTGAGCCGCATCGCCCTTTTGTGAGGGCGGGGCGGAATCAAATGTAAAATCTTAAACGGTCCAAATCATGCATGATTTGCTTGAAACCGATGTTTCGATTCGACGCAGATAATAGTAAGACATAGTATTTGCCATTTTGCTGAAGAGATATACTATCTAGACAACAAAATAAAGGCAAACCATTTCAGAACCCTTCCCAATGATAGCAAAAGTGATTACTCTCACCCTAGCAGTGGAAAGGGCGGTAGGCCGATATGGAATATCGTTATTTCTTTTGGAAAATTAAAATCTGGTTTTAAGACACCGTCTATAGGAGACTAAAAGAGACGTTTGGAGACAAGAAAATCAGCTGCATGAAAATCAAGACCTCAGGTGGAAAACCAGAACTAAGTAAAAAAGGTAAAGCTGACAGGTGGAAGGAATATTTAGAGAGCCTATGCTAGAGAAATGAAGTTAAAGGCAGTATTGTAGGAATGGGAGAGAAATTAGATGAAGGTGAGACAACAGATACATCTACATATATATTCATATTCCGCAAGCCAATCGACGGTGTCTGGCAGTGGGTACCTTGAGTACCACTATCGGTTCTCCTTCCTATTCCAGTCACCTACTGTCCGCGGAAAGAAAGATTGTCGGTATGCCTCTGTGCGGGCTCTAATCTGTCTGATTTTAGCCTCATGATCTTTTCGCGAGATATACGTAGGAGGGAGCAATATACTGCTAGACTCCTCGGTAAAGGTATGTTATCGAAACGTCGACAAAAGGCCGTACCGAGCTTCAGAGCGTCTCTCCTCCAGAGTCTTCCACTGGAGTTTATCGATCATCTCCGTAACGCTTTCACGATAAGTAAATGATCCAGTAATGAAGCGCGCTGCTCTCCGTTGAATCTTCTCTACCTCCTCTATCAACCCCATCTGATACGGATATCACACCGGTGAGCAGTATTCAAGCAGTGGGCGAACAAGTGTACTATAATCTAAGTTTACTTATATTATTTGAAAAACTGACAGGATGGCAACTAAGCACACTTCTTCTCAAGAGTGAAAATGGAAAAGAAAAAGAAGGAAAGTGAAGTGATACGGCGATGAAGACGGGTCTGTTTGAGTTAATTCATCATGACATTCGTCTAATTGTCATTTGTAACGAGCGAGCGTGGTATAGTACTTTAATATTTTTCTATTTCTCTTCCATTACGTTCTTAATTTGAGCACTAAAAAGTAAACAAGTTAGGATTATTGAAAATAATGATATCCCATTTACTTTCAGTCCGGATAAATCATCTCATAACTGTAGATGTTACTACGAATCGCATAGTTTTTGCAAAAATGTGCAATTAGAAAGAGGAATTTAAGCTGATTTTTACATCATGATATTAGATACTTTATCAAATTTTATTTCATGTACAATCAATATAGAATACAGCTTGTTGAAGTGACAAGCTCAAATCAGCCGTCCACTCCTTCCCTATCCGTTCATTTCTCCCTCCCCTCACCTCATTGTGTATAACCTCCTCTTTCCTCCGTGTCTATTTTTTTTATCATGTAATAATTCACACTAAATAGATCAAGAACTTTTTCAGATTTGTAGTAAATACTCTTCCACTATATATAGGCTGTGTCATCCATTGACACTACGAGAATATCCTTATTTTTGACACCAAGAAACAAAAGTCTACTACTGCAAGTTCTTTGCTTTCCACATTCGGGAAGGAAGGAGCAAAACAAGAACAAAAGATTTGTAAACTTGGGATCCAAAATACATACTGTAGAGCTTTCAACACGTCATGATTTTCGGTGTCTACTGTTCACACGTCTCTTCTACTCGTCAAATGCCCATATCTATTAAGGTATTCACTGTAGAGTCGATATTTAGAAGTTATTTTTATTGTTTTGGTCCATATTACCTCACCCAAAATATAGAAAGCAAAAAGCATTCAGTAGAATAGATTTGACAGCGATAAACAAGTGCTCACAGCGTCACTGGACGTCATTTACGGACATGATGTCTTATCGAAATATTTATTCTCCTGTACGAGCCCTTGACATTTATAATCGGAATGTCCGATAAACCTTATATTTCAAAAATTTACAGCCAATGGCCTTTCGAATGTTCATAAAAATGTGTTTAAAAATTTGCTGTAAATCGCTTATGAACTTTTCGAGATTTTCGGTAAAACTTTCCCCTTTCACATATTATACCTACATATATATTTCCGTCTTTTGTGTAGCTGTCAAACGTAGTTTGTTATCACGAAAACATGTGACAGTAGTACTGTCATACAAAGAAAATCGACAAATTTTAAAATAACAAAATATTTGTTCTTTTCTTCTGCAATTTTGCAACTCGCAAGGGGTGGCAGTCACAGCTTAAATCGTGTAAACAATAGATGTGTACCGTCGTTCGACCCAGAGCTACATATGCAGAGGAATGCATTCATTACACAGAATGGAGCAGTGTGTCCGTAGGTGCGCAAACATTTTCTAGTGTACGCCGATAATAAACATGGGAAACGGAAAACGCCATCCAGATTTGGGCACGTACGATTTGTTTTTACGTACCGACACTGCGCGGAATTTATTGGTTACTACACAGTGCAGTACACAACACTACTTCCAATCTCATTTCCTGGATTTAGATGGTGTGCCTGGTGCGTACGCGGCTGTGTAAGCCTCCTTGGCTAACTGATCGAAAATACATCCCAGATCAGTGATGCAGCCGGTGGGGTGGAGGGTGGAAGGGGCTATGGGGCTGCAGCCCCCGCCCCCAAGAACTACACTTCTTAACTTCTACTGAATTAAAAGAAAGAGAAATACAGTTCTAAAATATTCCACCCGAGTCCAAACTCCTGGCTTTCAACTGCCTCTGATGGAATATCTATATTATTTAACATGACAAATAAATAAAATGTTTAAATGTTTGTAAAACTTATAGGACTTAACTGTAGGGTCATCAGTCCCTAAACTTAGAAACTACTTATGAACTAGCTTATACTAAAGACAGCACAAACATCCATGTCCAAGGAGAGATTTGAATGGCCGACGGGGAACGGCTTCGCGCATCGTAGCACAGCGCCTCTATGCACTCGACCATTCCGACGCGGCGACAAATAAATCATCACACCTGTAGCTAGAAAAAAACCATACAGACACGGCAATAAAAGGTAAAAAGCAACATATCTGTCTCTCAACGCAGATGGAACCGATTCCACAATTGTTACCAAACCTGTCTATTTTTACCATATCTAGCCAGTATCTAGTGGCTAGCCTGTTATATATGGGAGTAGAAACGGAAGTGAGTGCTCTGAGCGCAGTTTGGACATTTGTTGCTTAAATGTCCGGACGAAGCTTTCCGCAGCGCAGTTTGACTGCGGGTGAAACGGTGCACTGGTGAGAGGCTTAATTCCATTGCGTGCTCAAAAGGAGCGAAATTCTTGCAATGTGCCGTTGCCAGAGACTATTAGTTCAGGGAGACCTTCCGGACAAAACAATTGAAGACAACGCCATAATCGTGCTACTAGAAGTCGTAGAAGATATTGGCACTGCAAATGGGTAACCACTAAAAGGATCAATCACATTACGCCACTTAGTGTTCCAGAAGGAACCAGTATAGTGAATATGCACTCGTTGCCATTGTGAATCTGCTTTTGGCCACGCAAAAAATTTCTGAGGTGGGGCTGACTGGTTGGTAGCGCTCACTGAACTCTGTGACGTCACTGTTCTGTATGGGCGTCCATACACTGCCAAGTACACCCAATGTTCTTGGTGAAGTAAGGTCAATACTTCATTCTGCAAACGTCGCGGAATCAACACACGCGAGTGTCCACTGTCATTTGAAACTAGAATGTCACCTCTATGCACTGAAAGTTAATTTTTTCTAGCAAAGCCGCGGTGGAGCAGCCGAGCGGTCTAAAGCGCTTCGCTGCGGAGCGCGCAGTTGCTCGCCGTTGGAGGTTCGAGTCCTCCCTGGGGCATGGGTGTGTGTGTTGTCCTCAGGTTAGTTTACCTTAGTTTAAGTAGTTTGTAAGCTACGGCCTGATGACCACGCAGTTTGGTCCGACAGATTTACAAACATTTAAACATTTTGATTTTTGAACTTCTAGCGAAATAGCGACGCAAAAGAGAATTTGCAATGTCACGTTGTGGACGAGGCCATCCTGTGCGAATGTAGTGCAGCAAAATTTGTAAATCAGGATCTGTTTCTGGGGCCCGAGCAATTTTCCTACAGTCCAACGGGAAGGATTGCAACAAACTATCTTCCTGTGCATCTATCTGACAAGACGTCTCAGAAGTGTCAAAGTTTTCATCGGGGCCAATCGGAAGACGGAATAGTGCGTCGGTATTTCCGCGGCGAGATGTGGGTCTGTACACAATCTCGTACTGATACTGCGATAAGAAAAATACCTAATGTTGCAATTTGTGTGTCGTGCAAGTAGAAAACAATGACTGGAAAGGCTTGTGGTCAGTGACTAAATAAAATTTTCTCCCTTACAAATAGTACCACCCCCATGAACCACAGACATTGCCGAGGTGGGGTGGCTTGCGTGCCTCAACGATGCAGATAGCCGTACCGTAGGTGCAACCACAACGGAGGGGTATCTGTGGAGAGGCCAGACAAACGTGTGTTTCCTGAAGAGGGGCAGCAGCCTTTTCAGTAGTTGCAGGGGCAACAGTCTGGATGATTGACTGAGCTGGCCTTGTAACATCAGCTAATGTGGCTTTGCCACACGGTTACTGCGAACGGCTGAAAGCAAGGGGAAACTACAGCCGTTACTTTTCCCGAAGACATGCAGCTCTACTGTATGAAAATATGATGATGGCATCCTCTCGAGTAAAATATTCCGGAGGTAAAATAGTCCCCCATTCGGATCTCCGGGCGGGGACTACTCAGGAGGATGTTATCATCAGGAAAGACAATACTGGCATTCTACGGATCGGAGCGTGGAATGTTAGATCCCTTAATCGGGTAGGAAAATTAGAAAATTTAAAAAGGGAAATGGATAGGTTGAAGTTAGATATAGTGGGGATTAGTGAAGTTCGGTGGCAGGATGAACAGGATTTCTGGTCTGGTGAGTACAGGATTATAAATACAAAAACAGTTGGGGGTATCACAGGAGTAGGGCTGATAATGAATAAGAAAATAGGAATGCGGGTAAACTACTATGAGCAGCACAGTGATCGCATTATCATTGTCAAGATAGATACGAAGCCAACACCGACAACAGTAGTACAGGTTTATATACCAACTAGCTCTGCCGATGATAAGGAGATCGAAGAAATATATGAGGAGCTAAAGGAAATTAGTCAGACAGTTAAGGGAGAGGAAAACTTAATTATGATGGGAGACTGGAATTCGGTAGTAGGAAAAGAAAGAGAAGGAAAAATAGTAGGTGAATGTGGACTGGGCAGAAGGAATGAAAGAGGAAGTTGCCTGGTAGAATTTTGCACGGAACATGATTGAATTGTAACAAACACGTGGTTTAAGAATCACAAAAGAAGATTGTATACTTCGAAGAGACAAGGAGACACCGGAAGGTATCAGATAGATTTTATAATGGTAAAACATAGATTCCGGAACCAGGTTATAAACTGCAAGACATACCCAGTGGCAGATATAGACTCTGATCATAACTTGTTAGTCATGCACTGTAGGCTGAAACTGAAAAAACTGCAGAAAGGAAAATAAGGAGATGGGACCTAGATAAATTGAAGGAACGTGAAGTTCTGGTGAATTTCAGAGGGAGATTTAGGCAACAATTGACAGAAACAGGGGGAAATAAAACAGTAGAAGAGGAATGGGTAGCATTGAGAGATGAAATAGTGAAGGCAGCAGAAGACAAAATAGGTAGAAAGGCAAGACCTACAAAAAATCCTTGGATAACACAGGAAATACTAAATATAGTTGATGAAAGGAGAAAATATAAAAATGCAGTAAATGAAACAGGCAAATGGAGTACAGATGACTAAGAAATAAGATTGATAGGAAGTGCAAAATGGCTAAGCAGGAGTGGCTAGAAGCCAAATGCAAATCTTTAGAAGAATGTATAAGAAGGGGAAAAGTAGATACCGCCTACAGGAAAATCAAAGAGACATTTGGGGACAAGAAAAGCAATTCTACGAATATCAAGAACTCAGATGGGAAACCAGTTCTCAGCAAAGAAAGGAAAGCTGAAAAGTGGAAAGAATACATAGAGCAGCTCTACAAAGGCAATGAACTTAGAGACAATGTTGTAGGAAGATGAAATAGGAGATACTATACTGAGAGATGAATTTGACAGAGACTTGAAAGACCTAGGTCGGAACAAGGCCCCAGGAGTAGATGACATACCCTCAGAGCTACTAAAGTCTCTGGGAGAGCCAGCCATGACAAAACTATTTGAACTGGTGTGTAGGATGCATGAGACAGGCGAAATACCCTCAGACTTTAAGAAAAATGTAATAATCCCCATTCCAAAGAAATCAGGTGCAGACAGGTGCAAAAATTACAGAACCATCAGTTTGATAAGTCATGGTTGCAAAATTTTAACACGAATTATCTACAGGAGAATGGAAAACCTGGTAGAAGCTGACCTCGGGGAAGATCAGTTTGGATTCAGGAGGGACGTAGGAACCCGGGAGGCAATACTTACCTTACGTCTTATCTTAGAAGATAGATTAAGGAAAGTTATTTACAACTTGTACAAAAACCAGACCGCAGTTATTAGACTCGGGCATGAAAGGGAAGCATCTGTTGGGAAGGGAGTAAGACAGGGTTGTAGCCTTTCTCCGATGCTGTTCAATTTGTACATTGAGCAGGCGGTGAAGGAAAGCAAGGAAAAATTTGGAATAGGTATTAAAGTTCAGGGGGAAGAAATAAAAACATTGCGTTTTGCTGATGACATTGTAATTCTTTCTGAAACAGCAAAGGACTTGGAAGAGCAGTTGAATGGAATGGACAGTGTGTTGAAGAAAGCGTATAAAATGAACATTAACAAGAGCAAAACAAAAATAATGGAATGTGATCTTAGAAAATCAGGTGATGCTGAAGGAATTAGATTAGGTAACGAAACAATGAAGGTGGTAGATGAGTTTTCTTACTTGGGTAGTAAAATAACATGCGATGGTCGCAGTACAGATGATATAAAATGCAGAATGGCAATGGGAAGAAAAGCATTTTTGAAAAAGAGAAATTTGCTAACATCGAATAGTAATTTAAGGGTAAGGAAGACTTTTCTGAAGACATTTGTGTGGAGTGTTGCCTTGTACGGGAGTGAAACATGGACGATAAGCTGTGCGGACAGGAAGAGAATAGAGGCTTTTGAAATGTGGTGTTACAGAAGAATGCTGAAGATTACGTGGGTAGATCACATATGTCATGAAGAGGTACTGAACAGAATTGGCGAGAAAAGGAATTTTTGGCATACCCTGACTAAAAGAAGGGATCGCTTGGTAGGACACATTCTTAGACATCGAGGAATCGTAAATTTAGCATTGGAGGGAAGTGTGTGGGGTAAAAATCGCAGAGGGAGGCCAAGAGACGCGTATAGTAAGCAGATTCAAGTGGATGTGGGTTGCCGTTCTTATGAGGAGATGAAGAGGCTTGATCAGGATAGAGTAGGGTGGAGAGCTGCATCAAACCAGTCTCCGGACTGAAGACCATAACAACAACAACAACAACAAATAGTAATTGAATTTTGTGAGACCACACACTATTGCTAAAGCTTTCTTCTCAATTTGAGAATAACGGCACTGTGTGTCTATGAAAAGTTTAGACGCAGTCGCTATCGGACGGTCCGTATCCCCATGTCAATGTGACAATACTGCTCCTAGACCAAACGATGACGAGTCCACTTACAAAAGAACTGGTTTTTCTGGATCTAATGCACCAAACATCGATCACTGAGCAATACATATTTTAACTGCTGAAATGCGCGTTGGCTTTCGTCTGTCCAAACAAAACAAGCATTTTTACGGCGTAGCCGATGCAAAGGGGCTGCAATTTGTGCTGCGTTTGGAATAAACATAATATAGTACGTTAACATTCACAAGACGGACTGTAATTCTTTCACATCTTTTGGTGCCGGCAGGTCGTGAATGGCAAGCAAATGTTATTGCATGGGATGCACACCTTGACTGTTTATCACGTGTACTAGATACTGCAGTTCCGGTTGAAAAATTCACACTTATCTAAGTGACATTAGAGACCTTCATCTGACAAAACTTGAAATAATTTTCTCAAATTTGCAATGATTTCTTCCGGTGTACGGTCTGACACAACTATGTCGTCCAAGTAGTTTGAACAACAAGGCACCCGAGCTGTAAGCTGTTCCAGATATCTTTGAAAAATTGCGGGCGCGGATGCACTGCCAAACGGTATACGCAAATATTTAAAACCCAGATGAGTATGTACAACACAAATTTTCTGAGATTCTCCGTGGAGTGGCAGCTGAAGGTAGGCATTGCTCAAATCTATTTCTGAGAAATATTTTCCTGCACCTAATGTGTCCATTAAATCTTCTGGTACGGCAAAGGATAACTGTCTACAACTGTTTGTGGATTCAGCCTTTAAATCAACACAAATGCGGATGCTACCTGACGGCTTCGGCACAATTACAAGCGGACTCGCCCACTGGCTAGCTTGTATTGGTTCTATTGCACCATTTTCTTGCAATGTGCGCAATTATTGTGCTACTTTGTCGCGTAAAGTTAGCAGTACATAACGAGCTTTGCAAAATTTTGGTGTGGCATTTTCCTTGTTAGTTTTTCCTAGTCCTGCAGAGAACAAATCTGGGAAGTCTTTCAGCAACTTGTCTTACACTGTCCTTAGCATCAAAATTGTTCACAACTAAGACATTGTCTTACACAGTAAAACCAAAAAGATCAAAAGAATCAAAACCAAAAATATTCTCTCCGTCGTAAGAGTTAAGCACTTGAAATGTTACTGTGCGCATTTGCGAACGGTATACTGCAGGTAGTGAACACTGTCCTGGTACAGGAATTTCATTGCCATTATACTCTGTTAACCTTGTTTTAGCGCGAGAAAGTCGCGGCGATCCTAACTGTTTATAAGTTTTGTGATTGAGCAATGTCACTGATGCACCTGTGTCTAGTTGAAATTTTGCAGGAATGTCATTCATACGCAAACTTAAAAGCTGTGTGTGTGTGTAGCTTAATGTTGAACCTATCGTTAAATCAGACAACAAATTGTTCCTTAACACAGCAATTTGGTTTAATTATGGCCCTGATATTGATGTGTATACTGTTAAATAAGAAACAGTGCATTAAACTGATTATGTGCGCAACGGATCTTTTAACAAAACAGCTGTGGCAAGTCACCAAAAACAGACACTGACTATACTCAAAAATTTGACTGCGAGAAAGATATTACAAACCACTTTGTTAATGTTTGACTGGGAGAATTTTATGCAGATCAGTACCTGGTTATCAAAGTTCAGTATCATAATCACTTAATTGCAGTGTTGCGTAACAATCATTTACTATGGCACAAATAACGAAATCTGTTCAACAAGATTACCAAAATCAATACTGCACTTTAAACCCACAAATAAATAATTATCAAATGAAGGAAGTAGGTTAATCTTCTAACTACGTAGGCTAAACGAAACAGGAAAGATAGGTCAACTTTATTACTTATTATTAATAATCACCATTACATTACCTACATAATACAACTTTTTCCTAATGACATCAAATGCAATTACCTTCATTCCAGCGGTGGTACAACGTTTTCTTAGTAATAAAAAATACAATATATATTCCAAATACAATCAAATCAACTTGCTGGCACAGCAGCCTCTGCTCTACATCGGAGCCATAGACACAACTCAACTGCTCTCTAAGCGAGCTGAACCACAAGTGCTACTCTCTCTCTGCGCGAGCTACAATGCTATGCGATACATGATCTTTGCCAAAGATGAAACCACAGACTTAAGTACACATATCGATACTCATAGTAGAAGCAACTTTATACATTTCCTTGCAAGCAAGTTACTCGACACAAAAACAGGAGGCACGATATAAGACGTTTTCTTACATTTTTTATGGACACGTTTCAAACTGACATACATTTTTCTAGCCTGGCATACAAAATGTGCTACTTCTGTATCCTTGTTGTTTTGAGGGACAGCCACTAGTTTCGAAAACACTGCATTTATTGAATAAGTATTGTCTTTCCGTGTTTGGGCCAGGAGGGCAACTTCTGTTTCTTTTGCTGCAACCAAACTGTTTGCATATGACCTTTCTTGCCGCATGCATAACATTTCGCTGACCGGGACGGACAGTTCTGCCTTGTGTGCCATGAGAAACATTGTGAGCAAGACTTCACTTGCTGATTTGGCAAGGTTTTGTGTCTAGCAACTTGTTTACGCTTTGAGCGGGCAGGCGGAAATGCACGGCGGCCAACCTCGCGTTCGCCGGCTCGTGACGTAGTTACAGTACACAGTGGAATTGAATCAAAGCTTTACGCTGTCACTGTACCTGAATCGTACTGCTCCAAAATTTGTTCTACTTGATGGAACGACGGATCTGACATTTTGAGAATCTGCTCCCGAAGTCTGACATCATTTACATTGTAGACAATAGCGTCACGTAACATCACATCTGAATACAAAACTATTATCTTATGCATAGCACAGAATCATTCAACGATGATGCATTAACTTTTATTTATGAAAGCTATTCTTTTCAGTAACATTAGATAACAGCAGTTACTTAGTTCCAGAACAATAAGTTTGTATAGGTTAGATTACCGTCTTTTGCAATTGTAAATTAGTCTGTAAAGGAAACTGCAGGTAAAACTCTTCTATTACCCTGTCTTGAGTATTAGTCAAGTGTTTGGGATCCCTACAAGATATGTTTATAGGAGGACATAGAGGCGGTTCAGAGGAGGGCGCTAGGTTTATAACTGGTAGATACGATCAATGCGCGAGTGTTATCAAAACGATTCGCGAACTCAAATGAGAGTTGCTGGAAGGAAGAGAAACACAGTTGAAGAAATTTAGAAGGCCGGAATTTGAGGCTGACTGGAGAACGATTTTACTGTCGCCAACCTACATTTCACGCCAAGACCACAAAGATCAGAGAGATTAGGGTTCGTTCGGATGTATACAAGCATTCATTTTACCCCCTTTCTATATGGGAGTGAAAAATGACAGCAAGTTACTAGTAGTTGTAGTGAGTACCCTCCGCTACACACCTTTGGGTGGATTGCGGAATATGTATGTAGATGTATGTAGATGTAGTCTTATTCTGACCCGACGCGTTTCGATTTATTTCAAAGCATCTTCTATGGTCATTTCGTTTTACATTTTTGTGTGGTTTATAGTCAGTTCGATCATGAAACATTCTATTGCTATGGATTTATTTTATTTTAAATAAAATGAACTATTGTGATTACTCACGTTTTTTATGTTGCCCTCTTCATTGTGTTTTTGTAAGCGCTGTGTAAATAAGTGTGAGTGAGAATAACTAGGTCCGAGTTTAACGAAGAATTGTACCGAATATTTCTTTATAAAAATGCCGTATAAACAAACGAGTAACAACTAATACGTGATTCCTAACGGCAATGATTTCTCTTTAATTAACTTCAAATAACAGAAATTTATGTACTAGCATATCAAATCGACATTCAAATGAGAATAACTTGATGTCGTATTCCAAAAACTATTTTCTGTTCTTATTGTTTCTTTGTTAGATATCAACTTGAATGATCATAGACAGTAACACTTAAATATGAAAGCAAGTAGATTACTGACTTAGATGGGGATAATTTATCAGTTTATGTCAGTCGCAAACCGAGAGCAGTAAGCAATACGGTAAAACAGTATTTACAAAAATCGTAGATGTTATGGTACGAATAGTTATTTATTGTTGTGATGTACTTATCGTAATCTAACGTTTTAAAATACTTGTCTCACAGTAATACGTTTTGCAGAGTGTGTCTTGTGTTTCTAAGTTTTATCCGTGTAGTTTTAGTCCCGCTACCGCCTTTTTATTTTCAGTGATTAACCAATAATTACAATTTGAAACTTGTTAATTTTGAATCAAATCTATTACATGGTGAGGTGGCACCCGTTTCATTATTTCATTTCCACAACTTATTAATTTATACCTGTTTACATTCTACTTTATAAGCCTTAAACAATTCTTAAAATACTTTCCAAACGTTTTTATCGATCGTTGTTGCTTCAGGGAAGTGTCAGCAACGGTTTGATTATAACTACCCATGCTATATCGAGTTTAATACTTCGGAGCAGATGGCTTCGCCATACAATCAGGGAAATTAGGTACACTAGTCAATTATAGCACTAGTCACCAATAGTTTTAGGGGTGTGCTAAGCAATGACTTTACTGATTCTTCTGGTGATTATTTGTAGGTACACCTTGTAATCTGTATACAATAACCTTGTTACTTGATAGCTGTTGTAGTCTTCCATCCAAGAACTGGTATGATGCAGCTCTCCACGCTACTTGTGCTACTTAACCCTCTTCATCTCCGAATAAGAAAGACAACCTACATCTCTTTCAAATTGCTTACTGTATAAGTCTTTCGGTTTTTCTCCGTAACTATATCTACATAAATACTCTGCAAATCAAACTGAAGTGCATGGCAGAGGGTCATCGACTGCTTTTATGATATTTATCCACCGTTACTTTTTGTAATAGCATGCGGGAAAAAGAAACACTTCGAATGATTTTGCTTTTTTTATGATGATGATCATGTCTCCATATGTACGTGGATGATAACAAATCATATTCGCATTCAGAATTCATCGAACCGCTTTTATATTTTTCTCCACGGTTTTATTCTCTCAAAGAGCGGCGGAAAAAGGAACACCTAAATCTTTCGGTTTTTGAAAGATTTCTCTTATTTATTATGATGATCATGTCTCTATATTTTCGAATTCAGAAGAGGAAGCTGGTGAAAGAAATTTTGCAAAATATTTCACCGCAACGAACAACGCCTTTGTTTTAGTTCATTTTCACCTCAAACTCGTGCATCACATCTGTGACACTCTGCCCCTATGTCGCGATAATGCAATACGAGTTGCTCTTCCGTGAACTTTCTTTATACTCTCCGTCAGTCACACTCGATGGGTATCCCACAATGCGCAGAAATACTCCAAAATGGGACGTACAAGTGTACTGTTGTCAATTTCTTCAGTAGCACTGTTGCATGTTCTGGATTTTTACCCCCCTTTCACCCCCTCCACTTCCATCCAATGCTAAAATGTCGATTTTTTTTTGCCTGAGTTTGTGTCCTACCAATCGATCCCTTCTTTTAGACAAGATATGCCAAAATTTTATTTCACGGCTGTTATGTTCAGTATCTCCTTATTGGTTACAAGATCTACTTACCTAATCTTCAGCATTCTCCTGTAGTACCAAATTTCAATAGCGTTTATCATTTTTCTGACTGAACTCTATAGCGTCCATCTTTCAATTTCGTAGAAGACTACACTCCAGACATTTGCATTCACAGAAAAGACATTGAAACACTTAAATTGTTATTTGATTTCACAATTTTTTCTTCCCCTTTTCTTCTCTACTTCAGCCATTAAAACTTAATTTGCTACCAAATAATAAAACTCATTTACAACATTTACTGTGGCGTTACCTAATCTAATTCCTTCAGCATTTGCCGAATTTCTTAGATTACATTCCATTACACCTATTTTGCTCTTGTTGATGTTCATCTTACACACCATTTTCAAGACCCTGCCCATTCCGTCCGATTCCTTTTCCAGGTCGTTTGTTGTCCCTCATAGTATTACAATGTCATAGTCGAAGTGAAAAAACTCTTATTTCTTCTTCCTGAACTTTAACTGCATTTCCAAATTTCTCGTTGCTCTCCTTCACACCTTTCCCAGTATACAGATTGAATAACATTGGGTAAAGACTACAGTCATATTTTACTACCTTCACAACCGCTGCGTTTCTTTCATGCCCTTCGACTTTTATAACTCCTGTCTGGTTTTTGTTAGTGTCGTAAATAACTTTTCATTGCTTATATTTTACCCATACCACTTTTCCAAAGCCTTCTGCATATCTCCATACGTTTCTCATTCCTCATCGTATCTTCTAAACTAAGTCGAGATGTATCGTCTCGCGTGTTCCTAAATTACTCATTATAGTGATGGTTCCGTTAATTTCACCCTTGTCTTTAAAATTGGGATTATTACATTACACTTGCAGTGTGAGTCTATTTCACGTGTGTCATACACGTTGCGCACCAGTCGAAACAGTTTCTTCATGACTGGCTGACCCAAGGATACAAGCAGTTCAGAAGTCATATCATCTACTCTAGGCACCTTGTTTGTACTCAAACTACTATTTAAATAATTTAGCGCTGGTATTAATGCTACATAAAACTATGTTTTAAATTTTTTACCTTTATTAAGACTTGTTCTACTAGTTACTGATGGTATTTTATTTCCTACGTGTGTTTACTTCTTCCTTCATACCCGTAAAAACATCATCTTAGGTGCAAACGAATGACAAAAACTAGCACGCTGTTTCAACGAAAAAATCATAGGTTGTTCAGCATTTCCGCTCATAAAAGTCAACCACGCAACAAAATACGTGCCCTTTTGCGTAGGATCGTGTCATGAAATATTATCGGAATCCATGTTACGCGCGGGACACTGCGTACCTGGGCAGCTATAATATTTCTGACTAGTGTAATTTGCACGAACTCCACCGTACAGTATATTAAATAATGTTTTTCTAGCGATTGCTCAAAGAGTTCCAGTTCAAAACACTATTCCGCTGCCTTCCAGGTATCGCAGACGAACACGATAATTTCCCGACGCTCGTGCGTGAGTGAGCGTTAAATACGCAAGAGGCGAAGCTCGGGTAATTGCGACGTCGCGATAAATTCTCCGCCAGCACACTTTTTTTTTATTTTCCTTACTCGGAGCGATTTTCGTAACAGCGGTAGCGAAAACGCGGCCACAAACATCGGAGGGCCCGAGGGGATATTCCATTTCATAATTCTCGTCTCCGGAACGGGCATAAACAAGGATGTTTATTCGCCGCCCCCGGAATGCCAGGGTGTCCGGCGCGCCGTTTGTCGATTCGGTAACTGGGGGGCTGGCAGCGGAGCGGGCAGTGCCGGCCACGAGTTCATTACGGCCCGACGTGCGGCCGGAGCCACAAATCTACGGCCGCTGCTCTCGCGCCCTTTTATTTATAAATAGCTGTCTAATTCCACGGGAGCGCCGTAACTTTAAATTAGACTGCGCCCGGCGACATTTATGCCCGTGACGACTCCGGTTAGTCGCTACCTTGTAGTGAGCTTTCCCCCCGGCGATCTAATTTTGATTTACGCCCAGTGACCGGGCCGGCCGCGGGTAGTCGCCTCACGTGGCCAGTCGCCTGACAGGTATGGAATCTTCGGGAGTGAGACGTTACCTATAGCAGGAGTCGGCAACATGTCGGTTGCGATCTAGCTTATGTGGGAGATCGCGGGAGTGGCGAAAGAGCAGAAGAAAATCTGTCGAATAAAATTTACAATTGTTGAAACTTCCTGGCAGATTAAAATTGTATGCCGGAACCGGAATTCGAACGTGGGACCTTTGTCTTTCACGGGCAAGTGGCTTACAGAGTGAGATATTTCGGCACGCTTCATGGTCTGTCCTTACAACTTTACTGCCAGTACCTCGCCTACTACTTTCCAAACTTTACAGGGCCGCGGTGGAGTAGCCGAGCGGTCTAAAGCGTCTCGCTGCGGAGCGCGCGGTTGCTCGCCGTGGAGGTTCGAGTCCTCCCTCGGGCATGGGTGTGTGTGTTGTCCTTAGGTGAGTTTACCTAGGTTTAAGTAGTTTGTAAGCAGTTTGGTCCGATAGATTTATATACATTTGAACATCTGATTTGAAACTTCGCAGAAGTTCTCCTGCGAACAAAGGAGCACTAGCACTCCTGGAGTCCGCCTCCGTAGCGCCGGCCGCGGTGGCCGAGGGGGCTAAGGCGCTCCAGTCACGGTCTGCACGGCCACTACGGTCGGGGGTTCGAATCCCCCCTCGGGCATGGATATTTGTGCCGTCCTTAGTATTAGTTAGTTCTTAAGTAGTTTGTAAGTTTAAGGACTGATGACCCCGAAGTGAAGTCCCATAAGTTCTACAAACATTTGAACATTTGAACATTCGCCTCCGTAGCCCGGTGGACAGCGTGGTAGATTTCTATGCAGGAGGTCCGGGTTCGATTTCCGCTCAGGTTGGAGATTTTCTCCACACGGGAACTGGTGTTCGGTCGTCCTCATCATCATTTCATTATTATCCTCAACAGGCAAATCCCCATGTGACGTCACGTAAAGACTTGCACCAGGCAGGCCGAACACGATCCCAGGCGGAGAGTAACGGTCAAAAATGCTACACGAAATCGTCGTAGCTCTGCTGGAAGAAAGTATATGGTAAAGTCACAGACTAAGGGGTGTCCACAGAATGAAACTTCCACACTCCAGTGGGGTGTATGCTGATATGAAACTTCCTGTCAGATTAAAATTTTGCGCCGTAACCGGGATCCGGACAAGCTCAGTCGGTAGAGAGCTTACCCGCGAAAGGCGAAGATCCGATCTTCGAATTCCGGATCCGGCACAAATTGTAGTCTGCCAGGAAGGGTAGTATCAGCGCACACTCCGCTGTAAAGTGAAAGTTTCATTTTGGAAATACCCCTCAGGCTGTGGTTAAGCCGTATCTGCACCATATTTTCTTCCAGAAGTGCTAGTCTCAAATGTTTCAAATGTTTGTAAATCCAGTGGACCCAACTGTGTCGTTATTAGTCCGTAGCTTACAAACTACTTAAACTAAGGTAAACTAACATAGGGACAACGCAAACATCCATGCCATAGGGGGATTCGAACCACCGACGGCGAATGGCCGAAGTGCTAGTCCTGCAAGATTCGCAAGAGAACTTCTATGAAGTTTGGAAAGTGGGAGGCGAGGGGCGAGGTCCTGGAAGATGTGTGAGAACGGACCGTGAAGCGTACCGGGATAGCTCAGTCGGTAGAGCGCTTGCCCGAGAAAGGCAAAGGCCCCAAGCTCGAATCCCGGCTTGGGCATACACTTTTAATCTGCCAGGAAGCTTGATATAAGCGCACACTCCGCAGAAGAGTGAAAGTTTAATTCTGTTTACAATTGTTTTTCTTAGCATTGAAAATGCGCGCTCGTTATACACACTGGCGTGTGTTTGAGGACATGGGTTGCCAATACAAAATGAGCCCCCCCCCCTTCGCATTGTTCGCCAGACTTATTGCTCCAAAAATGCCGACTTGCCGAGAAAGTAGCTCTTTGCCATCTGCGTCGTTCGCTTGTGTTTGCCGTATTAAATAAATTTGCGATATAAAATGCCCAAAATGTGTTGTACTTTCCGTGAGAGTTAAACAGGGCGGGGATGGCCACACGCTATGTCACTGATTGTGCAGCCGCTCCCGTCGGAGGTTCGATTCCACCCTTAATCTCGTATATGTGTGTGGGGGCGGGAAGGGGGGTCCTTAGCATAAGTTACTTTGAAGAGTTTGAAAGTCTAGGAACCGATAGAAGTAGTTTTGTCAGTTAGGTTTGAATATATAAAAACGCCATAAATAAAAGCTTAGAGGTAAGTGGAATTGCAACCACCAAGTTATATGATAAGTACAAATTTAGTAAGTCCATAGTTACGTACGTACAAAAATAATAAAAGACGATTATGACTCTACCCTGCTAAATTGACCATTCGTAAACCTGAAGTTTCTAGATGACGCTGTTTCCATGTGGCTTACACAAAAACGACCATAAAGACAGCCGACTTTTGCACCCACTCTTTGTGAATAGGAAATTCATCAACATCATCGATACTTATTATGCCTTTCGGCGTTCCGTTTGAGGCATAGTCCCCCTAATAAAATTTCTCCATGATCCCCTATCCAATGCTAACGATGCCTCGTCTGATGTTATGACTTTTACTTCAAAATCATTCTTCACCGAATCTAAGTACTTTCTCCTTGGTCTACCTCGACTCCTCTTACCCTCCGCTGCCGAGCCCGTGAGTCTTTTAGGTAACGTTTCTTCTCCCATGCATGTCACATGACCCCACCATTTCAGCCGTTCGTTCTAACTGCTTCGCCTGTGGTGTTCATTCCCTGTTTTCCTTTGATTTCCTCATTGTGGACACCCTCCTACTATTGTCTCCATCTATTAGTACCTGCAATCATTTTTTCTACTTTCATATTTGTAACCTCAACCTTATGAATAAGGTAACCTGTATCCGTCCAGCTGTCACTCTGCTACAACAAAGTTGATCGAAAGATAGAGCGGTGCACTTCTAACTTAGTCTTGGTACTTCCTTCCTTCTTGCAGAAGAGAATAGATATTACCTGAACACTCACTGCATTAGCTTTGCTGCACCTCGATTACAGTGTGCTACGTTGCTCCACTTTGAGAAAATACATCCTAGCTACTTGAAACTGCCTACCTCTTCTAACTTTGTTTCTCCCATTTGTCACACAATCTGTTTAAACTCATTCCCACAGACATTACTTTTGTTTTGGAAATGCTGATCTAGGAAATTCAGTTTTATGAAAATCGTGGAGGACTCTCATATGGACAAATCAGGCACTGACTGGATAACGTGCGTCAAGACACAGATTTCGCGCCTTTCAAAAGGGGAACCATATGCTGATTCTTCAGAAGCTGGTACTTCAAACACTGATCATAGGGACGTATTCATATAAAAAGGTTATGCTCTCGAAAACGTTTACAGGTGCTGACGAAGATGGTCTCAGGTGGAAATCTTTGCCAAGAAAATCACTTACTTCATGACGTCAAAAGACGATTTCTTCCACTTAGAGTAAGATCTTTATTGAAGCTCGCGGATCAGGTGCATTTATGAATCTCAGATCATATTGCAGAATAGAAATGATATTTAATTTATTATTACAAAGAGTAGATGCGGAAGAAGAAAGACTGACAATAAATCATAAAAAATATTTATTTAAAAAATTCTCCTGATATTGTAGCCACCGTGGAACAATTGCCATCCGATTTTGAAGAAAGTATTTGGTGATACGATCTGATTTTTTACCATATTACGGTCTGATAACTTCACACAACTAAGGACTAAATTACTTTTTGTCATTCTTCCTGCATCAAATTAAAGCAAGCATTGCTCTAACAGATAATTTGAGTACTAATTGAAATAAGATAAAAATTCCTGTAAACACAGGTCCGAAAACTTTCTGAGGTAAGTACATGTTTATACGAAGGGCTGTAGAATTTCACAAGTATGCTGCATATCCAAATTTTATTTGCTGAAGAGGCACCGTTCACAAGACAGGCGTTGTGAATTTCCGTAACCTTCATATATGGGCAGATATAATTCCTAGCAGTTCAGAAAAGAGGGCATCAACACCGATTGTCAATCAACATATATACTTGTCGATATATTGATAGGGCCATACGTTCTACAACAAAGGTTAGTTAAATGGGACGCGTTTCCTGGGCTTCGTCAGTAATGTATTGTTTATCATGCTAGAGTATGTAAAGCGTCAGAAATGATTACAGATGTGGTTGATGCAAGATGCCAGACCAATAAAGTTTCGTCATAACGTGCGTGAACATCTGTCGCAGATATTTCACAACTGCCGGAATGGTTTGCGAGACGCCAGTCTCCTTGACTTTTGGTTACGGGACCACTTGAAGGAAATGGTCTGCGTAACTCCAGTCAACGATGTGCAGACGCTACAGCATCCCGCCTTCAGTGCGCACCAGCAAGTACTGCAAAGGTCTAATACTTCAGAGAGTGTGATATTCCTTACGTCGAAGGGGAGAAGAATGCTTTGTCATGAATGGGCGCCAAGTAGAACACCTGCTATAAACCCGTTTTTATCTGAGAAAGTATGACTTTATTGGACTTCTTTCGATGATTACTACCATGTCTCAAGGCGTTCGACATTTTTGCACCCTGTATATGAAGAAACTTATCAGTTTCTTACTAATGCATACAAATTTACAGTTTTATTCCGAACATGATGAAATTTTGCACACATTATCTTCAAAACAAAAGTAAGTTTACCGTATACCTACAATTTTGTAAGTTACATTTGCGGACGGGACTTAACTACTGCTTTCCAAAAACGTTTGACCGGTGACTATGAAAGTTGTTACCCATATGTAATTTTCCACAGAAATGGTCTCTTCTAGACTTGCGCATAATAGTTCGCGATCGGGAGCGCTCACTTTAGTTCGCGGCTCTGCCGCGAACTAGTTCGCTCTTTTAGTTCGTCTGCTCCCAGTGACGGCTGAGCGGCGTAGTCTGCGCGTACAGGTGAAGGGGGAAGTTGCCCCACCTAGCTGTTTCATGCGCTTGCTGCTTGAGCCGCTAACGATATCACGAAAACCAAAAGAAACAGTTCGTGGATAATTTCTCGCTTTTATGTTTAGAGTTATCTCTATATCTTGGCATTATGGAATTTATTAGTCTGATATTGCAGAGTGCAGAACACATCAAGACAGAAATTTTGTAGCACTGAACTATGTAATCTAGCAGGCAGACGCTCACCTTCAAATGACTCATCAGCAGAAGGCAAACACCTGATTCTTAATTCTGCTACGCTCCCTCTCGCTATTTCCCTTCGGTCTTCGGAAAAGAATCCAACGAACTATGAAGCGAGATACGTTTGGCATAATCGTCCGCTGCTCCTAGTTCGTCCGCTGCTCCTAGTTCGTCCGCTCTTTTTGGCTTTTACTACCGCTACTAAAAGAGCTCTTTTTTATGACAGCTTTTTTATATAATGAATCAGTGTTGCCAAAGCGTGTGCTATTACCCGTATTTTTGGGAAATTTGACAATTTTTGACATTTGACAATTTTTGGGCAATAAACCAGCTATTTAGACGAATGGGTGATACAATGGTATTGAACTACTTTGCATACAGAGTACTAGTAGTACTTTATTTCTAAAATGGATTTCTTGTAGCAGAGAACTATGAAACTACAGCTGAGCTGCATCTCAGCTCCAAATGAAGGTAACTGGCAGAAGGGAATCATGCGATTCTGCTCGCTCTCGCGCCCTGTCGCTGTTCCCCGTCAGTCTTCGGAAAAGGAGCGGACGAACTAAGAGGCGAGGGATCTGTGAACTAGTTCGCGTAGTTCACCTGTGGGAGCGCTCTTCCGAACTAGTTCGTTCGCGAACTACACAAGACTAGTCCCTTCCCCCCACGACCACTGCGTGGTATGTGGCAGAGTGTATCTTGTAATAATGACAATCAGTCAGGAGAAGGTGGAGATCGAATAAGGAAGGAGGAGGATACAGAGAGGAGGGAGAGATGGATCGACGGGAGGCGCGAGAGGAGATAACTGAACAAATGATTGATTGGAAATAATAAATACTCAGGCTTGTGATATTTCTGGCTTGTATGCATCATAATCGTTTTCTAAGCAAGTGGATACAGAGCTTTATGCAGCTGACGCAGAGCTGTATGAGGTACCGATAACAGTTGGTACAGTAGGTACTGTTCCCGTGGGAAAGGCTCTGCTGTGATTGGTCAGTGCGTGCGGAGGCTAGGTCCCAAAGTTAATTTCTTCTTCGCTTGAAATTAAATACATTTTTCATTCATATTTACTTGATTTCCTGAAGACGTCATCTCTCAATAGCAAGCTACCATTATGTCGTTTCCGATCATTTAAAATCACGCAAATCATTCAACAAAAGTGAAACGAAAGAGCAGACGAAACGTTTCGGGCATGTTTTGGCACGAGTTAGCGCGCCAGCGGGCCGATGTGGATAGCGCTGCTGGTCACTCCGGTTTCGGCAGTCATCACGGACAGACGAAAATGTTCAAATGTTTGTATAGCTTATGGGACTTAACTACGGGGTCATTAGTCCCTAAGCTTACAAACTACTTATGAACTAACTAATCCTAAGGACGGCACAAATATTCATGCCCGAGGGGGGATTCGAACCCCCGACCGTAGTGGCCGTGCAGACCGTGACTGGAGCGCCTCAGTCCCCTCGGCCACCGCGGCCGGCTCGGACAGACGCGCTGTCCAATGCGGTCGGTAATAGAGTAGTAATAGATCATATAATAGTCAACTTAAGTCTCGTTAAAGGAACATCAATCGTCATGTTAATCAGTTTCATTTTTATTAAATGTGCAGTTGCTTTGTTTCTGCGTAAATAAAGTGGCTTCCTTCAAACATCTGTTTTATAAGACTGGTTTCTCGCTAATTAACCAAACAGCCTCATCATCAAGAACAAAAGATGTGCGTGCCGTCTTGTGCTCTGGGGACACTGTCTGTGAAGACAACAGGCTGGTGAACATTTTATTTAGAGTTTCTTGACTTTCACTGAGGCAAATTAAAGGTACTACGAAATCTCACGAGTATTGCACTTTCTATTTCTAAATATTTATTGTAGTTGTCACACCAAAATTTTGCTTTTAAAGAAAATTTTTCTATTCGGAACAGGAAAGAGTTAGTTGGTCTTTTGAGTGACGAAACGTTCCAGCCGGCAGAATTCTGTTATCTCTTGATATTAAAAACTTGTGTACAAATTTTCCGATCAATGAGACTATTACACTAATTGTAAACAACCTTTACAGACAGCATCGGCTCACCGCAGGTGAGATTACCGAAATCGTTACGCTGTTACAATTAATATCATATAACTATTTCTCATTTAATACTGAGTATTATAAACAGCACAAGGGCTTAGCCATGGGTAGTTGCTTGGCGGACTTCATCGCCGATGTTTTCGTGAACAGCTTAGAAACAGATTATCTCAAAAGTAACACAGATAGATCCAAACAAATTGCTTTTTATAGGCGCTACGTAGATGACATTTTTATCATCTTCAGTGGTACCATAGACGAGGTCCCGGCTACTGGAAAATATTATTTTACTTCACCCTCAGATAACCTTCACGCATGAAATTATGGATCATAATAAAACTCTTAATTATCTAGATTTGCAGTTGCAACCTGAAGGAAGTAAAATATAATTTGACATTTTTCGCAAACCCACAACAAGCGACTCCATCATTCATTCCTCTTTATGCCACCCATATCGGCACAAGAGGAGTTTCTTTAAGTCAATGATTCATCGCATCACAGAACTCCCTTTAACGCAACGCTCCATTGAGAATGAATTAGCAAATCTCAAGTATATCGCGTTTAGTAATGAATGAAAGTAAAATATAATATACCACCTTTATAAAGAATGAACTGCTAGTACACAATCAAAAATCCCGAAAGCCCTGCTACCCACTAGAAACAGAATTGTTAAAATCCCGTTAGTAGGCAAACTATCATATGGCCGGGCTAAGTTATTTAAGAAATATGATGTCGATGTCGCCTTTTCGTCCACTAACAAAGTTCAGCATAAGTACATTCATAATGAACTGCCTAATTACGATAAATATGCTGACTCCGGTGTCCACAGAATCGAATGTGTAGGTTGTGATGATGCATCATATGTGGGCCAAATGGTAGAAAATTTCGAACTAAATACAGCAAGCATTTACTTAATAAGAAAGGACAAGTTAAGCACCTTTCAACCTTTGCCGAGCACCTTAAATCGAGTGGCCATCAGCCACCAGCTTTGGAGAATTTATGTGTACTCCAAAACGCCCGCAAAGGCAAAAAGCTCGACCTGTTGGAAGAAACTGAAATTATCAAACACTCAAATGGGGAGAAAGGCACTTTTTTGAACGATCAGTTGGTTAGTAAAAACCAAAATTATTATGACGTCATGGTACCCAATATATTATTCCACAAATAATGTATATTTTTGTTTTGAGAATGATACCATCTCCTTGTACCCTATTGTATAAGTGATTAACCAGTTTATTAACTACATCAGATTTCAAGAGTAGTTCGACCACTCCATTATTGGAGATCTTATATTAGAATTGTCACACGATCCCATCTACATCTCACTTTATAAGTGGTTAAGCCTATTTTCCTGTAATTGCACTAGGTTTTACTAGTACTTTATATTTTCATATCTTCACGGATTTTATGAATCGTAATTTCTGTTATGTTAAATCGTATTCCTTTTAATTGCACCTGTTCAAAAATGCAAGGCTTATGGAACTCAACTACAGGGTCATCACTCCCTAAACTTACGAACTACTCATAAACTAACTTATATTAAATACGACACAAACATCAATGCCCGAGGGAGGATTCGAACCTCCGACGTGAGAGGCCGCGCGCCTGTAACGTGGCGCTCCAGACCGCGCGGCTACTCCCACGCGTAATTGAACCTGTTGTGACTAGAATTTTATTGTTTTAGACACTAGTTTTGAGTAGTTTTCTTAATATTTTATGGCTGCACAAGGTTGCGATCTCGCAGCTACTCCCTAGTTGTTTGGCATTATTTTAATGTCATGAGTTTTTCACTGTTTAATTGATTTTACAATTATGTCCCTGGTGCTCTTCACTACACCGGCGAACAACGTCATCTACCCACCATGACGGTCACTAAATCATTTGCGCGTACGGCTTCGAATCTGTTTTGGCCCGCAACGAGGTCGGCAGCCATCGCCGGCCGCATTCTATCTGGCCGCTCTGTCCTGTGCGCAACATGTTTCTGGTTTCGCGTAACGTAAGTCACTCCATTTTGATGTCATGATGTCGCGCATTTGCATTTAGCAGCTTGGTATAGCACAATGATTCCCAAAGTGGTCTATATAGACCCACAGGGGTCGATTTCTATCTGAAATGCATATGTAGTCTAAAGGAAGGTTCTTTTATAGCTCTAACGAGTACATCGGTTTCAAATACCACGTCAGCGGAAAACAATTGGGGGTCTATTTGTTGTAAGTGGGGGTCTACGATAGTGGTTCACATTAGGAAGATCGCAACCGAAATTCAGAATTATTCTCATAATGCTGAAGATTGATTCTTTGTATGTCACCGTTCGCTTCATTGGCTAAGCGAGGGAGTGGAGGAATCCGATATTTCCGGTCTCCTGCTGTAGGCTCGTAGTCAGATTTTATTTTTATTTATTTATTTTTGGGAGGGGGGATTAGACATTTGACGTATATATTCTAACTTGTAAATCATTACAACTTAAGTAAAGCTAAAGGTTCACATGTATTTTGTTATATGTAATATTACATTTTATTAAATGCATACCATTAGCTGCATTATTACTTTCATTGCTTCTTCTCCGAGGAGTGGGACGAGTATCGTACACTGCCCATGAAGGGCAAGCAAATGTTTCGTCATTCATTAAGGAATATATTAACATATTGTGGACTGAGTTGGCTTCGCCGGCCGCGGTGGCCGAAGGGACTGCGGTGCGCCAGTCACGGTCTGCACGGCCACTGCGGTCGGAGGTTCGAATCCCCCCTCGGGCATGAATATTTGTGCCGTCCTTAGTGTTAGATAGTTCATAAGTAGTAAGTTTAGGGACTGATGACCCCGTAGTTAAGTCCCATAAGCTATACAAACATTTAAGTGGGCTTCTTTCGTTTTTCTGCCTTTTGTGTAACGGTTTTTGCTGTACAGAATTTAAGTCGTTTATTAAATTTGAAAGAGCGGCCAAAGAAACATAGGTGGATGACACTTCTTTATATACTCCAAATGGTCTGAGGGTAAAGTGCTCGACTGGAAACCGAAGAGTCACGGATTCAATACAAGGTCGGATCACGGAATTTTTCAGTCTGCGTTTTAACCCTCCTCTCAACAAAGTGAGGAGTCGCTAGAAACTGTTGGCAATCTTCTTACAAAAAGAAGAAACAGGATGGAAATCACTGAAAGAAGAGGTTTATGGTTAAACCTAACAAAAGAAGCATCAGCCAGATCCCTCCCATTAAAAGCCTGTAGGTATCAGTTTTGTAAAACTGAATAAATAAATTTATGATACTTAACATCTTTCTTTTCGTTTTTTTCTTGTCTTTCACTCCACCCTTTTACAGTTATATTTATCATAGTTACTAGCACGAATCAGATGCGAAAACACATCAGAAGTTAGAAATTCTCAAAATAAAAATAAAAAAAAATTAATAAAAAAAAATTGTACATGAAAGGCAGGAGGTTACACAGGGCAGAAAAAGTTGGGAAGAAGTCTACGAGACAAAAAAAAAAAAAAAAAAAAAAAAAAAAAAAAAAAAAAAAAAAAAAAAAAATTTGGAACCCCTTGTATAGCACTTTACACATGCCTACATTCTCCCATTTCAGGCCAAATAAATAAATAAATCAACCATGACGATAGGTTTTATTTGCACATGTTTTTTTTATGATTATGACAAATAGCTCACCATGTATTTACATAATCTGATGATGCCTCAAAAGCGTGAAAAGCGTCAGTAATGAAGAAAAAATTTTGCAACTGAGACTGAATTTTATGATATACTGCACTTTAGTTACAACCGAGTTCAGTTACACACATGTAGAAGGTCACGGATTGAAGATGTAATATGTGGGAGAGACTATCAAACCAAATCTCTCTACATAATTAACGCACAATTTTTATACCCCTGCCATAGTCTACGCCTAGTTTTGAGCTACTTGTTCAACAGTATAAAGAACAGAAGTTTCCAGTACTCGATGTCTGACGCTCGTATTGTAGGCCGGGTGGAGAACCCGATCTGAACCTGGGAGTGGGCGCCCCCTCGCCGGCGCAAAGTGTCTTCGGCAGCCGGTGCCGGTAAGTCCCGAGTCGCGGGGCCAGATAGCCGTCAGGTAGCCGCGCCGACATGCGCACCGCCACACCGCATAAATCGCAGCCCCTACCGGTAGCCATTAGGGGCATAAATCGCCGCGCCTACACTTTGCGCAAATGGTACTCGCCGAGCGGCCGACATAAATAAAGATAACATCGCGCTTGGCTGCGCCGCGGCCGAGGTGTGGACGCCCGCCGGCCCCCACGCAACCACCCGCATCCTCCTAATCTTTACATATATCACCCGCGAGTCAATTAAGTCGCAGATGGCACGGAAATGGGACGCGCCGGACAAACTCGGATAGCTCGGCCACTTGCGCTCACACACACACACTGGCGTGCAGACGACAAAGCACACGGTATGAATACGAAATCGCCCCCGCTTGCGGACTCCTCCCGGACGGCGGCTGAAAAGCTACCGTTGTTCGCGGCGCTGGCTTATCGCGGCGCTCCCTATAACTAAAGCGCTGGCGACACGCCGACCGCAGCGGCCGCTGCTCGTGCTTCACTGTCCAAGCCATCCTCGCCTTACTGCTGGGCGCCACGCCCACCTGCCTGCGAGCGCGCCCCAAGCCACTCCGGATGCACCTACACCATACTGCGCCTCAGTGGGGACTGGGCTTTGTATAACTAGTGGAAAGATACATACCGCCTACAGGAAAATGAAAGAGATATTTGGAGACAACAAAAGCTTGATCGGTTAAATAAGAATATTCACAGAATATATGACATCAACTGCGATTGGGCAAAGCTGAAAATGTGTACCCAGCCGGGATTCGAACCCAGGTCTCCTTCTTTCTAGGCAGTTGCGCTGTCCCCAGTGGTCTAGGGGTCAGCGCAACTGCCTAGAAAGCAGGAGACCCGGGTTCGAATCCCGACTGGGTACACATTTTCAGCTTTGCCCAATCGCAGTTGATGTCATATATTCTGTGAATATTAAAGAATAACAACTGCAGGATCAGAAGTGACGTCTGTTCTTTCGGAATAGACGCCACATGTATATATAAAATGTTCAAATGTTTGTATAGTTCATGGGACTTAACTACGGGGTCATCAGTCCCTAAACTTACAAACTACTTATGAACTACTTACGAACTAGGACGGCACAAATATCCATGCCCTAGGGGGGATTCCAACCCCCGACCGTAGTGGCCGTGCAGACCGAGACTGGAGCGCCTCAGTCCCCTCGGCCACCGCATGTATATATATAATATGCCGGTGACGGGCAATGATCCTATCGTTAGTGGGGAGGGGTGGGCAAGTTTGAAGCCCTTACTCTTACGGGAATTAGTTTCATAACTACGAGTTTGAGTACTGTGGGCAGGGTGAAGCTGGGAATTTGTATCTGACGGGAGGCGTGCCTAGGTAGTCCTTGCAGGTGCGGTGATCACTGTGCCCCAGTGGTGTAGGGGTCAGCGCAACTGCTTAGAAGCAGGAGACCCGGGTTCGAATCCCGGCTGGGTACACATTTTCAGCTTTGCCCAATCGCAGTTGATGTCATATATTCTGCGAATATTAAAGAATAATAACTGCAGGATCAGAAGTGACGTCTGTTTTTCGGATATATATATAATATGCCGGTGACGGGCAATGATCCTGTCGTTAGTGGGGAGGGGTGGGCAAGTTTGAAGCCCTTACTCTTACGGGAATTAGTTTCATAACTACGAGTTTGAGTACTGTGGGCAGGGTGAAGCTGGGAATTTGTATCTGACGGGAGGCGTGCTTAGGTAGTCCTTGCAGGTGCGGTGATCACTGTGTCCCCAGTGGTGTAGGGGTCAGAGCAACTGCCTAGAAGCCGGAGACCCGTGTTCGAATCCCGGCTGGGGACACATTTTCAGCTTTGCCCAATCGCAGTTGATGTCAGTTGATGTCATATATTCTGTGAATATTAAAGAATAACAACTGCAGGATCAGAAGTGACGTCTGTTCTTTCGGAACAGACGCCACATGTATATATAGGTTAAATAAGAGGCTACGGACATTAGGCGTCTTCTTTGATTTAAAAGCGTTTGATTGTGTTGATCACAAAATATTGTTGCAGAAGTTGGAACATTATGGAATACGGGGAGTAGCTCACAACTGGTTCACTTCTTACTTTAATAATAGACAACAGAAGGTAATTCTCCGCAATGTAGAACATGGCTATGACGTAGAATCCCAATGGGGCGCAATTAAGTGTGGGGTGCCCCAGGGGTCTGTTTTGGGACCATTCCTGTTTCTTATTTATATAAATGATATGCCTTCGAGTACATCTATATCTACATACATACTCCTCAATTCACCGTAAGGTACGTGGCGGAGGGTGCACTGTACCACGACTAGTCATTTCCTTTCCTATTCCACTCCCAAATTGAACGAGGAAAAAAATAATGCCTATATGCCTACGTACGAGCCCTAATTTCTCTTATCTTGTCTTTGTGATCCTTACGCGAAATGTAAGTAGGCGGCAGCAAGATCGTACTACACTCAGCTTCAAATTCTGGTCCTCTAAATTTACTCAACAGAAATTCGCGAAAAGAACGTCGTCTTTCTTCCAGGGATCCCCAATTAAGTTGCCGGAGCATTTACGTGAGCGTCGCGCATTGGTCGAACCTACCCGTAACAAATCTAGCTGCTCGTCTCTGAACCGCCTCTATGTCTTCCTTTAAACTGATCTGCTGTGGGTCCCAAACACTTGAGCAATACTCAAGAAGTGGTCGTACAAGCGTTTTATACGCGGTCTCCTTTACAGATGAAGTACATCTTCCCAAAATTATCCCAATAAACCGAAGTCGGCGGTCCGCCTTACTCACAACTGTCCTTACATGCTCGTTCCATTTCATATCGCTCTGCAATGTTACGCCTAGATATTTGAACGACGCGACAGCATCAAGAAGCTCACTACTAATGCTGTATTCGAACATTATGGGATTGTTTTTTCTACTCATGCGCATGACCTTACATTTTTCTACATTGAGAGCTAGCTGCCATTCTTCGCACCAACTAGAAATTTTGTCTAAGTCATCCTGTATACTATTACACTCAGTTACAGACGACACCCTCCCATACACCACAGCATCATCAGCAAACAGACGCAAATTACAACTTACTCTGTCCATCTGATCATTTATATAGATAGAAAATAATAGCGGTCCTATCACACTCTCCTGGGCCACGCCTGACGATACACTCGTCTCTGATGAACACTCGCCATCGTATAACAGGTGACTGTAAAATATTTTTGTTTACTGATGATACCAGCTTAGTAGTGAAGAATGTTGCTCGTAATATTGACACAGTATCAAATAATGCAGTTCAAGAGATACGTCCATGGCTTGTAGAAAACAAGTTGATGCTAAATCACATTAAAACTCAGTTTTTACCATTTCTAAATCATAATTTGACAAAAGCTGACATTTTGATTACACATAATGAACATATGATAAGTGAGACTGAACAATACAAATTTCTAGGTGTTCATATAGACGGTAAGCTGTCATGGAAAGCCCATCTTCAGGATCTTGTTCCAAAACTAAATTCTGCTATATTTACCATTAGAACAATATCTGAAATAACTGATTTTTCAACACGAAAAGTAGTCTATTACGCTGACATTCACTCACTTATGACGTACGCCATTGTTTTTGGGGGTAACTCGCTTGATGCAAAAAGGATATTTCTGGCTCAAAAACGGGCGGTTTGAGCAATATGTGGTGTAAGTTCACGAACGTCATGTCGACCCCTTTTAAGTAGACTGGGAATTTTGACTATGGCGTCACAACACGTTTTTTCTTTAATGTCGTTTGTTGTTAATAATAACAGCTTATTCCTACGAGTTAGTAGCTTTCACTCGGTGAACACTAGACAGAAGTCTACATTTGCATGACACCACCTTGACACTGGTGCAGAAAGGTGTACAGTATTCTGAGGCATCCATTTTCAATAAGCTGCCACAAGAACTAAAGAATCTCAGCACTAATCCACACGCTTTCAAATCTAAATTGAAAAGTTACCTCACGGCTCATTCCTATTATTCTGTCGAGGATTTCCTAGAAAAGTTAAACAATTAAGCTAATTCATTTTTTCTTCTTTTCACCTTGCCTTAAGATTATCGTGTGCATAGGACTACTTAAAAATTTTCTATTGCCATTATTGTGGAACAATTAATGTATTAACTTGTTCAATGACCATGGAGTCTTACTCCTCGACTGGGTCCTATGGAACAGAAAAAAAACAATAAATAAAATAAGCGGTATGAATATCAAGAACTCAGACGGAAAACCAGTACTAAGCAAAGAGGAGGAAAATGAAAGATGGCTGGAATAAACTTGAAGCCAGTATTCTAGAAATGGATGACGAAGTGGAGGAAGATGAGACAGGAGGATATTGCGAGAAGAATTTGACAGAGCGCTGAAGGATTTGAGTCGAAACAAGGCCCCTGTAGTAGATGATATTCTGTCTGAACTGCTGATATCGTTAGGAGACCCAGTCATGAAAAAATTGTTCAACCTGGTATGCAAGATGTATGAAACAGGGGAAATACCCTCAGACTTCAAGAAGAATATAGTGATTCCCATTCCAAAGAAAGCAAGTGCAGACAAATGTGAAAATTACAGAACTGTCGGTTTAATAGGTCATGGTTGCAAAATAGTAACATTTTACAGACGAATGGACAATCTTGTGGAATCCGAACCTGGAAAAGATCAGTTTGGAGTTAAGAGAAATGTAGGAACGCGGGAGGCAATACTCAAAATTACGACTTATCTTAGAAGATAGGCTAAGGAAAGGCAAATCTACGTTTTTAGCATTTGTAGATTTGCAGAAAGCTTTTGAGGATGTCGACTGGAATACACTCTTTCAAATTCTGAAGGTACCACGGGTAAAATATAGAGAGTGAAGAGGTATGTTCAACCTATATAAAAACCAGACAGCAATAATTAGAGTCTAAGGGCATAAAAGGTTCGCAGAGGTTGAGCAGTGAGTAAGACAGGATTGAAGTCTTTCCCCAATGTTGTTCAATCTGTACATTTAGCAAGCAGTAAAGGAATGCAAGGAGAAATTTGGAATTAAAGTTCAGGTAGAAGAAATAAAAACTTTGCTGTATGCCGATGACATTGTAATTATGTCAGAGACCAAAAAGTATCTGGAAGAGCAGTTGAATGGAATGGAAAGTGTCTAGAAAGAAGGTTATAAGATGGACATTAACAAGAGTAAAACGAGGATAATGGAATGTAGTGTCAGAAAGTCAGGCGATGCTGAAGAAATTAGATTAGCTAATGAAACGATAAAAGTAGTACATGAGTTTTGTTCTTTAGGTAGCAAAGTAACTTCTGATAGCCGAAGTAGAGAAGATATATAATGCAGAATGGCTATAGGAACAAAAGCGATTCTGAAGAGACGAAACTTGTTAACATCCAATATTAATTTGTTTGGAAGTCCTTTCTGAAAGCATTGGATGGGAGTGAAACGTGGACGATAAGGAATTCAGACAACAAGATGATAGAAGCTTTTGAAATGTGGTGCTACAGACGAAAATTAGGTGGGTAGATCACGTAACTAATGAGGAGGTGCTTAACCGAATTGGGGAGAAAAAAAGTTTCTGGTATATGGTAAGAGACATGAAGGAATCTTCAACTTAGCATTAGAGGGAAGTGTGTGGGGATAAAAATCTTGGAGGGAGACCGAGGAACGTATACTGTAAGCAGATTGAAAAGGATGTAGGTTGTCGAACTTATTCTCAGATGAAGAGACTTGCACAGGACAGGGAAGCGTGGAGAGCCGCAGAAAACCAGTCTATGGACTGAACACCACAACACACAAGACACGCTCTGCAAAGATAGAAACTTTGACAATATTCACAGCATACATACGATTGGGCATCCATAGCGGCCAAACAGGACTGAAACGACAGTTCAAGAACTGCCTGCTACAACATAAGTACAGAAAATAGCCAATCCCTTGGGTTGAGCCGTTTTGTCATGTGGTACAGCCATCCATTCTGCAAGCACCTCATTTCGAAGTTCATCTGTAGAGATTACCCCTGAGTGACAGCACTGCGTATCACCATATCCCTCACAAAAGGTAAAACGTCTGGAGAATCAGGACGTGTTCGAGCAGAAACGTATGGCCCTGCGTTGTCATGGAGCGTGGAGTGTCGTGCAGAAATGGCATGACTACAGGTTGCAGGATGTCATTCACGCGCGTGAAACCGGTCACTGTGCCCTGAATACTCGCCAGCTGTGATTTGTGGCTGTAATCAGTAGCACCATACACCAGAAGGCCTTGAGTTGGCATCAGGGCTTGGACTTTGTGCGTTCTATGAGAAACGTTTACAAATATTCACAGCACACATACGATAGAGCGTCCATAGCGGCCAGATATGCATACAGAGACAGTTCAAAGACGGTTGCTTGACTAAACCAGAAAATACCAAAGCTTGTGGATGGCCCTCTTTTCTATACCACTAGTGGCACCTGTCCAATGTCCTGCATACAGCACAGGATTAAAGGGTTGGCTTAGAAGTGCTCCAAGTGGACGAGAGGCATCGTCTCTCCCTTTAATCTAGACCGTTCCAGTGGGTATAATATCATCTACTGAACGCCATGGTTCGTATCAAAGAATTAAGTGTACTTCGTTAATTTCCATACTATACTTTTGCAAACATTTATTAGGCCTACAGAGTGCTGAAAATAATGTGTCTGGTACTTAGAGAGTTGTCAGTATTCATCGAAACAAGAAAATTAAATCCGGTAAACTTGGGTCCAGAAAAACTTACTTTCTGGGATACAGTTATGTAGGTCTGCGGGTCGCTTGGATGCGGATATTAGTACAGTCGCTACATTGGAGGTCCGCCAAATCTGTCAGCAGGATGCTATGATCTGTTTTCGTACTGTAGTCTACCTGCCTGCAGTCAGTTGTGTGGTTTGAGTCATGTTCTAGGCTACGTTAGCCATCGTCGTGTTTGTGTGCCTTACTGTGCAGTAGTATCAAGCCTGTGTCTCTAAAAATAATTTCGTCTGGATCACTGATCTGTGCATGAATCATGGAGTTACATCTTCTTACAAAAACGGATACATTTTTCTATTATTGTGCTCTTTGTTCATACAGGTTGCGACCTTCCTAACGTACTCACCAATAGGAATTGGGAAATACATAACACAGGGAAGTAAAAGGTTTATGGTTTGTTATATCTGGTCATAGGGGTGAGTTATGTATGTCAGGTTCTATGCCCTAAACAGCTACCCAATATGTTTAAACAAGATCAATAATTAATCTGTATTTTAGCCAGTATATCAATCTGCAGATGGTGACGCGAAAATATATTCAAATAAACGTAAATTAAAGCTCTGAATAGCCAACAAAATGGATTCTAAGATTATGTTTAGAAGAGAGTCATTCAAGAAGTAATTTTTTATATAAATGCAGTTTTTGGACATGAAGATGCGGAAGTGGCCCTACTTTATACATCGGTAAATAACTGAGTATTTCCCCAACTATTGTTTATGAGAGCCATAATAACTATCACATGCACTTCGGAGTAAAAGTTCAAAATTATCACTCGTAAATTAATGAAGTCCATCGAACATTGCAGTTGCATATTAATCCACGATTAATTACAGTATTTGTTATAAAACACACTTTGTCATCACACGAGCACACGAGCATCACAGTTCCATAGCTCTACTAACGTCCATAGTTTACCACTTTTTAACCAGAGACTAAGTTCTACAATCACAGTCCCGTAAATTTTCTAAGTCCACACATGCCTATCTCTTCAAATCACAAGTTCGTAATGCGGCTTCAGACCGCCCAGTGTCACAACCTTTCACCACCACGTCCAAGTTACGAGTCCCTTCCCAAGCGTTCGAAAGCGTGCTCTACAAGCTCCCAAAATTGTAGTTTTCTTTCGAGCATCCTGACGCATCATCTTTAAACTACAATTTCTCTTCCAAAATATTATACATTTGAATATCACAGAATTAAATGTTTTGACCACCTCCCTACAAAAGTCGTTTGCATTTAACAAACAAATACATATTTAACAATACTAAAATCGGTTGAGAGTGAAGCTCTTTGCTCAGGTAGCTATTAAGCGTGGCGTCTCCCTGTTCAAACATACTGCCGCCGTCAAAATATAGTTACACAATCAATATTTAATTTAGCGTTGCCTTTTATGCAAATATATTCAGTTCTTGTCCACAAATACATATAATTGTTTATGTAGAAATTATCTACTGTTTGTAGTCGGGCATGAAATATTTAAGTGGCAATATACAACATGATACGAACCTTACTAAAAATAGTATGAAATATATAATGAAATACATATATAAATTAATGCGCTTTGCTGGGTTCATTTATTGTGTTTCTGCGGTGGAATCTATGTTCTGACACAAGAATATTACTACCTCAACGAAAAGCAAAACAAGAGAGTAAAATAAAGTTTATTTAAAGAATATGGAAATAATGTGGTATGTCTTTTAAGATAGGTAGCGTGGTGCAATGCTCTCATTTGCTTCTTAACTGTTACTGATAATAATACGTATCAATAGCTGTAAGTCTTATTATTATTATAGTACTGAAACTTATCGGCTTTTTATCTGTAATAGATATTGAAATTGTAATTGCGGCGTTTGTTTCTCCCAAGTCTCCTGAATTCATTCATATAATTATATTTGCCGTATGATCATTCCCTGATTTTATATGGATTTTTAGAATAATGTGTGTGGCTATATTATATTTCAGTTTGGTATAGCCGCCCTCGCTCATGCAAGACCGCCGTTTCCTGTTTACGAGCAGATTAGGATAGGGTTTCCCTAACGACCTGTATTACAGTCAGCAGGTCCAAACTGTTAACCGGCCGGCTGAAGAGCCCAACAGCCTGACAAAACACGCCTTTCACATGGAAACAATCAGCTTCCCCCTGCATCTGAATTGTCACAAGATGGTGTAGTAGTTTCCACATTTCTCTATTCCACTACTTGTCGGTAATTGAAATCTACTACTCGACAACTGAAATGGTGGATATGACATTCTGATATGGTTTAGAAAATGTACGTAATCTTCAAAGCCAAGGCCTTTACTCTGAAAAATAACCACAGTAGAGTCCCAAACTTTTCCAGCGTCTTGGGAATACATTTACCCAAGCACCTCAAAGGACAGCAGGAAGTGGAAAGATCCACTCATTGCTCATGCCTAAATTGAAGAAGGATGTGCTTACACACAGCGGAAGAAAACGCAAAAATCAGTGTGCTATTATTAGAAGCAGTAGAAGGCGTGTCTCACTCTCTTATCTTGCGGGAGGGGGAATTATTTAATGAACAGATGGTGTACCCATACCATCTACAGCGCGGTTACTTCCTAAGGCCACAAGATCATCATGGGAGAGTGCTGTTGTACCATTGGCTGTTGCATAAGCGTGAGTTATATCCAATATTTACACCCAAGATTATATATACCGTTAAGGTACGGTTCACAAGAGTCGGTATTACGAATTTCAATAACCAGAGTGTCTGAGAAAATCAAAATTGCCAAGCAGTTACATCAACGCCAATTCTGAAAGACGTAAGGGTAGGTTACATGGCGATTAATAGGGCCATACGTCATACCACAAAAGTTAAAATAGGCGCATAATCTTCTGATTAATGTTTTGCCTACGTTTCAGGAGAATGAGATGTCAGCAACGATTACATTTATGGTCCATCGTGGTAGTCCACCAATATACTTTCATGACAATGGGCGTGAATATCGCACGCAAAGATTTCAGGACTGCTGGATTGGTCGTGGATGCCTATCTTGGCGTGCTCGTTCCTCAGACCACAATCCACTAGGCTTTCGATTATGGAGACACTTGAAGCAAGTGGCGCACGCATCTCCAATTAACGAAGTGCAAATGCATGGCAGCATGGCAGCAAGTACTAACAGCAACAACCAGGGGCAGGATACTTCAAAGGGTGCCACATTCCTGACGCAGAACTGCAGAGGGCTGCATTGTCATGAATGGACGCCAGGTGGTAAACCTGCTAAATACACTATCTCAGAAAGTATGTATTCCCAGATACATGTTTATTATAATTTTTTCTTCTTTCGATGAGTACTACCATCTCTCAGAGTATTCGACATATTTTTTATTTATTTATTTATTTATTTATTTATTATTTTTTTTTTTTTTTTTTGTACCCTGTTTATGAAGTCAGCTGGATTCCTTTTTTTTCTGGCCCTGAATATCCACATCCTTTAACCAAGTCCTGCCGAAATACTTCGTCGTAGTGACAGCAGTGTTATATGCAGTTTGAGTGCATTATAGTGGTGACAAAAGTCATGGACTGCCCTCTAATATCGTATCGAGCCTCTTCTGACCTTCGAAGGACCGCAAACTGATGAGGCAGGATCTCAACAACACTTAGCCATGGGCGCATTATGGCCTCATTAACGTTTTGCCTACCTTGATGGAAGATGTGATGTCAGCAACTCTTAGCCACGCTGACCATTAAGATGTTTATAGTACTGAAAGTGTATACCGGTGCAAAATTTTGTGCATGTACACACCTGTCGTACGATATGGGAGGCTAAATTATTCTCTGGAACTGCTCAGAACGTTCTCATTATTACACCAAGTGGAATTAAAGCAGATTTTTTTTTTCAAAACAAATACAAAATTTGATAAAAGACTGACCATAAATATTCGAATACAAACAATTAAAACAAAACAAAACAAAAACAAAAAAAAAAAAAAAAAAAAAAAGAAAAAAAGGTAAAGCAGTCATCAATCCGAAGATTGGTTTGAACACCACAGTGCTTTACTAGGCATGGTCCTGTTTGGAGGTGGTATGCCGTTGCCTTCCTCCGACCTTCGAACTGACTTACCCAGCCAGTTGTAGGGGGACCTACAGTTTAACGTGGGTTCCGAACCACGGTGCTACTCGGTATATTTCACATGAGCATTACTGCCAGAGGTGAAAGAAGTGGAAAGTGACAGATAAAAATTAAAACAAAAAACCAACCACAATTAAAAGTAAATAATGGCAGACTCAAATGAATCAATAAATAAACACCAGCTCTAACAAGAGTAGATATATAAACTAATCCAGAAACAGGTGAAGGAGGAGCTGTAACAGCAGAAATTTATGAAGAAAAAAGAATCTGAGCTGTCATAGATATGGAAGCAAGAATAATTATATAATAATAAACTCTATCTCAAAAGAAACAAAAATAAATCATAATAATAAATATAATGTCACCTACCAAAATATAATCTTCAACTACAAGATATTGAAACAGAGACATAACCAATATAATTAGATAAAGCAGTTAGTTAATACACCAGCATTGTAGGATCTTACATTCGGACAATAAATAACTAGACAAAAACAAACCAAATCTAAACCATACCGACCCAATAAAATACTAATTAAATTTGGACATATAATCAAAAGACTTATTGAAAAAATTACTATTAAAACAATTATAATAATACGATTAATATTTTTCTCGGCATTCATTTAATCCTTTGTATAATAAATAACCAATGAAGAATTGCATATAGCAAAGATATAAAACTTAAAGATATCCATTAAAAAAGAAAAGTCATTATTAATATAGAACCATTTCACCTAAAAAGGTTCCTATTCACTAAAATCTCTGTAATCAAACTTTAATACCTAATAAAAAAACGGAAGTTTTAAATACAAAAAAAGCAAAACAAAAATCAGTGAACAAACAGAAAATAAATACAAGACCTAAGATGCTAAACTTCAGTTATTGATTCCATGGAGGAATGTTTTAATTTAAATTCTTAAGTAGTTAAAAATAAAAATTATCATCCTCTGGAAATAACGCTATTAAGTGGGAATCAATCTAAAAACTAAATATAATATTAGTGTAAATACCAGAATAATAAAAGCCATACAAGAATAGGAATATGTACATATATTCTGAATGTAGCACTAAATGAAGGTATGTAAAAGAACAGTAATAATTTAACGATCAATCAAAAGCAGTAACTACCTTCTACTCTTTCTAGTACTGTGACTGAGATTCTCAGCTTTGAAACAAAATTAATGTAAGTACAACTCTGAACATGGCTGATTAATAGCAACTGTAATCCAATTTTTTAACAATTTTGTATATCAGCCAACCGGTTGGCTGATATACAAAATTGTTAAAAGATTAGTGTAATTAATTAGATTATGAGTACAGGCAACTTTTGTGTATAAGAAGGTACATCACACTTATCAGTATTAAGGGTCAATTGCTAAATATTGCGCCACACTGATATCATTTCTAAATTATTTTGCAGTTGCTTTTGATCTTCTGGTGACTTTACTAACCGGTAAATGACCGCATCATGTTATAATAGTCTAAGAGAGCTACTTAGATCGTCTGCTAAATCATTTATAAAAATTAGAAACAGTAGTGGCTCTATAACACTTCCTTGGGGAAGGGCAGAATAACTTCTGTTCTGCTCAATGACTTTCCGCCAGTTATAACGAATTTTGCCCATACAGACTGGAAATACGAGTCCAATCGCACAACTGTAGCGATATTCCATAAGCATGCAATTTGATTAGAAGACGCTTTTGAGTTACAGTGTACAAAGCATTCAGCAAATCTAGAAATACGGAATCTATTTGCCATCCCTTGTCGATAGCACCAATCACATCATGTTTCATAGTAGCTATACTATCCGAATACTTGTTGACTATGGTTTATTAGGTCTTTCTCTTCGAGGTAGTTCAAAGTATTTGAGGAAAGTATATGTTCTAAAATCCTGCTGCAAACCTATATCATTGATATAGGGCTGTAATTTTTAGGATCAATCCTATCGCCTTTCTTGAATATTGGAGTGATCTGTGCAGCTTTGCAGGCTTTTTGGTTCGGATTTTTCACTGACAAGGAAAGCACATGGGCTCGAACAAACATATCTGTATGAACGTTTCCTTACAGGATCTCTACGTACACCTCAATGTGCTGGTGGGTGTCGTTTTTCTGCAAAACTCTGCAGTGATGCTCTAGATAGCACTGTAGATGTAATTGTAGACGTCATACGTAATGTAGATATCTTAACTATAACTTATGCAGTAATCATCGTACATGTTCTCTAGCGTATTGTCATCAAAAGCCGTGATGATAGTTGCAACTCTAACCTTCTTCTCGGAAGACTGTTGGTATTCACTGCTTCCTTCGCCTCTTCCAGCACTTACCGTAGCACTTGCAATGAGTTGTTCGTCATTATCACCCCTATTATCATCATTACTTGTTAGTGTTACAACAGTATCTAACTTATGCTCATATTTCCGTACCATAACAGATACGAGGAAGCATGCGAATGATTCATCTTCTACACTAATACCATCTTCACGAAGAAGGGTCCTTCGTAACTTCATGTCAACCAATCGCAATACATTAGCAGGATTGATTAGCAATCGCCACCCCGTCTGACGCTTCACCACACATATAATGTCACAAAACGCAACTTTGGAGGCACACTGCACCGTCCCTACTGGCGAACCGGCAGGTCATTGTGCAATGTGGCAAGGCACACGCAGAGGCCTCTAACGAACGACTGTAGTTTTGCAGATGCGGGAGTATCACTAGTGCAATAAGGGATCTTTACATTATCTCTCGTATGATTTTGGTGTATATGTGTTTGTTCGAGCCCAAGTACTTTCCTTGTGAGCTAAAGGTTTTATATGATAACTATGTATGGGGCTATTGCATTAGCATAGTCTGAAAGGAACCTAATTGGTATACAATCGGGAAAGAAAGACTTTTGTTAAGTGATTTAAGTTGTCTTAATGCTCCAGGGGATTCTGCTTCTATGTTATGCATGATGGCAGCTGGTTTTGATAGTAACTGTGGAGTATTTGCTTCTTTAGTGAATTATTACCTTCTTTAGTGAAGGAATTTCGGAAAGCTGTGTTCAGCAATTCTGCTTTAACAGAACTGTCGTCAGTAGGATCACCATTGCTATCGCGTACTGAAGGTATTGACTGTGTTTTGCCGCTAGCATACATACGACCAGAAATTCTTCGGATTTCTTTTACCAAGTTAAGCAGGGCAGGGTTTCGTTGTTGAAAGTATTATAGGCATCTCGACTGAAGTTCGAGCGAAATTTCGAGTTTTTGTAACAGACTGACAGTCTTGGAGATTTTGTGTCCGTTTAAATGTGGGATACTTTTTCTTTCGTTTTACAAGAATGATCTAACCTATTTTTTGTACCACAACGGGTCAGACCCGTCTCTTGTTAATTTGTTTGGTATAAATCCGTCAATGGTTGTCGATAATATTTCTTTGAATGTAAGCCACATCTGGTCTACACTCACATTGATTGTTTCGAAAGACTGGAGACCCTGCCTCAGGAAAGCGTTAATCGAGTTTTCATCTGCTTTTTTTGGATAAATGTACTTTTCGTTAATTTTGGTAGATTTGTGTTCCTATATTCACTCTCTCTGTGTTTTGATGCTGTTTATTAGCTCCGGATTATTTGTTTCTAAGAGGTCAAGTATGTTTTCACAACCATTTACATTTCTAGTGTACCGATCGCGATGAGCCATTGCGCCGGCTGCTTTTCCTGCAGCTTGGGCACACAGCGCCCTTTATCTAGGCAACATTGCAGTACACACTTGTCGCCTGGCGCTACAGAAACGGACCGGCACTATCTTCGACCTTCGATCCGACACGACACACATCTTCAAGCTGTCCTATGCTCTATCACTGCCATTTATCTCGTATTCATAGAAACGTTATACTTGATTCTTTCCATTAACTCTTAGGATTAAACAGTCTTATATATCTTAATGGTTCCTCACCTCTGATAATAAATGCTACAAGTAATTTTCATGTAATAATACTTCATGTAGCATTAGGACTCTCCAGTCTGTCATTTGTTTCATATCGTCACTTAGTGAGGTAGTGCCTAACTGCGTTCCCGGGAACCGAAACGACACGGGTTATTTCAATCATTATATAACCCAGTCTTCACCTCTGTATACTGTGGAGATTCGGCGGGAACGACACGAGGATAGATTCTACTTGGTCTTGTTTCCCTGGAACGTATTTAGGGATAGGATGGATTTCTATTGTTCCTAAACTCTGAATAGTGCGGAATTATTTCCATAATATACTGAGGTGACAAAAAGTCTTACGAAAGCGATAATACCAAATTCAGATGATGGCTGTACCGCATTGACGAAGTCAGTCAGATACTCTGGGGTACCCAGTGGTATATCGGTATCCACAGACACACATGGACGCAGTCATGTGTACACGAAGCATAAATGGGCGGAGCATGGAGAGCGCTGTCATTTGTACTCTAATGATTCAGATGAGCAGTTTTTTATGTTTATTAGGTCGAACGACGGTAATTAACACTCTTTGAACGCGACGGTTAGACACATTTTGAAGTTTGGATTCCAATACTAACAAGGAAAGTACGTGGGCACGAACAAACATGTCTGTATGAACTTTTGGTTACAGGATCTCTACATACACCTCAGTGGGTGTTGTTTCCTGCAAAGCTCTGCAACCATGCTCTAGATAGCACTGTAGATGTCATACGTAATGCAGATATCTTAACTATAAATTATGCAATAATCATCGTAAATGTTCTCTAGCGAATTGTCATCAAAAGCCGTGATGATAGTTGCAACTTTAATCTTCTTCCCGAAAGACTGTTGGTATTTACTGCCACTGCTTCCATCGCCTCTTCCCGCACTTTCCGTAGCACTATCGCTTGCAATGAGTTGTTCGTCATTATCATCCATATTATTATTATGAGTATGTAACAACAGTATCTAACTTATGCTCATATTTTTGTATCATAACAGATACAAGAAAGCATGCAAATTATTCATCCTCTACACTAATATCATCTTCACGAAGAAGGGTTCTTCGTAACTTCATCTCAACTATTCGCAATACATTAGCAGGATTGATTAGCAATCGCCGCCCCATCTGACGCTTCACCACACAATTAACGTCACAAAATGCAACTTCGGAGGCACACTGCACCGTCCCTACTGGCGCAACGACAGGTCAAAGTGCAATGTGGCATGACACACGCAGAGGCCTCTAACGGACGACTGGAGAGTTTTGCAGATGTGGGAGTATCACTAGTGCAATAAGGGATCTTTACAGTATCTCTCATACGATTTTGGTGTATATGTGTTTGTTCGAGCCCAAGTACTTTCCTTCTGAGTTCAATTCTCAGTGTCTAGAGTGTGCCAGAAATGCATTACATCTCGCAACGGACAACGAAATTACCGACGGCTTGCACTTAATGTGGGAGAGTAGCGACGTTTACGTAGAGTTGTCAGTGCTAACATACGAACAACATTGTGTGAAGTAAAGTGAGAAAACAATGTGAGATTCGCGAACAAATTCATCCCTTAATGCGGTGCCGTGGAATTTGCTGTAACTGGGCTATGGTAGCCAACGATATACTGGAGTGCCTTTGCAAACAGTACGAGATAGCATGTAGAGGCTCTAGATGACTCAAGAGAATATTGGTCGGAGCCTAGGCGACTGGAAAATCTTTGTTTGATCGTATAAGTCCCTATATCAGCTGGAAGAGCTGATCGTAGGGATCTAGTGTGATTAAGATGCCCCAACGACTTACTAAGACCACGGCACGACGAGCTGCTGTATTTAGCCGAGCGAAAGGCTGCCCGACACCTTATTTGGAGATATTCCATGACTTTTGTCACCTTTGTATGAGGTCATAGCCTATATTTTTTCGTAATATAAAAAGTAATTCAAGATCCGTAATCAGTTAATAAGTGTTTGATTACAACAGGCATTATACCCTCCGGTTTTTAGCCCAGCGAGAACAAAAGTTACCGGTATATCTTCACCTTGATATACACTCCGTAATCCACCCAAAGGTGCGTGGTGGAGGGTATGCTTGCCTTTATGTTCCACTCCCATATAAGACGAGGGAAAAAGGAATGCTTGCATGCATCTGTACGAGCGCTAATCTCTCTGATTTTATCTTTGTCGTCTTTACGTGAAATTAAAATTAGCTGCAGTAAAATCGTACTGCAATCTGCTTCAAATTCCGGCCCTCTAAATTCCTTTAATAGTGTTTCTCGAAAAGAAAGTCGCCTTCCCTCCAACGACTGACATTTGAGTTTCCGAAGCATTTCAGTAACACCCGCGCATTGATTGAACATACCATAACAAAACTATGTGACCGTCTTTGAACTGCGTATATGTCTTCCTTTAAATCAATCTAGTGGGGATCGGAAACACTTAAGCAAAACTCAAGACAGGGTCGTACAAGCTTAATATATGCAGTCTCCTTTACATATGAATCACATCTTCCGAAAATTCTACCAATAACCCGAAGCCGACCATTCGCTTTCCCCACGACTGTCCTTTATGTTCATTCTTTTTCATATCGCTCTGCAGCGTCACGCATAGATATTTAATTGATACGACTCCATCAAGCAGCACACTACTAATGTTGTAATCTAACTTTACGAGATTCTTGCTCCTACTCATCTGAATCAACACACATTATTCTACATATAGAGTTACCTGCCATTCGTCACACCACCTAGAACTTTGGTCCAAGTCATCCTGCATCTCACTATTGTCATTTAATGTCGGTACCTTCTTGTACACCACAGCACCATCAGTAAACTGCCGCAGATTGCAACTCACTCTGTCCATCAGATCATTTATATACACAGAGAATAATAGCACTCCTAATTCCCTGGGACATTCTTGAAAATACCCAAGTCTATGATAAACACTCGCCATCGAGTACAACGTAGTAGGTTCTGTCACTTGTCTTCGAGCCACTGGCATATTTCGGTACCTGTTCTATGTGATCGTAACTTTGTTAGCAATCAGTAGTACGGTACCGTGTCAAACGACTTTCGAAAATATAGAAATATACAGTCTGCCTGTTTTCCTTCATCCATAGCTCGCAAGATGTCATCAAAGGAAAGGGCAAGCTGTTTCGCATGATCGACGCTTCCTAAAGTCGAGCTGTTGCATAGACAGAAGCTTTTCCGTCTTTAGGAAATTTACTATACTAGAACTCAGAAAATGTTCAAGAATTCCATAGGTAATTGATGTTAATGATATAGGTCTGTAATTTCGTGGGTCCGTTCTTTTGCCTTTGATATACGTAGGAGTTACCTGTGCTCCTAATCCAATTACTTACTTTAATTTTGTTTCAAAGCAGAGAATGTCAGTCACAGGGTACCTGAATCTGTCAGAAAATTTCAATCACTCTAGGACACAAAGCTCAGGAGATATGACGTCATAAACATTTAGATATGTGAATGACTAACGCGTTTGGCGTAATTCTAATATACTAAAGAAATTCATAACACATTTCTTAAACATATTTTAAGATATACATAAAATCATGGGCCTATTCCAGTGCAATGTTGTGTCAAAATTCCAAAGCAACGGTCTAGAACTGTCTAAGATTTGCAATTAGTAATGTTTAAATTTTCTATTCTTTTGTTATAAATAACATACCGTGGAAAGATTTTCACCGAATGATTTGAAATTTTCACACAACGTTGCACTGTAACAGGTACATTATAACCCTACCCGTCCTACACCACCGGTTAGAATATGATAATTAGAAAAATGACCCGTGTGCCTAATTATCTTAATTTGGTGGAAAAGCTATCGGTAATGAAGCCGATGATGTAGAGGAGGCTATAACCGGAACGTTGCTGCACCTCTTTGGTAAACAACAACGATCGATAGGAATAAAGAAAGTGGAAGGTAAAATTTGGAATAAAATTATTAATGTTTAAATGAAAAAAATTGCGGAACAAACGGAACACAGGGATTAATTTGGAAAAAGTGAATAACTTATTGATTTACGGTCGCCAGCTCGATGTACGAGCAAATAATTTGGTGGGATGTCAATAATAGAAAAGTTAATTAAAAACGTGAAATATTACGTAAAATTTAGCTGACAATATACTAATTACTGAGAAATAGTTTACTAACACAAGGTTCATTGTAAGACAGCGAAATGCAAGCCATAGCCGCGCAAATGCAACATGTAGCAAATCATGCAAAACTCTCACCTTAATACTTACTATTTACAGCTTCAAATAATTAATTGTTTATATAAGTACCAGAACTTATTCTACAGTGAGTATGCCACGTGCTTTAGCAATAATCAAGTTGTGACTGAACTATTAACTATACTAATGGCAAGCTCAAAACATTAATTAATGACTTGTCGTGCTAACACTGAATATTTAGAAAAGAACCATTTAACCTTCTGATTAACTTTTGCTCTATCTTTAACCAGGAATTATTAGCATTCAAACACTTGTAAACAATTACTATTCTCACTAGTCAGTACTTGCAAGTTAAAACAAACTTTACCTCAAAATAATATGCAGTGGAAAACAATTAATCTTTTACACTGTTATTGAAATATCTTTTGAAATTGAAAGTTAATCTAGCAGTTTCGTTCAACTTAGCAAACCTATTGATCAGCAACACTGGCATAAGCTACGTTTAGTAAAACTTTTCTGAACACATTTTTTATTAACGACTGTCACATTGTCTTTAATGACTCTGATTTTTAGTTTCTATAACTTTGTGAATATCCTCGGAAAAACAATGGATGAGGAAGGAACCTGTTTGAACAATGACTATGGGTAATGATTTTTAAACACAGGTTCACAAGTAACAGTGTTCGCTATTGAACAACCATCACTAATACGCTGGTTAGCTGTACATGCTAAGACAAACAGGACAGATCTTACTGAATTTGATGTGCGACGTGGTGCTGCTGATTGAAGACTGTTGGCACTTAACAATTGGCAAACACAGGCTCTTCTTGGCGACGAATGTTAATTACAATTTACGGCCCCCAGCATTCCTCTTGATGCATTTATTAATTATTTGAGCTGTGGCCGCATGAATAAATAATATTGCCTCTTCGCCGTCTCCTCCACTAGTGCCAATCCACGTACATTTTCCGTACGCCACTGAGCACACAATGCGTCTGTCCGCCGCTACTTCTCAACAACGACTCCTTCTCGCTGTGCGCCTCTGCGCTACCAGCGATAAAAAGCTCCCTACTCAAAGATGATTCTATATAATAGCAAAGCCCTTGCTAACCCAGCGTGTCTACTACATTTACAATATTTTTGACATATATGGAAATTAGCAGGTCAATGCAAATATATCACAGAAACAAAATATACAAATACACAATAAATTACAAAAAAATACAAATAATGAGGAAAAATACATAAAGCATTGTTTTATATGTCACCCTGTACGCACACATGACTGGAAAGCACCGTTGGTCACTGTGTTGTTGGTCACATATGCCCAACGTTTCATTGGTCTATAATGTCTTATAGATCCAAGGAAACGTCCAGACTCAAACAAACAGTGATCAATGACATACAAGAAAAAAAACAAAACAAATCAATTTAGTCAACACTACATCAAGAGATTATCACACAGGATCATATTCAACTGTGTCCATTATTACCATCTACTCATTAAATACAGCTCTTAGTCTAATTAATCACATAGGTTGAAATCGCTATGTCCCCACACAATAACTAATCAATACAAGATCATAAACTTTTCTCACACAGCAAAATTATCTGTGTCCTTTCTCACTAATTATTAATTAACCGAAATACTTCATTAACCAACTCACATAGGATAAATCACTATGTCCTACACATTATTCAATTAACACCCAATTAAAATCTTATTCACACAGCATAAAATTATCTGCGTCCTCAAATAATAACACCAATCTTTTTTTTCTTTCAGGCACTGATTTGCATCTCAGTACTAAATTTCTCGCACTCTCTCATTACCATTGAAATAATTGGCATCAGCACTGTGTTGTGCCCCACTTTCATTTTATTTCTGCACCATGTCCAAAGGCACACAACTTCAAATTCAGCTTAACTTGCCTCATTACCTGAACAACTTTGATTAAAATTTTGTAATTTTTTTTATCGGTCACCTGCAACTTAAATAACCAGTCTAAGTACATCTGAAGTCACAAACACTTTATACAGTTGAACTCAGAAAATAAAACAATCATTCACAGAGACATTTACTATACATACTCTAATTAAGCACTCAAATTTGCTAATTACGTTAATGAGAGGTCACTGAATAGTTTGCTGCAATCATTTTAAGCAGTCCATACTTAGTTTCAGTACACCTAGGCAAAGCTTAGTCTATAATCATTTCGCTAATGATCCTTCACAAATTACATTTCTTTATTTACTGGTTAATTATCCCTACTCTGGTATGGTTGTAAATCAGTGATGTTCCGCACACCGAATTTTTTACCTGATTGCGGATACACCAGATAATAAGCATTAGGGTGAGGAATACTTTGAATTTCAAACGGTCCATTATAAATAAATTTAAATTTTGCAATCTCATTATCTATTTCACTAGATTTCTCGTGCATTTTCACGAGAACCTTGTCATGAATTTTGAATTTTATTGGTTTCAAATTCTCGTCGTGCCTTTTGATCCGTGCTTGAGCACGCTTATTCATTTGATCTCTCAACATTTCTTTCTTCCGCGCGAGATTTAATTCTTGCCGCGGTGGAAAATTAATGAGTTCCTCCACTACACTTTTCGGTCTCATTCACAGCATAATCTCATAAGGAGTGAACCCAGTACTTTCGTGGGACAGCGAGTTCATAATTAGCTCAATGTCAGACACATATTTGCCCCACGCTTTATGATTGTTGTGGCAGTATGTTCTGAAATATCTGCCCAGCTCACGCATATAGCGTTCTGCAGGGTTACTTGAAGGGTGATAGACTGATATGCGGATGACATCCACCCCTTCACCTTTCATACCTTCCATCCAAATCTTAGAAATGAATTGAGGCCCGTTGTCGGATAATATTGATTTTGGCTTTCCTATTTTTTGAAAATAGTCCATCAGCTTCCTGTAAACTGCTCTAGCAGTAGCTTTACGTAATGTGTACAGCTTAACAAATTTAGAAAACGTATATAATACAACCAAAATGTACGCGAAATTTCCAATTGTTTTCGGAAGAGGACCATATAAATCTGTAGCTAATATCTCCAGGCTATCCTTGGGCTGAATACTCTGCATCGGTCCTCGGTTTGTCATATTAGCTACTTTTACTTTCTGGCATCTGTCACAAGTTCTCACGCGTCCCGTTACACTTCTCATCACATTGTCGAAAACCACAGACTCAGTTATCTTGTCTGCGCACTTTTTCGCTCCGCAGTGACCGTAAGCTAAATGAAAATAGTCAATGAGCTCCGTCACGTATTTATTCGGCCAACAGACGCGCCACTCTTCCGTATCTAAGTTCTTACGCCGGTACAGTATGCCGTCGTAAATGTTGTAATATTTGCGCAGTTTTTCGCCTCTCTCATTTTTCGCTTCGAATTCGACTTTAATTGATTTCCAAATTTCGTCATCATTTTGATGTCGGCGCATGTTCTTACAAATGTTCTCAATTTTCTTTCTGCCTTCAACCTCCTTCAAATACATCATTTTAAATAAGCCTTCTGATTGTTCTTCATTTACGACTCCGTCCGGGTCGTACGGCATTCTCGACAGCGCGTCGGCCACGCAATTGTCTACGCCACCGATATGGCAGATTTCATAATCAAATTGTTGCATGAATAGCGCCCATCTCCTTAATCGGTCGTGCAACAATCGACAGGTTTTCAAAAACGTCAACGCCTTGTGGTCAGTGTGCACAATAACCTTGTGCCCCCACAAGAAACCTTTGAATTTTTTAAAGCCCCAGACTATAGCTACGGCTTCCTTTTCAGACACGCTATAATTTCTTTCATATTTTGTCAAGATCCTACTCGCGAAAGCTATCGAGCGAAGCTCTTTATTTTCGCCTTCTCCTACTTCTTGGAAAACATGTACTGCAATCCCATAATCAGATGAATCAGTTCCCATATGAAAAGGTATTGCCAAATCTGGATGGTGCAAAATTTGATTTTCTAGTAATTCTGTCTTTAATCTTTCAAAAGCTACTTGACACTTTTCCGTCCAAATAAATGCACTGTTTTTCTTCAACAAATTACACAAGTCCGCATCATTAAAAACTTACCCCTTCGCATATTTTCGATAGAAATTACAGAGACCGAGAAACGACTTCAATTGTTTCTTCGTTCTCGGTGGTGGGCTGTTCCTAATGGCTTCTAATTTTCGCGGATCCTTAGTTATTCCAGAAGTTGTTATAATATGCCCCAAAAACTCTACTTCTTTCTTTACAAATTCACACTTCTTTATTTTCAAAGTCATCCCGCCGCGTATCAGCGCGTCTAATACTTTATTCAACAATTCGCAGTGCTCCTCCCACGAAGAAGTTGCAATTAACATGTCATCGACATAGATTGTAATTCTAGAACCAAGTTCTTTACCCAATACACTGTCTAATGCACGGATGAACACCGATACTGACGTGTTCAATCCGAACGGAATGACTTTATACTGATAACACTTTCCTGCAAATAGGAAGGCTGTCAGTTTCCTCGACTCTTCTTCCATGGCAATTTGCCAATACCCTGCCGTTAGATCAAGGCTAGTCATGTACCTCACGTTGTGAAACTTTTGCAACACATCGTCTATACATTCCGGACGATCAGTTTCACGTTTGACTACCTTGTTCAATTCTCTCGCGTCTATTACTATTCTAACACTGCCATCTTTCTTAAAAACCAAAACCATTGCGTTGTTGTACGGACTTTTAGATCTTTCGATAATTCCCCATTCTTCCATTCTGTTTATTTCGTTTTGTACAGCTTCCTTCCGAGCTAACGTCATCTGATATACTGGTCCAAAAAACGGCTCATGTGGTACAGTTTCAATTTTATATTCAAATCCCCGTACTTTACCAGGTTTTTCTGAAAACACCTGCCTATTGTTGACCAAAATCTGGTATAATTCTGCTTTCTGTTCACATGAAATATCCGAAACATTTTCTACTATGGTTTTGAAATCATCGTCAGTCGGTTGCAGTGCGTTTAAATTTCTGATGTGATAACATTCTGAACCGTCACTTAATCCTCCATACAATGGCAACGTAACTAAACGCAACCGCAAATCTTCATTATTTATTACCCTGCTCATCTCATCAAAACCTATTTCCATTTTACTGTCTTCCACAGAAAACGATATAACCTTTCTGCCACAATCAATTGTCACTTTATATCTCAGCATCCAATCAATTCCTACTATCATATCAGTACTCAGTTGAGGTACTACTAAAAACTCCTGTTCAAATACATAACGTTTAATAGAAAACTGTAACAGCACTTGTGATTTAATTGGTTTGCTACATGCTCCGGTAGCACCTATCACTTTTACGCCTCTTACAGGCATCTCCACTATTTCCGTTAATTTCTTTAATTGTTCATAATATGACTGAGACATTGCACTAATTTGGCTTCCAGTATCGACTAAAACTTGTACGTTCGTTCCATGAACTTTAACCGGAACCATGATTTGATCGTACCTTTTAGTTTCATCACCTTTGTCTTCCCACAACAAATCCTGTTCCACGTCTAAATTATCCCATAATAAACCGTCCTGTTCGAACTTTGTAACTTGCTTTTGCCTCCTACTGTCTTTTTCCTCAGACTGACATAACACACATTTTATGTCACGCACCTCTGATAATTCAGCGAGTTCATCTTCACTGTCACTTTCGTCCGGTCGTATCACGTCTGCTTTAACCTCGTACACATTGTAATCATCTGTTTCGCTCGTTAATGTCGTTCGGTCATCAAAACGAGCAAGGACTCCCGACACATCACCTCCGGCTGCCAGTCCAACGTGGTCGCTTTCGTCGCAATCGAGAATGGCATCGATACAAGCTTTGTTTGTCGACATTTCCCGTGTCCCTTTTTCTTTCCTATACTCAATAACATCATCATTATCTCCCATTATACATTCATTAACTTTATCCATGTTACGTGACACTTCTCTCAGAGTGCCCGCTCCTTTCAAACAACTTTTTTCAGTATTGCAATGCTTAACTTCATCTTCCTTTACTGTAAAATTTACTTTCCTACCTTCCCTTTTCCATGCTTCTATACCTTCATACATCTTACCAGCTTGTATCAGCCAATCCCGGTTATCGACTTCCCGATCGAACACGCTAGACATGGCATTTGGCACTTTCGTGACCGGAAGCTGCATCGGAATCTGCGCCGGCCCTTTATGTTGCCGCGCATCATCCTTTGCCGCTTCGATAACAATCCCGACTTCGCTAGCTACTACATCTGATTCTGTATGCGTACGAAGTACATTCCTTTTGCGCAGATGTTCGCTCCTATTTCCTTCCGCGTAAACTCGCTCGCAGTCGTTTATATCATTTAGGCGGTTGCCGGACACTTTGTCATTATTCTCGCAGCAACCGTTCCTTTGTTGATGGGGCCGCACCTCGTTACCCGCAGCAGTTTGCCCCTCTACTGTTGCGGCTCCTCGTTTTTTGGGAATCGATCGTCACACGGATATGAGTGGTGACAATCTCTCCCGCGATGGGCGCCTCTACCTCTACCTCTGCCCCTTCCTCTTCCTCTATCCACTTGTGCACACCGTACTTCAAACTCGTTAACCTGGTTGTTGTCATACTTCGGGTTACCGTAATTATTTTTATTTTGATTGGAGTTATTGTTATTGTGGTACCGGTTGTCACTACTCCGATACCATACATCCATGTCACCCACTTTCCTTAAGAAAGAAGCTTTGTCTTTCTCGCCCATTAAGTAACCGCGAACACTCCACGGTAACTTTTCGCGCAGCACGGTCATCGTGCTTCGCTCGGACATTTGACCTTTTACATGCTCAATTTTCCTGCACAGATTTTCGCAGTACGTTTTCATGTCTGTATCTTTACCCGGTCGGTACGGAGGAGCGTGCATAAATTCTTGAAGTACTTCATCCTGTTTTTCTACGGACCAGTACTTCTCTTCGAATTTTGCCAAAAATTCCTCTAACGTCCTACAATTATCTGTCGCATTCACAACCCAGCTACTAGCGTCACCACTCAATCGGGTTCTAGCTATTCTGATACGCTCTTCCTCAGGTAACGCAGAAGGTATAATCTTTCTGCACGCATCCATGAAAATCACTGGGTGCACGTTACCTTTCGGGTCGAATTTTTCGATTTCCAGGCTCACATGGTTGGGATACACGCCAACTAATGTGAACGTGGCAGCCAAACTCTTTACGGTTTCTAAACTCTTTACTTGCTCTTTAATTTCTACCAGCTTTCGATTAACGTTAGATTCCAAAGTCTGAGCCTTATTTTGCACATCAGCATTGACTTGAATTGCCGTTTCTTGTAATTTCGTTTCTGTCTCGTCCTGAACCTTCACAATTTGTCTCTTTAATGTATTTACAGAATGATTCAGTTCAGTACGTATTTCCTTTTGTTTGTTACTGACAAGCCTTACTTCACGATCAACTTTAGTTTCTACCTCTTCGCGAATCTTTTCTGCCTTTTCTTCTATACTCTCATTTATTATCCCTTCCATGGACCTAAACTTTTCAGTTAACTGATTATTCACGCTGTCACAAAGATACTCTTTCTGCTTTTCAGTTTCATTAGTCATTCACTTCTTTACACATTCTAATTCGCTATTAAACCTTTTATCTAAACTCGTTATTTTACTATCCATCTGTTCAGTCAGAGTTTTCATTTGTTCACCAATTTTCGTGTCCAGAGAATTTATTTTACTATCAAAAGCTTTGCTCAGAGACTGAACTGATGAGTCTATTTTGTTATCTAAACAATCAATTTTGCTAGCTAATGATTTATTTGATAGCTCTATTGCATCTATTTTGTTAGTTACAGCTTTATTTGATAGCTCTATTGCATCTATTTTGTTAGTTATGTCTTCAGCTAACGCTTTGTTTGATTGAGCTAACGATTGATGTGACTGACTGATAACTTCACTAATCCTTTGCATCCACATATTCGGATCAAATGGTAGATTTGACATTGGCTCTGGTTTCATTTTCAGACCCACAGTATACTTAAAACTCTCTGTGTATGTTTCATCCGTATCCTGCTCACATTCTGGAAATTCCTGCTTTATTGTCACATCGCCTACATTTTCTGTTTTCACGTTAAAATCTGTGTTACGGTCGGCGTCTGGCTCACCGCCAAACAATGCGGGAGCCGGCTCCAGCCTTTGTAGTGGATGCCCCGCCTGCATTGTCGAATTCGATATTGTTGTTTGGTCTACTGTTTGTTCCGGCATTTTCTTTGAAATTTCACAATTTATTCAAATCCTAAGATTACGCGACTCAGGACGAGATAAGTACTGTCCTGTCCACTATGGTCGCCACGTATAACCCTACCCGTCCTACACCACCGGTTAGAATATGATAATTAGAAAAATGACCCGTGTGCCTAATTATCTTAATTTCGTGGAAAAGCTATCGGTAATGAAGCCGATGATGTAGTGGAGGCTATAACCGGAACGTTGCTGCACCTCTTTGGTAAACAACAACGATCGATAGGAATAAAGAAAGTGGAAGGTAAAATTTGGAATAAAATTATTAATGTTTAAATGAAAAAAATTGCGGAACAAACGGAACACAGGGATTAATTTGGAAAAAGTGAATAACTTATTGATTTACGGTCGCCAGCTCGATGTACGAGCAAATAATTTGGTGGGATGTCAATAATAGAAAAGTTAATTAAAAACGTGAAATATTACGTAAAATTTAGGTGGGCAGAAAATCAGAGGGTGCGAGTCAAATTCGGTACAAAAGACACTGACAATATACTAATTACTGAGAAATAGTTTACTAACACAAGGTTCATTGTAAGACAGCGAAATGCAAGCCATAGCCGCGCAAATGCAACATGTAGCAAATCATGCAAAACTCTCACCTTAATACTTACTATTTACAGCTTCAAATAATTAATTGTTTATATAAGTACCAGAACTTATTCTACAGTGAGTATGCCACGCGCTTTAGCAATAATCAAGTTGTGACTGAACTATTAACTATACTAATGGCAAGCTCAAAACATTAATTAATGACTTATCGTGCTAACACTGAATATTTAGAAAAGAACCATTTAACCTTCTGATTAACTTTTGCTCTATCTTTAACCAGGAATTATTAGCATTCAAACACTTGTAAACAATTACTATTCTCACTAGTCAGTACTTGCAAGTTAAAACAAACTTTACCTCAAAATAATATACAGTGGAAAACAATTAATCTTTTACACTGTTAATGAAATATCTTTTGAAATTGACAGTTAATCTAGCAGTTTCGTTCAACTTAGCAAACCTATTGATCAGCAACACTGGCATAATCTACGTTTAGTAAAACTTTTCTGAACACATTTTTTTATTAACGACTGTCACATTGTCTTTAATGACTCTGATTTTTAGTTTTCTATAACTTTGTGAATATCCTCGGAAAAACAATGGATGAGGAAGGAACCTGTCTGGACAATGACTATGGGTAATGATTTTTAAACACAGGTTCACAAGTAACAGTGTTCGCTATTGAACAATCATCACTAATACGCTGGTTAGCTGTACATGCTAAGACAAACAGGACAGATCTTACTGAATTTGATGTGCGACGTGGTGCTGCTGATTGAAGACTGTTGGCACTTAACAATTGGCAAACACAGGCTCTCCTTGGCGACGAATGTTAATTACAATTTACGGCCCCCAGCATTCCTCTTGATGCATTTATTAATTATTTGAGCTGTGGCCGCATGAATAAATAATATTGCCTCTTCGCCGTCTCCTCCACTAGTGCCAATCCACGTACATTTTCCGTACACCACTGAGCACACAATGCGTCTGTCCGCCGCTACTTCTCAACAACGACTCCTTCTCGCTGTGCGCCTCTGCGCTATCAGCGATAAAAAGCTCCCTACTCAAAGATGATTCTATACAATAGCAAAGCCCTTGCTAACCCAGCGTGTCTACTACATTTACAATATTTTTGACATATATGGAAATTAGCAGGTCAATGCAAATATATCACAGAAACAAAATATACAAATACACAATAAATTACAAAAAAATACAAATAATGAGGAAAAATACATAAAGCATTGTTTTATATGTCACCCTGTACGCACACATGACTGGAAAGCACCGTTGGTCACTGTGTTGTTGTGTCACAACGTGTGTTAAAGTTTTTGTTTTTGCCCCAGTTCACCCGCATATTCAATCAGTCGAATATTTTGTTAAAAGTACTTGAGACTTCTTGATTGACAGCTACATATTTAACGTGTCAGTGTCTACATAAGATCAATGCGGACCAAAGATATTATAATAATAATTAGAAATTTGAAACTTGTCATATTTCAAGCGACCTCAATAAAATAAAAGTGAACACGAATGTGTTTTTAATACTAATTATACAAGAAGGTAAATGAAAGTTAACTCTAAAGGTACTTTGTTACAGATGTCTACAAAATAATTATCTACTGGGGACATAGCCATTAAGAGTGGTAAAAGATAGTAGATTACGTCTTTCAAGCAGTAAGACCACCATTAATATTGAGTGAACATCGAAAATTAAACTATCAACCTCTGCCTTCCTTACCGATCGGGCGCTATGCTAGAAAATAACGCATAAAAGTAACAACGTTTCACGAGATCGGATTCTAGTAGATATTAATATTTAAGTGGTTCATTTGCAGTAAATTACCGATTCCGGACACTTACAATGCCACAACCGCTAGCTCGAAGATGTCAACAGTAAAAATCGAAACACTATTGTAACGAAATCAGTAAATAACTTTTATTGATTTCATTATTTCCCTTTCTTTTCTGTAACTCTGGTCACTTGTCACGACTACAGCAAAGTCCCTAACTTTCAGTTTTTAATTCTGAATAGCTACGCTGAGGAAAAGAGGAATGGGACAGGGACAGAAAGGTGCAGATGATGGTCAGAGAGAGGAGGCAGGAGTCGATGGAAGACAGAAGGATGGGAGGAAGGGATGGGCAGGGAGAGGGAGGAAGAGGAGGAATTATAGGAGGAGCAGGATTCAGAGGAGAAAGAGGGGGAGGAGCTAGATAGGGGAGAGGGAGCAGGTAGAGACAAAAGAGAAAGAGAGAGTATAGACAGAATCTAGAGAACGAATCTTTCCTCAAGGCCAATAATACGGCTCATATTCCACCATCTGATATTGATGTTTACGAAGAAAGGGATGATAAAAACTATACTGCTTTTAAAATGGATTTTTTTTTAGTAAATTTCCCTTTTTACTTTCATTATACATAAACACAGGAACTCCAAGCAGGATATTGATATAATTGATGTATTTTCTCGATGTGTCTAACAAGGACACCACATAGATATCGGATTATAGATTTTTTTATTATTTATTTATTTATGGCACGTGAAGTTCAGGACTTATATAACAACCAGCCAAAGCCATTCGACGCAACTCTCAAAAAATTTCGAGATAATCGACTTTAAAGTTTCGCAAAGTACATGTATGGACTAAGTACCAATAAGTAAATGATGGACGCAACTGTTCGAGTACCTCAGATAGTAGTGTACTGGCCCTCCAACCATGGGGTCGGTGGTTCGAATCCTGCCATGGCAGTTTTTTTATTATTACTTTTTCCGCTGTGTTCGAACATTTACATAATTTTAATATCTAATGGTATTTTTACGAAAAGTGCACGTGTCTTTGTTTATTCGTAATTTTCTATAGTTTATGGAAGGTTGTTAATAATGATAGTCAATCAAAAAATTTAAGTTACATTTTTTACAGTATTGACTTCACTATTAGTTGACGACGGCAGTCTTTGATTGTTCAGTTTGTGAAGATCTAGGGCACTGTATTTGGAAAGTCATATCCCTAGCGATTAATGGCTTTCCAAGAAGCTATCCTACTCAACCATCGTTTTACGTGACGACAAGGACTTCAACTTGTCTACGTACACGTAAACAAAAACTTACACAACAAGTGGAATTAGAGATCACAAAATGTTTTATATAAATGAATGGGAAAATGAATATATATGTCCCAGTGGGATTCGAACCTCAGACTCTATGGTTACGACGCCAGTACGCTACCACCTGATCTAAACCGACATATGCTGCAACCGTTTTAATTTCTGACACTTACGAGCACTTTCCAAAATTTCAAAGTGGATTTTCTCAAGAATTTAAGAGAGTTGCGTCGAATGGCTTTGGTTGATTGTTATTTAAGCTCTGAACTCCACGTATTATAAATATAAAGAAATTCTACAATCCGATACCCATGTTGTCTCCTTGTAAGTGTATAACAGTTCTTTCATATGCTTTCCCGTTAATTTCATGCCAAACTACCGCTCAGTGAAGGATGTCCGGTTTGAACTAGCATCCTACACATTGATCAAGCAGAACATTATGAGCAGCTATGTAATTGTCCTTTTTTCACATTTTGCACTAATTATAGTGGTGACGCGTTTTGGCATGGAAGCAATGAATTCTTGGTAGGTGGCTGAAGGAGTTGACACTACATCTACACATCCAAGTTATCTAATTCCCGCCAATTCTGGAGAGGGGGCCAATGCGCTGTCACGTTGCAGATGTGTTGCTATTTCATAATAGTGTAATGTGTGCTTATTGCCAATAGTCAATACACATTTCCGCATTGCCGTACGATTGTTAGCCGCGCGTGACATATGCCGCAGTGAATATACCGAACTGAAACTTGATGAAAAACAAGTTATTAATTTATTGAATACTGATTATTACTTACAAATTTTTCACAGTAAATGTAGAAGGTGTTCTCTGTGTTATTGAACATCCAATTCAATTCTTCTAAGCTTGTTTCCAAACACAAGGTGTTACATTTCTTCTGTAACAGAAACAGTGAAAGTGGATATTGCAATTTTCAATTCTTCGATGGATTTTGGACATTTCTTTTTATAGACAGTTGCTTTCGCTGTACCTGAGAAGAAAAAGGCAGGTGTTAGGTGAGGCGACCGCGGAGGTCAGAGTCTCTGTGAAATCAAGCGCTCACCAAAACCATCAGCAAGCTGTGACACTGAAACGCGAGCTGTATGCTTGGTTGCACCATCTTGTTGAAAATAACCATTTAGTATTTCACTTAACTCATGCTCTCATATGAATGGGTACAGAATATCACTGCAGTATCGCTGTGTCTTTATTGTTCCGCTGAAACTATGGGACCCACAATCCGTCATCTAGAAATTGAAATCCAAACTCTTATTTTCGCATAATGAAGTGCTTCGGTATGAATACACAATTAATTGCCTGTACTCCACATACGAGAATTATGCGCGTTCGCGTACCCGCATAAATAAAACCACGCCTCGTCAATGAAAAACGTTTCATTAAGACTATCCATTCCATTTTATTGAACGAAATTTTTGAACTATTTACAGTAATGCGGTCTCTTTCCATGATCATTATTTTTCAATTCTTGCACGACTGTACACTTTCTATAGGAAAACTTGTAATTCTTCCCTGTGTGCGTCGTTCCGACAGTTAAATAGATTTCCTAGGCGAGTTTTGTTCTGACTTGTTCGCACTCATGGGCATTTTTAGGAAATATCGAGTACGTTATCCTCAGACAAATCGCTAGGACGACCAATTCTTGGTACATCTGTGACGGAACCTATACTTCGAAATTTGTTAATCGAATCTCGCAAAGTATGCCGTTGTGGGATTGTTGTCAGCACCAAAACTGAATTAATTTTATGACGAATCGAAACTGTGTATTTACCGCTAAATTTGAACACTTGTTCGATTAAAGACACACGTTTTTCAATTGTTAGCAAGAACAGTTGCCAGCATGCGTAATTTAGAAGTTGATCCCCCTGGTGTATTTAAGCAACTTAAATCACTTAACAAAATTATGTCTCCTGGTCCCGAGTTTATACCGGTTACTTTCCTTTCAGGATATGCTGATGCAATAGACCAATACCTAGTTTATCATATACAACCGCTCTCTCAGCGAAAGATACGTACACAAAGACTATAAGGTTGCACAGTTTACGCCAATATTCAAGAAAGGCAACAGGAGTGATCCTCAAAATTACAGGCTTATATCACTGACGTCGGTTTGCAGCATGATTTTAAAACATTTATTTCCTCCAATATTTTGAACTACCTTGAAGTGAACGACCTATTGACCTCTAGTCAACATCTATTAAGAAAATTTCATTCTTGTGAAACACAACTAGCTCCTTACTCACATGATGTGATGAGTGCTATCGACAAGGGATGTCAAATAGATTCCGTATATCTAGGTTTTCAGAAAGCTTTCGACACTGTACTTCACAAGCGTCTTCAAATCAACCTGCGTGCTTATGGAATATCGCCACAATTGTGCGGCTGGATTCGTAATTTCCTGACAGAAAAGACACAGTAGGTTGTAACTGACGGAGAGTCATCCAGTGGAACTGAAGGGATATCGGGCGTTCCTCAGGGAAGTGTTATAGAGCCCCTACTATTCCTTATTTTTACAACCGACTTAGCAGACAATCTGCTCAGCTCTCTGAGGTTGTTCGCAGATAATTCTGTAACTTATTGGTTAGTAAAATCACCAAAAGATCAACAGCAACTGCAAAATGATTTAGATATCTGCTTGATGCAAAAAAGTGGCTATTGACCCATAATAATTAAAAGTGTGAAGTCATTCAAATGACCACTAAAATAAACCCGTTAAACTTCATGTACACGATAAATAAGTCAAAACTATAGGCCGTAAATTCAACTAAATATCTAGCAGTAACAATTACAAACACCTAAAGTAGGAAAGAATACATAGAAAATATTGTAAGAGAAGCGAAGCAAACATTACGTATCGTTGGCAGAAAACGTGGAAGATGCAGCAGTTCTAGTAAAGAAACTGTCTACATCTCACATGTGCGTCTTATTTTGAGTACTGTTGCGCATAGTGGGGTCCCTATGAAGTGTGACTGACAGACGATTTACAGAACGTTCAAAGAAGGGCAGGCCGTTTTGTATTATCGCGACATAGCTGAGAGAGTGTCATTGCAATGATGCACGAGTTGGGGTAGAAATCATTGAAACAATGGCATTACTGAAACTTCCTAGCAGATTAAAATTGTGTACCGGAACCGGGAAAAAAAGTTCCGCAAATAGATCTCGTCGATAATGCCATTCCAGAATGAAACTTTCACTCTGCAGTGGAGTGTGCGCTGATATGAAACTTCCTGGCAGATTAAAATTGTGTGCCGGAACCTGGGACATTTGCCTATCGCGGGAAAGCGCTCTACCGACTGAGCTATCCCGACACGACTCACGATGCCGCCTCACCACTTCCGCCAGGCAAGATTCCCAGGTTCCCAGGTTCCGGCACACAATTTTAATCTGCCAGGAAGTTTCATATCAGCGCACACTCCGCTGCAGAGTGAAAGTTTCATTCTGGAATGGCATCACTGGTTGCGACGAGATCTATTTCCGGAATCTTTTTCACGAATTTTTTCTTCCTAATGAAAACATATTGTGTTAGCACCCACGTACATAGGAAGACATGATCGTTAAAATACCATAAGAGAAATCAGATCGAAAACGGAAAGATTTAGGTGTTCCTTTTTCCCGCGAGCTATTGGAGCATGGAACTGTTGAGAAACATAAAAAGAACTGTTCGATGAATCCTCTGCTACGCACTTCATTGTGTCTTTGCAGAGTATTTATGTAGATGTAACAGTGTAAAAAACGAAACAAACGAACAAAGAAACTAAACTTGGAACTTTCACGTCAACACGTAACGACACGTACCATCGATACTACTGACGCTGGCTGTGATAAACAAAACAGAGGAAATGTTGGGAGAGTCCACTTGAAGGGAGGAACCCAGCCAGCAGAACAGTCATAAAGCACGTAGGGCTGTCATACGACACTGCGTAGAGACTTTTTGAACACACGGTATAAATAGGGAGACACGATCTCGATATTGGGCAGTCAGCGTCCGACCCTGCTATAGGGAGGAACACCGACTCTACGTGCCTAACCCATGCCCCCCCCCCCCCCTCCATCGTTCCTGTCTTTTAGACTTGCGCATAACAGTTCGCGATCGGGTGTGGTCACTTTAGTTGGCGGCTGAGTGGCGTGGTCGGCGCACGCAGGTGGAGAGAGAAGTTTCCCCACCTAGCTGCTTCATGTGCTTGCTGCTTGAGCTGCTAACAACATCACGCAAACCAAAAGAAACAGTTTGTGGATAATTTCTCGCGTTTAAGTTTAGAGTTATCTCTATATCTTGGCATTATGGAATTTATTAGTCAGATATTGCAGAGTGCAGAACACTTCAAAACAGAAGTTTTGTAGCACTGAACTATGTAATCTAGCAGGCAGACGCTCATCTCGAAATGGCTCTCATCAGCAGAAGGCAAACATATAATTTTTAATTCTGCTGCGCTCTATCTCGCTGTTGCCCGTCGGTCTTCGGAAAAGAATCCAACGAACTAAGAAGCGAGATACGTTTGGCATAATAGTTCTAGACCGGTTGCACATATTTTAGTTAGCGGACGATCGCGCTTTTAGTTCGCGACCGATCGCGCATATTTTAGTTCGCGATCGATCGCGCATATTTTAGTTTTGCGACCGGCAGCTCTCCTTTTAGTTCGCAGCTCGGCCGCGAAGTGGGTCGCTCTTTTTAGTTCTTAGTTTCGCTCTTTCTGGCTTTTGCTACCGCTACTAAAATAGCTCTTTCTTTTATGACAGCTTTTTTTTATGTAATGATCAGTGTTGCCCAAGCGTGTCCTATTACCCGTATTTTTGGGCAATTAGTCATCAAATACTCAAGCAAATAAACCAGTAATTTACACGAATGGGTGATACAATGGTATTCAACTACTTTGCATACAGAGTTCTCGTAGTAAATATTACTTAGACACTGCTGAATAACTTAGAAAAGAAATTTTGTGGCAGTGAACTATGAAACTACAGCTGAGCTGCATCTCCGCTCGAAATGACTGGTAACTGGCAGAAGGGAATCACGCGATTCTGCGCGCTCTCGCGTCCTCTCGCTGTTCCTCGTGTCTACGGAAAAGGAGCGGACGAGCTAAGAGGCGAGGGATCTGCGAACTAGTTCGCGTAGTTCGCATGTGGGAGCGCGCTACCGAACTAGCTCGTTCGAACTCCACAATAGAGATGGGCTAAACCGTGATTTTCCGCTAACAGTGATTTCCGTGATTGCTACTTTTAAATAACCGTGATTAATCACGGTTTAGAATCATTGTTTGAGGTTTTCACGACATGTATCCCTCCGCGATTTCTACTCCTCCCGCTATTCCGTGATTTCTGCTCTTTCCGCTATTCCGTGATTTCTGCTCTTTTTGCTATTCCGTGATTGAATCGCCGCGATTCCGGCGACTTGTATGATTTACCATGGAACTGACAAAAATTGAATTAGATACTTTTGTGATAATGTTTCATCCGCCAGTAACTAATTTACCGTCTCTTTGTTGTTATGAAAGTTATGTTGTGAACCGAGAAAAGTAAATCTCAACAAATCAGTCAATAGTAAGTATAGTTTAAAATAACTGTACAATAAACTTTCTAACCACATCAAGACAATGAAAGAATATTAAATATTCTTAGTAAGTGTAAAAATTATTTGCAAGGTAGGTGTTATTTCATTGTCAATGAATATATGCCCTCAATTTTAATAACTTGTTTCTTTAATGTAAAACAACTGTATGCCGCACAAATTACATTTCGCATAGTCGCTATTAAGAGCGGTGAAATGACACCACATCCCACTCGTCCTCGATCGCTTCATCTCGGCAGAAACAAGATATACACTTTTAGACGACGAACAGCGAAATGGACGAGATATGTTTTTCAGTTATTAACCTCTCCCTGCCGGGCCCTGGCGATTTTCTAGGAAAAACGCACAAGTGTATGCGAACTGGTCACTGTCCATAATCGGCTTTTAGCCGGTACACCCGCTCTTCGCTTATCGGTGATTCGCTGCTATTCTCGCTCTTCGCTAATCGGTGACTCGCTGCTATACCCATTCTTCGCTTAGCGGTGATTCGCTGCTATACCCGCTATTTGCTACATTGATATTAGTACAGATTTCGACCCACAGATGGCTCTTTTAGCCTTTGCTGCTTCTCTTCACTCACCTCCTCTTCGCTTTTCCGCTATTCGCTGCTACACCTGCTATTCGCTGCTGCTTTTAGTACTCATTTCGGCCACCAGATGGCTCTTTGTAGTTTGTACTGCAGTTCGCTGCTATTCCTACTCGTCGCTACCCAACCGTGACCGTGAGTGAAATCACGGTCAGATTCCAGATCGCCGCGACCGTGAAAACAGTGAATTTTCAACCACCGTGATTTTTCACGAGTACGTGATTTCTTGCCCATCTTTGCTCCACAACACTACTGTCTTTGTCAAACCTGTGTTCCCTGCGCCGTGCAGGTGTCCCCGCGTCGACTGGAGGTCCCTCCACTTGGTGGGAGCCGCGCCGTGTTTACTCGCCGGCAGGCGGCGCTCCGCCACTTTACGACGCCGTAAGCGGCGAGTTAGTGCGCGCGCTTCCTCCGCAGTTAAGTCGTCACCGCGCCGGCCGCTTTCAATTACGCTCGCCAGGCTAAACACAGACGCTCCTACCCTCTCCTCACGTCGTCCTCAGCTCCATTACTCTCACTACCAGACAAAATGTGCGGCCTCTCGAATTTTCTGGCTGACACCAGCGCACCAAACATAGTTTGATATTATTGTTTGTAAATGATTTTACCGTCATTTGTATAAGTATCTTTATTGTTTTCATACACTATCCGGGTTTAAGCTATAGAGTTTAAACAAGTGTAAACTGTAAAATGACGTCTGTCACATTAAGTGCTTGAATAGAATTGCATCGGTTATTTCAGAAACAACACATGTGACATTTTTAACGATTTCGAGTTACATGCGGATTCGTAGAGAGCACGTCAGAACACACTGTTTAGCTCAAATGTTCAAAATGTTCAAATGTTTGTACAGCTTATGTCACTTATCTACGGGGTCATCAGTCCCTAAACTTACAAACTACTTATGAACTAGCTTATACTAAAGACGGCACAAACATCCGTGCCCGAGGAGGGGGAATCGAACCCCCGACCGCAGCGGCCGTGAAGACCATGACTGGCACGCCGCAGCCCGCTCGGCCACTGCGGCCGGCACACTGTTTAGCTCAGAAATCATTTATGTGCATCACATCTCACCCTTGAAGAAGAGCTAAGAAATTTCTGTGTACTGCATAAACAACATATGTGAGAGCCGAGTTACAAGGTTCTGTGTATATTAACTCAAGGCCACTAAGGTCGGGGGTTCGAACCCCCCCCTCGGGCATGGATATTTGTGCCGTCCTAGTTCGTAAGTAGTTCATAAGTAGTTTGTAAGTTTAGGGACTGATGACCCCGTAGTTAAGTCCCATAAGCTTTACAAACATTTGATTTTATTAACTCAAATCAAACGTTCAAATGTTTGTAAACCTTATGGGACTTAACTGCGGGGTCATCAGTCCCTAAACTTACATACTACTTACGAACTACCTTACACTAAAAACTCGAACCCCCGACGGGGAACGACCTCGCGAATAGTAGCATAGCGCCTCAATGAGCTCGGCCGCTCCGCAGCGGATGTATATTAACTATTCAGGAGATAGTCACTAGTGATATTCTTTCATTCAGAGATTGGCGGCAACCTCTCTACCTGAATACGACATCCTCTTATGAAAGTTCTGGTCGAGGAATCCCTAAGAAAAATGGGGAGACTTTCAAGCTATCTACATACAAGCTGTTTCGTTACAGCAGTAAGATAAAGGGGCTACTAGTCACCAGCTCATTCATCAAAGGAATAGTTGCGAATACCTTCAGTTTTACGAAAACGTCCAAAGCACCTCTAACTAAAAACAAAGCTTATCCAGAAAGAAGAGTCCCCATTAACAAAAAGAAGGTAGAGGACTTGGAAAAACTAGAAGTGCACACCCTAGGCTATGAGTCCTTACACAAGCATATTTTTGTTTACCCAACCGGGTCGGCCGCGGTGGCAAAGGGGACTGCGGCGTGCCAGTCACGGTCTGCACGGCCACTACGGTCGGGGGTTCGAATCCCCCCACAGGCATGGATATTTGTGCCGTCCTTAGTGTTAGGTAGTTTGTAAGTTTGGGGACCGATGACCCCGTAGTTAAGTCCCATAAGCTCTACAAACATTTGAACATTTGATTACCCAATCGGCAACAAAATGACTGATATTGTTACTTCAGATGCAGAATATGAGTGCTATATTAAGTAACAGAACATTATGATATCACGAAATGACAGGTGATATGTAACAATTTGTAATATATATGATTTCTTTTTTTTTTTTCAAGATTTCTTTAATGTATTATAATCAATATGAGTTAAATACAAGCTGGCTTTTTACAATTGAAGTGCATTTTCTTTATTGGGAATAAATATAAATATTATTTACATTCGTAAAAGCCATTTTTTGTATAAACAACATATGTGAAGTTTCTTTTAAAAATGTTATAAAATCAACATTGTCCTTGGGGTTAAAAACAGCATATCAGTAAATTGGCAAAATATGTCATTTAACACATATATCGTTTAGAGGTCTGTTAAAAAAGAATGTCAAGCACTGAAACAGTTTTTCTTAGTTTTCTCAAAATTGAAAAAATGTTACATGTATAGTTTCTGAAATAACCGATTCAGTTACATATTAGAACGAAGAATAAGTACTGAAGATTAGGTATGATACTACAGCATGAACTTACTTCTGTCAAACCTTTTGGTACCTAAAGGTTTTCAAGTCGTCATTGTCAAAAACAGTTGGAATGTATATATGCATTCATGTTAGTCTTAATTGTACAATAAACAAATCTGGACATATTGATACAGTAATTACACTATATAATAAATCAATCATTTCTTGAGAACATCCGCGGTGGAGTAGCCGAGCGGTCTAAGACGCCTCGCTGCGGAGCGCGCGGTTGCTCGCCGTCGGAGGTTCGAGTCCGCTCTGGGGCATGGGTGTGTGTGTTTGTCCTTAGGTTAGTTTACCTTAGTTTTCGTAGTTCGTAAGTTACGGACTGATGACCACGCAGTTTGATCCGATAGATTTACAAACATTTTACAATTTTTTTTTTTAATTTTTATTTTTATTTATTTTTTTACCTTGAGAACAAACAGAAGCACTTTGAATTTGCTGTGGTCACACTTGTTGAAAAACAAAGCAGAGCTCGTCTATGTCAAGAAAAATACTGCACATAGCTCAGATATGTTAAATGTTTAATAAAAAATGCTTCCATGACAAAACTGTCAAATATATTTTCTCTCAGATCGACTTATACTTATTGTACACACTTATATATATATATATATATATATATATATATATATATATATATATATATATATATATATATATATATATATAAGTGTGTACAGTTATCTAATGTGTACAAATCTCTTCTAAATTTATGGTACAATACGAAAATATAACCTCATTTGTATTACGTAGCACGTAGGATTACATAATTCTGTAGGTGGAAGGAAATAAAATAATTAAGAATCATCATGAAACTTAACAGTACACACTTACTCAATTATGTAACAAACAGCTAAATTAAAACAAGGATGATGAACGTGATAGTCTACATGTAAATCCATGTAATTTCTTATCTTATCAATATGAGGATATTTATTCAAATTTATATTACATTCTAATGACAACATAAATCATCATTATGCAACTAACTACAACTAAATATTACATATTTTATCACTCATCTATCAAATAATCAGAAAGAAATTAGGGTCATGAATATAAGTGGTGGGATACTCGTTGCCTATGTGTCCATTACATTTCTTATTTAATAAAAGTAGAAGATGTAGAATTGAAATTTATATACAATAATCTAATAGGACTATTATTATTCGTATAAGAAATAATCAAAATGAAATTAACACTGTGATGTAAGTGGTGGGGTCCTTGTGGCTAAATGTTTCTAACATCTCTTATTTAAATTATGTAAAGGCATACATAGTTAAATTTAAATAAAAATTCAAATTGGTATATGAGGTGACAAATGTATATATTAAAAGTAGTCAATAAAATTAGAAATCATTTTAAATAATTATAAGTCCATGAACTTAGACATATTGAAAACTCTACAGAAGTACTGATGAGTTTCTGCATGAAACAAATTAAAATTTCATGGTTATCTTTTATCTTCTGTTTCACCATATAATCAGAAGCCTTCAGTACATGGGTAAGCTAGTAATAGGTACGCAATACACCTGACAAAGTTACCTATATAATAGGATTGTAAGAATGGAGCTTGTACAATAATTATAAATGTGTACATCTCTACATGTAGTAAGGAATTGAATAATTTTGTATATGCTTCAGCCCTGAAGAGTAAGATATAAATAAAAATGTATTAAAATATATTATATTGGAGAACCATTATATGAGAATAAAGTTGCGTTGTGGTGAGGTGCATGTATCTGTATGTACTGCGTTGTTAAATTATTTGTTTGGGAATTCATTATTTGTGAGTTGTTAGTTATGGCAATTTTAATGTAAAAGCTGTATAGAAGAAATTAATAACAGCCTTCACTTTTTATAGACAAAGAAATTGAATGGAACAGAGAAACAATTTGTGATGCATTAAAATTTATTATAATATAACGTATCTGTAAATCATGATGTGAGCTTTATGAAGTCATTACAAGCTGTAGCTAATCCCTGTACCAGGATTTCAAGTGGTTGTGTCTAAATAACTTCTGTGTGATGGATTTGAAACGATTTTGAAATGATCTAAAGAAATATTATTTTAAATTTTTCTGATCATTTAGCAATTAATCTGAGGACTTTGAAAGCAAATTATACATTTAAATTTCCTCGAAAATATTCATTTTCTTTCCTTTTGATATTGATGTAAAATATCTACTGATTGTTCAATATTGTTGGTATTGTGGTTGTCATCTCCTAAATGTTTACTGAAGGTAGAGTACTGTTATCTGTTTTTTGTAGCCATGTTTATATATTTTAAGAAAAGACCTACCTATATATACGAAACAAATAATACAAACCTTTGCATAATTTACAGAATCACAGAAGATGTTTTAAAATAAATAGCAAAACACGTCTTGAGTATAATCATTGTCTTAATTGCACTCTGTACAAGATGGAAAACCTGTTATAATTAATTTTAACAGCTGATGCGGGAGATGGACACACAACCAAATATAGTAAGGACCTACCTGTTTGCCCAGTATAACATTTACCACTACCGCCTCATTTGATTTTATAAATTACTGACAAAAAACTACTGGTTTGTATTGCCTCGATATCTTATCCGTAATATTATGTGTTGTGAAGGAAATCTGTACATTTGTATTCTTGAAAATTGAGCCAATATTGTCCTTCAAATTGTCCACATACAGTATGTGGCAAAATGTTGCTTACTTTTCTCACCTTCATTGCTATTAATCATGATCTATTGCGTATATTTGTCTGTTAAAGATACTAGTTACTATTTCAGATTTGTGACCATTATTAGTGAGTATGTATTTTTGTATATCCAGTTGCTTATCTAATTGTTGTACCAAAGAACTAAAGAAAACTTTTTGTATGACACTGGATTAGATGATTGAAAATGAATTATATAATCTGTGGTGGTAGCTGTTCTTTGAATACAGTATATTAGTTCCTGATCTTTTGATAGATTTTGGTTGCTAATACAATTATCATTTACTCTTTCCTCAGTGACCGTAATGTTGGGGTGTAATGCATCTATGCAAGTGATCAAGTCCCTGTTGATTTGTTAGGTTCATTTTGTTTCATTTTCAGGGTCCCATCTTCTCTAATTTACGCTATATCCACAGTCGCAAAGATGTAGGTATATCAGCCTATGTAGGCCCTTACTGATATTTAGTTTAGCACTGTCGGATTTGGCTAGCAATTGGCGAAGTCACTGTCTGGTTTACCGAGCACTGTTGGTTCGCACTGGTGACACTAACTGAGGGGCTAATTGATTGAAATGTAGCTACTCCGATCAAGAAAACCGACACAACTACCGTGAGAGCCGAGCTCTGACGTGTCCCACTCCACACGTCGACGCCTTTGTCTAATAGATGACCGGCGACCGGTCGGTACTAACGGACCCTTCATGCCTGTAGGACGGAGTTCAGTTCTTACTGATATTTTGTTGCTAATATAAAGAACTGCCCTCACTTTCCGCTGTTACCGCGGTATTCCATTCTTATCTCAATCCATTTTCTTCTTCCCCCTCCGACCCGTGGCCTGTCACACTTTTATCCATGTCACCTGTATCCGTAGCAAATTGCGGAGGGCATTTTCGGTTTCACATAACTCAAGCATTTGACGTGATACCTGCTAATTCATGTACAATTAGTCTAATATTAGAAATCTGCCAGTGAAATGTTTCAGGAATAGATTTACTGATAAAGACGTAATAAATCAAAACGTTTTGGCTCGGCAGTGAGCTTAAAATTCTGACTTTCTAAGTTTCCTCAATGGTGTTTCTAGAAATCCTTCCAGGAATTCCAATTTGAGTTCTGGAAGCATCTCTATAACACTTGCGCATTGATCGAACCTACCAGGAACAAAACTAGTAGCCCGCCCGCTTCGCAATTGTTTCTGTGTCTTCCTTTAAACCGATTTGTTGGATTTCTGAAACACTTTATCCAAGAGAATATCGCACAACCATTTTACGTGTGATCTTCTTTACAGATCAACGTCATCTTCCCAAACTCCTTCTAATAATATTGATTCTACTGTTGGTTCTTGGTGAAACATTTCAAATTGCCCTGTTTCACAAAACCTTATTTTTACGACCTAGGTTTCGGATTATGAGCCCATTTTCAAGTACTTTACTGATTCCAAAGTTGTTAACCAGTGAAGACAAACCATTATGATACTACAGATCTCTGTGTATCCATTTTAACATTGGAAGAAAATACTTTTACCTTGCAATTTAGGAACTGTCACACTTGAATTACCTTATTAGAATAACCTCAATTATCTATTGTACTAATATTGTGTTTAATCATGTTATCTATTAGTGAAATTACTTATCATTATTGTACCTCGAAAAATTGGACAGTTTATAGTACAAAACCTGTCTTCTTGCTTATTGTTAGTGATATTGTTATTATCTACTATGTAGAAGTTACTCATAGTCTAAAGGAGGTGAATAATTGGATTCTGTCTTCATTCAGTATCAAATTTAGGGCTGTGCGCATCTGTTTTTTAATCTCCAAAATTTCTAGTTGGGACAGTTTTGCACCTTTACCTTCAACATGTAAGACTTTTATATCTATGGCGTATTTGTGCGGTTTAGACTTACTAAATAGGATAAAAGATGTTCTGATTCCAACAAACGCCAAATTAGTATCCTTTGATGTACAGAGCCTTTTCACAAACATTTCTGGGAAAGACTCTATAGATATGTTGTTACATTCATTGTTTGTGCAAAATATTACTCATGAGGAACACCTGAGCATAATCAACACAGTAAAATGTTGACATAATAAAAATTATTTCTGCTTTCAATGGAACTATTACAAACAAGCTGATGGCGTGGCAATGTGCCCTCCATTGTCCTCCTTGCTCGCAGGAATGTTCATGGATAAGTGGGAGACAGAATTTCTTAAAAACGAACCACTGGCACAACATGCAGTATACTGGTACAGATATGTTTATGATATCCTTTGCCTATGTAAAGGTTCCACCAGACAAACTGGAAAATTCTTGAAAAATATGAACCAGTAGCATTCAGTCATTAAGGTTAGCATGGAGTTAGGAGGTCTCACCATTAATTATCTTGACATCAGCATACTAATAGAAAACAGAAGCCATAAATTTAAGATCTTCAGGAAAGACACCATTACTGACACCTTCATCCCGGCTTCCTCTCAGCACCCAACAGCGTACAATCTTTCAGCATTCCACCATATGATAAACCTACTCCTGTCCATTCCCATGACCCAAGAAGACCATGACCAAGAACCAGACACAATAAAAGCCATAGCAACAAATAATTCATCGATAATTGACAAAATTATTGACAAGAAAAAGAAGAAAGTACCAAGATCCCTACTCTACCCAGGAAGCTCCACTGAAAAATCAAAAAGTAAATGGTGTAGATTACCTTTCATAAGTAAAATTTCCAATAGGCTATGTAACATTTTGAAAGCAAAGGACTTTTCAGTATATTCCTATGTTCCACATAACTTAGGTAAAAGTCTGTTCAATTCAAAGGACAGACAGACATTATGAACAGTGGTGTATATAAAATCAGCTGTAAAGAGTTCCAGTCCTGTTATATAGGACAGACAGGTTGGTCAATTTGTACCAGGCTCAGGGAACACCACAGGAGCTGGAGATTAAGATAACCAGGTTCTGCCTTTGCCCAACACTGCTTAGGACAAGAGCACAAATACACCATAGATGTAAACGCCTTACATGTTGAAGGTAAAGGTGCAAATCTGACCCAACTAGAAATTTTGGAGATTAAAAAACAGATGCGCACAGTCAAAAATTTGATACTGAATGAACAGACAGCAATTACTCACCTCTTTTAGACTATGAGTAACTTCAACATAGTAGATAAAACAATATCACTAACAATAGGCAAAAAGAATGGTCTTGCATTTTTCAGGGTACAATAATGATCAGTAATTTGACTAATAGATAACATCGTTAAACACAATATTAGTACAATAGATAATTAAGGTTATTCTAATATGGTAATGCAAGTGTAACAGTTTCTAAATTGCAAGGAGAAGTATTTTCTTCCAATGTTAAAATGGATAAACAGAGACCTGTAGTATCATAACGGTTTGCTTGCTCATTACCATCACGCAGATTCTTCCCTGAAAATAAGGAGTAAGTGCACAAATTGTTGTTCAAATATGAAACACTCTGTCGCTCTCTCTCTCTCTCATACACATCTATATACATGTATAAATTTTAATAAAATTTTCGGATTTTTGTTTCAAGGTCAGATTGGGGTCGCAGAATTATACTGTAGTTAGACCAATATCGCTGAATTCAACATCGGTTCAACACGCCTAGAAATTACGCAAAGTTATATTCATTTTGCCAGACTACAGTATAAACAGATGATTGTGAAGTAGGGATAATGTAATACATCCAAAACAGGAACTACTACAACCTGCATAATAGTAGACAACAATGTTTTCTTCATTTTTTCGAATTTAAGGGGCTGGTTAATGTGCTGGGTGCAGGCTGTGACCGCCTTCGGCAGCAGTGCAGACTTGACAACAACTGGCATCCCGCCAGGCATGTCATCAGTCTCATATTGCGGCAATAACGCCCATTCTTCCTGCCGAACTGCTCGCAAGGCTTGGTGGATTCATTTTCTCGTGGTTGCTGCCTAATTACTTTCCAGACATGCTCTGTGGGACTCCAAACGAGCAATAACTGCCGTTTCCATGAAAACATTAACCACCATGCGTTATGAAGTCGAGCATTATCACCCATCAGTACGAAGTCAGGACCCACGGCAACTTGCAACAAATGCGCTTGACGTTCTATGATTTCATCACGATTACTGAAAAAGGTTAAAACTTGTAAATTCGACCATACAATTTCATGAAGAGGTTTTCGAGTTGTCAACATAATCCCTGTTCATGCAATTAGAGATCCTCTTCGATGTTGATCTCTTTTCACATTGTGAAGTCGTCTTCCACCTTCGCTCCAGATGCTAATCCGTGAAAAAGCGCTCTCCTGAAAAAATATGCGATATTTCCTACAGCTGATAAATAAATAAACCTTGGCCCACTGATCCAAGTGGCATGTTTACGACTCTAGTTGTTCCTTTCTGTGGAGATACGTCTGGAGTGCGCATTGCAGAAGCTGGCTGACAGTAAAGGGAATTATTCTCAAGCTGTCTGATCACTGTTTTCCTCGATACAACGCTTCTAGTGGATGCTGTGAAGTCAGATGTCTGTCGCCATGCAGTAACACTCCGGTACCAACGTGTCCCTACAGCCTAATGACGGTCCTCTCTGCCCTAGTCTACAGAAGACAGTTCGGTTGCTACAAGCTTTCACCATGTCCCAGAAACAACAGACCAATTCACATTTAACAAACGTACCATCTCGGTTTGAGACCTGTTTCCAGCTTCTTTCATCTTTATATATATAAACCAGAGTGTTTGTGTGTACGTATTGCATATAAATCTACAGTTTTGTTTCAATCTTTTCCAAATTTTGTACACGTAAGCTTCAATCTATGAGGACGGTCGCCGCAAGTGTAATAATTACGTTTAACGCATAATTCACGTAGTAAGCAATGAGATGCGCGGAAAACTGATACATTAAGCGACAATGCTGCTTTTGAATCAAATTTGCTACACATATTGCTTGAGGAGTACGACCCATATGCGACACATGGTTCAGGAGATATGTCATAAACTATAAGAGTTGCAAGAAACTTCCACATAATGCGACGAAACTTTATAATTACACTATATGAGGATGATAGTACTTAGCGATTTGCAACCAACTTTAAACATAACTTCAAACCTTTATTAAACTTCTTCTCGCTGACGACCACATCAAAACATCAAAATAAGGAAAAGAAATAATTTTCTCCTTTACTACTGCACATAATGCGACGAGACATTCAGAGTAGGCCTACTTAGCGACTTGCAACAAACTTTAAACATTATTTCAAACTTTTTTTTTATTATGCTTTTTCTCGCTGACAACCGTAACAAAATGGTGACAGGAAAAAGTTTCTTGCATACTACTTTTCCGCTGTTCGTGGAGTAAAACTACGACATTCGGTATGACATTACAATTTGTACTTTGTACAGTACAAATTGCAGCCGCAGGAAATTTTACAATCAGTATACACACATACAGCTGAATGTATCTTCTAAATTGTAACACAATACAATACGTAGTTCATGAGATATGAGCACATAAACAGTAACAGTCCGCTGTTGATGGACTAAAATTACGGCATTCGGTATGACGTTACAATTTACAATTCCTACACTACAAATTATAGCCACAGGAAATTTTACAGACGGTGTAAACGCATATAGTTGAGTGTACCATCTAAATTATATCACAATACGACACTTAGTTCATGAGGTATGATCACATAGTAACGTTAATGGAAAACCGCCCCATAATGCACCAAGTTTTAATCTATTACTTCTTTACTATTAATTATATTCCAAAGAGATTTTTCATAAATACAGCCCTTATACAAATGAATATATACCTGAATAATGGCAGGAATAAAATACTCGGGCGACGTAGGGTTTTCAGCTACTTTTATATAAAGCAGTGTCCGTATGTTTGTTTGTGTGTACGTGTTGCATACAAATCTACAGTTTTGTTCCAATGTTAATGAAATTTTGCACAAGTAAGCTTCAGTCCACGAGGACGGTGTCCGTACGTATAAGCATCACACACTACACATAGTTCATGACATATGGCGTCATAAACAATGAGAAGCGCGAAAAACTGCTGTTTTAAGTGTCAATGCTGCCAATTTCTCCTAAACCACAGGACCAATTTCAACCAGATTTAGTACACATATTCCTTGCCTTGTGGGAACAATTTCTGTAAGTTTAAGAACCACATACGACACATGGGTCAGGTCATATAACTTCATAAACAATAGGAGTTGCAAGAAACTGCCACATAATGCGACGAAAATATAAGTACACTATATGAGAATGACAGTACTTGGCAACTTGCAAAAACTTTAAACATAATTCCAAACCTTTATTTGTATACACAAATACAGCTGAATGTATCCTCGAAACTGTAACACAGTATGACACGTAATTCATGAGATATGAGGACATAAATAGTAACGTTCGTTGAAAACCTCCTCATCACGCCCAAGGTTTTAATCTATTACTTCTTTGCTACTAACTGTAGTCATAACAGATTTTACCGGCATGCAGCACTTATGCAAATGAATATATACCTACAAAAATATATAATTTTACAACATATAATTCAATAAATATAAGAATATATAATTTATACCATGATGGGTAAAAACCTTTCACATCATGCTCCACATAATAATACATTTCTTATTGATTGCTAAGACACTCCTGTATTCCAGTCAGCTTAAGTACATTCCTGAAAGCTGGCGGCGGTGTTGATATTTTGAACTGTGAAGCACATGCGGCTGTAGGCGAAAGAAATAAACTTCTATAGATCTACAGGGAACAGAAGAGAATGATACAGTGTATATCAAACGAATACCCATTATTTTCGACAGATCTACCTTTTAGCTTCAAGAGACTGCAGTTTCCAATGAGACTTCCATTTTATGTTACGATTAATACTCACAGAGCAATCTATTAAACACTCACGGACAACTTAATGTCACTTGCTTAAGGGTAGGCTCACCAAAGAATTTATTCATCCTAGCTCCTCGGCAAGTAATCATAAATATTGTTTATAATCAACTTTTGAATTAAATGAATGTTTGAATGTTACATATCATTTGCATCTTGATTACTACCTTTCTGTGTTCGATATTGCACTTATGAAAGACAGCCTTATTTCTTAAATACTGTCCCATTAATATAACATGTTTTTAGAAATAAAGGAGACGGAAATAGAATAAGAGAGGGAAGGGATAGGAGAAGTACTAACTCATGGCTTGAATAACTGCCGGCCGCGGTGGCCGAGGGGACTGAGGCGCTCCAGTCACGGTCTGCACGGCCACTACGGTCGGGGGTTTGAATCCTTCCTCGGGCATGGATATTTGTGCCGTCCTTAGTGTTAGCTAGTTCATAAGTAGTTTGTAAGCTTAGGGACTGATGACCCCGTAGTTAAGGTCTATAAACATTTGGCTTGAATAATTAAATACCCGGGCAACGCCGTCTTTTCAGGTAGGTCTTCTTATGGTCGTCCTCCACAGAGCCTGATTGGCTTCTTCTCTGCCCCATAATGGACCATCTGGGTATGTAACAAAGCAATTGTGATTATGGGATTACCCAGCAAACACTATCCCGTCTGATAGTTGCCTGACGTTACCTTTGGCATGGTTGTACCCTGGCCGTATTGCTATCTTCCGCGCGGAACACGTCTTCACGCTAATATGTTGACAGTTTGTATTATTGAGATGTGAATTCCACAGCAGACGGGGAAATAGTGGTATCCTGCTTTAATTTTGAAGAATAAAGTATAAAAACTTAAAATAAATTCAATGCTTCACCCTATATCTGAATACTCCATCGTAATGTACGCATTTTTCCGATTCGTTTGATTCATCACATGTAATTTTTCATATGGTAATTAACACCAATAATTACTGCAATTGCAGAAATAATTGCACTTCATACGCAACGTGCATTAGAGGCTGACCCTTCTAGGGCACTGTTAAAGTTGAAGTGGTGGCCGACGAGAATAATGGCCTGTTTACGACGTTTTACGATCCACACCTGCGTTCTGCAGGTACCCACCTATTTTTCTAACATATTGCGTCAGTTTTAACGCAACCGTGGTATTTATGAGACGCATTTTTTTCATTGGATGCGAGTAGATCGAGCAGATCCGGCCGAAAATTCTTAGAGCATTTCTCAATGGTTGATGGAGCATGACACGTAGTTAAAAGCAGGTCTGGAGAGGGAAACAAGGATTATTACGCATGTCTTCTCTCGCGGTCATCTGCGACCTGTGAGATAGCGTTCTGATATGGAAAGCGTTGCTCCGTGGCAGAGGGGCGCGGTGCCTAGTGTTTGAGCTGCACGTATCTCGGGCAACAACGCCACTCAAGGAGCGGATGGGGAGACATTGCTGAAAGTTCATAAAATATAGTTAACGCCAGAGGGCGATAGCGGAATGCTAAGGCTGGTGGACTGTTATTTATAGTCAGTGTACCTTGCCGGTTTGACTAGGGGAGGGATAGCGAGTCCTGCCTCTGGCATAGGTGTCTGTGGTGTCTTTAGGTTTCAAGTTAGTTTAAGTAGTTTGTAAGCTTAGGGAATGATAACCACAGACGTTAAGTCTCATAAGATTGACAAACATTTGAACATTTTTTATTAATTTTTATTTATTTATTTTATTTATTTACTTATTTGTTTGAAGGATAGCGAGTCTTGACTTCATCAAGACAAGTAGGAAAGCTCTGACTGATGAACCTCAGTCTTAAATAGTGAGTTAATTTTTTGCAGAATTTCATAGTCAGAGGATGCAGCTCGCTGTCGTCTTAGCGAACTGTGAACGCGCATTTGCCACGAATATTAGCTCTTTTCAAGTCTGCTTCCCACGCGACAGCCTCCACTGTCGAATTTCAATCGTAAAATCAAAAGTGCAGGCGCAGAATATCAGCTACCCTCCAGTTTCATAATAACAGATATTTCTTGCGGTAAATTATTTCTCATTTTGTGTACTTTATATTGTTCTTTGAATTACTTGGGTTTTGGAGTGCTGAAGTGACACCGTTGACGAGACTCGGTCTTATCATTAATTATTTTATAATATAAGTTTTAGTGTTTCCTTTTTTTATATTTTCCATTCTCATCTTACCTTTTAATTTTTCAAAGACAATAAATAAACTAATTATTCAGTAAAAATACATTTTACTAAAATACTGCTACATACTCCACTCCTTTACCATGGTATGTCCTTGGCAGAGTGACAATGTTATTATTATTACAGGCTTCTGCCTTTTATTTCACGTCGCTTGACGCGTTACCGTGCCAAAGGTTGACGGAGCATGACACTATGCTTTTACACCATTACAGTTGAACCTAGCAGGCAACTATGAGCCAAATTTCAAACCTTTGTGTTGCAGTATGAGACTATTACGGGGTTAAGTTAAAGTGGCTCTTTAAATTTACTACGTAGACTAAGCACATAAATGGAGATGGTAACTTTCGAGTAGTGGATGAAGCGTAATAGGTTGAGTTAATATTTCTTGATTTTAGACAGACGCTTTACACGGTGCCGCAGACATGTGAGTAGCTCAAAGCATTCTTAAGTAACAAAACCCAGTACGTTTCCCTCCTAGTTTGGGAAATAACACGTACAAATATTACATGACACAGACCAGTTAAAGTGAGGAAGACGGTGAAACCAGTACTGAATGTTGCTGCCATTGTAAACTACAGCCGCTACTAAACGTCTCCCCATTGCAGCAAAGAGGCTCTGTTCGTGATTTTTGGGTATAACAGCACATGATTCTTCCACAAATTGTCAACGTGGTTGATGTGGAGTAACAGTGGCTCTTGTCTCAAGGTGGCGCAGACCAGACGTGCTGTCTACCTAGCTACTGCGCGCTCTGGAACGACCCGCTACATCCCACGGGACACAACGTGCTGCTCATCGTGATTTGCGACCGCAGCGCTCTCCAGCGCTTGTTGCGGGGTTTACAAAGATGGATATGCGTAAAATTACACTTCTTAGCACACGTAAAAAAGAAGAAAAATATTGAAACTGTAGCTTTTTTATACTTACACGTGCCATGCAATACTCTTCCAGAACTTATAATTTTTTTTTCAAGAAACACAAAGACCGTACACCTATCTGACAACAAATGAAAATGATACCAAAGTATACGACCAAATCACTTTCGGCAAAAGTCATAATACAAATTGTCAACGGTGAAATACTTCATCGGCACCAGCTGCACTTGTCTAGCTCACTTATATTCCCATATCCATGTTATAAATTAATGAAATGCAGCAACCAGTTGCTTGTAGTTATTTATTTTTAACTTTAACGACCGGTTTCGGGCGCTTGAATGCCCTTCTTCTGGTCTCTATACAGACAAACAAGTGCATTGGTATACAATAAGGCTATAGAACGTATAAAAGTCGATTACAGAAATATGAAGTAGTTTCGAACCAAATAGATTGTAATAATGATAAGTTCATATAATGGGATAACATTAACACTTACATGTTTTTCCTGTTGCATAATAAATATACATGCTACTAGCGGAATCAACGCTAAGTGCAAAGATTATGGAATGAATAACAATCAGCTGCTAACAAAGTATCTATGGATGAGGCTTATAGTAAAAAGTAACGATAAATAAGGGGAAACGGCTGTGGGAAAACAGTAATACTCAAAGTAGTTGAAGAAAAGCATAAAGAGAGGAGCAGGTGACTGATAAATCAGTCGCTTAGCAGATTAAAATTCAGTAGTCTAGAAGTACAATGATAAGTGGCGCCATAGGCGGAATATTTCCGAACTACCAGTTGACACAGTAGTAGGATGCTTAGAATGTCACTGTCAGGGCATCTGTCAATATAAAGAATTTGTCATTTTGTCTATGGCCTAAAAATTTAATGGGGATAGATTGATGAAGTGATTTTCATACAATGAATAAGTTAAGGATGTGGGTTATAAGTTTTAAGATGCGTGAACTAATGTGCAAAGAAATGTGAAGGGTTACAGTAATGTTAACCTAGTGTTACAATTGGTATATCTAGTCATACAAATGAAGAGAATTAAACAGTCAACTTGCTAGGAATATACCAAAGAGGATAATCATGTAGAGCATATCATGGTGCTTTAAGATACAATAATAGTAAGTGGTGGCTGTTTTTTTTTTTTTTTAATAAAAATAAACAAGTCACTATCAAAATGGTAGTGACTATTGCATAGTGCAGTTTAACGAGGTGGAGGCATAAAATAACCTATCTTTAATATGTGGTGGGGGAGGGGGGAGGAGGGAATAGTTACCAAAAGTTACAACTGGCATATGTATCCAAATATTTATGGCGTGGGAGTGGGTTAGAGTGGTAGAAGGTAGTTGATGACTGAGTGAGGTGGTGATGGGGAAGGGGGGGGGGAGGGAATAGAGGTAAGGGACCTGCACAAAGAGGAAGAGGAAGTAACCAAGGACAGTTTGAGGAACCACGGATAGGCCAGGGGTGGGAGTGAGATGTAAGGGGTGAGAGGGGGGGTAAGTGGTGGTGTACTACATAACTACATTGTGTAGTAAAGTAGAACAGAGTAGGGTTACATAAAGAAATGGGAGTAGGGCTGCAAAAATAGGAAACTGAGATAGTTTAATGTAGTTGTACCGCAGAGGAAGAAGAGTATTATGAGAGTGACTTAATGTAGTCTGTGGGGGGAGGGGGAATATATTAAGTTTGTCAGTAAATAGCAGGTGGAGAGTGTTGTGTGTGTGTGTGTGTGTGTGTGTGTGTGTGTGTGTGTGTAATTGGTGAATAGGATGGTGTGCCTGTGGAGATAAGGTATGTAAGGTATGGGTGTGGGTGTGCGCAAAGTTTATGGTTATTTGTTAGGGATAGTTTTATAAAAGAAGGGGAATAGCTGACAATTGTATGGAGTGGGGGGGGGGATACTTCAACATATCCATGTTGTACATATTCTGCATATTCAGATGATTACCTCGGCATTCCTTCGGAAATAATAGGTTTTGCCTGATACATTTTACTTGTTCATACATGTGGGACAACGCCTCAGCCCGACAATGTTCGTTGTGATAATTTTTGCTTTTAGTTTTGTACGTAAACACAGTTCTTCCTTCAGTGTATCTGCTTCCGTAACCATATTGTACTGAACTGCAACAGAATTCAATTACCGTGGGGAAAGCCGAGTGACGTAGGGCACTGTCTTGAAATTGATTGATTCCTGTGCCCTTTGAACGAAAAACTCAAAAAATACTTTCGTGGACAGAGTTTGTTCTTGTTTCTAATAAATAATGTCGAATACGGATATTATAATTGTATTAAATTAACAAATAAGTTACATAAACCGTAATTAAACGAAATCCTTATAAATATCTGGGAAAGTTTGGATGCAAACCTGTTATTTACATCTCTATTCCTCCACAGCTCGCGATGCCAAGCATCACGTTAATACGTCATCTTAAAAAGAAATAAAACGAATATCGAATATTACAACAAAGAACCAGAAGAATTAAGGAAACAAAAAAGGAAAAAAAGTTATAATATTGCGGGAGTTCTCAGAAATGAACCAGGCCAGCTAGTAACCTCTGCACCGCAGCCGACAACGCTACCAACTACACAACTTCTACACTTCCCTGATTTGTCCGCTTTCCAGGCATACTACACGTCTTAAAATATGTTCAAAATGTTAAAATGTTTGTAGAGTCTATGGGACTTAACTACGGGGTCATCAGTCACTAAACTTACAAACTACTTATGAACAACTTACAACTAAGGACGGCACAAATATCCATGCCCGAGGGGGGATTCGAACCACCGACCGTAGTGGCTGTGCAGACCGTGACTGGAGCGCCTCAGTCTCCTCGGCCACCGCGGCCGGCTTAAAATATGTCGTAACATGTTATATATCTATGACACAACATCGCGAAGACGTTCCTTTGATAGAATGGTGCTACACCGTAGCAAAGGAACTATAGTCTTTCACGGTACACAAATTATATCACTGACACGCGTTAAACACGATGACCTTTAAAGCTAATTTCCGGTAATTTTTTGTAACAAATAATATGTAAAATGACGAGTTTTCGAAAGTTCCTCAATTTTCTGGAACTTTTTTAAAGATTATATTTATACATCGTATGTTACAACGTGAAAAGGCACGAAATACGGAGTTCCGTTTGCAATATGGCGGCTCAGAAGTTCTGCTTATCACGAGAAAACCAGATCGCTTCTCATTGGCCACGTTCCACTCCATGAAACAGGACTTTAATATGCCAGATCCTTCGTTCCACGCTTCGCAGGGCAGCGGAACGTGAAATTCCACTCTGCGACACCACGTGCTGTTCCACGTCCCTTGAGTAGAAGCCATAAGGCCGCGTTCGCACGGCCGCCCGGGCCGTGGCAGCTCGGCATGAGCCGGCTCACGCACACGACATTCGGTATGTTTAACATTCCCGGCGCGAGCCGATTGCGCTGGTGTGTTACTTCGGCAGCATAAATATTACACGTCTCCTGCCTGCTATCAACGGAAGCCTCCCTGCGTGATAGATTTTTTAACTTCTCTTATGAAAAAACTTTATGTTTATTTTTTTCTTGTGTAACTACTAATGCTCTAATATGAATAAAAAATTTCAGAGATTTTTTTAGTTCTTCTCAAACGGAAAAACGTTCCTAAATATCGGTCCAAAGTCATGCGATGAGTCCATTACCACCTATTTGTTATGTGCTTATAATTCAATGAGTCACTACAGTGTGAGATAAATAGAAATAAAATAACCAAATCAGTAAATTGATAGCTCAATAAATTCTTAACTGACTTGAAGGAGAAAGCAGCGAACAAAAATTTTGGTCACCCCTGTGTGGCGGCGGGATAGTGGCCGAGCACTTTAACCTCGTTGGGGCAGGGGCGAGAGTTTTGCCATTAGGTTAGAGTAAACAGTTCGTAAATCTAGGGACTGATGAACATAGCAATTGGTTCCAATAGGCTTACAAACATTTGAACCCCTGTGTGTCCTTCGATCTTCCGCTGATTGTGGACAAGCCCATAATATATATTCATATATATGAAACGAAGTAAGACACACTTACGATCATTTACTGACCTACCTATCCTGCAGTGTCTGAGTCTAAACTAAATCCGCAAATTTTCCTATCAGTTAAAGTGGGAAAAGCAAAATGAAAGTACCATGGAGACTAGTTACATAATTCGGCAAAATATTCGGAGACATACAGTTCACCGCGGCGGAGCGGCCGAGCGCATTGAGGCGCTATGTTACTATCCGCGAGGCCATTCCGCGTCGGGGGGGTCGAATCCCCCCCTCGGGCATGGATGTTTCTGCCGTCGTTAGTAGAAACTAGTTCATAAGTAGTTTGTAAGTTTAGGGACTGATGACCCCGCAGTTATGTTCCATAAGCTTTACAAACATTTGATTTTGCAAACACAGATCACCTCAGACAGATTCCTAACGATATAAATAATAAAATAAATAAAAATTTTGAGAGCTGTGTAGAGTTCTTTGTTGTTGGAGATTGTTTGAAATATAGTACAGCGTGACTCACATAAAACCGGTACACCTAACGTAAAACGTACGCCATAAAATGTTCGAATCTTTGTAAAGCTATGGGACTTAACTGCTTCGGTTATTGGTCCCTAGACTTACAAAGTACTTAATGTAACTTATACTAAGGACAACAAACACGTCCATGTCTGATGGAGGGCTCGCACCTGCGACGGGGAACAACCGCGCACTCCGCAGCAATGTGCCTTAGAGCTCACGGCCACGAATGAAAAAAAAAATGCGGTTAAAAAATCAGCTATTTGAACACATGATCATCAAACATCTTAGCTTATGAATAAACCAAGATTAGTAATAGTATTTTGCCGCGGCGAAATAGCCGTGCGCACTGAGGCGCCGTGCTGCGGTTCGCGCGGCTGTTCGCTGTCGGAGGTTCGAGTCCTCCCTCGGGCATGTGTGTGTGTGTGTGTGTGTGTGTGTGTGTGTGTGTGTGTGTGTGTGTTGTCCTTAAGCTAATCTAACTTAGTTGAAGTAGTATGTAAACGTAGGGACTAATAACCAAGCAGTTAAGTCCCATAGATTTAGAAACATTTGAACATTTTTAGTCTTTTTAAATGACACTGTCAAGTAGGTGCACTTGATTAAAAATCCTACACTGAAAAAGTTGGATAGCGGACATTTTAACTGTTCTATGCATTTTAGACCATACATTACAGCGAGTGAAATGTAGTTAAAAGTACATAAAAATTTTGAAGTTGTAGTCCTTTCACAAGTAATTGCGAGTTATCTAAGCGGTGTCAGTATCGCCATCGCAAGCCTTCGGACTTAGCGGGTGTTCGGCAAAGCGTGAAGAACTGCGGCACCGAAGAAATTACTTGTTGACCACGTATCTCAGTCCCTCGTGATCTGTTAATGATCTATAACCAGAAAACTGTTTACAAATTTTTCTTGGGCGGCTATCGATTACAATAGACAATGATTTGCAGTGGTTTTACATGAGGCCATACTTCACTTTATAAGAGGCATAAACAGATTTCAATGTATAAAATTTTTTTATTAACTCAATGCTGATTGGTTGGAAATAAGGTCATTTAGAATTTTATAAGTTTATAATTTTGCTACCAGTCAGCATTAAGTTAGTATAAATTTAAATATACATTTAAAAATGGTTGCTCACCTCATTAACGATTTTAAATTGTCTTTGTAATAAACAGGTTTATTCTTCACATCATACAATTAATGGAATATATGTTTCGTATTCGGAACTAGTGGAGAAGAATAGATTAATTTAAACTGCGACTTTGCTGTTGATGGACTGAAATAAAATTTTATGGACATTCACTTAATGGCTTGCAAGGTGCAAATGATAAAAGGAATAAACCCAAAGTATAATTACATTCATAGATGCATGTAAGTTGACTAATACACAATACACTCATTTTTTTAAATTTCGCTTTTGTAGATTTTCTACAAGGTGAAAATAATTGTATACAGCGTGACTCGCCCAAGGTTGAAGAAAGACAGAACCAAGGGAAAAGAAAGAGCAGATAAAAGTATCATTAAAACATATAGTTATCTTCCTATGTATTTTCATTTTTCTCATGCAAGGCAAAGTTGTAAGGAAAAAATAAGTGGGGATGGTCATCATTTTTATAAAGTGAAAATCGGAAAAGTGCGTTTCCTCCCCTTTTTCCGTTTCGGACCAGCTCGGTCCGGTCCGGGGCGCAGTGTGAACACCGCGGTCGCCGGTCCGACACATCCCGGCTCGGCTCGGGCCGGCCGGCAGTGTGAACGCAGCCTAATTGTACAAGTGGACATTGCTTGTTTCACAACAGACAAAATGTTGTCTTGATTTGGTTTGTGATGTGGTAGAGCAATTCATCACTGTCATCTACACAATAGACGTGTGATGCAAAAGGTGAGCAAAATCGGTCTCGTCAATCCGTCGTACCCTCCGACATGCAGCGATTATAGCCTGCATCAAAGTTACTTGGTTACATCCCACATGATCACCGACTTTTCTGAAGGATAATCAGCAGTCCCTATAGGCAACTGTTCATCCTCGGTTGAATTCTGAAACGTGCTCGAAAGACTTTCGATACCTTTCTCTCAAACTGCTTGCGCAGAAGAAAACAACAACACATGAAAAATCGATTCCAATACATCCACACGGCTGTTTTTCTCCAGTTATACGAGGGTCGTCCACAAAGTAAGTTTCGTTTCTATTTCCATCCGTGGCAACGCTACGATCTCAGTTTGGAGCGTGCGCGGCAGTTACTCTGACTCAAGGAGAAGACATGTATGCCATTTTCAGATCGCTGCTGCTGACCTGTGCTTTGTAGTGCTTCTCTGTAATGACAGCAGTAATTAAAAATGCCTCCGCGTGTGAAATCAGATCTGCGATTCGTTTTCTAAATGTAAACAACGTTAAACCAAAGGAATTTCATCGGTAAATCTCCGAGGTTGAAGGACAAAATATTATGAGTGGTTAAATGGTTAGATGATGGGTCAGATTGTTCAATGAATGACGTGATCAACTGCAAGATGAAGAACAACGTGGACACCCATATGTGGTTCCTAATGAACTGTTTCACACAATTGAAGAGAAGATTAAGCATAACCTAGCGACATTCATCTCTTCTTACACCTAAAATCTGCCCTTGGTGGTCAACACTTCAACGATGATGAAGAGCTAAAAGAACATGTGACAATGCGGGTGAATACATAGGCGGCATCCTTCTACGAAGAAGGCATACAAACACCTGTGCCACGCTATGACAAGTCCCTACGAAAGTTCGGAAGCTATGTAGAAAAGTAGTTTAACAACTGTAGATTTTTGTACAATAAATATTTTTTATGTTTCTGTGTACGCTTGTTTTATATAACCAAACGGAACTTTATTTGTGGACATACCTCGTATAACGCTTATAGGTTGCACTACTGCCCGCTCATCATGTGCACCTGTGTTAGAATGCTAATCATGAGCCAAAGGCATGCGGCTAATTGCATTTGATTTTGATGCTTCGTTCAGGTTTCTGGATTTTGACTGGGAAGTATTCTCGTTCCACTCCTTGAAGAAACATGTCTGAGCTTGTTCGTTGCCTGTTAATGGTAATTACTACTGTTTTTGTTTTGTTCATCTTCAATTAAAAAAACGTTCAAACCTTTCTAAATCTAAGGGACCTAACTGACGCGGTTATCAGTCCCTAGGCTTTCAAACTACTTAATGTAACTTATGTTAAGGACGAAACACACAGCCATGCCCCAGGGAGGACTCCAACCTTCGAAGATGAACGACGGCGCGCTCCGCAGCAAGGTGCCTTAGAGCACTCGGCCACTTCACAACCGAAATCTTCAGCATTTAAAAATCTTGAATTATCTGCGTTGGAGATCAGATAGAAATTCCCTGGTTGTTGAATGTTTGTTACCGCGATGGAAACAGTATGATTTGCTTTGGTTTGTGTGTATACTCTGGCCTATATATTACGCTCGCTGCAACAACCTTTTCTTTTATGGTGGCGTCAGTGCGTCATGATTATTGGCTCTGAGGGCAAGGAGTGTGTGGGTGTGCAAGGAAGTTATAAAAGCGTAATTGTAAATTTCATTTTATGATTAAATGTGCAACAGGAGTTAACTGATGAGAAGACTGCGAGATTTTTCAGAATTCTCTTAATAAAACGAAAGAATATAATATCTCCAATCTTTTTTTCAAGAGGATGTTAAGGTAAGACCTTTTCTCTGTTGCCCGCTTCGCGTAGTTCTTTTTCTCCATCTACTATTGGGAATTCAACAGATGGGGTGAATTTCCTGTCACTTGCAATACATTAATTTCAAAGTTTGATTATTGTGCGTAGATGATTACATTACTGAGGCTGTTATGAAAATTTATCAATTGTAAAACAATCAATTTCAATTTAGAAAAACCAGAACACTAACAAAACTTGCGTCGAGTAATTTCATTCTATGTGAATAAGGATTTTTTATGTGATAAGATGGATAAATCAGTTGTTATGTAGTGCATGGATACACATTACACTTAAGCGATTGCGGTAGTTAGAAAATTTACAGCTATGCTGAAGTTTTGGAGAGCAGTGCGGAGGCAAGTGAGTACTGGTAGGCCAAGCATATTTTGTTGATGTGAACGCAAACTGAACAAAGACCATAAGTTTCTCACAGCTGCAAAACAAATTTGTCGACGACAGTCAACCCAACAGTATGTCGGTATGTCACTTTACGATCCGAATTTTTCCCTTTCTCAGAGTATAGCAAATCTCACGGTTCTAATTCTGTAAAGTTCTTCTTGTTCAGATTATGTTGCAAAGGCTCATCAAAACATTTTTATAGTCAGGTTTGCTCATACAGAATAGCTCAATCATCCATTCACTAACTCATCAGTCTTATTAATATTTTAAAACGATCTTTGGTATTCCATTCAAAATGTTTTTGTGTGCTTCAGTTTCTATCTCTTCCTAAACATCATCAGTAAATTTCCGACTTCCTTCATCCATCCTTCTGGCAAAGACAGTCCAACACTTTTCGGCAGTTTAAATATTACACAAATGCCTTTTCCTGCAGTACGGCTTTATTTCACGGCACCTCATACCGAATATTTGAAACTATTCGCGTACTTCTTCGATGAACTTGATAATTCTCCCAAAAAGTAAAGTAAGTTTTTCTCATAATGGGCCCTTACTTTTTTGTTCAGTGTTACTTATAGCGTACAACGGAGTACGTTTGTAACGCAGACCTCAACTAGCGGCACTTGCAGATTACGTAAAAGATCCAATGACTTGCATTTGTTGTTTTAGTACATTTCAGTCAAACTGTAAACTTCCATCATACGATTCTGTAGAGTCATAGGGAATGTAACGTTTTTACCGTATAAATAAGTGGGAAAAATGTTGGATTTTATTTCCTATTTTGTTGAGGTATTCATTTTGTATGGCTGTGTACAGTTAGTAAGGGAAAACCGGACGTGGCTCCAATAATTTTACGTTGCTGACTTACTACTGGACGTACAACACTACCTTCCTTCTTTTACGACAATGACCCGTCGGTAGAACGGAGAGTTTTGCGAGTTGATGGTCGCCATTCACACCGGCAGAACTGCGTCAAATGAATGACCGGTATGTGAGGTAAATTACTGCGTTGTTCCACAGTTGGGCCATCTTCTCGGCGATAAACACCTCAACAGCTATTCTTTTGCGAGGCAGGTGCTCTGCCAGCTGTCAGAAATTTACGTCTGAGTTAGTACTTCGTAACCTACTGTGATTTGCACGGAAAAATAACCAGTGAACAAATTTTTTCGAAACTCCGTTGAACACCTGTCTACTACAAGTTTGTATTATTTTGGACAGAAAGACCTATCAGAAAGAAAAATCGAAATTCCGCGAAAGACTTATCCTGGAGCGGAAATCGTTAGGATGAACTTTACATTACAAGCAAATGGTTACAGTTCCACAACAATTGGATTAATATTGTAGAGTAGGACCTTCATAGCTTTAGCAAGCCAATAACGCCTTGATCCTCCGTTGGCACTAATTCAAACAGTTATTCGGCATGTAATTGAGTGACAGGAGTGTTGGCTGTTCTCCTAAGCGATATATACCACACTCTCTAATTAGAGCGTTGGATCATCTAAATCGCAAGCTGGTTCAAGGTCCTGCCCTGTAATGCTCGAAACGTTATTGTTTTGGGAGAGATCCATCAACCTTATTGGTCGAATTTGGGCTTTGAAATATATCTCGCTTTGTGCGGACGGACATTACCTCAGACTGGTTTGTCAGGAAAGGCAACAAAACAGTTATCACTTGTGTTTTACTCGATGACTTACCGTCAATTGCTACGAACTGTGTCCTTTATGATAGGAAATCGTGAATCCAATCGCACAATTGCACGCAATTTCATTTGAAGCCGCTTGTGAGGTACAGTGTCAAAAGTCTTCCGGAAAGCCAGAAATATGGAATCTATTTGAGATCCCTTGTCGATGGCACTTATCACTTCATGTGAATAAAGGGCAAGCTGTGTTTCGCAAGAGCGATACTTTCTGAATCCGTGTTGACTATTGGTTAATAGGTCGTTCACTTCGAGGTAGTTCATAATGTTCGAACAAAGTATATGTTCCAAAATCCTACTGCAAATCGTTGTCAATGAGATTGGCCTGTAATTATGGGCAACGAACTAACTGTTCGAAGTAGTTTTCAGAAAAAGCATTTAAAACTAGTTCGGACGATGTTTTATATTTGCTGCTGGTTTCGAATACGTATTTATGCCAACATATCGAGGGTAAATTTAAGTCGCCACCGATTATTACCGTATGCTTCTGGTACCTGTTCGAAATGTGATTCAAGCTTTCTTTTAACATTTCTGCAATTGCATCGTCTGAGTCAGGCGGACGATAAAAGGATCCGATTATTAATTTATTCCGGTTGTCAGGTATAACCTGCATCCATACCAACTCACAGGAAGTATCTGCCTCAATTTCGCTGCAGGATAAACAGTTTGTAACTTCAATAAACACGACGCCCCCTTTTTTATTCTGAAGACCATTTGGCCCTTTGTAAAAATTTCGGCCGAACTTATCTCTGGCGTCAGCCATCTACCAGAACCTACAACTATTTGTGCCTCAGTACTTTCTATCAGCGCTTGGAGCTCTGGAATTTTTCCAACACAGCTACGACAATTTACAACTGTTATACCAATGGTTCCTAGATCTGCTTTCTTCCTGTGTCTGACCTGCACCTAATCTGCACCCTTTGAGACTGAAGCCCATTTTGTGTATTCCGAGGCCCTCTAACAAAAACAAAAATAAACGCCTAGTCCACGCCACACAGCCCCTGCTACCCCTGTAGCGGCTTCCTGAGTGTAATGGACTTCTTCCCTATTTAGCGGAACCCGAAAACCCACCACCCTTTGTGCAAGCTGAGAAATCTGCAGCCCACAAAGTCGCAGAATGAGCCTCTGATTCAGACCCTCCACTCGGCTCTGAAGCGGAGGTTCGCAGTCAGTCCTGTCAACTATGCTGCAGATGTTGAGCTCTGCCTCCATCGTGCAAGCAAGACTGGCAGTCTTTACCACTTCTGATAGCCGCTCAAAATCTAAGAGTATCTTTTCCGATCCAAAGCAACATACATCGATGGTCACGACATAGGCCACCACCTGCAGCTGGCTGCACCCTGTGCTCTTCATGGCATCCGGAAGAACCCGGTCCACATCTAGAATGACTCTCCCCGGATTGCCCACGGAATGCACATTGGACTTCTTCCCCTCCCTAACAGCAGGTATCCCTAAGGGGCTCCATCACCCGCCTAACGTTGGAGTTCCCAACTATTAACAAGCGACACAATTTGCGTCAGGAACATCCTCTGCCACAGACAGTGCCTCGAATCGGTTCGTAAGACCAACCGGGAAGGCCTCCACTTCGGTCCCCCAGGAAGTCTTACACCGCCTGACACGCGCTGAGGAGACCTCCAAGTCCACTACGGATTGGGAGGCAACCCCCTCGCGGGTAAGTGACCCGTCTTGCCACAGCCGCAGGCGGATCGGAGGGCACAACAGACGCACAGGGCGTCTGCTGCAGCCGGCCGCGGTGGCCGAGGGGACTGAGGCGCTTCAGTCACGGTCTGCACGGCCACTACGGTCGGGGGTTCGAATCCCCCCTCGGGCATGGATATTTGTGCCGTCCTTAGTCTTAGCTAGTTCATAAGTAGTTAAGTCCCATAAGTTCTACAAAAATTTGAACATTTTTTCGTCTGCTGCACCCCTGTGAGCGGCCCACAACAGCGGCGCCCACCCACCGCATTCTTAAGCGTTGCCAGCGAAGCCAACGCCGCCTGAAGCAGCGAGCGAAGAGTCCCCCAACTTGACCTGCATCCGTTCGCAGCAGTCACAGTTCCTAGCCATTCTAAAAACCTATGTCTGTTCCAAATAAGTACGGCTGTTGTGATTTAAACTGTGGGAGAGTACACCAAGCTGTGACTTTGACGCGAATCGAAGTATACGAACGTGGACATTAAATTGTTCCTTTGATGCGAAACTGACTAAATATACGATAGAGGACACAAAAGTTGGATAAACAGTGAGTTTCGAAAAATATGTACCAAGTACTAAACTGATTATTAACGGCGAATCTGAAAAATATATAAGCGAACTAATAAATCAAAGTATCAGTACTGATATGTCAAAAACGCGATTCTGAATAAACAACCCGCGAACACACGAAATTTTGATGAACTGTAAGAGTAAGCACGCACGAAATGAACATAAGTCGCTTCTAGTAGCAGCCGGTTAACTTACAGTGTAGAGCTGCTGCTGCGCGACCTGTGTACGGTCACTGAGCAACGCTTTGTTCTATGACGATAAACACAAATATTTGTGAAATGCACTATAATCTTTTAACTCTCACTACCAACAATAGCCTCGGTAATGTCAGCGTACACAGAACAAGTTAAAACTTAATTAGCGAAGATGGATAGTGGAGTAGACTTAGCGTATTCATAGTGTAGTAATTATTTGTTCGTGAACTGCGTGTGATGTTTGCGAAATAAGTTCAAGTTTTATAGCGAATTATATTTTGTTGTTGTGTATTGCAGTCGGTTACAGATCAATACCGTGTGCTCTAACACATTAGTACCTTAAAGCTTACCGGTGTATGTGGGCAACAATGTACACTACTGGCCACTAAAATTGCTACTACAAGAAGAAATGCATATGATAAACGGGTATTCATTGGACAAATATATTATACTAGAACTGACATGTGACTACATTTTTACGCAATTTGGGTGTATAGAACCAGAACAACCATCTCTGGCCATAATAATGGCCTTGATACGCATTGTCATTCAGTCAAACAGAGTTTAGATGGAATGTACAGGTACAGACGCCAATGCAGGTTCTGTACGATACCACTGTTCATCAAGAGTAGTGACAGGCGTATTGTGACGAGTCAGTTGCTTGGCCACCATTCACCAGACGTTTTCAGCTGGTGACACCTTTGGAGAATGTGCTGGCCAGGGCAGCATTAGAACATTTTCCGTATCCAGAAAGGCCCGTACAGGACCTGCAACATGTGGTCTTGCATTAACTTGCTGAAATTTAGGGTTTCGCAGAGAACGAATGAAGGGTAGAGAGCCAAGGGTCGTAAGACATCTGAAATGTAACGGCCACTCTTCAAAGTGCCGTCGATGCGAAAAAGAAGTGACCGAAGTGACCGAGGTGACCGAGACCGTATGATACGCCAGTATGGCGATGACGAATACACGTTTCCAATGTGCGTTCACCGCGATATCGCCAAACACGGGTGCTATCATCATGATGCTGTAAACAGAACCTGGATTCATCCGAAAAAATGACATTGTGCCATTCGTGCACCCAGGTTCGTCGTTGCGTACACCATCGCAGGCGCTCCTGTCTGTGCTGCAGCATCAACGGTAAATGCATCCATGGTCTCCGAGCTGATAGGCCGTGCTGCTGAAAACATCGTCGAACAGTTCGTGCAGATGGTTGTTGTCTTCCAAACGTCACGATCTGTTGACTCAGGGATCGAGACGTGGCTGTGCGTTCCGTTACAGCCATGCGGATTAGATACCTGTCATCTCGACTCATAGTGTTACGGGATCCAGCACGGCGTTCCATATTGCCCTCCTGAACCTACCGATTTCATAGTCTGCTGTCATTGGATCGCAACCAACGCGAGCAGCAATGTCGCGATACGATAAAACGTAATCGCGATATGCTACGATCCGACCTTTATCAAAGTCGGAAACGTAATGGTACGCATTTCTCCTTCTTACACGAGGCATCACAAGAACATTTCACCAGGCAACGCCGGTCAGCTGCTTTTTGTGTATGAGAAATCAGTTGGAAACTTTCCTTATGTCAGCACGTTGTAGATGTCGCCACCGTTGCCAATCTTGTGTCGGTTAAATTTCGCGCCTGTTGCAGGTCATCTTCGTGGTGTAGCAATTTTAATGGCCAGGAGTGTAAGTTCTAACTTTAATCGAGTCAAAAGTCACATAGCAGAATGTTACGTTGACCTATAAACTGTTACAGTGAGTGAACCCTCTTTCGTGAGTCTACCTTGTGGTGGGAATCTATTGCTCGTTAAGCAGTACCAGAACGTCTGTTTTAGTTTGCCAGCTCTCTCGGATTGTAAATGAAAGCGTTTCGAGTAGAAAACTGCTGTCCAAATTGTTCCACCCGTTCAGTGGCAGTGCTGGAAGAAGCTGCCCAAACCAGTGACGTTTATTTGTCGTACGGCTGCCTTTAAGCAGATGACTTCCACTTCGTCATTGAATTGTGATGTATTATGTTACGTATCTATACATGTGAAATTAAAAGTTCTACGCCTATTATCTTTAGGTGCCTTCTGTTATTTTCTCACTACCTCGCAATTTAGAATTCATCTATTGAGTGACCAGTAATACCATCTTGTCACTTGACATGTACTGGTCTCTGTAAATCATAACATTGTAAACTGTCACTTGTAGCCAGTAGTTAGCATCCGCATTACACGTTATTACGATTCTTGTAGTTTGTCTGACTGTGAGTAGCCAAATCATTCGTTGGGGTCATCCAGAATGCTGTTGAAAACCACCGCGAACATGCGTGCAAGAGACATTGGGCTTTGTCATCCATAAAAATTTCATCATTGTTTGATAACATTAAGTCAATGAATAGCTGCAATTCTTCCACTAACAACCAATCATAAACATTTCTAATGAATGATCGGTTCAGTTGAACCAAACTACCCAGCCTAATCCATGTACAACTGCCCATATCATTATCAAGCCTCCACAAGGGCATACGTCGACAGCAAAACGGTGGAAGTGCACAGGATTTTCAGCCGTCAGCATTTATCCAAAGATAATCAATGCAATTGAATGATTACCATCTGTACGATGACCTTCGCCCGTGAGGTCACCAACAGTTGGCACACAACTCTTACCACGTGCACTAACTTAGAGTTGAAGCCACGGTCTAACATACACAGTCGTGACACTCACAGCTGTAAAAGTAGTTACCAAGTGACAGTTGCAACGTCACTAGCGCTCCTAGTGGTGGGCAAGGTGCCGTAAGTGAAATGTTTGTTTATAATTACGTTTCTATGTAATTAACCAAATACTACTGTAATTTTTGCATATCAAGCATTAATAAAATATCGAAAGACTTAAATAATCGTGAAGTAAATAAGAACTTATTCTTGAGGAAAACAAGAACTTATTCATGTTCAAAATGTTCAAATGTTTGTTAAACTTAAGGGACTTAACTGCGGGGTCATCAGCCCCTAAACTTACAAACTACCTTATACTAAAAACGACACAAACATTCATTCTCGAGGGGGGGGGGGGATTTGAACCCCCGACCGTAGCGGCCGTGCAGACTGTGACTGGCGCGCCGCAGACCGCTCAGCCACTGCGGCCGGCAAACTTATTCATGAGGAAATACTTCCGAACATGTGTGTATTTTGCATCCTACTCCGCTGAAAGTAAGAGAATATAAATTAACGAGAAGCATTAACTCCTTTTGTGGTCTGTTCTTATACGAAAGGCGCTTTTCTTTTTAGTTTAAAAATTTGATGCCTCAGCGGATATCCGTGCGCATTGAGGCGGTATGCAGTGCTGCGTTCGCCGTCGGGGTTTCGAGTCCCCCTTTCGGGCATGGGTGTTTCTGTTGTCCTTAGATTAGTTTACCTTAGTGTAAGTATTTTTTAGACTAAGGACTAATAACTCAGCTGTTGAGTCCGATAGATTTATAAATATTTTAACATTTTGAAAAATTCGATGTGGTGTCTAAAGATTCGAGCATTTTTGCACTTCACTCGTTTTTTATGAACGTACATACCTTTGAGTGAAATTACTTTTTCATATAAAAGGAATGTGTTGAAGATTATTGTTATTTGTTGTTCAGATGTAGCAACAGTTTTGGAAATGGTTTTTGCTTCGTTGGGAAAGTTTTTGCTTCCGATGTTTCATTGTCACGTTTGTGAGGCTTTTCCTTCAGCTAGAGCTGTAGTAGCTCATCTGGTACAATAAAAAATATTCATATTGCATTGCACTTCAGTTTCTTACCTGTAACACTAATTTCACTGGAATTGTAGTGAAGAAACCTTGACTTTTCTGAGTAGAATATCGACGTCATTCTGCAGAAGGCTGGATTTCCTGTTGTTTATTAGCCACTTTTGTTCTTAATCGAAAATGAAATTCTTGGTTAAAAAAGTCGTAGATTTAAAGTTAATCTTCAATAAACAGCCCTGCAAAATACCGTTTCATAACTTCCATTGGTTCTTAGGAAAGCAAATAAAGACAAATATGGAGTTATTATCTAGTTATTAATGATTTTATGGCACTACGTACCTTCCCTGTTGTAAAAAGTATGTTAAAATCAGTTTAAACGATACTACTCACACTCATCCGATATCGTATTCATAAATGTAGCTTTCTAGCCGCTTAGAGCACTGCTGTCGTGGTGTATAACATAATTCAGTTGGAGTGTCATGACTGTATACGAGGCGCGTCCAGAAAGTAAGTTCCGTTTGGTAATAAAATGAAATTGTACGCAGATACAGAAGAAATTTTTATTTTGCAAAATTCTACAACTCTTAAACTACTTTTCCACATAACTGCCGAAATTTTGCAGGCATTTGTCATAGCGTGGCACCAGGTTTTGTACACCGTCTTCATAGAAATCTGCTGCCTGTGTCTTCAACCAGTTGGAAACAGTTGCCGGCCGCGGTGGCCGAGGAGACTGAGGCGCTCCAGTCACGGTCTGCACGGCCACTACGGTCGGGGGTTCGAATCCCCCCTCGGGCATGGATATTTGTGCCGTCTTTAGTATACGGTAGTTGATAAGTAGTTTGTAAGTTTAGGGACTGATAACCCCGTAGTTAAGTCCCATAAGCCTAACAAACATTTGAACATTGGAAACAGTTTCTTTCAGCTCGTCGTCATTGGTGAAGACTTGAGATGTAAGAAGAGTGGAAGTTCTTCTGTAACCAAATGTGGACGTCCACTTCGTTCATCATCGTGCAAATCACTACGGCGCTATTGAGCTGTCGGACCCATCTTCTCACCATCGAATCACTCATCGCATTTGGTCCGTAAACATCGCAAAATTTGTCGATAAATTTCACTTGGTTTCACTTTCCTCGGATTCAGAAACCTGATTTCACAGGCAGCGGGATTTGCAGTCAACGCCGACAGTTCAAACAAGCACAACAACGATCTCCAAATGGCGCACGTTCTTCTCCTTGATACACATCGTCTACAGCGCATGTGCGGAACTGCAAGCGCAGCGCTGCAGCGAAGATAAATGGAAACTGAACTTACTTTCTGGACGCGCCTCGTATGTTGGACTGTATTGAAGCGATGGTAGAAAGTGGCATATCTGGAATGGGTCGGAGAATTTTGACAGTTTCATAAGAGGACTGCATGAGTGTGTAAGATCCTGATCTGATGTTTACAGCGTGCGAGTATGACATAGTCTGTTTCCTTATGTGCTGCAGTGTTACTTGGTTTTGAGGTTTTGGGCATGAGCCAAACACGTGTAACCTTCACATCGTACCGGTGAAAGGTGAACTGGATCAACGCGGGGATTCACTTATGCCTGCCTGCCCGACGCTGTCAAGTGGACGATTTCCTCCAGAGGTGAGTCAGGTTGCATGAGTCGCAAGCGTGAGGCGAAACCTCGCGTGACGGAAGTGATTGGGCCGCGCGCAGTGGCCCGCGATCTCAGGCTGCAGTTGGGAGCGTTCACACCTCCGCCATTAACCCCAGAGCACCTGACCGCCCCGGTTACGCGGAAGCGAGCCTCGACTAGCACTACTGTGACGCAACCACTAGTTAATTCCCTCCTACTGCGCACGACTAGGTCAGATCAAACTGTGTGGTTCGGACATGTCTCAAGGAATAGGAACATTATCCACCCTGCAGCTGTAACCAATAAACACACAAAGAAAATTCATACGTTAGCTGCCAGTGGGTATTGCACAAGTCTTTGGGATGAGTTGAAAATTTGTCCGCAGCCGGGATTGTAGCACAGGTCTCGTGTGACTACATCTACATGGGATACTCTGCAAATCACATTTAAATGCCTGGCAGAGGGTTCATCGAACCACAGTTAAACTATTTATCTCCCATTCCATTCTCGAATAGCGCGCGGGAAGAAAGAACACCTGAATCTCTCCGTTCGAGCTTTGATTTCTCGTACTTTATTCTGATGATCATTTCTACCTATCTAAGTGTGAATCAACAATATATTTTATCATTCGGAGGAGAACACGCCGCAGCGATAAGCGCCGTTGTCTAATGTTTCCCATCCCAGATCCTGTATCATTTCCGTAACGCTGTCTCCCCTGTATCGTGACAATACGAAACGAGCTGCCATTCTTTGGACTCTTTCGATGTCCTCCGTCAAAACCACCTGATAAGGATCCCTCACTGTGCAGCAATACTCAAAAACTGGACGGACAGGCGTAGTGTATGCAGTTTCTTTTGTAGTTCTGTTGCATGTTTTAAGGGTTCTGCCAATAAAACGCAGTCTCTGGTTTGCCTTTATCACGACATTATCTACGTGTTCTTTCCAATTTAAGTCTGAAGTAATAGTGATTCCTAGGTATTATGTGGCGTTTACGGCCTTCACTTTTGATTGATTTATCTTGTAAACAAAGTTTAACGGATTTATTTTCGTACTCATGTGGACGACTTCACACTTCTCATTATTTAGAGTCAATTGCCAATTTTTACACCACACTGATATCTTATTCAAATCGTTCTGCGTTGGTTTTGATCTTCATATGATTTTACTAGACGGTAAATTACGGCGTCATGTGCAAACAACGTAAGAGAGCTACTTAGATTTTCCTCTAAATCATTTATGTAAATAAGGAACAGCAGAGGACCAATAACACTACCCTGTGGAACGCCTGACATCACCTCGATTACTACGAACTGTGTCCTCTTTGACAGGAAATCCCCTGTTCAATTGCAAATTTGGGGCGATATACCGTAACCACGCAATTTGATTAAAAGCCGTTTTTGAGGTACGGTATCAAAAGCCTTCTGGGCATACTGACAACTACGCCTCCGGGGCATGCGTCCTCTCAGTCACAAATTCTTAACTTATCCATCATCATCATATCAGCCATTTCCCACGTCATGTGGGGTCGGCGTTACTTTGCTGGATCCTTCTCTACCACAAATGTCTATCCAGTGCTTCTTCTCTGAGCCATCCTTTCTCCTGTAAGTCCCCTGCCACCTTGTCTTTCCATCTCAGTTTCGGTCTTTCTCTTCTCCTTGATTCTTCGATTTCCAGGTCTTCAACTCATCTCCCCACACAGTACTCTTCTCCGCACATGTCATTACCATCTTAGACAACATTCTTGGATCTTCTTCCCTCATGTACTCATTCCTTAGTCTATCCTTTCGTGTCACCCCACCCACCCGCCTTAACAATCTCATTTCTGCCACTTTCATCTTTTACTCTTGGGCTTTTGTAATTCGCCAAGTTTCTGCACTATACAGCCATCGCAGACCTTGTAAAGCTTTCATTTCATTTTACAGCTAACCTTTTTATCACACAGTACTCCGCCCAGTATACTCCAGTTCATCCATTCACTATTTATCCTGTGCTCTTCTTTCGGCCTGCAGTCCTCCGTCACTTTGCATGTAAGAGCTCAAGATATTTAAATATCTTCTAGATTGTCAGCTTACATTATTTTCTCCGATGGAGTGTTATTTCTGGCCTTAAGATGATCTAAACAGTGTCGCAGCTCCAACATCTCATAGGTTTTTATACAAGTAATGAAATGATATTTTAATTATGAAAATATCAAATGATCGGTTCATATACAGAATAATTATGCTTTATAACAGATACTAAATGTCAGGTCCAACAGTAATGTATATATTTTCAACAGCTAGCATTCAAATGAAAATCAATTATGAAAATATTTCTGGTGATCAGCTCATAAATAGTTAATCTTTGTCGTATAACAGTCAGTAATTGTCGGGGCCAAAGAATTCCGTAGAATTAGTTTGAATCTTATCTTTTTAACTTTAAAGTGCTTAGATACATTTTTGTGCTTTCGATCAGCAGTAGTTACACGATACATACAATTAGGACACCTGAAACGAACTTAGCCAGACTACATTACAGGACAATTTTATTTTGTGGCTGTACCAGAAATGTATTTTATAGTTTCAGTCGGCCAGCCGATTGATTTTTTGCTGTCAGATGCAACAACACACTAAAAGGGATTTTCATTTAATAACAACATCACATTTTTATAGAAGACTTTCAATTGTAGCGACAATATTGAGCCTTGTAGTACTCTAGAAGAAGGACGGAAGATGGAAGGTTTGATTTGTGTGGTTAAGTAGTGCGACCTTCCTATCACTATTCACCAATAAGAATTGGGCAATACGAAACTCAGGGTAGTAAAAGTTTATGGCTCGTCGTCTCTGTTCATAGGGGTGAGTTATGTGTATCAGCTTCTATGCCCTAAACAGCTACCCAATCTGTTTAAACAAGATCAATAATTAATCTGTAGTTTTAGCCAGTCTATCAATCTGCAAATGATGACGTGAAAATATATTTAACAAACATAAATTAAAGCTCTGAATGGCCAACAAAATGGATTCTAAGATAAAGAAGTGATTCACTCACATCCTTTATAAATGGAGTTTATTACTCTTACTACACATGAAACGCGGAGGTGGTCCTACTTTTTACATCCGTAATTAACTGAATATTTCTCGTACTATTGTTCATTAGAGACACAATAAATAACACACACACTCGAGAGTAAAAGTTCCAAATTCTCACTCGTAAATTAGTGAAGTCCATCAGACATTGCAGTTCCAAATTAATCCGCGATTAATTACAGTATTTGTTATAAAACACAGTTTGGTACTACCGTGCATAGTTTATCACTTTTTAACCAGAGACTAAGTTCTGCAGTCTAAGACCACACATGCATATCTCTTCAAATCACAAGTTCGTAACGCGGTTTCACACCGCCCAGTGTCACACAACCTATCACCACCACGTCCAAGTTACGAGTCCTTCCAAAGCGTTCGAAAGCTTGTTCACCATGTTCCCAAAATTGTATCCTTCCGCGCATCCTAATGCCTCATCTTCAAAATATAATTTCCCTTCCAAAATATTATACGTTTGAATATCACAAAATCAAATGCTTTGATCACCTTCCTACAAATGTTGTTTACATTTAAAAACAAATATATATTTAACAATACTAAAGTCAGTTGAGACTTAAGTTCTTTGCTCAGCTAGCTATTAAGCGTGGCGTCTCACTGTTCAAATATACTGCCGCCGTCGAAACATAGTTACACAATTAATATTTAATTTATCGTGGCTTTTTATGCAAATATATTCAGTTCTTGTCCACAAATACACATAATTGTTTATGTGTAAATTATCTGCTCCATATCTACTATTTTTAGTCTGCCATGAAATATTTAAGTGCTAGTCTACAACATAAAACAAACGTTACTGAGAATAATATTAAATATAATAAAATACATATATAAATATAATGCGCTTTGCTGGGTTCATGTTTTGTGCTTCTGTGGTGGAATCTATGTTCTGACATAAGAATATTACTACCTCGACGGAAAGCAGAACAAGAGAGTAAAATAAAATTTATTGAAAGAATACGGAAAGAACGTGGTGCGTCTTTTAAGATACGTAGCGTGGTTGAATGCCACCCATTTGGTTCTTAAACTGTTACTGATAAATACTACGTATCAATAATTGTAAATCTTAGTCTTATAATTTTATTATTATAGTACTGAAAATTATTGGTTTTTTATCTGTGAGGGATATTGAAATTATAATTACGGTGTTTGATTCTCACAAGTCTCCTGAATCCATTCATATAATTATATTTGCCGTATTATCCTTCCCTGATTTTATATGGATTTTTAGAATAATGTGTGTGGCTATATTGTATTTCAGTTGCAATCTGGGAGAGCTGCCCTCGCCGTTTCCGGTTTCCGAGCAGATTCCCTAGGTCCAAACTGTTAGCCGGCTATCTGGGGCACCTAACAGTCTGACAAAACCCACCATTCACATGGAAACAATCAGTTTCCCCTGTATCTGTAATGTCACAGTAGGACAGAAAGTTGCCACCTTTATTTTTCGACGACCAGCATGCATGAGAAATTACGCCACGTGGTTTGAGAACATCTTGGTACACTGTTGGTAATAGTATTTCTCATGCTTTCTGTAAAAGCTCGAAGAGCGCCACAATCTAACGATTGAACGTCAAAGCTAAAACCTTCGATGCCCTTTATTCATACTAGCTCGCTACCATCCCTACTTTTCCTGTTAAAGGATGTTCCCACAACGATGAGAGTTGCACAGAGCATTCGCTTTTAACGTTTCCGAGCTGTCTTTTGTTGGCTTGGGGGCTGTGCCATCTCAACAGTGACACTTATTTTGTTTTCGTAACTCGGTTAAAAGTGAATTTTTATTTATGAATGCTAATTTATTTTTTTGCGTGTGATTTTGATGACTAAGTTTTATCTTTCGATAAAACCCACATCTAACAGTTACGCTTTCTACTCTTCTTATTGAATTTTTGACTCAATGTCATAACTTTAAGAACAACACCAATGTCTATTCAAATAATCTCTTTCAGATGACGCCATATTGAAAAACGTACAATTAGAGTTTTTGACAGAAATGAGCGCACACTGCACCACTGACATTTCAGCCACCATGCGGCTTGCTGTTGCGTTATTTTACTCTTTTACTCGCATGTTCCACTAAGAAGGGTACTATTTGTCCGTTTATGCGACTACAATAATATGTCATATTTTTGGTAGTCACGTTTCTTTTTATTGAATTTGAGTAGTCCCATATAACAAGCGTCTACAAATTGATTTGTTGTCATCATCATCATCATCATCATTATCTTCATCTTCCTATCAAGGATTACACTGCTGCCTGTTACGAAGTGACAATCATTCCCATCTTTTCTGTGATCTTCCACTGTCGCTTTTACCATTCGGTTTGTACTTCAGGATCTTCTGGGGGATTCTGTGCTCTGGAATTTTATGAAGGCATTGCCTCCAATTTTCTCCATATTGTCGGATTTTCTCGTTCATGCTGAAAATATTGAATTCTTTCCTGACGTCGTCATTTCTGATCAAGTCTTTCTAGTGCAGCCCCTTGCCTTTCTCAGGAATCTCATCTCTGCACTTTGGATTTTATTTTCTTGTCTTTTTGTAGTAACCCAGCTTTCGCTTCCATAGGATAGTACAGGAACGGCCATCAACAATTTTAAAATAGTCTCTTTTTCTACTTTATGGCCAAATGTTCTGCTTATGGTGCCACAGACAGCTTGGAATTTCGTATTTTACTTTCAATGTTGGAATAAAAATCGGAACTTATATCTCAGTCTAAATATGACATATGAGAGATTTGTTCTAAAGGTGAATTATCCGAGACAATTTCTGTTCTGAGTGGGTATTTTCCTCGGAAAGGCATATTTTACTTTAACAGTATTACCAGAAATTTTAAAGTTATATTTCCTGCGTATTTCGTTCAGCTCATATGCTGATCTTTGTAGGTCATCTTCATTTTTTTTAATAACAACGATGTCAACTGCAACCAGAAGCACATTCAGGTACCCTTGATTCAATATTTTAATTCCTTTTATTACTTTAAGCTTCCATTGCCGAAGAATGAAGTCAATTCATATATTAAAAAGTGTAGGTGAGAGTCCACATCCATGTCTTACTTCTTGATTTATACTTATTTCTTCTAATTTAGTCTTGTCTGTGTTTATTACAATGCGTGTGTTTATTTAAAGACTTTTTACTACTTCTACTATGTGCTGAGAATACCCGCATTTCAAAATTCAAATGTTTGTAAAGCTTATGGGACTTAACTACGGGGTCATCAGTCCCTAAACTTACAAACTACTTATGAACTACTCACGAACTAGGACGGCACAAATATCCATGCCCGAGGGGGGATTCGAACCCCCGACCGTAGTAATACCCGCATTCAGATATAATATTTCACAGACGACTGACACGGTCAAAAGCCTTCTCAAGGTCGATAAACGCCATGTCCGTTTCTAAGTCAAACTCTCTGTGTTTTTCTATGATGTTTTTAATTCAAACACATTGTCTGTGCATGAACGACCTCATCTAAATCCATTTTGCTCTTCTGTTCCTCCGAAATAATAGCTTCTGTTATAGTCTTCAGGCAGTTATTCATTATTTTTTTAGTATACGTGTATCCAGTGGTTAGGAGACTGATGTCGCGATAGTTTTTACAGTCTTTGCATTTGCTTTCTTGAAGAGAGAGATTACGTCTGCTATAAACCAGTTGTCTGGGATCGTGTAGCTCCTGCGACATACATTTGTTAATTGTAAAAATCTTTTATCTAGTGAAAAGCCGGCACATTTATTAACTCTGCACTTAGTCAATCCATTCCGGTAGCTCTCCTCTTCCTCATGCTTTCCAATGCCTCTTGCAGCTTGTTGTCATAAATCGAAAAAGTACTTGTTAAAAATTTTGTAAAATTTAGATTCTTTTACTTAAGGAAAGTTTTCTTAGATTTTCGTCTCACTTCATGAAGTGACGATATTTTGAACAGTTCGCTGCACCAATGTTTAATTTCTCCTTTAGCACTATGCATCGTTTTCGCTTTTTTACAACCAATGCAGAAGTATTTGTGTACGTTTCTGTCTCTCCGTTTTGATTGTTGCCAACATTAGAATATTTTATTCCTTACCCTTCTAAATTTTATATTATTAATGGTTTATTATTAACATATGCTATTGAAAGAAGGAGGAAAGCTTAGTGTATAACGTCCTGTAGACAGTGTGGTCGGAATTGTGGTTAAGGACAGGGAAGGAAATCGCCTGTGCTCTTTCAAAGGAACCATCCCGGCATTTGCATGGTTTGATTTAGAGAAATCATGGAAAACAAAATCTGGGTAGACGGAGGTGGATTTGAACCACCGTACTCCCAATGCCAGTCTAATGTGTTACAACTGGGCCACCTCGCTCGGTGTATGTGACTGGGTATTTATTTTGATATTAAAGGTAAAAAAAGGGGTAAAGCAGTCCACAATCCGAAGATTGGTTTGAACACCACAGTGCTTTACTAGGCATGGTCCTGTTTGGAGGTGGTATGCCATTGCCTTCCTCCGACCTTCGAACTGACTTACCCAGCCAGTTATAGGGGGACCTACAGTTTAACGTGGGTTCCGAACCACGGTGCTACTCGGTATTTTTCACATGCGCAATACTGCCAGAGGTGAAAGAAGTGGAAAGTGACAGATAAAAACTCCTAGTACCTGGCGGGGATCGAACCCGCAACCTTTGGACTTGTAGTCTGGCGCTCTACCACTGTGCAACCGAGGCGCACAGAAGGAAATGAAATTTAGCGGGAGAGGTGGCTGAAAAATAGGAGTAAAAGTAATAACTAATGGAAAGAGGAGTGATATGTAGAGCGAGATGTGAGGGGATAAAAGGCACAGTTAACTACGTTTTGGGGGGTGGGGGGTTGAGGGCGAGAAAGGTGGTTGAGTTTGGGAGATGTGGAAAATGAGTTTTTTACGTTATTTTATACTATTATTTTGACAGCGTTTGGTTTCCAACATTTATATAAATGGTCGGTGAGTAATTGTTGTGGATTATTTATTAATTCCTTTGTCCATATGTAGGTTTTACTGGAAATGGAGGAAGTATCTATTTCTACTTAATTTCATCATTTCTTTTTTATGGTGTCTGGCACGGCACGGCGCAGGTGTGCCCTGTCTCACCGGGATGGCAGAGCGCCTAGGAGGTAACAAGCAGTACGCAGTGACAGGAATCGATCCACCTCTTCGCTGCGACTGACCGCCTAGTGACTTACGCCGCAGCGTACGAACCGTTGCTTCCCAGCTTGCGGCAAGACGCCTTCCCCATCCATGCCATCCCATCCCTTCCGTTGATCTAAAAGAGCTTTTTTTTTTTTTTTTGCGCGACTTTTCTCTTCTGTTTGTTTCGTAGCTCGCACCGTTACATAGATATTTGCAAAAATAATGGCGATTTGACACCGCCTCTTGATTAACGTATACCAGGCGTTAGGGAATGTCACTTGAAATTCTCGCCCAAAACTCTCTCTTGCTTCCTGTGTATTATGATTTTCGTATTATGACTTTCGCTTTGTCATTTCAAGCAGTGGTGCAGTGAAGAGTTAACAAAAGCACGTCATTCATATTACGATTTATTATAATCTAGTGACTAAAAATGTCATTTTAGCTGTTACTAACTGCCAGAAATAGTATGAGAATTAACGGTACATCCCCGTGGTGTAGTGGGCAGTGTGTTACGTTGGGATTAATGTAGTCGGTGGTTCGAAACCGGCCGCTACCATTTTTTTTTTTTCGCCTTCGCTCCTGAAAGGGGTTCCGGCACTCTTCTTAATTAAATAGAGCTATCTTCTGCAATGTTTAGAGTTGTGCAAATGTAAGAGTGCTCCCTCTAAAACGTGCGTTTGTTCCATTTTGTGAACATGCCGTGAAATACGAAACAACGAATTTAAGACTGGTCTCTTGAAGCATTTGCACAACACCGGTTGGCTACTGTGATAATGAATATTCTAAACAACGTGTATATACTGGTAGTTTCATATGTAAATGGAGTCCTAGATTTGTGCAATTTTTGTTCCTTAAACTGTCGTTCCTTACTGAAACGGAAGGGAAGTGTATACATTGCAACGAATTACCTGTTTTTTTTTTCTTCTAAGCAATTATTCGCTATTAACGGATTTTGTTCAAACACATTAATTAGAATCAATGTGTCAACTAAAATGTTTATCTTTGGCATAGTTGCTATGGACGCTTTTAACGTAGATTGTATTACCTTTTCTGTTGTTCAGACATGACTTTCTTCATGTTACTTTGTACTGCGCTAAATATTCTGTTTTAAACCGTGACTACATTTTATTTTACAGCTAGAATAACAAACGGAATAAGTGTGGTAATACCGAATTCCACAAAGCTCTAGTACTGAATCTATGTACAAAGTTACTATTATCATTGCGTCATTTACAACAGTCATTGTAAAATATCTTCCCAGTTTGTGTACGTATTATAAGGAATTCTATGTTTACAATTCGTTGTTATGCGTTTTATGATACGTTCACAAAATAGAACAAATGCACTTTTCAGAGAATGCTCTGTTACCTTTGAACAACTCAAAATCTTGCAGGATATAATTTTGTTCAATTAACAAGTGTGTGCGAAATCTTTCAGGAAACAAGATAAAAAAATGCAAGTGGCAGTTTTATTATTATTATTTTTATTTTGTGCTCTTCAGGTAGATCTCTGCTTTTCGGTCATTTGTTCATGTTCGTTCTGGGTTGTTCGTTGAGAGTTTTGCTCAGTTTTTTTATTGCAGATGGCGTCGAGCCTTCTTTCTTTTTCTCTCTTTTCATTGGTTCTTCGGTTTGATAGCTCCTTTGTAGACGTTGGTTCATTTTGTTTAATTTTGATCGTTTCGTCGTTGACTCAGTTCTTTTGTTACAGAGGAGGTCCAGCCCTATGACCGACACGCTGAGATACCTCACTGGCAACCATCTGACCGAGCTCTCTGAACCATGGCGCCTGGCAAGTTTCCAACCACTGTCTAACGTCTAAGATGTTCGTGCATCACAAACTCGTTCGCTGCCCATTACGCTACGCCGAACATCTGCGAGTTGTTGTTGTGGTCTTCAGTCCGGAGACTGGTTTGATGCAGCTCTCCACAATACCCTATCCTGAGCAAGCCTCTTCATCTCCACATAAGAACGGCAACCTACATCTGTCTGAATCTGCTTACTGTATCCATCTCTTGGTCTTCCTCTGCGATTTTTACCCCACACACTTCCCTCTAATGCTAAATTCACAATTCCTTGATGTCCTTGATGTCTACGAATCTGCGAGAGCAATCCGTAATTCTCGTACCATCGATGGCAGTTGTTATCTGCTAACATGGCATTTGTAGACATTACGTTGTAATTCATTGACCTAACGACGACATGGTTTTGATAATTTTCAACACGCCATTGGTTTCAAACGCCAGCGCGTGAGTTATAATAAGAAAATCATCAAAAATAGAAAGCAAGATGGCGCATACAAAAGAGAGATTCGGGCAAAGTTTCGGGAGAGGGATGTCACGTGGCTGATTTCCGAACGCCAAATGTTGAGCACTTCTATGAAACCAACCAGATATGTGCACTATGGTGGTTATTATTTTACGTATATTTTACTGTTTTACTGTTAACCAGCCATCCACATGAGTTGAAAAAGAGCTTTTATCCGGGAACGTTTTTCTTGATTACGGTAATTATTTTCCTTCATTCAAAGTATTATTTCTTAATTAACTTATTTATTTATATATTAGTTTCACTAAATGAAGTTGGTCTAAATACACACAATTGAAACAGCTTTTATTTAACACATAGATCAGTTTTAAATTACATTAAAAAGTAACAACGTTGAAGAGTTTTATTAAACAATATTTTGTGTCGTCTGTCATTTGTTCAGCAATTCTTAATTTGTGGTCACTGAAAGGCACGGTACTGAGAGGCAGTTTCAAAGATAAAAAAATCTCTCAAATTTCACATGAATATAAATAATACTCTTTCAAATGTTGTTCAAGTGTTTGTATAGTCTATGGGACTTAACTACGTGGTCATCAGTCCCTAAACTTACAAACTACTTATGAACTACTTCAGAACTAGGACGGCACAAATATTCATGCCCGAGGGGGGATTCGAACCCCCGACCGTAGTGGCCGTGCAGACCGTGACTGGAGCGCCTTAGTCCCCTCGGCCACCGCGGCCGGCTAATACTCTTTTATTTAATTTCTCGACAAACTGATGTTTTTAATACTTCCGTCTCTAGATATCCGCAACTGAGAGGCATGGTTTTGGGGAAATAAATGCGCTTCATTTTTATACAGCCTTTTTTTTATTGAGACCCCAAAAAGTCTACATATAACTTAAATGGATTTTGTCCACAAGATACTCATGTGTGTTTCGATTACAAAAGAACCTTCAACAAAGTAGGTGTGTAGTATATAGAACACATACAGTGTGGGGCAAATAAAACTGGCCTGCATTTATGGCAAGATTATGGGAGGAGCAAGAGTTGTACAGTTACTTCCGACAGGATGGAGAAACTACCCATAAAGCCAGTCCAACCCTAGAGCTCATTTTAAACAATCTGCACGACTGGTAGAGTTGTTACTAGAGATCATCAGTTTGGTCACGACCCTATCTGACCACATGTCATCTGATCTGTTAGTGTGACATTACTTTATGTGTCGAGTCCTCAATTCTAGGGTGTCTCGCAACTACTCTCATAGCTTTCAAGAACTGCAGCAGAACATTTCAGATGAGATGGTAATAATTCCAACCAATTTTACATCAGCAGCTTGCTGACCAGAATCAGGACGTGTTAAGATCGCTTGTTGAATATTTTATTTTAAATGACCGGCTTCGAGAATCTTAGTTTTCATCTCCAAATCTCTAAATTTTTAAAAAATAGCACCTCATAATTATGACATAGTGCTTGATGTCTCTGTTCATCGTCATCATATTCCACGTCGTTCCATCTTATTCGATGGGTCGGCGAATGAGGCTTCTCCATCAGTCCCGGTGCTTGAATTTTTCTTCTTCTTCGATATACGCCACAGTGTAACCTGTCTGCTCTATATCCGACTTCAGCATGTCTTTGTACCTCAGTCGCGACCGTCCTCTAGGTCTTTTGTTTCTGAGGTTTAGCTAGTACATTTCTTGGTAGTCTGTTTCCAACCATATGCCCATACCATCTCAGCCGCTGTGTAGTTATTCGGTCTTGTAGTTTTATGACTTGAGCCTGCTTACGGATATCCACGTCCCGACTTTATCTCTACGTGGCTTTCCGACCATATTACGAACGAATCTTATTTCCACTGCTTGGATTCTGCTGACATCCCTCTTTCTCATGGTCCATGATTCTCAACCATACATCAAAATAGGTATGTAATATGTTTCGTAGATGACTCCCTTGCATTTTCGTGGTATTTTTGTGTTCCATATTACATATTTGACTATTCCATAGAACTTGGTTGCTGTTTGAATTCTGTGCGTGATTTCTTCAACTGTAGAACCATTATTGGAGATAACACTCCAAAGTTACTTAAACAGATGAGTCGTCCTTAGGTGTTTCCCATCCAGTTCTTTGTGTCCCATAGGTTGTCCAGATCTTTTAATGGCCGTAACCTTGCTTTTCTTTAGCAGCTTCTGGCCATGTATTTAGTTGTGTTTAGAGCCCTTCTCTAGAATCGTCCCACAGACATAAGTCGTCAGCGAACAAGATGGCTTTCAGTGATTCACCTCCGATGCTTTGGTGTACTTTTCTTTGAATCTCGTTCATTACAGTGTTAAAGAGGAGGCATAACCCCACCCTGCATTATCCCCAGATTTTAGGCCAAAGGTTTCGGTCATTACCTCGGGTGTTTTCACTTTACTGTGTACAACTTGAAGCAAGTTCTTTATTCTTCAGCACTTCCCACACCTTCTTCCTTTTCACAGCCGCAAATGCTTTCTTGATGTCGAGAAAGGCTAGACATAAATTCCTGTTGTGTTCGTAGTATTTTTCCATTAACTGGCGCTGGAAAAATATTAGGTCCGTAGTTGATCTCACCTGTCTGAATTCGTACTGCTCCACTGTTTTCTGCATCAACCAGTGTTTGAGGCATCATACGCAACCACTAACCCGGCTCAAGGGATAGAGGGCCACCTTCCCTGTCCTACCATTTGAGTAATTCTCGTCTGGCGCGGAGGTGGGTACCCTACACTTTAGGAGGCCCGAGTGTAAGGTGGCTAAGTTCAGACGGGGACCCAGTCCAGTGGGGTAAAACACGGTACCCTTGTCCAGGGATACGGGTGAAGACGTCAACGGCAGTGAAGGCGGATGTGAAAATCACTGGTACGGCGGATCTATCGACTGAGGCATTATCTGACCCCCGAGATATGACTCAGGACCTACTGCCTTGCAGTTCGATAGGAGTCTATCAAAGCCTTAGGGAGACAACTCAGACAGAAAAATCTTTGGAAGCGATAGGCCTAGCAAGTCTTCTGAACACATATCGCTTTCAAACTTAAAGGAGGTCTTGATGTCTATGTTATAGAAGACAAATATAAAAAATGTTCAAATGTTTGTAAATCTATCGGACCAAACTGCGTGGTCATCAGTCCGTAGCTTACAAACTACTTAAACCTAGGTAAACTAACCTAAGGACAACACACACACCCATGCCCCAGGGAGGACTCGAACCTCCACGGCGAGCAACCGCGCGCTCCGCAGCGAGACGCTTTAGACCGCTCGGCTACTCCACCGCGGCAGAAGACAAATAATTTAGATATCAATCACTGTAGAATATGAGGCGGTATTTATAAAAATAATCAAGAGAGCTGAAGATCACAACTAAGACTGTCGAAACCGGTTATCTAAAATAAAATATTCAACAAGCGATACAAGCATAAATATTCTTAACAAATAATTTAGATCGCCCCTGATCTTGACGAATGTCATGCATGTGCAAAGATATAAATGGTGGTCCCTTTCAACATCTGCTAGATTAGTGATGTATTTCTTTTCCTCTGCTGTGTTTTCTTGTATCCTGGAATTCGGTTCTTCTGGCCGAGGGAGAACTCGAACTTCCGACGGGGAACAACCGCGCGCTCCACATCTAGGTGTTGTCTGTACTGTTGTATAAACTTCTGAACATCGCACAATTTGTACTAGACCTCTCTTCTTCTGACTGGCATTTAAGTCTTCCTGCTGATCTGCGACGTTCAGTGTGGAGCGTTCCTTCAGAATTCCACGCCTGCCATGAGCCGCTGCAGTGTTGTTTTCAGAATGTTGGTCTTCACACTTTCGCTCGAGATTCGATAGAAAGTCTTCAGGTACTGGTTTCGTTGTCTGAGGTACCGTTTCATGTGCAAGCTGTATTAAATGCAATCGGCTGTTTTCTCTAACTTTATCTTCACACTTGTGTCCTCTGTGCTAATGTTGTTCCCTCCGTTGTATCTCCAGAGGATCGGAAGCCGGGTTCAAGGTAGAGCTCAGCTGGTATCCTGCGTCGTGGTTAAGAAGATTCTGCGTCACCTTAATTGATTCTTTCACGACGATATTCCAGTATCTTTGCCTTGGTGCTACACTCTTAGCTTCATTGTAATTCACAGCATGAGTTCTAAATAATTCTTGGCAATAGATGACGTGCTTGCTTGTCTAAATCTGATGGTTTCTTTAAGGCCCACGCCATCCACGCTGCATTCTCAAGGTATGTGGTAAACGACCAGTTTCTTTAGGCCCAGATCAACCACTTTTTCGAGGTATGTGGTGAAATAGCGTTTACTGTGGGCTCAGGTCATACTTCAGAATCCGTAAAGGAGCCTTTACATTTATATTGTGTCTGAGAATAATTCTGCTCATTTTGGCAGATATTGGTCTGGAATACGACAAATATGCAAACTTTCTCGTTCTTTCTTGTACCTCTTCAGGAGGCTCTGGCGGGGAAGAAGACCATAGTGTGTTTTTAACATCTCGAGATATTCCGCACTGGGATCACTATCAAGAAGCACCTGAAAACGTCTGCAAGTTACGCAGTTTAAACATCGCGCAAGAATGACATAAATAACCGGCAGGAAACCCGAGTGTTCAACATGACAACAAAAATGTTCAAATGTTTGTAAATCTATCGGACCAAACTGCATGGTCATCAGTCCGTAGCTTACAAACTACTTAAACTTAAACCTAAGGACAACACACACACCCATGCCCCAGGGAGGACTCGAACCTCCACGGCGAGCAACCGCGCGCTCCGCAGCTAGACGCTTTAGACCGCTCGGCTAGAATGCCAACACATCGGAGGGAAAGCCTGAAGAATGAAATCAGAATTGATGACACTTGTTAATAATTGTATCCCATCACATGACACGAAGATAAGTACTGTGACGCGTCACTCTGAGCACTGTACTTTTCAGCGCTAACGACTGAAGCGAAGGAAGAAATCATTAAATTCCGACTACTGTCCAGAAAGCTGAACCGAGGCCGCTCCACTGGAGGGACGGGCAGCTTCATTTCCAATTCAAGTCCTAAAATCAAAATGGAGCCCGCTCGCGGCGGTCGCTGTAATGAAGCAACGTGCCGACCAGCCGTAAACTTGTCGGTCGGGGAATCCCAGCGGCCGCCGTAACGAGCAGGCCTGCCAACATGCCCCCGGCGACGCTGCCGCCGCTACCGGAGTTCAGGCCGGCGAGGCGCACGCGATCGGCTGCCGACCGCCTACCTCGCGGTTGCCTTTACTGATGCCGCCACTGCTGCTAGCGGGGCACGACTCTCGCATCACACGTTGACTTGCTGCCAGTGGCAGTGTTTACACAGAATCACAGTCACGAATGGCCACCAATACCCACAAATCACCATCTGGAAACCACCCAGGTGTTGATAATCCCTTTCTCAGGTAAGATTGAATTTCTCCTCACTGCAGAAAGAATCCATGTCACAGGGTTTGACCACATGCCTATCGGCATTTTCTGTTATCTATAAAAATGTATGTGTGTAAGTATATATAGACTCTAAGATGGCTGGCGCAAATTTGATGGAATCTTCAGGATATCTTCAGATTAGCCCTTCGGATAACATTTTGATGTGGTGCTGCTATTTGAAATGCTAGCGTCGTGTCCGGGACTTATTGTGACGAATACTTGCAGTTGACTGTGCTGTTCGTAAAATATATACATACACACACACACATTATATATAGAACATATATAGCGATGAAAACTGCATGTACATCGATGATTAAAACACAATTATGTTTTTCTGGTTACACTACTAACGAATACAAAAGAGGTGGGGTGGTGGTGGCTAACTGATTGTCTCGCTTATCTTAATGTAACTGTTTTCGAATTCGAATCTACTTAGATGCAGCATTTTTACCTTAGCAAGAGTTGTCTCTACTGTATCGGTCATAAAAGATACTTACAAGGACACAAACAAAAATGTTGAAATGTTTCTTAAGCTTATGGGAAATAACTGCGAGGTCATGGGTCCCTAAACTTACAAACTACGTATGAACTAACTTACACTAAAGACAACATAAACATCCATGCCCGAGGCAGGATTCGAACCGCCGACGGGGAACGGCCTCGTGCACCAGAGCATAGCGCCTCAGTGCACTCGACCATCCTCGGCGGCCGACACTAACATACCATAACAAAACACTACAATACTCAATCATACTGTCAGATTTCAAGGCATTCTAGGCTACTGTTGGTCAACAGAATAATTATACATTATTCTTTTAGAATATGCAGGACTTACTGAGAGATGAAGTGTGCCGCAATAATTGTAAAGAGAATCTAAAACATAATATCTGTTCATGTGCAATTGCTTTTATGGTACTTTTCTTAATATCTTCATTATAAACTTCTAGGCTACGGTAATCGTTGTGTAGGGTGAAGTTTCGGAATAGCTCTTCTTCTTGTTTACTTCCTTCCATCTTTACAACAATAATTACACAATAATCATGTCGATAGCCGATTTCAGCGGTGTTGCCAAACATCTACCGTACTGACTCAGATCAACGTTGAACCAACTTCAGCTGATCTAGGTTAAGCATTATACAATAGAGCCCTGAACAGACTTTAATTTCTGAACAAACGCCAGATTTGATCTCCAATCAGCGATATTGATACAAACGGCCCGTAAACTTTTAAATATACGTTACACTGTGATATTAGTATGTAAACAAGCTGAGAATTGTATAAGAATATTATGAATTGTGTTTTATCATCTTACGTACAACATAAATTATGTGTAAACCTAGATGTTTATAGATAAGGAATATAAAATCCACCCCTGCAAAGCCGGATGTGTCGTTAGTCTCTGTATAATATTCTTATTTATATATACACTACTGGCCATTAAAATTGCTACACCACGAAAATGACGTGCTACAGAGGCGAAATGTAACCGACAGGAAGAAGATGCTGTGATATGCAATTGATTAGCTTTTCAGAGTATTTACACAACGTTGGCGTCGGTGGCGACACCTACAATGTGCTGACATGAGAAAAGTTTGCAACTGATTTTTCATACAAAAAGATTATTTAACCGGCGTTTCCTGGTGAAACGTTGTTATGATGCCTCGTGTAAGGAGGAAAAATGCGTACCATCACGTTTCCGGATCGTAGCCTATCGCGATTGCGGTTTATCGTATCGCGACATTACTGCTCGCGTTGGTCGCGATGCAGTGACTGTTAGTAGAATATGGAATCGGTGGGTTCAGGTGGGCAATACGGAACGCCGAGCTGGATGCCAACGGCCTCGTATCACTAGTAGTCGAGATGACAGGCATCTTATCCGATGGATGTAACGGATCATGCAGCCACGTTTCGATCCATGAGTCAGCAGATGGGGACGCTTCTAAGACAATAACCATCTGCACGAACAGTTCGACGACGTTTGCGGCAGCATGGACTATCAGCTCGGAGACAACGGCTGCGATTACCCTTGACGCTGCATTACAGACAGGAGCGCATGCGATGGTGTACGCTACGACGAACCTCGGTGCACGAATAGCGAAACGTCATTTTTTCGGATGAATCCAGGTTCTGTTTACAGCATCATGATGATCCCATCCGTGTCTAGCGACATCGCGGTGAACGCACATTGGAAGCGTGTATTCGTCCTTGCCATACTGGCGTATCACCTGGAGTGATGGTATGGCGTGCCACTGGCGACATGTCTCGGTCACCTCTTGTTCGCATCGACTGCACTTTCAACAGTGGCCGTTACATTTCAGTGTTAAAACCCGAGACTCTACCATTCATTCAATTCCCGCGAAACCCTACATTTCTGCAGGATAATGCACGACCGCATGTTGCAGGTCCTGTACGGGCCTTTCTGGATACGGAATATGTTCGACTGCTGCACTGGCCAGCACATTCTCCTGATCTCTCATCAATTGAAAACGTCTGGTCAATGGTGGCGGAGCAACTGGCTCGTCACAATACGTTAGTCACTACTCTTGATGAACTGTGGTATCGTGTTGAAGCTGAATGGGCATCTGTACCTGTACACGCCATCCAAGCTCTGTTTGACTCAATGCCCAGGCGTATCAAGGCCGTTATTATGGCCAGAAGTGGTTGTTCTGGGTACTGATTTCTCAGGTTGTATGGACCCAAATTGCGTAAAAATGTAATCACAAGTCAGTTCTAGTATAGTATATTTGTCCAATGAATACCCGTTTATCATCTGCATTTCTTCTTGGTGTCGCAATTTTAATGGCCAGTGGTGTATGTATATATAGAGTGTGCCCATGTGTTTATACGTGCTTGTATTGTGTATAAATCTATAGTATATTTCCAACCTTGATAAAATATTGCACAATTCACCTTCAAAAAAAGTGTGAGGCCAGTGTCTACATAAAATTCAGAACGGAGAATAGCTACTGACTGGGAAATATCTATTGTTTTATTCCAATACTGATTAAATTTTACACATTTTTAAATCAAGAGGTAGATCACTATCTATATATAAATTCCGTAAGTTGCATGACTGAGGGTACTTTAGTTACAGACTTTGACAAAATCTACAGTTTTATTCTGATTTTGAAGGAATTGTGTGCAGTTGACCTTCATAACAAGAGGAAGTTCACTGGTCTCGTGGGATTACGTACGCTGACGGCAGAGGGTACCTCACAACAGACTTTGACAAAGTTCGATCAACTATCATGGAAGTTGGCACTGAATGTTTTCACGGAGAAGTTTTTTTTAAGCCAACGTATGGCACATACTGCTCCATAGTACTGTGGAGCTCCACCCCGTTGAAAGCAAGAGGGTAGGCTGCGATCTTCATTCAGAACTAAAGGAAGCACCGCTTCTGGCAGCATTTCCGGGTATCTTTGGGCATCACGACATAAACTTAACATCATTAACTACCCTGAAGTTTCCATCTAATGTGGATTCTGCTCGCGTCTGTATCTGTGATGGTTGACTTCACCACTGACAAAAAAGTGTGGCTCATCGCAGAACAAGATACGGGTTTTTTAATTTCAGAACCATAACTACTACGTCAAATCCGTTTACAGGAATGAACTTGTTAGGTATATATCGCACAACCTCATTACTGACTTTGATTCAAAATGGCCTATTTAAAGATGGTGCCCATGTTCGGCACATACAGTTAAAGGTACTCCATCTCACCCATACCTTACTGGAATTTTGATTCACTCTTACTTCTCGTAGTTCATGAGCGAAGCTGTTAATGCCTAGTTCCAATGGTCGTATTGTAATCGCTACATCAGTTTCCGTCAGAACATTCCTCTAAGATACCGGCAACATCGTCGATCTGCTCCAAGAAACCGTCCTTGTCTAAGGTTTGGTGGCGGCAACGACCAGCTGACCTTGCCCGCTAAGCTTGCCCTTTCGTACAAACTGAAATAAGCCGTTTAGCACGAGATATGAGATGAAGAATCGTCTATTTGAAGTAGGAAATGATCTTCGAAAATAGATGCAACAAAAACATCAAGATGTTAGATTAATAAATTAGATAAATAGGGAATGCCTTGATACCTCTCAACCAGCATATCCACTGTAGCTACTGAGTGACACTTCTAAAGACAGAAGGTTAGTCGCTATCAGAATCCATTGTAGGATGTGACGGATTATCAAACTTCTAACCGTTGCCATCATATGTACTCTTGCTCTGCTACAAACATAGTCTTAGGCTTATCGTGGCTTGGAATGTATATCGGTTACAGATGTAGATCGGTTACAACTGGAGGAGGAGTGTTCATCGCTGTGGACATAGATATTGTTTCTACGGAGGTCGAGGTTGAAAGTAACTGTGAACTTATCCGGGCACGTATAACAGGTATAAAAGAAGTAAATATTTGGGTGTTTTTACCGGCCCCCAGTGCTGCTGTAGTAGTTTTAGAATCATTCAAAGAAAGTCCACACCAGCTAGTGCATAGGTATCCGGGCCATGTAATATTAGTCGGAGGAGACTTCAACCTTAAGAGTAGAGGTTGGGATCTCTCTCGTTACATTTCAAGCGATACAGACAAGCAGTCTTGCGAGCTACGTTTGTACACATTCTCCGAAAACTGTCTTGAGCAGTTAAATCGGCAACCCACGCGCAATGGAAATATTTTAGACCTTATAGCCACGATCAGGTCTGACCTCATTAACGATGTCTGTGTAGAGACATGAATTAGTGATCATGATATAACGTCGATGGTGACCAAAGTTCGTAAACCAATAAAGAAGACTTGGTTTTTATATATACATGTGGCGTCTGTCCCGAAAGAACAGACGTCACTTCTGATCCTGCAGCTTGTTTTTGTTGGGAAGAGCAGATAAGCAAATGTTAGGATCGCACTTAGAAAATGAATGGGCATTGTTTAATTCCGGAACTATGGATGTAGAGGAATTGTGGACTAAATTTAAGTGCATTGTAAATAAAGGTTTAGAGAAAAATGTGCCAGTAAAGGCGATTAGGGATGGAAAAGATCCACCGTGGTATAATAATGTTAGAAAGCTGCTGAGAAAGCAAAGACTGTTGCACTCTCGATTCAAAAAAGAACACGCAAATGATGACAGGCAAAAGTTAGTAGAGATTCGTGCGTCTATAAAAAGATCGATGCGCGAAGCATACAATAATTGCCACAGCCATACCTTACCAAAATATCTTTCCGAGAACCCCAAAAATTCTGGTCCTATATAAAATCGATAAGCGGCTCAAAGGCCACTGTCCAGTCACTCGTTGATCATTCCAGGGCAGTAATAGAAGAAAGTAAACGGAAAGCTGAAGTCCTAAACTTAACCTTTAAGAAATCTTTCACGCAGGAGGACCGCACAAATGTACCACCATTTGATCAACGTACTAATTCCGAAATGTAGGACATAGTAATAGGTATTTCCGGTGTAGAGAAGCAGCTGAGAGAGCTAAATACGAAAAAGTCTGCTGGTCCGGATGGAATACCAGTTCGGTTTTACGAAGAGTATTCTGCGGCATTGTCCCCCTACTTAGCTTGCATTTATCGCGAATCTTTAATTCAGCGCAAAGTTCCTAGTGATTGGAAAACAGTGCAGGTGACTCCCGTTTATAAGAAAGGAAAGAGAACTGACCCACACAATTACAGGCCAATATCGTTGACATCAGTTTCATGTAGAATTTTGGAGCAGTATCTCAGTTCGAATATAGTAAATTTCCTTGAAACGGAAAAGCTTCTTTCTATGAATCAGCACGGGTTTAGGAAACATCGTTCATGTGAAACTCAGCTTGCCCTTTTCTCACATGACATCTTGCGAGCCATGGATGAAGGGCAACAGGCGGATTGTGTTTTTCTCGACTTCAAAAAAGCGTTCGACGCGGTGCCACACTGCAGACTGCTAATGAAGATACGAGCTTATGGAATAGGTTCACAGATTTGTGACTGGCTGGAAGACTTCCTAAATAATAAAACGCAGTACGTTGTTCTCGACGGCGACTGTTCATCAGAGACGAGTGTATCGTCAGGCGTGCCCCAGGGGAGTGTGATAGGACCACTACTATTTTCTGTCTATATAAATGATCTGATGGACAGAGTAAGTTGTAATTTGCTGATGATGCTGTGGTGTACGGGAAGGTGTCGTCTTTAACTGTAATAGCATGCAGGATGACTTAGACAACATTTCTAGTTGATGCGAAGAATGGTAACTAACTCTCAATGTAGAAAAATGTAAGGTGATGCGCATTAGTAGGAAAAACAATCCCATAAGGTTCGAATACAGCATTAGCAGTGAGCTTCTTGATGCTGTCGCGTCGTTAAAATATCTAGGCGTAACGTTGCAGAGCGATATGAAATGGAACGAACATGTAAGGACAGTTGTGAGTAAGGCGGATAGCCGACTTCGGTTTATAGGGAGAATTTTGGGAAGATGTACTTCACCAGTAAAGGAGACCGCGTATAAAACGCTTGTACGACCACGTCTTGAGTATTGCTAAAGTGTTTGGGACCCGCAGCAGATCAGTTTAAAGGAAGACATAGAGGCAGTTCAGAAACGAGGAGCTAGGTTTGTTACTGGTAGGTTCGACCAATGCGCGAATGTCACGGAAATGCTCCGGCAACTCAATTGGGGATCGCTGGAGGAAAGACAACGTTCTTTTCGTGAATTTCTGTTGAGGAAATTTAGAGGGCCGGAATTCGAAGCTGAGTGTAGTACGATCTTGCTGACGCCTACTTATATTTCGCGTGGTGATCACTAAGACAAGATAAGAGAAATTAGGGCTCGTACGGAGGCATATAGACATTATTTTTCCCTCGTTCTATTTGGGAGTGGAATAGGAAATGAAATGCCTAGTAGTGGTACAGTGTAACCTCCGCCACGCACCTTACTGTGAATTGCGGAGTATGTATGTAAATGTAGATGTAATCGAACGAGAATGTTACATTGGTAATTGTAATCGAGCTTCATACAGACTCAATGCAAGAGAGATAGCTGATTCCATGTATAGGGTATGGTGGTACAATTGCTATCATTTTGGATAAATGTTATTGTGACTGAAAATATATTGAGAAAAAAAGTTTAACAAAGATACTTGTTCTTGGTACAAACACAAGAAAGATTACAGAATTGAGAAAAATAGACCGAAAACGTACCACATTAGGTACAATTGTGATCACTTCCTCGTACAATTTTGATCACTCTCGTCTTCCACACAAAAGGCACTTTTTTCCCCTCCGACACCAAATCATACTTCGTGGTACCAAACATTGCATCTCTGACAGCGAATCCTGTCAGTCTTAGCTAGATAGTTTATAAGAGCGCGTTAGACGAAGTAGTTTCACTTACCTCTTAACAGGAAAAAATTGGTGTATTCTTGCAAAAGACAGGAAGCGCTGTAGAATCCTGCTACACTACAACGCTACACAAAGGCAAATCTTGCCAACACTACGAGACTGGCAAATGGCGTGAAACCTCATGTTGATCGGAATTGTACCTATATCAAATGGACGTAGGTTGCCGTTCTTATGAGGAGATGAAGAGGCTTGCTCAGGATAGATTAGGTTGGAGAGCTGCATCAAACCAGCCTCCGGACTGAAGACCACAACAACAAAGGCGTTGATCAACAAGAATTCGCGAGGGTTAATGTCCTTGTCCTGAAATGCGGTGCAATGTTCTGAAAAACCCTTTTCATTTGTGAACAGATGAACAAAAAGAAGCTCAATCCATCGTTGCAAGCTGTATTTCGAATTGCAACTGTCAAAACGATTGTGCCTAACATGAGAAAATTAGTGATTAAAAGCGATGTAAAGAGCAACAAAGAATATTGAAAATCTGGGCAAAATGAGGAGCGCAATAAAAGCTTACTTCTGTCTATACACAAAAATTGGCATTATTATTCGTTTTAATAGTTCACAAATAACACTGTTCTCGCCGAGCTAAGCGCTGCGACAACACCTTCCTCTCCCAACAGTTTCATGACAGCGCTGTGGCTACCTCGCTTACATCACGTCTCCCACAACACCGGTGCTTCAGTAGAACACGGTGCTTTTCCCGATAACCGCCGGTGCTCGCGAAGCACCCGAGTTGGAGAGGCCTAGACTCTAGTCCCATGACTCTTTAATGTTTGTAAATCTATCGGACCAAACTACGTGGTCATCAGTCCGTAGCTTCCAAACTACTTAAACCTAAGTAAACTAACCTAAGGACAACACACACACACACACACACACACACACACACACACACACACACATGCTCGAGGGAGGGCTCGAACCTCCGACGGCGAGCAACCGCACGCTCCGCAGCGAGGCGCCTTAGACCGCTCGGCTACTCCACCGCGGCCCCATGACTTTGATTGCGGGAACAGAGGCTTGGGTGCGTTACACCTGTTCGGACGGAGTAAGGTTTTTTTGGCTTTTTGGTGGATGTAAGACGACGTAATGCGGTTTACGTCGGAGTAGCGTCTGATTCGTGGCCTGCAGCAGCTGCTGGTAATTACCAGAGGCAGCGCCTCGCCGTGGTCAGCGGTCGGTTAGTTTGGAGAGCGCGATTACCGGGCAGTAGAAGGGAGCGGGCAGTACAGTAGACGAGTCACGCGAGGCTACCTGCCCATCACTGGCGCCGCCCTCGCATCCAGAGCTGCGGCCGCGCTATGCGGCCAACAGCTGCACAGAGGGCGTGGAACGCAGGTGTCTGCAGAGGTCAGGTTTCAAAAATGTTCAAATGTTTGTAAAGCTTAAGGGACTTAACTACGGGGTCATCAGTCTCAAAACTTACAAACCACTTACGAACGGACTTATACTAAAGACGACACAAACCTCCATGCCCGACTGGGGATTCGAACCCCCGACGACGGACGGCCGGGTCAGGTTCCACCAGATGGACGAAGAAATACCCGCAAGATAATTGAAAAACAGAACATACTGAAAAACTAGAGACAGAAACTTCGTATCCACACACATGTCCACTAATACGTATCCAGGGACATGAATTGCAACATTAGAAAATTATCTGTGAGGACAGATTTAGTGATTGATTTAGGTTGGATAAGGTGTGAGTCAGATCATTGGAAAACAATTGTACGCAAGCAGGTGACTGAAACCATTACCATTACAATGACTCCTATTTGAATTGGAAAAAAAAAAAAAAAAAAAAAAAAAAAAAAAAAAAAAAAAAAAAAAAAAAACATGTCCACTTTAGATGTTGGCATTCTCAAACCAACACTATGACATAACAAATATATATTCTATATGAAACTTCCTGAAAGATTAAAATTGTGTGCCAGTACCGGGCCTTTCGCGGGCAAGAGCACTACCGACTGTGCTATCCCGACACGACTCACGATGCCGCCTCACAACTTTACATCCACCAGTACCTCGCCTCCAACTTTCCAAACTTCACAGATGTTCTCCTGCGAAACTTCCAAGACTAGCACTCCTGGTAGAAAGGATATGGTGGAGACATGGCTTAGCCACAGCCTAAGGGATGTTTCCAGAATGAAACTTTCACTCTGCAGCGGAGTGTGCGTTGATATGAAACTTCCTGGCAGATTAAAAGTGTGTGACGGAACCGGGACTCGAACCTGAGACCTGTGCCTTTCGCGGGCTACCGCTCTACCGACTAAGCTATCCCGACACGACTCACGATGCCGCCTCACAACTTTACTTCCGCCAGTACCTCGCCTCCAACTTTCCAAACTTCACAGAAGCTCTCCTGCGAACCTTGCAAGACTAGCACTCCTTGAAGAAAGGATATGGTGGAGACATGGCTTAGCCACAGCCTAATTTGTGGGGCCGCATCATGAGCCGTGTCGGCATTGCTAAATCGGTAGAGAGGTTGCCTGCGAAAGAAAAAGGGTCCCAGTTCCGAGTTCCGGTTCCGGCACACAATTTTAATCTTCCAGGAAGTTTCATATCAGCGCACACTCTGCTGCAGAGTGAAAGTTTTATATATTCTGTGTGTCACATAATTATTAAAATTGCCGTGATTGTTTGGGAGGAAGTGCAAAACACAGGCAGGTGGGCGAGGCATGCAGCTTCCGTTTAGGAGAGCCAAACCAGCTATTAGAGTAGTCTGGGTCTACCTCCAACAATCCCTCAAAACCTCTAAGACACTGGTGACAACGGCAAACCACCGGAAATGAACACATGCACATGGGGAGTGGTAAATTTATGGCCGGGTAAAGAGAGCTGTCTTAATGAAAGCTCTGGAGGATGCTTAGAACATTGAAATTTATAATAAATCACAATGTTATGCACCACTTTATGTTACGAACACTGCTATTTTTGGAAGGGATGCCGATATGCCAATGGGAGAGTGCCCAGGACAGAAAACTTCTGTGGTCAGTTAAAATACTAGGATGGTTCGTGAGAGAGTTCTTTGGAGCTAAGAGAACACTTTATCATACGATGTAAACTTTCACAGCCGGCGTTGTCTTCAGGTGGTTCCGTCTATGCCCTCTGTAAATGCGAGAGCCCCTAAGACAACAGTGGCAGTGGCCGGAAGACCCTGGAAGATGTCTCCCTCAGTTGGAGACGAAACGCCGGGAGGAAGTTTTATACGTGGACCACGGCCTATCAGCCCAGAAGTTTTACCTGATCACGTTATTACTCGTCTTGGAAGGACACAACTTTATTTTGCCATATTCATTTCGCCTTTATTTGTAAGGCATCTACAGTGGTCTGTAATATATACACGATTATGTTTTACAATATTTCTGTTTTTAGGTTTTAAATAGTTCTTGCGCCATTTCTAAGGCTTTTATTACAAATGTAGCAGGTGCTGGTCTACTTGAGGTCGTATTTAATTACTGTAGGTTATATTTTTGTTTCCGTCCTTTTTTCTGTTGACTTTTTTTTGTTTTAGCACTACACAAAAAGGCAATGGAATAAAACACGGAAACAAATTCAACCTAAAACTACCAAACACTTCCACATGTAGACCACCGACCGTCACATGTTTAGAAAACGTGCCAGAACTGTTTTAACCTAAAATACTAAAAACGTAAAAACCTAAATATTGTAAAACATAATCGTGCATATTACTGGCCACTGAAGATGCCTTACAAATAAAGGTGAAATGCATATGACAAAATAAAGTTCTATTATTCATTTACAAAGACGGATTGCATATATATTTACATTATAATATAAAAAAGCAACTGTGGGAAGACAGGACAAAAAAGAATTAACAATGGTTTCAATAAGGTCTTACAGGAATGTTGTTGAAATATTCTCGTGTTATGTATTCTCCCGTTGGGTTCCTCAACAAACGTTTTAATAAGAATATGCTTCACTTAAGGAAGGTAAAAGAATCTTCTAGCGATTTAAAAATCCCATGCTTCAGTTTCTATTTTCAGGACGGTCTTGTCAAAGTCAGTGGACGTTTCCAGTTTCCGGACCTCACAGACGACATACGTCACCCAGTATTACGTGGCTGCCAGCATCCCTTTGTCCGCATTCAAATCAAGCACACACACACATTAGACGTCACCAGTTAGATGTTCACATCCTCATATTTGCATTCAGAACAGAATTTTGAATATTGTGTACATGTCAAACGGTCAGGAATGTATGTCATACATACCTACCATATAAACTTACAAAATAAATAAATAAATAAAAAAGATGTTGAAAAATAAAAGTCACGAGCAATTACAGGAATAGACTTCATTGGTCGACTGTTCATCTAGAATGTGTATGAGTATAGTATCAACAAATGTAACATAGCTTTCTTGATTTGCAGTGTTAACCGTGCTGTCTGCCTGGAACTCTTCTGTGATACTTTCTATTGGCATTTTAGCGAGTCTAGGAAAAAAGAGTGTTGCCCCAGCCCTTTTACAACCGCAGTGCTCCGACGTTCCACACCGCTAACATCGACAAGGTTCCCTAACACCACCTGCCTGTTAAGTGTGCCTACATCTATCGTCGGTATAAGTCCGTGGTAAGGGATCTCTGGAGCAGACGTGCAAGATACCTTGCAAACATATGAACGAACCTTACTGTCAAATCAATGCGTTTGAGAGACGAGCATGAATGTGATGCATCTATCTGGAAAAATGCAGCTCGTGTGGACAAAGTGTTCCAGCAGTGCAACGGGAGTGTGCAGAATTGTTCATGGAACACGACGAGATGAGTCAGATCGCACCACCCAGTCCACGTCCCGAGAAAATCGACACCTCATCTGAATGGCATTGCAGGAAAGATCTGCGCTTTCATCAGCAACAGTGGAACATTGAAACTCATCAATCGCCGATGACAGTCCGTTGCAGTTTATTACGGCGTGTAGTACATTTGCGTCGTCCACTGCCTACTTTCGACTGACTTGCATATACAGTGTATGGAATAATGCCACTGGAGTCACGAATGGTATCACATAGTGACTGGTGACAAATCCGCATTCTGTTTTTCTTCCAATTATGATCGAAATTATTTTTCGCCACAGATAGGGGGACTTGCATCACAGTAACAGTGCAAAATGAAGCCCTTATCATATGCGGGTGCGATTGGGTACAACCATACAGATCAGAGTTTGTGTGTAGGGCACTGCGACCAAATTAAACGCCGGACGCAATTTTTCAGCAAGACAGCATACGAACACGTCCATTATTGATATCAGAAGATTTTAGCCTTTCACTGTCCCGTCATATCAGTCGAAACTCTGTGGATCATGGTGAAACCATCCAGATGAATTTTAGAACCAGGTCAATGAAGCATTGATGCCTACACATCAGGACGCTAATCCACCTTATAGAGATCAATGCTATCATGCGTGGAACACGTTATCGGCACCCATGGCGAACCCTGCGCTTACTTGGCAACGGGCCACATGCTAATCCCTGACCAGAATGACTGAAATGCTAATTATTCCTTCAGAACATAACACGTGACCTGTGAATACGAAATTCCTATCGCTGGGCTTTAGGGTATCCTGATTTTTCTGAACATAAGTGTAGCTGTCATATGCAGCTAAAAATCCAAACGCAACAACCGTTTTGCATCATCAGTCATGCAAGGGAGGCAATATTCATATAGTTGGTTGTTTTACTTGAGAAAATAGGTAAAGAGGCTTCCTCGGCCTCTACAAGGCACTGAGACAAAAAAGTCATGCTTTCAGAAGGGGGAGTGGGAGGGAAAGGCTCTTTATGGCTACGTGAAAGAGGTAGCTCAGTTTAAGACGAAGGGAAAATTCCTTTCTCCAACGTATCGTTGTCGTGTTCGTTTTAGAAAATAAAGGATAAACTGACATGTCACTATTAGATGAAAAGTAATAAATATATCACAACAGGATAAATAACAGTGGAAATGAGAAAGGAGAGCGAAATAACGCGATCACGAATTCTACTATACAAATCAGACAACAAAAGCTCCATAACATCGAACACTGATGACTGTGTGGAGTAGGAGAGATGCGACAATTCAACCTTGTCCTCACTAGACCAGTGCTGGACGATGCCTGCGGTGTGAACAACACAGGAGCAAACATTTCTCCAAGGGATGGCGGTAATCAGCCATTATGATCCCATAATTCCTGGCAGTAATGGGACGTTGTAGGGTAACTATGAGGCCTAAGTAATATCAACATATGACCGACTATACCAGCAACGACCTTCGCAATGTTTCACTTCTGGCTCGTTAGCAAGGCCGGCAGATGGAAACACAGCTCAGAAACACTCATCCGACAAAACGACTTTATTCGATTGTTCAGCAATCGAAATTCTATGTTTTCAGTGCCACATTTTCTCGTTATGGACATTCGACTCACTGATGAGTGGTTGTGGAATTCCAGCTCGTCCTGCAACTTCCAATTTGTGAACAAATAATCAGAATGGCCTGTAGTTTTTATTTTTATTTTTGTCGTGTTCCGCAGGATTCAAATTCCGAGTAAGTCTCCACGGTAATGAAACGAGTCAGTACATCCAACTGGAACAGAATAATATTAACAGATAACATGAAACGCTTAGTAATCCTATGCACATACTTGGCCTAAGTATACACATAAATTAGTCTAATTTTTTAACACTAGCTCTTTAGCGGAAGTATAGGGGTAAATTTTTCCTAGTAGTGTTTGCTGTAGAAACATTGCGGTGTGTCGACAGAACATGGAAGGGGAACAGCAGCTACTTTGCGTCATACTTACTGGATCAAGCTGATAGGAATGGACGCACACGCGCCGGACTGAATAGCGCGCATCAGCGTAAGTTAAATGGAACAGTACGAGCTTGCGGTATCACGTCACTTCGTTACGCGAGGAAACAATGTCTAATTGTAACGCAACAACGCGTATCCGGAGCCTTCTAGAAGCACAAGCTAACCTGTTAAGTGAACACGGAAAGATGGAAAACACCGACACATTCGTTTGACAGGGCCAGTGCTGTCATGACAGAGCACGTAAAGGAAATATCAGCATCTCCACATACACTATATACAGGGTGTTTCACTAAATGTGTTTGTCTCTGTAACTTATAAAATAATAGCTGACGGGAAATTTTAATGCGGTAGGTCAACACAAGAAATGTTATACCTTCTGCGGAGCTATGAACATAGTTTATTGTATCATTTTCCAAAGAGTTACAGCAAAAAGATATAATTTTTTAAATGGAACTATAGTTTTTCTATCGTGCATTGGATATATATGGATAATTTTTTAAATGGATCAATAGTTTTTTCTATCGTGCATTGGATTCGTTGAAACCAGCTGCGTCCAAATCAATTTAAACTACATTCCAATCACTGTTAGTTTGGGAGCTACAACCCTTCAAAGTTTAGGGGGCGGAGGCTACGACAGCGTAGCTAACTGGCTGGTGGTCATGAGACAGTCAGCTACGCTATCGCAGCCTCCGCCCCCGGAACTTTGAAGGGTTGTAGCTCCCAAACTAACTGTGATAGGCATGTAGTTTAAATTGATTTGGACGCAGCTGGTTTAAACGAAACCAATACACGATAGAAAAAACTATTGTTCCATTTAAAAAATTATATCTTTGTGGTGTAACTCTTTGGAAAATGATACAATAAACTATGTTCGTAGCTCCGCAGAAAGTGTAACATTTCTTGTGTTGATCTACCGCATTAAAATTTCCCGTCACCTATTATTTTATAAGTTACAGAGGCAAACACACTTAGTGAAACACCCTGTATACTCCAGCACTTGTGTTCATAGTGAGTCGGTCAGATGAATCGATGGCTTACACTTCGTAGCACTCGATTTCCTGAAGTGTTCAAAAAAAAAAAAAAAAAAAAAAAAAAAACTACGGGGTCATCAGTCCCTAAACTTACAAACTACTTATGAACTACTTACGAACTAGGACGGCACAAATATCCATGCCCGAGGGGGGATTCGAACCCCCGACCGTAGTGGCCGTGGAGACCGTGACTGAAGCGCCTTAGTCCCCTCGGCCACCGCGGCCGGCCTGATGTGTTCCAATGTCGGTACAAGTCTGTTATAGAACTCCAGCACCCTTCTACATCAACTGACAATCGGCGAGGTGTCGACTCCTGCGTAGCTCCGAGTTCGACTCCTGCGCTACAACCAACTACGGACGCAGAGGAAGTATCTAGGAGGACTTCCATGTCCTGCACACCGGAACTCCAGCGTTCCTATAGAAGACGCCTACATGCCAGTAGGGCAGGAGTTAGCGCACATCACGACCTCAAGACAACCGTCAACGCGGTCCGTCTGAAGATGATGCGAGACAGCAATTAAGGTGGGGACCGAGAACCACCAGTCCAGACGTGTGAATCTCTCATTGACACGTTCCACCGTACTTCCGTCCGGTTCCACAACAAACGGCGCGGCAGAGGGGTCGCTTACCTCCGCAAGCCCAGCTAGTGCGGACGCAGCCGCACTGTCAGCGCACAGTACGGCAGGAGGCTGCTGACGCCGTCGACCGGGTCGCCTGGAGTACGCAGCAATGTGTACCACTTCATAATAAATGTTTTATTGAACAATATTCTTTCATTACGCCAACGGTGGCACCTGGACCGCTCCTACCTCTTCCTGCAGGGCATACCGTCGTGGTTAGGAAATTGGCCTCCTGACAACTAACACGCTCTCCAACGCCACCTGAGTGCGCGCCTACCAAGGGGTGCGCCAGCAACGACTAGACCCCCTGCAGTATTACAACTAAGATTATTGAATTCTTGTAGTAGCTTACTGAAATTAGATGCACCTCATTACAGCTCAAGAGAGAAGGAGGTGTTGTCCTACTGCAGATTCGATTTCTGTCTAGATGTTAGTGAACGCTACTAATTCTTAGGAATAAGCTGAGTTTTTAATCAATATTCAAGAGAAAAATGTACTGAGAAGCCAGTGTCAGCATTCCTAGGCTACTGAACAGGGATCGAAATATTTCTCGAACCGCCCGTTTCTGCGCAATGAATGAATACACTTTTTTCGATTAGCCTTGTGTTTACACTAGCAAACGAATTAGACAAACACTTGGGTTCATATAGAAGTGAGAAGGCAGTGCAATGCAACAACAATGAGAATTACCCGAAGCAATAAGATAGGTAGGTTGAAAGTGGGACGGACACAGAGGGAGGTAGCTGCTATTAGAGTATCCGAAATTGTAATTTCGAGGACCTGGATGCGTTTTCTGACAATAGCAAAAGTTAATAGAAGGCAAGGCCAAGGTCTTCCACAGATAATATTAGCAAGAGGTGACCGTTGTCTCCAGTTAAACAGCCTGTCGATTCAGGAGGCTGAATGCAACTCAGCTGAAATGTTCAAATGTTTGTAAGTCCATGGGACTTAACCAATCTCATTATCAGCCCCTAGGCTTACAAACCATTTAAATCACTCACGCTAAGGACCACAAATACACCCATGCCCGAGGGAGGACTCGGACCTCCAACGGCGAGCAGCGGCGCGTTTCGCAGCTAGGCGCCTTAGAACGCTCGGCCACTCCTCCGCGGCGCAACTCGGATGCATCGCACCTCCCAGACAGCAACAGGAAGCGCAATACCAACATAACACTCCGAAATCACCTTTGGGAATATGACATCTGCGCTATCTTACTGTATGACACACAAATTACAAATCTAACCAAAATAAACCGAATAAAATGAATAAAATAAGTTACCATGTGTATATTGCGTATTATATATCACTTAATCCCCTACTTGTTGTGAGGAGAAGTGTATCTACGAGTATATTTATAGTGCTCCGCAGAACCGAACTGAGGAGCAAGTCTCCTTGTTCATGGATGTCACTACATCACAGTGTAACTAAGAATTAATAATTAATTATGTGAAACAGCTATCTTATGCATACGACAGGATTAAAATAAGTAAGAAGAACCAACAACATAACATAGAAATCAGCTAAATTTTTAAATTTTTCCATGAGTTCCAAGAGAGAATAGAAAGAGTGAACCATGAGGAAACTTTCTAATTTCGCCTTGAAAGTTCGTGGATCACTAGTAAGCTTTTTGAATTCTTATGGCAGCTTATTAAAATGGTTGCGGAATAATACTGCACACTTAAATAATTCGCAGTCTCTGTTGCAATATTCTTTATTGTATCCAATAACGCTTTTCGCGCATCATTACACTGGAAAGAGGCAAATGTTTTATTACAGTCCGTGTACCTACAATATTGCAACAGACACTGCGAATTATTTAACCATTCACCAGTGTTGCTGCACCAGCCGCCACAACCATCATGGAATGGAATGAAATGATACTGCACACAGTTATGCACAAGAGCGAAAGAGTTGTGATCCAAATGCAGCTTCGATTTATGTCTAGTATTGACTGAATTAATAACTTAATATTATTAACAACAAACGACATTAGAGATGTACTGAGAGGCCGGAGCCAGAAACCCCAGACTACTAAACGGCGGTCGACAAGAGGAACACCGCGGTGGAGTAGCCGAGCGGTCCGAGGCGCCTCGCTGTGGAGCGCGCGGTTGCTCCCCATCGGAGGCTCGAGTCCTCCCTGGGTCATGTGTGTGTGTGTTGTTGTGTGTGTGTATGTGTGTGTGTGTGTGTGTGTGTGTGTGTGTGTTGTCCTTAGGTTAGTTTGTCTTAGTTTAAGTAGTTTATAACCTACGGACTAATGACCACGCAGTTTGGTCCGATAGATTTACAAACAAACATTTTTGACAAGAGGAACGCGACCTTACCCCTCATATCGCTCGAGAAGCCAGTCTATGAGCAACATATATCGTTTCTGAATCAGAGCAGTAACCCTAAATAAATAACACCAAACGTCTTAAGCGAATGAAAATAAGCAAAGTAAACCACTTTTCGCCGTCCGCGGTGGCCGCGGGGACTGAGGCGCTCCAGTCACGGTCTGCACGGCCACTACGGTCGGAGGTTCGAATCCCCCCTCGGGCATGGATATTTGTGCCGTCCTTAGTCTTAGCTAGTTCATAAGTAGTTTGTAAGCTTAGGGACTGATGACCCTGTAGTTAAGTCCCATAAGTGCTACAAACATTTGAACATTTTTTTTAAACCACTTTTCCTGTTGACACAATCATTTATTTCGAAACGTGTTTGAATGGTAAACAACACAGTATTTAGTTCTCGACAATCATAATTTTGCTATCAAAATGTCGGTTTTTAAATTGTTTGTTAGAAACTGTAAAAACTGAGTCTTAGACTAACTTAAACATTGTCTTATATGAAATGCATTATTTTATACTGTTTCGATACTGGAAACAACATCTTTCACTACCAATCTGGTGTCTTTAGCAAGCAGAATTACCTGTTATAATGAAAGGTTTATCATTTATGTAAATAAGAAACAACATTGGCCACAGAACAGATCCCTGTGGCAGTCCCCACTTAACTGTGCCACATTGTGAGTGCATATCAGAAATATTTTCAACACTGCGATAAATTACGTTCTGCAGTCTTTTGTTAAAGTACAACGTGAACAAAGATACTCAAATTATTCCATGAAGTTCCAACATCTGGAACTATTTTTTTGTAATTAACAAGCTACACCTTCTTTGTTAAATGAAAGAAGACGCCTAGCGTTCGCAACCTTTTATTTCATTCAAGTACCCTGTAAAGAAAAGATAGTATAGATTTTTTCAATTTGAAAACCACATCGAAAAATCAACTACACATCTGACAGAAAATTATGTGAAGTGAAACGATCAGCTGACCTTGAATACACAGCTTTTTCAATACCTTTAGCAAACACCTATTTCATAGAAAAGGGCCTAACGCTGTGTACCTTGTCCCTATCTCATGCACTCCCATTTGCAACTGTCGCTCTCTTATTTCTTCTCACAATCCTCTTTAATGGCCATCCGTCACTAAACACACACTTCTGTCTTGTTGTGAACGCATGAGATATTTCCGCTTTTCTTTCCTAGTGTATAAGTCTTCAATGCGCTGCTTCTTGAAGCACCGAACACTTCCGCTACCTCGGTTACGGAAGCACGTCATACAAGCACCAACAGTTTGCGTGCGGTCGAATTCACTTAGTTCTGACACAATGCACTCACTCCCAGTGTTCTGTGAATGACTGATAGTTGCTACGAACTGAGGACAATAAACAGGTGTCGTTCTGGGCTACAACAGGGCGTCCTGCAGGTTTGAGTAACATCAGTATTTACATTCAGTCATTAATTTCTCTGACTTCACATTTTATGCAACCTCTGTACAGATGCTGAGAACACGGATTTCTTGGATTTTTTTCCAAATTGCATGTAACCTTTATAAATTACTGAGAAACATGCTATTTTCTTCAACCTCCCTTCTGAGGAAATAGAATTATTGTATTGTTTCAGTATTTCATGGAACCTCTGTACATTTGCTGAGAAAAAATGCTTTCCTGGGATTGTTACAAAAATCAAATGTTTGTTAACCTATTGTACTAAACTGCTATGATCATCAGTCTCTATACTTACAAACTAATAAAACTAAATTACACTACGGTCAATACAGACACCCATACCCAAGGGAGGACTCGAACCTCCGCGGGGAACGTCCGCTCGGTCTGTAGATTGACGCCTTAAGCCCGCGCGGCCAGACTGTTTCCGTAGTTTATTCAACCTCTGTATTAAGCTGAGAAAAATGCATTTCTCGGACTATTTTTAATGCAACCTCCCTGCGAAGTAACAAGGATTTCTCGAATTGTTTCCATATTTTACGCAACCTCTGTAAAGACACTGAGAAACATCAACCCGTAAGTACGAGATCACAAAAATATGTTCAAATGTTTGTAGAGCTTATGGTTCTTACCTACGGGGTCATCAGTCCCTAAACTTAGAAACTACTTATGAACTAGCTAATACTAAGGACGGCACAAATATCCATGCCTGAGGGGGGATTCGAACCCCCGACCGTAGTGGCTGTACAGACCGTGTCTGGCGTGCCGCAGACCGCTCGACCACCGCGGCCGGCTACGAGATCACGGCGTCGCGTTGTAGGACCTCCCACTTTAGGTTATTGAACACTGCAACATATTAATGTCATCATAAAACCAAGCGAAATTATACTTCTTTTCATTGTCGTCAGTTTTCTGACTGCTTGGATTTGGTCCACCATGCTTTCCTCCCTTGTTACAGCCTCTTCATCTCATTGCCACACTAGCACCATACAAGGAATGGACAAAATAATATGAGCCTCTAGCATACATTCATTAGTAAGGAGTTGGCCTAACATTGACTTCGACAACAGCTGCAACTGTTAGAGGAACATATTCCTAAAGTGTACTCATAGTTCCCAACATAATGTTTCCATTCTTGAGCCAAAATATCTGCAAATTACTCTAGCCATGTCGGAACTGTAAATGTGTTCCTCACCCTTTGCTCTACGGGTTCAGTTATCTAGAGACATAGCGATTTTGATGTCCTTGATAGATTCAAGGTAGCTAGACGATATATGGTAGGCTAATCCGGAATGGTCTGCGGACAAATTTCCCATACTGAAAGGTAATTACTAGCTAGACAGCAGTATGCAGTGGCGCACCGGGACGCTTAATGATTTTTGTAGTATCCTAACGAAAGCGATGACTTAAAACGCGACTAATTGTGCAGTTGCAAATTGCAACAACTATCCTCGCTAAGACTAATTGCGTAATATTTTCAAAAAATGCATTACCAGTATTTTGAGATAATTTATTTATTTATCAATGTATAAAATTTCTATGTAACATTTGCGTTGCACAAAATATCACCTCTTATGTCATATGTTTTGTATTATGTGTGTATGGAGGTGTGATGGAGGTGAAACCAAGTGAGACATTAAACAAATGTTATGTTCGATCTGCTTGAGGAGTACTCGTGCGTGTAAGTCGTTTCCGTCTTGTCGTACGGAACGGGTATAGCGTCGTCTCGGACGTTAACGGTTCGCCAATATTAGAAAACATACTGCTGAAAAGCTATGGAAAGAGGAGGAAGAATATTAATCTGTATGAAAAGGGAGATATTGTAATCAGGAGATTGTATTGGAGAGTATCCATTATTATCTATTATTGTAAAACCTCCATAAACACAAATAGACATCGCTGGACTTTCAGCTGAGGTAAGAAGCAACTATATATATGCATGTCAATTTTTTGTAATTAATGCCAAATGTTGATGTGTTCACCGAGTTAGTTTTTAATACATGAGATGAAAACTCATGTAATTTTTTTCGTATCGGACAGTACCCCGATTCTTGACCTTAATAAGGAAGCTCAGTAATTAATAATTGGACAGATTAGTCATTTATTTTAGATGAATGATTTTGGGGCGAAAGACATTGTCATATAATTTAACTTTTAATGTGAAATTTTGATTGACTTAACGACACATGAACGTTGCATGGCAGACGCCATTATTACAATACCTGTTATTGATTAATATTTGAATTCAGATAGGATTTTGATAACCACCAATATTGACAAAGCAATATTTAAAGATAGATATTATTGCCAAATTTTATTAAGATCAGTGGTCGCTTTACATCCACATACTAGCCACGTAACATTGATTTTTATAGTAAGTCATTATTTTAAATTACTGCGACCAGACGTGTGCAAATTATAGCACATCGCACGCATTGCACATATGTGGTTAGTATTTCTTTCTGCTATCTGGTGTGTGCACGTCTCCGAAACCAGATTTTAAGGAAGGTAAAGGTGAGTGAATAGTTTGTAAAGTCAGATTGGGCCATAGCTTTGTTAAGTAACACTGTTTTCTTTGCTAATTATACTAAATTTAATAATTACATTCATTTGATAATTGTTACGAGTTTAACGCAGCTTTACCGCGAAATTAAGATCAAGACAAATTACGGTACCAAACAATACAACACAGGATGCACATTTTCTTATATTAAAAATTTATTTAGTCACACATTTACTCACACCAACCCTTTTTCTTCTCCCTATACCCCTTCCATCCTTACAATGCTCGTCGGTCGTTGCAGTTAACTTCAGGTTTCACTCACTGTTCCTCCTCGTCTTTGATTTTTACATTGTTTTGTTTACCTTGTCATTACAAAGCATACAGCCGGTAGTGAAACAGTGCAGCCGTTTTCGTCACAGATGCCGTCCACCAACTGCGCATCATCGGGTTGATATCTTTAAAACTATGAGAGATCGTGCAGTTCGTCGATCATTTGTATTGACCGTAGCAGACTAAAACTATAATATTCTCAAACACAATATTCAAGGTTACGTACAACAACTGTGTTCTGCAGTCGTGTCTCACAAGGAGAGGACGCCTACTCGTCATCGCCGAATTCGTCCAAATTTATGGTGAGATATGAAAGTGCACCAAGTGGGAACTCCAGATGTCAAAGCGCTTAGCAAATAAAAGGAATTTTGATACGGATCTATCACCATATGCATCTCATCAACTGCCCCTGACAGAGTCTGTTTAAAATGCGGTGTTTGGCTCATTGGTAAGAGATCGAATTTGTATTGAAAGGTTCGCGCGCTCGATTCCGCCGGGAGGCAAATATTTTTTTATTTTTTTTTTTTTCTCCTTGGCAATGCGTACACTACTGAGTTCACAATTAACAGCAGCATCAGTTGTTTTCTATTATTATGTGCACAACATCAGCATGGGACGTCATTATTTAAGACAAGCATATTATCTGCTGTACTGTGCGATGAAAGAAGCTGTTTTCAGAATGTCGATCAAGTTTGTTTTTCTCTGGAGACATTAAAAGACTATGTAACTGCAAAAGGGTGGCGTTCATAACGTGCGCAAGATGCGGTAAAAATTATTGCTTTCCCTGATACTGCGATGAAAATAACCCCTATAGATGTAATTGATCATTTGCAAAAAACAAAACAAAAAATAAATAAATAAATGGAAGTATCGATTTACATACACGACGTCTCCAAGTACGTTTAACTACAGCTCCTTTTTAAATGTTTGTAGTCCCGAATTTCATCCAACGCCCTTTCTTGTTTTGCTTACATAAATTAATAAAATAACTTATATGATGTGGTTAATTATGCCGTCAGTCTACATCTGCATCTAAATCAATACTCTGCAAACCATTGTGAAGTGCATGGCAGAGGGTACGTCCCACTGTACCAGCTATTAGGGTTTTCTTCCCATTCCATTCAAGTATTGAGCGTGGGAAGAATGTTTCAATGACTCCGTGCATACTGTAATTAATCTAAAAAAAATTTCAAATGATTGTAGAGTCTATGGGACTTAACTACGGGGTCATCAGTCCCTAAACTTACAAACTACTTATGAACTACTTACAACTAAGGACGGCACAAATATCCATGCCCGAGGGGGATTCGAACCCCCGACTGTAGTGGCCGTGCGGACCGTGACTGACGCGCCTCAATCCCCTCGGCCACCGCGGCCGGCTGTAATTAATCTAATCCTGTCTTCACGATCCCTACAATATGTAGGCGTACGCTTTGTAAAGGATCAGAAAAAATTGCGATCTTTTACTGCTGAGCCAAACATCACTTCCTAAACACGTCGTCACAGGGACAATTGGTAAGATGCATATGGTGATAGATCCGTATCAGACTTCCTCTTATTTCCTAAACGCTTGGCCATCTGGAGTTCCCACTTGGGGCACTTTTGTGTCTCACCACGCCCTACATGTACCACAAATTTGGAGGAATTCGGCGATGTCGAGTAGGCGTCCTCTCTTTGTCAGTATTAACACGAACACCGTGGTGCCAGTTTTGAACAAGACGTACGACGGTGAGTCAGTAAGTCGCAAACTGAGGTACACACGCCAGTACTGCTGGCTGTGAAGGGGTATTTCTCTACCAATACGGCACATCCGTCTTGTTGGTTGCAGCAGTAAAAGTCTTTCACGGCCTGTGGTTATCGATGTGGCAGCAATCCTTGTGAATCACACTGTTAGTTGAAGGAGTTCTCTCGACAACTCCCTCAACAACAAACAATGTCATTCACAATGAGAATTTGTGTTCCATTTTTACATCGATTACCCTGAAAGAGTTATAAACCAAATAAATTTACAGCTGAAGAGCATCACTTAAAGGGTGCAAAAGCAGCCACAAAAATTCAAGCTCCTGGCTTTTAAAACTTTCTCGCACGATGGGACGAGCGTTTAAATTTACAGGTGGAATCAGCTGAAATGTAAAGCAATTTTCAGACATATAAACACAGTACTGGCATGTCTATCTCTGTTTGCGACTTATTTACTGGCTCGCCCTCGTAGTATATTGTGTTCATATTACTTTGTCCGACTCTCAGCATGTTCTAAGTTGTTTGATAGGTCTTTTTCATTTCCTCCCCAACCCTTTCCCCCCTCTCTCTCTCTTTCTCTCTGTTCGGTTTACTTTCAATCCGTTTCCTGTACTGATTAAACCAACCCATTAAACAAGTACGTAATCGAAACTTCCTGGCAAATTAAAATTGTGTGCCAGATGATGTATTCGAACCTTGAACCTTTACCTTTCATTTTCACTGAGTATGCCAGCGTTACAACCGTATCTTATCATTAATTCGCATTCTCCGTAATTTTTCTCTTCCTCATTCTGTCGTTCGTAATAGCGGTAAAAGTTCACACTGATGAAATCACTACAGAAGTTATTAACAAGCAAATACATTTTGAAGCCGTTTAGAACGAAGCAATGTATGCTACTAATGTCTTACAGCCAGTCACCTATCTGAGAACATATTCAACACATCCAGACATTTCACAACAGAGAACAGAATGCTGCGACGGAGTGGCCGAGCGCATTGAGGCGCTATGTTCCGATGCGCGAAGCCGTTCCCCGTCGGGGTTTCGAATCCTCCCTCGGACACGGATGTATGTTCTGTCTTTAGTATAAGGTAGTTAATAAGTAGTTTGTTAGTTTAGGAACTGATGACCCAGCAGTTAAATACCATAAGCTACACAAACATTTGCACTTTTTTTAGAGTATAGATTGATGCAGTGTGGAAATCATTCCGAAAATCTAAAAACACATAATCTGCCTATCGATATACGTCCATATTTTGTAGAATATCTTTTGTGAAATGTGCGAGTTGTGTTTCGAAAGAGCAATGCTTCTTAAGCCCGTCCTAATTTATAGACCTCGGACTTTAAGGTTCTAAAAATCTTAAATTAGGTACCTAAAATAGGTTCTATCACTTACAAAAATGCGTTTTAAAAATCAGAAAATAGGTGACTAATATCTGAAATTTTATTGTCTAGAAAGATAAACAGATTCATAAAAATCAATATTATTTTATTGTCAATGCCCATAATTACAGTCACAGTAAATAAATAACAGTTTCTCCAGATTTTTGGGTTAGGGACTGCATCTCTTGTCTGTTAATAGTATCTCATATGCTGAGAATGAGTGTTCAACGTCAACGGATGTCACCGGAGCATATTTAAATGACGGTATTCGGCACAATGGGACCGCACATTCTTGTTCTGTAGCCACTGTGCAGAGAGTGGTCAGTCCTGGTTTGTTTTGTAGCACTGTCTTTAGTTTCTCACTAACTTTCATACCAACAGTACCTGGGACCAAGTTCATTTTTTTTTCTGTCACTTCTTCTGTCAATCGCAGTTTGACGGTTTACAGCGAAAGATAACGCTCTGCGGAGCAGCGCGGGCAAAACAGCCTGGCGTATGCCGTCGCCGTCTGACTCAAAATTGTTCACGTATGCAAACAAATTAGCTGGGAAGACCAAAAGAGTATTTTTAGTCATACAAATTGTATTTCGCTGCATTTTTAAAAATTAGGTACATTTAGTTTTTAATATGAAATTAGGTACTTTTGGTACTATAAAATTACAAATTTCGATAAAATATTTGCATAATTCGTAGCTGGGAAGACCACGAGAAAATTTTTATTCAATTTTTTAAAATTTAGGTACAATCAGTTACTAACCTAAAATTAGGTATTTTAGGTGCTATTAAACTAGCGCTTTGGTTCATAAATTTGCATAATTCGTTTATGTACAACTTTTATTGCCTTCATTTAATGAGGAACAATAGAGGTTTTTACCTAAAATCCGAAATCTACTAATTTATGGACAGAGCATTTTCCTCTCCCAGAAATTGGAACCATACTACTTAAGGATACGCTGAACTATTCTGCAGCTGCCGATGTTAAAGATGTTGTAGCGTTCTTTTGCTGATCGTATACACAAGAGAAACCTTCGCTTTTTGCCCGCTAGGGAGTGTTCGCAGTGCGAGAAAGGAACCTTAAACGAGAACTAACAAAGGAGCCAAGCGCTCTGAGTACTCAGTGCAAAAACGAATTTTCAATCTGTCCTTTTTCAATTTATTTGCTTGCTTGTCAAAAGCAAGGACACGTTTTTCTGCTTCATCATTTCGGGAGAGTGTGTAGAGCTCGAACTATAATCACTACGTAACGTCGCGAATGCAGTTCAGTCTCGTGGACCAGGTGTATAAAGAATTTTCGATATGCGAGATGTTACTACACGGTACAATCTAGCATTGGGTCTGGCAAGGAAATCTTTACTGACCCTCTTGTCTAAAGCACAGACTTAAGTTCGCGAGCTACTTCTTCACGCGAAGCGAATGCAACGCTTCTAGCGCATAAGATGGAAATTACTATAGCGTCCTTGACGTCATGTTTCTCGACTGGTACCCATCATGACACAACACCAATTTATGCCTGAAGAAACGCGATTGTCAACGCATCTTCAGATATTTCCATTTATCTTGAGTCTTTACTCACGGAGTTCTACGACAAATATAAAATTCCGTTGCGAAATTCTGGAAAAGCTTTTACTAAAGAAACAAAGACCACAACTAGTAAAAAAATAAGATCATACGAAACTGGAATGCAACGCAACTTGAAATATCGTAATGGAGAAATAAATTTCTATAAAAGCAACTTGTTGCAGATAATTCATTATTAAGTTACCTTTAGTTTCAATAGTTGCAGTTTTTATCACGTTCAGAACAGACACGAATTAGCTACTACGGGGAACAACAGAAAATAAAGATACGGCACATGGACAGGCAGTCGCAGTTGACGAGCAATCAAGATTAACTTTCCGATTTTTTGACTAATACTAATATACAGGGTGAGTCATGTAAGAAGTAACACCACTTTTATTTTGTGAACGGTTACACATAACGCAAAGCGGTTTTCCGCACTTGCTAGAACGTCGACCCGCACATATATGTTTCTTTTATGAATGCTTTTAGCATGGGATATTGAACAAGTACTTTTTTTTCTAATTCAGTCGCTTTCTTTTTATAATTGCATTCAATAGCTCTTAAAAAGACAATTACAGTGATATGGCGTTTCTTAATGTTGAAGTTCAAACCTGTCGTATAAAAATTTGAGAACTATCTTACAATTTGAGGGCATGGTGGTCGGCATCGATGTGTGCAGCGCAAACACTACCAAGCAGATATCCCGGGAATTGCATACCGTAAAGTAGGCCTGCGCGACTTTTAATATCACTTAGTTTTCACTGGAACCAACTTAAGACCTACAACGGTTTCAAGTTCATCGACGAATGTTATACAGGTTGAATCACCTAATACTTGCACTGCAAATATTTCGGAAGCGGAAAGTGAGATTGATGTTCGGTTTCCACAGAATGGATTGGTAGCCAAGAACTCGCATTGTTAGCCAATATACAGATTGTAAAAATACCTAGAAAGTGTATTTTTTATGCAAATATACAATTTTTCAAATGGAACAATGGTTGTTTCTATCATGCACTGGAATTTTTGACACCAGCTGTGTACAAAGAATTTTGGATGACATTTTTATCAAGTTTGGTTTGACAGCTACAACCATTCAAAGTTTTGGGGGCGGAGGCTGCGACAGCGTAGCAGACTGGCTGGTGGTCATGAGACAGTGGGCCGTGCTCCAGGGGCTATCCATTCGGCCAGTCAGCAACGCTATCGCAGCCTCCACCCCCGAAACTTTGAACGGTTGTAGCTGCCAAACTAAACCTCATAAAATGTCATTCACAATTCTTTGTGCACAGCTGGTGTCAAATATTTTAGTGCTATTCTATTTAAAAAAAAAATCTTTATCTTTGCATAAAATACACTTTTTAAGTAATATTTCAATTTTTTCCAATCTTCAAATGTTTGTTAAGCTTATGGGACTTAACTACGGGGTCATCAGTCCCTAAACTTACAAACTACTTATGAACTACTTACGAACTAGGACGGCACAAATATCCATGCCCGAGGGGGGAATTCGAACCCCCGACCGTAGTGGCCGTGCAGACTGTGACTGGAGCGCCTTAGTCCCCTCGGCCACCGCGGCAGGCATTTTAATTTGTTTGTTTGCTAAAAATACTAGCTCGAGACTAGCAATTCAATCTGTGAAAACCGCACATCAATCACACTTTCCGTTTCCGCAATATTAGCGGCGCAAGTGTTAAGGGATTCACCCTGTGTTTGGACATATGGCATAGGCTAGAATCTACCGTATCACAAAGTGTTTAACCGCATTTCTTCATCTTCTTCCCGGACGTGGATGAGCTAAAACAGAAAAACTAAAGAAACCTTCGAAACTGCAGAAGTCTTCTACTCTACAAAAAGCAACTACTGTATGAAATATCTTCGTTATAGAAGGAATAACTGATCAATCGTATCTGTACATGGCTGTGTTCGTGTGAGGGGTACGGTACAAGCTGTTCGACAACTGTCTCAACCTACTGAAGTTTTCCCGTCGTATTTCTTCATCGAGTAATTTTCGGAGTTGCAGTCGGATCCCATCGTCATTCTGACACGATATTTCGGCCTGGAAACATGGAAGTCGACAATCTTATAAATCGTGACAACGGCTTTCAGCTGGACAAAAATTGGAATCCTGTGATCAATATTATCCAGTCACAGCGTAATCGACGTCATCAATCGATTATCAGTGATTAGCAGACAGTTGTTCTTCCACCACCGAGGGCAGCATATACAACTCGGCCGTATCACGCATGACACCACCTAACTCATGCTCTAAACGACACCAGCACTTTTGGTATGCGCAGGAGCCACTATAAATACCGCTACTCACCTGAAGATGGCCGGACGTTTCCAGGCTGAAATATCGTGTCAGAATGACGACGAGATCCGGCTGAAAGCTACTGAAAGATGTCTCACCCTACATTGCTCTAAATTGTACCACTTAGGATACATTCATTTAACCAAACATTTTATTAAAAATCGGCTGGATGACCACCTGTACACCGCAAAATAAAGATTCTTCTTAAGAATACGTCGTTTCATGCTGATCGTAAGCACGTAAAGACAGTGTTATCAGCTACGTGCAATAGAAGATATCGAGTTATTTGACATTACAGTGCAGTTTCGTACAGACGTAACTGTAATAAACAATACACTAACAATGGTAACCACTCAAAGCACATAACACTATATTTGTCTTACAACTTTATCCCTTATTTTAACATAAAAATGTTCACCATGGACTGAAAGGCACATATGCAGTCGCCGTTCTAAGAAATGGTTAATTGATGTAATTACAGTGGATGATATCTTAGAGCACACACCGGCGATTCGACGAAGCATTTCCTCTGACGTACTTGAGGTTTCGTCATAGACTGCCTCAAAATCCCCCCCCCCCCCAGAGGAAGAAATCAAGGAGGGAGGGGGGTTAGATTTGGAGACCACGAAGGCCATTTTACGACAGATATTCGTCCTATCCAACGTCCAGGGACGTTTTCCTCCAGTATTTGCGTTGCAACACGGAACCAGTGTGCTTGACATCCGTCGTATTGCAGCAGCATACACTTTAAAATATCCAGTGGTACGTCCTCTAGAAGAACTGGCAGAGTGTTCGTAAGGAAGTGTGCGTACCAGTCTCCATTCAGCACCACTGTGATGAAGTAAGGTCCCACAATGCGACAGCCTATGATGCCGCACCATACGTTTATGCTCCAATGCCGTTGATGTTGCACCTGACGAGGCCAATATCGATTTTCGGATGTTCAGTGATGCATGTTACGCAAATTTACGTTGCCCTGCTTAGTAAACGTTGCTTCATCGATAAAGAGCACAAATTGGAAAACGACAAAACCGACAAAATTATGTGCGAAATTCAAAATCTGGGTCTCCGAGTGCCTGATATACTGACAGGGGTGGAGTTTGTGGCGATGCAAGAAGATGCGAACAACACTCGTCTGACTGATTCCACATTCCTTGGCAACATGTCTCGTACCACTGTGAGGAGTCATTAACGTCGTAGACAGGACAGTTTCTTCGTGTTTTCTATCGGTTGCAGTATTCTTTCTTGTTGTCGTTTTGCCGTTCAAGCAACTTGTCAGTTTCAGCGCCTTCATGACTCGCACGGTTGCCTGGCAATCCAGGTAGATAGTCCTGTGCCTCAGCATGGCATTTCGTTTACATTCGCCACATAAAAGTAGTATATAAAACTCCTCCTTATTCGCGTACATGTCTGCAGGCAATGGATGTTGAAGCGTAAATGAGAGGCCAGCAGTGCAGACATGTCGATAGTCAAATGTGCTGACGCTATGGCGCTACGTGGTGTAAGAGCTCCGCCTTGCGATGTTAACCTGTTAACGCCAATTTCGTCTGCCGCACCAACAAGTCCTGGAACATTTCACGATATTTTTACGACAGGTTTCAAGGTCAACATTAACTAAAGCTATATCACTGTAACTGACTTCTCAAGAGCTGTCGAATGCAGTTATAAAAAGTTATCGTTTCCATTTTGCTTCAAAAACTCTGTTGTTAGCGGTGCTAAAACTGTCCACCAGACAAACATACACTCCTGGCCATTAAAATTGCTACACGGCGGATATGACGTGCTACAGACGCGAAATTTAATATGGAATAGGTGGGTTCAGGAGGGCAATACGGAACGTGATGCTGGATCCCAACAGCCTCGTATCACTAACGGTCGAGATGACAGGCATCTTATCCGCATGGCTGTAACGGACCGTGCAGCCACGTCTCGATCCCTGAGTCAACAGATGGGGACGTTTGCAAGACAATCTACACGAGCAGTTCGACGACTTTTGCAGCTGCATCGACTATCAGCTCGGCTGCTGTTACACTTGACGCTGCATCACAGACAGGAGCGCCTGCGATGGTGTACGCAACGACGAACCTGGATGCACGAATAGCACGTCATTTTTTCGGATGAATCAGCATCATGATGGTCGCATCCGTGTTTGGCGACGTTGTGGTGAATGCACATTGGAAGCGTGTATTCGTTATCGCCTTACTGGCGTATCATCCGACGTGATGGTGTGGGGTGCCATTGGTTACACGTCTCGGTCACCTCTTGTTCGCATCGACAGCACTTTGAACAGTGGCCGTTACATTTCAGATGTGTTACGACCAGTGGCTCTAACCTTCATTCGATCCCTGCGAAACTCAACTTTTCAGCAGGATAAAGCACATCCGCATGTTGCAGATCCTGTACGGTCCTTTCTGCATACGTAAAATGTTCGACTGCTGCCCTGGCCAGCACATTCTCCAGGTCTCTCACCAATAGAAAACATCAGGTCAATGTGTCAGACCAAATGGATTGTCACAATACGCCAGTCACTACTCTTGGTGAATTGTGGTATCGTGTTGAAGCGGCATGGGCATCTGTACCTGTACACGCCGTCCAAGCTCTGTTTGACTCAGAGGCCAGGCGTATCAAGGCCATTATTACGGCCAAAGGTGGTTGTTCTGGGTACTGATTTCTCAGGATCTATGCAGCCAAACTGCGTGAAAATGTAATCACATGTCTTTTCTAGTATAATGTATTTGTCCAATGAAAACCCGTTTATCATATGCATTTCTTCTTGGTGTAGCACTTTTAGTGGCCAGTAGTGTATATGTGCCCCTTTGATGCTCTAGCATATGCTGGAAACCGTGTTTCGCTATATCTTAAGGAAATAAATGGGATCCTACATAATATTTTTACCTCAAATATCTTTGGACAAAAATATATATTTAAAAACTACGAGTACTTACACGTATGGCATTTACTTATGAAAGTATGCACTATGAGACATTCTCTACACAAAATGTGTCTTTTCCAAAATGGACACCCATAATTTTTATTCATTCAATAGACTGAAAAATGTAAAAAACAATGGCGTTGTAGTATCGCAAGATGTCAATCAGCCCGTTATAATGCGTAGTTAACGCTTCAAATAAATGAAGCACGCATTTACCGCACTGCTTTGGGCAGGGTGAGGTTCACGCTTGACTTTCGGGACGTGCTCTACCTGCGCGTCTATTGCAAGCGGCTACTTAGCTTCTCAATTTCTCGGGATGCAATTGATGTATTGCGATTCTACCTACGCTATTATTTTTGTGAGTTTTCATGGTACTGATTGCATATAGAAATAATATGGGGTGTACATTTAAAAAAGATCTTAATTTTTGTTGAAATAAAATTGGTTTACGTTTTAGAATGACTCATTGTACTTACATTCATAAGCCCCTACTGTGCATTCATGCCCGCAAAAGTCGTTTTTCAGTATTGGTTGTTGTTCCAGGGGTATTCGGGGTGCAATTTTTGATTAGGACACCCCACACATATACGGGGGTTGGAACTCAAATAGTGGCAACTATTTATTCACAACCGATACAAAAGCGTTACATGTTTGAAGCTGTTGCGTTCCTTCAAAGTAGACACCAGCGTTGTGTAGAACCCGTTGCCAGCGATGTGGGGTAGTATACCATTAGCTGAGCCTGATCTGTTGATGGTGCGAATGGAGCGGTCTACTGCCAGTCGAATGTCTGGATCACTTTTGAAGCGAATGCCACGAAGTGGTTCCTTTATATTCGGAATCAAATCAAAGTCACAAGGAATAAAGTCCAGGGAGTATGGTGGATGGTGCAGTACTTCCCAGCCCCCCCGACCGAAGAGAACAGCCACAGCTTGCGCTGTATGTGCCCGAGCATTGTCGTGCAATATGATGGGTGGGTTGCCGCTTCTTTCGCAAAGCTGGTCCCAGGTGATGCTCCAAAAACGAACAGTCATACCGCGCATTGACGGTCTACCGTGGAGGAACGTAATGCGTAACGATCATAGTCGCACACGAGAATCACCGAACTTTCACCATACTAGCCGCTTGATGATCTTGATGACACTGTCGTGCTGTACGACCTCTTTCACATTCAATCTTGATCCGTTGTTCCTCTTTTGAAAGCATAGCGACAGCGTTATGTTAAACCGCTCAGTCACAAATGACTGTGTTTCGGGTCATCAGTCCCTAAACTTACAAACTGCTTATCAACTAGCTTATCCTAAGGACGGCACAAATATCCATACCCGAGGGGGGATTCGAACCCCCGACCGCAGTGGCCGTGCAGACCGTGACTGGAGCGCCTCAGTCCCCTCGGCCACCGCGGCCGGCCGTTAACAAGTACCGCAGTGAAATATCATAGGACCACTATGCTCTTACGTACATGAATGATCTGAGAGACAGAATGAGTAACGATATGCGACTCTTTATGACGATGTTGTAGTGTACTGGAAAGTGTCGTTTTTGCTTAATTTGTTTACTGGTACAACAGAGATGCTTCTGGAACTCAAAAAGGAATCAGAAATATTCTGTGCCAGACGGGGACATAAACCCGGATTTTCTGATTTAGGCCAGCGGATGTTTCTCATTCTCCTCAAATTCTGGACTTATTGGGTTCTACGACTGTAGTGCCCCTGTCTATCAATCCACTTTCTTTCATCGTTATTTGTATTCCCACAATGGATCGGACTTATTTGTGCTTGCACAGAGAAATTGTCAATTGGTTGTCATGCATGCAGTTGCAGATATGAAGATCGTTCCGAAAGTAATGCGTCTTCTTTTTTGTGGCGACTTTTGGACATCTCGTTGCGCGGGAGTAGCCGTGCGGTCTGGAGCGCCACGTTGCCGATCGCGCAGCCTCCCGCGTCGGACGCTCGAATCCTTCGTCGGGCTTTAGTGTCGGCTAGTTCATAAGTAGTTTGTAAGTTTTGGAACTGATGACCCCGCAGCTAAGTCCCATAAGCTTTGCAAACATTTCAACATTTGAATGTCTGCGTCAGATGTCATTGATTTTGTGTTAATGCTTGTACCGTCCTCTTTATTTTGTAGGTGGTTCTGTTGTTCTGTGGGGGTTGTCGGCAGCAGAGGAGTGTTTCAAAATAGAGTCTGATATGGAAGCGCATATGAAACAGCGATGTGTAGTTGAATTCATTGCTCCTGAAGGAACTGCTCCGATTGGAATCCAGCGAGGCTTGGTGAATGTGTATGGATATGATACAATCGACCTGAGCTATGTGAGGCAATAGGTATGGCATTTTAAGGAAGTAAGAAGGATGTGTATGAGAAGCCTCGCTGTGGCAAAATATCCGCACGCACTTAGGCGTCTTGCTGTGGGGCGCTCGGCCGTTCGTCGTCTGAGGTTCGAGTCTCCCCTGGGGCATGGGTGTGTGTGTTCAAAATATTCAAAATGTTTGTTAATCTTATGGGACTTTACTGCAGGGCCATCAGTCGCTAAACTTACAAACTACTTATAAACTACCTTATAATAAAGGAAGTACAAACATTCATGCGCGAGGGAGGATTTGAACCCCTGACTGCGAATGGCCCCGCGCATCGAAGCGTAGCTCCTGAATGTGCTTGGCCACTCCGCTGCAGCTGTCTCTCTGTGTGTGTGTGTGTGTGTGTGTGTGATGTTTTAAGGGATCGATGGCCACTGCAGTTGGGTTGCATCACTTTAAAAACATTTTGAACTATTGACAAGCCTCTATCCGGTTGACTCAGCCCAACTGTTATCCTTTGCAATGAAGAGCATCTGGATCATCCCATCTGTGTTCATCAGCGGTTAACGACCAGAAAATTGTGTACGATTCTGAATGTGACTGTATTGCCTTGGAAACAACGTTGGAATATCTTGGTTATCACAAATACTGTGCGACACGTGTACCATGAATGCTTACAGAAGAACAAAAAATCTCATCGAATGGAAATTTGTCAGGAACTGCTGGATCAATACCAAGCTGAAGGGGACAATTTTCTAAATATCGTCTACCCACCGTCAGCTGCGAGAGCGAGAAGCGAGCGGGAGTGGCGGCCGTTTTGATTTGTTGTTGTTGTTGGATTTTTGAAGGGACTAAACAGCAACGGTTATCAGTCCCTTGTTCCGTTCTGAGAGATAAGACAGTGTGTTAGGTGTTCCTAAGGAAACGCATTAACAAGTCAAAAAGTAAAAATCATTAGTAAATACGGGTAAAGGATACAAGTAAAAACGAAGAGGAAAACACACCGCCATTAAATCACATGATAAAAACCAGCTGCGCGAATAAAATCTAAAACACGTTCAACCATAGCAACATCGTCTCCTAGCATAAAAGAAAGCGCAACTGGCAGATTAAAAGATTGTCGCAGGGCAATAAAAAGTGGACAATCCACCAGAATGTGGACCACTGTCAAGGGGGCGCCACAGTCACACTGTGGTGCGTCCTCCCGCCGAAGAAGGTGGCCATGCTCTAGTGGGTAGCCTCAGCTGGTTCCAGTTTTTAGGAGCGTGATATGCAGAATCTGGTTTATTGTTTGAAAATGTAAATAATGAATAGTGGAATAGTGGAAAAGTGTCAGTCCGTAGCTCAAATATTGTTCTATTTTGCTGTGGTAATGTGATTTATGTATCTCCTGTAGTTTCCATGAATAAGAATAGGATACTTTTTTACATAGCCACCGCAGCATGTGACAACATTCAGCTCGATACCTCTACTTGTTGTTTAGAAAAAGGGGTTCCAACTGTCGGAGAGGCAGACAGATGAACAATGTAGCGTCCTACAAGTATTCAGGTTTTTCCCTTTCTTTTCTTTTACAGATTGAGAAAAAAATTCCTTAAGAAGGGTATAAAATTAAATATGTTATATGAAAAGGAAGGTAAAAACTTCAGTAACCAGAGGAAGATAGCACAGAAAAAAGAATGAAAACGATGCATAACAACTCGTTCAAAATGTAAATAGTAAGGTATAAACATGTAAATTTAGGAGCTGGAAGTACGCAGATACGGTCGGTTCAGTCAAGTGAAGAAGCGGTGCTTGTATAGGGAGGAGCGGGTTGCATAGAACAGCAATGATAGGCATAACTGAATCAGCCATTAAACTGATAGGAAAGGAGGCCACTAAAGTGACACGTTGTTTAAAAATGGAAAATTACCACCACACAGGTATTATTCACGTTAATTAAATTTCATCATTTTTTACTTCATAATTGTTTTTACATTAAATTAGGGGTCTTATTTTGTTGCTCTGTAATATTAGCGCACCAACAAAATTTTGGCACTTTTTAAAGTAGTATGCAGTTATATATTCAATAATTTAATAATAAGCCGTTTGTGAAGTAAGGTGTCAAAAACCATTTGAAAATATAGAAAAATGGAATCAATTTGGGATCTATTGGCACTAATTACTCTCTGTAGCACAGTAATAGCGTGCCAAACTACAAATCCACCGGTTCCGGGTTCGATCCCCACTAAGCGCTGGAATTTTTATCTGTCACTATCCACTTCTTTCCCCTCTGGTAGTGTTGCTGATGTGAAAAATATCAAGTAGCACCGTGGTTCGCAACCCACGTTAAACTGTAGGTCCCCCTATAATTGGCTGAGTAAGTCAGTTCGAAGGTCGGAACGGCATACCACCTCCTAACAGGACCATGCCTAGAAAATCACTGTGGTGTTCAATATTCAGATTGTTGACTGCTTTACCTTTTTTTACTTCATGTGAGTAAAGAACTAGTAAATATGTTTGAAAAGAATGATATTTTATAAATCCATGTTGAACCTAGATCAATACATCGTTATGTTCGAGGTTATTGAAAACGTTTGAACGCAATAATTGTCCAAACACCTGCTGCAAATCGACGTCATACCAGCTTCTAAGTAGTGTATTACTCCTGTTGCCTCCGTTCGATCGTGGCCACGATCACACCTTGAATTAATTCACGAATTCCCCTATTTGTTAGCTGAATGTCCAACGTGACCGGTTGCAGCTGTATAAAGCGGAGTAACAGCGGTGGTTATAAAAAGATACCAGTCGACAGGGACCAGTGGGTTGCGAAACGGTTTCTGCATGACAATCAGTTTCAAAGAGACGGGCACTGCAGCTGTCAGCGAAGGCCGGTCCACCTAAATCCAAATTGCGTATTATAAGAGTGAATGGAGGTGGACACAGTAAAAATCTACGTCTATGTCTGATACACCACAAGTCACCTCAGGGTGAGTGGCGAAAGGTACTTTTATTTATAACTGTCAGTTAATTCTTTTTCTCTTCCAGACACGTATGGTTCGCAGGGAAAACGACTACAGGTAAACCTCCGTGTGGACTTTGATCACTCTAATTAAGTCTTTATGGTCATTTTGCGATATATAGGAGGAAGCGATTTAAAGGGTGTATAGAAATACAGTTGAGTACTTTGAGAGAAACAAGAAAAAAGTCCGATAAACACCAAAAAATATTCATCATTACTCAGTTTAGATATACCTACCCCGTTACATCGCTTTGGAGAGTATAACAATTTCATCACTGACCTGCAGGTAACGGAAAAATTCAAGAAATATTCGACAGGGTAGTGGTTTGAGGTGAATTAGCAAGTGGTCGCATTGGAATTTATAAAAAATGTTCAAATGTTAGTATAGTCTATGGGACTTAACTACGGGGTCATCAGTCCCTAAACTTACAAACTACTTATGAACTACCTAAGACTAAGGACGGCACAAATATCCATGCCCGAGGGGGGATTCGAACCCCCGACCGTAGTGGCCGTGCAGACCGTGACTGAAGCGCCTCAGTCCCCTCGGCCATCGCGGCCGGCTTGGAATTTATAGAAAGCAGTCTGATAGGGATAGCAGTTACAAATAAAAGAGAATAACACCGAAGAAAACATGTTTTCTATGCTATGATACCTGGTGACTTTCGCAGCTGAGGTGGTTTCATCCCTCAGCCATGAGACGATTGCCAGGATTTCTAACACTACGACCACGTCTTCCTCGTCGCAACATTAGCAACATTGCCGGAAATAAAAAAATTAATGTACCGTCTTAGATTTTTCCTTTTCATTCAACATTTATTGTTCAAACAGTGCATTTGGAGTACATAAAATGACTTACAGGTCAATAGCTGAAGCAGTACTGAGGTACGAGGTGTCGATCCCTGCTGAAACATCCATATTACTACGAGTCTAGCCTCCACGGGCTGCATTTGTGGCGCTGAGTCTGGCATCTATTCCATTGTGCAGATGGCAGATAGTGTCGTGGTGTACTTCATTCCACACGTGCTCGAACCCTTTACTTCTGCAACAGTTGTGGACTGTCAAGTCGCACATGTCAGTTTTCGTCCCATCATATCGCACACATTCTTGATAGTAGACCGGTCTGAAGATTGTGATAGCTACTGTTGCTGCTACACGTCTTGCACAGCTCTCTGCGTTCCTTCGCAGTGAATGGACGATCATTATCCTGCCGAAATATCACCTTCCCATTGCAAGAATGACAACATTCTGCTGGTCAGTGTACCAACTATAAACACCAAAGGAGAACGACTATTGTAGCCTATCACACTATAAAACCTGCGGTGAGGTCAGTGTGTCTTAAACTTATGAACTCTACGGGAAAGCGCTTGCCAGGGCAGTCACCCATCACTTGCGTGCGGCGGGCAGAATCTTCTTTCATCGCTTAAGGCGTATCAAACGTATTAAAAACTGATTTATACAGTATTGTGAGTATAAATCCTTAAAGTTGCTTCTAGTTCGACATTTTGTCTCTTGGTACGACGTGAAGCCACTTCTGAGGCATTAATTCGTCCATCTTGGAGGTTGTGTTACGTTGCCGTCTGTACGTGGCTGAGACGGTGAGCTTTATTACAGCAGTGAACTGTCTCGTCTTTGGTGCTGTGGCGCAGCTTATGCTAGTATCATTGATGTGGCAGTGTTAACTATCAACACATAACGTCCAAGTAATATAATACCTAAACTTTGTTTACATGATAAATCAATCAAATGTGAAAGCCGTGAACTCCACTAAATACCTAGGAATTACAATTACTTCTGACTTAAATTGGAAAGAACGCGTAGATAATGTCGTGGGAAAGGCGTACCACAGATTACGTTTTATTGGCAGAACCCTTAAAAGATGCAACAGAAGTACTAAAGAAACTGCATACACTACGCTTGTCCGTCCTTTTATGGAGTATTGCTGCCCAGTGTGGAATCCTTATCAGGTGGGTTTGACGGAGGATGTCGAAAGAGTCCAAAGAAGGGCAGCTCCTTTTGTATTGTCACGATACAGGAAGGACAGCGTTACGGAAATGATACGGGATCTGGGATGGGAATCATTACAACAACGGCGCTTGTCGCTGCGGCGTGGGCTACTTACGAAACTATAATCGCCAACATTCTCCTCCGAATGCGAAAATATATTGTTGACTCCCACTTACATAGGTAGAAATGATCATCAGAGTAAAATACGAGAAATCAGAGCCAGAACAGAGAGATTCATGTGTTTATTCTTCTCGCACGCTCTTCGAGAATGCAATGGGAGATAAAATAGTATGACGGTAGTTCGAGGAGCCCTCTGCCAGGCACTTAAATGTATTTTGCAGAGTATCCCATGTAGATGTAGATCTAGATGCAAACGTCTGTGTTATGCATGAAATACGTGCCATAAAAATAAACAGTTTGACAAAAAATTTTAAAACACATACTTTAATGTTTACCGCACTGTATCAATACAGAAAACACTGAATTTTAATTTTTACGAAGCTGATTTCACAGTGTGGGACTGAAATGGTTAAGTGTGGTGCGGTAGCTGTACGACCTGGCACTACTGTCCTGGGCGAACGTCTGTGGCATGTGGATGTTCAGAAACTTATTTAATGGAGTGAGATTTTTCATGTGGCCATTTCAGCCAACATCGTTGCACAACAGACGCAGTACGTCCAAGCTGCGTGGCAATTCTTCGAACCGACCATCCCGCCACTCGTAGGGCCAGAAGTTGACCACTTACATACTCGTGTAGTTGGATGTAGGAACCACGAGTGTCTGCGTGGCAAGGCAACTGCTTGCTTCACACATTGATTTGAAACTGAGCCCCATGGCTGTAAAATTTCCGCAGAGAGTTTTATATGAAGGGAAACCATAGATGAAATATTTATGCATGGTTAAAGGATCTTTCAAACAGTCACAATTGTTGATTTTATGATAACTGGAATTCTAAAATTATAATAACTGAGAGAAAGGTCATTTAAAGTACGTCAATCATATTTCTTATTTGAAGTCTTGCAGATATGCACGGTTTCGCAACAATTTAGAGTTTCATATTCATTTGTTTTGCTGTATGTAAAAGACAGACATGTTTTAATAAAATTCAAAGAATTTTAACGTATAATATAGAGAAATTACAATTATAAAACTAAATGGGGCCATTAGCTGTTGCGTAATTATCATGAAAATTACTTACAATTGTTCTCACGTATGAATTTTATGTTGGCTAAGGGGATTGATTCGTTTGGTCCATGGTGATGGGGTCACCAATATCATATTGCCTCGCTAATATATTTCTTACAAATTTGAGTAGGATTTTTTTATAGCAAAACCCAAGATACGACACTAACATAGTATGCTGGGTATGGTATGTATACGATGTTCGTTAACTATTTAAACAGAAAACTAGTAACATTCCGTTTACATTAGAGCCTAGAGTGAATAATACTATACCCTACTTAGACCCGTTAATTACTTTACGTGAGGATAATTTTCAATTTGACATTTATCGTAAACCCTCAACCACCGATTAATTTACAATAGAAGAAGTCAGCTCTTCGTTCCATTCTTAAGTGCCTACACGAATCCCCCTATCAACTCAAGCTTTCAAAAAGGAATGTGAGATAATAGAATACATCACACTCACAAATGGATATAGCTCAGACTACGTCCAGAAATAAATACTGGAAGAGAAAGCAAGAGTAGTACTATCAAAAACAAAGCTTTTCAACTACATCAACACTAGTACAAGACAAAATAGGAAACACTTTCGTCGATTGCCATACTATGGCCTCCTTTCTAAAGAGACAGGTAAGCAATAGAGAAAGAGTAACTTAACCCCAACTGTCTTCATTCCACACAATGTAGGTAATTGGTACAGACAGAGAGAACATTCATCCAGAGACCCATACAACAACTCGAGGATTTTTTCGCTTAATTGCGGTGATTGTCCAGAAAGGTGCAGATCGTTTAATACACGCTTCAAAGAATAACACGTAAACAGTACCAGATCGGCATTCACACTGAAGAGGAAACAGCCAGTCTAAAACAAGACCAGAGAAAATACTTTAGATGTACTACACATTGAAAGTAATGGTGCCGTTCTTAACTCACTGGAAGAAACTCAAATAAGAAGATCTATTGTAAATTATGAGTACCTGCACTCGTAAAATAGTTCGCTTTGGTATTTTCAAAAAATGTTCAAATGTTTGTATAGCTTATGGGACTTAACTACGGGGTCATCAGTCCCTAAACTTACAAACTACTTATGAACTAGCTAACACTAAGGACGGCACAAATATCCATGCCCGAGGGGGGATTCGAACCCCTTACCGTAGTAGCCGTGCAGACCGTGACTGGCGCGTCACTGTCCCATCGGCCACCGCTGCCGGCTGGTATTTTCAGATGACACTAATAGGTATACTTTATTAAAATATTGGTTGCAGGCTCCTCACAGTGTTGTTCTATTGTAAGACCTGTTCTTTTCTTCCATCAAGGGGCCCGGTACGCCTAGTAGATATTGTCCTCATAGTATGTGTCATAAGGCTTCATGTATCTCAATCAAGGCAATGTTATTACGACATAAATATGGTATATTTTGTAAAATTACTAGCTTAACGCCCGCTGCTTCGCATGCGTAGGCTGGCTGGTCTGCACCAGTTGTTTCTCCCTCTTAATATAAATTTCCATAGATATAGCTTAGGTACTGTCATAATGAAATGTTGTGACACTACTTGTAGCCGCGAGAGAATAGCCGTACGTATTGAGGTGCCATGCTGCGGTGCGCGCTGCTGTTCGCCGTCGAAAGTTTGATTCGCCTCTCGGGCATGGGTGTTTTTGTTGTCCTTAGCATAAGTTAGCCTAAGTTAGTTTAAGTTAGTTTAATTAATTTGTAAGCCTTAGGGACTGATGACCCCGTAGTTAAGTCTCTTAAGATTTAAAAACATTTGAACATTTGATTTTACTACTTGCAACCCCCTATGGCACCCTTTAATAGCTGAATTTCGAAAAATACCCCAACATGTGTCTTTGAAATTCCAACAAAGTATGAAAATAACATTTTTTTGTAATTCTGGATTCAAGATTGCCTCAGTAACAACGTATTTTCAACAAAAAGATTTCATCCCCTGTTTTACAATCTTGCTTGTTGAATTTCCAAAAATACTGAAACTCGTTTTTTTTAAATCCTGACCAAGATTACTTATAATGTTTCATAGTTGTAGCCTAAAATTTGAGTTAACAGCAACAAATTTTTGAAAATCAATTTTTGCGTCCCCTATTTTATCCCCTTACTGGTTGAATTTCAAAAAATTCCGAAACACGAGTCTTTTTAATTCGAAACGTGAATAAAAATCCGAAATTTTGTAGTCCTAGCTTCAAAATTGCCTAAATAGCAACATATTTTCAAAAACGTTTCATCCCCTATTTCATCCCCTTACGAACGGAATATCGGAAAATCGCTTCTTAAATGACGCCTACAGAGTAAGATCAACACCCTCTACAAATTTCAATTTTCTATCTTCAATGGTTTGGGCTGGGCGATGATGAGTCCGTCAATCAGTCAGTCAGACGGGACATTGCCTTTTATATACAGAGAGTATTTCATTTGTAGTTGTAATGTAAATATTGCTTTCCATTCAAGCGTATATCTCGCTGTGTACATTATCCAGCACATGCTTTCGTAACACTGCTAACGAGGTTTGACGGTTGGTAGCCACCGAAATCTCGTCTCCACGTCACACCTAGCACATAACATGACAGATTGTCAGTTACTGCGGTTTCGCAACATGGACTATTCTCGCAACTTCTTGTAGCCATGGTACACCAGATGATGGTTCTTACACCAACAGCAACCTGTAAATTTCAGTTTCACGTTTTCAACATATCAGATAAATATTTTGTTACATCGTTCGTAGTCTCCAGTAACTACAATAGTCGCTTTTTTGTAGGGCTACCAATTACGTCCGTCTAAATGACAAACCAGCCAAACTACACAGAAACAGACAAGGCCGGCTTTTTAATAATTTCTTAATAATTTTATCCACATGACACAAACTGGATGGTCAAGTCATTTTATCTCCGATGACCCAAGGCAGAAATGTAATCGATGAACGTATCCAAATAATCCCCGTTGGCCAGCATAAAAGTCATAAGAAAAAAACAGTTGTAAATAATTTACATGATAATTTAGTTTTCTAAGTTTTGTTATTTCTCTCTATTATACGTAAAAATCTTTGTATTTTATTAAAGCATGGCAATTTTTTTATATAGAAAAACACCTGAAGATGAAAGTCTAATTTTTTGCGAAACCGGTTGTGCAGGTCTTTAAGGATTGAAATAAATAATACAGATAACGTCCTTTATGACCCTTCTCTGATTTATTATAATTTTAGAATTCCAGTTATTTTAATATCAAAAATTGTAACAGCTTTAAAGTTCCTTTAATCATGTGTAAAATTTTCTATGAATCGATACACTTATATGGCACTGTAGTTGCTATGTCGCTAAGCTACCTATTATCAGTACAACAATGTCGTTTTTCCAGGTGTACTAAATTTTTCTCCGACAGTTTACATCTATATATTAAAATAAATACTATAGTTACTTAAAATGTGTCCTAAGTGCACAAACTTCTCCTAGCATCTATATATATATATATATACTTTTGGAGTGATTCTAATATTTCTTCATTTTCCTCTTCAATGCCGATCTTTCACGATCACTAAATACTCCATTTCGTCTGCGATTTGATTTAACAAATTATGTTCTTTCGCTTTCACTACATACGGTAATTAATTTTCAGCACACTAGCACATGAAGCACCAAACATTTCAGGTGGCTTCAATGCTTACCGTAGCAGCCATCATACGAGTGCCAACAATCTTCTCAAGTTCTTAATGATAAATCGGCGACATAATACACTCACGATTCAACAGAACATTAATATTATTACTATTGACACTTTCAACATATCGGCAAGATTGCCCATGTGCCTTTCGTGGACAGATATGAGAGTATATTCCGCACGCTTTGGTAGCACCTGCCGGCCGCGGTGGCTGAGGGGACTGATGCGCTCCAGTCACGGTCTGCACGGTCACTACGGTCGGGGATTCGAATCCCCCCTCGGGCATGGATATTTGTGCCGCCCTAGTTCGTAAGTAGTTTGTAAGCTTAGGGACTGATGACCCCGTAGATAAGTCCCATAAATTCTACAAACATTTGAACATTTGAATTTTTTTTGGTAGCACCTGCATTTATGCTCAAGCGTGTATTACTCGCGATTTTTAACAAGTCATTCAAAGTCCTGTACCTGACAAAGAGCCAGTAAGAAACATAACGATTAAGCTGTTTACTGGGAAATGAACTCTGTCTTACCACATCCTGATTCAAGGAGTCTCTATTCGGCTTCCTTAAATAATGTAGTGATTCGAGTTCACGAGACCAACGACGCTTTCAACCCACGACGTATCGAGAGTGTATTTAAGGATTGGGGAGATTCTACTCTGGTTTCGAGTTTTTATCCCTACTACAACTTTGTCTCACTCATTCAAGGTAACTGGAAAAGTAACTAGATTTTTTTACACTCTCAGAGGCATACTACTACTACACGAAGATGAATAACTTATCGAATTTTTATCATATCCAAGGATTTATCATAGCTTTAAAATATTATTTACAGATATACTACTGCATCGTGTCATGGGAAAATTTGTGACAGACCGGGACTGATTTCCAGATTTTGGCAAGCAAAATGGGACAATATAGACAAGGAATGCTATGTCTATTCATTATTCCCCAGCATACGTGAAAGAATGAAGTAAGAGTACATTGATCCGACTAGATGGATGGTCCACATTCTAACAAGGCATAGCTTATATCTACATCTATCTATATCTAGATGGGATACTCTGCAAATCACATTTAAATGCCTGGCAAAGGATTCATCGAACCACCTTTATACTATTCATCTACCATTCCATTAGTGTGGAATGACAAGAAAGTTGGGAAAAATGGAAGTATAATTGAATGTTCACGCACAAATTTCTTCAAATCTATGCAAGTATTTAAAAGCGCAAATGAAAGGGCTTCATCCGCTAAGTGTTGTTAGATCAAAAAGAACTGCGTACCCTAATTAGAACTGAAGACATCGTAAAACAAACCGATTAAAATATTCAGTGCAAGAACAGAAGTATACCACGTTTGAATAGAAATTAAGGATGGAGAGACTTAAGTTAATTCTGACACTTGATGACAAATCTGCAAATGAATACCTTTCGTTTAAAGCAAAAATTAAGGAAATCGGTCGGATAGACGTCCGGACTGACTTTAATTTACAGCAAGGACATCCCCATATGAAATATACGGAAAGAAATCGCGTTTGAATATAGAAAATGGATGGCGAGAGTTATGTAAATTCTAATACTCGATGATCTATGGATGAATACCTTTCACTTAAAACACAAAAGGAGGAAATCGGCCTGATAGTTTGGTCTGGCCGACTGACTATTATTCGTAGATTCTTTTAATATATAAGCTATTCGTAGATTCTTTTAATATATAAGCTATGAAACAATGTTTGCCTATTGTATGTGATATTGTGAAGTGTGCGGCCTGGTTTTAAATTTTAGGCAACAGGTCATATTATGTGCAATAAATATAAAATAATTTTCGTGAGCATTCGCCTCACCATTGGGGTATCCGTATGACAATGACCGACTGTCGACTACATTCAACCCGTACGGAAAGCAAACGTTTGAGACGGTCCTACTCTCACATTCAGATGACCTCATAGCACACACTAGTTGCACTGCCGAATAACGTCTTCAAAGAAAAAAACCAATTTCCTAGATGGATGCCTCACATTATCTAATGCCGCGTGGAAATTGTCGCGTGGTCTAAGGCGCCTCGTGACGGATTGTGCCGTCGGAGTTTGGAGTTCTCCCTCGCGCCTGCGTGTGATGTACTTAGCGTAATTTTTTTTAAGTAGTTTGTAAGTCTTGGGGTCGATCACCTCAGCAATTTGGCCCCTTCGCTTTAGAAACATATGAACGTTATCTCGTGCCAGTAGTGTGCCCTCTTACATAGTCACTGATTTGATATCACGGCTCCGGCATACCTCTTTGAGGCATCCTGCGCGGCTGCGCAAGTCACACTGGTATATTATGGGGCCCCATTTTTTTCTGAAAGCCCTTGGTTTGCCAAGGCCTCACAGGAAAGTGTACCAAAACAGCTAACTGATGATATACACATTAGGTACCGAACTAGGTGGCGCAGTGGTAACACACTGGACTCGCATTCTGGACGACGGTAGTTCAAATCCACCTCCTGCCATCCAGATTTAGGTTTTCTGTTATCCTCCTAAATCACTACAGGCAAATACCGGGATGGTTCCTTCAAAATGGCAAGGCAGATTTCCTTTCCAATATCTAACCCAAACACTCCGAGCATGAGCTCCGCCTCTAATGACCAAGCTGTAAACGGGGCCTTAAACCCTGATCTTCCTTCATCATTACACATTCGGTTAATTCTGGACACAGTTCACATACCGTTATAGGCACTTCCCGCTTTGTGGGATGTGTTTGAATATTCCTTCGTGGAGTAAATCCTATCGTGTGCTCAGCCTCCACATCGCAAAGTGTATCACCTCCCAGTCTGGAGCGAGTCGTCGGCCTCGTAGGCGCTCCACACCTTGTCCAGAATTCACTGCTCCACACTAGAGAGACTATATAGGCTTTCTACTCCATACTAGCCGTCTTCAGAGCAGATTCTACTGTGCTGTGTGAGCCACAGCGATCTTCACTGCTGACTATTTCCATTCCGCAGCAGTCCTACAATACAACTATGCGACATGCTGACAAGGCATTACTGACATTACGTGATATGCTGTGCCTACATAGAGTGAAAAATTTTCAATTGTGAAAAAATTTTGTCTTTACCTATAACCTACCATGCAGATGTAGAGGGTGGTTAAAAATCTGCACAGTTGTCAACCGCTTGTGTCACAATTACCATGCCTTACAAATTTCTCTCTTCTGACGAAACACCAGGACGGCTGGTTCGTCTTTTGAAGGGACCACACGATAAAGGTCATAGGTCCCTTGTTTCAGAAACACACTAACATCTACGAAACCGTACATCAAAAGAAAACTATAACTGGTGCCGGCCGCGGTGGCCAAGGAGACTGAGGCGCTCCAGTCACGGTCTGCACGGCCACTAAGGTCGGGGGTTCGAATCCCCCCCTCGGGCATGGATATTTGTGCTGTCCTAGTTTGTAAGTAGTTCATAAGTAGTTTGTAAGTTTAGGGACTGATGACCCCGTAGTTAAGTCCCATAAACTATACAATACTATAACTGGTTAACCATTGGGAATGAAATAACGAGGTCAACAGTGAGGCAACGAGGGTTATAAAGGACAGCACGAGAGACGGACGGATGTACAAAAGAACGTTGGATATAGTTGCGGCGGAGCGGCCGAGCACATTGAGACGCTATGCTGCGATGCGCGAGGTCGTTCGCCGTCGGGGGTTCGAATACCCCCTCAGGCGTGGATGTTTGGGTCGTCTTTAGTGTAAAGTAGTTCATAAGTAGTTTGTAAGTTTAGGGACTGATAACTCCGCAGTTAAGTCCCTTAAGCTTAACAAACATTTGATTTGGTAAGCAGTATTTAGCAGATGGCCGTAGTTGGCTAATCGCAAGGAAAAAGAAAAGTACAAACCATACTTTCGGCAATGCACAAAAACGTATACAGTTCATGCTGAAGTTCAAACACAACACAAAATCATGTAATACGGACAATACCGTGGAAAGGGGGCAGGGAGAGAAAGTAAAATTGCAGGAAGGTCGAGGGCCTGAGAAATCGGGCTATAGGCGAATCCAGGATATGATTTCGGGAGGGGTTTTCAATGAATGAACATTATAATAACGCGTACTCTTAACAGAACTACAAACGGCACTAATGCAGTATATATTTTATTTTATTCCAAAAGACTGTATACTACGGAGTTACCAGTGTATAGATACAAAATTTGTTTTCATCTCAAAAAATCTACCTATTTTTCAAAATAGGATCTAGGCAAATCTTACCATAAAGACGGAAAAATTCGGATGGAAACACGGATGGCAATCAGAAAGGAAGCGCGTGAAGCTTGATCGGAGAAACACTCTACTTTTTGTGGTACGTGTTGTGTCAATGACAACAAAATAAGTGCAAAGATACTCTTTGACTAGACAGGAACCAAGAGTCGCCGCGTCGGGGTGGCCGAGCGTCCTAAGGCGCTTTGCTGCTCAGCAAATTACCTATAGTAAAACTACTCATTATTTCGGTAGTAATCGATACAACTTTTATAACATTTAACCCAGTGTGAGACAATACGGTCAATTCCTCCATGCATAAGTATTTTTAGTTAGCTACAGGTGCATGCTTTTTACCCAGTTGTGCACCTATTCCCCAGAAACATACCGATGACCATGAATGTCTTTCTTCAGGGCTCCAAGACATATGGCAATCGCAAGGGGAGAAATCGGGACTGTATGGAGCATATATAAATTCTTCCCAGCCTTGACAAAGTGTAGACGAATTACGCCAGTTGTGTTAGCATCATCAATATTTCGGTGGGGGTTTGACCCCCCAAAAACCACCCCCGGGCTACGCCCAGGCTACCAATCTTTATATTTAGTAACAAAAATAACGTTCGCAGATAAAATTTAAAACCGAGTAAGGCTTTGAGGCATTAGCAGCCAGCAACAGAGGTAGCGCCTTAGGAATATTAAAATTTCGCCTAGGAGCAGTGAGAACAGAACCACAGCGACACCGAGCAGGGTCATCAGGACGGAGGAGATGACCGTGTGTCAGTCAGGTGTGGTCCATGTGCAGTGGGCAGAGGAAGCCCTGCAACAGGCCAGCATGTAGAACCTCCATACATTCGAAGTCACATTGATTGCACGTAATTCGTTTGGCACAGTCAGATTGTACCACTCTGAATTCCGATCCCAAAAACAATAACAAAATACCGATCCATTGGGATGCCGATCTCTGGAATCGGTTTACTGGTAGCTGCTAAGTCAATCTGTCAACCTGTTCATTTCCTGCGAGGCTAGACGAAGACTAGCAAACGTTCGGACAGTTAGAGATAGTAGATATACTCCTGGATAGTCAGCATCCATTGGGATGCCGATCTCTGGAATCGGTTTACTGGTAGCTGCTAAGTCAATCTGTCAACCTGTTCATTTCCTGCGAGGCTAGACGAAGACTAGCAAACGTTCGGACAGTTAGAGATAGTAGATATACTCCTGGATAGTCACTATCAGGGGCAATCGATAACAGCGCTGATCGATAGTAAGTCAGCTGCTCAGGGAGTCACTGCAGATGATGGAGGAGCAGGACCGGATATGGTGAAGAGTGTGAGATGACTAAAAGATCTGCACTGTACGCAAACACTGTAGCCAACTGGCAAGCAGTGCTGTTCACATTCTCTGCATAAGGGAATCCAACGAGGCCACCATCCTTTAAAATTACTCAAAAGAGGAAAGACTGCAGATTTTACCCAGAGTACGTGGAGGCACTTGCCCCCTTTCTTGCAATGGTGTACCGTAGGTCTCTAGACGAACGTAAAGTTCCAAAAGATTGGAAAATGGCTCAGGTGATCCCCGTTTTCAAGAAGGGACGTCGAACGGATGTGCTACGAATACATAGAAAGAAAGATCCTTCACAATTTTGCTACACTATAGTAGGTCAGCAACTGGAAACAGTTAATACCATAAATCATCTGGGAGTAGGTACTAGGAGTGATTTAAAATGGAACGACCATATAAAATCAGTCGTCGGTAAAGCTGATTCCAGATTGAGAGTCATTGGAAGAATCCTAAGGAAACGTATTCCGAAAACAAAGGAAGTAGGTTACAAAATGTTCAAATGTTTGTATAGCTTATAGGACTTAACTACGGGGTCATCAGTCCCTAAACTTACAAACTACTTAGGAACTAGTTAACACTAAAGACGGCACAAATATCCATGTCCTATGGGGATTCGAACCCCCGAACGTAGTGGCCGTGCAGGCCGTGACTGGCGCGCCTCAGTCCCCTCGGCCACCGCGGTCGGCAAGTAGGTTACAATACACTAGTTCGCCCACTGCTTGAATACTGATCGCCTGTGCAGGATCCGTACCAGGTGGGGTTGATAGAGGAAGCAGAGAAGATCCAACGGAGAGCAGCGCGTTTCGTTACAGGATCATTTTGTAATCGTGAAAACTTTATGGAGTGATCGATAAACTCCAGTGAAAGACTTTGCTAGAGATACGCTCTGTAGTTCGGTACGGGCTTTTGTCGAAGTTTCGAGAACATACCTTTACCGAGGAGTCAAGCAGTATATTGGTTACTCCTACGTATATCTCGCGAAGAGAACATCGGGATAAAATCAGAGAGATTAGAGCCCACCTAGGGGCATACCGATGATCTTTCTTTCCGCGAACAATACGAGACTGGAATAGGAGGAAGAACCAATAGTGGTACTCAAGGTACCCTCCGTCACACACCGTCAGATGGCTTGCGGAGTATGGGTGTAGATGTAGAGCCCTAGGTGCAGACTAATTCTAAGCCCTCGAACACGTCTAGAATGGAGAGAAATTGACGGTGTAGGGCCCCAGGGTGAACTGTATCTATTGAATCTTGTGACAAGTACGGACGCAGTTGAAACCTAAGCAAGATCGAATACAAGTTTCTGTTCTCCCTTAGTACATTTTTCCCCGACTCAATCTTCGTGAATAATAAGCAACGGAGAAGCTACAATCAACTTTTCCTGAAGCGTTAGTAAAACTCGATTTAGAAAGCTTGCGTTAGTGAATCACTTACTGCCCAGTACAGACTTCTTGCGCGGGCCGTTCTGCATACCTCCCGGAACTCGCTGTGGCGGCGCTGGCGCCGTCCGCGGCTTTCATGTGGCGCGCGGCTGACAAAGAAGGGCGTCCGGCGCGCCGAGCCCGTTTACCCGCGTCTTCTGGAAATCCATTACCGCTCGCGTGACAAAAAGGAGCAGTGCGCCGCATTTAAAAGCGCCGTAATCGATTCTCACCGACGGCGGCCTCGCCGGCGACTTCTTCTGGCCGGCCGCGGCCGCCATCTTGCTTTTTTGCTGTCATTACTCACAGGTCAGCGGGCGCCCCCCGCGGCGGCGCCGCCAAATGATGGCCCGTGAAAGCGAATCTGCAGCACCGGCAGCGGTAGCCGTGGAGACGGGCGGGTGCGTGGTGGCGGCGACCACCCAGCTAGCCCGTAATGGCCCGTGAAGCGCGCATCAGCGCCCTCTGTGCCGCTGTCGGCGCCCACAATATGCATGGAGAGGCTCGGTGGCGTATCGCACAAAGGACCGGCGCTCCACGCCGCCCGCCCGACTCCGGCCCACAGACATCGACGTGAGCATCCTTGCGGGATCCCTGACTCCAAATTAAATTAGGCATCAGTGCTGTCCCTTAACACTGCAACGCCGGGGGGAAAAAAGTGGTACACTTGGTAATCTGTCGTCCATTATAGTCCGACAACGGCAGGTACCACCTGGGGGATGGTGATATGTACTGCTAGTTCGTCCAACGTCGTCTACTAACAGACAGTGTAGTGATGTATCTGTCAGAGTGCAAATGTTCAAATGTTTGTAGAGTCTATGGGACTTAACTACGGGGTCATCAGTCCCTAAACTTACAAACTACTTATTAACTAACTAAGACTAAGGACGGCACAAATATCAATGCCCGAGAGGGGATTCGAACCCCCGACCGTAGTGGCCGTGCCGACCGTGACTGGAGCGCCTCAATCCCCTCGGCCACCGCGACCAGCTGCCAGAGTGCCATGGGCGTGTACCCTTTAACACTCATAAGGTGTTCGAGTTTACTAGGGTGAAGTCTGGTAAATTTGTATGAAAGAGCGCAAGAATTTTCGGAACCTTCACTGTTGTTGGCAAGCCTGATATATCCAAGGATGTTACAGCGAGTTTCGAGCGGTAGCTGTTATTAGTTGATTGTTGGCTGCAAGCCGAAGTGGTAATTTCGTAGTTAGTTCCTTAGCATGAAGAAAAACGAATTTCGTTCTTCATTTGAAGGGTAGGACAGCTGCACAGATCAAATCCGAGTTGAATGATGTCAAAGTCGGTTGTGCACCACCATTGTAGACCATTTACTTTTGGATCAATGACTTTAAACGTGATCGGAGAAATACGGAAGATGTAGGCTCCAAATTAAATTAGGCATCAATGCTGTCCCTTAACACTGCAACGCCGAGAATAATACACTCCGGGAGGGGGGGGGTGCACTTGATAACCTGTCATCCATTATAGTCCGATAACGGCAGGTGCTACCTGAGGGATAGTATATGTACTGCTAATTCGTCCAATGTCGTATACTAACAGACAGCGAAGTGATCTAGCTGCCATAGTGCCATGTGCATGTACCCTTTAACCCTAATTAAATGTTCGATTCTACGAGGGTAGTCTGGTAAATTTGTATGAAAGAGCGGAAAAATTTTCGGAACCTTCACTGTTGTTGGCAAGCCTGATATATCTAAGGATATTACAGCGAGTTTCGAACGGCAGCTGTTATTAGTTGATTGTTGGCTGCCAGCTGAAGTGGTAACTGCGTAGTTTGTGCCTTAGAATGAAGAAAAACGAATTTCTTTCTGTCGTTAACTCTTTATTTGGCACAAACAGAAATCACGAGAAGAAACATTGTTATGTCCACGCCGCACGCCCGCCTCCCGCCCACAGACATCAACGTCAGCATCCTTGCGGGATCCCTGGCTCCAAATTAAATTAGGCATCAGTGCTGTCCCTTAACACTGCAACGCTGGGGGAAAAAAGTAGTACACTTGGTAATCTGTCGTCCATTATAGTCCGACAACGGCAGGTGCCACCTGGGGGATGGTGATATGTACTGATAATTCGTCCAACGTCGTCTACTAACAGACAGCGTAGTGATCTATCTGCCAGAGTGCCACGTGCGTGATCCCTTTAACCCTCATAAGGTGTTAGATTCTACGAGAGTAGTTTGGTAAGTCTGGTAAATTTCTGTGAAAGAGCTGAATAATGTTTGGAACCTTCACTGTTGTTGGCAAGCCTGATATATCCAAGGATGTTACAGCGAGTTTCGAACGGCAGCTGTTATTAGTTGACTGTTGGCTGCCTGCTGAAGTGGTAACTTCGTAGTTAGTTCCTTAGGATGAAGGAAAACTAATTTCGTGCGATCATTAACCCTTTATTTGGTACACACAGAAATCACGAAAAAAACAGTATTATGTCCTCGCTGCCCTCCCGCCTCCGGCCCACAGACATCGACGTGAACATCCTTGCGGGATCCCTGGCTCCAAATTAAATTAGGCATCAGTGCTGTCCCTTAACACTGCAACGCCGGGGGAAAAAAGTGGTACACTTGGTAATCTGTCGTCCATTATAGTCCGACAACGGCAGGTGCCACCTGGCGGATGGTAAATGTACTGATAATTCGTCCAACGTTGTCTGCTAACAGAGTGTAGTGATCTAGCTGCCATGTGCGTGTACCCTTTAACCCTCATAAGGTGTTCGATTCTACGAGGGTAGTTTGGTAAGTCTGGTAAATTTTTATGAAAGAGTCGGATAATTTTCGGAATCTTCACTGTTGTTGGCAAGCCTGATATATCCAAGGATGTTACAGCGAGTTTCGAGCGGCAGCTGTTATTAGTTGACTGTTGGCTGCCTGCTGAAGTGGTAACTTCGTAGTTAGTTCCTTATCATGAAGGAAAACGAATTTCACCCGATAATTAAACATTTTCATTTGAAGGGTTGGACAGCTGCACAGATCAAATCCGAGTTGGATGATGTCAAATTCGGTTGTGCATCAACATTGTAGACCATTTACTTTTGGATTAATGAGTTAAAACGTGATCGGAGAAATACGGAAGATGTACGCTCCAAACTAAATCAGCCATCAGTGCTGTCGCTTAAACCTGCAACGCCTTGAATAATACACTCCGGGGGGAGGGGGGGAGGGGATGGTACACTTGGTAACCTGTCATCCAATATAGTCCGATAACAACAGATGCTACCTGTAGGATAGGAGATGTACTGCTAATTCGTCCAACGTCGTCTACTAACAGACAGCGAAGTGATCGAGCTGCAAGAGTGCCATGTGCGTATACCCTTTAACCCTCATAAGGTGTTCGACTTTACTTGGGTGAAGTCTGGTAAATTTCCATGAAAGAGCGGAAAAATTTTCAAACCTTCACTGTCGTTGGCAAGCCTACGGCAGCTGTTATTAGTTGATGGTTGGCTGCCAGCTGAAGTGGTAACTGCGTAGTTCCTTAGGATGAAGAAAAATCGAATTTCATGCGATCATTAACACTTTATTTGGCACACACAAAAATCACGAGACTAAACAGTATTATGTTACTTAAATTAAATGTTTAGGGGCCATGTGAAAACATTTATAAGATTTTTTTCAAAATATAGTTTCTGGTTTGTAAGTAGAATTATCAAAGAACTTCGCATGTTGCTACAGTATCAATACTACAGTGTTGTTCTTATGATTGCAGAAATTATTGTATCTTGGACTACTTCATGTAAAACATGTGGAAACAAGTTGTTTTTCGTGCAAAATTCAGAACAATCCCCTTTATTTCCACATTTTACAGTCAAGTACCTCTGAAGACAATACTTGCAAATTGTTTTCGGCCCGTAATCTGTCAAGTGACAACATATTGTCATATCAGTCATACCGTACATCATTGACTGTTACAGGAGATGCAGTTATGTTCTTCTTTTGGACTTATTGTACATTTTGTTGTGGTCTACTAGGCCTCCTCTTCCCCATAAATATATGTCCATTTTCAGTCTCCCATATAAGAACTCCTCAACAATTTTCCAAAATAAATCAACTCCAAGGTTTCCTCTTTCGCTTTTATAAGCAGTTTTCCATGCATCACAAAAAATATCGCCAAAAAAAAAAAAAAAAAAAAAAAAAAAAAAAAAAAAAAAAAAAAAAAACCTAGTAATCGGTTACATATTCTTGGAGTGTTCGCTTAAGATTCAGTTTATTGCTAAACTTTTCGCAAAAGACAACGAAACATCACTTTATTGGAGAGCTTAAATGTTAGTTTCAAACATTGTTGCGCATCCAAGGATGAAACTTAAAACATGTTTCAGAAAACCACGCCCAATTTTGATGTTGCTTGAGAACAACATTGCCAAATAAACGGTTAAACATTTTCATTTGAAGGGTTGGACAGCTGCACAGATTAAATCCGAGTGTTGGATGATGACCATGTCGGTTGTGCACCAACACTGAAGACTATTTACTTTTGGTTCAATGAGTTTAAAAGTGGTCGAAGAAGCACGGAAGATGGAGCACGCTCCGGTCTGCCCGTTGAAGTAACCACACAAGAAACCATCGGTACAGAAGGTGCATGATATAACAATGGAAGATCGAAGCTTAAAAGTTTGCGAGATAGCTAACATTGTAGGCACTTCCACTGAACGAGTGCATTACATCCTCCATTAAAAAACTGGCCATATATGAAGCTCTGTGCGCGATGGGTGCCGCGCCTACTCATTGGACCAAAAAGGGAAACGAAAGAACATTTCTGCACCGAATCTCTCACTGTTCGGGTGCAAGCCAAAGGACTTTTTTGAGCAGATTCATAACTGTGGATGAAACTTGGATCCACAATTACACTCCAGAGACCAAACAACAATCCAAAAAATGGACGAAGAGTGGGTATAGCGCACCAAAGAAGGCAAAGACAGTTTTGTCAGTTGGAGAGGTGATGGCTACTGTCTTTTGGAATTCCCAGGATATAATCCTGACAGATTATTTGGAAAAAGGCAGATCCATAATTGGGCCCTATTATGCTGCTCTGCTGGATCGTTTGAAAGAGGAACTAACTGAAAAACGTGCAAGATTGGCACGGAAGAAAGCGCTGTTCTATCAGTACAATGCTCCAGCCCACACAGCAGTTATCGCGATGGCAAAAGTGCATGACTTGGGATTCGAATTGGTTCCTCACCCAACGTATTCACCAAACTTGGCTCCGAGCTTCTTATTCCCAAACTTGAAACTTTGGCTTGGTGGGGAGAAATTTTCATCGAATCAGGAAGTGTGCGCCGCTGTGATAGAGTATTTCGCAGAGTCTGACAAAGCCTACTTTGCCGATTTACTGAAAAAATTGGAGACTCGTTTAACCAAGTCCATAGCCGTACAAGGAGACTATGTCGAGAAAAAAGTGAGTTTTCGCCTTTAAAAACATTTTTTATTCTATTTTACCAGACTTATCAAACCATCCTCGTATTTTCACCCTCTAGAATTTTTGATGGTCTATAATTTTTAATTTTTTTATTTGTTTGCCCCTTAGTGAAGTATATTCTTATTGTTGAGCTGAAGTTTGACATCCACAGTAATAGAGTACTTCTCCAGCTGGTCGGGTCTATTTAGACCCTGAATACTTTATCCTTCATTACTACAGCAAATTCTGATAATATACAATTTTCAAACAATGAACTATGTACGGGTGTCGTAAGGTGGGTGTAAACAAGTAAATCATTATTGTTTTGTAAAGTGGAATGTCTGTGTCTATGGAAAGGAAAGAAGGGGATGTGCGAATCATTGTGTTTTTCTGCAAACAAATCAGTTTGTAAAAGTCATTCACCTCTCCTCAGGTCACTGGATTTCTAAATTTAAAATTAATCTTTTAAAGTTTTTTATGAAGATACTTGCCTCTTTTATGATTATGAAGTAGCAGATATACTGATGGACATATGTTGTAGTGAAAAAGTAGTTTCGAAGGATGAAGATCATGAATCAAAATGCAGCACATTATACTCCATAGTCGGCATAGATGCCACACCAGAACAACAAATGATACGGTGTGCAGTTATGATATCAAACAGAACCCCTATCTGAACTGGGACAGTTTACAGCATATAACATAGACCACCTTTCTCGAGGAATAACAAAGTATGCAACTTCCCGAATTGACTCTTGACAAGCAGCTAATTGATGGGTATATGGCAGGAAGAAGACATCTTCTAAGATAAAATGTTGCAAGAGAAGCTGTAGAAAGAGGAACGTCACTTGAATCTCCACCATCCACATTGGGAGAAAAGACATCCTAGGAGTAACATGACCGGCAGATTTCACCTGTCTGGAAAAGCTGTTAATAAAAGTCCACGAAAATGTGTGAAGTGTAAAAGATTCACTTGGAGATCAGTCTTACACACATATGTAAAACCGTTTGTATAATTTAGACATACAGCAGGAAAATAAACACGATCGTAATTGTAATATTCGGTTACAGTACTGTTTTAGTATTTATATGGTAGTTTAAATGACTGATAAATTAAACGCCGTAAATTGTAACGTTATTTATGTATTCAGTTCATAAATGTGTAAAATTAAAGCTATAGAAGGATATATATGTACAAAATAAACACCGTAGTGGGGTTAATAGGGCATGTTTACAAGATAAGGCTATGAATCAAACAGGCGCCATGCCGCAGAGATGGTGAATGAAAGGTGATGGATGAAAGTGTTGATGCTACGTTAAAGGAACCATTATCTGTAGCGAATGAAAGAAAGTTTAATATTAGTGAAACAGATAATATTTTGGGGGGAAATTTGGTGTGGATTACAGATGCAGATGTAAAACTGAAGTCGTCAAATAACAAATGTACTAAATATATGAATGAGGAGCGATGCAGTAGTGATGTAGTTAGTACACAGTGATTGTTTGGAAATAGATTTTGATAACTCTGTGTTCAATAATAAATCGGCGGAGGTCTTAAGTGCATCGGATGAAGTCGATAATATTATTTGTGATTATGAAGTATTTGGAAAGTACGATGATTTATGTGGGGAAGATATTGTATGTTCTGAAAATAATTATGTGAATGAAGCACCTAGTATAGTGACTTTTCCTATTAATGTATTAATGAAAGCAATGTTGAGTTCCATAAGGACAGAGACGCAGAGGAGTTAAATGAAAATGATTTGTGGGATCAATTTACGAAGGGAAGAGAAAGTGACAGCGTTATTGAAACAATTGTGGTGAGTTAGGATAAGGGATAAACGTTGATTGTTTTGGCAGAAGTGAACGTGAATTTTCTGTTACAGATTGGCGGTGGTATGGAAAGATTTGAAATTCAATGTTACCGGATTTATGGGTTAAAGAAAAGTTTAAAATAGCAAGGGAACTTCAAAGAAAAAAGGATGAAAAAGGAGCATACAGGGTATTTACGGAATTAGTTTATGGGGACGACGAAATTGAAGGGTGGACTAAAGCTCTGTGTACTATTGATATGGAAGAAAGGGGAGAGAAATTGAGAATGACTTGTTACATGACGATCTTTTAGATAGGAAAGAACAGATTCTTGTACAGCCAATAGTTGAGCTAGAGGTTGGAAAAGCAAGAGTAAATGCACTTCTGGATTCGGAAGTAACATATCAGCTGTGTCAGAAAGTTTTCTGACCAGAATAAAGAACAAACAGTTAGCTATATTCCCAGTAAATAGCGTAACAATTAAGACAGCTACAGGGGGGAAAAGTAAACCTATCAGGCAGGAGATGAGTTTAGAATTTAAATGTTGTGGAAACGAATTTAATATCAGATGTTTTCTGGTAAGTGGGTTGGTGATAGATGTTATATTATGTACAGATTTTCTGTGTAAGTATAAAACATCTCTCAACTGTGTAGAAAGGTATCTCGAGTTTGAAGTAGAAGGAATAAGACGGAAGGTGAAATTGTAGAACTTATTAACGAGGGAGCAATGTGCTGCCTATATTTTAATGACTGGTGTAAGAGGAGGAAATTATTACAAAAGGCGAACATATCAGGAATATTGTGGAAAGTCAATGTTACCGCACTTCTGGGTTAAATAATATATCAGATGATAATAGGGGTGAACTATTCGATATGTTAAATCGGTATAAGAATGTGTTTTCAGACAAGCCTGAGAGGCAGACAGACATCTCCGAAACGATGCGATACGTGAGAAAAACCTAAGAGAGCAAAATTGTAGATAATTTTCTCCTCTACATATTTCTTCATTCAGTTTTCGTGTCGGATGTACGGTTAATTTCGATCTGTCAAAAGGCGATCGAAAAAAAAGTGATTTGAGCACGTCTACTCTGTCGTCTGTTCTCCCTTTAATCTAGTGCTTGAAGATGACACAACTGGCGCCCGTTAAGTTCACCTGCGATTACATACTAGTAACGTATATCTCTCGTCGCAGGAAATGTATGCTACAAATTTCAGTTTCATTTCCATGCTTCCTAGAGAGTGTTGCATATTATGCTGACAGAATTGTTTAGCATCAGCTTACACGTACATGTAATGATGTACGAAAAGACGCTAGGAGGAATACAACCAGCTGACAAATGCCCCTTTCGGAGCATGACAAAAATCAGATAACGTTCCTATTAAAAGGACTCTAACGGAAATGTGTGTAATAAGTCTTTCAACACAGAACTTTAAAAACTCTTTAATACAGTCTCTCAACGTAATGCAGTTTTCATACACAGAATCTCTCTCTCTCTGTCACTGCCTATAAAGAATCAGATCAGATATACACAGTATACATAAGGTAACGTATTTTCTTCATATGTTGGTTGAAACTGTAATAAGTGTGTAATACAGTACGATATTTTGACGTTTCAACTCCTTCCTTCACGTTTACATGCCGTTTACTCAGAGCGAGGCATGATGTGGCTACCATAATAGTTGCCCTCTAATATTCTGTGTATTCACAGGCGGCCAATACAGTTGCACACCTGAGTGGCATGGACAGTTTGAGGTTATCATTAGCTATTGAGAGATATTTGGCCATTCTTCCATGAGTGCAACATTCAGCTCTGGGCACTACAAAAGATCGAAGGATTTCGTCTCTTTACCTCTAAGGAGTTCAGTCACCAGTCTGGACGAGATAGAGGTCCATATGTCCGCCAGTGATATGTGACGTTTCCTGCACATAAGCAGGAGTTCTACGTTTTGTTCAGGTGAAGGAAAAACAATTGTCCGGTTGAACACACAATCTTGACTCATCTGTGAACAGAGCCCGGCACCATTCGTTATGAGTCCAATCCTGATGTTCCTCCGCCCATTTTTTGTGGACTACACGGTATCGCGCTTTTAATGGACGCACGCCATAGGCCTCCGTGCGAAGAGGCCATATTCCCAAAGGCGATTTCGGACTGTTTGTGCTGATATTGCGTGTCCTGTTGCTGCCTCGATAGTGCATTGCAGCTGAGTTGCCTACAGCCTCCTGTCTCGACAGACTGATAACCGGAGACAACAGTCATCTCTTGCTGATGTTACCCATGGACGACCTAAGCCTCGTCTTCTTTTAACGGTTTTCTAAAATCGCGTCCAGGTCCTGGAAATTAGACATTCCAATTGCTGCAGCCACCCTCTGTGTCTGTGCCGCTTTGAACCTTCCTGTGGGTCTCCATGCCATAGCTTCGGGTAAGTCACGTTGTTCTATTGTACTACCTGCCCAACTGCTAATGTAATTCGTTTCGTAAAATCAAGTGGATAGCACCCCACTGCAGCAACTTTCTGTTATTACCACTATCCCGATTGCCGTAATGTTATTGCCTCGACTCCTTACACCGACAGAAAGACGTCCAACCATTTTAGCTCATTTTCCCAATGACAGTACTTCAGAACCAAGATATCTCACTGATCACTAATTGTTTTGACGCGTGTATTTCAGTTTGTTACAGATCTTCATTATGTCGAAATATTAAATACGTTATCTTACAGTGAAAGCTGCAGAAAACATTTCTCCGTTGGTCCTAATTCGATACGGTATTGCCGGAGACAATGTCTGCAAAGCCAAGCTCCAAATCTTTCCGTGGGCCTAAAACGAAGAAATGTCCTGACATTATAATGGTGTAATTTCTTACGTCAACGAACTTCTAAATGATGGTTTTCCTGTTTCTTACAAAATTTTTTCAGAACTAAGCGGTAGAGGTATCTACCAAGCTTAATATTGACAAAATCTCAGTCTACGAAGAACATATTTGTGCCACCATTTACCTCGAGAATACACACACAAGCTAATCGAGTGCCATCGTTACATAATACAGGTGCGTCAACAATATGTCTATTTGCCCTCCCACTAACTGGCTTAAAAAGTGTCCTCGTGAAGACGACTGGAGCGGAGAAACTGAGATGCACTGTAATGCCATTGCAGCAGATGGCAATCAACTTCCAAGGCATGCCATCTTTTAAAAGGAAGATTTACAAAAAAAGACTGCCCAACATGAAATTCATTTCCGAGTTCAGAAAAAAGATTGGATGTCAGCAGCTTTGATGGTGGACAGGTTAGAGGTAGTCGGTGGGGCATGATTAAAAAGGCAGTCTCTTCTTGTCCAAGACATTTCCCGTGGTCAACTAGTGGAATCTGTAAAAGAAAAATAAAACAGATGAAATCACATCTTCAACGTCTGCATTCAAAATGCATGTCGGCGGGAGCTCATCAGTGCACTTTAGAAGACAAGCAATCAATTTGATAACGCATGAATGGCAGAAAATTAGTGTCGATATTGTCAAGAAATTCACAGTTTCGGGGACGACATGTTGTGAAAATGAAGATGATGTGTTATCTGAGCCTGAAAGTAGTGATCATACTGACGAAAGCGAGGCCGCAGAGTAGTAAAAGAAAAAAACATAATAACACAATACACTGCTGCTCTCAACGAAATCATGATATGTATCCAGTTCTCTTGTGTTAACTAAAAATAAATGCAGGTGGCTTCCACACTTTTCACGAATTAGCGATACCATCAAAAATCAAATGTTTGTAAATCAATGGGACTGAAATTCTTTGGATATTAGTCCGTAGGCTTACAAACAACTTAAATTACGTTAAAAAAAACTAAGACACACACACACACACACAAATACATACGCGAGAAAGGACTCGAACTTCCGACGGAGAGCAAGCGCGCTCTACGCAGCATGGCGCCTTAGACCGCTCGGCCACTCCACCGTGGCGGCAATAATATCAAATGTTCAAATGTATGTTAAGCTTAAGGGACTTAACTGTGGGGTCATCAGTCCCTAAACTTAGCCGCGGTGGATCAGCGGTGCGTACTGGGCGCCGTGTTGCGATGCGCACGGCCGTTCGTAGTCGGGGGTTCGAGTCCCCCTCGGGCATGTGTGTATGTTAGGTTAGTGTAACTTGGTTTAAATAGTTTATAAGCTACGGATTAATAACCCAGCAGTAGAGCCCGATAGATTTAGAAACATTTCATTTCCCTTAACTTATAAACTATCTTATACTAAAGACAACACAAACATCCATGCCCGAGGGAGGATTCGATCCCCCGACGGTGAACGGCCTAGCGCATCGGAGCATAGCGCCTCAATGTGGTCGGCCACTCTGCCGCGGCAGCGATACTATCAATATAACTTTTACATACCTTGAACATCGTTTGCCTTCTTTTCTAAATTTCTAGAAGCACCACTCTACTACTCGAATAATTCCGTTTTTAGTGTTATTAAGATAAAAATTCAAGAAAAAAGGGGGAATTACGGATAAAGTATGATAACGAAACGAAATTGCATCCTTCATTGAGCGTGATATATAACTGTAAGATCAGCAAAAATCATAGCATCCGGAACGTCGTCTCTCAGCACTTTTGATACCACAAACTTAAGGTTTTTCGGATGTATCTTGATAACAGGTAAAGATTTAAGAAAAAGAATTGGAAAATTATATATCTAGATCAATGTCCACAGAATATATTGTTAGAATCGGAGCCATTTGTTGTGATTAATTTGTTAAATACTTGCAGTCCACTCTCCAATAACGGTTGAAAATAGTTTATCTTATTTTTTGTAAATTTGTACTGAAGTACGGTAAGTTCAACGTCTGCATCTCGGTAACAAAGATACCTAAAACTAAAACGCTGTTTGAGAATATCCTGTTAGAAACGTAAGATAAAGAATTCGACAATTCGCACTGAATAATAATTGTAGAAGTGGCTATCCCCACAGTTATTTTGCTAACCAAAAACTTATGATTCACTTATAAGCTGCGTAAAGCCCACCGTAAAACTCACCTAACATACGAAAGTCAACCGATATGATCGATTTGACTGAACTACAGGAACTGTGTCAATTTTGACCCTGCACTGTAGGTTAGCTACAGCCTGCCAATTATTATGATAGATATACAAATGATCACTAGGCAGAGGGCTATGCAAACACGTACGCTTATGATCAGTAGCATCAGAGTTATGGTTTCAATTCTGCCTGCTGCTCACCACTGCCTGTCCGGCTGTCTTTCATGTGCTCTCCATCCAACCATGTTTCGTTAATGACTTTCGTTTGACATTGCTGTTATTATTTATAACTGTTGCTATCTTCTTCCATTTTGTATTGATATCTTCATGTTCTAAGCTTCATCTAAAACTACTTATTCACCTATTCTTCTTTTACCCTACTCATATCTACCCTTTTGGTTGTTTCTCCACTGTTGCTCTTATTTGGTTGTTTTGTTAATAAGTATTTCATTTTACTAGGTAATAAAAATTAGATAAATTAATGTATAGAATATGATTTTTTGTAAATATTATGTTTAGAGTAAGGTTTATTATGGTACGTTTTGTTTATTTAGAAAGGCTTTAATTATGTAAAACAAATGAATAACTTTGTTGGATAAGTGGACCTTCCCGCCAAAAGTGAGAGTACGCGGGAACGGCAGTGGGAGGTGGCAGGCAGTTCCAAGAGGGGAGTTCAGGGAGAGTTTTCCTCACGGCAGGTCAGCACGAATGGAGTTGGGAAGATTAATTGTTATGTTGCAATGAAATGTTGTACAATTTTATAACAAGGAACAGTGGGATAGATGTTTGTTGTTTCGCTTCATAATAATAAATTATGAAACATCTGGCATCCCGATTTTTTGAAATATCAAGTACGAGCCTAGTCGCCAGTTGCAAAGCTTCCCCAGCGCATCACTACAAGAGAAGAAGATCCACAACCTGTGCGCCGCTTCTGCGTGGGGACTTCAGATATAACGAAGAAGCCAGGTTAGTGACCAGAAAACTTTCCTAGAGCACTGACGATGCAGATAGTTCTACGGCCCTGATGTGCTGTGCTACGCCATTAAATCTCGCGACATTGGCACGAGTGTGGTAGCAATATCGCCGAGGGAAGTGTTGGAGTGAGAGAAAGGGACACAATTTAGGTAAAGGCCAACTGAGTTTTATCTAAAGCTCTTTCCACGTATCTCTCATCTCTTAAGCCCCGCCGTAGCCTTAATGGCTACCGTGGCGGCCACGGGGCCCTCGAAGTCTCCAGTGTACTTCACCCCAGGCAGCAGTCCTCTATTTCTGGTCAACAGCTTCCGCTGAGTGCGGCTTGAGCTACACCTACAAATGATGTGTCTGTCTGATTTAATGTTACATATGTGTACCTGCAAATCTTCAAAGTCTATTTTCTCGAGAATTTTTAAGAGTTGTATCGAATGGTTTTGGCTGATTGTTATTTGTGTTCTGAATTTCAAGTATCACAAACACAAAGAAATTCTAGAATCCGAAACCCATGAGGTCTCCTTGTTAGACAAAATGTCACGGATTGAGGGTCAGTCCTGTCGCATTTGGAAGTTTGGTCCCACAGTTACACAAATATATGGCTATTTTTGAACAATTACGATCTCATACTATAGAAATCTGAAGTATATCCCGTCTAAGGTCTCATAAAATTTGCCTTTTATGTCTTCCTCTTTGTCCTCAGTTGAGGTATGGACAGTTATTAATGAGATTCCGCCTCTAAAACCACCATACCAGTGTTGGTCCATGAAGGAATTTGTGCATGAATTGACCTTACACTACGTTCCATAAATGTCAGATGGGATTCGATTCATGTTGGGATACCTGAGTGGCCATATCCTTTGCCGGAGTTCTCCAGAACGTCCTTTAAATAACATGGCGCATTGACATAAATAAAAATTCCGCCGTTGTTTGGGAAGGTGAATGTCTATAAATGGCCTCTAAGTGGCCTAAAATACACCCCTGCTCATTGAAATTGCTACAACACGAAGATGACATGTTACAGACGCGAAATTTGACCGACAGAAAGAAGATGCTGTGATATGCAAATGATTAGCTTTTCAGAGCATTCACACAAGGTTGGCGCCGGTGACGACACCTACAACGTGCTGACATGAGAAAAGTTTCCAACCGATTTCTCATACAGAAACAGCAGTTGACTAGCGTTGCCTGGTGAAACGTTGTTGTGATGCCTCGTGTAAGGAGGAGAATGCGTACCATCACGTTTCCGACTTAAATAAAGGTTGGATTGTAGCCTTTCGCGATTGCAGTTTATCGTATCGCGATCCAATGACTGTTAGCAGAATATGGAATCCGTGGGTTCAGGAGAGGAGTACGGAACGCCGTGCTGAATCCCAACGGCCTCGTATCACTAAGCAGTCTAGATGACAGGCATCGTATCCGCATGGCTGTAATGCATCGTGCAGTCACGTCTCGATCCCTGAGTTAACATATCGGGACGTTTGAAAGACAACAACCATCTGCACCAACAGTTCGACGACGTTTGCAGCAGCATGGACTATCAACTCGGAGACCATGGCTGCGGTTACCCTTAACGCTGCATCACAGACAAGAGCGTCTGCGATGGTGTGCGCAACGACGAACCTGGGTGTACTAAATAGCAAAAAGTCATGTTTTCGGATGAATCCATGTTCTGATTACAGCATATGCAATTCTACGGACGGATGACATTGGATTTCGCTGAATAATTCCAGAAACTGTGGCGATATTTTCAGGCATAACTACGGATTGCTTGCGGCCAATATGCCCCACTAGATCATCAGTTACGCTGCCTGTTGAAATTTTGCGAAGAGCGTACGAATGGTTTTCGCTTCGGGTCCTTTTGGAACATTAAATCGTGCTTGAAAACTTCGCCTTGTTGCCGTAGTACTCTCTTCTAACCTGTGGAACTCTAGCACCAGAGAAACGCGTTGTTCAATGGAGTACATGGTTTTAATCTCTTCCTTCGGTACACTAACCTCCTTTCACGTTTCAATAGTTCAACTGATCGCTCTGGGCTTCGGATCACTATTTATACTAGACATTACGTATGGCGATTACAGCACCATCTGTTAGCAGCTTTTGTAACTATTATTTCAAACTGCTGTATAAAATTTTTACAGCTTTCACAATAAACATACCATTTCCTGCATTTCTCTATCGATCTTTGTTTTCGAGATATTTTATTTTGAAATCAGGGAGTTCTTTTCTGGACACACGCTGTATATGGTTACTTCATGATGCGTTGCTTGTCTTTTAGTACTGACAAATCAGTGTAATCGTCGGTGATGTCCGTTATTGACTGAAGACTTTCTGCCACTGTGTTTTTCGTGGTGAAAGGTATGTCTATAATTTTGTATTCTTGGCAGGCTTTTGAAACTGTGGATGTTGGAATACTGCGTTCCCCAACGATTTCCGAGTTTACCGTCATACACCATTCCTTGTTCGCAATCTGTTAACTCCCGTCGTGAGGTCATGACTATGTTGGAAACCCTTTCATCGCCGGAATACAAACGACAGGTTTGCCAATCCACCGCCCGTGTCTACCTTGTTTAGCGATACTACCGTCATCTGAGTCTGTGCATATCGCTATCCCATAACTATCTACAGCCTACAGCTCAGTTTAAGGCAACAGTTAAGAGTCCTGAAGATAGAACTGCTGTATAGTGATCGAAATACCAGAACTTCCTTCAGTGTTGTATTTTATAATGACGTGGTACAACATCCAAAATTACTTTAATCCATATGATGATATATCGATTAATTATTGTCTACTTAAGCCTTCCCTAATTTGATTTCATAAGTATATATATATATATATATATATATATATATATATATATATATATATATATATATGAAGGTACAAGTTGGAATTCAACAATATACTGAGGACAGGTGTGTGTGTGTGTGTGTGTGTGTGTGTGCTATTAGATAAAGACTGACAGAAAGAGACAAAGAAAGTGAAAGAGATCAGGGAGGGGTATGACATCTCGAAAAGGGACAATTAGGGATGATTGAGAAGCAGGTGTTTTTGCGTACTAGAGGATGATGATGATGGTTGGTTGTATAGGGCGCTCAACATCGAGGTCATCAGCGTATATTAGAGGAGGTTTAAATTGTATATTTAATTTGTGGAATTGTCTTTATAGAATTTATTGTTGTTGAAAACCATGTGTTGTGCTGAATGTTACGCACTCATTCCAGAACTGTTTGTTCTTGTATTACTAAATTATGTGAGTGGTAGTTCTTTTCTACTGTGACTTTCAATTATGACTAGTGCTTTCACTGAGGAACTTACGATCAATTTCATTAACAGTGTTTGGACGTTGTTTTTGTACCACATGATGACTTCCGAAAGTGAATTACATATTGTGACTTTAGTGCTTTGAGATGATCAGAATATATGGTATCAGTAAGTGTGGCCTACGTACACAGATTCGTACGATCTCTAAGTTAACTGACATAGTCCCGCTTTGGCAAATTTCTCAGCGGATTTATTAGTATTTACAATTTTTTGTTTTGTGTTGTTTGTGACGAATGATTTCTTCAGACTGTTCCAATCCCCGTGAATGATTTCGTTATATCTCGGATGTAATTAACAGAAGTACTTTGCCTTATGGCAGGTCTTGTCGTGAATTAAACGTCTTACACTTTTTTGGTCCATAGTCAAGCTTTCCGAATATTTTCCTCCTTTGATGTTGTCCAGCATTTGATATAATCTCCTTCCTCCTACTATTTTGTCTTTTATTGTGCTTTCTATTCCATCCTTCTCCATGATTTCCAACACAGTTCAACTCTTCTTAACACATTCTCATTCCTTGTACGGTCTTCCCATTTCACGCGCTGTATTCTCCTCCATATCCACATTTCTAGTGCCTCTAGTCTTCTGTAATCTTCCTTAAGTGATATACTACATGTCTCTGCACCGTACGGAGCAATACTCCAGATATAACCATTAGCAAGTAGTTTCCTCAAAACTTTATTTAGTGGCCCATAATGTAATTCCACTTTTCGCTTCTAACCTACTTTTGCCATAGCATTTATCTAACTTTTGTTGCGCAATGCACATCACCCCTGATCAGACCTCGCAGAGCTACCAAATACACACACAAGGATAGGCCCCTCCACGCCCAAACCAACGTGGTGACTAATTCAATAGTTCTACTGTCACCTCCGTATGTGTTAGTTTTGCTAAGGTGGATCACGGGATGTGGGCGCCGCGATATTAACCGTACGTGTGGGCACGATCACCCATTAATACGGTGCATCTAGAGATATTTGTGGTCGGAACGTATACGAAGAGTAAAGATATGTAAGGGCAGAGGGAAAAAAAGTGCCAAGGCAAGAGCCAAGGGAAAAAAACCTCTGCGACATTGGGGTAGGTTGCAAGGGCAGTAGCGGTATGTTATCTGCGACAGATCATGCAAGGTTAGTAAAGGGTATATCCCGGTACCATTAACTTTGCTAGGTTTGTCATGAAGAATCAGTCCGGTTGATGCGAGGTTCTGCTGCAGCTACGCTCCTGTGAAGTCTCCTCAGTAGGCTGCGGCAGAATACCTGTGAACATAGACGAGTTTGTCATAATAGTTAGACAGTTCGGTCATAGAACTGGCCAAATATGTAGGACTGTATAGGTCTGTTTGTGTTCAGTGCGTTGAATATGGTTTCCCTGCCTTGCCTGTTGGTCGGCTGTGAGTTCAGCTGTCACTGCCAGTCAGGTTGCTGTTCTGCAGGGGTTCCGCATATTCATCGTGTTTGCTAGTTGGTGGTCCCTATGACCGTAGGTGGTTAGTCTCTGAGGAGACGTGTTTTGGGTCGCTTATGTTTCCACCTATGGTTGTGATCGTAGTTTTTTCAAATGTTTGTATAGCTTGACTTAACTACGGGGTCATCAGTCCCTAAACTTACAAACTACTTATAAACTATGTGACTGCGTAGGCTTTCCCGGCGTAATGCTTCATAATATTCTTCTCGGGTTTGCTGCCGGATCAAAAAGTCATCTTGACACGATATTTCGGCGGTCCACCTGGCCGCCATCCTCAGGACACAGTGCTGGTACACCGACTCGCCGAGACTGAGTACAAGCCGCGAGCGGCGGCCCCTATATACGCCGCGGAAGGCCGAGGGCGCGTGCGCAAAAATTGACAGTTCTGTCCTCTACGTTTCAGCCCCGCCAGTGGTGGAAGCCGGCGTAAACGATAGATCGCTATTCTGCAGAGACCGTTGTTTTTTTTTTATGTCAAATAATAAAGGGTTCCACATTCTACTCAAAGGAAAACCCTTATCTCTGTTTATAATATTGTCAGTAAGACGAATAGCAATAGATTCTTTTAAAATACAGTCCCAATAGCGAGACGCTGAAGCAACCATTTGTGTTTCATCATATTTCATTTTATGTCCCTCAGTAAGACAGTGCTCAGCTACTGCAGATTTCTCTGGTTGAAGCAATCTTGTGTGTCGATGGTGTTCAGTACATCGATCTTGAATTGTGCGAATTGTCTGGCCGATGTAAACTTTTCCACAGTGACAAGGAATTTTGTATACACCGGGTTTCCTCAATCCTAACTCATCTTTTACTGAGCCCAGGAGTGCTCTAACCTTGGCAGGTGGACGAAAAATGCAATGGATGTCATATCGTTTCAAAATCCTTCCAATTTTAGATGAAATGCTTCCAGAAAACGGTAGGAAAGCCAGCGACTTGCAAGTTTCTTCTTGTGGTTCCCGCGACGGTCCAAATTGAAAAACACGGCAGATCTGTTGGTCCGTGTAACCATTCTCCTTGAAAACCGTTCTCAGATGGTCCATCTCTTTAGTTAGACTTTCAGCATCTGAAATGGCAAAAGCTCTTTTTGTCAGCGTACGCAGGACGCCAGTGCGCTGGTAAGGTGGATGACAACTTGTTGCATGCAAGTAGCGGTCCGTGCGAGTGGGCTTTCTGTAAACACTATGTCCCAATGTTCCGTCACTCTTTCTGTACACCATGACATCTAAAAATGGAAGCTTCCCATCTATCTCGACCTCCATAGTGAACTTAATGCTAGGATGGAGGCAATTAAAATGGTCCAGAAAACGGTTCAGAGCATCTCTCCCATGTGGCCATACCATGAAAGTATCGTCAACGTACCTCCAGAAACATGTAGGTTTTAGAAACGACGTTTTCAGCGCCGTGTCCTCAAAATCTTCCATAAATAAATTGGCGACTATGGGGGATAATGGACTCCCCATAGCCACTCCGTCAGATTGTTCAAAATATTGACCGTTGAATAAAAAGTACGTCGACGTCAGCACATGGCGGCAAAGCTCCGTTGTCTCCTCGTCCAGAATTTCACTAATTAATTGCAAGGATTCTTCCAGAGGAACCCGGGTAAAAAGTGACACCACATCGAAGCTAACCAGCAAATCAGAGGGACTCAGACGCAAAGACTTCAGCCGCTGAATAAAAACTGTGGAATTGGAAATATGATGTTCACATTTACCGACGTAAGGGCTGAGAATCGATGTCAGATACTTGGCCAGGTTGTAAGTGGGAGCCACGGCGCTGAAAACGTCGTTTCTAAAACCTACATGTTTCTGGAGGTACGTTGACGATACTTTCATGGTATGGCCACATGGGAGAGATGCTCTGAACCGTTTTCTGGACCATTTTAATTGCCTCCATCCTAGCATTAAGTTCACTATGGAGGTCGAGATAGATGGGAAGCTTCCATTTTTAGATGTCATGGTGTACAGAAAGAGTGACGGAACATTGGGACATAGTGTTTACAGAAAGCCCACTCACACGGACCGCTACTTGCATGCAACAAGTTGTCATCCACCTTACCAGCGCACTGGTGTCCTGCGTACGCTGACAAAAAGAGCTTTTGCCATTTCAGATGCTGAAAGTCTAACTAAAGAGATGGACCATCTGAGAACGGTTTTCAAGGAGAATGGTTACACGGACCAACAGATCTGCCGTGCTTTTCAATTTGGACCGTCGCGGGAACCACAAGAAGAAACTTGCAAGTCGCTGGCTTTCCTACCGTTTTCTGGAAGCATTTCATCTAAAATTGGAAGGATTTTGAAACGATATGACATCCATTGCATTTTTCGTCCACCTGCCAAGGTTAGAGCACTCCTGGACTCAGTAAAAGATGAGTTAGGATTGAGGAAACCCGGTGTATACAAAATTCCTTGTCACTGTGGAAAAGTTTACATCGGCCAGACAATTCGCACAATTCAAGATCGATGTACTGAACACCATCGACACACAAGATTGCTTCAACCAGAGAAATCTGCAGTAGCTGAGCACTGTCTTACTGAGGGACATAAAATGAAATATGATGAAACACAAATGGTTGCTTCAGCGTCTCGCTATTGGGACTGTATTTTAAAAGAATCTATTGCTATTCGTCTTACTGACAATATTATAAACAGAGATAAGGGTTTTCCTTTGAGTAGAATGTGGAACCCTTTATTATTTGACATAAAAAAAACAACGGTCTCTGCAGAATAGCGATCTATCGTTTACGCCGGCTTCCACCATTGGCGGCGCTGAAACGTAGAGGACAGAACTGTCAATTTTTGCGCACGCGCCCTCGGCCTTCCGCGGCGTATATAGGGGCCGCCGCTCGCGGCTTGTACTCAGTCTCGGCGAGTCGGTGTACCAGCACTGTCACCTGAGGATGGCGGCCAGGTGGACCGCCGAAATATCGTGTCAAGATGTCTTTTTGATCCGGCAGCAAACCCGAGAAGAATATTATATACTTATAAACTACCTTATACTAAAGACGGCACAAATATCCATGCCCGAGGGGGGATTCGAATCCCCGACCGTAGTGGCCGTGCAGACCGTGACTGGAGCGCCTCAGTCCCCTCGGCCACCGCGGCCGGCTTGATCGTAGTTCCCCAAGCGGAGTATCAAGGGATTGTTCGAGTGTTTCGAGTTTTTGTACAATCGAGTGGCGAGTTTCTTGAATACCTCCGAGAGTCGCTCTAGGCGGTATTCATTGTGAAGATCCACGCTGCGTGTGTATCGTGGAGCGTTGCTTATGGTGCGTAGTACCTTGTTATGTATGAGCTGCAGGCGGCGTAGCCGTGTTGGCATCGCGTATGCCAACTACGGAGAAACGTACGTCATCAGAGGTCTAACACGTGTCTTGCAGAGGTTCCTCGACACCCGGCTATTCAGTTTGCTTTCCCTGTTGAGCATTGGGTTGAGTTGTTTGAGCCTCGCGTTTGCTCGGTTGGTCATGTGTTATATGTGGTCCTCCCCCCTCCCATGTGAGTTTCCGGTCCAGCCAGACACCGAGGTATTTGACTTTCTCACGGAAACGTATTGGGCGTGCATGTAGAGTGATTGGTCTACAGTACCGGGGTTTGCGCAGTTGTTTCGGTCTTCGTGTGAACAGGCCTCGCACTTGTCGACGTTTACTTTAATACGCCATTTCTCCAACCAAGGTTCGGCAGTTCTGAGTGCTGTCTGTAGGCGTGAATTTATGTTTGATGGCTTCCAATCTTGCGCCATGATGGCGGTGTCATCTGCGTAGATAGCGGTCATCGTGTTATGTGTGGATGGAAGATCATTAATGTAGAAGTTAAACAAGAGAGGTCCCAGGATGCTTCCTTGGGGTACTCCGGCTTGAATATCGTGTCGTGTAGACTGTTTGCCATGCACGGCAGTGTTGAAGTTTCTGTTGGTGAGATATGAATGTATGAGATGCACGAGTCCGTCGGGAAACGCGGCGTCATTAACCCGGATAGGGCTGACGTCCTTCCACAAGGACGAGAACGGCAGCCAACAGCTTACTTTTTCATTCTTGTATTTAAGAATTCCTTCACAGTCTCGTATTTTCTTTCTCTGAGTACCCTTCTCCCTTTGCAGATCAATTTTAGCTTAATTGTCGATTGCAAAGTGGATGGATACATCTACGAAGTTGAGATTCGCACAGAAGATATTGAAGACTTCCTCTGAAATGTGTTTGTTTTTCCTGTATATTCTTTAATTTTTTGCCACGATTATATGTATATATTTCATTTCAAATGATATTTTAATAATAATGATTCACCAGTTTAAAATTCCAAAACATTCATTTTGACACCCTTCCAGAAAGAATTGCCGTATGGAAAAACTAATGGCGTGATTGTGGAAAAAAAACTGATAACGATCGTGTGCAGTCATATGAAGGTATTTAATACCTTCTAAAATAAAATTCAAACAAAAATAATTCCGCTCTATCTGGGTTTTGTTTGCGTATAAGGCCGATGTGCCAGAAACGATCGAAAGCTTTTTCGAGTCCAGGAACTGCTACCAAATAATAACGGCAGGACGCTTTTAAATTCACGATCGTCACGGTAGTTCTAACAAGATCCCACCCAGCCGTCAAGCGAAGCACAACCTTCGTTCCTGGCTACGAGTGCATACAGCACGTGCGACGAAGCCCTCCCACGTCGCATGAAACGCGACTGCGACTGGGACAACAGAGTCTACACTGGGGTCAACACGGGTCGCTTCTGGGGCGGTTGAGCTACCGCTCTCCTACCGTGGCCGACACTTGACAGATACAGCGGTCGGCCGCACTGGTAGGAGGAGCCCCTTGTGGTCGGGGCGCTGAACACCTGTCTCCTCACGCTACAATGTGGCCCGGCCACGCCGAACACACACCGGCCTCCCCCCTCAGCCGGTGGCGCGTCTCAAAATTTATTTCCCGTCGGCCAGTTAACACCGCGACCTCCCCGCCTCGCTTACAAATGAGCAGCCCCCGTATTGTTCGCTAATACAACCCATTCTGCCGGGCGTCTCTCCTCGAGTGAGGCGCGTTAGTCACGAAGTCCATCGCGGGGGCTTTTCTCGCCTGCTTCTCCCCCCCCCCCCCCAACCCCACCCTCATCATCGCCGCGTCACACAACTCTCCTCTCATTGAGGCCTCCTCCCTCTTTCTTCTGCGGAGGGAACAGCCGACTGGCCCGGAAGCAAATTACGGACACGGGCTTTGTTTACAGACGTATCTTATTATTGTGATTCTACTCCTAGAAAACCAATAAGCCGTCAGAGTCGGAGCTATAAATCATCGGAACGGCCCGCGGAACAAACGGCGGTCGGACTCTTGAGAAGCGCGCGGTCGGAAGGCAGGTGTTCGACCCGGCCGGCTCCTCGCGTTTTGTCTGCCGCAAATTGATAAAGGAATTACGTCACAGCCGTGACGATTCATTAGCGTGCGCGGCAGCGCCTCATAAATCAGTCATAACAGGACGGCGGCCTTCAGGCGCCGACACGATCGATGGCACCGCCTCGGCACGGAAGGAATCCACGGTCTCAGCTCGTGCTGTGTACCACCGAAACTGCCGTCGTAGTTGGAAACTGCCGCCGTATCTAATGACCTACATATCGACAGGACAGCAATGTCCAAACGTACTAGCTTCCCTCATAAAGACTGGTACGGTCTATCGTGACACATAATGAAGAACACGTCTGGCATCACAGGGTAATGTTGTCCGTAAGATGTGTTAGGTTTTACACCCCCACCTCGAGTGACGTACCGGATCTTAGCTCGTTGCCTCTTGAACTTCTCGTCGATCGGCCATACCTGAAATTTTGCTGCGGTAAAACTAGTCTATTACGAATAATGTAGTCGACACGTACTATTACGGTTGAGGCGTTAATGAATTGAGGCGATAAACTCCAAAACTCAATAGGTCCAAGTGAAGGGAAACAGAGAAAAGTGGAAAAAAACTATTAAGTAATTTTATACTGAAATAAAAATTCAGTATAAAATAAATTAAATGAGGGAAATTATTTAAAACATATATGTAGTAGTTGCTGTCAAATACATTGCAAATTTTCATAAATAACTGCAAATGTTTAATGGGCTTGTTGACTTTTGGAAAGCATGAGAGAACTAGTTTAGTTTTGGAACCAACAAACATGGACACAATGAGGTTTGGAACTGACATTAAGCCAAGATTAATTCATAGTTTCAAGGAGGCCCAGGATTTAATTAGAAAAATCGGTGCCTATGCATAAACTACAGGAAACCTTTGCAGGAATAAAATTAGGAATGTTTCTGAACCACTTCTTACCTTCATCGTTTCTCTTAGGTGTTTTTACAAGTGGCGAGATCTCGTTTCCTTTTACTATTTCGTTCTAATTCACTGGCAGTAAAAATACGTTCACAAACTCTGACATTAGCTTTTCATCATCCATTTCCCTCTGCGTCTTTACAGGCACAGCGCTCAATAATACTTCATGTTGACCATGGGGAGAAAGCCAGTGCAGTACTGCATTGTTGTTAAAGCATTTGAATTTTTAATTCAGATTGTTCTCAGGTACCTACTTTCACTGTATAATGAATCGTTTAATACGTCTAATCGTCTAATACGACCGCTTGTGCGTAATTTCCTTCAGTACGTTCATTACAGACATAGGGACATACAAAGATTAAGAACACAGCATGTAGTGGACATACCAAGTTTCAGAACAAAATGCAAATTTCAGAAGTTTTGAGAAGTTTTGAAAGAAACTCTTTTACCACATTACAAAGAATGCTACAACGATTCTCAATCAAGCAATATCTCTATTTTCGATTTTTTGGACATGTTGAGTTTTGGAAGTGTCCGCCTAAATTATTAGCGCCCAGTTGTCCCCAATTCTCGTTAATTACAATCACTACAACCCATTACACACATTCCAAACGTCAACAATACAAATTTTCACAGTTCGTGTGTGGAATACAAAAGTTTGAGGTGTACATTTTTATGTGGCTCAAATATTAATAGGCCATTCATAATACCGGTAGAAACGATTTCCACACGACTAACACTGAAGAATTTTTACATAATTGTTTAAATTAGACTTCATAGTGACATGGATTGTGTCTCGTATACATCACATTACACGACTCGAAACAACAGTCATTGGCGTGGAAGGTGCATCCTAACATAGATGAAACAAGACTCATTTACATGGCGCGAAACCATCCTATTTATATCATCCAAACAATGACACTGAAAATTATTGTAAATATGTACATTAAATTAATTATAATGGAAAAGTAAACAATAACATACAACTGACTGTTATTGTTAAATATGTACATAAATTAATTATATTGGAAAAGTAAACAATTACAAACAACTGACTGTAGTAATAGGTAGCGTAAATTGAAATATAAATTTCGGTTAAATTAATATTGCCTCACTTTCAAATATATTTAAATAGGTTTTTAAACAATTACTTCGAAATAAACGGTAATTATACAGAAACTAATGAAGCTATAACTTTCCTAACATTGCTTGTAAAACATAATAATACCTACTTTGATAATATGAGAAAAGAATTTAATTAGACTAAACAGAAATACTGATTAGCATACTATTGGAACTAGAGTAATGCGCCTATTCCATGAACTAATTAATGTTTCCTAATTAAACAGACTTCTCCGACGTCAAATGATAGAAAATAACTTCAGCTATTTACGTTAGAAAAAAAATAACAAAAGTTTTGGAAAAGAAAATGAGAATAGTCTAATTAAATTCATACCTATTACTGTGCAAAACTGGTATCGGGAGGTTTAGTAATGCAAACAGATGGGAATGAACACCAAGATTCTTCATTACAAGAGGATGTACTGAAGAAGGATGTCTTCTTTGAAATGTGATAGACGTAGAAGAATTGTGAGTACATGAACTGTTTCCAGAATGAAAACTCTTCAGTGGATTGTGCGCTGATGAGAAAATTCCTGGCAGATTTGTGTGCCATACTAAGATTTGAACCCGGAAACTCTGCCTTTCGCGGACAAGCGATCTACCAACTGAGCTACATGTGCTTGCTTCACGGGTCGCCCTCATACCTTTAGTTTAGTACCTGGTAGATGAGATATTAACGGAACAAATACTGTGACTACGGGATACGGAGCGTGCGCAGGTAGTTTTCAGTAGAGCGCTATTCCGCGAAAGGCGCAGCTCTTGGGTTCGAATCCGGGTCTGGCACACAGTTTTAATCTGTCAGGAAGTTTTTCAGAAAATGTATTTGCAATTGTAAATAAGATTTTTCCTCGTAGTGCACTGCTTAGAATAACCGAAGCCTTCAGCACATCACTAGAGTAACGCTTCGTGCTCATGGGGACTTGTCCCATATTCGTAACAATACCCTTTAGATCTGCACATTAGTGACTCAAGAGGGGCAGGCTTGGCGAACAATATGAAACAGTGACGGATTCAAATATAGCAAACAGATCGCCAGATACTTTCTACCTTCCGGACATGGCAGGCTACAACAAGCATCCAGTTGATATAGTATCGAACTCACTGCACGAAAACTACAAGCGCCAAAGCAATCATTGAAGCAGATGGACAGAAACATCACAGCAAACCGCATGGTATGATAGAAGCTTTCGAAATTGACGAATGAACCGACACACTACATGAATATAACGCAGGAGGATCGCGAACAAGAGACCCCAACCAGTAACGCGTAACACTGCACGCCAAATCACAACCACGAACAACACAACACACAGTAACAACCGTAAAAATTACACGGCACTAGCCCAAGGAGTTGCACCAGATACTGAGACTCGAGAAATAGGCAAACGTCTCTTTGGAGAAGAATGCTCGAATCACTACATTCCGAGGCTTCTTATCCCCAACGATACATTATATATTGAATATGATATACTGTACATAAGCAGTGGTGTCCAAACAGATGGCTCGCAGACATTGCCTTAGTGAGGTAGCCTGAATACCTCACAGATTCAAACAGCCATACCACAACGGAGGGCCAGACTAAAGTGTAGATTCTAAAGAGGGGAAGCAACCTTTTCCATAGTTACAGAGGCAGCAGTTAGCATGTTTGACTGAGCAGGCTATGTAACATGAGCGAAAGTGGTTTGCCACACTGGTTATTGCAAACGGCTAAAAGCAAGAGTACACTCGTTACTTTTCCTGAGGTCATGCAGCATATTTACATGAATATATGATGATGGAATCATCTTGGAGCACATATTTCGAAATTGTCTCCCTTTCGGATCTGCGGCATCGTCATCAGGAAAAACAAAGCAGGCCTTCTATCTTCAAATGTTCAAAGGTTTGTAAAGCTTATGGGACTTAACTACGGGGTCATCAGTCCCTAAACTTACAAACTACTTATGAACTACTTACGAACTAGGACGGCACAAATATCCATGCCCGAGGGGGGATTCGAAACCCCGACCGTAGTGGCCGTGCAGACCGTGACTGAAGCGCCTCAGTCCCCTCGGCCACCGCAGCCGGCGGCATTCTATGCCTCGACTCGGAGGGTAAAATGTTCTGTCCCTGAATCGGGTAGGTAAATTAAAAAAAAAAAAAAAATTGAAAAGAGAAACGCATAGGTTGGAGTTAGATATGGTGGAGACTAGTAATGTATGGTGGCAGGATGAACAGCACTTTTGGTCAGATGAACACAGGATTATAAATACAAAATCAGTTGCGTTGAGTAGGTCTAATTATGAATAAGAAATAGGTAAGTGGTTAAGCTATTATGAACAGCATAGTGAATGCTTTAACGCTTTAACACCTTATCGTTGCAAAGATAGACGTGAAGCCAACAATATTCAGTAAAAGTTTATAAACCAAATCGCCCTGTCGATGACGACGAGACTGAAAAAGAAAAAAAGAGTATGATGAGATAAAAGAAGTTATTTAGACAGGTAATGTAGAGGAAAACTGGAGTCAGTAATAGGAAAAAGAAGGGAAGGAAAAATAGTAGGTGGACTGGGTAAATGAATGATATAAGAGCAATACCTGGTAGAATTTTGCACAGAGCACAATTTAATCATCACCAACACTGGATTTAAGAATCCTGAAAGAAGGATGCCGGCCGCGGTGGCCGAGGGGACTGCGGCGCTTCAGTCACGGTCTGCACAGCCACTAAGGTCGTGGGTTCGAATCCCCCCTCGGGCATGGATATTTGTGCCGTCCTTAGTTGTAGCTAGTTCATAAGTAGTTTGTAAGTTTAGGGATTGATGACCCCGTAGTTAAGTCCCATAAGATCTACAAACATTTTGAACATTTAGAAAGAAGGATGACAACGTTAAAGAGAACAGGAGATACCCGAAAGTACCAGATAGATTTTATAATGGTAATATGTAGATTCAGAAAGCCGGGTGCGACGATACTGTCTATTTGATAGTACAGAACCACCACAACTACGTTAAAGTAACAAATTTCAAATTCAAATGTTTGTAGAACTTACGGGACTTAACTACGGGGTCATCAGTCCCTAAGCTTACAAACTACTTACGAACTAGCTAACACTAAGGACGGCACAAATATCCATGCCTGGGGGGGGGGGGGGTTTCGAACCCCCAACCGTAGTGGCCGTGTAGACCGTGACTGGAGCGCCTCAGTCCCCTCGGCCACCGCGGCCGGCTAACAAATTTCATCACCTGTTTTGTAGGTTATCCCACGACGACAGCCAGCCTTCTTACATCCTGTACTTTATAATGTGATGACCCGGTTTTATTATGTCATAAGAACTACAAATGTTACTTCAGTTGACAAAATTTATTTCATCGGTAAAACTTTACACTGACAAAACATATCTTGTCTGACCAAGAACTTCTCACTAAATACTACATTCTTAGACACACTTAGACACTTCGTGCCACAATGAACAGGTATAAATAAATAATGACAGATTCTAGTGTGTTCTAGAATGAAGTTGGTACAAAAACATTCCCGAGTTTCATTTCCATAATTAATTTAGACGTTTTTTCATGAATGCTCAGTGACCGCCGGCCAGTGCACACGTGACCAGCAGCAGCTCCACATTGTACGGTAACCGGCTTCTTAATAGAAGTGACTTATTTTCATTTCGTGTGTGCTTTCTTTTGCAGCTCGTTATACTTTAGTGTGCTCGCGTGTTTATTTATTAAGAATCGCGTTTAGTTGTCAGTTCACTTGTTGATATTTTGATTTATTAGCTCGCGTATATATTTTTTCAGATTCGCCGGTAATAAACAGTTTAGTGTTAGGTTCATATTTTTCGAAGCTCACTGTTTATCAAACTTCTGTGTCCTCAGACGTACTTACTTGGCAGATACATAGGTTTTAGAATGGCTAGGAACTGTGACTGCTGAGAACGGATGGAGGCAGAGTTGGTGACTCTTCACTCGCAGATTCAGGCGGGGTTGGCTTCGCTGGCAACGCTTGAGAGTGCGGTGGGTGGGCGCCGCTGTTGTGGGCCGCTCGCGGGGGTACAGCAGACGCCCTGTGCGTCTGTTGTGCCCTCCGATCGGCCTGCGGCTGTGGCCAGCCCGCTCACTGCCCCCGAGAGGGTCGCTCTCCAACCCGTGGTGGATTGGGAGGTCTCCTCAGCGCGTGTCAGGAGGCGTAAGACTTCGCGGGGGACCGAAGTGGAGGCCTCCCCGGTTTCGAGGCGCTGTCTGTGGCAGAGGATGTTCCTGACGCAGATGGTGTCGCTTGTCCTGTACTCGCCCCTCAGCCTTCAAGATCCGGGCGCTCACAGAGGGTGGGTTTGTTAGTAGTTGGGAGCTCCAACGTTAGGCGGGTGATGGAGCCCCTTAGGAAAATGGCTGCAAGGGAAGCGGCTACACGGGTAGCGGGGGCTGTGTGGCGTGGACTGGGCGGTTTTTTATGTTAGATGGCCTCGGGAATACACAAAATGGGTTTCAGTCTCAAAGGGGGCAGGTCAGACACGGGAAGAAAGTAGACATAAAAACCATTGGTGTAACAGTTGTAAATTGTCATAGCTGTGTTGGGAAAATTCCAGAGCTCCAAGCGCTGATAGAAAGTACTGAGGCACAAATCGTTATAGGTTCTAAAAGCTGGCTGACGCCTGAGATAAATTCGGCCGAAATTTTTTCAAAGGGCCAAATGGTCTTCAGAAAGAATAGAATAAATAAAACAGGGGGCGGCGTGTTTATTGCTGTTACAAACGGTTTATCCTGCAACGAAATTGAGGCAGATACTTCCTGTGAATTGGTCTGGGTAGAGGTTATACCTGACCACCGAAATAAATTAATAATTGGATCTTTTTATCGGCCCCCTGACTCAGACGATGCGGTTGCAGAAATGTTCAAAGAAAGCTTGAATCATATTTCAAATAGGTATCCGAGGCATACTGTTATAATCGGTGGCGACTTTAATTTACCCTCGATATGTTGGCATAATTACGTATTCAAAACCGGGGGCAAATATAAAACATCGTCCGAACTAGTTCTGAATGCTTTTTCTGAGAACTACTTCGAACATTTAGTTCATGAACCCACTAGAATAGTACGTGGTTGCGAAAATACTCTTGATCTCCTAGCAACAAATAATCCCGAGATAGTAAAGAGCATCAAAACAGATACAGGGATTAGCGAACATCGAGTTGTAGTAGCGAGACTGAATATCGAAATTCCCAAATGCACCAAAAATAAACGAAAAATATATCTATTCAATAAAGCAGATAAAAATTCGCTTCACGCTTTCCTGAGTGATAGTCTCCAGTCCTTCAAAACTAAAAATGGGAGTGTAGATCAGTTGTGGCTTACATTCAAAGACATAATATCAGTAGCAATCGAGAGATTTATACCAAATAAATTAATAAAAGAGGGGGCTGACCCCCGTGGTACACAAAACAGGTCAGATCACTGTTGCAGAAACAAAGAAAAACGCATGCAAAATTTAAAAAGACACAGAATCCGCAAGACTGGCAATCTTTTACTGAAACTCGCAACCTAGCGCGAACTTCAATGCGAGAATCTTATAGTTGTTTCCACAACGAAATCCTGTCTCGTAATCTTGCAGAAAATCCAAAGAAATTCTGGTCATATGTGAAGTACACTAGCGGCAAAACACAAACAATACCTTCACTACGCGATAGCAATGGTAATACTACCGACGACAGTTACTGCTAAGGCAGAATTACTAAACACAGCTTTCCGAAATTCTTTCACCAAAGAAGACGAAGTGAACACTCCAGTATTCAATCCAAGAACAGCTGCCAGCATGCGAAACTTAGAAGTAGTAAACCAACTTAAGTCACTAAACAAAAATAAATCTTCCGGGCCAGATTGTATACCAACTAGATTCCTCTCAGAGTATGTTGATGAAATAGCTCCGTACTTAGCTATAATTTACAACCGATCACTCAGCGAAAGATCCGTACGCAAAGACTGGAAAGTTGCCCAAATTACTCCAATATTCAAGAAAGGCAATAGGAGTGATCCCCAAAATTACAGGCCTATCTCATTGACGTCGATTTGCAGTAGGATTTTGGAACATATACTTTGTTCGAATATTATGTACTACCTCGAAGAGAACGACCTATTAACCAATAGTCAGCACGGATTCAGAAAGTATCGCTCTTGCGAAACACAGCTTGCCCTTTATTCACATGAAGTGTTAAGTGCCATCGACAAGGGATCTCAAATCGATTCCATATTTCTGGATTTCCGGAAGGCTTTTGATACTGTACCCCACAAGCGGCTTCTAATGAAATTGCGTGCTTATGGAATATCTCCCCAATTGTGCGATTGGATTCACGATTTCCTATCAGAAAGGACACAGTTCGTTGTAATTGACGGTAAGTCATCGAGTAAAACAGAAATGATATCTGGCGTTCCACAGGGAAGCGTTATTGGTCCCCTACTCTTCCTCGTGTTTATAAACGATTTAGGAGATAATCTGAATAGCTCCCTTAGACTGTTCGCGGATGATGCTGTCGTTTATCGGTTAGTGAAGTCAACAGAGGATCAAAAGCAACTGCAAAGCGATTTAGACAAAATTTCTACCTGGTGCGAAAATTGGCAATTGACACTAAATAAAGGAAAGTGTGAAGTAATACACATGACCACTAAAAGAAATCCGCTGAACTTCAATTACGCGATAAATCAGTCAAACCTTAAGGTCGTAAATTCTACCAAATACCTAGGAGTTACAATTACGAACAACTTTTACTGGAGAGAACACATAGAAAATATTGAGGGGAAGGCGAACCAAAGGTTACGTTTCATTGGCAGAACGCTTAGACGATGCACCAGCTCCACCAAAGAGACTGCCTACATCACACTTGTGCGTCCTCTCTTGGAGTACTGTTGCCCCTTGTGGGACCCTCACCAGGTGGGACTGACGGAAGATATTGAGAAGGTTCAGAGAAGGGCAGCTCGTTTTGTTTTATCACGTTACGGGGGGGAAAGCGTCACGGAAATGTTGCACGAATTGGGGCGGAAATCATTAAAAGAAAGACGTTATTCATTGCGGCGTGATCTGTTTGCGAAGTTTCAATCACCGACTTTTAGTTCTGAATGTGAAAATATTTTGCTAGCACCCACCTACTTAGGGAGACATGACCATCCCAATAAAATAAGAGAAATCAGATCGAAAACGGAACGATTTAGGTGTTCTTTCTTCCCGCGCGCTATTAGAGAATGGAACGGTAGAGAAATGTTATGAAGGTGGTTAATGAACCCTCTGCCAGGCACTTAAATGTGATTTGCAGAGTATCGATGTAGATGTAGATGGTAGATGTAGAGGGGAAGAAGTCCAATGTGCACACCGTGTGCATTCCGGGGGGAGTCATTCCAGATGTGGAACGGATGCCATGAAGAGCACCGGGTGCAGCCAGCTGCAGGTGGTGGCTCATGTCGGCACCAATGATGTGTGTCGCTTTGGATCGGAAGAGATCTTCTCTGGTTTTGAGCGGCTATCAGAAGTGGTAAAAACTGCCAGTCTTGTTTGCAAGATGAAAGCGGAGCTCACTATCTGCAGCATTGTCGACAGGACTGACTGCGGACCTTTGGTTTAGAGACGAGTGAAGGGTCTGAATCAGAGGCTCAGACGGTTCTGCGACCGTGTGGGCTGCAGATTTCTCGACTTGCGCCAAAGGGTGGTGGGTAATTGGGTTCCGCTAATAGGAGTCCACTATATTCAGGAAGCGGCTACACGGGTAGCGGGGGCTGTGTGGCGTAGAATGGTCGGTTTTTTGGGTCAGAAGGCCGCGGGAATACAAAAAATGGGTTTCAGTCTCAAAGGGGGCAGGTCAGACACAGGAAGAAAGCAGATATAGAAACCATTGTTATAACAGATTTAAATTGTCGTAGCTGTATTGGAAAAGTTCCTGGGCTCCAGACGCTGATAGAAAGTACTGAGGCACAAATCGTTATAGGTTCTGAAAGCTGGCTGACGCCTGAGATAAGTTCGGCCGAAATTTATTCAAAGGGCCAAATGGTCTTCAGAAAGGATAGAATAAATAAAAAAGGGGGTGGCGTGTTTATTGCTGTTACAAACGGTTTACTCTGCAGCGAAATTGATGCAGATACTTCCTGTGAGTTGGTATGGGTAGAGGTTATACCTGACAAACGGAATAAATTAATAATTGGATCTTTTAATCGGCTCCCTGACTCAGAAGATACGGTTGCCGAAATGTTCAAAGAAAGCTTGAATCATATTTCAAATAGGTATCCGAAACATACTGTTATAATCGGTGGTGACTTTAATTTACCCTCGATATGTTGGCATAATTACGTATTCAAAACCGGCGGCAAATATAAAACATCGTTCGAACTAGTTCTGAAAACTAGTTCGAACAGTTAGTTCATGAACCCACTAGAATAGTAAGTATTGCGAACATACCCTTGATCTCCTAGCAACAAATAATCCTGAGCTAGTAAAGAGCATCAAAACAGATACAGGGATTAGCGAACATAGAGTTGTAGTAGCGAGACTGAATGTTGAAATTCCCAAATGCACCAAAAATAATCGAAAAATATATCTATTCAATAAAGCAGATAAAAATTCGCTTCACGCTTTCCTGAGTGATAGTCTCCAGTATTTCAAAACTAAAAATGCGAGTGGAGATCAGTTGTGGCTTACTTTCAAAGACACAATATCAGTAGCAATCGAGAGATTTATACCAAATAAATTAATAAAACAGGAGGCTGATCCCCCATGGTACACAAAACAGTTAGGATCACAGAAACAAAGAAAAACGCATGCAAAATTTAAAAAGACACAGAATCCGCAAGACTGGCAGTCCTTTACTGAAACTCGTGACCTAGCGCGGACTTCAATGCTACAAGCTTATAGTAGTTACCACAACGATATTCTGTTTCGTAATCTTGCAGAAAATCCAAAGAAATTCTGGTCATATGTGAAGTACACTAGCGGCAAAACACAAACAATACCTTCACTACGCGATAGCAATGGTAATACTACCGACGACAGTTACTGCTAAGGCAGTATTACTAAACATAGCTTTCCGAAATTCTTTCACCAAAGAAGACGAAGTGAACACTCCAGTATTCAATCCAAGAACAGCTGCCAGCATGCGAAACTTAGAAGTAGATGTTCCTGGAGGAGTAAAAAAACTTAAGTCACTAAACAAAAACAAATCTTCCGGGCCAGATTGTATACCAACCATATTCCTCCCAGAGTATGCTGATGCAATAGCTCCGTACTTAGCTATAATTTACAACCGATCACTCAGCGAAAGATCCGTACCCAAAGACTGGAAACTTGTCCAAGATACTCCAATATTCAAGAAAGGCAATAGGAGTGATCCCCAAAATTACAGGCCAATGTCATTGACGTCGATTTGCAGTAGGATTTTGGAACATATACTTTGTTCGAATATTATGAACTACCTCGAAGAGAACGACATATTAACCAATAGTCAACACGGATTCAGAAAGTATCGCTCTTGCGAAACACACCTTGCCCTTTATTCACATGAACTGTTAAATGCTATCGACAAGAGATCTCAAATCGATTTCATATTTCTGGATTTCCGGAGGACATTTGACACTGTCCCCCACAAGCGGCTTCTACTGAAATTGCGGGCTTATGGAATATCTCCCCAATTGTGCGATTGGATTCACGATTTCCTATCAGAAAGGACACAGTTCGTTGTAATTGACGGTAAGTCATCGAGTAAAACGGAAGTGATATCTGGCGCTCCACAGGGAAGCGTAATAGGTCCCCTACTCTTCCTCGTGTTTATAAACTATTTAGGAGACAATGTGAATAGCTCCCTTATACTGTTCACGGATAATGCTGTGGTTTATCGGTTAGTCAAGTCAACAGAGGATCAAAAGCAACTGCAAAGCGATTTAGACAAAATTTCTACATGGTGCGAAAATTGGCAATTGACACTAAATAAAGAAAAGTGTGAAGTAATACAAATGACCACTAAAAGAAATCCGCTGAACTTCAATTACGCGGTAAATCAGTCAAACCTTAAGGTCGTAAATTCTACCAAATACCTAGGAGCTACAATTACGAACTACTTTGACTGGAGAGAACACACAGAAAATATTGTGGGGAAGGCGAACCAAAGGTTACGTTTTATTGGCAGAAAGCTTCGAAGACGCACCAGCTCCACCAAAGAGACCACCTACATCACACTTGTGCGTCCTCTCCTGGAGTACTGTTGCACCTTGTGGGACCCTCACCAGGTGGGACTGACGGAAGACATTGAGAAGGTTCAGAGAAGGGCAGCTCGTGTTGTATTATCACGTTACGGGGTGGAAAACCTTACGGAAATGTTGCACGAATAGGGGTGGAAATCATTAAAAGAAAGACGTTATTCATTGCGGCGTGATCTGTTTGCGAAGTTTCGATCACTGACTTTTAATTCTGAATGTGAAAATATTTTGCTAGCACGCACCTACAAAGGTAGACACGACCATCCCAATGAAATGAGAGAAATCAGATCGAAAACGGAACGATTTAGGTGTTCTTTCTTCCCGTGCGCTATTAGAGAATGGAACGGTAGAGAAAAGTTATGAAAGTGGTTAATGAACCCTCTGTCAGGCACGTAAATGTGATTTGCAGAGTATCTATGTAGATGTAGATGAAATATACATCAGATAAATCACCACAAACAGAAAACAATTTTTCAAGTAGTTGTAAATCGAATGAAATTATATATCTACAACTACATCTACATGGGATACTCTGCAAATCACATTTAAGTGCGTGGCAGATGGTTCATCGAACCACAGTTATACTATTTATCTCCCATTCCATTCTCTAATAGCGCGCCAGAAGAAAGAACACCTGAATCTCTCTGTTCGAGCTCTGATTTCTTGTATTTTATTCTGATAAACATTTCTACCTATGTAAGTGGGAGTCAACGATTTATTTTCGCATTCGGAGGAGAATGTTGGCGATTGGAGTTTCGCAAGTAGCCCACGCCGCAGCGATAAGCGCCGTTGTTGTAATGATTCGCATCCCAGATCCTGTATAATTTCCGTAACGCTGTCTCCCCTGTATCGTGACAATACGAAGCGAGCTGCCTATCTTTGGACTCTATCGATGTCCACCGTCAAATCCACCTGATAAGGATCCCACACTGGGCTGCAATACTCCATAAAAGGACGGACAAGCGTAGTGCATACAGTTCCTTTTGTTGTTCTGTTGCATCTTTTAAGGGTTCTGTCAATGAAACGCAGTCTCTGGTTCGTCTTTCCCACGATATTATAAACGTGTTCTTTCCAATTTAAGTCTGAAGTAATGGTAATTCCCAGGTATTTTGTGGAGTTTAGGCCTTCACGCTTGATTGATTTATCTTGTAAACAAAGTTAACGGATTTATTTTCGTACTCATGTGGACGACTTCACACTTCTCATTATTTAGAGTCAATTGCCAATTATTACACCATACTGATATCTTATTCAGATCGTTATGCAGTTGGTTTCGATCTTCAGATGATTTTACTAGACGGTAAATGACGGCGTCATCTGCAAACAACCTAAGAGAGCTACTTAGATTTTCCCCTAAGTCGTTTATGTAAATAAGGAACAGCAGAGGACCAATAACACTTCCCTGTGGAACGCCCGATATCACCTCTGTTTTAGTCGATGCCTTACCATCGATTACTACGAACTGTGTCCTCTCTGACAAGAAATCCCCTATCCAATCGCAAATTTGGGGCGATGTACCATAACCACGCAATTTGATTAAAAGCCGTTTGTGAGGTACGGTGTCAAAAGCTTTCTGGAAATCAAGAAATACGGAATCGATTTGCGAACCTTTGTCGATAGCACCCATCACTTCGTGTGAATAAAGAGCTAGTTGTGTTTCGCATGAACGATATTTTCTAAAGCCGTGTTGACCTTGGGTCAATAGATCGTTCTGTTCGAGATAATTCATAATATTTGAATACAGGATATGTTCCAAAACCCTGCTGCAAATTGACGTCAATGATAAAGGCCTGTAGTTTAGTGGGTTACTCCTACTGCCTTTCTTGAATATAGGTGTGGCCTGGGCAACTTTCCAATCTTTTGGTACAGATCCTTCTATGAGAGAGCGGTTGTATATGACTGCTAAGTAAGGAGCTACAGCTTCAGCATAATCAGATAGAAATCTAATGGGTGTACCATCCGGACCAGAAGACTTGTTCTTGTTAAGTGATTTTAGTTGCTGCACTACTCAGATGATATCTACGTCTACGTTACTGATTGCGGCATCTGCTCGTAATTCGAAATCTGGAATATTGGTTTCGTCTTCTTTGGTGACTAAGTTTCTAAAAGCTATGTTTAGTAACTCTGCTTTAGTAGCGCTGTCATCGGCAGGATCGCCATTACTATCACGTAGTGAAGGTATTGTTTGTGATTTGCCCCGAGTATATTTAACATATGACCAAAATCTTTTTGGGCTTTCAGTCAGATTTCGAGAAAGAGTTTCGTTGTGATAAATATTGTAGGCATCTCGCATTGAAATCCTCGCTAAATTTCGAGCTTGTGTGTACGATCGCCAATCCTGGGGATTTTGTGTTCGTTTAAATTTAGTATGCCTTTTCCTTTGCTTTTGCAACAGTGTTCTGACCTGTTTTGTGTACCAAGGGGGATCGCCTCCTTCTTTTATTAATTTATTTGGAATAAAACTGTCAATTGCTGTCGATACCACTTCTTTGAATTTGAGCCACATCTGGTCTACACCTACGTTTAGTGTTAGAAACGAGTGGAAGCTGTCTCAAGAAGCAATGTATTTTGTTTCTATCTGCTTCCTGAACAAATATACTTTTCGTTTATTTTTGGTAACTTTGGGACTTTCGATATTCAATTTCGCTACAACAGCTCTGTGTTCACTAATACCTGTATCCGTTTTGATGCTCGTTATGAGCTCAGGATTATTTGTTACTAAGAGATCAAGTGTGTTTTCACATCCATTTACAATTCTAGTTGGCTCATGAACTAATTGTTCGAAGTAATTCTCAGAGAATGCGTTGAGTACAATTTCGGATGATGTTTTATGCCTACCTGCTGATTTGAAAATATAATTTCGCTAACAGATCGAGGGTAAATTAAAATCACAGCCTACTACTACCGTGTGAGTCGGGTACGTTTTTGTAATTAGACTCAGGTTTTCTTTGAACCTTTCTGCTATTGTATCGCCAGAGTCGGGAGACCGGTAAAAGAAACCGATTATTAACTTCTTACGATTTTCAGGTACAACCTCTACTCATAATAGCTCGCAGGAACTGTCAACTTCAACTTCGCTACATGAAATACTACTTTTGACGGCGACAAACACGCCCCCACCTATTTTGTTTAATCTATCCTTTCTGAACACCGTTAGATCTTTTGCAAATACTTCTTCTGAACTTATTTCTGGCTTGAGCCAACTTTCGCTGCCTATAATGATGTGTGTTTCGGTGCTTTCTATTAACGCTTGGAGTTCTGGTACTTTTCCGACACAGCTACGACAATTTACAACTGTTATACCGATAGTTTCCGGATCTACATTTCTCCTTTGATCCACCTGCACCCTTTGAAATTGCCCATTTTGTTTTTCCCCGAAGCTCTTTATCCTAAAAAACCGCCCAGTCCACGCCACACAGCCCCCGCGATCCGTGTAGCCGCTTCCTGCGTATAGTGGACTTCTGACCTATTCAGCAGAACCCGGAAACCCACCACCCGATGGCGCAAGTCAAGGAATCTGCAGCCTACACAGTCGCAGAACCGTCTGAGCCTCTGATTCAGACCCTCCACTCGGCTCTGTACCAGAGGTCCACAGTCGTTCCTGTCAACTATGCTGCAGATGGTGAGCTCTGCTTTCATCTTGCAAGCAAGCCTGACAGTCTTTACTACTTCAGTTAGCCGCTCGAAAGCTGAGAGGATCTCTTCAGATCCGAAACGACACACATCATTGGTACCGACGTGACCCACCACCTGCAGTTTGCTGCACCCCGTACCCTTCATGGCATATGCAAAATAAGACTAGTGCAGTATGGGTTTGTTTACATAATTGAATTTGTTAAATAATTAACTAGCTGTATAGTTACGTTATAAACTGAATATGTCTGTTTAGGATTCCATACGTTACTTCAGGAAATGGTAGTAATCCTATTCTTGTAAAAATATGAATAATCGCATAATGTTGCGGACAACAGTATCATTATTATTTCGAGATTTTTATAAACTGAAATTAAACAAAAGTAATCTGACAGAAAATGCTTGAAACGCTGAAGTTTAAGGTGTAACAAAGTCTTTCTGTAACGTTATTTGCATTGACACTGTTGATTTTGGCCAAAGGATTTTGAAAATTATATTTCATTAGTATTCATATAATTGATCTATTTTACTGCTATATTACTCTCTGTATTTATGGAAAATTTCGAATGAAACTACAGTTTTGACAGATATGTAGCTACAGATATGGAAATGACTGAACATTCTACATCGATAAAAACGATATTTGGTCCTTCATTAATCTGTACAAATATGTTTCTGCGATCTGGATTCATTTCAAGGGTTTAAATTGTAAGACAATCAGGTACAGATGCTGACTCTGAGCATAAGTTACTGGACATGAATTGTAGTTTAAAACTGATGAAACTGCGAAAAGTTCAAAACGTAACGAAATGGAACCTCGATAAATTGAGGAAACCATAGGTTGCCGAGAATTTCAGAGAGAGTATTAAACAAGAATTGACCGGAACGGAGGAAAGTAATACAGTGGAAGAAGAAAGGGTAGTTTTAGGATATACGGTGGTAAAGGCCGTAGAGGACCACTGAACGACAAGACATGATAGAAATCCTTGAATACCGAACCTAATTGATAAAAGGATATAAAAATGCAATAAGTGAAGCAGGAAAAAAATGAATAAAATATGAGGTTGACAGAAAGACTGTTGAGCAGGAACGGGTAGAGGAAAAATGCAAGTCCGTAGAACAATGTACACTAAATGAATGACAGAAAACTCCTACAGGAAAATTGGAGACGTCTGCAGACAAGAAAAACAGCTACTTAAATATCGAGAGTTTAGATACAAATCCAATACTAAGCTAAGAATGTAAAACTGATAGGTGGGAGCATTGTATACAAGGCCTAAACAAGGAAAATCAACTTGAAGACAGTATTGTAGAAATGGAAAAGGAAATAGATGAAAATGAGAAAGGATGGTTTGAGTTGACGATGGAGTAGACGATAGGTAACGAGACAATAAAAGTAGTAGATGATTTCTGTTATTTGGGTATAAAAAAACTTCTGAAGACGATATAAAATGCATAATGGCTATGGGAAGAAAAGCATTTCTGAAGCAGACAAAATTTGTTGACATACAATTAATGTTAGGAAGTCCCTTCTGAAAGCATTTTTCTGGAGTGTAGCATTATGCGTGAGCGAAACGTGGACGCTAAGGAGTTGAAACAAAAATTATAGTAGCTTTTTATACATGATGCCAGAGACGAATTCTGAATGTTGTATTGGCAGATTGCGTAACAAACGATAAAGAATTGAGCAAAATACAGGAAGACAGAAATTTCTAACTAATCTTGCATAAAATAAGTGAACGATTGGTGGGATACTTCCTGAGACATAATGAAGTCGTCAATATAGCATTCGAGAGAAGTGTGTGGGGGTAAAAGTCACAGAAGGAGACCGAAAGGCGAATACTGTAAGCAGGTTCAAAAATAAGTGGGTTGCCATTCTTATGCCAGGCGGAGGACTCGAACCTCCGGCGGAATAGGGTAACGTGGACAGCTGCAGCAAATCAGTCGTTGAACTGAAGACAACAACAATAACGATAACAACAGGATGGGGTCGATCAGGGATTTGTAAGTGGGAAGTGCAACAGACGGGAGTAGTCCCTACGTTCGGCCTGTTAGTAGTTTTCGCCTATTGTGGGTTTTCTGTTGGATGTATGGTAGGTTAGGATTCGATTTTAGTTGCCGGTCGATGGTTAGTCCAAATGTAACCCTAAGGGACCAAGATGCTGAGGGAGTCGGTACCTGGACTTACGAACTACTTAATGGCCGTGCACTCGAAGACTTGACACTGCAGACCACGCGACCACCCCCTTGCGGCTTGAAGGTTAATCCAAGGCACTTTATTTTGTCGGTGAGGTGGATGGACGGTCATTAACAATGAGGTACATTTCACATTAACGCCTTACTTCATTCTCTGGTGCCGAGTGTTAGAATGGGTGAGAATGATATGGAAGAGGGTTATTTAGTTGAAATGCATATAAACACTTGTCATTACAGCAGTGCTTGTTTGCTCTCAGCAATTACAGTGTAACGGTTGTCTCTAGCGCCCAGACATGTGCAAGCATAGTGACGTCAGTGGCGCGTTGACACAGCTTGCAGCTCTCCAGGTCGAGCGGCGGCGCACCTGAAGTGACGGTGTGGTGGCCCCTCATCAAGGTCCATGGTGTTCGGTTGGCGAAGCACCACAGTGCTCCATCAACATTAGGTACTGTCAGAAGGTGAATCACACATCCTTCGCACTATTTATCTATCACTGCATTGTCTAATAGCATACGGCAGGAAAGAACACCTAAAACTCTCTGTTCGAGTTCTGATTTCTCGTTATTATTATCATTCTTCATTATGTAAGTGGGAGTCAAAATACATATTTTTACATGCAGAGGAGAAAGTCGGCGATCGAAACTTGTCACAACGATAAACGCCCTTGTTGTAATAGTAGCCACTCAGTGCACTTGATTAACGTTTCCCGATATACAAATCGAGCTATTTCTATGCCCTCCGTCAATCTTACCTCATAAGGAACCCACACTGTGCAGCAAAACTCCAAAAGAGAAAGAAGAAACGTAGTGTTGACAGTATCTACAGACGTTCAAGTGTTTGTAAACCTGTGGGAGCAAACTACCGTGGCCATCGGTCCCTAGACTTACAAACTATTTGAACCTATCGTGAGGACAACATACGCATCAATGCCAGACGGAGGACTCGAACCTCCGGTGGAAGTGGTCGCGTAGTCACTGGAATGGCACCTAGAACCGTACGGCCATTCCTTCACGGCTTCAGTGGTTTCTCTAGCATCTCTTAAGTGTCCCGCCCATAAAATGCAGTTTGGGGTTCTCCTTGCCCACGACATTATCTACGGGAGGTAGAGAGTAGAGAGTAAACAAAATAAAATGGACAACATACACTATAATACATCTTATTCCAAATTGGCAACGCTGCGTAGGTGGTAACAATGGGACGCGACCAGACTTCACAATTGGATTACACTATTTTGGACATTACCTTGTAGTATATTACACATATTACTCTAGGACGGTCAGTCATCGATGAAATGCGCAAAGATACCAAGTCGATGTTGGGCAGTTATTGGAGGAAAACTACTGCGCTCTTTAACATTTTACTGGCTACTGTGTCCTCGGTAATGACAGAACACGAGAAAGTAAAATATCGTTGGGTTAGAGGAATAGTTGTTGAAACTTGAAGCTAACTGACAACAATCGAAGAGTATTAAGACTGTGGCAAACAACAGAAAATTAACACTGCAAAAGCGACTGCAGAACTCACACTTAGTTGAGTAATACGGTAGGCATATTTATTATTTATTTATTTAGCGTATGGCAGTTTGCAACAATGTCACATGTGTTATAGATTACATATTACAAATGTTTAACCTCAGATTATATAACAATTTTTGACATTATTGATTTATAAGCAAACGTCCAGATTGTTTATCTATGCCACTGAATGACTAGTCCCAAAGAGAAAGTCACTGAATGTTCCACAATATGCGCGTTCTCTGCACTCCTTCACAATATGCTGCACAGTTTGCCTCTCCGCGCTACAGTCACATTCTGGGGAGGGGATTTTTCCCCACTTGTGGAGCGCATCTGCACATCTTGCATGTCCGGTGCGGATTCGGTTGAGAGTTGTCCACACGGTGCGGGGCTGATGGAACCCTGGTGGCTTCTCCTCGATGCAGGGCAGGCTTCGGCACTGTGCAGGGCACTTTTGTCGCCATTGTTCATGACTGTTCAGGACGTCGAACCTGCTTTCCGACAGGTACTTGGCTCTAACAATGGGAGGATGTCTCGATCTCAGCCTTCACCGTTCGGCTTAGGACACATCTTTTAGCAGTGGTAGCTGAGGATTACCTAGAATCTTTTGATATTCGCTCATGAGGGCGCACTTCCTTCTGGCGTCTGACGGTGGGATGTGAGTCAGTACCGGAACCAGTAAGTGGGAGTAGATCAGATTGTCCCACTGATAATGAAACTCCTGAAGGTGTACGTGCCCCCTGGGTGGTGCTGAGGAACGATCACTTCGAAAAAAATATCTAACGCCAAGAAGGCATCCAGACAATCTCATCGATCTCATGGCCGAAAAAACTGCTTACAATGTCACGGTAGCCATAGCAAATCTGTGAATGAAATGGTGCGGCGATCTTAGAACCTGGTCACACGATAACTGGAAGTTTGTGGTATGGTCAGATGAATGATCGTTTACGTTGCTTCTGATGAACAACCTAGTTTATGTGTCGAAAACCCCAAAAGAAGTTTACGGTATGACATGCCCGCTTCCTACAGCCAAGCAAGACAGAGGTTACGTCAAGATTTTGGTATCTTCATCGTGGCATTTGTTTCTATCATCACCCTAACTGGTCGGATAATTTTGAATGAATATCTCACCATCGTCGACAAAAAATGCTTACTGTGACTAACACATTATAATGAACAATGCCATATTCCAAAATGACACGCCAACATACGGCCATAAAGGTCCAGATGTGTTTTGTAGAGCATCAAAAAGTTCTCAAACAGGAAAATCACAACGTCTGAACATAAATGAACCGGTATGGAAGGTTTTAGAGCACTGAGGAACAGATTTACAGTCACAACATCGTTAAAGAAATTGGCGGATGTTTTGGTTCATGACTGAATGACAATCTTTTGAAGCTATAAAGACAAGTCACGAATCTGTTCTTTGAAGAGTTACAATAATTCACAAATCCAACTGTAGAGCAACTCCTCAGAAATAAATATTGTGTCTATGTTAGGTGTTCATATTACGTTGTCCATACACACTATATGTATTCATTCAAATTTAAATCATAAGTATGTAATTGAATTTACGGCCTTGCCTTCAGATTTGATTGATTCATCTTGTAGACAATTCGATTAACCCAGATAGCAGAGAATTATTTTTGGTTTAATATTTTTCTCAGGGGCTAGTAATTACCTTCATATGACTGCACAAGATCGTTATGAGTGATATTTTTCACAATCACGCCGTTAGTTTTGCAATATGCCCTTCTTTCTGGAATGACGTCCAAGTAAATGTTTTATAATTTTAATTTGATGAATCATGAAAGACAGCTGTCTGCCGTCTTCCCTAGGTTTTTAACTTTGTAAATTTTCTAAGTTCACTAGACGGGCTTTTTTGCTAAACGAAAACCCCTTTCGTTCGGAGGCATGAGGAATAGCATTTCATTTCATGTTTTTAAATATTAGTTTCTGTAATACCGTGTTAATCTTGCTCGGATTTTATATGCTAATAATTTATCATTCTGTCTATGAATATGGCAATATGAACTGTCCCTGTGAGAATGTGTACTTGCTTTATTCTGTATGTGCATGTATGAGCATCTTCTAGGATGGTAGTCTGTGTGTGTGTATGAGAATTTTCGTCGTCGGCTGCTGGCTGCGCGCTTTGCATCTCTGGCTTTGTGTCGGTAGGTAGTCGTTGCCAACCTCTGGTTTTAATGCTACCAAAAAGGTTCCTCCACCCTTTGGCTACAAGTTGGGTTGGCAATGCCCAGTAGTGGGCCTCAGTTGGACGTGCGAGTCTAAGCTCTCCCAACCACCTCGTTTTTCTTGGGTTTTACCGATTTCCGGCCCTGGCTGGCGTCTCGCTGGCCAACTGGGCACTCTGTGGATGCACTTCCATCTGGTAAGATGTTCTGATTTTCTTTCCTCCCTTGACATGGTCGCGATTCTTTGTCTGCTTTGTTCAATTTAGACCTCAGAACTTAGGTTCATTTTTTGGAATAAGTTTCTTTGATCAAGTACGGAAGTGTATTCAAATTCATTTCGGTGTTTTGCATAGGTAAGTGCGGTGAATATGTAACTAATTCGGTTTGATAATGGCTGAGAATCGGTAACCTGTGTGAGACTAGGTGGCGGTGTACGAACTTGGTTTAATTTCTTTCTAGCTTTTATTCTGTATAGTGCATGTGAAATATTCTTTTCTGTTTTCTCCTTCTGCGAATGATATGTACTCCACGCGGTGTGTTCTTAGACCAAAGCCTTCAGCTACCCCTGCGTCTGTTTCTATGCCCTTCAGGCAAGAAAGTATGCATGTATCTTTCGGATTTCCATTAGTACCTCTCCGTCTATTTTAAATTGTCGTTTCGTTTCCAAACTTGTACTTTGCATTCAGAATCCCCCAGTAAATTCTCTTCTAGCCTTCTACAATCCCCTTTATTAGCTTGCTTAAGATATACAACGTATTTCTAGGGGCTGCATGACGTATTTCTTAGTTGATTTACTCCGACTTTGAATTTGTTTCCACCTTCCCAAGCGCGTCTAACTGTATTTCTTTAGCTTCCTTATGATATCCTACGCATTTATAAGGGTTGCATGCCGTAGCTAATTTTCTTTATTTTTCGGAAATTGTATTTTTGGTATTTTTACTGATTTTAGGAACCATGTTGTTCCGAACTCCGACTTCAAGGTTTATAGCTAGTCACTTGAGTTCTCCCCACTGCTCACATACTACTATTATGTCTTCTTGCTTCGTAATCAGTGATTCCGTTGGTTTGTTGAAATGAATGCGTTCTTTAAGCACTTCGCCTTCAGTGGGGTGCCAATATGTAACACGTGCCGTGTGTCTCAATAATTCTGCATGCTCACGGTTTGATTTGAATGGCAATTAATCTCGCTGTTATCGCGTACCATCTCAAGTAAAGAAAGACAGACCAGAGCGACCTACGACGTTTATTTTCCTGGTGTTGTGAGTGGCGTGTGAGTGGCTGAATGCTTGTTAATTGTAAATCCCTAATCCGACTATGTTCAATTCAGATGACTTTAAATTTATTTCAAATGGGATGCATTTTTGTTGTTTAACAAAATTGGTTCCCCCATTTGCTCATGTTTGAAGTGAATCAATAATTTATTGTCAGTGAATTTGATCCTTCTTATAAATATTAGTTCATGAATACCCTCCCTTTTTTTATTTAATGTTGTTTTTCACCAGTGCTGAGAACGAACTCAAATGCAAATTATCATGTCTTAATTCCGTTGCGCTATAAATGTTCTCACAGCCACCTTTATGAAATAGTTTAGTTCGGGGTGGCTTGTATATTAATGATTGTGTGTAATTCTCGCGATCTACAACGTATGTTGACCACCGTCTCTTTGTCTTCCTGCTGCTCAAGTAAAGTTTGAGTCAATTCTAAATTCTGAGCCAGGGAACAAGATTCTGTTGCAGGAAGTAGTCAGTAGTTCACGTGAAGCCTTTAGCTGGTTTTTCTGCCAGAGTTACATGTTTAAAGTAAGCTTTTTAACTAGCTCCTTTCAACTAGAATTAATTTTACAATTAACGGTGATCTTACAATCGTTATTATTAAAATAACTTTTAAGATGAAATATATACATATAAATGTCTCAAAAATTGAAAGGAAGTCTTCAACATCTACTATATGAACCTCAACTTTGCAGCTGTATCTAACCACTTTGCAATCGACAATACAAGCCAAAATTGATCTGTAATGCGAGCAGGCTATTCAAAGAAATAAAATTTGACACTGTGCAGGAATTCTTGCAGACAAGAAAAGAAAAGTTAAGCTGCTGCCCTCGTCCTTCTAGAAGGATGTCAGCTCCATCTGGGTTAAAAGCCGTTTCTGAGCTTCGGTGTCAAAAGCCTTCCAAAAATCAGAGAATAAGAGATCAATTTGAGACTCCTTGTCGATTTAACAATATCTGGGAAAGAATAGATTGCTCTTTACCACATAGTCGTCTCGATGAGCCGCAGAAAGGCGCTCATAAAATATTACAAGTTAACTAAAGCATGCGGCCGTTTTTGAATTTGTATCTTCTGGTTTGATGCAGCTCATCACCCTACTGTATCCTGAGGAAGCCTTTCATCTCCTTATAAGAACGGGAACCCTCGTCCATTTGAATCTGATTACTATATTCGTCTCTTGTCGGGCCCGGTGGTCTTGGGGTAAAGAGCTCGGCTGGAACCTGGAGGGTCGCGGGTTCTAAACCCGGCCAGCCCACAGGTTTTGTCAGCCTGTGTTTTAACCCATCCTTCACCTCTCAACGATGTGAGGAATCGTCAGAAACGACTCGTGGTTCGGATTTCACGTTAAGCTGTAGGTCCCCTTTCTCCGGTAGGATGACTGGGGAGGCTAGGGACACGCAAGTCGCAGAAGTGGCGTCCAATTGAAAGACTTGCATCAGGCCAATGATCCACACGAAATTATTATTACTATTCGTCTCTTGGTCTCCCTCTGCGATTTTTATCCCACACTGTCCATTTCGTTCAATTGCTCTTCCAGGTCCTTTGCTGACCTGACAGAATTACAAAAAAATTACAAAAAACAATGTATTTATTTTTTCACCCTGAACTTTAATGTCTTCTCCAAGTTCCTCCTTGATTTTCTTCACAGGTTGCTCAATGTACAAATTGAATAACATTGTAGAAATGCTACAACCTTTTCTTACTCCTTTCCCAACCAATACTTCCGTCGACTCTAATTACTGCTGTCTGCTTTTTGTACAAATTGTAAGTGACCTTCCGTTTCCTATAGTTTACCATGCTGACTTCAGTATTTGAAAAAGTGTATTCCAAACAACATTGTCAAAAGCTTTCTCCAAATCTACAAAAGCTAAAAATGTAAGTTTGCCTTTCCTTAATCTGTCTTAGTAAGGTCAGTATTGCCTCCCGTGTTCCTACATTTCCCCTAAATCCAAATAGATATTCCCAAAGTTTCGCTTCTACCATGTTTTCCATTTTTCTGTAAGTAATTCGTATTAAAATTTTGCATCTATAGTTTATTATACTGATGGCTCTGTAACTTTCATATCTGTTTGCGCCTGCTTTCTTCGAAATGGGGATTATTAGATATTTCTAGAACTCTGGGGTATTTTGAAACGCATTTCCTTTGTAGAGTCCCTCTGTATAGTCGTTGCACATTTCAGCCTTCCCTCCTTTGATCATAAATGATTTCTCACCTGAGTTCTTGATATTCGTACAGCTGTTTTTCTTATTTACAAACGTCTCTTTTACTTTTCAGTAGGCGGTATCTACTATTCCCCTAGTTATAAATTCTTCTACAGACTTATATTGCCGGCCGCGGTGGGCGAGGGGACTGAGGCGCTCCAGTCACGGTCTGCACGGCCACTGCGGTCGGGGGTTCGAATCCCCCCTCGGGCACGGATATTTGTGCCGTCCTTAGTATTAGTTAGTTCATAAGTAGTTTGTAAGTTTAGGGACTGATAACCCCGTAGTTAAGTCCCATAAGCTTAATGAACATTTGAACATTTGAGACTTACATTTGATTTCTAGCCGCTCCTGCTTATCCATTTTGCACTTCCTGTCAGTTTCACTTCTTAATTTTCCTGCTTCATTTACAAAATTTTTACATCTTCTCCTTTCATCAATTAATTTTACCATTTCCTGTGATATGTAAGAAATTTTTGTAGGTCTGCCTTTCTACCTGTTTTGTCCTCTGCTGCTTCCACTATTTCCTCTCTCAAAGCTACTCACTAATTTTGTACCGTGTTTCTGACAATTGCTGCCTAAATCTGCCTCTGAATCTTTCAAGATCTTCAGATTCCTTCAATTTATCCGGTTCACATCTCCTTACTTTCCCACCTTTCGCGGCGCGGGAGCAGCAGAGCGGTCTGGACCGCCACGTTGCAGATCGAGCAGCATCCCGCGTCGGAGGTTCGAATCCTCCCTTGGGCATGGATGTTTGTGTTGTCTTTAGTATAAGTCAATTCATAAGTAGTTTGTAAGTTTAGGAACTGATGACCCCGCAGTTAAGTCCCATAAGCCTTTTCGCCATATTCACCTACTATTTTTCCTTCCCTTCCTTTACCCTTAATTGTCTGAATAATTTTTTTAACTCCTTATATGCATGAAAAAATTTATTGAAATGTCTCGGTCGCAATATGCTTTATTTCACATGACGCGTTTCGAGTACATCATCATCAGATCTGTGGTAAACAAGAAGAAAATTACATTTTAGATGTTTAAAGCACGTAATTACAATATCTTCAAGGAGTACAAAAATATTAATACATATATACTTACAATTTAAAAAAATCGATGGTAATTACAAGCATCTTAGTATAGATGCTAGATTAAAACTTAAAACACCATCGTGGACGTCTCATGACGGTGTTGAACTAGACTCACATGCCCAACTGTAGTGAGAGCGGGAAACACCGTAACAGGTAAAATAGGCCCACTCGCCACCGGATGGCGCAGGGTTAACATTAAAAGTTACTTGAATAAAACTACAAATACATCATCTTGGGCACACTCTACTGTGTGCAGTCATAGAAACTGTGAAAATATGGCTACCAAATGTGCTAAGTCTTATAAAAATATATAAGACAACAATTTTAAGTACATTAAAATACTAATGAAATAGGGCGTACTAATGGGATAGGGCGTACGGCAAGGGAGGCGTGGGAGGGCCAAAGGATGAGATTGGGCGTTGCTAAATACAGCACAAACCACAAGAAAATGTCAAAGAGTACGCAAGCTAGACCATTGTGACGTGACAGTCACATAGCTGCTCACCATATATTACAAGTTAATATTGTAGAATAATCTGTCAAGAGTCCTGGGTAGATAAATTATGTGAAAGGACAATATGTCACTTAACACTTATGGGCTATGATGACGAGACAACGGACAGAATCTGACAATATGAATATAGTCAAGGCTTGAAAATCAAAACAAATGACAAAATAATATACACATAGGCGGAATACAAGTGCCATTGAATCACAATAAATGCTCGTACAAGAGGTGGATGGATGAGGTGGTATGGTTTTTATTTTTATTTTTACAAGAAATTATTTACAAATATACATTTTACATAAAATATAATATATGTTGTATAGGTACAAAGAACCATAGGATACATGTGACACATCAAGTGGACTGCTATGTTCAGGCATACATTTGAATATAATAATTCAAACATAGTCATGTGGTTGGGTGTCACTTGTTTCAGAAGTCTGTACGCGAGATTTCCACACTCCTTAAGATTCCTAGGCCACTGTTTCTGATGTGATAGTGAAGTGAGAACGTGAAGGGACACGTAAAGCACGAAAGCGTATATGCCGACCTCGTCTGTTGACTGACGGAGTCCGCAGACAGTTGAAGAGGGTCGTGCAGTGTAATAGGTAGGCATCTATCCAGTCCACCACACAGGAATTCCAAATTGCATCACGAACCACTCCAAGTACTATGACAAGCAGGAGGTGAGAGAACATGGAGCCGGCCGCGGTGGCCGAGGGGACTAAGGCGCTCCAGACACGGTCTGCACGGCCATTACCGGTCGGGGGGTTCGAATCCCCCCTCGGGTATGGATATTTGTGCCGTCCTTAGTATTAGCTAGTTCATAAGTAGTGTGTAAGTTTGGGCACTGATGATCCCGTAGTTAAGTCCCATAAGCTATACAAACATTTGAACATTAGAGAACATGGATCTCGTGGTCGAGCCGCTGGTCAATGCCAAACGACACTTCGTTTCGTGTAAGGAGCGTAAACATGTAAACATTAGACGATTGAACAGTGGGAAAACGTTGTGTTGAGTAACGAATCATGATACACAATGTGGTCTGATGAACATCTGCCAGCGTGTGTTGTACAAACACTAAAATTCGGAGGTGGTGGTGTTGTGGTGTGGTTATGTGTTTCATGGAGGGGCTTGCAACCTTTTTTTTTTTTTTTTTTTTTTTTTTTTTTTTTTTTTTTTTGCGTGGCACTATCATAACATAGGCCTACCTTGTTATCTTCAGCACCTTCTTCCTTCCAACTGTTGAAAAGCAATACGGGGATGGCGAATGCATCTTTCAACACGATCGAGAACCTGATCATAATGCGCAGCCTGTGGCGGATAGTTTACACGACAATAACACCCCTGTAATGGACTGGCCTGCGTAGAGACCCGACTTGAATCCTTTGTGATGTTTTGGAACGCCAACTTCATGTCAGGCCTCACGGTCCAACATCGGTACATCTCCTCAGTGCAGCACTGCGTGAGAAATAGGCTGTCATATCCCAAGAAACCTTCCAGCACTTGATTGAACGTATGCCTGCGTGAGTGGAAGTCGTCATCAAGGCTAAGGTTGGGACAACATCACATTGAATTCCATGAACGATGTAGGGCGCCACAAATTCCTAAGTCATTTTAGCCATGTGTTCGGATACATCTGATCACATAGCGCAACATTCCACGCTCCGATCTGCAGAATGGCAGTGTTTTGTTTTCTGATAACAGCATCCTCCTGAGTAGTCGGCCCCCCTGAGATCCGAATGGGGGACTGTTTTACCTCCAGAATATTTTACCCGAGACGATTCCATCCTCATACTGCAAGTCATCGGGAAAGTAATGGCTTAGTTTCCCCTTGCTTTCAGCTGTTCGCAATAACTGGATGGGAAAGTCACATTAGTTCAGCTCAGCTCAGTCAATAATCCAGACTGTTGCCCCTGCAACTACTGAAAAAGCTTCTGCCCCTCTTTAGGAACTTCACCTTTATCTGAGTTCTCCATCGATACCTCCAACTTGTTGCACATACTGTACGACTATCTGTATCGTTGAGGCACACAAGCCACCCTACCTCGGCAATATCTATGGTTCATGGGATTGGTGTACTATCTAATATAGATCCAAATATTCCCAATATCCAGACATGACAATTATTTCCTCTCATACACAAAAAAATTGCCTCACGAAGCAACTTTAAGAAGAAATCAAATAATTACTTGATCCACAGACATATTTAACCAGAAAATTGTCTGTTGGTCTTGTGTTATTTGGTACGGTGACTGGTTTGACGGTGTTGTAACACTATGGGTCAAAAGCCTCTTATTTATTTATTGTGTAGATCATTTTCAATATTAATCTATCGATCCTTAATCTGTATACCGTAATGTCTGTAACATTACCTTCTTTCGTCACTCAGTTATAAAACAGTATTTATTTTATATTTTCTCAATGGATTAACACAAAAATCTTAATTAGGATTATTTTTCATGAAAGAATTTATAGTTGTGTATAATTATTTACAAACGTGAAACGTGTATGTATGTTTCGTGAGTTATCGTGGTGTAAGGGTTTAGGTGTGACTGTTAATTGCCCATCAGACATGACATGTGATAAATGAAAGCAAAACACATAACCCTGTACCGTAATTATCATACCTGCAGCTGTATTTTAATATCTAATAAGCTATTTTTATGCAAATTTATCAGGGGTCGGTCGCCACTGTAATATATAGAAAAATTAACTGAACCAATCCTAACCGTCGAATGGCGACAAGTCAAGATCTCTCAATGATATATTAATACACATGAAAACATAACCCACCAAAATAAGTGAGGGTTTTTAATGAGGTAAAATAATTCCAAAATAAATGATTATATTTGACAATGAAGATAATACAGCCTAATAAAAATCAAAGTCTGTGACCAGTTGCCACTTTCACAAAGCTTGGTGGTCCCAGCAATATAACTAATGTCCAAATTCTCGGTATTCCGCCAAGTTAACAGGGCTCCTTTGAAGAAAGCCCCGGACTCAAGGCTTACCGCTCGTACTTCGCCCCCGAGTAACGGTAACAAGGGGAGCGACCCTTCCACTCGCAGCCAAGTTTCCCCAGCAAGCCAGGCAGAAGAATAAATGAAATGTAGTTTCTATAAGACTGAATTTAATAAAATAAAGCTAAAACACCCATTCCCCATATCAGAGGTACAAGTACAGGCAATAATAAGAAAAACGGCAATAAAATTAAATACTGATGGATATAATAATATGCAATTACGTACAAAACATGATAGTAGAGAGAGGACAGAGACTGGAAGTTGGAAAAATTATCAGACGTTGTTGTATTAGCTGTTCCATGCACTAGGATTTAAATTCAGCGTAATATAAAAGACGTATTCAAAACGGAAATCATTGTGATGCAAGAGAAAAGTTGTTTTTGGCGGGCGAAACGTAGCGAGTACTTGGTGTAAAAGCATTGTGTGAGGCAGTCTCTCGTAAGTCTTCACTGAGAGCAGATCTGTGGAAAGTGGTGCTCATATAGCTGGTCTTTATTGTTGGAAATCTTCTCGGATGTGGGTTTCAGGAATAGCAATGGGCGTGGCAAATTACTTTGAGCTCGTATTGGTAAAAGTCCGGCGCCAAGAAGAGGAATATTGAGTTCGTTATCACCAAGAGCCACACAGTAAAGTTTCCGCCAAGCCATCTGCGCCACAGCCTACCACCGCTACCACATGAGGTTGGACAAATATTAATTTCTATTAGACTGTATTATTGTGCATCAGGGGCGGATCCAGGACGGCCTTTTTGGGGGGGCGGAGAAAGAATTCTCATCGTCAGATAAACTCTGGATCAGTAGAAAGACTCTAGTACCGGCCACCCCTTTTTACCCCACGCCCAATCAAATAAGTCTCACAGTTTTGAAGACTCAATGGAGTGCAGTGATAGCATTCTAAAAATAAAAATAAAAAAAGCCTGCTGAAAAGAGCTGCTTGGAGGGGGGAGGGCCTATAATGTGCATGATTCAGAAGACAGTTTTATCTGTGAAGTTTAGTAACAAACAATTAAAACTTAACTACGAAAATCTTCACCCAGATTGTGCCCTACGGCAATCACCTAGACAACGTCCTTATCTCATTAAAACAATTAAAATCTGAGTATCCTGCTCTATTAAGCTCTATCCAGTGATTTCATAAATGTTAGGAAATGTGGTGATTCTTAAAGTGATAAAAGTTGAAAGCAAGTGGTGATCATAAAGAATTAATATTTTATCAGTACCAGCTTATTAAATTCTAAATCTGAACAGTATAATGTACAATTGCATTTGTTGAATTAAGTGCATAAACGTTAAAGGAACGAACTAATTTTGTGACAGTATATTTTCAACGTCTACTTGCATAATTTGAAGTTAACGGATTTTAATAGAGTTTTGTTGATTTGTATAACACCACACAAAATAAGATACAAAAGATTAATTAACTGATGTAATAACAGAGTTGGATACAGCTCATTGTTGTTGATTAAGACAATCCACACATAGTTTATGTCTGTCGAGTATCTTATTACTAAAAGGCAAATATGTATTTTTTTAAGCTTGTTCAGTGTTAAAAGTACTTAAAGTTTCATTTTTCTGATGGTCCTGATAGTTAAAGAAAAAGCAGTGTTGAATACCATAGTGCACAATAGTGAGAGGTAGTTCATAGTTTTACTATTTTATTACCAATACTTTACTGATTACAATTCATTGAAAATTCTACATACTGAAGGTTATTTTGTTTATTTTATTTATGCATACTGTAATAACTTTACTAAAAAGAACCAAGTGCAACACATTAAGGACATATCAGAGCATTCAATTTGCAGAAACTTGTTTTTTTTTGCCTAATTAGGCTAGCGACCGATTGTTTATTAGTTCATTATTCCGAACTAGGTTTTATTCTTGTGCAAAAAGTAGGAAATCTATGCAGGTTGATAATTCAGTGTATGCTCTGTCAAAGTGAACTTAAACTCTGTGACTGCAGACTGATCTTAGATTCCTTATCTTTAGGTAGTTTACACGGTCAACCAAAATCCTTGTTAGGGTTATCACTATAGTTGTACCGAAGTTTTGGAGTAAGTACTTGTTGTGAGCAGTAGCTATTTGCTGGAAGTGCGGTGTAACTGTGTGTGTACAAGCTCTCCGCGATACTCTATCGTGTGTAAATCTCTTCATCCCCAAATAAGAAAAGCAACCCACATTCATTTGAACCTGTTTCATCTATTCGTCTCTTGCTCTCCCTCTGCAATTTTTACCTCTCGCACTTCCCTCCGTACTAAACTGAGGATTCCTTAATGTCTCAGATTGTGTCCTACCAATTCTCAATGATTGTCGGACTTCTTGATAAAACCTCAAAATGTCGATGACTTTCTCCATCGTTTTCGACAGAAGCACATGGTAATGTGACGGCTTTAAATACCGCAAGAACTGCTTCTGAATGGTCATCTTTTGATCGGTTGTCATTTACGTCACAGATGGTGTCAACGTCTGCATTGCTGACGCCACAACTCCCGTACTATCATGGACGCTGTGTGAAATGTCTCTGTTGGTTCTCTGTATGGAACGCTCGTCTCTGTGTACCACTAAGATTATAGCCGCTATCGCGCTGAAAGTAGTCCTCCATCTATATTATATCCACAAACTCTTCAGTTACAAAATCACGCTGTGTGGAGGCCTTGGACAAAATTTTATTTGCTTCCAACAGTGTTCGTTTCTGTTGCTATGTCCAGCGAGTGTCGACTTTCCAAGTTACACGGAATGTGATAAATAACACAGATTCTGAGACGAGGCTGCAGCTTCACCTTCATTTTCCTACTCGACTCAATGCCTATTTTGCTCTATTTCTTTTCTGTTGTGCTACATCTGACAAAATCATATATTTTCACATGTGAACGCATAGGGGTCTCTCAAGTGCGCGGATTACCACTAAGCTCTTTGAGTTCTGGTGGCAGCTTATTAAAAATGGATGCAGCACAATACTACAACTTCTTTTCTGCACTAGGGTCAAGAAAGTGAGAATCTATTTCTGTCTAGTATTAACCAAATGAAAGCTGATAACTCTTTGGAATAACCAGCTGTTATAAACAACGGACGACATCAAAGAAAATATACACTGAGAGGCCAATGTCAGAATTCCCAGGCTGCTTAACAGGGGTTGACAAGAAGTACGCGAACTTATCACAGATATTACTCCAACCGCCCGTTTCTGCCTAATATATACCCTTTTTTACCCAAAATACTAACACCATACGTCATAAACGAATGAAAATACACGAAGTAGACTATTTTTCGTGTTGAACTATCTCTTATTTCAGAAACGGTTCTAACAGAAAAGAATGCAGTATCACGTTTTTAACGAGACCCTGAACATGGGCTCTCCATAACAGCTTACTATCTCTCTGAACACCCAGACATTTTAATTGTTCAGTCTCACTTATTAGGCGCCCATTTTTTGTAATCAAAATGTCAGCCTTTGTTGAATTGCGAGTTAGATCCCATTACCCAGCCCCCGACCTCAACCAATCTAAATCCTTCTTTGGGTTCTGCAACTACAACCTTAAGGGTACAGATATTGTGCTCCTGTTCCTCTATTAACTTATTCTTGCTGCATAACTAGCAATTTCAGCAGAAGATCTCCCTAGATCGCCCACTGGTTTCCCCACTGCACTCCTTCCCAAATTTCAAACAAATCTCACACCATAATCCACTACTCACGAACCTACACTGTCATTCATGTTAAAAAATTTACAGTACAAAATCACAAACTGAAACGGAAATGCTTTAATATTCTCTTTCATTCCACACACGATAATCCTAATCAGATGTAGCGAAGTGAATAGCGTGTCTGCTTATCTCCTTTAAATGGTCGATGCCATTGATAAGAACACTGTACACGCGTTTCTTCAGTTAAACCGACAAGAAAAAGTTAGGGGCGTGAAGTTTGAGGATCGTGATGGCCGTGAAGACTTAGAATAAATAAATCTCTTCTCATCAATTACTGGGGAAATGCACCCAGAAGCTTCCGAACACTTGTGACGTAGTGTGCAAGAGTTCCGTATTTTTGAAAGGTGGCAATATTATCTTCGTCTTTAATTTCTAGCACTGCATACGAATGCAACATGTCTAGGTGGTTGTTTGACGGCATAGTTTTCTCCGCAAAGAAATTCTCGTCCTTATCAATCACGAATCATCAGTGAGTTGTTTCAAATCAGATGTAGCGTAAAACGTTTGCAGCCTCTAAGCCGTAAAAGGAAAACTTAAAAAAAAAAAAAAAAAAAAAAAAAAAAAAAAAAAAAAAAAAAAAAAACCAGTTGTATGGACTGTAGTCTTCTTTCAGTGTAGTTCTCGAGAACATGTTCACACCATTCTCTTTGGGCTCCTTAGAAGGGAGTACCGTACAGGTGCTACAGTCTCGTCCTTATTGGAAGGCCTGCCAGAAACTTTATGGTTCATTGAACTGCCAGTTGCCTTCAGATTCTGATCCCAACGTTTAATGTTGTTTCTATGTACAGACGACGATATTCAAGCTGACTAAATTTAGTAAGCCACATAACATCTTTCCTATGACCGTCCACATCTTGAGTGAAATGGTCTCACCTGCTGCAGCTATGTAATTAGCTGCTTTCCATTTAAGCGTTTTACTTAATACTTAACTGGAATAACGATGAAAATTATCTTTATATAATTATAAAGTAGAGTGTCCGTGTGTTTGCATTGCATACAAATTTACAGCTTTGTTCCAGTCTTTGTAAAATTTTGTACACTTCACCTCCAAACCAAGAGAACGGTCAGCGTAAGTGTAAGGATCACGCACAACACGTAGTTCAGGAGATTCCCGAAAAAGCTACTGACTCTTGCGGGATGTTGCACATGTCATCCTAAAACACTGCACTGATTTCAAAATGTTAAAATGTTTTTAAAGTTATGGGACCTAACTGCAGTCGTCATTGTTCACTAAACATACAAACTACTTAAACTATCTTAACCTAAGTACAACACACACATCCATGTCCGAAGGAGGACTCGAACCTCCGATGTGGACAGACCATGCGTACCGTAGCAAGGCGCCTTAGTGCGCACGGTTATTCCGCCTCGGTGCAACGATTTCAGCCATTTTGGTGCACATATTCCTTACCGTGAGGTAACAATCTCTGTTCAGTAAGATCCACCTACGAACATAGTTCAGGAGATATGATACATATGGTGCGTGGCGGAGGTTTCTTCACCAATGGCCGCACGGAATGGGAGCGTGGTGTAAGGCGTCATGCTACGGACTGAACGGCTGTTCCTGCCGGAGGTTCGAGTCCTCCCTCGGGAATGGGTGTTTTGTGCTGTCTTTAGTATAAGTTAATTCATAAGTAGTTTGTAAGTTTAGGGACTGATGACCCAGCAGTTAAGTCCCTTAAGCTTAACAAACATTTGAACATTTTTGAAAACCCTCTGATAAAATAATTTTTTGTATATCAGGCGGAACTCATACACCGCCCCCCCCAAATATATATATATATATATATATATATATATATATATATATATATATATATATATATATATATATATTGCAAACACGGCAAGAATAAAGAGAGATGCAAATTGTGAAAATGATGAAATATCGGTTTAAGTAGTTTTGTAAATCTAGGGAGTGATGAACATAGCAGTTTGGTGCAATAGATTTACAAACATTTGAACATTTTCTTTACCTTAGGACCTCGACAAAATCTACAGTTTTATTTCCAACATATTGAAATTTTGCACAATTAATCTTCAGAGTAAGACGAAGGGCATATCTATATAAAAATTCGTGTGCTGCATGGCAAAGGTTAATTTGCACACGAACGTCAAGAAAATCCACAATTTTACTCCAATTATGATGAAATTTTCTACACTTGCCCTTCAAAACAAGAGGAAGCTCGACGTATGTATAAAATTTCGTATGGTTCATGGCAGAGAGTACTATATTTACGGAATTTGTTAAAACCTATATTTTTATTCCGATCTTGATGAAATTTTGTACACGTGATCATTAGCAAGCTATCGTGTGGTGTGTGGCAGAGGATACATTTAAACACGAAAGTTGACAAACATCACCCTAAGCACTGCCAGTGCCATAGTCAAACACGCAGACGCTGCGAAAGCGGGAAAAGGCGTAACCAAAAGAAGAAAACAAGAGTGGAAGACGAGGCGGAATTGAACAGACAGGACGAGGAGGAGATAGAGAGAGGTCATGGGCGAAGAGAGACCAAGAATGAGAGAAACACAGCGAGGGGAGAGGAAGAAAATGTCGAAGAAGGAGGAGGGGAGAGGAGATGTAGTGTGTGGAATAAATAAATACCCGGGCATCGCCAGGTTTTCAGCTAGTATATCATAAACTTAAAGTGTTTTTCCTTCATTTGGTAAAGATTTTACATACCTATTTTCTTTCGTTGCGTTTCTCTGACCGGTTAAAACTGTACCGTTCAAATTTTCAAATTATGTTAAGCTTATGGGACTTAACTACGGGGTTATTAGTCCCTAAACTTACAAACCACTTAACAACTAGCTTATCCTAAGGACGGGACAAATATCCACGCCCGAGGGAGGATTCGAAACCCAGACTGTAGTGTTTGTTTGTATAGTCTATGGGACGTAACTACGGGTCATCAGTCCCTAAACTTACAAACTACTTATGAAGTACTTACGAACTAGGACGGCACAAATATCCATGCCCGAGGGAGGAGTCGAACCCCCGACCGTAGTGGCCGGGCGGACCGTGACTGGAGCGCCTTAGTCCCCTCGGCCACCGCGGCCGGCCGACCGTAGTGGCCGTGCAGACCGTGACTGAAGCTCCTCAGTCACGTCGGCCGCCGCGGCCGGCAAAACTGTATCGTTACTTTACGGTCACACTGTGTGTAAATTTAAACGGTAACAGTGAACTACAGATAGAAGCTGACAATGAACAAAAGTAACAGCACCCGAAATACCAACATGAAAAACGAGAACGTGACGAACTTCTGTAGCAACGTAAAAAAATTCATTTGAAAGCTCCTCTACGTTGTGAACGGCAGCAGACGACTTGGCGTCGAACAGCGCAGCGCTGTAGTCGGATAATAATCGACGAGATGGCACCACAGCACACAGCGGCGATGCCTTGCCTGCCTCCCGTTGTTGCACAAATCACACAGGCACTCCAGACTGTGAACTGACCGCGTAATGAGCATACGACACCACCTCACTAACTACAATACTCCATCGCAGGTCTTTTGTGGCGTTCTCTTTCATATTGCCGCACGCGCTTTTCAGAGATCGTATCGACAGATCTGTTTACTTCGCTGCAAGTAATAACACCTCATAAAGCCGAGTGTATGTCTTGCACCAGTGGTATTGCAAGTTCTCACAGGCTGTCAAAGCTATTCACGTTGTGTTCTGGAAGTGAATGCTCCCGGCTTCCTGCTTCTGCGTTCCGACAGAGATTACATTTTCGCGATGTGTTGGATAATGGTCACGCTCAGTCAAGATATACAACATGCGTCGACAAGTAGCTTTCTGAACGTTTTCATGATACTCATGAAGATAGATTACGCAGCACATTTCAAGCATTACTGAAGAAATTTGTACTCAGCTGTCTGCATTTGTAACCACTGCGATATTTCGATTACTGCTCGACGTGTCGGGTTCGGGTGTGTAAGGGTATCGCAGGTAATGCTGTCGTGTTTACGGAAGACGCAACGTCACAAAATAAAGGAATAATGTAGAGGGAATCTTAAAGAACGATGGGACTTTGTGAATAGAAATCAGAAAATATTCTGTTGCAGATTGCGAGAGTGCATCTCCAACGCTATTATATTGCAGGACCATTACTAGACATGTCTACATCTGCATGTAAATACATCTATATGAATAGAGTTTAAATCACGTTCATGTGCTTGGCAGAGGTTTCATCGTACCATTTTCAGACTATTTTTCTGTTGCTCCATTCTCAGAAAGAGCGCAGGGAAAATGAACACATAAATTAATCTGTCCGAGCTCTGATTTCTCTTATTTTCTTATGATCATCATTTCTCCCTAAGTAGGTAGTTGTCAACAAGATATTTACACATTCGCAGCTAGATCAAATGTTCAAGTGTTTGTAAAGCGAAGGGACTGAATTAGGTTGGTCATCAGTCCCTAGGCTTATAAACTACTTAAACTAACTTAAAGTATCTTATGCTAAGGACAAAACAAACACCCATGCCTAAGGTGACTCGAACATGCGACGGCGAACGGCCGCGCGCATCGTAGCAAGGCGCCTTAGTACGCACGGCTATTCTGTCGCGCCGCGGTGGAGTAGCCGAGCGGTCTAAAGCACCTCGCTGTGGAGCGCGCGGTTGCTCGCCGTGGAGGTTCGAGTCCTCCCTGGGGCATGGGTGTGTGTGTTTGTCCGTAGGTTAGTTTACATAGGTTTAAGTAGTTTGTAAGCTACGGACTGATGACCACCCAGTTTGGTCCGATAGATTTACAGACATATATATATATATATATATATATATATATATATATATATATATATTTTATTATTCTGTCGCGGCACAGCTAGATTAGAGATGCAGGGATATGGTATAAAATTATCATCTCCAAAACGAAAATAATGTCTATGATGAAGAATGCAAACAGGTTGAGTGTCGAATAGGAGGAACAAAGGACAGATGAACATTTTCAAGTACTTAGAATGTATTTTCTCTCAAGATGGCAACACGGAGGAAGAACTGGAGGCAAAGTGTAGCAAAACTAACGCAGTGAGCGCTCAGCTACGGTGTACTCTCTTCTACAGGAAGGAAGTCACTACCGAGACCAAGTTATCAGTGCAGCGCTCAATCTTCCGACCAACTTCGCTGTATGAGGATGAAATCTGGGTGGATACAGGTTACACTGGTAATAAGGTTGAGGCTACAGATATGAAACAAGCAAGGATGATTGCAGGTACTAATAGATGGCAACAATGGGAGAAGGATTTTCACAATGAGGACAAGACTTGAAGCGAACAGACTTAATTGTTGGTGGGTTCATATTCACACACGGTAAAAAACAGGTGACCTAAAAGATACATGGATTCGGCAGTACAGGGTAGGACGAGTCAAGATAGACCCTGAAGAAAGTACTTGAATTCGATCAAGAATTATTTTGAGGTAACAGGCATAATATCAGTAGAGGCATCAATGTTGGCACTGAATAGGGGATCGTGCAGTAGTTTCATAAGGGGGAATATGCTCCAAACAGTGAAAGGTATAATCATCTAAAATGATAATGACCATTCGAAACAAAGAATTGAAATTTCGTAAATATTATGTTTGTTTAATGCTTGACACGCCAACTCGTACTTCATTGCCATCACACTGCCTCTCTTATATCGCAAAAATAAAGAACGAGCTACCGTGCGATGGATTTTTCCGTTAATTCTATCTCAGCGTATAAGGGTAGTGCAGGCAATCTCTTTCGTGGATTTGTTTCATCTTCAAAGTGTTCTGCCAAAGAAGCGCGGTCTTTGGTTCATCTTTCCTATAATATTAACTATGGGCTCTTTCCAATTATAGTTGTTCATATTTGTAATACTGATTCCTCCTAAGTATACCACACGAAAGTAGCTCGAATGCAAAATGAGAAAGAGAGAGAGAGAAAGAGTCAAGCTCTCACTAAAGCTTGGCAACAAACGTTCTTAGTACTGTTAACGAGAACCGAAAAACGAGGTATTACTTGTGGTACACCGAGCACTCTCCATCGTACATCACAAAAGAATGGGAGTGAATATTCGTCATCCAGTTCCAAGTTATCCTGAAAGTTCCAATTGTATTGCTTCTCGGAAACACATTTAAAATATTTCGCAAAACGTACTGAACAAACGAGTAGAAAAACAAAGTACGCTTCGCCAAACACGAGACTCGAAAGAAAGCTACTACTTCATTGTTGTCCACTTCTGAACTATGCTGAAAGTTTGCTCGCTGGTAAATTTGTTTGAAATAAACTGCAAAATTGGAATCTAATCGACAATGAACTGACCCAATAAAAAATTGTTAGAAATGAGTGATCAGTTATGTTCATTTGTGTATCAAATATTTGCAGTGCACTACCAGGTTTTAAATTTTCAAAACCAATCAAAATTGATATTTGATGTAACAAGTACGGTAAATCATTCTGAAGTAATTATTTGACATGTTCGGAAAATACTCTTTATTCACTCCTCCTTAAAATAGACACTTTATTTGTCTCTAAAAAGTTATCACGCCTAATCATAGTTCATATATAACCGATAAGGCCGAGAAAGTATGTACATAAAACGACTCGAACGCTGTGAGTGAAAACATTCGTAGAGACTATATTCATTCGATTGTTACATTTGACTGAAGAAACCGACTGAAAGAAGAAACCGGCCTACTGACCAATCGATTTTCAATACAAAGGAAATTAAGAAAATAAATATTGGTCGTCCTATCAATACACAAGTCTCACCTTCTGATGTAAACAAAAGCCGGCCGCGGTGGCCGAGGGGATTGAAGCGTGCCATGGATATTTGTGCCGTCCTTAGTGTTAGCTAGTTCATAAGTAGTTTGTAAGTTTAGGAACTGATGACCCCATAGTTAAGTCCCATAAGCTCTATAAACATTTGAACATTTTTTGTAAACAAAATCTTATGGGAAAAAACATCAGTGCATTTGTATGTAAGTTTCAGTTATAGTGTCATCAACACAGGTGAAAAAATCATCTAACAATCTGCTATTATAGTTGTGATTTTGTTAGTGGTGGGTGTGACAAGACATTCTGTAAAAACAATACATCTGGTAGATGTTTAAGCGTGAATGGTTATACAATGGAACATTATAGATGTCCCACGGTCAAGGCGACACGAGACAAAACTAATCTAGAGCTATCCACTGAAATGTTCGTCCTTATAGCTGCAGCACGCAGTGCGTCTGCTCGGCTGTCGTTGGCCGCGTCTGCACAAGATCTACACAGCAGCCTCGTGAGCCGTCGGTGTCGCATTGAACTCAGTACGGGCTATAGCGGCGCGGCGTTAGAACTGGGCGCCGCCAGACACTTCGAAATAAAACTTGGATCCAAGATTACGGTCAGTGAGTGACACCAGAAAGCAAAATCTTCATGTCTAACTTCATAGCATTTGATCAGGACACGCGCACATAGACTAACTACACTACTGGCCATTAAAATTGTTACACCAAGAAGAAATGCAGATGATAAACTGGTATACATTGGACAAATATATAGTACTAGAACTGACACGCGATTACATTTTTACGCAATTTGGGTGCATAGAACCTTAGAAATTAGTACCCAAAACAACCACCTCCAGCATTAGTAACGGCCTTGATAAGCCTGGGCATTCAGTCAAACAGAGCTTGGATGGCGTGTACAAGTACAGATGCCCACGCAGCTTCAACACGATACCACAGTTCATCAAGAGTAGTGACTGGCGTATTGTGACGAGCCACTTGCTCGGCCACCATTGACGTTTTTAATTGGTGAGAGATCTGGAGAATATGCTGGCCAGGGCAGCAGTCGAACATTTTCCGTATCCAGAAAGGCCCATACAGGACCTGCAACCTGCGGTCGTGCATTATCCTACTCAAATGTGAGGATTTGCAGGGATCGAATGAAGGGTAGAGCCACGGGTCGTAACATATCTGAAATGTAACGGCCACTGTTCAAAGTGCCGTCGATGCGAACATGAGGTGACCGAGACGTGTAACCAGTGGCACCCCAAACCATCACGCCGGGTGATACGCCAGTATGGCGATGACGAATAGACGGTCCCAATGTGCGTTCACCGCGATGTCGCCAAACACGGATGCGAGCATCATGATGCTGTAAACAGAACCTGGATTCATCCGAAAAAATAACGTTTTGCCATTCGTGCACCCAGGTTCGTTGTTGCATACACCACGCAAGCGCTCCTGTCGCTGATGCAGCGTCAAGGGTAACCGCAGTCATGGTCTCCGAGCTGACGGTCCATGCTGCCGCAAAGGTCGTGGAACTGTTCGTGCAGATAGTTGTTGTCTTGCAAACGTTCCCATCTGTTAACTCAGGGATCGAGACGTGGCTGCACGATCCGAACAGCCATGCGGATAAGATGCCTGTCATCTCAACTGCCAGTGATTCGAGGCCGTTGAGATCCAGCACGGCGTTCCGTATTGCCCTCCTGAACCAACTGATTCCATATTTTGCTGTCATTGGATCGCGACCAACGCGAGTAGCAATGTGGCTATACGATAAACTGCAATCACGATAGGCTACAATCCGACCTTTATCGAACTCGGAAACGTGATGGTATGCATTTCTCCTCCTTACACGAGGCATCACAACAACGTTTCACCACGCAACGCCAGTGAACTGCTGTTTGTGTATGAGAAATCGGTTGGAAATATTCCTCATTTCAGTACGTTGTAGGTGTCGCCTCGAGTGCCAACCTTGTGTGATTTCTATGATAAGCTAATCATTTGCATATCACAGCAACTTCTTCCTGTCGGGTCGATTTAATTTCGCGTCTGTAGCACCGGTTCTTCGTGGTGTAGCAATTTCAATGGCCAGGAGTGTATTAGTGAAAGTTACAATAATATTTGGATAAATGTTTTCATGGTCTAAGAGTACGTCCAGTGTGAAACTACCTGTAGTGTTCTAACGTCCATCACCTCTTTTCGGAATGACTCAAACTGAGCCCTAATATATTCCTAAATAACGGAAATGTTTATTAGTTCTCAGTCTATAACGAAATCATTCCACTGTAGGTGAAGTTGAACTTATCTTATATGCTGGCTGAAGTCCATTGCGTTGTGATTTGTCTTCGGCATTCACTAAAGAAATTGATTCTACAGGATATTTTCATAAATTAAATTCTTCTTAGTTGATATGGAAATGATTTTATTTCCATTTAAACATTGCACAATCAAGAAATGCAGCAGCAAGCCAACACAGCTGCTTACAGGTTTCTGGCCACTCGGATACTCTATAACCGACTAAACAAACAATGGTTTCTCTCCAACATCTTTCTGCTTAACCACGTATTAAAAATGATGACAAAGTTTTGTAATTCACAATTAAACAATATTCTTTTACATCAAATATGCCAAAATACAGGAATTAAAACATTAGATTTAAGCTTTGACTATTTATGTCAATATATGTACTAGTTTCATGAATTTTGTATTTAAATGTAGTGCATAAATTTAACGTCATCCTTTTGACTAGTGTTTACAGTGCTCAAATTATTTACATTATGTGTGTTTTTGAAATGCACATATATTTGTTTTGCCAATAGTGTGTAGGCGTACTATTATTGTAACATATAATTTTAATGTGTTTCGGTTTGCGGTCAAATTATTTATTAATACGGATTTGTTTATGGTTGTCGTAGTTTTGTTAATTTCGAAGATAGTTTCTTAGTACCAAACGGATTATTAATTTTAGTGCATGAACAATTATCAGTATGTAATTTAGGATCTAGTGATATATAAAACATGGTCTGCCCTAATTTATTTAAACAATAGGTATATATGAAATCATGTTGTGCAATAGTTTATAACATTTAGCATTATTGTTTTTATACAAATTAGTATCATATAGTTTCAGCAATTACCGAAACTAACTGTAAGGCATTTTTAGTGTTTGCAGCTATTATTTACGAAAGTATAAAAAACTGAAAATTACGTAAAAGGTCAGGCAAAGTTATATTTAACTGAACGTACTATTTCTTAAAAGTGTTTTACTAATAGTGTAAATAGAATTTCAATCTGAAGGCGAAAGTGTGAAATATCACATGTCCGGTAATGAAGTTTTACTTTAGGTGTCAGCTATTTCGTGTTTCAATGTTGGCAACTGATTTTTAGGAGTGCACAACATAGCAGAAACGTTACACACCCCCCTACATAGTGTACCTGAAATATAATGTAAGGTTCACTGTGTACTATCGTTTCAATATGTTGTGATTTAAGTGTTATAGTGAGTCTGTATTAGTTTAGGCTAAAATAAAAAATGTATGTTGATTGTAGTCTTGCGAATGCTGGTGGTGGTTGATGTTGCATGATGCGCCGACAGTGGTCTATCTGCAAACTGCTGTTGGTGATGTAGAGGCTCTCAGCTTCAGCTGACTGTAGATACAGGCATTCCTATAACATGGTTGTATCTTTCTCAGAACCACATACTAGTTTTCCCTAACTACATACATAAATAAGCATACTGTTATCAGGCTATTGGAAAGAGTAATCAATTTTCTCTATACGCGTATTTAAAACAAACAAAATTATGGGTTCAAATTAACCCTTAAATGTTACTGAAAATTAACGAGAAATCTCTCATTTACTTTAGTTTGAATAATGAAATAGCAAGCTTTTACAACTTTCTCCTTTTTTTTTTTTTTAAGAGCATTGATATTCATATTGTAAACAGTTATGTTTGGTATTAATTCATATAAAAAGGTATTTTACTAGTTTCTTCTATGTGTACGTGTATGTAAATGCCATGATGTGAGTACTAAGCTCCTAATTCCTCTAGAAAGGGTGTTGTACATTGTAATAACTTCAAAATTTATAGTCAAATTACTAAGTGAAAGAATGACATAATTAAATAGTAAAACAATGGATAGAAACAAGCTCTCAGTGAGCACATTAAACATTTATCATTCAAAATTATGGTATAGTTCAAAATTAAAAAACCATATGCATTAATAAAGATTCAAAACTAACCCCCCTGCGAGTAGTTAGCAGTGGCAATGGTTAATTTCATAGCTCAAAACAAGCATGGAATTAAAGCAATGTGTCAGTTCTCAACTGATCCACCAAAGTGTCAAATTTTTTCCAACTTGGAAAAATTTAAAGAAAAATGAAAAAAATTTTTTAAACTGCCAAACTACACCCACTCTCAAGGCAGTAATGAATAAAAAATGAAAATTAAACCTTGCATCAGCCAAAACTGTCATATGTACAATACACTATAATATGGTCATCTTAAACCAGTATTAAATATTTTCCTATTAAGCTGTAAGCTCAAGGATAGAGATTGAATTTTACATTGGTCAACACTTGTGTGGTCTGTGTGTCCTCCCATGCTTTTAGTCACTTTTGTACTAATTATTAGCAAGTCCCTCTTGACACATCAAAGTACAACACAAAAAATACTAATGAATGATTAACAAGTGTGAAAAGAATTAAAGAATTTGAATTGTAATGCACTGTGGACGTGATTAATAGAAAGATCACAGTACATAACTGAGATAAGCATTTTCATATATACAATGACATTTCAAGCCATAAACAAATAATGAACACTTCAACATACCTTTGACTATGCATATGAGGTTAATAAATTAGTTATTGTGTGCCATATTCATAAATAGTATCAAAATTATCTTCCTTATAGGTTTCAGAGTAAGAGCAAGGTAAACTTCACAAGACATTAATTAACTTTTCTGTAGGTAGGATTTAAATGCATTAATCTATCTGAGACCGATCAACTTTTTGGATCGTGGATAAGCAAAACTATAAGCATACAGCTAAGGGTTTCAGTTAACTTCAAGTAATTCAATGCATGTATGTGGATAAACTTACACTCTGATCTTAACAAATGGACTACACACATAGTGAAATAGTACTTGGTTTTCAGGTTCAGTTAATAGATTTTTTTAAACTTCATTGGAATTATTCATGTTACTAGTATCACAACTTAAGTTGACATTGACAGAAGGTATACTTTCATATTTACTTTCAATTAATTCTTTAACTAACACTTCAGTAGATGACTTAACATTTATATCAGGGTTTTGGAACTAACATTTCTCAGTACATTAACACTATCATTTTGAGATTTCCTCAGCAGTATCAAGCAATTCAACATCTTAGACTTCAAGTACAGCATCTGTTCAGAGACTACACTAATCTTAAATACTACATCAACATTTTTCGTTGAAATATTCATTATTTTCATAGTCATTTCCTTTATGACATATCAATTCTTTCTTTTCAATATATGGAGCATTTTTCACTTCCATTTCAGTAACTTAATAACTATTTGTTCAGCACTTTCACTGACAATTCTTAACCTAATTTCTCATGAACAACACTTCCCCCGTTTCCTAATTTGTTACATCTTTTGATGACTACACAAAGACTTCCACATTAGCTAGTGGTTCATAAACATCATAACATAAAACTCCAAAATTCATAACACATTAAATAAACCCCCATCATCTACCTATTTTCTTTTTCTGTACTTAAATTCACATAGTATTTTAATTCATAAATGCTTCTCAATATTTGTTATTATTTGCAACTGTATTAACTGTAAACATGAATTCACTATTCGGTTCAAACTGTATTTCAGTATATTTACTTTTTAGCTCTTAAGTCCATTGGCCTATACACTGGCATAATAAACAAAAATCTTATTGAAAACCCCCAACTAGTATCTCATTAGGTACAGTATTATTATTTAGTTTAAAGTTCTTTTGAACTGATGGTTAACATCCACCTACATAAATTTTTGTTCATATTTTCTCAAAAATTCCAACTGGTAATAAAGTTTAGGCAACACATATTTTACGTTTCAATAAGCATAGAGCAAAAATGTATATATCAAAAGGTATGTCTCAGCTGTTTTCACTTATCAGTGGTAATTAAAAAGTTTTTCAAATAATCAAATATTTACACTGAAGGAAAACTTATAGACTAAAATTTTTTCTGTACTGTGAAAATGATTCAATAGAAGTACACAGCACACGACTGGGGACCTGAACTGTTGTCAGCAGTTTCATAACTAAAGAGTAGTTATGCCCCTAAGGTATTACATCAGTACACAGTCTGATGCATCTCATTTTGTCTATCATCAGGTAGAATAGTTAATAGTAGATTACAATTAGGTCCAAAATTAAATGCAAACAGTTGGGTCTGGTTTGCCCAAGAACCTACTTTACACCTTAGACTTTCCTTAAGCAACATAATTTCTGAAATGTCATTCAAATCTGACGAAAAACAATCATTGTCCTGTGGCATAAAATAAACAGGATGAAATTTCTTTTTAGGCCTACCAGGTAACTTCACTACTGGTAAACTAATTACATTAGTACATCTAGGAATACTCAAAATTTCAGTATGTGACTTTTCTGAAATTTCGTCTACACACTGTGGTAATTCTGCGACTGCACATTTACTTTCGATTTCTTGCTCAGGGTTATCTACGAAACAGTTACATTCAGTTTCTACTTTCAAATCAGAGTTATCAAGTTTGCTATTACATTGTTCAACATCGCGAATCTTTCCAGTTAACTCTGTTTTAGTATCCTGGCTCTGAGAATTTACATAACTTGAACTGTCATCTATTTCTTCAACATTGTCACTCGTCTGAGAAACTACTGAAGTAGTGGCTACCATAACACTTTCTTCTACACTATTGAGTTTTGTGTCTGAAATACATTGTTTTAATTCGGTCCCTGCTTCATTTGTTTTACAAATTTCAAATTTAATGGAGTTTGTTTGAGATTTTATGTCAGATATCATGGTTTTCATAGTTTCCATTTGTAATGAAAGTTTGGAGTTCATTTCTAATAAAAGTTCAAAGATTAATTTTTTTTCTATTTTCGCGTTTGCTGCCATATTACCAATCTGTTGTCCAGTCTCTTGTAAATCACTAGAAAATGGGACCTGCTACTTTCTTGTAATCGGTGTAGAACTCGCGATACCAGAACCTTCTACCCCACTGTCAAAGTTCGAAACTTGAGTACTATCATCTCCCTCCTTTGTTACTGTATCCATTTTAAAATAAGTTTTCAGTCCACATAAAACCCCTATCACACAAACAGTCACTATAAACGTCAAAAAAAAAAAAAAAAATATATATATATAAGTACTTAGCTCGTCACAAGGATGCAGCGATACAGGAATCTAGTAGTCCAAATTATTGCCATCTTCCTCCATTAAATTTCGACATCGTAGGTGTGGGTAGTATTTTAGTCGAATTCTGCACTTTTATGATGGTTTTACTGCACATCCATCATATACATTATTTTCCTTGTATCCTGAAACACATTCTTATATTAGCGAATACTCATTAAAATCGTTTGGTCACGTCACCCCTTTTAACACTTTACATTAGTGAATACGCTTTTAAAATCCTGGTCACACGGCACCACATCTAACGTCCATCACCTCTTTTCGGAATGACTCAAACTGAGCCCTAATATATTCCTAAATAACGGAAATGTTTATTAGTTCTCAGTCTATAACGAAATCATTCCACTGTAGGTGAAGTTGAACTTAACTTATATGCTGGCTGAAGTCCATTGCGTTGTGATTTGTCTTCGGCATTCACTAAAGAAATTGATTCTACAGGATATTTTCATAAATTAAATTCTTCTTAGTTGATATGGAAATGATTTTATTTCCATTTAAACATTGCACAATCAAGAAATGCAGCAGCAAGCCAACACAGCTGCTTACAGGCTTCTGGCCACTCGGATACTCTGTCCAAGACTCTATCACCGACTAAAAAAACAATGGTTTCTCTCCAACATCTTTCTGCTTAACCACGTATTAAAAATGATGACAAAGTTTTGTAATTCACAATTAAACAATATTCTTTTACATCAAATATGCCAAAATACAGGAATTAAAACATTAGATTTAAGCTTTGACTATTTATGTCAATATATGTACTAGTTTCATGAATTTTGTATTTAAATGTAGTGCATAAATTTAACGTCATCCTTTTGACTAGTGTTTACAGTGCTCAAATTATTTACATTATGTGTGTTTTTGAAATGCACATATATTTGTTTTGCCAATAGTGTGTAGGCGTACTATTATTGTAACATATAATTTTAATGTGTTTCGGTTTGCGGTCAAATTATTTATTAATACGGATTTGTTTATGGTTGTCGTAGTTTTGTTAATTTCGAAGATAGTTTCTTAGTACCAAACGGATTATTAATTTTAGTGCATGAACAATTATCAGTATGTAATTTAGGATCTAGTGATATATAAAACATGGTCTGCCCTAATTTATTTAAACAATAGGTATATATGAAATCATGTTGTGCAATAGTTTATAACATTTAGCATTATTGTTTTTATACAAATTAGTATCATATAGTTTCAGCAATTACCGAAACTAACTGTAAGGCATTTTTAGTGTTTGCAGCTATTATTTACGAAAGTATAAAAAACTGAAAATTACGTAAAAGGTCAGGCAAAGTTATATTTAACTGAACGTACTATTTCTTAAAAGTGTTTTACTAATAGTGTAAATAGAATTTCAATCTGAAGGCGAAAGTGTGAAATATCACATGTCCGGTAATGAAGTTTTACTTTAGGTGTCAGCTATTTCGTGTTTCAATGTTGGCAACTGATTTTTAGGAGTGCACAACATAGCAGAAACGTTACAGTGTGCTGCCCTGTAATGACTGCGGCTCTCTATCCACATCATCCTTCGCCTACATAAACCTCTGCCTCTTTCCCCTCCTCCCCCTCTCCCCCTCACCACTCTCCTCCTCCGCTTCCTCCATCCACTCCCCTCTCATTGTACATCTCCACCTCTCTTCTTTCTGTTCAAACCGATGGTGCTTGTGTTTTATAGTAACATTTCCTGCATTATAAGTTTATTTCAGTCTTCACTCCGCTCTATTTCTGTCAATTTCCTACTCTCCCTCACACTGTCGATCTCGCCATCCTCTCTCTCTATTTTCTCCCACATTCCTCTCCAACTCCTCCTAATCTCTGTCCATCTCCTCCCCGTCTCCACAGTGCATCATGTTACCACCCTTCCCTCTCACCCCTCACACCAAAGGAAAATTACACGTATCTGTCACCTTTAACTGTATTCGGTCAAACAATGTGTACTGAAGGATACCCTCCATTATGGATTGTATGGTGGCTCACCAAAGGTATGCGTTATCCAGGATATTAGCTACCTACATTAAAAAAAAAAGTTCAAATGTTTGTATAGCTTATGGGACTTAACTACGGGGTCATCAGTCCCTAAACATACAAACTACTTACGAACTAGTTAACACTAAAGACGGCACAAATATCCATGCCCGAGGGTAACCCCCGACCGTATTGGCCGTGCAGACCGTGACTGGAGCGCCTCAGTCCCCTCGGCCACCGCTGCCGGCACCTACATTCCAATTTTTATCCATAAGCCACCCAGTTCTTCGATGTGCAGCAATAACAAACATACTAATTGTAAGGTATCCTCCGTCATGGTCCAAAGGGTGACTAACAAAAGGAAACAAAAAGGAAAAACCTGTCAACTTCGTCCTACATGTCTCGAGAGACTCAACATGCATCGACAGCGCGCCGTGTCGTCTTCAAAAAAATGTTCAAATGGTTGTAAATCTGTGGGGCTTAACTGCATGGTTATTAGTCCCTAGCTTACAAATTATTTTAACTAACCTAAGGACAGCATATACACCCATGCCCGAGGGGGGGACTCGAACCATCGACGGCGAATGGTCGCGCGCACAGCTGCACGGCTATTCCGCTGCGACCGTGCCGTCTTCTGCGTTTACGGTATGGAGCGGGGCGTGCTCAGAGCTCTACATTCCGGCCGCTAAACTGGCCTTTCGCGTGGTCTAAGGGCACTTCACTTGCGAACAGCGCTCAGAAGACCAGATTGATGACCCAAGTGCTAGCCAAGCCCGACAGAGCTTATCTTCGGTGATTTAGTGGGAACAGGTGTTTCCACTGTTGCACGGCTAACCAAAGGTAGACTTTGCGTTAATAATGGTATAGCTTATACCGATTTCAATTCATCCAAATCCGTCCCGCCATATCAGTGAAAAGATGCAACAAATGTACTGATTGAAAAATATTCTCCATTAATCGTCGCCTTTGAGTTAATTCAAGATACGTTTTCTAGATTCCAAAAGTCATCGATATCGGTCTTGATATTTCAGAATGAAGGAGTGAGGCAAATCGTCATTGTGAAGTATCCTGCACTATTCACTATACAGAAGGTATACATGTATTAATCGAGGGTGTAAGCTAACTAAAACCATCCAGCCGTTTCGGAGTTAAGTAGTAACAAACATACTGTATACACAAAAGCAATGGATCCTTTCTAATTTCGCGTCGGGACTTACTTTTGCTCCGAAAAGTATAATTCGAAGAGGAATGGATTAAACGAGTTGTTAGACGCTGCCTTCTGGAATACTGAGCCATAGACATCCATAATGCATGATTTAGTGCACCAACTGATCTCTAGATTAAACCCAATAAATATGTCGAGCAGTTTAGGTGGTCATATCATTCGCTGGAACTGTCCAGAACGTTCTGCAAGCCAATCATGGCCCGGCGACATGGCGCATTGTCATCCACGACAATTTCATAGTTGTTTCGAACTCTGCGAATGGATGCTAATGGTCTCCAATGCAGTAAATGATCGGGTAAGATGGACCAGAGGATACACGCATTTTATGTAAAAACTGCCCACTTCCTAATACAGCCACCATCACCTTGCTCAGGGTCTTGTTGGAAAGTTGGGTACATGAATTTGTGGGGTCTGCGGTGCACCGAAACTCACCATCAGCTTCTACCAACGGAAACCGTGACTGTTTCCCGTTTAGGGTCCAAATGCATGGTCACTATTCCGGCAGAGGTACTGCACGAAATATCGTCCTGTTATCAAAGGCACTCGACTCAGGCGTCTGTTTTCGTAGTCCAATGCGCCGCACTGCCCCAACGGTTATATTCCGTGGTTCAACACATAATGATTTCCGGGGTTATTTTATGCCGTGCTTCATGTCTGTCAGCACTAACAACTAACTCGACGCAAACATCACTGTTCTCGGTCGTTTATTCTGGACGTCAGTCACTGCCGTGATAGGTAATACCTTATATTTGGTATTCTTGTCAGTCTTGCTACACTGTGGATCTAGGAATATTGAAATCCCTAACGATACAGTGTACCCTCCGCCAAGCACCTTACGGTGAATTGCGGAGTATGTATGTAGATGTAGATGTAGATGTAGATATCATAAGTTAAATGTTCCGTTCGTATAACTACATCTACGATTCCACATGTATGTTAAGAAGTCTACAAATTCTCATCGTGTGGTATTGATAAACTGAGAAACCTTTTAACATGAATTACCGAAACAAAAATGACAATTCTGACAATCTACTGCTTTCTTATACGTTGCCTATGCGATGCTGCTGCCATCTCTGAGCATTGAAATCCCGTAACTCTTGACACCTTAATGTTTAATATACCTACATATTCAGAAAAAAAAAATGAAAATAGAATAGTTGATATAGGAAGTTCATATTAACAGGACAAGTACACTCCTGGCCATTAAAATTGCTACACCACGACGATGACCTGCTACAGACGCGAAATTTAACCGACAGGAAGAAGATGCTGTGATATGCAAATGATTAGCTTTTCAGAGCATTCACACAAGGTTGGCGCCGGCATCTTATCCGCATGGCTGTAACGGACCGTGCAACCACGTCTCGATCCCTGAGACAACAGATCGGGAAGTTTCCAAGACAACAACCATCTGCACAAAGAGTTCGACGACGTTTGCAGCAGCATGAACCATCAGTTCGGAGACCATGGCTGCGGTTACCCTTGACGCTGCATCACAGATAGGAGCGACTGCGATCGTGAATGCGATGATGAACCTGGGTGCACGAATGGCAAAAGTCATGATTTCGGATAGAGCCAGGTTATGTTTACAGTATCATGATGGTCGCATCCGTGTTTGGCGACATCGCGGTGAACGCACATTGGAAGCGTGTATTCGTCATCGCCATACTGGCGTATCACCCGGTATGATGGTGTTAGGTGCCATTGGTTACACGGTTCGGTCACCTCTTGTTCGCATCGACGGCACTTTGAACAGTGGCCATTAATTTCAGACGTGTTACGAACCGTAGCTCTGCCCTTCATTCGATCCCTGCGAAACCCTACATTTCAGCAGGATAATGCACGACCGGATGATGCAGGTCCTGTACGGGCCTTTCTGGATATGGAAAATGTTTACTGCTACCCTTACCAGCATATTCTCCAGATCTCTTACCAATTGAAAACGCCTGGTCAATGGTGGCCGAGCAATTGGCTCGTCACAATACGCCAGTGGCTACTCTTGATGAACTGTGGTATCGTGTTGAAGCTGCATGACCATCTGTACCTGTACACGCCATCTAAACTCTGTTTGACTCAATGCCCAGGCGTATCAAGGCCGTTATTACGGCAAGAGGTGGTTGTTCTGGGTACTGATTTCTCAGGATCTATGCACCAAAATTGCGTGAAAAAGTAATCACAGGTGAGTTATAGTATAATATATTTGTCCAATGAATACCCGTTTATCATCTGCATTTCTTCTTGATGTAGCAATTTTAATGGCCAGTAGTGCTCATCCATATTCATAAAAAATAGAGTACTAGATACAGGAGGTCATATTAACAGGACAAGTACCTTAGTATGTTGCACAGAAATGGTTAGCATTTGAACCCTGTCTAACCGCGAGTCAGAATCGATATCATGGCGCAGCACCCCGTATCAGTAAAATGTGCCCGGAGGTCTCGTTGTCGCTCTAAACTGCAGGTAATGGACAGTGTGACTCGAACAGACGTGTAGGATGCCTCGCAGATGTATGCACGAACCGTACCGTCAAATCAGTGAGACTAAAAGAGGGCTCATTGTAGGCCTGAGAGAATATGATGTACCTATCCTGGAAATGGCTCATGTGGGACGAAGTGCTTATGCAGCGCACCGGGTGAGTGCAAAATGGTTCACGGAAGGCCGTAGACCACGACGATAGGGGTCAGGTCGCACCAGCCAGACCATCCTCGGAGAATGGGATTGAAAAGCAGAGCTGCGTCCTCTTCGACTCTGGCACAACAGTGGAAAAAGGTAACACTCCTATACAGGGTGTTTCAGAAGGGACTTTACAACTTTCAAAATTCATATTTATTTATTAAAAAGAGGTACAGAGATGTTGTTTCAAAGGAAAACACATCAAGTTTTTACCTTAAACTTGAAGTGTTCGATGTGGCTTCCGTTGGTTATCCTGCAGACATCCCATGGGTAACGGTTTTCTTCCCAAACACGCATCAGAATTGCAGGTGTAACTTGCTCAGCGCCGCTGTAGATTCTTGCTCTACGTTCCGGTAGAGTGGCCGGCAAAGGAGGTACATACACCATATCTTTGATAAAGCCCCAGAAAGAAAAGTCTAGCGGTGTCAGGTCTGGGCGGGCCAGATGGCCTCGATGTTGAGCGCCCTAAAATACCATTCATCATCGTCATCATCGTCAGGTCTGGGGAACGGGCAGGCCATGCAAATGGCGCAGCACGGCCAGTCCACTTACCTGGAAAACGGCCACTGAGAAAATCACGGACGTCAATCAGATAGTGTGGTGGTGCGCCGTCTTATATGAAGTAAACATTCCCTTCTCCGTCGCCATCGGTCTGTGGTATCAAGAATTGTTGCAACATAACCAGGCAGACTATCTCGTTGATGGTTCGTTCTTGGAAAAAAACAAAGGGGCCGTACATTTTCTTCTTGCTCAACGCACAAAAAACGTTCATCTTAGGTCTATCACGAGCATGTTGCAATGTTTCATGTGGATTTTCACTACCCCAAATCCTACAGTTATGTGTGTTAACCTTGGCCCTTCAGTGAAACGTTAACTCATCAGAAAAGATTATCTTGTCTAAGAAATGTTCATCATCAAACACTCGGTCTAACATATTCACATTGACGTTCTTACGGGCAATCTTATCAGTGTCTTTAATTGCTTGTAAAAGCGACCATCTGCACTGTCTCAACACACGCCAATATGTTGTATGTGGAACTTGCAGTTCACGAGATGCACACCGGCTCGATTTCGTAGGGCTGTTGACAAAATTCTGTCTCACTTGAACAACAACTTCGTCAGATGTGCTTGGACGACCTGGTACTTTCTTATGTATTACTGAGCACCCCGTTTCTTCAAAATATTTATGCCACTCATAAATTGTAGGCCTCCTAGGAGGATCGTTAGCATACTTGGTACGAAATTTACGTTGAACTGTTGTAGTTGACTTTGATTCTTCAAACCATAACACACAGCTAGCACGCTCGGGTCCAGTGAAGACAGCCATCTTTAACGTCACTGCCGCTAGCGCTTGTTGCGGCGCGATTCTGCACTAGCGAACTACGCGAGTCAAAACTTGATGTGTTTACTTTTGTAACAACACTAAAACCATCCCTGTTCATCTTCTTAATAAATATATATTAATGTTCGAAGTTGCAAAGTCTCTTCTGAAACACCCTGTACTATAAGGCGTAAGATTGTCTCCGTTAGTGGCGATATGGATTGCGTGCACATCGTGCTCTTCTCTGCATACCTTTGACTAATGTGCAGAAACATGCTGGATGGCAATGGTGTATGGAAGGACGTACTACCGTCTCTACCATAGGGGCACAAGGGGCACAGGCCCAGGGCACCCAGCCTGATGGGGCCCCGAGAAACTCGTTCCTTTCTACTTGGCAATGACTTTTTTAAGTGAATTTTTTGTCGCATTTATTCATTATAAAGACCAAAAAATTGTCGAAAAGTCATATATGGTGTGGCAAGTGACTTGGTTTGCTGTCTTCATGCAAAATCGTAGTTATTATTGCGGGTATTAACTACAGAACACACGGCGACATTGTTGTAGTAGACCTTGTGGCAGTCTGTTTCAGATATAACTTGGCAGAATATTGTATCCAATAGCGGCCTTCACACGACGCCTCACGGGGCTGTTGTTGATTCGCCAAGCAAAGGGTAGGTGCTTACGTCACGGAGCGTTAGCGCATACAGCCCCAGTAGCGGCGGCATCAAAGTTGCCCACAAAAATGAGGCAGCTGCGGTCCTAAGGAGGGGGAAGCCCTGCAATCACACAGTGCTGTATACTAGAGACGGACAAACCCGTTCATTTTTGGAACCTAGTCCACTGATGATCGTTTCTTTTTTAGAACCGTTCCTTTCCACTCGTTCACCGTTTCTTTTTTATCCAGTTGTCGATGTCCATGGTTTTCATAACAGTCGGAATTGCAAACAAGTAGGATGGCTTGGCTCTGTACTCACCAACTCCGTTTTACCTAAGTTAATACCCTACAGTCGATGGAGCACCGGTATAAATCGCTGTTCCTTCAATAACAATTAGCGCGCTGTTTCACAGTGATCAATAAATAAATAAATAAATAAAAATCGACAGCTCGATACTGAGAACTGCAACGTTTGACAGAAAAGGGAACGGTCGCGCGGCCACCCTGGAGCTGGAACGGGAACTGCCACGCGACAAGAACCGCCGAAGTGACCGTACCTTGCAACCAGTTCCTCGGTTCTTCCTTCACTCTTGTGAACCGTTCCTTTAGACCCGTTCGTTTGCGAAGGACACATCTCTAAAGTGTACAGAGCAGTGGCATTTGATGTTAGGACCAGTTATTGGAACTAGGAGTCTTTTTGTAACTGGTGAACTCCATATTTTAAAGTACAGTAGTTTCCAATATTTAAACACGCGAAAATGAACAGTTCATAAAAAATGAAAGTGATGACTTTCCATGCCACGTCATTGAGGAACTGCAAAAGAAATCCTACCACCGTGACTACTATCCTTTCCAGTGGAACACACACAAGATCCATTGCTTTGAAAATCGGACCAAACGGTGAGAAATACAGGATTTCAGATGTGGAATAATGCCTACAGACCTTCTTTCCACAAAAGCATGCACCTAACAAATCTATTTCGAGCGTAGTACTGAAAGCTTCATTTCAGTATTAATCTCACTTGCACGTTTATTTTAGCATCGACCTACAAAATCGTATAAACGAGGTTTCACTGCATATCATTGTGGTTTCCTGGTCACATTGAAAATTATGAGTATTTAGCCAACATGGCATTTCATATTTCCCCCAATGTATTATTGCTGCTTTTTCACACCGAACTTCAACAACAACAACGGAGTTTCTCGGCAAGTTTCCCTTTTAGCTCTGAATTTGAAAATTAAAAATTTATTTAGCACAAAAACTACTACATTTAATGAAATGCAATAATTTGGTACAGGAACATTTCCATCAATTTTTATTAAAGCATTTATAAACTGTTTGTGGACATTGGAAGTAAATTAGATTTTGTTACCTACACTCACAGGGAGTGGTATGTGAACTGCCCAAATATGGGTCATTGACATCTACTATGATTACCCTGTTCACAGTATATTTTTATTTTACTTAGTCAATGCATCTACTACATACATGTAAACGTTTCACAAGCACAGTGCCGTTTTTTGTTGCTTTGAGCACATCAGATAAATAACTGAAGTGTTTCTTATACTAAGATTTCAACGTGTAAACAATAGATGGGCATTAAAAAAATGATCGGACATACTGAAGTCTAACTTGTAGAGAAGGTGCTACACTTACAAAGATGTATTTTCTCTTATTCCAGGAGAATTGACTTTATTGTGGTTCACTGCTTGTCATGTGGAAGTTGTGTGTCAGTCTATCCACAAATGTGAGAACGCTTCTATTTATTCCGCTTTTTTCTTGGAGTAAGAAAAAAATCAGCTAGCGGCACCTACTTTTTTCTCACTTTATTTACTCTTCTTATAGTCCTAAGTGAAACCCCAGAAGTAACTTGAACTTTATCAAGGTAGCTCTTCGTAATTTACAAATCAAATCCTCAAAATTAACCAGTCAGTATAAGAACATTTTTGAAGAATTTGGCTCTTCCGATTATGAAACCGTACCTAATGATTGGAGCCAATATCATGTCACTGCCATTAGTTGTGAAGGTGTTTTTGAGGACGTACAGGCCACAAGATGAAGAACTACAAGGGCCTCCATCAGCAAGGAAGAGAGGAAGATGTGCGATTTGTGGCAGAGCTAAGAACAAATTTACCGGTGTAACACGTTGTTCTTGTCATTCTTTCGTGTCTGCAGATCACTCGAACACCACAACTGAATGTCAAAATTGTGCATTTGGCACCGATTATTTCGATTCTGAATAAAAACACTGTAGGTGTGTGATAAAATACGTAATATGTAAATAACGCACTCTGATCTCTTCATGGACTGTATAATTTTTCTCAAATATAGGCGTATTGAATATTATAATAATTCTGTTTTATTACCAAATATTGTGGCATTTAATTACATTTTATTCGTATTTTGATTTCAAATTTTCTTAAGTATCTCATATTTGAAGATTATTGTCCATTTTCGGAATAATGTTACATTTGTTATATTTATACGCATAAGGTAATTGATGTACTAAGTTATATATTAATAAATGTGATATTTCTATTTGTACATTCAACTATTTTTTGTCATTACGATTACTTAGTAGCCATACACAATGGTAGCAAATTTGCACCGCGCTGCGGCTGAAGTTATGATAATTCGCCCAGGGTTAAGGGCCCCAACACACTGAGTGCCCAGGGGCCCCTGTGAGTTTTAAGACGGCCCTGGAACGACGTCACTGATTACACGAACATCACATATAGGCCAGTCGCCAGATATGTTTAGGTCCAAAAAAATTGCAGGAAACTGAATTTTTTGTATGTTGTTAGGACAAATTAGAGTAGTATTAAACCAAGTTTTCAGCTTCGAATACCTTTAGCTTAACTTTTAAGGGCCAAAAAACCTCGACATTTTCGGACTTTATTCTGGTTTTGGCTTATAACTCGTGAACGTTACTCACACCACTATTAATATAGATAAAATATTCTAAAATTTAAGCCCAACCGCAGCTCTGTAAGTTCAATAGTTCCCGAGATACTGGACTTCAAAAATTGACTTATGTCTCCCAAAAGTTCAAATTTTCGATTTTTGTCATGTTTCGGCTAGAATATTGGCTCTAATGATCATCCCACGGAGAAAGTCGTACAAAAAAGTTATAGAGCAGTTATTTAGCTTTAATCTAAATACTAAACGAAGTCCGTAGGCACAATAGATTTCTAGTTATCGTTAAAAAACGAAAAGTTGGAAAAATCGGATTTTATATTATTTTATTCTATTTTCCGAGTTACCTACATTCAGTAAATTGAATCAGACGAATTGCAGTCCTCTTATCCTGTATATGTTAAAGAAAATGGAGGAATTACTCATTGACGATGATTATTAACGCATTGTATATAAATAGGTGTAATTTATGTGTTATTGCATACCAGTATGTTTGTGAATAGGTGTTGCTGTAAAAAACAACTTGTTTTAATAGTACTCTAATATGTCCTAACAACATACAAAAAATTTTGCTTCCTGCAATTTTGGGTATTGGTCATCCATTAAATGATCGGGACTCGTTCGTAGGGAGGCTTTTTGTTGTGCGAAGGCCTGCCTCCCTTACTCCTAGTGGTGACTTAGTGGATGTTCTATCCTCCCTACCAAACTACTTGTCTCCGAGGTCTTTCCCACTACACCCAGTTTGCCCTTAGAAACAGCCTTATTCGGATTTGTGAAGAACGTTTCAAACAGAAATCGTCTAAATCTCGATCGTCTTAGTGTTTTAAGTACTTTCTTTTTTACAATATGTCGGAGCTACCACCGTCGCATATTTGTTTCGGGGTCGTCGGGAAGTTCTTGGAGAGGGAACAGTGACAGTGAAAAAACGCGGAATTTAGACGCTGATAAAAATGAGTCAGAAACGTGAGCTTGAAAGGAACATGAGGTTTTTGTGAAATTTAAACGAAGTGACCGAACATGACGCATTCAGGAAGAGGTACGCTGTGGAATGTAATGTGAAAGCATCTGTCCAGCGAGGAGGAGATGTTTCATCTGCTCAACCATCATCTTCGTGCGGGGAAAGGCTGAGAAGTACGTAGGATTCATTGTCACATTATTGGAGATTGTTCTTTCCTTTGTGGTGAAAAATTCTCCAAGGAATATTTCGAGAAGCAGATAAAACTGACCAAATATCTACAGGATGAACTCCATCAAGTGGAAACACTGGAAGTGACAGAATCGACTGTGAAAAAAGCTAGACAAGCTGGTGAATGGAGACAACAGATTCTTCGGCGTCTTTCGTGTATAAGTGAACCTGTCGCTACTGAGGGTAAGTACCACAAACATTGCTACGTAAAATTGCACTCCTTGTAGCGATCTACTGGTGCAGGAGGCAAACGAGGGCGTTCTGAACATCCCTTCCTTATCAAAGCTATGGGGCGCATATATACATACCTTGCAGAATCAAGAGAGGTAAACCAATTTTCCATAAGTGACTTGATTGCAGAGAACTTCACATGTGATTACAAACCAGCAGTTGCAAATTTCAAGCTCATCTAAAAAACCGATATGGATAAAAAATTATTTTTGCGCAGGTTGGTCCGTTCACAGACATGGGACAAAAAATTCTTTATGAAAAGTGGTACAATCAAAGAATTAGCGATCCTGCTGAAGAGCGGCTTAGAGTTGTCAAAGCTGCAGCAGAGATTATCCTGCAGGACATTCGTTCCCAAACATTTCACACTACTCAATATCCCCCGTCAGATGCTTTTTTAAAAGACGCAGAAGTATCAGTTCCTGAACAGACGGTCCTGAAAACCAAACGTCCTTCTCTTGAACAGTGGAAAAAGAAGTGCATAGGATTTCCTCATGCAATTATGGCTGCAACGAGGCCCAAATCTTTCCTATCCTCAATTCAAAAAGCATTGGAACCTATTTGTATAGAAAATTTGGATCAAAGCACCTTGTTGAACTTTACCACAGAATGGGAATTTCTTGTACATTTACGGAGGCTATGTATTTTGAAAGTTCCGCTATCCTCCATGGAGAAGTGATCAAACTATTTGACAACGGAGTTTTTATGCATTTTGTGTTCGACAATGCAGATGTGAACGTTAACACAATTTATGGAGAAAATACGTCCCATGTAATGGATGGTATAATGATCATGACCCCTCACTCATCCGTTTACCCAGACATAAACAAACTACGTTTGAAGTCAGTTTCTGCAGAGTCTATCAGGTTCTCACACTGCCACACATATTAAACGTTCTTCTATGAGAAGGAAATCTAGCTTGCAAGCCATTTCAATTAACGAAGTGAAAATCGTTGAAGACATTTTGCCAAAATCCCCATACCTATCGTGGTTGTTTGGAAAAGCAACTAACATGCCAGGCATCCCAGAATGGAATGGATTCATGGAGCAAGTGACAAAAGATCTTCCTTACAAACGTTCAAAGATTGTATATCTCCCTTTTATCCATTTTATCCCAACAGACTACGACACTGTTTTAACATCACTTTTGGAAACCAGTTAAAGAACAAGCATTTACGGTCAGGAAACATGTTTTGTGACCTACGATCAACCACTGTACTTGAAACATTGTGGAAAGCCACCAGCATCCTCAGCTCGTCAACATAGTGTTGAGGCTTGGCGGTTTCCACAACCTCATGTCATTCATGGGGGCCGTCGGTGCCATAATGGCAGGAAGTGGACTCGAGGAACTTCTCTATTCAATATTTGCTGAAAACAGTGTTGAAAAATCCTATTTATGTACAATGCATTAATAATCATCGTCAATGAGTAATTCTTCCTTTCTTTAACATATATAGGATAAGAGGACTGCAATTCGTCTGGGTCAATTTATTGAATACTCAGATTTTTCCAACTTTTCGTTTTTTAACGATAACTAGAAATCTATTGGGCGTATGGACTTCGTTCAGTACTTAAATTAAAGCTAAATAACTGCTCTATAACGTTTTTGTATGAGGTTCCCTGTGGGATGATCATTAGAGCCAATATTCTAGCCGAAAGATGACTAAAATCGAAAATTTGAACTTTTGGAAGAAATAAGTCAATTTTTGAAGTCCAGTATCTCGGGAACTATTGGACTTACAGAGCTGCGGTTGGGCTCAAATTTTAGAATATTTTATCTACATTAATAGAGGTGTGAGTGACTTTTCGTCAGAAAACCACCCTTCAATAGTTATAAGCTAAAACCAGAAAAAAAGTCCAAAAATTTCGAAGTGTTTTTGCCCTTAAAAGTTAAGCTAAAGGATTTCGAAGCTGCAAACTTGGTTTAATACTAATCTAATACGTCATAACAACATACAAAAAATTCAGCTTCCTGCAATTTTTTTGGACCTAAGGCCATTTTTTGTCTTTGATGACTGGCCTAATGTTTTCTGACGATTGGCCACATTTCGCTTCGCTGCTGGTGAAGTGAGCGCCTTCTATGAATGCATTTGCACGAGACATACAGTGCCAACTCGTGGCCTTATCGTGTGCACTGCTATTGAGCCATGCTGATGATGATTTTATGTCCAGTTTTTCTCAAGTTAGAATACACATGTGTGGCCTTCAGCCTTTGTGTAAACTTAGTACGTTTAAATTTTCTTGTTGTTTTTTAACTAACGTTTTCACGTCATGTCTGTATCTTCAAGTATGCTAAATATTTCTCAGATTTTTCTGGTTTGATTCCGTATTTCCTATCTTGGCATGACCGATTGCACCACTTACTTTTGTAACAGTCGTTACTTCAGCTTTCAGCCATACTTTTACTGATACTAGCTTTCTTCTATATGAATTCTCATGTGTGCTTTACTTGCTTATTCTAAATTAATTTCTTTTTGTAAATTCTGTTCGCCATGGTCGCACACCATGTGTTACTTAAGAATAGGATGCCACTGCCTCCCCAGACATGAGTTCGTTTAGTGCATTGTGATTTTTAAATTTATGCTTCAACGTACCCGCCATCTCGTCAAAACGCCGCCGACGCTTTGTTTGTCGCTGCTATTAACTATTCCTACATGAGTAATGTACTTAAAGCATTATGCGCGTGTCTGTGTTTTCATCTATCTATTGTGCGTTTGCAATTTTCCTCCCACATTACCTCCATATTCATAAAGGGTAGAAATAATTTTATTACGGGCAGTAACTTTGATTTAATTCACTGCGGTTTCAGTCTTAATACATATGCAGCGGAGCCAATCAACAACAAGCTGTATTATACTCCATTGTGTTCACATTATTTTGTCCGCCGCTAGAGATAAGGCCATCAGTCCGCAGAGTCAGGACCCTCCTGCGGCAGACCGCCCTTGTCGCGGGTTGGGTTCAGTAGCCCCTGGGCCTCCTCTGGACGCTGCAGAGCCGCCGGCAGCCGCCGCCCCTCTATGAACACTGCCACTCCCCGCGTACACCGTAATTAACTAATTGCGGCCATAAACCGGCGTAATTGCAAAGGCTGAGCTTTCAGCCCCAGCGCTTAATAACCCACCTCTCCTGGATGCAGGTCTTTTTCCAGTGTTCATTACGGCCGGAAGCGTTTCACCAGTGTTTATGCAGTCGGCGGTGGGCCGTGGCCGAGACCTGCCGTTTACTGGCCCCTCATAAACGGACAACTGTGTGCAGCAAGTTTCAATCGGGTTAGCACGACTTCATCGCGGGCAGCCACGGCTGCGCAGGCTCCGTGTGTGAACTGCTACTTAACCCTTTATTTGGCAATGTTTCTCTCAGGCGCATGGTTTCTGCAACATGTTTCAAGTTTCGTCCTAGAAAAGCAACGGTGCTTGATACCAACATTTAAGCTCCCAACGTCAGAAAAGTTTCTTTACCTTCCCTGAAAAGCTTGGCAATAGTCTGAATATTTAGCAGATGCTGCAAGCGTAAGTTACTGGGGCACTACTTTCCTTTGATTTTGAGACTGCTTAGAAGGGGAAGAGTAAGTGTTGAAGGTTATATATTATGCAAAAGTGTTGGCCAATTCTTATCTGGACAGTGCAAATGGACAAGTTTCTAGGGAAAAGGAGACTCAGGAGACCACTATTGAATGTATAATTAGTCCATAAAAAGAAGAAAACAGCATCTTCTGTAACCAGTGAGTGGTACACGATATGACAGTTTTCGTTGAAACACGTCCACATAACGTGTTCCATTTAATTGACTCTCCAATGACAAATGTTAACGAGCTTCAGACTTTTTTTTTACTGTAGCAAGACACTCCACTCGCAATATGCGAGATACCAGGCATTATGTATTGATTTAGTTTTATCTGTATGTAAAACTTTGTCTATGTTGTACATGAGGCCCCAAATATGTATTAGTGTGATGTGCCCCCACTAGCCCTAGGTTTCAACGGAATGAATGAAACTTCGTATGTAAGAAAGTTTAGCAAGTGCTAGGTGTGCCTCGTCTGTTTTGTGTCGTCGTTTCTTTCAAGAACTGGGCGTTGAATGTCTCTGGGCGAGAAGTAGGTTTGTCAACTGCTGATCAGAACCCAGTCTTAGCAAATATTCCTAATGTAGCTTGCTCTTAACTCCTTGGCTGGGAATTGGTCAGGTTAACTGCCTGACAAACGGTGACGCTCTCTAGGTTCCCCTCCACTACCCCTCCTCTGGTAACGGCTAAGCAGTGGTCAAGAGAGCTATTCATTCGCTTCTTGGTTCCTTGTAGGGTAAGTACCTCTGGGTTTGGTTCTGCTGTGGCCTCGTGGCTCGACTTAGTTCAGGCTCCATAGTCATACTAATGCCTTTTCGGGAGTTTAATTCTGGGAGTAGCAGCTACACTATGCATAGTAGTGAGAGTTTGCTTAATTTCGTACAGGATTGCTAATTTTATGTCGGTTTTGCTGGAATCTGATTCTGAGGCTCTGATGGTGTTTCGTTAGCATAGGTCTTGCACTTTATAACTTTTAAATCATTTCTTCACCTGTTTAAATATGTTCAGTATCTTGTGCGTTCTTATCGTAGTTGAACTGAAATATCTTCAGGGACTCGCGGTGCCTATACTGTTCGTACTTTGTCGACAGAACATGTGGACGATATCAGACTAAGCTTTTCCATCATTCAGTGCACATGAGTGGTTAATAATTGTATAGCTAATTTACTAATGTGTTTCCTAGTGAGTGTAGCGTGATAATTGTCCCCAAAAATTGTCCATTCTAACTCGTAATCTGTGTACTTGTCTGCCCACGTATGCGCCGATTGTGTTCCCTGTCGTGGTTATTACCATTAAATAGATATTTTTCCTCTGTGTAGAAAGAACCGTTGTACATGACGAATATCGTGTTTTTAATTTTCATGAAATAGAATTATTTCACTTCTCTGAATTTTTGTGACCGAACTCTGTATTGTGATGTAGCAATCTGTTACGTTCCTTATCTAATAGATATCATTCCTCTGATCAGAAAGAATGGTTACACGATATATTTCGCGATCTTATTCTCTTCGAAATTGATTTTGTCAACTTTATGCCTATTTTGTGTTCCAACTTAGTAGATATCTAACAACTTTCAAAATGTTCAAATGTTTGTAGAACTTAGGGGACTTAACTACGGGGTCTAACAACTTTAACCTTCTGTAGTTATCTTCTCCCTGTGCTAAACGAACACCAGAGCGACCGTTTTTAGATATTATTTAATGAAATCTTGATTTAATGTATGGTTAGAAATTCTAGGGAAACTTTAACTTCCGTCTGTACACCGCACTTTGTGGCCTTAAACCAAGTGCGTTTGTTTCTGATAGTTTATCACTAAGCCACTAGCTTGACACGTTATGGAAGCAAGGTACTACTTCATTGTGCGCGAGTGAACCTTCGATCTGCATTCTCCACATTGCTTGGCTCTCGTCTTGGTGTATTGGTGTCGGGTGCCTGGTAAGTTCCTGTCTGGCTTGGGGTAGGAATCTGTGTGTGAATGTGCTGCAATTCCTCCGTTCCCCCCTATGAAACGTGATCGTAAATTAACCTGTACTCAACTTTGCAGGTAGGCAATTTTAGGGCCATGTAATTGTGGATATTTTGAACAATTTGTAAGGTGTGTTTTTTTATTGTAGTTTTAAAAAAATGGTATTCCCCCCCTTGTTGTTCTTGTTTTGACAATAAATTAATTTGTTAAACTATAACTATATGTTAAACTATAAACTAATTTAAATTCCACCCTCATCATTTATTTTGGATTAATGTGGCGTAATTTGTTGTACCTTGTATCTCTGCTCCCTTCTGGAGGAGACAATATTTGCGTTTCCGTTGCCAACATTTATGATTTCTAATTTAGATCCATGACTGCGGATCATTATTTAATTGTGTGCAGTTTCCTCTAAAGATTACAGTAAAGATAGAACTGTTTGCTGAACTTACAGAATCAGAGTTTTGCTTAAGGGAACTGTGAATATCGCCGTAATTAGATTTTGTGAGCAAGCAGTCAATTGTTAACTTAACAAACACGGCTAGTTAACAGTCAAAAGAACGGCGGGCGAGTTTCATCGTCACTTGTCACTTTTTGGCTCAGAGGGTATATGTAGGTTTTGTCTTCACGGGGTATTTGACTGCAAAATGAGGAAGCTGTAGGATTTGTTTTGAACTGCGCCAAAAAGAACATTTCACAGTCCAAAATACAATAATTTCTACAGCCATAGCAACAACACTGTAGTATTTATGTTATAGCACCGATGCGCTTTTTGGGTAATTTTACTTACAGGCAAAAAACTATATTTAGAAAATATTCATATAAAATTTTCACATGCCCCTACATGTCTAATTCAAGTAATTTAATATTTTTTCTTAGCGTGATTTCTGTGTGTGACAAATAAAACCTCATACAAAATTACTGATATGGTTTCTGTTCTTTGAGACAGACCCGAATTATTGGTATGATGTCTGTTCTTTTCTACAGACACCACATCAATAAATGTATATAGGCCACTAACAGGCAATCGACAATTTCTGTGCAGATCCACAAATATGCTCGCCCTCTTCCGGGAATCGAGTATAGGATGCGAGCAAGAGAATGTAATGGACATGGGGCACTATCATCGCTGTGTGCTAAAAGTTGAGAATTTCGGTAGGAAGGGAAGCGTGTCAGAAGAGCCCAATAAATTTTATTATAAATAAAATAAAATAGAAAATGAAAATAAAATGAAAGTAAAATAAAATAAAATTGGAAGTGGAAATGGAAATGAAATTGGAAATGGAAATGGAAATGAAAGCAGAGCCCAGAATTGAACCATGAACAAAGATGAAAGACGAACACAGTTCAGCAACCAAATATTCAATGATAATGATAATAATAATTGGATAAGGTGAGCGCTGGCTCGAAGCGGGATATCCGGGTTCGAATCTCGGTATAGCACAAATTTTTACTTTGTTGTTGACTTTACTTCAGTTTCCTGAAACGGTCGAGTTATTTCAATGTTTCGAACTTGTACATGGTGTTTCAAAATTCGTTTGCAAAATCTTGTGGCAGCTTCTTGATAAGAAATTCGTATAGATCGCTTTAGGTTAAAGTTGTAAGTTATTGTACCTTAACTCTCGATACGACATATGATGCCCGAATTTGTTTTACTTTTGTAAGAGAAGGTGATAGTTTAAAATGGACATTCAAGTCCCACCATATACGCGTGGAATATTCCATCTCTTTGTGCATGCACTGTGAACTGGGAAGGACGGTAATTATCTGGTAATGAGGCGGCACATGAGGACGTTACAATGCGTTGACCCGATTGCATGCCGGTGACGTCCCACCTGGAACATACATTCGGGCCCAAGTAACCTCAAAAGCAGGGAATTTTTATGAAGGGCTTTCTCCGTTCGTTTGAAACTCTTCAGAAAAACGTGCTTGGGCTGACTGGACATTGTATTACAATTCTATGTTAAGTTAACAGGTACTGCAAATTTTGGTAATACGTACAGGCGATCTACTCGTGCTTCTTAATTAGTAAATCAGTCAAAGATCGAACTAATAATTTATTTAGTTTCGGCACATTAAGAGACCATCTACAGAGCCATGTGGCTCTGGCTGGACTACTCGGAGCCGACGTGCGGATGTACCGCTCGGTAAAAAATGTTCAAATGTTTGTATAGCTTATGGGACTTAACTAACGGGTCATCAGTCCCTAAAATTACAAACTACTTATCAACTACCTTATACTAAGGACGGCACAAATATCCATGCTCGAGGGGGATTCGAACCCCTGACCGTAATGGCCGTGCAGACCGTGATTGGAGCGCCTCAGTCCCTTCGGCCACCGCGGCCCGCTTGATAACTGCAGTTATAGAGCCATGAGTATCTGAATATGGCCTGCTAATAGTCCGAAAATAGACATCATTTGCATAAATCATTATCTCCATTTTTGACTGACTTACTAATCAGAAAATACCGGAATACTTCTGATCGAAGTGAATATGGATAAATGCCATATATACAGGGTGTTTCACTAAGTGTGTTTGCCTCTGCAACTTATAAAATAATAGGTGACGGGAAATTTTAATGCGTTACGTCAACACAAGAAATGTTACACTTTCGGCGGAACTATGAGCATAGTTTATTGTATCATTTTTCCAAAGAGTTACAGCACAAAGATATAATTTTTTTTAATGGAACAATAGTTTTTCCTATCGTGCATTGGATTCGTTCAAACCAGCTGCGTCCAAATCAATTTAAACTACATTCCTATCACTGTTAGTTTGGGAGCTACAACCCTTCAAAGTTTAGGGGGCGGATGCTACGACAGCGTAGCTGACTGGCTGATGTTCATGAGACAGTGGGTCGTGCCCCAGGGGATAGCCACTCGGCCAGTCAGCTACGCTGTCGCAGCCTCCGTCCCCAGAACTTTGAAGGGTTGTAGCTCCCAAACTAACAGTGATAGGAATGTAGTTTAAATTGATTTGGACGCAGCTGGTTCAAACGAATCCGATACACGATAGAAAAAAACTATTGTTCCATTTATAAAATTATATCTTTGTGGTGTAACTCTTTGTAAATTGATATAATAAACTATGTTCATAGCTCCGCAGAAAGTCTAACATTTCTTGTGTTGACCTACCGCATTAAAATTTCCCGTCACCTATTATTTTATAAATTACAGAGGCAAACACACTTAGTGAAACACCCTGTATATAACGGGTAGTAAGCATGAGTACTATTGAAATGAAGGGTTCTCAAATTGATTCCGTATTTCTTGATTTCCAGAGGGCTTTTGACACCGTACCTCACAAACGGCTTTAAATCAAATTGCGTGGTTTGGTATATCGCCCCAAATTTGCGAATGGATAGGGGATTTCCTGTCAGAGAGGACACAGTTTGTAGTAATCAATGGTAAGACATATACTAAAACAGAGGTGATATCGGGCGTTCCACAGGGTAGTGTTATTGGTCCTCTGCTGTTCCTTATCTACATAAACGACTTGGGAGAAAATCTAAGCAGCTCTCTTAAGTTATTTGCAAATGGCGCCGTCATTTACCGTCTAGGAAAATCATCTGAAGATCGAAACCAACTGCAGAACGATCTAAATAAGATATCACTATGGTGTAAAAATTGGCAATTGACTCTAAATAATGAGAAGTGTGAAGTCGTCCACATGAGTACGAAAAGAAATCCGTTAAACTTTGTTTACAAGATAAATCAATCAAAAGTGAAGGCCGTAAACTCCACATCATACCTAAGAATTACTATTACTTTAAACTTAAACTGGAAAGAACACGTAGATAATGTCGTGGTAAAGGCGAACCAGAGACTGCGATTTATTGGTAGAACCCTTAAAAGATGCAACAGAACTACTAAAGAGACTGCGTACACTACGTTTGTCCAACCTTTGTTGGCATATTGCTGCCCAGTGTGGGATCTTTATCGGTTGGGTTTGACGGAGGACATCGAAAGATTCCAAAGAAGGGCAGCTCGTTTCGTATTGTCACAATACAGGGGAGACAGCGTTACGGAAATGATACAAGATCTGGGATGGGAATCACTACAACGTCGCTTATCGCTGCGGCGTCGGTTACTTAAGAAATTCCAATCGCCAACATTCTCCTCCGAATGCGAATATATATTGTTGACTCCTACTTACATAGGTAGAAAAGGTCATCAGAATAAAATCCGAGAAATCAGAGCTCGAACGGAGAGATTCATGCGTTCTTTCTTCCCGCGCACTATTCGAGAATGGTATGGGAGATAAATAGTGTAAACGTGTTTCGATGAACCCTCTGCCTGACACTTAAATGTGATTTGCAGAGTATCCCATGTAGATATAGATGTAGAAGAGTATTTCAGCATACTGATTATGAGCGGATATGTGAATACGTGACACTAGGCAGCTGTGGGCGGCGTATGCAACCCGCTCGACACACTGGCGGCACGCCACGTTGTAGCTCACAGACAATACGTTTACGTGTGACACATCTTCCGGATAACGAAAACACAATTTCGTAAACCATTTTTCGCTCTCGTGTTTATATGTTATAGCCTGAATGGGATTTCCCAGCCCACTTAATATGTCCGCAGAAAGAAACCAGCCGATTCAGTTCCTGATTTAAGTTACGTAGACACACTGATTCATTCTCACTCTAATATTTATGCTTTTCACAATATAAAATTTCCCTCTGTCACAATCATCTAAAAATTCTTAACAAGAAAACACAATCCGACAAGCCAAGAAAAAACGGTTGTGTTTACGTAGGCACGAAAATCGATTGTGGAACTGGAAAACCGCTCTACGGAGCTGGACTTCCAGAATCGATTTTGGAGTATTTACATGACCCACCAAAAGCGGAATTGGGAAATCGGTTTACGAAATCCGGTTTTGGGAGCCCATGTAAACGGGGTGGGAGGTTCCCAGAGGTCCCTCACGCAAAGAGCGTCCCACAGTGCCCCCAGAAAGCTACAAAACCGAGAAGAATCGGTTCTCGACTTTTGTCAAGATCAGTATGTAGTTTCTTTATAATAGAAAATGAAATAAGGTAAGAAACTTTATTGTCTATAATACAATATAAAATCTCCAACAATATCAACTTTATAATTAATAGGGGAAGGTCGGGTAGCCACGGACACAAAAATGAATTGCTAATAAAACAACAATAAACAATTTTTCTGTATTAACTTTCATCGTAAAATGAAACCAGTAACTTCTTTAGTCATATCATTTAGAACTAAGCATAGATAATAATTTTTATGAACTATCTTAAATACACTTTTGAATCAGTTTATTGGCACTAAAAAATTTGGAGGGTAGCCCCGGATACAGCATTCATACAGCATTCTTGGCCTTGAAAACATACAATTGTAATAAATATCTCAAGCATCTACATAAAATCAGTTTTCATGGTACCAATCCTTGCAGTTATAGCACTGAACACAGTCTTCTTCGAAGATTTCGCCACATGTCTGTCTCTTTTCCTTGATCCTCTTCGGAGAGACTGAATATTTGTCTTTGCCATGAACATTTCTTTAGTGCATTTGCGTTTTTATGTTTTTTCGGCTTGTCCTTTTTATTGCATTTCATTTTCTGTCTCTCTTCTAAACCTTTTTTTATATGGAGATGACTCTTCACTTTATTAAATCTATAAGGGATTTTCAGAGCTTTCGCAAGATCAAATGCTAATTTCAAAATCTCTTCTTATGGGTGAAAACCGCCAACGAAGTTAAACAAAAACGACAAACAATTTTTGCGCGAACAAAATTCACCGTTGCGAATAGCTCGTTCGGTGCCTATGCCACAACTGACTTGCATGTGTTTTTACTTCACAGGGCGCGCATTTCAAATGCAGTCTCGCCAGCGAAACGTGCTTGGTTTCTTAGAAATTGAAACGTCCGCGGTTACCCGACCTTCCCCTAATCCCTACTTTTGTCAAAATATACAAATAAACATCAGCATTCAATTACTTCTTTATTCTAGTGTTCATCACACATGGCTTTATCAAGAACAACAGTACCATACCAGACCAGTTTTGGCCTACTAATGGCCCATCTCCAAATCCAATATGGCTTCGGCTTGAACTCCATGCAGCGGAGCAGTTACTAAACAACATGGCCTGTTCAAATGCTGCGTCGGGTTCAAGCCGAAGTCACATTGGATTTGTAGATGGTCTCTTATATATTAACACGTTCACTGCGTCTGACGCTTTATAAGCATTTCCGCGATCAACACGCCAGTGCTGCCGACGCTTACAAGCGTTTCCGCGATCACCAAGCCAGTACGGGCAACGCTTATGAGCGGCGCGTTCGCTAGCTGAGTACTCAGTTTAGTTTGTTCGGCTGTGTACTCGTGTTAGTATAAGCTACCAACGAAATTACAGGTAACTTTTCCTGTCTGCAGTTGTGTGTTATCGTCTTTAGTCGTCTGTGCATTGTTTGCAATGGCGGCGAATCAACCGACACTTCGTGCTCGAAGTACAAAATTTCTACTCTGCTCAGATTCCCTTAGTGCCCTCCAATCACTGCTGGTCATGTACCCGGCTGAACCTATAATACAATTGATCCATGACCAACTGTACCTCCTCCAACGGCGGGATAAAGAGGTGTCATTTCTTTGGGTACCTGGGTATGTTGGGATATGGGGAAATGAAGCGGCTGATGTGGCTGCCAAGGCGGCCTGCGGTGACCCAAATGTCACAGAGTGTGCCATTCCCTTGCGGGACGTCTACTCTGTGCTGCGCCAGAGGTCCCTTCAGTTGTGGGAGGAGACGTGGCTGGCAGTGACAGGTAATAAACTGCGGTTGGTTAAACCAACTGTCCGACCATGGCGAACCTCCTGCCAGCCATTCAGACGTTTCGAAGTGACACTGACGCGACTTCGCATTGAACACAGCCCTTTGACCCACAGCGTTTTATTCCGTCGGGACAATCCACCGATTTGTGATGCTTGTGGCGTGCAAATCATTGTACGCCACATTTTAATTGAGTGTATTTTATATCGTGCAGCTAATCTTGGCCGTGCCCTACCCACTGTTTTAGCTGACGACGAGGCGAGTGTGACGAACGTTTTACAATTTTGTGAACGTTCCCGACTCTGGCCTAAGCTCTTAGGCCCGGAGGTTTTCGTGTGTTACAGGAAGACTCGCTGATGCCTCTAACATCAGCAATCAGCGTCCCTCTATACTCGGACATTTTCGGTTAAGGACTTGGAAGGTTGGGTACTTCAGTCTGCCAACTTCCATCGCTGATTGGCAATATGTGTTCGTTTTGTTGCCAAGACCTACTTTAGTTATTGTTGTCTAATTCTTTTGTCAGGGCGCTAAAAACCTTGCTGTTGTGCGCCCAAAACATCCTATCCTATCCATCCGACACCAGATCCTTCTAACCCGATAAAGAGTAGGAAGAGTGAACAGTATACTAACCGTGAGCTACTGAGTGTGTTAGAAGACTAATTCTTTCTTAATGGAGCGGATTTATCGCTTTTTTTTTAATTTTATTTTCTTTCCAGTTTGCAATAAAATCAGTAAATCAGAGGCGTTGTTAGAATTGTTTGCAATAAATGCATATGACGCTTATATACCCATTAGATTTCTATCTGATTATGCTGAAGCGATAGCTCCTTACTTAACAGTCATATACAACCGCTCTCTCATAGAAGGATCTATACCAAAAGATTGGAAAGTTGCCCAGGTCACACCTATATTCAAGAGGCAGTAGGAGTAACCCACTAAACTACAGGCATATATCATTGACGTCAATGTGCAGCAGGGTTTTGGAACATATCCTGTTTTTAAATATTATGAATTATCTCGAACAGAACGATCTATTGACCCAAGGTCAACATGGATTTAGAAAATATCGTTAATGCGAAGCACAACTAGCTCTTTATTCACAAGAAGTGATGGCTGCTATCGACAAAGGTTCGCAAATCGATTCCGTATTTCTTGATTTCCAAAAAGCTTTTGACACCGTACCTCACAAATGGCTTTTAATCAAATTGCATGGTTATGGTATATCGCCCCAAATTTGCGATTGGATAGGGGATTTCTTGTGAGAGAGGACACAGTTCGTAGTAATCGATAGTAAGGCATCGACTAAAACAGAGGTGATATCGGGCGTTCCACAGGGTAGTGTTATTGGTCCTCTGCTATTCCTTATTTAGATAAACAATTTAGGGGAAAATCTAAGTATTACTAGGAACTACTATTACTTCAGATTTAAATTGGAAAAAACACGTAGATAATATCGTGGGAAAGGCGAACCAGAGGCTGCGTTTTATTGGCAGAACCCTTGAAAAATGCAACAGAACTACAAAAGAAACTGCATACACTACGCTTGTCCATCCATTTTTGGAGTATTGCAGCCCAGAGTGGGATCCTTATCAGGTGGGTTTGACGGAGGACATCGAAAGAGTCCAAAGAAGGGCAGTCGTTTCGTATTGTCGCGATACAGGGGAGACAGCGTCAAGGAAATGATACAGGATCTGGGATGGGAATCATTACAACACCGGCGCTTATCGCTGCGGCGTGGGCTACTTACGAAACTCCAATCGCCAACATTCTCCTCCGAATGCAAAAATATATTGTTGACTCCCACTTACATAGGTATAAATGATCATCAGAATAAAATACGTGAAATCAGAGCTCGAACAGAGAGATACAGGTGTTCTTTCTTCCCGCGCGCTATTCGAGAATGGAATGGGAGATAAATAGTATAATTGTGGTTCGATTAACCCTCTGCCAGGCACTTAAATGTGATTTGCAGAGTATCCCGTGTAGATGTAGATGTAGATAAGCGTCAGACAGCATGTAGCATTTATCACATGATCGGCGTGCAGCGAAAGCGTATTTGTATATCTATATCTAGCACCACTTCTTCCGCAGACGTTATATTCGCTGTCAATATTACGTACGTGCTCAACATTAACTTCAAGGTTACGCAGGGATATGATTTTAGCTCTTAGTGCACCTGCGCTTACAGGCGTCCGCCTAGAGCGTAGTGACTCGCACTGGTGACCGCAACGAACGTGTTAATAATATCGTGATCATTGACTGTTTACAATTAAAGGGATAAAGGTACTGACAGATCCGTAATTTACATAATCAAAATCAGCTTTATACTCTATGTTTATAAATGAATATCGGGATTTTAAGGCATTATACTATTTATTGTAAATAAAAACATACAGTTATAAATGACATTTCAAATGAAAGAGCAACTCAGACAGTTTTGTTTGGCACCAGTGCATTATCCTAAACTAAGTAGTTTTGTGCCGTATCCCGGTGGAGTGAATATGGGCCTTTCTTTTTTGGTGAACCTACTGGCACTTATTACCTTCATACACTAGAGAAATTGCTCTTCCCACAATTGGACGAAGATGAGCCAGAGAACTTCATTTTCTACCAAGCGGAACAATTTGCCATCCTCAATGCTCTTGAGTTCATAAATAATCTCTCGAATACTGATACAACTGCAGTAATTCACACCGACAGCAGGATTACTTTGGACTCTTTGCGAAATCCGAAGAACCACAACTTGTTGATTGACGAAATAAGATGTAAAATCAGAAGGCTGCAGACACACAACTGGCTGGTGCATATCGAATGGGTTAAGGCACATCAAGGGATATGGGGAAATGAACTAGCGCGCAACTTTGCTAAAAGAGCAGCTCGATCACGACAATCAATACGCTACAACAAAATACCTACAAGTGCCGTAAAGAAGAAACTTCGAGAAGAGTTCAGGAACAAATGGGACATTGAGTGGCACAGAACAAACAACGGGGAAGCACTAAACCGTATTTTCTTACGATCCGACAACGTTTACTGATTAAACTTCCATTATCTCAGAATTTTAAAGCTATGTTAACAGGTCATGGGAAACTGAAAGCCTACTATCAGCGGTTCAAAATAATTGAAGACGGGACGTGCACATGTAACAGTGCTGTCCAAACTATTGACCGCGTGCTTTTTGACTGCTGCAATTTATTGAAAGAGAGGTACCATCTCAGGAAAAAAATAGCTGCCAGTGGAGGAGGATGGCCCGTCAGTAAGTATGACTTAGCACTTAAATTCACTACAGACTTTTACAATTTTTGTAATTCAATAAGATTTCCTGATGTATAAAATTGTTTGTTCCTTTGTAGACCCTGTCAACTTATATACTGTACTTGTGTTTGCAAAAATATTTGATGTAATCGCCTGAATCTAACAATCAAACGTGTAAAATTACTATATAATGGGACATGTTAAATAATAAATAAACAATTAAAAAAGATGGTGCGCCACTTCACTGGCATAGCGAAGTACGCGATTGGTTGAACGTCAACGTACCCAAGCGCTGGATAGGATGCAAGGACCCATTTACAGGGCTTAATTGCATGGCCTCCAAGTACACCACGTACGCCACACGATTATTTCATTTTGGGCTTCATCAACGATCGTGTATACGTGCCTCCGCGGCCAGCTGACCTACCTGGATTAAGAAACCGGATTGAAGCAGCTGTTGCTACAATAACTGAAGACACATCAACGTTTGGGAAGAACTCTGCTATAGACTTGATGCGTGACGTGTGAGGAATGGTGCTTACCTTGAACATTTATAAGGTTATTGGTAAAAAGGTTTGAGTTGATCTTTCATTTGATATATCATTTACAACTGTAAATTTAATATATTATTAGCTGAAAACCCGTCGTTGCCCGGGTATTTGTTTCAAATGTTCAAATGTTTGTTAAGCTTATGGGACTTAACAGCGGGGTCATCAGTCTTACAAACTACTTATGTACTACCTCACAGTAAAGACAGCACAAACATCCATGCCCGAGAGGAGATTCGAACCCCCGACGGGGAACGGCCTCGCGCATCGCAGCAAAGCGCCTCAATGCTCTCGGCCGCTCCGCCGCGGCGGTATTTGTTTATGTATTCCCAGTATTGTGCTAGTACGTCTCATATCCCTTCTCTCTCCGTCCATCTCCTTTTTTTCTAAAAATATATTTATTGAAGAATATTTAAGAAATAAGACTGTCTTACATAGTGTACAAAATGACCAGTATAGTATCCAAATAAAGAAAGATAGTAGTCAAACTACAAAAGAAATATATAATTCGCACTATCTCATATTTATTTAGTTATATGTTATACAATTGTATAATTTTTCATGTATATATTCATTTGTATAACTGCTGTATCTCTGTAAAATTTGTTGCGAAAGCAATTAGTAGTAAGGAAGGAACAGATTCAAACTTGGTGCGGGATAGGAAGGTTTTCCATGAACGTTACTGTTTATGTGCTCATATCTCATGAATTACGTGCCGTACTGTGATACAATTTCGATACTTTCAGCTATATGTGTGTATACTGCGTGTGATACAATTTCGATACATTCAGCTATATGTGTGTATACTGCGTGTAAAATTTCCTGCGGCTACAATTTGTAGTGTAGAAATTATAAATTGTAACGACATACCGAATGCCGTAGTTTTAATCTATGAACAGCGAAATAGTAGTAAGCGAGAAACTTTTCTTCCTTTCATAAATTTGCTATGGTTGTCAGCGAGAGAAAGTTCAATACAAGTTAGAAATTACGTTTAAAGTTTATTGCAAGTCGGTAAGTAATCACGTTGTCAAATAGTAGACTGATGAAGTCACACTACTCACACCACACGTGCCGCAAGACTGGGAAGTTTCATTGTTTATAACGTCATATCTCCTGAACTATCGGCTCTATCGCAAAATACTTTCTTAGCTAACGTCGTCCACCTATAACCTATATTCCTACCAAATTTTAGGTCCACAGGTGAAGTAGTTTTCGAGATTTCGTGTGAGTGAGTGAATGAGTGTCCTTTCGCTTTTATGTAGAATAGATAGAGATATATTGTAAAGCATTAAAATCCCGATATTTATTTATAAACATCCTTTATTCTACTGGTATATTGTAATAAATGTCCGATGGTCCTTAGTTTTCAAGTTATTCATGGAAGGTAACAGTTCAGGTGATTGGAGATTATCAACACACAATTTCTGTAGCTCGAAATATCTACGTTTTTCTTCTAAACGCGCATCTACTTGTCAGTCACAGACTGTAGGAGACTTTATAATAATCCCTGTAGGCTTCGAATTTCCACGACACGTCAGTGAAAAGTTTCTGCATTTGAATAGTCTGCTGCATGACCACTTGTTTACAGTGACCTAATTAGGACCTAATTACAAAGGAACGTACAGGAGTGGTCTTCCTCTACCTATCCATATCTCGTGGTAGGCAGGGGGAGATTGGCACAGAAAGGCTGGGTGATGACAGAGGAAGGGGGCGGGATTGATCGTTAGAGGGGAAATGCAAATGATAAGGAGAAGGAGGAGACGACGAAGGAGGAGGAGGAGGAAGGAGATGGAAGAGGAGAAGGGGGAGAAGGTGGAGGTAGAGGATATAGCAAGACAGCTGCCCAAAACAATATGCAATTAGATGTCTAGTTGTGCTCGTGTTGTCAGAGCCACGACAAAGATACCACAATTAACATTTATGGTAGCGAAATGCTATAACATCTCAGCAGCTTCCAGACGAAATAATTAGAGGTTCAGTAGGTCCTTTTGTCTTCGTAGGAGGATTCCATACGGAAAAAAGTCCAGATTTTAAACATGAAATGATGCTTCAGTAATAGCGACGAAAAATATGACTTTATTACACTTTAGCTTCGATGGACAAAATAAACACTCTGACGTAACTCCGCAATCTTGGCTCACAGATTTAAAAGAATACAGTCTTCACTTTCTTAAGTACATTGGAATTTGTATTTGACGCTGCGTGTCAACTGTGGTGTGTTAAAACGTCAACTGGCCCAGAATTCAGGCACACTTTGCTTTTATAGAAATACCAAAATCGTACATTGTCATCTTTGGTTTTGGACTAAATTAGATACACAAATATTGAATTTTAATATTAAATCATCAGCTAATATGTCTTTTACAATCATTTAAACCTCGTGACATAGAGAGATACGATTATAAACAGTCTAATATGTGAATTTGACAGCTTAAAAAGCATGTTTACAAATTCGTGATAGAATATATTTTGGATCCTGTGGTAATTTTCTAAATTATAATATAAACTTCAAATACTCTAAAATATAATTAATTAACTTCAAATGAGTGACAAAATCGGTCTTATTCCATATCAGGCGTCTTGGTGAAATAATAAGTTTTAAAATCTTTTATCTGATGAATAAGATTATGTAAAGTGTCGTATGACCAGATTACATGGGTATATCCTCTTTTATCAACTGTTAATGGAAGATTCCAATATCAAACATGTGTCAAGATACTGTAAGTAATATCATGATTTATATATTATGTGTGAATAACATGTCTTAACATTACGTGACAACCCCCAGAATATTGAAGGTTATGTCATTGTATTACTCAAGGAGGTTAGAATAAAGAGATATAGCATTACCTATGCCGAGCACATACTGCAGTTGAAGCCTGTCCTCCATCTTAGTCAGTTTCGGAATGCTATTTCTCCGTGAAAACTATGCGTTACCTCGACCCTCTTATTGTTAATGCATACAACTGACAGTTACTGCAAAGTATGTACTTTCAAAAAGTATACTTTCTTGAATAAATAGAAAGAAATACTCAACATAATATATCTGAAAATTAAATTTTTATCGATTAATTTGGACTCTTTTAACACGTTGTACATCACGACAAAACCGCCTGACGTTTTATTCCTGTTATAAGTGACATAAAACATTAGCTCTATAATTCGAACACTTCTCCAAAACTTAGCAATATGGCGGAGGCAGGCTTCGCATTTCCTACGTGATGGCGTCTCCCTGTATTCTAATCTCCTTGATATTACTGTTAAACTGTGTTTCACAGGCTGAAATTAAGTATTTGGTGTTTCAAGTTATCGGTATCGAACAATTCAATTTAGTTTCATGGTATCGGATTCTGCCTGGGCATCTGTACCTGTACACACCGTCCAAGCTCTGTTTCACACAATGCTCAGGCGTATGAAGGCCGTTATTACGACCAGAGGTTGTTGTTCTGGGTACTGATTTGTCAGGACCTATGCACCCAAATTACGTGAAAATGTAATCACATGTTCGTTCTAGTATGAGTACCCGTTTATCAACTACATTTCTTCTTGATGTAGAAATTTTAATAGCCAGTAGTGTATATATGTAGGGTGTATCAAAACGATGGCTCAAACTTACGTTTTTGATAGTACACGATGTGTGTGTTGTGGTCTTCAGTCCGGAGACTGGTTTGATGCAGCTCTCCACAATACCCTATCCTGAGCAAGCCTCTTCATCTCCACATAAGAGCGGCAACCTACATCTGTCTGAATCTGCTTACTGTATCCATCTCTTGGTCTTCCTCCACGGTTTTTACCCCACACACTTCCCTCCAACGCTAAATTCACAATTCCTTGATTTCTAAGAATGTGCCCTACCAATCTATCCCTTCTTTTAGTCAAGGTATGCCAGAAATTTCTTTTCTCCCCAATTCTGTTCAGTACCTCCTCATTAGTTACGCGATCCACCCACCTAATCTTCAGTATTCTTCTGTAGCACCACATTTCAAAAGCCTCAATCTTCTTCCTGTCCGCACTGTTCATCGTCCATGTTTCACTCCCATACAAGGCAACACTCCATACAAATGTCTTCAGAAAGGACTTCCTTAGGCTTAAATCAATATTCGATGTTAACAAATTTCTCTTTTTCAAGAAAGCATTTCTACCCATTGCCATTCTGCATTTTACATCCTCTGTATTGCTACCATCATTTGTTATTTTACTGCCCAAGTAACAAATAATAGGAGCAAAAAAAGTGCCAGTAAACGAGCTTTTTGCCAGATAATTGCAAATGTATGGTTCCAAGCCGCCACTGACGTCATTGTAAATGTCGTTCTATTTTGTGCAAATCAATTTGAAATGTAGTCTTTATCATTAGTTTTTACATTGCATTTAGTTCACATTTCACGTATGAGTTACCTGTTAGAATGTCAATTTAAAGTAACTATAATTAGTACGCCGGCCGCAGTGGCCTAGCGGTCTGCGGCTCGCCAGTCACAGTCTGCACGGCCGTTACGAGCGGGGTTTCGAATCCGCCGCGGGCATGGATGCTTGTGTTGTCTTTAGTATACGGTAGTTCATAAGTAGTTTGTATGTTTAGGGACTGATGACCCCGCAGTTAAGTCCCATAACCTCTACAAACATTTGAACATTTTTAATTAGTACACCTTGCAAAATCAGATGACTGAAAGTAAGTAATGGTCTCTTAATCCAAAAAATTGTTCGAAACGTCTTCCTTATATCTGGATTCAATACTGTGCTCGTCTCTGCAATGAATTTCGAAATCTTTTAAGAAACCCTGGATCAGTTCGTAATTCCCGACAAGCGTGAACAACTTACTGCTCCAGTTCTTCAACAATGTTAACCGGTGTGCTCTACGTTTTACTTTTGTAGTCACCCTAGACACAAAAAGCTGAAGGCCTTAGATCAGGTAATCTTGGAAACCAAGGTACAGGTCCGCCTAGACCTATGTATCTTTAGCCGTGTTTGCGCGTTAGATGCCGTCTCACAACAGCAAGACAATGTGCCGGAGCTCATTGGCTAGAATGATGTTTACAATAAAGTCAGTGAAATGTGAAATATTAAATAATAGTAAAGTCTATATTTCAAATTTATTTGTACTTACTAGGACAATGACGTCACTGACAGCGTGGATCCAAAAATCCGTAATTAATGCACAGACGGCTTGTTTGCGGATCCAAGTTTACTGAGACTTTTTTGCTTCTGTTATCGTCTACTTTCAACTGTGTAAGTTTGCTACATCCTTTTTGATACACCCCGTACATACTGGGTGTCACACCCAAAATATCTCTGGAACAATAACAGCTATTGGAAAACTTCTTTCACCGGCTGGGGCCCATGAATGTACATATTTGGAAACATTCTAAAACGAAAGCAAATGTGTTTTTTAACACAAACTTATGTTGTTGTTGTTGGTTTTTTTTGTTTTTAAATGGACACTTTTTCCCCCTTCTTCTTCAGCAATCCATTGCAGCCGGCCGCGGTGGCCGAGGGGACTGAGGCGCTCCAGTCACAGTCTGCATGGCCACTACGGTCGGGGGTTCGAATCCCCCCTAGGGCATGGATATTTGTGCCGTCCTTAGTGTTAGCTAGTTCATAAGTAGTTTGTAAATTTAGGGACTGATGACCACGTAGTTAAGTCCCATAAGCTATACAAACATTTGATTTGAATCCATAGCTTGACAAATCACGTAAATAATGGCGTAGTTTGCATCGCAATATTCCAATTACATCGCGAGATATTGCGACGCGAAGTTGACGCTTGAAATACGCGAAACGCGCGGCTAGCGCACGTCCTGAGCAGCATAGGGTTCTCGCCTGAGTCGCTCGGGATGTAATTGGAATATTGCGATGCAATCAATGTCATTGTTTATGTGATTTGTCATGCTATGGATTGCTGAAGAAAAAAATATAGGGTGTCCATTTAAAAAAACATAAGTATGTGTTTAAAAACACATTTGCTTTCGTTTTAGAATGTTTCCAAATATGGGCCCAGCCGTACTTTGATACCGGTGAAAGTCGTTTTCCAATAGCTGTTATTGTTTCAGAGATATTTTGGGTGGACAAAATAGCTAGCTAGGACACCCTGTATACATATTTATCAAACGCCATAAAACAGAATTAAATACTTGTCAGGCCTTGACTTTTCTGCAGGAATTTCTTAAACCATTTCGATTGTGTCCGACGAAAGTAAACGGTACAGAAATTTAAGTTGTCAGTAGAAGGCAGTATGAATTTCGTGTGTGATTAACAAAATATATTAACATTCTTATACTAGAATCAATGAATCAGACGCTTATAATGTTTTAAATAATATGTCACTGGTGAAGGCTTTTGAATTAAAAGATAAGGAATACTAAGCACAAGTGTTTTGTGGTTATTATCGTAACAAAGCAGTAACTATCAAATTTCTGTTGGACACTCGGAATTTGAATCAGTAAGACAGTGTTCGACAGTGCTATATTTTGCGTTTTCAGTGACTACGATAGATATAAATAAATTCAATGTATTTTTAGAAGTTCCAAAATATATTATTCCTTATTCCTCACAGAACTGCACTACCTGTAAAGAAAGTCTGTCGATAAAGCAAACCGAATTCAGTTTTCTAACTCCAAATACAAGCAACATTATCAACCACGCCAAGCTTCAATTAACCCCTCAGTACACATGATAACTTCCACAGGTGATTTAAGAATGACGCAGCTTAATACATTTTTATTTGCACGACCTGTAGATGAAGTGGTCATAGTAAAGGCGAGTGTTTAATATGGGCATTATATCTTACAGGAATCGCTTCAACAATCTTAGTATGTTGACAATTGTGTCCCGATAAATATTTGCATTTTAGCAAACACTAAAAGATTCGAGAATGTGCTAATACACAGATCAACATCATCTAACTTGAGGACAGAAATGAGTCAGATACTCGGGTACGTGCGTTTTCAACAACCAGTTGAAACATATGAAATGTCTTGATAGTTATTAAATAGAATTTAAGTTCAGTATAGAAACCATCTGTCGAGGTACTCCCTCTAGTCCATTAAAGTCTATCTTGGCAGGAACTAATAAAATTAATGTTAAGACTAATTGTCATTAGCTCTGTAATATAGCAATATTCTAAAATGTCATTTCATTTTACTACACTTAAATCAAATTAATTCTACATCTCAGAGACCCTTCCCCCAGGATCCATTGCAGTACAACTTATATAATGTACGATCATAATTCAGCAACCAGGTAAGTGCGTAAGCCGTCGTAAACGTGGGCTGTCTGAGCACAGTAGAGCCAACAGCTGGCACTAAACGTAAACGTACGCCAGCACCACTTTATGCTTGTCTTTGGTCATTTAATAGGTAATGCCGTTCATCAACTTAATGATGTAAAAATACTTTCGGGCGTTTAAAATGAATGTAGGAATGGGACTGAAGTCTAATAAAGATTGTGTTCCATGACGGTTTTGCAGTAATAAAAGCCGATTGCGTTGATGCAGCTGGTGCTAAGATTTCGATGACATCACATTTTTTTATTCTTAAAGCTCGGTTACCTATATATGCTGTAGGGGTTGGAAGAGAATCTGATGCATGAGGTTGAAAAACGTCCACTGAATGTGTGGTCGTGTTTCATTTTGAGTTATGAACTTTAATAAAGTCTACTTTCATTACTCTAAAGTGTTTCTCCACCATTATTTTTGTTTATCTGCATATCAATTATTTTATTCCTTTATTATTGATCAATGGCCCATGTTTTTATACGTTTCCTCCAGTATGATTGAACTTGTTTCTTTCTTATGGATGTGGAAGGTTGCTTTTAAAATTGACTGCCGCGCAATGGCTTTCAATCGCCGCTTCGCGCGTTAGGCCTCGTTTACTATAATTAAAAACGCATGGCTTCGTATGTCGTCTGCATTGCCGTCTGCTAGGTTGCCAGAGATACCCTTACTTGACACGATGGCGAGGTGGTTTGTGGTACCAACATAATCATGGACGAAAGAGGTAACAAAAAGGGACCTCTCTGGAACAGTAGTAGATGGTATTAACTCCCTCAGGTAGCGAGGTTGGTAGACAGTATGCTTTGAACGCACCCTAACTTCCGGTGCGAGCAGGGAACGCTCAGTGCGTGGCCTGAGGAATCAATCTTGCAGCATCCGCCGTTGTGAGTATTTCGTCGAATCATGCAGAGGGAATGGCATTCTGTTAGAACTATATTTGTGATCAGGTAGTCCTGGATTCTCAATGCTAGTTTTTCTTCCGTAATTATTTCGCTATGCGATGCGAAGTGTTTCTTATTTTTCAGAACAGTAATTTAGTGTAAATTTAGTATTTGTATTTTCAACCTGGTAATGTATTTTGTGTCCGGTTTTCTCAAGTTAGAATACACGTGTGTGGCATTCGGCCTTTGTGTAAGCTTAGTATGTTTGAATTCCTTGCTGTTTTTAATTAACGTTTTCGTGTGGTGTCTGTTTTTGGGAGCATGCCAAATTCTTTCTCGAAATTTCTGGATTGATTCTGTCTTTCCTATCTTGGTATGACCGAGTACACAACGTAATTTCGTAACGGTCATTACTTTGGCCTTAGCCATGCTTTTTACTGGTACCAGTTTTCTTCTAGTGAACTCTCACATGTCGTTTACTTGTTTATTCTAAATTAATTTCTTTTTTTTAATTCTATGTAATGCACTGTGATTATACACCACGTGGTACATAAGGATAGTATGCCGCACTTCCCCGCATATGAGTTCGATCGTGCATAGTATACTTTCAAATTGTGCTTGAAGACACCTGCCATCTCGTCAAAACGCCGCCTTCGTTCGTTTTGCTGCTGCTATGAATTGTTCCCGATTGAGTAAGTGTCGCAAGCATTACGCGTGTGTGAGTGAGTGATTGAGAGTGCTTTCTTTATCCCCTGTGTATTCGCAAATATCCTCCATAATCAGAAAGGGCACAAACCATTTTATTACGGGCAGTAACTTAATAATTTTATTCACTGTTGTACAAGGTGTGTGCTTCATTGTGCTAATTTGGTCTCCCCTCATTTTGCTTGTTCATTTTATTGAGTAGATAATAATCTTATGTATCAAACTCCTGCTTTATGATTTCATGCTCCCCGCCCCACGTTCATTCATCTATTCATTTAAACATTATTTTTGTGTTTGTTAAAATGTTGGCTGCTCCCTTAAGGAGTAAGCAGTTGGATAAATTTCCGTCGCGCAAGAACTGTGGCCTCTCGCAAAGTAATTTGGAGCAGCAGTGAGCATTTCAACTTGCCTTTTCTGATCTCTAAAGCCAGAGATCGTGCAATGAATAATTTTACAAGCAACTTTCCAGGTGCAGTAATGATGAATCACTTTGTCTAGGAGGACGATGGTAGGGTTGAAGGATAGAAGTGTCTGATCGATAAATGGTGCCTGATGCAAGGCCGTGAACGTGAACATTGTTTAGTTATTTATTCTTCCGACTCAAAATAACACCGGAAAACAAACCTACAGTGTAATATTAATTCTAGAGAATTTCATACTTACTTGGTGCAATGTTCAGCAACTATAATGACATGGTAATTCGCTGCAATCGGGTCTTTCATGTAAGCGGATCCGCTCAGCTTACTCAAAACGAGTAATGGATTTCTGCCTTGCCTCCTATTCACAATGTTCATTGTCACTGACACTCCTCGTCTACTTTCAACTTGTCTCGCCGGTGTTTAATCTTCTATGGTGTTCCAGAAGCAAAATTTGAAATTTAGTTCTTCACAACTCAGTTCTGCGATCTTAAATTGAGAAGGGCATTAGAGGCTTGTTGAGAGGACACGATATAGCGATATAGCTGGCAGAGAGTAACTGAAAAATCAGGTGCTGAAATAAGCTTAACAAAACGTGAAGTGTCAATGTCAAGGGATCTCAAATCGATTTATATATCTGGATTTCCGGAAGGCTTATGACAATGTACCTCATAAGCGGCTTCTAATGAAATTTCGTGCTTATGGAATATCGCCTCAATTGTGCGATTGGATTCGCGATTTAGCTCTCTTAGACTGTTCGCGGATGATGCTGTGGTTTATCGGTTAGAGAAGTCAACAGAGGATCAAAAGAAACTGCAAAGCAATTTAGATATTTGTATATGGTGCTAAAATGGGCAATTAACACTGAATAATGAAAAGTGTGAAGTAATTAAACAAGGCCACTGAAAGAAATCCGCTGAACTTCAATTACACGATATATCAGTCAAACCTTTAAGTCGTAAATTCTACCAAAGACCTAGGAGTTACAACTACGAACAACTTAGACTGGCGAGAAAACATAGAAAATACTGTGGGGAGGGCGAACCAAATGTTACGTTTCATTGGCAGAAGGCTTCGAAGATGCAACAGCTCCACCATAGAGACTGCCGACATCACACTTGTGCGTCTTCTCCTGGAATACTGTTGCCCAGTGTGGGACCCTCACCAGGTGGGACTGACGGTAGACATTGAGAAGGTTCAGAGAAAGGCAGCTCGTTTTATCACGTTACAGGGGGGAAAGCTTCACGGAAATGTTGCACGATTTGAGGTGGAAATCATTAAAAAAACGACATTATTCATTACGGCGAGATCTATTTGCGAAATTTCAATCGCCGACTCTTACTTCTGAATGTGAAAATATTTTGCTAGCACCCACGTACATAGAGAGACATGACCATCCCAATAAAATAAGAAAAATCAGATCGAAAAAGGATCGATTTAGGTGTTCTTTGTTCCCGCGTGCTATTAGAGAATGGAACGGTAGAGGAAAGTTATGAAAGTGGTTAATGAACCCTCTGTCAGGCACTTAAATGTGATTTGCAGAGTAACTATGTAGATACAGATGTAAGTGTACAAGTAATGAAAATAACAGAAAAATGTGAGATAGAAAAATTTAATTTGCAAAGGTGAAGTTATTAAAGAAGTAGGTGACTTAAAGTAACTGGGAAGTAAATTAACCAAGAAAGGAGACATCAAGAAGGAGTTTTCAAGAGGAACACAAAATTATGATGTGAAGAGTCCTTTATTATCGATATGTTGATTGCAAAAGTCCTTGAGACGTCTGAAGTAAGGGACAATGCGGTGTCTACAGCTGTCAAAAGAAATATGAAAAAGTATTAATAAATAGGAATATGAATCACTATCCGCTGTATGATTTGATGGTAGTATATGAAATTTTGTGCCGATCCCGGAATCCCGCTTTACGAGAGTGATCTTGTTTACCTTTATGCTATACGTGCACGCTTGCCGGACCGACCCAAATTTACATAAGCCACTTACTGCCTCTTGTATAGTATTTTTGGAATATTTACTATAACAAACAAATGTCATTTACTACATTGCTTTGCGTTAGAACCGTATACAAACGATTAAAGTATGCTGAATCTTATGTACATCGTATTTGAGAATGATGACAAAGTCCATTGAAACTCACAGGAAACTAAAGTAAATACAAATAACAGCGTCTGTCGCACATAGACGTTTTTATACGTCGTTTTAATTACAAACTATGTTAAACAATCAACTTTAAATTCTCAATCAGCAACTTGTTGTGGTCTTCAGTCCACAGAGTGGTTTTATGCAGCTCTCAACGCTACCCTGTCCTGTGCAAGTTTCTTCATCTGAGAATACTTCGGCAACCTACGTCCTTTTGAATCTGCTCACTGTATTCGTCCCTCGGTCTCCCTCTACGATTTTTTACCTCACAAACTTCCCTCTAATTCAATGTTGACGATTGCTTGACGTCTCAGAATGTGTCCTACCAACCTATCCCTTCTCTTAGTCAAGATATGCCAGATACTCCTTTTCTCCCCAATTCTGTTGAGCACCTCCTCATTCGTTACGTGATCTACCTATATACATTATTCATCTGTACCACCACAGTTCGAAAGCTTCTATCATCTTTCTGTCTGAACTCCTTATTGCCCACGTTTCACTCACATACAGTGCTACATTCCAGACAAATGCTCTCAGAAAGGACAACTTAACATTTAAATTAATATTGGATGTAAACAAGTTTCGCTTATTTAGAAACGCTTTTCTCCCCAAAGCCATTCTGCATTTTATAACTTCTATACCTCGGCCATCAGAAGTTATCTTGCTACCCAAATAAGAAAACTCACCTACTACTTTTATTGTCTCATTACCTAATCTAATTCCTTCAAGAATCGCCTGATTGTCTGACATTACATTCTATTGCCCTCGTTTTACTCTTGTTAATGTTCATCTTATGGAGAGCGTCTTCAAAGGAAGATATAACATTCAATTGTTCTTCCAGATCCTTTGCAGTCTCTGACAAAATTACTATCTCATCGGCAAACCGCAAAGTTTTTATTTTTTTCTCCCTCTACGTTAATTGCCTCTCCAAATTTCTTCTTGCATTCTTGCATTCCTTCACTGCTTGCTCAATGTACAGATTGAACAACATTGGACAAAGGCTACAACCCTGTCTTACTCCCTTCCCGATCCTGCGTCCCTTTCCTGCCCTTCGACTCTAATAACTGCTGTCTGGTTTTTGTATAGGTTGAATATAAGTCTTCGCTTCCTATATTTTACAGCAAATTATTTGCTACATTTATTTGTAATAAAATTCATGGGGACTGCGAATATATCAGTAATATGCTTTATTTCTTACTTTTAGATAAATTATTTCACGAAACAATTAACCGATTTTCAATTTTTATTTTATTTTGCAAAAGGCTAGACCTGTCGGTAGTCAGTTTTATATTCTGTTTATCTATTTCTCATTCTTCGTGTGTTAATGAGAATTCAAACGAAAATCCATGGTTTAATTTCTAGAAAGTCTTGTGTCCACTTTCACATTGGATCACAGAGGCAGCTACTTCAGATGCAACGCTTGTTATTTCACGCTGCTGGGGAAACTCTCGTAGAAAATGTATCGTATAGTAATTCTGACGTCAGATTGAAGCAATTTGCTGTAAATTTGGACAGAGACTGGTTTTGCTCCGTGATATTAGCTGCGATTATCGTGCGAGCGAGTGATGGCGGATCACGAAAGCCTCGCAGAGTGTTTCCGTAATCCTGACAGCAAGGCTCGTAACATCAGCTAAGTTTCCCAGGCCAGCTGTTGGTAATTGATAAGTAGTGATCTGACAGGCGGTTTTTGAATCTGTAATTTGTAGAATCTCACGTACGGAAACAGGAAGAGAGCACATTAGTTTGACAGGAGTGACCTTTTACTTTGGATGACTCGAAGATACTTCTTTTAATGAATAAAACAGCAATACGTTGGCAGCACATTTTGTAGGCAAAGTAGGTACAGCAATGAAGTAAGGTCCTCATTTCAGGACGACATTTATGGGTCCTATCTGCGTACTTTGGCCCTTTCTGTAGTCCAGTAGGAAGAGGGACCGCGAGTTTAGTTGAAATCTACCGGTTTTCGGTTATACCAGATTTTTAATTATTTATTGTTAAAACCGTTCAAAGTACCCGATTTCTGATATAACTGATTTTTCGGGGCAAGTCTTGCACTCTGCATGAACACACGTAACATCTAAAAGGTACAGATACATTATTTTCTCAGCAATGTCGAAGTGATTGTTATGTCTATGTTTGTTACTAATTTCTTTCAGCATTGTTAGTAATACAGCTCTTTCCATCCTCTATAATAACCGAATAATTTAACAGCATTTTACAAACATATATTACTCATTTCTGAAAAACGATTTAATTGAAAACCATAACTATTACAATTATTTTAAGGGAAATTGATAAAGTGGCTTTTTACTCGCTTTCGTACAGAACGGACATCACTTTTGATCCTGTATTTATTATCTATTCATACTCACGGAATGTATGACATTAACTGCGAATGGGTTAAGTCAAGCACGCCTCCAGTCAGATACAAATTATCAACTGGCTCTCCTAACGATATCAGCAGTTCAGACGGACCTTCATCTGCACCAGGGGCCTTCTTTCTACTCAAATCATTTAGTGCCCTGTCTAATTCCTCTCCCAGTATCGTATCTCCTATCACATCTTCTGTATTTCGTCTTCCAGAACTAGAATACTGCCTTGAAGTTTGCTTCCTTTGTATAGGCCCTCTATATATTCCTTCCATGTTTTGCTTTCCCTTGTTTGCTTAGTGCTGTTTTTCCATCTGAGCTTGATATTCATACAGCTGCTTTTCTTGTCTCCAAATGTCACTTTTATTTTCCTGTAGGTGATATCTATCTTTTCCTTAGTTATCCATTCTTCTACGGTCTTGTATTTCTCTTTTAGCCACTCCTGCTTAGCCAGTCTTCACTTCCAGTCGATTTCATTTTTCATACGTTTGTATTCCCTTTTGCCTGCTTCGCTTGTTGCATTATTATATTTTATCCTTTCATCAATTAAGTTTAGTATCTTCTGTGTTATCCGAGGATTTCTATTAGGCCTTGTCCTTCTTACTATATGATCGTCTGCGGCCTTCACTACTCTGTCTCTCAGAGGTACCCATTCTTCTTTTAGTGTATCACTTTCCCCCGTTTCAGGTAATAGTTGCTTAATGCTCCTTCTGAAACTCGCAACCAGCTCTGGTACCTTCCTATGTCCAGATTCCATCTTCTTCATTTTCTACCTTTTGTAGTCTTTTAAGTTTTAATCGATAGTTCATAACTAATAAGTTATCATCAGAGTCTATATCTTCCCCTGGATATTTCTTGCAGTTTTAAATTTGGTTTCTAAACCTTTATCTCACCATTATAAAGTAATTCCGGTACCTCTCAGAGTCTCCTGGTCTTTTCCATGTACATAAACATCTTTAAAGATGGTTAAAAGAAGTGTTTGTGATTATTAAATTGTGCTCTCCACAAAATTCTGCCAGGCGATCTCCTCTTTCATTCCTTTTTCATAGTCCATATTCACCTACTAAATTTCCTTTTTTCTCTTTCGTGCTACCGAGCTCCAGTCCACAATCAAGTTTTCCTCTCCTGTAACTGTCTGAATAATTTCTTTTATCTCCTCATACATTCCTTCGAACTCCTCATCGTCGGCAGAGCTATTTGGCATATACACTTGTACTACTGTGCTCGATGTTGGGTTCTTGTTTATCTTTGCTACAATAATGCGTTCACTATGCTGTTCATAGAAACGAACCAGCGTTCCTATTTTGTTGCTCCTGCATGACCACCAACTGATTTTGTATCTATAACCCTGTACTCACCTGACCAGAAATCCTGCTCATCCTGCCACCGAACTTCCCTAATCCCCACAATATCTAACTTTAACCTATCTATTTCTCTTTTCAATTTTTCTAACTTACCTACCCGACTAAGGGATAGAATATTCCAAGCTCTGATACGTAAAATTTTTGTTTTGGTTTTCTTGATGACGGCATCCTCCCAAGTAATCATATATTCATATTCATACAGTAGAGCTACATGTCCTCGGAAAAATTAATGACTGTACTTTCTCCTTACTTTCAACCTTTCGCAATAACTGCATGGCAAACCCATGTTAGCTGATGTTTCAAGGCCAGCTCAGTCAATCATCCATACTGTTGCCCCAGTAACTATTGAAAAGGCTGCTGCCCTTTTCAGGAACCACACGTTTGGCTGGCCTTTCCACAGATATCCTTCCGCTGAGGTCGCACTTACGGTACGGATATCTGTATCGTAGAGGCATGCAAGCCACCCCACCTCGGCGATGTCTGTGGTTCACAGAATATAAACTCCATCCTTGCGAAACCTGGGTGAGTCGCTAGTCAAAAGATAAGGTCAAAGACGTTTTGGTTTTCCCTTTATAGCGGCAGAAGTTGTATTATTATTTTAAACAGTTCAAGTAAAAGTGTAGGCCTACCAATTAATGGCCAGGATGACACAAATCCTTAAGTTTTAATTCGGCAAATATTTACGCTAATCATAGAAAATCGAATTCTTGTTGCCCTGGCAGGCGTTATACAGTCAAACTGCAACTGTCTTTGAAACTGTGGCCGGCCGCGGTGGCCGAGGTGACTGAGGCGCTCCAGTCACGGTCAGCATGGCCACTACGGTCAGGGGTTCGAATCCCCCCTCGGGCATGGATATTTGTGCCGTCTTTAGTCTTAGCTAGTTCATAAGTAGTTTGTAAGCTTAGGGACTGATGACCCCATAGTTAAATCCCATAAGTTGTACAAACATTTGAACATTTGAAATTGTGCCCCTGGACGCGTGGTACGCTTTTACAGATAGGGATTACTTCCACAATCAAATGTTTTCGTTAAGTCGCAGAAGATTGCACATGGTGAGAGTTCACCCTATACAACACAATCTTACGTTATAATGATATCAGAAGAAGACAACTATTGTTGGTATTATGTGCTCAGTAAATGTGAAAGTAGCTGATTTAGGATTGCCTTCACTGGCTGAATATCCGTTTACTTTTCACGTGGTGACAACACCCAAGCATATTACCTTCTCAAGATTTATGAAACGACCGTTCAACGGCAGTGCCTCGCTGCAGACACAGGCTCCGTCGCGGAACAATCTCGTGACAGTGAAATGTGCGCCATTAGTCCGTCATGCGGCCGTAATTTCCCGACTGTCAGTTTTGGTGCGCCTCCAATCTCTCGCGTGAAGACTAAACCGGCGCCCCTCGCTGAATGGCCCGGGCAGCCACGTCCGCCGGGACGATGTAATTCGGGCAGGTGGCGGCCGGCGCTATTGACCTGTCTTGTTAACGCGCCCATTGTTTCGGTCGCCGCGGGAGAATTGATGGCCGTGATTGTGCACTAACGCCGTGTCCGCGGACGTGCCGGACCCTCCTGCCGAGAGAGCTGCGTAGTGGTGGGCGGTTGTTCACACGAAACACGGCCTCAGAGTTGGCACCGTGCAATCTGGGAGCCAAATTTCCAACATGTAAGAGTACTTCTGCAAGTCGAACCGAGGAAGTTGAGAAACATATATAGAGAGCTCTAAATTCTTGTTTACGAACTTCTAAGGACATGTCGAGGGGACTGAGCAGATGATATTTTCACTAGAGACCAAGCCCGCACACAGGATTATTTTTCTGAGATGGCACAAATCGGAAAGCTAATTAATCTAGTGAGAATTTTAATACATATACAATCCTGGCCATTAAAATTGCTACACCACGAAGATGACGTGCTACAGACGCGAAATTTAACCAATAGGAAGAAAATGCTGTGATATGCAAATGATAAGCTTTTCAGAGCATGCACACAAGGTTGGTGATAGTGGCGACACCTACAACCTGCTGACATGATGAAAGTTTCCAACCGATTTCTCATACACAAACGGGCAGTAGACCGGCGTTGCCTGGTGAAACGTTGTGATGCCTCGTGTAAGGAGGTGAAATGCGTACCATCACGTTTCCGACTTTGATAAAGGTTGGATTGTAGCCTACAGAGAGTGCGGTTTATCATAACGCGACATTGCTTCTCGCGTTGGTCGCGATCCAATGACTGTCACTAGAATATGGAATCGGTGGGTTCAGGAGGACAATATGGAACGCCGTGCTGGATCCCAACGGCCTCGTATCACTAGCAGTCGAGGTAACAGGCATTTTATCCGCATGGCTGTAACGGATCGTGCAGTTACGTCTCGATCCCTGAGTCAACAGATGTGGACGGTTGCAAGACAACAACCATCTGCACGAACAGATCGACGACGTTTGCAGCTGCATGGACTATCAGGTCGGAGACCATGTCTGCGGTTACCCTTGACGCCCTTGCGCCTGCGATGGTGTACGCAACGACGAACCTCTGTGCACGAATGGCAAAACGTCATATCTTCGGATGAATCCAGGTTTTGTTTACAGCATCATGATGGTCGCATCCGTGTTTGGTGACATCGCGGTGAATACACATTAGAAGTGTGTATTCGTCATCGCCATACTGGCGTATCACCCAGCTTGATGGTATGGGGTACCATTGGTTACACGTCTCGGTCACTTCTTGTTCGCATCGACGGCATTCTGAACAGTGGTCGTTACATTTCAGATGTGTTACGACCCGTAGCTCTACCCTTCATTCGATCCCTCCGAATCCCTACATTTCAGCAGGATAATGCACGACCGCACGTTGCAGGCCCTGTATGGGTCTTTCAGAATATGGAAAATGTTCGACTGCTGCCCTGGCCAGCACATTCTCCAGATCTCTCACCAACTGAAAACATCTAGTCAATGGTGGCCGAGCAACTGGCTCGTCACAACACGCCAATCACTATTGATGAACTGTGGTATCGTATTGACGCTGCACGGGCATCCGTACCTGTACACGCTATCCACGCTCTGTTTGACCCAATGCCCAAGCGTATCAAGGCCGTTATTACGGCCAGAGGTGGTTGTTCTGGGTACTGATACCTCAGGAACTACACACCCAAATTGCGTGAAAATGTACATGTCAGTTCTAGTATAATATATTTGTCTTGAATACCCGTTTATCATCTGCATTTCTTCTTGGTGTAGCAATTTTATTGGCCAGTAGTGTATGTAATGCGGGAAAAATATTTGATATATATGAAAATCCCGTGTAACGATGTTAGTTCACGATGAACTCCGAAACAGCTAATCTTAATACAGTTAGGTACACTACTTGTGATTTGGTCCAGCTTTAAATATATGATACTTTTTATCTCGATTACTCGGAGACAACGACTGTTCGCGTCTGTAGAGCCCCACGAAGACCTCTCCGAAGGCTCGATTTTCTAGAGGAGCTCTCCGTATCTGCCATCTCAAAGTATCAGCAGCTCAAAATGCTAAATACTGCATAAGATCCTCAGAAAGCACGAAATAGATGTGGTCGCATTGCAAGAAACTCATGTAAGCAATGCAGACCAGCATAAAACACGTAGCTCAATCCCTGGATATATTATGATAGGTGTCATAGATAATGAGTAGTATGGCACAACTACTTATGTTCAAAAGTCAATTACTAATGCCCAACTTATTAAAATAAACTATCAAAACGACTCCACAGCAATAACAATCAAACTTGGCAACACCAGTATTACAAATATCTACAAATCACCTAATGCATCATGACCTTTTGGCATACTACTAACCACCTCGCACCCAACTATCATCGTTGGAGATTTTAATAGCCATGATACTAACTGGGGATACAGACATGTTAATCCATCCAGCACTGAAGTGATCAAATGGGCCAAAGCAGACAATCTGCATCTCGTTTTTTATCACTAAGATAAATGCACATTCCCCTCAGCCAACTGTAAACGTGACACAAATCCAGATTTGAGCTTTGTCACGACTGGCGACCACCCGAACATTGTTGATAACTTTCCACACAGTCAACATCGGTCCACAATCCTAGAAGTAGGAATGCAAATAACAATAACTGAGAATTTTTCCAAAGCCAATTGGAACCAATATTCTCAATACCTAGACAGCAAAATCCGTTGGATCAGTCCCACCCCTAATAACTACCGGACGTTCGTCAGGATGATAATCACAACGGCTAAAAACCACATACCCGGAGCCATTAGAAAGCAATACATACCATGTTGGAGTGACGCTAGTGACTTTCTGTTCCAGGAAGTCAAACCAAACACAATAGCAAACTGAATAGTTCTGATGTCTAGGGCGAAATCAGACAAATCACACTCATTCACTATAGACGAAGTAACTACGGCCCTACAAAGCTGCAGAATGGGAAAGGCACGAGGTTTTGACAACATCCATACCTATTTCCTCATTCACTGCGACAAAATCGCTAGGAAATGGCTAGCTGACTTCATTACAACCACAGGACATCTGCCTCCGGAATTCAAGAGGTCATAGATTATTGCTTTCTTGAAACATTGAAAACCCCCTAATGTTCCTTATATCTATAGATTTTTTAAATTACTTTAATACTTTTATTTTACATTGTCTGTCTATAATGTACTACAGAAATAGTTCACCTTCAGTAAGCCTAGTTAGGTGTAAGAGAGGGCATGCATGCCCTAATCTTGCTAGGTAAAATAAATGCGTAAATAAATAAATAAATAGTTCTATTAAGCTCAGTCTGCAAACTACTTGAAAGACTGATCTACAACAGAATCAGTCCAGCCATTTTCAAGATCCTTCCCATATAACAAGCTGACTTTAGATCGAGACGAAGCTGTGAAGACCAAGTACTTGCTCTGACGACATTACTTGAAGCTGGATTTGAAGCTAAAGACTGGCGCCGTGTTCATAGATCTTACAGCTGCATTTGACACAGTATGGAGTGACAGGTTTACATGCGAACTTTAAAAATCTTATAGTGCAAAAATACTATAAACCTAATCAATTGCATGCTTTTAGACAGAATAATTAAGATGGTCATGAACAATACCCTGAGCAAGCCAAGGAGGCTAAACAATGGTCTTTCACAAGGTTCCATATTGGCCCCTTTGTAATTCAATGTTTATCTTGCAAACTTTTCAGGAACGGTATCAAGACAGGTCACTTATGCTGATGATATTTGCATATCATTCAACAGCCTAGACGACATACAAACAAAAGATCTATGCTTACTGACACGTTTCTTCCTAAAGTGGCGCGTAACACCTTAGCACAACCAAAACAGAAACATCTTGATATTATCTCATTAACATCTTGGCTCATACCACCCTGAAAGTGACTAGCGATAGCAACATCTTACCGTAGAACCCGAACTCAAAATAACTTGGTGTTATACGGATCAGGACACTGTCATACAGCATACATCTCTCCAGCCTCGCAGCCAAACTACCTACCAGAAACAACGCCCTATCTAAGTTATTTGGCAGCACATGAGGGTCCACAGCCTTAACCCTACGCACCTCAGCCTTAAGACTGGTGTATTCAACAGTGGAATACTGTTCTTCCGTCTGGCTGAACAGCTCCCACACCAAGAAAGTAGACAATCTTCTGAATCAGACAATGCGTATTTTTAGTGGTGCCATCAAAACAACCCCACTTCACTGGCTTCCAGTACTGAGCCACCTCCTATCTCCAAGTCTACGCTGCATGAATAATCGTGTCCGAGAAACCAATAAAACATTGGCCAATAACTCGCTAGCAATACATCAAGACATCCAAATAATCACTTCAACCACATTGAAACCTAGGCGCCCTCACCCGCTCTGGCTCAAAAACTGATGAACGAAAACTTTAGCAGTCAGCATACTTGGAGTGAAGAAGGGACAGCTAAGGCCCCCGACGAATGGAGATCACTTCTTGATTCAACATATCCCTCGCCCGGATTTCATCTCCCGCGGCATATCTGGGTCGGTCTGAATAGAGTGCGTACTGGGCATGGGAGAAGTAGCTCCGCAATGCACTCCTGGGACCTTCGACCTTTTCGAAGCTGTGACTGAGGTGAAGACTTCCAAACAATGCTACACATCACCGTCAGCTGCTTTAATAGAGCCTTCTGTGGAACTCTCGATGACCTTCTGACAACTTCTACACCTGCTCTTCAATGGCTACAACAACTGGACAGTCTAGTCTAGTTCCCAACCTTTTACTTGACCATTTACGCAGCTATTTACATTTAACATTACTTTGCATCTTATTGTTTCTATACAATTCTTTTCGTCAGGTTGTTTTGTTTCTTTTTCGTATTGCCAATATCTCTATAGTTTTTCAACAGTGTTCTTATCACGACTTTTTAGTCTCCCTGTTTTGTAAATTACTTTACGTCTGACATTGTATTACTAATTGTGTGTGCAGCTGAAATTGTGCCATAAGCTAAATAAATAAATAAATGTCGTTTAATGATCTCAATATATTTTATTGCAAATTAAATGTTGTTTTCTAGGTGGACTAAGTATCTAATAGGGCAGTATTTCTACTTGAAGCCTGGGCCTGCAGTAAAGTCAAGCAAAGTGAAAAGTACGAGTAACGTGTTCGAAACCCAAATGGATGACTGATTCTTCTTCCGCGCGGGAGTAGCCGAGCTTTCTGGAGCGCCACGTTGCCTCGTCGGAGGTTCGAATCCTCCCTCGGGCTTGGATGTTTGTGTTGTCTTTAGTATAAGATAGTTCATAAATAGTTTGTAAGTTTAGGGATTGATGACCCCACAGTTGAGTCCCATACGCTTTACAAACATTTGAACATTTTTGACTGATTCTTTTTTTAAATATTTTTATTTTTTACTTCGAACGATGTGAAGAGAAGTCAGTAACGGATTCCAGGTTAAATGTATGTCCCCTTTTTCCGGTTGGATAACTGGGTTGGTTATTGACACGCAGGGCGCCGAAGTGGCGTGCAGTTGAAAAACTTTCACCACACTACTGAGCCACACGAAATTATTAGTAATATTGATGTCAATCTTTTCCTTGATTCTGTGATCTATTTCACATTACACCTGTTTTCTAAATGTAATAAGACATAACCGTACGTATTATTTTCGTATGTTTCAGTTTATTCTAGTTGTGCTGTGTAATTATTATTCTCAATAAAAAGCTGCAAAGAAAAATAAGATGAATTTCCGTTGGTTTGTTTGTTTTTAATTAATACAGTTTATTTTCATAAAATTTTATATGGTCAACATCTAAATGCAGAATTTGACATCAGATTACAGTTTATTCCATCATGCACACTTTACCTTTAAAACAAGAGGAAGAACATTGTGTACGTAATATTTCGTATGGTGCATGGCAACAGATATCGACACCGTTTGACCGTTTACCGCGAAAGTTATAATATTCATTTTTGTTTCCGTGGAGATGTTTATATTCCGCAAGACACCGTACCGTTCTTCGAGAAAGGTACCTAGCAACCGACAACATTTCGTCGATCACCATGATTGTTGTGGCAGATATATCTAGGTCTTAGTAGAAACATGGACGAGCAGATGGACTGAAAGTGGCCGAGGAAGAGATGGCCAGTGGAGAAGATGATCCGAGAGAAGAGAGAGGAGAGGAGAATTGAGGACAGAAACAGGTGAAGATAGACCAAGGTGAAACCAATGACGTGACAACGTCTTTTTGACACGTAAACCACTCGGGCACAATACCTTCATTGAACCTCAACTCCTACATGAAGCACGAACTTCTAACACACAAAAAGTACACAAGCGGCGAACGTAATGCAGAAGAACTCACAGCTGCAAGAAACTATTTGATAAAAACTACGACAGCACAGCCGAACTTAATGCCCTAAAAACTAGAAGGTTTGAACCACTTTTTGGACGAAGGATTTATACCTGTTGATGGTAGGATACATTTCTCCGCTCAAACAATAGAAGAGCGACACCCAATTATCCAGGACCGTGACCATCATTTCACGCAAATTGTCAATCTACAAACAGATATTCGTCTTCATCACTTCACTTCACTTCACTTCAGTTCGAATCGTTCTGGCAGAACTTAGAACCACTTTCTGGATATTACGTGGACGCCAAACTATCAAGAAAATCATACACTGATGTGTACCATAGAAATTGGCAAACAACAAGACTGCCCAGGAGCTAGAGGTTCCACTACCAGCAGACAGAGTAACTCCTGGGAGACCATTTGACGTCACTGGTATAGACTTCGCCGGCCCATTTTATTCCAGAACAAACTACCTCACTAAGAAATGTTATATCGTGTTATTCACCGGTGCCACTACCAGAGCTTTACACCTGGAATTATCTGGCGATATGACTACGGGTAAATTTCTTTTAGCACTGCAAAGATTTATTGGCTGACGCGGAATACGACATACTATTTATAGTGACAACACACATACATTGCATGCTGCTAATAAATAGCTGACAAACCTCTGGCCAGCATTATCTACAGAAAAGATTCACCAGTATCTCGCCCACCACATGATTGTATGGAAGTTCATTGCACCACGTGCGACTTGGTGGGGAGATTCGTGGGAGAGGATGGTTGGTACTATCTAAGGGTGTCTATGAAAGGTTTTGGGACGTCCTGGCATGGACGTGGAAGCACTACAAACAGTATTGGTGGATATCGAAGGCGCACTTCACTCCAGGCCAATAACGCAACACGACGAGAGTGCTTTGACGCCACACACTTTCTAGTTGGAAACCGACTTACTACTATCCCATCGGGACTAAAGCGACGAAGGTCCACAGATTTGGCAAAGATGTACAAACTCCGCCAGAAATTCGAGGAGGACTTTCGGAAACGCTGGAGCAAGGAATATGTAACTTAACTCCGGAGCTATCATCAAGTACGACGTCCAAAAGGTTCTATAAAGCTGCATCCTCGTTCTGCTGTAGCAAGACACGCTCCCGCGGCAGTGCTAGAAACCGGCGCGCGTTGCAGATATGAAGAAAGGACGTGACGGACTAGTACGGACTGTAATCCTCAACATGCCAGATGGACATTAAGTGACTGGACCAATTCAGCCGGTCATACGTTTGGAGGAAGACCAGGGCGGGGAGGATGTGGAGTGATATCTTTGTAACACATGTTATGTATAATCTTTGTACGACTTGTTACTATGTGTTTATTAATATCTGTTGAATAAAGTGTAAGTGTGAATCAAGATGGCGTCCTCCTTGAAACAGCTATAGCTCTAATACTATTTAGAAACCCTGGTTGTAACGACACCCCCACAGAGGGACAGGATAGCAGAAGCGCTTAAGAGGTAATCTTGCAGTCCTCTGTATGTCGAACTGCATCCCAACCACGTGGTGTTAGGAGCGGTGACGTCACGCCTAACAGACACTACCGGTACTTCATAACGTATTGTGTACATTTTATTGAATTACGTACCAACTATTTAAGTGACAAAACAGCACGATACGGCAAATGAAAGATGAATGCAGAGAGCAGAGCTCAAATGAAAGGTCTCGTCGCGATGCATCCTTTGATGTATCCACACAGTCTGTAGCTTGAAAAACTGAATTTTTCATTAAAAAAAGAGCAGTGAAAATACTTTCAGAAAGTCACTGCATTCAGCAGACTGCATCGGTAATTAATGTCCAACGGGCAAAACCATATAGTTATCAAAAGGGCGCGAAAAGCGCATTTGTTTAAAACTAATAGTCTTTGAGAACTACTTCAAGTAGAAATTAATATAAGTTATCAGTCTGTATGAGAATTTAAGCGCGCATCAGATCAGTGTTTTAACCTACCTTTTAAAAGTTACAAAATGCACTGGCAGGACCACTGAGCCATTACGTGCCGAGCGCGGGTGTATAAGGAGGGCGGCGAGAAGGTCTCGGGGAGTGTGGTTTTGGACACGTTTGAAGGTGGAGCTGTGTTAGTCTTAGTCGTGGGCCTCAGAAACGATCGTGTTGACTTAGAAACGTTTTCGCGATTTATGGCTTAGTCTCTGAACAATTGTCTCGACTTCCAGCTGTGCAATGAAAATGTGTTAGGACATTAACCAGACGGTTAAAGAGTATATAGCTAGACATTTTCTTTTGTGTCCCAGCCTCGTCGCCGCTTTTGTGTCTCGTTTCCGTCGTAGGTGTCGGTGGCCGAGTAGAAAGACCGACACAGGAATAAAGGATGCATGTGCAGGTAGGAGGTGACCAGCCAGTGGGACAGCAGAAACTAGAAACACTAGAGTAAATTAGAACGAGAACTATATTTCTTAGAGACTTAGTAATACTTTTAAATAGCTCAGTACTGCAGAATGCTGAGACAGTTGAGCTAGAGGCCTGCCTAGTGCCTGTCCGATAGCCAAGTCTTCACTGGTGCCTAACTGATTCCGAAGTCTTAGCTGGTTCCTATCTCAGTCCCAAGTTTGTGGCGGCCACGAGCGGAGTTGTAGCACAGGGCGCTCGTGACTGACGTCGTAAGAGCGCCGCGCCGTGCGTGCATGGCGGCGCGCGGCGAAAGTAGGTGGCGCGCACTTTGGACTTGTGCGACACCACATTTTCTGCTGTATTGGGGGTTCGAGCCAATATTAATTATTTATGAAACAGCGAGTTTGATGGTACTCACCAGTGATTATTGTGATAATCAGCAATAAACTTTATTAGTAAAAATTCATATATGTAGTAGCTCATTAGTGATTACAGTCACCCAAGTTTAAATCCTATGATCATTAAATATTAACTTTAATTAAGAGTAATGCACACGATTACAAACTTATAATTACAACGAACCACAGAAAAGTTTTAAGTACAAATCATCTCCTATATGAGGCAACTAATGCCGCAAGCCAGTGGGAAAAGGAAGTGGTGGAACAGTGGAAGAGTTTGGTAAATAGGTAACGCAGGAAAAGATATTGCGAACTGCAGATACCATTGCTTAAAACATGAGGACAGGAGGAGTTTCAAAGAAAGATGGACAGAGTGAGAGGAGATGGAGGAAATATGGGTGTATGGAGAGGGAGGAGGGTATGGGGAAAAACAGTGGGATTACGTAGGATATGGACTGAGAAAGGATAAAATGGACAAAACGAGGAAAAGATGAGAGGGGGGGGGAGGACGGGGGGTATCTAGAAAGGATGAGGGGGAGATGACCAGAGAGAGCTAATCTAAGACTAGAAGACTAGCCTATCCCGTGTCACGATGTTAGTCCGCGATTTGCTCCGAAATGTGTGATTTGGTCCAAGTTGTTATCTCGATTAATAACCTATTACTTTTATTGTAAATTGAATGTGTCTGTGATAGGAAGAATTTCTAGAGATTTTCAATTTTTTGAAAAACTTTTCCTTGTTCTGATGCTTACGACCATTATGTCAAGCCGTTCTAAAGCAATGATATTTCACACATGCAGGAATTGATTTTTATATAGATATAGTGATGATCCGTTACTACTCACTGCTGCAGACAGGCACATAGAAATGACACAATCACAAAACGTAACATTCATCATACGTACAGCACACATACATTCATACAAACAACACACACGACCACCGTCTCGGGTTGGCGAGCTCCGACTCGAGACTCGTGATTGATGAAGGCTGTGGCCAGAAGATAAGTTGGGCATGACTGTCTTTTCTCTGTGCTTGTCTGCAGCTCATCACTTCCCATTACAGTGAGTTGCAGTCGCATTATATTTATATAAGTAAAGATCAACTCTTGCATGTATGAAAGATCATTACATGAGAACAGATTGACAGGTTTGATTCAGATTTTATTATTTTTTTTAATGTTCTTCATTGACATGACAAGCTTTGCATGGAAACAGTTGTTGTGATCTTCAGTCCACGCACTGGTTTGATGCAGCTTCCACGCTACCCTGTCCTGTGCAAGCCTCTACGTCTGAGAATACGTACGGCAACCTACATCCTTTTGAATCTGCTTACTGTATTCGTCCCTCGATCTCCCTCTACGATTTTAACCCCACACACTTCCTTCTAATGTTAAGTTGACGATTCCTTGATGTCTCAGCATGTGTCTCACCAAACTATCCCTTCTCTTAGTCAGGATATGCCAGATACTCCTTTTCTCCCCAATTCTGTTGACACCTCCTCATTAGTTACGTGATTTACCCTCCTACTTTCCATCATTCATCTGCAGCACCACATTACAAAAGCTTCTATCATCTTTTTGTCTGAACTCCTTATCGACCACGTTTCACTTCCATACAATGCTATACTCCAGCCAAATACTTTCAGAAAGGACTTTCTAACATGTAAAGGAAGAAACATGAACAATTCGGAAGAAAACTAGAGTCTTTTAATGCTTTTTTTTTCTTTGAATAATATTGTGTTTGTGTGTGTGTGTGTTTGTGTGTGTATGTGTGTGTGTGTGTGTATGCAGGCTCCCTTGTTTGTGTAATGCAAATTCAGTAATGTAGGCTGTTGTTTACAACAGAAATATTACTGCTGTAAATGTTTTAGATAGACTCCAATTGTTTCTTTGGTGTCTATATATTAGGAATTTTTCAGGCTTACCTGGTTATTTAATTTTAGATTTGATACGTAGAATGGTATTGCCTCTGACATTAGAATGATGTTTAAATACATGTCTGTGCATGCTTATTGCTGATGGTGGTATTTTCGATTTTTTTTCACGTCTGTTGAGTGTTCCTTGAATCTAATTTCAACGACAATTAATGCAAACCTACAGACATACCAAACATCCTTTCCACACACATTATTGAATTGACAGACATCTTTGATTTCCACCTCTCAAACAAAAATTTCAAATTTCACAATAAATTCTACAAACATTTTATACTGTCTTGCCAACATCTTCAAACAAAACGAATGAAACATACCTTTCAGAACTGCCAAGGTAATTGACTGGTTCAGCTGGTTCAGTTGTTCCAATACACATTCCTGTAGGAACGAGTTGCGATTGCTCGTGAAAATTAGTGATCCAAAGTTCTCGTCGGCCTCCAGTAATGCTTATGATAGCCGCTGGTATGTACATTTCCTTTGTTACACTGATTAGCTTTTGGCGATCGACAAGCACTTCACCGTTCAACTGGTCATCTTTGGAACTATTCTCATTGTTACCGGCGGGATCTCAACATTCTCGACAGCAAACAACCTCCCAGTGGAGTACATGTTACGTGTACTCGTCGGAACGGGTTCCTCAATTTGTAGTTCAGATCTTACACAATCAGTAACAATCAGAATGCCTGAAGGATATCTCATCCGAGGATGGCGTTATGGCTACATTTTGTTTAAACAACAAATTTAAAAGGCTGCGTCCTATTGTTGATAGTTATTCTTGCGACACATGTTCCTAATGTTGAAGATCCTTTAGTAACGTCTCCCCAGGAAGGCCGACTACGTTGGATGGATGCATGATACTGGAGTTGTTCACCAACTCGCTTGTCTACAAAGTATTGGAGAGATCCCGGCTTCCAACTCCCGCGACACATTTGACATAATTAGCTTGCACACGCTGTCCACCTGACTGTTGTCTACTCCATTTGCTGTTTTCACTTGTTGAAGTTTTCCCCTGTCTGGTCCAGTGATTTTGGTGTTGGGTTTGTATTTGGATTAGGATTTGTGCGGCATAATTCTAGCTGTCGAATTTTCTTAACGTCTACGCCTTATTATTCATTATTTGTATTATTACTTAAAATTCAAATTTAATAGTGATTGACTTGTCTTGTTCATTATCAATCGTCTGCTTCAAATTGCTAAAGTATTGACCGTTTGGTCTCTAAGAAAGTCTGGGGTTCTATCAGGCTTGTGCCCGTCTGCTACTCCGTTGCCTACCCAGCTGGGGGGGGGGGGGGGGGCAGGCGTAATTCAAGGTAGTGCCCTTTTGCCTCCAAATTGTTCAAATGTTTGTAAATCTATCGGACTCAATTGCGAGGTTATTAGTCCGTATCTTACAAACTACTTAGACTAAGGTAAACTAACCTACGGTCAACACAAACACCCATGCCCGAGGGGGGATTAAAACACCCAGTTGGCCGCGGTGGCCGAGCGGTCTGCGGCGTGCCACTCACGGTCTGCCCGGCGCTAGTGTAGGGGGCTCGAATCCCCCCTCGGGCATGGATGTTTGTGCCGTCTTTAGTAGTTATAAGCTAGTTCATAAGTAGTTTGTAAGTTCAGGGACTGATGACCCAGTAGTTAAGTCCCATAAGCTCTACAAACTTTCGAACAACTTTTCGAACCCCCGACGGCGAACGGCCACGCGCACCGCAGCACGGCGCCCCAGTACGCACGGCTGATCCGCCGCGGCCCTCTTCCCTACGCCGGGTATTCTGTCTACTCTGCGGTTGTATTGCGGCAGTCCCTGAAACTGTTATTTCTGTCTAACCTTCATCCTTTCCCTCCTTACTTTCATTCCCTTATGTGTTATCGCCAGCTCGAGCCATTGCTCTTCATTTATAGAGAAAAGGGCTCTGAAGGTGATACCAGTCCGACTGTAAGACATTCATTTAACCCATGTAACCTTGCGCTTAGTGCGCTAAATAAGTCTGTGTTACCCCTTTACGTATCCAGTACTGTAATATTGGTCATATATTGATTTTTATCGGCGGTTCTTACGTATACTACGTCACTGTACATGTTTGCGACTTTAGATGTTAATCGTTGGGCGACCTGAACACCCGCTATTAAATCACCGGCAATTTCACCTTTTATGTAAGGAATTGTATTACTCGACCGTTGATGTATTACCTGTACTGTGAAGTAGTGACATTGTCACCACTCATTTACCGCCTGATTTGACGTATGCCGTACCTTGCATAATTGATACTGTGAAGGTTTTTAGAAACGGTGCTTCAGGCCTAGGCTACAGCTGATAAAGGTACTTCGGCTAGTTGTTTAAATCTGAGCCAATTGTCCCTACTGATCAAAACTATTTGCAAGCCGAATTTTGTAATTAAATTCAAATTGTATAGATGAGTGTACTTACGTTTAGGTTTCATGTCGCAAGGTGTGTTTTGAAATGATATCTGTAATTGAGAGGGACTTGGATTTCAATTCAAACTGTAAGATGTACTTTTTTTATTTAAATTGCGCTTTGTGTTAGGTCTCTTGCCCAAAGCTGCATTTGGAGTAACGCCTGCACTCAAGCGATATCTGTACTTAAATTTAAATGGTGTGTTATAAAGCCTCTTTACAAGTATTTGTCTTAAATATAAATTGTGCCCTAGATTTAGGTACCAGGCCGTAAGGTGTATTGTGAAGTGATTGTATATGAAATTGAGTGGGTCGTTAAATGCTTGGGCAATACGTTAGCTATGAGTTATAGACTACAAGTAAAAATTTTTGTTAGGCAATCTTGAGAGGTCTTGTTAAAAGGCAGACTGTTTGTTCTATTGTATTTGTACATCTAGCAATATTTACATGGTGTGGTTCATGGTGTGAGTTCCTGTAGTCATGGCGTAGTTTATAAACCACGGGCAACGTATGAGTAGCCAAGTAAGTGGTCCTGACAGTTGGGATACCAGTTACTATGGAATAAGGTTGCGCATGTATTCTGAGTCTTGGCCACCTTAGTGCTCAGACGACAAAGACTACCACCGGTTAGTCCCTCAACCGTTAGGGGTAAAACCCAGTGGGGCCCGGGCAAGTAAGGCTAGCAACCTGCTTCCCAGGTACTTCAACATGATGCTGGAAACAATCAGAGCAAAATGCCTCGGAACTTTGGAGGTGATGGAGTCCCACCTCTAATTGACAAACCAGGGACTCAGATAAGACTTGGCAAACGATCTCTAGTGGGAAGGGGAGCTATTAATATCAATGGGGATTACACTGGTAAGAAGGTAGAGCTGGCAGAGGCTTCAAGTAAGATGGGGTTATAGGTTTCAGCTGACAGTGACGTTAGAGTAAGGGGAGAGAAAGAAAACGGAGAACACAAGGTCAACCTCTTGGGTGTCAAAGCAGGAAGAGCTCAGTGGGGTGTAGGGCTTTACATCAGGAAAGTAATTGAACCCAGCATAATTGCAATAAGGTATGTAAAACGAACGACTGATGTGGATAAATTTGCCCATCACCAGCAAGAAAAGTAGGATTGTATCATTGTATTCGCCCTGTGAAGGGAGAGCTGAAGATGAGATGGACGAATTTTACAACGCACTTAGTGATGTAGTTATTAGAGTGAAGGACAAGGCTAGTGTTTTACTGATGGGTAATTTCAACTCCAGGCTAGAAAATCGAACAGAAGAGTATGAAAAGGTTATGGGTAAGTTTGGAGAGGATATGTAGGCCAACGAAAAACTGCTCTTATATTTCTACTCCAGTATCGGCTTAGTTATCACAAACTTGGGAGGGAAGGGGAACCAGATCTGTCACTGACTAAATAATAATAGACCACGAATTCAAGAAGACAGTCAAGGACACATATGTTTTCAGGGGGTTCTTTGATGATACTGATCATTATTTAATCTGCGGTGAAATTCGTTGAAATATGTGCAGAAAGTAAGGCCCATATATAGAAGGATAAGAGTGCAGAAGCTTCATGACGTGAACAGTAGATACAAATACATAACAATGGTCTCGGAAAGGTACCAGTTAGTTGAATGTAGTCATTTACAGTCACTGAAAGGGGAATGGACAAGGTACAGAGACACACTACCAGAAGTAGCTAAAGAATGTCTCAGAACAGTAGTGCGTAAAGGCAGGAAGAAGCAGACAGCTTGGTGGAATGACACAGTCAAGGCAGCCTGTAAAAAGAAAAAGAAGGCATTTCAAAAATGGCTCCATACTACAAATTAGGAAGACAGAGAAAGTTATGTTGAAGGAAGAAACAAAGCCAAACGGATAATTGCAGACTTCAAGTAAAAAATCATGGGAAGACTTTGGAAATAAGCTAGAAACTCTGGGTCAAGCCGCGGGGAAACCATTTGAAAGGGAGGGAAGAAGGAACGAACAAGTGTTTTGGACAGGTCAGGAAAGCTGCTAGTCAATCCTGTGGTTGCCTTGAGCAGATGGAGAGAACATTTTGAAGAATAGCTCAATGTCGCTGAAACGTTCAATGATGTGTCAGGTAGAATGGGATAGGAATGATGATGGAAACAGGGTCACATTTGCGGAAGTGGAGAAAGTAGATTTCAGTGCAATAAAGCGGCTGGGGTGGATGAATATAAGCTGTAACTCAAGCAATACAGTGGGATGTCAGGTCTCAAATGGTTACACGGTATAATTGAGAAGGCATTGGAATCGGGACAGGTTTCATCTGACTGGACGAAAGCGGTAATCACGCCAATTTTCAAACATGGAAAGAGAAAATATTGTAATTACTATCGAGCTATCTCTTTAACTAGCGTAGTAGGTAAAATATTCTCAGGTATAGTTGAAAGGAGTGTGCGAGTATTAGTTGAGGACAAGTTAGATGAAAATCAGTGTGGGTTTAGGCCTCTTAGAAGTTGTCAGGACCAGATCTTTAGTTTACGGATGATAATGAAGAAATATTGTTGTGGAACAGAGAATTGTATCTATGTTTTATAGATCTAGAAAAGGCTATTGTCAGTTCTACATGATTGCGAGGCAATTAAAGGGCTTTATGTAGACTGTGGCAGCAGTTACAGTAGACGGCAAATAAGCTCATGGTTCAGGGTAGTTTCGGGGCTAAGACAAGGCTGTAACCTGTCACCTCTGTTGTTCATATTATTCATGGATCATATGTTGAAATCAGTAGAATGACAGGGCGGGAGTAAAATAGGTGAAAACAAAAGAAGCAGTCTCGCATATGCGGATGAGTTAGTTGCAATGGCAGATTCGATTGAAAGGTTGCAAACCAATATTTCAGAGCTCGATCAAAGGTGTAAGGGTTATGATATGAAGATCAACATCTCCAAAACGAAAGTAATGTCTGTGAGAAAGAGATTTAAACAGATTGAGTGCCAAATAGGAGGATAATGTTAGAACAGGTAGACAGTTTCAAGTACCTGGGATGTATTTTCTCACAGGATGGCAACATAGTGAAAGAACTGAATCGAGGTGTAGCAAAACTAATGTAGTAAATGCTCAGCTAAGATCTGCTCTCTTCTGCGTGAAGGAAGGAAGTACTAAGACTTAGCAGTGCGCCGCTCTATTTTTCGACCAACTTTATTTTATGGGAATGAAAGTTGCCTGGATACATAAGGTAGAGGTTACAGATATGAAAGTAGCAAGAATGGGTGCCGGTACTAATAGATGGGAACAATGGCAGGAGGGTGTACATAATGAGGAAGTCGAAGAAAATTCAAATGTTCAAATGTTTGTTATGCTTATGGGACTTAACTACGGGGCCATCAGACCCTAAACTTACAAACTACTTATGAACTAGCTTATCCTAAGGACGGCACAAATATCCATGCCCGAGGGGGGATTCGAACCCCCGACCGTAGTGGCCGTGCAGACCGTGACTGGAGCGCCTCAGTCCCCTCGGCCACCGCGGCCGGCGAAGTCGAAGAGAAACTGGGAATGAACACCGTAGATGAAGCAGTTAGAGCGAACAGGCTGAAATGGTGGGGTCAGGTTACACCACGCATGGGAGAAGCAAGGTAACCTAAGAGACTCATGAGCTCGGCAGCGGAGGGTAAGAGGAGTCGAGGTAGACAATGTACTTAGACTCGGTGAAGATTGATTTTGAATTAAAATACTTGGCATCAGACGAGGCATCAATGTTAGCATTGAATAGGAGATCATGGAGGAATTTTATTAGAGGAACTCTGCTCCAGGCTGAACGCTGAAAGGCATAATCAGTCTCTAATGATGATGATGATGTAATATTTATATTGATTTTTTGAAGGCGTTTAAATTTTGTGTATTGAATTTTTGAGCGAATGTCTGGGTTGTAAAATTGTGTACCATCTGGAGACTATTATCAGATTTACATATTGGACAGTGGAATTCAAGACCATTTCTTAATTATTTTAAGCTAGAGGCCTTTTAATCCAACTGGTCATTCTGTAGACCTATTGAATGATTGCCCCATCAATACTTTGGGGAAATTTATAAAATTAGCATCCAACCATAAGTAACCTTTTGTTGTTCTGTTTTGGTGATTTATGTGATGGTTTGTCTAGAGGGACCACCGATCGCAAGACCTGTATTTTAATTCGATTAATAAGGCGGTGAAACAAGCCCTCAATTTTACATTTAATGTATCTTGTCTGAGTAAACTGTTGAGTTAATTGGCTTGCTGCCTTGAGTTTCTTTGATTTTATTGTTCATGTCAGAGTTTTTAAAAACATTGATGATTTAAAAAATATATATTATTAATATTCTCTTTGATTCAGAATATCCATTTAATGTTCTGCCTTTGTAATCGAGCCGGCCGCGGTGGCCGAGGTGACTGAGGCGCTCCAGTCACGGTCAGCACGGCCACTACGGTCGGGGGTTCGAATCCCCCCTCGGGCATGGATATTTGTGCCGTCCTAGTTCGTAAGTAGTTCATAAGTAGTTTGTAAGTTTAGGGAATGATGACCCCGTAGTTAAGTCCCATAAGCTTAACAAACATTTGAACATTTTTTTTTGTAATCGAAGCTTTATTACTTTGTTAAATAAAAGGGTGACTGCAGATAATGACTATATTTGGTGTATCCTCACAATCCTTCCATGTCATCTCAGTCTGTCATTACTGTGAATTTGTTGTTAAGTAAAATATTTTAAAAACCTACCAATCACATCCCAATACAGTTTGCAGAATTAAGGATATTGATTGCAGAACAATAAACAGAGATTGCTGGAAATCCGTTGTAAAATTTGGGACAATTGAAAGATAAATTTAAACGTTTTGGGTAAATAATCTGGGTCGAGATGGTAAGTTCTTTGAGCATAGTTGAACAGCCTCTCTCCAGTGTGGAAAGCTAGCAGCTGTGTGTTACAAAGAGCTGAGAAGCAGGAGGAGAGGATTAGATGGGAATTCCGAGCTTTAGAAGTCGAGTGTAGGCATGAGCACGCGGATCTTTTGTCCTGGACGCTGGGAGTGGCTGCTCATTGTGCAGAGGCTATTAAGGAGCAGATTACGGAGAATGGCACTGCGATAGTCGCCCTGAAACAGGAAGTCGATCGACTCAAAAAGCAAAATGACACTGATGAAGTACGGTCACTGTTGAAGTATCAGCGTGGCCAATTCACAGAGCTTAGAAGGTAATAGAGTTGCCTTCGAGACGCGAGAGGTGTTCAAGCTTCCCCCTCCCTCTGGGTTACAGCCTGCGTGAGCCTCTACTGAGCCTACAACGCCTGTTCCTTGCGCTCTGTGGCGCCGCTTGCCTCCGTCGGTACGTGCCATTTACTCGTAGCGGTAAAATATCTAGGACAACATGTTTCAGTTGGTAGACCCACTGCAATTTTCTGCGATTCACTAATTGCATGGCAATATTATCCAGATTGAGTTTTGTGTTGTTTTTTTATCCAATAAAAGGGAAAAAAAGACGTGTGAAATACAGAGGTCAGGATTAAAAGAAATAGATTCGAGCAACCAGGATGGACAACTGCTAACCACGGAATAACAATCGCAATTTGCAGTGTGATTTACCAGTCAGCTCCTGCCAGCCGGCAGAACGACAAACTCTAAAGACATGCAAGTTGCCTACGTAATGGCGCAACTCCATATAACAGTTGTGCCTACAGACAAGATACGCTATCCAGTTAAACTGACATCGCTTACGGATAGCCGACACAGTGAAATACTACACCAATGTGGACTATGTTTTCAAGGTGACGGGGCCTAACCAAAACAAGGGAAACTGTTCCCTAGCATACTTTAGAAGTCGTCTCTGCAGCAGGAGACCGAACCCGCCTCGTTTACCGTCCTGGACGCTATTAGGACTACTCTTCCACCTGCCGTTACGCTCTCGGTCTTCGGTGTTTCCCCGTCGTGGAACTGGACCCTAGGCTTGGTCCGCGTATGGACTCGGTACTTCAGTTTTGGTGACATCATCCGGAATTTGTTTTCTGGAACTATTTCAATTTCATTGTGGACTCCACGTACGACTTAGAAGAGTTTCTGTTAGTTTTCGACTTACGAACTGTGTATGGAAACTTACACTTTTCCAACTGTCGAAATAAACACTGCTCAAAAGAATTAAGGGCTAAGGTGAGATATCATACACAATACACCTATGGTAACGTATGTTATTCAGATATTGGTTATAGTTGTAATTTATGTGTGCTAAAGTACGATATTTTGCTGTCTCAACTCTTTTACTTGAGGTTTACAAAGCGTTTTCTTAGAACTAGGCACCATGGGGCTACCATAATAGTGAAAAAGTCATTCACGTTGTCCTCTAATATGGATTGTGATTACCTAGGACGGCAAATACAGTTCCACAATTGGGTGACATGGACAGGTTATCAATCAGCTCTTGAGGGATCTTTGGCTATTGTTCCACGAGTGCAATATCCAGCTCTGCAACCTTTGAGGGTGTTGCTAATCTAGCTGCAATGCGTCTGCCAAGTGCATCCAAGAAATGCTAAATCACGTTGAAGTCCGTTGAAGAAGTTGGCCTCTCCATTCCTTCAATTCCCTTAGCATCAAGTATGTTGTCCACCATTGCTCTGTTGGGACGAGCGTTATCATCCACCAGAAGGAATCCATCTCATACGGCACCAACGAAGCACACAACGAAAGCTCGAAGGAACTCGTCTCTATACCTCTGAGCAGTAAAAGGGCCATTATGAACTACATAGAGGTTCGTTCGTCCGCCAATACTGACTCTTGTCCGCACCGTTCGTGCACGACCATGATATGGTGATGTTTCCTACACATAAGATTTTTCCGAATTCCACTTCCTCTCCAGAAGTAGGAACGACAACTGTCCGGATGAATACAAAATCTGGACTCATCTGTGAACAGGACCCGGTGCTATTCTCTACGACTCCAAGCCTAATACTACGTGGTTTTAATGCGACGCACGCCATGGCGTAGAGACCACATTACCGAAAGCTATTTCGAACTGTTTGGGTTGATGTTGCGCGTCCAGTTACTGCCTGGAGGGTGCGTTGCAGTTGAGTTGCATTCAGCCTCCTGTCTCGCCGTGCTGTTAACCATAGGTAACGGTCATCTTTTGCTGATGTTACCCGTGGACGACCTTGGCTATATTTTCTTTTAACAGTTCCTGTTATCTGAAATCACGCCCAGGTGCTGGAAGTTGCATGTTAGGACACTACAATAGCTGCAGCCGGCTCCCTCTGTGTCTGTACCGCTTCCAACCATCCCATGGCTCTCCGTGCCATAGCTTCATGTCACGTTGTTGTTGCGTTTTGCTAACTGCTCAGTACACAGTCTGAACCCATTTGCTTGTGTAATTCGTTTGATAAACCACCAATTTCTGTTGTGATCACTATCTCGGTTGCCGTATTTTTGTTGTCTACACTCCGTAGAACTGCCGATGACAATACTCCAAAACCTAGATATCTCAAATGACCTTCCAGTTGTTTTGACCAGTGTACTTGCGTTGTACTATCAAACTGTGTATCTCCCGTCACAGTGGAACGGGCGACGAGTTAGTGCCAGTGGAATTGTAACGATATCATGACAAAACTGAAAGCAAATCCAGCGCTAAGTCAGGTACCACAAAATCTGTTTCAAAAATTAGCATCAGCATCCATGAGTCACGAGTTAGTGAAATAAATACCTCGTCCCCACCAGCGAGGAAATAGACTACTAGGACACGTACGAGAGCCAAATTCATCACCATTCTACGATTTATCAGGTGAATGAAGATAGTGACCAACGCTGATAAAATATATGTCTTATCACGAAAACCTGAACTCCAGTATCCAGATACGCTCGCGTTAGCTCAAAATGTTTGACGGCATATTACCACCAACGTTACCGTGTGATGGTGGTAAGAGGAGAATTTTTATCAATTTCGAAGAGGCCTGGCCAAATATACAGTCAATGGGCAACAGAACGACAAGGACTCAATCGTGTCAGTGCTATACCTGTGTCTCCAAATAATGCTATACTGACGAGGTGGTCCGCGAACACCTCATACAGGCGGCACCTCACGCTTTGCATTTGGAAGACACCACCTTAGAACAAGTCACTGAACCCGCATTTAAGAACGAAATTTCCACAGCAGCACACCGTCGCCTAGAGTCCTGGGCTGAAGCATTTTATTTATACTTATTCCATAGTTGAAGACCTGATGCGTCTTACATACAACAGATCGTACAATTTTCCGTTCTATCCGCTATGTCGTACATTGTTCCGTATTATTTATTCACAGATTTTTAGCTGTTTACAGGAAAATAATAGTAATAATTATTATAATAATAAATATGATGACGATAATAATCATAATAACCAAAATCAAAAAATAGTTACATTTGGTGTCATTCCCCAACAACTGAAATACTTTTCAACTGCTACAAAGTCCTTGATGGTTAGTACCTCGCTTCGAAGGGGATTCGAATCCCCCCTCGTGCATGGATGTTCGTGTCGTCTTTAGTATGAGGTAGTTCATAAGTAGTTTGTAAGTTTAGGGACTGATGAGCCCGCAGTTAAGTCCCTTAAGCTTATCAAACATTTGAACATTTTCATGCAACTCCTCCCAAAATTCCTGTTCTAACAGTGTTGTCGGCATTTTTTTTTATTTATTATTTGACATGCCCCATTACATAGTAATATTACAAGTTTGATGGTTAAATTCAGGCGATTACATTAGGTATTTTATCAAACACAAATACAGTACATAAGTTGACAGAATTTGTAAAAGAAAGCGTTTTGGTTACACATTATTTGTCGCTATACATAAAAACCAAACGAATTTATACTTCAGGAAATCTTCTTGAATTACAGAATTTGTAAAAGTCTGTAGTAAATTTATGTACCAAGTCAAATTTATTGACGGGTCAGCCTTCTCCTTTGTCAGCTATTATTATTATTATTATTATTTCTTTTTTTTTCTGAGATGGTCCCTCTCTATCAGTAAGTTGCAGCAGTCGAAAAGCACGTGGTCAAAAGTTTGAACAGCTCTTTTCTATGTGCACGTTCCGTCTTCAATTATTCTGAACCGCTGATAATAGGCTTTCAGTTTCCCCTGACCTCCTGTAAAATTCGGAGATATTGAGAGTTTAAGCATTAAACGTTGTCGGATCGTAGGAAAATACGGTTTAGTGCTTTCCCCGTTTTTTTGTTCTTTGTCACTCATGTCCCATTTGTTCCTAAACACCTCTCGAAGTTTCTGCTTTACGGCACTTGTGGGTACTTTATTGTAGCGTATCGATTGTCGTGATCGAGCTACTCTTTTAGCAAGGTTGTTAGCTAGTTCATTTCCCCGTATCCCTCGATGTGCTTTAACCCATTCGAAATGCACCAGCCAGTTGTGTGTCTGCAACCTTCTTATTTTACATCTTTTTTCTTCAATAAAGAAGTTGTGGTTCTTCGGATTTCGTAACGAGTACAAATTAATCCTGCTGTCGGTGTGAATTACTGCAGTTCTATCAATATTCGAGAGATTGGCTATTAACTCAAGAGCACTGAGAATGCTTTTGGATCCTAGTTATCTTCCATGTTGAAGAAAAGAATGCTAGACTGTTTTGCCTTCTGCTGTACTATTTGCTGCTCTATTTTGTTTTTTGGGTTTCCGATCGTGCTTGCAGCCGTTACTGCTGCAAACTCCAGTGGAGTGGCGCTGCTTTCGGTTCCGAGTTTCACCTATCTCTGCGTCTTGACGTTGAAATCGTTCCTGAGCATGTGATGCATTTACATTTGCCAGATGTTTTCATAACCGTTCGTTCTCAGTCTTCCCCGTTTTGCCCATAGAGTTTTCTGTCTGGAGACAACGCCAATATTTAGTTTCATACAGGTGCTGTAACAGTGGTCATGAGCGTTTCTCTGTTATCTATTTCTGAAAGTCCGCAAGGACGTCATCAACTAAGGCAATAATTTGCGACGCCATACTGTTTCTTTTCGGTGTTAAATTTTCTATTGAACTTTTCTGTCGAATCGTTCCTGTTGCCCTTCCTGTCAGTGTACTATCACTGTTGCGACGTCACCCAACTAAATAATGTAACAATCACACTTAGTCCCGGGGTATATACACCCCCGTTACTCTGTTAGCTCGCAGAAAAAGGAACACCAAAATCTTTCTATTTTCGATCTCATTTCTATTATTTCATTATGATGATATTGTCTCCCTATGGTAGGTGTGTGTGCTAATAAAATAATTATGTTCGCATTCAGATGAGAAAGTTGGTGAAAGAAGTTTTGGAAATAGATCTCGCCACAACGTATAACGCCTTTATTTTAATGATTTCCACCTCAATTCACGCATCATTTCCGCGATACTCTCTCGCCTATATCGGAATAATACAAAACGAGCTGCCCTTCTCTAAGCTTTCTCAAAATCGTCCGTCAGTCCCACCAGGTGTGGATCCCGAAATGTGCAGCAATACTCGAAAATAGGATGCATAAGTGTAGTATAGGCAGTTTCTTTAGTAGAACTGTTGCATCTTCTAAGTGTTCTTCCAATAAAACGTAGCCGTTTCTTCGCCATCCCTACAATATTTTCTATTTGTTCTTTCAAGTTTAAGTTGTTCGTAACATTCCTAGGTATTCAGTTGAATTGACGGCCTGTATATTTAACTGATTTATCATGTAAATGAAGATTAAGACGCCCAAGCCACGTGTCGTCGCCTGGCACGCAGACTCGGATCTCAGTCCGGTACACGATGCGTGTAGCTCTGACTGGAGAACGATCTTGCTGCTGCCTATTCACATTTCGCGTAAAGGTCACAAAGACAACGTAAGAGAAATTAGGGATAGTGCAGAAGCATATACACATTCTTTTTTCCCTCGTTCAGTTTGGGAGTGGAATGGGAAAGGAAATTGCTAGCAGTGGTACTGTGTACCCTCCGCCACGCACCTGTTGTTACTTCTAATATTACAGTTCATTTCACCCTCTCACATGAATAAATAATAATAATAATTTCCACTCATTCTCTTCTAAGGGTTTTTAAACTTATATATGAAATTTTTACCTACATGAAAAGGGGCCGTTTAACTCTATTTCTGGCTGGTTTAAAAAGGGCAACTCCTTATCAAATGTGAAGTTTTAGAATAAGGTAGAATACCACTGAAATAGAAAATTCTGTACTAGCGACATTATTATTATAATGAATATCAAACAGATACAACTTATTCTAACACAGAATGGTTTGCAAGAGCGAGACGTGATGCCTCTGCCCAACACAATCGGAGGTGAGGCCTCCTTCTTAACCCAACTAAGAATAAGAGCGAGCCGGACTCTGCCAACGCCTAAATGCGGCCCCTCGCGGCCCGTACATAACTCGCGCCTGCTATCGGTAATACAGTAAAGAAATTCCATGGCCCCCCCCCCCCCCCCGAATGTGGAAGGCAATTTATTAATAAAATCCCTGACACATTTTGGTAATCAATAACCTATCACTAAAAATTATTTTACAATCAAATTGTCGACCGTGCAGATATTTCTTAAGTACATTAGACAGTTCAGATAAGTTTTCTTCCTTAAAATACGGAACTTGGCTAAACGTATGCATTACAGAGTATTCTTTTACGGTTCAATATACTTAAGAAAAATATTTTAAGGCATATCCCCTTTATAAGTAAGTTTTCATGTTATATTATATTTTCCATTATCAATAATTATCTCTTAATATCATTTTTCATAGTCGAAAATGCGTGTTATTTTTTTTTGTCCACCTTTTCATTCAGTTGCTTACAAAGAAAAAACTATGAACAGGAACTTTCGACCATTGCAAAAATATTTCTTTCACAGGCAACAGTTTCAATTTACATATGGTAAAGTCACATTCTATATACAGGACTTGATAGAATGGTTTGAAAGAATATTTATTCTCACTGATTGCTGTACACCATGGATTGGAAATCATTCTATGGTTTGACAATAATTTGGCCAACTTCATGTATACCAAGAATAATAGCGTTTCATATGTTACGAAATTGTGAGAATTTTTCTACATAAAAATCTTCCTTCTTGCCTTACAATGAAGACATTTTACAAAATGTGTCATGGTTACACGTAGGAATGATATTTAGACGCTTTTAATCCTGGGATAGCATCTGAGCTTTCTTCTATTATTGGTGGAAATCTTGGAGCAGTTGTGGAATCGCCACTCAGGAGCGGTTGTAGAATTGTGAACGTGAGACATTTATACAACAAAGATTAGAAAAGCACTACTCTACGAAACGAATTCCTAAAATAGTTTTAAATTAGACATGACACTGAAATGTGAATTACAGTGGTCCATCAATACCGTCACGTTCATATCCGTAAACTGACTCGAAAATGTTTCAGTAGCAACATTCAATATTCATCCCCAAGGCGGCCATACCCGTACCAAGTCTTAATTTAGTTAAAAAATGAATTTCTTAAACCTAACTTGACATTAATAATTATGAGTTGATTTATAAAGCAAAAAAGGTTTAAAAGATGAGGCAAAGAAAATGTCTGCATGAAGTTTTTACGGAGTGTTTCACAACCCATTTACATGTCTAAGTAGAACACAGTAACATGAAAAAATTAAAATTATTGCACTGAATAGTTGATTTGAATTTCCACAGTTTCATTCAAATGTTTGTATAGCTTATGGGACTTAACTACGGGGTCATCAGTCCCTAAGAGTTTCATTCCGAACAAAACATTATTTTCAAAATTTCAATCTCAGTTTTATTTATTTATATATGCTTACAAAGTAAAAAAAAAAGGAACTTAATTATCACAGCAACAATTAATTATGAATTTGCACTGTACATCCTATGCATCTCTGAAAAGTAGATCACTATTTATACAACACATAACATACACACATATATAATGTACAAAATATCCAGCTCTTTCTGCAGGAATACATTACATTTCACCCATGGCTAGCAAATGCTTTGCTTGGGATGTCTATTTTTTTTCGAATTTTACATTACACTGATGCATGCATACATTATTTTAGCTGGAATTTATGGTGTCCACCCTTATAATTCATCCTATGGAAAGCTTCAGTTTCCAATGACAATACTAGCTCAGACTGTGGCAGAAGTCAATGTCCAAATATTCATTCAATGTACTGTTTTACATCCTGATGAGGATAGAGTCCTTTTACTCTCATTGTGCCTGGATGTGCAAGGAGGTAAGCACCTGAATGGGATATATCTGCAATTACAAAGGGTCCTGTGTACAGAAGTTGCCACTTCTTATTTCTTCTCAGTAACATCGATCGCTTCACATGACTCCTAATTATAACCTTAGCACCAATCGAGAATGTTCTTTTCTATGTCAGCTTCCTGTCGAAGTATTTCTTTCTCGATTGTGGTTGGTGATAGCGAAATTGTCGCCTGCCTGATTTTCTCATCGAACGAAATATTTCAACTATTTATCTGAGCCAGAATTTCTGTCCACTCGTTTTTCTCGGGTCTCCTGAACATTAGCTCATCTGCTGTGTGATTCGTCGCTGTACGTGGAGGATTGTTTACAATTTCTTCAAACTATCTAATATAATTCTCCCATGCGACGTAGTTGTTATTTTTGTGTCCCAGCCTCGTCGCCGCTTTTGTGTCTCGTTTCCGTCGTAGGTGTCGGTGGCCGAGTAGGAAGACTGACACAGGAATAAAGGTAGCACGCTTGTGCAGGTACGGAGGGGAGCAGCCAGTGGAACAGCAGAAACTAGAAACACTAGATTAAATTAGAACGAGATATATATTGCACAGAATTTATACAATACTTAACTTTTACATAGCTCAGTACTGCAAAATGCTGATACATAGTTGAGCTAGAGGTCTGCCTAGTGGCTATGCGATAGCCAAGTCTTCACTGGTGCCTATCTGATTCCGAAGTGTTAACTGTTTCCTATCTCAGTCCTAAGTGAACGATGTCGTTCAGTGGTGGCCACGAGCTGAGTTGCAGCAGAGGGCGCTCGTGGCTGACGTCGTAAGAACGCCGCGCCGTGCGTGCATGGCGGCGCGCGGCGAAAGTAGGGGGCGCGCACTTTGGACTTGTGCGACACCACAGTTATGGCAGTAAGTCATAAATCGATTGAACTCGCGGAATACCCTTTCTACAGGACTTGCCTCTGGATAATATTTCGAAACAAGGATTTGCTTTATTTGAGCTGCCAAGCATCTTTTCTACCTTAAGGATGTAGACGTAGTTGCGTTGTCTAATAGTATAGCCTGTGGCTTTCTCACTCGCGGTGTATAGTCATCAATCAATTTTCTAAGTATTGAAGTACTTGTGGCAGATTTAAGAACGTAAATATTTAGGTGCTTTGTAAAGAGATAAAAAAATGGAACAATAAATTTTTCAGTTGGAAACTGCATTTGGAAATGACCCACAAACATCGATCGCTACAATTTGTAGTGCATGGTCAGGTAAGATGGGATGTAGCACCCCTTTTCGACATATGTTAATTGGTTTGGCTTTTTGGCAAATTACACAAGTGCGAATCAAGTTTTGAACTTATCTTCTACTATTTGGGAAATAACTAATCTTGTTGGAGCATGTTATCACACCGAAATGCCCCCAGGTGATGTGAGTAGGGCTAATTCATATCAACCCGTCTTCAAATTCAGCCGGGATGCAGACGCACCATTTATCAGACATAGGATTGTTTCTGTAGAATAGCACCTGATTTTCAATCCGGTAGTGTTGTCTTATCTTCGGATCAGGGTTCGTTAATAATTTATGCTTCACTGAACTACAACGTGGATCAATGTCTTGCAATGCAGCCATATTTCTACCTAAGTCAATGCAATATTGTCCGTTGGCATCATCTTTCGTTAACAATATCTTGAAGTCAGTTGCTTGTTCGTGGAGTGCAAATTTTCACTAAGCCCTTGTGGCATTCGAGATAGGGCATCGGCGACAATATTTTATTTACCACTAATGTGCACTATAACTGTATTCTTGCAAAGTGAGGGGCCATCTAGCAAGACGTGCGTGAAGGAATTTGCAGCTCTGCAGAAAGCTCAGCGCCTTATGATCGCAGTATACTTTGGTGTGAGCACCAGCTAAGTAGTGATGAAACTTCCTAAAAGACCACAAAATGGTGAGAAGCTCCAATTCCGTAATGTAATAGGACTTCCCACATGAAGATAATGTTCTACTCCCAAATCCAATTGTGCAAAATGTTGGCTGTCCGTCTATGTTCCGTATTTGGAAAAGTCACGATCCTAGACCTACAGTGGACACATCAGCAAACAAGCAAAACTCAACACTCATATCCGGATGTTACAGCATATTTGAATTTACTAAAGCCTCTTTTATTAATTCCAAAGAGGTGGAGCAGTTGTTCTGAGTTTAATAGCTGATTTGGAACGAATCGTCGATAGATCGATGCAAGACCGAGGAAGGCTTTCAATTGTCTTTTAGTTCTTGAGAAGGGAAAGTTTGCTATTGTACTTAATGTCTCACTAACTGGAAGGATACCATACGAAATGATTAGGTGTCCGAGATACTTGAGTCTCTCTAATGCAAATTTAGACTTACTCAAATTAGCTGTAACACCATCATGTAAGAATTTGCTTAACACCTTTTCCAACAATTGAATGTTTTCTTCCCACATGTTTGTAGCGATTAGAATGTCGCCTACAATCAGACACTTTGCTCAATAGTTCTGGACCGAGCTCTGTATCAAGTGCAGTAATGAACACACCTGAGCTTATATTTAACCTGAAAGGCAATACTTTAAACTGATAAATCCTCCCTGCGTGAATGAAGACTCTATATTTCCTTGATTCAGGAGCGATTGGAATTTGCCAGTAAGATGCACGGAGGTCGATGTTGCTAAAATATTTCACACCGTGGTATCTCTGTATTAATTCAGCAATATTACATACAATGATCTTATTTACTTGTCTAGCATAAAGAACTAATCGTACTTGTCCGTTAGGTTGCCAACAGCAAGCAGGGTGGTCGAATAGGGACTATCTGTTCTATAATGTTCCATTTCAGCATCTTTTGGATTTCATTACAGACAGCTGTTCTCTTCGACATGGCATTTGGTACGAACTGTGGCATAAGGTTTTGTGTGGCATGACATTCATGTGATATACATATACCCTAATTGTACCAGGTTTCTCCTCGAATACTTGGGCACATTCTTTGAGAATAGTAAATAGTTCAGAACGCGGCTCCGTGTTCAGGTGTTCAAATTCGGAAGCTTTGGCGGGCTGCATACTCAGCAGGCGCGCGGACACATGCACGCGACCTTAACTGCTACTTTAACGTCGCACAGCTTGTTTAACATATCCAAGATACATATCGCTGTAGTCGTTTAAGCTCACACTTTTAAGATACTTAAAAGGGGGATCATGATCTCCCCATATTATGGTGCGCCCACATGCTTTCTCCATTTGTCGTTAAATCAGTAACCGGATGACTACCCGTGACCCAAAAGGTTACTTTTTTACTTCTTAATTTGTATTCCGGGTCAAAATTTGCCATGGGTGTCGGTAAATTTCAACAATTCGATGGGAACAATTTTTCCATCGATCCTTAACTCACATAATCCGCTAGAAAAGTCGATTTTTGCGTCCTTTTCTTGGAGAAAACTCAGTCCAAAAATACTGCCCACAATAAGTGGATCAACTATCATGAACGTGCATTGTGTCGCTACATTTCCTATTTTTATTTCTAATTGTGTTTGTATTTTCACGCTTCTTGAACTCACATCAATCGCTCCGAAAATTTTACAATTTCTGACTGGCAATGTAGGCGCTCTCTTCACTTCCGAAATCCGACGAAACAGATTCGCAGAAATCAAATTTACATCAGACCCAGTATCAAATATTGCGGTAACTACAACATTTTCTATCAGTATCTTAATAGCAGACTGCATGACTGCTGTATAACTTGTGCTACACTTAGCCTCTTCGCTGCATATTTCCTTTCGTATGTAAATGCCATCACTGCATCTCAATAGTCGCAATTCCATAACATGGTCGTCCCTATCTCGCCCACCCTCCTGCACTTCGGGACACAGTGAGGCGGTTACTAGTTTTCCGCCGGCTGGGAGGCCGGTCGGATTTCTAAGTCATTTATTTCATTAATTTCTAGTGGCAGCCGACGCCAGTTTTGATTACTCTTGCTCGGCGCTTGCACATTTTGCTGCCACTGGTTCCGTTATTGGAATTCTACCCAGAATTGAATCAGCGTCCTTGTCTCCTGTCCGTCGTATTTCGTCCGTATTGGCCAGGTCTGCTGTTGCCGTGTGTGTTACCGCTCCGGTTAAAATACGGCCGGCCGCGATGGCCGAAGGGACTGAGGCGCGCCAGTCACGGTATGCACGGCCACTACGGTCGGGGGTTCGAATCCCCCCTCGGGCATGGATATTTGTGCCGTCCTTAGTGTAATTAGTTTATAAATAGTTTCTAAGTTTAGGGACTGATGGTCCCGTAGTTAAGTCCCATAAGCTATGCAAACATTTGAACATTTGTTAAAATACGCCGAACTAGATGCGGAGAACTTTCATTCCTTGTTAGCTATGATTTGGTTCCTGCCCCGCACATCCTCTTGCGTCAAATCAGTTGAGTCAAGGATGGCCATAAACTCATCAAGATTCGAGTCAGACGTGAATTAGTTTTTCACGTATTTCTATAGACAACTTGCACTTGAGAATACGTATTAAATCCTTTTCAGAAATGGGCTCGTCCCAGTAATCTTGTTAAGGTATATTTCTAAATATCTCCTGAGTGTTCCTTTTCTATAACTAAGCTTAACAAGTATCCACTAACATTTATTTTTTGTAACTCGGTCCAGTTTGTGGGTAATACTCCACGAAAGGAACATATAAACACTACGGGATGTACTCCTTTTTGTCAGGCGTAAATGATTGGTACTGCCTGTGTTTGATAATATTTTCCTCCATTATGATGTTCACGTAGGGTGACGTGGCTACTGGTAAAGAATACGATTCATGTGCTTTGTTCGTCCCTGAAAATGGTTCGCTTCCTATCACCCGTTCTCGTGTGCTCGCACCAATTATGCATTCGTCACGCTAAGGCGTAAAAAGATCAACTTGAAATAACTCTCTAATACCAGAGAGTTCGTTACCAAATTTGTTTAATTGCTTCCCGCGTGATCTGAGATTTAACTTCGTTAATCCTAGTAGTTTGATCTGCTACTTGTATTCCACGTTCCGTCGAGATGATATCTACAGCTTCTCTCACCCGAGAATTTATTTCTTCGGATTACTCCACGTTCTTTTTCTATGTCCACTTTCTAATCTCAACAATAAATGTTTGCTCTTGTTGTACAAAATGTTAATTAATTTTTTGTTGTTGCTCAAATGATAACTTGTCGAGCGTCGTCGACAAACTATTTACTACGACCTCGAGAGCGTCTTGATTATGCTTTAATTCGGAAACGTCTGAATCCAGTTTTCTTACCGCGTCTTCGTACGCGTATCTAAGATTAACTATTTCTTGCCCCGTTTCTGTTTGAGAAACTTTCTTAATATTTTTTATGTATCTTATCTACTTGGAAAAATACGGCGGAATTGGTAATGAGTTCTAATTACTATTACAATTTACTGAGCGGAGGATTTTCTATGTCTTGCCCCCCCCCCCCCTCTCGCGTCGCTAGTTTCTGTTGAGACATCAACTATCTGTTCGTCTACTGTCTGTTTGTTAACTTCCATTTTCTAATATGTCATTTCAGAATTTTAGCCTGAGCGTCACACGCAACACAAGCAAGCAGACGAGGTCACGTATCAATAGCACACGTGCTGCGACCTCGTAACGATACACTTGGACGCAGTTGACTGATCAACAACACTAACCGTTACGAAATCAAATGTTCAAATGTTTGTTAAGCTTAAGGGACTTAACTGCGGGGTTATTAGTCCCTAAACTTAGAACTTGCGAACTAGGACGGCACAAATATCCATGCCCGAGGGGGGATTCGAACCCCCGACTGTAGTGGCCGTGCAGATAACCGTTACGCCACATACCACACCATAAGAATGGAAAGCTACAACAACCTATGGGTTGGGAACAAGTCACAACGTTGGGCTTGGTACAAGCAGATAGGCCACTGCTGATAACCTGTTATTTCTGCTGCTAAGCGTAATTGTCGTCTCCAGAAATTTTGTAGAATATATTTTCTCTTCTGAACTCTGTTTTCTAATTCATGCATGTGATCCTCCTTCACTCGTTTCCGTGAAAGAGAACAGATACATATTAGTAAAAGGAAAAAAAAAATTGTCTCCCGAAGATATATTTCAAATTGAAAATTGGGAATTACGAACTATTATTAACAAATATAGTAAGAGGAATAGACATAAGGGATCCTGTTTTAAAGGTCGCCATTCTAACATGAATAAATAATAATAATAATAATAATAATATCATTTTTCTAAAAGTTTGAAAGTTATATATGAACTTTTATTACCTACATGAATAGGGGGGCCGCGGTCGAGTAGCCGAGCGGTCTAAAGCGTCTCGCTGCGGAGCGCGCGGTTGCTCGCTGTGGAGGTTCGAGTCCTCCCATGGCATGGGTGTGTGTTGTCCTTAGGTTAGTTTACCTAGGTTTAAGTAGTTTGTAAGCTACGGACTGATGACCACGCAGTTTGGTCCGATAGATTTACAAACACTAGAAATGAATAGGAGCTGTTTTACTCTATTTCTAGTAGGTTCGTAGCCTCATACTATATTTAAAAAGGGTGATTCCTTATAAAATGTGAAGTTTTATAATAAGGTGGAATACCACTGAAATAGAAAATTCTGTATTAGCCACATGATTATAATTATAATAAATATCAAACAAACTTATTCTAACACCAAATGGTTTACAAGAGCGAGAGGTGATGCCACTGCCTAACACAATCATAGGTGAGGCCTCCTCCTTAACCCAACTAAGAACATAGAGCAAATGAGAGCGAGCAGGTCTCTGCCGGCGTCTATAAGCTCCGTTACGCTCATGGCGGTCTCTCGCGGCCCGTACGTAACTCGCACCTGCTATCGATAACACAGCAAAGATATTACAACCCCTATCAATCATCAGTCTTGGTCAATACCGTGTCTGCTACTTCGTTTCAAAATACCCCCTACGCTAGGCTTCGTCTTGCCATATGTTGTCGTCCGTACATGCTGCCTTTGTTCGCTAAAGCTACTCACGAAACGCACTGGTTGAATGTTTGTGGACGCCCTTTCTGCCCCATGAACCTGCCCTTTCCTGTGCCTCAACATTTCGTTGATATTTGTAGACGTAGATGGCCAGATGGGAAGAAATATATAGAGAGCCTATACAAAGGAAATAAACTTGAAGCCAGTATTCTAGAATTGGAAGACGAAGTGCATTGGAAGATGAGATAGGAGATATGATACTGCGAGAATTTGACAGAGCGCTGAAGGACTTGAGTCGAAACAAGGCCCCTGGAGTAAATGATATTCCGTCTGAACTGCTGATGTCGTTAGGAGAGCAAGTCGTGAAAAACTTGTATCACCTGGTATGCAAGATGTACGAGACAGGGGAAACACCCTCCGACTTCAAGAAGAATATTCCAATTCCAAAGAAAGCAAGTGGAGACAAGTGTGAAAATTACAGAACTATCAGTTTAATAAGTCAAGGTTGCAAAATACTAACACGAATTATTTACAGACGAATGGAAAAACTTGTGGAATCCGACCTCGGGGAATATCAGTTTGGATTTAGGAGAAATGTAGGAACAAGGGAGGCAATACTCACATTACGACTTATCTTAGAAGATAGGCCAAGGAAAGGGAAACCTACGTTTTTAGGGTTTGTCGATTTGGAGAAAGCTTTTGACAATGTCGACTGGAATACACTCTTCCAAATTCTGAAGGTATTAGGGGTAAAATATAGAGAGCGAAGAGTTATATTCAACCTATACAATGACCAGAAAGCGGCAAGAAAGGGCATGAAAGGGACGCAGAGATTAGGAAGGGAGTAAGACAGGGTTGTAGCCTTTCCCCGATGTTGTTCAATCTGTGCATTGAGCGGGCAGTGAAGGAATGGAATGAGAAATTTGGAAAGGGCATTAAAGTGCAGGGAGAAGAAATAAAAACATTGCGGTTTGCCGCAAAAGATCTGGAAGAGCAATTGAATGGGATGGACAGTATCTTGAAAGGAAGATATAAGATGAACATTAACAAGAGTAAAACGAAGGTAATGGAATGCAATGTCAGAAAATCAGTCGATGCTGAAGGAATTAGATTAGGTAATGAGACAATAAAAGTAGTAGATGAATTTTGTTATTTGGGTAGCAAGAGAACTTCTGATGGCCAAAGTAAAGGAGATATAAAATGCAGAATGGCTATGGGAAGGAAAAGCGTTTCTAAATAAGCGAAACTTGTTAACATCCAATATTAATTTAAATGTTAGGAAGTCCTTTCTGTCTGGAGTGTAGCATTGTTTGGAAGTGAAACGTGGACGATAAGGAGTCGAGACAAAAAGATGATAGAAGCTTTTGAAATGTGGTGTTACAGACGAATGATGAAAATTAGATGGGTAGATCACGAAACTAATGAGGAGGTGCTCAACAGAATTGGAGAGAAAAGGAGTTTCTGGCGTGTTCTGGCTAAGAGAAGGGATAGGTTGGTGGGACACATTCTGAGACATCAAGGAATTGTCGACTTAGCATTATAAGGAAGCGTGTGGGGTAAAAATCGTAGAGGGAGACCGATTTAGACAAAATTTCTACTTGGTGCGAAAATTGGCAATTGACACTAAATAAAGAGAAGCGTGAAGTAATACACATGACCACTAAAAGAAATCCGCTGCACTTCAATTACGCGATAAATCAGTCAAACCTTAAGGTCGTAAATTCTACCAAATACCTAGGAGTTACAATTACGAACAACTTTGACTGGAGAGAACACATAGAAAATATTGTGGGGAAGGCGAACCAAAGGTTACGTTTCATTGGCAGAACGCTTAGAAGATGCACCAGCTCCACCAAAGAGACTGCCTACATCACACTTGTGCGTCCTCTCTTGGAGTACTGTTGCCCCTTGTGGGACCCTCACTAGGTGGGACTGACGGAAGATATTGAGATGGTTAAGAGAAGGGCAGCTCGTTTTGTTTTATCACGTTACGGGGGGGGGGGGGGGGGAAGCGTCACGGAAATGTTGCAAGAATTGGGGTGGAAATCATTAAAATAAAGACGTTATTCATTGCGGCATGATCTGTTTGCGAAGTTTCAATTACCGACTTTTAGTTCTGAATGTGAAAATATTTTGCTAGCGCCCACTACTTAGGGAGACATGACCATCCCAATAAAATAAGAGAAATCAGATCGAAAACGGAACGATTTAGGTGTTCTTTCTTCCCGCGCGCGATTAGATAATGGAACGGTAGAGAAAAGTTATGAAAGTGGTTAATGAACCCTCTGCCAGGCACTTAAATGTGATTTGCAGAGTATATATGTAGATGTAGATGTAGGGACGAATACAGTAAGCAGATTCAAAAGGACGTAGGTTGACGAACGTATTCTCAGATGAAGAGACTTGCACAGGACAAGGTAGCGTGGAGAGCTGCATCAAACCAGTCTGCGGACTGGAGACCACAACAACAACAACAAACAACCAATGGCCAGCTAGCCTTGTGGCCATCCAGCCCAACTGCATAGGTGGTGCTGCCGGCTGTGAAGGCCAGAAACGCAGTGTCTGCAGCAGATCTGAGTAGAGCGCCAGTGGCGTCGGGCGCGGTGTTTATGAGGAGCCCCGCAGAGTCGCTCCCGAGGAATGCGGCCCATTGTGGCGCAGCGCCGTGGTGGTCCGGCCTTTATTAGGCGATGATTGGCCGGCAGCAGTAGCCGGTAGCAGGCGCACGCCGCGAGGCCGCCGCTGCGTGGCGGCCAGCAGGCTCCGCCACTGCCCGGGACGTCGCGCCGGCACAGGACGGCCGTTTACCACCAGCACAGTGCCAACCGGTCCAAATTACATGTACCAATAGGCACGAAGAAGTAGATGTTTGTTTGCCGCGGTGGAGTAGCCGAGCGGTCTAAAGCGTCTCGCTGCGGAGGTTCGAGTCCTCCCTGGAGCATCGATGTGTGTGTTTGTCATTAGGTTGGTTTACCTAGGTTTAAGTAGTTTGTAAGCTACGGACTGATGACCACGCAGTTTGGTCCGATAGATTTACAAACATTTGAACATTTGATTTGAAGTAGATGTTTGTGTCTGAGGAAATCGTAATCGTGCACCTACAGCCACAGCAGAGGGAAACGTAATAGTTAACAGTGGGGGGATGGACTGTCGTCTACTGACTATTCAGTATTATTATCCGGCTTTGTTCGAATATTATGAACTACCTCGAAGAGAACGACCTATTAACCAATAGTCAACACGGATTCAGAAAGTATCGCTCTTGCCAAACACAGCTTGCTCTTTATTCACATCAAGTGTTAAGTGCCATCGACAAGGGATCTAAAATCAATTCCGTATTTCTGGATTTCCGGAAGGCTTTTGACACTGTACCCCACAAGCGGCTTCTAATGAAATTGCGTGCTTGTGGAATTTCTCCCAAATTGTGCGATTGTATTCACGATTTCCTATCAGGAAGGACTCAGTTCGTTGTATTGACGGTGGGTCATCGAGTAAAACAGAAGTGATATCGGGCGTTCCACAGGGAAGCGTTATAGGTCCCCTACTCTTCCTTACGTTTATAAACAATTTAGGAGACAGTCTGAATAGCTCCCTTAGACTGTTCGCGGATGATGCTGTTGTTTATCGGTTAGTGAAGACAACAGAGGATCAAAAGCAACTGCAAAGCGATTTACACAAAATTTCTACATGGTGCGAAAATTGGCAATGGCCACTAAATAAAGAAAAGTGTGAAGTAATACACATGACCACTAAAAGAAATCCGCTGAACTTCAATTACGCGATAAATGAGTCAAACCTTAAGGTCGTAAATTCTGCCAAATACCTATGAGTTACAATTACGAACAACTTTGACTGTAGAGAACACACAGAAAATATTGTGGGGAAGGCGAACCAAAGGTTACGTTTCATTGGCAGAACGCTTCGAAGATGAACCAGCTCCACCAAAGGGACTGCCTACATCACACTTGTGGGTCCTCTACTTGAGTACTGTTGCTCCTTGTAGGACCCTCACCAGGTGCGACTGACGGAAGGCATTGAGAAGGTTTAGAGAAGGGCAGGTCGTTTTATCACGTTACAGGGGGGAAAGCGTCACGGAAATGTTGCACGATTTGAGGTGGAAATCATTAAAATAAAGACGTTATTCATTGCGGCGTGATCTGTTTGCGAAGTTTCAATCACCGACTTTTACTTCTGAATGTGAAAATATTTTGCTAGCACCTACCTACTTAGGGAGACATGACCATCCCAATAAAATAAGAGAAATCAGATCGAAAACGGACCGATTTAGGTGTTCTTTCTTCCCGTGCGCTATTAGAGAATGGAACGGTAGAGAAAAGTTATGAAAGTGGTTAATGAACCCTCTGCCAGGCACTTAAATGTGATTTGCAGAGTATCTATGTAGATATGGAGAGAGATACTAAGATATTTCTTTTTAAATGCGATGGCTTCAATAAGGAGACAAAGGGAAGATCGCACGTATAAATTACTCATTTACTGTATGTCGTTACTAGTTTAGGCAAGCTATGTTACCATTACTTCATCAAACTAATAAAATACTTATTACAAAATGCAAGACATACGGATTACAAACGGATACAACATTGTTTATATCATATTTGTATATGTATATCATTTTGTATATATTTGACAGATGCAGATGCTTGCACATTTAAATTCAGAATTGATATAGCACTGTACATACCACATGTTGTTTGGCACACCATTGTCGTAATATCTTGCTCATCTGACGCTTGCATACTTGGAGTTAAATGTAGACATCTGAATTGGGCGTCTATTTCCATACCAATTGACCATTACAAGCATTACTAACTGACAGACATTTGTAGCTACTAAGCTTGGTCTGCAGTGGGAATAACATCTCCTATATATCTAGAACTATGTTCCACTGACAAAACTAGGTGCCTTAGCTAACAATGAAATGCAAAACTGTTACATTGTTCATCCTCTTCGAAGAAGAAAAAGAAATTAATTTAAAAGGTCATAAAATTACATCAAATTCCTACTTCCTTTTTCTGACATCAGATAATTATTCATTTCTACAATGGAATGTATTCTGCGCTCTGCTTAAACTCACTGCTATGTAAACAGCTCTGTTGCTATTACTGAATTGACCCACTGTCACAAACTTGGTGTCTCTGATCGAGTGCGCACATAACACACATTTCCGCCACGTTCACAGACATTCAGTCATAAACAAGTTCTCATTTATACACTCTAACAGGGACCTTTGAAAAATAATACTTAACCATGTTTCGACAGCAACTGACCTTGCGCAGTATGATTTCTACTACACGGAACACATAAATCTCAGAGCGACAGCGCTCTTATCATACAAAAAGAGTCCATATAAGTGAAATTGGAAGACATGGAAGTCAATGGCAGTCCGTGTAATACATGAATACAGTTTACAGCGCGCCTCTAAAAGTCTGTTTTCACAGCTGCGAGAGTATCCCGCAAAGTGCTGCGTTAATCGCTAGCGGGACCGCGCTCCCCACTCGACAATGCAAACATACGATGCTCTTTTCCTAGGGAGAAATACCGCAGCGATCTCTGTCTGCGGGAAATGCTTGCCTTGCGTGCTCCACGAGGAATCTGCCCCGCACGCTGCGGCGATTCGCTTGGCTGGAGGAGTGGGGGAAGGCGAACTGACCGGCAGAGAACAACTACAGGCGACTGCTTCCGGAGGGGTGGGGTGAAACTTTATTCATTTTTCACTAGATTTACCGAATATTCCGTAAGTTCCCTCTTTGCCATAAGGGCCTATTTCAGCGGCAAAGAAGGTAATCTGAATCCACCATAGTAAGGAGAACTTCCCGTTTTGTAGGTGCCATAATTCTAATACGCTTACCATAAAAGACAAAGTACAAAGGAAACAAAGTAGAAAGTTCCTACCCAACCTCTATGCCCACAATACAGAAACAGTCAAAAGTAAAACCAGCTGGTGTACTATACCACATTTAGGAAAAATATCCACCAAATTATGCAAAATGCTAAAATCCTCCAAATATAAAACTTTCGTTTTTGTAAGAGGCACTGCAGCCCATATGTCATTCAACAGCAAAGATACAAGAGATGTATTCAGTGATAATGGGGCTTACAAATTCACTTATAATGACTACAGCAAGCTATATATATAGGTCAAACAGTCAGCGCTATAGAAACCAGGCTTACTGAACACGAGCACAGCTGGAGAAACAGACTCCACCTTTCCAGAAGTGCCATATAGCTAACAAAGGTACGAAACTAAACGTGTTGGAAGAACTGGAAATAAACATTTAGCCAAATATCCCAGTCTTGTTCTAAATGACCAATTACAGCTGGACACATCCTCATTAATAAGCTTCATATAATGTCAATTAGCCATCTACCACAAACCACTCCAACTTTCACGTTCCTAAATATAACTGTAACAGTTTCCTTATTGCTTTGTTTAAGTTACAGCCTTTATTACCAAGCAGTAACTATAAGAAATTGTCATATGTTATGTTATTTAACTGTTTAAATGTTATCAAAATGTTCAAATGTTTGTAAATCTATCGGACCAAACTACGTGGTCATCAGTCTGTAGCTTAGAAACTACTGAAACCTATATAAACTAACCTAAGGACAAACACACACACCCATGCCCCAGGGAAGACTCGAACCTCCATGGCGAGCAACCGCGCGCTCCGCAGCGAGACGCTTTAGACCGCTCGGCTACTCCACCGCGGCTCAATGTCATCCAACAAGTCATGTAAACACAGTGTAACAAACGTGTTTAATGCACACCCGAGTTGATCTCAACATAAGTCACCATCACAATAAATGCACCGAAGCATACGTAGCATATTATGGAGTAATATTAAGTATTAAGTGTTTCATTTTGTTCCATTCTAAAATATTTAAAAAAAAGGTTATTTATGTCAAATGAACAACATGTAAAAAGCACACTAAAACTGACGATCTCAACATATGTCACAAATTCAATAATTTCACCGTGGCTTACAATGATATATGTAACGTGTTTCACTGTGTACATTTATAAATTAGAAGGCATTTATCACACAGCACAAACCTACATGGCGAGAAATCAATTTGACAACTTCTACTAATGTCATAAGCGTAGAACTAAAGTTTTGGTGTGTTGTATCTTTATTTAACATGTTTTCAACAAAAGCACGAGTGTTTTTTCGACGCCTGACAATTATTTACCTGAAGATGGCCTAATAATCCGAAAACTAGTTCGTAAATAAACATAACTTAGTAGAACAAAAATAGATTCTTTGTTTTCAACACCAAAAATACAGCAACAGCGTTAGAAAATTCCGATGAGTCCAGAAGTCTGTCTTCTCTCTCCATTCATTGTAGTCAGGATTAGGTGAAAATTCAGGCAATAGTGGTTGCTTAAGTGCCTCAAGGACTTTGCATAACAGTACATAACATAAAACTTGATAAAATGTCACATTGTCTGCTAAGTTATTTTAAAGTTAATGAAAAACTAATATTAGGGTAACTCGGCTGCAGATATCACTTTTCAGTTTGTCTTCAGTTAACAACAGAAGATAATGAAGTAGATTATGCGTGAACCTAAAATATTCCTTAACTTGTCGGCATCGTCTAGGAAAGGTTTCGTTATTAAAATGTTGTACACTACTTGTTATGATGTAAAACATTTTCTGACTGCTTTACGTTTCCTGAGAACTCTTTCGAATAATATACAATCTTCCTCCACTTCCGTAACTTCTATGCACTTCCCTGGTGCCAAGGTGAAAAGTTTTTACCGCTACATGTTCGACCTTGGCTGCCTGTTCTACTATTAACCCACGCCTAGCAAACTGTCTCTCGCAGCTCGCTGAACTCGCGAGCCACCAATTAAGGCCACAATACTGCTCTCGTCAAGAACAATCGGTAGCACCCAACACGTTCCAATAAATTTAAGAAATGAATTCACACCTTTCCGAACTTTTCCCGCATACACCCGCAGAAAAATATGTGAAGGAAATCGTCTGCTGCTTACTATATTTCGTTTGTTGATTTGCTACTGATTCTGCGTCAAACGTGAGGATTTCGCTATTAGTGATTCTATTGGCCACAACGTTTGTAGACATCGTCAGTATACAGCACTGAAGACAATTATAAAGTTATTTTTCTATTCGATACATAGTTTAGTAGGTATGGTGTGATAAATACAGAGTAGCGTCTGGCTTCACTAGAACTCTGTCGCACTTGCTCCTAACCGCTCAAGTGCAGACTAACCCGCAACTCCTTCTTCCCTCTTTCCAGGAAAAACAGACAACAGGAGGCTTCTTGGAAAGTAACGTGCTATCAGCCCATAGACGCAATTGAATATTTACTGCTATCTTCCCCAAACAGATTGTAGTAACGCGGAGTTGCTTCATGAGGGACCTTGGATTTATTGTTGGTTTTTTCTTGGGCTACAAATTGTATTAACAAGGTGACAAGGTTCTAATCTAATAGAAAACAATTGAAGGGTTTGCTGCAAAAGCCAGGCAAGTCACAGAATACACATTCTGAGAAATCTGAAAAGCAAAGTTTGACAGCTACAGAAGGTATGTATTTTCGATAAATTATATAAGACATAGTTACTGACTTATAGCCCTGTGTTTTACGTGCAATATATAAAATTTTAAAATTAAAAATATACACATAAATAAATCAAAATCGGAATTATAAATATTCGGACTTACCTGGTTTTTGCACCAAAGACTTTAAAATCTGAAATAATGCACGCAAAATCGGAGATAAATAACATGAAAACAAAATAACAACAAATAATAAATCATAATTTGGTTTTTATTAATTACCAGACATTTTACAATATCTTTTGTCAGAAAAATTGTACATAGTTTTGCATGCCTTATAACTTAAACTATTCTGTCCCGATGTAATTTTTTTAAGGATATTATCATTAACTCAATATAAAATCTACAGTCTCAGAATATTTTGTTGAACTATTTGATTTGCAGTTAAAGTACTTCATGGTCATTTAAAGTATTCTTACTCTATTTCATTTAGGATGTGCTCACCATCATCATTTCCTGCAGAGGGTAACAGTTTTTCTTAGATATCCATAGCTGTAGTAGGAATGTACTTTCTAACGAATTTCATGACATCATCGTATTTGTGCCTTTTAAGAGGTAAAGGGCCACCATACAGTGATTCCTCTGGGAAGGTGTTGTCACCTTTTATTGCCTCAGTTGTGCAAACTGTGGTATAACAGTCATGTGTTGATTCTGGCTGGCGTTAAATGTGTATTTTTGAGCATAACTGTACTGGAATAGTTTATACTGTGAAATTTTGAAAAGCTCATGAATGGTGTCTGTTGCCAACCATGCATATCTCATTCGGATAAGTCCGCAAAAAGTCTGGTTCTTGCACCTAAAGATGCACCTTCCGATGTTATGTATCATGCCGATAATATCTCATTTTTGACCAGAAATGGATTTATCTGCTTTTTGCAGCAAGTCCGTCAATTGTTTTCATGTTCAGGTGAAGAGTCTATTGATATTCTGTGACTTGTGGACTGGACACTGATTGCTTTCCTTCATTAGCTACAAGTTTCATATCTACATAAAAAGTGAACAATAAGAAATCGTGTAATCTGAAATAACAGAACGCAGGCCTAAACAAAACTGAGAAATGCTAACGAGCTCTGCAACGAAATGGATTAAAGGGAGAGCAATTAGATAAGACGGAAAGAGTCTCTTTTATGGCGGCAGCAGTCCGTCATATGAAGACGTGAAGGAGGAGTGACCGACCCAATAGTACAAACTGTACGTTGTAGACTATCGTGGACTATCTATGGTTTGGGTGCATGCAAGATGCGCCTCTTCTGTGGAGGATCTGGTCGTGACACAGAACTGTGTTCTGGTTGAGTTCCTGCAAACTGCAGTGCGATCAGTGGCTCAGCAACATTCAATTTATTCTGACTTCTGCCGTAGTAACAATGAATTTGACAAGATGATGCATTCAGGATTTATAACTTACATAACACACCATTTATCCATGTAGTGTTTAAATTGTCTCAAGTTGATATACGCGATATTACACAGAATAGGATTTCTTTAATTTAGTTAATTTCAAGATTACATTCAAGTATGATTTCAGTGTACGCTATGCAGGGTCGAAGTACACTGAGCTGTCGGAAGTCAAGGGATAGCGACATGCACAGATACAGTTTTTTGTCGTTTTAGGGCGCAAAACTACTTAGCTCATTAGCGCCCAACAGTGCCCACAGTAAAATCGAACCGGGGTTAGAAATTAAATGGCTTTCGCTATATTTTCAGATGTATAAAAAGTAAAACTCGGTCAGCAGATTGCGGATCATCAGCTAAAATATCAGACATTTCAAATGGGAAACATATTTCATGACGTAGACTATTAAAAAACGGACGTTGCACTAGAAGGTGGTACAGAGTAAAAGGTGCGTCACAGTGTTCACATAAGGGAGCAAAATCACAACGAAGTAAATACTGGTGGCTATAACGGCAGTGGCCAATACGAAGCTGGGCCTGAACAATCTCCTCTCGGAGAGAGGGTCGAGATGACGTTGACCACAGATCAGGCACAGTTTTTAATGGCTCGCAATTTGTTCCCTGACAGGGATGACCAATGTAAAAACCAAAGTGAGATGATACGCCGGGAGGCGCCAGCGCGAAGGTCATCAGAGGTAGTAGAAAAAGTAGACAGCAGAGGAAGGAGAACTGCCTCCTTGGCAGCCGTATCCGCAAACTCATTCCCCAACACTCCCACGTGGCCAGAAACGTCACAGTAGTTCCGCTCGCTGAAAGAGAGGTAAGAAAATTTCGGATGCTTTGTACCAGGGGATGGCCAGGATGTAGCGTGCGGAGGCTCAAAAGAGTTTCGCCGGACGTATTGGGTGACTTGATGTAATGCATACAGCTCAGCTGTAAAAATGGAACTCCGCTCGGGAAGACGATATTTAAACGAGGCGTTGCCAAGCACAAAGGCACACCCAACACCTTGGTCTGTCTTTGAGCCATCAGTGTAGATGAACAAATTGTCATCAAATTTGAACCGGAGTGCGAGAAATCCTCTCCGGGAAACGAAACTAGGTGTGGAGTCTTTTGGAAGAGACTGAAGGTCAAAGATAACACGGACTTCGGGGTTAGCCACGGTGGAGAGGTGCTCTCTCCAGTAGAGAAAGTAGCAGGCATTGTAACGCCGAGCTGACCAAGTAACGAACGCAAGCGAACTCCCAGTGGTAGCACAGCAGACGGGCGCACGGCAGAGAGACAGTCAAGTGAGTCATTAAAGAAAACAGCATACGTTGGGTGTCCTCGCATGGATGACAAACGGCTAGCATAATGGCTAAGTAGGAGTTCCCGACGATAAGAATGAGGCAGTTCGGCGACCTCGGTATAGAGGCTCTCAATGGGGCTAGTGTAAAACGCTCCCGTCGCCAGACGGATCCCTTAGTGGTGAATTGTGTTAAGGCCGGTCGAGCCGAAGAATAGACGATGCTTCCGTAGTCCAGTTTGGACCGAACTATGGTGTGATACAGATAGAGGAGAGTAGACCGATCAGCTCCCCACGAGGTGCTACTTAACACCCGCAGCACATTGAGAGAGCGGGTACAGCGAGCTGCCAATCGAGATATGTGGGGAGACCAACATAGCTTCCTGTCGAAAACAAGTCTCAAGAACGTCCTGGTCTCTACAAATGGGAGTACTATGGGCCCAGGCGAAGGCACGGGGAAAGGAACTACTTCCGCCGCCAGAAATTCATGCAAACTGTCTTGTCAGCCGAGAATATAAAGCCAGTGTCCATACTCCTCGTGTGGAGAGTGTCTAGGCACCGCTGAAGGCGCCGCTCCAGGAGACCCGTTTTCTCAGAGCTGCTGTAGATCGCGAAGTCGTCGACAAAGAGGGACGCCGACACTCCCGGTGGTAGATGATCGGCTGATTGCCACTGCAAATAAAACGACGCTCAGGGCTGAACCCTGGGGGACCCCGTTCTCCTAAATAAAAGTGCTCGATAGAACCGAACCAACACGCACTTTAAACACACGGTCTGTTAAAAATTCCCGGATAAAAATTGGCAGACGACCCCATGCACAGATACAGATGGGGGTACTATCGCTTACAGAAGGTATAAAAGGACGGTGCATTGACACAGACGTCATTTGAACTCTGCAGTTTTATGTGAAAAGGTTTCCGACGTGATTATGACCGCACGATGGGAATTAACAGACTTTGAACGTGGAACATTAGTTGGGGCTACGTGCATGGGGCATCCCTTTTATAATATCGTTAGGAAATTCAATATTCCGACACCATACTCTCAAGACTGTGCCGAGAAGCAATACCTCTCACACAACAGCTGACGGCCTGCACTTAAAAATCGAGAGTAGCCGCTTAGTTTTAACAGACAAGAAACACTGCGTGAAATAAATGCAGAAATAAAGGTTGGACATATGATGAACACATCCGTTAAGTCAATGCAACGCGATTTGGCACTAAGGTGATATGATAAGCCCTTTACCGACAATATTAAATTAAGCAAATTCATACCCCATTTTCTCAAAAACTACTGAACAGATTTGTCTGAAATTTTCAATGAAAATTAAATGATCTTTTTGCATCGCACTGAACCGAAATCGTTGTAGCGTTGTAATTTATGATATACTTATTAATTTAATTACCGTACATTAATTTTTTGTGAAAACGTCATAAATATTTTATTACAGCAGAATCACTGGTGCGATCAACATGACTGCGCATCCACAGCTGTAATACAGTGTTGATTACAATCTGTGAAATTTTAATTGAAGTTTCTCTGATAGTTTGAGAAAATTGGGAAAATGTTTCACAATTTATAGTATTGAGAAAATGAGACATACGTTTACTCAACGAAAAACTTACAGATCTGTCCACAACAAGTGGTTAGAAGCTGCCTGAACCAAATCAGGGTCCTCGTTATCTTTGGTTTCATTTGCCTGTTTCGTTTTCCTGCTTCTTGACACATTAGAAATTAGAGAAGCAGCAAAATCTGACTTGGCAATACGCAAGCTGTCAAAAGAATAATTACAATATTCTGTCCGGGTGATATGTCTGCGAATCGGAATTACTCGACGCGGAATTGAAACACCTGAGTAATGCTTTACTTAAGAATGGCTTTTCGTCTACAGACCGACACGTAGAGTTGAAAACGATGAAAGGGTTCCTGTGAAATCTAGTCTTCCTACCTTTTATTAAGGACGTCACCAACCGCATCGGTAAAATTTTGACGAAACGGAATGTTGCCGTTATACAAACCTACTCGTAAGATACAGGATCACCTGAAATCGGCAAAGGATGCTCGCAAACTGCTGGAAAAAGCAGGAATTTATAGGATTCCGTGTAGCTGTGGAGACGTATACGTGGGTACCACAAAACGAACAGTCAAAGAACGACTAGATGAGCACAAGGGGAACTGTAGAAGGGGAAAGATTGATAGATCAGCTGTTGCTGAACATGTTTTTCAACCAGGGGAATACCTTATTCAATTTGATAAGACTCAGGTTTTAGCCTCCACAAATGGATACCACGAAAGTCTATACAGAGAGGCTACAGAAATTGTAAAACGCCCCAATCATTTCAATAGGATGTAGGAGGGAGTGAAACTATATGAAATCTGGATTCCAGTTATGAAGAAGAAATATAACAGTCTTCCACCATGGGACGATATTAACGGACGGCGGCAATCGGCAACGACGAATTGCGCGCGCATGTCAAACATCTGACGTCACAACACTGCGCGCGAGCCCTCGTAAACGGAGTTTGTATAGTCAGTAGCGAGCCAGGGTGTGTATCCCCCTTGAGAATGTCCTCCGCAGTCGGGGACGAAACGTTGGGTTTCGACAATAAATCCACTAGACCACAGCATAATAGCCCGGAAAGTTTTAGTAATTTTGACCATTCCGGCCGTGAAAGTTTACATTTTACAATACAGACAAAGGTTTGTAAATCTATCGGTCATTAGTCCGTAGCTTACAAACTACTTAAACTAAGGTAAACTAACCTAGGGACAATACAAACACCCATGCTCGAGGGAGGGTTCGAACCCTCGACGGCGAACGGCCGCGCGCACCGCAGCACGGCGCTCCATGACGCACGGCCAATCCGCCGGGGCGTCTGCAGACATTTGACTATCGAAATGTACTGTAGCAGGTTAACCAACACAAGAACCGTACATGTTTGTACAAAACACATAAAGAACCAAGTCTCTAACTGTAAAAGTGCTGCAGGTATAATCCTTTTTTCGAAAAGGGGCGTAAATTATTACAGAGTGACAGATGTCATATTTTTTTTTAAATTCAATTCTAACTGGTGAACAGGGATAAGAAATACATATAAATGTTCATCAGAGAACATAGTATCTAATTATGCAAAAACTGAAAAATATTTTTTTGAAATATTTCAGTCTTACCTTATAGGCTAAGGCTGCAGATGACCGACTCGAGTGCCTATGCTATCAATATCACATCGCCTGCAGTGCCACTCCTGGGCTCGTGAGCATATTGGTTGGACCTCATTTGACAGAAAAACCGTGATTACAGTTGGTAAGAGCTGACTGTAGAGTTTGGGAGTGGTGCAGACCCCACGAAGCCATGAATCAAAGTTGTCAACAAAGTACTGTATGAGCTGGTAGTGGCTCCAGCCAATTTTTTGGCCACCCAGATCGCTCGATATAAATTCCAGCAAATGAATATGACACATAATTATGACGTCAGTTCGTGCACAAAATCCTGCATTTTTCACAATATGGACGACTATTGAGGCAACATGGCTCAGTATTCGTGGCGGAGTCTTCCACTGAATTGTTGAGTGCAGGTCACGTCCAGCAGCTGGATTTCGCCGGACAGAATGAGGTCCGACATGATACTGGGAGACATTCCATGACCTCAGTGTAATGAACTATCTGCATATTACTAGCCCATATGGATGGGGAAAGTTTCGCCAGACCTCTGTTTCAATATTGTTGTAATTATGTATTTGTACGAGGGATATTCAAATGAAAAGGTACGAAACAACCAGACCGATTGAAATCTGAATATTCCGCATTGGAATATAGTAGTGCGACGTCTATGGGCGCGAATGTAGTGTCCGAACTGATTGTGCGCATGTGCGGAATAGCGGAATAGCCCTGCGCAATGAGGCGCCTTGCTGCGGTGCGCGCAGCCGTTCGCCGTTAGAGGTTCTAGTCCTCCCTTGGGCATGGGTATGTGTTGTGTGTTGTTCTTGGGATAAGTTAGTTTAAGTAGTTAGTATATTTAGGTACCGATGACCACTGCTGTTAGGTTCCATAACTTTACAAACATTTGAATATTTTTTTAAAAAACTTTCAGTTCAGCAAGCTACACGACGACTCCGGTTATGCCGAAAGCAAGAATTTTCAGGATAAGTTCTGCGAAGAAGACTAACTTTCGCCTGATAACGCCAAACTCCACCTCGCTAATCACTGAAAAATTGGGCTGGTCTGTCTTACCACATTTACCCTATAGTTCCGATTTAGCCGGCCGCGGTGGCCGAGGAGACTGATGCGCTCCAGTCACGGTCTGCACGGCCACTACGGTCGTGGGTTCGAATCCCCCCTCGCGCATGGATATTTGTGCCGTCCTTAGTTGTAAGTAGTTCATAAGTAGTTTGTAAGTTTAGGGACTGATGACCCCGTAGTTAAGTCCCATAGACTTTACAAACATTTGAACATTTAGTTCCGATTTAATGCCTTCAGCATTCCATGTCTTTGGGCCTCCGAAAGATGCAGTATACGACGAATATTTTCAAGACTCGGATATTATGGTCAAAGGTATAAGGACGTTGTTAGTCACAGTTGGCTCCGATTTTGATAAGCAGGGCATGCAGCCACTGTCTGTTGAAAAATGACAGACTATATCTCAAATATTGCTCTACATAACTGTGCTCTTATGTATCTCCTGTGGTTTCCATGAATAAAAAAAAGGAAGTATTATTTTCGGAACGACACTTGTATTATTTTTCTTTTAATTCTGTTAAAGGTCGGATGTTCGAGTCCTCTCTGGGCTCTTTGTTTTGTTCTCAGGATAAGTTAGTTTAAGTAGTTTATAAGGTTAGTGACCGATGACCGAGCAAAAGGAATCGCCCGCTCCACGTCACCGGCGTGCGCACAATCGAGGGACATACAGTCACTTGCAAGCGGTCTAACGTATCGGTGTCACTATGTTTACGAATCAGCAACAATCAGTTGGATCGAGATTAAATGAGCCAGAGGTCATATTGCACGACAGTGTCACCAAGATCAAGAGGCGTGCGGAGAAGTCGTCTAGCGGCTCTGAAGAAGTGCGTACTGCTGCCACGTTAGTGGACAGTGATGACGCCAGACGATTCGTGATCTCGCCAACGTAATCGGATTTAGTGTATGCAGGCAGTAGACCGCTGCATTCTCACCGTCAACAGAACAGCCTCTGCTAACGGTATTCTACGATTTGCACATCGCTGGCAACGGGTTCTACACAATGCTGGTGACTACTTTGATGGACAGTAACAAGTGCAAACATATAACGCTTTTGTATCGGTTGTGAATGAATAGTTGCCACTGATTAATTTCCAACCCTCGTAGAAAAGGTAACCTTAATAAAAGACATTTCGGGTAGTAAAATCAAAAGTATTTTCTATTTTGGCGTTAGATCTCTCCGCCATTTTTAGGACGTCACTGCTGATACTGAGTCCCGCTGAAACTGATGACAGACAGGTAACGAATAGTTGTATCGCCGAAATAACGATTTTTTTGTTTGTTTTACTATTCTGCAGTAAGCCCTACACAGTTGTGGACTACCGGACAGCTGCTTTCCATACTAAAGACAATCCGTATGCAGCGAAACTGTCATCGTGACGTATGATAAAATTATCTTGGTATCTGAGGAACTATTTGTCTAAGCTATGCAATAATATTGAAGCCGTAACGAACAGAATATGTCCCTAAATTAATCAGCAAATATTAAAACCTGACTTCACTAATTAACGGAAGGAAAGGTCACTGTGAATGGCTTATTGGTTGAAGGTCGTCCAAGCTTCGTAAGGAAGCTTAGGGTTTAACGTCCCATTGACAGCTTGATCATTAGAGACGGAGCTAACGCTCGGAGTTTTGGGGAAGGAAATCGGTCGGGCCCTTTGAAAGGAACCATCCTGATAGTGCATGCAAATCACACGAAATGCTATTCAGAAAACGTTTCTGGCATATCCTGACTAAGAGAAGGGATTGGTTTGTGGGACATGTTCTGAGGCATCAAGGAATCGTCAACTTACCATTAGAAGGAAGTGTGTGGGGTAAAAATTGAAGAGGGAGACCGCGGGACGAATACAGTAAGCAAATTCAAAAGGATGTGGGTTCTCGTTCGTACGCTCAGATGAAGAGGCTTGCACAGAACAGGCTAGCGTGGAGAGCTCATCGAAACAGTCTGCGTACCAGGACAACAAGTGTACTCAAAACTTAGAAACTGATTCACGTGCGTTTTCGTGCCTGGCCGATAGTCGAGCACAACAATCAAATAAAAAAAAAAAATAAGAATGTGTGTGTGTGTGTGTGTGTGTGTGTGTGTGTGTGTGTGTGTGTGTGTGTGTGAGAGAGAGAGAGAGAGAGAGAGAGAGAGTGAGAAAGAGTGAGAGAGAGAGAGAGTGAGAAAGAGAGAGAGAGAGAGAGAGAGAGAGAGAGAGAGAGAGAGAAAGGAGAGAGAGAGAGAGAGAGAGATAAAAATAGAAAAAGAATGAGAGTAAAAAAAATGTTGTAGAGAAATTGAATCACTGTATGTAAAGATATCTTTTATTAAAATGACACGTTCCACATCATTACGAAATGTCATATTCATGACCTACGGAACAAGTATTAATCTAATGATATCATATTACTGACTAGCCATGAAAAGTCATAAATTACCGAAATTTTCGCCAATATCAGTAATCAAATCTAAAATTGACGACAGTTTTTGTAATAAACTGGGACTCCTAACAAGACCCTTTCGTCCCTGTTAACACTTTGATTGCCAATCACGTCAATTGACGGGATATCGAAACTTCTGTAGAATGCCAATTACGTCATTTGACTTGATCTTTGTTTTCGTACTTTTAAACACAAAATTAAGTTTATTGACGGGCTAGATCTACCTTAAATGCCTTACTTGATAAATCTAGAGTCTAAAGCAGCCTATATTTCTTGTAAATTTAGCTTCTAAATCGGCCGACTGATTGCATCCAAGTATGAAACGGGACAGGTAGGAAGTGGTGCCCGCTCTCTCAGTAGGTAAATGAACGGACATGGCTTCACGCTCTCTTACGCTGGACGAAATTTTACATGAATTTGAGAAACATTTTATTGATAATGACAGTGAGGGCGAAGAAATGACAATTCAGATGATGATCCAGTCTTTGTGTAACAAGAACTGCGTGAAATTATTTCGAGTTTGATGATTCTTCAACCGATTGTTTTATAAGGACATGGAACATTATTGCTCATTTTAAAGAGCAAACAATTTTTTTAATGCCAGACAGAAGATAAGGAAACCAAGCGCAGCTCGGCTTACTCCTGCAAGCAGAATGTCTGGCATTCTAAGGTACGGAATGATTTACATGGCCGGCAGTCAAGGTGTTAACTAACCACGAAAGATGTCTGATATACCTCCATTTTCAATAGTCAAAACGACTGTACCTAGAAGCGATTAGAGTACCCTCAAGACAGGTACGTTAGTTGGGTTGCATGCAAATCACGCGAAATGCTATTCAGGTCGTTCTGATACTTTTGAGCACGTCTGTACCATCAATTACGACACGGCTTATTTGTTTGACAGCTGTAGACGACGGGGGTGGAGAAAGAGCTTGTGCATACAAACCAATCTGACACGGCAAGAAAACCGAGAAACGTTCATCCATTACTGTTACTCGGTCGGTTTTTTGCCAAACGGGCCACTGTGGCAGACGCATTCGCCAGCCTATTGTCCGGCCAGGCCCCGAGGTATGGGAGCGCCGACGTGCGTGAGAATGCGGCCAGGCCAGGCCGGGCGGGGGTGGACCGGCACCTGTTGATGCTACCAGCCATCAGGCCGCCCCACACTCCCCGCCCGCCGCCGCTACAGTCGAGACCCCCGCCGAGACACTAATAATCCCCGCTATAATAAGAGACCACTGACTTGCACTAATAATACACTCGTCTCCCCGTAAAATGAGTTAGCGATAAAAAGAGAGTAATCCGCCGGGGCCCAGATACAAAGCGCGCCAGTAGCTCTCGGGCCGCGATCGGTACCGCTGGTGCTGACGCGGCTATAAGCTGCCTCGTCCGTCGCGGCGGCCATAATCAATAATGGGCTGCCAGCTGGTCGCCTCCGTGTCGATGACGGTTCAGGATAAGCTCGTCGCCCGGCACTCGAGGCGTCACTGACCTGCGCTTCGATACCTGGCCGAGGCCGGCCTAAATATTGATTCTTTGTTTTAGAACCTGTGGGTAACCGGTGCATGATGCGATTTAATCGCCATAGTTAATGTTTGTTAAGCTTAAGGGACTTAACTGCGGGGTCATCAGTCGCTAAACTTACAAACTACTTATGACTAACTTATACCAAAGACGGCACAAACATCCATGCCCGAGGGGGATTCGCAGCCCCGACGGGGAACGGCTTCGCGCATCATAGCATAGCGCCTCAATGCGCTCGGCCACTCCGCCACGGCAATCGACGTAGTTTCGTATGTTGCTGTACTGCCAGTGTTCGGCTCGAACGCTGGTTACACCTACCTCACAGCTTTGTTTGCAAGTCTGTGCAACTTCTGCAACCTACATCAACTTAAATTGTTATGATTCCAGTCCTAAAACTCTGTTTCGTTCAGATATTGAAGCAAATGACGCAGTTGTCAACATAGTAGAATATTTGCTCAGTACAATAGGTTCCGTGACTAGCTTATTCCATTTTCAAGAACTGAAAAACAAGGAAGCACGTATTAAGATACGAAGCTTGAACCGAGCGAGGTGGCGCAGTGGTAACGCACTGGACTCGTATTCGGGAGGGCGGTGGTTCAAATCCACCCCCGGCCATCCAGGTTTAGGTTTTCCGTGATTTCCATAAATCACTATCACTATCAGGATAGTGCGTCTTGTTCTGCATATGGATTCAAACCCAGGTCATGCAGACTAAGCAAAGATTTCGTGACTACCTTAGCATACAGGGAGTTATACACCTCGGTTTTAGAGTATCAGTTAGCAAATATCAACTTTAAATTACATAACGTTAACATTTTTAATGAACGGGAATTCCTATCCATCATCTATTGTCCGTGTTAACGAACTACGAGAGGTGTTAAATATTGCTTCTTCACAAGTAACTGACTTGAAATGCCATTAGGTAAATCTTTGGGTTGGACAAGGATTCGAGCTCAGAACCTAATCGGATTGTTATCGAAGCACAATCAACTGTGACATAGCGTCTGTTTCGTCACTAGAAATAAATAACTAGTATAAGAAAGGTTACTTGTGATATAGTTTCTACATGTCACCACTCATGATATTATTGTGGTTCAACCTAACCTGTACCTGTTAGAGAAGGAATATGATGCTAAATGTGAATTTCAGATCACAATGACATTATACCTTCTTCACTTGGCGTATCCAGAACTGAAAAGTATCTGTCTCCCCTATCAAAAATTATCAGCAGAAGTTGGCATAGAACCCAGACTATATCAACCTAGCATCATTCCAACAGACCACCAATTCCTCTTCTCTGTGACTCATTTTTCTATCATAACGCCGTTGCGCCATACTGGGCAAGAATTCTGACACACAGGCTCCTTGCAGTGGTTTGCAGCACCTTCAGTACATTCATTTGCTTGGTTGACTGAATCGCCATGAAATAGCTGCTTCGCCTACACAGTGCATAAATTCGGCTCTATGTTGTAATCAACGAAAAAAAACATGTAACAGCCACCTACACAGAACTGCCAACAATGTAGGTCGTAGAAATTTAAATAGGAAGCATTACTTTTCACTTGAGCTAGTCTATTGCGCTATCTGATTGTTCGAAACGTCGTGCAGTGCAAAAGAAAATCTGTAACTGTCTTTCTCTCAGAGGTCTAGATCCGGCCTTCTGGAGGAATTGTTGTCGACTTCTGGAGATGCTGTAGTCACGTGTCAGCTAGTAGAGTAATGGTAAGAGTAGTGCACAGTAGATGAGAGGTCGCGAGTTCGAGTACATTCACTGGTACATATTTTAAAACGCAATTCTGCTGTCTGCTGAAGTTATCAATCTAATGGAACTTTGAGCATAATTCCTTTCACTTCGCAATCCAAATAGTCGCATGTGTAAAAAGGGCTAAATTCTGCGACATTTTGTCCTTTTCAAGTTTAATAGACGGGTGGAGGCAGCAGATGCATCTCGAAACTTTTTGTATTACATATGGGGAGAGCGCATCGTGCGAAAATTCCTCAGAAAAGTATTTTCTACATTAGCTGTCGTGTGGTAGTGGCATTTTATTCTTCTTCAAACCTTGTTTCAGCTTTAACTCAGAACAAGTTTTCTGCATGCATGTAATCAATAAACTGTATATGCATTGCCAGACTGTTTTAGATAACATCAGAGAATTAGCATATATCATGGATGATTAATTTCTCATGTTTACTATTGTTTTAACACTAAAAGATACCTTACTAAAATTGTGCACTGTATTATAAAAAATAAAATAAAACTACCCACGATAAGCTTTCGACGAAAGCCTGTTTTAATAAAACTGAGTATCTGCACATAAGTGTGCCTCTATCGGAACGAATTAGTAAAATACTACCTACTTAGATTTCGATTATGTCTGTGTTTAATTGGTATGCTGTGTCATACTCAAATGGGGCATTTCATAAATAAATTTATGTATTCATAGAAACCCAAAATTTGCTAGTCAGCAGCGGAAATAGGCGTTACCGGTTGTTCAGCATTGTAAGTTTTTCACCATTGCACCATGAGCCGAAAGTAGTTTCTTTCGATTTCCTTATCGATGTTTGATCTGACTACTTGTAGCTCTTTTACAGAAGGGATAGAAATATTGCAGTCCGCGAGACCGGAACCGAGAACCATAACAGATGCTTTTCCAAAGGACAGCACATTACCATAGAGCTAGCGAGGAGGTAAGATACTTCTCTTCCTCTTACGAGACTAATAGTGGCTGTAGCTCAGAAACATCTATTTAAAGGACGAAATTAGTTGCGATTTCCACGTGCAACGACTTTCCTGGGCTGAAAACAGTAAATTTACACTCTTTTGTTACACGTCAAGCGATAATAACTCGGATTATTCATTGGCAATGACAGGAAAAATCAAGTGAACTTTGAGATTTAATTCTGTTTACACCGGGAAGGAACTCGTCAATCACAGAGTTGCCACTTTCGTAAGTGTACTCAAAACTAAGAATCTCATTCACGGACGTTTTCGTGCCTGGCCGATAGTCGAGCACAACAAACAAATAAAAATAAAGAAAGTAATGTGTGTGTGTGTGTGTGTGTGTGTGTGTGTGTGTGTGTGTGTGTGTATGTGTGACAGAGAGAGAGAGAGAGAGAGAGAAATAAAAAAAATGAGAGAGAGTAAAAAATCGTTGTAAAGAAATTCAATCATGTTATGTAAAGAAATCTTTCATTAAAATGACACGTTCCACATCATTACGAATTGTCGTATTCATGATCTATGGAACAAGTATTAATCTAATCTAATCTAATCATATCATATTGCTGACTAGCCATGAAGAGTCATGCATTAGCGTAATTTTCGCCAATATAAGTAACCAAATCTAAAGTTGACCTCGAAAGATGTCTGATATACCTCCATTCAGATGTAACAAAGTGTGCATACGCTTAAAAATGAAGTGCATGATGTGAAGTTCTGTGACGGAGATACAAACCCAGTACGTAATCGGATTGTTATCTAAGTAATACCAAATGTTACGTATAGGTTTTACTTACCAGCTGCTAGGTGTTTGAATCTAAAGTAAGGATATACATTTTTTGTGCCTGAGTGACAATCTAACCGCATACCTTGCGTCCTTCTTTACCTTCCTCGAATATAGCTTATGTATCAATTGCTTACTCACCAATAGTAAGATATGTGCGTGTTTGACCAGGACTAACGACACCTATTGCGACTGTTGGCAACCTACAGTTTAACAAGGCTTTCAAGCCACAGTGCAACTCGGCATTTTTCACATCAACAAACACTTCCAGAGGGGAAATAAGTGTAAAATGACGGGTAAAAATCGTGGGACTGACCAGGTATCGAACCCCGAGACCTTTGCATTCGTAGTCTTGCTCTTTAACGCCGTGTCTCCTGTTTGGCATTAAAATTAAGTATCTGTCGTTTGTGCCTGCGTTGGCAATTGCGTGCCCCTGCATCAAAGTAAAGAGAACTGAATTGAATGTCGTGCCTTCAAGTTGACATAAACAGAAAAGGAAATAATTTAAAGAACATAAATGCTCTCTCCTTAATGCCTCAATATTCATTGCTATTATGCGTAAATTAAAATAAACATCTTCGTCTTGTTATGCAAATATTTCCGGTGTATTTCACATTAAAGTTTTACTAACAACAGTAAAATAGGAGAAGTTTTCCTTTTGTTCACAGCTACTTAATCGCCAAAGAGAAGCTGAAATTATACAATATGTGCTTTAAACAGTTGCAGCTCGTACAAAATTTGACCAGTGTGCTACAATATTACAAAAATAAACAGGAAACAAAATATACTAAAATAAAAAAGTCAACCTTTGTATGATTGCCTTTAATTAAATATCAATTAATACTGTATTGACAGTAAGACCTTCAGGGGAATCTATAACAGCGCTGCCAACTGCATGTATTCACTGCAGGTAGTAAATATAACGTTTAAAAATATTAATTTTATTTACAGAAATTAAAAATTTAGACTCAGAGGTATTTGAATACGAGGCTCACACAGGTAGGTTTGAGAGACAACGCGCAAGACGCCTGAGCCAGCGCGCTATCTGACTTTGTACGCCGCAATATTCGTCATATACTATTCTTCCGCAGCCGTTACACGCAGCGCGAAGAGAAATATTGATCTGGTGCTGCAGTGGGTCTTAGCACACATGAGTCCTCTTGCCTGACGTCACGTCTGCGCATGCGCACTAGCGAACAGACGACTGCGCCGCCTCTCTGAGCACGTACCAGCGCGGCTGAATCCCACTTCAGCACACGGAGCTGGTTTTCAGCTATCGCAGCGAGAGCGCTCCAAAATGCGTTTACATCCTTATTAGTAGCATTCTAATACGCATTGGAAAGGAATTGGCATAATTTTATTCTGATATCTGTCTCGTATTCCAAGAGAAAGGATGTAATTTTATAGCGATTTCCCGCTTGCATTCGATGAGAAATGGCATAATTTTAGTAATACATTTACAGTGTGCTGCAGCACATTAGCACATTATCACCAGCCGCCACTGGCTTTAAAGAAAGTGTTCTTCCTATTAACACAGTAGACACAGCACCGCGTCCAGTTCCCGTCCTCTTCTACAACTGCATTCAATCGCTGGGGAACAGAGACAGCTAGCTTTCTGATGAATCTGTCACTCTGTGACATCTCTTCCCATGCAGCGTGAACTGCTTCCGACAACGCTGCTTTGGATGTTGGTGCCGGTCTTTTCCTCCTAATAATTTTTTCCATCTCTGCCCACATGTGCTCTATGAGATTGAGGTCCGCAGCTTTTGGAGACCAGTCCAACAGCTCAATGTCTCCTTTCAACTGAAACCAGTGTCTTTCACGATTGGCTTGATGGATTGGAGAATAGTCATGTTGGAAGATGATTCTACCTCCAGGAAATCGCTGACGAACAGAAGGAAGCATGATCTACATCTACATCTACATAGATACTCTACAAATCACATTCAAGTGCCTGGCAGAGAGTTCATTAACCACTTACATAACTTTTCTCTAGCATTCCATTCTCTAATAGCGCCCGGGAAGAAAGAACACCTAAATCGTTCCGTTTTCGATCTGATTGTGGGTGGGTGGGTGCTAGCAAAATATTTTCCCATTCAGAAGTAAAAGTCGGTGATTGAAATTTCGCAAACAGATCACGCCGCAGTGGATAACGTCTTTCTTTTAATGATTTCCACCCCATTTCGTGCAACATTTCCGTGACGCTTTCCCCCCCGTAACGTGATAAAACAAAACGAGCTGCTCTTCTCTGAACCTTCTCAATGTCTTCCGTCAGTCCCACCTGGTGAGGGTCCCACAATGGGCAACAGTACTCCAGGAGGGGACGCACAAGTGTGATGTAGGCAGTCTCTTTGGTGGAACTGGTGCATCTTCTTAGCGTTCTGCCAATGATACGTAACCTTTGGTTCGCCTTTCCCACAATATTTTCTATGTGTTCTCTCCAGTCAAAGTTGTTCGTAATTGTAACTCCTAGGTATTTGGTAGAATTTACGACCTTAAGGTTTGACTGATTTATCGCGTAATTGAAGTTCAGCGGATTTCTTTTAGTGGTCATGTGTATTACTTCACACTTTTCTTTATTTAGTGTCAATTGCCAATTTTCGCACCATGTAGAAATTTTGTCTAAATCGCTTTTCAGTCGCTTTTGATCCTCTGTTGACTTCACTAACCGATAAACGACAGCATCATCCGCTAACAGTCTAAGGGAGCTATTCAGATTGTCTCCTAAATCGTTTATAAACACGAGGAAGTGTAAGGGACCTGTAACGCTTCCCTGTGGAACGCTAGATATCACTTCAGTTTTACTCGATGACTTACCGTCAGTTACAACGAACTGTGTCCTTTCTGATAGGAAATCGTGAATCCAATCGCACAATTGAGGAGATATTCCACAAGCACGCAATTTCATAAGAAGCCGCTTGTGGGCAGTGTCAAAAGCCTTCCTGAAATCCAGAAATATGGAATCGATTTGAGATCCCTTGTCGATGGCACTTAACACTTCATGTAAATAAAGGGTAATCTTTGCTTCGCAAGAGTGGTACTTTCTGAATCCGTGTTGACTATTGGTTAATAGGTCGTTCTCTTCCAGTATTTCGCATTAAGAACCACTACAAACTCTAGTTCCCATAGCATGCCGCAACCATTTGCTGATATCCAGCCCCAAACTGTGACAGACGTCTGGCTACATCTTTGCCTCTGCTGGACATATTTACGGTCGTATCTCGTTCCACTTGGTCGATACACATGGACAGAGCTATTTTGAGCAGTTGAAAATACCTTGTCGTCGGTAAATAGAACTCGGTCCCAGTACGATAGCGGTTTCCTTCTGTTGGCCAGTGTGAAATTTACCCTGGCAGCCCTATGTTGCTCTTTCAGCATTTCCTTAACGGCCACTTTGCATCTATACCTTCCTTCCTCGTTGAGCCGATGACGTATGGTCGAGCTGCTCACTGTTAGCTGCAGAATGTTTTTAATTTCTCTGCTGCTCCTGAAAGGGTCCTCAATACTGCATCCTGTGTGGTAGACCGTGGGCGTCCAGAGCGACGACGACGGTTTACGTGGCCTTTATCTTCCATCCTCATCACCAGAGATGAATAGTGGATTTCCTGTATCCCAGAGCACGGGGAATGGCACTGATACAGTACCCGTCTTCATAAAGCGCAAGGATACGACCTTTATCAAACATGTCGCCTTGACAGCAGTAAGAACCGACTCACAAGGTAATAGGAAACAAAGTGCCACACTGGACGCTGAGCACTTCCATGACCACCAAAGTCCATTCACGATTTCAAGCTTTCAATACTGTGACACCCAGATTATATCACGATTTGACTGGAATGTTTAGAGAAATATCATTAAATAAATGCTGTTGCAGACGATACAGTTATAACAGGTAGGTGGGTTCAGTTTATGGGTATATCTGCCAAATTCGCTAGTCTGAAATACGCAGCTGTTGATTTTACCACATATGTCTTAAAAAACAAGAGTTCGAAACATGATAAATCTATTTTTCAGGAGCTGTGCTAGATGACAATTTGTTTAACAAAATTCAGGTTAAACAGAAATATGGTCTAGTCGTAACTATTACTTCGACGGAATGAACTTGTATTGTTATAGGAGACTAAATTACACTGTGGCGTTCAGTCTATTCGAGGTATTGCACACATTGCTGTACGTCACTTAGAACGCTCGTTGTGGGGAGCAGGGGGAAACAGTCGCCAGAAACTTCCGATTTGTAATAAGTCTCACAAGGATAGGCTCTGAAATGTGCGCTACCGATTGTGATCAAATATTGCATGGACGTTCTAGCTTTCTGCTAGACACTCCCTAGCTTTCGCAAAAATCGAGCCCAAAGTTGAGAACGTCCAATCGTATTTTCAATGCTGTACACCGAAAGAACCTTTAAGCATAAAACGTTTTATTATTATGTGATGGGTTGCAGCTTTTCCTTGGTGCCAACGTGGTAAACAGCAAGACTACGAATACAAAGGTCTCGGGTTCGATCCCTGATTAGTCCCACGATTTTTATCTGTCATTTTACACTTATTTCCCCTTTGTTGATGATAAAAATGCCGAGTTGCACTGTGGTTCGAAAGCCATGCTAAACTGTAGTTTTCCAACAATCGCAATAACTGTTGGTGAGTAACCAATTGATAGTTAAGCTATATTCGGGGATGATAAAGAAGGACGGTAGGTGTGTGGTTTGACTGACACTCAGGCACAAAAATTGTATCTTTATTTTAGATTCAGACACCTAGCAGCTGGTAAGTAAAACCGATACGTAACATTTGATTTTACTTAGCTAATAATACGATAACGTGTTGGGTTTGTATTTCCGTCACAGAACTTCACATCATGCATTTCATCTTTAAATGCGTGCACACTTTGAAACTTCTGAATGGACAAATATCAGATATCGTTCGTGGTTAGTTAACCGAGCCAAGTAGTCTTGTTAGGAGTCCCTGTTTATTACAAAAACTGTCGCCTTTTATTTTCAAGTTTCGATTTGATTACTGATATTGGCGAAAATTTCAATAATTTATTACTTTTCACAGATAGTCAGCAATATGATATGATTAGATTAGATTTGATTAATGCTTGTTCTATAGATCATGAATACCACTTTATTTTAATTTCTCTCTCTGACTCTTCTCGCTCTCACACACACATTCTTATTTTTTTATTTGTTTGTTGTGCTCGGCTATAGGCCACGCACGAAAACGTCCGTGAATGAGTGACTTCGTTTTGAGTACATTTGTTGTTGTTGTGGTCTTCGCAGATTGGTTTGATGCAGCTCTCCACGCTACCCTGCCCTGTGCAAGCTTCTTCATCTAAGAGTACGAACGACAACCTACATCCTTTTGAACCTGCTTACTGTATTAGTCCCTCCGTCACCCTCATCAATTTTTACCCCACACACTTCCTTCTAATGCTAAGTTGACGATTCTTTGATGTCTCACAACGTGTCCCACCAACCTATCTCTTCTCCTAGTCAGGATTGTCAGAATCTCTTTTTCTCCCAATACTGTTGAGCACCTTCTCATTAGTTACGTAATCTAACCGTCATTCGTCTGTAGCACCACATTTCGAAAGCTTCTATCATCATTTAGTCTGAACTCCTTATCGTCCACGTTTCACTCCCATACAATGCTACACCACCCCATGAACCACAGCCAGTCGCGGTGGCCAGGCGGTCTGCGACGCGTCAGTCACGGTCTGCACAGTCACTACGGTCGGGGGTTCGAATCCCCACTCGGGCATGGATATTTGTGCCGTCCTTAGTAATAGCTAATTCATAAGTAGTTTGTAAGTTTAGGGACTGATGACCCCGTAGTTAAGTCCCTTAAGCTCTACAAACATTTTTACATTTTTAGCATGAACCGCAGACATTACCGAGCTGCGGGGGCTTGCGTGCCTCAACGATACAGATAGCCGTACCGTAGGTGCAACCACAGCGGAGGGGTATCTGTGAAGAGGCCAGACAAACGTGTGGTTCCTGAAGAGAAGCAATAGCCTTTTCAGTAGTTACAGGGGCAACAGTCTGGATGATTGAGCTGGCCATGTAACATCAGCTAACATGGCTTTGCCATGTAGTTACTGCGAACGGCTGAAAGCAAGGGGAACTACAGTCGTTACTTTCCCGAGGACATTCAGCTCTACTTATGAATATATGGTGATGGCGTCTTCTTGGGTAAAATATTCCGGTGGTAAAATAGTCCCCCATTCGGTTCTCCGGGCGGGGACTATTCAGGAGGAAGTCGTCATCAACAAAAACAAAACAGGCATTCTACGGATCGGAACGTGAATTTTCGAACCCTTAATCACGTAGGTAAGTTAGAAACATTGAAAGCAGAAATGGATAGGTTAAAGTTAGATATGGTAGGGATTAATGAAGTTCGGTGACAGGATGAACAGGATTTCTGATCAGGTGAGAACAGGGTTATTAACACGGAATCAGTTGGTGGTAACGCAGGAATAGGTCTGATAATGAATAAGGAAATAGGAATTCAGGTAAGTTACTATGAACAGCATGGTGAACGCATTATCGTAGCAAAGATAGACACTAATCCAACACCGACCACAGTAGTACAAGTTTATATGCCAACTAGCTCTGCCGATGATGAGAACATCGAAGAAAGGTATGAGTAGATAATAGAAATTATTCAGAAAATTAGGTGATACGAAAATCTGTTTGTGATGGGGGACTGGAACTCGATAGTAGGAAAAGGAAGTGGACGAAATGGAAGAAAAGGAAATGTTCTAGGTGAATATGGACTGTGGAAAACAAATGAAAGAGAAGATCGCTTGGTAGAACTTTGTGCAGAGCACAATTTAATGATCAGCAATACTTGGTTTAAACATTATGAAAGAAGACTGTATACGTTGAAGAGACCAGGAAGCACTGGACGGCACCAGATTGACTTTATAGGGACTACAAACGTCTGGAAAATGAGATTGACAGGAAGTGCAGACTGGCTAAGCAGGAGACAGTAGAGGAAAAATGCAGAAACATAGAAGAATGTATAACCAGGGTAAAGATAGATACCACCTGCAGGAAAATGAAAGAGATATTTGGAGACAAGGAAAGAAGTTGTATGAATACCAAGAACTCAGATGGAAAACCAGTATTAAGCAAAGAGGGGAGAGGTGAAATGTAGATGGAATATATAGAAGGCCTGTACAAATGAAATAACCTCGAGGTAGTATTCTAGAAATAGAAGACGAAGTGGAGGAAGTGGAGATTGGATATACGATACTGCGAGAACAATTTGACAGAGCGGTGAAATCTTTGAGTTGAAACAAGGCCCCTGGAATAGCTGATATTCGGTCTGAACTGCTAATATCGTTAGTAAAGCCAGTTATGAAGAAAATGTTCCACCTGGTATACAAGATCTATGAGACAGGGGAAATACCCTCCGACTTCAAAGAGAATGTAGTAATTCCAATTCCAAAGAAAGCAGGTGCAGACAAATGTGAAAATTACAGAACTATCAGTTTAATAAGTCTTAGTTGCATAATACTAACAATATTTATTTACAGACCAATGGAAAAACTTGTGGAATCCAACCATGGGTACGATCAGTATGGATTTAGGAGAAATGTAGGAACACAAGAGGCAATACTTACATTACGATTTATCTTAGAAGATAGGCTAAGGAAAGGCAAACCTACGTTTTTAGCGTTTGTAGATTTGGATAAATTTGTTGACAATGTCAACTGGAATACTGTCTTTCAAATTCTGAAGGTAAAATATAGGGAGCAAGAGTTATATTCAACTTATACAAAAAACATACAGTAGTTATTAGATTCGAAAGGCATGAAAGGGACGCAGAAGTTGAGAAGGGAGTAAAACAGGGTTGTAGCCTTTCCTCAATGTTATTCAATCTGTACATTGAGCAAGCAGTGAAGGAATCCAAGGAGAAATCTGCAGACGGAATTAAAGTTAGAGGAGAAGAAATAAAAAGTTTTCGGTTTTGCCGATGACATTGTAATTCTGTCAGAGACCACAAACGATCATGAAGAGCAATTGAATGGAATGGCCAGTGTCTTCCGAATAGGGTATAAGATGAACAAGAGTAAGCCGCGCCGGCCGCGGTGGCCGAGGGGACTGAGGCGCTTCAGTCACGGTCTGCACGGCCACTACGGTCGGGGTTTCGAATCCCCCCTCGGACATGGATATTTGTGCCGTCCTAGTTCGTAAGTAGTTTGTAAGTTTAGGGACTGATGACCCCGTAATTAAGTACCATAAGGTTTTTGAATAAGAGTAAAACGAGGATTATGGAATGTAGTGTCAGAAAGTTAGGTGATGCTGAAAGACTTACATTAGGTAATGAGCCAATAAAAGTAGTAGATGAGTTTTGTTGTTTGGGTAGCAAGATAACTTCTGATGGCCGAAGTAAAGAAGATATAAAATGCAAAATGGCTTTGGAAAGAAAAGCTATTCTGAAGAAGCGAAATTTGTTGACATACAATATTAATTTAAATGTTAGGGAGTCCTTTCTGATAGCAATTGTCTGGAGTGTAGCATTGTCTGGGAGTGAAACGTGAACGATAAGGATTTCAGACAAAAAGATGATAGAAGCTTTTGAAATGTGGTGCTACAGACGAATAATGAAAATTAGATGGGTAGATCACGTAACTAATCAGGAGGTGCTTAACTTAATTAGGGAGAAAAGGAGTTTCTGACATATCCTGACTAAGAGAAGGGATAGATTGGTGGGACACATTTTGAGACAACAAGGAATCGTCAACTTAGCATTAGAAGGAAGTGTGTAGGGTAAAAATCGTAAAGGGAGACCGAGGGACGAATACAGAAAGTAGATTCAAAAGGATGTAGGTTGCCGAACGTATTCTCAGATGAAGAGACTTGCACAAGACAGGGTAGCGAAGAGAACTTCGTCAAACTAGTCTGCGAACTGAAGACCACAACAACAACAACAACAACAATGCTACACTCCAGAAAAATGCTTTCAGAAAGGACTTCCTAACATTTAAACTAATACTGGATGTCAACGAATTTCCCTTCTTCAGAAACGCTTTTCTTCCAATAGCCATTCTGCATTTTATATCTTCTTTTTTCAGCCATCAGAAGTTATCTTGTTACCGAAGTAACATAACTCATGTACTACTTTTATTGTTTCATTGCCTAATCTAATTCCTTCTGCATCGTCTGATTTTCTGACATTACGTTCCATTACCTTTGTTTTACTCTTATTAATGTTCATGTTATACCTTCATTTTAAGACACTGTTCATTCCGTTTAATAGCTCTTCCAGGTATTTTGCTGTCTCTGAGAGAATTACTATGTTGTCAGCAAACCGCAAGGTTTTTTATTCCCTCTCCCTGGACTTTAATTCCCTCTCCAAATTTCTCTTTGCATTCCTTCATAGCTCGTCCATCGTATAGATTGAACAACATTAGGGGAGGGTTCAACCCTTTCTTACTCCTTTCCAAACCGCTGCGATCCTTTCATGATCTTCGAGTCTAATAATTGGTGTCTGGTTTTTGTACAATTTGAATATAAGTCTTCGCTTCCTATATTCTGCTCGTACTACCTTCAGAATCTTAAAAAGTGTATTACAGTCAACATTGTCAAAAGCTTTCTCCAAATCGACAAACGCTGAAAACGTAGGTTTCCCTTTCCTTAGACTATCTTCTAAGATAAGTCGTAATGTGAGTATTGCCTCCCGTGTTCCTACACTCCTCCTAAATCCAAATTGATCTTCCCCAAGGTCGGATTCCACCAGATTTTCCGTTCGTCTGTAAATAATTCGTGTTAGTAGTTTGCAACCATGACTTATTAATCTGATAGTTCGGTAATTTTCACCTATGTCTGCACTCTCTTTTTTAGGAATTGGAATCACTATATTCTTCTTGAAGTATGATGTTGCAGATGAGTACGAGAAACAATCCCGTAATGTTCGAATACAGCTTTAGTAGTGCGCTGATTGACAGAGTGGTGCCAGTTAAATAAATAGGCGTAACGCTGCAGAGTGATTTGAAATGGAACGAGTATGTAAGGGCAGTCGTGGGGAACGCAAACGGTCGAATTTAATGGGAACATTTGGGGAAGGTGTGATTCGTCCGTAAAGGGGACCGCATATAAAACGCTTGTACGACCCGTCTTGAATATTACTCGGTTAAAGTGAGTTAAAAGGAGGACATAGAGGCACTTCGCAGGCGGGCGGCGAGGTTTGTAACAGGTAGATTCGATCAATGCGCGGGTGTTACCGAAGTGCTTCTGGAACTCAACTGGAAGTCGCGGGAAGGGAGGCGACGATCAAACGCCGTTGAAGAAATTTAGAGGTCCGGAAGTTGAGGCTGACTGCAGAACGATTCTACAGACGCCATACAACATTTTTCGTAAAGACCGCAAAGATAACGTTATAGAGATTAGCACTCGTACGAATGCATACAAGTACCCGCATGCACCTTCGTGTGTATTGCGGAGTATGTAATAGATTTGTAGATGTATATATAGATGTAAGAAACTGGCATAGAGGTTAAGGAAAGAACCGTAAGATGTATGACCAATTACCATACATATTTATAAAAAATTGCAATTGCAAAGTACTGCGAGGCCGATAGTATATATCTGCTGCCCTCCCTCCATACCCTCACTAGATCAGAAATACGCACACTTATTAAAGTTTGATTTCTTAACTTGTTGGAATGTTCTTTGTCTCCGTAATATTTAATTATGAGTTAGAGGAATTATTTATTTCTTCTATAGCAAGTGAACCGCATATTTCAACTTTCTGGACTCTTCCTGTTAAGGGGACATGCTCGTGAAAATGACCAGAAATTTGCATTTTTTTTCATCTTAGGAATGAGCTTTTCATGCTGATTACAAAAATGTATAGTTTATGGGCATTATCATTTTCCGTTCGTTCTAAAATTGAGGCAGAACGTAATGGAGCACAGGGGCCACGCCCATCTGTCAGTTTGAAGTGAGTCAGATTCCGTGATGCATTATTTTGTTCCTCCGTTTTTTCCGTCGTTAGTTACGGATCGTTAACACAGGTGTATTCTAGAAGGCGCTGACTCCCGTAACGAAAGTACAGGAGTGTATAGAAGGCTATGGTTCGACTGTAAACAAAGATCCGAGAATATCTTTGCTAACTTCTAGTTCTCGGAATTTCTTGCTTGTGTTGTTTTGTAGTTATTGTGTTGTTGTTTTGTTTTTGTGGGTGTGTTTCCTGTGCTAAAAATGCTGAGAGTTAAGAAATTTAGCCGCAAACGAAAGTTTCGCGGCAACCAGTTCCAAACAAAACCAAATAATACACATCAGTTGCTTCAAAATCGCCTGCGGTAGTGATTCTAGACGTAAACTTTCGCATTCTGAATGTAATAAGAACACGCCTAGTAGTATTGTGAGCAGCAGTAACGACAGAAATGTTATTGTGAACCTAAATACGCTGTCAAGACTTTTGAAGAGTGCTGTGAAATGTAAGTACCGCAGTTGTGAAGACAGTATTGACGTTTCTGAGGACGTTTAATCAAGGAAGGGTCTTTCAGCTCGATTAGTGTTTGGCTGTAATTCGTGTAAGGTGCACAGTGATATTATGACATCGCCATTAACTGATAGTCGACATTACAGTGTAAATATTCAGCTTGCTTATGCAATGCGATGTATTGGAAGGGGAAGAAGAACTGCCCAGACATTTTGTGCAGTGATGGATATGCCTCCACCTCCACTGAGGTTTGGCAGATATAATAAACAAATACATAATGCTTTATGTGATGTAATTGAACATTCGATGAAAAGAGCAGCAGAAGAAGCAGTGGCGTTGTCAGAGAATACAGACATTGTAGCAGCATTTGATGTATCTTGGCAGAAGAGAGGTCATACTTCTCTGAATGGGGTTGTAACTGCGACATTTATTGAAACTGGCAAGATATTAGATTATGAATGTCTGACAAAGCACTACCAGGGTTGTTCTAGTAAATTTATTGGCACCCATGTTTGTGTAAAGAACTATGATGGCCCAAGTGGAAACATGGAAACGAAAGGTGTTCTAAACATTTTCAGAAGATCAGAGGTCAGCCTTGGAGTGCGGTATGTAGTCTACCTTTGGGATGGAGACTGTAAAGGACACACTACTGTTGTTAATGACAGACCATATGGGACACACTGATAGAAAAGCTTGAATGTGTTGGGCATGTACAAAAAAAGAATGGGAGTTCGGCTGAGAAAAATTATGTAAACACTACAGTGGAAAAAAACTATCAGACGGAAAACACATTGGTGGTGCAGGACGTCTTACAAAAAGTGAAATTGATTCTTTGGCACAATATTACCGACTAGCAATAAGGAGAAATGTAGGAGATTTAGAGAACATGAGATGAGCTGTTTGGGCAACATGGTTTCACAAAGTGTCAACAGATGTAACCCCACATCATGGTTTGTGTCCAAAAGGGAAAGATTCATGGTGCAAGTACTGGTTGAGTAATGCTACAGGCATACAATACACCCACAAGAATTCCTTGTCACTTGCTGTAATGGAGCCAATTAAGCCTATATATAGGGATCTGGCAAATAAAAATCTGCTTAGGAAATGTATGCATGGTCTCTCGCAGAATGCAAATGAAAGCTTCAACAGTTGTATGTGGGAGAGAATACCCAAAACTGTATTTGTTGGGCTGACAGTGCTGAAGATTGGTGTAATGGATGCAATAATAACATTCAATGATGGTGCAATTTCAAGTATCAATGTTATGAAGAAACAGAACATCCAGACGGGAAGGAATATGGCTTTGGCTATTGATAAGCGACGGGTAACCGAAGCAGAGACAGCTGCAGAAGGTGCTACCAAGAAGTCAAGGATAAAGAAAACAATGAAGTGTAATAAGAGTATAGAGGATAAGGAAAGAGGACAACTGGATTATGCAGCTGGAATGTTCTAACCCACCATAGCGGTAAGTTAATAAATTAGTAAATCTTCGTTTGAGAATTACCGAAAACTTGAATTTCCATCTTTCAGGTACACTTTTCTCCTAAATGACTGTAGTTAAACTCACAAAAATTTATACAGATATTTAGAATGACCTCCTCTACCTCCCTTGCCTATTATTTCTTTGAAAAACTCATCTCATGATGATGATATCGGTGATATTTGAGCTATTTTCTTTAATATTTTTGTTGTTGTAAAATAAATTACTTGCCTTTTTCACAGATCAGCATCAGGGAAGGAAATTGGAGGCATAAAACATTTATGTGAATGTTGTGTGTAGTGAGGCTCTGTTTTCCAAGCTGTGAGGTCAGTAGTTCCAGAGAAAATGGTACCGCAGCGAAATAGTGTTTCGTTTTTTATACTATTGAAAATATTTTTGTCAGTACCAAACTATAATAAATATTCCAATAACTGCTTTGCCTAATGACCCTAACTGTTTGTAAAAAGCTTGAGCTATCTCTCATTTATAGATCAGTAGCAGCGTGAGGGAGAATATAAAGCTAAAAAATGCAGCCCGTTCAGGGGCGTGTCCACTTAAGTATGATTTAAACCATTTGTGCACTGTCCCATTCATACCACAATACTTAAGATTATCTAGAAGAATCCCATAATTTACACAATCAAAAGCCTTTGAGAGATCACAATAAATCCCAACTGGTGAAGTCCGATTATACAATTCCAATTAGTATTTGATGGGTCCAGGCGTTGCGCCCGCCAAGCCGGTGTCTGTGGTTCAGCCAGTTTGTTTGTGTGTGTGTCAAAGGCAGCTATTACAAGCTAAACAAAACTTGTGTTCAACCATATCTTGCACTTCACGTGCTTCTATAACCCTGAGTACTTTATTGTGCGTGGGATTTCTGACCTTAATCTGTTATCTGTAAGACTCTGAATGATAACAAATCAAATGCTCAAATGTTTGTACAGCTTATGGGACTTAACTACGGGGTCATCAGACCCTAAACTTACAAACTATTTGTGAACTAGCTTACACTAATGGACGGCACAAACATTCATGCCCGATGGGGGATTCGAACCCCCGACCGTAGTGGCCGCGCAGACCGTGACTGGCGCGCCTCAGTCCCCTCGGCCACCGCGGCCGGCGGAATGATAACATCGAGAAGCACTTTCCCTTGAAATGTTGCAAAAAAGAAAATTAAATTTTAAATCTCTAGTGATCCCCTGTAGTTCAGCAATTCACTCTATGTATGACTATGACAGCTTACGAGAAAATTTGAACCTGGCAGCCAGTATATGTATCGGATTTTCAAAATGTCTAGTTCAGATACAAGAACCTGAATAGGTTGCGCTTTTCGCTCTGAAAAGGGAAAAACTTTACAAGGAGACGACAAATATGTACGTTTTCAATATCCATTGAAAATGCACGATGAGAGTCACCTGATATGTTGTAGGCTGCGAAATGCTGTTGTAGTAGACTGGCATATTTTTTTCAGGTTTCGTTCTTGTTCTTCGACAGTATGAATGGAGGCAGAGGCGGAAGTCCGATTTGTTTCCCCCTTGCATCTGTTGTGGCTGCTAGGGTACTTGCAAAAAATGTTCAAATGTTTGTAGAACTTATGGGTCTTAACTACGGGGTCATCAGTCCCTAAGCTTACAAACTACTTGTGAACTAGCTAAGACTAAGGACGGCACAAATATCCATGCCCGAGGGAGGATTCGAACCGTAGTGGTCGTGCAGACCGTGACTGGAGCGCCTCAGTCCCCTCGGCCACCGCGGCCGGCGGGTGCTTGCTGATTTGTCGTAAATGCTCCAATGATGGATGCAATTAGTTGGCTCTACACACATACCTACACACACCCACACACACACACACACACACACACACACACATACATACACATACATATCTGTTAGGACTCCCAGGTTTATCCTCATCTCTAGTTTTGTTTCAATTCCAACAGCCAGTTTTAAGTGTCTGTTCACTTTCGACGACTGGTTGCTTTTTAGAGGCAACTAGGAACATTTAATGTAGACACTTTATGAATGGCCAACTCAGTACTTTGCACTTGAGTAGGAGACTGGTATGTTTATCTATAAATAAAAGATTAATAACAATGCTTTACGTGCTCTCAGGTTACAAGTAACAAACTGGAAGCCGGCCGCGGTGGCCGAGGGGACTTAGGCGCTGCAGTCACGGTCTGCACGGCCACTACGGTCGGGGGTTCGAATCCCTCCTCGTGCATGGCTATCTGTGCCGTCCTTAGTATTAGCTAGTTAATAAGTAGTCTGTAAGTTTAGGGACTGATGACCCCGTAGTTAAGTCCCATAAACTATACATACATACATACATACATACAACAAGCTGGAAGCACGGCATGAACTCAAGGCTCAACGGGCCAGCCGATTCAATCGCTAGCAGGCGTTACACCGTGACAAACACGCGAATGTAAATAAACAGAGCATTCTCGAGCCTAATTTGGACCTTCTCTTACAGAGATCGAAGCGTAGCTGAGGACCAGCGTAGTATTCCTATACCGGCTCGCGATTGGCTGGTGATCGCCTTTTAGGGATCAGCCAGGCGACTCGCTAGTCAGTCTCGCATCCAAAAAGCTAACGATAGCCTCGTGGGAGACTCCGAAGAAGCTCACTATGAAAGAAGTCACCGAAGACTGTTCGGCGTCGTACTAAGGAACCACTCCGGCTGCTCCAACGGACTTCTGTAATCACCTTCGAAGTAGAGACCATTGTAAATAGTGTAGAAGAAGTTTAGTTGTAATAAATTAGTGCTTCAAGAAGAAGCATTGTGTTTACAATCTATATCTATAAATGTGAAAGTCTGTTCAGTGTATGTTTATCACGTCTGAACCACAAAAGGTAAAGAGCTGAAAATTTGTACAGTTACTAATGTTTACCCCGGGAAGGCTTTAGCTACGGTTTTATGGCGATCGGATAGCTATTTATCTATTGGCATACCCTGACCAAAAGAAGGGATCGCTTGGTAGGACACATTCTTAGACATCGAGGAATCGTAAATTTAGCATTGGAGGGAAGTGTGTGGGGTAAAAATCGCAGAGGGAGACCAAGAGACGCGTATAGTGAGCAGATTCAAGTGGATGTGGGTTGCCGTTCTTATGAGGAGATGAAAAGGCTTGCTCAGGATAGAGTAGGGTGGAGAGCTGCATCAAACCAGTCTCCGGACTGAATACTATTACAACACGTACATATAAATGTGAATTTATGTTGGGTGTACGCTTATCACGTTCGAATGACAAGACACAGGGACTTAAATATTTGTACAGTTACTAATTTATACCTGAGGAATGTTTATGGCACTGTTTTATAGCGATCTAATAGATATTTAGTAATTTGAAGACTTTAATGCGAAATGAGGAACAATATTTACTCTTTGAAAATGGTTTTATTGGTTGCATTGTTGCTTGAGGGTTGATAATGATAAAAGGGTGGAGTATATTGAGATGGAAAGTTATCGGTGTATATAAAATACTATGTGTGTGTGTGTGTGTGTGTGTGTGTGTGTGTGTGTGTGTTTGTGTGTGTGTGTGTGTGTGTGTGTGTGTGTGTGTTAATATTTCGCTATACAGCGAACGCAAATGAATGGTCTGTGTGTAATTGTTGCCCGAAGTCTCCCCTTGTACACCATAGCAGTTCCATGCCGATAGGTATAAGGGGGTGGAAGATATGGTGGTTGAAAGTGGTCAAATTATGAAAAAAATTTGGACTGAAGGCCACCGATGACGTTTGCGACTCTATAGCAAGGAGGTTACACAGAACGAAACGTGATGCCACAGAACGAAACGTGATGCCACAGACCATATCTTTGGTCTATGTGTGATACAATGTCATCACCTCTTTCTTTGTAAGGATAGGCATATGAATAAGGAAATATAAGAATAAATAAATAAAGCAATAAAAAAGGAAATTTATTTTAGTACATCTCTTTAAAAATCGATTTGAAGTTTCGGGCATTACATCAAGTACAATACTACAAATAACGTAGTTTACCAGAATGTCCTAAAATGAAATTAACATGAATTTGGACATTACTCTCACCATACATGTTGAGATATTGCTACACAGGCTATAAGGAATTATGTATGTATTATTTATTGTAAATCATTAAGCACTTCACATAATTTTATTTTTTTATTTGAATGTTGATTAAAAATGTTTGTTTCTAAAGAAGGTCTCATAGCACACTACTGAAAGATAGCTTATCTATCATAATCAACGAACACGCGAGCGGAGCCGCGGGATCAAGCTAGTACTTTATATACTGAGAACATAAATCACTTAATTGTAATATGATGATCCAATTGTTGTAATATTTCTGTACACATATGAGCCTTGAAAAATGTAGAAATAAAATAATTATTTGGCCGCTACAAATTTATAAGTACGAGAGATACAAGTTCTATCACCACCAGGTAGTCACTACACACGATGTACGAGGGTTGGAACTTAAATACATATGCATATATACTCCGAAATCCACCGTAAGGTGCGTGGCGGAGTGTACACTGTACCACCACTAGGCATTTCCTTTCCTATACCACTCCCAAATAGAAAATGGGGAAAAAATATAACCCTCCGTACAAGCCCTAATTTCTCTTATCTTGTCATTGTGATCTTTACGCGAAATGTAAGTAGGCAGCAGCAAGATCTTTCTACGGTCTACTACAAATTCCGGCCCTCTAAACAGATTTTCCCGAAAAGAACGTCGTCTTTCCTCCGGCGATTCCCATTTGAGTTCCCAGAGTATTTCTGTGATAGTCGTGCAATTATCAAACCTACCAGTATCGAACCTAGCTGCTCGCCTCTGAACTGCTTCCACGTCTTCCTTTAAACTGATCTGCTGCGGGTCCCAAACAAGTGTTTTATACGCGATCTCCTTTAAAGATGAAGTAAATCTTCCCAAAATTCTCCTAATAAGCCTAAGGCGGCTGTCCGCCCTACTCACAACTGTCCTTTAATATTCGTTCCATTTCATATCGCTCTGAAGTGTTACATCTAGACATTTGAACGAGGCGACTGTATCAAGAAGACCACTGCTGTATTCGAACATTATGGGATTGTTTTTCATACTCCTGTGCATCACTTTAGATTTTTATTCATTTAGAGGTACTTCACACCAACTAGAAATTTTGTTTAAGTTATCCTGTATGCTATTACAGACGACACCCTCTCATACACCACAGCATCATTAGCAAACAGCCGCAAATTACAAGTGGCAACTATTTATTCACAACCGAAACAAAAGCGTTACGTGTTCGCACCTGTTACTGTCCTTCAAAGTAGTCACCAGCATTGTGCAGAAGTCAGTTCGATCGATGTGGAAGGCGTATATATCGTTGGCAGAGCCTGTTCTGTTGATGGTGCGAATGAAGCGATCTACTGCCTATCAAATCTTTGGAACAGTTCTGAAACGAATGTCACGAAGTGGTTCCCTCATCTTCGAAATAAAATCCAAGTTCGGGGAGTATGTTGGATGTTACTTCCCAGGCCCATCGACCCAACAGAGCAGCCACAGCTTGCGCTGTTAGAAGTGAGCTTCTAAATAGAACCGACAGAAGACGTGCAAATGTGCAGCAGTACTTACCGTAATACAACCTGTGTTTACCTGTATAGTTAAATCCCTCCAGAAGCATTAAAGACCCTCTACAGTAGAGAAACGCACACAGAAGCTATTCAGACATATACAAAGTCCGCTAAGTATGGTGAAAACATGGCGTCCTTACAGAAGGATGGAAAAGCTGGTAGAAGCCGACCTCGGGGAAGGTCACTTTGGATTCAGGAGAAATAGAGGAACACAAGAGGCAATACTCACTTTACGGCTCATCTTAGGTAAAGGAAAGGAAAACCTACATTTGTAAAGCTTTTGACAATGTTGATTGCGATATATTCTTTCAAATTCTGAAATCAGCAGGAGTAAAATATAGGGAACGGAAAGTTATTTACAACTTTTACAAAAACCAGACAGCTATTATTAGAGTTAAAGGGCATGAAAAGGATGCAGGGGTTGGGGAGGGATTAAGACAGTGTTGTAGCTTTCTCCAATGCTATTCAATTTTTCAATTTGTACAATGAGCAAGCTATAAAGGAAAGCAAGGAGAAATTTGGAGAAGGAATTAAAGTTCAGGGTGAAGAAATAAAAACTTTGCGTTTTGCCGAAGACATAGTAATTCTGTCAGAGACAGCAAAGGACCTGGAGGAGCAATTGAACGGAATGTACAGTCTTTTGAAAGGAGCATATAAGATGAACATTAACAAGAGCTAAACAAGGGTAATGGAGTGCATCCTAAGAAAATCAGGTGATGCTGAAGGAGTTAGATAGATGGGTTTTGTTACTTGGGTAGTAAAATAACATGTGATGGTCGCAGTAAAGAGGATATAAAATGCAGAATGGCAATGGGAAGAAAAGCGTGTTTGAGAAAGAAATTTGTTAACGTTAAATATTAATTTAAATGTAAGGAAGTCGTTTCTGAAGGCATTGGTGTGGAGTGTTGCTTTGTATGGGAGTGAAACATGGACTATAAACAGTGCTGACAGGAAGAGGATAGAGGCTTTTAAAATGTGTTGCTACAGAAGAATGCTGAAGATTAAGTAGTTGGATCGCGTAACTAATAAGAGGTACTGAATAGAATTAAGGAGAAAAGGAATTTCTGGCATATCTTGCCTAAAAGAAGAGATCCACTGATAGGACACATGCTTAGACATATAAAAAACGTGAATTTAGCATTGGAGGGAAGTGTGTGGGGTAAAAATCGCAGAGGGAGACCGAGAGATGAATATAGGAAAAGATTCAAATGGATATAGGTTGCAGATCTTATGAGGAGATGAAGAGGCTTGCTCAGGGTAGAGTAGGGTGGAGAGCTGTACCAAACCAGTCTCCGGACTGAAGACCACAACAACAGCACCCACTTACGTAGGGAGACATGCTCATCATAATAAAATGAAACCAAATAGAAAACGAAAATATTTAGGGGTTTCTTTTTCGCGCTCGTTATTAGAGAATGGAATGGTAGATAAGTATAAAAGCGTTCCGATGAGCCATCTACCAAGCACATAAATGTGATTTGCGAAGTATTTATGCAGATGTAAATGTAGAATTATTTCTTTTATACAGTTCGCTATTTTTTCTATGGTGAATGGTACATAATATTCAATTTCAGCTTTTCAATCTGTTTGAATTCCTGTAACTTCTTACCAGAAGTGGTAGACTATATGCATGAACATGATTTATGGAAGTAGACACCATGTTGGCTGCCATTTGGTTGGGAGTAACAGCATCGTATGAGAGATCTCATGGGATGCCACCACCTAGTTTTATTAGAAAAGTTTAAGCTTTATTATTTGACGTATGATAATACAGGAATTTATCTGCTATAGTCCAAGTTGTCCCCCTACCTGCTGAAATTACCCATCAAATCAATTGGTAGAACTGCTACTGCCTTGCATTCTTGTTGGAAAGAATAATGTTTGCATCAGATGATAGGAATTAAGGAGATCTAACAGCTGTCTTTTTCTTGGGCACAATTAATGTTGAAATCGTCACATACAAATAAATTTTTGTACGTCCAACAAAGTGACCCCAGAACCAACTCTAACTTGGGCAGAAACATTTTAAAATCTGAATCATGGGACCTATAAAAACAACAGTTAGTTGTTTAGTTCCATTAACATTAACAACTCCTACACAAAATTCAAATATCTTTTCTGTGCAGTGTTTTTAAACGTTTACTAACTCTGATGAAAAACTGTTTCTAACATGTATGGCCACACCCCCACACGGAAAATTATTGGGATAAACGCGTTAATTGTGCTAATTACAGCTTTGGTTAATCTCTTGTAGTTAGAGCTTTCTGGCGTGATCCATCATAAACTTTCATCGAGATCTGCCTAAAGGTTTCCCAATAGGCCTGTACCAAAATTACGTCTCACCCAGGAAATTTATTAAGGACATTTTTTTCAGTCTACGATGCGCAATCACAACCGAAATAATGCAAGGCGTCATGAAATTGAACGGAAACAAGTTGACCACAAAAAGAAGATCATTGCTGTGCTGCCATTTCCTTAACTCTAACGGTGCACGCTAGTTAGATTGGTACCCAGCTTGAGGAAACCTTCGAACCATAATCGCGGCCTCAAGCTTCCGCACTTTGATTGTCGACTTCCGTTTACAGCCTATTATTCTCTAGAGCACTAAATTTATGGTCATTACGCTCCATAGTGCGGTAATAAGACATCGTGAATTGTTACTGTTCTCTCGACCGTTTCTCATATATTGCACAATGTTGCACACACGAATGGACCTTAATTTTACTGTGGACATCGTCATGCTAGTTGGTAGCATTCCGGTTTTCGAAATGAGCTCTCGAAGGTCTTTTGGAAATTCATGCCACAGTACACATTACTTAATGTTAGGCACACAGTTTAATTCAGGAATGGTTAGCTGGCATATAGTGTTTTTTGTGAAACATGTACACAGCGAGCTCTACTACAAACAAGGGTCTGCTGTAGGAGACATAGGTCCGTACTGCGTCATCAATGTGTTGGTAATAACAAATGTTAGATTTTAATATTCTGTTCACAGGTCTCAAGGAGTTCGGAATGTCGATGTAATCAGGAACTAGATATTTTAGATCCGAAGACTGAGTCAAGGTATATATATTGCTATAGACAGCATTTGACAGAAATTTTGGAAGAGGAACAAGTCAGTGGAAACAAGCAATACGAGGTCACTTTCAAATTCAGCCAACCTGAGGTGTTGACATGAGAAAAAGGAAAGAAGCAATTTAAAATGTTTTTCCTGGAGTAGTGAGTCCAACTAACCAAAAAGTACAGAAGGCAACTAGACAAAAAGTTATACCTCAGATTTATTTCCATTATTCTGCTTATTTCGTGAAAGATTTTTTTCTAGGGTAATGCAAGTACTATTTCAATGCATGTGGTTGAGACAAATCTATAAAATTTGGATCACCATATTTTCGAGAACAACAATATAAAAAACTGTATAAGAAGTTGAAAACAGTTAACAGCTTCATTAGGGTAGCAAACGAATTTGTTTGCATGGACTAAGATGCACTCTTGCTCAAGTAGAATCATTTGCAAAATCTAACCCTTGAACGAAGATGGACAAGAACATAGATGACAACAATTAAAAATTTTTTCCTGGTATTACATTAGTTTAATCTCGTCTAAAAAAATTGAAATATATCAGAAATGAAACTGCCTGGCAGATGGAATTGTGTGCTAGAATGACAATCTAACTAATTGTTGTGGTGATGTGTTTTGGTAAGGCGACTTTAACAGAAAGATCGCACAAGGGAAACGGGGTGGGGGTGTCACTCATGGAAAAATTTCTGTAGTACTTGGTGTTAGGGCTGCACTTTTATTAGACTGAAGACAGCTGATAGGTATTCCTGTTCAAAGGAATTCCCTCTAACAAAGGAACCACTTTCGACAAAGTTTAAGAATCCAAGGAATAAGGGAATTACTATATTTCATAAAAATATACAAGGTATCAGAGATAAAGCTAAAAACTGCATACTGATGTTGATTCTGACATTATGGTATTTCAGAGCACTTTTTAAGTGATGGGATAATTCAGGGACTTCCTTTACCATGATACAGGTTAACTGCTTTCTTCTTTAGGAATTCCTTGCAGTGTGGGGGAGTGATCATATATTTCAGAAACAATTTTTCATCAGAGTAAATAGACGTTTCAAAAAACTGCACAGAAAAGATATTTGAATTTTGTGTAGGAGTTGTCGATGTCAATGGAACTAAACAACTAATTGTTGTTTTTATAGGTCCCGTGATTAAGATTTTAAAATGTTTCTGCCCAAGTTAAAGTTGGTTCTGGGGTCACTTAGTTGTATGTGGCGATTTCAACATTAATTGTGCTGTTAGATCCCCTTAATTCATATTATCTGATGCAAACAGTATTCTTTCCAACAAAAATGCAAGGCAGTAGCAGTTCTACCAATGACAATATATTTGTTCATTCTTCATTATCAGAGGGGCAGTCTGTGAGCAAAATAGTAAATGGCCTTTCCGACCATGATGCACAAATTTTAGCTCTAAAAGGTAATTGTTTTTAAAAAAATATTACATATAATTATAAACTACTTAGAAAACTAAAGTTGCAATTGAGATCTTTTTAAGCTTAATTAAGGAACAAGAATGGTTAGATGTTTATAGTGCCGATGATAAAATGCTTTGCTGGACACATTTCTTAAGCTGTTTCGAAGTTTCTTTCCGCCAGGACACTCAAAACAGGGTACTTCCAGTAACAGGCAGCCAGGGTGACAAAGGCGATAAATCATGTAGAACAAAGTGCGAATCGTATAAAATGTTAGAAGCAGTCAGGATTAAGATACAGGAGTTCATTACAAACAGTACTGTAAAGTTCTGAAAAATGTCATTAAGAAGGCCAAAAGTATGTGGTATACAAAAGAATAACAAACTCTCAGGATAAAATGAAAACCACCTGGTCAGTCGTGAAGGAAGTGAATGGTCAGTAGCACCAGGTAGAGGATATAAAGTCAGTGGGTAGTAGAAATGTTTCTGTTACTGATAAGTTAGATATATGTACAGTATTTAATAATCACTTTCTGAATATAGCAGCTGAACTAAACAGAACCATAGTTTCTGCAGGTAATCATATAGCATTGTTAGAAAATAGCTTTTCGAGGCTGTTACCGGAAATGGTCCTACATGATACTCACAAAGGGGAGATTGAGTCAATAATTAAATCACTAAAGCTTTAGGACTTGGCGGGGTATATACCAAAATTCTGAAGTACTGTTCTCCATACGTTAGCCTAGTACTCAGCCATATTTGTAATTTTCCTTTCGGAAAGGTGAGTTTCCTGACAGATTAAAGTACTCAGTAGTGAATCCACTTTATAAAAGAGGAGAAAGGAATAATGTAGACAACTATAGACCTATTTCTATGCCATAGTTTTTTTCCTAAAGTTATTGAAAAGGCTGTATATTCAAGGTTAATTGATCATTTCAGTTTACAGAATTTGTTGTCAAACGTACATTTCAATTTCAAAAGTGGTTTAACGACTTAAAATTCTTTATGTTTGTTTCCTTGTGAGACACATCATGGGTTAAATAGAAGGCTGCGAACATTAGGCGTCTTCTTTGATTTAACAAAGGCGTTTGATTGTGTTCATTACAAAATATTGTTGCAGAAGCTGGAACGTTATGGAAAGGAGGAGTAGCTCACAACTAGTTGACCTCTTACTTTAATAACATACAGTAATTCTCCACAGTGTTGAAAATGGCTATGACGTACAGTCACGATGAAGCACAATTAAGTGTAGAATACCCCAGGGGTCTGTTTTGGGATCGCTGCTGTTTCTTATTTATATAAATGATATGCCTTCGAGTGTGTCAGGTGACCAACAGTTCAAATTTCTAGGTGTTCAGCTAGATAGTAGGTTGTCGTGAAAAGCCCACGTTCAGGATCTTGTTGAAAAAATAAATTCTGCTTGTTTTAGCGTCTGATATAAGTTATTTTTCAACACGAAAAGTAGTCTACAATACTTGCTTTCTTTCAGTTTAAGGGATTTTTTTGGGGGGGGGGGAGTTTGGGGGGCGCTGTAACTCTGCAACTCTACTCATACAAAACAGATATTTTGGCTCAGAAACGGGCGGTTCGAGCAATATGTGGTGTAAGTTCGCGAACGTCGTGTCGACGTCTTTTCTGTAGTCTGGGAATTCTGACATTGGCATCATAATACGTATTTTCGTTAATGTAGTTTGTTGTTAACAGCCACGGCAGATTAGCCGTGCGCACTGGGGTCCTGTGCTGCGGTGCTCGTGGCCGTTCGCCGTCGGGGATTCGAGTGCCCACTGGGGCATGGGTGTCTGTGTTGTCCTTAGGTTAGTTTACATTATTTTAAGTAGTTTGTAAGCTAGGGACTAATGCCCACTGAGTTGAGTCTGATAGATTTACAAACATTTGAAAATGTTTCCCACGAGTTAGCAGCTTTCACTCGGTTCATACTAGACAGAAATGGAATCTACATTTGGATCACACCACCTTGACTCTTGTGCAGAAAGGTGTGCAGTATTTTGCAGCATCCATTTTCAATAAGCTGCCACAATAACTCAAGAATCTTAATACTAACCCACATGCTTTTAAATCTAAAGTGAAGAATTACCTCATGACTCACTCATTTTATTCTGCCGCGGAACTATTGGAAAAAATTTCATAATTAATCTCATTCCTTTTATTCGTTACTGATTATTTTTACTTAGGCTTAAGATTATCATGTGCATAGGTCTACTTTAAGTTTTTATATTACCTTCTTGTGTCAAACTTCGTGTATTGCTCCTCAATTAAGCCGAACGGAACAGAAAACCATATTATTATTATTAATCTAACATGACTAACACTTTTGAAACTTATTAAGAATCTATAAATACACAAGTTTAGCGATGTAGATGCAGAATGAGAATGATGAAGTCCAAACGTCTTGCGTTTAAAGTGCAAGGTTTCATCGCCGCCGGCGAGAATTTTAAAGTGACAATGCGTGAATGAGTGTTGAGGCACTGCCGTACGGGAGTAGCCGAGTGGCCTGGAGCTCCACGGTACGAATCGCGCGGCTCCTCGCGTCGGGGGTTCGAATCCTCTCTCGAGCATGGATGTGTGGGTCCTCCTTAGATTAGTTTAACTTAGTTTTAATAGTTTGTAAAACTAGGTACTGATGACCAACGTAGTTTGGTCCCATACAATTACAAACATTTTAACTATTCCGCGTAGCATGACACTTGGTCCTGATGAAAGGTTCTTTTATGTCACTGTAAGTGATGATATTTGTAATATCTGAATGGTAACATCTATGTAATAATATCTGTGAAAACCTCAGCTGCGCGGATATGTATGTCACTGCGGCTCCAATAATAATGAGTACCGGTAGTAGCGAGAAAGGAGTTTTTCAGTTGACGCCGTAGAGGAAGGACCTCTGCAGGTAAAGCTTTCCGTTTCTTTCTTATTGGCATGGCTGCAAAAATGTTTGTTTTCCTTATATCAGCTGTAGAAAGAAATTGTAGTATGATGCCCTTTTAACTGTGAAGATAGTGGTCAGGAAATTTAAAGTTTCTTTTTATAAAAAAATTTGTAAGTCAATCCCACCGACAATACTGTCATGTCATAACATGTAGGCTTTCACAGCCGTCGTCATCATTAATTAAAACTTCCTGGCTAAGATGCCGTGTTCCATCTGTAAAACTTTCTTGTCCCGACGTTTCGTTGCCTACTGCGAGCATCATCTTCAAGGGTGAGTCGACGACTGGCTGCTAGCCACTGGAGGTCCTGGTTATATAGAGAGCATAGAGGGCGCCACCACTTGTCACGTGCTAACGACTATGGAGTTATCTCTGACCAGTCTCATCTCTCTCGGTTACAGGTAATCGACTGTCCATCGTTGGTACGAAGTAGACCGCCATATCGTATCTAATTTCAAACCTTCTTCTTTCCTAATGAAATTATTGTGGTGCTTCTGGATCTCTATGGTTTCTTTATACACGCATGTATAATAATGTGAGATCTTGGTTAGCACGGCTCTAGCCAGCGCCAACACTCAGTGTTGCGTACAAAACTTTGGCTAGAGAAGAGAGCATTTGCAATCAGTTTGTAGCGGATCGTCACGGAAGTTTCGACGAGTTAAAGGTCTATGCTTGTGCCTATTGAACTGTCAACGCACAGCGGATACGCAAATAATTTGAATCCTGTGTATATCCACCACCAAGTCTGCACAGTGATGTTAACCTGCTATGTGACGTTATTATGATTGTTTTTAACTGGTGTTTCCATTGTAAGCTACCTATAAGTGTGTTTAACATTGTGAGATTGCTTGTGGTAACGGATTCTGTGTTTCAAGTGTTATATCCAAGCGTTGTTTGTTGTTCATTGTAAAAATAAATAAATAAATAAAAAGAGGTAATTGGTTCACTTCTGAAAGAGGAATACGTCAGAAGGCCGTCCAGGTGTATCCGTTGGTGGTGTTTTACTGGGAGACAGGCTCTAAAGTTGAGTAAATTGTTCACGTTGTGATTTGTAATATATTTACTTGGTTCTGTAAGAAAAATACCTCCACTAACTTATTTACCTTGCAGTCTTGCATGAAGCGCTGTTTAGTTTAACGAAATATTACAGTTGTTAATTAATTTCATTAATTCTGTTAATTTCTACAATCGAAGGAATACTTGTTATTAATGAAACGCTATTGCCTATAAGTTTACATATTTTAACTGAAGTTTTGGACTGTTTGGTTACTGACAAGTTATGTGACAGTTGTAAAGAAATTTGTGTTGCAGAATCTGGAACTTTATGGAATAGGAGGAGTAGCTCACAACTGGTTGACCTCTTACTTTAATAACAGACAGCAGAAGGTATTTCTTCGCAGTGTTGAAAATGGCTATAACCTACAGACACAGTTAAGTGTAGTATGTTGGAACCACTGCTGCTTCTGATTTATATAACCGATATGTTTTCGAGTGTAACAGGTGATTGTAAAATATTTTTGTTTGCCGATGATATCAGCTTGATAGAGAAGGATGTTTCTTTTATTGTAATATTGATACAGTGTAGAAAATAAATGGATGTTAAATCACAGTAAAACTCAGTTTTTACAACTTCTAACATATAATTTAACAAAAGCTGACATGTTGATTACACATAATGGGTATATTATACGCGAGATGGAACAGTTCAAATTTCTAGGTGTTCGGCTAGTTGTCGTGTAAAGCCCATGTTCAGGATCTTGTTTTGTTCAAAAACTAAATTCTACTTCACTTACCATTAGAACAGTATCTGATATATGTGATTTTTGAACACGAAAAGTAGTCTACTATGCTTTCATTCAGTTATGACGTACGGGGTTATTTTTTGGGGTAACTCCACTGATAGAAAAATATTATTTTTGGCTCAGAAACGGCGGTTGGAGCAATATGTGGTGTAAGTTCGCGAACATCTTGTCGTCGTCTTTTCAGTAATCTGGGAATTCTGACATTAGCGTCACAATACGTATTTTCGTTAAAGTAGTTTGTCTCACTATATGTTGAGGTTTAAATCAAGTTTTATCAATTCTAAAAGAATTGTTGCAATAAATTTTTTACGTTTAATAGTAGTTAATTAAGGCTCAGTTCCTTACCACTTCCTCAGAACCCCTACCATCCCAATGGTAGACGAGCAGTACGAGCAGATGGTACGACCTGCCAATTTATTCTAGCTGGTTGACTTATTAGAGAGTGGACTTACTGCTATATTTGTTACTTTACAGGTTACCCAGGGTACAATATGGAACCGAGGAATGTACTCGGAATATCTTATTTAACGAAACCAAAATTGGAGTACGAATTGTCCATACGCGGAGAGAAGGTTGACAGTAGCGTGGCAGAATTAGCTCAGCCGCTACGCGGAGTGATGGGGCGCTACCCTGTTATTGACACCGAAACTGTGGGATAGGTGAGTTAAGCCTGTCTGTGTTGTAGTACCCTCCTAGAATGTGTTCAGTTTGGCATACAGCTTTTGCAGGGTAGTGTTCCTAGCCGAACGCAGGTTTTCAGAACACAAGCAAGAGCACAATCATTTGCTTAATTGAGTTAATGATCTCGCAATATCAACCGATTCTACTGAACAGAAAACAATTCAAAAGTTGAGTGATAAAGTCATCCACTTGCACTTGGAATAAAGTTTGCTTCCTTTTGGCAACGTAGCGAAGATGGGGACGGTATGCATATTTCGTAACAGAGAAATGAAATTTCGAAAAACCCGCGTGGTGAAGGCAGTGGTGAAGGTGGGAAGGCGGGGAATGTCTGCATATTTCTGCTGATAGAAACGAAATTCGAACAACCCTAGGGGTGTGGGCAGTAGTGGAGTTTGTTGGGAACTGTATGGTAAATTATCTAATCGTTTCCGTCCCTTGTTACCAACTATATCTACGCTTGCAATAAATAGTCATAAACAGTTAGTACAATTACTTTGGTTCACTGTGCAGTTTCAAAATTAAAGTGAAGCCCAGCGGGTTCCTGATACCGTAGTTATACAAATGATGTGTCCTTTTGCCGTTGAAAAACTTCAGAGGGTTATTACTGATGCTATTAGTGCCGACGTATCCTTAGATAATTTCAGAAAACAGATTTTGCCCGATTACACCTCAGAACCAGAACATATATCGTGTGCTACGCACATCTGAAGTTTTGTCTCAATATTCTGAGTATATTCGAACAGTGTTATAGGCTCTGTGTTTAGAAATTTCAGAAAGCAGTGCGATCAGTAGCATAATCGTGGGTTTCCGGGAAGAATATGGATCAAGAGCGCTATTCGGCACTAAATCGCAAACATTTGTCAAATTAGATCACCTTGTATCGCACATTGAGCAGTTTCGATTTAGGGATGAGAAACGAAAGGACAAGGCAGCAGGATGTCATATTCCCCACTGTGTTCCACTAATTGAGAGTACTATCTCCAGTGAACGTAACAACACTATTGTGTGTTTTAGATTTAACAAATTGGGACATATTGCTAGTGATGGTGCGCAGGGATGGAATAAGAAGCAAATACCCTCAGCGAACGGTTATGTGTGCTTTCGGTGCTATGAACAGGGACACCTTGCGCGTAATTGTACCAAGAGATGGGGGAAAGCAGTTGACGCCAGGCCAAGAGGGGGAAGTGTAATACTAATACTGCCTTAATAAGGAAGAAGCGTAAGGTAAAAGGATTACGATTCAATAACCTCCCCTTTATATACAACTAAAACTTAAAAAGAAATTAAAATAATTTCTGAATGTCACTCCTGCTACACTCACATTAAACTTTGTTTTTCACACAATGAAAAAGAAAATAAATTTAAGAAGAATTCTTCAAATATTGTCAGATACATACATCTTTTGCTAAAGTGAGACATTCCACATCATTGTAAAATGTCATTTATGAACTATGGAACAAGTATTCAAATATATTCAAATGTTTGTAAAGTTTATGGGACTTAACTACGGGGTCTGCGGGGTCATCAGTCCCTAAACTTATACACTAACTTATACTAAAGACAGCACAGATATCCTTGCCCGAGGGGGATTCGAACCCCCGACGGGGAATGGCCTCGCGCATCGTAGCATAGCGCCTCAATGCGCTCGGACACGCCTCCGCGGCGAACAGGTATTAATCTAATCTAAAAATATTTTGAAAGTGGTTCGATGAACCCTCTGCCAGGCATTTACTTGTGATTTACAGAGCAAATATGTAGATGTATGTGAAAAGCTCAGCATCAGGAGCATAAAATTCAGTTTTAACCATAAGCTGATTTTAATAAACTTTATTATTATCCCGTTTCAGTTGTAGACCATCATCAATGTATAGAAGTTTTTAAAACAGTTTAAGGAAATACATAATAAAAAATATGTCTTGCTGATAACAGCGATAGTCCATAAATACGTTAAAATTAAAACATGGTATGTGTAAAGTAATACATAAATTTCCTTGTGAGCAGTTCTCATAATCTTGTAGGAATATAGGACGTAATGTAATTATGGATTATCGCCGTTATCAGCGAGTCATGATTTCTAATATATATTTCCGTAAACTTTTAAAAGAAATTATTAAAATGGTTAAATGCATTTAATTTATTAATGGTCACCTACCTGAAGCAATTAACATTCTATGACACTGAAGAACCTGTGCACTGAAGAACAAGTGCAACACGCTGTCAATACGTATTCGACGACGTCGATTTTCCCCACTCTCGCTGTCTGGAATACTTTTCTCAACACCAGGCGTATCAACTGTATCAGCTCGGCCACAGCTCTCCCAATATCTTGTAGGCCTTGAAGCTGCCATTTTCGTTTCCTCTCATGTCAAAGAACGAGATCATTTCTTGCAGTTATTAATAAGTTGTCTGCCCTCCACTTCTCATATAACAGACTAAAACAACGAATCTTCCGGCTGTAATGACCGTGGCCAAATAGGACTTCGACTTCCTCTGTTCTAGCAGGGTTTCTGTCTGTTAATAAACGAATAAAAATAATAGAAACAGGGTAAGACTACCGTATGTCCCAAAAGTCAGATAATTGAGTTTAAAATTGCATGTATATTCTGAAACTAACGCATGGGAAAGGGAAGTAGCTTTTTACACTTTAAATTGCTAGATTGAACACCCGTGGTAAAAGTACAGTCTGGCATTAAAACCCCCTTGCTGCAGATAAATAGAAAAGGGAAACAATTATTCGAACTAAACGAGAGTTTAGACAGAGAGTACTTAAAGAAATACATGAAATTATTCAAGCGAATCAGTTAACTGAAACCCAGGCATGGGCAACATAAGGCACTGAAGCGAAAGCATACTTATCGCACCTAGAGATCTAAATGCAAACTGTTCTGTTTTTATAAATATGCGACAAAGATATTCAGGGTTGCTTCCCTTTACTACAAATCCATACCGTTCGGAATGTTAAAGTCTATCGCTACTACTTAGAACAGTAACTAAACAGCATGACCTTCAACATGACTGAAACATCTGCACAAGAGAAGATCTCGGACTTACAACATCTAAGTAGGTCAAGCAGGTCAACCTTCCCCTCCGTTTTCTTACCGCAAAGTATGCATCTGCCAGATGAATTCATGGCCTGTAGACCATTTGAACAGAAGCCGCGTTAGGATTTGTTCCGATTCGCAAGGTCTGGTCTCATCGTTCGAAGGTTGGTAGACATGGGATGACAACCAATTGGCGAAACAAGTGACCTTTCGCTAAGAAGAATGCAGATTGCCTGCTTGAACAGTCTTTGTGATTGGTTACCACATTACAAATTTCCGGAAATAAATTAATCCAGGACACAAAAAATTAGTCCGTCACCATGATACCGCTCTTAGTGTGATATTAGATTGTCGGGGTAAATTTGTTTGATAAGGGTTAGTTGACAAAAATTAGTTTCATCGAGTCTGAGAATTTTAATCGGGTCAAACTTTTCAATAGTATACAAAATGATTCAGTATTTTGCATGTTATTCAAATTCATCATCAGAAAAATTAGAAGTATTGCACTCTTTTTTTCGCATTAATACTGTAAAAGTTGACAGTCGAAACTACTGATCACATTGTGGTAGGCTGGGGGAACGTCAGAGCTCTTCAACTTGAACAGATTAAAAAATTCAGATATCTCGACCTAAGTCAAGCAATGCATCACAGTATTGTACTGTTCTACCCTAAAAATGATCAAACCCATGAGATAAAAAGGGTGGCCCAAAAGTGTCTGGACAGTTGGTTAAAAAACAACAAAAGTTACGGGAAAACGTAGTACAGCATGATGTTTTAAACCATTGCTATCACCAAATCGTGATAATTATGCCTTGTCGAGTTGGAAAACACTGTTATGACAAACGAAACAAATACTCGAACTAGTGCAGTGTTGAAAGCGTAATATGTAAGACGTATTTTCCGAACTGTCACGATGTTATCGAAAAAGAAAGGAGATAACTTCAGTATTGGAATATCCTTCAGAATCACGCGGTACCAGTAGTTAAAACCTATACTCAAAACCTTCAAGGAATATACTTTCAACACTATGGTCCTCTGCCACATTGCTCCACTGACGCACACGATTATTTAAATGAAACCTTACAAAGAAAATTTGTTCGCAGAAGAAGAGATGTTGACTTTCCTCCAAAGTTCAAAGTTTGGGTAACTAAGGGATCAAACTGCACACGCCATCAGTCCCTAGAATAACACACTACTTAAATTATCTTACGTTAACTCAGAAACGGCAGAAATATTTTTTTCAGAAGCTATTAAATACCTTCATATGACTTCACAAGATAGTTATAAGTGATTCTTTCACAACCACGCCATTAGTTTTGCCATACTGCACTTCTTTTTGGAATAGCGTAAAAATTAATGTTTTAGAATTTTAATTTTGTAAATCATTATTATTAAAAAATCATTTGATATGGAATATATAGTTAAAAATATCGTAAAAATTAAAGAATCTTTAAGTAATACAAATCCAACTACGAGGAAGTCTTCTATTTCTTCTGTATGAAGAACCACTTTCCAATTAACAATAGAAGTTAAAATTGATTTGCAGTGGGAAGAGGCTACTCAGAGAAATAAAATACGACTCTGTGCAGGATTTCTTAAATACAAGAATGAAAAGGTAAGTTGCCGTTCTCGTCCTTCTGGAAGGACGTCAGCCTTGCCTGGGTTGAGCAATACACGCACTCATGCCCGACGTAGGATTCGATCCTTCGGGCTGGAGCGGCCACGCAATCTGTGACTGACGCCTTAATCATTCCTTCACGTTTGCGAGGTATGGGTTGTCGTCTGAAACCATTTCATGATTTGCACAGTGACACCATAACTATGCCATGAACTATGTAAAAGTGTTCCAAAAAGATTTCAATGATGTATTAATGAAGATGTAAAGCAGTTTCAACATAAGTATTGCTTCTATTTGTAATTACACAAATTAATCTTTCTTTTTCATCAGTGCTCAGTTTCTAGTGACTTTTGCGACACCCAGTATGTCAAATGTTCAAATTTGCAAATGTTTGTAAACTTATTGGACCAAACTATTATGGTCATCGGTCCTTAGACTTACAAACTACTTTAACTTACAATAAGAACAGCACACACACACACACACACACACACACACACACACACACACACACACACACACTCGTGCCCGAGGGATAAGTCTAACCCCCAACGGGAACGGCCGCCCATTCTGTAGCATAACGCCTTAGTCCACACGGCCATTCCGCGCCGCTCTGTTGTTGTTGTTGTGGTCTTCAGTCCGCAGACTGGTTTATTGCAGCTCTCCACGCTACCCTGTCATGTACAAGTCTCTTCATCTGAGAATACGTTCAGCAACGTACATCCTTTTCAATCTGCTTACTGTATTCGTCCCTCGGTCTCCCTCTACGATTTTTACCCCACACGCTTCCTTCTAATGCTAAGTTGACAATTACTTGGCGTCTCCGAATGTGTCCAACCAATCTATCCCTTCTTTTAGTCATGATATGTCAAAGACTCCTTTTCTTCCCGATTCGGTTAAGCACCTCCTCATTAGTTACGTGATCTGCCCGTCTAATTTTCATCATTCGTCTGTAGCACCACATTTCCAAAGCTTCTATCATCTTTTTATCTGAACTCCTTATCGTCTACGCTTCACTCCCATACAATGATACACTCCAGACAAATGCTTTCAGAAAGGATTTCCTTACATTTAAATTAATATTAGATGTTAACAAATTTCGCTTCTTTAGAAACGCTTTTCTTCCCATAAACATTCTGCATTTTATATGGTCTCTTCTTTGGCCATCAGAAATTATTTTGCTACGAAAACAACAAAACTCATCTACTACTTTTATTGTCACATTATCTAATCTAATTCCTTCAGCATCGCCTGATTTTCTGACATTACATTCCATTACCTTCGTTTTACTCTTGTTAATGTTCATCTTATATCTTCCTGTCAAGTCACTGCCCATTCCATTAAATTGCTCTACCAGATCCTTTGCGATCTCTGACAGAATTACTATGTCATCGGCAAACCGCAATGTTTTTATTTCTTCTCCCTGCACTTTAATGCTTTCTCCAAATTTCTTCTTCCATTCCTTCACTGCCTGCTCAATGTACCGATTGAACAACATTGGGGAAAGACTACAATCCTGTCTTACTCCCTTCCCAACCTCTGCGTCCCTTTCTTGCCCTTCGACTCTAATAACCGCTGTCTGGTTTTTGTATAGGTTGAATATAACTCTTCACTTCCTACATTTTACCCCAGCTACCTTCAGAATTTGGAAGAGAGTATTCCAGTTGACAGTGTCAAAAGTTTTCTCCAAATCGACAAACGCTAAAATAGTAGATTTCCCTTTCCTTATCCTATGTTCTAAGATAATTCGTAATGTGAGTATTGCCTCCCGTGTTCCTACATTTCTCTTAAATCCAAATTGATCTTCCCCGAGGTCGGATTCCACAAGTTTTTCCATTCCTCTGTAAATAATTCGTGTTAGTATTTTGCCGCTCTGTATGTCCATCCAATTTGGAAGGTATACAGTACGGCCGTCCGCACACGTTCGTTTCTCACTCGTCGTGGGCGTGACTGAGGTCTTGTCCGTCACGTGCGTCTCGTGCGAACCTCGCGATGCCAGCGACGGTCGTCCGCACATGGGTCGATCGGCAATCATCGCGGGCGCGATTTTCCTTCACTCAGCTTGCGACTTCCAACAGGTAGTTAAAACTGTGTTAGTTAATTTCCTCAGATAATTACCCGTATAACGGGCAGTTCTAGTGACGCTGGGATGCTGCGATGTTTTACTGGTACCGGAACAAGAACAGGAAGGTACTGTTACGGATGCATCCGTACAAAGAGCGGAGTTTTCATCATCAGTTCTTCGTTGGTGCTAGAGAACTGTAAGAGACTGATACAAAATTTTTATCATTCTATAGAATATAAGTAACGTTGCTTGAGAAAATGAGATATGCCCGAAACTAATCGCCAATAAAACAGTAAATAAACATCAGCGGCTCTGGTTGATATTTAAAGAGAAAGTATTTTCTTGATTATATGCGAGCTACAAGACACGACATACGGAAAATATTTATATATTATGAACTTATTTATTTATTACAAGTTCATTACAATGATTGCATGGGCTCTAAAGTGTTTTATGGTCTGGAAATACAGGGAAAAATACATGGTATATTACTTCCATGACGTACGATCCGCTCGTCACGCTCGAACTTTCCCGTGCACTGAAGATCGCAAGAAACGATTACGCATGCGGCCTCCCCATTTGCTTACGTGGGCAGTCGAATGGGGACAGAATCGCATCGAGGACGAGTCGCAACCGCGACGAGTGCGAATCGACCGGTGTGCGGACGGCCTACGGGGCTCCAATTGGTGCAGTCCAGTCTACAACTGCCAGCAATTCCTGAACGGAAACGTTTCCTGCAGTGTGCTGGACGAGACAAGTGCATCGCCGCCCCTGCCCCACTGGACCCGGACGTCAGGCAGTGCTGGCGACCTTGCGCCGGAGTCAGCGGCCCACAACCGCCGCGGCCGCAGGTATGAACGGGAAGGCGGAGGCGGGAGGCAGCCATTGTCTGCCGGCCGCTGGCTGTGTCACGATGAGCACTCTGTGAACATTCATTAGCCCCACCTGTCTTGTTACACTTTGATTAATTTTTCAATTCCTGACGATCCCCCCCGCTCCTCCGCTACGAGGAAGGTGATTAATTATGGAAACTCAACGGCGCTAACCCAACATCCATCTCTCGACAACAATATATGCTACTACATCTACTACTGTTGGTTCGCAATCAGGCGGACATAAAAACCCGGGCGAGCTCATCACGCCATTGTTAACACCCCCGGGGATCTGTACCCTTTTATTTTTATAAATTCCCTTCGGCTATTGTTACGGCTGTGATTGGGATCCGTGGTCGAGCTTTTGTTCTCGGACGCCGTTCGCAGTATGCCTCCATTCTCACCGGAGCTGCGAGCTAACACGATTTCCCGATGGGAAATAGCTGTCCCTATGCGCCTGATGTATGGTTTCCGTTAGGATTTACAATTGATGGAATATCTTCCGCACAGTAGTAGCTCTGCGGGCTATTAGACGTCCAGAAGGAACATTCGAAATAAACGAAGAACTTGCCACTGTCTTAGTTCATCCAATACATGATACCACATCCTTCACAATCCGACACGAAAAGTGAAAAAGTGATGTGTTTGTGAACCTATTCGACCAAACTGCTATGGTCATATGCTGCCGCTGTGTTTATAAACTACTTAAAATGACTTACACTAAGGACAACACACGCGCGCGTGCCCGAGGGAGCACTTGATCTTCCGGCGGGAACGGACGCCCAGACCGTGGCTACTCCACACGGAGAAGTTATTGAAATGATATTATAAACGATTAATGTTATTAATTATTAGTGTCTGTCACTCTCAAAGTAAAGCAAATAAATTTCCTAAAAACGTTGAATTACTTATTCAGGAAACTACCACAAATTGAAGCAAATATTGTTTTTGTTTTCTTCCTTCGTTATAAATTCTCTTTGACAATAATTTATAATGAATATATGCGCTGTCTAACGCCAATGCATTGTTCTAGTGATGTGAGTACGTGCTGAGATTCGCCTTTGAGCAATCTATTACTCCTAAATGAAGTGTCGGTTCTAAATAAACATTAAATGCTAAAAACATTTTCTTGCATTCGAGTGACAATTATTTATATACAATCAACGCAAATTTACGTGTTATCTGCGTCTTTCAATAAAATAAAATACTATCAGTCTGGAGTGTTTGCTTATACTAATTTGTAATAATCTCATATATATATATATATATTGAGGTCATTAATCGAGATAAAAGCTACCCTATTTAAGTTGGACGGACCAGAGATATGAGGGAAGAGGAGATGAACTAACAGAAGACTGGAATAAATAAATAAAAAAGCGACACCGTGCATTCGTTATATGAATATTACATTCGCCAGGGCTTACGTAGGAAGGAGGAACGTAAACGAAACTGAGGAACTTAATGATCTGTAGTTCTCTAGTTTTCCTTCCTCGTTGCTATGAAAGCAATTCGCGTCTGTAACCCCCCCTTGGAATTTAAATCGAAAGTTGTGCACCAAGATCATTCATTTCTTTACTTTCATTTCCTAACCTCCTTCTTTCGAAAGTCTTTTCACGCCTGTAAGCCCTGGCGAAGAGAATCGTCATTCTTTCTGGTTCTTACATGAGACCTTTCGCTAAAATAATGTTTGTTAGGTTCTACGGAAATCTTACTGAATGCCTTCGCAAAGATGACAAATTCTACATCTACTCGAATTCATCTACTTGAAAATATTCATTCATCTCAGGAAACTGCTGTTAGAACGTAGGTAACTTTTCCGAATCGGAAAAAATTACATTAGACATTTTTACTGATAACAGGCGAATACTAACTCTGGATGGAAGGAAAAGCAATAAGTAGAGCAGTAAAGCTGAGCCTGAAGGCTGTTTGTAAACTAAATAATTTTTAAAACTTAAACCTTTGATGCGTATGAAATTGAAATTAACGAACAGTTGGTATTGGCTTTTTACTCGTGGAAGACTATTAAGAATTCGAGGTTTTCTCAAACGTAATTTATGGACGCGTGTTACAATTACGAGAGGGGATAGGAAAGGATATAAATAATTTACGTAATAATAGTGGAGAATATAACTTTAATTGTGATGAAAAAAGTGGAAATGTACTGAACATAACCAACGGAGTTGGATACGACGTGCAGGAAATTTACATTGGGCTTTGAGACGTGCGCTAGGAGCGTAATGGTTAACGCAATCTCACGCGAAAATCGGGAACTCCAGGTTTGGCACAAATTACTATTAAGTCGTACAACTGATGCTGATTAATATTCGCAATTTCGAATAAATTTCTTGTAAGTCTGATGTCAACCAAATCCTGTTCAGGTGTCCCAATTTTGATCGTGAACGTTTGAACTTCTTGCAGACATTGGTGAATATTGGATATCTCCTTCCACAGTCAGCTTCTTCCCTTTCGTTTGTTAATCACCATCAATATCCATTGCAATATTACATAAATGAATAAAAAATATAAAAATACGACTAGTTATGGCAATTACAGAAACACGAAATTCTCTTCCAATTGAAGGAAGGAAGATTTGGGTTTAATATCCTCTTGCGTTTGTTGGATGGTCATTACGTTGCGGTATTGACCTCTCCTCTACCTCATATTAATCGAGATCGTTTCCTCCAGCGAACACAGCAGTGAAACTGGGAAGGATCGCAAGTCACCCCTGTCCGTAAAAAAGTGTAAAAGAATTGATCTAACAAAGAAAGACAAAATTTGATATAGTCTGTCTAATGTAGCAACGTGTAGAACATCTTAAGCTTAAACATTATGATGTTTCCTTTACGAAAATAAGCACATTTACGAAGATCAGAAATATTTCGGGTAATTTATATGTAGCTTACTTATACACACGCTGCATTTTGCAAATAGTTCTACGTGGATGGTGTGTTCTATCTAATGTAGAGTCTACCACACCATCGAATAATAAGATACACAATCTTCACATACAAGTGCTTTGCGCGCTAAATAAACCCGCAGCAACTGACGTAGCAGCAAATCAAGTGGGACCCTCTCTCTGTAGTCAGCTATTTCTCAATTTACAGTAAGATTTGGAAGGATGTTATGTTGCACTGCTATCCTCTTCATTTCAAAATTAACTCTCAAAGGACGAAGTTATTACGATCAACGTCGACGCTCCGTTGACTTCATAGGCAGGCACATACAACTCAAGTGCTGCACATACGAAATATTGTTGTTACAGAATTTTTCAGATGGTTAAGTCATCAGAGCTTCGGCATCAATCGTAATAAGTGCATAACACCAAACACAGATGTTTAAGATATATTTCTATACTAGCTACACACGGCTTTATGTTTTCTGTAACTTGTTTCATACCAAATGGAAAAGAAAGAAAAGAGAAAACACAGTTTTAATGTCTGTAACGCTTTGTGAATGGGAACTGCATGTAAATCCTACGCTCCCTGTTCCCCTTATCTCTGTCCCCCCTATCTCTGTGCCTCCCTTCGTCCCCCTCTCTTTGTCCATATCCTTCTCCCTCCCACCTTGTCCATCTCACCTTTCCCCATCACCATCCCCTCACTCCTCTGTTCCTCCAACCAAGAGGCGGTGTCAAATAGCCGTTATTTTTGCTAATATCTCTGAAACGATGCAAGATATGAAAAAACGTAACAGAAAAAAGTTGTAGAGAATTTTCTCCTCTATAAATTTGTTTATTTAATTTTCGTCTCAGATGTACGGTTAAGCCATTTTCATTAAACTTTCGATTGTCAAAATAGGATTACAAAGGCCCACTTTTAGTGTTACTACCGTAACCTAAAGTGGGCCAAAAGATTGCATATACGCCTCAGTGTGTAGTTTATTCTGATCTCTCTCATTTTATCGACGTGGTCTCTCCCAGAGGTATACGTATGAGGAAACAATATATAGGTTGACTCTTCTAGAAGCGTACGGTCTCCGATCTTTGACAGACACAAATACCGTGATGTAAAACGCCTCTCCTTCAATGTCTGCCAATGGAGTTTGACGATCATCTCCGTGACGTCTTCTCACGTATTAAAGAAACCTGTAACGAAGCGTTCTGCTCTTCTTTGGATCTCTTCTTTCTTTTCTATCAGCCGTATCTGGTACCGATGACCCACGGATAAGAAGTATTCAGGTATTTGCAAATGATTGATTATTAAAGGAAGGGAAGGAAGAACGATAGGAAAGAAAGGAATGACAGTGGCCGCATTTGGGCATTGATATTAAGCAATGGCGACAAGCGAAAATGTGAGCCGCACCGGGAATCGAACCCGGGTCTCCCACTTCGGGCCAGCGGTCGCCTTAAGCACTTGGCCACCCGTGCTCGCCTCCCGTCCGTCTCAAATTCCCACATGTCGCACGCTATGTTTGTAGCACCCCTATCGTCCATGCCCTCTTACACTCGCCATTACGGATTCCCGAGCGAGGTCGGACATATAACCGCATCTGCGGAGAAATAACTGAAGCTAACGCCGTCGTCGCGTATAATACTTATAGTTTTGGTGTGGTGTCTGTTCTTTCGGACGTCCGAAAGACCAGACACCACACTTGCTTCGCAGCCAAATAGCATTTGCAAATGATTGTTAAAGGAAGGGAAGGAAGAAGGATATGAAAGAAAGGATTGACAGTGGCCGCATTTGGGCATTGATAGTAAGCAATGGCGACAAGCGGAAATGTGAGCCGGACCGGGAATCGAACCCGGGTGTCCCGCTTCGGGCCAGCGGTCGCCTTAACCACTTGGCCACCCGTGCTCGCCCTCCCGTCCGTCTCAAATTCCCACATGTCGCACGCTATGTTTGTAGCGCCCCTATTGTCCATACCCTCTTACACTTGCCATTACGGATTCCCGTGCGAGGTCGGACGTATGACCGCATCTGCGATGAAATATCTGAAGCTAACGCCGTCGTTGCGTATAATACTTATTGTATTGGTGTGGTGTCTGTTCTTTCGGACGTCCGACCGGGAATCGAACCCGAGTCTCCCGCTTCGGGCCAGCGGTCGCCTTAACCACTTGGCCACCCGTGCTCGCCTCCCGTCCGTCTCAAATTCCCACATGTCGCACGCTATGTTTGTAGAGCCCCTATCGTCCATGCCCTATTACACTCGCCAGTACGGATTCCCTTGCGATGTCGAACGTGTAACCGCATCTGCGGTGAAATAACTGAAACCAGTGCCGTCGTCGGGTATAATACTTATTGTATGACGTTTCGGACGTCCGAAAGAACAGACACCACACCAATACAATAAATTAAGGTATTTATCGAAGGAATGTTTTGTATGTTACTTCCTCTGTTGATGGACACTTGCTATGAATACTTATACGCTTGTTTCACCTTCGGTTCTTACGCCCACTCCGGGATAATTTGACTGCTTCCAGTGACTGCCCACGGTCGGCCGACGACGCCTGCGTCCCCCGCGGAGCGACTGCCGCACGCGACCGTTTCCCACAGACCGGCGCGCGGTTTCTGAGAATCAATTTCCGCGCACAATAAACGATTATAACGAGCGTATCATATGGGCGAATCCCGGCGCGGCAGTGTCCCCTCGTCAGCAGTGGGCAACTATGTGGCTCCTGTCGGCCTGACAAAAGGTTAATATAGCGAGATAAGGCGGGCTGTCCGCGGCCAGCGGCAAAATAAAAGAAGTGGCCAGTCACTGTGCATAGGCGCAGCGCCGTGGGCTTCTGTTCTGGCCACGCTCATTACAGGCGTGATGACGGGTATCGTGTTCCCAATCTTTCATTTAACAGCTTCCCTATTCTGGGCTCGCGCCTGCCCCGCCCCCTGTGGAGTGGCTGCATTTGCTCCAACCCTCCCCCCCTTCTGCCCCCCTCATCCAAATCCCGTGCTCGCCTCCGCCTCGTCCTGCCTTCCCGCTCCTGAAAGATGGCTAATCGAAGGCCGCTACTGCCTCCCCCAGGCGTCCGCAGTAACGCCTACGGGACAATCATTTGTTACAGAAGCTATCAATGCGAGACTACGAGTGTAGTGGGGCGTGTGAGTTCCCCACATCACACAGAGAGAGTTTACACTTTGCTGCCTGATGGAACTACTAAAGCGGTGAGCACCCCTGACGACTAAGCTAACGATGACGAGGAGTTCTAGGCGTATCCTTATATCTATATCTATAAATGTGAATGTCTGTTCGGAGTACGTTTATCACGTCTGGCCGGCCGCGGTGGCCGCGGGTCTGAGGCGATCCAGTCACGGTCTGCACAGCCACTACAGTCGGGGTTCGAATCCCCCCTCGGGCATGGATATTTGTGCTGTCCTTAGTCTTAGCTAGTTCATAAGTAGTTTGTAAGCTTAGGGACTGATAACCCCGTAGTTAAGTCCCATAAGTTCTACAAACATTTGAACATTATCACGTCTGAACCATAAGACATAAACAGCTAAAAGTTTGTACAGCTACTAATGACTAACCGGGAAAGGCTTTAGGCACGGTTTTATGGCGATCGGATAGTTATATAGTTTTATATATATATATATATATATATATATATATATATATATATATATATATATATATATATATATATATAGTGAATGTCTGTTCGGTGTACGCTTATCACGTCCGAACGACAAGACGCAGAGACTTAAATATTTGTACAGTTACTAATTTATACCTGAGGAAGGTTTTAGGCACGGTTTTATAGCGATATGATAGATATTTAGTAATTTGAAGAATATAACGCGAAATGCGGAACAATAAATACTCTTTGAAAATTATATTTACTCTTTGAAAATGGATTTATTGATTGAATTGTTGCTTGAGGGTCGATAATGATTAAAGGGTGTAAGTGAGTGTATTGGGATGGAAAGCTATCGGTGTATATAAAATTCTACGTGTGTGTATGTGTTTGTGTGTGTGTGTGTGTTAATATTTCGCTCTGCAATGAAAGCTACAGAACGCAAACGAATGGTCTGTCTGTAAATGTTGTCCGAAGTCTCCCGTTGTACATCATAGCAGTTCCATGCCGATAGCTATAAGGGGGTGGAAGATATGGCGTTTTAAAGTCGTCAAATTATTAAAAAAATTCGAACTGAAGGCCAGCGATGACGTTTGCTACTCTATAGCAAGGAGGTTACATACGGCGAAACATGATGGCATAGACCATATCTTTGGTCTATGCGTGCTACAATGTCTTCAGCTCTTTCTCTATAAGGATAAGCATACGAATAAGGAAAAATAAGAATGAGTAAATAAAGCAGTGAAGAAGAAATTTCTTTAATGCATCTCTTTAAAAAAATCGCTTTGACGTTTCGTGCATTACATCAAGTGATCGATCTGTGATATTATTACAATCATTGTTGAATTTCGTGATTGGATTCTTCGAAACGAGTGCATTTTTACGTGTGATTTGATCTGCGCTACTTCCTTTCCTGATAATGTTGATTAAAAATGTGTTTTCTAAAGAAGGTATTGTATTTTATTTAATCCTTCAAAACCAGTCTCATAGCACACTACTGAAACATAGCTTATCTATCATAAGCAACCAACACGGAAGCGGAGACGCGGGATTAAGCTAGTTAGTTATATGTAGCTATACTAGTTTAAACCCGCGGCTCCGCTCGCGTGTTGATTGATTATTTTTAATCGACATTCGAATAAAAAAAAATTATGTGAAGTGTTGATTGATTATTTTTAATCGACATTCGAATAAAAAAAATTATGTGAAGTGCTCAATGATTTACAATAAATAAAACATACATTATTCCTTATAGCCTGTGTTGCAATATCACAACACGTATGGTGAGAGTAATGTCCAAATTCATTTAATTTCATTTTATGGCATTCTAGTAAACTACGTTATTTGTACTATTGTTTGGAGCGTAAATGTAGAGACTTTTGGGTTGCCCACCCTTGAGCAGGCGACGTATAATTGACCATGTGAAAAACATGAGGGTGTAAATATATTCCTGCGACGTTTAATGATTTTCCTAGAGTTTTGTTAATTGTCATGGCAAAAGCTAGACGAACTGGAAACTGAAGTCTTTTGAACTGAAATGGCATATCTGAAGGGATTAAAGGAAATTCAACAATAATGATTGTAATAATATCACAGATCGATCACTTGATGTAATACGCGAAACGTCAAATCGATTTTTTTAAAAGAGATGTATTAAAAGAAATTTCTTTTTTACTGCTTTATTTATTTATTCTTATATTTCCTTACAGAGGAAGAGCTGAAGACATAGTAGCACGCATAGACCAAAGATATGGTCTGTGGCATCACGTTTCGCTGTACGTAACCTCCTTCCTATAGAGTCGCAAACGTCATCGCTGGCCTTCAGTCCGAATTTTTTTATAATTTGTCGACTTTCAACCACCATATCTTCCACCCCCTTATAGCTATCGGCATAGAACTGCTATGGTGTACAACGGGAGACTTCAGACAACAATTACACACAAACTATTCTTTTGCGTTCGCTGCAGAGCTAAATATTAACATACACACTCGTAGAATTTTATATACACCCATAACTTTCCATCCCAATATAGTCCACCTTTTTATCATTATCAACCCTCAAGCAACAATGAAATCAATAAAACCATTTTCAAATAGTATTTATTGTTCCGCATTTCGCGTTATATTCTTCAAATTACTAAATATATTATCAGATCGCTATAAAACCGTGCCTAAAACCTTCCTCGGGTATAAATTAGTGACAGTACAAATATTTAAGTCTCTGCGTCTTGTCGCTCGGACGTGATAAGCGCACACCGAACAGACATTCACATTAATATATATATATATATATATATATATATATATATATATATATATATGTGTGTGTGTGTGTGTGTGTGTGTGTGTGTGTGTGTGTGTGTGTAATAATGGAAAGTCCAGGTTGGAATTAATAATATAGTGAGGACAGTTTACAACTCACCGCAAAGACGTGGCGACGAGCTGCGACAGGCACATACAGAAGACACACACATACAACACATTCAGCTATTGGCCATGGCCTTTTCAGAAAATAGAGCACTCACGCAATCACACAGGCACACAACACAGTCATACAACCATCACCTCCGACTGCCGTGTGTGTGTCTTTTGTATGTGCCTGTCGCAGCTCGTCGCCACGTCTTTGCAGTGAGTTGTAAACTGTCCTCACTATATTATATATAGCTATCCAATCGCCATAAAACCGTGCCTAAAGCCTTCACCGGGTAGACATTAGTAACTGTACAAATTTTTAGCTCTTTATGTCTTGTGGTTCAGACGTGATAAGCGTACACCGAACAGACATTCACATTTATAGAAGAAGAAGATATATAGCTTTATATTAGTTTACGACATGTCCGAAATAACAGACGCCAATTTTGATCCTGCAGTTAGCATCTATTCATATTCACGGAATGCATGACATTAACTGCGAATGAGTTAAGTTGAAAATGTGTACCAGCCGTGGTTCGAACACGGGTCTCCTGCTTTCTATGCAGTTGCGTTGACCACTACACCACTGGGAACACAGTTATCATCTCATCTGTACGGAATTACTCAACCACGCCTTCCGTCAGGTACAAATTCGCTACTTTACCCTGCTCACTAAAACTCAAACTCGTAGTCACTTTGTAATAATTCCCGTAAGAGTAACATTGCACATCATCGGCCAAACCTACAGCACCCTTCCACTGGAATACATCACAGAAATAATGAAACTTTTAGAACTAATAACAGAACAGAACTATTTCCAGTTCAATAATGAATTTTATTTACAAAGTGAAGGATTACCAATGAGCTCCCTAATTTCTGGAACTATTGCAAATATCTTTACGAACCATATAGAGCAGGTCATATTTAACAAAATAGTCCCAAACAGATAGAAGATCCTATGCTGGTTTAGATATATGGATGACATCTTATGCCTCATAGATGAACCAAGCTCTAAAATAGATCAGTTGAATACTGACATAAATTCTGTTCATGACAAGATCCCATTCACAGTAGAAAAATAACAAGACAGACAGTTAAATTTCTTAGATGTCACCATAAAGATGCAAAACAACCAGCATAAATTTAACATATTCAGGAAAGCAACAACAACAGACACAATTATACACCACATATCTAATCACCCAGTTACACAGAAGCATGCAGCACTGAGATACATGCTCCATAGACTAAACAGCATCCCACTAGACACATATAACTACCAGAAAAAAATCGCACTGACGTGTTTTACGGCCTACTTTAGATTTGTAGTTTTATAAGTTTTTGCAAACATTTTGGACCAAAATAATAATCTAAATAATAATAAATTATGGTCATAAGATTACGACTCTACTATTGTGGTCATATCTATGCACCCAACACGTAATATTCTTTCTGACCGTCTTTTAACAACCAGCCAAAATTATATTATGATGTTTGAGTTTCGCTTTGAGAAACATACTCTTTTTTTTAACTTTTACCTCTTTGAACTATCATTTTAATGTCTCTCCCACATTTTTATTATATTTTTCTGTTAAAATATTATCACGTTTCTTGTATTGATAGTTCTAAGTTTATTTTATTTGCCTGTACTGGTTACGAATGACTATAGGCTGCAACGAACGTAGCGTACATTTGGCGTTCGGACGAGTGACTATAGCCTAGATGGAACACAGCGTACATTTGGCGTAGATGCATTGATTCTAATTAATGACTTTCAATGTGTTCCACAGATAGTGGACAAACGCTTAGAAAAAAAAATAAACGACGTAATTTGTTGCAATGTATACACTTCCCTTCTGTTTGTTTAAGGAACTACACTTTCCACAGAAATCTGGGACTTCCTTTATATACGAAACTACCTGTATCAGCACTTTGTGCAGAATGTTCATTATTACAGTATCCTCCCAGTTTACGTGCATATGCTTCAGAATACCATTGTTCAATTCTCTGTTACGTATTTCATGGCATGTTCACGAAATAGAACAAACACGCATTTTAGAGGGAGCATTCTTACATATGCACAATTTTAAACATTGAAGAACACAGCTCTATTTAATTAATAAGAGTGTCTGAAACCCTTTTAGGAAAAAAAATTGGTACTGGCGGGTCCCGAACCACTGACCTTCAGCGTCACAGACCAACACATCGCTCACTACGCTACGGCTAACAATTTTATTATTTTTTTTTTATGGCACTTGTTAACTGATGCTAATATGGCATTTTTAGACACTAGATTATCATTTATCGTACGAAGACCGACGTATCTTTGTTAATTCTTCAGTGCGCCATTGCTTTGAAATGACAGCGTGTAATTTACAATAAGAAAATCATCAAATACGCAACGCAAGATGCCGTATGCCAGAGAGAGTTGGTCGAGGAATGTCACGCTACATCTCCGAACGGATGGTTTTCGTTAATTCAATGGAGGGTGTCAAATCTCCGTTATTTTTGTAAATATAGCTCAGGCGATACGAGATATTAATCAAACGTAAGGGAGCGAAGTTGTAGAGATTTTCTCCTCTACAATTCGGTTATTCAATTTTCGCGTCAGATGAACGGTTTATTTGAATTAAAATTACATTACAAACGGCTTTTTTTGTATTACTAACGTATTTCTTGTTAGAAACATTTGAAAAAGTGAGGTTCTGGTCTCTGGTAGCCAACAATTATGTCTGTAAAATTTGGTGCCGATCGGTTGAACGATTCGACCTAAAAAGTGGGAACACGTTACAGACAGACAGACATCCCAAAATCGCCGTTATTTTTGTAAATATCTCTGAAACGATACGAGATATGAAAACAACATAACAGAGTAAAGTTTTAGAGAATTTTCTCGTCTACTAATTCGATTATTCAGTTTTCGTGTCAGATGAATGGTTAAGAAGTTATTTTCATTTAAATTCCGAGCTGACAAAAGACGATCGCAAAGGCCTACTTTTAGTGTTACTACCGTAAAGGGGGCAAAGTGAATACCATAGTACAAATAGCCACAAATAATTGATACAAGAAAACCTAGTAACAAAGATGAAGAATAAAATAAAAATAAAAACAAATAAACACACCAATACCACTATCACAAAGGCATAATACCACAAAAACAAACACACAAGACACACACACATGAACAACACAAAGGAAGAAAAATGAAGAAAACAACAGATGGTATACATTGACATACAATCACATATACACACAGACTATCGAACATTTTCAAAAAACAAGGCATCAAAATAGCTCACCAAACCAACAACTCACTTCAAAAATATTTCCCAAAATCAACAGAAAATACAGATCCATACAGAAAATCAGGAATACGCCAACTGAAATGCAAAACATGTGATGGAAGATACATTGGTCAGACTAAAAGAACATTTGACACCAGATATAAAGAATGATGCGGTTGCCGAAATGTTCAAAGAAAGCTTGAATCACATTTCAAATAGGTATCCGAAGCATACTGTTATAATCGGTGGCGACTTTAATTTACCCTCGATATGTTGGCATAATTACGTATTTAAAACCGGCGACAAATTTAAAACATCGTCCGAACTAGTTCTGAATGCTTTTTCTGAAAACTACTTCGAACAGTTAGTTCATGAACCCACTAGAATAGTAAATGGTTGCGAAAATACCCTTGATCTCCTGGCAACAAATAATCCTGAGTTAGTAAAGAGCATCAAAACAGATACAGGGATTAGCGAACATCGAGTTGTAGTAGCGAGAATGTATGTCGATATGCCCAAATGCACCAAAAATAAACGAAAAATATATCTATTCAATAAAGCAGATAAAAATTCGCTTCACGCTTTCCTGAGTGATAGTCTCCAGTCTTTCAAAACTAAAAATGCGAGTGTAGATCAGTTGTGGCTTACTTTCAAAGACATAATATCAGTAGCAATCGAGAGATTTATACCAAATAAATTAATGAAACAGGGGGCTGGCCCCCCGTGGTACACAAAACAGGTCAGATCACTGTTGCAGAAACAAAGAAAAACACATGCAAAATTTAAAAAGACACAGAATCCACAACACTGGCAATCTTTTACTGAAACTCGCAACCTAGTGCGGACTTCAATGCGAGAAGCCTATAGTAGTTACCACAACGAAATCCAAGGAAATTCTGGTCATATGTGAAGTACACTAGCGGCAAAACACAAACAATACCTTCACTACGCGACAGAAATGATAATACTACCAAAGACAGTACTGCTAAAGCAGAATTGCTAAACACAGCTTTCCGAAATTCGTTCACCAAAGAAGATGAAGTGAACACTCCAGTATTCAATCCAAGAACATCTGCTAGCATGCGAAACTTAGAAGTAGATATTCCTGGAGTAGTAAACCAACTTAAGTCACTAAACAAAAATAAAACTTGCGGGCCAGATTGTATACCAAGTAGATTCCTCTCAGAGTATGCTTATGCAATAGCTCCGTACTTAGCTATAATTTACAACCGATCACTCAGGGAAAGATCCGTACCCAAAGACTGGAAAGTTACGCAAGTTACTCCAATATTCAAGAAAGGCACTAGGAGTGATCCCCAAAATTACAGGCCTATCTCATTGACGTTGATTTGCAGTAGGATTTTGGAACATATACTTTGTTCGAATATTATGAACTACCTCGAAGAGAACGACCTATTAACCAGTAGTCAACACGGATTCAGAAAGTATCACTCTTGCGAAACACAGCTTGCCCTTTATTCACATGAAGTGTTAAGTGCCATCGACAAGGGATCTCAAATCGATTCCATATTTCTGGATTTCCGGAAGGCTTTTGACACTGTACCCCACGAGAGGCTTCTAATGAAATTGCGTGCTTATGGTATATTTCCCCAATAGTGCGATTGGATTCACGATTTCCTATCAGAAATAACACAGTTCGTTGTAATTGACGGTAAGTCATCGAGTAAAGCAGAAGTGATATCTGGCGTTCCACAGGGAAGCGTTATAGGTCCCCTACTCTTCCTCGTGTTTATAAACGATTTAGGAGACAATCTGAATAGCTCCCTTAGACTGTTCGCGGATGATGCTGTCGTTTATCGGTTAGTGAAGTCAACAGAGGATCGAAAGCAACTGCAAAGCGATTTAGACAAAATTTCTGCATGGTGCGAAAATTGGCAATTGACACTAAATAAAGAAAATTGTGAAGTAATACACATGACCACTAAAAGAAATCAGCTGAACTTTAATTATGCGATAAATCAGTCAAACCCTAAGGTCGTAGATTCTACCAAATACCTAGGAGTTACAATTACGAACAACTTTGACTGGAAAATATTGTGGGAAAGGCAAACCAAAAGTTACGTTTCATCGACAGAACGCTTCGAAGATGCACCAGCTCCACCAAAGAGACTGCTTACATCACACTTGTGCGTCCTCTCCTGGAGTACTGTTGCCCCTTGTGGGACCCTCACCAGGTGGGACTGACGGAAGACATTGAGAAGGTTCAGAGAAGGGCAGCTCGTTTTGTTTTATCACGTCACGGGGGGGAAATCGTCACGGAAATGTTGCACGAATTGGGGTGGAAATAATTAAAAGAAAGACGTTATTCATTGCGGCGTGATCTGTTTGCGAAGTTTCAATCATCGACTTTTAGTTCTGAATGTGAAAATATTTTGCTAGCACCCACCTACTTAGGGAGACATGTCCATCCCAATAAAATAAGAGAAATCAGATCGAAAAAGGAACGATTTAGGTGTTCTCTCTTCCCGCTTGCTATTAGAGAATGGAACGGTTAAGAAAAGTTATGAAAGTGGTTAATAAACCCTCTGCCAGGCACTTGAATGTGATTTGCAGAGTATATATGGAGATGTAGATTAATGTGCGGGCATAGTATGTGACGACATAACTTTGTTTCTTACTATACAATATGCATATTTCAACTTGAACGATAATCATTCGTATTTGCATGTTGCCGCGGCGGACAAAAACAACATAGCCACAACGTAGTTAAGTGATAAATAAATCGAAAGTCATACCACTTAAAACAGGTGATATGCAAACTGTATTCAGTTCAAATAAGTGATGTCATGTGATGTGTTGTGATGTGATGTGGTGTGATGTGATGTGATGAAACGAAGAATCAACACAAAAACAGACGAAAAGTACCGTTCAGAACCGTAAAACACACGCCATGAACAAACCACCTCCAGCCAACAAGACGGAGAAACAGCAGTGATACGTAAAGAGGAGACAACAACACCGTGAGTAGACCAAATATGAATTTAAAAACACATAGGCGTAACGCGCACAAAGTTTTTAATTGTTTTTAACCTATGTATAAAAAACAAACTGTACAAACCTTTGTATCAATTGCAGACCACAGAAGATGCTTTTAAAATAAAAAAGCGAAAAGCGTCTGGTGCGAAATAAATCTAACTGCAATCAGCATAAGACGGGTTATCTAATGTTTAATGTTTTAATGTTTGTTAACGTTATGGGACTTAACTACGGGGTCATCAGTCCCTAAACTTACAAACTACTTATGAACTACTTACGAACTAGGACGGCACAAATATCCATGCCCGAGGGGGGATTCGAACCCCCAACCGTAGTGGCCGTGCAGACCGTGACTGGAGCGCCTCAGTCCCCTCGGCCACCGCGGCCGGCACGGGTTATCTCTTATAGTCAGTTTTAACAACTGCTGCTGAAGATGGCCACGCAACCAAATGTAGTAGAGGGTGTGATCTTCCTTCGAGGTCAAGCGGCTAAGCAGTCACTGCAAAAATGACGGGAAACAACATCAAAATCCTTACTGCAAAAACTCTTGTACACACAATTATTTTGAAATAAATACAACCGTCAGTTGCAGAAGACAGTATTGGCCAACAACAAAATCACTCAGCTAAAAATGGCTTATGAAAGGTATCTACAGCCTACAGGATGATGAATTATTCGTATTGGTATAAGTGACCGCACGCAGCTCTTTGAGATCCTCATTGTAGAACAATGCAATCGTGACATAATTCTTGGTTGGGGCTTACTAAAGTCTCTCAAACAATTATATTATGTAGTTTGTGGTCGCTCAGATATTATATTAGAGAAGATGAGAATCTCTGGAGAGGAAGATAGCCACCTAGTGTATGGTGTGTGCTTGATAGAGTGGTTATACCTGCAGTCCGAAAGTAACTGTTATGTGTTATGCAACACACCAGGCCATATATCTCATAATAAAAGTGACAGGGGTTTATCAAGGAAGAAATATGTCTTCATTCCAGCCTCTATTATCTCATTCAAGAATGGAATTGGAGGAATGTAGATAGACAACCTGTGGCTCGGTAGCACAGTGGTAGAGTGCTAGACAGTTAGGCACGTTCTAGAATGTTTACACTCCTGGCCATTAAAATTGCTGCACCACGAAGATGACGTGCTACAGATGCGACATTTAACACCGACGGGAAGAAGATCCTGTGATATGCAAATGATCAGCTATTCAGAGCAGTCACACAAGGTTGGCGCCGGTGGCGAGACCTGCAACGTGCTGACATGAGCATTTCTCATACACAAACAGCAGTTGACCGGCGTTGCATTGTGAAACGTTGTTGTGATGCCTCATGTAAGGAGGAGAAATGCGTACTATCACGTTTCCGACTTTGATAAAGGTCGGATTGTAGCCTCTCGCGATTGCGGTTTATCGTATCGCGACATTGCAGCTCGCGTTGGTCGCGATCCTATGACTGTTAGCAGAATATGGAAGCGGTGGGTTCCGGAGGGCAATACGGAACGCCGTACTGGATCTCAACGGCCTCGTAGCACTAGCAGTCGAGATGACAGGCATCTTATCCGCATGGCTGTAACGGATCGTGCAGCCACGTCTAGATCCCTGAGTCAACAGATAGGGACGTTTGCAAGACAACAACCATCTACACGAACAGTTCGACGACGTTTGCACAAGCATCGACTATCAGCTCGAATACCATGGCTGCAGTTACCCTTGACGCTGAATCACAGACAGGATCGCCTGCAATGGTGTACGCAACGACGAACCTGGGTGCACGAATGGCAAAACGTCAGTTTTTCGGATTAATCCAGGTTCTGTTTACAGCATCATGATGGTCGCATCCGTGTTTGGCGACATCGCGGTGAACGCACATTGCAAGCGTGTATTCGTCATCGCCATACTGGAGTATCTACCGGCGTGATGGTATGGGATGCCATTGGTTACAGGTCTCGGTCACCTCTTGTTCGCATCGACGGCACTTTGAACAGTGGCCGTTATATTTCAGATGTGTTACGACCCGTGGCGCTAAGCTTCATTCAATCCCTGCGAAACCCTACACTTCAGCAGGATAATGCACGACCGTATGTCGGAGGTCCTGTACCGGCCTTTTTCGATACGGAAAATGTTCGATTGCTGCAATGGCCAGCACATTCCCCAGATCTCTCACCAATTGAAAACGTCTGGTCAATGGTGGCCGAGCAACTAGCTCCTCACAATACGTCAGTCACTACTCTTGATGAACTGTGGTATTGTGTTGAAGCTGCATGGGCATCTGTACCTCTACATGCCATCCAAGCTCTGTTTGACTCAATGCCCAAGTGTATCGAGGACATTATTACGGTCAGAGGTGGTTGTTCTGGGTACTGATTTCTCAGGATCTAAACACCCAAATTGCGTGAAAATGTAATCATATTTCAGTTATAGTATAATATATTTGTCCAATGAATACCCGTTTATTATCTGCATTTTAATGGCCAGCAGTGTATCTGTTACATTCTACTTCTTTTCCCGCTGGTAATGTTGTTGATGTGAAAAATATCGTGTAACGCCATGGTTCAGAATCCACGTTAAACTGTAGGTCCCCCCATAACTGGCTGGGTAAGTCAGTCACAGGTCAGATGAAGGCGGCATACCACTTCCAAAAAGGACTAGGCCTAGTAAAGCTCTGTGTGTTCAGAGCAATCTTTCGATTACTTTACTTTCTCTTAGATATTTAATTGCCACAGTGATCGTATCTCTTTCCAGATGGTGTGTGCATATCAAATGTTTAGCCATTAACTAATAAGGTAGCTGAACGTCGCAGACGCTTCTTATGACTAGTTGGCAGGTGGGATTAGAGCTGCCACTAAGAGACAAGATATTCATGAACTAACAGGGGAAGTTACTCGCTGCTCTTCAAGAATTCTCTGAGTCTTTCAATCCACAAGTGAAGCGCAAGTCAGGCCTGTCGAACGTTAAATACTGTAATAACACTTGTGAACATCAGTCAAACAGCCAAAGAGCGTGTTGTGTATCAGCAACAGAATGTCAAATAATTCATGAAGAGTTAGAGGAAATGATGAAGGTTAACATCAGTCAGCCATCTCACAGCCTAGGGTCGTCACTAGTAGTTTTCGTAAGAAAGAAGGATGGTAGTTGACAATTTTGTGTCCACTAGAGGAATAAGAAGATAAGTTTTTCTCATCCATAGACCTGTACTCAGGATATCGTCTGTGGCATAGCGTGGGGGGTGCCTGGGGGGGGGGGGCATGGCCCCGAGCGGCACGGGGTTGGAACACTTGCGCGGAGTGACACTTGCGCGGAGTGACACTTGCGCGGAACCCGGGACCCTTGGGGCGGCTAATGGCTTTTCCTGGGTACAGGCACACCAAGAAGTCTAGCACTGCTGTTGTCAAGTTTCCACACTGTCAACATAACACGAAACTCAGTGAAATTGCACAACCCTTTCAAAGCTGAAGAGCAATATAGCAACTTGTTCTTACTACATATGAATTCGTTGAGTGTTCCTCCTGAAAACAAAAAGGTATTTTAATAGTGATAATGTTTGGAGAGTTATTAAGACATTCATTGCTACTACAAGACGATGACTTTCCACAGTCATACCTCCTAAAATCATATTATTCAGAACACTAAGCATATCAAGACACCTGCGCAAGCAATAAATATATTAGGCACCCTGCACAGATACGTTGATGTAATTGACCGCTATGTAGTTAACCCCACTATCACGCAACTTCCATCTCTTTAAAAATAGCTACTATGCTTTTTAATAGGAGACGCAACCTTAAACCTTCAATTAAAAAACGTTAATAATAAGTCAATACTTTAAGCTTTTATTCGTAGACCCCGAAACGATTTGGCTGTATTCGAATTAGAAATACATCTAAGAAATATATGAAATACGGAATGTGTAAGGGAATGTCACACACCGAAAAATGCTAAAGATAAATTCTATTTTCCATCACCGTCATATAGAACCATTTTTACTCCGAACTTGGCATAAACCAACAGGGAGAAACAAGTTGCAAGACTTCCAGGAAAAATGAAGCGAAATTGACAGCAAATAGTTGGTTATAAATTACATTGCCTGTTAACTGTATAAATGTAAATTACGGAATACGCGGAACTCCTGTTCAGTACAGTCAAAAAGTTCTAAGGTAATAGGCAGTGGTTTGCAATCATATATCCGTATCACTCTCCTTCTCAAGAAGTCTGTGTGAAGATTTATATTCAGAACATTCAAGAAAAAGGTGTTGAAACTACAAAAAGCAGCTCATTTACTCAGGAAGGGAAAACGTTATGGTACCCGTAAAGTTGAATGGCTGTATCTCTTGTAATAACATTCATTTTTTGATAAAATGTTAAAATCCAATATACCAGAATTTTGTTTTTCTATACTCAGTGCCAAATTTTTTTGTCGAAATTTTTGCAGGAAGTAGTCTTGACGTGATTTCGTACTTCTATGCATTAATATTATCAAACATGCAATTTGTGTCACAAATTGCGCGGCCGGTCCGGTCGGATGTTCGAGTCCTTCCTCGGACATGGGTATGTTTGTTTGTACTTTGCCTACGTTATTTTAAGTAAGATTAAGTAGTGTAAGTCTAGCGACCGATGAGTAGTTTGGCCGCATAAGACTACACATATACACGTAATTTATTTATTTCATCACCACATTTAATTACTGATAATTAAAGAAACTTAAATGTAGAAATTTGAAATAAACACTGAAAAAAAAATGATTGGTATTTCTCATAAAATGAATGCACAGAACCGTTGAATTATGTCTTGTGAATGTACCTACAAAATCTGCCATATGAAAATTGTAGTGCAAGTCCCAAATTTGTTTTTTATGTAATAACATTAAAAACATATTAAAAATTGAGAACTCGAAAACCAGTGAAGTTATGGACTTCAAGCGTTTTGTGTTGCTAAATCTTTACATAGTAGACACGATTTTAAAATTTGGTTGCTACCGCCAAAGTAGATTAAACGTTAAATTTTTTGGTGTAATCTTCGTCGTGTAGACCGTATGTTGTAGAAGTCTACGTCGAACCTAATTACAATTATACCACTGAGGAGAGAACGTTATTTGCACTTCTCCTGCGTTTCCAGTCGCCGTGCTGTGCTATGTAACGACATCGTACCGTTCCACTTTACCGAGAGATATATATGTATTGGTGCGCTGTTTGTTCTTTTGAAATAGGACATCACACCAATATATGTATCATTTAGACGCAAAGATTCTGGGTTCTGTTTTCTTCGCTAACGCGACTAACAACGTTAGACCTCGTGTGTAAACAGTTAAAGGTTATGAGTGCCACTGGAAAAATGCATAAGTAACACCTGTTGTTTGAGACTTGAAGATGACCTGAAATTAGCCGAATTCCATATCTCATAATAAACATAAGTGTAGCTGTCTATATTTCATAATGCTATTCCTAACATATTTAAAAGCTGCTCAAAACCACCTACAAAAAACCTTTATAATGAGATTGTATATAATTCCATGATCAAATTGTGTTTTAATTATTTGTAGTAATACACCCAAAGATCTGCCCTTGCTTTTAGTGCCTTGATCAGCTGTTTATTTTTAGAGGTATTACTAGGGACAGGAAAAATTCGCATTTGCGATAAATGCGAATATAGATGCGAATTCTGACTCAAAATGCAGTAAATCCGAAATTGTAGTTAGCAACGGTTGCGCTCAATTCCGATTTCATCACATTCCTCTTCACATGGTGCTGTATTGTAAATCGAGTGATATTTGTATGACGTGTTATCTCTCTGTTGAATGAGGCTGTGATATCTCCGGGCCGTTACTACAGTTCCACCTCGCTCGGTGGGCCTTTCCCTGAATACGGCACAGGTAGCGGCTGGAGGGCGTGGAGTAGGGGTGGTGTATCCCTACTTCTGGAACACCCTGTTCACTACCTGCAGCGTCCGGGTCTCCCCGCAAGTGTCTTCAAATTCCCTTTCCGCGCAAGTGTCACTCCCCGCAAGTGTCACAAACTCGAGTGGCACATATTTGGGGGCGGCAGGAAGCGGCTGAGATGGACCTTACTAGGCGATATCAAGTATACTCTCTTTAAGGGAGAGTACAAAGGCACTTACAGATTTGTCGCCGAGGTGGAGTAGCCGAGCGGTCTAAAGCGTCAGCGCGCGGTTGCTCGCCGTGGAGGTTCGAGTCCTCCCTGGGGCATGGGTGTGTGTGTTAGTAGTGGTAGTTTAGTTTAAGTAGTTTGTAAGCTACGGACTGAAGACCACGCAGTTTGGTCCGATAGAATTACAAACAAACAAACAAACAGATTTGTCAGGAAATAACGTGTATTTATTATGTCGCATTCAGACATATTAAGCTCTCCTAAAATTTCTTATTGTGCTATGAAAAATACTACTTCTAAATAAGTCAGTTCGGTTTAATATTCATTCATAGGCCAAAACAATCTGTAAAAAGGAATATATTTTCAGGGAGCCTTCATCGAGGTCATATCAGTTATTTACTCAGTTTGGTTAAAAAAAAAAAAAAAAAAGTAAGAGGTTTCCAGAATTTTATTTCACAAATACAGTTTGGAAAAATGCACACGACAATTTGATGTTAATTTTAAATGTAATATATTTTGTAATGTACCCTATTTCGGAATAAAAGCATTCTAACACAAATTTCTTTCCATGTTTTGTGTGTATTAGTCAACATACGGAATTTAGTTCAAAAAAAAGAATGTTGTGTAGCTTATGGGACTTAACTACGGGGTCATCAGTCCCGAAACTTATAAACTACTTACGAACTAGCTAATACTAAGGACGGCACAAATATCCATGCCCGAGGGGGTATTCGAACCCCCGACCGTAGTAGCCCGGAAATTAGTGCAACCGCTCCTAAACACAACAGTTCATGCAAGAATTTGGTGACACAGAGATGTTCGGAAAAATAGTTACAATTGCTTTCTAAATCGCTCATGTGTGATGTGGACAAAGCGTGACCTATTGCAGGCATGACGCAATACCGATGAAAGGTCTGGGCTGTCGTAACAGAATGTATCTATAAATCATAACCAATTACAAATAACCAATGTTATTACATGCTTATAGACCAAATGTTCTTAAATATCATTAGTGCAAGTTTATTTGATTTCGTTGCTTTTATTTGACATGATACCTAGGATATTAGAGACGAACTGTCGTATATATGGTCATTGTTGTACACACAAATTTCGGTCGGTCCTGGAAACGTGCTCGGATAGCCGAAAGTTACAAGGCGACCGATCACGAAAAGATGGAAATCCTGGTTCGTGTCGTAGCTATGCAAAAATTTTCGTATGTCTCTACTGGGTAATACATCTATACCTAATACGGGAACTGTAAATTCAATATTGTGAGAAAACTTTCGATTTATTTTTTTTCAACCACTGTCATTCATCATCATCGAGGATTAAGACGTTATCCCGTGTTTTCGTCACATCCGCAAGACCGTCCGCTGTCCTCGTCCCTGCGCTCCAGGTGAAGTGAGACGCACTCTACTTCGTTACGTAAAGTAATCTTCGCTACATCACTACCGGTAAAGAAACTGTTAATTCAGTTTTCATTGGTGGCTCTATAAATACTTAACGGTTCGCCCTAATTCTGTAGACAAGGATATTTCGTCACTACTACTTCGCCTCCTTCCCATAGCTATAGACAAATGTGTTTCTCTCAGTGAAAAGCCTTCAAAACCACTAGATCTACGAAGTAACACAATACCCGCGAAAGATCTACTATCAACCCAGAAAAATGAACTAAGTAGCCAACAGGTGTAATGCAGAACTTAATTTAGTTGATTTAAGATTGGGCTATAAGATCTGAAACTGGTAAGCCTACAAAATGGAGTGTGTCTGTCCACACGCAGACTTGACGCACCGCAACAATGGCCACTGAAGACCTACTGACAAGAAACTTTTCGCCGTCAATACATGCGATAGTATTCACCAAACTTTATTCAGAATACGATATTGCTATGAAAGCTCTGTAGGCTCGTAACTTTGATGTTACTGTTTACTTCCCAGTGGAAGACTACTTTTTAGTTGAAACTGTCTTTAATGTAGGAAGCTTTTGTTTGCTCTTACACACACCTCAGACATACAAGTCGTATAAATAATCTTCAAATAGGATTTGTTCAGCATAACAAAAAAAAAAAAAAAATAGAAGAAACAAAAATTTAAGGAAAGTAAATAGCAGCGTTCCTATTTTATTTTGATAAACACTGAAACAATGTAGGTACTTATGGCTAATGTATCTTTTATTTTAAGTTCCTAAAATACGTTGCGGGGGGGGGGGGGGCAAAATGAGGGCCGGCACCGGGTGGCAGAAATCCACGTTACGCCACTGGATATTGTCAAATAGAATTCGACAAGGCTGATCACGAGAAAGTTGTTTGTTTTTCATAGGAGTTATCTTTCTTGGAGATGATCTGTTCAAAAGATTTATTATATAAAACAACAGCCAAGGTCGCTACAAGACTTGTGGGAGACATTTTGTGTTGATACGCCAACGATAATTTTGGTGAACAAGTGCATTTTACTAGGATTTTTCCTTGACGTAGCTATATAAATAACTGACCGAATGAGGCAAAAATCTAAATAAAGATAATTAGTGACATTAGCTGTTGTTTTACCTAAATAAAAGGTCCCAGGTTCGAGTCCCGGTTCCGGCACGCAATTTTAATCTGCCAGGAAGTTTCATATCAGCGCACACTCCGCTGCAGAGTGAAAGTTTCATCCCCTAGGCTGTGGCTGAGCCATGTCTCCATCATATCCTTTCTTCCAGGAGTGCTAGTCTTGCATGGTTCGCAGGAGACCTTCTGTGAAGTTTGGAAAGTAGGAGGCGAGGTTCTGGCGGAAGTAACGTTGTGAGGCGGCATCATGAGTCGCGTCGGGATAGCACAGTCGGTAGTGCGCTTGCCCGCGAAAGGCAAACGTCCCAGGTTCGAGTCCGGTTCCGGCAAGCAATTTTAATCTGCCAGGAAGTTACTTATGAACTATGTAATACTAAGGACGGCAAAAATATCCATACCCGAGGGGGGATTCGAACGCCCGACCGTAGTGGCCGTGCAGACCGTGACTGGCGCACCGCAGACCGCTTGGCCACCGCGGCCGGCTGAATGCTAAGAGAAACAACTTAGGAAGTGTATCTTGCTGTTATTTGGGTCATCTTAAAATTTCAACAGTATCTCTATGGTAAGCCATTCATAGTGGTTACGTAATATCACTCGATTTCTTGATTAACAGTCCATGAAGGACCCTTCAGGACGACTTGCCAGGTGGGCACTACATTTTCAAGAGTGTGACATCACGAGCGGAAGAAAATACCTAGATGCTGACTAGTGGAACATCAACAAGATCATGATGACGATTGTTATTGACGTGCTGCACTCCACGATCTTACTGATGGCAAAAGAATCTCAAGCTATCACAAGACATGCGTCCCCAGAGCATTTGAAAGAAAAATTTAAGATAATAATTATTAATGCTGTACTTTTCAAGAAAAACTTCGACCCCTAGAGATTCTAAAGAAATTCCATGATGCACCACGTGAGGCTCGACATCTATGGTTCATAAAAACTTATGAGAGAATTTGTGAGAGGTTTTTCTGTCCAGGATTATTTAAAAGTGTTCGTCATTATATGTCGCACTGTCGAGAGTGACAAGGAAGAAAGGAAGTTCGTCACAAACCACGACTCATACGAATTCCGCCAGCAGAGAAGGCATTCCATTGTGATCTACACAGATAATTGCTAGCTTCTACTTGTGACGGCAATCGAATTATTGTGGGTACTTTTATCTAACCTGATATGCTATTACAAAAGCTGGGGAAACAGACCACGCAGTTGAGTTAGGCATTACGCCATTGAAGATCTTGTGCAATTTTTGATCCTATAACTCACCCTTGGGGACGCCAGAAACTACTTTGACGTGGAAAGACTTTTCTCCATTGATAATCATCTATGTTCTGTTCGCAAGAAACTCTTGGTTGCAGTGACACAGTTTGAAACCCAGTGCGCTCTTGTATTTATTTATTTTAATTTGCGTATAGTGCGGAATCTTAATCGAGCTCCTTTCTAAATGAAACGTGGCCTCTAACTGGGAGCTGTATCTACAGATTTCTGGGTCTCTAGGACGAAAATATTGTGGTGGTTTTTACACCATTTCGGAAACCGTGTTGATTTCTTCAGAGGAGATTTTTAGTCTTCTGGATTCAACACACAAGTCAAAAATATGTTACAATATTCTACAACAAACTGACGCCAGATATGTAGGCCTATAGTTTTTCGCATCTTTTCGACGACTCTTCTAGGAAACGAGAATGGCCGACACTTTTTATTCCAATAATTACGACAGCTTCAGTCCTCCAGAGACCTATAGCAAACTACCGCAATTGCTTTTGCCTTTCTAACTTTCATCATTTACTCCGATATATCCCATTTGTATGTTTTTTCTACGTTAAAAAGGAGTTTTTTTTTTTTTGTTTTTTGTTTTTTTTTTTTTTTTTTTTTTTTGTGGTCTTCAGTCCGGAGACTGGTTTGATGCAGCTCTCCACAATACCCTATCCTGAGCAAGCCTCTTCATCTCCACATAAGAACGGCAACCTACATCTGTCTGAATCTGCTTACTGTATTCATCTCTTGGTCTTCCTCTGAGGTTTTTACCCCAAACACTTCCCTCCATCGCTAAATTCACAATTCCTTGACGTCTAAGAATGTGTCGTATCAATCTATCCCTTCTTTTAGTCAAGGTATGCCAGAAAAATCTTTTCTCCCCAATTCTGTTCAGTACCTCCTCATTAGTTACGCGATCCACCCACCTAATCTTCAGCATTCTTCTGTAGCACCACATTTCAAAAGCCTCAATCCTCTTCCTGTCCGCACTGTTTATCGTCCATGTTTCACTCCCATACAAGGCAACACACCTTACAAATGCCTTCATAAAGGACTTCCTTAGGTTTAAATCAATATTCGATGTTAACAAATTTCCCTTTTCAAGAACGCTTTTCTACCCATTGCCATTCTGCATTTTATATCCTCTGTACTGCGACCATCATTTGTTATTTTACTGCCCAAGTAACAAAACTCATCTACCTCCTTTATTGTTTCGTTACCTAATCTAATTCCTTCAGCATCACCTGATTTTCTTAGGCTGCACTCCATTACCCTAGTTTTGCTCTTGTTAATGTTCATATTATATGCACCTTTCAGCACACTGTCCATTCCGTTCAATTGCTCTTCCAGGTCCTTTGCTGTATCTGACAAAATTACTATGTCGTCAGCAAAACGCAATATTTTTAATTCTTCCCCCTGAACTTTAATTCCTTCTCCAAATTTCTCCTTGATTTCCTTTATAGCTTGCTCAATGTACAAATTGAACAACATTGGAGAAAGGCTGCAACCCTGTCTTACTTCCTTTCCAACCACTGCATCCCTTTCATGCCCTTCAACTCTGACAACCGCTGTCTGGTTTTTGTAAATAACCTTACACTCCCTATATTTTACTCCTGCTTGCTTCAGAACTTGAAAGAGTTTATTCCAATCAACATTGTCAAAAGCCTTCTCCAAATCTACAAAAGCTAGATATGTAGGTTTGCCTTTTCTTAATCTATCTTCTAGGGTAAGTCGTAAAGTGAGTATTGCCTCCCGTGTTCCTATATTTCTCCTGAAACCAAACTGATCTTCCCCGTGGTCGGCTTCTACCAGCTTTTCCATCCTTCTGTAAATAATTCGTGTTAATATTTTGCAACCATGACTTATTAAACTGATGGTTCTGTAGTTTTCACACCTGTCTGCACCTGCTTTCTTTGGAATGGGGGTTATAACATATTTCTTAAAGTCTGAAGGTACTTCACCTGTCTCATACATCTTACAAACCAGATGAAACAATTTTGTCATGGCTGGTTCTCCCAGAGACTTCAGTAGCTCTGAGGGAATATCATCTACTCCAGGGGCCTTGTTTCGATTTAAGTCTTTCAGTGCTCTGTCAAATTCATCTCTCAGTATAGTATCTCCTATTTCATCCTACCCTACTTCTTCTCCCCTTTCTACAATATTGCCCATAGAGCCTCTCTATATACTCTTTCCACCTTTCAAAAACAGCTTTCCCTTCTTTGCTGAGAACTGGTTTTCCATCAGAGTCCTTGATATTCATAGAGCTGTTTTTCTTATCTCCAAATGTTTCTTTTATTTTCCTGTAGGCTGATATATATATATCTGTGTTTCTGAAAGCTTCATCTGCTGATCCGGTGATGTGACCTGTTTCGTTTGACTGGCAGCTCCAGATCGTCCCCGGTGCTCATTACTGGGCTGGCAGTGTGATACCGTCGGCCCCTGGCGCTGTCACCTCACGCGTGCGCGGCTAGCTCATCGTTATGCGGCTCTCGTCGACGCCATACAGCTCCCGCGTGGCCCCGTTTCTCCCCCCAGCCGGAAGAGCCGTCGCTTACGAGATGTCGGGGCGATCTCATGCATGGCTAATATCGACACGGTGTCCTTCATCTGACACCACATCAGCAATGAATTTTATGGATGGCGATTATTTCTGCTCCCTTCCGGTATTGTTTTATTGTAATTCAAAAAAACTGGACTTGTCATTATGACGGCAGTTTTAGTTTCTCGTCAACAACTCGGTGTGACCTAGTAAAAAATAACTGCTTCCTTACGTGCTGTGTTGTACCAATTTTGCGTCGAACATACACTACTGGCGATTAAAATTGCTACGCCAAGAATAAATGCAGATGATGAACAGGTATTCAGTGAACAGATGTTTTATACTAGAACTGATATGTGATTACATTTTCACGCAATTTGCGTGCATAGCTCCTGCTAAATTAGTACCTAGAACAGCCACCTCTGGCCGTAATAACGTCCTTGATACGCCTGGGCATTGAGTCACACAGAGCTTGGATGGCATGTACAGGTACAGAAGCCCATGCAGCTTCGATAAGATACCACAGTTCATCAAGAGTAGTAACTGGCGTATTGCGACGAGCCAGTTTCTCGGCCACCATTGACCAGACGTTTTCAGTTGGTGAGAGATTTGGAGAAAGTACTGGCCAGGGCAGCAGTCGAACATTTTCCGTATCCAGAAAGGTCCGTACAGGGCCAGCAACATGCGATCGTGCATTAGCCTCCTGAAATGTAGGGTTTCGAAGGAACCGAATGGAGGGTATAGCCACGGAGCGTAACACATCTGAAATGTAACGGCCACTGTTCAAAGTACCGTCGATGCCAACAAGAGGTGACCGAGACGTGTAAAAAATGGCACCGCATACCATCACGCCGGGTGATATGCCGGTATGGTGATGACGAATACACGCCTCCAATGTGCGTTCACCGCAATGTCGCCAAACACGGATGCGAACATCACGATGCTGTAAACAGAACCTGGATTCATCCGAAAAAATGGCATTTTGCCATTCGTGCAGGCACGTTCGTCGTTGCGTACACCATCGCAGGCGCTCCTGTCTGCGGTGCTGCGTCAAGGGTAACCGCAGCCATGGTATCCGAGCTGATAGACCAGTGTGTGTGTGTGTGTGTGTGTGTGTGTGTGTGTGTGTGTGTGTGTGTGTGTGTGTGAGAAATCGGTTGTATATGTTTCTCATGTCAGCACGTTGTAGGTGTCGCCACCACTCTGGAAAGCTAATAATTTTCATGTCACAGCATCTTCTTCCTGTCGGTTAAATTTCGCATCTGTAGCACGTCATCTTCGTGGTGTAGCAATTTTAATGGCCAGGAGTTACTTGACCAACGGTAGCAGTTATTTGAGAATGAAAGTTACAGCTACCTGACAAACGTCACATCACCATACTATAAACTCATATTCTAGAGTAACTGAATTGAAACGGAATGATAGTGCGGCATTATTGACCAGAAGACCTCACTGGGAATCGTGTTCGGCCAGCTCACTACCCTCTCGATGATTATGAAGAGAGAAAGGCTCCGAGCTTACCGGCAATCGAATCCGGGTTCCCTGCGCAGTCTTCGTTTTCGTGGTAGCTGACATTATTAGGATGCCTCCAAGGTGATAGGACCTCCGCAGCTCAATACTGACCTTCGGTATCGCCCAGTGATCATATGATAGAAGGTGGTGTGCAATTAAAATACGGCAAAAAGTGGATCAGTGGCACTCTGATGGCTATGCTTCTTCAACGGCTCCCGGAACTATGCAGTATCTTTCATCCTGATATAAGACGCAATGAAACCTTAATTAAAGGGTACTACCATGTTTTGTTTACTCCTAACCTTCCCATTTTGCAAGGATTTACATCACAGGTAACCTATGTGAAATTGCGCAAACAGAAAAGCATCTTTATGTATGTAGCTTCTCGCCTATATCCAACAGGACGAGAGCCTGGCATTCGTTGAATGGACAAAATAATATTTAATATAATTTGACATAATGTCAGTTAGGAGTGCAACTGGAATAATTCATATAATAAGGAATACAAATGTATTCTAAAGCCACAGTTGCTTGTTAAAAAAGAAAATTTTTAATACTTCATGTGTAATGCACAACTAGTTTCGATGCACTATGCCATCATTTTCAAGTGCTCCACAGTAAAGAAATGTTTTATAAAAGTACAAAGTAAAGACAAAAATTAAGATACATTTAAATTTTGGAAATGGTCAAAAGAGTGGTACAACATATGATCTGATATGTATCGTTTTGGCCAGCAGCTGTTTTAGGACCAGGTTGTACAGTTACCTGTGCTTGAGAGAGATGGTCAGTCCAATTCAACCTAGAAGTCAGATTGTTTCAATCAAGGAAAATAGTCAAGCAGCTTTTATCACATTGATAGTGCTTCTGTATAAGGAGCTCAATATGTCTATCTGAGCAGGCTGAACACACATCCAACATTAATTGTAACACAGTGTTAAACCACACTGATTAGTACTACGATTCTTGAGTTCTTGTGGCAGCTTATTGAAAGTGGATGCTGCAGAATACTGCACGCCTTTCTGCACAAGAGTCAAGGAGGTGTGATACAAACGTAGATTCGATTTGTGTCTAGTATTCACCGAGTGAAAGGTACTACTCGTAGGAATTGTTAACAACAAACGACATTAAAGAAAATACGTATTGAGAAGCCAATGTCAGAATTCCCAGACTACTGAACAGACGTCGACACGACGTTCGCGAACTTACACCACATCTCTCAAATCGCCCTTTCAAGTCGAGTTATACGAAAAATAACACCGCGCGTCATAAGTGAATGAAAGTACGCATAGTAGACTACTTTTCGTGTTAAATAACTCTTATTTCAGATACTGTTGTTATGGTTAATCAAGCAGAACTTAGTTTTAGAGCATGATCCTGAACATGGGCTTTGCACGACTGCTTACTACCTATCTGAAAACCTAAAAAAATTGAACTGTTCAGTCTCACTTATCATATGTCCATTACCTGTAATCAAAATGTTAGCTTTTGTTAAATTATGTGTTAGAAATTGTAAAAACTTAGTCTTACTGTGATTTAACATCAATTTATTTTCTATAAGCCATGAACTTTTCTCTTGAACTGCATTATTTGATACTGTGTCACTATTACAAACAACATACTTCACTACCAAGCTGGTATCACAACCAAACGAAAATATTTTGTAATCACCTGTTATATTCCAAGGCACGTCATTTATATAAATAAGAATCAGCAGCGGTCCCGAAACAGACCGCTGGGGCACCCCAAACTTAACTGTGCCCCATTGTGACTGCACGTCATAGCCATTTTTGAATACTGCGGCGAATTAGCTTCTGCTGTCTGTTATTAAAGTAAGAGGTGAACTAGTTATAAGCTACTCCTCTTATTCTATAATGTTACAACTTCTGCAACAATATTTTGTAATCAACACAATCAAACGCCTTTGTTAAATCAAAGAAGACGCCTAATGTTCGTAGTCTTTTATTTAACCCATCAAGTGCCTCACAGAGAAATGAAAATATAGCATTTTCAGTCGTTAAACCACTTCTGAAACCGAACTGTACGTTTGACAACAAACTATGTGACCTGAAATGATAAATTAACCTTGAATATATAGTCTTTACAATAACTTCATAAAAAACCGATGGCATAGGAATAGGTCTATAGTGGTCTACATTATACCTTTCTCCTTTTTTATAAAGTGGTTTCACTACTGACTACTTTAATCTGTCAGGAAACTGACCATTCTGAAAGGAAAAATTACAAATAAGGCTGAGTACTGGGCTAGCATACGGAGAACAGTACTTTAGAATTCTGCTATATACCCCGTAATATCCACAAGAGTCCTTAGTCTTCAGTGATTTAATTACTGACTCAATCTCCCCTTTGTAAGTATCATTGAAGACCATTTCAGGTAACAGCCTCGGAAAGCTATTTTCTAACAATGTTATATGATTACCTGTAGAAACTACGGTTCATTTAGTTCACCTACTGTATTCAGAAAGTGATTATTAAATGCTGTACATATGTCTAACTTATTAGTAACAGAAACATTTCTACTACCCACTGACTTTATAGCCTTTATAGCCTCTACCTGCTGGTGCTGCTGACCAGACACTGCCTTCACGACTGATCATGTGTTTTTAATTTTATCCTGAGAGTTTGCTATTCTTTTCGCATACCGTATACTTTTTGCCTTCTGAATGACATTTTTCAGAAGGTTGCAGTACTGTTTGTAATAAGTTACTGCATCTTCATTCCGACTGCTTCTAACATTTTATACAATTCCTACACGATACTCTTATCCCCTTTGTCAGCCACCCTGGCTGTCTGTTATTGAAAGTAGCCTGTTTTGAGCGTTGTAACGGAATGCGACTTTCAAAAAGCGTAAGAAATTTGTTCTGGAAAACATTATAGCTATCATCTATATTATCACCACTATAAACATCGTGCCAGTTCTTGTTCCTTAATTTGGCTTAAGAAGGTCTCACCTGCAACTGGATTAGCTTTTCTAAGTAGACGGCCGCGGTGGTCGAGGGGACTGAGGCGTGCCAGTCACAGTCTGCACGGCCACTACGGTCTGGAGTTCGAATCCCCACTCGGGCATGGATATTTGTGCCGTCCTTAGTGTTAGCTAGTTCATAAGTAGTTTGTAAGTTTAGGGACTGATGACCCCCTAGTTAAGTCCCATAAGCTATACAAACATTTGAACATTTTTCTAAGTAGTTCATAGTTATATTTAACAGTTGTTTGAGAACAAGTATCTTTTAGAGTTAAAATTTGTGCATCGTGGTCTGAAAGGCCATTTACTATTCTGCGAAAACTGTGTTGGTAACGTATAAGGCAGACAGAGGACGAACACTAAAGGGCGACAGAAAAAGACGTCTGTATCGAGTTAAGTTAGTACAGACTCTGAATGTGAGATAATATGGGTGACAGCGTGAAAAGTGCCTCTAACAATGTCATTGGAAGTTTTTATAGACCACCTGACTCAACAGCAGCAGTGTCGGAACATCTGAGGGGAAACTTAGAAAATAATGCCCTGAGATTTCCTAGTCATGTTATGATTTGAGGTGGAGATTTGAACTTACCAGACATAGACATGTTTAAGAAGGGTGGCAGGAACAGACAATCGAGCGATATTGTTCCACGAGCTGTATCCGAATATTACATCGCGCAGTTAAATAGAGAGCCGACTCGTGGAAATAACGTGTTACACCTGCTGAGTGTTGTACTTAGGTTAGTTTACCTTAGTTTAAGTAGTTTGTAAGCTACGGACTGATGACCACGCAGTTTGGTCCGATAGATTTACAAACATTTGAACACCTGATGATGAAAAATTATCCGAACTTTTCGATTCAGTTATCCAAGATCAGGGAATCAGAGAACATAAGGCAACTGTAGCAACAACGGAAACAGCTGTAAATAGAAATATCAAGAAAAGGAGACAGATATTTACCAAACGCAAAAAGGGTGAGATTTCAGAGTACTTGACTGCCCAACATGATAGTTCCGTGTTGAGCATTTGTGGACGAAACTTCCGACTCACAAGTCTTATCTATTCTGTGGTAGTAGTACGATCTCCCCTGCCGCCCTTACAATACAACTATGCTGGCGAACATATGTGTGTTGCGTGGACATCCAGAACGCAGGTGTTAGAATGTTCACGGGACCATTGGTACTAGCAAAGTTGCAATTTTGATGCATAATATCCAACTTGTGAGGAAATTCTTCGCAAGAACCATGCACCACTCGGAAGCCGACAATTTTACCACTTTCTAACTCGCTCAGTTGGCTGTAGGAAACACGAATGTTTCTCATAAACTATACAGAACCCTACAATTTCATCTTTATTAGTCTATACACAGTCAGTTGCTGTCACAAGTGCTGCTCTTTTTTTTTTTTTTTTTTTTACGTGGTAGTGCATTTTAAGTGACTTTTAGGCACGCTCTAACCAGAAAAATAGTTGAGTACTGAGTGACAGTTATTTCTTTCCTTAATATTATTTTCCACTATTACTAGTCAGATGCCAGATACTTTACTCATTCATTGTCAAAAATGAGGTCTTCGACATTAGCTGTTACGACCTCATGGTAGGACCTGGCACATTAAATTGAGTTTCCCAATAACAGGATGGGTTATTTAAGGTATCCCAAGGTTTTGTATGTAAATTAAAATATTCTAAAGGAGATGTTAGTTATTTGTTAGTTTTTTCTGCCCTTTTACGCATTTTCATATACGGTTTATTCAAAGGAGTGTCTCCGTAGAAATTTTGTTTGTTGGAGAGAGAAAACTACATCGGTGAGTGTAAATTTATAAACTGGTGGATGCATGGAGATGTTGATACATGAAGAGGCAGCACAGCAACAAAAATGAAACTAACTCTATACAAAATAAGTGCTGAAACAATGTCAGAAGTGAAAGGAGAGAATACTAATATAATAACACAGTTTACTGTTTTGTGAATTCAGAAGGGACAGACTGACTTGGTAAATGAAAGAATGGTGTGACTAAAGAATTTAGACAGAGGGCAGAGTGTTTTAGAGGAAAAAAATAATGAAGAAAAATTGCAATATAATCTCGTGGAGGTGATAGAGGAATATTATGCCATATAAGCGAATATGGATCAATATGTCTGATGCAATAGAAACTTCCGGAAAATAAAAATTGACTCATAGATTCGTTAGGATGAAGGCTGAAATCGTGTAATTTTAATTTGAACCAATGACAAAACACGACATTCAGGGAAAGGCTAGTGTGAAAGATGTCAAGGAACTGATACAAGCTGCTGCGGAATAGCCGTGCGCACTAAGACGCCTTGCAGCGGTGCGCGCGGCCCTTCGCCGTCGGATGTTCGACCTCCTTCGGGCACGTGTGTGTGTGTTGTTAGTTCAAGTAGTTTGTAAATTTAGGGACCTGCGACCACTGCAGTTAGGTCTCCCAACTCTACAAAAATTGGAACTAAGACGAGTAAAATATGAGGTAGATAATCTAGAATGGTTAGTACAGCATGAAGTCATTTAATTGCACAAATTATTGAGTTAGAAGACACAAGTTTAATAATCATGAATTTTATGTAGTCTGCGTCCGGTTGTACATGATTTAAAGAGTAGGTTTATTACAGAATGGACAAAAGGGCCAAATTCAACAAGCAAGGACGTTATTGAAAAGTAGCAGATGTTAGAGAGGTACTTCGCATCTGATGTTTTTCAAAGTTTTTCTTCTAAAAATTGATATGAAGAGAAACATAAATATCTAAAGATTGCGGCGCGGGGGGGGGGGGGGGGTTGTAGCCGATGGGATACCAAGATACTAGTACCGTAAGAAGATGAAAATGGATGTTGGATGCGGTTGTTATTCGGATATTATAAAGCTTCATTATGTCACAGAAACTCGTAGAACTTCATCTTAGACTGAAGACCACAACAACAAACAGTACATAATATTCATGTTCCCCTTAACATTGAAACGGTACATACCTATAATTCTCTCATGTAGCCATTAGTTTAAAAATAATACTATTGTTTTCTACCGTTATATAAAAAATCTGATGTGATAAGATTCATTTTCGAATAACCTGTGTTCATTTAGTCTTCTGGATAGTTTAAATTTTATTTTTTATTAATTACATAGATAACAGCCCACAAATTTTTCCTAGTTTTATGTAAGTACAAAGTTGAGCAGTTGAGTAATAATGATGAAGTTAAGAAGAAATATAAGAAATGTCATATCAATTATGTGTAGCGTACTTGATTTTAAAATATTTTTGTATGTGGATGATTTCTTCCTTTTTTTGTGTCTTTGAATTCGTATTATTGAAGGCTAATAATTTTGTTTTCCCCCATGAACCACAGACATTGCCGAGGTGGGGTGGCTTGCGTGCCTCAACGATGCAGATAGCCGTACCGTAGGTGCAACCACAGCGGAGGGGTATCTGTGGAGAGGCCAGACAAACGTGTGGTTCCTGAAGAGGGGCAGCAGCCTTTTCAGTAGTTACAGGGGCAACAGTCTGGATGATTGACTGAGCTGGCCTTGTAACATCAGCTAATGTGGCTTTGCCACACAGCTACTGCGAACGGCTGAAAGCAAGGGGAAACTACAGCCGCTACTTTTCCCGAGGACATGCAGCTCTACTGTATGAACATATGATGATGGCATCCTCTCGGGTAAAATATTCCGGAGGTAAAATAGTCCCCCATTCGGATCTCCGGGCGGGGACTACTCAGGAGGATGTTGTCATCAGGAAAGATAATACTGGCATTCTACGGATCGGAGCGTGGAATGTTAGATCCCTTAATCGGGTAGGAAAATTAGAAAATTTAAAAAGGGAAATGGATAGGTTGAAGTTAGATATAGTGGGGATTAGTGAAGTTCGGTGGCAGGATGAACAGGATTTCTGGTCAGGTGAGTACAGGATTATAAATACAAAATCAGTTGGGGGTATCACAGGAGTAGGACTGATAATGAATAAGAAAATAGGAATACGGGTAAACTACTATGAGCAGCACAGTGATCGCGTTATCATTGTCAAGATAGATACGAAGCCAACACCGACAACAGTAGTACAGGTTTATATGCCAACTAGCTCTGCCGATGATGAGGAGATCGAAGAAATATATGAGGAGCTAGAGGAAATTATTCAGACAGTTAAGGGAGAGGAAAACTTAATTGTTATGGGAGACTGGAATTCGGTAGTAGGAAAAGGAAGAGAAGGAAAAATAGTAGGCGAATATGGACTGGGCAGGAGGAATGAAAGAGGAAGTCGCCTGGTAGAATTTTGCACGGAACATGATTTAATCATAACAAACACGTGGTTTAAGAATCACAAAAGAAGGTTGTATACGTGGAAGAGACCAGGAGACACAGGAAGGTATCAGATAGATTTTATAATGGTAAGACATAGATTCCGGAACCAGGTCCTAAACTGCAAGACATACCCAGGGGCAGATATAGACTCTGACCATAACTTGTTGGTTATGAACTGTAGGCTGAAACTGAAGAAACTACAAAAAGGTAGGAAAATAAGGAGATGGGACTTAGATAAATTGAAGGAAAGTGAAGTTCTGGAGAATTTCAGGGGGAGATTTAGGCAACAATTGACAGAAACAGGGGGAAATAAAACAGTAGAAGAGGAATGGGTAGCATTGAGAGACGAAATAGTGAGGGCAGCAGAGGACAAAATAGGTAGGAAGGCAAGACCAACAAAAAGTCCTTGGATATCACAGGAAATACTAAATTTAATAGATGAAAGGAGAAAATATAAAAATGCAGTAAATGAAACAGGCAAAATGGAGTACAGACGACTAAGAAATGAGATTGACAGGAAGTGCAAAATGGCTAAGCAGGAGTGGCTAGAAGCCAAATGCAAATCTGTAGAAGAATGTATAAGAAGGGGAAAAGTAGATACCGCCTACAGGAAAATAAAGGAGACGTTTGGGGACAGGAAGGGCAGCTCTACGAATATCAAGAACTCGGATGGGAAACCAGTTCTCAGCAAAGAAGGGAAAGCTGAAAGGTGGAAAGAGTACATAGAGCAGCTCTACAAAGGAAATGAACTTAGAGACGATGTTGTAGGAAGGGAAGAGGAAATAGATGAAGATGAAATAGGAGATACTATACTGAGAGATGAATTTGACAGAGCCTTGAAAGACCTAGGTCGGAACAAGGCCCCAGGAGTAGATGACATACCCGCAGAGCTATTAAAGTCTCTGGGAAAGCCAGCCATGACAAGACTATTTGAACTGGTGTGTAGGATGTATGAGACAGGCAAAATACCCTCAGACTTTAAGAAAAATGTAATAATCCCCATTCCAAAGCAATCAGGTGCAGACAGGTGTGAAAATTACAGAACCATCAGTTTGATAAGTCATGGTTGCAAAATTTTAACACGAATTATCTACAGGAGAATGGAAAAACTGGTAGCAGCTGACCTCGGGGAAGATCAGTTTGGATTCAGGAGGAACGTAGGAACCCGGGAGGCAATACTCACTTTACGTCTTATCTTAGAAGATAGATTAAGGAAAGGCAAACCTACATTTTTAGCTTTTGTAGATTTGGAGAAAGCTTTTGACAATGTTGACTGGAATACACTCTTTCAAATTCTGAAGTCAGCAGGGGTGAAATACAGGGAAAGGAGAATTATTTACAACTTGTACAAAAGCCAGACCGCAGTTATTAGACTCGAAGGGCATGAAAGGGAAGCATCAGTTGGGAAGGGAGTAAGACAGGGTTGTAGCCTTTCTCCAATATTATTCAATTTGTACACTGAGCAGGCGGTGAAGGAAAGTAAGGAAAAATTTGGAATAGGGATTAAAGTTCAGGGGGAAGAAATAAAAACATTGCGTTTTGCTGATGACATTGTAATTCTATCAGAGACAGCAAAGGACCTGGAAGAGCAGCTGAATGGAATGGACAGTGTGTTGAAGAGAGCGTATAAAATGAACATTAACAAGAGCAAAACAAAAATAATGGAATGCGGTCTTAGAAAATCAGGCGATGCTGAAGGAATTAGATTAGGTAACGAAACAATGAAGGTGGTAGATGAGTTTTGTTACTTGGGTAGTAAAATAACATGTGATGGTCGCAGTACAGAGGATATAAAATGCAGAATGGCAATGGGAAGAAAAGCATTTTTGAAAAAGAGAAATTTGCTAACATCGAATATTAATTTAAGTGTAAGGAAGTCTTTTCTGAAGGCATTTGTGTGGAGTGTTGCCTTGTACGGGAGTGAAACATGGACGATAAGCAGTGTGGACAGGAAGAGAATAGAGGCTTTTGAAATGTGGTGCTACAGAAGAATGCTGAAGATTAGGTGGGTAGATCGCATAACTAATGAAGAGGTACTGAACCGAATTGGTGAGAAAAGGAATTTTTGGCATACCCTGACTAAAAGAAGGGATCGCTTGGTAGGACACATTCTTAGACATCGGGGAATCGTCAATTTAGCATTGGAGGGAAGTGTGTGGGGTAAAAATCGCAGAGGGAGACCAAGATACGCGTATAGTAAGCAGATTCAAATAGATGTGGGTTGCCGTTCTTATGAGGAGATGAAAAGGCTTGCTCAGGATAGAGTAGTATGGAGAGCTGCATCAAACCAGTCTCCGGACTGAAGACCATAACAATGTAACTTGAACGGAAGGAAGCTTTACGTAAAATTCTGGTATATCTGAGTGATTATTAATGATAATGATATATTCTCTTCAGTGTATTCAATGTTTCGAAACTCAAAAAAATTCTTTATAATTGGAGCTTATGTGAACCATCAAGACACCAACATTAAAATGACGATCCAACAGCGTGGAAGATCCATCGTTGGTTTTTCTGCAACATAGTTAAGTAACACTACCATCCATCAGCCTGAACCACGAGAAGTCGTCATCGCTGTATTATCAGTTTGAGACGAATTTTGTGTATCTACGCGATATAGAAATGAAAACGTTTCACGCTTTCTGAAAGTAAATTTGACTGGGAATGTTAATGCAGTAGTTCTGTTTGCTGAACTATTTTTGGATTCAGGTATGGATGTTGTTTAAATCAGTTTTATTTTATACAAAGCGAAGAAAAATTCCGCATTTGGAGGTCGGCTTGCAATTCTTTTTCCAGTTTCAAGACTGAAGTTCATTTGGAAAATTCAGATAGGGTGAATTTTGAAAACACATGTGTGAAAGAGGTTACAATATAATCTAGGGAACGAACGTCTAAAAAATGAAGGGGCCTGATGAGAATTCAAAGCGCCGTAGCGTAATTACGTGACATACATAACATGTATCCGTTATGTCACAATATCTCCAATTCCAAATAGTTGGAAAACGTGGCACAGTAAATCGCACCAAATTTGACTTATTTTGTATAAGGAAATAAACATTAAAATTACATGTTTTTTAGACCAATAAATAATTTTGTTAAAATGTTTGTAATTATATGGGACCAAACTACGTCGGTCATCATTCCCTAGTCTTACAAACTACTTAAACTAACCTAAGGGCAACACAAACATCCACACACATCCGAGGGAGGATTACAACCTCCGACGCGGGAGGCCGCGCGATCCGTAACATGGCGCTCCAGACCACTCGGATACTCCCTCGCGGCAATAATTTTATGGTGGTGTATGAAGGGGTGTGAACCTCCAACTATCTTTGAAGACATGTAATGATTTAAGAGTAATACAAAATATGAAGAAATTTAGCAAAAAAAAAAAAAATTAAATTTTTTCTGTTGTATTCATTTTTCCAAGCACTAAGTTTATGTAATGTAGCATTGTTTACTACTGTTGTTCAGCCAATGGCCATTCTACTATCTGTCAGCTGACTTCATATCTAGCCCTCGTACATTGCCTAAATATATGCCAATCCGTAGACCTGTTACCATCATTGCTAAAGTGTGGAAACTGTTGAAATACAACAGTCGAATACTTACCAGTAATCATATACCTTCCCTTAACCCACAGATCAGGCTGTGAAAGCCTTTCCCCATTGGAATCGATATATCCACAGAGAGGCAATGCAATACAACTAAGCTAATGCGTTGGAAAAATACTTTCATTTAGCCTTCATTTCAGACACTGTCCATATTTCCACTGTAAAACATGTTTCTCGTGTTATGAAATATATTAGGCATCAAAAGTCAACTGACATTTCATCATTTCCAGTAATCCCCACATTTTCCCTGATTCAGCCCTGTGCTAGCTCTCTCCTGGAAGTTTCCCTATTTATTCGGCAGATCAACTGCACTTTTAATTAATTAATTATTCATATTTATTTGTTAATTAAATCATCTAGCCACAAAATTCCAAGTACATAAGCACATAAAATGTATTATGCAAATAAATGAATCGACTGCTCCCGAACAATTCTACAGCCTCCTCCCCATAAACAGTAAAATTTAAAGAGCATTCCTGACCACAAAGGCACCAAATTAGTGCGTTCAATACTTCCATTCAAACTGATAACAGATTGAAAATAACACTGGAAATACTATTAAAATGCCTAGTAAATTCCAATAATATTTTATAACACAAATCAAAATATTCCATTCCATGATTAATATTAGTTAATTACGATCTGCTGACCTCCAAACACCTTTCTGCAGCCATTTCGCAAAACTTCTTTATCCCTACCGTCAGCAATTATTGTTCCGGCAATACACCTATCTCCAGCTAAAAGATCTTTTATCTTTACTTTTCGTCTCTCGCTTTCTATTTCACACTCTAGATATTTCTCCGCGCAAATAAAGGAGGTATTATACTTACATAAGAAATCAGTACCGATATGACATCTTTCAGCAGACCACTCACTACAAAACATGTCGAATCAAATTAGCATCCACCACATTTAAAATCTAAATGCATTTCATGTCTTATTGCTTTACTTAGACCGCCCACTTCAGTCTTAATTTGAACACTATCTATAGGAAAAATTAATGATTTTCTACTCTTATTTCTATTTACAAAATGATCTGAAACTGCTGATACAATTCTATAGAAATTAAGAAATGCATTCATTATAATGGGCTACACATGTACTCCATCTTCTCTCTCTAAACACGACTCCCTCAAAAGGTCATTCTCTATATCCCTTCCGTTTTCCACCATATTTTAAGGTACACAGCATCACTTCAGACCAAAACTCCATTTCACTATTGCCATTAAACAGTTTATTAAAAACTCTTTTTGTCCCTATTACATTTTTCCCTTCAAGTCCAATTGCTACTTTAAATTTCCCCTGTACCCGGAAACTGTTCAAATGTTTGTTAGGCTTAAGGGACTTAACTACGGGGTCATCAGTCCCTAAACTTAAAAACTACTTATGAACTACTTAAGACTAAGGACGGCACAAATATCCATGCCCGAGGGGGGATTCGAACCCACGACCGAAGTGGCCGTGCAGACCGTGACTGGAGCGCCTCAGTCCCCTCGGCCACCGCGGCCGGCTGCGTGAGAGCAAAGCTGAAAATGTGTACCCAGCCGGAACTCTAACCCGGGTCTCCTGCTTTCTAGGCAGTTGCGTTGACCACTACACCATTGGGGACACATTGATCAGCGCGCCTGCAAGAACTACCTAAGCACGCCTTACTTCTCCCATGGATGTAACATGACCCCACCATCTCAGCCTGTTCGTTTCAACTGCTTCATCTACGGTGTTCATTCCAAGTTTTTCCTTGGTTTCATCATTATGGATACCCTCCTTTCATTTTTCCCATCTGTTAGTACCTGCAATCATCTTTTCTACTTTCATATCTCTAACCTCAACATAATTAATAAACTAACCTATATCCACCCAGCTTTCATTTCCATACAACGAAGTTTCTGGAAAGATAGAACGCTGAACTGCTAAGTAGTCTTGGTATTGACTGAATTGCCGAATTGGATCGAGAGTGTTCTAAGGCGCCTCGCTGTGGAGGTTCGAGTCCTCCCTGGAGCATGGGTGTGTGTGTTGTCCTTAGGTTAGTTTGTTCCTCCTATTTCGCATGCAGTCTGCAAATCTCCTTCCCACAAATATTACTTACGTTTCGGAGATCCTGATCTTCATACCATAAGCCTTATACTCCGACCTAGCTCTGAAATATTAGATTGCAAACTTTCAATCGAATCTTCCATCCCAATGAAATCGTCTGCATATGCAAGACTGCTTATTTTGTTTTCACATGGTTTAATCTCGTCCCGCTAGTCTCTTGTTTTCAACATATGATCCATAAATTGTATGAACAGCTGTGGTGACCTTTACAACCTTATCTTACCCCTGAAACTGCCATGAACCATGAACTAAATTTGCCGTCAGCTCAAACCCGTGCCTGACATTCTACTTAAAAACTTTTAAATGCATGCAGAAGTTTTCTTCTTGTTCCATAATATGAACAACTGTGGTGACCTTTACAACCTTGTCTTACCCCTGAAACTGCCGTGAACAGTGGCCTAAATTTGCCGTCAGCTCAAACCCCTGCCTGACAATCTACTTAAAGACTTTTAAATGCGTGCAGAAGTTTGCCTCTTGTTCCATAATACTGCAGAACTGACAATAACTTCTTTCTAGAAACATGGTCATAAGCCTTTTCTAGATCTATAAAACGTAAATACAATTCCCTTTTCCAATCAAATCACTTCTCTATTATCTACCGTAAGGTAAGTATCTCGTACTCACAGCATTTAAGAGACCTTCCATCCAACTTGTCTTCAATGTATACCTACACTCTCCTTCCAAAAATACCTAAGAAAATTTTCCCCTCAACGCTAATAAAACAAATACCTGCGTAGTTTTTACAATCGTTTCTGTTTCCATGCTTAAAAAGTGGTGTTATGACTGCTTTCTTCCAGGCAGACGGAACACGTCTCACTCCCACACAATTTCAATTATCCCGTCTAACCATCTGAGCCCTGACCTTCCACAGCATTTGATGAGTTCCGACTTAATTTCATCTTCTCCAGCCGCTTTATTGCACTGCAGTATATTGACTATTCTCTTCACATCCTAATATGTGGTCCTGTTTTCATCGTCATTCCTATCCCATTCTAACTCAAAATTTGACACATCACTAAACGTTTCACGTACATCAAGCAGCTCTTCAGAATATTCCCGCAATCTACCCAGGATGCACTAGTAGCTTCCCTGACGTGTCCAAAACAATTGTTAATTCCTTCTTCCCTTCATATCGAATACTGCTTATTACGCTCCCGTGGCTTGACCAAAATTTCTAACCTATTTCCAAAGTCTTTCCATGATTTGTGCTTGGATTCTGCAATTGTCCATTCTTCTTCCAGTGACTGTAAATGACTGCATTCAAGTAACTGGTACGTTTCCGAGGTCACTGTTATGTACTTGTACCTGATTCCTTTGTCCTGAAGTTTCTCCTCTCCTATCCTTCTACCTATGGCCCTGACTTTCTCCACTTTTGGCCTCACGAAACCAATCTTACTGCAGATTAAATACTGATGAGTGTCATCAAAGATCCCTCTGAAAACACGTATGTCCTTGACTGTCTTCCTGGATGACCGATCTGTTATTATACTACTGGCCATTAAAATTGCTGCAACAAGAAGAGCCGCGGCGGAGTGGCCGAGCGGTCTAAAGCGTCTCCCTGCGGAGCGCGCGGTTGCTCGCCGTGGAGGTTCGAGTCCTCCCTGGGGCATGGGTGTGTGTGTGTTTGTCCTTAGGTTAGTTTACCTAGGTTTAAGTAGTTTATAAGCTACGGACTGATGATCACGCAGTTTGGTCCGATAGATTTACAAACATTTGAACATTTGAACACCAAGAAGAAATGCGGATGATAAACGAGTATTCGTAGGACAAATATATTATACTAGAACAGACATGTGATTGCATTTTCACGCAATTTGGGTGCTTAGATACTGAGAAATCAGTACCCAGAACAACCACCTCGGACCGTAATAATGACCTTGATACACCTGGGCATTGTGTCAAAGAAGAGCTTGGATGGCGTGTACAGGTACAGCTGCCCATGCAGCTTCAACACGATACCACAGTTCATCAAGAGTAGTAGCTGGCGTATTGTAACGAGCCAGTCGCTCGGCCACCATTGACGTTTTCATTTGGCGAGAGATCTGGTTAATGTGCTGGCCAGGACAGCAGTCCAACATTTTCCTTATCCAGAAAGGCACTTACAAGACCTGCAACTTGCGGTCGTGCATTATTCTGCTGAAATGTAGGGTTTCGCAGGGACAGAATGAAGGGCAGAGCCACATCTGAAAAGTAACGGTCACTGTTCAAAGTTCCGTCGATGAGAACAAGAGGTAACTGAGACGTGCAATTAATGGCACCCCATACCATCACGCCAGGTGATAAGCCGGTATGGCGTTCACCGCGATGTCGGCAAACACGGATGCGACCATCATGATACTGTAAACAGAACCTGGATTCATTCCAAAATATAACGTTTTGCCATTCGTGTACCCACGTTCGTCATTGTGTACACCATCGCAGGCGCTCCTGTCTGTGATGCAGCGTCAAGGGTAATCGCAGCCATGATCTCCGAGCTGATAGTCCATGCTGGTGGAAATGTCGTCGAACTGTTCGTGCAGATGGTTGTTTTCTTGCAAACGTCCCCAATTGTTGACTCAGAGATCGTGACGTGGGAGCACGATCCGTTACAGCCATGCGGATAAGATGTCTGTCATCTCGACTGCCGGTGACACGAGGCCGTTGGGATCCAGCACGGCGTTTCGTATTGCCCGCCTGAACCCACCGATTCCATATTCTGCTGACAGTCATTGAATCGCGAGCAGCAATGACACGATACGATAAACCACCATCGCGATAGGCTACAATCCGACCTTTATCAAAATCGGAAACGTGATGGTACGCATTTCTCCTCCTTATACGAGGCATCACAACAACGTTTCAGCAGGTAACGGCGGTCAACTGCTGTTTGTGTATGAGAAATCGGTTGGAAACTTTCCTCCTGTCAGCACGTTGTAGGTGTCGCCGCCTGTGCCAACCTTGTGTGAATGCTCTGAAAAGCTAATCATTTGCATATTACAGCATATTCTTCCTGTCGGTTAAATTTCGCATTCTTAGCACTTCATCTTCGAGGTGCAGCAATTTTAATGACCAGGAGTGTATATAGTCATTGTCAGATCTGGTTCCCCTGGCTTCCTAAGTATACCGGTGAAGGTATACTTTAGAAAGAAATCTTTGGTAACTATGCCCATAGCGGCACAGAAATCCAACAGCTGTTTTCCGTTCTTGTTGGCTTCCACATCATCTCCAAACGTATCCATAATGTTTTCATACCCATCTATTTGACTTCTTCTACTGTCATTGAAGGCACTCATGAGAAAAATACTCTCTTGTCGTTTAACAATTACGTCACTAAGTGCATCATAAAATCTGTCCCTCTCACATTCATCTGTCCATTCACAGGGCGAATATACTGACACAATCCTAATTTTCTTGCTGGAGACTGCCAAATCTATCCATATCAGTCGTTCGTTTCCATATCTTATTACAATTACCCTGGGTTCGATTGTTTTCCTGGTGTAAAACCCTACACCACACTGTCCTGCTTTGACTCTGACTAATAGACCTAGTATTCTCCTACTTCGTCTTCTTTCTCTCCCCTTACCCGAACGGCACTAACAGGTAATAAAGCATCTAACCCAGCAGCTCCCAAACTGAGGTTCATGACCCACTAGTGGGTCGCGGAATCTTCTCGAATGGATCGCCGAATGATTTTAAAATATCAACATAAAAATGTCTTACCGACTGAAATGGTATGGTAGTTGATATAATCAGGAAAGTTGTATAATATGAAAAATGTAGAAATCCCGTCCCAAATATGAAACCAATGTAATTAATAACGTTCTCGGGGCAATACGAGAACAGTGGGTCCGTATCATTCTTTCACAATTTCGACATGGCCGCACCGCGTCATCTTCCACTTGCGACCAGTGTCTTGTGAGTAAACTTCCATTGATTTATTATTTATCTTTCTGCGAGATCGTACTCAAGTTGTTTGATGTTGTATATGTCTTTCCATGTTTATAGTGGCGGTTTGTTTTATTTGATACTAGCTGAATAAATAAGAAATAAGAATAAGAATGTACAAAATTATAAGTATCCAAACAAAGAACGATAGTAATCAAAACACAAATATATAAACTGCCTACGATCTCATATTTATGGAGTTATATGTTGTATAATTGTATAACTTTGCAGGTATGTATTCATTTGTATAAGTGCTGTTTGTATTAAAAGAATTCTTGTTTACTGCTTTATTTATTTATTTTTATATTTCCTTACTCGTATGCTTAACCTCACAGATAAAGAGCTGAAAACATTGCAGCACGCATAGACCAAAGATATGGTCTGTGGCATCACGTTTCGCTGTATGTAACCTCCTTGCTATAGAGTCGCAAACGTCATCGCTGGCCTTCAGTCCGAATTTTTTTAATAATTTGACGACTTTCAACCACCATATCTTCCACCCCCTTATGGCTATCGGCACGGAACTGCTATGGTGCACAACGGGAGACGTCGGAAAACAATTACACACAGACCATTTGTTTGCGTTCTGTGGTTTTCGCTGCAGAGCGAAAATTTAATACACACAGGTAGAATTTTATATACACCGATAACTTTCCATCCCAATATACTCCACTCTTTTATCATTATCAACCCTCAAGCAACAACGTAACCAATAAAACCATTTTCAAAGAGTAAATATAATTTTCAAAGAGTAAATATAATTTTCAAAGAGTAATTATTGTTCCGCATTTCGCGTTATATTCTTCAAATTACTAAATATCTATCATATCGCTATAAAACCGTGCCTAAAAGCTTCCTCAGGTATAAATTAGTAACTGTACAAATATTTAAGTATCTGCGTCTTGTCTAGCGGACGTGATAAGCGTACACCGAACAGACATTCACATTAATATATATGGATAAATAGCTGTCCGATCGCCATAAAACCGTGCCTAAAGCCTTCTCCGGGTAGTCATTAGTAACTGTACAAATTTTTAGCTCTTTATGTCTTGTGGTTCAGACGTGATAAACGTACACCGAACAGACATTCACTTTTATAGATATAGATTATGTTTCTAATTTTTTGAATATTGGCGGGTGGATTAAGGACTCTTTCGTCCCGTAACGAATGGAGAGCGAGAGTAAAACTCTGAAGGAATTTATGGAACTCTCAAGTACTTAGTTATTCAAGCCTGTATTTTTCTAGTTTTTTCCCATCGTAAAAACTTAGAGACAACTATCCATCGTAAACTATAACGCCCAAAATTATCACATGATGATTATGACACAGAAAGTACAATTAATCCAATGACTATTTAGTACCACAGAAGTCACTGAATTTATCACTTAATTTGAAAAAAATGAGTTTTTTATTGGAGGAAGTATTTTTTAATAAACGTTTCCTTCACAAGTTAGGAAAGTCTTATTCATTTAACTCTTGTTTCATATTACATATAATTTTTACACTACTATTAACTGCCGTGCAGCCAGTGTGCACTAAGTCTTCAAAAACTATCCAGAAAAATTGTGGGTCGCATTAAAAAAAAGATTGGGAACCATTGATCTAGCCCCATCTTACTTGCAGTTTCTTCCAACTCTAATTCCTTACCAGTGTAGCTCCCGGTGATATTAACAGTGCTATATCTCATTCCAGATCGTTTGCCAAGTATAATGAGGGGAGTCCCTGGTCTGTCAAATTATTAGCGGTGGGACTCCATCACCTCCAAAGGTCCCAGCCATTTTGCTCTGCTTGTTGCCAGCATCATATTGACGGACCTGGGAAGCAGGTCGCTAGCCATACTTTCCCACGTTCCCATTGGGTTTTACCCCTAACTTTTGAGGGACTAACCGGTAGATTTCGTAGACTTTGCTGCCTTAGCACAAAGGTGCCCACGACTCAAAAAATGTTTCAGATGCCCACCCTTATTTCAAAGTAATTGATACCCCGACTGACAGAACATCTCATACGTTGCCTGTTGTCCATGAACTATGATGTGACTGCAGGTACCCACACCATGAACCAACCACCATGGAAATTACTGAAGTCAATATTATTCCCCTGTTAGTTTCCATTACCGTCTCAATTGCCTCTATTATATGGCTTACATTTCAATGCCTGCTACAATCTTTTTATAAAACCTAAAAATTCATCAAGATAATTAATCGGGTTGTGGTCAAGATCTCATCGAAAATATTCTGTTAGTTGCCTTTGGAGCGACGTGATTTCAGTGAACACTCCCAGTGGACTATTTATATGCGTCAACGCAAGCAATTAATGCACCGACCCGCTTCCCTGTTTAAAACTCGACTGTTTTAGAAACTCATATTGAAGTAGAACTTGCTTCGTTCACGCCAGAATTTATTCAGTAGACGCTTTTCGAAAACTTCAAAGGTGGTAAAATAAACACCCATTAAATTTGCCAACAATTGCGTGTCACATTCTAAATGCGATATCGCAATTTTTTTAGGCCCATCCTACATTATTTCAATAAGCAGCATGAAAATTCACTAGGTGGTATTTTTCATCATTAGGAATATATGTTGTTGTTCCCGTACACATACAAGGAAAATATATCAATGCAGTACCCTTATTTGCTGCGATAGAATTTAATTCAGACCGTATATCTCGAAACTGCTGTTTCGAGCCGCACGGTTTCGTTATTTATTAAAGATTTAAATTCTTGTCTATTTTCCTCACTTCTGTCTTACACTCTACCATGACAAATTATCGATAGACTTAATGGTTACATGCTCAAATGTATTTGGCCTCCACATAGAATCTTTTGCACCGCCGCCCTGTTCTTACTCATTCTTTTCCAATATTTGCCCGAAATCCTTATCGACTCTGATGTTAATCGGGCCAACCTCTTAAGAAATTTTACCCAAATCTGTCCTTACAACCTCTAATTTGAAGATGGTCATTCCTTCAATTTAGTTTTTAATGTTTCCCTTCTCACTTTTGTAATATTTAAATTTAGTCATGTTTTTACACTATCTAAATGTGATCTTAAATCTGTCTTTGTTGCTGCTGTTTTTGTTGGGGTCAGTCCGCTCTCTCTCTCTCTCTCTCTCTCTCTCTCTCTCTCACACACACACACACACACACACACACACAAACACACACACACACACACACAAACACACACACACACACACACACAGACACACACATTTAAAAAAAAAGTTCCTATGTTTGTTAAGCTTAAGGAACTTAACTGCGGGGTCATCAGTACCTAAAACTTACAAACAACTTATTAACTATCTTATACTAAAGACGACACAAACATCCATGCCCGAGGGGGTATTCGAAACCCCGACCGTAGCGGTCGTGCAGACTGTGACTGGCGCACCGCAGACCGCTCGGCCACTGCGGCTTTTTTTTTTTTTTTTACTCGACGTATCGGCCAAGCACTAAAACGTCCGTGAATGAGTTCCTTAGTTTTGAGTACACTTCTTGTTGTGCTGGTTTGATGCAGCTCTCAACGCTACCTTGTCCTGAGCAAGCCTCTTCATCTGGAAATATGAACGGCAAACTTCATACTTCTGAACCTTCTTTTTGTAGTCGTGTATCGGTCTCCCTCTACGTTTTTTCCCCACACACTTTCTTCTAATGCTAAGTTGACGATTCCTTGATGTCTCAGAATATGTCCCACCAATCTATCACTTCTCCTAGTCAGGATATGCCAGAAACTCCTTTTCTCCTTAATTCTGTTGAGCACCTGCCCATCTAAACTTCATCATTCGTCGGTAGCACCACATTTAAAAATCTTCTATCATCATTTTTTTTGTAAACTCCTTATCGTCCACGTTCACCCCCATACAATACTACACTCCTGACAAATGCTTTCAGAAACGACTTCGACATTTAAATTAATATTAGATGTCAACAAATTTCGCTTCTTCAAAAATGCTTTTCTTCCAATAGCTTCTCTGTATTTTATATCTTCATTACGTCTGCCATCAGAATTTATTTTGCTACCCAAATACCAAACTCATCTACAAATTTTACTGTCTCATTACCTTAAGTAATTTCTACATCATCGCCTGATTTCATGCACTACATTTCATTACCCTTGTTTTACTGTTGTTAATGTTCGCCCTATATCCTCGTTTGAAGACATTATCCATTTCGATACATTGGTCTTTCAGTTTTTCTGCAGTTCAGACCGCAAAGTTCTTATTTCTTCTCCATGCACTTTAACTTCTTCTCCAAATGTTTTCTTACATTTCTTTGCAGCAGCCCCAACGTACAAATTGAATAAGACTGGGAAAAGGCTACAACCACTGCGTCTTGAGAGTTTACACGCGAAATTTCCAAACACAAACTAGGAAAAAAACATACTATTCTGTGCAGGATGACACAATTTTATCAGTTATTTCCTTCAGTTGACTCAAGCTCCCAGTGCTACAGTAGGAATAAATAAATAAATAAAACAACACAAATCTCCCATTCACTATGTTTGGGTCTCAGTGAAGTGCGGCTGTAGATCCTATTTTATTACACAAACTGACTGCGTCGTGTCTAGGGGACAGCCACACCTGCTGCAATGTCCCCAAAATGTTTAGCTTTAAATAAATATAAGCAGGAACAAAGAAAAAAATATACAAACGACACATTCACGTTTAACTAAATTGCTGTTTATTCGACCTAATATCCGTCAGTAAATATTTGTTACACCTGACTTCAGAGCAATGCCGAGTTCCTTAAGACTGCCACACCAAAAATCGAAAGTTGACTGAATAGATACTAAGTCGCACATTCGCTAAACAAAAATTAAAGTCTAGCAACAATCCTCCTGAGAACCTCTAAGTTCCACTGTCACAGAATATGGTTAGAGTTCACGAAGCATCATAGACGCAGAATAAAATCAAAGTTCTTGAAGCACCACAGAACATATTTCTAGGTTCCACACTAGAACACTTCGCTGAAATTTTACAAGTCCTCAAGCGACTCCACAGTAGCCCATCGTAACGACACGTTTTGTCTGTCAAACCGGCGTTACAGACTGCCTCTAACAAGCCAAAATGCTCGCATTCAGTACCCTCCCTGAATTACTCTGAACTCAAATCAGTATCTTATTTTCAAAAAATTACTTATTTTAGATAAAATACAAATGAAATAAATACATGTGATGATATTATTTAACGGCAATTTTTCGCTGACACAGAATATGGCATAAAAAACATTGTACATATCATAGTTTTTGCATTATCAAAAAATTAAACTTTTCTACATTTGCTTTTTTCAGCATTTAAACATAGATAGTTCACTGTAATTGTGATCCTGTGGTTTCATTAACTATTTACGTAACTCTAATTTATCGTACTGGCGATAATACTACAGTTATTATTGTTTATTTATTGAAAATCTAGTTATTTATTAAAAATCCATGTTAATGGGCTCCAATTCAAATTTACTGAATTTGCGCAAAAAACTAAATATACATCTTAATACTACTCACTTAGATCTATCATTTGACGCCTTGTACGTAATATTTGGTTAAGCTGTTTTCAAGATACATCGTTTACAAAATTGTTATTTTATAATAATATTTGATTTACTATAACTCAGAATGTTCAATTGTTTGTTAAGTTTAAGGGACTTAACTGCAGGGTCATCAGACCTTAAACATACATACTACTTATGAACTACCTTATACCAAAGATGACACAAATATCCATGCGCGAGGGGGGATTAGAACCCCCGACCGTAGCGACCGTGCAATCTGTGACTGACGCGCCGCAGACCGCTCGGGCACTGTGGCTAGCCTACCATAACTCAAAAACTATTAAAGTGACAGGTGGCACGTTTATATCAGCGCATCCGTCTAATCTTTAAAATGAGCCTACGTGCTCCTTTGCATCACATATGGATCAATAGTTATTAATTTTTAAGTTGTTTATTGCATATTTCTCCATGGCCAAATAGGGCCATTGCGTCTCATAACGGCCTGGATTTTCCAGTCATGTGTCTACACAAAGCGAGCGACCAGACGCTCGTTTGATAGATGATAGGTGCCGCTATCTATTGACAAACTTCTGAACTAAGGCGACTCAGTAGCTGTCAAAACACATCACGATTCCCGCGCATGTGCGCAATTTACCTCAAATTGTAAATTTCAAGTGTCCCCACGAAACTGGCCCCTTACAGTTTCTTTGGTGCCCTTCGACTCCAAGGAGTTCTGTTTATTCTTTCCTTCTACCAATATGATACTCTGCGGTCTTCACTAATATGTCTCTCAGACCTACTCATTCTTCTTCTGCTCCATTATGTTCCCCCTTTCGGTGGCCAGTCCTTGCCTAATGCTCCCTCTGATACCCTCAACCACCTTTGCTTCATTCAATTTCTCCAGGTTCCATCTCCTTAATTATCTACCTTTTTGCAGTCTCTTAAGTTATCTACAGTTCATTACCAATACGTTATGGTTAGAGTCTATATCTGCTCTTGGATATGTCTTACAGTTTCAAACCTGGTCTCTAAACCTTTGTTTTACCATTATGAAGTCAGTCTGGTACCTTTTAGTGTTTCCTGGACTCTTTCACGTATACATGCCTCTTTTATGATGATTAAACCATGTGTTTCTGATGATTAATTTCTTTTGTTTACTCACGGAGAGGTAGTTGGCATAAAAACTTGTACTATTGTGGTCGGTGTTACTTTCGTGTCTATGCTACGATAATGCATTCACTGGTAGCTGTTCATAGTAACTTACCCGCATTCCTAATTTCCCACAAGACCAAGAGGAATAGCAGCGAGCAGATGGACAGATCAAATCAAGAAGATCTCCGGTCTACCTTTTCAGCAGGCACTGAGAGAAACTGACAACTGTCCGGGATGGAGACGCTTGGTTCATGGGGTCACTACGCTCAGCAAGGAGCACAACGACTTATGATGATGATGACTCGCCTGACCAGAAATCCTGTTCATCCTGCACACCGAATGTCACTAATTCCCATCCCATCCTCTTCTCTTTTCAAATTTTCTAACTTACCTGCCCGATTAAGGGATCGAATATACTATGCTCGGATCCATAAATGCCTTCCAAGTAGTTACCGCCCGGAGATGCAAATGGAGGACTATTTTACCTACGGAATATTTTATACAAGAAAACTCCATCATCATATATTCAAACAGTAGAATTACATGTCCTCTGAAAAATGAACTATAGTTTCCCCTTGCTTTCAGCTGTCCGCAGTAACTATGTGGAAAGCCACAGTAGCAGATCTCACAAGGTCAGCTCAGGTAATCATCCAGACTGTTGTCACACTGAAAAGGCTGCTGCCCCTCTTCAGGAACCACACGTTTGTCTAGCCTCGACCCACATATCCCTCAGCTGTGGTTGCACCTACGGTGCAGCTATGTGTATCGTTGAAACTCGGAACCCCTCCCAAGTGGCAATGTCTGTACCGTTTCAATATCTGAAACAAGAATAATAATATTTAAATTTATCCTATCGGTAGTTGATTTTATAGTCTCTACCTACTGAAGAAATGACTGAGTTTCAAATGATACGTAAGTTGCATATTATAGGGAAATATGTCAATTTCAAAGGCTACAGACGGGACAGTTACTCTCAGAAACGTTTAAACCCGTAACTAACAGTTTGAAGAGGCTTGCACAATACGTAAACCAATAATTAGGGGATCAGTTGAAATATCTATGTTCTGAAGTATTGTCATCGGCAGAATGAACTAAAATGATTCGACGTCTTTCTGTTAGTTCTATGGCATGGATACCATAACATTTCGGCAACTATTATAGTGACAATAACAGAAAATTTCTACAGAAACGGTTGGTGTTGACTTGTGTTTACTCCACCAAACGAGTTACACAAGCAGATGACTTCAAATAGTGTAGTGAGCAGGTAGTACAATGCAACAACAGCTTGATTCACCCAAAACTATTGCATAGGGAGCCATAGGAAGGTTGGAATTGGAGTAGATCCAGAGGGAAGTGACTGGTGGCTGCAGCTATTTCCAGGACCTTGACGCGATTTCAGACAATAGGAACCATTAGCAAAAGGCACGTCCAAGGTCGTTTACGGATAACAACAGCAAGAGATGACCATTATATTCGGTTAATAGTCCGTAGAGACAGAAGGCTGAACGCAACTCAGCTGCAATGCACCGCCCAAGCAGCATCAGAACCCGCAATACCAACTCAAACAGTTCGAAATCTCCTTCGGAAATGTAGCCTCTAGGCACGGAGGCGTATGGTGTGCGACGTATTAAAACCACGGCACCGTTTAGCTGGCAGAAACTGGACGGAGGAACACCAGGGTTGGAGTCGTAACTAAAAACGCCGGGTGATGTTCACCAGATAAGATTTTCTGTTCAGCTGGGCAACCGTCGTTTCTTCATCTGGAGGGAACGTGGAACTCGGAATAGTCCTGATTATGTGGAGGGCACATAACCATATCATGTTAGTGGACGAATGGCGTGTGCAGAAGACAGTACTGGCGGACGTACAGACCTCTTTGTCGTTCAGAGTGGCGCTTTGACTGCTCAGAGGTGTGGACACGATATCTATCGACTTTCGGGTGTTCTACGCTGGTTCCATAGGAGATGAGTTCCTTCTGGTGGACGATTACGCTAGTCGCCACAAATGTGCTCTGGTGGACTACGTGCTTGAAGCTGAAGGAATATCGAACTGTAAGTACTTATAAACTAACTTATACTAAAGACAACACAAACATCCATGCCCGAGGGAAGATTCGAACCTCCGACGGGGAACGGTCTCGCGCATCGGAGCATAGCGCCTCATTGTTATCGGTGACTCAGCCGCGGCTAAGGAATATGTGCAACAAATATAGTTGGAATCGGTCCAGTGGTTTAGGTGGATTTGTGCAGTATTGTCGTTAGATGCAGCAGTTTTTCGCGCATCTTGTTTATGTCGTCATATCCCGTGAACTATGTGTTGTACGTGAACCTTATAGTTACGACGACCGTCCTGATGGATTGAATATTACGTCTGCAAAATGTTATAAAGATTGGGACAAAACTGAAGATTTGTATGCAATACGTACACACAAACCCACAAACACACGGACACACTGCTTTATAAAGGCGTATCAAGAACGATGGCCCAAACTTACACGGCCGAAAGATCACGATAATAGCAATAAAAATGTCCCAGTAATCATGGGTCCGCAATCAGGCCGTTTGCGAATTACGAATGTATGTTCTCAAACCGCTACTGACATCATTGTAAACATCGTCCTAGTTAGTACACATTAATTTGAAATTTAGACTCGACTGTTAAGATTTACATAGAATTTAGTTCACATTTCACTGACTTTATTGTAAACATCGTCCTGGTTAGGTAGATGAAGCTCCGGCACATTTTGCTGCTGCTGTGAGGCGGTATCTAAAGCGCAGATATGGCCAAAGATTGATAGGTCGAGGTGGACCTACGCCGTGTACAACACACCGGTTAACACGTTTGAAAAACTGGAGCGGAGAGTTGTACATGCTTGTCAGGAATTCCGAAATGACCCAGGGATTTTCGAAAGAATTCGAAATTAATTGCAGAGGTGAGCACATTATTATAGCCAGATGCAAGGAAGACATTTAGAACACCTCCTTTAACATATAACACATACTTGGAATGTGAACTAAATGCGATGTAAATCTTAATAGTAAAGTCTAAATTTCGTATTAACTAGGACGATGTTTTCAGTGACGTCAGTGGATGCTTGGAACCATACAGTCGTAATTATCTAGCAAACACCTCGTTTTCGGACCCATAATTACTGGGACATTTTTGCATCTATTATCGTGTACTTTTAGCCGTGTACGTTTGCGCTATCCTTTTCGATTCATCCTGTATATAAAGAAGATATACGCGATACCACCGCGGCCGTTCGCCGTCGGGACATCGAGACACCCTCCTCGGGAATGGGTGTTTGTGTTGTCATTAGGATGCAGGCCGAGCTTCGCAGCTTCAGGCGACGTTGGCTTCTCTGGCAACGCTTGAGACTGCGGTGGGTGAGGGCATGCTGTTGTGGGCCGCTCGCGGGGGTCCAGCAGACGCCCTGTGCGTCTGTTGTACCCTCCGATCGGCCGGCGGCTGTGGCCAGAGCGGACACTGCCCGCGAGGCGGTGTAAGTCTTCCCGGGGGACCTAACTGGAGGCCTCCCCGTTTTTCTTACCAACAGATTAGAGGCACAGTCTGAGGCAGAGGATGTTCCTGACGCAGATAGTGTCGCTTGTCCTGTGGTCACTCCTCTGATTGCAAGATCCGGGCACTCACAGAACATGGGTTTGTTAATAGTTCGGAGCACCAACGTTAGGAGGGTGATGAGGCCCCTTAGGGATATGGCTGCTAGGAATGGGAAGAAGTCCAATGTGCAGTCCGAGTGCATACCGGCGGGAATCATTCCAGATGTGGAACCGGTCCTTGAGGATGCCATGAAGAGAACAGGATGCAGCCAGATGCATGTGGTGGCTCATGTCGGGACCAACGATGTGTGTCGCTTTGGATCGGAAGAGTTTCTCTCTGGTTTTGAGCGGCTATCAAATTTGGTAAAGACTGTCAGTCTTGTTTGCAAGATGAAAGCAGAGCTCACCATCTGCAGCATAGTTAGCAGGATTGACTGCGGACCTCTGGTTCAGAGCCCAGTGGAGGGTCTCAGTCAAAGACTGAGGGGATTCTTTGACAGTGTTGGCTGCAGATTCCTCGACTTGCGCCATAGGGTGGTGGATTTTTGGGTTCCGATAAATAGGTCAGGAGTCCAGTACACTCAGGAATTGCTACACGGGTAGCGGGGGCTGTGTGGCATGGACTGGGCGGTTTTTAGGTTACAGGGCCTCGGGAATACGCAAAATGGATTTCAGTCTCAAAGGGGGCAGGTCAGACACAGGAAGAAAGCAAATCTAGAAACCATTGGTATAACAGTTGTAAATTGTCGTAGCTGTATTGGGAAAGTTCCAGAGCTCCAAGCGCTGATAGAAAGTACTGAGGCACAAATCATTATAGCTTCTGAAAGCTGGCTTACGCCTGAGATAAGTTCGGCCGAAATTTTTTCAAAGGTCCAAATGGTCTTTAGAAAGGATAGATTAAATAAAAAAGGGGGTGGCCTGTTTATTTCTGTTACTAACGGCTTATCCTGCAGCGAAATTGAGACAGATACTTCCTGTGAGTTGGTCTGGGTAGAGGTTATTCCTGACAACCGGAATAAATTAATAATTGGATCTTTTTAATCAGCCTTCTAACTCAGACGATGCAATTGCCGAAATGTTAAAATAAAGCTTGAATCACATTTCAAACAGGTACCCGAAACATACTGTTATAATCGGTGGCGACTTTGATTTGATTTGATTTTTCCAGGAAAGCCAAAACAGTCTTGGTCCAACCCGCCACTGCCCGCACCGAAACTAAGTTTATTGTGCGGTATCGCTCCCTGTATATCTAGTAAAGCCAACCAATGCCCTTGAACAGTGCAAGGAGTCCGTTTACCAGTTCTTTATTAGACACAATTTCTTCGGGTCTGGTTGTCCCAAATGTTCTGTGCCTTTTACTCTCCAATGCAATGCATTCGAAGATTAGATGTGATGCAGTTTCATCATCGTCATCACAGATCATACATTTAGGGTCCTCTTCTGTTATTCCAATTGTATGTAGGTGTTTTTTGAAATTCCCATGGCCTGTCAGCAATCCAACCATGAGTCTAATCTCTCTCCTGTTCAGGTCCAGGATTGCAGAACTTCTTTTAAAACATGGCTTTGGCATCATTACCTTGCCATGTTTTTGTTGATGGACTTTGGTCCAATATTCTACGTGCTGTCTTCTGAGCCAGTTACGTAGCTCCAATTTGATCATTGCCTTGGTGATTGTCAGGACAGGTTCCGGTCCAATAAATGGAGTCTCTGCCCCCATCCTGGCTAATCTGTCGGCATATTCGTTGCCACTGATCCCCGAGTGGCCAGGGACCCACAATAGGTTTACTCTATTGCTTTCCCCTAGCTCCACCAGAACCCTGTGACATTCTGCAACAATTTTAGACCTTGTTGCAGGAGCTGCCAGTGATCTCAGGGCTGCCTGGCTGTCTGAATAGATATAGATGCTACGATCTTTGTAGCACCTACGCAAATTCTCCTCCACACATGCCCTGATGGCAGCGATTTCGGCCTGGAATACTGAGACCAGTTTCCCTAGAGAGATGACGCCCTCCAGTCTTGGCTGCACCCCGTATACCCCGGCTCCAACGCCTTGGTCTGATTTTGACCCGTCAGTGAACCAGACAATATCCCCCGTACGGTGTCGAACTATTTTCTCCCACTGCTCCCTACTTCCAATTGTTATACTGAAAGGCTTGTTGAAGCAGTATGGGGTTATAATATAGTCGGTTGGCATTTCCTCAATCTTTCCTATATTTACCTCACTATTTTAGTGTGTGAGGTGGCGACTTTAGTTTACCCTCGATATGTTGGCATAAATAAGTACTCAAAACCGAAGGCAAATATAAAACATCGAAAAAGTTCTGAATGTTTTTTTTTTCTGAAAACTACTTCGAACAGTTAGTTCATGAACCCACTATAACAGTAAATGATTGCCAATATACTCTTGATCTCCTACCAACAAATAATCCTTAGCTAGTAAAGAGCATCAAACAATTACACGGATTAGTGAACATCGAGCTGTAGTCTCGAGACTGAATATCTAAATTCCCGAATTCACCAAAAATCAACCAAAAATATGTCTGTTCAAAGGAGCAAATAAAAATTCGCTTCACGCTTTCCAGTATTTCAAAACTAAAAATGCGAGTGAAGATCAGTTGTGGCTTATTGTCAAAGACATAATATCAGTAGCAATCGAGAGATTTATCTCTATACTTATAAGACGCATTTATTGTCTGTCTGTCTGTTCTCTTATATCTCAAGATCCAGACAACCAAATAACGTGAAATTTGGTTTACGTACACAAAATTAGATGGGGAAGGTTCTTAAACAGCTTTCGTTCCATTTTTTAGGAAAACCAACAGGAAAATTTGAGAAAAAGAGAAAGCGCGTTTTCAATGTGTCTGTGTAAATCTATATCTTCGCACTGATCTTGATGAAAGTTTGTACAATTGACCTTAAAGTCAAGAGGAAGGGCACTGTCTACATAAAATTTCGTTCAGTGCATGGTGGAGGGTACTTATGGATTTCGCCAAAATCCACAGTTTTACTCCGATCTTGATGAAATTTTGTACACTTGACCTTGAAAACAAAATGAAGGTTACTGTCTCCATAAAATTTCGTCCGGTGCATTGCGGAGAGTACTTTACTTACTGACTTCGATTGCAATCTCTATACATATAAGACGCATTTGTTGTCCGTTTTAACATAAATGTAACCTTTTATTACATGCAAATAAACGGTTTTGTACGCTTCTACAGAAAACGTTGTTCTAAACCCGGGAAAAGCCGGGTACTTGCAGCTAGTACAAAATCAATTAATAAAAGAGGTCAGATCACTGTTGCAGAAGCGAAGAAAAACGCATGTAAACTTTAAACACACACAAAATCCCCAAGACTAGCATTCTTTTACAGAAACTCGCAATCTAGCGCGGACTTCCATGCGAGAAGCTTATAATAGTTTCCACAACGAAAACCTGTCTCGTAATCTGGCAGAAAATCCAAGGAAATTCTGATCATATGTGAAGTACACTAGCGGCAAAACACAAACAATTCCTTCACTACGCGATAGTAATGGTAATACTACCGATTACAGTACTGCTAAAGCAGAATTTCTAAACCCAGCTTTCTGAAATACTTTCACCAAAGAAGACGAAGTGAACACTCCAGAATTCGAACCAAGAACAGCTGCCAGCATGCGAAATTTAGAAGTAGATGTTCCTGGAGTAGTAAAACAACTTAAGTCACTAAACAAAAACAAATCTTCCTGGCTAGATTCCTCTCAGAGTATGCTGATGCAATAGCTCCATAATTAGCTATCATATACAACCGATCACTCAGCGAAAGATCCGTACCCAAAGACTGGAAAGTCATTCCAATATTGAAGAAAGTCAATAGGAGTGATCCCCAAAATTACAGGCTAATTTCAATTACGTCACTTTGCGGTATGATTTTGGATCATATACTGTGTTCGAACATTATGAACTATCTCGAAGAGGTAGACCTGTTAATCAATAGTCAACACGGATTCAAAAAGTATCGCTCTTGGGAAACGCAGCTTGCCCTTTATTCACATGAAGTGATAAGTGCCATCGACAAGGGATCTCAAATCGATTCCATATTTCTGCATTTCCGGAAGGCTTTTGGCACTGTACCTCACAAGCGGCTTCAAATGAAATTGCGTGCTTATGGAATATCGCCCCAGTTGTGCGACTGGATTCGCGATTTCATATCAGAAAGGACACAGTTCGTAGTAATTGAAGGTAAGTCAACGAGTCAAACAGAAGTGATATCTGGCGTTTCCCCTATTCTTCCTTGTGTTTATAAACGATTTAGGATGCAATCTGAGTAGCTCTCTTAGACTGTTTGCGGATGATGCTATTGTTTATCGGTTAGTGAAGTCAACAGTGGATCAAAAGCAACTGCAAAGCGATTTAGACAAAATTTCTACATGGTGTGAAAATTGGCAATTAACACTAAATAATGAAAAGTGTGAAGTAATAAACATGACCACTAAAAGAAATCCGCTGAACTTCAATTACACGATAAATCAGTCATATTAAGGTCGTAAATTCTACCAAATACCTGGGAGTTACAATTACGAACAAATTAGACCAGAGAACACATAGAAATTCTTGTGGGGAAGGCGAACCAAAGGTTACGTTTCATTGGGAGAACGCTTCGAAGATGCAACAGCTCCACCAAAGAGACTGCCTACATCACACTTTTGCGTCCTCTCCTGGAGTACTGTTGCCCAGCGTGGCACCCTCACCAGGCGGGACTGACGGAGGATATTGAGAAGGTTCAGAGAAGGGCAGTTCGTTTTGTTTTATCACGTTACAGGGGGAAAGCGTCATGGAAACGTTGCACGATTAGAGGTGGAAATCATTGAAAGAACGACGTAATTCGTTGCGGCGAGATCTATTTGTGAGATATCAATCAACGACTTTTACTTCTAAATGTGAAAATATGTTGCTAGCACCCACCTACATAGGCAGACATGACCATCCTAATAAAGTAAGAGAAATCGGATCGTAAACGGAATAATTGAGGTGTTCTTTCTTCCCGCGCGCTATTAGAGTATGGTACGATAGAGAAAAGTTATGAAAGTAGTTAATGTACCCTCTCACAGGCAGTTAAATGTGATTTGCAGAGTACCTATGTAGATGTAGGTTAGTTTAGTTTAGTTTGTTTTAAGCTACTGACTAATAACCCAGCAGTTGAGTCCGATAGATTTACAAATATTTGAACATTTGAGAGATACCACGGCCTACTGTAGCTGTGGACATGGCTTTGCCATGACCGCTTTAATCACAGTGTATTTGAACCTTCACATTCCTACCGAAACGATAGAGACAGCACGCTAAAACACAGTAAGTAACTGATCACACAGTTAAGTGACTGTAACAAAATGAATCTGTTACGATGAAGAGACAAGCTACCTTCGGGTCACGTGTCACTGTAACCAGCACAACCTTCTAACCTTACGCATGCGCAAAGGCTGCTCTCGCCCACATCTTTTCTAACGTTAAATATTTCTTAGAACGAAGATTATAAATGTCATTTATCCTCTAAATCGTGACACATTTGCTAAAACGTCCAAAGATATATGGCAAGTAACAATACAAATGTTACTGTTGTTTCCATATCTGTTAAAAAAAAGATTGGGTTTAAAAAAAAAATGCTTGAAATCGGTCTCGAACCCATTACCTTCGGCGGCAACGCGATGCCGCTAACCACATGGCTATTCTTGCTGGATGGAGAGTAGTGACGTCATTATTACTCTTTATCAGATCATATGAAGGCTTTTACAGTTGATGCGTCTTTAATTTATAGTTACAACATTTTTACCAAATATGACGTGTTTTTGGTGAATATTCAATGCTCCAAAAAGAAATATGAAGTGCAGATGTTGCCTTAATGGAGGAGTTGCTGATGCGCAAGGCGAGGTGAGCAGTAGATCCATTGTCTTTGCTTCGGGGCCATTCGTGCGTAACCGCCAGAGCTCGAGTAACCATGAGCTGGCGTGTCTACCAGCTCCAAGGCCAGTGTTAAAAGCGGCGTTTCCCCTCGTCCCTCCCTGCCATTGGGAACGCCCATATGCTTAGTCCAGGGGGCTCAGAATTCGAACTTCTGCCGCGCATGCGCATTGCAACGTTGCGGCCGCGGCATGACTCCTATACATGCCGTCTCCGTGACGTAAAACGTTTCTCATGCGATAAAATACTCCGAATGTGCATATAAAATGATCTGATAGAAGAACGAAACGAAGAATGAAAATGTAATAACTTTATTTATTTACTTGCTATTTTTGACGACGAGTGATTTCAGAAAATGATTTTGTAAAGCTAAGGGTAAATGTAATTTGTTCATTTTGTTTAGGTTTTAAAAAACTGGTGATTAATGTATTAACAGCAAGTTTTATTTAAGTCCCTTAAAGTGTAAAAGAGGCTTAGAAACATCAGTACAATACGTTCACTGTCAGCTGTTTGTATTTAAGCAAAAATTATATTTTATGAAACACAAGGCTAAGCAGAAATTTAATATGATGTCTTTCATTTTCGTTGTCATTTCCAGTATTTGAACTTCCGTTCTGCTTCCTAAATGCTCATGGGAACTACGTCCATGTATATGGTTAAAACCTACGTCACGCATTGTGTTACTTTCAAATCGATTTATTCCAGATAAGGGTATTATTTGTCCGTCGACGCAAGTACAAGCTAAGTGCGATCATTTTTCACCAGACGCGTTTGTTTCACTGAATATAAAACCTCTTCAGTGGCCTCAAATGATAACTAACTACAATTTTTTTCATAGATAGAAAACATTTCTTTCAAACTTTGTAAAATATTAATTTTTTATGCAAATTTTTTCTTAGATTTGTGGTTGATTCCGCCTTTTGAAAGACACTTTCTTTTGTTTTGTTTTAATACCCAAACTGATTTCGGCACTTATTGTGCCATCTTCCGTGGGTTTCTGGTGTTTATTTTATTGTGTCATTCGCAGGATTTGCATGTGCATTACTTGTGGAATGACAAGTTTTTGACAGCCTGTCATATTTGAGCTGTGGTGTTGCTGCTTGTTTGTTTGTGGCGTGTTGTTATGCTTAATGGACTTCAGTGCGATTTTTGCTGTGAAACAGCACTGTTTACATCGCCATGAGCATTTAGGAAACAGAACGGAAGTTCAAATACTGGAAATGAGAACGAAAATGAAAGACATCATATTAAATTTCTGCTTAGCCTTGTGTTTCATAAAATATAATTTTTGCTTAAATACAAACAGCTGACAGTGAACGTATTGTACTGATGTTTCTAAGCCTCTTTTACACTTTAAGGGACTGAAATAAAACTCGCTGTTAATACATTAATCACCAGTTTTTTAAAACCTAAACAAAATGTTTACATCGCCATGACAACAGGAAAAATGGCGATGTAAACAGTGCTGTTTCACAGCAAAAATCGCACTGAAGACCATAAAACATAACAACACGCCACAAACAAACAAGCAGCAACACCACAGCTCAAATATGACAGGCTGTCAAAAACTTGTCATTCCACAAGTAATGCACATGCAAATCCTGCGAATGACACAATAAAATAAACACCAGAAACCCTCGGAAATGGCAAAATAAGTGGCGAAACTAGTTAGGGTATTTGAAAAAAAAAATTATCTTGCATAAGGCGGAATCAACCACAAATCTGATACTACAAGCACGGAAGATACAAGTGCTGCACCATCACAAGATGATCATTTTTCTTAGATGTTCGCCTGACATCACGAAGCGTAATGCTGTTTCATGGCAAAGACGCTCCTCGCCAGAGGGCCTTTAGTGCCTTCTTCCCTACACTTTAAAAGAAATTATCACCTAGCATAATATTTTAAATGGCGAAACAAATGTAAACCTTTCAAGGTCATTTTAGTAGGCAGCGAAATAAAATTCGGACTCTCACAAGGAAAGTACTTGGGCTCGAACAAACATATCTGTATGAACGTTTCGTTACAGTATCTCTACGTACACCTCAATGTGCTGGTGGGTGTCGTTTTTATGCAAAACTTTGCAATCATACTCTAGATAGAACTGTAGATGTGATTGTAGACGCCATACGTAATGCAGATATCTGAACTAAAACTTATGTAATAATCGTCGTACATGTTCTCTAGCGTATTGTCATCAAAAGCCGTGATGATAGTTGCAACTTTAACCTTCTTCTCGGAAGACAGTTGGTATTCATAGCCACTGCTTCCATCGCCTCTTCGCACTTACCGTAGCACTACCGCTAGCAATGAGTTCTTCGTCATTATCATCATTATGTATTAGTGTTAAAACAGTATCTAACTTATGCTCATATTTCTGTACCATAACAGATACGAGAAAGCATGCGAATGATTCATCTTCTACACTAATACCATCTTCACGAAGAATGGTTCTTCGTAACTTCATCTCAACCAATCGCAATACTTTAGCAGGATTGTTTATCAATCGCCGCCCCATCTGACGCTTCACCACACAAATAACATCACAAAACGCAACTTCGGAGGCACACTGCACCATCCCTGCTGGCGAACCGTCAGGTCAATGTTCAATGCGGCAAGGCACACGCAGAGGCCTCTAACGAACGACTGCAGAGTTTTGCAGATGCGGGAGTGTCACTAGTGCAATAAAGGATCTTTACATAATCTCTCGTACGATTTTGATGTATATGTGTTTGTTCGAGCCTAAGTACTTTGCTTGTCAGATGTCAAGTATAGCCTACAACTCGAACCAACAGATGGCACTGCTGTCGGTGTAGGGTTGGGGTTGCCAGATTGAACTCGAGGCAGGCCCGGAGACCAGACGTGCGCCCCTTGGCCAATGGCTCACCCCCCCGACTGCGACCAACTCCCCCCCCCCCCCCCCAACCAAGATTACACGAGAATATTAATAAAAAAAAATTAAAAAAACACTAATCATCTCTTCCCTCCCAGCAAAGTGGCAGCAGAAGTGGCGACAGCATCAAAGTTGCTCACATCGACAGCTGCGCCTTCCAAGAGTTGCCGCTTGCGGCTCCGCGCACTGTGAAGGATCGCGCGCTTCCTGTTACGACCACTTGCTGCCGCGTAAAGAAGTAAACGTGAGGGCATACAATGATTAAACGTAATACTGCTATTCTTTCTATGAGAGATAAGATTATTCGAATAAACCAGTTTTCCGAACACCCACGTTCCCCAATTAGTTCGGATAATCGACGTTCTAATGTAATATCAATTAAACATTATACACCCAAGTACAGGATATCAACAACGATCGTGAATTGTATAGTGAATTGATCGACAGTGCTATAATACGTACGGCGAGAGTTGAGCTCTGACAGCTAGCAGCGCAGTTGCCACGGTGCGCGAGGCTGCTCCCGCCAAAGGTTCGGATCCCCCCAAGGGCATGGATGTTGTGTCCTTAGTTTAAGTTACGTTAAGGTCGATGTAGATCGTCGCTACATGAGCATAGTGCTTAAAAAGCGTCGTAAAAAAAAAAAAAAAAAAAAAAAAAAAAAAAAAAAAAAAAAAAGTTAAGATGAAGGTTACATTCATGCCCGGAGATGAGAGTCATTGGCCCGTAGACCTGGAGAATTCATCCCAAACCCGGGCACTCCGGGCGGCGCCCGGAGATCTGGCAACCCTATGTCGGTGTCGCCTGACAAACGCTTGTAAATGCCAACGAGTTTCCGCTATTATCTATGTAAGCTATTTGATTATATGATCCCTCACGCCTTGCGTGCCTCCGCTTCATCCTCCCCTAACTGAATGCGCCCGAAGAGGAATGGGACGACCCAACTTCATTGTGAGTTTACTACATATCGAGTTCTTGCTTCATAGCCGTAGTCTTACGCCGCCGGAAAAGAAATGAGCTCATCGACACAACACAACTAGAAATTTTGTCTAAGTCATCTTGTATGCTATTACAGTCAGTTAAAGATGATACCCTCCCATACACCACAGCATCAACAGCAAACAGCCGCAAATTACAATTTACTCTGTCCATCAGATCATTTATATATATAGAAAATAATAGCGGTCCTATCACACTACCCTGGGGCACGCCTGATGATGAATTACGGAATCTTAGTTGTCGAGGAAAGTATAGCCTACAACTCGAACCCACAGATGGCACTGCTATCGGTGTCGCCTGACAAACGCTTGTAAATGCCAAGGAGCTTCCGCTATTATCTTCATAAGCTATTTGATTATACGATCCCTCACGACTTCCGTGCCTCCGCTTCATCCTCCCCCAACTGAATGCGCCCGAAGAGGAATGGTCCGACCCAACTTCATTGTGAGTTTACTACATATCGAGTTCTTGCTTCATAGCCGTAGGCTTACGCCGCCGGAAAAGAAAGGAGCTGATCGACACAACGGCACGGCGGGGAGTCGTTGTTTTGTCACTGGCGCCGCGCCGGTTAATCGACGGCAGCGCCGCGCCCGGCCGCTAATTGAAGCGTACGCCGGCGTGAGGGATGGCCGGAACATCGGCCCGGCCGCCGCCTTGTCGCGCGAAGAAAGGCCGGGAAAAAGAGAGCGCGCGCCCAACAAAAATCATAAATTAACGCTGACAGCCGCGGCCGCCCCATTACCGGCACGCCGTAATCCGTTATTTTCGCGCGCTCCCCGCCAGAGGGCTTTTTGTCGACGGCCGTGGCGCCCTTTCTGCGCCGGCGATTAGATAATGGACGTCGCATCGATTACCGACTTCTTCTTACCTTTGTGCCCTCGCCTGCAACAATGGCCAGGCGCCACAAAAGGCCGCTCGCTGCGCCGCGCCGCGCCGTGCGAGCTGCTCCGACTGCGGAATCGGAATTCCCTGTGCCAAGTACCCGGATATTTATAGTGGGAAACAGAATGTCAGCGCTGTGCAGTCGGGGAGTTATGGATCGTAAGAACACTGGTATTTCAGTTCCCATAAGTGGCGGCGCGTCCTGTGTGTTCACTGGAAATGGATTTCACATTCCACTGTTAGCAGAATATGGAATCGGTGGCAGTGGCGTAGCTATGATAGGGCTAGGCGGGGCATTGCCCTGGGGCCCCCAAGCTCCAGGGGCCCCTCGGCCTTCGTGACCGGCGATCGAAAATCAAGTTTCCCACAGTAACTGCACTGGGCCACCGGCTGGCGGAACAAAGCTTCTAATTGGGCCTTCAGAAGACGCCACTGTGTGGCGCTGCTGACAGGCGAAGCTGCCAGTATGCCAACAATCGGCACACTCCAGTCGGCGTAGCAGCAGAAGTAGCGGCAGCATCAAAGCTGCTCACAGCAACAGGCATGTTTGTTTTCCACAAATATGTTAATAATGAAAGGAATACCGAACAGAATCTACATTCCTTTCTACTCCCTACCTTGCAATGGAAGGCGGGAAATGGATCGGCATTCTGTGGCTTTTATCAGGGAACGGCGCCTTCCTATACCATGAGAACTATTCGCTCTTCAATTTACGTTCATACTAACACTATACCCTCCGCCGCATTCTGCTCAGTTCTTCTATGTGAAAAACAAACAACTTCACTGTGTTTTAAAGTAATGGTGAGAATTTAGCACATCTCGCAATCTTTTAAGGTACGTTTCTACCCACACAATATTTGTTTATTCTGCCATTTAAAGGTTTAATTACATTCACGGATCAGAAGTTTCGTGTAATAATTACTTTGTCTCAATAGTGAATTGTGCATCAAGACGCTGCCCTCCACCCCACTGTCACGATAATAAGCAAAGGTATCGACTTGTTATTTTACTTATTACTTTGTACTGGCCAGACACTAACATATACTTCAAGAAGCTTGGTAGGGGCACGGCTCAATCCAAAGTGTTTCATCAAACAAAATCCGGCAACTTACTTTTGATGAAACCCTCCTACAAGAATATTTCCCTATTTTCCTTCTTTGACTGGGCTATCAGCGAAATGAGCTAACAGCGCAGTAATTTAGCGAGAGTGAGTTGTCAGCACTGACAACAGTCTGCCTGCTGTCACCGCTGACGAAAAATTTCCCATGGTGCATTTTCATCTGTATGTCCTACCCAGGTCCAACTCTATCTCCATCCCTCTGCAAAATTTCATCCAAATCACTTAGTAATTTTTGCGTGGACGCATAACAAACGAACAAACTTTCACACTTATATTAGAGAGTACGATTAAATATTATCTGCTGCGTGACACACAATAATTTACTTACTAGTATTTTGGTTAGCCTTATTATGTTTTCCAATGGGCGGTAAGGAGATGATGATGAAGTAGTTTTGCTTCTGTACAGTATTAGTGTAAAAAGGGCCCCAACGTCATTTCTGCCCCGGGGCCCTTCGTGACATAGCTACGCCACTGATTCGGTGGGTTCATGAGGGCAATACCAACGCCACCTAGATACAAGGCCTGTGCGCTGCCTGCCAAGAGTAGTCATAACACAAGCAAACTGTTTGTCTTATATGGCGTTGTGCAGAGTATGGGAATACGGAAGTGCTAGACATTGTGTTCCAGAATGTTGTTAATGTCATTTAAGTGATTCACAAACAAATTTGTTTTGGTATTAAATATTTATGAACTATTAGTAAGATAGCTTACCGATATTGGAATCGGACGATTCGTATAAGGCTTTTTGTCTTATACAAGCAAAAATCGGCACGGAGGATCACATAGATAACACGAAAAACACTCTTAAACACAGTGTGCAACGGGAACATATTCCCAGACTCAGCACAACACTAGATAAGACAAATAGTTTGCTTGTGTTATGACTACTCTTGGCAGGCAACGCACAGGCCTTGTATCTAGGTGGCGTTGGCAATACTTCCTCCCTGACACAATGTATGTGATATAACTATACGGTCGTACACGTCTGGAAAATCTGGTCATTAGACACTGTGTGGCAATGAGTACTGCTCTCCTAAATACGTTAAATCCATTTCCGTATCGCAGTTGCTGATCTCACCTGAGTCTACATCTACATCTAAAATCCTCACTCCAGCTCATGATTTGTGGAGGGTACTTTGTCTCCCATTTTCACTTGTCCTTTTTTTTCCACAGTTGCGTATGATTCGCGGGGAAACGGTTGCAGGTATACATCTATATGGGCTCTATTCTGCCAGGTCTTATCTTAATGGTCTTCTCGCGAGATATGGACGAAGTAATGTGTTAGCTATCTCTTCTAGAAATGAAGTCTAGGAAAATGCCCTGATGCTGAACAACTCTCCTCCAACGTCTGCCACTGCAGTTGGCTAGGCGCCACCACGTATCCATGAGACTACGCGTGGTGACATGCACATTTCCTGACACAAGTATGTGACATGGCTGTACGACCCTACACGACTGGGAGGAATAGGTCTTGCCAGGCGCTAGCCATGGGGCCATGAAAATTGTACATTGCGTGGAGTACTGTCCCCTGAAACCATCGATTCCACATCTGTATCACAGTCGAGCGACGTCGACCCCCTCCTTCCTCCTCTCCCCTACGTGAGTACAAGATATGTGACATGGATGTACGAGCCTACACATTTGGCAAAAACAGGTCGTATCGGCGCTGGTAAAACAGGGACACAGTGGCGTACCTATCATGGGGCTGATAACGTACTGCGCAGACCTGGAGAGTACTGGTTTTTCACAAACCATCTGGGGAGTATTTTCCACAAATACACTACTGGCCATTAAAATTGCTACACCAAGAAGAAATGAAAATGATAAACGGGTATATTGTACTAGAACTGACATGTGATTACATATATTCCCCATCTGTTTACTCAGGGATCGAGGCGTGGCTGCTCGATCCGTTACAGCCATGCGGATAAGATGTCTGTCATTTCAACTGCTAGTGATACGAGGCCGTTGGGATCCAGCACGGCGTTCCGTATTGCCCTCCTGAACCCACCGATTCCATATTCTGCTAACAGTCATTGGATCGCGACCACCGCGAGCAGCAATGTATCGATACGATAAACCGCATTGGCGATAGGCTACAATCTGACCTTTATCAAAATCGAAAAAGTGATGGTACGCATTTCTGCTTCTCACACGAGGCATCACAACAACGTTTCACCAGGCAACACCGGTCAACTGCTGTTCGTGTATGAGAAATCGGTTGTAAACTTTCCTCATGTCAGCACGTTGTAGGTGTCGCCACCGGCGCCAACCTTGTGTGAATGCTCTGATAAGCTAACCATTTGCATATCACAGCATCTTATTCCTGTCGATTAAATTTCGCGTTTGTAGGAATTTTAATGGCCAGGAGTGTACGTTAATACTAATAAGAATACCGAACAGAATCTACGTATCTTCCTATACCCTACCTTGCAATGGTACGCGGAAAATAGATTCCACATTCCGTGGCTTTTTTCTGGGACTGGCGCCTTCTCATAGGTTAAGAACTATTCGCTCTTCAACTTACGTACATACTAATTGACTGTACCTTCCGCCGCATTCTGGTCAGTTTTATGTGAGAAAACAAAACAACTTCGCTCTGTTTTCAAATAATGGTGATAATGCAACACTTCACGCAACAAAATGTTCAAATGTTTGTATAGCTTATGGGACTTAACTACGGGGTCATCAGTCCCTAAACTTACAAACTACGTATGAACTAACTAATACTAAGGACGGCACAAATATCCATGCCCCAGGGGGGATTCGAACCCCCGACCGTAGTGGCGGTACAGACCGTGACTGGAGCGCCTCAGTCCCCTCGGCCACCGCGGCCGGCCTTTACGCAAGCTTTATGTTTCTACGTGCACAGTATTTGTTTATTCTGCCATTTAACGGTTTAGATACATTCACGGATCATGTAGTGATTACTTCGTCACAATAGTGCGTCGCGGCGGAACGGCCGAGCGCATTGAGGCGCTATGATGCGATGCGCGAGGCCATTCCCCGCCGGGGGTTCGAATCCCGCCTCTGGCATGGATGTTTGTATCGCCTTTAGTATAACGTAGATTATAAGTCGTTTGTAAGTTTAGGGACTGATAACCCCGCAGTTCAGTCCCGTAAGCTATATAAACATTTGAACAATAGTGCATTCAATACGCTGCCCTCTAACCCGCTGTCACGATGATAGGCGAAGATGTCGACTTAATTATTTTACTTTTTCCTGGCCAGACCCTAACACATAGTTTATGAAGCCTGGTAAGGGCACGGATCAGTCCACAGTGTTTCATTGAACAAAACCCGACGACTTCATTTTGCTGAAACCACCCCACACGAATATTTTACCTATTTACCTTCTTGAAAGAAAGTGTGACGGTATAGGACAATAGGTGCGACATCCAGTCGTGAGGCTGACACTGTTCACAATGCTGATCCATTCCACAGGGCAGTGACTATCTTCAGCAAGCCACAACGGCATTTAAGTTATGTCACGGTACTTGTTTCTTCGGCCCTGTATGTGCCTTCATGCTAACCCAGCAGAGCAACACGACTGGGATAGACATCAATGGCTGTTCAGTGGCTGTGCCTATTTGGATACACCGATTTATTATTCGTAGATCACCAAGACAAAGCGCTGGCAGCCATGGTGGACGGACGTCCATTTTCTCTGCTTGCTACGCATAGGATGGATCGTGACAAGAAATCCATTCTGACTAGTCTTTACGCTAATGTCAAATTAAATTTCAAACTTCTCCACAGTATCTCGTGACATGGAAGCACGCGACCATGTTAATAGTGATCTAGCCGTCATATGGTGAGGTTAGACCGAAGCGCTGTTTGTGCTCTTCAGGAGGAGGAGGGTATATGCTGCCACCGGGTTTCACCCCCTTCTTTCATTGATCATCATCCAACACAAACATTGCCCTAAACTATACACAAATCCATTATAATACTCTTGACGTCATCGTACAACTCTATCTCGAAATATTAAGGCAAACTCCTAGACTTGTAAAAGTCCTCAGCGTAAGCTAGTTTATGTAGTGTGCAACTCTAGGATCAGATGACCTTAGCAGTTTAATCCCTTAATTACACAAACATTGATCTTCCAAATTGAGATTTTTTTTAGGTTTAAGGGAGGATTCCAACAACGTGCTAAATGAGAAGAAAGAACTGACTAAAGGGCGTTACTGGTTTCATTTTAGCAATACCCTCCTTGAAAAGCAGTTTGAATTAGTGGCATCAGATTTTAGTATTGCTAATCAATTTAGGGATGTATTTTCTATTCTGTGGCTTTGATATTTTTTATAGAAACGTTAGCAAGTTTCTCAGATGTTAGGGCAGTATTATCGTAGCTCACGGTTGATAGTTTTCTTGCCCACGGATTACCTTTGGTATTTTCTATTCTGTGGCTTTGATATTTTTATAGAAACGTTGGCAAGTTTCTCAGATGTTAGGGCAGTATTATCGTAGCTCACGGTTGATAGGTTTCTTACATACGGATTACCTTTGGTATGTGGGAGCAGCTGTCCTGTAGTCTACAGTTGTGCCTCATAATAGTAGTTGCATAAACTTTGTTATTTTACAGTATTTAGGTTCTTTTGCGCTGTCTTTGATAGTCAGTGAAATAATGAGAAGACGTTCATTTATCCACTACAAAGAAGAGTTGCATACATATATACGTTGAGCACCATGCATGTCCGATCATTGCAATAATATTACAGAAATTAAAGCAGATACCACTATTATCGAAGCAATAATTAATAGGAGGTTTACATTTAAACGGTCGTACATGAAATCATAGGGTTGTCGAAATAGTTGCCTATCCGTGACGGTGCTTAGTCATCATTGACTACAAGTATCGATACAGGTCCAATTCTGAAGTTGTAAGGATGCATGTGTGGCACCGAGGCTATTGCTAAAAATTAGGAGATCTAGGAAGGACTCTTAGCAGATTTACTTTGCTGTTTCGGATCATGTACAAATTTAGTAGAATTGTTCACTCCACAAATTTTACAAGTGCATCACACAAGAAAGCTCAATTAAGATACAGCTCCACAACGTTCTTAGATAATGGGTTAATTATCCAAGGGTGTCAGCAGTGCCCGCAGCTAGAACGTCGTTCTGTATCACATTATCGACTTCTCTCCAATGTGCCTCAAAAAAATTCTTCAAAAGGCATCGAAGCCGCGCGGGAATGGACACGCGGTTTAGGTATCACGTCAGCGACCACGCGGTCTCTCCCGCCGGAGGTTCGAGATCTCCCTCGGTCATAGGTGTGTGTGTTGTCCTTAGCATAAGTTAGTTTAAGTAGTTTGTAAGCTTAGGAAAATATGAACACAGTAGTTTGGTCCCTTAGATTTACAAACATTTTTGAAAGGCATCAATAGATTGAGAAGCTAAGTACTGTCAAATTAAGCAATTAGAATTACTGAAAAGTTTGTCTTCATACTTCAACATGTAACACTTTAATCCAGATGTATCTAGATGAAAACTTTCTAATTTAAATGCTTGTTTTATACTTTATATATGTGTTAATGATTATTTATTTTTATATTTCGTAATAATGATTTGTTTATTCATGAGTAATTTTGCTGTAAAGAAAATTGTGATTGCACTGGGTATACGTCGTTAGGAAAAGTAGGGACAATATCTTTGTCAGGAATTTGCATTGCGTTGAGCGTGGTCTTTGACCAGCGAGTAAGAGCGGGTGTGCGCTAAGAGAGAGGAGAGTCGTGTGCTGTCGCTTGAAGCGAGAGGAGAAATAGCCAAGGCGCGGAAACGAGCAGTGCCGTGTCCCAGGTTACCAGACCTATGTTGGCGAATTACTAAGTTGTGGCATGTTTATCCCGTGATGACTGAGGGCAGATGTCACAGGCTTTCATCTCATCGAGAGTCTGCCCAGTAATTGCTCATTGAATGGAAGTGTGCCCGTACCTTCAACATTGTCGACGACAGCGCGGCCGGCTTCTCAACAACGAGGACGTACTGTAAGACCGCTCCAATATTTCCTACCACACAAAAGTTTAGGCAGTTTGTGAGGCGTTTACCCAGAACTCTTATGTTTAGTGATTGAAATAATAACGATGTTTTGAAGTTAAGTAGACGTTCATTATCCCAGTGTAGGGTCCTATCCTGTCCAGTGACGTGAAAACCGAGTGTCGTTGCTAAATCAAAATAATTATTTCAAGTGCCAAGCCAGTAAAACTCGATTTTTCAAAATTAGTTTTCTTTGTGTGATCTCATTAATTTGGTGATGCAGTAATGGACTAAAATTTAATGAAAGATCAGCAATATGCTTTCTTGTTACTGGAGGGTGGCACTAATGTAAACTTGAAGATAAATTTAAAATTACTAGCATTAATTTTGTAATGTTTTGTACTGTTTTTATTGTGTGTCCTCCTGATGGTTGGTTCGTATTTCGGCGTTGTTCATTGCAGAGACTGTATTGCACTAGCTTTGACGAATTGCTTGGGAGTTAAAAACTAAACTCCCAAGCAAAGTGCAAGTTATCAAAATTATTTCAAATGTTTTCCTGCTAATGAAGTAAAATGATACAGGTGAGTAACTGTTAATCTGAGGTGACGACAATTTTTGGGTGCATTGCTTACCTCCAATCAATCAGTCGAAAAATTTACCACTGGTTAGGTTGTTATTGTTATGGTCTTCAATCCGGAGACTGGTTTGATGCAGCTCTCCACCTTACTCTTTCCTGAGCCTTTTAAACTCCTCATAAGAACGGCAACCCACATCCACTTGAATCTGCTTACTATACGCGTCTCTTGGTCTCCCTCTGCGATTTTTACCCCACACTCTTCCCTCCAATGCTAAATTTATGATTCCTCGATGTCTAAGAATGTGTCCTACCAAGCGATCCCTTCTTTTAGTCAGAGTATGCCAAAAATTCCTTTTCTCACCAATTCTGTTCAGTACCTCTTCATTAGTTATGAGATCTACCTACCTAATCTTCACCATTCTTCTGTAGCACCACATTTCAAAAGCCTCTATTCTCTTCCTCTCCGCACTGCTTATCAAATGTTCAAATGTTTGTTAAGCTTATGGGTCTGAACTACGGGGTCATCAGTCCCTAAACTTACAAACTACTTATGAACTACTTACGAACTAGGACGGCACAAATATCCATGCCCGAGGGGGGGTTCGAACCCCCGGTCATAGTGGCCGTGCAGACCGTGATTGGAGCGCCTCAGTCCCCTCGGCCACCGCGGCCGGCCACTGCTTATCGTCCATGTTTCAATCCCGTACACGGCAACACTCCACACAAATGCCTTCAGAAAAGACTTCCTTACACTTAAATTAATATTCGATGTTAGCAAATTTCTCTTTTTCAAAAATGCTTTTCATTTTATTTAAAGTGAGCAAATCACACTTGATTATTTTCGTAGAATGAGTACAGTGGAACTTGTATGATACAATCTTCTGTTGTGTCACATCTAACAAAGAGGTTAGTAGTTCACTAATGTCATGTTCCACAGATAAGTGCCCTCTTGGGCTGCCGACCGTATTTAACCGTTTCTAAATTAATTGCATTATCAATATTTGTGTAGTTACTGTGTGCTCTATTTTCCTACGTACTTCAGTAGATACGTGTTTGACGCTAATTCAAAATGTTCAAATGTTTGTATAGCTTATGGGACTTAACTACGTGGTCATCAGTTCCTAAACTTACAAATTACTTATGAACTATCTTATACTAAGGACGGCACAAATTTCCATACCCGAGGGGGTATTCGAACCCCCGACCGTAGTGGCCGTGCAGACCGTGACTGGCGCGCTGCAGTCCTCTCAGCCATCGCGGCCGGCTGACGCTAGTTGTTCCAACTTTCAACTGGTTGATTTCAATAGAGAGCAGAGTAGGAGGAACGGATGATTTGTTACGATAATTCGTTGTGACAAATCTCCCTTACTATCGGTCTTTTTTTAGCACAATAATTCGGAAAAGATAGTCTTATCACTATTGTTTGAAGACAACATTAATCACGGTTCTTTAACAAATAATTAACCGATAGGAAACGAGCGAGTTACAAACACTTGGAACTGTTAGATACAAACTTTCCTACTAATAGAAAGGAACTTTTTGGAAAGCTTTCCACCAAATATGATAAGGACCTACAAACAGTAACCGTCATATCCTAACGGATATTTCTAAAATACGAGCGTCCTAGTTACAGTTCCTGATCTTCAGTTGATTAGCTGATGAACAATCATCGCGAGGAAAGTATCCCGCTCATATCGGTCTATCTACCTTATGCATATTCATTGTAATGTTGGAGACAACGCCGCACGGTTCATGATGACAGGGACCGTATCGCATTTCAATTACTTCTCTTGGCGATTCCTGATAACTCCTGAGGACTCGTTTGTCCTTCCTCCATAAACTTTACGATACTTACCACCCCGGAACGCCACTTCACATCCACACCTGAGGGTCCGCAGACGCAAAAAAATATATATACATTTTGTTGTGTGGGGGGGGGGGGGGGGGGGGAAAGCGCTCGTTACTCATGTCATTGTTTTTTAATTGCTCCGCTTAACAAGTGGATTTTAATCAGCGTATCCTACGACGCGGGAGTTTTGAGCTCCTTAACGGAGCGAGCAGTCATAAAAATGGAAATCGTCCAGAAAGGGGCAGACAGATGCGCCCTAAGTAGCCCCGGCCGAGCCGGGCGGCTAACCACGAGGCAAATTAATGGAGGCCCCGAGCGGGCTGGACGCGCTGCGCCAGACTTTCACTTGATCTGCAATTAAGACGGGACCCCGCCGGCCGAGCCCAATTTTCCCGAACGTCACAGCTGCGGGCGACTCGTTTCCTTACGGCTGACGGAATATGAACAAATAAAACGATACGGCCGTAAAGGCGGGACCGGAATTTATTGAGTGGTGACATCTGCTCCCTCCGTAACGGAGACGTGTTACCGGCGGCCCCGAGGCTCTGGAGGTGTCTTAACGAGGCGAGCGTACGCGCCGGTTCCGGATGAAGATATTAACAAGTGGCCACGCTTAATGCCACTCATTTACCGGTCCGTAAATTCACGCGCGCCGATGCGTCCAGGCAGGTCTCGGCTTTGGCTGCGCCCGCTTTCTCGAGGCAGATGTTTGCGCGGCTACGGTAGTTTTCCACCGCCAGAAACATCCAAACGCACTGGTGCTACCATATTACATCTACATTTACATGTATCCAGGAAGCCACAGTACGGTGCGAGACATATGGTACCTCGTACCACTACTACTCAGTTCGACTTCCATATAGACCCATTAGATTTCTATCTGATTATGCTGAAGCGATAGCTCCTTACTTAACAGTCATATACAACCGCTCCTTCATAGAAGGATCTGTACCAAAAGATTGGAAAGTTGCACAGGTCACACCTATATTCAAAAAAGGCAGTAGGAGTAACCCACTAAACTACAGGCCTATTTCACTGACGTCAATTTGCAGCAGGGTTTTGTAACATATGCTGTATTCAAATATTATGAATTATCTCGAACAGAACGATCTATTGACCCAAGGTCAACACGGACTTAGAAAATATCGTTCATGCGAAACACAACTAGCTCTTCATTCACACGAAGTGATGGGTACTATCGACAAATCGATTCCGTATTTCTTGATTTCCAGAAAGCCTTTGACACCGCACCTCACAAACGGCTTTTAATCAAATTGCGTGGTTATGGTATATCGCCACAAATTTGCGATTGGATAGGGGATTTCTTGTCAGAGAGGACACAGTTCGTAGTAATCGATGGTAAGGCATCGACTAAAACAGAGGTGATATCGGGCGTTCCACAGGGTAGTGTTATTGGTCCTCTGCTGTTCCTTATTTACATAAACGATTTAGGTGGAAATCTAAGAAGCTCTCTTAGGTTGTTTGCAGATGACGCCGTCATTTAACGTCTAGTAAAATTATCTGAAGATCAAAACCAACTGCAGAACGATCTGAATAAGATATCAGTATGGTGTAAAAATTGGCAATTGACTCTAAATAATGAGAAGTGTGAAGTCATCCACATGAGTACGAAAAGAAATCCGTTAAACTTTGTTTACAAGATAAATCAATCAGATGTGAAGACCGTAAACTCTACAAAATACCTAGGAATTACTATTACTTCAGACTTAAATTGGAAAGAACACGTAGATAATATCGTGGGAAAGGCGAACCAGAGACTGCGTTTTATTGGCAGAACCCCTAAAACATGCAACAGAACTACAAAAGAAACTGCATACACTATGCTTGTTCGTCCATTTTTGGAGTATTGCAGCTCAGTGTGGGATCCTTATCAGGTGGGTTTGACGGAGGACATCGAAAGAGTCCAAAGAAGGGCAGCTCGTTTCGTATTGTCACGATACAGGGGAGACAGCGTTACGGAAATGATACACGATTTGGGATGGGAATCATTACAACAACGGCGCTTATCGCTGCGGCGTGGGCTACTTGCGAAACTCCAATCGCCAACATTCTACTCCGATTGCGAAAATGTATTGTTTACTCCCACTTACATAGGTAGAAATGATCATCAGAATAAAATACGAGAAATCAGAGCTCGAACAGATAGATTCAGCTGTTCATTCTTCCCACGCGCTATTCGAGAATGGAATGGGAGAAAAATAGTATATTTGTGGTTCGATGAACCCTCTGCCAGGCACTTAAATGTGATTTGCAGAGTATCCCATGTAGATGTAGCTGTTGATACAGAGAGGGTAATAAGACTCGTATTATAGACCTTTTGTATCCCATCTTAATATACATGGTGTCCCACTCAACTATTTCACTCCAGATATCTCTGGAACTACAAGAGATATTGAAATAGGACTTTCACGGTCATGAATGTACGGTAGGCCGCGGTGGAGTCGCCGAGCGGTCTAATGCGCCTCGCTACGGAGCGCGCGATTGCTCGGCGTCGGAGGTTCGAGTCCTCCCCGGGGCATGGGTGTGTGTGTTGTGCTTAGGTTAGTTTACCTTAGTTTAAGTAGTTTTTAAGCTACGGATTGATGACCACGCAGTTTGGTCCGATAGATTTACAAACATTTGAATGTACGGTAGGGCCTTATGAAAGTAGGTACTATGAGACAGTCTAAAACGTAAAGAAGTATTATTTTCAATGTAAACTTAGGTTTTTTAATGGATACCCCATATTATTTCTTAAGAAATCAGTAGTATGAAAATTAAAAAAAAAAAAAAAAAAAAAAAAAAAAAAAAAATGGCTTTGGTTGCATCTCGATGCGTCAATTACATTAGGAGAAACGGCGAAGCGAATTTTACGTTTGAAATATATGAGGCGCGGTGCTAGCGCGTGTTCGAGACACGACCGTGAGTCTCGCTTGAGTCTCGGAAACGCGCTATAAAAAAATGTTGGGTCGGTGTAAGTTGATTCCTCACAGGTGCACTGTTGTTGCAAGCATTCAACAACGAAGTTCAAACTGCTTTAGACTAATAAACCAATACTGAGTTGTCATATACACAAATACAAAATCGCGTGACATGACTTGTGACAGTATACGCATGAAGATGTTGCGTCCGTGTTAATGCAACTGTCGGGATCAACTTACAACGACTCAACTATAGTACCGCGACTCATGTATATCAAACGTCAACTTCGCTTCGAAGTTCCTCCGGATGTAACTGAGGCATCGTGATGCAACCAATGCCATTCTTTTTATGATTTTTCATGGTATTGATTGCTTAAGATATAATATGGGGTATCCATTAAAAACATAAGTTTACGTTGAAAATAATACTTATTTACGTTTTAGACTGTCTCATAGTACCTACTTTTATAAGTTCCTTCCGTACGTACATAACCACGAAAGTCGTTTTTCAATATATCTTATAGTTCCAGAGATATCTGAGGTGAAATATTTGATTGGGACACCCTGTTTATAAAAATCGAGGTGTTTGTGCCTATATTTCACTCTGCAGCCAAAACTACACTTCGCAAACGAATAGTGTTTGCATGTAGTAGTAGGTATCAGTCTCCCATGGCGCACTATGGTGGTAGAGGGTTGATAACGATATGGGGGTGGAAGATATGCTAGTTGAAAGTTACCGACTTATATAAAATTCTACGTGTGTGTATGTGTGTGTGTCAATATTTTGCTTTTCAGCAAAAACTACGGAGATCAACGATCTCTCTGTTTTGTTGTAGTACAAAGTCTCCCGTTTACACCATAGCAGTTCCGTGTCGATAACTATAAGTGGTTGGAAGATATAATCGTCAGATTATATAAAATTCGGACGGAAGGTAAGCGACTTTTGAAACTATAATAGCAAAGAGGTTATACGAGTATACAGCGAAAAGTGATGCACATTCATCAGTTGTTTCTCTGCAACAAGTGCATATTGAAGTTCGGAAAATAAAAATACCGAGAAAAATACCAAAGCTATCCATTTGTACAAGACAGAAAACGGCACTGAAAAGTAAATCCACAGACTATAGAAACTTGAAATTTGTAGACGTTGTTTATCTTACGCGGTAGCATCAGCGATTTTTCAATATTTCCATCCTTAAGGGGGTGATATAGGGGGTGAACGGTTTTTTGAAAATACGTTGCTATTAAGGCAATTTTGAAGTAAGAAATACAACACTTCGGATTTAGATTTTTTATTGGAATTTTAAAAACATCTTTTTCGTTATTTTTGGGAAGCAACCATTAATCGGGTAAAATAAGAGAAAATCTTTTAAGGGTGCTACTAAGAGAATTTTTGTGCTAGAAATGCGAAAATTTGGATTTGGAACCACTGTTAGAATTAAAAAGAAAATGTGTTTTGGGATGTTTTGAATTTTGCCATCAATGGTGCACTAGGGCGTGGCAAGTTGTATCAAAATACTTGATTAGGAATGCATTTTTAAAGCTAAATTTATGAATATTTATATTTGGAAGTAGAAACACTCTCCCTACGAACGATAAAAAGCAACTCTGCACAATGGAAGCTTATCCATCAAGATTATATGGCCTACGGAAGATACATAAACCTTTGATTCCTTTAAGACCGATTGTGAGTGCCATAAGATCTCCTACTCATGAGGTGGTCAGGTATCTCAGCTCTATGCTGGAGCCATATTTTGGTAAAACTAACAGCTACATAAAGAACCCTGTACATTTTATTGAAAAACTAAGGGAGAGCAACGTCAGCCCTGGTGATATTCTTGTGAGTTTTGATAGTGTTCTTGTTTACCATGGTCCCTGTAAACGAAGACATAGCGGATGTTCAAATGTTCAAATGTTTGTAAATCTATTGGACCAAACTGCGTGGTCATCAGTCCGTAGCTTACAAACTACTTAAACCTAGGTAAACTAACCTAAGGACAACACACACACCCATGCCCCAGGGAGGAATCGAACCTCCACGGCGAGCAACCGCGCAATCCGCAGCGAGACATAGCGGATATGTTTTCATCTGACATAGTTGCCTTATTCAGACACTCCCTGACTACAACATACTTCCAATACAGCAACGACTCTTATGAGCAAATTGACGGGGTGGCAGCCCTCTTAGTCCAGCTGTTACCAATTTATTTATGGAGTTCTTCGAACAGCGAGCACTGCAGACAGCCAAATTGAAACCAACTAAGTGGTACCGCTATGTGGATGACATCTTCGTAGTATGGACTCACGGTGAATACGAGCTTGACGGCTTCTTGATGCGTCTAAGTGGTATTAATCCCAAGGTTCACTATGAGAAAGAGAGGAATGGCCAACTTAACTTGCTAGATATTTCACTAATCAAACGGGTGGACGGGACTCTGTCCACAAGGCGTACAAAAATGACACTCACACTGATAGATACCCCCACAAGGAGTCAAACCACCATCCAAGACAAAAAAAGAGCAAACAGATGTCACGAAAAACTTGGTGGACAGAGCCAACAAAATTGTGAGCCAGCTTACTTGGAGGAGGAAATAAAACACTTACGGTCGGCCTTCAGGAAGAATGGATATGCTAACAAGGAGATTGATCGACCACTGCGTCAGAAAAGTCCAGATCCAGAAGTACTAACGAACATCGGCAACCATCTAGAAACGTATTACTCCAAAATTACAGATCGAATTGCCAAAGTTCTGGCCAAGCATGGGGTAGAAACGATCTTCAGGCCCACAAAGAAGATCAAAAATTATTTAAGATCGGCAAAAGATGCACGTCACCCCCTAGCAACACCCGGGGTATATAAAATTTCATGTAGTTGTGGTCAAGTATGTATTAGTACAACGAAAAGAAGTGTAAACACCCGTTTAACAGAACACAGAACGAACTGTCGCCTGGAACACACAGAGACGAGCGTATTAACAAGAACATCGGATTACTATGCACGAATTTATAGGGAAGGCATTGAGTTTCAAACACACCAGAACAATGGTAATAGAAAAGAAGAATATTCAAAGTCAGACAGAATATGGATGTTCACAATACGCAAACAAAACGTCAATCGATTGTAAGTAATCGAGAATGACGACAACATCCAGAGATAACCACATAGTGGGATATAACATCATTACCGTTGGCGCCCTCTATGCCTATAAATGCGAGAGCCCCTCTAGCCACATTAGCAGTAGCCAGAAGACAGACTAACTTACACTAAGGACGACACACACACACACACACACGGGTGAGGTAGGACTCGTACCTGTCGCGGGAATGGCCGCCCAGTCCGTAGCATGACGCCTTAAACCACGCGATCATTTCGCGCGGCTCAAATCCTGACAACCTAAATTTCCTGAACAGTGTTTCTAGAAAAGACCGTTGCCTTGCATCCAGGATTTCGCATTTGAATTTCCCGAGCATCCGCGGAACCTCGTATTGATCTAACACTCCAGTAACACCCCTAGCAGCCCGCTTATGAATTTATTCTTCCTTTCAAACGATCCAGTGGCGATCCCAAACATTTAAGAAGTACTCAAAAAGTGGTCACAATAATCTTCTATATGCGCCCCAATGAACCACATCTTCCAAAAATGCTTGTCCATAAATGCTCATTCCATTTCATATCACTATACATTTTTAGGTAAAGGATGTAAATTCATTCGTGATATTTGTTTCGGAACCTTTTACAATTTGTGTAATAAAATTACTGAGCGTTAGTTTCCGGCCTCCCCTCGCAGGCGCAGTGCGGCGCGGCCCGCAGGTAACGAGGCTCGGCTGGGCGGCTCGGTGTGTGCGCTGACAGATGGGCGCCATCCGTCAGGCGCGGCAGATTAGCCGAGGGCCCAGGAATGCGGCACACCGCGCCGCCCAGCCGCCCACGTGCGCCGTATTTGCATCGAGTCGCCGGCGGCCGTTAGCCGGGGGTCGGGTCGCACATACGTAATACCGGCCATCACTCAATGCACACGCGTGCCGCCACGCCGCACAGCGCCTCGTCAATTCCGTATTCAGGCGCCGCGCCGCTCAGCCAATCTGCCCTGCCGCCCACGCCGCCCTCCTCCACATGACGTCTTACCAGACACTTATCAGGGGCGCTTCCCGTGCCGAAATAATGCCCCGTACGTGCGTTCGGATGACTTCTCCTATATCGGGAAAGCCAAATTTAAGATTTTATTCCATGCGATGTTGACTGGAATACACTCTTTCAAATTATGAAATTATGAACGTAGCAGGGGTAGGATATATGAAGCAAAATATTCAACTTGTGCAAAAACCAGACAGTAGTTATTAGAGTCGAAGGCCATGAAAGGGTCGCAGTGGTTGGGAAGAGAGTAAGCCAGGGTTGTAGACTTTCCCTAGCGTTTTTTCTGTCTGTACATCTACATCTACATAGATACTCTACAAATTATGAACGTAGCAGGGGTAAAATATATGAAACAAAATATTCAACTTGTACAAAAACCGAACAGTAGTTATTAGGGTAGTCGAAGGGCATGAAAGGGTCACAGTGGTTGGGTAGGGTGTAAGCCAGGGTTGTAGACTTTCTCTAGCGTTTTTCTGTCTGTACATCTACATCTACATAGATACTCTGCAAATTATGAACGTAGCAGGGGTAAAATATATGAAACAAAATATTCAACTTGTACAAAAACCGAACAGTAGTTATTAGGGTAGTCGAAGGGCATGAAAGGGTCACAGTGGTTGGGTAGGGAGTAAGCCAGGGTTGTAGACTTTCTCTAGCTTTTTCTGTCTGTACATCTACATCTACATAGATACTCTGCAAATTATGAACGTAGCAGGGGTAAAATATATGAAGCAAAATATTCAACTTGTACAAAAACCTGACAGTAGTTATTAGAGTCGAAAGGCATGAAAGGGTCGCAGTGGTTGGGAAGGGAGTAAGCCAGTGTTGTAGACTTTCCCTAGCGTTTTTCTGTCTGTACATCTACATCTACATATATACTCTGCAAATTATGATCGTAACAGGGGTAAAATATATGAAGCAAAATATTCAACTTGTGCAAAAACCAGACAGTAGTTATTAGAGTCGAAGGGCATGAAAGGGTCGCAGTGGTTGGGAAGGGAGTAAGCCAGGGTTGTAGACTTTCCCTAGCGTTTTTCTGTCTGTACATCTACATCTACATAGATACTCTGCAAATTATGATCGTAGCAGGGGTAAAATATATAAAGGAAAATATTCAACTTGTACAAAAACCAGACAGTAGTTATTAGAGTCGAAGGGCATGAAAGAGTCGCAGTGCTTGGGAAGGGAGTAAGCCAGGGTTGTAGACTTTCTAAAAATGTTCAAATGTTTGTAGAACTTATGGGACTTAACTACGGGGTCATCAGTCCCTAATCTTACAAACTACTTATGAACTAGCTAAGACTAAGGATGGCACAAATATCCATGCCCGAGGGGGGATTCGAACCCCCGACCGTTGTGGCCGTGCAGACCGTGACCGAAGCGCCTGAGTCCCCGCGGCCACCGCGGCCGGAGTAGACTTTCTCTAGCTTTTTCTGTCTGTACATCTACATAAGCATTTGACAATGTTGACTGGAATACACTCTTTCAAATTCTGAAGTCAGCAGGGGTAAAATATAGGGAAAGGAGAGTTATTTACAACTTGTACAAAAGCCAGACCGCAGTTATTAGACTCGAAGGGCATGAAAGGGAAGCATCAGTTGGGAAGGGAGTAAGACAGGGTTGTAGCCTTTCTCCGATGTTATTCAATTTGTACATCGAGCAAGCGGTGAAGGAAAGCAAGGAAAAATTTGGAATAGGGATTAAAGTTCAGGGGGAAGAAATAAAAACATTGCGTTTTGCTGATGACATTGTAATTCTATCAGAGACAGCAAAGGACCTGGAAGAACAGTTGAATGGAATGGACAGTGTGTTGAAGAGAGCGTATAAAATGAACATTAACAAGAGCAAAACAAAAATAATGAAATGCGGTCTTAGAAAATCAGGCGATGCTGAAGGAATTATATTGGGCAACGAAACAATGAATGTGGTAGATGAGTTTTGTTACTTGGGTAGTAAAATAACATGCGATGGTCGCAGTACAGAGGATATAAAATGCAGAATGGCAATGGGAAGAAAAGTATTTTTGAAAAAGAGAAATTTGCTAACATCGAATATTAATTTAAGTGTAAGGAAGTCTTCTCTGAAGGCATTTGTGTGGAGTGTTGCCTTGTATGGGAGTGAAACATGGACGATAAGCAGTGTGGACAGGAAGAGAATAGAGGCTTTTGAAATGTGGTGCTACAGAAGAATGCTGAAGATTAGGTGGGTAGATCGCATGACTAATGAAGAGGTACTGAACAGAATTGGTGAGAAAAGGAATTTTTGGCATACCCTGACTAAAAGAAGGGATCGCTTGGTAGGACACATTCTTAGACATCGGGGAATCGTAAATTTAGCATTGGAGGGAAGTGTGTGGGGTAAAAATCGCAGAGGGAGACCAAGATACGCGTATAGTAAGCAGATTCAAATAGATGTGGGTTGCCGTTCTTATGAGGAGATGAAAAGGCTTGCTCAGGATAGGATAGGGTGTAGAGCTGCATCAAACCAGTCTCCGGACTGAAGACCATAACAACAACACATCTACATCTACATAGATACTCTGCAAATTATGAACGTAGTAGGGGTAAAATATATGAAGCGAAATATTCAACTTGTACAAAAACCAGACAGTAGTTATTAGAGTCGAAGGGCATGAAAGGGTCGCAGTGGTTGGGAAGGGAGTAAACCAGGGTTGTAGCCTTTCCCTAGCGTTTGTCTGTACATCTATATCTACATAGACACTCTGCAAATCACATTAAAGTTCCTGGCAGAGGGTTCACTAACTACTTTCATAACTTTTCTCTACCGATCCATTCTCTAATAGCGCGCGGGAAGAAAGAACACATAAATCGTTCCGTTTTTGATCTGATTTCTCTTATTTTAGTGAGATGGTCATGTCTCCCTAAGTAGGTGGGTGCTAGCAAAATATTTTCACATTGAGAAGTACAAGTCGGTGATTGAAACTTCGCAAACAGATCACGCCGCAATGAATAACGTCTTTCTCTTAATGATTTCCACCCCAATTCGTGCAACATTCCCGTGACGCTTTCCCCCCGTGATAAAAGAAAACGAGCTGCCCTTCTCTGAACCTTCTGAATGTCTTTCGTCAGTCCCACCTGGTAAGGGTCCCACAAGGGGCAACAGTACTCCAGGAGAGGACGCACAAGTGTGACGTAGGCAGTCTCTTTGGTGGAGCTGGTGTATCTTCGAAGCGTTCTGCCAATGAAACATAATCTTTGGTTCACCTTCCCCACAATATTTTCTATGTGTTCTCTCCAGTCTAAGTTGTTCGTAATTGTAACTCCTAGGTATTTGGTAGAATCGAGCAAGCTGTGGAGGAATGCAAGGAGAAATTTGGAGAGGGAATTAAAGTCCAGGGAGAGATAATAAAAACCTTACGGTTTACAGATATAGTAATTCTGTCAGAAGGAAGCATAGGGTTTAACGTCCCGTCGATAGCGTGGACATTAGAGACGGAGCTTACGCACGGATTTTCGGGGAATGATGGCGATCGGCCGTGCCCTTTGAAAGGAACCATCCCGGCATATGCCTGGAGCGATTTAGGGAAATCACGGAAAGCCTAAATCTGGATGACCGGAAGTGGATTTGAACCACCATCCTCCCGAATGCGAGTCCAGTGTCTTACCACTGCGCCACCTCGCTCGGTAATTCTGTCAGAGACAGCAAAGGACCTGGAAGAGCAATAAAATGAAATGGACGGTGTCTTGAAAAGAATATATAAGATGAACATTAACAAGAGTAAAACGGGGGTAATTGAATGTAGTTCAAATGTTTGTAAATCTAAGGAACTTAACTACGTTGGTCATTAGTCCCTACACTTACAAACTACTTACACTGACTTAATGTAACTTATGCTAAGGACCACACAGATAACCATGGCCGAGGGAGGACTAGAACCCCGACGGCGAACGGCCGCGCGCAATGCACCTGGGCGTTTTAGTGCCCACGGCTTGGATTGTAGTGTTAGAAAATCAGGTGATGCTCAAGGAATTAGATTAGGTAATGAGACAATAAAAGTAGTAGATGAGTTTTGTTATTTGGGTAGCAAGATAACTTCTGATGGCCGAAGTAAAGAAGATATAAAATGCAGAACGGCTATCGGAAGAAACGCTATTCTGAAAAAGCGAAATTTGTTGACATTCAATATTAGTGTAAGTGTTAGGAAGTCCTTTCTGAAAGCATTCGGCTGGAGTGTAGCATTGTTTTGAAGTGAAACGTGGACGAAAAGGAGTTGAGACAAAAAGATGATAGAAGTTTTCGAAATATGGTACTATAGATGAATGATGAAGATTAGGTGGGTAAATAACGTAACTAATAAGAAGGTTCTCAACAAAATGGGAGAAAAAAGAATTTTCTGGTGTACCCTGCCTAACAGAAGAGGTTGGTGGGACACATTCTGAAACACCAACTTAACATTGGAAGGGAGAGTGTGGGCTAAAAATCGTATCGGAAGACCGAGGGAGTAATACAGTAAGCAGATTCCAAATGATGTAGGTTGCTGTTCTTATTATGAGATGAAGAGGTTTGCACAGGACACGGTAGCATGGAGAGCTGCATCAAACGAGTCTGCCTACTGAAGATCACAACAACACCAGCAACAACGATCCCCATCTTCCAAGACGTCTTATTTAGTCGGAAACCTAACGTGCTGAACTATCCTTCAGAATGGGTCTAAAATATTTTAGATAATTTATGCATTTTAAACAATCGGTATATCTACACGGGGGATATTATTGAACTAAATGAAATAAAATGGTCATAACTTCTGATCTGACACATTCGGGTGCCGGAAAATCCGAAATTCGCGATCTGTAAGACTTTTCACCCTCAAAGGGTGACTGCACAGCATACAATGTTCAGTCACGGAATAAACGGTGTGATATTCCTTGGCCACAGTGACTACCGAACGGCACGTGAAGTTGTTGGAAAATGATTTCATCCCCATTTTCAAACGTGGCACTGTCTTCCACAAGATGTGGTGCATGTAAAACGTAACTCGACTCCCATTAAATCAGTAGTGTGTTTAATAACCCCGAGGAGCACTCTGGGGACCATAATCTGGCTCTGGAGTAGTCAGAAGCCACTGGCATGGGCTTCGATTGGCAGTTGTACTCTCCGGATCTTAACACATGCGATTCCTTTTATTAGGGCTCTGTTAAAGACATGGTGAACAGCAATAACCCTGAAACACGCCCGCTGAATGTGTGGTCGTGTTCAATTTTTGACTTGTTCATTAACCTAAAGTGTTTCTGCACCATTAATATTGTCTATTAGTATGTTAATTATTTTTATTTTATTTATTAATGATCAATTCCCCATGTTTATATATGTTTCCACCCTTGTGATTGAACTTGTGTGTTCATGTGAATGTGGAAGGTTGTTCATAATATTGACTGACTGCCGCGCAATGGCTTACAGTCTCCGCCTCGCGCTTTAGGGACTCGTTTACTTTAATTAAGAACGCATGGCTTCGTTTGTCGTCTGCGCTTGCATCTACTGGGTGCCCAGAGACAAGCTTACTTGGCAAGATGGCGAGGTGGCTGTGTTCTTAGTGTGGTACCAAACTAATCTTGGACGAAAGAGGTGAGAAGAGACCTCTCTGGAAGCCGTTGAAAAGGGTATTATCTTCCTCAGTTAGAGAGGTTTGGTAGACACTATGCTATGAACGCGCTCTGTATGGGTTTTAGCGCGCTCTACATCTGGTGTGTTGTGAGGAAGGTTTTGGCGTGGCCTTGGGCTTCACTCTTGCTGCGACCGTGGAAGTAAGTACTTCGTCAAATCATGCTGAGGGGAAGGCATGCTGTTAGAAAATTGCTTCCTTTTTCATCAGGCAGTCTTGGTTTATCAGTGATAGTTTTCTTGAGTAATTCTTTCGCTATGGGAGGCGAAGTGTTTCTTAATTTACAGAACTCAAATAATTCAGTGTAAATTTAGTATGTGCATTTTCATTTTGGAGATGATTTTGTGCCCAGTTTTTCTCAAGTTAGAATACACGTGTGTGGCCTTCAGCCTTTGTGTAAACTTAGTATATTTAAATTTTCTTGTTGTCTTTTAACTAACGTTTTCACTTCCTGTCTGTATCCGTCAGTATGCTAAATATTTCTCAGATTTTCTTGTTTGATTACGTCTTTCCTGTCTTGTAATGGTCATTACGAAAGCACCTTGTGCTCATTACTTCGGCCTTCAGCCATGCTTTTATCAATACTAGCTTTTCTCTATTAATTCTCACTTGTGCTTAACTTACATATTATAAATTAATTTCCTTTGTAAATTCTATGTAATTCCTTGTGGTCACACACCATGTGGTACTTAAGAATAGTAAGTCATTGCCGCCTCGAACATGAGTTGGTTTGGTGCATAGTGATGTTTAAACTTGTGCTTCAATATACCCGCCATCTTGCCATAAACGCCGCTTACGCTTCGTTTGTCGCTGCTATGAACTGCTGCTGCATGAGTAATGTACTGCAAGCATTATGCATGTGTCTGGCTTTGAATGAATGTGCTTTCATCTATTTATTGTGTGTTTGAAACTTTCCTCCCATGTTGCCTCCATATTTATAAAGAGCAGAAACAATTTTATTACGGGCAGTAATTTTTTGATTTGACACACTATTGTATAAGGTGTGTGCTTAATTTGGTCTTCCCAATTTATTTGCTTGATCATTTTATTGAATAGATGATGATTTAAAATATCAAACTTCTGCTTTATAATTTCATGCTCCCTGTCCCATGTTTAATAATCTATTCATTTATTTTTAACATTAATATTGTGCTTCCAAAAAAGTTGGCTGCTCCTTTAAGGTGTAAGCTGTTAGATAAATTTCCGTTGCGCAAGTGCTATGGCAACTCGTAAAGTAATTTAGAGCAGCAGTGAGCGTTTTTACTTGCATTTGCAGATCTCATCTGCCCGAGATCATACTGAAAGCCACTTTCAACCCCAAATCCATTTCTTTGCTCTAAACAGTGATTCTGGAGGTCATGGACAGCATCGATGTTTTGACACTTCTGTGTGTCATGTGGATTTCCTCTATAAGTCTGCTCCACATCATCGCCACAGAAAGCAAACACATCGAAATACCATAACTATATACGAATATCTGTATTGACGTTTACTTCTTCAATAAAGTCTGTGTACGCCGAAGTTTGTAACTAATTTACATTTTGTTTCATATATACTCCTGGAAAATGGAAGAAGAACATCATGAATTCGTCGACCCAGGACAGGGAAATTTTATTCAGACATTCTTGTGGATGCATACAAAACACGATGACACATAAAGCATAAAGCATAAAGATACTTCCCTTTGCAACAGTGTTCTGCCATGCAATTCCCATTATGATCGATCAATATTTCAAGTGATTAGTGTTTTTTTTATTTATTATTATTTTTTATTATTACAACGTGGGGCTCGGGTAGGTGGATGGGTGGACGTAAATTGACTAGTCTGTGTTGTGAAAAGTAATGTCATATTCACAGAACAATGGGAAGAGGAAAACTTAAACTCTTAACTAATATATGTTACATCAGAAATAATACATATGATTTTTATTGTTAACTCTGTCTTCATTGTTGTTTGTCCAGATTTTCTTTTTTAAAAAAATAATACAGCTCTATGAGCTGCGTTACCGTTTTCTCTCCTGCCTGATTTGAGGAATTGTACAGTTTTGTGACATCTTCCAAGATGTATTGTTCTTCAAAAATAGTCAAACCATCTGCGTTTTTTTCCTTTCTAAAACCAGGTCGGTCAAAAGATTTTTTTCAAAGTGAGTCAAATTTTTTCCTCGCTTATGGCCCATTGCCAAACTCTAACAGCTATACAAACTAATTAACGAAATACTTACTATAATTTTTGCTTTACAAGCATTATTAAAATATCGTGAGACAAACATAATACGGAAATTAATATAAAAACAGCCTCATTTGAATGATTCAATGGAATAAAGAACAACTCTATCATGAACAAATACTTACGAATATGTGTATATTTGCAGTTTATTCCGCTGAAAGTAAGTTGCATATAAACATAATGGTATAATAAATTTCTATTATGGTCTGTTCTTACTATGACAGCCAGTTTTTGACGTGTATCAATTCGGTATGGAGTCTAATGATTCTCACATTTTTATACGTCACTCGTCTTTCTTATATGTGCATATTCTTTTAAGTGTACTTACTTTAGCTTTTAAAAAAACAATGTTTTGATGATTCTTGCCGTTTGTGGTTCAGATGTAGCAACAATTGTGGAATTGGGTTCTACTTTGTTGGAAAACAGTTTGGTTGCTTTTATCGTTATATTGTCATGTCTGTGACGTTTTTCCTTCAGCTACAGATGTGATATTGACTTAGTATGTTAAATACCGTATTTATTGCATTCTATATACGTTTCCTATGTTCCAACCTCACCGATTTTACTGGAATTGTAATGAAGAATACTTAACGTTCCTGCGTATAAATTGACGTCTATCTGCTAATGGGTATGTCTCCGAGGCATTTTTATTTTTAATAGAAAATGAAATTACTCATTTAAAGCCTGTACGTTACATGATGATTGTAAATTAACTGTCCTGTAATATAACGTTTTTTACCTTATCAGGGATCTTATGAAACCTAAGAAAGACAAATGGGGAGCTATTTTGAAATTATTACCTATTTATAAGGCACTACATACGTTCTCTAATATAAAAAGTATGCTGAAGTCAAACTAAACGATACTATTCACACTCATCAACTATGGTATTCAGAAACGTAGCTTGCCGGCCGCTTGGAGCTATAGCAGCGTATAATAAGAATCTGTGGGAGTGTCGTGACTGTATATGTTATACTGTGCTATTAGCTTCGACAGAAGGCGTAGTTACCTCATAGTTAATTAACGGTCGTTGAAATCAGCTACGGGAAACTCAAGGAATTTATTCTGCATGTTAAATTATAACGTGACGATAGCTAACTGCACGGTAACTATAGTTTTCCAGAAACCGGGCATAAATGTGGCTTTAACTAAAGAACTTTGGTAGGAAGAAAGAGTATAGACCACAGACTTACAATGACTCGCCATCTAGATACTAAGACATGTCGTTTTTTACATCGTGAACCTTTTATACACAGAATAATTTCTTCTTATGGTCTATACTCCTTATACCACAGTCTAACATATACCGTCTCGACACTCCCACTGACTTTTGTTATACATTGCGACAGTAGCGTTCCAAGCAGCCGAGAAGCTACATTTCTGAATTCGCTGTTTGAAGAGTGCGAATATAGTCGTTTATGTTGGTTTCAACATATTTTGTACATTAGGGAAAGTATGTACCGACATAAAAATGGTAAAAACATAGTAATTCCACATTTGTCTTTATTAAGTTTTGTAAGTTTCCTGCCACGGTATTAAACAGTTCGTTACAGTACATATTATTTACTATTATCTCGTAACTTACAGGTTTTTACTGAAGAACTGCTTTTTCTTTTAAAAATTTAAAAAAAATGGCTAGGAAACACAAGAAGACCTCCTCTTTGGCAGAAAGACCTGGCTTTTCTACTCAGTAAGGTTAAGGTTTCTTCACAACAAATCCATTACAATCGGTGAGGACAGAACGTAGGAAACGTATGAAAATGCAATAACTACAGTATTTAATGTACCAAATCAGCCACTACAGTTGTAGCTGAAGGAAAAACGTCACAGATGTGACAATCAAACGGTAAAATCAATCAAATTGTTTCCCAACAAAGAAGACACAAATTTCACAATTGTTGTTATAGCTGAACTACAAACGGCAAGAATCTTCAAAACATTGGCTTTTAAAGATAAAGTAATTACACTGAAACGTATATGCGCTTATAAAAAAGACAAGTGAAGTGTAGATGTGTGTGATTCATTAGACTCCATAACAAATTGTTATGCATCAAAAAACTGCCTTTCATACCAAAAACATACCACAATATAAATTTATGTTTATTTTACATTAATATTCCAATTATTTTCAGCGGAAAGAGCTGCAAATATACACATATTAGATACTTTTTGTTGAGGACAACTTTGTACTTTATACCAATGAATCTGTGAAATTCGACTGTTTTTACGTTGATTTCCCGATTATGTATATCTTATGACATTTTACTAATACTGTAAAGTAAAAATAATAGTAACTACTTATTTAATTACGCTAAAAATACTTATAAACAAACATTACTTGCCCACCGCTAGGAGTGCTAGTGTCGTTGCAACTGTCCATTGGTAATAACTTTCCCGACAGTGAGTGTCGCAACTGTATATGTTAAACTGTGTTAATGCCACATATAATATGCACAGGCAACGGCCAAGATTTTGCAAAATTTCGCACTAGAGTTATTGTTAATTGTTAAATTTCACAAAATATGTATTTGACATTCGCAGCATAGAATAAATTCTAAATTGCTGTTTAATATACAGCTACTATAAATTTAAAGTGTAGTAAATCAAAATCTCGTGTGATTCACAGTTTTGGCCGTTTGTAAAAAGAGACACGTGAAAATGGAAGTTTCATTCGTATTATTTCAGCCGTTCTGAAGCGAGTTCATTGTTTCCTGCTTAGATATTCACTGTTGAGGTTCGTAGGCTTTAAATTTAGTATACTTTTCTTATTTCCCAGGATAATATATACTTAAATGAGATCGTTAAGGGTGTGTTTTACTAGGATATCCGGTAAGCATACATATATAATGATGTTTGGAAACAAGAGTGAAATCACGGCTGAACAGTTTAACGGTAAGTCGTCATTTTTAAAAGCGGGCTTTACAACTACTCATAGTTTTATTCCAAGAGTTTGTTAACTGATATTTTAATTCGATAAATGCAATTCATATAAGAATTAAAAGAATGTTTCGAGCTGTCGAAAGCCCTATCTACAGTTTAAAATGTTAGTAATGGAGCTACATGCAACAACAGAGTAAATAGTCGAAATTTTCTGTGCATAATCGAGCTCATAAATTTTCTAAGTTGATTTTATTTCTTTCCGACATAGGAATCTCTTGACGTCGCATAAATTACAAATGTCCACAACTGATTTTGTGCTAACTTTATAACCATGATGATTTCATCGCAAAATAAGTTCTTATTTGAACTGGTATTTAAGCTAGCACGTGTTTAATATACAGCTACTATAAATTTAATGTATAGTAAATCAAAATCTGGTGTAATACACAGTTTTGGCCCTTTGTAAAAACCATTCGGAAAATGGAAGTTTCGTTTTGCTTTTCCAATAGCAGTCCAGTTACAGTTCATACAAATACGGAATGCAAAACAAACATGTAAGCACTTCAAATAGTTCTAATCGTTCCACAAAATCCTTAAAAATAATTACATAATTTCGAAAAGGGCTGCGAACATATGAATCGAGTAACAAAAATTGCGCAGTAGCTCATTATCCAGTCACTTTTGATGTCATCCATGGCTACTCTATGTGTAAAGTCCCTCTAAATATTGGCTTAAAAATTATTTAAAAACCGACAAATAAGACGCAGGAAACTGTGTTTTATATTAATGATTTGAAGTTGCGTGTGCCTTGAATGTACAGTAATGTCTTGAGTTTAAAGCATTTTAAGTTCCTCCGAAAAAGACCTTACTGATTTTCTTCTTTGTAGTAATCCAATCCATGCTTGAGGTCCGGGGTAATGATTTTACCGTCAGAGTGATGTTACACACAACTTCATAACCTCAGTTTTTAGCTGTAAATCATTTGCTGACAACGATACGAACTTAGAGCTAACAGCTAAAAATCCTCATTGAAATTCACCTGAGGTACAGTATGACAAAGATTGTCATTTGTAATGCTACATCAAGAAGGCGTAAAAAGTCTCCAGTAAGACATCCCACCTCTTCTATTTACTGTCGTATCCCTGTTGCCTTACAGAGGATGTTTTATTTATGGGTCGATGACGTTATCCATCTAGTGATGATGCTTCATTAGATACTCATCAACAAGTAAGCACATTAACCTGAATCTGTCGCCACTCTGAACTCCGGCAACCGTTCTATCTGCTGCAAAAAAAATGTTACATCCTCGTTAGCTGCGTTATTAATGACTCGCTATTTATCATTCGCTGATTGACGTGGACGGACGGCTTATATTACTCAGTGACGGTAGGAAACACTTGCCTCGCAAGTCAGGTGTAACCAGCTGGGATCAGTGATCAGATGAGGCAGCAGCTGCTGTTATGAGCAGTTTCATCAAGTCACTTAACAGTTCCCTTACACAACTTCGTGTACGCGTCGATGCGTATCTCCTAACAAGGAGTTGTACTTCTATTTCTCTAATATAATCAAAACTACAATTCATAATGGTAAACCCAGGGACTACAGACGTAGAAAATTACACAATATTCTATGGAGAAACAGTAAAGAACAGTTTTGGCACTGGTTTCAGTGTAAAAAAGACGTTGTACAAAAGGTAAAGAATTTTACGGCAGTGAACCCAAGAATCTCAGTTCAAACTACATCAGTGGAAAACCACCAACTTACCTTTGTGAACTGTCATGCACCAACAGAGTAAAGTGATGATCAAGTAAAGGATACATTCTTGCAGAGCTAGAAGATGGCCTTCCGCGGTGGCCGAGGGGACTGCGGCGCGCCAGTCACGGTCTGCACGGCCACTACAGTCGGGGGTTCGAATCCCCCCTCGGTCATGGATATTTGTGCCGTCCTTAGTTTTAGCTAGCTAGATCATCCCTGAGGCTGTGGCTAAGCCATGTCTCCACCATATCCTTTCTTCCGGGAGTGCTACTCTTGCAAGTTTCGCAGGAGAGCTTCTGTGAAGTTTGGAAAGTAGGAGGCGAGGTACTGGCGGAAGTAAAGTTGTGAGGCGGCATCGTGAGTCGTGTCGGGATAGCACAGTCGGTAGTGCGCTTGACCGCGAAAGGCAAAGGTCCCAGGTTCGAGTCTCGGTTCCGGCACACAATTTTAATCTGCCAGTAAGCTTCTTATCAGCGCACGTTCCGCTGCAGAGTGAAAGTTTCATTCTAGTTCATAAGTAGTTTGTAAGTTTAGGGACTGATGAGGCCGTAGTTAAGTCCCATAAGCTATACAAACTTTTGAACATTTGAGCTAGAAGATGTTATGAATCCCGTCCCTAAAAACAGCTGTAGAATTTTCATTGGCGATTTTAATGCCGAAATTGGAAAGGAGACCAGCTTCACTCCCAAATTCAAATTCAAATGTTTGTTTAGCTTATGGGACTTAACTACGGGGTCATCAGTCCCTAAAGTTACAAACTACTTATGAACTACTTACGAACTAGGACGGCACAAATATCCATGCCCGAGGGGGGATTCGAACCCCCGACCGTAGTGGCCGTGCTGACCGTGACTGGAGCGCCTCAGTCACCTCGGCCACCGCGGCCGGCGCTTCACTCCCACATTAGGCCTTCATAGTCTGCATGAAAATAGTAACGACAACGGAAAATGCCTAATTAGCTGTGCTACTTCCATGGGCATGTTTATCAGTAGCACTAAATTCCCACATCGACAGGTGCACAAAGGAACATGCGTGTCCCCAGTTGGAAAAACAGTCGACCAAATAGACCACATAGCAATTAACACAGAAGTCAGGAATTTGATTACAGATGTGAGAAATTCCAGTGGGGCTGTGTGTGGTTCCGATCATTTCTTGGTTAAAAGTCAACTCAGTCACCCTGAAACCAAACCAGGGAAGTAAACTAGAGAATGTAGCACATTTAGAAATAGAAAAAGTAGCACAGGAAGAAATTAGAAAAGAACGTCAAGTTGAGATCAGGAATCTTTTCTCGGTACTGCCGGAAACAGAGGGCCAGATGTAAATCAGCATAGGGAAGAAATTAGAAATGTGGTTACTAAGGCTGCAGCAGCAGTCACTGGAAAAAGAGTGGCGAGGAAGAAGAAATGGTTCAACGAGGACTGTGAAGAGGCAGTCAACAGGAGAGGAGAAGCTCGTGATAAGTGGTTACAGTCAGCAACTGATCAGAGCAGTAACGCAGAATTTGACAAAGTCCGAAGAAAAACGCAAGTGGTATTACGGAGAGAAAAGAGAAAGTGGGGTTATTACAGAAGCAGAAGACGACTTGCAGGGAAGGAGGCTGAAGAAAATGTACAGAAAGGTCAACTATCTGAGGAAAACAAATAAACCCAAAGGAGAGATGCTGACAAATGAATATCAAATTGAAGTATATGGGAAGAATTTTTCGGTGACCCAACGGCACTTTTAAACTTCCCTCAGACAGCAGATCCTGAATACCTACCACCAACCGCAGAAGAGATCAGGAAGCAGATAAAACGGCTTAAAAAGGACAGAAGCCCAACAGAAGATGGCATCAATGCTGAAATAATTCAGGAAGGGGGTGAATACCTTGTTGAAACGTTCAACAAATTAATAGAAACCATTTGGAACACAGAAAACATTCCAGAAGACTGGAGAACTGCACCAGTCTGCCCCATCCACAAGAAGAATGACCGAATGGTATATGAAAACTATTGTGGTACAGTTCTGCTCAATATTTGTTATAAGATCTTCTCAAACTGTCTTCCAGATCGAATCCAACCGTTGGCAGACACCATAATTGTATAACATCAAGGAGAATTTCGGCACGGGACATCCACTGTCGACCAAATCTTTGTCCTACACCAGATCTCAGAAAACAGGTAGGAGTTTGGTGAAGAACTACACATGCTGTTCGTCGACTTCAGAAAAGCTTATGATTGCATTTATCGGAAAAGTATGCTCAAGTGTCTGGAAGAATTTGGTTTTGCTAAGAAAGCCTCACGAACGCTTACACATGGATACTACAGTAAAGGTAAAAATTGGACTACGGCAGGGAGCAGGGAGATGGACTTTCACCTGTTCTTTTCAGCTTCGCATTAGCGAAGGTAATGCGAAAGATGGCATTTAATGCACTCAGAGGAGTCCAGATCGGGGATGTGAACATCAAATACCTCGGATATGCCGATGATATAGTGCTACTATCTGGGTCATAAGAAGAATTAGCAGAAATGGCGGACATTCTGGAAACAACGTCGAGGAAAATTTGGTTTCATATCAACCGTGACAAGACGGAATACAGGGCTCTACGCGGTAAACATAATGGAACTCGAAAACCTCTTCCATCCTTACAGACAACTGAAGGTTTTTATGGTCAAGGAAGGAAGTTCAAATATCTGGGCGTAGTATTCAGACATGGAGCCATCCAGTAAAATGGAAATAAAGGCAAGACTACAGGCAGGTAATCGCTGTTACGGCTGACTTCATGCTCTCCTCAAAACGAGTAGTTTGTCAAGTAGTCTCAAAATAAACATCTACAAAACACTGCTGCAGCCAATAGAACTATATGGATGTTCCACCTAGAGTACAACCAAGAAAGATCTGAATAGACATGATATTTGAAAGGAAAGTCCTCTGGAAGTTTTTTGGACCAGTTTATGATAATGAGAGTAAAGAAATGGAGAATGCGTCACAATACAGAGTTATATGATAATAACAAAGAGCCGAACACCGTGGCTATAATGAAGACACGACGTCTCAATTTGACAGGGCATGTTGCTCGAATGCGGGACAGCCGATGGTCGAAAACGGTAATGAGCACGAAGCCAACCGGCAGAAGGCCCGTGGGAAGACCTGGAACTCGATGGAGTGACTGCACAGCCAAAGACCTTCAAAGGGCGGGACTGCTGAAAGAATGGCAGGAAAGAGCCGAAGACAAGCCAAAGTGGAGACAATCTCTCAAAACAGCGCGTGGTACATTGGGCCAGATAGCGTAAAGGAAGAAGAAATCTCTGATACTGGTACCACTGCAGATATTTTTCTTTTTCTATGTTTTTATTTTAGTCTATATTATAAGAGTTTGCCATAAAGCTCTCTACTACTTGTTGTTAATGAATTGCTTCACAGTTCATCCACCCTCTGACTGGTTTTAGTATCTTTGCTTCCCACACCTAAATTGTCACAACATTCTCGTTTTTCCTATTTGTGAATCTACATACACTAACGGAAATAAAAATTCACTTACGATTTATTGTTGAAACAGTGATGAGGAGTTAATGGAAGACGGGTCGGAAATGAACGTGCCAGTCGTCCATTGCTAGTAACCAGTTGGCAACACGTCTGCGCTCACTAACCCTCTTATCTGTGCTGTGGTAGCACTACGACCTGCTCTTATAATCCGACAATCTCAAGCAAACGTCTGTGCTGCGTGGACTTACGAAACTTCGTCTTCAGATGTGAAATGTTCACGTGACCATTGCAAACAACATCGTTACACAGCTGACGTAGTACGTCCAAATTGGGTGGCAGTTCTTCAAATAATGAAATAAAATAAAACTGCACTCAAAAGTTTTTATGATGCCTCTTTCTGTGCACGCAGAGGATGCCCCATCAAGTGTCCAAATTGAGCTGACAGAACTACAGTACAAGTCAATTTCGACAGACCACCATTACCATTAGTTTACAGTACTGATTTAAATTCCTTTATATATAGCATTTGATGAACAAGAAATCGCCGCGGCGGAGCGACCGATCGCATTGAGGCGCTATGCTACGATGTGCGAAGCCGTTCCCCGTCGGGGGTTGGAATCCCCCCTCGGGAATGGATGTTTGTGTCGTCTATAGTATAAGGTAGTTTATAAGTAGTTTGTAAATTTAGGGCTGATGACCCTGCAGTTAAGTCCCTTAAGCTTAACAAACATTTGAACAAGAATTCCTGAGGATTCATGTCCTTGTCCTAAAATGTGTTGCAATGTTCTGAGCAACGTTCCTTTGTGAACAAACGTTTCCAATTATGAGTATTAACGAAATAAAAACAATGTCAAGTTTAATGAATTGTTTCAAGCTGTATTTCGAATTTTAACTGCCAAAACTATTGTACCTAATATGAGAAAATTAGTTTCTTCATTGCGATGCCAAAGATCAACAAAGAATGTTGAAAATTTGTATAAAATGAGGAGCGTAATAAAACTTGGTATTACTTAAACCATTTTGTAGTGTTACCTTGATACCATAGAATTATAATTTACTTAAAATTATGTTGTGGGTCAAACAATCAAATGCCGCTGACAAATCACAGAAGATACCTGTTGCTTGAAATTTATTATGTAATGAATTCTCGCGGTAGGTGTAAGTAGCCTTTTTGATATTGGAGCCTTTCAGAAATCCAAACTATCTTCTCGACAATATGTTATTTGCGGTCAGGTGGTTTAGAAGGTGCTCGTATATTACCTTTTCTAGAACTTTCGCATACTGAAATCGGTCTCTAGTTTGCTAGCATCTCTCTATCCCATCTCTTGAATAGAGGTTTAATATCCACATATTTCAGCAAAACAAGAAATGTCCCTGAAATGAAGGCTTTCACGACCGGATGTCATAGCTGCTACTAGATCTTCCAGGTTATAAGGCTGTGGTCCATAAAACTTTGTAGTTTTCCATGACGTTTCGTCCAGAGCTGCGAGTCTGACGTCTCAGAGCTGTCACGTTATTAGCATATATAGTCCTTGTCAGAAATAAAACTTCACTATCGTTTGCAAACTGTCAGAGCTAAAACCTGCCAATCATGTAAAGCTACTGTCCATATGTCGCTAAGTATCATAGCTTTTCCTTTCCTATAAAAATTATCCTTATGTTTATATATTTCCGGAAATATTCCAATTATAGTAGAATCGTTACACAAATAACTTAAAATTGTGCTAAACTCACAAGAACACTCCTTAATTAACTCTATATCTACATGGATACTTTGGAAATCAAATTTAAGTGCATGGCAGAGGACTCATCATAACCACTGGAATGCTTTGTTTTTAAAGATTTTGTTATGGAAGCTATTTCTTGTGGTGAAGTGACATATTCATGTTCCTGAAGTTAATTGTAAGTAGCAGTTTAAGATATTCAAGGTCGTTATGTACTGACCCTGACAAACCCATATTATCAGTTACAGAGATAAACTACCTGTTAAATAGATTTGCCACACTATGCCCATCAGTTATTAATGTATCATCTACTAATAAAGCTCTCTGCTGATATTCCTTTTTGGTTTACCAGTGTCCTCTTTCACTACATCTTTTATTGTTTTTATTTTGTTGCCTGGCAATACTATCTGCTTCGTATAATGCATTTGTTCAGATGGCTGAATTACTTTTTTCTAATACTTAGAGGTAAGTACTTATTTTTAGCTAAATAATCAGCATTTGAGCTATTCTTGGCTGATAGATACATTTTTTTTTTCCTTTTTTTCTTTAGTGTCATCCATGGTTTTTTTTTATAGACTTCTGTTTAATTTGAGTTACTTTTAGAGGAAAACAGTTTCCAAAAAGGATACTGACGTTATTAATGAATATGTTATATTTTTCATTCACATGAGCACCATAATCATCTTTTAAGTTCATATATTTGAGCAGTTTTCTAAAATAATCCATTTTTGGTGGATTGGCTACTCTCCTGTATTTAGATCTGGCCGTCTTCAAAACCTGCTTAGAATCTACACCTAAAACAAGGAACTGCATCTCATGCTATTCTGGCCACTAGCTGAAAACCCGGCATCTCCCGGGTATATATTTACTCCAAGTCTTAAGTTAGTCTTTCTCTCCTCCCCCTTTGTCTCTCTGTCCACCTTCTCTCTCTGCCTATCTCCTCATCTCCCTCCCTCCCTCTCTTCATTTCCTCGCCTCCCCTCTCTCTGTTCCTCTCCTGCTACCCCCTCTCTGCCCACCTCCACCTTCCCCTTTCTCGACCAGTCACCTCCTCTTCTCTGTCCAACTTCTCCTCCTCAGTCCTCCTCCAGCTTTAAACAATTGTGTAACTCCATTAACTTTCATTTCTAAGTATATTGCACGGTGTCTTCTGACATGCACCGTATGTAATCTGACATAGGTTTTTACGTTCTTGTATTCTGAATGTTAAGTGTACAAAATTTCCTCAAGATCTGAATAAAACCATAAAGCATCCTCTGTCATGCACCATACGAAATTTTACGTAGATGGTGTCTTTCCAATTTGATGGAAAAGCACAGAGAGAGACAGAAGAGTGTACACATGGCATTTCTACACCTAGAAAAGGCGTTTGACCGAATCCCACACGATCTTATCTGGGGGACGTCTTCATTTCAATGACGTCCCTGTAAAGCTGGGAGCAACTTTTGTACCGCGATTCCACTAGTGCTGTTCAGAGTCCTGTTGGTATCCCTCCGCCCTTCGGTATCACTGTGAGTGTTCATCAAGGTTCTGCCCTTTCACCTTTACAATTCATCCTCTGCATGGATCCGGCAACAGCTGACATACAGACTTCACCTCTGTGGACCCTTCTTTATGACGATGATGTGGTACTTGCCGAACAAACACGCCCAGAACTTCAACACCAGGTTCAAATGTGTAAGGACACGCTGGCTGAAAATGGACTGCATCTCAATGTCCAGAAGACTGAATACTTAGAATGTGGCTCTCAAACCAGAGGCACCATAAGAATCGGGGAAGAAAACCTGGGCAAAAGTATACAAAACCATGGTACATCCAGCAGTAATCTATGGGACTGAGTGTCACCCTATGACGAAACAGGAGCAAATGCTATATACGATGGAAATGAAGATGCTTCGTTGGTCCATGGGGCTGACCCGATGTGATCATGTAAAAAATACAGAAGTCCGGCAAAAATTTGGTGTGGCGCCCATCACTGACAAACTGAGGGAAGCCCGTCTCCGCTGGTACGGCCACGTCATCAGAAAGCAGGACAACTCAGTTGCGAAGACAGCACTCCACATCAACCCAGGAGGAACAAGACCACGAGGACGACCGGCAAAGAGATGGACTGACAAAATCAGGGCAGACATGGACGCTGTTGGTTTAAGGCAATAAGACGTCAAATGGAGGAGACCCAGCAAAGTAGCAGACCCTGAAAGTCGGGATTAATGCTTGGAAAGAGACTGTTTTTCCTCTTGTTTTCCTCTTGTTTTGAAGATTAAGTGTGTAGAGTTTAATTGCAATCATATTAACGGCGCAGCAGCGCATAAAATACGAAGAAACATGATGCGGCAGTTTGCCACGCGTCTAAGTGTTTATGAGATATGACGTCATATCTCATAAACTATAATTAGTACAAATGAATAATTTTGTAGTTGTATTCATTGGCATAAAATGATTCTACTTGTAAAATAGGTTGCAAATGTTATAAGAAACAGAGAAGTAATAAATTTAAACGTCATTCATCAAGCGGCAGTTTTTCACCCATCTCATTGTTCATGAGGATATAGTTCCTGTATTATGTACAGTGATAAAATATCGTCTATTACCTCTGTCATATATTATTAATGTCGACATTGCCGAGGAGCTGAGTGAAGCCAAAAGGACGCACTCCAAGCTGAGAAACAGAGACCATCGCAGATAACAGGCTAAAATGAACCCAAACAAATCTCCTTGTAAACTGCAGGTCCTCAGCCACCGTCCCAGGGTAGAGGATTTCCCTTCGGAGAATAACAAGGTAACTTTAAAAAATATTTAAATGTTTGTTAAGCATGCCCGAGGGAGCGATTCGAATCCCGACTATAGTGGCGATGCTGACTGTGACTGGCGCGCCGCAGACCGCTCGGTCACTGCGGCCGGCAAGGTAACTTCATACAGCGTGTAGACGCTGTTGTAAGATGTTACATAAGAACTTGGTTGCCAAAAGCCACGTCTTAATGTACGTAGCAAAGTTGATACCAGTCCCTGGGAACAGCAACGTCAGTGGTTTCACGAGGGGAAAGGAGGAAAACTGCTAGTTAGCAGTTCCCCACTCTGGAGAAGCCTAAGGCGTAGAACATTGTTGTTGTTAACGTACCAGGTAACACAGTGACGTTTGCTTTTCAGCTGAACAATGTTGCCACCAAGTATGGAGTTCGTTAGTGCAAAAATATCTCCAACCAGGGAATGGCAAAGGGGACAGGGCTGAAACGTGGTTTGCTAGAGGATTCGGGAAGTTGGCAGGCCACAAGTTAGATTGGTTAAACTTGATAGTGACCAATAGGAAATTGTTGGGTACCGGACAGTGGGGAAAAGTAGTGCGCCCACACTAGCCTTTAAAATCCCGGTTTTTCGATCGAGAGAGAGTTCTCAGTCAGACGAGTTGGACGCCGGATCCGTAGCGTTCGCCACCAGCCTCGGGTTAGCTGCACGACAGTCTGTTTCTGGCAAGGAGTGCGTCTTTCATGGAATGCTGCTAGGAAGGGTAGATTATTTGTCCTCCCGTATGTTTTTGTTTTTGTATATGTTACATTTACACCTTATATGGTACACATTACTCGTCTTCACAAATTTAGTTGGTGACTGTGATTATAGTACCAACGTATTGCTTTTAGTATTTGTACAGTCCAGGTATATTTCTATACATGGTTGTAATTTTAGAGTCATTTGTGGCATTTTTGCCCTGTGTTTCAATTACACATGTTTGTTTGTCCTTCGTTGTCTTAATGTTAGAATATTACATTGTTTCTATAAGTAGTTCATTATTACATTTCTGTCAGCCGGAATATGTACCATGCACTTGCTATTAATGTGCATGTTACAGTTTTTCCATACCTGTCTTTACTCGTCCTCTTGTTGTGACACCTTAGTGAGATGTTTTATGTGACTTTATATATTTTAGTTTTTATACATTTTTATTTTATGACATATTAGTTCCGTATGTGACCACGAACAAGTATGTTGCATGTCTCCCTCCTTTGAGTATATGATTCATGTATATATTTTGTGCTGGCCCAGCTTATTTAGTCTTTATGTGCCTATGCCGACAAACATGGCAATGTTTTAATCGCCAAAAACGACTCTGTTTAGTCGTTCACTATAATTCCCTTTGTCAACTTTAAGAGTCTAAATGTCGCTATTATACGATTAATTATTATTATTTAAAAAAAGGAAATAAATGTTAAAGTTGAATACGTTTCTACATATTTTTTGTGTGTTATTGAATAAACGCTTTCATACCTGTATTGTATTTTCAGTGTGCTACCATATATATATATATTGATGTTTTTGCCTTAGACACTTGAATATGTTTGTTTAATACACAGGGACCTGAAGATGCCATAATGGAATGCCGAAACTGGTAGTGAAACAATAAATATTTCTATTATACATACGGCTGTGACTGTTGGTATCCCACTTCCTTCATAGTTCTCAGAGCGTTTCTTTCAGATGATGAGGCCAGCGAGGGTTCGACATTGGAAGACGATATCAGCGGTGAACTTCACCAGAAGTATGACAATAATCAAAACGTGTTTCCCTTCTCACAAGCTGAGATAAATTTGAAAATCAAAGGCTTATAGATGGGGAAGCCGCCTGGCTCTAACAAAATTCCTGCAACTGTCATCATAAAACTTGCACCAAAGCTACTCCTGTACTTGAGCAATTGTACAATGCTTGTCGTGAGCAACAAAAACACTCAAAAATATGGAAGAAAGCAACAGTTGTCATGTTGAAGAAGGATGATGACCGGGATCCTTCATATTCCAAAACTTACCGACCAATCTGGTAATTGATATTGTAGGGGAAAATTCGAGAAGGTATTGTGTGATAGACTGGTGAGCCATCGAATATTGCACGGTCTGAATGAGTATCAATACGGATTCTACAGGGACACGTCCACTCAGGATGATATTAATCATACTCATCAGAGTGTAAGTCTGTGACTGGGATCATGGTTGACACTGCGAGAGCTTCGACGCCTTGTGGTGGCCGTCGCTCTACTCAGTTTCAGGGAGATGGAGTGTCCGCGGTCACTGTATGGGTGTCTGAGGGCCTGCTGCGAAGGGAGATTTGAAGACCTGTTATCGCCTAGGCAGTCTTCTCAAAACAGTGTTACCAATGTGTGCCTTCAAGGCTCAGTATGTGATTCAGTTTTCTGAGATATTAACATGGAGTCGCCGTTTAACATTCTGCAGTAAGAAGCGGCTGTCTTAGGGTGGTAGTGTATGCAGATGATTTGCTCGCGTTGGTGCTGCACCTCGAGACGACAGTTAGAGGAAGGGCCTTAATGTATATGATACATCTTATGGAGTGGTGCACCAGGTCAAAGTAAAGGATCGTACCTGCGAAATCAAGTTACATCTCGTTGAAGGGAAAGTATACAGAGGCCATATCATAAGACTTGTGGGAACTAATAAGACGTAAAAATGTGGCGAGGTTTCTGGTTGTTCACCTTGACCAACGCTTTTCCCTTGTGGGTCACATTCAGCAAGTTTCAAGTATAGCCTTTGTGTAATAAATTGATCTCTATTGGTCAGAAGAGGTTTTATCTTCCACCAAATGTTATTAAACTTTATCATAATAGTTTACTTGCCTCAATTGGGGGTTATGGGAGGGGAGGGCAGTGCCTAAGACCACAGGCTTGATTGGGAGGGCCAATAGCGGCCCTGAGAAAAGTGCAGAGAAACGTAATAAAAAGATCAGTAGGAGTTTTTGGCACCTCATCCAGAGATGGACTCACTGTATCATGGGGCCATGTCCGAAAGATTGATACTATGGCAGCGTGCTGCAATCTGTTGGAGTAAGAGACGTGAGTGTGGGTTGAACACATCATGGGTCGATACTGCCAAAACATCAGGGAATTGAGTAACTATAGCCATCTGGCAAGATCGTTGGGAATACTCTGAAACTGCACGAATAGTATTTTTCTATGTCTTCCTTCTGTCAGAGAAAGGCTGAAGATGAAAATCCACCCAAATCGCGGGCTTTTGCATTTTCTGACGGACCGAGGTCCATATACAGTGCACCTGCACCGGATAGGTAACAGATACAAACAGCATTGTGAACGTAGAACTGTGGTGGACACTTCGGAGCATGTCGTCCTCTAGTGCCCAGTTCACGCACAAGTTGCCTCTGAATTGAGACAAACCATTACCAGCAGAGATATTTGTCGTGCAACCTCACAAACTTGACAGACTTAATATCAACTCACACGCAGCAACACTATAACACGCTGCGTCGTGAAAACTAAGCGAGAAAAGCTGGGTGTAGCTCTGCAAGCTAGTACACTTTGGCAATATCATTAAAGAGTATATCCTGACTGACCACCCCATGAATCTGGGCGTCACTGTCAGGCCGATACTAGGGGTTTTATCACAGAACAACTGACCAAGTTTCCTGTAAAATTTGCAAGCATATTCTTAGTTCAAATATACTAAATTTACTTGAGTTGGATAAGCTTCTTTCTGCTAATCATCACGGGTTTAAGAAACATCGTTCGTGTGAAATTCAGCTTGCCCTTTTCTCACATGACATCTTGCGACCCATGGATGAAAGACAACAGGTAGATTGTGTTTTCTCGATTTCAAAAAGACATTTAACGAGGTGTCACACTGCAGACTGCTAACGAAGATACTAGCATATGGAATAGATTCAGAAATTTGTGACTGGTTGTAAGACTTGCTAAGTAATAGAACGCAGTACGTTGTTCTCGACGGCGAGTGTTCATCAGAGACGAGTGCATCGTCAGGCGTGCCCCAGGGGAGTGCGATAGTACCGCTATTATTTTCTACCTATATAAATGATCTGATGGACAGAGTAACTTGTAATTTGCGGCTGTTTGCTGATGATGCTGTAGTGTATGGGAGGGTGTCGTTTTAATTGACTGTAATAGCAAAATGTAAGGTGATGCACATGAGTAGGAGAAACAATAGCATAATGTTCGAATACAGCATTAGTACTGAGCGTATTGATGAAGTCGCGTCATTCAAATTTCTAGGCGTAACACTGCAGTGCGATGTGAAATGGAACTAACATGTAAGGACAGTTGTGAGAAAGGCGGACAGTCGACTTCGGGTTATAGGGAGAATTTTGGAAAGATGTACAACTTCTGTAAAGGAGACCGTATATAAAACGCTTGTACGACCACGTCTTGAGTATTGCTCAATGTTTGGGACCTACAGCCGATCATTTTAAAGGAATATATGGAAGCGGTTCAGAAGCGAGTAGCTAGGTTCGTTACTGGTAGGTTCGACCAATGCGCGAGTGTCATGAAAATGCTCCGGGAACTCAAACGGGGATCGTAGGAGGAAAGACGACACTGTTTTCGAGAAATTCTGTTGAGGAAATTTAGAGGGCCGGAATCTGAAGCTGAGTGTAGAACGATCTTCCTGTCGCCTACTTACATTTCACGTAATGAATACAAAGAGAAGAGAAATTAGGGCTCTTACAAGGGCATACAGAAATGCTTTTTCCCTCTTTCTATTTGGGAGTGGAATAGGAAAGAAAATGCCTAGTAGTGGTAGAGTGTACCTGCCGCCACGCACTTTACAGTGGATTGCGGAGTCTATATGTAGCTGTTGATGTTGTCGGAGAGATGGGGATGACAGAGGAATGCGTGTTAGACGACTTCCTCGCTTTGCAAAATAAAGGGTTAGGGAGAAGTAAATTGGAAAGAAAATGTGATGTTTCATCTCCTACACAAGTACTGGTGTTTCATTGTAAGATAGTATTTCTTAGAGCACCAGCAGTGGTGGTTAGGATAATAACAACATTTATGTAATTAGTATAAACAGTCAGTGGGTCGCTAAGTGGTAGAACCCGCCCGCGTCATTGGCTTCCTAAGTGGCGGACTTACTAGATTGTAGGCTAACAAGTAGCTTAGCGACCATTATAATATAATTTGCATTATATACCGCTGTAGTTGGAAACAGAGTAGGCTCTGTATTAGTTTCTAGGTTAGAGATGATTTTTGTATTTGTAGATGAAAAAACAGTATCTGCCAATACCATCTCCCAAACCACCCTCTGTAACAACATATCTCCCTATGTGAAATCTTTGCACTAAGAACTTATATCCTCGTCACCCTTACCCAGACACGCATTAGGTTTGAAACTGTTTGTGACCTGGTACTCTGGACCTACCTCTTGCGATGGTGAAGGTCGGGGTGAGAGTTTAAAATAGGGAAAGTTTAATTTTAAAACTCACAACCACCAACTCCTAAACATGCAAAAACACTGGAACTGTGATTGCTATTGTTTGACTCGTTTTCTAGGGGATGATATCACACGTTCGCAGCTTTCCTTCCCTGCATATGATTAACAAAAAAATTCGTAATAAGTTCATGAGAGAAAAGGGTGTACTAACTAGTATTTTGAAAACACGTGAAAGTTCACCTTATGTTGTTTATTTCACAATATTAGAACCCTGTGGCTGATACGTCTGTACGTTAACACATTTATCAAATAAAGTTATAGCTCGTGAGCCCCAAGACAAAATGAATATTTGTCGCAAATTGTTTTCACACCATGTGGCTGTCACAAACACCGTTTATGTTCATGCCTATGCGACGACACGTGTTACATTAACAAATCACAGTCACTTTGATTCAATGAGATGCACACCTTGTTCCACCGGCTAAATATTCACAACACACAGTAGCACTCGATTCAACTTGGTGCAGTCTACGACGAGCAATCACACATGGCAACTGCCACACAAAAATCTATAGTCTCCACTTGGAGATCCACATGCCGACAGTGCAGAGCGACGCCGCCCGCCAGCTACACCACTCGCTCCCGACTCTTCACTTCCTGCCCATGCGCGCGCGCGCCAAAAGCCCAATTGCCGGGTTTTTCCCTACGTCATCAACTTCCCCATGTGAGCTATTCTAACCAACTTGCCAACGTACAGCGCTCAGCCAATACATTTCTAAAACTTTACTTAAAATATAAATAATTACATTACACATTAAACAAATTTCTTCTTATTAGATTTTTATATTGGTATAAACATCCTTTGCACTATTTATTATAATCGTGCAATTTCTTTTATCACAGATAAGTGATTTAACTGAATATTTCAAGATAAAGTACACAAGTTTAATTGAAAATAAAATGAGAAATAGTTAATATATTATTTTTATAAACAAAACATTGCGTACATACATTGCTACCATAATTAATAAGATTAAAATTATGTAACATTTAGTGCATTGGCATGGTCAATGTTTGCAGTGAACTTCATACTGTTTAATTATCAAATGCTATTAATTACCAATATTTCTATTGGGCGGTAATCTCACACTCTTCCTGTTGTAATAGGCCAACACCTGTTCCACATACGCCAGAGACGCACATCGACATCGAAAACAAAGTTCTGTTTACTGACTTGACACAAAATCCTAAGAAAATTTGGTTCAACGTCAAATCTGTAAACCGAGCGAAACCATATGACTATATAATCTGTGACCGTAATGGCTTTAAAACATAGGATGATACGCAAAAGGCCAAAGTACTAAAATTCTTTTTCAAAACGTTCTTCACGGAGAAAGATATAGTTCTTTATCTGAACCTTCGCAAGGATGACAAAATGGAATATTGAAAGATGAGGCGCGGTTTTTTTTTTTTTTTTTTTTTTTTTTTTTTTTTTTTTTTTTTTTTTTTTTTTTTTTTTTTTTTTTAAAGTACCATTTGAACAGAAGTACACAACGAAAGGTTATTTCAAAAGAGGAAATTTATTTTAAGAAAGTACATACTTTACGCTGTTTTTCGACATAGTTGCAATGTTTGTTCAAACATGTATCATGCCTCTCAACCAATTTTAAAATACTCTCTTCATATAATCTTGCCGCCTGTTCCGATAACCAAGAGTTCACCGTCGTTTTGTAAAGCACTGATCTCGACAAGTCAAGAAATTCGTTTGAGAGACCTGTTATTGTGAAGCTCCTGTTCTCACGAACCCTCGCTTCAGCTGAAACCTCCAAATCATCTGTAATCGAAGATGGGCGACCGGAGCGGTCCTCGTCATGGACGTTGTCACAGTCATCTTTCAATTCCCGTACCCACTTACGCACTTTGTCTTTACAGTATCACCGTACACTTCGCAAATCTGTCGATGAATTTCTGCAGCAGACAGGTTCCTTGATGACAAAAAACCATATCACTGAGCGAACCTCACACACGGCGGGCAAGATGATAGCACAGAACAGAACCGTAGAGGTTAGCTACAGAGCTGAAAGTGAGCACACTTGTTCCCGAAGCATGCCGGTAAACGACGCACGCACTCGTTGCAGTACGTGCGCGAACTACTAGTGTCTACAAAAAAACGGAACTTACTTCAAAAACGCGCCTCGTAAATGTGAGAGGGATATTTAAAATCTTAGGGCTGACAGATCGCACTAACATTTCGTTTTCAGTTGTGGAAGTCATCATCGGAGGTAAAGCGGTGAACCGCAAGGAACTCGTGGGCCCGCCGAATATAACAGGCGTTGTAGAGGGCACCACCATCCTTCACATGACCTCGGCTACGTGACTATCTCTGGCAGCAGCAACATTATCAGTAGAAAATAATCAGGTGTCAATCCGCTTGTGCGAGTGTATACAAGATGTAATTAGCTGCATTTACATCGAAAGAAAGATCCTTTATTATGTAATAATGCAAGAATAGGTCCAGCACTGCAAGCAGTTACTTTTATAAAAGATCTGGGATTCACATAATACTGAGCACAGTGATACTTCTGAGTGTAACCGACTTCTTACTAGAAGCGACATATTTTGAGTGTTCTGTGACGTTATTGCTTCAGTTTATTAAATTTATCTTGTGCTCGTGTGTATATTAGATACAGTTTTACGTTAAGTATCTGGTTAGTGTACTCTTCCGCCCTGTGAATCGCGACCGTCTTCTGTCTTTTTTCTCGCGTGTATATTAGATTCAGTTCGTGCTAAGCATCTCGTTAGTTCATTTGTCTGCCGTCTGAAGCCCGACAGTCGTCTGTTTTGTTTTAGTTGGATTAGTACCATCTCTAGCCGTCTTCGTTTACCTTAGTTACCCTCTGTCGAGTCTACACCGCGTCTGTCTAGTATTTCTGGGAATTGTAATCAAGAATAAGGACTGTGACGGCGGTGTGCGGGTGCAGTCTGAGCTGGTGACACTTCGTCCCCAGCTACAAGCTGGTGTCATAGCTTTAGGCCGATCGAAGGGCGTCGTTGTTGTTGGCTGGTCGTCGAAACCGTACGGTTATCCGGCATGGTAATGAGACAGGCACCCCACCCGTTGTTGCGTGGGAGGTCGCTCCAGCGGGTGGCAGGCGGGTAAGACATTCCGGGGGACCGTTTGTGAGTCCTCCCTGGTTCGCCTTGCGAACAGGTTTGAGGCGCTATCTGTTCAGGACAATGTTCCTGAGCCGAATGGTGTGTCTCATCGTGAAGTCACCACGCAGTCTGCAAGCTCTGGGATTTCACAGAGGGCATTTGGTAGCTCCAACGTTAAGCGGGTAATGGAGCCCCTTAGAGAGATGGCTGCCATGGAGGGGAAGAAGGCCAACGTGCACTCCGCGTGCAAACCGGGTGGAGTCATATCAAATGTGGAACTGGTCCTTCCGGATGCCATGAAGGGTACGGAGTGCAGTCAACTGCAGGGGTGGCTCACGTCGGTACTAATGATGTACGTCGCTTCGGATCTAAAGAGATTTTATCAGGTTTTGAGCGGCTATCTGAAATTGTTGAGATTGCCAGCCTTGCATTCAAGCTGAAAGCAGAGCTCACCATCTGCAGCATAGTTGACAGAGACGAGTGGAGGATCTGAAGCAGAGGCTAAGACGGTTCTGCGACCGTGCGGGCTGTAGATTCCCTGAATTGCGTCATTGCGTGAGGGGTTCTGTGTTTCGCTGAATAGGTCAAGAGTCCACTACACGCAGGAAGCGGCTACACGGATAGCGAGGGCTGTGTGGCGTGGACTGGGTGGTTCTTTTGTTTACAGGGCCTCGACAGGGCCTCGGGAATACAAAGGACGTTTTTCAACCTCGAAGGGTGCAGCTCAAAGATAGGACGAACATTGATCTTAAAACCATTGGTCTAACAGTTGTAAATTGTCGAAGCTGTGTCGGGAAAGTACCGGAGCTCATAGAAAGTACTGAATATCAAATAAGTACAGGTACCGAAAGCTCGCTAAAACCGGAGGTAAGCTCAGCTGAAATTTTTACTGAGGGGAAATGGTGTTCAGAAAGGCTAGATTGAATAAAACAGGTGGTGGCGTATTTATTGCTGCCACTTGCGGTTTATCTTGTAGCGTAATTGAAGTAGATAGTCCCTGTGAGTTGGTGTGGGTAGAGTTTATACGTGACAACAAGAATAAATTAATAATTAGCTATTTTAACCGACCTCCTGAATCAGATGATTCGATTGCAGAAATGTTCAAAGAATGCTTGGACCAAATTTCAGAAACGTTCCCCAGGCAAACAATTTTAATTGGTGGCGAATTTAACTTACTCTCGATATGTTAGCAAAATTACATGTTCAAAACCGGAGGCAAGCATAAAATATCGTCCAAAATCGTAGTTAACACATTCGCAGAAAATTATCTCGAGCAATTAGTTCATGATCCCACTAGTAGATAATGGTTGTGAAAATATACTTGACCTCTTAGCAGCAAATAATCCGGCGCAAATAAGGAATAGCAAATCAGGCACAGGGATTAGTGAACTCAGAGTTATTGCAGCCAACATCCAATATCAGATTTATCAAATCTATCAAAAATTATCGAAAAATATATCTTTTCTAAAAAGTAGATAAAAATTCGAATAACGCTATCCTGAGTGAGAATCTCCAGTGTTTCGAAACTAACAATGATAGTGTTGATCAGATGTGCGTCACGTTCAAAGAAATAATATCGACAACTATTGACAGATTTATACTAAACAAATTAACAAAAGTAGGGGTCTGACCCGTCGTGGTACGCAAAACATGTTAGATCACTCTTGCAAAAGCAAACAAAAAAGCATGCCAAATTTAAACTGACACAAATCCCTCAAGACTGACAGTCTTTTACAGAAACTCGTAATTTAACTCGAACTTGAATCCGAGAAGCTTATAACAAATTCCACAACGAAATCCTATCACGTAATTTGGCAGAGAATCGTAAGAAAGTCTGGTCTTACGTAAAGTAAACTAGCGGTAAAACGAAATCGATACATACACTACGCGATAGTTAACGGTGATGCTGTTGATGACAGTTCTGCTAAACCAGAATTGCCGAACACAGCTATCCAAAATTCCATCACGAAAGAAGACGAAGCACATGCTCCAGAATTCGCAGCAAGAACAGCTGCCGATATGTGGAATTTAGAAGTTGGTACCCATGATGTATTAAATTAGCTTAAATCACTTAACAAAAGTAATTCTCTCGGTCCCGATTGTACATCAGTTAGTTTCAGAGAATGCTGATGCAATAGACCCATACCTAGTTATCACATACCACCGTTCGCTCAGCGTACATTCCGCACCCAAAGACTGGAATGTTGCTCGGGTTACGCCAATATTCAAGAAGAGTGATCCACAAAATTACAGGCCTATATCATTGACGTCGGTTTGCAGCAGGATTTCAGAACATCTACTTTCTTAAATAACTGTATATACTATGTATTTGTTCCACAATAATATTTATTTTTGTTGTGAACTAGCTTTCGGCTTCTTAGGCCATCTTCAGCCAACTTAAAACTGCAGATTATCCACATGACACCAGCTGCTATGTTTTGAGTACAAAGATTTTACAAAGATAACTGTCAGTCATAGACTATGTAGTCTTTAAGTATTTTATAAACAGAGACGCCCAACCAAATAAAACTGTAACTAAGACATAACTATACATTAAATTTCAACAAATATGTTGAAACAAACAATGGCCCAGTGAATACTAGTAAGTACAATTGTATATTAAATTAACTTATATGTACGAACAAAAGTAGGAGGGGAACAGGTGAGTGAGGAAGACATAAAAATAAAATGTTGGTGGGGAACAATTACATAAGTTTGTAAGTAACACATGAAAGGAAAAACATTGGAATGTGATTGAGAGACATTACACAATTTCAACAAGCATGGTGGCAGAATTATACATAATAGGTTACTTTAATAATGGTGAATACTGAAACTGGATCTGATCATTGAGAATTAGGTTTGGTTTCTGAGCTTGGCATTTGTTGATAGAATTTCAAGCAATGCTAGCTTTCTGCCTTTATTTTCTCTGTAGAGAACATCACATTCAATGTGAAAGGCATGGCATTCATTTAAGGCATGTTCAGCAAATGTGGGATCTCCAACTCCTCTCATGTTCAACCAGTCCTTCCACAGCATGGTGCATCGTCTGTTATCTATCCCTCGGACCAAGACAGATTTTGATAATGAATTGGAAATAATAAAAGGGATTGCATTCAACAATGGTTACAGCCGTACCCTGATTGACAACATACTCTGTAAGAAAAAGAGACAGAGATGTTAAAATGTTTGTAAATGTATCGGACCAAACTGCGTGGTCATCAGTCCTTAGTTTACAAACTACTTAAACCTAGGTAAACTAACATAAGGACAACACACACACACTCATGCTAAAGGGAGGACTCGAACCTCCACGGCGAGCAACCGCGCGCTCCGCAGCGAGACGCTTTAGACCGCTCGGCTACTCCACCGCGGCAGAGACAGAGAATAATATCACTTTTGCACCCTCCTCAGAAGATACCTAATAACGCAAACAAAAAATGGGCACCAATGTTATATGTTCGTAAAACATCAGAAAGGCTTGGCAGGAAACTTAAGCCCAGAAAATACACCGCAGCCTTTTATAATAGAAATACTATTGCCAACTTGCACTTCAATAGCAAAGACATGATCCACCTTTGGGAAGAAGTGGCATATATATCTTGCAATCTTTGTGGTAAAGCATATGTAGGTCAGTCAGGTAGGACTATAACCACTAGGCTGGCTGAACATGAGAGGAGTTGGAGGCTAAAAAAGAGAGATTCCAACTTTGCTTAACATGCCTTATATGAATGCCATGTCTTTGACATTAAATGTGTTGTTCTCTACAGAGCAGATAAAGACAGAAAGCTAACATTACTTGAAATTCACCCTATCAAAAAACACCAAGCTCAGAAACCAAACCTAATTCTTAATAATCAGACCCAATTTCAGTGTTCACCATTATTAAAGTAGCCTTTTATGTATAATTCTGCTACCATGCTTGTTGAAATTGTGTAATGTCTCTCACCTACATTCCAATGTTTTTCCTTTCATGTGCTACTCACACCATTCTCGTGAAAATCAGCGAATTTTAATATAGGCTATATACTTCAATATTCTCCTTTATTCCAATTCATATACTCCAAACTTATTTAATTGTTCCCCACCAACATTTTATTATGTCTTACTCACTCACCTGTTCCCCTCCTACTTTTGTTCGTATCTATAAGTTAATTTAATATATTATTGTACTTACTAGTATTCGCTGGGCCATTGTTTGTTGCAACCCATTTTTTTAAATTTAATGTATAGTTATGTCTTAGTTACAGTTTTGCTTTAATTGGTTGGGCGTCTCTGTTTATAAAATACTTAAAGATTACATAATCTATGGCTGACAATTTTCTTTGTACTCGAAACACAGCAGCTGGTCTGATGTGGATAATCTGCAGTATTAAGTTGTCTGAAGATGGCCTAAGAAACCGAAAGCTAGTTCACAACAAAAATAAATATTATTATGGAACAAATATGAAGTGTATACAGTTATTTAAAATGTCTATGTTCCATCAAGAACCAACGGAAGTGTCATAAACATTTCGTCAACCACTATGAACTATCTCGAAGAGAACGACCTATTGACCCATAGTCAAAACGGATTCGGAAAGTATCGTTCTTGTGAAACACAGCTAGCTCGTCACTCATACGATGTGATGAGTGCTGTAGAAAAGAGTTGTCAAATAGATACCGTATTTCTAGATTTCCGGAAGGCTTTCGACAGCGTACCTGACAAGCTTCTTCTAAGCAAACTGCATGCTTATGAAATTGTGCTATTCGATTTGTGATTTCCTGTTAGAAAGAACACAGTATGTTGTAATTGACGGAAAGTCATTGAGTAGAACTGAAGTACCTTCTGGCGTTCCCCAGGGAAGTGTTATAGGGCCCCTGCTGTTCCTCATTTTTCTAAACGATTTAGGAGACAATCTAAGTAGCTCTCTTAGATTGTTCGTGGACGGTGCTGTCACTTATGGGTTAGTAAAATCACCAGAAGATCAATAGGAACTGCAAAATGATTTAGATAAAATAACTGCCTGATGCAAAAAATGGCAATTGGTCCTTAATAATGATAAGTGTGAATTCATTCATTTGACTACTAAAAGAAACCCGTTAAACTTCATTTACAGGATAAATCAGTCAAGACTACAGGCCGTAAATTCAACTAAATACCTAGGAGTAGCAATTACGAACAACTTAAATAGGTAAAAACACGTAGAAAATATTGTAGGGAGAGCCAACAAAAGACTACGTCTCGGTATCAGAAAACTTAGAAGATGCAACAGTTCTACTAAAGAAACTGCGTACACCACACTTATGCGTCCTATTTTGGAGTATTGTTGCACATTGTGGGATCCCCACAAAGTGGGACTGAAAGACGATTTAGAGAAAGTTCAGAGAAGGGCAGCTCGTTTCCTATTACCGCGATACAGTGGAGAGAGTGTCACGGGAATGACGCACGAGTTGGGATGGAACTCATTAAACAAAGGCGTTACTTGTTGCGACGAGATCTATTTGCGAAATTTCTTTCACCAACTTTTACTTCCGAACGCGAACATATATTGTTAGCACCCGCCTACATAGGAAGAAATGATCAGATCGAAATCGGGATGGTTTATGTGTGCCTTTTTCCCGTGAGCTATTGTGGAATGGAACTAGAAAAACATCATAAAAGCGGTTCGCTGAACCCTCTCCCATGCACTCCAATGTGACTTGCAGAGTATTTATGTAGACTAGTATTCTCTGTGGTATAAAATCGACCAATTGTGTTTACAATGGTCACTGGGGGTAAAAGTTTATGTATCATGTCGGTGGCCTTGCGTGATTATGTTGGCAACATCAACAACATGATAGACAATCTTTGCCCATTTGTTCGAACCACATAGAACGACTCGATTAGTGTATCGTACAGACCATGAAGTAAACAAATAATGCTGTTCCTGCTTTATGGTTGACAGCATCTTGTATGTACCCTCGTCCGCCCAGTAAATATTATTGCCCTCGTAAAGCGAAGATTCCATGAGAAAACATCAGCGTTGTCAAACGATTGGCTAAAATGAAGACTCACAGGATTCTCGCTATTCAGAATCTGTTGCCAACATTATCATAGGAGGCCGCTGGGATATTTGGTACAATTTTACCGGCACTGGGAGGTATGAAACGGTATCTTTTACGTGTTAAGAAAAATGTCTGACACAATAACAACAATATAAAACGGAAGTATATACTTCTCATGCCATTAGCCTAATATTTGAAATGAACCTACAATTTCGGTGTGCGTATATTTATACAACGCCAAGAAATAATGTTATTTCGATATTGCGATATTCAGAATTCCAGAGCTGACAACATGTCGACTTCGTAGTTCCACCCGTGCACCGCTACATGCCTCTCCCGGCGCATCATCATTTATATCGGCATTCTCGACTTCGTAGTTCCACCCGAGCATCGCTAGATGCCTCTCTCGACGCATCATCCTTTATATCGGCATTCATATGAAAACATCCATTTCCTTTAACCACTCTTAATCACTGCGAAAATGAAGCATTTGAACGGCCTAAGAAAGTGAATTGGAAGCACTCCATGTTTCGATATTCACTTATTTTAATACGTTATTTTAATACTGCAGATGCGCTGCATTACAGCGTGTTTGGTCGGGGCTAACAGCCAATCAGTGAGCTGATTGTTGGAGAATGTAGAAATTTATCCAAGCTGTAGCTAGGAAAATTTCTACTTCCTTTTACCACTTTTAATGACTAAATGCACACATAATATTTATATTCGTGAAATCTACGACAAATAATCTTTCGCGTTATGTAACTTTGATTGGCCTTCTTGTACGAATGTATTAGTAATCTGTACCACAATTTTCGTGTTAGTGTATTTATATATTGACGTATTAGCGTATTTATATAATAATGTAGATGTAGGTTACAAAACACTCATTTGACCGACACTTGAGTATTGCTCATCATTGTGGGATCCGTACCAGGTAGGGCCTGTTATAAGACCCACAGAAGGTCTAACGGAGAGCAACACGCTTCTTTACAGGCTCGTTTAGTAAGTGCGAAAATGCCAAAGCTTTTTCTAAGAGTATTTATTGCCCTACTTCGCAGATTTTTGATCGCCACATCCACCCGCTGCAACATACTTCTGCAACGTACCTTAATATCTTACATACCTGAAACATCCTCATGAATAACACAGTCCACTGGTGAAAACGAATAAAAATCCGCTTGGTAGTTATCCGAGACAGACGCAGCAGGAAACCCTTTATTTATTTATTTTTCGGAACAATTGGATATGTCACACTGCCAATTGCATTCTTATTTTCAGTACCTATATAACGTTACCGTCTCTATTCCATTAATTATTTGAAGTTCCCACCCTCATGAACCACATTCCCCAGGTGGGGTGCTTGCGTGCTTCAACGATACCTTGGGTGTAACCACAACAAAGGGGTATCTGTGGAAAGGCCAAACAAACGTGTGGTTTCCGAAGAGGAGCAGCAGCCTTTTCAGTAGTTACAGGGGCAACAGTCTGGATGATTGACTGAGCTGACCTTGTAACATCAGCTAACATGGCTTTGCCATGCAGTTACTGCGAATGGCTGAAACAAGGTGAAACTACAGCCGTTACTTTTCCCGAGGACATGGAGCTCTACTGTATGAATATATGTTGATGGTGTCTTTTTGGGTAAAATATTTCGGAGGACTACTCAGGAAAATATCGTCATCAAGAGAAACAAAACAGGCTTTCTGCGGATCTCATCGTGTTATGTTCTACCTCTTAATCGGATAAGTAAGTTAGAAAGTTTGAAAACAGTAATGGATAGGTTAAAGTTAGATATGGTGGGGATTAGTGAAGTTCAGTGGCAGGATGAACAGGATTTCTGGTCAGGTAAGTACGAGGTTATAAATATAAAATCTGATAAGTCTGATAAGGAAATAGGAGTACGGGTAAGTCACTATGAACAGCATAGTGAAAGCATTATCATAGCAAAGATAGACACGAAACCAACACCGACTACAGTAGTACAAGTTCGTATGCCATCCGTCTTTGTCCATGATGAGGAGGTCGAAAAAAATGTCTCAGGAAATAAATTATTTAGACATTTAAGGGAGAGAAAAATTGGATTATGATGGTGGCCTGGAACTCTGTAGTAGGAAAGAGAATCAATTGTCCTAGTAAATGTGGTAGAATTTTATTCAGAGCACAATTTAATCATCACGAACACTTGGTTTAATCATCATTTAAGAAGGTTGCATACGTGGAAGAGACCACAACTTTTTTAGTTATAAGTTTTAGATTCAAACGTAAGAGACTGCAAAAAGGTAGAAACTTAAGAAGATGGAACCTGGACAAACTGAAGCAAACATAGGTGGTTGAGGATTTCGAAATAAGTATTGGGCATCGATTAGCCGAAACAAGGGAAGGTAACACGGTAAAGGAAGTACGGAAGGCTCTAAAGTCTAAAAGATTCTGGACATCAAGGAATTGTCAACTAATAGTCGGATCGAAATACGATGATCCCTGGCTCCGTCTACTGTGCTGGAAGACTGTCCTGGCCGTGGAAACAGAATGCAGCCACGTTGCCAAGTAGTTAGTTTGCTGCCGCACAGTATAGTTAACGGTCGCTGTTGTGTGACAGAACTGGCAAAAGTGCACAGCGCAACCGAACGCGCAAAGGGAGACCGAGAGTTCAAGAGTATGTAGGTTATCCTTCCTATTGTCACATGAGTTGCTCGCGAAGTACAAGATTGTCTGCAAGATGTCGATAGCAAGAGCAGTTAAAATAATAACATCAATTAAGGTTAGACATTTCGAGGCAGTAGTAAAAAAAAAAAAAAAAAAAAAAAAAAAAAAAAAACTTATTCTTTTCATTCTCCACTCCGAGGAGTGGAGCGGGCTGTTTGAGATCCGGCCCATAAAGAGTCGCGGTTCTATTCAGCCAATTATCAGACAAGCTGATAGTGGGGCAAAGGGGGAATCCCAATTGGGAATTAGTGGGAGGGGCTTACCAGTTCCGGCATACGCCTTACAACCAAGGAAAACCTCCCGAAAACCTTGGTCGGAACCGGGGGATTGGGACCAATTTAATATATCTCCGGGACTTGCCCCGGACTAAAAATGGATTATCGAGAGAACACGAATGCCCTCACGACAGTCAAAGATCGGACGCCCGAGTTACTCTCGTAATCTCGTAGAGATCAGCTCGACCTACAATGGACAAGCATCCCCCTACAGGAACCGCAACAGGGGGCACGGTGTCCTGTGCGTCGACAAGGTAGTAGTTGCCACAGTGCATATTATTCTACATGACTGCACATTTTGACTGCAAGAGAAAGCTATTTGCTGCCAAGGGAACTGATACTACCGCAAGACATCTGACAAAACGCGTGGTCCAGTGGCGGTGATTTTAACAAAAAAAAAATAATAAAAATTTTAAAAAAAGTGGTCAGCGTCGCAGATAGCTGTGCTGGCGGTCCGCGATTCAAATCCCGCCACTGGCAGAAAGAATTATTTCTTTGTATTTACTATTTCTAGTACGCTGTAGGTGTTTCTTAAGTTTGATGTACTTGTAATTTCCAGAAAATTCTTTCTATGTATAAATAGCGGAGCCTTCCAAGCAGGAGGCAGTTTGTTCAGGGGGTATGCTTGTGTTAGCAATAAACCTGTTCAAGTGTAAACTGTTGTGCTCTATTAACGACCAGCCTTCGAATTCCAGACAACCTGCAGTTATCAACGCAGCGCTCTGCATTTTTAAAGTAATTGGAAAGCATAATAGCTGAAAATATATTAAGTTGTTGCTAGTAGATGTTGTTGTTGTTGTTGTGGTCTTCAGTCCGTGAACTGGTTTGATGCAGCTCTCCACGCTACCCTATCCTGTGCAAGACTCTTCATCTGAGAATACGTTCGGCAACCGACATTCTTTTGACTCTGCTTACTATATTCGTCCCTCGGTCTCCCTCTACTATTTTTCCCCACACGCTTCTTTCTAATGCTAAGTCGACGATTCCTTGACGTCTCAGAATGTGTCCAACCAATCTATCCCTTCTCTTAGTCAGGATATACCAGAAACCCCTTTTCTTCCCGATTCGGTTAAGCACCTCCTCATTAGTTACGTGATCTACCCATATAATTATCATCATTCGTCTGTAGCACCACATATCAAAGGCTTCTATCATCTTTTTGCCTGAACTCCTTATCGTCCACGTTCCACTGCCATACAATGCTGCTCTCCAGACAAATGCTTTCAGAAAGGACTTCCTAACATTTAAATTAATGTTGGATGTTAACAAGTTTCGCTTCTTTAGAAACGCTTTTCTTCCCATAGCCATTCTGTGTTTTATATCTTCTTCACTTCGGCCATCAGTAGTAAGTAATCTTGCTACCCAAATACCAAATTCATCTACTACTTTTATAGTCTCATTACCTAATCTAATTCCTACTGCATCGCCTGTTTTTCTGACATTGCATTCCATTATTTTCGTTTTACTCTTCTTCATGTTCGTCTTATATCTTCCTTTCAAGACACTGTCCATTCCATTCAATTGCTCTTCCAGATCTTTCGCGGTCTCTGACAGAATTACTATGTCTTCGGCAAACCTCAATGTTTTTATTTCTTCTCCCAGAACTTTAATGCCCTCTCCAAATTTCTCCTTCCATTCCTTCACTGGCCTGCTCAATGTAAAGATTGAGCAATATTGGGGAAAGTATACAACCCTGTCTTACTCCCTTCCCAACCTCTGCGTCCCTTTCTTGCCCTTAGACTCTAATAACCGCTGTCTGGTTTTTGTATAGTTTGAATCCAACTCCCTATATTTTACTCCTGCTACCCTTAGCCTATCTTCTAAGATAAGTCGTAATGTGAGTATTGCCACCCGTGTTCCCACATTTCTCCTAAATCAAAACTGATCTTCCCCGAGGTCGGATTCGACAAGTTTTCCATTCATCTGTAAATAATTCGTGTTAGTATTTTCTAACCATGACTTATTAAACTGATAGTTCTGTAATTTTCACACTTGTCCGCACTTGTTTTCTTTGGAATTGGAATTACGATATTATTCTTGAAGTCGGAGGGTATTTCCCCTGTCTCATACATCTTGTATACCAGATGGTACAGTGTTTTCACGACTGGCTCTCCTAACGATATCAGCAATTCAGACGGAGTATCATCTACTCCAGGTGCCTTGTTTCGATTCAAGTCCTTCAGCGCTCTGTCAAATTCTTCTCGCAGTATCATATCTCCTATCTCATCTTCCGCCACTTCGTCTTCCATTTCTAGAATACTGCCTTCAAGTTTATTTCCTTTGTATAGGACCTCTATATATTCCTTCCACAGTTCAGCTTTCCCCTCTTTGCTTAGTACTGGTTTTCCGTCTGAGTTCTTGATATTCATACAGCTGCTTTTCTTATTTCCAAATATCTCTTTTATTTTCCTGTAGGCAGTAACTATCTTTCCCCTAGTTATGCATTCTTCTACGGTTCTGCATTTGTCCTCTAGCCACTTCTGTTAGCCAGTATGCACTTCCTGTTAATCTCATTTTTCAGACGTTTGTACTCCCTTTTTCCTGTTTCACTTGCTGAATTTTTATATTTTCTCCTCTCGTCAATTAAGTTCAGTATATCCTGTGTTATCCAGGGATTTCAATTAGGCCTTGTCCTTCTGCCTATATGGTTCTCTGCTGCCTTCACTACCCTATCTCTCAGAGCTACCCATTCTTCTTCTACTGTATTACTTTTCCCCGTTTCAGCCAATCCTCGCCTAATGGTCCCTCTGAAACTCTCAACCACCTCTGGTTTCTTCAATTTGTCCAGGTTCCATCTCCTAACCTTTCTACCTTTCTGCAGTCTCTTAAGTTTTAATGTGCAGTTCATAACCAATAAGTTCTGGTCAGAGTCTGTATCTGCCTCTGGATATGTCTTACAGTTTAGAACCTGATTTCTAAATCTATTCCTTACCATTATAAAGTCAATCTGGTACCTCCCAGTGTCTCCTGGTCTCTTCCACCTATTCTTCTTTCATGATGATTAAACCAAGTGTTGGTGATGATAAATTTGTGCTCTGCGCAAAATTCTATCAAACTATATCCTCTTTCATTCCTCTTTCCCAGTCCATATTTACCTACTACATTTCCTTCTCTTCCCTTTCCTACTACCGAGTTCCAGTCCCCCATCATAATCAAGTTTCCGTCTTCCTTAACTTTCTGAATAATTTCTTTTATCTCCTCATACATTCTTTCGATATCCTTATCATCGGCTGTGCTAGTTGGCATATAAACTTGCACTACTGTGGTCGGTGTTGGCTTCGTGTCTATCTTTACTACGACAATGCGTTCACTATGCTGTTCATAGTAACTTACCCGCATACCTATTTTCTTATTCATTATCGGACCTACTTCTGCGTTACCAACTGATTTTGTATTGATAACCCTGTACTCACCTGACCAGAAATCATGTTCATCCTGCCACCGAACTTCACTAATCCCTACCATATCTAACTTTAATCTATCATTTCTCTTTTCTAATTTTCTAACTTGCCTAAACGATTTAGGGTTAGAACATTCCACGCTCCGACCCGTAGAATGCCTGTTCTGTTTTTCTTTATGACGACATCCTCCTGAGTAGTCCCCGCCCGGAGATCCGAATGGGGGACTATTTTACCTCCGAAATATTTTACCCAAAAAGACGACATCGTCATATATTCATACAGTAGAGCTGCATGTCCTCGGGAAAAGTAACGGCTGTAGTTTCCCCTTGCTTTCAGCCGTTCGCAGTAAATGCATGGCAAAGCCATGATAGCTGATGTTACAAGGCCAGCTCAGTTAATCCTCCAGACTGTTGCCCCTGTAACTACTGAAAAGGCTGCTGCCCCTCTTCAGGAACCACACGTTTGTCTGGCCTCTCCACAGATACCCCTCCGCTGTGGTTTTATCTTTGGTACGGCTATCTGCATCGTTGAGGCACGCAAGTCACCCACCTCGGCAATTCTGCTATATATATATATATATATATATATATATATATATATATATATATATATATATATATATATATATATAAATTATTTGGGTGTTCGTATCTCTTCTTTAATATTATTATTTTTTGTTTGTTTGTGACAGTAATTAGACTTAAGCGAACTAAAGTTGTTATATAGGGTGTTATAAAATGACTCTCACAAAATTTCGTCCCGCGCATATTTCCGGCAGTAAATGGACTTGAAGATTGAGATGGGTGTGTGTCCCATACGTCTGTGAATTTCAGAATTCCACTAAAACACCAACAATCTTCTAGGGGAAGTAGGGGGTGTCTTGAGGAACAAAATGAGCATGGAAACCCATGCCCGGAAACGCCATTCAACAACGCTACGGAGAGTCCAAATTACAGTCACCAGCTCCTGCCGCTAGACATCCACTCCAGCAACTTCGACGCTCTGTAGCGTCATTGGATGACGTTTCCGGGCATGGGTTTCTATGCTCACTTTGTTTCTCAAGACACCCCCACGTACCCTAGAAGTTTGTTGGTGTAGTAGTGTAATTTTGAAACACACTGACGTATGGGACAATCTCCCATCTCAATCTTCGATGTCTATTTACTGCCGGAAATATGCGCAGGACGAAATTTTGTGAGGCATTTTTTATTGCTAGCATGTGAGGAATCGCGCTGCGAAGCCCGAGTACGCGAATTTAGATCCACCCTCTATAATAAATCAGTTTCAATCAGCGCTGCATTAAGTATTTCGAAAAACCGTATGATTGTTGCCAATGTAAATTTACTAAAACTCAACAGGAAAACCTATGTACCACATGATCGATGTTTCCTAAATACGTACTGGTAATCTAAAAAGCCCATTGCTTTCAAGGAAACAGTAAAACTTTTCAGCATAATAATATGAATCCCCTTCCATTAATTAGAATACTGAATCAGTTAAATTGTTACAAACACAGTATAAGAATATCGTTATGTAATGAAGCCAGTCCTAAGAAATATATTTGTACAGATTAATGAGGAACTCGATACTCTTTTTATAAACGTATAAGATTCACCAATTTTCAGTCATTTCTATATCTAAAGGTTACATATCTGTCGATAAATTGGAAACAACACGTAGATAATGTCGTAGGAAAGGCGAACCAGAGACTACGTTTTATTGGCAGAGCACTTACAAAATGCAACAGAACTACTAAAGAGGCTGTATACACCACGCATGTCCGTCCTTATTTGGAGTATTGCTGCCCAGAGTGGGATCCTTATCAGGTGGGTTTGACGGAGGACAGCGAAAGAGTCCAAAGAAGGGCAGCTCGTTTTGAATTGTCACGATACAGGTGAGACAGCGTCACGAAAATGATAAAGGATATGGGATGGTAATCGTTACAACAACGGCGCTTATCGCTGCGGCATGGGCTACTTACGAAACTCCAATCGTCAACATTCTCCTCCGATTGCGAGAATATGTAACACGACTCCATCATGTCAGTCTATTCACTCTAACTGGTTCATATATGGTGTTCATTCCCAATTTTTCTTTGATTTTCTTATTATGGACACCCTGCTGCCATTGTTCCCAACTATTAGTAACTGAAATCTTTCTTGTTACTTTCATATCTGTAACCTCAACCTTATGAATAAGGAGGGCTGAAGGCACTCACCGAGTAGTTTCTATAAAGAAAATTTTTTAAAAAAAAGAAAGAAAAAAAAACCTAGATCCGCAGTCCCAGAGCTTCCCTCCCTCCCTCCCCCCCCCCCCCCCCAAACTGGATTCACCACTGATGGGCACCGATGTTGGTCCCATCTTTGGCTTCCAAGAGCATGCTCACCTTACTTTGGAAGATTGATAATTAAAAAGAACTGCCAGACTACAAATCTAAAGGTCGCGGGTTCGATCCGCGTCAGGTCCTGGGATTTCCACTTCTTCCACCTCTGGCAGTATTGCTCATGTTAACAATACCGAGTAGCACCGTGGTTCGGAACCCACGTGAAACTGTAGGTCCCCCCATAACTGGCTGGGTAAGTCAGTTAGAAGGTCGGAGGAAGGCAACGGCATACCACCTCCAAACAGGACCATGCCTAGTAAAGCACTGTGGTGTTCAAACCAATCTTCCGATTGTTGACTGCTTTACCTTAGGGAAATTTACTTTCTGGGTGCGCCTCGTATTAAGGGTTACGACAGTTTCAGCTAACCTAAAAAAAAAAAAAAAAAAAAAAAAAAAAAAAAAAAAAAAAAAAAAAAAAAAAGTTCAAATGTTTGGCCGGCCGCGGTGGCCGAGGAGACTGAGGCGCTTCAGTCACGGTCTGCACGGCCATTACGGTAGGGGGTTCGAATCCCCCCTCGGGCATGGATATTTGTGCCGTCCTTGTTCGTAAGTAGTTCATAAGTAGTTTGTAAGTTTAGGGACTGATGACCCCGTAGTTAAGTCCCATAAGCTCTACAAACATTTGAACATTTTCAAATGTTTGTTAAGCTTATGGGACTTAACTACGGGGTCATCAGTCCCTAAACTTACAAACTACTTACGAACTACCGTATCCTAAGCACGGCACAAATATCCATGCCCGAGGGGGGATTCGAACCCCCGACCGTAGTGGCCGTGCAGACCGTGACTGGAGCGCCTCAGACCCCGCGGCCACCGCGGCCGGCTGCAAACCTCCTTTGGCGAATGGTAGACTGGTTCGTTTAACAGGAACTTCCCATTTAAGCAACGCTCTTACCGAAATTGTCCTTCACTCTCACAAATGAGTTCTTATTTGACGGCACATTAAACACGAGTCATCCTTCCCTCGACCGTAGCTGCGTCATCTGTAATGAGCATTTTGCTTGTACGTTGAACATAATGTACTCAGGGGCCACAACCATATGCGTTCAACACCCTCACGCAGCTCCAATACAAGCGTATGCTAATGGCGTCCATTACCGTACGCGGAAAACGAGCTTCCTCTCGCGCCTGCAAAAGTGTGAAACACTGCTCGACAAGAGCGCTGCCTCATTGTTGCCGTCGTTACTGCTCTAGCCGGAGGATTAAGGCCTATCCGTGGCAGCGGGCACTTATTATTACCGCATTATAAACGTCGGCCTCGTATGCCGATCGGCAGTGACACTCGCCGGCGAAAGCGGCCGAGAAAGGTCCCTGCATTTTTAATGAGCAACTGCCAGGTGAGGCGACGACCGCACGACCACAGCGGCTGCCCGCCGACTGACAAAGGCGTGGAGAGCGCGGGGGCAACTTTCTCAGGATGCAGATCCTGCCGCGACTTATCCTTCTCTTTTTAGCGCCGCCCGGCCGCCGTAATAAACGTAATTGCTTCGACAGTCGCCGAGTACAGTGCGTTGTGCAAACGCAAAACCCCGAACGCAGATGTTATAATTTCCGTCGCGCGCGAAAAGAAAGCAAAAGGTGTGTGTTGGGTGGAGGGGGGGGGGAGTGGGTGCGGCCAGAGTCGTGCAGAGCAGAACAAAGGCGTCAACCGCGCCGGGCGTCAAACCGGCGACTAAAAACACCTGTCCGGGGAAAGCGCGGCCGCAATATACGACGGCCACTAGCGGCGGCTTTAGCCCCCTAAATACGGCCCGGTGCCAATACATTTTATCGGAGGCGCGGGGCCCAAATTTAAAGGGAATTTTATACGGCCGCGCCGGCGGGGCGGACTCGTCTTTTACGAGCGCACAAATCCCACATTAACGGCGAGTCTGTTTTTGTGGCGCGGCTCTCATCGGCCGCCGGGGATAAAGACGTCGGGTTTATTGGTGGCGCGGCCTGCAGCCTCCGCTGACCGCACTGAGGACGGCTCCCGTGACACCGACGAAACGCTCCCGGGTTCGCATACCGGCCGCCCACGGCCTGACACTTCCTGTGGCGCAAGTAGAAAACATGTAGACTTTATCCACAATGGCTGACATTAAAATTGCCCAGTGGCGACCAAGAAAAAATTTCCACTATGATGTTGTAGGTCCACTTTAGTTTCTGTTTCAAATATTTCGGACCAAAAAAGAGATAATTAATAAAAAAGGGTAAAGCAGTCAACAGTCCGGAGATTGGTTTGAACACCACACTTCTTTACTAGGCATGGTCCTTTTTGGAGCAAGGTTGCCAACGAGGTCATGATAAAAACCACCGAAGTGACCGTAAAAACTCACCAAAAACCACCGAACTTTCCGAAGTTCCCATGCAAAAAAAAAACTACTGCCTATTCGTTAGTTCTTGACCGATTGATTTGAAATTTGGACGCAACTATGCATTTTAAAGGAGGAGTTTTTATGTTCCTGACTTGTTGTCACCCGGCACTTCTAAAATCCAGTTCTTTATTTCCGGATCATTTTTCTAATCAGACCGAAACTTTTGCACGTAAGGGACTTTAGTTTTCTTCATCTCCATGGGGATTGGAGAAGTCAACACAGAACTAACAGCCTACAAAAATGAACAATAATGAGTCATACCATTCTTAATATCTTTCAACTCTTAAGAATTTTAAATTTTATCCAATAATGTGATACATTTCCTAGTCATTCATCTGTCCATTTATTCGTTAATAATTTCAAATTAGAATAATATTACGTTGTTTTTTTTCTTTTTAGAAATCGATTTCGGTGGGAAGCCACTGACGTTGGCAACCCTGGTTTGGAGGTGGTATGCCGTTGCCTTCCTCCGAGCTTCTAACTGACTTACCCAGCCAGTTATAGGGGGACCTACAGTTTAACGTGAGCAATACTGCCAGAGGGACAAGAAGTGGAAAGTGACAGATAAAAATCCCAGGACCTGGTGGGGATCGAACCTGCGACCTTTGGATTTGTAGTCTGGCATTCTACCACTGTGCTACGGAGCCGCACATAATTAATATAAATTGAAATATATATTAAATAGAAGACTATCAATAAAATTCTTCCGGGTATGAGACCGCGTCGTCATTTTATAAACTCTACCGACGTTTCGGCCGCCTGCAAAAGGGACCGAAACGTCGGTAGAGTTTATAAAATGAGGACGTGGTCTCATACCCGGAAGAATTTTATTGATAGTGACAACAGCCGCGGAACCTACGTTTTCAAAATAGAAGATATCGTAAAAAAATGCAAAATAAAATACATAAAATATCATAACACAATAAATAATTTTTTTAAGTATTTCATTTCATATTACTCTTTTCTTATATAATTTCATTAATTTTTCGATCGAAATATTTACAAAAGTGGGCTGTAAAACAAGCCAGTGCGATTATTATTTTTACAATTTATTTCATCAAATTTTTCTTTGACATTTCGCAACAGTGTTAATGGTTAAATTTTACTTAACGTCTAGCCAGCCTCGGGTAACAATGTTGGCACTCATGTGGCGTTACTGCTAGCCAATGACAACGCAAATGTTTGGTCCTGAAATCTTAGGTTTACGAGGACAGCAACCTGTCAGCCATAAGACAGGAACAGTATTGATTATTTTCAGAATGAAATTTCACTCTGCAGCGGATTGTGTGCTGATATGAAACTTTCTGGCAGATTAAATATATGTGCCGAAACCGGGATTCGAACCTAGGACCTTTGCTTTCGCGAGCAAGCACTTTTTTTTGTGGGGGGGAGGGCTCGATCCACCCCTTAGTGCCCGTCATTCCGGTCGCCATGATTCGCCTTCTTCGGCGTAGGCTCTCATTAGCCTGCGTTGAACCGTGTATGTTTCTATTCTTTAATTCTGCAGGAAAGCTGCTCTCATCAACAGTAACTGATAAGCTGAAGAATCTTCTCTACGTGTTGTCGTTTGCGCCTTTAGGAATAAGAAATGACAAATGATAATTTCTTCAGAACAGTTGTAACACAAGCATTGCACTAGTCTTCTTTGTGCAACCCATGTCGATACGTCCTCCAATCATCTTGATCCCTGGTATTTTTTTGTGTTATTATAAATAATGTAAAACTATAAAAAATGTACACATCGTAACATAAACGCTTCGCTGGCTGTAATAGCACCTCTTCATCCGATGAAATAAATTGAAATAAATTGTTCGACACTTGTACTGAACTGGGGTTAAAATGAGAAATTAAAGAAAAAATAAATTAATACTCTTGGAAAGAAACAAGAAGATGGTTTCTGAAATGAGTCTTCAGTTTTTTTGCCACCATTTTTTTTTTTTTTTTTTTTTTTTTTTTTTTTTTTTTTTTTTTTTTTTTTTTTTTGCTACCATTGCGTACACCAATCAACGTTGGACAGGTCCCTAATTCCACGACCGTTCTGTAGAGCTACTGTTTTAATTTTATTCCGTTTTGGTCCTGAAACGTAAGTGAATGCTGCTAGCTCATTTCCGACAGCGGCAAGTTCTCCTAACGAAGAACAGCTATGCATATGTCGTTTGCATACGCAATACATGGCACAATTTAAGAGCCTATGTGAATCCCTATGCCGTTTCGTACCAAGTTGTTCAGTAAGTGTTCAACCGCCATGGCGAATAGCATCACAGAAAGTGGACATCCTTGATTGACGGTTGGACCGCTCTATTATCACCTCTTTAGTAAAATGGCCATTAAGAAGAAAATGTTCAAATGTTTGTAAAGTCTATGGGACTTAACGACGGGGTTATCAGTCCCTGAACTTACAAACTACTTATGAACTAACTAAGACTACGGACGACACAAATATCCATGCCCGAGGGGTGATTCGAACCCCCGACCGTAGTGGCCATGCAGACCGTGACTGAAGCGCCTCAGTCCCCTCGGCCACCGCGGCCGGTCCATTAAGAAGAATCTTGGAGGAAACATTGGTGGTGATTTTCCTGATTAAGTCTATAAATTTACAGCCAAACCCTAATTTTGCCATGCTCCGGATGAGGAAGGTGTGACACACCGCATCATACGCTTTTTCGGAATCTAAAAATATGAGATCGCCCTGGGCGTTGTTGTCGGCGTGCGTGCAGATGTCCCTCACGTCGCAGGCCGCCGAGATCGCACTTCGTCCCCGGACTGCACTAGATTGATGCCGACAAAGAATTGCATTCATGACAGTTTGCGACCTCTGTTTCATCGATCTTGTGAGAATTTTGAGATCAGCGTTCAAAAGAGTGATAGGCCGCATGCTTTCCACTTCATGGCTCTTCCTTTTTTTTCTTCTTCGGCAAGAGAATTGTAATTCCTTCCTTAAGTGCCTGGGGTATATCTCCCATCTAACAGATATCATTTGCCATATCTTGAAGTGTCGGTCCTAGGATGTGCCAGAAGCGTTGGTAGAACTCGGCGCCGATTCCGTTGTCCAGGTAATTTCCCTTTCTTTGCTCCGTAGACCGCAAGCTTTATTTCGTCCAGCGTAAATGCCTCTTTCAGGTTAGCGTTGTCCTCGTAGGACAGGCGACAGCTCAGTGAGGTAAAGTAGGCGTCAAGGAAAAGTTCATCCACTGATTGCTCCTTGTAAAGGTTACTGTAGTACTCGTAGACATGATCAAGAATATCAAGCTGTTCTGTGACAACGTTCGCGCCATCATCAACCACTGCTTCAATCACCTGCGTCGTTTTGCTATCCGCAGGATGTGATATAACGAAGCTCGTACTTCGGAGGCCACGTTCTTGGGGTGGGACCTTGTAATTAGTTCTTCCATCCGACGTCGTTGTATATGAGTTATTTTTGCTTTGTAGCGTTTGATCCGTATACAGATGACAGTTGTTAGGATATCACCATGGTTGTATAAGTCTCTCAAACATCTGTAATAATATTCTATCGTTTCTTTCTGCCAGAAATTCTTCGTATTAGAGTAACGAATCCGGTGGTGTTGAAGCTGTTGCCACATCACTGTCACCTCCTCTTCAAGTTGTGCATCTTGTAAACGCCTAACATTCAGCTTCCAGTACCCTTTCCCTCGGTTGATTTATTGGTTAATGTAGCACTGATGTGACGCATGGTCTGATATGTTGACCGGAGCTATTTTACAATTCATAGTGTGACTTCGAAGTGCGCCAGAAACATAGATTCTGTCAATCCGGCTGGCAGACTGATCCGTTACAAAGGTATACGCTACACGCTCCCCATGGATGATGTCCCATATGTCATGGAGACGCATACCTTCAATTAGGTGTTGCAGCTCAGTACACCTGTTCGTGTTTGGAGTCTGAGCACTGAGCTATCCCGACACGGCTCAGGGTCCGTCCTCACAACTTCACTTCCGCCAGTACCTCACCTCCTACTTTCCAAACTTCACAGAAGTTCTGAGAAACTTGAAGAACTAGCACTCCTGGCCCGCAAAAGGCGGAGTTCCCAGGTTCGCGTCCCGGTTCCGGCACACAATTTTAATCTGCCAGGAAGTTTCATATCGGCGTACACTTCGCTGCAGAGTGAAAGTTTCATTCTGGAAACATCCCTTAGGTTGTGGCTAAGCCATATCTCCACCATATCCTTTCTTCCAGGAGTGCTAGTTCTGCAAGTTTCGCAGGAGAACTTCTGTGAAGTTTGGAAAGTAGGAGGCGAGGTACTGGCAGAAGTAAAGTTGTGAGGACGGGCCGTGAGTCGTGTTTGGATAGCTCAGTGGTAGAGAGCTTGTCTGCGAATGGCAGAGATCCCAGTTTCGAGTACTCTTACCTGTTCAGCTGTGGCTCGAAGACAGGGCTGAGATGATTAAGCAGCATTCTTTCGAAGACTTAGGTGGCATAGAAGGCACTTAGATGTCACTCAGAGGACTTAAAGATGGCACAGAAGAGATATAGGGCGAAACCTCTTGGAATCACAAGCTGGCTTGCCGAGTTTCAGGATGGCTGTTCAAATGTTTGTAAATCTATCGGACCAAACTGCGTGGTCATCAGTCCGTAGCTTACAAACTACTTAAACCCAGGTAAACTAACCTAAGGACAACACACACACAGATGCCCCAGGGAGGACTCGAACCTCCACGGCGAGCAACCGCGCGCTCCGCATCGAGACGCTTTAGACCGCTCGGCTACTCCACCGCGGCAGGATGGCTGTGTTTCTCCAGATATTAGAAATATTCTGTCGTGTTAGACAGTTATTACAGAATAACAGTAGGCATCCCAAAATCGTAGGCCCGAAATGCTTTATCTGCTCTACCAATATTTTGTGCCTTACCGGATTTTCACTTACTTTTTAATATCAGCTTGCATTTCTTCCATGGTAAAATTGGTTTGTATGTATACTTAGGTATAGCAATGTTTCCAGGGTTCTCAAGTACTTCTGGCAGTCAGTGCAGTCTTCCTTAGTTATACCCACAGGTGTTACTAATCCAGGGGCGTAGGTACGGAAGGGGGAGGGATTGTGCTAAAATTTAAAAAACGACAATTATTTGTGTAATGATTATGAGAGTTAGACTGAAATCTTTGGCAACAAAGAGAGGTACCAGGGGGTCTATAAGTTGTAATCGATGCTTATTTGAGCTTTGGCTTCTTACTTGCTTCGAATGTCTTATGGGTGGCCTTCGTGAGGCCTAGGCAAGCATCGAGTACAACTTTCACCATAATATATCCTAATTAAAAGAAATAAATAAATAAAAATAAAAAATAAAAAAAAGTCATGTAACCACCACGTAAGCATGAATTCCAGTAAGCTGAATTCCAGCCCGAAAGACGCTCCACAGACTGTTTAGAGTACCGCGCGATGCTTGCCTAGAGTGTAACGTAGGCCACCGTTTCTTATGCCTTCTAAATGTATAATACAGAGGATTGATACGTATAAATTACAACAGTTGTAACACTCATATTTTCATATGTCGTTACCCCGGAACCCAGATAATGGCGCCACTGCGTATACTTTCACAATATATCTCTTAATAATAAAACTTAACAAGATACATGGCGGAAAAAGTTATAATAAAGTAGTATCAGCTGGTGAAGCTGTAGTATTATTCTGTACGGAAAAGATACACTTTTAATAAGGTGGCTCCATTCCCCTGGTCTCCCTTATATGTTATTTGTCCGCAGACTTTCGATTTTTTACGACTGATGACAACTGATGACTTGAGCCACGTTTGGTAGTACGGAAGGTATTTCAATATAGTAATCCCTTCAGCGATTACTTTTTCTCTGAAAATTGGCCTTATTCTGCACGTAATTTACGGAATTATAGCTGGGCAACGTCTTCGACAACAGCCAGTATTTCGCAGGTGAATGCCCGTCATTTTCAGAATATACCAGCAAAGACTTCTCTTCATGTCTACAATGTTTTTCAATGATGCTTCGCCGCGGTGGAGTAGCCGAGCGGTCTAAAGCACCTCGCTGCGGAGCGCGCGGTTGCTCGCCGTGGAGGTTCGAGTCCTTGCTGGGGCATGGGTGTGTATGTGTTTGTCCGTAGGTAAGTTTACCTAGGTTTAAGTAGTTTGTAAGCTACGGAATGATGACCATGCAGTTTGGTCCGATAGATTTACAAACATTTGAACATTTCAATGACGCTTCATTCCTTTATCAACTATTTACAAAATTTTCCAAATTCATAGAAACAATCGCAAGTTCGTTTAATGGGCGGGGGTCACAGCTTTGGCACCTATCAACTGTGCGAGGGCACCTCAATATAGCTCTGTCTCTGAACCCCCACCCTCCCCCATAGGAAAAATTTATCTACGCCCCTGTATTAATCAAATGTTCACATGTTTGTATAGCTTATGGGACTTAACTATGGGGTAATCAGTCCCTAAACTTACAAACTACTTATGAAATAGCTAACACTAAGGACGGCACAAATATTCATGCCGGAGGGGGGATTCGAACCCCCGACCGTAGTGGCCGTGCAGACCGTGAATTAGGCGCCTCAGTCCCCTCGGGCACCTGTATTAATCATTTACATGTATGTTGCAGTGGGCAACACTGCAACGTATTGCATTGTGGTTTCGTTAGCCCTCACTCAGCTGCCTCATTTCCTGTAAGATCGCGAGAGCTGCTGTCGACCAGTCGTTAACGACCGTTGATTTACGCTAACCGCGGTTACGCGCGATAAACTGAAAAGACGGCGCAGCGCCACCGAGCGGCCGGCTTTTGTTTCCCGCGCCATTAGCCTTGCACATTCGCGTCAAGTAAGTCATACGTGTTTATGGCCGATAATTGGGTTCGCAGTCGAGCAGCGTAAATATACGTTTAGCGCTGGCAGACTTGCCGCAGCAGTCGGCTGCAGCGGTGTTAAAAGCGGGGCGATAAAACGGACAGAGCCGCTTGCAACGGAAACCGCCCGCCCCGTGCCCGCCGGCGCGACAGATGAGCATCGCCTGCTCAGGCGTGGCCCGCCGCACAGTGCATTCTAGTCGCAACGAGAACTACCAGCGCGTAACATTTTACTACTGTTCCTTCCTGCGTACTTGTCAGCTATATCTTTAAGTTATTGCTCTACAATGCATCCCACTACATTGCAATGGGCCTTGAATCGTGATATTTACCTATCAGGAAGTTCTATGGCAGCATTCGATCCGCAGCAGAGTGGAAAACACCCGTGCTGGAATTATCCTTCGATTGTGGTTGCACGGTGGCTTTATTTCCGTACACACTGTAGGAATAAATTTGGAGTATGTATCAAGTATAGTCCAACACTGCAGTACTGATTTAAGAACACTGCCGAAAAAGAAAAATTGTTGATCCGATGGTCCCAGACGTCACCTAGGGAATAGTATTATTAAAACCATAATTTATTTACTTATCCACTTACTTTGTTCGAAAATCTGCTCTTCTTCAGCTTCACCACTTTATTATCACTAATATATCATAAATTATATATAAAGTTTCAAATATCATTTGCTGCTTTGCTTTTTCCCAGGTGTCCGTTCGTTGTTGTTGCTTCCTACTGGCTTTTAACCTATGTATTGGTGTTTTACTTTGTCTTAAGGTTAGGCTTGTGATTAATTTTCAATGTAGTACTAATTTTGGCTGATTTTTATCTTTTTGGTTTTATGCCACTATCGATTCTTTTTGTTTGTTGTCCAGTCCGTGTGATAGAGAAGAAATTTAAAGACGATAGATAGTAGTTCTGAATTATGAAGCTGGAAGAACTAACAGCCTGAAAAGAAAGGAAGCCGCGGTGGATCAGCCAAATGTTCAAATGTTTGCAAATGTATCGAACCAAATTGCGTGGTCATAACTCCGTAGCTTACAAACTATTTAAACAAAGTTAAACTGACCTAAGGACAACACACACACACACTCACCCATGCCCCAGGGAGGACTCGAATCTCCGACGGCGAGCAACCTAGCGGTCTGCAGCGATGCGCCTTAGACAGCTCGGCTACTCCTACTCCACCGCCGCACGGATTAGCCATGCGTACTGGGTCGCCGTGTTGTGGTGCGCGCGGCCGTTCGCCGTCGGGGGTTCGAGTCCCCCCTCGGACGTTGGCGTTCCTGTTATCCTTAGGTTAGTTTAACTTAGTTTAAGTAGTTTGTAAGCTACGGACTAATAACCCAGCAGTTGAGTCTGATAGACTCACAAATATTTGAAAATTTTTTGAAAGAAAGGAAGTAAGCTGTTAGTTAACTCGGGTTCCTAGTAGGTGTCAGCTACCTAGCGATATAAAGATAGTTATCGCCCCCTGAGGTAAGTGTGTGATAAAAAAGAAATTTAAAGACGTTAATAGTTCTGAATGATGAAGATAGAAGAACTAACAGTGTGAAAAGAAGGGAAGTAAGCTGTTATTTAACTGGGGTTCCTGGTAGGCGTCAGCTACCTAGCGCTGTAAAGAATGTTATCGCCCCCTGAGGTATATACTTTTTATTATTTCCGTGTATAATACTTATTAATGTCAACGATGTTGTATATACCTTTTCTCACCCGTGTTTTTGTGTTGGCTACTTCCACTGCGTTAGAGTGTACAATTCTGATAATTCGGTATGGACCTTCATATATTTCATGAAACTTTTATATTTCAGAGTTTAATTTTGACGATATGTGTCAAGATCGGATTAGGACCAATTCGTCTGTCTGGTATGTTATCTTTCTGATTTGCCTAGCCGGCCGCGGTGGCCGAGGGGACTGAGGCATTCCAGTCACGGTCTGCACGGCCACTACTGTCGGGGGTTCGAATCCCTCGGGCATGGTGATTTGCCTATCGTGTCTGCTCTTTCTTTTATCTGCTGTATTTGTTATCCTTTTTAACGCCAGTTCTCTTTTTTCTTTCAGAGATATTTCATATCGAGGTAGAAATGTTACTATTTGCTCTATAATACTAGGTACCCTTTCGCCTGTTAACAATTCTTGTGGTGGTATTTCTGTGGTTGAATGAGGTAACTCTTTAAGACCCTTTCGAATTCTTCCACATAAGCTATATAAGTGCAGTGTTTTTTAGCAAAATATGTTCTGGATAATCTGTTTAGTTCCCTCATAACTCTTTCGCTCATGTTTGACTGTGGATGGTAAATGGGGATGTAAATGGGTTTTATGTCTACATCCTGTATCATGTGTTTCCACTGTACTGAAACAAATTGTGTACCATTATCACTAAGGATCTTATCCGGCTTACAAACTTTGTTTACATAATCATTTTTTTTCAATCATTTTATATGTTTTGACAGCATATCAAGTACAACAAATAAATATTTATAACCACCTCTTGATGTCGGCAGATGACCATACAGATCGACACATACTTTGTCCAGAACTTTGATAGGTATTACGTTGTACATCTCAGCCTCATACTTACATTAGAAGTTTCTTTACGCGGAGAAGCGTGTCCCGAGACATAGTGGCGTCGACCTGCTCGGCCGTGATGGGAAACACCTGCAATAAGTCCAAAAGTAGTCATCGACCTGGAAGGTCAAGAGTTCTAACGTATCAAAGGTAGGGTCCGGACCGCTTGGTCTGTGAGGCGGAAATGAAGGGTGTAACGGACTCTGGACAAAAAGATGACCCAAAAATGGTATGTTACAGTGGGCAGGGTGGCCAAGGGAGAGGACCGTACTAGCAGGGACTTTCTAATGTTTGTATTGCTTATGGGACTTAACTACGGGGTCATTAGTCCCTAAACTTACAAACTACTTATGAACTAGCTAATCCTAAGGACAGCACAAATATCCATGCCCGAGGGGGATTCGAACCCCCGACCGTAGTGGCCGTGCAGACCGTGACTGGGGCGCCTCAGTCCCCTCGGCCACCGCGGCCGGCTAGCAGGGGCTTGTGGTCGGTTACTAAGCGAAAGGAAACACCATACAGGTAAGGGTAGAACGTTATATATGCAAAAACAATGGCACGTGCCTATTTTTCCATTTGTATTTGGACTGACTCTCAGTCTGTTTTTGAGGCGAAGGCAATCGGCTGCTCAGAGCAATCAGGTAATCTGTGGGAGAGAGTGGCGCCCACACCGTAGTCAGAAGCGTCCACTGCCACCCACAAAGGAAGAGACGGTTGGTAAGGAATCAAATAGCAGGCAGATTGCAATGAGGCGTTCAGGGAACGAAGCACATCCTCACAAGGAGGCAATCATTGGAAGGGGACACCGTTTTTGCACAGCGCTTAGAGCGGTGCGGCGATGGAAGTCATAGAAGGCAGGAATTTCCTGTTGTAGAAGAATTTTGCCGAGAAAGGAACGAAGCTGTGTAAGAGATGTGGGCCGGGGAAAGGCAGGAAGCACTTTGACATATGAAAAGGAGGGATAGATACCATCAGTGGAGATGATATTACCAAGGAACAGAATGAAAGGTTGGAAAAAGGAGCACTTGCCCTTGTTGCACTTTAGACCTGCCTCCCAGAGCTGCTGGAAGAGCACTCACAAGTTGGCGATGTGTTGCTTCGGGGAGGAGCCAGCCACCAAATGTGGTCAAGATAATTGTTACAGCCTGGAACATCGTGGAGAAGTTGCTCCAGTTATATCTGGAAGATCGCCAGAGCACTGGTTATGCTGTACATCAGGCGATGCAATTTGAAGAGACCGGCAGACGTGGATAGGAGGACGAATACCGTGGAGCTATTCCAAGAGAGGAAATACGAGCGCTGGTTCATTGGTGATGAGTAGGAAGCAGAAATGCGGTCGGAGACGCCATTCATTTGTCTGCCATTCCTCTATGTCTTCAGTAAACGCTCGGAACGATGGAAGCAGTGTGGGCGGCAGAGATGGAGGCTTAGAATGCACGTCCTCCGTGAAATCCGTTTAAAGTATTCTTGGGGCTGCTGTGTCAACTACTGTTGATGAGACTGTGTTTGCTGTTGCAACTACTGCTGAGGAGCAGACAGTTTGCGAACAGCCTCTGTTGTAGACCTTGGCTGTCGGAGTCATCAGGCATCGTAGATCCAGCGTCTTCGACAGCCGTATTGTGACCAATGAAATGCTCCTCATAACACACTATCTTATTTTCTTCTTCTAACTCCAATACAAAAGGTAAGGGAACAACCCCAGTCACAGCGTGAGGGATCAAATACCCAGTTTGTCCACGAAATGAAAACAATTTCTCCAGTTCGAAACAACAGTAAATAAACCGCCACCACAACCAATAGTAGAGTTCTGGCAGCGTCTTCTCAGGCTCCGAAGAGAGTGGAGAGCCCTTCTAGAAGAGTGATCCACGATACGGTAGGTTTCATTCGCTGTCGGCGGAGTGAACTGGTGCGTAAAGCCGTTGCTTGGTCTTACGTAGAACTCTGCAGCCAATCCTTGAGCGGCGTAGGGATTTCCCTGTGACAGTGGCGCCACATCAGCGTTCCTTGCTGAGGTGGTGCTCTCTGCAGGAAGTAGTCAATTGGTGGTAACGCAGGAGTAGGTCTGATAATGAATAAGAAAATAGGAATGCTGGTAAGTTACAAAAAACAGCATAGTGACACATTATCGTGGCAAAGATCGACACGAAGACAACACCGACCACAGAAGTTCGAGTTTATATGCTAACTAGCACGGCCGATGATAAGGATATCGAAAAAATGTATGATGACATAAAAGAAATCATTCAGAATGTTAAGGGAGACGAAAACTTGATCGTGATGAGGGGACTGGAACTCGGTGGTAGTAAAGGGTATTGACTGAAATGTAGTAGATGAATATGGACCAGGAAAAGGAATGAAAGAGGAGATCGCATGGTATAATTTTGCGCAGAGCACAATTTAATGATCACCAACACTTGGTTTAATCATCATGAAAAATGGCTGTATAAGTGGAAGAGACCAGAAGAGACTGTAAAATACCAGATTGCCTTGATAATGGTAAGGACTAGATTTAGAAACCAGGTTTTAAAATTATAGACATATCCAGGGGCAGATATAGACTCTGACCATAACTTATTGGTTATGAACTGCAGATTAAAACTTAAGAGACTGCAGAAAGGTAGAAAAATTATGAGATGGAACCTAGCCAAATTGAAGGAATAAGAGGTGATTGAGAGTTTCAGAGGGAGAATTAGGAAAGGATTGGCTGAAAAGGGGGAAAGTAATACATTAGAAAAAGAATGGATAGCTCTGAGAGATAGGGTAGTGAAGGCAGCAGAGGATCATATAGGCAGAAGGGCAAGGCCTAATAGAAATCCGTGGATAACACAGGATATATTGAACTTAATTGATGAGAGGAGAAAATATAAAAATTCAGCAAGTGAAGCCAAAAAAAGGGAGTACAGACGTCTGAAAAATGAGATTGACAACAAGTGCTGACTGACTAAGCAGGAGTGGCTAGAGGACAAATGCAGAACCGTAGAAGAATGCATAGCTAGGGGAAAGATAGATACCGCCTACAGGAAAATAAAAGAGACATTTGGAGACAAGAAAAACAGTTCTATGAATATCAAGAACTCAGACGGAAAACCATTACTAAGCAAAGAGGGGAAAGCTGAACTGTAGAATGAATATATATAGTGCCTATACAACGGAAATAAACTTGAAGGAACTATTCTGGAAATGGAAGACAAAGTGGAGGAAGATGAGATAGGAGATATGATACTGCAAGAAGAATTTGACAGAGCGCTGAAGGATTTGAGTCGAAACAAGACGCCTGGAGTATATGATATTCCGTCTGAACTGCTGATATCGGTAGGAGAGCCAGTTATGAAAATATTGTTCCACCTAGTATGCAAGATGTATGAGACAGGGGAAATACCCTCCGACTTCAAGAAGAACATCGTAATTCCAAAGCCAATGAAAGCAAGTGCAGAAAAATGTGAAAATTACAGAACATCAGTATAATAAGTCACGGTTGCAAAAGACTAACGCGAATTATTTACAGACGAATGAGAAAAAATGTTGAATCTGACCTCGGGGAAGATCATTTTGGATTTAAGAGAAATGTAGGAACACGAGAGGCAATACATTACGACTTATCTTAGAAGATAGACTAAGAAATAGTAAATCTACGTTTTTGGCGTTTGTAGGTTTGGAGAAAGCTTTTGAGAATGTCAACTGGAATACACTTTTCCAAATTCTGAAGGTATCAGGGGTAAAATATAGGGAGCGAAGAGTTATGTTCAACCTATACAAAAACCAGACTGCGGTTATTAGAGTCGAAGGGCTAAAAAGGGACGCAGAGGTTGGAGTAAGACAGGGTTGTAGCCTTTCTCCCATGTTGTTCAATCTGCACATTGAGCTAGTAGTGGAGGAATGCAAGGAGAAATTTGGAGAGGGAATTAAAGTTCAGGCAGAAGAAATAAAAACATTGTCGTTTGCCGATGACATAGGAATTTTGTCAGACACTGCAAAGGATCTGTAAGAGAAATTGAATGGAATGGACAGTGTCTTGAAAGGAAGATATAAGATGAACATGAACAAGAGTAAACCGAAGGTAATGGAATGGAATGTCAGAAAATGTGCCGGAACCTGGACTCGAACCTGGGGCCTTTGCCTTTCGCGGGCAACCGCTCTACCAGCCACGCCGCACCCGTTGCTTAATCTTCACAGATTCTGGTAACTAACCGTTTATTTTGAATTTTGACTGTGTGTCCAATGGACTTCTGTATAATACTAACAACTTGCTCGTTGTACCCCATCTTGCGCATCGTATGTAGTAAGTACGTGTGACTGATTCTGTCGTAAGCTTTTTCGAAATCCAAAAAGACGACTGCGAGCTTACTTTTAGTAATCCATGTTAAGTGGGAGAGGTCCTTGTATTCCGCCAAAACGTGTGCCATCGTTCTTCCGGTGGCCGGGTGTGCATGATATGATCCTAAAACTTTTTAAAGTGAGCTTCATTCTGTCGTTGATTAGACGTGTAAATATTTTAAAAACCGAATTCAATAAAGTTTAGGACGGTACTGTGCCATCATCTTTCATTTAGAGTTTTTGGCACGAGAACCACCATGCCTTCCGTGAAGGTTGATAGTAATTCGCTAATGGACAGGATTTCGTTGTACATCTTATTAAGCTCAGTACTAATGACGTCCCAGAAGCCCACATAAAATTCATTTGGCAAGCCATCTGTTCCAGCGGCCTTGTTACGTGGCGCGTGCTTTAACACTGCTTTCACCTCTTCGTCAGTAAATTCTTCTAAAATAGATATGTTATCTTCTTGAGTTAGTTGAGTTGTAACCTCGGATAACAGATCCTCTTCTTCGGTGGCTTGGTACAGTGATTCGGAGTTGAGTTGTTGAAAGTAATTCAGAATGCACTGTTTTAACGCCCGTTGGTCACTGTATACATAGCCCTGCTCGTCTTTGATGTTGGTTATTATTTTTTGCTTCGCTCTCTTTGATTCACGAACTATGTGGTAAATTGACGCGTCTTCATTGCAGAGATCATTTAAGTTGCGTGCGTGTACTATCATGCCCTTTCCAGATGGGCTAGTCAAGGATATAATACTAGCCTTGGTACGTTTAATTCGAGCAAAATTGTGTGCTGGATTAACCGAATTGGCGTAGAAAAATACTTCCATTGTCCTCTTCCTCCAATAGTTTTTCTGACTGGCTTACTGTGTGATAGTTTTCCGGATTTGTGGTTTGGCACAGTTTATCCACCAAGCTAAGCGTTCCTGGTATCGGGTTTGAAGTCGAACGCATCTGTTCCATGTAGCAAGTACATCCTGTCTTAAATTGTCGTCTTGGAGAAGCGAAAGTTTTAACTGCTAAACTCCACGCCCGAGAAAGGTTTTTCCCTGCGTGTGTCTCACCCATATGTGATACGCACAGTGGTCTGAAAAACTAACAGCCCATATTTCGCAGTTTCTCACGGATCTGGAAAGATACGATCTAATATGCTAGCGGGCGTGTTTGTGCAAGGTGAATCCTTGGGAGTTCGGTCTCAGGTGTATCCAGCTGTATACCACATGGAGGCCCTCCGTTAAATCATGAAGTTCGTCACAATAAATTTAGGAATTTGGCCCTCTCTGAGTAGGACGCAGTTAAAGTCTATTTCTAAAATGATGTTCGAATTTTTTCTCGGAATGAGACGAGCCAAATCGTCACGGTAAAACCGGCTTCGATTACGTCTGTTTCCAGTGCCCGATGGAGCGTAGATGATAATTAGAAGGATATCTTGTATTTGAAATGAGATGCCCCGGCCGTTTTCAAGTAGTGCTTTCATTTCGTAATGTATGATATGTCGTACAAATATTGTAGTTCCACTTTCTTGTCCAATATTTTAATTCACGTCGTAGCCATATGCATTGCTTAAATCTGCAGTACACACTTCCTGGAGCATGAGTATGTCGATATCCGCAGCATAAATGTAATCTTTTAAAGCTTGTACTTTCCTTGCGGATTCTAACCTATTGATCTTTGAGGTTGCAACTTTGTAATTTTGCATGGGCATGTGCGAATTTAATCCTTCATTTCTTCAGCCCATGCAGGTGGTTATCCTGTGGGTTATGTCGTGTGATTTTCGTCGGTTGTTCCTGTGTTGCTTCAGGTCGGGAGGGCGCGAGAGTCTGTGCTAGTTGCTTTCTCCTTTCTTCTTCCGTTGTGTTCGTGGAATCCGCGTGTCCGTTTTTAAGGAACTTCTTGGTTCTTTGCCGTTTCCGATCTAAGTCTTGAAATTCCTTTTCCGTTTGCGACCGCAACTTCTTTGCTTTAGTATTCCTCTGTTGTGAAAAATTGATCGCCATTCGTTGCGTATCTGCCGTTTTCTTGCCAATTTCCCAGTGGTTGGCGGACTGTGAGGATTTTTCAACATTGGACGTTGGTTCTGATGTATCCATTTCGTTTACTGGTTCTCGTACTTCGGCGGAGGCCTGTGCCGCTACAGGCGGCGTCACTTGTTGGCGCTGCGGCGTACCAGGTTCCGCGCTGGCTGCTGTCTGCTGTTGTTGACAGGCCCACGTCTCTTCGGCCGCCGTTGTGTACATAGCCGTAACGGCGTTCGTTTCCTCATGTCTACCCGCTTCAGCAATCCCGATGACTGGAGGCTCGGGCTTCTCCATCGTTTTTATAACGGGAACAGGCACAGCAGGTTGTTCTCCAGGAAGAGGCTGTAACTGCCCGTTTCGTCGTGGCGAGGTGTTGGCGAGCACATTTTCGTACGTCCTTCCACCCGATTCTGCAGTGGTAGTTGTACAGGGTGGGTGGTTCTACAGCCGGCCGCGGTGGCCGAGGTGACTGAGGCGCTCCAGTCACGGTCAGCACGGCCACTACGGTCGGGGGTTCGAATCCCCCCTCGGGCATGGATATTTGTGCCGTCCTAGTTCGTAAGTAGTTCATAAGTAGTTTGTAAGTTTAGGGACTGATGACCCCGTAGTTAAGTCCCATAAGCTTAACAAACTTTTGAATTTTGGTGGTTCTACGCACGTTCCGTATGTTGGGACATTTGCACGCAGGTGCTAAGTTACACTTAGCGCAAGAACGGGGTTGGCCTTCGTATATTACGAGTTTCCGGAACCCTTGGATCATAATTCGTGAGGGTATGTGCTTTCTCAAATCGATGGAAACACGCCATTATCGACGTTGAAATGTTTTAGTCCAGACTATGTCTCACGTTGTATTTCCAGGACGGTCCCAGAAAGCGTAAGTGCTTGTTCGAATTTCTCGAGTGGCATTCCAAGGGAACACTGAAAATCCTCACAGTACGGAGACCTAAACCAGCAAAGCTAACAGACACCTTACAAATTTCTCCATTCTCGTGAACGAAATTGATAGACCCTTTCGTTTTAGACATAATCCGTAGACAAATGTCTTCGTCAACTATTTTAAGTACAATATGTTTTCTAAGAAATCATACTGCAGTCCTCTTACATCTTCGTCTTTCAAACCTATGTCGTCATACAACCAATCGACAACGCTGGAAACTTTGGGACGTTCATAGCCGAACGAAAATCCAAACTTCAGGTTAAAATGTCTCTTAGAGGTATCCATGATGTTTTCGTATGAGTTAATAACTCCGTCAACAGCACGCACCGTAGGCCGCTTCCCAGTGAGGTAGGCAGCCCATCCTCACTCGGCCGCTGTCGCGACGGAACTGCCCACTCGGCTGCCGCCGCTTCGTGGCGAAAACGGCCATGCACAGGTACATGATGAAACGCGTCTACTGAATGTGTGGTCGTGTTCCGTTTGGATTTATTCATTAACCTAAAGTGTTTTTGCACCATTAATGTTATCTATATGTGTGTTAATTATTTTATTCTCTTTATTAATGATCAATGCCCCATGTTTATGTATGTTTGCCCCATATTTATATATATTTACACCCGTGTGATTGAACTTGTGTGTTCAAGTGAATGTGTGCTCTTAATATTGACGGGCATACAGCCCCCGCGCCCGATTTAGGTCTCGTTTTGTTGTAGTTAAGATCTCATGGCTTCGTTTGTCGTCTGCACTACCGTCTGCTGGGTGGCCAGAGACAAGCTTATTTGGCAAGATAGTGAGGTGGCCGTTTCTTAGTGTCGTACCAACCTAATCTTGGAAAAAAGAGGTAACAGGAGAGCTCTCTGAGAATGGTTGAAGAGGGAATTGTCTTGGCCAGGTAGCAAGGGTTGGTAAACACTAGTCTCTGAACGCACTCTGCGTCGCTTTTAGCGCGCTCTAATACAGTGTATGGTGGGGGGAGGTTTTTCCATGGCCTTAGAGCGTCACTCTTGCTGCAGCCTTGGAAGTAAGTACTTCGTCGGATCATGCTGAGGGGAAGGCATGCTTTAGGGCTTTGATTTATTTGTGATCAGGCAGTCTTGGTTTTTCAGTGATAGTTTCTTTGAGTAATTCTTTCTCTATGACAGGCAAAGTGTAAATTTATTATTTGCATTTTCATTCCAGTGAGGATTGTGTGTCCGATTTTGCGCAAGTTAGAATACACATGTGTGGTCTTCAGCCTTTATGTAAACTCAGTGTGTTTGAATTCCCTTGCTATTTTTAACTGAGTTTTCGGGTCGTTACTGTATCCGCGAGTATGCTAAATATTTCTCAGATTTTCTAATTCCATCTTTCCTGTCTTGTATGACGGATTGCACCACGTGCCTTCAGCCATGATTTAGTAACACTAGCTTTCTTCTATACAAAATCTCGCATATATTTTAATTGCTTATTCTAAATTAATTTCTGTTTGTAAATGCTATGCAATTCACTGTGGTATCACACCACGTGGTTCTTAAGAATAGTGAGCTGCTGCCTCCCAAGATATGAGTTCACTTAGTGCACAGTATATTTAAAAATTTGTGATCAAGACACCTGCCATCTCTTCAAGATGCTGCCGACGCTTCATTTCACCGCTGCTTTCAAGTGTTCCCGGAGAGTGATGTACCGCTAAACATTATGTGCATGTCTGTGAATGAATGAATGTGCATTCAGCTACCCATTGTGTGTTTGCAAATTTCCTCCCATGTTACCTCCATATTCATAAAGGTGCAATCCTTCAGCCTGCAACCTATTATATGACTGGAAGCCGTCTATTATATGACTGGAAGCCGTCAGTGATTATAGTGTGCCGCGGTGGAGTAGCTGAGCAGTGTAAAGCGTCTCGCTGCGGAGCTCGCGGTTGCTCGCCCTGGAGGTTCGAGTCCTCCCTGGGGCATGGGTGTGTGTGTTTGTCCTTAGGTTAGTTTCCCTAGGTTTAAGTAGTTTGTAAGCTACGGACTGATGACCATGCAGTTTGGCTCGATAGATTTACAAGCATTGGAACATTTTGAATAACTCAACAGTTGAGTTCGATAGATTTACAAACATTTGAAGAAATACAAATATAAATCAAAATGCTAGGCTAAATGTCGCTGCTGCTGTTCATGATAAAATTGACAAATTTTGCTCTACCACACAGTCCGTCGGACTTTCATCTTTTTGGTCCCATAAATAAATTCATACCCGGCCAACGCTTTGTGACAAATCAGCAGTCCTCAGATAGGTATACTGCAACTAAAAGGACTTCTACGAACAGAGCATATAGAAAATGGTAAAACTACGGGAACAATGCCTTGAGAACCTTGGGGAATACGTTTTCCTAACTCTTTTGGAATAAAATTGTTGTGGTTTACTTTCCGATCTTTTCTCATAAATGTTTATCTTAAACTGATACATTCGTCATTCTGCGCCGTCCTTGAATGTTTGTATCAACGTGACGAAAGTGCTTTCTTCAGCGATTCACAGAGTGTACAAGCAGGGCAAAAACCGGTAAGAGCAAATCGCAACATCTCTTGCTCGTGGGCCACAGGCGTCGTCAGCGGTCATGTAACGAAAATAATGTTATCAACATCGTGTTGTGATGAACAACGCTAAGCGAGAATGAAACGGTCCCTTGTCAGGGGCGGTAAGTGAGCAGGAAGGTTTGGCAGCCGAGATATTTCTCGGCGGCAGTACAGGTGCGCGACAGGGCAGCAAGTACGCACATCAATCAACATTACGTAAGTGCCTTCTTCCCGGCGCTATCGCCGCTTACATCTCCCGCCCGCTGGCCGCTAACGGCGCGTATCTGTAACGTCAGTGCCGCGTCTATCTCGCCCGCTGATCTAATAACAGCACTGTAAATAATTATACGCGAGTGCAATTACGCGGCCAGGGGAAGGAACCTCGCCCGCCACAATGCGCCACGGATTCCGCCTTGTTGCTCCCTTTCTCCGCGGCGCGGCGCTGCGCGCAGTATAACATTGCTTCCGGCCGGGGCCGGCCGTATCGGCGATCTGACTTCCGGTGGACGCCGCCCCCTTTCGCGGGACGGGCCGATGTCGGCGGCGATACGGGCCGCGCTGCGCTATACGCCGGCCTGTCTTTCACACCTTCACGCCAAGACGGATGGCTGTGGCGCCGTGAAAGGCCAAATGATGGCCTTCCTTCCAGCCGATATTTAATTAGCCGCCGTGTCGTGTCTCTGCTAAGCGGCAGGTGCTCGCGCGATGCTACCTATAGTCTGAGCCCCACGGCGCCTGTCAGGAGAAGCGTACACGTTTAAAGCGGCGGTTACCAATTTGGGTACTTACTCCCTCACGCCTAAAATATAATTTTCTGAAGAGTAAAATTAGAAGTATTCATTGTTCTTTCAGAATCTATTTCATTCGACTGTAACACTCATTACACAATTTAAGAGAGTATATTTGAAGTTATTTTTGTGTCTCGTCGCCGCAGGTTGCACTGGACGTCAGTGGCCGAGATGAGAGAGACCGACACAGTGACGTAGGATGCACGCTTGTGCGCGTACGGAATCTGAGGTGATCAGACAGTGGGACAGCAAAAAATGTTCAAATGTTTGTAAATCTATCGGACCAAACTGCGTGGTCATCAGTCCCTAGCTTACAAACTACTTAAACCTAGGTAAACTAACCTAAGAACAACACACACACCCAGTTACACCACAAAGATATAATTTTTTAAATGGAACAATAGTTTTTTCTATCGTGTATTGGATTTGTTTAAACCAGCTGCGTCCAAATCAATTTAAACTACATTCCTATCACTGTTAGTTTGGGAGCTACAACCCTTCAAACCTATTGTTACATTTAAAAAATTATATCTTTGTGGTGCAACTCTTTGGAAAATAATACAATAAACTATGTTCATAGCTCCGCAGAAAGTGTAACATTTCTTGTGTTGACCTACCGCACTAAAATTTCCTGTCACCTATTATTTTATAAGTTACAGAGGCAAACACACTTGTGAAACACCCTGCATATTTTGTTGAAATATTACAATACTTTCGCTGCTGACTATAGTCGGCGTCACCTACGAAGGCGGCCCAGTTTCCTGCCGTTCTGTGCATCCCCTTCCATTACCGCAATGACAGCCAATAACGTTCATTCCGTAGGCGCGTGGCTGACCGCGAGTTACGCAATGTTTTTCCCGCAGGGTCCACTGTTGGCGCTCGGCAGTAGCTCCTCCCCTCCACACTTCCCCTGACGCTCCGCCTCTATGCGCGGAAAAGCCTTCTTATATGACGCCAGGTATAGTGGAATGCTTTCCTAACTTACAAATACATAGTTTACCTTGAAGTCTAGGTATAAGCCTGCCTACTGATGAAGAGTCTTACCTAGTGCCTGCCCTATTTCCAAGTGATCGATACAGTTCAGTGGTGGCCGTGAGCGGGGTTGCAGCAGAGGGCGCTCACGGCTCACGTCTTAAGATCGCCTCACCGTGCTCGCAGAGCGGCGCGCAGCGAAAATTCGTGAATGCTGAAAATCTTCAGAATGTCTTTCCAGAAGCGAGAAGTACAGTGGTTTCAGGAGATGAAAGCGAACACTGAAATGAATACGATGCAGAAAGAGCAATGAGGCAACTAGACAAAAATAAGGTGTCAAGAGAGGATAGGCTAACGGTAGATCTACATCTACATAATTATCCTGCAAATCACATTTAAATGTTTGCCATTTGGCATTGGCATCGAACAGCGTTTATGATATTTCCCTACCGGTTCGTTCTATAATAGCGCGCGGGAAAAAGGGACACCTGAATCATTTTTTTTTTTTTATCTCTCTCTCTCTCTCTCTCTTTTTATGATGATCTTAGGTGGGTGCTCCAAAAGTAATATGTACGCAATCGGAGGAGAAGGATGGTGTAAGGAATTCTCTCTCTCTCTTTTTTTATGATGATCTTAGGTGGGTGCTCCAAAAGTACTATGTACGCAATCGGAGGAGAAGGATGGTGTAAGGAATTCCGCAAATTGATCCCGCCGCAACCAATAACGCCTTTCTTTTAATGATTTCCACCCCAACTCGTGCATCATTTTCGTGAATCTCACTCCACTATATCGCGAGATTACAAAACGAGCTTCCTTTCCCTGAACTTCCTACATATTCTTCATCAGTCCCACTTCTTGGGGATCCCACAATGCCCACCGATACTCCAAACTAGAAGGCACAAGTTCAGAGTAGAACTTACTAGAACTGTTGTACCTTCCTAAGTATTCTGTCAATGAAACGTAGCCTTTGGTTCACCTTCCCCATCATGTATTCTGTGTGTTCTTTCCAACTAAAGCCGCAGTGGAGTGGCCGAGCGCTCTAATGCGCCCTGCTGCAGAGGGCTCGTTTGCTCCCCGTAGGAGGTTCGAGTCGTCTCTCGGTCGTGGATGTTTAAGTTAATTCAAGTAGTTTGTAAGCATATTGACTAATAACCACAGAAATCCATGCATTTACAACATTTGAACATTTGATTTTCTCCAACTGAAGTTGATCATAATTTTTATTCCGAGGTGTTTAGTTGGGTTTACTTGTTTTATATTTGGCTGATTTATCGTGTAAATAAAGTTTAACGGGTTTCTTTTAGTGCTCATATGGATAACTTCACACTTTTCATTATTAAGGGTCAATTTCCAATGTTTGCACCTTGCAGATATCTACATCTGTTTGCAGCTGCTTTTGATCTTTTTGTAACTTTACTATCCGATAAACGGCAGCATCCCCCGCGAACAGTCTAAGTGAGCTGCCCTAATTGTCTCCCAAATCGTTTATAAACCGTAAGGGCCTTGTAACACTTCCCTGTGGATCGCCAGACATCATTTATCTTTTACTCGATGAATAAGAAAATAGGAATGCGGATAAACTACTATGAACAGCACAGTGATCGTATTATCTTAGTCAAGAAAGATATGAAGCCAACACCGACCACAGTAGTACAAGTTCATATGCCAACTAGCTCTGCTGATGACTGATGACCCCGCAGTTAAGTCCCTTAAGCTTAACAAACATTTGAACATTGTTTAGTTCGGACAGGAAGAGTATAGAGACTTTTGCAATGTGGTGCTGCAAAATAATTCTGAAAATTAGGTGAATGGATCGCGTAAGTAATGAGGAGGTACTGAACGGAATTGGGTATAAAGGAATTTCTGATATACCTTGACTAAAAGAAGGGCTCGATTGGTAGGACACATTATTAGACATTAAGAAATCGTGAATTTAGCGTTAGAGGGAAGTGTATAGGGTTAAAATCGCTGAGGGAAACCAAGAGATGAATATGTATAGAAAACAGATTCAAATGGCTGTAGGTTACCGTTCTTAAGAGGAGATGAGGAGGCTTCGTGAAGATAGGGTGGAGAGCTACATCAGACCGGTCTCAGAACTGAAGACCACAACAACAGCATTACTCGATGACTTTCCATCAATTGCTACGTACTATGTCCTTTCTGACAGGAAATCGCAAATCCAATTTCACAACTGTGGCGACATTTCATAAGATACAGTGCAAAGTCTTCCAGAAATCTAGAAATATCGACCCGATTTGAGATTCTTGTCGATAGTACTCCCCTTCATGTGTGTAAATAGATGGCTGTGTTTCGCAAGAATCCACGTTACTATGGGTCAATATGTCCTTCTCTTAGTTCGTAATGTTTGAGGAAAGTATAGGTCCCAAAATCCTGCTGCAAACCGACGTCAATGATACAGGCCTGTAATTTTGCGGATCACTCCAATTGCTTTTCTTGAATATTGGAGTGCCTTGTGTAACTCTCGAGTCTTAGCAGAGCGATCGGTTATATATGATACGTAGGTATGGATCTATTGCATCAGCATACTCTGAAAGGAACCTAACTGGACCGGAAGACTTATGTTGAATGATTTTAGTTTTTGTAATACCCCAGGAATATCTTATTCTAAATTACACTTGCTGGCAGCTGTTCGTGATTCTAATTCTCGAGTATTTGCTTCGGCTTCTCTGGTGAATGAATTTCGGAAATCTGTGTTTAGAAATTATGTTTTAGAAGCACTGTCATCAGTTGCATCACCAGTGCTACCGCGTAGAGAAGGTATTGATTCTATTTTCCGCTAGTACACTTCACATAACCGCGGTGGAGTGGCCGAACGCTCTAAGACTCCTTGCAGCGGAGCGCACGGGTGTTCGCTGTCGGAGGTTCGAGTCCTTCCTCGGGCATAGTGTGTGTGTGTGTGTGTGTGTGTGTGTTGTCCTTAGGTTAGTTTAGGATAGGTTAACTGGTTTGTAAGCCTAAGGACTGATGACCTAAGAAGTTAAGTCCCATATATTTTCAAACATTTGAACATTTTAACACTTTACATATGATTACAATTTCTTTGAATTTTCTAACAAATTACGTGACGAGGTTGCGTTGTGGAAACTAAAAGAAGCTTCTCGAATTGAATTTTGCGCTTCCAGGTTTCCGTAAAAGATCACTGGTCTTGGGGATTTTGTGTCTGTTTCATTTTGATATGCTATTTTCTTTGCTTTTGCAAGAGTGATCTAACTTTTTTGTGTACCACAGCAGGTGCGCTACCTCTTTTTTTATTTATTTACTTGGTATAAATATCTCAATAGGTGACGATATTATTTCTTTGAATGTAAACCACATCTGATATACGCTCTCATTGTTAGTTTCAAAAGACTGGAGATTCTCACTCAAGAAAGTGCTAAGCGATATTTTTTTCGTTTTTGATTTGAGAATTTCGATATTCAGTCTCGCTACACTTCTGTGTTCACTAATCCCTGTGTCTCTTTTGATGCTCTTTATTAGTTCCGGATTATCATTTGCTAGGAGGTAAAGTATGTTTCCACAATCATTTACTGTTGTAAACGGTTGTGCACACTGGCCTTGTTTCCTTCCCTAGCAGCCATATTCCTAAGGAGTTCCATTACCCGCCTAACGTTGGAGCTCCCAACTACAAGCAACCGCACCCTCTGCGATTGATATGTTGAAGACAGAAGGTGAAACTCTTCAGTAAGAGTTATACAATATCATCACAAAAGGAATGGGAAAGTGGAAATCTCAGAGGAGTGCAAGTCAGCAATCTTTATCCTACTGCATAAAAGAGACAGTAATATGAATTGTAAAAACTACAGAATCATTCTCTCCTACGTATTCCATACAAATTACTACCAATAATATTTCTTGAAAGGCTTAAACTATTTACAAACAATATTGTAGGAGAGTACCAGGGAGGTTAACGGGCATGAAGATCATGGACCACTGATCAGATTTTCACCATGACGCAAATCTCGGAATTCAACCATCAGTTTTTGGTGACATTTCTTGATTTCTCAAAGGGTTATGACAGAATCTACAGATTAAGTGAACACTACATCCTAAGAGAGTTTGGTGTTCCAATGTAGTTAATTAATATGGTGAAGGTGTGAGAGCGGAGACAAATGCGAAACTGAAATACCAAGGAGAGCTGCCAAAGGACTGAATATTAGAACAGGTGTGCGAAAAGATGATTTATGTCACCACTGCTATTCAGTCTGGTCCTAGAGAAGGTAACGCGAAAAATAAAAAGAGAAAGGAAATGGGTAAAGCTGAACGGTAGAATAAATTTATTTAGATATGCAGACGACGTAGCAGTGGTAACAGAATCAGAGGACACACACGGTTAAGAACTTGGCGCAAAATGCAAGTATGATGGAGTTAAAGATTAATACTGGAAAAGCTGAGATATGGCAGTATTTAGATAGGCACCTAATGACTCCCATTACAGGTAGGCATATGGAACTCTATGAGGTTGAGAAATAATCGTAAGCGAAGTGCTGACTTTAATAAAATTGTGAGAAAGAAGGCCCCAGAGCATTTAAATGAAAGCTAAGTTTTGTGCCTTGACTACTTTGTGAAGAAGGATTTCAGAGATAAGATTTTGCAAAGCCATTGGTAAATGAAATGTGTTCATTGCATGTAATTTTTAAGAATGGTGGATGATGTATTATAACAACAAATATATAAGAGCAAGTTTTATTTTTTTATTTATAAATCCCATTATTTAAAGCGTAGACGAGGCTTTAGAAACATCAGCACAATCCCTTCATTGTTAGCTATTTTTATTTAACCAAAAATTCTATTTTATGAAACACAAGGCTAAACAGAAATTTAGAACAATGTCTTTCATTTTCGTTGTCATTTCCAGTATTTGGCATTATGCACTGCCTGCTCATGGAAACTACGTTCATGTATATGGTTAAATATAACGTCAGGTTTTCTGCTAGTTGTAGTTAGAATGCTATCCAAATAAACTGTACCCATTACGAAAGGTATTATTTGTCCGTCTACACAACTACAGTAAGTGCAATCGTTTTTCACCTGACGCGTTTCGTTTCACTGAATATAAAACATCTTCAGTGGTCTGAAATGAGAGCTACCAACAATTTGATTTGTTTTCATAGTTCATTTTAATTGATTCAACTATTGGTTCTTGGTGAAACGTTGAATTATACTAAAGCAAACACTTTTTAACCTTGTTTCACAAACTTAATTGCTACCATACGACCTCGGTTTCGGGTTATAAGCCCATTTTCAAGTATTTAACTCTTACTGATCCCAAAGATGATAAACAACCAAAGGTAAACATGTCATAAACTCCGACTATTGAATCTTGACTTAAACATACAGATTATATTTGCGATAATTTTGACAAATTAACAATGGATTACCAAATACAACAGCACAGCACTTGTGACGAAGCTGGAATGAATGTGTCTGTGAAGGAGTCTTTTCGGTTAATTTTAAATTTGTGGTTGCTTCTATCCGTACACAGATGTCAAGGAAATTAATGGTGAAATCTAGTTCCATGTAGATTTTTATATTAGTATGCCATTGATTCATCTTTTCTGAGAACTTGTGGAGTTGTCTTGTTGAACCTTTCCACATACAAAGGATATCATCCACTTATCTATACTAGTTCACCACATGTTTTGGCAATTGTTCATTCTTAAGAAACTCAGTCTCCCACTTGTCCATTAACATTACTGCTAACAAGGGGGATAAGGGTGAACCCATTGCCAGACGATCTACTTGCTTATAATAGCTCCCTTGGAGGTAGAAATAATTTTTGTTTAAACAGCATTGAACTGTAGTAATTGGTCGAGTTGTGTCTGCAATATAAGCACCAGTGCATAATATTGGCGGGAAGATCAGCACAATCTTGGAGATAAATCTGAACTTTAAAGCTAAATATAGCATTAAGAACAGTTTAGACTTAGTAAACAAATTAACAGATGTTAAGATTCCAACAAATGCAAAACTAGTCTCTTTCGATGTAGAAAGCTTGTTCTGAAGCATTCCAGTGAAAGATTGTATTGATATTTTGTAACTGTAACTTTGTTTACGAAACATTAACCCAGAGGAACAGCTGAGCATAATTAGTACAGTTGAATGCTGTTTAAATCGATTTATTTCTGCTTCCAAGGGAGCTATTATAAGCAAGTAGATGGTCTGGCAATGGGTTCATCCGTATCCCCCTTGCTATCCGAAATGTTTATGGACAGCTGGGAGACTGAGTTTCTTAAGAATGAACAATTGGTAAAACATGTGAATTGGTATAGATATGTTGATGATATCCTGTGTATGTGAAACGGTTCAACTAGACCACTAGTTCTTAGAAAAGATGAATCAGTGGCATACTAATATAAAGGACAGTATGGAGTTAGGAGATTCCACTATTAATTTCCTTGACATCTGTGTACCGATAGAAAATAGCAATCACAAATTTAAAATTAACTGAAAAGATTACTTCACTGACACATTCATCCCAGCTTCCTCACAACATCCTACAGCAGACAAACAGGCAGCATTCCACCATATGATCCACCGTCTCCTTTCTCTTCCTATGTCGAAAGAAGACTATGACCAGGAACTCAAGAAAATTAAAACAGTAGCCACAAATATGAATTTGATTCCAACATCATTGACAAAATTCTCTACAAGAACCGGAGGAAAGAAGCTAGAGCCCTACTGTACCCAGTGATCAACACAAAGAGAGACTGGATAGAAATTGGTGTAGTCTACCGTTTATAGGTAAAACTTTAAACAGGATAAGCAACATCGTAAAGGCAAAAGGCTTCACTGTGTTTTACCATGTCCCATGAACATTAGGTAGATGTTTCTTTAATTATAGAGGTAAACAACCAGCTCTCACGAAAAGTGGAGTGTATAAGATTTTATTTAAAGAGTGTGAGTAATACTATATTGGACAGACTGGGAGGTCAATCTGCACTAGACTCAAAGAACAGCACAGAAGCTAGAGACTGAGGATGTCAAATTCATCTTTTGCGGAACACTGCTTTAATGCAAACCACAAATACATTATAGATGTAGAAATACTTCACGCACAAGAGAAGGGTGCAAAGCTGATTCAGTTAGAAACATTAGAAATTACAAGACATATGTATGTATCCTCACAGCTATTACTGAATGAGCTGACTCAATTCAATAATTTACCCCTTTTGGATTGCAGGTGATATGGCTGCAAATTCTACTCTTAGGCATAATTTCATTCCAATGTATATTTATCCAAGTGCTGTGCTGTTGTATTTGGACATCCATTGTAACTTTGTCAAAATTGTCACAAATATAATCAGTATGTTTAAGTCAAGATTCGATAGGCGGAGTTTATGACATGTTTACCTTCGGTTGTTTATCATCTTTGGGAACAGTAATGAGTTAAATATTTGAAAATGGGTTTATAACCCGAAACCTAGGTCGTATTGCACCAATAAAGTTTGTGAAACAAGGTTAAAAAGTGCTTCTTTTAGTGTTTTCATAGTTCGTTAAAAATTGTAACGTGTAGATTTTTTTGACTTACGGAAATTTTTTCTTAGAGTTATGCCTGACAACATGAAGCGCCGACGTGTTGCACAGTTCATGGCAGAGACGATTAGTTTAGTTTCTTTTGCCTTATGTTACATAATATCTTAAATGGCGTAACAAATGTACACATTGCAAAGTAATTTTGGTACTCAGCGAAATAAAATAATGAATCACAGATGTCCAGCCGGCCGCGGTGGCCGAGAGGACTGAGGCGCTTCAGTCACGGTCTGCACGGCCACTACTGTCGGGGGTTCGAATCCCCCTCGGGCATGGATATTTGTGCCGTCCTAGTTCGTAAGTAGTCCATAAGTAGTTTGTAAGTTTAGTGACTGATGACCCCGTAGTTAAGTCCCATAAGATTTACAAACATTTGAACAGATGTCCAGACAAGGACAGCTTACAACTCGAACCAATAGATGGCACTACTAGCGGTGTCGCCTGACAAACGCCTGTAAATGCCACGAAATTTCCACTATTATCTTTATAAACTATTTATTCATTCAGAGGTAATCAACCTGCTGATCTCTTTGGCACTCTCTGCACTAACGTTTTGGCTGCAGTCTTAAGAAAGCAGTTTCGTTATAGAACAGGGCAGGGTTCAAGCCCTCATTTGATCATTCTGATTTAGGGTCTCTGTGATTTCCGTGAATAACCTAAGACCTCTGCAGCGATGGTTTCATAAACAAGACGATGGCCCATCAATCACACCTATCCAGCAGCAGCAGATCGGTCACCTTCATTTGCTTTATTAATTTACTCCGTCAATAATTTACTTCTCCAAGCCCACAATCTGAGTCCCATAAAGACTGCTCTCTCGCTCTCTTTGTCCTCCCAGCCTGTTATCAGAGTTTCATTTAGACAGGAGCCCCGCAGTCACGCCAGCATCACCCAAAATTACGCACTAATTTAGGTCTAAATTGTTCATCGAGCAGCAGTGCTCAGTCATTGAGAATACCCTCTAGGTAGGGCAATATGACAGACTGGCAAGAAATAACACATTAATGATGGACTGCGAGGCTGCTCGAAATATAAAATAATAACACAGAGGAAGAAAATGTTACATAGTCACCTAGGTCAATCTATAGTATCGAAAAAATAAAAGATCTGTAGAAAGAAACAGAGACAGTGACTTACAGCCAACCGGTTGCAACAAAAATGTTTCTAGTGACTTTTACCTCATACTTCCATCATAAATTTATCCTTATTAAAGCATAGAATTAAGGCCGAGAGTCAAACTTGGGCCTGCTGTTCATTTAGCTGTTGTGGTGACCACTCCAACACGCTAATAAAGTGCCTTCGCACGTGCCATCTTGAGGTATTTACTGGCGTGTCTAAAGGATAGGCTTTGTGAGGACAATTAGATTACTGCTCTGAGTGTGCAGCCATTGTGTACTGTATGTCACCTAATCGTGGCCCAGACGTGCCCTGTGCCCTTCATCAGGAAACTGTGCAGGTTAATGAAGGTTCCGTACATACTTCAAGACTTTTGGGCGGCGTTTTACGTTATTCTTCTGAAATTAAAACACCCATTTGGTACCGATGGTTTGAAGACTATCATAACATACTGCAAGCCGCTGGTTGTAAATTATCATTACTATTTATTTATTTCATATTTTTTTAATTAATTAATTTTTTTGTGACCGTGAGTTTGTGATCGTAGAGACGTGTAATCTATCCTCTGTGCTCCTCTCTTCCCACTAATACACTGATTCCGCTCCACGATTATTAATATTGTTATTCGAAATTAAATTTGTAAGCCGACTAGCAATTGTCTAATACATAATTTTCTAATATTGAACATCTGACATAAATTTTACGTGAAGTAAGCATTTCGTGCTCTAATGTAACACGTCTTATGGGAGTACGTAATTTACCTATCTTTTCAATTTTGTCTTTCATTTACAAGTCCACCTCCATAGCTCAGCGGAGGAGTACCTTCAACGACCCTCCCCGCAGCTGGAATGTGTTCAGTCAATAGAGAAGAATTTTAAATGTTTGAACTGCTGTCCCTCCTTGAACTGTTCAACGGAATGCACATTCTACGAGAAGCTGTGACTGAACTTACTAGCCGCAGGGAACCGAGATCTTCTGAACTATACAACGAACATCAAGATCTATTAAATAAAAATAAATAAATAAAAATAATGAAATAAAATCTTAGTAATGTGAATATTTGTTTTGTCTCCTACACATCCCCTTCCTTTTCTTTCTTTCTGTTCCCTTATATAGTTAAGTTTCCAGGGGTAGGTTTAGTTAGGCGCCAACGCCTGAAGAGGTTGAGGTTCTTTTTTTTTTTTATTAGGGTCAAAGTGGCGGTGGAACTTTAGTTTCCTTTCCTTTTGTGGACCCCCCCCCCCCCCCCAAAACCGAAAAAAGCTGTAGTGTCGCTCACTACCACGCAGACGGCCCGGGTTCGATTCCCGGCATGGGACTGGGTGAGGTGTGTTTTCCTAATAATCATCATCTTATCATCATTGGCACGTAATTCGCCCACGCGGCGTCAAGTAAAATGACTTACACTAAAGCGGCCGAACAAACCCGTAAGGGTTCTCCTGGCCCAGAAAGCCATACGCTCATTTCAGTTTTTTTCATTTACAAGTAGAATATTTTTCATGTAACGCTTTACTAATACTTCATCCGTAAGCTATTCTGGGTAATATTTTTATAAATACTTCTGATATTTCTGATGAACGCATCCTTATTAGATCTCGAAACCTCGGTAAATTCTTTTAAGTTTTACTATGCGACTTGTGGGCTGCTAAATTTTCCTGCAGTAGGTAGTTACTGCCTTGCAGATTCACAGATCATTCACTCTTTCCTACGCTATACAGCCACACGCTATAACCAGCCTCTCTGCCCTTGGCTCTTCAAAATGTCGAACATCCTCCATTTCTGAGTTGAAGAACCATACTTACGCTGGCTAACTGTTCATTCGCCATCCGTACGGTACTTCTGTAGTACCAGAAGAGAAGCCGATGCCTTGTTTATAGTTGCGAGTTATAGTCAGCAGATCCAAGTTAAACACTAGCATTTCCCCCTATGGTGACAGTGACCACAACTATTAACGCTGGTCTACGTTCTGTTTACGTCTAATCGGTGTATAGTTAAGCTGCTTAAACCATTTTACAGCGTAATAAACACTGACAAGTCTTCCTTTCACGAAGCGATGGTTCTACAAATCCGTCATTTGTACGTTTACAGCGCTGATATCTATATTTGTAACCTGCAGGAGTGTTGGAGGGTACTTCTACGCCACTACCGTTGCTACTTTCGGTATCCTCATCGCGTACATTCGATGGTAGAACTATAGCTTATAAATCTCATTATCATGGAAACATATATATTAAAAAGCAGTTTACTGAAGTGAGGGATGTCTTGGGATAGCGATACGCACAGATAGAGGTGCGTACACATGGTATAAAAGAGCGACGCTTTTGTCAGAGCTGCCGATTGTACTCCGATTGTACAAAATGACGAAACGAAAAGAAGTCTACCGCTCACAATAGTTTCACTGTAGATGCCGTAAAACTGTCGCATCACCATGACCTTGTATCAAATAAAGTTAGCATTACAGATTTTCATGTTACTATTTATTTTTGTCTGGAAGTCTCCCTTAATTCTCTTGCATCCAAATTTAAGCAATCTGTTTTCTTAATCTCTATCTATACAAAAGCGAAAGGACACTCACTCACTCACTGACTAAACAAGATCCCGAAAACTACTTCAGCTACGAAGCTGAAATTTGGGAGGAATCTCTATTTTATAGGTAGAAATCATTGTATGAAATAAAACTGGAATGTTTGAGAACAACATAATCCGTTTTTCAATGTGACCCTGCGTTGCATAGAAATCTATAGTTTTGTTCCGATATTGATGAAATTTTGCACACACTACTTTAAAAACAAGAGGAATGGCACTGTCTGCATAAAATTTCGTTCGGTGCGTGGTGGAGGGTACTGAACTTACGGAATTTTACAACATGCATAGTTCTGCTCCAAACCTTATGAATTTTTGCACACATGACCTTTAAACCAAGAGGAAGATTACTGGGTACATAAATGTTTGTATGGTACATGACAGAGGGTACCTTGCAGAAAACTTTGCCGAGAGCGGGAAAGGTGGAAACGAGCAGAGGGATGGAACAGAAAGAGGTGGATGCAGAGAACTGGGGGAAGGGGATGTGGACTACGAGAGTGTGGGATAAATAAACACCTGGGCAACGCCGGGTTTACAGCTAGTACTGTATAAATCTGTCTTGGCATCCTCCATCGCTGTCCTGTACCATACCCATAATATAGAGTAAGGGTCCCAAATATCGCCCACCATCATTATTTCCCTGTTTATCAGTCTCCTTGTCTGTGAAATCAAGCTTGGAAATAATTGAATATTATCATACTCCTTTGGGTTCTACAGGTCAAATTGCCTATAAATCAAAGCTACTTTGAGTTATTTTGGAAAACTGACGAAGTTTTAAAAGGAATTTTTTCCGAGAGTTTGTTCCTAATACCGCCTACTTCTGTTCATATTATCAACCACATAGCGAAATTAAGAGCACATGTTTAAAAATGGAATACCACATATTTTCTTAGCTTTGGTAAGTGGATTTGAACAAGACATAAACGAAATTGAATGCTTTGGTGAGGCGAGTGTCAACAGCCGTAATATATTTCATAAAATGCATTTTTTAATAAATAGCTGATGGTTTTAAAAAAATGCATTTTATAAACGAAATTATTGTAAGTAATTACTTACCTGTAATTCCATCGACACACGGTAGACAGTAAGAACGAGTGAGACCATCTCCAACACTTCAGACGGCAGCCTGTTTCCGCTGTCACTCTTAGGAAGCTTGCAACTACATCTACATACATACTCCGCAATTCACCGTAAGGTGCGTGGCGGAGGGTACACTGTTACCACTACTAGGCATTTACTTTCCTATTCCACTCCCAAATAGAACGAGGGAAAAAAGAATGCCTATATGCCTCCGTACGAGCCCTAATTTCTCTTGTCTTTGTGATCTTTACGCGAAATGTAAGTAGGCGGCAGCAAGATCGTACTACACTCAGCTTTAAATTCCATCCCTCTAAATTTCCTCAACAGAAATTCACGAAAAGAACGTCGTCTTTCTTCTAGCGATCCCCAATTGAGTTGCCGGAGCATTTCCGTGACACTCGCGCATTGGTCGAACCTACCGGTAACAAATCTAGCTGCTCGCCTCTGAACCGCCTCTATGTCTTCCTTTAAACTGATCTGCTGCGGGTCCCAAACACTTGAGCAATACTCAAGACGTGGTCGTACCAGCGTTTTATACGCGGTCTCCTTTACAGGTGAAGTACATCTTCCCTAAATTCTCACAATAAACCGAAGTCGGCTGTCCGTTTTACTCACAACTGTCCTTACATGTTCGTTCCTTTTCATATCGCTCTGCAATGTTACGCCTAGATATTTGAACGACGCGACAGCCGGTATATGGAACGAACGACGAATTTGCGACGACAGGGGAGAGTGGGGGGAGTCGCCATGGGTAGCGCACTCTCGGGGAAGGTCGCCCGCATTTTGAAAAAACACAAGGTTGCAACTGTTTTTTGTCCGCCGAATAAAATTCGTGCACTGGTGGGGAGCGCCAAAGATGATCTCGGTTTGAGGAAGGCCGGCGTGTACCAGATTCCGTGTCAGTGTGGAAAGTCATATATTGGACAGACGATGCGTACCGTCGAGGATCGATGCGTTGAACACCAGAGGCACACAGGATTGATGTATCCGAGCAAGTCGGTGGTCGCTGAACATTGTTTGTCGGAGAATCGTGCGATGGAGTATGAACGCACTAGGATTCTGGTACAGACGTCGAAATACTGGGACTTCGTCATTAGAGAGGCCATTGAAATTCGCACAAGTGAAGACCTCATAAACCGTGACTGTGGCTATAATCTTAGCAAAGCTTGGGAACCGGCGATTGGGTTAATTAAGAGTAAACCTAGCGAATCTAGTAATGAAGTGACGACCACGGCGGACAGAGCCCTCACACCGACGTCATCTCAGACGCCGTCGCAATCGGTTCCACTGCCCGGCCGCGGCGCGGGGCGCGGACTTCGGAGGGGTCGCTCCGCGGGCCGAGGGTATTTAAATGGCCCGCTACCGGGCTAGAACCCAGTTCCCTTCAAGCAGGCGTAGCGTGCGGATCTCCGTGCCGGTGCGTTTCCAGGAGCTCAGTCCGTCAGTTCACCTGATGATGGCGACATGTATGATCGCCGAAATATTGTGCCCATTGGACACTGTAGACCGGCAGTACACCCGTGGATATTTTGATTATCAAATACGCCTGGAGAAACTGAAGAATCACAAATAAATACATAACGGTGAAATAGAATTTGTATAAATGATTGATTTTCGCAAGGACTTGTTTAAATTAAAAGTTGAATATAATATTGTTTCAAGCATCAGATTATTTTCCTCTTTGGCTATTTGTAAATACGTGGTGAAGTTTTGAAGGAGTCCTCGTATAACAGCAGTGAATCCATTATCATTTAAATATGAGAATGTAGTGAAAAATCAAATTTATGTTTAAAACTATTTTTTTTTTTTTTTTTTTTTTTTTACATTACTTACATCATAAACCAGAAGGGTTTTCTGAAATAATAAAGTTTCTTCACAAAAGTGTTGGTGCATTTCTCAGTTATCCTGAAAAAAAATAACTTTACCTAAAAGTCTGAAACTTTGTAATGCTCTAAGACCATCTGCTGTTTTACACACTACATTTTTTCCATAGTTTACTATATCATCGGCAAACCACAAAGTTTTTATTTCTTCACCCTGAACTTTAATTCAATCTCCAAATTCCTCTGTGCATTCTTTCACAGCTTGCTCATTGTACAGATTGAACAACATTGGTGAAAGGTTATAACCCAGTCTTACTCCACATCCACTACTCTAATAACTGCTGTCTGGCTTTTCTACAAGTTCAGTATAACTCTTTGCTCACTTTATTTTACCCATACTACCATCATAATTTGAAAGAGTGTATTCCAGTCAAGATTGTCAAAGCTTCCTCTAGATCTGCAAATGATAAAAACGTAGGTTTCCCTTTCCTTGACTTATCTTCTATGTATGTCGTAATGTGAGTATTGCCTCGCATGTTCCTACAGTTCTCCTAAATCCAAACTGATCTTCTTCAAGGTCGGAGGATTTCACCAGTTTTTTTCATTCGTTTGTAAATAATTTGTGTTAGTATTTTGCAGTATGAGTTATTAAACAGATAGCGCTGTAATTTTCACATTTATCTGCACTTGCTTTCTTAGGAATTGGAATTACTATAGTCTGCCTGACGTCACCGTGAAATTTGGCAGATAGGTGTAATTTTTCATGGACAGGGATGGGAGGAGATAAAGAGAGAAATGGGACAGGAGGGTATTTTCAGAGAGCGTGGGTAGGTAATGAAAATGACACGGAATGGATACGTGGCTACAGGGGGATGGCGGGGGGGGGGGGGGAGGCGGGTGGAGAAGCAGGAGGAGGAAAAGCCGGCAGAGATTGATATAGGGAGTGGAGGGGCAATAGAAAGAGGAGGAGGAGAAAATGGAGAATGGAGCAATGCCGGTTTTTCAGTTAGCTAATACAGAGAAAGGCCTAAAAGGACAAAGAAGGTAAGTTGTTTTAATAGACATTGGGGAGGTCACGGGACTACAGGATGAATTATATGATGTATATCCAATTCCCGTCCATATTTAACAATTTCGTAGCATTGACGTATTCGCTATTATATCTATAATTAATGCAGAGATGGTCTTTAGTGTGAATTAGATTAGTACTTGCTCCATAGATCATGAATACTACACTTCGTAATGATGTGGAGGTGTCACGTTAATAAAAGGTGTCTTTACAAGATAGTACATTATACAAAATATTATATTACACTTATTTTGCAGATTTACTAATTTACATATACAAATTCATCTAATAAGCAGAAGTAGTTCCCATACAAAAAGTCTTTTAATTTATTTTTAAATGCTACTTGGCTATCTCCCAGACTTTTGATGCAACTGGTAAAATGACCTGACTTTTTGGAAAGCATAATTCACGACTTTTGTGCCAGAGCTAGATTTAACCATGAAGAGTGAAGAGCATTCTTTCTCCTAGTGTTGTAGCTATGCACACTACTATTGCTTTTGAATTCGGTCAGATTGATAATAACAAATTTCATAAACGAATACATATACTGTGAAGCTACAGTGAAGATCCCTAGCTCTTTAAATAAGTGTCTACAGGGTAATTTTGATGGGCTCCAGTGATTATTCTGATTAAACGCTTTTGTGCAATGAATACATTTTTACTCAATGATGAATTACCCCAGGATATGATGTCATACGAAAGCAGAGAGTGAAATTAAACATTGTAAGCTAATTTTCTTAGATGTATATCACTAAAATTTGTAATTACCCTAATAGCATAAGTAGCTGAACTCAAACATTTCATCAGATCTTTATTGTGCTTTGTTCAGTTCAACCCCTTATCAGTGCATACACCTAAACATTCGGATATATTCTACTTTAGCTACAGATTTCTGATCAAAATTCTATATTTATTAATGGTGTCATTCTGTTTACTGTTTGGAACTGTATATACAGTGTTTTATCAAAATTTAATGATAGTCCATTTGCAGAAAACCTCTTAATAATTTTTTGAAAGACGTCATTTACAATTCCATCAGTTAGTTCTTGTCTGTCAGGTGTGATAACTATAATTGTATCAAAAGAAAAAGAACCAGCTTTGTATCTTCATGAGTATAGGATGGTAAGTTATTAATACATATTAAGAACAGTAAAGGACCCAAGACCGAGCCTTGTGGAACCCCACTCTTGATTGTTCCCCAGTTTGAGTAATCAGCTGCTTTTTTTTTGCATATTTTAACTTTATGCACTCTTCCTATTAGGTATGATTTAAACCCTATATGCACTATCTCATTCATACCACAATATTCAAGCTTATTTAGAATAATTCCACAATTTACACCGTCAAAAATCCTTTGAGAGATAACAAAAAATCCCAATGGATGACGTCCGTTACACCGAGTATTTAATTTTTCGTTAGTGAACGTATATTTTCTGTTGAAAAGCCTTTCTGAAAATCAAACTGACATTTTGTTAGAAATTTATTTTTACATATGAAGCGCAGATACTGCGAGTAATGATTGGTAATGGACAGGGACCCTGCATCAGTAGTGTTTGAATAAGTTGAGAATCTGCGTTTGATGCTAGGGTAATCAGAGGTACCGCGCTGATCACTGTGTCCCCAGTGGAACAGATGTGTGCTAGTGGTCAGCGCGACTGCCTATTAAGCTGGTGAACCAGATTCGATTCCCGACTGGGTACAATTTTGCCACTTTTCATTGTTAATTCTGTTATCATCTCCCGTCTTCTGAACATTTTTATACCACCAGTACGCAGTGCTCACTAGACCTGTGTGTGGCAGTGCTCCACAATTTTATGTTGTGACATGTTTAAATTTTACATTTTATTCCATGACATGGAGTCAGCCACATTTTATTTAACAACTATTTTAATGTAAGCTAAATGAAATACTTCTGAAAAGGCAACATTACTTTTGCCGAAACCTGGGACAAGGTTTATGCATGGAAACCATTATTATGCAACTGGGCGGCTGAAATTTTGCTGACTTTTGCAAACTGAAAAGGATTTGAAAGAGCAATTGAATGGCATGGGCAATGTCTTGAAAGGAATATATAAGGTAAACATTAACAAAAATAAAACCAAGGTAATGGAATGGCATGTCAGAAAGTCAGGCGATGTTGAAGGAATTAGATTAGGTAATGAGACAATAAAAGTAGTAGATCAGTTTTGTTATTTGGGTAGCAAAATAACTTCTGATGGCCGAAATAAGAGAAAATATAAAATGCAAAATGTCTATAGGAAGAAAAGCGTTCCTGAAGAAGCGAATTTGTTGACATCCAGTATTAATTTAAATATTAGGAAATCCTTCCTGAAAGCATTTGCCTGAAGTGTAGCATTGTATGGGAGTGAAATGTGGACTATAGGGAGTTCAGCCAAAAAGATGATAGAAGCTTTCGAACGGTGGTGCTACAGACAAGTGATAAAGATTAGATGCGTAGATCACGTAACTAATGAGGAGGTACTCAACAGATTTAGGAAGAAAAGGAGATTCTGGCATATCCTGCTAGGAGAAGAGATAGGTTGATGGGACACATTCTGAGACATCAGGGAATCGTCAGCTTAGCATTAGAAGGAATTGTGTGAGTTAAAAATCGTAGAGGGAGACCGAGGGACGAAAACAGTAAGCGAACTTATTCTCAGATGAAGAGATTTGCACATGACAGGGTAGCGTGGAGAGCTGCATCAAACCAGTCTGCGGACTGAAGACCACAACGACAAAATGGAGAGTGATTCGCAATCAACTTCAGCAGTCGTATCGGTGGTTGTTCCTTTTGTTTATGAGAGTGCATTACCGTAGACTATAACAGACACGTTTACAGGGTGTTTTATTTTCAAAAACAAAAGTGATTCGTCTTCTTAGTTCATTATACGCAGTAACTTCTATGGTTTCACTTCTTGGTAGCAACTAATTATATAGAATGCTAATTCGCTTCCTCCAAATGCGCAATATAATTTTATATGGGTGTGCACCATCCTTTGAAGTGGGTGAGCTTTTTCGTTGGCCCGAGACATTCTTCTCTCTCTCTCTCTCTCTCTCTCTCTCTCTCTCTCTCTCTCTCTCTTTATTTTTTATGCATTTATAAACACTACTTCTCGTCTTGTGTAAAAATATTCAAAGGAAAAGTCAGCCTAGGAGAAGACAAAAAGTAACTGACCAGCGAAGACGAGAATGCGATTATTCTCTGATTTTTCTTAGTATTATTTAACCCTCGTACTCAGTTCTCGTACATGACCAAAAAATGCAAATCTCAGGCAATGGTTGAGTGATCGCATTCCAATATTTGTGCTAATTTCGGCCATGAGTAACGCGGATTATAGCAATGTAGCTGATATAGGTCGTTCACTTCATAAAGAGAAGGTTTATCAAAACTTGATGCATGAGAGAAGTCGTTCTCCAAATCAATTCCTTGTGCGTCCCATCAGGTAATCCCCCCTTTCTGTACACATCACCTTTTCTCTCCTGTGTCAATGTTTTAGTTAGGTGCGTGTCAACAGCCGTCAAATACTTTATAAAATGCTTCTTAATACCATCAACTGTTTATTAATTCCTTAAAAATCGGCTAGTTTCAGTCGTAGACCGTCGTCATGGATTAAATGGTATTAAAACAGATTAGTAAAATGTATTAAATAAAAATAAATCCTGCTGTTAACAGCAGAATTCACTAAAATAGAACTGCCATATTTAACTATCCCATCAGTCATCAGTCATGCATACATAAAAGAGGAGAATGAAATGTGGTTTGTACAGAAATAGATTCTCGAAAGTGTCGATGAAGTCTTCATTTCTGTTTACGCAACGCTCCACGCTGATCATCCTTGAAAGTGGCTAATACGGACTGCTAACAGCATAAAAACTCCTGTTCGAAACAATCACACTTGGAAGTGAGCGTAGATAACTGAATTACAAACAAAGATGCTTCACAATGCAGTGGGGCTGCCATAATGAAGCACGGAACGTAATTACATACCGATACTAATACTTTAGTCCCTCCGGTCGATATTGCTAGCTATTTTACGGTTGTTACTGCTACCATTGATTTAAAGCCAGTAGCGTAACTGAAAGGCAGTGGATGTCTTCACGCGTTTTTATGTACAACGTGCCATATTCAATTACGTTCAGGCTGTAAAGACAGAGCCCGCTGCAATTGTGATGCCTTGGGCACGCCTTTTTGCAATTCGACACGTGCTAACGCCGTTGCAAGCAACTCTTTATAAGGACGTTGCGTCCATGATTTCCTAACGATGCTTCCAGCGTTACCCACTAGATAGGGCGTATGTAGCAGCACTTTAAACAAAGCACCCGCCGACACCGGTTAAAAGAAAGACTCAAACAACGGGAAGGGGAAGATTCGTCACATGCTCTTCCCAACGCGATGTAAAACAAAATGACCAAATTATCCTTAAAGTTTGTTGGAAGTTGCTGAGTACTCTCATTGTGAAACACTTGATGATTATGAGATAGATATTTTGCGCTACATTTTAAGTAAAAGGGCGTCTTTAACGCATATCGTAATGAAACTTCCTGGCAGATTAAAATTGTGAAGGCAAAGGTGCCAGGTTCGAGTCCCGGTTTCGGCACACAATTTTAATCTGCCAGGAAGTTTCATATCAGCGCACACTCCGCTGTAAGTGAAAGATTCATAACGCATATCATAATGTATGACGTCTCATCTCCCCAGTAAATACTATGAGTTTTCTATGCTTCAGTTCTCACTAAGGCTGGGTATTCAGTTCAGTGATCTAAGAAAGGCAAAGACGTACCTCATCGCAACAAGAGTGTGTCTAATAAACCACTGTGGTATCTAACTTTGAGACCAATGACTGCTTTACCATATCACCCAAAATTTTTGGCTGTGCAGTGATATAATTTTGTTGGCTCATTCACTTATTCGTGGTACAGCCAATAAGTTTCGAGACTTGACACCTGGAGGTTAGGCACCCACACGACTCTGTATCACCCCGTTTACATGAGCTCCCAAACGTAGTTAACCCGGATATGACGGAGGCCGATAAAGTTTCACACCTAATGAAGGGCATTGCGGAAGACATGTATCAAGCTCTTCTGTTAAAGACGTTTCGACGACACAATCCAATGGTGCCAGCAAATTGAAGAGATTTCTTTTTACAAATCCATCTTCAGATGATTTACATGCTTTTCAGCTGGAGCCTCGTTTTGTATCTCTTACAGTTTCGCAGCCCTAGGGTTTTTTTTATTTTTTGTCTATCCTAGGGCTGCGAAACTATAACAGATACAAAACGACACTCCAGCTGAAAGCAAAAGCATTTGTAAAAAGAAATCCTAAAACGGTCATGGTCTAAATAAATAAACATTTTATACCATACTTGTGTCTGATCGGTGGTTTTAATTACAAACATTATCATACTACAAACACAATTCTCACATTGTCAGTTTTTGTCAAAATAACGATGAGTAAGACAATTCCGAGTTGGATGAAGTCAACGGATACCAGCACGAACAGGACCATGCCTAGTAAATCATTGAGGTGTTCACACCAATTTTAGAATTGATGACTGCTTACCTTAACTCTCCAACTATTTTCTGCACGGTTATACAATTTTCCATATGAATTCACTTATATATGTAAATATACCACTTGGAAAATTTACATTAGTAGTAAAGAAGTAAGCAAGTGAAAAATTATACCTAATGTTTAGTTTTACACTACACCAGTGTAAGTATAAGGTAGTTTTTGATGCGTCCGAATGTCTATAGTGTCATACGTCCTGAACTATGTGTCGTAAAGTGGTATACACTGATCAGCCAGAGAAACTGGTATAAGCATGTGTATGGTAACAAAGAGAGATGTAATCACTTAGAGGACGGAAACGCCTATATAAGAGAACAGGTGTCTGGCGCAGGCGTTATATCGGTTACAGCTGCTGCAATGGTTTGTCATCGTGATTCAAGTGCGTACTACGAGGTGTTTCAATCGCCGCGCGGGAGATGGGACGCAGCATGTCCCGCGTACCGACTAGGTGGGGTTTTTCCCCTACGAGAGCACCATCAATATCGTTAATCCGGTGAAATATCAAATCTCCGACATCGCTGCAGCAGGAAGAAGAAATAACAGGACTATCGACGACTGAATAGATTTGTTCAACGTGACAGAACTGCAACCCTTCCACAAATTGCTGTGCTATGGGCTTTCGGTGTCGAAGGCCCATTCGTGTACCCTCGCTGACTCAACGACACGAAGATCTAGGCCTCACCTGGGCCCGTCAACACCATCACTGAACTCTTGATGACTGGAAACATGTTGCCCGGTCCGACTGCTCTCGTTTCCAATTGTATCGAGTAGATGGATGTACACGGGTATGGAGACAAGCTAATGAATCCATGGACTCTGTATGTCAACTGGCGACTATTCAAGCTGGTGAAGGCTCCAATGGTGTGGGGCGTGTGGAGTTGGAGTGATATGGGACCCCTGATACTTCCATACAGGCTGAATCTAAATTCACGCACTCGGGCTTCACATCGCGATTCCTCATATGCTAGCAATAAAAAAATGTCTCTAAAAAATTTCGTTCTGCGCATATTTCCGGCAGTAAATGGACGTCGAAGATTGAGATGGGCGTGTGTCCCATACGTCAGTGTGTTTCTGAATTACACTACTACACCAACAAACTTCTAGGGGATGTGGGAGGTCTCTTGAGGAATAAAGTGAGCATGAAAACCCATGCCCGGAAACGCCATTCAACGATGCTACGGAGAGCCCAAGTTACAGGCACCAGCACCTGCCGCTAGACACCCCTCCAGCAACTTCGACGCTCTGTTGCGTCATTGCATAACGTTTCTAGGCATGGGTTTCTATGCTCACTATTCCTCAAGACACCTCTCACATCCCCTAGAAGTTTGTTGGTGTAGTAGTGTAATTCTGAAACACACTGACGTATGGGACGCACACCCATCTCACTCTTCGACGTCCACTTACTGCCGAAAAAATGCAAACGACGAAATTTTTTGAGAGACATTTTTTATTGCTAGCATGTGAGGAATCACGCTGCGAAGCCCGAGTGCGCGGATTTAGATTCACCCTGTATACTACTCTGACCGATGACACGTACGTACGCGACCTGGTTTGTCACCTGCATCCATTCATGTCCATTGTGCGTAACGACGGACAATTGAAGCAGGAAATTGGGTCACCCCACATTTCCAGAATTGCTGCCGAGTGGCTCCAGAATCACGCTGGCTTCCAAACTCCCCAGACACGAACATTATTGAGCGTATCTGGGATGCCTTGCAATGTGCTGTTCAGAAGAGATCGCCATACACTCGTACTCACACTGATTCATTGACAGACCTGCAGGTTGCATGGTGTCATTTCCCTCCAGTACTGCTGCAGACAATTTTCGAGTTTATGCCACGTCGTTTTTCGGCACTTCTGCGTGCTTGCGGGGACGTACACGATATTAGGCAGGTGTGCCAGTTACTTTGGCTCTTCGGTGTTATTTTGCACGTACCTTCAGTGATATCCGTAGCGTCTGAAAAGTGTGTTGCGAACAGAGTTAGCAGTTAAAAACAATAAATCAAAACGACATGACAGATGCTAAAGTTAATGACCAGTAAATTTTTTTGGGTGGGAAAATGAAGAAATAGTTTCATAAAGGTTTAAATTATTTGAAATAAGTTCATTGGACAGTGGTCTAAATAACGAAATATAATTCATCAGTTCAGTCGCTGAATCAGTCAAATCAGTCTTTGAAAGATGAAATCAACACTATGAACGGTAATTTAAATTCCAAGTCAATTCAGTCGCTGAGTCAGTCACAACGTCGGGATCTATAAAAATGAGAACGATTCAGCGAATAAATTGTTGAGTCAATCTTTCATTGACAAAATATATTGTCTGGATACTAAAACTGGTAAACAGATGAGAGCAAGTTGCAAAATGTAATAAAGTTAATGACCAGCGAAATAAGAAAACAGAGGGAGAACTGATATGATGCCGCGAATAGCATGTTGATCGAAACATTCAGGTCAATAGAAGGACTATTGAATGAAAGAAGAGTGAGTAAGGTTGTGAGGAAGTTGAAGTGCAAGTAGACCACGAAATTAAAATGTCAAAACTAAACAGTACTGAACAGACGAAAGTAGATCAAGAAATTAAAACGTGAATACTAAACAGTACTGAACTGACTCGGTCTGTACACACTTTACAGGGGCGGGTCGTGAAATTTAAGTACGAGACGTAAACGAAATGAAAGGAAAAGACACAAACATTGCAACTAACGTAAATCAAAAGCTAAAGGAAACAAAGAGGAAGAAAAAAATCTGGTGTGTGTGTGTGTGTGTGTGTGATAAGTTTGGTTACCATATTCGCCTTAGGAGGTGTGCACCCCAACAATGTGAGTCTCGAGACAAAAATTTGATCCAAAAGGTGTAGTACACCCGAATATTTTCATAGACTCACGTAGCAAAGTGATTCCTTCTGCATTACTTGAGGAAAAATGAATAAGAATTGAAAGAACGTGAGATTAAGCAGGGACCCGAGTAGTAATAGCCGGATTTTAAGAAGTATTGATGAACAAGTTTGAGGAGAAATATTGGTCGTCGGTGAAAACAATCTCGTTCTAATATCAATTCTACCTGCACTTATACGATACCCGAATTCTAGTCTGGGGCACCGTCGCGGCAGTGTTGCCTTAAGCATCACCATACTACTCAAACACAACCCGGTATTACGGTTTGTAGTGGTATTAGATTCCATTCCGTAACCCTTATATATGCACTGTCGGTACACTAACCAGCCAGCGTAACACTTCTGAAGTTTGGGAGCCTGTTGTTCTCTCATACCTTCCGAGCTGGCAGGATAATTACGACCACACATGGCACGCAATGGTCACGATTTTTTCGTCGCCTAAAGCATCTTCCAGTGTCCCGATCTCTAAAAATGTTTAAATATTTGTAAATCTAAGGGACTTAACTACTGCGATTATCAGTCCCTATGCTAACACATTACTTAAATTAACCAAAGGACAACACACACACACACACACACACACACACACACACACACACACACAGGTCCGAGGGAGGACTCGAACTTCCGACGGCGAACGGCCGGGTGCACCACAGCAAGTCGCCTTTAATGCGCACGGCTATTTCGCCGCGGCAACACATCCAGAGACTCTTTTATTCAATACCGATCCGCGTAGCAGCGGCTATAGCCAGAAATTGTGGTAACACTCAATAATGATTTAATCTCCTTTGTCTCTTCACATGCAATTTTATTTTCAGTCATGTAATCTTTGTACAGCGTGATATCACCCAAACAGCTTTTGGCAGATATCTGCTCTGCCCCTGCCAAGTGATTGACTGTCTTATCGATATCTCTGTCGAGCTTACACAGGGTGAATCACCTAGCAATTGCACCGCCAATATTAAGGAAACGGAGAGTGCGACCGATGTGCGGTTTTCACATAATGGACTGGTAGTCAGGGGCTCGTATTTTCAACCACCAAACAAATTTTAATGTTACTTGGAAAGTGTATTACACTAGAATCCTGCAACAAACACTACTGATATTCTAGTGCAACCTACTTTTAGTTTCTTAATGTCTACATGCATTGTTCCATTTAAAAAACTGTATGTTTGCATAAATAATACACTTTCTAAGTAATATTACAATCTGTTTGTTGGCTAAAAATATGATCCACTGACTACCAATCCATTCTGTGAAAGCCGCACATCAAACGCACTTTCCGTAAGTGTTAAGTGATTCGCCGGCCGCGGTGGCCGAGGGGACAGAGGCGCTCCAGTCACGGTCTGCACGGCCACTACGGTCTGGGGTTCGAATCCCCCTCGGGCATGGATATTTGTGCCGTCCTTAGTGTTAGTTAGTTCATAAGTAGTTTGTAAGATTAGGGACTGATGACCCCGTAGTTAAATCCCATAAGCTATACAAACATTTAAACATTTGTTACGTGATTCACCTTATAAAGCCGCGCCGCCGCCAGTGACGTCATCGGTGCTGTTCTTGACCACAGGTGGCAATCTTTTGGTAGCGCGACCGCCGGTACAGCTGTAGCCTACACGAAATGTTCAAATGTTCGTTAGGTTTAAGGCATTCAACTGCGGGATGATCAGTCCCTAAACTTACAAACTACTTATGAACTACCTTATACTAAAGACGATACAAACATCCATGCCCGATGGGGAATTCGAACCCCCGATGGGGAACAACCTCGCGCATCGGAGCATAGCGCCTTAGGCTAGACGATTTACGCCTTAGAACGCCAGCCATATGCAGAGTTGCATGTGAGTGTGGGCAGTTTTACGTTTGCCAGACTATTCATACTAAAGAAAAGCGCCGCAAAGAGCATAAAAGATGTTTTTGATTACGTTATCCAGAAAGGTCAGATGTAGTGAAACATGGTCTGAAAAAAAGAACATCAAATTTGGTTCGCTGAGACGTCTATTATTAAACGGACGAATAATTTCTGGGGCAGCATAACAAACGAGGCGAAACAGATATATCTGACACCATTTTCAATAAATACGGTGGACTTAGTACGGCCAGGGAACATGTTATTGGGGATCTGAAGAAGGCGAGGCGGTCGCGCTATCAAAACAAACCAAATGTGGTCAAGAACTGAACACCGGTGACGTCACTGGCGGCGGCGCAGCTTTATAAGCACAGCAACATCATCGATAGAAGAGCCAACCACTTGACAATGACAGAGGAGATCTCTTTCGAAAGCTCATGGGCAGTAAACCACCTGACTTGACTTCAACCCGAGAATGTTTTATTAAGGTGTATCTCGTAGTAAACGGTGAGGCAGGGTTCGCCTGTAGGCGACAAATCGCGGCAACTCTGTGTCTGCTCCCCGCCTCTGTCGTCTCCACTCATTACACTGTACGAACTGCTGCGTAGAGGACCGGAGGCGTCTAGCAGCAAAACGTAGCCAATTGCTCCAGGGAAGCTACAAAGTCGACCAAGAAGTATGCTCCACTTGTATATAGAAAATATACTTGTAGTGTCTCTACCGGTATTGAGAACAACTTTTTGGAGGTCCTACTTTTCAGCATGTCCTCCAATTAAATTCATTTATCCTTCAAGAGAAATGTTATTAAAAAAAATACCACCAGAAATGTGTTTCAGTTGTTGGCATGAGTCCTGCAGCCATTATATGGTAAGTCAGTGCAGCCTAGAACAGACGTTTGATTATGAAAACAATTGATGGAAGTGGCCCCAAGCAACTCCAAACAACGGCACTCTAGGATCGCGTCTTTAATGAGTATCAGCAAGTAGTACAACAGTAACTGGTTATGGTTCGAAGGATGCGTCATTGATTACGCCTACGGGTATACAGATGTATTGCCAAGAACGGAAACCACGAGTAACGTCTAGTTTTTCCGCCAGAAAAAAATGTTCAAATGTTTGTATAGCTTATTGGACTTAACAACGGGGTCATTAGTCCCTAAAATTACAAACTACTTATGAACTAACTAACACTAAGGACGGCACAAATATCCATGCCCGAGGGAGGATTGGAACCCCCGACCGTAGTGGCCGTGCAGACCGTGACTGACGTGCCGCAGTCCCCTCGGCCACCGCGGCCGGCTTTTCCGTCAGAAATAGACGTTTCCAGCTCCACGTTTATTGGACTTTTTGTTTTGTTTCAATGGGTTCTACCACCTCTAGAAGTATTCGACTCTTTTTTTAACACTTAGCGTCCTTCGTTCTACCATGGGAACTTCCCCTTACTTCTGAGCACATGAATGATATCAAAGTCAAATTACGTAAGTATTTCTAGATAAGCTTAATCATTATGGTTTGATAGGGGCAGTGCACGACTGGTTTAATTCACAATTAACTGGAAGAATGCAGAAAGTTGAAGTAAGTGGTTCATGTAAGTTGGTTGTGAATATTTTTGAAGTGGCTACTGTCGATTCATGTACAGGTTTTAGTGTCTACAAAGTGAGGTCTTACATCATCATTCCATATGACATACTCAAAGATTCTTACACGCACTTTGAAAAAGTGATTATAGTGATGTGTCATTCAAAATACGTTTCCAGCCCCCTTTAGCACTGGATGTTCAAAAAAGTGTTCAGTACTTTGAGAAATCCACAGAAAACAAAAAGTCCAATAAACAGATGTCAGGAAACGCACACCTTCAGAGATCAACAAGTGTTTATAGGAATGGCTGTGCGTCTCTTGTTTGCAATTATTGGTATGTTTTGCGATGGATTAATAGTGCCATACGTGCTACGACAAAGGATAAATAGAGCGCATTATCTGGCCTTTAATATATTGCCTGCCTTGCTGAAGGTTGTGGTATGTCAGTAACGATAAGTGATGTGATTCATGAATGATTGTGCACCAGCGCACGTTCGTGAAGCAGACGTTCCACCACCGCTGTATTGGGCGGGGAGTCCCCACACGTTCGTCTGCTCGTTCCCCAGACCTAAATCCCATAGACGTTTGAAAAATGTTCAAATGTTTGTTAAGCTTATGGGACTTAACTACGGGGTCATCAGTCCCTAAACTTACAAACTACTTATGAACTACTTACGAACTAGGACGGCACAAATATCCATGCCCGAGGGGGGATTCGAACCCCCGACCGTAGTGGCCGTGCTGACCGTGACTGGAGCGCCTCAGTCACCTCGGCCACCGCGGCCGGCTTAGACGTTTGATTATGAGAACACTTGATGGAAGTGGTCTACGCAACTCCAAATAACGTCACTCTCGGATCGCGTCTCCAATGACTGTCAGCAAGTAGTACAACAGTAACTGGATAAGGTTCAAGGAATGCGTCATTGATTACGCCTAAGGGTATACAGATGAACTGCCAAGAACGGAAACTGCGTGTAACGTCTGGTTTTGCCGTCCAAAATACACGTTTACAGCTCCACGTTTATTTGACTTTTTGTTTTGTTTGCATGAGCACTATCACCTCTAGAAGCATTCGACTGTTTTTCTTAACACTTTGCGTTCTTAGTTCCACCATGGGAGCTTCCCCTTACTTCTGAACACATATATCATATCAAAGCCACATTACTAAGTACTTCTAGATAAGCTTAATCATTATGGTTTGACTGGGGCAGTGCACAAATGGTTTAATTCATACTTCACTCGAAGAATGCAGAAAGTTGAAATAAGTGGTTCATGTAATGTCAAAACATCAGCCGATTCCTCAAACAGGGGAACTATCAATGACGGGGTGGCACAGGATTCGGTCTTAGGTCCTTTACTGTTCTCGATATACATAAATGACTTGCCATTCTACATTGATGAAGATGCAAAGTTAGTTCTCTTTGCTGATGATACAAATATAGTGGCCACATACAAAAAAACAAGAACTAAGTGATGTAATCGCAAATAATCTTTTTCACTAAATTATTAATTGGTTCTCTGCAAACGGACTCTCATTAAATTTTGATAAAACACAGTATAACAGTTTTGCACAGTAAATGGCACAACAACAGTAATAAATATAGACTTTGAACAGAAGTCTGTAACCAAGGTAGAATTTTCAAAAATTTTAGGTGTTGCACTGAAGAGAGATTAAACAGGAGGCAACACATAAACGGTCTGTTGAAACGTTTGAGTTCAGCTACGTATGCTGTTAGGGTTATTGCAAATTTTGGCGATAAGAATCTCAGTAAATTAGCTTACTGTGCTTATTTTCATTCACTGCTTTCGTATGGCATCATATTCAGGGGTAATTCATCATCGAGAAAAAAGTATTCATCGCACAAAAGCGTGTAATCAAAATAATTGCTGGAACCCTGCAGACATCTAGTTAACGATTTAGGTATCCTCACAGGAACTTCACAGTATACATATTCACTTTTGAAATTTGTTGTAAATAACCGAACCCAGTTCAAAAGTAATAGCAGTGTGCACAGCTATAACACCAGGAGAAAGGATGATCTTCACTATGTAGGGCTAAATCTGAGTTTGGAACAGAAAGGGTAAATTATGCTGCCACATAAGTCTTTGGTCACCTACCAAGCAGCATCAGAAGCCTAACAGATAGACAACTAAAATTTAAAAAAAATTAAACGAATTTATGAATGACAAATCCTTCTACTCATTGAATGAGATTTTAGATATAAATAAGTAAAAAAAATAATAATAAAAAAAGTGGCATGTAATTTTGTGTAATGTAACCTGACACGTTCCACGCCATTACGAAGTGTCGTATTCATGATCTATGGAACAACTATTAACCTAATCTAATCTAATCTGACTCTACAGTCAAACGTTTTCTTATAAATGGGAATATTTTAGGGGAATTTTTCACTGGGGTATCAGCTGTTTATACAATTCAGTTCATAACCGTAGGGTTTTTGGTCTCTTTAAAGAATCCACCCGACAGTGGCTGTGGAGACCTATGAAAACTGTAACACTGGAGACACAGATAAGGCGCGCGGGAATGGCCGCATGGTCTAAGGCAGTGTTTCCCAAACTGTGAGTCGCGACCCGCTACTGGGTCGCGTTATCTATTCATGTGTGCCGCCTTTTAATGTGTCTTATGCACTTCAAAGAAGCGATAATGTTTTTTTATAAGACTTACGTGATATTATCTTCCAACCCTACTGCTTCCTTCTTTCCAAAAAATGTATGTAAATCTATCGGACCAAACTGCGTGGTCATCAGTCCGTAGCTTACAAACTACTTAAACCTAGGTAAACTAACCTAAGGACAAACACACACACCCATGCCCCAGGGAGGACTCGAACCTCCACGGCGAGCAACCGCGCGTTCCGCAGCGAGGCGCTTTAGACCACTCGGCTACTCTACCACGGCCTTTTTTTTTTTTTTTTTTTTCAAATTATAGTGATTATGGAATTTAAAAAATTGTATGGATCAATACTTTCACGTTGCTCCAAGTTAAACTTGATTGTTTTTCTAGGATTTACGCTTAAAACCAACAAGTTACGGTTAAAAATGGAAAGTACCGTTAATACCAAGATTTAACCACGTCACACAATCAGCTTACCATTTAATTTGTATAAAATTGTAACTGGCACTGTGGTTACACTACTGGCTTAATAATCGGATCAAGGCTGAATTCCTCGTCTAGTTTAAAAGTTCAAATGTCTGAAAACCTATTGGACCAAACTGCTATGGTCATCAGTCCCCAGACTTACAAACTATTAAACTAACTTACACTAAGGGCAGCACACACACACACACACACACACACACACACATGCCCGAGAGAGGACTCGAAGCTCTGGCGGGAGCGGTCGCCCAATCCGTAGCGTCATATCTTTGACCAGCTCTGGGAAGAAAGAACAGAAAAGAAGAAACACTTGTTTGTTCCACCATGAAGTCTTATTCGGATGTTGATAGTTTTAGCTTTTTAAGCTTTTACTCTAGAATCAGATCTTACCCATAACAATTTGTCAGTTCTTCAAAAGCAAGTAATAATCGTAGAAAAACACATACTATAGTAAAGCTTGAAAGAAGCATGTCACACACGTTTCAATTCGTACGGAGTTGTTTCGAATATGATCCATACAACACGTAAACAACTTCGCGCTAGATTTTGTTACTGCGAAAAAGTAGCTTTCGACACCGTGGTAAAAATGAAGATAACAGAAAATTGCACAGTGAAAGGAAACAACAGAAACGGTAACTAATTTGAAATTCTGAACTGACAAAAAGTTCACAAAGTGTTTCGGGGATCCAGAGTTTTTTTCTCTGTATGCACAACTCGTCGAACCTGAGGCAGTTAAACTACCGAAGACGAATTACGACAGCGTAAAAATTTTCGCTGATCGACAGGAGAATGACAGAGGTGGAAGACCGAACTTTGGGTAAGAGGGAAGGGGGAATAAGAAGTGGCAAGCAATCGATTCCTCCGCAGCAGAAGAATGTGGAGAAGAAGACGTCTGTCGGCCGGAAGCAATCGCCGCGCAGCCATTTGTCAAGAACAATGGCAGCTGCGCACGGACAGCGCGAGGTGCACCTTTCAGCGACACCGCGCCCGGCCGACACCTGTTGGTAGCTGCGTCATCGCCCCGCCATAACTCATACGGAAGGGGCGCCTCTGTTATCACCGAGCGCGGTGCGTCATCTAGATCCCCTCCGCCTCGTTCGCGGAGCCGCCGCTTCCGGCCGTGTGGCGCTGGCGTCGGGGCGCGAACGGTGCGGTGCGCGGCGGAGGGTGCTGTGCGCACCTTGCGCCGTGCACCTTGCAGCCTCTGACTGTGCACTTCCGCGCTGGATGTGGGCCAGCCGTCGTGATTCGGTGAATTGAGCGGCCGCGAGGAGGGGGGAGGGGCGGAGAGGGGGGGGAGCAGGTGCGCTGACCCGCAGACGCGTAAACGGGACCCACGCGGCAGAAAAACGCCGTGAGTGCCCCCCGCCTTGTGAGTGCTCGCCGCATTAAAACTGGAACGATCTTCTTGTTCACCCATCCCCCTCCTGTCCACTCCCATTTTTTTCCTATCCTTCATCACTCTTTTCCGGAGTAAGTAGGAAACTTGAAGCGATAATTCATTCCACGCTCTCCAGCGTAGACCCCCCACACACGCCAACACTCCCGTGTACTAGCACCTGCCCAAGATAGGCTCTTGCGACCTTCACGTGCTACTTTAACAAAATACGCGCCGTTACGTCTGGCACTCGTTATTAAGAGACAGCTGCGTGGTAGTAACAGTCCCGTAATAGTCGTGTCGCAATATACAGCGTTTCTGTACTTCCGTTACCAACATGTGTCGAGAGACTGTAAAGCGCTACGTTTCTTTTCCATAATTTACCTACTGTTTAACTTTACTGTTGACATAAAGTTTGCCGCGGTGGAGTAGCCGAGCGATCTAAAGCGCCTCGCTGCGGAGCGCGCGGTTGCTCGCCGTGGAGATTCGAGTCCTCCCTGGGACATGGGTGTGTGTGTTTGTCCGTAGGTACCTAGGTTTAAGTAGCTTGTAACCTAAGTACTGATGACCACGCAGTTTGGTCCGATAGACTTACAAATATTTGAACATTTTGACATAAAGGTTGCATAAAAGAAATCGCACTGACGTGTTTTACGGCCCACTTTAGATTTGTAGTTTTATAAGTTTTTGCAGACATTTTGGACCAAAATAATAATGTGAACAATAAAAAATTAATTAATAAGAATATCTGAAACCCTTTTAGGAAAAAAATTTAGGCAGACTCGGGTTCTGAACCACCGACCTCAAGCGTCATAGTCCAAAGCCTTGCGTACTACGCTACAGCTATCAAACGAAAAAATTATTCCTTTAATCTCATACTATTGATGGCCGTTGTTAACTGATGCTAATATAGCATTTGTAGACACTAGATTATCATTTATCGTACGAAGAACGGTGTGTTTTTGTTAAATCTTCAGTGTGCCATTGCTTTGAAATGACAACGTGTAAGTTACAATAAGAAAATCATCAAATACGCAAAGCAAAATGGCGTATGCCAGAGAGAGTTCTGGGCGAGGAATGTCATGTAACATCTCCGAACGGCTGGTTTTCGTTAATTCAATGGAGCGTTCAAATCTCCGTTATTTTTGCAAATATGTCTCAAACGATACGAGATATGAAAAAAACATAAGGGAGCTAAGTTGTAGAGAATTTTCTCCTCTACCATTTAGGTTATTCAATTTTTGTGTCAGACGAACGGTTTGTTTGGAATTACAATTATATTACATTAGCCTTTGTTTTTTTATAACTACCGTATTTTTTGTCCGAAAAATTTGAAAAAGGGAGGTTCTGGTCTCTGGGGGCCTACAATCATGTCTGTAAAATTTGGTGCTGATCGGTTGAACGGTTCGTCTTAAAAACAGGGAACACGTTACGGACAGGCGGACACACAGACAGACAGACAGACAGACATCCCAAAATCGCCGTTATTTTTGCAAATATCTTTGAAACGCTACGAGATATGAAAAAAAAACATAAGAGAGCTAAGTTGTAGAGAATTTTCTCCTCTACAAATTCGGTTATTCAATTTTCGTCTAAGATGAAATGTTAAGCCGTTATTTTCATTTAAATTTCGAGCTGTCAAAAGACGATCGCAAAAGCCCACTTTTAGTGTTACTACCGTAACCTAAAGTGGGCCAAAAACGGTAATTCCAAAGTGAAAGCAAAATACTTAGTTACTGTTATTAAGAAACGTGAAAAATAAATTTGAATCACACAGAATTGCTTTTTATAGCAAACTAACTGAAAACTTGACGTTCCTGCGTATTTATTTCTTACTGTCTTCTGATGGTCCATTTCCACCAACTTCCTCTTGTCGTCCCTGTCCTCAGCTTAACTCTCTCTGTCCATTCCCTCCCCTCCAACTTCCATCTCCTCCTCGACTTCTCTCAAGTTCTCTCCTCCTTTCCTCTTTGTCATCTCCCTATGAAAAATTACACATATCTACCAACTCGGTGAAAAGAAAACGAAGTACCCTCTGCCATGCACCATAACGTACGGTGTATACAAATCTTCTCCATGAGAACATACATACAGGGCCGCGGTGGAGTAGCCGAGTGGTCTAAAGCGTCTCGCTGCGGAGCATGCGGTTGCTCGCCGTGGAGTTTCGAGTCCTCCCTGGGGCATAGGTGTGTGTATTGTCCTTAGATTAGTTTACCTATGTTTAAGTAGTTTGTAAGCTACGGAATGATGACCACGCAGTTTGGTCCGATAGATTTACAAACATTTGAATACATACGTTTGCCAACTTTCAAGCTGATTGATGAAACAGTACCGAAATCTACTATAACATACTCTCCGACATGCACTGTATGAAATCTCCCTGGGGCATAGGTGTGTGTATTGTCCTTAGATTAGTTTACCTAGGTTTAAGTAGTTTGTAAGCTACGGACTGATGACCACGCAGTTTGGTCCGATAGATTTACAAACATTTGAAAACATACATTTGCCAACTTTCAAGCTGATTGATGAAACAGTACCGAAATCTACTATAACATACTCTCCGACATGCACTGTATGAAATCTGACTCACACTGTGATGTACCTCTGGTTTTGAAAGTCAAATGAGCACTATCTGGAAGTTTTTAGCTTATGTACAATGTTTTGTATGCCACATACTAACCATCCATCAGTGGTTCTTTGTGCTGATTGTAATTTTCAAAAACCTTATGTACTAGAATGTAAAAAGTTCACACTTTGGACTTTCATTACTGTACCATCCACGATGTACTGTACGTAGCTGTGTATATCATTCTTTGAAAATGTTTCAAAAAATATTTTTATTATGTTTGAAAATGACAACAGGTCTGTCGAAACCAATCACAATAAACAGTTCATAAATACACGACCTAGGCTGACTTCCTTGTGAATCATTGGTTTCATAACTTAGTACATCAATCTCTCCTGTTCCTACAATGACGGTTCCTAATCTTAAAAAGGTCAGTAAAGTATCCTTCGCCAACCACCTTACGTAACTTAATGCAGGCAGTGACCTTAATCTTGTTTTGTAGGTAAAGTGTACATAATATCATCGAGATTTGAGTAAAATTGTAGATTAGTCTAGAAGTCTTGTAAGGTACCCTCTACCATGTACCTTTCGAAATCTTATTTATGCAACAGTGTTCCGCCTGTTTTGAAAGTCAGTAGTGCAAAATTTCATCAAGATCGTCTAAGTCTGTAAATAAAATACCCTCCGACATGCACCAAGCACTTGTTTTGAAGGTCAAGTGTGCAGAACTTTATCGCAATCGGATGAAGGTTATGGAAGCGCATAGTAGGAATATAATCCGTTGTGATCATGCCCATGCGAAATTAGCAAATTCGATTTTTTCGGATTTTCGGCTGTGGTTTTCGGTTTTATTCTATTAAAGCGAACAAAACTAAAAAAGAATTACTGAAGTCGCTTTCAGCCATTTCTGAGTTTTTACGTAGCTATCGCACAGTAACTGATTTTCATACAGAAGGTAACATTTTAATTTTTATGTCAAGTTTGAATTGAAATGTTCAAATGTTTGTAGAGCTTATGGGACTGAACTACGGGCTCATCAGTCCCTTGAATTGAAATGCACTAGAAAATATTAATTATATTTTTGATAATAGGATGGCAAGATAGTACAAACAATACACATTCGCTGTTGTCCGTAGAATTCTAAGGTTAAATTTATGAAAATAATTCACATAATTAGAGTATCTTGCCCGTTAGTATTCGGAACCGTCGTCAAATTTGTTTTAGCGATTAAACTTGGCAGTAAATACGTTTCAGCAGTACAACGCAAGGTAACTACACATTAAATGCCGGACGTAGTAAAATTCAAGGTACATGCAGGTTCGTACGCTGAAATGAATGAACCCTTTATGAAATTAAGGATCAGATTTAGAATAAAGCAACTCATACTACCAGGCTCAAAGTCAGTATTAATGAGGACGACTGCATGTGCGACGTCATTGTACCTTGATGTAAGCTGGGTTGTTGACAGTTCTAGGGAAAACTCATTAGTGGTGATATGAAGGAAAAAACTGATTTGACTTTGAAATACTATAAATTTTTCAGTCTTACATCATACAATTACATGCGGATTCACAGCAACGGAAAACTGCGGCTTTACAGAGAGAAAACGTATTACATGCGTCGGTAATGGAGGAACAACAGGAAAAAGTAATGTATCTACCAGAAGGCATTACAGTAGAACTCCTCTAATCCGATCTTGGATGGTCCGTCACTCCGGTTAGTCTGACCATGGTCAGCCTCGCGAGCCTGTGCCGACTTTGCTGTGCTGTGCATATTGTTGTTTTGTATGTTATTGTGCAGTTTAATCCTTTGTTGAGATTAAAAAACGTCGTTGTTTGCTTTATTCAATGTTCTCTACAGTACTTATTACATTCATTGTGTGTACAGTTGTCTGTTTTTCAACATGTCTCGATTCAAACCTAAACACATAGCTCTTTCACTAAATGCAAAATTAGCAGTGCTTCAAAGACTGGAGAAAGGTGAATCCCTCCGAAAAAATCGCAAAGGAACTGAATGAATTAAGGATTGGAGGAAGAGTCGGAAAGACATTGAATCCTATACAGTTACGATTGATGGTGAGAACACTGTGAAGAATCGCAAAACATTAAAAAAGCCTAAACTTGAACTGCTTGATAACACTCTATGGATGTGGTTTTGTCCAAAAAGAAGAAAAGGAACTCCAATATCCAGGCCAATTCTCAAAGAAAAAGCGATAGTTTTGCACAAAAAACTGGAAGCTGAAAGTAAATTTCCTGCCAATGAAGGCGGATTGATCGTTCAAAAACTCCTCATGGTGTCCGATTTGTTTCTACATTAGAGTACTGTAATTTGTTTGTCGATTTTCCTTTTAAAACCAATACATATTATAGTGTGTGTAGACTTTTGTTTTAGTTAATACAGTTGTTTAACACTGTGTAGAAAACATATTTTTATATTAGTGTAGACTTCTTTTAGTTCTTAAATCATTTATATATATATATATATATATATATATATATATATATATATATATATATATATGTCTTTTTTATATTTTTGCGATAAGTATTAGATTTTTTGGATAATCCGGCCTTTTTTTGTTCCAACCATGGTCCTGGTCCCTAAGGTGACGGATTAGAGGGGTTCTACTTCTGTTGGTTCGCCTCCCCTACAGTATTTTCTGTGTGTTCGTTCCCATTTAAGTTGTTCGTAATTGTTAGTCCTAGGTAATTAGTTGAACTGACAACCTGTTGATTTGACTGATTTATTGTGTAGCTGAAGTTTAATGAATTTATTTTAGTGGTCATATCTATGACCTCACATTTAATCATTATTAAGGGTCAAGTGCCAGTTTTAGCACTGTACAATCTTACCTAAATCATTTTGCAGTTATTTTTTTATCTTCTGGTGACTTTACTATACATACAGTAAAAGTCACAAAAGATAAATTAGCTTTACGGTATGCCCCCCTCCCCGGAAAATATTGCTGTGTGCGTGCCTGTCTGTTCCATTGCCGAGCCTCAGTACAGTTGTAATCTTCCAGGAAGTTGTGCAAGGCAAGAACAGGTGTTTAACCACATTTTGCGAATGCGATTTGTCTGAACTTGTGAGAATTGTTATCAGAAATAAAAGACATTCGCTGACCACACGGCAGTTTGGCGTTCGCACTTGGGTGTCGGCACCAAGGCCGAGAGTGACGCACTCCCAGCAGCCGGTAATCTGGGCTTGTTACACCGCAGGATAATAATTACGCTCTGCCAGCCAGCAGCCACGCCAGCTCGCTAATCCAGGGTTCGCGTGTCCGCGTTCCTCGTGCTGCAGCGGCGGCTGCTCGCTCCGGTTGCTTGGTTACCAGTTGGTAGCCGGCAAGCGCACGCACGTGTTGCCAGCAACAGAATGTCCGAACGCTGCTCCTTTCATTAATTAAAACTACTTTTTATTGTTGCTGTCCATAATTAATTGCGTTCCAGTTCGGTTTGGCTTATTACAACAACGAATTTTCAGTAGATTTATTCTGGAATAATATAGTTTCGATTTTTAAGCGTCACTTACAGTTTAGAAAAGAATTCCAGTCACAACTTTTACACAAATAAATCATCGTTACTTTTCCGTCGAAATCTGCTTTAATGCTCATTGGTTCATGCATCACAGGTCGCTGCGTCACTTCGCTATAAAAACATCGACACGTTTCCACGTCACAGACCGGTAGGCAGCAAATGCAGATTTTTCTTACAAGAACTGTGACTGATTTCTGCATTAGCTGTGTTTCACGTTTTTAACATGTTTTCGCAAGAGTAGCGAACCTAAAGCGATATATGACATGAACCTAATTATAGTTCTTCTCTGTTCTCTGACTGTCTCCCTTTCCCTGTATGTGCCTGTGTGTGTGTGTGTGTGTGTGTGTGTGTGTGTGTTTGTGTGTGTGTTTGTATGAGTGACTGACTGAGTCTGTATTTTTATACAAGATGTTTTAGTCTGAAATATTAAGAATCTAAGGGATTGTAGAGGTGATTTGTTAGAAATAGTTTTGGTAAATGGCCCATCTCAGAAACATCATGCAATGACATTAACCCTCAAATGCATTTTTTTAATTAAAAAATCGTGTTTTATAAGTTGTACAAACAAAGGGAAAAATAGTAAAAATTTCCTATGTTGTTAGTTTTACAAAAAAGCAAATATGCAACATACATAAACTTTTGTGCATATTATGCTTCTCCATACCTGTCTTAATTCAAAATGTTCAAATTTTTGTATAGCTTATGGGACTTAACTTCGGGGTTATCAGTCCCTAAACGTACAAACTACTTATGAACTAACTAATACTAAGGACGGTACAAATATCCATGCCCGAGGGGGGATTCGAACCCCCAACCGTAGTGGCCGTGCAGACCGTGACTGGAGCGCCTCAGTCCCCTCAGCCACCGCGGCCGGCCTGTCTTAATTAGTGTGATTTTTCCTCCTTTCAAAACGGCTCTTTATATGGAAAACAAAACGGGAAAATTTGGAATATCTGCCATTTTCTCCAAATACAAGTAAAGATGTTAACAAAAGTTTACATCGCAGCCAGCATCGACACAAAAACACCACAGACACTTTCTACAAATTCTGCTGCATTTGTTAAACACGTGTTAGTTCACAAAATTTCCACTAGAAGCGGATAAAAGAATATTACAATCGATATTGCAGACATGCAACTCCATGCATATAAGCGTTAAGGGCATATTACTTCAATACGAATCCCTTAAACTACACGCTCTTTTCTTTCCATATTTAGGGAGGAGGTCGTATGGACCGCAATGTCTGTTAAATATGCGCTGTGAAACGCATTACTTAACCCTAGAAGATAAACGTACGTAATTATTATGACTGCCAATTCTTGATTGTTGCCCGAAAAAAGGTCACAAACGCTTCCATCTAGTCAATACCTTCCTACATTTAGCAACTTATCGATGTGCTTATGACTGCTTTTTCCTGCCAAGAAGAAACTCCATGTATTGCTTAGAAAACAATGTCAGCTTTTCTGAAAGTCGTCATTTTTACGATATTTTGTAACTGCAGTACATGTAATGTCAATAATGCTCACAATATGGGTTTATGATTACGTTCATAGCACCACCCGTCAAAAGAAGAATGCCGTAAAGACGAAACGCTTCCTAATACGATTGAGTGAAGAGCTACTCTCACCACGGATGCAAAGCAGGCTACACATACCAAGAACATGAAAAATGTTGGAATACCATCTGCCCCAAGGAGAACTATCTGCCCCATATGTTCGTGGAAAAAAGAGAAGTATGACAGCAACGTTTTGTGCTGTTTGTTGTAAGCCATTTTGCAAAGAGCATAGAGCGCAATTATGCTCTGATTGTTCGAAATAAATGTTTGGTGTCAAAAACTATTGTTTCTGTAATTATAGACTGTGACCTGTATTGTTTATCAGTGATAATTCATAAATAATAAAACTTGTTACCAAATCTTGCTTATTTTTTATTATGTCGTAAAAATTACGAACGTTTGTAACATTAGATAACTGAAGAACGTTTATATTCTAGGGTGAAGAGTCTTGAGCACTTCTTCATCTTCGAGACTGCGAAACATGTCTTATACAGCTCAAGTGCTCATAGCTCTTAAAATATGAATTTTAGAGCTCGGTGGCTCTGGATACACTCTCTAATAAAAAAAATTAAGCTAAAAACTTAACGATGAATATAGAACAAACATCACACCCTGTCCGCAAGAAACGGACCTACACGAGGAACAAAAAACAAACAAAAAATTTAACAAAGACCAAAGTGGTAAAATGACAAACTATAAATCCGAAGGTCGTGGATTCGATCCCCAGGCAAATCTAGGATTTTTAGCTGTTATGTATTACTTGTTTCACATCTGGCAATGATGCTGATGAAAATTTACTCTGCTAAACCACGGTTCGGAATCCAAGTTAAACTGCAGGTCTCCCTATAGGTGGCTGGGCAAGTCTGTTCGCAAGTCGGGGGAAGTCTAAAAAATATCACCACCAACAGGACTATGCCTAGTAAAATACTGCGACACTGAAATCAATCTTGAGATTTATGCCCGTTTTAATTCTGTCTTATGCTTACTAGACATTTTTCTTCTTTGTCCAAGACTACCACCTAACAAAATATGGAAATCAAAGAGCTAGCAGCAGTAGAAGTGATTTTTTTCATATTTTCGAAAATACTGTAATTGGATGACAGTTTCTTCATTATCTAAATTTCATACTAAGACTGCTCTACACTCTTCGAAATTTTTCGAACATCATTATGAAACACTCTTAATGTGAGCATGAAAATCTTTATTCTCTCTTTTTTCCATTTGAGATCATTGTATTGTAGCACGCCGTGGTGGAAGTTATAGGAGTGAAAAGGTTTACCCCTTCGGATGAGCGGATGTTTTGGTTTAGAGTTTATATGGAGGGTATAATGGAAGATGAGATAATTCGATTGCGTTTCATTATTGTGATGGTGAGTTATTCTACTATTTTATTTATTACCAGTGACCCGCCGCTTCAATTCGATTTGTAAACTGTAGTGCATCATCATTATGCGTTGATTCAGTACATATTCGCCTCTGAATATGCCGCCGATAACTGTTGTCTCGATTAAATTTCGTCTCAATATTTTGATGGTCAATCACCTTCGGTTCCAAACTTTGTTATGATTAAGTCGCGAATGAGCATCACCAGTGATCCAACCTTGAATGTTAATACATTCCGGGTTGATCGAATAAAGGCAAAAATTCATTTTACTTTTTTTTTTTTTTTTTTTTTTTTTTTTACTGTAGGGTGATACTATAGGGAGATGGATTATTACTTTAATTAGCTTTTCCTATTCGTATTGGAAAATTCACAACTACGCTTAGTGACTCGCAAATACGAAGATAACAGCTTTAAAACTAGTCAGATCTGCATTTTTATCGTCTCATTCTTCTGTCACTACACTGCTGCCACTTGCAGTACTAGCGTCGCTTCCGTGACTGTTTATAGTGGGCGCGGGAGAATGGCCGTGCGCCCTAACGCGTCTTCCTTCGTAGTGCGCGTCGAAGGTTCTAGTCCTCCCTCGAGCGCGCAAGCATGTGTTTGCATAAGTCAGTTTTAGTAGTTTGTAAGATAAGGGACTGATGACCACTGCAGTTTGGTCTCATAGTTTTAAAAGCATTTGAACAGTTTTTTGTTGATTGTGCCGCTACTGTTGGCTCTTTCTCAGTTAGGAGCACTAATGTCGTTTCCACTGACAGACGTAAAATTTTACGTTTACGTTCCCCCTCCGTAGTCTAGTGGACAGCGTGGTGGGTTACCACGCAGGGGGCCAGGGTTCGATTCCCGATCGGGGACTGGGTGTAGTGTCGTCATCATCATTAATACTCAAGTCGCCGAAGCGGCGACAGATAAAAAGACTTGCGCCAGTCTGAACACGACCCCAGTCGGGGTCTATCGGTCATAAATGCCACACGATATTCATCATCATCATACGTTAGACTGTGATTATACTATTTTAGTGGACTAAATACTGTACGCGGAGGACTGTATAAGCATGGTATTCATTGTGTTGAATCATATTAAGTAGAACATAACAACTAATAAAAGCTTATTGTTGTTTTTCAAGCTTAAGGGACTTAACTGCGGGGTCATCAGTCACTACTTATGAACTACGTTATACTAAAGACAACACAAACATCCATGCCCGAGTGGGCATTCGAACCTACGACGAGGAACGGCCTCGCGCATCGTAGCATAGCGCCTCAATGCGCTCGGCCGCTCCACCGCGGCTAATAAAAGCATTTTCTGAAATATGCTAAAGATGAAAAGTCAAAGAGCAAATAGCTTTTCCAAAGAATTCTATTCTTAATATCAATAAATATCTTGATCCGATCGCTACCAAACTTCACATGGCTACCCGCTCGTCTAATCTGAAGATTTCATGAAAATTGCTCCAGCCTTCTTGGAATCTATAGGTAAAACACATTCATATACACACAGATTTTTATAGATATAAAATTAAAATATTTAGATACTGTTTTGGTCACTCGCTCAGTCAGAAGGTTTTACTTGTCGGCTTTGATTTTTGAATATGACAGTGGAATTGTTAAAAGTCTTTTATTGTTAGCTGATTACTTTCATGCCTTCACTACAGGATGGCTGAGGCGTTCCAGAAATATATCACACTTGCAGGCATTTTATCTTCTTTACCGTCAAATCTCCTACTGTTTGTCCTTTCCATTTTTTCCTTTGTATTTGCCATCACATGCCTCAAATTGTAATTGATAAGCACCTTCCTTAAGTATATAAGTATTGCTTGAATAATGTATGCCACACTTACACCTTGTCTTTTCAAAATGGTGATATTTTTGTATGTGATTTTATGACTTATGTCTTCAGCCTCTCTAGGAAAAACACATCGGAAAGTAGCACATAATGCTGCTTTATTTATATGCTCTTCATTGACTTCAAAAAAGCCTATGACAGCGTACACAGGGGTACAGTAACCAGAGTACTAAAAGAACTTCAGTTTCCATCTACAAAAATCCGCTTCGTGGCAATGTGTCTATAACAAACATTCTGTAAAGTGATGACAAATTCCAGTCTATCAGAACAATATGAAGACAAAAATGTCCTCTGACAGGGAGACACCTTCTCTCCTATATTACTCAACACTGTGTTAGAAAAAATAGACCAGGAGTTTACGAAAACTGACCTCATTGGATTACCTCTAGAGAGCATGTCACTGACTCGACTGCCCTATGCAGATGATATAATTTTCGTAATCGGTAGTAGAGAATAGCTCAGAAGAATGGCAAGCACGTACTCCAACATCGCAAACAGGGCAGGCCTGCAAGTCAAAGACAGAATGCATGGTCAAGAGTAAGGCAGGAAGTGACCGGAACCCATTCGTAGTGGACAGTTTCTGTTTCAAAAGAGCAGGTGCTTTCAAATACTTTCGCTGCCTTTTCAGTGACCAGAACCACTACGAAACTGAGATAAATGCAAGAATTTCTGAAGCCAATAAAGCATACTTTAGCCTTCAGGATGTGCTGAATAAAAGATCCCTGTAGAAAAGATTTAAGATCGAGCTTTATCACAGTATGTAGAGTAACACAAAAACTGGTCGCGAAGAAGAGGATCGCTAAAATGCATGGGCAACACTATGTTCTGCCGGTATCAGTGATTCCACTGAGTGAAAAGACGGTCTTCGTCGACGCTCTAATAAAGAAACGCATGTAGCACTGAGTTGAAAGCATGACAGGACCCCAGAGGGATGGGCAAGGTGGAGATAGGCGGCGGGGATGGGATAGGAAGGCGAGAGACGAGGGCGTTAGGTCAACGATTACGGGACCAGGGGGGGAGGGGGGTAGGATGAAAAAACCAAGCGTTGGCGGGGGAGAGGGTTAGAGTTGGTAGGGGGCTAGATGTCGGGACGAACGGCGTCATCGAGGAGGAGGTGGCGAGAGTTACCATGGGAGTGTGGAGTGAATGTATGGGAATGGAGGGAGGAGTACAGTGGTGTAGGCGTGTCAGACACCAAGGGCTGTGAGGTGAGAAATAACATTGGGTTACAGGAATCTATCTTGTGGGAGACATGGCAGACACAAATGTGCTCCAGTAATTGAAGCAGGTGGGGAAAGAGGATGAAATCATAGAGGATCCGCGTGGGGTCGTTGGATACGGTATGCGAGGCGGAGGGCGTGGCGCTCAAGGATTTGGAGGGATGTGAAATAAGCGGAGGAGGCGGAAACTCAGGTGGAGCGGAACTCAAAGTATCATTGGCCATCTTATATTATCTTATCTATAATAATAATGTGTGTATGTACACTACTAGCCACCAAAATTGCTACACCAAGAAGAAATGCCGTTGATAAACGGGTATTCAAAAATGTTCAAATGTCTGTAAATCTCTCGGACCAAACTGCGTGGTCATCAGTCCGTAGCTTACAAACTACTTAAACCTAGGTAAACTAACCTACGGACAAACACACACACCCATGCCCTAGTGAGGACTAGAACCTCCACGGCGAGCAACCGCGCTCTCCGCAGCGAGGTGCTTTAGACCGCTCGGCTACTCCACCGGCTATTCATTGGACAAATATATTACACCAGAAGTGACATGTTATTATATTTTCACGTAATTTGGGTGCATAGATCCTGAGAAATCAGTACCTAGAACAAAAACCTCAGGCCGTAATAACGGCCTTGATAAGCCTGGGCGTTGAGTCAAACAGAGCCTGGATGGCGTGTACAGCTACAGATGCCCATGCAGCTTCAACACGATACCGCGGTTCATCAAGAGTAGTGAGTGGCGTATTGTGACGAGCCAGTTACTCAGCCACCATTGACCAGACGTTTTCAATTGGTGAGAGATCTGGAGAATGTGCTGGCCATGGCAGCAGTCGAACATTTTCCGTATCCAGAAAGGCCCGTGCAGGACTTGCAACATGCGGTCATGCATTTTCCTGCTGAAATGTAGGACTTCGCAGGGATCGAATGAAGGGTAGAGCCACGGGTCGTAACACGTCTCAAATGTTACGGCCACTGTTCAAAATGACGACGATGCGAACAAGAGCTGACCGAGACTTGTAACCAAGGGCACCCCATACCATGACGCCGGGTGATACGCCAGTATGGCGATGACGTATACATGCTTCCAATGTCCGTTCACCGCGATGTCGCCAAAGACAGATGCGACGATTATGATGCTGTAAACAGAACTTGTATTCAACGAATCAGAAAATAACAGTCATCTTTCTTATGTGTTTATTTACCACAACCAGTTTCTAACTGCCTGGCAGTTCATCATCAGGCGTTATACATGTTTTATATGTTGTTTACAACATTGTGGGTTTGTTCACATTGCTGTTTGATGGTAGGTGATTTTTCAAGCATTTTAGTCCTCACAAGCTGCCCACAAAACACAGCACTCGCTTTCGACATGTTTTACAAACATTATCAATACAGAGAACTTGTATTCATCCGAAAAAAATGACATTTTGCCATTCGTGCACCCAGGTTCGTCGTTGCGTACAGCATCGCAGGCGCTCCTCCCTGTGATGCAGCCGCAAGGGTAACCGCTGCGATGGTCTCTGATCTGACAGTCCATGCTGCTACAAACGTCGTCGAACTGTTCGTGCAGATGGTTGTTGTTTTGCAAACGTCCCCATCTGTTGACTCAGGGATCAAGACGTGGCTGCACGATCCGTTACAGCCATGCGGATGCATATCATCTCGACTGCTAGTGATACGAGGCCGTTGGGATACAGCACGGCGTTCCGTATTGCCCTCCCGAACCCATCGTTTACATATTCTGCTAACAGTCATTGGATCGCGACCAATGCGAGCAGCAATGTCGCGATACGATAAACCGCAGTCGCGATAGGCTACAATCCGACATTTATCAAAGTCGGAAGCGTGATGGTACGCATTCGTCCTCCTTACACGAGGCACCACAACAACGTTTCACCAGGCAACGCAGGTCATGTGCTGTTTGTGTATGAGAAATTGGTTGGAAACTTTCCTCGTGTTAGCACGTTGTAGATGTCGCCACCGGCGCCAACCTTGTGTGAATGCTCTGAAAATCTAATTATTTGCATATCACAGCATCTTCTTCCTGTCGGTTAAATTTCGCGTCTGTAGCACGTCATCTTCGTGTTGTAGCAATTTTAATGGCCAGGAATGTATGTACGTTCCCTATATAGTCGAAGACAGCTGCAGCAATTTTGATTTAAAAAATCAAATGTTTGTGAAGCTAATGGGATTTAACTAGGGGTCATCAGTCCTTAAACTTACAAACTACTTATGAACTAGCTTATACTAAAGACGGCACAAACATCCATTCCCGAGAGGGGATTCGAACCCCCGACTGGGCACGGTCTCGCGCATCGTAGCATAGCGCCTCAAAGCGCTCGGCTTCTCCACGGCGGCCTTAAATTTCATAGAGTGGCTAACACACGAGCTACCGTGCTCTTTGCGGCAATCTGCGTAAACTCAGCTGCCATATTTTTGGTGGTCAGTAGACTTGAGAGTAGTCTGTCTATCGTATGTTGTTGTTGAGCTTGAAGTGCTGTATTTAGTATATATTGTATTCAGTGTGTACTGCGTCTACAGTGTTTGCTGCTGAAATATGTCCAACGTGTGTCAGAATTTAAACGCACAAATCGAAGTGATAAAACGACTAGTACTTCGTGCAATACTGCCAAATATTTTGTCTTGTTTGATATCAGTCTGTCTATACTCAAACAAATTTCCTGAATATTGGCACTTAGCTGCCCCAGGAGTGAAGCTTCAGATGACCTATCCTGCAATTCCCTTGAAGTACACACCATAAACAAATTCTTAGTTCTCTATCTAGTGTTGGTGTGTTTTTGAGATATTTCTTCTTCTGCCGTTGATGAAACCAGACTTTCGCGTGTCTACACCTTCTTTAAAATTAATTTCCTTTGTTGTTTACAATACTTGATCGAGTATGGTTAACATGCAAAGAGTACAAAGTGTGGAAGCAGTAGTGACAACCAGATTTTTTCACTTGTATATGTAAATGTTCTTTGCAACAAATATGTACTTACTTCAGCGTGGCAACAACGAAAGTAATTAAAATACGTTATTTCGGTGTGGAATGCTTTTGTGGCAACTTAACCAGGTACATTTTTATTGCAATATTCTGTTGTCACTTTCATCTTTGTATTGAAATTTCACGTACCAAACCTTACTTGTTTCAGCATGGCAACAAGGAAAGTTATTAACGACACCTTATTTCGACGTGGAATGTTTTTGTGACAGATGAAGTAGGTGCATTTTAACTTCAGTATTTGGTCGTCACCTTCATATATGTACTCAAATTTCGTCCACCAAAGTTTATAATCAAACCCTTTAACAACAATGTTACGAGTTTGTAGACTTAATAAGTTTAATAAACATAAGATAAGTGTGTACTAGACTATATGAAAGCAGTTGTTACAACACATTAACAGCAGATGAAGATTCATGGTTAAGATTGTTGGTCATAACAGTTACTGTTCACTGTATGTTAATCAGCTCGTTTAGACCATGTACTGCTCAAATCAACACAGATATTTTCGCTGCGGCACTTTCGTTGTTATTGCAAATCTCAGCTAACTGTTATACTTCGAAATGGAACTTTTTAATACTGATAGGTTGGTGATGTTTCATTATCGCATGTTTACGAAATTTACTACCAGGCGCGTCAGTACTCAGCTTCGAAAGAGTATGACGGAACTTGATGCACATCCGTATTCAATAGTCAATCTTTATTTAAAACGTGGAACTGTAAATTGGTAAAACTCTCTAGTGGGTGTTGCATACCAGCTGTCAGCCGATACTCCAAATAACATGGTGGACGTCAGTTCAATTTGCCTTAAACATGGCGGACTTAACGCCACTCCATGAATTTCAAGATCGTTGGGCCAGAGAGCCGCGACGCGAGGAAGGCGCCACTCTCGTCGCAGAGCGAAAGAGAGGTCGACAAAAGAACGTACGGAAAGATGCGAAAAACAGGAAGACGAGCCTGTACTGCTCAATGCCTAAAGCGGCAATTATACTGTACGAACAACAAAAATGTAGTTAGCCATAAACTGTGTTCCTTCCCTCATTTTATGGCAGGCGTCAGAGATAAAAGTTACAAATGGATTTTCAATTATTCATAAAGTTTGTATCAAGTCAATAAGTGGTCTCATTTTCAACAACTGGATCAACGTTATCTGGCTATTTTCACGTCGTGTGCTACGCTTCACCTTCACCCCACCACTTTCAGAGGTAGCTTTTTTTACGTCCCAGAGTGTTTCTTTCCAGGCAGTTAGTGATATTTGTACCTAAAATGGCTGAAATCGATACCGATATTTGGGAGCGGGTATGGGATATACATCAATTCACTTTTACAGTAAATGTAGATATCTTCATTTTTAGTGATCCTATATTCATTAAATGATGCCTGCTGTACATGTGCCACAAGTTACCTGTGAAAATTTATCTATAGTTTTGTAAGTTGGCGTGTTCAAGAAGACAAAGTTTTTAACAATTTTCTTACTAAGGTATCTTACGGAACCATTATTTGATCCAGCACGGTTGCTTTTAACAAGAAGAAAAACAACGCCTACGAGCTTCAGTCTTGAGACCAGAAAAAATTTCTGTATTCATATGTTTGGAGTGTGTTACGTTATGACTGTGAAACATGAACTTAGGAAACTAAGGAAAATAAAATAAATTCTTTGCAAATGTGGTGTTTTCGACGCATGCTCCAAGTAAAATGGATTAAGGTTGTTACATATGGAGCGGTACCGCAAATAATGGCAGGAAAGAAAACTTGTAGAGATTGATTGTTAAATGAAAAGTATAACTTACAGACAATCTAATGAGATATGAAGGATTCCTGAATGACCCATAGTCAACACGGATTCAGAAAGTACCGTTGTGTGAAATACACATCGACAATCAGTCCAATATTTCTCGGTTTCAGAAGGCCTATGGCACAGCACTTCACAAGCGGCTTCTAACAATCAGCTCAAGGGTGCGATTGCATTCGTGGTATCCTGTCAGAAAAGACACAGTACGTACTACATGACGAAAAGTTATTGAGTAAACCAGCAGTGGTACCTGGCGTTCCCCAGAGAATTTTTGCGGGACCCTTATTGTTCCTTGTCGTTATAAACGATTTAGAAGACAAACAGCTCTGTTAGACTGTTCGCTGATGATTCTGCGTTTACCGAATAGTAAAGTCACCAGGAAATCAAAAGTGACAAAAACACTATTTGAGAAAAGATATATTCCTGGTGCAAAAATTGGAAATTGACCCAAACAAAGAAAAACGTGAAGTCATCCATATGAACTGTAAAATAAATACGTTAGACTTCATCTACTCGATAAGGCAATCAAACCTAAAGAGCGTAAATTCAATTACAGGCATAGGAATTATAGTTACGTACAGCTTTAATTGAAAAGAACACACAGAAAATATCGTGCGGAAAGCGAACCAGAGGCTGCGCTTCACCGAAAGAACACTTCTAAGATGCAACAGTTCTACTAAACAAACTGCCTACTGTACTCTTGGCCGTATTATTGTGGAGTACTGGTGCCCATTGTGGAATTCTCACCGATGGGACTGACAAAGGACTTGGAAAAGTTCAGAGAAGGGCCGTTCGTTTTGTATTATTGCGACACAATGGAGAGAGTGTCACGGAAACGATGCAAACAATGCACGAACTGGGGTGGAAATCATTTAAAGAAAGACTTATTCGTTGCAGCGAGATATTTTTGCGAAATTTCTTTCACCAAATTTCTCCTCAGAACGCGAATACATTTTTTCGCTTACATACATAGGGAGACATAATCACCGTAATGAAATATGAGAAATCAGATCGAAAACTTAATGATTTAAGTGATCCTTTTGTCTGCGCACTATTAGAGAATGCCACGGCAAAGAAATATTGTGAAAACGATCCTCTGAACCCTCTGCCAGGCACTTAAAGGTGATTTGCGGAGTAAATATGTGAATGTAGTTGAAAAAAAAAGGAATATGTCGAGGAGAAAAGAACAAGAGGATTACCGCAGCTGAGGTACACGGACCAAATAATGAAGTACTTGGCTGCAAGACATGAAGAGAAAATCGAAAACACTTTCAGGATGGAGACTTGCTGTCATCACGAGAGTTGCAAAGCAATATTTAGATTAACCACTATAGAAGAAGCTATCACGTGCAATGTTTTTTGGTAAATACTTGCAGTGTACTGACCCGACGATCATACCTTAGTGGAAGTTTCGTTTTGTAGTCTACCTTCTTCATGAGCCAACGACACTTCCCGAGGATTTGTTTTTCTATTTTACGTGCAATTAGTTCCAGTACGTGGCCGTTTAAATCGCCCCGTACACATAACCTTCAATGTTTTATGGATGAGGCTGCTTACAGCGAGGGTTCTAAACCCTGTATTCATAAAATAACGTGTTCCTTGTCTCTTTATGCGCTATACATTACATTTGTTTATGTTGGGAGTCAACAGCAGCTCACCTCGCCACCGTCGTCTGTCAGCCTCTTCATCTCTGAATAAGAATGGCTACCCATATCTGTTTCAACCTGCTCACCGCATTCGCCTCTCGGTCTCGCTCTGTTGTTCCGACCTCACACACTTCCATCCAATACGAAACTGACGATCCCTTGAAGTCTCAGAATGTGTCCTACCACACTGTCACTATTTTAATTAAGTTATGTCACACTCTTTTTCTCTCCAATTCTGTTCAGTACCTCCTTATTTATTACGCTATGTACCCTTCTCATTTTCTGGTTATTCTCTATATCTACATCTACACAAATATTCAGCAGTCCACCGTAAGGTGCGTGACAGAGGACTCTTTATACAGTACCTCTACTACCCATTTTCTTTTCTGTCCCACTGTGCGTTTTCTGCGAGTAACACTGTTAAGCTGTTTTAATAACCTCTTATAATCTAAAATAAATAAAAAATTATCTAGCAAAAATTCGTGAGCCTGGCATTTACCAAGCGGGTGTAAACGGATAAAACCCTATGCTCTAAACCAGCGGTCGGCAACTGGCGGACCGCGGAAGGCCAAAAACTGGACCGCCAAAAGAATTTTGAAAGTGTAAGTTACATATTCTAATTATTAAAAAAAATTTTGTAAATAACAACATTGAGCTACAAGGAAATTGGGTATTAATATGTGATTTGGTTCAAAGTGTATCATCGTTCCATCGCAAGCTGATTCTTTGGAAGGGACGTTTTAATTCAAGAATTTCTTCATTTCGCAACAATTTTTTAATATAAAAATAATGATGATGATGATCAAAAATAATCCTGAAATAGACATTTTGTAACATACCCGTCGCCGTTTTTAATTTTATTTTATATATCCTCGTGTCTGGACTGTGTATTTTACCATTCTGTCTGACACTCCGCCAGGCCAGGAACCGACCTCTTTCTCTCCCTAGGCGCCACCCGGGCCAACCGCCCCCACTTCAAATTCGCGAGGGCGGAGCGCCCTGATTGACTGGACACTGAGGGTCCGTTACTTCACCGCCTTCGAAACCCCTGGCTTGACCAGATCGACCCTCTACTTCAACCCTCAAACAAAACCTTTGTTGCAAGGCAGTCCTTGCCACAACTACATAGCCACAACCAAAGATTACAATATTGCCCATGTTACCAACACCGAAAGAAATATTATTACATTCCACTCGTCCTCCATAGTACACAAGCATGGGGAAAATAGGAGAGTGACTTATAATAGGAAAGATATAAAATAAAATGTACACCTTCGCCATCTCTGTTTCTACAATTTCTCTTTCAGTTTTCAACACCTGCCACAAAGTGTTGCAAGCCATTCCCAAGTGAATCAATTCAAATTTCATTCATTAAGTTGACATAATGAGACATCAGAGCAATGAAACGAAATGACAGTCTCGTTTCAATTTCCATATTATCAAATTTCTTGACAGATCTTAAGAAGAAGTTTGCAGCAAGATTCAAAGAAAAATAGGAGTTGTCACGATTCTTAAAATCACATTTTGAGGTTTCTCCTGCATAAGAATTGACGGATGTGGCTGCGAAAGCCTTTACTCCAAATGAAGGAAGACACTTCCTTGCAAACGTATCTGACAACATGTCCCGGAAAAACATAAAAACTCCAAAAATTAGCTATCTACCTCGCTGCTATGTTTGGCATCACATATATCTGTGAAATTTCTTTTTAAAAAATGAATTTCTTGGTGAATAATTTTCGCTGAAGACTAACGACCGCCCACTTTGAAGACATTATGGGCATAAGCTGCTCCGCACGTGAACCTAACTATAAGAACCTCCTCAAGACCGGAAATTTAATTTTTCCCGTGGATTTTTAACAGATGTATGCTCATTTCATGGTACTTCATTCTTTCTTAGTGAAAATAAAAAAAACGTAGTATATATAATGCATGACCTCTTTACGGACTTTTTAATAAAACATTGACTATCCATTTCATTTCATACTTTTTGAAACAATAAAAATATAAAAATAGCAAATAATATACGTTTTTTCTGGACTTTTTATACATTACTTTAAATCTGTTGTATTTCATATTAGTTTGAGAGTGAGAATTAAAATAAAAAATAGAGAACATAACTTCTTCTGGATTTTTGAATTCAGATATGCCTGTCTATTGTATTTCATATTAATTTGTGAGTGAAAATTAAAATAAAAAAATAATAACGAAGATAAGGTTTTACATTTGGACCGCCGCGGTGGAGTAGCCGAGCGATCTAAGGCGCCTCGCTGTGGAGCGCTCGGTTGCTCGCCGTCGGAGGTTCGAGTCCTCCCTGGAGCATGTGTGTGTGTGTGTGTGTGTGTGTGTGTGTGTGTGTGTGTGTGTGTGTGTGTGTGTGTGTTATCCTTAGGTTAGTTAACCTTAGTTCAAGTAGTTTGTAAGCTATGGACAGATGACCACGCAGTTTGGTCCGATAGATTTACAAACATTTGGGCCCCGATAAAAATTGTCAAAAGTATCCGGAACCCATCGAAGATAACTTGCCGACCTCTGCTCTAAACTGAGGCTACCGCAGCTTGAAATTATTTAAATTTAGACTCTGTTTAGGTAGGACTGACATGCTCGTATTAACGTTAGTTAATTAGCACTTACGATATTCTTAATCTTTTGTAATGTTTTGTGTGAAGAACAGGAAGATGCATTTCGTTTTGTATTATGCGGTAAAATGAAGATTACACTGCTTCACTGTTCTACACTGCCACCGACGAACAAATTACGAGCTGCGGAATATCGGACCAATTGCGTGACTGGACTAATGAATTTGTAGCGAACCGAACAGAGAATGTCATTATCAACCGAAAGAGGTCTTATGATGTGAAAGTAAAGTTTGGCATACATCAGTGGAGTATTATAAGATCATTAATTTCCAGAATATATATATAACCTCGCAGATAACGTCGGATGATTGATCAGGCTTTTCGCAGATAATGCTTTAGTATACCGAAAAACTTGCAACGCTGGTAAATTATTGTGAAAAGCAGGAGGATCTGTAGCGTATCGATGCGTCGTTCAGAGAGTGGCAATTGACCCTCTACATAAACAAACGTAACTTATTGCGAATACATAGAAAGTAAGAGCCTTCATTATATGATTACGCGATTTCAGAACTATCACTGAAAGAAGATACTTCCATAAACAAAACTTTTAACAAAAAACCGACTTAAAAAACTATTCCAAATCAAATTAATATGCACTAAAAAGTAAAAAATAATTGCGTATTTTTCTACAAGTTAATAATCAACTTAATTTTTTTACTCATCAATACGCAGGTTCGATCTATGTGTTTACCACGTACCTACCCACTTTAAATCAAACTCAACACATACCTATGAATAACAAACAACTATGAAAATATTGGCCCACTTTAGGTTACGGTAGTAACACTAAAAGTGGGCCTTTGCGATCGTCTTTTGACAGCTCGAAATTTAAATGAAAATAACGGCTTAACTATTCATCTGACTCGAAAATTGAATAACCGAATTTGTAGAGGAAAAATTCTCCACAACTTTGCTCTCTTATGTTTTTTTTTTTTTTTTTTTTTTTCATATTTCGTAGCGTTTCAAAGATATTTGCAAAAATAACGGCGATTTTGGGATGTATGTCTGTCTGTCCGTAACGTGTTCCCTGTTTTTAAGACGAACCGTTCAACCGATCAGCACCAAATTTTACAGGCATGATTCTAGGCCGCCAGAGACCACAACCTTCCTTTTCAAATTTTTCGGACAAAAAATACGGTAGTAAAATCAAAAAATATAATTGTAATTGCTAACGAACCGTTCATCTGACACGAAAATTGAATAACCTAATTGGTAGAGGAGAAAATTCTTTACAACTTAGCTCCCTTATGTTTTTTTCATGTCTCGTATCGTTTGAGACATATTTGCAAAAATAACGGAGATTTGACATCTTCCATTCAATTAACGAAAACCAGCCGTTCGAAGATGTCACGTGACATTCCTCGCCAACAATAGTATGAGATTAAAGAACTCTTAATTTGATTTATAGCCGTATCGCAGAGGGCAAGGTGCTGACTATGACGCGAAAGGTATGTGGTTCGAAACCTGCCACTACCTATTTTTTTTCCTAAAAGGGTTTCAGACACTCTTATTAATTAATTAATTATTATTTAGATTATTATTTTGGTCCAAAATGTTTGCAAGAACTTATAAAACTACAAATCTAAAGTGGGCCGCAAAACACGTCGGTGCGATTTTTTTTTTTTTTTTTGGCAGTTCTCCTAAGAAAATGAAATGAAAAATATTAGACTACTTAAAAGTCAATCAATTTGTTACGATAATATTATGTAGTTATAATTATTGTTATTTTTGGAGTCGGCGTCAGCCAAGGAAACATCCGATCCGACGTCGGTCTCGATATTCTCGTATTATTTTTGCTAGGTATATTGTACTGTTTCCTTGGCTGACACCGACTCCAAAAATAACAGTAAAGTAAACAGATTATTAAGTTGTAGAAGAATACGCATTTTTTTACATTTTAGTGCATATTAATTTCTTTTGGAATAGTTTCTTAAGCCGTTTTCTTTTGTTACAAGTTTTGTTATTTTTTTTAATTTTTAGTGAATCTTTAGTACACCAAGTTTTCTGAATATGGGTAGACCTACTAAAGGTGCTGCTGGTATGAGACAGTACCGTTTAAATGAAACAAACGAAGTCAGGGAGAAACGCCTATCTCAACAGAGGAAATCTACCTCATGCACAAAGGGGCGCAAAAATAGACTTTCAAAAATGCGGCTTTACATGAAAAAGTGACCATAACGACTTTACAGTAGGTGACTCAAATATCCGTATTCGGCCGGGTATCTTTAATTTACTCCTGACCCCATTGTCATTGACCCCATAATCAGAACCTAACCAAAATTCTCATCAACTACCTTGAAGTACATCCTTTGCAATAAAAAATAAATAAAAATAAAAATAAAATGAATCATAGAAATTGGTTGGCGTGATGAGTTATTCGTCCATTTGTCGTGCACATACTTCAATTAAATTTAAGACTTATATGGTTTTCTAATATATGCCATATTCAAAACTGGACCAAATTGAAATGGGACCACAGTGGAAGCACCAACTTTAAAAAAAAATAATAAAAAAAAAATAAGAATCATCAAAATCGGTTCACACAGTCGAAGGTTATGAAGTAACAAACATAAAAAATTGCAGTCGAATTGAAGTCGGTTAATAAAATATCTAATGGTATGCATATGGACTTAAATGAAGTGGAGCAACCACATAAAATTAATTATGGGCAAGGAGGATGGCAGACTGAAATTATTTGGAAGAATTCTCAAGAAGTATAATCAAATTCAAATGTTCAAATGTTTTTAGAGCTTAAGGGACTTCACTACGGGGTCATCAGTCCCTAAACTTACAAACTACTTATGAACTATCTAAGACTAAGGACGGCACAAATATCCATGCCCGAGGGGGGGATTCGAACCCCCGACCGTACCGGCCGTGCTGACCGTGACTGGCGCGCCACAGACCGCTCGGCCACCGCGGTCTGCAAAGTATAATCCATAAATAAAGAATGTACTCGTAGTTTACGATACAAGCACCTGTATACTGCTCGTCAGTACCAGTCCTTACCAGTTCGAACCATAAAGAAGTCCAAAGAAGAGCAGCACGATTCGTTGCAGGCTTTTTTAGAATGCGTGAAAGCGTCACGGAGATAATCAGCAGACCTCAGTGGCAGAGTGTATAAGGGGGCGGGGGGGGGGGGGGGGAGTGGCTTCTGTATCGCTGTGTATGAGCTACTGATAAAGACTTAGAGCGTACGTTTCTCGAAGAATCAAGTTATATATTGCTTTCCCCTGTGCATATCTCGCGAGAACACCATGAGGATAAAAATTAGAGATATTAAATTTCACACGGAGGCTTACCGGCAGTCGTTTCTCTCGCAAATAATACGCGATTGGAACAGGAAAAAGAGAAATGATACAGCTACACAAGCACCCCTGTCACATCCGGCAAGGTGGCTTCCATAGCAGAAATGTAGATGTGGCCGTAGTTTCAAGCATAACGCTGACAACAGTGCCAGCCTGTTGTGTTCATCATTGGTTTGTGACTACTCCGCGATTCATAGCGCTTCTACTGAACGAAGCTCTTAACTTTGTTCGCGTGACTGGGTTGTACGGCGATCGGCACGCGCTCATTCGTTAACGATTCCAAGTGAACTTGTGAATGCATTTATCGGCGGGCACAATCAATGAGTGTAAATTGACGTGAAGACAGAGGAACAGCAAAAACGTTTCATAAACCCAACTGGGTTGCACTAGTTTCCTGACATAAGGTTGGCATGGAAACAGGACAGAAAACAATTCGCCCACGGCTATTGAAATATTCATGAGACGACGTTTTGCGTCAGAATGGGTTACACACGCCGGTTAAGCTCGAACGATTATTTCCTTGAAAAGAGGTGCGTTCACTGTTACCAACCTTCTTCACGGTTTAAATTCAAGAAAACCTTGCAGTGGAAATATAGCCGGAGGATCCGGGTTCGAGAACCGGTATTCTCATAGGTCTTACTTTCCTTACAAGTCTCGCTCGTATATTATTATAAAAAAAACCCTAACACGAAAATTGTGGTACAGATTACTAATTTATTCGTACAAGAAGGCCAATGAAAATTACATAATCCGAAAGATTGTTTGTCGTAGATTTCACGAATGTAAATATTATGTGTGCATTTAGTCATTAATAGTGGTAAAAGGAAGTAGAAATTTACCTATCTACAGCTTTGATCAAGTTCTACATTCTCCAACAATAAGCTCACTGACTGACTATTCGCCTCGACCAAAGACACTGTAATGCAGCGCATCTGCAGTATTAAAATAAGTGAATATCGAAATATGGAGTGCTCCCAACTCACTTTCTTGTGCCGTTCAAATGCTTCATTTTCGCAATGATTAAGAGTGGTTAAAGGAAATTGATGTTTTCATATGAATGCCGATATAAAGGATGATGCTCCGAGAGAGGCATCTAGCGGTGCTAGGGTGGAACAACGAAGTCGAGAATGCCGATATAAATGATGATGCGCCGGGAGAGGCATTTAGCGGTGCACGGGTGGAACTACGAAGTCGGCATGTTGTCTGCTCTGGAATTCTGAATATCGCAGTATCGGGCGTTGTATAAATATACGAACATCGAAATTGTAATTCCATTTCAAACATTAGGCCAATGAAAGTTATATCATTCGAAAATGGTATGAGAAGTATATACTTCCGTTTTTAATTGTTGTTATTTTATCAGGCATTTTCCTTAACACGTAAAACATACCGTTTCATACCTCCCAGTGCCGGTTAAATTTTACCAAATATCCCAGCGGCCTCCTATGATAATGTTGGCAACAGATGCTGAATAGTGAGAATCCTGTGAGTCTTCATTTTAGCCTATCGCTTGACAACGCTGATGTTTTCTCATGGAATCCTCGCTTTACAAGGGCAATTATTTTTACTGAGCGGACGAGGGTACACACAAGAACCTGTCAACCCTAAAGCAGGAACAGCATTATTTGTTTACTTCATGGTCTGTACGATACACTAATCGAGTCATTCTATGTAGTTCGAAGAAATGGACAAAGATTTTCTATCGTGTTGTTTATGTTGCCAACATAATCACGCGAGGCCGCCGATATGATACGTAAAATTTTAGCCCCAGTGACCATTGTAAACACAATTGGTCGATTTTCGACCACAGGCAATAATAGTAAATTGTTGCAGAATGATTACACACATCGTTATTCGAATATTTTTGAAGTAACAATTGATTTTGATGTGACCTGTACCAACAAGGCTCCATGGTAATTGAAAACTATACCTCATTCACAGTCTACGAAAAACTGTCGAGAAAGTATAACGCTAAACGGCGCACTCTTTCGATAGATGCGCCGACTCCAGCGCTCCAATTAATAGAAGAATGGCATGAAATATACAGAGAAATTTCTCTTTTTAATACTTTCTCTGAGAAACAGGACGACGTCTCTATTCAGTGTCTATCCGGTAATTTTTATTTCGATTGCTTCTTCAATTACGCAATTCCAGAAATCGTTAAAGCTAGCCACAACTGAGGAATCACCAAATTTGCTTCGGTTTCCGTTTTCTAAAGCATAATCGGACATCTCTTGGTAGCGTAAACAATAAAAACTCTCATGTTCTTTTCTACGTTGTTCTATAGTTCGTACCATTTTACCGACGTAACACTTGCCAAACTCGCCCCCTATCCTGTGGACCCTCAGTTACTGCACATGATGAAATTTGCGCCATATTTTATGGAGTTTGCATAGTGAAGATCGCACTGTATAAACTTTGTGTATGATTGATGGTTACTGTGGATGGTATCGAAATTGTATGTAAAACTAACTGAAAACCCGGCGTTGCCCTGTTATTTATTTATACCAGACTTAAGTTAGTCAATCTCTTTCCCTCCTCTCCCCCCCCCCCCCTCTCTCTCTCTTATTCTCATCCACACTTCTCATTAGTTAGAGTCAGTTTCCAATTTTTACACCATAGTGACATCTTATTTAGATCGTTCTGTAGTTGGTTTTGATCTTCAGATGATTTTACTGGACTGTAAATGATGGCGTCATCTGCAAAGAACCAAAGAGAGCTGCTTAGATTTTCTGCCAGACTGATTTGATGCAGTTCTCCACGCTACACTGTCCTGTGCAAGCCTCTTCATCTGAGAATACCCACGGCAACCTATATCGTTTTGAATCTGCTTACCCAACACACTTCCTTGATGTCTCACAATGTGTCCCACCAACCTATCCCTATATACCAGAAACTCCTTTTCTCCCCAGTTCTGCAATTCTGTTGATCACCTCCTCGTTAGTTACGTGATCTACCCATGTAACCTTATAACCTCAAAATAATGTATCTCGCTTGCTTGGGTAGAATTTGTTATATGCCAGTGCCACCAGCGATAACGACTTGCAACAAATAGAATAAAATCCACTGAATAACTCGCTATATCATGTTTCATTTTCACAATACTTACGACAGTTGCAGCAAAGAGTTCAGAACAATACTGAACGCTCAATGACTGTCCGAAAATGCTTGACATAGATGTCAGTGGGGAACTAAAGCTGTCCGAGGCCCGGGGCGGCGTCGGAACAAAATGAGGTCCCCTGTCCACTTGCAAATGCTTGTCTCACTACAAGAAAGTAACTTTTGAGATTTGTAGGCCCCTCCAGGACGGGAGGAAGGGGTGAATCTGAGAAAAATAACTTCAGAGATATCTAGGCCCCCCGAAACGAGAGGCCAAGGGCGTTCAAGTCCGCCACTGGTAGATGCGCAGAGCAAGCCTAAACTCGACCGCCATTGTTCCCAGTACCAGTTGCAGCGGCCAGTAAAACTGCGGTCCCTCTGGTATTCATATGTGTAATATCTCAACTGATATTAAGAACGTAGTTTAAAAAATCGCACTGAAGTGTTTTACGGCCCACTTTAGATTTTAAGTTTTTTAAGTTTTTGCAAGCTTTTTGAACCCAAATAATAATCTAAATAATAATAAATTAATTAATAAAAGTGTTTGAAGCCTTTTAGAGAAAAAATAGGTAGCGGCGGGTTTCGAACCACCGACCTCTCGCGTCACAGGCCAGCACCTTGTCCACTACGCTACGGCTATAAATCAAAACAGGAATCCTTTAATCTCATACTATTGATGGCTGTTGTTAACTGATGTTAATATGGCATTTGTAGACATTAGATTATCATTTATCGTACCAAGAATGATGTGTTTTTGTTAATTCCTCAGTGTGCCGTTGCATTGAAATGACAAGCTTTAAGTTACAATAAGAAAATCATCAAATACGCGTGGAATGTCACGTGACATCTCCGAACGGGTGGTTTTCGTTAATTCAATGGAGAATGTCAAATCTCCGTTATTTTTGCAAATATGTCTCAAACGATACGAGATATGAAAAAAACATAAGGGAGCTAAGTTGTAGAGAATTTTCTCCTCTACCAATTAGGTTATTCAATTTTCGTGTCAGATGAACGGTTCGTTTGCAATTATAATTATCTTACAAACGGCATATTTTTTTTTTTTTTTTTTTTTTTTTTTTTTTTACTATCGTATTTTTGTCCGAAAAATTTGAAAAAGGGATGTTCTGTTCTCTGGCGGCCTACAGTCACGTCTGTAAAATTTGGTGTTGATCGGTTGAACGGTTCGTCTTAAAAACAGGGAACACGTTACGGACAGACAGACAGACATCCCAAAATCGCCGTTATTTTTGCAAATATCTTTGAAACGCTACGAGATATGAAAAAAACATAAGAGAGCAAAGTTGTAGAGAATTTTCTCCTCTACAAATTCGGTTATTCAATTTACATTTAAATTTCGAGCTGTCAAAAGACGATCGCAAAGCCCACTGCGTAACCTAAAGTGGGCCAAAAAGTCAAAGAGCGTCTCAAGGAGCGTCTCGTAGAAAACAACGTAAAAGAATCATTATTTCCGAATTCCGACTGACTATTTTACTGCGACAGACGTCTCTGGTGGTGCCGAGAGGCAAGGTGCAATAGAGAGCGGCAGACGTTAAGCCCTCGGATGCGCGATGATGGAGCACGCGGCCTGGTGGCAGGGCCGTGTGTGTCCCAGGTGTGGCCGGCCGTCGTAGATCCACGACCGTGTCGGCAGGTGCTCGGCGCGGCTTCTGTGGCGGCCCATCAGCAGAATGGGGGGGGGGGGGGGGGGGGGGGGCAGCCACGTGGAGGCTCTACACGACCAGCGACCAGTAAGCCAGTAACCAGCCGCCCCGGGCGCGGCGGGTAACACGACACGCCGCGCAGCCACCTAATCGCAGGCATCGCCAGCGCCAGGGATGGGCAACGAGGGCGCGTAGCGCTGCGGCACCAGACGACCCGCGACGGACCGGCACGCCGTAGAAAAATTACACACGACAGCAAAAAGTTTAGCTTCATCTCGGTACGCTATAAACAAAGTCCGGGATATATTTCTTGAAAGTCGTCTATAAGGAATTGTGGTGTGCTGTTGTTGTTAAATGAAAATCACTTTTAGTGTGTTGTGGCATCTGACTGCGTTTGTGAACAGACACTGATTGATTGACAAACTGATACAATAAAAATAAATTCCTGGTACATCTATATACAGGGTGTCCAGAAAAGGGCTTCCTGATTTCAAAATTAAATATCTCCAAAACAAAGATCGATAGAGGAATGCAGTAAACGGTATGTTTATTATGGAAGCTGTAAGAAGTTTATACAGCAGTTTGAAATAATAGTTACAAAAGCTGTTAACAGGTGGCGCTGTACGCTGTACAGCTCATATCAGCATACATAATTGAAATAATCTTATGAGCCGGCCGCGCTGGCCGAGGAGACTGAGACGCTCCAGTCACGGTCTGCACGGCCACTACGGTCGGGAGTTCGAATTCCCCACTCGGGCATGGATATTTGTGCCGTCCTTAGGATTAGGTAGTTTGTAAGTTTAGGGACTGATGACCCCGTAGTTAAGTCCCATAAGCTATACAAACATTTGAACATTTTTAATCTTATGAAAACACTCTTTGCAAACAATCACATCACAATGTTTTCAAAATGTTCACCATTGGCACTACAGAGGTGGTGCAAACGAAGAATGAAATTCGCCATCACATTTCGTAGTGTCTCAACCGAAATGGATTCACATGCCACGGAGATCGCCGACTCAAGCTCGTCCAGCGTGGCGGAATGCTTCGGGTAGACCATGTCTTTCACTGTGCCCCACAAAAAAAAGTCACAGGGAGTCAAGACCGGCGAATATGGAGGCCTATCCATACCTGCGCCAGTAAATTTGGGATATTCCAAAGCAATGACTCGATTCTCGAAGTATTCCTCAAGAAAGCGAAAGACTTGTTCGGTCTGATGTGGTCGGGCTCCATCTTGCATAAACCATTCAGTACCTGGTCGATCCTCTAACGCTTGCTGTGTGGCGACAAATTGTTCCAAGATTGCAACGTAACGTGCACCAGTGACAGTTTCTCGAATGAAAAAAGGGCCAATAATGCCTCTGCTGCATACTGCAGCCCACACAGTAACTTTAGGAGTATACAGGGGTTTCGCTTCACACCAATATGGCTTTTCGGAACCCCAAAATCACCTATTCTGCTTATTCACGTATCCATTCAGGTGGAAGTGTGCTTCATCTGTAAAACAGATGCAGCCAACATCAAATCCTTCACTATCAATCATTGTGAGCATCTGATTAGCAAAGGCAACCCTTTGTTGCACAGCACGTACGGGTATGGCCTGGTGCGTTTGAATTTTGAATGAAAACATGTGTAGGCGTTTTCTCAGTATTTTCTGCGTGCTGGAACGCTTCAAATCAGTCTCAGATGCAATTCTACGGACGGATGACATTGGATTTTGCTGAATAATTCCAGAAACTGTGGCGATATTTTCAGGCGTAACTGCGGTTTGCTTGCGGCCAACATGCCCCACTAGATCATTAGTTACGCTGCCTGTTCGTTGAAATTTTGCGAAGAGCGTACGAATGGTTTTCGCATCGGATCCTTTTGCAACATTAAATCGTGCTTGAAAACTTCGCCTTGTTGCTGTAGGACTCTCTTCTAACCTGTGGTACTCTAGCACCAGAAAAACGCGTTGTTCAATTGAGTACATGAATTTTAATCTCTTCATTCGGTAGCTAACCTCCTTTCACGTTTCAATAGTGGAACTGATCGCTCTGGGCTTCGGATCACTATTTATACTAGGCATTGCGTATGGCGATTACAGCGTCATCTGTTGGCAGCTATTATTTCAAACTGCTGTATAAACTTCTTACAGTTTTCACAATAAACATACCGTTTACTGCATTCCTCTATCGATCTTTGTTTTCGAGATATTTAATTTTGAAATCAGGGAGTCCTTTTCTGGACACCCCGTATATAAAAATGCATGTTTGCTTGTATGCCCTCTATGTGTTCATAAATCATTGATTCGATTGCATTGAAACTTTGGTGAACTGTTCACTATACGCCCACGACGGTTCCTGGCCCAAAAACAAAAGAGCACGACACATAGCTCAGGAGATATGACGTTATAAATAATGAGAGGCCACCGCGTAAGGGAATCAAGATTTATGCGTCAACTATTGGAAAATGGGAGAAGTTAGGGACCTGCAACGAAGTTTGCCTGTAATTTCTGACGTTTATGAAGTGTTATGTAACTGACCCTCCCCTCCCCCCCCCCCCCCCACACACGACAAACTGATGAAACGAAAAGAAATGTACAGCTCACAACATTTTCGCTGTGGATGCTGTAAAACTGACGCTTCAGGCATGATCTTGCATCAAATTGTATCAAATAAAGTTAGCATTGTCTTATATGCGTGCCCTATCTACCAACCACAACCCGTAAATACTTTGGTCTGACCTTCGATTGTTTATTCACCTGAATTCCCCCCTCCATCTATAAACTACCTAACAGAAATCCACTGCCGGGCGCGGTGGCCGAGGGGACTGCGGCGCGACAGTCACGGTCTACATGGTCACTACGGTCGGGGGTTCGAATCCCCCCTCGGGCATGGTTATTTGTACCGTCCTTAGTATAAGCTAGTTCATAAGTAGTTTTTAAGCTTAGGGACTGATGACCCCGTAGTTAAGTCCAATAAGCTATATAAACATTTTAGAAATCCACTGCCTCAAACTCCTTCCTGGCCGGACATGCGGTCTTTAGCCCTCCACCATTCTTTACACATACTGCTTTCCAGTGCGTCCCATCCTCTGCTGTTTCAATGTTGCCTGGATCTCCATCCTGTCTTCCTTCTACAAATCCCTCCAGATCTTCGATCGCCATGCACACCGCCTTTCCTAACGTATCCGACGTCCATCTCGTATGCGGAAACTATGTGAACTCATCCCCTTTCCCCTAATCCTCCTGATTCTCAAACATGTCTGCACAGTTTTTGTTATCTGTAATCGTGATTCCCACAACCCTGAATTCTCCCCTCGCTCTCTGTGATCGTCAAGTGTGTCAGTCTACCGTAAATTGTTGCGCCCGCCGGACTCGCAGACTCGCGCTATAGCGCTACAGTTTCGTCGATTTACATTTAATTTTTGTCTGCAAGTCTCCCTTAGAAATTATGCAATCTGTTTTCTTAATCTCTACCTATATAAAAGCGAATCACTCAATGACTAAACACGAAATCCTTGTTTGTAAATCCAACGGACCAAACTGCGTGGTCATCAGTCCGTAGCTTACAAACTACTTAAACCTAGGTAAACTAACCTAAGGACAACACGCACACCCATGCCCCAGGGAGGACTCGAACCTCCACGGCGAGCAACCGCGCGCTCCGCGGCGAGGCGCTTTAGACCGCTCGGCTACTCCACCGCGGCACACGAAATCTCGAAAACTACTTCATCTATGTAGCTGAAATTAGGCAGATAAAAAATGTTTGCGCTGATATAAAACTTCCTGGTATATTAAAACTATGAAGCACACAGTTTTAATTGTCCAGGAAGTTCCAAACTTGCGAATGTTTACATATACATCCAGACAGTTCAAGCCACTACAAAGAGTGCAGCGGAGGGCACTTACTCCTTTTCCTGTTTGAGTTCGCGAAGAAAAAAAATATACCTGACATAATATGATTTGTTTATTTCTTCCATACGCTTTTCGCACTCTATTTTAGAGCATCATTAATAGATTCCACATCTGGAAATTACCTTTTTGATTACAGATGTAGTATAACAGACTATAAACACTTTACTTTGCTTTAATAGATATACATATTGCGTACTCGTGTTTTATAGTCTTCCAATTTTCATATTTGGTATTTTCCCCACCTTTTAACCAGTCGAGTACACACAACTTCCCCAAAATTTGTTTTTTTCCTTCTTCATTTTATCACTTTTTGAATGTTTACATTTTCACAGATTGAAGGTGTGTCTCGTTTCGGAATTTGTTTGTTTACACGGGTAGTCAACTTAACTGAGTATGTGTATGGGCTGTGTATGTTTCGTGTGTATGAAAAAGATGTTTATTGAGTAGTTGTGTGTGTGTGTAAGCTGATAGTGGTAGAAATTTTGTTTCTTGGTCATTTGAGCTTTGAGTTTTGTGGAGGTGTGGAGGTGGGGGTTTAATGGGAAAGTGAAGGATGTGGGCCTATTCCTATTTCATTCGTTAATCTGAGCAGTGAGTTTTTTTTATATGTGTACCTAGTCATTCAACAGGATTTTGTCTTCTACTTTAGTAACTTGTATGTGATAATTTTCTTGTTGTGTTTGAAGGTGCTTTTCTTTGATTATTCTAATTGTTTTTGTGTCTTCTTCTCTCAACTGTTCAACTGTTTGTAAACCTATTGCACCTGTTGTGGTCATAGATCCCTAGACTTACTAGTACGCACAGCATTACGTCACGCTTCGCCAGACCGCGCGACCGGCAAGCGGAGGGTGGGGAAGGGGGTGGAGGTGTGGGACTTGAATACCCCCCCCCCCCCCGCCCTCCACAACAACAGATACAAAGTTACCGAATTCGAGGTGCTATTTGACGACGGATTAGGGAGAGTTTTCGAATTCGAGTGTTTGGTATGCGACAAGCAGGTAAAAGATGACGGCCGCGGTGGAGTAGCCGAGCGGTCTAAAGCACCTCGCTGCGGAGCGCGCGGTTGCTCGCCGTCGAGGTTCGAGTCCTCCCTGGGGCATGGGTGTGTGTGCTTGTCCGTAGGTTAGTTTACCTAGGTTTAAGTAGTTTGTAAGCTACGGACTGATGACCACGCAGTTTGGTCCGATAGATTTACAAACATTTGAACATTTGAAAAGATGACGAATTCGTTTCGGCCCATTGCGCTAAGCAGCTGCGCCACTAAAGAAAGACGGGCTTAAGACACCTACAGGGACTAACGAAGCAAGGACCCCCGTCCGACCCAAGCCTTCGCATGTCCCAGTTCAATCATTTTACTGCTTTGCTATCAGCTGGCAGCGTATTCGCACCAGCAGTCCAGTCCTCGTGAGCATCTGCACTGAAATAAGAAAGAATTGCGGTGTTTAACATCCGTCGCGATGAGATGCGGCAGCTGCTGTAAATATAGACTTTAACTGCGGTTTTTGTGTCTTTGTTGCAAGTTAGTGTTGTAGTCTTAGAACATACAGCTGAGACTCAAAACCCCAGCTAAAAATCTTTATTTACAGCAGCTACAGCGTCACTTACCGTCGTCCGTTCTTTCGGAGAGACGACGCAGTTCCTTAAAGTAATTATAACAGCGCAAAACACACGTATCCTACGTACATTTTGTCGCCCAGTGTTTTCAACAAATATCGTCTACATCTACATAGATACTCTGCAAATCACATTTAAGTGCCTGACAGAGGGTTCATTAACCAATTTCATAACCTTTCCCTATCGTTCCATTCTTTAATAGCGCCCGGGAAGAAAGAACGCCTAAATCGTTCCGTTTTCGATCTGATTTCTCTTATTTTATGGGTATGTAGGTGGATGCCAGCAAAATATTTTCACATTCAGAAGTAAAAGTCGGTGATTGAAATTTCGCAAATATATCTCGCCACAACGAATAACGTCGTTCTTTTAATGATTTACACCTCAAATTGTGCAACATTTCCGTTACGCTTTCCCCTCTATAACGCGATAAAACAAAACGAGCTGCGCTTTCTGAACCTTCTCAATGTCTTCCGTCAGTCCCACCTGGTGAGGGTCTCACAAGGGGCAACAGTACTCCAGGAGAGGACGCACAAGTGTGATGTAGGCAGTCTCTTTGGCGGAGCTGTTGCATCTTCGAAGCATTCTGCCAATGAAACTTAACCTTTGGTTTGCCTTCCCCACAATATTTTCTATTTGTTCTCTCCAGTAAGTTGTTCGTAATTGTAGCTCCTACGTATTTGGTACACTTTACGACCTTAAGGTTGGACTGATTTATCGTGTAATTGAAGTTCAGCGGATTCCTTTTAGTGGTCATATGTATTACTTCGCACTTTTCATTATTTAGTGTCAACTGCCAATTTTCGCGCCATGTAGAAATTTTGTCTAAATCGCTTTGCAGTTGCTTTTGATTCTCTGTTGACTTCACTAACCGATAAACGAGAGCATCATCCGCGAATAGAGCTATTCAGATTGTTTCCTAAATCGTTTATAAACACAAGGAAGAGTAGGGGACCTACAACGCTTCCCTGGGGAACACCAGAGATCACTTACCGTCAATTGTGTCCTTTCTGAAATCGCGAATCCATTCGCACAGTTGGGGCGATATTCCATAAGTACACAATTTCTTTAGAAGCCGCTTGTGAGGTACAGTATCAAAAGCCTTCCGGAAATCCATAAATATGGAATCGATTTGGGATCCCTTGTCGATGGCACTTACCACTTCATGTGAATAATGTGCAAGCTGTGTTTCCCAAGAGCGCTACTTTCTAAATCCGTGTTGACTATTGGTTAATAGGTCGTACTCTTCGAGGTAATTCATAATGTTCGAACAAAGTATATGTTCCAAAATCCTACTTCAGATCGACGTTAATGAGGTGGGCCTGTAATTTTTGGGGATCACTCCTATTGCCTTTCTTAAATATTGGAGTGACCTGGACAACTTTCCAGTCTTTGGGTACGGATCTTACGCTGAGTGATCGGTTGTAAGTTATAGCTAAGTACGGAGCTATTGCATCAACATACTCTAAGAGGAATCTAGTTGGTATACAATCAGACCCGGAAGATTTATTTTTGTTTAGTGACTTAAGTTGTTTTACTACTCCAGGAACATCCACTTCTAAGTTTCGCATGCTGGCAGCTGTTCTTGGATTGAATACTGGAGTGTTCACTTCGTCTTCTTTGGTGAACGAATTTCGGAAAGCTGTGTTTAGTAATCCTGCCTTAGCAGTACTGTCATCGGTAGTATTACCATTGCTATCGCGTAGTGAAGGTATTGTTTGTGTTTTGTCGCTAGTGTGCTTCACCTATGACCAGAATTTCTTTGGATTTTTTGCCAGATTACGGGACAGGTTTTCGTTGTGGAAACTATTATAAGCTTCTCACACTGAAGTCCGAGTTAGATTACGAGTTTCTGTGAAAGATTGCCAGTCTGATACTGCTTGTTCAGGGTGTACACAAAGTCCGGAAACACTTTCAAGCCGCGACGGAGCGGCCGAGCGCATTGAGACGCTATGCTACGATGCATGAGGCCGTTCCCCGTCGGGGTTTCGAATGCCCCCTCGGGCACCCTTGTAAGTTTAGGGACTGATGACCCCGCAGTTAAGTTCCATAAGCTTAACAAAGATTTGAACATTCTCAATTATTTAATCCACAAGAACCAAACATTGTACATATATAATACACATGAGATTTTGAAGATTTTCTTTTCTTTTTTTTTATGTATACTCCCAGAGCGTAGTTTGGTAATTTGCCAATAGCGCAAGTCGCAAACGTGGCGAGTTCAGGTTCTATGCTGGCCATGTAGTGACCCCTGACGACACTCGAGAGGCTGCTAGATGTTCAAACAAATGTTCAAATGTTTGTATCGCATATGGGACTTATCTACGGGGTCATCAGTCCCCAGGGGGGATTCGAACCCCCGACCGTAGTGGCCGTGCAGACCTTGACTGGAGCGCCTCAGTTCCCTCGGCCGGCGCTGCAAGATGCCGAAGTAGGAATATCCAGTGATAGTGCTCTCGGCGAAGAAGAATGGCCCGCACAGTTTTCGTCGCGACAAAGGCACAAAAAACATTTTCGAGAATCATATTCAAATTAAATGCATAATTGTGGATGATTTGCACCCCAGATTCGACAATTACGCCTGTTCAATTAACCATTAGTGTGAAAAGTGTCTTCGTCGCTAAAAAATTACGGGGTCAACAATGCCATCCTACTTCAATTGTCGCTACTGCGAACAAAACTCGAAACGCTTGTCTTTGTCGTCGTCATTGAGCTTCTGTACTAGCTCCAATTTGAATGGTTTCATAGACAGCTTCTGTCGCTGGACTTTCCACACTGCCTTTGGAGCCATTTCGAGGTCACGGGATGCACGGCGCACCGATTTCTTTGGACTCGTACGAGCTCGACATTCACTGCACTCACACTGGAACGTCCGCTTCTGTTTGCTGAGCACAAGCAACCAGTCGTAACGAATTTGTTGTGCCACTTGTAAATGGCCTTCCTTGTTAGTGGCATCTCACCGTTCTTGGCTCTAAACATCCGTGAACAGCTGTAGTATACTTGTTTTTGTCGAACTCCAACACACAGAAAGCTCGCTCCGCAACTGAACGCGCCATGTTTGCGACTACCGCTGACCAGCGGCCAATTACCAACTACGCTTTTGTTAAATATATAGAGAAAAAAAGTGTCAAAGTGTTCCCGGACTTTATGTACACCTAGTATTAGTCCCCAAAGTGAAGATGCAAGATTGTAATGAAATGGTATAATCAACGATTCCTTGATTTGCAAACAGTTTTCTGCACCAAAGTATAACCACGTTGCAATATTCTCGGCGAAAAGCGGGTTACGGTACTGACAAAATGTTCAAATGTTTGTAAATCTATCGGACCAAACTGCGTGGTCATCAGTCCGTAGCTTACAAACTACTTAAACCTTGGTAAACTAACCTAAGGACAACACACACACCCATGCCCCAGGGAGGACTCGAGCCTTCACGCCGAGCAACCGCGCGCTCCGCAGAGAGACGGCTTAGACCGCTCGGCTACTCCACCGCGGCACGGTACTGACATAACCAATTTCAGCATTTGCAAAACTAGATACTGCTGCTTTCCATATTTGATTTCTTAACTGCGATAGCTGTTTATGAGAAAGTGTGTCTTTATCGACGTCTGCATATTCTTATGTTTCAATGTGTTTTATCGCTTTATCAAAATCCTGCATCTTCAGTTAATTCCTTTATGCAGAGGGTTTCTGGTACTGTAAACTGATAATGTAATAACAGAATGACGTCATTGAATACGTATAACTTTCCCCTAGTTGTATTGGAGTAGAATGCAATGTTTTGCTAGAAACGACACAGACCATTGGTTTTTTTTTTTTTTTTTTTTTTTTTTTTTTTCAGTGAGCTAAGCATAGTTCGCATGAAAGACGACATAAAATGGCCAGTCCATGTTGGAAGTTAATGAGCTTTCCTAAACCACCCGTTCTGCAGCTACTACTTCTCCATAGATAACATGCTACTTAACGACTCCTGGTGACATCTACTAGTTAATTCCACATGACATAGGTAAAACCCGGATCTGATAACCAAAACTTATACAAGCAACTAGATTCAATAAGGATCTCGGACAATACAAGGGCGATACTGATAGATGTTATCATTAGTAAGGTACAACATAATCTAATTTATTGAGGAAACAAAGTAAGACATTAAAAAAAAGAGATCATGATCCAGCAACAATAGGCAAGTATGACAACAGATATAAAAGGAACAACAGTTATTTAAAAATTTCACAAAAATTTTATCACAACCGCTGAGGATGCTTAACAATATGCTTGAGGGGAAAAAGGTTTGCCTTTTTAACAATTTTGAGAATGATTTACTATCCTGGTTGTCAATTTAAATAATATAATAAAATTTTACAAGGAACCAAACCTCTTAATAATCGTTGGCAAATTTGACAACAGATAAAAGAACAACATTTATTCCAAATGAATCAGAATTTCCCAATGCTTGGCCATAGATTATTAAAAAACTTGGTAACAATCTCTGAGAGTCCGCCACTCAGCATGAGCGGATTACAATTTAATGCATTTATGGAAGTCAGTGCCCCACTATCTCAGCAAACACATAACCCACATCAGTAGGTACACTCTTTGACAAAAAACATGGCCGGCTGCCGTCCGCCGCTGAGCCTAAGTCTGCGCCGATCGCGACGTGGGACAATAAACGTGGTCGCGCTGATACGCTGTAAGTTCGGCTATCTGCACGATCTAGCAACACTGTAGACTGCGACAGTTTATGCAGTACGTCTAGACTTCAGTTGCAAGAAGCCTAGGTTGGCTACGTATATGGTCTCGCGGTAAAGTGTGCAATTTGTATGTTCCGTTGTTGGCGAAAGAAACTGCCAGGTGACAAAATTTTTATTTCACGTCATTCATGAACGCTGATGCCCTAAGTGTAAGCGAAGTGTATCCATAACCTAGTTCAATTTTTGATACACTGGTAATAACATTTGCGCCCAATAACATTGCTATCTCCGGACGCAGCACGTGGCAGAGCTCTCGGCGACCCACTCGCCGGCAGCAGCGGTGGCGGCGCTGCGCTGCCTCGCCCTCTGCCCACAGCGCCTGCTGCCGCTCATCGCCCTGAACGGTGGAAAATGCTTTACTGTTATTGAATTGATCCTCAAAAACGTTGCGATTTGTATTTCACACTCGATATATACAAAGCAGACCACACGTTTTCGAATGATGAGCATTTTATTACACTAATATCACACATTACAGAGGCAAAACATTGTCATTGTTGTTCATACACTCTACGATGGTTAACACTGACATTTGTGGTTTAAATCTCGCTCCTTTTCCTTTCAGAAAAGCCCTTCATGTAATTTGTCATTGTCATCAGTTTATTTGTTTTCATCAAGCCAGAATGTGTAACTGCACTATAATGTTTTAGTGTCGTGGTTTGATTCCTCACTGTAAATGTAGGAGATAAATTATGTGAATACCATTTAGTGCATGCTCTAAAGCAACACAGACACACTGCAAGGTTCTTGTCTTCGTGTCTCATGTCTACAGCAGATATTTCACATGAAGAAACTATATTAATCAATATATTCACTTCCTCCTCACGTATCCACTAGCATGTGGGTCCTAAAGGAGTAATAAAAATTACATTTCTTTCGATGGAGGTGAATTCGCATTTCTTCAAAGTCATTTTTATCAAGAAGCAAAGGAGATATATATGACCATTTCCATAAACTGGAGTCGTCCTTTCGGAAAGACTTATTGTGTAAAGTTTTCTTCTGATTTCCTTAAAGAGTTTCAAATGTTCAAATTTTTGTAAATCTATCGGACTCAACTGCATGGTCATTAATCCGTAGCTTACAAATTACATAAACTAAGGTAAACTAACCTAAGGACAACACAAACACCTATGCCCAAGCGGGGACTTGAAACCCCGACGGCACCAGTTGCCAGTCACACGTACTCGCCTCCTTCCTTCCTTCTACATCTACATCTACATCGATACTCTGCAAATCACATTTAAGTGCCTGGCAGAGGGTTCATTAACCACCTTCATAACTTTTCTCTACCGTTCCATTCTCTAATAGCGCGCGGGAAGAAAGAACACCTAAATCGTTCCGTTTTCGATCTGATTTCTCTTATTTTATTGGGATGGTCATGTCTCCCTAAGTAGGTGGGTGCTAGCAAAATATTTTCACATTCAGAACTAAAAGTCGGTGATTGAAACTTCGCAAACAGATCACGCCGCAATGAATAACGTCTTTCTTTTAATGATTTCCACCCCAATTCGTGCAACATTTCCGTGACGCTTTCCCCCCCGTAACGTGATAAAACAAAACGAGCTGCCCTTCTCTGAACCTTCTCAATATCTTCCGTCAGTCCCACCTGGTGAGGGTCCCACAAGGGGCAACAGTACTCCAAGAGAGGACGCACAAGTGTGATGTAGGCAGTCTCTTTGGTGGAGCTGGTGCATCGTCTAAGCGTTCTGCCAATGAAACGTAACCTTTGGTTCGCCTTCCCCACAATATTTTCTATGTGTTCTCTCCAGTGAAAGTTGTTCGTAATTGTAACTCCTAGGTATTTGGTAGAATTTACGACCTTAAGGTTTGACTGATTTATCGCGTAATTGAAGTTCAGCGGATTTCTTTTAGTGGTCGTGTGTATTACTTCACACTTTTCTTTATTTAGTGTCAATTGCCAATTTTTGCACCAAGTAGAAATTTTGTCTAAATCGCTTTGCAGTTGCTTTTGATCCTCTGTTGACTTCACTAACCGATAAACGACAGCATCATCCGCGAACAGTCTAAGGGAGCTATTCAGATTATCTCCTAAATCGTTTATAAACACGAGGAAGAGTAGGGGACCAATAACGCTTCCCTGTGGAACGCCAGATATCACTTCTGTTTTACTCGATGACTTACCGTCAATTACAACGAACTGTGTCCTTTCTGATAGGAAATCGTGAATCCAATCGCACAATTGGGGAGATATTCCATAAGCACGCAATTTCATTAGAAGCCGCTTGTGGGGTACAGTATCAAAAGCCTTCCGGAAATCCAGAAATATGGAATCGATTTGAGATCCCTTGTCGATGGCACTTAACACTTCATGTGAATAAAGGGCAAGCTGTGTTTCGCAAGAGCGATACTTTCTGAATCCGTGTTGACTACTGGTTAATAGGTCGTTCTCGGGCAATGGCGCTGAAGCTAGGCTTTCCCTAGCGGATCTTTGGTCGGCCGCGTGGCCGTTGTCTAGGCGGAAAGAGGGAGTTGGCTGTTGACCCGGGAGAGAGGAGGACGTCAAGCCGTGGGCCGTGTGTGAACACCGTGTCCGACCGCTGGGGGGTGTTGTGCCCGCAACGCCTGTCCGTCTCGACGTCGATGAGTCTTGCAGCAATAGGCCATTTCTCGGCGAATTCTATCACCTACTTAAGTAGTCGGACCAACCTGCTTCTTGCGCCAGAACTTTTGCAGTTAAGTCTGGTGTGATAAATGTGTTCGCCTTGGTCGTCGTTGTGGATGTAACTTTCTGTTGTGGTTTCTGCACCTGGATTCGATTGTCGCGGTTTTAGGTGCCCTTTAACATTTAATGATTTCTAATTTAAACTTTCATATCCTGTTCTACTTGGAACCATTGGTGTTTTTCTGATTTGTAGTCGCTCGTGTGTCAGTTCCCTGCCCAGACCTCGGCTGTATGTGTAGGTAGTGCATTTTTCCTTCTTTCGACCGATACTGCCTGGCGAGTGGATGTAATTTGGCAGTGTGCTTCGTTCCGAATTTTGTTCTTGAACACTGAGTGCGTTTTAGTCTGTGTTAGTGGTTCTTTTCCTACATTTATCCGGTCAGTACCCGCTGTCGGTTCATTACCCCCCACCCCCCAACCGCAGACGAAAGAGTTGGTAGGGCCCTTTCCTTCCATGTCCTCCTTCCTGGTGCATAGGACGTGCTTGTACTATGATTCTGTGATTCTGTTTCTTACGGCCGTAATCACGTTTTATTCGGCTGCCATGTGCGTAGACTTTCTGCCGCTTTGAATAAACTGAGCGTTGCTCAGGGTGCACCATCTTGAAGGTTGTCTACACCTTAAGAACCACAACGCAAGCACTTGTGTATTCTATCACTATCTGTTCTTCCGTTTGGAACAGAAGAAGCTAGGTCAACAAAATAGATGTTCATTTAAATGATGCTATGATGATCGTTACAGGAAATCTTAAACTCACACCAAAACCTTGGCTGTCAGCACTCGCCAAAATTGCTCCTTCAAATCGACGACAATAAGCAGTAACACATGAATGGATGAAACTCAAACGATCCAGAGACTTACTTATTCATGAAACACTGAACAACGTACCACACACCCGAATAAAACCTAGAGAAACAATATGGGTAAGCACTAGCTAACTCACACCAAACTGCTACAATCTAAAAGACGAGTAGAGAAATTAGTTGACGTCCTTCCATACCACAAGAATTTAGGAAACAAAGACCCGACCATCCAACTTCCGGTTGCAAGCCAACCAGGGAAAATATGAAGCTCTCTCAACCGGATCAGAACTGGCCACACCGTGACCAAAGTAACGCTACACAAGCGGAGAATTACTGACGACGACCAATGCGACTGCGCAACATCGGTACAAACGCTGGAACACACTATACGCAACTGCCCAATTTGACTACCTAAAAAGACATTGCAGACGCAACACCTGCAGCAATTAATTGGTTGGAATCACTCGATATCCAACTGTGACGAGAAAAGGAATTTCATCTACTGCCGCTCAACAAATCTCGCTATTTATTTTACATACTTGTGAACTCGTCAAAATCTCCTCTTAATTACACACATCATGTTTATATCAATTATTATATATACTGAATTTACAACTCTGTAAGCCACATGCTAAATAAATAATTAATAAATAAGGATGTGCTCATAATATGCAGTTATTACTCCGCATCGTATAAATTGTATTTCAATCTGATTCGCCACCTAGAGGGGATGTGGCGCGGCGTAACTTAAAATCGTGTTCGGAAAGGTTGCAAACTCTACCTCACTTCCTATATTCCGAATAGGTCCTTAGTGGCTGTAAGCGAAGCATCTCCACCCAGTGGCGATTGGTCCTTAGGTATAAGCTCAACTCAACAACCTTGTCCTCTGCTTTATTTACCAAGGGCACCGCTGGGCGTCCGTTATGTGTACCAGAAGTTCTTGTGTCTTGTACATGTTCCTTCCTTAATTGTGGCATATTAGTGATCGACAAAAGAAAGTTTTTAACTTACTAATCGTGCCCAAATTCTTGACATACATTCTCATTTACTTCATTTTAGGATTCATATTTTTATCAGACGTATCTGCATTTGTAACTAGTTAGTTGTAATGTTCAAAACCCATTTCTGGAAATTCCCCTACGTTAGATACTCAGAACTACAACTTTAAATGTGAGTTTAAAAAAGGGAGAAGACCGTTAGTAATATTTAACCATGTTAGCATTACTCTGCATTTTTATTGTTTTAAATATTGTCATTCATTAACTATCATGTAAATATCTTGAGTGTATTTATTGCCCCTCTTCTTAATTGTTGTCTGTTTAAAAGGTTCTATTAAGAATGTTATTAAGGCGCTTGTTTTAATTGTTTTTGTTATGGTCTTCAGTCCGGAGACTGGTTTGATGTAGCTCTCCACCCTACTCTATCCTGAGCAAGCCTTTTCATCTCCTCATAAGAACGGCAACCAACATCCATTTGAATCTGCTTACTATACGCGTCTCTTGGTCTCCCTCTGCGATTTTTACCCCACACACTGCCTCCCCTGCTGACTTCAGAATTTGAAAGAGTGTATTCCAGTCAACATTGTCAAATGCTTTCTCCAAATCTACAAAAACTAGAAATGTAGGTTTGCCTTTCCTTAATCTATCGTCTAAGATAAGGCGTAAAGTGAGTATTGCCTCCCGGATTCCTATGTTCTTCCTGAATCCAAAATGATCTTCCCCGATGTCAGCTTCTACCAGCTTTTCCATTCTCCTGTAGATAATTCGTGTTAAAATTTTGCAAGCATGACTTATCAAACTGATGGTTCTGTAATTTTTACACCTGTCTGCGTCCGATTTCTTTGGAATGGGGATTATTACATTTTTCTTAAAGTCTGAGGGCATTTCGCCCGTCTCATACAACCTACACACCAGTTCAAATAGTCTTGTCATGGCTGGCTCTCCCAGAGACTTTGGTAGCTCTGAGGGTATGTCATCTACTCCTGGGGCCTTGTTCCGACCTAGGTCTTTCAAGGCTCTGTCAAATTCATCTCTCAGTATGGTATCTCCTATTTCATCTTGATCCACTTCCTCTTCCCTTCCTACAACATCGTCTCTAACTTCATTTCCTTTGTAGAGCTGCTCTATGTACTCTTTCCACCTTTCAGCTTTCCCTTCTTTGCTGAGAACTGGTTTCCCATCTGAGTTGTTGATATTCGTAGAGTTGCTTTTCTTGTCCCCAAATGTCTCTTTTATTTTCCTGTAGGCGGTATCTACTTTTCCCCTTCTTATACATTCTTCTACAGATTTGCATTTGGCTTCTAGCCACTCCTGCTTAGCCATTTTGCACTTCCTGTCAATCTCATTTTTTAGTCGTCTGTACTCCATTTTGCCTGTTTCAATTATTGCATTTTTATATTTTCTCCTTTCATCAATTAAATCTAGTATTTCGTGTGATATCCAAGGATTTTTTGTAGGTCTTGCCTTTCTACCTATTTTGTCCTCTGCTGCCTTCACTATTTCCTCTCTCAATGCTACCCATTCCTCTTCTACTATTTTATTTCCCCCCGTTTCTGTCAATTGTTGCCTAAATCTCCCTCTGAAATTCTCCAGAACTTCCTTCAATTTATCTAAGTCCCATCTCCTTATTTTCCTACCTTTATATAGTTGTTTCAGTTTCAGCCTACAGTTCATGACTAACAAGTTATGGTCAGAGTCTATATCTGTCCCTGGGTATGCCTTACAGTTTATACCTGGTTCCGGAATCTATGTCTTACCATTGTAAAATCTATCTGATACCTTCCGGTGTCTCCTGGTCTCTTCCACGTATATAACCTTCTTTTGTGATTCTTAAACCACGTGGTTGTTACGATTAAATCATGTTCCGTGCAAAATTCTACCAGGCGACTTCCTCTTTCATTCCTCCTGCCCAGTCCATATTCACCTACTATCTTCCCTTCCCTTCCTTGTCCTACTACCGAATTCCAGTCTCTCATAACAATTAAGTTTTCCTCTCCTTAACTGTCTGAATAATTTCCTTTAGCTCCTCATATATTTCTTCGATCTCCTCATCATCGGCAGAGCTAGTTGGCATATAAACATGTACTACTGTTGTCGGTGTTGGCTTCGTATCTATCTTGACAATGATAATGCGATCACTGTGCTGGTCAAAGTAGTTTACCCGCATTCCTATTTTCTTATTCATTATTAGTCCTACTCCTGTGATACCCCCAACTGATTTTGTATTTATAAGCCTGTACTCACCTGACCAGAAATCCTGTTCATCCTGCCACCGAACTTCATTAATACCCACTATATCTAACTTCAACCTATCCCTTTCCCTTTTTAAATTTTCTAATTTTCCTACACGATTAAGGGATCTAACACTCCACGTTCCGATCCGTAGAATGCCAGTATTGTCTGTCCTGATAACAACATCCTCCTGAGTAGTCCCCGCCCGGAGATCCGAATGGGGACTATTTTACGTCCGGAATATTTTACCCGAGAGGATGCCATCATCATATTTCCATACAGTAGAGCTGCATGTCCTCGGGAAAAGTAACGGCTGTAGTTTCCCCTTGCTTTCAGCCGTTCGCAGTAGCTGTGTAGCAAAGCCACGTTAGCTGATGTTCCAAGCCTGCTCAGTCAATCATCCAGACTGTTGCCCCTCTTCAGGAACCACACGTTTGTCTGGCCTCTCCACAGATATCCCTCCACTGTGGTTGCACCTACGGTACGGCTATCTGCATCGTTGAGGTACGCAAGCCACCCCACCTCGGCAATGTCTGTGGTTCATGGGGGTGGTTGTTTTAATTACATTAATTTAATCAAGATGTACCTTTAAGGCAGCAATATTTGCAAGTTTGCCGTACTCTTAGCTCTCGTAGATATATTACATTTAAAATTCTGATATCTTGAGTGGGTTTATTCACTCTTTTGCTAATTATTGTCTACTTGAAGGTTCTTTTAGAAATGTTATTAAGGGGCCTGTTTTGATTATTTGAATTTAATCAAAGGTGTAATAAACGAATTGTTCTACAAAATAGGAACTGGTTTCCATAAACCTTACCTGTTTTTCCATTGTTGTCCTCCCCTATTTCAACGTCACACGTGGAATACCCGTGGCCGGCGTGAAAGACAGCCCTAGGCACTCTGCCAGATCATGTGATAAGAGTAGTGCCGAGGCAACACGATCGCAAAGCGGGACAGTTGGCTGCTAAGAGACTGTGGGCCGTGCCCCAGTGTCCAGCCAGTCAACTTCGCGATCGCGTTGTCTCGACACTAGTATTATCACGTGACCTGGCGGAGTTGCCAGGCCTGTCTTTCTCGCCAGCCACGGGAATACCGAGGCCAACGAGAAAAACAGACTGCGGGGCACACGTCATGTCACGTGATCAAGGTAGACCTCAGCCAGCGCGATTGTTAGATGTTTGGCCGGCCACTGAGGCACAGCCCACTGCCTCATAGCGACCAGCGATTCAGCTAGCGATTGCGTCTACTCAGGCCTAACTTAATCACATGACACAACGTGCGCGCCGCAGTCTGTCTTTATTGTTGGCCTCATGGAATACATTAGGAATGTTTAAAAGGCTGTTGGTTCCTATCTCATTCAGAGCTGAAGAGGCTTGTTTAGGATAGGGTTGTATGGAGAGCTGTACCAAACCAGTCTTTGGACTGAAGACGATGTAACAACAATTGTATCACAGATGTGCTCAATAAAATCATGTGTGAACCTGTTAACAGGTGTAAAAGGAGACGCTTTCATACCTGTAACTACGAAGCTAAAGAAAGGGTGGCACTGTGGTAACAAAGTGGACCCGCATTCGAGAGGACGGCCCGACGGTTCAAACCCGCTTCCGGCCATCCTGATTTTCGTTTTTCGTGAATTTCTGAAATTACTCCAGGCAAATGCCGGAATTGTTTTATTTCCAAGGACACGCGCGATTTCCTTTCGCATGCTTAGCAAAATTGAATTCGAGCGTCTGCTCGAACTCTAATGGCAAGTGATTGGAAAAAAGCGCAGGGTAGTCCCGTTTATAAAAAAAGTAAAAGAACTGACCCACATAATTACAGGTCAATATCGTTGACATCAGTTTCCTGTAGAATTTTTTAGCATATTCTCAGCTCGAATATAGTAAATTTCCTTGAGACGGAAGAGCTTCTTTCTATGAATCAGCACGGGTTTAGGAAACATCGTTCATGTGAAACTCAGCTTGCCCTTTTCTCACGTGACATCTTGCGAGCCATAGATGAAGGGCAACATGCATATTGTGTTTTTCTCGATTTCAAGAAGATATTTGACGTGGTGCTTATGGAATAGATTCACAGATTTATGACTGGCTGGAAGACTTCATAAGCAATAGAAAGCAGTTCGTTGTTCCCTACGGCGAGTGTTCATCAGAGATGAGTGTATCGTCAGTCATGCCATAGGAGTGTGATAGGGCCGCTATTATTTTCTACCTATATAAATGATCTGATGGACAGAGTAACTTGTAATTCGCAGCTGTCTGCTAATGATGCTGTGGTGTATGGGACAGTATCGTATTTAATTGACTGTAACAGCATACAGGATGGCTTAGACAAAATTTCTAGCTGGTGTGAAGAATGGCACCTAGTTCTAAATGTTAAAAAATCCCATAATGCACCAATTCAGCATTAGTAGTGAGCGTCTTGATGCAGTCGCGTCGTTGAAATATCTAGGCGTAATATTGCAGAGCGATATGAAATGGAACGAACATGTAAGGACAGTTGTAAGGTGGACAGCCGACTTCGGTTTATTGCGAGTATATATGTCTGTAAAGGAGATCGTGTATAAAACGCTTGTACGGCCACGTCTTGAGTATTGCTCAAGTGATTGGGACCCGCAGCAGATTAGTTTAAAGTATGACATGGAAACAGTTCAGAGGCTAGCAGCTAGGTTCGTTACTGGTAGGTTCTACCAATGTGGAGTGTAATGGAAATGCTCCGGGAACTCAAATGGAAATCGCTGGAGGAAAGACGGCGTTCTTGTCGAGAAATTCTGTTGAGGAAATTTAGAGGGTCGAAATTTGAAGCTGAATATAGAAAATGTTCAAATGTTTGTATAGCTTATGGGACTTAACTATGGGGTCATCAGTCCCTAAACTTACAAATTACTTATGAACTAACTAACACTGAGGACGGCACAAATATCCATGCCCGAGGGGGGATTCAAGCCCCCGACCGTAGTGGCCGTGCAGACCGTGACTGGCGCGCCTCAGTCCCCTCGGCCACCGCGGCCGGCCAGAATGTAGACCTCTCTTCCTGCCGCCTACTTACATTTCTCGTTTCTAGGACTTCCGAAAAGAACAGACATCATATCAATAATTGCAAATATGCCCACAACAGGCAAACGACATTTTCAGTGCGGACGCTTTAATACCTCGTCCCTTACGAGAATCCGGTAAATGGTGCGAAGAAGAAGGAAAGGCAGCGGCACTACAGTCATAGTGTGCTATAAGTTAAGAATTTGGGTTGGAAGGAAAGTGTGTCTGGATTGCCTAACTGATTAAGTCGACCGCTGCTCCAAAGCGGTAAATCCTGGTTCGAATCCCGGTCCAGCACAAATTTTCATTTTCGCTGTTCACTTTATTACAATGGCCTGAAACGGTGGAAATGTTTCAATATTGCGAACTCGTAAAATTACGGCCGTTAATCCCAACCAATGGTTTCTTTCCGCTCAGACATGTCCGAAAAGAACAGGCACTATATCAATAATTGTAAATATCTTAAACTCTCCCCGTTGATTTATTTAAATGCCCCATTGCAGATTAATGCCGTTAAATTACATGTGTTCTCTTGTCGTGCGTTTTTGTTTCCTAGTGGTTCCGATAGCCTCTCTGTACATAGACCTCTGAAGTTGTGAGGCATTCTATATCGGAATTTCCGTACGTATCGTTGAGATTATTAAGGTATCTAAGCAAGAATAGTGATTCACTGAAATGTGAACAGTGGATACTGGGAAAAAGCGTCTTGCAATTCTACGCTGAATTTCGTAGATATTTCGTTTAATTGTGATCAGGAAGACATATTCCAGTATGGACTAGGCAAGGAATTTATCAGACAGGTTAGCATCGTGACGACATCTTCACCGGTGCATTCCTTCTGTTAGAAGCATCCATCACGTTATTCCAGCGGCTTGCAGCTATGTGATCCTGCTCAGGAGAGACACGGCGAGGCGGTAGGCCTCGCAGAGTTTGTGGCTTCGGGTGCGGATGACAGGGTGTTGCGGTGAGTAGAAGATGGTCCTCAAACAAGTTTGCGAAGAATGGGTGGCGCTGAAGGTGGAAACAACGCTACTACGTGGTAGGTTCTAGACGAGCAGTAACTCTACCCCTATCACTTACAGCATGTGCGAGCTAACAGGCTACAAGACCACTGCGCTGCCGACATATTCTGACACGGAACGCTAAGAAAGCGTAGTTCACTTGTTTGCATTTTATTCACGAACTAGGGAACCCGCCAAGGATTCGCAACTGGTAAATATACATGTGAATTCGATACACATCACACTCTCCTTATCTTAATCTTTCTGCTCATCACGCCTCCATCTCAATGCCTACTTGTTTCCTTCGTCTTTGTCTTATCTCTGTACTAGCTAGCTGCAAACCCTGCGTTGCTCGGGTATTTATTTACATGTATACTGCGCAATCCACCGTAAAGTGCGTGGCGGAGGGTGCACTGTACCACTGCTAGGCACTTCCTTTCCTATTCCACTCCCAAGAAGAACGAGGAAAAAAAGACTAGCTATATACATCTGTATATATATCTAGATATTTGAACGACGCGGCTGCATCAAGAAGCTCACTACTAATGCTGTACTCGAACATTACGGGATTGTTTTTCCCACTCATGTGCATCACTTTACATTTTTCTACATTTATAGCGAGCTGCCATTCTTCATACGAACTGGAATGCTCTGGTGGCTTTGAATGCTACACTCGCTACAACTAAATGAAGCGCGCCTTAAATAACAGAATACTTCCACTTCTCTTTCTTCCCATTCAAGCACATTGTTCCATTACAATATATTATTCTCACTCTCCTAATACAGGTTTTCGAAGACGCCTAGGGTTCTATCTTAATTTTCCTCAGTTTCGTACTTCTTTAATTTCAAGGTGATTATTTCTATTACGCTCACTCCACACACTAATGTCGAAGTACATAACCGTTTTAGTAATGATGTAGGGTAGCCGTTTCCACTAAATGATAGGGGTCACTATTTTATTGTTGTAATTTGCAGATGTACATGATGATAGAGTACAGGTCTCGAAACTCGGGTAGTGCGTACCTTTAACAAAGAAGTTTTTGAATTTTTACAAGTGTTGTGGATTCCATTTTTGAAGATGAAGATGGACAGTTGTAGATATCCCGAGGGGAAAAAAACTGTGTAACGCAATGGGTGTTGGGGTTGTTTCAGTATATGTTTCCTAGTAATTCACTATTTTATGTAAATTTACATTCGCTACGCAGTCTTAATGTATCACACAGCTTTGTTGAAGTTGTATGATAGAATTGACAGAATTATTCACACGAGAAATTCATTAAGTAGGTGCTAATTAAAACCTTACAAACCTTTCTCTCCTAGTAATGAATTTTACAAGTAAAAATAAATCGCTAAATGTGTTGCAAAGCGCAAAGCATGAAAACTTTTTTTTTTTTTTTTTTTTTTTTTTTTTTTTTTTTTTTTTTTTTTTTTTTTTAATATTCGTTGTCCGCATACAAATTTTCAGTTCCGTTCAAAACTTGATAAAATTTTGCACACTTGACCTTCACAACTCGAGGAAAGTCACTGTCTCCATAAATTTTCGTATGGCACACGGTACACGTCGACTAAGTCTACAGTTTTCCTCCGCTCTTGATGAAAGTTTACACACTCAACATTCAAACCAAGAGAAAGATAACTCTACATACAATTTCGTATCGTGTATGGCAGACGATACCTTACAGTAGACTCTGACTCTGTTTTAGCGGTTACCATGAAAGCTAGCCCACGATCGTATATATTCCTCGAGAGGCGTTTTATAACCTACAAGCCACTGAATCTTGCAAGGCAAAGAGTACCTTCCAATAAAAAAAGATGACTCTGTGTCATTAATCACCACGAACGTTGATATATTTTCAAATGTTTGTAAAGCTTATGGGACTTAACTACGGGGTCATCAGTCCCTAAACTTACAAACTACTTATGAACTACTTACGAACTAGGACGGCACAAATATCCATGCCCGAGGGGGGATTCGAACCCCCGACCGTAGTGGCCGTGCAGACCGTGACTGGCGCGCCGCAGTCTCCTCGGCCACCGCGGCCGGCAACGTTGATATATAAGTTTTCCTAGGTTGAGGAGGGGTCGGGGGGGAGGGTGAGATGATCCGAGAAGGCGAAAGCGAGGAGGAGGAGAGGAAGAAATGGGCCGAGAGAGGTGGAGATGACCAGAGATATGGGGGAGGAAGAGATGGATGGAGAGAGAGAGGAGGGAAGGGGGAGAGGAGGGGGTGGGGAGGGTAGATGGACAAAAAAGGTATAGAATAAATAAATACCGGGCCTGGGCAACACCCAGGCAAAGCGAGGTGCGTATGTCTGTGTGTAGCGGAGTTCTGTGCAGATGGTACTGTATCCGACTGTGTACATACAGGAATACGAAAGATAAGGTTCTTTTATTATTAGGAACGGAACGGACAGAATGCACCACGTGAAAGATTCTTATGTGCGATAACTTAGAAAGTACTTCTTCAATATATTCATTCCTAACTAAGGTACCAGATAAAAAGTAGTCTGACGGCCTCGTTAACTCCCGATGTTCTGTTCCGCTGTAGACGCTATCGACCCTCATTAGCTATTCTTTATGAGAAAGGGATTCACTGAATTTTACCGGAAAATGACACGGTGGATGCATGAGGATATCGCGTCACTACACCTTACACTTTATAGCAGGAACGAAAAAACAGCGTTCATATGCATAGCCGTAATTACAAACCTTTAACGAACGCTAATTAAGTTGGCAACAAACTTCGTCTAAGTAATTTGTAATCGTATTGTGCACCGTCAGATATTTCTTGTTCATTATGACATCTTCAACAAAGCATAGTAATGTTTTAATGTGATGTACAGTACGTTACTATGAGGACATCTCGACTGACCAGAGCACATGTTCGGGAAATGGAGCGTTTCTGGAATGTAGCATTGTAGGGGAGTGAAACGTGGACGAGAAAGAGTTCAGACAAAATGATGATAGAAGCTTCTAAAATGTGGTGCTCTAGACGAATTCTGAAATTTGTGTGGGAAGATCATGTAATTAATGAGGAGGTGCTGAACATAATTGGAGAGAAAAGAAATTTCTGGTATATATTGACTAAGAGAAGGGGTAGATTGTTTAGGACACATTTCTAGACATCAAGGAATCGTCAATTTAGCATTGGAGGCAAGTTTGTGCGGTAAAAATTGCAGATGGAAACCGAGAGACGAATACAGTAACCATACTCAAAGGGATGTGGGTTCACATTGTGACTTCTAAAATTTTCCCGGCGTATTTCTTCTTCCAGTAATTTTCGGGTGTGCAGCCGGATCCCATTGACATTCTGCAACGATATTTCGGCCCAGAGACGTCCGGCCATCTTCAGGTGAGTAGGCAACTACTGAAGAGCGCAGGTACGTTCGCGGTATTTATACCGAGTATTGCGCATGCGAGATACGCTGGAGTCTTACTGCGCATGTGTTAGATGGTGACATGTGCGGTACGGCCGAGCTGTGTGTGCTGCCCTCGGTGGTGAAAGTGAACACTCATCTAATCATTGAGAATCGAATGATTCCGTCGATTCCGCTGTGCCTCAATAGCTTTAAGAACAGGGTTCCAATTTTTATCCAGCTGAAAGCCGTTGTCACGATTTATTAAATTGTCAGCAAGGCGTATTTCAACCGCTTCTTTGAAGACTGAGTTCCAAAAGCCGGAAACTGGAGCTAAAATTGTGGTTTTGTTGTATTCCATGGAGTGTCCCATGGAAATGCAGTGCTCTGCTACAGCTGATTTCGACGGTTGCAGAAGACGGGTGTGTCTTTCGTGCTCCGTACAGCGCTCTTGAACTGTTCGAGTCGTCTGACCTATGTAAGCAGAACCACACTCGCAGGGAATTTTATAAACGCCCGCTTTTTTCAGTAGCAGATCATCTTTTACAGATCCGACTAGAGCTATATTCTTCGCTGGTGGACGGAAGATGACCTGGATTTTATGTTTCCTTAGCAATCTGCCTATTTTAGAGGACACATTGCCAGCATAAGGAAGGAATGCAACTGATTTGTAATCTTCTTCATTATCCTTTGTGCGTTGCTTCTTGTTGTTATGATTACCTATGGCCTTCCTTATTTGGCTTGGTGTGTAGCCATTCTCTTTGAACACTTTCTCCAAGTGTTCCAGTTCTGCAGGAAGATTTTCTTCGTCCGATATCAAGTGTGCTCGATTTATTAGCGTACACACCAGCGGTCTGTGCAGGATAATGGCAGCTGGACGCCTGGAGGTATAGATCTGTGTGCGTAGGTTTCCTGTACACAGAGTGCCCCAAAGAGCCGTCATCCTTGCGTCGTACCAGCACGTCCAGAAATGGTAAAGCTCCATCTTTTTCACTCTCCATAGTGAACTTGATATTTTCATGTACTGAGTTTAAGTGACGGTGGAATTTCTCCAGTTCCTCTCTACCATGAGGCCATACAACGAAAGTGTCGTTTACGTAGCGCCAGAACACAGTGGGCTTTAAAACAGCAGACTCAAGTGCCTTCTCCTCAAAGTCCTCCATAAAAAGATTAGCCACCACAGGGGACAAGGGGCTCCCCATGGCGACACTGTCAGTTTGTTCAAAAAATTCGTTACATCAATATGACATAAAACAAACAGTTTACTTAATTCCCGTAACTTAATTTCCTGCTACGTACACAAGAGAACAACAATTACTTAAGGGGCGATGTGAGCCAAATTCATACCCCTGTATTATCAAATGATGTGCCTAAGACATTCCAAATGAATAAGTAAAATTTTGTGGGGTGATTGGCAATAGCTACTTCAAATTCAGTTAACAGAATTTTTACTCGAATTTTCAAATTATTTCAAAATTATAAATTTTAATAAATCTATAATTAATTATGTACACTCCTGGCCATTAAAATTGCTACACCACAAAGATGATGTCCTAAAGACGTGAAATTTAACCGACAGGAAGATGCTGTGATATGCAATGACTAGCTTTTCAGAGCATTTACACAAGATGGCGCCGGAGGCAACACCAACAGCGTGCTGACATGAGGAAAGTTTCCAACCGATTTCTCAAAAATTTTCAAATGTTTATATAGCCTATGGGACTTAACTACGGGGTTATCAGTCCCTAAACTTACAAACTACTTATGAACTAACTAAGACTAAGGACGGCACAAATATCCATTTCCGAGGGGGGATTCGAACCCCCGACCGTAGTGGCCGTGCAGACCGCGGCCGGCACCAATTTCTCATACACAACCAGAGAATGACCGGCGTTGCCTGGTGAAACGTTGTTGTGATGCCTCGTGTAACGAGGAGAAATGCGTACCATCACGTTTCCGACTTTGATAAAGGTCAGAATGTAGCCAATCGCGATTGCGGTTTATCTTATCGCGACATTACTGCTCGCGTTGGTCGCGATCCAATGACTGTTAGCAGAATATGGAATCGGTGGGTTCAGGAGGGCAATACAGAACGCCGTGCTGGATCCCAACGGCCTCGTATCACTAGCAGTCGAGATGACAGGCATCTTATCCGTATGGCTGTAACGGATCGTGCAGCCCCGTCTCGATCTCTGGGTCAACGTCTCGATCCCTGAGTCAAGACAACAATCATCTGCACCAACAGTTTGCAGCAGCACGCCGCGGCTCATTAACCGCGCCTACTGGACGCCGTGTTTCGGTGCGCGCGGCCGTCCGCCGTCGGGGGTTCGATTCCCTCCTGGGGCATGGGTGTTTGAGTTGTCCTTAGTTTAGTTTACCTTAATTAAGTAGTTTATAAACTACGGCCTAAAAACCAAGTAGTTGAGTCCCATAGATTTACAAACATTTGAACATTAGAACAGTAGCATGGACTTTCACCTTGGAGACCATGGCTGCGGTTACCCTTAACGCTGCATCACAGGACAGGAGCACCTGCCATGATGTATGCAACGACGGACCTCGCTGCACCAATGGCAAAACGACATTTTTTCAGATGAATTCAAGTTCTGTTTACAGCATCATGATGGTCGCATCCGTGTTTGGCGACATCGTGATGAACGCACATTGGAAGTGTGTATTCGTCATCGCCATACTGGTGTATCAACCGGCGTGATGTTATGGGTTGCCATTGGTTATACTCTCGGTCACCTGTTGTTCGCATCGATGACACTTTGAACAGTGTCCGTTACATTTCAGATATATTACGACCCTTGGTTGTACCCTTCATTCGATTCCTGCGAAACCCTAAATTGCAGCAGGATAATGCACGACCGCATGTTGCAGGTCCTGTACGGGTCTTTCTGGATACGGAAAATGTTCGGCTGCTACCCTGGCCAGCACATTCTCCAAATCTCTCACCAACTGAAAACGTTTGGTCAATGGTGGCCGAGTAACTGGTTCGTCACAATACGCCAGTCACTACTCTTGATGAACTGTGGTATCGTGTTGAAGCTGCATGGGCATTTGCACCTGTGCACGCCATCCAAGCTCTGTTTGACTCAATGCCTAGGCGTATCAAGGCCGTTGTTATGGTCAGAGGTGGTTGTTCTGGGTAGTTATTTCTTAGCTGTGGAAGCCGTAGATATAAGATTGTTTAAAAAATAATGGTAAAATTCATTATATCTTCTTACGTTTGTTCCACAAAATATCGATTTAAAATGTAAAATGATGCCACCGTAAACATGTTTTATTAAATTCCAGTCATTAAATCACATTATTGATATGGAGGGCCACTGAGCTTTTACATTAATAATAATAACGATAGATATAATATCATCTCTGAGGATTGACCTGGAGTCACGTGTCCACGTGGACAAAAATGGCAGCCTCAAATACAGCTATTTCAGAAAAAATTGTGCCCGTCGCGGGAACTGGAATGTAGTTGCCAGTTTCTCGTGACGTCACAGCTTATCCTAAGGCTCCTATAAACCCGAGCTGAACTATCCTCCATTTTTCCCCAAGCTGTATGAGTTACCATATTCCGGACGAAGCTCACACGTAACCTCGCGTTTCATTCAACTCGCTCACACTCGCAAACCACTCACTGTATCAACGTGAAACTTTCATCAATGTGTTCGTTAAGAATTACACTACTTTTTCATTTTAGTTTTATTTATGGCAATAATTTATAAACAGCATTAACTGATGGTTTACGACCATGCACTTTCTGACGACGTTACGGAATTTTCGACATGCGAGGAACTTTTTTTCTGTTGAAGTTAGGTGAACACATTAAGCGAATGAAATGTTCAAAATACATCATATTTTCATCCTCTCCGAACAGAAACTCTGTAAGACATGTATAACTTGAGATAATGTCAGTTAAATATGACGCACTGGGATTTGCCCACCCGTCTAGTAGTAACACGTCTTCCGTATTAGAGCTCCTAATAATTAGGCACATGCTGTTACTGCATAACATCCATACTTGAAGATACTAGTACTGACTTCTTTTAATCCATTAAGTTTAATAGTTGCACACTACAAAAGTGCTGAGTCTATGTAAAATGCAATTTCAATTTTTCAGTTATATGAAAAGGATATTCTAAATAACTCAATACAGAGTGCTTTATTATGTGAGGAAATGAGAACAAGTCAGTTCGTTAGCTAGTGAAGAGATCCATGCTGTCATTTTCAAGTATTCTCACATAAAATCCTCATTAGATCTAGTAACTTCCGTTCTGTTACTGCTAGGCTTTAAACTGAAGGAAATGTAATTCCTTTTAGGTTTTGTAAACGGAGTAGTAGCTCCGAAACACAATGGACAAGAAGCAAAGAAATAAACATTTGTGAATGACGAATGATATCTGCAAATCGAATAATAAATCTTACCTTTACTCTTTTTTATTCCACAACTATGTATTTCCTTGAATAACGCGACAATTAATGAAGTTTTGCGGAGTAACCATGTGGCAAAATACTCCCCTCTTTGCATGTTATCATTTGTGAAAATATCATTTTGATACCTCTAACCGTGTATGAGATACGCAATGATTCATTCCGGCCTTATCGCCATCGGAAATGAGTGCGCTAAATAAAATAAAGTTTAGCGGTATGAGTGAAAGGTAAAGATCTCCTCCTAAGTCGAAAATAAAATTCGGTCCATTAGGAAAGTTTCATCCGCAGCAACATATGGAGCAACAAGCACCAAACGGAATATCATAGCAGACTATTATTTACTGCAAACGTTTCTTTATGTAGCGCAGTCTCTTATTTCGAAGCCAATATCTTATTAACTATGACTATTAACTAAATGACAAGCATTTCGTCACAATTTAAGTAGCGGAAAAATTAAATATTTCTACTATTTAGTTTTTGCGAAATCGTTTGTGAAAGATGGCAGGGCATGCGCCTCTACGCTGTTAGTACAGCGCGATTCCAACCACGTTGGGGAAAACATGGCGGACGATTCAGCCTGGGTATTTAGGAGATCTAGCTCATCCGGCTGCTTCACTTGCACATACGTTCGCCGCAGCCGTGTGCCCAACGCGACAGCTGCTCATGACCGAAGAGCAGTACCCCGCGAGCAAGTGAGCGCTCATGGGCGAGCGCGCGAGCTGGAACAGCCTCTCCTAGAGAAACCGCTCCCGGGAACTTTCTTGATAGTTCATATTTTCTTGGTCATCTCCTAAAGAAAAAACAACATATGCATCATTGACGATTATGAGTTTGCAAGTAATTGAATTTCTGATCTCTTCCGAAGCTCAGTTGCTAGTGCTGAACCTACGAAAGGCAATTGCTAGACCGAATCTTACTGAAACGTTTATGATCAAACGCCCCTTTTTTTATTAGCTTTGCTCGTTTCTTCCCGCTATAAACTCAAATGATAGAGCAGGCTTTCCTGACTGACAGAGGAAGTCCCATTGTGCAAGCTGCAGGTCGATCATAAAGTGTCTGGTTTCGCGTGCAGCTGGGCAGATGCAGCGCTCGGACATAAGTGCAGAGAGCCGCGTGCGGCCCGACTTTCTCGTATATTACGTCTGCGTAAACAACCGCGTAATTAAGAGCGTATATCACTCCGGACACAGTGCGGGCGAGTATGGGCGTGGAGTGCTGGCCCGCTGCCCACACGGGCGGCGTGCGCTCTGCACACAAAAGCCAGGGCGCGCCGCTCTGCGGACCTGCTGCGTCTGACGTGGAGGCTTTAATGCGCCGCAAGCTGGGCGCGCCAGCCCGGTGCATGCGATTAGCGCAGTTTACGCCCAGAGCTCTCCAGACGGGAGAGATCCCGCCCGCTCCACTGTGCACCTAGTGGCAGGTGTCACTGCCCAGAACCAGCTAGATGCTCTCCCTGCTGAAGGAGCAGGTCTGCACTTTGTAGCTGAAAGCTGGCCACGTTTTGCTGCGTGGCGGACTCCGCTACGACGCTGTTCAAAAAAATTCCGGAGCTTATTCCACACTTTTTTCTACGCTTACCGTTTACTTATTGTGCCGTATGGTCTCCAGCACATAAGGGTATTTGACTAATTTCTGTAAATCGTCCAACTGTAAACCAATTCAGCTTTGTAATGGATGGTGAAATTTGTGACACCTATTGATTTGATTTGATTTTTCCAGGGACGCCAAAACAGTCTTGGTCCAGCCCGCCACTGCCTGCCCCGAAACTAAGTTTATTGTGCGGTATCGCTCCCTGTATATCTAGTAAAGCCAACCACTGCCCTTGAACAGTGCGAGGAGTCTCTTTACCAGTTTTTTATTAGACACAATTTCTTCGGGTCTGGTTGTCCCAAATGTTCTGTGCCTTTTACTCTCCAATGCAATGCATTCGAAGATTAGATGTGATGCAGTTTCATCACCGTCATCACAGATCCTACATTTAGGGCCCTCTTCTGTTATTCCCATTGTACGTAGGTATTCTTTGAAATTCCCATTGCCTGTCAGCAATCCAACCATGAGTCTAATCTCTCTCTTGTTCAGGCCCAGGATTGCAGAGCTTCTTTTAAAGCGTGGGTTTGACATCATTACCTTGCCATATTTTTGTTGATGGACTTTGGTCCAATATTCTACGTGCTGTCTTCTGAGCCAGTTACGTAGCTCCAATTTGATCATTGCCTTGGTGATTGTCAGGACAGGTTCCGGTCCAATAAATGGAGAGACTGCCCCCATCCTGGCTAATCTGTCGACATTTTCGTTGCCACTGATCCCCGAGTGGCCAGGGACCCACAATAGGTTTACTCTATTGCTTTCCCCTAGCTCCACCAGAACCCTGTGACATTCTGCAACAATTTTAGACCTTGTTGCAGGAGCTGCCAGTGATCTCAGGGCTGCCTGGCTGTCTGAATATGTGACACCTATACTGTGCACGGTGTTTCTAAATCTCACGGGCATTCTTTTGTGTCCCAGCCTCGTCGCCACTTTTGTGTTTCGTTTCCGCCGGTTGTCCTGAGTGTCGGTGGCCGAGTAGAGAGAGACCGACACAGGAAAATAGGATGCACGCGTGTGCAGGTACGGAGGTGACCAGCCAGTGGGACAGCAGAAACTTGAAACACTAAGCTAGATTAGTATAAGAGATATATTTCATAGAAATAATACATTACTTAACTTGGAGAGCAGCAGACTAGTAGAATGTCGATACATAGTTTAGATAGAGGCCTGCCTACTAATGATTCCTAGTGCCTATCCGATAGCCGAGTCTTAACTGGTGTCTATCTGATTCCCAAGTGGCCGATACAGTTTAGTGGTGGCCACGAGCGGAGTTGCAACAGAGGGCGCTCGTGGCTGACCTCGTAAGAACGCCGCGCCGTGCGTGCATGTCGGGGCGCGGCGAAAGTACATGGCGCGCACTTTAGACTTGTGCGACACCACACATTCCATAGTATTTCAGACTTCAAAGCTGTGCGGTCAAGGTGCATGATTGCTACTGTTTCCTGGATCAAACGGAAAATATTTAAGTAAAGAATGAAACATCCACACTGCAGCGGAGCGTGCACTGATATGAAACTCGTTGGCAGATTAAAATTGTGTGCCGGAACCGGGATTCAAACCTGTGGCTTTTGCCTTTCGCGGGCAAGCGCTCCACCGTCTGACCTATCCCGCCCGCACAACCTTTCTTCCGCCAGTACCTCGCCTCCTACTTTCCAAGTTTCACAGAAGTAATAGCTCTCCTAGAAGAAAGGGTATGGTGGAGACATGGCTTAGCCACAGCCTAAGGGATGTTTCCAGAATAAAACTTTCACTCTGCAGCAGAGTGTGCGCTGATATGAAATTTCATGGCAGATTAAAATTGTGTACCGGAACTGAGATATAAACCTGTGACATTTGCCTTTCGCGGGTAAGCGCCCTACCGTCTGAGCTATCCCGCCACGTTTCACGCTCCGTCCTCCCAACTAACCTATGTCCGCACCATATCCTTTTCCCAGGAGTGCTATTCCTGCAAAGTTTGCAGGTGAACTTCTATGAAGTTTGAATTTAGGAGACGAGGTACTGGCAGAAGTAAAGTTTTGAGGACGGACTATGAAGCGTACCGGGGTAGCTCAGACGGGAGGGCGCTTTTCCGCGAATGGCAAAGGTCTCAGTTTCAATCCCTGTTCCGACACACAATTTTAATATGCCACCAAGGTTCATATGCGTCAACGCTACAATCGTATCACGAAGTCGTTTAACGCCACCAAAGACACAACAGACCACTCCGCCGAAACATTGCTTTCTTGACAGAGAAGCAATCAGACCATTTTAACAGAGGAGAGTTGGGCTAAAGTACACTCCTGCCCATTAAAACTGCTACACCATGAAGATGACTTGCTACAGACGCGAAATTTAACCGACAGTAAGAAGATGGTGTGATATGCAAATTATTAGCTTTTCAGAGCATTCACACAAGGTTGGCGCCGGTGGCGACACCTACAACGTGCTGACACGAGGAAAGTTTCCAACAGATTTCTCATAAATAAAGAGCACTTGACCAGCGTTGCCGGTGAAACGTTGTTGTGATGCCTCGTGTAAGGAGGAGAAATGCGAACCATCACGTTTCCGACTTTGATAAAGGTCGAATTGTAGCCTATCTCGATTGCGGTTTATCGTATCGCGACATTGCTGCTCGCGTTGGTCACGATCCAATGACTGTTAGCAGAATATGGAATCGGTGGGTTCGGGAGGGCAATACGGAACGCCGTGCTGGATCCCAACGGCCTCGTATCACTAGCAGTCGAGGCGTGTACGTCACGTTACGTGATCAAGGTAGGCCTGAGCCAGCGTGACCGCTGGTTGACTGGCTGGTCAACGGTGCACAGCCTCATAGCGACAAGCCGAGGTGCAATGGCCGAGCGCTCTAAGGCGCCTTGCTGCGGGGCGCACGATTACTTCCCGTCGGAGGTTCGAGACCTCCCTCGAACAGAGGCGTGTGTGTGTGTGTGTGTGTGTGTGTGTGTGTGTGTGTTGGTTTTAGGTTAGTCTAAGTAGTTCGTAAGCCTAGGGACTGATAACGACAGTAGTTAAGTCCCATAGATTTAAAAAAAATTGGATATTTGAATAACGGACAGCAAAACAGGTAGCGACACGTGACACGACGTGACATGACGTACACGCAGCGGTCTGTCTTTATCGTTGGCCTCGGCTCCAGTCAACAAGAAAGCGTATTCAATCGGGTTATCCAATCTTGAGATTTCAGGATTTTTAAAATTCAATTAAAAAAAAATACTGTATGTTTTGTAAGAATAATGGTCGGAAATGGATTTTGAACTTAATAATCATTCAGAATAACAACATTTCACACCATATATTAGTTGTGTTGTGGTCTTCGGTACGGAGACTAGTTTGATGCACCTCTCCGCCCTCTCTCCTGAGCAATGAGCAAGCCTCTTCCATCTCCTCGTAAGAACGGTAACCTACATCAAATTGTATCTGTTCACTGTATTCATATCTTGTCTCGCTCTGTGATTTTGACCCCCACACATTTCCCTTCAAAGCTAAATTCACGATTCCTTGATGTCTAAGAATGTGTCCTCCCAATCGATCCCTTCTTTTAGTCAAGTCCTCAATAGTTACGCAATCCAACCACTATCCTCTTCTTGTCCGAACTATGTATCGTCCATGTTTCATTCCCATACAAGGCAACGCTCCATACAAATACCTCCAGAAAAGACTTCCTTACATTTAAATTGGTATTCCATGTTAACAAATTTCTCTGTTTCAAACACGCTTTTCTTCCCATTGCTATTCTGCATTTTATATCCTCTGTACTGCGACCATCATATGTTATTTTACTGCCCAGTAACAAAACTCATCTACCACGTTTATTGTTTCGCTGCCTAATTTAATTCCTCGAACATAGCCTGATTTTCTTACACTCCATTCCATTACCCTTCTTTTGTTTTTAATGTTCTAATTATACGCTCCTTTCAACACACTGTCCATTCCGTTCAATTGTTCTTTTAGGTCGTTTTCTGTCAGAATTACAATGTCATCGGCAAAACGTAATGTTTTTATTCCTTCACCCTGAACTTTAATTCCTTCTCCAAATTTCTCATTGCTTTCTTTACAGCTTCGTCAATGTACACATTGATTAACATTAGATAAAGGCTACAACCCTGTCTTATTCCCTTCCCAACCACTGCGTTCCATTCATGCCCTTCAACTCTGATAACTGCTGTCTGGTTTTTGTACAAGTTGTAAATAACCTTCCGTACTCTATATTTTACTCCTGCTTGCTTCAGAATTCGAAAGAGTGTATTGCATTCAAAAGCTTTTTCCAATTCTACAAAAGCTAGATATGTATGTTTGCCTTTCATTAATTTATCTTCTAAGATGAGTCGTAATGTATTGTCTACCGCGTTCGTACATTTCTCCTGAATCTCAACTGATCTTCCCCGAAGTCGGCTTCTACCAGCTTTTCCATCTTTCTGTAAATAATTCGTGTAAATTATTGCTACCATGACTTACTAAATTGATGGTTCTGTAATTTTCACACATGTCTGTGCTTTCTTTCTTTAGAATGAGGATTATTGCATTTTTCTTATAGTCTCATGGTATTTCCCCTGTCTCATATATCTTACGCAACAGGTGAAATAGTTTTGTCATGGCTGGCTCCCCCAGAGACTTCATTATTTCTGAGGGAATTTCATCCACTCCATGGGCTTCGTTTTGACTTAGGTAATTCAGTGTTCTGTCATATTTTTCTCTCAGTATAATATCTCCTAATTCATCTTCTTCTACTTCCTACTCCTTTCCTACAGCATTGTCTCACAATATTTCTAACACAGGAAAATAGCGTATTGTAGCATTTCAAAATATCGGAACGAAAATCGCTACGGAACATTGCAAAAAACGGATGAGGTATCGAATTCTGCTGCACTAGAAATTGTACCTTCCCGGCTAGCAGTTTGTTGTTTCTTGATGTTCTTGTTGATCATTGCTCCCGGTAGCGACTTTCTGAAATTTTATGGGGCACAACTAATCTGCCACAAATAACGTTGGCAACACGTAGTATTGCAGTTCATTTACATTTTAATTCATTATTAGTGCATAATCGTCTCCATTTATGGCAAGCGTACAAATCTCATTAATTTCAATTACTTGGACTCAGTATTTACATTCCACACATTAGTAATACGAATTTCCACAGTTCGTATGTGGAATACACAGTTCGTACAGTGTGGCACAAATATGGATTAATCACGGTAGATCCACCCCCATGAACCACAGACATTGCCGAGGTGGGGTGGCTTGCGTGCCTCAACGATACAGATAGCCGTACCGTAGGTGCAACCACAGCGGAGAGGTATCTGTGGAGAGGCCAGACAAACGTGTGGTTCCTGAAGAGGGGCAGCAGCCTTTTCAGTAGTTACAGGGGCAACAGTCTGGATGATTGAGCTGGCCTTGCAACATCAGCTAATGTGGCTTTGCCACACAGCTACTGCGAACGGCTGAAAGCAAGGGGAAACTACAGCCGTTAACTTTCCCGAGGACATGCAGCTCTACTGTATGAACGTATGATGATGGCATCCTCTCGGGTAAAATATTCCGGAGGTAAAATAGTCCCCCATTCGGATCTCCGGGCGGGGACTACTCAGGAGGATGTGATCATCAGGAAAGACAATACTGGCATTCTACGGGTCGGAGCGTGGAATGTTAGATCCCTTAATCGAGTAGGAAAATTAGAAAATTTAAAAAGGGAAATGGATAGGTTGAAGTTAGATATCGTGGGGATTAGTGAAGTTCGGTGGCAGGATGAACAGGATTTTTGGTCAGATGAGTACAGGATTATAAATACAAAATCGGTCGGGGGTATCACAGGAGTAGGACTGATAATGAATAAGAAAATAGGAATGCGGGTAAACTACTATGAGCAGCACAGTGATCGCGTTATCATTGTCAAGGTAGATACGAAGCCAACACCGACAACAGTAGTAAAGGTTTATATGCCAACTAGCTCTGCCGATGATGAGATTGAAGAAATGTATTAGGAGTCAAAGAAAATTATTCAGACAATTAAGGGAGAGGAAAAGTTAATTGTGATGGGAGACTGGAATTCGGTAGTAGGAAAAGGAAGAGAAGGAAAAAAATAGTAGGTGAATATGGACTGGGCAGAAGGAATGAAAGAGGAAGTCGCCTGGTAGAATTTCGCACGGAACTTGATTGAATCATAACAAACACCTGGATTAAGAATCACGAAAGAATGTTGTATACGTGGAAGAGACCAGGAGACACCGGAAGGTATCAGATAGCTTTTATAATGGTAAAACATAGATTCCGGAACCAGGTTTTAAATTGTAAGACAGACCCAGGGGCAGATATAGACTCTGACCATAACTTATTGGTCATGAACCGTAGTCTGAAACTGAAAAAACTGCAGGAAGGTAGGAAAATAAGGATATGGAACTTGGATAAATTAGGGGAACAAGAAATTCTTAAGAATTTCAGAGGGAGCATTAGGCAACAATTGACAGAAACGGGGGGAAATAAAACAGTAGAAGAGAAACGGGTAGCATTGAGAAATGAAATAGTGAAGGCAACAGGGGACAAAATAGGTAGAAAGGCAAGACCTACAGAAAAATCCTTGGATATCACAGGACATACTACATTTAATCGATGAAAGGAGAAAGTATGAAAATGCAGTCCAATGAAACAGGCAAAATGGAGTACAGATGGCTAAGAAATGAGATTGACAGGAAGTGCAAAATGACTAAGCAGGAGTGGCTTGAAGCCAAATGCAAATCTGTAGGAGAATTTATAACACGGGGCAAAGTAGATACTGCCTACAGGAACGTAAAAGAGATATTTGGAGACAAAAAAAAACAGCTCTACGAATATCAAGAACTCAGATGGAAAACCAGTTCTCAGCAAAGAAGGGAAAGCTGAAAGGTGGAAAGAGTACATAGAGGAGCTCTACAAAGGAAATGAACTAGAGACAATGTTGTAGGAAGGGAAGAGGAAGTAGATGAAAATGAAATAAGAGATACTATACTGAGAGATGAATTTGACAGAGCCCTGAAATACCTGGGTCGGAACAAGGCCCCGGGAGTAGACAACATTCTCTCAGAGCTACTAAAGCCTTTGGCAGAGTCAGCCATGACAAAACTGTTTCGCCTGGTGTGGAATTGGTATGAGTCGGGCGAAATACCCTCAGACTTTAAGAAAAATGTAATAATCCCCATTCCAAAGAAATCAGGTGCAGACAGGTGAGAAAATTACAGAACCACCAGTTTGATAAGTCATTGTTGCAAAATTTTAACACGAATTATCTACAGGAGAATGGAAAAGCTGGTAGAAGCTGACCTCGGGGAATATCAGTTTGGATTCAGGAGAAACGTAAGGCAATACTCACTTTACGACTTATCTTAGAGGATAGATTGCCGCGGTGGAGTAGCCGAGCAGTCTAAACCGTTTCGCTGCGGAGCGCAGTTTCGAGTCCTCCCTGGAGCATGGGTGTTTTTGTTGTCCTTAAGCTAGTTTAACTTAAGTAGTTTGTAAGCCTAGGGACTAAGAACCAATGCTGTTAAGTCCCATAGATTTACAAACATTTGCCGCGGTGGAGTAGCCGAGCGGTCGAAAGCGTCTCGCTGCGGAGCGCACGGTTGCTCGCCGTGGAGGTTCGAGTCCGCCCTGGGGCATGGGTGTGTGTGTTGTCCTTAGGTTAGTTTACCTAGGTTTAAGTAGTTTGTAAGTTACGGACTGATGACCACGCAGTTTGGTCCGATAGATTTACAAACATTTGCACATGTGTACAAACATTTGAAAGAAGATAGATTAAGGAAAGACAAACCTACATTTTTAGCTTTTGTAGATTTGGAGAAAGCTTTTGACAATGTTGATTGGAACACACTCCTTCAAATTCTGAAGTCAGCAGGGGTAAATTACAGGGAAAGGAGAGTTATTTACAACTTGTACAAAATCCAGACCGCAGTTATTAGACTCGAAGGGCATGAAAGAAAAGCATTAGTTGGGAAGGGAGTAAGACAGGGTTGTAGTCTTTCTCCGATGTTATTCAATTTGTACATCGAATGGGCGGTGAAGGAAAGCAAGGAAAAATTTTGAATAGGGATTAAAGTTCAGGGTGAAGAAATAAAAAAAACATTGCGTTTTGCTGATGAAAAAAAAAAATGTTCAAATGTTTGTTAAGCTTAAGGGACTTAACTACGGGGTCATCAGTCCCTAAACTTACAAACTACTTATCAACTAGCTACAACTAAGGACGGCACAAATATCCATGCCCGAGGGGGGATTCGAACCCCCGACCGTAGTGGCCGTGCAGACCGTGACTGAAGCGCCTTAGTCCCCTCGGCCACCGCGGCCGGCTTTTGCTGATGACATTGTAATTCTGTCAGAGACAGCACAGGACATGGAAGAGCAGTTGAATGGAATGGACAATGTGTTGAATAGAGCATATAAAATGAACATTAACAAGAGCAAAACTAAGATATTGGAAAGCAGTCTTACAAAATAAGTCGATGCTCATGGAATTAGATTAGGTAACGAAACAGTGAAGGTGGTAGATGAGTTTTGTTACTTGGGTAGTAAAATAACATATGACGGTCGCAGTACAGAGGCATACCTTGACTAAAAGAAGGGATCGCGTGGTAGGACACATTCTTAAACATCGAGGAATCGTAAATTTAGCATTGGAGGAAAATGTATGGAGTAAAAATCGCAGAGAGAGACCAAGAGACGCATATAGTAAGCAGATTCAAATGGATGTTGGTTGCCGTTTTTATGAGGAGGCTCAGGATAGAGAAGGGTGGAGAGCTGCATCAAACCAGTCTCCGGACTGAAGACCATAACAACAACACGGTAGATACACTTTCTACAGGCATAAATTTGAAGAATTTTTAACGTGCTGTTCATATTGGATTCCCTACTGGCGTGGATTGTATCTCCTAACAAAGATGTAACAAGACTCTGAACTAGCGTGTATTGTGCCTCAGATCGCGGCCGAAACAATACTCTACTATATGGCGCGAATGCATTTTATTTATATCTTCCAAACAATGTCACTGAAAATTACGTACTGTTAATTGAGTTCATTACATTAATTATAATGCAATTACATGCAACTGACTATATAAAACATAGCATAAATAATACTGAGTAAATGGCATTACTAATTTCTGTTAAATTAACAGAATTTCCTTTATGTATTTAACAAATTAGGCTTATCAACAATACTTTCGTAATTAACAGTAATTATACAGAAACTAATGAAGGCAAAACTTTCTTAACATTACTTGTGAAACACCATAATACCTATTTTAATATTATGAGAAAAGAATTTATTTAGTTTTATCAGAAATAGTAATTAGCATACTATCTGAACTACAGACATACATTAAGTAGACTGGCAAAGTAACTAGTTTTAGTGAAGCCTGACGCCACCATGTTCCATACATAAACGTAAAAAAGTTTGTGTATATTACTTAGACAACTTATGACTAAATGATGTTTTAAGCTTTTCGCAGTGGTGCAAACAGGTTATGAAATAGAGGTAATATTAGCTTACTAGCTTAATGTAACACAAAAATAGAAAATCGTGTTATAACATGAACTTCAAGATACATATGCACATGTTTAAAGCAGACAACAACGTTTGTAAGAACGCACCAATGTATCTTCCGTCTGCTGTACTAAAAATTACAGCCAAACACGGCGCATATATTGACCATTATGTCAACACTACAAAGGTGGCGTACTTCTCTCACCGTAGTCCTATTTCTTAAGACTATTTTATCATTAACTTAACAGTTGTTTACAAGCCCTATATGGTAGTAATATGGCGATGACTCTTTCACCGCCACCAGTGATACTGCATAAGGCAATGCCAGTCTAGTTAATGTATGACTGTGATCTGAACTTTAACAATATACCCTACCTCTGGAATTTACTAATCAATATTTGCTAATTAAACAAACTTCTGTGACACCAAATAATAGAAAATTACTTCAGCTACTCACTTTAGAAAATAGAATAGCGAAAGTTTTGGAAAAGAAAACGATAATAGACTAATTTCATTCATATACAGGGTGTTACAAAAGTTACGGCCAAACTTTCAGGAAACATTCCTCATACACAAAGAAAGAAAATTTGTTATGTGGATATGTGTCCGGAACGCTTAATTTTCATGTTAGAGCTCATTTTAGTATTTCTCTTTAAATGTAAATTTCATTCCAACGTGACCAAATTGTAAATTTTCACAATCAACATGTGTGGGCTGACGAGAATCCGCACGCACTTGTGCAATCACGTCATCAACACAGATTTTCCGTGAACGTTTGACAGGAATTGTTGGTTATGACTTGATTGGGCCTCGTGTGCTTCCACCTACTCTCACTGGAGCACGTTATCATGATTTCATACGGGATACTCTACCTGTGCTGGTAGAACATGTGCCTTTACAAGTACGACACAACATGTGATTCATGCACGATGGAGCTCCTGCACATTTCAGTCGACGTGTTCGTACGCTTCTCAACTACTTCTCTTCGGTGACCGATGGATTGGTAGAGGCGGACCAATTCCATGGCCTCCACGCTCTCCTGACCTCAACCCTCTTGACTCTCATTTAAGGGGCCGGCCGCGGTGGCCGAGGAGACTGAGGCGCTCCAGTCACGGTCTGCACGGCCACTACGGTCGGGGCTTCGAATCCCCCCTCGGGCATGGATATTTGAGCCGTCCTTAGTCTTCGTTAGTTCATACGTAGTTTGTAACTTTAGGGACTGATGACCCCGTAGTTAAGTCCCATAGACTTTACAAACGTTTTCGTTTTCTCATTTATGGGGGCATTTGAAAGCTCTTGTCTACGCAAACCCGGTACCAAATGTAGAGACTCTTCGTGCTCGTATTGTGGACGGCTGTGATACAATACGCCATTCTCCAGGGCTCCATCAGCGCATCAGGGATTCTATGCGAAGGAGGGAGGATGTATGTATCCTCGCTAACGGAGGACATTTTGAACATTTCCTGTAACAAAGTGTTTGAAGTCGCGCTGGTACGTTCTTTTGCTGTGTGTTTCCATTCCATGATTAATATGATTTGAAGAGAAGTAATAAAATGAGCTCTAACATGGAAAGTAAGCGTTTCCGTACACATGGCCACATAACATATTTTCTTTCTTTGTGTGTGAGGAATGTTTCCTGAAAGTTTGGCCGTACCTTCTTGTAGCACCCTGTATATTATTATGCAACAGTGGTATTGGGAGGGCCGCGGTGGAGTAGCCGAGCGGTCTAAAGCACCTCGCTGCGGAGCGCGCGGTTGCTCGCCGTGGAGGTTCGAGTTCTCCCTGGGGCAAGAGTGTGTGTGTTGTCCTTAAGTTAGTTTACTTAGGTTTAAGTAGTTTGTAAGCAGTGTGGGCGCTAGGCGTCGGCGACGTCGGCCACCGCTGACGGCCTCGCGCCAGTGGGGGCCTCGCAAAACATTGTTATTATTATTATTTTTTTAATATTGGATGTTTAACGGCGCTTTCCAACTGCTAGGTTATGTAGCGATGACCTACATCTAATATACACTAGCTTAACCAATGGTCGAACATTCGTACCCAAGGGTGGAATTCAACCCCCGGCGAGAGCGATCTCGCTCACAGTGGTATGATGCCTTAGTGCGCTCGGCCATTCACGCCGGAAGCTATTTAGTTGTCCTTATTTATTTCCGTATGAGTGCAGCAGTGATGCAATTTTTAGTTAAATACTTGCAAAACAATGTCTTCACTACATTTTAGAAAAAGATTTGGAAGAAGTATATCCAAATGTTTATATAACAACCAGAATCATGCTCAGTTCCAGTCAGTACAGCTTCGGCCGAGAGAATCTTCACAAAGGTAAAATTGATTAAGACTAACTTGAAAAGCACAATGATCTAAGAGAGACTATCTGCGTTCTCAGTACTATCAACTGAAGCCGAAATAGCGGCTAGTATTAAGATGTGGTCTTAAAAAATTCAGTGAGACGAAAAGATGAAAAGCTCCTCTAATTTTTTTGTTTATTGTAATTTTTGCCATTGCAATAATACTCGTATATTATACTAATAGAATTTTAGTATAATGATTATTGATGTGTAATTTAGCTCATTTAACATTTTCTTCATTAATGAAAAACTGAAAGGGGGCCTCGCAAAGACGAGTTCGCCGACGCCCAGTTTCGTCTAGCGCCGCCACTGTTTGTAAGCTACGTACTGATGACCACGCAGTTTGGTCCGATAGATTTACAGACATTTGAACATTTTGGTATCGGGAGGTACAATAATGCAAGCAGATGGCAATAAATCCCAATATGCTGCATTACAAAATCTCCTCAAGATACTGGTTGAAAACGGAAGGAGTGTGTTTTTACTGGGCGACTCCGTATCACTATACCGCAGTATGAGAGACTTCCTACAACACGGCTTACAGCAGCGCTTCCGCGGCCTACCTCTTGAGGCAGGCCGATTCGTGGCCCGTAATGAAAGCGGTTTAGGGAGTAAATCAGGCAGAGGGCTGAGCACGAATTCCAACAGAGCCGCCGCCACTCATTCATAACCGGTGGCCTCTTTGTGCAGCTTGATTACCACGGACTAAGGCGCTCGATGACGTTTTAATCCGCCGGCGACGAGTTATGGGCTGCATAATGTAGCGGCCCGCTCTCAATAGCCGTGCCCCCAGTCCAGGCAGCTCGGACCATTCGTTCCAGCGGGTGCTTTACTTAGACCAGCGCTACGTGTGGGAATAGAGACGCCCACCGCTCCACAGCTGTGTGTGAATAAAGATATTATGACAAACAGCAGTCTCCAGCGCTAGCTGTCATTCCCTAGCATTCCTTTTACTAGCTGATAAACCCGGTTTTTCCCGGGTATATATACATTTTACTAGTCTTATATTAGAAACGAAAATAAAAATTCGGATAAGTTTTTATTTTCTCGTATACATGAAATCAGCGTAGAAATTATGAAACTAAAACGAGGAAATATGCAGCTCAATACTTATGACATCATATATACAGGGTGTTTCACTAAGTGTGTTTGCCTCTGTAACTTTTAAAATAATAGGTGGCGGGAAATTTTAATGCGGTAGGTCAACACAAGAAATGTTACACTTTCTGCGGAGCTATGAACATAGTTTATTGTATCATTTTCCAAACAGTTACAGCATACAGAATTTTTTTTTTAATGGAACAATAGTTTTTTCTATCGTGCATTGGATTCGTTGAAACCAGCTGCGTCCAAATCAATTTAAACTACATTCCTCTCACTGTTAGTTTGGGAACTACAACCCTTCAAAGTTTAGGGGGCGGAGGCTACGACAGCGTAGCTGACTGGCTGGTGGTCATGAGACAGTGGGCCGTGCCCCAGGGGATAGCCACTCGCCCAGTTAGCTACGCTATCGCAGCCTCCACCCCCGGAACTTTGAATGGTTGTAGCTCCCAAACTAACAGTGATAGGAATATAGTTTAAATTGATTTGGACGCCGCTGGTTTAAACGAATCCAATACACGATAGAAAAAACTATTGTTCCATTTAAAAAATTATATCTTTGTGGTGTAACTCTTTGAAAAATGATACAATAAACTATGTTCATAGCTCCGCAGAAAGTCTAACATTTCTTGTGCTGACCTACCGCATTAAAATTTCCCGTCACCTATTATTTTGTAAGTTACAGAGGCAAACACACTTAGTGAAACACCCTGTATATTCTTGACTATGTGTCCTTCAAACATATTTTATAGATTTGTTGCGAGTAATATTAGGAAACTGTCTCCGATGAATAAATAGTGGATGAATGAAGTTTTGTAAATCACGCGTCGCGTGATGGGAAAGTTTCTTTTACGACGTCATATCTCCTGAACTATGTGTCGTAGCTAGTTTTTAACCCCAAAGCGATTGTTGTCTGACAGTAAGCAATATTGTACTAACTTTAGTTGAATTCGGTCCATTATTTTAGGAGGAGATTTGGAAAAATAGCACATGATGTAGCAGTCATTCGGAAATTTCGTTCTTTTGACGTCGTATCCTCTGAAATATGTGTCTTATTACGAAATAAATTTGAAGGTACATTCAGTGGTATACGTGCCCAATATGTACAAAATATGTTGGTTTTTTTTTTGTTTTTTTTTTGTTTTTATAGTCTATGGGACTTAACTACGGGGTCATCAGTCCCTAAACTTACAAACTACTTACAAACTAGCTAATACTAAGGACGGCACAAATATCCATGCCCGAGGGGGGATTCGAACCCCCGACCGTAGTGGCCGTGCAGACCGTGACTGGAGCGCCTCAGTCCCCTCGGCCACCGCGGCAATATGTCATGAATGGTGTTCGCAGTAAAGACGTAATAAATCGAAACCTCATACCTGATGATAAGGTTTTTCATGAACTATATGTCGAACTGTGATATAATATCGAAGGAACATTCAGTGAGATCTATGTATACTGTCTGTAAAATGTCTCACGAATACAGTTTACAGTGTAGGAGTAATAACTTGTAACGTCATGCCAAATGTCGTAGATATACAGCATGAACATCGGAAAAATAGTAAGCGATAAACTTCTTTTCCTTTCATCATTTTGTTGGGGTTGTCAGCGAAAAAAAGTTTCGTAAATATTTGAAATTACGTTTAAAGTTTTTTGCAAGTCGCTAAGTGCTCTCACTCTCAAATAGAGCAACAGCGGCATATGTTATTAGACTCGTGGAAATGAACGGCAACGGTTCCACTTCCTGTTTTATACGGTACAAGCAAGAGCGCATCATATACACTCTTGTTTACCACTGACGACCCCTGTGTGTAGAAACATGCATTACATGACCGGAGACACCTGTGACTCGTGAAAATGAACGGTGACTGCTCCACCTGCTGTTTTATGCGGTACAAGCAAGAGCGTATTACTCCTATATCCACTCTTGTTTACCACTGGCGACCCCTGTGGGTTTAAACATGCACTACATGAGCGGAGACGACTGTGGCGTGCACCCCGTGACCTGGAAGTTGGAAATGTGCAGCAACACCGCACGTGCGGAAAATTCCTGACCTATCCTGCTCTAAGGCCTGTATTCCATTTGGTCGAGCAGTGTTTAGGCTTTGTGGCGCACATGGCTGTTTGTTGGACTGTCAGCTTGCAAGGGGTTGCCTTATGGCTGGCAGTACACACAGGATGAGTGGTGGGGGGCAGCGAGGGGAGAGATGAATTCCTAAACAGTAACTTTACAATGGAAAACTTTCAACCAGTCTGATTCTTCGGCCACTAATGTCATGTTCTACTGAGATTTAACAGTTCACGGTGGCGGGGTAATCCATTTTGTAACACATTGATTATGTGAAACTTTTGTATTAAAGAGAAAAGACAGTTAAATGAAACTTACATCTCAGACTGATGATCGTAAGAAAAATATTCATCTAACAAACATATTTCGCAGGACTAAATTATGTATGATGAACACCGTGTTTGGACAAAACCTTAACTTACACAACTTATAAATGCAAATATTTTTATTCATACCTGAGACATACCAACACGTAGGTCAATGGATATTAATTATTTTCCTTTTTACTAAAGTAGCCTACCAATGTCCGTAACCACTGACTGAGCACTGCAGATTCGAAGGAAAGCTTATAAATTCACGTCTCCCAGTGTGGGTCGGTGGGTCTCTTCATTGCTCACATAAGTATGTGGATACAAACATTGATATAATCACAGCTGTGGACTTGTGAAGTCGTGGAAATTTTAATTGCGTAAATTTTTTTTTTTTTTTTTTTTTTTTTTTTTTTTTTTTTTTTTTTTTTTTTTTTTATAAAAGTCCAAGAGTCTACTTAGTTATTTTATTGATCATGTAACTACCTGTTGGTCTATAAGTTTTATCTGTAGCTCAGCTTCCTCATTGTCTCTGCATCGATTGAAAAGGGAATTGAAAATACATTGAACGTTTCATTTACTGTAACTTCACTAAATCCTGGAAACGGATCTCAAAATCGCTCACTATATGAAGGAAAACTGTTTTACACTGTTGATGAATCTGTTCCGGTCTCATAATTAAATATGAAAACTTCCAGAAATGAGCAGTATTCCCATTTCCTAGTTTTCTATTCCACAGTTACATAGTAAAGACATGAAATTAACATTGTTTGCCTTGCAGAGCCAAATTCTAAACATTCATATAACGCGTGATGTCACAGAGCAAAGCTAAATTTGCTGTTCAGTGTTCAGTTCTGTGACAGGTTTACCACACATAGTCATAAATGTTTCTTTTCTATTCCGAAGTTAAAAAAAAATTTCAAGGTTTTTTTTTTCTCAGCCAGCATATGACACTGTGGTACGATATATCACCAAACTGCTTTCCAGATTTTCCAAGAAGGTTTCGACCTGGCGATGTTTGAGAGCGTGACTGCGCATAAAATTATTTTTACGAGTGACCATACCCATCGCGTCTCTTCACACGCTTGGCGCACAAATTCTCCGAATGCAAAATGCAATGAATAGAAAAAAAATCTGATGTGGGAGGGTAACAGTTTTAGCATCTTCCTTAAAAAGTGCCACAAAAGCGATATTTCGTTCAACCATAGTTGTCGCGCCGTCTGTAGCTACAGAAATAAGGTTGTTCCATTGCAGGCCCATATTGTCAACACATTTTTGCACATAAGCAAAAATATCTGCCCTCGTTGTAGTGTCTTTCGTTAGAACCAAGTCAAGTAGCTCTTCTTTGCCGAGGAGACTATTCCGCGAATATAAATCGCCAACCGAACAGTATCAGAATAGTGTGAGGTCTCAGCCAGCAATAACGATTTGTTGCAACAAGCATTACGTTTTCTGGAATTTTGTTTGCCGTATCTTGAATTTTGCAGTAATCTGTCGAAGGAGAACGCCTACAGTCTCTCAGGAACTATATACTCAGGAGGAGATATTAAATATGTCTTTACAAATCGGTTTTTTCCGTGAAACTGCGCAATGCTTATCCAATCTGGAAAGCAATGTGGTAACTAGCTCGAATGATTCCAGAATGAAACTTTCACTCTGCAGCGGAGTGTGCGCTGATATGAAACTTCCTGCAGACTAAAATTGTGTGCCGGAACCGGGACTCGAACCTGAGACCTTTGCCTTTCGCGGGCAAGCGCTCTACCGACTGAGCTATCCCGACAGGACTCACGATGCCGCCTCACAACTTTACTTCCGCCAGTACCTCGCCTCCTACTTTACAAACTTCACAGAAGCTCTCATGCGAAACATGCAAGACTAGCACTCCTGGAAGTAAAGTTGTGAGGCAGCATCGTGAATCGTGTCGGAATAGCTCAGTCAGTAGAGCGCGAAAGGCAAAGGTCCCAGGTTCGAAAATGTTCAAATGTTTATAAAGCATAAGGAACTCAACTACGAGGCTATCAGTCCCCAAACTTACAAACTACTTATGAACTACTTACGAACTAGGACGGCACAAATATCCATGCCCGAGGGGGGATTCGAACCCCCGACCGTAGTGGCCGTGCAGACCGTGACTGAAGCGCCTCAGTCCCCTCGGCCACCGCGGCCGGCCCCCAGGTTCGAGTCCCGGTTCGGGCACACAGTTTTAATCTGCCAGGAAGTTTCATATCAGCGCACACTCCGCTGCAGAGTGAAAGTTTCATTCTGAAAACATCGCTTAGGCTGTGGTTAAGCCATGTCTCCACCATATCCTTTCTTCCAGGAGTGCTAGTCTTGCATGTTTCGCAGGAGAGCTTCCGTGAAGTTTGGAAAGTAGGAGGCGAGCTACTGGCGGAAGTAAAGTTGTGAGGCGACATAGTGAGTCGGGTCGGGATAGCTCATTCGGTAGAGCGCTTGCTCGCGAAAGGCAATAGTCCCAGGTTCGAGTCCCGGTTCCGGCACAAAATTTTATTCTGCCAGGAAGTTACAGCTCGAATGATCTTTCGTTCTTTGTGTTCATCTTGGAAATAAAAACACAATTGCATAGTAAAAGTGTTAATGAAAAATTATTTAGACTTATTTTGTCGTTGTTTTGTGTCACAAGTAATGTAATTACGCTAGTCAGATCTCTGAGTAGTATGTTCTTTAATATTTGCACCTCCAGTTCCGTTTTTCTCCTTCCAAGTGCCCATAATCTCTGGTATGGAAGGAATTGTAATATCGTTGTAAATTAATTTTTTTGTTAAGAATTTTGAAGCACGTTAAGTATTTTGAAACAGAATCGCAAGCAAGAAACATACAGTATATGCTTCTAGCATTGACGTGTTTTACATTGATGTCGAAGTATCTGCTTCTTGCTTTAAAGTCATCGTACAAAATTTCTTCGGCGCGAAAAGAGATGTTCCACCGTTATGCACTGCGTGGTGGGTATAAACGCTTGCATCTACTGTTAAGCCGAAACGACGTTGATCCTAGTCGTGTGAAGACAGCGTGCCGCGGTGGAGTAGCCGAGCGCTCTAAGGCGCCTCGCTACGGAGCACGCAGTCGCTCGCCGTCGGAGGTTCGAGGCCTCCGTAGGGCATGGGTATGTGTGTGTGTTGTCCTTAGGTTAGTTTATCTTAGTTTGAGTAGTTTGTAAGTTACGGGCTGATGAACACGCAGTTTGGTCCGATAGATTTACAAACCTTTGGACATTTTTTTGAAGATAGCGCCTGTTTACACCTCCCCTGCGCTGCATTAGGTCATGACGCCTGGGAGTCCTATTCAGCCGCGAGCGTTCACGGCCCAAGCAGCGTCTAGAAGCCTCCTGAGAAGGCCTGCACTGCACCATCCTTAACCGAAAACAACACGAGCGTGAGCTCCTTCGCTAATAACCACAAAGTCGGTGTATGTTAAACTGTAATCTTTCTTCCTTCTACATCTACATATATACTCCGCAATTCACCGTAAGGTGCGTGGCGGAGGGTACACTGTACCATTACTAGGCATTTCCTTTCCTATTCCACTCCCAAATGGAACGAGAGAAAAAAGAATGCCTATATGCCTCCGTACGAGCCCTAATTTCTCTTATCTTGTCTTTGTGATCTTTCCGCGAAATGTAGGCGGCAGCAAGATCGTACTACATTCAGCTTCAAATTCCGGCCCTCTAAATTTACTTCACAGAAATTCACGAAAAGAACGTCGTCTTTCTTCCAGCGATCCCTAATTGAGTTGCCGGAGCATTTCCGTGACACTCGCGCATTGGTCGAACCTACCGGTAACAAATCTAGCTACTCGCCTCTCAACCACCTCCATGTCTTCCTTTAAACTGATCTGCTGCGGGTCCCAAACACTTGAGCAATACTCAAGACGTGGTTGTACAAGCGTTTTCTACGCGGTCTCCTTTACAGGTGAAGTACATCTTCCAAAATTCTCCCAATAAACCGAAGTCAGCTGTCCGACATACTCACAACTGTCCTTATATGTTCGTTCCATTTCAAATCGCTGTGCAATGTTACGCCTAGATATTTGAACGACGCGCCAGCATCAAGAAGCTCACTACTAATCCTGTATTTGTACATTATTGGATTGTTTTTTCTACTCATGCGCATCACCTTACATTTTTCTACATTGAGAGCTAGCTGCCATTCATCGCACCAACCAGAAATTTTGTCTAAGTCATCCTGTCTGTTATTACAGTCAGTTACAAACGACCCCCTCCCATACACCACAGCATCATCAGCAAACAGCCGCAAATTACAACTTACTCTGTCCATCAGATCATTTATATAGATAGAAAATAATAGCGGTCCTATCACACTCCCCTGGGGCACGCCTGACGATACACTCGTCTCTGCTGAACATTCGCCGTCGAGAACAAAGTACTGCCTTCTATTACTTAGGAAGTCTTCCAGCCAGTCACAAATCTGTGAACCTATTCCATAAGCTCGTATCTTCGTTAGCAGTCTGCAGTGTGGCACCGCGTCGAACGCCTTTTTGAAGTCGAGAAAAAGCAACTATAAATAGGAGTTCTCGAATTCTGCAACAGACTGTCAGAGGTGTAGGTTCATAGCCTTATGCATCTCTTCTGTGACTAGACTATTTTTTTTTTTTTTTTTTTTTTTTTTTTTTTTTTTTTTTTTGTTTCATTCGTTGGAACCGCTGGCCCATTATCCCGTGTTGCGTCACCTGTATAAAGTGGGCCGGAGCGATGGAATGGTCGAGCAGCCCCGTCTCCATTACGACGTCAGCTTGAAACTCGCCGCGGGTGCCCCTAAATAACTGTGACGCCTAATCGTCGCGTGCTTAAGCCAACGGGAACCGCGTCGGCTTGTCGCCTCGCCGGCAGCTGCACGCACGCCGTAACGAATCTGGGTCAACGCCACCGAAACCTCAGCCGCCGTAACGACAGCGTAGAGTAGCGTAGCGGACACCGCTAATCAAAGGCTCCCCTCCCTCCCCCCCGCCAACAACAACCCATCATCCTGCGCCTCCGCGGCTGCCTCCGCAAAGTGATTTCCAAGGAGATCATTACTGCAGCTACAGACTAAAATTGTTGTCTGTTCTTACTAGCGTACTTTTTTTGAACTTTGACGAAAATCTTGAGTCCCGTACTTTTCAAGACATATTCCGAATTTTCAAAATTCCAGTTATTCATTCTTCTAAATCAGATGACGATTGCTTCGATGCTCTTAGTTACTTCCTTTGCATTGTTTTCCTCCCTCCTCCTAACGATTATTCAGTTCAGAACTGCACCGAAGCGTTCCTGTTTCACAAGGAGAGGACTCCTACTCGTCATCGCCGAATTAGTCCAAATTTATGGTACATGTAGGGCGTGGTGAGATGGTCAATCGTGTAGGAAATCAAAGGAAATTAGATACGGATCTATCACCATATGCACTTTATCAACTGTCCCTGTGAGGATGTGTTAGGAAGGGGTGTTTGGCTCGGCAGTAAAAGATCGCATTCGTGTTCAGAAGGTTGCGGGTTCAACTCTAGGCGGCGGCAAAATTTTTTATGCTCCTTGGCAGTTCAGGGAACAAGATTACATTAATTACAGTACGCACGGAAGCATTTAACCCATTTCTTCCCAGTGTTGCGTACACGCAACACAAAATTTAGCCTTACAAAATGCAGTCGAAATGGACTTACTATACAAAACTCACCACACATGTGTTAAAAGGCATTCACGAGTTCTCTGTATGTGAGTTGAAGTTCCACAATTACCTTAACATTTCGTAAAAAGATGCAAGATTTAAAAACATCTGGCAACCTACATACACAAGAAATGTCAGGTTCAGCTTCACACAGAGTGTTTTTCAATATTTCATGAGTGATACTATCTATGTAAGTCAGAGTTATCATGTAATAGACAATATTGCACAGTTTGAACAATTAGAAGAATGTGATCACAAAAACTATTTTTTTCTATTTTTTACTAGGAAACAGCGTAACATTATGGGTGGCGCTCAGTTCAATTGCAAATGCATTTTATTGGTATTTTATATCTCCTTTTTTAAGTCTAATGCCCAGTAACTCCTCCCTTCTTCCTTTTGTGGAGATATGAACATATACGAAATGCACCAGTGTTATTGATAAAACTTCATAAAGTGTTCATTCATTTCAGCGTACGAACCTGCATTTACCTTGAATTTTATGAAGTTCAAATGTTTGTATAGCTTATGGGACTCAACTACGGAGTCATCAGTCCCTAAACTTACAAACTACTTACGAACTAGCTAAGACTAAGGACGTCTCAAATATCCATGCCCGAGGGGGGATTCGAACCCCCGACCGTAGTGGCCGTGCAGACCGTGACTGGCGCGCCTCAGTCCCCTCGGCCACCGCGGCCCGCAAGGAAGTTTCGTTCCAGCATACACTCCACTGAGAAGTGGGAACTAAGTATGGAGAAGCTATAATTGATGTACAGAAGTCATTTCACATATCTGTATTAAATGTTAAATAGTTTCATGCAATTCACAATTCAGAATAAAATGTCATTGTCATTTTCATTAGAAAACGATTATTCACATTTGTTTATTATAATGTACAGTTAAAGAAAAAGAAAGAATTAAATAAAATGAAGTAAAAAGATTTAACTGAATGGAGATTTCCACACAGGACTGTTTTTTCGATAATCTGCAACTCACCAATACACATTGCATTGAGTTCATGTATTATTGGATGACAAACGCTCATATTTACGTTTATTGAAGTAAAATTCATACAATGTACTGTGAGACCAGACAGCAAACTCATATAGAATGTGTCGAATATCACCGCGGCGGAATGACCAAGCGCATTGCGAAAATAAAATTTTAGACTCATTATATTCATAATTATCCATTATTTTTCTATTCCACTTCAGTTTGGAACTTATAAATGCAGCAGTGACGTTAAGAAGAGTGTCATTTACAGCTTCAAATTCCGGTCCTCTATATTTTCCCAAAAGAATTTCTCGAAAAGAACGTCGTCTTTCCCCCAGAGATCCCCACCTGAATTCCCGGAGCATTTCCGTGACACTCGCGCATTGGTCGAACCTACCAATAACGAACCTAGCTGCTCACCTCTGAACTGCTTCCATGTCTTCCTTTAAACTGATATGCTGCGGATCCCAAACACTTGAGCAGTACTCAAGACGTGGTCGTACAAGCGTTCTCCTTTACAGGTGAAGTACATGTTCCAAATATTCTCCCAATAAATCGACGTCGGCTGTCCGCCTTACTCACAACTGTCCTTACATGCTCGTTCCATTTCATATCGCTCTGCCTAGATATTTGAACGACGCGACTGCATCAAGAAGCTCACTACTAATGCTGTATTCGAACATTATGGGATTGTTTTTCCTACTCATGCGCATCACCTTACATTTTTATATATTTACAGCTAGCTGCCATTCTTCACACCAACTAGAAATTTTGTCTAAGTCACCCTATATGTTATTAAAATGTTCAGATGTCTGTATAGCTTATGGGACTTATCTACGGCGTCATCAGTCCCTAAACTTACAAACTACTTATGAACTAGCTAATACTAAAGACGGCACAAATATCCATGCCCGAGGGGGGATTCGAATCCCCGACCGTAGTGGCCGTGCAGACCGTGACTGGAGCACCTCAGTCCCCTCGGCCACCGCGACCGGCTGTATGCTATTACAGCCAACTAAGGACGACACCGTCCGTCCCATACGCTCCAAAGTATCATCAGCAAACAGTCGAATATTACAAGTTCCCAAAGCAACTACTCTAGGTTCGGTGTACCGCAGCCAGTTTCTGAGTCTCCGCACACAGCTTGGGGAATTTTTTCTGCACCGATGGTGCCAAGACAGACCATGGTGTTGGGTGTGCCTTCGTACTAACGACAGTTCTTTCGAATATCGTCTTCCTGACCAGTGGTCAATCTCTACTGCGGAACTGTTTGCCCCCTATCGGGCCGTACAGTACATCTGGCGACACGAGCTCTTCAAATGTTTGTTAAGCTTAAGGGACTTAACTGCGAGGTCATCAGTCCCTAAACTTACGAACTACTTATGAACTACCTTTAAAGACAACACAAACATCCTTGCCCGAAGGGGGATTCGAACCCACGACAGAGAGCGGCCTCGCGCATCGTAGCATAACGCCTCATTGCTCTTGGCCACTCCGCCGCGGCACACGAGCTCTCTAACAGCGTACACATTGCAACAAATTTTATTCAGATATTGCTTTCAATTGTAATTTGTGTGTGATACAGTACGATATTCTGCTGTGTCAACTCCTTACTTCAGGTTCACATGGCGTTTATTTAGAGCGAAGCACCACGAGGCATAATAATGAAACCCTCATTCTCGTTGCCCTCTAATATGGTGTGTGTGATCATTTCGAATGGCCAGTAATGTTGCACACCTGCATGGCATGGACAGTATCAGTTATCGATCGGCTCTTGCGGGATATTTGGTCATTCTTCAAAAAAATCTCAAATGTTTTTAAAGCTTAAGGGGCGTAATTGCGGGGTTATCAGTCCCTAAACTTACAAACCACTTATGAACTACCTTATACTAAGGACGACACAAACATCCATGCCAGAGAGGGAGATACGAACCCCCGACGGCGGACAGCCACGCGCACCGCAATACGGCGCTCCAGTACGCGCGGCTAATCCGCCGCGGCTGGTCATTCTTCCTTGACTGCAATATCCAGCTCTGCGACCGTTGTGGGAGGTGCTTGTGTAGTTACAATGCGTATCCCAAGTGCATCCAGAGATGCCCAGTCGGGTTTAAGTCCAGTGAACAATTTGGCCAATACATTCGTTAACTTCCCTCAGCTTCAAGCATGTTGTCCACCAGTGCAACTCTGTAGGAACCAGCGTTATCGTCCACCAGAAGGAACCCATCACGTCAAAGCGTCATTCTGAACGACGTAGATCTCCGTACGTCCGCAAATACTGACTCCTGCCCACACCATTCGTCCACCACCATGATATGCTGATGTTTTCTGCACATAAGCAGGATTGTTCAGAGTTCTACGTTCTCTCCGCATGAGGGAACGACGACTGTCCGGCTGAATACAAGACCTGGACTCAGCTGTTAACAAAACCTGGCGTCATTCGTTACGATTCCAACCCTAATGTTTCTCCGCCCAGCTTCTACGGGCTAAACGGTGTCGTGGTTTCATTGGGACACACACCATGGGCCACCGTGCGTAGAGGTCACATTCCAGAAGGCGATTCGGATTGTTTGTGTTGATTTCTCGCGTCCTGTAGCAGGTGCGTTGCAGCTCTGTGGCATTTAGCCTCCTCTCACGAAGGGCTGTTAAGTGGAGATGACGGTCTGCTCTTGCTGATGTTACCCGTGGACGACCTTGTCGTTGCGTTCTTTTAACTATGCCTCTTGTCTGACTATCGTCTCCAGTTCCTGAAAATTACACTTTGGGACAATCCAAATTGGTAGCCACCTTCCTCACTGTCTTTCACACTTCAAAATGTTCAAATGTTTGTATAGTTATGGGACTTAACTACGGGGTCATCAGTCCCTAAGCTTACAAACTACTTATCAACTAGCTTATCCTAAGGACGGCACAAATATCCATGCTCGAGGGGGGATTCGGACCCCCGACCATAGTGGCCGTGCGGACCGTGACTGGAGCGCCTCAGTCCCCTCGGCCACCGCGGCCAGCTTTCACACTTCCAACCTTCCTATGCTCTTCTTGCCATAGCTTCGATATGTTACATTGTTGTTTCATTCCACTACCTGCTCACTACACTATCTGAAAATCAAATGTTCAAATGTTTGTAGAACTTATGGGACTTAACTACGGGGTCATCAGTCCCTAAGCTTACAAACTACTTATGAACTAGCTAAGACTAAGGACGGCACAAATATCCATGCCCGAGGGGGGATTCGAACCCCCGACCGTAGTGGCGGTGTAGACCGTGACTGGAGCGCCTGAGTCCCCTCGGCCGGCAAAACACGATCGACAGCAAACCTTGAGTTTGTAATAACGTTAAATTGTATCGCAATTGTTACAGTACCACCTTGCAAGGAATACGAACGACGTAATACCTATAACATGTGCATAGCATTTGAGAAAGTATAGACTTAAAGACTAATATGATAGTGTCTGTAAAAAAATAAATAAATAAATAAACTAATAACAGTAAAGAAAACGAAAGTACAGGAGTTTTCTTACTATATATTTAGTTTCATATGTACATAGTTTCATCAGTAATGTAATGAGTTTTTTGTTTCAAATGTTCAAATCTTGTTATAGCTTATGGGCCCTCATTACGGGGTCATCAGTCCCTAAACTTACAAACTACTTATGAACTACTTACGAACTATGACGGCACAAATATCCATGCCCGAGGGGGGATTCGAACCCCCGACCGTAGTGGCCGTGCAGACCGTGACTGGAGTGCCTCAGTCTCCTCGGCCACCGCGGCCGGCCACGGGATGGATAAGGAGTAATATTTTATATGTCTTTGGTTGAGCATGTAGTTTTGGTGTAGTTGGATTCATTACAAGTATTTTTCTCATACGTTGTGAATAAGTTATTACAGTTATTTTATTTTTGCTGTGAATTTATTGGTTGGGTTATGAGATAATTCTGTCAGTCTCGAAAAGCGCGCGCACTTGGAGTGGTCGATTTTGACGAGAGAGTGGCTCGTGTAACACTGGCGTAACCCAGATAGGGCGGCGCGCCGCAAGGTGTCCGGCGAGAGCGGCAGATGTCCGGCGCGGCTGGCGGTAAAAACCGTGGCGGCCGGCGTGCTAATGCCCGTCTCCCGCCGGCTTAATTGAATGACGTCGGTAAGAAACTGTCTCTCGCCGGGTTTCTCCTAATGTACCGGCCGGATAAATGGGAAGTAATTTCCTTTCTCTGTGTTTACATTACCTATGTAAATTAGATAATTGTTTCACCATTTTTTATCCCTCCGCGGTCGCTCGCCGTCCTCGCCGGCTGCCGGCACGTGTTCGATTTCCGGCCGCGGTTACAAATTAGAGCGTGAGGTGTCCCGCCGGGGCCTGTTCTGTTTGCGTAAGGCCGGTGGGCCGGCGCTGGTGTTGCGGGGCTGCTAATGCGGCCAGGAAGACCGCCGTGTCCGACACGCCGCCGGAAGACGGCTATTTACACAACCGCAGCGGCCGACCAGCCTTCCGCCGCTACCCGGGCGCACAGTAGCTCCGCGACCGCAGCACCTCGGTATGCCGGCGCGAGACCGCTTTCACGCCGCGAGCTGGGCTCTCTAATGGCGCGTGCGAAAGCAGGAAGGCACGCGCCTGCCACTGCCGACGGCGAACGGAAACAGGAAAATATCAATTCAGTCTAAAATATAGCTACCGTCACTGTCATATTTGTGCCGAGAGATTCCACTGATGTAATAGTGTCCCCCTCCCAGAATTGTTAAATTTGAAGAAAAAATGTACACTTAAGCAACAAGATTAATGGCTGTTTCTTTAGGTTAGGTGACCGTCTTAAGCAACTGCAAATTAGTCTAGACCTGAAAATACTGTTCACAGTTGAACATGAAACACCAGATGGAATCAACTATCTTGATCTAAAAATCTCCAACAAAACCAAGAAACACAATTTCCAAATTTTCAGAAAACCAACAGCAACAAATATCACCATCCATAATTCTTCTTGTCATCCAGACCAACACAATAAAGCATTTTTAGATCAATGGTAAACCGCATGCACAAAATTCCAATAGACACAAATGAAAGAGAAAAGGAAACAAACATCATAAAATCAGTTGCCATCAGCAATGGCTACAATCCTGCTGTCATTGATAAATTAATTCAATCAACAAAAACAAAACAACCAATTTCTGAACAGACAAACACAACCAAAAAAACCTTCTTTATAAGCTCACCTTTCCTCGGGAAGGTTTCATACCAAATTGCAAACCTCTTCAAGAAACATGAGATAAAAATTAGCATCTCCACAAACAACAAAATACAAAATAAAATCATCCACAACACAAAAACCAACATAGATCAATTTCAAAAATCAGGTATCTATAAACCAACTTGCAACTCATGCCCAAGCTTCTATATTGGTCAAACTGGAAGAAGCTTCACAACAAGATTTAAAGAACATATGGACGCACTCCGCCTGAATAACTTAAACAAATCCAGCTTTGCCTCACACCTTGCCCAACAAGGTCATTCTGCAGATAACATCCAAAAAAACCTACTAATACTCCATTTTGCCAATAAGGGCATGAAACTTAACCTCCTTGAAGAAATTGAAATCCTCATCAATACAAATACAACATCCAACAACCTGCTCAATGATCAGACTGAACTAAAAAACAAAATGTTCCTTCCAAATTTTGAGAACCTGCTAATGTAAAGAAATTAATTCACAAAAAGCATCTTCCCCTCCTTCCCTACCCGTCCCCTTCAAATAAAAAAAAACCCTCCACTCATGACAACTCTTTCATATGCTTTCTGATAAGGTAAAAATCACTACTAAAGAACAAATACATAATTGCTTGACCCACATCTAAATACCTACCCCTTCAATCCTACAATAATAGAGCAACCAGATTCACGCTGTCTTTAAACACAATAAATAGAACCTAGTCTAAATTAATATTCTGGAACACAAATAGCGTACAAATTAAACATAGCAATAATACGAATTTTATTCTTGTACTTTGACTGATTGTATACATACATATTAATTAGAAAACAATGGAAACAATACAGACAGTATTTATTTATTACTCACTTTTGCAGTTTATTATTGACAAAATTACTTTCTAAATAATCGAATATATCATACTCAAAACAAACTTGCCTGTACAAATAGTGTTATATCTTTCGAATTAAGACGTTTGTAAATAACAGCAGCTGTAAAAGCACATGTTGGACGCTGGTAAAGTGTTGTTTATAGTGCAGCGTAGAACCCAACAGAAAAAGGTGATGTGTTATTGTGATTTAAATAAAAGGAGACGCAAGAAATGGAAAGTAACCACAAAAATCTGGCCATACAGTCGCAGTAAGTAGATCAGCAAATTTCACGGAATCTTACAAATACAAAACAGACCTAATCAACGTGCAATTCGAGTTTTTTTAAATAATTTCCGTCTTCCCACCACAGATCCAGCATCCAACATGACGCTTAAAATGTTATTGTAACATGATCCATCTGATGATGAACCTGAAAAGGTTTGAAAACCTGTTCATGGAATAAATATCATATCAAGTAAAAGTGACTGGAGCAGTTTTCTTAAATAATATTGAAAATAAGTCACGGGTTCTGAAACATCCGTAATGGATAATAAAAAAAAAAAAAAAAAAAAAAAAAAAAAAAAAAAAAAAAAAAAAAAAAAGACACGTTTCATTTTAAAGCATTTTCAGTAGTCAACCTGTAGTATAGTAAATTTCCTTGAAACGGAAAAGCTTCTTTCCATGAATCAGCGCGGGTTTAGGAAACATCTTTAATGTGAAACTCAGCTTGCCCTTTTCTCACATGACATCTTGCGAGCTATGGATGAAGGGCAACAGACGGATTGTGTTTTTCTTGACTTCAAAAAGGCGTTCGACGCGGTGCCACACTGCTGACTGCTAACGAAGATACGAGCTTATGGAATAGGTTCACAGATTCGTGACTGGCTGGAAGACTTCCTAAGTAATAGAACGCAGTACGTTGTTCTCGACGGCGAGTGTTCATCAGAGACGAGTGTATCGTCAGGCGTGCCCCAGGGGAGTGTGATAGGACCGCTATTATTTTCTATCTATATAAATGATCTGATGGACAGAGTAAGTTGTAATTTGCGGCTGCTTGCTGATGATGCTGTGGTGTATGGGAGAGTGTCGTCTGTAACCGACTGTAATAGCATACAGGACGACTTAGACAAAATTTCTAGTTGGTGCGATGAATGGCAGCTAGCTCTCAATGTAGAAAAATGTAAGGTGATGCGCATGAGTAGAAAAAACAATCCTATAATATTCGAATACAGCATTAGTAGTGAGCTTCTTGATGCTGTCGCGTCGTTCAAATATCTAGGCATAACATTGTAGAGCGATATGAAATGGAACGAACATGTAAGGACAGTTGTTAGTAAGGCGGACAGCCGACTTCGGTTTATTGGGAGAATTTTGGGAAGATGTACTTCACCTGTAAAGGAGACCGCGTATAAAACGCTTGTACGACCACGTTTTGAGTATTGCTCAAGTGTTTGGGACCCGCAGCAGATCGGTTTAAAGGAAGACATAGAGGTGGTTCAGAGGCGAGCAGCTAGATTTGTTACCGGTAGGTTCGACCAATGCGCGAGTGTCACGGAAATGCTCCGGCAACTCAATTGGGGCTCGCTGGAAGATAGACAACGTTCTTTTCGTGAATTTCTTTTAAGTAAATTTAGAGGGCCGGAATTTGAAGCTGAGTGTAGTACGATCTTGCTGCCGCCTATTTACATTTCGCGTAAAGATCACAAAGACAAGATAAGAGAAATTAGGGCTCGTACGGAGGCATAAAGGCATTCTTTTCTTCCTCGTTCTATTTGGGAGTGGAATAGGAAAGGAAATGCCTAGTAGTGGTACAGTGTACCCTCCGCCACGCACCTTACGGTGAATTGCGGAGTATGTATGTAGATGTAGATGTATTCCTGGCTTATAGCCAGTGGCGGCTGGTGATAATGTGTTAATGTGCTGCAGCACACTGTAAATATATTACTAGAATTATGCCATTTCTCTTCGAATGCACGCGAGAAATCGCTGTAACATTACATCCTTTCTGTTGGAATACGAGCCAGATATCACAATAAAATTATGCCAATTCCTTTCCAATGCGTATTAGAATGGTAGTAATAAGGATGAAAACACATTTTGGAACGCTCTCGCCGCGATAGCTGGAGACCAGCTCCGCGTGCTGAAGTTGGATTCAGCCGCGCTGGTAAGTGCGCAGGGAGGCGGCGCAGTCGTCTGTTTGCTACTGCGCATGCGCAGACGTGACGTCAGGCCTGGCGACTCATGTGTGCTGAGACCGGCTGCAGCACCAGATCAATATTTCTCTTCGCGCTGCGTGTGACGGCTGCGGAAGAATAGTATATGACGAATATTGCGGCTTACAGAGTCAAATAGCGCGCTGGCTCAGGCGTCTTGCGCGTTGTCTCTCAATTTCTGTGTGAGGGTCGTATTCAAATACTTCTGAGTCTAAATTTTTAATTTCTGTAAATAAAATTAATATTTTTTAAACGTTATATTTACTACCTGCAGTGAATACATGCAGTTGGCAGCGCTGTTATAGATTCCCCTGAAGGTTTTACTGTCAATACAGTATTAATTAATATTTAATTAAAGGCAATCACACAAAGGTTGACTTTTTATTTTAGTATATTTTGTTTCCTGTTTATTTTTATAATATTGTAGCACACTAGTCAAATTTTGTACGAGCCGCCACTGCTTAAAGGCGTCCTATTAAGATCGGAGAACTGCTTCAGTGCAGCCGGTTCGGACCAGCAAGTGACAGATGGTAAAATCTGGTGAGAACCACGACAGGTGGTACGATAGGTCGGGTTCTCATGGGAAAGAGCACTGGCAAATCTCCCCGAATTCTAGGGAATTCCCCGAGCGGCAGGCACTGGACGCCGATTGGCTGCAGTACTGGCGGTCACGCGCCAAAACGCAATCACATTTTTATTAATCTTATATATAAAGCAGTGTGTCCGTATGTTTGTAGGTGTTGCATACAAATCTACAGTTTTTTTCCAATCTTTATGAGCCGCGGTGGAGTAGCCGAGCGGTCTAAAGCGTCTCGCTGCGGAGCGCGCGGTTGCTCGCCGTGAAGGTTCGAGTCCTCACTGGGGCATGGGTGTGTGTGTTTGTCCTTAGGTTACTTTACCTAGGTTTAAGTAGTTTGTAAGCTACGGACTGATGACCATGCAGTTTGGTCCGATAGATTTACAAACATTTTTTTGACTGTTTGTTTAGGTTAGGTGACCGTCTTATGCAATTGTAAATTAATCTATTTAGACTAGAAGCGTTTCGTTTTATTTTAAAGCATCTTCAGTGGTCAAATGTACAAGAAATGCGTTGTTTTTCATTATTTGTTTGATTTTTACTAAATTCGATTGATAACAGTTTATAACGACACAGCTGCGTCCACCTAATCCTCGATGGGCGAAGGTGCCGTTATATTCTATTTGCTGCTTAATTAATCCTTGATCATTTAATAATTGTTCCAATGGTATGACTGTATGGGATGCGGACAATGAGTGGATTGATCCGTAAAAATTAAACTTTGTTAACTTCCTTTATTACGTAACGACAAATGCTAATAACTCTTTCTTTGAGTACACTGCTTAAATAACCGTGTGCCACTACGATAAATGTCTACAAATCCACACTGAAACGTTTCCATACGCAACTGCGACCGAAACTCATATGCGATACGACGGATGTGCAAAACTTTAGCCACCGCTAAACGCGGGTTACGGACTCACTGTCGACGTGCTACTGCCTTGCTCTGCGGTCGGCGGGAGACTGCCGCACACCGTCCAACAAACAAGAAACGTTCAAACCTAAGCATTGTCGCCCAGTATCTATCGCTGCATGCCAACGATAACTACTGTTCGACCAAAACGTACCAAATAGGTTACTAAGCTAAACCCTGTATCCTCACAAGTTCTCATAGAATTCTGAATGAAATGGAGGGGGAGGAATCTTGGGGTTTAGCGTCCCATCGACAGCGTGGTCGTTAGAGACGGAGATCACGCTCGGATGTTAAGGATGTGGAAGGAAATCGGCCGTGCGCTTTCAAGAGAAACATCCCTGCATTTGCCTGGAGTGATTTAGGGAAATCACGGAAAACCTAAATCTGGATGGCCGCAGGTGGATCTGAACCACCGTCCTTCCGAATGCGAGTCCAGTGTGTTACCACCTCGCTTGGTCGACAATGAAATGGACTACGAATATTGCTTGTCCCCTTCAGGTGTATTTTATAGCACATTGCCATGCTACAACACATTTGTAGGGGACAAAATAAAAATACGTGAGTAATATTAGTAGTCCATTTTATTCAGAATCAAAATAATCCTATTGATTGTGAACTATTATCAATAGAATTTAGTAAAACAAAACATTTTTTGTAAAGTTGACCAATGAAGATGCTTTATAATAAAACGAAACGCGTCTGATGTAAAGTAGACTAATTTACAGTTGCCTAAGACGGTCACCTAACCTATACAAATTGTATAAATGCAACTGCAACTGCGGAGAAAGGAGGCCAAAAACACAAAGAATGACTGTTGTTGTTCTGGTCTTCAGTCCACAGACTGTTTTGATGCAGAATAAAACTATCACTCTGCAGCGGGGTGATTGCTGATACGAAACTTCCTGGAAGATTAAAACTGTGTGCATGCAGCGGGTTCCGAACCTGGGATCTTTGCCTTTTGCGGGTAAGCGTTGTACCGACTGAACTATCACAGCACGCTACACGGTCCATCATCACAACTTTACTTCTGCAATTACCTCGCCTCTTACTGCCCTAACTGCACAGAACTTCTCCTGCGAACCTTGCAGAACTAGCACTTCTGGAAGAAAGAATATGGTGGAGACCTAGCTTAGCCACAGCCTAAGGAGAGTAGTAGACGAGGTACTGAGAGACACGTAATGTTGTGAGGACGGACCGTGAAGCGTGCCGGGATAGCTTAGTCGGTAGAGCGCTTTCCCACGGAAGGCAAAGATCTCAGGTTCGAACCTGGTTTCGGCACACCATTTTTATCTACCAGGAAGTTTAGTTTGATGCCTTTCTCCACGTTACCCTGTCCTGTGCAAGACTCTTCATCTGAGAGAAAAACGGCAACCTACATAATTTTGTATCTGTTTACCGTATTTGTCCCTCGCTCTCCCTCTACGATTTTTACCCCACACTCTTCCTTCTAATGCTAAGTTGACGATTCCTTGATGTGAACCTATCCCTTCTCTTAGTGAGGATATGCCAGAAACTCCTTTTCTCCCCAATTCTGTTGAGCACCTCCACATTAGTAACGTGTTCTACCCATCTAATCTTCATCATTCGTCTGTAGCACCACATTTCAAAAAACTCCTATCATCTTTTTGAACGAACTCCTTATCGTCCAAGTTTCACTCCCATACATTGCTACACTCCAGACAAATGCTTTCAGAAAGGGCTTGCTAACATTTAAACTAATATTGGATATCAACAATCCCACTTCTACAGAAACGCTTTTCTTCTCATAGCCATTCTGCATCTTCTTCATTTCGGCCATTAGAAGTTATTTTGCTACCCAAATAACAAAACTCATCTACTACTTTTATTGTCTATTTATCTAATCTAATTCCTTCAACATCGCCTGATTTTCTGACACTACATTCCATTACCCTTGTTAACGTTCATCTTGTACCCTTTCAAGAAACTGCCCATTCCATTCACCTGCACTTCCAGGTCCTTTGCTTTCTACCACATAAACCCGTCGGCTATGCAGTAAACACGGCCATGGAATGGAAGAAAAAAATGTTCAATGTCTTTAAATCTATGGGATCAACTACCGTGGTTATCAGTCCCTAGACTTACAAACCACTTAAAACCTAAGGACAACACACACATCCATCCCTGTGGGAGGACTCGAACCTCCGACGGCGAGCAACCGCGTGATACGCAGCAAGGTGCCTTAGAGCACCTCCGTGGGGGAATGGAAGGCTGGGCACCAAAAGGTTGTAAAGAGAATTACCAGAGGCTGTCCACACTTGTGGACCTGTCTTCTGAGACTTAACCATAGAACCACTACTGAATACATTAGGAGACATCGACACGGCAAACGGTATGTTTGTGTCCTCTAATGGTCATAGTATCTGTAAACTCCAGATTCCAACTAGACAGTAGTCTCACAGCCGCTCGCGTTACTTCGACGAATGGTGGAGGAATAAGAAATTTACAATAGCAACAAACAAAACCTTTCACCTATTTCTAAAAGGCACACTGAAATGAAATCCAATTATAAAGTTGAATAATACATACATAAAAGGAAGTGTCCCGATTGACTGACTGACTGACTCATCATCGCCCAGCCCAAACCACTGAAGATAGAAACTTGAAATTTCTGGAGGGTGTTGATCTTACTCTGTAGGCGTCATTTAAGAAGCGATTTTTCGATTTTCCGTCCGTAAGGGGGTGAAATAGGGGATGAAACTTTTTTTTGAAAATACGTAGCTATTTAGGCAATTTTGAAGCTAGAACTACAAAATTTCGGATTTTAGTTCAGGGTTCGCGTGTAAAGGACACGTGTTTCGGGATTTTTGAAATTCGACAAATAAGGGGGTAAAATAGGTGAGGCAAAAAATTGATTTTCAAAAATATGTTGCTGTTAACTCAAATTTTAAGCTACAACTACGAAACTTCGGATATGGACTCTTAGTCAGAATTAAAAATCCATGATTTTTAGTATTTTTTGGAAATTCAACAAGTAAGAGGGTTAAATAGAGGATCAAAACTTCTTTTTGAAAACACGTTGCTATTTATACAATTTTGAAGCTAGAGCTGCAAAAATTGATATTTGTATAGCTGGTTAGACTTTAAAAAATACGTGTTTCGGTATTTTTGGAAATTCAACCATCAAGGGGGTTAAATTGGAGAGGGGATGTTTTTCGAAAATATGTTGCTACTTAGGCAATTTGGAAGTTAAAATTACAAATTTTCGGATTTGGATTCGGGGTTCAAATTTAAAAGACACGTGTTACGGCATTTTTGGAAATTCGACCAATAAGGGGGTGAAATACGAGATGCAAAAATTGATTTTCAAAAATATGGTGCTGTTAACTCAAATTTCAAGCTATAACTACGAAACTTAAGATATGGATTCCTCATCAGGATTAAAAAGAAACAACTGGTGCAGACCAACCAGCCTACGCATGCGAAGCAGCGGGGGTTCAGCTAGTATATCCATAAAAAGGAAAATCATGACAAGATAGCAAGGCATTTATACAAATTAACATTTACATTTTAACTAACATGGCACACATGCAATTAAGAAAGCGACAGAGCTCAGACACAAACTTGCAACATTGAACGCTATAAAATGCAAGCACCTCCATGGATATTGAGAACGTAGTACACAGCTCTATTCGAATTAGTGACTTTAGTGGCTAGTGCTTGGGCACATAAGATTACGTTTAGCTACGCATAAAACTATTATGAAGCGTAACCAGAGGAGTGTTCAACTCAGAACTTGAGGGCTTTCGTCACCACTTCGGTTGAGATACTGCGTGTGATGCAGGAGTTTGCCCTTAGATAGTACCATTCGTCACAGAACAGGGGGCTACCCGACAAAATAAGAGCAATAACTGGACGAGAGTTTGCCGAAAACGAGTAAATGACTAAATGATTGTCACACGGAAAACAGAATTGGACACAAAGAAGTGTCTAATATTTTCTTACAGTATCAATGAGCGGATGCATTTAAAGCACATTTACTCGACAGGCGTCATAGTGCGCTTTCTCACGGTCCACGGCCCGTATCCTATGCACCTCCACCGGTATGCCCTAAGACGGATTATATTACATTAGATTAGATTAGTTGTTCGTGCCGTAGATCCATATACTGGTCGTTGTTGTTGTTATGGTCTTCAGTCCGGAGACTGGTTTGATGCAGCTCTCCACCCTACTCTATCCTGAGCAAGCCTTTTAATCTCCCACATCCATTTGAATCTGCTTACTATACGCGTCTCTTGGTCTCCCTCTGCGATTTTTACCCCACACACTTCCCTCCAATACTAAATTTACGATTCCTCGATGTCTAAGAATGTGTCCTACCAAGCGATCCCTTCTTTTGGTCAGGGTATGCCAAAAATTCCTTTTCTCACCAATTCTGTTCAGTACCTCTTCATTCGTTATGCGATCTACCCACCTAATCTTCAGCATTCTTCTCTGGCACCACATTTCAAAAGCCTCTATTCTCTTCCTGTCCGCACTGGTCGTATTGCATACAAATCTGTAACATACAGCCATCCAGAACAATTAGTACCTTGTTAAGATGTAACATATTGGACATCAATTGAAAAAGAGGGTAAAGCGAAAAATACTGTGTTTCAAACTAATCCATTTTATGTTGGTGTGCTCGAAAGTGGTTCTGAACCTAAAGCTGATGACGATATTCAAACATAGATAATGTACGTTAATTACATGGTTAAAAATATTGGATATCTAATATTTTGTAAACGGAAGTGCAAGGTTACATTTTGAATAAAGGTTTTACATTTGCAGCTCATAACTACGTTGGACATTTTTACCCACATTGGGGCCACACTAGAAGTGATCCTGATGAAATTCAAATCAAATGTTTGTACAGCTTATGGGTCTTAACTACGGGGTCATCAGTCCCTAAACTTACAAACTACTTACGAACTAGCTAAGACTAAGAACGGCACAAATATCCATGCCCGAGGGGGATTCGAACCCCCGACCGTAGGGGCCGTGCAGACCGTGACTGGCGCGCCGCAGTCCCCTCGGCCACCGCGACCGGCGTCGAACAACTAATTGGACAGAACAACCCGACGCCATACGCTGGTGATGTGGATTCTGACCAGGAGAGAGACAATTGACCATCACAATAGTGTTTGAAATGACCACTTGCAGTGGCAATAAACGCTTCCATTCTGGTAAAGAATGACAGCTGAACACGTGTTAGTATTTCAACGGTTGACTGCAGTAATACGTCGTTGCGTATAATCGCGTGTAGTTGATATGTCTTGGTAGACAACGATTTTTTGCTTTCCCCACAGAAAAACGGGCTTGGAACACTTGCGGGAATGACATTTGCGGGGAGTGACACTTGCGGGGAACCCGGGGCCCTTGGGTCGGCCAATGGCTTTTCCTGGGTACAGGCACACCAAGAAGTCTAGCACTGAAACTTCCTGGCAGATTAAAATTGTGTGCCGGAACCGGGACTCGAACCTGGGACCTTTGCCTTTCGCGGGCAAGCGCACTACCGACTGTGCTATCCCGACACGACTCACGATGCCGCCTCACAACTTTACTTCCGCCAGTACCTCGCCTCCTACTTTCCAAACTTCACAGAAGCTCTCCTGCAAACACGCAAGACTAGCACTTCTGGAAGAAAGGATATGGTGGAGACATGGCTTATCCACAGCCTAAGGGATGTTTCCAGAATGAAACTTCACTCTGCCGCGAAAGGCAAAGGTCCCAGGTTCGAGTCCCGGTTCCAGCACACAATTTTAATCTGCCAGGAAGTTTCATATCAGCGCACACTCCGCTGCAGAGTGAAGTTTCATTCTGGAAACATCCCTTCAGGCTGTGGCTAAGCCATGTCTCCACCATATCCTTTCTTCCAGGAGTGCTAGTCTTGCGTGTTTGCAGGAGAGCTTCTGTGAAGTTTGGAAAGTAGGAGGCGAGGTACTGGCGAAAGTAAAGTTGTGAGGCGGCATCGTGAGTCGTGTCGGGATAGCACAGTCGGTAGTGCGCTTGCCCGCGAAAGGCAAAGGTCCCAGGTTCGAGTCCCGGTTCCGGCACACAATTTTAATCTGCCAGGAAGTTTCATATCAGCGCACACTCCGCTGCAGAGTGAAGTTTCATTCTGAAGTCTAGCACTGTTGTTGTCAAGTTTCCACACTGTCAACATAACACTAAACTCAGTGAAATTGCAAACCCTTTGCAAGCTGAAAAGCAATATAGTAACTTGTTCTAACTACATATTAATTCGTTGAGTGTTCCTCCTGAAAACAAAAAAGGTATTTTAATAGTGATAATGTTTGGAGAGTTATTAAGACATTCTCTTCTACTACGAGACGATGACTTTCCACAGTCATACCTCCTAAAAGCATATTATTCAGAACACTGAGCATATCAAGACACCTGCGCAAGCAATAAATATATTAGGCATCCTGCACATATACGTTGATGTAAATGACCACTATGTAGTTAACCCCACTATCACACAACTTCCATCTCTTTAAAAATAGCTACTATGCTTTTCAATAGGAGACGCAACCTTAAACCTTCAATTAAAAAACGTCAATAACAAGTCAATTAGTATTTTACATACTTGAAGCGTTTATTCGTAGACCCCAAAACGATTTGGCTATATACGAATTACAAATACATCTAAGAAATGTATGAAATACAGAATCTGTAAGGGAATGTCACACACCAAAAATGCTAAAGATAAATTCTATTTTATATCACCGTCATATAGAACCATTTTTACTCCGAACTTTGCATAAACCAACAGGGAGAAACAATTTGCAAGACTTCCAGGAAAAATGAAGCGACATTGGCAGCCAATAGTTGGTTATAAATTACATTGCTTGTTAACTGTAGCCGGCAGCGGTGGCCGAGAGGATTGAGGCGCGCCAGTCACGGTCTACACGACACCTGGGGGGGGGGGGGGGGGGTGTTCGAATCCCCCTCGGGCATGGATATTTGTGCCGTCTTTAGTATAAGCTGTTTCATAAGTAGTTTGTAAGTTTAGGGACTGATGACCCCGTAGTTAAGTCCCTTAAGCTATACAAACATTTGAACATTTTGTTTTTTTGTGTTTGTACAGCTTATGGGACTTAACTACGGGGTCATCAGTCCCTAAACTTACAAACTACTTATGAACTACTTACGAACTAGGACGGCACCAATATCCATTCCCGAGGGGGGATTCGAACCCCCGACCATAGTGGCCGTGCAGACCGTGACTGAAGCGCCTCAGTCCCCTCGGCCACCGCGGCCGGCGAACATTTTGTTAACTGTATAAACATAAATTACGGAATACATGGAACTCCTGTTCAGTACAGTCAAAAATGTCTAAGGTGATAGGCAGTGATTTAAAATCAGATGTCAGTATCACTCTCCTCCTCAAGAAGTCTGTGTGAAGATTTATATTCAGAACATTCAAGAAAAAGGCTACTGTGGTGTTGAAACTACAAGAAACAGCTCATTTACTCAGGAAGGGAAAACGTTATGGTGCCCGTAAATTTGAATGGTTGTATCTCTTATAGTAACATTCATTTTTTGATAAAATGTTAAAATACAATATACCAGAATTTTGTTTTTCTAAACTCAGTGCCAAGTTGTAATCTTGACGTGATTTCATACTTCTATGCATTAATATTATCAAACATGTAATTTGTATCACAAATTGCGCGGCCGGTCCGGTCGGAGGTTCGAGTCCTTCCTCGGACACGGGTATGTTTGTTTGTACTTTGCCTAAGTTATTTTAAGTAAGATTAAGTAGTGTGTAAGTCTAGCGACCTAAGTAGTTTGGCCGCATAAGACTACACATATACACGTAATTTATTTTACTACTGCTCCACCTCGCTCGGTAGGCCTTTCCGTGAATACGGCACAGGTAGCGACTGGAGGGCGTGGAGTAGGGGTGGTGTATCTCTACTTCTGGAACACCCTGTTCACTACCAGCAGCATCTGGGTCTCCTCACAAGTGTCTACACATTCCCTTTCCCCGCAAGTGTCACTCCCCGCAAGTGTCACAAACTCCAGAAAAACTTATACAGGAGTCAATCGCGGGGAACGGGCCGGCCAAGGATCAGGTCCTCTACGCCCAATCCATCGACTCAGGCCAGGCGTCCACTACACGCAGGAAGCAGCTACACGGGTAGGGTAGCGGGGACTTTTGGCGTATACTGGGAGGGTTTTTTCCTCAAAGAGTACAGGTCACAGATAGGACGAACACAGATCAAAATCTAAGAACCATTTGTGTCACCGCTAGAAAGTGTCGTAGCTGTGTGAGGAAGATACCAGAGATCAGCGCACTTCTTGAAAGTACTGAGGCACAGATCATTGTAAGTAGCGAAAGCTGGCTAAACAAGTTAATAAATTCAGCTGCGATTTTTACCAAGCGACAAGTAGAATTCAAAAATGATAGATTGAACAACATAGGCGGTGGCGTATTTACAATCGGTTTAGCCTGTAGCGAAATTGAAGTAGATAGTTCATGTGAGTTGCTGTGGGTATAGATTGTACCTGAGAACCGGAATAAATTAATAAATCGCTTTTCTTGCCGACTCCCTGACTCTGACGATTCTATTGGAAAAATTTGAATCAAATTTCAAAAACTTCCCGAACCATACAATTGTAATTGGAGGTGTCTTAACATTATCGTCAATATTTTGGCAAAAATACATTTTCAAAACCCGTAGCAAGCATAAAACATCGTCCTAAATTGAACTGAACGCACTCTCTGAAAACACTCTCGAGCAATTAGTTCATGAACCGACTAGAATAGTAAATTGTTGTGAAAACATCCTTGACTTTTTAGAAACAAATAATCATGAGCGACATCAAAACACACACAAGTGAGCGCAGAGTTATCGTAGCGAGACTGAATATCGCAAATTCCAAATCCATCCAAATTCAATGGAAAATCTATATTTATTTAAAAAAGAAAAGAAAATTTCGCGTTACGTTTTCTTGGATAAGAGTCTGCAGTCTTTCGAAACTAACAATGTGAGTGTAGATCAGATGTAGCTTGCATTCAAAGAAATAGTATACACAGCGTTTCAGAGATTCATACCAAACAAATTAACAAGAGAAGGAGCTGAGCTCTCCCCCTCCCCCAATAGTACACAAAACAAGTTAGATCACTGTTGAAGAAGCAAAGGACACAGCCTGCCAAATTTAAACATACACAAAATCTCCAAGACATGCCATCTTTTAGGGAGCCTCGATATTTGGAGCGGATTTCAGTGCGAGAAGCTTTTAATAGTTTTCATAACGAAACGTGTCATATAATTTGGTAGAAAATCCAAAGGAATTCTGGTCATAAGTAAAGTTTACTAGCGACAAAACGTAATCACTACCTTCACTACGCGATAGCAATGGCGATGCAACTGATGACAGTTTTGCTAAAGCAGAATTGCTTAACACAGCTTTCCGAAATTTCTTCACCAAAGAAGACGAAGCAAATATCCTAGAATTCGAATGAAGTACATCAGCCAGCGCGCGTAATTTAGAAGTTGATATCCTTGGAATAGTAAAACAACTTAAATCACTTAACAAAAGCAAGTCTTCCGGTCCAGATTGGATACCAATTAGGTTCCTTTCAGAGTATGCTGATGCAATAGCTCCGTACCTAGTTATCATACACAATCGCTCGCTGAGCAAAAATTCCGTACCCAAGGACTGGAAAGTTGTACAAGACACTCCACTATTCAAGAAAGGCAATAGGAGTGTTACGCATAATTACGGGCCCATATCATTTATATCGGACTTAGCAGGATTGTGGAACATACACTTTTTTTCGGAGATTATGAACTACCTCGAAGAGAACCCCTATTGACTCAAGAGTCAACACGGATTCCGAAAATATCGTTCTTGCGAAACACATCTAGCTCTTTACTCACATTAAGTGATTAGTGCTATCGAAATGGAATCTCAAATCGATTCCAAATTTCTAGATTTCACATTGTGTCTCACAAGCGGCTTCTAACGACATTACGTTCTTACAGAATAATGTCTAAGTTGTGCGATTGGATTCGTGATTTACTGTTGGAAAGGACACAGTAATTGACAAAGTCGTCAAGTAAACTTAAAGTGATTTCTGACTTTCCCCATGCAAGTGTTACAGGGACCCTACTGTTCCTAAACTTAATAAAAGATTTAGGAGAAAATCTGAGCAGCTCTCTTAGACTGTTCGCAGATGATGCTGTTGTTTATCGGTTAGTAAAGTCACCCGAAGGTCAAAAGCAACTGCAAAATGATTTAGATATCTACTTGGTGCAAAAATTGGCATTTGCCCCAAATAATTAAAAATGTAAGGTCATCCTTATGAGATCTAAAAGAAAGCTATTAATACTCATTCATACGATAAATAACTCACATAATATACAAGGCGTAAAATTAACAAAATACCTACAAATTACAATTACGATAACTATAAGTGAGGAGAACACACAGAAAATATCGCGAGGAAGGCCAACCAATGGCTACGTTTCATTGCCAGAACACTTAGAAGAAGCAACAGGTCTACCAAAGAAACTGTTTACACTATAATTATCCATCCTATTTTGGATTATTGCTGCGCATTTTCAGATTCTCGCCAGTTAAGAGTGACGGAGGACTTAGGAAAGGTTCAAAGAAGGGCAGTTTGTTTCGTATTATCGCGATACAGGAAGAAATTGTCACGTAACTGATGCACGAGATTGGAGTGGAAGACATTAAAAAAAGGTGAGATCTATCTGCAAAATATCTGTCACCAGATTTCTCATCAGAATTAGAATATATTTTGTTAGCACCCTTCGACGTAGGAAGTCATGATAATAATAATATACAGTGATCAAAACAATTAAGGCCGGCCGCGGTGGCCGAGGGGACTGAGGCGCTTCAGTCACGTGTAAGTTTAGGGACTGATGGCCCCGTAGTCAAGTCCCATAAGCTCTACAAACATTTGAACATTTGAAAACAATTAAGGAATCAGTTGAGATATCTACCTTCTGAAGTATTGTTATCGACAGAATGAACTAAGATGCTTAGGCGTCTTTCTGTCGGTTCTATGGAGTGGGGACAACAACAATACGGTAACCGAGGTAGTGGTAATAATAGAAAGCAGTTTCAGAGGAGGTTGATGTTGACTTGTGTTTACGAAACGAATTACAGAATGCAATGTTACAAGAACGTAACTTACCCGAAGGTATATGAAGCGGTACAGGCACAAAGGGAGGAGGCTGCAGCTTGAAATGTCCCAAAGTGTAATTTCCAGGACCTGGACGCGATTTCAGAGAATAAGAACCGTTTAAAGAAGGAAAGGCCAAGGTAGCCCTTAGCTAACATCAGCAATAGATGAGCGTTATCTCCGTTTAACAGACCGTCGAAACAGGAGGTTGAATGTGACTCGGCTGCAACGCACCCTCCAGGCAGCAACTGGACGCGCAATATCAACGCAAACTGTCCGAAATCGCTTTCGGAATGTGGCCTCTACGCACGGAGACATATAGTGTGTGTCCCTTTAAAACTACGACACCGTTTAGCCCGCAAAAACTGGCCTGATGAACATCCGGATTGCAATCGTAACGAATGGCGCCGGATTCTGTTCACAGATGAGTCAAGATTTTGTGTTAAGCCGGACAATCGTCATTCCCTCATCTGGAAAGAACGTGGAATTAGGAACAATCCTGCTTATCTGCAGGTAATATTACCCTATCATGGTGGTGGACGAATGGTGTGTACAGGAATCAGTTTTGGTAGACGTACGGACCTCTATGGCGTTTAGAAAGGCGCTTTGACTGCTCAGATGTACAGATACGAGATCCTTCGCCATTTTGTTGTGTCCTAGTGCCACAGTAGAAGGGTTCTTTCTGGAGGACGACAACGCTCGTCCCCACAGAGCTGCACTGGTGGAAAACATGCATGAAGCTGAGGGACTTACAACATACTTATAATCAAACTTACACTAAATACAGCACATATCCATGCCCGAGGGAGGATTCTACCCTCCGACGGGGAACGGCTTTGCACATCGGAGCATAGAGTCTCAATGCGCTCGGGCAATCCACCGCGGTCCCTGCAACTGTACTCGTCGTCAGAGGTGAGAATGACTTTTCACTATTATGGTAGCCCCTTAGTGCCTAGCTGTAAGTAAACAGCCGCGGCGGATTAGCCGTGCGCACTGGGGCGTCATTCTGCGGTGCACGCGGCAGTTCGCCGTCGGGGGTTCGAGTTCCCCTCGGGCTTGGGTGTTTGTATCACACACACACACACACACACACACACACACACACACACACATTACAATAATTTGTAACCAATAAGTGAATAAAATACGTTACCATATGTATATTGTGTATGATATCTCACCTGATCCCCTAATTGTCTTGAGCAGTGTAATAAAATAAATAAGATCTAAATTGCAAAGATTTTCCTTTCTCCCTCGTGCTATTACAGAATAAAACGGTAGAGAAATATTATGAAAGCTAAAATAAAATTCTTCTAGGGTATTTGCCGCGTCATGATGATATATTTCTCCAACGTTTCGTTTTCGTTACAGGAGCCTTCCTCAGGGAATACTGACTTGTTTCCTCCTTTGTTTGTCTTGTACGGCCAGCAGAGAGGGAAATAATAATTATATTGGATCCGAAACCTTGGAGAAATATATCATCATGACGCTGCAAATTGCTTACAAGAATTTCAATTTTAATAATAATGACCCCAGCTCTCCACCCTACTCTACCCTGGGCAAGCCTCTTCATCTCCTCCTAAGAATGGCAACCTACATCCATTTGAATTTGCTTACTATATTCATCTCTTGGTCTCCCTCACAGTACACACTTCCCTCCAACACCAAATTCACAATTCCTTAATGTCTAAGAATGTGTCCTACCAATCGATCACTTCTTTTAGTCAAGATATCCCAGAATTTTTCCATTACGTATAGTTTAATTCAGTACCATCTCGTGGATGTTCTGAAATGGGTTAGCCAATAGAGGGTTCATTCAACCGCCGCAATTCCATTGGAGGAAGTGCTGCCTATCGACTGGGGAGGCATAAAAGTGACTAAGAGGTATGATGCGCCTCAGTGTCACCTACCGCCACCGGCAGAGGGTCTTTAGTGTCCATAGCCAATGCGTCCAGATTGTCAGTGAGGGCAAGGTCCTCTGAAGACGCATGGATTTCTACCTCAGAGCCGGAGAATGGAGACACGTCTCCAGTGGAGAGGCGGGGTTCACTGACCCCGTTAATGGAGGGACCAAAATCCCCGCAGAAGAAAAGGTGCTCCCAGGCTTCTGGGGAGCCGAGACTGACTCATGGCCCAAAGGGCCCACAGAACGGGTGAGAGTGGGTCTGGCAGCCACCCCCAATGGAGGCGACGCCACCATGGCTGCAGCATAAGTAGACACCAGAGGAACTGGGCGAAGTTTATCAAATTTTCTATGGGCCTCAGAATGACTTAGGCGATCCAAGGTCTTGTATTCGACAATTTTCCTCTCTTTGTGGAAAATGGGTCATTCCGGTGAACAAGGCGAATGGTGGCCTCTGCAGTTAATATCGAAAGGCGCCGGGGTACAGGGGGTGTCCGGATGTAAGAGAGAGCCACAGTCCCGACAAGTCGGGGCCGCATCACAACGGAAAGACATGTGTCCAAACCGCCATCACTTGAAACATCACATCTATATATCATCACCTTGACCTTCCCGGGCAAGGTATCGCCATCTAAGGCTAAGATGAAAGACCCAGTTGCCACCCTATTGTATTTCAGACCCTGAAAGACACGAGGGACAAAAGGGACGCGACCTTATTGTAAGTTCTCTCGCAATTCCTCATCAGACTGCAGCAAAAGGTCGTGGCGAAAAATAACCCCCTGGCCCAGGTTCGAGGTCTTATGTGGTGTGACAGATACAGGAACGTCACCGAGCTTATTGCATGCGATCAGAGCCCATGACTGGGCAGGGGACTCCACCTGTTTCAGAACCGATACATCGCGCATTTTAGATATACCTGAAACCTCACCAAACTTGTCCTCAATATGGTCAACAAAAAAAATGGGCTTAGTTATCTGGAAAGAGTCCCCATCTGTCCTCGAACAAACTATGGGACTAGGGACATATGGGTCATCCCCCCTAGAGTTAGTCAGGAGAGGAAACGAGGAGGGGTCATAAACAGCAGCATTAAATTTTCCATGCTTCGAAACATCTGTTGTACCATGATTTTGTGAACTAGATTTATTTCACTTCATTACGAATTATCCACTCTGATGCCACCCACTCCAAACAGGGGCTCTCCTTGTGGGTGCCACCCAGCCGCAGCAAGGGTCACTTGGAGGGATGACCATTGCCGGGAGTCCTGATACCCCACAGTGACTAGCATCTGCTCCTTGGCCTTCAAGAGGAGTTCACAGCTCTGGCATCGGTAGTGCGATCCCTGTGTAGTCAGGGGGCTATTATCAGAATGGTACATGGCGTCCCCACCACAATGGACTGGCTACCATGCTGGATTTCTGATGCTAATATAACCATTATGTTGATGGTGCATGGAATAACAGTGCACAATGGGCGCAACTCGCACATCTTAACCCGTCTTTGATCCTGGCCGGGGGCTAAAGAGGCCACAGTTACAAGCCCATTCCATAACGGGTGCCTTAGTTGGAACTGCACAGGAAATATATCTTGCACCAAGTAAGGAGTCCTTCCCCAAATGGCTTGCACTGCAGAAATATTTGGAACTGGTGGAGGTCAAACCCACAGGGGGGACCGAAAGTTAATGGCCGAAACGTGTGTAGCCTGCTTTTAGTCGCCTCTTTCGACAGGCAGGAATACCGTGGGTCTATTCTTACCCACGAACCCACAGGGGGTTTTGGTGACAGACCTAAGTTTCTGCAGTGTCTGTAGTTTTCTCTCAATTGTGAGTGCTTTTTTATACATTATAAAATCGGTACATGGTTTGTAGCTGTTAAATTTGCGACTTAAAGAAAAACATTATCTTAGACATTATGATTCGTGACATACTTCTCGAGGATCATTTTGAATACGATATTGTAGTAACGTGAGAGATTTATTAAATGTGGAAACTTTTACTGTAACAGATACAAATAAAATCAATTCACAAATGATATTGTTACACTCCTGTTTTACCATTGTATTTTCTCGTGGGTTTTGGTACAGGTTCTTTCATTTTGAGTGCAGATTTAAACGTACTGTATGGTACTCTTGAAGGTATTTTAATGAATACATTTAACATAGCTAAAACAACTGGCAACATTGGCACCAACATCGTTTACAAATAAGAAAAATCAAAAATCGATAAACAAATAAATTACGAAAACCTACACCATACATGTATTCTTACAACTCAACCTTAACACATTACATTTCGCAAAAAATCTGTTAACTGTTTTAAGCAGACTGGAAAGAGACTGTAAATTTCACGTGACGTGCTTTCTCGACCTATGCTCTGGTTATTTTAGAGAGTATGTGGCATCATTGGATGTCCCACTCCGATACCAAAAAAAAATAAAAATTAAAAAAAAGATAGTATTCCTTTTTTTATCCTACGTGTAGTTTCCATGACTTTTGAATGGCTTTAGTTAAAATGAACACCGGAACCAAATTTACTTATGTGCAGGTCGAAAACACACCGCGTTTAAACTACGGGAACTCGGCGCAACGCAATCCGATTGGCCGCGAGAGCAGCAAATAAAGGTCTTGCCTTGCTAGCTATTAGCAATCTACATGTGCTAGTAAAAGCCCGCCGTTGTCATTTAGCAATGACACGCTATCATTTATATTTACGCAATAGTCGGTTGTAATATTTCAGTGAACCAAATTAGCATCTGGAACATGTGTGGTAAATTTTTCCAATCTGGTTTCAGTTTTTTTGTATAAACCATGTTGTTTCTTTAAAGTATATATTAAACACCAAAGAAAATTTAATGACGTGTTACTCTTAGTTTTAAATTATGAATGGTCGCTTCGGGTAAATTGATGAATTTACTGAGCCGTAAAGGTGACGATTCGTCATCTTTCCCAAAGAATTCGTAATTCATTTTAATGAGCTTTTCACACTAACTTAGAGTACTGATCGTGTGTAACAAATATAAATAAAGGGCCAACAGGCAGCAATGACCAGAGGAATCGATGACCATTATGCAGGAGGTTCAGAATGGTGTAGTGGTGTATGAAATTTTGAAAAGGAAGCAAAAAACTGAAGAAAAATAAACGTACATGAAAAAAGCAGGCAAATTGAATGTCAAATAGGGGACCAAGAGGAGAAGAAAAAACAAAATAAATGTGATGAGACACTCCTTAATTCCTCAATATCAGTCAACTACACGGAAGACAACAACGATCATGATTTTGTTAGAGAAGAACTTTGTGAAATCAACAAAGACTGTGGTAAACTAGGGACTTTGTATCGTTGTTAATTCTGTAGTAAAAGGGCCCATGCTGCTTGCCAAGAACTCACTACGTCAGATCCTAAGCGCAAAGCAAATGTATGCCACTCCTGTGCTTAAAATAAAACTATTTTTCAATGTTTATTCAGTTTTGTCTTTCGTCATATTACCCGCCGACATTCGTCATCTTACCCGCAAACGAGGTAATCACCATAAATATTACATTTAGAACAACCCCCCCCCCCCCCGAAAAATAATCCTGTGTAAGAGCCTGTCCCTGAACAGCACGATCTCCGGACTTGACTCCAATCGTGCTCATGTGCGTTATGGTAGAATGACAACCTGACATGTGTGACTCGTCCACCTACATACCTTCTAGATAAGCTTAAGTATTGTGGTATGAGTGGGATAGTGCACAATTGCTTTAAATCATACGTAACTGAAAGAGTGCAGAAAGTTGAAATAAGCTGTTCACAGGATATGGAAGAAACAATTAATTCCTCTAACTATAAAAAATGGAGTTCCACAAGGTTCGGTCTTGGGTCTTTTGCTGTTCTTAATATATATTAATGAATTGCCAGTCTGTATTCACAAAGGCATTAAACTAGTTCTTTTTTATGACGATTCATGTATATGTATCACGCCTGACAAATAGGAATTAACTGATGAAATTGTAAATTATGTCTTGCAGAAAATTATTAATCTGTTTGTCTATAAATAGACTCATTAAACTTTGATAAAACCCATTATATACAGTATCAAACACTAGATGGCATAACACTATTAACAAATATAGACTTTGAACAGAAATCTGTAGCTAAGGTAGAATTTTCAAAATTTTAGGTGTTTGCATTGACGAGGGATTGAATTGGGAGAAACGCATTGAAGATCTGCTGAAACCTTTGAGTTCAGCTCTTTATGCTATCGGGGAACTGCAAAATTTGGTGATATACATCTCAGTAAATTAGCTTATTACGCCTATTTTCATTCGCTGCTCTCATATGGAATCATATTTTGGGGCAATTCAACAATGAGTAAAAAAGTATTCATTGGACAAAAGCGTGTAATCGGAATAACTTCTGGAGCCCACTCCAGATCATCCTGCAGACATTTATTTAAGGGTCTAGGGATCTTCACTGTAGCTTCACAATATATATATTCACTCAGAAAATTTGTTATTAACAATATCATAATATATATATTCACTCATGAAATTTGTTATTAACAATCAGACCCAATTCAAAAGTAAGCAGTGTGCATAGCTACAGCGCTAGGAGAAAGGGTGATATTCACTATTCAAGGTTAAATCTAATTTTGGCACAGACAGGGGTTATTAGGCTGCCACAAAAGTCTTAGGTCACCAAGAAGCATAAAAAATCCGACAGATATCCAATTACTATTTAAAAAGAAATTAAAAGAATTTCTTAATGGAAACTCCTTCTACACTTTAGATGAATTTTTAGATAATAGTTAGTAATTTCGCTAAAAATACATTAACAAATTTAAAAAAAACTTAAAAATACTTGAAATATTGATCGTCATGTTAGGAAAGCATTTATTAAACTGGCACGTTCTACATCACTGCGAAAAGTCCTATTTACGATCTATGGAACAAGTATTAATCTAATATTCCCTACTCTACTCTTGTAGAACTACGTCAACAGGTCCAGCAGTCGTTGAATAACATATCCCAAGACATTCGTCACCTGCACGAGTGGATGAATGCCAGAATCAGCGCCTGAATTGTTGCCTGTGGAGACAACGCTACCTACTAATATGGGTGTTTCAGCACATATCGACATCTTGTATCTCAGTGCCTCCTCAGCTGTTGACCTGTAAAGTAACCATTTCATGTACTCCATATGCACTTCTTAGACAATAAACCAGAGTGAAATGGAAAACTACAAGGGAGTGTACTAAATTTATTTCCGGTAGCGTATGTACTTACTTATAAAAATGGATGAATTAGTGTGTGTCTTCCACGTCTCATCCTAAACTACTGGCCCTATTTTAGCCAAGTTGCTTCACTTACTTTTACCTGTCAGGGAACAATCGCCATGGCGATAACAACTGCCTACCCTGCAAGGATATTGGGTTAGGGTGAAAAAAGAAGGGTATCCCGCAAAGCGTCGTAACCAGACTTTATTCATCCACAATTTGAAAAAGATTGCACTTAGTTGCACACAGTTTCAAACCCTTACGTAACTTTTTCTCGCAAAGGATTTCCATAAAATGGTGAAAGAAAATATATTTATCGCTTGAAAAATTAACCGATCTCACTACTGAATCTATACGAGACACATTTTATAGGAAGTATGAACACATAGCTCTGAATGCACCTTAAAAATCATAACATGGACTGACAAAATACACTACTCAAAACAATTATGGAATCAGGTGAGGTAGCATATACAATATACAATATTTAGATATTGATTACAAATTGTGTGTGTTACAGTACGATATTTTGCTGTCTAAACTCTTTACTTAGGGTTTACATGGTGTTTACTTAGAGCGTGGTACCATGGGGCTACCATAATTGTGATTAAGTCATACTCGTAGCCCTCTAATATGGTGAGTGATCACCTCGAACGGCCAGTACAGTTGTACTCCTGCTTGGCATGGAGAGTATGAGGTAATCAATCAGCTCTTGATGTGTATTTGGCAAGTCTACCATGAGTACAAAATATCCAGTTCTGAAACCTTTATGGGAGGTGCTGGTCTGGCTCCAATTCGTCTGCCAAGAGCATCCCAGACATGCTCAATCAGATCTAAGTCCGGTGAACAAGCTGGCGACACCATTCGTTCAATTTCATCAGTTATGTTGTCCATAAGTGCATCTCTGTGAGGACAAGCGTTATCGTCCACCAGAAGGAAAGCATCTCCTTTGGCAGCAGCGTAGGGCACAACAAAAGATCGAAGGATCTCCTCTTTATACCTCTGAGCAGACATAGCTCCATTCTGAACTACATAGAGGTCCGTACATTAGCCAATACTGACTCCTGTCCTCACCATTTGTCCGCCACAATGATATGGTGATGTTTCCTGCACATAAACAGAATTGTTCCGTATTACACGTTCTAGTCTGATGAGGAAACAAGGATTGCCCGGGTGAACACAAAATCTTGGCTCATCTGTGAACAGAACCCGACGCCACTCGTTACGACTCCAATCCTGATGTTCCTCCACCCAGTTTTTGCGGGTTAAACGGTATCGTGATTTTCATGGTGCACACACAATAGTCCTCCGTGCGTAGAATCCACATTCTCGACGGCGATTTCGGAGTGTTTGTGTTGATATTGTGCGGCCTGTTTCCGGCTGGATGATGCCTTACAGCTGAGTGCGTTCAGAGCTCTGTCTAGAGGGGCTCTGAACTAGAGATAACGGCCATCTCTTTCGGATGTTAGCTTGGCCTTACCTTCTTTTAACATTTCCTGTTGTCTGAAATCGCGTTAAGGTCTGGAAATTACACTTTGGGACACTCCAATACCCGCATTCTTGTCCCTCTGTATCTGTCCCACTTCCAACCTTCCTATCGCTCTCCATGCCATTGCTTCGGGCAAGTCACGTGTTGTTGCATTGCACTACCTGCTGCGTGTACTATCTGAACCCAAGGGCTTGTGCAATTCAGATTCAAATTTTTGTAAATCTATCAGACCAAACTGGGTGGTCACCAGTCCGTAGCTTACAAACTACTTAAACTAAGGTAAACTAACCTAAGGACAACACACACACACACACACACATGCCCCAGGGAGGACTCGAATCTCCGACGGCGAGCAACCGCGCGCTCCGCAGCTACTCCGCCGCGGCTTGTGCCATTCGTTTGTTAAACACAAGTCAACACCAACTTTCCTTTATTATCACTATTTCGGTTGATGTAATGTTAATGTCTGCACTTCTGATGTCGAATCATTTTAGTTTATTCTGCCGATTACAATACTTCAGAACCTAGACATCTCAACTGATTCCATAATTTTTGACCAGTGTAGTACAAGAGAAATGTCATAAACAATGAGATGCATGAAATACAGCCCAATCACTCGTCAGGTTGTACTTATTATGTCTTTACTACTAATTCTGTTAGCAATAGATTTCGCAGACTGTTACGTAACATTCCATTCTGCATACCGGGAGAATTGTTACAGGATTCAGTGTTCAGGGCAGTGACGCAGCCACGGAGAAAGGGGGGCGGGGGACGGAGGGGGTCCTAATGGGGCTGAACCCCCCCCCCCCCCCCCCTCCTAGCACATCCAAGATTTTTTCTATTGTTTTCATTTTTTTACACTTTGGGACCGGAAATTAGAAATAGTACACATGGTAGAATTTTGCACAGAACATAATTTAGTTATAACAAACACCTGGTTCACGAATCACAAAAGAAGGTTATATACGTGGAAGAGACCAGGAGACACCGGGAGATACCAGATAGATTTTATAATATATAAATGTGGCGTCTGTTCCGAAAGAACAAACGTCACTTCTGATCCTGCAGTTGTTATTATTCAATATTCACAGAATATATGACATCAACTGCGATTGGTCAAAGCTGAAAATGTGTACCCAGCCGGGATTCGAACCTGGGTCTCCTGCTTTCTAGGCAGTTGCGCTGACCCCTACACCACTGGGGACACAGCGACCACCGCACCTGCAAGGACTACCTAAGCACGCCTCACGTCAGATACAAATTCCCAGCTTCGCCCTCCCCACAGTACTCAAACTCGTAGTTATGAACTAATTCCCGTAAGAGTAAGGGCTTCAAACTTTGCCCACCCCTCCCCACTAACGATAGGATCATTGCCCGTTACCGGCATATTATATATAGATTTTATAATGGTAAGACATAGATTTCGGGACCAGGTTTTACAGTGTAAGACATACCCAGGGGTAGATATAGACTCTGACCATAACTTGTTGGTTATGAACTGGCTGAAACTAAAGAAACTACAAAAAGGTAGGAAAATAAGGAGATGGGACCTGGATAAATTGAAGGAACCTGAGGTTCTTAAGAATTTCAGAGGGAGCTTTAGGCAACAATTGACAGAAACAGGGGAAAATAAAACAGTAGAGGAGGAATGGGTAAAATTGAGAGATGAAATAGTGAAGGCAGCAGAGGACGAAATAGGTAGAAAGGCGAGACCTACAAAAAATACTTGGAAACACAGGAGATACTAAATTTAATCGATGAAAGGAAAAAATATAAAAATGCAGTAAATGAAACAGGCAAAATGGAGTACAGACGACTATGAAATGAGATTGACAGGAAGTGCAAAATGGCTAAGCAGGAGTGGCTAGAAGGCAAATGCCAGAATTTAGAAGAATGTATAAATAGGAGAAAAATAGACACAGCCCACAGGAAATAAAAGAAACATTTGGAGATAAGAAAAACATCTCTATGAATATCAAGGACACTGATGGAAAACCAGTTCTCAGCAAAGAAGGGAAAGCTGAAAGGTGGAAAGAGTATATAGAGGGGCTCTACAAAGGAAATGAACTTCGAGACAATATTGTAGGAAGGGAAGAGGATGTAGATGAAGTTGAAATAGGAGATACTGTACTGAGAGAAGAATTTGACAGAGCCCTGAAAGAGCTAAGTCGAAACAAGGCCCCTGGAGTAGATGATATTCCCTCAGAGCTACCGAAGTCTCTGGGAGAACCAGCCATGACAAAGCTGTTTCACCTGGTATGTAAGATGTATGAGACAGGCGAAGTATCCTCAGACTTTAAGAAAAATGTAATAATCCCCATTCCAAAGAAAGCAGGTGCAGACAGTTGTGAAAACTACAGAACCATCAGTTTAATAAGTCATGGTTGCAAAATATTAACACGAATTATATACAGAAGGATGGAAAAGCTGGTAGAAGCCGACCTCGGGGAAGATCACTTTGGGTTCAGGAGAAATGTAGGAACTGACTTTACGGCTTATCCTAGAAGATAGATTAAGAAAAGGCAAACCTACATTTCTAGCTTTTGTAGATTTGGAGAAGGCTTTTGACAATGTTGATTGGAATAAACTCTTTGAAGTTCTGAAGCAAGTAGGAGTAAAATATAGGGAGCGTAAGGTTATTTACAACTTGTACAAAAGCCAGACAGCGGTTGTTAGAGTTGAAGTGCATGAAAGGGATGCAGTGGTTGGAAAGGGAGTAAGACAGGGTTGTAGTCTTTCTCCATTGTTATTCAATTTGTACATTGAGCAAGCTATAAAGGAAAGCAAGGAGAAATTTGGAGAAGGAATTAAAGTTCAGGGTGAAGAATTAAAAACATTGCGTTTTGCCGACGACATAGTAATTCTGTCAGATACAGCAAAGGACCTGGAAGAACAATTGAACGGAATGTACAGTGTGCTGAAAGGTGCATATAAGATGAACATTAACAAGAGCAAACCTAGGGTAATTGAGTGCAGTGTAAGAAAATCGGGTGATGCTGAAGGAATTAGATTGGGAAACGAAGCAATAAAGTAGGTAGATGAGTTTTGTTAATTGGGCAGTAAAATAACAAATGATAGTCGCAGTACAGAGGATATAAAATGCAGAATGGCAGTGGGTAGAAAAGCGTTCTTGAAAAAGAGAAATTTGTTAACATCGAATATTGATTTAAGCCCAAGGAAGTCCTTTCTGAAGGCATTTATATGGAGTGTTGTCTTGTATGGGAGTGAGACATGGACGATAAACAGTGCGGACAGAAAGAGGATTGAGGCTTTTGAAATATGGTGCTACAGACTAATGCTGAAGATTAGGTGGATGGATCGCGTAACTAATGAGGAGGTACTGTGTTCAGTACCTCCTCAATTGGGGAGAAAAGAAATTTCTGGCATACCTTGACTAAAAGGAGGGATAGATTGGTAGGACACATTCTTAGACATCAAGGAATTGTGAATTTAGCGTTGGAGGGAAGTGTGTGGGGAAAAAATCGCAGAGGAAGACCGAGAGATGGATACAGTAAGCAGATTCAGACAGATGTAGGTTGCCGTTCTTATGTGGAGATGAAGAGGCTTGCTCAGGATATTGTATTGTGGAGAGCTGCATCAAACCAGTCTCCGGACTGAAGACCACAACAAACAACACACATGTAATAAATAACTATAATTTGCCAAGCACAAGTGAACGTGACAGTGGGTTGCCAACGTGATGCCGCCGCTGAGAACGACTGCTGGTGTTACTGTGAGCGGTTTTAACGCCGCCGCGACCAGCTTTGATGCTGCCGCTATTGTTACTGCTGTGCTGAAGTTACGAGCCAGTTGTTCATATGCGGCGACCCATTGCTTAGCAGGTCACGGCACCGCCGACTGGAATCTTATGAACAATAGTGTTATTTTAGTTCAATTTTTACACATAGAGAGTCTCATGTTAATTAACCTGTAAAGACTTTTCTCTTTGGCTAGTAACACAGAAGCTGCTTTAACTCTCGGGCAGCAGCGCCAATTATTGTAACTTCAGCAGTAGCGCGGTGCAGATTTGCTACCATTGAGTATTCCATGTTACAAACCTAGTATATAGCTACTAAATGCTCGTAATGGCAAAAACAGTTTAATGTGCAGGTTGAAATATCACATTTGTTAATATCTGAATTAGTTTATACCGAAAGTGGACAATAATCGTGTATAAATAGGTCCAGCAACCCTATCATTTCCTCTTTCGTTACTTCCCTGTAGTTCCTGTCTCTTGAGTAATTAGTGTCAGCTTTTTTCTGTGTTATGTGGAACTTAGTACATGTAATTACCTCATCAATCATATCACCTATCATGAATGAGAGAGCTTGTGTCTCTGACCTCACGCCCCTTGCATTCCCTTTTGAAGCAGGAAAGATTTTTAATATTCTTTTTCAGTGTTTTGGAGTGCTGCTTATATGGCGTTTTACTCCACAGAGTGATACCGTCTTCAATATCAGATTGATTGCGTCTGAAATTTTGTTCGGGATCGGAACTGGGATTTACATTTGAATAATAGTATCCTGTTCATGTTCTGATGAGGAATCTTGACAAAAATCAATAAGATCTTCATTACTTGTCGAAATAAGTCTATTTACTCATCTGTTAGATCCATACCACGTCTAGAGACTAGAAGTTTAAATTTGGTAGTAGAATGACACTCATTTTCGCATTGTGTAAGGCTTAAAAAGGGTTAAAAGTGAGACTTCCTGAAACTGCAGCATGGCTAATCAGGAGAAACTAGAGGACAATTCTTCTATTTACGAAATAAATTTAAATTTTTGACCATTCTATTATGTAGGGTAAAATTTATACAATAAATATTTGCTAGAAACTGCCACAAATCCATTTGCCATGAAAACTAAGACGTAACACAAAACAATTCAAATCTACTTACATGACAGGCAGCGCGGTACAAATCTGCTACCAGTGATGCACTCCCTAACAAAACTTTTTTTTGGGTGGACACAGCTGTGCACTAGAATCTCAGAACCTTCACTGACATCATTGTTAAGGCTTAATTGAGGAATAGCTAAAGGGGAAATACGGCATCTCCGTTATTGCGACAACGGTGAGCATTTAAAGAAAAGTGGTAGCGTATTTGCACCAGCGCTGCAGCTCGAGGTTTAAGAGCTTCTTATATACACACTATTTCCACCATATTGCTCCTCTTCCACTTTCAAATTAATGCGAGCCTACTCATTTTATTTCTTGTGCAATTGTTTTCGTAATATAATAGGTTGAATTATAAAAGTGTATAAATAAGTCATAGATTAATAAATTCAATAGGCTTTATTTTTTTTTTAAATTAGCCCCTACCCAGAACCAAATGCTAGCTGCGCCATTGGTTCAGGGCATATAATGCCAGAAGAACTGAGGTGAATGTACAGGCGAAAATTCACTCCAGATTAAAATGAAAACAACAAAGTGTGGATCAAAAGGCAATGTAAAAAGGGGGGAAGAACGAGATGGACTAACGATAGCATGGAATTAATCCCTACCCCGACAACACCGGGTACTAAAACTGGTGAGTAGTAAACAGTCGTAAACTTTGGCACTAGCATTACTGCAAACGCGATCATACTCTTTGCAAATCCCTATGCGCTACTCTCGCGATATAACTCGCGAGAGGAGTTCAGTTATTCTTCAAGCATGGATGCTTGTGCAGACGTTCAGTTTTATTGTTTCTTGCGTGTAACAGGAGGCGGAGCGTTTCAAATGTATCCCGTCTGATGCTCCCGTGGAAAGGTTAACGGCAGTTCCGTACGCAATGAAGTTGTAAACTGCGGCCTCGCGGTGCTTAGAACCAATCAGTGCGGCAGTTACGTTCCGACTGCAGCGGCTGCCCATCATACGCAGGCCGCTCTTCAGGTTCATTGCTTTCAATTTGCGACGGGCCGTAATAACCGAGCCGGCGGTCTGTGGCTACATGTTCATCGTCTTACGCAGCCTCATCAATTTGCTAGCCGACAAACGCCCTTCGGTTCGCTCCTATTCAGCGGCAGGGCCATTCCTCAGGTTAATTCCACCGTTTAGGCTAATGCTTGCCATAAATACGTATTAGTCCGTCACAATCGTCCAGAACTACCGTCTCGCGATTCTCACCGGTGATAATCCGCCTTCCGCTAGTGACAGTACAATTTTTTTTCCTTCTTAAAGGAAGCAAAAAGCTTCATTTTATTTTTACTCTTCCAGTAGCTTAGACCTCGATGTTAACTGGGAAAAGCTAAATTGTGGGACATGTGCATTCCCTCAGAGCTGTGTCGCGCTTTTCTGACACATCCTGAACATTACGGTTCAAGCGATAAGGTACTTTGTACACCCGAAGTGCATTTCAATGAACTCACAGGATACTAAACGAAATTTGTGATTCGATTTAGAATTAATATGCAGGAAGTACGCTAATTTTCATCTTGGATCGAGGGACATCAACAGTACTAGTATAGAAGCAACTCCAGGTATACCTTAAGGTAGTGTATTAGGCCAACTGTTGTTTTACAAGGTGGCGCAGATAAAAGTAGCCCGTATGATATGAAGATGAAATAACAGAAACGAAACGTTGAAACTGACTTAACAGTGGCAATGATGAAATTAAACATATACCGAAAAATACTTTATACAAAACTAGCGTTTATCCGCTGCTTTGCTCGTGTTGATGTCCTTGCATACCCGCCGAAAACGACGAAAAAACAGTAATTTCATAACTTTGTTCTCAAGCCCTGACCAGGATCATCACAATAAATCAAATGTTTCCGATTTTCTACGTCAACACACATTTTGCGTAGAATGACAGTAAATACTGTCACTCTTTAAGTTTTCGTGAGTAAACAACTGACTGAAATACACTACTGGCCATTAAAATTGCTACATCAAGAAGAAATGCAGATGATAAACAGGTATTCATTGGACAAATATATTACACTAGAACTGACATGTGATTACATTTGCACGCAAGTCGGGTGCATAGATCCTGAGAAATCAGTACCCAGAACAACCACCTCTGGCCGTAATAACGGCCTTGATACGCCTGGGCATTGAGTCAAACAGTGCTTGGATGGCGTGTACAGGTACACATGCCCATGCAGCTTCAACACGATACCACAGTTCATCAAGAGTAGTGACTGGCGTATTGTCACGAGCCAGTTGCTCGGCAACCACTGACCACTGTTCAAAGTGCCGTCGATGCGAACAGGTGACCGAGACGTACAACAATGGCACCCCATATCATCACGCCGGGTGATACGTCAGTATGGCGATGACGAATACACGCTTCCAATGTGCGTTCACCGCGATGTCGCTAAACACGGATGCGACCATCACGATGCTGTAAACAGAACTTAGATTCATCGGAAAAAAATGTCGTTTTGCCATTCGTGCAGCCGAGTTCGTCGTTGCGTACACCATCGCAGGCACTCCTGTCTGTGATGCAGCGTCAAGGGTAACCGCAGTCATGGTCTCCGAGCTGATAGTCCATGCTGCTGCAAACGTTGTCGAACTCTTCGTGCATATGGTTGTTGTGTTGCAAACGTCCCCATCTGTTGACTCAGGGATCGAGACGTGGCTGCACGATAAGATGCGGATAAGATGCCTGTAATCTCGAATGCTAGTGAAACGAGGCCGTTGGGATCCAGCACGGCGTTCCGTTTATCGAAGTCGGAAGTGATGGTATGCATTTGTGCTCCTTACATGAGGCTTCACAACAACGTTTCGCCAGGAAACGCCGATCACTGCTGTTTGTGTATGAGAAATCTGTTGGAAACTTTCCTCATGTCAGCACGTGGTACGTGTCGCCAACGGGGCCAAGCTTGTGTGAATGCTCTGAAAAGCTAATCATTTGCATGTCACAGCATCTTCTTCCTGTCGGTTAAATTTCGCGTCTGTAGCACGTCATTTTCGTGGTGTAGCAATTTTAATGGTCAGGAGTGTAGAAATATATAGAAAGTAAACAATGAATTTTGCAAGGTAACATAAGCTTTATAACTCGATGTCCAGTTCTTGTATCCAACGCACAGCTTCTGGGGTTGTTAACAGGAAATCGTATTCTCTTGCACCATAGGTTCCAAGCATACAGTCCCTGACAATGTGATATATTGTCTGGCGTGCAGCTCCGCAGTCGCAATATGGATTAGACAGCTTGTTCCATTTATGAAGTACATCGTTACACCTGCCATGGCCCTTTTTTAATTTTATTCGGTGCTATGCAGCTTATGTGTGGTAACTGATATGCAGTTGGTGTGCTTTTTTTTTTTTTTTTTTTTTCTTTTGTTTTTTTTTTTTTTCAGTCCCCCGGTGTTGAATGGAAGGAGTGATTGTAGGTAAGGTGGGGTGGGGAAAAGGAAATAAAGTCCGGGAAGTGAAGAAGGAAGGAAGACTGCATTATCTCGGTGTCCCGTGCTCGCCACGCACGTACTCACGAAAGAACCGTGAGCCCCTTGAGGGGAGTTGGTAGTTTACCACTTGAGAAGATGTTCTGTAGGTACACACGACGCTTTCCACCGACACTTTCATTCTGCGGCAGGTTTAAAATCTCTAGTAACCATGTCAGCAGCATCACGCAGAGTGTCTAAAGCTACATGTGCCTCATTGGTAGCGCTAAATGAACAACAGTTATACAGGCAGCCAGACCATCCATAGGGATTCCGTAGTAACTGTGCTGTTAACCAAACGAACAGAAGCCACAGACTTTCATGTATAGAGCCCAAGATCACTGTAAATCGTATGATATCTGCGGTTATCGATCGAAATCTTCGTTTACAAAGAGTTCAAGAGAAAAAAATAAGTCCACTGAAATTTCATGGTTAAGAGGACGCAGTTCTTAAATTGTAAAAAGTATTTGTTGTTATTGTTGTTGTTGTTGTTGTTGTGGTCTTCAGTCCGGAGACTGGTTTGGCGCAGCTCTCCACAATACCCTATCCTGAGCAAGCCTCATCAACTCCACATAAGAACTGCAACCTACATCTGTCTGAATCTGCTTACTGTATCAATCTCTTGGTCTTCCTCTGCGGTTTTTACCCCAGACACTTCCCTCTAACGCTAAATTCACAAATCCTTGATGTCTAAGAGTGTTTCCTACCAATCGATCCCTTCTTTTAGTCAAGGTATGCCAGACATTCCTTTTCTCCCCAATTCTGTTCAGTACCTCCTCATAAGTTACGCGATCCACGCACCTAATCTTCAGCATTCTTCTGTAGCACCACATTTCAAAAGCCTCAATCCTCTTCCTGTCCGCACCGTTTATCGTCCATGTTTCACTCCCATACAAGGCAACACTCCACACAAATGCCTTCAGAAAGGACTTGCTTAGGTATAAATCTATATCCGATGTTAACGAATTCCTCTTTTGCAAGAACGCTTTTCTACCCATTTCCATTCTGCATTTTATATCCTCTGTACTGCGACCATCATTTGTTATTTCACTGCCCAAGTAACAAAACTCATCTACGTCCTTTATTGTTTCGTTACCTAATCTAATTCCTGATTTTCTTAGACTGCCACTCCATTACCCTCGTTTTGCTCTTATTAATTTTCATCTTATATGCACCTTTCAGCACACTGTCCATTCCGTTTAGCTGTCCTTCCAGGTCCTTTGCTGTCTCTGATAGAATTACTATGTCGTCGGCAAAACGCAATGTTTTTAATTATTCACCCTGAACTTTAATTCCTTCTCCAAATATCTCCTTGCTTTCGTTTATAACTTGCTCAATGTACACATTGTAATCGAACGAAATCCCTAAAAATTCTTTGAATGTCATAAAATTCATTTAGAAACTGAATTCCGGGACTTTTAAGCGTCCTGAATTCAGGGACTTGTAAGCGTTAGAAACAACTGTTTGGCATACTGCATGTTACCACGAAAATCTGGGTCGTTTGACCACCCTACCTTAAATCTTAAATGTAACAGACTAACGTCCCGTCTGAAGAGAAGTCATTGAATATGCAGTACCACGTTACAAGCCGGTGTAAACATTACTGTCGTGGTAAGTGCAAGAAAGTCGGCACACGTACTACAACTGCAGATCAGAGTCACCGATTAGTCAAAACGTTGCAGTAGCGAACAGGGACGGCAGTGGAATGGGCCGCGCGTCCAGAAGGCAGCGATTACCCAATTTCCTGCCGCAGTGGAAAACAAACAGCGGGAGGAGTGTGTGTGTGTGTAGTGCTACGTAAAAGAGGGACATCCTGCCGCAACGAGCGTATCCCGCGAGGCGCTGGCCGAGACAAAACGGCCGCCATTAGCGGCAATCAGGCGCGGCGTGAAAGCGGAGGAAGCGGCCGGCTGCTGGTGGTGGTGGTGGTGCGGCGCGCGATTATTATTCAAATTGGCAGCCGGCGGTCGGCGGAGGGCTAATTGCAGCGAATCAGGTCTAATGAGGGGAGCGCCGGCCCTGGGTAAATAGCAATTACGGCGAGAACGATCCGCCGGTGGCCGAGGCGGCTGCGGCACAGTGGACGGCTGTGGCCGGCCGACGTGTCACGGCGCGGACCCCATTGGCCGAGGCGGCGGAGCAACTTTCTACACGGCTTCGCAGGTGTCGGAGGCAGGTGGAGCCGCGATGGTCCAGCCGGCACGCGTTGCCTTGCGTTGCGTCGTGGGCCAGGCACGCAGATTGCCGGCTGCCGCCACTCAGATCCTATCTCTCTCGCTCTCGCTCTTCCGGTGCGGGGCACACCCTGACGACTCGGTCGCGTTCGGAAGGAACCGATCTGCCGGCGCCCTACATTCACTCTACGGAACACAGTGTCAATTGTCGTAACCAGAAGCAATAAATTATTGATATGTTGTCTGTTCTTAATTTCTAAACAAGTAGGACCTCGGCAGTTTCCTGCCAGGACTCCAACCCGACGTAATGTAAACAATGTCTTACAACTACATTAAATTTTGCTGTAACTCTTCTGTTTTATTAAATGTGAGTTTTATGAAGTTACTAAAAATATTCTACGTAACCCCATAAAAGGTTGAGTTTCTGGTTGAGAGAGATGGGTTCCTGAGGAAAAGACAGTCACTACGGTCGGGGGTTCGAATCCCCCCTCGGGCATGGATATTTGTGCCGTCCTAGTTCGTAAGTAGTTCATAAGTAGTTTGTAAGTTTAGGGACTGATGACCCTGTAGTTAAGTCCCATAGACTATACAAACATCTGAACATTTTGATTTGAAAAGACAGTCAGTCTTGGTACAGGGTAAGCCCGCCGTCACTGTTTTATTTTCGTGTTATAAAGTATCGGACAGGTTACCTGCCGGCCGCGGTGGCCGAGGGGACTGAGGCGCTCCAGTCACGGTCTGCACGTCCACTACGGTCGGGGGTTCGAATCCCCCCTCGGGCATGGATATTTGTGCCGTCCTTAGTCTTAGGTAGTTCATAAGTAGTTTGTAAGCTTAGGGACTGATGACCCCGTAGTTAAGTCCCATAAGTTCTACAAACATTTGAACATTTTGAACAGGTTACCGTTTTCGTGAATACTACAATGCATGAAAAACATGCATTAGCAACTAATGACTAACTATACTTTCAGATCATGTATTGTCGCAGACATTAGGGAGGAATCCTATCAGAGAAGGATGCTCAAAGCTCAGGGTAGAGTCCGAACAATGGATATTTTCTCCGCCGCGACAGTGTTTGCCACGCGGGAATGGTCGAGCGTTTCTACGCCCAAATCAGGGACTGCGAGACCGCGCTCACCGGAGGTTGGAGCCTTATGTGTGTTGCGATGTCTTAGGTTAGTTTATGCTAGTTTAAGTGGTTCAACACCATAAATTTACAAACATTTGAACATTTTTAGAGACAGTGTCGAAGAATACGTGCAGTAAATAACTGGGAAGTAACACAACAATTTATGGGTGACTGAGCGCCGAAGTTTTTGATTTTTTACTAGTTGTTGTGGCCTTCAGTCCGCAGACTGGTTGATCCAGCTCTCCACGCTACCCTGTCCTGTGCAAGCCTCTTCGCACGGCAACAGAACTACTAAAGACACTGCATACACTACGCTTGTCCGTCCGTTTTTGGAGTATTGTTGCCCAGTGTGGGACCCTTATCAGGTGGGTTTGACGGAGGACATCGAAAGAGTCCAAAGAAGGGCAGTTCGTTTCGTATTGTCGCGCTACAGGGGAGTCAGTGTTACGGAAATGATACAGGATCTGGGATGGGAATCATTACAACAACGGCGCTTATCGCTGCGCTGTGGGCTATTTACGAAAGTCCAATAGCCAACATTCTCCTCCGAATGCGAAAATATATTGTTGACTCTCACTTATATAGGTAGAACTGATCATCAGAATAAACTAAGAGAAATCAGATCTCGAACGGAGAGATTCAGGTGTTATTTCTTCCCGCGCGCTATTCGAGAATGGAATGGGAGATAAAATAGTATAACGGTGGTTCGATGAACCCTCTACCAGGCATTTAAATGTGATTTGCAGAGTATCCCATGTAGATGTAGATGTCATCAGGTTCTATCACTACAGCATACCCGCGTCCGTAGTGGGTTATGGATAGAGGTCTGTGCGGATGCGGATATCTGCGGATATATCCGCAGTATTTCTCCATTTGCGGATAAAATTGTGAGCGACGCAGATATCCGTGTGTTACATGCGACTAAAGAGCGAGGTATCTGCCCAGTACGCCTGTCGAAATGTTAGCTGACAAATTTAAAGCCTGTGGACATTCTTGGAATCCTTGCAGGTAGAGCGGAAGTCTGTTGTCCTATATCTACATCTACATGGGATACTCTGCAAATCACATTTAAGTGCCTCGCAAAGCGTTCATCGAACCACCGTTATACTATTTACCTCCCATTCCATTCTCCAATAGAGCGCGGGAAGAAAGAACACCTTAATCATTCCGTTTGAGCTCTGATTTCTCGTATTTTATTCTGATGATCATTTCTACCTATGTAAGTGGGAGTCAACAGTATATTTTCGCATTCGGAGGAGAATGTTGGGGATTGGATTTTCGTAAGTAGCCCAAGCCGCAGCGATAAGCGCCGTTGTTATAATGATTCCCATCCCAGATCCTGTATCATTTCCGTAACACTGTCTCCCCTGTATCGTCACAATACGAAACGAGCTGCCCTTATTTGGACTCTTTCGATGTCCTCCGTCAAACCCACCTGATAAGGATCCCACATTGGGCAGCAATATCCCAAAAAAGGATGGACAAGCGTAGTGTACGCAGTCTCTTTAGTAGTTCTGTTGCATCTTTTAAGGGTTCTGCCAATAAAACGCAGTCTCTGGTTCGCCTTTCCCACGACATTATCTACGTGTTCTTTCCCTATTTAAGTCTGAAATAATAGTAATTCCTAGGTATTTTGTGGAGTTTACGGCCTTCACTTTTGATTGATTTATCTTGTAAATAAAGTTTAACGGATTTCTTTTCGTACTCATATGGACGACTTCACACATATCATTATTTCGAGTCAATTGCCAATTTTTACACCATACTGATATCTTATTCAGGTCGTTCTGCAGTTGGTTTTGATCGTCAGATGACTTTACTAGGCGGTAAATGACGACGTCATCTGCAAACAACCTAAGAGAGCTACTTAGATTTTCCCCTAGATCGTTTATGTAAATAAGAAACAGCAGAGGACCAATAACACTAACCTGTGGAACGCCCGATATCACCTCTGCTTTAGCCGATGCCTTACCATCGATTACTACGAACTGTGTCCTCTCTGACAGGAAATCCCCTATCCAATCGCAAATTTGAGGCGATATACCATAACCACGCAATTTGATTAAAATCCATTTGTGAGGTACGGTGTCAAAAGCCTTCTGAAAATCAAGAGATACGGAATCAATTTCCGAACTCTTGTCGATAGCACCCATCACTTCGTGTGAATAAAGAGCTAGTTGTGCTTCGCATGAACGATATTTTCTAAATCCGTGTTGACCTTGGGTCAATAGATCGTTCTGTTCGAAATAATTCATAATATTTGAATACAGGATATGTTCTAAAACCCCGCTGCAAATTGACGTCAATGAAATAGGCCTGTAGTTTAGTGGGTTACTCCTACTGCTTGGCCACAGCGGACGTAGTTGTACCCGAGGGACCTGCGCCTAATCCTTGTCTCATATGCGGTCAGTCAAGTGCTTTCTGGATGTCAAAACGGCCCACTTCCAACCAGAGATGCCATGGCCACATTTCCACTGCCTTCGGTTAGCGCTTCGTAACCTCGACGGAGCGGCTGAGCGCATTGACGCGCTATGCTACGATGAGCGAGGCCGTTCCCCGTCGGGGGATTCGAATCCCCCCTCGGGCATGGATGTTTGTGCCGTCTGCAGTATAGGCTAGTTCATAAGTAGTTTGTAAGTTCAGGGACTGATGACTGCGCAGTTAAGTACTATAAGCTTTACAAATATTTGAACATTTTGAATTTAGCGCTTTGTGGTGACCGAGCTACGACGTATATCGTAATGAATACAGTGGCAGTTCTTTCTTAAAATGGACAAGACATCACTTGTTTCTGACGTCATATCTGCTCAAATATGTGTCGCGCTTTTTACCCCTACCTCGATCGTTACCTCAAGGAAGGAATACGTGCACCAAATTTGGTTAAAATCGTTCCATTGTCGCGTGATGCCGCAATTTACCGCGCATTTCATTGTTTATTATGTCATATCTCCTGAACTATGTGTCTTACAATTATTTAATTATGTCAGTATCCGTCGCGGAACTGCAAGCAATATGTTGGCAAAGTTCCATCGCAACCGAATGAACGGGTCAGCTGCACATAAAATACGAACAAACATACAAGCAAATATTCGTGTTTATGTATTAGATAAAAGGTGACGGAAGTAATAAACACTGACAATAGCATTTTTAGCAACTTTCGTAATCAGATACGGTGTACAGTGAAAGTAACGTATTTAGAAAGATACACAATGTTTGATCGTGTACGCTGGCCCTAGCTGCAGCCGACATCGTCTATTTCTACTGACAGTTACCAGTTCGAAGTAGACGGAAGTTTCAACACTTGAAATGCCATTCTTTGATTTGTGTCACATAAACTATTGTCCGTTATTATGGGGAAAATAAAGTGTCCCTTTTGTAAAACTTCGAAAGAAGCTTTTTTTTAGTGGAACACAGTAAATTCTTCTCTCTGTCGATCAGATTTAATCACTGAAATTTAAGAAGATGCCTGTATTAAACAGCTGACGTAGTGCTCCGACCGCATGGGCTCCGAAGTGATACTATGTGTGTCCGGAGCGCCAATGTTTTCCTGTATGGAATAGCCTGTTTTCGAGTAGGTATATAACAGTTATCGTGATTCTAGAAGTCAAAAGTAATTCGAAAAGTCAAAAGTAGTTAAGTTGTCGCAGAAATGACACTCTAACAATAATTATATCATTACATACCATGGTTTTAAATACTGCTATCTGTTACTGTTACCCATTCAAAACTTTAAGATCTGCGGATGCGGATAACGAACTTGCGGATGCATATAAAGTGGCGCGGATGCGGTTGCGGATATGGGCCTTGCGAATGTGGTGCGAATGCGGATAAGACCTTTCTTATCAGTGTAGACATCTAGCTGTGGGTCTCAAGTCTGAGCACACAGTCTCAAGAGAGTTGCGCCCGGCGTGTCTGTCAGATGGGTGCAGTGCAACGTCCCGCTTCACTCTGTCGGGGCTTACCGGACAACACCCGAAGTAGTCCTGGTCTTGATGAGGCTATGCTCATTCGACATCAAGATCAGGGAACAAGCTGCTTGGCAATGGACAAAAAAGGGGAGGCAAGACAGACTGTAGGCCATAAAAGAATGCAGAATGGAGAGTAAACTTGCCATTAGGCGAAAAGGGTTGGAGCTCTGGCAGGAAATTGCGTGCTCATGGAATATCGCCCCAATTGTGCGACTGGATTGGCGACTTCCTATCAGAAAGGACACAGTTCGTAGTAATTGATGGTAAGTTATCGAGTAAAACAGAAATGATATCTGGCGTTTCCCAGGGAAGCGTTATAGGTCCCCTACTCTTCATTGTGTTTATAAACGATTTAGGAGACAATCTGAATAGCTCTCTTTAGACTGTTCGCGGATGATGCTGCTGTCTATCGCTTAGTGAATTCAACACAGGATCAAAAGCAACTACAAAGCGATTTAGACAAAATTGTTACATGGTGCGAAAATTGGCAATTAACAATAAATAACGAAAAGTGTGAAGTAATACATATGACCACTAAAAGAAATCCGCTGAACTTCAATTACACAGTAAATCAGTCAAACCTTAAGATTGTAAATTCTACCACATACCTAGGAGTTACAATTACGAACAACTTAGACGAGAGAGAAAACATACAAAATATTGCGGGGAAGGCGAACCAAAGGTTACGTTTCATTTCTAGAACGCTTCGAAGATGCAACAGCTCCACCAAAGAGACTGCCTACATCACACTTGTGCATCTTCTCCTGGAGTACTGTTTCCCAGTGTGGGGCCCTCAACAGGTGAGACTGACGAAAGACATTGACAAGATTCAGAGAAGGGCAGCTTGTTTTGTTTTATCACAGCGGGGAAGGCGTCGCGGAAATGTTGCACGATTTGAGGTGGAAATCATCAAAGGAATGACGTTATTCGTTGCGGCGAGATCTACTTGAGAAATTTCAATCACCAACTTTCACTTCTGAATGTGAAAATATTTTGCTAGCACCCACCTACATAGGGAGACACGACCAACTCAAGAAAATAAGAGAAACCAGATCGAAAATGGAACGATTTAGGTGTTATTTCTTCCCGCGCGCTATTAGAGAATTGAACGGTAGAGAAAGGTTATGAATGTGGTTAATGAATCCTCTGCAGGAACTTAAAAGTGATTTTCAGAGTATATACGTAGACGTAGATGTAGAACTGTGGACACCGACGACACCGGCAGGAGAACTCACCAGTTTTTGCCGAGCATACAAGAAAGGCTCACTTTGAGATACTTCCAACCAACAAGAGGCTTACTGCACCTTCGGACATTACATGGCCCCTACCCGACATATCTTTGTCGGTATGGGGTACAGGCGCCACCCGCTTGCGAATGTGGAGCTGGGGAAGGCAATCCAGAGCATGTCGTCTTCGAGTGCCCCATTGCCCCATCTTCGACGACGTGGCGGGAGAATTACGAGAACAACTACCCAGCAACGTCATATATGAACCGATAAGATCAGAAAACACCTTCAATGTCCTCAATAAACTCGCAGATGTGATTTCCAACGAAGTCGGACAAGACCATTAGAAATAACTAAGTGAGCAAAACACCAATCAAGACACCAACACAAACAAACCGCAATCACCCAAACAAGAGAACACACCAATTCAGACACCACACCGATTTTGACAAACACTGACCAAGACCCCCAGGTCTGACTATGCTTCCGGAGGACGGAATGGTTGTTGTTAGTGGGTGTTATCCGCTGCCCTCTTGATCTGGAGGTAGATCTGGCAAAACCGATTTTGTCCTTAGAAGTTTTAGAGAGTAGATTAGTAGTTTCTTTTTATAATCAGCAGCGATAGTAATCAGACTAGGCCGTCCAGTGCCAGAGGCACCCTTATCGGGATTAGCTCGGCGAGCGGGCCATCAACACCATCAGGAATGTAACCACTGGCACACCTGTAACGCTGCAGTAGTAGTTTAATGTTTGCAGTCTTTTGTAAGTAAATATAGTAATGACTAGTGGGTTACAAACGAAAAAATTGAATTGTATAAAGTTGTGTTTTCTAGTAGCTTCTTCTTCTACATTTAAATATAAATCATCTTCTTCTGCTTCGTTAGGATCCTTCAGGATCACGGATGGCTTGTTTAGCACGTCTTCTTTCTTCCCAGTACCTCTTCATTCTGTCGCTTCTTCTTCTGTTATGACGACTTTGATTTTGGTGTCCGGCCACCTGTGACCGTCCACCAACCGTTTATACTTCTCCCTGTCCTGAACCGGTGCCTGCAGATTCCTTTCTTTTATTCCTACAGTCTTCAAGTCATCTCTGACTTCCTTCACCCAGTTGTTCGCCGTATGACATGTTGCATTCCATATCTTCTTAGTCAACCTCTCATCGTCCATCTTCATGATGTGCCCAACAAATCGTAACCTCCTTTTCTGTATCTCGCTCGATATAGGTTCAAAATTTTCGCACAGTTCCTGTCATGTTCTGTGTATCCAGATATCCCCATTTTGTTTTTATTGCCCCATATGTCTCTTAAAATTTTCCGCTCCTCCTTCTCCATCTGTATACAAGCTCTCTTACCGAGTGTAATCGTTTCTGATGCATACCGCGCAACATTTCTTACAGTTGCTGTGTAGTGTCGCAATTTGGCATTCCGTGACAGATTTTTCTTGTCATATGTTGTTTTTACTGCGTACCGAAGCTTCTGCAACAGCTGTGCCCTGCATACTGTGCTATTGCTGCTCTGTATTCCACCAGTTATGTTCTCTCCCAAATAACGAAAACTCTCGACTTCCTCAACCACTTGTCCATTTATCTTCCAGTCAGACCCAATGTTCAATGTCTTGGTCTTATTATATGCAATCTTTAGTCCAACCTTTTCCGCTACTTCAGCGAGATTTTTTTGTGCTGTCCTTGTCTCTTCTTCTGTTTCACTTAAAAGTACTTTGTTGCATATCAAGTACTTGTATTTACATATAAATTACTAAAATACTATCACAATTAATGTACGAAGTTGAGCTGAATGAAGAACTAGGCATATGAGAGGTATTTAGATTTTTAATCATATACATAAGTATGATGCAGCGGTAGGTCGAATAATTGCTTTTAGGCACGTAACAGGTGGTGAATGTTCAAATGCTTTTTAAGCTTAAGGGACTTAACTGCGGGGTCATCAGTCCCTAAATTTACAAGCTACTTATAAACTAACTTACACTAAAGACAACAACACAAACATCCGAGGGAGGATTCGAACCACCGGCGGGGAACGGTGTCGCGCATCGAAGTATGGCGCCTCAATACGCTCGGCCATTCTGCCGCGGCGTGGTGACTGTACTTCGTAAATGGTGAAATATTTGATCTAATGTTGCATACTCAACCATTTTAAAAGGTACTATCTCTGTTAAAAAGTAATGTGCGAATGAAATGCACCGCGGCGGATTAGCCGTGCGCACTGGGGCGCCATGCTGCGGTGCGCGTGGCTGTTCGCCGTCGGCAATTCGAGTCCCCATTTGGGCATGGGTGTTTGTATTGTCCTTAAGTTAGTTTACCTTAGTTTAAGTAGTTTCTAAGCTACGGGCTGATAATCAAGCTGTTGAGTACGATAGCTTTACAAATATTTGGAATGAAATGCCTATTTAAAATTATATGGGTTATTACAATTATTCATACCCAAATTCGAGCAAGTTGAGAGAAAAATTCTATGTTATATGGAAAAGAATGTAAACAAAATTGTGCTGTATAACAAATGCGTGTAAACGTACAGAGTAGTAAGCAAGTAGTAAACAGGACCTGACAATAATCGCACTCTCTGATACTTTAAAATTTTCGTGGAATCATCTTAAGCAAAAAACTCGATGCAAAATCTCTCCAACTTTTCAGAAAAGAGCCTTCCATTCTTAAATTTCGTGTCTCTATGCAGACGTATTTTGGAAATTAGGAAACTTCATTCACTTAAGGATACTTTTGAAACAGACTCCAATAGTCAGTGATTGTTTTAAACAAACATGCGTTTATTTTGTGCTTCATTTTGTTCTTGTTGCGTCTCATACCCTTGAAATCACAGTCCCAGTACTAGGATTCTTCCCTGCAAATGTCGGCGATCAGCTGCTTCAGTTGGGGGACAGTAGCCTCACTTCTCCGCTACGGCGTGGTAGGGACATGCGTGCACTACACACCTAAAACATGTTGTAACATGTATCTATGACATAGCATCACGAAGACGCTCCTTTGATTGAATGGAGTTGTACCCTAGCAAAGGAACGATATCCTTTCATGGTATATAAATTATATCACACACTAAATGCGATGACCTTTAAAGCTATGAAAATGTAGTTTCCGGTAATTTATTGTAAAAATCATATCTAAAATGACGCATTTTCAAAAGTCCCACAATTTTCTGGCAATTTAAAAAAAGATTATATTCATACATCGTACACTACAACGAAAGAAGGCACGAGATACAGAGTTCCGTTTGCAAAATAGGCGGCTCAAATGTTCTGCTTGTCACGTGAAAACCAGGTCGCTTCTCATTGGCCACGTTGCACTCCACGAATGAAAAATCTAACGTGCCAGATCTTTTGTTCCATGCTTCGTAGGGCAGTGGAACGTGGAATTCCACGCCTTACCAACACCGTCTAGATACAAGGTCTCACGACAAGTCCGTGTCACGTCACACCGATAGGCTGTCACCGCAAGATCACTGGATGCCGCTAAGAGGTAGTTAGCTGTGCCCCAGCGGCCAGCCACTCAGCTAGCGATGGCAGCTTATCGGTGTAACGTGACACGGACTTGTTGTGAGGCCTTGTATCTAGACAGTGTTGACCTGACCGTCGCACCTAGTAACTCTGGCCGAGACAGTTCCAGCGCACCGCTAGGTGGCAGCCCTAAACGCAGGACACTTCTCCCAATGCTTCTCCCAGCGTTCCTTCTTCTCGGGTATGGCCTTTTTCACCCAATTAGTGACATAGCAACAGCAATCGTAATAATTTTGTATGCTTTACAAATTACTTACCACGAGAATTTAGATTGTTGTCTGGTACTGTTAGCACAACAGAGTTTATAATAATCAGCAACCTTGAGAAAATGTTCACTGAGTTCTCTAAACTGTAGAAGTTGTTTTTCACGATTTCACTTCAGTCGAAGCAGATAAGTGCTTTTCTACTTTGAACTGAATAAAATCATCCTTACGCAACTCTGTGCTCCAGGCACGATTGTCGGATTTGGCGATGCTTTCCATTGAAAGAGAAATCTGCATCGATAAAAAACATGAGGTCAGATTTTCAGTACGTATAAGGTAAAAATAAGTGAACTTATAATGTATAATGTGACTCTTATTTCCGGTCTTTAAAATGTCAAATGAATTTCATTTAGACTAGAAATGTAGCTCATTACGTAACGATTATTGATAAATTGTAGCATGAATTATAGCAAACATATTTTTTGTCACTAATAAATTTCTAGCTTTTCACAGGATCGTAAACTGGGTTTGCCAAGATTGAATTTGAAGGATGTTTATATCATGACGAATGTCAAGAAGCGTCTCATATAAAAAGAGTAACATCGAAACTACGGTGCAACACTTAGCTTCAGGTACCACCCGCCGCCACTGATAAAGACACCTAAACTCTGCAGCAAATGAAGAGGCTTACGGCGCGGAACAAACATTGGCGTTGGGATAAGTACGACACGTCCGACCTCGAGCATGTCTGCCGGAATACTGAACTACTAAGATATCAAATCAAAGGTTTGCATTGCTGTTGGTACAGACTGCCATTGTCATTGCTTCCTAGACTACTTAAACTAACTCTCTCTCTCTCTCTCTCTCTCTCACACACACACACACACACACATGCCTGAGGGAAGACTCGAACCTCCGGCGAGAAAGACCGGCCAGTCCGTAGCAGATGCCTTAGACCAGCGGTAGGCAACTTGTGGCCCGCAGGCCGCGTGCCTTCTCCTTGCGGCCCGCGGCTCATTTCTAAACACCTACTTAAATAATTACGTTGGCACGCACTCTGTTCAACCGAGCGTGCATTTAAAGAGAGCGCGTCACTCTGCGATCCTCGAAGAGCGTTTAGGACCTACGATGACGCCTTCCTGCGCAAGCCTCCCCCCCCCCCCCCCCCCTCTGGCAGCGAAGAAACTACGAAATACCAATGACAATACAGTTCCTACCTGCGCTTGGTGCGTGCTAGTTGACTGTGTGTTGAAAGTGCTCAAGTACGTATTTTCATTGAAACCACGCCAAGCCGAAGGAATACTATTTTGTTTGAATTTAGGTAAGTCTGAGAGTTTATTCTACACGCAATTTAAAAAATCTAACTAGCAAACTAGCTCTGGATTAAAACCATAGATTTACTTTTTAAACACAACGATATTTCTATTGTTGCTGGATTTACTGCTGGTTATAGGATATGGGACCATACCTCATCAGAGACTTCATGTCACGTCTGGGACTTGAATTGGCGATACGAAGTTCGCTGGGTCATGTTTAAATGTTTGTAAATCGCAATCCCCAGGATTACAGTCTACTTAAAGTAAACTAACTTACAGACAACAGAAACACCCATGCTCGAGGGACCACTCGAACCTCTGACGGTGAGCAACCGCGCTCTCTGTAGAAAGGCGCCTTATACTGCTCGGCCACTCCAACGTGGCTATAGATAGATGCCTGTGCGGATGGAGGTATCTGCCCAGTACGTCTGTCGAAATATTAACTGAAAACTTCAGCTGTGGACATTCTTGAAATCCTTACAGGGCCCAGGTAGCGCGGAAGTCTGTTGTCCCCATCTTCTGGCCACAGCGGACTACTGACCAGTCCTGTCTCACACGAATGTTTCAGGAAATTTGATGTTCCGCTTTTGTGTCCAGTATAAGAATATACTTTTTACACGCAAACAGACCACTACATAGTTGATCATTTCCTTGCCATCAAACACGTATCACTTTTTTTTTCCAAATTGACGATTTCAATTTGTTTTCCGTCACTAATGTCAAATCACCTCTTTTCACTTTACACGATATACTATCCATTGATGTCATGTTCAATTTAAGAAAGAGCTGTCACTGTATTAACCACGATATAGGTTCATCAGTAAACACTTCCGGGCTGAGTTGCCGTGGTCGATCTATAAAACTTCTTCTCCCTGACGTTTCGTTCTCGACTACGGAGAACATCTTCCGAGGTTGAGTCGACGACTGGCTTCTGGGGGCTGAGACCGCTCCTTACATAAGATCGTAGAGGGCGCCACCTCACGTCACGTGGCGTCGATGTGTGGCTGTCTCTGGCTATCGCCTGTTCTCTCGATTGCGAGCAATCGATTGTCACGTGATTGATGCAACGTCGATCGCCATATCTTGTCTAATTTTAATCCTTCTTCTTTACGATTAAAATTGTATTGATGTTTGTGGATTTCAATTGCCTCCCTATACATACGTGTATAATAGTGTGACGTCCTCGCCAGCACACTTGTCTCACCAAATTTTATCTCGTGATCTCCTTCCGTGAAAACATGTTCCGCCACTGCCGATTTGTCGATCTGTCCCAAGCGACAATTTCTTTTATGCTCTGTCAAACGTGCATTAATGCTTCTTTTTGTGGTTCCTATGTAAACTTTGCCACAACTACACGGAATTTTATATACCCCTGGTGTGGCCAGGGGATGACGAGCATCTTTAGTTGATCTAAGGCATTCACTAATTTTCTTAGACGGTCTGAAAATAGTCTCCACCCGAAACTTGGCCAGTACTTTTCCAATGCGATCCGTGATGTTATGAATGAACGGAAGAAATGCTTTTCCAGCTGATGGTTGTTGCTGTCTCCTATTTTTGTGTATTTTACTACTTGGGTGAAGTACTCGGTTAATCTCGCTATTTGTGTAACCATTTTTCGCAAAGGCCTGTCGCAAGTGGTTTAGTTCTTCCTGTAAGTAGCCTGCATAATGCAGAGTAAATCTGCCATGCAACGAAAAGGGTTGGAGCTCGGCAGGAAATTGCTTGCTTATGGAATATCGCCCCAATTGTGCGACTGGATTTGTTATCAGAAAGGACACAGTTTTGGAGTAGGTATAGAACAGTTTCCGTGATTCGAGAAGTCAAATGTAGTTCAGTTGTCGCAGAATGGCACTCTAACAATAATTATATCCATAATCTTGCTCCATACTGTTTGATTAGAGTTATTAGCCTTGGGTCAGCATGGATCTTGATGTTAATGTAGTCTAGAATAAGCCTCTTCTTCAAACAGAGTTTGTTAAATTTTACACTTTCGATGAGTTTTACCATTTTTATTCTTATTAAAGCCAAACCCAATAAAACAAACAAATTACAACAGAGATTTCTACAAAACACTTCAATAGTAACTATGTAAACATGGAATATCGCAAATCCACTGGTAACCAAGCTTTCAACATCGAAATAACGTTAGAAATTGACATCAAAAATCAAAATGTTCAAATGTTTGTGTAGCTTATGGGACTTACCTACGGGGTCATCAGTCCCTAAACTTACAAACTACTTATAAACTAACTAAGACTAAGGACGGCACAAATATCCATGCCCGAGGGGGGATTCGAACCCCCGACCGTTGTGGCCGTGACTGGAGCGCCTCAGTCCCCTCGGCCATTGCGGCAGACCCAATTGACATCCAGGTGTAAAAAATAAAGACAGCATAGACACAAACAAGGCACCAATCGACATCTAGGTTAAAAATAAATACAGCAGTGACACATACGATATTCCATGTAAGGTAAGAACTAAGAACTACAGTTCCAATACATATATGTATGTTCAGACCATTACAAATGTATTTACAGAGCACCTGATATGGCTAAAGGCCGAAATGAGCTCATTGTGATTTATAAATAATAACGGCTAAAGGCCGAAATGAGCTCATTGAGATTTATAAATAATAACAGCAAGTATAAAGCAGTGTTGTTTGTGTATCATTATAGTAACCATGTCATTACAAGACATATTTTACACTGCGGGTCCAAAAGAACGAAAATTATTGACTTCAATGTCATACAGCAACACGGGGAATCTACTGAAATACATAAGAATAAGAATAAAAATGGTAAAACTTATCGAAAGTGTAACATTTAATAAACTCTGTTTGAAGAAGAGGCTCATTCCAGACTACATTAACATCAAGATCTATGTTGACCCAAGGCTAATAACTCAAATCATACAGTATGGAGCAAGATTATGGATCCAATGAAAAATCAACAGTAAATTATCTGTTAAGGCATACCTTAATCAATAATTACATCATTATATATATTTTTGACGAATTACAGCGTTCAAATGACTGAAATAAATCGCAATTTGCGATGTTATGGCTTCACTGTAGTAGGTTTATATGAAATACCAAACTGTGGCGAATGAAAATTTGTGCCCAGCCGGGATTCGAACTCTGAATTTCCTGCTTACTAGGCAGTCGCGTCGACCACTCCGCCACCGAGGACACAGTGATCAGCCCCACTGCAGAGGACTCTTCCCTGCACGTCTCCCGCCACAACCAAATCTCCAATCGCCACGCTGTCTCTTTCCTGTACCACAGCCTATTTATTCTATAATGCTCGCAGCTACAATACTGTATTCCCGCATAAGGGAGAACAGACCATGACGTATCGAGACAATTAATTGTCGCCTGCCTAGTAAGCAGGAGATACCGGGTTCGAATGCCGACCGGGCACAAATTTTCATTCACCACAGTTTGGTATTTCATATAAGCCTAATTCAGTGAAGCCATAACATCGCAAATTGCGATTTATTTCATTCATTTGAACGCTGTAATATATATAATTGTCAAAAATATATATATAATTGTATACAAGCCGAGGCTGGGCTCCTGACGACAATTACTTGTGTCTCAATACCTCATGGTCTGTTCTCCCTGATGCGGGAATACAGTATTGTGGCTGCGAGCATTATAGAATAAATAGGCTGTGGTATAGGAAAGAGACAGCGTGGCGAATGGAGATTTGTGTGTGGCGGGAGACGTGTAGGGAAGAGTCCTCTGCAGTCGGGCTGATCACTGTGTCCTCGGTGGCGGAGTGGTCAAGGTCAACGCGTCTGCCTAGTTGTTTTTTTGTTTTTGTTTTTTTTTTTTTTTTTTTTTTATAGTATAACTTTATTGTTTTAAATTCATAAATCAGAAACCCATACAAAACGTCGACAGTGCATTTACATATAGAAGGTCCTGGGTTTGCGGACAGAGAGCTTGTTCATGAGGTATCGCTGCTGGATCCTCTTCGGCAGCGGGAAGCGGAACTTCGAGTCGTTGAACTGCTTCACTGTCGCCTACAATTCCAAGCTTTCACCTGCTCCACCTTGATGATCTGGATGGAATGTGCTCTCGCTCTGTGACGAGCCCCCATATCCCGATAGCACTGGTGACAGCACCGGAGACACTAAGGTCCCTGTACTCACGGTACATATTGTGTGTACCAGATCGGGAGTCGTACCGCAACCAGATGCCAAAGTTCTTGATCTTAATGGGGGACTTCTCAGGAACCTGCTTTATAGACACAATCGCTCCGGTGGTCTTCTTAAATTTCTTTAGCTGCCGCAAGAAATACCAGAAGCGAGACTTTGCGACAATAGCATCTGGTGCAAATATTCTCATCTTATACAGAGGCGTCACCTTCTGTTTTTCAGAAGGCAACTTCCTGCCTATCACCTCAAATTCCTTCAACTCTCCTTTGGCTTTCATTTTCACCTAAATATGCACACGTGTATTCCCAACCAAGTGGCAACTCCGAAAGGACCTACTCTTTGGACGAAAGCACCTAAAACGACCTAGTAGGCAGGAGATCCCGGGTACGAATCCCGGCCGGGCACAAATTTTCATTCGCCACAGTTTGGTATTTCGTACAAACCTAAAACCGTGAAGCCATAACATCGCAAATTGCGATTTATTTCAATTATATCATTACATACCATGTTTTTAAATACTGCTATTACTATTACCCATTCAAAAAACTTTAATATCTGCGGATGCGGATAAAGTGCCGCGGATGCGGTTGCGGATATGGGCCGCCGGCCGCGGTGGCCGAGGGAACTGAGGCGCTCCAGTCACGGTCTGCACAGCCACTACGGTCGGGGGGTTCGAATCCCCCCTCGGGCATGGATATTTGTGCCGTCCTTAGTATAAGCTAGTTGATAAGTAGTTTGTAAGTTTAGGGACTGATGACCCCATAGTTAAGTCCCATAAGCTTAACAAACATTTGGATATGGGCCTTGCGGATGTTGCGCAGACGTCTAGCTACAGATTATTACCGATTTATATACGGAACCCCAATAAATCAGAGGTTGTGTAAGTTGGATGGCCGTTCACTTTCAGGAGTGCTACTCGCTGGGCTCCGCTGTTGTTGCGCCTGCCCTCTCCGGCTCGGGCTCACCTGCCCGGTTGATGCTCGCACTGTAACATGGCCGATAAGCGGCCATAATGCGGCCCGCGGGCGCCCGCCGCCGGCCCGACACGGCCCGCGCGCCCCACCTGCGCGGGACACGGCCGGCCAGATACCATCTCTCCAGGGGCCCCGTCACCGTATCCATAGCGGCGCCGGCCTCCCCTCCCGGGGCTGTTTGTTATGCGGCCGCGGCCGCGGCTACCGTGGAGGCGCGTGTCCACCGCCGGCAAGAGCGGCCGGTACATCGGGGGGAGGCCGAGGTTCTGGGCGAAACCTGGCGCCGTGTAGCGCACGCACCTGTTGGAAATTCCGGGAATACGGCCTCTGTGTGTGAGGGCGGCGTCGACCGCCGGGTCACTGACTCTGCCGCCGGCGGAAGAGGCCGCGCTGCGGTCACGAGGCACGCGTGAGATGCTCGCCGGAGCACCCATGTCTGGTACCCTCTAGTCGTCGTCTTCGTTTCACCTTTATCCAGCATCAGGCAGGGACGGAGCTTGAAGGTGGTTCTTCTCCATTTACCCCCCCCCTCTCTTTCGACTATTCTTCTTTTGTAAGTCTGCCGGCCGCGGTGGCCGAGGGGACTAAGGCGCTCCAGTCACGGTCTGCACGGCCACTACGGTCGGGGGTTCGAATCCCTCCTCGGGCATGGATATTTGTGCCGACCTTAGGATAAGGTAGTTCATAAGTAGTTTGTAAGTTTAGGGACTGATGACCCCGTAGTTAAGTCCCATAAGCTCTACAAACATTTGAGCATTTTTTTTTTTTTTTTTTTTTTTTTGCAAGTCTTTTCTTTTAGTCAGGATCCTTTACCTATAAACTGGTCTATTTTCCATAAGTGTGCGGCTCGGTTTACACAGTGGTAGAGTGCCAGACTACAAGTCCAAAGGTCTTCTGCCAACGACACGTAGTCTCCTGGGTTCGACTCCTGGCAGGGGACTGGGTGTTGTGTGTTGTCCTCATCATCATCATCTCATCATTATTGGCACGTAACTCGCCCACGCGGCGTCAAATAGAAGACTTACACTCAGGCGACCGAACAATCCCGTAAGGGATCTACCGGCCAAGAAAGCCATTTCTGCCGCGGTGGAGTAGCCAAGCGGTGTAAAGCACCTCGCTGCGGTTGCTCGCCGTGGAGGTTCGAGTCCTCCCTGGGGCAAGGGTGTGTGTGTTTGCCCGTAGGTTAGTTTAGCTAGGTTTAAGTAGTTTGTAAGCTACGGACTGATGACCACGCAGTTTGGTCCGATAGATTTACAGACATTTGAACATTTTTATTTTTATTTTTATTTTTTTTCGAACCAAACGAACGACCGCAGAACATAAATTACCCTAAAGAAGAAAAAAAAAGGTCTCAGGTTCGATCCCCGCCAGGTCCTAGGATTTTTATCTCTCATTTTCCACTTCTTTCACCTCCGGCAGTGTTGCTGATGTGGAAAATACCGAGTAGCGCCGTGGTTCGGAACCCACGTTAAACTGTAGGTCCTCCTATAACTGGCTGGGTAAGTCAGTTCGAAGGTCGGAGGAAGGTAACAGCATACCACCTCCAAACAGGACCTTGCCTAGTAAAGCACTGTTGTGTTCACACCAATCTTCGGCTTGTTGACTGCTTTACCATAACTTTACTCCACAAGTGGCCTCACTGTGAGTGGTCGGAGTACTTTGTGACGCACTGTCATTACTCATTTTCCTTTTCCAGTTCCGTATTGTTCGCGGTAAGAACGACTCCCAACATGACTCCGTATGGGCTCTACATCTGCTTAAATACTCTGAAAGCCACACTGAAGTGCATGGCATACGGTTCATCGAACCGCTTTTATGATGTTCCTCTGCGGTTCCATTCTCTAATAGCTCGCGGGAAAAAGGAACACCTAAATCTTTCCGTTATCAATTTGATTTCTCTTAATTTATTTTCATGATCATGTCTTCCTATGTAGATGCGTGCTAACAAAATAAGTTCGCATTCGGAAGAGAAAGTTAGTGAAATAAGTTTCGCAAATAGATCTCGTCGCAACAAATAACTCCTTTCTTTTAATGATTTCCACCCCAACTCGTGCATCATTTTTGTGACACTCTCTCCCCTATATCGCGATAGTACAAAATGAGCTGCTCTTCTCTGAACTTTCTCTAAATCGTCTGTCAGTTCCACTTGGTGGGTATCCCACAATGTGCAGCAATACTCCAAAATAGCGCGCACAAGTGTAATGTAGGCAGTTTCTTAAGTAGAACTGCTGCATCTTCTAAGTGTTCTGCCAACGAAACGTAGTCTTTGGTTCGCTTTCCCTACAATATTTTCTGTGTCTTTTCTCTTGTTTGTAATTGTTACTCCTAGGTATTTAGTTGCATTTATGGTCTGTAGTTTTGACATTAATCGTGTAAATGAAGTATAACGGGCTTCTTCTAGTGGTCATATGGATGACTTCACACTTCTCATTATTAATGGTCAATTGCCATTTTTTGCACGATGCAGATGTCACTTCAGTTCTTCTTGATGACTTTCCGTAAATTACAACGTACAGTGCTCTGTCTGATAGGAAACTACGAATCCAATCGCACAATTGTGACGATATTCCATAAGCACACAGTTTGATTAGAAGACGTTTGTGAGATACAGTGTCGAAAGACTTCCGGAAATCTAAAAATACGGAATCTATTTAACATCCCTTGTCTATAGCACTCATCACATCATGTTAATAAAGAGCTAACTGTGTTTCACAAGAAAGATACTTTCTGAATCCGTGTTGACCGTGGGACAATAGGTCGTTCTCTTCGAGGTAGTTCATAATAATAGGGAAATGTGGGTTATTTACATCATGTAAAAAAAGCCAGACTCAGTTATCACAATCGGAGGGCATGAAACGGAAGCATTGCTTGGGGAGGGAATAAGACAGGGTTGTAGCTTTTCTCCAATGTTATTCAATTTATACATTGAGCAAGCTTTGAAGGAAAGCAACCCTCGTAAGTCTGTATGATATCCAAATTCAATTTTTTTTCTCGTCTAGTTTTCTTACAATGCAGTGATACGTGTTTCCCGATGACTGCGAAGTCCGCTTAGACTGAAGTGGGCACAGCTTTGTGGTTCGTACCCCATATATGACTCCAATATCTCGAGAATGCAATGAGATATTGTACTCTCAAATTTAAATACAACTTTATACCTTCTCTGCACTTCATATGCTCCTATGTATGTCGGTTTATGAATTTAGATTCATGCATGGTTGATTTTTAGACTGCAAACCAACACAGTGAACGAGTAGTTGTTGCCTTGGAATGTACAACGCAGGAAATAAAAGTTAGTACACCCTCTTAGAGTTTTAAAATAAATCAAGGTTTATTGTTGAAACTGAAGAGGTGCACTATATACTGCGGCAGTTTTTTTTTTAGTTCTGGACCTCCGCTTGTTGATCGCTGACGGACACCTGTTGATGCCTAATCGCCGTAAGAGCGGTGATGGAGTCCCTTCAGTGCTGCCGCTACGCCCAGGGAGCGTGGTTCGAATCCTGGCGCTGTCCTCCGGTCAGGAACTTGTCCCCATTTCGTCTCGTCGATATTGCTGCCGGTGGCTGGCAAGATGACTAGAGTTCCTCCCTGCGACATGACGTCACGATGACCTCTCGAGTGGCCCGTTGTCCGGACTCGGGAGATGAACCGCGAACTTCTGACAACGACCTCCGAGCTGCAACTCCTAGTTACTCACTCGCTGCCGTACTGGTGTACTCCGAATTGAACTGACCCTGCAAACTGTGGGCCGCTCTGAAACACGTGCTTTTCATTTCACTCTGTTTGGCCGTGTTCCCCAAAAAAGTGCAATTTCAAGTCAACAACTTCGACACACTCCTGGTGTACTGACCCGGTCATTACACACTTGCAGCTACTGCTGTGTTTGCAATTCTGGCCGGCTGCGACCCCGGTCACGTATTTCATACACAAAGCTGTTGCGGTACTGGAATGCAACTCTTGCCTCTTTCACTGGCTCTGAACCGGCCCCTCACTCCCTGCTTCTTCCACACTGCGACTATTTCGTCCATTTACCTAAAATTTCTACAGAATACTCTAGCGGTGCTACAAAACAGTGCATATAACGTAGCTACATCAAATAATTACATTTACAGATCAATAGCTCAAGCGGTATTGAGACAGTAGCTGTTTATCCATGTTAGTGCATGGTGTTGCCTCCGCGGGCAGGAATTCAGGCACTGATTCTGGCATACATTCGATTATACAGATGGCGAATGCTGTTTTGGGACACATTATTGAACGCCTGCTCAACCTGTTCACGTGGTTCTGTAAGAATTGTTGGTTGACGAGTTCGACGAGTCATCCCGCATCTGCTCGATTGGAGACAAGTCCGGAGATTGTACAGGCCGGAGAAGTTGCAGCACGCACAGTCTGTTGGAACGACACATCGTCTTTCAGTTGCAATAATGGCAAAAGAAGGGGGTTTATAACATTCTGCACTTACCAGAGCTGGTCAGCGTTCCTTACACAATGTGAACAAGAGTTACAGCTATCGCAACCCTGACAATTAGCTTTGGGATGGGGCCAGGTATGTCTCGGACGAATACACTCTACGAGACAGCGCTCGCTAGATCTACGTCGTACATGAAAACGACCGCCACTCTCATGTAGGCAAAAGCTACTTTCATTTCTCAAGACCGTAGCCCGTCATTTCATCTTCCAAGTGATCCTCCGACGGCAACAGTCGAGCAGCGGATGTCGATGCTGTGGCGTGAGTGGAACCCGTACGAATTGCTACTGCTAATACGACGAACTTGACGGACGTCTATGCTGCCTGGATGTCCAGAATCTCGTCTAGGGATGTGGGAATATTCACATGCCATAGCAACCAGCATCGTTGCACAGCTTACGCAGCACGTCCGATTTGCGTGGCGTTTCTCCGAAGGTACCATCCCCCACTCGGAAGGCCACAAGATGATACCTTTCAGTTTAAGATTGGAGTTTAACATCCCGCCGACAGCGTGGTCATTAGAGACGTAACGTACGCTCGGAGTGTTTGGGTAAGGATTTGGAAGGAAATCGGCCGTGCCCTTTCAAAGGAACCATCCCGACATTTGTCTGGGGTGATTTTAGGGAAGTCACAGAAAACCTAAATCTGTATGGTCGGAGGTGGATTTAAACTACCATCCTTCCGAATGTGAGTCCAGTGTGTTACCACTGTGTCACCTCGCTCAGTGACACCTTTCAAACTTGCTCAGTTGACTGTAGGAAGCACGAGTGCTTTTCCGTGGAATGGCGTCAAAATAATAGTGTCAGAAAATAGCAACCCTGCTCAATAACATGATAAGCAAAGTTGATCAACTTTTTAGTCGATCAAGAAAAGAGTGACCGAGTTAAACTTTTCCGTTCAAGTGATGATTTAATTTTGAGTTGAACGAAGTAGTTACGCATGTAAACCCGCTAGCTGTTTTAAAACTTATATTGCAGATTGGATGCCGGTGTTTTCCATATTATAAAAGTATTGTTTTTCAAATATCTCACAAAATGAGTGTTGAGTGGTCAGAAAGCTTAATGATAAACTTTTTAGAACTGTACCATAATCACAATGCCTGCGGAATCATCGGATGGGGATTTACAAAAATAAAGATGTGCGGGAAAATGCTTTGCGAGGTATCATGCAATAAATTGACTTTACCGGTTTAACCACTGCCGACGTAAAAAAACAATCAGAACAATGTACAAAAAAGAACAATCATTAGTGTCCAAATAAAAAAAAGTGGATTGGGAACAGCGTTTATGCCCTTTGCCTGATAAAATTGTTCTCAACTCTTCCTGTAGCATAACTGTTAACAGTACGCACCACTTAGCGTCCCGCTAATTGCAATGCCATTGTTACTGAATTGATCAATTTCATTTGAAATGTGTGAACGAAAACTGGTTCAAGTCGCTTTCAGGTTTTGTGTATCAAGTAAACTCTTTCAACTAAACTTGACTCGTCTGAACGCGCCTTGAGCCTTATGGCTGAAAACGTTCCCTATTAAAGGGTACACACACATGGCGCTTTGGAAGCTATCTCACTACGCTATTTACTGGCTGACGACGTTTAAACCATTATCAGTACATCGACTATCCCCTGGTGGCATCAGCAGTCATCGGGTCAAAATCAACGTCGTCTTACCACGTGTACTATTTTTACTTTTCCGGTAGTGTGTTAAAAAGGACCCAGAAAACAATGGCACATGTGCAACTATTCAATCAACACATTAGATGTACCTAAAACTGACTCCGGCTACTCAGTAAAATCAGATTCTTTTTTAGGCAGTACGTGTAACCCACAAAATGCCACAAATACTATATTCTTCAAAACGTGCTGCCATTTTTTGCTAAAATACGAGTATTTTATGAGGTTCGTGCGACAATTGCGCGCTTTGGATATATCACATCACTGTCTGTAATACACTAGTCATTTCTTTATAATGCTGCTTGGACGAAATTACTCTGTAACAAGAGAATACTTTTACGGTCTTGGGACGAAGAAAAGGCTTTATTTCGGAGGCAGGAGATAGGAACACAAGGGCCAGCAGTAATGACGTAGGCTACATATTCCGTTTAATTCTGAAATCGACTACCTTATTATTTGTATTTTCTCCCTGATTTGCCACCGCGCTTGTTACGGGCCTATTCCGCCATGGGCTAGGTAGCACAATATCACAGAAGACCTGCTTACACAACGCGATTAATTTCCATCGTTTTGTATTTCAGATAAAGTCATTAATGATATTTCAACATGAAAATTGCAAATAGGCTTTACCAACTGAAATCTCAATATGTAATCGAAGCAAACAGTGAAGGAAACGCCGTTCATAAATTTCTAGTAACTCGTGTATTGTTACCAAAAGCAGTTTTTTTTTTTTTTTTTTTTTTTTTTTTTTTTTTTTTTTTTTTTTTTTTTTTTTTTTCTCGTTAAGTTTATGGGACTTAACTACGGGGTCATCAGTCCCTGAACTTACAAACTACTTATCAACTACCTTATCCTAAGGACGGCACAAATATCCATGCCCGAGGGGGGATTCGAACCCCCGACCGTAGTGGCCGTGCAGACCGTGACTGAAGCGCCTCAGTTCCCTCGGCCACCGCGGCCGGCACCAAAAGCTGTATCGGGTTTCACAGCTCCTAATGGCTGCCTCTTACTTGACATGTGACGTGTTGCAAACATATGTTCTGTGCTGCGAACAATAGCAGCATGTAAATCTTCCCCTATAATCCACTAATATGTTGGCCATTGGAGTTAATTCCTATTCTATTTGAGTCCTGTTACTGCAGGCCTTATCAAGGTTTACAATATCATCCTTGAATGTAAATTTGAACCGTAAAGCAGTTTACCGACTATCACAGTGTAAAGCTTCCCTTAATTAGTGTGCTTCCCATCTGAAACATTATCTGCCTCCGTGTCCCTTGTCAAACACTTTTTCAATATCAGTATTTGAATTAAAACTAGAAGTTCTGGTTCCCACCATGTCCTGGTTAATTGATAAAGTATTACAAGAAACTATTTTTAGTCTTACCTTCATGTTTCTTGGTTTTCATTGCGCCTCTCTGTCGTTTTCCAAGTCTGTTCTCTCGGCTAGAGTGACCACATCAACAACCGTGATTTACTGATCTCCCATACGTGCACTCCAATTTACAGCACCGTTTTGAGCCTTGTAGAAATTGTCATCAAACACAGTGAGAAGTAAAGATGTTCAGCGTTACACTCATTCTGTGATTCGATGTTAACCATCTAGCGCACTGGAACGATGCACACTCGATCACGTTTTGTGTTAACCCAAACAATTCGAGGCGATCAGAATGACAGCGGACTTCAGTGATGGCTTCCACGGAAAGGCCGTTTCTAGGCAACTGTTGCGTTTGACAATACACGAAAAAATACATATCGCCAAAGCAGGAAGAGAAACACACACTCCACACCACATTTTTTTTTTTCAATATGTTATCATAAATAAGGGACCCCCAGTGTATGAAAAGTGTTTATTAAAGTTAGAAAACGATCGAGTATTTTTTGAGAAAAAAACAAAACTGAATTTTTTTTACATCTACATCTACATGGGATACTCTGCAAATCACATTTAAGTGCCTGGCAGAGGGTTCATCGAACCACAATTATACTATTTATCTCCCATTCCATTCTCGAATAGCGCGCGGGAAGAAAGAACACCTGAATCTCTCTGTTCGAGCTCTGATTTCTCTTATTTTATTCTGATGATCATTTCTACCTATGTAAGTGGGAGTCAACAATATATTTTCGCATTCGGAGGAGAATGTTGGCGATTGGAGTTTCGCAAGTAACCCACGCCTCAGCGATAAGCGCCGTTGTTGTAATGATTCCCATCCCAGATCCTGTATCATTTCCGTAACGCTGTCTCCCCTGTATCGTGACAATACGAAATGAGCTGCCCTTCTTTGGACTCTTTCGATGTCCTCCGTCAAACCCACCTGATAAGGATCCCACACTGGACTGCAATACTCCAAAAATGGACGGACAAGCGCAGTGTATGCAGTTTCTTTAGTAGTTCTGTTGCATCTTTTAAGGATTCTGCCAATAAAACGCAGTCTCTGGTTCGCCTTTCCCACGATATTATCTACGTGTTCTTTCCAGTTTAAGTATGAAGTAATAGTGATTCCTAGGTATTTTGTGGAGTTTACGGCGTTCACATTTGATTGATTTATGTTGTAAACAAAGTTTAACGGATTTCTTTTCGTACTCATGTGGACGACTTCACACTTCTCATTATTTAGAGTCAATTGCCAATTTTTACACCATACTGATATCTTATTCAGATCGTTCTGCAGTTGGTTTTGATCTTCAGATGATTTTACTAGACGGTAAATGACGGCGTCATCTGCAAACAACCTAAGAGAGCTACTTAGATTTTCCCCTAAATCGTTTATGTAAATAAGGAATAGCAGAGGACCAATAACACTACCTTGTGGAACGCCCGATATCACCTCAGTTTTAGTCGATGCCTTACCATCGATTACTACGAACTGTGTCCTCTCTGACAAGAAATCCCCTATCCAATTGCAAATTTGGGGCGATATACCATAACCACGCAATTTGATTAAAAGCCGTTTGTGAGGTACGGTGTCAAGAGTTGAAATGATGACTCAAAAATCTAGTCAGCGCTTTTTCTCAACAAACAACATCAAAATTAGGTAGTTCGGTCCAAATTGTCGCCGTTCGAAAATTTCCGAAAAAGTGATCTTTCAAAATAACTCTGACGTATACTATACCACTGACCATTGACACAATTTATACGGATTACACACATTTACTTGGCCCCTGAGTGGACGATCCTGGGAGCAGAAGTTTTCTATCAGTTCATATATATTGGCTTCTAAGACATGTCCCCGTCTTTCTCCCAGATCAGCAACTTTTAGCTAATAATAAGGAAAAAAAGAAAGAGAAAAAAAACACGTAAAGTACTGAAACTTTTTGGCAGATTAAAACTGGGTGCCGGAACCGGAGTTCAAACCCGGGACACTTTGTCTTTTGCTGAAAGCGCCATACCCACTGAGCTATCCTAGCATACCTCATGTCCTGTCCTCACACCTTTACTTTCGAGAGTGTCTAGCCTCCTACATTCCTATATTTTGGTTTCCCGCCATATGCAAAGTGTCCCGGGTTCTAATCCCGACCCGACGCACAGTTTTAATCTACCAGAAAGTTTCATACCAGCGCACACTCCACTTCAGAGTGAAAACATCATTATGTGATGTATTAATGCAACACAGAAGTGAGCCGAAAGCTGATACCAGGTACTAACTGCTCATTTTGTAAATTATAGCCGGCCACGGTGACCGAGGGGACTGCGGCGCGCCAGTCACGGTCTGCACGGCCACTACGGTCGGGGGTTCGAATCCCCCCTCGGGCATGGATATTTGTGCCTTCCTTAGTCTTAGCTAGTTCATAAGTAATTTGTAAGTTTAGGGACTGATGACCCCTTAGTTAAGTCCCATAAGTTCTATAAACATTTGAACATTTTTGTAAATTATATCAGCAGTCACTTAGCGCAGCACAACACATTTCAACTTACGGTGGACAATAGCGTAGTGAAGTGTTAGCAACAAACCTTAACATTACGGAGTGACACGAAGTCAGCAGAATCCGACCTATCACACACGTGACTTTCACAGACATTTGCACTTATAATAGCAATAGATAGTGTTATCTACAAATAAAAATAACATTTGTAGATATGTTTGCAGTTTTCAACATATTTAAGTATAAGTATGTATTAGAAGGGGAAAAAAACAGTTTGTAGCACACTTGCGGGATGTGCCATGCTAAGATCATGCTCTAAATTTCACATTTCTTTTCCTTTCAGCACTTTGTTTTTTCACTGATCATTGTTAAGTTCAAAACAATGCATTTATGGACGTTGCTTTTTTAAGAAAAATGAGTACTTTCATGCTTCCGATTATTTCAGAAAACTAGGGATAGTTTCTGTTATACATAATTCTGTTACAGTCGAAATAACGTAGGATGTAGTAAAACCACGTCTCAAATTTCCCGCAGTGGCTTTTAAAGAATTAGCACAAGAATCAGGTGCATGAGTGTGAAAAAATAACAATAAAAAACAAAAAAGAATACTACCACTATAAATTTTTCATGAAATAGAAGACAGGAAACATAGTAATAAAAACTGCTTTGGAAAGAAGCGAGGAAATGAACCATCAGAAACCTGAGATCACCACAACGAGGAAATTGGATTATCTCGACCGTAACCTACACCGCAAGAGAGAAAACTGATGCGACTTGCGGGTTTTACTTCAGGTGTTACTCAGGAATGACTTATTGTAAGCCGGCCGCGGTGGCCGAGGGGACTGAGGCGCTCCAGTCACGGTCTGCACGGCCACTACGGTCGGGGGTTCGAATCCCCTCGAGCATGGATATTTGTGCCGTCCTTAGTCTTAGCTAGTTCATAAGTAGTTTGTAAGCTTAGGGTCTGATGACCCCGTAGTTAAGTCCCATAAGTTCTACAAACATTTGAACTTATTGTAACTCATCACACCCCGGCAAGAAAAGTGACGAATCAAAATTAGCGCTGCTTTTGACTGATTCATTTACACCTTCCAGTAGTAGTAACACTGAAGTGCCACTGTTTTGCCTGCAATAAAACTAGTTCCCAGGTGGATATATGGCGAAACGGAGATATGAAGATTTTACACCTGTTGAGCTGATCCCTGCGAGTTAACGAGAGTAACTCGGGCGTCCAATTTTTTGTTGTCAGCAGTACACTCGTCCTTGTCTGATAATCTATTTCTAGTCTGGGAAAATGTTCCAGAAATAAATTAAATTGGTTCCAATCCCTCGGTTCTGACCAAGGTTTTCGGAAGTTTTTCCTTGGTTGTAAAGTGTTTGCAGGAAGTGGTAACCTGGTAAGCCCCTTCCAGTTATTCCCAATTGGGATCCCCCTTTGCCCCACTATCAGCTTGTCTGATATTGACTGAATAGAACCGCGACTCTTTATGGGCCAGATCTCAAACAGCCCGCTCCACTCCTCGGAGTGGAGAATGAAAAGAAAAGATTTTGTTTCACCACATTAGAGCATTTCATAAACATTTCTCAAGGGACCCCACAATTGCCATTTTATGACTTGTGTCACTTTTCTGCCTGGGTGGTATATGTTCAGTCCATGTAATTTTATTTTATACGTTGGTTTAAATTACTTTCACATCACTTTCAATGACTTGTACACTGATGAATGTCTGTCATTATGCTGCAACATGAAATGTTCTCTCCTTGCTAGTTTCCTGGTGTGATCCCACTTTTTAGTAAAACAATCATCAGAAGACTCAGGTTAAACCGAAGTGGGTAATGCAATGGGTGGTACACAACACCACATCTGTCTACAGCCCTGTCAATAGTACTCTGGAGCTTTTCATTCAACAAATGTTTGAATCACATCATCAAAGTCCAGTTTCCTTGCCAAATCAGATTCAATTGCCAAAGTCCCCAAATCTTTGAGACGTTCTTGATGCAAACTTGATCTCATACAATTTTTAACATGAGTCATAGAGCTGAATGAACCTTCTGCTGCAGATAATCACAAGCAGACTACAAAAGATGTGCAGAGCTATACATAAATTTGGAAAATAGGCTTGAAATTTTGAGCTTATAAGTCAAATGGTTCCACTGTTACTTCCTCAAAGTTAGAAGCATGAATAGTTTTTAAATATTTAATTTCTTCTTCTAATTCGGATGTCACATCATTGTGATTTTCAATTACGAATAATTTCCATGTTTCAGTGGCCTGGTTGTCGGTCATCCAGAGGCATAGCGCGGACTTCTGCCACCCGGGGTTAACTCTCCTTTTCTGCCACTCTCTGTTTTCCGAATTCAGCAGATATAAAAAAAATAGAGAGAGAAAGAGAAATGGAGACTTAGAAAATACGTACCAATATTACTTCTGTGTTTATGAAAAGAATGTGGAGACGCTGCAATTTTCCCTGAATAATTTTTTGGGATCTTTTCTATTCTTTCCGTTATACTGAACAAATTCTTTTCGAATATTATTTATACGACTTATTTGTCTCAGTCGTCTGTAACAGCAAACAAAAGCTTTAAAATGTTCCATCATTACAGTCGAAGTTAAATATATCCTCTATTTCCTGGACTATTCTTTACGCAGAGCTTAAGGTCCAGCAGCCAATTCCGTTGCTTACTTAGCACCACTCCGGAAACACGTGTGGGGTAATATAAAGTTATACCTACTGACGTGGAGCCAAATATATTAATAAGAGCTCAGCGGGATCTCCAACAGATGTAGCCAAAAGAATCATCAAACTATCCTAAATACCAGATAATATCAATGAAGATGAATCAAAAATCTCAAGAAATAGCTAAAAACTCGGATCTCCTCGACTGAATCAGTGCCCCTGTTCTCAGGAGAATTCATAACTGCAGAAATCTCAAAAGCCCTGAAAGAAATAAAACCAGGTATAGCAGAAGGAGTGGACGGATATGTCCAGAATTACTGAAACATTGTGGACCTACAACCGTACACTGATTAATTATGGCTTCCATGGCTTCCATCCTTGCTTAATAAAACTAAAATGGTTGCCATTCTAAAGCCCGGGAAAAGCGGAGATAATCCTGCAGATTATCCACCAATAGCACTCTTAGCATTTTCTACAATTTAATGGAAAGAATGATTTACAACAGAAACTAAACCACAGCCTTCCAACACAGACCAGCTGAACAAGCTGGATTCCGACCTAATCGAAGCTGTTGTGACCAGGTTTTGGCACTCACCAACCACAATGAAAACGGAATTCAGGACAAGAAGAAGACCATCGCTGTTTTTGCGGACATGGCATCAGCTTATAACACAGTATAGCGACAAGGTATGATTTTGAAATACTTGAAGATCATTCGTTGTAAAATCCTTGCAACATTGGTGAACAACATGCTTTGCAATAGAGAGTTCGAAATACAGTTAAATGGCAGTAAGAGTAAGTCCTATGTACTAATCGAAAGTTTACCCTAAGGATTATTTCTTGCTCCTCTACTGTTCAGCATATATACTGCAGATCTTCCAGGAAATTTATATACACAGATGGCATAGCTCTGGATGTCCAACATAATAACTTCAAAACACCAGAAACTACACTCACAAAGGACTCCATAACCTGAACAAATATTTCAGTACATGGCGAATTACACCTGAGCAAAACAAGTAAGTTGCTTCCATTTAGAAAACCAAAAAGCCAACTGTGTACCGCAAGTCAAGTTCAAAAGCCTACAACTTAAGTATAACCCATATAAAAAGTATCTGGGCACTTTCATAAAAGCAACACCTCTCAAACACTGCAGCCAAGATTAAAAAACGAACACTATATAACACAAGCTCAGTGGAACAGGCTGGAGAGCATATGCGACAGTATTACAGACATCAGCTCTTGCCTTGATCTGTCCAGTTGCAGAAAACTGCAGCCCTGTGTGATTTAACAGTGCACATATTTCAAAAGTTGACACCCAAGTGAATGATATCATGGCGACAATATCAGGCACCATCAAATCAACACCTCTGAAATGGTCACCTGTTTTATTCAACATTCATCCCGCTTACATACGAAGAGAACCGACTCTTGTAAGAGAATAGCAGAAATGCTGCAGTAATCCTCAACTCAATTGCCCTTACATCAGAACTGCAACCCACAGAAACCGAAGAGATTAAAGTGCAGAAACCCATCATGGAAGCTAGGTAAGAAGCTTCTGGAACATATTTTGATGCTGATGAGATCTGACATGAAGAATGGACCTCTTCAAATCCTGACCACGTGGGTTTACTCCATGATCCTTGTCGAGCTCCTCCTAATTCAACTTACCGAGAAGGAGACGGACATCTCTAAACAGAATCAGGGCAAACCATGGAAGGTATAAATTCTGGTTTCACAAGTGGGGAAAATCTGCAACGGTGACAATGTGACTAAGACTATCCAGCACGTTGCTATGGACTACCCAAAAAGAAGATTCAATGAGTCTATTCAAGAACTACAGAAGCAGTGAACTGGGTGAAAAACTGGACATTAAGTTTTGCGTGTTGGCCTGTAAATAAGTACATAAAATTGTAATACATGTGTATTTATAATGTCTCTTTGTTTTGCCATACAAAATAAATAAATAAATAGCTTTAAAATATTCAGAATAGTTTCGACTAAAAAAAGACTTGCACTGAGACGTAAATAATTTGTGCTGTAGAATTTATGAGCCTGCAAGGCCTTCATAGCAATACGTTATGGTGTTCTGATTAAAGTCTCTTGAATACTTTTACATGTATTAAGTGGGTAACAATCTCTTGTCAATAAAATTTCAGTACTCATTGCATCAGGCGCATCAAGTCTTCCTGGGTACAGACACACTCCATTTTGTAGGCTATGGGGTGGGTGTCTGGGTGAAGTTAAACCAGGCTTTGCTGAGCGCTACTGCGTGTTCAATAGTTCAGTGAAGACCCTGAAAAGAAGCTGGCAATGTCAACAAGGAAAGAAGAAAAAAAGAAAATTATATACTAAAGTCGTTCACAAAGTAATTTCTATTTCTATCCGCGGCAGCGCTACAATCGCATTTCCGAGCATGCGTGGCAGTTACTCTTACTCAAGGAGAAGACATCTACGCCATTTTCAGATCGCTGCTGCATACGTGTGCTTTGAAGTGATCTTTATAATGTCATCCCCAATTGAAAACGCCGCCGCGTGTGAAATCAGACCTGTCATTCATTTTCTAATTTCAAAGAAAGTTAAACAAAAGGAAATTCATCGACAAATCTGCGAGGTTTATGGACAAAATGTTACTAATGATCCAATGGTTAGTAGATGGGTCAGACTGTTAAATGAAGGACATGATCAAGTGCACGATGAAGAACGAAGTGGACACCCGTCTGTGGTTATCGAATGAACTGGTTCACACAATTGAAGACAAGATTAAGAACAACCATAAGTTTACACTTAACTTAGTGCCCCTGCTATGGAAGTTCCGCAAATCTCACGATCACTAATTAACGGAATTGTTACTGAAAGAACATGTTACTACATGGTTGAATACACAGGAGCCAATCTTTTATGAAGAAGACATACAAAAACTTGTGCCGCGGTGTGCGTACAAAGTTTCGGAAGCTAGTTGCACTGTTGTAGATTTTTGTACGATAAATATTTCTTCTCTATCTGTACACGTTTGTTTTATAGAAGCAAATGGAATTTACTATGTGGACATAACTCGTATTATGATTCTACTATTGATTCTCGTGGCAGATCATTTTATTTGCTTTGCGTGTGAGCAAGGCTTCCCTGAAGACAACATCTGCACTTCACAGTTGTTTTTCTCACATTGAAGATTTATAAAACACACGTCATAGTTGATAAAATTTCAGCAGCCTTAGCACATGCGTAAGGTAACAGAGAGATTTTGTTACGATCGCTATTTAATTTTTACTGTGCTTTAGTGTTCATGACAGGGATTTATAACCAGTGGGGGGAGATTACATGTTTTCAGCCTAAATGGCGGAACCACAGAGATACATTGGTCACCGAATTATCAGTGTTTCTTTCAAGTATGGTATTATACGTAGTTGGGAAATTTCATAGTCTGTTCTCTCGAGAATTTTGGATAGTACCGGTAGTATTCAACTGCTTTAGGAAATAGATGTTTTAGTTCTGAACGTCATGTATCATAAATACAGATATTGCTTATGCTTCACTTAACCTGGCAGCTTTTACTTTAAAATTTGAACAGTTATGATTGTTACTGAAAAGTATTCAACATTCAAGTCTATTAGTTGCTGCGAATAACACAGAAAGACAGGTGGATGAAGATGCATTGGGAGGATCGTATCGCTACCTCTGTAATACGGAATACTTAAATGTCATCAGTACAACCACATTATTACAATGAAATTTATTTTGTACTGCTGAAATTAAAATATGCTACTGAGGCAGAAACCAATGCTAATGTCGATTGGTGTAGCTCCTTGCCATAACTGAATATACAAAATACAAGCAAGTATACTAAAATGTTCTAATGTTTGTAAATCTATCGGACCAAACTGTGTGGCCATCAGTCCGTACCTTACAAACTATTTAAACTAAGATAAACTAACCTAAAGACAACACACACACCCATATGCCAGGGAGGACTCAAACCTCCGATGGTGACCAACCGCACACACTGCAGCGAGGCGCCTTAGACTGCTCGGTTACTCCACCGCAGCAAGTCTACTAAAAATAAAGACTAGCATCATTTATAATACGATAAAGTCAGAATACTCTGTTTAAATCACATCTGATACTAATAGTGTCCTTATTACCATATTATGAGCCACATTATTCATTCTCCTATATGACATCTAATGGAATGAAATGTGAACTCGGTCAATTAACAGTTGTGAAATGCATGAATGATGGGTGTTTCAAAGGTAATGTAAGTATTCACTCACTTTGATTTACATCCTTATTCCTATGTAAATTTACTCATTATATTAAACAAAAAAGGGAAATAAAAACTGATCAACATGTAAACTTGTCTGTGTATAAGGTAAAGAGAATAGTGGTACTCACTACTGAACTGTTTCTACAATTAATAGTAATTCCCTTTGTATGACTGATCATAGCCTTCACTGACTGGACACGATTCAAAACTATATTTCCGAACACTCAACGCAAAAACAGCAGATGAAGCGATTGCGGTTCAAAGACAGCAACATTAGTTTGAAGGGTCTTCTGTCGCACGCGAATTCTTACCTTCTCTCAGGTAGTAGAAGAGGATCTGTAGACACCGTTGTGTATTCGTCTGGGACAGATGTGGCAGGGATGAAGGTGCATGCTACGTGAGTCCAACCTGCAGTCACCACAAACGAATGCTGTGGATTCCTAAACCTGAGTGTCATCTTTCCTCTTCTCCTCAGCCGCCAGGAGGCTAGGCAGGTACCAAAGTTGCCCTGCTTTCCAGCAGTCCTCTCAGTGCCCGCAGCTCCGAAACCGCTCTCCCTTCACTTCAACCCCGTAAACTGCCCGCCAAGGAATTTACAATGGAAGGACAGTCACGCGGCGTCCGCACTCCATGAACGGCCTACCCCGTCCCGTTACTTCTCCCGCGTCCATCGCCTCAACCACATGCCTTGCCAATGTGCAATACTGATTAAAAAAAAAAATACAAAATATGTTTAATGGAATACTCTTTTGCAGGTTTTACATGAAATATAAGTTAAATTTTTCTTTCTTATGAGACAGCTTTGCAGGCCAAAATCTAGAAGCTCGCAGGCCGCAGGTTGATCACCCCTGCTTTAAGTTCTCTCTTATTATTAAATGGTGGAAAGTCAGCAATAGCAGTTAATTTCTTTGGATCAGTTTGAATACCTGCCTGATTTATCTTATGACGTAGGAATGAAATTTCTTTTGTCAGAAACTCAGATTTATCTAACTTCAATTTCATTCCTCCTTTGCGTACAGCCTTTAATACTGAATTGAAAGTGTTACAATGTGTGAACCAGTCTGAGTGAGCCACCAAGATATCGTCTACATACACAGTTATTTCATTAGCCAGAACTTCACCTAATACTCCTAATAAAAACACACACAGATATATTCAGTCCAAGAGGTACCACACAGTAGAGATATGATTTATCTTAATGCAAAAAGGCTGTACATGGTCTAGACTCCTTAGTCAGACTAATCATGTCAATACTGAGATCTGGTATAACTAAGAAGTTACTCTCTAACTTTGTACAAATAACTCTGCTGATGCAAGGACTTCTTGCTTAAAACTTTTTAATAACTTGGCAGTAGCACCAATAATCTTGATTCCAGATATATGCATTATCACTATTCCCTCTGTATCCTTAATTGATTCAAACAAAGCATGAGAAATACCATTAAGATCACTACCACTGTCCAGCAAGCATTTTACAGATACCCCTTGCACTCTAGTTGACACTACTGGATGCCACACCGTATCAGTACTTACTACTGCTTCTTCTTCATACAACAGATCTTCGTTAATTCTCTCCCTGGATAGGCTAGCATACATTTCAGACAAATCATTTGAAGTTACATTTAAGTGACACACATTACAGTCTACTTCCACTTCCCTAATATTTTTCAGGTCTAAGTTTGCATTCTCTTCTTGTTCACTAAATCTTTCTACTTTTGTCTTACTAACTACTTTATCATCACCATCACTAGATTCATCACTAATCTCACTATTACTTGTCTCTGAACTCTCATCACTATCACTTGCTTCAAACAAACTATTTAGTACCTTTCCTTTTTCCTCAATATTTGACCATAATGCTAGGCACTTAATTTCCTCATGCTGTCTTAATGATTGACCACCACCAGAAGCCTCCTGGCACCTCTGAATTGACTTCCACATGCCCTGAACAGTTTCATAATTCTTTTTCACTTCTGATGAACCAGACACAAATACAGTTCTACTTGCACCATCATGACTATTGCTAGGTGCATTTTCATTACTTATGCTAGACGACTTACTTCTACTCACATGACTATTATTACCTTCAAATACTATGTAGGATATATTGTAGGGGGAGTTTCCATCTGTGCAATTCAGACAAGATGGTGTTTGTGGGGAGAATCCATATGGCACAGGCTGTGTAGCAGTCATTAAAGTGAGCCACATCATGCAGTGCTGCATGCTCTTCAACAGGATAGTCCATTTGTTTCCTTGCCACAGTGGAAAACTCTCCCTACAATATATCCTACAGTCCCGCAATCCTCCAGGCCTAAACCTTCGCTAGTTCCTGCCCCACCACTCTCCTCTCCACTTCCTATCCCTACCCACACTCCAGCTTATGTATGTCTCCCTTTCCGCCACATACTCCAGTCCCTTCCTATCTGTTAGACAGCACTGGCGTTTTGCTCCATCCCCACCAGCATCCCTCCCCGCCCTTCCTGCTTCCCTCTCCATGCCGCTTCCTCACACCCACCACTTGTTGCTCTCACCTCAGCCATGTTGGGTTGCAGTCTGGCCACTACAGCTGGAGATGGTAGTTGGGTTTGTGTGAGTGCGTGTGTATGTGTGAGTTTATGCATGTTCTCTGGCAGACAAAGGCATAACAACCAAGACCTTTATTTTTTTGTTTTTCTGTTGTGTGTGCCTTTCTGTGGCTCATCAGGCATCTCTGTGATGAGTGACAGCATATCCTTTCCAAAATATTGTTTTTACATTATGATATTTTTCTTCTGAACGCAGCCCAAACATCTAACTGAGTTGGGGTCCACATGAGGCTTAGGCCCCGGATATTTTGTCCCTCCTCCACTGTCCCCCTCTCTTGTCAGAGCTGGTCATGAAGGACTATGGATATGACACAGTGACTCAGTAAAGTAGCTCAACACTCATGGAACAAAATATAACAATAAATTGCATTAATGTATTTGGAAAGCAGAAGGGCCAGGCATAGGTAGTTTGTCTGCACTATGAGTCATAGAAAGTCATTATCAGATGTCCCTCTACTTAATTTATGCCTTAAAAAGTCAAAAATATTGATATTATTTACGAAATCCACTTATTCCAAATTCCAACTAAAAAGCACAGTCGGTGGTCCCAATTAGTTCAGAATAGTGAAACTCTACTGTATTCACAATTGAGAATATGAATCAGCATCAGCTGTATAATTTAAAGGTGACATGAAAATTGGGTGGACTGGGATTCAAACCTGGATCTTCACCTTTTCGCAAGTGGTCACATTAATTATCATCTCCATGTATACCTGGTGACCTGATGCAGTCAATTATGTAAGTCCCTCACAGGGAGAGACATTTATTACACATTTATGTCACATGCCTTGCTTTGGTTTAATATGATGTAACCGATGCATGCATGTCTGAGGGACATTGCATTGGTTTAAAAATGGACACAGCAAAGCATAAAAATTAAATATTTCAGTTGAAAAAATTTATACACACATCTATGGTCTGAAGATAAGCAATAAGCTATAAACAACTCTCTGTGCAACTACTACACAAACAAAAGTTTAAAATTTGATTTGTCTGTATAAAGCAACAGTTTTATTTTATATTGAAAATTATTTCACCACTTCATTGTATTAATTGCAATAACTTTGAGATTATACTATATTTAAAAGTAATACATACTTTTTATTTTGAATATTTGTAGATTCACATTTCTGTGAAGTAACTCAGTTTTGTAACAAGTTACTGTTTAAATGTGGCTGAGTTTTCAATTAGTCCTCAAATTTAAATATTGTCTGAACATACAGGGTGGTCCATAAGTCTAGAAACACTCTGATAAAATCCAAATGGAGTATCAAACAAGAAAAAAAGAGTCTCTACACATTTGGAACAGGAAGGGGGAAACTTATAGGCTATGCCAACAACAAGGCAGGCATCTTGAAAGCCGCCATCTTGGATTCCAAAATTGCAAATAGGAAAGTGATCATGTGACATATCAAACAGATAGAGAATTTCACCAGAAAAACAATGACATTGTTATTTTAAACATAGCTTTATTCATTCTCGAGTTATAGCCAATTACTTGCGGCAACAATGGGACACAGGGCAGCATGCGTATTACATACTGAGAAGTCACAAAATGGAGTTTGAAATGGTGCAAAGTGATTATCCCATGCCTGATATGTTACATGTGTTTAAATACTATGTATCATTTACTCATGTTAACGTTTTAATCATTGTTTCCTTATCTGCAGGGTACAAAATGTCCTTGACATATGAAGAATGCATTGAAATCATCTTTATATCAGGAGAAAGAAGCATGCGATCATTGCTGAGGATTTCAACAGTCGTCACTCAACCAGTTAGCCCATCACTCACAGCGCAGTTGGCAAGCTTTTGGCCAAATTCTGAGCAACAGGTTCTGTCGCAGATAAACCAAAAGCTGAAAGACCAAAATCTGTCACCAATGAAGCAACAACAGTGAGTGTGTTGGCATAATTTAGCAAGGGTCCACAACAGAGTGCTCATCGCCATACTGTGAATTTTATCGCAGCACAAATGGCATCTGTACAAAGTTCAGCTGCTCCAACATCTGAACAAGGATGACCCAGACCGTTGAGTACAGTTTGCAGAATGGGTGACACAGCAGCTGCAGATAAACCCATGTTTCCCCTATCAGGTGCTGTTCAGTGATGAAGCCAATTTCTTTATCAATGGTGAAGTGAACAAGCAGAATCACAGATACTGGTCTGACACAAATCCACACTGGATTGATGCTTCCAGAATGGTCGACTCACAAAAAGTGATAGTCTGGTGTGGTCTGTGGGGATACCAAAGTCGTGGAACCTTTTTTTATCGATGATACGTTAACAGCCAACAGTTATCTGAGGTTATTGGATGAAGATGTGTTTCCCTCATTGTTAATGGAGAACGGGACATTTCCAGAATTCTTCCAGCATGATGGAGCCCCACCACATTATGGTCACAATGTGTAAGCATGCCTGGATGTGCAGTTCCCTCAAAAGTGAATTGGTCCTAGGGGTGCTGAGGAGTGGCCACCACATTCACCAGATTTAACTACTTTGGATTTTTATCTTTTGGGTCATGTCAAAGCACTGGTTTATTCTGTGAAAATACAGGATTTGCATCATCTAAAGCAGCACATTGTTGATGCGTGTGGTCAAATTCAGCCATATGTGTTGGTTAAAGTGCTTCAGGACTGAGTTCAGAGGATAGCATTAACAATCCAAAATAATGGACAACATATTGAGCCATTCCTATGACTGTTGGTGGTCTCTCAGGACTGTGTAACATTGTCATAATGTCACCTAAGACACATGCTGCCGATCGTCCCACTGCTGCCACATGTAACTGGCTATAACTCGATAATGAATAAAGCTATGTTTAAAATAACAATGTCATTGTTTTTCTGGTGAAATTCTCTATCTGTTTGATATGTTACAATACCACCTTCCCATTTGAAATTTTGGAGCTTCAAGATGGCCGCCATGTTGGTGGCATAGCCTATAAAGTTTCTCACTTTTTGTTCCTCATGTGTAGGGCCTTTTTCCCTTGTTTGCTACACCATTTGAATTTTATGAGGGTGTTCCCGGACTTTTGGACCACCCTGTATATTATACCCCTTCATGACAATAATAGAAAAAGAACATCATAGTCAAATTCTTAAACACACATCAGGAAGTGAATTATCATAGCAAAAATTAAACTTCTCAAACATGTGCATTGTAATAACTATTCTTATAGAATATGTGCACCTTTTAATTACAATATTAGACCTTGGTCATTATCCATATGGTTACATGAAATAAAAGATAATGTGTAAAAACTTTACTGCTCTCTGGCAGCAATGTAAAAATGAATTATGATTAAAACTTTCTTCAGTGCTCATTATCCAAGGTGAAGCACAACAGTTATGGTTGAAGTTTAAGTGAACGTTCAATCTCCTTAATGTAGCGCTCGGGAACTTTCTGGTGCCTGAAACAAGAGAGATGATGTCATATAAGGAAAAAATTGAGGACTGCTGCTGGAAAGACTTACACAAGTAATTAGGGTGTGTTACCTTAGATTATGTATTTTTTTACACATAAGATTTTTCACATTTTCTTCGTGAAGTAATCTTTCTTTATGCTGCTCCAAAGCCTCTTGATACATTTTCTCTCTCTCTCGATAACGTTGTATCTCTTTCTCTCTCATCTGCTTCAAAATGGCTTTTCTGTGCGCTGCAAGATCCTAAAAGTAATGAAAACACACAAAGATTTAAATTTATATTAGGTGCCCACAGGACAACAGACTACAAATAAAAATGACAAGTAGCTGTAGATGCAGTGGTTATAGACGTGACAATAACTGATCATTACTAACACTTTTTATCAATAAGTAGGGACAGTTATCAGAAGAAGCAGTTAATATCTGCTTGCTTTCTCAAAATTGACTAAGAAGCAAGGAAATATAAATTTACCTCTCTTTGTCCAATCAAGACATTCACTCAGACGTTGTACCAAAAAGTAATACACACAGACACATGTGGAAAGGAACAGGATTACATTGCCTATTAACCCAACAAGGAGGCGAGGTACTGGCAGTATTGACGTTGTGGGGCATGACTGTGAGTCGTGTCGGGATAGCTCAGTGGTAGATCGCTGGCCCGCAAAAGGCAAAGGTCCAAGGTTCGAGTCCAGATTCCAGCACACAATTTTAATCTGCCAGTAAGTTTCAACGTAACAACTGATTTGCAAGATTTTCTTACGTTGTTTTAGGTAGATTATGTGATGCATTAATCAGTTTGGAAAACATGGTCTCCTTATTTGGAAAAACAGCCAACTTATAATTTTTTAAAGATGAAAATAACAGTCTAGTTCGCCAAATTTGACAATTTATTACTTCAGGTAACCAGTTTTGCTCTCAGATTAGATCATCTTCAGACCTAGTCATCTGTAAAATACAATAAAAGACAATATGCTATAGAGGGAAACAGGTACACCATTAACAGCTATGATAAATTTACAAACAGAATTAAAAAATTACATAAAATATTATACCTCGCTGTAGATATTCAGGTGATGAGCGTCCAGCAACAGCTAACCAGTGAGAGAACACTGTGCATTATAAAGTATAAGCCCCACCCATCGCTTGCAGCAACAGCACATCATAAACCAACAAGGATCGTCATACATTAAAAGATATATATATATAAATAACCCATAATGGATATAAAAAGGCATTTTAATTAACTGTAAAACATAGTTGCCATGTCTATAATAAAGAATAATTGGTGATCCTGATGATGCCTGGAGTGATACAGAAGTGGCTGATATTCCAGAGAATCACGTACTTCAAGAATCTCATGATTCAGAATCTGAACAACACACAGGTTCAGATTCAACTTCAGATGGGGAAGAGCCTACAAGAAACTCCCAGGGGAGGACAGATGAAATCAGTTGAAGCGGTAAAACTTATTGTAGTAAAAATAATTTTCTTTGGGATGGCTGTCCGCGTACGACTCATAGTAGAAGACGGTTGCACAACATAATCTCCAAAACACCCGGTATTCATCGTGAATATAGAGACAAAATAAGTAGTGAATCGAGTGCATAAGATATTTGGAATCTTTTATTTGATGAAAACATTATGAACAAAATCATCGCATATACAAATCAGCGTTTAGAAAAATATAAATCCAAGTATTAAGACAAAAGTAATTGTTACGATGTAGATATTGTAGAGTTGAGAACATTGTTTGGTATGCTATATTACTCCGCAATTTTCAAAGAAAATCATGAGGACTTCATGAACTGGTACAGCTTCGATGGGACTGGTACAGACATATACAGGTCAATTATTTCTAAAAATAGACTGAAAACCTTGCTGCTAGCCTTACGCTTCGACGACCACACAACAAGAGAAGAAAGGTGCAAAACAGACCCTGCAGCTCCCATATCGGAGGTTTTTGATGCTTTTATTACAAATTCAATGAGTATTTACTGTATCGGCACATCAGCGTGTGTTTATGAAATGTTAGTAGCATTTCGTGGCTGTTGCAAATTCAAAATGTTTATGCCAAAGAAACCAGCCAAAAACGGTGTAAAAATTCTATGCCTCACAGATGCTGAAACAGGATACTTACATAATGCCTATATATACGTTGGAAAAGACCCAGACAGAAAATATTTGCCAGAAGAATATAAAATATTCAAGAAACCTAGTCAGGCCATTCTGAAACTTGCTGAACATATCATTGGGAGTAACAGAAACATAACAGCCGACAATTGGTTCACGTCAATAGAATTAGTACAGGAACTTCAAAGAAAAGGTCTGACATATGTGGGAACAATAAAGAAAAACCAAAAAGAAATAGCAGCAGCATTCAAAGCATTACCAACACGTCCAGTTGGATCTTCCTTATTTGGTTTCTGAGATGATCTAACATTGGTGTCATATGTACCGAAAAAATCTAAGGCAGTGATTCTCATTTCAAGTATGCACCATGATTGTACTGTAGATAGTATAACAAAGAAACCGGAAATAATTCTGTACTATAATGCCAACAAGTTTGGTGTGGACATACTGGATCGGCACTGCGCCAATTATAACACGGCACGAAGAACTCGACGATGGCCAATTGAGATTTTCTATCGACTGCTTGACATCGGTGGCTCAAATGCCTTCGTCATTTACAATACAGTCCACGAGCAAATAATATGGAGGTTTGATTTCCTAAAACAACTTACTGGACAGCTTGCACAACCAAATATGATGTGTCGTGCATACAATCACCACATACCACGAGAACTACGTGAAGTCATTCGCAGAATGTTGTAGAATGTAGCCAAACCATGTGTCAACAGTGCCAAATTAATTTGGACTAGTCTACACCTTTTTTATTTCATGAATTTATTACGTATAAAAAGCACTTCAATTAGGAAATTGTTAAAAAATCTTCAAAACAAGTTTGTTGCTATATTCAAAAGCATCTTTATTGCAGATGTATACTGAAACCAATTTGCGAATAATTCCTTCTGTTTGTTTTTGGTTTACAAAATAAAAAAGTATTCTCAAGTTGTCTTTTGTTTTCATTTTTTATTCACAACACTTTCAAGAAGCGTTGAAGCATTTGTACACATAAAAATGATGTTTAAAGCAGCAATAAATTAGCGCGGTCACCATAACCACACATGGCCTGTTAAGTTACAAATAATGACCTGGCCTGTAGAGGGTTAAAATAAATAGCTAAATCTAATGATTACAATTCCAGGGGCATTGACGTTTTGTTTAATAAATTTAAACAGAAGTCTTCACAATTTTCTACTGCAGCTGACAAGAAATTTATCAAAATGACATACATGGGTAACTTATCTGACAAGGTCAAAAAATTATTCAAAAATATGAACCTCCTGCAGAATAAGCTTAAGCATACTGTTGGTAATAATGAAGGCAAATTTCTTAACTCTGGTGTCTATAAGAGCCAATGCAATGACTGTAATAAACAGTACATTGGCCAAACAGGTCGCAATTTTCTCATTCGTTTTGAAGAACATATAACTGGTGTATCAGCTAATAAATCTGGTTTGGCCAACACCTACTGCAAAGGAAACATTCTGAAGGTCCCATGGAAATGAATTTTAAAGTCTTACACAAGGTACCTAAAGGGCTCTTACTAAATGTCCTTGAACAAACTGAAATTTTTTCACTTCATAAAAAACAACCATTGATATTATTAAATGAGCAATTGGATTTTGGGGAGAAACATTTTTACGATCTTTTTGATGACCTCCTGTAACACATATTGGCTCTTGTGCTACATTTCCTTTTACATTTTTTATTTGTTATTTTAGGGCTGACTTGTTTCTATCGTAACCATTTATGACTGCTGTTACACATCTCTGCTCTTTTGCTACACTTTGTCTTACATTTTTGTTATTAGTTATTTTATGTTTGACATGATCTTCGAGACAGTTCAAAATACTAGAATTTGTTACACAGCTCATATATTTTAACAACTTGACAAATTTATTGTTTTGATTGGTAGCCAATAATAAATTTTAAGTGTCTATGACATCAATGAATTTTGGGGCATTTTGCCCTTGTACATGCCAACATCGATCCTTGCTGCTATCGTGGCTCTTCTCCGCGGTGATGGACAGCGTTCCCTGCCCGTTACATCTCTGGCGCGAAGTCTGCTTCGCTGGTGTCCATACTAACCACTGATCTCTATACTACCTGGATGTTGAACTTCAGTTGTCTGACTGTGCCAGCCATAGATGTCCATATTTAATTTTTTGCCAAATTCAAATGTGGCTGCTAAAATACGTTTCAATTATGCTTCCATATTAGCCTGTTACATTACATTTTGATGTAAATTTCAAATCAAGAGGTAAGCAAGCAATTCATTGTCACATTATAACTGATGGAAATTGGTACGCCAAATTTAAACATGGCGGACAATGCGAAAATGTGTGGAAAACATCTGAATGTGAAGGCACGCTGCAGTTCTATGTTCAGAGTAATACATCCAGTTTCTATAGAGATCATTGGTGCTAACACCAGTCACCTCTGCAATCACAGCCTGTTTTCATGGTGACCAACTGCGATCCTGGCAGCTACATCTTTGGCACATCGTCTGCTTCACCACTGGCAAGACTTATCGATGTTTCCAAGATGCCGTATCCACGGCAACCATCTGCGTCCCTGTATTTCATCTTTACTTACACTCTGTCTTCAATTAGAATGTTATTATTATTAGCTGCCAATAGATGACAGATATTTCCTTGACAGTAAATTTCTTTTTATTGTCTAAGGCTTCAATTATTCTTTATTATAGACATGGCAACTATGTTTTACAGTTAAAAAAATGTGTTTTTATACTCATTATGTGTTATTTATATACACATATATATTTCTTGTCTTAACTTTTACTGTATGATGTTCCTCATTGGTTTATGATGTGCTGATGTTGCGACCAATGGGTGGAGCTTATCCTTTATAATGCACTGCGTTCTCTCACCGCACGCTCATCGCTTGAACATCTACAACAAGGTATACTGTTTTACGTAATTTTCTAATCCTGTTTCTAAATTTATGATAGCTATTAATGGTGTATCTGTTTCCCTCTATAGCATATTGTCTTTTATTGTATTTTACAGACTGCTATGTCTGAAGATGAACTAATCTGAGAGTGAAACCAGTTACCTGAAGTAATAAATTGTCAAATTTGGGGAACTAGAATATTATTTTCATCTTTATTCGATGAATGTTTCACCAACACAAGGTCAATTTCTTCTTGTATGTGCAGTTCACAAGTTTTCCTGTTTCTTTTATCATTGTCTTTCCTTTCATCCCTACCTCAGCCATTCATTCCAGTAGAGTTACAGAAAACAGAAGAATAATTACCATTTTTCATCTGTTACTTTCAGTTGGTTCACTAATGCCTTTACCAATAACAAAACTGTAATAATGGATAAGATATTTGTGAAGGCTGTTAAACTGAAACCTACTGAAATTTCACGCATTTTGTAGCCTCAAAATTTTCACAAAAAAAAAAAAACCAGTGGTTTATATTTCAGAAATAAGAAATGTGAAAAGTGCATTTTAAGTGAAATATATGGTCTAAAACACATAAAGAAATAAATGTACTGGAATACAGTGATCATTATTTGCAGCTTTCTACTGCATTAAGTTCTAGGTAGTACTCAACATTCTAATAGCCTTTTTTGGGCCACAAACATTTTATTTGCTGTAGCTTAATTCCCCCAAAAGATAAGTTCATAACACATAATGGAGTGAAAAATACCCCTAGTGTCCAGACGTTATAGTGGCATATGATATGTCCAGTTCATTTTACTACCAATATGCACTCCACAGAATTCAGTCACTTATATATTATTTCTATTATTTTCTTGATTGCCATAGGTCAAATTTATTTATCTCTCTTTTTTCAGTCATATAGAGAACTAAATAAAATAGGTCATACTTGAATTTAGTGAGTCCATTAGCATTAAACCAGTTAACCACTTCAAAGAGTACATTTCTCAAAAGAGATAGATTGGCTGGCCAGTACTTACCTTTGTGCTGTACCACTGATAGCGACAGAAATGAAGAAAAAAGAAAAATGTCGAAAAACGGTAAGCTTTCGTAACACAGTTCCTTCTTCAGGTAGGAGAGAAGGAAAGAAAAAAGGATGGGAACGGAAGGAGAAGGTAAATCACAAATTCGTGAATTACCTTTCCATTTTGTTCCCATCCATTTTCTTCCCTTCTCTCCCTCCCGAAGAAGGAACTGTGTTCCGAAAGTTTGTCCTTTTTGGTCCTTTTTCTTTTTTCTTCATTTGTGTCACTATCGGCGGTATAGTACAAAGGTAAGTACTGGTCAGCCAATCTATCTCTTTTGAAAAATAATTTATCATCTCTGAGGAGAATTTCCATCAGTGTACATTGTTTATGGACTCTTCAAAATTTTTTATCAGAGTTTCCGTTCATGAAGATTGTAGTATCATCAGCAAATGAAGTAAATTTACAGGGCAGGCTTGTGCACAATAGTGGATCATTTACAAATACAAAAACATCACTAGACCAAGATTTGAACCTTATGGTACACCACAGCTAATAGGGGTTGTAATGTATTTGGCCTGGAAAGTCTCGTTTGTTTGGATAAATGCAAAGTATGATACCATATTTGGTTGTGGTATTGAACCCTAATAATCCATATTTATATTATATAAGCATTTTATAAGACCACTAGCTGGTCACATTGATTTAATCAGTTTCATCACTTGGGTCTTCTAATAATCCAAACTTAATTAATTAATTATTGAAAGTCATAAGCTTAATGTTGGACAATAATGTGTTTGTTAATGAAATTAATAACTAACATTATATCATGTTTTCTGTAATGTATTTACCATAATGTAATACATTGCTGACTGTAAAATTGCACAATTGCTTTACTTTAACTATTTTAAATAATGTAAACATATATTAATACTGCGCTAATTGTTATTTACTTACGATCCTTTGTATTGTTTTGTTTTTATATGAAAATCATATCATTACATTTGTCATAATTTCTCATATCTTTTCTTGATGAACGATTCATTTATGTTCCATAAAAAAATTAGTAAAACTGTACTTAACTATTTCCATGTAGTAGAATGTTCTCGAAACTATAATATTTATTATTACATGCGAATTGGCGCGAACACAGTTAGTATGAAATTAGTATCTCTTTGAGTAGCCCGCATGAAGTTAGTTGTAAAGCAGTCTTACTTTTGTCATTATGTAGAACACAGTCAGCTAATATCATGTATTATGTGCTTCATCAAGATTAAATAAAAATACATAAAATGAAACGTGTCATATTGGTAGTTTCCATGACTTGGAAGAATCCGTCATCCTAATGTTGTCATAACTATTTAAAGGCAGATGAGCTATTAAAAGAATGAATTCTACCACTGAACAACCAAGACAACTAGGTGATGTATACAAAATGTGGTTTTAGTGTAATAGTAGTAGTATAAAAAAAACTATTATAGAGTCCATTCAAATTGGAGAGAGGTACCTCATAACTTATTTGAGCTGCTTAAAACTACTTTTTGATTCCAGTCCTGAAGATAGTATAGTACTCAGTTACTTGCAACACCATATATACCAACTAATTTGCTTTTTATGTAATAATGTGGTGATCTATGCAGTCAAAGGCATTTGATAAGTCACAGAAGACTCCAATTCACATTTTTGCAAGTGCATGCACTGCATCTTCAGTTTAACAGCCCTTCTGAAAGCCAATTATGCTGTTGCTTATAACTCTGTTCCTAATAAGATGTTCTGTAATTCTTCCATGCATTAATTTTTCAAACATTTCAGAGAAACCTACTATCAATAATGAAGTTAGATGGTAGTTTGTTAGCTCAGTTTTATCACCCTTCTTGTAAAGGGACTTCACAATCAAATATCTTTCATGAACAATGTCTTGTTGAATTGAAGCATCAAAAATATGGCACAGAATATAAGTTATCCATGGAAGGGCGTTGAGCCCACACTGTCGAGGTCAACTTGGTGCAAAATATCATGCGCCCCCACACTTACAAAGAGCTTCGTAGGTTCCTCAGCACCATTAACTACTACAGACGGCACTTGCCTAATGCGGCTGAGGTTCAGGCTCCCCTTATGGATGCGTTGGCTGGCAAACACAAGTCAGGTTACCATCCAGTTCCCTCGACAAACAAAATGACAGAATCGTTCAATAAACTCAAAGATCTACTTGCTTGAGCGATCACAGTTGCTCATCTGCATCCTGAAATGGAAGTCTTCCTCACAACTGACGCTAGCAACTTCGCCATCGGTGTGGTTCTTAGCCAGTCTCACGCCGGTGTAATCTCTCCCCTACAGTTCTTTTCCAAAAAATGCACAAAGGCCTTTTACAGAGAACTTCTTGCCATCTATGAGGCCATTAAACATTTCTGCACAGAACTTGAGGGTCGTCCTTTTTACGTTCTTAGTGATCATAAACCGCTGGCGGCTACCATAAAAAATCCTCCGGCTGACCCGTCCCCTCGGCGCTTCTGCTACCTGGACTACATTTTGCAATTCATGATGGACGTGAGTTACATTACAGGCATGGATAATGTAGTGGCGGACTTCCTCTCATGAATCAATGCCGTATCCACTGTCATCGATCTCTCCAACCTTTCTGCCTACAATCCACTGACGATGACCTCCTTGCCCTTATCTCAGACCCTTGCTCTTCCCTACATCCCATCTGCACCACCTATCTGGGCATAACCGGTGAGGTATGGTGTGACGACTCGCCAGGCAAACTCCGCCCCTTCATACCTCACTACCTTCGACGTCCCATTTTCCAGAGATTACACGAGCTCATGCACCCTGGTGTCAAGGTATCGACTCACCTGGTGTGTGAACATTTCGTTTGGCATGACATGACACGGGATTGCCAGGTGTGGGCCTGCTATTGTGTCGCGTGCCGGCACAACAAGCTCTTGTCTCACACCTCCCCTCCTCTTGGCTCATTCCCTACTCCGTCTGGCAGATTCCAGCATGTCCATTTGGACCTTGTTGGTCCTCTCCCACCGTTCGATGGTTAATGATACATCCTCTCAATGATCGATCACACCACGAGATGGATCGAAGCCACTCCTCTGCTTAATATCACTGCCAAGTCCATCACTCAGGCTTTCATTTCGTCCTGGATCACTCGCTTTGGCTGCTCCTCAGTCATCACTACTGACCAGGGACGCCAATTTGAGAGTGCCCTCTTCACCAATATCTGTCATCTTTGCGGCATTCGCCGGATCCACACCACCGCCTATCATCCTCAAAGTAACGAGCTGGTGGAGCGGTGGCATCGGACCCCAAGGCGGCCCTTTGATGTCATGGACCTCTTTGGCTCTACACCTTTCCTCTGGTCCTTCTTGGCCTGTGCTCAACCTACAAGGAGGACCTCCATGGCACTGTTGCAGAATTCATATACATGCAACAGCTCACCGTACATGGCGAGCTAGTCGCCCCATCTCCACCTCCATCACTCGAGGATCTCCCCACTCTAGTTGATCGAGTCCGCCACATCCTTGCTGTGTAGCCTCCCCGCCCTCCTGCCAGCCACTCTTCCCCTCCTGTAAGGGAACCTTCGGACCTGCAGACATGCAAGTTTGTGTTCTTGCGTGATGCCACCGTCCATCCGCCCTTACAGCCCCCTTACTCTGGCACTTATCCTGTCCTCCTTCAGGTGGTAATACCTACACTATCCTCCTTAATGGCATGCCCACCGCAGTCTCCATCAATCATCTTAAGCCTGCAAACCTCGATCCAGCTTCCTCTCCCGAGGTCGAGGCTACCCGCTCTTCCTTTTCTTCGTTCGAGGTCTCTCCTCCCCCTCCCTCCTGCGCGTCTCCCCTTTCCCCTTCACCATCGAGTCATGTAGCATCCTCAACCATTGACCCCTCTTCTCCTTCCTCCTCGTCCCCTCCTTCCCTCCGATCCCTGCTATCAATTCTCGGTCACTTTTCCCTGCCTCTCACTACTGAATTGTCCATCGTGGTGCGCCTAGGTGTGTTTGGATGTGGATATGTGTGAATGTGTGTGTATTTGTTTACCTTCCTTTTTGTCCCCTAAGGTAAGTCCTTCCACTCCTGGGATTGGAATGGCTCCTTTTCCACTTCCTTAAAACCCGTATCCTTCCCTTTCTCCTCTCCTTCCTTCCTCTTTTTCCCGAAGAAGCCACCACTGGTGGCGAAAGCTCGAATGTTTGTGTGTTTTTGTGTGTGTTTGGTGTTTCTGTCGACGAGCCTGTACTTTAGGTAAGTCAAAAATCTTTATTTTATACCTATTTTCCCACCTGGAAAGTCTCCTTCCACTGGTGGCGAAAGCTCGAATGTTTGTGTGTTTTTGTGTGTGTTTGGTGTTTCTGTCGACGAGCCTGTACTTTAGGTAAGTCAAAAATCTTTATTTTATACCTATTTTCCCACCTGGAAAGTCTCCTTCCATAATATTATATATATATATATAATAAGTCCAGGTTGGAATAAATAATATAGTGAGGACAGTTTACTACTCACCGCAAAGACGTGGCGACGAGCTGCGACAGGCACATACAAAAGACACACACATCCAACACATTCAGCTATCGGCCATGGTCTTCTTCAGAAATAGAGCACTCACGCAATCACACAGGCACACAACATAGTCATACAACCATCACCTCCGACTGCCACACTTCGAATCACGCTCTGCAGCGAATCCCCGATTCGCTGCAGAGCGTGATTCGAAGTGTGGCAGTCGGAGGTGATGGTTGTATGACTGTGTTGTGTGCCTGTGTGATTGCGTGAGTGCTCTATTTCTGAAGAAGGCCATGGCCGATAGCTGAATGTGTTGGATGTGTGTGTCTTTTGTATGTGCCTGTCGCAGCTCGTCGCCACGTCTTTGCGGTGAGTAGTAAACTGTCCTCACTATATTATATATATGTGTGTGTGTGTGTGTGTGTGTGTGTTATACACACACACACACACACACATTCACAACAGCGCCCTAACCCATTTATTACAAAATCCCATGGATTATAACAAATTTAATATCACAATCATAACTGGCTACAATACGGAACATTCATTCTTAATCCATCTTTTACTTTTTTCCTGTTACTCGCTTTAGTGTACTTGTATTTTAACAAATAACTATGTTATTACTACATTATACCTGTTCTTACCTGCAATCTCTTCAGCTGCTCCTGCCTTTCCTTTTCTGCTAGCTGCTCCTGTATCTTTTGCACTTTCTCAAATTCCTGCTTTTCCCGTGCAATTTCCAGTGCTTGTATGCGCTGTCTCTCTTTGACTTGTTCAGCAAGTGCCTTCTTAAGCTCCTCATCTGTCTGTGCTTTCTTGCGGACAGCTTCCAGTTCTCTTCGACGCCATTCACGTTCCATCTAGCATTTCAAGACCACAGAAAAAAAAAAGTCAATCATGGTTACCACAGAAGGAAGATGTAGAACAAAGTTGTTTTAGAGAAAAAGAAATGGAAGACAGAAACATGATAACACAGACACATTATCCTGTCTACCAGCAGGCTTTGACCCAGTTTTTTTATAGTGACAAGTTGCTTTGGTCTTACGAAAATGAGGATGCTAAACAGAGAGTGGATAGTTTCCCACTTACCACATCATGAACTGTGGTGGCATTGCCGCTGATTACACACTGCAGAAGGTTGTCTCCATACAACTTACCTGGCCAGAGACACTTCTGGGCCATTCTTCACATCCACTTTGCAACTATTTTGACTTTTGTTGCCGTTTTTTGGTCATGGACATTGTCATGTGTTTTAAACAGAGGACACAGCACCACAGATGATCATTCTAACCTCTTTCCATCAAGAGGTCCTCAGTCTCTTTCACACAGACCATTGCAATGACTTCTGCATAAAATTATTAGCCTGACATTGTGCGTATGGCTATGGCTGAATGGGGATGTTGTTAGGCTTGTTTCTGCTCATCTGAAGTGTGCTATTCACCAAGCCTTCCCGAATGCCCCCTTATCTGTGTGGCTGGTACTAGGACAGGCATTTAAATGTCCACATGAATTTTGCAGATCCTTTTCTGAACTCATTTTGGCTATTATTCTCAAAGTTTCCATACATGGTTTAGTGTTGATCTATGTCAACATCAGTCACAGTCACAGAGCTCTCCATTTTTTTTTTCTTTTTATTCCCTCCCTGCCCCTCCACCTGTCACATTAGTCACTCGTAATTGACCACAGTTTTATTCTCTAGAATTTGCTGATTTCTGTGCTCAGCATGGTATTTGTCACATGTTAGTGCCTTTGTTTCACCCCCAATCAATTGGGAAGGTGGTACATCTCTGAATATTTATGACCCCAATGAAGAAATATGTGGTTTATTCATCCCACAAAGCTGCCTTAGATTCTTGGCTTCCTACCATTACACATCAATTGAAGAGAAGAGCCCAGCCGGGCTCTTACACAGCCACCAGCTACAGTCACTACTCCATCTGCTGGAGCCCCCGCCAAGGAATCTGCAAACAGCTGTATGGTCACAACAGTTCAGCCAATAATGGACTCACACGAAAAGCTCATCACCTTAATCAAAAAAAGATCTGCTGGTATCACAGAGAATCTGGACATCAAGGACAGAAATGCATGCCACTATATGAGATGGGAAAAATGATAGGAGGTCAGTGACTTCAACTGGCTTTCCAAATAGCAACCATTAATTGTTTCATCACTGATCTCTACACCAAACTTCAGTTCTTGGAGGATACGGTGCAGAAGTCCCTGTTGATCCATCTATTTGTCTACTTCACCATAACTGTGATGGATATCATCTCTTGGCTACTAATGGATCTACAATAAAGGCATATGTTCATGTGACAGAAATGCTAAACCTTGGCATATATGCCATAAATTTGAGTGGTAATTTATTGTCATTTTACGGACTATTGCCCAACCTCAGACATAATCAAAAACTTGATAACACTGCCAAGTTAGCCAGTGAATGAAGAATATGTTGTGTTCTCACTATATGTAGAACTTCTCAAACAGTTCACTGAGATCACTATGCAGCTACCAATCTTAGCACCAGTACAACAGCCAACAGTTCATTATAGCTTTACAACATCCCAGACCACCAATCCACGTTTGACCACTCTGCTTAACACCCGAGAGACTGAAATTAGTTAAGAAAGAATTCTCTTTCATGCCTAGGCATAGCATCTCATGAACATTAAGCACCACCAGGGCCTCACCAGTGCATTTAGTCCTAGGAGGAACAACTGTTAGGATCTGTGTGGTTACTGTTGACAGCTAAACGTAAGGACAGTCCCAGACCGATACCCAGTACTGCACACTGATAGTCAAATTCTGGTCCAGAACAAATTTTCAGCTTCATCATTGAATTTATTTCAATGTTCTGTGACAGTAGATATGTTACAATATTTTAAATTCATAAATTTACGGCCGCTAAATTCCTACAGATGAGTCCAAAAATGATTTGCACTCAGGGCCAGGAAACCCTATCCTCCTTTCTTCAGAACCTCAATTCCTTCTCCCCCATCCACTTCACCTGGTCCTCCTCAACCTATCATGCCACATTCCTGGATGTCAAACTCCACCTCACTGATAGCTCCATCCACACTTCCGTCCATATTACACCTACCAACCACCAACAGTACCTACACTTTGATAGTTGCCATCCCTTCCACATCAAAAAATTGCTCCGTTACAGCCTGGCCACCCATGAATGGCATATCTGCAGTGACAAGAACTTCCTTTCTGAATATGCTGAGGGTCTCACAAAGGCCTTCACAGACAGAAACTACCCCCCAGACCTAATCCACAAACAGATCCCCCATGCCATATCCTCAGGCACCCCAAATCCTCCTCCTAACACCAGTAACCATCCACAAAAGAGCGCTCCCCTTGTCACCCAGTACTACCCTGGACTCGAACAACTTAATTACATCCTTTGCCGCCGGCCGCGGTGGCCGAGGAGACTGATGCGCTTCAGTCACGGTCTTCACGGCCACTACGGTCGGGGGTTCGAATCCCCCCTTGGGCATGGATATTTGTGCCGTTCTTAGGATAAGCTAGTTGGTAAGTAGTTTGTAAGTTTAGGGACTGATGACCCCGTAGTTAAGTCCCTTAAGCTTAACAAACATTTGAACATTTTGAACATCCTTTGCCAAGGTTTTGATTTTCTATCTCGTGCCCAGAAATGAGAGACATCCTGCCCAAGATCCTTCCCATCCCTCCTAAAGTGGTGTTCCGTCACCCTCCCAACCTCCACAACATCCTAGTTCATACTTATGCCTCCCCAAAACCCAGCTCACTGCCACCTCACCTATTTTGAGTCGTGCATGAATGTGTGATTGTGTGTTTGCATGTGGTCTTGTGTATGTGCAGTGTGCACGCATTTTATTTATGTATGTTTATTTTATTTTATTTTTCTCCCCTCACCCACCTCCCCAATCCATTCCTAAGTTGCATCTCATTATTCCCATCTAACCCATCCCCACCACCATGACGTACCCTAACTATCACCTCTCCCCTCCCCTCCCCTCCCCTCCCCTCCCCTCCCCTCCCGCCCCCGATTTACTCGCCGCAGAGCGTGATTCAAAGTGCTACTCAATCAATGCAGATGTAATTTTATCACCAAAGAGACAAGGTAGATGCCATATTTAACTATGACCAGAGACAATTCATGAACTGCAGTGATTTCTAGACATCACCAACTACTATCATTGTCATGTGTGGAACCATTGATTGTTAGCTGCTCCTATGAAAGATCTGTATTGTATTCTTAGATTGCAATACATGAATGTGTTGATCAATAAATGTTGCCAAGAAATTAACAACATTTTCATGAATGATAGGTTGCTTACTCACCATAGAAATGTACAATGTGTTGCCGAAAGGCATAAATAACAGAAAGCAACTTGATAGCTTTTGGCCATTAAGGTCTTCGTTGGTCGGAGAGACACAAACACATACACACACTCACACAGTCCCTTCCCTTCTTTCCGCACTGTCCATCAGACAGCAATGGCATAATCCCCCACCCGTGCTGTGCATCTCCCCCTCCCCTCCTGCTTCCTTCTCCTTACCACTTCATCACTCCCACCACTGGTTGCTCTTGCGCTGGCCGCGGTGGCCGAGCATTCTGCGACGTACCAGTCATGGTCTGCACGGCCGCTGATGTTGGGGGTTCGAATCCCCTTTTGAAGATGGATGTTTGTGCCGTCTTTAGTATAAGCTAGTTCATAAGTAATTTGTAAGTTTAAAGACTAATGACCATGTAGTTAAGATCCATAAGCTCTACAAACATTTGAACATTTGTTGCTCTTGCCTCGGCCATGCTGAGTTTCGCAGACAGGCCACAGTGGCCGAAGATGGCAGTCATGTTTCTGTGAGTGTGTGTATGTGTGTGTGTGTGTCTCTCTATGACTGATGAAGGCTTTAATGGCTGAAAACTATCAAGTTGTTTTCTGTTATTTGTGCCTTTCCATGACTCATCGGACACCTCTGTGGTGAGTAAGCAACCTATCCTTCATGAAAATATTGTTTAATCCTTCCTGGAATTTCCATTGTTTGATTTTGCCATAAAATTAATTTTTCACAGGTTACAACAGTAGCTTCAACTGGATATAGCAATTGTGAAGAAACGTGGAATCTCTTTCTGACCATATTAAGGCCACAGTTGACACAAGAGGTGGTACTGAATGGTACCAGCAGGATTCCTCCTAGTGTTGAACATTTTCTTCTTTTTCCAGTGAACTTATTTCCCAGGACAAAATTCTACACTGATGTCTCAATTATATGAGTTATACCCAAGATCTGAAGTGTTTTTATACCTCCAAAATGACATCAATCTATTTTGAAGAAGTGTGTAATAACTTCTTTTTCCATAGAATTATCTATAATGTGGGTATTGTTATTTTTTACTAAGACTTTTCTTTGGCAAAATTAAAACTTCAGTGTATAAAGTAGTGGTCCATGGTGTGGGTTCCTGTAGTCATTTCCTAGTTCACGAACCATGGGCCACCTATGAGTGGCCAAGTAAGTGGTCCTGACAGTTGGGATACCAGTTACTTTGGAATAAGGTTGGGTATCTCGGACATTTTCAGAGTCGTGGCCACCTCTGTGCTCAAACGGCAAAGACTATCCCCCTATATGGGGGTAAAACTCAATGGGAGCCTGGGCAAGTAAGGCTAGCAACCAGCTTCCCCGGTACTTTGATTGGATGCTGGCAACAATCAGAGTAAAATGCCTCAGGCCTTTGGAAATGATGGAGTCCCACCTTCAATTGACAGTCGATCTGGAATGAGATGGGGAGCTATTAATATCAATGGGAGCCAATGGGAAGAAGTTAGAACTGACAGAGGCTGCAAGTAAGATGGGGTTAGATGTTTTAGCAGTTAGTGACGTTTGGGTAAGGAGAAAGAAAGAAGATAAAGTGGGAGAAACAAGGTCTACCTGTCAGGAAATCAGAGTAGGAGGAGCAAAGAGGAGTGTAGTGTTTCACATCAGAAAAGCAATCAAACCCAGCATCATTGCAATAAGGTATATGAATGAATGACTGATGTGGATAGATTTGGCCGTCTCCAGAAAGAAAATCAGGATTGTGTCAGTTTAATTGCCCTGTGAAAGGATAGATCAAAATACATGGACAGATTTTACAGATTTTGCAATGCACTATGTGATGTAGTCGTTAGAGTAAAGGATAAGGACAGTGTTTCGCTCGTGGATAGGAAATCGAACAGAAGGGTATGAAAAAGTTATGGGTAAGTGTGGAGAGGATATGGAGGCCAACTAGGATGGAAAACAGCTATTGGGGTCAATCCATATGAAGTGGTACAATAAAAATTAAGTTGGTTGCTTGACCATTTTTAAATATTTTAATTTTTTTATATGTAATTGCCCTATATTTGAGAAGTTCAAAACAGTTTTTTAAGGTAATTTATCTTGCACCTTTACTGGATGGTGGCCATTTTTATTTGTCAGCGTGCGCCGATTTTTCAGTCTGGAGACATTAGCGAAAATTTGAATATCTCTGCACTGGGTTAAGTTACAACATTGCAATTGACATGATTGTTTTTAGAAAAGTGTCCTCTACAACATTGTCTATTACATAAAATACCCTAAATTCAAAAATAACCAGTCAAAATTATCTCCAAAATTTGGTATCAAAATTTTCAAAAATCCACTTTTTAGGCCCAAAAATAACAAACAAGGAGTGACTTATGAGAGTCTATTTTTTCCAGTAGTTAGATATCATACACTATTAGCCTCATATAGAGCAATAACACTTACAAATGTTTCCTTAATTTTTTATGAATTTTTGAAATTTGAAAATTTTCATTATTTGTAAAGTTTGAGGCTAATTATCTCAGATGGGACTGAATATAAAAATATGATTTTTGCACAGTTTGTACACCTATATGATAGCAACATGCTGTAAAAATTTCAACATTGATATCTGAGTGTGAACCAAGACATGAATGTTTGAAAATGAGGAAATAATTCACATTACTATACAACTGATCTTATGGCTGTTACCTATTCATGTGTGATATTGGTGGAATATAATCAATTATTATTGAAGCAAGGTACTGAATTATATACAAAAAGTGGAGACATCACTGAAATTAACATTTATGTTATTTTGACATACGGCATTTAAAATAAATTAATTGAGAAATTAACATCCTTCGAGATGCGACTATTCGTGAACCTGGTGGTGAATGTTAAAAACACTTATTTCTTCTGACAGCTTCTGTGATGTAGAATAAGACCTCCCAGTTGCTGTGGTAAGTTCCAGCTCTGAAAGTTTCCTTAAAACATTTTTCATTGGTATCCAAACGTTGTCGCTATTAGATTTCTTGAATGATGCTCTTGCGCCAGCAGGGTGGTAAAAATGCACAAAAATGTCATTGTTTTCCAAACTTATCGTTTCAACCTCGGCAAGCCACCACTGTCCATCACACACACATGCTACTATGCCATTCAACGTTAAAGAGAGAGATGTAATTTTACTGACACATTTTCCACTTCTGATGTTACATAGCATTTTTTCAAGTTTTTTGTAACTGAACCATAAACTGTTTTATGACACACTTCACTTGTTATCTGTCCAACAGAGCACTGTTCATCCATGTTATTACATTCCAGTTAATCTCTCAAAATTAATTACAAATTATACACAAAACAAAGCACACAACACATTCTACACTCTTGAAGTATGTACATTCACTCTAACAGAGGTTTCAGAACAGACTGACTACAGCAATGCCACACCCAGTAGTAAGGTACTTCTACAATGCCACACCCAGCAATAATGTAATTCTTTATTGTCAATAAACCTAAATGTAAATGGGCATTTTTATTACAATAGAACACAACCAAAAGCTCCTGTTATGTAATATTGTATTATTAAAAATAAATAAACTAAATGAATATTGTGTGATATATTTAGTTAACACTATGTCACAATTAAATTTTATTACAATGATACAATAAACCATTTAAATAGGCAACAGTCATAATAACTGTTGTAGTGTCATAAGAATTATTTCTTCATTTTCAAAAATTCATATCTTTGTTCACACTCAGATATCAATGTTGAAATTTTTACAGTACATTGCTATCATATAGGTGTACAAACTGTGCAAAAATCATATTTTTATTTTCAGTCCCATCCGAGATAACTAGCCTCAAACTTTACAAAAAATGAAAATTTTCAAATTTCAAAAATTCATAAAAAATTAAGGAAACATTTGTAAGTGTTCTTGCTCTATATGAGGCTAGCAGTGTATGATATCTAACTGCAGGAAAAAATAGACTCTCATAAGTCACTCCTTGTATGTTATTATTGGACCTAAAAAGTGGATTTTTGAAAATTTGGATACCAAACTTTGGAGGTCATTTTGACTGGTTCTTTTTGAATTTAGAGTATTTTGTGTAATAGACAATGTTGTAGAGGACACTTTTCTAAAAACAATCATGTCAATTGCAATGTTGTAACTTAACCCAGTGCCGAGATATTCAAATTTTCGCTAATGTCTCCAGACTGAAAAATCGGCACACGCTGACAAATAAAAATGGCCGCCATTCAGTAAAGGTGCAAGATAAATTACTGTAAAAAACTGTTTTGAACTTATCAAATATAGGACAATCACATATAAAAAAATTAAAATATTTAAAAATGGTCAAGCAACCATCCCTGTACCACTTCATATGGATTGACCCATTGGATTTCTGTGCCAGTATGGGCTCAGTTATCACAAACTCATTTTTAATGCATAAGAACCTTCACCAGCATACTTGGCAAGACAGGGGAACCAGATTTGTCATTAATTATATAATAATAAATTAGGAATTCAAAAAGGCAGTGAGGGAGACATGTGTTTTCAGTGGTTTCCTTGATGATACTTATCATTATTTAATCTGCAGTGAAACTGTTTTTGTGAGGCCAAAAGTGCAGAAAGTCAGGTCCATATGAAGAAGGATAAGCATGGAGAAGCTATAGGACAAGAAAATCAGGCACAAATATATAACAATGCTCTCAGAAAGGTACCAGTTAGTTGAAAGTAATCATTTACAGCCATTGAAAGAGGAACGGACAAGGTACAGGAACACAATACTAGAAGTGGCTAGAGAATGCCTTACAAGAATGAAGGAAGAAGCAGACAGCTTGGTGAAATGACACAATCAAGGCAGCCTGTAAAAGTAAAAAGAAGACATTTCAAAATTGGCTCCATTCTAGAACCCAGGCAGCAGATAAAGTAATGGTGAAGAAAGGAATAAGACCAAACAGATAACTGTAGAATCCAAGCAAAAATTATGGGAAGACTTTGGAAATAAGCTATAAACTCTGGGTCAAGCCACAGAAAAACCATTCTGGAGTGTAAGTAGCAGTCTTCAAATGGGAGCAAAGAAGGAATTGACAAGTGTTTTTGACATTTCAGGAAAGCTGCTAGTGAATCCTGTGGTTGCCTTGGGCAGATGGAACGAATATTTTGAAGAGTTGCTCCATATAGGTGAAAAGTTCAATTGTGTATCAGAGTTTGAAGTACAAATTACAGGAATTATGATGGAAACATGATCACATTTGAGAAAGTGAAGAGAATGCTCAAAAGATTGCCGTGCAATAAAGTGGCTGAGGTAGATGAATTTAAGTGGAAACTCATCAAATACAGTGGAACATCCGGTATCAATCATTACACAGGATAACTGTTATGGCACAAGGGCCAAGACAGGTTCAATCTGACTGGATGAAAGCAATAATCACACCAGTTTTCAAGCATAGAAACAGGAAAGATTTAATAATTACAGAAGTATATCTTTAATTAGAATTGTGGGCAAAATATTCTCAGGTATTGTTGAAAGGAAAATGTGAGAATTTGTGGAAGACAAGTTGGATGAAAATCAGTGTGGGTTTAGGCTTCTTGGAGGCTGCCAGGCACAGATCTTTAGCTTATGATAGATAATGGAGGGAGGCAATGAGTGGAACAGGAAATTGTATCTATGTTTCATAGATCTAGAAAAGGCTTATCAACATGTTCCTGGGAAGAAGCTATTGTCAGTTCTCCTAGATCATGGAATAGGAGGCAAACTGAAGGTCTTTATATAGATACTCAGGTAGCAGTTAAGAGTTTATGGTAAATTGAGTTCATGGTTCACAGTAGTTTCAGGAGTAAGACAAGGCTGTAACCTGTCATCACTGCTGTTCATACTACAGTATTTATTGATCATATGTTGAATACAATAGATGTGTAGGGTGAGATTAAAATAGGTGAAAAGAAAATAAGCAGTCTCTCATATGTGGTCAACTTAGTTGTGATGGTAGATTTGATTGGAATGTTAACATCTATTAAACAAGCAAACATTGACACAGTAATATGATATTTACAAGATTATTTTCAGGTTGTAAAAAAATGGCACTGCTTTTTGACAGGTAATGGAAGCCAATTTATAAATAATGAATTTAAAACCTTCTTAGCATGGGGAAAAGTGAAGCATGTCACAATGTCCAAATACCATCCTAAATAAAACCCTTGTGAAAAAATAATGAAAGAGATAAAATGGTTATGTAAAACACATTATTTGAGGAAACATAGACTGGGCAACATCAATCCCTGACTTTGATGAAATGCTTAATGAACTACATCACATGACAACAAATCTAGCACCAATGGAGACGGTAAATAAAAAGTTCATAGGCGAGCCTTTGTTGAAATTATTTCCATGGGTACCTACAATCAAGCACTCAGTGGCAGACTCAGAATGACAAGTTACACAACAACTGCAACATGCAGAGATTTGAAAGTGTAAATAAATCATCAGTAATACCTTTATATTACATAGGCGTTTTGGTACTTGTACGTGAGTTTCCACATAGCTCAGACTTAAAAAAGGAGACAAACACCTTTTTTCCTCGCTATAGTGCTCCATATAAAATAATTAGTATACTACATCCTAAAGCAGTGTTCCTAGTTGATCATAGAATAGACAAAGGATTATACAATATAGAGTCTATAAAACAATTTAAAAAGAGAATGATACTACATGAAACTTGAGACTTATGGCAAGTTAGGGAACTTGCAGCCCCCGAGTCTCAGCAAAGTGTTGTATTTTTTCTTATTTAGATTCCTATATAACACACCCTACTCTCTTCCTAGTGCATTAACTTTCATATTCTCCTACTATCTCTATCATTCATAATATGGATATTTATGATAATTGAGGATTACTGACTTCATAAGAGGCCAAAGAATACTTTTGTAATTTTACAAGAGGAAATTTTATAAGCTTTCTATAAATGTCATTAGTAATAACAATGAGAGGGTTATTCACTCACCACTGGTTTGTAATAGTGGTGATTGGAATTCTCCTTTGGAGGTTCCTGGAGGTGAAGCAATAATGTGTCATTCTGTAGGGTCTGTTAACACCATATACAAACATTTAGTTGCCCTCCAGTGTCATTGTGAAATACCAGAAGGGACAGGGGTTTTTGGCAAAAGGGGGTGGGAACAGTTTCCTTTTTGGGGGGAGGGGGAGGAGTACATTCTTTATTTCTTCTACTCCAATCTCTTGTCTTTCATTTAATACTTCTCTACATGAGGACCTATCTATCTACTCTTTCCACAATGCATATATGTTTATGGCTAAGACCCTTCTTATCTCCATGTCACTTTCTTTGGGGGAAGGGGAGCAGCTTGTCTTCAACCCCCAGTGATTCTGCTTGCAAGGGATGCCAGGGGGCCTAAAGCGTTTACAGAAACACACATATTCACACAATATTCTACACAGCACATTTATAATTTAACACTGCTGTACAACAGAACAACTGTACATATTCAAAAGAAAAATAAGTATTCAAAAAAAAAAAAAAAAAAAAAAAAAAAAAAAAAAGTTGAAGTTTTACTCACTCATCATACTCGTTTAAGAGTTGAGGAAGATAAAAGGAGGAAGGACCAACTTACCAAGAGAATAAGTACAATGACTGTGTTATTTCATTAGGGTGATACTAAAGTGGTGAATTGCAGAGGTACCTGAAGAAACCAGAATACTTATGAACGCAGTCTCTACGGAGGTAAAGATGTAAGATGTCAAGGAATAAGAAAGATATCACAGGCCATGCAAATTCTATATATTCAGTTATACAGGGATCAAGAAGGAGGAGAGTTTGGTTGGAATGGTCAGACCTAGAGGCAGGCAGATGCCTAGAGAAAGTACCTAATCCACAATGGGGTTGAGCAAGGCAATGACCCTGCCAATTGCCATAATGTTGTAGAGGACAGTAGAGTAGCAGTAGTAGATATCAGAGGCATAGGTATGTGTGACCAACAGCACCCTCAATAGGCATGTGAGGGGTGTGATCTGAGGTGATAATGGTTTGCTCCAGGCAGGAAGTTAAAAGAGACCTACCTACCATAAAAGAAATATAAATGTATTGTGCTTGTTGTAATGTTTTACATGACAAATTATATCATACAAACAATTGACATAAAAGATTACTTTACATAATGAATAATGATTCAAGCTCCGATCATAAAGGGCGAATGTCAATAAATCTGTATAGTAGAGAAATCATACTCAAATGTGAAACCCTCTGTAATGGACAAATGTGTTTAAGTTAGGTAATAAAAGTTAAGAAAGAGAGATGTTTAATAATAACGTAGGTAGGTAACAAAACAAAGTCAATATGAAGAGTGAATTATACTGTCAGTGACTAAGAAAGAACAATGAAAACACAAATAGTAACACAACCATAGTCAGACTTATGAGCATACTGTATACTAGCAGTGCTCTTCATAGAGCAAATAAAAAATATACTTTTTTTGCATTAAAGTTAAATGCTGAAGTTTGATGAAAAATGTAAATAATGTGAAATCAGAATTTTGTTTTAATAATGTAATGAGTATCTAATTGTAATGAGTAACATTTCATGGATAACAGTGGGGTTGTGTAGTGTAACCACCAATTTTTGGTTCCATTGTGGATGAATTTGCACCATGAGATGTTCATATGCATAAAAATCAAGCTTCGGGGTAGTCAACGCTCACATACTGTGTGGCTGCCACATGTTTGCACAAGGCCACAGCTGTGGATAGTTGTGAGTGGGCCACGAAGCTGCTACTAACTATGGCAGCTGTCACAGTGTGGGTGGCCAAGGAGTAATCCACTCTACCCTTCCTGAGATGCCCCAAGGAATGTTGTAGCATATATACATAGATCTTTATTCATTATATGTATGCAATGTTCTTTTGTTATAAACAACTAGCAAAAGTGTCACTATAAAATGTGATTATGAAATGTCATTCACAACTTTTGATGTATTTGAAGAATCTGTACGGTGTGTTATACAAAATATATTTGTTGAATGGGGCTACAGTTATCATTCAGTAGAGCAACAATGGCTTTTCCTTCTTGCTGAAATTAAACCTGCATGTGAGTAGAAGATGAAGTCAAAATTTTTCCATGAAGGGCTGGTGAGGTGACTTAATTAACAGAGCCCTCTCTCTCTGAGAAGAATTTGAAATATTGAAGGTGAATTGAAAGTAGAAGTGGCAAAGAATTGGAAGACTTAAAATATTTAAATTACATGAAAGTCTGACTTTGAGGGACACTAGTCTTGGATAACATCCAGCCTTGGTTCTGTAGTTACACTTCAGTGAATACATCAGTCCTAGTTTAGTTGTCTCTTTGTTGTAAGGTGTTTTATGCTGTGTTTATACATTACCTCGTCTTGTACTCTCTGGGAATATATTTCTTCCATTTTTTCTTCAAGATCCTGTTGTCGTTCTTGCAAAGAACGTAATCGGGCCATTTCCTGTTCTTTTGCCAGCCTTAACTTCTCTTGCTGTTGTTGTCGAGATCTATGATCAGCAGCCTTTCGGCATAAGTATTCCTGAACCTGTGAAAGGAATCATTTGTTAAGAGGCATTATGGGAATCATATGGAGTATCTGTGTATAAAATATTGATATAAAAACTGTCAATACATTATTAATTGTAAAATGAAAGACAACAACATACCTGCAATTCTTCCACTGACAATTCATATAAAATAGGTTTCACCAAGGCTTAACACTAAATAAATGAATAGATCATAGCTGATTTCCATCTATGAATATGTACAACAACTCACTGATTTGATTTTGCCTGTTGGATGCTTCAGTTAGTTTGTTGTTTCCATGCTCCACAAATCATTGGCTTTATTTTTACCAGAATGATGCCAATAAAGTTAATTTATAGGTTATGTAAAGGGCAATGAAGATGGCCAAGGCAATTACGTCACTGTATGAGAAAATTCAATTGGCCTGGATGTAGCTGCCAAATGTGTTCTTTGTTAGGTTTTCTAGAAATGAACATGATAGGGATACAAAAATATAACATTGGATGGTAGCAAGGCTTCAACCAGAATTAACGACTCAGCAGTCTTTTGGGCTAACATTTTTTGCTAGTTCAGCTTCAGATAATCAAACAAAAAACATGCTTAATGACACTGCCTGTGGCAGGCTGCTTGAATTCTTGAACTGTTGCATACAGTGACCTGTTTGATTAACTTCAATGATTAAATTAAAAATGGCACAATGCACTGAATTATTATTATTGTCAAATTGTCATAATTATATTTGCACCTCTCCATCAACATCTATAACTGAGGATCTAGATGTCTTGTCTTGGAGACTGTCGATGGACAAAGCCATGGTGTTATTGCACTTATGGGATTCTCCCAACCATGTGATAAGGACTATTCCAATGATGAAACAAGTGATTGATGGTATGAGGAACTGTATTACAAAAACATGCTACAGTAGTATATCTGAACAGACCCACAGCTTGGATTACACTGAACTATTTGACAGTCCCAGAGATATTGTGTGTCATCTTTTAGATGGCAGAGCTCTCCATAGTCCTAAATTACAAGAAGTCAGTAAATATTTGGAGGCTTCAGCTGGCAGTCATTGTGTTATTTCCACAACCACATTACTAGCTGTTACTAGCTGACAGTACTGCATGAGGTAGCATCTGTTGCTTGCTTTGTTACTGTTTTACATACCATATTATTGTCCAAAACTTTATTAAAATAAGTGATGATGCAGATGAGGCCCATGTCAGGGGTCACCTACAAAATAAAGTTTCTGATAGGTCTTTTATTTCAGTTTCATATACAAACAACATGTAAACAATGTGTGCAACTTCTGCTTTCACAGTTTATGGTGGTGACATTGCATGGGGCAGGTGTGGTATGGCTTATGGTGGGACAACTTATCAGCCCTTGTCATTATAAGTAAAGTACATCACTGGCTGGTGACCATGTTTGTACTTTCCAGATAAGAATTTGGAAGCAAGAAGCGTCAATATACATACATAAATAGCAACTGAATAATAAACTACTTTTAAAACATTCTAATTGTAGTTTATTTACCACAAAATTCTGAATGTCATATTTTTGTTTTATGATCCTGTTGGTGAAGATACAAACCTGCTTGCATTGAATAACATATAAATCTTTGATATAAAATTGAATTACAGCCATAAACTACTCTAGAAGTTACTAAAACCAACACACATTACTTAAAAAAGCATTTAAAGATATTATGAAGCCTTAAATTCAATTGAATGAAAACATTTTTCACTTGCCTTTAGTTCTAGCTCCTGAATTTCAAGTCGCTTTTTCTCTTGTAGTTCCAGCAATTGTCTGTTGACTTGATCAAGTCCCTTTTTCATTTCTTCTTGTTCTTTTTCTTTTTTGCGTACAGCTTCTTCTTCTTCTATTTTCATCTGAACTCTCAGTTTGTTCATCAGCTCACTCTCCTGAAGGAAATTGAATGAATCTTGTGAAACTAAATAAAATATTTACAGTACATTAATTTATCATGAACACTGAATAGATCTTATAATTGCCAATAAATCTATATAGCATCATTAGTGTGATTACAGAAGAACAGTCTTAAGCAGGCATCTGAAACAAACTATTATCTCCCTCTGGGCTCTTGGTTCTTTTGTGGGTATGTGCATGGTGAGCATGGGGCCCCCAGCTAATGCAGTCCTTGTTCCTTCTTTTCTCCCTAAACTGCATTTCCTTTCCCTTCCCCTCCTTTCCTCTCCTCACTCCTTTCCCTCCCCACTGAGGGACTGAAGACCTTAGCAGTTTGCCTTTTCGTATAGAGTTCTTCTACAGTAGCAAGGGAGTAAAATAAAAACTAGCAGATAAAAAATGGGACAGTACATCACTGAAAGTTCAGAATCAAATGATGTCACACAACATTAAAAGAACCAAGAAATTAACAATACCAATAATTGACAACAGAAATGATTAAAATCAACAGGGAACAGCTGATGACTTCAAAGTGATATGGTCAGCTTGTAATGCAACTGTGCTGTGAAGTTACAGACACATACATGCACTGCAGCAAGTGCAAGGAATCTCATCAAGTTACATGTCTTGAAATTACGCAGCTGCCTAAAAATGTAGCACAGAAAAACAATACTTCTTGGTGCAGTGTTTGTCGTCAATCAATGCAAGGAAATACTGTGATGAGTAATTGTGACAAACTGCAGTGCATTTATTTATCTTTCCCATTCAAACTCAGAAAATACATTCATCTTTGTAATGTCTTGCTAAATAAAATTTAAAAAGGAAAAGAAAAAAAACATAGAGAGAATTGAACAATATATTTACTGACATGTCCTGTAACATCAGAGCCTTTTTACCATCCTTAAAATTTTTTTGTAATATTCATAAAATGATTTTCAATAAAAGTGATGTTTGGGAAACCAGTGGCTTATTTACAAGTATTTATCTGCCACTTATGAATCCAATGAATACATTCACTTTGTGGTGGCTTGCAAACAGCAGGCACAATGAGCTTTCTGGGATTGTGGAGGAAATATCTTAAGTGACATAAACAAATGTCTGAGTGATCTAGACATACAGCTGAAATCTCTCTCACACACACACAGGGTAAACAAATGCACACACACCCACACATTCACACAGTGTGTGGGTGTGGGTGTGCTTGCATTTGTTTAACCTCCTTTTTTTCCCCCCCAAGGTAAGTCTTTTATGTCCCGGGATTGGAATGACTCCTTACCCACTCCCTTAAAACCCTCATCATTTCCTTTTCCCTCTCCTTCCCTTCTGCCTGATGAAGCAGCTAGGCTGCGAAAGCTAGCGTTTGTATATGTGTGTGTGTTTTCATTTGTTACTCCTTCACCTGGTAAGTAGACTTCATCTATTTAACAGATGACTTACCCAGAAGTGGAAAAGGAGTCATTCCAATTCCAGGAGCGGAAGGACTTACCTTCTGGGATTGGAATGACTCCTTTTCCACATCCTTAAAACCCATATCCTTCCCTTTCTCCTCTCTTTTCTTCCTCTTTTCCTGAAGAAGCAACCAACGGTTGCGAAATCTTCTATGTGTGTTTGTGTGTGATTTTATTTGTGTCTGTCGACAAGCCTGTCCTTTGGGTAAGTCATCCGTTTTCTATTTTTTATATTTGTTTATCCCACCAGGAAAGTTTCCAACCCTCATAATTTCCTTTTCCCTCTATTTATTTGTGCTACTATCACTAACTGTGCTCCTTCGCCTGGTAAGTAATCTTCATCTACTTTATACATACAAACACACTAATGTTTATCTTTGGGCCAATATATTTGGAGCCAGCTTTTTTTGAGCTCCGTCGGCCATGCAATAGTTTAGTCTGGATTTGTACTTGAAGCGAGTAACAATAAAGTACATTTCTAGCTCATTAAAATGTGGTATCTCTGTGGCTCAAACCCCTCTCAACCCCTATACTGGTGACCCCGAGTTTCTTTTTATATTCATTCAACCACACAAGTGAAATCTGCAACTTTCACCCCGGTTTTTCACCAAAAATATGACATGCCACCAGCCAACAATCAACGGCCATAATGACTTCGCCCGGATTTCACTTCAATGCTCTACATATTCCACGAGTGCCTAATCTGCATGGTACAATGAGTGCTTCATCTTTGACCTCGCCGCATCATTTTTCGCAAGATTTTTTCGCCACTCCGCTTCCTACGAGTGCAGCCACGTATTGTGACAAATCTGGCTTTGCTACGCCCAATGTGCCTCGTCATGTTTTGCCACATGTGCAACAAACATTCCAAGCAATACCGTTGCTGCAAGTTTCGCGCAACAGTCTTACCCATGTGTGAACAGTGAAAGTGTTGTTGCTTCAAACTACCACCACAATGACTTTGCATTTTCACATCCTGTGTCCTGTGACAATGTTTTTTATGTGAAGCCATGTGCTGCGTCAAGTGATGCGTCTGCCATGCCCCGACCACAACAGTCTGTTCTGCACTCGCACATGACTGACAAATTCAGACACTCATGACCGCCCGTTTATGTAGCACATTCCAGTGCCTCTGTCGCATCGGTCTACAATGCTGTCAGGCCGAACCATGTTTCCAACCTACCGCTCTCCTTTCCTGTCCTGCTGGGACATCTGCCGCACCGCATGAACTTCTTTCCTCACCTCAACAAGTGTGCTGTGATTCCAATTTCGCCGAGGCTTTATTTCCGACACCCTGTCAGTGCTTTCAAATTGCAGACAGAATCTATGATGCCCACTCTACGCTGCATTACAAGCCTAACTGCCCTACTGTCGTTCGAGGTTGCTCCCGCAACGTAGATGACACTCGCAAGTCACCTTACTCGTCTCACCACCCACTTGCTGCCTGAGTTCCCATCTCCTTCGCCGATGTTCAAGCTTGCCACCATGCAGCTAGTTATTACGACTCGATGAGTAACTTCAAAGGATAGTCACACCCAGGTCAGCACTTGTGTTCCCCCCACTAGTGTTATTAGTGACGTGGCGCCCATGTGCAAGGTTCCCAGTGCTTGTGATAATTCTGTTTCCCCACGCCACTACTACGCGAACGCTTGTAAACAAAACTTGGTTTCTATGCCAACGCCTCACTCAGATGCACTGCCAGCGCCTCGTCCTACCCTAGCAGCCGCCTCCCACATTACACATTTTCCTCCCGCGCAACGATCTTCTTCTGTATGCTGCTCTCCCACCCTGCTGGTCAAACATGAATCCGAAACTACAATTTCTCCAACTCGCACGACTCCGCCTGAGCGTGTTCATCTTGGAAACTGCTCGAACACATCTCATGCGCCGCCATCTTGTGCTCGTGTGAAAATGCCTCTCTCATGCACGCCGGTGGCCGACGTGTTAACTACCTCGGCACTTTGGCTCTCCTCGCCTGCCCCGAAAGTTTCCCAGCCACTGCCCACCACCCTGCTGCCCTTGCATACACAGCCAGCCAGCTCGTCTACTATTTCGTTGCCTCAGCTGTCACGCCAACTTCCGAGACATCACCCGCTGTCGCACAACACTCGCACGCACCGCCAACCGACACAACTTCCATTTCAGTGCCTCGGCTTTCCTCGGTCGTCACGAAAGATCCCGAGCCGCCTCCTGTCAGATCGCTCAGTGCCATGCCCCTTGACGTACACATCATTGTGCCACCTCGCGCAGTCACAACAAATGTCGCTTGCTTAAAGAAACAAAGCTCCGAATGACAAGACAAGACAAAGTTTAATGTGTTGCGACACTGAACCCTGGCCGCCGCCCACCAACATCACTGCCACACATCGCGCCTCGGTCATCCCCAGTCCCCCCCTCCCCCCACCTCATCAAGAGAGTATTCCGTACTGCGAGAGGGGGCTGTGTGGCGGCGTGCCCACATCAATATATATATACTAATATTATAGAAGGAATCTTTCCTGGTGGGATAAATATGCTCTTCGACAGATACAAATAAAAACACACACATACAAGCTTTCACAACTGTTGGTAGCTTCTTCAGAAAAAGAGGAAGGAAGGAGGGGAGAAAGTGAAGGATACATTGTTGTGTGTTTGTGTGTCTATTTGTAGAAAGATTTCTACAAATGTCTACCTTGTGTTTGCGTGTGTATGTGTGTGGGTGGGTGTGCTCTTGTTTACCTTTCCTTTTTCCCCTTAAGGTAAGTCCCACTCCTGGGATTGCAATGACTCCTTTTCCACTTCCTTAAAACCCATATCCTTCCCTTTGTCCCCTCTTTCCTTCCTCTTTTCCTGAAGAAGCTACCAACGGTTGCGAAAGCTTGTATGTGTGTTTGTGTGTGTTTTTATTTGTATCTGTCGACAAGCCTGTGTTTTGGGTAAGTTATCCGATTTCTATTTTTTATACATATATAAATATACTAATGTTCATCTTCGGGCCAATATCTTTGGAGCCAGCTTCCCTGACCTCTGTCGGCCATGCAATAGTTTAGTCTGGATCTGTACTCCAAACCATCATCAATAAAGTGCATTTGTAGCTCATAATATTTGAATATGTGGTATCTCTTCTGGGGCACCTCGGTCAGCCCCCTCCCCCTCCCCCCCCCCACCTCATCAGAGTGTACTCCGTACTGCGGGAGGGGGCTGTGTGATGGCGTGTATATATATTGGATAGTCCAGGTTGGAATTAATGATATAGTAAAAACATATTTACAACTCACCGAAAAGCCGTGGCGACGAGCTGCGACAGGCACATACAAAAGGCACACAACACAGTCATACAACCATCACCTTCACCTGCCGCACTTTGAAGTGCGGCAGGCGGAGGTGATGGTTGTATGACTGTTGTGTGTCTGTGTGATTGCATGAGTGTTCTATTTTCTAAAGAAGGCCATGGCCGATAGCTGAAAGTGTTGTATGTGTGCGTCTTTTGTTATGTGCCTACTAACTTACCCAAAGGACAGGCTCTTAGATACTCACAAAAAAACATGTTATACCTATTTATCCCACCAGGAAAGTTTCCTTATGAACCAGATGAATCAGAATCATTAAGATTAATTATAAATGGCTCCATCACCAGATCTCTGTCATTTTCCTTTTCAAAACATTCTACCTGCAGTGTTTCCAAATGTCTGACACTGCCTATGAAGAGATAGTGACTTTGTTCACTGCTTCATTTGTGAGTCTTTTGATGTCAGAAATCCAGAAGTTTTTATTTCTTTCTGTGATATGGGCGTTAACTTGCACCCATACCCAGGGCCGTATTTAGGCAGGTGTAACATGTGCAGCTGCACAGGGGGGCAAAATTTGGGGGGGGGGGGGGGAGGTGGCATAATTTTGCCATCAAAATAAATTTTTAAATATTATTTTAATGTCAATTGAATCATCATTATTCAGAGTTTCGATAACAGCAGTAAATTTTAAAATTCAGGTTGTTGTGTTGATAGCTGTAGCATGTTTTTTTAAATCTCATATGTCCGGGGGGGGGGGGGGGCATAAAATAAATTACTGCACAGGGCGTTGCATACCCTAAATATGACCCTGCCCATACCAGCTGAGTTGGGTTGTAACCTGATTTCATGGTGAGCATGCTGTCTTGCAAGTTCATCTATCTTGAAGTGCTATGGTTGGGCTTGTATGCATTTATGAGCATAACCAACTCTGCCCTCATCTGTGACACACTGTGAGGAATTCCATTACATGATAATTGTGAAGTTATTTCACCCTTACTAGCATTTGGCATAGGCACCTTATTCACTTGCACAGAGTGCACACTTACATTTCCATGACAATAACAGAATTCTCCATCAGATATGGACGTTGTTAATCACAAACCACTGCTTGAATATTTCATAAGTCAATATTTCATAAGTCATTTTGGGATGATAGTCATCTGAATGATTTGTCTTTGCTGACTTAAACATCAATTTACTTTCAGTAATAAATCAGTTTCGCAGAACCAGTGTGAAACACAATAAGTCATCTTCCTTTGCACACAAGAAACTTCAACCTTCCAACATCCTTACTTGGCCTGGTCTTGAATGATTCTGGTTGACAAATGTTTCATCAAGATAATGAATAAGCAATTTTCTGTCTAGCCAAAACTTATGCATCATTCTCAAGAACAGAGTTCTTGCTGCTACAATGTCACTCCCTCCAAGAGGAGTTTTCATTTGCCATTAGTTTTTCTGTATTGGAATCTTACTTCTCTTAATACCAGTATTCTAAGCATGGTAGATTTGCTCCTATTGAAATTGATAACTTCTCTCATGCATGAACACAATTTATCTGCTGTAGGATTCTCACCTTTACTGTATACGTTAAGTATTTTGTGCCATAATACATTCTTGCTAAAATTGTCAAGCTCACTTGCCAATTACTTTCAATTTTGGCACTTTCAATGCAACCTAAAAATAGGTGATCCATTCATTGTCTTCAGCAAATGTGTTAGCTTCACTAGTGATCTGTTGAACAGTTCTCAGTCTGATAGCACATGCCTCAGCTGAATGTTCTTGGCCCTTGGCTACATCGGGAGATGCTCTTTAATCAGCCGCTTCCAGTTCCTGCCTAAAAATCTAATAAACACAAAACACTATTTCTCTGAACTGATTGTGTAACACTGGGTGAAAATTGTTGTTGTCACTCATAGTGATCTGACTATTTCAAAATAAGAACATCACCAGTCGACGCTCCTCGCAGTATGAAATGAACTCAGGCATGCTATGGCTGACTGCCTGCTATTGCTGAGCAGGTCACATAGTGTGATGTATTCATCCTTCTGTGCATCCACAGCTAACCTGCCAAGGGGCCATGTGCACTCTAATTGTGTGTACATTGAGTGTCATACTTTAAACAGAGATCCACTGAAAACATTACTTCAGTGGGATTTGGAGGTTACCATATCCATCTTCCTTGTAGCTTGTGACAACACTGAGAACCATGCAATATGGAAAGTTTCCAGACTGATTATCACTGAAGATGCACTAGTGTGGACCTGAAAATGTTCTCTGTTTTTGCCTATGGTCTAAGTTAATCCACTATCTGTGGCCTTAAGCTCTTTATATCCATGTATTCTGCTGCTTTTCAATATGAAGTGGGTGCCTGTACTTACAAGTTTGCAGGAGAGCTTCTGTGAAGTTTGAAAAGTAGGAGGCAAGGTACTGGTGGAAGTATAGCACTGAGGACAGGTCACGAGTCTTGCCAGGATAACTGAGTCGGAAGATCACTTGCCTACGACAGGCAAAGGCCCTGGATTCAAATCCCAGTCAGACACACAGGTTTAATTTACTAGGATCTTTCATATCAGTACACATTCTGCTGCAGAGTTAAAATATTCTTCTGAGTTACCAATGTGCAACAAAATGAGTGGATTGTTAGTGCCATAGGGATGTTAGTAAGCATAGGTGAACTTTAATTAGTACAGGAAAGAAATCCATTAGTTAAACAGAGTGTGGGCTACAAAACTGTAGGGTCTTAGCCAAAGCATTATTATGTTACTTTAAAACACAGAGAATCAAACACAGCCACAATGGTGGAGGATGTGATTATATTGTCTGCCCCAGAAAGAATGTTCATCAATACGGATTACAATTAAAGGAAACAGTCTTCAATAAAGTACTGTCTCTGGTTCGGTATTGAAATTTCATAAGCATTTGGTAACCATTTGGACTCATAATAGCAGAAAAACTTTTAGAGTCAGATGTGCCTTTAGAAGTGAAAGTGGTGCCACTTCAGTGTGCACATTGGCAGTGCCTCCCACTGCACCATCAGCAATGTTCAACTTTTCACTAACCTGTTCCTTCTTAACTTGCTCACTTTACATAGCATTAAAGGGATGTGTGTCCTGTGTGCTGGAATTCTTGTCATCACTGCAAAAAGTAAGGTTCTATCACAGCCAGTGGCAAATATAACATACATTTTCGGGGGAAAAGGGGGGGGGGGGCAAGATTAGTGTAAAAAACAGTTTGTATCAGTTTTTCTGCTCATATTTAAAGGATAATTTGCACTGAAGACCATTCTACTTCACAAAGATTGAGATTTTTTTATTGTATACATTAATTCATAAAAATATAGGGTGACCCAGCCAGTAGTTGATCACCACCCGGTAGTTGATCAGTATTACTTTAATCTTTAAATTTAAAGACTTGGTAGCACTGAAACTTTTAAAAATGTAGCAGAATGTAAAGAACAATTGTTGTTAAATCTGCTTCACCCATTTTTAAAACATTTGGAGGAAACTGATAGCTGTGACAAAATCTTTCCTTTTGTGCTGTGCTGAGAAGTGGAGAATCAGAGCATCCAGACTAGTTGTAAAGTAGGTTGCAGTGATACAAATATTTATTGACACAAGTACTAAATATTGAAATATCTTGAAATATTTTCATAGATAACTCAATGTGGATGAGTGATGATAATATTCATCATAAAGGAAGTGTAAATTATTGGTTCATTGATATACAAGGGGGGGGGGGGGGGATATCAATTACTGGAATGCATGAAAGCATGTTTTCCAGTAGTTGATCATAATGATCAATTACTGGTACTTTGTGAATACATTCCAGAAAGAGTTGCTTTTAAGCATGGACTAAGTAGGGATTTCTTTCTTCAGACCCATACTGATGAAAATGTGAAATTTATATGGCTCCCAGTAGTTGATCGATGGTGATCATCTACTAGTTTTCATCTCCACGTAGTCTACATTTTGCTAATCATATTAGCTGGCCTACTCAATCCCCATAAAAGCTGGAAGGAAAAGAGAGTACATATCATATGCTACAACATCCAAACAGTGGGTAGACTGGAACAAATCAAAAGACCTAAAAGCCAATGCAGGAACGGCAAATGAGCTACAACAGAAATACATAAAATGGTTAAAAAGAGGAAAGAGAGAGAGGGGTGGGGGGAGTAATGGAACTGTTTCCAGAGGGCGATGAGGAGAAACCACCCAAAAAGAAACCTGTAAGGAGAGACAATTCAGAGTCCGAATACAGCAGTGATGAATGGAGTCCTATTAAAGACACATCAGAAAATTACTTGACACTAATGAAAACTTTGCTACGACTGAGAAGATAGTTGATGGAAGGGCTACATTTAAAGAAAAAGATTTTGCTTTGGTCTTCTTTCCAGACCAGAAAAAGAATAATAAGTATAAATTTGCATGTATTGTTCAAAGAGTAGCCTAACTACAAAAGATGAGATTGAGCTAATGGGTTTGAAAAGCTGTGACAAAAGACACTGTTTAAAACTGATGAAGATGATGTAAGCACTGTTCAGTCTTCACAAATTTTAACAATACTTCCAGAACCCCTCAAGTATCTCTACAGGAGGCAGGCTGCGTTACAAGTTTCAATGTCCTGTTAATATTGAAAAAGTTAAATGAAACTGAGCAGACATGTGAAGTTCATTGTTATGTTTACTGTATTATATTGTTTTATAGCCGTTCTTATGTGGAGATGAAGAGGCTTGCTCAGGATAGGGTATTGTGGGGAGCTGCATTGAACCAGTCTCCGGACTGAAGAACACAACAGCAACAACATTGTTTTATTTTATTGAAAAAATTGTTTAATATGTTAATGATTTATGTGAGTGCTTTAAAATTAATTTCCAGATGTAACTACCAATTTAATTTCATGTTATTTTATTTATTACTTAATGATCAACTACTGGACTATGGGTGATCATTTTGTGGAACTGTATGATTCAACTACTGGTAATTTTTGTCCATTGTAATTGAAATTCAGATAATGTAGGGAATAATCATTTGAATGTTAATTGTAGGTATGTCAACCTTCAGAGGAAACCTTTCTCTGTGATATGTGTAATTATCAACTGAGTCCCTCAAATAGATGTTCTATAAATAATTCAAACATAAAATCAAATTTTTAATTGATCAACTATTGGCCGTGTCACCCTAGCTACTTAAAAAAAAAGATCAGAAAAAAGTACCTTCATGAAATTAACACCACTAACACCCCACTCCCTTCACCAATACAGGGACATATGAATGCCTACCGCGGCAATGTTTTCATGCATCATTCATTAAAATAATTCAGATACTGTACTTTTTTCTTCATACTTATTATTTCAGGGAGGGGGTGGGAGGATGGCAGGTCCTCTGGGCACCTTCCCTTATTTATGCCACTAATCACAGCAGTATGTTTCACATAATAAGGTCATTTGTTGAGATGTGCAGCAATAACATTTATACCATTCTTCCTGCATTGCCTGTAAGCAAACTGTTTTTTTATAATGGGAAAACTGTGTATATGCAGTTGGACACAGAGCCTACTGGATGATTTCTTAATTATCAAACATATATTTTCACTTTAGTGCCCCTACTTTATCACTAGTCATGTGTTATTTTGTCAATTACAATAAAGAACAAACTACATTTCCGCAGTGGAGTTAGGGCAGGCTACAAATTTTATGACACACATTATTCTTAAATCCACAATTTCACAATTTGGCCTTTTTTCTTCTAGCTTGACTGGTGAGGTTGGCTCTGAGGTACCAGGCACAGGAAGACCTGGGGGATTAGGGATGATCAAACCTAGTGCTGGGATTAAGGCATCATGCCTTCTGACCAATGGGCAGGCCATCATTCATAATAATTCTGTGGATAGTCCCCTTAGTAACAACTGACATTGGAGATTCCGATATAACAGGTTACCTTTCGGCCTCTCTAGCGCACCAGCGATCTTTCAGCGCTACTTAGAACAACTCGTCAGACACATTCCCAGTACGGTGAACTATTTAGACGATATTCTCGTTGCCGGTAGGCATAAAAAAGAACTTACATCTACGCTCTCTGAAGTATCCAAGGTCTTCCAACAGGCCAAACTGAAAAGCAACATCGAGAAATGTGTCTTTGGAGTCCCCCAGGTCGAATATCTTGGCCATATCTTCAGTCCGTCTGGTATCCACCCAACACTGGTGCACATTTCAGCCGTGCAGCATTTATCTCCACCTACAAACACTACGCAATTGTAGTCGGTGCTCGGGGAGCTGAATTATTATCGGCGGTTTATCCCCCATGCTGCCTCCATCGCGGAACCCCTACATCGCCTGCTCTGAAAGGGAGTTAAATGGCATTGGTCAAAACAATGCGATCGGGCTTTCAAATCATTGAAGAAAGCGCTGCTCATGACCACGAGCCTCTGTGGGTATGATGCCTCCAAACCATTAGTGCTCGCTGCCGACTCATCTGATTATGGGGTTGGCGCCGTCTTATCCCATATTATCAACAAAGTGGAACGACCAATCACCTTTGGCTTGAAATCCCTTACGGCAGCACAAAGAAACTATAGTCAGATCGAAAAGGAAGCTCTGGCAATTGTTTTTGGCATTAAAAAATTCCATGATTATGTATATGGCCGACATTTCACACTCCAAACAGACCACAAGCCACTGTTGCCCTTATTTCAAGCCTCAGCTGTCATACCCACGAAGACGGCACGCTGAATCCAGAGATGGGCTCTATTTTTGTCATCCTATGATTATGATATTCAATACTGCTCTTCCGCACGGCATGCTAATGCAGACTTCCTGTCCCGGTTGCCGGGATGTGACAATCCATCCTTCGATGCAGATTCCATCAACATGAGGACGCGGACACCCTCGCCAGACTGCCTTTGGACACCAAGCTCGTACGGCACCACACGGCGCAGGATGCTATTCTCTCCAAACTCGTGCGGTTCGTCAACCTCGGATGGCCTGGTAACAAAATGCAATTGCAACATCCAGACTTGCGCGCCTTCTGGGACCGCAGACATCTGCTGTCCACGCGGCAGGGAATCGTCCTTCTACACAGTGAGAACAACGCCACCCGAGTCCTGATACCGACCTCGCTCCAAAAGAAAGCACTTGAGTTACTCCACAAAAGTCACTGGTGGGTCGTTTGCACTAAACAACTGGCCAGACGGCACATTTATTGGAGAGGCATGGACCGCGACATTGAAAACATGGTGGTCAGCTGGGTCACGGGTCAGCAGCATCAGGGGGACCCCCTAAGCATTCTTTTTTTCGTGGCCTGAACCGTCTACGCCCTGGTCTCGCATACACATCGATTACGCTGGACTTTTTCTGGGATCCTCATGGCTTGTAGTAGTGGATGCTGGAACTGGATTTCCCTATGTTTTCCAAATGTCATCCACGACTGCACCTGCCACAATCCAGGCGCTGGCATGCATTTTCACCATTGAAGGGCTGCCAGATGCCATCGTCTCGGATAATGGACCTCAGTTTACCTCGGCGGAATTCGGAGATTTCTGTAAAATCAATGGGATTCAACTAATTCACACGGCACCCTTTCACCCTGCCTCCAATGGCCTCATGGAGAGATTTGTGTGAACTTTTAAGTCGCAGATGTCAAAGCTCATGCAACATCATTCCCTTACTGCAGCTCTCTCACTCTTCTTGTCTTCTTACAGGGGTCAACCCACGGAGGGAGGATCTCCTGCAGAGAAACTACATGGACGACAATCTCGGTCTGCACTCTCCCTCCTACATCCCAAGGAGCAGCCTGAGACGATGCCAGAAGGTGTGGGTCAACGTATATACCAGAGGCCGACTCCACTGGCTGCTGGGGAGGGTCAGTCGCACATTTGGGAAAGCGATGTATGAGGTCACCTGTGCTGGAGGCAACACCCACCGCCGCCACTAAAACCAGATCCGACCACGACGAGACAACGGCCCTCCACGACCCTCCCTCACACCGGTTTCTGTTCCAGATGCTGCCTGGAGCGGCCTCTCCGCTCCTGCCACCACAAGGACACTGGAGGACGCACGTATCCATCCGACAACAGAGATGCCGATGAACATCGATCCATGTCCCGATGTGACAGACATGGAGGTCAGCGAAGAGGAGTGTCTCGGCGTCTCTGCCCTGAGGGGGGAGGAATGCCGTGGTGCGCAACGGCAACAGACAAAAGGGCGCCAGTACACGTGCCATGGCGCAACAGTGTCACCGAGCGTACCCTGCTTAAACCCCGCACCTCGCCTCGCCTCACCTCAACTCAGCTACGTCACGAGGCATGCAGGCCAGCCGTGGCCGAAAGATGTCACTGGGCCATTCCTGCCAGGCGCTGGCGCACTATCAGCGACACCACGGACTACTTGACGTCTTGACGTGAGGGAAGTATACACGAAAGCGGCCTATCACAGCACGCTGCGGAGCGCCAAGCAGCTTCAAGTGTCTCCTTCCACGCCGCATTAAATACCAGCCCTACAGCCACGTCAAGGCGTCCTAGACCATGCTGCCATAAAGGAACGGAGTCGCCGCTGGAAGCCGCTGGGGTCTCTCGGCCTTCGTCTCGCCACACCGTGCTGCCCAACTCCCGGTTGCTGCCCGGCCACCTCCGCTTTCCACGGATGGCTACACCAGGAATGCAGGAACCAAAGGATCGTAATAATTTCTACCTTTCATTACTCTGCTTTAGGAGCATCTGTGTTGCTTGCGTATTTTGGTTGTCAAGTATATTGCAATATTTTCAAGAGAGTTATACTGAAGAAACTGTTATGAGATGAATTTAAACAAAAACTTCTAAGGAAAATTGTTATTTTATAATTATAAGAAGAATTATTGTTTTGTTTGTTGCATGGCGTGGCTCCACTATTTCAGTCAATAAATCGTGTCTTGATAGAACAGTCACGACTTAGTTTGCAAGACACTTCAGAATGTTCTCAAAATTTCAACAAAAGCCCGTACCGAGCGACAGAGTGTCTCTCTTGCAGAGTCTTCCACTGGACTTTATCGATCATCTCCATAATGCTTTCACAATTACTATATGATCCTGTAACAAAGCATGCTGCTCTCCATTGTATCTTCTCTACCTTGTCTATCAACCCCACCTGGTACGGATCCCACACCGGTGAGCAGTAATCAAGCAGAGGGCGAACAAGTGTACTGTAACCTACTTACTTTGTTTTTGGACTGCATTTCCTTAGGATTCTTCCAATGAATCTCACTCTGACATCTGCTTAACCGACGATTAATTTTATATGGTTGTTCCAATTTAAATCACTCCTAATGCCTACTCCCAGATAATTTATGAAATTAACTGCTTCCAGCTGCTGACCTGCCATAGTGCAGCTAAATGATAAAGGATCTTTCTTTCTATGTATTCGTAGCACATTACATTTGTCTACATTGAGATTCAATTGCCATTCCCTATACCATGTGTCAATTCGTTGCAAATCCTCCTGCATTTCAATACAATTTTTCATTGTTACAACCTCTCGATATACTACAGCATCATCTGCAAAAAGACTCAATGAACTTCCAATGTTATCCACGAGATCAATTATAGTTACTGTGAATAGCAACAGTCCCACAACACTCCCCTGTGGCACACCTGACATCATTTTTACTTCGGAAGACTTCTCTCCATTGAGAACAAGGACACATACTCAGCACTGCCCACCGGCAGAAGCCGAAAACATGCTCAACTTGTTACCACACCAATAAAGGGAGGCATGAGAACCAATGGTGGAAACATACCTCTCCCAACAGTCTTGCTGAATCAGTCACTGAACTCGGTCTCAGAGACATTTGAAAGCAACCAGATGCTTTGTGGAAGGGTGGCGGAGAAGTGCCCTCTGACATTTCTGGATGGCCTCAGTGATCTCCAATGTGCACCAAGCCAACAACATATGCCGGAATGAGCCAGTGGGACATGGGGCAGTTGCTATGGCAATGGAAACAATGGATGCAGTAGTGACCTGGTGAACTGCCATATCAAGATTAGCAGGAAACGGAGCAGCAACCACAGCAGCCAAGGTCGTAAGTTGGCCAGTTTGCCCTGCAGAGAGACCATCAGGACAAGTGGTCTATGGTTGAAACAGAAGGACAGACAGAAGGATAGAAATGTGGGCTCTATCACAAAGGTTGCCATTGACCCTCCAACTGAGAAGGCTTGGGCTATCAAGACAGAGGTCAACTGCCAAGTATGTGCCATATGCAATGTTAAAATGTGTGGGAGCCCCAGTGTTGAAAAGGCAAAAATCCTGTTGTGACAAGAGTGTCTCAATGTCCTCACCTTTTCTGATGTCTGGGTCCCACCCAACAAAGGGTGGTGCCCATTAAAGCTCCCCAAAGGACCACTTTTAAAACAGCATGTGTTCTCTCTGCAGTCACAGACATAAATTCCCATGGACCCTAAACCTACAATGTCAACTGTTACTAAGGGGACCATCAACAGAATTGTTATGAATAATGGCCTGCCCATTTGTCGGAAGGCACAATGCCTTAAACCCATAAGTTAAGTGCTATGCACAAACAAATTCAGGGACTACTCGACACTGGTACACTGGAACCTTTCAACAGTAACTGGGCATCACCCATTCACTTACAACCGAAATAAGATGGCACTTTCAGAATGTGTGTGGTGATTACAGGTGCTTCAACATATGAACAATAATGGACTTCACTCACTTGCTCACAGGCGCCATGATCTTCAGTGTTCTTGACTGCAAACAAGCATATCCTCAGATACCTATAGCCCCTGAAGATGACCCGAAGAACAATCATTATGCCACTTGGACTATTCTATTGCAAATTAATGCCATTTGGACTAAACTATGCTGCCCGGACATGGAAATGATTTAACAATTCTCTGTTATCTATGTATGACTTCTATTTTGATTATTAGGATGACATCCTCAACTTCAGCACTTCTGCTAGTACTAGCAATGAATGCATAAAACTGTAAGGTGATGCAGATGAACAACAGAAACAATCCCATAATGTTCAAATATGTTGTTTGACAGAGTTACATCAATTAAATATTTAGGTGTAACACTGCACAGTGATATGAAATGGAACAAGCATATAAGGAGAGTTGTGGGGAAGGTGAATGGTCAACTTCAGTTTATTGAGGGGATATTGCAAAGGTGTGATTCGTCTGTAAAGGAGACTACATATAAAACAGGTATACAACCCTGTCTTGAGTATTTTTCAAGCGTTTGGGATCTCCACCAGACTGGTTTAAAGGAGGACATAGAGGCAGTTAAGGGGCGAGTGGCTAGGTTTGTAACTGGTTGATCTGATCAATGCTCAAGTGTTACTAAAATGCTTCGGGAACTCAAACAATAGCCCCTGGAGGGAAGGCAATGTTCTTTTCAAGAAACACTGTTGAAGAAATTTAGAGAGCCGGAATATGAGGTGGACTGCTAAATGATTCTACTGCTGCAAACCTACACTTCGCATAAAAACCACAAAGATAATATCAAAGAGATTAGGGCTTTTACAGATGCATACAAGCATTCATTTTTCCTTTGTTCTATATGGAAGTGGAACAGGAAAGCAAGTAACAGTATTGGTACTGAGTACCCTCCGCCACACATGTTTGGATGCATTGTGGAATATCTATGTAGTGTAGACCACAAGCATCACTCATCCCTCAATCTTAACACATTATCAACTAACAGTGTCAAAATGAACAAATATACGGTGCAAATGCACTAACTTTCAGAAGTTTGTTTGAGCTTCATTGTTTCTGTAGATGGCATCTGTTCTCCACAATCCCACGTGCAAGCTATCCATGATATGACAGTGCTGAAGACATTCAGAGACTTGCATCACTTTCTGGGGACAGTGAACTATTATTGCAGGCACCTGCCACCTTCTGTCCACTTACAAGTAGCCCTCACAAATGCACTGGCAGGCAAACAAATGTCAGGTACCTGCCCAGTCCCCATGGGCTGATGAGATGTGTGGTGCATTCCTCGCTCTCACAGACTTGCTCAAGCTACAACACTGGTGCATCTGATTCAGAACACCAAACTCTTTATCACTACTGATGCCAGCAACCTTGCTTTCAGTGCTGCCATTCAACAATGTCATAATGGAAACGTCAATTCCCTCCATTTCTTCTCATAAAGAAGGGGGAAAAAACTTTCACATGCCCAGGAAAAATACTTGGCATTTGACAGGGAGTTACTAGCCATCTATGAGGCATTTAAGTATTGCCCCTTTAGTCGCTTATGAACCTCAAACCTCTTGCTGAATTCCTGCACAAAGTCCCCTCCCCTGCTGACCCCCTTCCCTCCTCGATGCTTTTGCCATCTTGACTTCATATCGCAATTCAAAACTGACATCCTCCACATCAAGGTCCTCACAACCTCCCGGTCAAGTTTCTGTCCCAGATAAACATGGTATCCACCTCTTTTGACTTTAGACTTTACAGATCTAGCACAGATGCAACAACGTGACAAAAACACTCAAAGCTTCTTATTTGACCCCACCAAATCTTTGACCTTTATGAAAGCACAGTTTCTATGAGTCAGTGTGGAGGTGTGGTGCGACTCATCTACAGGTATCCTGCAACCTCTCATTCCATCATGCCTGCACCATCAAGTCATTGCACTGGCTGGCACACCTCAGCCTATTTGGTCACCAAATGATTTTTTTGGTGAACCAACCAAGGACAGCAGTTTGAATCAGCCACATTGTTACCTCTGGTGCTCCTGCGGTATAAACAAACTCCACACAACAGCCTATCACTCTCATGTTAGTCTGTGGTTGAGTGATGGCACCGTACACCAAAATCTGCCCTTCATTGTCACAGCTTCTTACAGACAGAGGTTCTTCTCTGAGTCCTCCTAAGGCTTCGAACACTTTGAAAGACGACCTAAAAGAAACTAGGTCTGAATTTGTTCAAGGGAAACCCCTAGCCCTCTCTGGATACCTGGCACAGGCAGCAGATTTCATCACAAACTCACTATTTCTGGTTACATCAATCATGTGCACTCACACATGGCTAAAGTGCAACTTGCCCCACCAACTTAATACACACATTCATGCATGTTGATGCCTATCACACTATGAAACTGTGATTTCATCATTCTCTGGGAGAACAGCATCCATGCCCCCCCCCCTTACCCTTGCAGTCATTTACTCATATCCTCATAAAGTGGTGTAGTGGTTAAAGGAGTCCGACAGACAGTCTCCCTCAACAGGGCGAAATCCAAACACATCAACACTTTGTGAACACCTCCCACAGATGATGGGTCAATGGACAAGGAAGTCATACAACCCACGGGTGCCTCATCCTTTCAAGTTTCACCTCTCCCTCATGTTTATACAGAAGCCAGACAGACGAGGACAGCTACCTCTCACCTTTCCAAGGATTTACCTCTATTACTCATACACCTTGTTCACATCCATAGTCCCTCACACACAAACAACTGAGGTCTCACTTTTATATCATTAGAATACCATGTACATGATACTTAATGACCAACACATGGGTATGGCTAAATTCCTCCCTTCTCACACCACTGGGCAAACATTTCCACTTCATATTTCAATCCAACCACTCTTCACACAGAAATTACAAAGCCATGATACTAATTACTAATGCTTCACCACTATTGTCCTCAACAGCCCCTTCAACATTACCACACATCAACTCACACACGGATCGACCACTCACAAGACCACAACAACAGGGGTATTTCCAAGTTGACATCCCACACCTAGGCTCCACCACTTCACAGCTGCTTTCATCAAATGAGCCACTGAACATCTTTCTGCTCTCATACACTACACCCACATCAACAGTGATACCCCTCCCCCTTCTTCAGATTTCCAGCTTGCTCCGTACTGGAGGGGAGGGGGGAGGCTATGTGGTGATGATACCACAAGTATTGTTCACAAATAGACTTTTCTCTTCTTCTTAAACTCTTCTTAGATGCCAATACAGTTATTCGAGTATGTTCCGTCATTTTGACCCGTGCTCTGTATAAGTGTTGCAACAATAAATCAGTTTTGACAGCAACAACAAAAGTCTTGGTTGCACAAATACCACACTTTTCTTATTCACCTGTGATGTGTTTTGCCTGTTCTAGGCATCATCAGAAGTTCTGGGGAAATAACAAACTTGTCACAAACCAGCAATTGACTTAAAAGCATATAAAAACATCAATATGTAAGATATTCTTATTATAGAGAAGGTGGGAGCTGGTTAAACTACAGGTTACATGACAACATTCACATCTGAGGGAGAGGTATGGATAAAAAATTGAACTAGTAAACAAGAATAAGGAAAAAATATCATACTTGTGCAACCAAGACCTATGTAACATTACCTGGTCATAGATTGATTGGCTCTTAGTAGCTGGTATTTCATGGGGCGAGAACTAATCCACTACAAATGACGAAGGCAACACATAGAATAGCAGTTCGTTGACACTTTTAATGATTTATTATTATTGCCCAATTATCCCCATTTATGGCCAGCTTAGAAATTCTCATTAATTACAACCAGGCATGCACATTCCACATATCAATAACACGAATTAACACTGTACGTGTGTGAAATACGAGAGTTCTAGGTGTACATAGTAATGTGGCACAGATATGAATTGCGGTAGATGCACTTTCTGCACTGATGAACATTTTCATAATTAGTCAAATTGAAAGTCCAAACTGATGTGACTAGTTCAGATCGCAGTAGAAACAAGAAATATTACTCTCAACTAGCGTGGATTCCACGTCATACAATCGGTGAAACAATACTCTCAACTGATACAGTTTCTGTCTCTGATGACTGACTAAACAATACTCTGAACTGTCATAAGTTGTGCATCTGACAACTGTCACAACAATACTCTGATACATGCCATGAGTGTATCCTATTTATATTATCTGTACAATGCACTGAAAATCGCGTATTGTTAATTATGAGCATTAAATTAATTATAATGGAAAAGTAAACAGTTATGTGCAACTGGCTATGGTAAAAGATATCATAAATAATACTGATTAATATACAAATCTGGTTGAATGAATAGTATTTCATATCCAAATATAGTTTAACAGCTGTTTCAAGCAATTACTTTGTAATTAATGGTAATTATACAGAAACTAAAGAGGGCATAACCTTGCTAACATTGCTTGTGTAACATAGTAATAACTTCTTTAATATTATGAGAAACGAATTTATCTAATTTTCATGGAAACATTAACCAGCATTCTAGCAGAACTTTAACAATATACTTCTGGACAAATTAATTAATATTTACAAACTGAATAAACTTCTCCAGTATCAAATAATAGAAAAATACTTCAGCTATTTACATCATAAAAAAGAATAACAGACGTTTTGGAAAATAAAATGATAATAGAATAATTACATTCATACCTATTATTATGCAACAGTGGTATCGGGAGGTTCAGTAATGCAACAAGACAGGAATAAATCCCAGCGTGCTTTGTTACAACTGTTTTTACCAAAATATTCATTACAGTTGCTGTACCAGTACCACAGAAGTATAGAGTGGAGTGATTTCAGATAAATCAGTTCAATTTTACATGGATGAATGGGTTTGTACAGTTATTTCAAGCCTAATTCCCACAGTAATAACTGTCACTTTCTCACACCTTTTAGCACCCACATATGAATGTAAATTACATCTTCAGACCTACAGAAGACATGACCAAATATATAACCACCAGAAGCTCTTGTAATTAATTAGTTTTATTTTTAACAATCTAAAGCATTTGGTGCTATTAGACAATACACATTTATCAGTTCTGCAATACACAAAATACCTGTTATCTGAAAAGATGCTGGATGTCATTCCAAATCTCTGTGTGTGTTAGCCAAGTCAGAATCTTATTATTTTTTATGCAATTAGTTAAATAAGAGTGCATATTGTTTGTAACATATTTCACAGATTTTTCCATAATTTATGCTAATATTGTATGAAAATGGTATATCATGTGTTTGTTGTAAATTCCCTCAATTGTTCTGTTAGCTTCATTCAATTTTGTTCATTGAAAATTTATTGTTTGAAACAATACAGAATTGTTAAGATATTATATAAGGCGAGTGTGCAAAGGACTTGAGGAAGAGTTGGCAAGTGCAGTTTGTGGAGGGAAGTAGAGGAAGTTCCGTGCAGGGTTGTCTTTGATGTTACAGGGTTTGGTATCATTAGTGAATAAACTACATGCTATGAAAAAGACATTATTTGTTTTTCTTCTCACAAGTAAGGACTCTGAGTACAATGCAGTACTTCCTGCAGCAAATATTAAAAAACACCCCATCACGACATACAAGCTAAGTATCTACATCATCATGGCGATGTACTCCTTTAGCAAGCAAGAAGCAAGGAAGATTATACACTGCAGAAAGTTTTCCAGTAGCTTGACCCAAAGTTTCCAATCTATTTCCAGTCTTCCCATGATTTATGCTTGGATGCTGTAATTATCTATTTGGCTTTGTTTCTTTCTTCAACATAACTTTCTCTGCCTGCTTGAGTTCTAGTATGAAGGCATATTTGAAACTCCTTCTTTTTCCTTTTACAGGCTACCTTGACTGTGTCATTCCACCAAGGTGCTTCTTCCTGCCTTCACACACTACTTCTGGTAGCTTGTCCATTCTTTTTCTGGTGGCTGTAAATTCAACTAACTGATACCTCTGTGAAATCATTGTGAGATCACTGTTACGTATTTGTAGCAAACTTCCTTGTCTTGAAGCTTCTCCGTTCTTATCCTCTTACACATGGACTGGATGTCCTGCATTTTTGGCCTCACAAAACCAATTTCACTGCAGATTAATTAATGATCAAAGAACCCACTAAATACTGTACTCATGCCATCCTGATTGCCTTCCTGAATTCCTGATCTGTTATTATATGCCCCACCCCTAACTCATAGCCTAGGTTGTGAGTAACCTTTCCCTTCTTTTTTCCTTTTCTCTTCCCTCCTCTCCTACCTGACAAAGGAAATACTCATTTCCAAAGCTAGTGTAAACATTTAGTTTGTCACCATTTGTGTCTGTTTTGTGTGTTACTGTTGGTGGTATCAAGCTTATGTAAGTACTGGCCAGCCACTCTATCTCCTTTGAACAGTATTATATAGTCAATGACATATTTGGTTCCCCTGTCTTCCAACGTATACCAGGCTGTATGCTTACAAAAGGAGTATGCTTACCTGGTATACACCAGGTGTATGCAAAATTCCCTGCAGCTATGGTTCACTCTACATTGGGACTACTAAAAGAAGCGTCAATACTCGTCTGCTTGAACATAAAAGGAATTGCCGCCTTGGACACACGGAGAAATCGGCCGTAGTGGAACATGTATACCAAGGAGGCAACCATGAAATTAAATTTAATGAGACTAGTGTCATCTCAAAAACTTCCCACTATCATGTGTGCACATATAGAGAAGCAATCGAGATATATAAACATCGCAATAATTTTAACAGGAAAGAGGAAGCTCTTAAATTAGACAGAATTTGGACTTCTGCTTTACACCAGCGGAATGACAATCGATTCTTCTCTGCCAAGAATGTTGGCAATACCAGAGATAGTGTCGTAGCCGACGTCACGTGATGTCTTGTGGTGCCCTCTACATTGCCTATATATACGGTGCTCCCTCAAGTTCTCATCGCAGTTCACCACTCTACCTCTGAAGATGTCTTCTGCAGCCGAAGATGAAACGTTAGGGGAAAGTTCTGTAAATTGACCACAGCTTATGAGCCCGGAAGTTTTAAATGAAAAAAAGGAGTTAGTGTTAACAAAGTCCATATTGTCATAGAAATCCAAGAGATGTTTTCCATTCCTGTTGGCCTCCGCATACTATCTAAACTTACCCATAACCTTTTCATACCCTTTTGTTTGATTCCTATCCTGGCACTGAAATCACCCATGAGCAAAACACTGTCCTTGTCCTTTATTCTAACAACTTCATCACAGAGTGCATCATAAAATCTGTCCTTCTCATCTTCATCTTTCCATACAAAGGGTGAATAAACTGACACTATCCCAATTTCTTGTTGGAGACTGTTGAAACTACCCATATCAGTCATTCATTTACATACTTTATTGCAATTATGCTAGGTTCAATTCCTTTACTGATGTAAAGCCCTTCACCACATTGTGCTCTTCCTGCTTCGACTCCTGACAGGTAGACCTTGTATTCTCTCACTTCATCTTCTTTCTCACCCTTTACCCAAAGGTCACTAACAGCTAAAAGTCTGCAGCTACTGCCAGATCAAACTTCTTCTCAGCAAGCTCCTGTTGATGTTAACAGTTCCCCATCTCATTCCAGATTGTTTGCCAAGTTGTATCTGAGGAATCCCTGATCTTTCATTCCGAGGTGGGACTTCATCAACTCCAAAGGTCAGAGACAGGTTGCCAGCCTTACTGCCCAAGATCCCATTGGGTTTTATCCCTAATGGTTGAAGGACTAACTGATGAATTTGGTAGTCTTTGCTCTCTAAGTTCAAAGATGACCACATTCAGAATATGTCTGAGATGTCCAACCTTATTCCAGAGTAACTGGTATCCCAACTGTCAGGACCACGTACTTGGCCACTCATATGGTTCCCATGATACATCAACTACAACATGACTACAGGACCCCACACCATGAATCACATTCTTCACATATATAAAAATCCCATGTCACAATGTTTGTCTGCAATAAACTCTTAAATATCTCAGTTGATCTTAATGAAATTTTGCACAGTGTGTTTGATTTTATCCAACTTAAAAGATAGTTTAGTTTTTGTCTTGATTAGTAATTTCAGTATTATTATTATTGCTAAATAATTTTTTAACTAGATTTGGTAAGTATCAATAATTGGTACCGTTTTTCAACTTGTAATGAGGGCTAGTGACAAAGCACTATGCTGTTGAGAGAATGGTCATGAGTTCAAAACTCCTTTGAATCACAGACTATTTTCCCTTTGAGATTTAACCTAATCTACACCTCTCAATGATGTGAAGATTCAGCAGATACGACACATGGCACAGATGCCACATTAAACAGTAGATTCCATGTTCCTGGTTGGGTAACAGGTAGATTAGGGACATGTAAGGGCTCGAAGTGGGGTCCATTCACTATACTTGCTCCAGGTCTGTGCTGTGACCATTGTATCTACATCTACATGGGATACTCTGCAAATCACATTTAAGTGCCTGGCAGAGGGTTCATCGAACCACCTTTATACTATTTATCTCCCATTCCATTCTCGAATAGCGTGCAAAATGAAAGAACACCTGAATCTCTCCATTCAAGCTCTGATTTCTCGTATTTTATTCTGATGATCTTTTCTACCTATGTAAGTGGGCATCAACAATATATTTTTGCATTCCGAGGAGAATGTGTGGCGATTGGAGTTTCGTATGTAGCCCATACTGCAGCGATAAGTGCTGTTGTTGTAATGATTCCCATCCCAGGTCCTGTATCAGTTCCGTAATGCTGTCTCCCCTGTATCGTGACAATACAAAACGAGCTGCCCTTCTTTAGACTCTTTCAGTGTCCACCGTTAAACACACCTGATAAGAATGCTACACTGGGCAGCAATACTCTAAAAAAGGACAGACAAGCTTAGTGTATGCAATCTCTTTAGTAGTTCTGTTGCGTCTTTTAAGGGTTCTGCCAATAAAACACAATCTCTGGTTCGCCTTTCCCACGACATTATCTACATGTTCTTTCCAGTTTAAGTCTGAAGTAATAGTAATTCCTAGGTATTATATGGAGTTTACAGGATTTCTTTTTGTACTCATGATTCAAACAGATTGAGTGTCAGATAGGAGGAACAAAGTTAGAACAGGTAGACAGTTTCAAGTACCTGGGATGTATTTTCTCACAGGATGGCAACATAGCGAAAGAACTTGAAGCAAGGTGCAGCAAAGCTAATGCAGTGAGTGCTCAGCTAAGATCTACTCTCTTCTGCAAGAAGGAAGTAAGTACCAAGACTAAGTTAGCAGTGCACCACTCTATCTTTCGACCAACTTTGTTGTATGGGAGTGAAAGTTGGGTGGATACAGGTTACCTTATTCATAAGGTAGAGGTTGCAGATATGAAAGTAGCAAGAATGATTGCAGGTACTAATAGATGGGAACAATGGCAGGAGGGTGTACATAATGAAGAAATGAAAGAAAAACTGCGAATGAACACCATAGATGAAGCAGTTAGAGTGAACAGACTGAGATGGTGGGGTCATGTTACACGTATGGGAGAAGCAAGGTTACCTAAGAGACTCATGAGCTCGGCAGCAGAGGGTAAGAGGAGTCGAGGTAGACCAAGAAGAACATACTTAGATTCAGTGAAGAATGATTTTAAAATAAAAGGCATAACATCAGACGAGGCATCAATGTTAGCATTGAATAGGGGATCATGGAGGAATTTTATTAGAGGTACTATGCTCCACACTGAACACTGAAAGGCATAATCAGTCTCTAATGACAATGATGATGATGACTCATGTGGACGGCTTCACACTTATTATTTAGAGTCAATTGCCAATTTTTACACCATAGTGATATCTAATTTAGATCGTTCTGCAATTGGTTTTGATCATAATATTTGAATACAAGATATGTTCCAAAACCCTGCTACAAATTGACGTCAATTAAATAGGCCTGTAGTTTAGTGGGTTCCTCCTACTGCCTTTCTTGAATATAGGTGTGACATGCGGAACTTTCCAATCTTTTGGTACAGACACTTCTTTGAATGAGTGGTTGTATATGGATGTTAAGTAAAGAGCTATCGCTTTAGAATAATCAAATAGAAATCTAATGGGTAAACAGTCCAGATCAGAAGACTTTTTTCTTGTTACGTGATTTAAGTTGCTGCACTACTCCGAGGATATCTACTTCAATGTTACTCATTCTGGCCTCTGTTTGTAATTCAAAATCTGGAATATTGGTTTCGTCTTCGTTGGCAAATGAGTTTCTAAAAGCTATGTTCAGTATCTCTGCTTTAGTAGCGCTACCATTGGGCAGATCGCCATTACTATCACATAGTGAGGGTATTATTTGTGTTTTGCCCCTAGTATATTTAACATATGACCAGAATCTCTTAGGGTTTTCAGTCAAATTTCGAGAAAGAGTTTCGTTGTGAAAAGTATTGTAGGCATCTCACAATGAAATCCTCGCTAAATTTTGAGCTTTTGTGTAGAATCGCCAATCCTGGGGATTTTGTGTTCGTGTAAATTTAGTATGCCTTTTCCATTGCTTTTGCAACAGTGTCCTGACCTGCTTTGTGTACCAAAGGGGATCACCTCCTTCTTTTATTAATTTATTTAGTATAAAACTGTCAATTGCTGTTGATACCACTTCTCTGAATTTGAACCACACCCTGGTCTACACTTCCGTTTAGTGTTAGGAACGAATGGAAACTTTCTTTCAAGAAGAAAGGTATTGCATTTCTATCTGCTTTCCTGAAAATATATAATTTTCATCTATTTTTGGTAATTTTGGGATCAAGTGTGTTTTGACATCCATTTACAATTCTAGTTGGCTCATGAACTAATTGTTTGAAGTAATTTTCAGAGAAAGCGTTTAGTACAATTTCACACTATGTTTTATACATACCTCCTGATTTGAATATATAATTTCGCTAACAGACTGAGGGTAAATTAAAATCTCTTTCTACTTTTATTTTCTGTGTCAGATACATGTTTGCAATTAAACACAGGTTTTCTGTGAACCTTTCTGCTACCGTATCGTTAGAGCCAGGAGGTCGGTAAAAGGAACCAATTATTAACTTCTTATGTTTTTCAGGTACAACTTCTACCCATAATAGCTCACAAGAACTATCAACTTCAACTTCACTGCATGAAAGATTACTTTTTTTAATCTATCCTTTTGGAACACAGTTAGATCTTTTGCAAATACTTCTGCTGAACTTATTTGTGTTTCGGTGTTTTCTATTAACACTTGCAGTTCTGGTACTTTCCTGACACAGCACAACGATTCACAACTGTTATACCGATAGTTCCTAGGTCTATATTTCTCCTGTTATGACCTGCACCCTTTGAGAAAGCCCATTTAGTGTTTCCGCAGAGCCCTCTACCCTAAAAACCGCCCAGTCCACACCCCACAGTGACCGCTACCCATGTAGCCGCTTCCTGCATGTAGTGAACTCCTGAACTATTCAGCGAAACCCTGAACCCCACCACCCGATGGCGAAAGTCAAGAAATCTGCAGCCTACACTGTCGCAGAACCGTCTGAGCCTCTGATTCAGACCCTCCACTCAGCTCTGTACCAGAGGTCCACAGTCGGTCCTGTCAACTATGCTGCAGATGGTGAACTCTGCTTTCATCTTGCAAGCAAGACTGGCAGTCTTTACCACTTCAGATAGCAGCTCAAAATCTGAGATAATGTCTTCAGATCCAAAGCGACACACATCATTGGTACTGATGTGAGCCACCACCTGCAGTTGGCTGCACCCTGTACCATTCATGGCATCCAGAAGGACACATTCCACATCTGGAATGACCCCACCCGGTATGCACACAGAGTGCACGTTAGCCTTCTTCCCCTCCTTGGCAGCCATCTCTCTAAGGGACTTCATCACCCACCTAACGTTGGAGTTCCCAACTAGAAGCAAACCCCCCCCTCCCCTTTTTATGAAAGCCCAGATCTTGCAGGCTGAGTGGTGATCTCAGGATGAGAGACATCATCTGGCTCAGGAAAATTGTCCTGAACAGATAGCACCTGAAACCTGCTCGCAAGATGAACCTGGGAGGCCATGATCGGTTCCCCAGAATGTCTTGCACCGCCTGCCATGCACTGGAGCGATGTCCCACGCAACGACAGGTGGGGTGTGTGCCTCATTGCCATGATCTAAAGCAGACATTAATATAGAAAGCACCATCTTTGAGTTGCTTTAGACTGTCTGTTATTTTGTTTAACTATTGACAGTAGTCAAGAGTATCATTCTACTTCTTGTAAGAACTTATAATTTTGATTATTGCATTGACATGAAGTTTCATATATCATTCTACTTATTTATGGAATGTGTTTTTTGCATTACCTTTTCAATGTATTTTGCTTCTTTAAGTCTTTCAGATTCATTATCTTTCATCTGATTCATAATTTGTTTTACATATTCATATTTCTGACAATCTTTCTTTTCTTTTTTACGCTCTTCTTCTTTTAATCCTCGTAAACGTTCTTGTTCCATCATGTTGTCCAGCTTCAGTTCATTCTCTTCTAGCTCCTTCCTGCAGAGAGACATTTTTCAGATCATGAACCAATAAACTGCAATAGCTACTGGACTACACCTTATAGTTGTCTGAATTAAAAATAGAAGTAATCCTAATCTTTCTGCTGTCAGAAAAATTATATATATATATATATATATATATATATATATATATATATATATATATATATATATATATATATATATATATGATACAACATCCACACCTACTGTTCAGAACATCCTCCTTCAGGCCAACCGCAAATTAGAACAACATGCCACCCACCACCTCAAAAAACTATCCAATCTCCTGGTCACCCACCTCTGGAAAGGCAATACTCTCTCCCTCAACATCTCCAATAAACCTCAACCTCCTCTCATTGCACACAAACCCAGTCTCTCCCATCTACTCAATCTCCCACTCCCAACTCCTCTCCCCCCTAAACCTCAAAACTCCAATCCACACAATCTGGAACCACAACATCCTAATTCAGTAGTCAACCTCTCCTCCAAACCTCTCTCCCAATCTGAAACCTCTGTCCTATCCAAAGGCCTCACCTTTAGTCCTACTCCCAAATTCAACCACACAGCTCTCATCAAAGATCTACTTTCCTATACTCGTATTCTTTGCTGGAGATACCACTTTGCCACGAAGAAAAATAATCCTACTCCCAATGACCCAGCTCCCCAAGACATCATTCCAATTGAACCCTGCCTAGAACAGTTCCGTCCTCCATCACAGCGAGACCCACTTGCTCTTCCTCAAAACCACCCTCTTCAAACCTTCCAGGAATTCCTTACCTCCCACCTTGCCTCCCAGTCATTCCTGAGAAACCTTAATCCTACTCCCAACATTACCGCAGCTGAATCCCAAGCTATCCGTGATCTGAAGGCTGACCATTCCATCATCATTCTCCCAGCCGACAAGGGATCCACGACTGTGGTACTTGATCGACAGGAGTATGTAGCTGAGGGACTGCGTCAGCTTTCAGACAGTACCACATATAAAGTCTTTCATGGCAATCCCATCCCTGATGTCCAGGCAGAGCTTCAAGGAATCCTCAAAACCTTAGGCCCCCTACAAAACCTTTCACCTAACTCCATTAACCTCATGACCCCACCGACACCCCGCACCCCCACCTTCTACCTACTTCCCAAGATTCACAAACCCAATCATCCCGGCCGCCCCATTGTGGCCGGTTACCAAGCCCCTACAGAACGAATCTCTGCCTACATAGACCAACACCTTCAACCCATCATGTGCAGTCTCCCATCCTTCATCAAAGACACCAACCACTTCCTCGATCGCCTGAAATCCTTACCCAGCCTGTTACCTCCAGAAACCATCCTTGTAACCATTGATGCCACTTCCTTATACACAAATATCCCACATACCCAGGGCCTTGCTGCGATGGAGTATTTCCTTTCACGCCGACCACCCACTTCCCTACCTAAAACCTCTTTCCTCAATACCCTAGCCAGCTTCATCCTAACCCACAACTTCTTCACTTTTGAGGGCCAGACATACCAACAACTAAAGGGAACAGCCATGGGAACCAGGATGGCCCCCTCATACGCAAACTTATTCATGGGATGCTTAGAGGAAGCCTTCCTGGATACCCAAGCCTGTCAACCCAAAGTGTGGTACAGATTCATTGATGATATCTTCATGATCTGGACACACAGTGAAGAAGAACTCCAGAATTTCCTCTTCAACCTCAACTCCTTTGGTCCCATCAAATTCACCTGGTCCTATTCCAAATCCCAAGCCACATTCCTCGATGTCGACCTCCATCTGTCCAACGGCCAACTCCACACATCCGTCCACATCAAACCTACCAATAAACAACAGTACCTGCATTATGACAGCTGTCATCCATTACATATCAAACGTTCCCTTCCTTACAGCTTAGGTCTTCATGGCAAACGGGTCTGCTCCAGTCCGGAAGCTCTGAACCAGTACACCAATAACCTAATAACAGCTTTCACATCCCGCAGCTATCCTCCTAATCTGGTAGAGAAACAAATTGCCAGAGCCACTTCCTCATCCCCCCAAATCCAGAACCTTCAACAGAAGAATCCCAGAAGTGCCCCTCTTGTCACCGGATACTTTCCGGGACTGGAGCGGACTCTGAATGTGGCTCTCCAGCAAGGATACGACTTCCTTAAATCCTGCCCCGAGATGAGATCCATCCTTCATGACATCCTTCCTACTCCACCGAGAGTGTCTTTCCGCCGCCCACCTAACCTCCATAACCTCCTAGTCCACCCCTATGAAATCCCCAAACCACATTCCCTACCTTCTGGCTCCTACCCTTGTAACCGCCCCCGTTGTAAAACCTGCCCTATGCACCCTTCCACCACCACTTACTCCAGTCCCATAACCCAGAAGGTCTACACGATCAAGGGCAGAGCCACTTGTGATAGTACCCACGTGATCTACCAACTGACATGCCTGCACTGTGAAGCGTTCTATGTAGGAATGACCAGCAACAAACTGTCCATTTGCATAAATGGACACAGGCAGACAGTGTTTGTTGGTAACGAGGATCACCCTGTGGCTAAACATGCCTTGGTGCACGGCCAGCACATCTTGGCACAGTGCTACACCATCCGGGTTATCTGGATACTTCCCATTGACACCAATCCTTCAGAACTCCGGAGATGGGAACTAGCCCTTCAGCATATTCTCTCTTCCCGTTGCCCACCTGGTCTCAACCTCCGCTAAATTCGAATTCCCACCCACCATCTTAACATCTTTGCATCGGTTCTCTGGACAGAGGCTCTGCGTCAAGTGGCATCTCTGTCTAACTTCTAACTTCTTTGCTTTCTACAGTTCACCAGTATGTCTGCCTAAGTGTACTTGCGTCTGTGTAAATGTGTGGGTGTGTGTGTATTTGTTTACCCTCCTTTCCCCCCCCCCCAAGGTAAGTCTTTCCTGTCCTGGGATTGGACTGACTCGTTACCCACTCCCTTGAAACCCTCATCGTTTCCTTTTCCCTCTCCTTCCCTTCTGCCTGACGAAGCAGCTAGGCTGCGAAGGCTTGTGTTGTGTGTGTGTGTGTGTGTGTGTGTGTGTGTGTGTGTGTGTGTGTGTTCATTTATTTATTTGTGATGCTGTTACACCTGTGCTCCTTCACCTGGTGAGTAATCTACGTCTATTTATATCCCTGTGGCTAAACATGCCTTGGTGCACGGCCAGCACATCTTGGTACAGTGCTACACCGTCCGGGTTATCTGGATACTTCCCACTGACACCAATCCTTCAGAACTCCGGAGATGGGAACTAGCCCTTCAGCATATTCTCTCTTCCTGTTGCCCACCTGGTCTCAACCTCCACTAAATTCGAATTCCCACCCGCCATCTTAACATCTTTGCCTTGGTTCTCTGGACAGAGCCTCTGCCTCAAGTGGCATCTCTGTCTAACTTCTAACTTCTTTGCTTTCTACAGTTCCACAGTATGTCTGCCTAAGTGTACTTGTGTCTGTGTAAATGTGTGGGTGTGTGTGCATTTGTTTACCCTCCATTTTTCCCCCAAGGTAAGTCTTTCCTGTCCCGGGATTGGAATGGCTCCTTACCCCCTTCCTTAAAACCCTCATCATTTCCTTTTCCCTCTCCTTCCCTTCTGCCTGATGAAGCAGCTAGGCTGCGAAAGCTAGCGTATGTGTGTCTGTGTGTTTATTTGTTGCTATCACTGCCTGTGCCCCTTCACCTGGTAAGTGTACTTCATCTATTTTTTACGTATATATATATATATATATATATATATATATATATGATACGAATATTATAGACGAAAAATTCCTAGCAGGAAAAATTATATATATAAAATAGATGAATATTACTCACCAGGCGAAGGAGCACAGGTGTGATAGTAGAACAAATAAATAGAACACACACACACATAAAAGCAAGCTTTCGCAACCCAGTTGCTTCTTCAGGCAGAAGGGAAGGAGAGGGAAAAGGAAATGATGAGGGTTTTAAGGAAGGGGATAAGGAGCTATTCCAATCCCAGGAGAGGAAAGACTTACCTTGGGGGAAGAAAAGGTAGGTAAAAAAATGCACAGACACCCACACATTTACACGGACGCAAACACACCTAGGCAGACATAATACAGAAGCCAAAGAACTGAACTTCTTTGGCTTTGGTTTCTGTAGTATGTCTGCCTAGGTGTGTTTGCGTCCGTGTAAATGTGTGGGTGTGTGTGCATTCTTTTACCTACCTTTTCTTACCCCAAGGTAATTCTTTCCTCTCCTGGGATTGGAATGGCTCCTTATCCCCTTCCTTAAAACCCTCATCATTTCCTTTTCCCTCTCCTTCCCCCTTCTGCTTGAAGAAGCAACTGGGTTGCGAAAGCTTGCTTTTATGTGTGTGTGTGTGTGTGTGTTCTATTTATTTGTTCTACTATCACACCTGTGCTCCTTCGCCTGATGAGTAATATTCATCTATTATACGCGCACGCACATGCACACGCATGCACACACACAAACACACACACACACACACACACACACACACACTCTCTCTCTCTCTCTCTCTCTCTCTCTCTCTCTCTCTCTCTCTCTCTCTCTCTCTCTCTCTCTCTCATACACACACACACACACACACACACACACACACACACACACACACACACATTCACATCATATTGACATTGCAACATCAAATAGGTTCTAGTGAACAGCTTTCCAGTCAAATGTTTATGGTGCTTACTTAAGTTACATTTCCTTGGTATATCCTAGCAAGTAAAATCCAGACAGCCAAATAACACCTATGTGCATTTCCTGCTACTGCTATGAAACTAGTATGAGCATATACAGAAATGTGATATGTGAGCAATGGTAATCACTAACAAGGAGAGGTTGCGGGATGGGTCTTACCAATTTAGCTTAAAATGTAAAAGGAGAAGCATGCAAATGAGCCTTAAAAATTCCTAAAATATTTCACCTAATGGGCCATAGGAAAAAAGAAAATGCTCACTAAACATTTCCAGTAATAGTATAACTGATATAAGCAAATTTTCATAACTTAATGCTTAATGTTGCTGTAGTGCAATGGGTAAGAGAATATAATGCAAATTTTTGTGGTCAGTTTTGATTCATCCTAATTACTGATTTTTATTCTTATTTTATTATTATTATTATTATTATTGTTGTTGTTGTTGTTGTTGTTATTTATTTATTTATTTACTTTTTAATAGTATTACTTGCAATGGTAAACTTTTAATTATAAAATTTAAATTTACTTAAACAGTTTATTTATACATATTTTAGTATTTACACCCTTCACTACATCCTTAACTCATGGCCTAGATTGTCACTAATGACCATCCAGCTAATGAAAAGTTCTTGGGTTTCCAGCTGAGTGTCAGTGTCTTCAAACCATGATGTTTCAATGAGTGCCATACTCATCATTTAAATGGATGGTATGGTGGCCTACCTGAAATAAAATTTGTGGGCATGCATTCACCACGGTGCAGTGCAAGAACATGAAGATGTCTGTTAAGGAGATACAAAAACATTGTCGCTAATAACAATAAATCCTATTTTTTTAGAGAAAAACATTAAATTTACTTTCTCGCTGTCAAAAACACCAAGTATTTTGTTATGATGTCAACAAATGCCTCAGACACTGATAAGCAGTGCCACACAAAATATAAAGAACTTGGCACTTTTCTTCAGTGGTTTCAGATGGCGTACTCATTCTGAATAATCTACTATCATGCACCAATCAAGAATAGCCAACAAATAGTTCCCTAATGCATCTCTTTTTATCGGAAATCACCTGCAAGTGAATGGGTTAAAAATTCTTATGATTTATGTACGAATCTGGATCTTCTCTGGGCCTGTCTATTCTGACATGGGTCCCATCTATTGCACATGTCATTCCTCTATTGCAGAAATGAGAATCAATCTCATCTCTCTCCTCTGCAGATTACCAGTTTATAATGTCCATGCTCAGGCTACTAATAAACTTTGTATTTCCAAATGCAATGAGCTGACATATGTTGAACTTGTCCACATCACAAAAACCTACCGTTTCATGGCCAGAAAACCACAAAAAGAATAAAATATGTTGTAATAGGAGTGTCTTCCCATTCTTGTATGCCTGGTACTTACAATGAATTGAATTTCTAATTTTTTTGCCACGTCCTTCGCCAGATGACCATGCAACCTAAAATGATCAACAAATTTTGTATCCGAGCATCACAGCACACATATTTTAAAAAAATTTGATTACTGCCATTCATTCTAATGCAACAACATTGCGTAGAAATCAATGTTACTGGAGATAAACTCTGAATCACTCAGCATCTGTAAAAAATGTAATTTATAAATTTTGAATTCTGTTTCCTTCTACAAGTGTCTTTATAAGAATAAATAATACCTTACAACAACAGAAGAAACACACAGTACACTAATAATTGTGTCCAGTTCTGAGAGAACTTCCAAATTTTGAACAAGGGTACATAGAGTATCCCCACTACAAATCAGAGAGCATGTGCGAATCTGGCGACCATAAAAATTTCCTCGGGTAGCATCTGGCTATTTGGCCTTGCATGCTAGCCACTCTTCAAACAGTTTATGCCCCTCTTCAAGTAACCAGATTTGAAGCCATGTGCCTACAAAACTCACAACAATGGGGGCAACAGAAAATAACCAGGGTGGCCACAAAGAAAAGGTTCAAAAATCCCCAGCATTTCCAGGCTTTCCAGTAAAATCTGTAATACTTTTCTCTGACCCTGAAATTTTATTTTCATTACAAAAAAAAATTAAAGTTTTAATTGTTTTCTATTGGCAACAATTAAATCTTGGTACAAAACTCATAAAAATGGAGGAGATATGTTTAACTATGTTTATTTTTCATTTTATTCATTTTTTGTACATTTCCATAGTTGGTATTTTCTAAGTAATTTGGTAATCTTATAAAATGTATACAATTTAAAATGATTAATATGCAAGTAAGCTTATGACTTGTAACATAAACTAGAACAAATTAAAATTTTAATATTTGATAGATCAAACTATCGAAGATTTTTACACTGCTCATCAATAGCTTGAATCTCTGCAAAAGTTTAGTCTATTTGCCTCCTTTTCATTTGTTACATTTCTTTCCAAATCTTCTTTCAGTTATTGTAGCTTCTTTGTTATGACATTCAGTTTCTGCTGACAATTTTGAATGCAGATCCTGGTAAGAATTAATTAAAATTTTGGGAACATCAAGGGTTGCAATACCTCTATTTGATTCATTTTATACTTTAGGGGATAGTGGCTTCTGTTTTGCGTGTAGTTGCTGGTAGAGGTGTGATTACTCATAGGAAGAATGCGCGGCCAATTGTGCGTCGGATGCAGATGGCATCGAGTCTTTTTGACATACTTTCACTGTGTTATTACATTCTGCCTAACCAAGAACTAAAAAAATTTGAAATATTTGTGGCAGAACATAATTATATTTCTTACAAGCAAGTGTGCGGAAGTGTCAGCTGTTTTATGCATAGAATGAGAAGGAAGAAAAATGACATGGTTTTAAGAGAAGTGTGATGAAAAACAAGATTCTGATTATGCGTAAAAGAAACTTCGCTTCAGCACAATGCTTCACAAAGCAGTCTGCAGTTCAATTGATCAGTGTTTTGTAATTAAAACATGGGGCTAGTACACCATTAGTGGATGAACTAATATTGTCTCTATAATCATAGGAACTATGACAGTCTCAAGTACACACAGACAAAACACTATATCGGACAATCTCTTCAATTTTGGTGCAGTAGATTCACTCAATCTTTTCTCACCTCTCATTAGTTATGTGAAATACAGAGAAACAATTGATAATATTTTTGAGATGTGTATTTTAAAGCTTACTACTAGGTTCCACCTAATTGCACATTTGAAAATCATAACATATTGCCACGAGACACCCCGTAAACCGACTGCCGGCGTGGCACAGGGGATAGCATCACCGACTGCGGTGCTGAAGGTTGCTGGTTCAATCCTGCCCTCCAGCAGAAATGTATTTCTGTGTAATTAACAATTCCAGAATGTTTTACATCTTTCTTATGTTCACTTGTAAATTCTACTTGTTTCTTATGTTAAATGTTCTTCTAAATTCTGGTACATTCTGTCTATGTATAACTAGCAGAGCACTCTGCCCGAGAGGCAGTTTGTGCTGTGTGTATGTTAAGTTCATAATAAACCTGCTTTCAGTATAAGTGCTGTGTTCAGTTGCCTTCAAAGTCAAGCCTGCTTCCATTTCAACGCAACATTGTTTGGTGGTGGCGCCAGGTATCCTGTGCAACAGCTGCATCACCGTGGCTTCGATTAGGCAACGTAAAAGGGATTGGTTACATGGACTAGAACTGGAATACAAGGAATATACCGAGTACATCCTTCCGAAAGTCCGTATCATCAGAAGAACCATGGACACGAATCCAGCGGTAGGCCAGCTGTGTATCAGACACCCGTTGGTGTTCTCTGGAGACACTGGATAGGATCTCAAAAAATGGCTAAAAGGGTTCGACCAGGTCGCCAAGTACAATAGGTGGGATCATACGATGTGCTTGGCCAATGTTTATTTCTACCTGGACGGAACAGCTCAGTAATGGTTTCAGAACAACGAAGACAAGCTGAATGATTGGGAGATATTCCAAAAGAAACTTAAGAAGACGTTTGGAGATCGCCAGCGACAAATCCACACGGCGGATGAACAACTGAAGAACCGGGCCCAACGACATGGTGAGCCGACACAGTCATACATACAGAATGTTTTGGCCTTGTGTAACATAGTCAATCCGAATATGACTGAGGCTGACAAAATCATGCTCCTGAAGGTATAGCAGAAGATATGTACCAAGCTCTTCTGATAAAAGACGTCGTTACGACAGAAGAGTTCATCAAGTGGTGCCAGTGTATTGAAGAGATGCAACAGAGGAGGATTGGACGAAAGAAGTATGATAGATTCCCCAATGTAGTCCCTATGGCCGTTGTGGAAGACCAGCATGACTTCGCTTCTCTCATACAACAAATTGTGAGAGAAGAATTACAACAATTTATGGTAGCTGGGACTGTTATACATAGCGAGCATCAGATTATGGCCAGGGATGTAAGCCCTGTAAGTCACGAGGGAGCCGATGCTGCTGAGGAAGAGGTATTTCAGACATTAGTCCCTGTCTGCCCCGTCAGTCGCACCCGACGTGAAGAATGGCGTCCCCCTGCTATGACTTACGCCGCAACCGCCAAACGGCAGCCTATGAACCAGCCGACACTGCCACAGCCAACTTCCCTGGTAAATATGACGACCTGTAGGAGAACAGACGTTTGGAGGACAGAAGACAACACGCCATTGTGTTTCCACTGTGGGCGGCCTGGACATGTTGTACACTACTGCAGAGAGAGAAGGTGAGTATTCGAAGATTATTTTGCCTCAAGATGTCAGCCATCAGAGCAGTTTTATCTGAGGTTGTCACCTGCTAAGGAGTTCAGTTGACCTATGGGAAGAAGCCTGTCGCTGTACCCTAGCCGAGGTCGCTCCCCGACGTCCTGCAGCCGTTCACCAACGCCGTACAGAGGTACCAGCCACTCCCCTAGCCACCGCACCCAGGAAAACTATGCGAGGTGACCATCTACAGAGGTGAGGCCACCGCAGATGAAAATCCTCCATGGACGACAGTCACTAAGATGTCAGGAAATCTCAGCGACGTCATAATCGACAGCCAACCTGTCCGGGTACTTGTTGATTCAGGAGCTCCTTTTTCTGTATTGTCGGATAATTACCACCACACACTAAAGAAGACAATGTTCTGTCATACAGGGGCAACTGTACTGAAGGTTGCAAATGAAAAGTAAGTCCAGCCAGTGGGAACTTGTGTCACAAGAATAACCATCAACAACAGGACCCAGCTGTTTGAATTTGTCGTGTTTACCGAATGTAGTCACAATGTTATCCTTAGATGGGACTTCCTTCAGGCATCCCAAGCAAATTGAAGAAGTTGTTCCGACGGGTACACGTAATACAGAATATTATGGGAAGTTATTTGCCATTGACAATGTGACGATACCGCCGTTGACAATAAGAAGAGTTACAGTCACAAACACAGATGAGCGATTAAACTGTGAAGTGCTTGTTGATGGTAAAAGTTTATCAGGCTCACCAAAGAAATTTACATACCAGCAGCTATCATAACCATTACCGGAGGTCAGGGAGAGATTTGGATCACTAATTGTCACAAGCAGTCGCAACTTATCCCCAAAGGAATGTGTATTGGGACAGCTGAGCCAATCCAGGGTGGTGAGCTCAACATCATCAATGAAGACCCATGCTCTGCTGTTAGTACAGACAACACGCAGGAGGAAACAACCGTGGAACTGCCAATATGGCCCGGACTGACCAAGGAACAACGCCAGCGAGTTTTAGCTATACTACGTCAATTTTCAGATGCATTCACATCTCATCAGGGAAAAAGTCAGACAAAACGACCCACAATAAGGCATCATATCAATACTGGGGATCACCCACCAATTATCCAGCGTTCGTATAGAGTGTCGCCAGCTGAAAGACAGACAATTCAGGAGGAAGTGGAGAGGATGTTGCATGATGACATTATTTAACCTTCAGAGGGTCCTTGGTCGTCTCCGGTGGTCCTTGCAAAGAAGAAGGATGGCACGTGACAATTCTGTGTCGACTATTGGCGGCTGAACAAAATCACAAAGAAAGATGTCTACTCACTGCTGCGTATTGATGACACCTTAGACTGCTTGAAAGGAGCTACATACTTCTCAATTATGGACATGCAGACAGGTTACTGGCAAATCGAAGTCGACGAAGCTGACAGGGAGAAGACAGCTTTTATTACATATGACGGCCTCTATGTATTCAAATTAATGCCATTTGGATTATGTAATGCATGATGGACAACTTGCTTTGACACCTTAGGTGGACAACCTGGATTTGCTATTTAGATGACATTGTCATTTTCTTGAAAACATTTGAAGAACATCTGAGTTGACTGTCAACTGTGTTGAAGTGTGTTCAGATTGCAGGCCTCTGCCTCAATCCAAAGAAGTGCCTCTTCGTCACCAAAGAGATAAAAATTATAGGGCACCTACTCAATGGAGATGGTGTCCAGCCTGATCCAGATAAAGTAAGGGCAGCTACAGAATTTCCAACTCCTCAGCACATTCGTGATGTGAGAAGTTTTCTCGGGCTGTGCTCATACTAGCAACATTTCATAAAAAGGATTTTGTAACAAGGCACATCCATTACAAGAACTTCTGCTGGGAGATGTCAAGTTTTACTGGGATGAGGCAAAAGAAAGAGCTTTCCGGGCACTTAAGGAGGCTCTAACTTCCGCACCAGTGCTAGCCTTGTACAACGAGAATGCATAAACAGAACTTCACACAGACACCAGTGGTTATGGGGTTGGTGCAGTGCTTGTACAATTTCAGGACCATGCTGAAAAAGTGATAGCCTATGCATCAAGAGTACTCTCAAAGTCTGAGATAAACTACTCTACAACTGAGAAACAATGTCTCGTAGTTATCTGGGCTATCAACAAGTTCCAGCCGTATTTATTCGGCAAACCATTCACCGTCATGACGGACCACCATTCTTTGTGTTGGCTGATGAGCTTGAATGATCCATCAAGTCGACTAGCAAGATGGACACTAAGACTCCAAGAGTATGATGTCACAGTGGTATTCAAGAACGGGCCCAAACACAAGGATGCTGACTGTCTTTAGAGGAATCCATTAATGGAACAAAACAGCATGAATGAAATTTCAGCCCTCACTGAATTAGATGACATTACAGCTTAACAGAGGGAAGATCCAGCACTATTAAAAATGATAGAGGCCTTGGAGAAAGGAGAACCGACCAATGGAGAGTTCCAACTTCTAAGCGGAACATTGTATAAGAGCAACTACGAACCACTGGGCCCCAAATGGCTACTGGTCATTCTATCTCATCTCCAGCCAGCTATTCTCACATATTTCCATGATGCTCCAATATCCGGTCATCTGGACACAGGTATTACTGGAAAGGTCTCTACCGATCTGTCAAGCACTATTTGAGTCACTGTAAAGAGTGCCAGCGACGGAAGCATGTGCTGCAATTACCTCCATGGCATCTCGTACCTATTCCGCTGGCAGCAGCTCCATTCCACCAAGTTGGGATCGATCTTTTAGGAAGGTTCCCGAAGTCGACAACCGGTAACTGATGGATAATAGTCTGCACTGACTACCTCACATGATATGCTTTCACCAAACTTGTGCTGAATTCAGAAGCTACAGAGATTGCAAAATTCCTTGTAGAAGACATTATTTTGAAGCATGGAGCACCACATATAATGATATCTGATCATGGAAAAGTATTCCAGTCAAAACTAGTATCAGAGGTAATGTCACGGTGTGACATTGTCCACAGAATGACGACTGCATACCATCCTCAGAAAAAATGGTATTATGGAACGTTTTAACAAGACATTAGCTGATATGCTGTCGATGTACATCGATGTTGAGCAGAAGGATTGGGATACAATTCTGCCAGTCATGACATTTGCTTACAATACCTCAAGACAAGACACCACAGGCTTCATGCCATTTTTCCTGCTCCATGGCCTTGAAGCTGAGACGACACTGTTCCCGTTCCAACCAGACGAACACTCAGGATGACTATGTTAAACAGCTCATCACCAGGGTCAAAGAATCAAGACAGCTGGCTCGCACACGGACACTGGACGCCCAGGAGAAGAACCATCAGTGATATAACGACAAGCACTGACCTGTTGTGTATAGCCCAGGAGATCTGGTATGGATTTTTACCCCTGTACGGAAGGTTGGACTGTCAGAAAAGTTATTGAAGCAATTCTTTGGTCCATATCGTGTCATACACCACCTGTCAGACGTCATATACGAAGTTGAGAATTATGAGCCGTCGTCGAAATGACAAAAACGAAGAGACATTGTTCACGTTCTGCACATGAAGCCTTACTACGATCCTGAAGAACAGATATGCGACAATGGCTTCTTGTTCGAGGACTCTAAGGATAGTAATGTTACTGATGAAGCCATGACAGGAACGTCTCTCTTCGATAATCGTGGAGAAGGGAAGGATTCTCCAGAACTGCCATACAGAGGACCCATGACAAAGTCAAGATTCAGGACATTGCAGGGAACATAACAGTGAGTTGCTGTTTTTCGAGGAGAGGGAGCAATGCCGTGAGACACACCATAAACCGACTGCCGGCTTGGTGCAGGGGATAGTGTCACTGACTGTGGTGCTGAAGGTCGCCGGTTCAATCCCGCCCTCCGGCAAAAATTTATTTCTTTGTAATTAACAATTCCAGAATGTTCTACATCTTTCTAATGTTCCCTTGTAAATTCTACTTGTTTCTTATATTAACTGTTCTTCTAATTTCTAATACATTCTGTCTGTGTATAAATAGCAGAGCACTCTGCCTCAGAGGCAGTTAGTGCTGCATATATATTAAGTTCGTAATAACCCTGCTTTCAGTATAAGTGCTGTGTTCAGTTGCCTTCGAATCAAGCCTGCAGCAACCAACTCCTGCAATAATCTTGAAGCCTTGAACATTGTTGATGTTTATGCAAAAACAATTATTTTTGTTGCTACAATTAATTGAAAGGCTGCTACAATGAAGATTACCAATAATTAAGTTCCCTTTTCTTTGATGGATGACATATTAAATTTCAGTGGTCAAAAAATAAGTGTGAAAGCATACTCTAGATTCTTTTCAAGATATCTATGTTGGACACAAACTGCAACTGTAGCATAAATTGAGGTTTATTTTCATTAAAAGAATTGCAGGTAGTTTTTTGGTTCCCAAAAATGGGATGAAAAAAAGTGTAGCTTAGATCTGGGTAGATATAACACAAAACATTTCCTGACGCTTAACGAAATTCCCTGATATTTACCAGTCACATGAAATTCCCTGATAATTCCTAATATTCCAGGTTTTCTCAGTTTGTAGCCATCCTGATAACCATTGCCATATAATAGGTGCATATATTAACAACAAAATATAAACCATGATAGTGACAGATCCATCATACTGGAAGTAATAACAAATCATTATGAAAGAAACAAAAGACAATTTTGTAATATTCTACAATATTTTTATCATTAGATGAAGTAGTTTTGGCTGTTATGCCATCATCAGATACTTCCTCTAATAATAAAAATATTAAACAATATTACACAATTATCTCGTGTTTCATTCAAAATGTATCAAATAATGAACCAAGAACCTACAGAACAGTCATTTAATGTAATAACTAAACAGTAAACAACCTGTGGTAGATTGAACTATCAATAGTTATTAAAACTTGCCTCTATTACAAAGCTCTTTGCTCGACCTTTCCTAAGTGTGGACTTGATGTTATGACATGTGCTCTTGTATCTTGCTACATCATTTGTAATCAATGTCATTCTATACTAAGTGTATAGTGATTTCTGTAGTTGCTACTACCACAGTGGTGATCCCACACTGTTTTCTTGCCGACTTTGTTATTTTCATGTTATTTGCCTTATAATGGCCACCTGTTGCTTTATGCCTAGCTTCCATGAGGTACTTGCTACTGATACCCAACATGCCTCCCCCATAGTGGATCATTTTTGTGTGATAAACACTATGCAATGAAATGTGCATCAAAACTTTGCGTCTGTGTCCAGTGCTCTGAACAATGTGACTGTGCCTCACCACCACCCTCCAGATTTCACGCACGCTCAACCCCTTGGTGTGATACCTCAGACATTTTATCAGGGTTTAGCAGGTACTTAAAAATTCTCAAACAATGGAAATTCTTGGTGCAATGAAGATTTGTAACCTGTCACATTGCTTTCAAACAGTGCTGTGCCATATTCATATGGGCAACCATATCCCTCCACGTCTATGGATAATATGATGTATACCGCCACCTTGTTTACCGCCAGGCGTCCCACATTGTTAGCCACCTCCACAACTGCAATAGGGGCCCCAATCTCCACATCTGTTGGGCCTCCTATGTCTACCATGCTCAAGTAAACTACTTCAGACTTTCTGCTTTCAGCAGCAGCTGCACTGTTCGTACCTCTGCTCCCGGCATTTTCGCCAGTCCCGTTGCCATTATTAATGGAGGTGACCCTTCCGCATTGCGATGCAGTGCCTTACCTGCATGGCTATGCCTTTTATTAGTCTCTATCTAGAGTTGCCTTCTGTTACCCGTGACAACCCACTGACATACTTCGCACTGGTGCAGCATGTCTTTAACATGCATGGCATCACCAGATATGACTTGCATTTCATGTGCTTAGTGTCAAGCCTACCTGAGAAGCTGGCAATCTATTGAGCAACCTCATACTCAACCCACCCAAACAGACAAATTGCACACACTAAGCATGTCATTATTGAGACTTTGTCATCTTTTTGATGTAGCCATTCATGAATTTATTCACACTCCTGTACCTACTGACAAGTCTCTATTGGAGCTTTGTAGAAGCTTACATGCTCAAATTGATCCTGCGTTTATGCCTGACATGCTGCTATGCTCTATGGTTGTTCAGGAGGCCGGTCAAGCTCCAACTGCAACACCTCATGCAGACCACTGACACGACTGATGAAAAATTATGACTGGTGGACTCTGCTTACCATCTGCTTACTCAGTGTTCACTGACAGCTACAACCACACCCATTGCACAGCCTTTGGTTCCACCATCATGCAAAAGAGATTGCATCATTCATACCACTGATACCACATCATCCAACTGCTGCCCTCAATGCCCTTATTATCTTAGACAGTTACCTTGTTCCCAACATTCAGGATTTTTCACTCCTCCTCAAAGGTGCTTATATTTTCAGCATCATCAATTGTAAGAAGGCTTATCATCAAATTCCTATGGCCCCTTCTGACATCTCTAAGACAGCTATTATTACACCATTTTGTCTCTATGAATATCATTTCATGTTCTATGGGTTAAAAAACACAGTGCAAACCTGGGAGAGATTAATTGATTCATTGTTTCATGACTTGCCCTTTTGTTTCACCTACCTTGATGACAGTATCACCTGGTTCTGAACACGTTTCACTCTTCATTCTTGCCATTCTATCTTCCATGTCAAAACGGACTCAATCAAATGTGAAATTCCTCAGCCATGAGCTTTCTGCCAAGGATGTGTGCCCTACTTTTGACTGAGTGACCACAATCCTTTCACTTCCCCAGTAGGTTACATTCAAAGAACTATATTGATTTCTGGAAATGGTAAATTTTTACCCCAAACACCTGCCTCTTACCCCAAACACCTGCCTCATGTGGCGTCTGTACAACTTCCACTAACCTATGCCCTCATGGACAAAGTGACTTCCGGTTCTCGGCTTGTATCATGATCATCCAACATGTCTTTTGCCTTCTCAGATCTTAAAGTTGCACTTTTGAATACTGTTGCACCTTGGCTGGCACATCCTTCATCTCATGCTCACCTATCTATCAATGCCAAAGCTAGCGATTTCACTGTGGGCATGGTCTTGCAGCAGCATGTCAGTTCCACTGCACAACCTCTGCACTTGTTTTCACAGAAACTAACACCCTCTTAATGCAAATTGTCAGCTTTCAACTGCGAGTTACTGACAGAGTAGATGTGTGTGCAGTAGTGGACGAAGGCTGTTGGAGGCTCAGGGTGGTCTGCCCCCCCCCCCCCCCCCATGCTCCCGCTGCTCCCTCCTTAGTCTGCCACTGTCTGTGCACCACTTCCATCTCAATGTCAAGGAGTGTCCATTCACTATTTTCTCAGACCATAAGCTGTTCATGGATGCCATACAAAATCCATTGGCCAACCTTCCCCCATGTAGGTTCGCCACAGAATCACATTTGCCAATACTCAAAGGATGTCAGGCACATCAGAGGTGCACAAAATGTCATGGCAGATTACCTATTATGGGTGGACACATTAACCTCTGTCATTTGCCTGCGCGAGTTGACAGATATGCAAGCACAAGACGAGGACCTCAAGAAACTCTAGTTAGATGGTACCACTGGTGCTTCACATTGCACATCACCTTCTTCTGGGGTGGTGAGCCCAAATTCTCCATGACTCCTTCACCGGCCACACATGCCCTTTGGTCACCACCGCCCTGTGGCATACAATTTTCAATTTATTGCAGTTTCTCACACCATGATGTGCACCCCACTACGAAGCTGGTTATTGACAGATTTGTTTGAATCAGTGGTCATTAGGACTGCCATGATTAGACATATGTATATGTGTGCCATGCCAACAGGCTAAAATCACCACGCATACCTCAACTCCTCTTGGACATTTCTCTGTCCCAACCGAAAGTCTCAGACATGAACATTTGGACATCATCGACCCCTTCTTCCTCAGAGAAGGTTATCACTACATTAATTGACCATTGTACATGGTGGGTGGAAGCTGTATCACTCAAGGATATCATGACTGATACAGTTGACTCTGCTTTCATCACCCATCACTGGGCTGGCAGTTCAAATCAATTCTCTTTCCACTCCTCTGCACTTTGCATGGTGTCGACATTTTCCACACTACTGCCTACCATCTGCAAAGTAATGGGCTGCTGGAGTGGTGGCACTTTACATTGAAAACCATCCCAATGTACCACAGTGGAAAACAGTACCACTACCTGCCCTGGGTCCTCCTGGCATGTTGTCCTCCATCAAAGAGGACCTAGGCATCTATTTGGCAGAGCTGCTATGTGGCGAACCACTCCAGTTCCTGGCCGATTTTGACAAGGATCCCATTTCCTTCTCCCCTCCAGAACTTCCTCTTCTAGTCGAGCAAGTATGCTATCTCATCTCATTCACCCAACCTCCAGCACCTAGTTCACATACCAATCCTACAGTTTTCATCCCAGCAGCTCTCCAGACATGCAGTCATGTCATGTTATGAGATGACTACTCATACCATGACCATTTCTACCCATGGCTTACCTGTAAAAGTGTCTATGCACCACATCAAACAGGCTTGAGTTTTGTCACAAGATTGACTCACCATTGCCAACACTGCCCCCCTCCCAGTCCCCATTCCTACACTGACAGATGCCATTCCTTACAATGATTACTGTTTCACTGCATATGCCACTGAGCAAACTAGCTCTCAACTTTCACTCCTACCATGCGGTACATTACTGAAGTTCTGAGCCTTTCCTCTTCTGGCGAGGATACCGACGAACCCTCACACAGGCTACACGAGTTCATGATACTTGCCAATGCTGATTCCAATGCCTCATTGGCTTGCCGCCTACTGTCCTGTGAGCTACACATCACAGTGTCCACATGCCACCTATCTCCGACAGATGCGCAGACATCAGACTTGCCATAATTGTGTGAGTGTCATATCTGCATCCACTGATACACCTGTGTGTCTACATTGTTTTTTCTCCAATGAGCTCTGCTCTCCAGGAAGGTGGCTCTCTGTATGACTGAGTTATTGACAGTGATAATCACTGTCCTCCGTTATCAAGTTCTTTGCTTGACCTTTTCTCAATCTGGACTCACAACCTGTATCTTGCTACATCAACTGTAATAAATGACATTTTATACAAAGTGTGTAGTGATTTTTGTACTTTCTACTACCACAAACCTAATAAAGAGGAAAGATAAAAACATAACAGTAGTTTTGGTTGGTATTTAAAGATGATCACTGAGCTGCAGACAGGCATGTAGAAACAGCAATCACATTAACACAGTCTTTTTGGCCACAGCCTTCATTAGAAAAAGATCACACATACATTCACACAATCACTGAGGCACAACTCATGCACACACGATTCCCATTTTTGGCTGCTGCAGCCCTTGATAGTGTTGAGTATGCTTAAGTACAAAGTCATAAAGACAAACCTACAGCATATAATAATACAGTTAAGTATATATATTTTGTATGTAATGCTGATATCTTTCCCTAGTATCTAAAATAATTCTTTAATTTAGTAAATTTTGTGGTTTGATAATTAGCTGTACCACTTAATTAAAACAAGATTAATATACTGCAAATATTTGATAAGTAAGTTCACTTTGCAAGAATTTCCAATTTTTCCCAACTTGTGCATAGATAATTCTAAATTAGCCTTAGCTCTGATGTTGTAGCTATGAATTTCTCTCCCAGCATCAAATTTTGAAACATTATTTTAAATACAGGGCACAGACTCACAGATGTATCCATAAAAATGGATGATTTTCAACAATACATATCTCCTCCTACACTACTGCACAGATTTCAACCAACATGGTGTGTATATGCTTTACCACAAGGAAACAGTAACTATGGAGGTAAGAACCACCTACAACATATAGTTTAGGAGATATGATGCATAAACAATGATATGCATACTAGACTGCATCATGAAATGTGTCGATAACAAGATTTTATGCACAACCAACCAGAAAATATAGTTTTGGAGCAATTCTAAAATATTTTCACAAAGGATTGCCAATATTCACACAGGCATTTCCCTAAAAAGAATCATTCACAGTTTAATGGTAACTTTAAAATAATGAGCAATTTTATACACTGACTAGCTTATATGCCCATGCTTCGCAACGGTTGTTAAAGAAGGGCCTGTGCGTATCATTGCTTTTTTGGTGTATTCTTAACATTGTGTTGCTTAATTCTGTCACAGACATACTTAATACGTAGCAGCGGCATCTATTAGATCTTTGGTGCACTAAAGCAACTCTCTAGTTTCAACTTACCCGCAAAACCCCATGTAAGCTCGTGTATTACTTTTGGAGATTAGCCTTTGCAGCTATACACTGATTGCTTTTAGACAAATGTTTAAATTAGGATATCTTTATTTTCTCTGATCCGATTTTTATGAAGTGAAGCGTGTATTCAGCCGCAAGATATGTTCAAGTTATGGCTTAAAATCCTATGAAAATTCATCAAGTAGTTTTGGATATAAACATGTTCAAAGAGACGTACATACAAGACGATTGTATATACAAAACTTTAAATTTGGATATCATTTTTTTCCGTGATTCCACTTTTATATAATGAAGTTGCCCCAGATAAATCCGTGAAGTAGTTTAGGAGATTAGAGATTTGTAATATCTGTACACCCGTGCTTCACAACGGATATTAAAGAAAGAGAACTACAACATAGTTATGAGCAGCATTATACCCCTTCTTGTAGTGTATAGTTATGAGAATGAAAATAACACAGCAATGCCATAATTAGTTATCTGGCGCACTATGTAGCTAACATCACCTAAAATATGTTCAAATGTTTGTAATTCTATGGGACCAAACTACTTTGGTCATCAGTTCCTAGACTTACAAACTACTGAAACTAAGTTAAACTAACGTAAGGGCAACACAAACATCCTTGCCCGAGGGAGGATTCGAACCTCAAATGCAGGACGCCACGCGAACATTGCGACAGTTTGTCCTTTCCTGTAATATGGCGTTTTTGATGAATTCCTAAACAGAAAGCACTCAAAATGTTACGAGGATTTACCAAAATCAGAAAGGGAACTACTTAAATTCAATTTTTCTCTCAAAGAATTCTTATGTAAATTAGAGCATCGACAGACGTGCAGGAATGTTGTTATGTTTTAAATTCAAATGTTCCCAGTCAAAAGAAGCAAAGAAATATCGTTAAGCTGTACAAAGTGTAATCAGCAACTGGCTGTTCAATGTTAGTTTGTATTTGCAGAGATAAGATTGCAGCTCTTAATTCATAATGCTCAAAATGCTTCTGTTACTGAGCGAATACACACAACACGATCATTTATTGCTTCTTTGCAGCACTACAAAACTAAAAGCAGCTTTAGCGGTTCGTTGCCGTTCTATGCCATAACCACTGAAAAGAAATAATAATAATAAAATGCAGCAGTGCCAACTATTAGTTCTTTGGTGCACTACGTATCCAACAGAGCCTCTATTTGTTCTGTACTGTACTACGCTGTTTCCTAGGCACACCTAAACAGAATTTACTCGAAATGTAATAAGTATGCACAGAAATTAGAAAGAAATTCGTGTTTTCTTGCAAAGAATTCTTAGTAAATGAAAACATTGATAGACGCAAAGTAACTTTGTTATGTTTTAAGTTCAAATGATACCCACGGAAAGAAGCACTTCTTTCCTTTCCAAGGCATTGCAAGGCATGCGGGATACAGCTAGTAAAAAACTTATATTTTTGTGTCATACCTGGATTAAATTTTACTTGCAGTGGCAGTGGTTTAGTGTGTTAACATTGGCAACAAAATATTCGCTTTAGGGGGATCATTACTTTACTGATCAGACCAACGTTCATAATTCATTTTATTATCAACACAAAGAATTATTCCCAACATTGTATGTGACTGATTACAAATGATTACATTATGATATCTTTATTTTCTTTGATCCAATTTTAATTATGGAAGTCTTTATATAAGCACACAATATGCTCAAGTTATGTGTGAAAACCCCATGAAGATTTGTCAAGTAGTTTTAGAGATAAATGTGTTCAAAGAGACAGACAGACAGACATGACGGTCGTAGATAAAAAATTTCAAATTACGATATTCTTTTTTTCCGCGATCCATTTTTATGAAACAAATTCTATATGTTGTCCAGAGTTATGCTCAAGTACCTGAGAAAACCCCATGCATGTTCATGAAGAAGTTTTGGAGATAAGAGGTAGAATTTTCACATTATTAAGTAAATATTTTTCTTATATTCAAACTTGTATAATTTTTATATTACTAAATATAATTTTTTCTGGTATTGAAACATGAATTATTTTTATCTTACCTTTAGTTGGCAAATCTGCTGCAACTCTCTTCCAGACTTTATCCTTGTAATCGATATTCCGGTACTTTACGTCCATCTGATCATAAAGTACTGGGAACTTAAGGAGTTCTTGTAATAGACATTCCGCGCCCGTGAACGTCACGTGAAAAATTAAACTCGGCAAATTCTGCCTGGCCACCTCCTGGTCCATTGACGTTCTGTGCATGGCCCGGTCACATGTGGCCACCTACATTTATCTCAATGGTATTATTTGTTCTCCAGGTGGCGGCTGATACTCAGACGTGTCCTGGCCCGGACACAGCCCGGATATGTGTGTTCACACCTTTAGGGAGGGGTAGGAAGGATGTTTTTCATTTCAAGACAGAATGAGAGATAGTTGAACTGCTGGTAGAAAATGTGATTCAGTTTCTCCAGTTCTGGTTGTTCCTTTGTGCCCAGACTGTAGGCATGTGGACAAGTTACAAGGCATCCTTTCTGAACAAGGTTGGGAAGATAATTTTGGACTCTGAAGGCCTCTACTCTGGTTGCTTGTCACTACAGATGCAGCAGCCATAGGTGACTAGGCTGTATGTGTAGGACTTCATAGTGTAAAATTGGTGGAAGCTCTAAATGTAATACAATATGGTTGGTGCTTGCTAGAATGTATGTGAACAGAGGTAATTTAGTAACCATACTTGAGGTGGAGATCACATCAAGGCAGGCATCTTGTTGGACTGAGTAAGATAAGACAAATGTGGGATGTGTAGAGGTTTAAGAGAAATGTCAATAGGGTGTTCTCACCCTCAGTACACATTGTAAGGATGTAAGCAATTGAAATTAATCAGCTGAAGGGGTCTGGATCCAGAGTGGTCACAAAAGATTTCTTTAGATGTACCTTGACTACTTAACCTTAGTATAACATGTTACAGGTGATTATTGCTGTAGAATTTATTTGTCTACAAAGGAGAAGTAATTGGCAGGATAATGCTGTAGTTGGTTGTGGTGGAGGTCTGGAGTCAGTCAGGCACCGGGGAAGGTAGTGTGTTCAATAGCAGTAAGATTAGGGGCAATGGGGATATTAGTGAAATCAAGTGATGGGAAATGCACAAGTTGGTAAAGGAAAAGGAATTAAGTAGAACTGCTGGAATAAATAGTTGGTGTTTTTTTATGAGGGGTGTTCAAATGAAAAGGTAAGAAATGACACTGTGCATATAACTGACATCTTTATTCAAAAGTAATCACCAGAGGCCTGAGCACAACTATCCCACTGTTTAACAAGATGAAGAGTCCCTATTCCCAGAATTCCTGTGGGTGTGACAAGACCCATTCTTCTACTGTGTCCTTTGGTTCATCGTATGAGTTGAAGCACATCTCTTTGAGATGTTTTTTTGGTGGAAAGATGGAATTCACAGGGTGACACATCTGGGCTGTAGGGCAGATGCTCAAGCTGCTCCCACTAAAACCTGGCCAGTACACTTGGAGACATGTGGACACATGCTATCACAGAGCAGAATCACTGCCTCCATGAGCAGCCCAGTCCATTTGCTCTTGATGGATTGCATAGGCTATGGAGTGTCTCACAGTACACATAACTGTTAATGGTTTTTCCGTGCTCGAAGTATTCTATGAGTTTCGGACCTCGGATGTCGAAAAAGACAGTGTACCATTAACTTGCCTGGTGATGGCACAGCCTTGAATTTTTTAGGAGGAGGTAATGATGCATGCTTCGCATTCTTAGATGTCACACTACATTATACCAAACCAGCATATTTAAATTCCAACCAGTTTGCTTGTTGAGATATTTTGTACCTTTTCATTTGAACACACATAGTATATATCAGGGTAGGTTACAAGTGATAGGGTAAAGTTGGTGATCCACAAAGGAAGAGAGTCCCTATGTGGAGGCACAGTAATCAACAAATAATTGGGAATCGTATATGGTTGGGCTTATGAATTTTTGGAAACATGCAGAAGGTAAGTGTGCAGTGACTGGTGAGCCTGAGGAGAAAGATAGGCGAGAAATTCTGACATGGCCCTAAACATTTAAGAAGGGACTGGAAATCCTGCTGGATTTTTGTAATGAGGTTACTATGTGGGTTTATAGTTAGATGTGTCTCTTAGCTAGGCCAAATCTTCTGGCAGTTAATCACTGTGATTCGTTGCCGCAGTGGCGAAGTCTTTGTCAACATGTAGGATTATAATTACATTCATCATAATGTAACAGAGCAATAATGAACAGTCACCTCACACAACTTGTGAAATTATTGATAAAAATCTCTTGAGTTTCCAGGCAGGTGGCAGTTCTGGTGCACCACGCATACAGCACTATCCCAGTTCCATCACAGGCCAGTTCTGTCCCATCAGAAATCAGGTCACCTGTGAATGCAGCGATGTCATTTACCAGATCTGCTGCAAACATTGCACAGCTTTTTACATTGGTATGACTACCAACCACCTGTTGATTAGAGTAAATGACCAATGCCAAATTGTGGTTATGAGCAGGTTTGACCACCCTATAGCATGACATGCAACTGAGCATAATATCCTCAATTACAATGGATACTTCACAATCCAGACCATCTCGATACTCCTCTCCACCATCAGCATTCCTGAACTGTGTAGATTCTACTGTCTAAAAAAGATCCATGTCTAAACCTAAGGTTACCTACTGTTCCGACAGCCAACCACCCTCGTCTGCCCTACATGTTACACCTTCTCCCAACTCATGTATCTGTCCCAACTGTCTGCTACCCTTTATCTCTTCTCTGCTCCACCCATTTTGATCCCCCCCCCTCCCCCCACCCATCCCACTCTTCACTACATACCAAAACTGCATTTCATACTTCCACCTACCTAGTGCTTACAGGCTCCACAGGCTATGCAATATTATTACCCCCAACCCTTGCTATCCATCCTTCTCATACCTCCTAACATCTTGTCCTCTCTTATTGTTAAAGTGGCTCTCAAACTATTGGAGCCTCACAGAGAAAAGAGAATACAGCATTTTTGTTTTGTTAAACCACTTCTGAAACCAAACTATATATTTCACAGCAAATTATAGCAACTGAAATGATCAATTAATGTTGAATCTACAGCTTTTTCAATAAATTTAGCAAAAACTGATAGCATAGAAATAAATCTAAAGTTGTCCATCCTTTTCTCCTTTTTTACAAAGTGGTGTCACTACTGAGGACTTTGATCAGTCATGAAAGTAACCTTTCTTAAATGAAAAATTATGAATAATGCTAAGCACTGGGCTAACAGAGGTGGAACAATACATATTCTGCTAGGTAACCCATCATATCCACAAGAGTCCTTAGTCTTTAATGACTTAATTATTGACTCAATCTCTCCCTTGTCATTATTACAGAGGACTATTTTAGGTAATAGTTTTCGAATGATATTTTATAAAAGTAAAAGAATCATATGATTACCCATAATGGCTAAGGTTTTGTTCAATTCAACTGCTTTATTTAGAAAGTGATTATTAAATACTGTACATATATCAGTAACAGAAAAATTTCCAGTATGCATTGACTTTATATCCTCAACTTTTTGCTGCTGGCCAGATACTTCCTCTGTGACTGACCAGATGTTTTTAATTTTACCCTGAGAATTAGCTATTCTTTTTGAGTATGAATGTTAATGACTTTTCTTTCTGCCTCGGTGCAACTCATTGGTCATCTTGAATCAATCCGAAATCTCCAAAAACTGTCTTGAGCAGTTAAACCGGCAACCCACATGCATTGGAAATATTCTAGATATTATAGCCACAAACAGGCCTGACCTTACTAACGATGTCTGTGTAGAGACAGGAATTAGTGATCATGATATCGTTATAGCGTTGATGGTGACCAAAGTTCATAAACGAATCAAGAAGGCTAGGAGCATGTTTTTGTTGGGAAGAGCCGATAAGCAAATGTTACGATCGCACTTAGAAAATGAATGGGCATCATTTAATTCCGGGACTATGGATGTAGAGGACTTGTGGACTAAATTTAAGTGCATTGTTAATAAAGGGTTAGAGAAATATGTGCCAGTAAAGACGATTAAGGACGGAAAAGATCCACCGTGGTATAATAATAATGTCAGAAAGCTGCTGAGAAAGCAAATGCTGTTGCACTCTCGATTCAAAAAAGAACATGCAAATGATGACAGGCAAAAGTTAGTAGAGATTCGTCGTCTATAAAAAGATCGATGCAGAAAGCATACAATAATTATCACAGCCATACCTTAGCTAAAGATCTTTCCGAGAACCCAAAAAAATTCTGGTCCTATGTAAAATCGATAAGTGGGTCAAAGCCCACTGTTCAGTCACTCGTTGATCATTCCGGGGCAGTAGTAGAAGGAAGGAAACGGAAAGCTGAAGTTCTAAATTTAACCTTTAAGAAATCTTTCACGCAGGAAGATCGCACAAATGTACCATCATTTGATCGACGTACAAATTCTGAAATGGGGGACATAGCAATAGGTATTTCTGGTGTAGAGAAGCAGCTGAGAGAGCTAAATACGAAAAAGTCTGCTGGTCCGGATGGAATACCAGTTCAGTTTTACAAAGACTATTCTGCAGCATTGGCCCCCTACTTAGCTTGCATTTATTGTGAATCTTTAATTCAGCGCAAAGTTCCTAGTGATTGGAAAAAAGCACAGGTGACTCCCATTTATAAGAAAGGAAAGAGAACTGACCCACACAATTACAGGCCAATATCGTTGACATCGGTTTCATGTAGAATTTTAGAGCATATTCTCAGTTCGAATATAGTAAATTTCCTCGAAACGGAAAAGCTTCTTTCCATGAATCAGCACGGGTTTAGGAATCATCGTTCATGTGAAACTCAGCTTGCCCTTTTCTCACATGACATCTTGCAAGCCATGGATGAAGGGCAACAAGCGGATTGTGTTTTTCTCGACTTCAAAAAGGCATTCGACGCGGTGCCACACTGCAGACTGCTAACGAAGATACGAGCTTATGGAATAGGTTCACAGATTTGTGACTGGCTGGAAGACTTCCTAAGTAATAGAACGCAGTACGTTGTTCTCGACGGCAAGTGTTCATCAGAGACGAGTGCATCGTCAGGCGTGCCCCAGGGGAGTGTGATAGGAGCGCTATTATTTTCTATCTATATAAATGATCTGATGGACAGTGTAAGTTGTAATTGCCGCTGTTTGCTGATGATGCTGTGGTGTACAGGAGGGTGTCATCTGTAACTGACTGTAATAGCATACAGGATGACTTAGACAAAATTTCTAGTTGGTGCGAAGAATGCAGCTAGCTCTCAATGTAGAAAAATGTAAGGTGATGCACATGAGTAGAAAAAACAATCCTATAATGTTCGAATACAGCATTAGTAGTGAGCTTCTTGATGCTGTCGCGTCGTTCAAATATCTAGGCGTAACATTGCAGAGCGATATGAAATGGAACAAACATGTAAGGACAGTTGTGAGTAAGGTGGACAGCTGACTTCGGTTTATTGGGAGAATTTTGGAAAGATGTACTTCACCTGTAAAGAAGACCGCGTATAAAACGCTTGTATGACCACGTCTTGAGTATTGCTCAAGTGTTTGTGACCCGCAGCAGATCGGTTAGAAGGAAGACATAGAGGCGGATCAGAGGGGAGCAGCTAGATTTGTTACCGGTAGGTTCGACCAATGTGCGAGTGTCACGGAAATGCTCCGGCAACTCAGTTGGGGATAGCTGGAAGATAGACAACGTTCTTTTCGTGAATTTCTGTTAAGTAAATTTAGAGGGCCGGAATTTGAAGCTGAGTGTAGTACGATCTTGCTGCCGCCTACTTACATTTCACATAAAGATCACAAAGACAAGATAAGAGAAATTAGGGCTCGTAGGGAGGCATATAGGCATTCTTTTTTTCCTTGTTCCATTTGGGAGTGGAATAGGAAAGAAAATACCTAGTAGTGGTACAGTGTACCCTCCGCCATGCACCTTACGGTGAATTGCGGAGTATGTATGTAGATGTAGATGTAGGATCCTCATTATGTATTTGACTTTTCAGTGTTAGGTTATTCATTAGAATTATCAATGGTCTAGTTTAACAGTCCTTGCAAAGTCTTGGATGTAATGTTGAGTTATTGTATTTGCTCTGTCACCTTATTGGTCCCACATAAATGTATTGTCCACAGTCCCTGTACTATCCTAAAAATTATCCCATAAAACAATGGAGTGTGACACTATGAAATGTACACTACCATTACCTACACCTGATGACCAAAATAAATTATGAAAAATATATGAAGTTTACTTACCAGGTGAAGGAGCACAGGTAGTGATAGTAACAAATAAAACACACACACACACTCACACACATACACACACATAAACGCAAGCTTTCGCAATGCAGTTGCTTCTTCAGGCAGAAGGGAAGGAGAGGGAAAAGGAAATGATGAGGGTTTCAAGGGAGTGGGCAAAGAGCCACCCCAATCCCGGGAGAGAAAAGACCCACCTTGGAGGAAAAAAGGGAAGGCAAACAAACACACACTCACCCACACACACATACAAACACAAACACACCTAGGCAGACACACTGCAGAAAGCAAAGAAGTTGGACAGAGACACCACTTGAGGCAGAGTCTCTGTCCAGAGAACCAAGGGGGGGGGGGGGATTTGCCTTATGGGAGGGGGGGAGGGTGAACGGGTGCACACCCGCCCACACATGTGCATGGGCGCGGGCACACCTGGGCGTACGTGCTGTGGAGAGCGGGGAGGTTGGACGGACCGAGGGCATTGGACCGAGGGTGGGTCTCTGTCCAGAGAACCGATTCTCTCGGTTCTCTGGACAGAGGCTCTGTCTCAAGTGGTGTCTCGGTCCAACTTCTTTGCTTTTAGCATTGTGTCTGCCTGGGTGTGTTTGCGTTTGTGTGTGTGTGTGTGGGTGGGTGGACGAGTGGGTGGGTGGGTGTGTGTTTGTTTGCCTTCCCTTTTTCCCCTGAGGTGATTCTTTCCTCTCCCAGGATTGGGGTGGCTCGTTGCCCACTCCCTTGAAACCCTCATCATTTCCTTTTCCCTCTCCTTCTCTTCTGCCTAAAGAAGTAACTGGGTTGCGAAAGCTTGCGTTTATGTGTGTGTGTGTGTGTGTGTGTGTGTGTGTGTGTGTGTGTGTGTGTTATTTGTTACTATCACTACCTGTGCTCCTTCGCCTGGTAAGTAAACTTCATCTATTTTATATACATATTTTTTTCCTGTAAGGAATTTTTCCTCTATAACATTCGTAAAATAAATTATGAGATTGAAATAATAATAATAAAAGTAAATAATATACTGAGAGGTATAATCAAAACTACCAGAAAAGGAATATGAACGAGTATGAAAAGAATAGGCCACTGTTCGTCACATAGAGGTGAGTATCTCTTTCTATATGGTGAGTAACAACCTTTTCTTTCCATATTATTGTTATTCCATACTGGAATTTCTGTTGTGTGAATATGTGACCAGTCAGCCATTTTTATGCAGAAGTATAAATCTAAGGAAAAGGTAATTCATGATTTGAAAGTAACACTCAACTCCCTAAATCCTTATGCTGTCATCTAAGATATCTAAAAATTAAATAAAAAGCAAAATGTTAACTTGCCTCATAAGCTTCTTCTCCAGCACTTGAGCATCCCGAATGGCATGGCATTTGGTGCTGATGATAAGCTGATTTGCTTTCTTTACATCATCTTCCAATTCTAGTCTCATTTCTAGTGCTCTCTGTGCTAAATGTGAAGCACGCCTGCTCTCAGTTCCATCAACCTGTAATTTATGCATTTATTGATAATTAATTAACAGACAAACCAAATGCAACAATAGCCCAGACAAATTAGACTTTTGTTGGCTAAAAAATAAGCCAAGCTGGAAATAATTGGAAACAATTCCAGGCATCGCAAATAAGAGTATTATGAGTTTGCACTGGTTTTTGCTTGTGTATAACTTTTGAGAGCCAAAAAATTATTTCCTCCCTCTTTTTTGTCAGTTTTTCACCTAAACCTTGCAGAAATCTGTGCAAATACCAAAAAGAAAGAGCATTAAATTTCGTGTAGAATGGCCTACTTAAAAGTTAAAATTGGTTCAGCCATTTAGTCACTATCAATTGTCAAATTTTGGCATTTTTACCAACTTCCTGGAAAACTGAGTTATGCCCATGTTTCAGTGCATGTTACCCAAAAACAGCTTCTCCAAATGCAAAATTTTATGTATCAAAGTTGTAGAACATTAAATTTTGTGTAAAAAGAGCTCCTCTTTGTTAAAGTTTACTCCCTCCTGTGCATAAATACCAATAAAAATGTAAAAGTAATAGAAGAGCAAAAATCCTGCAAAGACTTGTGGGCAAAGACAAATTACTTTTTAACCCCAAATCACACACAGTCATCCAAATGGTCCTACTTAGATAGTTACCTCTAACTATTTACATGAATCAATTACCAAGTCAATCCAAAATCATAATAAACTGGATTAAAAATATATCATATGAAAGTTTTATTAATGCAAGTATACTTCAATTACAATATTAAACTGATGAGATAAATTTTTGACAGACATTTTATATTAATCATTGTTCTGTATTTACAGTTTTCTTTGTTTGCTTTCCATATTGAAGTCAGCACGACAACTCAAGTCGTATTTCACCTTTGATTTACTTTGATGACAGAATACTGTGCAAGACAAGAAAATGAAACCTCTTTAAGCTGTTCAGTCCAGTCAGTATTGTAATCACGAGCAACACACACAGTCTACTTGCTCAATGGTGGATTTGTCATAGACCGTGTTGTGTTGAATACTGGTGAAATGTTTTCTTTCATCCATGAGGAAAAAGCTGAGGAAAGCATAAAATATGGTGATGTGCTTGAAGAGCATGTGATATGTCTTCTGCTACTGTTTTATTAGATTAATAGTTGTCCCAAACTACGTCAAAAGAACTTTTCTTAATAAATGAACGTAATAAGAAACATCTTATCTCGGTGCTGACTGAAATATTATGTGGTGAAGGGTATCAGGTCAACCAGGCCACTGAGGACATAGACTCCTTGATTGTTGACACAGCCATAAAAAAGTTGAGACAGGGTAACACTATTTTCATTGTTGGGAAAGATACTGATATTCTGGTTTTGCTGACTAACCACATGCATTGTAGAAGTGAATGGGAAGGATCTGTCAAAAACATCATCACATTGAAAACTGCAAGCGGTTCAGAATTTGATGGCTGGTTGTTAATAGAGCATAATAATTTACACTAAGAAGAGGTTTATTGCTAACATAAGCAGATACTCAGAACAGACTGCCCCCTAATTAGAGTACACTGCTATCTATATACATAGACAGAATTTTCAGGAAATTACAAGTAGATCTATCACAAGAAACATTCTAGAAATATTAAACACAAAGAAATTAATTTTGTTTGCTGATGGCAGGATTTGAAGTGGTAACTGCCAGCACAGCAATCTGCGATGCTAAACACTGCACCACATTTTCTGTCGAAAGACTGACAGCACTATCTTTCTTATGAAACCTGGATAAGGCAAGCAATTTGCATCCATTTACTCCCCGCCCCCTCCAATGCTATCACTGAAAAAGGCAAGAAACATGTATTATTTCTTCATACCTTCAATGGCTGTGCCACCACCTCTACATATTTTCATCAGAACAAACTGAAATTTATAAACACTTTTCTGTGATGGCACTAGCCACCAATTTGAATGTTTATGTGTCTCTGGTCATCGATCATGATTATGAACCAAGTATCATAACTGTGTGACAATCTTTGGTTTTTGCTGTTTTTGTTTCATCCACCATGTTTAGATTAATTTGTGGTTGTTCGCTGTGGTTTCAACATTGAATAAAGCATTTATTTTGTAAAGTGTGGCTCATTGGGCTCCACCGACCTTAGTAACATCTACAGAGGTGACCAGTACAGTGTTGTCCTGTGGTTCTCGGTGTCTTCTTTCGACTGTAACTCGCCCGAGCTCGGTATGCCAACGTTTCCGTGCCCAAGCTTGTCATGTTGATGCCCGTGCAACCACCACACGGACTCACACTTCCTCGTCAACCTGTGGCATCCAACATTTTCACAGGTGTCAGTAGTTCGCATGATGTCAGGCTACCACACTTACCCAGACATTCGCCACAGGACATCTCCACATCGCAACAGTTCAACAATGCCATGCGTCAGCGGTGTGATTCTGGCTTTGTCACTCCACAGACACTTTTGCGTGCTCCTTTTTATGTCACGCCACCGTTCGAGTACTCTTGGCTCTTCTGTGCTTCGGACAATGCCGGCTGCAAAGTGGACTTTGTTCAGAATTCATACAACTGCCTGTCGCCACGCTGGGTACTCTAGTGTATCACTCTGCCGGCAACATACCCAGCCTCCAATGGCCTGGTGGGCTAGAGACTTTTGCCTCTTCGAGTGCTGTGCATCGAAGTGTACCTTATGAACTTTGCCAACCTAATTACTGTACCCATGTTTGTGCTGAACATTGTGCTAACTTTGCAAGTGCACCTCTTCATGCAAGCTCGTCTCAGGGCAGCTCATCTCCCCACCTCTGTACTGGTTCAGCTGCCTCACTCAGTGCATTCTGGCATTCTGTGAAAATTCCATGCAACGAACCTTCCTACGATTTATTTATTTATTTATTTATTTATTCTGTTCCATAGGACCCACTTCAGGAGTAAGACTCCATGGTCATGGAACAAGTCAATACATTAATTGTTACACAATAATGGTAATAGAAAAAGTGAAAAGAATCAATAAAGAAAAAATAAATTAGCTTAATTGTTTAACTTTTCTAGGAGTTCCTCGACAGAATAAAAGGAGTGAGCCACAAGGTAACTCTTCAATTTAGATTTGAAAGCATGTGGATTAGTGCTAAGATTCTTAAGTTCTTGTGGCAGCTTATTGAAAATGGATGCCGCAGAATACTGCACCCCTTTCTGCACAAGTGTTAAGGTGGTGCGGTGCAAATGTAGATTAGACATCTGTCTAGTATTCACCGAGTGAAAGCTACTAACTCGTGGGAATAAGCTGATATTATTAACAACAAACGACATTAAAGAAAAAACGTATTGTGACGCCAGAGTCAAAATTCCCAGACTACTGAAAAGGGGTCGACATGACGTTCGCGAACTTACACCAGATATTGCTCGAACCGCCCGTTTTTGAGCCAGAAATATCCTTTTTGCATCAGGCGAGTTACCCCAAAAAACAATGCCGTACGTCATAAGTGAGTGAAAGTAAGCGAAATAGACTACTTTTCGTGTTGAAAAATCACTTATCTCAGATATTGTTCTAATGGTAAATATAGCAGAATTTAGTTTTGGAACAAGATCCTGAACATGGGCTTTCCATGACAGCTTACTGTCTATATGAACACCTAGAAATTTGAACTGTTCAGTCTCACTTATCACATGCCCATTATGTGTAATCATAATGTCAGATTTCGTCAAATTATGTGTTAGAAATTGTAAGAACTGAGTTTTACTGTGATTTAACATCAACTTGTTTTCTATTAGCCATGAACTTATCTCTTGAACTGCATTATTTGATACTGTGTCAATATTACGAGCAACATCCTTCACTACCAAGCTGGTATCATCAGCAAACAAAAATATTTTACAATCACCTGTTATACTCGAAGGCATATCATTTATATAAATAAGAAACAGCAATGGTCCCAAAACAGACCCCTGGGGCACCCCATACTTAATTGTGCCCCATTGGGATTGCACGTCATAGCCATTTTCTACATTGCGGAGAATTACCTTCTGTTGTCTATTATTAAAGTAAGAGGTGAACCAGTTGTGGGCTACTCCCCGTATTCCATAATGTTCCAACTTCTGCAACAATATTTTGTGATCAACACAATCAAACGCTTTTGTTAAATCAAAGAAGACGCCTAATGTCCATAGCCTCTTATTTAACCCATCAAGTGCCTCACAGAGAAACGAAAATATAGCGTTTTCGGTCGTTAAACCACTTCTAAAACCAAACTGTACGTTTGACAGGAAATTATGTGAACTGAAATGATCAATTAATCTTGAATATACAGCCTTTTCAATAACTTTGGAAAAAACCGATGGCATAGAAATAGGTCTATAGTTATCTACATTATCCCTTTCACCTTTTTTATAAAGCGGTTTCACTACTGAGTACTTTAATCTGTTAGGAAACTGACCATTCCGAAAGGAAAAATTACAAATATGGCTTAGTACTGGGCTAACATATGGAGAACAGTACTTTAGAATTCTGCTAGATACCCCATCATATCCACAAGAGTCCTTAGTCTTTAGTGATTTAATTATTGACTCAATCTCACCTATGGAAGTATCATGAAGGATCATTTCAGGCAACAGCCTCGGAAACGCATTTTCTAAAAACGTTATATGATTACCTGTAGAAACTAGAGTTTTGTTTAGTTCCTCTACTATATTCAGAAAGTGATTATTGAATATTGCACATATATCTAACTTGTCAGTAACAGAAACATTCCTACTACGCACTGACGTTATATCTTCTACCTGCTGCTCCTGACCAGACACTTCCTTCACGACTGACCAGATAGTTTTAATTTTATCCCGAGAGTTTGCTATTCTTTTTGCGTACCACATACTTTTTGCATTCTTAATGACATTTTTCAGAACCTTACAGTACTGTTTGTAATGAGCTACTGCATCTTCATTCTGACTGCTTCTAACATTTTGATACAACTCCCGCTTAGTTCTACATGATACTCTTATCCCCTTTGTCATCCACCCTGGCTGTCTGTTACTGAAAGTACTCTGTTTTGAGCGTTCTAGTGGAAAGCAACTTTCAAATAGCATAATAAATGTGTTCAGAAAAGCATTATATTTATCATCTGCATTATCAGCACTATAAACATCCTGCCATTCTTGTTCCTTAATTAGGCTTAAAAAGGTCTCAATTGCAACTGGATTAACTTTTCTGAGTAGTTGATATTTATGTTTAACATTTGTTTGAGAACAAATACTTTTTAGAATTAAAAGTTGGGCATCGTGGTCTGATAGGCCATTTACTATTCTGCTGACAGAGTGCCCCTCTAACAATGAAGAATGAACAAAAATATTGTCAATGGTAGAACTGCTATTTCCTTGCACTCTCGTTGGAAAAAATACTGTTTGCATCATGTTATAGGAATTAAATAGATCTAACAGCTGACGTTTCCTTGAGCTATCACCTACACAATTAATGTTGAAATCTCCACACACAATTAAATTTTTATACTTCCTATACAGTGAACCCAGAACCAATTCCAGCTTGGGCAGAAACATTTTAAAATCTGAGTCAGGGGATCTATAAATAACAACTATTACTAGTTTAGTTCCATTAACATTAACAATTCCTGCACAACATTCAAATATCTGTTCTGTGCAGTGTTTAGAAAAATCGATTGACTCCGATGAAAAATCGTTTTTTACATACATGGCCACTCCCCCACACTGCAAGGAACTCCTAGAGTAAAAGGCAGCTAACCTGTATCCTGGCAAAGGAAGTCTCTGAATTGTCACACCACTTAAAAAGTGCTCTGAAATACCAATAATGTCAGAATCAGTATCAATAAGCATTTCATTAACTTTATCTCTGATACCCTGTATATTTTGATGAAAAACAGTAATTCCCTTATTACTTATATTCTTAGACTTTGTCAAAGGTGGTTCATTTCTTAGAGGGACTTCCTTAGGCAGGAATATCTATCAGCTGTCTTCAGTCTAAAAAAGGTGCAGCCCTAACACCAACTACTACAGGAATTTTTCCATGAGTGAAACCCCCACCCCCTACTACACTGTCACCTATGAGCTTTGCCAACCTCCCCTTCCCATACCTATTGAGGTGCAGACCGTGCCTAGTAAAATCCGACCTTTGGATAGTTTCAACTGGCACCACTGCAATGTGATCCATGCCCTCCGTCATCAGCGCCTTTTCAAGCCCCATGTTGCCCACAGTTTCATCCACTGTGCCAATTCTGCAAACATGTGTGCTACACAGCATGTGCTACCATGTGCCATGCCTCCGGGTGTGCCTTTTGTGATGCAAAGTGATCCCCTCCCACACCCAAACTTTGTTGAACTATCGACCATTGCACCGGCACCGCCTGGTGCCTCTGTCGTGCTGTGCGACACTTCTGCGCCTTCATCGATCAATGATACCGACGCTGCAGTGCCTCTGCCACTTCCTGGTTCGCCTCCATCTCTGCTGCTAGGCTGTCTGCCAAAGCTGCCTCAATTTTCTTTTGCCTCCCCAACCACCTGGTTCACTCTCATCAAGCGTATATTTGAGCATTACAGTTTGGACAACTCCACTCACTACATCTGTTTAATCAGTTTGGTGCATGACCATATGGATTTGATTTGTGACCTGGTTACCTCCTCCCCAGTCAGGACTGCTATGACAGTGCTAAAAAGACAATCCTGGAGCGTGTCACTCAGTCTGTAGAGGTGACTGTTCAACACATAATTCAAGAGGAAGGAGAATCTTGGTGATAAATGTCCATCTGAACTATGGCAATGCTCTTGCTTAATGAGCAGGTCATGCCTGACCCCTTGCTTAAGGCAATCTGGATGAGTAAACTCCCTCTGGCTGTGCAAACAGCAATAATGTACAGTGTGCTCGAGTCCCCCAGTGAGCATATACACACTGCAGACCGAGTGCATGAAGTTCACCTTTGTGAATCTCGTCTAGTGCAATCTGCCTGGCATTCCGCATCGCATCGTCACTGCAATGCTGTAGCCGCTGCCAGCACTGGAGGGCATCAGCTCTGGCGAAGAGAGCACACCCCCTTCACCGCCCACGATTCCCGTAAGAACAACAGCCGCACGACCCATATTGTTATTTCCACACACATTTTGGCAGTGATGCAAGGAAGTGTAAGTCCCCTTGCAGCTACCGAAATGAGGTGGGCGGGCTGGTCTAGGCACCACTGCCTGCCTTGAGGATTGCAGGTGCCTATCTACTTTCCATACTGTGCACACCGTTGCCACTGAAAGTGCTCCTCTCTATGTTATTGATCTGAACTCTGGCATAAACTTCCTGATCGACACTGGTGCTGATGTCTCACTTCTGCCTCCCAGACTGTCTCTGAAACCAGTGCAACCAACCAACATGCTTCTTCCAGCTGTCAACACCTTGCAATTTCGCTGCTTGGGCTCCACAACTATCAAAGTCAAGCTCTCAGCTTTTCATGTGTTCGAGTGAGATTTTCTAGTGGCCAGTGTTCCCGAGCCTATTCTCGGAACTGACTTTCTCTCATTTCATGGACTGTCTCCCGATGTCGTTTGACGGGCAGTGTTTCTTTCCCCCTCTCAAATTTTTATTGAGTGTGCTCTGTCAAGCTGTGCTAATTTTAGTGTAATTCATGAGTGTCTAGATACTGTCACCAAACTGGGAAGTACCGTTGACAAGTTATGTGCAGAACAAGTTCAAGTCAAACAGTTATGCTGTAAACGCCTTAGTGTAATTCGTGAGTGATGTGCTGTTACCATTGGGGTAGAGTGGTATGATACCAGGGGAGGTAAGGGACATATATATATATATATATATATATATATATATATATATATATATATATATATTTTTTTTTTTTTTTTTTTTTTTTTTTGTAGAAGTAGAGGAAGTAAATCTAAATGAATCAGAGAAAACAATGTGTTAGTCACTATATGGTTTTAAGAAAAATATGAACTCTGAATATGTGATGTGCTTTTTTTTAAAAAAAAAAGAAAAAAAGGGAAAGAGACAAGAGACAAAAGATAGCTAGATTAAAAAAGAGATTTTTCGTCTGTCTGTAATTAGCCTTAGCATGTGTTGATGTATCTGGATGTACGGTGTTAAAAAGTTCTGCAAAATATACATATATGTGAAACAAAACAGGTTGAGATCTTTATTTCATGGAAGTTGCTTTCACTCTAAGTACTGGTGTAAAATCCTGGACCTAGATCCCTGAGAAACTCCAGAAATAACAGAAGAGGAGTCTACAGCAGATTGAAAATCTTGGTATATGGAGAAGAAGGTATTAAAATTTAATTTTATTGGGAAGCAAGACTAATAAAATTTTTCCTTCTGATGTGTTACAGTGGACGTTTTCGTGACATATAAACTGCATACTAACGTAAATGAAACTTTATTGAATTTATTCCAAATTCTTATTATTAAATTGCTTTATGTATCTATATATATATAAAGTATTTGTGTGTTTAAAGTCACTTTCATTCATATAATTAATAAATAATAACAATATAGAGCTCAGACATTGCGGTCAAACTTCAAAGTGCAAATCAAACAGCTATGATGTGAATGTGTTGACCTGTCTCGGCGGTTGGCTGAAAATCAATCCATGCTTGACTCTGCAAGATAACTACTCAAGCCCCACGTTGTGCAATCACAGGTTAGTCACAGTGCTGCTTTACCTTGTGTTCCCAGTGTACCCCCTCCTACTTTGGAACTTTTGCCTTCTCCGAGTATTACTCTTGCTCCTCCTCGCTCATTCGCAGAGGTCTGCAAAGACACAGGCAAACTCTTGCCTTGTTCACGTGCTCCACAAACTGTTGCGCCCTCGAACTCTGCACAAAACAGACAGTTGTGTATTCATTCGAGTGCTGCACAAGTGACTTTCCTGAACCAGCCCACTGTGCTCACTGTCCCTGTCTCTACAAACTCTAGTAAATTGTCTCAGTGTATGCCCATTAGTACTCCTGCTTTAGCTTCTCGCAAATCCTCTGTCAAACAGCACACTGCCCTACAGAGCTGAATTTCACCAACCGGCTAGCTGGCCCCTGCTGTGATGTTGGCAATGCTGTCTCCCCTCCAGCTCATGTCACCGCACAGGCCACCTGCTTAGCTGCATGCACATCGCCTCCTTCCCGGAGCACTCTGGCTCTGTTTCTCTGGCTCTGACGCTCGCTGCTGCCATCTACTCAGTGCCATGTGCACCCGCCTGCATGCCACCTGTGGCTGATGCACATACCAATCACTCACAGTCGTGACTCAACTGTTCTGTGGCAGCCTCATCAACTCCAGCAGCCACCACCGTCACCGTGTCAGTGCCACACACACTGACTTGCACACCCCCAACAACTACTTTGTCAACTACGACTCCTGTTCCATCTGCTGCGCCACCGCCAGCACTGCCATCCTCTCTCACGACCTACACAATAACTACTTCAACTCGGCACATGACACCCATGGCTAACACCGCCACCTCCTTGCTGCTGCCGACTTCTGTCACACCTGCATGGCATGCTGCTGCCACGACCTCCGCACCTAGAGCGTGCGCCACATAACTTGGCGGGTGGACTGGCTGTTTTGCGCAGGTAGTTGTGTAGTGGTGGGGGGACCAGCTGTCGCAGCGTAGCCGGACTGTGCGTTAGCTGTAAGCTCCATTCCATTCCACAGTCAGCTGCTGACTGCCACTTAGCTTTGAAATTATGGCCGCATACAAGCGCGAGGAAATGTCAAGCTGCGAGTCTTGAACACACAAGGCCGTATAAAAATTGTAATGCAGTAAAAGAATGCTCGTTTGAATGTTGGGAAAACTGTGGCGCATTTACGAGTATTTATGAGTCTCTTTCTCTTGTACCTATCATGTTTACACAGCAAGGCATAATTTTCGGAGCGGCACAGAAATTCATTTCGTAGCTCAGTTGATTAACATGAAATATCTGTAAATTATATAGACAGTTCTTATCTGAACTACTGTCGACCACTGTGATAGAGAGAGATCTGTGGCAATTGAGCCTCACCCATTCACTTAGTAAAGAAACATGACGGCACCTGGCGCATGTGCGGCAACTATCGCAAGCTCAATGATAAGACCATTTATGGACTGCTTCCCGATTCCGAACATCACCAATATTTCCAAATTATTGCAGAATCTAAAGTTTTCACTGTTGTCAATTGCAAGTGTGCTTACCATCAAATTCCCATGGTCCCTGAGGATATTGAGAAAATGGCCATCACCATCCCACTCAGCCTTTTCCAGTATTGTTTCATGCCTTTCGGACTTAAAAACACCACACAGACCTGGCAGCAGTTTGAACTTAAAATTTTGCTTCGTGTACTTAGACGACATTCTATTTTCAGCTTCTCGGTCAAGGAAAACAAGACATTTGCAAATCATTCTTGATAGGCTGGCCAGGGCAGAAATTGAGTTGAATGATGACAAATGTCATCTGCATCTCCCCTTGGTACAGTTCCTCAGGTATACAATCTAGTTGGAACACCCCCCCCCCCAACCTCCCCCTATTGACAAGGTTAACTTGGTGCAGAACGTCACATGCCCCTCCACTTACAAAGAGCTTCATAGGTTCCTTAGCACTATTAACAACTACAGGCGGCAACTGCCCAATGCGGCTTACAGACGCATTGGCTGGTAAGCAAAAGTCAGGTGACTGCGTGGTACCCTGGGCAAATCAAATGGCCTAATCATTCAATGCACTCAAGGAATTACTTGCTCGAGCTATCATGGTTGCTCATACACATCCCCACGCGGAAGTTTTCCTCACTACTGACGCAAGCAACACCTCTGTCGGTGTGGTTGTCAGCCGATCTCATGACGGTATAATCTATCTAAAAATTAAACAAAACACAATGCAAGTACTCGGCCTCTGACTGGGACCTTCTTGCAATCTACGAGGCTATTAAACATTTCCAAGTAGAACTTGAAGGTCGTGCCTTGCAAGTTCTTACTGATCACAAACCACTGGCTGCTGCCATCAAAAATCCCCCGGCTGACCCAGCCCCTAGGCATTTCCACTACCTTGACTACATGTTGCAATTCACAACGGGCATGCGTTACATCAAGGGTGTGGATAATGTGGTAGCGGATTTCCTCTCTGGGATTGATGCTGTCTCTACTGCCATCGATCTCTTCAACCTTCCCACCCTGCAATCTGCCAATGATGATCTCCTTGCTCTCATCTTCGAGCCTTCCTCTTCCTTACATCCCATCTGCACCACCTTTCCGGACATCACCAGCAAGGCATGGTATGATGACTCAACAGGCAAATTCTGTCCTTTTATTCCCTGCTCTCTTCAACGTCCAAAAGTTGCACGAGCTCGCCCACCCAGGTGTCAAAGCCTCAACATGCATTGTGTGCAAGTGTTTCATTTGCCGTGACATGAGGCAGGATTGTCAGGCTTGGGCCCATTCTTGTGTTGCGTCTCAGCAGAACCAAGCCTTGTCTTACACACCCCTTCGCTTGGTTCCTTCCCTCTTCTGCCTGGCAGATTCCAGCATATCCATCTGGATCTTATTGGTCTCCTTCCACCAGTTAACGGTCACCGGTACATCCTTTCCATGATCTACCACACCATGAGGTGGATAGAGGCCACACCTCTGCTCAACATTACTGCCGAGTTCGGTGTTCCTACTTTCCTATCCTCCTGGATTGCTCACTTTAGTTGCCCCTCGATCATAACAACTGACCGGGGATGCCAATTCGAGGGTGTCCCTGTCACTGTTGCGGCATCCACCAGATCCACACCACTGCCTACCATGCGCAGAGCAACGGGCTGGTGGAGCGGTGGCACCGGACCCTAAAACGGCCCTTCAGTGCCACAAGTCATTTTGGTTCAAAGCCCTTCCCCTGGTCCTCCTTGGCCTGCATTCGACCAACAAGGAGGACCTCCATGGCACCACTGCGGAATTCGTATACAGGCAACAACTCACCTTACTGTGCGAGCTACGTACCCCTCCCCCCGCCCCTCGCTTGTTGATCTAGCATTCCTGGTAGACTGAGTCTGCCTCATCTGTGCTGCGGCCTCCACTTTCCCTCTTGCCAGCCACTCTCCTCTGCCTGTAAGAATACCTTCGAGCCTGCAGACTTGCAAGTTTGTGTTCTTGCGTGATGACACCGTCCGCCTGCCCTTATAGCCCTCTTACCTTCTGTTTGAGGCCCCCCCCCCTCCCTCTTCCTCCTGCACGTCTCCTCCCCCTTTAGACGATTCTCTCACCCCCTCCCCCCTCTGCTCCCTGCTATCAATTCTCAGTCCCTATTCCCCTGCCACCGTCATGGTGTGCGACTATAACCTATTCATGATGTGCACATTGTCTACTAAATAAGAGCTTAGTAAATGTTTCCAACTGGCCCGTGATTCCACTCCTTCCAAGGCTTGGACCTTCCTGTTCCCTTCGAGTCGTAGTTCCAGTCTGTGGTCTCGCTCAAGCCGGCAACTCTTGTGACAAGTTACACTGCCTCCTAGATTGCAGAATTTCATTGTTCGAGGCCCTACCACATATCAGCTACCTACCCCTCCAGTACTACCAGATGGGACAAAAGAACTCATCGCGTGCATGATGCCCTCTGCCTGTGCGTCTAGTAGAGCTTGTGACTCTTCCTCCCCCCTCCCCCTAGGGATCTTAGGAGTACTTCGTACTGTCAGACAGAGGGGGCGGGGGTGGCTGTGTGGTAGCACTAGCCACCAATATGAGTGTTTATATGCCTCTGGTCATCGACCATGGTCACGAACCAAGTATCATATCTGTATGACAATCTTTGGTTTTTGCTGTTTTTGTTTCATCCACCATGTTTTAGATTAGTATGACCTTGTTCACTGTGGTGTCAAATTGTATAAAGCATTTAAAGAGTAAAGTGTGTGGTCATTGGGCTCCACTGACCTTAGTAACCTCTACATTTCAAAAGAGTGTGAGACTCCAACATGTTGCTTCAGACTACATGGATCTTAACAACACTCCTGGTTATGTAGCTGATGCAGGAGTGAAGTTCATTGTACGTCTATAAACTTGGGGCAGCTCCAAAGCTTTGAATAAAATTTGTCTCCAACTTTCTTACAAGGGAATGGTCAGACTTGTCGTGTTGAAACCTGTGTTGCTATTTAGCATTGAAGGAAGTCTGTATGCAGACAGTTAGCTGGTGACATGACTTGGATGTCTGTAAAAACTTTTATGAAGTATGACATTACTGTCGCATGGTTTTTGCGCTTATAACTACCTGTTGTACAACCCTGACCTCTCTCTCTCTCTACGTTATACCAACGCCATCTAGGAACAAGGTGGCATTAGCTACGTGCTGCTCTCCTGCCACAGCAGAGCTGATTCGCCCAGTGAAAGCTAACGACAAATGTAGCTGATATGTTATCTACAACATTCTTTCCAAATAGCAATAAAATAGACACAAATAAATATATGGTTTAGTGCATGTCAAACTTTTATGTCTTGTAATTATTGCAAAAATGTGAAATATTGATACAATGTTCAAAACATAGGTTTTTTGTGACCAAGAACATACAAGCAAAGACGACATATGACAGCACTGCGAATCACAGTTGTTGTTACACGTACATAGTCAAAACTTGGATGGTGTTAGGAAGGAATCAGGCGTAATATCAGTATATTTCGAGGCATGCCACACATATTTAATCACATTTTGAAACCATGGGGAGGAAAACTGATAATGTATGACTGATTGCAACTTGATAATATTGTCACGGTGATAGACAGGAAACTGCAGTGATTTGCACACAATAATTTTCTCTGATAGTTTTCTGTAAAATGCCTTCCACTGGCAGAAAAATTCTCTGTCTTTTTTCTCTGTCTGCCGGGTGGAATCTGAAGTATCTCTATTTCTTTTTCGGGGTGAGCTCGAAATACAGTTTTTAATGAATCAGGATTTTTAGGACCTACCATGAATCCAGAAGGAGAAGAGATTTGTTCCCGCAGAACGGAAGAAAAGCATGACGCATGAAAAGTATAACGTTATCATTTACAATTTTTCCAGACTTCGATACATCTACCACAAGATTGTCTGCGTAGACATTGTTTGTTTGACACATAGTCCAAAAGTCCAGTTGGTTCTTGAAGACACACATATAGTTTAGGCAGCAATGAACCATCCAGACTAATTATGGGCATTAAAGCATATGAATGAGTGAGTGCAGTCGTGGACTGTGCAATTGCCTTGATATGTTTTTCCCCTTTGAATGACAGTGTCCTTTTTGCACGCATTTCTTTTTGATAACCCGACTGATCAGGATTGTAAATGTAAGATTCACTAAAACTGGCAATCTTATTTTTTGCAGTCCTAAGAAAAGCTTCTATCATTTCCATTTGAGTCACTTCATTTTCCGACCTGTTTCTTGATACAAATTTTGTTATTTTTCATGCCACAAATTCATGTGATCTTTAGGAGCGACTAATCCAACTTTGAGAAGCTGTAAATTCTTTAGCGCCTATTGCCTTGGCAATCTCTAACACCCAATCATGCAAAGTTGTATCGCTGACACTCAATGACTGTCGTCTGGCTTTGGTAAATTGCTCAACATTCCGCGCATTTATCTCCATCACAATTTCCAGTCGACTCTTACATCGTCCAGCAACTTTCTTTTTCCATCTATACAATTCACATTCAGAATGGACAAAGCGATACCTATTTTGAACAGTACTGACACATAGGCGTTTCTTACCACGTTCGTTCAACCAATACTTCACCGCTTTTTCTTTGTCTGATAATGTAATTGTAGTTGCTGGTGTTGCTTTCGGAGATAATTGATGATGGTATGTGGCACTAGCACTCGATGAGTCTTCATGTGTGCATTTTTTCTTCCGCTTCTTCGCCATCTGTAGATTCACAGTCTGCAATTTCAAGTGTTTCAGTTGTTTCTAGCCACATGTCTACACTATTTACATGCTTGTCTAAAAGTTTAACTACCATGTCGCACATCACATAGTCTTCATGCATGTTTTCTGTTGATTGCTTCATTTGGTGTCTGTGGTACATCTCCATGGCAAGCAGTAAAACATTTACAGGGTTTGCCATCACCTATGAGGGGAGATTGAATGTTCACCGTAAAGTGGCTTGCGGAGTATAGATGTAGATGCACAGAATATCTTTCACATCTCTAACCAGTTTCAGGATGGTATGTTTCGAAATACATACCAGAAATGAAAAGGAAGTGCATGCCACAGAAACAAATATTCGTTTCCACTTTCCACCAAAACCGTGCAACGATATTCCTCTTTAGTGAACGCCGACCATGCGCACAACAGCTTGCGACCCCCATTGCCAGGGGTGGCCAGCCGTCACCGCAAGCACCAAGCAGGAAAAACAGCCATTTTTGTGATTTTTTTTTTTTTAGGTGACTTCAATGTCATGTGAGCAGCTAACATTCTGATACAGACTTCCTTCAATGTTAACTAACAGTGCTACAAAAATCAATACATGTTTCGGCATGACAAGTCTGACCATTCCCTTGTTAGAGAGATGTAATGAAAACTGTCTTCAACATAGCATGTTTGCCTCCCACTGAAGCCATCACTCATCAGCAATGCCTCAGAGTGTACTTGCAGGTTCAGATCTGGAGCAACATTCCAGCTGGATCCACTGACATGGGGATGGAAGTGCACAAAAAACAGTATTATCCCCATTGCAACCACCCAATCAACAGCACCCCATGAAATGCTAAACACAATATCCTGCACATGAAAGAAGAGATGCCAAGCAACTTGTTCCTCCAGGAAAGCATTCATAAAGTTCTCAGCTATATGCAGCAATTTCAATGAAAGAAGGGATGCCAAGCAACTTGTTCCTATAGGAAAGCATCCATAAAGTTCTTAGCTATATGCAGAAACTGCAAGGGGCTTTCATATCTCATTGTCCAATGGAAGAGGGTATCTTCCTTGATTCAAGACGGTCAATGAATAGATTGACATCATCGAGAAAAAAATCGATTTACATCCCATGCCAGAAGATAAAGAACTAGCTGATATTTCCTCCAAATAACCATCTTTCTCCAGAACACAGAATAAAATTTTTTTAAAATGTAAATAAATTTAAATTCAGAACATATTTTTATGTAAGTATATTTCTATTAATAAAACTTTCATCTGATATGTTTTTGTTTTTAAATCTGTTTGTCATCATTTTGGACTGACATTGTAGGTAGGCCATATTATACATAGAGGTAACAAACTAGGTAGGTACGTACCTCACTATATTACATTTAAATTTGAATATTTTGATGACTGTGTATGATTTGGGGTTAAAAAGACCTTAGTGCTATAATTACTTTAGAGGTTTTATTGGTATCAATGCATAGGAGGGAGCAAAGTGTAAGATTTAGGAGCCCTTTTTATGCAGAATTTAATGCTCTACAACGTTATTGCTTAACATTTTGCATTGAGAGATGTTGTTTTTGAGTTAAAGGTATTGGGAAATTGGCATAACTCACTTTTCCATGAAGTTGATAAAAATGCCAATATTTGATGATCAATAGTTGCTAAACAACTGAACCAATTTTAACTTTTAAGTTGGTATTTCCATGTGACATTTAATGCTCTTTTTTTGGTATGCACATAAAGTTCTGTAGGATACATCGTTTTCTAGTTATAGGTGAAAAACTGAAAAGAAAGAAAGAAAAGAGGAAAAAGAATGTTGTTTTTCAGGACTCATAATTTATGCACATGCCAGAAACCATTGGAAACTCGTATTACTCTGGATTTTGGTCTCTCCATTCTCTCATCGTTACTATCTTACAACAAATTCTAACATTACAATATTACACACGTTTATCACACTAATCTACATTCCCTAAATACACATGACACATTTAATAACAGAAAGTCCCGGCTGGGATTCAGCAATAAAATGAGGATAGTTTACAACACACTGCAAAGACATAAGATGAGCTGTGCCAAACACATAAAAAAATCACATTTACAACACTTAAGCTATCAGCCGTTAGCCTTCGTCAGAAATGAGAGCATTCACACAATCACACAGGCACACTTAATATGTGCCTGTCGCAGCTTGTCATGCTTCTCACCTGTCATTTAACATTGCTAACAAAATAATTATAAAGCTGTATGATGAAACTATTTTACTGTTTATCTTTTGTGTCCAATGTAAACTTCCCAGCCAAAATATTTTAATTCAAGTAAGAATTTGTGATATCATCAATGTCCACAACAAGGCACCTGCAAAAGCCCTCATGTGCAATGGCCCACAGAGGGTGCCTCTCCTGCTGGCACATATGCAACGCCGGACATCACAGACACAGCCCATGCAAATAGAGTGCTTCCGTGACTCCATGGCAACCACGGCCGGCGTCACCTCACAACATAGCTCTCTGCCAAAGCTGCTTCAATCACAGGTGGACATGCCAAATCTGACTCTATTATTGCAGGTGTATTCCTACATCACCCTGCTTTTATAAGCACACGTGCAACAGCGTCAGTCAGTCTTGTACTGCTCTACGCCTTCGACATTACCAGGACGTCTCCCTTCACATCGGCACACTAAATTTCAACTCCACCCATACTGAACGCTCTAGGATTCAACTACCAGCCATTGGACAGACTTGTCTTTTGCTCCCTGCTGCTGACTAAATTTATCTAAAGCTGTTTGTGTCACTGAACATATTGTAATAAACTGTTTTTTGGTTAGCCCATGCCTTATGTTAATTGTTATGTACACCTTTGGATACAACAAAGATAAAACATTTTATTTACATTGTCATTTTACTACACCATCAACATAATGTTTACTATTACAAGTTAACATTAATGTTTGATATTTAATGAAGTTGACTTTTTTAGTAATGAATTAACAAAAATATGACTTACTTGGTATTTCCCCCAAACCCATTTTTAGTTTCCCTAACAGAATTTTACTGTGTACACAATCAACGGTCTTGGTAAGATCACATAAAATGCCAAAAGAGTAATTTTTATCATTTACTTATAGAAAAAATGAATTTGTGAGATCATGTAACAAACAAGAGGAGATCTTTCAAAAATATACTATACTGTATAAACAAGCAATTACTTTTAACAATTAGTTACAAAATGTAAATCTATGCAAATCTTTGCTAACAATCAAATTATAGGTCAAGTGTATATATAATTAATATCTAAAAGACTAATAGGAAATAATAACTTTTAGTTTTCTTACAGCTTCTGGCTTGAGCTTCTGTTTGCGTTTTTCATCCCACTTTTGGAGTTTCTTCTTGCGAATCTCACTGTCTCTCATTAGTTTTGTCTTAAGCTTCTCTTTGTCCTCAAAATCCTGTAATCTCTGTTAAATTGGGATAGGAGTAAAATAAATTAATCATACATGCCATTATATAATTCATTATTTTTACAATCATATGGATAATGAAAAGTCAGAATTCAGTAGATAAAGCTGACAATATTATGTTAGATAAATATCATTTCATTAAAGGTGGCACACTGATCCACAGAAAGGCATAATGAAAAGACAATCACACAACTTTGTTTTCAGCCAAAACGTCTACAGAAGAAGAAAACACACACACACACTCACATTCATAGCATTACACAGGCATATCTCAAACATGCGTAACCATTCCTGGTCACTGTGGCTTGCATGCCTTGTCAAGCAGAAGTGAATTATGCAGTGGCAGTGGAGGGTGGGGGGAGGGGAGGTGGATGTAGGGCACTAATAGAGTAGTCAGCACTGCTTGCTGATGCATGTCGGGACAAGATAGCCGAATAATGCTGTAGGTGTAGCATTGAGAAACTGTGAGGGGTGGAGGAGCTGGGGAGAGGGGGACATTAAGAAAAATAGTAGAGAAGCAGAAAAAGAAACTGAGCAGCAAATAATGAAGATACCATATTAACTAGAATCTAAGCTGCACTATTTCCCCATTTTTGGAATCCAAAAGCCCGCCTTTGGCTTAATATTGGGTACTGTTATAAATGATAACACAATAAAGTGATAACCAACATAAATTCATTGGTACAGTACCATTTAAACACAACATAAATTTCACTCAGGTCCAAAGGCAGGCGTAGTCATCATAAACAGAACAATTGAAGCCTGTATAAAATCCAAAGTTCCTGAGCAGGCAATTCCAGTATTCCAAAGACGTCGGCATATACGCAAGTGAAGTTCAGGACATGCACTTTTGTGTCTTCCCACTTTGTGACAAACTTCACTGGCAAACTGACCATTAGGGCCCTTGCGGCAGCTTGTATACTATCTTGGTAGTTTGTTTACTTGGCATGAGGTGGCGTGAGGACTCACTTCCATCTCACAACACTTAGCCCCCTAGGCGTCTAGTTGAATTGCCAGGAGCAGACGGCCAGTGAGCCTACGCTCTGTGTACAACTATTTCCTGGTGTGCCTTGCACTGTAGGCCACCAGCTGTATGTAGTGAAGGCCACTGAGCTATCGGCTGTTGGCGGCGTAGTGGCGGATACAGCACCCCTTCCGCCTCGGGAAGTTGTGAAACAGTGGCTCTAGATGCAGGAGACATCCATGGGTTCTTCATCATCAGAGTCATGAGGGAGTGTTGTCCATTAAGGGCAGAAATGACTGCAACAGTGCCGTAGACAGCATGGCCGGCCTATCTGCGGAGTGCAGGGAGGTGATAGTGCAGGTAGAGTCATCTCCTCATCAGATGCTCATGTCTAGGGAAGGGCACCATGCTAGAGAGACATCTGAGACATAACAGACCACATAGGGAAACACCTAAAGACTATACATTTGCATATAGGCAACACTATAATACAGTATATAACTCTTATAAGAAAATCCCTGTGTATTAGCCCTATGCTGAACTACAGATATCAAATAACTCTGCTTTAAGAATATTACCAGATTGTAAACCCACCACAAAAACTAATAGCTGCTTGCTTAATGTTCATCCATTGGTAGGAAGCAAAGTTAATTGCATATTAAAGCTGTATTCCAGAATATAAAGTGAGCACATGTAGCAATAATAGGTTGTAATAGAAAACATATTAAATGATATTAGATTTACATCAAATTCAGTACATGGACTTAAAATGCCATATGATAAATTAATGTAATACTTGCAATAATTTATAATATGAATTCAGAATACTTAATCTGAAACTGACCGCAATGAGGTACATGTGACCATGCATGGATCCTGCAAAATACAGGTGTAGACATTTCTATGGGCAGGAGAAAGGAGGCCATGAAGAAAAACCCTGGCAGGGATCTGCTTGTTGGTCCTGGCAGGCCGGACAGGTCTGAACCATCCTTTCAATGGTGCGGCTCATGCCAATCCAGTATACAAAATGACGACTTAGTAGCTTTGTGCGGGTGATACTACAAAGGCCTTCATCAAGGAGTTAAAGGGCCCTGGGGCATAAGTCGGTAGAAACACCCATCCTCAGTGGCCCATCCTCAGGTATTAGGAGGACCACCCTATTTATGACCATTAACTGATGGCGTATGGTAAAGAATTGTCAGCAGGCAGGAGAGGAGTTCTGGCCACCCGTGGAGAATGCTGTTTCGGACCCACTGGAGATCAGTGTCCAAGCCTGTAGCATCAGTGACCATGGCACTAGTGAGGAGATAAGAGTCTACTGCAGACTGGGCTTCATTGATGATCTGAAAACAGAGAATCTGTTCTTCAACAAACTTAGGATCAGGCCCCCAGGAAAGGCAAGAGAGGGCGTCAGCATTAGCATGGTCAGAGGTCCATAAAAAATGGATGTCATATTGGTAGCGGGACAGGAACAGAGCCCATTGTTGGAGACGGTGAGCTGAGCAATCCGGAATTTTGGAGGCAGGGTTGGATAAAGCTGTGAGTGGTTTGTGGTCTGTAATGAAATGGGATTTGGTTCCATAAAGGAACATGTGGAATTTCTTTAGTGCAAAGATAATAGCGAGTGCCTCCTTCTCAATCTGGGAGTACTTTCTCTGGGCATCAGTAAACATTTTAGATGCATAAGCAATAGGGCATTCAGAGCTATCATCGAAGCAATGTGTCAGTACTGCCCCAATGCTGACATCTGATGCTTAAACTCACTGAGACTCGCTCCCATCACACAACACTTAGCCCTCTAGTGGTCTAGTCGAATTGCCTACAGTGGCCGGCCATTGAGCCTACGCTCTCTGCGTGACTATTTCCCAGTGTGGCTTGCACTATAGGCCACCAGCTCCGCATGGTGACAGCTGCTGAGCTGTCAGCCATTGGCAGCATAGTGGCAGATACAGCAGGTACAAAGCAAATGACAGTTCTGAAAAATGATGGTAGGAGCCATCACAATTAACTTCTGCTGTTTAATATCAGCAGTGCTACACGTGCTTTTCAGAGTCAAAGTTGAATATTAGTGTTGAAACTTCTGTGCTAATAAAAATAAAAAATATGGTAGAAGGTGGGACTACTTCTTTTCCAAGTTTCAATCACTGAATTTAATACCTCATGCAATGAAAAAACAAGAAACTTGTTATTGATCATTTTCAAATGTAACAAGCTTTAAAATATTCAAAGCAACAAAAATAAATTTATTTACATCAATAATGCACAAGGCTTTAGGGTTTTTTAAGAGTTGATAGCTGCAATATGTCATGATTTTTAAATATGTGATCATGCAGAAATTTAGTAGCACAAATTAAAAATATACAGATTTGCATTTCCAAAATACTCTAATGTATTTCTATGTATTTCATATAATCAATCACATTCAAAAAAAGATGGAGTTAATTTATAGAGCCAAAATTAAAGTGGTCGTTTGGTTTGGTATTTTCAGCAGTGTAAATTTGCAATTGTCATAATTCCTTGTGATTAAGATGTCAATACAAACTGATCCACAGATGGTTTACTTTGTACCATGCTTTAATTACAAAACACTAATCATTTGAAACATCGATAATTAGAAATTAAGATTCCTTGGTGGATTGTCATGCCAAAGCAAAGTTTTCTTTGTGTATAATTAAAATCTCATATTTAATTGCATTTTTCTTTGGTATGCAGTATCTGTTTTCTGTCTCATTCTGAGTATTAAACAGATTACACTTTTACACATCTGCTTGTCAGAAATATCTATTGATGTGTTTCTAAAAATATTTTATTATTTTTGAGTTCAGTGTTAGTTTGAACATAATAGTAGCAAAAGTAAAAAAAGTACAGATTTGTTTATATTCAGTAAGACTCAGCATCAGTCTGTAACAGCATACGACTGACAGCACAACGAGTCAACATGCCATTACCAACAACAACCGCCGACACCCAAAAAGTATTTCCACCGAAATAATCTTTCTTAAGTTTGACTGCTAAGCCTACGACTCGAACCCAACTACTGTAGCCGTATCTTCATCCAGTCAACCCAATTTGTATCTCATATTAGAAAGCATCAACATTGTTTAGACATTGAAATGTGGTCCACAACTGTCTTTCTACCTTCCTTGCCCCCCCCCCCCACCCTCAATTTTCAGGTTTGGCTAAGATTCCAGTGCAGCTTAGATTTGGATAAATATGGTAAAGAGACATGAATTGGAAGGAAGTGATAGGTTACAGAGGGTGGAAATTGTTGGGAGGAGGATGTGGGGAAGGAGGTTTCTGTAGTTTGGGGCCTGGATGTTTAAATAAATTTAACAATATTTTTGAAAAGGATAGGTTGCTACTCACCACAGAGATGTCTCAATGAGACACAGAAATGCACACATAACAGCAACTTACCCTTCACAGAAATATTGTTGAATCCTTCCTGGAAGTTCCATTGTTTGATTAAATAAATTCACATTGATATAACTACCAACCAACTGCCCAGCAGCATAAATGATTTTCATAAAACTTAGGTCAAGGGGAATGTGGACCAGTCTGTGGCATAACATACAGCATGGAATGAGTATTAATCTAATATAATCTAAGATGAATGCAGTATCCTTGATTTCAATGGCTGCTTCACAACCAGGGCAATCTGGATCTTCCCCTCCACCATCAGCTTTCCTGAACTGCACTGAAGGAAATTATCCTTACAACACATTATCAAAACTCGAAGTTATGCTTTTTTAAGTTGAACAAAGTGTTACGGTAGTACAGCATGTGCGCATGTGATCATATGCGCACGCATCTGTGTGTGGTGTGTGTGTGTGTGTGTGTGTGTGTGTGTGTGTGTGTGTGTGTGCAGAATGGTTCAGGAAGGGCCACTGAAAACAATGACATGAATGATATTTTCACAATGCAGCAGTGTGTGCACTGATATGAAACTTCCTGGTGGATTAAAACTGTGTACCCAAATAAGGGTACGCACTCTACCAACTCAACAATCCCAGCATGTTTCATGATCTGTTCTCACAGATTTACTTCTGCCAGTACCTCGCCTCCTACTTTCCAAACTTCATTGGAGTTCTACCGTGAATCTTTCAGGACTAGCACTACTGGAAGAAAGGATATTGTGGAGACATAAATTAGTCACAGTCTGGGGGATGATTTCATTTTATATTTTCACTTTGTAGTGAAATGTGCACTGTTATGAAACTTCATAACATATTAAACTGTGTGCCAGAACCAGGATTAAAACCTGGAACCTTTACATTTTGTGGGCAACTGCTCTACAGACTGAGCTATCCTGACTTGCTTCACAGTCTGTCATCGCAGCTTTACTTCTGCTGAAGTTTGGAAAGTAAGAGATGATGTACTGGTGGAAGTAAAGCTGTGAGAATGGACTATGAAGCATGCCAGGATAGCTCAGTCAGTAGAGTGCTTGCCCATGAAAAGCAAAGGTCCCAAATTCGAACCCAGTTCTAGCATACAATTTCATTCCATCAGAAGGTTCCATATCAGTGCACACTCTGTTGCAAAGTGAAAATGTAGTTCTGGATAAATCCCTTAGGCTGTGGCTAAACCATGTCTCCATTGTATCCATTCTTCTAGGAGTGCTAGTCCTGCAAAGTTCACAGGATAACTTCTGTAAAGTTTGAAAAAGTATGAGGTGAGGTACTGGTGGAAAGCTGTGAGAAGAGACCTTAATGCTTGTCAGGACAGCAAAGTGAGTAAAACACTTGCCCACTAAAAGCAAAGGTTCCAGGTTCAAGTCCTGGTTCCAGCACACAGTTTTAACCTGCCAGAAAGTTTAATATCAGCGCACACTCGGCTGCAGAGTGAAAATATAACTCGGGAAAATGCCCTGGGGTGTGGCTAAGCTGGGTCTCCACCATATTCTTTCCTCCAGGAGTGCTAGCCCTGCAAGATTTACAGGAGAACTGCTATGCAGTTTACTGGTGTGAGGATGGACCATGAAATGTGCTGGGATAGTTCAGCCAGTGGAATGCTTGTCTGTGAAAGGCAAAGGTCCCAGGTTTGAATCCTGGATCTGACACAGAGTTTTAATCATCCAGGAAGTTTTCACAATGACATGGGCCAGGTCACAAAACCCTGACCACACCCCGAGAAGACGAACACCTCATCTGAATGGCACATAGGGATTAATCCAGGTTCAGTTTGTAAATGATGGCAGTATTTTGGTTCATTCATACAGGAAAATTGGTATTACATTCTCTGATCCCGTGAAAGACATACAGTTCCACAGGTAAAAGGGATCTTCTTATAATAATTAATTTATTATTTGTATTTGTTTTTGTAGAAACAAGTACTGTTTTTAATTTTCATTGGAGTGCGCCTTTCTCCATAACTTTTTACACCGACCACTTTGCTGCAATGATAAGGTCTCTAACACATCCAGCACTCGTCAGCTGTGCACCGTGCGATCTGTATAAAAGATTGAAAATCCTGCACACAGTATATGACTGAGTCATAACTAAACCTAACATTTAAAAAAAAAAAATAACTATTTTTCATTACATCCTTTCCTTTCATGAAGCAGTACCCAGTGGGTACAACTCCTTACTTAGCTTGCACTTATACCAAATCTTTGATCCAGTGCAAAGTATCAAGAGACTGGAAGAAGCCGCAGAAAACTCCCATGTATAACAAAGGCATTAGAACAGGCCCTCGAAATTACAGACCTACATTATTAACATTAGTCTTCTGTAAAGTTCTTCAATATATTCTCAGTTCTAGTATAGTAAATTTCCTTGAGATGGAAAAGCTCCGGGCCATGCATTGATCATGAGAACCCCAACTCACTCTTTCCTCTCATGACATCTTGCATGCTATGGATGAAGGGCCATAGGCAGACTGAATATTTATCGATTTTCGAAAGGCATTTGACATGCTACTGCACTACTGACTGCTAACGAAGGTAGGTACCCAAATATGTGAGTGGCTCGAAGATGGATAGGGACTGTGAGTGCTGTGTACAGATGCAAGCTGATTGGTGACACTTTGCTCCCAGCTTCAAGCAGTGTGGTTGCACAGCTGGAGCCTGCAGTCGAGGGGCACCACTGTTGTGGGCCGGTCTTGGGGAACGAGCAGGCTTCCGGCACTGCAATGTATCCACCAATCAACCCATGCCTGTGGCCAGCCTGATTACTGTACTCAATGGAGCAGAAACACCAGACATGGTCACATGAGAGGTTACTCCAAGGTGTGGCAGGCAATGAAAGACTTCCCAAGGGACCAATCAAGGGGCATCCCCAGTTCGTCTTACCAACTGGTTCAAGGTGATATCTGTGTTGGACAATGTTCCTGAGTCAGATGGTGTTGCTTGTCCTCAGGTCACCTCTTATCCTGCAAGATCCGGACAGTCTCTTGAGGGTGGGATTGCTTGTAGTTGGGAACTCCAATGTTAGGCAGATTCCCTTAGGATCATAGCTGCTAGTCAGTGTGCACTCCATGTGCATACCGAATGGAATCATTACAGATGTGGAAATCCATTCCATTAAAATTTATTTACACAAAAAATCAGTCAAATCTAAAGGCCATAAATTCAACTAAATGTCTAGGAATTACAATTACAAACAACTTAAATCGGAAACAACACACAGAAAATATTGTTGGGAAGGCAAACCAAATAATACATTTCATTTGCAGAACAGAAGATGCAATAGCTCTGCTAAAGATACTGCCTACAGTACACTTATCCATCCTATTTTGGAGTATTGCTGTGCATTGTGGGATCTCCACCAGGTGGGACTGATGAATAATTACAGAAATGATGCAATAGTTGAGGTGGAAATCATTAAAAGAAAGGCTTCATTCATTGTGGCAAGATACATTTGCGAACTTTCTTTCACCAACTTTCTCCTCCAAATGCAAACTAATTTCATTAGCACCCACCTACATAAGGAGAAATAATCATCAAAATAAAATAAGAGAAATCAGATCAAAAACATATGATTTGGGTGTTCCTTTTTCCCAAGCACTATTAGAGAATGGAATGGCAGAGAAATATTATGACAGTGGTTTGATAAACCCTCTGCCAGGCACTTAAATGTGGTTTGTAGAGTAAATACGTAGATGTAGAATGTTTGTTTGACAATGAGAATGTCACATGATTAGCATTTTAGCAGAGGTGCCACTAGCACATCCTGCAAGCTCTCTATATAAATGGGAAACAGTTGGACATGTGGGCATATTGGAATTGATCTTTCATGTAATTGTTTTATGTATGCAGCTTCATTATGCTCATAGGATACCACGAGTGTCTCTCAAACACAAGGTGAAGTTCCACTACAAAAAAAAAAAAAAAAAAAAAAAAAAAAAAAAAAAAAAAAAAAAAAAAAAAAAAAGTTGTCTATCATGATTGTGAGTTATTCTTCAGAGAAATCGGCTATGTGTCTCAGGGATCATATCATTTTGGGACACCTCATTAAAGACCTGTTCAATCCACCCATCCATCACTTCCTATTCCAGTCCTGTCACAGGCTTATCCTATCTCATCAATGGTCAAACTACCCATGAAAGTAGCCACTTGATATACCAACAAAATCCTGTGGCAGAGCATGTTCTCCAGCATGATTCCAGGGACCCTGGCAAGTGTTACACCACATGTGCCATCTGGATACTACCACCTAACATGAGTCTCTCAGAGTTAAGGAGATGGGTACTTGCCCTCCAACGTATCCTCTCCTCCCACCATTCACCTGGCCTAAATCTACACTAATTCTACCCCTTCTCCAGCCTCAAATGCAGGGCTGTGTGTGTGTGTGTGTGTGTGTGTGTGTGTGTGTGTGTTTCTCTATATTTTTTCCTCTTAATTAAAAACCTTTTATTTAATCCCCACTCATCATTATTCGGTTCACATCTCTTTACCACTTGATCCATCCTCTTTGGTTATCTGTCCTTTTTGGTTTGCTATTGGCATGACTCAGTACTTGACACAAAGTATCTCTGACTTCCATACATTACCCATTATCAACTCATGGCCTAGGTCATGAATAATCTTCCCCTTCTGCTCGCTCTTCCCTTTTCATTCCCTCCTCTCCTACCTGATGAAGGAACACAGTTCCGAAAGCTAGTATCCTATTTTTATCACCATTTTTGTTTTTTATGTATGACTATCAGCGGTACAGTAGTAATTTAAGTACTGGCCAGCCAATTTACCAACTGTGCTGCAATCACTGCACATCTTTTTACATTTGAATGACTACCGACCAATGTCCATATGAATGAATGGAAACTGTGGCCAAAACCAAGGATGAGCACCCTGTAGTACACATGCAGCTGAGCATAACATACTTGATTTTAGTGACTGATTCACTACCCCAGGCATCTGGAGCTACAAATCAGATTTTCTGAACTGCAAAGATAGAAGTTATCCTTACAAGTACACTCTCCAGTCCCAAAATTATCCAAGTCTCAACGTGCAGTAACCTATTTTCCCCACACATCCTAAACTCAACACTCCCACTATCCTACACTCTCCTAGTTCTTGTCTTGTTAATCAAATATATTTGCTTCCCTTCCTCCCCCTCCCCCACTACTCCAGTGCATTCCTAAGCTGCATCTTTTTCCACCCATTAGTACCAACATGCTCTGCAAGGCAGTGCAATATCCATTCACACCACCACCTTGTTAATCAAATATATTTGCTTCCCTTCCTCCCCCTCCCCCAATACTCCAGTGCATTCCTAAGCTGCATCTTTTTCCACCCATTAGTACCAACATGCTCTGCAAGGCAGTGCAATATCCATTCACACCACCACCTTGTTAATCAAATATATTTGCTTCCCTTCCTCCCCCCTCCCCCAACACTCCAGTTCATTCCTAAGCTGCATCTTTTTCCACCCATCTAGTACCAACATGCTCTGTAAGGCAGTGCAATATCCATTCACACCATCGCCTTGTATCTTCCTTTTCCCACTACCCTCCCATTCCAGCTCTGAGTTGCACATATCACATGGTATTATGTAATGCAGTAGCCAGAGATGACTGTTGTGTGTGTCTAAGAGTTGTAATTGTGTGAATGAGAGTGTGTGTCCTTTTTCTGATGAAGGTTGTGACCAAATGATAAGGTGTGTAAGGGTATGGGTTTCTTTTTTAAGTGCCTGTCGTGGCTCGATGATTATCTCTGTGGTTTGTTGATAGCTACAATCACAGACCAGCTCAATGGAGGATAGTAAGGTAAGTCCATAGCTTGCACAAGAAGAAAAGGACAGTGTAAACATTCACAGGTTTATTTGACCTGTGGGAGAATGTCACAGAGATGGCGAAGAAACTGAACTGACAGATTCTTGGAGATGTATGTGAATAATCCCAATAAAGCCCATTTACAAGATTCCAGGGCCCAGTTTTAAATGATGACTCTAGAAATTCACTAAAGCCTTCTACATATTGCTCCTGTAGGGATAATGTGTAGAAGACTAGATTAATTACATCATACAGAGAGGCATTTAAATGGTCATTCTTCCCTCATTCCTTACAGAAATGTAATGGGAAAAAGTTCTAATAGTTGGTGCAATAGTTGGTGGAGTTTGCAGATTTTAGATTATAAGTTCTGGGGACAGGTTTTGATTCCTCTTCATCAGTTTACTGCAGAAATCTGGAACATATAATCACCTTGAATATTGTAAACTTCCTAGAAATGGAAAACCTTCTGTTCATGAATCTGCACAACTTTAGAAAGCAATGCTCATGGGAGGTTAAGCTTGTTCTTTTCTCACATGATATTTTGTGAATTACCATGGATGAAAGGTGACAGGCAGACTACATATTCCATATTTCCAAAAGGCATTTGACAAGTTGCCACACTGCATACTGCTAATGAAGGTATTGCTCATTCACTTTACAAGTGATTAAATACCTAGGCACAATGTTGCAGACTATGGAATGAAATTGAATGAGCATGTAAGGAAAGATGTGAGGAAGGGGGATGGTCATCTTTGGTTTGCTGGGAGAATCATGTGAAGATGCAGTTCATCTGTAAAAGAGATGACATATAAAATAATAGTGTTACCCATTCTCGAGTACTGCTCAAGTGTCTGGGATCAGTTTAAAGAATATATGAAGCAGTTCAGAAATAGACTGCTAGACTTTTTACTGTTGGGTTCAATCAGTATGCATGCGTCACAGACATGGTTCAGGAACTCCAGTGGGAATCCCTGGAGGAAATAAAATGTTCTTTTTGCAGTATTTGGGAGTGGTACAGAGAGGGAAATGCTACTAATCGCATCAAGTACCCTCCAACACACTATGTATGGTGGCTTATTGAGTATTTATGTAGCTATATTCCTCTTGTCTTGAGAGATGAGTGAATTTCTACTCCTTTTTAATCTTCCCCAACATATCCTTCTTTCCCCCATGAAGGAGCAAGTAATAATTCCAAAAAGTAGGCTTAGTGTTTATGCTTTTAAATGTACCTATGAGCACTATAGGTTTTCACATGTTGAAGGACCACACTACATAGCCATTCTGTCTCTTGTAATTATGTACTATAATTACTGGTGTAACGTAAAAAAAAAAAAAAAAAAAAAAAAAAAAAATGGGGGGAGCGGGGTCACCTTAGTCGCCCATATAAAAATATCACACTTCATCACCAGAGATCATTACAAAAATGGTTTATCTTTAAACATCTTCAGCTAAGGCAAATTTCAAGTTACATAATGTAATTAAAGAACAGTAACTGCAAGAATTATCCTTAGCAATAATTGCGACTGCATACCCAGAATTTGATTGCACAGTATTTGCACCACCACAACTTGAAGATTCACGCAAAGAACAGTTTATATTGAGAAAATTAGAAAAAAAATGACTAAAGACTAAAACTTTTGTGAAGTAATACTGCTCATGATAGATTCGTCTTTATTTTTCTGGTTTTGATTTTTTTATCACTATTAAAATGACAGCATTCACATTTAAAGGAAATTTGACACCTTGCAATGTTTAGAACATTTATTTTCTAACCTGTGAATGAGTTTTCAGATTCTCCAGTTCACTCTTCTTTAGCACAGCTGCATGCTGATCAGATTCCTCACTTGGAACAAGTAATTCTCGAATCATGTCATGAGAAATCAAACACACAACTTCTTTACCATCAATTGGCTTACTCTTGACTTTTCTTTTGGGTTGTGTTTTATTCTCACTTAAAGAAACAACAGGAATTTTCTTAGCTGTTAAGCTTTTAGTTTCAACTCGTAAAGACATTGCAGATTATTTTCCCTTTGCCACTCTATGAAAATGAGAAAAAATAAGAGTACATTATTTCATTCTTTTTATATTCACCTTTGGAAGAATAGTGATCTCAATGTAAGTTTGAAAAACTTCAACTGCAGCCTAGATTATTTATAAACACATTGATTTTAAAATGGTGATTGGTTTCAATCCATATCAGATCATCTATACGCCATAATTTGAAAGTAATTTATGTAAAGACTTAGAGGAATGTCTACACAGGAAAAGCTAACATAAGGTAACAAGCTGAAATTAAATGATGATAAATCCAAAGAGTTAAAAACAGTGATATTAAGCAAGAATCATATGGACAAATCATGGATGTCAACTGCTAAAGACCTAGAGAATGCTAAGCCTTTACATTTATTTCCAGAATATGATACAAGGATGGTCTGATATAGGTCAAAACCAGTTACCTTTACAAAATAAGAATGTTCATGCAATCTATACTGGTGTTGGATGTTTATTAAAGAAAAGTACAATATTATAATAATGGAAAGTCCAGGTTGGAATAAATATGTGTGTGTCTTTTGTATGTGCCTGTCGCATCTCGTCGCCACGTCTTTGCGGTGAGTTGTAACTGTCCTCATTATTTAAAAGTACAATATTGGTTCATGATTTTTTTCATCAGATTATCTTGCAGATTTGATTGATTGTTAGCAGCAAATAGGTGTCCCTAAAGTTTCAATACAGTAGCATTTGTGTGAACTTTAAAGAGTCATACATAAGCTTACAGAATAAGATACTGATGGCCCTTTAAAGAGCACACTGTTGTTGAACTGGTACTACCAGCCCTATTCGACAATGAGGTAGATCGTGGCATTGAAGTGGTGCATATGTGCCATCAGTTGTACTGAACTGTAGACAAAATGGCATTACGGAAGTATAGTGTTTGGAAATGTTCATGACATACCATGAAAGAAGATACCCTATTAGTAGTTGTACCAAGGCATACCGGGAGACGAGGGGCAAAGGGTCTACCATGCCTCAGGAAAGACTTACAGAGGCATGACAAATAGTCTCCTAAACAAACAATATTTTTGGAAAAAAATGTAAACTAGATTTTTTGTCTACAAATTAAAGACTAAGCTGTCCCTGTTGTTATTTTGATCTTCAGTCTGGAGACTGGTTTGATGCAGCACTCCATCTTACTCTATCCTAAGCGAGCCTCTTCAGCTCCTCATAAGAACGGCAACATCTATTTCAATATCTTACTGTATTTGTCCCTTGTTCTCCCTCTGTGATTTAACACACACACTTTCCTCCAACGCTAAAGTCACAATTCCTTGATGTCTCAAAATGTGTCCAGCCAGTCAATCCCTTATTTTTGTCAAGGTTTGCCAGGAATTCCTCTTCTCTCCAATTTTGTTCAGTACCTTGCAATGTACCCACCTAACTGTCAGCATTCATCTGTAATACACTTCAATACCTTCTATTCTCTTTCTGTCTGCACTGTTTATCACCCATGTTTCACTACTGTACAAGGCAAAACTTCACACTTCATAAAATATTTTTCTGCTTTTTTGAATAGATATATTTTTCATTTAATATTGATGGATTGGAGAATTTTGATATTTAGTCTTGCTACGACAACTCTGTGTTCACTAACCCCTTTATCTGTTTTGATTATATTTATTAGCTCTGGATTATTTGTTTCTAGGAGGTTAAGTACATTTTCACACCCATTTACTATTCTAATGGGTTTGTGGATTTTTCACAGGGTGTGAGCCCCAGAAAACACACTTGTCTGCATAACATTTTATTCGCCGATAGAGTACTAGTATAGACACAGACTAAATCCCAAAGGTAAAATTATTTGTGCAAAGTCGATTATGGCTATCACCACCACACAGCCCCCCTCCCTCCCCCCCTTCAGTATGGAGTACTTGTGTTGAGGTGATGGGAAGGGGCAGGGCAAAGGGGTGATAGCTGGCATTGGTTGTGTGTGTGGAGTGTGTCAGCCAGTGACGACTGCAGATCCCCTTGAATGCCCTACGGACTCCGAGCAGTACCTATGTCAAGGCTTCAGTCCATTTGTCTCCTTGCAATGATAAGGCAGTCTTTAGAACACAAGAGTACTATGCCAGCATTCAACAAGGCTATTGCTTTGTGGATGGTAGGCGGTTGTGTGAAATTTATCCATGCCACAGAGCAAACAAAGATTGGTGAAAAGGGCTGATTCAAACTGTCTGTCTTGGTCGGTGGTGATAGCAGAAGGGCAGCTGAAACATGCTATCCAACAGTTACAAAGGTACAGGAGATGGTATCTGCAGAAATTCTGTGAGAGGTATGGCTTCCACATATCAAATAGTATGGTTGATGACTGAGAGAATGTATCTTTTGCTGTTTAAAACAACATGAAAACAACTTTTGTGGATGAAAAATTTAGCCATAGGAGGTTGCACGTGTCTGTCCATTTTCCTTTGTTCACAAAGTATACAGGCATGAACCCAATCAAACAGTTGTGCTTCATATATGGGCAGGAGAAGCATTCGGTGACTAATCTCACTGTAGGTTTAATGCCTGGGTGAGCCAGATTATGCAGTGATTGGAAGACTGTGTGTCTAAGTGTTGTTGGCATGAAAGGGCATGGTTTAGCTGTAGAAACATCACAAAGAATGGGATTACTTCAACCAGGTAGTGAGTGGGGTTCAATATGAAACAAATGTGTGTTAACTAATAGTAAGGACTGTATTACCTTGTCTGTTGTAAACTGGCCAGTTCTTTGAAGTTCACTGAAGAAGTGATGGTCAAGATTCATGACATGTAATCTGTGACCACATTGTCTGCACCCTTCACGTAGAGGACATGAGTCATACATTGGCATATTAAGTCCATGTGACATCAGCAATGTGGATGAAGGTCTGATGTTGCATTATGGATAGCACCTGGTAGAGGGTGGTGATCAGTGTAAATTGTCACAGGTCACTTTTATTTGGCTGGTCTAGAGCTTCTTTGAGAAAAAGCAGAGAGACTGTGAAATGTCAAATACATGTTGCTGTAACACAGTGCTGATACAAGTTTCACTAGCATCTGTTGTAATGGAGATGTGGGCATCTGCAATAGGGTGTGCAAGTGTGAATGCTTTTGCCAGTGCAGTCTTACAGTTGTTGAAATTGTTGATCATGTCAGTCACCCAAGGAACTTTACATGTAATGGAGATGTTCTTGCCTGGCAATGCATCGGCAATGGGTGCCTCAAATGAAGCTACATGAGGAATAGGGCAACAGGAGAAATTTACCATCCCGGGATATCTGCATAAGTCTATAGGGTACTGAAAGTGGAAGCTCTTTAATCAAAGCAATGTGATATGAGGTAGGAAGGTTACTGCAAGACAGAAACCTCATGGCCCAGGAATGTCACTTTCATGTGTCACAGGTGAGATTCTTCATAGTTTATTGTGACACCATAGCCATACAAAACCTGTAAAACATGTGAAAGGTGGTCTTTGTGTTCTGCCTCAGACACAGAAAAGATCTTAATATCGTTCAGGTAGGCATAGCAAAAAGAAAAAGGAAACTGGATGGAGTCAATGACATGTTGCCATGTCTGTGCCACAGTTTTAAGTTCGAACAGCATGAAACAGTATTCAGATAGTCCAAACAGATTAATTATAGCAGTCTTGTGTCTAAACTCTTCTGCCACAGGGATCCTTCCTAGCATTCCAAAACCTCAAACCTCTGGCCTGGTTCAGGTTCATTGATGATATTTTCATAATCTGGACTCAGGGCCAGGTCACCCTATCCTCCTTTCTTCAGAACCTCAATTCCTTCTCTCCCATCCACTTCACCTCGTCTTCCTCAACCTTCCTATATGTCAACCTCCACCTCACTGATGGCTCCATCCACACTTCCATCCATATTAAACCTACCAACCACCAACAGTACCTACACTTTCACAGTCGCCATCCGTTCCACATCAAAAAATCCCTCCCTTACAGCCTGGCCACCCATGGACGGCATATCTTTCTGAATATGCTGAAGGTCTCACAAAGGCCTTCACAGAATGAAACTATCCCACAGACCTAGTCCGCAAATAGATCTCCCATGCCATATCCTCACACACCCCAAATCCTCCTCCTAACACCAGTAACCATCCACAAAGGAGCGCTCCCCTTGTCACCCAGTACTACCCTGGACTCAAACAACTAAATTACATCCTCCACCAAGGTTTTGATTTTCTATCCTCGTGCCCAGAAATGAGAGATATCCTGCCAAAGATCCTTCCCACCCCTCCTAAAGTTGTGTTAGGTCGCCCTCCCAACCTCCACAACATCCTAGTTTATCCTTATGCCACCCCGAAACCCAGCTCACTGCCACAGGGATCATATCCTTGTGGAAGACCCCGCTGCAAGACCTGTCCAATCCACCCACCCAGCACTTCCTATTCCAGTTCTGTCACAGGCTTATCCTAGCATATCACAGGCCAGGCCACCTGTGAAAGCAGCCATGTAATTTACCAACAGTGCTGCAAACACTGTACAGCTTTCTATATTGGCAAGACCACCAACCAGCTATCCATTAGGATGAATGGCCACCGCCAAACTGTAGCCAAAAACAAGGTTGACCACCCTGTGGCACAGCATGCAGCAAAGCACATGTTTGATTTCAATGGCTGCTTCACAACCCAGGCCATCTGGATCCTCCCATCCACCACCAGCTTTTCTGAACTGCACAGATGGGAGTTATCCCTACAATACATTCTCCGATCCCAAAATCAACCAGGCCTCAACCTACGATAACTTCGAAGGTTCCTACCTCTCTATCCCAAACCTCACCTATTTTGAGTGGTGCGTGAATGTGTGATCATGTGTGTGTGTATGTGTGTGTGTGAGCATGTGCGTGTGCGCATGTGTTTGTGTGTGTGATCGTGTGCGTGTGAGCATGTGTGTGCGTGTGTGTGTGAGTGTGTATGTGTATGCGGTCTTGTGTACTTGCAGTGTGCACGCATTTTGAATATTTATTTTACTTTATTTTATTTTGTTTCTTTCATTTTATTTTATTTTTCTCCCCTCACCCGCCTCCCCATTCCATTCCTAAGCTGCATCTCGTTATTCCCATCTAACCATCCCCACCACCGTGACGTAACCTCTACCTATCCCCTCTCCCCTCCCCTCCCCCCCCCCCTTGTCACCATTTCGCCGCAGAGCGTGATTCGAAGTGCGGCAGCTGGAAGTGACGGTTGTATGACTGTGTTGTGTGCCTGTGTAATTACGTGAGTGTTCTATTTTCTGAAGAAGGCCATGGCCGATAGCTGAAAGTGTTGTATGTGTGTGTCTTTTGTATGTGCCTGTCGCAGCTTGTCGCCACGTCTTTGCGGTGAGTTGTAAATTGCCCTTACTATATTATTAATTCCAACCTGGATTTGTTGGTAAGCTCTATGACAGTCAATTACACCAAAACACGTGCACTATGAACTTGCTGATTATGTGGGATTGGGTAATTGTCAATAATCATCCTTATCAGGATGAGATCACTGATTGAATGCAGATGGCCAAGCAGGCACACAAAATGGGTGTCATCTCCAGTGATGCTTTTAACATCTAGATTAGCATTAATAATGGTGAACCAAGTCATGTATAAGTAGTGATGTACAGCATGGTGGGAGGCGTCACATCAGACGTGAACAGTGCATATGGTATCAGCATTCGGGACATGAAAATGAGCACAGTCATCACGTCTGGCACCAGAGTCACAGTAGGTGAGAGCACAGGGAAGCCTGAACGTTGAGGAACCAGCAAAAAACAATTAGAAAAATAAAAGTTCAACATATTCAGAGTGAATGGAGTCACCACTGTGGTATTTATCAGGTTAACATAATAAATGAATTGGATAACACTGTTAAAACCACTTTAATTATGCAACAGAAACAATGGATACACAAGTTAAAAACAGAATGCAACAAAGGCTGCAACAAACAATAGCTGAGTGTCGAAGAACTCACACCGCTAGATGGTTCTGTCGACTGCGTCTCTTGCATACTCCCAAAGTAAAATATTCTATGATTCAGAGTATGGAATGTCAGAAGTTTGAATGTAGTAGGAAAACTAGAAAATCCTAATTGGGAAATGAAAAGTCGCATTCTACGCACAAGTACTTACAGTGAAGTCAAAGGGTTGAATAGTAAAGTAGAGCAGAGAGTGAGCTACTCTGAACAGTTAAGTGTCACAGTTGTTCTCATCCGATTCATCAACAAACCAACACTAACAACAATAGTTCTAGTATATATCCCATCATCAAAGGCAGAAAATGAATAGGAAGAGAAAGAATACAAGGATATAGAAAAGGTAATTTGGTACGCAAAGGGAGATGAAAATTTAATAATCATGGGGGATTGGAACATGGTAACCATTGATGAAATAGAAGGAAGAGTCGTGGGAGTATATGAACTTAGCAGTAGGAATAAGAAGTTCTGTAATAAATATCAGATGGTAATAGTGAATACTCTGTACAAGCATCACAAGTGGAGAAGGTATACTTGGAAAAGACTTGGAGGCATGGAAGGTTCCAACTGGCTTACATCATGATGAGACAGTGATTCAAAAATCAAATATAGGATTGTAAGGAGTTCCCAAGAACCAATATAGTAATGATAAAGAGTAGACTGGAGTTAAATAGAAACTTCTAAAAGAAACATGCAGAAAGAAATGGGATACCAAAGTACTGGGGAATGATGAGATGCATTTAAAGTTTACAAGAGATGTGGATACTGTGATAATGAATACCAGAGTAGCAGTTCATGTGAAGAGGATTGGGCATCTCTGAAAAGGCCAGTCCCAAATGTTGGAAACACAGACATAGGTACCAGGAAGGCAACTGTGAAGAAACTGAGGGTAACAGAGGAAATACTTCAACTGACTGACAAAAGAAAGAAGTGCAAAAATTTTTAGTTGAAATTCAAGAATATACACAAATAAAAAAAGTATTGCATCAACAAAATTCTAGGGTTTCATGACCATTTACATAAAAAAGAAAAAAAAACATTTCAGTTCTTTTTATTGCTTGTGAAAACAGAAATTGACAAGTTGTACAATGATAACTTAGACATTCTGCATTTGTGTTCCAGATTGCACCATACACCAGTGACCCTAATACCCAACAATACGTCCTCTTGTACTGAAAAGCATATCTGTATTCCTTGTGGCATATTGTCCACTAGAACATCAAGGGAATGTTAGTACAGATTGTTCCACTCCTCAGAGGCAATTGTGTGTAGATCTCTTAGATTGGTTGGTGAGTCATCCAAAAACAGCACTTTTCCATGTTTCTCAGGAATGGCAGAACTATGGTCAACACCAAGCAGTGTACTTCCTTCCCGGTCTTATAACTGGAACCCTTTTTATGTATGTAGAATCAGAAGTCACTTAGGAATGAAATAAATATGAAGTACAGGAGAGCCAAGACAACATAGCTGCAGGAAAAATATGAAATAAATCCAAAAGGAAATGATCATCCATTGGACTGAAGCATCATACAGAAAAGTAAAAACAATGTTCAGTGAAATAAACAGCAAGGGTGGTAATATTAAGAGTGCACTGCGAATTTCACTGATGAATGCAAAGGAGAAAGAAAGGATAGGTGAGAAAAGAACTTCGAAGGCCTGTATGACAGGGGAGACTTGTCAGACTAAGTGCTAAAAGATTAAATGAGTGCTGACAGAGGGGATACAATATTAGAGCCAGAATTTAAAAGAGACTGGGTGACTTGAAATTTAATAAGACAGAAGGGACAGATTACATTACATTGCAATTTCTAAAATCACTGGGAGGAGTAGCCAAGTTATCAAGTAGGCTAGCAGAATCTATTAGACTGGCTACATACCATTAGATGTTTGGGAAAATAACACTCAATTCTGAAGACAATGAGAGCAGATAAGTGTGAAAACTACCACACAATCAGCTTAACAGCTCATGTTTCCAAAATACTGATGAGAGAAATGGAAAAGAAAATTGAGGATGTGTTAAATGAGGATCAGTTTGGCATTGCACCTGATACTGGAAACAAGACCATGTAAACCAAGATCTATTCGTAAGTTTTGTCAACTTTGGAAAAGTATTTGACAATGTAGATTGGTGCAATATGTTTGAAATTCTGATAAAAGTATGAATAGGCTATAGGGGAAAATAGGGTATTATATAATATATACAAGAACCAAGAGGTAATAATAAGACTGCAAGGACAACAATGAAAAGACCCGATTAAAAAGGTTGTTGGACTAGGAAACAGTCTTTCATCCCTAATGTTCAATATAAACATTGAAAAAGCAATGAAAGAAAGGTTCAAGAGTGATATCAAAATACAAGGTGAAAGAATATCAGTGATAAGATTTCCTGATGACATTGCTATCCTCAAAGAAATTGAAGAAGAATTAAGGGATTTGATTAATTGAATTAATAGTTTACTGAGTACAGAATATATACTGAAAGCAAAACTGCAAATATACAAAAGTAATGAGAAATAATAGAAATGAAAATGGAAGAATTAACATCAAAATTGGTGAACATGATGTAAAGGAAGTAGAAAAATCTGCTACCTGGAGGGATGTTGTAAAAAGGAGCCTGCCGCAAGCTAAGATGGCATTCGTAAACAAGAAGAGTTTACTTGTATCAAACACTTACCTTAATTTGATGGAAAATTTTTTGAGGATATGTGTCTGGAGCACAGCTTTGTATGAAAGAGAAACATGGACATTGGGAAAAATGGAACAGAAGACAATCGAAACAATTGAGATGTGGTGCTACAGACAAATGTTGAAAATTGATAAGATAACAAATGAGGAGGTTCTCTGTAGAATCGGTGAAGAAAGAACCATATGGAAAACAGTGACAAGAAGAAGGGTCAGAATGATAGGATATGTGTTAAAGACATCAGAGAATAACTTCTGTGGTACTAGGGAAGAAGCTGTAGGGGAAGACAAAGAGTGGGATATGTCCAGCAAACAACTGAGGGTGTAGGGTGCAAGTATGGCACAGAACAGGAATTTGTGGTGTTTCACGTCAAACCAGTCAAAAGACTGATGACAAAATAATAATAAATTAGAAACCAACTATCTGTCAGAATGAAAGGCACTGACCTGTCAAACTGTGCCTCTACTCCATGACTGACAATTCCCCCCCTCCCTCCCCCCTTGCCGTTGTACATCTCCTCCCAATTCATGTCTCTATTTGAACAGTATGGCACCCATTTTTGTATTACAATAGACTTTTGCTAGTGCTGGAATATTGAGAGCCTACATACAAATAGGATTCTATATTAAATATATTTTGAATGAGCTTTCTCCCTTCTAGAAGCAGTGTTTTTATTCCATGGTAGAGTAAAGCATTACTAATGATCAGAAAAAAATCACAGGTCATTTCCATTTTTAAGGAGGATTATTGAACACAGATGGGCTTTATCTCTGACACTGCAGTCTGATGTACACTCTTAGTTTGGTTGTTACAGTGATAGTAGGTAACTCCATTGAATGCCTGCCTGGACAAATAAGACCAACCACCTAAGTGGCCCACACCCATATCTACTTGTTTCTAGGTCTTGTTTACAGAGAGAAATGCATTTGGCACAATGCTCATCTTCAGAATGCATATCAATGCCTACATATCATATTTTTCATCTCTAGAAATGTCAAGAGTAATTTAACTAACAACAATGTTGTGCAGGATAATTCATTGTTGTGTCCATCTTTTCACGTGTGTGCACAATTACTGAGTGTTAGGACTAGTGAGGGCCAGATTAGTGAGGTTATAGTGTATTTTTAATATTCATTTTATGCTCCATCAGGCAGTGTGGAAAGATTTATCCCCACCCTTGCCCTACATCATTCCCCCCTGCATTTTCATCCCCCCCCCCTCTCACAACCTTAAGGTGTGAGTTGTGCTGTAGCAGCCAGAGATGGTGGCCATATATATGCACAAGTTGTGCCTGAGTAATGTGTGAATGTATGTATGCTCTTTTTCTGATGAAAGCTGTGGGCGAAAATTTAAGTTGTAAGAATGTGATCTTTTTTCTACAACTGCAGAATACCTTTGTTTTGTTTTTGCAGTTTTTGTGACAGAGGGGAAGGCGATGTATGTTTAGGTTTACTGTTATTTGTGTGTATTTTAATTAGTCAAGTGAAATTGGATTTTTAAGTTGTGTGTAGGTTCTTCTTATGGAGGGAGATTGTTCAACAATGTAGGTCAAGTGAAATTATGTGTAAGTTCCAAGTATTGTGGGTCAAGTATTATCTGTTTTTAAGATTGTGTTATATGTGCTTACATTATTGATGGCTTCATTTGAGCTACCAAGGAAAATTTGTATCATCAGTGTTAATGGTTGTATTTGTGTCTATATGGAAAGGATGGGACTGATATTAATGTGTTAGTTGTTTGAGCTTCAAAAGTCAAATGAAATAGTCAATTTTAATTGTCTTTGATTCATACTGTTTTGTTCAGTTTATGCTTGACAATTTTGTGTGCGTTACATTTTTTACCTTTGTTATGGAGTGGTGACATTATTCTTATTGTTGTATATTCCGTCTGTCATCACTCACCACCTACATTCCACATTTGTCCAATTAGTTTCATTTCATTTCTGGTGTGAATTACTTTTTGTTGTTTATATCTTTGTTTGTAAGTGTAATTGGTGACATTAAAATAATAATGGAAAGGCCCGGTTGGAATTAATAATGTAATAAGGACAGTTTACAACTCACCGCAAAGACGTGGTGATGAGCTGTGACAGGCATATACAAAAGATACACACATACAACACCTTTAGCTATCAGCCATGGCCCTCTTCAGAAAATAGAACACTCACGCAATCACACAGGCACATAACACAGTCACACAACCATCACCTCCGGCTGCCACACTTCGAATCACGCCTCCCCACTCCATTCCTAAGCTGCATCTCGTTATTCCTATCTAACCATCCCCACCACTGTGACGTAAACTACCTATTCCCCCTCCCCGTCTCCGTTTCGCTGCAGAGGGTGATTAAAAGTGCGGCGGCCGGAGGTGACGGTTGTATGACTGTGTTGTGTGCCTGTGTGATTGCATGAGTGTTCTATTCTCTGAAGAAGGCCATGGCCAATAGCTGAAAGTGTTGTATGTATGTGTGTCTTTTGTATGTGCCTGTCGCAGCTTGTCGCCACGTCTTTGCTGTGCATTGTAAACTGCCCTTACTATATTATTGGTGACATTAAGGTTGTCCACCATCTTGATTGTGTAACAGGCCATAGTAGATGGGCAAACTTGGACATGTGGGTGTTGCCCAGATTTAAGCAGCATCCGGGTCACAGCAATATGTAAGACACACAGACAAAATTAAGGTGCCCATAAACTAAAATAATAATAATAACAATAAAATTAAAAAAAAGAGAGAATTATTTCTTGGCATAATTATCATGCTAAATTTATATTTTATTCTACCCATCTCACTGAATAACTAATTATGCAAGAATGGCAGTAAACATAAATTATCCAAACAATACCTAGATACTAAAATAATAATAACAACAATAATAATAAATTATGTTTTAACTCTGCTTCCCCATTGGTCTCCAATTATCTTTATAAGCAAGTTATCCACACTGTTGATGGCTCATGACACTGCACTGGGACAGAGCTCCCTCACAAAAATGTCAATGAATGCAAACAAGTAATTCCACGTGCCTCAATTGCTGTGACTTTTAGCGTCCATAAACATATAGTACAAACAAATTTCTTGAATGAAAGACTGGTTATTATATTCATTGTTAAATCACAGACAGCTGTAGTAATATGAACTATGAATGTTTAAACAATCTTTTAAAGAATTTATTTCAAAATTAGCAGCAACCGTAATGCAGAAATTCATGCACAAGAAAAAGTTGTAAGCCTCCTTTCTGTAGAATAGTATTAATTGCCAATAAGAGCACAGTGATGTCTAATCAGAATTTCTTTGTGTAACAAAGTAAATCTAGTGTAAGCTGATATAATACTCATCATACTGCAATAAATATCTGTCTTCAAATCTATTCTTTATAAGTGACGCAAAACACTTATTTAACTTGATAACTGGAAGTCATTATCATCATATGCACAGGAAAACGTTCATGTTAACGAAAAGAAACATACCAAAGAAATTGGAATCCTACAGTAGTATTATGTACAATTGAGACAAAGGCTAATATACCCAGTGACTCTGGAAAATGACAAGACCTATGCATGCGTCATACTTGCATATGCAGTAAAATATCTCTCCAGTTACAGTACCGGTATAGGTTAGATGTACATTCATTCAGCTAGATCCAAATTGAGGAGATCCTCTCAGATGTAGGACATGTCAGAACAAAATACATAATAAAAACTTTACTAAAGAGAACACTGTGTTATTGTAGCTTTCACAGACCCCAAATGTAACTGTTCTTGTGGATGTGGAATTGGTCATATATATATATTAAGAATAATTTAATTAAAGAAAAAAAAGAAAAAAGAAAAAAAAGGAAAAGCTCCCAAATAAGATAAAATCTAAAACAGTGACGCTTTTGTATATACTGCACAAAAGTTGTGGTATTATTCAGGATGAAGCACGACACAAAATGCAATGTTTCAATAATTTTGTATGAATCATTCACATCTGATGGTTTGGGAATAATATAAAATTAATTTGCCTATTTCGTTGTAAATAAGCCTAATAGTCTATCTCAAGAGGTCCTAACCTGTAATTAATCAAGTTCGTAGGTAGTATGGTACAATAACTCTGCTACCATTGATCATGCAACAATACTATTATGGTTAAAAATTGCATTATTGGATACAATGTGCAGAGTAAACTCTAAAATTACAGTACCACCTTTTGCGTTGCGGATGTATTCGATTAATCCTAATGTACCTGTTTACAAAACAGCGTACCTTAATAAAATGTTGTTAGTAGCAACGGCTTATGACAAAACAATTTCGTTGCTACAGTAGCTTGACTTTACGGCGAAAATGTTTGTCCACTGTTCATATTTTTCTGACTCCCAAGAATGACACTAATAAAAATGTATCTCAACAAAAATAAAATAACAGTTGAGGCCACAAATATCGGGCAATGTGTAATTTATCTATACGAAATAGTCTTTTTGCCCTCTGTCGTGTGCGATTTTTATTTCTTCCAACGTCAAATAATTTTAGTTAATGAAAAATTTGGTAGAAATTCATTTTTCTCATGTAACATCTTTTATTACTTAATAAAAACACGGCTGTAAATTTTCTTTGTACTACATTATGTATTACTATTTGGAATTTGGATTTTAAGGTTATGGATGCAGGCGGCGCTATGAGCGGCAAGGAATAGTTCAAGAAATAATCGAAGTAATTAATTTTTCTCATTGTGTAAATAAATAAAGTAGCAGTAAGTACTAATGTAATAGCCGTCAGGACCACAATAGGTTCCAACAATCTCCTTTCATATAGCGTGAGCTATCCCTACATTCAACATATGTGACTGTAGATGAACGCACTGCGCAGTGCGCACAATAAAAAGCAAATCGCAATCATTGATCGCTGATCCGTCAAATACTTGAAGTAACCGATGCATCGTTGGGTCGATCATTTGCATCATAGAAGTCGATCCAACTGTCGATCAACAATTAGTAGAGAATCTTTGGCGTCTATATCGCAACTTCAGCCCGTTTTACGCTAGGGTAAAATCTTACTCTCAAGCATTTGAAGGTGCTTGACAAGCGCAGAAGACGTAGTGGAGAGCCAAACTATCAAACGGCGTGAAGTCGCGTGCGGATTTCCTTGAGAATTGTGTTGCCTGTCCTCTGTTCAGAGAAACGTAGACTGTAGTAAACAGGTGAAACGTGTATTTTAAATCATTTTACAGAGAAACTTTGAAAGTTTTTTTGAAATGCAAACCATGAGTGAACCAGCACATGTCAATACGGTAATCGAATTCTTGTCATACACGTCCCAGCAAGGCATCATCGACTGAAGCTCTGCTACATCACATGGTAGAGGTGGTACATATATAGATCTTTAATGTGTCCCCACAGAAAAAAGTAACACTGAGTGAGATCGGCTGATAGCAGAGGCCATTTCATGAAACAGCTGTCCCCTTTTGTATTATGGTCAATCCAACGATGCAGAAGCTTCGTGTTCCCACGAACTTCATGACGAAAGTGGGGTGGACCCCCATCCTGCTGAATGATGAACGGAAAGTCTGATTGCATATGAGGCAACAGACACTGCTGCAACACATCCAAGTAGGAATACCTAGTCACAGTGCCTTTAGCGAAGAAAACTGGCCCAACAGTGCTCAACATGACAAGGCACAAAAAACACTTTTCTTTGGTGAATCACACAAGTTCAATGCATTCGTGTGTATGCTTTGTACTCCAGATTTGACAATTATTCCTGTTCACTTTGCTATTAGTGTGAAAAATGGCTTCATCGCTAAAAATTAAGTGATCAAGAATGTCATCGCTGTCCTCTTTCAATGGTTGCAACTGCGAACAAAACTCAAAACTCTTGTCTTTGTCGAAGTCACTGAACTTCTACACTAGTTCCAATTTGAATGGTTTTATAGCTTTTGTCGCAGGACTTCCCACACTCTCATTGGTCCCATTTTCAGTTCATGGGATGCACGACACACTGACTTCTTTGGACTTCATATGAACGTCTCTCATACACATTTCACTTCACTCACACTGGGATGTCCGCTTCTCTTTGCCAGGCACAATCAACCCGTCGTAACGAATTTGTTGTGCCAGTGGTAAATGGCATTCCTCGTCAGTGCCATTAGATCTAAGGGGGTGGGGGGCTTGGCATCTGCCCCAGGCACCAAACTCAGGGAGGGCGCCAAATGCATGTGTTTGGTTAAAAAGAAACACTTACCTCATTTCACAAAGTGTCTAGCACCCAGAAAAGGTTGTTGGAGCGTTTGGTTTATATAGAGTGCTTTTTGTTACTTCTAATCAGTGAGCCTGTATCTGCTCCTCCCTAGCCAGAGTTTGGTGCAGGCTGTCTGCCCACCCTGTCCACTTGTGCCGATAGCCAGTGGTTGTCTCGCTTCTGCCCGCCAGTTCCCACAGGCACCCCCTGCTCTCAAGCTGGAACAGACTCAACCAGGGGAATCCCCTTTGCATCTAAAAAAGATATGAGCATTCTAGCAGAAAAAGGGCACATGACTACACAAGCTGAGCTGAATAAACCCGAATGGTTACTCCTTAGGGGACGATCGCTTTTTACTTATGTGTTCATTGGCTGTGCGAATAACCAGTGTTATTAAAAGTACTAGCGAAATCCATATGTTGAAACAACCACAGTGGAAATTAACAGTTGCCGGTAATAACAGGTAAGGAGGTTTACATATATTATCTTTTTGGTGTAATAATCCAGGCAATTATCCCAGAAATGACAAGAAACTTGATATTAAAATGCAAATTACTGTATGCTTGTGCAATATTATGAACAGAAATATTCATCTACACCAGACATTGTTCTCGTGTTGTTTTGGTGGTGTACTGGAAAATGTTACGGTTCTCTGATGCAGCATGAATGAGGTAGTAGTTTCATGTTGTGGCATAACTTGTATTTTTTTTCCATTGTAGCGATGGAAAACTTATTTTCGCCTTTCTTATAATTGAGTATAATACAGGCATGTTCTACATTATTCCGTGTCATTTATTTTTCGGTCATGTTTCGCCTACATCAGTGGTGGCAGAGTGTGCTGATGTGACATTAGTATTAGCTAATCGAGTGATAGTATACTTACATCTTTTCATGTCAGTCTCTTCATATCAATGCAAATATTTTCGTATGAAATGTCCTCTCTAAGAGGATATTTTATTTACTGAAAGGACAACCATAGAGCAGAAACACCATTAGTGGTCACCATTACCGACTATTAATGTCATTCTACTTGGTTGAGTTTTAAGAGTATAGATAACCTGGCAATTCAGTTCTGTCGTTTTGTTTATTAGGTGGCGTCCCGCGTATCGATATTACACACGGGAGCCAAAAGTAACCTCATTGGTCGAGGTACACGATCGCTGCCTCAGCAGCAAGACTGTCGGTGTTGCTCTAGAAGTAAAAGTGTCACATCTCTGTTCCTTATAGCACCCAATTAAAGTGACTTTCTGGTGTTATTCTATCGTAGTGTTGGTAGAAACCACATTGGTGACCCCAACATCTTTCGTCAACCGGGTCACGCGCGAAAAACCCCATTTTTTCGTGTTTTTGGCTGCGGAACTGCATCCGACAACAATACTGTTATGGCCAAACAATGGCTTTCAACAGTGGACAAATTGCACTGGACTCGTGGTTACGGTCTCCATCAACTGGCTAAAACCCGCGTGGTCACTTTCCCCTGCGTGTGACACCCCACAGGCAGGAAATGATGATGCAGACATTCCCTCAACAAGTGATCTTACAGCGTGTGACGATCTTTCGCCTTCACACGGTGTTCCTGCGTGTGAAGACGGCCTCCCAAGTGCCACCGTGTATTTGACGATCAAGTTTTAGGCAGTGATCTGGCAGACTCCGCCCACCTGCAGCCACCTCCCGGTGCAACGCAAATCTCGCCGCATATCGCGCCATACAACACGCCAACGTTCACAGGTTTTTCTCCGACCCCCAACTTCTATGCCTCCCAGCCCTGTGCCACACCAACGACAGTGCACCTCGCCAATTCCCACGCCCCTGACGCAGACGCCTATGTCACATACGCCGTGGACGTCTCCGTCTATCCACAGGACGACGTGACCGTCCAGCTGTGGGACAAAACGTTGTTGCCCTTTACCTCCAGCCCTGTTCCGACAACCGCTCCTGTAAGCATCACCTCAAACATCTCGCTGTACCCTCTTCCCCCAACACTTCAAAGATCACGGCATCTTTAAGTGCATCAGGTGTCCTACATCTGTCAATCCCACTCCTTCCTCCCCCTTCCCCACCCTCTGCAGTCCGATCTCCCGCACTGGACAACCCCTCCATCGTCCCCGCTGGTTGGACTACATATTGTCTAGCCCACCTTTCACCTCTCCACTGGATTGGCACCCACGGCGTTCTACACAACCAGCCTCATCGCACACACCAGAAGCGCGCACCCTCCCCACGGCACAGCCCACGCTGACAGCCCCCGACACGACACACCACCACGGCCACACCTGCTCAGCGACCGCACCACATTGCATGGCCTCACCAGATCACATGTTCCACACCCCTCGCTGGCCTACGGGCCAGCACCATACGACAACACACCGACGGCGTCAACGCCGACGCCTCCCCTGTGCTCCTCACTCCCAGGGAGGGGATCTGCGGCGTCCAGCGTATTGATATTACACACGGAAGCCAAAAGTAACCTCTTTGGTCGAGGTACACGATCGCTGCCTCAGCAGCAAGGCAGTCAGTGTTGCTCTAGAAGTTAAAGTGTTAAATCTCTATTGGTTATAGCACGCAAATAAAGTGATTTTCTGACAGCATTTCTGGTGTTATTCTATCGTAGTGTTGGTAGAAACCACAATTATAATGTTGCTTGTCTCAAAAGTTCCACTTGTTTTTTCTGTACCTTATCGGTTTGATAAAATAATTAAGTTAAAATCGCAACAAAACCAAATACAACAGTAAAACGGGCTATTACACAAGAACCTCGTTTATCTGATCTCCATTTATTGGGGGACTGATGACTTAGCTGTTTGGTCCCTTCCTTCCAGCCACCAACCAGCCATCCATTTATCGAAATTTCCGGTTTATCTGGAACTTTTTTTTTTTTCGCGAAAACGTGCGGTATAGAATTATTACTGGCCAAAAGGGGGGAATCCCGGGTTCAATTCCCAGTCTGACACATATTTTCACTGGTCACTGTTCATTTAATTCAGTGTCATATGCACCAAAAGTTAATTATTTCCAATCATTCCCCTTTCTTTCTCTCCTCAGATGGTATATCAGCAGGCTGCAAACCCAACCGTGATATCTGACATCACACCGATATATATACAGTAAAGAGTAATTATTAGTGTAGTAAAGTACAGTATATGTTGCATTGTTATGTTGGCAATGTAGTCAACAAAGGGATCAGCGATCCCAAGCTTTCATTTATATTTACTAAGGTCGTTGCTCATTTTCTCCCTACCAGTATTGTATTGTGCTTTTGCATGTTTTGAGTGTATGTGTGTGAAACGGTTTCAAAACGCTAGAAAGTTATATTTTTGATAGACAAAAAGTTGGAAGTACTAAATAGAATAGATGTAGTGACACAATGTGGTGTTAGAACATGAAATGTATCATTCTGGAAGAATAACCAAAAAGGGATTGAAGATTTCTGCTTCAAAATGACGATTAAAGATAGTCTGCAGAATAGCGGTACAATAATGAAACAAGAAATGAAAACCTCTTCAATTGGTTCAATGAGAAACGAGAGCGTGATGTTCCAATATCCGGTCCACTTCTACAGGAAATGGCGCTCAACAGCAAGTTACCCAATGGAGATTCTAACTTCACTGCTGGCCTAAGTTGGTTGGAAAGATGCGAATCTCGTCACGGAATAATACGTCAGCTGACAGTGACGAGTGAGTTTTTAGGGGGATACAGTGACTACAAAAAACTTCAAGAAAAATTTAAAGAAATTTATTGCCTCCAAAAACTGAACCCCTACACCAGATTTATATACTTTTGCAAATGATAAAGAAAGGGATGGAAGAAGGATAGGAAAGAAAGGATTGACAGTGACCGCATTTGGGCATTGATATTAAACAATGGCGACAAGTGAAAACGTGTGCCGGCCTGGGAATCGAACCCAGGTCTCCCACTTCGGGCCAGCGGTCGCCTTAACCACTTGGTCACCTGTGATCGCCTCCCATCCGTCTCAAATTCCCACATGTCGCACACTATGTTTGTATCGCCCCTATCGTCCAAGCCCTCTTACACTCGCCATTACGGGTTCCTGTGCGAGGTCGGACGTATGATCGCATCTGCGGTGAAATAACTGAAGCTAATGCCGTCATCGCGTTTAAATACTTACTGTATTGGTGTGGTGTCTGTTCTCATGGACGTCACCAATACAAAAAGATTTATAAACGTCTACACAAGTGTGCAGTAAAATGTCGCACAAATCTGAAGCAGAACAAACTTACACAATATTTCAGTATATACGCTTGAGCTGACTGCAGTATTTATACACAGTAAGTGGTGGAAAAGTCCCTTGTTAGTGCCAGAATAAAATTTCTATGTATATTACAGTACATAATAAAGATTTTTTCTATTTCTTGTAACTTTTCCATATTTTTGATTATTACATCCAGTACCACATAGTCCGGATAAACGAAGTTCTTATGTACTTCTTTTATTCATGGGAAACACAGAGGATTATTCTTGTGATCCTTTGCAGTTAGGTTTCCAGAGACGATTTCCACACTGGTAATTTGTTTCGCCATTTTACAATCAAAATAATTTTCATTGCAAATGTGCCTCACTCTAATATTTAAATAAAAATGATAATAATAATACGGAGTATTAGGGCGCCAATCCATTACCCCTTATTCTGCCTCTGAGAGCTATGGCTCTGTCCACTACACTACTGAAACTATATGCAACTTCAGGCCTTTTGTGTGGGGACTGAAATTGTATCGTTCATGGGTCATTAACTGATATTAAAAGAAGGATGGTGTTTTCTGAGAAGTATTAAACGTATAATTGTGTTAAAATACAATCCTGCAAGTTTTAATGCTGTCCAGCTGTGTAGGCACCATTGCACTGAGAAGCAGTGGTATCCAGAGGAGCTACATAGTCTCTAATTTTAATGGTGTATGTTGGGCTGCTGTTGAATGAGATGTGGAGAAGAAAATAAGTGCTGAAGATGATAACTTAGCATAACCGGTCAAATAAAGACATAAAAACAGCGATCTTGGCATATTTTCAGTATGTATAACAATTTAGATCGGCCCCTGAGCTGAATGATATCAAGCATACACATTTTTTAGAAATAATAAAAATGGGCAATGACAGGGAAAAGTATTTGTTTGTTAGTTACTAGTGCATTGAAAATTCATTTGTTATGGGGTGGGGTGGAGTAAATAACGATAACATTTAGTGGGAAATTTACTTTAACGTATTGATCTCTATACTACCTGGATCTTGAATTTCAGCTGCTGTCTGAGTGTGGGTGCAATAGATGTTCATATTTTCTTTCTTGCCAAACTTAAACATGGAAGGATATTCATTTATTTCATATTGCTACCAATGTTACACTGCCCCTAGATGCGAAATATTACTGCAGACACTGTTACGGGTAACGTTTCCAACACTGCGACGCTGCCTTCTGCTCACTGATGCTTCCCTGGCAGCCATAGTACACGCCTTCTGCCGCTGCCAACAGCCAGCCCACGAATCCCCAACTTCGGGTGGATGAACAATACAGTAACTAGAGTAGCTGTGTCATTACCAGACAATGCAGAAATTGGAAAAACAGAGTAACCTAATAAAGGTCGCCCAATTATGGGTCAGAAACAAACAGAACATACGAGTATGTCGCGCTAAGTTTGATATTCCCTCACATCCTAAAATCAGATTTCTTCTTCATTCTTTGTATGCTATGCAAAATAAGTTTTAAAGAAATTTTTTGCAATCAACAAAATTACACTTGAAACTTCCTCGCAGATTAAAATTTTGGACCAGAAATGGGATTCGAACCTGGGTCCTTTGTCTTTCGCTGGCAAGCGCTCTTCCATCTGACCTACCTTGCACGCTTCACAGTCAATCCACAAAACTTTATTTCGGCCAGTACCTCGCCTCCTACTTTCCAAACCTCACAATTCTCCTGTGAACTTTTCAGTACTAGCACTCCTCATTCTGGAAACATCCCTTAGGCTATGGCTAAACCATGTCTCCATCACATCCTTTATCCAGAAGTGCTAGTCCTGCAAGGGTTTGCAGGACGACTTCTGTGAAGTTTGGAAAGTAGGAGGTGAGGAACAGGCAGAAGTAAAGTAATGACATCGGACTGTGAAGTGTGTTGGGATAGTTTAGACAGTAGAGCATTTGCCTGTGAAAGTCAGAGGTCGCAGGTTCGAATTCCGGGTACAGTACACAATTTTAATCTGCCAGGAAGTTACATATCAGCGCACACCCCGCTGCAAAGTGAAAATTTGATCCTGAAAATTACACTTGACTGTGTTTCAAGAAGAATTTCTACTACCATGAAAATCCTTTGTATCTGATGTGTGGAAAAATTCTGTTGAAATTTCTAATTTGCTTCAGTAGCTTCAAATAAAAATGTTTATAATAAAAATACATAAATAAATAAACGAAAAAAGGACTGTGCCTTTACTTATATTATGAGGATTGATCCCTTTCTATTTCCTTTCCCCTCTCTCTCTCTCTCTATAGGGGAAGCTGCAGCAAGGGTTGGAGGGGCTCCAGTAGGGTCGGAGGCTGCAGTACGACAGCCCCTCCCCCCCCCCCCCCCGCCCTTGGATACGCCACAGGACTAGAAAAAGAATCAGATAAACCTTTTACCGAAAACATCTGAATGCACCAGCCTGAATGCACCCTTGAATTTCACAGTTTTTTAGATAGTTAAATCCTTTATTTATGTGTGAGTAAAACATACACAGTAGCTCATTTATCTCCCAAGCAATCATGAAACAATAAACAACTTTTACTTGTTTTTATCGTAAATTGCTGATAAAAAAAGAGCAAGAAGCAATTATATGAAAGCATAACACAAAAAGTCAAATTACATTGTGTTATTTACTGGGATTTTGCATTTTTAAACTCACGATTACATGCTGCCCAAAAGTAAAATTTAAATATTCTAATGCTAAGATTCTTTTCCTCCCTCTGTTCCTCACCATCTCTCTCTCTCTCTCTCTCTCTCTCTCTCTCTCTCTCTCTCTCTCTCTCTCTCTCTCTCTCTCTCCTCCCTTCTCACTGTCCTCCCTTCTCTCCTCCTCCTCCTCCTCCTTTCTTTCTCTCTCTCTCTCATTGTTCGTCGGGCCATCTGGGTGGCAGGGGGGACATGAAAAAATTCTGGCTATTTTGAATGCTTCCACACTTTGCACTGTATACATGTCAACCATGCTGATCAAGTATTCTCAACAACAAATGAAAATATTTTTAAAGAAGGTGTAGACACTCGAAAGTGTGGTTTCATCAACCACAGGAGAAACAGAAGAAGAAATATCCCAAAACACACAAAAACTAGGTAGAAAACTGAGCAATTTTTTCTATGGCGTGTACTTCAATGGCATTGCAGTATAGGTCATCTGAAGCTTCACTCTCAGGGCAGCTAAGTGCCATTTGTCATGAATTTTGTTTGAGTATAAACAGTCTGAGATAAAAAAAAAAGTCAAAATATTTGTTGTTCTTGCATGGAGTACTTGTCGTTTTATGACTTCAATTTGTCATAAAACGACAAGTACTCCATGCAAGAACAACAAATATTTTGCCTTTTTGTATCTCAGACTGTTTATACTCAAACAAAATTCATGACTAATGGCACTTAGCTGCCCTGAGAGTGAAGCTTCAGATGACCTATACTGCGTGTTTTGGGATATTTCTTCTTCTGTTTCTCCTGTGGGTGATGAAACCACACTTTTGAGTCTGCAATATCGACTGTTTCAGTCGTGTCTAGCCACATGTCTGCGCTATTTACATGTTCGTCTAGAAGTTTTACTTTTGATTTAGGAATTGTAGCCCGTTACAGCATTTGTCAATACCTCAGAACACTGAGGTTACAGCATATGTCAATACCTCAGAATACTGAGGTATTGACACATGCTGTAACTGGCCACGATTCGTAAATCAAAAGTAAAACATCACCTAATAAATAGTATGTTGAAGCACCTAAAACCAGTGGCGTAGCTATGTCACCAAGGTCCCCGGGGCAAAAATGACATTGGGACCCTCTTTAAACTAAAACTATACAGATGCATAACTAAATCATCATCAGCTCCTTACCACCCACTGGAAGGCATAATAAGGCAAACCTAAATACTACTAAGTAAATTATGTGTCACGCAGCAGATAATATTAATCGTAATTTCTAATATAATTATAACTGTGATAATTTGTTTGTTTGACATGCTTTCACGCAAAAATTACTCGGTAGATTTGGATGCAATTTTGCAGAGGGATAGAATTCGACCTGGGTAGGTCATACAGACATGGGATAGTTTTCGAAATTTCTCCATACTAGTTGAATGAAGTCGCAGGCAGAAGCTAGTAAAAAATAAACAGTGAAGAAGAATTACTCAACCACGAAAAAATGGTCTCCTGCCGTGAAGCAATCCTGGAACAGTCGAGTTGCGAGTCTGCGGTGACAGCAGGCGGACTGTTGACAGTGCCGAAAACTCACTCTCGCTAAATTGCTGCGCTGTTAGCTCATTATTACACTAAACCTCTGATCTGTGAATGTATCTAAACCGTTAAAAGGCAGAATAAACAAGTTGCGGGTAGAAACGTACCTTAAAAGACAATACCTGACATCGCATGTTGTGGAGGCGATCTGATGGATTTATTAGCTTCAAAAGTAGAAAGCCAAGATAGCAAAATAATTATTTAGTTCATGATGACCGATTTCAATGAGCTTATGCCACCATCATCTGATCGTATAAAATTGCACAAGGTGGTGATCTTGCGTTATTTAAAAAATGGATGTTAAATAGTATTTGTAACATAGCTCTTAGTCGAAATATAAAATACATCAGTTAAACAACTACAGCTTAGAGTCCATGGATAAAGCCATAAATATCACCACTTCAGCTGTTTTATGCTTCACTGATGACGAGCCAATCAGTAATACAATCCACAAAAACATCTACGATCCATATTTTCTCTCCCTCTTGCACGAATTTCAGAGTGCAGTTGGTTACAGCACCTCATTGGGATCTATGATTAACGAGAACTCTCTTGGGAGAATTCACTACACAAAAGCTGAGTTAGTATAACGATACCGTTCTGTAATAATACATTGTACGTCAAACCCTGTATATTCTACCACACTGCTAGTAATTCAGCGCCATTCACTGTTATTTTGCAAAGATTGGCAGCCATAGCAACGCCTCCTTCAACCGTCAACACACTAACGGTGACAGGGTTCACGTCTTGTGGACAAGCGATATATCTTGTCATGTTTATAATATGAGGTGGGAATAATTTTTGGAGTTCACTTCGTGCGTTTGAGGTTTGCTGGACAGGGTTCAAAAAGTTACACCACGGGCCATTAAAATTGCTACACCAAGAAGAAATGCAGATGATTAACGGGTATTCATTGGACAGATAAATTATACTAGAACTGACATGTGATGACATATTCACACAGTTTGGGTGCATAGATCCTGAGAAATCAGTACCCAGAACAACCACCTCTGAGCGTATTAACGGCCTTGATACGCCTGGGCATTGAGTCAAACAGAGCTTGGATGGCGTGTACAGTTACAGATGCCCATGTAGCTTCAACACGATTCCACAATTCATCAAGAGTAGTGACGGGCGTATTGTGACGAGCCAATTGCTCGCGCACCATTGACCAGTAGTTTTCAATTGGTGAGAGATGTGAAGAAAGTGCTGGCCAGAGTAGCAGTCGAACATTTTCCGTATCCAGAAAAAACCGTATAGGACCTGCAACATGCGGTCATGCATTATCCTGCTGAAATGTATAGTTTCGCAGGGACCGAATGAAGGGTAGAACAATGGGTCGTAACACATGTGAAATGTAATGGCCACTGTTCAAAGTGCCCTGGATGCGAACAAGAGATGACCGAGACGTGTAACCAATGGCACCCCATACCATCACACCGTGTGATACGCCAGTATGGCGATGACGAATACACGCTTCCAATGTGCGTTCACCGCAATGTCGCCAAACACGGATGCGACCATCATGATGCTGTAAACAGAACCTGGATTCATCCGAAAAAAAAAAAGACGTTTTGCCATTCGTGAACACGGGTTCCTCGTTGCGTACACCATTGGAGGTGCTCCTGTCTGTGATGAGCGTCAAGGGTAACTGCAGCCATGGTCTCCGAGGTAATAGTTCATGCTGCTGAAAACGTTGTCGAATTGTCCCCATCTGTTGACTCAGGGATCGAGAAGAGGCTGCACGATCCGTTACAGCCATGTGAATAACGTGCCTGCCATCTCGACTGCTAGTGAAACGAGGCCGTTGGGATCCAGCACGGAATTCCGTATTACCGTGATGAGCCCACCTGTTCCATATTTTGCGAACAGTCATTGGATCATGACCAACGTGAGCAGCATTGTCGCGATACGATAAACCACAATCGCGATTGGCTACAATCCGACCTTTATCAAAGTCGGAAACGTGATGGTACGCATTTCTCCTCCTTACCACGAGGCATCAAAACAAACGTTCCACCAGGCAACGGCGGTCAACTGCTGTTTGTGTATGCGAAACCGGTAGGTTGTAGGTGTCGCCACCGGCTGACAAGCTGATCATTTGTATATCACAGCATCTTCTTCCTGTCGGTTAAATTTCACGTCTGTAGCACGTGATCTTCGTAGTATAGCAATTTTAATGCCCAGGATTGTAAAAGTCGAAAATCATTCATTCAACTAAAATATTATATACAGAAGAACGTCGATTAACAGAAGTAACAGGGACATCAATGTTCGGAAAACCGGTTTATCCGGAAATCGAACTGTGCACTTCTATTTGCCAATAAGAAGTAATATACAATAAATTTATTTATACATTATTTGTAGGCGCGCGGTTCTTCAGACAGCACCGATCGGCACGTCGCAACACTTGGAAGGCGCAGCTTTGATGCTGCCGCTACGCTGACTGAAGTGTGCCGATTGTTGTATACAGCGACTGTCGTGTGAAGGCCCCATTAGAAGCAATGTCCCGCCATCCGGAGGTGGGGTGTGGCTTCTGTAGGGAACTTGGTTTGAGGGGCAGGCGCTCTGCTGTAACTTTTCTCGAAGGTCGCTGACGGAGGCCGAGGGGCCCCTAGAGCTCGGGGCACACGGGGCACCGCCCCGCCTAGCCCTATGACAGCTACGCCACTGCCTACAACTTCCAAATACCAAACACCTGACGATGGCATTTAATGCTGAAAGAGATCTTGTATGATATATAAATAAATAATTTATTTTTTGATATGCAATCTGAGGGTCTGTTCCTCCTCTAAATAGTCGCTGGAACAACAAAATGGCAATTATTGAAATAAAAGATAGAGGTAAAAACTTACCTGAAATCACTCAATGGAGGAAAACCTCTGGACTAAGAGACACCATTTCGATTTTACACAGAGTATTAGACGGAACTTGCCCCTCTACAGCAGTATGCCTTAGGTCTCTATAGGCACAAAGTGTTCCAAATGATTAGAAAAAAGTGTAGGTCATTCCTGTTTTCAAGAAGTGTTCTCGAATAGATGCGTAAAACTAGAGGCCTATATCTCTGACGTCGGTCAGTTGCAGAAATTTGGACTTTTTTATGTTCTAGAATTATGACAATCATGAAATCTACCTTGTAAAAATCTACATGTACTCCGAAAATAAAAATCATGTGTAATACACCTCACGTTATTGGCCCACAAGACTTGGAAAGCAGTACATACCGGCTCCAGACTAAATGCCATGTTTCTTCACTACCGCAAGTCGTTCGATAACTTTCCACACAGTCGCCTAATGAACAAAACGAGAGTATGCCGAATATAAGGCCAACTCTGTGATTGGACTGAGCAGTTTCTAGCTAACAGAACGCAACATTTCATTCTAAACAGAAAGAAGTCTTCCGATGTGAAAGTGACTTCTGGTGTATCTAAAGGAAGTATCACTTTTCAAATATGTGTGAATGACCTCCTAGATTATGTTGAAAGCTCAGTGAGTATTTTCGCAGATGATGCTGTAGTGCCCCTGCAAACTGTGAAGATATAATGAATATTATTAGCTCTGTAAAAACATCCAATTCAGGAGATCATGTTGGCCTGAACTTTAATGTTTTAAAGCCTGTAGCCAAAATGTTTCTTTAGCTTTCTTTGTATCAGTTAATAATACAATACAAATCACGCAGCTTGCCACACAGTCTAGACAGTGCAGTTAACACCCATCTTTAAAAAGAGGTGAAAGAAACAAAATTGAAATCTACAGATATCTCGATACTTTCAATCTTTTCCAAAATAACGGAGAATGTGGTATATAATAGAATTATAAATTTTCTTCCGCCCCAATGAACCATAGACATTGCCGAGGTGGGGTGGCTTGAGAGCCTCAATGATACAAATAGCCATACTGTAGGTACGACCACAACGGAGGGGTATCTATGGAGAGGCCAAACATGTGGTTCCTGAAGAGGGGCAGCAGCCTTTTCAGTAGTTACAGGGGCAACAGCCTGGATGATTGTCTGAGCTGGCCTTGTAACATTAGCTAATGTGGCTTGCCATACAGCTACCGTGAACGGCTGAAAGTAAGGGGAAACTTCAGCCATTACTTTCCCCAAGGACATGCAGCTATACTGTGTAAACATATGATGATGGCATCCTCTCAAGTCCCCCATTCGGATCTCTTGGCGGGGACTACTCAGGAGGACGTCATCATCAGGAAAGAGAACACTGGCATCCTTGATCAGAGTGTGGAAGTTAGATCCCTTAATTGGGTAGGGAAGTTAGAAAATTTAAAAATGGAAATGGATAGGCTGAAGTTAGATATAGAGGAGATCAGTGAAGTTAGGTGGAAAGAGGAGCAGGATTTCTGGTCAGGCGAGTACAGGATTATAAACACAAAATCAGTTGGGTGTATTACAGGAGTAGGTCTGATAATGAATAAGAAAATAGGAATGCAGGTAAACTACTGTGAGCAGCGCAGTGAACGCATTATCATAGTCAAAATAGATACAAAGCCAACACCGACCACAGTAGTACGAGTTTATATGCCCACTAGCTTTGCCAATAATGAGGAAATTGAAGAAATGTATGAGGAGCTAAAGGCAATTATTTAGATAATTAAGGGAGAGGAAAACTTAATCGTGATGGGAGACTGGAAGTCGATAGTAGAAAAAGGGAGAGAAGGAAAAATAGTAGGTGAATATGGACTGGACAAAAGGAATGAAACAGGAGATCGTCTGAAGAATTTTGCACAGGACATATTTTAATCATAATGAACACCTGGTTTAAGAGTCACAAAAGAAGGTTGTATAGGTGGAAGAAACCAGGAGATACTGGAAGATACCAGATATATTTTAAATGGTAAGACATAGATTTCGGAACCAGATTTTAAACTAAGATATATCCAGGGGCAGATGTAGACTCTGACGATATCTTGTTGGTCATGAACTGTAGGTTGAAACTGAAAAAACTGCAAAAATGTAGGAAAATAAGGAGATGGGACCTGCATAATTGAAGGAACCTGAAGTTCTTGAGAATTTCAGAGGGAGCTTTAAGCAACAATCGACAGAAATGGGGGGAAATAAAGAAGTAGAGGAGGAATAGGTAGCACTGAGAGGTGAAATAGTGAAGGCAGCAGAGGACAAAGTAGGTAAAAAGGCAAGACCTACAAAAAATCCTTGGATCTTACAGAAAATACTAAATTTAACTGATGAATGGAGAAAATGAGATTGACAGGAACTGCAAAATAGCTAAGCAGAATGTCTAGAAGGCAAATGGAAGGATGTAGAAGAATGTATAAATAGGGGGGAAATAGATACCGCCTACAGGAATATAAAATAAACATTTGGAGACGAGAATAGTAGCTATATGAATGTAAATAACTCAGATGGAAAACTAGTTCTCAGCTTGAACATCTACAGCGAGAGGTCTGAAGATGATCTAATCTTAGATCGAAAACGGTTACCTTAGTAATAAATTGTAAATTTTCTGCGAACTAGACTGTTATTTTTATCATTAAATAATAATAAGTTCGCTGTCTTTTCCAAATAAGGAAACGATGTTTTCCAAACTGATTAAAGAAGGGAAAGCTGAAGGTGGAAAGAGTATATAGAGGGGCTCTACACAGGAATTGAACTTAAGAGACAATATCGTAGGAAAGGAAGTAGAAATAGATGAAGATGAAATAGGAGATACTGTACTGAGAGAAGAATTTGACAGCGCACTGAAGGAGCTAAGTCGAAACAAGGCCCCTGAAGTAGATAACATTCCCTCAGAAGTACAGAAGTCTCTGGGAGAGCCAGCCATGACAAAACTATTTCACCTGGTGCGTAGATGAATGAGGCAGGGGAAATACCCTCAGACTTTGAGAAATATGTAATAATCCCCATTCCAAAGAAAGTAGGTTCTGACAGGTGCAAATTATAGAACCACCAGTTTAATAAGTCATGGTTGCAAATTATTTACAGATGGATGGAAAAGCTGGTAGAAGACTACCTTTGGGAAGACCAGTTTGGATTCAGGAGAAACGAAGGTACACAGGAGGTAATACTCACCTTACGGCTGATCGTGGAAGACAGATTAAGGAAAGGCAAACCTACATTTCTAGCTTTTGTAGATTTTGAGAAAGTTTGTGACAATGTTGATAAGATCACTTTTGTGCGGATCACTTTCTCCATTCTCCAACAATCAGATTATTCATTCGCTACTCGCCCAAATACGCTGTAACAGAGTGAACAAATATGCCAAGGAGGTTAAAATAAAGGGAGATGGCGTTATGCTCACAAGGTTAAAACAGAAAGGCAGATTTAACATGAAACGTTGTTTCTTTAGAAGCCCCTCTGGATTATTCTTACCTCCATGGCACAGAATAAGGAGTATACAGAAAGGAAACTCTCGCTGCAGTCTGTCGTCCAAAATTTAGTGCGCATGCCCAGAATCTGCCATCTTGAAAACAGGAGATCCCCTCCTACTACGTACGTAACATGGGCGAAATCGGCGGGTCCCGATTGCCAACCTCCCCTAGTTAGAATATTCAAACAAATGAATTAAGGGGAATAATCTTCCTGTTGGTATTCTTAGGTTAGCAGTTTCTTGTATCTACCTTTCTCAGGTCGGTAAAGTAATTGTCCTCGTAAAACGAACATTATGTTGCCAAAATTAAAACACAACTCCTCCACTGCCATAAGTAAAACTGAACCAGTCAAATCGATGACACTCATCCTGCCTCGTCCCCTTGTTCTATGCTGCTTAGGCAGGTAAAATTTTACTTACGCAGTGGAGGCATAGTGTGCTAATGTTGACTACGAATGCTCTTAGGATACGGTACTCAAACAAATAGATTAAGGAGAATAATTATTTTATGCTGTTCCTTCTGTATGGTTGACAGATTCTTCTATATGCCCTTCTCCAATCAGTAAATTAATTATCCGCTTAAAGCAAATCCAACTTTTCCAACATTAAAACACAACTAAATCAGTGCCATAAGTAAAATGTAACATATATGTATGTTTGAAAGGCAATGTTTATTTCCAGTGCTAAGAAATGGACTGTGAATTCAAAGAGAGCTGATTTGCCTAAAAGGATGCAAAATACTTAAAAAAAACTGCAGAATATCTAGTGTGCACTTTGAAGAAATCATGTTTGCTATCTTTTTGAAAAAACCGATTAAAACCCAATGCTGTTCCAACATTGCTCAATATACCAAATCCACCAAAGTCAGTATCACTAAAAAGTAAATCACCTAAGAAGGCTAAGTCTGACATACAGGTAAATCTGACGCATATAACATATGTTTTGTGGTGCTAATTCAGAATATATATGTAAAGGAAAATTCATTACCACCTACTGAAAGTAATACCTCTGTGAGGTATGAATGGTGTGTAATGTCCTAGTGAATGCATATTGACAAGGTAGACTAAGAGGAAAATGAACACTTTTTCCTTTACTATAACTGAAACAATGTGTGCCACAATACAAGTACAGAGTAACTTTGTTATGTAGTTTTATGTTTCCGCTAACTGCCCTTCATTTGTGTGTAATTTAATAGTTTTATATATGCCCAGACGTCGTTAGTTCTGTGTAATCAGGTTTTACTGCTGAGTCTGACTCAATATTTTGTGCAAATTTATTTGTGTCAAATAAAACCTGGCAGTTGTATAGTCACTTTCTTGTTTATAACTAAGTTCCTAAACATAACTTTGCATTACTTGGGATTTTTCTATAGATAAACACCAAATAAAACGATCACTGATTCCATCGTACATTTTCGTACTTGTATTAAAATTTTGGCCTACTCTTTTTTCGTTCGATTACAATTAGGTGCAAGAACAGGGCACAAAATAGATAGGCCAGTCGCCACGTATGTTTAGGTAAGAAAAAAAAATTTCAGGCAGCTGAATTTTTGGTATGTTGTTAGGACATAATAGAGTAGTATTAAACCAAGTTTGCAGCTTCGAAATCCTTTATCTTATGTTTTAAGACCCAAAAAAAACTCGAAATTTTCGGACTTTTTTCTGGTTTTGGCTTATTACTCTTGAAGGGTGGTTTTTCATGAAAAGTTACTCACACCTCTATTAATATAGATAAAATATTCTACAATTTATGCCCAATCGCAGCTCTGTAAATCCAATAGTTCCCGAGATACTGGACTTCAAAAATTGACTTATTTCTCCAAAAAGTTCAAATTTTCGGTTTTAGTCATCTTTCAGCTAGAATATTGGCTTCAATGATAATCCCACAGGGAAAATCATAGTAAAGAAAGTTATAGAGCAGTTATTTAGCTTTAAAATAACTACAGAACGAAGTCCATAGGCCTAATAGGTTTCAAGTTATCGTTAAGAAACTAAAAGTTGGGAAAATCGGATAGTTCAATAATTAGTCCAGATGATTAATTGTTAAGGAAACAAATTTTTATTTACAGGTTGTGCTACTTATTACACAATGTACATGTAAAAACTTAAGTGGTACATCGTGAGAGTTGAGGTGGCCGAGGAAGGTGTATCGTCGAAGGAAACGCCTGGTGACTCCTGCAATAGATTTTCACCACAACATAAATTTGTAGTAATGTAATGCGCTACTTCTCAATTTTGAAGCTGCAACGAACTAAATTATAATACAGTATACAGTATATACCTACTAAAATGTCTCTTACCATTCGTTTTAACGAGAATGCCGGGATTTCTTCCTTCCTGGCTCGGGCTCCATTGTTTCTTCTGTCTGTTTGAGCTCTTTAACCAAAGTTGGTTCGTCCACATCTTCGTCTTCCTCTTCCGAATCTGCCGAGACGTTTGGGGTGTTGCGGCATGTCTTGCCCTGGCTTATTTGGCAAAGAACAGAGCACCTGAGGCCTGTTCTGTGGCTTGAGCAGCTCCCGTCACCACAACCATTCCTAAATTTGCATGACAACATCTTCATTAGTGCTGAAGGCGCTGCGTCTTGGATTATGGTGATAGGAGTTAGCCCTTGCTGGCTTCTTGTAAAACCTCAGTCAGAAGGCTCTCTCGACGCCCAATCACATCTGAACCTGGTGGTATGTCCTGTAGGAGTGCTGGGCCGTCGCTTCTTGGATTGGGGTGAGATGAGCAAGCTGGACTTTAGCACTCGCAGCAGACCGGAGGAAAACTTCTTAGCGAAGAGTTTGAAGGTTGTCCTCTCCACCACCATATAGGGTGACCAAGCACTTCAGCATGCAGAGGCTATCTCTTCTATAGTGGCATGTTGTTTAAGAAATGTGGCAGCCACGCCAATAAGCTGAGGATTCTTCTCAATTATATCCACCATTTCTGTTTTTCCTTGCACGAAAGTGGCAGATACCATGTCGCAACCAGTGAACGCATGGAGAAATAGCTCTAATCTAGGAGGGAGCGACATTTGTCCTCGATTGAAGTATGTTGACGAGAACTGTTCACAACTAGCACCACTCCTTCCACCTTTTTGGAGGAATATGTTGGAGCCCAACCCATTGAGGAGGAGCAACAAATCGACATCCTCTCCAGCTATTAGGACGTGTTCATCTTGTCGGCTCTTTTCCAGCGCTGTCCTGATGATAAGGCAGTCAGTGACGTCGGTAGCTTGCTTGGTCTCTAGTCCTTTGCTCTCTGTTCCAGCGTGAATAAAGTTTATCAAGCGCTGCTTGTTCCTTTCCGTTGGAAATAAATTTTTTCTGAACCACTTTGAGCACAGTACAATCTTGGAATATTATTTCGCTGCATGCAGGTACTCCATAATGGCGTAGATGTTCAGCTGCTTTTGTGCTGCTGCTAGCCCCTCCTCTGAGTTACCATCGAACACTACAGCCATATTCCTCCCAAAGCAATAAACAGTGTAGGAAATGTAGGCTGCTACAATTTCGCGGATGCTGTTGTTACGTTGCCAGATAACTGTCTGTAGCAGATGCCCTCCAACGACAACCAAAGTACTTTGTGTGATGGAGATGTTTTCAGTGAGAGGAGTGAAAGCACTGAAGAAGGTAAATTTTGTGCCCTTCCGCATACCCGCCTCCGAAAATAGTGCCATGACATAGGGGGCCATCTCGAAGGCAAAGTGCTCTCTTAAATCTTGATCTGACTTTTTCGTAACGCACTGCCTTTGTAAGATTGTGAGAGGGTCAATAGCGACCACTTCGTTCTGCACTTTCACCGTAGTGGTAGCCAATGTTCGTACCTTGTCATTCCTTTTGAAAGTAACATTGCCTGATGGATAGTAGTTTCTCATTCCAAGGAAATGGTGTATTGGGATTCAAACTACATTTTTAGTTTGTCGAAGTAGTATCTCGGTTGATATGAGAGGATGTCAACGTGTTGGTCAGTGCTGGTGCAGGAGACATCCCAGACGTACTCTAAGTCCTCACAGATATTCAGCATATACACCGTGCGAAAAGTCCAGCACGCAATGACACTGCTGGAGATCCCGAGTTTTTCCACTGTCACTGTTCTCTCACCAGTAAGTAATTTCAGAACAATCAGTGGAAGCAGTTACTTTCATAAAATGTTTGGGAATTGGCATAAGGAGTGATCTGAAATGGAATATAATGTAACATTAATCATAGGTAAGACAGATGCCAGACTGAAATTCATAGGGAGAATCCTCAGGAAGTGTATGTAGTTCATCGACAAAGGAAGCAGCTTACAGAACACTTGTCCAGCCAATACAAATCTTGCTTATTGGCGTGGGCTCTGTGCCAGTTATGGTTGACTGAAGAGATAGAAAAGAACAATTCTTTACGTATTCATTTAGTAAAACTCTTTCTATACGAGACGTGCAACGCGCACAAGGAAGTCGTCGTCAGCTGCAGCGCCCCTTGCGGTAGACCGTCGACGCATTTGTTGAGTCGCCTGCTTCACGCGTCTACTTCGTTTATTGTCAACTTACAGCAAATGAATCGCCACATTTATCTCACTTTTCGAAACTGTATGATATATTGTGATGATTAAAACATTTATTTGTGTTTTAGACTGCCACTGTGAAAGTGTATTAAATTAGTTTCGTGCAGGTCATGTGTAACTATGTTGCTCACATGTGTTATCCTCATTATAAAATGCGATTACATACTTCCAGCTCCTGCTGTTTGAGGCGCCTATGTATATGATGAACAAGCTCAGGTGTCTATACATAGACCTATCACATTGATAAAGCTTCAAATAATGCTCACCAAAAACAAATATTTCATCTGTTAAATACAGTGTGTTTCAGGAAAAATAGCAAATATTTTAGAAGATGGTTATAAAGACAATTTTCAGTTAAAATTTCATATAATGCGTGTCCAATTTTTATAGGATACAGAGATACAGCTCTTGGTATGTACAACAAACTGATTTGGATATTTTGACTGATTCTTTTGTCGGTTCTTGGTAGATCACCATATTGACTTTTATATAAATAACCGATTTTCGACGTAGTTTAAAGTCTGAATATGTCCTAGTAAGCTGAAAACCGGGTAACTAAGTGGAAATGAACGCGTAGAAGATACACAAAATTCTACTTTTAAGTAAGTGTGATTAACAGCTATGTCTCTGCATTCAATAAAAATTGCACACAGGTTATATTAAATTTTTAATGCAATTACTCTACAGTATCACCTCCTAAAATACTTACAAATGAGTCGAAAAACTATGTTGCTCTGAGCAGGAGACAAGTACACATTCTCAAACAAATTCCCGACTTGGCTTCGTTTTTCAGCCGAATTCCCCATTCGGCGGACTGCGCATGCGCGAAGCACTTCCATACGCGTGAGAATAGGATCCATCCTATACTGTCTACTAGCGATCCTATGCGTGCATCTTGTGCAGGTGGACGCGTCTACACTTTACGTGGACGGCGTGACCGGTCCATATGGGTAATCTCGTAAGCTCTCACTTCCCGTGTAGACAGGGCTTAAGTATGAAATCATTCCTGTGACAAACACTGTAAGATGAATGTTTTGTATCGCTGTACAGATTTCTGTCATAGCTCCGAGAGTATATGTTTCTTGTGGAGTCAACCACTACATTGCTTCCACCTAGACCACGAGAGTATAATTAGAGAAATAAAAGCTCCCACAGGGGCATACATGTAATGTTTTCTTCCCCGAACCATACGCGACTGAAACAAGAAAAGGCGAAAATGGTACACAAAGTGCCTTTTGCCACACACCGTGAAGTTGCTTGCAGAGTACGGATGTAGATGTAATCCAATACCTAAATGAATGATCTCTTCAGGAGACTTTTTATACCGTACGATTATAGAAGTTTCTTTGGGAGACTGTGTCTTTCAGTGGTTTTCCACTTGATCTGATATTTCCAAGTGTCTAGCAAATGCTCCCATTTAAAAAGATTCGTCCTATAATCCCTTTGTATGTGTGTGAAAAATTTGTGTTGTAGTCTATTATATGTAATTTGATGCTTTGTTGTGTTTATCATTAACGTTGTACGCCAATCGTATCTAATGGCCTCGGTGTCAACATGATATTAAACGCCAAACTTCTTTATGCGTCAACTATTTTATCTGGAATAAATCTACTTGACGACTGTTTACAATGCAATCCAATGAGCAATCCACCAAATTTATTCATTTAAAAGAGCTGTTACGGTTTTCTAGGCAACTTGAATGTCATTAAACACGTGCAAGTGAAATAGATCGTTTCACAAGCGCTTTGACAGTAGTTTTGCCTTTTTTTATAGCCGCACTCTGAAGTGATTTAAGTTGGCGCCTGCACACTCACGCGTGTAATATCTGTGGGATACGCCAAAGGGGTTTTGACGATCACGAACACCTATGGTTACTAGCTGCGAAAGTGATCAAGTAAATTTGGGGAGTGCTCCGCGAAGTGAGTTGTCCTTGCGTTGCCGTTTTCGCACATCGATAAACTTGTTTGTTTTGTGTTAAAATAGTGATATAAATTCTAGCGTGTATTGTAAACAGTTCTGGATTGCATTTACCAACGGCTCTGCAATGGCAGGTACAATATTCATTGGTTACTTCCCAAGTAATGTGTGTTGTTGAAATGATTTTCACGTTGCGACAGAAAGACGTGAGTGTTTTGTATACACACACACACATGCTCTCGCCGTTTATAAACCTGTTTCCTCAGCTGCTGTGATTCGACATTTGTTATTAACGAGTAAGACGACACGACGTTTTAAGTGGAGACCCCTTTGATGTCTAGATACTTAAGGCTCTCTTTGTTAAGAGACACTTAAATTTCTGGCCATTTAGTAACATAGCAGTTTTCTATGTTATGATAGATAAGCTTTTCAAGTTTTTGGATGTCGCCAACTATGAGAAAGAAATGATCGAAGGGCACAGTACCAAAACACGTCTGGAATGTTCTTTGTGTTCGTTTCCTACATTTTTTCAATATATTTCTAAGTGCTCTTAACACTTGTTGATCAGAAAGCTAGTGTGGATATGTAGAACCGAGCGCATATGATTAGTCTGATCTTTTCTGATGACACTCGTAACCAAATGTTGTTTGGAGATCGTTTAACGTAAACAAGTTTGGTATAACCTTTTAATATTTAGTTTCATAGATAATTTTGTTTTGAATAATACCTTTTGCCAGTTTCTCATAACAGTACAATTTCAGTTCGTTTAACAGCCAGTTGATTTGAGTTTGATTTGTGTTTTTTTCGTGTTTAATTTTTAGACGTACTGTGTATCCAATGAAAGTTATATGTAGGAGTGATGTGAATGTTGTTACTGTGAAAGTGCCTCAGAGAACTCACCAGCTTTTGAAGTCTTCTACCGCAGACAATAAGGTAAAATCTGATTTCTAATTTCGCTAATGTTACAGTATCATAATTCAAGTGGCAGGAATTACATAATTCACTTAGATATCTTAGTGCTCCGCGTGTTTCATTAAAACGGTATGCAGTTTTGTGAAGAACATTAGTTCATAATCGTTTGTATATAAATGGATTGCTACACGTTAGTATCTACTTTTTGGTTCCTATGCGTTGTGTAGCCTATATTTGGCATGTGCCATCGCCTTTTAAACGTACATCTCATAAAATATTAATTTTGTGGAAGACTGCAAATGCTTAGGCGTAAATGTAACATGAGTAGATAAAGTCTTACAATGAGCTGCAAATAAGTGGGGAGGATAACTTTTATGTAGAAGCAATTAAATTTTTTTGGCAGTTATGGGGCATTCAGGTTTTAAAGTGAGTTTTCATTTAGTTTCATTACTAAATCTTTGAGACTCAGTTATATGTATTATCATGTGGGCCCTACCTTTGATAATGTTTGTAGTTTATATTTGATGTTAACACATTAAGTTTGTGTTCTACAAGAAAAGATTAATACACTAATTAATGTCTGTTAGTCTCAATGTGTACATTTGTTGAATTGCATTTGGTATTAGTGGAAAGTATTGTTTTGGTATCAAAGGCATTTTTGTTTCTAATGCATGCTGCTTATGTAATTATTTGTATATCAGATATGTGGATAGGGGAACTAAATTAAATAAGTTACTGCTGCATGGTGATAACATTCTAGTTGCTGTTGTGTATATTATATGTAGGCCGATATAGCAGGAAGTGAGTGAACTGTGGGATTAAGGTAATGGGTTTTTGAAGTCTATGGCTTTGATTAAAATCACCGAGGATAATATTTTGCCAAAATTAAAATAAATAGAAATGTAAAGCACGGCCTAATCACTACTGTTAAGCAGGAATTCGGTGTTGTCTTTATTATTATGTCTATCGAGTCTGGGGCAGGAAACTTGTGTTGTTGTGTGATTGTAGGGTATTAAATTGTCCTTATTAATGTGCTTTTATAATTGTTTTAAGTTACTTTGATACTTTTAAAATTCAGTGTTCATAATTGAGAAAGCCGCCCATTCAGACTTCATACGGACCTAAAATTGCTGAAAACCAAACCCTGTGCACATTTTGAGTTTAGGTTTGTCATAACATGTTGGGCATTTGAAAGGCTGGAAATAAATTGACATTCAGTAAACAAAGCATCCTGTCCAGTTACGCGTTCCCCACAAGCCCAGGAACTTCATATGTAGGCCTATAGTATGTCATTGGTGCATGACGGTTAAATTGTGCGATGCTTCTCGCCTGGTTTCAATCCTTATGTTGGCATCAATGGTAATGATGGCAGCTCAGGTGGCCAATAAATGTTTTTTTTTCTTGACAACTTCAATTAAAAAGCTATTTTTTTCTCCCTGAATGGACAAGGGTACATACAAGAACCTGTGAACCATAGAGCAGGTACAGTATTAATTTCGCTGCAAGTGAAATGAGCAGCAATAACATTTACTCTCTAGCCTGTGAGAAATTTTAACACAGTTCTACACTTTATTGTTCATCTATTGCCAACATAAACATTGGAGTCCGGTGAGAAGCGTCATAAAGTTTTACTGTGCATGACAGATGTAACTGAGATTATTTTATTATATCACCACTAACACTACAGTATTTTGTTGTGATTGAGTGTACATGGTTTATTAATACTTTTAGTTAATTGCTGCCATAATTTTTGACAAAAGCACTGATCTAGGAAGTTGATCAGATCCATATTTTACAAGTCTGCCTCATTCTTTGTTAAATGACCGTATGTAACATGTTATTAAAATGTGGGCTAAATTGCAGAGTCTGTTGCCCAATCGCTGCAAATATTGGCAACACCACAGCAGTCAACCATAGAGCAGACTGTATATGTTTTATTTATTTTGTGATCTGTCCGAAACAGCGATCATTTTAAGTGAAAGTTGGGTTAGGTATAGGTTAAACAAAAGTTCTTTTAGTGTGTGAGAGCACGTAGCGCCAGAATCTCCGGTCCAGAAACAGTCAGTTTACAGTAGCCAACATACAGCCATGCTAAAAACATGGGCAACGGACTCTGCAGTTTTATAAAAATATGTCTTGTTTCATGTTATCTGTTGTCTTGTTTTGGGGAGAGGCACTTTACGGAAAGCGGGCGCGCGCGCGTGCACACACACACACACACACACACACACACACACACAGACTCTTCTCTGGGTAAATCCTAGTAGGACACTAGCTTTTGCTAGATGTTGGTAGTGGCAAGGTGAATAATGGAAACCAAAGGCGATCAGAAATGGCATTCAAAGCCAATGATAATATCTGTTTTATTTTGTAAGAAGCCTGTGTTATCCGTGTAAATGTTTTTAGTTGAAATTACTGAGATATTTTTAGGAAAAAAGTCAGTATTTTCGATGAATGGTATTGTAAACTTGTGTTAACACAACATTTTGTAATAGCAGAATAATGACATATTCAAATAAAAAAGGTATTTTTTTTCTTTTCTTTACAAATTCCATTGTAAATGTCATTCCCCAAATGAGACTGATGTAATTTGAAGCTGTAGTAGTATGTATCTACATACCAACATATTTGGAAATTGTGACATTGATGTACATTGTCATATAATTTGGAATAAGTGTTAGGTATGCACACAGTAGGCCTATATGGGTGATATTCTTATAACAGGCCAAAACAAGATTTCTAATTCTTGAATTTTTTCTGAGGTACTTTCTTTTCAATTTCTGATTAAAAATATTCATTACGGTGTTCTCTTGTGTTAAGAGAAACGTGAAAGATGGAAAGTAACCAGTTTCCTTAAAAATTAATGTTTTCTTAACACAAGTGGAAAAATTCTTATTTATGTATTGTGCATAAAACTAGTTGCAGTAGCTATGGTTTTCATACTAAACATATAAATGACATTTATTACTTTCAGCACATGCTACATATTCATATACTAGGCATAAAATTGAAGAACTCAAGCTGTCTGATAAATATTTACCCAACAAAAATGTGAAAATTTGTGTGGTCAAATTATGGTAATCTTGGTTTACAGTTCATATCAATAAACCAAAGGCAAAAATATGAAAAATATTTTGCTGTATGTGACAGTTTGCACCCAAAAGATTTTACAAGTCACAATGTAACTAAGTAATAATTCTGAATGCACTCATAGCCACATCTTTAACCATCACAGAAATGAAAATCAGGATGAGAGGAAAGAAATCGTACATAAAGTGACACATTTAATCAGTTTACATAAATAATATATAAATGAGTTGAAGAATATAATGTAAACCAAACTAGAAACAAAAGATAGTATGAAATTTGTTGTTTTGAAGCTTCACATAATTCTGATCCTATTTTTAATTCTAACTCCAACAGTAACTTATCTTTTGAAGGGTCTGTATTTAGTTTTATTTTCCTATTATGTGTGGTAACAAAGAACTTCAGTTCTCTTCATTTTTATTAACAGGGTAATAGTTCCTATCCTCTTTCTTCCTCATTCTCTATCCTGCTTATGAGGGCTAAAGTTTTTTTTGTCTTGTGATAGTCTAGTTGATAAGCTGGCTGTACACTCTCCTGTAACTTGACAGGATAGATGATAAAGGCTAATAATCTTTCATCAAACAATATCATGATGGTCTTTTTAGGCTTGACCCATTTCTTTCTGCAAACATTTGTACCTAGATATTTATTTTTTTCCTTCTTCCTTCCTCAGGTACATGTTATGTGCATTTACTTTATCAACAAAAATAATAAAGATTCAGAATTTGCATCTATTATCATTACTGTTAAGTATTTTATCACCCCAGAAATGCACACCTTTTAAAGCGTGACAGTAATGAGACGTAACGAAAGTGAGAAATTAGATGTTGTAAAAGTCTCGATCAGTGGCATGCCCTAATGTATTTATGTGACGTGAAGGGGCAGTGTTAGCAACAGTTGCTGTGTATGCTGGGATGAATGGTGGCACACAATGTTTACAAGATGTGAAGATCAATGTGTTAACATCACGTTTGAATGATTTTATTTTTGAAATGAATCTCGGCATTCGAATGTAGATCGCACATTACAAAACTAAATTTCTCCACATGCACTGTCTTTCTGTGCAGATGTAACACTTTTTTGTTAAGTCAATCAAACTACATGTGTGTCTGTCTTTCAAATGATACGAATTACAATAATTTTTTCAATATACATAATTTGGTAAAACGCTTGCAACATTTTAATCTGTACTCTTTGGTTCCTGCCTAACCACTTCCTTTAATATCATGACATATTCGTAAAAATTAATAATATTCATTGATTTACCCTTGTACAGTCAGTAATTGAATTATCGTACACGCCATAGACTCCTCGAAATGTACTATGTTGACAACCTAACCCTGCTACGGACGCACTGCGATGCTACCGATGCCGCCGTTCGAGACTTTAGCCTTAGATGTTCGCTTTTTTGGCACTCACTCGCTAAATGAAAGTAACTGTTTTAAGGGAGACTGGTTATGAGTGTGTGTGATACATAATTTAAGTGAATGCCGTAATGCCCACTATTATTTCATTTATAAAACACGTTACAGAAATGAGACAATTTGGTCCACAATCTCAACAGAATACAGCAAATCGCTTAACACCCACTATTGTAAATAGTAATTTGATCGCCATTGTAATTTCTCTCATTGTTGTCAAAGAAGTGTAGGTTTTGTTGGCGTTACAGGAAATGAGGTGTAAAGTAACTGACAACAATTAACACACAATAGTTTACCTATTCAATCCCTATGTTGATATATGTTGTATTTTTTATTTATCTTTCATACTTTGAGTGCATGAATATTATACAAAATGTTATAGAAAAAGTAAATAACAATGCTTTATACTTTTACAAAGTCTTAGTAATGTACTTGCCGACGGTTACAGAAATTACAATTTAGCACTTCAAAATTCGTAAATAAAAAATCGTCTCGGATTTTTTTTTTTTTTTTTTTTCCTTCTTTGATTGTACAGATCGAAACAAACACATTTAATTTAATAGAAATGTGAATGTAGGAAAATATTGTATTTTTTCCCGTAAAATTTTACGACGCTTCTCGCCGGGCTCTAGTGCTTATGTTGGCAACAGATGGACAATGAAGTGTAGAATTGTGTTAATATTTTTCACGATCTAGAGATAAATGTTATTACTGCTCATTTCACTCACAGCAAATTTAATACTGTACCAGCTCTATGGTCGGCAGGTTCATGTGTGTACCCTTGTCCGTTCGGGGGAAAAAAAATCCTTTTTAATTGCAGTTGTCACGAAAAAACATTTATTGTCCTTCTGAGTGGCCATCATTACTGTTGGTACCAACATAACCACTGCAGCCCGGTGAGAAGCATCGTACAAATTAACCTTTTTCTATTTTCAAAATTTTACTCTGACATGTTTTGGCCCATTATCTGAAAATCACCCATATATATCTAAGATGATGAGTACAAAACACCAACAGTTTTAAAGAAATAAAAATTATAGTCAGCCTACAATACTGGCCCATTAATTATGTGGTGACGTAGTTAATGACAATAGTTTGTTCACAAGGGGATTTTGTGGTTTAAAGTGTGATTTTCGACCCATCCAGAAATTTTGGTTCTGGTGACAGACTGATCTGTAGTGCAGCCCGAGGTTTGTTAGGTTGGGAGGCAAGAGTTCGGTTGTAAGCTAGTGAAGCCAGCGAATGTGAAAGCCAAGTAATGGTTTTGGTAACAAAATTGACTGGTTTTGAAGTCTAATATTTACGTTGCTGCCATATTGAAAAATGTCATGGATCAAAACTGACAGGTCGTAATCCGGTCTTCAGTTATGCCATTTTTGATGAATCAATCGTGCTCAGTTTCAATTAATAATAAAAAAAAACTGTCACACTGATGTATTATGTGGAATATATGGCTCAAGTAAATGTCATTATGTATGGTATGAGAGAGACATTCTCATTGGCTTTCTCTCAATGCCATTACTGACTGGCTGCCTTGACTTATCATTCACTGCACCATTGTCAACATCTACATATCAATGAGAAACTAGTGTCAACTAAACTAGGGTTTTATCCTGTTCTCTTTATTTATACCACAGAGTGCGCTGCTATGGTGCTTTTGGCATTAAAGTGAAATTTGTGAGTGTTTCTAGACACCTAGATTTCTTGTTATTAACTCATATTGATTGAAGGGATGCTTCATTAAAAGATATGCTTATTTACCAGATTTCCTTTGTCATCTTATTAGAGATTGTGATCCATTTGTAATGGTCTCATAATGTAGGCCTTTGTATCAAACTGTCTTCCTTTTTTTTTTTTTTTTTTTTTTTTACATGTATAGGCTCTTTAGGACCACGGGATGTACATTGAATTAATGTTGCCTTTGATGCTTGGTGCTCCTTTGTACTGGTACCAATATTTGTTTCATCCTTTCATAATGAAATCTCTTTCAGCAGACTATAGTGTTTGTCTGTTTTCTTTCCCTCAGACCAGCTTATTTAAATTGAGAAACTACTTTTATTTTTCCTTATTTCTGTTCAAAAACTTTGGTGCTTGTTTGTCGCATTTCATAGCCTATTTGTGGTCTTACTTTTTCTGTAACTTTTTTAAGAACTTAAATTTGTTTTTGAACTGTGGTAATATCCCTAGTTAAAATTGCCAGATCATCTGCAAAGGCAAGGCAGTTGACTCTTAATTCTACTGAACTTGATAGATTGATCTATATTTTGACTCATCTTTTGCTATCTCCTTTCTTTAATACCTTTTCCAAAACACAGTGAAACAGTGATGGGAGAGTCAATCTCGATGTATAACATCAGTCTTCATAGCAGATAGTTTAGAAATTTCTCAGCCAAACTGCAGCGTCTGTCGCCCACATGCTGCATCTGTTGGCAACACTACAGAATATGTATACACCACAGCAGTCAACCTTGGAGCAGGTAGCATGTTTTATGTATTTTATGACATGTAGGAAACAATGATCATTTTAAGTGAAAGTTAGATTAGGTATAGGTTAAAATTTATTTATTTATTTTGTTAGGGTGTGTTTTGCTTGAATCTCCGGTTCAGAAACACTCAGATTATTGCTTTCCCATAGTCACTCATAGTGAAGTTGCCAACATACGTGCCATGCTAATAACACAGGCGACAGACTCTCCAGTTTTACCAATTACTCCCATGAATTTAACTTTAGGGTCAATATCAGTTAATATTTCATTAATCAGCATTAGAGTTGCATTATCTAGATCTTGTTCCCTTAAAATTTTGAAAGGGGATTTCACAATCAACTGAGTCTTGGGCATTTTTAAAATCTGCATACCGTATGTACATAGACTATTGTTACTAGAAATCCGTTTGGTGCCTAAGAATTAAATTTATCTGGAGGCTATTATGTATTCATCAATTTTAGGATCCAGCTGATATTGGGCATGATAATTTCCAAGAATGCTTGCAATTGAAGCTGTTAGGCTTGAAACAATATACATCAAAAGGTAGATTCTAAATTGATTACGTGGATGTTGAAGCGCGAGATAAATGTGCAATTATGTACAAATAATGTTGTGCATGAGGTTGCGTTGATACGAACGTTTTTATAGCTGAATCTTAAAACATTCGTAGTAAATAGGTTAGTAGTTTTTGACAGATTACAGTGTAAATGTCATTGCTCCAACTGTTGCTGATGCAAATTGAGGTCGCGGTGGAGTAGCCGAGCGGTCTAAAGCATCTCGCTGCGGAGCGCGTGGTTGCTGGCCATGGAGGTTAGATTTTGAGTATTTTTGATGCAGATGGAGGCTCTGGTTGTACATATCTACGTAACAATATATTCGGAAATCGTGACATTTTCCTAAAAAATTATAGCTTTCTGATTATAGACATTGTATTTTAATTTGGACTAAGCATTAGGTAAACACACAGTACATGTATATCCAAGAACACAAACAGTTTTATTGGTGTAGAGAAATAGAAATTGTAGGTATGACTCATCACACAATAAATTGCAGCAGAGTGTCTTCAGAAAAGAACATAGAGAACAACGGCAGCAACAACAACAACGCCTCCTCCCCCAGCTGTCTCCTCTGGAGGTAAAGTGCCAGAACGGTAACAGATTTTACTCTTCTTTTATCCCCTGACGTGGCTTTTATGCTGAATACCGTTCTTGGTGTAATGTTTTATATCAGATGTAGGCCATTGGCTTTCAAACATTTACTGTTTTAGGTATGGGATTTTATTTGGTCTTTAATATAAAGTTGCAAGCCAAAGCATCGTCTGTCTCTTTCTCTCTCTCTCTCTCTCTCTCTCTCTCTCTCACACACACACACACACACACACACACACACACACACACACCGCAAAATACTATATTTTGGCAGCACACTCGTATGCTTTATACAACACTTGAAATGCCCGGTAACACGCCTTGGTTCAGCGTCCCCTCACTTGGGGCGCCCGGATCGGCCTGCATGTCTCGCTTTCTTATTCGTTTGGTTAAATTGTATGACGCTTCTCGCGGGTTACGTTGGCACCAATGGTAATGACGGCAAGTCTTTGAACTCAGATGACCAATAAATGTTTTTTTCGTGACAACTTCAATTAAAACGAAAATTATTTTTTTTCTGAACGGACAAGGGTACATACAAGAACCTGTCAACCATAGAGCAGGTACAGTATTTATTTTACTGCGAGCGAAATGAGCAGCAATAACATTTACGAAAAATATTAGCGCGATTCTACACTTCATTGTTTACCTGTTGCCAACATAAGCACTGGAGCCCGGCGAGAAGCATCGTAAAATTTTACCTATTCGTTGATTTACAGTTTTGCATATTTGTTTTGAGTTTATTGAAAAGAGAACATTATTTCGTTAACATTGTGTTTCTGATTGCGAAAAATGTTCGATTATACAAAAGAATAAAAATTAAAAAACCTGCGGCCTATACTCGAGATTTTTTTTTTCTATAATCTCTTATCAAAAGTTTAGGTGCGGCCTATATTCGCATAAATACGGTATATTGTTTCAAGCAGACTTAGTTCGACTGCAAGCATTCTTGGAAATTACCTTGAGCTTGGTCAAGTAAAAATTGTGAGAGAATTTTGTAGATGACTGGGAGAAGACAGATTCCTACTAATTGAGTGATTTTGTAGTATTTGGGCCAGCAGATCTTATTAGTTCTGCAATTATACAGTCTTCTCCAGGTTACTTATTGTTTTTAAGTCTTTTGAGTAAGGGTTGATGTTATTACTTTGCTGTGCTGTTAGTGTATTCACTGGTTCTGGACAGTGTAATAGTTGGCCTATTTCAAAATAATGAACATTTACTGTGTAATTTTCCAGGTTATTAAGAGCCAAACTGCCTTGTTCATTTTTGAAGCAAAGACTTTGATGGTTGGAACTGGTTAGTTGTTTAGAATATTTTATAGGTAAATGTTTTTTTTAGTGTTCTTCTGGAAGAGATGTTAGATTTCAAAAAGTTGTGCAGTTCTTTGTTGTCTATTGGATTAATTTAGACGTTTGTTTTCTTACAGTTAGTGGAGTCTTTTATAGGATGTGATTCCACCTGTTAGCTTTGACCTGCAGCATATGCATGTTGTGTAATACCTTTGATAAGCTGTCTATTCTGACTGACAGAAATACTTCAATATTTTTTACGAATATGTTATGATGATCTTAGGCACGAACTAAGGGACAGCTTAAATTATGAGTGAACAAGCAACGATGGCACTGCCATGCTCGCGTGTTCAATATGTACCAATAGCAGGCTGCAGCTGTGATGTGCAACACTTCTTGCAAATTACCAGTAAAATTTTAATGAGCCCCACAATTTAATTAAAAACACTAATCAATTGAAACTTTGATTATTTACAGTTCACTACAACTGAAATACAGATTTTCTAGCATGTTGTTGATGTCGTGCGTCAAACAGATGGATGGAATAGCATCAGAAAATTATGCTGAAAAATAGTGTACATATTTTGGCAATACTTTACGATGCTATTCGACCCATCTGCTTTGACCCATGACGTCATCAAATTGGCGGCAATGACGTATGTACTCATAGCCAATATTGTGACCAAAAAACACATGAAAATGGCACTAATGAGACAAGCATGGGAGTGTGGGGGTTCTGTGCGGGGATATACTAAGCGGGAAAATATGACCAAAAGCCAACCGAAAACACAGAAAAATGTAATTCAAAAACCGCACTAAAATTTGCGAAGTAAAAAAACGAAAACTACATAAAATGTATGCATAGAATTGAATAGTTCACTTCATTTAACAATCAAATGAAGAAAGCGATACCAATCAACACTGCTACCAAATAGCATAAGAATAGTATTGAATACTTCAGTTAACCTATACTACCCGTGAAAACAAGAAAATGATACCTATCAAGGCCCTCCCAATTCCCATCAACATTGTTGTTGTTGTGGTCTTCAGTTTGGAGACTGGTTTGATTCAGCTCTCCATAATATCCTATGCTGAGCAAGCCTCTTCAGCTCCACATAAGAATGGCATCCTACATCTGTCTGAATCTGCTTCCTGTATCCATCTCTTGGTCTTCCTCTGTGGTTTTTACCCCCACACACTTCCCTCCAATGCTAAATTCACAATTCCTTGATGTCTAAGAATGGGTCCTACCAATCGATCCCTTCTTTTAGTCAAGGTATGCCAGAAATTTCTTTCCTCCCCAATTCTGTTCAGACCACCTCATTAGTTATTCGATTCACCCACCTAATCTTCAGCATTCTTCTGTAGCACCACATTTCAAAAGCTTCTATCCTCTTCCTGTCCGCACAGTTTATCGTCCATGTTTCACCCCCATACAAGGCAACACTCCACACAATTGCCATCAGAAAGGACTTCCTTAGGCTTAAATCAATATTCGATGTTAACAAATTTATCGTTTTCAAGAACGCGTTTCTACCCATTGCCATTCTGCATTTTATATCCTCAGTACTGTGACCATAGTTTATTTTTCTGCACTCCAGTACCCTAGTTTTGCTCTTGTTAATGTTCATCTTATATGCACCTTTCAGCACACTGTCCGTTCCGTTCAACTGCTCTTCCAGGTCCTTTGCTCTCTCTGCCAGAATAACTATGTCGTCGGCAAAACACAATATTTTTAATTATTGACGCTGATCTTTAATTCCTTCTACAAATTTCTCATTGCTTTCCTTTATAGCTTGCTCAATGTTCACATTGAATAACACTGGAGAAAGGCTACAACCCTGTCTTACTCCCTTTCCCACCACTGCATCCCTTTCATGCCCTTCAACTTTGACAACCACTGTTTGGTTTTTGTTGAAGTTGTAAATAACCTTAAGCTCCCTATATTTTACTCCTGCTTGATTCAGAACTTGAAAGAGTTTATTCCAATCAACACTGTCAAAAGCCTTCTCAAAATCTACAAAAGCTAGAAATGTAGGTTTGCCTTTCCTTAATCTGTCTTCCACGATCAGCCGTAAGGTGAGTATTGCCTCCTGTGTACCTTTGTTTCTCCTGAATCCAAACTGGTCTTCCCAAAGGTAGTCTTCTACCAGCTTTTCCATCCTTCTGTAAATAATTGCAACAATGACTTATTAAACTGATGGTTCTATAATTTGCACCTGTCAGAACCTACTTTCTTTGGAATGGGGATTATTACATATTTCTCAAAGTCTGAGGGTATTTCCCCTGCCTCATTCATCTACACACCAGGTGAAATAGTTTTGTCATGGCTGGCTCTCCCAGAGACTTCTGTACTTCTGAGGGAATGTCATCTACTCCAGGGGCCTTGTTTCGATTAGGTCTTTCAGTGATCTGTCAAATTCTTCTCTCAATACAGTATCTCCTATTTCATCTTCATCTATTTCCTCTTCCTTTTCTACGATAATGTCTCAAAGTTCAGTTCCTGTGTAGAGCCCCTCTATATACTCTTTCCACCTTTCAGCTTTCCTTTCTTTGCTGAGAACTAGTTTTCCATCTGAGTTCTTTATATTCACACAGCTGCCTTTCTTTCTCCAAATGTTTCTTTTATTTTCTTGTAGGCAGTATTTATTTTTCTCCTATTTATACATTCTTCTACATCCTTGCATTTGCCTTCTAGACACTCCTGCTTAGCTATTTTGCACTTTCTGTCAGTCTCTTTTCTTAGTCGTCTGTACTCCATTTTGCCTGTTTCATTTACTGCATTTTTTTCTTTCATCGATTAAATTTAGTATGTTCTATGATATTCAAGGATTTTTGTACGTCTTGTCTTCCTACGTATTTTGTCCTCTGCTGCCTTCACTATTTCAACTCTCAATGCTATGCTACCTATTCCTCCTCTACTGTTATATTTCCCCCCATTTCTGTCAATTGTTGCCTAAAGCTCCCTCTGAAATTCTCAAGAACTTCAAGTTTCTTCAGTTTATCTAGGTCCCATCTCCTTATTTTCCTATATTTCTGCAGTTTTTTCCGGTTCAGACTACAATTCATGACCAATAAGTTATGGTGAGAGTTTATATCTGCCCCAGCATATGTCTTACTGTTTAAAACCTGGTTCCGAAATCTTTGTCTTACCATTATTAAATCTATCTCCCGATGTCTCCTGGTCTGTTCGATGTATACAACCTTCTTTCGTGATTCTTAAACCAGGTGTTGGTTATAACTAAATTATGTTCCGTGCAAAATTCTACCAGGCGGCTTCCTCTTTCATTCCTCTTGCCTAGACCATATTCACCTACTATCTTCCCTTCCTTTCCCTTCCTTGTTCTACTACCGAATTCGTCTTCCATAACAATGAAGTTTTCCTCTCCCTTAATTGTCTGAATAATTTCCTTTAGCTCCTCATATTTCTTCGATCTCGTCATCATGAGCAGAGGTAATTGGCATATAAACCTGTACTACTGTGGTCGGTGTTGGCTTCGTATCTATATTGACTATGATAGTGATCACTGTGTTGCTCAAAGTAGTTTACCCACATTTCTATTTTCTTATTCATTATCAGACCTGCTCCTGTAATACCCTCACTGATTTTGTATTTATAATCCTGTAGTCACCTGACCAGAAATCCTGCTCCTCTTTCCACCGAACTTCACTAATCCCCACTATATCTAACTTCAACCTATCCATTTCTCTTCATCCTCCTGAGTAGTCCCCACCCGGAGATCCAAATGGTGGACTTTTTTACCTGAGAGGATGCCATCATCACATATTCATACAGTAGAGCTGCATGTCCTCGGGAAAAGTAACAGCTGTAGTTTCCCCTTGATTTCAGCCATTCACAGTAACAGTGTGGCAAAGCCACATTAGCTGATGTTACAAGGCCAGCTCGGTCAATCTTTCAGACTGTAGCCCCTTTAACTACTGGAAAGGCCTCTTCAGGAACCACATGTTTGTCTGGGCTATCTGTATCGTTGAGGCACGCAAGCCACCCCACCTCGGCAATATCTGTGGTTCATGGGAGTGGCCCATAACATTAAGATGGTATTTTTGAATACTAAAATTGACCCAAAATGAAGAAGGCGATACCAATTCAAAGCATTATTTTACGACACAACTCCACCTGTCTGCTTTGGACATATGAAATCATGTCGGAAAACCTGTATACAGGATAATATCATAATACTTATGTATTGTAGGTAATATATAATCTGTGTTTATCATCATAAATTATAGATTACAACAACAGAATTTACCATCAGTCACAGGTCTCAGCCCAAAAATTCACGCCTTTGGCACTCAGTTGTGGACATTTATGCTCCCCCCCTCCCCCCCCCCCCCCAATTGAATTTTTCAATATATCGGTGATGTATACATTAGGTTCCAAAACCGGTCAATTTTGTTACCACAACCATCATTTGGCTCTCACATTCACTGGCTTTGCTAGCTCACAACCAGACTGTTGCCTCCCAACCTAACCTAAACCTTGGACTGCACTACAGATTAGTCTGTCACCACAACCAAGATTTCAGGGGAAAACTGAATTTTATGAGTTGGCGGCTAGCGCTTGCTAGGTCAGCACCAGCAGGGCAGGTAATCAGGAGTCACGTTGCCATGGCCAATAAGAAAGTGTGTTAAAATTGTACTATGTAAACAAATCAAAGACCTTTAGGATTCTTTTTTTCATGCCAACGATGCAGTAAATAATTGAGGCTGTTACTGCTCTACGGTTGACAGGTTCTCAATGCACCCTTGTCTGGTTAGACAAGAAATCCCTTTTCTAACTGAATAATCAATTGCAATCGCAGAAACACTGCACTGAAATCTTTGAATAAACTTCGAAACTAACACCACATTTACTCGTCGATCCTTAAATACAAGCATTTTACCACTAGAGCAATAAATCACAAAACTGACAAAATAACGCTATCACACTTGCGTCTCAGTAGCTCAATACCAAGAATTGCAACCACACATATGACAACAGAAAGAAGAATGGCCGTATGACAAAATAAGCATTCTATGTAACGTCCACCACAAGAGAGCGCCACTCGATATTTACACTTGACACCTATAAATAAACACATCTCAAAACTACCACGCATGTGATGATGTCACACAGCATGCCGACGTCGTGAGCCAAAGCCGACGGGTGGAATCGTGTGCTATAAATGGTCCCCCATATTTTAAGATTTGTTACTAGTCTAATTTTATAATTCCTTATGCCTAGACTTAACTACTGTTTAACACTCTGCATTTCGTCAAGGATGTGTTTGCTTCTTTGAAAGTGGAATTAAATTTTGTGCTATTTTGAAGGCTTTCCTTTTAGGTTTTATGAATTGTTGGATTGTCTATTTTCTGATTCCCTAGTTACAGTTGCAATTATTTTAGCAGGTCAGATTTACTGATGAGTTTTTGAGATTGAAGCTTTACTTTTATTCATGTTAAATAATGGTCAGAATCAATATTAGACCATTTCCTAACTTGGACATCTAAAATTTCTTTGTAGCTAGGGTAAGAAATTGCTACATTTGAAATTTTGTAATAAATGTACTGGGTGCACGCCAAATTATTTGTTTGGAAGGGTTCTTTTTAAATGTGTTATGATCAAAAGGTTAATTTTTTTTGCATGTTTCCACAAACCTTTGGTCTTCTTGCTTTTTCCATTTAAGTGCAGCACATCCACTTACTCTTTTCATGTATTTTTTTCCTCTTTGCATAATAGGGCATTAAAATCACCCATTAAAATTTTGCCATGGGTTGAGGGAATATTCAAGATGATGCATTCTAACATTTCTCAAGCTTCATTAAATTCTTCCAGTTTATTATGATCGCCTTCATCGACTTGCACATGGGCATTAATTAAAGCGTGTGTGCTTTTTTTCTTTTTCTTTTTTTTCAATTTAAGAGAAAGTGCCAGTAGTTTATTAGTAATGGGTTTTACCTGCATTATTGAATTAAAAATATTTTTGATGGTTTCAAAAACAACTTCCAGATGTGGTGCTTTATTAAGTAGCCTATTCTTTTTAAAAGATGGGGATTGCCTAAATCCGTAGTGTTATTGTCCATCATTTGTGATCCTTAAAGTGCCAAAATCTGAATCATATTTTAATGTATCTTCTCATTTATGAAGTTTACCTGGTTGTAAAAGTGCTTTTAAATAAAGTGTTGCAAAACATGGCTTTGCTGAGGTTTGAAGTTGGCCTAAGGATTCCTAACTTCCTGTGTTGAATCACAAATAATTTTAACCTGGCCTTCCCAGAATCCAAAAGACTGGTTAGCACCACTAGTACTGGTGGTGGATTGATCATCTGGGGTAATCATGTGATTATCAGAATGCCATATAATGATTGTACCTCATGTGGGATTGAGTTCATAGAATGATCTCGGAATAAGAGTGGAAGAGTTGATTCTAGCCGCACCTTTGGTGAACAGATGCTGATCACTTTGTCACTTGCTTTTAAGACAGATGGAGAGTAGATTTGTTTTTGTTTTGCCTTGGCCCAGGACTGCTTACTGTGTATTCACTGCTGTCCACCAGGTCTGATGGAATTTTCGCTATCCGCCACCTGAGACTCGTACCCAACCCAAGGCAAGGTCATCTTTTTAGACTTTTAGATACACAGCCTTGAAGCCTGGATTAGGTTATTGTTAAATTACATTCTGTAGATAGTTTCTTCGTAATCACTGTTAGTACTTATTGAGTTAAATTTAGCTGTGTATAGATATGGTACCTATTACGCAAATTGAGTAGCATGTATTTCTTTTTTTTTAATTATTTCTGGTTCAAATGACATGGGCTCGAAATATTATATCAATACTTATACTTTTTATTCATACTTCATCTCTATTTATAAGTAATAGGTCTCGTGCTCAAAATTTTTCTTTTGCTTAGTAGGTTATTAGTTAAAATAATATGAAACTAGAATAACAAACTACCCTAATTACTGGTATAGAATATGCTGAATAGTTTTGTTTAGAAAAGATTATATTGAGATATTTCTAATATATTTTAGTTACCTTACATTATACTTTAATGTAATTTTTGTGACAGAATAGCACTGTTAGTAAATTTTATGGTTCAATTTTATTTATGATGTTGGTGACCTAGTGTTGTTGGCAACAGATGCTAATGATGGGACGTGAGGTGACCAATGATGTGACAGATGCAGACAACCAATCAGAATTAATATAGTTTTGTTACATAGAAAATTAATTACAAGAAACAAAAGGACAAAAAGAATACTCTCTCCATCATAATTAACAATGAACCACAGCATGCTAGGTCAGTGGTTGTTTAGTGAGCTAATGCAGACAACAAAATGTTTCCTTTACAATGATCATTAATTTACTGATCAAGCAAGAGTACATACAAGGACCTGTCAATCATCAAACAGGAACAACATTAATTATTCACTTCATGGTCAACAGAAAGTATTATGCCCACTCATTCTATGACTTCAGTTAAGTTTTATGTAAGAGGGAATTGAACTTTTTGTGCAGACGTTGAAGTAAATTATTAATGCAGTTTCTGCTCTGTGGTTGACTAGTTCAAGTATGTGCCCTAGTCTGGTCACTAACTTATTTATCAGCATGGCAGTATCTCTGACTACCACAATCTTTAATCATCATCCTCATGACCGAGGTCATGAATTACCTTGCCTTTCTGTTCCCATTCCTTTTTTCTTCCCTTCTGTCCTACACGATGAAGGAACATTGTTCCGAACACTTGTTTTTCTATTTTTTGTTACTATCAGCGGTACAGCACAAAGGTAAGTACTGGTCAGCCAGTCAGTTTTGAAGTGTAATTTATCATCTCTTTGGAGGATTTTCATCATTAATTGAATAAAGGGAACATTTCATTGTCAACATTAGCTGTTGTGCTACATTGAGACATAACAAAACATTAAATGTCAAATAACAAGTGGAATTTTTTTAAATTCCATTTAAGAAACCAGATATCTCATTAGATACTGCCTACCATCACGTGATTGGCTAATGACAGTGTCACACAACTCTTACCATTTTTATCCATTGCCAACAACAACAACACACTAGGCCATCAAGATAGTAAGTAAAATTAAATTTAACCATATACTTTTTTTTCTTTGGTTGAACTCATCATCATTTAACATTTAATATATATTTTGTCATAAGATTTACCGCAGTAGGCTCACTAAGTAGTTATAGAAAGTGTAAATTTTAAATTATGTACTTTTTGAAACAAAATATGAATTTGATACCTTTTTTAATTTAAATACAATCAGAAGTTGCGTAGTCTTGTATATCACTGGAGAGAAAATGCAAATGCTGCACAATGACACCTAACCCAGCTCTCTAGCTTAAGTAGGACAGCTTCTAGAGTGTTTTAAAATAAGTGCATCCACTCCTTTTTGTTCGGGGTTTGAAAAGTCTAAATAGATAAGAAAAATACAAAATTCCAATTTTTTATAATTTATGTAGCCACTATAAGTATATAAAATGTTAGAAAAATCTAAAATGGTGAGGTGTTCATTTTGATGTGGAATGACTCTAAAGTGAATCTAACAGTAAAAGATTTGAGCACGATCTGTTAGGTGTTTGTAATGGTTTCATCTTTCTATTACTATTGGAAATAAAATAATAAATAGGGGTGCCTGCTTATTCATTAAAGTCATATAAAAACATTTATCCTTTCTGTAATGACAAAAAAATGACCTACATATATAGACATAACTTCGTTTTTGTTAATGTGTGCATGCAAAACATATCAAAATAACCGTCAAATAAGTTTTCCATTCACATTCAAGAACAGTTTTTTTCTTTTTTTCACTTTCTTTGCTCACAGTTGAGTGGTGAAAAAGCATATGCCATTTTAAACATGTTGTCATTGATATGAATAATCACACACTGCAATGGACTGGTTTTTTATCATATACATAGATACTCTGCAAATCGCATTTAAGTGCCTGGCAAAGGGTTCATTAACCACTTTCTTAACCTTTCTCTACTGTTCCTTTATCTAATAGCATGTGGGGAAAAAAAGAGCACATAAATTGTTCCATTTTTGATTTCTCTTATTTTATTGGGATGATCATGTCTCCCTATGTAGGTGGGTGCTAGCAAAATATTTTCACATTCAGAAGTAAAAGTTGGTGATTGAAATTTTTCAAATAGATCTTGCCGTAACAAATAATATTGTTCTTTTAATGATTTCCACCTCATATCTTGCAACATTTCCGTGATGCTTTCCCAACTGTAATGTGATAGAACGAGCTGTCCTTTCCTGAACCTTCTCAATGTCTTCCGCCAGTCCCACCAGGTGAGGGTCCCACACTGGACAACAGTACGCCAGGAGAGGATGCACAAGTGTGATGTAGACAGTCTCTTTGGTGGAGCTGTTACATCTTTGAAGTGTTCTGCGAATGAAATGTAACCTTCGGTTTGCATTCCCCACAATATTTTCTGTGTGTTCTTTCCAGTCTATCTTGTTCGTAATTGTAATGCCATGATATTTGGTAGAATTTACAATCATCAGGTTTGACTGATTTATCGTGTAATTGAAGTTCAGTGGATTTCTTTTAGTGCTCATGTGTATTACTTCACACTTTCAATTATCTAGTGTTAATTGCCAATTTTCGCACCACGTAGAAATTTTGTCTAAATCACTTTACAATTGCTTTTGATCCTCTATTGACTTCATTAACAGATAAACGACAGTATCATTCGCGAATAGTCTAAGAAAGCTATTCAGATTGCCTCCTAAATCGTTCGTAAACACAAGGAAGAGTAGGGAACCTATAATGCTTCCCTGGAGTGCCAGATATCACTTCTGTTTTACTCAATGACTTACCATCAATTACTACAAACTGTGTCCTTTCTGATAGGAAATCTTGAATCCAATCGATCAAGGGGGCGATATTCCATAAGCATACATTTTCATTAGAAGCCGCTTATGAGGTGCAGTGTCAAAAGCCTTTCAGAAATATGGAATCTATTTGAGATCCCTTGTTAATGGCACTTATCACTTCATGTGAATAAAGGGCATTCTCTCTGAGGTAGTTAGAGTTACATAACTCCACAAAGGGCTAGATTTTAGTCTACCTGCCATTGACAAGGAATTCAAGCAGATCAGTGTTATAAAGAAAGAGAATAAAGCAGACTATAGCATGGTCCCTCAGTACTGAAGCAAACGCCCACTGCAGAAAGCGCTCTGTTCTGGCATTACCACTGACTGTGTCATACCGGCACACATACCAAAGGTCTGGCCTGTTAATGGACCAGTAATTTTCTCTCCTCTGCGCCATGCGTGCCGTCGGAATACTTGTGGCATTGCTCCCCTTCCCGAAAGAACAGTGACCCCTTTGAAGCCAGCTGCAGTGTCCTGGATCTTGTCATGGGTCCTCTGTATGGCAGTTCCGGAGAATCATACCATTCTGCTTGCACACTTTCCTTATGGTGACAATGACCGGCACGAGACTCTCCTGTCATGGCTTTGTCATTACCATGTCCTTGAACAAGAGTCTGTTTCTGTCTATTTTGTCTTTGGGATCGTGGTAAGACTTAATACGAACGTGCACAATGTCTCTTAGTTTTTGTTGTTTTGGAGAGGGCTCATAATCCTCGACTTTGTATGTGACGTTTGACAGGTGGGATATGGCATAAGGACCAAAGTATCCCTTCAGTAACCTTTCAGATAGCCCATCTTTCCACACAGGAGTAAAAATCCATACCAGATCTCGTGGGTTGTACACAACTGGCCGGGGCTTGTCATTAGACCACTGGTGGTCCTCCTCCTGGGTGCCCGTTGTCCATAAGTGAACCAGCTGTATTGCTTCTTTGACCCTGGTGATGAGCTGTTTCACATAGTCACCCTGACTGTTGTCTGGTTGGAACGGGAACAGCATATCCATTGTTGTCTCAGTACAAAAAACGGCGTGAAGGCTGTGGTGTCTTGCCTCGCTGTATTATAAGCAAATGTCATCACTGACAGTATTGTATCCCAATCGTTCTGCTCAACATTGGCATACATCGATGGCATAGCTGCTAACGTCTTGTTAAAATGTTCTGTAAGACCATTTGTTTGAGGATGGTAGGCAGTTGTGATTCTGTGGACAATGTCGCAACATGCCATTACCTCTGATACTAGTTTTGACATGAATATTTTTCCTTGATCAGATATCATCACATGTGGTGCACCATGCTTCAAAATAATGTCTTCTACTAGGAATCGGCATGGATTTGGTGACAGCATAGTGGGTGAGGTAGCCAGACCAGACTATTATCCATCGGTTACTGGTTGTTGACTTCGGGAATCTACTTAAAAGGTTGATTCCAATCTGGTGGAATGGAGCTGCTGCAGGTTTTCCATTTTTATCTGCATGAATTGGTTTCCAATTAAAAATGAAGTCCATGATGGAGGATAGATAGCAACACTTGTAAAGAGGCTCACTTCGCCGATGACAGACACACAAAAGAGATCATCACATTCACACGACTTGAAGTTAGGACATGGCCTTCATCAGAAGAAGAAATACATAGATTCACTCAATCACTCAGATAATTACACACAAACAGCTACCATCTTTGGCTGTTCCAGATCTATCACTAATGCTGAATCAGCCAGAGAAGGTAGTTGTGTGTGTATAGTTGTCTGAGTGATTGTGTGAATGTATGTATTGTATTCCTTTTTCTGCCAAAGGCTATGGCCAAAAATTTAAGTTGTGTGAATGTGATAAGTCTGTTTTATGTGTCTACCAACGGACCAGCTAGAGTCTTTACGGTGAATTGTTATCTATCCTCCATTATTGACATTCATATCAAATTTTCCACTGTAAGAAAATGATGTTTAGTGATAGGTGTTAAAAAGTGAAGTTACTGTGTATTTGCAAGGTGCACCCATTATATAGGACTACTCATAAAATTCTTCATTGTAGATTTGAGCTCCAGTATTTGATGAAATGTTGCTCCACCAGCCTTTATAAGAAAATAAATTTATAACTACAGCAAATCTGTCCTACAAAATAATAATTTTTTTTCCACGCAAATACCGCAAATACCAGTGAACAAAAATTGTAGTTTTCAAAAATAGCATATTTTCATCTTATAATGGAAAGTCCATGTTGGAATTAACAATATTGTAATAAGGACAGTGTACAACTCACAACAAAGATGTTACAATGAGCTGTGACAGGCACATAAAAAACCACACACACATACAATTAAGCTATCATCAGCAGTGGCCTTGATCAGAAAAGAGAACATTTACATAATCACACAGGCAGACATCACAGCCGCACAAGTGTCATCTCTGGCTCTGAATCACGCTCTGCGGTGTGGAACTAGGGGAGGGGATGGGGGCATAGGCTGTTGGGGATGGATACAGCATGGCCTTGCAGAGGATGGGAGGAATGAGATGCAGCTTAAGAATGAAGTGGAGAGGCGGGTGAGGGGAAAGGTTTCGGATAGAAAGGTAGGAACTGTTGGTTTTGGAAAAAAGGTTTCTTCCAAGTTATTGTAGGTTGAGGCCTGGATAATTTCGGGATTGGAGAATGTACTGTAGGGATAACTCCCATCTGTGCAGTTCGAAAAAGCTATTACTGGTTCGGAGGAACCAAATGGCCTGGCTTGTGAAGTAGCCATTGCATTCAAGCATATGCTCCTCTGCATGCTGTGTCACAGGGTGGTCCACCTTGTTTTTGGCCACATAAAAAAAAAAAAAACCCACCTGATCAATTATGGCAAAGATTATTCTACTGTTTTTTGTGAAAACATATGACTAATGTTTTTGCATTTTTCCACGTAAGATCAACACGCTTTGAATAAATTTCGCATCATTCTTTTAGAATTTGTTAAAAAGTTCGTGTATTCTTATGTGGTGTTGAAAGGAAGGGGGGGGGGAAAGGTTGGAATTCAACAATATAATGAGGAGAGTTTACAACTCTCCGCAAAGACGTATGACAAGATGCAACAGGCACATAAAAAACACACACTTAAATAATTAACCAGTTAATATTGATCTCGGGTATGCAGCCGGATACCGTTGTCAACCAGACACGATATTTCAACAGACCAACTGGCTGCCATCTTCAGGTGAGAGCGCAGAACACTAACTCGCCGGAAACTGATAAAGAACAAGAAACAGCAGCCCCTTTATACACTGCTGACGACCCACCGCGCGTGCGCGAAACCTAAGTAGAAGCCACCTAGGCGCAATGGAACCAATAGCGCGCCGGTGGAGAAAAACGGCAAATACGATGGGTCGAAAACAAGGCTAGTTTAAAGAAACAGCAGGTCGAAATGAAGACCGTTGTTGCTTGATGTCAGATAAAATCGGGTTCCAAGTTTTACTTAGTGGAAAACCCTTGTCCCTATTAATATTATTATCGGCCATACGAATTTCCACTGATTCTTTGAGAACACATTTCCAGTAGCGGGAAGCAGGAGAAATCAGTTTAGTTTCATCGTACAACATCTTGTGTCCCTCATTCAAACAATGTTCAGCAACAGGCGACTTTTCAGGTTGGAGCAACCGAGTATGACGGTGGTGTTCCACACACCGATCCTGAACTCTCCGGATCGTTTGGCCAATGTAAGTTTTACCACAATAACAAGGAATACTATAAACACCGGGTTTCCTCATTCCTAAATCATCTTTGACCGACCCAAGGAGGGCCCTAGTCTTAGGTGGGGGCATAAAAACACTTTTAATGTCGAATCTTCTTAAAATTCTTGAAATTTTCGAGGAAATATTCCCGACGAAAGGCAAAAAGGCAATAGACTTGTAATTGTCTTCTAACGGTTCACCTTTTGGACCAAATTGAAATGCATGACAAATTTGTTGAGCAGTGTACCCATTCTGTTGAAAGACCACTTTGAGATGCTCCAGTTCTTCACCCAGATGTTCAGCATCAGAAATGGCGTACGCTCTTTTTACTAAAGTACGCAATACCCCCATACGTTGGTGTGGCGGATGACAGCTCGTCGCATGGAGATAAAGATTGGTATGCGTTGGCTTGCGATACACTCCATGTCCTAAGGTCCCATCACTGTTCTTTTGAACCAAAACATGCAGAAAAGGAAGTTTCCCATTGTTCTCTACCTCCATCGTAAATTTAATATAAGGATGGAGACAATTAAAATGGTCTAAAAATGATTTAAAGCATCCATACCATGAGACCAAACCATAAAAATGTCATCGACGTATCTCCAAAAACAGGTAGGCTTAAGAAACGACGTCCTTAAAGTCATGTCTTCAAAGTCCTCCATAAAAAGGTTTGCGACTATTGGGGAAAGAGGACTCCCCATAGCCACACCGTCAGTTTGTTCAAAAAACGTATCATTAAAAAGGAAATACGTCGAAGTCAGCACATGACGACATAACTTGACTGTTTGATCATCTAATATATTACTAATTAATAACAGTGACTCTTCAACAGGAACCCGGGTAAAAAGCGAAACAACGTCGAAACTGACAAGCAAGTCTGATGGACCAAGACAAACTGACTTCAGCCGCCGAATAAAATGTGACGAGTTCAATATGTGATGATCACACTTTCCAACATGAGGAGCGAGAACAGAAGCTAAATATTTGGCCAAATTATAGGTAGGGGCACCCAAATTGCTCACAATAGGACGAAGGGGAATTCCATGCTTGTGAACCTTAGGTAGGCCATACAATCTCAGAGGGACAGCAGCTCCAGGGCGAAGTTTCTTAACAACATCCTCTGACAAGGAACTCTTCTTTAAGAGTAAAAGAGTCTTCTGTTTTATACGTTCAGTGGGATCATTACGTAACCTACGATAGGCTGAGTCATCCAATAAAAAGTTCATCTTGGACACACAGTCTCCACGTGATAGAAGAACCGTTGCGTTCCCTTTATCGGCCGGAAGGATAACCAAATCCTTATTCTCTCTCAAAGACTGGATGGCTGCCCTCTCACTACTGGAAATATTGCTTCTAGGAGGAGGTGCTCTGCGAAGTTTGTAGGCAACCTCTTGTCTAATTTCGTCGGCCTGATCTTCTGGAATACGAGACACCGCTTGATCAATAGCACAAATAAATTCCGTAATAGGAACAACCTTGGGTGTGGGTGCAAAATTTAAACCTTTTTCCAAAACAGATAATGAAGCGTTGTCCAGTTCTTTATCTGTAAGATTGACAATAACTCGCCGACGGAAATCGTCACCAGAAATTGTCTGTTGAGTGCAAAGTCGCTCAAATTTTGAAAACTGTTTGCAAGCAGCACCCCTCTGTGCCGAGTCGGAAAAGGCCCAATTTTTTGTTACCCATAATCTTCTTTTTTATTACTAGACTATGCTTAACAATAATTATGTACTGAAAAAAAGGTTAAATTTTAACAATGGAAAATCCGATAGGAATGTCAAGCTGAGCTGCTGACAGACACGAAAATGGATAATCACATTCACACAACTTAAATTTTTGGCCGTGGCCTTCGTCTGTAAAAGAAACGCATACATTCACGCAATCACTCGGACAGCTATATGCACACAACCATCATGGTGTCGCTGGAGTGGCTGGACATGATGGGCGCGCGCGTGTGTGTGTGTGTGTGTGTGTGTGTGTGTGTGTGTGTGTGTGTGTGTGTGTGTGTGTGTGTGTGTGTGTGGTTGGCTGAGTGATTGTGTGAATGTATATGTTTCTTTTCCTGATGAAGGCCATGTCTGAAAATTTAAGTTGTGTGTGAATGTGATTATCTATTGTCGTGTTTCTCGGCAGCTCAGTGAGCCTCTTTACAGTGAGTTGAACTGTATTTAGTGTGTTAACTGACGTTTTTTAATTATTATGTAAAGCACGGCCTGTAGTCTACTGTTATCAAATTTGAGAGCCTTTAATTTCTTATTCCCTTTTGTAAGAATATATTGAGTTAAAATGTTCATTTAGTAACTATTTTTTGCACTCTTCAGCAATGGAGAGCCTAAGTTGGAATTTAGCAATACAATGAAGATAGTGTGCAACCCACTGCAAAAACGAGATTTGAGCCTTGGTCGGACACTATCCTTAGCCTAGAATTCAATTCACTTCTAGTGCTATAAACAAATTCTGTGGGCTGGTGGTTGAACATGATATCCTCAAAGTATAAACAAGAATCCACTGAAGAAACGTTCTTCAGAGTCATACTAAATCAAATCGGCACAAGCAATTATTAATACTTGGCCAGCTGACAAACATAGATAATCTTAAAAATTAAAATTAATACTTCAGAAACCTGGAAAAAGAAAAAAGGAATTTGAAATTTGGTTTTGATTAGACACCCTGCAACCATTATATCCAGCTGCTGCACTCAAATCGGATGCTTGTTTAACTGTGAAGTGTGCCTGTGTGAATGCTCTCTATTCTGAGGAAGACCAATGACCAATAGCTTAAGTTTTGTATTAGGGTATTTATTTTTTATGTGCCTGTCACAGCTCGTAGTACATCTTTGTTGCGAGTCATAAACTGTCCTCCTCAAAACTAACCTCCATATTCTACAGTTAAATTAAGGTTAATTGCCTATTTTATTTTGTACAATATAACCAATAGTCTATTAATTGGCAAAGCAAAAATTTTGAGCATAGAACCTACACCTAAGATTTAAATAAGGTGTGTGAAAATTTTTTAAGTAGTCTATTGATGTAATAGTTCTGGTCCAAACAGATTAATCAAAATGGACATTTCTAATGCACAGAGTTGAGCCACTGTAGGGAGACCGAACTAGTTGGTGCTCCTATCTATGCATGCAAGCTGTGAGCAAATTGCCTCCATCCAAGCGTTTGTTGTCTGACAATCATTCCGTGACCAGAGCCTTTGTTGAGAGGATGTGGTTTGCATTGGCTTATTATTAAACTTTTTTAAAATTAGTGTTCCTACATCTTTATTGTTGAAGGAATTAGATTAGGTAATGAGATGATAAAAGAAGTAAATGAATTTTGTCATTTGGGTAGCAAGATAACGTCCGATGGCTGAAGTTAAAGAAGGTATAAAATGGAGAATGGCTATGAGAAGAAAAGCGTTTCTGAAGAAATGAAATTTGTTGACATCCAATATTAGTTTAAATGTTAGGAAGTCCTTTTTGAAAGCATTTGTCTGGAGTGTAGTATTGTATGGGACTGAAACATGGACAGTAAGAAGTCCAGACAAAAACATGATTAGAAGCTTTCAAAATGTGGTGCTATAGACGAATGATGAATATTAAATGGGTAGATCACTTAACTAATGAGGAGGTGCTCAACAGAATGGGGAGAAAATGAGTTTCTGGCATATCCTGACTAACAGAAGGGATAGGTTGTGGAACACATTCTGAGACATCAAGCAATCATCAACTTAGCATTAGAAGGAAGTGTGTGGGGTCAAAATCGTAGAGGGAGACAGAGGGATGAATATAGTAAGCAGGTTCAAAAGGATGTAGATTGCTGTTTGTATTCTCAGATGAAGAGGCTTGCACAGGACTGGTAGCATGGAGAGCTGCAGTCTGCTGACTGAAGATCACAACAACAAAAACACCTTTATTGTGCACCATTTTATTACTGTAAAGCAATTATTACGTATACTGTGTTAGAACAGCTTTTAGCTAGTATATTTAATCGTTCATTTACATATAAATTTATGAATTGAAGGAGTGATTATAAGTGACTTTTGTATGGACCCAAGTAAAATGTTCAGTACTATAAGAGTGCAATGTTGTAATCATTGAAGGGTTAATTTTTACTTACGATGTTGACAGCCTGTCGTGTTGATGTTGTTAACAGAAGTAAATGGCTGGAAATGAGGTGACCAATGATGGAGCAGATGCAGGCAGAAAGTCGAAGTTCAGATGGTTGTAATTGCTATGTAACAAATAATTATAAGAAACAAATGACAAAAGAATGTTCAGCATGTCCACTCTCTCACAATTTACGATGAATAGCGACATGATTAAGTTTTATGTTGGGCGCTGGCTGTGTCGTGAGCTAGTGTTTATAGCGAAATTTTTTCCTTCACTATAATTGCTTTACTGGCCAGAAAAGAGTAAATAGAATAACCTGTCAATCGTAGAACAGGAAAAGCAATTAATTATTCAGTTCATGGTCAACAGAAAGTATTATGCCCCTTCATTCTATAACTTAACTTAAAATTTTATATAAGAGGGAATTGTTCCTTTGTGTAGGCATTAAAATAAATTATTAATGCTGTTCCTGCTATGTGGTTGACTGGTTCTAGTATGTACCCTAGTCTGGTCACTAATTATCTACGTAAAGGAAACATTTTGTTGCAAACATTAACTGCTGTGTCATATTGTGACAAAACAAAACATTAACTACCAAACAACAAAATGTGTTCAATTATTCCATGTAAGAAACCAGCAAATTTCATCAGATACTATGTACTATCATGCAATTGGCTATGACAAAGTCATACAACTCCTCTCATTTTCATCCATTACCAATTTCAACACACTAGGCCGCCAACCTAGTAAGAAAAATTTAACCCAATGATGCCAGGGTTTCAGAGAGAGAGAGAGAGAGAGAGAGAGAGAGCTGTAAAGCAGTAAACAATGTGAAGATTGGTTTGAACAACATATAGGCATTGTCCTGTTTGGTATGCCGTTGCGTTCCTCCGACTTTGAACTGACTTACCCAGCCAGTTAAATGGTGACCTCACATCAACAATATTGCCAGAGGTGAAAGAAGTGGAAAGTGGCAGATAAAAATTCTAGGACCTGGTGGGGATTGAACCCGGGTCCTTTAGATTCATAGCCTGACACGCTACCACTGTGCTACCGAAATGTGGGAAAGATGTAAACTAATTGAAAAATACAGTCAAGTGGTGAAGAAATGCTGAAGATAAAGATTCTTCTGGATGGGAGCTAATCATCCCAGACCCATATTCGGACTTCAACTCAACTTCAGTGCTTGTTGATGTCAAACACATCACTCCAAGAATTAGGTGAGTCACCAATTGATGGGGGGGGGGGGGGGTTGACACTTAGCACTCTGAAAAAATATAAAAATCTCAAAACTAACTTCTTTAAATTCAAGAAGTACAGAAAAAATAATGTTTCTGTCTACATTGTGCATGCATTTTATAAAATGATGAAGTTATACAGGCGAAGCCAGATATCAAAGATTATCTGACAGCTACAGAAACAATTGAAAGTAGCTGAGTTGATACCAAAACAGTGTGTAGTAGCATGACAAGAGTGGTGCTGAAAAACAAGGAAAAGGCACTGATACACTCATGTCTGTCATACTCCATAAGGTGGCATGTGGAATACATTTGAAGATTCAGATAAGAACTTTTCTAATGAGACTGAGATTTACTTACCAAATGAATTATTTTTCAAAAGAGATAGATTGGCTGGCCAGTACTTAACCTTTGTGCTGCACCGCTGATGGTGACACAAATGAAGGAAAAAGAAAAAGGACGATAAAGTACAAGCTATCAGAAGACAGTTCCTTCTTCAGGTAGGAGAGAAGGGAAGAAAACAGGATGGGAAAGGAAGTAGGAAGTAATTCACAACCTAGGTCATGAGGATGGTGTTTCAGGAGTGTGGAAGTCAGAGATCATGTAACTAATGAGGGGGTGCTCAACAGAATTGGGGAGAAAAGGAGTTTCTGGCATATCCTAACTAACAGATCTCTGGCTTTCACACTCATTGAACACCATCCTCATGACCTTGGTCATGAATTACCTCCCCCTTCTGTTCCCATCCTTTTTCTACTCTCTCACCTGAAGAAGGAACTGTGTTCCAAAAGCTTGTCCTTTTTCTTTTTTCTTCATTTGAGTCACTATCGGCGGTACAGCGCAAAACTAAATAATGGCCAGCCACTCTCTCTTTTGAAAAATAATTTATCATCTCTGAGGAGAATTTCCATCATTACTCAAATATTACGAAATGAATTCACAATTAATATTTCAGAGCTGTTTGTGATCTTGTGGAGTCCAGAGCACAAAAGTGTATTGAAATTTCCCATTAGGTCTGACTGCATAAATACCCTTCAGAGGTGAATCCAGGATTGTGGTCAGGGTATGGGGGTAGCTGTAGCACAATAGCTCCCCTGGGTTTGCACTGCCTTCAGGTGGTGAAGTGGGAGTACATACGACCCAAGATTGTCTTCTCCTTCTACAGATGCATTGAATTTAGTGGCTGTAATGTTTAAAGTCCACCACCATGAATCACAGACATAGCCGGGGTTGGGTGGCTTGCATGCTTCAATGATACAAATAGCTGTACTGTGGAGAGGCCAGACAAACATGTGGTTCCACAAAATGGGCAGCAACCTTTTCCGTAGTTCCAGGGCCAACAGTCTGGATGATTGATTAAGCTGGCCCTGTAACATCAGCTTATATGGCTGTGCCACACAGTTACTATGAATGGCTGAAAGCAAGGGAAAACTACAGCTGTTACTTTGCCCGAGAACAACTTTATGAATATGTATATGATGGCGGCATCCCCTAAGGTACAATGTTCTAAAGGTAAAATAGTCCCCCATTGGGATCTCTGGGCTGGGACTACTTGAGAGGTTGTGAATATTGGGAAAGACAACACTGGGATTCTGTGGAGCAGTGTGGAATGTTAGATCTCTTAATTGGGTAGGGAGGTTAGAAAATTTAAAAAGCGAAATTGATAGGTTGAGGTTAAATTTAGTGTGGATTAGTGAAGTTCGGTGGAAAGAGGAACAGGATTTATGGTCAGGTGAGTACAGGATTATAAATACAAAATCAGTTAGGGATATTACAGGAGCAGGTCTGATAATGAATAAGAAAATAGGGATTTGCGTGATTGCATTATCGTAGTCAAGATAGAAACAAAGCCAACACTGACCCAGTAGTAAAAGTTTATATGCCAATTAGTTCTGCCAATGATGATGAGATCGAAGAAATGTATGAGAAGGTAATGGATGTTATCCAGACAATTAAGGGAGAGGAAAACTTAATTGTGATGGAAGACTGGAATTCGGTAGTAGGTAAAGGAAGGGAAGGAAAAATAGTAGATGAATATGGACTGGGCAAAAGGAATGAGTGAGGAAGCCAACTGGTAGAATTTTGCATGGAACATAATTTAATCATAGCAAACGCCTCGTTTTAGAATCATGGAAGAAGGTTGTATACGTGGAAGAGACCAGTAGACACTGGAAGGTGCCAGATAGATTTGTAATAGTAAGACATAGATTTAGAAACCAGGTTTTAAACTGTAAGACATTTACAGGAGCATATATAGACTCTGACCATAACTTATTGGACATGAACTGTAGTCTGAAACTGAAAAAATAGCTGAAAAGTAGGAAAATAAGGAGATGGGACCTGGATAAATTGAAGGAACCTGAAGTTCTTCAGACTTTCAGAGAAAGCTTAAGGCAACAGTTGACAGATATGTTTGGGGGGGGGGGGGGAGCTGGAATAAAACAGTAAAAGAGGAATGGGTAGCATTGAGAAATGAAATAGTGTAGGCAGCTGAAGACAAAAAATCCTTAGCTATCACAGAAACACTAAATTTAATTGATGAAAGGGAAAAAAATATAAAAATGCAGTAAATGAAACAGGCGAACCATTAAGAAATGAGATTGACAGGAAGTGCAAAATAGTTAAGCAGGAGTGGCTAAGAAGCACAGGCAAGTCTATAGAAGAAAAGCATAAATAGGGGAAAATAGATACCAACCACTAACAGGAAAATAAGAGATATTTAGAGGCAAGAAAAGCAGCTGTATGAATATAAAAAAACCATTTCCCAGCAAAGAAGGGAAAGCTGAAAAGTGGAAAGAATATATAGACAGGCTCTACAAAAGAAATGAACTTGGAGACAATATAGTAGGAAGGGAAGAGGAAGAAGATGAAATAGGAGAGAATTTGACGGTGCACTGAAAGACATAAGTTGAAACAAGGCCCTGGCTGGAACATTCCCTCAGAGCTACTGAAGTCTCTGGAAGAGCCAGCCATGCAAAACTATTTTACCTGGTGTGTAAGTTGTATGAGACAGGGGATATATCCTCAGACTTCGAGAAAAATGTTATAATTTCCATTCCGAAGAAAGCAGGTGGAGAGAGGTGTGAGAATTACAGAACCATCAGTTTAGTAAGTCATGGTTTCAAAATTTTTAACACAAATTATTTGCAGAATGATGGAAAAGATGGTAGAAGCAGTTCTTTGGGAAGACCAGTTTGGATTCACGAGACATATAGGAACATGGTAGGCAGTACTCATTTTACAGCTTATATTAGAAGGTACACTAAGGAAAGCAAACCTAGATTTCTAGCTTTTGTAGATTTGGAGAAAGCTTTTGACAATGTTGATTGGAATACACTCTTTCAAATTCTGTAGGAAGCAGGAGTAAAATATAGGGAACGGAAGGTTATTTACAACTTCTACAAAAACCAGACAGCAGTTATCAGAGTTGAAGGGTATGAAAGGGATGCATTGGTTGAGAAGTAATAAGACAGGGTTGTATCCTTTCTCCAATGTTATTCAGTTTGTATGTTGAGCAAGCTATAAAGGAAAGCAAGGAGAAATTTGGAGAAGGAATTAAAGTTCGGGATGAAGAAACAAAAACGTGTTTCGCCATTGACATTGTAATTTTTTCAAGAGAAAGCAAAGGACCTGGAAGAGCAGTTAAACGGAAGGGACAGTGTGTTTAAGGGTGTATATAAGATGAACATAAACAAGAGCAAAACAACGGTAATGGAGTGCAGCCTAAGAAAAAATCAGGTGATGCTGAAGGAATTAGGGAATATATATGGTAGATGAGTTTCTTTACTTGGTCGCAGTACATTGGATATAAAATACAGAATGGCAATGGGAAGAAAAGCGTTTTTGAAAATGGGAAATTTGTTAACATCGAAGATTCATTTAATTGTAAGGAAGTACTTTCTGAAGGCATTTGTTTGGAGTGTTGCCTTGTACGTGGTTCATGGTGTGGGTTCCTGTAGTCATGTCCTAGTTCTGGAACCACGGGCAACGTATGAATGGCCAAGTAAGTGGCCCTGACAGTTGGGATACCAGTTACTTTGGAATAAGGTTGGGCATCTCAGACATATTCCGAGTTGTGGCCACCTTTGTGCTCAGACAGCAAAGACTACCAAATCCACCGGTTAGTCCCTCAACCGTTAGGGGTAAAATCCAGTGGGGCCCTGGGCAAGTAAGGCTAGCAACCTGCTTCCCTGGTACTTCATTATCATGCTGGAAACAATCAGAGCAAAATGCCTCAGACCTTTGGAGGTGATGGCGTCCCACCTCTAATTGACAGACCAGGGACTCCTCAGATACGACTTGGCAAACAATCTGGAATGAGATGGGGTGCTATTAATATCAATGGGGATTACAATGGGAAGAAGGTAGAGCTGGCGGAGGCTTCAAGTAAGATGGGGTTAGAAGTTTTAGCTGTTAGTGGTGTGAGAGTAAGAGGAGAGAAAGAGGACAAAGTCGGAGAATACAAGGTCTACCTGTCAGGAGTCAAAGTAGGAAGAGCACAGTGGGATGTAGGTTTTTACATCAGGAAAGCAATCGAACCCAGCATAATTGCAATAAGATATGTAAATGAACGACTGATATGGATAGATTTGGCCATTTCCATCAAGAAAACTAAGATAGTGGCAGTGTATTCACCCTGTGAAGGGACAGATCAAGATGAGATGGACAGATTTTACAACACACTTAGTGATGTTGTTGTTGTTTTACTCGTGGGTGATTTCATCGCCAGGATAGGAAATCGAACAGAAGGTGATGAAAAGGTTACGAGGTTTGGAGAGGATATGGAAGCAAACAGGAATGCTAAACAGCTCTTGGATTTCTGTTCCAGTGTGGGCTTAGTTATCACAAACTCCTTCTTTAAGCATAAGGACATTCACCGCTATACTTGGGAAGGAAGGGGAACCAGATCTATCATTGAATACATAATAACAAACCAGGAATTTAGGAAGACAGTCAAGGACACACGTGTTTTCAGGGGGTTCTTTGAGGATTGATTGATTTTTCCAGGGAAGCCAAAACCGTCTTGGACCAACCCGCCACTGCCTGCACCGAAACTAAGTGTACTGTCACTCCCTGTATATCTAGTAAAGCCAACCAATGCCCTTGAACAGTGCAAGGAGTCCCTTTACCAGTTCTTTATTAGACACAATTTCTTCAGGTCTGGTTGTCCCAAATATTCTGTGCCTTTTATTCTCCAATGCAATGCATTCGAAGATTAGATGTGATGCAGTTTCATCACCGTCATCACAGATCCTACATTTAGGGTCCTCTTCTGTTATTCCCATTGTACATAGGTGTTTTTTTGAAATTCCCATGGCCTGTCAGCAGTCCAACCATGAGTCTAATCTCTCTCCTGTTCAGACCCAGGATTGCAGAGCTTCTTTTAAAACATGGCTTTGGCATCATTACCTTGCCATGTTTTTGTTGATGGACTTTGGTCCAATATTCTACATGCTGTCTTCTGAGCCAGTTACGTAGCTCCAATTTGATCATTGCCTTGGTGATGGTCAGGACAGGTTCCGGTCCAATAAATGGAGTCTCTGCCCCCATCCATCCCAGAGTGGCCAGGGACCCACAATAGGTTTACTCTATTGCTTTCCCCTAGCTCCACCAGAACCGTGTGACATTCTGCAACAATTTTAGACCTTGTTGCAGGAGCTGCAAGTGATCTCAGGGCTCTCTGAATAGATATAGATGCTACGATCTTTGTAGCACCTACGCAAATTCTCCTCCACACATGCCCTGATGGCAGTGATTTCAGCCTGGAATACTGAGGCCAGTTTTCCTAGAGAGATAACGCCCTCCAGTCTTGGCTGCACCCCATATACCCCGGCCCCAACACCTTGGTCTGATTTTGAGCCGTCAGTGAACCAGACAATATCCCCCGTACGGTGTCGAACTATTTTCTCCCACTGCTCCCTACTTCAAATTGTTATATTGAAAGGCTTGTTGAAGCAGTATGGGGTTATAATATAGTCGGATGGCATTTCCCCAACCTTTCCTATATTTACCTCCCTCACTATTTTAGTGTGTGATTCTGGATATCCCAAAGAGTTCGAGTTGTTGCCAGATTTGAGTCTGTATGCACCATCCGCTGCCTCCATCTTGACCCAAAGGAGTAATGGGGGCATATCCAGCATGGTTTTCATCCCAGCAGTTGGTGTGCTGCTAATTCCGCCTGTTGTGGCTAAGCAGGCTAGTCTCTTTGTCTTCTTTGATGATACTGATCATTATTTAATTTGCAGTGAAATTGGTTTTGTGAGGCCAAAAGAGCAGAAAGTCAGGTCCATGTATAGAAGGCAGATAGAGAAAGTTATGTTGAAGAAAGAAATAAAGCCAAACGGATAATTGCTGACTCAAAGCAGAAATCATGAGAAGACTTTGGAAAAAAGCTAGAAACTCTGGGTCAAGCCGCGGGAAAACCATTATGGAGCGTAATTAGCAACCTTCAAAAGGGAGGGAAGAAGGAATTAACAAGTGTTTTGGACAGGTCAGGAAAGTTGCTAGTCAATCCTGTGGATGCCTTGAGCAGATGGTGGGAATATTTTGAAGAATTGCTGAATGTTGGTGAAACATTCAATGATGTGTCAGATTTTCAGGTAGAATGGGATAGGAACGATGATGGAAGCAGAATCTCATTTGAGGAAGTGGAGAAAATGGTTAGCAGATTACAATGCAATAAGGCAGATGGGGTGGATGAAATTAAGCCGGAACTTGTCAAATACAGTGGAATATCAGGTCTTAAATGGTTACACAGGATAATTGAAAAGGCGTGGGAATTGGGACAGGTTCCGTCTGACTGGACGAAAGTGGTAATCACGCCAATTTTCAAACATGTAAACAGAAAAGATTGTAACAACTATCGAGGTATCTCTTTAATTAGTGTTGTAGGCAAAATATTCTCAAGTATTGTTGAAAGGAGAGTGCGAGTATTAATTGAGGACAAGTTAGATGAAAATCAGTGTGGGTTTAGGCCTCTTAGAGGCTGCCAGGACCAGATCTTTATCTTACAGCAAGTAATGGAAAAGTGCTATGAGTGGAACAGGGAATTGTATCTATGTTTCATAGATCTGGAAAAGGCTTATGACCGTGTTCCTAGGAGGAAGCTACTGTCAGTTCTACAAGATTATGGTATAGGAAGCAAACTTATGCAGGCAATTATAGGGCTTTACGTAGATTGTCAGGCAGCAGTTAGAGTAGATGGCAAATTAAGCTCATGGTTCAGGGTAGTTTCAGGGGTAAGACAAGGCTGTAACCTGTCACCACTGTTGTTCATACTATTCGTGGATCATATGTTGAAAATAGTAGACTGGCAGGGCGGGATTAAAATAGGTGAAAACAAAATAAGCAGTCTCGCATATGCGGATGACTTAGTTTTAATGACCGATTCAATTGAAAGGTTGCAAACTAATATTTCAGTGCTCGATCAGAGGTGCAAGAATTATGATATGAAGATCAGCATCTCCAAAACGAAAGTAATGTCTGTGGGAAAGAGATTCAAACAGATTGAGTGCCAAATAGGTGGAACAAAGTTAGAACAGGTAGACAGTTTAAAGTACCTGGGATGTATTTTATCACAGGATGGCAACATAGCGAAAGAACTGGAATAAAGGTGCAGCAAAGCTAATGCAGTGAGTACTCAGCTAAGATCTACTCTCTTCTGCAAGAAGGAAGTAAGTACGAAGATAAGTTAGCAGTGCACTGCTCTGTCTTTCGACCAACTTTGTTGTATGGGAGTGAAAGTTGGGTGGATACAGGTTACCTCATTCATAAGGTAGAGGTTACAGATATGAAAGTAGCAAGAATGATTTCAGGTACTAATAGATGGGAACAATGGCAGGAGGGTGTCCATAATGAGGAAATCAAAGAAAAACTGGGAATGAACACCATAGATGAAGCAGTTAGAGCGAACAGACTGAGATGACCTGGAGTCATGTCACACGCATGGGAGAAGCAAGGTTACCTAAGATACTCAAGAGCTTGGCAGCAGAGGGTAAGAGGAGTCGAGGTAGACCAAGAAGAAAATACTTAGATTCAGTGAAGAATGATTTTGAAGTAAAAGGCATAACATCAGACAAGGCATCAATGTTAGCATTGAATAGGGGATCATGGAGGAATTTTATTAGAGGTACTATGCTCCAGACTGAACGCTGAAAGGCATAATCAGTCTCTGATGATGATGATGATGATGATGATGCCTTGTATGGGGGTGAAACGCGTACGATAAACAGTGTGGACAGGCAGATGATAGAGGCTTAAGAAATGAGGTGCTACAGAAGAATGTTGAAGATTAGGTGGATGGATCATGTAATTAACAAGGAGGTACTGAACAGAATTGGAGAGAAAAGGAATTTCTGGCATGCTTTGCCTAAAAGAAGGGATCATTATGTGGGACACATTCTTAGACATCAAGAATTCGTAAATTTAGCATTGGAGGGAAGTGTGTGAAGTAAAAATTGCACAGGGAAAGAGACGATTACAGTAAGCAGATTCAAGTGGATGTAGGTTGCCGTTCTTACGAGGAAATGGAAGAGGCTCAGGATAGAATAGGGTGGAGAGCTACACAAACCAGTCTCCAGACTGAAGACCACCACCACAATAACAACACTATGTTAAAGTGCTTTTTTATAGCCTTTTTCTGGTGAGAAGAACACTTATTACATGGTGTGCATATTTCTGCACATCACTGTTTTAATGTAAATGCTTTGTCATAACGAGAAGATGTAATAAAGTTTACCAGCTAATGTGCCATCTGTTTTAGGAGACAGTGCAGTGAATATTGTATGTGCTTTAAGATTCTTTGTTGTCATTCTTTTTACTTAAGCTTTTAGGTAGAAAATATGAATATGCTGACATTGCTTTACTTGTTTTCTTATGTGCAGGCATATTTCAGCATTATACATTAAGATAAATTCTCAGTTTTAGATTGTCTAATTGTATGCAAATAGCTAGGAATGAATGAGTTAGGAGTTCAGTAAATTTCACATTTTTAAATATATTTGTCCTGAAAAGTAGTTGGAATGGCAATGACTGCAAAAGTGGAGATGTTAAACTAACAATTACAAATGTCAACAATGTGAAACTAAAAATTCACCTGAGAAAACTATTAAATTTTGAGACAACTGTTAGCCAATATTTCTTTATTTGCATGGAGACGAGAGATTGTTACTGTTAAGACACACACACAAATAGGTACACTACTTTGTCCTAGTTTCCAGAATTACTAGTACCTTCCTCAAGGAGAAAGGTGGGATATGTAGGACGGCAAGATGAAAGGAACCTACACGATATAAGAATGATGGGAGAATGATCTTTGTCTCTTCTTGTCTCTTCTTGTCATCTTCATCATAATAATGAAACAGGACCATCCATAGAAGCAGTGACAGTTTGTCCTTGCTTATCAGCCTAACTTTGTATTTTGTATGGTAGTCCTTAGAGTTAAAAGCTTCTAAATCAATAAGTGGCTATATGAATATGGGAAGTTCCTGTAGAGGAAGCTAATCATCAAGATTACTTTGTATCAGAAAAGGGAGAGTGCAAAATAACCCACTACAGCTGGGATGGACAACATAAAACTGTCATAGACTACATTATAACAGAGCAAAACGCTAGTCAGACTGTTACAGATGTTAAAGTTATTCCAAGTGAATGTATGGACAGTGATCACTGACTGTTAACTGCGGATATGAAGAACTAATGATTCCCATTAGTTATGTACAGGAAAATGCCAAAGATTAAGACTTGGCTGTTAAGAGACCCGGAAAAGAAACAAGAGTACCAGAAAAGGATAAAGGATAGAATACCCAAACTGAAAAACTTGGGATAGAAGAGTCATTGAGCACTACTATGAAATTACATGACGAGAGAGTAAAATATTATTTAAGAACATAGTCAAATATTCAAAACTGAAAGTGAGTTAGGAAAGTGCTTTCTACAGAACAACTTTTTTTTTCTATCTCCAGAAACATCAGATTAGTTGCAAGACAGTACGGGTCTTTGCTTCTGATAGTGTTTCATATTGTCTAGTGTTGTAGCTTGCAATGTCTGTATTACAATTGAAACACTTATCTTCAAGTGTAATTATTAGTTATTAGTTATTAGTAATGTATTTGATAAGTATACCTTACTGTAATGTAATGGTTGTTAGTGCTGTTTGGTTGAATTAATACTTATTATTATATTGGAAAGTGTATTGGTTGGTTGTTTGTCTTGCAAAACTGAAACATGTTGACACAAATATTCCCAAATCTGTCAATTATTTTATTGGTGCTTTTGAATTTCAGGTTAAGATTTTCATTATTTGTGGCAAGCTATTATTAGTGTTGTGAATGTGTTTGCTAATTTGAATCTTAGGAATATTTAACCAAAAGTTTGCCATGTATCCACCTATTACAAACAGTGTGAAAATAATGTAGTTTTACATTGGTTTTCATTAATTTGAACAACTGTAGATTTGGTATGGAACTGAGTTCTTTGTAATCATTGCAAAGTTGTAGTTTTAAGTAAAATCGTTTGTTGGAGGACTGAATGTCCACCTGTATCCCAATTTTAATGTTGATTTTTGATCAAGCAGGATGACACAGTGGTTAGCACATTTTACTCATATTCCAGAAGATGGCAGTTTGAAGTTGCCTTTGGCCATCAGGATTTATGTTTTCTGCAACATCCCTGAATCACTTCAGGCAAATGTAATTTTGTTCTTACGAAAGGGCATGGCTGATTTCCTCACCATCCTACAGAGAAACAGTCTGAACCAAATTGTCGAGTGGACATTAAACCATAATCTTCGTTCTTCTTGGGGCTTTCTGCTCTGTGTGTGTTTGTGTGTGTGTGGGGGGGGGGGGGGGGAGGGGGGGATATTATGTAGCTTGCTGATGGAATTAATCTTAAAACAGTAGCATACTCTTTTCATTGAAATTATGTCCTATCTTTTCAACCACAGAAGGCATTCAGGCATGTAACAGATACTCAGATCTTTTATTTGAGGCTAGGTTTGATTTATGAATTGTGTTTTTTTTTAAAGAAGAGTTATGCATTTTTGTCCTTATTGTATTGTAACAGCCCGCATTTTATCCTTAAGATCTTGTGACGCACATTTAGGAATGAGTAGAAAGTTGTCAAATGGTTATTGTGATTTATTTAAGTGTGTGTTTGTCTTAATTTCATGTCTATTATGATGGCTGGATATTTATGAACCAGCCTAACCCCATATTATAAATTTGTCTATAGAGGACTACTACTTGAAGGCAGTGGTGATTTCTATCTTCAGGTGGTGCCGTCTCATACGCACTGAGATTTTTGATGTCATTCTCTGTCTGTCATGTAATGCTAGACATATTTAATGAAAATCAACATTCAGTACAGCTTTTCTTAATTTGCCCTGTGAAATCTTTATTCCGGCTACTGTTTCATTGCCCATGTGAATGACACATGATGTGCTAATTGCCAGTAAATGCTCCTTCACATACTTACTAGTTAAGCAGCAATTGGCTCTTTAAGTAATTTTAACTACCCCTCATTGAAAGAAACCAGTTACAGTAAATAATGTAATAAGTTCACTTTTTAATAGTAATGTTGTTGTGTTATTTAGTGTATGTATAAAGATTACACCTGAAATTCAGTTGTGGAAGAGTCCATCTAAATTTATTTCATTGGTTAGATTAAAATTTGTTTCTATTGTGACATGGCAAATTGTGCATTAGTTACATTCAGTGTTTGATAATTGGCATGGTTAGGTCATGCCTACATTGGATGCCCATTTTTTTTCTTTTTATTTCTTTTTGTTGAGTTTGTATAAGTGTCACAAGTTCCCTGCACATTGTTTTACTTTTCATTTTTTGAGATTTTTTTTTTAGTAATTTCAGATAATAGTCGTCTTCAGGTCTCTGTGGAATACTATTAACCTTTGTTTTCCTTGCTGACAGTAGCTGTTTGGTTTTTAAGATTCTGCTGTTCAGCAAGTGCGAGGAAGAGAAGCTCGGAAGCCTGGTTCAGGCATCCAATGTGAACTGGGCCACACATTTACTGGAGAAACTGGGGTGCGGTACTGCCATGCCCACAGCTACAGGTACATAAAAAATTAAAAAAAGAAAACTCTTAATCATACTTTGTACAGTTTGCCATACATAATACTGAAAGAAATATGACTTAGTGTGCCAAATCACCAAATGGGCTAAAGCTGTTAATTTAAGCATACTTATCTTTAGGTTTTGGATACTGATCTGTTTGATTTTGTATTATTCATAGTGAAATAGTTGATCAGTTAACCACCAAATTGAAACATTGAAACAATGGAAAGCCCAGGTTTGAATGAAAGCCAATCTTCAGCTGACTAAAGGCCTGGTGCAAAACTACCAATTTTTCCAGTCACAAAAAGAAGAAAAATACATAATTCAATCAGATTAAAATGTTCTTATAAAAGCGTATAGTTCGATGTGCAGAACTATTTTTTGTAATTCAAGGGATGAATGAAGGAGTTCATAAATTGATGTGACAAATTGATTCTTTGATGATCAAAAGTGTTCTTAATGATGCAAAGGCCTTGTGCATTGAATTGAATGTTGTTGGATGCTTCTTCACAATAACATAACTTCACAGAACAATTGCCAGATTGTTAACACTGTTAATTACCCGTTGTCATGATTGTGAAAGGAAAAGAAAATTTCTGAGTGCGGGATGATCATTGAGAGGAAAAAGGTGGGTTAAGTCAAGTTCTCTGTCTTTAACTACTCGATGATTTTGCTGTAGTCTGATGAAACCATGTTATGCACAGCAAAGAGAAATAAATTTGGGAAAACTAGTAAATTTGTGACTGAATTGTTCTCCAGGACTTAACCCCAGTGATACTCATACAAAAGTAACACACTATTTTCTTCTTGGAGGAAACAGGGATGTTTTGAAGAATATAAAGAAGAGCCACTAACTCAGACATAAGTAAGATTTCCAGAAAAGACTTAATGTGTTCTGACCGTGAAGAGTATGTTGGTAACGTCTGCTGTAGTCAGTGATATGAAGCTAAGATGGTGGAACAGCTAAATGGTACAGCTAATAGTGATATTTTTGTTCCAAGTATTGGATTTTAACATAACAAGCTTTACTACAACCAGGTTATCTGCTTTCACATTCATTGGCTTTGTCAACTCTGAAAGGAACTGTTGCCTTCCAACCTAACTTTGATATTGGGCTACACTACAGGTCAGTCAGTCACCCCTGACAGATTTTCTAATTTAATATTTTTCTGCTACCAGTTAACTGGCATACTAGCAGAAGCATTGCCAACATTTTCATCGCAAACAAGAGCAGCACCATCCGATCTAGAATTTAGCCTAAATCTCAAGGAAGTAACAGTAATTCAGAAAGCTAGGTAATGTGACAGTTTCAAATTTATTTATTGGCAGCACTACATATTTTACTTCCTGAATATAAGTACTGACCAGCAGCTCTGCCCCAAATTTTCAGGTTTTCTTGAAGTATGTTTTCTGTTATTTGTGTTCATTCATTAAGTTTAATTGCTCATTAAGTGCAATATCATAACAAAAAATTGTTTGTTTCGGGTTACGTATATCAATCTAATGGTTTTTGCATGCCTGTCTTTACTGATATTAGTAACTAAATACAGGCAATGTGGGTTATAATGTTGAAGTATTTAATGGGTAATGTTTTATAAATACTTCGTTGCTTGCATTCTTAAATGTTGTGCCAGCTTTATTGCAAGGAAAAAATGTGCAATTAGAAATTGTTGTGATTTAGCAGATCATTGTAGAATAGAAAAATTGCTTGTATTATTGGGAGTCTTGTAAGTTAGCATGGTGATGTAATATGTTTTTATGATTTTTTGCGTGTTAAAGATATTAACTTTATTGTGGAAATACAATTAAATGATTGCTCTTTGGAAGTAAAAGAAAAAGTTTATTTATGTTAGTACTAGTACATTCTGGTAAATATACAAATATTACAGATTAAATGCTGGTAGATAATGTGGTAAAATATGTTTTATAATCAGTTTTGAAAATATATCTGGCTGTATGCCTGTACTTAATATCAGATGTTCAAGAAGGGCCTCTGAATACCACCACTTTTACGGGTAGAGGGAGGATCCAGATGGCTCAGGTGGTGAAGCTGCTGTTAAAGTCCAAAGTGTTGTGCTCCACTGCATGCTGCGCCACAGGATAGTCCATATTGCTCTAGGCCACAGTTTGACCATCAAACTGTTACCAAGAGCAATATTGACTATCCTGTTGTGCAGCATGCAGTGGAGCACAACACTTTGGACTTTAACAGCAGCTCCTCCACCGGTTTTTCTGAACTGTGAAGATAGGAGTTATCCCTACAGCACATCCTACGGTCCCGCAACCATCCTAGCCTCAACCTCAGATAACCTAACATCCTACATTAAATTATTATTTATCATGTCTGTGGAGAATTTATCATCTCTGTGGAGAAATTGCATATTAATCTAACATCCTAAATTCCATGCCCCACTTCCCCCTCCCCCTCACATCCTACATTTCCTGGAGATTCATGCCGCTTTCCCTACTGCCTTTTTTTTTTCATACTGCATCTCAATTTCCACATGACATTGCCTCTGATTGTTCATCCCCACCCTTATCTTCCCTCTCTACTCCCCCCCCCCCCTCCTTCGCTACTTTCCTCTCCCCCCTCTCTCTTCCCTTCCGCTTGCCGTGAGTCGGACTGTGTTGGGCGGCAAGAGTTGGCTGACGTGTGTGCCTGAGTGATTGTGTGGATGAGTGTTCTCTGTCTGAGGAAGGCCGCAGCCAAAATATAGAATTGTGTGTGTTTGTGTCTCTTTTATTTGTGTCTGTCGGTGGCTCAACATTTGTCTTTACGGTTGAGTTGTTCCTTATCTACATGTTATTATTGACATTATTTACTGGACATTCCATTGTTGTCATTCTAAAGGCTTTTATAGCAAATTACACATTGAGGTTTAGGCTGTTCTTCAGGTCCAGTGAACATAACACTGATTTCAAAGAAATCCGAGTTATATTTTCTAATTTTTCCAGTAAGCTTAACACTGATCTTGCAAGGGTTAGGTTCAATGGACACCGACGATTTAGGTTCAATGGACACTGACAACTTCGGTTCAAGAGTCACGGACTTACTTGATTGAACATGAAATGCATTATCTTCCTCTTCATCTGTAGGCCTTTCATGTTTTAACGAACCACTTTTTAACCAACGGTCCATTTTTAAGTAAGTGAACTGTAGCTTCCGTGAAAAACACAACTTTACAAACACTACTATTTTAATACAGGATATTGAATATGTAAACAACACGGTATGTGAAAGCACTGCAAATAAATTAACAATGGCCGATTGTCATCTGAAGTAAGAGTTTCTGTGTAAAGTGACTGTCAGTTGTCAGCTGGAAAGAGGCAGTACACATAGTCTTACGGCATACAGCAGAGCTATTTGCCTCTATCTAATTCTAGTTTTGCGCTAGAGTGTGCTAGTGTCAGTTGGCTCTAGGAAGTTGCTAGATGCAGAAGTAAGCATTCACTAAAGGTCTGCTCATGCAGGAAGTGGCCAAATAAAAAAAAATCTGTTATCACATGAAATATATTTAATATATATTTTATTCTAATAGCATCTTGCATCCCTCTGGCATAGCTCACGGACCCCGGGGGTCTGCAGACCGCTTGTTGGGAACCACTGGGCTAGAGGGCAAAAGCAATTATAACTAGATAAAGCCTACAGGAAAATAAGAATAGCAGTAGCATGTATAGCAAGAGCTCAGATGGTAAACCAGTACTAAGCAAAGAAGGGAAAGATGGAAGGAATATATAGAGCTATACAAGGTAAATTAATTTGAAGGTGTTATTGTAGAAATTGGAGAGGAAGATGAAGAGATGAAGACGAGATAGGAGATAAGATACTGTGAGAATAGGCTTGTTGAGTAGACAACATTCCCTCTTAATTGTGAAAAATTGCCAGACTTCAGAAGAATGTAATAATTTGGATTCTGAAGTAAGCAAATACAGACAGGTGTGAAGATAGCACAAATTATTTATAGAACAACAGAAAACTGGTAGAATCTGACCTTCAGGAAGATCAGTTTGGATGTAGGAGAAATTTAGGAACATATGAGGCATTATAGTCTTCTTTAAAGTAGTTGTCAGTTGGCGTTTGCTGGCTAAAGCGGGCCGTAAAACACGTCAGTGCGATTTTTTTTTTTTTTTTTTTAATTTCTTACAGCAATATGCTGTTTAACCTGTTTACGCTAAGCCCAAATCACCTCTATTGCGTTGAAATGGCAATGCTAGGGAGGCAATCTGAGCACTTTATTCCCTGTATTTTTTGGCTACTTCATACACAATGTAAATGGGATTATTTGGCTTGTGTTATGATAAAAGTTCAAATAATTTTGCCCTTGTCATGTTACTGTTGAACTGTATCTTATGTTTCAGTAGCAAGCAAACAATGTCGTTCTTCTTTGTCACCTTTGTGGGTGCCTTGTACTTGGTAACTGGATGGTATGGACCCGTTATCCATAATAATTATAGAGCTCTTCGTTAAGTTTTGAAGCACAGTCTTCAAACCATTTCACAAAAGTATTGTGGTTCATCTCTTTGTGGTAGTCTGAGGTCTTCTTCGAACTAAATAATAGCAGACAATTCGGACTAAAACCTTTTGAATTTTTGACACGACCTACTATTATTCTTTTCCCTCTGCCGATCAGAGCTGCCATACTACTGCTGATGGTATTGTCTGTCCAATCTTTTTTTAAGATGTGTCCTGCATTCACCCATGTCTCATCAAGCTGGACGATATTGTCAAAATTACTCCCTACTTATCCTCTAAGAAAGTGGCATCACCAGGCTGCAGTATCTTGCCATTCCATTAGTAACTTTCTGCCAGAAGTAGATACATAGCGGAAACCTAACATTTTCACGACTTGTAACAAGAATGATTTACTACCTTGAAACAGGTCCGCTGCAACGAGAGTAGCATGTAGTTGTTTTAATATTGGATACTACTTCTTTGAATAAAATGCATATATTTGCTGTCGAATCGCAGCTTCCTGGAAAGAATCATGTTTTCTGACTCTTCTCCAGTTGCCTCTTCTTCCCAGGTGTCTCCAACTTAGATGATTCATCTTAGTCGTTTTTCGCGAATTTCTCCTAGCAGATCCTTATCACTGAATTGCAGAGAGAGAGAGAGAGAGAGAGAGAGAGAGAGAGAGAGAGAGAGAGAGAGAGAGGGGGGGGGGGGAGGGGGGGCGGCAAGAGGACCTCTTGCTCCACTGGATAAAGTGGTGGAGTGAAGTGCAGCTGCTCTGCAAATCAGTGATAAGGATCTAAAAGGAGAAATTCACGAAAAACGACTAAGGTGAATCATGTAAGTTGGAGACACTTGGGATGAAGAGGCGACTGGAGAAGACTCAGAAAACATCATTATTTCTAGGGATATATAATCCTAATGCACACAATCCGGAACCACGACATCCCAATTCAGTAGTCAACCTCTCCTCTAAACCTCTGTCCTATCCAAAGGCCTCACCTTTAGCCTTACTCCCAAATTCAACTAAACAGCCCTTGTCAAAGATTTACTATCCTATACTCGTAGCCTTTGCTGGAGATATCACTTTGCCATGAAGAAAATTAATCCTACTCCTAATGACCCAACTACTCATGACTCAAATAGAACCTTGCCTGGAACAGTTCTGTTCTCCATCACAGCTAGACCCACCTGTCCTTCCTCAAAATCACCCTCGTCAAACCTTCCAGTAATTCCTTACTTCCAACCTTGCCTCTCAGTCTTTCCTAAGAAACCTTAATCCTACTCCCAACATTACCACAGCTGAATACTGAGCCATCCGTGATCTGAAGGCTGACCGTTCCGTCGTCATTCTTCCAGCCGACAAGGGATCCACAACCGTGGTACTTTATCAGCGAGAGTATGTGGCTGAGGGACTGCGTCAGCTTTCAGACAACACTACCTACAAAGTTTGTCAAGACAATCCTATCCCTGATGTCCAGGCAGAGCTTCAAGGAATCCTCAATACCTTAGGCCCCCTACAAAACCTTTCACCTGACTCCATTAACCTCATGACCCCACTGACACCCCGCACCCCCACCTTCTACCTACTCCCCAAGATCCACAAACCCAATCATCCCGACCGCCCCATTGTGGCCAGTTACCAAGCCCCTACTGAACGAATCTCTGCCTACATAGACCAACACCTTCAACCCATCATGTGCAGTCTCCCATCCTTCATCAAAGACACCAACCACTTCCTCGATCGCCTGAAATCCTTGCCTAGCCTATTACCTCCAGAAACCATCCTTGTAACCATTGATGCCACTTCCTTATACACAAATATCCCACATACCCAGGGCCTTGCTGCGATGGAGTATTTCCTTTCACGCCGACCACCCACTTCCCTACCTAAAACCTCTTTCCTCAATACCCTAGCCAGCTTCATCCTAACCCACAACTTCTTCACTTTTGAGGGCCAAACATACCAACAACTAAAGGGAACAGCCATGGGAACCAGGATGGCCCCCCTCGTACGCAAACTTATTTATGGGACGTTTAGAGGAAGCCTTCCTGGATACCCAAGCCTGTCAACCCAAAGTTTGGTATAGAGTCATTGATGACATCTTTATGATCTGGACTCACAGTGAAGAAGAACTCCAGAATTTCCTCTTCAACCTCAACTCCTTTGGTCCCATCATATTCACCTGGTCCTATTCCAAATCCCATGCCACTTTCCTTGATGTCAACCTTCATCTGTCCAACGGCCAACTTCACACATTCGTCCACATCAAACCAACCAACAAACAACAGTACCTGCATTATGACAGCTGCCATCCATTCCACATTAAATGTTCCCTTCCCTACAGCTTAGGTCTTAGTGGCAAACGAGTCTGCTCCAGACCCGAATCCCTGAACCAGTACACCAGTAACCTAATAACAGCTTTCACATCCCGCGACTATCCTCCCGATCTGGTGCAAAAGCATCCCCCTCATCCCCCCCAAATTCAGAACCTTCCTCAGAAGAACCCCAGAACTGCCCCTCTTGTCACTGGATACTTTCCGGGACTGGAGCAGACCCTGAATGTGGCTCTCCAGGAGGGATAAGACTTCCTTAAATTCTGCCCTGAAATGGGATCCATCCTTCATGACATCCTTCCCACTCCACCGAGAGTGTCTTTCCGCCGACCACCTAACCTGCGTAACCTTTTAGTCCATCCCTGTGAAATCCCCAAACCACCTTCCCTACCTTCTGGCTCCTACGCTTGTAACCGCCCCCGTAGTAAAACCTGCCCTATGCACCCTTCCACCACCACTTACTCCAGTCCCGTAACCCAGAAGGTGTACACAATCAAGGGCAGAGCTACTTGCGATAGCACCCGCGTGATTTACCATCTGACATGCCTGCACTGTGAAGCGTTCTATGTGGTAATGACCAGCAACAAACTGTCCATTCGTATGAATGGTCACAGGTAGACAGTGTTTGTTGGTAATGAGGATCACCCTGTGCACGGCCAGCACATCTTGGCACAGTGTTACACCGTCCGGGTTATCTGGATACACCAATCTTTCAGAACTCCGGAGATGGGAACTTGCCCTTCAACACATTCTCTCTTCCCGTTGCCCACCTGGTCTCTACCTCCGCTACATTCAAATTCCCGCCCACCATCTTTAACATCTTTGACTCGGTTCTGTGGACATAGCCTCTGCCTGAAGTGGTATACCTGTCCAACGTCTTTGGTTTCTACAAATGTCTGCCTAGGTGTGTTTGCATGTGGATATGTGTGAGTGTGTGCATTTGTTTACCTTCGTTTTTGTCCCCTAAGGTAAGTCCTTCCACTCCTGGGATTGGAATGACTTCTTTTCCACTTCCTTAAAACCCGTATTTTTCCCTTTCTCCTCTCCTTCCTTCCTCTTTTTCCTGAAGAAGCTGCCAGTGGTGGCGAATGCTTGAATGTTTGAGATATATATAAAAAAATAGAAAACGGATGACTTACCCAAAGGACAGGCTCATCGACAGACACAGATAAAATCACACACATACAAGCTTTCGCAACCGTTGGTCGCTTCTTCATGAAAACGGATGCCTTACCCAAAGCACAGGCAGACACAAATATTTGTATTTGTGTCTGTCGACGTGCCTGTGCTTTGGGTAAGTCATCCGTTTTCTATTTTTAATATAAATTTATCCCACCAGGAAAGTTTCCTTCTATAATATATCATGCATTATGATGACACGTATCATAACTTTGTTGCTGGGCAGTAGATGCTGGTGTAGCTCTGTAGGTTTGTGTCATGTTCAGCATCTTAAAATTTTGTTTGTTAAAAAATCCACTGAGATGGGAAATGGCTTTGTCTGACATTTAGACTATTATAAACCCGTCAACTTTCTTTTGAAGCATTAATTCAGAAAATTAATGTTGTATGACATGACCATGGATAAACTAGAGTTTGTGTGGATTGTATTGCAAGCCCAATATTAACTTCCTTCGAACACTTCAACTGTGTACCAGTAAAGATACTGTGTGATGACTGATTGATGAGGAATACATATGACAGTATTTCGAACAGCTTGGATTTTGTATTATGTCCTTATTGTTTACACACGTTCTGGAGGTTTCCTTTCTATTGCCGGGCCCTTTTTCTTGAAATTACATATCTGTATTTAAATTGCATATGATTCATTCCATGTCAACTCATCTAGGACTCCCTGCTCGACCATCACGGGTTTCGATGAAATTTTTAGTGAACATTCACACATGTGCCCAATGATCATTGGTAAATTTCAAGGCTCGTTGAAGCAATACTGTACAAGATATAGTCAGTTGTTTGACAACATGAGCGACTTTGCGCAGGACGAGCTTGAATGTTTGAAGACTGAGTTGTTATAACTCGGGCAATATTTCCTTGAAAGAAATGACATTTGGCCATCTTGTTCAACTGTATGCATTATCTTTGTAATAATATTGAAAATAATTTTATGTGCCATATACAGCCAGAAAAATTCAGACAAAGTTGCTAAAAAAAAGACGTCCAAAAAAAGTCAAAGTTTGGCATTCTATATCTCGGGGACGAAAGCTATGGCGAACATGAATCGTGGTATTTGGTATCCTAACAATACAAGGTTCTCAAACATGAAGTTTCATTCAGGTATCGCTTTCAAATACTGAATTATCTGCAAAGTTGAACATTTTAGAAAAAGATAAAAAAATGCAGTATTTTTGACCTTATTTTGCAAATAACTATGTTCTATAAAACTTTACAAACTGTTCTGACTAGAAAGCCCATTATTTTAACTGCATAAAAAAATTGTATTTGATCATCCAACGAGGTCTAACAATGCTAGATAATTTGAATCAAAGTTGAACACGTAAATCACGGTACGAAAAAAGTGTTAAAACTTTGGATTTTTATATCTGCTAAACTAAATGCATGCTGAACATGGAAATTGGTACTTAATAGATTGGCAGGACAGGGAGATGGCATAAAAAAATTTCAGCCTCCTATTATTTTCCAATATTGTACCTAGTTGTCATAACATGACAATTTTTGTGAGGAGGTAAAAATAGGGTCTATTCATAACGTATTTTACAAATACGGTTTTCTAGTACAGCTTCGAAACCAGTCTCATATGAAACAACATGTTTTAAGGAACCACAGACACAGGGGATTAATTCCCAACATTGACGAACAATGCTACTTAAATTGAAGAGAAGTAGGTGGAAAAATAGCATTGTGAAAAAGGTTTTATCTTTTCGTTTTTATATCTCTTTAATGAAAACTATGATAAATGTGAACTTTTGCACACAACAACTTAGTAACATAAGGTTTCCCAGTGTAAAATACCATTCACATACTGCTTTCCTGATTTCTACAAAAATTAGTTCAAACTTTCGACTTTAGAAAAAATTACAAATATGTATTTCATTTAATTTGCTTTTTGATAATTTGTTTTCCATAATTTAATTAAATCTATTCTATTCACAGTTGGAATAAGCATGTTATCAAACATCCAGAAAATCATGTTCAGTTTTCCAGTGGGTGCTAACAAAATCCGAAAGACGGAAAATTTGAAGGAATCTACCATGTCAACAGGCTACACTGCAGCAACCTAATGTCCGTGTTTTGCTGCACACATTTTTTATTGTTGTATTGAAAAGTTATATCACACTTTATTGTGATGAACACTCAACCACAGAAGTGAGGTTCAGCAACCACCCTCACCTGCTACCTTATGCTTACTGTGTTTGTCCACCTCTCCCTAAGCTGAACGACAGTTTTGAATCCCTGTTCTCTGACACCGGCCCAAAAAAAAAAAAAAAACGGTGTTTTTCATAGCTGAACGCAGAGAATAGTAGACACAGTAGGTCTTCAAGTTGACCTCACAGCACTGCCTGCAGTGATGTGCCGGATTCGTAGCTCCTGTGTTGTTAATAGCGGTCCTTACAAGGTATTTTAGAATTTAGATGAGCTACTTTCTAATGTTATAAATTCTGTTTAAAATGGGTGTAAGTTTATCGATGTGTGATGTTCTAATGCCTGAATGGTGATCAAAAAGAAGTTATCCTCAATGCCACAAAGGCAACTTCTAGTAGGAAAAAAAATGGAGTCAAAATTGTGGACAGTTGGTCATAGAACTAGAACTACTTGTTGCTCTATGATCAGAGATCAAGCTTAAGGATGATGCCCAAGTCTGCCTGCACCACAAAGAAAAATACCTCAACATGTTTGATATAGCGCAAGGCAATATTGTGAGAAATTATTTATCAAATTAAAGATAAAAACCACATGCAACGTAACAAGGTCACAAGTTGCTACATTGTAGCCTGTTGACGTGGTAGATACCCTCAAATTTGTCCATTTTCAGGTTTTGTTAAAACACATTGGAAAACCAAATGTGATTTTCTGGATGCTTGATAACATGCTCATTGCAACTGTGAATAGATTCATTTCAATTATAAAAAACAAATTATCAAAAAGCAAATTAAATGAAATACATATTTGTAATTTTTTCTAAAGTCGAAAGTTTGAACTAATTTTTGTAGAAATCAGGAAAGCAGTATGTGAATGGTATTATACACTGGGAAACCTTATGTTACTAAGTTGTTGTGTGCAAAAGTTCACATTTATCATAGTTTTCATTAAAGAGATATAAAAACGAAAAGGTAAAACCTTTTTCACAATGCTATTTTTCCACCTACTTCTCTTCAATTTAAGTAGCATTAAATACAATGAAAAGAATCCCTGAGACGGATTTACGTCTCAAATATGTCAAAGACATTATTGATAGAGCTGAAGCATTGAATTAAAATTTGTGGTGCGGCCGGGAATCGAACCCGGACCTCCATGCTTACTAGGCAGACGTCTTAACCGTTAGACTACCACACTACTAACGATTAAGGCACCTCGGAATAGTCTATGTACGATTTCCCTCCACAACACAAACTTTAATTCAGCTTCTTTGTTCCAAAGATAATTGCCACTAATACTTTTCATGGTATTTAATTGATATTTATATCACCATAACAGGATTGTTCCACCATGTCCATTGCTGAGGTGCTATTCCGCTGCATGGAGAGCCTTGGCAGTAGTGGCAATTATCTTTGGAACAAAGAAGCTGAATTAAAGTTTGTGTTGTGGAGGGAAATCGTACATAGACTATTCCGAGGCGCCTTAATCGTTAGTGGTGTGGTAGTCTAACGGTTAAGATGTCTGCCTAGTAAGCATGGAGGTCCGGGTTTGATTCCCGGCCGCACCACAAATTTTAATTCAATGCTTCAGCTCTATCAATAATTAAGTAGCATTGTTCGTCAATGTTGGGAATTAATCCCATGTGTCTGTGGTTCCTTAAAACATGTTGTTTCATATGAGATTGGTTTCGAAGCTGTACTAGAAAACCGTATTTGTAAAAGACGTGATGAATACACCCTATTTTTACCTCCTCACAAAAATCGTAATGTTATGACAACTTTGTATAAGATTGGAAAATAATAGGAGGCTGAAATTTTTTTATGCCATCTCCCTGTGCTGCCAACCTATTAAGTATCAATTTCCATGTTCAGCATTCATTTAGTTTAGCAGATATAAAAATCCAAAGATTTAACACTTATTTCGTACCGTGATTTACGTGTTCAACTTTGATTCAAATTATCTAGCATTGTTAGACCTCGTTGGATGATCAAATACAATTTTTTTATGCAGTTAAAATAATGGGCTTTCTAGTCAGAACAGTTTGTAAAGTTTTATAGAACATAGTTATTTGCAAAATAAGGTAAAAAATACTGCATTTTTTAAAATCTTTTTCTAAAATGTTCAACTTTGCAGATAATTCAGTATTTGAAAGCGATACCTGAACAAAACTTCATGTTTGAGAACCTTGTATTGTTAGGATACCAGATACCACGATTCATGTTCGCCATAGCTTTAGCCCCCGAGATATATTATTTTCATTATTATTCCAAAGAGAATGCATACAGTTGTACAAGATAGCCAAATCTTATTTCTTTCAAGGAAATATTGCCCGAGTTATAACAACTCAGTCTTCAAACATTCAAGCTCGCCCTGCGCAAAGTCGCTTATGGTGTCAAACAACTGACTATATCTTGTACAGTACTGCTTCAACGAGCCTTGAAATTTACCAATGATCATTGGGGACATGTGTGAATGTTCACTAAAAATTTCATCTAAATCCGTGATGGCCGAGCAGGAAAATGTTCCGAAATTAGGTGATTTGACATGACCCACATGTTATTCTGGTATCTGAAATTTGTTGTTGTAAAAAAAGTTTTATCGCAAAGCTTGTTATGAACTACTTCAAGCTGCTATGCTAATAACTCCCAAAGCTTCTTTTCAGGTGGGCCCACAGCGTACATAAATCCAACAAAAGACACTTTAAATATTTGTAATATTTTTGTTAAGGTATTACTCAACGACTATTTATTTTGGCTTTTCATCATTTTCAAGCAATGTTTTCTGTCACAGTGTAATGTCCTTATTTTTTTATTCAGATTTTCGCTCACAGTTTTTTGCTGCTAATTCTTTTAGATGTATTTTGTACAGTTCATTAGTTGCACCTTCATTCTTTAGACAGCATAGTTCATTCCATTGACATATAATGTTTACAACACCATAAACTTATGTGTAAGAATACATATGTCACTGGAATGAACTTTGCTGTCCAAAGAACTTAAGTGCAGACAACGTTACTTGAAAACGGAAAAAAGCTGAAGTTAGTCTCATTTTCATTGAATAAAACCTTAATAAATACACTCGTGCAGCAAAAAATAATAAGTATACATTTAATACATTATCTATATTAACCTGCCCATTTGTGGCCTTTCATTTACAGACTTGCATTCAATATTCAGTGTTAGTAATTGCCCATGGTTACTGACACTCCGTGCCGGCCCCCCCCCCCCCCTCGTCCCCTCCGGAGGCCACACATTTCTTTTCATAGTACATGTGTGGCAACCATGAGGCTCCAAGCTATTGTGGCATGTACTTAATTTACATTCCAGTACTGCATTGCCTTTCCCACACCCACCCCTCCCTGCCTGTCCTCCCTCGTTCCCCTCTGCCTCTCTTCTTCATCTCTCTTGTAATAGTTGTGTAAATGCTGGGTTTGTGTTGAGTATTTTGCATTTGATTGAGATGTACAATTTTGATTATTACAGACATTACCCTTATGATTGTTGGAATGGGACGTGAAAACTGTTTAAATGATAGTACTATTTTGATAGTAAACTTTTTTTTTAGTAATTTGTTTCCTTCAGCTCCAGATCTAGGGAGATCAGGGTGTCTGCCGTGGAAGGCACTTGCAGAGAGGTGCGTTTGTCACTTATGATACAATATGGGTGCAAACAGAAGTGGTTTCCAGACCACACCACACACATGGTCTCCAAGACAAGGTGATGTGCTCCTGACAAGCAAGTGGGCTAGGGGGAGGGTCCAGAAAGGGGAATGAGAGGGAGTTGAGACCGGTATACAGTTTTTGTTCCAGTTGCAAAATGTTGTAGATCCAGCACTTACGAACTGGAAACTTAAGATATCAGTTGTTTTGTACTAATACACAGGACTCATAAAAAGTTGTCTGATCCAGAGGGTTCACCTACACTAAACATTTGTCGTTTATGTATTAACAGACTATCAAATATCGCCGAGTGGACGTCGTCCAGTGTACACCTGGTCCAGTGACAGGAAATTTACAGTGTAACCGGTTTGTCTCTAGAAGCTATATATTTTGACTTCTCAGTGCGCTTTTTCTCCAGTCCATTAAATTTTATCGTGTGCTCGCATTTTTATTTGATTCATATTCATGTTAAATATCTGATTAGTATATTATTTCGCCATATAAATCACGCCATGACAGTCGTCTATCTTTGTTTTGTGTGGCTGTTTAGCTGCCAACTGATACGCAGCAGACGCAGCCTTCTATAATTAAAACCGGCTTTTGATTAGAAGCGAGATATAGTATTTTGATTTTTGTCTGTGCGTTTTCATTTCAGTTTGTAAATTTGTACTGTGCTCATGTGCATATTAGATTCAAATTCGCGTTTTAACAAAGAGTGTAGTCTTCCTTTGAGTGCATCGCAACAGTAGTTTTTGTTTTCTCGGCACTGTAATCATGAATAGGGACTGACTGCTGTGTGCGGATGCAGTCTGAGCTGGTGACACTTCGCTCCCAGTTTCGGGTTGTGTTAACATCCGTTTCACAGCTATAAGCTGCGATCGAGGGGCATCATTATTGTTGGCAGGTAGTGGGGACCGAACGGACTCCTGTCGTCTCCGACAATCGGCCTGTGGCAGCGACATGCCCTGGTGAGCAATGAGGCGGACACCCCACCCGTGGTTGCATGGGTGGTTGCTCCAGTGCGTGGCAGGTGGCACTAAGACATTCTGGGGGACCGATCTTGAGGTCTCCCCGGTTCGCCTTGCGAACAGGTTTGAGGTGCTATCTGTTCAGGACAACATTCCTGAGCCGTATAGTGTCTCTCATCCTGAGATCACCAATCAGCCTGCAAGATCCGAGCTTTCACAGAGGGTGGGTTTGCTTGTAGTTGGGAGCTCCAACGTTAGGCGGGTGATGGAGCCCCTTAGAGATGGCTGCCAAGGAGGGGAAGAAGGCGAACGTGCACTCCGTGTACATACTGGTTGGGGTCATTCCAGATGTGGAATGGGTCCTTCAGGATGCCATGAAGGGTACGGGATGCAGCCAGCTGCATGTGGTGGCTCACGTCGGTACCAATGATGTGTGTCGCATCGGATCTGAAGAGATTCTCTCAGGTTTTGAGCAGCTATCTGAAGTGGTAAAGACTGCCAGTCTTGCTAGCAAGGTGAAAGCAGAGCTCACTATCTGCAGCATAGTTGACAGGATCGACTGTGGACCTCTGGTACAGAGCCGGGTGGAGGGTCTGAAACAGAGGCTCAGATGGTTCTGCGATCGTGTAGGCTGCAGATTCCTTGACTTGTGCCATCGGGTGGTGGTGTTCCAGGTACCGCTGAATAGGTCAGGAGTCCACTACACGCAGGAAGCAGCTACACAGGTAGTGGGGGCTGTGTGGCATGGACTGGGCGCTTTTTTTAGGGTAGAGGGCTTTGTGGAAACAGTAAATGGGCTTTCTAAAAGGGTGCAGGTTGATCACAGGAGAAATATAGATCTAGAAACTATCAGAATTACAGTTGTAAATTGTCGTAGCTGCATTGGGAAAGTACCAAAACTCCAAGCATTAATAGAAAGCACCGAAACAAATATCATAGGTAGAGAAAGTTGGCTTAAGCCGGAAAGTAGTTCAGTAGAAGTATTATTAATTGCAAAAGATCTAACTGTGTTCAGAAAGGATAGATTAGACAAAATAGGTGGAGGTGTGTTTGTAGCCGTCAAAAGTAGTCTTTCGTGTAGCGAAGTTGAAATTGATAGTTCCTGTGAGCTATTATGGGTAGACATTGTATCTGAAAAACATAAGAAGTTAATAATTGGTTCCTTTTACCGGCCTCCCGACTCTGACGATACAGTAGCAGAAAGGTTCAAAGAAAACCTGTGTCTAATTGCAAACGCATGTCAGATTCGCACAATAATAGTAGGTAGTGATTTTAATTTACCCTCAATCTCTTGGTGAAATTATATTTTCAGATCAGGAGGTAAGCATAAAACATCGTGCGAAATTGTACTCAATGCATTCTCTGAGAATTACTTCAAACTATTAGTTCATGAGCCAACTAGAATTGTAAATGGATGTCAAAACTCACTTAATGTCTTAGCAACAAATAATCCTGGGCTCATAACAAGCATCAAAACGGATGCAGGTATTAGTGAACACAGAGCTGTCGTAGTGAGATTGAGTATCGAAAGTCCCAAAGTTACCAAAAATAGACGAAAAGTACATTTGTACAGGAAAGCAGAGACAGTATCTACTCGTTCCTAACACAAAACGTAGGTGTAGACCAGATGTGGCTCAAATTCAAAGAAGTGGTATCGACAGCAATTGACAGTTTTATACCAAATAAATTAATAAAAGGAGGAGTGATTACCCTTGGAACACAAAAAAGGTCCGAACACTGATTCAAAGGCAACGGAAAAGGCATGCGGAATTTGAAAGAACACAAAATCCCCAGGATTGGCGATCCTACTCTGAAGCTTGAAATTTAGCGAGGATATCAATGTGTAATGCCTACAATACTTTTCACAACAAAACTCTTTCTCGAAATTTAACTGAAAACCCTAAGAGATTTATGGCATTTGTTAAATATACTAGAGGCAAAACACAAACAATACCCCACTATGTGATAGTAAGGGTGATCCTGCCGATGATAGTGCTACAAAAGCAGAGTTATCAAACATAGCTTTAAGAAACTCATTCACCAAAGAGGACAAAACCAATATTCCAGATTTCGAATTACAAACAGAGGCCAGAATGAGTAATGAAGTAGATAACCTCAGAGTTGTGAAGCAACTTAAATCACTTAACAAGAACAAGTCTTCTGGTCCGGACTGTATACCCATTAGATTTCTATCTGATTATGCTGGAGAGATAGCTCCTTACTTAACAACCATATACAACCACTCTATCAAAGAAGGGTCTGTACCAAAAGATTGGAAAGTTGCACAGGTCACACCTAAATTCAAGAAAGGCAGTAGGAGTAACACACTAAAATACAGGCCTATTTCATTGACGTCAATTTGCAGCAGGATTTTGGAACATATCCTGTATTCAGATATTATGAATTATCTCGAACAGAATGATCTATTGACCCAAGATCAACACGGATTTAGAAAATATCGTTCATGCAAAACACAACTAGCTCTTTACTCACACGAAGTGATGCGTTCTATCGACAAGGGTTCTCAAATTGATTCTGTTTTTCTTGATTTCCAGAAGCCTTTTAATAGCATACCTCACAAACAGCTTTTAATCAAATTGCATGAGTATGTTATATGGCCCCAATTTGCGACTGGATAGGGGATTTCTTGTCAGAGAGGACACAGTTTTTAGTAATCGATGATAATGCATTGACTAAAACAGAGGTGATATCGGGCGTTTCACAGGATAGTGTCATTAGTCGTCTGCTGTTCCTTATTTACATAAACAATTTGGGAGAAAATCTAAGTAGCTGTCTTAGGTTGTTTGCAGATGACGCCATCATTTTCAGTCTAGTAAAATCATCTGAAGATCACAACCAACTACAGAACGATCTAAATTGTAAATTGTAAAAATTGGCAATTGACTCTAAATAAAGCGTAGTGTGAAGTCGTTCACATGAGTACAAAAAGAAATCTGTTAAAATTTGTTTACAAGGTGAATCAATCAAAAGTGAAGGCCGTAATCTCCACAAACTATCCAGGAATTACGATTACGTCAGACTTAAACTGGAAAGAACATGTAGATAATGTCGTGGGAAAGGCGAACCAGAGACTGTTTTATTGGCAGAACCCTTAAAAGATGCAACAAAACTACAAAAGAAACTGCATACACTATGCTTGTCTGTCCATTTCTGGAGTATTGCTGCCCAGTGAATGATCCTTATTGGGTGGGTTTGACGGAGGACATCGAAAGAGTTCAAAGAAGGGCAACTTGTTTTGTGTTGTCACAATACAGAGGAGACAGTGTCATGGAAATAATACAGGAGATGGGATGGGAATCATTACAACAGGGGTGTTTATCGCTGCGGTGTGGTCTACTTGCGAAACTCCAATCACAAACATTCTCCTCCAAATACTAAAGTATATTATTGTCTCCTACTACCTACATAGGTAGAAATGATCATGAGAATAAAATATGAGAAATCAGAGCTCTAACGGAGAGTTTCAGATGTTCTTTCTTCCCGTGCGCTATTAGAGAATGGAATGGGAGATGAATAGTATAAAGATGGTTCGATGAAACCTCTGCCAGACACTTGTGTAGTAGATGTAGATCATACAAACTGTCTCCCCCCCCCTCTTTCCCCACACAGACTTTGTATTTGCGTAGATGAAACAGAATTGACAGACTGGGAAATTGTAGGCAAGTGCCTTCAGTATCCAACATGGCAGCATACACAGGTACACCCCCCCCCCTTTTCCTCAATCACATATTGTATTTTGATAATTTCAAGGATGTCAGGAAAGCACATACCACATTGAGTACAGATAATAACTCCATTTCATTATGTAATGGCTGTCCCATCTTAGAACTAATCTGTACTAGTGGTTTTAGAAGCATCATTATTGCTTATGCAATATAGATAGTCTTACAAAGCATGTGCGGAATTTTTATGATAAACTTACGTGAACTAAGGAAGGCAAGTTCCCGCTTATACTGTGAATTGATAAGCTACCTCTAAGGATTGGAGTAGTGCTAACTATGCAAGATCCTGCTGCTACATATCCTTGGCTGAACTTCACAGTACAGACAGTAAGGCAACTTTCAGTTGGTTGCAATCATTTGGGCCCTCAAGCAATGACATCGATGATAGGTATCGCTGAAGTTTTCTTAGTTGAACTCCAGCTCACAAATCTTATGTTGATGTATGGAAGATAACAACTTGCGGATTCACAAACTTTTTTTTCTTTTTTAGCATGTTAGTACATGCACACACTTCAATTAAAATAAACAGTGTAAGCGAAACTTACATTGAAAATAGAACATTGAAATGTGAATGTTTATCTGTCCTCAAGACACAGTAAAACGTAGACTGTCTCTCTTGTTGACTCGGAACAACGTTTTTTTTTTTTTTTTTTTTTTTTTTTTTTCCCAAGGAACGCCCGTTTAGCAGCATGGATCAGACAGCTTGTAAGTGCCCATCAACTGGGATTTGAGTGTATGCCTTAGCGCAGTCTAATACTGTAAAAATTCTTTTTCCGGCTACAGCATGGTTATAATCTTTCAAAAGTGGAACTGGATATCTGTCCGGTGTTGTGCATGCATTTAGGTCACAGTAATCACCACATGGCCACCACGCACTGTTGTTTTTAGGCACTAAATGTAATGCTGACGTCTATGGTCCATTTTGAGGACGAATGATGCCTGCCTTCAACATAATATCAAACGCTGCCCTAGCTACAGCGTATCGGTCTGGTGCCAGATGCCTGGGTAGGCAAGAGATTGATGGGCCAGGAGTGGTATTAATGTAGTGGACAGTATTATGACATACCTACTGTGGGGCTCCAGGGGACCTAGTGAGTGACAGGAACTGCATAACCATTGGCAGTTGACTGGATCACTCTGTCACTCGTGGTAGCTCATCATCAAAAACCAGTCATAGACAGTTCAATAACCTTGTCTAGCAGTGTGGCTTGAGCAATGTCCGATATTAACTGGTAATGTGCCAGAAAATCTGTACCTTTGATTGGTTCTGACACATCGGAAATTCCATGTCAGAGCACGACATAATTGTAAATCCAACTCCATCTGTTGTAGACCACAAGTATGAGTAATAGAATTATTCGCTGCCAACTAGTTAGACAGGGTAGTTGGACGGTACTTGTGTTGCTTATGACATGGTAAAATGCTGAGGTCAGAGCTAGTATCCACAAGAAATTTGAGCCGTCTTCCGATCGGTCACAAGTACATGTGTAGATGGATATCCAAGAGGTTGTACCTTTGGCTGATTATTCTGCTGTACTTACGCACAGGGTAAGTTACACTTATGTACTTGCTTGACGAACCGCTGATGGTACCAACAGATTCGGATTCGAGCTACTGGAGGATCGATTGATGTAGATCTGCTGCGAGATCTGTGGTGGAATCTTTCCTTTGAATTCCGTTCCATTAACAGACCACCCATTTGTTTGGTCAAGGTGTCTACTTTGTTCAGGAGATTTTCATTCATTTGTTTGTTCAGAGACTCGATCTTGCTCATTAAATTCTCATAATGTGATATGTTTCGTTTCATGGTACTGCCACGTCACAGCTGTGTTCATACAGGGAGCAGGCAAAATTGTGTCTTGTATGTGCTCTGCTAAACCGACTACAGCATCGAGAGACATTTTGGTCTGAGATGCCATGATAGCTTGCACCTGTGGTGGCAGTCTGTTACTCCATAAAGTGCAGAGCAGTGTGTCAGGTACAGTGTGCGTGTCAACTTTGCTTCTCAGATGTCGGAGATACTGCGATGGTTTGCGATCTTCTTGTGTTAAAACTTGACATACAAACTCTTCTTGAGATTCTGACATACACTGTATTAATTCGTTCTTGAGTCTGTGTGCGCTTCTGCTGCAGGTGAGGATGTAATAATGTCCTCTACTTCAGCAGTGTATCTATGATCAAGCTGACTGACCACAAGCGCAAAATTTGTTGTATATGTTGTCACTCCCGAACGTAGGAAACTGGCTTCCACTTGAGCAAATCAGAGTGCCGGATTTTTTGGCCATTACGGTGGAAGACGTGCTGCTAGTTGAGAGATTGTGGGTACTTCTGCCTCGTCCGTATTTCTGACTTTTAAAATCTTTGTTTTAAATCTTGAGTGTGTATTTAAAGGTTCTCTTCGTCGGAATCGTCAGGGTCACCAATGTCACTGATGTTTTCTTGATATGGACCCCAGCGAACAAATCTTGTGAATCTTGTGTTCATGTATGGAAGAAGACAACTTGTAGTTTCACGAACTTTTTTTTTTTTTTTTTTTTTTTTGTATAGTACGTTAGTACTTACATACACTTCAGTTGAAATAAACAGTGTAAGTAAAACTTGCATTGAAATAAAAACATTGAAATATGAATGACTACCTCGCGACAAAAAGTAAACTGTCTCTCTTGATGACTCAGAACAATGTTATTTCCAAGGAACGCCCACTTAGCAGCACAGATCAGACAGCTCGCAAGTGCTTCTAGTTCCTGGCTTGTGAAACTTTTGACGTATCGCCGATCAGCTGATCGCCAAATGACAGGTGATGGCTGATCGCAAATCTGTTCTGTTGACACATAGGAATGGCAATGAAACTACGGTTCCATGAGGGAATTTCTATTTCAGAAGATTTCCAGCTATGCTTGAACAAATATTTGCTACCTTGTACTGGGATGAAAACAAATAAATACAAGGAAATTGATTTCCTGAAGGAGTTAATTACATTGTACAAATTGTTCATTAACCACTCAAAGCCCACCCATAGCATGAACATGAAAGACTTGCCCCATTGTAGGTGATGTCTAAGTATGGTGCATATTTTTTTCGGATATGAGAGAGAATATTTGCTCCAAGTTTTCTTCATTATAAATTAAAACTGCATGTACAAACTTTCTGAAGTTTCAAATTATTTTCTTGGTCTTGTAATTAATCTGTTAATAGGGTTATTAATACCTATCATATTTTTTACAGGACTGAGTACTCTAGTTCATGTAAGTTTGTCACAACTTTAAGAATGTCTATAAACTGCATATAGAAAGTCCCAGAATTAAAAGACACTTTATTTCTATAGAAATATGTTATTTTGTGTGTGACAGATTTAAATGAAAACTTTGCTTTAAAACAAGATTTGTCAGTGTTGATTCATAAATTCTGCATGTTAACATTTTGGCACAGTTTGTTTAGTGCAATTTTATTACATTATTTGCTTATCATTCTGACTGTAACTGCATTAGAAGTATTGTTCATTGCATAAGATTGTGTATCATCAATAAGTGTATGATTTTCTGAAGAACTTATCAATGCTGTCATGAAATTGTTTATTTGATAAATCATGAGAGTAGTAGTATTAGGAAGGAAAAAATGTAATTATCAGTTCAAGTTAATGGGCATGGGTTACTTGGCGGTGTTTACTGTAACGAATAATATATCTATAGTCAATGTATTTACACTGCAGGGAATAGGTGTTTAAGAACACTGGGGTTTGTTTCGTTGAATTTTTAGTTAACTCTTAAATTTTTGTCACATGTTTACTTTTGTGGCTGAGTGCCTGTTGCATGAGAAATAAAATGGAACGCGTACTTAGTTTATGATCATTGGGCATGAAGGAAGAACCAACACGGTACTGTACGTATTTGCATGTATTCTTATTTGCATAAAAATACGAATGTTCTGCAGTTAAAGATATTTTCTTTAAATGTCTTCCATGTTGCACATGAAAATGGAATTCAAGTCTACAGTGACAGGTTAGTGCATCATCAGTGTAAATTATAACGCTATTTAAAAACCATTGTTGCTGAGTATTAATATTACCCACAGCTGTGGTTGTGTTAAGGAATAACATTCCACAAAAATTTAATTATACACAAAACAGTAAACACCCCACCTATTTCTATGTATAATGTTGTGATTCTTTTAAACTGTGATAAACATATGGGTCTTTTTTAGGAGGTAGCGGAAGTTCTCATGGGGGCCACACAAACATTCCTAGCAATGAAGAGTGTGGAATACGGGATGTTTGGCGGCACAACCTCGAAGAAGAATTCAAGACGATCCGTCAGGTGGTGCAGAAATACCATTATGTGGCAATGGTAAATAATTTGTTATTTCTCTCCATGCTGTGACTAACATATACCTTCTAATTACACAGTCATGCCTTTGAAGCCCTCCTGAATCCCTAAACCAGCAGCAGCAGCAGCAGCAGCTGGGCTATAGGTCTTACTACAGGATCTTATCATTCCACTTTATATTTTCAAAATTTATTCATGCTGTTCTTATAGTTCCCACCCTAATTACATACAGTGAATTTGGAAAACACTTTTCCCCATTAGAAAAGCCGAAACAGACTTAAAAAGTGCGAGAGTTAATTTAAGAGCTACTCAATAACTGAATCGCAACCTAACTGCATGTTTCCGCAACTGCAGTACTGAAGTGTCGTGATGTGTTTTCTAGTTGTTTTTGGCCACATAGTTCTTAGTACTTGTTGGTCTTGTCAATTACTTTGCATACTATTGCCCTTCGCCAAGTATGTTTTAGCTTGTTTTTTGTACTCTGTCATCATCAAGGATACATTCGCTAGTGAAACGTTAAAAATGGAGCTGTTACTATCACAGATAGTCCCACTAACTACACACCATTGAGCTGGCCTCTTTGGAAGTCAGAGAGAACACGCGTTTCTCCATTCAGTTGTGATGACAACAGTATGTTTAATATACTAGAAGGTAATGTTCAAGTCTGTGGTTGCATCTCAGTTCTCTCTCTCTCTCTCTCTCTCTCTCTCTCTCTCTCTCTCTCTCTCTCTCTCTCTCTCTCTCTCTCTCACACACACATACACACACACACACACACACACACACACACACACACACACACTGGGCACTGGGGTCAACTTGAAAGATGTAGTATATTTCATGGTGTTCATAATTTTTTTTTTTTTACCACCCTATACTTAGTCGGCTAATTGTAGACATATATCTGCTGATCTGTTTTTGAGATCTCTGTCAGGAAGTGAGAGTATCTCACTTCTTGTTTTTTTACAGTCTCAATGATGCTCATCTGTGTGAAATGATGCAGCCAAATACTTGTGATTTTATGTCAGATGTCAGAACAAATTCTTAAGATTTTCTGTGGGCCGATGTGTGGTTTAGATGGTATAAAATGACAACATGAGTGACTTGGATATTGATGGTGACAACAATACAGACTTCTGGAACAAACTTTAGATAAAAGTGAAAAAGAAACAGCAGGCAGTGAGGGTGTAATTGATCATGTTGCATTTGTGAAATGGCCACAATACGGAGGAGACTGAAAGTAAACAATAAGGAATTAATAGTACAAGAGCTATAAAAGATTGTTAAAGTTGGATTTGGTCATTCAACATTTACATTTAAAAATTCTTACAAAATGGGAGAAAATGTTTTTGTTGATGAATCTCTAACATTATGGAAAGTAAGGCTGGCAATAAAAACTTGCCTACCTACAAAAGCAACGAAGTTTGGTTTCAAATCCTATGAGACCTGCAAATCATCCACTGCATGTTTGTGGTAACTTATTATGTCTACAGAAAGATCATGGAGATGGACACAATTGTAGCTGCCACACTTCGACTGAATCAAAAGAATGTAACTGATGACTTGAAATGTATAATACTTAAGAAAGTTGAATGAATAGTATATAGTTCACAGGGTGTTCAGGTGCTGAAATAGCTGCACAAAAAGCAGGTGGCTTTTATTTAAACATTTCATAGTGTTGCAGTTGGTATAGTAATCAGAAGGGGTGACAGGGTACGAAAGGCTCAGTGCATTAAGGAATACATTCTTTTATGGACAGTGTAGACGTGAAATATCAAGAACTACAACCTTTTCTCATGGAAAGGAAGAAAGCATTTAAAGTGGTTCATCAAAATGTTCAGAACAGTGTCGAATGCTGCAATTATGTGCTGCTGTCATTTGAGCAGCTAACACAAAGACAATGTACTACTTCTCTGCAAGATTACATATATGAAGTTAATATGTGTTTAGTGAAAAACGTATTTTTTTGTTTTTGTTTATTACTTCATGTCTGTATTATTTGTGACCAGTAAATTAATTCAGTGAGAGTTAAACTTTAACCCCTTCTTGATCCATGTGACCTTCCGCGCCCCCCCCCCCCCCCCTTTCACAGCTCATTTCTTCACATCACAGAATGTGGAGAATGAATAATACTGCTTTTACCTGTTGTCAACCTATGCAGTGTATTACATGGCAGCACTGCTGAGCTCATTCTCCATTTGTTTCATTGTCATTGTGTTGTGCCTTAATTGGACTATTGATGGTTAAACACTTTTCTGTCATTTTCTGTAGCTGTAAGTATGTATACCTGTCTTTTAAACAGTGGAAATTCCAGGAAGGATTCAACAATATTTTCAAAAGGGTAGATTACTACTCCCCACAGACACGCATTGATAATTTGCAAAAAGGCACACACAAAAGGTCACTTACCTTTTGACTATTTCTGAATCTAAGTAAACTTTTAATATTTTATATGTGCCTGCCTGCAAATCATTGAGATGTTTCTGTGGAGAGTAGCAAACTATACTTTCAAAAATATACCTGTCTTTTTTTGTTTTTTTGTTTTTTTTTTCTTTTTTTTTTCTTTCTTTTAACGAAGTATGAACAAAACATTTGAGTTCAAAGGAAAAAGTGGCACATAAAGTATAGGTTGGTAACAAAGGTGGTGTTAAAAATTGTAATAAAGTAAAATTCCACTCGGTGAAATACATGTGAAAATCTTATTTTTTGTGCTCTAATAATTGAGAAGAACCTAAACTTTAATTCGATGGCAAAAAAAAAAAAAAAAAAAAAAAAAAAAAAAAATGCTCATGAGCTTAATTTTTTTTCTCTCCAACAAAAGAATTGTTATGACCTAACCCATGTGAAATTGTAATTCGGTGGCACTTTCTCTAACACAAGGAAGGCTGTGCACATGTTGCAGTGCATCATGTGTATTTATTATAGCAATAATTACTTAGCACTTAGGAGAAATCAAACTGTGTACACATTGTGCCTGCATGACAGTACAAATACCCACAGTGTCCTTAGTCTTCATTGGGAGCTACTCACCTGCCCAGCCCTGGTGGTGATTCTCCTTGATGTTGGTGGCCTTAACTCTTGTGCCTGAACAGCTCACAGAAAAGCATTTTATGGGAGAGACCCCCCTCACAGAGAAGAAGAGCTAGCCAACAAAATAATGTGCAATGTGCTGCAAGAAGATGGGGAGGGGGGGTTATGAAATTTCCATCTGGTGCAGACTGCAAAGATTATGTTAAAATATATTACACTTAAAATTCATATTAAGTTGTTGTACCTGTTTCAATCATAGTCAAAACTTCTGTAATGTGTCATTTCTGAACAAATGATTCCCACTTTAGAAAAGTTTCACTGAAACTCTGCATTCCAGTGCCATCCCGATGTGTAAACCACAAGCTTAAAGGGTGAATGGATACAATTTAAGCTCTGTTCTAATAACAGGAAACACACAACTGCTGAAGTAACTCATCAAGTGTGACACCACTTCACTGGCAAATTCTGTATGCAATACAGCAGTCATTACAATAAGTCATGGGACATTGTCAAGTTAGAGATTCAACCTTTTTTTTCAGTACCACTTATTTTGATTACTGTATCTCTTATCCGAGATAAAGGTATCAAATAGTGACAGCTTTCCTTAATGATTAAACAATTATATGTTTGTTTTGTTATTTTTTTCTTTTATAATGTAGGCCTATAAAAGTAGGTGGGTCAATCAATATGAAGTGGTCCAATTAGGGTTGCGTGACCATTTTTGAATATTTTGATTTTTTATTATGTGATTACCCCATAATTGAGAAGTTCAAATATTTATTTATCTATTTTTTTTAGTTGCATTGTTACTGAATGGTGGCCTTTTTTATTTGTAAGCGTGAGACCATTTTTCTATATGGATGTGTTAGTGATAGTTTACAATATTGTAATTGACGTGATTGTTTTTAGAAAAGTCTCCTCTAGAAAATTGTTTATTAAACAACTTACTCTAAATTCGAAAATAACCACTCAAAATGACCTCAAAAGTATCAAAGTTTTCAAAAATCCATTTTTAGGCCCAAAAATAACAACCATGTTATGCTTTATCGGAATCTATCCCCCCCCCCCCCCCTCTAGTTTGATATCATAAACTACTAGCCTTATATAGAGCAAGAACATTTACAAATGTTTTCTTAATTTTTTATGAATTTTTGAAATACAAAAAATTTTCATTTTTTGTAAAGTTTGGAGTTAATTATCTCTGGTGGGCCAGAATATAAAAATCAGATTTTTCCATAGTTTGTACACCTATATGATAGCAAAGTACTGTTAAAATTTCTACATTGATATTCGACTGTGAACACAGTTGTGCATTTTAGAAAATAAGGGAAATTCACACAACACTAAAACTCATAGCTGTAGCGTAATTCATGTGCGATAAAGGCTGGATGTAATCAATTATTATTAAAGTTAAGGTATTGTATTATAAACAAAAATGGGAAACATTATTGGAATAAACATTTATATTATTTTGACAGATTTAAAATAGATATTTTCAATTAATATATTTTCGAGATGGGATGCTCCCTAATCCTGGTGGTAAGAACACTTATTTCTTCAGAAGGCTTTTGTGATATTGAATAAGAACTTACAGTTAGACTGAAATTAAAAACAGTCAAACAAAAACAATACATCATTACTGATGAAGAGAGGACTGCCAGGTCAGAAAGAGTGAAGTTTTGGGAAGAGAAGAGGAAGCTGAGAAATCATTGCAACTAATATTGTAAAGACTGTACTGTATATGCTCCAATATTAAGTGCTCCAATGTGGGCGTAAATTATGTAAATAAAATAAATACCTTAGTTGCTGCGGTAACTTAAAGCTCCGAAAGTTTCCTTAATGTGTTTTCCATTGGTATCAAAATGTCATACAAAATAAAGGGAACATTTGTAAATGTTCTTGGTCTAAATAAGGCTAGTAGTTTATATCTAACTAGAGGGAGAAAATGGACTCTGATAAATCACTCCTTGGTTGTTATTTTTGGGCCTAAGAAGTGGATTTTCGAAAATTCTGATATCAAACTTTGGAGGTCATTTTGTATGGTTATTTTTGAATGTAGAGTATTTTATTTACCTGAAAAAGAGTCCCACATTTACCATAAAAAATGGCCACCATTCATTAATGGTGCAAGACAAAAAAAACTCTAAAAACTGTTTTGACCTTCTCAATTATAGGGTAATCACATAAAAAAAAAATCATAAGTATTTCAAAATGGTCAAGCAATCAACTAAATTTTTAATATAGTAAGGACAGTTTACAACTCAACGCAAAGACATGGTGATGAACTACGACAGGCACATACAAAAGACACACACACATACAACACTTTCAGCTATCAGCCATGGCCTTATACACTAAATAGAACACCCACGCAATCACACAGGCACACAACACAGTCATACAACCATCACCTCCGGCTGCCGCATTTCGAAGTGCGGAAGCCGGAGGTGATGGTTGTATGACTGTGTTGTGTGCCTGTGTAATTGTGTGAGTGTTCTATTTTCTGAAAGTGTTGTATGTGTGTGTGTCAGTGTCGCAGCTTGTTGCCACGTCTTTGCGGTGAGTTTTAAACTGTCCTTACTATATTATTAATTCCAACTTAATTTTTATTGGACCACTTCATTTGGATTCACTCAGACACAATTATTTAGGTGACCTTAAAAGTACTACCAAAAGTTTTTGGAATTTTGAAATGAATCTTGCAATAAAATTTTGGTATGATTCTTATGTAGTCTGTGCACACGCGTTTTTAGTTATTACCAATCAGTTTGAGAATTGACACTGTTTCTTGATAAGCCTCCTGATATGGTCTATGAAATGTAAATTTGTCATGATCCCATATACTGATGGTTGCTGTTGCTAATATGAAACAATATGCATTTGTGAAGGGGGTATGTAAGCACTGGATTGCTCACAAAGTGTTGATAGGAGAAAATGCATACACAAATAAGAAACTGTGGAAACTTTCAGAGCGAGGGACTCCTTTCTTCATCCATTTTCTTTCCCTTCAACCCTTCTGCAGGAAGAACTGGCAAGGTTTAGGAAATGGGGAAAGATATATGAAAGTTGCCCAAAGCCCATGTTTGGGAGAAATACTAGACAGGATGGGAGAAAAGACTCATTGTTAGGGACTGCACTGAGAGAGCACTGCACTGAGCTTAAAGTGGTAGGTAGGGCAATAAGCAAGACAGAAATAATGACCGATGAGTGGAAAGTTCAGTGCATTACACCTAATAGATAGGTGAGAGGAAAATGGGACGGGTAGGGGTGTTGGGAATGAGACGGGGGTAAGTTGTTAAGGAGGGTTCTTTATGTGCTACTGTTAGTGGTTTTCTGGTGATCTTTTAATTTCCGCATTTCCAAAACCATGCTTGTCCTTTTCCTCTAGATCTCTGTCATTTCCTTCAACCCTCTGGCACGAAGGGGCCACTGCCTCCAAAAATTTAAATTTTCATCCTTTGTATGCTGGCGAGATGAAAAAAGAGCCAAGTTACAGAGATGTAGGTTTATTAATTGTTGGCCATCGTTTCAATAAATTTATACAGTAGAATCCCATATTTACACTTTTCAAGGGACTTCAGTGAAATGGTGTAAAATACAGGAAAACGTAAAATGTGAGAAATAATGTTTTGAATCGTAAAATATGCTTGTTGGATCACCCTTGAATTTTTGTAGTTTGTGATATATGTACATACTAGGCAACAAAATACTTGCCAGAAAGTTTATTATATAATAAAGGTTATCCATATTTTTACTTTTTTAAGCACCAGGTGGAACTGGTACTGGTAATTTTATGGGAAATAGAAATTTTTGACGTTATTGCATTCATCATAATCGATTAGTCAGTGACCCTTTAACCAGCATTAAGTATTTACATAGTAAAACTGTCTTAAGTTCCATTCTTTTTGTATTTTTCAATGTTTTGCACAATGATATTCGAGAATTTATTTGCATTCTCGAGTGCAAATGTATGCACAAATATTTTTGTGTCGTTTGCAAAGGGTCGGCATCTCGCACTATTATCGCTTTTTTGAGGTTATAGGCCCCTAATGTACAGTGCCCTCTTCAAAGAGCAGCAAAACATACACAAGCAAACCCTCAGTCTCACCATTTATAAAACATCACAAAAAATACTTAGATAAATATTTGCATTTCACAATAAGAATAAATTCTTGAAACACTTCATTCAAAGCATGTAAAACTATCCTTTGCATAAACAAAGCCAAACTGACACTCGGTGCAGTGGCTGATGGGAACATTGTAAGTCAACTAGACGCATACTGCAAACAACGAAGCGCAAAATATATGTTTGAATAAATGCAAAGTGTCAAAAAACTTAACTGCGTAACGTTTATAAACACTATAATTTAAGGCAAAAGCCATCCCAGCATTTCTTCATGAACATGGTTTCAAAAAGCATGAAATGCGGGAAAAGTAAATATGTGGGGGGATTAATATTGTGAACATAGAAAATTTGACGGGACCGACAAAAAAATGGTGTAAATGGCAGGAATAAGTAAAATCTACAAAAGTAAAAACAGGTTTTTACTGTATGTGTCTTTGCATGCATATGATAGCAGAGGTAACAGAGGTAAAAAGCCATTGTTGTAACCTAATGTGTATCATAAACTGGCATCAGAGATTAACATGCATAATTAATTGTACTAACCCCAATACTTTTAAGTTTTAATGTAAAATAATACTTACTAAATTCTCATGTCATAGGATCCAAATTTTTATCCATAGTGTTTTATGGTAACCCCTTAAGTATTGGGGTTATTAAAATTAATTATGCATTTAACTGACAATACCGGTGTATTTTGAGCATTAAGAACTAACAAGAGCTTTTTAATTCTGTTTTCTTGTGCCATTAGCATGTAAGTCAATGTCCTGAAGAACACATCGTTGATATCACCATTAAATGTTAATAAACCTATATTCCTGCAACTAATTGTCTGTTGTTTCGTCTTATGCGCACTGTTGACGTACTTACATTGCTGAAGTGCGGTCATGTTTAAAATACTTTATATCTGTTTCTCCTCCTGCTATTTGGTGAGTAGAATTTTTTATTTATATGATTGCTGATATGACAGTAGTGATTGTAATGCTGGTTGTCGTCTTCTGTCTGAAGCTAATGTAACCGTCACACTAGTCATTTTTATACTAGTCTTATCATCTCTTCATAAGTACTTCTACTTATGTAATTCAAACCAGTTAATTGTTTTTGTACCTTGAATTGTATTTATAGGATTTAAACCCCAAACTGATGATTCCTCAATACCGTAGACTGTATCCTTTCAACCAGTTAACCAGTTCCTTCTTTTGGACAAGTTGTGTTACATTATTTTCTTTCCTATTAAGTTCTGTACTTAATTAGCTTCAAAAAGAGAAAAATGCAAGATCATAGTTTGATGTATTTATTGATGACCATTTTCAATGTGCTTCGCCATCATCCTCTGGTTGCATGTATTTAAAAGATGGAGGTGCAACATTACATCATAATATGTTCCAATACAAGTAGTCCATATTCTAACACATATTTTGATATCTTGAATAAGTGCAAAGTTGCACTTAAAATTTTTAACCTTTGTCTTTTTAAATATGTAAGGTGACCACATTCTAAAAATATATGCGACCAGAAGATGATGGCGAAGCACATTGAAACCGAAACCTTGGCTTTTTGTTATAGGAGCTAATTAATTGATCAATTAATCATTCTAGATCACCTCCACCCTGTGATGTCACATAATGTTATTAAGTATGTTCTAATCAGTTATTTGATCTACCCATACAATTGCTGACATTACTCTGTAACAGCACTTTTTAAAATCTTCCTTTACCTTATCTGAACTGCTGTCTTACTCCTTACAGGTACCTTCAATAATGGCTTCCTAACTTATTTATATTCGGTGTTAACAAATTTACTTTCATCAGAAATACTTTCTAGCTATCGTCTGTTCTGCATTTTATATCCTTTCTACTTCATTTTTTTTTCCTATACACTTCCCTCCAATGCTAAATTCATGATTCCTTGATGTCTAAGAATGTGTCCTCCCAATTGATCCCTTCTTTTAGTCAAGGTGTGCCAGAAATTCCTTTTCTCCCCAACAGTAGTTAACTAATGAGATATGTCATGTCTCCAAAACTGTGTTTCGTACAGTCATATAATTATGCCTATTACTTTCGTGGAAGTGCAAGTAATATGTTGACAATTTTCATCACAATCAGATGAACGAAATGGCACGTAAAATATGAACAAACAAAATTTGTTTTTATATATTACATGTAAGCATTACTGCACAAGATATGTGTAGAAGCAAAGAGTGTACACAATATTAACATTATGCGACATTATTAACAACACAAATGCATCAATCAGATTTTCTATATTCTTCAGTGGAGCAGAAGCAGCTGGCCACAAATAAATAAATAATTTATTAGTTTGTATATTGTTTGGCCCCACTATGAATAAGTAATCGAGAAGTTTAATAATGGAAAGTCCTGGTAGGAATTCAACAATAGAACTAGGAAAGTTTATAAATCACCGCAAAGACGTTTGTCGAGTTGCAACAGGCACATCAAAAACACCCATACAAACCAAACTTAATCTGTCAGCCATTAGTCTTCATCAGATTAAAATGGCATTCACACACACAACTGTCATCTCTGGCCGCCGCACTCAGAGTGCACAGTGCGGTGGCCAGAGATAATACTTGTATGTCTTTGAAGTTGATTGTGTGGATGCCTTTTTCCCTGATGAAGGCTATTGGCCAATAGGTTGGTTCTTTGTGCACGAGTGTCTTTTTTGTGTGTCTGTCTCAACTCAACATACCTCTTTGTGGTGAGTTGTAAATTATCCTCATGATATTGTTGACAAGAGTTTTTTCGCTACTGCCTTTAATATGTTTATGCTGCAGTTACGATCATTGCATTGTATTTCATTTGCTTAAAAAATTTGTTTTGCAGCAAGCAGTTTCACATTATTATTGTAGAGTTTTTAGTTTTTCACAATGGAATATGTATTTTTATTGTAACTTCATAAAACAGTGTTTATTACAACACGGGAAGTATAGATTGCTACACTTTACATTAATGAATCATTGAGTTGCATGGGCAAGCAGTATGAAAGGAAGGCTACAAATTATCAGCTTTTGAACTATGTCTTTCACAGTAACTAGAAAAGACACACACATGGCCACTTTCATCTCTGGGATCTAGGGTCTGGATGCAGTTGTGTCTGAGGTGAGCAACAATCTAACTTGAGGAGTAGTGAGGCTATTGAAGTGGAAAGGGTGGGGATGGTACAGATAGCAGGATAGAGGTGGAGGAAGATGATGGTGTTGCTAGAAGGAGCATGCAGGGATGTGGTGACGGCAGGATAGAGCTGCTGTGTGCAGCATCGGACGGCTGTGCTGCTGGAGGGGTGACCAGGGACGGGGGGGGGGGGGGGAGGAGGAATGGAAGGAGAATGGGGATAGATGGCATTTATAGTACTAGAGTGGATGAGGGCAGGGGATGGGCAGGTGGATTCAGTGATAGTTTCTAACTGCCTACCTGTGCGGTTCGGAATGATAACTTGGTTATATGCAACACAGATCATAGCAAGGAAATAATTAATAAATCAATATACAAGTGTGATTGTAGAATAATGTTCATTAATATTAAACTTCTTGTGTAGAAAAAGTAGTATATTGTGTAATGTTGTATGACCCAGGGTCAGTGCACTTATATGTGAGGCTGACTTGTTTTCCCACCCTTTCCTCCAGAGAAGATTGACCAATGCTATGTACTGAACCAATTGGATCCCAAATCTATATTTGTGGTCCTTTCACATCTACAACTGGCATGTATCCAGAAAGCTCTGTTACAAGGAGAAGAATGCAGTTTTGGAGAACTTCTCCTACACCAAATATTAGGTTGTTACCCTGGACAGGGCCATCCATATAAGCAACGTTCTGCCTTTTTTTCTGTTTGTTTTTATTTTTATTAAAAGTAGAGTTCATATTCATTTGACAAATAAGAATGTAGTTTTATGCATCTGACTTATCTAAACGACCATATTTTGACAAGTTCACTTTGAAATTTTGATTCTAGTGAATAATAGTAATCATGAGTAAGAACGATAAAATGAAGTGATAGGGTCAGTCAGTATCTCTCCAACAAAAATTCGGTGAAACTTAAATGTTCCACAAATTTTAAACATGGTTCATTACAGCAGTGGTGTTAGTTACTACATTATAGGTGAAATAACAGCCAGCCTATCATAAATAACTAGATTTATTAACTCCTTAGGTTGGTTTCATCAAAATTGTTTTCATCTTTGGAAGGACTTGTTGGACCATGAAAAATATTACAAGGCCAGTAATTTGTGAAACAGGTATGCATCAAAATATAACATTTAACATAGTAAACTTTATAAAAAGATGATACTCATGAAATAACATGACAATTGTTCTGAAAACATAGAGCCTAAGGGTCTTGTCAGTGTGCAGCTTATGTCGTACATCATTGTCAATGATAAATCACAAGTATAAAATGCTGAAATTCATGAATCATGATAAAATTTGTAAAAATGACACACATGTGGTGAGTGAGCTTTGTCACCAAACAGAGTTGTAAGTACAGTAGTATTTAGGGAATTACAGTAGGTGGCGCCAATTGTGGGAACAAATATGTGCATGTTTCCACTGAGTGTAGTTTGCATAAACAAGTAAATAATAGATAAAAGGTAAATGAGCAAGTACTAAGAAGAACAGTGGGATAAGTAATTAAATAAAAGAGAAGCTGATAAAATAGCAAAATAAGAAAATAACCTTTAGGTCCATCTGAGTCCATAGAACACTGCATAACTTCATGTGCATGAGAAATCTCGCTTAAGAACATTATCTAAAAACATATCCACCATGCAAGGGCTGCTCATGAGGCAAATTGCCAAAACAGGCGAATGAAACCCCCAAATAAGAGGAAGGGGTTAGAGGAAAAAAAATCCTCAACATTTTGCAATGGAGAGAAACAAAAATGTGGGTAGGGGGCATAAACATGTCGTTCATTACAGACCACACAAAATACAAAAATGTAAGAATATTATAACAGACATAGATGCAATACTGATCAGTTGTTAATCCTTTAAAAACTGTGCTTCAAAGTTGGAGTTTATCATTAAGAATACTCCTGTCATTGTTTGCTAGGTGTTTCAAAATGTCAAGTTCTTTCCACAAGCCCAATTTCCTGCCTTTAACCTCCCTGTACAAGATTACAGTATTCTCCAGGTCCATCTGAGTATGATCAGCAATCAATATATGCTCAGTAAAGATCAAATTGTACATTCTCATCTTTGTTTCCTAATAGCATTCTTTATATGTAACTTTGATGACCCTTTGTGTTTGACCTATATAATGACATATACAGAAACTGCAAACTATCTTAGAAACAACAGAGTTGGAGAAAGGATCAACAACATTTTTTTTCATGTATTGGTCAAGGTTTTTCTTTAAGCTGTAAGTTAATAGAAAAAGTTACTTTGCCGTTCTATTTTTTCATCAATAGATACTTCAATCTGTGGGATACATTACACAAACACAGAATAGAAACTAATTTTCATCTCCTGTTTTTACTAACAAGGAGATGACGCCTACTGGTCATCACTCAATTCGTCATAATTTATGGTACACTAGCTTACATGCCTGTGCTTCGCAACGGTTGTTAAAGAGGGACCTGTGTATATCATTGTTTATTAGGGTTCCGAACCTAGGTCAGCAAAAACAGATTTCTTGTTGGATCGCTCTGTCAATAAACTCAGTTCTCTTAGTCAAGATGTCAGATGTTGGTAGAAATCATTGTCGTAAACGATGAATGTTCATGAGGTTTTTCATACCAAAGTGAAATTAATTTAAATACGAACTTCGTAACGATGTTAATTCAATGTTAGGTTGGAAGGAAGGAAGAAAGCTTATGGTTTAACGTCCTGTCGACAGCTTAGTCATTAGAGATGGAGCTAATGCTCGTTTTGCGTAAGGATGGGGAAGGAAATTGGCCATGCCCTTTTAGAGGAACCATCCCGGCATTTGCCTGGAGTGATTTAGAGAAATCACGGAAGACCTAAATCTGGATGGCCGGAGGTGGATTTGAACCACCATTCTCCGAATGCGAGTCCATTGCGTTACCACTGCGCCACCTCGCTCGGTAACATTAGCTTGTATTCACAAAGTTAAAACTGCGGTGTGTAATTGTCTGTCTGGAGTAAACTTCTGAAAACACTTCTATCGTTGAGATGTATAACAGCGCCATGTATTGGTTCTGTGGTGTAGTACTAAACTTTTTATCTCTCACAGTAAGTGCATGATGAATTATTAGTTTATTGCAGTGTAGTTACTCTGTGCAGTGCTCCCTATTATCGAAAACTCAAAGAATGCTGAAAGTCTGGTAATTAAATCAACAGAGCAGTTCATGTCTTTTTAAATAAGACCTCATGATGGTGTCAATGTGCGATATAAGTCTGGGTGATCGTTGAAGGAGTGGCGTCAGCTGATCGTGTGTATACAACTTCCCATTAAATATAGTAGTATTTCCAGGGAATTCACTGTGTCAGCTGCATCGGCCATTCTTTCAGCTAATAAATGTCCCCACGTATTAAAGCATGGCCGGCCGCGGTGGCCGAGCGGTATTTGGCGCTCCAGTCACGGTCTGCACGGCCGCTTCGGTCGGGGGTTCGAATCCGCCGCTCAGTCATGGATGTTTGTGTCGTCTTTAGTACAAGATAGTTCATACATAGTTTGTAAGTTTAGGGACTGATGTCCCCGCAGTTAAGACCCTTAAGCTTTACAAACATTTGAACATTTGAATTGAAGCACGAAGTTGAAATCGACCTTGTGTAAGAGAACTATATATTCAGGAGCCGGATTATAACTCTAAGTACAGTTGTCTCTGCAAAAGAAGATGTCTTTCTCTATCTTAATGTAGTCCATACCAAAAGTAAGTAATTGCAAAATTTAATCACAATATTGTACCGAACAATTATGAAAGCAGAGATGTTTCTGATGAGATTGTGGCTCATGTGTGTGTATTATCTCTGGTGGCAGGCACAGAGCAGAAATATCTCTGGATTGAGCATTCAGATGCGCAAACAGATTTTGTGTACTCAACAATAAGATAAAAATGTCGTGATATTGGGAAAAATCTGCTAATCGCTGACTTTATCTTGGTCCTTTTTGTGTTTGGTTAAGACGGATGACTATATGTAAATGGCCCTTTTAGCGGCGCTTCCTCAACTTTCTTGTTGCTTCTGTGACACCTTTATTTAAATGTTATTTCATGTTATGTGGTTGCTCTGCAAAAAGGAGGTGGGGGTTCTTTGCAGCCAATGTGGTACAAACCAATCGCAAGAGCAAATAAATGTGTGGGAAGAGTGGATTTGTCTCAATATCACGTGGTAATTCCATCTTAATGTTGAGGAGATGCACAGAATGCAATGTTCACTCCATAGATATTTCTACTCTATGTACCATTTAGTGGTTATACCCGTCTAAAGATGCACTTCTTTTCTTTCCATAATACTGCAAAGCAAATGGGATACAGCTAGGAAGAAAAATATTTTCTTGTCCTACCTGGTTAAATTTTACTTGCAGTGGCAGCGTTTTTGTTTGCTGTCGTTGGCAACAAACTATTTGCTATAGGATGATGATTAATTTACTGACCAGAACAGTTTAAATTATTTATTTCATCATGAACTTAAAATAATTATTCACCTCATTCTACGTGACTGATTTTTGAAAAAGCATTCAACGGCCGTTGCCAACATCAGCACTCAAGGCCGCCGCCGTAAGTAAAAATGTACCACTTCTTGTAGTGTATTACACCATAGTTATGGAAATGAAAGAAACGCTGGAACGCCATAATGCCATAATTAGTTATTTGGTGTACTATGTAACTAACGACGTGTCACTTTGTCCTTTCGTGTACTATGGCGTTTTTGAGTATTCCTCAAGAGAACGCACTCAAAATGTAATGAGGATATACCGAAATCAGAAAGGGAATTACATAAATTCGATTTTCCTTGCAAAGAATTCTTAGTAAATTAGACGTGAAGGAACAGCTTATGTTTTAAATTCAAATGATACCCGCGGAAAAAAGCACTATTTTTCTTTCCATGCCATTGCAAGACATGTGGGATGCAGCTAGTAAACAATTTTTTTTTGTCGTACCTTGGTTAAAATTTACTTGCAGTGGCAGCGGTTTAGTATGTTTACGTTGGCAATGGAATTTTAGCTCTAGGGGGATCATTAATTTATTGATCGGAACAACAATTATTTATTTCATTGTCAACATAAAGAATTATTCCCGTCGTACGTGACTAATTTTTCGAGAAGGATTCTAACGCAGCATTGCCATCTATTAATTATTTGGTATGCTATGTAGCAGCACCTCTGTCGGATCTTTGCTATACTACGCTGCAATTCAAGCACAGCGTACACCAGCAACTACAAGAAGATATCTCTTCTTTCTCTGATCTGATTTTGATGAAATGAAGCTTATATTTTGCCCCAAAGTATTCTCAGTTGACCTATGAAACCCCACGAAATTTCGTATAGTATTCTTGGAGATTTGCTGAACTACAACCTACTTATAAGGATAGTATACACAAAAAACTTCAAATTAAGATATCTTTCCTTCCTCTGATCCGATTTTGATGAAATGTTACTCTCGAAACTATTCCCAATCTACCTGTGGAAACCCATGAAAATTCATGTTGTACTTTTGGAGATTACCTTAAACAAATAGACATACACAATGGCTTTTAAACAAATGGTTAAATTATGATATCTTACTTTTCTCTGATCCGAGTTTAATTATTGAAGCGTTTATGAAACCGCAAGATATGCTCAAGTTACGTGTGAAAACCCCATGAAAATTCGTTAATTAGTTTTGGAGATAAACATGTTCAAAGAGACAGACAGATATGACGGTTGTAGATAAAAAATTTCAAATTACGATATTCTTTTTTTCCGTGATCCGATTTGTATGAAACGAAGTCTATATGTTACCCCGAGTTATGCTCAAGTTACATGTGAAACCCCATGCAAATTGGTGAAGTAGTTTTTGAAATAAGAGGTTTTTAATAGTTGAACAGACAGACATGGCGGTTACAGAAAACACACAAATTTACGATATCTTCTGTTTGCGTGATCTGATTTTGATAAAATTATGCCTATATGTTGACCGAAACTTTTCCCATGTTTCCTGTGAAAACCGCATGAAGATTCGTCTAGTAGTTTTGAAGATTTAAGGGAACAGCGACAGGCCTACATTTACAGATTTATTATTAGTATAGATGTAGGGTGTGGTGTGACACAAAAGTGCCCTAAGTGGGAGCTCCAGATGGAAAAGTGTTTGGGAAATAAAAGGAAGTTTGATACAGATCTGTTACCATATGCGTCTTATCAACTGTCCCTGTGACGGTGTGTTTCGGAAGTAGTGTTTGGCCTAGCAGTAGAAGATTGGATTCATATTGGGAAGGTCACGGGTTCAACTCCACCTGCCAGTAAATTTTTTTTCTGCTCCTTCGCGATGCGTACACCTTCATATTGTTCCCGCAAGGATTGTGGGAACAAAATTGGATTAATTACAGCACACACAGAGGCATTTAAACAATCATTCTTCCCACGCTCAATACGTGAATGGAATGGGAAAAATCCCTAATAACTGGTACAGTGGGTTGTTCCTTCTGCTATGCACTTCACAGTGGTTTGCAGAGTATTGTTGTACATGTGGACTGATGTCACAATTAACTGCAACATCATATAGGTTATTTTTTAAATTTATACAAGCAAAAAAAAACGACTGACCATATATTAGGTTTTGGCCAATTTCGGCCAAAACATTGGTTTCGGCTGTAGTTTTGGTTTAGGCCAGAAATCAGCCGAATCTTTAGCTGTTTGTGAACTTATGCATGAATTCGGATCGCGTTTGGGATTGGTGGTTTAATGCCTGTAAAAATTGTATTTTGTTGTTAATCACAATATAACATAATCATATCTTATAGTGATACTCTTCCACTGTATTTGTTACAATTTAACTTATTCAGTATTGTACTTAATGGTACGAGTAATCGTATTGTTATGCTGAAAAGTTTTATTAATGTGTTTCCTTGAAAGCGAGGGGCTTTAGTAATAACCTAGGAAACATTGATTGTGTGGCACACAGATTTTCCTGCTGAGTTTGCATAAATTTACACTGAAAACAATCATACTCAGTCAGAACTGTGACGTTACTTTTCGAAATACTTCATGTAGCACTAATTGAAGTTCAATTACTGACAGAGTGAATCCTATTTGTCAGCACTTTACTATGCTTTAATCTAATTACTGTAATTAAAAAAAAAAAATAAAAAAAAATAAAAAAATAAAAAAAAAAAATGTTAGCAAAGACATACAAAAACCCAATGAAATTTTACAACATATGTACGAGGTCATAGCTGCACATGATTAAAGTCTCTAGGTGACAGGACCTAATCTGTCGTGCAGTGACTGTGCTCCACAATTTTGCTTACTATATTGATACACAATGAAAATTAAATGACTTTTATATATTCCATAATATTTTATGTATTAGAATATTATTTGGTTCAAAAATTAATAATTGAAAATAAATAATTAAATTTATGGCATTATCATCACGACAATTTCTATTTTTGGCGACTCTCAGGGCATGTAGGTTGGCCAATCCAGAATAAATTCTTCAGTAATAAATGAAATGACTTCTGATTAGAGTTAAAATTTCATAGTAACCTAGAGCCTTTATTTTACATAAATAAGTCAATCTTTTACAAAATCAAACTTTTACAAGGTTGGCTTGCTCCCACCACTTCAGATAACTAAAGACGACTAACTCTACTTTTATGTTTTAAAACATAAGAAAGAAGCACTCTTCTTTATTTGTCTATGTATAAAAGATAACTTAAATCGTTTCATGAATTATCTGTGGTTTATTAATTGACAATAAATATATTGTAAATTATTTAGTTCATTAATTATGATTTTATTTCTTAAATTAAAGAAAAAAACACATCTCCCCTACTCTTTTACCCATATATCTCCTGCCTCATGTATCATCACATCCGCCCCCGTACTTCTGGCAGATGTTATCCACATACGGCAGAAGTATCATCTTGGATAAGAAGTGGTAGGTCTTATTATTTAATTATTATTATTTAATTATTTTTAACTATGATTCATGAATAATAATAGCAATTCTATCTGTATTAAAGTTCATGTTGGCTCTTTAGGAAGGTTGAAAAATTTAACCTTTCTACTTTCAGATCACTTATATACTAACGTACATATATAAAATTTCTCTTATTTTAAAGGATCAATATTTACGTTCAATTATCTTGCAATAGACACAACATATAGTTACAAATATAAGGTCATACATCAGTCTCCCAGAACACACACAAATATATAAATATATCTCCACATATACAGAAATAATTACAAATTACATACATTTTATGTCCATGCCACAGGACATTATTATCTTTTTACCTGTTAGGAGACATTTTGCCTAAACTCAGTTTATTCGCCAAGGGGCACTTTCTTTAAGTTTAGATTTCTCCCCTGGATGAATTTCAAATTGCACCTATTGGCGTCCGTGAAAGTATTTTGTCATAGTCGTCACTGTGTCCATCCGCACCAGTACTGGCACCTTAATTCTATCACGTGCCAGAGATTATTGTCTCTGCCTACTAGTGTCCAAAGTTGGCAGAACACCACCAAAGTGCGTGATATACTGGGCTGGCGCACCAGATTTAACTTTACAGCATGTGTGTGTACATCGTATCAAGCTTGGACCTGGGTGTTGATAGTGTCGCTTGCTGTTTCCTCATGGTTTGGATTATTGTCTGGATTACTCGTCGTGGATAACCTCATTAACTCTGTCATGTCGTGCATCAAGGTGTATATACAGGTAAGCCTGTTTGAGATTCACTCAACATAACACCTTCTAACACTGCACATGTGACAAAACACTAATTGCTCGTCGTGTTTACTGGTCTCACATACCCTCTTTCATTTACTCAATAATTTTGTTATGTTCACTATAATTTCAGTTTATGACCTTTAGCTAAATAGCACTGCTAACGTTTATTTTTTTATTTATTTTTATTTTTATTACTGGTTCACTACAACAGACACTGTTAATTGTTATTTCACATATCACTTATGACATTATTTTAAACCATTTAACATTGTCTTATGGTGAGTACTTTGATTAAATTTTGTAAATATCTCCTGAATTAAATTCTTTTGTTATTTTTCTTACAACAATAAATATCTGCATATCAAATAATGATACGAATATTATAAAGGAAAAATTCCTAACAGGAAAAATATATGTAAAAAAATATAGATGAAGTCTACTTACCAGGCACAGGCAGTGATAGTAAAACAAAAGCGTGCGCGCGCACGCGCGCACACACACACACGCACGCACACACACACACACACACACACACACACACACACACACACACAAACACTAGCTTTCGCAGCCTAGCTGCTTTGTCACGCAGAAGGGAAGGAGAGGGAAAAGGAAATGATGAGGTTTTTAAGGGCGTGGGTAAGGAGTCATTCCAATTCCGGGACAGGAAATACTTACCTTGGGGAAGAAAAAGGAGGGTAAACAAATACACACACACACACACACACACACACATTTACACAGACAAGGTGTACTTGCATTTATGTAAATGTGTGGGTGTGTGTGTGTATTTGTTTACCCTCCATTTTCTTCCCCAAGGTAAGTTTTCCTGTCCCGGGATTGGAATGACTCCTTACCCACGCCCTTAAAACCCTCATTATTTCCTTTTCCCTCTCCTTCCCTTCTGCCTGACGCAGCAGCTAGGCTGCGAAATCTTGCATTTGTGTGTGTGTGTGTGTGTGTGTGTGTGTGTGTGTGTGTGTGTGTGTATGTGTGTGTTTATTTGTTACTATCACTGCCTGTGCTCCTTCCCCTGGTAAGTAGACTTCATCTATATTTTTTTACATATCAAATAAGTTTGACAACAAATGATACAAGGTTAGTTTGGATGTTAACAATACCACAAAAAATTACCAATTCTTTTGAGATCATTTTGTTAGCTGGTTAACATTCAAATCTATTTACAGTAATATTAACATTATATTGTGTATTGCAGTTACATTTGAAACATTACAGACAATTGTAAAATTACTTTATTTCTTTGATTTGAACCAACTATTCATTTTAATGAGTTTCTTGACATTGTCATCACACCTAGAAAAAATAAAGAGGAAATCTCTTCTCTTTCAGATACATGAATTGACTTAATCTGTGTCCTCTTCTGCTGGTCATTCATACATAGAATGCTTAACAATGCAGGCATGTTAGTTGGTAAATCATGTGGGTGCTATCACAAGTGAGTCTGCCTTCAATCGTGTACAATTTCCGGGTTACAAGACTGGACTAAGTGGTGGCGGGAGGGTGCATAGGGCAGGTTTTACCCTGGGGCCAGTTACATGGGTAGGAGCTTGAAGAGTAGGGAAGGTGGTTTGGGGATTGGAGGGGGGGGGGTGAAATGTGTGTGCGCTTCCCAAACCACCTTCCCTACCCTCCGGCTCCTACCCATGTAACCGCTCCCGGTGTAAAATCTGTCCTATGCACCCTCCCGCCACCACTTAGTCCAGTCCTGTGACCCGGATGTTGTACACAATTAAAGGCAGAGCTACTTGCAATAGCACATGATTTACCAACTAACATACCTGCACTGTGAAGCGTTTTATGTGGGAATGACCAGCACAAACTGTCCATTCGCATGAACGGACACAGATAGCCAGTGTTTGTTGTTAGTGAGGATCACCCTGTGGCTAAGCACGCTTTGGTGCACGGCCAGAACATCTTGGCACAGTGTTACACCGTCTGTGGATACTCCCCACTGACACCAACCTTCAGTACTCCGGTGATGGGAACTAGCCCTTGAGCATATTCTCTCTTCCCGTTGCCCACCTGGTATCAACCTCCGGTAATTTCAAATTCATGCCCACCGTACATCATCATCTTTGACCCTGATCTCTGGACAGAGCCTCTGTCTCAACTGGCATCTCTGCCCAACCTCTTTGCTTCTTACGTATGTCTGCCTTGGTGTGTGTGTGTGTGAGAGAGAGAGAGAGAGAGAGAGAGAGAGAGAGAGAGAGAGAGAGAGAGATTGTTTTTATTCGTGTTTCTGTCTGCGTACCTGCCTTTTTGCATGGTAAGTAAACCACCCTACTCTATATATTTCCTTCTAGGAATTTTTTCCTGTAATCGATGTATATATATATCGGTCTTGTAAATATCGTGTAAATAGTTTTAGTTCCGCATAAATACATCGTGAATAATTCATTTCAGTTTACACTGTGTAGATAATTTGTAAATATCTTCAGTTTTATAGTTAGTCATTGTTTAGTACCGTGATGGATATGTGGTGTCACGATTTTGTTGTTTTACTCCGTTTGTTTACATGTACTATGCCACAGCAGTCACACCCCCACATTTACTCTTTGCTAGCAAACAACTTTGGTCTTCAACTGTCGACAGTCCACAGTCAGTTGTTCACTCCATTGACTCAATGTTCATAAACAGTACCGCTAATTAATATTTAATGCCACAGTGGAACTGAGCTGATACTAACTTTGTAGGGTGTGTACCGTTCCGTTACATACATGCAACATGTTTTTGTCTAATCTGTTTCAAGTGTCATATCCGTGTTACATAAATCGTCCACAGTATTCTTAAATACCGCGTGATGCAAAAAGAATATTCTTTTCCGCCATTATCAAATACTCTTGTTTGTTGGTATTGTGGATTTCCACTCCTCAAGTTAGAAATTGACCCCACATCATAAATGAATTTGCTTACACTTGTTCTTAGATGAATTTTTCTTTCTTTGGGTTCTCGCAAGTGTGGATTGACATCTAAATACATATTTTGGCACATGTCTGGATACATTTTCTTCTGTTGTTTGATTTTATATTGCTTGTACATTTTAGAACGTGGTGAGTGAAAATGAGATAATATCGGAATTGTTTGTTTTTAATTCTGCTATTGGATTTACATTTAGCGAGCATATTGTTACTGGTTATTGTGTGTCTACATCGGCTTGTTTGCTACATTTTGTTATCTCAGTGTTAGTACCTCGCTGTTCAACTTTTACTGAAGCAGTTTCTGGTGACAATTGTTCTATGGGATCTATCAAAGGATTGTGGTTTTCTGTCAGTTCGTTTATATTTCGTTCAATTGAATTTGTTGGATGTTTGACTAATTTTTTTGCAGTTTTGAGGCTTTCGCCATCTGTTAGTATTCTGTCCACCTGTTGACCTGAGTAGTCTTGCTGTAAATTTGATCCTTCATAATTTGTATTCCTCTTGGGCATATTGTGTTCCAAACTCGCCTGCATGTGAGCTAACTGTTTTTGTATATTTGTCTGCAAATTAGCAACAGATTCATTTGTTGCCATTTGCCTTCGAATTGCTTGCATTTCTGCATGCATCTTGTCTGATTGTTTTTGCGTCTCAGCTAACTGAGTTTGCATCTGTGCTTGAATACTGGCAATTTTTTCAAACAACTGTTTTTGAATCTGTGCTGACTTAGTTTGCATTTGTTCAAATAACTGTTTTGCCCAGTTGGGCGCACTTTCAGCAGCAGATTGGTTGTCTATTTCGCGCCTATCCTGTGTGAAGTATTAGTCAAGATATTATGTGTAATTCGCATCTCTGTCGACCTGGGAGTTTGCCATTCATTTAACACAATCATATTCACATCTTGTGAGGTCTCATTATCCACCTCACATTGATGTTCAGACATTTTCTCTGTCTAGGTGTGTTTGCATTTGGATATGTGTGAGTGTGTGTGTATTTCTTTACCTTCCTTTTTGTCCCCTAAGGTAAGTCCTTCCACTCCTGGGATTGGAATGACTCCTTTTCCACTTCCTTAAAACCTTCATCATTTCCTTTTCCCTCTCCTTCGCTTCTGCCTGATGAAGCAGCTAGGCTGCGAAAGCTAGCATTTGTGTGTGTGTGTGTGTGTGTGTGTGTGTGTGTGTGTGTGTGTGTGTGTGTGTGTGTGTGTTTATTTGTTGCTATCATTGCCTGTGCCCCTTCGCCTGGTAAGTGTACTTCATCTATTTTTTACGTATATTTTTCCTGTTAGGAATTTTTCCTCATTAATTATAAAATTCTGAAGTGCCTCTGGTTATGACAATAAGAAAGATGGGTTCAAATGTTTTATTATTGACTTATAAATTTTATGCTGTTGACACATCAATGTGCATGCACACCGTTTTACTATCTAAAAACTTGTAACAGCAGTGAATTCATGTAAAATTACTACTGGTATGTAACTATGTAATTGTAAATAGATAAGTTTTTTTTGCTATTATGTATTGCAGCTCATTTTGTAAAAAAAAAAAAACTTTATGTATCAGGTCTGAAGATGGTGTCTAGCATGCTGAAACCAGTAATGCAATGAAATGAAGATAGCGATCTTGTCTGCAAGCCTGTTTTTAATTATGCTTTTATTTCTTAAATTAAAGAAAAGATCCATCTCTCCTACTCTCCTTTTTTATCCATATATCGCCTGCCTCATGTATCATAACGTTACATATTAATGTTAGGGTAAAGTGTAAATTTTATTTCTGTGTTATAGCGTCGTCAGCAATAAACATATCTTGTTTGGGATCTCGAACTTCATTTTGAGGACACCACCCTCTTCCAACAACTTAGTATTTTTTCAGCTCTTCTTCTTTGAACTTTTTTTGAAATGCAAAGTGCAATGAGAACTGTGTGGGGGGAAAATGACATCTTCACTAATAACAGATTCAAGGTATTCGTATGCACTGGCTTACAAGTCCAGCTTAAGGAGTATTTGGCTTAATATGTTCAACTGCCGGATGGAAAGTTTAGGCCACTAAATATGCATGCCTCTATGTTATCTTCTAAGGACTTCTGGTTAGGCTTACACACAATCAAGATGGGTTAGTACGGGGAGAGGGGGATCTTGTAAAATGGAGGACAACTAGTGATTTGCAGTGTAATGTAAATCTACTGAAATCTTAACTTCATTTAGTTAGTTTTAGTGATGGTTTTGGCCGAAACTAGAAGAGAAGCCTAATACAAATACTGTATTCGGTTTCGGCCGCAACTTGTGTTTGTTGGACTGTACTTTTTTCAAGTGCCCTGCGAAGTACATCAAGTCAGCAAATGACATTTTAAATATTCATTCCTTTTTAATGCAGCATTATTATTATTTAATTTATTAGTTGTTATTTAGTGACTGTGACCATTTCAGTTTTTCACTATTCTCAAGTCAACTTTAATACATACAGTAAATATACATACAGATACACAAATATTTCTGAAGGTGTAATTGATAGTAGTTGACCTGTACATTTACATTCCCTGATACAACAATACCCTGAAGCGCTTTTTCTGGTAGTTTCTGTGCTGATATTTTTTTAGAATATATTCTGAGCAAGTTACTACATGTATTTGCACTTTTATTATTTTTGCAGCACAATTTACTCCAGTGAAAGCAAATAAATATAATACTTTTGTTATCATGGAACATTATGTAGAAAAGGCACTGAAATTCTTCCAAAATAATGATATCAGATCTATACAACTCAACTCAACCCAACTGTCAGATTCAATGCAAAAATTAAACAATTGTTGAAAAAAATGTGAAGCATTTCAGATCAAGATGTACCGCAATATCACACATTAAGATGAATTCCCAAACACCATCCCTATGAGCACAACATAGAATATGTGAGGAACTGATCCCGATAAACCCTATAATTAACTGCATCAAAAGCCCATCCAATAAATTAAGTAAGAAACTAAATACTTTAATAAGTAGATTATATGTGTACACGAATAAATACACAGTACAAAATGCAAGGGTATTAGCTCACAATATAAAAGGCACACATTCCTCATGGAGGAAAGTTTATACAATTTGAATTGCTAAAACTATCACAAAATTAGTTGGAATTTAAAAACAAAATTTACAATTAATTAGATAGAACAGCAATGGGAAATTACGTTGCAGGAACAATTGCTGATACATTTATTAATAGATTAGAACAACAAATCTTCACTTTCAACTGTGTCACTTCAAACAATATTATGTACTACTACAGATATGATTACACCCTGCTACTTGTGAATGGAAATGAAATGGACATGAAAAATTCACAAAAAAGTTACACAGCTAACATCCAGAAATAAAATGTACAATAGAAACGGAACAAAACAAATCAAAAAACTTCTTGGATCTAAAAATAAGCAATGATAACTGCCATAGATTTGAGATTTTTAGAAAACCTACCACAACAGACAGTATTATCAACAATACCTCATGTCACCCAAATTCACAACGCATCCAACCAAATACACAGATCGGAAAGTCAGAAAAAAATAGGAGATAATAGAAGAAAAAAGCCCTAAACCTGGCATAAATACATGTGTTTATATATGTGGGCCAAATTGCAGATAAAATTAACAACATATTCCAAGAAACTAAAATAAAAATGGTTTTCCGCACCAACACTATATCAATGAAAATTTAGTCAGGTAAAATGAAAGTCCCAAATTTATCGAAATTTCGAATTTATAAAATCATGCATGAAGGTTGTAATCAATTTTACATTGAACAAACATCTTGAAACTTCAAATTAGATTTAAGAAACATACACAAAATTGCAAAAGTAATCAATCAACATTATTCACATACATATGTGACCATAAACACAAAGCAGAATGAATAGAAAAAGCAATGAAAATTCTACATTGTGTACCAAAGAGAATCATATTGAGTGTTTTCATAGAACTCAATATATATCCCCACAGATGCATTTTTCGACAAAATTCTTAACGAGAAAGCGCAAATTATATTTTAAGAACTATTGATTTAAATTAAAATGATAACTTTCAATACTTCAAACAGTAAATAACAAAGATGTTTAAATTATATCACTGAAAACAAGCATAGAATATTATGATATTTGTTTACAGCAGAAAACTATATATAAAGTAGAAGAGATTTACTTACCAGGCGAAGGAGCACAGGTATGTGACAGTAACATAAATGAAAAACACACGTGCGCGCGCGCGTGTGAAAATATTGCTGTTGATTCTATGCACCCATAGTCACATAAATTAGCTTTTTCCCATTTCTTCATTTACGTGCCTTAACATAGCCTCTGTCGCCTACTAACGTACATAAAAATCTTGGCCATACTCTGTTGAAAACTTTCGAAGATCCTTTCTTTAACTCTTGCATTTATAAGATAGTTGTTTACAATAACTCTGTTAGGTCAAATAGGAAGTGTGATCCAAGCTAGATATTAAGAACATCTATTAGGAAAGAAAGTTAATAATGTACATAATTCAGACTTTGCTGACCATGCTCAGAGAGAGCTGGAGGATACTATAATCTTGCGAGAGGAGGTTGAAAGCAAAAATTGGGTTTGTGGGGAAAACTTAAAATTTTCAAGAACCCAGCAAACAATGTGAGTTCTATTCTCAATGGCAAATTTCATCTTGGAGGCAGGCAGTTTTTCAAAGGCTGCATGTTGATATCATTTGTGTAGACTAAATACTAATCAGTACTGGTTCCAGCATGATATTTGTTTTTCTCAAAATTGTTATATTTTTACATTTTTTGTATTTTGTGTGGCCTGTAATGAAAAATATACCCCCCACCACCACTACCTATTTTGCTGCTGTCTGATGCAAAATGTTTGTGGATTTTCTCCTTTATATTATTTAGGGTTTTTTCCCCACCTGTTTTGGCATTTTGCAGCACAAGTGTCTCTTGTGTGGTGTACACATTTTTAGACAATTTTCAATATGATTTCTCACACACATATCAGCTGAACCTGAAGGTACTAATTTCTCATTTTGCTATTGTATCTGCATCTCATTATTTCATTCTTTACCCCACTGTTCTCATTAGTACTTGCTTATTTTAGCTTTTACCCATTATTTACTTGTTTATAGAGACTACGCTCAGTGCAGTCATGCACACGTTTCCACCATCAGCGCCAACTAGCGCACTTTACTAAGTACTGTAGTTCCTACACCTTTGTTTGTTTGCAAAGCTCGCACGTTATTAGTGTGTTATTATAACAACAATATAATGACAGTTTACAACTCTCACGCGCGCGCGCACCCCCCCCCCCCCCACACACACACACACACACACACACACACACACACACACTACACTACACTTAAGATATTGATCATTGGCCTCTGATTTGGAGTGTGGCAGCTGGAGATGACAGTTACGTGTCTGTGAAGACTGCTTATCTGATTGTATGAATGCTCTCTATTCTGAAGAAGGCAAAAGGCTGATAGCTTAATTGTTCCATGTTTGTCTCTTTTTGTGCTTATCACATGCCATTGTACATCTTTGCATTGAGTTACAAACTGTCCTTATTATATTGTTGAATTCTAACACGGACTTTCCATTATTTTAAGCCATTTAAAAAAAATTATCACATGAATTTTAGTGTTTTATGCTTTTGTTTTGTTGTTGACAATGATACAAAACATAATCTGCATATTGACGAGCCTTTGGCCCTTATGTTTTTTATTGCCTAAGTGTTTCTTTTGCATATTACTGGCCTTGTGTAATATTTGTAATAGGTCCAACAAGTCCTTCAGAAGAAAACTACTTTTGTTGAAACCTCGATAAAGGGTTAAGAAACCTAATTATTTGCAACTGGGTGGCTGTTCTTTTACCTATAATCTGTACCATAAATATTGTTTATTGTAAAAGGCCTTATTCTAGTACTGATGATTACTCCAATGATAGGTAATAATGATTTTTTTTCCAGGATACTGAATTCCCTGGTGTTGTGGCACGGCCAATTGGTGAATTCCGCAGCACGGCGGATTATCAATACCAGTTGCTACGCTGCAATGTCGATCTTTTACGGATTATCCAGTTGGGGCTGACATTTCTAGATGAGAATGGCAAGACACCTGGTGGTGCCTACACAACTTGGCAATTTAACTTCAAATTCAATTTATCGTAAGTTAAAAAATATTATCCAGTAAATCTAATCTTGTTTGTTTATGTAATTTATAATATGTAAACTATGCCCAGCACTAATATTATGATTGAAGTACTGAAAGAAAATGGAGTTTTACAAATTTCTTTGGCTCCCATGCAATTTTGTAATCTAATCTAAAAACTTTGAGAGGAAAGTAGTCACTATGAGATTACAAATTGCTACTGCTCCATGGTAGGGATTACGTTTTCCAATTGTTGTTGTTGTTGTTGTTATCAGTTTTTATGGTTATTGTTTGTCTTTGATGGCATGAGGGAATGATTGTTTGCTGAGAAGAATACTGGCTTTTTATGCTCAATGTAATACTCTTTTCAAATTTTTTACATCAACTGTTGGGGGGGGGGGGGGGGGGTCATTCAAATCACCATTTGTGTGAAAGTTCTAGTATTAACTCTGTAACTGAGACTTCACAGAGAAGAGTTTTGATGGGTCTACTCGATCTGTGAACATTAGTAATGGCCAAGTAATTGCCAATCAAGAGTACAAGAAAACAGTGTCATTGTCATTGAGATCATCTCCATAGTTTGTTTGATATTTGAAGAGACACCATTAATAAATGTCCTTTCTGACCAAGATGTACATCTATTAACACTGAAAGATACCACAATAGATCCATTTCTAAAAGTGCCAAATAAATTATTTACACATTACAGTCAACTTGCAGTGCAAGCAATTAAAATCTTATTTTGAGTATTTGGCAATATGTATTCACTACAGATAATTGGAGTGGCAAATGCAATATGTTTCAATCGCTGCTCCTTAGAATTGGTTACTGGATACTTTTTCATTTAAACTTTTGCTGTAGACAGTAAACTAACATGGTTCTGATTGACTGTCTTTCATTTTTTGTAGGGCAGAAAAAATAGTTCCAAAAGGTAGACAATATCATAATTTCTACATGTGTGTATTTGGAATTACTGGTATATCCTTATGATAAAGAGTAAAATTCTTGGGACAAACTTGAGTTGGAACCTGCAGACCATTGATTTTATATTTTGGCAAGAAATAAAGTGCGTTAATAGGAAGTACTCTTAGGTAGAAAAAGATGTATGGTGAATAGCCCTGAACACTGTGTTGGCTGTAGCTCAAGTATCTCAGAATCTAACTCCCTCTCCATATATTATCTCGTGATTTCGTTTTTAATAATACTGACTCATGGGATATGGAATAACAACATTCATCCAATAAAAAAAAAGTTCATCCAATAAAAAAAAAATTACCCTTTCTATAATACTGGTTGTACACAAAGACCGGGAACACTTTCAATTATTTATTGCACAAGAACCAAACAATGTGCAGATATCATACATATGTCATTTTGAAGAGAGATCCTGAAAGTTCTTTTTTTCATATCTACCACCACACTGTAATTTGTCAAGTCAGCGTTAGTCGCAAACGTGGCGAATTCAGGTGCTATACGTGGCACAGAGCGGTCCCTGTTGACAGGCAACACTCGCGGACAGTGGTGTGCTGGAAAACACACTCAAGAGGCAGCAACATGTCAAAGTAGGAATATCCAGTGACAGTGCTATCAGCCAAGAAGAATGCTGTTTTCGACATAAGGCACAGAAAACATTTCCGTTTGGAGAATCATGGTTAAATTCAATGAACTTGTGTGGGTGCTTTGTACCCCAGATTCAACAATTATGCCTGTTCACTCTCCCATGAGTGTGAAAAGTGGCTTCGTTGCTAAAAAGTAAGTGATCAACAATGCCATCCCCATCCTCTTTCAACTGTTGTGAGAACAAAACTCAAAACACTTGTCTTTGTCCCCATTGAACTTCTGCACTTCTGCACTAGTTTCATAGACAGCTTCTGTCAGAGGACTTTCCATACAGTCATTGGAGCAATATGAATGTCTTTCATACACACTCCACATTCACTTCACTCTCACTGGGATTTTGGGGGGAGGGGGGGGGGCAGGATAAGTCAGTTGTGAGCAGCATTTGGAGGCAGTGCTTGAGAGAGGAGGAAACGGAGTGAAACAGGATATGACACAGAAGGAAAAAAGTCCGCTGGACATATTGGCATGTCTGGGATTGTTGGACAATCTGATGGAGACTGAGGAGTGGTGTGATTAACAAGGCGAAGGGGATGTAAGTGTGGCATGGTATTGGGTGATTATCTGACTGACATGTTTACAGGTGAATGGCAGCAGGTCAGCCAGTTCTGTTCGTTGCGTGTTTCAAACTTACACAACTCAACTTTCACTGCTTGTGCCCTGTGACATGACATGCACTAAGATGACAGTCAACCGTGTGTGACCCGTATCGTGTTCCTCCGTGTGCTTCTTTATGTGATTTCGAAAAGTTCATGCTTTCTGTAGTGTGATTTGCATAATGAATTCCTTTTCTCTAGCAGTGTTGTGTTCCCAGCTTTTTATTAAGCTACCATCGGCTTGTGTAGCGAAGTGTGATGACCGTGCTGTATTGCAATGTTGTTAAATGCCTGTGTAATTTCTAAAGGGGAAACATAGATGTTCTTACATGTGATGTCCCTATTTTGCTCTTTGCTTTTTGTATTTTTTAACTGTGGACCCAGATATTCTGCCGTGCTGTCTGTTACATTTGGAATGACAACTACTATATGAGCTTATAACTGCACTGTTAAACCAAATTTGAAACAACTGGACCACCACACTGAGCAGGCAGCTGGTCAGGAACCTGTTATGAAATGTTCTTATCCATACCTGATATCATTTTGCCCATTATGAGTCAACGAAATAGTCGAAAAATTAGTTGTCGTGTAATGTCACATAAGGTATATTGCGAAATTAGTGGTAAGCAGAGTAGTTGTTATACATTAGTGAGGTTTGTACAAAGTTGTAAAAAAAAATTGAAGCCCTAGTCTGAGCCTAAGAAGTTGCCAGTTAGGGTGGCCACAGAACCTTGAAACCCGAAAAAAGGATTGAATTTGAAAAAACCATGTAAAACCTGGAAAAGACCTGAATTTCAGTCAGAATTATGAATTTTTTATAATACGTATCATTTCATTTTTGTATACAAAAATATTAAAAAAAAATATGTATTTTTTAAATGAATTCATTCAATAGGCTACACATTTTGAGCTATCTCAGGTCCTTGTCTTGATCTCAACATCTTAAACCATACAACTTATTGTAATTTCTTTCCCATTTTGGCTCTGTGTTTTAAGGAATGCAATGTTATCACCATGTGCAACTGTGAGGAACCACACCTTTAATGAAACCAAATCTTTATTTACAAAAATTTTCATGTTTCAGTGAATGACACCACCATTCTATCTTAGACACTACCTCAGTATTAGATTTGTTTTTCACAGTTAGTCTGGTTTGGCAGCGAGTGCCATATCCTATGCTAGTTCTTCAGTCTCTGATCAGATGTTTTTGACAAGTGAGGGATCAGGAAAGCAGGAAGACCAAGTCTTGATCATTGCTTGCTACTTATGGCAGCACATTATCCTGTGGCAATGTGCCTGTTGGCAAACACCAAAAGGCTCAAACATCTCAAGAGATGTAACAGTGGCTGGTTGATGTATCACTAATGTAGGAATGGAATGAAATACTACAACAAACCAAAATATTGGATGCAGTTCCAATATGGTGATGCATAAGGAAACATGCACTCTCTCACCATTGACAACAAACGAATCACAATCCTGCCTGTACCATCACAATGTTAGAGTTAGAGCCAGGCGACACTTTCATGTGAAACCGTTGCCTTATGCTTTGCTATACTGGTTCTGCACCCAGTATTTTGGTTTGGGGTAGTATTGGATTACACTTCTGCCCTTCTAGTATATATTGCTGATACAGGAACCACGCAGAATTACATCTCTAAAGTGTTGGGATCTTGCCAACAGCTGTATTGCAACAAAATAATACACAACCACAAGTGGCATGCTATGTTCAAGACTTCATCACTTATCAGATTGCACTGCTTCCTTGATCTTCCTGTTCTACCGATCTCTTGCCTATCGAAAAGTCTTGGCAATGTTTTGGGATCCACCACCACACCAAATCAAATGTGGCAATATGTGGGCTCCCTAAGGGGACTCAGTCCTTTATGGAGTATTTGGGTGGCGAGCAGGGGCCCTGAGCTAATGTAGTTTTCCTTACTTCTTTAATTCCTGGACTGTATTTCCTTTGCCCCTCCCCTCATTTCCCATTCTCACTCCTTCCCCTCCCCAGTGGGGGACTGATAACCTTAGCAGTTTAGTCCCCCATGCCAACCAAACAACCCAACTCACAATATGTGGAAACAACGTATCGTGTTATACCCAAACAACACATCCAGAGCCTCTTAAATTCATTGTTGCGGCTAGTAGTGGTGGCTATAGCCAGCAGTGCTGACAACATCCAATACTGAGTTTATATTCTTGCTCACTTCACATGGGTGTGTATTTTCAATCAACTGATCTTCATACATCTCCCAAATAAATTTAGTTGTGATATCAGACTCCTTCTTTGTGTTGCCTTTTGTGAGACCAGTAGTGTAAATTCAACCATGTACCATTAAATGTGGAGTATGCTCTAACTGTGCAAACCTGACTTACTGATTGATTACGCTGTACATGGTGTACATTATGGAACAACATGATTCAGCTTGGACAGTATATACATTAAAAATATGTGACTTGAAATTTAAAGTGTAGTACGTTTGCTGAAGCTATTGGAATAAAAAATAAGTTATGTGACAACTTGGAAAATGATTCATTTTATCTGGAAAAAAAGCCCTTGAATTTAAAAATTAAGATATGGTGACCACTTTGCTGCATTTTGATGAATTATTTCAATAGTGTGTGCAGTGTTCTGTGAATCATAATTTGTTTACACCGCACAGCTGCAGTGTAACCAGCAGCAAAAGCCTCCTTAGCTGTGTGTATACAGCATGGATTCCTAATCTGCAGAACTTCTCTTTCTCTTGCAAGTGTCACTTTGAGTGAACCAAATGTACTACCTCATGTGTGGAAACCCCCCAGGGGGTCACAGTTCTTCCGTGAGTGTGCGTGGCGAGCACGGGCCCTCGAGCTAATGCAGTCTTCCTTCCTTTTTTAATTCCCGGACTGCATTTCCTTTCCCCCTCCCCTCTGTTCCTATCCTCACTCCTTCCCCTCCCCACCGGGGGACTAATAACCTTAGCAGTTTAGTCCCCCTATCCCAACCAAACAACCCAACCTATGTGCAGACTTGCTAATTCTAAACACAATTGTCTAGTAAGCTTCTGATTTTAAGATATTGAGCGCATTGTCTAATCTGAACCATCTTAAATAGACATTGTTCTAGTTGCAGACTCAAATGGTGGTGGTGACAAGGGATGTTTTGTTAGACTCTTGGCAGGTGGCAAAAGTAGACCAAATAGCTGTCAGTGCATTGCAGGGGTTCCCCAAGCATCTTAGACCCCCTATAGAGTCATAATGTGTTGACACTGACAATGCTTGGGAGGAGATGTTGAGGTTCGGCGTACCTTCACTCAGCCCAGGCTCTGCTGGTTCACATCAGTTGTTGTACTGTCTGCACTTGGTGTTACTTAGGTTTGTTGTGTAGCTCTCGTTCCATCCATTGGGTGAGGCAGTGGTCCTGTTACAGTTTTTATTTGCTGCATCCTTGACTAATTTCCTTGCACTTAAAAGCTATGTGTGAGGTCTGCCCTGCCATCAGATATGTCAGTTGTCACCTGTTTGTGACAACTAGCTGCGGGTGAGTGTTGGATGCTCCCGTGTTTGACAGGGTCTTGGAACTGTCTGACATTCCACACATTTTGCACTGATATATTTTACTTATTGCTTGGGTGACTGATGGAATTTAAAGAAGTTTGGGAACTATGGTTAGCCTCATTAAGTTTTGTATGATTTCTTGCTTTATCGTGTATTGCAACAGCTGTTGTCAGGTTGGCTCTTAAAGTAAATAGCATGCTCTGTTGAGTGCAATTCTCTGTCTTTGCACATTAAAAGAATGTGGAATGGCAAGTTGGGATGTTAAGAGGTCAGTTTGCAATTATCACAAATATTTTTGGCTTACATATTGTGGATGAATTACATTAAATGCCTGCCTATCCCCATTCATCAAGAATTTAACACCTGTGGTCAAGCAACTCGCTGTTTCATGAATACCGTAGGCCTTGTGAGAAATTTCTAGGAATGTGTTTCTCTTAAACTGTAGGTAATACCTAACATTTTGCCATCTTTGCTCCATTCCTTTCTCATTGTATGACATTTCATGGCAGAGGTGCAGTACTTGAAAGATAAGGGTATTTTCTCTCCTGTTTATCAAGCTGATAGATCACTTGTATTGCCCTCTGCACCTTTCCTTTTGGATTCTTGTGCCAGCTAATTGAAAATGTATGCAGCAGAGTATTGCACACCTTTATGCACAAGAGTGAAGGTGATTTGATTGAAATCAGATTAGATTTCTTTCTAGTATAACTGAGTGAAAGCTGCTAACATAAGGGAATAAGCTGATACAGTTAATGAAAATATGTATTGAGAGGCCCATGTCAGAATTTCCATACAGCTGATCTGGGGTAAACAAGATGTTGCCCAAATAAACTGTTTCTCATCATTTTTAATCAGAAGAGTTACCCTTGAAATAACACGATGCATCATAAGTGAATAAAAATAAGCAAAGTAGAATATTTTCAGTGTTGAACTATCACTTATTTCAAATATTGTTGTAATGGTAAATAAAGCAGTTTATAGTTCATGAAAAAGTTATTGAATGTGGGGTTTTAAGACAATTTACTGTATATCTTTATACCTAGGAATTTCAACTGTTCATTCATACACACATTCTAATTAAAATATCAGATTTTGTTGAATTGTTTGTTAAATACTGTAAAAACTTAGTCTTCCTGTGATATGTCTCAAACTGTATTATTTCATGCTGTGTCAATACTTGGTGTTTTTAGTCAGCAACCCTTTAAAGCACCCATATCATGTTTAGCTGACCTTTTGAACATTACAGACCTCCCAATTTTCCACTAAATCCACAGTGGAAACAACCCCACAACACAGTTTTTAATGCCCCCCCCCCCCCAATTAAAGTTCTATCTAAAGGCTCCTTCAGTGATGGATTATACCCCACTACTACTTTTTTTTTTTGAAGGAAAGGTATGCAGATAGATTTGCAGCACAGTAATGGGCAACCACATGGCATCCTCTTAAGCAAATTACAACCTGTTCCCACAGGGATCACATTCCTGTGGGAGACCTAGGTGCAAGGTCTACCCAACCCACAAATACAGCATTTCCTGTACCAGCCATGTTACAGTCTTATCCTACCACTTTAGTCATGGCCACCTGTGAAAGCAGCATGTCATAAGAGAGCTCTGCTACAATCATCACATAGCATTTTGTTTTGGTATGACTACCAACCAGTTGCACACAAGGATTAATGACCACTAGCAAACTATGTTCAATACTGGATTGGACAATCTTGTGGCACAGCATGCAGTTGAACATAATATGTGGGCTTTCAGTGGTAATGTCACAAACTGGACCATCTAAATCCTACCCTACACTATCAACTCTTCTGAACTGCATTGGTGAAATGATCATTACATCATCGTCTTTGCTTCCAAAATCATTCTGGTCTTAATCTATGGTTATTATTATCCTCTCATACTCCACCCAACAGTTTAACCTTCTTCACTCAAACGCATCCTCCCGATTCTGTGCTCTCACTCTAATTGTGTTTTATTGTCTGTCAGCACACTCGTAAGACTTTTCCTTCTCTGTTGTCTCCTTTTCCACTTCCTGCTTCCCTCCTCCCCTCCTCCTGCCCTTGTTTCACCCCAGTCTCAAAGCTGAACCTAACTGCCTTATCAATGCCAAGTAAAAACAGAAGGAAAACTCTATAAAGAATTTGAGGTCAACCGCCAAGGATTATGACAGGGTGATGTGTTATCTACACTACTCTTCAACATAGTGTCGGAAAGAGTAATGTGATGGGTGGAGATTGATAACCTAGGTGGCATCCAAAAGACTCAATACCTGGGAGTGCTGGTTATGGAATATAGCAGTATAAGAGAAGAAATGCAATTGATTGTTGCTGTGGGAAATAAAGCTTACTGGCCAAAATCAAGGTCCAGTCATGCAGCCTGAGCAGAAAATCAAAGGTGACTATCGAACAGCCATCAGATTGGTGGTAAGTATGTCTTGGAAACATGCACAAAAACTGTAGCAGAAGAGGAACACTTGAGAAGATGAGAGAAGAAAATATTAAGAAAGAATTTTAGAGCCATGTACGAGGTGGTGCAATGGAGGATACAGGGACATAAGGAATTTGAAGAACTGTAAATAACATTTAATTAGTAACTGAAATGAAGTCCAACAGCATTGCTAATTTAATGACATGATGCTGTCACATTCTGTTCAGAGATAGCAGTTGTTTTCTGTTATCCTCAACTGTGGTTGGCTTGAAGTACATTGTGTTATGATTTACATCTTTTGTAAGAAAGCATCTACTGGCTTTTAAAAGTAGTGCTTTGATTAATGATGGAAATTTTCCACAGAGATGATGAATTATTTTTCAAAAGAGGTAGATTGGCTGGACAGTACTTATCTTTGTGGTGTACCACCGATGGTCACACAAATAAAGAAAAAGGATGAAAAAGAACAAGCTTTCGGAACAGAGTTTCTTCTTCGGGTAGGAGAGAAGGGAAGAAAAAAAGGTCTTTAATTACCTTCCCCTTCCATTTCCATTCCTTTTTTCTTCCCTTCTCTCCTACGCGAAGAAGGAACTCTGTTACGAAAGCTAGTTCTTTTTTGTGAGACCACTGACAGTACAGCATAAAGGTAAGTACTTGCCAGCCAATCTATCTGTTTTGAAAAATAATAAAGCTAGTGTTTTGTTCAACCATTTGATTGTGAATATGAAGATTAGGCTTGTGGTGTTACTCCTAACTAACAAGTAAACTCAATTTCATCTATAAATGTTCCACCACAAATTATGTCATTATTATTTGTGTATTCAAACAATGAAAATTGCAGGAAGGATTCAACAATATTTTTGAGAAGGATAGGTCGATTACTCAACACAGAGACGTCCGATGAGTCGCAGAAAGGCACAAATAGCAGATAACAACCTTATAGCTTTTGGCTGTTTAGGGCTTTGTCGGTTAGACACACACACACACACACACACACACACACACACACACACACACACACACACACATATACACACATACACTCCACTCACTCTGTGCAGATCGGCCACAGCGGCCGGAGATGGCAGTTTGTGTGTGTGTGTGTGTGTGTGTGTGTGTGTGTGTGTGTGTGTGTGTGTGTGTGTGTGTGTGTATCTAACTCATGAAGGCCTAAATGGCCGAAAGCTACAACTTTGTTATCTGTTATTTGTGCCTGTCTGCAGCTCATTGGACGTCTCTTGTGTCTTTGATTCATTTCTTTTGGATTACTTAGCATGCATCACTATTTTGTAATTCAGTGTCAATAGAAGGCCTTGTTCTGTTGGTTGAATATTATTTCTCCATCTGTTTTTTCACATAGCCTATTTTTTCCTTTACATATTTTCATTGCTGATTCTATTCTACATCTACATCTACACAGGATACTCTGCAAACCACATTTAAGTGCCTGGCAGTGTGTTCATCAAACCACCTTTATACTATTTATTTCCCATTCCATTCTCTAATAGCATGCAGGAAGAAAGAACACCTGAATCTCTCTGTTCGAGCTTTGATTTCTCGTATTTCATTCTGATGATCATTTCTACCTATGTAAGTGGGAGTCAACAATATATTTTCGCATTCGGAGGAGTATGTTAGCGATTTGCGTTTTGTAAGTAGCCCGCGCCGCAGCGATAAGCACCGTTGTTCTAATGATTCCCATCCCAGATCCTATATCATTTCCGTAATGCTCTCTCCCTTGTATCGTGACAATACAAAAAAGAGCTGCCCTTCTTTGGACTCTTTCGATGTACTCCGTCAAACCCACTTGATAAGGATCCCACACTGGGCAGCAATACTCTAAAAAAGGATGGTCAAGCGTAGTGTTTGCAGTTTCTTTAGTAGTACTGTTGCATCTTTTAAGGGTTCTGCCAATAAAACACAGTCTCTGGTTCGCCTTTCCCACGACATTATCTACATGTTCTTTCCAGTTTAATTCTGAAGTAATAGTAATTCCTAGATATTTTGTGGAGTTTACGGCCTTCACTTTTGATTGATTTATCTTGCAAACAAAGTTTAACGGATTTCTTTTCATACTCATGTGGACGACTTCACACTTCTAATTATTTAGAGTCAATTGCCAATTTTTGCACCACAGTGATATCTTATTTACATCATTCTGCAGTTGGTTTTGATCTTCAGATGATTTTACTAGACTGTAAATGATGGCGTCATCTGCAAACAACCTAAGAAAGCTGCTTAGATTTTCTCCCAAAATGTTTATGTGAACAAGGAACAGCAGATGACCAATAACACTACCCTGTGGATCACCCGATGTCACCTCTGTTTTAGTCAATGCCTTACCACTGATTACTACAAACTGTGTCCTCTCTGACAGGAAATTCTCTATCCAGTTGCAAATTTGTGGGTATATATCATAACCATGCAATTTGATTAAGAGCCTTTTGTGAGGTACAGGGTTAAAAGCCTTCTGGAAATAAAGAAATATGGAATCAATTTGAGAACCCTTGTCGATAGCACTCATCACTTCGTGTGAGTAAAGAGCTAGTTGTGTTTCACATGAACAATATTTTCTAAATCCGTGTTGACCTTGGGTCAGTAGATCTTTCTGTTCGAGATGATTCATAATATTTGAATATAGGATATGTTCCAAAACCCTGCCGCAAATTGATGTCAATGAAATAGGCCTGTAGTTTAGTGGGTTACTCCTCCTGCCTTTTTTAATATAAGTGTGACCTGTGCAACTTTCCAATCTTTTGGTACAGAACCTTCTTTGAGAGAGCGGTTGTATATGGCTGTTAAGTAAGGAGCTATCACTTCAGCATAATCCGGTAGAAATCTAATGGGTATACAGTTTGGACCAGAAGACTTGTTCTCAAGTGATTTTAGTTGCTTCACTACTCCAATATCATCTATTTCTACATCACTCATTATGGTGTCTGTTTGTAAATTGAAATCTGTAATATTGGTTTTGTCTTCTTCGGTGAATCAGTTTCTAAAAGCTATATTTAGTAACTATGCTTTAGTAGCGCTATCATCGGCAGGTTCTTCCTTATTATCACGTAGTGAGGGTATTGTTTGTGTTTTGCCCCTAGTATATTTAACATATGGCCAAAATCTCTCTGGGTTTTCAGCCAAATTTTCGAGAAATAGTTTAGTTGTGATAAGTATTGTAGGCATCTCGCATTGAAGTCCTCTCAAAATTTTGAGCTTCTGTGTAGGATCGCCAATCCTGGGGATTTTGTGTTCGTTTAATTTTAGCGTGCCTTTTCCATTGCTTTTGCATCAGTGTCCTGACCTGTTTTGTGTACCAAGGGGGATCACCTGTGTACCAAGGGCGATCACCTCCTTCTTTTATTAATTCATTTGGTATAAAACCATCAATTGAGCCACGTCTGGTCTACACTTACATTTAGTGTTAGGAATGAGTGGAAGCTGTCTTTCAAGAAGAATGTATTTTATTTCTATATGCTTTCCTGTACAAATATACGTTTCGTTTCTTTTTGCTAACTTTGGGACTTTCAATATTCAGTCTTGTTACGACAGCTCTGTGTTCACTAATACCTTTATCTGTTTTGATGTTCATTATGAGCTCAGGATTATTTGTTGCAAAGAGATCAAGTGTGTTTTGTCATCCATTTACAATTCTAGTTGGCTCATGGACTAATTGTATGAAGTAATTATCAGAGAATGTATTGAGTACAATTTCACATAATGTTTTATGTGTGCCTCCTGATTTAAAAATAATTTCACCAACTGATTGAGGGTAAATTAAAATCACTGCCTACCATTATCTTGTGAGTGGGGTACGTGTTTGTAATTAGACACAGGTCTTCTTTGAATCTTTCAGCTGTTGTATCGTCAGAGTTGGGAGGCTGGTAAAAGGAACCAATTATTAACTCCTTACGATTTTCAGGTTCAACCTGTACCCATAATAGCTCACAGGAACTATCATCTTCAATTTCGCTGCACGAAAGACTACTTTTACAGAGATGCCAACCATTACGAATCAATCGTAATAATTATAAATTTCCCCCAAAAATTACGAATGACATAGTTAAAATTATGAGTTTTTTGATTTTTTTGTTCATTCATACAAATTTCTCAAGAGGGTGAACAAGGGAAAATCATTGTTTACAATCTGAATTCTCAACGTTATTTCTTTTCACATTTTTCGTAAACAGTTTGTGTACTTGTGTTTTTCAGTAGATTTTTGATGACGTTAAATATCATAACTGTAAGCTAAATGACTTCAGTCATCAGTATTAAGCGGTGTATCTTGCACAGTTTTTCTCTTTGCTTGTCATATGACGACTGTTTTTATTCTATACAAAAACATGTTAATATATCCTCAAAGAAAGTCCAGTTGAAGATAGGTTTCTTCAACTTGCTGAAGTTGCTTGATGCATCCCAGCTTAAGTTCAAGACCTTTTCATCTGTAGAATATATGATTTACCAGTTGCCTAAGATTCTGTCAGCAGAAAAAAAGAATCTTAGGGAACTGAGTTCATTTACCCTCAGTTTGATGGATTCTCTTTTTCAAAAGGGTGAGAGAGCTGACAGAATTTGGCATGAAATGCTTCAGGAATAATAAAGTACCGGAGTAAGCTTATGATGGTTATTCTTTTAGTAATTTGTGGAAAGAATTTTTAGTTTGGTGTGGAAGAGTAAGACTGACTGTAGAGCTCTGTTAGTGCAGAAAATGCATATGACGTCACAACAAAAATGTTACTTTCAGCGAACGGGAACTGCTAGCAGCTAAGGGGACAACTAAAGTATTCACTTCAAAAATGGAACCCGTTTCAAATATGTAGTGCCGATCTGACATGATGTAGCGCTACTATAAACAAGGAACTGTTAAGTGCTATGTTGATGGAGAAGATTTATGATAAACAATAAGGATTTTATCAGTGCACTTTCAGCAAACAGGAGCAGTTAAATGACAACTGGAGTTTTCAGTTAAAAAAAAAATGGTTATTGAACTTTTTCACTTTTTCCGTAATGTCTTCTTTAGCGATGCCAATGCATAAAACCCCCTCCCCCCTTTCCCACTGACAGCACTGCCTGGCCTACTCAGCCATTACTAATTTCAAAAGTTGGCATCTCTGCTTTTGACGGCAACAAACACACCTGTCCTTTCTGAACACAGTTAGATATTCTCAAAAACTTCTGCTGAACTTATTTCTGGCTTGAGCCAACTTTCACTGCTTATAATGATGTCTGCTTCAGTGCTTTCTATTAGCGCTTGGAGTTCTGGTACTTTGCCGACACAGTTAAGACAATTTACAACTGTTATACCAATAGTTCCTAGATCTACATTTCCCCTGTGATCCAGCTTTACCCTTTGAGACTGCCCATTTTGTTTTTCCCCGATGCTCTCTATTCTAAAAAACCATCCAGTCCACGCCACACAGCCCCCGCTACCCGTGTAGCCGCTTCCTGCATGTAGTGGACTCCTGACCTATTCAGCGGAACCCAGAACCCCAGCACCCGATGGCGCAAGTCGAGGACTCTGTAGCCCACACGGTTGCAGAACCGTCTGAGCATGGAATGACTCCACCTGGTATGCACATTGGCCTTCTTCCCCTCTAAGGGGGTCCATCACCCGCGTAACATTGGAGCTCTCAACTACAAATGAAACCACCCTCAGTGAAAGCCAAGATCTTGCAGGCTGAGTGGTGACCTCAGGATGAGAGACACCATCCTATTCAGGAAAGTTGTCCTGAACAGATAGCGCCTCAAACCTGTTCACAAGACGAACCAGGGAGGCCTCGCAATCAGTCCCCCAGAATGTCTTGCGCCTCATGCCACGCACTGGAGCAACCTCCCACACAACCATGGATGGGGTGTTTGCCTCACTGCTAGCAGTATCAGGGCACGTCTCTGCCGCAGGCCGAGCGGTGGAGACGACAGGAGTCAGTTCGGTCCCCACGAAAGGCCAACGATGACGACGCCCCTTGATTGCAGCCTCCAGCTGTGCGTCCGAGGTTAACACAGCTTGGAGCTGGGAGCAAAGTGTCACCAGGTCAGACTGCATTTGCACATAGCAGTCACAATCCCTATTCATGAGTACAGTGCCGAGAATTCAAAAACTACTGTCGCAATGCACTCAAAGGAAAACTGCACTGTTTGTTTGTTAAAATGTGAATTTGAATCTAATATGCACGAGAGCACAGTATAAATTTAGGAACTGAAATGAAAATGCTCAAACAAAAATCAAAATACTATATGTTGCTTCTAATCAGAAGCTCGTTTCACTTACATAATATGAAGGCGACTTCTGCTGCGCGTAGGCTGGCAGCTAAACACACACACTCAGTTTAGCTTTCAAAAATATAATGAGAATAGGTTGCAACTAACTCCAAAGACTATTCTCAAGCTCCAGACGTGCATTTTATACCTTAGCTTGCAGCCACAGTCTTTTTATAAAAGACACACATTCATTTATCACACAAAAACAACTCGCTAAAACACATATCGAGGCTGTGGCCAAAAGCTAAGTCGCTGTCAGCAGCGCAGCGATTCTCTCTGTGATGAGTTAAAAGTTATGTACTGGTTTGTATTACTGTTATATGGATGTAAATTCTCATCATCAAGTGGCTTGAAATGTAAGCATTTAGAAAGATGCCAATGTACTAACTTTTGGAAGCAGGGTTTCCTTCTGGCAGAAGAGAGAAGTTTGGTATGGTACGAGGCTGTTAAGGTGTAAGGTTACTAGGTACATCAGTTATTGTATAATTGAACTTTACCAGTCTTGCATTGTTAAACATCGCCAATCTCTTTTCTTACATTACTTTCTTCTTGTTGTGATTTTTAAGAATCCCATTACTCCGAAGCATAGCAGTTACATGTTTGGTTCCGTCATTTGCCATTGAATGAGTAGAATTTTTTGCCATATTATTTTTTTCTGTTAATTTATCACATTCGTAGACACATTTATTGATATTGCCAATGGCTCTGAATAGAAGTGTTACATTGAAGCCGAGTTGTTTCACAATAGCACCAGTCATGAATGGATATTCTACATTTTCAACAATACCTCTGAATGTTTATAATGACATGCTTTCAAATGTTAAATGATACTCTTATGAGCTTTGTTACAGTGTTATTGTTTTTGGTTTAGGGAAGATATGTATGCTCAAGACAGCATCGACCTGTTGCAGAATTCAGGTATTCAGTTCAAGAAACATGAAGAAGAAGGCATAGACCCTTTAGATTTTGCAGAGCTTTTAATGACATCTGGCATTGTACTAATGGATAACATCAAGTGGCTATCATTTCACAGGTATGTTCAATAAGATTAAGTAGAATAATTTGTTGGGTGTGAAATAACCTTCATTTGTTGTGGTGTAAGTTTGTTTAGTCTGCAGAATTTGAATATTAACATTTCTGGAGGTTTCTGTGAATACCAGTGTTACAGCTCCAGTAATCCTGAAACAAATTTTGAATTAAGTGATTGTAAGTGTGTTGCTTGAAGGGGAAGGTAGATAATAACATAGTGCACATTTTCAGGATCTGCACACTATGCTGTCTAGCATAAAACTGAGCTGACTGCATGGCATGAACCGTTTGGTGTGAACAGCAAGCTTACATAGGTTAAATTTACCATATTATAATAAGTGTGGTCCATTATGAGAAGTGGGTTCATTGTATGCGCTCTTAATATTTTACATATAGTTCTGAAGGACAAAAGACACTGCATGAAGTTCACATTTTGTTATATGCTTACTTTGTGTGCTAGTTATTTAAAGATATATATATATATATATATATATATATATATATATATATATATATATATATATATATATAGAAGGAGACCTTCCAGGTAGGAAAATGGTATAAAATAAAGATTTTTGACTTACCTAAAGTACAGGCTGGTCGATAGGAACACTAAACACACACAAAAACACACAACCATTCGAGCTTTCGCCACCAGTGGTGGCTTCTTCGGGAAAAAGAGGGAGGAAGGAGAGGAGAAAGGGAAGGATACGGGTTTTAAGGAAGTGGAAAAGGAGCCATTCCAATCCCAGGAGTGGAAGGAGGTAAGTCCTTCCACTCCTGGGATTGGAATGGCTCCTTTTCCACTTCCTTAAAACCCGTATCCTTCCCTTTCTCCTCTCCTTCCTCCCTCTTTTTCCCGAAGAAGCCACCACTGGTGGCGAAAGCTCGAATGGTTGTGTGTTTTTGTGTGTGTTTAGTGTTCCTATCGACCAGCCTGTACTTTAGGTAAGTCAAAAATCTTTATTTTATACCATTTTATATATATATATATATATATATATATATATATATATATATATATATATATATATATATTAGAGAGGAAAAATTCCTAACAGGAAAAATATACGTAAAAATAGATGAAGTACACTTACCAGGCGAAGGGGCACAGGCAGTAATAGCAACAAATAAACACACACACACACACACACACACACACACACACACACACAAAAATGCTAGCTTTCGCAGCCTAGCTGCTTCATCAGGCAGAAGGGAAGGAGAGGGAAAAGGAAATGATTAGGGTTTTAAGGAAGGGGGTAAGGAGCCATTCCAATCCCGGGACAGGAAAGACTTACCTTGGGGGAAAAAATGGAGGGTAAATAAATGCACATACACCCACAAATTTACACAGGTAAATGTGTGGGTGTATGTGCATTTATTTACCCTCCATTTCCCCCCCCCCCCCCCCCCCCCCCCCCCCCCCAGGTAAGTCTTTCGTGTCCCGGGATTGGAATGGCTCCTTACCCCCTTCCTTAAAACCCTCATCATTTCCTTTTCCCTCTCCTTCCCTTCTGCCTGATGAAGCAGCTAGGCTGCGAAAGCTAGCATTTGTGTGTGTGTGTGTGTGTGTGTGTGTGTGTGTGTGTGTGTGTGTCTGTGTGTTTATTTGTTGCTATTACTGCCTGTGCCCCTTCGCCTGGTAAGTGTACTTCATCTATTTTTTACGTATATATAGACACACACACACACACACACACACACACACACACACACACACACACACGTAAAAATAGATGAAGTCCACTTACCAGGCGAAGGAGCACAGGCAGTGATAGCAACAATTACACACACACACACACACACACACACACACACACACACACACACACACACACAAACACTAGCTTTCGCAGCCTAGCTGCTTCGTCAGGCAGAAGGGAAGGAGAGGGAAAAGTGAAATGATGAGGGTTTTAAGGAAGTGGGTATGGAGTCATTCCAATCCCGGACAGGAAAGACTTACCTTGGGGGGAAAAAAAGGATGGTAAACAAATACACACACATCCACACATTTACACAGGTGCAAGTACTCTTAGGCAGACATACTGTAGAAAGCAAAGAAGTTAAGAAGTTACACAGAGATGCCACTTGAGGCAGAGGCTCTGTCCAGAGAACCGAGGCAAAGATGTTAAGATGGTGGGTGGGAATTCGAATTTAGCGGAGGTTGAGACCAGGTGGGCAACGGGAAGAGAGAATATGCTGAAGGGCTAGTTCCCATCTCCGGAGTTCTGAAGGATTGGTGTCGGTGGGAAGTATCCAGATAACCCGGACGGTGTAACACTGTGCCAAGATGTGCTGGTCGTGCCCCTAGGCGTGTTTAGCCACAGGGTGATCCTCATTACCAACAAACACTGTCTGCCTGTGACCGTTCATGCGAATGGACAGTTTGTTACTGGTCATTCCCACGTAGAACGCTTCACAGTGCAGGCATGTCAGTTGGTAAATCACATGGGTGCTGTCGCAAGTGGCTCTGCCCTTGATTGTGTACACCCTCCGGGTTACAGGACTGGAGTAAGTGGTGGTGGAAGGGTGCATAGGGCAGGTTTTAAAACGGGGACGGTTACAAGGGTAGGAGCCAGAAGGTAGGGAAGGTGGTTTGGGGATTTCATGGACTAGGAGGTTACGGAGGTTAGGTGGGCGGCGGAAAGACACTCTCGGAGGAATGGCGAGGATGTCATGAAGGATGGATCTCATTTCGGGGCAGGATTTAAGGATGTCGTATCCTTGCTGGAGAGCCACATTCAGAGTCCGCTCCAGTCCCGGAAAGTATCCGGTGGCAAGAGTGGCACTTCTGGGGTTCTGTTGAAGGTTCTGAATTTGGGGCGATGAGGAAGTGGCTCTGGCAATTTGCTTCTGTGCCAGATCACGAGGATAGCTGCGGGATGTGAAGGCTGTTATCAGGTTATTGGTGTATTGGTTCAGGGATTCAGGACTGGAGCAGACTCGTTTGCCATGAAGGCCTAAGCTGTAGGGAAGGGAACGTTTGATGTGGAATGTATGGCAGCTGTCATAAAGCAGGTACTGTTGTTTATTGATACGTTTGATGTGGACGAATGTGTGAAGTTGGCCATTGGATAGATGGAGGTCGACATCGAGGAAAGTGGCATGGGATTTGGAATAGGACCAGGTGAATTTGATGGGACCAAAGGAGTTGAGGTTGGAGAGGAAATTCTGGAGTTCTTCTTCACTGTGAGTCCAGATCATGAAGATGTCATCAATGAATCTATACCAAACTTTGAGTTGACTGACTTGGGTGTCCAGGAAGGCTTCCTCTTATTTATGGGACGCTTAGAGGAAGCCTTCCTGGACACCCAAGTCAGTCAACCCAAAGTTTGGTATAGATTCATTGATGACATCTTCATGATCTGGACTCACAGTGAAGAAGAACTCCAGAATTTCCTCTCCAACCTCAACTCCTTTGGTCCCATCAAATTCACCTGGTCCTATTCCAAATCCCATGCCACTTTCCTCGATGTCGACCTCCATCTATCCAACAGCCAACTACACACATCTGTCCACATCAAACCTACCAATAAACAACAGTACCTGCATTATGTCAGCTGCCATCCATTCCACATCAAACGTTCCCTTCCCTACAACTTTCCAAAGAGCTTTTTTTAAACACTGCTCCTAACAACAATACTGTTGCTTACAAAGATGTGTGACAGAACATCCTAGTGTGTCCCTGAGAGCTACAAAATCAGGAATCGCTTCTTGGCTTTTGGCAAGATACCTCTCTCTCTCTCTCTCTCTCTCTCTCTCTCTCTCTCTCTCTCTCTCTCTCTCTCTCTCTCTCTCTCTCTCTCTCTGTGTGTGTGTTTTTTAATTTTTTTAATTGTCAATCATAGAATACACCTCTCTCTCTCTCTCTCTCTCTCTCTCTCTCTCTCTCTCTCTCTCTCTCTCTCTCTCTCTCTCTCTGTGTGTGTGTGTGTGTGTGTGTGTGTGTGTGTGTGTGTGTGTGTGTGTGTTTTTTAATTTTTTTAATTGTCAATCATAGAATACCAGGCCTTGAAAATACTCCTTTTGCAGTCTTAATCTCAGGCTGCCCTATTCCTCTCCTCTGTGATACAGCCAGCAATGACTGGACATTGGGGTAACAGTCCCTGGGTTGTGGATTGAGCAATGCTGCTAGCATTTTGTTTCCATAAACTCTGGCCATTCTTTAATGATCACCACAGAATTACTGCCTAATGACATGGACAAGTCTGTTCTGCAGCCTGGGCGTTCCAATTCGTGAGATAGATTAAACTGAATTATGAGGGTGATTTGAAAAGTTATCAAAACAGAATAAGAAAAAGTACTTACATCACTGAAACATTTTTTTCTTTCCCTTTAGTCTTCTTGGAGATTAATGCACTTGGTCCGATGTTTCAGTGCCTCAAACCCATTTCGAAGATGGGATCCCTACAGACCTGCAACTGTCAACTCCGGCTATCATTTCCTTGTGTGAAGTGATTGTTCGTTCACCAAGAAAAATTTTGTTTTGGGAAAGGATGGAAGTCTGACGAAGCCCTGGCCTTTTTTTGCGTATCTTTTGTTGCAATTTGTCCACGAGATTAGCATAGTATTCCCCAGTAATTGTTTGCCCAGTGGGGAGATAGTCTACCAACAGAATCCCCTTCACATCCCAGAACAAGGGACTGATAACAGTAGTCGTTTAGTCCCTTTAAAATCAAATCATCCATCCATCCACATCCCAGAACACTAATGCCACCACCTTTCCAGACAAATGAATTGTCTTTGCTCTCTTTGGTAGCAGAGAATCAGCATGTTTCCACTACTACAGCTGTTGTTTTGTGTCAGGGGTATAGTAGTGCACCCAAGTTTCATCTGAGGTCACAAACTAGTGCAAAAAATTGTGTTTATTTGTCCTAAAACAGGCCAAACATTGTTCCAACATGTCCATTCTGGTGCATAAAGAGTTGCAGCACCCATCTTGCAAATAATTTTTTCATTTCTGATTCTTCAGTTAAAATGTGATGTACCCTTTCAGACGACATCTGGCTTGTGTGAGCAATTTCGTGCACTTTCAATCACCGATCCTACATGATCATTTTGTGCACTTTTGCAATGATTTTTGGAGTAGTGACACATGTTGGCTGACCACTGCAGGGATCATCATCTAATCAATTTAAATTCATTTGTCCACTTGGCAACAGTTGAATATGAAGGAGTAGAGTTCACCATTGTAGTCTGGAAATCGGCATCAAGGTCCTTTGCTTTCATACCTTTATTTACGAAGTACTTATGACTGCTGGAGTTGATTTTTTTTCATCTTTGGAAATCACTATGCATGAACGACGATGCCACACCATCGCCACAGCTCTCTTCCAAGATCACTGATGTGGCATGTGTTCGCAGGCAACAGTCCAATGTGTGAACAACTTATTGCGCTAGTGCTGATCTCTCATGCTATTTCTAAGAACTTTTCGAACTGCCCTTGTAAATCCTTCATGCCAATTAGGCTGGATTTTTTAGACTTTGCCTTAGTACCAAAGCAATACTTCTTACAGAAACTCTGATCATATGGACAATCAAACAGAATTCTTGATAGGAATGATTCCCCTCTGCCCTCCTTTTTTTCCCCCCTAATAGAGGTACATAATAAGACATTGGGTATAAGGTCATTGACAGATGTGTTTTCCCAGAGAACTATTGGAACCCTTGCTGTCCATGTTGGGTATACAGACCTGGCAAACAATATCAACAGAAACATCAGCCTTTCTAGACTTACATGTGAGGGGGCTTTAAATGAAAAGGTACAAAACGTCTTAACAACCCAACATGGACAGCAAGGGTTCCAATAGTTCTCTGGGAAAACACACATGTCAATGACCTTAAACCCAATGTCTTGAAATTTGAATATGTCACTTTGGGGTGTAAAGTGACATCTAGGGATGCGAAGCATGCATTGTCAACAACCCCTATGAAATTCGGTGTCTAATATTCATCGAATTCCTCAACTATGGAAAAACCATTATTATGAATTATATTATTAGTGAGAATATACTATGATTTTTTAATATCATAAACTATTTGACTCCAATATAAAATTCAACACCATGTGGACCAGAGTCTTAGAAAAAATTTGAACTCAGGAGGCCGGTCTATTATTAAAAATTGCAATAACACATTCATGTTTGATACCTCAAAATGTAACAAATACTAAAGAAAAGACTAAACATAAAGCTTAGTTTGTAATATTTATCTTAGTTCTTGCACAGTAACAATCACAAGAAGTATAATTATCCTTAAAAATTAAAATAAAATATATTAAATAAATTGGGAAGTGAAGACAGCCAATTAGGACTTTGTAAATAATTATGCATTTTCTTCTTCTTCTTCTGTGTTATTAGGTTTGTGCCTAAGAACATACTTTAAAAGTGTGAACATACAAAGAAAACAGCAAAATACTTTTTAAAAGCTGTTGCAGATGTTTTATTGAGTTGTATATTAATGACAACTCAATAATCGTAACATATTCATACAAAATAGTGAAACAAAATAAAGTCAATGATAAACATCTTTCTCGTAAATTACATCTATATAATCGGGAAAAAAACTGAAATACAAGCAAACTGCATTTACAAAACAGGCTTGAGAAACTATATTCTCACTGTCTGTATGCACTGGGCTCAAGAGTGGCCATTCTTACTTCCCATCAATTGTTGCAGCATTAGAGACATCTTTGAAAAAATACACTGTGAATGTATCTTAATTGCAGGAAGTTCCGTGCTCATGTATAGATTGTTTTACATTTTACAAGATTTATAAGCTTTACTGCTCCAGTGGAAGGTATGTTACTCATAATGAAGAAATTGTATTGAATTTTCACTTTGAAAATAAAGTGTCTTTTTGATGGGGAAATCTGGGTACTTCTTTTTATTATTATTATTTTCTGTGTAAATACCCTGATTACATAATCAAAGTTCCTGGATGAAGCATTACCATAGCAAGAATTTTCAGTGATTGTCACTTCTTGTTGCCCATTATGTTGTGACCGAAAGTATCAGAACAAGGGGCCTGTTATTTAAAGTAGTATACTTCTGTCAGACACAATACAGTGACAAACCACAGAACATGAGCATTTAGAATCATACAACACAGTCCAAGAATGGTACCATGAACTGCCTGGTAACTGTACATACAGCTGTGATTTGTAGAAGGAATGGTAGTGTGTCCAGTGCCATAGGTATGAACTGTTGACACTGCAGCCCCCCCCCCTTCCTCTGAGTGGCTGTGGTTAATTTGAATTGTGGTGCATGGTGTGGTTAAGGGTTCAGTGTTCGGCATTGAGGTGATAACCTGCCTAGTTACCACAGATGCTGACAAGCCACCTTCACACTGACATAACCTAAAACCTTGTTCTGAACTCCACTAACATATCTTTGGCAGATTACTGAAATAGGCAAGTGACTGAGGAAAATATATTGGCAATGTTATTTCATATGCTGCACTTGATTGTGTACACTCTAAATGGTCTTTCATTGGTTTTGTGACAGTTAATATATGCAGTATCATAGCAAACACCAAAAAATGTTGAGCACTTTCCAAGGTTTTGTAATTATCACATTGTAGATGTTCCTAGAGAACCATTTCATAATATCAAAATACGGAAACTATTTTCTTTTGTAAAATGTTCAGTATTCTAGCACCTGATCAACAGTTTCGATAAAAACTCATGCTGGAGTTCTGGAAGGAATTGTTTGTGATATGCACAGATATTTATGGCATTAAAATTGATTTTCTAATGTTAAAGATATGAGTTGTTGTCTCACTTTAGCTATTTCTTTTGTCCACAGTGGGTATGACTTCGGATACCTTTTGAAACTGCTTACAGATCAGAACCTACCTCATGAAGAGAGTGACTTTTTTGATCTTCTGAGGCTGTATTTTCCAACAGTATATGATGTCAAGGTAATTTATAGGTTGTTATCAAGAGTATTTTACACTTTGATAATCTTTTATTGTTAATCATAGGCATAAGTCTGTTGTTAAATTTTGTGTTGATTCCACCACAGTGCAGTACATACAGTCTCAACATGTCTATTAATTTTAGTCACACACTTTGACTGCAGCCCTCCAGGCAGACAGTAGCCTGCACTGTTGAATACAGTAGTAGATAAGTGTGAATAGCCCATTAGTATCTATGTTGATTTGATCCCAGTTTTTACAAAATAGTATGTTAAATACTTAACTCTATTAATAATCTGTACAAATTTTAATATTGTTCAAATGCCTTCAATTACTCTGCAAGATAACTCTCACATTTCTGATGAAAATCTCCAAAATTGATTTCCATATTTACACCTTCACAATAGTTCTGAAATCACACCCTAAGTCTTGGCATTTAGTATTGGAAGTGATAGAGGCTGGCCAAATGCCACATCACATGGTAGTAGTGGATGAAAGTTTTGTCTGTAATTACTAAAAGGTATTCTTTGCCCCCAGATCTTCCAATTTTGTTTTTTCACAAAGCCGTTAAGCAGTGAACATTCTTGCTGTCTGCACTTAGATTCTCAAGTATCTAACACGTGAATTGTCTGCTTTGTGAACGTTTTTCTTCATTTCTTTCGCCAATTGTATATTATAGGCTTGAAGGTGCAAATATTCTTTTAGAATTTGTTGCAACTTGGTTGTGGGAATACCTGAGTGTTGTGAATATGAGTAAATAAATTTCATTGTATTTGCAGCAACATCTTGCAATTTCTAGTGCAGAAAGACTAATACGAGGACAACCTTAGAGTTCATGCTCCACAGTCTAACCGGTTTGCTTACATCATCAGTCTGTTATATCTCAGTCATGTTTGTGTATTACTTTCATCATATATTTTGCAGAGCATACATACAATCTCTAAACAACATTTACTACACTTGTAAAAAGTTTCCACTATGACAGCATGCTGTTCTGTAGTAAAATGCTGTGTTACTAGCCACAAAGAACACAAATGAAAATAGTGACATTCAGTGCTGCTAACTTACTATAAAAAACGTGTGTTGCAACAATTGTGTGTTACTCTTTATATTAGTAATACAAAAATTTAAGAGAAAATTGACCCATTGTTTAGTGTAGATTAGAAACATTTGGCACTTGCTACATTACTAGAGGTTAATGAAAAGTGACAGATGAAGAACTTAAAATTGGCTAGGGTTGAGCCACACCTTTGGATCTGTAGTCTGGTACTAATCAACTGGGCCACATTGATTGATTTTTAATCACAAAAAATTTCTTGGGACAGGTATGAACCGTGACCATAATTTATTTGTTTTGAATTACAGAGTAAACTTAAAGAAATTGTGGGAAGGTTGGAAATTACAGAGATCTGACGATCATTTGAAATAATATTTGCTGTTACATGGTCCGGATACTGGCTCTCCCTACTCCATCCTGATCAGGCCACTTCATCTCCTCATAAAAATGGCAACCCACATCCATTTGAATCTGTTTACTGTATTCATCTCTAGGTCTCCCTCCACAATTTTTACCCCACACACTTCCACCAATGCTAAGGTCACAAATTTCTTTATGTCTAAAAATGTGAGTTACCAATTGATCCCTTCTTTCAGTCAAGGTATGCCAAAAATTCCTTTTCTCCCCAATTCTGTTCAGTACCTCCTCGTTAATTATGCAATCTATCCATCTAATCTTGAGCATTCTTCTATAGCACCACATTTCAAAAGCTTCTATTCTCTTCCTGCCCGAACTATTTATCGTCCTTGTTTCACTTCTGTAAAAGGCAACACTCCACACAAATGTCTTCAGAAAAGATTTCCTTATGCTTGAATTAATATTCAATGTTACCAAATTTCTATTTTTCAAAAAAGTTTTCTTTCCCATTGACATACTTTGTTTTATATCCTCTGTACTGTGAGCATCATATTTTATTTTACTGCCAAGTAACAAAACTCGTCTACCACCTTTATTGTTTAGATACCTTATCTAATTGCTTCAGCATTGCCTGATTTTTTTACACTGTATTCCATTACTCTTGTTAATGTTCATCTTATATGTTCTCTTCAACACACTTTCCACTCCATACAGTTGCTCTTCCAGGTCCTTTGCTGTCTCTGACAGAATTACAATGTCATCAGCAAAACGAAATGCTTTTATTTCTTTACCCTGAACTTGAATCCCTTCTCCAAATTTTCCCTGCTTTCCTTCACAGTTTGCTCAATGTACCAATTGAATAACATTGGAGAAAGGCTACAACCCTGCCTTTCTACCTTCCCAACAAATGCTTTCCTTTCATGCCCTTGATACTAATAATAACTACAGTCTGGCTTTTGTACAATTTGTAAATAATACTCCTTTCCCTGTATTTTACCTCGGCTGACTTCAGAATTTGAAGAGTGTCATCAACATTGTCAAAAGCTTTCTCCAAATTTACAAAATCTAGAAATGTAGGTTTGCCTTTCCTTAATCTATCTTCTAAGATAAGTTGTAGAGTGACTGTTGCCTCCCATGTTCCAACATTTGTCGTGAATCCAAACTGATCTTCCCTGAGGTCTACCAGCTTTTCTATCCTTCTGTAAATAATTAGTGTTAAAATTTTGCAACAATAACTTATCAAACTGATGGTTCTGTAATTTCACTCCTGTCTGTAGCTGATTTCTTGGAATGATGATTATTACATTTTTCTTATAGTATGATGGTATTTTGCCTGTCTTGTACATCTTACACACCAGGTGAAATAGTTTTGTCATGGCTGGCTCTCTCGAAGACTTCAGTAACTCTCAGGTAACGTCATCTACTGCAGGGGCCTTGTTCTGACGTAGGTGTTTCATTGCTCTGTCAGATTCATCCCTCAGTATAGTATCTCCTATTTTATCTTCATCTACTTCCTTTATTGCCTCTTAAGTTCATTTCCTTTGTAGAGGCCCCCTATGTATTCTTTCCACCTTTCAGCTTTCCCTTCTTTGCTGAGATCTGTTTATATATATCTGCTTTTCTTGTCTCCAAATGTCTCATTTATTTTCCTGTAGGCTGTATCTATTTTACCCCTATTTATGTATTCTTCTACAGACTTGCATTTGCCTTCTAGCCACTCCTGCCATTTTGCACTTCCTGTCAGTCTCATTTCTTAGACGTTTGTACTCCATTTTATCTGCTTCATTTACTGCTTTTTTATATTTTCTCCTTTCATCAATTAAATTTAGTACTTCCTGTGATATCCAAGGATTTTTTGTAGGTGTTGCCTGTCTCTGTATTTGGTCCTCTGCTGCCTTTGGTACTCTTGACTATTTCATCTCTAAAAGCTAACCATTCCTCTTCTATTGTTTTATTTTCCCCTGTTTCTGTCAATTGTTCCTTAAAGTTCCCTTAGAAATTCTGTAAACCTCAGTTTCCTTCAATTTATCGAGGTCCCATCTTATTTTTCTCCCTTCCTACAGTTTTTTCAGTATCAGTCTACAGTTCATGAGCAATACGATATGGCGAGTATGCATAACAATGAAAAATCCAATGGGAATGTCAATAATGAAGGATTGATAAATTGATTGATTGATTGACTTTTTTCAGGGAAGCCAAAACAAGTTTTGTTCCAACCCGCCAGTTCTTTATTAGACACAATTTCTTCGGGTCTGGTTGTCCCAAATGTTCTGTGCCTTTTGCTCTCCAATGCAGTGCATTCGAAGATTAGATATGACGCAGTTTCATCACCACAAATCCTACATTTAGGGTCCTCTTCTGTTATTCCCATTGTATGTAGGTGTTTTTTGAAATTCCCATAGCCTGTCAGCAATCCAACCATGAGTCTAATCTCTTTCCTGTTCAAGCCTAGGATTACAGAGCTTCTTTTAAAATGTGGCTTTGGCATCATTACTTTGCCATGTTTTTGTTTATAAACTCCGGTCCAATATTCTACGTGCTGTCTTCTGAGCCAGTTACATAGCTCCAATTTGATCATTGCCTTGGTGGGTGTCAGTACAGGTTCCGGTCCAATAAATGGAGTCTTTCCCCCATCCTGGCTAATCTGTCAGCATGTTCATTGACACTGATGCCGAGTGGCCAGGGACTCACAATAGGTTTACTGTATTGCTTTCCCCTAGCTCCACCAAAACCTTGTGACATTCTGCAACAATTTTAGATCTTGTTGCAGGAGCTGCTAGTAATCTCAGGGCTGCCTGGCTGTCTAAATTGATGTAGATGCTATGGTCTTTGTAGCACCTACGCAAATTCTCCTCCACACACCTGATGGCAGTGATTTCGGCCTGGAATACTGAGCCCAGTTTCCCTAGAGAGATGACACCCTCTAGTCTTGGCTGCATCCCATATACCCCGGCCCCAACGCTTTGGTCTGATTTCGACCCGTCAGTGAACCAGACATTGTCCCCCATATGGTGTCAAACTATTTTCTTCCACTGCTCTCTACTTCCAATTGTTATATTGAAAGGCTTGTTGAAGCAGTATATAGTCAGCCGGCATCTCCCCAACCTTTTCTAAATTTACCTCGCTCACTATTTTAGTGTGTGATTCTGGATATCCCAAAGAGTTCCAGATTTTGCTAGATTTGAGCCTGTATGCACCAGCTGCTGCCTCCACCTTGACCCAAGGGTTAATGGGGGCATATCCAGCATGGTTTACATCCCACCAGTTGGTGTGCTGCTAATTCAGCCTGTTATGGCTAAGTAGGCTAATCTCTGCATCTTACCAAGCTCCTTAGCAGCAACTTGCTGTTCTACCTTCTTCCACCACACAAATGCCCCACAGTGATCCTGGGTCTAATCACCGTGGTGTATATTCAGTACATACCCTTGACTCGAGCCCCAGTTTTTGCCATAAGCTCTCCTGGTACTTGCCAGAGTACCTTTCGCCTTGGAGCAAATATTCCTAATGAAGGAATGAAACTCACCATAAAGTGGCTCGCTGGGCCACTGACAGTCTCGACAAATAGTCACATTCACACAACTTAAATTTTTGACAGTACCCTTTATCAGAAAAGAAAGAATGTTTTTCATAAAATCACTCGGTCGACTGTACACACTCAACCACCATATCCGGTCGCTCCAGCACTACAAGCATCTTGACAGGGAGTGAGGAGGGGAGTGGAGGGGGAAGGATGGGGATGGAAAGTTCCGTATTACATGATGGATTGTAAAGGCTCTGGTGGATGTGAGATGCATCATTGAATACAGTAAAGAGAAGGTGCAGGAGAGTCGAAAAGGAAGGTGTTGCATAGTGTGGGGGGTTTGAAATGATAAAAATAATAATATAAATAAATAAAAACGAAGAAAGTAATTAATTAGGGGATACTGTAAGGGGTGGTACACAGTTGGAAGGACAACATGAATTGGAGGGATACAGGATAATGTGTGTGTGGGGGGGGGGGGGCGGGGGGCAATTAGTAGCTTGCCAGCCCTACACCCTAAGCCTATCTTAGGTTGAGGCCAGGATGGTTGCGGGACCATCACATGTGTTGAAGGGATAACTTCATCTGCACAGTTCAGAAGAGCTGGTGGTGGAGGGAAGGATTCAGATGGCTCGAGTAGTAAAGCAGCCATTGAAATCAAGAGTGTTGTGTTCATCCACATGCTGTGCCACAGGATGGTCCAGTTTGCTTTTTGCCGTAGTTTGACAGTGGCCATTCATTTTGATGGACAACTGGTTCATCGTCATATCAATATATTGTTGTGTGATTGTTGTTGTCTACTTGTCAGCAGCTCAGCAAGCCTCTTCATGGTGAGTTGTTATCTGTCCTTCATTATTGATCAATTGAAATACAGTAAAACCTCACTTTTACACTTTTCAGGGGACTCAAATAAAATGGTGTAAAATGCGGGAAAATGTAAAATGTGGGAAACAAAATTTTAAGCTGTAAAAGTTACCTACAGGATCCTCCCTAGCATTTTCATAGTTTGAGAGATATAGGTACATAATATGCAACAAAATACTTACCATGGACTTCTGTATACCAATTAAAGGTTCACTGAATCTTATACTGTTTACAAACTTACCTAGAGTTAAATGATTCAAAAGTAAGAAGTGCTGCCATGGCTTTTTAAATGTTTGTGGTGCTAAACTTTAGTATCTGTATTTCCAACATATGAAAAATGCACTTAGTGTTCGGTGCACTAAAGATCTTGCTAAAATACATTTAAAATTGTCCTGTAAAAGTGACATGAGAAAAGTGTGCGAGATATAGTTCAGTGCATTAAATATGGTACTACCCTACAGACGAGTCACCATAGTATTTGCTTCTCATTCACTGGTTTTGGCAACTCAGCCAAATTGTCACTTAACCAATACAGACACAAAGTTTGTAATCAGAATCAAAACCATAGTGGATATCACATTTTAAGCACACAATTTACAGTAAATAAAACAGATGGCTTAATTTTACAGTCATGTCACAGTGTGCTGGTTTGTGTTCAGATGTTGCTTATGGCCACTGCATGTGAAGAACAGCAACCAGGATCTTTTTCCAAATGTTTTGTTATGAATTTTTCTGGTGACGATTGCATAATTTATTGAGAAGACAAGGGTACAGCAACAACCTGTTAACATTGAGCAGGAACAGCATTAATTATTTACTTCATGTTTGGCATGAAAAAGTAATCCCATCACTTTGTACAATTCTGTTTGCTCCGGATTGCCAACATCTAAACACTCAACACTACACCATGACACGAACTGTAAAATTTTACCAAACAGACTATTAATGTTTTATACATACCTTTAATATATAAACACAGCATACTATACAAATAATTACAGTGCAATAAATATTACTTTTTAGCAAAATAATCCAAAATTGTACACTGCTTTAATTTTTTTTGGTGTATCAATTCAATGTGATTTTCAAGCTCGTAAACACAACGAAAAACTTTGTCATCAACATCTGCAGCAGAAATATATTTTTTAATTGTCATTACTGCTGCACTCACATCGGAAATAAAGGGGACCACATTGTCTTCTTCTTCTTCTTCATCATCATCGTCATCATCATCATCGTTGTCACTAACACTGCCTACAGTATTTTGCTGACTGTGAAATTCCACATCCTCAACTGACAGGCTTTCCACAGTGGCAACATGAACATCAACATTCAGGAAGTCTTCAAGTGTCGATTCCAACTGCAGTGTTTTCCAAGAACAACTGAGTTGTGGAAGGATTTCACTGTCTTCTGATACACTTTCTCCGTCTGCTATAATGAATCCTGCTTTTCTAAAGCAGTTATGAATAGTGGATGATTTGACCTCACCCCATGCCTTTGCAACAAAACGTAATGCATCCAAAACTGTTACTTTCATAGTGTTTTGGGGTTTTCCAGACTCCATGCAACTTAATGCCTTCTGAACAATAGATTTTCTATAATATCTATAATATGATGCCCAAATCCAAAGGTTGTAATTTGCTTGTGCAATTTGGTGGGAGGAACTCCAATTGCACATTCCTCAAACTTACATCCTTCGGATGTGCAGGGCAACAATCAACAAATAAAAGAATCTTACGGTTCTGACACCCCATTCTTGCGTCTAAGCTATGTAACTGTTTCACAAACAACTCCGACGTCATCCAAGCTTTTGTGTTGGCACTGTATTGTGTAGGTAATGTCTTTATGTTCTTGAAACATCGAGGGTTTTTCGACTTCCCTATCACAAAGGGTTTGAGTTTTTCAGACCCATCAACGTTTTTGCCTAACATTACCGTCAAGCGAGCTTTGCTGTGCTTTCCACCATGACAACTTTCGCTTTTGTAGGCAAGAGTTTTGTTGGGAAGCACATTGTAAAACAAGCCAGTCTCGTCAATATTGAACACATCCTTCGGCTTGTACAGCTTCAAAAGGTCTCTTAATTTTCCATTTTGCCATTCATTCACTGTTTCCATATTCACACTATTAGCTTCGCCACATACAGTCTTGTATACCACATTGTGTCGCCTCTTGAACCTATCAATCCACCCGTTAGAAGCACTAAAGTCCTCGATTCCGAGAACATTTGCCGCTTTCAATGCCTTTTCACGCAACATTGTGCAGTTTATTGCAATGTTCGACACACGTGCTGCCTGAAACCAGTTCTTTGTTATTTCTTCTAATTGCGCATACTTAGAATAACTAGCATACTTCATTTTTTTCGAATTCGGTCCACTATTATTGGCACTTTGTAAGATTGAGTTTTTGTTTTTCACGATAGTGTTCAGTGTAGACACGGGTATGCCTAAGTCCTTGGCTAAAGCCACACGTGTTCCACAATGACGTTGAAATCTTTCGAGGATTTTCACTTTCTCGTCCATCCAAAGAGTTTTCCTCTCTCTCTTTGTAACCGCCGTATTTTCCATCTTGCAATTCGATAGGAACTTTTACTACTCATGAAATGAATAACACTAAGCACAGAACACCAAATCACCAATACACAACAACACAATGAACATGAATGAAATTTTCTCTCAGCAGAAAACGATGTATCAGAGTCGTTCGAAATCGATATCGATACACTTTCATTGCGACAGCAGGTTTGTCAGTGCAGCCAACGATGTCAACATTAGTTACCAGATGACAATACTATTGTATTTTATTACGTTACATATACTGAGAAGTGAATGTTCGCAGTTTCTTTATATCATAATCACAGGACAAAGTTAACAATGAGAAATTATGGCTACAATATTGTAACCATAGTACACGTTGTAGTTGGTTGCGATAAAAAACAAGTGAATGTGTGACGAAAGTCGCAACTTCGATATCTATCGAAACCACTACACGAATTTATCGTTATATGCCCCTACACAGGCTACGATTTATCGTCCGACCACAAGCTGTCTAACGAACCAACCAATTGGTAGCAGCCTACACACTTTCCAACTGCACGCAGCGCCTTCTTGTTCTGGTGTCTGTCGAACTGTTTCTGTTTTCGCTGTGCAGACTATCACAGGCAGGAAGTTGGTGGGGTAGTGCTACACACGCACAATTTGTCGGCTGAAGCGGTGGGGGAATCGGATCGGGCGGTCAGGCACAACCAACCGGACGACAAGGAAAGTTGGTCGGGTAGCGCCTAAATCCGCCCAATTTATCGGGTGACCAACGAATTGGTGCAATACATCGCATCTTCAAGGTACAAAGCATTCTAGTGCTAAAAATTAACCCCATATCGTTTGTAAACACTAGGCAACTTGAAGGCCAGCGAAATTTTGTCAATTATGGTTGTTTTTTCTCCACGAACACTATTTCACGAAGCGTATATCGTGGGAAGATCGCAAATATGATGACGCAAAAACGGGTGCAAATTAACATTGTTAACATAGGAAATTTGAGGGGACCGACGAAAAATGTCGTAATTGGCGGGAAAACGTAAATTCCGAGAACGTAAAAGCGGGATTCTACTGTAACTAGAGGTTGTTGATAGTTTCAGAGGGAGAATTAGGCTGTGATTGGTTGAAACATGAGAAAAATGTATAATAGAAAATGAATAAGTTTAAAACAAAAAGTAATAAAGGCAGCAGCTGACTTCTTAAATAAAGTAGAGATATTAAATTTGAGGAAAGGAGAAAAGTCCAAATTCAGCAAGAACAGCATGCAGAAGAGAATGAAAACACCAATACCCCAACAATCCTCCAGGTCTAAACCTTCTCTAGTTGCTACCCCCATCGTCTTCCCCTCCCCAGTCCTTGCCCAAGCTTCATACATGTCTTCCATTCTGATTCCCTTTATCCCTGTCTATCAGACAGCACTGGCATATTCCTCTACTTCTGCCCTGCATCCATCCCATCTCTTCCTGCTTCCTTCTCCATGTTGCCTCCTCACCCCCCACCACTGGTTGCTTTCGCTTTGGCTGTCCTTATTCCCACAGTCTGGTTACAATGGCCAGAGATGTGTGTGTGTGTGTGTGTGTGTGTGTGTGTGTGTGTTTCTTTATCTGACAAAGGCCGAAAGCTTTTTAGTAAGAGTTGCCTATCCTCCTCAAAAGTATTGTTGAATCCTTTCTGGAATTTCTGTTGTTTGATACAAACACCAAAAAAAGAGCTGGACCAAAAGTGCAGATTAGAACCACATGAGTGAGTAGAGGAAAATTGAATCTGTAGACATATGCATGATTACAAAACAGGAAGATGCCACTTACAGAATAGCTAACAGTATTTTTTGAGAAAAGAGAAACACCTCTAAACTCTCTCCACAGCTACAAATTAACTACCCTGTCTAATATTTAGTTGGATGTGGTATGCAGGTGCATGGGTCAGCACAAGGCATTCTCGCTGTTGACAGTTTCAAACCAGGATCCTCTGCATAATTGGTCACTCTGCTTCGGAGGTTGAAAAACAGAAGTAAATTTATAAATATTAGAAGCCCAGGTGGTAGTCAGTGCTAAGAAAAGAAGGAACTGCTGAAAGGTTGATGAAAGATACATAAGAGCTATACATAGGAACCAAATTGAAGATACCTTTATGGAAAGGGAAGAGGAAGTAGTATGAGGTTGAGGTGTGATAATGCAAGAATAATTTGACCGAACACTGATGACCTAGCTCAAATAAAGCCCCCTGGAGTACATGATATTTCTTAAGGATTATTGTAGTTCTCTGTGGGTCATATTGTGACAAAAATATTCCATCTTCAATGTAATAATAATAATAATAATAATAATAATAATAATATTAATATGGAAAGTAGACATTGCTTCTCAGTGCGTAAACCATATGTGGTACATGTGACAAGCAAAATTCCTTTAGACATCAAGCTTATTATAGTAATAAATCCAATTCCAAAGGAAGTAGGTATTCAGAATGAAACTTCACTCTGCAGCGGAGTGTGCGCTGATATGAAACTTCCTGGCAGATTAAAATTGTGTGCCGGAACTGGGACTCGAACCTAGGACCTTTGCCTTTCGCGGGCAAGCACACTACCGACTGTGCTATCCCGACACGACTCACGGTGCCGCCTCACAACTTTACTTCCGCCAGTACCTCGCCTCCTACTTTCCAAACTTCACAGAAGCTCTCTTGCAAACACGCAAGACTAGCACTCCTGGAAGAAAGGATATGGTGGAGACATGGCTTAGCCACGGCCTAAGGGATGTTTCCAGAATGAAACTTCACTCTGCAGCGGAGTGTGTGCTGATATGAAACTTCCTGGCAGATTAAAATTGTGTGCCGGAAATGGGACTCGAACCTGGGACCTTTGAACATGGTCAATTGATTGGGTGTCACTTGGGTCAGAAGTCTGTACATGAGATTTCCACACTTCTGAACAACCCTAGGTCCACTGTTTCTGATGTGATAGTGAAGGCGAAATGTGAAGGGACATGTATAGCAAGAAAGCATACAGGCTGACCTTGTCTGTTGACTGACAGAGACTGCCGACAGTTGAAGATAGACACACACATACACACACCTCAAAATAGGAGATGTTAAGATACAGAGGTAGGAACTGTTGGGTGTGGAAAAATATGAATTAGCGTAGGTTGAAGCCTGGATAATTTCGGGATTTTTGGAGTATGTGTTCAGTATAATTTTGGATGACGTTTGTTGCTTGATTCTGGTTTTTAACATGCATTTTTTCCTACATAATGAGGCTAAGTTAAAGTCGCCATCAATTATTTTCCTAAAAGCAATTTTGATTCAAAGCTGAATATAATGAAGAATCTTGCTTTTTGTAGCTGAGATTTAGCAACAATCGTGGAATGTGTTTCATCTAAGTTGGGAAATAGTTTTATTGCTTTTGATGAAGTGTGGTTTCCCTTTCAGCTATAGTTATATTGAATTCTCTGGTACGTTAAATTATGTATGTATTGCATTCCATACAAGTCTACTATCTTCTACATTCTCTGTTTTAACTGGAACTGTAGCAAAGAAAATATTCCTTAGTGATGTGTGATGTCTTTCTGCCAAAAGTTAGGTCTTGTGGTATTGAATAACAATTTGTTGTTGTTACAAGAACCTACATTCTTCATTACGTTCCAAGAGAATAAGAAGTCCATTGATCTGAAATATGCCTTTTCAAATGTTGTAGGATCGTTAGGAAACTAAAGAAAGACAAATGGGGGTGGGGGGGGGCTGGAGGATTGTGGGAGTTTGACATATTGTAGGGAGAGTTCCCAACTGTGCAAATCAGAAAGGCTGGTGTTTTTGTGGAGGATCCATATGTCACAGGCTGTGTAGTAGTCATTGAAGTGAGCCACATTATGCAGCACTTCATACTCTGCAACAGGATGGCCTAAATGTCTCCTGACCATTCATACGGATAGACAACTTTGAGCTGGTCATGCCCACGTAGAAAGCTGCACAGTGGTTGCAATTCGGGTTGTAGATAACATGACTGCTTCCACTGCCTTTATGGGATAGGAAATGCTTATACCAGGACTGGAATAGGTGGTGGTGGTGGTGGTGGTGGTGGTGGATGGGACAGGTTTTACATCTAGGTATATTGCAGGGATATTAGCCATGGGACAAGGGATTGGGAGCAGGGATGGAGTAGGGATATTACATAGGTTTGGCAGGCGGCGGAATACCACTGTAGGGGAGGTGGGGAGGATATTGGTATCAACAGAGGCAGTTTTATCGTAAATTTAAATCTGGTGACTGACACTTTTTGTCAAAGGATGGATTGTAATATTTATTTCAACAGACTTAAATTTATACTGTGAAAGTTTAGTTTTTATTAGGTAGTTTCATAGCTATGCACTGAATTGTTTCGAATCGAGTGTATGATGTTCTAACAACTGTTGTTTACATAAATGGATTAAATTTATCCTATTTCAAAATGCATGTCGTAATTTGTCGTTTTTGTTTGTTTGTTTGTTTCCTTAGTACCTTATGAAAAGTTGTAAAAATCTGAAGGGAGGTCTTCAAGAGGTTGCTGACCAGCTGGAGCTGGAAAGAATAGGACCACAACACCAAGCTGGAAGTGATTCACTTCTTACGGGGATGGCCTTCTTCAAAATGAGAGAGGTGAGCTGTTACAGATTGCCTGCTTAATCAACAAAAATAGAACTTTCTGTTTCTGAATATAGGTGTATGTTATTGTTTGTATTTAGATAATTGTTGGCAATTATCTTCTATTTGATTTAGAGAAACTTGCAAGAGGACCTGGGGAGTTGGCAAGGAATGTAACCTACAGTTAAATCATCTGCTTGTGTTTTACAAAATCTTTCATTCAAATAAACATTGTACAATAAATTGACATCTCTGATGCTTGACTGAACATTGAAATATTACAAAAGCAAAACAAAATATTACAAAAGCAAAACACAATTGTCCTGCAAATAATATTTCTTTATTTACTCAACTATTAACCAGTATTAGGTTTCCTAGGCCAGTCACATAAAGATTGTCAGGGAAGCTGAAAACCGTTTAGTGACTGATTAAATAAATACGTAAATATTATTTCCTAAACACTTGGTAGTGTTTTTCTGTGTGAAGAAGACATAAATTGGAGGGTCACAGGATAATGAGTGGGAAAGGGGGGTGGGGCGCAATTGTTACGCTCAGGGTGTAGGGATGGCAAGTTATGTTAGGATGAGGCCAAGATGGTTGAGAGCTGTGGAATGTACTGAAGGGATAACTCCTATCTGGGCATTTGAGAAGATGGGCTGTTGGTGGAGGGGAGGCTCCAGCTTGGGTAGTGAAGCAGCCATTGAAATCCTGAGTGCTGTGTTCAGCAGCATGCTTTACCACAGGGTGGTCCATCTTTCTTTTTGCCACAGTTTGACAGACAGCTGGTTTGTTGCAATAACAATGTAAAATGCTGTGCAGTGACTGTGCCCTGAAGAAAGATATGATTTATTTGTTCAAGTCTGGGGTGGTATTTAGTGACAACCATTTAACTAGTCTGGGATTTTGGTTCAACAATTATGAAGACAGAATAGGAGTGATCAATTAGCAGAAAGTAAGCAGTTTTTATGAAAATATAAACACACTTTACCTTGTTAAGGACTCATAATCAGAGTACAGGTATGACCGAAATGTGCTTGAGTCATTGTGTGAATGCTCTCCTATTCAGAGGAAGGCCAATGGCCAATAGTGTAAGTGTTTTTGTGGTGAGTTGAAAACTGTCCTCATTATATTCAGGAATACCTTTGTTTCTGTAACATATTTAGTAAACAATAAAGAAATTAATTGCAGAAATCTGCAATGTTTTGTAAAAATATAATATCTCACTTTCGACACACTTTTGTCATAATCTGCAGTTACTCTACATTGCCACCATTCTTCTGATGGAATTAGAGCCACCAGTTGACAGTAAACTGATGTTTGGAATTTTGGAAAGAATTGTACCTCTGGCACATATAAAAATCTGTGTGTGTATGTAAGTTTCTTATGGACTCCAGGACAGCTGGAGCAATTTTGATGAAATCTTTAGGAACTCTTAAGATTAGCCCATTGGGTGATCCTGTGCAGTTTAGTGGAGATCAGATCAATAACTTAATTGATTTGAAGAATATAACATAAAACATCCTGTTCTTGGAACAACAGTTGTGCCCCTAGTGTAGAAAGAGCTATTTATTCACTGGAATATTGGCATGGATTTCAGAAAGTGGACAACCACAATGTTATGCAGTAAATATATGTTAAAAAGAATTGATAAAGTTTGTGTTTGATAAAGTCACACACATTAGTGTCTCTTGCCACTGACCACTGGAAACAATTTTAGGTGCTGTAGCAATATACCTATGAGAATAGTTTTGCTGTAATCCAACATAGTGTGAATTAATTAATTAAATGTGGACTGAAGATCACAAAATTTTTATTTTACAGATGTTCTTTGAAGATAATATTGATGATGCCAAGTACTGTGGGCATCTATACGGACTTGGGACATCATTTGTTATGAACGGCAACAACAGTTATCATGACAATGGTGACAATAGCAATTCATCGTGATGCATCTGCTTGTACTGGGGCCAGTGAAGACCAGAACGATGTCTTAGTGCTTGTGTTCATGCTCAGTCAACTGTATTCCTTACACCCCAAGAAATAAGGAAACAAAACCTTTTTATGAATTTTTTCTTTTTGTACAATCTCTTAATTGACAAAATAGTGTATACATTCTGTATTAATGTAAGAAATGAAATTGTAAATTTGTAAATCAAATGTTTCAATTGTGAACACCCTTTAGAGTACAACCGTGTGGATGAGGAATGAATCGTGTTCTTTATAGGAATGACATGTGTCTGATGCAGAGCATAAGCCAAAAACTGAAAGTGAAAAATCTTTTCTTTTTTTTTTTAATATTCTGCAGAAAGGAACCACGTACACAAAAACAATGGAATAGATTATTATCTAAACAAAATTTAAGTCTTAATTGATATAGCAAAGCTATATAGTTTAATGTATGTGATAAGCTAAAACGTAACAGTCAATCCTTTTCTTTCTTATTTCTCAACAAGAAATAAGGAAGTGTTTATCTTTCACAAGATTATGTATATTTTTATTTGACTTGGTATCCAAGTTTTTTAACAAAATACAAATTATATAAAAAATAAATGTGCAAATACTTTTGAGGAGTTTGAACTTGTGAAAGATAAATATTTGACAAATAACAGTCCATTGCTGTTAAGTTATCAGTATATTGTAGATATTTTTTTTAATGTTTCCCTTATATTCCCCTTGTCCTTTATTTCGACCTCACCATGTTTCATAGTATCAATGTACATCTGTGCTCTGTGTGAAGAGAGGAAGGCTATTAATGAGCATGTTTGTAGGGAATGAATGAAATTATATATATATACATATATGTCCTTTACATTTTATATGTGTATTAAAGTAACTCAAGATGAAAAAATAATAATAGAGAAATAATGGTGTGTGAATTTATGCTTTAAGTAAGTAATAATGTGAAATAAACACAGTTATGAAGTAAACAGAAATCTTTATTGATATTTAGTTTGCACTGGTTTAGTACATATGTGCAGAGAATGAATGAATTTTATTTATAAAGCTTTAAAACATACCTGACTTTTAGTTGTTGTTATTCAGTTGAGATTACCTTTTTATAGTACTTCGTGATGCCACTTGGAACACTGCTCCATTAGTGGATTGGCTGTTTTAATTTTTTGTACATTTTATTAGAACCGCTTTTACTGCTAACTGATTGCTTGCAGATTTTTAGACTTTGTAAATACATTTTTTATAACTGATTTGGTTTCTTAGTAATATCACTGGCCCAAAATTTTATTTTTGGACTTTCCTTAAGAGTCAGTATTTTATGGACATGTGTTTTTTGTTTAAATACATGATACTGCATTATATGAAATTCGGGATTTTTGATTAGTGTTATCAGTTGAAATATTCCTCATTCCTCTGTGCTTCAGTTGAAATTCTTAAATTCAAAACATGTTCCTTCCTTGGGCGCACCATGTTAATTCTCAGAATTTTTGTTCTTTTGTCTTCCCTGAGTCCCGTTTATGTGAAACTGATTAGTGGTGAGCAGAAAAGTAAAAAGCACCTCATTGAGCTGCCTTTCATAGAACACAAATATAAAAGGAAGAGGAACTTGCTGTGACTGTTCTGATTGAGTTGTTTGTCTGTGATGTATGAAATTTAATTTAGCTTGTAAAAGGGGCTTTAGAGATAAATATGTGTTTCACAATTTCAGTATTTCACAATAACATTGATCATCTGAGAGAGATTTGGACACAGTACATTGAAGGAGACTACAGAGATTTATTGTTGATCACACCCACGTAAGTGTGGTTTTCTGTAATAAATGATGGTTCATGCCAAGACTTAAGGGAATTGAAACTCGACCTGAATAATTTTTTTTCTATTTTCCCCCCCTCCCTCCTTCAAAGAAATATACAAATTGACAAAACATCAGGAATCGGCATTATCTGTTAATTTGGGGGTGGGGGGGAGTACATATTATTTAATAAGTTTGAGATACATAGTTGTACACAATTGCAGATGCAATTGAAGATCATGGTATGTTACAGGAGGCAGAAATGTTAACTTGTAGCTGTTTTCATAACTTGCAAACAGTATCTTGTTAGCTGGCCAGTATTCCTTGCAATTGTAGCCATTGTAGAGATATAAAATCATGTAAGCTTTTTGTGTCAGCAATTAATAAATAATTGTTTTATTTTGTAATCTTGTAATTCTTCTTAGGCTGGATACAGTAGTTATTACAGGAGAGAAGAATGATAAATTATATAGTTCACATGTTTAATGTGTAATTATTTTTGTTTTATGAATTCATGCTGCAGTGAATGGGTAACTAAGCTATAGAAATATTTTCTTGAAACTTTTCAGACTGGTTTCACCCAGTTTTCATTGTTTCTGCTTGTGTTTGCCAATGTCCACAACTCAATTGCCAAATATACAAGTTTTGGATTGGAGGAGGATGATGGTGTGTTCACTTAGGAGGCAAACTTGCAGCTGATCCATCTGGGGCACCCTACTATGCCAACCTATTTATGGGGAAATGTTCCCAAGCCCTGGTCTGGTTTAGGTTCACTGATGGTATTTTCAAGATTTGAACTCAGGGCCAGGACACCATATCATTGTTCCTTCACAATCTCAACTCTTCCCTCTCAGTTTCATTTGGTCCTTCTCAACCTGGCAAGTCACTTTCTTGGATATTAACCTCTACCTCACTAATGACTCCATTCGCATCTCCATCTACATTAAACCTACTAATTACAGTGTCTGTACTTTGACAGCTGCTATCCATTCCACGTCAAATACCCCTCACCATACTGTCTTGCCACTTTGAACAGAAAATTTGCAGTAATGAGAAGTCCCTTACCCGATATGCTGAAGGCCTCACAAAGGCCTTCATAGACATTACCCTCCTGACCTGGTCTGCAAACAGATTTCCCATGCCATATCCCCACACACCACCAATACTCCCTCCACCCCCACCAAAGGAGTTTACTTCTTGTCTCCCAATATCACCCCGGACTATAACAATTAAATCACATCCTTTGTCAGGGCTTTATCTGTCATCTTACTGTGAAATCAGACACACACTACCCAAGAGCCTTCCGACCCCTCCTAAAGTGGTGTGCCATCGCCCACGCAACCTCCATTACATCCTAGTTCATCCCTATGCCACTTCCAATCCAAACCCCTTACCACAGGGTTGGGCCACCTGTATAAGTAGCCGTGTGATTTACCAATTCTATTGCAATCATTGCACAGCGTTTTATATTGGTATGTCGATGAACCAGCAGTCCATCAGGATGAATGCCCACTGCCAAACTGTGCCGAAAAGCAAGATGGACCATCCTGTAGCACAGCATGCAGCTGAACACAGCACTCTGGATTTCAAAGGCTGCTTTATTACCCACACCATGTGGATCCTCCCCCACCACCAGCTCTTCTCAACTGCACAGATGTGACTTATCCCTTCAACACATTCTATGGTCCCACAATCCTCCCGGCCTCAACCTAACTTGCCATCCCAACACCCTATGCTTAACACCCCCCCCCCCCTCCCCCACCTACTAACCAACTCATTATCCTGTATCCCTCCAATTTATATCTTTCTTGCAACAGTGTGTCAGCCTTAGAATATCCACTTAATTGCTTTACTTTTATTTTTTTCCTTATATTTTTTATCATTTCAAATCCTGCCACTCCCTCCCCACACTCCTTTACATTTCCCTTCTATCCATTCCCACCCCCTTTCTTCTATGTATTCCATGCCACATCTCCATCATGCAACAGAACTTCCCATCCCCACCCTTACCCAGCATCCTCCCCTCATCCACTTCCCAACTCACTCACAGTCAAGATGCTTGTGGCACTGGAGCGGCCAGACTTGGTGCTTGTGTGCGATTAGTTGTTTGAGTGATTGTGTGAATGTGATTGTCTATTTTTCAGTGAATGATCTATATTGCTGACATTACAATATATTTGGATATTCTTTGACGGGTCACCATGAAAGTGTAGATGTTTAAATTTTCATAGTTAATGGTGGAGAAAAAGATGGACTGGGGTAGTGACAAGTAGTGGTGTAGGGGGGGGGGGGAGGGGGGGTAGGTGAGCTGGTGAATGCAGAAAGAAAGAAGGCAATGGTCTAATGGAAAATTGGGATAAATAAATGTTGCAGAAAATCTGAAGAAGGAAATGAACAGAAGGCTTAAACAAATTAATAAATGGCTAGTGATGAGTTTTTGGGTAGTTCTGTGATATTTCAAAAAATTATTTTTTAAAGAAATATTGTCCAGTAATGCAGAAATGTGTATGATTAAGCTGTACATGATAAATTTGCATATGTTCTTGTAGCAATATTTGTAGCTGTCTTATGTGGATTATGGACAAGCTATATAGTGCAACTACACACCTGTAAAAATTAGTGGCCTCATTTCTGAATACTCTTCACTTAGGTATCACATTATTGTCAAACATGTGGGTTGCAGCCAGTTTTGTCTCTGATATCCAAGCCTGTTGAGTCTGAAAGCCTATCAGAAGGCATGGAACTTGATGACAGCTGCCAAATGTAACCACAGACGCTGGTATTGCCACTGCAAACACTGACTGAGGGATATTTCCCTTCTTGCTGGGCTATTGCGACTCTTTAAAGGTCACAATGCATGGCTTTCTCTTCATGTGTGTTCGGTTGCACTCACCTTGAAATATCTACATTGTTGTTTGGTTCTGAAATTACTGTGAGATGCATTTAATCTTGAATTAATTATTGTATGTTGCCTCCATTGTCTGTCCTGTGCTGCTGTTTTTCTGTTTGCTTTTGGCGACTTTGTATCAACTCCCTTGACTGGTTGTGCACTCATGTCACACTTGGGAACTATTCCTGTCCTTGTCGAACTCCAGTGACTTTAGTTGGTGCCCTAAAAATGTTACCAGCGTTCCAAGAATGCAAAGCTTGTGGAACAGCAACAGCTGTTTCTGCAGCAGCAGTTCAAACAATACCTCCAACAGCCATTTCAACAGTAACAGCAGCAGCTGCAAATTGACACTAAACTGACTAGCTATATCAGGAAATTTAGCTTTTGTCAGCCTGACAGCAGGTTAACTCTTTCAAGGGTGGTGGTTATCAATGTTAACCACCTATATTAAGACACCTGGTGACTGAATGGGGCAGCAGTTGGTCACTGTGATCAATACAGTTAGTTGAGGGAGTTCTCCATAGATGGCGCGGAATTGTGTTTCATACACTTTGCTTCCCTGCTGTTGCCTTGCAGCAGTATTGTGCAGTTTAGTCAGTGTACATTTTGAAGAACAAATTTGCCACATATATACTACTTTCATTTCTAAGTAAGTATTTCCATATTAATGATACAAATATTATAGACAAAAAATTCCTAGTAGGAAAAATATATATAAAAAATAGATGAAGATTACTCATCAGGCGAAGGAGCATAGGTAGTGATTGTAGCACAAATAGATAAAACACATACGTACAAACGCAAGCTTTTGCAACCCAGTTGCCTCTTCTGGCAGAAGGAAAGGAGAGGGAAAAGGAAATGGTGAGGGTTTTAAGGGAGGGGGTAGGAGCCATTCCAATCCCAGGAGAGGAAAGACTTACCTTGGGGGAAGAAAAGGAAGGTAAACAAATACACACCCACCCACACATTTACACAGATGCGCACACACACCTAGGCAGACATACTGTTGAAAGCAAAGAAGTTAAATGAATTATTGAGCACCATTCAAATAACTATCGCACTTGCTTTTACTTTATGGCAAAAGCAAAATGAATGTAATGTTCGATATAATTATTTATCATGAATATTCTATCAGCATTTCATCATTGTTATTATTCACTTTATTTCTCGCATCTTCAGTTTTTTTGAAGAGTCACAACTATGTCACAAACTGACATTTTATTGTCAATAAAAAAAATCTCCTCCTCCTCCTCCGATTTTTTCTTATCCCTGTTACGATTCGATTCTTTCTAAACTTGGCAACACTCTATGTCTGTAAGGGGAGTCGAGGGGGGGCAAATGCCCCCTCATGAAATTGTGAACTGCAAACTCTTTATTCATTGCAGAATACTCATGTGCTTCTAGAAACGATTGTGCGTTTTTATTACATCACTGCTAATTGTGAGGTAAAGTTGCATATCAATTTAATTGTAAGAACCTATGTTTTTAACAGTAACAAGGGCAACTGCATACACAATTGAGCACTAGTGTGAGCATAACTCCCACCCCCACCCCTACAACCTACCCCGCAACTGGCCACCACCTCCGTACCACTGACAGTCCTAAAGATTGCCACCTCCATGTGATCCAGTATGGGACTCGAACCCACGCACAAACTTCCTGGCAGATAAAATTGGGTGCCAGAACCGGGACTCGAACCTGGGACCTCTGCCTTTCGTGGGCAAGCGCTGTCTGTCTGATTAAGGAACTACACTTTCCACAGAAATCTGGGACTTCCTTTATATACAAAACTACCTGTATCAGCACTTTGTGCAGATTGTTCATTATTACAGTATCCTACCAGTTTATATTGCCGCGAGAGACCATGTACACCGACTGGCGGTGTGGCGCAGGGGATAGTGTCACCGACTGCGGTGCCGATTCAATCCCGCCCATCGGGAAAAAATTTCTTTCTTTCTAATAACAATTCCAGAATGTTCTACATCTTTATGTTCACTTATAAATTCTACTTGTTTCTTATGTTAACTGTTCTTCTAATTTATGGTACATTCTGTCTGTGTATACCCGAGAGGCAGTCAGTGCTGCGTGTATGTTAAATTCGTAATAAACGTGCTTTCAGTATAAGCACTGTGTCACAGAATTTCCAACTACTCAGCACATTTGTGATGTGAGAAGTTTTCTCAGGCTGTGCTCATACTACCGACGTTTCATAAAAGGATTTTGTAAGAAGGCACATCCATTACAAGACGCCAAGTTTTACTGGGATGAGACAAAAGAATTTTCTGGTCACATAAGGAGGCTCTAACTTCCGCACCAAAGCGAGCCTTGTACGACGAGAATGCGAAAATGGAGCTTCACACAGACACTAGTGATCATGGGATTGGTGCAGTGCTTGTACAAGTTCAGGAAGGTGCTGGAAAAGTGATAGTCTATGCATCAAGAGTACTCTCCAAGTCCGAGATAAACTACTCTACAACTGAGAAAGAATGTCTCGCAGTTATCTGGGCTATCAACAAATTCTGGCCTTATTTATTCAGCAAACCATTCACCGTCGTGACAGACCACCATTCTTTGTGTTGGCTGACTAGCTTGAAGGATCCATGATGGGCACTAAGACTCCAAGAGTACGATGCCACAGTGGTATTCAAGAACGGGCGCAAACACAAGGATGCCGACTGCCTTTTGAGGAATGCATTGATGGAACACAACAGCATGAATGGAATTTCAGCCCTCACTGAATTAGATGACGTTACAGATGAACAGAGGGAAGATCCAGCACTATTAAAAACAATAGAGGCCTTGGAGAAAGGAGAACCGACCAATGGAGAGTTCCAACTTGTAAATGGAACATTGTATAAGAGCAACTACTATCCACTGGGCCCCAAATGGCTACTGGTCGTTCCAGCTCATCTCCAGCCAGCTGTTCTCAAATATTTCCACGATGCTCATATGGGATTTGTGAAGACCCTAGACAGAATCAGACGCAAGTATTACTGGAAGGGACTCTACTGATCTGTCAAGCACTATGTAAGTCACTGTAAAGAATGCCAGCGACAGAAGCATCTGCCGCAATTACCTCCAGGGCATCTAGTACCGATTCCACTGGCAGCAGCTCCATTCCACAGAGTTGACAACCGGTAACTGATGGATAATAGTCTGCACTGACTACCTCACATGCTACGCTGTCACCAAAGCTGTGCCGACTGCAGAAGCACCAGAGATCGCAAAATTCCTTGTAGAAGACATTATTTTGAAGCATGGAGCACCACGTGTAATGATATCTGATCGTGGAAAAGTATTCCAGTCAAAACTAGTATCGGAGGTAATGTCACGGTGCGACATTGTCCACAGGATGACAACTGCATACCATCCTTAGACAAATGGTCTTACAGAACGTTTTAACAAGATGTTAGCCAATATGCTGTCGATGTTGAGCAGAAGGATTGGGATACAATTCTGCCATTCATGACATTTGCTTACAATTCCGCTAGACAAGACACCACAGGCTTCACGCAGTTTTTCCTGCTCCATGGCTGTGAAGCTGAGACGACAATGGATATGCTGTTCCCGTTCCAACCGGACAACACTCAAGATGACTATGCTAAACAGCTCATCACCAGGCTCGAAGAAGCCTGCTTGCTTGCATACGGACACTGGACGCCCAGGAGAAGGACCGTCAGCGCTATAACGACAAGCACCGACCTGTTGTGTACAGCCCTGGAGATCTGGTATGGATTTTTACGCCTGTACGGAAGGTTGGACTGTCAGAAAAGTTATTGAAGCAATACTTTGGTCCGTATTGTGTCATACGCCACCTGTCAGACGTCACATACGTAGTTGAGGATTATGAGCCGTCGTCGAAATGACAAAAAAGAAGAGACATTGCATTGATCACGTCCTGTGCATGAAAGCTTACTACGATCCTGAAGAGCAGGGAGGCGACAATGGCTTCTTGTTAAAGGACGCTAAGGACGGTAATGTTACTGATGAAGCCACGACAGGAACGTCTGTCGTCGATAATCGTGGAGATTGGAAGGATCCTCTTGAACTGCCATACAGAGGACCCATGACAAGGTCAAGATCCAGGACATTGCAGCTGGCTCCACAGCGAACATAACAGCGGGTCGCTGCTTTTCCAGGAGAGGGAGCAATGCCGCGAGAGACCATGTACACCGACTGCAGGCGTGGCGCAGGGGATCGTGTCACCGACTGCGGTGCTGAAGGTCGCCGGTTCAATCTCACCCACCGGCAAAAATTTATTTCTTTGTAATAACAATTCCAGAATTTTCTACATCTTTCTTATGTTCACTTGTAAATTCTACTTGTTTCTTATGTTAACTGTTCTTCTAATTTCTGGTACATTCTGTCTGTGTATAAACAGCAGAGCACTCTGCCCGAGAGGCAGTCAGTGCTGCGTGTATGTTGAGTTCGTAATAAACGTGCTTTCAGTATAAGTGCTGTGTTCAGTTGCCTTCGAAGTCAAGCCTGCTACCATTTCAACGCGGCAATATTACAAAAGTTTTTTTGGTATTACTACCGTAATTTTCGTCCGAAAATTTTGAAAAAGGGAGGTTCTGGTCTCTGACGGCCTATAATTATTTCTGTAAAATTTGGTGCTGATCGGTTGAACGGTTCGTCTTAAAAAGTGGGAACACGTTACGGACAGACAGACATCCCAAAATCGCCGTCATTTTTGCAAATATCTCTGCAACGATGCAAGATATGCAAGCAAGCAGGCTTCTTCTCTACAAATTCGGTTATTCAATTTGTGTGTCAGATGAATGTTTAATCCGTTATTTTCGTTTAAATTTCGAGCTGTCAAAAGACGATTGCAAAGGCCCACTTTTAGTGTTACTACCGTAACCTAAAGTGGGCCAAAATTTGAAGCTACTGATGGAAATAGAGAAAATCGGCAAGGACAACTTATGATTCTATATCGTTGTCTCCCATCCAGTACTTCGACAGGTAAGTTTATGAACTCCACGTCTTCCTGTAATCCACTTAATATCCAGTAAACTAGGATGCTAACCTATAATCCACAAGGCAGTATTTCTGAAACGTTTTCTATCAGTCACTAGACCACATACCTCGTACGTTTATCACTCGAGCGAAAAAAAAAAAAAAAAAAAAAAAAAATTTCCCCCTTCTAACAAATCATTAATCTTGATAAACATCTGTAACACACCCAATTACATCGTAAAAATGACTGACTCACATAGAACAGCTAACAAGGAACGATCCAGAGTAACACGATGCTCTATATATCGAAAGAAAAATATCCACACCATTTTGAACTATTACAATACCCGAACATTTTTATTGAATGCCCAGACCTAAATTCCCCAGCTTTAAATCACCTAACCATAAAGTTTATTGAAATCGATGCTTCTTGGCCGAAGAACAATAATTTACCACCTCAAGCATCTCCGCTACGCTACCTAGAGATACCTAAAAGACGCGATAAATATACCACAACCCTAACACACAACCATACTACTAAGTATCACTATGCCGTACACAAATGTAGAACACATATACTTTCTAATGAACTGTACGACTAAACAGATCAAAATCGGTATTTCGCACAAGCCACGGTACATCGTAACCACCAGATTACAAATACAAGAGACCTAATTTTACGAAGCTAGAATATTACATTACTTCTATCAACAGCCATAAAAATAAAAACAAGTACTATTTGTCACAGCTACACCATCGCTCTTAATGCAACATCGACACAATAAAGACCATGTCTAAGTAACCTCTACAGGTCATGAAGAGACATCTGCGCACGATCGTATTACCGACAAATACTGCAACACTTCTATGGATTATTTCCTCGCAGTTGGCACTAACGAGGTATTTACCGTAGCCTGTGAGTTGACTACAACAGCCGTTAAAATTTGCAAGATGAAAATATAGCTAGCTGTAACCTATTTTACACACACACACACACACACACACACACACACACACTCACTCGCACAGTTGGATAAGCGCTAAACTGCGATGAAAAATCAAACTCCAGTCCAAACAGAGATGTATCGCACAACATCGATTTAAAAGAAAGCTTGCTTACCTGTAGACTAGAACAGCGCAGAAAAACATCTCCGATAACTGACCAACTAATTGATACTCTAAGAATCGAAGCATTGCTCTTCTGGCACGTAACCTGTCTTCCGGTATTTTCTTCTAGATCCATAGACCTGTAAAACCGAAAGGTTCTACACGAATAGCTATAAGTCTTAACAACAAAGTTGCAGATGTAAACTATTACATATTTTAGGTAATCACATCGACGTTGGAGTGCTCCTCAGCACACCGGATTCCCATACAGGTCTTATGATCTACAGCAAACACCTCGTAAGCGTGGTCTATATATACCGTAGAAGAGTAAAAGGCTCTTTCCACAGAGGGAAGAAACCATGGATGCGTGTACTGTAACTCAATTCCCACATCACGAAAATGATGCTGTGCTACAACAGCTTACAACACATTAGATAAAACTATTATCCTTTTTAGGACAATACGACCCACTGATCCGTGCTTTTCACACCTAACCCTTTGTAGGACAAAACGAACCACACCCAGTAAGACACACAAATGTTAATCTAAATGTGCTTTTTGCATGATCATTCTATACGAAGTACCATTTAAAATTAAAACCAGATGTTAAATAACTGAATTATATATATATATATATATATATATATATATATATATATATATATATATATATATTTACTTGGCAGTTCGACGTCAGCCAAAATTAACATTCGATTCCAGCTACCCAATCAATGTCCATAATTATGCTGCTGTTCCCTATACAGCTTCCTTCCAGGCGAAAGTCATAAGTGGATACTAGGTACTCGCACAGTTCGATTTTGTTTTCAAAAATCCTTACGAAATCTAATGGGATGCCCAAATCTAGAAGATAGAAGTCAACTACACAAAGCTGTTGCAGAATAGATGGTAGCTCCTTCATTACAACAGCTAGTTTATCTTTGGTTAGTTCCACGTTATAGTGTATAGCCCCAGGATTTGCATATTCACTCGAGATGTTGTCCAGTGCTTCCTTGCCAGTTTTGCTCCAGCGTTCCACGCGATGTCACAAAGCTGCCTCCAGGTAGGAGAAATGGTAACTTCGCCTTATCTCCATGGATCGCAGTGACGAACTAGTCGAATTTACTACGCATGTATAACTTCAAGCATCAGTAATAATTTACCACCGCAAACATCTACGCTACATAAATGACATCAGTCGTAAACACCCTTACACACGATCAAACAGGCAATACACTGTAACGTACACAGCGCAGAGTGACATATACAGAGTGTCTCACCTAACTCTGCCACCTCAAATATCTCTGGAACGACAAAAGATATTAAAAAACGGTTTTCACCAGCATGAACGTACGGCAGGGGCCTGAGAAACTAAATACTATGCGAAATTTTAAAACGTTTAAAAATACTATTTTCGACACAAACTTTTTTTTAATGGACACCCCCTATTTTTTTCGTATGCAATCAATAGCATAAAAATCACATAAACAATGGCGTTTATTGCATTGCAATACGCCAATTACATCCCGAGATATTGCGACGCGAAGTTGACGCTTGAAATAAATTAAGCGCACAGCTAGCGCACGTCCTGAGACTCAAGCGTGAACCTCACGCTGCCTGTGTCAGGGGCTCACACAATGGGAAGGTAAGAACAATCCACAGAAATGAACAAGAAACACTTCCAACGCAAAGTTACGTTTTTCACATTGTAAATGTGTGTTTATTGAAACGAAATTACAAGTAGAGCTACAATTGGAGATAACACACATGGTTTCACTGTTCTAGACACATTTATCAGTGCCCTGTCACCCACAGAAACTGTATTGTTTTGCATTACATACAGCATAGAAAATACACCCACATCTTGACCATTGAAACTGTGTTACGTCAACACATGTTCGAAGTGCCGTCCGTTTGCATCAGTACACGTTTGGAGACATTTAACGAGAGAGTTTCTACAGATATCTACAGATATTGCCACACAGGCCGCAGTAATATCCTCTACTGTCGTTGGGGGTTCTTGATACACTCTGTCTCTCACTGCGCCCCAGAGAAAGAAGTCTAATGGCGTCAAGTCAGGGGACCGTGCTGGCCATCGCACAGTACCTCTCCGCCCAATCCACCTATTTGGAAATGTCGCATCTAGAACGTCTCTGGCAACTTTTGCAGTGTGTGCGGGACATCCATCATGTTGGAACCACATTGATAGTCGAGTTTCCAGTCCTAGATCCTCCATGAGGAGTGGTAGTGTGTGTTGAAGAAAAGATGCATATCGCTGTCCATTTAATGTCCCACGGTAAAAATAGGGACCTACAATACAGTCAGCAATGATGCCGCACCAAACATTGACACTCCACTGTCGTTGATGAGCAACTTGGCGAATCCAGTGGGGATTTTGCACGGACCAGTAGTGCTTGTTCCGCAGATTTACATTCCCATGATTTGTAAATGAAGCCTCGTCCGTAAACAAAGTATTTCTTAGGAATACTGGATTACCTTGCAACTGCTGAAGTGCAAAATGACAGAATTCCAATGCGGGATGCAAAGTAATTCCCGTACAGTTCTTGGTACAGTGAGATATGGAACGGATGAAACCGATGCAAGATTCTGCACACACTACTGTGGCTTATTCCTACATCTCGTGCAATTTGTCGTACACCCACCTGAGGATTGTGCGCTACAACAGTCAGAACAGCAATTTTGTTTCCATTGCCAGTCGCTGGCGTTGTACCTCGACGTTTTGTGGGAGTCCAGCTTCCTGTTTTCGTGAGTGTCTTGCAGATGTTGCCAATGGTTCGACGTGACGGACACCGCCGATCTGGGTAGCGTTCAGCATACAGTGCCACAGCTGCGGTTGCATTTCTGTGACATTCGCCATAAATTAAAATAATATATAGTTTTTCTTCATTTCTGAAGGTTGGCAAATCGACTAGATGAAGGCAAATGTAAAAAAGCCACACGAAAATAGGTTTTAATGTGGGAACGTACGTGAATTACGTTACAGTTTGAGAGCAGTTCAGCAGAGCGGAGATACCTATACACTGAAAGTAGAGCGTGCCGTGGCGATATGTTTGTTTACAGCAGGATACAGGCGCCAGTGCAGGCAACCCCTGCTCTGAGCACAGTACTACAAGCGATACATTACGTCAGAAACTGTGACGCCGTTGCTATCCATTACAAGCTACATATTGCAGATATTGCAGAACGCATGAGGTTTAGAAGCGTGAAATCACTTCTGTTACCGCTAATTGTACCTCTAGTTGTCATTTCGCAACAATAAACATTATGCGCAGGACATCCAGCATTTTGATACCGCATATTTGACACATTATAATAGGTGGATCAGTTCAAGTAAGGTACAGCTCAAGAAGGGACTAAACTATCCCCTTTAAGAGTGCCATCAATGAAATGGGTCAATGATGTGTTGTCATACAATACCACATAATACATTAACACTCCACTGACGTAGTACGTCATTCAGATCACGATCACCGGCAGCGTGAGGTTCACGCTTGAGTCTCAGGACGTGCGCTAGCTGTGCGCTTAATTTATTTGAAGCGTCATCTTTGAGTCCCAATATCTCGGGATGTAGTTGGCGTATTGCGATGCAATGTACGCCATTGTTTATGTGATTTTTTATGCTATTGATTGCATACGAAAAAATAGGGGATGTCTATTAAAAAATTGAAAATAGTATTTGTAAACATTCTAAAATTTCGCATAGTATTTAGTTTTTTAGGCTCCTGCCGTACGTTCATGCTGGTGAAAACCGTTTTTGAATATCTTTTGTCGTTCCAGAGATATTTGAGGTGGGAGCGTTAGGTGAGACACCATATTTTTTACACCTACAAGAACATATTCCTAAATCGACTTCTTTCAAATGTTCAAATGTTTGTTAAGCTTATGGGACTTCACTACGGGGTCATCAGTCCCTAAACTTACAAACTACTTATGAACTACTTACGAACTAGGACGGCACAAATATCCATGCCCGAGGGGGGATTCGGACCCCCGACCGTAGTGGCCGTGCAGACCGTGACTAGAGCGCCTCTGTCTCCTCGGCCACCGCGGCCGGCTCGACTTCTTTAGAGCTCTATCGCAACTCATCATCATCTACAAATGGAAACAGACAATGCAGCGCATATTTTAGAGTGTTTCAAACCCTTTTTAGTTAAATTCTATGCTAACTAGTCTGCGACACTCTGTGTAACAACAACCATCTCCAACACAACGACCGAACTACAGCAACAGGATCTAACCATCCCAGTTCTTTTCTACTAAAGTTCTAAACTAACTAGCAAGCGACAATCTCGGCAACCTCAAGTCGTTGGTGGACCTCTCTCAAACATCTAACCGATTGATCATGCATCTTTCTGCACTGCATACTCCACCAGACGTTTCTGAAACGTTTTCTATCAGATACTAGACCACATACCTCGTAGATTTAACAATCACTCGAGCACAAAAAGTCATTGTATTCCTCCTAACAAATCAATACTCCTGATAAACATCTGTAACATAGCTAATTAGGGGAGACCGGGGCACGTTTTCCACCATTTTACATTTTTATAGGTTTTGAGGTAAACAGTGGATCATTATAATTCCTGTACCTTTATCTACAGTCTTGTACAAATGTTTTTGAAAATAATAAATATCCTTCGTGGCAGGAAATGATTTTGTCTGACCATGTTGCGTTGGAAAATTTGCCCCGTATGTGGGGGCAAGTTTTCCAGCTTACTTACAATGTACAGGGGCAAATTTTCCAACTACACTCTAAATGGTAAAACAAAGATAATTACCTTGATTTCACTGAATATGTATTTTTGTTATGAATTTACAATACATTACAAAAGAAGGATAACAAAAGTAAACACATTAAAGAAAAAACAAATGCCACTTAAAGGTTTTGCAAAATATGTCACTTAAATATTTTAAAAATACAGACATTTTTAGCAATATTCATTGTCTGAATCACAATGTAATCAAACAAAAGTGCAACATTCCCTTTCGTACAGTCTCTATGCGCCCATTTTTTGCATTTCGTGCACTGAACCAACATTTCATATGCTTTAGACTTGGCGTAAGGCTCAACGTAATAAGGAATATGTGCCCCGTATGCTCTCGGAAAACATGCCCTGTCGCCATATTCGGAACACTACGTCAATGAGTAACCGTGTAAGCTATTTACGAAACAGATGCACACTTGCGTGAAGAAAGAAACACACTTTTAGTGCATGAAATGTCAAAATAATAAGTTTAACGCTAGTATGTGTATTTTAAGTTTCAATAAAAAGGTGAAAGTTTACGCACCTTTGCAAAAATAACGAAAACAGGCCTGCCGACGTTGTGACTGCTGGTACAACACTGGAACTTTCGTAAATGAAGCGTGATTTGTTGCTACTTCGTACAGTATCGCCGGTAGTATCATATAGCGGTTTGATTCGAAACTAAAGCGAGTTGGAAAACTTACCCCTATGGAAAATGTGCCCCGGTCTCCCCTACATTGTAAAAATGACACTCAGTTTCTTCGTTACAGAGGGCTTCGAGCCTCTGACTGAGCACACTGAGCTACCACGTCGGCAAGACACACATAGAGCAGCTAAAGGTGTGTCCACACCACTCGTGTGGCTCGTGTGCTTGTGAGACTTGACAGCCTTACGAGTAATGTGGACGGAGGCAGACTCCGAGGGCTCGCCGCGAAATGGGCTTGCAAGCCACCCGAGCATACGGCTTGTCTGGATCTGGCTGTTGTCTGTTCGACACGAGCGCAAGTTAGACAAGTATGACAAGTCTCCTGACAGACGAGTATGACGAGCACGAGTAGTGTGGACACACCTTAACAAGTATAGTTTGCATCTGCAACAGCTATTTATTGTTAAGACTTTAGGTATTTATGTAGAACGTTTCAGTTTTATAGGTCTACGGATATAGGAGAAAATACCGGAAGACAGGTGATGTGTCAGAAAAGTTGTGCTTAGATTGGTAGAGTATTTAAAACTTTTATCCATTCTGTTGGAACCTGCGACTGTTTCTTGAAATAGGTTTCAGAAATTACTGCAACCAGCCGCCTTTTTTTCTTCTTAAAGAAGATTTATTTAAACCATTACCGGTTTCAAGCTGCCTAGCAGCTCATCAGATGGTATACATTTATTGCAAATTACATTTGTGTAGTTATGCGCTTCACATTTAATTTGTCCATATTTGGTCCGCTTTTGGATAGGATTTCACTATACTTCCTTTCCATCAACACACCACAGCAACTCCCACGACTTTCAAGTGGTGAAATTAACAAACAGTTCACACACATTACGACTTTACAGCCACTACCACAACTTTCAGCTTGTTTACAAGCACGCTTTACAAGCACGCTTTACAAGCTTTACAAGCAACTCCCACGACTTTCAAGTGGTGAAATTAACAAACAGTTCACACACATTACGACTTTACAGCCACTACCACAACTTTCAGCTTGTAAACAAAACACTTTCAGCTTGTTTACAAGCTGAAAGTTGTGGTAGTGGCTGTAAAGTCGTAATGTGTGTGAACTGTTTGTTAATTTCACCACTTGAAAGTCGTGGGAGTTGCTGTGCTGTGGTGTGTTGATGGAAAGGAAGTGTAGTGAAATCCTATCCAAAAGCGGACCAAATATGGACAAATTAAATGTGAAGCGCATAACTACACAAATGTAATTTGCAATAAATGTATACCATCTAACAAGCTGAAAGTGTTTTGTTTACAAGCTGAAAGTTGTGGTAGTGGCTGTAAAGTCGTAATGTGTGTGAACTGTTTGTTAATTTCACCACTTGAAAGTCGTGGGAGTTGCTGTGCTGTGGTGTGTTGATGGAAAGGAAGTGTAGTGAAATCCTATCCAAAAGCGGACCAAATATGAACAAATTAAATGTGAAGCGCATAACTACACAAATGTAATTTGCAATAAATGTATACCATCTAACAAGCTGAAAGTGTTTTGTTTACAAGCTGAAAGTTGTGGTAGTGGCTGTAAAGTCGTAATGTGTGTGAACTGTTTGTTAATTTCACCACTTGAAAGTCGTGGGAGTTGCTGTGCTGTGGTGTGTTGATGGAAAGGAAGTGTAGTGAAATCCTATCCAAAAGCGGACCAAATATGGACAAATTAAATGTGAAGCGCATAACTACACAAATGTAATTTGCAATAAATGTATACCATCTAACAAGCTGAAAGTGTTTTGTTTACAAGCTGAAAGTTGTGGTAGTGGCTGTAAAGTCGTAATGTGTGTGAACTGTTTGTTAATTTCACCACTTGAAAGTCGTGGGAGTTGCTGTGCTGTGGTGTGTTGATGGAAAGGAAGTGTAGTGAAATCCTATCCAAAAGCGGACCAAATATGAACAAATTAAATGTGAAGCGCATAACTACACAAATGTAATTTGCAATAAATGTATACCATCTAACAAGCTGAAAGTGTTTTGTTTACAAGCTGAAAGTTGTGGTAGTGGCTGTAAAGTCGTAATGTGTGTGAACTGTTTGTTAATTTCACCACTTGAAAGTCGTGGGAGTTGCTGTGCTGTGGTGTGTTGATGGAAAGGAAGTGTAGTGAAATCCTATCCAAAAGCGGACCAAATATGGACAAATTAAATGTGAAGCGCATAACTACACAAATGTAATTTGCAATAAATGTATACCATCTAACAAGCTGAAAGTGTTTTGTTTACAAGCTGAAAGTTGTGGTAGTGGCTGTAAAGTCGTAATGTGTGTGAACTGTTTGTTAATTTCACCACTTGAAAGTCGTGGGAGTTGCTGTGCTGTGGTGTGTTGATGGAAAGGAAGTGTAGTGAAATCCTATCCAAAAGCGGACCAAATATGAACAAATTAAATGTGAAGCGCATAACTACACAAATGTAATTTGCAATAAATGTATACCATCTAACAAGCTGAAAGTGTTTTGTTTACAAGCTGAAAGTTGTGGTAGTGGCTGTAAAGTCGTAATGTGTGTGAACTGTTTGTTAATTTCACCACTTGAAAGTCGTGGGAGTTGCTGTGCTGTGGTGTGTTGATGGAAAGGAAGTGTAGTGAAATCCTATCCAAAAGCGGACCAAATATGGACAAATTAAATGTGAAGCGCATAACTACACAAATGTAATTTGCAATAAATGTATACCATCTAACAAGCTGAAAGTGTTTTGTTTACAAGCTGAAAGTTGTGGTAGTGGCTGTAAAGTCGTAATGTGTGTGAACTGTTTGTTAATTTCACCACTTGAAAGTCGTGGGAGTTGCTGTGCTGTGGTGTGTTGATGGAAAGGAAGTGTAGTGAAATCCTATCCAAAAGCGGACCAAATATGAACAAATTAAATGTGAAGCGCATAACTACACAAATGTAATTTGCAATAAATGTATACCATCTAACAAGCTGAAAGTGTTTTGTTTACAAGCTGAAAGTTGTGGTAGTGGCTGTAAAGTCGTAATGTGTGTGAACTGTTTGTTAATTTCACCACTTGAAAGTCGTGGGAGTTGCTGTGCTGTGGTGTGTTGATGGAAAGGAAGTGTAGTGAAATCCTATCCAAAAGCGGACCAAATATGGACAAATTAAATGTGAAGCGCATAACTACACAAATGTAATTTGCAATAAATGTATACCATCTAACAAGCTGAAAGTGTTTTGTTTACAAGCTGAAAGTTGTGGTAGTGGCTGTAAAGTCGTAATGTGTGTGAACTGTTTGTTAATTTCACCACTTGAAAGTCGTGGGAGTTGCTGTGCTGTGGTGTGTTGATGGAAAGGAAGTGTAGTGAAATCCTATCCAAAAGCGGACCAAATATGAACAAATTAAATGTGAAGCGCATAACTACACAAATGTAATTTGCAATAAATGTATACCATCTGATGATGAGCTGGTAGGCAGCTTGAAACCGGTAATGGTTTAAATAAATCTTCATTAAGAAGAAACAAAAGGCGACTGGTTGCAATAATTTCGGAAACCTATGGTAGAGTATTTGATCAGTTATAGGAAATGTATATCTGTGCTCTTCTAGTCTACAGCTAAGCAAGCGTTAATTTAAATCGATGTTGTGCGATACTTTAGTGTATGGACTGGAGTTTGACATTGCATCGCAACTAAGCACATATCCGACCGTTTGTGTGTACGTGTATAAAACAGGTTATCGCTAGCTATGTTTTTCATGTTGCAAGCTATAACGGCTCTTGTAGACAACTAACAGGCTACGGTAAATACCTCGTTCGTGTCAACTGTGAGGAAATGATCCATAGTATTTGTCGGTAATACGATTGTGCGATGTCTCTTCATGACGTGTAGAGGTTTCTTAGAGGTGGTCTTTATTGTGTCAATGTTGCATTAAACGCGATGGTGTAGCTGTGACGAATCTTTTTTTATTTTTTATATATTTATTTATTGGCCCACTTTAGGTTACGGTAGTGACACTAAAAGTGGGCCTTTGCGATCGTCTTTTGACACCTCGAAATTTAAATGCAAATAACGGATCAAACATTCATCTGACACGAAAATTGAATAACGAAATTTGTAGAGGAGAAAATTCTCTACAACTTTGCTCTCTCATTTTTTTCATATCTCGTAGCGTTTCAAAGATATTTGCAAAAATACCGGCGATTTTGGGATGTATGTCTGACTGACTGTCCGTAACGTGTGCCCTGTTTTTAAGACGAACCGTTCAACCGATCAGCACCAAATTTTACAGACATGATTGTAGGCCGCCAGAAACCAGAACCTCCCTTTTTAAAAATTTTCGGACAAAAAATACGGTAGTAATAAAAAAAAAGCCGTTTGTAATATAATTGTAATTGCAAACGAACCGTTGATCTGACACGAAAATCGCACAACGTAATTGGTAGAGGAGAAAATTCTCTACAACTTAGCCCCCTTATGTTTTTTTTCCTATCTCGTGTCGTTTGAAACAAATTTGCAAAAATAACGGAGATTTGACACCCTCCATTGAATTAAGGAAAACCAGCCGTTCGGAGATGTCACGTGACATTCCACGCCCAGAACTCTCTGGCATACGCCATCTTGCGTTGCGTATTTGATGAATGTCTTATTGTAACTTACACGTTGATATTTCAAAGCAATGGCGCACTGAAGAATTAACAAAAACACATCGTTCTTCGTACGATAAATGATAATCTAGTGTCTATAAATGCCATATTAACATCAGTTAACAACGACCATCAATAGTATGAGATTAAAGGACTCATCTTCTGGTTGATAGCTGTTGGGGCCGGGCGCCGTGGCTCAGCGCTCCCGGTCAGAGGGCTGAATGCTCTCTGTAATAAAAAAAAGCTGAGCCAGAGAACACGTAGAACCAAAACGAATAATTACGATCAGCGTCCGCAAGATCAAGAACTACCCATTCAGCAAAAAAAAAAAAAAAAAAAAAAAAAAAAAAGTGTAGTGGGCAAGGCGTTGGACTATGATGTGCTAAAGGTCGGTGGCTCGAAACCAGCCACTAACTAATTTTTTTTTCGTAAAAGGGTTTCAGACACTCTTGTTAATTAATTTTTTATTATTTAGATTATTATTTTAGTCCAAAATGTTTGCAAAAACTTATAAAACTACAAATCTAAAGTGGGCCGTAAAACACGTCAGTGCGACTTTTTAAAATTCTTATGGGTGTTGATAGAAGTGATATAATATTTTATCTTCGTAAAATTAGGTCTTTTATCTTCCTAATCTGATGCGTACGATGTATCTTGGTTTGTGCGAAATACCAAGTTTGATCTGTTGAGTCATATGGTTCGTTGCAACATATATAGGTTTTCTATATTTGTGGACTGCATATTGATACTTAGTAGTATGGTTATGTGTGAGGGCTGTGGTGTATTAATCTAGTCTTTTAGTGGTGTTTACGAATGGACACCACTGGCTAGCATAGCAGAATGCTTGCGGTGGTAAATTATTGTTCTTCAATCGAGAAGCATCGATTTCATACAACGGACAACGAAAAAAAAAAACCAAATATATATATATATATATATATATATATATATATATATATATATATATATATATATATATATATATATATATATACACCATCTCGAACTAATACAACACGCCGGCCGCGGTGGCCGAGGAGACTGAGGCGCTCCAGTCACGGTCTGCACGGCCACTACGGTCCGGGGTTCGAATCCCCTCTCGGGCATGGATATTTGTGCCGTCTTTAGTGTAAGGTAGTTGATAAGTAGTTTGTAAGTTTAGGGACTGATGACCCCGTAGTTAAGTCCCATAAGCTTAACAAACATTTGATAATACAACACCCGATTTTTTTAACGAATGCCAAGAGTAATTCTTTAAGGTTTATTGAAATCGATGTTTCTCGATCGAAGAACAGTAATTTACCACCGCAAGAATCTCCGCAATGCTAGCGAGTGGTGTCCATTCGTAAACACCACTAAAAGACGAGATGATACACCAGAGCCCTAACACATAACCATACTACTAAGTATCAATATGCAGTTCACAAATGTAGAACAATTATATGTTAGAACGAACCGTATGACTAAACAGATCGAAATTGTACATTACTTCTATCAACAGCTATTAAAAAAAAAAAAAAAAAAAAAAAAAAAAAAAAAAGATTCGTCACAGCTTCCCCATCGCTCCACACACACGCAAAACTGAGCTTTCGCAACCTTGACAATGACAAGTTCGTCATTACAATCCATGGAGATAAAGGCCATGGAGATAAGTTACCATTTCTGCTACCTGAAGGCAGCTTTGTGACATCACGTAGAACACTGGGGCGAAACTGGCAAGGAAGCACTGGAGGACATCTCGAGGGAATATGCAAATCCTGTGGCTATACACTATAAAGTGGAACTAACCGAAATTAGATGTTGTAATGGAGGAGCTACCATCTATACTATAACAGCTTTGTGGAGTTGACTTCTATCTTCTAGATTTGGGCATCCCATTAGATTTTGTAAGGATTTTTTAAAACAAAATGGTACTGTGCGAGTACCTAGTATCCACCCACGACTTTCGCCTGGAAGAAAGCTGTATAGGGAACAGCAGCGTGATTGTGGACATTGATTGGGTAGCTGGAATCGAATGTTAATTTCGGCGGACGTCGAATTGCTGAGTAAATACATATATAATACTTTTATTTAACGTCTGGTATTGATTTTAAATGGTACTTTGTATAGAAAGATCATGCAAAAAGCACATTTCGATTAACATTTGTGTGTCTTACTAGGTGTGGTTTGTTTTGTCCTAAAAAGGGTTAGATGTGGATGTTTTGTGTTGTAATCCTATGGTTTTGATGTGGGCCGTATTGTCTTAAAAAGGTTAGAGGTTTCTTCCCTCTGCGGAAAAAGCCTTTTACTCTTCTGTGGTGTAAATAGACCACGCTTACGAAGTGTTTGCTGTAGATCATAAGATCTGTACATGGATCATCTGTTGATAGAAGTAATGTAATATTCTATCTTCGTAAATTGGGTCTCGTGTATTCGTAATCTGGTTCGTACGATGTACCGTGGCTTGTGCGAAATACCGATTTCGATCTGTTTAATCGTACAATTCATTAGAACGTATAGGTGTTCTACATTTGTGTACGGCATAGTGATACTTAGTAGTATGTGTTGAGGGTTGTGGTGTATTTATCTCGTCTTTTAGTGGTGTTTACGAATGGACGCCACTAGGTAGCGAAGCGGAGATGCTTGCGGTGGTAAAAATGTTCAAATGTTTGTAGAACTTAACTACGGGGTCATCAGTCCCTAAGCTTACAAACTACTTATGAACTACCTAAGACTAAGGACGGCACAAATATCCATGCCCGAGGGGGGATTCGAACCCCCGACCGTAGTGGCCGTGCAGACCGTGACTGGAGCGCTTCAGTCTCCTCGGCCACCGCGGCCGGCCCCTGCGGTGGTAAATTATTGTTCTTTGGCCGAGAAGCATCGATTTCAATAAACCTTATGGTTAGGTGATTTAAAGCTGGGTTGGTTACCTTTGTTGGGACGTGCATTTTAAAGGATTGCTCTTGACATTCGATAAAAATTTTCGGGTGTTGTAATATTTCGAAATGGTGTAGACTATTTTTCTTCCGTTGTCGGTTGTAAGGATATAAATTATACATTGTGGTAATTCAAACTTCTTCCTGAAACCCCCACACTGCAGTAAAATTAAATAAAAATAGGCTGCTAGGGACATTTGAATCAGGGGATTGAATCGAGAACATAACAGTTTACACAGAGGATTACCACATGTAATTTAGTTTTATTTATTAAAATATTTGTAAAACAATTATCTTAGGGCCGATTTGACTGGGCATGGACACAACTAAGGTAATATGAACAGGGTTGGGGAGGGTAATTTCCTATCTCACGCACACTGAGTTGTTAAGGCATCCATGGCCCCCACATTCGATTGTGGGCCCTGGATCCAGAATCAGAGACGCGCAATTCCCCATCCTTTTCTATTTTTTTCTGTTGTATGCAGTAGTTTGTAACTGCAAGAATTAGCCAATTATGAAGTATATCCTAACTTGTGAAGCTTGTGTGAAGTTGAACTAAAGGCGCAAATTTATTTCAATAGGGACAATATTAAATTTTATTCGATACAAATCTCGGAGGTGCAACTTCAGCATACCACCGCAAGAATCTCCGCTATGCATAATTTTTAATTACTTTATCAGGAATTAGATGAATAGTGTGGCTTACCGGGGGGAGGGGACTGATCCACTTCATCCCCTCCTGGCTACGGCCCTAAGTTAGCTTAACATAACACTTGTTCGTACTTCTGGCAGACTCTGCGCCAGGAAAGGCGGAATTGCTATACACACACTAAAATCTCATCTTCGCAGGAAGTTGGCGAAAAGGAAAAAAAAATCTATTACTACATTACACCGAAAGCCGATTCATCAATTCCTTTTCAAGCCACGACTGAAGTAACGTCAAACTGCTGCGCCAACAACATGACTTGAGAACGAATCCCCAAGAGGTACGACAACCAAAGTGAAATGGGCAAGGGAATTAATTCTATAATGTTTTTATAGCTGCTATCTAGTCTACTTGGCATTCAAAACTGTGAGGATCGCATGCAAGCTACTACGGATAAGAACCTCTGGGACCAAATTGGCCCCATGCCGTTTTATTGTTTATACGACCAGACTGTGAAAGATAATTCAGTGTAACCATCACATGTACTTTTACTGATTTTTAACAATGGAAGGTCCATATAGGAATGTTGATAATATGAGGACAGCTAGCAACTCACCATAAAGATGATCGCTGAGCTGCCAACAAACTCATATTCACATTCATACAACTTATAAATTTTCGGCCAAGACCTTCGTCAGAAAAGTTCATACTCACACAATCACTCACTCATGCATAACTCATCCAGGCATGACAGTCATCCCCAGCTGCCCTACCGCAATGAGTGCTGGAATGTATGGCATTGTTGTCGCATATTGAAAAAACAAAGAGATAACAATTGGTTTTATTTCATACACAGTATTCCAAGGAAACATACCGAACATACAGAGAAACGCCATGAGGGGCCAAACTGACCCTGCGGTCCTTCTAGGTAGTAATATTAATATTTAGGAATCTATCTGAAGTAGATAGATTTTCATATAAAAGACGAAAAAATCACAGAAGTCAACTCATTTCATTTAACGGTTTGATCAGGACACATGGGAAAAATTGATAAAGGGGCCAATTTGGCCTCTTGATACTTCCAGTGCAAAATTATTTTTATGTGGCGTATAACGTGTTAAGCTGTACTTTTCAGAATACCTGGTGATTAATTTCGTATCACCTCCATTTATCTTTCTTCTGCATTTAATCACGACAGTACTACCGCCCGGATAGTTCATCAATTGGCTTTGCCAAGCGAAATGTATGTGTTCATATATGCACAAAATGCGGGAAATTTAGGCTAAAACAAGGAAAATATGCAACAAAATATACCAATATGAACTTAAAAACAACGAACTTGTACCTAAAACTAACACAACATAAAAGTGGAGAAATAAGAATGTAACAATGTATTAGGTATTTTTAATATTACAGTGACACTAGAACTATTTTATATTTATCTTAATTATGGCTTCCTAGTAAACTTGTAAACATTTTTCCAAATTTTCAAGAAAGGCTTTCATAACGTCTAGTATAATATTTTTCGCATATTTCTGGAGTCCCCTCTGGTTGACGAAATAGAAATTCACTGTTACCATATTCGGTATCATAATGTCTGATGTAATGTTTCTATCTCACGGCAAAAATGAATATGCAGACTCTTTCATCTAATAACAAAAGTTTACTTACAAATTATTCGTAGAAACGGAGGGAACTGCAGATTACTACAGATGTTGCACCGGCAAACTACGTATTCTCTTTGCTGTCCAAATTAGTATTGAATGAGTAGCTTTTGAAACAGATCTCCTTTAGCTGGTTCCCTATTGCCAAATCCTTGTAGCGACCCTGTTTTTCCAATCAATAGAACAGCCTTACCTTTATCCCACCAAACAACACACCAGTTTTACAATTTCGCAAAAAATTGAAAACCAACCTGTGTGCCACTAATTATTAAAATGTACAGCCTAATTGCGTCAGCTCATATAACACCATGACTGTCCAACTCAACAACTTTACTCGATTGCCGACGCTCAACCACTGAACGACTGGTGCCGCACACCAGCGATATTACAATCCTAACTCTGCATAGCAAAGACATTACTCTATAAAATGTTCAAATGTTTGTAGAGCTTATGGGACTTAACTATGGGGTCATCAGTCCCTAAACTTACAAACTACTTATGAGCTAGCTTATACTAAAGACGACATGCCTGAGGGAGGGGGGGAGGGGGTTCGAACCCCCGACCGCAGCGGTCGTGCAGACCGTGACCGGCACGCCGCAGACCGCTCGGCCACTGCGGTCGGCATTACTCTATATACAATATCTTATGAGGGGATAATGTTCCGTTTCAATGCCCACTCAAACCCATCAAGTTTCATTTTATTTCCTACCGTCCTTTTGAGTGCTAAACTTTTTTTGTCGGGTTTTGTAGTTCTTAAACGAAAAGTTTTCTCCGGTCGCCCGCAGAAAGCGTCGTGTATGTATTGGTATGTGTGGGATTGTGACAGAGCGAAGGAGAGAGAGAGAGAGAGAGAGAGAGAGAGAGAGAGAGAGAGAGAGATTGGACGACAAGGAGGAAACTATGCCGTCATACAGAATGTCTCACCGGGGAGACAGATTCTGCTGTGTGTGACAAATGGAAATATCTGTTTTATCGGAGATGACGTCGGCGTCCGGGGCGGGGGGAGTCCAGGGAAGAGGCCGCTGTCCAGCCGACTCGTCTTCCGCCTCCCTTTCTCCTCCGGCTTCTCCCCTTTTCCTTTCCCTTTGCCGAAGAAAGCCTCGGCGAAGATAAAAAGAAATTTTTATATATTTCTCGCCATAATTTCTTTGCCTTTCCCCGCACACGCACTTTGTCGGGGCGTCTCTTTCTGGCGGAACGTAATATTTGTCTCCTTGATGCGCTTAGTCACCCGGCGTCGCAGGGCCCGGCCAGAGATAAAGGCAGAGGGGGAGCCACCGCTGGGGGAAAAATATATCTGCGGCGGCCGCGCACCTCCTTATTTCAACATCTGTGCTCGCCTTATACCGCTAATATGGCCGCTAAGTAGTGTTCCTCTCTATGTCAGGAGGGGCTTGCAGCTCGTGACCTACCTTTTTGTACTTTCTCTGGAAGTAAAATAAATGTTAAATACGCGCGAGATATTTAAGATATAAAAGAAACGGAGAGATGAAATATTTCTTTAGAAAATCCACAGAAATGTCCTCAAATTCATAATTACGACGTTTTCGTACCAACAAGTGACGAAAGAATCACTGAACACTACAAAAATTATAAAATCTATTTAAAGGGAATAATTGTTTTGAGGACAATATAAATATTAAATAAGTTTAAAAAATCGATTTTTTGTTAGTAATAAATTAAAATTTGGAATGTACTCTTTAATTTTATTGATGTTGGTTGGATAGAAAGTAATTTAATTAAGTTTTGTTAATATGATGTTATCTATTGAGACTAACATTTATTCTCAATTTTTAATATTCGCGTTTCGTATAATTGAAGAAGATTTGTGGTTTAATAAGGCCTTTTTCAGTATCTTCTCTCCATTTCAATTTTTGATATTCAAGTTTCGTATAAATGAAAAAAGATTTGTGGTTTAGTAAGGCCTTTTTGTGTATCTTTTAGAAGCATTCATCTGTCGTAAGATGTTGACTCCAGTGAGTGAAAGAGTGCAATTTTCAGTGGGATGTCACCATAACGTTCCTTTCAGAGTACACACCGAAAACATTAAATGTGCTGAGGACAGTCTACTATATTTTGTTGAGGGGAGTCTAAATTGTATTATCGTAATAGAAACTCGATTTTTGTTTTAGTTTTTGAGGACAGATGAAAATATGAAATATGTTCTTTAATTTATGTTTCACCAACATAGATCGACAAAAAGTACGTTTAATCATTTTATTTGTTAACATGGAGCACTTGTTTGGGTGCGAGAGGCATAAATGCTTGTGACTGAAAGAATGTGATATGAGCAAAAACAAAGTAAGTGCAATGAAGAAATGAACGCGCGTCATACATTTATTGGCTCTATTGTATTGATCTTGCATGTTCTTCACAATTACACGAAGTGACGTAAGAAAAACTAAGAGGCAAAGACCAGATTGTCAGTTCACCCAAAAGAACACTTTTGTCAAGAATGGTGTTTTGGAGTTGATAAAGTGAGTTTGTAGGGCTATGACAAATACGGAGGTATTGAAAAAATGGAACTGGCTGGACAAACTCAGATGGCTACTGCCATACTATTAATTTTTCTGTGTTCGTTCAAATAATACGCTGAGTGAATACTTCTTAAAATTTCTCTTACAGCTTATTTATTAAAGCTACTGAATATGCAAATAGTTCCATCGATGCCCATGTGATTTTATGAAATACTGCACACGAACACTCCATTTCTAATGATGATCATCTTCCATTTTGTCACCCTATTATATGTATTATCTCTTTTTGTACTCCATTTGTATTTTGTAACATGTAAAATTTCTGTAGGCTGAAGAGCGCCTCAGTTGCTGCCAGCCCGCCCCACCCGGGAAATGAAAGAAGAAGAAGAAGAAGAAGAAGCAGAAGAAAAGAAAGGATGCAGGATGCATCTTAAGCAAAGTTATAATGTTATAGTTCATCTCTTTGGTTTGCCAGCCTCATGAACCACAAATATTGCCGAGGTGGAGTGGTTTTTGTGCCTCAATGATACAAATAGCCGTACCATAGGTGCAACCACAGCGGAGGGGTGTTTGTGGTGAGGTCAGACAAACGTGTGGTTCCTGAAGGACAACAGCGTTTTTAGTAGTTTCAGGGGCAACAGTCTAGATCAGTCTTTTTCAACCTTGTTGAGTTCGCCACCCCTTCTAATTAAAAATATTCTGGCGAGCCCCTCCCCCACTCTGCCCTCAACATACTGTAACACAACTAGGTGTCTATTTTCCAAGACAGCGAATTTTTTTTCTTCCTCTGTTGACAGAACATTTTTGTAGAAAAAAGTAAGGTATTCTGCATTATAGGGCGAATGTTTTAGGCTATTTTCTGGAGTGGGACATATTATCCTATTTTTACATTAATTTCGACAGAACAGTATAAGTTGCATGACGAATGTTTCGCGCTGTATAGAAGATTCGAAAGCGAACTACACTCGTTAAGTTCCAAAATACAATTTGTAAAGAAGTTGAGGTATTTTTAATTACTCATAATTACTTATGGCCTCTCGTTAGTTCAGCTATCGACTGAGTTTTGAAAACTGTTTTCAGACTTTTCATTTATTCATCGCTAACATGGCGAATAAGTACGTATTGTATATAAAAAAAATTTCACTATTCTTAGGCAATTTTGGTACTGCGGAAATCCAAGTACCCAGAAGTACAATGGTCTGTTTTTTTATGGTGCACGTACTTTCTGCTTTCACCACGACCCCACAAAGAAGACTTTGCGACCCTCCTGGGGGTCACGATCCAAAGGATGAAAAACACTTGTCTAGATGATTGATTGAGCTGGCCTTGTAACATCAGCTATCATGGCTTTGCCATGCAATTACTGCGAACGGCTGAAAGCAAGGGGAAACTACAGCTGCTACTTTCCCAAGGACATGCAGCTCTACTGTATGAATATATGATGATGGCGTCCTCTCGGGTAAAATATTCCGGAGGTAAAATAGTCCCTCATTTGGATCTTCAGGCACGGACTACTCAGGATGATGTCATCATCAAGAAAAACAAAACAGGCATTCTATGGATCGGAGCGTGGAATGTTTTATCCCTTAATCGAATAGGTAAGTTAGAAAATTTGAAAACAGAAATGGATTGATTAAAATGTCAAATGTTCAAATGTTTGTACAGCTTATGGGACTTAACTATGGGGTCATCAGTCCCTAAACTTACAAACTACTTATAAACTAGCTGAGATTAAAGACAGCACAAATATCCATGCCCGAGGGGGATTCGAACCCCCGACCGTAGTAGCCATGCAGAACGTGACTGGCGCGCAGCGAACGCTCGGCCACTGAGGCTGGCGCTTAAAATTAGATTTGTTGGAGATTAGTGAAGTTCGGTGGCACGATGAAAAGGTAACACAGGAGTAGGTCTGATAATGAAGAAGAAAATAGGAATGCCTGTGCATTACTATGAACAGTATAGTAAATGCATTATTGTAGCAAAGGTAGGCACAAAGCCAACACCGACCACAGTAACACAAGTATATATGGCAACTAGCTCTGCCGATAATGAGGAGATCGAAGAAATTTATGAGGAGAGCAAAAGAAATTATTCAGACCATTAAAGGAGAAGAAAACTTAATTGTGATGGGGGACTGGAACTCGGTAGTAGGAAAGGGAATAGAAGGAAATGTAGTAGGTGTAAATGGACTGAAAGAGGAGATTGCCTGGTAGAATTTTGTGCAGAGCACAATAATCAGAAACACTTAGTTTAATCATCATGAAAGAAGATTATATACATGGAAGAGACCAGGAGACGCTGGGAGATACCAGATTGACTTTATAATGGTAAGGCAAACGTTTAGAAACTAGGTTTTAAACTGTAAGACATGTCCAGGGCCAGACATAGACTCTGACCGTACCTTATTGGTCATGAACGGTAGTAGACTGAAACTTAAGAGAGTGCAAAAAGGCAGAAAATTGAGGAGATGGAATCTGGACAAATTGAAGGAACTACATATTGTTGACAGTTTTATAGGAAGAATTAGGTAAGGATTGTCTGAAATGGTGTAAGGACTCAAGTTTTCCTCACTGTCATTTTCTGCATATTCCGACCTCAAAATCACATTCTATGTGTGAAGATGAATCTTTTGAAAATAATCTCCCTGGGATTCGGACTTTTTCAATGATAATAAATGTTGTTGTTGTTATGGTCTTCAGTCCGGAGACTGGTTTGATGCAGCTCTCCACCCTACTCTATCCTGAGCAAGGCTTTTCATCTCCTCATAAGAACGGCAACCCACATCTACTTGAATCTGCTTACTATATGCGTCTCTTGCTCTCCCTCTGCGATTTTTACCCCACACACTTCCCTCCAATGCTAAATTTACGATTCCTCGATGTCTAAGAATATGTCCTACCAAGCGACCCCTTCTTTTAGTCAGGGTATGCCAAAGATTCCTTTTCTCACCAATTCTATTCAGTACATCTTCATTAGTTATGCGATCTACCCACCTAATCTTCAGCATTCTTCTTTAGCACCACATTTCAAAAGCCTCTATTCTCTTCCTGTCTGCACTGCTTATCGCCCATGTTTCACTCCCGTATAAGGCAACACTCCACACAAATGCCTTCAGAAAAAACTTCCTTACACTTAAATTAATATTCGATGTTAGCAAATTTCTCTTTTTCAAAAATGATTTCCTTCCCATTGCCATTCTGTATTTTATATCCTCTGTACTTCGACCATCGCATGTTATTTTACTACCCAAGTAACAAAATTCATCTACCACCTTCACTGTTTCGTTACCTAATTCCTTCAGTATCACCTGATTTTCTAAGACCGCATTCCATTATTTTTGTTTTGCTCTTGTTAATGTTCATTTTATATGCTCTCTTCAACACACTGTTCATTCCATTCAACTGCTCTTCCAGGTCCTTTGCTGTCTCTGACAGAATTGCAATGTCATCAGCAAAACGCAATGTTTTTATTTCTTCCCCCTGAACTTTAATCCCAATTCCAAATTTTTCCTTGCTTTCCTTCACCGCCTGCTCGATGTACAAATTGAATAACATCGGAGAAAGGCTACAACCCTGTCTTACTCCCGTCCCAACTGATGCTTGATAATAAATAGATGATAATAAATAGAGTTTTATGATAATAAATGATAATATGATAATAATGATAATATGATAATAAATAGAGTTTGATATGTAAATTACGAGATCATGTCGCAAGTGCAATAAGATAATCAAGGCTGATACATACTAGTGTGCAAACACTTGTTTTTCTAAAACGAGGGCCCATGTGGCAAGTGACAATAGCCACAGGGTAACATATACAGAGAGGAAGCCCCCCCGTAAACCACTGTCCTACGCTCCCCTCGTAGTTCCGTAAGATGCTAGGAGGTGTCAGGCGATTCCCCGGCTTAGTATCGGTAGACCACACTAGAGGCGCTTCTGAGGATAGCGTGGAAGGGAGGGTGATGGGAGAGCTAGTGCCGCCTGCCACGAGGCCACAGCTGTCTCCGGTGTACCGGCGTGTGAGGGGAGGTGGTGGTGGGGACAGCTGCTACCTGCCACCTCCCTGGCCAGTTAAAAGGCTGCTTCTGACCTCAGCGCCATCATGGGACATCGTACGGAACTCCTTCAGAACCCCCCGCCCCACACCCCTGAGCGTGTGACCGGGCCCTTCCGGAGGTTACCCGTCTGTATATATTTGTCTGTGCAATAGCACAGGTGGACGGATGGGTCCCCACTCCAGTCGCCCTGGATGGTCTTTGGCGAGAAAGCCGCTGCCTTCTTGGGGAAATATGGACGCTTTAAAATCCTTTTAAAAGCCACAATACCGCTCTCAACAAAAAGTGTTTATTTGCAGCTTTTAGGACGCAGGTGGAACGCGAATTCCAACTGGCGCCGTCATGTGTGAGAGGGAATACTTAAACAAGACGTTAGTTAGCTAACTCACTATTCGTTGGCGAGCCATATGGTGTTTACAGCCGCTCTATCCGATTGATAGGTGAGCCACTGACGGGGAAGCGCTAGCGTCATTGGAAGATATACAGAAGCAGAACTAGAAAAATTTAGGTAGACTCACTCTTTCGCCCGCGCCAGCTGTGTGTGTTGTCACTAGCGGTGTGCCACGGTGGCCGAGGGGACTGAGGCGCTCCAGTCACGGGTCTGCACGGCCACTACGATCGGGGGTTCGAATCCCCCCTCGGGCATGGATATTTGTGCTGTCCTTAGTATTAGTTCATAAGTAGTTTGTAAGTTTAGAGACTGATGACCCCGTAGTTAAGTCCCATAAGCTATACAAACATTTGAACATTTTGCACTAGTGGTGTGACACTCTCGCAGCAACTTTTGTGCAGACAGGTCATAAAGACTCATGTACAGTTCTGCACTGTAACATTGTCGAACGCAGAAGATACCGTGCCCTAGGTTGTGGTTCCTCTAAGGGTATGCTTGTTCACTGTTGGTCGAGCTGATCTCCACGAGTTTGCGAGAGTAACTCGGGCGTCCGATCTTTGATTGTCATGAGTGCACTTGTGCTCTCCCGATAATCTATTTGTAGTCTGGGGCAACGTCCCAGAGATAATTTAAATTGGTTCCAATGCCCCGGTTCCGACCAAGGTTTTCGGGAGGTTTTCACTGGTTGTAAGGTGTATGCTAGAACTGGTAAGCCGCCCCCCCCCCCCCCATTTATTCCCAATTGCCAACAGTCCGCTCCACTCCTCGGAGTGGAGAATGAAAAGTTGTTCTTTTTTTTATTATTATTATTATTATTATTATTATTATTATTATTTTTTTTTTTACATCTGTCATGGAATGGATCTCAGCGAATCTCCAGTGGAGAGAATCAAGGATTATGCGTTGTTCATAGTGTTTACTGAGGTACTTCACATCTGGTGTGAACATAGACAGAGTGCATTAGTTAACGCTTGCGAGCGCATTTTTGAGTAGCTGCATGGTGGGTTAGTCTGACTGACATACCACGCCAATATATAGGCAGACTAGCATTTATGGGTCGTTCTTGACTTCATCAAGATGCAGGGTAAGTGTGATCGGTAGTAGTCGATCAAGACAGACAATATTTAGATTTCAGCGAAGATGCTGCTAGCAGCCGTCAGCGTAGTTAACGGAATTGTGTGCAAACGCTTTAGGCGAACCCCACTCATCCCCAAACAGCAATAACTAATACATTTTTTTTACCATTGCGTAATATTTCTGACATTGCGACAGCATCGAACGTGAGCTGATGAAATTGAATTAATTTTAAAGTCCAGTAGGCACGGTTCTTCAGTCATTCTACCAAATGTATTTTATTTTGAAATTGCTTATACGTTTCATCTATTCTGTCAACCTATTCGGAACTTGGAGATTAATATATCTAATTTATTGTTTTTATAAATTTGAGTTTTCTAAAAAGGTTAAATAATAAAAGAAGTATTAAAAATCAGTTTTTCATTTCAGTAACTAGTGTCATCACTTTAATACCTGAACTGATCCTCACTAGTTACACTTTGTTAATTTTAAGATTTTTTCTTACAGGAGATGTCTATCTTTACATAATTGTTAAAGTTTCATCGATTGTAGGTGGGCAAGGATCATCTTTCTGACTTCTACTTGACATGCTATTGATGTCTTCCTTGCAGGAACCTCAGGTACAGTAAATAGTCAGATTAGTCAGTTGCGCACTATAAATAGTTGAATTAAAATCTCAACAGCATAGATTTCACATTAGAAAATGGCGACCCTGCCAGGATAGAAATTATCAAAATAGGTAATCGACAGAAATGATAAATAGCAGAGTAAGTCATAGTTAGTTTTAGTGTAGTCGCTAAGATGAAAAAAAAAATTGTTCTTATTTGAAAAGTGTTCGTGTTAAAGTAGACGAGCAAGCAGGATTATAGCACAGATTAAGATATAGTTTTTGTGTTGTTTATGAAGTTTTGTGTATATTTATATAGTTTAGGTTAGGTAAAGAGATATTGAGTCAAATTTTTGAAAAAAAGTCATGTAGTTTAGGAGTTATCAATGTTGGAAGGTGTATTGTGAAGCTGAAGAGCAGTTTGTAAAGATATAGAAGTTAAAAAAATATTAGAAGGTCAAAAACAGAGTTTATAGAAGAGATTATTGCAAAGAAGGAGGTGGGATAGTATTGTGTTAAACAAGTAAATTTTTGATTTTGATAATTTTTGAATAAGTAGTAGATTTGAGGGATTTCAGGTGGTAGGAACGGATGCAGATACGAAGGCTGATGCTGGAGCATCCAACCTATGTAGATGTAAGAGGTTGGTTTCTCCCTTGCAATCGCACATTTGATGAATTGGAGATTATAGAAGAGCAGATTGGAGAGACAAAAATTTACGACATTGCTTTAGCTGGTTCACCCAACGGGTAAGTGGTCACACAGTTTTGCTGATAGGTGTTGTGGCTGATTTAGTTACGTCCACAAATTTCCATGTTAATGAGGGCACAGGCGCAAAAGCTTCGTGAATCTCAGCAGCAGGTAGAGATGACGGGGGATAAAGAAGTAGGAAGATGGACTAGATAGTAGAGAATGTAGAAAATTATCGAGAGGAAGAGCAGCAGAGTTTTCAACCTCTAGACATCTTAGACAAAATAGAAGTAGATCCGATGGAACAGAGTAAGGAAAATACGATTTCGGATCTTCCAGAATTTGTAATTTCGCGAAAAGCAATTTCTGAACCATAGTTCACATAAAATATGGGAAACTTTAGAAGCAGGCAGAGCTAAGGAAACGCGATTGATATCAGCATATTCAGGGACGGAATACGTGTCATTACAGTCAATGCATGGACGGATTGGTGGCGAGGCAGGAAGATTTGATAGCGAAGGCGAGCATTTGGAATATGTAGAACCAATGGTACATATTATCAATATGCCACAGCAACAGGGACAGAATAAGTTTCACAAAAAGGGTGACACGTCAAGTAATCATTCAGTACAAGAACAGACACAAGTAAGAGGTAGACAAAACGAAAAGAAAACGGAGGTAACACCCGCGGAAGTAAGACCGAATTTATCAACTTTCGATGTGCCGCAAAAACACACAGAATATGCGGAAACTCGCGGAATGTACAGTCAGCCACTACCAACTGAAAGACAGGCAACAGAAATAGTTAATACAATGACACAATTTGACAATAATTCGTTCGCAGCACCAAAAGCAATAAATGAGCAACATATTTGTACGCCATTGCAACGATACTAAATTATCACAAGATACGCAACAGAGAACAAGCAGAAAAGCAGTGGGTTGCCGCAACACAGGCAAGATAGCGTAACGGATACAGGAATGTTAGAAATGACGGAACAAGCAAGATTAGGAGCTGTGAATAAATACGATGCAGATCACTTTCTGAATGCTCGAAAATTTCAACACTTCAGAGAGGAAGGCGGAAGTATTCATCGCGAATCTTCCTTGATCAATTTCAGGTGGGCATACCGAACCATTGGAGTTTAGCACATATGCTAAATTTTGTAGCCCACTCGTCAGGACCAGTTGCAGAAGTAATGCAAAGAGTTGCACAAAACTGCAAATTTTATCAACAATTTATGACCACATTTTTGAATAGATATTGGGCAAATGAAGCGCAAAATAAAATCAAATACGAATTATTAGAGATGGCACCTTACGAGAACTCAGGCGAGAAAAGTGTATTAAAATTTTTTGACATCATGGACTAAAAGAACCAGTGCTTAGATAGACCGTACAGCAATGGAGAACTAATACGTTTATGTAGAATGAAACTACCGGCTAAATATCAGCAGTCAACAGTAGGAAAGAATCAAGATATTGAGGGTTTTAAGGAAGTACTGAGGGAACTAGAATTCATATTCAAAGAGGAAGAACTTAAAGAAAATAAAAATAAAGGGAAAGTCAGACGGAGATGCCCAGAAATGAGTATCACAGTAGTTTCGACCGTAATAATAATGGAAACTTCATACCATTTAATAATGCAAACAATAAAAATTTTCAATCACGAAACAATGGAGATAGCGTAGAAGTATGGAACAATGGCGGAAACCATGGGAATAGAAATAACAGCTACCATAATAATAACAATGGGTGTGGAAATTCATATCGAGGTGGATATTTATTCAGAAACGAAAACAACCACTGATATTTTGACAGAGGGAATGGTGTGAGAAAGGGCAACTGACAAGACCAGAGCACAAACAACTTTAAGGGAAATCAAGGTCCACACGGACACGAGCAATCAAACAAAGATAATCCTGATGCAGAAGTTAAACTACCAAATCCAGAAAAAAGTAAGTATTGACCACAAAACACGGAGGGGGATAGGCAACACACTGACCGCACACAAGCACAACAAAATCAAAACATTCTTTGCACTCAAATAAATAAATCAGATACAATTCACTCAGATCATAACAGTAACAGTTTAAACCAACAAAATAAAATTCAAACCATAATATAACTTCAGAACAGATAGAAGCACAGTACAAAGCATGGGAAGATAGCATTAATTAGTTAAATTCTGAAAGCGAAGACGAGAAAAATTACAGATGAGGAGTTACAGGGTTGGTCGAAGTATTCGACGAAACCAACAAGGATAAAAACGAGTCACAAATACAGGCAAGTGACATGAAGGTAGAAAAAAAGACTTAACAACAGACACGTAATGTGTATAACACAAATAATTACGAAGATATTGAAATTGAGTACATAAGGGAATGCCCAGAAACCAGAGAGAAAGAGAGAGAAGAATTAGATAGGAGACGAAAAGTGACAGATATCTCACAAGCGATACTGCTATAGGATTCATCACCAAATACAACACCAACACAAAAAGAAGGAGCAAGGTTAGGAAAGTTGAGATACGAATCAGTAGGAGTCGATTTAATGCAAGAAAAGGAAGTTGACACAACTATAATAATACAACCCATTTTCAAAATTAGAGTTGGCGAAATAGAATGTCAAGCAATTGTAGATAGTGGAAGTCAGGTGACTGCCATTTTTGAGAGTTTTTTCGAGAGGTGTAATGCAGAAAAAGAAATACCTATCTTAAGAAAGAGAAAAGTAAGAATTTTTAGCACCGTAGAGAAAAGTGCAACATAATTGAAGTACGAGACGCGACTTTCCTTCAGTTGCCAAGGCCATGACTTTGAAAATAATTTTATCATGATACTGAAATGACAGTAGAAATGATTATAGACTTAGATTTTATTAATGGACATAACGTACATATTTGTATACCACAAGGATTTTTAACAGTAAACAATTTAATATTATACTTTGTTCAAGCTCTGAGAAATAAAAAAAGAGTTGGGTCAAATAACACGCTCAAATTTTCCGCAAACCAGGTAGAGATGACTGGGAAATGCCTTCCAGATACCAGTTTGAAGAAGACCCTGACACACTTTCAGTAGAAACAATGGAAGAAATAAACCAAGAAATTACAAACAAATTAAATGAATTTGACAATATATTGCCAAAGGATGAGGACAACTTAGAAAGTATACTTAGATCACATGCAGAGGTCTTTGCACCCAAGACGGGTAGCATTAAAAACTTTCAATATACACAAACCTTATTCAATACCTTTAAATTACAGGAGACAAGTATTTCTTGAAATCAGGAAGATGCTAGACGATGACATAATCGAACCAGTCAAATCACCATATATTCAGCCTTGCATGTTGTGGGAAAGAAAGATGGTAGCATACGGTTGGTACTCGATTCAAGACAAATTAACACTGTTATTATTTCACAGGCGGATCGACCGAAGAAACTGAGGAGCTGATTCAAAGATTCCATGGTGTAAAGATATTTTCTTCCATAGACTTACGCTCTAGTTTTTGGTAAACTGAATTGGATCCTACTTGTAGGAAGTTCAAGGCCTTTATTGTGTTTGGTCGTTGTTATCAGTTTAAATGACTACCAAAATCTCTTAGGGTTTTCAGTCAAATTTCGAGAAAGAGTTTCGTTGTGATAAGTATTGTAGGCATCTCGCATTGAAGTCCTCGCTAAATTTCGAGCTTCTGTGCAGGATCGCCAATCCCGGGGATTTTGTGTTCGTTTAAATTTAATATGCCTTTTCTGTTGCTTTTGCAAGAGTGTCCTAACCTGTTTTGTGCACCAAGGAGGATCACCTCCTTCTTTTATTAATTTATTTGGTATAAAACTGTCAATTGCTGTCGATACCACTTCTTTGAATTTGAACCACATCTGGTCTACACCTACATTTAGTGTTATAAACGAGTGGCAGCTATCTTTCAAGAAGCAATATGTTTCATATCTATCTGCTTTCCGGAGCAAATATACGTTTCGTTTATTTTTGGTAACTTTGGGACTTTCGATATTCAATCTCTCTACGACAGCTCTGTGTTCACTAATACCTGTATCCGTTTTGATGCTAGTTATGAGCTCAGGATTGTTTGTTGTTAAGAGGTCAAGAGTGTTTTCACATCCATTTACAATTCTACATTTACAATACTTTTCACAAAATTATTGAGTGATTATCTGCAAATGGAATCTCGGAGGCTATGGAAAAATGAGACTCATCAGTGAACACGGTACTACGCCATTCATATTTTTCCATCTAAGTCATCGATCTGCTGAGGTCCTCGATCTTTAAACTTATGCTAAGGACAACACACACACACACACACACACACACACACAAACACACACACACACACCACATGCCCGAGGGAGGACTCGAACATTTAGTGGGCATTCCCTTGCGGTGAAGTTATTCGTCCTCTGATCACCCCTCTCGGCCACGGCACCACTCCAAGCACCAGCGTTGGTGTTCTGTGTTAATGGCAATCTACGCATGGTGCTGTCGGACCACAATCCGGCAGATACGGGTCGTCAACACAGTGAGGGAAGTCAAAGGCTGTTGTAGGGTCTTCAGTACATGTTCGTGGATGGTAGATGTCGAGATCATGGGATCGCACATTGCTCAGCATCACATGAGTACAATCATATACTCATTGATTTCAACATCTGGCCACTGTTTCATCTGAATACCCACATGCCAACCCAACCCCAACCCTACTGAACCAGTGGCGCAGCCACGGAGGGGGGGGGGGGAGGGGTGGCTAATGGGGCTGAAGCTTCTCTGGCACCTCCCAAGGATTTAAAATTTTTTTTCCAAACAGATCGGAAGCAAAAATTTGAAATCGTACACATGTAATAAATGACAACGTAACTGTAATTTACCAAGCACAAGCTAATGTGACAGTGGGTCGCCAACGTGATGCTGCCTCTGAGAACGTGTGGCACTATTGTTACTGCTACACTGAAGTTACGAGCCGATTGTTCATATGTGGCTACTTGCTGCTTAGCAGGTCAGTGGTACCATCGAGTGGAAACTTATGAAGGCCGCCAAAAACTAGCAACAAAAATAGTGTCATTTTAGTTCAGTTTTTACACATAGAGTCTCATGTTAATTAAACAGTTATAACACCATCGAGAATCTTACATTTCTGATAAGAACCCTTTGTGCGGTTGGGGGTGGGGGGGTGAAAAGTAAGTACTTTTAACCAGCCTTGGGGGAGGGTTATAAAATAATTTACAATACAATAAAAGATATTGGACCCTTCACACAATCCAACTACTTGGCCTCTGTCAAATGCATTCACTTGGCGGGTAGAATGACTACTCTGTCTGCGAATCATCGCGGGTGCTTTGTGATGTAGAATAAGTGGCTAAAAGGTTGCCCGGTCTGTATAATTTTAAGAGGATTACACATGCCCAAGTTTAGAAGTGCCATTGTTTCCAACTCTAGTCGTCTGTGAAGCTTCAGCTTAGCCTTTACGTCACCAAGTTGAGATTAGTTGCAATTTAGCTCACCGTATAATATCTTTTGAAGTCATTATTCGAGTTCGCAGAAATGGTTGAATTATAAGAGCTCTATGTCAGTATAATTAGTAAAACGACAAGTGGTCTTCAGAATCGCCCACACAAACCCCACCCACGACGATCAAAAGGAAGAGAAGTAGCCGTACCCACCCTGAAAACCAACCAAGAAGGTTGAGAAATTTCAGTACTGCCACGTTGCTTTCCAACAGTAAAAGGGCAATTTAACCTTGTTAATTTTATTAGATTAATCGTAGGTTATCGATTTAATAACTTGTGCCGAAAGAGAAATATTCTATTACTTGGTTGTGTGAGAACTGTAGCAGGGGGGAAAACAAGCGTTCAGAGCTAACGGCAGACCAGTGGCGAGCATGAGGGTGGCTCTGTTATTCGGAGGGGCAGCGGTTCCCGGAAGACGCTCTACGGCCGAGGGCCACTGCAGGTAGGATTGAGGCGTGAGCCTTCCAAGTAATTTCGCACACGTTACTGCCATCTGGCTGGCGCCACCGACGCTGGCATTGTCTGGCCGAGAGCATCTGGAGCAATACACGTCTACGGGCGGTGTACGGTGCTTTGCAAGGGCAGAGCTGGGACGTCTGGCACCGAGTTGGCGAACGCCAGGGTGGCACCCGGTAGGACATTGTACATCTATGGCGCCAACCTGGCGTGCGCCGCAATTGTACAATAGCGAGGGAGTTTGGCCGTTTGCTGGGAGCAACTTTCTGGTCATGTTATCGATGTTGCCTGAAGGCCATCAGCCGCTACTGTGAGGACACTGGACCTAAGGGCGAGGCCCGACCGCTGGAAACATGGGAGAGCTGGCCATTGGCTGCTGTTTTATATTAAGGGGTTTCGGTGGTCCGACTCCCGAACGCAAGCCGTGATCGGCTGTACTTTGCCGCCTCGCCGTTGATTGGTGTTTCAATAAACATAGGCGGAGCCTGGAGAATGCGGAGAGGAGACGAAGATTTTAGAATTAGAGAGAAGGAGACTTGTGTTTGGGCAATTGAGGAGAGCAGACGCTTCTCTTCTACTCTCGAGCTGCTGTACTTAGAGTTTGTGCTAATAGCACTGAGAAATAGCGCGGAATATTGGCAAGCCGAGAGTAAGGTCAGCCTGCCTGATATTAGACGCACCGACGCGCTAATAGCTATTGTCACAGTTTTGGTGTTATCTCTGCCTACAGCACATGTTTCACTCGTGAACTGTCTGTAGTGGCACGACATAGCCGAACGAGTGAGATCGTAGGCACTAAGATACGGCGGGCTCGAAGTTGGCTGACATTAGTTAAATATCGCTTCTGGAATACGAAGCTTAATTATCTCCGGGTCCGCGACTTGCAGCTATCGACACAGGCAGCGAAGCCCAGCCGTCATGTTGCTGACATCGCCAGCTTTGGTACAGTATAGCGTGCATTTGCTAGTGTTTCGAGGAGTGTTCACATTTTCGGACTATTGAAAACGTTAGCTAATCTCACAGATTACGCCACGGTTTCCAGATAAATGTCAGTTGTCACAAGTGTTTAGATTCAAATACAATTATCTTCGACTTACCAGTCACTTGCTGTAAGAGTGTATATTCTGTTTTGTAAATTCGTAAAATTTGTTCTGTGTTGAATTGTATATGTATCTTGTTTTCACCTCTGACGTTAATTTGATTTCAGAGAATAAAACCAGTTAAAACAAATTTCTTTACTCAAATCATTCAAATTAGTTAGCCTTTTTATACAACTCTGGATGGGTTTTATTGCTTGGGAATAACAGCATAAATTCCTTAATTGATCAAGTAAACAAAACATTTGCATACTCCATTTGCATTCCGTCCTTTCTCTGCCATTCCTTACTTTTATTTTTCAACACACCGACCATAGAGAACCTATACCTTTCAAGGTTAGAAAAAAGGAAGGTGGTGTTATCTATGCTGAGAACAGGACTGGTTGAAGTCAGAAGGGCAATGCTTTTATGTCAAAAACAAAGATTTCTCCCTTAAAACCTGTGTGAATATTGGCCTCTTTACGTAATGCCATATTTTAGTATGTACTCAGATATGAAGTAGATTTCAATGATATCTACCACTATGAACACGCACTACGATAAATGTTTTGGGCACAAACAAATGCCGGATTGCCCAGTTAGCTGGCTTCACTTTTTCAGTGTTAGGGCGGTGACATCATGGTCGAACTCTGGTGCGCGTTCTACACATTACAAAACCGTCCAACTCTAGTCATTTACTCACAAATCAGTGATATGTTGGTATACCGAAATAGGATAACATTGGACAAGTCCTTCTGGGTGAATAACTTTTTTTTGTCAGGCGATGTATATGTTAACGAAGTAAGGCTACATAGAAATCAGACCCCCCAATAAGGGTGTGTTACTAATTGGAACATTGAGATAGCGGTAATATGTACAGTGTTACTGGCGGTTCCTAGCTAATTCAGTTCTTCTTAGTATTAGAGTACAGTTAACTACACTACTGGCCATTAAAATTGCAGATGATAAACGGGTATTATTGGACAAATATATTATACTAGAACAGACACGTGATAACATTTGCACGAAATTTGGGTGCATAGATCCTGAGAAATCAGTACCCAGAACAACCACCTCAGGCCGTAATAAAGACCTTGACTCGCCTGGGCATGGAGTGAAACAGAGCTTGGATGGCGTGTACAGGTACAGATGCCCATGCAGCTTTAACATGATACTACAGTTCATCAAGAGTAGTGACTGGTGTACTGTGGCGAGCCAGTTGCTCGACCACCATTGACCAGACGTTTTCAATTGGTGAGAGATCTGGAGAAAGTGCTGGCCAGGGCAGCAGTCGAACATATTTCCGTATCCAGAAAGGCCTGTACCGCAACATGCGGTCATGCATTATCCTGCTGAAATCTAGGGTTTATAAGAGATCGAATGAAGGGTAGAACCACAGGTTATAACATCTGAAATGTAACGGCCACTGTTCAAACTGCCGTCGATGCGAACAAGAGGTGACCGAGACGTGTAACCAATGGCACCCCATACCATCACTCCAGGTGATACGTCAGTGTGGCGATGACGAATACGTGCTTCACCGTGATGTCGCCAAACACGGATGCGACATCATGATGCTGTAAACAGAACCTGGATTCACCCGAAAAAATGACGTTTTGCCATTAGAGCACCAAGGTTCGTCGTTGCGTACGTACGTCATCGCAGGCGCTCCTGTCTGTGTTGCAGCGTCAAGGGTAACCGCAGCCATGGTCTCCGAGCTGATAGTCCATGCTGCTGCAAACGACGTAGAACTGTTCGTGCAAAAGATTGTTGTCTTGCAAACGTCCCCACCTGTTGTCTCTGGGATCGAGACGTGGCTGTACGATCCGTTACAACCATGCAGATAAGATGCCTGTCATCTCGAGTGCTAGTGATACGACGCCGTTGGGATCCAGCATGGCGTTCCGTAATGTCCTCCTGAACCCACCGATTCCATATACTGCTAACAGTCATTGGATCGCGACCAATGCAAGCAGCAATGTCGCAATACTATAAACCTCAATCGTGATTGGCAACAATCCGACCTTTATCAAAGTCGGAAACATGGTACGCATTTCTCCTCTTTACACGAGGCATCACAACAACGTTTCACCAGTCAACGCCGGTCTACTGCTGTTAATGAGAAATCGGTTGGAAACTTTCCTCATCTCAGCACGTAGTAGGTGTCGCCACAGGTGCCAACCTTGTGTGAATGCTCTGAAAAGCTAATCCTTCGCATTTTAACGCATCTTCTTCCTGTCGATTAAATTTCGTGTCTGTAGCACGTCATATTCGTGGTATAGCAATGTTAATGGCCAGCAGTGTACTTTTCTCTGATTCTGTCGTTTCTCTGATTGTACGAGGACCGTTCCGAAAGTAATGCGACGGTGGCCGTAACTTGTTTATGTGCTGACGTAAGTCACATTTTATTGGAGTAGCTTTTCCTGGATATTCGATTTCCGCAATTTAGTTTTTCGTAGGAAATGGACATGAATGCTATGAATTCTTTAGAAAGGAAGAATGCGACGTGGATAACATGCACAGGAGGCTGAAAAATATCCACGGAGACAGCACGATTGACAAGAACAATGTGCAGAGCTGGATGAAGGTTTCAAGAAGAAATAATAAGAGGAAACATAACTGGAAACAATTATTATTCTTACGGTTAGCTCTCTTTCCACTAGATGCACTATCGTCATTCCAAGAAACGTAAACTTCCATAGTAGTTGTACGTATACTTTAGACTGTGATATCAGTATGTAACTGTATCAGTGTTATATTCATTGCGTTGAATCCTATCTATTAGTTTTCTGGTGCACTACGAAAGTAACAGTGCGTCTATTGGTTCTTTGCTGCATTACGCCGTTCTTTCCTAGCATGAAATACACATAACCTTCAAACTATGATATCTTTTATTTGATTTTGATGAAATGAAGCCTATATTTTGCCCAGGCTATTATCAATTTATCTGTGATACCCCGTGAATGTTCGTTTAGTACTTTTAGATATTTGTCGTACTACAACATGCTTATAAGCATAGTGTGCACATAAAACTTCGAAGTACGATATCTTTTCTTTCCCTGATTCGATTTTGATGGAAAGAAGCATACTTTATGCTTCAAGCTATTACGTAAGAAGCTCACGACTGTTCGTGTAATACTTTTGGAGATTACTCTCTACAAATAGATACATGCGATTGCTATCAGAAAAATGTTTAAATTGTGGTATCTTACTTTTTCTGATCCGATTTTGTGGAATGAAGCGTTTATGTAACTGCACGACACCCTCACGTTACCTGTGACAAACTTCTGAAAATTCGACTGTTACTTTTGGAGATTAACGTGATGAAAGAGAAAGACAGACATGGCGATTGTAGTTAAAATAGGTTAAATTGTTATATTAATTTTTACAGTAATCCGATTTTTATGAAACTAAGTAGGCTGAAGTTACCTGCGAAAACCCTATGCGAATTCGTGAAGTAGTTTTGGAGATAAGTAGTTTCTAATAGACGAATAGACAGACACGGCGGTCACTGGAAACACTTAAAATTACGATTTTTCTCTTTTTTCCTGATTCTATCTTGATGAAATCATGCTTAGATCATGAACCTATCTTCGCATATGTTTCTTGTGAAAACCGCATGAAAATTCGTGCAGTGATTGAAGCGAACAGCGACAGACCTACATTTAAAGATTTATTATTCGTGCAGATGTGTTGTACAATTGTATAATTTTACAGGAATATATTGATTTGTATAAGTGCTGTATGTCGGTAAAATCTATTGCGAATACGGTTAGTAGTAAAGAAGTAATATATTAAAACGTGGTGCTTAATGGGTCGGTTTTCCATGAACGTTACTCTTTACGTCCTCATATCTCATGAATTACGTGTCGTACTGTGATGCAATTTCGAACGTACGTTCAGCTTTAAGTGTGTATACCGTCTGAAAAATTTCCTGCAAGTACAATTTGTAGTGTAGCAATTATAAATTGTAACTTCATACCGAATGCAATAGCTTTGCTCCATGGACAGCGGAAAAGTAGTAAGCGAGAAATTTTTTCCTTTCATTATTTTGCTATTGTTGTCAGTGAGAAAAAGTTTAATAAAGGTTTGAAATTATGTTTAAAGTTTATTGCAAATCGCTAAGTATTCTCATTCTCATATAGTGTAATCATAAATTCTCGTCGCACTATGTGGCAGTTTCTTGCAACTCCTATTGTTTATGATGTTATATCTCTTGAACCATATGTCGTATGTGGTTCGTACTCCTATAGCAATTGGTATCTCATATAAGGAATATGTGTAACAAATTTGGTTGAAATCGGACCATTAGTTTAGGAGCAGATGTACAATATTATCGCATGATGCGGCCGTTTTTCACGACTGTCATTATTTATGACGTCATATCTCCTTACGTATGTGTCGTAGGTGGTTCGTGCCCCGACAGCGATTGTTGCCTGACAGTAAGGCTCATGTGTACCAAGTTTGGTTGAAATTGGTCCAGAAGTTTAGGAGGAGATGTGGAACATACATACATAAACACACACACACACACACACACACACACATACATACAGCCTATTTTATAAGATTTAAGATGGTAAAAATGTTGTGTAGTTAAGTAGCAACCATGGAAATATTGTTTCAACATTTTTGTTATGTGTCCTACAGTTTTGACGATCTGTGCTCAGAAATGTATCAAGCATTTTTACCACTTCAACGGTCGTATAAAAAATACGTGTAACATTTGCGAAATGCATCAGAATTGACGAGAAGCTTTTCGGTAGTGCTACTTGTGAGCTAGGAGACTAAGAACATTTAGTACGACCCTCAGAAAACCAGAAACATGAGTTTATGACAGCTGCAAGATGGTAATTTATAACCACTTTGAAATTGCATCTATCATTGCGTTTTAATAACTAAGACTGCTCTACTATTCATACTTCTGTGTCTGCCAGATGTTTAGTCAAACCAGTTTCATACCAGCTAACAGTATTCCAGTACAAGAGCGACATGCATAATGTTGGATGAAGTTCAGTGGCTTTGTTGCATCTTATGTTTTTCCAACCAACTCTTTGGTTCGCCTTCCTCTCAAAATTATCTGCCACCAAATACGGCAATGCCACACAACTGCTAAAATGCATGGGAATTCAATACATATCCTACACTTCTTCCCTTAAGGGGAATACATACATCTAGTACCTACAGTGATCTGTTTTGAAGGATGGGTTATCCTTGTAGAAGGTTATGTCATTGGATAATGCGGAATAATATTGTTGGTGGTCTGAAGGTAGCAAGAGGGCCTGTTGCGCCAAGTGAGTGGTTGGACCGCAGGTAGTGGTTGGACAACAGTAGTTGTTGGGTAGCTTGGCTGGAGTCTGGACTCGTTTTAAGACATGACTTGTTTGTTACTTGGTTAAATTTTTTGATGAATCTGATTTTATTACAATTTTTGCTTAAAAGGGAAACATAAAGATTTTCATATTTCGTTTTATGTATTATGGTAATATGTGTTTATAAGAACAAGGTCATTATTGACGCATATTACAATCATTCTTATCCTTAAGGTACTCGTATTCTTATGTATGTTCTCCTGTAGAGAAAAAAGATTTTTTAAAAAAGCAAATAAACATCGCAATTCTGTTTTCTATTTAAGAAAATATCTGATTTCTATTTAAACTATTATAAAATAAATTAATGTAAGGTTTCACTATATTTCGTTATTCTTTCTGTTTCCAAAAATTACTTACTAATTTCGAATATTCAATGAAGGGATAGATAGTGAGGGATATTTAACAGGGCGGAAACAAAGCTTTTTTGTTTCTTGAAAATTTGTCTTCTGGTGGATGTGTTTAACAAAGCTTTGTTTGTTGATTACCATATCTGCTATTAAAAACTTTTGTAATTCTATGGGACCAAGCTACATTGATCATCATTCCTAGTCTTACAAACTAATTAAACTAAGTTAAACTGACCAAAGGACAACACAAACTTCCATGCCTGAGGGAGGATTCGAATCTCCGTAATGTGGCGGCTACTCCCGCACGGCTCTGCTATTAATATCTCTGTTACACGTTCATTGTCAAACTGTTTCAGTATCATGGTTTGTGTTTGTCTTGTCTTCTACAGAGCCTAAAATTTAATCAATATCTCATACAGAAAAAGAGCTGGGTCACAAAAACTCATACTGAAGCATACGCTTTAACATGTGATATTTTGCCTTTTTATTATACAACACATGTCAGTCTTGTGTTCAAATTTCAACATGAATCAGATTGCATCTTGTATTTATTCATCCATGCTTGTGCAACACACTACAGTTCACCCATTCTTCATGAACTAGTCATTTCTGAGTACATGTATCTGTGTAAATCTTCTCCGGAGATGAAGATTACGATTGACATCCCGAGTAGAAATACAGATCGTTTGTGTTCGTATTTGTTAATTTTACACGTATTTTGTTCCCCCGTGTTATTCTACTCGTACATTATATTGAGCGCAATCTCACGATTTCCTTGTTGCACAACAATTGTCATTCATGCCACACAAGCAGTCCTTCATATTTGCTCTGACACTCATGCTAAACATTTGCTTTTACTCTGACGCCACTTTTGATCCTGCAGCTATTACCTAAGTACGTCTCAAGTCAGGTACAATTATCAACTCTACACTGCCCACTATTACTTAAACTCGTAGTTTTGTGAACTGATTCCCGTACGAGTTAGGGCGTAGGAGCGCCTGTTTCAAAAATAAACCTTGAGTGAATTGGAAAACTCTAAGACGGTGTTTTAATTTTTATTTCCGGCACTGTAAATACATCTCACAAGTTTCATGGTGATAGGTCGAACGATGTCAATGTTTATTGGGAAGAGCGTACAGTGGCTTACGAATGCTGGCGTATGTGTTAAGACAGTGTATGAACTATCTGCATTAAAAAAATCAATGAAATCCGGCCAACGGTTTCAGTATGGAAGAGTAACAAATATGCAACCAGAATTTCGCACTTTAACACATGTGTATAAACTTTTTCAAATGATAACGAGAAAAACATTAACCTAAAATTGATTGCACATTACTTTCATGCAAGGCAGAGTAAAGTATAACAGAGTCATTTCAAATGAACACGATTCATATCATACTTTTAACAGAATTATGCAAGTTATAAAGAGGTACATTTTCCTTGTAACAGTATGTTGGAAATTACATCACCAGCAGTAATATCGAAGGTAAACAAGAAAGTTTTTACGAACTAATATGGCTTCTCTTTGCAATTTTGTAGTTCAGGTATCTCTCTCTTAAGGAACGATCGTCTTATAAAAGTGCATACCTCAGACATTCTTCCGCAAGTGTTTAAATAAAAGCTTGTTAAGAGACTCCAAAAAGAATGCGCCAGAGAATATTGTCTCGCGTAAAGTCAAGACTAAAGTATTCTCTCATATGCATTTACTTTTAACGCTGAAAGTTTTATATTCATTTAACGGTCTCGATGTTTTTTAATAAGACTCTCAGATTGTTGTGGAAAGTACTTAGATTTGAATTTCAATGAATATTTTCGGCTAAATATTGCGTTCTGTTGATATGTGTTGTACTCCTTGTTAAGCTGTGCGTGCTTTGTAAGCCAAAATTCCATACAACTCTATTCACGCTGAAGAACGCACGTTGCAGGTCACGTAAATGGAGTTGTCCTTTCTTCGAGTTAAGGTTTCATATAACTGTCATCCAAATAAAATTATTTTCCCGTTTATTGGGCATCTGTGCCACCTTCATAGCCCAAATTAAATAGAAAGTTTGTTGCTGCTGTGGCGTTACGAAATGTGCCTTCACTCGCGACATGTAACTGTGCACGTCCGTAATAATGGTGGTTGCCTTGTAGTAAATAAGCATTTCTCTCAGAGTTCCAGAGGGAAAAAAAAGAAAAAACTTGGGGAGATATTACGTTTTCTTCCTCGAATAAACCGCTACAAAACGAGCAAGATGGCGAGTAAGCGGCTTTTTTCTGATGAAGAAGGAGAGAGAGGAAATGAGCGTAGGGAAGACTGGTATTGAGAGCATTTTAATGTCCCGGGCCCGCAGACGTCGTCCTCCATTTTTAAACACGTGCAGCCGCTCACACGGTACAGCGAGAATTAACGTGGCTCTGAATGCATCTCCTGGTGTAAATTTTGCTTGGAATAATCCAGGTCTAAGGCAGAAGTACGCCAGACAATAGGATCGGCATACCATTGAATTTTCGCGGACTGTGTTTTTCGCCAGTATTGTTTGTGACAGAAGAAATATTTTTAAGAACCAAAGTTTCTCCTTTTTAGAAGCCAAAATGCGAGGGTCGTTTCGAAAGTAATGCAACAGTGCGCGTAACATAGTGAAAACATGTCGGAGGTCTTTCAAAATGTACAGTTTATTAAATTATTTTACATGATTAGATTAGATTAGTTTTTCGTTCCGTAGATCCATGTTGAGGGAATCCTCGTGGATGTGAAACATGTCAAGAAACAAAATTTACAAGCTGAATAATGGATAATACAATATAAATACAAATACATACATTTTTAAGTTTTTTTGAACTTATAATATAATAATACTAATATAGTATGAAAACCGGTACATGTATCATTTGGTACAATTTAGAAATTCACTAATGTAGTGGGAGTTGGTCACTAGAAGGTCTTTTAGGTCCCTCTTAAACTGATCTTTATTTTGGCTAAATTTTTTATACTCGACGGTAAATTATTGAAAATGTCTGTTTCTGAGTAGTGAACCTCTTTTTGAACTAAAGTAAGTGCTTTTAAGTCCTTGTGTAGATCATTTTTATTCCTAGTATTGTATGTATTTGTTGGGAAAAGGGATATATTATTTATGAAAAACTTCATTAAGGAATAACTATACTGAGAGGCAGTAGTTAATATTATACCCAGTTCTTTGAATAGGCTTCTACAGGACGTCCGTGAATTTACTCCACAAATAATACGTATTACAAGCTTTTGGACTCTGAAGACTTTTGACTGACTTGAAGAGTTACCCCAAAATATTATACCATATGACATTATGGAATGAAAGTAAGCAAAGTATGCAAGCTTTCTTATTTTTATGTCTCCTACGTCTGATAATACTCGTATTGAAAATACTGATTTGTTGAGTCGTTTCTGCAGTTCTGTGGTGTGCTCCTCCCAACTAAATTTATTATCAAGCTGTAATCCCAGGAATTTAATACTGTCAACCTCTTCTATCTGTTCTTTTTCTTACTTAATGCATATGCTGGCGGGAAATCTCTTACATGTTCTGAACTACATGTAGTGAGTCTTTTCAAAGTTTAATGACAATGAGTTGCCTTTAAACCATTTATTAATGTTCATGAAAATATCATTAGCAGACCTTTCTATAACTATGTTTTACGTACTTTTTATTGCAATACTTGTATGATCTGCAAACGAAATGAACTCTGCTTCTGCTAATGTAACTGATGAGAGGTCACAAAAGAAAAAGCAATGGCCCTAGATGGATCCTTGTGGGACACCACCTGTAATTTCTTCCCAATCTGATGATGATGATGACATAGTTTCCATTACACGCAATACATTTCCTCAATAACTATATCCCACACGCGAATCCTCTTTGGAAAAATTCAGGTTTGCATTACCGAACCCATAGCTTCAATGTGTGAGATACCACTACCTGTTAGCACTATGCATCACATAGGTACGTTTGTTAACCATGTAATTATCGATAAAAGATTTAGTCACATTGTAAATTAATTTTACTATTTAGAATGTTTGAAGTAATCAATATGTATCAAAAGTATGATCATTAATCACAAATTTATTGTAAAGTATTTTTCAGTACATATAAAATATCTATGTAATTACTAGGAAGAGATAGTGGTTGTTCTTTGCTGGTGGAGGTTAGAGTATTCGGTATATGGGGTTTATGGTTGGCTTCTATATGGATTGTTAATGGACGCTCAATATATATATGTGTCAACTCAGAAGTAAGTTCGGCATTCGTGTACAGTTATTTAATCTCTTACACATGCAATTTCTGTTGATTACAAAGGTAGCGTACGGCAGCTACCTCATCTGGAATTAAGAACCTGCAGATTATACGCACGGGACTCTATCTGAAATTGATTGAAAATTGACTGTTACATTAGACAAAGAACTGCTGGCAATTCCAGATTGGGTAGAGGATTATTCGTTCGATGCAGAGAGAATCATTCTCGAGACTCTCTCTCTCTCTTGTTCAAAACATGTATTCAAGGTTTACAGGTTCACACAATTGCAGTCTATGAATCGAAAATCTACGAACTCCATCGCAACTACAACGTCTAGCCTGTGGTGGTAAGAAACAAACAAACTGTTCTCTTTCAGGATTTTCGCAGCATCTTATCAGAAGCTGACCAGAGACTTTTAAATTTCATCGTGTCTAAAGAAAAAGTTAATCTCATATTATTTATTATCTCAGACATATTGAATTTATTTATTTATTAATTTACAAGTGCCACTTTCTCTCATCTATGACCTAAAAGTACCGTTCCCGAAGCCCGTCCTTCTTTGGGCGAAACAAGTAGAAGGTGCTAAATCTGGACTGTAACTTCGTGTGAGGGACACCTCACCTGTGTTGTAATGTAGCTGTTACTGTTCACGATTCAACTGTGTTCCAGAAAATCTGTGATAATGACTCCCTTTCATACCATGACCCTTTCACCATTAGTGGTTGCTGGAATTTGAATTTTTTAGGTCTTGAAGAAGAGGTACGATGTCACTCCTTAGACTGATTCTTTGTTTCCGGATCATAAGCATATAACCATCTTTCATCCAGTGTCCCAGGGCAGACTTCCGCCCTTCTGCTCTTCATATCACGGGTCAGCTGCCTCGATACCCACTTTCCGATACTCTTTCACCATTTCATTGGCGACATTGTGCCCACAGTCCAGTTGTACAGCAAGCTCAAGAACTATGGTTGGTCTGTCTGGAAGAAACAGTGTATCCAGTCGTTGGAGATTCACATCAGTGGTCGCACTTACAGGCCTTCCACCGCATGGATTGCCTTCAAGGCTGATTTTTCAGCCTTCTGTGCATCTTATCCAGGTCGCATTCTTCCATTCTAAAGAATTCATATCATTCCTATGCGTTTCCTACGAAAAACTAAATTGCGGAAACTGAATATCCAGGTAAAGCTACTCCAGTAACATGTTTCTTACGTCAGGACATAAACAAGTTACAGTCACCGTCGCATTACTTTCGGAACGGTCCTCGTACAGTTAGAGAAATGACAGAATCAGAGAAAGTACAATCCTGGCCATTAACATTGCTACACTACGAAGATGACGTGCTACAGACACGAATTTTAACCGACAGGAAGAAGATTCTGTGATATGCAAAGGATTAGCTTTTCAGAGCATTCACACAAGGTTGGCGCCGGTGGTGACACATACAACGTGTGGACATGACGAAAGTTTCCAACCGATTTCTCATACGCATACAGCAGTTGACCGGCGTTGCCTGCTGAAACGTTGTTGTGATGCCTCGTTTAATGAGGAGAAATGCGTACCATGTTTCCGACTTTGATAAAGGTCGGATTGTAGAAATGCGTACCATGTTTCCGACTTTGATAAAGGTCGGATTGTAGAAATGCGTACCTTGTTTCCGACTTTGATAAAGGTCGGATTGTAGTCTATCGCGGTTGCGGTTTATCCTATCACGACATTGCTGTTTGCATTGGTCGCGATCCAATGACTGTTAGCAGAATATGGAATCGGTGGGTTCAGGGGGGCTATATGGAACGCCGTGCTGAATCTCAACGGCCTCGTATCACTAGCAGTCGAGATGACAGGCATCTTATCCGCATGGCTGTAACGGATAGTACAGCCACGTCTTGATCCCTGAGTTAACAGATGGGGACGTTTGCAAGACAACAACATTCTGCACGAACAGTTCGACGTCGTTTGCAGCAGCATGGACTATCAGCTCGGAGACCATAGCTGCGGTTACCCTTGACGCTGCATCATAGACAGGAGCACCTGCGATGGTGTACGCAACGATGAACCTTGGTCCTCGAACGGCAAAACGTCATTCGGATGAATCCAGGATGAATTCGGATGAATCCAGGATCTGTTTACAGCATCATGGTGTCGCATCCGTGTTTGGCGACATCGCGGTAAATCAGGTATTCGTCATTGCCACACTGGCGTATTACCTGGCATGATGGTATGGGGTGCCATTGGTTAAAATAAAAAAAAAAAAATAAAAAATAAAAATAAATAAATAAATAAATAAATAAATAAATAAAAAAAATGTTCAAATGTTCGTACAGCTTATGGGACTTAACTACGGGGTGATCAGTCCCTAAACTTACAAACTACTTATGAACTACCTACAACTAAGGACGGCACAAATATCCATGCCCGAGGGGGGATTCGAACCCCCGACCGTAGTGGCCGTGCAGACCGTGACTGAAGCGCCTCAGTCCTTTCGGCCACCGCGGCCGGCACGTCTCGGTCACCTCTTGTTCGCATCGACGGCACTTTGAAGAGTGGCCGTTACATTTCAGATGTGTTACGACCTGTGGTTCTACCCTTCATTCGATCCCTGCGGAACCCTACATTACAGCAGGATAATGCACGACCGCATGTTGCAGGTCCTGTACAGGACTTTCTGGATTCGGAAAATGTTCGGCTGCTGCCCTGGCCAGAAAATTCTCCAGATCTCTCACCAGTTGAAAACGTCTGGTCAATGGTGGTCGAGCAATTGGCTCGTCACAGTACACCAGTCACTACTCTTGATGAACTGTAGTATCATGTTAAAGCTGCATGGGCATCTGTACCTGTACACGCCATCCAAGTTCTGTTTGACTCAATGCCCAGGCGTGTCAAGGTCGTTATTACGGCCAAAGGTGGTCGTTCTGGGAACTGATTTCTCAGGATCTATGTACGCAAATTTCGTGAAAATGTAATCACAAGTCAGTTCTAGTATATTTGTCCAATGAATACCCGTTTATCATATGCATTTCTTCTTAGTGCAGCAATTTTAATGGCCAGTAGTGTAGTTAACTGTACTCTAATACTAAGAAGAACTGAATTAGCTACGAACCGCCAGTAACACTGTACATATTACCGCTATATCAATGTTCTAATTAGTAACACACCCTTATTGGGGGGTTGGATTTCTATGTAACCTGACTTCGTTAACATACGCCTGACAAAAAAAAGTTATTCACCCAGAAGGAATGGTCCAATATTATCCTATTTCGGTACACCAACATATCACTGATGTTGAGTAAATGATCAGAGTTGGACGGCTCTATAATGTGTAGAACGCGCACCAGAGTTCGTCCATGATGTCACCCCCCTTTTGTTGAGTAATTGGAGATACCCCAACATTGAAAAAGTGAAGCCAGCTAACTGGGCACTCCGGCATTTGTTTGTGCCCAAAACATTTCTCGTAGTGCGTGTTTATAGTAGTTGAAATCATTGAAATCTACTTCATATCTAAGTAAATACTCCGGATAACGAAATGTAGCACTGCTTACCACAATATTATTAATCTAGTAGAGCAGAACCCTCTATGGAAAATGTAGTGTTTAATAACAGGATCTTTAATAAACCATCATTCAGTGAAGCTGATGCCTCATCAGAAAACTGCACAATCAGCGGATGCATCAGTTATTAAGTCTAATTGAAGTTGTGATAATGAGTTGGTTTAAATCATGTACGCAATAATCTGATAGAAATCATTTATACCTACTATTAAATAAAAATCATATCTTTTATAAGAAGTCCTAAACATACGAAGTGACCGCTAGAAGTAAACACTGTTGAGGAAATTTAGAGGGCAGGGATTTGAAGCCGACCGCAGGACGATTCTGCTGCCGCCAACTTACATTTCGCGTAAAGACCACAAAGGTAAAATAAGAGAAATTAAGGCTCACAAAAAGATGTACAGCAATTCGTTTTTTGCTCCTTCTATTTGGGAGTGGGACAAGGTACCCTCCACCAGGCACCTTACGGTGGATTGGAGAGTATGTACATATGTGGATGTAGATACAGAAGAACACGCAGGAGAAATTTATTGTAAAGACTGCAAAATGTTTGTCTCAATATTTCTGATCAGGATGTCTTAATCGTAAAAAAACATCCGTTATGAGCCAAGCAACGTGCGCATCTGTAACAGCATTCTCAAACAAACTGAACGCATAAATATCACAATTACCGCAAGTTTAATGTGTATTTATTTATAAGGTAAGTAATATGAAAATAAATCTTTAGCACTCTTGTTTAAAATGGATACAAAAATAAACTTAAGAAAAATCGGATATATTAACGTGGGAAGAGCTTTCATCTAACATGAAATTAAACGAATTTCTTATTAAATTAGTACCTTAAAAGTCGACCACTGTACGAAACAAGAGCTTTGATTTAGCACTGAAATTAGCAAATGAGGTCCGTGTGAACTACTGGTTACTCCCTGCTATAAAGTCTTTTTCCCTGGCCCAAACTGAGAACTGACTTCTTTCAAATTACTTCAATAACAGGAAGTTAATACTACAGTGGTCAATATACATAACAGCTAACACGTTATTACACATAGACTTTAATAAGCAAGCCACCACAATTAAAGTTATCTTAGAAAGGTGGATAAGAAAACATTTATGGCGCAACGGAATTTAAACATAAGAAAAATTGCATCTGAGCTTGTTCTCAGCACTTGTGAAGAACAATATTAAATAAAAGAGGGAAGGTGCTCTAAAACTACAATTTGTAGGCAACTTACGGATTATGCTGAATTTAAACTTGTTTATTCAGGTAGGAAACAAGCAAAATGGGGAACCAATTTTGTTAATACAATAAAAATGCATGTCTTACATGGATTAATGCTGACGGTTCCCAGCCTGAATTATACATGATTTAATGCTACTGTGGGAAGGATTCACAAACAACACTCATTCTCTCACACACAATGCCACAGTGAAACTCACCAAAATCCGCGTGCTGAGACGAGGCGGAAGCAGGCGCCACTATCGCAGGCGAAATTCAGCAAGTCGGAGGTAGCACAAAACACAATATACAAAAACACTTTGAAGCTAGCTCTGGTCTGTCGTGCCTATTTTGAGATGGTGCGTGTGTATAGCCAAGTTAAATTACATCTGACTTGGACCGCGAGCAAACACACTAACGGCGACACATGGCTACGTTACATGAACGCACTCCACTGAAGATGAAGTGGCTGAAAATCGGAATCATTATACAAAATCACGGTCGATTCTTAAGTTGCAGTCTGTTAGAAATCGATCTAGGTACTGGTTTTATATGAGAAGTGGCGTGAATTTAGGCGACTAGCTGCAAACCCGGAAGTCGGAACTCGGACCCACGTGGTTCCGTAAACCGATAAAATTTAGTAAATTCAGTTTCCGAAAAATAAAGAAGATGAACTACAGCATGCAACTCATCAAAATGCTTAGAATTATATAAGGAAGGGAATGAAATACAGCTACACGCTATAGGGGGCGATTACAGAGACGGATGAAGTCCAGTTTCAAAAACCCGTAGAAGTGAAATAATTACAAAGTCGGAAAAATAAAATTTAGAATTACAGCATGCAACCTATAGAAATATTCAGAATTACATAAGGAAGCTATTGAAGGAGGTTGTACAAGACTCAGAGAGAATTACTGACACAGACAGAGTTCGTACTACAAGTCGGAGAAGAAACAGCCACATTAAAATAGGTGGGGAGAGAAGATTGCGAAATATTAGTGGAAATCAGAAGGATATCCGAATAGTTACTTGTCTGATGGGCGCGGAACAAACAAGAGTGGAAGCTTGAAGGCTTTGTTCTTTCTATGTACCAACCACGTGGAACACATATCACTCACAGAAGGTAACTATGAGAAGATTTTTACATGCACTGTACAAAAATAAACATATCACCTATTAGAAATCGGGCCCCACAAAGCTAGAAAGTATTTACACAGAGTTCATACACCGCCACATAATCACAAAAGGTTTTAACATACCAAGCCGTTATCAAACTGCAACTAGAATCACATACACCGCGTCTATCTATTGGAAATCACTGAACTGAAAACGAGAACACATTTCCGCACACGATCGGAGAAAATTTTCCAAAAATGATTCTAAGTTCACAAATCTAAGTTAAACGTGCTAGACAATGAAACGCTACCATCTCCAAAAACAAGAGCAAAACCAACCTTACCTCACCAGACGATCAGCTCAGAATGAGCAGACCGAGCGGCCACAAGACGCGGGAAGCCACCGGAAGCCGGAAAATCCAAGAATCAGCGGTGTTGGGGACGGACAGCGAGACTCGCGTTGGAGGGAAGGCTTACTGACTGGACTGTAACTAAAGGGTGTAGAAACCTCTTTGGTAACCTCAGCAGCTATCGACTCTGAGCCAGAGAGAACGATGCAAAGCGAGCTATCACCCCCAACATTCAGACAGCCATACATTCTCGCACATCCACTTAAAAGTAAGACATGTACACATTCTCACAGGGACAGTGACGTAGCGGAGAAGTCACATTTAAGCCACATTAATTAATATAATAAAAAATTATTAACATAACAAAATAAGAAAAACCTAGCAACATTAACTAATATTTTAACACATGAAATAAAAATGCTATTCCTCGAGCCTTGAAAAGAGTGGGTTTCACGTTTTAACAAAATGATAATCTAGCGACATTAGATAAAACATAAGTTTACAGAAATATACAAAAATATATGGAAGACGACATACGGTCGTCTTTCAACCTTAAAGTTGTCCCAGCTGGAACTACCGTGGCTTGTTCCGTGTCTGTCTAGCAAAACGTATTTTCCGCCTGCTAACTCTAACAGAATGTCATTTTTGGTCGTCATTGTAAGAAACGGCACTGCGAGTTCCTATGAGCGTTACGAGTTTGCGAGCGCTCACGAGTCTCACGAGGGCAGTGGAAACTCGCAGTGGACTGGCCGTGGCTGACTCGCAGTGCCCCACCGCCCCCTATGCTTGCGCTAGCATATTAAAATGGTGCATGACGGACGATGCCTTAAAAGTAGTTAATTCGTTTCTTACGCCTGACGCTGAAACTGCTGGACGGTTAAGAAAGGAATTTCGAACAGGGATGGCTTATACCCTGATTAATACATGGGCTACTTTTCGTAAGCCACCGTACGGTGCGTGGCGAAGGGTATCTTACAATATGTTAATACGTTTGTTTCTCTTCACGCTGAAGAGGATTTGAATGAAATTTGAAATGCAGATAGCTTATATCCTGAATTAACGCTTTAGCTACCTTTAGGAAACCACCGTACGGTGCATGGCAGAAGGTATCTTACAGTGGGTTAACACGTTTGTTACGGCTCGACGCAACTGAATGAATTGTGGAATGAAGATAGATTTTACCCGGAATTAGTATATGGGCTACCTTTAGTAGGCCTCCGTAAGTGCATGGCGGAGGAAACGTTACAATAAACATCCAAATAACTTGACTGGTCATCATGATAGTCAGCACATAATTGTATGTTTTCAGGAAGGAGATTTTTATAATCTGCATCCAGTGAATTTGGCATGGCGACTTTGACACCGTTTGACCAGTCTCTATGAAACTGGCGCGTATAGGAGGGAGAGGAGGAGATGGAAAGAAAGTGAAGGGAGGCGACGGATAGAGAGAGGGGAGAGGAGGAGAATGAGAGAGGGGAGATGGTGACAGAGAGGAGAAAGGAGATGAACAGAGGGAGGGGGAGGAGGAAATGGACAGAGAAAGGGACAGGAGGAGATGGGGAAGGAACAGGTGAACGGAGAGAAGGGAAGAAGGAGATGAACTCAGGGAAAATTGGAAACCTCATATACACTTGTTTTATGCGCTGCCATAAAGTTCATCTGACTGCCAAAAAACTTCAACTTACTTCTTGCTCACACGCGAAGCTTATGGACATTGTACAGTTAACTAACAGTAGGTGGCATGCGTGTCGTACCGGCAAATGTATTTGAAGGGCCATTGAATTAGTGAGATGTTTGAATGTAATACAAAAACAGACATAGTTTTATTGTGGCCTACTCATTTCGATGCCGATAAATGTGAATTACGTTTCAAACGTTACCAGCTAGTTGTCAATAAAATTGTTGAAAACTAGGGCACCTGGGTATAGACGGGCATGTGCATCAACTTCTGCTGTAACAGCAGCTTCCGCTGCCATTTTTGTTCCAAGTGGTGATAGCGTGAGCTTCTCAAAGGGGGAGGTTTTTTTCCCCTGTTATTGCTTCTAAATATTGCTTGCTTCATTTCTAATACACATATCAAAAGAAAAATTAATATTTAGATTAAAAATTAATCTCGTCGTAATAAATTATTTTAACATAGTTGCAAATATCATTAAATATTTCTGATATTCGCCCACCTGGGTGTGTATTGTGAGTAACCTTTTCCCTTTCGACAGCTTAGTTTTATGGGATACACTACCAAGGCTGCAATGACATGCAGGAACTATCATTTTCGAATGCGATAAATTTGCTCCAGAATATACTCCCAGATCGCTACTATTTTTTTCGCAGATTTTCTTCAGAAATCATATAAAATGTTTTTTAATGCACAATATATGGAAGTAAATCACTATGATAAATAAGGATGCAGTCAATGATTTATAAATACGAGATATTTTAATTGCTTATTTCACAATTTCATTTCTCATTGCAATGCGAGTGTTTACGTATTTATTAAGAACGAACAAATCTGAAGTTTGAAATTATATGCACTACAAATTACGTATTTCTATACATTTCATCTACATTTTGATGTATAACACTTTGTGGATTACTAGAAATGTGTTATTTAAAACCACAGCATCTAGTTTTTAAAGAATGCTCAACAAATTTTCTCTTTTGACAGAACTCTGGAATGTGTACCGTTTTTGATTCATGTAAAACTTAATTTACATAATTTTTGCCAACTGAAGAATTACATTCGAAAATTGTTTCACATTTGCTTGAAGAATAATTTTCTCATCTCAACTGTTGACCGTGGTGGAGGATTAGAAACATTGAAATTGGTTGGTTTTGCTGTGAACTTCAGTATTTTCCTACCATCACCTCTATTACGTTCAAATTAACTGTATTCAAAGTGAATATAAAAAAGTGTTATCAATAAACCAACAACAAACAACGTAGACTTTCAAACAGTTTTCAAATTACAACATGCAAACCATGACTAAGACAATAAGTACTTAACCCGCGAGGACTCGCGCGTGAGCATTTTGCTCACAGTAATTTTAAAACAATCGGCGTTTTACCTATTTTAAATACTCATATATTTGTGTTTTCTTATAAACGTGACTAGAAATACTTATTTAGACATCTTAAGTTCATTACAAACTGTTCTTTAACTGTCAGAAAAATGCCACACACGCGATCAATCGCGTAACTTTTAAAGGCACGAGTTCTTGCGGGTTAAGTAATTCAAAACCGATTTTCTTCAATAGGCCAATAAAATGGTCTAATGTGGAAGTAAGACAAAGTGGCTATATCCTAGGGTCACAGATGATCGTGCATTTTAACATTGCAGTAGCTTCAAACATTCTTACTAACTGTACGGGCCTTTATAATTAGTAAAATTAGTATGCGTCACTTCAAAGTAATTAGTATTGATATTGTCTAAATATTGACACTGTTTGTTATCGCCAATATATATAGTGAGGCAACTAAGTCATAACACCCCTTGTATCTCCCCAACCTTAATAGATACAAAGATGCCGATTGACGATTGAACAGTGAATTGCAGGGACAGGGGATACTTGAATACATCACATTTCATGTTTGGGCTATTTTTTATTACATAGGTAGGGGAACTTCTTTATTTATTTTTTTTAAATGGAACCCTATGTTAAATTTTAGCGTAAGATGATGGGCTTAAAAAGTCGTTTTCAAATATGTGTATATCACAATATTTAGGCGAATAGTTCGAGACACAGATATGTTCTCCTATCGTGTTCGGCCTTCGAAGTGGCGTTGTCCAAGGCGACCTTTCCTGTTATGCAGACTACACGGTAAACGTCGCGAGTCCGTCCTTACACAAAACACGCCGCTTCGAAGGATGAAAACGATACGGAAACGTATCTGTGGCTCAAAAACTATTCGCCTAAATAGTATGATATGCACATATTTGAAACTGTCTTTTTAAGTCCGTCATGTTACGCTAAAATTTAACATAGGGTTCCATTAAGAAAAACTAATGATGGCCTCATATCTTTGTAATTAAAAATAGCACAAATAAGAAATGTAATGTATTCAAGTAGCCCCCGTCTCTGCAATTCACTGTCCAAACGGCATCTTTGTATCTATTATAGGGTGGTCTATTGATAGTGACCAGGCCAAATATGTCACCAATAATCTTTAAACGAAAAAACTACAAAGAACAAAACTTTTCTAGCTTGAAGGGGAGAAACAGATGGCGCTATGGTTGGCAAGCTAGATAGTGCTGCCATAGGTCAAACGGATATAAACTGCAATTTTAAAAAAATAGGTACCCCCCCATTTTTATTACATATTCGTCTAGTACGTAAATAAATATGAATGTTTTATTTGGAAAACTTTTTTCGGTTTGTGATGGATGGCGCTTTAATATTCACAGTTTTAGACGAACAGTGGGTAACGGGTAGGTTTTTGAAATTAAAACACAGAACGTAGGTACGTTTCAACTTTATTTCGATTGCTCCAATATGATACATGCACTTTTGTGAAATTATCATACATTTTGAGAGCGCATGCTATTACTGTGTGATTACTTGTAATAACCTCATGACTTCACCTCAAATTTCATCCTGCGCACATTTCCGCCAGTAAATGGACGTCAAAGACTGAGATGGTTGTGTGTTCCATACGTCAGCGTGTTTCATAATTACACCAACAAACTTGTAAGACCAAAATGAGCATGGAAACCCACGCCCGGAAACACCATTCAACGACGCTAGAAACCCCCTCCAGTAACTTCGACGTCATTGGATGACGTTTCAGGTCATCGGTTTGTATGCTCACTTTGTTCCTCAAGACATCTCCCATATCCCCTAGAAGTTTGTTGGTGTAGTAGTGTAATTCTGAAACACACTGACGTATGGGACACACACCCATCTCAATCTTCGAAGTCCATTTACTTCCGAAATTATGCGCAGGAGAGACTTTTTTTATTGCTAGTAAGTGAGTATAGGCTTCGCAGGTTGCAATGTCGGAAAACACGCGTTGAAACCCGTCGTTTATTACAAATAAAAATTCTGCATAACTACGAATACATTAAAACACCTCGCATATTTTTGACAACCTTGTCACAGCGGCAGTTTATTAACCATATTATGAACGCCTTTCAGGATCCCTTGGAATTGAAATAGACACGAAAACCATTTTCTGAACGACTAGAACAATTAGGAGCTGCACAGTCCACCATACTGAGAGCGTACTCATTACACTATTCTGCCGGCCGCGGTGGCCGAGGAGACTGAGGCGCTTCAGTTACGGTCTGCACGGCCACTACGGTCGGGGGTTCGAATCCCCCCTCGGGCATGGATATTTGTGCCGTCTTTAGTTGTAGCTAGTTCATAAGTAGTTTGTAAGTTTAGGGACTGATGATCCCGTAGTTAAGGCCCATAAGCTATACAAACATTTGAACATTTGAACACTATTCTCCCCTCGCGCGTCGAAGCGAAACTGGCGGATGTGCATGCCCGTCTATATCCACGTGCCCTATTGACAACTCAGACACTTACCACTATAGGACCATTGTGTCCAAGCTAACCCGCTCAACGGTTTATATTGCGAACTTAACCCATTCGGCCCTCTGGCTGCAAATGTATACGGTGTATAAGATGTTCAGAAGCGTTTTTTCTCAATGGAAAGTACATGTATATGACAACTGAGTGTTCAATCATTTCATCATGTAGAATTACTGCCACCTGCGGAAGATAGCTATATTAAGAAGTGGGTGTTGCACAGCGCAGCAGTTTGCGAACTTCAGAGAACACGGAAATTGTGCGTTACTTGTATTCCACTGTATAACTGAAATTAGTAGTTGTTATTTTGCGATTTCGTTATTGAACGATCAGTTTATTTAGTACAATAGTTGGTACAACAAAATTAATTAATTTAGTCCTTAAAAAAAGCCTTGTTTTTCAGTATACGCAGTGTTGTTGAATGAAAATAGGTGCATATAAATGCATAAATCTTGCTTCTAAAATCATTGAAAATTTAACTGAAGAGTATTACAGCATTAAAAATAATTTCCTTGACAGAGAAAAAAATCAGGTCCGAAAGGGTTAAAGGGCATCAATTTGTACTCTACAGTCATACCGACGGGTGAAAATAAGGTCTTTCACTGGCCATCCTACCAGATATTCGAATTTTGCGTGCGCAGAGTCGTTGACTGATACGACAGACAAATATATACAGACGGGAAACATCCGTAAAGGCCCGGTCCTACGCTCAGGGGTGCGGGGCGGGGGGTTCTGAAGCAGTTCCGTAAGATGTCCCACGATGGCGCTGCGGTCAGAAGCAGCCTTTTAAACTGTCCAGAGCAGGCAGCAGGTAGCGGCTGCCCCCACCGCCACTTCCCCTCAAACGCCGGCACAGCTGTGGCCTCGTGGCAGGCTTCACGAGCCGCAGAACACCAAAAATAACAGAAGTGCAAAGACCATGTTATCACACGGAAACACAGAATGACAGCAGTGCTACTAGCGGCCTGGCAGTGAACTTTCAATCCGAAAAATGTGGCGCGAAAATCCATATGTTTACTTCTAAATACACGAATGAGAAAACGTTATATTGGTGTTAGATGACAATATTTTCCATTTATTCTTTGAGGTTGGTCCTCATAGAAAGCTTTTTGAGACCTTTCAAAGTAATATATACGAGAAATTTAAATCAAAAACTAACATTAATTGCTTGTGGCTGTTGTTTACAGTCGGCCAAACTTCGTAAATGATGTCCTGGTAATCTTTTGACCGTAAAATTGGTTGTTTCTAAAACTCGGTACTGCGATTTTCGCCGTGTGGCGTTATCACATGGAAATAAATGTGATTTTGCGCATGTTAGACTAAAAATCATCTGATATTGCATGCATATATGTAAATGATTTTTCAGTTTTCACATACGCTAAGGCATAATTATATCCACTCATGTGACCACAAGAGGAATAGTAGCTTGCACAAATAAATAATTTTACAGCCATATACACTGTCCTGCAATCAAGAATGTAGGCCTACTGTAATGTCTAGAAAAACCAATTTATTTTTATATCTGTCGATTACTATTTATGCATCTTCAGTCATATGAAATTGAACTTCTGTATAGTTCAAATAAATGAAATTTATGAAACTCACAAAATGCACACAGAAGATCGCAATTAGGAAGACGTTGCTATAGAACCTCAGCACAGAACACCACCTATGAATCAAAACAAATATGGAGAACTGTAAAGCGTAAATCATCCAATAGGAAAGCTAGATGACAAATCGCAACGCTCGCAGCGCTCTATGTGACCTGGCAGCGAACCAACATCGTGTTACCGGAAATCCCTATATGAGTTTCACCCCCCTGGCACGAGCTCTCCCCTCAGCCTCCCATCCACGCTACCCTCAGAAGCGCCTCTAGTGTCGTCTACCGGTACTAAGCCAGGGAACCGCCTGGCACCTGCCGGCATCTTACGGAACTACGAGGGGAGCGTAGGACAGTGGTTTAGAGGGGGCTGCTTCTCTGTATATGTTATTCTGTGCCGGTACGGTACTCCATCCTTCGTCCGCGGTCGCACGCTCGCGCGGAATTATCTGCGAAAGCGAACCGAGCCACAGGGTCGCTGGTGTGGGAGGGTCCGCAGCCGGCCGGGCAGCAAGTGAGGCCCGCCGTGATATTCGGCAAGGAAAGCGGCGGCCGATTAGAGCGGCCGTGTCGCGGCACGACCACCGAGTCGAGCGGCCGCAGTGTAAACACGGCCGCGCGCTGCATATTCATGGCTCAATTATTGCCGATTATTCATACTAATCGGCGCGCGTGGGCGGAATAGAGGGGGGAGGGGGTGGGCAACTGCGCGCACCCCTACGGATACCACGATAATTGAAGCGCGCGCGAAATTTAATTTCCATATTGAGTTACCGCTAATTCCATCGGGCTCTGGCCGTCACATCTTAAATGAGACGTGATGATTCTACAAATCAAAATGAGTATAAAATTTGCACTACGCGCGCGGGTTGAGTAATTAGCGTCCCTGTCGCGTCGCAGTCCACAATTCGTGTAAAGTGAATAATTTGGCGGCAGCTGGCGAGAAATGGGCAGGTCCGGTGACGTAGGGCGCAAGTAGTCTGAATGCGCCAAGCCGTTGTCGGGACCGCGTATCTACAGTGCGAACTTTTATGAAAATATATATTTATTCATGATTTGTGGATTGTTTTGAGGTCTGCGACTGTATTGAAATAATAACGCAGCAGTCACTTGTTACTAATATTTTTATTAAAATGATTTCCAATCTATGGTGTACACCAGCAATCAGTTAGAATAAATATTCCTTCAAACCGTTTTGATTGCAATTTTTTTAATTACTTAATGATGCTTTTCGCCCTTTAGCAGGGCATCTTCAGATTATCTGCGTGACAGAATTTACACAAAATTACAAGGCGGAATTACAAACGGTTATAATGGTACATGGGCTTATCTTGTGTTAAGAAGACAGTATAAATGGTAAACAAAGCTCCGTGGTGTGACGCCGTAAGTTGTTATTGCGGTGTTTCTATTTTTCTGGGATGTTTTTTGAATTTCCTTGTGGCCCTACAAATGTTCGGGTAACAACGAATTACAGTTGGAACATACTCGGTAAAGATGTGAGAAACATAAAACCGATTTTTAAGATTACCTTAATAGAAGCGGAGGTCTCTGGTGATACAAGATAAGCCCATGTTTACAACTGCGCTCACGGGCGGTGGGCGGGCGTGGTGTGCTGCTCCAAATGTTCAAATGTTTGTACAACTTATGGGACTTAACTACGGGGTCATCAGTCCCTAAGCTTACAAACTACGTATGAACTAGCTAAGACTAAAGACGGCACAAATATCCATGCCCGAGGGGGGATTCGAACCCCCGACCGTAGTGGCCGCGCTGACCGTGACTGGAGCGCCTCAGTCACCTCGGCCACCGCGGCCGGCTGTGCTGCTCCGCCGACTTGTACAGACTAAGGGAATGTGGGTAGGGAGTGACATAGGAAGCCGACGTATAAGACGGGACGGGTGAAATCTAGCTCTCTGAATGCAAATTTAACGAAAGGGAGGTTATTAAGCAGGACAGAAGTTTGTAATTTATTTTGGTATTTGTAAATGAGAGTAATTTTATTTGAACAGAGACATCATAATATCTAGGAATGTTTGATCTTTGCATGCCAACTGATCGTTTAGGAGGTGTGGGTGTCCAAAGTAAGCGCGCTTCGCTATCTCAAACTCTTCCAGTAAATTTAGCTTACGCCCCTTCTGCGCTATATGTAAGATTTGCATGTTGTCAATGGTAGGTTGTTGATGATCGGATGCTTTAGTGTGTTCCGCAAAAGGGAAATGTCTCAAAAACATTATTTTTATTAGCACGAAGCGTTTCGGCAACAATCTGCCATCATCGGGTGCATTTTACAGTTACAGGTTCATTATTGTTTTGTTATATTTTGTGTTGTGGGTGCCAGTGAGTTTATGGTTGGACGTTTTAACCTGTTCAGAAAGATACAGCTATTTTAGTATTATGTTTCGTGATTATAGCTTCTGGATTATTGTAGTGTTGTATTTCCTTTTAGTTTTGTTGATAATCTTGTTATCTGGCACACACAACACAAGAACACAGTTATGTATACACCACATGTAGACATTTTGTATTAGATGTTTACACTGTTTGCTGCCGAAACGGGTAGTGATAATAAAAATATTAGTAAAAAGTGACTGCTGCAGTATAAATTATTTCAAAAAAGGTCCATAAAAAGGACTACCGTACATTAGTGTTTCTCTGGGTTTCCACTTGTCTTGAAGGCGAACGGAAGCGTTAATATTTTTTGATTTTTTTCTTTTAATAGCTGAAAACTTCGCATTGCCCAAATATTACTTTATTCCACTGATCCGTTCGTCCATCTCCTCTTCCCTTCTCTGTCCACTGTCTATCAACCTCCCCCATCACCAGTAGCACTACCACGATCTCCTCCTTCACATCTGTTCTAAACATTCCGCTCTTCCTGTTCTTCCCTCCTGATACAAACGATGGTACATGTAATTCATAACAATGTTCCCTACATTATTTATTACACTAGCCAATTTATCCATCTCCTTCTTTACCGGCAGTAAGTTCACCTGCTCGTCCAATTCTAATTTCATCTGCTCCTCTCACTTGTCATTTATTTTCTCCCCGCTCACTGCCAATCTCCTCCTTTCTCTGTTCATCCCTCCCTTTCTTCTCTGTCCATCATATTTTCCATTACTGTAGACTAACACTCGGCAGGAACGCGTTTCAAACCTGCCTGCGAACATCCTGATTCATGTTTATCATGATTTCCCCAAATCATCCCAGGCAAAAGCCGGGATGATTCCTTTCAAAGGGCACGGCCGATTTCCTTCCCCAACCATGGCAAAACCTATCCGAGCGTATGAATCGTCCCTAATGACGACGATGACGACGCGACGTTAAACACTAGTCTTCCTTCCTTCTTCCATTCTCCTGCATCACTCTAACTCCTCTACCATCTATGAAAACATTAAAAAATCCACCACCTCTGATTGTGATCAATGAAATGGTGTTTAAAAATGGTACCTGCAGACAATGATCTTTCTCTTATCTCGGAGGTCGTGAGTGTAAAACTTCAACAAAACCGGAGTAAAACTGTAGATTCGTGTCGAAATTTGTTATCAAGTACCGCGGTTCATGTACTTCAACAAAACCGGAATAAAACTATAGATTCGTGTCGAAATTTGTTGTCAAGTACCATATGAAATTTTATGTATGCAGTGACGTTTCACTTATTCAAAATATAAAGAGTGAAAAAAATTTCATTAAGATCGGACGAAAAGTGTTATATGCACTACAACCAACAAACATACAAACAAAGTCAAAGTAGACGTTATTCTTTAACACCACTGTCTGGGAAAATATAGAAATTTTATGCGTTTTAAGAAATACGAGTGAATGAAAATAAAGGCATTTCATTAACTGTTACAGACTTTCTTAACTGTTACTTAAAATTCACTATCGATTTGTCGTATCGTATAAAAAGACTAGCACCAAGTACGCTTAGGCTGTCTTCCACGAACATATTTTCTGTTTTGGATTCACAGTCTTGGTTGCAGGATATACTTTCATTTATTACGTGTTTCGCTTTCGCGGGACATCGTGGGATAATTTTTTATTTATTTTTATTCAGAAAGTCGTTGTTGTTGTCTTCAGTCCGCAGACTGGTTTGATGCACCTCTTCAGGCTACCCTGTCCTGTGCATGCTTTTTCATCTGAGAATAAGAACGGCAACCTACATCCTCTTGTATCTACTTATTGAATTGGCCCCTCGGTCTTTCCCGCAAAATCTCATAGTCAGGATATGCCAGAAACTCCTTTTCTCCCCAATTCTGTTGAGCACCTCCTCATTACGTGATCTACCCATTTTATTTTCATAATTCGTCTGTAGCACCACATTCCTAAAGCTTCTATAATTATCGTCTGAACTCATTATCGTCCATTCAAGACAAATGCTTTCAGAAAGGACTTCCTAACATTTAAATTAATATTGGATGTCAAGAAATCCCGCTTCTTCAGAAACGCTTTACTCCCTATAGAAGTTCTGATTTTATATATCCTTTACTTCGGCTATCAGAAATTATATTTATACCCAAATAACATACCTCCTACTTTTATTACTTCATTACCTATTCTCCTTCCTTCAAAGTCGCCTGATTTTCTGACGATACATTCCAACACTCTTGTTCTTCTCTGCATACATAGTCGTATAAACGTTAAAAGGCTTACTGACATGGTTCCATTTAAGGCTTTATACGATTTAACTGTTCTGATGGGTGTTCCTTTGTAACACGGAGCTTTTTTAACGTTTTTACGATTATGTGAAAGAAAAAGTTTTAAAGATTATCTGACGATGCAACACAAAGGCTAAATGCGTAATAAATAAAAGAATATCCTAAACCTAGACTGTTCATTCTAAATTCTTTGAATAGGTTGTACCAAATAATCTCTTGGAGTGGAAGATATTTTACGTACTTTCTATTCTTCTTTATTATTTTTTCAAACACCTGTTAATTGTAATTTTAAACTATTTAGAAAAGCTAATCCAGTTGCAATATAGGCCTTTTCAAACTTAATTAAGCAACAAGATTGACAAGGTATTTACAGTACTGATACTACAAACGATAAATATAATACTTTACTTAACATATATTTCATGCTCCTTGAAATCTGCTTTCTATAAGAACGCTCAAAACTACGTATTACCACTTATAGGCAGCCTAGGTGGTTGTCAAGAGGAATAAGAATATCGTGTACAACAAACCAGCAATTATATCAAAATGTTAAAATCACTCATAATCAAGCTGCAGTTTCCCATTAAAGACAGTGTAATTAATAAAGCAAAAAGGATGTAGTATGCAAAAAGAATATCTGATTCTCAGGATAAAATTAAAAACATAGGGTCAGTCGTGAAGGAAATATCTGGTCAGCAGCAAAAAGTAGAGGGTATAAAGTCAGAGCGTAATGTAATTTTTTATAATACTGATAAGGCAGATATTTGCACAGTATTCAATAATCATTTTCTGATTATAGCAGGTGTACGAAACAAAACTTAACTCCTGCAGGTAATCATAAAACTCTTGTTGTTATTGTGGTCTTCAGTCCGCAGATTGGTTTGATTCAGCTCTCCACGCTACCCTGTCATGTGGAAGTCTCCATCTGAGAATACGTTCGGCAACCTACATCCTTTTGAATCTGCTTACTGTATTCGTCCCTCGGTCTTCCTCTAGGGTTTTCGCCCCATACACTTCGTTATAATGCTAAGTTGACAATTCCTTGATGTTTCAGAATGTGTCAACCAAAATATCCCTTCTATTAGTCAGGATATGCCAGGAACTACTTTACTCCCCAATTCTGTTGAGAACCTCCGCATTAGTTACCCATCTAATTTTCATCATTCATCTGTAATACCACATTTGAAAAGCTTCTGTCGTCTTTTTGTCTGAATTCCTTATCGTCCATGTTTCACTCCCATACAATGCTACACTTTGAAACACGTCCACTGAAAGTGTGGTCGTCTTCCATTTTGAGTTATTCATTACTCATAAGGTTTTGTCCGCCATTAATATTGGATGTTAACAAGTTTCTCTTCTTTAGAAGCGCTTCTCTTCCCATTGCCATTCTGCAACTAATATCTTCTCTACTTCGGCCATCAGAAATTATTTTGCTACCCAAATAACAAAACTCATCTACGACTTTTATTGTCTCATTACCTAATCTAATTCCTTCAGCATCGCCTGATTTTTGACATTACATTCTATAACCCTCGTTTTACTCTTGTTAATGTTCATCTTATATCTTCCTTTCAAGACAGTGACCATTCCATTCAATTGCTCTTCCAGATCCTTTGGAGTCTCTGACACAATTACTATGTCATAAGCAAACCTCATGGTTTTTATTTCTTCTCCCTGATCTTTTAATTATCTCTTCAAATTTCTCCTTGCATTCCTTTACTGCTTGCTCAATGTACAGATTGAGCAATATATGGAAAAGGCTACAACCCTATCTTACTCCCTTCCAGATCTCTGCATCCTTTTTTTGCCCTTCGACTATAATAAACGCTGTCTGGTTTTTGTACAGGTTGAATATAACTCCTCGTTCCCTATATTTTACCCCTGATACCTTCTGAATTTGAAAGAGTGTATTTCATTTTGTAAAATTCCGAAAGAAGTATTTCATTTTTTGAATGTAAACGCAGTAAAAATCTCCCCTATGCCGATCAGTTTCAACCACTGAAAGTTAAGAAGATGTCTGTATTAAACAGCTTACGTAGTGCTCCAACCACACGGGCTCCGAAGCGCTACTGTGTCCAGAGCGCCAATGTCTTTCTGTTTGGAATAGTTTGTTTTGGTGTAGGTATGGAACAGTTACCATGATTCGAGAAGTGAATAGTAGCTAAGTTGTAGCAGAAATGACTACAATAATTATATCATTACATACCATGGTTTTAAATACTGCTAGCCGGCCGCGGTGGCCGAGGGGACTGAGGCGCTCCAGTCACGGTCTGCACGGCCACTACGGTCGGGGGTTCGAATCCCCCCTCGGGCATGGATATTTGTGCTGTCCTTAGTCTTAGCTAGTTCATAAGTAGTATGTAAGCTTAGGGACTGATCACTTCGTAGTTAAGTTTCATAAGTTCTACAAAAATTTGAACATTATTTAATACTGCTATCTATTACTATTACCCATTCAAAACTTTAATATCTGTGTATGCGGATGACGAATTTTCGGATGCGGATAAAGTGCCGCGGATGCGGTTGCGGATATGGGCCTCGCGGATGTGGTGCGGATAACACTTTTCTTATCCGCGCAGACCTCTATCTATGGGACTTAACTGCAGGGTCATCAGTCCCTAAACTTACAAACTACTTATAAAGTAGCTTATACTAAAGACAGCACAAACATCCATGCTTGAGGGGGAATTCGAACTGCCCGACGGGGAACAGCCTCGCGAATCGGAGCGTAGCGCCTCAATGCGCTCGGCCGCTCCGCCCCGGCTTATGGTCATAGAATGTTTTTTATAGATCACTTAGCTCAGCAGCAGTAGTGACTAGTAATGTTATAGTTTTAGGTTGAGATTACATAGACGGGTAGCATGACAGAGAATCGAGTGATATTTTCTAAGTGTTGTATCCGAAAATTACCTCGAGCACTGAAGCAGAAAGCCGACTCGTAGAGAGAGCGCCTTAGACATGCTGATGACAAAGCCGCGGTGAAGTGGCCGAGCGTTCTAAGACGTCTTGCTGCGGAGCGCGTGATTGCTCACCGTCGGGGGTTCGAGAGCTCCCTCGGGTATGGATGTTTGTGTTGTCCTTAGCATAAGTTAGTTTAAGTAGTTTGTAAGCCTAGGAACTGATGACCAACGTGATTAAGTCCCTTAGATGTACAAACATTTGAATATTTACTGATAAGAAATAGATCCGAACTCTTCGACTCAGTGAGCTTAGAACAGGAAATCAGCGATCATTGAATACAACTGTAAATAGAAATATCAAGAAATGTAGGAAGAGCTTCCTGTATAGCAAAAGCGGAAAGGGACAGATTTCAGAGTACTTGAATACTCAATACGAAAGGTTCGTCTCTAAAACTGACAGTGCTGAGCATCTGTAGACTAAGTTCAAGAGCAACGTACAATACGTATTAGATAAGTATGAGAAAAGGGAAATCCATCGTGGTTCAACAACCGATTTAGAAAACTGTTAAGAAATCGTATATAACTTTCTGCAAATATAAGGTCATAAAGATGAACATTAACAAGAGTAAAACGAGGGGGTGGAATGTAGTGTGAAAAATTAGGCGATGGTGAAGGAATTCGATTAGGTAACAAGACAATGAAAGTAATAGATGAGTTTTGCTATTTGGGTAGAAAAACTTGGCCAAAGTAGAGAAAATACAGTAAACTGAATGGCTGCGAGAAGAAAAGAATTTCTGAAGAAGCGAATTTTGTTGAGATTCAGAAGTGATCTAAATGTTAGAAAGTCTTTTCAGAAGGCATTTGTCCGAAGTGCACAATAAGGAGTTCAGACCAAAAGATGATAGAAGCTTTTGAAATGTGGTGCTATAAATGAATGCTGAAAGTTAGATGGGTAAATCGCGAAACTAATGATGATGGGAGAAAAGAAATTTCTGGCACATCCTAAGAAAAGGGACCGTTTGGTAGGACACATTCTGAGACACCATGGAATCGACAATTTAGCATTGATGGGAAGCGCGTGCTGAGTAAAATCGCAAAGGGAGGCCGAAAGACGAATACAGTGATGAGATGCAAATGGATGTGGGCTGTCGTTCTTAACGAGAAATGAAGAGGCTCACACAGGATAGCGAAGGGTGGAGAGCAACATCAAAGCACTCTCTAAATAAAGACCACAGCAGCAGCAGCAGCAGTAGCAACAACAAAAACAACAACAACACGGTATTGATTGAGTCAACGAGACTGAGAGTGGGTGGAAGGGTATAACATTTTTTATAAAAAAAATTTCTCATGAGGCTTTAGTTTCTGAAGTTTAAACCTCATAATATTTCAGTAATGTCGCTGATACCCAATCTTTTGGATGCTCGCTTTCAAACTGTGACCATCGCCACTCATTCACCGACGAAACTGGAGCTCATAATCAGTTGCTGACAACATTTCTCAGGTATCTAGAGCCATGGTTGTCTACAATGATTCACCCTGCTTTTGAAGAGCGCATGCTGAAATTTACACCTGGATTAGGACGGTCGACTGATTCGCTAGATAATTGTGCCTGGACCTTTGCTGACATTGGAAATGCTTCAGTCTTGATCACAGTCTTCTCAGGCATTGCGGAGCGCGAGTTAAGAAATGTTACGTTGTAAGCTTCTAACGTTCCAATCCCGAACGGGAAAATGTGATTTTCAGGATCGGATTTGAAACTAAATTCGTTTGGATGGTTCTATTGGGTAATTCCACGTACACATGCACCAAAGCATCACTCTGCAACTAACGCTGTATTACGGGCTAGGTGGTCAGAGGTGACACACTTGACTTGCAGTCGGGAGGACGGTGGTTTATACCTGTCTCCGGGCATCATTTTTCTAAATCTCTCCAGGAAAATGCTGGGATGGTTCCTTTGAAAGGTCACGGCCGAATTCCTTCCACTTCACTGAGTGGCCATCTTCAGTGCTAGAAAAAGAGCCTTGTGAGCGCACATAAACTAGAAAATTGCATCTTAACATGGAATTTTATACAACTGTATATAGCCAGCGTCAAGTACAATACATTGTACAGCTTTAATGCGACCAAAGCTGTTTCCTGCATTATTTATAATTTCATTAGTGTGCTCGCTCTGCACTTGGGTCGAGATGGAGTCGTCTGTATGTCAATGAGGATTGTTGTTTTAATGGACGGTTACTAATTTAAGCCTATGCAGTGGTGCAGGAATCGATGGTAGTCGATTGGAATACTGATAGCGGAAGGACGTTTCACTGCCAGTAAATTGCAGGTAGGGAGAGAAGCAGTTCTGCGATAAAACTTCTAATCGCCAACGTTTATGCCAATTCCAGACCTCTTCAGTGTTTCGTGATGTGAGATGAAATTGATTGTCGATGATAGGGCCTGTTTAGAATGAGTACGTTGGCGGTCCTTTACTCCTATCCGAGAGGGTATGTGTTAGCACTGGATTTTCCCGCATCAGTTTTCTCATAAGTCTACAATAGGAAGACGAAACACACACACACACACACACACACACACTATGGTCACATCATGTATCCGAAGGCACAAACACCGAATTATGCGAGAAAAGGGGCCATGTGAGAGGGGGAAGAAGAACTTTACCGCTCAGAATCTATCTTTCGGGGTCGCCCAGCGAACAATGTCATGCATTTCTTTCTTTCTTTTTCACAATGACATCGCGAGACCCTCCATGAGACTAAGCACTTCTTTTATAACAGAGACTAAAGGACAGTTAAGAAACTTCGCCGCTCCAGAATAGTTAACCTATCTACCCCTAGAAAATTGCTAGTAATCCGCTTTTACAACCAGGGTTAACAGCTCCTTCAAATAACGAGTGAAAAGCACACATACGTCACCTAAGTTGCTTTACATATCTACTTCGCCTCTGTTCTATATAACTCTTACAGCACACGTCATAATCATTAGAGGCGAATTAAAATATATACTAAAAGAAAGTAGGCCAAGATTGAAATTTACTAATTTCACTTAGGCAAGGAATTAATCGCAAAGTGTTCATTCCAAGTTCACTGCTCGCCAAAGATACGAAGCACGCAGAAGTTATAGACGCATGGCAATACAACAGATGTACGGGTCTAAATGAGTAGACTCGCGATTCTCTGTCGTAAGTAGAACGATCACCAGTGTCCGTTAATGTTGTTCGTTTTTAGTGACTTTAAGCCCGTTTTACACGATCGACTTTGTGGTGAAAATTGACTCCTGGAAGTGCGTGCGCCTTTCGTGCATGCGTGAAAGTCAGCAGCCAACCCCATCGGAAGAGCGTCTATGACGTCAATGATCTATAGACTGTGCCGAGTGTTGAGTTCTAAATTTTCGAGTGTGCTGCAGAATGCGCATTAGATTAGATTAATGCTTGTTCTTTAGATCATGCATACGACATTTCGTAATGATGTGGAACGTGTCAGTTTAGTAAATTTTGTCTATACTTGACAATCTATATTTTAAGTTTTTTTTTTTTTTTTTTTTTTTTTTTTTTTTTTTTTTTTTTTTTTTTTAAGTTTTACCTAAAAATTCATCTACATTGTAGAAGGAGTTGCCATTCAGAAATTCCTTTAATTTATTTTTAAATACTAGTTGGCTATCTGTCAGACTTTTGATGCTACTTGGTAAGTGACCAAAGACTTTTGTGGCAGCATAATTCACCCCTTTTTGAGCCAAAGTTAGATTTAACCTTGAATAGTGAATATCATCCTTTCTCCTAGTGTTGTAGCTATGCACACTGCTATTACTTTTCAATTGGGTCGGATTGTTAATAACAAATTTCATGAGTGAATATATATATTGTGAAGCTACAGTGAGTATCCCTAGATCCCTAAATAAATGTCTGCAGGATGCTATTGGGTGGGCTCCAGCAATTATTCTCATTACACGCTTTTGTGCAATGAATACTTTTTTACTCAATGTTGAATTGCCCCAGAATATGATCCCATATGAAAGCAGTGAATGAAAATAGGCGTAGTAAGCTAATTTACTGAGATGTATATCACCAAATTTTGCAATGACTCTGATAGCATAAGTAGCTGAACTCAGACGTTTCAGGAGATCTTCAATATGTTTCTTCCAATTCAGTCCCTCGTCAATGCAAACACCTAAAAATGTTTATAGACGAGCGTAAACATATAAATGAGTTTTACGGGAAATTATGTCAGAATTATTAGATGAGAAATTAATTTTCGATGTAATTATGACCGTTAGAAAGAAAAAAAGATATGAAAACTAAAGTAAATAGTCGCTTTTTACTGCATTATCGATATTGTTTCATGTGTTTGTCAGTTTAAATTATCTCCAGCAAGTAAATTTATAAGTTTTCAAAAGTTTGAATGACACTTTTCCATTTTTTTCCTTATTGTCATTTCATTTCCTAACACAGGGCGGGCTGACAGCACTCGCAGGCGGTCTTCAGCCCACAGAATTTAAAATGTGATATACGAACATTATTGGTAAGCCCCTCCCAATTCTTCTCAATTGGAATCGCCCCCTTCCCCACTATCAGCTTGCCTGATAATTGGCTGAATAGAACCGCGACTCTTTTTACGTGCCGGATGTCAAACAGCCCGCTCCATTCCTCAGAGTGGAGAATGTAAAGATACAAGTAAAATTATTAATAGTTATTTGGGAACGCAGGGACACTTTGACTAATGGATGAATACACTGTCATAAATAGGATCCTATACTCGGCGCACCACATCAACTAATTAAACTCCAAAATACCCGTTTTAAGCGTAGAATCGTTGTATTGTTCAAATGTTTGTAAAGTCTATGGGACTTACCTGCGGGGTCATCAGTCCCTAAACTTACAAACTACTTAACTACTTACGAACTAGGACGGCACAAATATCCATGCCCGAGGGGGGATTCGAACCCCCGACCATAGTGGCCGTGCTGAATCGTTGTATTTCCACCATATTGCACATGTATTTATTTATTTACGTGCCTCTTCTTTACAATCTACCTGTCTCATGAACTGTTACCACGAGCTGTGTCGAAAGCAATTGCGGGCCGAATATGGCCCGCGAGCCGCCAGTTGCCCACTCATCTTTAGATAAAGAAGAGTGCCCGTTTGTTTTAATTCAACACATCTGCAGTTCAGTACCGATACTGATGAAAAAAGAACTGGGAAGATAAATGAGTATATAAAATTTCGTTCAGAACATGGTGGATGGTATAACAGGCTTCGGCACCGTTTAACTGATAACCAGAAACGTTGGCACATATGTTTTTCTGGAGAAGGTCGTTATACTCCACAGGCCACCTTAAAGAGAAGGTCTTTATACTCCACGGGCCACCTTATGGTGCATGGTAGAGGGTTGCTTGCAAGAAACGTCGACGCCATTATTTTCCACTCAATGTGAAAGTTTACACATGTACGAGGCGCGTCAAGAAAGTAAGTTCCGTTTCAATTTATCTCCGCTGAAGCGCTGCGATTGCAGTTCCGCACATGCGCCGTAGACGATGTGTATCAAGTAGAAGAACCTGGGCCATTTGGAGATCGCTGTCAGTTACGTACGCTTTGTTGTGCTTGTTTGAAATGTCAGCGTTGATTGAAAATCCCGCCGCCTGTGAAATCAGGTCTGTGATTCGGTTTCTGAATGCGAGGAAAGTGAAACCAAGTGAAATTTATCTGCAAATTTGCGATGTTTACGGACCAAATGCAATGAGTGATTCGATGGTGAGAAGATGGGTCCGACAGTTCAATGGCGGGCGTAGTGATGTGCACGATGAAGAACGAACTGTGTGTCCACCTTTGGTTACAGAAGAACTGGTTCACGCGATTGATGACAAGGTCCAGGAAAACCGTAGGTTTACAATTAGTGCTCTCGCTATGGACTTCCCCCAAATTTCACGATCACTGATGCATGAAATTGTTACCAAACAACTGAAATTCCGTAAACTTTGATCACGTTGGGTACCAAAGATTCTCTCTGAGCAACACAAAACACAACGGATGGGTAGTGCACTTGAGTTTTTGACCCGTTATGCTGAAAGCGGCGAAGTATTTCTGAGACGGATAGTCACAGGAGATGAAACGTGGGTTTCTTACGATACCCCTGAGAGTAAGCGGCAATCAATGGAATGGAGGCACACTTCATTCCCCCAAAGGTAAAGCCGAAGCAAATCATGACACCTCGGAAAATGATGTGCACAGTGTTCTGGGACTGGAAGGACATCCTACTCATTGACTTCTTACCGCGTGGTCAAACAATCAAAGCAGATGCTTATTGCGAGACACTTCGGAAATTGCGCCGTGCAATTCAGAATAAGCGCCGGGGACTGCTGTCAAAAGGTGTGATTTCCTTCACGACAACGCACGATCACGCACTGCAAATGTGACGAAACACCTCCTACAGGGATTTGGCTGGGACGTGTTTGACCATCCTCCGTACAGCCCTGACCTCGCTCCTAGCGACTTTCATCTGTTGTTAAATCTCAAATCATTCCTTGGCGGTCATCACTTCACCAATGACGACGAGCTGGAAGAAACTGTTTCCAACTGGTTGAAGACACAGGCGGCAGATTTCTATGAAGAAGGTGTACAAAACCTGATGCCACGATATGACAAATGCCTACAAATTTCGGCAGTTATGTGGAAAAGTAGTATAAGAGTTGTAGAATTTTGAGCAAAAAACATTTCTTCTGTATCTGTGTAAAATTTCATTTTATTATCAAACTTTTTGGTCGCGCCTCGTATGTACATACTCATGTACAGGAGAAGGAGGTGATCGAAGTGGCGGAGGCGGAGATGGAGGGAGACAAGGAGGAGGAGGAGACGGAGAGAAAGAGGAGATAGTTGTCAGAAAGAGGAGGATATGTTCAGAGAAAGGTAATGACAGGGAGAGGGGATGAATAAATAGAGATGGGAGGAGGAGCCGGTAGGTGGAGGGAAAGAAGGGCTGGACAGAGAGGGGTGAGGGAGAAGGAGGTGGACAGAAAGAGGTGGGATGAGGAAGTGAACGGAGAGGGGAGGGATAACTGATTAATAGAAAACTGGAATGAATAAATCCTTGGAAAGTAGGCTAATTATGTTATACTCATATCTGAGTCAATGTTAGTATACACACTGTACTCCAATGTGCAAACCATTTCAAATGTCGCGTAGCCTAGAAAGCTTACAGCAGGAGTACATGTTATTTTTTATTTTTTTATTGTATTTTAATGCCCTGTGGAGCAGGCTGGCAGTATATTCATACGCTGCTCTTCAGCCCAAAGTACATGTAAGTTTGACAATTGGTAATTTATATTAAAACAGGAGAAATTATGTGAATTCAAATTATAAAACAGGAGATAATATTGGCGAAATTAAAACAATGAAACTAAGGCTTTAAAACACACATAGTCAGTATTAAAACTGCCAGGGTGGCTAAAGAAGAAGAAGAAAAAAACTACAGACTGTGCACACTAAATGGTGACGAGAACAAAGAGACGATAAAAACATGGCAACAAAGTGTTCTGCCTATGCGGTGGTAGCTGGACAGTGACAACACATTAGTATGATGCACTGTTAAAAAGTAAAGCATTGAGACTTCATAGGGGCAGAGGGGAAGGAATGGAGGTGCGGAGGAGCAGGGAGGGGTGAGGGAGTGGGGAAGGAAAATGTAAGAACTCCGAGGGAGGGGAAGGCAAATCCAAGTAGGGGAGAGAAAGGAGGGGAGTGGGAGGGGAGAGGGTACATAATATATCGGGAGGGATTCGGGCTGATAGAATGGGTAAATATCGGGATGGAGGGCGTCATCTGGGAGAGGGAGTTGGAGAGTGTCAAGGTGTAGGGAGGGAGGGATGTGCTGGTATTTGTTGTGACCTCGTCGCCTTTAGTTGTTTCCTCGTCCCAGTCTAGTCGTCAGAAAAGGTACTGGTGCAGGTATCGATGTAAACTGTAAGAAATATTCAGATTAATAATACAAATTTTATTGACTGAAAAGTAGAGTAATAAGTCTGTTTTTTTTTTTCTATTCTTGCTTCTCGTGGTGTCTTCCGTATGGTACTAGCTGCACTCAGACCTAGTGACTGCTTCGTTCTGTCTAGTAACTGTCCGAATTTTGAATAGTAACTGCCTGAGTTCTAACTAGTAACTGAAGGGCGTGCAGACGTACGCCGGACTAGGTATAGCCGCTTGGAGAGGGCGCGCATCTTTGGTTATTCCCCCGGGATGTGTGGCGCCTGCTTGCGATTGGCTGTCGGTCGATCGCTGCCTTCTCCACGATCGTTCTCTTACGTCTGGCGTGTGGCGTTTACTTTACGCCACAACAGTGTTGGTGTGGTAGAGGCCCAGGGCTCAGCAGGAGGGGAGAGACAAGAGGGTGATGGGATTCTATTTTGCAGGTCGTGTAGAGGACATGGATATGTTAAAGGAATTTTAGAAGCTGAGGAAAAGGAATGAGATCGTAGAGGATACATGTGGAGGATGTGGTAAGTGTGGCAGAGGGCATGGCGTTCTAGTATTTGGAGAGATTTATAGTAGGTGGGGGAAGCGGAAATCCAAGTGCGATGGAAACTGCAAAGGGCGGGCCGCATCAAGGAATGGTAGGTGTATAGGACTATGGAGGGGTTAAATTCCCATGTCTGGCCGGAAAGGAGCTTGAGGAGGTTGAGACGGGCTGTTTGAAGTTGAGGGTTCCAGGAAAGGGAGCGATCCAGGGTTAGGCCAAGGTATTTGGTCGAGGTTTGGAGAATGGGATTGTCATGGAGTGTGAGGGAAAGATCGGGTGGTAAGACCTATAACGATTGCCTGGTGTTTGGTTGGTTTGACTGGCTACACCAATTGGAGAATTGGGAAACGTGAGACTGGAGAAGGTGTTGGGAACGAGCAAGGGAGGGGGCGACGGCTAGAAAGGCGGTGTCGTCAGCATACTGAAATAGACGGAGCCGGCCGCGGTGGTCGAGGGGACTGAGGCGCTCCAGTCACGGTCTGCACGGCCACTACGGTCGGGGGTTCGAATCCCCCCTCGGGCATGGATATTTGTGCCGTCCTTAGGATTAGCTAGTTCATAAGTAGTTTGTAAGTTTAGGAACTGATGAACCCGTAGTTAAGTCCCATAGACTTTACAAACATTTTTGAAAGAGACGAACGGGAGGCTGGGGTTGCAGCATGTCAGCTGAGTAAATGAGGTAGAGGAGGGGATGGGTGAGGACGGAGCCCTGGGGCATCCCGGCAGAGGGGTAGAAAAAACGGGAGTTGGATGACAGTGACGTAGGATGGGCGGTGGGAGAGGAAGAAAGCGATTAAACGGACATAATTAATTGGAAGGGCATAAGTAGGTTTGGAGTTTGAAAAGGAGATCGGAATGACATACTCGATCGTAGGTCTTCTCGATGTTGAGGGAGACAAAGATGGCGGCGCGACGGGAATTTAGCTGGGTGGAAAGGAAATGCGAGAGGCGAAGGAGTTGGTCATCGACAGAAAAGGAGCGTCGGAAGCCACACGGGGAGGCGTTGGTGTTGACGGAGAGTACGTGTCAGTCTGTAGTTACTTGTGTTAAAATTAGCGGCTAGCAGTATACAAGAGCTGGAATGGATACAGTAATTATCTTTGTTACATGGTTACAGTGTTTGACGCGTTGCATAAAACCGCGAGGAACGAGTCGGTTACTTGGACGGGACGAGAGGACGGCGCTGTTAAACGCTTCATAAATTAAGACCGAAGTGTCTGCGAGGGCTGGAGGCGGGAGCGGACCGGGCAGGTAGGCGGCTGCTGCGCGAGTACGTGGCTCCCCCAAGACACACTGGGCCGCGCGGCGCGGCGGTTGAAATATGACGCCATTGGAATTTCATTACTCGCGCTTTTCTCAGGCGCCGGCCCTAAGTCGCGGGGTTACCGGCCTCTTCTTGCGCGGCGGCTGGCGCTGAAATATATTGACGGCGGAATTCATTAAAACGGAGCGCAAGGTGAGCCGCGGTCGCCGGAATTTAATCTACTTGTAAGCACGCCCACCAGGGGAGCGCGCGTAGTCGCCCCTCTCCTGATTTCCTTACCGTCTGGCGTCTAACTACGATGTTAAGCAGGTATGGCCTCTGTTACTTGAGCACTCCGCCAGGCCTTCCTTCCGCCGCATGATGCACAACCTCGCCACCGGCAGGTCTCCGTGAGTCCAGCACACTACAGGCCATTAAAAATTGCAACCGCACAAAGACTGCATCTGTACAAAAGTCAAATTCAATTTGATCTTAATTGTAACCCACCAAGTAATGCAGTGATGTTAATTTAAGTGTGAATCCACACCAGTACTGAATACTTGGCGGAATACAGCGTGGAGTTTCCTGCGAGCCATGGAGTACAATTGTCGAAGTGGGAAAACCTTTTTGGAATTTGCGATGAATGGGGTAAATGTATGAGTTGTCGGTACAGGTGTGACACCTTAATTAAATTTTTATGCCTATTTTATGAATTTTATTGTTTTTGTTAATATTTATATGACATAATTTATCGATTTAGTTTGATGTGCATATATCTGTAACTTATTATCTTTGGGTATAAGAGTTACGCTATTGAAAATTTGTAAGCTACTAATGTAAAGAGTGCTATTTACTATGTTAAATATTTTGGGCTTTTGTAAATAATGTCCATGTATAAAAGATGGGGGGCGCCCCCACTTCAAAGGAGAGTGATGACGTGGAAGTAAAAGGTAGAAAAAGCGCGCCAGATGGCCGGTTTGCGCGGCGAAAAAGTGAGTTGCGATAGAGTCATAGCTTGGACGCTGATAAGTGAAAAGCGCTTGTGTCTTGTGGCTATTTACTTGAGGCTGTACTTTTAAGAAGAGCTGTAAAATGGCCTCGGATAAAGAATATTTTTCAAAATGTTCACTGTCATAATATTTCTGACTTATTATTGAAATTATTCGACGCCAAGAAGACTAAATTTGGACACATGCTTCAAGAGCCAGTGATGGAATGCACTAGGCCACAATTAACTGCACTGCAGCGCCAACTTTCCATCACAGGCAAAGTAGACAGTTTTTTTAGTATTGTAATAATAGCCTGAACCTCACATTTGTGAAAATTTTAATAATCAATTTCATAAACTGTAAATAGTGCTGTTAACCTGTTATTGTCCTATGCCATTAACCTATGTAGGGTCCTTTCCTTTTTTCAAATGAAACACTTCCGAGTGAACCACTGAAAAAATGACACTTTAATTTTATAAAGTGCAAGAAGTTATAGTAATTTTCATTGCTTAATCGTATACTGGAGATTAACGTAAAGTGTAGGCTAATGTTCAATTTCATCTCCACTAAGCACAAACATTTTTTTTGAATCAGCGTTGCATCTTTCATATGTTAACTTTACTGAAGCTTCATGATCGCAATTAGAAAGTGTATAGTTGTTTGAATTAATTGAAAGACTGCATATCAGATTCAGGTACCTCATTTTCAAAGTGTGTTTGTTCTTAAAATAAAAACTTGCAATTCTGAAAGATTATTATTATTATGCAAATAGCCAATGAACAGAAGAAGTTAAAGGAAAAGTGAAAATACCAGTGCTTAACTTATGTTTAGACTAGGTTTCTTAAAAGATTTTCTGTTTCAGTAATTTTACAAAATTAATGCAGAATAGTAGAGTTGCTGAAGTTAATTCACTGTGTTTTGAGATAGGCCTAAATGAAATATCTTTCATTTTAATTTTGATTCCAAAGAGTAATCTCATTATGTACAACTTTAATAAGACGTCGTAGACTAAGATCCCATAGCAAAATAGATGAATGGTGCTTCTGTTTAGTTCAATAACTGCATTCAAGTGTAGGTTTCTGTGATGTTGTCTAACACCCACAAAAGTGACAGTTTCAAGTAGTACTGTTTTTAAAGTCTGTTTTATCAATACGACGTATTAGTTTACTAAAGAAACATTTTTTATTGCATGTTACATTCAGGCCATAAATCAAATAATTAATTATTGTCCATAGGGACTGGCGAACGTAATACAAATAGTGCTGTTTTGCTCTTTGGGTAAAAACTTTCTGAGTCCTTGTGGTTTCAACACTATCTTCTCTTCTGGTTGTGAAACGAAGGTTACTTCCTATGCTTTCATCTATTAGGAAAACACGCGGTCAAATTAAAAAACCGTGGCACAATTCTGTAGGCGTAGGTTTGCAGTAGCGAGTCGGTTCAGTTATTAATATTACAGTATGCGTAACATATTAGTTGCGAGTTACTGTATATTGATAACTGTGCTGTAAGCGGCTACAAAGCTTCAACAACGGACAGGAGTGTTGCACAGGTGTGTGTGAAGTCCATGTGTCTGGGTGGTGCAAAGGTTAGTATAAGTTCCTAGTAAGCAGGAGACACAGGCATCAGGACACGCTGGGCAGAAAGGGAAACCGACCTGGATGTGGCAAAAGACGAAGAGGGAATTTTAATGGAAACGTTAAAGAGAAGAATAAAATTTAATGGACATATCGTGAGACACAGCGCCTTCATCGTTGAAATACATGAACAGAAAGTGGTGGTAACGGCTACAAGGGATCAGCCTAGTTTGAAGTATTCGGAAGATACCGAGAAGAGAACAGTATATGGCGTAATATTTCGGCCAGGAACGCTTTTGTTCAGAGCCTTTGCTGATGGATGCATTCGCGCACGCCCGCCAGTGACCTGCCGGCCTGAGGGACGAGACGCAGCCAGCAGGAGGCATCCCAACTTTTCACTTTCACCACCGGCCCCTGGGCTACGTTCCCCCACTCCACGGGGCAGCCAGGCGAATTACCGTGGCTTTCTCGTAAGAATGTGCACGGCGAAACCAGCCTGACTTTAGGAGCATGCGGATGCAGGGAAGAAACGCCCTTACAACGAAATGGACACAATAGCGTGTATGCTGAAAAAAAAAAAAAATAGGTCGACGGAATCGCATATAAACTGTGGACCCCTGCTGACGGGTAGAAGACAAGCAAACCCCTGCAGTGATCACGTGCGTGAGTGGGAGATATCCTGCTTTGCAGTATAGATACACTACGTTTACATGAAACATATCTTCCGGAAGAGGAAAACCGATTTTCGTAAACCGTTTTTCGCTGTCGCGTTTACATGTCACACCCCGAATCGGATTTCCTATCCCACTTAATATGGCGGCTGAAAAAAAGCTGATTCAGTTCCTGATTTAGTCAGTACAATCGCTATTTTTCTTTACTTAAATACATAAATTCATTCTCACTCTAATATTTATACTTTTATTTCATGGTAGAAAAAGTCACTCTGTCCATATATGTGCCGAAAATTCTTAACAATAAAATACAATCTGACAAGCCAAGATCGCTTCAAAATCGGTTGCGTTTACACTGGCACGAAAATCGATTATGGAACTGGAAAACCGCTTTCCAGAATCGATTTTGGAATGTTTACATGACCAAGCAAAAGCGGATTTGGGAAATCGGTTTACGAAATCCGGTTTTGCGAGCCCATGTAAAAGGGTTGATAAAGTGGTTCCACCAAAAAAATGGTCCTGGCCAGGGAGAAAGACCCTGATAAATGGCACAACAGACAGGCCTAACACAGGCAGCTGCCACAAAGAACTGTTTTCGAACCAAGAAGGAATGCAGAAGATAAAAAGAACACACTTGAAACGTGGGAAAGCGCTAAAGTCTCATCTCAGGCCATAGAAAATTTCCACTGGGGACTGAGGGGCGTGGTCATGAAAACGGCGATAAGATATTGAATGACATTGTAAAGCCAAAGAAACGCAAAATTCGAGGAGAATCTGTAGCTGGAGAGGTGAGAGACTTGGTGAGAAACAATCGAAGAAGACACTTGGTCCGTCGCCAGAGAAGGGAGAAGACATGCTAGCAGCTCCCGCCTTGGCAGACGCTGGCACAGACAAAAATATACAGACGGGAAACTTCCGTAAGGGCCCGGTCACACGCGCAGGAGTGCTGTGAGGGAGGGTTTCAGTAGTTCTGTAAGATGTCCCATGATGGCTCTGAGGTCAGAAACTGCCATTTGAAACTGACCAGCCGACGACCAGAGCAGGCGGCAAGTGGCGGCTGTCCCCACCACCACCTCCCCTCAAACATTGGCACACCGGACACAGCCGTGGCCTCGTGGCAGGCGGCACGAGCTCTCCCCTCAGCCTCCCCTCCACGTTACCCTCTGACGTGCGAGAGGCACCCTCAGAAGCGCCTTTAGTGTGGTCTACCGGTACTAAGCCAGGGAACCGCCTGACACCTGCTAGAGCGCGCGCCACGTAACTTGGCGGGTGAGGTCTGGATGCGCAGAAGCACAGGTACGTCACGTCACGTGACCTGCTGGCCAATAACCGTCAGTCAGCCGTTGCGCGCGCTCGAGTTCGTGTCGTACTGTGCGGTGCAACAACTGGTTTTGGCATTCTGCGTTGTGTTGTTTTTGCTAGTTATTTCGGTGCATTCAGTTGATTATGCGTGGCAGCTGCAAATATCAACCTGTATTACACAAACAGGCAAGAAAAATAGTGTTTCGCGTATATCAATTCTTTAGACGGGAGTCGGAAGTGGCAACACTTTCTTGATGGGCATCAGTATGAAGACTGAACATGTCTCGCTAGTAACGTTTTCAGATAGTCTCCTTGTCTTGTACAATGCCTAACACATACAATTATTCTATCATTCCATATGATATGTCACTTAAGTCATTGATAAATTATTTTAATGTCTGATTCGAAAAATCCAGATTTCAAGGTACAATTAAGAGAAATATCTAAAATTTCTCAATTTCTAATTTATCACTTTTTTATCTTCACAAATTTACTTTGAATTCGTAATCTGTGGTGAACGTCTAACGTGGTTCTTCAGTAATAATGGATAGAGTGATCTCCCTAGAAGAACTGTGTATATAATTTACAGATTTTTCGTGTTAATTGACTGAACTACGAAATGAATTTATGTGCCCCTCAGAAAATTATACCCTGCCATGTAAACATGATAGGTACAAGAGAAAGACACTCATAAATACTCGTAAATGCGCCACAGTTTTCCTGACAATCAAACGAGCGTTGTTTTTCTGCATTACACTTTTTATACAGCCGTGTATGTTCAAGACTCGCAGCTTGACATTTCCTTGCGTTTGTATGTGGCTGCAACTTTAAAGCTCAGCAGCTGACTGCGGAATGGAACAGCACGCAGCTAACGCACAGTCCGGCTACGTTGCAACAGCAGCTTCCCCCACCACTACACAGCTACCTGCGCAGCAGAGCCAGTCCACCCGCCAAGTTACGTGGCGCGCGCTCTAGCATCTTACGGAACTACGAGGAGAGCGTAGTACAGTGGTTTAGGAGGTGGGGGGTAGGGATGGCGGTTATCGCTGTAACAACCGGTTTTCGGTTATACCGGTTCTTTTCACCTCCAGTTTAACCGCACTGTAAAAACTGCTCAAGATAACCGGTTTTTTAAATACCGGTTTTCGGTTTTTTATTGTTATTATTTCCAGTAGAGTTCGACCGAAACATATTTTTCGGTTCTTCTAGTTTCGGCCGAAACAGAAACTTACGAAATTTATTTAAAATTTTGGTAAATTACGTTATACGACAAATCACTAGTCTTTCCATATTTTGCAAGATCCCCTGCCAATACTACGCCTTCTTCAGTGTGTGTAAGCCTAGCCAGGAGTCCGTAGAAGACGATATACTAAGCATACAGATTTACTGGCCTAGTATTTCCATCCGGCAGTTGCGAATATTGAGCCAACCACTCCGTAAGTTGGACTTGTGAGCCAGCGCATACGAATATCTCGTTATATACACTATATATATAAGTTACAGTCAGTAAATGAACTTCGGTCAGTGCTGCAGAAGTTTTTCTTCCGACTGACAGTAAGATTGTTGTCAGTGTAAATTTACGCAAATTGAACTAGGAAAGCTGTTTACCACATGATCAAAGAATGTTCAAATGGGCGTGAGTTCTTATGAGACCTAACTGCTTAGGTCATCGGTCCCTAGTCTTACGAACTACTTAATCTAACTTAAACTAACTTACGCTAAGGACAACATACACACCAATGATCGAGGGAGGAGGGAGGACTTGAACGTTCGACCGAAGCAGCCGTACAGTCCGTAACATTGAGCCTCAGACCGGACGGCTACCTCGCGAGGCACCATATGATCAATGTTACCTAAACCCATATTGGTTATTAAAAAAGCCCCTCCTCTCGCTTTCAAGGAATCACATTAATAAAACTTGTTAGCATAACAATATGATAATACATTAAAAGTTATTATTCCAAGCTTACATAATAGGTATATGAATCGAATTCACCTTCTCTTCCAAGAAACATTTTGGATGCTTTCTCCTTAAATGACACAGCATGCTTTTAGTACCTCCACCCGTTTTCAGCTTTTGAAAGCAAATGGAGCATTGTACCTCACTGCTCCCGTACTTCGTGAAGTACTTCCATACTCGGGATGGTGCCATTTAAGACACAACCGATGTCTGGCGATGACAGCAAGGAACTGCCGCATGACCAGACGGAGCCAAGTCTCGTACACTGCCGGTGCACGCGCGTCGTCTAATAGGCCACGCCACACGGCAACAGGTGCATCGACGCCTCACCACCTGCACCAGTCCTTAACTTCTTATGCCACGCGTTTGTTGCGCGTTTCTGACTGCCGGGATTGGTCTTAAATTATCAAAGGTCACTTTTCTTAGTTACTGCGATGACCTAATATTTCACAGCAGTGGAAATTTTAGGAATAGCCCTGAATATTATGGTCTACTAGTTTTAATTTTTAAAAATTACTAACAAAAAACACATTTTGAAATACTACTACGGGAAGTACTCGTACCGGTTTTTTTTACCCGGTTCTTGGCAATAACTAGAAAATACCGGGTACAACCGACACCAAATAAATACCGAAAAAACGGTTATTCAAAACTAAAGTACCGGTATCGGTTTTAACCGGTCGGTTTTTCCCATCCCGAGTGGGGGGTGGGGGGTTCTTCTCTGTATAGTTACTCTGTGACGCTGGACTTCGACGCCACCGCTCGGGGCGCCGCGCCACACATCTGAAGAGCCGGGGAAGAGCAGAGCAAGCGTGTGATGCCGTCGCGACCGCCGACGAGCAGCCACACCGCACCGCGCCGATCCATCGCCTGACGCCCACGTCAAGTTATTGCTGGTAAGACGGGAAATTACCTTCCCCTTACCTGTACATATCTGAGCCGTGCCCATTCCCAGTCAAATCGGCCCTGAGGACTTATTGTTTTGCAAGTCTCGTGATAAATAAAACAACATTTCTTGTGGTAATCCTCTTTACAAACTGTTTACTTCTCAAATCAATCTCTTCAATCCAATTTCCCTGCCAGCCTAGTTTCATAATTTCTCATTATATTTTAATTTATTTTACTGTAGAGCGGGGGCTATTCAGGGAGAGGTTTGATTTACCACAATCAGTGTTGCCAACAGAACTGAGTTCCCCACGAGTTTCAAGTGCAAAACCACTAACAAAATGTCGCTAATCTCATAATCGCTAAAAATTCCACTAAATGTTTTTCTTAAATTAATTTTGAAAGAAAACATTAAGTATATTAGTAATTAGTTTCCTTTATTCCTAAATAATAAAATTTTCACAATCATTAACTGTACAATAAACCAGCAATTAAAGGTTAAGAACATACAAAAAGTTCTTATAGAACAGTTAGTTATTTAAATGAATTCGTCTTGTGAAGAAGAATCACATTTGTCTGCATCACCATCATTGTCGGTTTCTGATAGGTATGATAATTTGGTACCAATTTGCTTTACAACGTTTGTTGAAATTTCATAATCATTGCATAATTTTTCTGCCAACCACAAACCACAGCGTATTCTTAATATATCAATTAAAATATCTAACATCATACTATTCCTCTGCTTCTTTTTTATTACATTCATATGCTAAATTAACTCTCAACATCGGCATTGGAATGAGGCAATATTAGGAGGGCAATCCAAAAGTCGCTAATTCCTCAAATCGGGATTCCCCTTGATGGTCTCTTTCCATCTCAACAAATGAATTTGTCGCCATTGATCATCCACTCTTGCTATGAATTCTACACTCTTATTGAACTGAGCCATTGTATCAATCAGATTTTCTTTGTTCTGATTCAGAGCTTTTTCAAGACTTATTCTGGAAAACTTTTTACATCAACGACAAATTTTCTGGTAACCTGGTAATTTTTCAATCAGACATACTACAAAAGAGAACTGCCTAACGGCGAAGAAATTTGCAGAGAATGGCTCATTTATTCTGTTTCAGTAACTGAAACCGAATTCTTCTAAACTACTATAAAATCCACCAGACACTAGAAGCCATATTTCGCCACTAAAGGTAGAGTAGAAACCACCAGTTCTAGTGGAAAATCCACCAAGTTGGCAACACTACAATAGCAATGGTGTCGCACTGAAACGAACAGCCGATGGCAGGAGAGAATATTGCATCGACAAGGCACCTGTGTGGGTGACTTTGTTTCATTTATGTCCAGATGGAATTAAATTTCCCGAAGAGCCTCGTTTCTCGTTTCAACATGTCTGCTTTCATTTGCATAACAGAAAAAAAGATCGAAATTTAAATGAAAAACTACAAGGTGTCTTTCAAACTACAAAAGCCACTATTGGAAATGGACGCACACCGCCGAGTGGCAGAGCTGGTCCTGAAACGGCAGCGACGCGCAGTTTGGCTAATTTGGTGGTCGCCGAAGAGATAGAATATACAGGGTGGTCCATTGATAGTGACCGGACCAAATATCTCACGAAATAAGCTTCAAACGAAAAAACTACAAAGAACAAAACTTTTATAGCTTGAAGGGGGAAAACAGATGGTGCTATGGTTGGCCTGCTAGATGGCGCTGCAATAGGTCAAACGGATGTAAACTGCATTTTTTAAAAATAGATACGCCAATTTTTATTACATATTCGTCTAGTACTTAAATAAAGATGCTACGGTCGGGGGTTCGAATCCCCCCTCGGGCATGGATATTTGTGCCGTCGTTAGTATTAGCTAGTTCATAAGTAGTTTGTAAGTTTAGGGACTGATGACCCCGTAGGTAAGCCCCATAAGCTCTACAAACATTTGAACATTTGAAATAAATATGTTTTATTAGGAACACTTTTTTCGCTGTCTGATAGATAGCGCTGTAATAGTCACAAACCTATAGGTACGTGGTATCGCATAACATTTCGCCAATGCGGACGGTATTTGTTTCGTGATACATTAAAATGGACCGTTTACCAATTGCAGAAAAGGTCGATATGGTATTTATGAATGACTATTGTGCTCAAAATGTCCAACGGGTCTGTGCTATGTATGCTGATCGTTATCCTGGAAAACATCATCCAAGTGTCCAGACCTTTCTTCGGATAGTTACGTTATTTAAAGAGAAGTGTTCAGCTACAAGTGAAACGTCAACCACTAGCGGCAACAAATGATGATGCCCAAGTAAGTGTTTTGGCTGTAGTTGTGGCTAATCTTCACATCAGTAGCAGACAAATTGAGCGAGAATCGGGACTCTCGAAAACGTCGGTGTTAAGAATTCTACAACATAAATTTCACCTGTACCATATTTCTATGCACCAGGATTTGCGTGGTGAAGACTTTGAACGTCGTGTACAGTTTTGCTACTGGGCACAAAATAAATTACGGGACGATAACATATTTTTTCACGCGTTCTGTTTAGTGACGAAACGTCATTCACAGACAGAAGTAACGTAAACCGGCATAATATTCACTATTGGGCAACGGAAAATCCACTATGGCTGCGACAATTTGAACATCAGCGACCTTGGCGGGTTAATGTATGGTGCGGCGTTGTGGGAGGAAGGGTAAATGGCCCCTATTTTATCGATGGAAATCTAAATGGTGCAATGTATGCTGATTTCTTAAGTAATGTTCTACCGATTTTACTACAAGATGTTTCACGGCATGACAGAATGGCGATGTACTTTCAACATGATGGATGTTCGGCACATGGCTCGAGTGCATTTGAAGCGGTCTTAAATGGAATATTTAATAACAGGTGGATTGGTCGTAGAAGTACCATACCATAGCCCGCACTTTCACCGCATCTTACATCTTAGGATTTATTTCTTTGTGGAAAATTGAAGGATATTTGTTATCGTGATTCACCGACAACGCCTGAAAACATGCTCCAGCGCATTGTCAATGTATGTGATGACATTACTGTAGGCGAACTACTCACTCTTGAGAGCAATTTCGTAGGTGTATTGCCAAATGCACTGAAGTTAAAGGACATCATTTTGAGCATTTGTTGAAGTCATGAGGTAATTACAGGTAATCACGCAGTAACAACATGCGTTCTCATAATTTCACAAAAGTCTTGTTTTACATTGGAACAACCGAAGTACAGTTCAAACGTACCTACGATCTGTGTTTTAATTTAAAAACCTACCTGTTACCCACTGTTCATCTAAAATTGTGATCAATATGTTTGTGAATATTACAGCGCCATCTATCACAAGGCGACAAATGTGTTCCAAATAAGATTCATATTTATTTACGCACTAGATGAATATGTAATAAAAATGGGGTTGCCTATTTAAAAAATGCAGTTGATATCCGTTTGACCTATGGCAGCGACATCTAGCGGGCCAACCATAGCGCCATCTGTTTACCCCCTTCAAGCTAGAAAATTTTTGTTCTTTGTAGTTTTTTCATTTGATGCTTATTTCGTGAGATATTTGGTCCGGTCACTATAAATGACCACCCTTTATGTAGAGGGGCGGTGACACATTCTTCAGCGCTTCCTGCGGTGCCAAGCTGTACTACTAGTCGCCATATTATCGGAAGTCAGGCAGTGGCTTTCGGAAATCGAGATAGTACGTGTACGACCAAGTGAGATAAGCAGTTCTTTTATAAATCATGGCTAATGTTTGTGTAACGTATTACTGTATGAGCAGAAGCAAAAATACAGCGAATATTTCTTTCTCAAAAGAGTACTGTTTAAAATATCATATGTTAATTTTTTTTTTCGTATATGAGTTAAATGTTGAAATAGTTAAACACATATTATTTTATCAATGATTTCCGTTGAAAACAAGCTGCTGACGATGAAATGGATTGTTGAAATGAGAAGAGAGAATTGGTTTCCGACACGTAGCACTCGTATTAGGCCATGCGAGAGTAGCCCAGCGGTCTGGTGCGCCACGTCGCGGATCGCTCGGCCTCTCGCGTCGGAGGTTTGAATCCTCCCTCGGGTATGGATGTTTGTGTTGTCTTTACTATAAGTTAGTTCTTATGTAGTTTGTAAGTTTAAGGGCTGATGACCCTGTAGTTAAGGAAGGCCCATACGCTTCAAAAACATTTGCATTTACTCGTTTTTGTCCTTCAAATCTTGAAACAAAATGTATGTATGAAATGAAGGAAGTAAAGCTAAATACCGGGTGATAAAAGTCAGTATAAATATGAAAACTTAATAAATCACGGAATAATGTATATAGAGAGGTAAAAATTGACACACATGCTTGGAATGACATGCGGTTTAATACAAATAAAAAAAAAAGGTCCGACTGATGGTGCATCATCTGATCAGAAATGCAATAATTAGCATAACAAATTAAGACAATGCAAAGATGATGTTCATTACAAGAAATGCTCAATATGTTCACCGTCATTCCTAAACAATAGCTGTAGTCGAGGAACAATGTTGTGAAGAGAACTGTAAAGCATATCCGGAGTTATGGTGAGGCATTGGCGTCGGATGTTGTCTTTCAGCATCCCTATAGATGTCGGTCGATCAGGATACACTTGCGACTTCAGGTAACTCCAAAGCCAATCCATCGCACTGACTGAGGTCTGGGGGCCTGGGAGGCCAAAAAGTGACGAAAGTGGCGGCTGAGCACACGATCATCACCGAAACGACGCGCGCAAGAGATCTTTCACGCGTCTAGTAATACTTTTTTTTAAATTCTGATAAAACCCCATGTCATTCCAAGCATGTGTGTCAATGTTTACCTCTCTATCTACATTATTCCGTGATTTATTAAGGCCGGCTGCGGTGGCCGAGGGGACTGCGGCGCGCCAGTCACAGTCTGCATGGCCGCTACGGTCGGGGATTGGAATCCCCCGTCGGGCATGGACGTTTGTGTCGTCTTTAGTATAAGGTAGTTAAGAAGTAGTTTGTAAGTTTAGGGACTGATGACACCGCACTTAAATCTCTTAAGCTTAACAAACATTTGAATTTTTATTTATTTATTAAGTTTTGAAATTTATACTGACTTTTTGATCACCCGGTATATTTAACGCAATTTTCATGATAAAAGCTGAAACGGCAAGGTAAATTCCGAATAAGGGCACTCGCATATGGCAGATTCCTTATATTTTGATTCAGAGTACCGTAATCTACTGACTGGGTGTTTATGTATAAAGCTTCAGTGTGGGGTTGTATTTCCTAGGCCAATGCAATAGTTCCTGCTTCTAATATTAAATGAATTGAAATTAACGTAATCTTAATGTGAAAAGTTAGTCTCTGAAACGTCTACCCTTCGAAAATTTTCTCTTGGAAACGGCGTTCAAAAATAAACGTAGATTGGTCTTAAACTCCCAGGCCATATCGTTTAGTTGCAAATGCGGCTGATACTGTACTTAAAATGAAATTGCTGACACTTTCGAGAAACGATGTGTGTAAGGCGTTTATGCACTGTACACGGTGGTAAATTTGTTCTGGCTAATACTGAAAGGGGGAAAGTTATATGTTATGTAGTGAAGGCTTTCATGACTGGCTGAAATAATTGCTGTTGAATCTTCCGTGCTTGGTCGTGGTCGAAGAAACATAACTGCTCCTGACGTTGCATCCATAGCTGCGCTGGACACCTTCAGAGGTGTTACTGGTAGCGGTGAGTCTGGCCGACTTACGATTCGGCTCGGATCGAACGGAGCGAGGGAGAAAAAGGCAATCCTCGAGAGTCAATGGAGGTCGCAGCAATTGTTTGCTTTTCCTCCAAGAGCAGGGGGTGAGGGGGTTGGGCTTCACAGGTGATTGGCTTCATGGTGATTGATGTGTGGGACGAATAAGGATCGTCCTACCGTAGTAGGAGGTGCGGCCAACATGTGGTGGCCTTGCGCTGGATTTTATGCCCCAGCACTCGGATGAGGCGGTTCTGAGAGCGACCTGCCTTGTCGTAAAAGGAGTTGGCGGTGCGCGTAATGTAGTCCCGAAGTCGTGGGACTCCTGCAAGTTCATGGAGCGGTGCTCTTGGGAGATGAAGGGCAAGCCTGAGGGCACGGTTCTGAACAGTTTGTAGACTTCAGGTGCATTTCTGCAGCAGAACCCCAGACGACGGCGGTGTACACTAGGATGGGGTGGATGACAGATTTGTAGAGTGTGACGCCGACATGGGGAGGGAGGCGGATTGAGGAGAGGATAGAGTTTGAGAAGGCGGGAGAGAGCCTTGTGGCGCATGGAAAGGATGTGGTGTCTCCATGTCAGTCGGCGATATAGGGTTATGCCGAGGTATTCACTTCCACCGACGCGCAGAGGCGGTAAGGCAGCTGTAACGCTGCGACAAGTGACGATGAGAAACTGCGTCTTCGCGCCATTGAACTTGAGGCGCCATCGGACAGCCCACGTAGTGAGGGTGTCCACAGCGCATTCAAGGCGATCCCGGAGGGCGGCGGCGTTCATACTCCGGCTGTAGAGCGCTGTATCATCTGCGTACAGCGCCAGCTGGATACGGTCGATCCAGGGAATGTCAGCGGTGTACAGATAGTACAGAATGGGCCCCAGGACAGAGCCCTGGGGTACCCCTGCACGGGCGTCTGAAAGTGGTATAAATACTGTCTAAGAGGGGGCGTGGTCAAGTGTTCAAGCGCGCAGCAGAGATAAGCCTTGTCAAAGATAAAACATAACTTTCGATAGTCGATGGTCAAAGATAAAAGCGTAACTACCTACTCTGAAGAGCCACCAGTCCATATGTCATTAAGTCGTCAGGAGCAGATATGTTGCTTCGACCACCACCAATCATTAAGTCGTCAGGAGCAGATATATTGCTTCGGCCACGAACCTAAACCCGGAAGATTCAACAGTTATATTTTAATAATGATGTAACCTACTTTCATGTAACACGCGCCTCTAGACTTCTGATAACATGGGGGACGGTTGTTCATTTCGCTTCACTCTGGTCACGGTGTTGCCTCTCTACGGTAGTCTATCTCTGTAGTGGTCGCTGAGTGGCGCGATTTCAAGAGTGGCTTTTGCAGGAGGGATGCGCCAGCGCCGGCATTGTACGCGCTATGGCGACGTGCTGCTGCCTCTGAATGAGCCAGCGCGTTTGTTCGCAGCCGGCGGCGTGCGGTGCGCGCGTGATGGGAGGGCCAGCGTTGTATTAAATAACGCACCGCCAGCCGCCAGCCACCGGCATACATTAGCAGCGTGAAATATCCCGCCGGCTGCGCCGCTCTATTTTCCGACCGCTCTAACCTTCGGTAAATAAATCTGCGCCTGTTGCAAATATTTTTCAGCGAGTCGGCAGCCGACGCGCGCCGGGCCGCCGGGCTATTTATTCCGGTCAGCTCAACGCGGCAGGTGAAAATATTGCTTTCTTTTCAAAGACTACATTAATTTCGCGATAAAATAATAATTAAAAATACTTTTAGTGCCCAAGACCAGGAAATATTTACTCTTCAAAATTTTTGAAGGGCCCTAACAACCAACTTACACATTCCCATACCAGGCTAAGTAGCTTTTAATTGATTGCCAGTTTATGTATGGTGTCTGGTCTTTCGCACGTAGAGTAGTAGTTTATAATAGTGCCTGAATGGGCATGCAAGCTATAGAGCGAATCCTGGCAGCTTAAAGTTAAGCAGCGATTGCAGGTGGGGCGGGGGAGGGGATGGAATAAACGAGGTTGAGACTTCCAGAATTAAACTTCCCCTCTGCAGTGGAGTGAGCGCTGAGGTACCTGGGGTACCCTACCACGGGCGTCGGAGAGCGGTATAAATACTGTCTACAAGGGGGCGTGGTCAAGTGTTCACGTGCGTAGCAGAGATAAGCCTTGTCAAAGATAAAACATAACTTTCAATAGTCGATGGTCAAAGATAAAAGAGTAACTACCTACTCTGAAGAGCCACAGTCCATATGCCATTAAGTCGTCAAGAGCAGATATGTTGCTTCGACCATGACCATATAACCCTGAAGATTCAACAGTTATATTTTAATAATGATGTAACCTACTGTTGTGTAATACGCGCCTCTAGAGTTCCGATAACATGGCGGACGGTTGTTCATTTCGCTTCACTCTGATCGCGGCGTTGCCTGTCTACGTTAGTCTATCTCTGTGGTGGTCGCAGAGTGGCGCGGTATCGAGAGTGGCTTTTGCAGGAGGGATGCGCCGGCGTCGGAATTGTGAGCGCTCTGGCGACGCGCTGCTGCCTCTGAATGAGCCACAGCGTTTGTTCATGGCCAGCAGCGTGCCGTGCGCGCGTGACGGAGCGCCGGCAGGGCCAGCGCTGTATTAAATAACGCACCGCCAGCCGCCAGCCACCGGCATACATTAGCAGCGTGAAATATCCCGCCAGCCGCGCCGCTCTATTTTCCGACCGCTCTAACCTTCGGTAAATAAATCTGCGCCTGTTGCAAATATTTTTCAGCGAGTCGGCAGTCGACGCGACGCGCGCAGGGCCGCCGGGCTATTTATTCCGGTCAGCTCAACGTGGCAGTTGAAAATTTTGCTTTATTTTCAGAGATTACATTAATTTCTCGATTAAATAAAAAAAAATACTTTAAGTGCTAAGACCAGGCAATATTTACTATTCAAAATTTTTCGAAGGGCCCTAAAAACCAACTTACACATTCCCATAGCAGGCTAAGTAGCTTTTAATTGATTGTCAGTTTATGTATGTTGTATGGTCTTTCAGACGTAGAATAGTGGTTTATAAAAGTGCCTGAATGGGCATACATGCTATAGAGCGATTCCTGCCAGCATACAGTTAAGCAGTGATTGCTGGTGGGGCGGGGGGAGGGGAGGGTGGGAGGTGGGAATAAACGAGGTTGAGACATCCAGAATTAAACTTCCCCTTTGCAGTGGAGTGTGTGCTGATATGAAACTTCCTGGCAGATTAAAATTGTGTGTCGGAACCAGGATCAAAACCTGAGACCTTTGACTTTTGCAGCACACACTCCGTTGCAGAGTCAAAGTTTTGTTCTGGAAACATGCCTTAGGCTGTGGTTAAGCCATGCCTCCACCATATCCTTTCTTCCAGGAGTGCTAGTTCTGCAAGTTTCCCTGCACAACTTCTGTGAAGTTTGGAAAGTGGGAGACGAGGTACTGGCAGAAGCAAAGTTGTGAGAACGGGCAGTGAAGCGAGTCAGGATAGCTCAGTCATTGGACCCCGTGCCCGCGAAAAGGTAAAGGTCCCAGGTCCAAGTCGCGGTTCCGGCATACAATTTTAATCTGTCAGGAAGTTTCATATCAGCGCACACTCCGCTTCAGAGTGAAAGTTTCATTCTGGAAACGTCCCTTAGGCTGTGGGTAAGCCATGTCTCCACCATATCCTTTCTTCCAGGAGTGCTTGTTCTGAAAGTTTCGCAGGAGAACTTCTGTGAAGTTTGGAAAGTAGGAGACGAGGTACTGGCAGCAGTAAAGTTGTGAGAACGGGAAGTGAACCATGTTAAGATACCTCAGTGATTGGACCCCGTGCCCGCGAAAGGCAAAGGTCCTAGGTTCGAGTCCCTCATCATTGGCAGAACTAGTTAGTATATTACTTTTACTACTGTGGTCGGTGTTGGCTTCGTATCTATCTTTGCTATGATAATGCGTTCACCATGCCGTTCATATTACTTACCCGCATTCCTATTTTCTTATTTATTATCAGACCAACTCCTGCGTTACCACCAACTGATTTTGTATTTATAACCCTGTACTCACCTGACCAGAAATCCCGTTCATCTTGCCATCGAACTTCACTAATCCCTACCATATCTAACTTTAACCTATCCATTCAGCTTTCCAAATTTTCTAACTTACGCGATTTAAGGGTTTGACCATCCCACGCTCCGATCTGTAGAATGCCTGTTTTGTTTTTCTTGATGATTACATCCCCCTCAGTAGTCCTCGCCTGGAGGTCCGAATGAGGGAATATTTTACCTCCGGATATTTTACCCAAGAAGACATCATAATATATTCATAAAGTAGAGCTGCATGTCCTCCGGGAATGCAACAGCAGTAGTTTCCTCCTGCTTTCAGCTGTTAGCAGTAGCTGTATGGCAAAGCCACATTAGCTGATGTTACAAGGCCAGCTCATTCAATCATCCAGACTATTGCACCTACAACTACTGAAAAGGCTGCTGCCCCTCTTCAGGAACCACACGTTTGTCTGGCCTCTCCATAGATACACATCCGCTATGGTTGCACCTACGGTACAGCTATGTGCATCATTGAGGTACGCATGCCACCCCATCTCAGTAATGTCTGTGGCTCATGAGGGTGGTTTAGAACATATACATTCCTTAAATGTTATAAACTGCCTTGAAGAGTACGGCTTATTGATCCATAATCAATACGGATTCAGAAAGTACCGTTCTTCAGAAATACGTAGCTCTTTCAGCACATGAAGTAATGAGTACTATCGACAAGGGATTTAAAATCGATTCCACATTACTAGATTTCCGGAAGGCTTTGACACTATACCTTATAAGCGGCTTCGAACCAAATGGAATAGCGCCACAGTTGGGCGATTGGATTCGCGATTTCCTGTCAGAAAGGACACAGAACGTTGTGAGTGACGGAAAGTTATCTAGTAAAAACACAATTGATATCTGGCGAACCCCAGGAAACTATTATAGGGTCCTTACTGTTTCTTTATAAACGATTGAGGAGACAATATGATCAGCTGTCTTGGAGCGCGGATGAGCTGTCATTTGTCGTTAGTAAAATCACCAGAAAATCAAAAGCAACTGCAGAATGATTTAGGTATCTGCGTGATGCAAAAATTGGTAATTCTCTGTAAATAATTATAAGTGTGAAGTCATTCATGTGAGCACTAAAAGAAATCGTTTAACTACGTTTACACGATAAATCAGTCCAATCTACATGCTGTAAATTCAACTAAATACCTAAGAATAACAATTACGAACAACTTTAATTGGAGAAAACACTAAGAAAATATTGTAGGGACGGCGGACCAAAGGCTACTTTCATTGGCAGAGGACTTAGAAGATTCTACTAAAGAAATAGCCTACACTACACTTGTACGTCCTATTTTGGAGTATTGCTGCGCATTGTGGGGTCTCCACCAAGTGGGACTGACGGAGGATATTGAGAAAGTTCAGAGAAGGGCAGCTCGCTCTGTATTATCATGATGATATAACAGAGAGAGAGAGTGTATGAGAGAAAAGATGCCCGAGTTGGGGCGGGAAATCATTAAAAGAAAGACGTTATTCGTTGCATCGAGATTTATTTGCGAAATTTCTTACACCAATTTTCTCTTCCGAAAGCGAACATATTTTGTTAGCATCCTCCTACATACAGAGAGATGATCATCATAATAAAATAAGGGAAATAAGATCAAAAACGGACAGATTTAGGAGTTCCTTCCTCCCGCGCGCTATTAGAGAATGGTACGGTAGAGAAGTATTATAAAAAGCTGTTCGATGAACCTTCTGCCTTGCACTTCATTGTAATTTGCAGAGTATTTATGTAGCTATAGATCTGAGGGCGACGAAATAGTCTCTATCTTGCCTGTTCATTTCCTCAATTTACGTACATAATCCCATGAAAATTCATTTAATACTTTTGGAAGTTAACGCATTTGAAGAAAGAAATGGACACGATTCTCTTACATAAAATTAATTTAAAATATCTCTTAAGTCCGTAGAATTTTATGAAATAAGATTTATATCTTGCCCCAAGGTTCGTTCAAAATATTTGTAAAATGACATGTTGACCACAGCTGCTTAATGTAGTAGCTCAAAGCTACCGGTTTCGATTAATATACCATTCTCAAGTGCCAGCAGAGCTTAGCCAGTTGCTTAACATATCATGTTAAAATAAAAATTACTTTTAAAAGCCTTTACCAATTAGCCTATTAGTTTTGGAAATTGCGGAGTTCAAATAGATAGATAAACACGGCAGCTACAGATAAAACTCTTAAATTACAATATCTTCTTTCTCCAGTATCGATTTTGATGAAATAATACCTATATGTTTCCCCAACGCAAATTCGTTGTGTAGTTTTGTAAACAAGTATGTTCAAATAGAATATTGACAGACAGGGCGGATCTACCGTTGAATTACTACACTCCTGGTCATTAACATTGATACATCACGAAGATGACATGCTACAGACGCGAAATTTAACCGACAGGAAGAAGATACTGTGATATGCAAATGATTAGCTTTTCAGAGCATTGACACAAGGTTGGCGCCGGCGGCGACACCTACAACGTTATGACATGAGGAAAGTTTCCAACCGATTTCTCATACACAAACAGCAGTAGACCGGCGTTTCCTGGTGAAACGTTGTTGTGATGCCTCGTGTAAGGAGCAGAAATGCGTACCATCACGTATTCGACTTTGATAAAGGTGATGGTCGCATTTGTGTTTGTACATGGGAAGCGTGTATTCGTCATCGCCACACTTGCGTATCACCCTGCGTGATGGTATGGGGTGCCTTGGTTACACGTCTCGGTCACCTCTTGTTCGCATCGACGCCACTCGGAACATTGGCCGTTACATTTAAGATGTGTTACGACCCATCTCTGCGAAACCCTACATTTCAGCAGGATAATGCACGATCGCATGTTGCAGGTTCTGTACGGGCCTTTCTCGATATGGAAAATGTTCGACTGCTGTCCTGGCCAGCACATTCTTCAGATCTTTCACCAATTGAAAACGTCTGGTCAATGGTGGCCGAGCAACTGGCTCGTCACAATATGCTAGGCACTATTGATGAACTGTGGTATCGTGTTGAAGCGTCATGGGCATGGCCATTCAAGCTCTGTTTGACTCAATGCCCAGGCGTATCAAGGCCGTTATTATGGACAGAGGTGGTTGTTCATGGTCCTGATTTCTCAGGATCTATGCACCAAACTTGCGTGAAAATGTAATTAAATGTCAGTTCTAGTATAATATATTTGTCCAATGACTACCCGTTTATTACCTGCATTTCTTTTTGGTATAGTAATTTTAATGGCCAGTAGTGTATATGTTTATGAATGATTACGAAAAATTCCTCCAGTCGGCTACTGTATCGTTCATGGGAAGTAGAAAAGCTTACACGTAGAAATCGTTTTTCTCATGTTCAGTACTAAATCTTACAAGAAACACAACAAATTCGTTCAAATTATCAAACGTTTGTAAATCTAAGAGACTTAACTACACTTGTCATCAGTCCCTAGGCTTACAAACTACTTAAACTAACTTACGTTAAGGACAACAATTACACCCATGCCTGAGGGAGGACTCGAACCTCCGACGGCGAGCAGCGGCGTATAAAATATCATGGTTTCTAGGACTTCCCCGATTTTGAAATCAATCTTCACGTCACTTGCTAAAACATGGTAAAAAATTGAGCATATGTGACGTCTATTGTCACCTATTTGGGAAGCGACGTTGACGAATGCGCGTCAGCGTAAAATGCCACCAGTATATTTTAAGCTAACTACCATACGTTTCTGTAAGGTATTTCCGTGAATTTTTTTCCAGATTTTCTCTCCACTGTGGTAGCGTTCTTCAGTTTTTTTATTTTTATTTAATTTTCTGCCACAAGTATATTAGTGCGTTCGCCTTCTTGATTCCGTTTCTATACATTTATTCCATTCAGTAGCGAATTTAGCATATTTTCTTTGCATTGGAGATAACATTAATGTACAAATATGGTAAGTAATTTTAAGTGGACACTCCAGATATTTTTCTGTCTCTAATGACCACGCTGTTGATGGCACGTTAAACCTTAAGTTTCCTTCCTTCTATGATATTTTTATCAGTTTTGCTGATCATATCCAGAGGATAATTTGCGCAGAAGTCCCTTTTACTTTACCGAGATCAAGATTGTTTATTCTTGATATTCAATCATAAAATATTGCTATTTTTATTTATATTTATTATTTGGGGGTGGGGGTGGCCCAAGGTCCCTGTAACCTCCTTATATTCGCCTCTGATTCCATTAGTATAAATTCAGTTTGGTTTCTGTATTTATTACATGGTGATTTCCAAGTGTAGAGCCTCCTTTTCTGATTTTTGAACTACATATTTGCCACTTTCGGCTGTCTTTCTCTGTAGAAGTCAAGAATCGGTTCAGTTATGTCATTCCTTCTTCCAAGACCACGATTGCATAGTATTTTATAGAAAGAGGAAATTTTCTGCGGCAATGTGTACAAGTAGGTAACGGAATGATTAATAAAACATTTCGTATGGAGTGTTCCTCTGAATGGTGCTGAAAGTTGAACGTCGAAGCAGGAAGACAGAGCAAGGCTGGAGGCTTTTGTGTTGTGGACATGACGGAGAATGGAAAGAAAAAGATGGATGGAGAGAGTGAAAAATGAGGAGGTGCTGAGAAGAGTGGGAGAAGAAAGGCAATTCTTGGGTGTAATAAACGAAACTGGATTTGACGTATATTAACAAAGAAGGAGGGGCTTGTGGAAACAGTGTTAGAAGTCTACGTGGAAGCGAAGACAAGGGAAGATGGGAATTCAGCAAAAGTAAGAGGGAAGCAATGAATCGTAGAAATAGGAGATGTTTAGGACCTGCTAATATAGCAGAAAACTGATTATGATCATGATGACCATACTTTTCGGGGGCCAAACATCAGACATCTGTGAAGGTGGATTAGAGCAACGTAATGACAGTATTTAAGGGGTCCGATCGTTTTCTAGGCTTGGCTATTCGTAAGCGAGACGGATAGAAAATCTAGAGAGTATGTGCCGGTATCATAAAGCAAACTACATAAATTTTATTGTACTTACTAAATAATCCTCATGTAAATGAAATCTATCGATAAAAGCGAAGGAATGTCGGTATGTTTTAAATAAAAATGAAACTATTCGAAAGAAGGAAAGAAATGGTGTGACGTTTTTGATAAACAAAACGAAATCAATAACTCGCTGCTCAGTGTTAGTTTTTATTATTGGAGATAAGATTGCGACGCAAATTTCTGTCACTGACGTATGCTTACCAAAATAATACTATTACTGAGGTAATACCGGCAACAGAGCCATCTACTTCTTCTTTAGAGCACTACGACACTAAGAGGACATCTATCGGTTCTTAGATGTGCTAAGCATATCATACACCTAAAACTTCAATTACGAAATGTTTTCTTCCGCTATTACTAGTCTGTATGTTGCCCAAAGCTACTCTCAATTTGTTTGTGAAGCCCCGTGTTTTTTCTTGTAGGACTTTTGGAAATTAGCCTGTACAGATACATAAGCGATTACTTTTAGACAAATGTTTACATTATGACATCTTTACTGTCTCTAATTGGTTTTTGATGAAAGTAATCATTTATGTAACGACACGATACGCTCAAGTTACCTGTGAAAATCCCATACAAATTGATGAAGTGGTTTTTGGAGATAAGACGTTTCTAAAAGATTAACAGAAAGACACAATGGTTACTGGAAACTCTTCGAATTACGATATCTTTTCTTCCGTGATCCGATTTCGATGAAATGATGACTGGACCTCGGAATTAGGGTAAAAACCTATTTTGTTCCTCATTAAACAAAGAGAATAAGATTTGTACATACACGATTTGCGCTAATTTATGATCGAAATCACTGATTTTATAGCATCTAAAACTGTGTGATTTCAGGTTAGTACCTAAATTTTAAACATGAAGTTAAATGAAACTTTTTGTGATTAATATTCTCTCGTGGTCTTCACAGCTAAGAAGTATGCAAATATTTTATCGAAGATTGTAATTTTATAGTACCTAAAAAAAGCGAAATACTGACTTGAACTCTTATCACCTTAAATGATATTCAAAAATCAAGAAACAAGCTAAGCAATTCTAAAACACAATAATTTTATTTACTCAGTAATTTCATCATACAGCCTATAACAAAGGAAATCAGAATGCCACTTCTCACACTGTCAAACAGAGTACTAGTTGAACTAACTTTCTCTTACAGTTATAGTTCCTGTATATATATGAACCATTTCAGTAGTACCAATCCTATCTAAGAGAATTGAAAATTGTGTGCGTAAAGAGATATAAAATTACTCTGAACGCTTCAAATTATTAAATAAAAATCAGTTTGGATCTATATCACACTTATTAACTTCGAAAGCGGATGAACCTTTTGTGAATAATGTATATAAGTGGTATAAAAAAAGGCTATATATTTCTGGAACTCCTATAGATTTAAGCAAAGCATTTTACCAAGTGTCTCAATATGTAACCATCAAAAAGTTTGAATACTATGGAACCGAAGAAGAATTGTAGAAATTACTCAAATTTCAATTTAAACAATAGGCAGTGGTGGCGCATCCTGTGTGTTCACTGGTTCAGTGTGAAAGACGACCCTCTGTCGTCTTCCATATATTTTTTGTATAGTTCTGTAAAGTTATAATTTATTTAATGTCATTAGATTATCATTTTGTTAAAACTTGAATCCCACTCTTTTCAAGGCTTGAGGAATAGCATTTTTATTTCATGTGTTTAAATATTAGTTAATATTGCTAGGTTTTTCTTATTTTGTTATGTTAATAATTCATTATTATATTAATTAATGTGGCATAAGTATGGTTTCTCTGCTACGACACTGTCCCTGTGAGAATGTGCAGTTGTTTTACTTTTACGTGGAAGTGCGAGAATCTATGGCTGTCTGAATGTGGGGAGTGATAGCTCGCTTTGGATCGTTCTCTCTGGCTCAGTATCGATAGCTCCTGATACTACCGAAGAGGTTTCCAAACCCTTTGGTTACAGTCCAGTCAGCGAGCCTTCTTTAGCACGAGTCTTGCTGTCCGTCCCCACCACCGCTGTTTCTTGGATTTTCCGGCTTCCGGTCGCTTCTCGCGTCCGGTGGCCGCTCGGTCTGATCATTCTGGGCTGTTCGTTTGAATAGTGTGCGGAAATGTGTTCTCGTTTTTCAATTCAGCGATTTCCAATAGATAAACACGGTGTTTGTGATTCTAGTTGCAGTTTGATAACGGCCTGGTATGTTAAAACCTTTTGTGATCATGTGGCGGTGTATGAACTCTGTGTAAATACTTTCTTGCTTTGTGTGGCCCAATTTCTAATAGGTGATATGTTCGTTTTTGTACAGTGCACGTAAAAATCTTCTCATCGTTTCCTTCCGTGAGTGATATGTGTTCCACATGGTTGGTTCATAGAATAAAGCCTTCAGCTTCCACCATCAGGCAAGTAACTATGCGGGTATCCATCTGATTTCCACTAATATTTCGCGATCTTCTCTCCCCGCCTATTTTAAATTTGCTGTTTCTTCTCCGACTTGTAGTACGCACTCTGTCAGTAATTCTCTCTTATACAACGTCCTTCAACAGCTTCCTTATTTAATTCTAAACATTTCTCTGGGTTGCATTCTGTAATTCTTTATTTTATTTCTCTGACTTTGTAATTATTTAACTTTTACGAGTTTTGGAGACTGGACTTCATCCGTCTCTGTAATCGCTCCATATCGCGTGTAGCTACATTTCTTTCGCTTCTTCATGTAATTCTAAACATTTCTATGGGTTGCAGGCCGTAATTATTATTTTTATTTTCCGACTTTGTAATTATTTCATTTTTGTGGTTTTTCTGAGACAGGACCTCATCCATCTCTGTAATCGCCCACTATCGCGTGTAGCTGTATTTCATTATTTTGCATACGTTCAGTACCGGTAGTTGTTGACGATACTAATTAGTCGAGCTTTAAATGTACTGAGATTACCTTCACAGTTAAATATTGTTATAATTTTCCACGTCAATAATACTGTTAACATTTACTGTTGACAGTGCGATTTTACAAGGCCATGATGTCGAACACAAAAAACAAAGCGCGTACCGCAATTATTTTCGCAGTAACGAATACAACGAAAAAGACGGAATACTTCTGAGAATGGATGAAAAAATACGTCTGTGAATGGATGTTAAAGGAACAGAGTTGTTTCGCGTTATTTACTGACTAAAATGTTGATGTGATATACGAGAGATAAATAAAATTCGTTAATGGGATGAGCGATAAACAAAAATCTCTAATGGGATGAGAGATTAAGTGTAGCGTAACTGAGATTATTGGCGACAGACAGTTTAGTGCTGCTATATCAGCCACCACAATTAGCAAAATTGCCATTAAAACCAGTGAAGTAATTATAGTTGGGCTGCAACGATACAGTCAGGTAACAAACGTAAAATATATATCTTTACATTTTTTCGTAATCTGATTAATATTTAGCAGTCACTGAATATTTACATTTATACTGCAGGGACTTCCATGTATCCAAATTAATAAAGAAAGACAAGTCATAGTGAATACGCCGTTCACCACTGTAAATTGTCAATACGACTACTGTTCCATAGTTTTATTAAAACAGTCCAGAGTTAAAAGACACCTTGAAAAACTGAATCTGACATTCGTTATACTTAGAGATTAAGTGAAATAGTGAACATACTAACGCTGTGTGGCTGGTTTATGAAGCTTTGTCAGCATCTGAATGTAGAACGCTGTCAACATGCCCATACTCGACGATTAAAACTAACATCTACAAACAAATTCGAAACAGAAGTCAATGCTAAAATCAAACTGTAATTTCTTGTCTTAATTAGTTGCATGAATCTGTCCTCCATGAGCTGACGCGTTACAGCGTATAGGCGACACAGTCGCGACACATAGCCTACATTGCAAAACGAAACTCACCGTTTAAAATTAAGGAAATTTTCTGTGTGTACATACCTTCGCCGACTGCTAACTGCAAGCTGTTTCATGAGATACCACTCATTTACGAATCACTGGAAGTTTCCGAGGTGTATGAACCGCTGAAAGTAATGATAAGTTCCGTCACACTGTCTTCCAGAAGACCTTCATTTTTCCATGCTTCATCTATTGTTCGCTTTTTATGGCCGGCCGCTGTGGCCGAGGAGATTGAGGCGCTCCAGTCACGGTCTGCACGGCCACTACGGGCGGGGTTTCGAATCCCCCTCGGGCATGGATATTTGTGCCGTCCTAGTTCGTAAGTAGTTTGTATGTTTAGGGTCTGATGACCCCGAGGGTTGAGTCCCATATGCTGTACAAACATTTGATTTTCGCTTTGTATGCATCACAACAGCCCTCCATTTCGGTGACACTTACCAGGCCCTCAATAGTTAGTTTTTCGACTTCACTCACAGTAAACTTTTTATTTTCACAAGCAACATATCCTTTCACTTGAGCCCAAATATGTTCAATCGCATTAAAGTGGCAGTGGCATGTCGGACGTCTTACCACTCTGTGTCCATATTTGTAAGCCATTTCGTCGATAATGTAAGTTGGAAATTTTGTGTCCCAACTTCGTCGCCGCATTTGTGTTTTGTTATAAGTTAATTGTATACGCGGCGCCTAATCGGTCAGCATGGCCACTACCCCGAGCCCAAACTTAATGGAAATTATTCAGTTACAGACGGCGCAAATAACGCAACTCCTCCAGGCGGTGTCCCAGCTCACAGCGCAGGCAGCTAACCAACAACAACAGCCGCCGCTTCAGCAGCCCACACCTGCCGCTGCACCTCTTCCTACGTTTCGCCAGTACAACGAACGTGAGGAAGAATGGAGTGACTACTTCGCACTTCGACTTCGGACTGAGATAGCAACGAGTTAGGACCTTCGTAATCAGATAGGCACCAGTGAAGACTTTGCTATCGTACAGGCACTAGGCAGGCCTCTAAAAACTATGTATCAACATTCTGCAGTACTATGTAAAAGTTAAGTATTGTTACATTCTGTGCAATATATCTCTTTCTAATTTACTCGAGTGTTTATAGTTTCTGGCTGCTCCCCTCCGTACCTGCACCAGCGTGTCGGTCTCATTCCACTCGGCCACCGACACCTACGACGAGGCTGGGACACAAAAGCGGCGACGAAGTCGGGACACAAAAGGAAATTTGTGGTTTATTACGTGATACGAGTCCCATCAATTCTACTTTTTTCATTGTATCGTCTACAGTAACTATATGTTGTTTTAACCTCTGAATAATGTCTTCCTTTCGAGATGACATGGTTGGTGCCTTATCCTTCAAAACTGAATGCTATGAAGCATTATCAAGAATAATTACTGAGGGATTTTCTAAACTTGGTGGCAATGTATTTTCGAACCAATTAAGAAATATTTCATGATTCATTTCTTCATACCTTCCACTTTGTCGTCACTCCAACCTTTAGTAACTGTACGACCTGCATTCAGCCATGTTTCATCTATCCACACAATGTCATCGAAATTAATGTCTTTCACTTCACGGAAAAATCTGCACAGCCATGCGGCTATATCTTCTCGTCCCAACAACATTTTACGACCTGAAATATTCTTGTATTTGAAACCAAGATTCTGCAGAACTATTCGCAACGACGATTTGCTGCCTTCAAAAAGTTCAGTCTCACGCAATATAGTTTGAAGCCTATCTAATGTAGGCCGATTTGTGTTAAGGTAATAGCTGTAAATGTGACGAATAGCTTCTTGTGCTAAAGGATCTAAATTTGTTACACGTTTTTGAAAATGTCTCTTCTTCCCTGGCGTATCAAGGCAGAAGGGTCTAGCTTCACTTGTTTCTTTTTCATTGTTTTCTTTTCCAATGCGCATTACAGTAGCTTCACTAACCTCAACCGCAGCTGCGATTCGCGCGACTACTCTGGAAAACGCTAAGAGAGGTCCCCCATTGTCCGACTCCCTCTCAAAGTATTCTCGCACATTACACACGAGTTGTCGCGATTGCCCTTCAAACACAATTCCTTGCCTACTTTTCTTAGCTGATGTCTTTTCATCTCGAAGTCTAGGCCTGCCCCTCTTCTTCCGCACGTCACCAGACATTACGACGACACCAAATAACAACACACACGCACGCTTCTACACAGCACTAGCCAAACAATGGACGCGAGCTGTCCGCCTGTTGCGGCAGCTTGGCAACAGGGAGCAGTCTGGGCGTGACGTTGAGCGCTCTGATTGGAGGAAGGGAGCTCCAGCCCGTGAACTGTCAACTAGCAAGTAATTTTAATCAGACTATAGCTCCGCTCTTCTATCACATCATTTTATATGCACATTCGAAGTATTTTTATAGCATGAGGAATGATTTACGTCGCGGAGACACCACATATACGAGCCGTTGCGCGGCCGCTTATGTAGGCGGCTGTGGCCTCAGCGTTGCAATGTGCATGCGCGGATGAGGTACAAATTCAGTTTACAGAGTATGTTAGAAAATAATATAGATATGATGTAATTATTAGTCACTAGCGCTAGGCCGGTCAGCACTGCCTAAACAACAGAAAAAACATGAAAAATAATTTTTTGATTCAAAGGTAACTAAAAATGAAAATAATACAGTGAAATTACTTCGACTAACTATAGGCCAAAAACCTTTTTGGGAAGAACGAATTACCTGCGCAGGAAACAAGCTCATGTATGTATTTAGTGTATAAATTAAGGGGCAGTGTGAGGAAATACTTATTACTTCTCTTTTAAACTGATTTCTAACACTCCCATCTTCAGTATGGAATATTGCTCTGGGGTAAATACCTTGGCGCTAAATGTGTATTGAAATACAGGTGTGTTTCTTCAAAATGACAAAGAATGGTTTAGATACTAAATAAACTAACTGTATGCTATATTACTTTCTCAGTTATTAGTTGTATTATATTCTGTATATATATGATTAATGTATAAAATTAGATTCCACTATATACTTTGACATAGCCAGTTGCACGAAAAATACTGAAAGGTTACAAATATTCTATTCTATTGAAGCCTCGTCTTTTTATTTCGTACATAAATTTTTCTGAAAACCCATTAGCTTTATCACCAGCTCGATAATGTCAATTTCCTTGTTTACAAATTCTTCATTATGACCTCTCATAATCTTTCATAAATAGTAAGCCCATTTATGCACTAGGGGATAGTATCAAATAGAACTAATAAAAATATCAGTTGCTGCTTGTTTTATTCATGACAAAACTGTCGTCTATGTAACTGCAATTTACTGACTCCACTGACGGGCCAAAATGTTCATTTTCTACAATGGTAAGTATTCTGGTCATCACCGGGCGTGAATCTCCTATATTTTACGTTTTTGTGTTCTTATATTTTACACTTCATAAATTGTACTATTGGTGAAACTGTATAATGGAGCCGCACCAATAACTATTATTGTATGACTCAATGAAAATTAGACATTTATAAGCGTTTTGTGCACGAACACCTATATTCAAAGTACCCAATTTGTATTTAATTAACTTTTCTGCAATTGTCAACTAATTGTTGTCTCATAAAGTTTTTGTGCTATTGCATTTGTTTCTAGGTTTCGCACATAAGCACCGCCTGGTGGCGATTTACACAATGACGTAGCTTGGCACAGTTCGATTAGTCAATTTACCTGTAACATGCTTGTGTTGCACACCTGTTGAATTTGATTGAGTTAACTAAATCATTTATGTGGTTGCACATGGTTAGCAATACAGTTTATCTTGTACCTAAAACACTTTTGGTACGAATTAATTTAATTTGGTGTTGAATGTCGAGTCTATTTATGGTTAATTTTCGTGTTCTAAACGCTGTCATTATAACACTCTAATCCAACTTCACAGATGTCTGATGATGGGACGCCCGAAACGCATGAGAGTACAGCCATATTTTCACTTACTGATGATAAATAATCGTAGAAATATTTTACGAATTTCTACGTTAGGGACTCAGAAGCAAAGGGGAATAAAAACTTCTTGTAATTTTGAGAAGACTGAAGTCAAGGTTCAGAAGATTTCAGGCTTGTCTTGAGATTACAAAATGGAATTTCAATACTTTAATGTTTATATTGACCATTAAAATACTTGGTAGCATTTTCCGTTTGCATCTGAGAACAACAGATTTACCTAAATGGTCGGTTTTATTTTCTCAATTCATAAAAGTATGTATGCACTTGTGTCTCTTTGGGTTCAAAATATTGTGAATTAAGAAGTATGTGATTTATTCTTATTTTCACTCGCCCCAAAAGCTGATTTTTTATTGATATTCTGAGTAGGTTTGGGCTTTGCCCATTTTCGTAAGCCATCTATTACAGAGAACAATGTTCATTTTAGTGGAGAAGACATGAATACAGTGATGTTTACATTAGTGTAATTTTGCAAACTGTTGATCCAAAAAAATTTATTGTTAGATCTCAAATATTCTTTGCTTTATTTCGTTCGTGATAACATCACTGATTATAAGCAGCGTCAGATATACAGTTCCATTACATGTAACTAAACAATAAAATTAATTCTGAACTATTGTAAGTGACTTCAAGTGCTTGTTCTGTATTATATTGTAATTTATAGACGATATTGCTATTGTGCTACTATAATTTATCGACTATGTTTACACGTTTGGAGGTAAATTACGGCAGCATTGATTTATTTTATACTAGCTGCTTCCCGCGGTGCTACCCGCGGTTCAATAGTCAGACATTACAGTGCCAAGAAAGGGCATAAATAACTACATGACTGTTTGCGACATTGTTAGCACGGAATATATAATTGTCTTGGAACGGATGGAGAGCCAAAAATCTATTGCAATACGTCCCTGTAAAAGACGTTTCGAGACTTCTTGTTCTCAGAGTATACGTAGAGATTTCTAGCTCTCGATACACGGGAGCAGCCTACGTAGAGCTGTCCGTGCGAGAAACATGGGGTGGCCACATGAATACCTGCCACTTTTAATGTTTGTCCTTGACTCTTGTTTATAGTAATCGAGAAGGCCACTTTTAATGGAAACTGTAACCGGTTAACCTGGAATGGCAAGTTTGTTGGGATAATGGGAATTCGTGGTATTAATACAGTCTCTCTCTTGGCTCCACCGATGATGATGGTGGCCTGCACGATATGCCTTCTCAGGTCCGTGATGCGTAACCTGGTGCCATTGCATAATCGTGGTGCATCCAAGTTACGCATCAATAAAACAGACACACCCACCTTCAGCTCCAACTTGTGGGATGGCACCCCTGACAGTAAGTAACTACAATAACAACAATACAGTAATCGAAAACAAATGCCAAGTAAAGGAACAAAATAAACAGCAAACCTAACGGAGAAATGTAACGAAATAAACAAACCTAACGGAGAAAAGTAAAGAGATAAAAAAGACATCTAACGGAGAAACGAACTGTTGAGACCCTACAAATGCAAAGCGAGCCAACAAAAGAACTAAATGTAAACGTTCGAATGCTATAAATAATCGAAATCACCAAAGAAACTATTATTCATTGAAATCCAAAGAGAATACAATTTTAAAGAATTACGATAACATCACAATGTTCGAACATCTATAACGTTTCATATGTTAACTGTAGCGTACCGCCTGCCATCTGTTGAGTGCATTTGCTACTACTTTCGTTGCAGTTTACGTACGCTATTTATACGTGGCAGTTCGCGCTTTGTACACAAAACAGGGCTTCGTATCTAGATCCCATTCTACACAAAACGTCAATGTTTTTTCTTGCCGTGGTACTTAGAGCATATTTTATTTAAAGTCTTCAATTTATATACATACTTCCTTCATTTGTTACAACAAATGAAAATGAATGCGGCATAAACGCCAACATTCAGATTTCTTGTGTATGTAATTATATATCAGTTAAGCCGTTTTGGCAGTATCCAAGAATCTTTTTGTATATTCGAAAGTAAAAAAGATAAAAATAACAAAGAAAAAAATTCACTATAGCAGGACCCGAATTATTGCCCATATTAACGAAAGTTTATTAAATGACGCGTTAGCCCCTGCGGCTACACATGACATACCCTGCAATATCATTCTTCTCTTGTATTAGAAGCTTCTTACAACCGTTACGTATTTCTATGGATATATTTCAAATAAATAACTTGTAATAAACATTTTGAAAAGTAGCCTATGTCCTAATCCACGACATATCTCTATATGAAATTTCATCTAAATCTGTGCTGTAGTTTTAGCGTGATGCGGTAACAAACATAGAAACTTTCGCAGTTATAATATGTATATAGGATGCTAGTTAAGGTGCTATGAAAGTTTTCTGTGACTTTTTTATTGCGTATTTTCATTTGTTCGTTTAAGATTTTTTCTGGGCGTTTAGTGGTGTGGATACAGATTTGTAATTCTTTTAAAATGTCCACTTGTCCTTTGAATATAATATGTAACATTGTGAGATTTTTCTCTATACTTTCACTCGTATGTTTAGTTTCTCTGAGATGGTGACAAATGCTGAAACATTACTTTAGGTTGTATCTATGTGTTCTCTAAATCTAGTTTTGAAAAGTTTGCCTGTCTGTCCAAAGTAGGACCTATCGCATTGCAGCATTAGATTTTGTAAACTTCAGAGTAGCTATAACGTTGATTCCTAAAGTGGTGTTGATATAGAAGCATATTTAAAGATTTGTTTTCTTCATTGAGTACTTTATTCTGTTTGAAACTTGTCTCCACGATGGAGGTATTAGGAATTTGTCTTTCTTTCTTGTTTCGATTTTTGTCAACGGGATTTCATCTTTAATACTTTTCTATTTGGAATTTAATTTAGATTTATGTACATAATTGACTAGTTCCGGGTTATACCCATTACTGATTATTATATCTATGAGTGTATTCAGTTCTGAATTTATATTTTTGTTGCTGAGAGGGTATTTGGAGATACAGTGTATTGCTAATATAATAAAGTATGCCTCCTTATGGCTCAGTGGGTGACAAGAGCTATTATGAATGCCTCTTTAATTTAGTCTCATTATTTCTTGCGTTGATGCAATGAGAAGTATAATTCTATAATATCATGTTATCTTGAATTTTGGGCATCAGCAGCCAAATGTTTTGATTTTGAGACCAAATCCATTTCGACTGCAATTAACTTTATTTAAAAAAGCACTACCGGTTTCGCGTCTTGTGGACGCATCATTAGGTGCTCTGCAATGTACATAAATGAAAGAGACTTACAAGAGTGTCCTTTGAAATTAAGAGAATATATACAATAAAACTGATAACTGTAAAATAAAATTAAATAAACTGTAGAAAAGTACTCACTAAAATTCCTTAGAAAAACATGTCTGCCATTTAGCATTCCCCAGCGATTCAATGGCCAGTACTGCATCGGCCGGTGCCGCGCCAACACAGATTCCACATGGCACGGTAAGAAACCTAATCCCTTTACTAAAAGTACAATCCGTTTTCGCGTCGATTACGGTGTAAATCCAAGACACTTTTTTAAATATTGCATTTTCTTATAGGTTTCACCTGCCCTCGACCCCCAGTATATTTTTAAAACCATGACTAACGAAACAGCGTTCAAGTTTTATATTTTTTAACGTGAATTTGTTAGGAAGCTTTCAATTGTTTAAAATTTTACGTTTTTTTATGTTTTTTGGTGAGTACGTTTCTACAGTTTATTCAATTTTATTTTACAGTTAACAATTTTGTTGTTTATTTTCTCTTAACTCCAAAAGACAAGTAAGTCTCTTTCATTTATGTACATTGAGCACCTGATGATGCGTCTACAGGATGCGAAACCGTTAGTGCTTTTTTTAAATAAAGTTAATTACAGACGAAGCGGATTTGGTCCCAAAATGAGGATCTACGATATTAGAATTTCTACTACCAAGCTACTGTATTTAGAATAGCCGCGATGGAGTAGCTGAGCGGTCTAAGGCGTCTCGCTGCTGAGCGCACGGTTGCTCCCCGTCGGAAGTTGGAGTCCTCCTTTGGGGAAGGGGTGTGTGTGTTGTCCTTAAGTTAGTTTAAGTACTTAGTTTAAGTAGTTTGTAAGCTACGGACTGATCGGCCGGCCGCGGTGGCCGAGGGGACTGAGGCGCTCCAGTCACGGTCTGCACGGCCACTACGGTCGGGGGTTCGAATCCCCCCTCGGGCATGGATATTTGTGCCGTCCTTAGTCTTAGCTAGTTCATAAGTAGTTTGTAAGCTTAGGGACTGATGACCCCGTAGTTAAGTCCCATAAGTTCTACAAACATTTGATTTTTTTGATCACCACGCAGTTTGGTCCGATAGATTTACAAACATTTGAACATTTTTGAATACCCGTTTATCATCTGCATTTCTTCTTGGTGCAGCAATTTTAATGGCCAGTAGTGTATAAATCTATGATATCAGAATACTGTCTACTACCAAACTCTTTAGGATAAATGTTTTGATTCTCCTGATAAATTGCGTGATTTCACGCTTGCGACGTCTGATACTTCCATTCTATCACATATTTTTGGAAACATTTTTTGTTTCACTTTTTGGGCAACAGCACTCTTATTTAAATATACAGGGTGACCCAACTATCTTGTCCACCCAAAATATATCTGGAACAATAACAGCTTATGGAAAATGACTTTCACCGGTATCAATGTACGGCTGGGGCCCATGAATGTACATATTATAAACGTTCTAAAACGAAAGCAAATGTGATTTTTAACACAAACTTATGTTTTTTTAAATGGACACCCTATATTGTTTCTTCAGCAATCCATAGCATGACAAATCACATAAACAATGGCGTTGATTGCATCGCAATATTCCAATTACATCCCGAGATATTGCGACGCGAAGTTGACGCTTGAATACGCGAAACACGCGGCTAGCGCACGTCCTGAGACTCAGGCGAGAACCCCATGCTGCTCAGGACAAGCGCTAGCAGCGCGTTTCGCGTATTTCAAGGGTCAACTTCGCGTCGCAATATCTCGGGATGTAATTGGAATATTGCGATGCAATTAACGCCATTGCTTATGTGATTTGTCATGCTATGGATTGCTGAAGAAAAAATATAGGGTGTCCATAAAAAAAAAGTTTGTGTTAAAAACACATTTGCTTTCGTTTTAGAATGTTTCCAAATATGTACATTCATGGACCCCAGCCGTACATTGATACCGGTGAAAGTCGTTTTCCAATAGCTGTTACTGTTCCAGAGATACTTTGGGTGGACAAGATAGCTGGGACACCCTGTATATACAGGGTGTTTCACTAAGTGTGTTTGCCTCTGTAACTTATAAAATAATAGGTAACGGGAAATTTTAATGCGGTCGGTCAACACAAGAAATGTTACACTTTCTGCGGAGCTATGAACATAGTTTATTGTATCATTTTCCAAAGAGTTACACCGCAAAGATAAAATTTTTTAAATGGCACAATAGTTTTTTCCAACGTGTATTGGATTCGTTTAAACCAGCTGCGTCCAAATCAATTTAAACTACATCCCTATCAATGTTAATTTGGGAGCTACAACCCTTCAAAGTTCCGGGAGCGGAGGCTGCGATAGCGTAGATGACTGGCCGAGTGGCTATCCCCTGGGGCACGGCCCACTGTCTCATGACCACCAGATATTTTGCGATATCTCCAGTCGTTTGTGAAAAAACTTGAAATTTGTGCATTTTTGTACCTATTTTTGGTTGTAAAAATTATAATTGGGCAGTAATAAGCAGTGAAACGCATAACGACGTCTGAAGTGATCATTTTAAATATATACCTTCCGGTTGGTATGGTAACTGCACCGATTGAAAGCAGAATTTACACTTTGAAACAATTTGCGCTTGGCCCCCCGGAGTAGGCAATAGGCGATGCACGTCCGCGGTCATAATCTATCTGGACTGTGAGAGACACGCAGCCCAATGGTCCGCTGTGGCCGACGGTTCATCACTCCTCCTTTGGGACCAGCGTGTCGAGTTGTGCGTGGTTCGAACCCGCCCCGCCCCACATTCCCCCCCTCCCCCCTCACTTAAACATGACTTTGAACTCGGAGTGCGAAATAATGTTATAAAACTGCAATCGCTAGTTTTTAAACTTTTATGTTCTCCAAGGTTCAAAGAACTGTTTACGTACGGCTGGTACGAAGCTGGATACATCCTGATGCATCCTGCACCTTTCGTTACTCCGGTAGAGTACTGCTTCAAAACGAATATGGGCACCTGTGAAAATTTAGACTGCCAAGAAAGAAGCTTCGTTCGATGCAGTTGGTGTACCCAACTGCTATGCTTTGAGCACTTCGTGGAGCAATACCACCTATGTAACAACTTTAATGAGTAGGGGTGATTCTGCCTGTCATTCTGCCTTTGTGGTTGTATGTATCGGCCGACCGCGGTGGCCGAGGGGACTAAGGCGCTCCAGTCACGGTCTGCACGGGCACTACGGTCGGGGGTTCGAATCCCCCCTCGGGCATGGATATTTGTGCCGTCCTAGTTCGTAAGTAGTTCATAAGTAGTTTGTAAGTTTAGGGACTGATGACCCCGTAGTTAAGTCCCATAGACTCTACAAACATTTGAACATTTTTTGTATGTATCTTGTCGCTTCTTCCTCCAAAGTAAAACGCAGTCTACATGAAATGCATACACATTGTTTAAAATCTAGAACAGTTTGTTTCAGAGACTCGGGTTGAGTATTGGTGATACTACGTGATGCGAAACTAACCTTCTATGGACGTTGCAGAAACCATATTTTTGTTAAAAATTTATCCCTAATTAATGCAAACGATATAAAATGTTATTTTTATAAGTCACTTTATGCTACAATACAGTGCTATCAACATTAATAATTTTATTAATGTTTTTAAATAAAATTTTCTATATGTGCCGATATAACCCAGGTTACTTTTCAGTGGCCGTTCAAACACAAGTCAAAGTAATTTATTTGCACTTTCGAGTTGTTTACTGTTTTATAGTCAGTATATTTTTCTGTTTTAAATAGTTATTAACTATAAAGTGACAACAAAATGACTGCCTGGTTTTTGAATGACCTCTGAAAACTGACTGTCTTTTTTTTGGGCAGGTATAGTTGTAATTACTATATTAACTTTTTAAAACTAAATTTATCCTTTTAATTGGCCCAATTCACGTTAAAATAATCCTTCAATGTTGTATATCCTGTAGATGGTATGCAACGTGTATAATTGAGTACCTAGGTATTACGCTACTATGATAAGATGTGGCTATCACATTTCCGAGATAACCTTTTTAAATGTCGCTCCAAATGAGCTATAAGAATTGCATATTAGAGGGGTCCGGGAAACGCAGACCAGTGCACGTGTGCTCAATCTGGCTCACAGACTACGAGCGAGGCTCGACTCCATTCCCCTCCCCTCCCCTCCCCTCCCCTTCCCTAACAGTTCCATTCGTCGCCCGGCGAACGTGCATCGCCTTTTGCCTACTCCTGGGGGCCAAACGCAATTTGTTTCAAAGCGTAAATTCTGGTTTCAGTCGGTGCAGTTACCATACCAACCGGAAGGTATATATTTAAAATGATCACTTCAGACGTCGTTATGCGTTTCACTGCTTATTACTGCCTAATTATAATTTTTACAAACAAAAAGAAGTTAAAAAATGTACGGCTGGAGATATCGCAAAATGCTCGAAATTTTCGCCAAAGGCTCTACTTTTACCAGTTTCATAGGAAAAGAGTGGTTTGAAATATTTATCTTCGATAGTTTTTGAGATGGTCGGATATTGTTCAATTTTTAACGCTTAATTCCGCAGGGTGAAAATAAAATTCCGCAGATTTTCAATGGGCCATAAATTTTATCATGGTGAAACGTGTCCATAAAAAATTATTTTTGTAAGAAAATGTCTAATATTGTGCCTCCTGTTTTGTATCGAGTAACTTGCTTACAAGAAAATGTATAATATCGCTTCTACTGTATGTATCGATATGTGTACTTTGTGAAGTTTCATCTTTGGCAAAGATCATGTATTGCATAGCATTGTAGCTCGCACTGAGAGAAAGTAGCACTTGTGATTCAGCTCGCTTAGAGAGCGGTTGAGTTGTGTGTATGGCTCCGATGTAAAGCAGAGGCTGCTTTGCCAGCAAGTCAGAAGTTGTATTATGTAGGTAATGTAATGCTGATTATTAATAATAAGTAACTTAACCTTTCTTTCCTGTTTCATTTACGTAGTTAGAAAATTAACCTACTTCCTTCATTTGGTAATTAGTTATTAGTGGATTTAAAAGTGCAGCATTGATTTTAATAATATTGTTGAACAGATTTCGTTGTTGGTGCCATAGTAAATGATAGTTAATTGACTATGAGACTAAATTTCAATAATTAGAAACTGATCTGCATAAAATTCTCACAGTCAAGCATTAAGAAAGTGATTGGTGGTTTTTTTAATATCTTTCTCGCAGTCAAAAATTTTGAATATAGTCAGTGTCTGTTTCAAATGGTGACTTGTCACAGTTGTTCTTTGTTTAAAATATCCGTTGCGCACATAATCAGTTTAATGCACTGTCTCTTATTTAATAGTCTATACATCAATATCAGGGCCATAATTAAACCAAATTGCTGTGTTAATGAACAATTTGCTGACTGATTTAACGATAGGTTCAACATCCACAACACACGCACAGCTTTTATCTGCCGCCCTTTCTGCCAGGATAGTTCACAAACAGGATCGTGACGTAGTTAGATACGTAGTCTTATTTAAGTTAGTTTGTCTTTTCCACTAACCAACTTACCTTTTGGCTCTTAATTTAATTTTTGTAGCACCATCCTCTGTTATAGCAACAGTAGCATAGTAATTGTTTCTGTAATTTGTTACTTACCATTCTTGATAGTGTGTAGCATTGTTTATAGTAGATTAATTGAATATACTAATAATTGCATTACTACTGAACAAGTCTCTCTTTTACATTGTCTGATGTTTGTTGTGATGAAAGTTCTAGTACCGCGGAACTCGTGTGATAATTAACGGTTCGCGTTATCTCGATTGTGACTGTATGTTGCACTAGCCCGATTCAGTCTATTGTTCTCTCATAATTACCGTGTGTAATTTTCAAAAATTGGCAGTAGGTGAAAATAAATATTAGTGGTCACTTTACTGCAAAAAAATTCTGTTAACAATGTCGAAGAATAGGAGAGCCCGCGCTGATGCTAAAACTGCACTGCTTTCGAAAATGAGACCTTGAATGATACAAGGAGAGAAGAAGAATTTTTACAAGAGTCTTCTCACTGCACTGATACAAATACGACAGTAAATACCGTGTACGAAAACGCGGAACAGATTAGTTCAGGAATAGACAATATGGATAATGATAAAGTACAGGATTCGACAATACAGAATTCCGATTCTTGTAACGTGGTTGGGGAAAATAATGCATCGGTTCCGCCTAGCTCTGCTGCAAAAAATACCTGTGCGATAGCTATGGAAAACGTATTACCAAATGATTTCATGCAGATATTATTGTCACAGATCTCTAAGTTAAATGAGAAACAATCTCAGAAATTAAATGAAAAACTTGAGAAAATAGAACAGACGTGCGATTCGAGGTTTGTGAGTATTCAAAGTAGTTTTAATAAAATAAATGAGGACAACAATCGGTTCAGGGAACAACTACTCACTACTTTCAAACGTGAATCTCAGCAAATAAGACAAGATATTCGCGACGAGATTAATCCGGTTATGGAAAGCCTTGCGTCACGAGTCGAAAACGTGGAAAGCCTTGCGTCACGAGTCGAAAATATAGAAACCACCGAACTCGCTCAATTGAAGCAGCAGAGTAATCTATTTGATGAAAAGTTGCAGAACTTCCAGTCAGTCACGACGGAACAGATGAACAAAATTAATGAACAGGTTGAGGATCTCACTGTTAAGATGACCCAAATCAGTGATAACACTGACAAAAGTTCTGATGTAACGCATCCTACCCCGTTTAATGAAACTAATGAATATCTCGCCATTGACCGTTTCAAACAAGGTCAAATGACCATTAATCAGCAATACAAGGCTGAGGTCAGGAAATTAGATGATCGCGTGGCGCGAATAGAGAGGAAATTTGACCACACGTGTGGAAATCCATACGAAGAAGTAGAAGAAAATTTGAACGAAAATGACAATGATGATTCGACTCAAGTAGGTCGCTTGGTACGTGAACGAAGTGTACCTCATAGTAACAACAATGAAGGCGCGATGCGTAGTTTACGCCCACTTACGCCGCACGGGCGAAGGGAAGCGTTTGACTACAAGCATTTCCTGACTGTACGTAAATTCAAAATATTCAAAAACTCTCCGAACGACTTGCACCCTAAAGAGTGGTTGCAACAATTCGAATATTGTCTTCCCCCGAATTGGCCACTTGAGCACAGACTAGAATTTATATGTGGTTATCTGGAAGGCGAGCCAGCCACCAGAATGAGAGCTATTGCACAAGAGTGCCATAGCTAGAATCAGTTCCGACGCTCATTTCTATCCGCATACTGGTCGGAAGCGGCACAAGATCGCGTTAAAAACAGTATTGCCACGTTCAAAACTTTTGAACGATCAAATTTCTCGAGCCCGGTGGAATATTTCCAACATTTAGTATATAAAAATCAATTTTTATCGGCACCTTACTGCCCCGCTGAATTAATTAGAATTTGTTTGAACAAACTGCCTCTACACTTGCGTCAAATTGCCATTGCGGCACGATGCAAGAATGATATTGAACCCTTTAGAAATCTCTTACAAGACTTAGAGGAAGAAGATGAGGAAAATTCCTCGCGCAGTCGACATTTTGAAACAAACAGATATAATCGCTGGTCGCATCAATGCCCGCCGCGTTCTAAACGTCATCCAGAGCACGAGGATCAAACAAAAAGTAATTCTTTCACTAATGAAACTTACAAACAAAGTCGCGACAATGAGAACGGTGATTTTCAAGATCGTGAAAATAACCGCGGAAGTTTTCGTGGCCGTAACCAAGGTGGTGGCTTTGGTCGCGGAGGACGCCACAATAATTATTATCATAACAGCAATACCTCAAATGATACTAATTGGCGTGAAAGACGCAATACTGATAGTGATCGCGAGACTGAAAATAACAACAATAACGCTGAGAAGCGTAGTCGGGAGTGCACACGCGATAATTCTCGTGATCGCCTTCCACGACACGAAAACACAAATCGGGCCCAAAGCAGATCGCGTACCCCAGAAAGACAAGAGCAAAACATTGAAATCAGACCTGCTAATCCACGCTATAATTCGTCTAAAAAGGGGCCGCGTCAGGTATGACTAGCGGACTCGACGGCAAATAATTCGGCCGTACAGGATTTATGTGATCCTAACTATACGCTGAAACTTGTTCATTGTGAACGTCCTCACAGAGAGGAAGATTACGATGAACAACCTCCCGAACAAAACAGAATAGTAGTTTGTGCGGAAGTGCACAATACTGATGCTGGTAGCAGCTCAGTAAGTGATAAGGCAAAACCGACACAACTTGTGTCAAAACCTAAAGCCGTTACACCTGTAAGCAATGACAGTAATAAAAATTGTACTATCAGATTTAAGGAAACAAATGAAAAGGCACCGAACAAACATTACACTGCCCAACGGTTAAACGAGATGATTGTCGATCAGCAATATAATGACGACAATTCAGAGTGGGAGACAGAAGCTTCGTCTTCAGACTCTGAGGAAGACACTATATACGAAATATAATTCTTACAGTATCAACCAACAATTGCATATGACAGACCGATCATGTACTTTAAAATGCAGGATACGGTACTGCCACACAATAATGCAACTAACAATGACCTTGGAACAGCAAAAACTGATTTCGAACAATTAGATTTGCAGCACACCTCTGTGGCTGATTGGATAGATAATTACATGTCTTCTAATGACGATGATAGTGAATGCGAAGTTGATGAACAATCAAGATTTGAAAAGCATTTACCTTGTGAAAGCATCATTAATCTTGGTAACACTTGTCTCAACAAAGAAATTTCTTATGAACCTTCTACCGAACAAGACGTAAAATTTGTACAATTAGATGACATAAAAGAGGCACTATTAGAAGAGAAGGTAGAATGTCTCGATATTCCAATTCACCCTATTGTATCTGTCAAAATTGGCAAAATCAATCTTTCTGCTGTCTTAGATTCTGGTAGCCCAGTGTCAGTAATTAGTGAAGTGACTTTCAAGAAATATCAGAACTTGCTTAATGGTCCCACTCTGCCTTTGCATTGCACTAAAATTCGTGGCGTCATTTCTAGCAAACCTGTCGAAATTCGACAGCAAACATACGTAGAATTTTTATGTCAAGGTCATACCTTTTCTGCCAACCTATTGATTGTCCCCCGCTTAACTACACAGATAATATTAGGTGTGGACTTCCTATCCAAGTACAAGGTTATTTTAGATTTCAATACGGTTAGTGCCACTTCTTTTGTTCAGGAAAATGCCATACAAATTAAATTCGAAGACTGGATTACCAGATATGAAGAAGGTGGTAGAAATTGAAGGTGCCTCAGAACGTGATAAGGAAGAATTGTTCCTTATCTTGCGGCGTTATTCCCGTGTATTCGCTAACAGTCCTGGTACCATAAAAAATTTTCTCTATGAATTTAAGATCAAAGAACATAATAAATTTTTTGTACCTCCATATCCCATTCCGATAGTATACAGGGAAAGAGTTAAGGCTGAAATTCAGTCCATGCTCAGTCAAGGTATAATTGAACCTGCAGTTAGCTCCCCTACATATTGTTGAAAAAAGAGATAAGTCAATTCGATTAGTGCTCGATTCCAGACAAATTAACACTATCATTTTACCTGAAACCGACCGACCCCAAACCCTTGAAGAATTGTTACAAATATTCTATGGTGTCAAAGTTTTATCCTCATTAGATCTTAGGTCTAGTTTTTGGCAAGTGAAACTGCACCCCAACTGTAGGAAGTATACCGTGTTTCTCTGCTTCGGAAACTGTTATCAGTTCCGTAAATTGCCTTTCGGACTGAACATCTCCTCATCTGCTTTCATCCGTGCAATGAATGCCACACTTCCTGAGCACTTAAAACAACAAATCACAATTTACGTTGATGATATTCTAATTGCAGAATCTTCCTGGGAAAAACATAACAGTACGTTGGCATCTTTACTTGAAGTGTTTGCTCAATCCGGGATTACTGTCAACTTAGAGAAGTCACAGTTTGGTCGTTCTCAGATTAAATTTTTAGGGCACATTATTTCTAAAGATGGGATCCAGCCCGACCCCGAAAAGTTAGAGGCGATAATGAAAATGCCTGTTCCCACCACTAAACGCCAATTAAGAGCTTTTTTGGGTTTAATTAATTTCTATCGGCGTTTTATAAATTTGAAAGACCTAACTACTCCCAGATTATATGAATTAACTGGAAAGAATACTGTTTGGTTCTGGGATGAAGCTGCCCAAAGAGAATTTCTTTGCTTAAAAGATGCACTCCTTCACGCACCTATTCTGCACCACCCAGATTTGTCTAAGAACTTTTGCATTTCCACCGATAGTTCAAAATTCGGACTTGGCGTTCACGTGTTTCAAGAGGATGAAGAAAATGGCATTGCCACACAGAGAACCATTGCGTTTGCTAGTCGCATATTATCCAAGTCAGAGCGGAACTATTCCGTCACTGAGCTTGAAGCTTTGGCAGTAGTTTGGGCATTCGAAAAATTCCGTTATTTCTTGTTTGGCAGACACACTAAAGTTTACACGGATCACCGTGCACTTCAATTCCTCATGTCGGCAAAACTTAACCATGATAGACTTAGACGATGGGCTTTGTTCCTTCAAGAATTCGATTTCTCTGTAATTTACATTCCTGGTAAACAAAACATCGTTGCAGACTCGCTATCTCGTTCGCCTGTTGGGCTCATCAAGGCGACGGAAGAGGCATACTTAGAAAATAACTTTACTATCCTCTATATGCAGCAAGTTGCTTTCGAAAATTACATATTTGCCACATTTTCTGACATTGCTAAAGAACAAGATAAAGATCCAATCTGGCGAGATATTAAAATAAAATGGCACGATAAATATAATGTTTCCATCAGACAATTTTACATTATCCATAATAACATTCTCTTCAAACGTAAAGCCCCCGACAGTCAATTTTGGTTAGTGTGTGTTCCGGAGGAATCCGTGAACAAATTGATTTGGTATATTCATCTCAGTTACGGACACTATGGTGCCAAGAAGTGCTTCGCGAAATTACGCGACTCTTGTTATTTCATCAACATGGAGAAACGTATACGCAATGTGTTATCTCGATGCAAATTGTGTCAGAAAGCAAAGCCGCCGACCATATCGCATTCTGCTCCACTTTTTCCGATTATACCTTCAAAATTAAAGCAGTTAGCAACCGGTGACCTGTTTGGACCTCTTCCGAGAACTAACAATGGTTTCTCTTTTGTCTTCGTTGCTATTGAGCTCACATCAAAATTTGTATCTTTTACTCCGCTCCGCCGTGCCACGGCGAAGACAGTAACTAACGCTTTTGTCAAAAACTTCCTAAAAGATGTTGGCCATATAGATAAGATCATCTCCGATAACGGACCTCAATTCCGTTCTCATGATTGGGCACGGATGTTGCGGCGCAGAAACATCAAACCTGTGTTCATATCACTTTATCATGCTGCCTCTAACCCTTGTGAACGAGTGATGAAAGAGCTTGGAAAACTTTGTGGGCTGTATTGCTACCGACGACATAACACATGGGATAGATATCTTCTGTCATTTCAAAATATTATAAATGAACTTCCTAATGATTCTACAGGTCTTTCACCAATTCTGGTCCTGAAAAACAAGCAACCTCCCGACCGTATCAAGGAATTGATACCTTTTCCTAAACACAGAAGACTACGTCATCATGAGATCATTGAATTGGCGCTTAAAAACATTAAGAAAGCAGCTTAAAAAAGGAACGCTCTCAACGTAATTGTTACGCCAAACAACTCTATGTAGGACAAAAGGTATTAATTAGATCCCACCACTTATCCCACAAGGGAAGATCTATGATTCACAAATTCTTCTTACTGTACAATGGTCCGTATCGAATCAAACGTATCATCCACGACAACGTCGTTGAGGTAGAAACTTTAAAGACGCACAAGTCGAAAGGTATACACCACATTTCCAATATTAAAATTTTCAAGGCATAAAATGGGGTAGAGAGTCCATTAATCTGTTTTGGACACACCAAGTGGCGATTGGTGCCCCGTTCTCTAGCTGAGTGTCACTATTCTTCCGCTTTTCCTTAGTGCGCTCTATCTACCTCTTTTTCTCACTGTTACTTTTCTCTAACTCTGAATACTTATGCTCTGTGTTACGCTGGGATATTGTCATACGAAACTATGATTATCTTGCAATTTGCATAAAACGAACTCTGTGGCTGTGCAAGACAAATAAAGTCAATGGAAATTTTTGATTGAGTAATCTAATTAAGTTCCTATGTTTCAGAAAATGTCAGATTTCTCTTCTGTATTACTAATTGCATAACTTACAAACTTCTGAGCGAGTGAAGAAGATTTTGAGTTGACATAAGCATTTTGTAAGCCAATTAAGCAGTAAAAAAGAAAAAGGACATTCTGGAGGATGTTGAGTAAGGCAATACACAATATGTCATGGTGGTCTTTAAAATGCATCATTGTTTATGGATAAATGATGGTAAGGAAGGTATTGGTAACAGTCAAAGATGTTTGATAAATGTAATTATGTGGACGAGAGTATACAATGATTATGAAGCAATTATGAGGAGAATCGCTCTGTTGCTAATGATGCTATGCTCTGTTCTTTTCTTATGTGCTTACTCGCACTCCCCTTTTGTGTTTTCTCTTTGTGCTTATGTGCACCATTTTGTATGTTGATGCATTGTGCCTTCAATGGCATGTGTGATTGGCGAGAATCATATCCTTCTGATGCTCGGTAATTATTTGTAATTATGTGTCATGAATATTTCTAATTATGCTTGCAGCTATGCTTATTGCTCTTGTAATCAAAGCTTACCGCTATGCTCACTAATTATATACCTAAGCCCTACCTCTATGCTAATTAATTTTATAATGAAGCTCAATGACAAGGTATGGTTATGCTTATACGTTGCACACAGCCATGCCTCATGCTAACTTGCAGCTATGCCATAAATTGCGCCTAGTTAAGTCTAGAAAGATAATGCACAGAGATACTTTGCTTTTGCTTACTGCTATCTTCAAAATTTTATTGATGAACTTGTTGATGAAAATCTGCAGCTATGCCCAACAAGTAGTTTCGTCTATGTTTACGTTATTGGATGATTTACTGTGATGTACAGCTATTAATGTGCCAAAACTTGCCTTAATTGTTTTGTCCGACCCTACTGCTGACTCAGACAGACACAGACATGACCTGATGACTTGAACCTCTTTTGATATTCTCACGAAACTACCCTGATGTGTTATACCTTAAGTCAATGAAATGTGTAACTCAGATGAGACAAAATCCTGGCCATGGCAACATATGTAATTTAAGTGTTATGATTTGGTGGTAATGCAATCCCCATCATAGTCACATATGTTAATTTAAAGACTTGTGATCTAGTGGAAATGGAATGTTAAGTTATTTGAAATGACTTCATGTTAATTGCTGTCATTATGACTACAAATTTACTTTATATGACCTAATGCCAAATTGATAACAAGTACCCTGGATGTATTTCATACGATTATGTGTTTGTAAAGTAATATGTACATAGTATGTAAAGCCTTATGCCTATATGAAATGACACTAATTTTGTAGATACTCTAGTATAAGAATTAAATTACTCATTAGTATTCAAATGTATCCGTCTTCAAGACACTACTTGTAATGTAAAATATGGTTTAATACCATGACCCCATCTGTACCACTTGAATTTGGGGCAAAGTATAGACATGTACTAATCAATGACTTTTCTTTCAGTGTAAACTGAAATATGACTATGTTACTAATTTGTGTGTAAAATGATTTATTTCATATACTTTGGACACGCATGGGAACTGGCGATTTCGCACACGAGATTCCAGAATGCACACAGAACAATGGACGTGTTATTATACACCACTGATTTTGGGCCTTTTAATGAAGATGTTTGTTGGATGATGTTTGGCCACATAGTACTGTCCATTGCAGCCTTGGTCAACCACCACCATTTTGCTCTAATTTTGGCTATGCTGATGCAGTCTGCTAATAGCTCCGTTGGTTGGAGCACACTTGGTTGTCGAATTGCATGGAGGAATACATCAGAACCTTTTCCCCATGACTTCAACTTCAATGCAACCAGCCAGCTCGCCTACAGTGTGGTGTAATCTTACAGTGTTTTGTGTTCGTGTGCAGACCTAAAATGAATGTTAGGGGATAATGTGCTATTCGTGTGCTTATACTATTCAGTGCCTCCCATTGCAAACGTTGTCCACAGGTTCATTACCAGTGTTTAGGTATATCTCATGGTTCTTTTACATTCAGTGACCAAAATAAAATTGTGCTCTTGATAAATACATATGCTTTCAGAACTATAATGAGTCAATACCCTTTAGTCTGAAATGTCATTGTGCCTGTTTGAGTGACAAACGTTATATTGAAATCCTATTGTTCCGAAGCAGTGACATTATTTTGTACATGATCAGAAACCTATGTAGTCAAAAATTTTACATGTATGTTCTAGCATCCATGAAAGTATGGCATCTTAAATGCATCACAGAATACAAAACTGACACTTTATCTTATACTAAGTGCACTAAAAATTTACATAGACTACATTGTGCACAAGATACAAATGTTCATTTTATGTTAAAAAAAAATACTGATCTAGACGCATGGGACTTACACTACTGTGTATTACTTGTAATTACCTTATTTTCTCGAAAAAACAAAACAATGATGACATTAGTTAAACTATCTTTTGTAAAACTTTGTATATGTTCACGTTTATTATTGTATATTTTTCCATTTGTGTATTACTTCTAGCTATCTCATTTTCTCCACTATATCATTTGTCAAACTATGTTCTCTGAAATTCTATATATATATATATATATATATATATATATATATATATATATATATATATATATATACTTATGTTTATCATTATGTATATTTGTCATGTATTCCATTTATTGCTGATGTTCTGTAAATTTTGACATTTGCTTATGCCTGTCACATCCTGTACCACTCCAAGCATTACTCTTGTTGGTACTCGTTTGCAAAATTGCATGTATTTATGACTGTCACATTTTTTAAATTTTCTATGAACTCCATCTGTTGTTTTGATCTTGAATATCTTGTATAAAAATAATATCAGGTTTTCATATTTTCCATGTAATATTTTGGACGTCATTAATGGATTTTTGGACTTGAATTTCAGTAATTTTGCTGGCTAGGCAATGCCATTGGCATCACCCACCCTACAAAATTTTAATAGGTAGGAGGGGGGTGATGAAACGTGTCCATAAAAAATTATTTTTGTAAGAAAATGTCTAATATTGTGCCTCCTGTTTTGTATCGAGTAACTTGCTTACAAGAAAATGTATAATATCGCTTCTACTGTATGTATCGATATGTGTACTTTGTGAAGTTTCATCTTTGGCAAAGATCATGTATTGCATAGCATTGTAGCTCGCACCGAGAGAAAGTAGCACTTGTGGTTCAGCTCGCTTAGAGAGCGGTTGAGTTGTGTGTATGGCTCCGATGTAGAGCAGAGGCTGCTTTGCCAGCAAGTCAGAAGTTGTATTATGTAGGTAATGTAATGCTGATTATTAATAATAAGTAACTTAACCTTTCTTTCCTGTTTCATTTACGTAGTTAGAAAATTAACCTACTTCCTTCATTTGATAATTAGTTATTAGTGGATTTAAAGTGCAGCATTGATTTTAATAATATTGTTGAACAGATTTCGTTGTTGGTGCCATAGTAAATGATAGTTAATTGACTATGAGACTAAATTTCAATAATTAGAAACTGATCTGCATAAAATTCTCACAGTCAAGCATTAAGAAAGTGAATGGTGTTTTTTTTAATATCTTTCTCGCAGTCAAAAATTTTGAATATAGTCAGTGTCTGTTTCAAATGGTGACTTGTCATAGTTGTTCTTTGTTTAAAATATCCGTTGCGCACATAATCAATTAATGCACTGTCTCTTATTTAATAGTGTATACATCAATATCAGGGCCATAATTAAACCAAATTGCTGTGTTAATGAACAATTTGCTGTCTGATTTAACGATAGGTTCAACATCCACAACACACGCACAGCTTTTAATGGTAAGGACTTCCTAAACCCAACTTTTCAAAACGTTTTGCCGCCTCGGGTTCGTGGAGTTCCCTTGTTAGTGAAACACCCTGTATATAGAGAATAGTCTAGAGTGCGATAATTTACCTGCCAACTCCACAACATCAATGAGGCTAAATTCCTGAAGATGGTCTAAAAGAAGACCGAAACTAGTCGAAAAAAAAAATTATCGCACTCTAGACTGTTCTCTATATATAAATTTCCATTCTAAACTTCTGTACTGAGAAGGGAGAAAAGAATTTGTTGGTGTGAATTTGCGACTGTTCTTAGTCGGGGAGTCTGTGTGTAAGATATTCGTAATTTAATATTAGTCGTGGCGCTGCTGCGCATATAATGCGCGGCGTTGATCTGGGTGTTCAGTGGGCTGCCGCCGCCTCCGCCGCTGTGTTGCTGGTGATATATCTGGGCCACAGCGCGCCGCAGCCGCTTAAGGCGACCCGGGTCTCCGGTGGCGCTGCTTTTAGTCTACTTTGTCTGCCGCCGCTGTTGTATGTGGCCGCGGCGCTATTTCTTGAGACGATCATAATTCTCGACATTATTCTCCGCGTATTATTGCGCGAGAGCTCCTCGGATGATTGCGTTACTGAAATATCTTACCGTCCCAGACATTTGAATGTAAGAGGGGCATAACTCAGCTAACCAAGCCAAGCTGGATGGTAGGAGGAGGGCTGTGGCGGTGGTGGGGGGAGGGGAAGGGAGGGGGTAAACGGGTGGAGGGGGAAAGAGGACGCGACGGGCTGGAGAACGCTAGCGGTGACGGAGGGAAGGGACGTGGCTACACACACACACACACACACACACTGCGTGGAGAGCGGGAGAAAGAATGAAAGGGAAGAAAGCGGGGCCGGAGGGGTGGAAGAGAGGTGAGAAATTCGCCGCGCGGGTCCGCGGGAGCCGAAATTAGGAGGCGGATAAATGGGATACACAATAACACGCATCGCCCACTTTATATACGCCCGGCAATGATCACGTCAGTATAACCTAAGAATTTACGGAAGGTCATTTCGTATACACGCCAGCTCTATATCATTACGCGCGGGTCCTCTGAGGGATATTGCATTCCTGGGAGGGGACCACGGCCCCTGCAACCCGCGCAGCCAGACCTCCAACACACGTGCACTGCGCGCTGCAGTCAGAGCGTCGCATCGGGCTATCACTTTGCTCTTTTAATCTGCGGCAGCGGCTTCCGTGGTTTGTAACGCTTTACCTGGGTGGCGGGCAGCCTCGACGTACTTACATCGTACTTGCTTGTTCCCGTAAAGGTGGTCGCTACGCTCGTAGCCAAAAATAACTCATCGCCCTCTAGGGGAGTTTTTAAACCTCATCACACGATGCGATGTAACGAGCAGTAGTATCGTCACAAGAATTTTGCCTCGAGGTCCTTGCTCCCTTGTAGAATAAGTTCACCACCGCAAATAAAATTAGTACACATTCTTTTTTTCTCCAATTTTCTCAATAATAATTTTTGAATCAGAGCGTATACTGTACATTAATTGATTAATTTGTTGTGCGTCATTTGCGCAGGATATCATAAGGAAGGCAAAGAAATACAGTTAGAAGCGATTGGGGAGGTTTTACACTGATGGACGAAGTCCAGTCTTCAAAAATCAGAAAAGTGGAATAAATTCAAAGTCGGAGTAAATAAACTAAGAAATACGGCATGCAGCCCCTAGAAATACGTAATTTTCATAAGCAAGCTAATAAAGCGGGTTAAAAAAGGCTAGAAGAGAATTTACTGACGAACTCTGAATACAAAGTACATGTTGGAAACGAAGCAGCAATTTAAAATAGTCGGAGAGGAGATCGTGATGTACTAGGGGAAATCAGAAAGATATATACATAATTTCTTTGCCTGAAGGGTATAGAAAGAGACAGAGGGGTAGATGAAGGCTTTGTTCTAAGAACACACCATGTCGAGTACATATCACTCGCGGAAGGAGAAAATGGAAAAGAATATTTCACATGCATTACACAGAATAAAAATATTCCCACACATTAGTTGCATCCCAAATAGCTAGAAAGAAATTAAACCGAGTTCGTACACCGCCAGCTAGTCTCACAAAGGTTACCGATTCTCATCCGTTATCAAACTGAATTAGTTACATATTCACCACGTTTACCTACACAAAATCACCTAAATGAAATTGAATACACTTCCGTACATGATCGGAGAAACTTATTCCGAAAAATGAACCTAAGTTCTGAAGTTTAACGTGAACAAAGCAGACAATGAATCGCTACCATTTCAAGGAAGGAAAGAAAATCAGAACATCTTACCAGGTCGAAGCGCAGCCACAGAGTGTCCAGTCGGCCAGCCAGCCCCCGCCAGGAGCCGGAAATCGGTAAAAACCCAAGAAAAACGAGGTGGTGGGGAGAGCTTAGAATCGCGCGTCCTGCTGAGGCTCACTACTGGGCATTTCCAACCCAACTTGTAACCAAAGGGTGGCGGAACCTCTTTGGTAGCATCAAAAACAGAAGTTGGCAATGATTACCGATCGACACGAAGCCAGAGATGCAAAGTGTGCAGCCAGCAGCTGACGACGAAAATTCTCATATATACACTCAGACTGCCATGCTAGAAGATACTCATACATGCACATACAGAATAAAGCAAGTACACATTCTCACAGAGACAGTGGCGTCATGGAGAAATCGTTGAATTGAATTTAATACTTTTTAATGGTTTTCGGAACTACATGGTTCCGAACTTCAAGAGTTTGTAGCTACACTTGAGTTCTCGCAACTGATCACACACCAGTGCCTTGCTATTGTGTATTCTTGCTCCGTAATCTATGATTACGTTGATTTTTGTTGAAATGAATAAGATACCTAAGCACTTCGACTTGAGTGGGGTGCGAACATGTAAAGTAGCAGACACGTGCCGTGTGTCTCAGTGACTCTGCATGCTCACGGTGTGATTTAAATGGAACTTAATCTCGCTATTATCGCGCACCATCTCAAGTAAAGAAAGACAGACCAGAGCCACCTACGAAGTTTTTTCCTTGTGTTGTGTGGTACATCCTGGTTCACTGAATTTCGCCTACAATAGCGGCGCCTGCTTCTGCTTTGTATCAGCATGCTGAGTTAGGTGAGTTTCGCTTTGCTTCGATTGTGTGAGTGGATGAATGCTTGTTGATTGTAAATCCTTCCCCCGACGATCTTGAGTTCAGATTACTTTAAATTAACATTCAATGGGATGCACTTTTATTTTTTAACAAAATTGGTTCCCCCATTTGCTCATGTTCGGACGGAATAAATAAGTTATCAGTAAAATTCTATCCTACTTATGAATATTTGTTAATGAATACCTTCCCCTTTTATTTAATGTTGTTTTTCACCAGTGCTGAGAACAAACTCAGTTGCATATTATCATATTTTTAATTCCGTTGCGCCATAAATATTTCACAGCCATCTTCATGAAATGGTTTAGTTCGAGGTGGCTTGTATTGTACGGGGTGTCCAGAAAAGGACTTCGTGATTTCAAAATTAAATATCTCGAAAACAAAGATCGATAGAGGAATTCAGTAAACGGTATGTTTATTGTGAAAGCTGTAAGAAGTTTATACAGCAGTTTGAAATAATAGTTACAAAAGCTGCTAACAGATGGCGCTGTAATCGCCATACGTAATTCCTAGTATAAATAGTGATCCGAAGCCCACAGCGATTAGTTCCACTATTGAAACGTGAAAGTAGGTTAGCGTACCGAAGGAAGAGATTAAAACATGTACTCCATTGAACAACGCGTTTTTCTGGTGCTAGAGTACCACAGGTTAGAAAGAGAGTCCTACGGCAACAAGGCGAAGTTTTCAAGCACGATTTAATGTGCATCCAATCACACAATTGGGGAGATATTCCATAATCACGCAATGTCATTAGAAGCTGCTTGTGGGATACAGTATCAAACCCTTCGAAATCCAATGTCATCCGGCCGTAGAATTGCATGTGAGACTGGTTTGAAGCATTCCAGCACGCAGAAAATACTGAGAAAGAGCCTACACATGTTTCCATTCAAAATTAAGACGCACCAGGCCATACCCGTACGAGCTGTGCAAAAAAGGTTTGCCTTTGCTAATCAGATCAAATGTTCAAATGTTTGTAGAACTTATGGGACTTAACTACGGGGTCATCAGTCCCTAAGCTTACAAACTATTTATGAACTACCTAAGACTAAGGACGGCACAAATATCCATGCCCGAGGGGGGATTCGAACCCCCGACCGTAGTGGCCGTGCAGACCATGTCTGGAGCGCCTCAGTCCCCTCGGCCACCGCGGCCGGCTGCTAATCAGATGCTCACAATGATTGATAGTGAAGGATTTGATGTTGGCTGCATCTGGTTTACACATGAAGCACACTTCCACCTGAATGGATACGTGAATAAGCAGAACTTGCGATTTTGGGGTTCCGAAAAGCCATATTGGTGTGAAGCCAAACACCTGTATTCTCCTAAAGTTACTGTATGGGCTGCAGTATGCAGCAGAGGCATTATTGGCCGTTTTTCATTCGAGAAACGGTCACTGGTGCGCGATACGTTGCAGTTTTGGAACAATTTGTCGCCACACAGCAAGCGTTAGAGGATCGACCAGGTACTGAATGGTTTATGCAAGATGGAGCCCGACCACATCGGACCAAACAAGTGTTTCGCTTTCTTGAGGGATACTTCGGGAATCGAGTCATTGCGTTGGAATATCCCAAATTTACTGGTGCAGTCATGGATTGACCTCCATAGTCACCGGATTTGACTCCCTGTGACTTTTTTTTTGTGGATCACAGTGAAAGACATGGTGTACCCGAAGCATCCCTACGCTGGAGGAGCTTGAATTGGAGATCTCTGTGGCATGTGAATCCATTTCGGTTGAGACACTACGAAATGTGATGGCGAAATTCATTCTTTGTTTGCGCCACCTCTGTAGTGCCAATGTTGAACATTTTGAAAACATTATGATGTGATTTTTTGCAAAGAGTGATTGTTTGTCCGCAGCGACAAGAGTGTTTTCATACGATTATTTCAGGTATGTATGCTGATATCAGCTGTACAGTGTACAGCGCCATCTGTTAGCAGCTTTTGTAACTATTATTTCAAACTGCTGTATAAATTTCTTACAGCTTTCACAATAAACATACCGTTTACTGCATTCCTCTATCGGTCTTTGTTTTCGAGATATTTACTTTTGAAATCAGGGAGACTTTTTCTGGACACCCTGTATATTAATGATTGTGTGTAATTCTCGTGATCTACGATGTGTGTTGGCCACCGTCTCTTTGTCTTCCTGCTGCTAAAGTAAATTTTGAGTCAGTTCTAAATTCTGTGCCAAGGAACAAGATTCTGTTGTAGGAGGTAGTTAGTAGTTCACGCAAACTCTTTAGCTGTTTTTTTTTCTTTTTTTTCTCTTTTTTCTTTCTTTCTTTCTTTTTCTTTTTTTTTTCGGACAGAATTATATGTTTAAAGTGAGCTTTTAACTGGCTCCTTTCAGCTGGAATTAATTTTACAATTAACGGTGGTCTTTCAACAGCAGTAATCCACTCAGCCTATTCTGCACGGAGCTGCAAGCGTATATCATCCAGCGGCCATCTCGAGTCCCGAACGTTGCCCACCCAGCCAGCAGCACACCTGTCAGCACTGCGAGCAGCAGCGCCATCCTGGCCTCCAGAGACAACGTGGAGATGCACTCCATACCAGTGCAGTGACCGCTGCCCGCCGCCAGACATCACCCCAGCCGCCACCAGGCCGGTCCACACTGCACACTCCACAGCGACAAGTTATGTGAGACCAGCTGGTGCCGCCACACGTTTGCTGACGCTGAATGGCCAGTCTGTTACTACTCGCCTGCCACTGCCGTTCCTCCACAGTGGGCCAGTGCCGTCCGCCACGGTCGCGTCCAGAATATTATCTCAAGAAGAAACATTCATCGGAAGGCGCACCCGATGTTTTATTAATTTAAATTTAATACAGGTAAATTTTATGTTATTTGGGAATCGTCATCTGTCTTTTACCATACATTTCAATCCCAGCCCACAATATCATCGCCACCTGTCATTACAGGTGAATTCGACGGCACTGCGGCAATAATGCTGATAATAAACTTAATGTTTATAGAGGACCTTACTTTAAAACTGTAAATAATAGTCTGACGAAGACAAGACGCCTTTCGCTTTATGTAAAAGAAACTTCAATAGTCACTGTAACAACAGAATTGCTTAAAATTTAAGTTTGAGCTTGATCATGAACGGTTCTCAGCCTTTGCCTTTATATTATTATAAACCCTATTAAGTATTATGATTACTCACTCATAAGTGTTTCTCCTCATTTTTCACATTTTTCGGATTTCTCTGGTGAACGAAAACTGGAACATTGGCTTTATATTTTAGTTTTTCATTCCGGCTCGATAACCGTCAAAAACTCACCATTTCGTGTCTCGTATATTTAAAGCTAATCTTACAACACACACACACACACACACACACACACACACACACACACACACACACATAATAATGGAGCTACTTTTCAAAACGCATTATGTCCTAAAAAGTGGTCAGGTAGGGCTCTTGATCCAAATGTGTTTAATACAAGGAAATTGCTTTTTATACTTTCAAGCTATGAGCACTTTAGTGATGGACAAAGTGCGTTTTGTTGGGTTCTGTTGCACAATCTGCCCTTTTTGATTTTCTCTTCATTCGTTTTCTCGTTCCACGTTTAATTTCCTCTCCAACAGTCACACATTCACTCCCTATAATACTCTCCATCTTAGCATAACAACGATTTTACGCCTGGCTTCCTAACAGACAGAATGATAAATGTTTATACACAACAATGCCGTAATATTGAAAACGAATATTAACTGATCATTGTTGGTCAGTTAAATGGTTTCGATTTAATCCAGGAGTCTTACAGTGCAACCAACATAGCTTAATAAAACAAAATATAGGCAACTGTTGGACTTAATGCAGTTTGATTCAATCATACTAGAGGACGAAATGCTATTTGTTGCATCTGCAACTTTTCAGCGGTCTTTTTGAAGGTGTTAAAATGCGTTTTGACACAGTCTGATTGCAGGAGTGTGTGGAGCAGGTAATAAAATACCGGATTCGATATCAAACTCAATTTTGCAGGAGTGTGTGGAGCAGGTAATAAAATACCGGATTCGATATCAAACTCAATTTTGTCCGCCAGTGGACATTATGCGTTTTGAAAAGTTGCTCCATTTACATACATACACATATACGGAAGCAAGTAAGAGACAAGTGAAAAAACTGTAATATAACGTGAAATTTCAATAGTGTAATTTAAAGACCGTTAACTGAAAGAGAAGGAAAATATGTGAGAAGTGAGAGGTAAATGACAAACCGGCAAGGACGACAGTATCTTGCTATGCCACCCTATTCGAATATCTCACTTAAGTTTAAGACACACTGAACAACAGTTGTAATTTATCATGTTAGGAGTCATATTCAAACAAATTCTTCACAGATTTAGTCCAGTTAATTATTTATTTGTAATCAAATCGTATCTCCAAGGGGTTATGATGGCGATTTTGCTTAGCCCGTTGCGCAGTTAATACTGATAGGTACCCTTAGTTTGCTAATCTCTAAGCTACAAAGTAGAGAGATGGAAAAATACCGTAATCGGCAAACGACCGGGTGGAAGGCAGGGTGAGTTTGTCTTAGAGGTACTTATCCTTGTTTTTAACTTCTGATTTCAAATATCTATAGCTTTAACGAGTATATTTGTATATTTTTACTTGTTTACTGATAAAAACATTAACAAGGCACTTTTGGCTTTAGTGTGCTTATAATATATGGTACATTTTTTCAGTTGTAATGAATATATTTGATGTCTTGAGTAGACACTTCGATTTCTTAATTTTCATCATGCTTATTTTTGGTCAAGAATGAGAACTGAAGAAAGAGAAGTTGTGAGGGATCACATAAAGTTAGGTTTATCACAGTAAGATGACGTTTAAACAATTTTACCGACAGCTCTCTGCAGAGTACGTTTAATAAAAAGATTTATTTATCCACAATAACCATCGATAAGACACTAATTTTGATACAATGGATATTTAGCACTCTGAGTCAAGTATCAGGACTGACATGACTGTGACATAGCTGCAGAGTACTTTTGTGAAATTTTAACAGACCTAACATTGATTCTTCTGAAACTGTGCAAAAAGGGAAGTGAATCAATAGATTGGGAACAAAAATGATAGCGCATATCTGAATGTATTTTTCAGATGATCGTTTATTAAAACATGAATGTATTTTTATATTTTATGATATTATTGTCCTTAGTAATGCGAACACGATAACTTGAAAACCTTACTGGTGACAACAGAAGTGGGTAACATCGGTACCGTTTAGAAATGTATTCATTTGTCTCCAAATGTTTTGAACACTTATTCAGTTCCAAGGCGATAGAAACTTTAAGTACGCATTTGAGACCATCCTCGTGTTCAGTTATCTTGCAAGAAGGAAAATTTACAATAAAAGTCCGGCAATCACCTTCCACTATCTTTAGATTTTCTCTGCAATTTATTTAGGCAAACAATTGTTTCCTGCTTGAAAACAAACCAATTGAAAGTACATGAGACATGCGTGTAGCTTTGAGCAAAAGTATTAACCCTACGATTACCAAACTTGAAAATAGATAAGAGCTCTAAAATTACGTTTCATCTTTTGAGTCCAACGGATATGTAACAAATTTTCAAATTTTAATTAAAGCTAATATGGCCCACTTTAGGTTACGGTAGTAACACTAAAAGTGGGCCTTTGCTATCGCCTTTTGATAGCTCGAAATTTAAATGAAGATAACTGCTTAGCCGTACATCTGAAACGAAAATCGAATAAACGGAATTGTAGACGAGAAAATTATCTACAACTTTGCTCTGTTATGTCCTTTTTTCATATCTTGCATCGTTTCAGACATATTTGTAAAAGTAACGGCGATTTGACGATGTCCGCCTGTCTATCTGACTTTCCTTAACGTGTTCCCACTTTTTAGGTCGAACCGTTCAACCGATCGGCACCAAATTTTACAGACATAATAGTTGACCGCTAGAGACCAGAACCTTCCTTTTTCAAATATTTCGGACAAAAAATACGTTAGCATTTGTTTTGTAACTCGCACCATTACAGAAATATTTGGAAAAATAACGGCGATTTGACACCGTTACTCAATTTTACGTAAAACAGGCGTTAGGAAATGTCACGTGACATTCCTCGCCCAGAACTCTCTCTGGCATACGTCATCTCACTTCCTGTATTTTATGACTTCTTATTATAACTTGCGAGTTGTCATTTCAAAGCAGTGGCGCACTGAAGAATTAACAAAAACACGTCGTTCATAGTATCATAAATTATAATCCAGTGTCTAAAAATGTCATTTAGCTGTTAGCAACTGCCATGAAAAGTACGAGAATAATGTGCAATGTCGTAGTTGTTCACTGTGGTGTGGTGGGCCATTATTTTTTCACCTAGGCTCCTAAAAGGGTCCCGACACTCTTACTAATTAAATAGAGACATCTTCTGTGACGTTTAGATTTGTGCAGATGTAAGAGTGCTCCCTCTAAAATGTACATTTGTTCTATTTCGTGAACATGCCGTGAAATACGTAACAACGAATTGAACATTGGTCTTCTGAAGCATTTGCACAACAACGGGAAGGATACTGTGATACTGGATATTCCAAACAATGTGCTGATAATGGTAGTTTCATATATAAATGGGGTCCTAGATTTCTGTGGCAATTGTCGTTCCTTAAGGGAGGTGTATACATTGCAACAAATTACCTGGTTTCTTTTTTCTCTAAGCGATCTATTAATGGAACATGTTGAATGTCATTAATTACAATCAGTGCGTTTACTAAAATGTTTGTCTTTGGCATGATTGCTATGGACGGTTTTAACGTAGATTGTATTACCTTTTTCTGTAGTTCAGATATGACTTTCTTCGTGTTACTTAGTTCTGCACTAAAATAAAGAGCAAATATTCGTTTCAAACAAAGCTCTAGTACTTAATCTATAAACAAAGTTACTACTATCATTGCGTTATTTACAAAGTCATTGTAAAAGTATCTCCCCAGTTTGCGTACATGTGGTAAATAAGTCTATGTTTGTAATTCGTTGGTTTGTATTTCATAATATGTTCACAAAATAGTACAAATAAACTTTTCAGAGAAAGCTTTGAACAACTCAGAATCTTTTTTTTTTTTTTTTTTTTTTTTTGTTAGTCATACATTGTCAATTTATTATAATATAATATCAAACAATACAACCCATTACCTAAAACTAAAATGGGCAATAGTATAATACATAAATTTCTTACGGGTAAATAGTGACATTACATTTCATTACATTACATGTTTCTGCAGAAACCACTGAACATCTTGCTGGTTGTTGATGTTTATACTGGGTGATGTGTATGATGTTGTCTTATGCTACTGCTGTGGTGTTACATGTGTGCCAGCATTACAAACCTGCTTGTGGTGGCCAGCTCACCGAGCGAATTCCAGTGAGCATGCCCCTGGCACAGGGCGGCCAATTTTTTTTGTCACCACAAAACTCAGAATCTTGTAGTATATAGGTGTGTTCACTTAAGAAGAGTGTGCATAAACCTTTTAGGAAACAATATATATATATATATATATATATATATATATATATATATATATATATATATATATATATATATATATAAGTTGCGGGTTTTTACTTATTTATTTATTTTCTATGCAGGTAGATCGATGCTTTGCGGTCGTTTGCTTATGTTCGTTGAGAATTTTGCTGTTTTTTTATTACAGATGGTGCTGAGTCCTCTTTCTTTTTTTCCTATTTTCATTGGTTCTTCGGTGGACGTTGGTTTATTTCTTTTCATTTTGATCGTTTCGTCGTTAACTCACTTTTATCGTTGCAGAGGGCGTTGAGCACTCTGACCGAGCGCTCTAAGCCACCGCACCCGGCAAGTTTCGAACCACCGTCTAAGATGTTCGTGCATCACAAACTAATCCGCCACCCATTACGCTACGTCGAACTGATGCGAGAGTAATCCGTAATTCTCGTACCATCGATGGCAGATGTTATCTACCAACATGGCATTTTTGGACATTATATTGTAATTCATTGTCCTCACAGCGACGTTTTTTTGATAATTTTCAGTGCTCCATTGCCTTGAAATGACAACGCTTGAGTTATAATAAGAAAATCATCAAATACAGAAAGCAAGAGGGATTATACAGAAGAGAGTTTCGGGCTAAGTTTCGGGCGAGGGACGTGACGTGACATTTCCGAACGCCAAGTGTTGAGCACCTGTATAAAATCAACCAGACGTGTGCACTATGGTGGTTATTATTTTATGTGCATTTTACTTTTTAATTCTGACCAGCCATCCATTTCATATCTCTCCACCAGAACATGATTTTCTACGTAACTATCATCCAGTACATCTACCAGATTTTATGTGGAGCCACTACATAAGCAGTTTAATGTCAATGAGAGCAGATGATGACACCATAGTGCCGAAACCGGTCGTCTTGAATAAGCAAAATAAAAATTGCGATCTTGGCATCTATCCTATGTACACGATAAGATCATTCCCTAAGATGAGTAAATTAAGTGATAATGAAATGTGGGAGGGGTATTAAAATAATAGTTTAAAGAGGCAAAAGTTCAAAAAAAGAGTATATTTGTCAAAGCTAAACTCAAATATCAAATAATTTTGGCTGTTTGTTAAAATAGGGTCAGAAAGAATATTACGTGATGGGTGCATAGATATTATCACAATAGTAGAGTCCTAATCGTATCGTCCATCGATGTTTATTATTTTTATTTCTGTTATTTGTGTCCGAAATGTTTGCAAAAAATCATAAAACTAAAGGCAAATCTAAAGTGAACCGTAAAATACGACAGTGAGAATTTTTAGATTGATATAGTTTATTTTTCTTGAACTTTGTAGTCCTGCCCACAACAAAATAGATTGTTGCCTGGTCTAAAAAAAAGTTGGGAGGCACCATCGTTATCCAGTTGTGTTACTCTCAAGATGTTCTAGATCAAAATCTTTTAACTCGCAAAGATTTGAGAGTCACACACATTTACCATTGTAACTCACGATGGCGTAACAACTGAAAACTATAAATAATAAACCATATACATATCAGAAATGCGAAAGTTTACCGCATCATGCTAAAAATGCAGGACGGATTTGGATGAAAGCCGGCCGCGGTGGCCGAGGGGATTGAGGCGCTCCAGTCACGGTCTGCACGGCCACTACGGTCGGGGGTTCGAATCCCCCCTCGGGTATGGATATTTGTGCTGTCCTTAGGATTAGCTAGTTCATAAGTAGTTTGTAAGTTTAGGGACTGATGACCCCGTAGTTGAGTCCCATAAGCTTAACAAACATTTGAACATATTTTTTTGATGAAATATCACGTGGAGATAACTTATGTCCTGGATAAACACATAGCCTCTCTCTCTTAAGCTGCTTCTATTGCAACAGCAGAACAATTGGGATTCCAATGTTCGGAGCAACCGTGCTTTGTGTGAGTGAGTGGAAACGAACACTGGTTCACGTTTTGCTACGATTTCCTTTGTTATTAGTTTTTTTACTTTCGTGTTTGCAAAAGATGCTGGGATACTGGCAATACGGCTTACACTGAGATATATTGCAACAAATCTGGAAATTAGTTTTTATGCAGCGCCCATTTTCATTTGTAAGGAAGTACGTACATTAAATGAAGATTTGAAAAAACATGTTATGAGAACCATAACAAAGAATACTGAAGTTTTCTGTGAAATGGAATCGAAATACGAAACCCTGTTACGGGTAAAAATCGCAAAGTGCCCCTTGTAAAGCGCGCATACAGCTACGACAGTCAGCCAATTACGCGCTGACTCACGGGTTGCCCTACTCCCACGTGCAACACATTGTGATCGACTAACACGTGCTTGTGCTTTTTTATCGACATTCTACGCCGTGAGCTTCAGCTATTTCTGGTCGTTCACTGAATCCCTCACAGCAGTTCAATGAATTTTATACATAATTATCGACTTTCTGTATTTCACAGTGTTGCACTCAACAAATTGCGGCTCTTTTTGCCCACTTTAGGTTACGGTAGTAACACTAAAAGTGGGCCTTTGCGATCGTCTTTTGACAGCTCGAAATGTAAATGAAAGTAACGGCTTATCCATTCATCTGAATAAAAAATTGAATAACCGCATTTGTAGAGGAGAAAATTCTCTACAACTTTGCTCCATTATGTTTTTTTTCCTAGTTCGTACCTGTTCAGAGATATTTGCCAAAATATATGCGATTTTTGGATGTCTGTCTGTCTGTCTGTCTGTAACGTGTTCCCACTTTTTAAGTCGAACCGTTCAACCGATCGGCGCCAAATTTTACACACATAATAGTAGGCCGCCAGAGACCTGAACCTCACTTTTTCAAATATTTCGGACAAAAAATACGTTAGTAGCACAAAAAATGCCGTTTGTAACGTAATTCTAATTACAAACAAACCGTTCATCTGTCACGAAAACTAAATAACCAGAACTGTAGAGGTGAAAATTTTCTACAACTTTGTTCTGTTACGTTTTTTCATACCTTGCATCGTTTCAGAGATATTTGCAAAAATAAAGGCGATTTGACGACATCTGTCTGTCTATCCGGAACGTTTCCCAGTTTTTAGGTCGAATCGTTCAACCGATCGGCACCAAATTTTACATAATAGTTGGCCACCAGAGACCTGAATCTCACTTTTTCAAATATTTCGGACAAAAATACGTTAGTTAAAAAGCAGTTTGCAATGTAATTTTAATTGCGAATAAATCTTTCACCTGACTTGGTAATTGCGTCACTGAATTAGTAGAGAAGAATATTCTCTACAACTTTGATCTCTTACGTTAGTAGCACTAAAATGCCGTTTGTAACGTAATTGTAATTACAAACAAACCGTTCATCTGTCACGAAAACTAAATAACCAGATTTGTAGAGGTGAAAATTCTCTACAACTTGTTCTGTTATGTTTTTTCATACCTTGCACCGTTACAGAGATATTTGCAAAAATAACTGCTATTTGACACCGTCACTTGATTTTACGTAAACCAGGCGTTCGGAGATGTCACGTGACATTAGTCGCCTATAACTCTCTCTGGCATACCCCATCTTGCTTGCTGTATTTTATGATTTTCGTATTATAACTTACGCATTGTCATTTCAAAGCAATGGCGCACTGAAGAATTAACAAAAAGACGTCGTTCTTAGTACAATAAATTATAATCTAGTGTCTAAATTGCCATATTAGCAGTTAACAATTTCCATCAACAGAACGAGAATTAAGAAACCATTACATGGTCGGTAGTTTGATACCTGTCACTACTTTTGTCTCCTTAAAGGATTTCGGACATTCTTATTAATTGAAACGAACTATATTATGCAATGTTTAGAATTTTGCACATGTAAGAGTGCTTCCTCTAAAATGTGCGTTTGTTCTATTTCGTGAACATCCCGTGAAATACGTAACACGAATTATAAAAAATGTTCAAATGTTTGTAAATCTATCGGACCAAACTGTGTGGTCATCAGTCCGTAGCTTACAAACTACTTAAACCTAGGTAAACTAACCTAAAGACAACACACACACACCAATGCCCCAGGGACGACTCGAATCTCCACGGCGAGCAACCGCGCGCTCCGCAGCGAGACGCTTTAGACCGCTCGGCTACTCCACCGCGGCCACGAATTATACACTGGTCTTCTGAAGCATTTGCACAACTACGGGGAGGATACTGTGATGATGAATATTCTAAACAACGTGCAGATACTGGTAGCTTCATGTATGAATGGAGTTCTAGATTTCTGTGGCAACTGTCGTTCCTTAATGAAACGGAAGGGAAGTGCATACATTGCCACAAATTACCTGTCTTTTTTCCTAGTCTATGTTTACAATTCGTTGGTACGTATTTCGAGTCATGTTCTCGAAACACAACACATGTACTTTTCAGAGAAAGCGCTGTTACCTTTGAACAACTCGGAATCCTGAAGAATATAGTTGTGTTCAGTTAATTGGCTTCAGGGAGATCGATGCTTTGCGGTCATTTGTTCATGCTCGTTCTGGGTTGTACGTTGCGAATTTTGCTTAGTTTTTTTTATTACCGATGACGTTGAACCCTCTTTCTTTTTCTCTCTTTTCATTGGTTCTTCGGTTTGATCGGTCCTTTGTGGACGTTGGTATATTTTGTTGTATTTTGATCGCTTCGTCTTTCACTCAGTTATCTCGTTACAGAGGGCGTGGGTCTACCATTCTGGCAACTCTCAGACCGAGCGTCTGAGGCACTGCGCCCGGCAAGTTTCGAACCACCGTCTAACATGTTTGTACTTTGTACATTACAAACTAATTCGTCGCCCATTGCTCTACGGCGAACAGCGGCGAGAGTAATCCGTAATTCTCTTACCAACCATGGCAGTTATTATCTGCTAACATGGCATTTTTGACATTAGATTATAATTCATTGTTCTAAGAATGACGTGTTGTTGATAATTTTCGTGCGCCATTGCTTTTAAATGACAACGCTTGAGCTATAATAAGAAAATCATCAAATACAGAAAGCAAGATATCGTATGCAAAAGAGAGTTTCGGGCGAGGGATGTCACGTGACTAATTTCTGAACGCCAAGTGTAAGCTGTGTTCCATCCAGGCTAGAGTCACTCGTCCGAACGGCAAATGTACGCTACGTTCCTTTCAGGGTATAGTCATTCGTAAACAGTACAGGCAAAGAAAATAAACTTTGAGCAAACTAAATGTTCAAATGTTTGTTAAGCTTATGGGACTTAACTACGGGGTCATCAGTCCCTAAACTTACAAACTACTTATGAACTACTTACGTACTAGGACGGCACAAATATCCATGCCCAAGGGGGGATTCGAACACCCGACCGTAGTGGCCGTGCAGACCGTGACTGGAGTGTCTCAGTCCCCTCGGCCACCGCGGCCGGCTTTGAGCCAACTACCAAGGCAAGACAGGTGATAATATTTTAACGGAAAAATATAATGAAAATGTGGGAAAGATATTAAAATAATAGTTTAAATAGGCTCAGGGTAAGAAAGAACATTATGTTTGTCAAAGCTAAAGTTCAATATCAAATATATTGGCTGCTTGTTAAAATAAAGTCAGAAATAATATTACGTGTTGGGTGCATAGATATTATAGCAATAGCAGTGTCGTGATCGTATCGCCTATAATTTTTTATTATTTACATTTCTATTATTTTTGTTCGAAATGTTTGCAAAAAATCATAAAACTACAAGCAAATCCAAAGTGGGCCGTTAAACATGTCAGTGTCTTATTTCAAGTCTTCGATTTGTAAATGCAGAAATATTACCTCACGACAAAACCATCACTAAAGTCTGTAACAATGAAACATTTACTTCTGAAAATATTTCGTAGCACGCAGGTAACGTATTCGAATGTGATATTATCCGGGTTCTTAAATACTGTTTGCTTCTTGTACTGGACTGTTATCTACAACTACAGATGGCCGAACATTGACTGCTCTCGTGTATCGAGAACCGGAAATCTCTACATAAACTCAGAGAACTGGAAGTCTCGGAACGGTGTTTACAGGGACATATAAATATAGAATTTTTCTTTCTGCAGACATCCGCAATAATTATGTGTTCATTGCTAGCCATGTCGCAGACAATCGTGCAATTATTTACTTCCTCTCTTGGCACTTACTATACGATCATGTGCAATTTTTTTCTTAACTAAACGTATAGGTTCAGATAAGTCGGTGTTCTGCCACCGTTTTGCTGGGCAGTGAGTGGATCGGGCCGGTGTACGTTCAGAACTTATTGTAATGCCGCATACACGTGGATATTTAAGTTTCAGCGTTAAGCTTTCCTTATAACAGACTATTCAACCGTGGGTAACACCGCGGGGCACAGCTAGTATTACCACAGTCTAACATATACGGTAACGACACTCCCGCAGATTTTTGTTATACACTAAGACTGCAGCGCTCCAAGCGGCCGGGAAGCTACATTTCTGAATACGGTACTGGATGAGTCCGAATAGTATCGTTTATATTGATTTTTACAGACTTTTCACACTAGGGAACGTATGTAGTGCCATAAAATAGGTAATAATTTAAAATTAGCTCCACCTTTGTCTTTATTAGGTTTACTGAGAACCCCGATGAGGTACGAAAAGGTAGATTTCATGACAGTTTATTTACAATTATCTTGTTACCTACAGACTTTTGCTGAATACATAAATTTCTATTAAAAATAAGAAATGGCTAAGAAACACAAGCAGACCTGCCTTTGCAAAAAAGTCGTTGCTATTCTACTCAGGAACGTTACGGCTTCTACACTACAATTCCAGTAAAATCGGTGAGCATGGAACGTACGAAACGCATATAGAAGGCAATAACTACAGTATTTAAGGTACCAAAGCAGCCACAATAGCTGTAGCTGAAGAAATAGTCACAGATTTGGCAAGAAAACGGAAGAAACAAACAAACTGTTTTCAACAAAGAACCCAATTCCAGAATTGTTGCTACAAGTGAACCACAAACGGCAAGAATCTTCAAGACAGTCTTCCTCAGCTAAAGTAATAACACTCAAACGAATATGCACGTATCAGAAAGACGAGTGAAGCCTAAAAATGTGCGAAACATTAGACTACACACCGAATTGATACGCGTTCAAAAAACTCTTCATAGTAAGAACACGACATAATAGAAATTTGTGTTTCATCTTATGTCATCTGAGTTGCCGTCATTACCATTGGTGCCAACATAACCACTGCAACCCAGCGAGAAGCATAGTAAAATTTTACCCTGTCCGAATCATTAGACTCCATACCGTACCGAATTGGTATGTGTCAAAATACTGTCATAGTAAGAACAGACCGTAATAGAAATTTACGTTTCTCTCACCAGATGTATATATTCTACTTACTTTCAGCGGAATAAGCTGCAAAAATACACATATTCGTAAGTATTTGATCATGACGAAATTGTTCATTACACCTCTGAATCAGTTAAATCCGGCTGTTTTTACATTAATGTCCGTGTTATGTATATCTCTTAATATTTTACTAATGCTTGTAACGCAAAAACTATACCAACTATTTCGTTAATTACGCATACAATAAATTATAAACAAACATCACTCCTACGGCGGATTACTCACCACTAGGAGCGCTAGTGTCGTTGTAGCTGTCAGTTGGTAGCAACTTTCACAGCAGTGAGTGTCGCGACTGTATATGTTAGAATGTGGTATTACATAATATTACGCCAGTGTTGGGTGATTTTGTATCCACAATGTCGAAGAAAAGATTTTCACTTAATGACCAATCTATATCTATAAATGTGAATGTCTGTTCGGTGTACGTTTATCACGTCTGAACCACAAGACAAAAGAGCTAAAAATTTGTACAGTTACTAATGTCTACCCGGGAAGGCTTTAGGCACGGTTTTATGGCGATCGGGTAGCTATTTATCTATATATATTAATGTGGATGTCTTTTCGGTGTACGCTTATCACGTCCGAATGACAAGACGCAGAGACTTAAATATTTGTTCAGTTACTAATTTATACATGAGGAAGGTTTTAGGCACGGTTTTATAGCAATCTCATAGATATTTAGTAATTTGAATAATATAATGCGAAATGCGGAACAATAATTACTCTTTAAAATTATATTTACTCTTTGAAAATGGTTTTATTGGTTGCATTATTGCTTGAGGGTTGATAATGATGAACGGGTGGAGTATATTGGGATGGAAATTTGTCGGTGTATATAAAATTCTATGTGTATGTGTGCTAATATTTCGCTCTGCAGCATAAACTACTGAATGCAAACGAATGGTCTATGTGTAATTGTTGTTCGAAATCTCCCGTTGTACACCATAGCAGTTCCATGCCGATAGCTATAAGGGGGTGGAAGATATGATGGTTTAAAGTCGTCAAATTATAAAAAAATTCGGACTGAAGGCCAGCGATGACGTTTGCGACTCTATAGCAAGGAGGTTATACAGCGAAACGTGATTTCACAGATCATATCTTTGGTCTATGCGTGCTACAATGTCTTCAGCTCTTTCTCTGTAAGGATAAGCATACGAATAAGGAAATATAAGAATAAATAAATAAAGCAGTAAAAACGAAATTTCTTTTAATACATCTCTTTAAAAAAAATCGATTTGATGTTTCGCGCATTACATCAAGTGATCGATCTGTGATATTATTACAGTCATTATTGTTGAATTTCGTGATTGGATTCTTCGAAACGAGTGCATTTTTACGTGTGATTGGATCTCATAGCACACTATTGAAAGATAGATTTGCTATCATAATCAACCAACACGCGAGCGGAGCCGCGGGTTTAAGCTAGTATTGAATATATTTTGCGCATTTTTCACTTTAAATTGTAAAAGGTTTTATGTGAGTTCGCAAACTCTATGAGACGTTTGAGTTATATATTTTTTTTCAATAAGTTACATCGACTAGCACAGTAAACGAATGAAGTTAATGTTCAGTGTGACGTTAAAAAGTCCGAGCAGCGTCGTAACGAGAGCGGTGAGATAATGGCGATGATTACAAATTTAACGCTTCACGGGACTGCAGCGGTGTTAAGCGAAGTTCCCCTTTACCTGCGCCTATCTACGGAGCGGCGCAGCATTACGAGCCGGCGCTAAATGCAGGCTGACACCGGAGCTAAACTGCTCGCGTCACGCCAGAGTTCATTTCAGCGTGCGCCGCTGCCAGCTCACCGCTGCATGCGTCCGATTCCGCACACAGTTGTGGCCAAGAGCAGCGATTTCTGTACCGTGTAGATGTGTGGTACAAAATATTTCAAAGTGTTTCTTCAAAGTTTTGTAAAACACTGTCCGACAATAAAACTAAAGTCTAAATAGCGGGCGAGGAAACGAAGTGAAACCGCAATTTGAATGTCATCTCAATGATTACAAACTGAAATGGAATTAACAAAGAACGTGGGGATACGGCGGTTCACCAAAAAATGTTCAAATGTTTGTGAATCTATCGAACTCAGTTGCTTGGTTATTAATCCGTAGCTTACAAACTACTTAAACTAAGGCAAACTAGCCAGAACAACACAAACATCCATCACGAAAATTGGCGTCCTAGTGCGCACGGCTAATCCGCCGCGGTTTCACCATAGTCGTATGTATGTGCTGCTTCGGTTGGGAAGGTTGTCATAAAGCAGATCCAACCTGTCCTGTGGCAAGCTGATTCACAATAGTTATAAATGGTGCTAGCACTAGTACGGACTAGAAGAATGTGTGGATGAGCACTGTCCTGTACATAAGTGACACTACGATTATCCCACAGCAGAATAGACATAAGAGGACGAAGGGTGTCCTCATAAAACTTTGTGCGGTCAGTGTTCCCACATAGTCTTGTCAGTGTTCCCTCAGTGTTACCCTCAATGTATCCTCAGTGTTGCCCTCAATGTTTCGTCAGTGTTTCCTCAGTGTTGCCCTCAGTGTATCCTCAGTGTTTCCTCAGTGTTACTCTCAATGTATCCTCAGTGTTACTCTCAGTGTTTGCTCAGTGTTACTTTCAGTGTTACCCTCAGTGTTTTCTCAGTGTTACACTCAGTGTTCCCTCAGTGTTACTCTCAGTGTATCCTCAGTGTTACTCTCAGTATATCCTCAGTGTTACTCTCAGTGTATCCTCAGTGTTACTCTCAGTGTTTGCTCAGTGTTACTTTCAGTGTTACCCTCAGTGTTTTCTCAGTGTTACACTCAGTGTTCCCTCAGTGTTACTCTCAGTGTTTCCTCAGTGTTACTCTCAGTGTCTGCACAGTGTTACTCTCAGTGTTTCCACAGTGTTACTCTCAGTGTTTCCACAGTGTTACTCTCAGTGTTTCCACAGTGTTACTCTCAATGTTTCACAGTGTTACTCTCAGTGTATTCCTCAGTGTTACTCTCAGTATATCCTCAGTGTTAATCTCAGTGTATCCTCAGTGTTACTCTCAGTGTTTGCTCAGTGTTACTTTCAGTGTTACCCTCAGTGTTTTCTCAGTGTTACACTCAGTGTTCCCTCAGTGTTACTCTCAGTGTTTCCTCAGTGTTACTCTCAGTGTTTCCTCAGTGTTACTCTCAGTGTCTGCACAGTGTTACTCTCAGTGTTTCCACAGTGTTACTCTCAGTGTTTCCACAGTGTTACTCTCAATGTTTCACAGTGTTACTCTCAGTGTATCCTCAGTGTTACTCTCAGTATATCCTCAGTGTTAATCTCAGTGTATCCTCAGTGTTACTCTCAGTGTTTGCTCAGTGTTACTTTCAGTGTTACCCTCAGTGTATTCTCAGTGTTACACTCAGTGTTCCCTCAGTGTTACTCTCAGTGTTTCCTCAGTGTTACTCTCAGTGTCTGCACAGTGTTACTCTCAGTGTTTCCACAGTGTTACTCTCAATGTTTCACAGTGTTACTCTCAGTGTATCCTCAGTGTTACTCTCAGTATATCCTCAGTGTTACACTCAGTGTATCCTCAGTGTTACTCTCAGTGTTTGCTCAGTGTTACTTTCAGTGTTACCCTCAGTGTTTTCTCAGTGTTACACTCAGTGTTCCCTCAGTGTTACTCTCAGTGTTTCCTCAGTGTTACTCTCAGTGTCTGCACAGTGTTACTCTCAGTGATTCCACAGTGTTACTCTCAGTGTTTCCACAGTGTTACTCTCAATGTTTCACAGTGTTACTCTCAGCGTATCCTCAGTGTTACTCTCAGTATATCCTCAGTGTTAATCTCAGTGTATCCTCAGTGTTACTCTCAGTGTTTGCTCAGTGTTACTTTCAGTGTTACCCTCAGTGTTTTCTCAGTGTTACACTCAGTGTTCCCTCAGTGTTACTCTCAGTGTTTCCTCAGTGTTACTCTCAGTGTCTGCACAGTGTTACTCTCAGTGTTTCCACAGTGTTACTCTCAGTGTTTCCACAGTGTTACTCTCAGTGTTTCCACAGTGTTACTCTCAATGTTTCACAGTGTTACTCTCAGTGTATCCTCAGTGTTACTCTCAGTATATCCTCAGTGTTAATCTCAGTGTATCCTCAGTGTTACTCTCAGTGTTTGCTCAGTGTTACTTTCAGTGTTATCCTCAGTGTTTTCTCAGTGTTACACTCAGTGTTCCCTCAGTGTTACTCTCAGTGTTTCCTCAGTGTTACACTCAGTGTTTCCACAGTGTTACTCTCAGTGTCTGCACAGTGTTACTCTCAGTGTTTCCACAGTGTTACTCTCAGTGTTTCCACAGTGTTACTCTCAATGTTTCACAGTGTTACTCTCAGTGTATCCTCAGTGTTACTCTCAGTATATCCTCAGTGTTAATCTCAGTGTATCCTCAGTGTTACTCTCAGTGTTTGCTCAGTGTTACTTTCAGTGTTACCCTCAGTGTATTCTCAGTGTTACACTCAGTGTTCCCTCAGTGTTACTCTCAGTGTTTCCTCAGTGTTACTCTCAGTGTCTGCACAGTGTTACTCTCAGTGTTTCCACAGTGTTACTCTCAATGTTTCACAGTGTTACTCTCAGTGTATCCTCAGTGTTACTCTCAGTATATCCTCAGTGTTACACTCAGTGTATCCTCAGTGTTACTCTCAGTGTTTGCTCAGTGTTACTTTCAGTGTTACCCTCAGTGTTTTCTCAGTGTTACACTCAGTGTTCCCTCAGTGTTACTCTCAGTGTTTCCTCAGTGTTACTCTCAGTGTCTGCACAGTGTTACTCTCAGTGTTTCCACAGTGTTACTCTCAGTGTTTCCACAGTGTTACTCTCAATGTTTCACAGTGTTACTCTCAGCGTATCCTCAGTGTTACTCTCAGTATATCCTCAGTGTTAATCTCAGTGTATCCTCAGTGTTACTCTCAGTGTTTGCTCAGTGTTACTTTCAGTGTTACCCTCAGGGTTTTCTCAGTGTTACACTCAGTGTTCCCTCAGTGTTACTCTCAGTGTATCCCCAGTGTTACTCTCAGTATATCCTCAGTGTTACTCTCAGTGTATCCTCAGTGTTACTCTCAGTGTTTGCTCAGTGTTACTTTCAGTGTTACCCTCAGTGTTTTCTCAGTGTTACACTCAGCGTTCCCTCAGTGTTACTCTCAGTGTATCCTCAGTGTTACTCTCAGTATATCCTCAGTGTTACTCTCAGTGTATCCTCAGTGTTACTCTCAGTGTTTGCTCAGTGTTACTTTCAGTGTTACCCTCAGCGTTTTCTCAGTGTTACACTCAGTGTTCCCTCAGTGTTACTCTCAGTGTTTCCTCAGTGTTACTCTCAGTGTCTGCACAGTGTTACTCTCAGTGTTTCCACAGTGTTACTCTCAGTGTTTCCTCAGTGTTACTCTCAGTGTCTGCACAGTGTTACTCTCAGTGTTTCCACAGTGTTACTCTCAGTGTTTCCACAGTGTTACTCTCAATGTTTAACAGTGTTACTCTCAGTGTATCCTCAGTGTTACTCTCAGTATATCCTCAGTGTTACACTCAGTGTATCCTCAGTGTTACGCTCAGTGTTTGCTCAGTGTTACTTGCAGTGTTACCCTCAGTGTTTTCTCAGTGTTACACTCAGTGTTCCCTCAGTGTTACTCTCAGTGTTTCCTCAGTGTTACTCTCAGTGTCTGCACAGTGTTACTCTCAGTGTTTCCACTGTGTTACTCTCAGTGTTTCCACAGTGTTACTCTCAATGTTTCACAGTGTTACTCTCAGCGTATCCTCAGTGTTACTCTCAGTATGTCCTCAGTGTTAATCTCAGTGTATCCTCAGTGTTACTCTCAGTGTTTGCTCAGTGTTACTTTCAGTGTTACCCTCAGTGTTTTCTCAGTGTTACACTCAGTGTTCCCTCAGTGTTACTCTCAGTGTTTCCTCAGTGTTACTCTCAGTGTCTGCACAGTGTTACTCTCAGTGTTTCCACAGTGTTACTCTCAGTGTTTCCACAGTGTTACTCTCAATGTTTCACAGTGTTACTCTCAGCGTATCCTCAGTGTTACTCTCAGTATATCCTCAGTGTTAATCTCAGTGTATCCTCAGTGTTACTCTCAGTGTTTGCTCAGTGTTACTTTCAGTGTTACCCTCAGTGTTTTCTCAGTGTTACACTCAGTGTTCCCTCAGTGTTACTCTCAGTGTTTCCTCAGTGTTACTCTCAGTGTCTGCACAGTGTTACTCTCAGTGTTTCCACAGTGTTACTCTCAGTGTTTCCACAGTGTTACTCTCAGTGTTTCCACAGTGTTACTCTCAATGTTTCACAGTGTTACTCTCAGTGTATCCTCAGTGTTACTCTCAGTATATCCTCAGTGTTAATCTCAGTGTATCCTCAGTGTTACTCTCAGTGTTTGCTCAGTGTTACTTTCAGTGTTACCCTCAGTGTTTTCTCAGTGTTACACTCAGTGTTCCCTCAGTGTTACTCTCAGTGTTTCCTCAGTGTTACTCTCAGTGTTTCCTCAGTGTTACTCTCAGTGTCTGCACAGTGTTACTCTCAGTGTTTCCACAGTGTTACTCTCAGTGTTTCCACAGTGTTACTCTCAATGTTTCACAGTGTTACTCTCAGTGTATCCTCAGTGTTACTCTCAGTATATCCTCAGTGTTAATCTCAGTGTATCCTCAGTGTTACTCTCAGTGTTTGCTCAGTGTTACTTTCAGTGTTACCCTCAGTGTATTCTCAGTGTTACACTCAGTGTTCCCTCAGTGTTACTCTCAGTGTTTCCTCAGTGTTACTCTCAGTGTCTGCACAGTGTTACTCTCAGTGTTTCCACAGTGTTACTCTCAGTGTTTCCACAGTGTTACTCTCAATGTTTCACAGTGTTACTCTCAGTGTATCCTCAGTGTTACTCTCAGTATATCCTCAGTGTTACACTCAGTGTATCCTCAGTGTTACTCTCAGTGTTTGCTCAGTGTTACTTTCAGTGTTACCCTCAGTGTTTTCTCAGTGTTACACTCAGTGTTCCCTCAGTGTTACTCTCAGTGTTTCCTCAGTGTTACTCTCAGTGTCTGCACAGTGTTACTCTCAGTGTTTCCACAGTGTTACTCTCAGTGTTTCCACAGTGTTACTCTCAATGTTTCACAGTGTTACTCTCAGCGTATCCTCAGTGTTACTCTCAGTATATCCTCAGTGTTAATCTCAGTGTATCCTCAGTGTTACTCTCAGTGTTTGCTCAGTGTTACTTTCAGTGTTACCCTAGTGTTTTCTCAGTGTTACACTCAGTGTTCCCTCAGTGTTACTCTCAGTGTTTCCTCAGTGTTACTCTCAGTGTCTGCACAGTGTTACTCTCAGTGTTTCCACAGTGTTACTCTCAGTGTTTCCACAGTGTTACTCTCAATGTTTCACAGTGTTACTCTCAGTGTATCCTCAGTGTTACTCTCAGTATATCCTCAGTGTTACTCTAAGTGTATCCTCAGTGTTACTCTCAGTGTTACCCTCAGGGTTTTCTCAGTGTTACACTCAGTGTTCCCTCAGTGTTACTCTCAGTGTTTCCTCAGTGTTACTCTCAGTGTCTGCACAGTGTTACTCTCAGTGTTTCCACAGTGTTACTCTCAGTGTTTCCACAGTGTTACTCTCAATGTTTCACAGTGTTACTCTCAGTGTATCCTCAGTGTTACTCTCAGTATATCCTCAGTGTTACTCTCAGTGTATCCTCAGTGTTACTCACAGTGTTTGCTCAGTGTTACTTTCAGTGTTACCCTCAGTGTTTTCTCAGTGTTACACTCAGTGTTCCCTCAGTGTTACTCTCAGTGTTTCCTCAGTGTTACTCTCAGTGTCTGCACAGAGTTACTCTCAGTGTTTCCACAGTGTTACTCTCAGTGTTTCCACAGTGTTACTCTCAATGTTTCACAGTGTTACTCTCAGTGTATCTTCAGTGTTACTCTCAGTATATCCTCAGTATTACTCTCAGTGTATCCTCAGTGTTACTCTCAGTGTTTGCTCAGTGTTACTTTCAGTGTTACCCTCAGGGTTTTCTCAGTGTACACTCAGTGTTCCCTCAGTGTTACTCTCAGTGTTTCCTCAGTGTTACTCTCAGTGTATCCTCAGTGTTACTCTCAGTGTTTGCTCAGTGTTACTTTCAGTGTTACCCTCAGTGTTACTCTCAGTGTATCCTCAGTGTTACTCTCAGTGTTTGCTCAGTGTTACTTTCAGTGTTACCCTCAGTGTTTTCTCAGTGTTACACTCAGTGTTCCCTCAGTGTTACTCTCAGTGTTTCCTCAGTGTTACTCTCAGTGTTTGCTCAGTGTTACTTTCAGTGTTACACTCAGTGTTTTCTCAGTGTTACACTCAGTGTTCCCTCAGTGTTACTCTCAGTGTATCCTCAGTGTTACTCTCAGTGTTTGCTCAGTGTTACTTTCAGTGTTACCCTCAGTGTTACTCTCAGTGTATCCTCAGTGTTACTCTCAGTGTTACTCTCAGTGTTTCCTCAGTGTTACTCTCAGTGTCTGCACAGTGTTACTCTCAGTGTTTCCACAGTGTTACTCTCAGTGATTCCACAGTGTTACTCTCAATGTTTCACAGTGTTACTCTCAGTGTATCCTCAGTGTTACTCTCAGTATATCCTCAGTGTTACTCTCAGTGTATCCTCAGTGTTACTCTCAGTGTTTGCTCAGTGTTACTTTCAGTGTTACCCTCAGTTTTTTCTCAGTGTTACACTCAGTGTTCCCTCAGTGTTACTCTCAGTGTTTCCTCAGTGTTACTCTCAGTGTCGTCACAGTGTTACTCTCAGTGTTTCCACAGTGTTACTCTCAGTGTTTCCACAGTGTTACTCTCAATGTTTCACAGTGTTACTCTCAGTGTATCCTCAGTGTTACTCTCAGTATAACCTCAGTGTTACTCTCAGTGTATTCCTCAGTGTTACTCTCAGTGTTTGCTCAGTGTTACTTTCAGTGTTACCCTCAGGGTTTTCTCAGTGTACACTCAGTGTTCCCTCAGTGTTACTCTCAGTGTTTCCTCAGTGTTACTCTCAGTGTATCCTCAGTGTTACTCTCAGTGTTTGCTCAGTGTTACTTTCAGTGTTACCCTCAGTGTTACTCTCAGTGTATCCTCAGTGTTACTCTCAGTGTTTGCTCAGTGTTACTTTCAGTGTTACCCTCAGTGTTTTCTCAGTGTTACACTCAGTGTTCCCTCAGTGTTACCCTCAGTGTTTCCTCAGTGTTACTCTCAGTGTCTGCACAGTGTTACTCTCAGTGTTTCCACAGTGTTACTCTCAATGTTTCACAGTGTTACTCTCAGTGTATCCTCAGTGTTACTCTCAGTATATCCTCAGTGTTACTCTCAGTGTATCCTCAGTGTTACTCTCAGTGTTTGCTCAGTGTTACTTTCAGTGTTACCCTCAGTGTTTTCTCAGTGTTACACTCAGTGTTCCCTCAGTGTTACTCTCAGTGTTTCCTCAGTGTTACTCTCAGTGTCTGCACAGTGTTACTCTCAGTGTTTCCACAGTGTTACTCTCAGTGTTTCCACAGTGTTACTCTCAATGTTTCACAGTGTTACTCTCAGTGTGTCCTCAGTGTTACTCTCAGTATATCCTCAGTGTTACTCTCAGTGTATCCTCAGTGTTACTCTCAGTGTTTGCTCAGTGTTACTTTCAGTGTTACCCTCAGTGTTTTCTCAGTGTTACACTCAGTGTTCCCTCAGTGTACCTCTCAGTGTTTGCTCAGTGTTTTTCTCAGTGTCTGCACAGAGTTACTCTCAGTGTTTAGACAGTGTTACTCTCAGTGTTTCCACAGTGTTACTCTCAATGTTTCACAGTGTTACTCTCAGTGTATCCTCAGTGTTACTCTCAGTATATCCTCAGTGTTACTCTCAGTGTATCCTCAGTGTTACACTCAGTGTTTGCTCAGTGTTACTTTCAGTGTTACCCTCAGTGTTTTCTCAGTGTTACACTCAGTGTTCCCTCAGTGTTACTCTCAGTGTTTCCTCAGTGTTACTCTCAGTGTCTGCACAGTGTTACTCTCAGTGTTTCCACAGTGTTACTCTCAGTGTTTCCACAGTGTTACTCTCAGTGTTTCCACAGTGTTACTCTCAATGTTTCACAGTGTTACTCTCAGTGTATCCTCACTGTTACTCTCAGTATATCCTCAGTGTTACTCACAGTGTATCCTCAGTGTTACTCTCAGTGTTTGCTCAGTGTTACTTTCAGTGTTACCCTCAGTGTTTTCTCAGTGTTACACTCAGTGTTCCCTCAGTGTTACTCTCAGTGTTTCCTCAGTGTTACTCTCAGTGTCTGCACAGTGTTACTCTCAGTGTTTCCACAATGTTACTCTCAGTGTTTCCACAGTGTTACTCCTAATGTTTCACAGTGTTACTCTCAGTGTATCCTCAGTGTTACTCTCAGTATATCCTCAGTGTTACTCTCAGTGTATCCTCAGTGTTACTCTCAGTGTTTGCTCAGTGTTACTTTCAGTGTTACCCTCAGTGTTTTCTCAGTGTTACACTCAGTGTTCCCTCAGTGTTACTCTCAGTGTTTCCTCAGAGTTACTCTCAGTGTCTGCACAGTGTTACTCTCAGTGTTTCCACAGTGTTACTCTCAGTGTTTCCACAGTGTTACTCTCAGTGTTTCCACAGTGTTACTCTCAATGTTTCACAGTGTTACTCTCAGTGTATCCTCAGTGTTACTATCAGTGTATCCTCAGTGTTACTCTCAGTGTTTGCTCAGTGTTACTTTCAGTGTTACCCTCAGTGTTTTCTCAGTGTTACACTCAGTGTTCCCTCAGTGTTACTCTCAGTGTTCCCTCAGTGTTACTCTCAGTGTTTCCTCAGTGTTACTCTCAGTGTCTGCACAGTGTTACTCTCAGTGTTTCCACAGTGTTACTCTCAATGTTTCACAGTGTTACTCTCAGTGTATCCTCAGTGTTACTGTCAGTGTATCCTCAGTGTTACTCTCAGTGTTTGCTTAGTGTTACTTTCAGTGTTACCCTCAGTGTTTTCTCAGTGTTACACTCAGTGTTCCCTCAGTGTTACTCTCAGTGTTCCCTCAGTGTTACTCTCAGTGTTACTCTCAGTGTCTGCACAGTGTTACTCTCGGTGTTTCCACAGTGTTACTCTCAATGTTTCACAGTGTTACTCTCAGTGTATCCTCAGTGTTACTCTCAGTTTATCCTCAGTGTTACTCTCAGTGTGTCCTCAGTGTTACTCTCAGTGTTACTTTCAGTGTTACCCTCAGTGTTTTCTCAGTGTTACACTCAGTGTTCCCTCAGTGTTACTCTCAGTGTTCCTCAGTGTTACTCTCAGTGTCTGCACAGTGTTACTCTCAGTGTTTCCACAGTGTTACTCTCAGTGTTTGCTCAGTGTTACTTTCAGTGTTACCCTCAGTGTTTTCTCAGAGTTACACTCAGTGTTCCCTCAGTGTTACTCTCAGTGTTTCCTCAGTGTTACTCTCAGTGTCTGCACAGTGTTACTCTCAGTGTTTCCACAGTGTTACTCTCAGTGTTTCCACAGTGTTACTCTCAGTGTTTCCACAGTGTTACTCTCAATGTTTCACAGTGTTACTCTCAGTGTATCCTCAGTGTTACTCTCAGTGTTTGCTCAGTGTTACTTTCAGTGTTACCCTCAGTGTTTTCTCAGTGTTACACTCAGTGTTCCCTCAGTGTTACTCTCAATGTATCCTCAGTGTTACTCTCAGTATATCCTCAGTGTTACTCTCAGTATATCCTCAGTGTTACTCTCAGTGTTTGCTCAGTGTTACCTTCAGTGTTACCCTCAGTGTTTTCTCAGTGTTACACTCAGTGTTCCCTCAGTGTTACTCTCAGTGTTTCCTCAGTGTTACTCTCAGTGTCTGCACAGTGTTACTCTCAGTGTCTGCACAGTGTTACTCTCAGTGTTTCCACAGTGTTACTCTCAGTGTTTCCACAGTGTTACTCTCAATGTTTCACAGTGTTACTCTCAGTGTATCCTCAGTGTTACTCTCAGTGTTTGCTCAGTGTTACTTTCAGTGTTACCCTCAGTGTTTTCTCAGTGTTACACTCAGTGTTCCCTCAGTGTTACTCTCAGTGTATCCTCAGTGTTACTCTCAGTATATCCTCAGTGTTACTCTCAGTGTATCCTCAGTGTTACTCTCAGTGTTTGCTCAGTGTTACTTTCAGTGTTACCCTCAGTGTTACTCTCAGTGTATCCTCAGTGTTACTCTCAGTGTTTGCTCAGTGTTACTTTCAGTGTTACCCTCAGTGTTTTCTCAGTGTTACACTCAGTGTTCCCTCAGTGTTACTCTCAGCGTTTCCTCAGTGTTACTCTCAGTGTCTGCACAGTGTTACTCTCAGTGTTTCCACAGTGTTACTCTCAGTGTTTCCACAGTGTTACTCTCAATGTTTCACAGTGTTACTCTCAGTGTATCCTCAGTGTTACTCTCAGTATATCCTCAGTGTTACTCTCAGTGTATCCTCAGTGTTACTCTCAGTGTTTGCTCAGTGTTACTTTCAGTGTTACCCTCAGTGTTTTCCCAGTGTTACACTCAGTGTTCCCTCAGTGTTACTCTCAGTGTTTCCTCAGTGTTACTCTCAGTGTCTGCACAGTGTTACTCTCAGTGTTTCCACAGTGTTACTCTCAGTGTTTCCACAGTGTTACTCTCAATGTTTCACAGTGTTACTCTCAGTGTATCCTCAGTGTTACTCTCAGTATATCCTCAGTGTTACTCTCAGTGTATCCTCAGTGTTACTCTCAGTGTTTGCTCAGTGTTACTTTCAGTGTTACCCTCAGTGTTTTCTCAGTGTTACACTCAGTGTTCCCTCAGTGTTACTCTTAGTGTTTCCTCAGTGTTACTCTCAGAGTTTCCTCAGTGTTACTCTCAGTGTTTCCACACTGTTACTCTCAGTGTTTCCACAGTGTTACTCTCAATGTTTCACAGTGTTACTCTCAGTGTAGCCTCAGTGTTACTCTCAGTATATCCTCAGTGTTAATCTCAGAGTATCCTCAGTGTTACTCTCAGTGTTTGCTCAGTGTTACTTTCAGTGTTACCCTCAGTGTATTCTCAGTGTTACACTCAGTGTTCCCTCAGTGTTACTCTCAGTGTTTCCTCAGTGTTACTCTCAGTGTCTGCACAGTGTTACTCTCAGTGTTTCCACAGTGTTACTCTCAGTGTTTCCACAGTGTTACTTTCAGTGTTTCCACAGTGTTACTCTCAGTATATCCTCAGTGTTACTCTCAGTGTATCCTCAGTGTTACTCTCAGTGTTTGCTCAGTGTTACTTTCAGTGTTTCCACAGTGTTACTCTCAGTATATCCTCAGTGTTACTCTCAGTGTATCCTCAGTGTTACTCTCAGTGTTTGCTCAGTGTTACTTTCAGTGTTACCCTCAGTGTTTTCTCAGTGTTACACTCAGTGTTCCCTCAGTGTTACTCTCAGTGTTTCCTCAGTGTTACTCTCAGTGTCTGCACAGTGTTATTCTCAGTGTTTCCACAGTGTTACTCTCAGTGTTTCCACAATGTTACTCTCAATGTTTCAGTGTTACTCTCAGTGTATCCTCAGTGTTACTCTCAGTATATCCTCAGTGTTAATCTCAGTGTATCCTCAGTGTTACTCTCAGTGTTTGCTCAGTGTTACTTTCAGTGTTACCCTCAGTGTTTTCTCAGTGTTACACTCAGTGTTCCCTCAGTGTTACTCTCAGTGTTTCCTCAGTGTTACTCTCAGTGTCTGCACAGTGTTACTCTCAGTGTTTCCACAGTGTTACTCTCAGTGTTTCCACAGTGTTACTCTCAATGTTTCACAGTGTTACTCTCAGTGTATCCTCAGTGTTACTCTCAGTATATCCTCAGTGTTAATCTCAGTGTATCCTCAGTGTTACTCTCAGTGTTTGCTCAGTGTTACTTTCAGTGTTACCCTCAGTGTTTTCTCAGTGTTACACTCAGTGTTCCCTCAGTGTTACTCTCAGTGTTTCCTCAGTGTTACTCTCAGTGTATGCACAGTGTTACTCTCAGTGTTTCCACAGTGTTACTCTCAGTGTTTCCACAGTGTTACTCTCAATGTTTCACAGTGTTACTCTCAGTGTATCCTCAGTGTTACTCTCAGTATAACCTCAGTGTTACTCTCAGTGTATCCTCAGTGTTACTCTCAGTGTTTGCTCAGTGTTACTTTCAGTGTTACCCTCAGGGTTTTCTCAGTGTACACTCAGTGTTCCCTCAGTGTTACTCTCAGTGTTTCCTCAGTGTTACTCTCAGTGTCTGCACAGTGTTACTCTCAGTGTTTCCACAGTGTTACTCTCAGTGTTTCCACAGTGTTACTCTCAATGTTTCACAGTGTTACTCTCAGTGTATCCTCAGTGTTACTCTCAGTGTTTGCTCAGTGTTACTTTAAGTGTTACCCTCAGTGTTTTCTCAGTGTTACACTCAGTGTTCCCTCAGTGTTACTCTCAGTATATCCTCAGTGTTACTCTCAGTGTATCCTCAGTGTTACTCTCAGTATATCCTCAGTGTTACTCTCAGTGTATCCTCAGTGTTACTCTCAGTGTTTGCTCAGTGTTACTGTCAGTGTTACCCTCAGTGTTTTCTCAATGTTACACTCAGTGTTCCCTCAGTGTTACTCTCAGTGTTTCCTCAGTGTTACTCTCAGTGTCTGCACAGTGTTACTCTCAGTGTTTCCACAGTGTTACTCTCAGTGTTTCCACAGTGTTACTCTCAGTGTTTCACAGTGTTACTCTCAGTGTATCCTCAGTGTTACTCTCAGTATATCCTCAGTGTTACTCTCAGTGTATCCTCAGTGTTACTCTCAGTGTTTGCTCAGTGTTACTTTCAGTGTTACCCTCAGGGTTTTCTCAGTGTACACTCAGTGTTCCCTCAGTGTTACTCTCAGTGTTTCCTCAGTGTTACTCTCAGTGTCTGCACAGTGTTACTCTCAGTGTTTCCACAGTGTTACTCTCAATGTTTCACAGTGTTACTCTCAGTGTATCCTCAGTGTTACTCTCAGTATATCCTCAGTGTTACTCTCAGTGTATCCTCAGTGTTACTCTCAGTGTTTCCTCAGTGTTACTCTCAGTGTTTGCTCAGTGTTACTCTCAGTGTATCCTCAGTGTTACTCTCAGTGTTTGCTCAGTGTTACTTTCAGTGTTACCCTCAGTGTTTTCTCAGTGTACACTCAGTGTTCCCTCAGTGTTACTCTCAGTGTATCCTCAGTGTTACTCTCAGTGTATCCTCAGTGTTACTCTCAGTATATCCTCAGTGTTACTCTCAGTGTATCCTCAGTGTTACTCTCAGTGTTTGCTCAGTGTTACTCTCAGTGTATCCTCAGTGTTACTCTCAGTGTTTGCTCAGTGTTACTTTCAGTGTTACCCTCAGTGTTTTCTCAGTGTACACTCAGTGTTCCCTCAGTGTTACTCTCAGTGTTTCCTCAGTGTTATTCTCAGTGTTTCCTCAGTGTTACTCCCAGTGTTTCCTCAGTGTTACTCCCAGTGTTTCCTCAGTGTTATCCTCAGTGTTTCCTCAGTGTTTCAGTGTTTCCTCAGTGTTATCCTCAGTGTTTCCTCAGTGTTTCAGTGTTTCCTCAGTGTTACCCTCAGTGTTTCCTCAGTGTTACTCTCAGTGTATCCTCAGTGTTACTCTCAGTGTTTCCTCAGTGTTACTCTCAGTGTTTCCTAAGTGTTACTGTCAGTGTTTCCTTGGTGTTACTCTCAGTGTTTCCTCAGTGTTACTCGCAGTGTTTCCTCAGTGTTTCCTCAATCTGTTCAACAAAATCATTTCTTAATTTCATGAATTTCTTGTGCATACATGCCAGCGGAAATCCAAGGTAGCAGTCCACATCATGGAGAAAACAACCACAACAAGAATCGTCAAATGCAGTACACAGCTGGCGCCATCCCATTCAGTAAAACAGCTGTATTGAAATATATATCCCTAATAGTAAAAATACTAATAAATAATTTTATTTAAATCAAAATGAAGGTAATGGTTTGATGTAAATGAAGTGAATTTAGAAAAAAATTGCGCCGACAAAATAATGTTCTACGAAAAGAAAGTTAACGCAAATGCAAATACATTTGGAAATCAATCGTAATTTTTGGAAATGAAAACATTGCCGCTAAAATTACGGCGGGAGAAATATCTCAAGTTAGTGGCCGCGTTGCAAATCAATGTTATTAAAATTTGTACACAAAAATATTTAATTCTAGCAACGTCCCTAAAGAGACGTTCGTAGAAGAGCAGCTCGTCACAAATACATTGCACAGAAACTAAGTGTTGGAATGTACTCGTAAAACACCAATTTATCATAAGTCTACGGCTAGCAAAAAATTGAAAATAATTAAATTTGAATAAACTGGCGTATATCTCGGGGACGTAAAGTGCGGAACAAAAGATTCTAAAATAAGTATGGAGTATTGTGCATCGTTGCAACATTTACTTTCGCACACTGCAAAGAAAATGGCGGCTGGTGGCTATCTGTAAGAAAAATTCATACACTATTAATATATTGTACAGTAAGGAATAATGATATGGCTTTTAAATAAAAAAAATGAGAAATTCAAATTTTCAATAAATGACACTAGCTGTCTTATATTCTGAAAACACACACTTACAATAACTTCCAACATCCATTCTGAGCTCGAAAAGAAATTAAAATTTAAGTAATTTAAACTCAGAGCAATGCGGTATTGCGTCCGAAACCTATTAATGCTATACCCAGAAGAAGAAGGAAAAGAGACTGATGCTCCTTCTTATTGAGTAACACATATGATACTAGGTATTACAGTTTATTGTTTCAACAGATAAAAATGTGCTGGTTAACTTTATACCTTAGTTTCATAAATTGTATCTATTATAGTCCTTTAATAATTTACATGAAATAAACACAGAATAATTGTAAGAAATACGATTAATTATGAAGAATAAATAAATATTGAAATAAAATCCGGGCGGCCCATGAAACGTTGTAGACTCCAAGGCTGTTAGTTCCATCACAAAGAGAAAAATCACACACTGAATACACGTAAACGCTACACCTTCCAAAACGACATAAATGAACTTTCATTAATATTAGACGATCGTCATTCGTCGCCGCTTGTGTCTTGTATAACACAATGTTAAACAATCTAAAGAAGATTTATACTCACGGCAAAAACGTGCGACTAGCTGCGACAGCAAATGCCGATTCACAATCTGCGGTGAGAGGATAGCCACCTGTGGACGGCCTTTCTCAGTGTGCTGGAAGTGTCACAAAGGCCTTCACAGACAGAAAATACTCCCCAGACATATTCCGAAAACAGATTTTTCGAGCCATATCCCCACCACAAATCCCAGATCCTCCCTCCACCACCAGTAACCAACTACAAAACAGTGTTTTGTTTGTCACCCAGTACTACCCTGGACTGGGACAACTAAACCGCATCCTTTGTGGTTTGCTTTTCTCTCACCGTGTCTATAAATGGGACATCCTGCCCAAGATCCCCACCACTCCTCCTAAAGTGGTGTTTCGTCGTCCACCTATCCTCCATAACATCCTAGGCACACCCTATGACACTACTAATTCCAGCCCCCTGCCATAGTGATTATATATCTGTTGAATATCCTGTGGCAAGACCCCCCGAGTCCATTCACCCGACACTTCTTACTCAATTTTCATTACAGGCTTAACCTACCCAGTTGTGTTGCAATCACTGCATTGTATTTTATATTGGCTGTCCATTAGGATGCGCTCTCTGTGGTGTGACAACGTAAGTTGTTTTTCGAGAGCGCATTGTAAGCTTTGTTTACTATTTATACTGTCTTAAGCTGCATATTCCACCATTTTAGTAAATCATTCGTAAGGCTGTGTTGTATCCGTCCTCAGCAATCCCTTACAACATCCGTACCCCCCCTTCCTTCCCCTCTCCATCTGTCCCCACAACCGCAGAGTGTCAATCGCAGTGGCTAGAGATGACGGCTGTGTCTGTGAAGTATGCCTGTGTGAATTCCCTTTTTTTCTGACGAAGACTAATGGCAGAATGCTTGAGTATTTTTTTAATGTGCCTGTCACAGCTCATCGTACATCTTTGCGGTGAGATGTAAACTATCCTCGATATACGAGGGTTGGAACTTAAATAGTCGCAACATTGCTGTGCAGACATTATGAAAAGGAATCTACTATTGTCGCTGATAGCCAACATTGTTGACATACCTACCTTATCTCCGAGAAAATGGACTCGCCCGTCCTACGTCGTGGCGTGCGTACAGTCGAGGGAAACACAGTCACTTGTGAGCGATCATTCTAACGTAATGGTGTCACTATGTTTTAGAAACAGGAACAACGGAGTTGGAAGAAGATCGAATGTGCCAGAAGTCGTACAGCACGACATTGTCATCAAGGTCTTCAAGAGGCGTGCGGGGTTTTGGCATTGTCGTACAGAAAGTGGCACGTTGGTTGCCCTAGCGCATGACGTTCCTTACGGCAGGCTGTCAATGCAAAGTATTACTGGTCGTTCTTGGAGCATCACCCGCTTGGTGAAAAGAGAGTGGCAACACGTTCTGCGCAATCTACTTATCATTTTGCACGACAATGCGGGGGCGCATACAGCGGAAGCTGTGGCTGCTATGTTCGGTCGCTGGGACTGGGAAGTACTGAATCATACACCACACTCCCCGGACTTATGTCTTGTAAGTTTGATTTGATTGCGAAGATGAAGGAATCACTTCGTGGCATTTGCTTCAGAGCTGTTCCAGAGATTCGACAGGCAGCAGACCGCTCCATTCACACCATCAACAGAACAGGCTCTGGATAACGGTATACTACGCCTTCCACCAGTGGCGCAGCGAGGATTTGATTATGGGGGGCTCATTTTTTTAAAATGCAGCATATTGGATTTATTAATCTATGACTTATTTTTACACTTTTTTTAATTTAAGCAATTATACTACGAAAAATTTGTACAAGGAAGAAAATGAGTAGGCTGGCATTAATTTGAAAGTGGAAGAGGAGCAACGTGGTGGAAATGGAGTGTATGTAATCAGCTCGTAAAATAATTAAGCACCTTCGATGTTCGTAGCCAAAGAGAAAGGCCTTTACAATTCAATTAACATGAGAGTATGTGTAAAAATTGAACTAAATTAACACTATTGTTGTTCATGAGATTCCACTCGGTTGCACCGCTGATCTGCTAAGCATATGAACAATCGGCTCGAAACTTCAGCATAACAGTAAAAATAGCGGCAGCATCAAAGCTGGTCGCGGCGTTAAAACCGCTTACAGTAATAACAGCAGCACACGTTCTCTGGCGGCATCACGTTGGCGACCCATTCACTACGTTTACATGCAACACATCGTCCTGAACTCGAAAACCGATTTTTGTAAATCGTTTTTCGCATTCATGTTTACATGCCATAGCCTGACTCGGATTTCCTAGCCCACTTAATTATGGTGGCTGAAAAACAGCTGTTTCAGTTCCTGATTTAGTCAGCACAATCGCTATTTTTTCTTTCTTTAAATACATAGATTTATGTTCACTCTAACAATTATACTTTTATTTCACATTAGAAAATATAACTCTTTGCATATGTACCGAAAATTCTTAACAAGAAAATGCTATCTGACAAGCCAAGAACGCTTCAAAAACGGTTGCGTTTACATGGACACGAAAATCGATTGTGGAACTGGAAAACCGCTTTACAGAAGCGGATTTCCAAAATCGATTTTGGAGTGTTTACGTGACCAGCCAAAAGTGGTTTTGGGAAATCGGTTTACGAAATCCGGTTTTGAGAGCCCATGTAAACGGGGTAATTGTCACGTTCACTTGTGCTTGGCAAATTATAATTACGTTGTGGTTTATTACATGTGTATTACTTCAAATTTCCGGTGCCGACCTGTTTAAAAAATTAAACATGAAAACAGTAAAAAATAATAAAATTAAAGTCTTTGGGAGGTACTTTGGGCCTCGCTGCGGAGCGCGCGGTTGCTCCCCGTGGAGGTTCGAGTCCTTCCTGGGGCATGGGTGTGTGTGTGTGATTGTCCGTATTTTAGTTTACCTAGGTTTACGTAATTTGTAAGCTACGGAGTGATGACCACGCAGTTTGGTCCGATAGATTTACAGACATTTGAACATTTGAAGGTACTTGGGGGGGGGGGAGCTTCAACCCTATTAGCGCCCCCCCCCCCAATAGCTGCGCCACTGCCTTCCATACACAACGCAGGTGGCTACTTCGAAGGACAGTGACTGGTGAAAAGGACAATGACTGGTAAAAACGTGTAACGGCGTTGCATCGGTTGTGAATAAATAGTTGCCACTATTTAAATTCCAAACCTCGTATTATTGAATTCTAGCTTAGACTTTACTTCAGACTTTACTTTAAAAAAGTGATACACTATACTACGGTCTCCAGGTGATCCAAGAACTACTTACCTTTGCAAAGGTCACAGTCGCGATTGGCGGAGTAATGAGAGGATCCTCGTCCCCGGAGCCAGATTTGCAGCGCTTCCTCCGCGGGACAGACGACAGGCGCAGAATAAACCGGCGACCGTCAGATTACTTTTTACGGCGCCCCATGGCGGCGGTGGATGAGACGGTGGCTCGCGCCCGCCGTGTTATAATAACGTATCGGAAGACGAGCGCGGCGCGGCGCGGCGCGGGTTCGCGCTGATGATATGAGCGGCCCTCAATTCCTTGTTGACGCCGGTTCAATTTCACGGCTGAGCGGCGCCCCAGTCAGCAGCAGTAAGTTAGCGCTGACACACCCCGGCGCCGCCTACCGTGACGACGCCCCGCGGCTCAATCCACCCTCCTCCAGCCGTGCCCGCCACCATCCACCCACAGTAACCTGAGCGCTCGGCATCACTTGCCAGAGATACAGCCACTGCCTATCTCTAGCTTTATGCCTGTTCTGTTTTGGTCGTCAGCCTCCGTGATCGCCACGGTTTGCTCCATTGTGCCGATCTCATCTTCGAGTTGCAACATTCAACTACTAAATTATTCGTTGGATATATTCCAAATCGTTAAAAAACGTCGACAGCTGATGGACTTTCGAGTATGGAAATTGTTAAAGAAAACACTGAAAGCGTAAAGTAAAATTGAGGTAGTAATGTTCTTGGTAGGTAATCTGCAGTCGAAGATTGAGCAAGATGATGAAAATAATAGCACGGAATACTAATTTTTAAACAGACTGCTTTTCAAGGAAAAAAAGTTCAAATGTTTATAAATCTATCGGATTCAACTGCTTGGTCATTACTCAGTAGCTTACAAACTACTTAAACTAAGGTTAACTAACCTAAGGACAACACAGATACCTATTCCCGAGGGGGACTCGACCCCCCGCCTGCTTTTCGTTTCGGCAAATGCCTCACAGTAAACTTTCCCATTAAACAGAGTACATTCGAATATCTAATACAAAGCCATACCAGGGAACAATGTGGAAAGAAAACCCATCATACAAGAAAGCATGTTAAAGATAGGAAAATGTATCTCGATATTTATCAATATTGGGTGTCTGACGACTGGAAGAAAGAGTAATTCAAATATTTCAATGTTTGTAGTTCTCTGGGACCAAACTACGTTGGTCATCAAAAATGTTCAAATGTTTGTCAAGCTTATGGGACTTAACTACGGGGTCATCAGTCCCTAAACTTACAAACTACTTATGAACTACTTACGAACTAGGACGGCACAAATATCCATGCCCGAGGGGGGATTCGAACCCCCGACCGTAGTGGCCGTGCTGACCATGACTGAAGCGCCTCAGTCACCTCGGCCACCGCGGCCGGCGTTGGTCATCAGTCCCTAGACCTACAAACTACTTAAACTACGTTAAACTAACCTAAGGACAACACACACATCCATGCCCGAGGGTGAATTCGGACCCCGACGTGGGAGGCCGCGCGATCCGTAACGTGGCAAAGAGTAATTCCTTTGGATGAGAAGTGTAATGCGTGTGGCGGTGGCAATGGTTTGGAACTGTGAATGGACCTAGGAGAGGAACTAAAGCATGACACCGTAGTGGAAATGATAAAGTTGAATGAAAAGTGCAATTCTGTGAGGAACAACATGTGCTAAGTGCTCCTGCCCATCGGTAACCGCAGCCTAACTGTCAGCCGCCCATGGTACCGTCTTGTTGACGAGCACAAGATTTTAGGTGTTCTCGTTGACGCATGCCCTTACAGGATGCAGGCGAAGACATGGAGGCGCATATTGTGCACCATCCAGGGCGCCTGTAAGCAACATGCCACTCGTCGCCTCACTCTCCACCAGAAGGTCGGCATTATCAACGGGTCCATTCTGTCTAAAGCCTGGTTTCTCCCAGTCCCGAAACTGATCGGCAGGTCGATTTCCAAAGCAGTTTACTGGCTCCTCTGGCGCCATGAACTGTTCAAAGTTAAGGGAACAAATTGCGTGACGCCGCAACAAGATGGTGGATTGGGTTTGGTGGATTTTCCTCATAAATGTTCGTCATTGCTGTTACACCGTGCTGCCACCCTACAACGTGATAACCCTACTGGACCGACGGCGGCATTGCTTACCAGATACTGCCCTTGGCTCGAACGTGCCCCCATAGATATTCGGGAAATCCCATACAAGCTGCCTTTTGTGAGGGAATACTATTCCACCAGGAGTTACGTGCTGGATGTGGCGCGCGACAGGAACAGGACGGTCCGTTGATTATACGACGCACTGGTCGGACGCCCACCCATCCACACAATGGTCGAACGACAGCCCTTAGTTAACTGGCGCCAGGTATGGAACAACATTAACCATCCGGCTCTGCCGTCGTATGTCTCGGCCACCTGGTACATCCTGGTGAACGACAAGCTGGCCACAAACGAGCGTCAGGCAGCCATCCGCCTCCGTGCGTCCGCAGCATGTGAGGACTGTGACGCCCCCGACACACGGGAACATCGCTTTCTCTGCAGGTGTGGGACCTCTGCCGCAGCATGGTCGCGCTGCTCAACGGGATAACCCCGACTTCAATCCCGGATGGATGGGCCCTGGCCCCGGACTTCAGGCACACACCACGGTCTGTACACAATGCCACTGTGTGGCTCATGGGGCACACTGTGTACGCTGTCATCCAGCAGAAGCTTCGAGACCCTATCTCACATATCTATCTTCACGACATGCCTTTCTGCCACATTGATTCATGCGCACCAGACGGTGCTCGGCCTTTGACGTATTGACGTTTTCTCCGTCGACACCCCTAGTTTGACATTCATTATCGTACCTTGTATATTTCTTTTTGTTTTGTTTTTTACCAAGGATGTCTTTGGTTTTCTCACTGCTGCCTCTTCGGTGGGATACTCTTTCAGTTTTTTAATTCTGGTGGTTTTCAATTTAACACATTTTTCCTCACACGCAAGTTGTGATTGGTGGGGACAGCTTACCCAACTTATTACTTTTACGCTTCATTTTAATTTTTTCTTTGTGATAATGTTTTGTATATTTTGCTTGTATATGCGTTTGACATATCTTTTTATAATATGTGCCCTTCACTTTTGTTTCACACGACTTTTTCCGTTCCCAATCCTCATTTCCTTGGGCACGACGGAAGTGAAAGTCGTCAGTCAGAAATCGGGAAGCTTCTTTTCATTTTCTACATTTTCCTTGGGGGATGCTTTTCTTTACATTCCACCTTGAATGGGATTATGTATTGAGTTTTTTTTATCAGGAATGTTCAGTTTATTTACTGTATTGGTGAGTGACAGGTGGGTTGTAGGGGAGGACAGGAGACCCGAAAAAAGGAAAAAAAAAAGGATGCGCTTCAGTTAAAGGGTTAAATAAGTGATATCCTTAAAAACTGACATACTAAATACTGCATAACTGTCCAGTCCAGTTTATGTTTCCGAATCATCTCAGCAACTGGTCGTACCATTGGTCGTACCTACCAGTAACAAACCTAGCGGCCCACCTCTGAATTGCTTCTATATCTCCTTTAAAGTGATTGGTGAGAATCCCAAACACTTGATCAGTAATCAAGACGGGGTCGCACAACTGTTTTATATGCATTCTTCTTGACAGACGAATCACATCTTCCCATAATTTCCCAAATAAACGGATGTTGACCATCCGTCTTCCCAACGACTGTGCTTTTATGCTCGTTCCATTTCATAACGCTGAGGCGTGAAAGACGACCGTCTGTCGTCTTCCATATATTTTTTGTATATTTCTGTAAAGTTATAATTTGTTTAATGTCGTTAGATTACCATTTTGTTAAAACTTGAATCCCACTCTTTTCAAGGCTTGAGGAATAGCATTTTTATTTCATGTGTTAAAATATTAGTTAATATTGCTAGGTGTTTCTTATTTTTTATGTTAACTATTTATTATTATATTAATCAATGTCACATAAGTACGGTTTCTCCGCTACGCCACTGTCCCTGTGAGAATGTTGCAGTTGTTGTACTTTTAAGTGTGTGTGAGAATCTATGACTGTTTGAATGTGGGGAGTGATAGTTCGCATTGCATCGTTCTCTCTGGCTCAGAGTCGATAGCTGCTGAGGTTACCAAAGAGGTTCCTACACTCTTTGGTTGCAGTCTACTTAGCGAGCCTTCCCTCCAGCGCGAGTATCGCTGTCCGTCCCCACCACCTCTGTTTTCTTGGATTTTCCGGCTTCCGGTGGCTTCCCGCGTTCGGTAGCTATTTCCCTCCACGTGACTGCTGGATCTTCATTTTATTCTGGGCGTCTGGCGTAAGGTTGGTTCTTCTCTGGTATCCGCGAGATGGTAGCATTTCATTGTCTAGCATGTTTAACTTTGGCTCGTGAACATAGAATCATTTTTGGAATATTTTCTCCGATCGTCTGAGGAAATGTGTTCTAGTTTTCCAATTCAGTGATTTCTAATAGATAAACGCGGTATGTGTGATTCTTGTTGAAGTTTGATAACGGCTTGGTAAAAACCTTTTGTGATCATGTGGTGGTGTATAACTCTGTGTAAATACTTTCTAGCTTCGTGGGGCCCGATTTCTAATAGGTGATATGTTCATTTTATACAGTGCATGTAAAAATCTTCTCATCGTTTCCTTCAGTGAGTGATATATGTTCCACGTGGTTGGTTCATAGAACAAAGCCTTCAGCTACCACTCCGTGCCCATCAGGCAAGTAACTATGCGGGTATCCTTCTGATTTTCACTAATATTTCGCATTCTTCTCTCCCCACCCATTTTAATTTTGTGTCTTCTACGACTGGTAGTATGCACTCTGTCTTAGTAATTCTCTCTGAGCCTTGTACAACCAACCTTCAATAGTTTCCTTATGTAATTGTATACATTTCTATGGGTTGCATTCTGTAATTCTAAATTTTATTGTTCCGACTTTGTAATTATTCCACCTTTACGAGTTTTTTTGACACTGGCTTCATCCGTGTCTGTAAGCGCTCCCTATCGCGTGTAGCTGCATTTCTTTCGCTTCCTCATGTAATTCTAATCATTTATATGGGTTGCATGTCGTAATTCTTATTTTTATTTCTCCGACTTCGTAATTATTTAATTTTCTGAGACAGGACCTTATCCGTTTCTGAAATGCCCTCTATCACGTGAAGCTGTATTTCATTCCCTTCCTTATACAATTCTAAGCATTTCTATGGGATGCATACTGTAGTTAATTTTCTTTATTTTTTAGAATCTGAATTTATTCAATTTTATCGGTTTTCGGAACCACGTGTGTCCGAGTTCCGATTTCCGGGGTTTGCAGCTAGTCGCTTGAGTTCACGCCACTTCTCATATAAAACCACTACCTAGATTGATTCCTGACAGACTTCAACCTCAGAATCCACCGTAATGAATACGATTTTCAACCACTTCACCTTCAGTGGAGTGCGTTCATGTAGCCGTGTGCGTTAGCGTATTTGCTCGCGGTCCATTTGGCAATAATGATGTGATTTAATTTGGCTATACACACGCACCATCTCAAAACAGGCAAGACAGACCAGAACCAGCTTCAAAGTGTTTTTGTATATTGTGTTTTGTGCTACTTCCGACTTGCTGAATTTCTGGGTACATGTTTTGTGTTTCTGTGGTGGAAGCTATGTTCTGATACAAGAATATTACCACATCATCGAAAGGCAGAACAAGAGAGTAAAACAAAGTTTATTGAAAGAATATGGAAATAACGTGGTACGACTTTTAAGATAGGTAGCCTGGTGCAGTGCTGCCCATTTGCTTCTTAAACTGTTGCTGATAAACACTACGTATTAATAATTGTAAATATAAGTCTTATAATACTATTTTTATAAATATCATTGTAAATAAAATGTTAAACCCTGAGACCGTTTGATTCTCCCAAGTCTCCTGAATCCATTAATATAATTATATTTGCCGCATGATCATTCCCTGATTTTTAGAATAATGTGTGTGGCTATATTGTGTTTCAGTTGCAATCTGTGATAGCCGCCTTCGCTAATCCAGGGCCGCCGTTTCCTGTTTCCGAGCAGATTAGGGTTTTCCTAACGACCTGTATTCCATTCATTAGGCCCAGACTGTTAGCCGGCCGCTTGGAGAACCCAACAGCTTGCCAAAACTTACTTTTCACATAGAAGCAATCAGCTTCCCCCTTTAACTGTAATGTCACATAGTCAAAGTTATTCTATGTGTATTAATTTCATCAGTGGGGTTTAAATCTGTTTGCGTTTATGGAATTCGCGATTGAGCACAGGATCGAGCCACGTTTAGAGCGGAAATAAATCGTGACAAAGCTGCAGAGAAATGTTCACCGAGTCTCCGATCCTCTGAAAGATGTTATCGTCGTCGCTGGGCGGAAAGGATTAAAAGTTCCTCATTATCGAAAAACGCCTCCGCCGTCCTTGCGAACGGAGCTACTCAGGGCACAACTTGGCTATTTACAAAAGTCATTACGCCTTCAACAGTGTCTCATTACTTCATGAATGTTAGCACTAATGATCACTTAAGACGGGCGCTCCTGGACCGGCCTGTATTCATCCCCCCAACCCCGCCTCCCCGTTAAGGAAAAAATTGCTTAAACGCGGGCAAATTTTAGGTGCGGAATGAAAAATGCGTTCAATATAGCCAGGAATTGTGAGACAGATCAGCCGTAACAAGTGGCGAGATGACGTAGCGTCGGCGCGTGGCGCTTTCTTTCATTAAGCATGATTAAGGACGGCGGAGCGTGGCCCTCATAAACAAAGCTCTCTACCTCTCTGGCGCCCAACGCGCAGCCGGCGGGGCTGCTTGCGTAGAACAGCGGACGTGTGCGAGAGGCGCGCAAACCATTCGGCGAACAACAACTAAGTTCCCAAAATTGCGTTTACATGAGTGGAGGAAAAAGTATTCATATTGCTTTGATAATATCATTTTTTTAGTGACTTTCTCTGACAAGCAGTGCACAGTCTACCTGAGGTTAAGGATGAGGAAATAAGACAAGAAATGTCCCACACTTTGCGTAGGGCTCGGCCATCGCGGGATAACATTTCTTCTGCGGAGAGAGCAGCTATTCGCTCCCTTAGGAATGATGATGAAGTTGTAATTTTACCAGCAGATAAGGGGAACGTTACAGTCGTTTTGACAGGGGATGATTACGCCCTTAAAATTGATTCCCTACTAAACGATCCAGTGTACGTAAGATTACGGAGTGACCCTACTGAAAGGATTAAGCGCAAGACTCTTTCATTTTTGAAACAAGTACATTGTCCGAGGAAATGCGCCAGAAGCTTCATCACGATGCTGCTGTTTCTCCTAGGCTGTACGGTCTTCCAAAAGTGGACAAGGAAGGGGTGCCGTTAAGCGCAAGACTCTTTCATTTTTGAAACAAGTACATTGTCCGAAGAACTGCGCCAGAAGCTTCATCACGGTGCTGCTGTTTCTCCTAGGCTGTACGGCCTTCCAAAAGTGGACAAGGAAGGGGTGCCGTTACGCCCTATAGTTTCTAATTTGGATGCACCCACATACAATCGGGCGAAGCATTTGGCGTCTATTCTCGGCCCATACGTAGGCATGTGTGAACACTACATCTCCAATTCGATGGATTTTATTAGACTGTTTAAGTCCTTGAAGCTGGGCCCTTCGAATTTTCTAGTAAGTTTTGACGTGGTATCCCTCTTTACACAGGTACCTTGCGAAGAGTCCTTGAGTCTAATTAGTGAAGAACTGGATGAAGAGGTGGTGAAGCTCTGTCGTCATGTACTGACACCCACGTATTTTTCTTTTGATGGTAACTTCTTTGAGCAAAAGGACGTAGTGGCCAGGGCACTGAGAACTTCAGAGTTGAAACCAACGTGTTTTTGGAGGTACGTTGACGACACCTTTTTCATCTGGACTCATAGACGTGCTAAGCTCGATTGATTTTTGGACCATTTTAACTGCCTTCACGCAAACATCAGATTTACTGTGGAGGTCTAAAGTGATGGGAAACTTCCATTTTTAGATGTAATGGTTTATAAAAAGCCGGCCGCGGTGGCCGAGGGGACTGAGGCGTTCCAGTCACGGCCTGCACGGCAACTACGATCGGGGGTTCGAATCCCCCCTCGGGCATGGATATTTGTGCCGTTCTTAGGATTAGCTAGTTCATAAGTAATTTGTAAGTTTAGGGACTGATGACCCCATAGTTAAGTCCCATAAGCTGTAGAAACATTTGAATACTTTTTGAATTGTTTATAAAAAAATGATGGCATCCTTGGACATAGTGTTCATCGAAAGCTGACACATACTGACCGGTATTTGCATGCCAGTTGTTGCCATCCACAATACCACACTTGTGCAGAAAGGCGTACAGTATTCTGCAGCATCCAGTTTCAATAAGCTGCCACAAAAACTAAAGTTTCTTAGCACTAACCCACAAGCTTTCAAATCTAAATTGAAAAGTTACCTCATGGCTTTTATTCTGTCGAGGAACTCCTAGAAATGTTAAACAATTGAGCTAATTCAGTTTTTTTCTTTATTGATTCTTTTCAATTTGTGTAAAAATTCATGTATTGACTTGTTCCATGACCATGGAGTCTCACTCCTCAATTGGATCCCATGGAACAGAAAACCATATTATTATTATTATTATTATTATAACGGCGTCCTTAGAACTCTGGTACGCAGTGCATATGCCATTTCAGATGCGGACTGTTTACCATCGGAACTGGAACATCTGACAACTGTTTTTAAGGAAAATGGCTACTCTGAAAAACAGATTCGCCGTGCTATGGAGTTTGGACCATCTCCAGAAGTGCACGAAGAGGAGTATAGGGCTCTAGCCTTTATTCCTTACACTAGGGGCGTTTCTTTTAAAACTCAAATTTTAAAAAGTTCTAACATCAAGACTGTTTTCCGCCCGCCTTGCAATATTAGGGCACTGCTTGGCTCCGTCAAACATGACCTCGGACTGGCATTTAGAAGATGTCGTGTCAGTGTGGCAAGGCAGACATTGGTCGTACAATTCGAACTGTGCAAGATAGATGCGTGGAACATTGCCGCCATACGAGAGTGTTGCAGCTGGAAAAATCGGCGGTAGCAGAACACTGGTTTTTTATCTCTTTTTTTTTTTCATTTTTTTTTCATTCCTCACCCTGAGAGGGTGAGGCGAACTGCTTGAGAGGTGCTTATGCTCTTTCCAGCCTTGAGAGGGTTCCCACACGTGTGGGAGGTCTTGTTTCTTTATTAGGTCATTTCTTTTGCATGGTGTATGGGCTATTTTTGCCTATGTTTTCTTGTGAAAAGGGGGAGGGGAGGCTTGTCCCAATTGGGAATATTCCGTGGGCATGGGAGCAGTTCCAGTATTCACCTTACAGCCAACAGGAAACCACGGAAACCTGGGCCAGAGCTGCTGATGGTAACCACCTTGTATGTCGGTGTGCTTGTGTGTTGTGTTTGGTGTTGGCTTCTCGGGGTCTCCTTCGGCGTTGGCCGTGGTGTCCCCTCTTTTCCTTTCTGTCTTCTTCTTCTTGAAACCGCTGCAGGGCTTCTGTTGTGACGTCGTCTCGAGGAGGATCACCATACTCTTCTTGAAGATGGTGTGGGACATACTCCTTCCAGTAAAGCTTGTGGAAGATCTTCCTGTGGGGCCACTGTCCATCAGCCTTCTCTTGGTTGAAGCGTTCTGTGTCCCAGTTGAAATCATCGCGCGTTTGGAGCTGATGTTTCCAATTTAGTACCTCCTCCGTCATCACGATTTGGTTCGTCGTCTTCTTTGTCTTCTTTGCTGAGGGGACAGCCTCTTCTGTCTGCGTCCCTTCCTCTGCATAGTCGATGGTGCCCGTTTGTTTGGCCAGTGTTCGCGTCTTCAGGTGGGGCGTCTGCGACCACCTGTCTTCTTTCTTCGCTGTTCTCTCGGCGGCGCCCTCCACCATGGTTCCCGCGTCTTGTGTCGTCTTCCGCTGCTGTTGAAGCAGCAGAGACTCACGCAGACGGAGACATGCTGCCTCCATCTCTGTGTGGAGAGCCATGCAGGATCTTGAATCTGCTTCATTGATGGCCGCCTCTACTCTGTTGTTGTCTTCTTCACGGAGCGCGCCGTCGCTGCCTTCTGCCACTGCAGCCTCCTCGGTCTCGTGGCGGCCGGTCGCTGTTTAACGGAGGCACACAATGCGATATATGATGAGACCCACATAGTAGCCACTCCGGTTTCTGGAACAGTGTTTACAGAGAAGCCAATGAAGTCAGGTTGATGGACAATTTAATAAATAGAGACATGGGGTTTCCTCTTCGTAGGACATGGAATCCATTGTTAAATAATAACAAATTCCAATGTTCGACCCGGCTTCCAGTACCTTGAAACGTGTATGTTGCTTGTGTTATCGTGGTGTAAGGGTTTAGGTGTGACCGTTCATTGCCCATTAAACATGACATCTGATAAATTAAAGCAAAGCACCTAACCCTGCACCGTAATTTGCACACCTGCAGATTTATTTTAATATCTAATAAGTTATTTTTTAGTGCAAATTTATCTTTAACATAGGTCGCCACTGTATTTTATTTAAAAACACAGAAAAATTAACTGAGCCAATCCTAACCGTCGAATGGCGACAAATCAACATCTCACAATGATATATTAATACACACGAAAACATAACCCACCAAAATAAGTGAGGGGTTTTAATGAGATAAAACAATTCCAAAATAAATGATTATATTTAACAACAAAGGTAATATAGCCTAACAAAAATCAAAGCTTGTGACCAGTTGTCAATGTCAACATATACAAAGTTCGAACATTAATTAATAGAACACTTAATACGCAATTACTTAAACAAGGCTGAAAAAGACTGGCTATATCTATAGATAGCAATCATGAATGCAACTAGTTTGTAGCTGAAACAAGTCACGATTACTAACGAGTGCCCAGTCAGGGATCGGGATTGATCAAGCAATGTACTATACCCAAATAGGAGTCATGCAGAACTCGCAGCAGCAGCGTCGTTGGCAGTCACCAGGGTCAGCGGCGGGCGGTGCTAAACGTGGAGTACACCTACAAATTACGCGAAAGACACGGAGTGGCGATATTTACCTTTATTGTATGCGCTTGCGGAAGCGACACACGATAAGCAAATAACCGTGTCATCGGTAAGCCAGACTAACTGTCCTCGCGGATGGCGATGCCACACAAAATGAAGGTTCAAAGTGTGGTATCAACAGACCAAAACTCTGAAAAATAATCAGTTCCCGACCGACCAAAGTGGTGGAAAAATACAAGTCCAAACTGAACACTTAGAAAATTTTCGCGACACCCCGGCGGGTTAGCACTAGGCCACCTGGATATAGACGGGCATGCGCATCAATTGCTGCTATAGCGGCAGCTCCAGCCGCCATTTTGGTTCCAGGCGGTGATAGCGTGAGCATGTGGAAGGCGGAGTTTTTCTGCTGTTATTGCTTTCTAAAGTCGCTTGTTTCATTTCTAATACACATACCCCGAAGAAAATATATATTTGTATCAAAAATTGCTCTCGTCGTCATAAGCTATTGTAATATGGTTTGACAAATAGTTAAATATGTTTTCCGGTATTTGCCCACCTGGGTGTGTATTGTGAGCAACTCTTTCGCATTCGACAGCTCACTTTTGTGGGATACCACATGCACTATCAAAGCTGCGCGAACATCCAAGAAATCTCCGTTTTCGAATGCCATAAATTTGCTCCAGAATAGGCCTACACTCTCAAGTTGCTACTTTTTTACGACGTATTTTTTCTGTCTTTCCGTAACGTGTTCCCTGTTTTTAAGACGAACCGTTCAACCGATCAGCACCAAATTTTACTGACATGATTGTTGGCCGCCAGAGAACAGAACCACCCCTTTTCAAATTTTTCGGACAAAAAATACTGTAGTAAAACCAAAAAAAGCCGTTTGTAATATAATTGTAATTGCAAACGAACCGTTCATCTGACACGAAAATTGAATAACCTAATTGCTTGAGGAGAAAACTCTCTACAACTTACCTCCCTTATGTTTTCTTTCATATCTCGTATCGTTTGGGACATATTTGCAAAAGTAACGGAGATTTGACACCCTCCATTGAATTAACGTAAACCAGACGTTCGGAGATGTCACGTGACATTCCTCGCGTATTTGATGATTTTCTTATTGTAACTTACACGTTGTCATTTCAAAGCAACGGCACACTGAGGAATTAACAAAAACACATCGTTCTTCGTACGATAAATGATAATCTAATGTCTACAAATGCCATATTAATATCAGTTAATGACGGCCATCAATAGTATGAGATTAAAGAACCCATGTTTCGATTTAGAGCCTTAGTGTAGTGGGCAAGGTGCTGGACTATGATGCGAAAGGTCGGTGGTTCAAAACCTGCCACTACCTAATTTTTTTTCCTAAAAGGGTTTCAGACACTCTTATTAATTAATTAATTATTATTTAGATAATTATTTTTGTCCAAAATGTTTGCAAAAACTTATAAAACTACAAATCTAAAGTGGGCCGTAAAACACGTCAGTGCGTTTTTTTCATAAGTTATAATTAACTTTTGAAAATGCATTGTATCTTTTGTAAAAAAAAAAAAAAAAAAAAAAAAAAAAAAAATGGTTAGAACGGCAGAAGTACAAGCCATTATTTTCATGTTTTAAATCGAAAGTTTCCTCACAATTTTTCCAAGATTTATCACCATTTGAACTTTCCCTGAACATCCACAAAAGTGACATGAACAATTTCCTGGACATGTGTGCGTGATGTGCCCACCCTTTCCGCCCACTATCGAGCCCATACTTACACTATCTGATACAGCTGCTGGATCTAAAATACGTATGATTTAAATATGGTTTATATTAAGAGGTAAGTGATACGAAGTTCACCGAGGCATCTAGTCGGTCCGGCAATGCTTCGCAGTTGCTAATATGTATGTACTCTTGCTTAGAACGTCAAATGTTCAAAATTGTACCACAATCGTACGAATGACATTGGTATCCCCAAGAAAAGAGCTGTTTCAGTTTTCCAAACATTTTCCTATTGTATGGCCTACTATTCCAAACTTTTACTTCACTCAAACCTTCCTCTCGCTTTGAACATCGAGTGTGCAAAATTTTATCGCAATCAGATGAATAATATTAATATTTCATAGAAAAATCTCTATTTTTCTGAATTTTCCAATTATCCGGGAAACTCTTACAAATTTTTGTCATAAGAACGTTACTCTTGCTTTGAACGTCAAATATGTAAATTTTTTTCGCAATCAGACGAATGATATTGACATCCCATTGAAAAAGCTTCTTCAGTTTCTCGTGAATTTTCAAATTTTCCGGGGAACTTTTCCAAATTTTTGGTTCATAAGGACGTTCATCTTTCGTTGAATGTCAAATGATCAAAATTTTATCGCAATCGGATAAACGGTTCTCAACTTAGTGTTGAGTACATTTGTAAACACATTGAAAAAGGAACTTGGTTCGAATTTTGCGAAATTCCTTATTAACTATCCCTATTGTTTTCATTGAAAACTTTTCCAAGACCGTAATGAAGAAAACCAAACAAAATACCTCTCCGTCGAGCGAATAGTTAGTTATAGTGCTGATTTCAATCAAAAACACATTGAAAAACGCACTTTCAGGTTTTCTCAAATTTTCAAATTTTCCGGTAGATTTTCTAACAAATTTATTTCATACAAACCTTGTCCTGTCGAGCCGTAGTCAAGTGGTGCTCTTACAAACATGTAGCAATTGATTTTTATTCATAGAAAAAAATCGCTTTCGGTTTTTCCTAAATTTTCCTACTTTCCTGGTGGCTTTTTCAAAATTTTGTTTGATGCGAACCTTCCTCTTGCTTTCAACATGATCTGTGCAAAACGTTATCGTAATTGGACGAAGGGTATTGATAGCGCACTGGAAAAAGCTATTTCAGTTTTTCCCGATTTTCCTCTTTTCCGGACAACTTTTCCATATTTTATCACCGTTTAAACGTTCCCTGGACTTACACGAATATATCAAGACTAAAATTAGCCAAATCGGTTCAGCCGTTCTTGAGTTTTAGCGAGACTAACGAACAGCAATTCATTTATATATATATATATATATATATATATATATATATATATATATATATATATATATATATATATATAATATATATGTAATTATGTCTTTACGTAGCTTTAGTTTAATCTCAGTTTATATTTAATATTAATATAATTTTACTCAATAAATAATGGTGAAGAATATTTTAAATTCTGCATTTAGGAAGATAGATTTTGACTAATACAATGAAGATGAGAGAAGATATAAACAGTTAGTGCAACATTACACAACGCCTGACGACTGGAAATGTTAAAATGTTTGTAAAGCTATGGTACCAAACTGCAGTCGTCATGAGTACTTAGACTTACAAACCACATAATGTTGAGGACAACACACACACACACACACACACACACACACACACACACACACACACATGCCCAAGGGAGGACTCGAACCTGCGACAGGGACGAGCTGCCCAGTCCTTATGGTGCACAGCCATTCCCGCGCATCTTTCAACTTATGAGAACTAAGCCAACAGTCATCATCGGATTGGGAAGAAATAACATATGGTGTCCCACAAGGATCCATCTTAGGGCCATTGCTTTTTGTTGTATACATTAATGACCTCTCATCAGTTACACTACTAGAAGCAGAGTTCGTTTTGTTTGCCGATGATACAAGTATTGCAATAAAAAAGTACATCAAGCATAGTTATAGAAAGGTCTGCTAATGCTATTTCCATGAACATTAATAAATGGTTTAAAGACAACTCATTGTCATTAAACGTTGAAAAGAATCACTACATGCAGTTCAGAACATGTAAGAGATTTCCCGTCAGCATATGCATTAAGTATGAAGAAGAGCAGCTAGAAGAGATTGACAGTATTAAATTCGTGGGATTTCAGCTTGATAACAAATTTAGTTGGGAGGAGCACACCACAGAACTGCAGAAACGACTCAACAAATCTGTATTTTCAATACGAGTGTTATCAGACATATGAGACATAAAAATAACAAAGCTTGCATACTTTGCTGACTTTCATTCCCTAATGTCATATGGTATAATATTTTGGGGCAACTCTTCAAGTCAGTCAAAAGTCTTCAGAGTCCAAGAACGTGTAATACGTATTATTTGTGGAGTAAATTCACAGACGTCCTGTAGAAGTCTCTTCAAAGAACTGGGTATATTAACTATTGCCTCTCAGTATATTTATTCCTTAAGGAAATTTGTCATAAATAATATATCTCTTTTCCCAACAAACAGCTCAGTTCATATATACAATACTAGGAATAAAAATGATCTACACAAGGACTTAAAAGCAATTACTTTAGTTCAAAAAGGGGTCCATTACTCAATAACACACATTTTCAATAATTTACCATCAAGTATACAAAATTTAGCTGCAAATAAAGATCAGTTTAAGAGGAACCTAAAAGACTTTCTAGTGGCCAACACCTTCTACTCCATTAGTGAATTTCTAAATTATACCAAATGATGCATGTATCGGTATTCATACTATATTAGTATTGTTGTATTATCAGCTATATATAAAAAAACCTTAAAATGTATGTGTATTTATATTATTAGTATTATCTATTATTCAACTTGTACATTTTGTTTCTTGACATGTTCCACGTCCACGAGGATCTCCTCAACATGGATCTACGGAACGAAAAACTAATCTAATCTAAGAACAATTAATGTGTTAATAAGACCTTGTCTGATATGTTGTCCATGTCATGCCAATAAAGCCGTAAAGCCGTACGAGCGGTCAGCCTTGAGTCCGCGGCTTTCTTCAAAGGTACGTTGGAGGCTGGGGACCGGTCTGGTTAGTGGTTGTATGCCGCGCTTCGCTCTTTACCTGCCTCATCCGCCAGCGGAAGTTTTATACTGGACGTTTGTTGCTGTCCGCCTGCTACCGGTGTGGCGCCGTTGGTTTAACGGAATGTAGCCGTCGCTGAGGCGGAGACACCGTTCGATCTTCACAGCAACTCGGTAGCTCCCGTCTGTTAACTTGGCGGAATACCGAGAATTTGGACATCTAATATATAAAGCAGAGTGTCCGTATATTTGTACGTGTTCCATACAAATCTACAGTTTTCTGCCAATGTTTATGACATTTTGTACACGTAAGCTTCAATCCATGAGGACGGTCGCCCTGAGTATAAGAATCACATACAACAATGAGTTCACGAGATATGACATCATAAACAACAAGATGCGCGAAAAACTGCTGCTTATTTTCTCCTAAACCACTGGATCGAATTCAACCAAATTTGATACACACATTCCTTACCATGAGGTAACAATAGCTGCAGGGTTAAGAATCACATACGACACATAGTTAAGAAGATATTACGTCATAAACAATAGGAATCGCAAAAAAAAACAAAAAAAACAAAAAACTGTCACATAATGCGGCGAGACTTTATGGATACGCTATATGGGAAAGAGATTGCTTAGCGACTTGCAACAAACTTTAAGCATAATTTAAAACCTTTATTAAACTTTTTCTCCCTGATAACTGTACCATAATAATGAAAGGAAAAAAGTTTCTCGCTTACTACTTTTCTAAAGCTACGGCTTTCGGTATGACGTTACAATTTATAACTTCTACATTACGAATTGTTTTCGCTGGAAATTTTACAGACAGTATACACGCATATAGTTGTGTGTACCTTCTAAATTGTATCACGGTACGACGGGTAGTTCATGAGACATGAGCACATAAACAGTAACGTTTATGAAAAACCGCCCCATCAAGCACCAAGTTTTAATCTATTACTTCTTTACTACTACTTGTACACCCAAGAGATTTTACAGACATACAGCCCTTACAAAAATGAATATATACCTGAAAAATGCAGGAATAAATAAATAAATAAATACCCGGGCAACGCCGGGTTTTCAGCTAGTTAGTTATATTGCTGGGACCACCAGGCTGGGTGAGAAAGCAAAGCAGTGTGTGCTCTACACAGTGGGTGGGTCCCACAGAGAGCTGTATACAGCGGTGTCCTGATGGCGGCAGCTGATTATTTTATTGCAGATTTTCTAAAAATCTAGCTGGACTACTTGACCAAGTGTGGGTACTCCGACAGGTTTCGGGAGGAATGTGTTTTAGCTGGCGAGAAAGCGCGCCATTGGATGTGGCTGTCCTCACGGCTGCCGTGTTTTTTGGTGAGGAGCAGAGTGAGGAGAAACGGAGGACACTCGGATGAGTACCGGTGATCGGAAAGGTTCTACGGCGTAGTGCTAACTAGGGCACCTGGATATAGACGGGCATGCGCATCCGCCATTTTTGTTCCTTCGCTTCGACGCGCGATTGTAGAATAGGACAGTCAATACGCTTTCAGCATGGTGCGCTGTGCAGCTCCGAATTGTTCTAATCGTTCAGAATATGGTTTTGGTTTTCTTTTTTGTTTCCAATGAATCCTGAAGGGCGTAAAATATGGTTAATAAATTTTCGTCGTGACAAATGGATACCAACAAGGTGTTCAAAACTATGCGAGGTGGGTTGACTTTGATTTGGGTTGACTTATTTGTAGTTATGCACAATTTCTACACATTGTAAACGACAGGTTTCAATTTTTTTTTCTTTTTTCAGCGAAGGATTCGACGCCACGCACTAATACAGTAGCAACATTTAGACAAGAACAATACTAATTACTTTTAAATGATACACACTGTTTTTACTAGTTATAATGGCTCATACGCCTCATAACGATGTTTGCAGCTACTGCGATGTTAATTTTAGTTACAGCTACTGCGATGTCAATTTTAGTTACAGCATCGGCGGCGTAATTTGCTAAGGTTGGCAAGAGAATGTTCTCTTTAGGAGGATAATTAATTTACTGACCAGACAAGTATACATACAAGAAGATTGTAAACATGAAAAATTATTTTCTCTCATTCTACTTATTCGAGTTTTCAAAGAGCATTCAAAGGTCGTTGCCAACATCAGTACACTACGCCGCGAGCCCGTAAGTAAAACATGGTGATATATTTTGTGCATTGAAAAAGTATTTTATATGAATTCTGAAAAATAGACGGACGGACAGACAGACAGACATACATCCAAAAATCGCCGTTATTTTTGCAAATATCTTTGAAACGCTACGAGATATGAAAAAAAAAAAAAACATAAGAGAGCAAAGTTGTAGAGAATTTTCTCCTCTACAAATTTTGTTATTCAATTTTCATGTCTGATGAATAGTTAAGCTGTTATTTACATTTAAATTTCGAGCTGTCAAAAGACGATCGCAAAGGCCCACTTTAAGTGTTACTACCGTAACCTAAAGTGGGCCAATAGTTAAGAAGTCCAAGAGTACATAGCTTTTCCAGAGAGTAATTACTGTTCGATATTTCGCTTTATATACTTCAAATCAAAGTATATCTTGAATTTCACATTTTCTAAAGTATCAAGCTATCTCCACACCAGATTTGGTCAATAGATTCAGTGGTTTATGTAATGATAAGTAGTCAAATCGGTTCAGCTGTTGTCGAATTTTAGCGAGACTAACGAACAGCATTTCATTTTTATTTCTGACCACATACGGGTTCAGATTGTGTAAAGCGAACTTTACTCTTTCAAAGTATATTTTTGAACGCACCCAGCAACAACCAAATCATTACTTTAGATGTTTTAAATCTAATTTTCCTCGCAATTTTTCCATATTTTATCATCGTTTAAACCTTCCCTGAACATTCACGAATGCGACATGAACATAATACTGGACATGTGTGCGTGATTTGCCCACTCTTTCCGCCCACAATCGAGCCGATACTTAGAGTATCTGATGCCTTTATAAAGCTACAGAATTTAAAATACATATGATTTGAATTAATATGGTTTATATTAAGAAGTAAGTTATACGAAGTTCACCCGGTCATCTAGTTTTCATAATAATTCTAATTACGTTATGTATAATTAACCCTTATATGTTATGAGATACAGATCACTTTGTATCAGACAATCCATTAGTAACACCAATCGACATTTAACCTTGAATGATATTTCCTATTCACTTACGCAATGACATCAACTACACCACAGCCGGCCGCGGTGGCCGAGGAGACTAAGGCGCTCCAGTCACGGTCTTCACGGCCGCTACGGTCGGGGGTTCGAATCCCTCCTCGGGCATGGATATTTGTGCCGTCCTAGTTTGTAAGTAGTTCATAAGTAGTTTATAAGTTTAGGGACTGATGACCCCGTAGTTAAGTCCCATAGTCTTTACAAACATTTGAACATTTTTTGAACTACACCACATCACAAATAAACCATAGATCTCACAGCACGGAATAAATTCGAAGTTGCAACAGGATTCAACAGGGTAAAGGGCACCAAAATTGGTAATCCCGGGGTCTATCATCAAATAGCACCAAGTTCATATTTACTAGCATCTGCGTACAATTCTATATGTGCTCTTTCGTCTTATAGACGAATTACATGATCAGTCGTACGAGTTCTTGTCGACTCATGAGCGTCATATTCAGTTATTTCGATGAAGTACCGTTGCAGAAGATCAGTTTTAGCAACAATAAAAACAAAATGTTAAGCTTATGGGACTTAACTACGGGGTCATCAGTCCCTAAACTTACAAACTACTTATCAACTACTTACGAACTAGGACGGCACAAATATTCATGCCCGAAGGGGGATTCGAACCCCCGACCGTAGTGGCCGTGCAGACCGTGACTGGAGCGCCTCAGTCTCCTCGGCCACCGCGGCCGGAAACAATAAAAACAGTGGGAGGTACGTGCAGCCTACATGAAGAACCACTATCCCCCATCCAGCTCCTCCAATCATAGAGCCTTTTCTTAGTTATATCTGGTCTTAATCTTGTCTAATACAGCATTATAAAATTGTGTAAGATCCGACTTGTGCATATATGGAAACGTTCCTCTCCCAGGGTTAGCGACGATGGAGCCACCTGGTGGCAGGTTCATGTAAAATTAACGAGTGCCTACACTTCTTTTTCTAGACTCTATGGTGCTATATTGTGCGCATGACAGTCACGCGCTACAGGCCTTAGCGTCGTCAATGGTGCGATGGACGACGGACATGGACAACCGAATGCAACGTTTTTTTTTTTTTTTTTTTTTTTTTTTTTTTTTTTTTTTTTCTGAAAGAATTCCTAGATAACAGAAAGCGGCAGGTCATTCTCAATGAAGAGCAGTCTTCCGAAGTAGGAGTTAGGTGTGCCACAGGGGAGTGTCGTGGGTCCGTTAAATGACCTTGCGGATAACATCGGAAGTTCACTGAGGCTTTTTGCGGTTGTAACAATGGAAAATTGTATTGAGATGCAGGAGGATCTGCATCGAATTGACGCATGGTGCAGGGAATGGCAATTAAAGCTCAATGTAGACAAGTGTAATGTGCTGCGAATACACAGAAAGAAAGATCCTTTATCATTTAGCTACACTATAGCAGGTCAGCAACTGGAAGCAGTTAATTCCATAAATTATCTGGGAGCAGTCATTAGGAGGGATTTAAAATGGAACGACCATATAAAATCAATCGTCGATAAAGCAAATGCCAGACTTAGATTCATTGGGAGAATTCTAAGGAAATGCAGTCCGAAAACAAAGGAAGTAGGTTACAGTACACTTGTTCGCCCACAGCTTGAATACTGCTCACCGGTGTGGTATCCGTACCAGGTGGGATTGGTAGAGGAAGTGGAGAAGATCCAACGGAGAGCAGCGCGCTTCGTTACAGGATCATTTGATCATTGTGAAAGCGTTACGGAGATGATCGCTAAACTCCAGTGGAAGACTGTCGCTCGGTACGGACTTTTGTCGAAGTTTCGAGAACTTACCTTTTCTGAGGAGTCTAGCAGTATATTGCTCCCTCCTACGTATATCTCGCGAAGAGATCGTGAGGATAAAATAAGAGAGATTAGAGCCCACACAGAGGCATACCGACAATCCTTCTTTCCGCGAACAATACGTGACTGGAATAGGAGGGAAAATCGATAGTGGTACTCAAGGTACCCTCAGCCACACACCGTCGGGTGGCTTGCGGTGTATGGTTGTAGATGTAGATGAATCCCATTCTTTCTAGGGTGTAATTGGATTTCACTATCGCATACCCCCACAAGCGTTACTTGTCTGAAGTGTTGGAGCCTATTGTCCTCCCATTCATTCAAAGCTTGCTGACGGTCACATCGGAAGAAGATAATGCACGACCACACGTGATACGCCATATTGAAGACTTTTTTTGTCACCCGTAAGTGCTGCCTTGGCCTCTAAGTTCTCCGATACCCTCGCCTATCCAAAACGTCTGGTCGATTATTCTAGTGGCCCGGGACACGCTGCTCGCTGCTATAGTACACCAACTCTTACAATATATTGAAACATTATTGACTGAGGTACTCCAACAATACATCCAGAGAGTTTTTTATTCAATGCCACGGCTTAGTGACATCTAACAATGGCGGCAACACCCATTAATAATTTAATTAAGTTACTCATTTTAAATCGCGTTGCATTTTCAAGCTTGTTATCTGTTTACAACGCGTTTCGTTACAAATAAATTTGGCTGTAATATCTTCACTCGTTGTTGGTGTTGCAATTTGGATGTGCAGCGGTGTAATTCCACGTGGCTTTCCGCGAATAAACCACATCACAAATCACTTTTATCCTACGAAGTGACTTAATACTCTGAATTCCTAGTCAGCTCTTTAGCATTTTTGAGACAATTTATGGGCGACGCAGCCGCACGCGACCGTTTCTTACTTAGCCCCAATAACGCCTCTCGGCTCACAAGCCAGCGCGTGACCAGTGGCGCTAGGTCACTGTTGACGTTAAGTATGACAATGCTGCCGCCAGGAAAGGTGCGCTCAGCTTCGAAAATCCTGGAAACCAGCAATGAGTAAGGAGTGCAATATTATTATGCCATAATAACACCAAAGATGGGAGTATTTACCACACTCGCCACTAACTTGTCACTTCATGTGTATATCCAGGCAGCCTGCCTTCAGAGGCGGCATGTGTTCAATTACTCGGACCATCAGTAATTATCGGGAAAGGTCGATACTACTTTGTTGATGTGGTAATTAGTCCTTAGACTGGTTTGATGCAGCTGTCCACGCTACTCTATCCTGAAAAAGAACGGCCACCTACATCCTTTTGAACGGGACTACTATATTCATCTCTCCGTCCCCCTCTACAATTTTATCCCGCACATTGAAATACAATGCTAAATTGACGATTCCTTGATGTCTCAGAATGTGTACGACCAAGTCCTGTGTCTTAGTCAACGTTTTTCATAAATGGGCCTGCAGCAGTGAGTATATCGTAATATGACATTTTTAATAAATACAATAACCTTTACTGCTGCTTATTAGCTTTATTTAATTGTCTACTACAGCTGTTTCGCCGTATTTGGCATTGTCAAATGATTTTCCATTTATTGCTAATAAACACACAGCATCTGTACCTCTATATGATTTTTATAGGTACCTTTCTTAGAAAGTCGTTTTTAGTAATTTTTAATGTAATGACTTTCTTGTTTTACTAAAGAAAACAACAAGACAGTCATTACATTAAAAATGACTAAAAAACGACTTTCTAAGAAAGGTATTAGCAACAAATGGAAAATCACTTGACAATGCCAAATACGGCGAAACAGCTGTAGTAGACAATTAAATAAAGCTAATAATCAGCAGTAAAGGTTACTATATTTATTAAAAATGTCACATTACGATATGCCTGAAATTTCTTTTCTCCCCAGTTCTGTTCAGCACTTCCTTGTTATTTACACGATCTACCCACAAAAATCTTCAGCATTTGTCTTTAGCACCACGTTTCAAATGCTTCTATCATCTTTCTGTCTTCACTCCTTATCGCCCTCCTTTCACTCCCGTACAATAGCACACTCAGACAAATGCTTTCAGAAAGGTATTCCTAACATTTAAAATAATCTTGGATGTCAATTTCAGAAATGCTTTTACTACTACCACTGCATCTGCTACATAAATTCTCCATGCATTTCAGTGCATGACACAACTTTCGTAGAATCGTTTTTATGATATTACTCTGCCGCTCGATTCACTAATAGCATACGGGAAAAAGAAACATCTAAATATTTTAATTTTCGATATGATTTCTCTTATTTTATTATGATGATCATATCTCTCTATGTAGGTGGTTGCTAAGAAAATGTGTTCGCATTCGGAAGAGCGAGTTGGTGAAATCAATTTCGCAAATAAATCTCACCTCAACGAATAACTCCTTTCTTTAAATGTTTTCCACACGATTTCCTGCATCACTTTTCTGACACCCCTATATCGCGATAATACGAAACGAGCTGCCATTCTCTGAACTTTCGGTATATCATCCATCAGTTACACTTCCGGAGATCTAAAAATGTGCAGCAATACTCCAATATAGGATCCACAATTGTAATGTAGGCAGTTTCCTTAGTAGAACTGTCACTTTTTCTGCTCTGCCAAAGAACTGTAGTTTTGGTTCGCCTTCCCTACAATACTTCTGTGTGTTCTTTCCGATTTAAGTTGTTCGTAATTGTTATTCCTAAGTGTTTAATTAAATTTGCGGCCTGTATATTTGACTGATTTATCGTGTAAACGAAGTTTAACGTTTTTTTGTTTTTTGTTTTTTAGTTTTCATGTGGATGACTTCACACTTTTCATTATTTAGGGTCAATTGTCAATTTTTGCACCATGTAGATATCTACATTATTTGTACCTGCCTTTGATCTTCTGGTGACTGTACTTACTGATATACGAGAGAATCATCCGCGGAAAAGTCTAAGCGAGCTGTTCATATTGTCTCTAAATCGTTTATAAAGACAAGGGATAGTAGGGGCCTTATAACACTTTCCTGGGGGATGCCAGATATTACTTCCGTTTTACTCGATGACTTTCTGTTAGTTACTATGCCTTTTCTGACAGGAAATCGCATATCCAAACACATAACTGTGTCGATAATTCATTATCACGCAATCAGAAGACGCTAGGCGCACAGCTTCGTGCACCGATAAGGGAGCGGCAACTTTTATCTGAACCCAGATCTGAGGGTCAATTCCTCTCATAAAAAACATCTATCGTTCGACACTCAGCTTCCTCTAATAAGACACTATTTCTAACTACATCTTTGCCAAGGTGATATGTTTTACACGATACTGCACGTATACGTTCAGCAAAGGCTTTAATGTCTTCGTCCGGATTTTGGTGTAGGCTGAACAATTTGCCGCAATAGTAACTAGCATTACGCTTGTCGGAGTACCGTTCGATCAAACCATTTGCTAAATCCTCAAACCTTCTTGCATTGCTCAGGGCCTTTAAGCGTCCTACATTTAGCGTAAATTCGTCAGGCCAAGCACAAAGTTTACTAGTGTCCCGGATATTTCGAAGAAACGTGTTCACATTTTCAGTCGACTTCTCGGAATATCGTGTCAATCTTTCCATTTTTTCGCGTTAAAAAAAAAAAAAAAAAAAAAAAAAAAAAAAAGCCATTAACCTTAAGCGGAGAAAATAACCTTGTGTGGCATTAGACTAATGATGCTGTACAGATTTGAAGTACTGGTATACTGTGCTCATACTTCTTAAAGTGTAAATTTGATATGTGAATTGGTTTTCAATGAATAGTATTTCCACCAATGACTGAATGTATAAATTAATATATAACTATCAAATATTAACATAATATGTTAGGTACACGGTCGAATGTTAAAAATTGTAGTTACAGACATTTCCTCGGAAGAGTTATGTACAATCCGAATTAATCGGGATTGGATGAATATTACTTTCATCCTGAGAATAAACACATTCCACCACAGGGTTAAGTGAATTTATCGCACCTTGTGGGCTGAACTCGTAACATTCAATGTAACCACTGCTTCTATGAACTAGGGCTGTGAAAGAGTCACCGTGTCTCCCTTTTAGGTCCGACTCACTTCCTCCCTGGCCGCCCTGGAAAGAGCCTTTTCTTCTCTCCCAGTTATTTTAATTTGCTTTCTCCCGGCGTCTGCGTGTCTTAAAGCCCCCTAGACTCGGGACTGCTCCCGGAGAAAGAACGTGTTCCATTAACAGGGATTTGGTGGCCTGTTTTCTGCTCCGGAAGACTTTTCCGATACCGAAGCGCACCTCCTGTCTTCTGTTCTCTGTCCGCCGCTCTCCAGACCGTATACTAAATTTTAAAATTACCTAATTCCTTTAGAAGTGAGAGATAAACCATAGGGATTATGTGAATTATTAATCAGTTTTAGCGGAACATTCGGAGGTCCGTCATTTTTAAAACTTTTCCCATATAATCAATTAGTAGTTGTTGCCTACTAAAGTCTACTCCCAGATATTTTGTGGATTAAATGCTTCCAGTGTTTGTCCTACTATTGCGTAGTTATATATTAAGAAACCTTTCTATCAATGTAAACTTAGAATTTTACATTTTTTAATGGCGAGGCTGAATCAACACTGCTTACAAGATGCGTCAATATCTTGCAGACACTCCTGCAGTTTGCTTCTCTTTTCCAATGTCGCGACTTCTAGATACATCACGGCATCATCCGCAGAAAGGCTCACTGAACATCCGATGTAATCCATTTACAATGACAACAGATGCTGACGGGTATCTCCCTCGGCCATGGATGATTGTGCCGTCTTTAGTATAAGCTAGGTCATAAGTAGTTTGTAAGTTTAGGGACTGATGACCCCGTAGTTAAGTCCCATAAGCTCTACAGACATTTGAACATTTTTTTGAGCTGACGGGTATTCGTACTACTAGCTCATTATTTTAATAAGCCAGTACTATGCAAAGAAGAGAAAGCTGAAAAGTGGAAGGAATATATAGAAGACCTGCACAAAGGAAACAAACTTGAAGGCAGTATTCTAGAAATGGAAGACATGAAGAAAATTTGATAGGAGATACTATACTGTGAGAAGAATTCGACAGAGCACTAAAACATTTGAGTAGAAACGAGGCCCCTGGAGTAGATGATGTTTCGTCTGAACTGCTATCATCGTTAGGAGAACCAGTCATGAAGAAATTGTTCCAACTGCTGTGCAAGATGTATAAGACAGGGGAAATACATTCAGACTTCAAGAAGAATATAGTGATTCCAATACCTAAAAATACTACAGCAGACAAATGCGAAAACTACAGAACTATCAATTTAATACATAATGGTTGCGAAATACTAACACGAATTTTTTACAGACCAATGGAAAACTAGTGGAATCCGACCTTGAGGAAGATAATTTTGGATTTAGGAGAGGCAATACGCACGTAAGTTTTTAGCATTAGTGAATCTGGGTAATATTTTCGACAATGTTGACTTGAATATACTTTTCCAGATTCCGAAGGTTGCAGTGGTAAAATATAGGGAACGAAGAGGTATATTAAACTTGTACAAAAACCAGACATCAATTATTGGAGTCGAAGGACATGAAAGGCTCGCAGTGCTTCGGAATGGAGTAAAACAGGTTTGCAGTCTTTCCCGTATGTTGTTCAATCTGTACATTGAAGCAAGCTGTGAAGGAATGCAAGGGGAAATTTGGAAAAGGAATTAAAGAAGGAAGAAGAAATAAAAATCTTGCACTTTGCTGTCCTGGGCAAGTCTCTTCATTTGAGAAAACGTTCCGTAACCTAAATCCTTTTGAATTTGCTTACTGTATTCGTCCCTCGGTCTCCGTCTACGATTTTTACTCCACAAACTTCCTTATAATGCTAAGTTGACAATTACTTGATGTCTCAGAATATGTCCCACCAACCTATCGCTTCTCTTAGTCAGGATATGCCAGAAACTCCTTTTCTCCCCAATTCGATTAAGCACCTCCTCATTAGTTACGTGATCTACCCATCTAATTTTCATCATTCGTCTGTAGTACCACATTTCAAAAGCTTCTGTCATCTTTTTGTCTGAACTCCTTATCGTCCACGTTTCACTCCCATACAATGCTACACTTCAGACAATTGTTTTCAGAAAGGACTTCCTAACATTTAAATTAATATTGGATGTTAACAAGTTTCGCTTCTTTAGAAACGCTTTTCTTCCCATAGCCATTCTGAATTTTATATCTTCTCTACTTCGACCATCACAAGTTATTTTGCTACCCAAATAACAAAACTCGTGTACGACTTTTATTGTCTCATTAACTGATCTAATTCCTTCAGCATCGCCTGATTTTCTGACATTCCATTCCATTACCCTCGTTTTATTCTTGTTAATGTTCATCTTATAGCTTCCTTTCAAGACACTGTCCATTCCATTCAATTTCTCTGCCAGATCATTTGCAGTCTCTGACAAAATTACCATGTCATCGGTAAACTGCAAAGTTTTTATTCCCTCTTTCTGAACTTTAATTCCCTCTCCAATTATATCCTTGCATTCCCTAACTGCTTGCTCATTGTACAGATTGAACAACACTGGGGAAAGGCTACAACCTAGTCTTACTCCCTTCCGCTGTTTTTTTTTATGTTTTTATTTTTATTTTTATATTGGTTGAATATAACTCTTCGCTCCGTATATTTTACCCCTGCTACCTTCAGAATCTGAAAGAGCGTATTCCAGTTGACATTGTCAAAAGCTTTCTCCAAATCTACAAACGCTAAAAACGTACGTTTGCCTTTCCTTAGCCATCTTCTAAGATAAATCAAAATGTGAGTATTGCCTCCCTTGTTCCTACATTTCGCCTAAATCAAAATTGATCTTCCCGAGGGCGAATTCCACAAATTTTTCCATTCGTCAGTAAATAATTAGCGTTTGTTTTTTTGCAACCATGACTTATAAAACTGATAGTTCTGTAATTTTAACTTTTTCTGCACTCGCTTCCTTTGGAATTGGAATTACGATAATATTCTTGAAATCTGAGAGTATTTCCCCTGTCTGATACATCTTGCATACCAGGAGTCTATATCTGCCACTGGATATGTCTTACAGCTTAAAACCTGGTTTCTAATTATATTCAACAGTTTGCTGACGACATAGTAATTCTGTCAGAGACAGCAAAATACTTGTAAGAGCAATTAAATGAAATGGACAGTGTCTTGATAGGAAGGTACAAGAAGAACATTAACAAGAGTAAGACGAGGGTAATGAAATGTAGTGTCAGAAAATCAGGCGATGCTAAAGGAATTAGATTAGGTAATGAGACAACAAAAGTAGTGGTGAGTTCTGTTATTTGGGTAGCAAGATAACTTCTGATGGATGAAGTCCTTTCTGAAAGCATGTGTCTGGAGTGTAGTATTGTATGGGAGTGAAACGTGGACAAGAAGGAGTTCAGACAAAAAGATGATAGAAGCTTTAGAAATATGGTGCTACAGACGAATGATGACGATTATATGGGTAGATCACTTAACTAATGAGGTGGTTCTCAAATGAATTGGGGAGAAAAGGAGTTCCTGGGATATCCTAAGAGAAGGGATAGTTTGGTGGACACATTCTGAGACATCAAGGAATCGTGAACATAGCATTATAAGGAAGTTTATGGGGTGAAAATCGTAGAGGGAGACCGAGGGACATCCTCAAACAAATAGCCCTATCTAATGGATACAAGGAAGACATAGTAGATAAAACTTATAGACATTTAAAAAAGAAAATGGCACAAAAATCTAGCAACAGTAATAAAACAATAAAAATATCCAATAAAACTCAATATGTTGCTATGACTTATAAAGGTAAAATATCAGACAAAATAGAACACAATTTTAAAAAAATATAACATTAAAATAGGCTTCAAAACTTCTAATACCCTCAAGTTACGGTACGGCACCACATTAATGATACAAATAAAGATATTTTTGCTGCATCCTGGAGTGTATAAGTTCAACTGTAGCAACTGTGATCATTTCTATATAGGATAGACTGGGAGAACTTTTAAAACTAGGTTCGGAGAGAATACATATGCTAATAATAAAACAGCTTTCGAAACTTATCTAAAAAATAACAAACACTCAATTAAGGGCATTGAGCATAATATGAAACTTTTACATAGAGCCAATGAAGGACGAAAGCTTGATCTTCTTGAAAATTTATATATATACTGCGGTAACAAGAAAACACCAGATAAAATTTTAAATGATGAATTACAGTGTAACCAGAAAAACTTCTTCACTGCTTTTGATAATATCTTATCTTAAGCTATTAGCTATATATCCAGCTCTTATTCATTTGGCAAATGAGACCATACCTAATCCAATAGTGTCAAAGCTGGCCTCTTTGTCAATATATTAGTTCTTTATATTCCTTCCTTTCTGTTCTATCGTTTGGGTTGGGATCAGTTTTCTCACCTGTTTCCATGTCATACACACATGATATCTTAGTTCAATTTTTAGTAAATTACTCTTCCTACCATTAAGGATTGGTTACATACATTACTTCTCTGATTGTTAATTCCATTGTATTGTCATTATTAGCCTCTCAATTTTTACGGTATGCAATTCCCCTCCTTTCTTCATTCATTATTCACATTTTGCTACCCTGCTGAAAAAATCATTATAGCTTCTTTTACATGTAACATAAGTGGTACTTTACACTTTACACCTCATAGTCTTAATGTCATGCTGTAGTCATCAATGTTAAAGTTTTTACTCTCTTATATATTGTTATCATCTATGTTAAGGTTTTTACTCATTTGTTTTATATAAATATTTTTACTCTTCACAAGAATATATAATCTGTATATGATTCACCCTTTCCTGTTAATGTAGACTTTGTGTCACTTATTTAACTGAAGGGAAATGTTTTAAAATCTTCAAATGGCTTGGGACATAGAACCCTATACTTAACTTTAACTGCAGTTGTATATAATTCTTATTATTAATGATCTTGGTTTTTAATCTGTAGATATAACTTTTGTCCTTCTGCAATATGCAGACATTAAGCTATTTATGCAACGACTGACTTCTTTTCTCATAATATGAGAATTATTATCTTAACTTTTATATATTACATTAAAAAATAACAAAAGGGTATTTCACAACTCCACTGTAAGACGCTTTTCTGTATTTGGAACTGTGTACATATTACTTTATCTATATTTATAGTTATGTTTTTCTACTCTCTGTAGACATTAGGCTACTTTCACAGTGACTTAGTTGTCTTCTCATAATATGAGAAACTTTAAATCTTCATTTATATTATTAAAAAAAAGGATTTCGTAACTTCTCAGTACTATGTTTCTTTTAAGTTGAATTTGCATCCATATTGTTTTGTTTTGACACCACTGCCACCTAGTGGAAACATATAGCAGCTCTGTTCTGCAATGTTTTCCTGTTCAGTCTCCCGTTTGCTTGGGCCAAGACCACATTTTATTCATTATGACGAACCATCCAGTGATGAAAAACTTTAACAAGATGTTTACGTGTGTTAGAAGGTTATATTTCTATTTTTGCATATGACGCTAAGGTAATGTAGATGTTTTGTTAACTGTCATTTTATTTCTATACCACAATAACTTTGCAATTTGTAGAAATTTATAACTTTATGCAGTGAAATGAAATGAAATGAGCGTATGGATTCCTTGGCCGGGAGATCCCTTGCGGAATTGTTCGGCCGCCTTAGTGTAAGTCTTTTTATTTGACGCCGCGTGGGCGACTTACGTGCCAATGATGATGAGATGATAATGATTAGGAAAACACACAACACCCAGTCCCCTGCCGGGAATCGAACCCGGGCCTCCTGCGTGGTAGTCAGCGACGCTGGCACTGAGCTACGGAGGCGGACTATGCAGTGATTGTACTGGACTTTCTGAAGATGGTGACTAAGCTCACCGGAACCGGTTAAGGGACAAAAATAAATTTTTAGCGATCTTGGCTGATTGAAGTGTTTTATATAAACTGTTGATCGTTCTCCAGTGGCGTAAAATGCCTTTTAACTAGTACTTTAAAAGCTTTTGCAGATTTTGGGAAAGATTTTGAGAAGATGCACTGGAATAGACTCTTTGAAACTCTGAATCTTGTAGAGGTAGAATACAGGGAGCGAAAGGTGATTCACAACTTGCACAGAATGCAGACATCAGTTGTAAGAGTCAAAGAATATGAAAGGGGTGGACTGGATGAGGAGGGCTTGAAACAGAGTGGAGCTGAGCTCCAGGGTTATTTAATCTGTCCAATGAATAAGCAGTAAAGGAAACCAAATGAAAACTTAGAGATGGAATTCAAGCTTAGGAAGAAGAAATTATCATTGTACATCTGTCAGAGACAGCAGACATCTTTGAAGAGTAGTTGAACGGTATGGACAGTGGCTTGAAAAACGAGTCATGAAGAAGAGCAACACAACACGAACTCATTTTCGGTGATTTAAATTAGACGATGCTGGAGAAATGTGATAGACAAATGAGACACTAATAGCACTGTTTGTGATTTGCTATTTGCGAAATAAAATGTGATGGCTGAGGTAGACACGAATTAAATTGGCAATGATAAGAAAAGCCTTACTAAAGAGGGGAAATTTGTCAACATCGAATATAGATTTTAGTGATTAGACGTCTGGCGAGTAGGAGTGTACAGGAATGAAATGTGTGTGACAAGCAGTTCAAATAAAAAGAGAAATTGGAGGTTTTGATCTTTGGTGCTACAGAACAATGCTGAAGATTGGATGGAGGTATTGAATAGAATTAGGGAGAAATTTTTTTGGCATAACTTTACTAAAAGAAGGAATCGTTTGATACAACAGGAATAATAATTTAATGTTAGAGGGGAGTGTGTGTGGTGGTTGAGGGCCGGGAAGGGGGGGGGGAGGGGATTACAGAAGGAGACCAAGAAACAAGTGCAGAAAGCAGTCTCAAATGGATGTAGGTTACTATTGTTACTTGGAGATGTAGAGGCCTGCGTTGGCATAATTGCGTAGTGAGCTCTAAGACATCAATCTGCTGTTTGAATATATATATATATATATATATATATATATATATATATATATATATATATATATACTTTTTTTTACAACACGTATGTGACTCCGAAAAGTCTAGAAGTGTTTATATTCTATACAGCTATACACACCATCATGATAAAGACGCAGTTCCTGGACCTTTTCCTCCAACATTGCAACATTATTTAGTAGTCTTCTCAACCTTGCACAAAGAGCTGAATCGGATCTAAACGAGCACAGAAGATAACGAGGTCTATTACAGTGACACAAAGAAACAATAGTGAGTGAGTACTTCAGTCACGTCTGAGACAAATCTGCAGACGTTGGTAGCGACTGGAAGCAACAACTGAATTGACGTTAGTTAGACGTCAATCTCTAAAATGACGGTGTTTGCACGACAACGAAGATGACACAGTAGAATGAAGGGAGGAAGAGGGAAGCATCGAAGAGCTCGCCGCGTTGTGAATTTCAAGCCGACCGAAGGATGGAAAGGGGGAGGGCGAGAAAAAGAAAATGGGATTCGCAAAGAGGATTACTATGTGAGCCAGGAGCAGAGAAAGCGGATTTCGACGGGGGACCACGCGGCCGCCAACTGGGAGCTTAAGGAGTCCGAATGGACGGAATATAAGAAAAACATCTACATAAGGGCTTACGGTTGCTACCGAATTTTGATTTTGCTTCTGGAAAACAGTGACAACAACGCCACGATTACAGACTGTCTAGAGGCGAATTCTTTGATAGGACGATTTTGTTCACATAAATCCGGAAGAGCATTTTTTTTTTGATATTTTACTAATGTGACACCATTTTGGACAAGTGAACCCTGAACTGCTTGGAAATTGCTAATTATGTATGGTAATTGGAATACATGTACATCGTAAACTCCGTTCCCACGTCTATCATCTCATCTTCTTCTCCCTCCCCTCCTTTTGCCTGACCATATCCTCCTCACTCCTCATTTGGGCATCAACGATTCTTCATCTCCTCCTCCCTTCATCGTCTCATCATCCCCATCTCTGTCTCTATCTCCTTCTTTACCTTTTCTCTGACAAAAATCAAATGTTTAAATGTTTGTTAAGCTTATGGGACTTAACTACGGGGTCATCAGCCCCTAAACTTACAAACTACTTATCAACTAGCTACCACTAAGGACGGCACAAATATCCGTGCCCGAGGGGGGATTCGAACCCCCGACAGCAGTAGCCGTGCAGACCGTGACTGACGCGCCGCAATCCCCTCGGCCACCGCGGTCGGCTTTTCTCTGTCCATTCTTAGCCCCTGTCTTGTTTACCTTATATTGCCCCCCCTCTCTATCTCTGGCAGTGAACCTTATACACTGCTCAAAAAATTAGGGAATTAGGTGAGATACCATACAGAATATAGTTATAATGGAGGATGGGCAACAACTAACCATAAAGAGGCTCGCTGAACTGCTGACAGACACGAAAATAGGTAATCACATTCACACAACTTAAATTGCCGCAATTCCCACCATTCCCACCTTTATCCATCCTCCTTCCCCCTCCATTCCCCACCTCACTCACAGTCCAGCTTGTGTTGCTGGAGTGGCCGGACATGATAGTTGTGTGTATATAGTTTTCTGAATGACTGCGTGAATGTAGGTGTTTCTTTTTCTGACGAAGACCATGGGCGAAAATTTAAGTTGTGTGAATGTGATTGTCTATTTTCGTGTCTGTCAACAGCTCAGCGAGCCTCTTTACGGTGAGTTGTAGCCTATCTTCCATTATTGATATTCCTGTCGGATTTTCCATTGTTAGAATATACATATAGTATTTTATTCAGATGTTGGATACAATTGTCATTTGTGTATGATACAGTACGACATTTTGCAATCTCAACTGCTTACTTGAGGTTTACATGGCGTTTAATTAGAGTGAGGCACCATGGGGCTATCATAATAGTGAAAAGTCAGTCTATTTGCCCTCTAATATGGTGTATGATCACACCGGACGACAAAGTACAGTTGCACACCTAGACTCATGGACATTATGTGGTTATCAGTCAGCTCTTGAGGAATATTTGGCCATTCTTACATGAGTGCAATATCCAGCTCTTCAACCGTTGTGGATGTGTTTGGCAATTGCATCCCAGACACGATCAATCGGGTTTAATTCCGGTGAACAAGCTGATGACTCCATTCGTTCAATTCACTCGGCTTCAAGCATTTTGTCCACCAGTACAGTTCTGTGGGGACGACCGTTTTCGTAAACATGAAGGAACACCTGTGGCGACAGCGTAGGGCACAACAAAAGGTTGAATGATCTCGTCTAAATGTTCAAATGTTTGTGAAGCTGCGGGGTCATCAGTCTCTAAACTTACAAACTACCTTACGAACTACCTTATACTAAAGACAACACAAACATCCATGCCAGAGGCGATCTCGTCTCTGTCCCTCTGAGCAGTCAAAGTGTCATTCTGAACGACACAGACGCTCATAATTCCACCCATACCGTCTCTGCTTACATCATTCATCCACCACCGTGATATGGTGATGTTTCATGCACATAATTAGGATTGTTCCGAGTTCCACATTTTCTCCAGATAAGGGAAGGATGATTGCCAGGCTGCTCACAAAATCCTGACTTATCTGCAAAGAGAACGCGGCACCATTCCTTGTGACTCCGATCCTAACGTTCCTCCTCACACTTTTTTTCGCGGGCTAAACGGTGTCGTTATTTTAATGGGCCACACATCACAGACCTCCGTGGGAAGAGGCCACATTCCCGAATGAGATTTCAGACTGTTTGTGTCGATACTACGCGTCCTGTTGCTGCCTGGAGGGTACGTTATAGCTCAGTTGGATCCAGCCTCCTGTCTCGACGGACTGATAACCGGAGATAACGGTAATCTATTGCTGATTACCTGTGGACGACCTTGGCCTTGCCTTCCTGTTGTATGAAATCGTGTACAGGTCCTGAAAATTATACTATGTGACACTCCAATAGCTGTGGCCTCCTCCCACTGCGTCTTTCCCGCTTCCATGGCTTCGATTATAGCATTCCACTACCTGCTCACTATCCTGTCTGAACCCCACTGCTCGTGTAATTATTTTCATAGAGTGAACACAACACCATACCCCTCTGCAGAAACTTTCCGTATTATCAGTATCTCGATTACCGTATTCAAAAATGTTCAAATGTTTGTAGAGGTTATGGGACTCAACTACGGGGTCATCAGTCCCTAAACTTACAAACTACTTATGAACTAGCTAATACTAAGGACGGCACAAATATCCATGCCCGACGGGGGGGGGGGGGGTGGGATTCGAACCCCCGACCGTAGTGATTACCGTATTGTTCAACTCCGTAGAACCGACAGAAATACGGCGGGCCATATTAGTTCATTCTGCCGATGATAGTACTTCAGAGTCTAGATATCTCAATTGATCCCCTGATTTGTTTTGACCAGTGGACATTGTCACTAGCTGCAAACCCGGCGTCGCCTCAGTCTCAAAAAATTCTATCTCTCCATCCCATATTGGTCAACGCCACTTTTTTTTTTAATGCTACATCATGAAGATGACGTGCTACATACGCGAAATTTAACCGACAGGAAGAAGATGCTGTGATATGCAAATGATTAGCTTTTCAGAGCATTCACACAAGGTTGCCGCCGGTGACGACACCTACAACGTGCTGACATGAGGAAAGTTTCCAAGCGATTTCCCATACGCAAACAGCAGTTGACCGGCATTGCCTGGTGAAAGGTTGTTGTGATGCCTCGTGCAAGGAGGAGAAATACAGCGACAAGAAATAACGAAATTCCGTTAATGCGACTTTGATTTCCATTACTGATCACGCGGTAGATCTCCTAGTTCCTGCCATTCTACCGCTAGATTGCTCTCGTGCGAGACCTCTTACCCTTCGCGATGTAATCCCCCATTTAAATGTGATATTTTTCTTTATTGATAATTTAAATTTTGCTGCCATGAGCAAAACAGGCTGACATCAATGTATAAGGCAGTTTTTAAGCCGAGCGAGAGAATTACACATACATGGGTGTTTAAAACATATAAAGGAAATTAAAATATGAATTTAAAAGTTTCAAATGGAGACTGTTATGTGAGACGTATAAAATACGCAAATTAGAATTATAAAACACTAAAGCGATTTGGAACTGAGCACGGAGAAAGATAAAGATGAAACACTGATTAGCAAACACTGCTGAAGAGACACTGAGCACATTGCATACGGTTAAAACACTCTTGGCGATATTTACTGTACCGTGGACGGTGGACGGTATGAACACACCCAGAACTAGGCACATGAGCCATACTTGCCATGTAGTGTCCGTTATAAGCGTGTCCAATGTTATGAGCACGTAAATGAAATAATTTTGGCATAAACACTCTTGTAGTACATTACACAGGTGTGAATATTGCGTAATGCCTTTGCGCTACCAATTAATGGTATTTGCATTCAAACAGATTTCCAAATGTTCAAATGTTTGTATAGTCTATGGGACTTAACTACGGGGTCATAAGTCCCTAAACTTACAAACTACTTATGAACTACTTACAAACTAGGACGGCACAAATATCCATGCCCGAGGAGGGATTCTGTGGTGTCGCACAAGTCCAAAGTGCGCGCCACCTACTTTCGCCACGTGCCGCCATACACGCACGGCGCGGCGTTCTTACGACGTCAGCCACGAGCGCCTTCTGCTACAACTCCGCTCGTGGCCACCACTGAACGACATCGTTCACTTGGGACTGAGATAGGAACCAGTTAAGACTTTCGAAATCAGATAGGCACCAGTAAAGACTTGATTATCGGACAGGCACTAGGCAGGCCTCTAGCTCAACTATGTATCAGCCTTCTGCAGTACTATGTAAAAGTTAAGTATTGTATAAATTCTGTTCAATACATATCTCGTTATAATTTACTCTAGTGTTTATAGTTTCTGACTGCTCCCCTCCGTACCTGCACCAGCGTGCTATCTTTATTCCTGTGTCGGTCTCATTCCACTCGGCCACCGACAACTACGACGGAAACGAGACACAAAAGCGGCGACGAGGCTGGGACACAAAAGTGGCGACGAGGAGTGATAGACGAACCGTGGACCAGCCCACTTACAGCAGTAGTCGGCGCACACAGAAATTGCTCCCGCCCACCCACCCTTATCCTAAGATTTTTGGGGGAACATATTCAGTTACGTGTTTTGTGGACTTTTTTGTTGCAGAGCGTCCTCTTTCACATTGCATTTGCGTTTTGTTATAATTTACTTGTATGCGTGGCGCCTAATCGGTCAGCATGGCCACTACCCCGAACCCAAACTTAATGAAAATTATTCAGTTACAGACGGCGCAAATCACTCAACTACTGCAGGCGGTGTCGCAGTTGACGGCACAGGCAGCTAACCAACAACAGCCGTCACATCAGCAGCCCTCACCTGCCGCTGCACCGCTTCCTACATACATTTTGCCAGTACAACGAACGTGAGGAAGATGGAGCGACTACTTTGCAGTTTCAAGAACTCGTCGCGGCTCATCAAATTACAGGTCAGAAAGTGAAGCATCTGTTATTATCTGTGGTGGGCACCAACACCTTCGTGTTACTGAAAAAACTTTTCCCCGACGCATCTCCTCGTGATGTAGACTTTGAACAAATAGTAGAGGCACTAAATGCTCATTATGAGAGAAACGTTCTCGTAGCTGCGTCACGGTACCGATTTTTCAGACTTAAAAAATTACCTGAGCAGTCACACCAAGACTGGATCACTGAGTTGAAGGGCTTAACCCACAAATGTAAATTTACTTGCTCGTGTGGACTTTCTTATAGTGACGTTATGTTGAGAGATGCGATTACACAGAACATTCAGGACCCCAGAATTAGGGCAGCAATTCTAAAACAGTATGACCCCTCATTAGACAGTGTACTGCAGCTTATTGAAGCGCATGATTCTTTTGACTTAGCAGATGTAGAAATGCAAAGCCACAGTGTTAATTCAGTGCGCCGCAACGGACGCTTTCCTAGCCGTAGTTATCAGTATAGCACTAGTGATTCTTTAAATTCTACCGGCCGTGCTGAATAGACAGTGAACAGTAGGCAGTGTAAAAGTGCGACACAAAGGTCGTATCGTCGTGTTAGACAAAGTAATTTGAATAACGGGCGCCAACGCTCATTTCAGAAAAACGTTCGTAAGTCTTGCCCCCAGTGTGTATCACGCCACAAACGTGCACAGTACCCTAGTCGCAATGCAACCTGTTATCAATGTGGCAAAATAGGACATGTACGAACAGTCTGTATGCAAAACAAAATTTCAAAGAACGGTGCCGTTAGAAACAGTGCAAGAACAATTCATGCTGTTAATGTCGTGGACGCTGTGGAATTGAACAGTGCTTTCCTTGATTCTAAAATGCACGAAAATTCTTCTGCACCTATTGCAAAACTATGTAGTGAGCCACGCCGCAAGTGCCGACGAGCGCGTAAAACTGTGCAACGGAAACGGGTTCGGGACAAGCAAAATGACTATGTACAGTGCAATCCTGTAGTGAACCTAGTGCCTTCTGAAACTTCTTATTGTAAAAGTACCCAGTACTGTGTAGCTAGTGACAGTAGACATCAAGTAGCTGCTCAAGAGTGTAGTGCAGTAGTTAGTGACTCTGTAGTAGCCTCGCATTGCGCGGACGCCGATCCGGCGGTAGTGCCATCTAGTGCCAGTGATATTAATCTGTGTGCCGAGTCTGCGCCGCTTACTTCACTACGCAGCCCGCGCAGGCGCAAGCGTAGTAAACAAGTTCAATCAGACGTTGCCCACATTCGCGCACCTGTCGAGCGCCACAAGCAAAAGCTTTTTGTGAATCTTGGCATAGAAAATAAGACTGTGCAATTTCAGCTTGATACTGGTTCCGCTGTTACTTTAATGAATAAAGACACTTATGAACTGCTGGGTTCGCCAAAATTGTCGCCGTCTCAACATGTGCTAACGGCATACACAGGACAAAATATTCCCGTGCTAGGAACGTGTAGCCTGCCTGCCTCTTTTCAAGGTGTTACAAAAACAGTTGCTTTTGTTGTTCTTCAGGCCAAATCTACACAGAACATTTTTGGACTAGATGCATTTGACTTATTTGGTTTATCAATTCAAAGAGACGTACTTCAAATTTCGTCAGTAGTGCCTCAGGACAAAATCAATGCATTGTGTGAAAAGTATAGTGACTTGTTTTCACCGGAACTAGGTTGTGCAAAAGACTTTGTGGCACATGTAACTTTAAAAGACTCTGCAGTTCCAAAATTTCGTAAAACTAGACCTGTGCCTATCACAATTCGTGATAATGTTGCTGCAGAACTTAAACGTTGCCAAGATAGTGGGGTGATTTCTCCTATTTCTGCGAGTCAGTGGGCCTCGCCTATAGTAATTATACCCAAGCCGTCAGGAAAACTTCGTCTCTGTGCGGACTTCAAATCAACAGTGAACAGTCAAACAATTGTAGACACTTATCCCCTGCCCAGACCAGAAAGAACTAATGGACAAATTAGGACAGTCTCGCTTCTTTTCCAAGATGGATTTAGCAGAGGCATACTTACAGATCCCACTTGATGACGAGTCAAAAAAGTTTTTCGTCATTAATACTCACATGGGCGTTTTTCAATTTCAACGCCTACCCTTTGGCAGTTCTTCCGCCCTCGCTATTTTTCAGCGCTTTTTGGAACAGCTGACAGTTTCTGTACCGTGTTGCTCGAACTATTTAGATGATATTGTGGTATCCGGACGTACAGTTGAAGAACATTTAGCAAACCTGGAGTGCCTTTTCAAAGTTTTGACTGCAGCAGGTCTACGTTGTAATAAAGCAAAGTGTTCGTTTTTTCAAACTGAAATAGAGTACCTAGGCCATGTGATTAATGCCCAAGGAATTCATCCCTTACAGTCACATCTTCGAGCAATCAAAGACTTGCCTCCTCCTAAGAATGTGCATGAATTGCAAGCAGTAATGGGAAAGCTTAACTATTATTTCAGATTTATTCCCAATGCCTCTCAGATTGCAGCTCCACTGCATCACTTACGTAGGAAGAATGTTCCTTTTGTATGGTCTAAAGATTGCCAAGTTGCCTTTGACAAATTAAAGTCTGCACTACTCAGTGATGCATGTTTGATTCCCTTTGACACACATAAGCCTTTAGTGTTAGCAGTTGATGCCTCATCGTACGGTCTGGGTGCAGTTTTGTCGCATCGTATTGGATGTCACGATCGTCCTATTGCCTTTGCATCCAAGCTACTGACGCCGACGCAACAGAATTACAGTCAGATAGAAAAGGAGGCCTTAGCAATCATTTACGGCGTCACAAAGTTTCATCATTATCTCTATGGCAGAAAATTCTATTTGTTGACTGACCACAAGCCTCTCACGTCGTTGTTCTCACCCACAAAGCCAATTCCGCCACGAACGGCACAAAAGCTTCAGAGATGGTCCTTGATATTGTCAAATTATCAGTATGAGATTTTGTACCGACCTACCTCTAAACACGCCAACGCGGACACACTTTCCCGACTTCCGGTTGGCCAGGATGTGTCGTTTGATTCTTCGGAAATGGCATGTTGTCAGATAGACTCCAGAGATGCTTCCGCTGTCGCAGATTTCCCTTTTAACTGTCGTCGGGTTGCATAGGAAACAGCTGCGGATGCAGACCTTAGTGTGGTAGCACGTTTTGTTCGCTTTGGTTGGCCTGCCAGAGCCAAAGACATTGAGCGGCCTCTGGTTCGACGTTATTTTGCACAACGTCATGCATTGTCTTTAGGTCAGGGTGTTCTGTTGTTACATACGGACAACGACCAAACAAGAGTGATTGTTCCTCGTTCCCTGCAACGAGAAGTGTTACGCCTCCCGCATCAAGGACATTGGGGTATTGTTAGGACAAAGCAACTGGCCAGACGTCATTGTACCTGGGTTGGTATGGACGCCCAGATAGAGAGTATGACGTCACAGTGTACTGTTTGTGCGGAGCATCAGGCGGCTCCTCCGCAACGTTTCTCAGACTGGCCACGCCCCAAGGGACCATGGCAACGTTTACATATTGACTTTGCCGGACCTTTCTGGAATACGCGCTGGTTAATTGTTGTAGACGCTTTTAGCAAGTTTCCTTTTGTGATTGCCATGAACTCAACAACGGCGTCTAGTACAATCAGTGTTTTGCATCGAAGGTTTGCCTGAAACTATCGTCAGTGATAATGGACCTCAGTTTGTTAGTGCGGAATTTCAACAGTTTTGTCGTGTGAATGGCATTCAGCATATCACCACCGCACCTTTTCACCCTCAGTCCAATGGTGAAGCGGAACGTTTCCTTCGAACATTCAAGTCTCACATGGAAAAGATGAAAGGTCAACACTCCAGGCAGCAAGCTCTTCAAATTTTCCTGTCTACGTATCGGTGCATGCCACGTGACGGCCCGTCTCCTGCCGAGCTGCTACACGGCCGCCGTCGCCGCACTTTCCTTCACCTGCTGCAGCCTCCCACGCACCGAGTCGGTTCGTATGGCGCTACGCGTTTTCAGGTTTCTACGCCGGTGCTGTACAGGGTGTTTGCTGGCAACAAGACAAGATGGACGCCGGGCACCATTCAGCGCGTGCTCGGTCGCAATATGTATGTTGTACGTTCTTCCACAGGGTCGGAGCTGCGGCGCCACGCAAACCAATTGCGCTTGCACAGGCCGCGCGATCCTGTCTCCCGTTTCTTGATTCCAGACCCAGTTCACCGCCAAGGAGCACAGCCACATCGTTCGTTCCCGGACTACGAGATCCCTATGGACGTCGACACACCTCCGACGCAGTCGTCGCCGCCGCCGCTGTCGCCGCCGCTGTCGCCGCCGCAGATGACAGCGTCACCGAGAGGGACTCCGGGACCGTGCTGCCCCCCCCCCCCCCCCCCCCAGCTTGGGCCACGCAACTCAGAAGAAGATGACCTGCTCCCTCTGGGCGGGGGTGTGCGCCCTTCCCCAGGTTTCGGTGGGTTTCCTGGAGGATCGCAAGGCGGATGCCGGGGTGCGGACGGCGTCTCGATCCCAGCCTCAGCTTTGACGCCCGTCCCACCAGTAACGCCCCCGCCCAGGCTCTCCTCCCAGTGCCGTCGCCGTGGCCCTCAGCCCTACGCCACGACGGCGCGGCGGTTTGGGGGGGGGAGGGGTGTGGTGTCGCACAAGTCCAAAGTGCGCGCCACCTACTTTCGCCGCGCGCCGCCATGCACGCACGGCGCGGCGTTCTTACGACGACAGCCACGAGCGCCCTCTGCTGCAACCCCGCTCGTGGCCACCACGGAAAGACATCGTGACTTGGGACTGAGATAGCAACCAGTTAGGACCTTCGTAATCATATAGGCACCAGTGAAGACTTGGCTATCATTTAGGCACTAGGCAGGACTCTAGCTCAACTATGTATCAACATTCTGCAGTACTATGTAAAAGTTAAGTATTGTATAAATTCTGTGCAATATATATCTCGTTCTAATTTACTCTAGTGTTTCTAGTTTCTGGCTGCTCCCCTCCGTACCTGCACCAGCTTGCTATCTTTATTCCTGTGTCGGTCTCATTCCACTCGGCCACCGACACCTACGACGGAAACGAGACACAAAAGCGGCGACGAGGCTGGGACACAAAAGATTCGAACCCCCGACCGTAGTGGCCGTGCACACCGTGACTGTAGCGCCTTAGTGCCCTCGGCCACCGCGGCCGGCAACAGATTTCCCTCTCCATTGAGCACTACCTTTATATGTATGTATATATAAATGAGGCAGTGCAGCCGGCCGCGGTGGCCGAGCTGTCTGCGGTGTGCCAGTCACGGTCCGCACGGCCACTACGGTCGGGGGTTCGAATCCCCCCTCTGGAATGGATATTTGTGCCGTCCTTAGTTTAAGCTAGTTCTTAAGTAGTTTGTAGGTTTAGGGACTAATGACCCCGTAGTTAAGTCCCATAAGCTCTACAAACATTTGATTTGAGGCAGTGCAGAAGGATTTTTAAAAGTTCCCTAATGGCAGTGGCGGCGACCCATTGCCATACCAGTATCTCAGGGGCCTGTTGTTGTATCAGCTTGCAACTTAGCCAGTCTGTGGTTACAGACAAGCATGGTCATAACTGAAGTTACAATTTAAACCTGCCCTATGCTGGAACAAAACTACCAAGAACCCTACTAAAAACAAACAAAATTTCATTTTATCAAACAACAAAATTTCATTTTATCAGACAACTGATCCCACCTACCTGACGACTGTCCATTGAAATAAGATTGAGGAAGGGGTACGATGGCAATATCAACCATAACAAATTGTATTTAGCTCATCCGTTCATCTCATACACATCGTGGAATGGAATTTGCATTCTGGCGACCTTGGAGGGGGCCTCAAAGTGAAGCCAACACCCACTGGTTAATTGACCTTTCCGGTTATCCAATTCTAATGGTGTCCCCCATAACGAAACATATCTAGGTGCACGACTCGCTATGATCCTAAGCAGACAACTTTACAAGGTTGTTAGTACGACTCAGGGCTACATTTAGTGACACAATCATTTATATTTCCTACAATTTAACTAAAAGCAACATTTCTAATGTGGTGAATTAATTCTTAAGAAATTCATCCTGGCCTCATTCACTGCAGAAAAGAAAAATGCTGCAAATCATGGAGATCACTCCAAAGTGGAGCTTGTTGAACTTAGTGGCCATTGTTTTGTGTCCATAAACATTTAGTATTTACCTCAAGCAATGGCGTCAGTGATCAAGAATGAAACTTGGCCCGTGCTTTCCCTTTAAGTAACTGAGCAAAATGTCCAATCAGTTAGGACGCCCCAGTCCGACATTTATTATTTGCTTTTTACGTGCAACGAGGATAGACCCTACATTTGCTAGGACTTTGTGAAACAGGTTTACAATAAATTTATGATGGCTTACTCAGACCACTACGTCCATTCATTAATACTTCACAAAGAATACTTATGCTAATATGACATTCATATATGTAACACAATTGTTGTAATGAAGCAAAAATCTTAATACCCAACTAGGAAAGAAGCGCTGATTCGAAGGGATCTTTTAACCGCATCAGTGCTCCTGGAGAAATTCCGGGAATGATGTTTCAAGGTCACTGGAGTCATATTGTGGCTATATATGTGAATAGGAGGGAAGGGACTCCCACCCTTCTGAGTAGCAGATTACGTAATTACACTACGTCCAATCAGATCACCTCTTCCTCCACCCCTTCATGTCATAATACGCTGTTCACTACGTCCAATCAGAGCCTTTCACACTTTCATCTTTGTCATCACAATTCCCCCTCCTCCTTCAGCCCCCCTCCTTCTACTCCAAATGTGCATATTTAGCATTTTTGAATCCAGAACCCATATTGGAGATGGAGGCAGAGACATATCTGCCGGTGGTGGCAGACGCAAAAGGTAAAATGATACAGTAGATACGCTTCATTCCAGAACACTGACGGAGCACCTGTAAAGCCACAGCACTGAGAGGACCCCACAGGTGTGTGGAGGGTGGGAAAAATGTGGAAGGAGAGGTGCAGGGAACAGTAGACAAGGTTGGAAGTACATGGGCTCCAGGAGATGGTGATTGGAAGCAAAGTTGGAAAAGGAAAAGGAGGGGGAGGGAAGGGGTGCTGTATCTATGGGGGAGGGGAGAGGATCATAGCTGGAATGAAAGATGGAGGGTGGCACCCGAAAGGGGAAAATGGCGGAAGCACCTTGGGAAAGGATGTGCATTGTATGGAGGTGAAGGGTGGGAGGGATAAACCGGTGGGTTTTGGGAATATATATTGTGGGATATGTAAAGAAGTCGGATATGTTAGAGGAACTGCAAAAGATGAGGTAAGGTACTGAGGTCGTAAAGTATCCGCGAGGGGGAGGGGATATGGATAAGGTAGGCGAGGTGGAGTCCATGGTATTTGAGGATTTGGAGGGATATGTAACAGGCAGGGGGGGGGGGGCAGAGACCCAGGCAGGATAGGAGGTGCAAATGACGGGAGACTTGATGGATCGGTTGCTGCTGCAAACGTCGTCGAACTGTCGTGCAGATGGTTGTTGTCTTGCAAACGTCCCCATCTGTTCACTCAGGGATCGAGACGTGGCTGCATCCATGCAGATAAGAAGCCTGTCATTTCGACTGCTAGTTATACGAGGCCGTTGGGATCCAGCACGGCGTTCCGTATTGCCCTCCTGAACCCACCGATTCCATATCCTGCTAACAGTCATTGGATCGCAACCAACGCGAGCAGCAGTGTCGCGATACGCATCGCAATCATGATAGGCTATAACCCGACCTTTATCAACGTCGGTAACGTGATGGTAGTAATTTCTTCTCCTTCCAAGAGGCATCACAAAGACGTTTCACCAGACAACGCCGGTCAACAGCTGTTTGTGTATGAGAAATCGGTTGGAAACTTTGCTCATGCCAGCACATTGTAGGTGTCGCCAACGGCGCCAAATATATATATATTACAAAAGTATGTTATTTCCCTTTCAGTCACTGTAGATACATTTTTTACATTAAGCAATGACTATTACATGTTATAGAAAGAGTAACTGTATGCATACAGAAGAATAAGAATGTGAGAGTTCCCACATGTACACAACTGTAGCAAATGCTTCATCTATCTATTCCACGTAAGTCTCTCTTTATTCAAATAGTGTTAGAATGGGCAGGTTCAAATCCCATATTCACAAATGAAGCAATCGAATTGGTGCCTCCTTTTGCTTGAGCTGTCGCCCTGCGGTTTGGCGTTGTCGCCGTGAATTGCGCTCTACTTGGCGCGACCTCAGTCTGGGTGTATAAGGAGTCTGGACAGGAGATAACGAGATGTCTCGTCCTTTCAAGTGCCTCGCCTTGGCTAGTGTCCCGTCGGTGTTTGCCCCAGGGTGGCTCCCATTCAGCCGTGTTGTGAATACATGTTAGCTTGTCAGCAGTCCCTCCTTAGCATGTGGCCAGAGCGACACCTCAAAGCGGATTACTTGCGTCCTGCCAACGCCTACAGCGGCATGCCCACGTTAGCTACGTCCGAGTTGCAGTTCCAGCGGTTGAAATCACGCTTAGGCGTTTCAGTTGCGGTCGCCACCGTTTCCAACTGACAAGTTCAAAATGTTTGTAGAGTCTATGGGACTTAACTGCGGGGTCATCAGTCCCTAAACTTACAAACTACTTATGAACTAGCTAATACTAAGGACGGCACAAATATCCATGCCCGAGGGGGGATTCGAACCCTCGACCGTAGTGGCCGTGCAGACCGTGACTGGAGCGCCTCAGTCCCCTCGGCCACCGCGGCCGGACAAATGACAAGAAGACGGCACGCAGGACCTTGGGGTCCGGTATTTGTCCGAAATTTAGTGTGATGAAAGAGGACCCCTAACAACTCACGTGGTTAAAATATTAGGTCGCACTACTCGGAAAATCCCGAGAAAAATCGATCCAAAGTTTTTAGCTGCCTTATAAGTATAAAATGTTAGTCTATTGCCGATTCGCTGTCTGGCCTAGATGCTTAGGGCTCGGACTCTTACATCAGAGGTCTCGGTTTCGATTCCTCCTCCGGCACCTTTTTTTCTTCTGTTTCATTTTCTTTAATTATTCAGAAAGTTTCCCAGACCTACATTATCTTTAACAAATTAGTTACCTTAATGAATAATTTTTTTGTCCTACAACACAATTCATGGCGATGGGTTTCCCATTTTTCATTTTAATATGAGGATAAACATTGGGTTTTTATTCAGAATAACAAAATCTATTGGGAAACATTCAATTTTTATACATATAATAATTATAAACAAGAATTATCGTAAAAACTGTTTTAATAAACTTTGCGACTCTTGAGCAACATATAACAGTGTGAATTAATTCCTCTTCAGTTACGAATAATTTTCCACACAAAAGTTCCAATGTATTATTATTATTATTATAAAGTTCTCCCGCCAATGACATAGCATCGCGAGAGATTTCTTCCGAAGATGTCGACGAAATTAAATTATTTTCCGTTTCATAATACACCATTGCGTCCTTCGATTGTAATTTTGATCGATCACTATCAATGGTTCTTCAGGAATTTCTTCTCCCATTCCAGATGAGCCAGCAACTTCTTCAGTCGACATGTTTAACCTCCGATTGGAATAACACGTTGAAATTTGAAACAGGCACGACTGTTCACGACATGCGCATATGACCGTTATAATCCCAAGAGAACCCTTACAAAGCCCTTTTAAACCTTGAAACCCCCATAAAACGAATTAAATAACGAGCACGAATATTTTTCAGTGATTGCAAAACTTTACGTTCTTGAGCTGAAATAATGTTTAAAAAATAATGTATGTTTGAGAAAGTTTGTGAATAATAATAATAAAGAACAGACAAATAAAAATGCAGGAGGAGGAAACGAACCCGAGACCTCTGGCGTAGGAGTCCGAGCCCTAACCATCAACGGTCAGACCTGAGAAACTTCGGTTCGATTTTTCTCGGGACCTTCCGAGTACTGCGTCCTAATATTTTAACCAAGTGAGGTGTTAGGGGTCCTCTTTCACCACACAAAATTTCCGACAAATCCCCGATCCCACGGTCGTGCCGTCTCCTTGTGAGTATGACTGCCAGTGAGGCGTTTTAGTTGCAGCGCGGAAAGAGTTACAACAGCTTGTTCCAGCAAGAGGAAGTTCATCTGACAGATTCGAAAGCATTTAATAACCTTCATCCATGAAGATAGACCAGCACATGTGCAAAGCGTTTTGTATATACTCTCGTTCCTATTCCTCGTACAAAGCAAGTGCGAAATTCCGGTTATTCTTTTAAACGGACATAGTAGGCTTGTGAAAATTTAATATAGTATAGCATTACTAACTTAACGTCCGCTGCTTCGCAAGCGTAGACTGGTTGGTCTGCATCAGTTGTTTCTCCCTCTTAATATAAGTTTTCACAGATATAGCTTAAGTACTATCATAATGAAATGTTGTGATACTACTTGTAGCCACGGCAGAATGGCCGTGCATATTGAGGCGCCATGCTGCGGTGCGCGCTGCTGTTCACCGTTGGTGGTTCGATTCGCCCCCCGGGTATGGGTGTTTGTGTTGTCCTTAGAATAAGTTAGTCTAAGTTAGTTTGTAAGCCTTAGGGACTGATGACCCCGTAGTTGTCTTAACACAAACATTTGATTTTACTACTTGTAACCCTATGGCACCCCTTAATAGTTGAATTTCGAAAAATACCCCAACATGTGTCTTTTAAATTCCAACCAAGTAAGCAAATAACTTTTTTCTAATTCTGGGTTAAAATTGCCTTAATAGCAACGTATTAAAAAAAAAATCTGTATCCCTATTTCACGCACTAAATGATTAATTTTCTGAAAATACCGAAACACGTATCTTTTTAATTCTGAACAAGAAAACATATATTTGAATTTCCAAAAATACCGAAACTCGTGTATTTTTAATCCTGATCAAGACTCCATATCCTAAGTTTCGTAGTTATAGCTTGAAATTTGAGTTAACAGCAACATATTTTTGAAAATCAATTTTTGCATCCCGCATTTCACCCCCTTATTGGTCGAATTTCCAAAAATACCGAAACACGAGTTTTCCGACCACCTGGTGGACTCCATAAAGGATGATCTTGGTTTGCGTAAGGCACGTGTATATCGTATTCCTTGCAGTTGTGGCAAATCATATATTGGTAAGACAATCAGGATTGTGGAAAACTGGTATATTGAATACAAACGTTACAAGAGCTTACAACAGCCAAACAAATCCGCTATTGCAGAACACTTTCTTGGCACCGGTCATCCTATGGAATGCAACAACGGAGATTCTGGCATGCATTTCCACCTAATGGGATAGTGTTATTAAGAAGGAAGCTGTTGAAATTAATCTAGAAAGCTACCTTATAAACAGAGATGTTGGTTTTTGTTTAAATTCTGCTTGGAATCCGGCACTGTCTCTCGTCAAAAAACAGAGGGACAAAATTAATGCTGCCTCACCTGTAGACTAACAGTCACTATCGATATTTTTTATGTTTGGTCATCTTCGGTTGTGTTGACTCTGCAGTGACTTGTATTGTGTGTGTTATCTTCCATGTTTACCCTTTGCAAACTGAGGTGTTAAATACGCTTGCACATTGCTTCCTTGAGTGCAGTTGTGCCTTGAGAATGGCAGGGTGTCCTCCTGTCGAAATATCGGCGGTTGTCGACGACGTCACCCGGCAGCATACCCATAACTTGTTTGAACATTCATTACGCCAGGAAAATTTAAGATTTCATATTGTTTACCTACACGGGGAGGAAATGTATCAGCGTTTACCGAAGTTGGATAAACTCCGAAGAAGTAGAGTAAGTTTGAAATGTGCTTTGTCGTTCTTGTTGAAGTGTCTTAATCATAATATTGTTCCTACCTAGCAAAGGTTGTGGACCATATTAATTCTCCTGCCGCCAATCGTATCAAGCAACGTGCTGGTTTAGCTCTTGTTCGTGAAAGGATCCACTTTACTTGTCGTCAGATTTTGTTTCCGAGGAGTTATTTAGGCTTCATTTAATGATAGCTGCTAATGTTTCTGAATTTTCTTGGAATTGGTTGGACGGTGCCTCTTGGACACAGTCTGATTGGGAATTTCAATGTGTATCTGCTCGGCATACGGCGAAATTTGAACGTTTCTTTGGCTCGGAGTCTGATTCAAATTTAATTTCGCGACGGTCTGTGATCAGTCTCACGGAGAAAACTTACGACGGTGTAGCTTTATCTGTGTTGGGGAAAGGTTTGGATTTCGCACCGATGCCTAAGCATTTATCGGTCGTTGATTTCATTGAACAGGCTGTTTATACACTACATTCCGATTCTGCAGAAGAGGCTTGGAGGGAAGCTTGTTGTGTACTGACTGGGGCCCGTCCACCCAAGTGTAATATAACAGCAGCTGAGGCGTCTGTTTTACGTTCTCTCAGAATGGATCCTGATATTGTCATCTTGCCGTGGACTAGAGAAACGCCACAGTTTTGTTGAATAAGGACGATTACTTTCAAAAGATGCAATGTCTAATTTCTAATGCGGCATATCGTAGAATCGGTGCTGCCCCAGAAAGAGTGTTGAGAGAAAGACTAAGAACCTCCTGAAGAAAAGTCTTTTCTCACAGGATACCACCAAGATTCTTAATTCTTACTGTGCTGCAAGACCTAGATTGTATGGGCATCGTAAGGCCCACAAAGAGAACATTAGTTTGAGGGCTATAGTATCTAACATTAGTGCTCCGACATATCGTGTAGCTAAACATCTTGCTAGTTTGTAGAGTTCAATGGTAAGCAGATGTGAACACCCCATTAAGAACTCGGCGGATTTCTTAGGTCGATTAAAGAGATTGCGTTTGAATGACTGATATTTTAGTGAGTTTTGATGTTGTGTCTCTCTTCACTCGCGTTCCGCTGTCAGATTCGTTGCAGCTAATTGAGGTTAAATGTGGTGTCGAGTTAACGAATCTTTTCCGACATTTGTTGACTTCCACTTACTTTTTATTCAATGGTCAGTACTATGAACAAACTGATGGAGTTGCAATGGGAAGCCCGTTATCAGCTATTGTGGCCAATTTATTTATAGAGGATTTTGAGAACGTGCTTTAGTGTCAGTGACTCTGAAACCTGCGTGTTTTTCAGATATGTAGACGACACTTTTGTTGTTTAGCCTCACGGTAGGGAGAATTTAAACGGTTTTTTGGAACACCTAAATTCAATCCACAAGAAAATTCAGTTCAGTGTGGAGGTGGAAAAGAATGGCTGTCTTCTTTTCCTTGATGTGTTGTTCAGAAGGAAGGTTGATGGTACATTGGGACATTCTGTTTATAGGAAGCCAACTCACATTGATTTGTATCTGCGAGCTGATAGTTGTCACCATACAGCTCAGCGTAAAGGAGTAATTGGTACCTTGGTTTACAGGGCACATGTCATTTCAGACCATGAAAATTTGTCAGCAGAGTTGTCCCATCTCGAGGCCACCTTTCGTCAGAATGGTTATAGTGAAAGATAGAGAAAACGTGCGTTGCGCTCTCAGATTACTGTGCAACGGGTGAGTGACGATAGTAATGAAGTGGCACCTAAATCTATGGCCATTTTGCCGTACGCAGGAAGCATTTCCAACAAGACTGATCGTTTTTTGCGGAAATATGATGTGTTTTTCGACCACCTTCTAAGATAAAGGCCCTGTTGGGGTCCGTAAAGGATGATCTTGGTTTGCGTAAGGCAGGTGTATATCGTATTCCTTGCAGTTGTGGCATGTCATATATTGGTAAGACAATCAGGACTGTGGAAGACCGGTGTATTGAACACAAACGTTACACACACAACAGCCAAACAAATCCGCTGTTGAAGAACACTGTACTGACACCGGTCATCCTATGGAATACAACAACACGGAGATTCTGGCATTCACTTCCACCTATTAGGATAGTGTTTTTTTAGGAAGCTGTTGAAATTAAACTAGAAAGCGTCCTTATAAACAGAGATGTTGGTTTTTGTTTAAATTCTGCTGTCTCTAGTCAAAAAACAGGGACAAAATTAGTGCTGCCCCATCTGTAGATTAAGTCACTATCGATATTTTTGATGTTTGGTCATCTTTGGTTGTGTTGACTCTGCAGTGACTTGTATTGTGTGTGTTATCGTCCATGTTTACCCTTTGCAAACTGAAGTGTTAAATACGCTTGCACATTGCTTCCTTGAGTGCAGTTGTGCCTTGAGAATGGCAGGGTGTCCTCCTGTCGAAATATCGGCGATTGTCGACGACGTCACCCGGCAGCATACCCTAAGTTGTTTGAATATGTAACATTTTTCCCTTCGACGAAAAGTATTGTTTCTACATAAACAACGCATCTGACTGTATTGTGTGTTTATAGGACTCACGGTTCTTCTGCCTTGGACACACCTATCGCCGATAAGTATCGTCAGTATTTAGTTTCCAGCAACACAAATAGTTAACTCCAGGTCTAGCAACCTCTTCCAGTTTTCACATAAACCTCCAGATGTACAACTTAAAATATCGAAAGAAAGTACAGAAAATATCGTAAGATAAACGGGATAAATATCCTTGGATTACCAAAACATAAGGTAGTCAGTTTCCCTTTTACTGTTATTTTTATCTGATCTGTAACTTTTGAAGCTATTTCACTTTATTTACTATAGCTACTGAAATTCAGTTACAAGAATGTCATGCAACTCGTCAAAATATTCAAAGATACTTGCTATATTTATGCTGCAACTGGGACTACAATCTCTTTCCTGAATACGTGAAATTCCATCAGAGTATTTAAAATCTCACACATACCAAATTCTCTGTAGCTCAAATTGTTAATGAAATTATTTACTCTCTCTTTCTTTACAGGTCAACTGGGTTTTCAAGTGCGCGGTTGTAAGATTGTTTTTTGTTTCAAAAATACTATCAGCTTACACGCTCTAGGATCTTTGAAGTTCACGTACATTTGTGTTTTTAATCTCAATCTATCATTTATCTATCATTACTGTTTATAAGACTAGTTATTTTTTTCTTTTCTTAAGTATGTTGAATATCAATAACCGAGCTCTGTTTGTCGATAACAACTATTCTGATACAGAAAATCATATATCGATTAACTATCGGCTTAATATAAAGTAGAAAAAAGTTATATAAGACGATTCAATTTTATTTTGTGTCACGCCTATTGGCTTATTGCGTTTTATTTACAAAATCATAGAACTTTACTTCCTGTAATCTTACAATGTCAGGTCTAGTCGCTTTAAACGGAAAAAATACACCCTTTAACTATTTCTTTAACTGATGCAGATGGCAGGAAAAAATTTAAATGAAAGTCCTACAGCGACTCCACCGCTTACCAAATTCCCAGCGCACAACAAAATAATCAGTTCAAACTAAATTCATGTAATACTGGGACCCACTTTAGGTGTAGCCGACCTTACGAAGCAAACCCTACTAATATATCACTTCCCACAAAACAAATGTCCCTAAGAGACTTGCTATCTCAAAACTGGTAAATATTTGGCTAACGGAGTCGATCAAATCCGATTCTATTTGCTTCGAACACCCTAAGTGCTTTTCATTTATATTCATTCAACAGTACGTTGAGCATGCGGACAAATAACTCATTATTTCTCAAGAAGTCAACTAACAGAAGAAGATTTTTCATTAACGAATTAAATTAACAAGTGACTTAGAACAAAATATTGTGATTCACTTAGACGACATAGGCAGTCTAAACCAATAAAATTAGTGTGTTGCAGCCTCACTATTACGATGCATCAAACTCCCCGCAGGATTTGCCTACATCCAACACTTCCACAACAAACTGCTCTGCCCTCGAATGATTCTTTCGATCCCCAGCAGGCTCGAATTTACTATCATTAACAAAACTATCCACAAGCCAGTCACTCGGCACTACGTTACCAAAAATGAAAGTCACTATCAACTCCTTCTGCAGTATAACAAAATTCTGACCAAAACTGATCACGCCACAAATAGGCCGTGAAAACTAGTCTCTGAACCTTTTCCTACAGCACTCCATATGCTACATTGCACTAAAATAATACTTGAAAATTAATATTTACTTTTCCGTTAATCTCAAAAGGAATATGATCAAAACCAAATATTCCGATAGCAGACTGGAAAACATTTTCGCCGGCCGCGGTGGCCGAGCGGTCTACGGCGCGCCAGTCACGGTGTGCACTACAGTCGGGGGTTCGAATCCCCCCTCGGGCGTGGATATTTGTGCCGTCCTTAGTATTAGCTAGTTCATAAATGGTTTGTAAGTTTAGGGACTGATGACCCCGTAGTTAAGTCCCATAAGCTATACAAACATTTGAAACATTTGATTGCAAAACATTTTCCTTCGTAGATGGAGACAACTTATGACTTGACTTTTCTCCATCCAGCATAAATAAAAGAAAATGACACGACTAACAATTATTTAATTTTTTTTTTCTTTCGGGAACCAAGTAAGACCCACATTTGACCGTCAATTTTCCCTAAACAATAAAAATTTGATGTCATGAATGCTTCGATTAGCAGCCGGCTACTTCTGTGACTCTAGCGGAATTTCTACTGTATCACAGACGTCAGCGTACACCTCTCTGGTCCGCTGTTTTCTCATTCGCGTTGTAGTGCGCAAAATCTTCATCATACAATTCCCAATGCATTTTAATTTTCAAACATAAGCATATCTCCATAATAAATTACCTGTTCATAATAAGTCGAAGCGATTATTTGTGGGATGCAGTAATTTTGTCCTGTTACACCCTCTATAATGTTTAGTGAGGGCAACAATAAATGTGTATGTTTTCCAAATGAAATATTAAACAGCAATATTATCTTTTTTTAATGTTAATACCTCGTATGCTGCTACATTTAGGGACAGACTTTCTAGATAGCGTTGATCTCTGAAACGTGTTTTTTTTTCTCGTGTACAAACTGACCCCGTACTGTGCTGCAACTCTTCTGTGTACATACCACATCTTTTGTTAATGGGTACCAGTTTTCTTTCTCGCAGCATCTGCATACTGCAAAGCCCGCTACGTTTTTTTCCCTTTTTAAATGCGCTGTGCTGGTATTTCACGAAATCCAGGCCGACGGCTGCCACTGTTGTCAATATCGAAGTCTGCGGGTGACCGCATTTCCGATACCGGTCCACACACAACTTTTTCATGCGACGCGCCAGAGGTATCGAAGCTCACCCGTCTCCACGTGTCACTGTCTCTTACTAATTTGTTGTGAAAATTGTCAAGTAAGCAGTGTGTAAATGTGTAGCGCTTCAACAAAGAATTTTTATTTCGCCACCCACCGTGGGTTGAGATGAGTTCGAGAGATGGACGTTGCAATAACCTAAAACTAATTTGGCTTCATGTTTGTAACAATGTAGCCTAACTAGGGTACAGAATCTTTTCAATACAAGACACAGTGATGGCAAAATATGTCAGCAGTGGGCGACCGCAGAGTTGGGGAGTAAATTGATACGATAATCTCTCATTCTATCATAATATTAATAGAGGACTAACTAAGCTACCCCATGATTCGCAGTGGCCCAGTCGGATATGAAATGTTCAAATCAAATGCTTGTTAAGCTTATGGGACTTAACTACGGGGTCATCAGTCCCTAAACGCCGGCCGCGGTGGCCGAGGGGACTGAGGCGCTCCAGTCACGGTCTACACGGCCACTACGGTCGGGGGTTCGAATCCCCTGTCTGGCATGGATATTTGTGCCGTCCTAGTTCTAAGTAGTTCATAAGTAGTTTGTAAGTTTAGGGACTGATGACCCCGTAGTTAAGTCCCATAAGCTTAACAAACATTTGAACATTTTTTAGTCCCTAAACTTACAAACTACTTATGAACTACTTACGAACTAAGACGGCACAAATATCCATGCCCGACGGGGGATTCGAACCCCCGACCGTAGTGGCCGTGCAGAACGCCTGAGAACTGGAGCGCCTCAGTCCCCTCGGCGATATGAAATGAAACAGTAAGTAAATGAACGTAATCTTGCGATAACTGATTCGCTAAGAACACACATCAGTCAAATCAGTACCCTTCTTTCCGGTGGTTATGCTGAACGAAAGGAAGAAAAATATGTTTCATAGATAATTATTGTTTATTTTAAAACCAGAAGATTAACAGCTGGATGGAAGCAATGAGCAATGAAAGAGTGTTGCATAAAATGCATTTTTAAAACCATCGGCTGTTTATTAAAAACCTTATGTATCAACCAGTTTCGGTCAATAGACCACCTTCATAGATAAAAAGGTGTTAAACGTGAATGGTAAAATGCATCAAATAAAATACATATAGTTGAGACAAACAGGAGTCAGTATAACTAAAAATATTAAAAATACAGTGGTCACCTTAGATAAAACCTATCAGTCAACACAACATAAAAGGTAAGAACAGACTATGAAGAAAAATAGATTTAAAAAGGCATTTTATGAAATATATTACGGCTGTTGACACTCGCCTCACCAAAGCATTCGAAAGAGTATGTTGGTGAGAGGAGAAGACTGCTGCAGGTTATAAGAGAAAGGAAGGAGAACTGGATGGGACATTTGTTGAGAAGAAAGTGTTTAATAAGAGATACAGGACCAATTTGTGGGAGAAGATTGAGAAGAGGGAGGAGATACAAGTTGATAGACACGTAAAGGGAAGTGGAAAATTACAGACCTGAAGAAGACAGAAAAAAGACAGGACAGTATGGAGAGTTACCATGTGAAAACCTGTCTCTGGGCAGAACACAAAAGATGATAATGAGGAGTGACAATTTTTTTTCGTTCGTTTTCTGCTTAAGTCTAAAGATCAGACTGTTTATTGACTCTGGAGTATGCGACGTGTAATTATCAACCGTTGGAAAGAGAGAAACAATCGTTTTCTATATTCCTACATTTTTTGCCTTACTCTCCATCTATCTCCCTCATTTTTCTCCTCTTTCTCCCTCTACCCAACCCTCGTATCAGTCAGTCCCATTTTTTACCTTTTTTGTCAAAACCGCGTACTTCTGTCCATTTGCTGTGTACCCTCTCTTTGTCCATTTCTTCGTCCCCTCCGTGTTCCTCTTCTCCCATCTACCCGTCCTTCTCCTCCCTCTCTCTCTGTGCGTCAACTAACACATCTTCTCTCCTCCTCTTTTTTAAGTATTACAACCTCGGACAATAAAGTTCGGTGAACAGTCCGGTAACATTAACATCGATGAACTATAAACTACAGTTACCATTACTGTCCTTCAAAATAGTCACCTCCCATAACTATGCACTGCTGAGCTCTGCGATATATGTCCTGGAAACTTAGCACAAGGTATTTCTTTGGAATGGTGTTCAAAAACATCGTCACATTTCTTTGGATGTCAGGAATATCGTGAAATCTCTTTCAAAGCGATTTTCAGTTGAGGGAATAGGTAGAAGTCTGCAGGATCGAGATCCGACGGGTATGGTGGATGTTCGAGTCGCACGACTACGCTCGCCTACGCAAATACAATATCGTCAAAGAGTTCCAGGGAAAAAAGGGTTGGTGCAACCTGAACAACAACCATACTCGCTGGATGTTAGGCGTGCAATCGTGAAATCTCTTTCAAAGCGAGTTTCAGTTGAGGGAATAGGTAGAAGTCTGCAGGATCGAGATCCGACGAGTATGGTAGATGTTCAAGTCGCACGATTACGCTCGCCTACACAAAAACAATATCGTCAAAGGGTTCCTGGAAAAAAAAGGTTGGTGCAACCTGAACAACCACCATACTCCTGGATGTTAGTCCTGCAGACTTCTTCCTATTCCCTCGACTCCAATTCGCTTTCAAAGGAAAAACATTTGACGATATTTCTGACATCCAACAAAAACGTGACGAGGCTTTTGGACACCATCTCAAAGAAAGGCTTTGTGTAAAGTTTCCAGAACATATATGACAGAGTTCAGCGGTGCATAGTTATGGGAGGTGACTATTTCGAATAACAGTAAGGTAAATGTAGTTGATAGTTCTTCTACATTATTGTTACAGGACTATCATTAAAAGTATAAAACAAAAAATATTGCCGTCGACAGTAATAGCACTTTAATTAATAAGTGAAATAACTAATTTAAACCTACTTTGAATAAGGCTCAGGGTTCATTAAATAAAACAATACCTCAAAGTTAATGCTTTAATACGTTTAATAAAGTTAATACATCATACCGAAAGCGTCAGGGAAATGGGTGGGCACCACCCTTCATTGCAGATGTTGGTCGTCGCAGGCTGGGCATACTGGCAAACCAGGATAAGCAATAAAATGTGGCGGAACTAACATCAGGGCTTTAATGCAGAACAGGGTATAAGTGTGTATGAACACACAGTGGATCGAACACTGCTAACGATGGGTCTCTGCAGCCGGCGTTCTATGCATGTGCAGTCTTCACGACAACGGCAACTACGACTGAAATATCCACGTAACCAGTGGCAGAGCGTTGCATGGTCTCATGAAGCTCGAAACTTTCTTAATCATGCCTACTGAAGAGTGTAAGTTTCATGATTTCCAGGTGAACAGTTCCTTGAAACTTGTACTTCGTGGTGGAGACCTGCTAGGAGAGGTTCAGTAGACGAAATGAACAACACAATAAGAGCACAGCTGACAATAAACAACATAAAATGCATTTTTATAAAAACCATCAGCTGTTTATTAAAAACCTTATTCATCTACTAGTTTCGGTCATGGACCATCTTCAAGGATAAAAAGGTGTTAACAGAGAATGGTAAAATACATCAAATAAAATAATACAACTGAGATAAACAGGAGTCAGTATAACTAAAAGTGTAAAAAATTGCTATGGTCATCTTAGATAAAATCTATCAGTCAAACATGACATGTTTGACTGATAGATTTTGTCTAAGATGACCATAGCATTTTTTTAGACCGTTCTCACCTTTTATGTCATGTTTGACTGATAGATTTTATCTAAGATGACCATAGCAATTTTTTATACTTTTAGTTGTACTGACTCCTGTTTATCTCAGTTGTATTATTTTATTTGATGTATTTTACCATTCTCTGTTAACACCTTTTTATCCTTGAAGATGGTCCATGACCGAAACTAGTTGATGAATAAGGTTTTTAATAAACAGCTGATGGTTTTTATAAATTGCATTTTATGAAATATATTACGGCTGTTGACTCTCGCCTCACCAAAACATTCAAAATTAAATTTTAGTTTAGGGCGCAGCTGATAAATTCAGCTGAAAGTCATGAAACTGTAAATGAGAGGGGTTTGCCTTTATGACATCATAAACAATGCGATTGCAGGTTCTAAAAATTTTTGAATAATAAAAGAGATAGATTTCAATGAAAGTTAGCAAATTCACTGTACGAATTAAGAGTTACCCTTAATGGCGTTCAGGCTCATTGCAAGAATTGCAATGTGTGAAATACTACGTCAGCTGAAAAATAAATGAACCTTCTTGTTATTGTTAACAAAACTCATTTTGGTTTATTTCAATGAAAATTCTCACTATACTACCATGAAGTTGATGTACGAAAACGGAGTGGACACAGATACGTCTGCATCGGACGGTAGATAAAAGCAGACAGAATCAAATGTTCAAATGTTTCTAGAGTTTTTGGGACTTAACTACGGGGTCATCAGTCCCTAAGCTTACAAACTACTTATGAAATAGCTAATACTAAGGACGGCACAAATATCCATGCCCGCGGGGGGATTCGAACCCCCGACCATAGTGGCCGCAGAGCGCTCAGCCACTGCGACCGGCAGCAGACAGAAGAAGTCGAACGCTGTTCTCTCTATCGTCCGGAAAAAATTAAGAAATGCTGATAATGGGTCTGATATGAACATTGGAGATAAAAGCGCTCCGTGACAAAAAATATATCTTCAGTTTTCTAAGCCGCGCGGGAATAGCCAAGCTTTCTGGATCGCCACGTGAGGGATCGCGCGGACTCTCGCGTCGGAGGTTCGAATCCTTCCTTGGGCATGGATGTATGTGTTTTCCTTACGTTAGTTTAACTTAGGTTAAGTAGTTTGTAAGACTAGGGACTGATCACCAACGTAGTTTGGTCCCATAGAATTACAAACATTTAAATTTCGGTTTTCTACCGATTCGTCCAGTGATCTCTATAGTACTTGAATGTTGAAATACAGAACGTGCCATCCAAAGATGTTCATATTCTGTTTCTTGACTAGTTATAACATGACTGCTGAGAAGTATTACAAGAAAATGAGTAGGAAATATATTTCGTTTCCGTACTCACGCGAGTGCGCCACTTCGTATATTGACATACTCATAAAATTCAAACCCAGAGGTGTTGTAGCTATTATTTGTTGAAAAATTTATTGAAAATAGACCTCTCTGCCGAATTTATGTAGTTTATTATTTCCTCCTTCATAATATGGTTTGCAATGACAGAACATCCTAAATATTTAAATGAACTAGTTTTCGTTATTTCATATAATCCATTGTCAGTAATGCTTCAGTTTCCACTTTATCGTGTCTTGTTAAATCATACACTATTTTATCCTACTTAATATTTAGACCGCTGTCTTTACCTCTTCTATTCTTAGTTCATCTTTCTCCTCTGCTAAAACAGCAACGTTATCCGCAAATGCTAATAGTTTCACCTCACTAACTACATTTAAACCCCTTCCAATTGATGACGCTGTTTTTACATTGTTATGCTATCGGTCTACTTCGGTTTTTCTTAATTCTTTGTTTATGAACTTATTCTTTGTTTTTCTTATTCTTTCCTTGTTTCTCTTTCTGTTTTCGCATATTGTTATTCGGATTGATGGTTGTCATCATCTATCATTTCCTGTTTGTACTAGCTTGTTAGCGTAGCAAATCGCTTTTGCTTAATTATAATATGTTGAGTATAACAGGTGACTGTAAAATATTTATGTTTGCTGATGATACCAGCTTGGTAGTGAAGGATGTTGCTCGTAATATTAACACAATATCAAATAGTGCAGTTCAAGAGATAAGTTAATGGCTTGTAGAAAACAACTTGATGTTAAATCACAGTAAAACTCGGTTTATACAATTTCTAACACATAATTTGACGAAAGCTGACATATTGATTACACATAACGGGCATATGATAAGTGAGACTGAACAGTTCAAATTTCTAGGTATTCATATAGACAGTAAGCTGTCGTAGAAAGCCCATATTCAGGATCTTGTTCCAAAACTAAATTCTGCTATATTTACCATTAGAACAATATCTGAAATAAGTTATTTTTCAACATGAAAAGTAGTCTATTACGCTTACTTTCACTCACTTATGACGTACAGCATTATTTTTTGGGGTAACTCGCCTGATGCAACAAGGATATTCCTGGCTCAAAAACGGGAGGTTCGAGCAATACGTGGTGTAAGTTCACGAACGACATGTCGACCCCTTTTCAGTTGTCTGGGAATTTTAACACTGGCGTCACAATACATTTTTACTTTAATGTCGTTTGTTGTTAATAATATCAGCTTATTCCCACGAGTTAGTAGCTTTCACTCGGTGAATACTAGACAGAAGTCAAATCTACATTTGCATAACACCACCTTGACACTTGTGCAGAAAGGTGTACAGTGTTCTGCAGATTCCATTATCAATAAGCTGTCGCAAGAAATAAAGAATTTTAGCACTAACCCACACGCTTTCAAATCTAAATTGAAGAGTTACGTCATGGATCACTCCTTTTATTCTGTTGAGGAACGCATAGAAAACTTAAACAATTAAGATAATTCAGTTTTTTTCTTTATTGATCCTTTTCACTTTGTCTAAAGATTGTCGTGATCCTAGGACTACTTAAAAATTTCTACTACCATTCTTGTGTAAAAATTCATGTATTGACTTGTTCCATGACCATGGGGTCTCAATCCTAAATTGGGTCCTATGGAACAGAAAACCATAATAATAATAATAATATATCATGTAAACATTTTGTCTCTGATTTTTTATCATTATTTTGCGCGCGATTTAGATGTCTTCTGGCTGCAAATATTTTCTTCACATCTGTGCCGTCTTAAAATGTTTACTAGAAAATAGAATTTACAGAGCTGAAAATTTGAGCTACAAAAACGCAAAACCTGGTATCACGGGGAAATGTTTGCAGAAGAGGGCGAAATGCGTACATTACCATTCTTGTGTAAAAATTCATGTATTGACCTGTTCCATGACCATGGAGTCTCAATCCTACCTTGGGTCCTAAGAAACAGAAAATCACAATAATAATAATGATAATAATAATATCATGTAAAAATTTTGTCTCTGATTTTTTATCATTATTTTAGCGCGATTTAAATGTCTTCTGGCAACAAATATTTTCTTCACATCTGTGCCGTTTGAAAATGTTTACTAGAAAATAGAAATGACAGACCTGAAAATTTGAGCTACAAAAACACAGAACGTGCTATCACGGGGAAATGTTTGCAGAAGAGGGCCAAATGCGTACAATACCGCTGCTCCAGAAATTGACAGGGGCTTTAGAATCCCTTTAGTATTACGTAAATTACTTCTTAAGATTCTCATTTATTTATTGTTAATCGCATGAGCATACTATTCGCTTTCTGTTGATCGCTTGCTCATCCACTGAAAAGGAGCAGACGCCTAGTCGTGGGCAGTGTGTTGTGAACGCGTGGGCGCCATCATAATTAAAGCCCGTGCTGAAGGAATGCCTGTGTTGACGGCGCCGCATTATTGGCACAAGAATTTCGGCATGCGAGGGACAACTATTGGGGTTATTGGTTTCCCTAAAAATCTGCAACTTCATAACGCGTGGAATGTGAAACAAAAGCCCCTTTGGGAGACCGGATCGGTTTTAACCCAATGGCGAGCTCATAACGACATCAAAGGATTACCGCGCGACGGATTTTCATTTGGTGACAATGCTTTTGTAGTAAAATATCGATAATCGAATGCCGCAGTGCATTGGGGATGAGTTCATTACAACACCGGCCCGTACGCTCCGGGCGCCCAAACTATAGGCGCCCACATCAGCCAGCCATACGCGCCGTCCGTCGCTTACCTGCCGCTAAAACGTTTTGTCGGCGTCCGTCGAATGCGTACGCAGTAAAAACGTGTCGGGAGCTGTTTTATTTGTTTCAATTTCGCGTTACAATTTCAGCAACTAACGGAATAGGAGGAGTATTTCCGGATCCTGTTTTATAAAAAGCAGTTAAAAATTGCTCGTTACAGAGTGTGTCTATTACACGATCCACTGTTCATGCAACGGGGTTCGGAAAAATATTTTTCAACTTTATTTAGAATTTTCTATTGTATACCGAAGAGTATTTAAAACCGTTTGTGCCATAAAAACTGTAACAAAATCGACGCATTAAGCTGCAAACACAATACTCGCATGAAGAGTACTCCACGTTTAGACATGGTAAATTTCAGAGCAGCCGTACAAATAAGATACAGGGGGTTTAGATATTATAGTTACAAACGGAAGCTCTCTTATGTTGTTTGCAGATGACGCCGTCATTTACCGTCTAGTAAAATAGTCTGAAGATCAAAACCAACTGCAGAACGATCTGAATAAGATATCACTATGGTGTAAAAATTGGCAATTGACTGCAGGTAATGAGAAATGTGAAGTCGTCCACATGAGTACGAAAAGAAATCCGTTAAACTTTGTTTACAAGATAATGTTCAAATGTTTGTAGAGCTTATGGAACTTAACTACGGAGTCATCAGTCCCTCAACATACAAACTAATTATGAAATAGCTTATACTAAAGACAGCACAAACATCCATGCCCGAGGGGGCATTCGAACCCCCGACCGCAGTGGCCTTACAAGATAAATCAATCAAAAATGAAGGCCGTAAACTCCACAAAATACCTGGGAATTACTATTACTTCAGACTTAAACTGGAAAGAACACGTAGATAGCGTCGTGGGAAAGGCGAACCAGAGACTGCGTTTTATTGGTAGAAACCTTAAAAGATGCAACAGTGAACTACTAAAGAAACTACATACACTATTATATATAAAACTCTTCTGGGTTTTGGACCGCATCGTCAAAATATCAAACATTGATATTTTGACGATGCGGTCCAAAACCCAGAAGAGTTTTATATATAATGACAACGGCCGCGGAAGCCTTCGTTTACATACACTATGCTCCTCCGTGCTTTTTTGGAGTACTGCTGCCCAGTGCGGGATCCTTATCAGGTGGGTTTGACGGACGGTATCGAAAGAGTCCAAAGAAGGGCAGCTCGTTTTGTATTGTCACGATACAGGGGAGACGGCGTTACGGAAATGATACAGGATCTGGGATGGGAATCATTACAACAACGGCGCTTATCGCTGCGGCGTGGACTACTTACGAAACACCAACCGCCAACATTCTTCTCAGAATTCCAAAATATATTGTTGACTCTCACTTACATAGGTAGAGAAGATCATCAGAATAAAATACGAGAAATCAGAGCTTGAACTGAGAGATTCAGGTGTTCTTTCTTCCCGCGCGCTATTCGAGAATGGAATGGGAGATATATAGTATAAAGGTGGTTCGATGAACCCTCTGCCAGGCACTTGAATGTGATTTGTAGAGTATCTCACGTTGATGTAGAGTCAAAAGATTGATTTACCCGCCGGCCACGTTGGCCGAGAGGACAGAGGTGCTCCAGTCTGCACGGCCACTACGGTCAGGGATTCGAATCCCCCGTCGGGCATATTTGAACCGTCCTTAGTGTTAGCTAGTTCATAAGTAGTTTGCAAGTTTAGGGACTGATGACCTCGTAGTTAAGTCCCATAAGCTATACAAACATTTGAAACATGATTTATCCTAGTCTAGTAGACGGCGTGGTAGACTGAAACTCAGGGGGCCGGGTTCGATTCCTGATCGTGTTGGACTGTTTCACCACTCGGGGACTGGATGTTGTGTTGTCATTATCATTTCACCATCAACGACGCGGAAGTAGCCCCAGTGGAGTCACGTGAAAGATTTGCGCCAGGCAGGCCGAACTCGGTCCCAGGTGTGGTCCAACGGTCAAATATGCCACACTAAATCATCACCACAACATCCGGAATGAAACTGTCACTCTGCAGCGGAGTGTGCGCCGATATGAAACTTCTGGCAGATTAAAATTGCGTACTTGAACCGGGATTCGAACCTGGTAACTTTGCACAGCGAAGCGAGCCGGAATAGTTCAGTGGTAGAGCGCTTACCCGCGAAAGGCATAGGTTCCAGGTTCGAATCCCGGTACCAGCACACAATTTTAATCGGCCAGGAAATTTCATCACCACAACATGTTTTGGAACTACGATACGCTAGTTCAGTGAACACCCGGAAAAAAAGCTCGCCGTGAAAAAAAAGTAAGTAAAAATAATGAGTGTTTTTCGACTATCATTTTTCGTTTCATTCCTCTACCAGATCATTTGATATCCACATTCAAAGTATTTCTATCGCTTGAGAAACGTTTACGTCACAGAAACGGCACGTATACGAGTCGTAGCGCGCTCGGTAATATAGGCAGCAGTGGACGCAGCGTTGCAACGCGCATGCGCGGCTGAGGTTCAAATTCTCTTCTGAACCCATTGGAGGCAGCGTGAGGGCGATCCGGCAGCAGAGGGGCGTGGGGATACGCCGCTTTTAACACTGGCGTTGGAGCTGGTGGAGACACCAGCTACTGGCTACTGGGGCTCTGACGGTTTACGCACAAATGGTCCCGAAGCAAGACAATGGTGCTACTGCGCACCTCGCCTTGCGCATTCGCAAGCCCTCCATGAAGGCAACATCCGCCCTTCATATTTGTTTTTTGGCGCAGTGAAGCTTCATCAAAAACACGTCATATTTGATAAAATAACTTATAAATTAAAGACGCTGAAAATGTAAAATCCTTCAGACGATTCGATCATGAATAATAATAAAGCATTATTTTTCAACTAGCAAGAGTAGTCGTGTTAGCGGCATCGTGCTGAAATGTCAGTCAGTGGGTTAGAATGTTTTTTAACCCAACCTTGTTTTTAACAGATACGGGAATAACAATGACTTTTGCATTGTTACTTGCCACATGTCCTTGGACGTTCTTATGAGTATGTCGCAGTTTTGAGTGTTTTTCTTTTTTTTCGGTCATTAGCGCCCGATGCGGTTTTGAGGGTAAATGACATTTATACTCTTCGTTGTAATCAATATTTAACTGTTTGAAAAACGGTGGGGCAGAGCAGCCTTTGCGCATGCGTAACGTTAGAAGGGGGTTCCACTATCAAGTGTCGGCCCCAGTTCGGCAATATTGTAGATCCGGCACTGAAAGAAGTTAACCCCCAGTCACCTGAAGCACCAGCCGCCACTAGTTTGACCACACACACATGCTGCTTGACTTTTACTTTGGGAGTGACCAACTCTGTAAGTATTTTCTTTACTTTGGGGCCCGCAGTGTGGGATATGTCGTTGAGTGACGTTTATACCGTTCACACTGCTGTTATAATGCTTTATTTATTTACTATGAGCTCATTTCGGTTTTCTGTAACATAAACGAGATATTTATAACAACAGTTACATAAGCTGGCAAATATAAATTTTTTATGGCTAATGCATTTAATTTAGTTACATTTAATGTCGTTCTTATTTCTGTCCTCTTTGTTTAAGATGATACTGATTTCATTTAAATTACGACTGGCTTATATGCCTGTTACGGATTTTTTACTTTCTGCCTGATTAAAAAGGACAGCTATTTTCAAAATGTTTTAACGACATTATATGTTTACATAGTTACTCAGAGATTACTGTAGTTATCAGCTAATTTATTTTCCTTGATATGATAACTTTGGTGGCTGATGTTTAGGTTGTTACTATGTAGTGAATATCTGTGACATGTTTTGGGTTATCTATTTTCGTGGCTGTCCTTTTTAATCAGGCAGAAAATAAAAAATCCGTTGGGGGACTGATGACCATTGTAGTTTTGTCCCCCTTAAAGATCCAACCAACCAAAAAATCCGTTACAGGCATATAAGCCAGTCATAATTTAAATAAAATCAATATCATCTTATACAAAAAGGACAGAAATGAGAACGACAATAAATGTAACTAAATTAAATGTATTAGCCATAAAAAATTATATACGCCAGCTTATGTAACTGTTGTTGTAAACTATCTCGTTTATATTTCAGAAAACCTGATGATGGCAATATAAAGCTGAAATGAGCTCATAGTAAATAAATAAAGCATTATAACAGCAGTGTGAACGGTATAAACGTCACTTATAACTTTGTAAGTTATACTGTGTAACACGATAAGTCATATTCGTGAATTCGGGGAGGCAGTACAGCAAAGCACTGCGTTTCGAACACGTGCGATGACTTGTCTGTGGCTGACTACGCCATTTCAGCATACGGGCTATTCCGGGTGCGTAGGTGAGGTCAGCAACTGAGGCTGACAGTAGAAAGCTAAAGTTCGTAAATCTGTGAGACCTAACTACAGTGGTTCTCAGCCCCCAGGCTTGCAAACTACTTAAACTAACATTAGAACAATACAAAACACACACACACACACACACACACACACACACACACACACACACTAATGTAAACAAGTGCCTCCATGTACCAAAAGTTTCTTATTTTCTAATATTTTAAAATTAATTTATTTTCATATTTACATATTTTATTGAAATTATTGTAAATATTCATATATTACTCACAGTCAAATTGACTTAATATTGTTTGAAAATTGATTAATATATGTAAACCTCCGTGCAAAGAATACAAACACAATGATCACGTTCAACTTTTCTCATCTAAAATGACTGGAGATACGTCTCCATTGCTTCTTCTTGTTCGAACATTGAGACAGTGAAGTCATAAATGAGTTGATCTCTGTAATTATTACTAATTTTCCAGGACAGAAATTTCTGCATATGTTCGAGAACGAAAATATGTAAGATATGTAAGTTTTATGTAAATACGCTGCTTTTTAATTCAATTATAAGCGCTGCAGTTTAACCGAACTTTTAAAGTGGTCTCATTTAGTAGAAAACTGGTTATTTTACTTCTCACATTGTACTAACTGTGATGAAATTTATTTTTTAGGACAAAGGATTCCGCCATTGCATCTAATTACGAAACTAACTGTTTGAGATGTGATCAGAATAGTAATCATTTTCATTCCATTCTTTTACTAAATAATTGTTCTGAATACGATCATGAGATATTTTTATTGCTGTTATTAAATTTCAGTTATAACCATTTGAGCTAGCCGTGGACTTCGTCAGTAAATCGGTGATAGTAAATGATAACTCCAGCAGTTAGGTTCGCAGCGGTTTTACATCTACCTTAAGATAAAAGAGGTTTTTAATTATTTTCTTAGTGCGTAGCTTGCCTTTTCTTTAACAGTGCCACATTTTTTCAGAGATTTTTAGGCACCTTTCATGACTCACGTAAATGATACGACACCAATTAAAATATTTCTCCAGTTCAATCTTTATAGCACCACCAGTAATAGCTATCAAAAATATAATCTGGCTTTTCATTTACAGGAGCTATTCCATTTCAAGGATATTTGCATACAGATATTATTTAAGTAAAAGTCATCTTTAAAATTTTAAGAAGTTGGGAGAAATGTTTCAGCACACACACACACACACACACACACACACACACACACACACACAAACAAACAAACGAGCTCGAACCTTTGACAAGGAACAACCACGTGTTCCCCATCAAGGCACCTGAGAGCATTCGGCCATACCACTGCGGCTAAGAATATTTAGTTTTATGGTACATTTCCCTGACCCATCTTTTGTGAAATTTTCATAGTTTTATCCATAATTAAAAATTTCAGTTAATACGGCCTAACCAGAGCAAGCCTCTTCAACTCCACATAAGAACGGCAACCTACTACATCTGTCTGAATCTGCTTACTGTATACATCTCTTCGTCTTCCTCTGTGGTTTTTACGCCAAACACTTCCCTCCATGATTCCTTGATATGAAAGTATGTGTCCTACCAATCGATCCCTTCTTTAGTCAAGGTATGCCAGAAATTCTGTTCAGTACCTCCTCATTAGTTACGCGTTCCACTCAGCTAATCTTCAGCATTCTTCTGTAGCACCAAATTTCAAAAGCCTCTATCCTCTTCCTGTCCGCACTGTTTATCGTCCATGTTTCACTCCCATACAAGGCAGCAACACTCCACACAAATGTCTTCAGAAAAGATTTCCTTAGGTTTAAATCAATATTCAATGCTAACAAATTTCTCTTTTTCAAGAACGCTTTTCAATCCATTGCTATTCTGCACTTTAAATCCTCTGTACTGCGACCATCATTTGTTATTTTACTGCCGCGGTGAAGTAGCCGAGCGGTCTAAAGCGTCTCGCTGCGGAGCGCGCGGTTGCTCGCCGTGGAGGTTCGAGTCCTCCCTGGGGCATGGGTGTGTGTTTTGTCCTTAGGTTAGTTTATCTAGGTTTAAGTAGTTTGTAAGCTACGGACTGATGACCACGTAGTTTAGTCCGATAGATTTAAAAACATTTGAACATTTGTTATTCTACTGCCCAAGTAACAAAACTCATCTACCTCCTTTATTGTTTCATTACCTAACCTAATTCCTTCAGCATCGCCTGATTTTCGTAGACTGAACTCCATTACCCTAGTTTTACTCTTGTTAATGTTCATCTTATATGCACCTTTCAGCACACTATCCATTCCGTTCAGCTGCTCTTCCAGCTCATTTGCTGTCTCTGATAGAATTACTATGTCGTCGGCAAAACGCAATGTTTTTAATTCTTCACCCTGAACTTTATTCCTTCTGCAAATTACTCCTTGCTTTCCTTTATAGCTTGCTCAATGTACAAATTGAATAACATTGGAGAAAGTTTACAGCCCTGTGTTACTCCCTAACCACTGCATCCCTTTCATGCCCTTAAACTCTGACAACTGCTGTCTGGTATAATTTATTGACACCTATAGAAAGAGGAGTAAAATAGTATGAAATAGATACATCATTAAGACTATTATCCGTTATGGATGTGGAACACAGTGACTCGTGAATAAAGGTATCTTTAAAACAAAAACCAGTCGCCTTTTATGTGTAGCGTTTTTATTCATCTTTTTCTATAACCGGTTTCGACATGTCTAGCATGTCATCAGATGGTAAGACAATTTTTACATTAGATTTGATGTACGGTGGGATTCAGAGATCTATGACAGAGAGCAACAGAAAACAAGTTAACTTTGTGAATTAATAACATAAAAATGTTGACTTAACCCTTTAAGTGCGAATGACGAATATACCTGTCCGCCGCATCAGATGGTAGCTCACTTTAGGCAACACAGCATATTCAGGACTGGTTATAACTGTTTGCTCTATGCCACGCGTCGACAGTTTTCGTCCAGTGAAGCAGCCGCGTGATTGAGTTTACAACGGCGTAAAGAAGATGTTTACCAGATTGACAGGTAGAGCAGCTCGTTTTAGGATGTTAAGATAATTTCAGTGACAGTTCTGAAAGTTTTCAAGAAACGGATGTTGAGGCTAGTGCAAGTGACTTCGATTTAGAAACAACCGACAACGACACACTACTGAAATAGACGGTACGTAGTGTATTTGTGCGTGCTAGTTCAATTCAATCAACATTTGTTCAGTGGTAGTACTGGTACAGTTACGCCTCTGAAACAATAAGAAGTGACGACATGTACTGCGTGTATTTTAGATGCTGGTTTGTGCATAATAATAGCTGAACAGACTAACTTACACGCACAACAATTCGTAGTTTCTGATCCAAATTTAGCACCAAGCTCCAGGTTTCGCAGCTGGCATGATACAACAAGTGTTGAGGTAAATACTTTTATTGGAATTCAACAAATTTGTCACAAACCAGAACACAAAATGTACGTTTCAAAGGAAAGTTCGAAAACGAAAACATTAAGAAACATTAAGGAGAACTTTTAAGTGTGGAAAAAATACGCAGCACAGCAGCGGCAGGGGGCGCCGGTACACATTGCTCGCCGAGGACGGGTCGCGCGCGCTAAGCTCGCTCGCAATTAAAGGGTTAAAGTCACTACTTACAATTGCAATCATCGTAAATGTATTCTGCTGTTGTATTTCTTTCAAACTGGTGTTGTTAGTAGTTTCCACTTGCTCGTTTTTGTAATTACACCTCCTTTTTTGCAGCTACACGATAAACACTTCAACATACTTCCCAGACGCAATACAGCAGTAAACAGATAAAAGATCTTCGCAAAAGATGTTGAGAGATTTTCCATCTGTATCAAAACCTTTGCTTAACACTTATATTATTTTGAAAGTAATACATATGTTTGAAAATATGCCATAATATTACATCATTTATGAGAAGTTAACCTCCTATGTTACAATTATTCTACAATATTACAACTTTATTTTTAATTTTGTTGATATAATAAAACAAGGTGATATTTTGTTTATGATTTAGAGGTATTTTTATATTTGGGATGGATTGGCCTAGATGTTGACCTAGGAATGTAGTATGGGAAGGGGTCAAGAAGAGGAGTTTGTGTGGAGAGAAAGTGTGTGTGTATGTGTGTGTATGTATGTATGTGCTGGTCAGTGTCTGATCAGTGTCTGATCAGTGTCTGATCACCTGGATCACAGTGGTTGTTACGGTTTTGAAGGTTAGAGATTTTAATTTAGCCAACGCCCCATTCTCGCCGCATAGTAAATTTATTTTGTGTTGCTTTCTAGCTGTCACAGATCTGTCAACCTCAATACACACCAAATGTAATATAACATTTGTTTACTTGTTGCTTAGCGGCTGTTGGGAATAAGCACGTTGGTATTTTTTTTGTCGCCTTCTCTATGTTGCCTGGGCTATTTCCTGTTCGGTGGCTCTGCTGTTACTGCTTTGTGGACACCTGTCGCGTATTATATTGCCGGTGGATCTTTAGTCCAGTCTGGACACCCTGGTCTTCTCTTTTTAATCTCTTCTTTCTTCCCTTTAGTTGATTGTTTGATTTGACATTTTCTATCTACTGTTTGATGTAGTTTCACACGTTATGTCCTATTTTAGCGGTCTCTTACGTTGTCTCTATGATTGTAAAAAGGGACTGATGACCATTATAGTTTGCTCCCTTTCAAACCCCAACTCAATGAAACAACGGATCTTTAGCAATTGATCGCTGTACTACGTATTAGTGGGAATTGCGTTAAATGATTATTCCGGAGTCTGTAAAAGTTGAAATTTTGGTTTCATTCTAATACCGTATTTCTGTTGCATCTGGGATTGATGTAACTCTCTGACAGCGGGTATTCCTACTTTATTTTTTATTTTTTTATTTTTCTGGACTTTGTAGAAATTGCTAAGACATCGTGTGTCGTCGCCCTAGGTTCAGGTTACTTTTCCCTGCGCTGTAACCTGCTTCTTGTCTATGGTTCTAGTGTCTTCTTGCGTATGTCCGTTGGTGGCTTCGATGGGCAACTACATTGTCTAAACGGTCGCACACTGTTGGGCACCGGTTGATTCTATAATGGCGCCGCCTACTCCGTTATTTGAAGTACCGGACATCAGTTAACGGCGCGTCTATTTGCCATGTGTTAAGTGTAATATCCACTCCCATGAACCACAGACATTGCCGAGGTGGGGTGGCTTGCGTGGCTCAACGATACAGATAGCCGTACCGTAGGTGCAACCACAGCGGAGGGGTATCTGTGGAGAGGCCAGACAAACGTATGGTTCCTGAAGGAGGGCAGCAGCCTTTTCAGTAGTTACAAGGGCAACAGTCTGTGCATGATTGACTGAGCTGGCCTTGTAACATCAGCTAATGTGGCTCTGCCACAAAGCTACTGCGAACGGCTGAAAGCAAGGGGAAACTACAGCCGTTACCTTTCCCGAGGACATGCAGCTCTACTGTATGAACATATGATGATGGCATCCTCTCAGGTAAAATATTCCGGAGGTAAAATAGTCCCCCATACGGATCTCCGGGCGGGGACTACTCAGGAGGATGTGATCATCAGGAAAGACAATACTGGCATTCTACGGGTCGGAGCGTGGAATGTTAGATCCCTTAATCGAGTAGGAAAATTAGAAAATTTAAAAAGGGAAATGGATAGGTTGAAGTTAGATATAGTGGGGATTAGTGAAGTTCAGTGGCAGGATGAACAGGATTTCTGGTCAGGTGAGTACAGGATTATAAATACAAAATCAATTGGGGGTATCACAGGAGTAGGATTGATAATGAATAAGAAAATAGGAATGCGGGTAAACTACTATGACCAGCACAGTGATCGCATTATCTTTGTCAAGATAGATACGAAGCCAACACCGACAACAGTAGTACAGGTTTATATGCCAACTAGCTCTGCCGATGATGAGGAAATCGAAGAAATATATGAGGAGCTAAGGGAAATTATTCAGACAATTAAGGGAGAGGAAAACTTAATTGTTATGGGAGACTGGAATTCGGTAGTAGGACAAGGAAGGGAAGGAAAGATAGTAGGTGAATATGGTCTGGGCAAAAGGAATGAAAGAGGAAGGCGCCTGGTAGAATTTTGCACAGAACATAATTTAGTTATAACAAACACCTGGTTCAAGAATCACAGAAGGAGGTTTTATACATGGAAGAGACCAGGAGACACCGGGAGATACCAGATAGATTTTATAATGGTAAGACATAGATTTCGGAACCAGGTTTTACAGTGTAAGACATACCCAGTGGCAGATATAGACTCTGACCATAACTTGTTGCTTATGAACTGTAGACTGAAACTGAAGAAACTACAAAAGCGTAGGAAAATAAGGAGATGGGACCTGGATAAATTGAAGGAACCTGAGGTTCTTAAGAATTTCAGAGGGAGCTTTAGGCAACAATTGACAGAAACAGGGGAAAATAAAACAGTAGACGAGGAATGCGTAAAGTTGAGAGATGAAATAGTGAAGGTAGCAGAGGACAAAATAGGTAGGAAGGCAAGAACTACAAAAAATCTTTGGATATCACAGGAGATACTAAATTTAATCGATGAAAGGAGAAAATATAAAAATGCAGTAAATGAAACAGGCAAAATGGAGTACAGACGACTAAGAAATGAGATTGACAGGAAGTACAAAATGGCTAAGCAGGAGTGGCTAGAAGGTAAATGCAAGGATGTAGAAGAACGTATAAATAAGGGAAAATAGATACAGCCCGCAGGAAAATAAAAGAAACATTTGGAGATAAGAAAAACAGCTCTATGAATATCAAGGACACTGATGGAAAACCAGTTCTCAGCAAAGAAGGGACAGCTGAAAGGTGGAAAAAGTATATAGAGGGGTTCTACAAAGGAAATGAACTTCGAGACAATATTGTAGGAAGGGAAGAGGATGTATATGAAGATGAAATAGGAGATACTGTACTGAGAGAAGAATTTGACAGAGCCCTGAAACACCTAAGTCGAAACAAGGCCCCTGGAATAGATGATATTCCCTCAGAGCTACTGAAGTCTCTGGGAGAGCCAGCCATGACAAAACTGTTTCATCTGGTGTGTAAGATGTATGATACAGGCGAAGTACCCTCAGACTTTAAGAAAAATGTAATAAGCCCCATTCCAAAGAAAGCAGGCGCAGACAGGTGTGAAAATTACAGAACGATCAGTTTAATAAGTCATGGTTGCAAAATATTAACACGAATTATTTACAGAAGGATAGAAAAGCTGGTAGAAGCCGACCTCGGAGAGGATCAGTTTGGGTTCAGAAGAAATGTAGGAACACGGGAGGCAATACTCACTTTACGGCTTATCCTAGAAGATAGATTAAGGAAAGGCAAACCTACATTTCTAGCTCTTGTAGATTTGGAGAAGGCTTTTGACAATGTTGATTGGAATAAACTCTTTCAAGTTCTGAAACAAGCAGGAATAAAATATAGGGAGCGTAAGGTTATTTACAGCTTGTACAAATACCAGACAGCATTGTTAGAGTTGAATGGTATGAAAGGGATGCAGTGGTTGGAAAGGGAGTAAGACAGGTTTGTAGCCTTTCTCCAATGTTATTCAATTTATACACTGAGCAAGCTATAAAGGAAAGCAAGGAGAAATTTGGAGAAGGAATTAAAGTTCCGGGCGAAGAATTAAAAACATTGCGTTTTGCCGACGACATAGTAATTATGTCAGAGACAACAGAGGACCTGGAAGAGCAGTTGAACGGAATGGACAGTGTGCTAAAAGGTGCATATAAGATGAACATTAACAAGAGTAAAACTAGGGTAATGGAGTGCAGTGTAAGAAAATCAGGTGATGCTGAATGAATTAGATTAGGTAACGAAACAATAAAGGAGGTAGACGAGTATTGTTAGTTGGGCAGTAAAATAACAAATGATGGTCGCAGTACAGAGGATATAAAATGCAGAATGGCAATGGGTAGAAAAGCGTTCTGGAAAAAGAGATATTTGTTAACCTCGAATATTGATTTAAGCCTAAGGAAGTCCTTTCTTAAGGCATTTGTGTGGAGTGTTGCCTTGTATGGGAGAGAAAAATGAACGATAAACAGTGCGGACAGGAAGAGGATAGAGGCTTTTGAAATGTGGTGCTACCGAAGAATGCTGAAGATCAGGTGGGTGGATCGCATAACTAATGAGGAGGTTCTGAATAGAATTGTGGAGGAAAGGAATTTCTGGCGTATCTTGACTAAAAAAAAGGGATCGATTGGTAGGACACATTCTTAGACATCAAGGAATCGTGAATTTAGCATTGGAGGGAAGTGTGTGGGGTAAAAACCTCAGAGGAAGACCAAGAGATGGATACAGCAGATTCAGACAGATGTAGGTTGCCGTTCTTATGTGGAGTTTAAGAGGCTTGCTGAGGATAAGGTATTGTGGAGAGCTGCATCAAACCAGTCTCCGGACTGAAGACCACAACAAGAAGAAGAGGTACGTGAAGGTACTTAGTCTAACGTGCTCTTATAAAATATCTGAGGGTGACTGGATTTGCTGCAAAAAATAGATGTTTAGTACCATGAAATATGCATTGGTACCCGAGGGAAGAAGTGCTTTCCGTGTGGAAGACACAAGGGATCAAAATTTGTACCAGGAAGTGATCAAAATGGTTCAAATGTTTGTAGAGCTTATGGGACTAAACCTACAAACTACTTATGGCTTATACTAACGACGGCACAAACATCTATGCCCGAGGGGGGATTCGAACCCTCGACGGGGAACGGCCTCGCGCATCAAAGCATAGCGCCTCAATGCGCTCGGCCGCTCCACCGGGGTGAAGTGATCACAATTGTACATAGTGTGGTACATGTTCCTTCGATTTTTCTTAATTCTATAACCTTTTTTGTGGTTAAGCTAAAATTTGTAACTAATATTTGTGTTAAATATTCATTATACATCCAAGAACAAGTGTTTTCTTTTCTCAATACATTTTCAGTTACAATAACATTTCCTAAATGGTCGCAATTTGTACCACGTTATCCTCTAGATGTTTATCTTTTACATATGATTCAATATTTTGTTCTACATCTTTAGTCTGTAATATGTGAAAATTATGTCCCTATGTTAATAACTATCAGTCTCGTTTTGCATGAACGAGTTATAACGCCATTGCCCAATTTTGATATTTCATTGGTAATAATATTTCATTTTTTTGCTATGTTAGATACTAAATTTCATTCATATTACAATCGATTCCACTATTGTATGGTATGTGATGTCTGTACTTCATGTGCTTTGTATGTTTTATGAATATCTGCATCATGTTTATTTTTGCATAATATTTTTGTAATTTTAATTGTTTCGGTAATGTCAATTTTATTTTTGAATCGTCTTATGTATGTGAATATTATGTAAATTTGTAATATCTCACGACCAGCATGATTACTAAAAGGTAAAGCGATTTCAATGTAAACGGAATTCCGTTGTAAATGAAAAGGTGGTGTTGGCGTGCAGCTAACGGAGACAGAGTAGTCAGTCGAAGGTTGGCATTCACAGCAATCAGTCTGTGGTGGTTGCTCACAGCAGTAGTAAACCTGAGGGCACAGAAGCAAGACGTTGTGGCGGTCTTGTGCTACTGTATTCTGCCCAAATATTTGTTTCACTGGAGGCAGAAGACCAATCTACGTGCAATGGCCTCGGTGAACGTGTAGATGCAATGGTAAAGCTTCTACTGTCTGCATATGGAGATAAATGGAAGCTACTGGAAACCGCTGTTACAATATCTATTGTTACTGTTTATAAACTGGCCGTTGAGAGATATAGCTTGTGTTTTGAATGTTTTTTTTTTTTTTTTTTTTTTTTTTTTTTTTTTTTTTTTCCCAATAGAGGTTACATTTCTCTTAAAAGTGGTGTGTACGTAACCCTAATTTATCCCAAATCACATAACCTAATAGGTATCATCTCCTGTAAAGAATTATTAACCGAGTCACCTTGTTCTTTTTTCCTAAATGCAGCAATCAATTTTTATAAAGTAAATTTTTTGGAGAATCTTCTTAGTACAATATACAGTGCTGCAACTATAAATTTCATTGCTCTTGCACAATAGTATTAGTAAGAATAAGTTACTGTTTTGCCGCATAACTAATTTTAATCAGTTCATATAATTGAAGTAGATCAGACAAAGAAAATTCTATTTGTGGTATCAATCAAAATTTATAGTGTTCCTATAATTTGTCAGTGCAGTTTGACCCCATTCTAGATTCCAGGCTAGCAGATTTAATTGATGAATCTATTCAGCAAAGTGTTACTTAAATAATAGTTAACTGTAACAGAATCATTAATTCCATGGTAGGGAGAAAGATTTCATTATTTTCAACAAAGTGATACATACTAGTCAGTGTTCTTTTACTAGATTTTTGAACAGAGGTCACAGTCATAACCAATTTCTTACTTATTTACAAAGAACATTAGGAACAGCACTGACCATAACATTAGTAGATTTTTATTTATTATTTTTAACACTAATTATAAGCCTTTAGTAACTTTGTTTCTGAGTGTCTTTTGCATTGCAATACTACATTCCACGCTACGTTCTATAGTAACAGTAAGTAACTGATGAGGTGAGTCTTACCGTTACAATAATTTAAATAATTACTGCTTTCATTTAAATCTGTATTATTTTTGTGATTGGTATTTTTTTTATCTCTTATGAAACTAGTGACAATGTTTTTTCCACCCTTTATTTATTCTGCACCAAGCTTCTAAATTTAACTGCATTCTTAATTTATCACTGCTTGGTATTCTTATGCCTCATTAGGCTGGAAACCGTGTATAAATTTTTATTAATGAAACATTTTGGTTAATAATTTTTAATTATCACAATAATAGTTTTACAAGATTACCTAAGTTAATTTTTTGTTTCATAGTAATCAGACTCCTTTTACACCTACAAGCTACACCTGTTTCAAGCATAGTTATCACATTCTGCAATTGATTTCATGTTTGGATAAGTCTTTAGGGAGTTTCGGTCCAAGTCTTGTCCTTAGGCTAGCACGGGTGCCACACTTAGTGGCCCATGACTGTTCGATTACTCGCGGTTGTGCCACAGAGTGAGTGTGTCAGTCTACTATGTTGTTATTTTGAGGGGAGTAAACAGCTAGGTCATCAGTCTCTGTCTAATATGGCTTTACAATACGGCTGGTAGAATAGTGCTTCCGTCTGCAGTAGCTACAGTTTCATCAGCGCTGTGTAAATTAACGAAGGCAAGGAGGTTTGTGGAAGGAAGGAAGGAAGCTTAGAGTTTAACGTCACATCGACAGCTTGGTCATTAGAGACGGAAAGAGGTTTGTACCAGAGGGTTTTGTCAGTCGTTAAGTTGGTGGTAGAAGGGACACCTTTGGTCACTTCCGGGGTTCCCTGGTTGGAGTCCAGGAGAGGGTACTCGGCCGCTACCCACTGTTAAGATAACGTAAGTGACCCGAAGAGTGAGTTGCTTTTAGCATAAGTTACTTTAAGTAGATGATCTCATCAGTTCGATCCCATTTGAAGAGGTGATTTTTCGCTCTGTGTCCAATAAAAATGGATAGGTTCGAAAAAGGATAACGCCAAGATCGCTAGTATATAATTTTATTTCGACGACCGGTCTCGATGGTCTCTGCCATCATCTTCTGGTTAAAAAATGTTACATACAGCCGTCATGTTGTGATGTCATCGGTTGTGTAAAATAATTTAAAGTCCATAGATGCACTATGTCATTGTAGTAAAAGTAAACTTAACAAGGTGACGGCTGGGTCAAACAATTCTTGAATTTTTTTAACGTAACATAATATTGGATCACCTCCTCGCAATATGAACAAAGTCAATAAACACTGGACATATACATAGCGATTTACTGCAATTCGTCTATACTATCACCTCCTAAATTATTTAAAATTTTTCCTGAAACACCAAGTACGTATAATTCATTAATAAATGTAAAAAATGTATTATTATAGTGTAGGTATTTCGGTTATCCGTCTATGCAACTGATTTAATAAAATATTTTATTGCCACATGCATTTCGCCTTTATTTGGAAGGCATCATCAGTGGCCTGTAATATATACACGATTACAACAAACACAGCAAAATGAACATAACTGAAGCAGAACAGCCGCAAGCCACCAATGAGCAATAGATGTAAAACAATATCCACGAAATATTGTAAGTACAACATCCAAATATCAGTAACCATACTTAAAACAACGCATCAGAACTGTTCATAACCTAAAAATACTAAGAAAAGTAAATATCAAATATTGTAAAACATAATCATGTATATATTACAGGCCACTGATGATGCCTTCCAAATAAAGGCCAAATAAAATATATACAATAAAATATTTTATTAAATCAGTTGTATAGACAGATAACCGAAATACCTTCACTATAATAATATATTATAGCAACTGTGGGAAAAACAGGACAAAAGGAACTAAAAATTGTAAAAAAATCCTTGATGACCCTTGACGCTTGTGCTAGGTTAAATAAATAAATAAATACATTACATCAGTAGGTGAGGTAATCTATTTTGCAGATGAAAAAGCGTTTTGAAAATGTATGCGGTTGCTTGCGGACATCGCTGGAAATTTAAATGCTTTTCGGGCGAGAGGCACCGAGTGAAGTCTTTGACGAGGTGTCTGAGAAATTCTCACGAAACGCGGAGGGTCGCCCCCGCCGCCGAGCACAAAGTGGGGCAAGGCGGCTACAGGTTTCGCCCTCCGCTTGAAGAGTACAACAGGTATTCCGGGGCCCTCAAACAAAGCCCGCTTCCGGAGAGGTGCAGTCGATTTATGCAAATTTCCGACGCGCGAACGCCGCTGATGAATAAGGGATTCGCTTTAATCACACCCCTCCACCCCGGCCGCTCTTCTTTCACCGCCGCGGCAAGGAAGAATGTTGTCAGCGGGCGTACCCCCCCTCGCCGGCTACCCTCTGATCTTCCGCCGTACTTCCTAATCCGAAGCAACAACAACAACTTACTGGCAGAAAGGCAGCGAGGCAACTTTCCTTTTTGTGCGCCCCCGCACGCTGCCGCGCGCGCCCTTTCGCCCTTACGCCGCCAGCCGTCGATCCCGGCGACTCGTCCTTTTTGTCTTGTGATCCTCCTCCTCCTCCTCGTCCTCCTCCTCCTCTGCCGCCGCCGACGCCGAGACAGACGAAATGCAATTTACGCGCGCGGCGTCGCGTCAGCCGCCGTCGCGTGATGCAGGTGTGTCCGGGCGGGCGGCCAATTGTTTTAGCGGCTCTGGGAATCCCCCTTCTGGCGGGGCGACGGCGCATGCGCGCAGCCAACTGCGCAGCATCAACAGGCCGGCCGCGCCCGCCGCTGCTCCAATTGTCGCCAACTCGATTCCCGGCTCCACTTTGACCTGGGAGTAGTCGCGCCCAGCGAGAGAGGGCGGCAAGTTAGCAGAGGGAGACGCGGGGACGCTCTGTTACGCTGTGAAGAGGGGATCTCGTAAACGTGCGAGCAATGAAGATATCACTGCACCGTATACTGTGAACTCAGTTCTGCTGATGTACCGGTGTTCTTGAAAGTTTCTCGTTGTAAGTTTATTAAGTGAAAGTGAAAGCTTGATAAAAGTTTGTTAAGTGAAAGTTTCCTATTTTTATTAAGTCTTTCTATTTTAAATCTAAAATACAGGGAAAGGAGAGTTATTTACAACTTGTACAAAAGCCAGACCGCAGTTATTAGACTCGAAGGGCATGAAAGGGAAGTATCAGTTGAGAAGGGAGTAAGACAGGGTTGTTGCCTTTCTCCAATGTTATTCAACTTGTACATCGAGCAGGCGGTGAAGGAAAGCAAGGAAAAATTTGGAGTAGGGATTAAAGTTCGGGGGAAGAAATAAAAACATTGCGTTTTGCTGATGACATTGTAATTCTGTCAGAGACAGCAAAGGACCTGGAAGAGCAGTTGAATGGAATGGACAGTGTGTTGAAGAGAGCGTATAAAATGAACATTAACAAGAGCAAAACAAAAATAATGGAATGCGGTCTTAGAAAATCAGGCGATGCTGAAGGAATTAGATTAGGTAACGAAACAATGAAGGTGATAGATGAGTTTTGTTACTTGGGTAGTAAAATAACATGCGATGGTCGCAGTACAGAGGATATAAAATGCAGAATGGCAATGGGAAGAAAAGCATTTTTGAAAAAGAGAAATTTGCTAACATCGAATATTAATTTAAGTGTAAGGAAGACTTTTCTGAAGGCATTTGTGTGGAGTGTTGACTTGTACGGGAGTGAAACATGGACGATAAGCAGTGTGAACAGGAAGAGAATAGAGGCTTTTGAAATGTGGTGCTACAGAAGAATGCTGAAGATTAGGTGGGTAGATCGCATAACTAATGAAGAGGTACTGAACAGAATTGGTGATAAAAGGAATTTTTGGCATACCCTGACTAAAAGAAGGGATCGCTTGGTAGGACACATTCTTAGACATCAGGGAATCGTGAATTTAGCATTGGAGGGAAGTGTGTGGGGTAAAAATCGCAGAGGGAGACCAAGAGACGCGTATAGTAAGCAGATTCAAGTGGATGTGGGTTGCCGTTCTTATGAGGAGATGAAAAGGCTTGCTCAGGATAGAGTAGGGTGGAGAGCTGCATCAAACCAGTCTCCGGACCGTAGACCATAACAATAACAATTTTAAATCTAGAAGTTTCTCTAATCATATAAGGGCAACGGATTTAACAACCAAAATTAGTCCCTGTACTTCTGTGAACATTATTTCTGACAGTCAGATTCAGTGGCATGTAAGTTTTCTGTCCCAGCCTTGTCGCCACTTTTGTGTCTCGTTTCCGCCGATTGTCTTGATGTCGGTGGCCGAGTAGAAAGAGACCGACACAGGAATAAAGGATGCACGCGTGTGCAGGTACGGAGGTGAGCAGCCAGTGGGACAGCAGAAACTAGAACACTAGGCTACATTAGAACAAGATTTATATGTATATATATCTCGTGGAGTCTTGGTAATACTTAACTTTCACATATAAACGAAGGCTTCCGCGGCCGTTGTCATTGTTTATAAAACTCTTCTGGGTGTTGGACCGCATCGTCAATATATCAAATACTTCACCGACGTTTCGGCCACTATTGCAAGTGGCCATCTTCTGGGTGTTACGTTTACTGACACGTAACACCCAGAAGATGGACACTTGCAATAGTGGCCGAAACGTCGGTGTAGTATTTGATATAGTGACGATGCGGTCCAACACCCAGAAGAGTTTTATAAACAACTTTTACATAGTTCTTGACTGCATAATGCTGATACATAGATAGAGGCCTGCCTACTGATGATTCCTAGTGCCTATCCGATAGACAAGTCTTAACTGGTGCCTATCTGATTCCTAAGTGGCCGATGCAGTTCAGTGGTGGCCACGAGCGGAGTTGCACCAGAGGGCGCTCGTGGCTGACGTAATAACGCCGCGCCGTGCGTACATGGTGGCGCGCGGCGTAAGAACATGGCGCGCACTTCATACTTGTGCGACCCCACAGTAAGGACTGATTACATCTACATACATACTCCACAGTTCACCGTAAGGTGCGTGGCGGAGGGTACACTGTACCACTACTAGGCATTTCATTTTCTATTCCACTCCCAAAAAGGATGAGGAAAAAAAAAAAAAAAAAAAAAAAAAAAAAAAAAAAAAAAAAAAAAAAAAAAGAATGCTATATGCCTCCGTACGAACCCTAATTTCTCTTATCTTGTCTTTGTGATCTTTACGCGAAATGTAAGTAGGCGTCAGCAAGATCGTACTACAGTCAGCTTCAAATTCCGGCCCTCTAAATTTATTCAACAGAAATTCACGAAAAGAACGTCGTCTTTCCTCCAGCGATCCCCAATTGTGTTGCCGGAGCATTTCCGTGACACTCGCGCATTGGTCGAACCTACCAGTAACAAATCTAGCTGCTCGCCTCTGAACTGCCTCTATGTCTTCCTTTAAACTGATCTGCTGCGGGTCCCAAACACTTGAGCAATACTCAAGACGCGGTCGTACAAGCATTTTATACGCGGTCTCCTTTACAGGTTGTGGCGCATTTGTTTTTTACTGGACATACATTAACGCCACATTTTTCTATACATCACCTGTTGCAGATGTTCAGTGGTCTCGAAGATCTTGTAGCTCGTCTGCCATTAACACATTACAAAATTATGTTATGACGTCGGGTTCTTGGGTTTTCAGGAAACTACATTTGTGACACTGTCATTTAATTTTTAAGAATGTTTATTCATCCATTCCTGATAAACCATTTCACAACACACTTCCATACTAACTAAGATGTTACTCCACAGAGACTGCCATAATACTCCAAACTACTACAGACTGACTGAGTTCGCGCCAATTCGCGCGTGTAAATACACAATCTCATTTATAGAACCTTCTAGAACACGGAAGTACAACATTTAAATATTTAACAATTTGTTCAATAAACAATAATGACTCCTGCTTTACGCAAAGATACATAAAATTATGACAGATGTAATAATAAATTTTTTACATCAAAATAAACAGTAGAACAGATCGTAAGTAAACAACAATTAGTGCAGTGTTAATATATGTTTACATTGTTAATACGACTTTCAATACTTAATTAATTTAGTTTGTTAGAAGACCCTAGTAATGCAAATTATAATGATTAAAATAACTTGACAGAAGCGCTATAAAATGCTTATGTAATATAAACATGAAATATTAGGTTACAATACTACGACCAATTATGGTATCGAATACTTCAGTTATTTAAACAAACGGAACCCTCCTGGCTAAATATATTACAAGGTGAAGTACATCTTCCCAAAATTCTCCCAATAAACCGAAGTCGGCTGTCCGCCTTATTCACAACTGTCCTTACATGCTAGTTCCATTTCATATCGCTCTGCAATGTTACGCCTAGATATTTGAACGACGCGACAGCATCAAGAAGCTAACTACCAATGCTGTATTCGAAGATAATAGGATTGTTTTTCCTACTCATGCGCATCACCTTACATTTTTCTACATTAAGAGCTAGTTGCCATTCTTCGCACCAACTAAAAATTTTGTCTAAGTCATCCTGTATGCTATTACAGTCAGTTAAAGACGACATCCTCCCATACACCACAGCATCATCAGCAAACAGCCGCAAATTACAACTTACTCTGTCCACCAGATCATTTATATAGATAGAAAATAATAGCGGTCCTATGAAACTCCCCTGGGATATGCAACTTTACTGGTACGTCAACATTTATATTTAAAAGGAAATCTTTTTCTCAAAAACTCAACACGTACCACACAACAAAATCAGAAATGCCACAATCAGGAAAATGAGGGACGAGGTTGAGCAGAAATAAGAAAAATTAGTAATCATTAAGTTATTTATTGAATTAAAGAAACATACTTTTGTTGCGTCTTCAATATAATACAATGGTTTTATACAATTCCGTTCCATACAAATATTCTCTTCGTCTTGATACAGAATCCACTGTCCAATATAATACGTTTGTATTCATAAATATAGAGTGAAATAAATCAATCTCAATACAATCATTGCTGACCAATTCAACCTTAGTACACCTCACAGTTGCCATACGTCTGTCAGCTCTTCTGCTCAACAGCTCACTCTCTACTACTTGCCTCAGCGGTCATAGAAGCTGCTGTAGCGCAGATGCTACATCGCAGTTGCAAAGACATTATGATGTACAGTAGTTACAAACATCGACTGAGATTATCGATCATGGAAGGCTTTCACATACAAAATAAAGCTATAAGGCGGATACACGTTTAGATTCACCAAAAATATTACAAAAAATCCATAAATAATGAACTTCAGCCTATGGATGCCTACTTTCACACTTACACACAATGTACAACTGCACTGTTCCACACTAAACGTGACAAGCCTACTTATTATGGCGCTAAAACCCAAACCTTCAGATATCAGACACTCAATTCAGTACCAAACGTTATACATCGATAGAGTATCAACCGAAACTTCTATATAATTCGTGATATTTGCTGCCGTCCAGGAGAACGTGCGTAAACGGGAAAGAATATGTAACAGCTGTCCTACGGAGCTCACGAAAAGCGAACCTGTGGGGACCTGTCGTGCTCAACTCCCGTGGGGTAGTTTATAGAGCGAATGTTTGTCGTTATGAGCGCCCTCGGTTCAAATCCTAATAGCGCGATTTTTTTTCTGTATGACATTGTAAATTGTTCTACGTCGACAAACGTACACCGAGTGTTGCATGGGACAACATGTTCCTGAAATGTAAAAATAAAAGCACTGTTCGGATTTTATAGCATTGTCTTATAGGCAGTTTGCTTCTGCTCCGTTTTATTTGAAAGTAGCATACATGTAGAGTATATTTGTAGAAGAAATAAACAATGCACCATACGTGCGGAAGTATTAAAGTAATAATAATAAACTACATGACCCGGTGAACTTCGTATCACTTACCTCTAAATATAAACCATACTAATTTAAATCATATGTATTTTAGGCACAGTAGCTTTATAAAGGCATTTGCTTTGAACGTCAAATGTGCAAAATTTTATCGCAATCGTACGGATGATATTGATATGCCAAAGAAAAGAGCTCTGCTTTCCACAAATTTTCCTGTTTCCTGCTCAAAAAATGTTCAAATGTTCGGTAAGCTTATGGGACTTGACTACGGGGTCATCAGTCCCTAAACTTACAAACTACTTATGAACTACCTTATACTAAAGACGGCACAAATATCCATGCCCGAGGGGGGATTCGAACCCCCGACCGTAGTGGCCTTGCAGACCGTGACTGAAGCGCCTCAGTCTCCTCGGCCACTGCGGCCGGCCTGTTTCCTGCCAACCACTCTAAAGTTTTACTTCAATCAAACCTTCATCTCGCTTTGAACGTCGAATGTGCAAAATTTGATCGCAACCAGATGAATGGTAATGATATTTCATAGAAAAATCTCTATTTTTTTGGATTTCCAATTTTCCGGGAAACTTTTCGAAATTTTTATTTCATAAGAACGTTACTCTTGCTACGTCAAATATGCAAAATTTTATTACAACCAGACGAATGATATTGATATTCTATTGAAAAAAGCTCTTTAAGTTTCTCGCGAATTTCCAAATTTTCCGGGTACCTTACCCGAATTTTGATCAAAATTTTATCACAAGCGGATGAACGGTTCTCAACTTATAGTAATGAGTACATTTAGAAACACATTGAAAGAGAAACTTGGTTCGAATTTTGCGACTTTCCTCTTTAACTGTCTCTATTTTTTTAGTGAAAACTTTTCTAAGACCATAATGAGCAAAACAACAAAATAATTACCGTTCTCCGTCGTGCGAATAGTCAATTATAGTGCTGAATTCAATCAAAAACACATTGAAAAACGCACTTTCAGTTTTTCTCAAAATTTCCAATTTTTCGGTAGATTTTCAAAATAAATTTATTTCATACAAACCTCGTCCTGTCAGGCCGTACTCAAGAGATGCTCTTACAACCATGCGGCAATTTATTTTTATTCATAGAAAAAATCGCTTTGGTTTTTCCTAAATTTTCCTACTTTCCGGGCGACTTTTCCAAATTTTTATTTGATGCGAACCTTCATCTTGCTTTCAACATGAAATGTACAAAATTTTATCGCAATTGAACGAACGGTATTGATAGCTCACTGGAAAAAGCTGTTTCAGTTTTTCCCGATTTTCCTCTTTTCCGGACAACTTTCCCATATTTCATCACCGCTTAAACCTTCCCTGGACTTACACGACTATTTCAAAACTGAAGTTAGCCAAGTCGGTTCACCCGTTTTCGAGTTTTACCGAGACTAACGAACAGCAATTCATATATAGATGTCTGCTAGATGGGCAGCACCGCCGTTCAGCGGATGTGCGTGTTATGGCTAGAGTGCCGTTTGTTTGCCCGCACCATCAAGTGGGGCTGACGTTGCTGTCCAGTGCGCACGCTACTGCTGCAGCTGACAGTGTTGTTTCTCGAAATGAACCCTTGGAACGTTATTGACATTCTCTTTTAACAGTTTTCAACGTACTGCAGTTAAAAAAAAGGCCTTTAGGCGTGAACCCACGACCTTGTGTTGGATGAACTAACGCTCCACCAACTAGCCCACGGTAGCACAACGTCATAAACTCTCACAGTTATGCTTTTCAGGTACTCCGTAGGTTAGGTGTTATATATTATTTCCAGTTTACGCACGTTCTCCTGGACGGCAGCACATAACACGAATTACATAGTAGTTTCGGTTGATGCTTTATCGATATGCAACGTTTGGTACCTGTCTGAGTGTCTGACTTCTGAAGGTTTGGGTGTAAGCAACCAGCTGCCTTAACCCTTTCATTCCCAGTGTTGTTCCTCAACAACAATGTATTAAAAGGTGATTTATACCACTTTGTATGTATCAGTCCTTAAAAGTCCCATTTTTTTTTTATGAAGAACAAGCTTCTAGTACGACATTTTGCTGCTTGGTACGGCGTGTAGCCAGAGGCATTAATCTATCCGACTTGTAGGTTGTCTTACGTTGCTGTCTGGGAGTGTGAGCGTGAGTGTGCTTCGTATTATTTTATTTCGCAATGAGTACTCTTGTCTTTGGTTCTGTGGCGACGGTTATGCTAACATTATTAATCTGACAATTTTCACTATCAACAAAATTAAGTCCCAAGTAATAATATTCCTCGATACAACGTGTATGTTGTGCATGAAATACATGACATAAAAAAACAATTGTTCGGTCAAAAATTTTAAGACACATATTTTTGTGTTCAGTGCACTGTATTAATACAGGGAAAACTGAATTTAAATTTTTCCAAAGCTTAATTCATAATGTGGGACTGAAAAGGGTTAAAACAAATTATCTATAAAGTTATCTCTATCACGTTGAACACCAATGTTTTCGCGGTGCGTATAATTACAGGGTGGCTGTTATTGCGCCTTGTGAAGTAAAAACGCCATAAGTTCTGAACGGTTTGCTTTAAGTCGTTCAAACAGCACGTTTGGCCGCGGGTATGGTGGAAGTAGTATGAGGACTTTGGCTTGGGTGTGGTTTGGTTGCGACGAAGCCTATTTACAAAAGGAAAGGTTCGTCACTAACCAAAATTAGTGCATTTGGGGAACGGAGAGTCAGCATTTCGCGATCGAGAAGTATGTTCATCTTCAGCGGGTGGTTGTGGGTAGTGCAGCGTCAAATGACGTAATAATCGGTACGGTATTCTTCGATGGCACGGTGATTATCGAAAAGTACCTGAAGGTGTTCGAAGATGATCTCATCCCCATTATCGAAAGTGACTCAGATTTCGAAAATATGTGGTTCATTCTAGACGGAGCTCGACAAATCGGCGGAGTCTTCCCTCGAGCATGCGTGTTTGTGTTATCCTTAGCATAAGTCACTTTAAGTTATTTCAAGTAGTTTGTAAGCCTAGGGACTGATGATCGACGAAGTCTCTTAGGTTTGCAAACGTATGAACATTTGGACTCATATATAAATAAAACAATTCGGTTTCGTGACACAGACACTATGATTTTAGATAATTCTTAGAATAGCGATATCTTATTTCTGTGAACAGATTTTGATGATGAAAGCCTGTTTTTTGTACTACGCGAAGCTAAAGTTACGTGTGTAAACTCCATGATAATTCGTGTTGTAGTTTTGGACAGACGAAAATACAGGACGATTTTGGGTAAAACATCAAATTCCGATTATTTTGGTAACTAACTCATGAAACTCCAAGACAAACACTTCATAGTGGATAGGCGGAAGAGTTACTAGGACACATTATAATCCATATGCTGCTGCGAAATTAGACTGTGAAGCTTTCGCATTACGCGCAGAGAAACTGTCATGTACCGGTGGTTCGCCTGACGAGCAGACATCCCGTAGTGCAGGGTGCATGAGCATGGATGCATTACAGTGATGCGTCACGCAGCGGCGGTTCCGGAGTCACCAGAGGACACGACGAGCACCGCCAGAGAGCGCACTAAACCGGAACTATTTTCCTCCGCACAGTCACGTGAGACCAGCTCGAGACTGCCACGTATCACTGCGCGTCAACTATTTAGGCAGTGCAACACGACGCCAGTTCTCCGCCGACCGCCTACGAGAACCATAGCTGAGGGATCGCGAACGACACCTCTGGGGAAAAATCTCTTCCGGCGACGCCGCGCCTCTAGGACTTCCCGCAACGGAAAACGTCGTCCGGCTCCGTCTCCCTGGCCATTCTCTCAAAGCTGTCGTCATCTCCCTGGCTTGTACCTAGTTGGTGAAGAAGAAAACTTTTAGTTAATGTTTGATGTTTTTGCCTTAGTTTCAGAATTTTGTTTGTTTTGTTTCCAGATGATGATTAGTTTTTCTTGTCAATAAAGACAATTTTCGTATCAGACAGTGTCTTTCAGTTATTATCTCCGAGGCGAGATATAGCAGAAACGACATTTAATGTGAATTAGAAACTTCATCAAGTGACGAGGAAAGTACGCACCGAAATATTGTGGTAGCGAGTTACTGAAATCCGGTAATCCTCCCGAAATTTCATAGAACAAACGACACTTACCTTTCATAGAGTATACAGGGCGTAAGCGCAAGCCCACTTGGTTAGCCGTGTGGTTTTCAGGCGGTTTTCCACATCCCCCTAGCTGAATACCGGGCTGGTCCCCAAGTCCCGCCTCTGATACACGACTCGCAAATATTACGTAACACTTTACGCTTTCGCACACTTATAACACTATACGCAGACATTTGGGGTACAGATTTCCTCCAGGGGGGCATGGGGTGGCGGCAAAAAGGGCATCCAGCCACCCTGTAAATATTAACACATGCGAAATCCACGTTACACAGTGCCGACCCTGCATGTGCGGGAAAAGGCCAAAGAGATAGAAAGAGATAAACAGGGTATAAGCACAAATACTGGTAAGACGTGACTGAGACAGTGTACTGATAAACATTATATATGAGGCTCTTTTTGCTTTTAGAGTCTAGGTGTTCAGGTTAGATGGTACCTCCGCGAATACATAGCACCAGGATGTCTACATTCCAAGAGGTCGAGGATGAAGTCGAATGACTCTCGGTTGCTCGGGCAGCGGGTTATTAGAGGTCGATACACGAGAAAACGCACGATTGGCCAGGCGTCGTTCCGTTGTGACCAGGTACGGCAAAATAAAAATCATGTTGCAACATTTGAGCTTGTTGTGTGGGTCAAACGTTCGTTTGTACAAAATGTATTTTCGTGCGATATATCAATCCCTCTATAATGACTTACAGCAAAACAATTGACGATAGGTCCATGTGAAGCATTATCGAAATATCGAAAAAAAAAAATTCAAAAAGAAGTTACTAGATATTAAATTGTAGCAGCGGTGGAGCAGCCGAGCGGTCTAAAGCGCCTCGCTGCGAAGCTGTGTGTGTTGTCCTTAGGTTAGTTTATCTAGGTTTAAGTAGTTTGTAAGCTAGGGACTGATGACCACGCAGTTTGGTCGAAAAAAAAAAATTAAACTGTAACAACTTTTGCTGAGGTGGAATGGCGGAGCGCTCTAACGGGCCTTGCTGCAGAGCGCGCGGTTGCTCGCGGTTGGAGGTTCGAGTCCTCCCGCGGACACGGGCGTGTGCATGTTGTCCTTAGCATAGTTTAAGAAGCTTGTAAGCCTAGGGACTGATAACCGCAGTAGTTAAGTCCCTTTTATTGACAAACATCTGAACATTTGATCCGATGGCAGTGTGTGGGTAAGGTGGTGAACGTCATCTGGTAGCATGTGTAGTGCCAACAGTAAAATTCAGAGGCGGTGGTGTCATGGTGTTGTCGTGTTTTTTTATGTTTTTATTGTTTTGCGTGACATCTGCCACGGCACAGGCCTACACTGATGTTTTAAGCACCTGTGGGCATGGCGATTGCATCTTTCAACACAATCGAGCACGGTCTATGGCGAAGTGGTTACACGACAATAACATTCCTGTAGTTGACTCGCTTGCACAGAGTCATGTCTGGAAAGCTATACAACACCTTTGGGATATTTTGGAACGCCATCTTCGTGCCAGGCCTTCCTGACCTACCTCTTCTCACTGCAGTACTCCGTGAAGAATGGGCTGCCCTGTTCCAAGAAACCTTCCAGCACTTGTTCCATCATATTTCGGGGTTGAAGCCGGATCATTTTACGTCTTGGAACGACATTTCGGCTGAAAACCATGCCGCCATCTTCAGGTGAGTACTTAGCTGAAGATGGCTGCATGTTTGTCAGCCGAAATATCGTTGCAAGACGTCAACATGATGCGGCTGCAAGCCCGAAATATGACGGACCAATCAATACGCCGGGAAAACTTCAAGATAGACTTTCAGCACTTGAATGAACGTATGCCTGGGAGAGTGGAAGCTGTCATCAACGATAAGGGTGGGTCCATACCATATTGCTTTCCAGCATGGGGACTGCTGACCTCAGTTTTGGCGCGGTGGAGTAGCTGAGCGGACTAAGGCGCCTCGCTGCGGAGCACGTGGTTGCTCGCCGCCGGCGGTTCGAGTCCTCCCTGGGGCATTGGTGTGTGTGTGTTGCCCTTAAGTTAGTTTACCTTAGTGTAAGTAGTTTGTATGCTACGGACTGATGACCACGCAGTTTGGTCCGATAGATTTAGAAACATTTGAACAGTTTTGCTCCACTAAGAGATCTAAACAACAACAACTTTCCAGCATTACTGAGGCAGGGCGCTACGAACTTCTACGTCAGGTGTCCAGATGCTTTTGATGACATAGTGTACATTTGTAAAATTTGATGCCGACGGGTTTAATGGTCCGACCTGAAAAGCAGGAACACCTCAGACGGACACACAGATAGTGTCAAATCGCCGTCATTTTAGCAAATATCTCTAAAACTGGGCGAGATATGGAAAATACAGAGGAGAAGAAAAGTTGAGAATTAACTCCTCTACAAATCAGTTTCTTAAGTTTTCGTCTTAGATGAACGGTTAAGGTGCTACTTGCAATTAATTATCGATCTGTGGAAAAGCCATCATAAACGGTCCGCTTCAAGTGTTTCTATTCTAAAGTGGGCTAGTAGATCCAAACACTTATAGCTGTTAATGGTAAATTACAAGATATGAAAATATTAGCACTTATAGATGTTCCATCCGACATACTGAATAAAAATACAGGGTGATCAGAAAGTCAGTATAAATTTGAAAACTTAATAAATCACGGAATAATGTAGATAGAGAGGTAAAAATTTACACACATGCTTGGAATGACATGGGGTTTTATTAGAATAATAATAAAATAATAATAAAAGTTCAAATATGTCCGACAGATGGCGCTTCATCTGGTCAGAAAAGCAATAATTATCACAAGAAATTAAGACAAAGCGGAGATGATGTTCTTTACAGGAAATGGTCAATATTATCACCATAATTCCTAAAAAATAGCTGTAGTCGAGGAATAATGTTGTGAACAGTATTGTAAACATGCCCGGAGTTATGGTTAGGTATTGGCGTCGGATGTTGTCTTTCAGCATCGCTACAGATACCGGTCGATCACGATACACTTGCGACTTCAGGTAACCCCAAAGCCAATAATCTCACTGAGGTCTGCGGAACTGGGAGGCCAAGCATGACGAAAGTGGCGGCTGAGCATACGATCATCACCAAACGACACGCGCAAGAGATCCTTCAAGCGTCTAGGAATATTTTTTTTATGGTTATAATAAAACCCCATGTTATTCTAAGCATGTCAATTTTTACCTCTCTAGCTCATTCAGTGATTCATTAAGTTCTCAAAAAAAAAAAAAAAAAAAAAAAAAAAATATAAAATAAAATAAAATAAAATAAAATAAAATAAAATGTTCAAATGTCTGTAAATCTATCGCACCAAACTGCGTGGTCATAAGTCCGTAGCTTACAAACTACTTAAACCTAGGTAAACTAACCCAAGGACAACACACACACCCATGCCCCAGGGAGGACTCGAACCTCCACGGCGAGCAACCGCGCACTCCGCAGCGAGACGCTTTACATTAAGTTTTCAAATTTATACTGACTTTTTGATCACCCGGTATATTGTCAGTCGTAGGTTTTATTGCAGGTGACAATGAACTTTATTTTACGAGATCTTTAATCTGATGTAGCAGTACTGGTAGCCAAAAAGCTGCTGGAAATAAATAAAAATGCCGAGACATTTACACAGCTCCAGTTACAAAAAACAATTTTTGATATTGAGTAGACTAGTCGTTACCACTTGGCAAAGGACTCACAGGCCTAGCTCAAATTTTCTGTAAAAAAATCTACTGACGGGTAGTGGGAGCGGGCGAACCGTTTGCCAGAGCACTGATCGGCTTACATGTTTCCGCGGGCCGTGTCCGCCCCCTGACTCACCCCCTGGGTGGCGCCACCCTTTCCTAATACCCTCCACTCCCACCCCCTGCGCAGGCGGGCCGCCCCCGCCCCCGCCGCCGCCATATCCATCTGAGCCGACTCAATATTAAAATCAATTTGTCGAGAATGCTTATGATGGCCGCCTAATGTCCCGTGCCTCCGCAGGCATCCGGCGGCGCTCGCTCGGCAGGTCGTTCCGCCGCTGATGGCATTCTCCTGGACAAAGAGCGGCCGCGCGGAGATGCAGCCGCAGGGCGAAAGGGAGCCAAAGATAAAGAGAGGGGCGCCGGGCACACCGCAAAGTTGGCTGGCGTCGTCACTGGGCTCAGCCGGTTGTCTCAAAGCAGATGCAAGCGCGTTTAGTTTACTAATCTGTCTTTACTTTTAATGTAGCATGTAGTGAGACAAGGAGCTACATCCCGTCACCTATTAACCAATAGTCAACACGGATTCAGAAAGTATCGCTCTTGCGAAACACAGCTTGCCCTTTATTCACATGAAGTGTTAAGTGCCATCGACAAGGGATCTCAAATCGATTCCATATTTCTGGATTTCCGGAAGGCTTTTGATACTGTACCCCACAAGCGGCTTCTAATGAAATTGCGTGCTTATGGAATATCTTCCCAATTGTGCGATTGGATTCACGATTTCCTATCAGAAGGGACACAGTTCGTTGTAATTGACGGTAAGTCGTCGAGTAAAACAGAAGTGATATTTGGCGTTCCACAGGGAAGCGTTATAGGTCCCCTACTCTTCCTCGTGTTTATAAACGATTTAGAAGACGATCTGAATAGCTCCCTTAGACTGTTCGCGAATGATGCTGTCGTTTATCGGTTAGTGAAGTCAACAGAGGATCAAAAGTAACTGCAAAGCGATTTAGACAAAATTTCTGCATGGTGCGAAAATTGACAATGGACACTAAATAAAGTAAAGTGTGAAATAATACACATGACCACTAAAATAAATCCGCTGAACTTCAATTACGCGATTAATCAGTCAAACCTTAAGGTCGTAAATTCTACCAAATACCTAGGAGTTACAATTACGAACAGCTTTGACTGGAGAGAACACATAGAAAATATTGTGGGGAAGGCGAATCAAAGGTTACGTTACATTGGCAGAACGCTTCGAAGATGCACCAGCTCCACCAAAGAGACTGCATACATCACACTTCTGCGTCATCTTAAAAATGTTCAAATGTTTGTTAAGCTTATGAGACTTAACTACGGGGTCATCAGTCCCTAAACTTACAAACTACTTATCTACTACCTTATACTAAGGACGGTACAAATATCCATGCCCGAGGGTGGATTCGAACCCCCGACCGTAATGGCCGACGACCATGACCGGAGCGCCTCAGTCCCCTCCGCCACCCCGTTGTGGGACCCTCACCAGGTGGGTCTGACGGAAGATATTGAGAAGGATCAGAGAAGGGCAGCTCGTTTTGTTTTATCACGTTACGGGGGGGAAAGCGTCACGGAAATGTTGCATGAATTGGGGTGGAAATCATTAAATGAAAGACGTTATTCATTGCGGCGTGATCTGTTTGCGAAGTTTCAATCACCGACTTTTACTTCTGAATGTGAAAATATTTTGCTAGCACCCACCTACTTAGGAAGACATGACCATCCCAATAAAATAAGAGAAATCATATCGAAAACGGAACGATTTAGGGGTTCTTTCTTCCCACGCGCTATTAGAGAATGGAACGGTAGAGAAAAGTTATGAAAGTGGTTAATGAACCCTTTGCAAGGCACTTAAATGTGATTTGCAGAGTATATATGCAGATGTAGATGAAGCCACTCTATAAGCTCAGTTTGTCAGGTAAGCGTTAAAACTGATAATTTGTTTCATTAAATGTTTGTGATCATGTTATTAATTTTTTTTATAAATTGTGTACTAAAAAGTTTGTATTTGGTTTCATGTCTCTTCGAGGCGTGACAACGCGGTCAGCAGAGTCCTACACGCCAGAACCAAATATGTGACTGCTGGCCACCAACCGTTGCGAGTCGAAGGCCATGCGGCGTAAGGAGAAACTGCAGCTCGTGATCGAAGAAGACATTTACTAAATTATTAGGTTTCTCTTTGTAAAAAGTTATGGAAAAAAATTCTTTGAAAAATGAGTTAGTTCCGATTGTCATGTCAAGCTGTACAGATCTTGTTATATTAATAAGTGTGAAAGAGTGTTAAAATGTATTAGGAAGAATGAATCTTATTGAAGTGTGTAAAAGGTATAAATGTAAATGAATATTAGTTACCACAGTTATTTCGATGAAGAGTACATTATAGGAATTTTCTCGAACATTAACAAACTTTAGTGGGACTGTATGTTTTTGTGAAGGGCGAAGATATGAAAGTTTAATTAGATGTCATCGTTGGTTATTTAAATAGAAGGGTAACCAACTTTAGAAACTTTTGCAATAACTTACGTGAAATTTGTTTAGAGGAATCTCTTGAAGGTAAAAACTTTATGAAATTATCTCGACCTCCATGTTGGAGGTTGCGTTCGTACGAACACGGAGATCGAGATGTTTTAAGTATTTTAATTGTTTTTAAGCACTAATAATGACCACACAGTGGTCGAAATCTAGATCTGCAGACAAATAAATATTTTTACGACTGATTTCTGAAAAATTTCCACAAGAAAATGTTTGTTTACGGCGAATTGCGATAACTTTGTTTGCTAATTTTGGTGTTATTTTTCCTCGATATAATGTTAATTTTTTCAAATATCAGTGCCTTTTTTGACCAACTTAGTACTATTTAGTTGGCAAAATTATGAACGTACCAATTTCGGTGTTTTATTTCGTTTTCCGTACAATATTTCCCCAGTTTCGTTTTTTATTTATTTTTTTATTTCAGTGCAATTTCCTGCTGATTTTGGAGTTATTTTTTCCCTACTACGGCGTTAGTATTTACCAACTCGATTTTATTTTGCAAGAAATCCTAAATGCTGCTTTAAATATAATTATTTTTATTATACTATAGGCCTATTTCGGCTATTAGCGCCATCGTCAGGTAATCTGCGAAAAATGTTACATTAGAAATACATCAAATTTTATGATTATCGTAATTGTAAATACTATTACGAAATATTACATACGTCTGTTGGTCCTGGCATCCATATACATCGATGGTTTTATTGCTGCCGGTCATTTATTTATTGCTTTGAATTTTAATTGCAATATTTCTGATGACTATCATTTACGTTGTTTTGATGTTAATTCTTGCAATATTGCTGATGACTAATCATGTACGTATTGATGTGGCGGCTTTTTTATAACCAGAGATGTATTATGGTTACATACTGAATGAAGCTTTCACTCTGCAGCGGAGTGTGCGCTGATATGAAACTTCCTGGCAGATTAAAACTGTGTGCCGGAACCGGGACTCGAACCTGGGACCTTTGCCTTTCGCGGGCAAGCGCACTACCGACTGTGCTATCCCGACACGACTCACGATGCCGCCTCACAACTTTACTTCCGCCAGTACCTCGCCTCCTACTTTCCAAACTTCACAGAAGTGCTCCTGCGAAACTTGCAAGACTAGCAAAGGCAAAGGTCCCAGGTTCGAGTACCGGTTCCGGCACACAGTTTTAATCTGCCAGGAAGTTTCATATCAGCGCACACTGCGCTGCAGAGTGAAAGTTTCATTCTGGAAACATCCGTTAGGCTGTGGCTAAGCCATGTCTCCACCATATCCTTTCTTCCAGGAGTGCTAGTCTTGCGGTTCCGGCACATATTTTTAATCTGCCAGGAAGTTTTGGTCACATGCTGTTTGTTTATTATTACGATAATCTTTATTACCAGTATTTGTAAGGTTGTTGATGCATGTCTTTGTATATGTCGAGAAATATTGTTATCTTAGCCGAATCGTCCTTGACATGTGTGATCTTTGTATCATAAATTTATTAATCTTTGCTACTGAAATTTCGTTCTTGTGTAATCTATGATGGTCTAAAATTTTTACCCGTTTTCTTGGTGTACGATATCAATAAAATTTTCTATGTAGTTTTTGTGTTTTAAGTTGACTTGTTCATTTAGTATTTCCGAGTGGTGGTGTAGTAATTAAAATAATTAAAAAAAGAAACAGAATAGTTGAACTTCGAAGTAATTTTTTAATAGGTTGATCAGTCGAATTTGACAAGAAAACCTTTTCACATTAGGGTAAAAAGTACCGAATTTTTAAAAATGTATTTCATTTTCGGATAAAATTAATAGAATTTGGCAAAACAATATAATAAATGTAGAGAAAAATGGCCGGATACATAAAAAAAATCACTGAATTGGAATTTTTAAAAGTATTTTTTATAATTCTGCAGTAATTGAGAAATGTTTTTTATGCTACATTGATATTGTTTTCGATAGTTTCGGTTCTATTTTAGTTGTCCTGTCAGAGTTTATTATACGTAAAATTATTAACAATTTTATAATTATACACAAATGTCAGTTTTGAGAACATTAGAAGTGAAAATATAGGTTTAAAATAAATTTATTTATTTATAGTATGGCGTATACATGATCAGTACAATAATTTACAGATTTATATCTACATTTTTTTTTGTAAGTAATACCCCTTGTACCCCTTGGTGTCGTCAGGATAACTTCTCTTATTTATCCATTGAAACGTCCCAGTGGGCATTCTTGTGTGATGTTGTTCATAGTTTGCCTCGCAGCACCAAAGTAGCAGCAGGATGATGGTTTTTTCCCTGTACAGCAGATCTGCATACACACCATGGTTAGTCCGGATCCGACCACAGTTTCTAAGGTTGTTAAAGTCCAGGTACCTACTGTGTAATGCATATCTAAGGAGTCTGCTGGAGCAAATTGTCTCCATTCACTAGGTTATCTCTCAGTTGGGTTGAAATTGTTGGCTAAAAGCTTCTCCGGCACACAGATGTGTGGACGTCTTGACTTAACTCTGCCTATATCTAGGTATGGAATATCCTTATGAACGGGCCATCTTAGATTATTCGGGACATATATTATTCATCAGAGCAATACGAGGGAAGTAAAGTTGCTCACCTCCGCAGAACCTAAAATTACACGTGCTCCCTGGGTGGTACTAAAGGAGCCCCTGGCTATTTTACATCAAAATGAAAATCAGGCAAATTGTTCTTTCTAGAACCAGCAGGAAAAGACTTTCGGGCCTACACTTAAAGTTTACCATAAAACAAATAGGTTACGAATATTAAAAACTGCTATCTTCCGATTTAAAAACATTTTTATGTAGGAAAACTATCTGAACATTCGGCGTTGCCCGGCTATTTATTCATTTATTTAATCAAGCCTTGACTTAGTACTTCTCATATCCCTTCTCTCTGTGTCCATCTCCTTTTTTGTAATAACATGTTCTATTTATCAGAAAATATATAAGAAATAAGGGTGTCTTACATAATATAAAAATTTTAAGTACAGTATCCAAACAAACAAAGATAGTAATCAAAATACAAACGATATGTAACATTTATACATTCATGTAATTCACAACTTTACTATAAACAATATATCTTGTTACTCGTCCAGGATCTAATATAAATAATTTCTTCTGTGAGCCCACCTCTGAGCAAGTGACATAAAGTTGTCCGTGTGAGAAACATGGGGATGTCAAATCCACTCCACAGTATAGAATGGATTGCTCTGTGGTTCATTAATCGTAATAGAAAATGAAAGTCTCACTGGAAACTGCAGTCTGTTGAAGTTGAAAGCCGGATGTTCGTAAATAGTGGGTATTCGTTGGTTGTACTCTGTTTCATTCCCTTCCTTTCCTTATAACTCTATAGAAGTCTGTTGTTATCGCCTGAATCCGTGTGCGCTTCAGAACTCAAAGTTGTCAACACTATTGTCAGCTTTTCAGGAATTTCCTTAAGCTGACTGGTATACGTGTTGCATGATGTGACAGGTTTTTACAAATCGCAGTATATATGATCTCATATTTATTGAAATAAATCTTGTACAACTGTATAATTTTGCAGTTATATACTCATTTGTATAAGTGCTGTAAGTCGATATAATCCCTTGCGAACAGATTTAGTTGTAAAGAAATAATAGATTAAGACCTGATGTGTGATGGGGCGGTTTTCCATGAACGTTACTGTTCACGAACTACGTGTCGCACTGGGATGCAACTTGTATATTCATCTGTACGTCTGTATACTATTTGTAAAATTTCCTACGACTGCAATTTGTAGTGTAAAAATTGTAAACTGCAACGTCATATCGAATGCCGTTGTTTTGCTCCATGAATAGCGGAGAAGTAGTAAGCGAAAAACTTTTTCCTTTCACTATTTTGATGTGGTTGTTAGCGAGAAAAATTATAATAAAGGTTCGAAACAATGTTTAAAGTTTGTTGCAAGTCGCTAAGTATAGTGTGTGCGTGAATAAAGTATCGTCGCATCATGTGGTAGTTTCTTGCAACTCCTATTGTTTATGACGTTATATGTCCTGAACCACGTGTCGTTATGTGGTTCTTACTACTACAGCAATTGTTATCTCACCTAAGGAATATGTGTACCAAATTTGGTTGAATTCGGTGTAGTGGTTTAGGAGAAAATATGCAACGTTGCATTTGATGCAGCAGTTTTCGCGCATCTCATTATTTATGACGTCATATCTCGTGATCTATTTGTTGTACGTGATACTTACACTTAGGGCGACCTTCCTCGTGTACTGAAGCTTACGTGAGCAAAATTTCATGAAGATTGGAACAAAACTGTAGATATCTGTGCAATACGCACACACAAACCAACACGCAAACACAAGGACACTCTAATTTATATATAAAAAAAGGTAAAGCAGTCAACAATCCGATGACTGGTTTGAACACCACAGTGCTTTACTAGGCATGGTCCTGTTTAGATGTGGTATGCCGTTGCTTTCCTCTGACTTTAGAACTGACTTACCCAGCCAGTTATAGGGGGACCTACAGTTTAACGTGGGTTCAGAACTACGATGCTACTCGGTATTTTTCACGTGAGCGATACTGACAGAGGTGAAAGAAGTGGAAAGTGACAGATCGTACCACTGTGCAACCGAGGCACGCTTTATACAGGGTGTCCCTGAGCAGCATGGGGTTCTCACCTGAGTCACAGGACGTGCGCTAGCCGCGCGTTTCGCGTATTTCAAGCGTCAACTTCGTGTCGCAATATCTCGTTGTGTAATTGGAATATTGCGATGCAATCAACGCCATTGTTTATGTGACTTCTCATGCTATGGATTGATGAAGAAAAAATATAGGGTGTCCATAAAAAAAACATAAGTTTGTGTTAAAACACATTTGCTTTCGTTTTAGAATGTTTCCAAATATGTACATTCATGGGCCCCAGCGGTACATTGATACCGGTGAAAGTCGTTTTCCAATAGCTGTTATTGTTCCAGAGATATTTTGGGTGGACAAGATAGCTGGGACACCCTGTATATGAAGAAGAAAATTACCAATTTCACCAAACCTCCTAAAATCGACAATGACTCTTTATTTAGAGAACTGTGATTTTTCGCTCTAATTTTCGAGTTATTCCCCCACTCTAAAGATCACAAATTGACCCCTAACAATTTCGTTCATCTGGCTATCGGAAGCAAGTGTGTGTCCATCCATGGCACCTCTTTGCTTTACACGTTGAAGTCACACTGAAACCTATGGTTGTAAACATTGCCTATTAAAGGGAACACATAGATGCCGCCCTGGCAGTTGTGTATGGTATCTGTTGGTCGACGGTTATCAGTTGCCATCCACCGTGTGGCATCTGCCATCATTGGATTAAAATCGACGTCGTATTACATGTGTACTAATTCTTTTCGGCTGTATGTATACCGCGGTATTCAGCTGTTTCTACCATCATATTATTTCTCATCGGTGTTTTTTCTGTGCACGCCATATCTCCCGTATTAATTAATGATTGAGGTATCATTTTCAAGGTTTCGTTCTCCACTAATGAAGAAAAATACGTAGCTAAAGTTATTGTTTTCACAAGAAAACTTTATTTTGAAAACTTTGTACTGTTCATATAATCTAAACTGATATCAGGCGAACGATCGTAAATGGGATATGTAGTTAACGGTTGTTCCCTTCAGCTACCGCGCCGTGTATCAACTTTGTTTGCGCGGCCGATATAAAAGCAATGTAGAAGGTGCCATCTATTGACAATCTGTTTAACAAACATTAACGACAGCTCCCTTGCAGTTATTTAGATTCTTTATGCAAGCCAAAGACCTTTGATGAAAGCATAGTTTATCACACGATTTCGGTTATATACGACGATGCAGCGATGAAAAATAGACAAATAAATTAATTCTTCTAACAGGCGCGACAGCTCTTGTAGTTTATTAGATTCTTTACGCAAGCGTAGTTTATTTCGAAATTTCTGTTTCACACGTAGTTGCACAACAGCTATTGGAATTGTTTGTTCAAGCGCGCTTTGTGTACTGCGCGAATGAACTGAATTAATTGATGGTGCAAGATTAGTGGTGACTCTCTTAGGCGAGTACATCATCACTACTAAAGTGACTCCGATAAAAGTATGCTAATATCCCACAGCAACCTCACACCTTCTGATCCAACCATGCATTTCCAAATGATAATAAGACCATTCCCGAATAAAAGTAGCCTTCGCTATGAGCATAAATAAAGCACAAGGTTTGACGCTTCAAAGGGCAGGATTATATTTACAAGAACCTATTTTTTTGCATGGACAGTTATACGTGGCTTTTCACGAATTCGTTCATTCGGTGATATATATGTTTATGCTAAAGACACATACAGCCAAAAAGTAAACATTGATCACATTATAACTACTAACATTGTTTTCAAAGAAGTTCTGTAAAATAAACCAGTTTTCAAAAAAATAAAATAAACATCTGATTTTTATGTGTTTCCCATTTAATTATATTATATTGAAATATATAAATTTTCTTACAATGACACTAGTATTTGTTACTACTATTCAAAGTTTATTATCTTTTATACGTATGTAATTGCGCCTACCTTTTCTACATTACTATCCTACATATCTGTGATCAGGATTGAGTGCGAATTATTCGCAAGGTTCAACTAGCTACCTCTCTATTTTTAATAAAAAGTGTCACATTCCAAAATGATAATGCTCACATACCCACATCCGAATGGGTTCTTGCATGCTTTCTCCTGTGGAGAGAAAAATGGCCATATATGGAGGTTTTAGAGCCGATAGTGAGAAGCAAATTTACAACTGCGACATCGTTGCAGTTACTGGCGAATGTTTTGGTACAAGAATGGGTAACATTCTGTTCAAACTTTAAACACGCTTTACGAATCTGTTCTTCGAAGAGTTGTACCTCTTCTAAAAGCCAATGATGGGCTAACTCCTTACTAATAAATACATATTGGGTCTATGTTAGGCGTTCACATTATTTTGTGAACCGACTATACGTCGCATCAAGGAACTCCCCTTGTTTTTTTCTCCCAGTGACACCCTTTAACTAGAATGGAGATGGCGGGAAGGCGAGTAGGAAACAGAGGAAATAAAAAGGATGCTTACGGACGTGACCTGGCCACGAGCCTGCAGCTTTGCGCGGCAAATGGAATCTTTAATAGAAAGTTCTCGGCTCCACTCCGCATGACACGCGGCGGGAACTGTGGTATTGTGCGGCGATAAAGTGATTCGAGTGCACCGACAATGTAGCCAGCGCAGCGGGCTTTATGTGGGGCGGGTCTCTTTCATCAGCTGGCAATATCCCAGAGGCGCGCCGTGACGTAATCTTGTAACGGCCGGCATATCTGTGAGCTTTGATAGCAAAGCCCGAGATTAGACGGGGGTTTAAAGGATTTTTCTCCCTTGCTTCTCCATTATAATTATGCCTCGAGCTGATATTAAAAGGGGGTTTCATTGAAAGCGGTTGGTATCGGTTTTAATAACGATCTTAACGTTTTCTTTACACTGTTTTTAAAGACATCCTTCACAGCGATTAACGACGAACGCGCTGAAAGAAAGGCTTTACGCTTCTCCCGGGGAGACCCGAGTCTCAGCTAGCGTGTCTCGAGTCTATTGGATAGTAAGCTCTCGCGTTAACAGCGGATTATAGTTGGGAAACTGTACTGGATAAAAAGTAAATATGGACCGTCTTCTAGATTCAGACCCGCTGCATGGTGATGTGGTGGTAGTAATAGCCTTCTTTACACAATTACCGTAAAACGAACGTAATTACTGCCAAGGGTTCAATATTCATAAATAATTAGAAAATAAACGCGTCTTTCTCCGCAGGTGCAGTTACATAGTTTGTAATGGACAATTACTCATCTTTTGGAACTGCAGAGACAAGACGTGTTGCACTTCAGAGGTCAGTGTGTTCTATGTCGTTCTCCCAATAATTTTTCTAATGAACTACCAGTGGCACGTATACTGCCAGTAAAAGTGCCAGTGGTAGTTCATTAGAAAAATTATGGGGAGGGAATATATAAAAAATTGACCACTAAAGATGCTTTTAAATAAAGCGAAACGCGACTTGTTTAATTAGAAAATGAACACTCGAAACAGAGTAATTAATTCTTATTGATGACAGTAGATTTCACTATACATACCATAGAAAAAAGGCATCACATGACGGATTGTAAACGTTGTGTACAAAGTTGTGTACACACAATCATCCTATTCTTCGCCTATGTTTCGAAACCTAGTACTGTAACCTTAATAAACGCAGTCAAAGAGTGTAAAGGTACCTTGTTTTGGTAAAACCCATCGTCAACTAGGTTAAGTCCCCCCCCCCCCCCCACTATTAAAGTAACTGGTATTTAGTGCTTACATTGATAAAGCTTATCCACAAATGGGTCAAGTCTCTCTAACAAGTAAACCTACCTGTCACTCTTGGATTCGTCTGAAATTTGAATATGTTTTCTATATCTATAAATGTGAATGTCTGTTCGGTGTACGCCTATCACGTCCGAACGACAAGACGCAGAGACTTAAATATTTGTACAGTTACTAATTTACACCTGAGGAAGATTTTAGGCACGGTTTTATAGCGATCTGATAGATATTTAGTAATTTGAAGAATATAAAGCCAAATGCGGAACAATAATTACTCTTTGAAAATGGTTTTATTGGTTGCATTGTTGCTTGAGGATTGATAATGATAAAAGGGTAGAGCCTATTGGGTTGGAAAGTTATCAGTGTATATAAAATTCTACGCGCGCGTGTGTGAGTTAGTATTTCGCTCTGCAGCGAAAAGTAAAGAACGCAAACGAATGTTCTGTGTGTAATTGTTGTCCGAAGTTTCCTATTATACACCATAGCAGTTCCATGCCGATAGCTATAAGGGGGGTGGATAATTTGGTGGTTGAAAGTCAAATTATAAAAAAATTCCGACTGAAGGCCAGCGATGACGTTTGCGACTCTATAGCAAGGAGGTTACATACAGCAAAACGTGATGCCACAAACCATATCTTTGGTCTATGCGTGCTACAATGTCTTCAGCTCTTTGTCTGTAAGGATAAGCATACGAATAAGGAAATATAAGAATAAATAAATAAAGCAGTAAAAAAATTCTTTTAATACATCTGGTTAAAGAAAAAATCGATTTGACGCTTCGCGCATTACATCAAATACAATACTACAAATGACGTAGTTTACCAGAATGCTCTAAAATGAAATTAAAATGAATTTGGACATTACTCTCACTATACATGTTGAGATATTGCAACACAGTCTATAAGGAATAATGCATGTATTATTTATTGTAAATCATTAAGCACTTCACATAATTTTATTTTTTTATTTGAATGTTGATTAAAAATGTTTGTTTCTAAAGAAGGCATTGAATTTTATTTCATCCTTCAAAACCAGTCTCAAAGCACACTACTGAAAGATAGCTGATCATAATCAACCAACACACGAGCGGAGCCGCGGGTTTAAGCTAGTAATACATGAAAAACCAAGGGACACGTAATTTTTAGCGGCGTTAAAACTAATAAGCATTTTAACATGTTTTAATCATTTTTATTCAGTATTACTTCAAAAGTAGATTTTACAGTATTTTGAATGTTGGATGTCAAGTTACTGTCTATTCAGTCATTTTGTCGAGTTTTCGTCCGCTTTGCTGGATAAACCATGTCGGATTCAGAGACTTTAAATACCAATATATTAGAGAGATGAAACAGTTCAGAAATATAAACAAGACGTTTCATGTGCAGTATCAAACGAGCGCGGTAGAATAATAGTTGTTTATCCCTCAAATATTCACATGAAAAATACAAAAATACTTATTTCTTAATTAGCCTTCCTTTTGAAGTTTTAATAGATTCTACTTCGACTGAATCAAAACATACTTTCAGCAAAAAAAAAAATTGTTTGCTTTAGGGGTAGTTGGCCCCCTACTTTTCACTCCCCCTCCCAAAATACCTAGGCCGATTTTCGCGTTTTATCGAGATACTTTCATAACGAAAAATATTAAAATTTCATGTATTATATCCAAATTTGAGAAAAATCGGAGAGTAACAGGTAGGTTTACTTGTAAAACTAAAATCCTAGATCCGGCCCTGAAGCAGTGCTACAATGAAACAATACGGGAAAAAATATGAAAATATGAAAAAATAGGAAAGAGTTATTTAATTTCATATTAGGCCTCAAGTTAAGGAAATTCCGGATGACAGCATTGAAAATCCATTACTAATTGTGGTAAAAATACTGGATAGTAATAACACACAATAAAAAACGTATTGGAGATACACAGAACCTTCTCAGAAATGTGTTTTGGTACTAAAAAGTAGAAAAAATGTACAGGTCCTTTTTTCATTGCTGTATGGCTGCAGACTATCTTTATTGATATGCAAAGGTAAGTTATGATTTCTTTTATCTGAGAATTTACTATGCAAAACAAAAATTAATGTTTTTTTTACATATAAATATCTGATTAATCGTTACGATAAATTCGGTCGCCACTAAGTTTACCTAAACATAGAAAAGTTAATCTTGATCTATCTGCCAGTGTCGTACATCACACTAGGATTAAGACTCGATTTGTTACCCCTACTTCTAGCAAAGGAATTTGTTTTCTCCTTTTTAATATTATAAGAAAACATTTATATTTCCCTACAAAATAGTGACTTTTGTTAAATGATGGTATTCAATAACTGCAATACATTCAGATTATATTTCAAAATTCGAAGATATAACCCAACCATTTACCATAACTTTAAAAAATAAAAGACGAAATATTATACAAAATGATTGGCTATTTTTTTGGAGATGCTACCATTCAATGAACGTGAATAAGAAACGGACTTATAACTATTATCCTAACCTGATAGAAGATAGAAGGGAAACACAATCAATTAATATCCCAACCTGAACTGAGTTATTGAACCCTAATAAGGCAGCGGGGTAGTGCAACCGATACTTTACTACACACAGCAACGTTGATCTCGCAGGAGCAGCGTCTGTGTTGGCAGACTGGAGCAGGAGGCTGTGGATCCTGTCTGCGAATTCAAATAACTGCGTTCTACCTAGCAGCGACGATATTTACGCGGCTGCAGACGGCGTAGCCGCCAAGATCTATGTACGAGTGTGGCTGCAACAAGCCAACCCACAACTCAAAAATACAAGTCCGTGGACTGCAGTGTTAAGAGCCCGAAGTGAACCGTGCTTGACGGTATCTCTCGCCAGAGTCTTCTAAGTGAACCATACTGGATGGTATCTCCCGCAGGAGTCTTCTTTCGTGTCTATTCCACACCACCAAGCTGCACACTCCAGCTATTGGCGGCAACGCCCTTCACAACTAGGAAGCCAATCGCACAAGATCTTTAATGGACTGACCAATGACGACACTCGGGTGAATGATGGGTCCTTCGACCTATCATATAGCAAAACACACAGCCAATTTCAGACCGAGCTGCAGTCTGCACCCTGGACTCTGCAGCCGATAGCAAATTTCTCACGCAAAGTCACTTAGCCTAGACTTTTTCCCCAAAACGTCTGCGAAATTATCTCTCGCCGTCATCTTGGCGCCAATTTTTATTACTGATTAAAGTTGAGCATGACACCCTCTCCACGCAGGAAAATGCATGTGCAGCAACCTGCCATTTATTATGTCGTAAACCAAGTTACCCTCTGCCGACAGTTTGGGATAGTGGAGATAGTGGGGACTCATCCCTTACCATGAAACGTCTGGTCGTCCATCGCCACTCACCTAAAGAAGTTCGCAGACTCCAGGGTCATTACTAAGTTATTGCAAGAGAACACTCAAAGCTGGCCTGTACGGCATCGGTCGCTTTCACGGTAGAGCTTTGTTTTCTCCAACACTAGCCTCTCTTATCTGACCAGGTAGCGACCTGCCTGCTGAACAAGTGCCTCACATCCCCCACTGTGCACCACTGACACCACGGGATAGCGCAGAGGGCTTCGCCTGGTTACTGCTTTGAAATGTTTCCGCGATAAAATTAATGGCTTGCTCGTACAACACCAAATTCCTACGCTCCTCTTGCGAGTGAAAACAGCCTCCTACAACTTGTTACAGCTCAAAACAGCTCGATCGCCACTGCCACGAGTAACCATAGAAAAGGAACAACTGAAGTACACTGAGTTCAGATGTTTGTAAATCTATCGGACCAAACTGCGTGGTCATCAGTCCGTAGCTTACAAATTACTTAAACTAAGGTAAACTAATCTAAGAACAACACACACATCCATGCCCCAGGGAGGACTCGAACCTCCAAGACGAGCAACCGCGCGCTCCGCAGCGAGACGCTTTAGACCGCTCGACTACTCCACCGCGGCTGAAGTACTCTAATAAAAAATCAATGAACGAGACACACATCTTTCACAAACCCATTACTGAATGTACTCTCCTGGCCATTAAATTGCCACATCACGAAGATGAGGTGCTACAGACGCGAAATTTAACCGACATGAAGTAGATGCTGTGATATGCAAATGATTGGCTTTTCAGAGCATTCACACAACGTTGGCGCCGGTGGCGACACCTACAACGTGCTGACATGAGGAAAGCTTCCAAACGATTTCTCATACACAAACAGTTGTTGACCGGCGTTGCCTGGTGAAACGTTGTTGTGATTCGTCGTGTAAGCAGGAGAAATGCGTCACATCACGTTTCCGACTTTGATAAAGGTCGGATTGTAGCCTATCGCGATTGCAGTTTATCGTATCGCGACATTGCTGCTCGCATTGGTCGCAAAAAATGTTCAAATGTTTGTATAGCTTAACTGCGGGGTCATCAGTCGCTAGACTTACAAACTACTTATGAACTACCTCATACTAAAGGTGTACTAAAGACGAGGGGTGATTCGAACCACAGACGGCGGACGGCCGCGCGCACTGCAACATGGCGCTCCAGTACGCGCGGTTCATCCGCCGCGGCGCGTTGGCCGCGATCCCATGACTGTTAGCAGAATATGGAATCGGTGGGTTCAGGAGGGCTATACGGGACGTATTGTAAGTGTAAGTATCAACAATAAATGAATTGCACCATATGTCGGTGTATCTCAGGTGGTAGCGTACTGGCTTACAACCTTATGCTCGGTGGTTCGAATCCCCTCATGACAGAATACGTACACAATTGTAATATCTAAACATAATTTTTACGAGAACTGCACGTATTTTTGTTTATTCGTAATATTCTACATTTTATAGAAGGTTTCCATAAAAAAAACCATAAGTTACATTTTTTACAGTATTGGTTTCACTATTAGTTGACGAGGGTGGTCTTTGACTATTCGGCTTGTAAAGTTATCTTCGTAGCTACTAATACCCTTCCAAGCTGCTAACCTACTCAACCATCGTTTTACGTGACAAGGTTTTCAGCTCGTCTACATACACATAATAAAAAAACTGACACAACACATGAAATTAGATCTCCAAAAGTTTTATACAACTGAAGAAGAAAACGAAAAAAAAACCTTGCACAGTGGAATTCGAACCACCGACTCTATGGGTGTGAGGCCAGAATGCTACCACCTGAGCTACACCGACAGATGCTGGTACTTCGTCTAGTTTGCAAAACTTTATTTTCTCGAATATTTTTGGATGTGCGTCGAACGGCTTTGACTGATTGTTTTTAAGTTTTGAAATTTCACTTACCTTAATGTAAAGAAATTCTAAAATCCGACACCCATAAGAACGGTTAAGGCGTTATTTGCAATTAAATTTGCTGCTGTCAAAAGGCCTATTTTTATTGTTACAGACAGATAAATAGGGTCAAATCGTCATGATTTTTGCAAATAACTCTGAAACAATACGAAAGAAAAAGAGAAAAAAAGAAAAGAAACCGTAGGAGAGCAAAGTTGTCGAGAACTTTCTCCTCTACAAATTTATTTATTCAGTTTACGTTTCAGATCAACAGTTAAGAAGGAAGGAACGAAGGAAAGAAGCTTAGGGTTTAACGTCCCATCGACAACTTGGTCATTAGAGACGGAGCTAACGCTCGAAGTTTGGGTTAAGGACGGGGAAGGAAATCGGGAGTCCCCTTTGGAAGGAACCATCCCAGCATTTTCCTGGAGTGATTTAGGAAAATCACGGAAAACCTAAATCTGGATGGTGGGAGGTGGATTTGATCCACCGCCCTCCCGAATACGACTCCAGTGCGTTACCACTGCGCCACCTCGCTTGGTCCTAAGCTGCACCGGCAGGTGCTGCGCCTCTTTTAATTATTGGTACTTACGTGTACTTTGCAAAATTTCGAAGTCGATTTTCTTGAGAACTTTTGATAGTTGTGTCGAATGGCTTCGGCTGGTTGTTATTTAAGTCCTGAACTTCACGCAGCAGAAATATCAAGAAATTCTAAAATCCGATACCCATGTGGTCTCCTTGTAAGTGTCCTTTTGGTTCACTTTCCCTACAGTAGCAGTGGCAGAAGAAGAATCGGAGAGCAAGTGTTGTCGCCACAGCTGGGAGTCCGCAGCTCGTCTCCAGCCACACGCATTCTGCATGGAGCACCACCGCGGACTGGCGGTGCTGTAGAAGGTGAGAGTCAGTCATTACGGCGGATGATTTGCCTCGTGCACGCGAGGTGTCGCTGGAGACGGCGGTAATTGCGCGTCCTCATTAGAAGTCTGCACAAAGCGACTGTCACGCGGCATTAGCACTGGCCTCTTTATGCCGCCGGTTCTGGCGCTGGTGCTGGCGACTCCCTGGAAATTAACTTTATTAAGGCGGCGCGCGCCCGGCCTAATGGTGCGGTGTCCAGCAGGTAAGGAGCGCCCATTACGAATGAGCTATTGTGATGCCTCCGCTGTCAGTCGGCATAGCCAGTAATTGGGGTATTTACTACATTTAATAACGCTCCTAAACTTCGCATTAGAGGTCACACGTCAAAATATTTTAACACTCACAAGGAGACCACATGGTGTAAGAGTACACCTGTCGCTGTATCTTACAGTTTGATTTAACGTAATGTATATATTGTCTTAAATTTGTTCATTTCACGTATTTTCATTTCTTGTATGCTAGATATATTTCTTATGTAATGTCATTTCCTATATTGAATCATTTAGTGTAAACATGTACTGTATGTGTAAACCAGCATGAATGCACGGACATTCTTATGCTGTAAGTTGGCAATGCGCCAGAGAAAATGTTGAATCTGTTGTAAAGACTGTCTTTGATACAGAAGTAGCAGCTGTGAGTGTCGCGCTGCTGAAGCAGTCGCGGAGCGGACTCGCCAAAGTAAACACATAAATGTTTTGTTGATGGTGCAGAGGCACGGTAGGCGCAGTGTGGCGCGAGTTTAATGCAACTGCAATAAGCCTGAGAGGCGTACTGTTTAATGTATTGAAAGAAGTGCGAAACAAGTTTATTTATACTCGAAAGTGATCAGTGCAATGTTTTTTCATGTGTGCAAGAAAAGTAATTGTTTGGTTATCAAGTCTATTGCCACCGAGAGTGATCGTTGCTGTAATTACGGAGATTAGAAGGTGTATCGAAGTGATATCAATGCATGGAGATTTCAGCCAGACGAGCTGAACAAAGAGTTGTCGATAAAAATATTTTTGAACCAGCAGTAAGAGTACCTATTGTAATCATATCTGTCTTGTATGGACTTCACTACGAAGACAACGATGAGTACTTTTGTAAAATTTTATTTTGTGTGCATGTAAATCTAGTGTCAACCCAATCAGAATTTTGGTTCAATTATATATGACTTCCTTTGAAACCAGTCCTAATTTTGTAAGTAGTTGTAGTCACCCCATTATCACCATTATTAGATTATGTTGATTATGCAAGCCTGTACATTGACTAACAAGTTCAATCATTTTTTCAAAGTAATTACGATCAGTTTTAAACAAATTGCTAGACGAGTTAAAGAATTGCTAAACGTGTTACATACACAGAGACTAGTAATTAATGTGCTGTGCTGTTCTAAGTTTTGCAATCAATTATTATGCCCAAGCTTTTAACTTGCAAGAAAGAGTTTGCACGTAAAGTAAAGTTGGTTTCATTTATATAGAAAGCAACCAGGCTAACAGTAGTCAAACTATTAAAGTTGATTAACCAGACTTGACGAAATTAATTTTTATGAAATACGTTAAATGCCAGACTCTGCTCAGCCAGTTACACGCGTACATTACCCAGGCCCTGGAACCAATTAATTAAAAAAAAGTAGTTCACGTCAAATTTTATAAGGAACTTGAATGCTTTAAACAATATTATCAAAATTATTGGGAACTTTAACTGTAGTATTTGTGAAGCTCATTGCACCACGGAGTTCACAGTAATGCGCTATTATCATTGTAATCAGAGTCTATCAGCTATTACGATTTTGATCACAACACATGAATTCTGACACATTTATTAGTGAAGTTGTGCTGTTCGTGAATCGTAATAGGTGCTAGTCGGAGGCTGTAGTCAATGCTAAGTCAGATAGGGCCAAGCTTAATTAATTACCACAGTGACCGTTTCAAGTTAATTATATAAATTTTTTTATTTATTCAAAATTTTAACTTTCACTGCGAAAGTGTTGTTGCGACCAATCAGTTGTGATTTGCTTGCAACATTCAATAACTAAATTATTATTACTACAGCATTATGATTTTTTACTTTTTTTTTTGACGATCTCCAACTGGACATCTTTTACAATGGGTATCGGACTTTAGAACTGGTACGCGAAGTTCAGAACTTAAATAACAATCAGCCATAGCCATTCGACGCAGCTCTAAAAATTCTTGAGAAAATCAACTTTTAAATTTTGCTAAGTTCACGTAAGTACAAGTAATTAGAATGGTTGCTGCAGCTGTCAGTTTAGCTCAGGTGGTATTCCTATCTTTTTCGACGAATACAGTTATGTACAAGCGTACCTACCGACTACCAGGACCACAACAGCACGCGATATATACTGCTTACTGTTACGAGGACGACCTTGCAACGTGATAGAAAGACGGCACCCGACAATAACGTGGACAGTGGTATGGGGGGAAGTGCACCATGTGTTTCTTGGCACAGAGACACGTACGCTGTGGTATCAGATCGCCAATGGAAAATTCATGATGCGCGTCCGATTACATACTATACATAGAGTGTACACTCCTTTGTGTACTCAGTGTAATGAATTGGATAATGAAGAACATCGCCTGACATGCGCCACTTCCGCAGAAGTGTGGAGTTTGGCGCAAAAAAATATAGTTTTCTTCCTTTGAGTTGCTCCGCAAGATATTGCCGCGAGAGACCACGCACACCAACTGCCGGCGTGGCGCAGGGGATAGCGTCACGGACTTGCGGAGCAGAAGGTCGCCGGTTCAATCCCGCCCACCGGCAAAAATTTATTTCTTTGTAATTTACAATTCCAGAAGGTTCTACATCTTTCTTGTAAATTCTACTTGTTTCTTACGTTAACTGTTCTTCTAATTTCTGGTAAATTCTGTCTGTGTATAAATACAGAGCACTCTGCCTGAGAGGCAGTCAGTGCTGCGTGTATGTTGAGTTCGTAATAAACGTGCTTTCATTATAAGTGCTGTGTTTAGTTGCCTTCGAAGTCAAGCCTGCTTCCATTGCAACGTGACAATATCGAACCACGGATATTACTCTACCCGGAAGAGACATACTGTAGTATTACATTAAAAATTTTCATTCGATAAATAATTACGATGCTTATCGCTGACCACGGCTTTCTCTGGCAGCTAATGACATTATTCATGAATTTCTGTTTTTCATGTGTCTTTTACGAGCTGCCCAGAACGCATTTGTGCACTTCGTCTTTTATGTTTTACCCTTCGCTAAGATTAGACGTACGCCAGGGACTTCCTTACTACCAAATGTAAGTGTGTGAGTTCGTTTTCGTCTATAAATATGAAAATATAGTTGGTACAATTAAAATCTTTTACTTATTTAAAATGACCCATCTTTTAATGATTCATGAAGTGTTTCTATTTTTCCAGCAGTAATCTTGATTACGTAACATGATGCTTGGAGCCATTGTTGGACTTGTATCTATAATTTACTAGATTTACTTCGAGATCTCATTATTTGTAATTTTCATGAATGTGACTTTCTAGTAATGCCTCCAAAGAAATCTTCGGAATTAAACAAAATCCCATCGATTTAAAGAGCCTTTTGTCACGAAAGTTGACATTTCTTTTAAACGGTCATTCAGTTATTACAATCTGCTCCAAGCCAACCAAGCATCATTTTACACAATGAAGCAAGAGTTTTTACAGCTTCATCTACTACATCCAGTCAACATGATCATCATGGTAAGAAAGGTCATCGCGGAATCTGCTAGTTTATTTGTGTAATATTTTCCTCAGGTGTTGCTTTCATTCGAAATTACTACTGCCGCTAAACTTTAAAGTCAGGTTCCGCTTCCTTTTTTGATTCTTCTAATTATAAAGTTACCTAAATGTGTCAGATCCACCAAATTATTTTCTTGTATTATTGTACCGTTAGTGAACTTTAATAGCGGCTACGAACAGTAACTACTACTCCAACACCTGATCGGAAGAAAGAAAACGCAATATTACAATACTATCCCCGAACAAAGACCAATGCAGTAACTTGGATTCGAGGAGTGACAGTCCTCTATCTCTTCAGAGTTGGCCCCAAGAACGTACTTGACTTTTGAACATTTCTACAAGAACGTCATTCTACGATCAACAACCACCAGAAATACAAATTTTACAATGCTAACTTTCTAGGAAGTGCTATCCCCGCGCAGTTGGGGAGTACAAGGTATGAGAAGTTAATTTATATATTCGTCGACTTGGAGCTAAAACTGATCAGGACAATGGAGCTTACTCTACAATCTATCGAGAAGACGTGCCCGATTCCAACATGAGGTGCATTGGGGATCTGCGAGGTGCACTTCTAATATTAGTTTAGCAGCCAGCCACAGTGCAATACAAGAACTGAGTTTCATAGCATTATTAGTTTAATTTCAGCTATGTTTATATGATTTTTTTATTTGAAGAAGAGATTTAACATTAATTTATGTGTTTAGAGAAGTTAAAATTTTAATTTTCTTACTGAGAAGACTAAAATATTATTATTAATAATAATAATAATAATAATAATAATAATAATAATAATGGTGGTAGCGTACTGGCGTTACAACTGAAGAGTCGGAGATTCGAATCCTACTGCAACATATATATTTCGTTTTCGCAATCAGTTATATTAAACATTTTCAGATCTCTAATTCCACGTGTTGTGTCAATTTTTGTTTATGTGTATGCAGACAAGTTGAAAACCTTGCCGTCGCGTTAAACGGCGATAGATTAGGGTAGCTTCTTGGAAAGCCATTAGTATCTAGGGAGATGACTTTCCATATACAGTGCCGTAGCTCTTCACAGACTAAACAATCAAAGACTACCGTCGTCAACTAATAATGAAGTCAATACTGTAAAAAATGTAACTTACGTTTTTTGATCGACTAGCATTATTAACAACCTTTCATAAAATATAGAAAATTACGAATAAACAAAACAGGTACACTTTTTATAATAATTACCATCAGATGTTAAAATTATGTAAGTATTCGAACACAACGAAAAAAAAAAAAAAAACAAAAAATGCCACTGACACTAAAGTTGGAAAGGCAGAACGCTACGACCGGAGCTACACATTCAGATGCATCAACCGTTTTAATTATTGGTACTTACTACTCACGTGTACTTTGCGTAACTTTAAAGTCGATTTTCTCGAAACTTTTCGAGAGTTGCGTCGAATGGCTTTGGCTGGTTGTTATTTAAGTTCTGAACTTCACGTGCCATAAATATAACGAAATTCTAAAATCCGATACCCTTGTGGTCTCCTTGTCAGATTCTAAGACTTTCCCTGCCCCTACAATTCAACAAAAATGTTCTGAACTATTAATTGAAAATTTTATGCATTTATTATAATGTTCACAAGATATGTACGCCTGTTAAGAAACAGAATTGTTAATAATAACGACAAATTATAAATCATATTATTTATTAACATATAGATAAATTTCAATGAAACTGATAAAAAGCCAAACGAGTAACCAGATGACAGGTTTTTCTTTGTTCTTATACCTTTGTATAATTAACAAATCTATATTCAATCTTGTCTGTATATTTCCACGAACCATCTATCTACAAACAATGCACTTGGAAATGGTTTTATTACATTTGCAAAATTTCACATTTACAGCGTTTCTGCAGGGTTTTGTCTTTGTCTTCATTTTCATTATTTCTGTGGTCATATCAGGAAAGCGATTCTTCACATGCTCAAAGCACAGTTCATCTGTCCCAGTAACAGCTCTGAATATTATACATGCATTCCTTACTTCAGGGTCAGGGACATCATAGAAGGAATGTACAGGCTATCTTCTTGAGGCAGCATTGATTGGATGTCTGGGCATTTTGTCTACCATGTCAAAATCGAAGTGAAGTACCCAAAAGGGGAGTGCAACGTCTTGTACACGCTTATGTATATTTAATGTGATTTATGGTTGCTTTGACTCTCTTCGTTCACCTAGGGGTAGAATAAATCTTCCTGAGATGGCGTTGCTTTAAATGTGGCACATACGCAAAATAGATATACGTATTAACAACTAGTCAGCATTGTAGTGATTCCTAGGTGGATAAAAGTGCTCCACAAATGTACCCAACTATAGTTCATTTAAAATCTTTGTATTTATACACACTAGTCAAATCACTTAGGGCATCAGATGAGACACTACGCTCTGACGTATTATCATCGTCAGAATGAACTAAAATGGTTCGACGTCTTTCTGTCGTTATAAGGAGCGGAGACGACGAAATTACGGCAACCGAGATAGTGGTAATACCAGAGAGTTGCTGCAGAGGGGAATGGCTTTCACGAAATGAATTACACAAGCAACTGGATTCAGATACTGTAGTAGGCAGGCAGTTCAATGCAACAACAACCTGACATACTCAAAGCTGTGGCATGGAGAACCATAGGAAAGTTGGAAGCGGGGCAGACACAGAGACACCTGGCTGCAGCCATTGTATTCCAAAGTGTAATCTCCCAGATCTGGATGCGATTTCAGACAACAGAAACCTTTAAAAGAAGGAAGGTCATGGTCGTCCATGCGACAACATAACCAACAGATGTCCGTCATCTCCGGTTAACAGCCTGTCGAGACAGGAAGCTGAATGCAATTCAGCTGCAATGCACCCTCCAGACGGCAACAGGACGCGCAGTATCAACACAAACAGTAATCCCCTTCGGGAATGTGGCCTCTACGCACGGAGGCTTATGGTGCGTGTTCCATTAAAACGACTACACCTTTTAGCTCGTAAAACCGAGCGGAGGAACTCGTAACGAATGGCGCCAGGCTCTTTCTATACAATGAGTCGACAATCCCTCATCTGGAGAGAGCGTGGAACTGGGAACAATCCAAATTATCTGTACGGAACGTTACCATATCACGGTGGTGGACCTCCACATCGTTCCTACGCCGGTGCCACAGGAGATGGGTTCCTTCAGGTGGATGATAACGCTCGTCCCCATAGAGCTGCATTGCTAGACAGCATGTTTGAAGCAGAGGGGATTGAACGAATGGAATGGAATGGGCAGTAGGTTCACCGGGCCTTAAACCCATTTGAGCATGTCTGGTTTCCACTTGGCAGACGAATTGCAGTCAGAGCGGCACCTTCCATACCGGTTGCATAACCGGATATTGCACTAATACAAGAGTGCCCAAATATCCCTCAACAGCTGATTAATGACCTCTAACTGTCCATGCCACGCAGGTGTGCAACTGTATTGGCCGTTCGAGGTATTGGCCTAGTAGGATGCTATATTAGAGGGCAACAAGAATTATATTTTCACTATTATGGTAACTTTATGGTGCCTCGCTCGACGTAAACGCCATGTTAATCCTAAATAAAGAATTGTATTTTCTAGATGAGCAATACTGACAGAGGTGAAAGAAGTGGAAAGTGACAGATGAAAATCCTAGGACCTGGCGGGGATCGAACCCGCGACCTCTGGATTTGTAGTCTGGCACTCTACCACTGTGCAACCGATGCGCACTTTTAAAAGAGTAGATACCTTCAAATATTTAGGAAGCATCATGCGTGAACAGAATAAAATGGAAATTGAAATTCAGGTGAGGCTATCAGCAGCGAATAAAACTTATTTTAGTCTACGAGATGTGTTACGCAGTACAGCTGTTTCGAGAAGCTTAAGACTACATAGAGTGTAATTCTTCCAGTAGCTATATACTGGTCAGAAAGCTTCACATTTAGAAAAGCAGATGAACAAAAACTACTAGTTTCTGAAAGGAAATCCAGATACAGGGGCGTGGAGGATACTAAAAATCGAGGAACTGAAAGAGCTATAACAGGCTGATATTAGTCGAAGGATGAAGAGAAGAAGATTGGTGTGGGCTGGACATCCAGTTAGGATGGAGGAGGAACGACTACCTAAAGTAGCATTTTCTGAATCCATGCAAAGAAGCCGGAAGAGAGGAAGCCACTTACTAGATGGAAGGATGACATCGACAATGACGCAGTGACCGTGGACCTGAAAAGAGGAGAATGGACTGCAAAAACAAGGAACAGAGAGGACTTGATCTCCAAGAGAGGACTTGATCTCCAAGGCCCAAGAGACAATTAAGAAGAAGAAGAAGAAGAAGAAGAGTATATTGTGTGACATATCTCATCTGATCCACCGATTGTTTTGAGCAGTGTATCTAAAAATGAATCCCTGTTTCCATTGGGCTCAACCGATTAGGCTTATCTTTTTTGTGTTCATAATTAGCAGGTCAAGATTTGTACCAAATTAAATTTTAGATAAATCTACATCAAAATTAGAAAATTTGAGAAAAACGAAAAGTGCGTTTTTTAATCTAGCCGTGTGTTTCAACTGCATACAAATCTGTAGTTTTGTACCGATCTTGATAGAAGTTTGAACACTTCACCTTCAAAACAAGAGGAAGCACAATAACTACATAAAATTTCGTACGGTGTATGGCGGAGGGTACTTTACGTACTGACTTCGGCAAAAAATTTCAGTTTTATTCCGATCTGGATGAAATGTTGCACGCTTGATCATCATAGTAAGAGAAAGTTCACGAACTACATAAATTTACGTTTGGTGCATGACAATGGATAGTGTACATACTATCTTAATAAAATTTACAAAATAATACGAGCATCGATGTCTTGTAAGAATTCATACGGTGCTGGAGGAGAATACCGAGAAACATACATCGAAAGCAGCCTAAAGTTCTTTTTCTGATCTAGATGAAATTTTTAATACTTCGTCTTCAAAATAATAGAAACATCACAGTGTACATAATATTTCATACTGCGAGTGCCTGAGGGTACCTTCGAAATATTTTCATCGATCACAATGAAGGTTAACAGATATACATCATTTTTCCAACACAGGTATAGGAGACGAGAGACTGAAGAGGCAAAGCAGGAGATGAAGGGGGAGATGGAAAGAGTGAGAGAGAGAGGAGAGGAGATGGACTGGGACAGGCGGAAGAAGAGATATCCAGGGATAGAGAAGGAGATGAACCGAGAGAGAAGCACAAACCTATGACAGGAATATATAAATACCTAGAGACTTCGCTCATTAGCGTCATTTATATGAGTCTATGGTTAATTTGTTGCCTCTGCACCACTCCTGAATACTTGGCAGTACGTAGTTCGTATTTTACTCACTCACCCGTCTAGAATCTCCAGAACCCACCAGCAATATGTCATCAATGTAAGCCATAAGTCCAATGGTTTCATTACATCTATCCAGTGGTTCGATTGTTAGGTCGCTAAATATTGGTCCACATATTGAACCTTGTGGACAACTCTTATTATTCCTTTATTGCCTTATGGCGCCAAGAACACCATTCGACATATAGACATGTCGTGATTTGGTGGCTTCTTACGCGATTGAACATCGCAGGCCACCATAAATTATCGAATGTGCCTGCTGTATCGATCATAATTCTACCTTCAGTACCACTATCGGTTTTCCCTCCTGTTCCAGTCGCGTACTGTTCGCGGAAAGAAAGATTGTCGGTATGCCTGTGTGTGGGCACTACTCTCTTTGATTTTATCCTCATGATCTCTTCGCGAGATATACGTAGGAGGGAGAAATATACCGCTTGACTTCTCGGCAAAGATATGTTCTCGAAACTGCTACAAAAGCCCGCATCTAGCTACAGAGCGTCTCTCTTGTAGAGTCTTCCACTGGAGTTGATCGATGATCTTCATAATGCTTTCACGATTACTAAATGATCCTGTAACGAAGAGCGCTGGTCTCCGTTGGATCTTCTCTATCTACTATATTAACCCCACCAGTGATTAGTATTCAATCAGTGGGTGAACAAGTGTACTGTGACCTAGTTTCTTTGTTTTCGGACTGCATTTCCTTGGGATCCTTCCAATGAATCTGTTTGGCATCTGCTTTACCGACGATTTATTTTATACGGTCGTTCCATTTTAAATCACTCCTAACATCTGATCCCAGATAATTTATGCAATTAACTGCTTCCAATTGCTGAAATACTATAGTGTAGCTAAATGATAATGTCTATGTATTCGTAGCACATTACACTTGTCTACATTGAGATTAAATTGCCATTTCCTGCACCATGCGTCAATTCCTAGCAGATCCTCCTGCATTTCAATACAATTTTCCAGTTACAACCTCTAGATAGAATACAGCATCATCCTCAAAAAGCCCCAGTGAACTTCCTAAGTTATCAAGAAGGTTATTTACATATATTGTGAATAGCAACGAACCCATGACACTCCCCTGTGACACACCTGGCATCACTCTTACTTCGGAAGACCCTTCTCCTTTGAGAATGACATACTGCATTCTGTTATCAAGAAACTCCTAAATCCAATCACACAATTCGTCTGACAGTCATATGCTCTTACTTTGTTCATAAAACGATTGTGGGAAACTTTATCAAACTGGAGTACAATATTTATTATTTGGCCTGTTTACAATCTGAAGAGCCTGATTAATGAGTATGACCACACTCGCGATGCAATCCGAAATTGGGCTACTGTCAGGTCCATATCCTCGATTCGATCAACCAGGCTAAAGAAGGCAAAGACAGAGGCACTATTATTGTTGTCCATAAGGGTACGGGGCATCTCCATGTCCTTCAACATATTCCACTCCCATTATGTACCATAGCAGGCCATTCTTCGCACGAACTAGAAATTTTGTCTAATTCATCCTGTATGCTATTACAGGCAGTTAAAGAGGACACCATCCCATACAACACAGCATCATCAGCAAACAATCGCAAATTGCAAGTTACTGGGGCACGCCTGACAATACACTCGTAGCTGATATGAACACTCGCCGTCGAGAACAACGTACTGCGTTCTGTTACTTAGAAAGTCTTCCAGCCAGTCACAAATCTGTGAAACTATTCCATACAATCGTATCTTCGTTAGCAGTCTGCAGTGTGGCACCGCGTCAAACGCCTTTTTGAAATCGAGAAAGACACAATCCGCCTGTTGCCCTTCATTCATGGCTCGCAAGATGTTGTATGAAAAAAGGGTAAGGTCAGTTTCACATGAACGATGTTGCCTAAACCTGATCTAATTCGTAGAAAGAAGCTTTGCCGCCTCAACTGAGAATATGCGCTAAACTTCTACAGGAAACTGATGTCAACGATATTGGCATGTAATTATGTGGGTCGGTTTTCTTTCATTTCTTATAAATGGGATTCACCTGCGCTTTTTTCCAATCACTAGGGACTTTGCATTGAATTAAAGATTCGCGATAAATACAGGCTAAGTAAAAGGCCAATGCCGCAGAATACTCTGTAAAACTGAACTGGTATTCCATCCGGATCAGAAGACTTTTTTGTATTTAGCTTTCTCAGTTGCTTCTCTACACCGGAAATTCCTATTACTATGTCCTCCATTTCGGAGTTAATACGTTGATAAAATGATGGTATATTTTTAACGGTCCTCCTGCGTGAAAGATTTCTTAAAGGTTAAATTTAGAACTTCAGATTTCTGTTTGTTTCTTCTATTACTGCCCCGGAATGATCAACGAGTGACTGAATAGTGAGCTTTGACTATTTAACTACTAACTATCTAAAACATGTTAACAGTTTTTATAAAACCAGGAACTTCAACAATTACTAGCTGAAAACCCAGCTTTGCGAGGGTAGTTATTTATTTATACCAGCGTTGAGCTAGTGCTTCTCTTCCCTTCTGTGTCTGCCCATCTCCTCCTCTACACCTGTTTACCTCCTCTTTCTCCATCTCCTCTTTCTCCTTTATATTTTCATCACCACCTCGTTTATATCTCTTCCTTCGTTCCTCATTTTTACGCCTCCTGAACCTATTAAAAGCTATGTGTATGTTTTAACTTTCTTTGTGATAGGTGAAAAAATGACGAAGGTACCCTCAGCCACAGAGAATACGAAATATTATGTAGGCAGTAAAGTTCCTATTGTTTTGAAGGTGAAATGTAAAGCAATTTCGTCAAGATCAGAACAAAACTTCAGATTTGTTCCCGTTTGAGTTTCAAGGTACCCTCAACCATGTATCGTATGATATCAGACAGTCATGATCCTCTTATTTTGAAGGTCAAGAGATCAAAATGTCTTCAAGACTTCATCGAAGTTAGTGAAGTACCCTCAGTCATGCACTACACGTAATTTTATGCGTGACCTATCCTTTAATTTGATGGACGAGTGTACAAAATTTTATCGACATCGGCATAAAACTGTAGAATTTGATAAAGTTAGTATGTAAAATACCCTACGACATGTAGCATTTGAAATTATACGTAATTACTGAACTTTTTTTTATTGAGGGTCAAGTGTGCAAAATTTCATCATGATCGGAACAAAAATATAGATTTGTGTGCAATAGAAACGCACGGACACTTTGCAAAACACACTTTAAGTTTTTCTCAAATTTTCCAGATTTCATGTAAATTTTCCAAAATTATTATTTCATACAAACCTTGACCTGAGAATTAAGAACACAACCTGAAAAGATGAGCCACATCGGTCGGGCCGTTCTCGTGTTGTGGCGTCAGAATATAAAGATCCGTTTTTATTCGTAAAAATATTTGCCTGTAGTTAATTATACTGTCTTCTCTTTCTTATAACTTGACTTTTATTTTAGCTTCTGCATCCAACATGAAAGCTACGTTTCCGGCATATCACATTTACACTCTGATGTGAGATTATTACTCAGATACAGCGGATTACTAATGGAAATACGTTTATTTAAAGATTATCCAGAGAGGAATCATGTTACAAGTTAAGAAATGACTAATTGAAACTGAGGCAAACGTGATTCTATTTAAATATCAGGACAGTTGCTATTTCCAGGAGACGAAAATGTCCGGTATAGTGATCTCATATGTTCTGTAACAAAAACAAAAGATATTTGAAATGATCAGTTACCAATCAACACTCACGTCTTGCTCACCATAATTTATAACAACAAAATGTACTGTCAAGATGAGCGGATGCAATACGCTAGTTTTATCGTAACACAGTGGGACTAAGTATTTTAAGTCAAAGTGACACTTTACGGTTTCTGAATCAGTGAGAATGTATATTTATTACTAATAGTCTTTACCTTTCGCCTTTTCTTTCCTTTCCCATTTTTTTTATTTATTTGTTACAACAGCAGATACGTGAAGCTAAATTCGTGATACTTTTGGATGTCGAAAATAATTTTCGCCGTCGTTTATTCCGCACCAGTGCTCTGTTGTCCAGGCATTATTTAGATTGGCCTGCAGCTCTGTGTGATCGATTCACGTATGAATAATTCTGAATGCACTTCGTGTTAACGAACTTCAAAGCCACATGTCCGCTCATGAGGTAAATAACGAAATCAGAAAATTTATGGGCGCTGTTACTTTGTGAAGTTGCTATCATAATATCGTAAATAAAGTTGGGATTGTGTTTCATGCTTATGAAACAATATCATTAAGCCTGTATTGTGAATGACTGAGTTAACATTCCCTGACAATTCAGTATCAGAGATTCGTTCATAATTGGCAAATTACATAAATTATTAATCGTTCATAATTGGCAAATTACATAAATTATTAATCCCTAATTAGAAAGAAACAGGAGTATTGGAGAAGTATCCGATTAAAGTTGCAGTAATCATCTCTCACACCTGATACTTAAAAACATCTCTAAATCAGTTTAAAGAGAAGTTAGTATTCCATTGATCTGTCATGACATCTCCTGGAATATGTGCCGTTCTGTGACATAATTCTGCCCTTACATTTAGAGGAATATGCGGTTACCATTTGCAAAATGAATCCCCAACAACTTTATTAGGTAAGGAGACAAGAAATGAAAACAAGTTACCAGATCATATAATTTTTGCTGCATAAGCATTGAAGATGAAGTATGTGATAAACCTTTCTACTTAAATTCATTTTTTCTGATTTTTTCATTGAGGAAGTTATTCAGATCACAAAGGAATAGACCAGGAGCGAGGAGGATAAAAGTCAGTACTTAAATGATACACTTTCTTAAATTTGCCGATGACTTCGCGATAGTGGCAGATTTCGCACTGAAATTGTCATTGCCAGTTGTGGTCATATTTACAATTGTTGATAGGTATCTGTTATTTTCGAACATGTTCGAAAGAACAGACACCATTAGTTGACGGTAACGGCGGCTAATTTACGAAATCGAAAATTTCGACCATTTCGGGGGATAAAATAAATTCAACGTCAAAGTTAAAAATTTGTGTTAGACCGGGATTTGAACCGAGATTTGCAGCATCGGGCCAGAGGTCACCTTAAACAAATAGGATATCCACACACGCTTCCTTTCCAACCCGAAAAGAACAGACACCGTATCAAAGACTGTAAATATGAACCTTGCGGGAATCAATGCGGAATTTTTCAAAGTTTATTGACTCCAAATTTAAGCACTTATCGCGCGGCCTCCAGCGTCGGAGGTTCGAATCCTCCCTCGGGCATGGATGTATGTGTTGTCCTTAGGTTAGTTTAAGTAGTTTGTAAGACTAGCGACAGATGGCCAACATGGTTTGGTCCCATAGAATTACAAATATTTGAACATTTTTTTAAGCATTTAAGGCCTGGTTCACAAAATACCGAATGGAAGCAAATAAGCATTCGCAGAAATTTCACTTGCATTTGAGTAGAAGAGTTTACGTCAGAGGGTATGGAAGAGAAGATAATGAACATTTACCTTTGAACGCAGTGTTATTAGCTTTTGGAGCTAGTGATCGCCATACAACATACAACACTATGTTTATAGAGCCACAATACGGAAGTTCGCTATTCAATGAGGATTATTTTGTATGATGACCGCACTGCCCTTTGCGAAGTGGCTGAAGGAAGTGCAACGCTCCTGCAATCTAGGATACTCACAAGTAACCTATAGAAAGAAGTTAGGTGCAATAGGTTTACACCGTTAAAGTTTAACCTACCGCACCGTTCCCAGCCGTTTCCCACAATTACACGAAGTTCCTGAACAGTTATGCGCCCCTTCGAGACGATTACCGTGTGCTTACTAATGGATAATGGCATCAAACATTATGTTTCGTGTCTCGAAAATTAATGTTTCTTGGTACTAAGATACTAAGAAATTTAATAATAAATATGGTCGCCAGACTATACAGTCAAATTAATATTTCAAATGATTTTATAAGCAGTAGCATCAACTACGTGAACAATTTTTAAATTTGGAATAGACATACAAAAGAGCAAAGTCTGTCAGTATCCAAGTATGTACTCTGTTATGAAAGTAACATTGAAAATAATTAATTTGTATGGTAAATTTTTTGTAATCAGAAAGTGAAAAATATGTCCCACAGTAATATACACTGTTCTTAAGATGCTGTACCAAATATTTAGGAATAAGTTTAAGCTGTTAGTAGGAAATATCACACTTTGTATATTCTAGGCCTAAATTTCCTGCTTACATATACACTAGCAAACTTGTTTGCACCAATGGTTGACAACTGTATACTTTCACATAGACTATTTCTTTTAGTGGTAGAACACTTTTGCTACATTAATAATTTACTGATATTTGACAAACCTTTTCATGTTATTTAAATAAGATGAATTTCTGGCTAAATAGTTACACTATGAGACTGTAATTATTTTTAACTAATTTTATTGTTACCTATCAGTAAGATGAAATGACTTCAGGCTAATTAATCTGTAAAGCAGAAACGTCTACACTGATATACCAAGTCTGAACAGAGTAAGCTACTTTCTGAATCCCTATCTTTCAATATCCTATATGTCAATATTATTATGAAAAATTCTGTCATCTGATTTCTGTTTTAAATAATTACTCTTTGTCTAAATCGTTTAACATAAACTTCTGTATAAACTGTCTGAGGAAATTCACATGTATTTTTGTTGAGAAAGTAGTTATCAAGAATAAAATCAGTTTTTTCAGTGCATTAATAAACATTTAGTATACTCGGGTCATCCTTTGCACTTATAAGGTTAGGAACCTACATAGGTCAATGACTTACAAAAATGACGGGTGGAACACAGGGTAAAGTGAAATTTGGTTGTCACTCATAATACATACAAAAGTGAGTCTCTGGCTTACAAAAGTAATAAAGATTGCATTGCCTGTGTTCGCAAAGAAGAGAAGGTGCGTGGCTCGCCGTTGCGCAGTTGTACAAGTATGGGCTCATACAGTGCTGTGGCTTTTTCAATCTTATTGGCGTCGGAAATTTAAAGCAATTAAGCCACCAATATTTCCGCCATTGCCCACAATTTGCAGCGTTCGTCACCCGAGGCCATTAGCATAAAATCTTGCAATACTGGCCTTATAAAACACTGCCTCAGCAGCACGCTGCTCACCCGTCGGAGGCTCAGACACTACTCTCTGCTACTGTAATAAAGTAGCGCGCAACTGCGCTGCTTTGGCGCGCTTTCCCACCTTTTCCATTCACGCACGATCTTTCCGTTATTTTAGTTCTTCCCACAGGCTTTTACATTACACATACATTTATAAAATCCCTAAGCCAGATCCTCTATAAAGTTATTACAATAAAGTAATCTCAAAATTATTAACATTACATTCCACACGAGATTAAAATACTCATTTTTAAAATACATTTATAAAATATAAAAATGTTCAAAGCTTTTATGAATACAAAGACACCTCATCCATAGAACATTACTACACATACATTAATACGATTATAGAAAAAAGTCGATATTCAACAAATTTGTACCTTTTGAGGAAATATAGCAATATTAAGATAGTGTACTTTATTGTGTCACAGAAGGAAGAATTTAAGTGTCTCTATTTACATGGAAGCGAGAAATGCATCGTGGTCTTGTAGTTTACACTAAATTGCATCTCCAGCGTTCCTTAACATTGGTTAAAATTTTACTTGGATGTCGACTGCCGTTTTTCTCTGCCTTCTCTTTGCCACGGAGGGGAAATTTAGATACAGAATACTAATTACCGACTACAATAATCATTTTTCTTGATTTTGATATATGATTGAAAGATATTTTGCAACTAAACCATTTTCTTTATAATTACGGTCCTAATTTGCTTTGAGTTCCTGCGGAAACAGGAAAACATTTATCTACACATCTACACGTTCTTATCGCTGGCCTAATTCTACTTCAATGTGACGTAGCATTTATGAGTTTCACATCCGACGCCGCCTTTTTTTCACCCCTAGATGATAAAAATGCGGTGTGTACGGAATTATACCACGAAACCTAACTGATTAGTACCATGAATGGCATTTGCAAGCAAGCTTCGTCTTAACGTCAGAAACTAATTTCTCTGTAGCTTTCTCTATCAACGGCAGATGCTCTCTTTCAAACAAGTTTTTTCAGACTTTTGGAAGCTTCAGTTTGGTGCATATTTCGTAATTACCGCAATTCTTTCTTCCATTTATATAGTCTGCGTTCAGATTTTATGAGTTTTTTTTTAAACGCAAAAACCCAATACTCATGGTTATATCTATGTAAATTCAAGAGATTAATAACTGTGTGCAATAATGTCAGAAAAACTATCAACGAACGGTAACTTGAAACTTGTTTCAAATTACGACTGAATTGTGTCGCTTTTTCTGTTTCTAGATTTCTCGTCGATCACGAATGTGCGTCTAATTGTGCATGCGCAGATGCTACAGTCGCAGTATGGGTGCATGCTTCCACTACCGCCTGGCGCTCTACGAATTTGGCAAATTTCAGCATTGTTTTATAATACTTCCAGTACATTAGGTTCGCAGTATTCTTCCGATATAACGTCAAGTTTCGACATATCAGACTGGATCTGTGTGTCATCTGAAGAACAAAGGACTATCAAAGCGTGTGTGGACATAAGGAGACAAACTGGACAACAAACAACCGCTCAAAACGAACACTAGTTTACATACTATGCATAAAATGGAAACATTAACTCATCATATAGACAAGAAACAAACCAGTATTATCTCGTTGAGTAGATCTAACAAATTTAATCAAAACTGGTCATATGTCAAAATTTTAATATACAAATAGCCCAAAATTTTTTCATATTAGTATGAGATTAATATAAATAGAGAAACAATAAATAAAGGCAAGTTTTCCAGCGCATACTTTATACGAACTAGGTTCCTTTCAGAGTATGTTGTACAGTTAGCAATTACACACATAACTGCTCGATCGATGACAGACTCGTTCCTAATAATTTGATAGTTGCACATTTGATACTAATACGGAAGAAAGGAAATAAGATTCATTCGTTTCATTATAAAACAACTTTATTGATGTAGATCTGCTGTACGATTTTGGACCATAGTCTGTGTTAGAACGTTATGAATCACCCCGTCGAAAACGATCTAATGATAAACAGATATCACGGATTCAGAAAATATCTGTCTTGTGCTAGACAACTAGCTTTTTATTCTCATCAGATGATGAGTGCCATATACATAAGATCTCAAATTTACTCCATGTTTTTAGAAATATTTGTACACTGTTTCTTAGAAATGACTTTTAATCAAACTGCGTGCTATAGAGAAACGTCTCAGTTTCGCGACTAGATTCGTGATTTCCTATGAAAAGGCCACAATCTGTAGTGACTGATGGAAAATCACAGTGTAAACTATTATTTGGCAAAGGTTGTCTCTTAGGGTCTCTACTGTTCCTTAATCAATACAAATGATCGAGGAGGTGACCTGTCAGCGCTCACCTACACAGACATCAATATTGCAGTCAAAAACGGTTAACAATCGATATTAATGTAAATAATTAAGTAATAAATGAATAAAATAATACTAAATATTAGGATCAAAAGGAAAGGGATAGACTATAGTGTTCCATTATCACAACTTTAGTAGTATACAACTTTAGTAGTATATAAATTTATTATACTTAAATGAATACTCAACTTGGTGTTCTCGAAGTACAAACAGACTGATAAAGTCCAAGCTTCGTTCGTTAAACTACAAAGTTCCGTTGCTCTCCGCAATGTTATGGTGTCAATAAGTGCGTACATCTCCTGCATTACCCCAACTGATTTTGTATTTATAATTCTGTATTCACCTGACCATAAATCCTGTTCCTCTCTCCACCGAACTTCACTAATCCCCATTTTGTCTAACTTCAACCTATACATTTCTCTTTTTAAATTTTCTAACCTCCTTACCCGATTAAGGGGTCTAACATTCCTCGCTCCGATCCAAAGAATGCCAGTGTTGTCTTTCCTGATAATCACATTCTCCTGAGTAGTCCCCGCCCAGAGATACGAATGGGGGACTATTTTACCTCCGGAGTATCTCACCAGAGAGGATGCCATCATCATATATTCATACAGTAGAGCTGCATGTTCTCGGGAAGAGTAACGGGTGTAGTTTCCCCTTGCTTTCAGGCGTTCGCAGTAACTGAGTGACGAAGCCACATTAGCTGATATTCCAAGGCCATCAAAGTCAGTCATCCAGACTGTTGTCCCTGTAACTACTGAAAAAGCTGTTGCCCCTCTTCAGGAACCACACGTTTGTCTGGCCTCTCCACAGATACCCCTCCCTCCGCTGTGGTTGCACCTACGGTACGGGTATTTGTATCGTTGAGGCCACAAGCCACCCCTCCCCGTCAATGTCTGTGATTCATGGGGGTGGATGGTTTTATTACGTTCCTTATTTTGCACTAATTTTCAACATTCTTTTTTGATTTTTGGCGTCGCTTTAAAGCCACTAAAGCCGCGGTGGAGTAGCTGAGCGGTCTAAAGCGTCTCGCTGCGGAACGCGCGGTTGCTCGCCGTGGAGGTTCGAGTCCTCCCTGAGGCATGGGTGTGTGTGTTGTTCTTAGGTTAGTTTACCTAGGTTTAAGTAGTTTGTAAGCTACGTACTGATGACCACGCAGTTTGGTCCGAAAGATCTACAAACATTTGATTTTTTGAAAGCCACTAATTTCCTATATTTGGAACAATCATTTTAGCAATTGTAATTGAAAGTTCAGTTCCAACGTACTTCAAACCTGACCTTGTTTTTGTTTTGTTAATATTTGTAATTGAAAACATTTGTTCAGAAACGAACGCTGTTAAGAACACAGCAACACATTTCAGAGTAAGGGTGTGAATTCTTGGGAATTCCTGTTAACAAAAGCCTTTATAAAATGAAATGAAATCATTATAATAATGGAATAGCCGTCTGTCAAAATGGACTCGCACTGTATTTTTATCAGAACAATTTGGAGACCTGATGGGGCATCCACACAGAAAAATGATCACAGAATGATCCATTGGTCATCATCCAAGTATCGCTGCCGCAGCGGAGTATTCGAGCGCATTGAGGCGCTATGCTCCGATGCGCGAGGCCATTCCCCGCCGGGTTTCGAATCCTCCCTCTGGCATTTGCTTGTGTAGTCTTTAGTATGATTAGGTTATAAGTAGTTTGTAAGTTTAGGGACTGATGACACCCCAGTTAAGTCTGATAACCTTAACAAACATTTGGACAAGTCTCACTGTGGAGAATCTTTCATATTCTCCTTTCAAATCGACAAAGATTGAGAGTAAATTTCAAATGTTTGAAAATCTGAGGGCCTAAACTACTGTGGTTATCAGTCTCTAGACTTACAAAATACTTAATCTAATTATTTATCTGGTGCCTGTTATTTTCGAACATGTCCGAAAAAACAGACACCATTAGTTGTCTGTAGCGGCCGTAAATTTACGAAATCGAAATAGTAAAATATTTCAACCTTTTCGGGACATGTAAACTTATATTAAAGACAGCACAAATATCCATGCCCCGAAGGGAAACGACCTCGCACATCGATTCGAACCCGCTCCCCCGGCATGGATGTTTCTGTGTTTGTGCTGTCTTTAATATTAGTTCGTAAGTAGTTTGTAAGTTTAGGGACTGATGACCCCGCAGTTAAGTCCCATAAGCTTGAGAAACATTTGAACATTTTTTTGCGGCTCACAGGGTAATCTATGAAATACTTTGTAGTGGATTTGACATCGTCATGCTTTTCACGCGGACAACTTCACGTCCCTTGCTCAGGGATGGGCTCACCAAAGAATTTATTCGTATTATTTCCCGTACAAGTAACAAGAAAAAATGTTTACACTGAAGTTTTAAATTAAATGAATGTATGAATGTTACATATCATTTCTGTTTTGATTACTACCTTTCTTTGTTCGGGTACTGCACTCGCAATTTTGTTCATTTTGACAGACAGCCTTATTTATTATATATTTTCCCATAAATATGTTTTTAGAAAAAAGATCACAAAGAGAGAGAGAAGGGATAGAAGAAGTACTAACTTAAGGATTGAAAACATAAATAAATACCCGGGTAACGCCGGGTTTCCATCTACTGTAGTTGTAAAATAAATCAGACTTAAAATGGAAATAGTTAAATATTTGCCGCGCGGGAGTAGCCGAGCTGTCTGGAGCGCCACGTTGCGGATCGTGCGACCTTCTACATCTACATCTACATAGATACTCTGCAAATCACGCCGGCCGCGGTGGCCGAGGTGACTGAGGCGCTCCAGTCACGGTCAGCACGGCCACTACGGTCGGGGGTTCGAATCCCCCCTCGGGCATGGATATTTGTGCCGTCCTTAGTTGTAAGTAGTTCATAAGTAGTTTGTAAGTTTAGGGACTGATGACCCCGTAGTTAAGTCCCATAGACTCTACAAACATTTTTTTCTGCAAATCACATTTAAGTGCCTGGCAGAGGGTTCATTAACCACTTTCATAACTTTTCTCTACCGTTCCATTCTCTAATAGCGCGCGGGAAGAAAGAACACCTAAATCGTCGCGTTTTCGATCTGATTTCTCTTATTTTATTGGGATGGTCATGTCTCCCTAAGTAGGTGGGTGCTAGCAAAATATTTTCACATTCAGAACTAACAGTCGGTGATTGAAACTTCGCAAACAGATCACGCCGCAATGAATAACGTCTTTCTTTTAATGATTTCCACCCCAATTCGTGCAGCATTCCCGTGACGCTTTTCCCCCCCGTGACGTGATAAAACAAAACGAGCAGCCCTTCTCTGAACCTTCTCAATATCTTCCGTCAGTCCCACCTGGTGAGGGTCCCACAAGGGGCAACAGTACTCCAGGAGAGGACGCACAAGTGTGATGTAGGCAGTCTCTTTGGTGGAGCTGGTGCATCTTCTAAGCGTTCTGCCAATGAAACGTAACCTTTGGTTCGCCTTCCCCACAATATTTTCTGTGTGGTCTCTCCAGTCAAAGTTGTTGGTAATTGTAACTCCTAGGTATTTGGTAGAATTTACGGCCTTAATGTTTGACTGCTTTATCGCGTAATTGAAGTTCAGCGGATTTCTTTTAGTGGCCATGTGTATTACTTCACACTTTTCTTTATTTAGTGTCAATTGCCAATTTTCGCACCAAGTAGAAATTTTGTCTAAATCGCTTTGCAGTTGCTTTTGATCATCTGTTGACTTCACTAACCGATAAACGACAGCATCATCCGCGAACAGTCTAAGGGAGCTATTCAGATTATCTCCTAAATCGTTTATAAACACGAGGAAGAGTAGGGGACCTATAACGCTTCCATGTGGAACGCCAGATATCACTTCTGTTTTACTCGATGACTTACCGTCAATTACTAGGAACTGTGTCCTTTCTGATAGGAAATCGTGAATCCAGTCACACAATTGGGGAGATATTCCATAAGCACGCAATTTCATTAGAAGCCGCTTGTGAGGTACAGTGTCAAAAGCCTTCCGGAAATCCAGAAATATGGAATCGATTTGAGTTCCCTTGTCGATGGCACTTAACACTTCAAATGAATAAAGGGCAAGCTGTGTTTCGCAAGAGTGATACTTTCTGAATCCGTGCTGACTATTGGTTAATAGGTCGTTCTCTTCGAGGTAGTTCATAATATTCGAACAAAGTATATATTCCAAAATCCTACTGCAAATCGAAGTCAATGAGATAGGCCTGTAATTTTGGGGATCACTCCTATTGCCTTTCTTCAATATTGGAGTCACTTGGGCAACTTTCCAGTCTTTGGGTACGGATCTTTCGCTGAGTGATCGGTTGTAAATTATAACTAAGTACGGAGCTATTGCATCAGCATACTCTGAGAGGAATCTAGTTGGTATACAATCTGGCCCGGAAGATTTATTTTTGTTTAGAGACTTAAGTTCGTTTACTACTCCAGGAACATCTACTTCTAAGTTTCGCATGCTGGCAGCTGTTCTTGGATTGAATACTGGAGTGTTCACTTCGTCTTCTTTGGTGAAAGAATTTCGGAAAGCTGTGTTTAGTAATTCTGCCTTAGCAGTACTGTCGTCGGTAGTATTACCATTGCTATCGCGTAGTGAAGGTATTGTTTGTGTTTTGCCGCTAGTGTACTTCACATATGACCAGAATTTCTTTGGATTTTCTGCAAGATTACGAGACAGGATTTCGTTGTGGAAACTACTATAGGCTTCTCGCATTGAAGTTCGCGCTAGGTTGCGAGTTTCCGTAAATGATTGCCAGTCTTGCGGATTCTGTGTCTTTTTAAATTTTGCATGCGTTTTTCTTTGTTTCTGCAACAGTGATCTGACCTGTTTTGTGTACCACGGGGTACCTCCGCGTCGGAGGTTCGAATCGTCCGTCGGGCATGGATATTTGTGTTGTTTTTAGTATAAGTTATTTCATAAGTAGTTTGTAAGTTTAGGGACTGATAACCACGCAGTTACGTCCCATAAGCTTTACAAACATTTTAACATTTAGTTAGTTATTTGTTTTTACCGTGCGATATTCGAGACTGTAACAGTAGATGAGTAGATGAATGAGAATGGTTCGATGATCCCTCTGTCATGCACTTGAGAATAAATGCCAGACTAGTCATATGTATGTACGTGTCGCTGCTTTTATTATTATTATTTTTTTATTTTTGCTTGAACGCTTTTTACTTACTGTCCAGTGATTATACCTGAAGATTTTTGCTTGAACATTTTTAATGCATTTTGCAGTGTCCACCATTTGTGAATATTTTTGGGTCTCGCTGGTACTGAATTCAGTCCTTGTTGGAGTTGGAAAAAAGTGCGTCATCTGTAAAGAAGGCAGTCACTGCTTGTGGCGTCTAACTTGCAAAATTAGAAGCGTTCGGGCAGTGAAGGGGTAGGTGGAATAGAGGGTGGCAGGGGGAGGGGAGGGGGTGACTCGATGTTCACGTCATTGTCGTCAGCCAGCCGTGCCTCCCGATATCCGCAGGCGGCCGAGGTCTTCTATACTTGCTGCCGCCTCTACCGTGACAAGTACAGCTGACGTCCAAGTCGTTACACAAGTCGTCACAGTCGATCTCGCGACACGCTTATGTAAGCGGGAGGAGGGTTGGGGGGAGGGGGGGAGGGAGGAGGAGTGGGAGGAAGGTCCGCCTTTTCCATAGCTTCGCGGAGCGGACTGGTCGTGCAAAAGAAAAAGTTCCGCTGCGACGATAAAACTTGCTTTGCGGAAACTTGCCCACAGAACTTGAGTAGGAAATGATATACTGTCGAGATGGACTTTCGGCAGAAAGTTGTCTCGAAGTGGCGTACTTCGCACACGGACAAAGAAGAGAGCGATAGCATTCTATTATTGCTTTCAACTTTCGAGGACTTGACTGACTAACTTTGTTGACCGTAATACAGTGTAAAGGAGTAGATATTAGCATATAATTCAAACACGGGGAAGGGAAATCGTCTTTATAATAAGATTTGTGTGTTTTACCGAGAGGACAACAATTCTATATGCTAAGTCACCACTTTGTCAGATGATGTCTCTTGTTTACAATTAATTTCATCTTCCAGAAGCTTAAAATGAAAATTTTTTGAAGTGTTATTAAAGGCATGTGGAGAAAATTTCTTTATATGTAAAAAATCTATTTACAAATGTTCCAGCCTCTTCCACGCATTCAGGCTCTCTTTCTTTCTCAGCGAGCCACAGATCACTATCTGTTCGTCCTTCTGAATAAACTGCAAGAGAGAAATTAACTCATCATCACAGTAGTTGTCAATAATGGTAATGAGGCTCGTTTGGTACATAAAAAATGCAGAACACAGAATACTCTGGGCTCTTTCACGAGTACACCAGAAGAAGCTGAAAAGTTGTTCTTTTCGATTCCGTTTCGAGGCCCTGTGTCATATCGGATTCAAAAACTGCTTCGGAACAAATACAACACAACCTTTGCCGCAAATAATAATTAAAAAAATTGAAGCCATTTACCGACCCTTTGCAAAATTATGATGTTTGTAAGTTTTCCTTTGCTACATGTCGTACCCATTACATTGGGCAAACGCGACGAGCATTTTCAGTTCGTTGTAAAGAACACTTTTTCAGGAAGAATGATTCCTGTCCCCCGATTTCTTCTTTTTCAGACCATTCATTAATCGCAGGACATTTTCTCGATATCATTGCAAAACTAGAAATTATACACACAGAAAAGAAGGAGTGGAAGCTCGATATTTGAGAGGAATTAATAAGTTTTAAACATTCGACCTTAAATGGCGAACTTTTTCTTAATGAATAATTGCAGTTACGTGGTAAAAATTTCTTTAAAGGCATTAAGCCGCTGCTTTAGAAAATCAAGCTTCCTGGACGGACTAAGTCTTGCAGATTTTATTATCACGACTGATATATTGTTTGTCTAACATAAAAAATGTCTGTAAATCTATAGGACCAAACTGCGTGGCCATCAGTCCGTAGCTTACAAACTACTTAAACCTAGGTAAACTAACATCCATGCCCCAGGGAGGACTCGAATCTCCACGGCGAGCAAGCCTGTCTAACATACCTACTAAAATTATTTCATAGCCGTACCTAAAAATTCTGTTTTATATTTTATCAATTTTACTGTGTATGTCATACCTTCACCAGTTGTTCATTGTTATGTAAAATATTAGGTGGAGGTTGAGACTCCTACTTTCCTAGTACGAAAGTTAGCTGCGATATTGGTTAGCCGGCCGCGGTGGCCGAGGGGAGTGAGGCGCTCCAGTTACGGTCTGCGCGGCCACTGCGGTCGGGGGTCCGAATCCCCCCTCGGGCATGGATATTTGTGCCGTCCTTAGTCTTAGCTAGTTCATAAGTAGTTTGTAAGCTTAGGGACTGATGACCCCGTAGTTAAGTCCCATACGTTCTACAAACATTTGAACATTTTTCGATATTGGTTATTAATTTGGCCACTAGATGGCGACAAGCTTGCACAGCCACTCAGTATACAGTTACTTTTCGTCCGTAGCAGCGGCTACATGCAGTCCTTATTACTGTGCTGCTGTTCCTATTTTAGGTATGACTATCTGACCACGGCAAATATGTTATTTAAAACATACTTACTTCAGCCAATATCGCTAATTTATTTGTTGGAATTTTTACTAGTTTCGATGAACTATGTCATCATCTTCAGAAACAATTTTTATAATAATTTTCTCCTATTTCCAATAAAATAAAGAGTTACTTGTGAAAATAAAATAAAATAAAATAAAAATAAAATTGTCAAACGATTAAAATTTGCATCACCAAAGTGGATCGTCATCTGTATTGCACATTTAAAAATTATGATAAGAAAAAGAACATTGTCAAACGATTAAAATTTTGCAATTTTTAAATGTGCAATACAGATGACGATCAACTTTGGTGATGGAAATTTTAATCGTTCAACAATGTTCTTTTTCTTACATTTCATTTTCACAAGTAACTCTTTGTTTTATTGAAAATTGTTATAAAAATTGTTTTTGAAGATGATGAGATAGTTCATCGAAAACGATAAAAACCCATCAAATAAACTAGCGATATTGGCTGAAGTAAGTGTGTTTTATATAAATTTTGATCGCTCTCCATGGGCATAATACGCCACTTAACTGTAAGATATGTTATTGTAATTTTAATTAAGATCTGACATGTCACTTTCAACCCTTTATCTCTTATTTATAAAGGTGCCATTTGTGACAACGAAACCTAGGTTACATGTTTAAATGTAACTTGCAACTGAGGGCTCTATTTAAATAAATAAATAAAAATTAGTTTTATTTCGTTGAATCGAAAAACAAATGATCAAATGTTTGTATAATTATGGGACCTAACTGCAGTGGTCATCGGCTCCAAAATTTAGAAACTACTTAAACTAACTTAACCTAAGAACAACAGAAATACCCTTGCCCGAGGGAGGACTCGAACCTCCGACGTGGAACGGCCGCACGCACCGTAGCAGGGCGCCTCAGCGCGCACAGCCATTCTTCCGCTGCAAAATCGAAAACAGTTCGTTAAGAGAGAGAAAGAGAGAGAGAGAGAGGGGGGGGGGGGGAGAGAGAGAAAGTTCAGTATGTTGCTTACTTTCGGAAATTTCATTTTAGATTATTGCCTCAGATATAAAGAACATATTAGGGCAAGAAAATAGGAGACAAAACATACAACGTTTTCAGATCACCTTAAGCAGGAACATCACATACGCAGCAATGTATAAAAACTATGGAAATCGTAAATGTAATTACTCACACACCTCCTCTCTTTGCAAGCAAACCTACACATACGAGAAATGAAAAAGAAAAGCAGTTATTCAACAACCAAATAAATATTGGAAGCCAAACACATCATAAAAAAGAAAAAAAATCACTTCTCGCTCTCCAACTCATCCAAGAGTTCGAAAGCGTGCTATATCTTCTCCCAAAATTGTATCCTTCCGCGCATCCTAACGCCTCATCTTTAAAATACAATTTCCCTGCCAAAATATTAGACATTTGAATATCACAGTATTAAATGCTTTGACCGCTCCCCTACAAATGTTGTTTATATTTAACAATACTAAAATCGGTTGAGAGTGTAACCCTGTGCTCAGGTAGCTATTAAGCCTGGCGTCTCACTGTTCAAACTTACTGCCGCTGTCGAAATACAGTAACACAATTAACATTTAATTTATCTTGGGCTTTTTACGCAAGTATATTCAGTTCTTGTCCACAAATACATATAATTGTTTATGTATAAATTATGTGTGGCATATCTACTATTTTTAGTCGGCCATCAAATATTTAAGAGGCATTCTACAACACAAAACGAACTTTACTAAGAATAATATTGTGTTCATGTTTTGTGTTTCTGACAGAAGAATACGAAAATAACATGGTGCGTCTATTAAGATAGGTAGCGCGGTGCAGTGCTGCCCATTTGCTTCTTAAACTGTTATTGATAAACGACATGTATCAATAACGGTAAATATATGTTTTACAATACTATTTTTGTAGTATTGAAATTTATCGGCTTTTTATCTGTAAGGAATATTGAAATTGTAAATACAGCGTTTGATTCTCCCAAGTCTCCTGACTCCATTCATATAATGATGTTTGCCGTATGATCATTCACTGATTTTATATGGATTTGTAGAATAATGTGTGTGGCTATATGGTATTTGAGATGCAATCTGGAATAGCCGCCCTCACTCATCAAAGACCGCCGTTTCCTGTTTCCGAGCAGATTAGGGTAGGTTTTCCCTAACGACATATATTCCATTCACTAGGTCCAAACTGTTAGCCGGCCGGCGGGGACTCAACAGCCTGACAAAACCCACCTTTCACATGGAGACAATCAGCTTCTCCCTGTATCTGTAATGTCACAGACGGCCCAGAGACGAGCTTGTCTGTAGTACCACTGCAAGTAGCCGGTTAGCAACAGTTCGTGTTGACACGAACTATGTTATCTGTGCTGTGGTAGCATTGCTGCCCTTACTATACCCCCCCCCCCCCTCCCGCTCGACGACCAAAGATGCGAGTGACGCGAGGCAAAAGCGCCCCTGTTTACCCCCCTCCCCCCTTTTAGATATATTTTCGTTACAAGATCTGCAGAATGTCTTACCTCGGTTTGTTTGCGCTTATTTCTACTCTAGCTGAGGCGTCGGCCTACCGAGTTTCTTTCGCACTTTTATTTCGAGCTTAAAGCTCAGTAATTTGTTTCTAAAAGATACTGAACGCTACTACGGTCGGGGGTTCGAATCCCCCCTCGGGCATGGATATTTGTGCCGTCCTATTTCGTAAGTAGTTCATAAGTAGTCTGTAGGTTTAGGGACTGATGACCCCGTAGTTAAGTCCCATAGATCATACAAACATTTGGACATTTTTTGAACATACTGAACGTTGGTCATTTTTCTTTGATAGTAAACACCGAGAACGAATGAATATGCACATGAACACTAAAACATACTAAGTAACTGATAACACTGTTAATTGACTACAACAAAATGAATCTGTTACGATGAAGAGACAAGCTACCTTCAGGTCACGTCACACTAAGCAGCACCCCCTCCTAACCTTACGCATGCGCAAAGGCTGCTCTTCCCTACATCTTTTCAAACAGTTATATATTTGTTACAACGAAATTCGCGACACATTTGCTAAAACGTCCAAAGGTACGTGACAAGTAAAAATACAAAAGTCATTGTTGTTCATGTAACTGTTAAAAAAAAGATCGGATTAAAAAAAAAAAAAAAAAAGAAGCTTGCAGTCGGTTTCGACCCCGCTACCTTCGAATGCGCAACGCTATGCCGTTAAAAACAGGCCTCTTCCTGCTAGGTGTAGAACAGTGCCTTTATTATTATTCATGGTCGGATCTTTTGAAGGCTTTTACAATTAATATATATTTTACCAAATATGACGTGTTTTTGATGAATCTTCAATGCACCAAAAACAAAATGTGGACGGATGTCGCCTTAATGGAGGATTTGCCGATGAGCAAGGCGCAGTGCGGAGTAGCTCCATTGTCTTTGCTTCGGGACCATTCGTGCATAACCACCGTAGCTCGAGTAGCCACTAGCTGGCATCTCGACCTGCTCGAACGCCGATGTTAAAAACGGCGTTTCCTCTCGCCTCTCCATGCCGCGGGAGCAAGCACGTTGCCTCTGTTTCAGAAGGGAATCTGAACCTCAGCTGCGCATGCGCATTGCAACATTGCGGTCACTGCCGCCTATATTAAGAGTCCGCGCAACGACTCGTATGCGTGCTGTTTCCACGATGTAAAACGTTTTACATGAGATAAAAATACTTTGAATCTACGTACAAAATGATCTGATAGAAGAACGAAATGAAGAATCATAGTTTAAAAATACTTTCTATTTTATTTACTTATTTACTTTTTTCGTAAAAGGTACTGAACAGAACTGGGGAGAAAAGGAATTTGTGGCACACCTTGACTAAAAGAAGGGATCGATCGGTAGGACACATTCTTAGACATCAAGGAATCGTGAATTTAACATTGGAGAAAAATGTTTGGGGTAAAAACCGCAGAGGAAGACCAAGAGATGGATACAGTAAGCAGATTCAGACAGATGTAGGTTGCCGTTCTTGTAGGGAGTTGAAGAGGCTTGCTCATGACGAGCTTTTTTCCGGGGGTTCATTGAACTAATAAACACACAGAACGCGACGCCACTGATCGTTGCTCAACTGGCGCTGCACGTCCATTTTGTCAAGGACCATTCTGAGAGTCGGTAGTCTACAATTTGCCCCCTTTCCAACTCTCAGTTGGCCGTACGAAAAACGAGTGCACCTCCGTGTCATGGCGCCTGTTTGCTTCATATGTTGATATCGGACTGAGCCTTATACTCGAACATTTCTATTAAAGGGTGTACGCAAAAGGCGTCCTGGCAGCTACACTATGTGATCACAAGTATCCGCACACACTCGATACTCCTGCTACACAATGAAGATGACGTGCTACAGACGCGAAATTTATCCGACAGTAATAAGATGCTGTGGTATGCAAATGATTAGCTTTTCAGAGCATTCACACAAGGTTGGCGCCGGTGGCGACACCTACAACGTGCTGACGTGAGGAAAGTTTCCAACCGATTTCTCATACACTAACAGCAGTTTACCGGCGTTTCCTGGTAAAACGTTGTTATGATGCGTCGTGTAAGGAGGAGAAATGCGTACCATCACGTTTCCGACTTTGATAAAGGTCAGATTGTAGTCTATCGCGATTGCTGTTTATCGTATCGCCACATTGATGCTCGCGTTGGTCGCGATCCAATGACTGTTAGCAGAACATGGAATCGGTGGGTTCAGGAGGACAATACGAAACGCCGTGCTAGATCCCAATGGCCTCGTATCACTAGGAGTTGAGATGACAGGCATCTTATCCCCTTGGCTGTAACGGATCGTGCATCCACGTCTCGATCCCTGAATCAACGGATGGAGACGTTTGCAAGACAACAACCATCTCCACGGACAGTTCGACGACGTTTGCAGCAGCATGGACCATCAGCTCGGAGACCATGGCTGCGGTTACCCTTGACGCTGCATCACAGGAGCGCCTGCGATAGTGTACGCAACGAAGAACCTGGCTGCAATTATGGCAAAAGGTCATTTTTTTGGATGAATGCAGGTTCTGTTTACAGCATCATGATGGTCGCATCCGTGTTTGGTGACATTGGAAGCATGTATTCGTCATCCCCATACTGGCGTTATGGTATGGGGTGCCAATGGTCACACGTCTTGGTCACCTCTTGTTCGCGTCGACGTCACTTTGAACAGTGGCCGTTACACTTCAGATGTGTTACGACCCGTGGCTCTACCCTTCATTCGATCCCTACGAAACCCTACAGTTCAGCAGGATAATGCACGACCGCATGTTGCAGGTCCTATAGGAGCCTTTCTGCCCTGGCCAGTACAGTCTCCAGTCTCTCACCAATTGAAAACGTCTGGTCAATGGTAGCCGTGCAACTGGTTCGTCATAATACGCCAATCATTACTCTTGATGAACTGTGGTATCGTGTTGAAGCTGGATGGGCATTGGAACCTGTACACGTCATCCAAGCTCTGTTTGACTCAATGCCCAGGCGTATCAAGGCCGTTATTACGGCCAGACGTGGTTGTTCTGGGTACTGATTTATCAGGATCTATGCACCCAAATAGCGTGAAAATGTAATTACACGTCAGGTCTAGTTAATATATTTGTGCAATGAATACCCGTTTATCAACTGCATTTCTTCTTTATGTCAGTAGCGTACGTTTCTCATATTACGTGTATTGTGCTTCCACCTACTGTCAGGTATTGCATATCAGGACCTCAGTAGTTATTTGACATCGTGAGAGAGCAGATTGGGACTCTCCGCGATACTCAAGGACCTCGAACGTGGTCAGGTGATGGGGTGTTACTTGTGTCAGAAGTCTGTACGCTAGATTTCTACACTCCTAAACATGTTTCTGTTTCTGATGTGATAGTGAAGTGGAAACTTGAAGGGGCATGTACAACACGAAACGTTACAGGCCGACCTCGTCTGATTGACAGAGACCGCCGACAGTTGAACAGGTTCATATATTGTAATAGGCAGGCAGCTGTTCGGACCATAACAAAGGAATTCCAAACTGTATAAGGAACCACTGGAAGTACTGTGGCAGTTAGGCTGCACGTGAGAAAATTTTTATTCCATGATAGAGCGGCAGCCCATAAGCAACATCTCAAGCAGGTCAGTGCAGATGACGCCTTGGTGTAAGGAGCGTGAACATTGAACGACTGTACTGTGGAAAAACGTTGTGTGGAGTGACGGATCACGGTACACAATGTGACGATCCGAAGGCAGGGTGTGGGTATAGAGAATGCCCGGTGAACGTCATCTGCCAGTGTGTGTAGCGCCAACAGTAAAATTCGGAGGCGGTGGTGTTATGGTATGGTCGTGTTTTTCATAGATGGGGCTTACACCCATTATTGTTTTGCGTGGCACTATCACAGCACAGTCCTAAACTGATCTGCATGTACATGGGATACTCTGCAAATCACATTTAAGTGCCTGGCAGAGGGTAAACTATTTATCTCCCGTTTGATTCTCGAATAGCGCACAGGAAGAAAGAATACCCGAATATCCCCGTTCGAGCTCTGATTCCTCGTATTTTATTCTGTTGATCATTTCTACCTATGTAAGTGGGAGTCATCAATACATTTCGGAGGAGAATGTTGGCGATTGGAGTTTCGTAAGTAGCCCACGCTGCAGCGATAAGCGTCGTTGTTGTAATGATTCCCATCCCAGATCTTGTATCATTTCCGTAACGCTGTCTTTCCTTTATCATGACATTACAAAACGAACTGCCCTTTTTTGGACTCTTTTGACGCCCTCCGCCAAACCCACCTGATAAGGATTCCACACTGGGCAGCAATACTCCAGTAATACTCAAAGACGGACAAGCGTAGTGTATGCAGTTTCTTTAGTAGTTCTGTTGCATCTCTTAAGGGTTCTGCCAATAAAACGCAGTCTCTGGTTCGCCTTTCTCACGACTTTACCTACGTGGTCTTTCCAGTTTAAGTCTGAAGTAATAGTAATTCCTAGGTATTTTGTGGGGTTTACGGCCTTTACATTTGATTGATTTATCTTGTAAACAAAGTTTAACGTATTTCTTTTCGTACTCATGTGGACGACTTCACACATCTCATTATTTAGAGTCAATTGCCAATTTTTACACCATAGTGATATCTTATTCAGATCGTTCTGCAGTTGGTTTTGATCTTCAGATGGTTTTACTAGACGGTAAATGACGGCGTCATCTGCAAACACCCTAAGAGAGCTACCTAGATTTCCCCTAAATCGTTTATGTAAATAAGGAACAGCAGAGGACCAATGACACTACCCTGTGGAACGCCCGAAATCACCTCTGTTTTAGTCGATGCCTTATCATCGATGACTACGAACTGTTTCCTCTCTGACAGGAAATCCCCTATCCATTTGCAAATTTGGGGCAATATACCATAACCACGCAATTTGATTAAAAGCCGTTTGTGGGGTACGGTGTCAAAAGTCTTCTGGAAATCTAAAAATACGGAATCTATTTGCGAACCCTTGTCGATAGCACCCAGCACTTCGCGTGAGTAAAGAGCTAGTTGTGTTTCGCAAGAACGATATTTTCTATATCCGTGTTGACCTTGTTGTAAGCTCCTTCTTGCTTCCCATTGTTGAAGAGCAATGTGGGGTTGGGGATTGTATCTTTCGACATGATCGAGCACCTGTAAATAAAGCACCCTGTGGCGGACTGGTTACACGACAATAACATCCTTGTAATGGACTGGTCTTCACGGGGTCCTGACCTGAATGCTATTGAACTTCTTTGGGATGTTTTGGATCGTTGTCTTAATGCCTGGACTCACCGACCTACGTCGATACCTCTCTGAGTGCAGCAGTCCGTGAATAAACGGCTGCTGCGCCCTTTAAAACCTTCCAGCCCCTCTTTGAAAGTATGCCTGCGAGAGTGGAAGCTGTCAACAAGGCAAAGGGTGCGCTGACACCATATTGAATGTCATTATTTCCGATGGAGGGCCCCATGTGACCCGATGGTTTTGATCACGTAGTGTACGTCACTACGGTGTCTGTTAGCGGACGACATTGAAACCTTTTCTTCATCTATTCCCCAAGAGGCATCTGCTGTCATAGATCAAAATCTACGTCGTCTGTCCACTGGCCATTAAAATTGCAACGAAAAGAAGAAATACGGATGATAAACGGGTATACATTGGACAAATATATTACACTAGAACTGACATGTGATTGCATTTTCATGCAATTTGGGCACATAGATCCAAGAACAACCACATTTGGCCGTAATAACGGCCTTGATACGCCTGGGCATTGAGTCAAACAGAACTTGGATGGCATGTAAACCGCGATCGCGATAGGCTTCAAACCGACCTTTATCAAAGTCGAAAACGTGATGGTACGCATTTCTCCTCCTTAAACAAGGCATCACAACAACGTTTCACCAGGCAACGCCGGTCAACTGCTGTTTGTGTATGAGAAATCGGTTGGAAACTTTCCTGATGTCAGCATGTTATAGGTGTCGCCACCGGCGCCAACCTTGTGTGAATGCTCTGAAAAGCTAATCATTTGAGTATCACAGAATCTTATTCCTGTCGGTTAAATTTCGCGTCTGTATTACGCTATCTTTGTGGTGTAGCGATTTTAATAGCCAGGAATGTATTTTGTATGGCAGTGTATAAATTCACTGTTATCTAGGGCTTAGCTGGAGAGAAGAGCATTTCTCCTGAGCTGCCGACCTTTCCCGGCTGACCCACATCGAGTCGCGTCCTCGGAGGACTCAGACGACGACCTGCGGTGCGGAGCTTCCGCGGCCGCCACGTCTTCCTGTCGGTTGTCCCGCCCCTGGGCAGCCGTTGGCGGGCAGAACTTTGCGCCAGTGTCTCAGCTTAATAAAGCGCAGCTCATAGCGGGGCCGCTCAAAGCGCGAGGCCAGCGTTACTGGGGCCACGGGACCGCCGTTTCCGGCGCTTTGTGCCGCCAGCGCGGCGGATGGGCGAAAAACGCTTCCCCTGCCGCCGCACCGGTGAAACACCGCCACATCGATCTCCAGGCTGCCCTGCCCTCTGTCTCGCTGTAACGGGTTTCCTCTCCGAGCTTCACGACCGCCAAGTTTCCTCTCTGAACTTGGGCCACGGTCTACTGACAACGATTTTCCACAGTTTTGTATATGACTTCAGGGTCGAAAGTTTTATTTCAGTTGTTCTTTTTGTATCACATCCTCATCGCCACTTTTGTATCTCGTTCCGCCGGTTGCCCTGGGCGTTGGTGGCCGAGTAGAGAGACCGACACAGGAAAGTAGGATGCACGCCTGTGCGGGTACAGAGTCTGAGGTGACCAGCCAGTGGGACAGCTGAAACTAGAAACACTAAGCTAGATTAGAACAAGTTGTATATTTCGTAGAAATATGATACTTAACCTTTACAAAGTTCATGACTGCCAGATAAGTGCACTGCTGAGACATAAGTTAACGAGGTAGAGGCCTGCCTACTGATGAGAGTCCTAATCGGTGCCTGTACTAATCCCAAGTGAACGATGCAGTTCAGTGGTGGCCACGAGCGGAGTTGCAGCAGAGGGCGCTCGTGGCTGACGTCGTAAGAACGCCGCGCCGTGCGTGCATGTCGGCGCGGCGAAAGTACGTGGCGCGCACTTCAGACTTGTGCGACACCACAGTTCTGTTCATTGTTTCCCTAGATCTACCCCATGGTCATTACTCGCGACACTACATCTACATCTACACTATCCTCCATAAGGTTGGAAACACCCAGTAATTAAAGACAATGGAATGTAAATACAATATAAAATGTATTTGCCGGCCACGGTGGCTCAGGGGACTGAGGTGTTCCAGTCACGGTCTGCACGGCCACTACGGTCGGGGGTTCGAATCCTCCCTCGCGCATGGATATTTGTGCCGTCCTTAGTGTTAGCTAGTTAGTAAGTAGTTTGTAAGTTTAGGGACTGATGACCCCGTAGTTAAGCCCCATAAGCTATACAAACGTTTGAAACATTAAAATGTATTTTGTTGTTTTCCAAATGTTTATTAAATACCTTTCTTATACCTTTTTTTTCCTTTTTCGTGTCAGGAAATTTGTTTCAAAGTCTTTCAGCTCAGTGTCGGGCCATTCCAATGCTTATTCCTCCTCAAGCCATAGTTCATCGATGGTATACCTCATGGGACAGACTGAACACTGTAGAAGGTGTTCCATATCTTGAACTTCACCGCAGTCGCATTTGTTGTCTCCTTCATTGAAACCCCATTTGACTATATTTGCATTGTCTGGTGCTACGCTTGTGGGACAAGGAAGGAGCCTCTATGCGTGCACTATCTGAGATATGAGACCAACAATCACCTGTCAGATAATGCCGGCGTCAAAATGTTCAAATGTTTGTAAATCTATCGGACCAAACTGCGTGGTCATCAGTCCGTAGCTTACAAACTACTTAACCTAGGTTAAACTAACCTAAGGACACTATCACACACTCATGCCTCAGGGAGGACTCGAGTCTCCGACGGCGAGCAACCGCGCGCTCCGCAGCGAGGCGCTTTAGACCTCTCGTCTACTCTACCGCGGCTGTCGGCGTTCCCCCGAAAACGCTGCAACAAAAAACAGCAACCAATCCTTCCAACACCGGAAAAGCAAAAAGAATTGACACTTCTCAGAGCTTTGACGAATGTAAGCCTGAACGTAGAGGGTATCACCAAAAACAAACAAAAAATTCTATACGGTCGGGGGTTCGAATCCCCCCTCGGGCATGGATGTTTGTGCCGTCCTTAGGATTAGCTAGTTCATAAGTAGTTTGTAAGTGTAGGGACTGATGACCCCGTAGTTTACTCCCATAAGCTATACAAACATTTGAACATTTTTGAAAAAATTCTATCACAACTTTGTCGCACTCATAAATGGAACATACTGTGTATACAAAAAACTCAGATAATATACAGGAAGAAGCAACAACTAATTTTCGATTCCTCAAAATAGTCACCCTGCGTTCAACACTGATTTGCACATTCTCGGCATGCGCTGCGTCAGTTTCTCGAGGTTTCAGTTGGAATTAATCTCCAATCTTGCTGCAGGACCTCCCACAATTCTATTCCACTCGTGATTTCCCGTTTTCGGATCCTCCTTTCGAGTTTGCGGGTTACAATCAGGGGATTGGGGCGGCCATAATATTTTACGAACCTCTAGAGACTTCACATAGTTGTGTTACAAGGGAGACGTACGTTTCGGGTCGTTGTCTTGCTGCATGACAAACCCTTTCCCAATCAGACGCAAACCAGATGTCATAGCTTGTCGCTGGAGAATGGCATGATAATCCTTTTTATTCATTTTTCCATCTATTTTCACCAAATCTCTGACTTTCTTCTCTCCAAAGTACCCCCATAGCATCACAGAACCCCCTTCATGATTTACAGTTGAAATTACGCACTGAGGATGCAAGCGTTCATGGGGTAAACGGCGTACAAGCTGACGGCGTTTACTTCTATATATTTCGAACTTCATCAATGAATAGACTCTTTCCCAATCTCCCGTTGTCCAATGTTGATGTGTCTTGGGCCACTAAAGCCTTTTCTTCTTCTTAACAGGCTGCAACAGTGGTTTCCTTGTTGCTACATAACGTAGGACGTTGTTGTCTGCCAGTTGTAGTCTAATTGTTGAATCATTCACCGATTGCGTTTAGTTGAGCAGTCGATTCACGGAGAGTTTTTAATCTGCTATGATTACTGGTGACTACCAAATGCTTTTCCTGGCGTTATGATACTTTCCTGGGTACTTATGAGTCAGGAAGATCTTTATAGGAGCTTGTTTATCGTTGCCGATGACGGAAATCTTCAGTTTCTTTGCTATTTGTCGGACACTGTTGCGTTCTTGGTGCAAAGTGATTTTCATTACCCGTGATTCATGTGAGAGGGTGAACATGTCCTTAAAGGCGTTGTGAGGCTAATTTTAAAACACACACACATTATATATTTTTATGCTCCAAAGCCACAGTCGCTTCTTCGAATAAGCTTTTTAATATACTTCCATCTAACAATTAGTACTATTAATTCACTATTAGTTTCTGTGTTTTATGGTGTCATTTCCAACTGCTCAAATTACAGAAACATTAAATGACTAAACCACATTCAATAGTATAAAGTTTTAAAATTAAAAAAAATAATAATAAATAAATAAATAAAATAAAAAATAAAATAAGAGTCTGTGCACTGTATTTAGCTGTGGGCACATTTGTTTCATCCTTTATCATCATAAAGGATGAAACAGGGCATTCAGGATCTGAATTTTATTCGATTTGTACTGTTTCTCAGCTTGGGCAGCAATTGGTATTGGTATTGGTTTCTCCACATATTTACAATTTTCTAATAATTCCTATTGAATCCATCATTACTGGTGGAACCGGGACTGCGGCTGTTGAAGAGTACGTAGGAAGTAGGATACCAACAGCCGTATGTTTAACAGAAACATTTGTTCCTTAACTACCAGTTTCTGTTATTGCTGCAGAGGCCTATTCAGGACTGTTGTCACAGATGTTTTTGTTGGCTCTTACTGAGAGAATTATACACGCCGCGGCGGATTAGCCGCGTGTACTGGAGCACGATGTTGTGGTCCGCCGTCGGGGGTTCGAATCCCCCCCCCTCAAGCATGGGTGTTTGTGTCGTTTTTAGTGTAAGGTAGTTCATAAGTAGTTTGTAAGTTTAGGGACTGATGACCCCGTAGTTAAGTCCAAATGTTCAAATGTTTGTACAGCTTATGGGACTTAACTACGGGGTCATCAGTCCCTAAACTTACAAACTACTTATGAACTAACTAAGACTGAGGACGGCACAAATATCCATGCCCCAGGAGGGATTCGAACCCCCGACCGTAGTGGGAAATTAAGTCCCATAAGCTACACAAACATTTGCATATTTTTTGAGAGCGGCAGCATACTCTGCGTCGTTGCGCACCAAATAACATTGCCATTCCCGCGCGGCGCACATGGTTTGATTGTCATTTTGATTGATTGATTGAGTTTCATACTCCCGATACTATTTTTTTTGAATTTGTGGTAAATTTTTAAACTTTTCACTGTTAATGTGGTTGAATCATTGTAATATTTTTTTTAAATCATAGACTCTTGAGAATGACGCCATATTGCGCCGAAATTAGTAATGATTTGGTAGTTAGATGGAAGTATATTAATTCGTTCAAGTGAAGATGATTTCACCTGGTGATGCCAGGAGCAGGAAACATCTGCACTGGTTGCAGGGCATTCATTTATTTCGGAGCGCTGTCAACGTTACGCTGCCCCTAGACACAACATATTACTGCACACATTGTTACGGCTAACGTTTCCAACAACGCGACGCTGCCTTCCGCTCACTGCTCCTCGCGTCCCGGCAGCCACGGTACACGCCTCCTGCCGCTGCCAACAGCCTACGCACGAATCGTCGACTTTCTGTGGACGAACAATGCTGTATCTGGCCTAGCTGTTTAATTTTCAAACAATGCATTGAACAACAAACAGCCAGTAAATATGTCGCGCTATGTTTGATATTCCATCAAAACCCTTAAATCAGATTTCCATTGTCGCGTTGTACTACGTAAAACGAGATGAGTTTTCAAGAAAGCGTTCCCGATCAACAAAATTACACTTGTTGTTGTTTCTAGAAGAATTTCTACTAGCATGAAAATACTTCTTATCTGATGTGCGGAAAAATGCTATTGAAATTTCAAATTTGCACCAGTAACTGGAAAATCGAATCGTGTAGCTGCAAATAAAACTGTTAATAATGCGGGGCAGTACTATTTCTAAGTGTCTAGGAAAAGAATCCAGAGTGATTAACTGATTACCTCTAGAAATTCGCGATTATTTTCACATAGTTAAATCCTTTAACTTTATTTGCGTCTGAATAAAACGTACACAATATCTCATTTATCTTCCAAGCAATCACAAAACAATAAACGACTTTTATTAAGTTTTATCGTAAATTAATGACAAAAAGCAGCAATAAGCAATTAAAAGGAAGCATAACATAAAAATTCAAGCCGGCCACGGTGGCCGAGGGGTCTGAGGCGCTCCAGTCACGGTCTGCACGGCCACTACGGTCGGGGGTTCGAATCCCCCCTCGGGCATGGATATTTGTGCCGTCCTAGTTCGTAAGTAGTTCATAAGTAGTTTGTAAGTTTAGGGACTGATGACTCCATAGTTAAGTCCCATAAGCTTAACAAACATTTGAACATTTGAAAAATTCAATTTATGTTATGTTAATTAAAGTGATTTTGCCTTTTTAAACTCACAATTACATGCTGTCTGTAAGTGAAAGTTAATTACTATTGTGCTGAGATTCTCTCCCTCCATCTTCTCCCCCCCTCTCCATCCCTCTCTCTCTCCCGCCTCTCTCTCTCTCTCCTCCTCTCTCTTTCTTTCTATTTTTTTTCTCAGGCTGTCTTGGGCAGGGAGCACGTCTCCCTGTGCCCCCCTCTCTATATCTCCCCTTGGCTTCTAATATTGCAAAAATCATTGATCATGAATTTCTCTAGAATATTTTTGCAAATTCTACCTTCTTTGACGGGGACATTCCTGCTATATTCCATTGCAATACATTAAAGGTGTTCCCACTCTTTCCTCTCAATGTAGTCCCCTCCCGAACATCCGACAGGGAGACGGTTATACTTCCGGATTGATTCCCACTGAGGAGTTCCATCATGAACTTCGCTGTATGTCATTTAGCGTTATTCCGGGTGCACCATTAGGAGGCAGCATACATTACACCCCACTCTACAGTCTATGAGGTGGAGATATATTTTTCCAAATCTTGGTAATGGCTTACTAAGCCATCAGCAGCTTCTTGATGTCATACAAAGAAAGGACTAAAAAAATCCTGGTTGGTTTGTGACATGGTAGCTACTTCTAAATGAAGAAAAATATAAGGTGATACAAAGGCGTTGGAGAAATAATCTCATTAATGTTCCAACACAGCATTAGTAGTGTACAGTTTGACAGGATCACGTCGATGAAATATGTAGTTAAAATGTTGCAGGACGATATTAAATGTCACAAGCATGTAACGAAGCGGATGGTCGATTCCGGATTCTGGGAGAATTTAGGGAAGGTGTTAGTCCGCTTATAAAACGCATGTGCAGTCACGTGTTGAGTATAGATGAATTGTTTTAGTTCCCCACCAGATCATTTTAAAGGTAGACTCAAAGGCAATTGAGACGCGAGTGGCTAGGTTTGTTGTTGGTATGTTCTGTGAATGCGGGACTGTTACGAAGATGCTTCGGAAACTCAAATGTGAATCGTAGGGAGGTAAGCGACGTTCTTTTCGATAAATGCGGTTCACGATCTGTAGAAGCCATAATCTGAAAACGACCGATGAACAACTATAATGCTACTAACATTTCGCTTAAAGATCACAACTGGAACCTAACAAAAAATAGGGCTCGTACAGAGGCATACATGCAATCTTTTCTCCTTGTTATTTGTCGTAATGGAATAGGAAAGGATGTGACTGGTAGTCATTGGAGATATTCTCCGCCAATAGACTCATGGTGGATTGCGGAGTATGTTTGTAGATGTAAATTTTCAGTTGCCTTATTTATGAATAATCTTACTGGTAGAGGAGGTGATCTGTCTGGTAGTAGCTTACTAATTTCTATAGTCTATCCTTTACTCGCTAAAATTTTTATTCTTCGCTTTTAGCAGTTCGTATCATTTGTTTAAAAGGGAGTCCTTTAGCAGGAGTGACCCGACGTACAACGTAATGAAATTGTTATGCATGCGACGTTGCCAAAATAGCGCTATTTTGTTTGTTTCAAATTCTACGACGAGGCTAAAAATAATGTGCAGAATTCATACTGACGTAAAAAGTTTGAAAATCTAGAGGGAGAGTCGCAAACCATGTGAAACTTATGAACGTATTGCAGTGTAGCCGGTACTAATCCCGCTATATTTCCTGTGTTAATTAATAAATCATCGTTCCTCTCGTAATTATTATGTAACTATGAACTGGGAATTTACGTATCAGATACTGGCAATTTATGTCTTGAAAACCTATATCAGTTGTGGGTAACGCAACCACAGATTAATAGAACAAAGCAGGCGCATGCGGTGAAGAATTGCTACAAGAACTCAAGAGACAGTGCTAGGGGAGCAAGAAAACGGCAATATATTAAAGGCATATCAAAGGCGATAATCCCTGTTGGGGTTTAATTGTTACCTGAGGGACCAAACTGAGCATTAAGCATCGTTTCGAGTAACTTTTTCTGCAGTAGAAGTCGTCTCGGACACCTACTGATGAAAGTTTCTATAAGATAAGCGTTTTGTCTCTAAGTTAATGAAAGATGTTCGACGCTTTTAAAGCTAAGCGCCATATTTTCGATGTATACTACTGAAAAAGTACATTGCTATAAAAGAAAGTCATTTTATTGAAAAGTCTGGTTGTAACGCCATTCCAAAATGTTTCTTTGCGGATTTTTTAATATATTTTCGAATATTTGAAAGGGTAAAAATCGTGACCATATAGATAAAATAGAGTTTGTTGTGAGAGAAAATACCTATAAAAACGACCTAAACAACCTAAAAAATTATTCGACTTTCTACATCTGAAGTACCTGAATGTTTTTAGTGTGATGCATCATTGTTTAAAGATAAAAATAACGGTCTAGTTTGCAAAATTTGACAATTTATTACCTCAGGTAACCGGTCTTAATCTAAGATTAGATCATCTTCCGACCTCTGTAAAATACAATAAAAGACGATAAGCTATAAAGGGAAACAGGTACACCATTAATAGCTATGATAAATTTACAAGCAGAATTAGAAAGTTCGTAATACAGTATACCTAGCTGTACATCTTCAAGCGGTGATCGTGCGGCGACTGCTAACCAGCGAGAGAACGCTGTGCGTTATAAAGGATAAACCCCGCCCATCGCCTGAAGCATCAGCACATCATAAACCAGTGAGGAACGTCATACAACAAAACATAAGACAAGAAATGTATGAGTATATATAAATAACCCATAATATGTATAAAAAGGTATTTCGTTAACTATAAAACATAGTTGCCTATTATGGGTTATTTATATATACCTATACATTGCTTGTCTTATCTTTTACTGTATGACGTTCCTCATTGATTTATGATGTGCTGATGCTTCAGGCGGTGGGCGGGGTTTATCCTTTATAACGCTTGAACATCTACAGCGAGGTATACGGTTTTACGGAATTTTCTAATCCTGCTTGTAAATTTATCATAGCTATTAATGGTGTACCTGTTTCCCTCTACAGCTTATCGTCTTTCATTGTATTTTACAGAGGTCTGAAGATGATCTAATCTTAGATCGAAACCGGTTACCTGTAGTAATAAATTGTCAAATTTTGCTAACTAGACTGTTATTTTTATCTTTGAATAATTATAAGTTCGCTGTTTTTTTCCAAAATAAGGAAATCATGTTTTCCAAACTGATATCATTGTTTAAAATATACATTAAGTTCACTTGTAACATTATGGTTTCAAAATGTCTTATGGAAATGTCACTTGTATCAATATGCCTCTGCTTAGTTTTGTTGCCTTCACCACTATCACAGTTATATTGGTAGCAAGCACTCTTCATAACTTGGCCAAACAGTGCACCGTGTAAAATGTGAAAGATGATGCTGATGACCATGAGGATTACCACATCACCAAGGGGCCCTGGGTGGAGTTCTGATGAATTTTCCATCGGTATCAGGCTCTTACATAAGTTGTGGCGTATTGGATGAATAAAATACAATAACCACATCAAGTCATAAGTTTTGCTTGCTACACACGTTCTTGTCTATGTCGAAATAGTGGAAGGTGTGCAGGTATTGTTCCACGCCTACAAGGATATGCCCTATTTACTTTTCAAAATTGTAGTCTTCATTCAACGTCTCCTTGAAGAAGAAATCTTTTGGTTCAACCTCTTGGTATTGCTTCCATCTCATTATCAACTTGCTACCCTTTTGCTTCTCGGTGTCAGTTTTTATGTCGAAGAGAAATTTTACAATCAGTTTGTGGATGGAAAAATATTTTTGAATCATTTTATTCCCATGAAAAGTCAATTAATTACTGCATTTTGACTTGTTACGATTTAGTTTTGGATGTCTCTGTTTGATAGTTGAAACACATTTTACTATTAAGGACGTTTGTTGTTGCCAAGGAATAGTTTTCCAATATTCTTCATGGATGATTCTTTATTTTGTGAATGGTTTGCATTCGTTTTGCCAGATATGTTGAAATGGCTGGATTACTCTTGTAGGCATAATTCTTCCTATCTTAGAAGTATATTCTTGCCTCTAGTTTCTTAGATGCTTCGTTTTATTGACTTTCCATGACTATACGTACCCGTTTTTATTTATCTTGAATCAATATTTACTTCTTTGCATGTTCATCTTGCGATAAGATGACTGGGGCACAGCTGTACGATCTTATATATTAAAAGAATCTTTGAAATCTAAAGTCAGTTGGCCAGACCAAACCATCCGGCAGATATCGTTCATTTTTGAAGCTTCCTGGAAGATTAAAATTGTGTGCCGGAACCGGGACTCAAACCTAGGCCCTTTGCCTTTCGCAGGCAAGCACTCTACCGACTGAGCTTTCCCGACACGACTCACGATCCCGCCCCACAACTCTACTTCCGCTAGTACCTCGCCTTCACAGAAGCTCTCCTGCGAACCTTACAAGATTAGTACTCCTGGAAGAAAGGATATGTGGAGACAGCCTAAGGGTTGTTTCCAGAATGAAACTTTCACTCTGCAGTGGACGACGTGAAGATTCGGGAGATGCTTGAGGAAGAGACATACCAAAAATTACCGAAGGGCCCAACATCGAGAATCCTGAGGGAGACGTACGATATTCTCAAACGGTCTTCACTGGAAGAAAGTTGCATTAAAAATCTCCTTTCACAGGCACCTCGATCATCTATCTTATATGGCCTCCCAAAGGTTCACAAAATGAGCACTCCTCTTCGTCCGATCGTCAGCACCATTAGCTCGCCGACTCACAGACTATGGGTGGAACCCTTGGGGATGAAATCATCGGTCCACACTAATCCCAGGTACACTGACAGGTGAGTTATATCGCGCTTTTATAGCCGACAGTTTGGGTGGTCTCCTTGAACATGTGTGTCTACACACGAGAGTCAATATGTGGATGCAGCACGATGGTCACCCAGCCCATTCTGCGCGTGCTGTTGTGGAAGAACTAAACAACAGGTTTGCAGGAAGATGGTTGGGGCGCCATGGTCCTCATTCAAGGCCCGCAAGGTCGCCCGATTTAACACCAGTAGATTTCTTTTTGTGGGGATATCTAAAGCATCGTGTTTATGTCACTGAGCCCACATCCCCAGATGATCTAAAACGGCGCATCGAGGACGCATGTCGCTCCGTCACACTGGCGATGTTACATCTCGTCCGCAGATCCTTTCGACGGCGCATTGCATTATGCATTGAGGAACATGGACACACATTTGAACATCTCATGTAAATCAGCTTCCCACCGCCATAACATCCATCACCCACCACACAGCCATGTATTATGTACAGCGTGTGGTATCTGCCCCTGAAACGTTGAAGGGTTGTAGCTCCCAAACTAACAGTGATAGGAATGTAGTTTAAATTGATTTGGACGCAGCTGGTTTCAACGATTCAAACGCACAACAGAAAAACTATTGTTCCATTAAAAAATATATATCTTTTTTCTGTAACTCTATTGAAAATGATATAATAAAATATGCTCATAGCTCCGCAGAAAGTGTACCATATCTTGTGTTGACCTCCCGCTTTAAAATTTTCCGTCACCTTTTATTTTATAAATTACAGAGGCAAACACACTTAGTGAGAGAGAGAGAGAGAGAGAGAGAGAGAGAGAGAGGATGTAAGAGGAGACAGGATTGAATGAATGAACAAAGAGAGGGGAGAGGTTTCCTCCTCGGAAGAGAGTGGGTGAAGGAAATGGACAAATGAAGGGGAGCAGGTGAACTGAGGGAGTAGGAAGGAGACGATAGCCTAGTGAAACATTGTAACAAATAGACAATGTAGGAAATGTTACTGTGGATTGCATGCACCACCGTTTGTATGAGAAGACGGGGCGAGTGAGGATGGACGCGGGAGGGAGGAGATTAGAGGGAGGGAAGGTGGAAGGAATTGGAGAGAGGAAGGAAGAGGAGATCGACTAGAAGAGAACGTTCGAAAAGGTTGACCTCTAGACAACACTGGATATTCAGCTGGTAGTTCTATTGAGATACGCGTTTATAAAAGCAGTAGTGACAGTAGTAGTAACTAAAATATTTTGATGACGGCATATCCTACACCATATTGAGGAAGAATTGAATGTGATCTGGCACATAAGGACTTTATACAGTATAGGTCAGAGCTTTCCAAACTGGGTTTCGTGACACCCTGGGGTGTCGCGTAGTAGTATCAAGGGTGTCGCGAGACAAATTTAGACTCTAAACAAAAACACTTTTCATAAAATAACACAAAATATCCTTCTCTTCATACTACCCTGAAGACTCGCCTACAGCTAATCATCCTTCTCTCCATTCAGTGCACTACAGATCACGTATTAAAGGAATGATCGGTGCACATTAATAACGTGCTCAGCCGCTAGGCGGCATCTCTGCTTCAGCAGCAGTAGACACGCAGGGTTCGTTCGAGCTGCTGGCATCTGCCGGTTCCAGCAAACTGCGCATGCGCAGAGCATCTTCTGATACTAGATAACAGCTCTTCCCATGCGCAGTTTGCTGGAACTGGCAGCTGCTTGAACGAACCTTCACTGTAGTCTGCTTTCCTTCCCAAAAAAACGCACCTGAGCGTTTTTAATGGATTTATCAAAGCCACGTCATCCTCGGTAGCGATTGTTACAATTAAATGTCAGCTAATGACTCAGTGGCTGTAAAAGCTGTCACAGATTGTAAAAGCACTCACAATTGTCCACTGGCTAAAACTATTCAGTAGCGATATTTTGTATGGCGTATGGTAGGGTTATTAACGGAGAGTAGTATTTTAAATACAGTGATCGTTGGTTAGAACTCTGATATGCGTTAATGTTTTTTCTCTCAGTTTCCTGTATGTAACGGATTCTGGGACCAGAAATATTCTTACTTGTCACAAATATTTATCCATTTTTCCGAATTTGTTGGGGCTTTCGAGGTCGTGGTGAAGCAATAACCTAACAATAGTACTTAAATGATAATTCATCACTAGTCATACATCCTCTTTATTTCTGAAAATAATGTGATAATAATGAACTGAAAGGGAACAGCCACTGTGCTGCCTAAATCAGAAACCCGAGCAGCTAGTTTCCAGATACCGTTTTCAATCGATCCAGCAGAACCGTATCTGGCCCTGACATGTACACACGATAGCGAAAATCGGTTTCCGAAATTCAGTTTTCGTGTTTCGGAAGTTGGGTCGTATGTAGAGGAAGTAAGTATTACTGTCTGCGGTGTTACTTATTGTACATCTCCGTAGTTCCTAATGTTTCCTTTTCTTGCGATGAGTGTACGTAACTGCTGCAGTCAGGATCAACATTAAACATGTCAATGCGTACGAGGATTTCAGTTTCGTTTACAAACTACATTTAAGCGATATTTTACTCCCCCCCCCTCCACCCCCGCTAGAACCATCTACATTCTACCATATGTATGTTTATTAGTGAAAGGGTGTCGCCCAAAACTGTAAGCTATAAAAGAGTGTCGCCCTGAGGGATAGTTTGAAAAGCACTGGTATAGGTGAAACAGCATTTGTAAAATGGGCTGTGTGTGGGCTATTACATAAAAAAAAGGTAAATGAACATCAGTGGTGGAATGAGTATCAAGTCGTCTCATGGTATATGCAAAAGATCATGAAGAACAAGTATATTTACTTCTGCAACGCTTCTGCCATTGAATGCTTAGCACTCGTTACGTAACATGTCTGTTAAGTGTTTCTACTGCAGAATGTGATTATCATAAAATATGGTAAAGTAATTATTATGTGCCGAAATCGAATTAGTTACTACGAAACAACTGACGCTCAAACACGAGTTTGTTGATTCATAATTGCGGGAATAACTTTTGACAAGACCACCGGACGATTTATCCACCGCACTGTAAACGATTAAAATGTTTCACTGTCGGCCTCTTGCGGCGAAAAAAATACCACACACACACACACACACACAGACAGACACACAGAGCAAATTGCGCGGTCGCTCTCTTAATTACAATCTTAATGCCCTATTTGTATTTTTCCCCGCGCTTTATTTTGTTGCCCCTTTTTTTGTTTTTAAATAGGACAATTTTATAGTGATTTGCTCTGGTGATTTTCCGTATGACCTGCGTAAAATTTGATTAGCGCCCCCTGCGTTATTACTTCCGATTGGGGACGCGTAATTGGTTTAACGGGCAGTGCGGTAGTCATACGGTTGGGGGGGAGGGGATGAGGGGAGGGAGGGGCCTGCAGCCCGCGATGACCTTGCCCCCCCCCATTCCTATCCCACCCTCGATGTCATTAATATTACAGCGCCGGCGGGGTCGGCAGAGCAGAGGACTGTCGGGGAAGGAGTGGCTAGCAGCGTAGGAGGAGGGGCGGAGGGGGGCTGGTACCTGAGACGGTGTTGTGGAGAGGGGGGGAGGGGGAGAGGGGTCAGCGGCGTCGTAAAGGGCACCGTCGCGGCGGCTACTCAGCTGCGATTACAGCCGCAGACGCTGTGGTCCACCATAAAAACACTACAGGGTGGGAGGAGAGGGGAGGGAGCACGTCGTCTAGCGGTGCTTGTCGACAGTCCTGGCTCTCGCCTCAAGGCACGCCACAGTGGTGGAACAAAACGCCGTGCCCCATGTGTAATCGAGCTGACATTTCGTTGGGACGGTATGTAAAGGCTGCAAACGATAGGTGTTGTCTTTGACGAAGGTATTATTGTTGGTCATAAAAATATTATTGCAGGAGTAGGAACCATTTTAATATGCAGGGTGTTTCACTAAGTGTGTTTGCCTCTGTAACTTATAAAATAATAGGTGACAGGAAATTTTAATGCGGTAGGTCAACACAAGAAATGTTACACTTTCTGCGGAGCTATGAAAGTAATTTATTGTAATATTTTCCAAAGAGTTACACCACAAAAATATAATTTTTTAAATGGAGCAATAGTTATTTCTATCGTGTATTGGATTCGTTTAAACCAGCTGCGTCCGAATCAATTTAAACTACATTCCTATCACTGTTAGTTTGGGAGCTACAACCCTTCAAAGTTCCGGGGGCGGAGGCTGCGATAGCGTAGTCGACTGGCCTAGTGGCTATCCCCTGGGGCACGGCCCACTGTGTCATGACCCTCAGCCAGTCAGTTACGCTGTCGTAGCCTCCGCCCTCTAAATTTTGAAGGGTTGTAGCTCCAAAACTAACAGTGATAGGGATGTAGTTTAAATTGATTCGAACGCAGCTGGTTTCAACGAATCCAATGCTCGAAAGAAAAAATTATTGTTCCATTTAAAAAATTATATCTTTGTGCTGTAACTCTTTGGAAAATGATACAATAAACTATGTTCATAGCTTCGCAGAGTTGTAACATTTCTTGTGTTGACCTACCGCATTAAAATTTCCCGTCACCTATTATTTTATAAGTTAAAGAGGCAAACACGCTTAGTGAACCACCCTGTATATAAAAAGGTGTTTGTGTATATACACTCCTGGCCATTAAAATTGTTACACCACGAAGACGACGTGCGAAATTTAACCGACAGGAAGGAGACGCTGTGATATGCAAATGATTAGCTTTCTAGAGCATTCACACAAGGTTGGTGCCGTTTGCAACACCTACAACGTGCTGACAGGAGGAAAGTTTCCAGCCGATTTCTCATACACAAACAGCAGTTGACCGGCGTTGCCTAGTGAAACGTTGCTGCGATGCCCCGTGTAAGGAGGAGAAATGCATACCATCACGTTTCAGAATTTGATAAAGGTCGGATTTTTGCCTATCACGATTGCTGTTTATCGTATCGTGACATTGCTGCAATGACTGTTAGCAGAATATGGAATCGGTGGGATGAGAAGGGCAATACGAAACGCCGTGCTGGATCCCAACGGCCTCGTATCACCAGCAGTCTAGATGACAGGCATCTTACCTGCATGACTGTAACGGATCGTGCAGCCATGTCTCGATCCCTGAGTCAATAGATGGGGACCATTGCAACACAACAACCATCTGCACGAAAAGTTCGACGACGTTTGCAGCAGCATGGACTGTCAGCTCGGAGACCATGGCTGCGTTTACCCTTGACGCTGCATCACAGACAGGAGCGCCTGCAAAGTACGCAACGACGAACCTGGATCCACGAATGGCAAATCGTCATTTTTTTCGGATGAATCCAGGTTCTGTTTACAGCATCATGGTGGTCACATCCGTGTTTGGCGACATAGTGGTGAAAGCACATTGGAAGCGTGTATTGTCATCGCCATACTGGTGTAGAACCCGGCGTGATGGTATGGGGTGCCATTGGTTACACGTCTCGGTCACCTCTTGTTCACATCGACGGCACTTTGAATAGTGGCTGTTACACTTCAGATGTGTTAGGTCCCGTGGCTCTACCCTTCATTCGATTCCTGCGAAACCATACATTTCAGCAGGGTAATGAACGACCGCATGTTGCAGGTCCTGCGGGCCTTTCTCGATGCGGAAAATGTTCGACTGCTGCCCTGGCCAGCACATTCTCCAGATCTCTCACCAATTGAAAACGCCTGGTCAATGGTGGCTGAGCAACTGGCTCAATACGCCAGTCACTACTCTTGATGAACTGTGGTATCGCGTTGAAGCTGCATGGGAATATGTACCTGTACACGCCATCCAAGCTGTGTTTGACTCAATGCCCAGGGGGTTGTTCTGGGTACTGATATCTCAGGATCTATGCATCCAAATTGCGTGAAAATGTTACTACATGTTAGTTCTAGTATAATATATCTGTCCAATGAATATCCGTTTATCATCTGCATTTCTTCTTGGTGTAACAATTGTAATAGCCAGTCGTGTAGTTCACTCTTTAGCTTAAATTACACATCAGAAACGAATAGTGTTTGTAGGTGGTAGTAGGTACCAGTCTTCCATTGTGCATCATGGTCGTGGAGGTTTGATAACGAGAAGGGGGTGGAAGATATGGGAGTAGAAAGTTACCGACTTAAATAAAGTTCTACGTGTAGGTATCAATATTTTGCTCTTCAGCAGAAACTACACAATGGAGATGAACACTCTGTGTTGTTGTAGTACAAAGTCTCCCTTTATACACCATAGCAGTTACGTGTCGATAGCTACAAGAGGGTGGAAGATATAGCGGTTGAAAGTCGCCAGCTTATATAAAATTCGGAATAAAGACCAGCGATGACTTTTGATACTATAATAGCAAAGACATTATATACAGCGAAACGAGATGTACAATCTTCAGTTGTTTTTTCTGAAACAAACGTTCGATTATAAAGAAAAAATACGTGCATATTGCAGTTCGAAAAGTAAACTACCGAGAAAGATGCCAAACGTTAGAAAGGATTTTCGCGTTCTCGATCTGTTTCTAAAAGACAGAAAACGGCGCTGAAAAGTGAATGGAAACTTGAAATTTGTAGAAGTTGCTTATCTTACACTGTAGGTATCAGCGATTTTTCGATATGGCCATCTCTAAGAGGGTGAAATAGGGGATGAACGGTATTTTGAAAATACCGTACTATTCAGCCAATTTTGAAGCAAGAAATACAAAACTTTGGATTTAGATTTTTGATTGGAATTAAAAAAATAATTAAAAAAAAACACTTGTTTCGATATTTTTGAAAATTCAACCATTAAGAGGTTAAGAAAATCTTTTAAGGGTGCAACTAAGACTATTTTGATGCTAGAATAGCGAAAATTTGGATTTGTAACCATTGTTAAAATTAAAAAAAAGTGTTTTGGGGATGTTTAGAATTATGCCATCAGTGGTGCAATCGTGGCAAGTTTGTATAAAAATTCTTTATTAGGAAAGCTTTTGTAAAGCTAAATCTATGGAAATTTATATGTTCAAATTGTTGTAATTCTATGGGACCAAACTACCTTGGTCACCAGTCGCTAGTCTTACAAACTACTTAAACCAAGTTAAACTACCCTAAGGACAATACACACATCAGTGCTCGAAGGAGGATTTGAACCTCCGACGCGGGAAGCCACGCGATCCGTAACGTGGCGCTCTAGACCGCTCGGATACTAGCGCGGTGGAAATTTATATTTAGAAGTAGGAGCGGGATTTAAGCTATTTTTGAAATAAGGAAATACTGCACGATTGTTTCACCTTTTACTTTAGTAACAGTCAACAGATGGTAATTCTCTACAGTTTTGGAAATGTGTATGATCTGCTCTTGTGACACCATTGTTAATTATTTTTGTGGTTTTATACTTGAAATAACGTTTTCACAATTTTTCTGATATTGTTGTATGCTAGTGAGAGAGGTAATATGTCTTTGTTGAATGTCTTTGGAATGAGTAACTGTGTGGGCTATCTGTGGGTCAATTGAAGTCCGCTATACGACCCGTCTGCCTTGACCAAATACGGCTCCGGTGGTCTTGGGGTAAAGCACTAGACTGAAACCCGAAGAGTAGCGGGTTCGAAACCCAGTCGGACCTCGGATGCTTCAATCTCTGCTTTAATCCATCGTGAACCTCTCAACGATGTGAGGAGTCGCCAGAAACGACACGTGGTTCGGATTCCACGTTAACACGTTCCCTGCCATTCACGCTCTGGCGCGATGATGCTAGGTGCCACTTCACGCTCTGGCGCGTGATCGTATTTTGACAGTAGCTTTTCATAGTTTTGAGCCACTGAATGTTTTGGTTTTAGTTGTCAGTTTTTTTGATATGGTTTTTTTATTTGCATTTATATTTTTGTGAAAACAATAAATGAACAATATAAACAGTACATAAATCTATCATGACATCATGAGAAGCGTGTGTGGCTCGTAGCCGGTAATGCAAACGCGGAAAACTGGAACCACGTACGTGTGCGTATCACTTATACTCTTCCCTGAGTGCCTACCAGAGTATACAGCTTTATTAGACGATGGTAGTTTACAACAACCCATAATAGGATGGTAGGTCGCAGCACGCGCCACAGCGTGAGCGGCACCTGACTCAAGTAACGTTTACACGCGCCAGAGCGTGAACGGCAGCGAACGTGTTAAGTTGTAGATCCCCTTGCCCGGTTGGGTACCTGGCGTAGGGTAGTGATACGCAAGTCGCCGAAGTGGCGTCCAATTGAAAGACTTGTACCCGGCCAATGAGCCATACGAAATAATTATTGTATGACGTCATATCAGAGTCAAAGACGAAAGTTTATTTAGAAGCAGAACACAGATTATAGACTACGATTTTGTGTTTGTTCTGAACCCTTTTAAAATTGTCCGGACGCTGAAGACACAGCTATCGAGCTCTCAAAACCCCCATATCCTATCCTATTTTGTGTTGAAAAACTGGTCTGTAGCATCTCTCTGGCGTTTTTTTATTTTAGTTTATTTTATTTTTTATTTTTCCTTTTTTAACTATCGCACCAAACTGCGGGGTCATCAGTCCGTAGCTTACAAACTACTTAAACCTAGGTACACTAACCTACGGACAAACACAGACACCCAAGCCCCAGGGAGAACTCGAACCTCCACGGCGAGAAACCGCGCGCTCCGCAGCGAGACGCTTTAGACCGCTCGGCTACTCCACCGCGGCCTCTGGGGGTTAGTGAGCGCAGAAGGCGCGAATTTTTGGCCTGAGGCCTATGATCGATGATACACTCTGTTGTGTTAATCTGTAATTTACGAGGATAATCACATATTTTTTTATTATCTACAATTTATAAGAATTACGATATTATTCCGTATTTTTGTATTCGTTGTTCATAGTGTTTGTTTTGATACTTGGTATATCTACGTAGCATATCTTGTGAGACTCATATGACGTCATTGGTCGAAGCCGACGTTGTATCGCTATCTTAAATTATTGCCTATCTGCAAGTCAGAATGTAATTTTCTGTCAATAATTTCGTATAAATGTTTTTGCTATGCTTTATTCATTTTGTGGTAATTTGTGAACGTTGCAATATTTACGGAGGTTCATGTTTAGGTTTTTTATAATGTTAAGTTGATATGTAAAAGCCTGTGTATTAGTGCATAAAACAAAAAGTGCCAACGCGGCTTACGCGCCACCGAAATTCCGAGGCTGAGAGGAAATTACGTGCTTGCACCTGTCGTGATCGGACGCATAGTGATCGGCAGTGGTTATACGTTTTTTTATGGAACATACATTACAGAGGCGATTACTTCAAGAACTACAATAATCCTAAAACAAGGCGGTGCCAGGCGTTAGAAAAGAAGCAACAACGAGAAGAAAGATGCACAAAACTCGAAGCAAGAGCCGCCATAGCTCAAAGGACAAGCCCCTACCAAGTAATACTGTGGCTGTTTGAAGGATGACTGAAGGTGACGTGCTGAAATTAGCAAAGAATCGTAAGTAACACAAGTATTCATGCATTTCAGAAATATTACATCTCACTTGAGTGGTATTTTTTATTACTTTGGTTTGATTTAGAATTTCAAAAAAGTTTACAAAACTGCTGATATCAAATTTTACAATAAACGTTGCTCGTAGTGTTTTAACTTCCATCCACGTGTACAAGTATGTCATCAACAAAAATACGCTGTTGGTAGATGCTTTCGCCTCTGACATACAGTAACGTACTGCATAAGGGCAGGCGGCTTTTGCCTGGTATTTCCCGTTCAGCAGGTTTCCCGAACACGTCTCACCATCGTCTGTCTGCACTGCTTTTCATCCTCACCCATCACTTCACAAAATCGTGCTGCAAGAAGTTTTGAAATGGATAGATATTAATAACAAATGAACTGTAAATAAATAATCATTTATCTATATGATGACCTTTAAACTTACGTATCATTTGACAACAATATTGAAAAACTTCACATTGGCATACGTTTTCAAATGGACGACTTTATGAATACTTTTCTGACGTCAAAGATGTACTGAATGCAATAGCACAGAACAAAATACCTGATTTCAAAACTGTAATCTTCCTACTTTGTAGCAGTATTTTTTCTTTCGTGACATTCATACCTGTTTCAAATGCTGGATAGATTTTTTTAAATTTTTTTGTACCAATCCTATTTGGTCTGAAAAACGAAAACGAGTATCTCTTGAATACGTAAAACCTGAGATACAAACAAAGGCTAACTACAAAATATTATGCAGGGTATTGTACAAAATACAAAGTGTTGCTGAAAGATGTGAAATCTAATTCAAATATTTTTTCATAAAAATTAATTATTTCATAACAATATATTGTTGATTTGAATGAGACAAACTGATGAATAGTACCGCATTCAGGCTGAGTAGTTCGCAAATGTAAAAGTCAGGCATCCTGCACATTAGGACTTTTACCTTTGCGACCTGTCTTCTGTGCCATGAAAGAATTATAGTGGTGGTATACTTTCTTGGTTTTTATTTAATTTTTTTACAGTCATCCAATTGGTGTGTTAGTTCCTTTCAAAGACACAAAGGAAAATGAAAAACATGGTTTTACGACTATTTTCTTGTTTCACTACATTCTACTGTAGCAGAATATTAGAGAAGATGTACAACAAATTCTTAGTTTTCTGATGCTGTAGAGAACATGAAAGTACACATTTTTCATAACAGAACAACGTCCAACGTCCATGAATGCATCGTTTTGAACGTACAGTCACGTGAAAGACGCTCTATAGCGTAATAAATAAATAAATAAATAAAAAAGGATCAATGCTCAAAGGACATAATTGTAAAACAAGTATGAAATGCAGAGCATAATCTTAGCATGGTACATAAACACAAGTGTGCTAAAACTGGTTTATTTCTGAGACATAATTATACTTAGATTCGTTGAACATTGCAAACATATTTACAAATGAAACTTCCTGGCAGATTAAAATTGTGTGCCGGAACCGGGACTCGAATCTGGGACCTTTGCCTTTCGCGGGCAAGCGCACTACCGACTGTGCTATCCTGACACGACTCACGATGCCGCCTCACAACTTTACTTCCGCCAGTACCTCGCCTCCTACTTTCCAAACTTCACAGAAGCTCTCCTGCGAACGACACAATTTTAATCTGCCAGGAAGTTTCATATCAGCGCACACTCCGCTGCAGAGTGAAAGTTTCATTCTGGATATTTACAAATGTTATTTTAATGTGTAGCAGACGCTATTTACTGCAATTCTAAGTGCAAATGTGCTTGGATGTCAGATTTGTGAATGTTAAAAAGATGCTAAAAATATTACATTTGCGCCCTATTGCAAACGGGGAAATTAAATTTCTGTATAAGTTATGTACCTAGAAAGTCTATCTTTCCGCACATTTGTGGAAAAACAGCGTAATGCATTTTAACACCTGACACAAATTTTACAGAAGATATTGTGTAAATCGTAATTCTATGAGGAAAGCAAAATTTTAAACAAGCTCTTACTGACACAGTATTACTGATAAGTAATGTTTATATTCGTGTCTCTATGACAACAGAAAATTAGCAACAGTTATTGTAATACACCGCTACATAAAATTAGCATTCTGCGTCGAGATATTGCACTTCTCTTCCGCAGCTTGTGCTTTTTAAATATGTAGCAATGATTTCATAATTTGTATAATTTCATCGAAGATTTAGAGGCTCTGTAACACAGAATATCACTACATCCGACACACAGTTGATGGTAGTGCTATTAATAGTGAATAAAAAATATACGGCCGGGGCACAAACGCCGTGCGCACTAAAGTCCCAGCTGAGGGGTGCGGGGCCTTTCGCCGTCTGGGGTTCGAGTCCTCCCTCGGGCATGGGTGTTTGTGTAGTCTTTAGCGTAAATTACTTTAAGTTAGTGTAAGTAGTTTGTAAGCCTATAACTGATGACCGACGTTGTTAAGTCCCATGGATTTACAAGCATTTGAACGTTTTTTGACAATACACGTGTGCATACTACAAGAGCGAGGATTCGATCAACTGCGTCGTAAATAACCGTTAGTTTGCTCGATTTCTGCCGGCAATTTCTCGTGCATCTAATATTACAATAGTATAAATTGCATTTTTAAACATATCTTTTCTATTTAATAACAAATTATATTTTACTTTGTAACTCAGCTCATTCAGTATTTTGGTGTATATAATATATAAAGCAGAGTGTCCGTATGTGTGTACGTGTTGCATACAAATCTATAGTTTTGATCCAATCTTTCTCAAATTTTATTTTATACAAGTAAGTTACATTCCATGAGGACGGTCGCCCTAAGTGTAAGAATCACATACGATATATAGTTCACGAGATATGACGTCATAAACAATGAAATGCGCGAAAAACTACTGCATTTTGCGACAATGCTGCTCATTTTCTCCTAAATCATTGGCCCGATTTAAACCAAATTTGGTACACACTCCTTACCGTGAGGTAACAATTGCTGCATGGTTAAGAATCACATACGGCACATGGTTCAAAAGGTATTACGTCATAACCAATGGAAATCGCAAAAAATGCCATATAATGCGGCGAGACTTTCGACATACACTATATGTGAATGACAGTACTTAGCGACTTGCAACAAACTTTACACATAATTTCAAACCTTTATTAAAATTTTTCTCGCTGGCAACCCTAGTAAAGTAATGAAAGGAAAAACGTTTATGGTGTAAAACTACGGCATTCGGTATGACGTTAAAAATTATAATTTGTACACTACAGATTGTAGCCGCAGGAAATTTTACTGACAGTATACACACGTATAGTGGAATGTATCTTCTAAATTCTACCACAGTACGACAAATAGTTTATGAGATATGAGCACGTAAAGAGTAACGTTCCGCTGTTCACAGTCTAAAACTACGGCTTTTGGTATAACGTTACAATTTGTAAATTATACACAACAAATTTTAGCCGCAGGAAATTTTACAGACAGTTTACACGCTTATAGTTGAGTGTACCTTCTAAATTGTATCACAGTACCACATTTAGTTGAGATATGAGCATATAAACCGTAACTTTCATGGAAAACCACCCCATCACGTGCCAAGTTTTAATATATTATGTTTTTACTACTAATTTTACAGACATACAGCCCATAAACAAATGAATATAAATGGCTGGAATAAATAAATAGATACCCGGGCAACGCCGGGTTTTCACCTAGTTTCCAATATTCACCAAATTTCGTGACGTTGAAAACATGTCAGACCGTTTTCAAAATAACAGTAAAATCGAATTTATATGTTTGGAAATGTGACTCAATCGCACATACAGATCCAGATGTCAGCGGCCCTGGTGACACTACCGCCACCAGCCTATGTACATGTCGTCATCTCATGTATTTTTTCACCTCCGTAAATGTTCTAGCCGTCCCCTATCACCCTGTCAAGCTGAATCAAAGCAAAGAGGCGAAGTTGTTATATTCCCCTTAAGTGTCTGTCAGAACTGTGGCTGAATTATCCAAATGTAGTTTTAACCTAATGCCTCGTTATACTCTTCTCAATTTAGGAGTATTTTTTTTTTGTCGGCCGCGCGCCGCCATTTTACAACACGCGCAGTTCCTTAAATTTCTTCCTCTCCATCCTACGCAAAGTAACACGGAACGCGCGGCAAGTAATTTTCTTACACCTTAGGTGGGACGTCGGCCGGGGATGTAATACCGTGTAATAACACGGAATTGTGCCCGATATATATACCGGCGCGGGACGTTTTATACCCCCGGAAAATATACGGCTTCGCCGCAAAGGGCTCAGAGCGGTTCCATTACCTGGGCGCCATTGTAAGCCGCGGCTGTGACGGGACTCGGCGACACCCGCTGGTCGTACATAATCAGAGTTTAGCGCGCAGCCGCAATCTGCGCCGCGCTTCTCGTTATTTTACGTCTCGCCGCGAATCCGCGCGGCGGTTTGTTTCTTCCTATATTCGCGGAGGCCGTCGGGACGTCGCTAGTCGCTGGAACGTACACACACACACACACAACGCTGGCTGCCGCTCACCGCGTCTCCCAACAGTCGCCTCATCTGTATACCAGAAGCGTCTTGTCTGCTGAACCGTCTGACACGCTTTGCAAATATGAATGCTGTGCATAACACCACGTAGATGTGTGTATAGTCTGGGAGGTTGTGAAGGACCACGAGAACACGGCAATATTAGGAAGTTAACAAGAAAACCAGAATGAAGAGGCGTCATACCGAGACTGTGAAGGCTGATCTCGTACGTTCCGGTAAACGCCTCACCAGGTACCTCCGTGTAATAAACATTTTAATACTAATTTCCGTCTTTCATAAAGAGCGAATCTGTTGCTTCTACTAAAGAAGTTGTATGCAAAGACACTACGACACTATGCGCCGAGATATTCTAAAATGACTTTGAAAACTGCGAAATGAATCAGGGGTCCAAGGGAAGGGGTAGTTTCAACGACGTGCGAGCCCCTGAAATCCTTTCTCTTAGTGGCAACGTCTGTGAAATATTTTCCTTTGCGACATCAATGAGAACCTCGTGAATTTAATGTTGGGCGTCAGGATGAAGACCATCATTTCAGAGCCTAAAAGGAAGAAAAACGTATATATAGAAGAGTCCCGAAAACTCGGTCTAATGGGGACCGAATATTGGCCGAGTTTGTGAAAATGCCGGATTATCGGAAACGGTGTTAAAGAAATTAGGTAAGATTTTTTTAATAAAATGATTTCCATTGTTACTTTAGAATACAATACAAATTATGGAATACAGTAACACAAAATAAATTTAAGAAAATATCTGAGAAACGATATTCGTTACTACGAGTACGTACTTTTATTTACGCTTATAAAACTACTTTAATAAGGCATACATATGTTCAAATGTTTGTATAGCTTATGGGACTTAACTACGGGGTCATCAGTCCCTAAACTTACAAACTACTTATGAACTAACTAATACTAAGGACGGCACAAATATCCATGCCTGAGGGGGGGATTCAAACCCCCGACCGTAGTGGACGTGCAGACCGTGACTGGAGCGCCTCAGTCCCCTCGGCCACCGCGGCCGGCAATAAGGTATACAGCAATAAAAAATGAAAAGTATGTACAATAGTGATTTTCGTCATAAAACATATTCCGCTAAAATTCCCATCACGCCCAAGTTGATGTTAAAAGGCAGTGTGAAAAAACGACCTCTCATAATTTTGACCACGACTGTTTTTTAACATGAAGACACATCTACGTACTGCAGTAATGAAACTCAAAGGATTTTTAAATAGAGTGTAGGTGGCACAAGAAAAGATTATGTCTAAGCCCATTTATACCATAGCCTGCTACACGCTGCGATTTCAGTTCTATCTTGCATTCTGCAAGCACGGAATAATTCCATAGGGTTTGCAGGGGGGTGGCCGAGTTACCCGGACTGCAGGGTTACCGAGTTTTAGGGACTGTACTGTACCAGTAAGTGTCACTACCTTGTAATAGGTGTGAGGTCTAAGGTGTCGCTGAACGCTACTGTGGTGAAATCTGGTCGCAAAGTTACATCATGAACCCACTTTACATTCACCTGTTGATGTGCTGTTACGTCGTGATCGTGGGCGGAGGGGGAAGGAAGGGGGGGGGGGAACACTAATCTTCCTTCCTTTATTCCCTCTGCGATTTTTACCCCATACACTTCAATCCAATACTAAATTTACAATACCTTGATGTCTAAGAATGTGTCATACCAATAGATCCCTTCCTTTCGTCGAGGTATGCCAAAAATTTTTCTTTTCTCATTTTTGTGCGGTATCTCCTCTGCAGCATAGTCGACAGTACTGCGGACCTCTGGTTCATAGCCGAGTGGAGGGTTTGCATCAGAGCCTCAGACGGTTCTGCGAGCGTGTGGGCTGCAGATTCCTTGACTTGCGCCATAGGGGAGGGGGGGTTTCTAGTTCAGACACATGACGAATACAGATCTAGGAACCATTGGTGTAACAGTTGTTTCCAGAGCTCCAAGCGCTGATAGAAAGAACTAATGCACAAATCGTTATAGGTTCTGAAAGCTGGATGACGCCTGAGATAAGTTAGGCCGAAATTTTTACAAAGGGCGAAATAGTCTTCAGAATGAATAGATTAAATAAAAAAGGGTTGGCGTGTTAATTGCTGTTACAAACGGTTTATCCTGCAGCGAAATTGAGGCAGATACTTCCTGTGACTTGGTATGGATAGAGGTTATGTCTGACAACCGGAATAAATTAATAATTGGATCTTTTTATCGGCACCCTGATTGAGACAATGTAATTGCCGAAATGTTCAAAGAAAGCTTGAATCACATTTCAAACAGGTACCCAAAGCACACTGTTATAATTGGCATCGGTGGCGACTACTATTTACCCTCGATATGTTGGTAGAAATACGTATTCAAAACCGGAGGCAAATATCAAACCGTGTGAACTAGGTCTGAATGCTTTTTGCGAAATCTGCTTCTTACAGTTAGTTCATGAACCCACTACAAAATGGTTGCAAAAATAGCCTTGATATCCTAGCACAAATAATCCTCAGCTAGTAAAGAACATCAAAACAGGTATAGGGATTAGCGAACAGAGTTGTAGTAGCGAGACTGAATATCGAGAGAGATCAGACTTTTTGTTATATTATATATGGATTTGTGACTTAAGAAAATGAAACGTTAAATTTTACTTCAAGTGTCAGTGTTTAGAGAACAGTTATTTCAGCTGTTGAGAAGAACGAGTATTTATATATTGTGCTGAAACTATATTACGAAGTTATTTACAGAGGTTTTTTATGGACTTTTTCTGTAATAAGAGTTTTGATACATTCGACATTGTGCACGCCAGTCTCTGTTAGTGAAGGTCTTGTAAAGAAGTGGGCACTAGGCTTTGGCGGCTACACATTTTTGTTGTTGTCACAACTGCCCTTTGACGAGAACTCAACGAACGCGTCTGTTTCCTAATGTCTGACCGAGTACTGGCGTGCTTGACGTCAGCTTCCCCCACCACCGCAGCTCCGAGCTGTGGTAGTGAGCGCTGATGTGCGCTTCTGCTCGCGGAGCAGCCTGTTGGAACAGCCTGGCCTAGATATTTCATCAACGTGGCTGTGTCAAGCAGCAATAAAATAATGACGTACCCGAATATTATGGGACTGTTTTTCCTAGTATGCATTACCTTACATGTTTCTACATTTACAGCTATGTGCCGTTCCTTTCACCAACTAGAAATTTTATGTAAATCATCTTGCATCCTACTACAAGTCACACAATGATGGGACCTTTCTGTGCACGGAAACATAATCATCAAGAAGCCGCAGATTGCTGCTCACTGTGTCCGTCACTTCATTTATCCGTATAGAAAAAAACTAGCTGAAAACTCGGCATTGCCCGGGATGTTAAATATCTCCCAGGCTGCATGTGAAACTGCAGTAGGTGTAGGTGGAAAGCACATATTATAAAATCAGGTTCCACGCTTCCGATTTTCACTTTCCGGATATACACCAATTTCAAATCAAAGGTTTATTGATACCACTTATTCCCTGTTATTTATTAATCATAATAGAAAATCCAAGTTCCAATAGAAACTGCAGTGTCTTGAAGGTAGATTTGTGGGATATAATGGGTATTCGCTGGGTGTTCTCTGTTTCATTCTGTTCCTTTTCTTGTAGCTCTATGGAAGTAAACTGCTTTCGCTTCCAGCCGGATGGAGCAATTCTCCATGAACGTTACTGTTTACGTGTTCATATCTCATGAACTACGTGTCGGAATGTGATAAATTTAGAAGCTACATTCAACTATATATGTGTATACTGTCTGTAAAATTTCCTGTCGCTACAATTTGTAGTGTTCAAATTATAAATTGTAACGTCATACCGAGAGCCGTAGTTTTACTCCATAAACAGCGGAAAAGTAGCAAGCGAGAAATTTTTTTCTCTTCATCATTTTACTATGGTTGCCAGCGAGAAAAAGTTTAATAAAGGTTTGAAATTGTTTAAAGTTTGTTGCAAGTCGCCAAGTACTGTCATTCTCATACAGCGTATTTCGAAAGTCTCGCCGCATTATATGGCATTTTCTGTGCGATTTCTATTGGTTATGACGTAATATCTTTTGAACCATGTGCCGTATGTGATTCTTAACCGTGCAGCAATTGTTACCTCACGGTAAGGAATGTGTGTACCGAATTTGGTTGAAATCGGTCCAATGGTTTAGCAGAAAATGAGCAGCATTGTCGCAAAATGCAGCAGTTTTTCGCGCATCTCATTGTTTATGACGTCATAACTCGTGACCTATATATCGTATGTGACGGCGACCGTCCTCGTGGATTGAAGCTTACGTGTACAAAATTTCATAAAGATTGCAACAAAACTGTAGATCTGTAAGCAACACGTACAAACATACGGTCACTCTGTTTATATGTTAGATGACTTTTAAACATGGCTGCAATTCAGCAACGGTGGAACACGATCCAAAAGTCAACACAGTTTCAGCCGACCAGTTGCATAACATGGTTTACATGTACAAACCTTTACCTAGGTTTCGGCAAAAGTAATTTTGCCTTCTCCAAAAGTATACATAAAGCTCACATTAAAAAAGTTGTTAAATAAAATGTGACTGACTCCATGTTAATAGATTAAAAAGTAAAATTTGAAAACAATGTCACATTATAAAATTGTGGATCCCGTCTACACACAGGTCAAGTGAGGGCTCACTCGACCTGTGTGTGGACGGGCTCCACAATTTTATGATGTGACATTGTTTTCAAATTTTACTTTTTAATCTATTGACATGGAGTCAGCCACATTTTATTTAACAACTTTTTTAATGTGAGCTTTATGTATACTTCTGAAGAAGGCAAAATTACGTTTGCCGAAACCTAGGTAAAGGTTTATACATGTAAACCATTTTATACAACTGGTAGGCTGAAATGTGTTGACTTTTGGATATTAGATGACGGTTCTATCACACTTCCCTAGGACACTCCTGACGATACCCTCGTCTCTGTTGAACACAACGTACTGGTTCATATTAGTTAAGAAGCTTGAGAGCCACTGACGTATCAATATGCTAGTACATTCGTTAGCTATCTGCAGTGATGCACCTTGTCAAATGCTGTGATCGCCTACAGGAACAACATGGCTCAGCATTCCTGCAAGGGACTACTAACGATCATGCAATGAAGGCTCTCACGACCGGATGTCATAGTTGCTGGTAGAACTTCCGGGTTATAAGGCCGTGGTCCATAAAACTTTTCAGTTTCACCTAACGTTTCGTCCAGAGTCGGCAAGACTCAACGCAAGTAAGAAGACTTCTGAGGATGTCCGGCGCAGCTCTGGACGAAACGTTAGGTGAAACTTAAAAGTTTTATGGACGACGGCCTTATAACTCGGAAGTTCTACCAGCAACTACTACTAACGATGCCACGTAGAGTTGCTGCTCTTCTCCGAGTGAAAGGACGATGGTCACGATATTAGGAGTTACCCTACGACTTTCGCCACCGCCGTATGCTCCAACGTCGAAGAGTGTGGCCAGCCTAGGGGGGCGCCGCCCTCGGGGCCCGGTTTCACTTTGGCGCGGCGCCTCACACTTGCGGCTGCGGCGACACTTTGCACGCCAATAATGAAGCGCCTCCTAGGGGCCGCTCGTCGCTGTCACCGCGTTGCGTTCCCGGGCCATCTCATTATCATAACTCCGCCTGGAGGCGGCGGCGACGGTGGCGCCGCGGTGGCGCATTCCGGCGCGACGCCACGCCCCTTTATTGGGTTCCGGGCCGCCGCCATTAACAGCGTGTTCTCGGCCTCATCACGTATTCATGTACGGGCCGCGCGGGACACGCCGGAGATACTGGGCTAGCGCCGCCAGCGAGGCGCGCCAGAAAGCAGACCCCACTTTGTCTAAGGCGGGGGAACACCGGTTGCTGCCAAACACATCCAGCCAACAACTTTCAGCATCCACTGAACTCTTGTCTGTTGACGTCTAAATCCATAAACCGCAATCCATTCACTGTGTGTGATGGAGGACACCTTCTACATCTACATCTAAATACAGACTCCGCAATTCACCGTAAGGTGCGTGGCGGAGGGTACACTGTACCACTGATTTGATTGATTTGATTTGATTTTTTCAGGGAAGCCGAAACAGTCTTGGTCCAAACCGCCACTGCCCGCACCGAAACTAAGTTTATTGTGCGGTATCGCTCCCTGTATGTCTAGTAAAGCCAACCAATGCCCTTGAACAGTGCAAGGAGTCCCTTTACCAGTTCTTTATTAGACACAATTTCTTCGGGTCTGCTTGTCCCAAATGTTCTGTGCCTTTTACTCTCCAATGCAATGCATTCGAAGATTAGATGTGATGCAGTTTCATCACCGTCATCACAGATCCTACATGTAGGGTCCTCTTCTGTTATTCCCATTGTATGTAGGTGTTTTTTGAAATTCCCATGGCCTCTCAGCAATCCAACCACGAGTCTAATCTCTCTCCTGTTCAGACCCAGGATTGCAGAGCTTCTTTTAGAACATGGCTTTGGCATCATTACCTTGCCATTATTTTTGTTGATGGGCTTTGGTCCAATATTCTACGTGCTGTCTTCTGAGCCAGTTACGTAGCTCCAATTTGATCATTGCCTTGGTGATTGTCAGGACAGGTTCCGGTCCAATAAATAGAGTCTCTGTCCCCATCCTGGTTAATCTGTCGGCATGTTCGTTGCCACTGATTCCCGAGTGGCCAGGGACCCACATAGGTTTACTCTATTGCTTTCCCCTAGCTCCACCAGAACCCTGTGACATTCTGCAACAATTTTAGACCTTGTTGCAGGAGCTGCCAGTGATCTCAGGGCTACCTGGCTGTCTGAATAGATATAGATGCTACAATCTTTGTAGCACCTACGCAAATTCTCCTCCACACACGCCCTGATGGCAGTGATTTCGGCCTGGAATACTGAGGCCAGTTTCCCTAGAGAGATGACGCCCTCCAGTCTTGCTGCACCCCATATACCCAGGCTCCAACAGCTTGGTCTGATTTTGATCCGTCAGTGAACCAGACAATATCCCCCGTACTGTGTCGAACTATTTTCTCCCACTGCTCCCTGCTTCCAATTGTTATACTGAAAGGCTTGTTGAAGCAGTATGGGGTTATAATATAGTCGGCTGGCATTTCCCCAACCTTTCCTATATTTACCTCACTCACTATTTTAGTGTGTGAACACTGTACCACTACTAGGCATTTCCTTTCCTATTCCACTCCCAGATAATACTAGGAAAAAAAGAATGCCTATATGCTTCCGTACAAGCCCTAATTTCTCTTATCTTGTCTTTGTGATCACCACGTGAAATGTAAGTAGTCGGCAGCAAGGTTGTACTACACTCAGCTTCAAATTCCGGCCCTCTTAATTTTCTCAACAGAAATTCACGAAAAGAAATTCTTTCCTCCATTGATCCCCAATTGAGTTGCCGTAGCATTTCCGTGACACTAGCGCATTGGTCGAACCTACCAGTAACATGCCTAGCTGCTCGCCTCTGAACTGCTTCTATGTCTTCCTTTAAACTGATCTGCTGTGGGTCCCAAACACTTCAGCAATACTCAAGACGTGGTCGTACAAGCGTTTTATACGCCGTTTTCTGTACAGGTGGAGTACATCTTCCCAAAATTCTCCCAATTAACCGAAGTCGGCTGTCCGCCTTAATCACAACTGTCCTGACATGTTCGTTGCATTTCATGTTGCTCTGCAATGTTACGCCTAGATATTTGAACGACGCGACAGCATCAAGAAACTTAGTACTAATGCTGTATTCGAACATTATAGGATTGTTTTTTTCTACTCATGCGCATCACCTTACATTTTTCTACATTACGAGCTAGCTGCCATTCTTCGCACCAGTCAGAAATTTTGTCTAAGTCATCCTGTATGCTATTACAGTCAGTTACAAACGTCACCCTCCCATATACCACAGAATCATCAGCAAACAGCGGCAAATTACAACTTACTCTGTCCATCAGGTCATTTATATAAATAGAAAATAATAGCGGTCCTATCACACTCCCCTGGCGCATACCATAGTACTAGTACTAGGATCACATTCTGCCCTCCTGTTCAACCTCCTCCATTTAAAATGTCAATTCATCTTCTCATCTTAGAGGCTCGATGAACGATCTGAAATGCACTTTATCGTGAGTTGAAGAAAAGTAATGTACATTATGTACATCTGGATCACCCCAATCTCTGTCTACTACCTCTTCCCACGTTGCCTCCTTATCCCATATCGCTCATAACCCATTATCAAAATATTAAATGAAGACTACATTGGGAGCAGTGTGATCCACGACCATAAAATACTACATACAAAAAGAAATTCCAGCATTGGTCATACGTTTGATATTTATTCTATTTCGCAAGAAACTTTCTTTGAGATCATTACAACATCTGTTTCCTTATACAGGGTGAATCACCTAAAACTTGCACCGCAAATATTGCGGAAACGGAAAGTGTCATTGATGTGCAGTTTTTACAGAATAGATTGGTAGTCAGGGGCTCGTATTTTTAGGCAACAAACAGATTGTAATATTATTTAGAAAGTGTAATTTTTATGTAAACTTACAGTTTTTAAATGGAACAATGGCTGTTTCTATCGTGCACTGGAAATTTTGTCACCAGCTGTGTACAAAGAATTTCGAATGACATTTCTATCACATTGAATTTGGCAGCTACAACCGTTCAAAGGTTCGGGGGCGGAGGCTGCGATAGCGTTAGTGTCTGGCCGAGTGGCTAGCCCCTGGGACACTGCCCACTGTCTCATGACCACCAGCCAGTCAGCTACGCTGTCGTAGCCTCCACTTCCAAAACTTTAAATGATTATAGCTGCCAAACTAAACGTGATAAAATGTTATTCAAAATTCTTTGTACACAACTGGTGACAAAAATTCCAGTGCATGATAGAAAAAAATTGTATGTTTGCATAAAAAATACACTTTCTAGGTATTTTTACAACTGTTTATTGGCTAACAATACGGGTCCCTGACTGCCAATCCATTCTGTGAAAACCGCACATCAATCCCACTTTCCTTTTCCGCAATATTTGCGGTGCAAGTGTTAGGTGATTCACCCCATATATGTTTCACTTTTGGTTCAAATCTACATCTACATCCTTACTCTGCAAACAAGTGGTGGATACTTTCTGTACTAGTATTTCATTCACCCCTTCTTCTGTCTCCCCTCCATTCATTCCTGCTCTCTGTTTTACTTCTCCCTCCATTCCCGTCCAACACCTCTTCATCACAATAATTCTTTCCAGATAGGAGCTGAAGTATATATTACTTTTGGTTCCAATATAAGTCCATACTCCGCAAGCCACCTTACAGAGTGTAGCGGAGAATATATCACGCACAATGTTTTCACTCTTCTCCCCTCCTATCCACCGCAACCCCCTCCCTCAGCTATATCTTGAAACGTATGTGCTTCAGTAAAATAAATAAAATTAAATAAAACAATGTTGGGAACTTCATTATAACCACGATGTTCAGCTCTTTGTAAATATCATACTATATTCTGTATTGTTGCTCGAATGCGGGATAACGGATGGCCGAAAACTGTACTCAACACAAAGCCAAAGGGCAGAAGGCCAGTAGGAAGACCGAGAATTCTATGGAGTGACTGCGTATCCAAAGACCTTCAGAGAGCGGGTCTGCTGGAAGAATGGCAGAAAAGAGCCGAAGACAGATTAAAGTGGAGGCAATCTCTCAAAGCAGCATGCGGACCATTCAGCCTGATCGCATAATGTAAGTATAGTAAGTATGATGGGAACTTGTGTGTGTGTGTGTGTGTGTGTGTGTGTGTGTGTGTGTGTGTTGGTGTATGTGTGTGTGTGAGTGAGTGATTGTTGTTCTGTTTGTATGTAGATGCAACAGTGCCTATCTAGACTGATACAGCACTGAATATAAAATTGATCTGAATGTCTGTGTTTAAAGTAAGTGTAATTATTTTGATTAATCAGGTTATCATCGACTGATTGAAATATACATGGCCCTGTTAGTGTGCTTCATTATCTACAACAGTCTAGGTAAATAACGATCACACTGAATACCAAGTCCAGTTGTAGCTCAAAGTAGGATTCGTTAACCAGAGAAAGAAGTAGGTTATTGATTAAGTAGAAAGTAAACCAATGTATAACACAAATATAATACTGGGTATAAATGTGATTGTGGGCTAAATGACAGACAATTTCAATCAGTGATTTATAGCAAAAGATACATGTACAGATATAGCGCAGAGTGGAAAGGGGTAAGCTGACAATTACGAAATTTGTTAATTATTTAAAGTAAAGATCAAAGTTTAGATTACAAATGCAAGACTGACTGAGTATAGATTATGTTGTGACCTCAGCAATAATTGTTGCGTGTGATGACAGGGGCTGAGAACAAGACTTAATTTCATTAACAAATAAATTATTGTATTTTCATCAGATGGTGTAATTAATATTAGTGTTTGAAGCACTTTCCACGATTGGCACGAAACACTGGTAGCTACCTGACAAACTAGTTGATTACAGTTTCTGTAATAGAATCTAAGAGCATAACAAATAGAGATACTAAGTGGATGTAAAATGTTTAACAGACAAACAACAATCTGCCTCTCTATTCAGAATACCAATCGTAAATAAAACTTAATTTCACTCATCTTTCTCTGTTGGCAGCAGGCACTCATCAGGTATCGTATGTAATCTTGAACTATACTTAGTAAAGTCAGAACTCATATCCAACCTACCGTTACCGTTAAAACTCATAGCACAACAGACGCCAGCCACCGCCGTATCACACTTCATGGCAACCGACACCACAGACCAGTCACCGATATCAACAAAAAGTGGTGTTGCCACCTTTCAATCCGTTCCTCTCTTCATTTCCCCTCTCCCTGTTAACCTCCTCTTCCCACTTCCCTGTCCACTTTCCCATAACCAACCCCACCCAAAAATCACATTATTTCCTTTAAGAGTGATGTACGTACTACTTTTGATACAAATGTACATCTACAATCCATAAGCCATCTGGTACTAGTAATGATTCTTCCCCTCCTCCTTCTATCAACCACCCTCTCCTGCAATATCTGTTTATGCCCGCATCCCCCCTCCTTCTAGATATCTCTGCCCTCCCCCCCGTGAGATTACCGCCCAATAGAAATATTGGTAATTAATAGCATTTGATAATTAAACAGTATGAAGTTCACTGCAAACATTGACCATGCCAATGCACTAAATGTTACACAGTTTTAATCTTGCAATGTATGTACACAGTTGGGTGACAACATTTATAGTTAGGCCATAGGTAGAAATTCTCCACGTTGAGATTGGCTGTGTGCTTGTAGCTGACGGGAGGCCAGCGAGCAGGCCGACGTTGGTGCTTGTTCCAGCTTAGGATTTTCCAGTTTCGTTTCCGGTGAGGGGAGAGAGGGACAATGGCGAGTGCCAGGCACAGTGCAGTGCACAGCGTGAAATAGGATATTATAATACTACTGGCATTTGAAGTAATACGATGCAGTTAGGAACCTTTAAGGCCCTCATTACAAAATAGCCTGTTGATAAATAAACAATACATTAGCTGATATAGTCACATCTAACGTAATATGTTTAATTGACAATGAAAAGTAATAAATTACCAACGAAGACAAGACAGTTACACAACTAGCATGACAATGTTTGTTTATAAAAATAATATATTAACTATTTTTCATTTTATTTTCAATTAATCTTGTATATTTTACCTTGAAGTATTCAGTTAAATCACTTATCTGTGATATAAGAATGCACGATTATGATAAATAGTACAAAGGATGTTTATACCAATATAAAAACCTAAGAAGACATTTATTTAATGTGTAGTGTAATTATTTTGATCTTAAGTAAAGTTTTAGAAATGTTTTGGCTGAGCGCTGTACGTTGGCAAATCGGTTAGAACAGCTCACATGGGGAAGTTGATGACGTAGGGAAAAAACCCGGCAGTTGAGCTTTAGGCGCGCGCGCGCGCGCGTGGGCAGGAAGTGACGAGTCGAGAACAAGTGGTGTAGCAGGCCGGGCGGGTCGCTCTGCATCAGTCGGCATGTGTGTCTCCAGGTGGAGACTTTAGATTTTTGTTGTGGCAATTGCCAAGTGTGGTTGCTCGTCGTAGACTGCACCAAGTTGTATCGAGTGCTACTGTGTGTTGTAAATATTTAGCTGGTGAAACAAGGTGTGCATCGCACTAAATTAAAGTGACTGTGTTTTGTTAATGTAACACGTGTCGTCGCATAGGCATGAACATAAACGGTGTTTGAGACAGGCACATGGTGTGAAAACAATTTGCGACACATATTCATTTAGTCTGGGGGCTCACGAGTTATAACTTTATTTGATAAATGTGTCGACGTACAGACGTATCAGCCACAGGGTTTTAATATGGTGTAATAAACAACATAAAGTAAACTTTCACGTGTTTTCAAAAATAGTAGTTAGTACACCCTTTTCTCTCATGAACTTACTTTATTATGAATTCTTTTGTTAATCATATACAGGGAAGGAAAGCTGCGAACGTGTGATATCATCCCCTAAAAAACGAGTCAAACAGTAGCAATCACAGATCCAGTGTTTTTGCATGTTTAGGAATTTCTTCGCAGTTAGTGGTTGTGAGTTTTAAAAATTAAACTTTCCCTATTTCAAACTCTAACCCCGATCTTCACTCCCCCCCCCCCCCCACGTCCACACTGGTCCAAGGAACAAATTTATATCTCACCATCCAATTTTATTTTTTCAGGTAGTAAGTCAGATATATACCACTATTGATTGAGATATACAGTACAGGAAAAAATTAGTATACCTGGAAAGACGACGCAGATTTTGATTCAATGACAGCAGCTGCCACTTGGGGATAGTAGACATGAAGGGTTTCAGCGTCATCTGCCAATAGATATCGTAGTGACATAACTACCGGGGCGCCATCTATCGGTACCGCTTAGAGTGTTATCAACTTATGAAACAAACAGGTGCCATGCCATGCCTGTAGTAAAATGAGTGTCTTTGAAAGTTGTAAAATTGTGGCCTTCCGAGTAGTAGGATGGCCAAAAGACGGGCGTGCTTCGTCAGTTAACAATTATGATAGTTGTAATAGGCACGTGAAAATTCCATAGACGAGGTTCTGGAAGCCCAAAGAGCACAGACATCCGCCAGGATTGCCATATTGTAAGAACAGCAGCGGCAGATTGTATTTCTACCACAGATAAGATGAAGCCCAGTAGGAGCAGCACGAACTGTTGCCAAGAAATTATTACCACTGGTACTAAAGGTATGCACACCTCTACCCCGTCTTCCATTCAAGCTACAGCATCGATGTGAATGGCTTGACTGGTGCCATCAGTGATCCACTTAGATGTAGTAGCAAGTCATGCTATTCAGTGATGAAAGCAGGTTCTACCTTTTCGCATGAGATGCTCATTTGCGTGTTCTACGTTCACTAGCCAAGTGCTGTCTCATAGAATGTATTTGACTGAGGCAGTGGGCCCATCCCAGGCATCTAGTGTGTAATGAGGTACCGGTACAACTCATCTTAGCTTCGGTATTTGTGGAAGGAATGCTGACCAAAATATTGGAAGACCCATTCTTTTGTCATTCTTGTTTAAGCAATGTTATGTGTTGTTTCAACAGGCTAGTGCTCACCGACACACTGCACATGAAATTAAAAGTGCTCTGTGTAATGTGAAGCAACTTCCCTGGTTAACAAGATATCTGCACTTGTCTGAAATTGATAATGTGTGCTATACGACGAGTCGAAAACTGACAGATGCGACTCATCAGTCCACAGCTCTTGCAGCAGGAAGAGAACAAGTTGAGCAGGCATGGAATAATTTATCTGAAGAGGGTATCCGCCATCTGTATGATTTAACGGATGGCAGAACCAGAGCCTGCATATTGCCTGCAAAGGTTGCAACACATACTAATATATGTATTTCGGAGCATTCAATATCTACTACCTCAAATGCTGCTTGATACATCAATCTGTAAATGATCTCATTTAATGTACTCCATATAAACTGTTTCAACAATAAATCTTGGATGCCTTTGAAAATTCTTAGAGGGTGTACTTTTATTTCCAGCAGCATACATCAATTGGAAAGCAGCGTCGATTTTCGATGGCCTTGAACTCTACCCTGAGGTCATAATGGAAGTGCTGATTCAAGCTCATCAGTATCATATTACAGCTCCATGTGTCAAGGGAAGGGGAGGGAAGAGTCCACCCCACCCGTCTGGGTATCAGATTAAATTGTTACACTACATTCAATCAACCCCTTGCACCCACCCTTGCATATAATCATACACATGTATACTACTTTCAATCGCAGCACTCTAACAAAATTATGCGCATCATATTATGCTTTTAACATCACGCCACCTCCTTCCACTTTCCTACAGGTCCCCGCCCCCTCCCCCCACTTCTGATATGTTAGAAAATACTATGTAAGGTGTTTCTCCCATACTAGTACTATGGGTTTTATATGTCATTACTTTACATACTGATAATTTCGAGTCAGTTACACAGTGCAACCATAACAAATGAGAAACGTTTTTGAGCCAGTTGTGGTGAAGATGAAATCCGGCCAGTAGCTACATCTACATGGGATACTCTGCAAATCACATTTAAGTGCCTGGCAGAAGGTTCATTTAACCACCTTTATACTATTCATCTACCATTCCATTTTCGAACAGCGCATGGGAAGAAAGAACACCTGAATCTCTCCGTTCGACCTCTGATTTCTGGCATTTTATTCTGATGATCATTTGTACCTATTTAGGTGGCAGTCAACAATATATTTTCGCATTTGGATGAGAGTTTTGGCCACTGGACTTTCATACGTAGACCACGCCGCAGCGATAAGCGCCGTTGTTGTAATGATTCCCATCCCAGATCCTGTATCAATTCCGTGACGCTGTCACCACTGTATCGTTACAATACAGAACGGGCGGGCCTTCTTTGAACTCTTTCTATGGCTCCCATCAAACCCGCTTGATAAGGATTCCACACTAGACAGCAATACTCCAAATAAGGACAAACAAGCATGGTGTATACAGTCTCTTTAGTAGTTCTATTGCATCTTTTAGAGTTCTGCCAATAAAACGAAGTCCCTGGTTCGCGTTTCGTACGTTATTATCTACGTATCCTGTCCAGTTTAAGTCTGATATAATTCCTAGGTATTTAGTGGAGGTTACTGCCCTCACTTTCGATTGATTTATCTTGTAAACAAAGTTTAACGGATTTCTTTTCGTACTCATGTGGACGACTTCACACTTCTCATTATTTAGAGTCAACTGTCATTTTTACACCAAACTCATATCTTATTTAGGTCGTTCTGAAGTTGGTTTTGATCTTCAGATGACTTTAACCAGTCAAAAATCTGGGGCGATATTCCATAACCACGCAATTTGATTAAAAGCAGTTTGTAAGGTACGTTGTCAAAAGTCTTCTGGAAATCTAGAAATACGGAATCAATTTGAGATCCCTTGTAAATAGCACTCATCACTTCGTGTGACTAAAGAGCTATTTGTCTTTCACATGAATGATATTTTCAGCCGCGGCCGAGCGGTCGAGCGCATTGAGGCGCTATGCTGCGATGCGCGAGTCCGTTCCCCGTCGAGGGTTCCAAACCCCTCTCGGCCTTGGATGTTTGTGCTGTCTTTAGTATAAGGTAGTTCATAAGTAGTTCGTATGTTTAGAGACTGATGACCCCGCATTAAATCCCATCAGCTACACAAACATTTGAACATTTGTTTGAACGCTATTTTCTAAATCTGTGTTGACCATGGGTCAATACATCATTCAGTTCTAGATTATTCATAATATTTGAATACAGGATATATTCCAAAACCCTGCTGTAAATTGACGTCAGTGAAATAGGCCTGTAGTTTAATGGGTTACTCCTACTGCCTTTCTCGAATATTGATGTGATCTGTACAACTTTCCAGTCTTCTGGTACAGATCCTTCGCTGAGTGAGCTGTTGTATATGGCTGTTAAGTACGGAGCTATCGCATCAGCATAATCAAATAGAAATCTAATGGGTATACAGTCCGGCCCAGAAGACTTGTTCTTGTTGAGCGATTTCAGTTGCTTCACTACTCAGATGATATCTACTTCTAAGTTATTCATTTTGTTCGTAATTTGAAATATGGAATATTTGTTTCGTCTTCTTTGGTGAATGAGTTTCGAAAAGCTGTGTTTAGTAACTCTGCTTTACTAGCACTGTCATCACATAGTGAGGGTATTGTTTGTGTTTTGTCTCTAGTATATTTCACATATAACCAAAATCTCTTTGCGTTCTCAGTGAAATTGCGAGTAAGAGTTTCGTTATGGAAAGTACTAAAAGCACCTCGCATTGAAGTCCTCGCTAAATTTCTAGCTTCTGAGTAGGATCGCGAATCTGGGGATTTTGGATTCGTTTAAATTATGCGTGCCTTTTTCGCTGTTTTTGCAACACTGTCCTGACCTTTTTTTGTGTACCAAGGGGGATCACCATTCTCTTTTATTAATTTATTTGTTATAAAATTGTGAATTGCTGTCGATACTACTTCTTTGAAATGGAGCCACATTTGGTCTACACTCGCATTTAGGGTTTGGATTCAGTCGAAACTGTCTTTCAAGAAGCAATTTAGTGTATTTCTATCTGCTTTTCTGAACAAATATACTTTTTGTTTATTTTTGGTAACTTCGAAACTTTCGATATTCAATCTCGCTACGTCAGCCCGGTGTTCACTAATACCTGTATCTGTTTTGATGCTGGTTATGAGCTCAAGATTATTTGTTGCAAAGAGTGTGTTTTGACATCCATTTACAATTCTAGTTGGCTAATGGACTAATTGTTCGAAGTAATTCTCAGAGAATGCGTTGAGTACAATTTCACACGATGTTTTATGCGTACCTCCTATTTTGAAAATATAATTTCGCCAACAGATCGAGGGTAAATTAAAATCACCGCTTACTATTATTGTATGAGTCGGGTATGTGTTTACAATTTGACACAGGTTTTCTTTGAAATTTTCTGCTGTTGTATCTTCAGAGTCGGGATGCTTGTAAAAGGAACTAATTATTAACTTCTTACGGTTTTCAGGTACAACTTGTATCCATAATAGCTCACACGAACTATCAACTTTAACTTCGCTACGCGAAAGATTACTTTTGACGGCGACATACACGGCTACACCTATTTTGTTTAATCTATCCTTTCTGAACACAGTTAGATCTTTTGCAAAAACTTCGGCTCAACTTATTTCCAGCTAGAGACAACTTTCACTGCCTATAATTAGGTGTGTTTCGGTGCTTTCTATTAACTCTTGGAGTTCTGGTTCTTTCCCGACACAGCTACGACAATTTACAACTGTTATACCGATAGTTCCTACATCTACACTGTCAGTAAATACGTTCGCTCAATATCACTATTAAGAATATTGTTATTTTTTGTATGTAATTATACTTAAGCTATTTATTATTGTTGGTTTAGAGCATGATCTGGTACTCAATGAAGAAATGCAGGCATTCCCACAAAGCAGCAGTCCACATAATGGTCTCTTCCTGATGAATCTGACCTAGTGTTGCTCAGCTGCTACTCAATTGCAGCCAGAAATTGCACCTCAGATAAGTTCCTGCAGAAAACTGTCGTTTGCCAACACCTAAAGCGTGGCTGCAAGTGATTCAAAACGTGTGAATGTAGGTTAAGCTCCTGAGAGAGACTTTTATGTGGTTAGTGAAATACAGTGTGTTCAGGATCTTAGTACAAATGTATAGTATCTGTGAGATGGATGGGACCATTTGTGTGGTTCGATGACGCAGTACATACATAGATGACGAGTAAATACAAATTACGCAATCTGATTAACATTAGTACAAATTAGTGTGAGGCATATATGGTGAGGCAGTGTTTGAATTAAAAGTTGGTGGCTTACCTGTATACGTGAAACATTGAAGTGTGGAGAAAATAAATGTCTTGTACATTGCATTACTGATTGTTATAACTGTTTACTGTTAGCAGTCATACATTAGGGCTGTGTGCTATGACTTCATTACGTATTTATATCAGCTTAATGTTTTTGTAAAACAATTAGAGCGGTCTATAAGTGCTTGTAACCATCCAGCATAAAAATATATAACTGCAAACCTTATGGTAGTTACAATAGCCACATACTGTTCAGATAACTCTGACTTCTCCAGAATACAGGCTGTGAGTTTAATTTTAACCATAACTAATTTGGATGTACAATACTTTCACAATCACCTGTATGAACACTTTATAATATCGATAATATGATTACTAGTAATTTTATTGACTATTTGGCACATGAACGGACATACATTTTTCTTATATGTTTTTTATTTGACAACACTACTGTTAATCAAACCTGATAAGGCTAACAGCTTGATGAGAATGACGTTTCACATAACACACATATGCACTTGAATTTCACAAAGGCACTGCCAACAAGTAGCTAAAGGTTTCAATATGTAGCAAGAGCAGCAGCAGGGAGCGTCCAATGAGAACTGAGAGATCTCAGCATGTCAGAGCAACTACAGCTATACATACATGCACTGCCACTCCTTTCACTGCAATCCATGTATCTAAGGACTAGCTCTTTCGGGAACTGTGTTTGAAGACTTTACAAATGTATTTCTTGTAGGCATCAAGTGGAAAAAAATATCTGCCATATATGTGTGTTCTGGTTATAATCATTTATCTCCAGATGACCAAAATGTATGGTTATCAGTCCCTAGACTTACTAATTACTTAACCTAACTTACACAAACACACAGACACACACACACACACACACACACACACACACACACACACACACACACATGCTTGATGGAGGACTCGAACTTCCAGCAGGAACAGCCGCCCAGTTCGTAGCATGATGTCCTAGACCCGCAGCCATCTCCTTTTTGGAGATTTACCATATTTTTAACATAAAGTCGTGTAGCTTCATATAAATATCACTTTTTGCATACATTCTATATTAATATAGCATCTGGGTTGAACGAACTTCTTAATTTAGCGTATTATTGTGTCTTAAACCATGCAGGACAAGTATTATGTATTGGATTTGATGTTGTACAAAGATCGTACTAAGTGCGTCATTTCATTCCGGAAATACAGTCGTGGGAAATAATACAGGAAACCTTATATTGTACATAGAGAACAAAATACTATTTTTTTCATACTAAACCAGTGCTGAAATGTATTGAAAGACACTTTTTCTGTTAACAATTTATATCCAACTCACTTTTTGGAATTTGAGCTACTACTATACAGTGAAATGGCATCAACGAATTTCCTTTAGAACGTTTATAGGCATTACATTCTTTCTTATGTGTAACTCAGATTTATCGGATATAGAAATGTCTTTGAGACTCCAGTACGTCTCCCTCTGTTCATGTTTTTTTGTCACCTGTCTGTCACATTTGTATATTGAGTGACTTTTCTTAATAGATAAATGATATCTTCTCTCTTCCACGGAATGAGTGCCTACCTTTTTTTCCTTATTAAAGGAAGGCGTATATCCTTATCGTAGTATAGCCTGTTTGGATTATCTAGATTTATAGGATCTGAAAGTTTCGTTTCCACTATTTTAAAATATTTTTTTGACTTGAAGACTTAATTTTGCTTTCGAGAGGTATGGAACATTATTTTATTTCCTGTTATGTGTGTATAGAGAGTGCATATTACATGTGTCTGTGGATTAGTGAGTGTCCACTGATTATGTGAGGTGTACAAGGGGCAGGGGATCGACTTGAATCACATCAAATGCTACGCACGTAGTGGAGAGGTGGTTCTCGTGAAATATGTATTAATTCTTTCCGCAAGAAACTGTGTACAATTGCGAGATAAGTCGGTTAAATTAAGTAAAACATGTTTCACATCTTAAATATGGCTAAATCCTGCACAATAATATTTATCGTGGTTATGCAAAAGATCAGTTAATAACAAAATAGCCCCTCGATTGTTTCCTGAGGATAGATGACCAGATACACCAGTACAGAAAGTGTGGTCATCACCTCGAGGTATGGAAGCTTCCACGTGCAAGTGAGAATTGGTTAGCTTAGCTAAATAAGAGCAAGGTTGAGGGATCAGATTATTTTATTGAACTTCATATGGACATGTTGATTCCAGTAGTGAATCTTTAGACCATATGCATCACCATGGGTGTAATGTGAATGAATATTGTTGTACAAATTCTAGTACTTTCTTTTATTTAATTATTTTATTGTTATATTTTCTGTGTGATTCTATACATTCTGTGTTACATGCTGGTCTTAACCAGTAAAAAGTTTAAAAAAAGCGCCGGATGGGAGTAGCCGAGTGATCTGGGGTGCCACGTTGCGGACATGCGGCCTCCCGCGTCGGAGTTTGGAATCCTCCCTCGGGCATGGATATTTGTGTTGTCTTTAGTGTAAGTTAGTTCATAAGTAGTTTGTAAGTTTAGGGGCTCATGACCCCGCAGTTAAGTCCAATAAGCTTAACAAACAGTTGAACATAAAAAAATCGAAGGTGTGAGCACAGATTGACGTATTTACACTAAAAACGCATTTTTAGAAGTGTCACGTGAGAATAGGTGGGAGGGGGTCCAGAAAAAATCTCACGACATCTCATCAGGTGGGAAAGGGAGTTGAATAAACGCCAAAAGCAGCTCACAGTAATGGACACACCCCTAGAGCCGATTTTTATGTGACAGAATGTTTAGAGCTTCTTTCTAACATTTGAACTGCCATTAAGCATGGAAATATCTTTTGATAGACATTGTTTACGTGTAAAAGACTCCTGTGAAAATTTGTTTATTTACTACTTTTTCAACAATTTCAGGTGTTATTCTGTTAGACTTGTAAATATTTAATTCTGATATGACAATCGTTTATTTACGAAAACAGTGTGATATTCGATATAAACCTCACATTTTTGACGATATTAGAATTATTTAACATGAATATCTGTCATTAAACGTGCAAGTATCTGTTTAGTGTATTACTGGGTCTTAAACCTTGCAGTAAAATAGATTTATTTTTCTGTGTTACAAAGGAGTGTGCCACTTTTAATGTAGGTTAGGTTGATACACGAACGACCAAGAACCAGTGTCCCATTTGAAATGCCATAGTGACATTTAACTAGCATCATAAACACGGGAAATAAATGAGTAAACCTTGCAGTGTACACAGAGAACAAGATACGATAATTTTTTACATACTAACCCAGTGCTGCCATTTCTTGTTGACAGGATTTGGCTCATAAGCTTATATTCTTCATGACAACGATTTTTGTTAAGCTTACTTATAGAATTTCACTTATTATTGAGCATGGGAATGGCATTTACAATTTCCTTTATAGAGTTTAAAACCATTACGATTTCTTTTAATAACTGTAGCATTAATGTCATACAAATCTAGCGTTGTCAACTCTAGAACAGAAGTTTAGGCTTTCAGATTACATTTTGAATGGCAGCAATGTACTATATTTTTAGCCCGTTTTGTAGAAAGTTCAGGTGTTATTTGCATGATAAGTTTCTTTAGGGAATTTATTGGTATTAATTTTACTATAACATTGTAGTAGTTAATATAAACATTTTACCAAAGCTGTCACCTGTTCACAGGTTTGGCGAGGTAGAACCTCAGTGCTGCCATTTGCTGTTAGAATTGAGCAAACGAGAGGTCACACTACGACGCAACGACGAACCTGGGTGCATGAATGAAAAAAACGTTATGTTTTCGGATGAATCCAGGTTCTGTTTACAGCATCATGATGGCCGCATCCGTGTTTGGACATCGCGGTGAACGCACATTGGAAATGTGTATTCGTCATCGGCATACTGGCGTTATCACCCGGCGTGATGGTATAGGGTGCCATTGGTTACACGACTCGGTCACCTCTTGTTCGCATCTATAGCACTTTGAACAGTGGCCGTTACATTGTTGTAGTCACTCAGGGATCGAGAAGTGGCTGCACGATCCGTTGAATCCATGCGGATAAGATGCCTGTCATCTCGACTGCTAGTGATACGAGGCCGTTGGGATCCAGCACAGCGCTCCGTATTGCCCTCCTGAACCCACAGATTCCATATTCTGCTAACAGTCATTGGATCGAGACCAACACTAGCAGCAATGTCGCGGTACGATAAACCGCAATCGCGATAAGCTACAATCCTTTATCAAAGTCGTGATGGTACGCATTCCTCTTCCTTACACGTGGCATCACAACAACGTTTCACCAGGCAACGCCGGTCAACTGCTGTTTGTGTATGAGAAATCGGTTGGAAACTTTCCTCACGTCAGCACATTGTAGATGTCGCCACCGGCGCCACCCTTGTGTGAATGCTCTGAAAAGCTAATGATTTGCGTATCACAGCATCTTTTTCTTGTTGGTTAAATTTCGCGTCTGTAGCACCTCATCTTCGTGGTGTAGTAATTTTAATGTCCAGGAGTCTATAGTGTCAAAAGTCATCGCTGGATTCAGTCCGAATTTAATATTAGCTGACGACTTTGAACCACTATAACTTCCACCCTCTTACAGCCGACAACACGGAACTGTTATGGTGTACAACGAGGGCGTTTTTACTACTACAACACAATGAGACAGTTAGTGTCCACTGTGTTGTTATTGATGAAAAGCAAAATATTGATACGCACATGTAGAATTTTATATAACTCGGTAACATTCAACTCCCATATCTTTCACCCCCTTATCATTATCAACCCTCTACCACCATAGTACACAGTAGGAGACAGATACCTACTACCACATACAAACACTATTCGTTTGCGATGTGTCGTTTTGGCTGCAGAGTTAAATATAGACACAAACAATTTTTATATACATTAAGATTAAGATAAGATAAATTGTACTCTTAATAAGGATCAAGTTCTGGAAACCTTTTTTGGTGATGGGAATAAGTATTGCTTGTGAAATCTTGGATGGCTGGAAATACGGGCTCCGTGAAAAGAGATGAAGAGTGAGGCCGTAACAGACCTCTCGCACTACGCCGGCACTCTGACTGCAGAAGTACAAGGCCAGGCGAACAACGCCACATGCCGCTACGTGAATTCGCTGAACCAGCAATAGAGCCAACCCAGAAGTGTCTGCTCGAGGCGCGTGTCTTCTGGGAAAGTGCTAGGGTTTGATATGAAAGATTGCACGTGGGCACTAGAAAGATAGCTACGCTTGAGATGGTATGTCCTCAGTTTCGTCGAAGCCGCTGTGACGGCAGTCACTCCCCGTGGCAAGCAAAGATTTCTGCGTCGTTTTCCCGCGCGAGGGTAGAGAGAAGCCGTATGATTCGCCAGAAACGTGTATCCATGCGCGAAGTCCACTCAGGACAATGTCAACGCATCTTAATGGCTGCCTCACATTTGAGCCACTACTGTTGGACAGTGAGATGTGGGGGAGGGGGCGGAATTTTGGGGAGAGTAAATTTTCTTCGTGATGGAAGAGAGGGGATCGCCACTAGCTGTGGCAGCGTTCGGTGGTGTTTAGGAGGGCTCCACGGAATGTGGTGTGAGACGGGAGCTGTAACTAGTCTATTTTTCATACTAACCTTGTGTTACTGTTTCTTTCTCTTTACGCTAATTATTGAAATATGTAACATTTTTCCCTGTAGATCTTTCTTTATTTTGATTTCTGTGCCTTTGGGGACACATCAGGCGTGATGGGCTCCTGGGATTGTAGTACATTCTATGTTTATATAAAAATTTCGGGATTAAAAAAAAAGTGGTTTTACGTTTTGGGTACGGTCAGGCCGCGCAGAGACGCTCTTGGAGGTCTCCTCCTCCCACCAACTTTCGCTCGCTTTCGGGGAAGGACGAGAGGGGCTAGTTTGCCGCCCGTCACTTGCCGTGAGCTGCGGCAGAGCGCGAGGAGACTCTAACTCCTGTCTGAGCGTTCGAAGTGTACCTCGGACCTCGGGAGAATCCATTCGAGCGTCCGAAGTGTACGGATCTCGGGAGACACGCAATACTCCGTTTAGATTTTATTCTTTTGAGATCTGCCTGTTTACTCTGGGGAGCTTAGGGCTAACGATAATTTCAAGCCCCTGTGGAGCCAATCTAATAGCATTCTGTTTTCAAAACCTCCGACCTTTGACTCAGGCAGTCATTTTTGTGTCTCAATATTTTAACATTTGTAAACAATACCATTATCTGTTTTACATAATAGGAAATGTCATCTGATTTAATTATAATAAATTGATTTTGAGCAGATCATCTTTCATTTTAGAACATTCCTTTTTCACTATTGGAGGGGAAACAGAATAGTTAAATTACCCAGTTTACCAATAATTTTTCAAGTAATTTTTTTTTGTTTGGTACAACTGATACATTGCAATAGAGTAGGAATATTTATTATATGTTTGAAAATATGATCACATCACAGCTGATCAGTAACATTTTAATGTTCCATATTTTGGAAAAATATGGTGGCGACCCAAGATAATTAATTGCTGTCATATATATATTAACTAACGACATTGTTCACACTTGGCGACTCCTGCCATAGAAATAAGGACATAGTTCACGGTGGTAGCCTTAGGAAATTCCTTTTATTGAGCAAGAGCACCACCAGGTGCCTGTTTACTTGGGTGCTAACTACTATAATGTTCGGAGATTTAGGCGAGTCTGTTTTGAGTCCTGGAACCGCACCTGCGACCAGCAGCTTGTTTTGATTTGACGAATCCTTTTTAGTCTCGTCAAGCTACATTTTCTTTGTCTGAACACCAACTCTGAGACATTCGTTGTATCCTTAGACACTTAAGAGTAATAAATAACTCAAAATGGAATATGACCACACATTCAGTGGACGTGTTTCACTATTAATAATAATGTCGAGGATGTGTAATGCACAATAAACAGTGTAATTTGGAAAATAAAAGCTTCATTGGTGCTTACAAATTCAACATACCTGACGCCGTTACATCATCTCCAAGAAACGGAGATAACAGCCACAGTATTGAAAAACAAGAGGTTAGTGCACTCTTTGTTTATTTTATAGATACGTTTTTCCCAACTGTTTCATTTGTATACTTTTACATCAGATGAAAATCAAATCCAGTATTGTGACGTTCTGAGTAAATGAACATTAACTTGAGAACAGGGTATTTTTAAAATTTAGTCCTCGCATCAAGTGTTGTACAGTGCACAAGTGGTTATTCGACTTAAACTCCAATAATTACAAAGTACCATTTTGAAGTTCATAGCTTACAGCGGAGTCCTTGATGTCTCTCGCAAAAACTCAGTCCCAGCAGACAGCACCGTCCAGCCACGCTCCCATAACATTAAAACTCCAATCATCACTGACTCTTAATAGCCTGTCCAATGAAATTACTTTTTGGGGACGCTACTACATTCCCCGCCTTCTTCCCACACGCCTCTCCTCGCTCAATCCCTAGAGTTCACACATGGTAAAAAATTGCCGTTGATAGCACACGTTGTTCACATACCTACCTTATCTCCGAGAAAAATGGACTCGCCCGTCCCACGTCACCGGCGTGCGCACAATCAAGAGAAACACAGTCACCTGTGAACGAGCGGCCTAACGTAACGGTGGCACTATGTTTTCGAAACGGGAACAATGGAACTGGACCCAGATTGAATGTGTCAGAGGTCGTACAGTACGACAGTGCCATCAAGGTCTTCAAGAGGCGTGCGGGTAATCGGCATGCCCGAGGGGGGATTCGAACCCCCGACCGTAGTGGCCGTGCAGACCGTGACTGAAGCGCCTACGTCCCCTCGGCCACCGTGGTCGGCTAGGGAGACATGACCATCCCAATAAAATAAGAGAAATCAGATCGGAAACGGAACTATTTAGGTGTTATTTCTTCCCACGCGCTATTAGAGAATGGAACGGTAGAGAAAAGTTATGAAAATGGTTAATGAACCCTCTGCCAGGCACTTAAATGTGATTTGCAGAGTATCTATGTAGATGTAGATAAAAGGAAACCTATACCTGCAGATCCAAGTGTGTAAGAATAGAGACCAAAACGAGATGGTGCAATAAATCCCCAGAGTTAGTACACGTTGGAAAAAACTGCTCCGTGGAAGTTCTACGAATTCCTTCTGAGCAGTTGAAAAGACAGAAACAGGAAGCCCGTTAGTGGCGGCGGCCCAGAAAAAGAGTGGAGACCGTTTCCGGAGCTATCGCGCCCCGTCGTTTCTTCCGCGATGCAGTGGCAGCCAGTTTTCCGGTTGGCGGGAGATAACCTCCGGGGCACCCTGGAGGGTCATTAGGCAAACAAGACGCGCGCTGATGGTGCGGGGGCGGCCGGAAACTCGCCCCCGGCCCGCCCCCGCCTCCGCCCCCGCCCCCGCCTCCAGGCGTAACAAATCGGCGCCGTCCCGGCCCGACGGCTGATACAGAGTGGCGACGTCCGGCGCCGCGACGCCCCCTGATGGATGGCGGGCCCCGCCCACCGCCGCCACCCCGTGACGTCACGATCGGCATAATTAGCCGCGGAGTCCGGAAGAGCCGGGCACTTTCTTCTCGCGTGCGGCCGCCGTGATGGATGGGGGGAGGAAGCTGTTGTCGATACGAGGCGATCGCCGCCGCTCTTAAGCGTGACCTCCGCTGCCGGCAGCTCAATCTGTCTGCAAGATTAACTCCCAACGGAAACATCTCTTTTGCCCGCGACTATTTTGTCACATGCCTAACGCATAGACCGTTTCTTCTATCCGTATAAATAACTTGTTAGACAATGACTCCGATGCTAGACGGCATGAACAAGCAAAAATTCTCTCTCTCTCTCTCTCTCTCAAAAATGTTCAAATGTTTGTTAAGCTTATGGGACTTAACTACGGGGTCATCCGTCCCTAAACTTACAAACTACTTATCAACTACCTTATACTAAATACGGCACAAATATCCATGCCCGAGGGGGGATTCGAACCCCCGGCCGTAGTGGCCGTGCAGACCGTGACTGGAGCGCCTCAGTCCCCTCGGCCACCGCGGCCGGCTCTCTCTCTTTGTGTGTGTGTGTGTGTGTGTGTGTGTGTGTGTGTGTGTGTGTGTCACACTCACACACATAAACACACACACACACACACACACACACACACACACACACACACACCTACCCACCCACACCACAGAGTAACATATACAGAGAAGCAGCCCCCCCCCCTAAACCACTGTCCTACGCTCCCCTCGTAGTTCTGTAAGATGCTAGTAGGTCTCAGTCGGTTCCCTAGCTTAGTACTGGTACTGCACACTAGAGGCACTTCTCAGGGCGCCTCTCACACGTCAGAGGGTAGCGTGGAGGGGAGGCAGAGGGGAGAGTTCGTGCCGCCTGCCATGAGGCCACGGCTGTGTCCAGCTTGCTAGCGTTTGAGGCGAGGTGGTGGTGGGGACAGCCGCTACCTGCCGCCTGCTCTGGCCAGTTTAAAGGCACAGACAAATATATACAGATAGGAAATCTCCATAAAGGCCCGGTCCCACACTAATGGGTGGGGGCGGGGGGTGCTGAAGCAGTTCCGTAAGATGTCCCGTGATGGCGCTGTGGTCAGAAGCACCCTTTAAACTGGCCAGAGCAGGAGGCAGGTAGCAGCTGTCCCCACCACCACCTCCCCTCAAACGCCAGCAAGCAGGACAGAGCCGTGGCCTCGTGGCAGGTGGCACGAGCTCTCCCCTCAACCTCCCCTCCACGCTACCCTCTGATGTGCGAGAGGCACCCTCAGTAGTGCCTCTAGTGTGGTCTACCGGTACTAAGCCAGAGAACCGCCGGACACCTGCTAACATCTACGAGGGGAGTGTAGGACAGTGGTTTAGGGGGGGCTGCTTCTCTATATATGTTACTCTGTGTTAAAGGCTGCTTCTGACTGCAGCGCCATCATGGGACATCTTACGGAACACTTCAGCACGCCCCGTCCTGCACCCCTTACGGAGGTTTCCCGTCTGTATATATTTTTCTGTGTCCCCGCCCCTCCCCCCCGCCCCCCCCCCCCCGCACAGGGTGAATCTAAATTCGCGCAACGTGTTTCCTCACACGCTAGCTATAAAAAAAAAATTTCACACAAAATTGTGTCATGCGCATATTTCCGGCATTAAATGGACGTCGAAAATTGAGGTGGGTGTGTCTGCCATACGTCAGTGTGTTTCAGAATTATACTACTACACCAACAAACTTCTAGGGGTTGTGGGAGGTGTCTTGAGAACAAAGTGAGCATAGAAACCCATGCCCGGAAACGTCATCCAATGACGCTACAGAGCGTCGAAGTTGCTGGAGGGGATGTCTAGTGGCAGGAGCTGATGCCTGTAACTTGGACTCTCCGTAGCGTCGTTTAATGGCTTTTCCGGACATGGGTTTCCATGCTATTTTGTTCCTCAAGACGCCTAATACATCCCTTACAAATTTGTTGGAGTATTGTGAAACACATTGACGTATGGCACACACAGGTATCTCAGGTTTTGACGTCCATTTACTGGCGGAAATATTAGCAAGATGAAGTTTTGTGGGAGACATTTTTTATTGTGAGGAATCTCTCTGTGAAGCCCGAGTGCGCAAATTTAGATTCACACTGGATATATCGTACTGAAAGAGTAAGATAATTGGTATATCCTAGAATTAAGCGGTAAACCCCAAGATTTTGCATCGCGGTATGGTAAAAGTCCGAAATTATATGCACAGATTTCGAACTTTTATCAAGAGACATTAGTAAATGTTAGGATTTACTAATGCAAACTGGTAAAAGCTGAAGCGAAATCTTCGACCTCCATCGTACAGGTTCATACTAGTTTCATTGTTGCCAATTCTGTGTTCAGGTGGTCTTAACAGTTTGTATGCGTAAATCCTTAGATTTACCAACGTCTCTTGGTAAAACTACGGTCGGGGGTTCGAATCCCCCCTCGGGCATGGATATTTGTGCCGTCCTAGTTCGTAAGTAGTTCATAAGTAGTTTGTAAGTTTAGGGACTGATGACCCCATAAGCTTAACAAACATTTGAACATTTTCTTGGTAAAAGCTCGAAATCTATCCATATAATTAGAAATTTCGGACTCTGAGCACACCGCGAAGGTAAATCTTTGGTTTGACCGGTTAATTCTTACTACACTTGCACCACAAATATTGCGAAAACGGAAAGTGCAATTAATGTGCGGTTTTCACAGAATGGATTGGTAGTCAAGGACTCGTATTGTTAGCCAATAAACAGATTGTAATATACTTAGAAAGTGTTTTTTATGCAAACATACAATTTTTCAAATGGAACTATGGTTGAAACTTCCTGGCAGATTAAAATTGTGTGCCGGAACCGGGACTCGAACCTGGGACCTTTGCCTTTCGCTGGCAAGCACACTACCGACTGTGCTATCCCGACATGACTCACGATGCCGCCTCACAACTTTATTTCCGCAGTACCTCGCCTCCTATTTTCCAAACTTCACAGAAGTTCTCCTGCGAAACTTGCAAGACTAGCACTCCTGGAAGAAAGGATAAGGTGGAGACATGGCTTAGTCACAGCCTAAGGGATGTTTACAGAATGAAACTTTCACGCTGCAGAGTGAAAGTTTCATTCTGGAACTATGGTTGTTTCTATCATTCATTGAATTTTTGACACCAGCTGTGTACAAAGAATTTTGAATGACATTTTCATCGCGTTTAGTTTGGCAGCTACAACCATTCAAAGTTTTTGGGGTGGTGGCTACGACGGCGTAGCTGATTGGCAGGTGGCCATGAGACAGTGGGCCGTGTTCCAGGCGCTAGCCACTCGCCCAGTCAGCTATTTCAGATGGGATAGCCTTGGTAATACTTCAAGCTTTTCTCAACTGAAATAGGTACTGGCAGAATTAAAGTTGTGCGGCGGGATAGTGAGTCGTGTTGCGTTAGCTCACTGGTAGAGCGCTTGCCCGCGAAAGACAAAGGTCCCAGATTCGAGTCCCGGTTCCGGCAGACAATTTTAATCTGCCAAGAAATTTCATATAAGCGCACACTCCACTGCAGAGTGAACGTTTCATTCTGGAAACATCCCTTAGGCTGTGGCTAAGCCATGTCTTCACCATATCCTTTCTCCCATGAGTACTAGTCTTGCAAGGTTCGCAGGAGAACTTGTGTGAATTTTGGAAAGTAGGAGGCGAGATACTGGCGGAATTGAAGTTGTGGGGCGGGCTCGTGAGCCGTGTCGGGATAGCTCAGTGGTAGAGCGCTTGCCCGCAAATGGCAAAGGTCCGAGGTTTGAGTCCCGGTTCCGGCACCCAATTTTAATTTTCCAGGAAGTTTGATATCAGCACACACTACGCTGCAGAGTGAAAGTTTCATTCTGGAAATAGCTGTCATTTATATTTTGCTTATTGTGTTCACATTCTCTGTGTGTGCGCTAATATCACTACATTATGACATTATGTGTTACCGGTTTTAAGTACTATGTGTGGGTCTCAGATGTTGCACTGTATCTTGCGATGTTTGTAATGGGCTATAATGCTGTGACATGGTGTGTTTTATTATTAGTTCACCTGGCATTAGTACATCTGGCTGATATCCTTTCAACATATACGTATTATTTCAGAATCGGACACTGGCAATGAAAGTACTATGCCAGTTGCTGCTGCAAGGTCCTGACAAACTCTGAAGCGTTCGCAGCCCTCAAGTGGAAGTGGGAGAAAGCGTGTTAGACACGCAGTGAGGGGAAATTATGAATTGGATGGCAGAGATGGTCCCAAATACTATCCCAATTTATAGTGGTGCACGGAAACAGGTTTCAAGAGTGCAGCCATATCGCCGACTTGTAGAGTGTGCTCAGAGAGGGGCAAGAAAGAAGTAAGAATCGCCAGAAGGAAGGATACTTCATCCAGTGTGCAGCATGCAAAGTGGGTTATGTGTCCAGCCCTGCTTCCAGCTATACCACTCAGAACTATTTACACTAAAAACCGTTTACTGATGTTTAATATTCATGATCTTTGCATTTAATTACATAAACATTGCCATTTTATTAATAAATAGCTTATAATAAGGAAAAACAACTTTTCCTACAGCGTTTATTGTTTTGATTGTTGTAATGATGGTTTACAAAGCACGGCAATGTACCTCCAAGTATTTGAAGAGGAAATAATAAGGTTTATTCCTGACAAAGAAAAGTATGTTGATGATTATTCCTGAATCTATAAGAAAAGGACGAAATACTGCAAAATGGCCAGCAGTGAGGGTAGAAGGCTGAGAAAGGGGGCTGGCACTGGGGATAGTCGATTCGCATATATGGCTTGCATTCAAAGTGTTATGAGGGGCGACCACTTCGAAGGACACTAAGTGTAGCTCATAGTTCATCTACGTTAATGGTATAGAGCTGTTTACCTAATTTTATTGTCAGGGGTTGTATTTTCTCCAGGTATTTATAATAACTTTTGTTTGCACCCTGTTTGAACCAACAGAATGTATATCTCTGCCGTATAGTGAGATCTGTTGGCCACCTTCCTATCACAACTCATAGACCCTATGAACAGATGTTGCACTGACCCTTCGTAGTTGTGTGTCACGTAAGGCTGGTTGCACACACACCGATTTTGGACGGCCGGTAAAATATCGGCCGTCCACATTCCAGCAGAGGAACATTGCAGGGCATTGGAGCTTGCACACTGGCCTGCCTCGGACCGTCACTGGAAGAAAGCCGGTCAGCTGCTGGCGACTGCTACTGCAGACCAACGGCGCCGGGTCGGTGCCGGACGTACAGTAGAGAGGCGCAAGTGGGCAAATAGCAGCTTGCAAATGTTCAAATGTTTGTTAAGCTTATGGGACTTAACTGCCGGGTCATCAGTCCCTAAACGTACAAACTACTTATGAATTAACTTACACTAAAGACGACCCAAACATCCATGTCCGAGGGGGGATTCGAATCCCCGACCGTAGCGGCCGTGCAGACTGTGACCGGTGCGCAGCAGACCGCTCGGCCACTGCGGCTGGCCTGCAGCTTGTGCACGCACCGATCTTTACCGGCCGTCCTCCACGCACAGTTCCCGCTGTCACTTCTCGCCATACTGTCGACGTAGCGCATATAGGACTAAAATGTAAAAATATTGATTCTGTATACAATAAATTACAAATATTTCAACTTTCGTCCTTTCCAGGTACTGAATGAAATTCAATGGCGAAACAAAAATTGCATGGCACAATAGGACTGCCGGCCGCGGTGGCCGAGGGGATTGAGGCGCTTCAGTCACGGTCTGCACGGCCACTACGGTCGGGGATTCGAATCCCCCCTCGGGCATGGATATTTGTGCCGTCCTAGTTCGTAAGTAGTTCATAAGTAGTTTGTAAGTTTAGGGACTGATGACCCCGTAGTTAAGTCCCATAAGCTGTACAAACATTTTAACATTTTTTGAACAATAGGACTCGTACTCGGTTTATGTGTGTGTGTGTGTGTGTGTGTGTGTGTGTGTGTGTGTGTGTGTGTGTTTTTAATTTTATTTTCCTTTTTTATTCTTCGGGCCGGCCGCGGTGGCCGAGCGGTCTGCGGCGCGCCAGTCACAGTCTGCACGGCCGCTACGGTCGGGGATTCGAATCCCCCCTCGGGCATGGATGTTTGTGTAGTCTTTAGTGTAAGGTAGTTCATAAGTAGTTTGTAAGTTTAGGGACTGATGACCCCGTAGTTAAGTCCGTTAAGCTTAACAAACATTTGAACATTTTATTCTTCGGGTAGATTGTTTCATTGTTTTATGATGTTATTGTGATCTTCGCTTTCTTCTATTATGGAGGGTGGCTAGCCCTCTGAGCGATCGGCTCTACAGAAACATATCTAGCCCTGTCCAAATCTTCAACCTATCGCGTACTGGTGTCCATTATCCTATTTTTCGCAGCTTTGTCTGCATTTCCGCATGGGATCAAACTCTTTCTACGCCCACAAGGAAATGGTCATTTGCCTGTTTCAGGCATGCCTTTGCAATGGATTAAATGATTAAGAGATTAGGTAGTAGAAGCACGAACAGTTTTGTGGAACAAAACTTTGGACCCGTTTGAAGATAGAAATGCGACTAGAGATACAATGAGATAACTTTCCTAGGAAACTGAATGAGGGTTTTGAGGAAATGCGGAGCAAAGGAAAAAATTCATTTCGTAACTAATATACGGTGATATACATGATACATGTGTATCATGTCAGCAATATTTGTCATAATACTATGCAAAATCGTTTGGGATTCAATAATTTATGTTAGGCATCAACTTCACTCGACCACGACAGCCAAGCGACTGCTCGTTTGACCGGTAAAATGCCGACGTGTGTGCAAGCAGCGCTGCACCTGTTAAAATATCGGCCGATATTTTCCGGCCGTTCAAAACCGGTCTGTATGAAACCAGCCTAACGGAAGCAGCGGAGTACCGGCTCGGCGGCACTTGTTTCCACCTGCATCCCCCACGAAGCTCGCTGCGCCCCCTGTAGACAACACGTCCCAACTTGCGGGAGGCGCCCTTTAAACCTCTTTCGGCGGACGCCTGCTCTGCCATTCTCTGTCCTCTCCATCTGCTCCGCTCCCCCCCCCCCCCCGTCCTTTTCCCCCTTTCGGTCGACCCGCAAATCCTCCTTTCCGACCGGAATTAATTACGTGAATTATTAAACATCAGAAAGGGGCGTTCCGAATTCTCTCAAGATCCAACTTTGCTCTCCAGATAGAGCGCGGAAATTCCTGGCATAGTTAGGATTTGGAGCGTTCAGTCATTCTGCGGCATGTGGCTGCACACAGTGGATTTAATATGTATCTGAAACTGTCACACAATTCTAAATTAAGTTGCACCCCATGAATAGAGGCTAGTGCAAGCAAATACAGCTTAGAAATATGGGGTGTTTCACGAAATAGTAAATATTTCAGGTAGTGGTAGTATAGACGATTTGAAATACAAATACCTCATGACCTATGACTAACTTTCATTGAGTATAGATATACAGCTTTTAATCTATATCTATAAATGTGAATGTCTGTTCGGTGTACGTTTATCACGTCCGAACGACAAGACATAAAGAGCTAAAAATTTGTACAGTTACTAATGTCTATCCGGGAAGACTTTAGGCACGGTTTTATGGCGATCGGATAGCCATTTATCTATATATAATAATGTGAATGTCTGTTTGGTGTACGCGTATCACGTCCGAACGACAAGGCACAGAAACTTAAATATTTGTACAGTTACTAATTTATACCTGAGGAAGGTTTTAGGCACGGCTTTATAACGATCTGATAGATATTAGGTAATTTGAAGAATATAACGCGAAATGTGGAACAATAATTACTCTTAGAAAATTATATTTACTCTTTGAAAATGGTTTTATTGGTTGCAATATTGCTTGAGGGTTGATAATGATAAAAGGGTGGGGTACATTGGGATGGAAAGATATCGGTGTTTATAAAATTCTACGTGTGTGTGTGTGTGTGTGTGTGTGTGTGTGTGTGTGTGTGTGTGTGTTAATATTTCGCTCTCCAGCGAAAACTACAGAACGCAAACGAATGTTCTGTGTGTAATTATTGTCAAAAGTCTCCCGTTGTACACCATAGCAGTTCCATGCCGACAGCTATAAGGGGGTGGAGGATATGGTGGTTGAAAGTCGTTAAATTATAAAAAAATTCGGACTGAAGGCCAGCGATGACGTTTGCAACTCTATAGCAAGGAGGTTACATACAGGGAAACGTGATGACACAGACCATATCTTTGGTCTATGCGTGCTACAATGTCTTCAGCTCTTTCTCTGTAAGTAAAAGGAAATATAAGAATAAATAAAGCAGTAAAAAAGAAATTTCTCTTAATACATCTCTTTAAAAAATCGAGTGATCGATCTATGATATTATTACAATCATTATTGTTGAATTTCGTGATTGGATTCTCCGAAATGAGTGCATTTTTACGTGTGATTTGATCTACACTACTTACTTTCCTCATAATGTTCATTAACCAACCAACACGCGAGCGGAGCGGGTTTAAGCTAGTATAAAATAGAAACAAATGAAAACATATTCACTGGTTTTTCGGTGGATTATTTGTAGAACATCATCATGATGAAGTAAAACAACAATTTCGTTTATGTTCTGCAAGTTCTAAAGTCGGAATATTGCTTTATAAGCCAAGAACCCGCTAAGCAAATAAAAATAAACCTATAAAACATGCAAAGAATTGTGAGTTTATTTCAAAATGATGATATTCTACCAAGAATCGATGGAAGAATCAGTGAAAATGTCCTCATTTGCCTTTGAATTAAGTTTGTTGTGTTATACGAACACTTGTATCTCTGAATACATTGTTTCGCGGAAAGTCATGTTGATAAAATTTTCTCGGGCTTCCAGCCGTGTCGTAAGGTTTATTGTCCACGACGTTTCGGCCGAGATCTCCTCGGTCATTTTCAAGTGGTTGACTATCCAATGACTGCCGGCTGTGACATGACCATAAACGGCAATGTTTGGATCGCGTGCCTTTCGCGCCCGCTTCAACTTTCCGATCGCCGGCTTCCAAGCCGTGCTCAGTTGCAAGCCGCCGTCTCTATTAAGAGTATTGTCAGCTATATTGATCTCAATTGCCTCTTTTATTACTCTATCCCAGAAACCGTTCGTTCTTATAATTATGAATCTCCCCTCAAACGCAGTACGATGTCTGTTTTCAAACGTATGCTCCACAACTGCTGACTTTTCGGGATAATGTAAACGACAACATCGTTCAACACAGCGCTGTTCAGTAGTGCGCACTGTTTGTCCTATATAAAACTATACACAATTACAAGGTGTTTTATATACTCTCGGTGTTCTTAGGCCTACATCATCCTTAGCAGGTCTCATCAACTGACGTATTTTTGAAGGAGCCCAGAAGACCGAGTTGATATTGTGTCTCTTAAGGAGTCGGCTAATCTTTCCAATGATTGAGCCACAAAACGGCAAAAAGGCAAGTTTCTTTGAGTCCTTCTCGGGGGTCTTCTGCTTATGTGTCTTCGGGAAGATAGCTTTCGTAATCTGGCGGTTGCTGTAGCGCGACTTGGAGAAGAGCAAGCGGGGGCCCGAATGGACTGCGCAGTCCGAGGTAGAAATTCGTCGTACTGCGCATGACGTCACCGCCGAAGCACGCGGCGGCAGTTGTAGCGGTAGTTTCTTGTTTCGTTTATTCGTGTGTTTTACGACAGAAAATTCGATTAATATGTTAATGATTCGTTTGACATTTTAAATTCTCCCAGAATCGTTGACAAAAAGACATTAGCAAGTGCCTTTGGAACAAACGAGCAGCTCCAAAAAACAATTCTCAGCATAAGGTATTTGTGCTGTGAAACAATACAGATCGGAAACCAAAGGAAGGTGTTACCATTTCAGAAAAGGACTCTTAATGTCAATTAATTCTTTATTTGGCCTTCATTCTGAACTTTTGTCACTAGGCATTAAGTGTATATTAACCCGCGACAACATGCACCTTTAATAGTTACGCTATAGATTGCATGTATAGCATTTTTCTGACAGTCAAAGAACAGTTTGTAATGTACTTAATATGTCTAAATAAGTGTTTCTAGTTGCGTTTATAGCACAAACATTTGACTATTTAAAATTGGTAACAAGCCGATAGTTTTAAAATTACTGTGAGCAAAATCCTAACGCGCAAGTCCTCGCGGGTTAACAGCACGGCTAAACCAGGAATGTCTTAAAAATTTGTTTTCACAGATTAGAGGTATTGGCCATTTCTATCAGCATCCTCTCCCAAAAGAAGTAAAACATCGGCTGCGTTTATTGCTTCTGGGAAAGAATGCTCAAGACATTCCACTGTCTAATACTTCGTCTGTGAGACAGGAAGAAGATTCACAACAATTTCTGTCGTCTAGTCAGCTGTGTGGAATTTTGCCGGAGATGTCTGAAGCTATGACCATGCCAGATGGGGAAGCGGAGAGGCAGGACATAAGTTTTAGTTGTGAGGCTCCTGCACCATCTGCTGTGACACATGTTAAATGCGCAACTGAAGGATTCAAATATCTGGCAGGCTACATTGCACGCCGTGCTGCGAAATATGAGATCTCACTGGAGGGTGGCCGGCCGCGGTGGCCGAGGGGACTGAGGCGCTCCAGTCACGGTCTGCACGGCCACTACGGTCGGGGGTTCGAGACCCCCCTCGGGCATGGATATTTGTGCCGTCCTAGTTCGTAAGTAGTTCATAAGTAGTTTGTAAGTTTAGGGACTGATGACCCCCTAGTTAAGTCCCATAAGCTTAACAAACATTTGAACATTTGAACTGGAGGGTGTCGTCTAGTGAACTACTTTGTCCTCCTCGAAGACACCTCGCAGAATACGGGTGGATAGAATTTCTATCACGAGGAGGTTTGTTAGTGCCGTCTGACTAGTGGATGCGGCAGATCTCAGAGTTTGAGCTGCTGTTCAATGAGATTAACGGAAGCGACACACTTAAAAATAAAAATTTCTATGAGGTTTGCCGACAATTTCGCAGAAATATCTTCATGTGGCGCCGGAGGTCATTAAAATATTCTTAAGGACCGAATTTTTATTCGAGTGCGCTACATCAACATGAAGCCGAAGAAAGAGAAAGCAGCGGCATCACAGAGGCGAAAATAACGTCAGTGGCATTCTTCGGCTGTCGGAAGAATTTAACGAGGTATGTAACTGCAATAAGCAATGCGTAAACAGTTAACGCCACAGTGGAGTAGCCGAGCGGTCTGAGGCGCCTTGCTGCGGAGCGCGCGGTTGCTCGCCGTCGGAGGTTCGAGTCCTCCCTGGGGCATGGGTGTGTGTGTTTTCCTTAGGTTACTTTACCTTAGTTTAAGTAATTTGTAAGCTGTGGACTGATGACCACGCAGTTTGGTCCGATGGATTTACAAACATTTGAAACAGTTAACTTTTCTGTGTTTAGTGTTGTTCTACGTGACGGCGCAGCGCCGCTTCGCGTCCCTCGCTAGCAGTGCTGCTTCGCCGCTGACGTCATTTCAACGGCCAATAGCAGGTCGTTTCGCTTCGGGCCCAACCTTTTAAAGAATAACCTTGGAGAAGAGGATATGATGCTCAGCTTTGATGTGGTATACTTGTTCACAAACGTCCGTGTCAAGGACTGTATAGCTGCTCTCCCAGCTATTCGACGGCACTGTTGTGGATTTATTTAAGCACACGCTGACATCCTGGTGTTTCCTGTATGGTGGAGAATATTTTAATCAAACTGATGGCGTCTCGATGGGAAGCCCATTAGCTCCAGTTACGGCAAACCTATTTATGGAGCACTTTGAAGAATTCGCATTGGACACAGCACCTGTAAGGCCTCGCTGTTTTGTAGCAGTACGTTGATGACACAATGGACTTGAAAAATTCGATGAATTCTTCGACCACATCAGTAGCATCCACGACAAGATCAAGTTCACAATGCAGGCGGTGAAAGAGGGTGCCGTGCCATTCCTTGACGTCCTCGTCAGCCGTGAAGCAAATGGATGTCTTAGGCATGGTGTTTGCAGAAAACTCACCCACACCGATCGATATGTGCAAGCCACAAGCCGTTATCATCCATCGCAGAAACAGTTTTAAGGACCTTGGTTCACCGTACGGAAGTAGTGTAAGACACTGAAAATCTGCAAAAGGAACTGAGCCACCTACGGAAAATTTTTATAGACAACGGCTACAGCAAAAGCTATCTTCTCAAAGACTCATAAGCAGATCCCCGAGGAAGACTCAAAGAAACTTGCCTTTTTGCCGTTTTGTGACTCAATCATTGAAAAGATTAGCCGACTCCTTAAGAGATACAAGATCGACTCGGTCTTCAGGGCTCCTTCAAAAATGCGTCAGTTGATGAGACCTGTTACGGATGCTGTAGGCCTAAGAGCACCGGGAGTATATAAAATACCCTGTAGTTGTTGACAATTTTATATAGGACAAACAGTGCGCACTACTGAACACCGCTGTGGGGAACACGAACGATGTTATCGTTTACGTTATCCCGAAAAGTTAGCAATTGTGGAGCATGCACTTGAAAACAGACATCGAAATGTTCAAATTTTTGTGAAGATTATGTGACTTAACTGCGGGATCATGAGTCTCTAAACTTACAAACTACTTATGAACTACTTTATACTAAAGACGACACAAAAATCCATGTCCGACAGGGGATTCGAACCCCGACGGGGAACGGCCTCACACATTGTAGCATAGCGCCTCAATGCGCTCTAACGCTCCGCCGCGGTAGCAGACATTGTATTGCGTTTGAAGAAACATCCATAAGTACAAGAACGAACAGTTTTTGGGTTAGTGTAATAAAAAAGGTGATTGAGATCAAAACAGCTGTCAATACTCTTAGCAGAGACGGCGGCTTGCTGCTGAGCACGGACTGGAACCCGACGATCGGAAAGTTTGAAGCGAGCACGGCATGCATGCGACCAAAACATTGCCTTTCATGGACATGTCGCAGAGCACCAGTGACGTCACAGCCAGCAGTGCAGCTATATAAGGACGACAACTGCAATCATTCGACAGTCAACCACTTGACAATGCCCTAGGAGATCTCGGCCGAAACGTCGTGGAGAGTAGATCACATGACGCGGCTGGAAGCCCGAAAAAATTTTATGTTTTATCTCTGTACGCAATACAAGTTGGACACATGTTGTTTCGCAATTTTACTGTACTTCGCCTACACTACGACTTCCTCATGTATTTTCTATTTCTGCTGAAACACCCTATATAAATCGAATGTTATCTCTTGTCATCAAATGTCACTTGAATCTAACACATGCTATTCTACGATCCATTTGAAACAGTCAGGGTTGAAACGTTTACCTTCTTCAGTGAACAAAAATTATAAAACCTATAGTATACAAGTTTAATTAGGGAAGACTTTTATTACCAAATTCTTACAAAAATGTCTATTTGTATTTATGAATTTTTTTCAGGCAATTTTCAGCACAATTTATGTGTTTTATGAAATATATTGCGCATTTACTTGTCTGAACGTACTGTAAATTATTTCTTGTTCACTACGAGTTTTGGTCGATCATCATCATCCAGTGGCGGTATAATACGTAAAACATCAAGGAGAAACAATATATAAGACATAACGATGTAAGTTGGACAGTATAACATTCAATATCACGAAAATATTTTGGGTTGAAACAGTTTATTTGACAAAGGAGTATATACTGTCATAGATAACAATCTGACAGCGGGAAGGTCACATTACACAGCTACCAAAACGATTACAATGAAAATATAATTCGAGTAAACAAAATACTCCCTATTTGTAAAGATAAAGTAATCATAAATGTGATCTATAAAAGAGTGGAATGGTAGGTGAACTTTGGACACAAAAGGAATATCTTTACTACAAACAGAATTGTAACATGTCTTTAAAATTGCATTTTATGGAAGAAATTGCAGATAAAAATTCATATACAATTTCACAATTCAAATTAAAACATTGTCTTGACAGAAGACAGCTTAGTTAAATATTCGAATTTCATTACAAGAGTTAACAAAGTAGCTACGATCGCTATGGTTATTTATTATGCATGATCGCTTTCGGAAAACAATGTTACCAACATCTAATATCTTCTTTTACATTCACTAAAAGGTAGCCTACGGCCTATTCAAGTTTTTTCTATAAGAAGAGTAAATGTGGAGGGAAGAAGATAAAAATAAAATAAAATAAAATCAGATCATGGCAACAGAACCTGCTGAAAACGGTCATCCACAACAAATAACCAATACAGCGGTACTGGCTATGAAGTGTGTTTATTCTTCTATTGAAATTTAAGATCGCCCCTCGTTCAATCGTGGAGATATTATATTGAAATTTCATCATAAATTAGTGCGGTAGTTTGAACGCTTACGTACTACCAGGCTTGAGCAATCACTTATTTAACTGTATAAAGTTGAGACATTTGAATAGAAAGATCAAAACTTGAAAATATAAAGAAAGTAGTCAGATTGGCAATATAAAAATGTATACATAAGTTATTCCAAAATTTATAAAACAAGTTACCTCTTTGAAGACTGAAACAAACGGTAGTCTAAAGCTAATTTTTTAATTGTTTGCTTACACCATTTTGATTATTATAAAGTAACTTGAAGAATCTCTACAATATAAAAATACCTTAGAATCAGAGAAATTAGGATGATATAATACCTACAATAAACAACGACTGGTCAGAAAATTCAATGAATTCCCAATAATTTGAGCTCTTATCTATTCATTGGACGTTGACTGTATTTCGCATGCAAGGGACCCTGCACTTTTAAAGGGTGCTTGTTTTTGAAGACAAACTATCCTTAGATACTCCATACACGTAAGAACTCTTGGACGTCCGGATCTGAATTTTGTTGTACCCGACTCTAAATTCTTGTTGATGAATGACCACTTTCTACATTGATGGAATATACTAATCTGACGGAAACTTTCACCCGGCGAATAAAATAAAACCGCCATGTTGTGGAATGACACCGAATGGCAGCTAGCTGTAAATGTTAAAAATAAGGTGATGCTGTTGATTAAGAAAAATAATGCTGTAATGTTCGAATACGACATTTGTAGTGTGCTGCCTTTCACAGTCGCATCGATTGCGTATCGAGTCATAACTTTGCAGAGCTATATGAAATGGAACGAGCACGAAACAACAGTCGACTTCTGTTTAGTGGGAGAATTTTGGAAAGCTATGGTTTATCTGTAAAGGAGGCATCATATAAAACGTTTGTGTGATTCCCCCTTCCGTATCGGGTTTCCACAAAATCGGCTTAGAAAAAGTGATGTAGAAGCCATGCAGAAGGGGGCTGCTAGTTTTGCTACTGGTAGGTTCCGTCAAGCCGCGAGTGTTACCGGTTTATTCGGGCGAGACGTAGTGTCTGAGTGTGAGACGTATGGCCGAGTGCACCAACCTCGGTCAAAAAGCACGATAATCAAGGGTTCCGAGAACACGATCAAAAGTTAACCGCGGTTAAAAGGTCTCTGCGGTGCACCAACGTTAATCACCGGTCAGCAAACCGTCGTCAGCCAATCGTACATTTGATCGTGATCAAGTCCATGTAGCGCAATGGAAGGCACCCAAGTGATGCAAAGGTGTTAGTTGAGCTTATCTACATGTGTATTCTCGACTATCTTTGGTGAATGACGACAGTACCACGTGATTTGTATGTACAAGATTGTAAATACGGTAAAATTGTACGACGCTCCTCGCCGGGCTTCAGTGGTTATGTTGGGATCAATGGTAATGACGGCAACTAAGATGACCAATAAATATTTTTTCGTGACAACTTCAATTAAAACGAAAATTATTTTCTTCTGAACGGACAAGGGTACATACAAGAACCTTTCAACCATAGAGCAGGTACAGTATTAATTTTGCTGCGAGTGAAACGAGCAGCAATAACATTTACTCTGTAGCTTGTGAAAAATATTAACGCAATTCTACACTTCATTGTTCATCTGTTGCCAACATAAGCACTGGAGCCCAGCGAGAAGCGTCGTAAAATTTTACCGAATCCAGTCATATTGCAAAGAGAAATGATTATTAAAAGAACACCCTAAGACAGATTTATATAATTACTTAAATTATGATTTATTGTTTCGAACAAATCAACTCAAATGTCATTGTTGTTCACAGCGTACTTTCCCATGCACCGCATGTTCACCTGGTAACAGAAATATACAGATAACATGTTTTAATAACACGAAAGCTTTACGATTATAGTTACGGAACATATCGTAATTTTTTATTCAAAACTTTTTCTGAATTTGATAGTTACCTTACTGGAAATATTGATTAATTATAGAGCGGCGAACTGCTCTTCCTGGCAATGTGTCGTCGCGATATATGTTACTGTTGTCACCAGTAAGTATGTTAAATGCACCAGTTCCATATGCTCTTAACGTAATCAATAGTCTGTTCATAGGCGAAATAGGGTTATTTCTATCGGTAGGAAATTCTAACCTGTCACTGAATTGGTTTAACAACCACCACACTTTCTTTGGACAAACAAAATCTTTCTTCGAACTTTTTGTCACTGTAATCTTCAAAAGAGTCCCCCTTTCCACAATCACGACGTCCCGGTTTTGATCCCGATTTAAATGATTGAGGTAAAATAAATCTTTGTCAATTCCGTCTAAAACAGCAAAACGCGCCGCCATCTTGATACTGCACACTCCTATAACCCTGATCATCTCGACAAAACCGGGCGTCAGCCGCGATCAAATTTAACCGCGATCAACTCCCTCGTTTAACTTTGATCGGTGTCGATGCACCAGAAACTTGAGTTGACCACGGTTAAATGCCGACTTGACCGCGATTAACTTTTGACCGAGGTTGGTGCACTCGGCCGGTAGATATGGAATGTGTCGGTGCAGTGCCAGCCGCCACATGTGACCCAATCCAGACTCCCAAATTACGTATTTTGGCATTTTAAATTTTTCTTTGTAGTTTTAAATTTCGTATGTAGTGCTGTTTTTAAGAGCTGTAATTGCCCAAAAGCGGGTCATCAGAATAATTGCTGGAGCCCACCCAGGATCATCCTGCAGACATTTATTTAAGGATCTAGGAATCTTCACAATAGCTTCGCATCACTTATGAAATTTGTTATTAACAATCCAACTGAATTCAAATGTAATAGCAGTGTGCATTGCTACAACACTAGGAGAAAGGGTGACACACACTATTCAAGGTTAAATTTAGCTCTGTCACAGAAAGGGGTTAATTATTCTGCCACAAAAGTCTTTGGTCACTTACCAAGTAGTATAAAAATTCTGACAAATAGCCAACTAGCATTTAAAAATAAATTAAGAGAATTTCTGAATGGCAATTCCTTCTACACGTTACATGAATTTATAGATAAAAGTTAGTACTTTAGGGAAAAAAAAAATTCAAATATTGAGTGTCAAGTAATAATATGTATAGACACATTTCATTTAACTGACACGTTCCACATCATTACGAAGTGTCGTATTCATGATCTATGGAACAAGTATTAATCTAATCTAATCTGTATCCTCAGGTTTATTCAACATATTGTAAGTTCAGCGAGGCAGCTTTAGTCGGTGATATGATAACTTCAACACTCTGAGGCTGTTGATTCAGCTATCCAGTCAGCCACTCTAGCGAGAAATTAGATGGAAATAAATGACTAGAGGCTACAGATGTTGTGATTGGATTCTGGAGGAATTAGCCATCATCCGTAAACAGCTGGAAGCTGTGTTCGACCCGGTCAACGGTTTCAGACAGCTGCCGCATCTGCGATGACAGTGAGGCACCTGAGGGGAATTCTGTGGAACCTGTGGTTCCTTTAGTGCCGTCTGAGTTCCCTGATACCACAGCCATTTCAGATTCATATTTCTAGACTTACACTCGAACGACTAAGATTGGACGGTAGTTCCTCCTTCAAATCATCGTACGAACGACAAAATGGCAGATATTGAAATAAGTACTGAAATCGCTCAGCTGAGGAAAGGCTGCTGGACCCGACGGGATGCCAGTTCGATTTTACACGGAGTATGCGTAGGAACTTGCCGCTCCCCCTCCCAAATTTAAAGCTGTACTCCGAAGGTCTCTGGGGGAGCGATGCTTACCTAAGGATTTGAAAAAAAAAAAAAAAAAAAAAAAAAAAAAAAAAACCAAACACACACACACACACACACACACACACACACACACAGATCATACCTGTTTACAAGAAGGGTCCTAGATCACATGCGCAGATCTATAGGCCTATGTCTCTGACGTCGGTCTGTTGCAGAATTTTAGAACACTTTAATGTTCGAATATTGAAACAAAACTCGCATTATTCATCTACGAGATTAATTAATTAATTAAATGTTTGTAGAGCTTATGGGACTTAACTACGGAGTCATCAGTCCCTAAACTTACAAACTACTTATGAACTAGTTAATACTAAGGACGACACAAATATCCATGCACGAGGGGGAATTCGAACCCCCCACCGTAGTGGCCGTGCAGACCGTGACTGGAGCGCCTCAGTCCCCTCGGCCACCGCAGCCGGCCATCTACGAGATCCAGAGAGTAGTAGGTACAGAATCCCAGATAGCCGCTGTGTCTCTTGACTTCCGCAAGATGTTCGATACCGATCCCTACTGTCGCCTAATGACCTAAGTGGGAGCATGTGGAATATCAGACCAACCGTGTGATTGGAAAGAAATGTCATTTATTACATAACTATGCAATAGCAGGACGAATATTAAAATCAGTTACTTCAATAATATAGCCGGGAATGGACACTACGGGCGATTTGAAATGGAGTGATCACATAAAATAAGTCGTGTGTAAAGCAGATTGAGATTTATTGGAAGAATTCTCAGGAAGTGTAGTCTGTCAACAATCGAAGTAGGTTACAAAGTTTTCTCTCGACCAGCGCTTGAGCAGTGCTCATCAGTGTGGGATCAGTAACAGGTCGGGTTCATAGATGAAGTAGAGAAGATGCAACGGAAAGCAGCATTATTCGTTAGGGGCTCATTTAGTAAACGTGAAAGCTTCACAATGATGCTTAAGAAAATCTAGTGGCAGACGCTGCAACAGAGACCTTCTGTATTGCGGTACGAACTTGTGTCAAAGTTCCGAGAACGTACCTTTCATGAAGAGTTAATCAATACATTCTTTCCTCCAACGTATATCTCGCGAAGCGACCAAAAGGATAAATTAAAGAGATCAGGGCCCACACAATATGATGGAGATGAAGATATACCGAGTGAGGTGACGCACTGTTATCACATTGGACTTCCATTTGGGAGGACGGCGGTTCAAAAGTACCTTCATCCATCCTGAATTAGATTTTCCGTGATTTACCTAAACCACTCAAGTCAAATGCTGGGGTGTTTCAAACGGAATCGCTAATTTCCTTCCCCATTATTGACAAAAATTATCTAAGCACGTGCACCATCTGTTATGACCACGATGGTGAAGGGACGTCATATCTTAGATTTCGTTCCCTTTTGTGAACTCAAATCGCAGAGACAGGCTGAACAATGAAGGCGAAAACGTGTATATAGCAATAAAAAATACGTCAATATCGAGTGAAATTAGTACCGATCGGGAATGCGAACTAATTTGAATGAATTTATTGTTAAAACTTGGTTGGCCATTAGAGATTTTTAAAGACTCTTGGCTCAGCTGTAGTAGTGAGGAAACATTTGAGGAAATATTTTGCGTAAATTATTGTATTAACATATATTTTAACTTATCAGAAACAGAGTTGAAGACAAATGTTTAAGACTGGTGTTAGGGAGAGAGAAAGTCGAACGAAATTACTGTAAGTGCTTTACCTAGAGCAGCTAAATAGAAAATCGAGTTAATGGAGATAACATCTTAGGATGAAAAAACACAATTGTGTGTGTTTTCTACTAATTTACAATTTTGTGTGTTTTCTACGAGTTTATTTTTGTTTACTTAAACGGTTTCGGCTTATTAGGTCACCTTCATTGACTGAAAGAGGTTACAATGTTTAGATACAGTATTAGGAGAGATGACAAATGTTTACACTTAGATCGACATACATAGTAAAACACTTCTTTGACATTGTGTTATTACAGTTATCAACATTATATCTATTTTTAGCTACCTGATTTTTTAGAATACTAATTTCTTTAGACAGATTTGGTTTCCTCAGGTTACGTTCAAATTTTATCCTCCACACATTGTATAGTCATTTATTACTGTTTGTTACTGTTTAGTTTTCAAGTTGATAACTGTAATCACAATGTCAAAGAAGTGTTTTAGTATGTATGTCGATCTAAGTTTAGACATTCGTCATCTCTTCCAGTACTGTATCTATACACTGTAACCTCTTTGACACAGCAGTCAGTACTCTGAAGACCGCCTAATAAGCCGAAAACCGGTTAAGTAAACAAAAATAAACTCGTAGACCACACACAAAATTGTGTTTATTCATTTATTTGATTGTGTTCTACCAAGAAGCGACGGAAGAATCAGTCAAAAAGATAACAGGCTTTCTGTGACAAAAAGACCTGAAAGGAAACCTTCCCGAGTGTCACTCTTCGATTTTTATGTAATTTGCAGTCACATGATCTTTATTCAACGCGTTGACTCCGAAGTCATGTGGCTATGATATTTCAGGTCCTTCTTGGTGTTTCGTTTATGGTGACCAGTTGTGAATGTCAGCTGAATACATTTTCTTCAAATTATCTGAACCTACTTCACCGAAGTTACTTTCCATGCACCTGATAAGAGCGAAGAAGCTTCACGTTTCTGATACTACACAGGATCCCCACCGGCCAAATTACTTTTCATTACACTCGCTAATCCCCCGCCATAAGGGGCGAGTTTTGTTTTCTTCTGGTCTCCCGTCGGAAGGGAGGAAATTTCCCCCAGCCGGCACGAGGGGGCCGAATCTTGGCGAGCGAAACTTCTGGCAGCAGCTGTTAAAATGCTTACCTCGGTGTTTTACATTATTCATCTAATTTACAAGCTCAACCTTAATTGCTACTCAGTTCAGAGGACGTAAAGGAGAGACCAACAAGCGGTGCTGAGAGAGAGAAGATGAGGGGGAAGATGGCGGGAGGGAGAGAGAGAGGAAGAAATAGATAAAAGGGAGAGAGAGGAGCGTCGGAGTATTGGTGGGATGTGCGGTGAACGCCCGCAATATTGTAAAGTTTTTAATTGGAGCGATTACCCCTCAAGTTGAGTGAGGCAATGCATTAGTGATATCAGCTTCCGTACGTGAGTTGCCTGTAGTTAAAGGTGGCGGAGACATCGTTCTTAGTGACTTTTATCTTACTGACTGAGATGCTATGGTGGTGTAATGACAGAAGAAGACGGAGATGTTTCCAGGAAGAAACTCGACTCTATAAAAGTGTAAGACGTTTTTCCGTACAAAAGAGAAAGAAAAGTATAATTTCATTGCCGTAATGAATGGACACAATGAACGGGATTGATTGTTCCAGGCATATCTTAGCGGTATACTCGTTACTGAGTTTGATTAACTCCCAAAAGTTTTGCTGTTGTTGCTGTGGTCGATAGTCCGAAGACTTACTTAATTCGACTCTCCAAGCTACTCAATTATGCGCACGCCTCTTCATTTCGAAATAACATCTGCATCCAATATCAATTTGATTATATTCATAATTTCCTGTAGTAATTCACAGACAGTAATCGAGTAAAACAGATGTGATATCTGGCGTTACCCGGGGAGTGTTACAAGTCTCCTATCGTTCCTTCTCTTCATGTATGATTTGGTAGACAATCTGAGCAGCTCTTTTAAATTCTATGATGATATTGTCGTTTCTCGTTTAGTAAAGTCACCAGAAGGTGACAAGCAAATGCAAAATGATTGATATTTGCATGTTGTGAAAATTGTCAGTTGAGCCTAAGTAATGAAAAGTTAGAAATTATTCGTATGAGCGTTAAAAGAAATTTGTTAAACTTCATTTACAATCTACAGGAGTCAAAAACAAGGGCCGTAAATTCAACTAACGACCTAGGAATAACAATTACCAACAAAGTAAATTGGAAAGAACATGTATCGCGGGGAAGGCGAATCAAAGCTGCATTTCATTGGCTTAGAAGATGCAACAGTTCTGCTTTCCGTTTTCGATCCAATTTTGCTTATTTTATTATGATAATTTCCTCTGTAGCAAAATGTGTTCGCATTTTGAGGAGAAAATTTGGTGTAAGATATTTCTTAAACAGACCTCTCCTCATCGAATAACTTCTTCATTTGAATTATTTCAATCCAAACTCGTGCATCATTCTCGTATTTGGGAGGCAGAGTCACGAAAATGATGCACGAGTTTGGATTGAAATAATTCAAAATGGAAAGATTTAGATATCGCTTTTCTCCCCGTGCGCTATTAGGGTATGAAACCTCTGACAGGTAGTTAAATGTGATTTTCTGAGTAAATATGTAATTCAGAATAAGTGAACACTATGAACTGAATTATTCCTAGTATATAAAAAAATGTTTGTGAAGCTTAAGGGACTTAACTGCTGGCTCATCAGTCCCTAAACTTACAAACTACTATGAACTACCTTACACTCAACACGACACAAACATCCATGTCCGAGGGGGGATTCGAACTCCCGACGTGGAACGGCCTCGCTCATCGGAGCATAGCACCTCAATGCTCGCGGCCAATCCGCCGCGGCCAATCCGCCGCGGCACCCGTATATCTTAAGACTTTTTCAGGAACCAACTAATTACTGATTCTGATGAGATTCAAAAAATCCTGTTGCTGTTGTGGTCGTTAGCCCGAAGACTGCTTCAATGAAACTCTACAAGCTATTCTATCCTGTGCAAGCCTCTTCATTTCCAAGTAACTTCTGCAACTCACATCCATTTGCTCCTGCCCTCTGTTTTCGTCTGAGGATCTCTTGAAACCGTCGGTGATGTCTCGAAGTGTCGGCACGTAAGCACGCGAAGTCGATTCGGAGTCAGAGGTTGTGTCTTGAGGCACTGCAGAACACTGTCGAAAGTTGAGGATACTCTGCAACGAATCGATGCAGTCGCTTTAGCTTTCGTTTGTGCCACTTACTTAACTAAGCTTCAACCGATCAAATTACATGCACTTGAGCGTTTCGTAGTGTAATTCACATCTTCCCTATACAAACAAATCTCGCGAAATCGATCTGAAGGATAAACTCAATAAAGCAATTACACTCAACTGCGCATTCTTTGCAATGAAATATACTATCCGCGCGCCGTTATTCGGCTGTCGTACTGCCGCGAGAAACGTCTTTCTGTCCCTCAGCTGGGCTTCCTAGCTCAGGAACTCCGTAACAGAAAAACTCGAGCAAACTACTGCACCGTTAAAGAAATGTTAACACTTGCCTATCATATCTATTAAATTTAATGTTAACTGAAATATGACCTGTGTGCTCTATTGCATTTTTTATAATTTTGATAAGGCCGATAAATGTATCAAGCTTTCTATTCGTCAGAGTGGTAACAATTGGGAGGCTCGATCGTCTTAATTTAGACACGATTAATTCGATGTTCCTACCTGCTCTCGTCTGATCCAGTTAATACCACAGCACAAGTCCAAGACCAGATACAGTCGTCACCACAGCACAGGTATTGTGCTTGCAGACAACTGGTTTCACTAACCGTCGTTTCTGCTGACAGGAAACTACTAACTAAACCGATCACAAGCACTAAAGAAGAAAAATTAACTGCTGTTAATTATTATGAATTTTGAATAAGTTACTGTTAATGCACTTAGCACTGATTGTAAAATGCAAGATGTGGTAGACTGATTTTATGTTAAACTCAACTAACTTAATTAACATTTTTTTAAAATAAATCACGCTAACAGCAAAACTTTAAGACCTTACTTGCGACCATACTATTTTCCAACTTGTGTTGTGGGTATTCTCTCTATTCTGTAAATTTTAGCATGATGGTCTCATCAGGAGAGTTTTGTCTAAGTGCCGAGCTGCCATTTAAAAAAATGCGCAACATAAGTTTAAGTTTCTCAACATTTTGTCCTTGCTATCAAAGTAATAAATAGGGTGTCATAATTTTTATTTCTACACTGCTGCCCATTAAAATTGCTACACCAAGAAGAAATGCAAATGATAAAGGGGTATTCATTTGCATTGCATTGCAGGTTGGGTGCATAGATCCTGAGAAATCAGTTCCCAGAAAAACCATCGCAAGCCATAATAACGACCTTGATACGCCTGGGCATTGAGTCAAATAGAGATTGGATGGCGTGTATAGGTACAGATGCCCATACTGCTTCCACATGATACCACAGATCATCAAGAGTAGTGACTGGCGTATTGTGACGAACCAGTTGCTCGGCTACCATTGACCAGACGTTTTCAATTGGTGAGAAATCAGGAGAATGTGCTGGCCAGGGCAGAAGTCGAACTTTTTCCGTATCCAGGAAGGCCCGTACAGGACCTTTAACATGCAGTCGTGCATTGTCCTGGTGAAATGTAAGGTTTCGCAGGGATCGAATGAAGGGTAGAGCCACGGTCGTGACACATCTGAAATGTTACGGTCAGTGTTCAAAGTGCCGTCGATGCGAACAAGAGGTGAACGAGACGTGTAACCAATGGCACCCCATACCACCACGCCGGGTGATACGCCCTTCTGACGATGACGAATACACGCTTCCAATTATACATCGCGATGTCGCCAAACACGCTTGCGACCATCATGATGCTGTAAGCAGAACCTGGATTCATCCGAAAACATGACGTTTTGCCATTCGTGCACCCAGGTTCGTCGTTGCGTACACCATCACAGGCGCTCCTCTTTGTGATGCAGCATCAGGGTAACCGCAGCCATAGTCTCCGAACTGATTCTCCATGCTGCTGCGAACGTCGTCGAACTGTTCGTGCAGATGGTTGTTATATTGCAAACGTTCCCATCTGTTGACTCATTGATCGAGAGGTAGCTGCACGATCCGTTACAGCCATGCGGATAAGATGCCTGTCGTCTCGACTGCTAGTGATACGAGGCCGTTGGGATTCAACAGGGCGTTCCATATTGCCCTCATGAACCCACCGACTCCATATTCTGCTTATTGGATCGCGAACAACGCGAGCAGCAATGTCGCGATACGATAAACCGTAATCACTATAGGCTACAATCCGACCTTTATCAAAGTCGGAAACGTGATGGTACGCATTTCTGCTCCTTACACGAGGCATCACAACAACGTTTCACCAGGCAACGCCGGTCGGCTGATGTTTGTGTATGAGAAATCGGTTGGAAACTTTCTTCATGTCAGCACGTAGCAGGTGTCGCAACCGGCATCACTCTTGTGTGAATGTTCTGAAAAGTTAATTATTTGCATATCACAGCATCTTCTACCTGTCGGCTAAATTTGACGTCTGTAGCACATTGTCTTCATGGTGCTGGAACTTTAATGGCCATGATTTTAGTGGTGTATGTATTGTTTCCAGTAGTCCGTCACTAACTGTTGTGATTCTTGTTCACAAAATTCCTGTTCCTTACCAATTGCCAAACAGTATACATCAGCCAATCAGTGATACCGTATTCTTCTAATCCTGGGAGTAATCGGAAACCGCACATTTCCCCTGGCGATAAAGGTGACCTCTGGCTGGACGCGGGGTTTGCCGTTGGCTGCCTACTCGGACCAGTGGCGTGTGACGTCAAATCTCAAATAGTGGAAACGTACGGCGGCGGTCCGCGGCCCGATCGGCGCGGTCCGCGGCTGGGGAGCGCGTGTTCAAACAGAACCGCAATTCGCGAACGCTCGCTGAATTATTCGCGACCGGCGATCCGCGCAGCAGGAGTTGTTGGTCCGTTTCCTCGCGTGCGGCGCCAGGTCGCGCGCTCGCCGTCAGTACCCAGCCCTGCAATATTCACAGACCTGGTGCTCACATGTGCCGGCACTCACACGGTCGCCCAAGTCTGGGCACACATATGGCATTATACAGGAAACTTGCTTTACGTAAAAATGTCAATAAATATAGTCGAGTGGGTATTTCTTCATGTTTTACTGGGGCTAAACAGTACACAATTTTGGAGGCACGACGACGTGCTTTAGATTTCACTACACGATAGCACTGGTGATGTTACCGATGACGATTCTGCTAAAGTAGAGCTACTAAAGCAAGCTTTTCGAAAAAATTTTCAGCATTAGAATCGAAGCTTGTACAACTAATTTCGAATTCAGATCAGCTGTGATCGTGAGAAATATTGAATCAGATGTCCTCGGATGGTATCATTGCATAGAAATCAATTCTCCAGTACAGGCTGTATACCGAATACGTTTGGTCCATCATTAATGTGGAAAGTTGACTGTGGCTGATTGAGATATGTTACATTATAAATGCAACCAACAGCCAAAAATTTTTATAAATAGTTTACTTTGATGCCAGTCGGCCTCATTGAAGCCATCTCAGGCACCAGTACAAATATCACAAAATAAATATTACTAATTTTGTCTATAGGCTGAGCATACTGAAATCATAAAGCCAAAGAAGATTGAAACTTCCTGACAGATTAAAATTGTGTGCCGGAACCGGGACTCGAACCTGGGACCTTTGCCTTTCGTGGGCAAGCGCACTACCGACTGTGCTATCCCGACACGACTCATCATGCCGCCTCACAACTTTACTTCCGCCAGTACCTCGCCTCCTACTTTCCAAACTTCACAGAAGTTCTCCTGCGAACCATGCAAGACTAGCACTCCTGGAAGAAAGGATATGGTGGAGACATGGTTTAGCCACAGCCTAAGGGATGTTCCAGAATGAAACTTTCACTCTGCAGCAGAGTGTGCGCTGATATGAAACTTCCTGGCAGATTAAAATCAGTTTCATATCAGCGCACACTCCGCTGCAGAGTGAAAGTATCATTCTGGAAACATCCCTTAGGCTGTGGCTAATCCATGTCTCTACCATATCCTTTCTTCCAGGAGTGTTAGTCTTGCATGGTTCGCAGGAGAGCTTCTGTGAAGTTTGGAAAGTAGGAGGCGAGGTACTGGCGGAAGTAGAGTTGTGAGGCGGCATCGTGAATCGTGTCGGTATAGCACAGTCGGTAGTGCGCTTGCCCGCGAAAGGCAAAGGTCCCAGGTTCCGGTTCCGGCACACAATTTTAATCTGCCAGCAAGTTTCATATCAGCGCACACTACGCTGCAGAGTGAAAGTTTCATTCTCGAAAGAAGATTGTTTTATGAAACCAATAACCGAATGTAAGAACACTTGTGTGATTATGACAAACTATATTACCTTTCTAACGACAATTTTATGACACCGTTTCAAATCATAAACATGACACTAACAAATATGGGAAGGAAAATGGACACACAATTATCCTATCATGTGCAGACGCGTTGCATTCACGTTATATCTATCTGTCTCTCTTTGTCCCTTTCATGCACATGCAGGGTCGGCACTGAGTTAAACGCCAATTTGGCATGGGTTAATATTTTCAGGGTGACCAGATGCCCTTCCTGCAGTCACCCAAGTCCCCAGGAGGAAATGTGTACCCCAAATGTCTGCGTATAGTGTTATATGTTTGTGAAAGTGTAAAGTGTTAAGAAATGTTTGCGAATCGTGTAATGTATCGCGAAGCACTGGCGATACCACTTATTTACACGTTTGTGACTATTACAGCGCCATCTATCACAAAGCCAAGTCAAACATTCATATTTATTTACGCACAAGACGAATATGTAGTAAAATGGGGGTACCTATTTAAAAATGCAGTTGATATCCGTTTGACTTATGGCAGCGCCATCTAGCGGTCCAACCATACCACCATCTGTTTCCCCTTCAATCTATAAAAGTTTTGTTCTCTGTAGTATTTTCGTTTGATGCTTATTTCGTAAGATATTTGGTCCGGTCACTATCAATGAACCACCCTGTATATTTACGTTAGTTTAAGTCTTTTGCTTTCTATAAGTTTATGTGTAAATAACAGTCTAGATGACAATTTTTTTCGACTATTTTCGGTCTTATTTTAGACCATCTTCAGGAAATAAAGCTCCATTGATGGTGTGGATCTGGCAGGAAATTTGGAGCCTTCTACTGCGTCACTGCTACTGATATGTAGAAGGCTCCAAATTTCCTGCCAGATCCACACTATCAATGGAGCTTAATTTTCTGAAGATGGTCTAAAATAAGACCGAAAATAGTCGGAACAAATCATTTTTTTGCAGTCTAGATTGTTCTTTATACATAAATTTAAGTAAGAGTGCTGTTCTCCATAAGTGAAACAAAAATGTTTCCAAAAATATGTTTCTATAAATTGTATGGTTCGTACAGCATGGAACTAAGCCATAGATGGTAATAGTGTTCCCCACCTCCAGAGTTGTTATTTCCTCATACGTGTTAAAGTTTTTGTTCATATACAGGGTGTTTCACTAAGTGTGTTTGTCTCTGTAACTTATAAAATAATAGGTGACGGGAAATTTTAATGCGGTAGGTCAACACAAGAAATGTTACACTTTCTGCGGAGCTATGAACATAGTTTTTTGTATCATTTTCCAAAGAGTTACAGTACAAAGATATAATTTTTAAATGGAACAATAGTTTTTTCTATCGTCCATTGGATTCGTTGGAACCAGCTGCGTCCAAATCAATTTAAACTACATTCCTATCACTGTTAGTTTGGGAGCTACAACCCTTCAAAGTTTAGGGGGCGGAAGATACGACAGCGTTTCTGACTGGCTGGTGGTCATGAGACAGTGGGCCGTGCCCCAGGGGATAGCCACTCGGCCAGTCAGCTACGCTATCGCAGCCTACGCCCCCGGAACTTTGAAGGGTTGTAGCTCCCAAACTAACAGTGATAGGAATGTAGTTTACATTGATTTGGACGCAAATGGTTTAAACGAATCCAATAAACGATAGAAAAAACTATTGTTCCATTTAAAAAATTATATCTTTGTGGTGTAACTCTTCGGAAAATGATACAATAAACTATGTTCTTAGCTTGGCCCACCTTAGGTTACGGTAGTAACACTAAAAGTGGGCCTTTGCGATCGTTTTTGACAGCTCGAAATTTAAATGAAAATAACGGCTTAACTATTCATCTGACACGAAAATTGAATAACCGAATTTGTAGACGAGAAAATTCTCCAGAACTTTGCTCTCTTATGTTTTTTTCATATCTCGTGGCGATTCAAACATATTTGCAAAAATAACGGCGAGTTTGGGATGTATGTCTGTCTGTCTGTCCGTAACGTGTTCCTTGTTTTTAAGACGAACCGTTATACCTATCAGCGCCAAATTTTACAGACGTGATTGTTGGCCGCCAGAGACCAGAACCTCCCTGTTTCAAATTTTTCGGACAAAACCGTTCGTTGCAAACGAACCGTTCATCTGACACGAAAATTGAATAACCTAATTAGTAAGGGAGAAAATTCTCCACAACTGAGGTCCCTTATGTTTTTTTTATGTTTCGTCTCTTTTGAAACATATTTGCAAAAATAACGGAGATTTGACACCCTCCATTGAATTAACGAAAACCAGCCGTTCGGAGATGTCACGTGACATTTCTCGCCCAGAACTCTCTGTGGCATACTCCATCTTGCCTTGCGTATTTGATGATTTTCTTATTATAACTTACACGTTATTATGTCAACGCAATGGTGCACTGAATAATTACAAAAACACATCGTTCTTAGTACGATAAATGATAATCTAGTGTCTACAAATGCCATATTAGCATCAGTTAACAGCGGCCATCAATAGTATAAGACTAAAGGTCTTTGCGTTTCATTGAGATCCGTAGTAAATGAACGGTGAGGCGGTCCCAACAGATTTTAAACAATGTTTAACTGTGCTACTTCCAAAAGGTAGGACTTCGGAAATAAAGTACATAAACAAAATGAGACCAATAACCCTAATGAATTCGGATTATAAATTAATAGCACGGGTTATCAAAGACAGATTTAGACCAGTCTTAGAAAAAATACTAGGTGGCCACCAGACATGTCTCCCTGGGCGCAGTATATTTAAAACTTTGAGTGAGTACAGGGATGTCATTTCTATATTTTCCAACACACCAGCACGTGGCGGACTTTTATTCATAGACTTTGAGAAAGCCTTTGACAGAGTTAATCACGAATACCTTTTTAAAACTTTGGCATACATGGGATTAACTCAAAATAATGTGACCGTTTTAAAAAACCTGTTAAAAAGGATAAATACGAAGATATCCATCAATGGAAAATACACCAAAAACATTATAATTGAAAACGGAGTTCCTCAGGGAAGCCCTTTATCTATGATGTTCTTTGTTATAGCTTTGGAACCCTTTTTACGTAGATTAAATGACGCACTTGAGGGAATATCCGTATCAGGAAGGAAAATAGTCACCCACGCGTATGCGGATGATGTTGGAGTGATTATAAGAAGTGACGAAGAAGTTGTCAGAACAACAGAACACCTCCTGTTTTATTGCTACGCAACAGGGGCGAAAGTAAACGAGACAAAGAGTGCGTTCCAGAACCTGAATGGTCTAACAACTGTACAGATTCCTTGGGCGAAATGTGACGAATCTCACACTGCCCTAGGTATAACACTATATAGTTGTCCTCTCCGCACTTCAGCCTCTCACTGGAAAAAGATATTAGATAAGATTAGAGGTACCCTCATCTTGAATTACTTACGGGATCTAAATATAAAACAAAAAATTAAAATAATAAATTGCGCCATTCTTTCAAAAACGACACATGTAGGACAAATTCTACCGGTACCAAAGGAAATAGCAAAATCTATAATGTCAACAATCTGCCGTTACATCTGGAAAGGAGAGATCTTTAGAGTGGCAATCGGAACAACGACCTTAAAACAAGAAGACGGAGAATTAGGACTTAAGGACATCCGGAAGAAAACCACTGCTTTGTTCATAAAGAGATCCCTACAACTCATCGAAAGCCACCCTGATAGCGTAACAGCGAAATTATTCAGTCTCTTTAAACCCGAAAGCTTGCAGCCACCAGTAAATATTAGTAACATAAACTACAATTTCGGACACATTAGTCTATATTATTTAGAACTGAGTTACATGACATGTATTTTTCAGGATAAAAGCAAGAGAAACTGCCATTATATGGTCACGAAACTAAACTCAAAGGAGAACCAAAACAAAATGCAAGTAAAATTTCCAGACAAGAATTGGAAAATTATTTGGAGAAATGTAAATAATAAATTACTTCCGACAGAGGCGCAGGTAGCATGGTATAGAGTCATAAACAACATTGTAAGTACTAATGAGAAACTATTTTCAATAGGTCTCAGTGAAACAAACAAATGCACGAACTGTAATGAAATTGACACTCTGAACCATCGTTTCCCCTGTAAAGGATTTAGAGAAATATGGGAGGAACTCAAACTCCACGTTTCATTGCTTAAGCGTACCGATGGGAGAGAAATCGATTTAAATTATATCTTCTTCCCAGAAAACGTTTCGTTTCCTCCACAGAAAAACAATGTTATACTGTGGTTATTTGCCCACTATATTTGCTACGTCATAAACAAGAAGGGAAAAGATAATATGCAGGAGTATAGAGAATTTTTACGAGGACAATATTAAAAAATATGTCAGAAGAAAGATCACAAAAAGAATTTTGGCAACATGATGAGAATCGTGTTCGAGAAACAAGGAATAGGATAAGAACTTAAACTCAACGTCAATAGGGTAAAAACTTGCTAAAGTAGGGGATTGCTGTTGGGGGCGAAGTAAGGTGGGGACTTCGTGGGCCCCGCGGCCGCTACGGTAGCCGTGAAGGCCTCAACAGAACCCTGAAACAGCAGTTCTTACTGTTTTTCTTTTTCTTTTTTGTGACTTATCATTATTACCATTTTCTTTTATAGTTCAAATGTCCAAGGAGAGGACTTTCACTTAACAGAAGGAAAGGGAATTTTTTTTCAAGTGTTAAATGAACAGGGTAGCCAGAGTACAGCAGAGCAGTACTTGCAACCGCTACCATCTGTCTTCAAGAAATTGCATTTTTATACTCTTCAGGGGAAACCTTTTTTCTCCACTACTACGCCAATGGAGGCGAAAAAGCGAACAAACCAAAAAGAAAAAAAGAAATCCAAAATACAGGATCCAGCCGAAGAAGGCCTTTATTTGATCTGATTTATTACAAAAATGGAATCAGTGAAGAAAGAGTAAAGCAAAAGAAGCTCGCCGAGGAAGGCACATCTTGGAGAGCGAAAGGATGGGCTCTGAGAGGAGGAAAGCGGTTGGCAGCGACGGCTCGGAGAGGGTCCTGCGTTCGACGCCCGACTGGGGCGAAGGCGCCATCAACGGCGGCCACCTATGGGTGCCCACGATTTATACATATATATAAGTAGCGTAGTAGGCAAGGCGTTTGACTATGATGCTCAAGGTCAGTGGTTCAGGACCAGTCATAACCTATTTTTTTTTTTTTTTTTTTTTTTTTTTTTTTTTTTTTTTTTTTTTTACTACAAGGATTTCAGACTTATAAAACTACAAATCTAAAGTAGGCCGTAATAACGTCAGTGCGATTTTTTGACTTCAGATAATCTGATGATGCCCCAAAAGGGCGAAACGCGTCAGTGTAATAAAGAAAAAAATTTGGAACTTAGATTGAGTTTTGAGATATAATGTAAGGACAACACACACATCCATGCTCGAGGGCGGATTGGAACCCCCGAGGCGGGAGGCCGCGCGATCCGTAATGTGGCGCTCCAGACCGCTCGGCTACTCCCGCGCGGCGAGGCTTGTAATCAGATAGTGTAAAGGGCTAGTGCGTGCTACCCAACCGAGGACTTTTCCACGGCCGCCTGCTCCACAGAGGAGTCCCGCGTCCCCCGGAGAGCGGCGGCAAGTGCGGGCTTAAGAGCGCGGCGTAAACCCCCGGCGTCCACTGTGCCCCTGGGCGCCTGGGCGCGCCGCTGTTGACTCAGGGATAGTCGCCTAATGGCTGCGAAATCCCCGCGCAGCGCGCAGCCTGAATGAGATGCGTTACACAGGGCTGCAGCGCGCCAGGCGCCAGGCGCGGCGCGTCTCCAGCCCCCGGGGGCCGCACCCGGAATTCATTAGCGGCATTTATCCCGCCGCAGGGGGCCGCGCCGCGCCGCAAAAATGGCCCGTCGCTTCCTTGCGGCAAATTCGCAGGCGCTCCAGGGGCGGGACGCACCGTACTCGCACACAAGTGTTTCCTGCGCGCAAAGCGTAAAACCTACAGGAGGCCGAGGAAAAATCTTTCCTAAACGTAACGCGGCATTGAATTTTTTCGTAGAAAGCGTAGCAGCGTTGTTCCATATCATTGTTTTCCCTTTTAAGAAGCATTTTCTCAGAAGCATTTACACGACTTTCGATGTCCGTAAATACCGCGTGATCCAAAAGTCAGTATAAATTTGAGAACTTAATAAATCACGGAATAATGTAGACAGAGAGGTAAAAGTTGACACACGTGCTTGGAATGACATGGGGTTTTATTAGAACAAAAACGCGTGAAATATCTCTTGCGCGCGTCGTTTTGTGATGATCGTGTGCTCAGCCGCTACTTTCGTCAAGCTTGGCCTTCCAGATTCCCAGTCCTCAGTCCCTGCGATTATCACAACTGTATCGCGATCGACCGACATCTCTATGGATGGGCATCCAAGTGTTTCCTGCGTGTAAAGCGTAAAACCTACAGGAGGCCGAGAAAAATCATTCCTAAACGTAACGCGGCATTGAATTTTTTCGTAGAACGCATGGCAGCGTTGTTCCAAATCATTGTTTTCCCTTTTAAGAAGCACTTTTTCAGAAGCATTTACACGACTTTCGAAGTCCGGAAATACCGGGTGATCCAAAAGTCAGTATAAATTTGGAAACTTAGTAAATCACGGAATAATGTAGATAGAGAGATAAAAGTTGACACACATGCTTGGAATGACAAGGGATTTTATTAGAACAAAAAGAATAAAATATTGCTAGACGCGTGGAAGATCTCTTGCAGTTGGCCCGTCGCTTCTTTGCGGCAAATTAGCAGGAGCTCTAGGGGCGGGACGCACCGTACTCGCACACAAGTGTTTACTGCGTGCAAAGCGTAAAACATACAGGAGCCGAGAAAAATCTTTCCTAAACGAACGCGGCATTGAATTTTTTCGTAGAACGCGTAGCAGCGTTGTTCCATATCGTTGTTTTCCCTTTTAAGAAGCATTTTTTCAGAAGCATTTACACGACTTTCGATGTCCGTAAATACCAGATGATCAAAAAGTTAGTATAAATTTGAAAACTTAACAAATCACGGAAAAATGTAGACAGAGAGGTAAAAGTTGACACACGTGCTTGGAATGACATGGGGTTTTATTAGAACAAAAAAAGAAAAAAAATGGAGAGAGAGAGAGAAAGAAAAAAAGAAAAAGAAAGTATTGCTACACGCGTGAAAGATTTCTTGCAGTTGGTCACTTAGTTGTGTTTTGCCGTGTGTCAAGAACATGTTCAAATTTTTGTAAATTTAACTTTAACCTAGTCCGTAGGTTTACAAACTACTTAAACTGACTTTAAGCTTACCTAAGGACAACACGCACCGCAACCGTGCTCTCCGCAGCATCTACATCTACATAGATACTCTGCAAATCACATTCAAGTGCCTGGCAGAGGGTTCATTAACCACTTTCATAACTTTTCTCTACCGTTCCATTCTCTAATATTGCGCGGAAGAAAGAACACCTAAATCGTTCCGTTTTCGATCTGATTTCTCTTACTTTATTGGGTAGTTGGGTGCTAGCAAAATATTTTCACATTCAGAAGTAAAAGTCGGTGATTGAAACTTCGCAAACAGATCACGCCGCAATTAATAACGTCTTTCTTTTAATGATTTCCATCCCAATTCGTGCAACATTTCCGTGACGCTTTCTCCCCGTAACGTGATAAAGCAAAACGAGCTGCCCTTCTCTGAACCTTCTCAATGTCTTCCGTCAGTCCCACCTGGTGAGGGTCCCATAATGGTAACCTTTGGTTCGCCTTAGAACGCTCGGCCGCTCCACCGCAGCTGTGTCAACTAGACGTCTGTAGCAAGCGAAAAATTTTGCCAATGTGTATCTGGACCAGTCTTTCTCTTTCTGTTTGGCCATGTTCCCGCACCTGCAGTATCGGCCTTGTTAAATCCGGATTTGGGGTGTTAATATTTGTAGGGTGACCGGATGCCTTTCCTATCGCCACCCCATGCCCCCGGGAGGAAATGTGTACCCCAAACGGCTGCGTGTAGTGTTATATGTGTGAAAGTGGTACGAAATGTTTGCGAATCGTGTAACTGAGGCGGGACTTGGGATCCAGCCCGGTATTCACCTAGCGGGATTTGGAAAACCGCCTAAAACCGCATCCAGGCTGGCCGGCACTCCAACCCCATTCGTTAAACTGCCGGGCGGATTCCAACCGGGGCTGGTACGCCTCCCTGTCTCGAAGAGCGGTGCGTTATACCACACGGCGGATGTGTATCTGGACCTGTATCTGGATTAAATTCATTCCACACGTTTGAATACGACAGATTCGTATTGTTCACTGCGAAGACATATCTTATATTTTATTTGATCTTTGTCATCGCAGCAGTGTATATCTGAAGGACATTTACATAAATTCCATCGATAAACAAGAACACTGCATATCATAGTTACATTCAAAATCTTCTCCTCTGGAGTCGTACGATTTAAAAGAAAAGAGAATCTTACATAAATACGTGTCCAGTATCTGAAAGATGTACAGAGTTCAACATAAGTTATTGGATCGATTTCAACTACACTTGGGATACATAGTATTTAATATCTACAAAGAAATATTGTGAGGATCGGTTTGAGTAATGCCGTGATGATGAACAGAGAAGGAATGGGGAATACACAGACAAGGAAGCAGGGAATGTAAGATAGGAGATGATGATGACAGAGAGGGGATGGGTAGAGGTAGGGGAAGGAGGTGGAGAAGGATGATGAAGAGAGAGACAGAGGGTGAGGAAAAGATGGAAAGGGATATGGAGGAGGAGCGAGAGGAGATGCACACAGAAAGAAGGGAGGACGAAATCGAATAATCCAGAACTGGAACAAATATACACCCGAGAAAGTCGGATTTTTAGCTAGTATACCATAAATCTAGAAATTCATTGAAAGGATCTTGCTTTTTATCTAACCCAGCGTATTCCTGTACAGAATAACAGAGCACCGAAATAATCTTGAAAAAGAGTAAATCGTGTATGGGAGGGTGCAGGGTGATTACAGTTAGTACTTTAATCCCTGATCATAAGAGAGTAAAAGTACTGTAAAAATGACTTACTACCTTCCATACGTATACCGTTAACTACTGTTTACAGATTAGCGGGCTAAGCAAGACAAAGGAGGTCGTAAGGCGAGGCAGTAAGCGCAATTCCTTTCCTCACAGGTTTGCGTAAGTGCTTTACTTTGTTTGGCGTCCTCAAATAAGTGATAAAACTGGTCAAGCATTGTTTATTCGGAAATATCTAGGATGTACTCTTGCGTGACAACTTGAAAATCGTCTTAGTTGCTTAGAATGGTAAACATGAGTTATTTGAGATATTGTGTCTCCTTGATGCTTACAGTATCAAGTACGCTATTTTCTGAAGGTTGTCAACTTAAATAAATAAGAAGTTTGTAATTCCTTAGCTATGTTAATTATATCTTAATGCTCTTCGTCGTTGATATTTGATTATTGATAATTTTGACCATATATATGAGACCATGTGTTAGTCAACAATAGACGTCGTAACTCAAGTGAAAGCCTACGTTTACAATATCTTTTGTCTTTCTCGTGGTTTTCAGTCTGGATTCTCGCAGCTCTCCACCCTACTCTATCTTGTGCTAGTCTTCTTCACTTCATAAGAACGGGAACGTACTTCTATTTGAATCTGTTTACGATATACCACTCTTGGTCCCCTCTGAATTTTTACCCTGGATACTTCCCTAAACTGATAAATTCACGATTTCTTGATGTCTAACAATGTGCCCTACCATTTGATCTTTCTTATAGTATGTGGGAAATGCCTTTCCTCCCCAATTCTGTTGAGTTTATCCTAATTAGTTACCCGATCTGCCCATCGTGTCCGTGTTTCACAACAGTATAAGGGAATACTCTGCACAAATTTGCTCTGAAAGTAATTCCTAACTCTTAAATTAATATTCTTTTATAGAAACGCTTTTCTTTCTATTGTCATTCTACATTTTATATCTTTTGTGCTGTGACCATCGTATGTTATTTTACAGCTCAAGTTACAATGCTCATCTACCGCCTTTACCGTTTCGTTACATAATTTTAGTGCTTGAGCGTCGTCTAATGTTCATCGACTACAATCCACTATCCTTGTTGTCCTTTCTTGCTGTCTTTCATAGCTTGCAGGTTGTACGGATTGAATAACATTTGGGAAACGGTACTACCCTGCCTTACTCCCTTCCAAACCAATGCTTCTCTTTCATCCACTTCGACTCTAATAACTACTGACTGCTTTCGTACAAATTGTAAAGAACTTTCCTTATATTTCACTACCTCTGACTTCAGAATTTGAGAGAGTATTCCATTCAACATTATCGAAAGCTTTCTCCAGATCTATAAATCCTAGAAATGTTGGTTAGTCTTTCCTTAATCTATGTTCTAAGATAAGTAGGAACTGAGTATTTCCTCACATGTTCTTACACTTCTCCTAAACACAAACTGAACTTCCTCGACGTTATCTTGTACCAGCTTTTCAATCTTCTGTAAATAATTCGTATTGGAAGTTTGCAACCGTGAATTATTAAACTGATAGTTCTGTTATTTTCACACATGCCTGCGACTGCTTTCATTTTCCTTGAAGTCTGAAGGTATTTTCCCCTGTCACTTATATGTTCCACAACAGAATGGTTTTGTCATTACTGACTCTCCCAGAGACTACCGTAGCTCTGAGAGAATATCGTCTACTCCTGGCGCCTTGTTTCTACTTGTGTCATTCAGTTCTCTGTCAAATTCTCCTCTCTGTTTAGTACATCCTATTTCATCTATATCTACTTCCTCTCCCATTCTTGTAATAAGCAATATGTTCAAACTTTTGTAAACGTATTGAACCGAACTGCTATAGTCATCAGTCCCTAGACTTACAAACTACTTAAACTATCTTATACTAAAGATAACATAAACACCCATGGCAGAGAGAGGACTCTAACCTCCGGCGGGAGCGGCCGCGCAGTCCCTCACATGGCACCTAGAACCGCAAGGCTATTCCCACGAGGTCGTTGAAGTTTCTTTGTAGAGCACATCTTTTTATCCTTTCCACCTATCAGCTTTCCCTTCTTTGCTCATAAATGGTTTTCCATCTAAATTATTGATATTCTTGTAGTTGCTCCTCTTGTCTCCAAATATCTCTTCTATTTTCCTGTAGGCGGTAACTACCTTTCTCCTAGTTATACATTCTTCTAAGGTGTTGTATTTGTACTCAGGTCAAATGTAAGTCTGTATAAGTATGAATAACAAGGAAAAAGATAGATACCGCCTACCTGCTTCATTTACTACATTTTCACATTTTCTCCGTTCGTCAATTAAGTACAGAATTTCATGTGATATCGAAGGATTTTTCTAGGTCTTGTGTTTCTACCTACTTGGCCCTCTGTTTCCTTCACTATCTATCAAAGCTACCCATTCGTCTTTTTCTATGTTATTCTCCTCTACAACTCTCAAGAACCTCAGGTTCCTTCAGTTTATCCAGGTTCCGTCAATTTATCCAGGTCCCATCTCTTATTATCCTACCTTTCTGTAGTTTCTTCAAATTAAGTCTAAAGCTCGTAATCAATAAGATAGGATCAGAATGTATATGTGTCCCTGGATATGACTTACGGCTTAAAATCTGGTTCCGAAATCTGTAATTACAAAATCTGTCTCGTACCCTCTGGTGTCTCCTGGTCTCTTCCATGTATGAAAGCGTCTTTCGTTATTCTTAACCCAAGTTATGCTCTGTGCAATATTTTACAAGGCGTCGTCCTCTTTCATTCCTTTTCCCAGTCCATATTCTCCTACTACCTTTGCTTTCCTTCCTTTTCCAACTATCGAATCCAGTTCCTCATCACAATCTGGTTCGCAGCTGCCTTAGCTGCCTCAATAATATCCTTTACCTCCTCATACATTTCTTCGATATCCTACATATCGGTAGAGCTTGTTCTCAAATTAACGTGTAATATTGTGGTCGTATTATCTTCGTATCTATCTTGACTTCGATAATGCGATCACGTTGCATGGTAATTAACCCACATCCCTGTTTTCGTATTCATTATGAGACCGACTCCTGTAATTTCTCTTACTGATTTTATCTTTATAATCCTGTACTTGTTTCAACTTTCCACAGAACTTCACGAAATTCCATTGAATCTAACTTTAACCTACCCATTTCGCTTTTCAAATTTTCTAACCGCGCTACCATTTTACCTCCGGAGTATTTTACCTGGGAGAATTCCATCACCATATATTCATATAATGGAATGTCCTCGGAGAAAAATATCGACTGTAGTTACTATTGCTTTCAACCCTTCGCAGTACAAGGCCATCTTTGTCAATCAGTCCCTGTAACTACTGAAAAGGCTTTTGTCCCCCTTCAGGAACCGCAAGTTTGTCGGACATCTCCACAGATACTTCTCGACTGAGGTTGCACTTACGATCCAGCTATCTGCAAGCCACCCCACCACGGCAGTGTCTGTGATTCATGTGGTTCATACATAGCAAGCATATAACATTCTGTAACACTGTATGGTTCACTATGGTTCATACGTAGTAAGAATACAACATTCTATAACACTGTATACAAATAGTGGAAGAAGTACAAGTGCTTACTTAGAATCAGGCCAGGGGTTAGCTGTTCATTGATTAGCGACACTAAACTAGGGTATGGGAAAGTAGATTAGACAATAGGGCTCCACTGATTAGTTTTATTAAGCTTTCAAACGGTGAAACAACGACAAAGTATTCAGGACATGGTGGGGAATGAACAGCCAGCAAATTTGGAAAATAATGCAACATCTCAATCACGCTGATTCGTACTAATGGCGAAGTTAAGAGACCTAGGATGTCTAGTGCTGTACACATATAGTTACCTTTCCAATACAATATGTGTACATTCAGCTTGGAAAAATATGACAGTAGGATATACAATAGTGGCAACAAGATATATCACGATGTTGTTTCCGGAGTACAAATGCAGATGTAAATTCAAACAGTATACCAATCGTCTTTTCAAACAGAAATACCCCCTTTAATGTTTGTTTTTTAACACACATTTTTCGAAATTGTTTTGGCGATAGACGCAGCTTTACTGGTACCACTAGCTCCCAAACCAGGATGAAATGTATTTGACTGAGCAGTGTTATTTATGCAGCATCATGTTTCGAGGCGTTCCACTGGGTAATATGTATATAATATACGAATTACCAGCTTTACTGGTACCACTAGCTCCCAAAACAGAATGAAAAGTATTAGACTGAGCAGTGTTATTTATGCAGCAACATGTTTCGAGGCGTCCTACTGGGTAGTATGTATATAACATACGAATAGGGAAAAGATAGAAACTGTCTATAGGAAAATGAAAGATTCATTATAAGAGATAAAAGCCAGCTGTATAACTGACAAGAGGTCAGGTGGAAACGCAGTGCTAATCAAAGGAGGAGGAGCTGGAAGGTCGATGAGATACATCATGCGGCTGTGCAAGGAATCTGAAGTTGAAGGAAGTATTATAAAAAGAGAAGAGTATGAAAATAATGATGAGGCAGAAGACGTAGTACTACGAAAAGAACGAGACAGAACATTGAAAGTCAGTCTAAACAAGACCCTTGCCGAAGATGACATTCCCTTATATCGTATCATTAGAGAATCCAACCATAACAAAACCATTCCAATTTGTGTGCAAGATGTGGAATGTAACAATTCAAATTCCATAGAAACCAGACGCAGTGTACAGGAGGGCAGAAAACTAGTTTTTAGATTTAAGACCATATCAGCAATATGGTACTGTTCGTATTTTTTGGGTAACAAGTTGTAAGAAATCGGTCCATGGGATTGTACCCAAAAAATTCGAGGAACCGCTCAGTTCTGAAAAATAAGTGAGAACTGTCATTTGAAATTTAATGGATTCGTCAATGGGTGTGGCTTCAATAAGAGGGGACACTGCTGAATTTTACACAACCACATTGACGTAGAATTTGGCTGACAAATTATTGCTGACGTTGATCCTGTTATACAACAAACTCGATCGGCAGGCATGAAACCGAAATTCTTCTCCTGTTGTAGTTATGTGAAGAGTCCACTTGACGAGCTTCTGGTCTATACCAGCGTTAATCCGGTTAATATGATTACTTCAGGTACAGAAATAAGGTAGTGTGTCAATCTTGTGCAATTGTTTATAGTTTAGGGCATTCGATTGTGTATTAATGGGAGGTAAGGTTGTATACGATCATGCGTCTGGTAAGATTTTGCAGTGAAATTTTCTGTACGTTGACAACAATTATCGACAACAAGATACAATATTCAGCAGTTTCTTCTATAGCGACGACATCACATCTTGATCTCCGTCAGGTTTATTACTTATAGCAGGTCTTCCATTCAAATTACGTAATCTTAAAGTTGTATAACCCAAACGATAAGCACTACCTATGTATGCTTTAGAAATAATATTATTTTACAAACGAATCACCGTACTGTGAGGAACAAATCACAACACGACAAACCGGAACCCAGCACTGACTTCCATATGTAATTTTTTTAAGTGGTTAGCGCATCAATTAAGCAAACGCCATGAGATAGTGGCAAACAGTATTCACGTACTCTTAACATCCCCTCTCCCCAACTTCACTGTTTCCATATAACATGCTATGTAACTTTATTTGATCGACACTATTTTTCTAGTGTATGACAATGCTTATACAAAATATATGCGTTACCTAAATTACGAACTTGAGTCAAAACGTGGTCTGTTATTCGGAAACGCCGCGGTCTAAATTGTGATTCTTAGGGGCACATTTCTCGGATAGCCCTTGCGTGACTGAATGTTTATACTCATATTACAAATAGTACTGGTACGCTGTAGCCGTCCTACAGTATTTTGTAGAAACATAACACACTTTCTACCGCCAAGCCGAATTGAGCAGGTTTGGTCTCCGGTAACCTTTATATGCCTTATGAAAACACCACCTGTCCACTGGTCTTTCCTGAGAAAGTCACGGCAATCCATAATTTTTGGGTAGTTTTTATTCATTACAGATCATCGAAATATTTATAATACGTTCGTATGATTGTATTCTCAAACAATGTTTTTATTTTTGTCATATTTATCCGTTGCCGGAATTCAAAGATTCAGCATTATCGTAGATAGGCGAAAAATTTAGTACACAAGTTTTAGCAGTTGTTTGCACCATGGAACACAAATATATAAATAACTAACCATGGCAAACTGTTCAAATTTTAACAGTACATTCTGTAGAAACTTTGCGATTTCGTTTTCTAAAATTTGTACCTGTTATAAAGATACACCCCGAAAATCCTGATATTTGTGTAGCGAAAACGCAGACTGAATTGAGAGACCATGTTCGGGAGGCCATGAAATTTATGATCGGCTTTCAAGAAATCTATTAGTTGAAAAAAAAATTGCAACAATTACACTTTATTATCTGTATCTGATAAAGATGGATTTTTTTAAAAACTTTATTCGTTATACTTACCGAATAGCATCAAATGACGGAAACTACAGCAAACTGTTTTCTAGAGGTTGAAAAGGTAAAAACACAATGTCTAGACTTGGTGTATGGTTGATTTCAGGTCCTACATAGCACGATATGGAATGCAGAAGAGATATCCAAATGTGACTGAAAAAATGGAGGACAGTAATATCTCATTGTATTATCGATGCAGCCATAACGAAATATTGTCTCTCCATTTTAGGAAAACTATTATGTGAAGAATTTTTGTCAACGGTCAATGTCTTCTCTCTACAAATGACCATATATTTTGTTACTTATAAGATCCTGTATATAAATATTTCGGAGCATGTAAGGATTCACATATTTATAGATCTACAAGGGATTCGCATTCCGAATGACGGCAGATCAATTCCGCCTCCAAGTTTAGGTTTCTGTTGACTTCTTTGGGATCGTACCACGGAAATTTCAGGACTTCCTTTCAAAGGACCCGTTGAGTTGCTTCACCATGCTTATCCAAACAATCCAAGTGACACCATAATTTATATTTTGTGCTTATTTTTGTAATTGCTAATTTCTGCACTGTCCTTCTATGACATGTACTGTAGCGATTACTTTTGATGTGTGTATGTTTGAAAGTCTATAATATTTGGACATATATGTTAGTCTACTCAAAAATTGTATTTCCCTATTGTAAATTCTGTGCAAACTTCCATTACTTTGTAACACTTACGTTTTTAAATATTGTGTAAATTAATTATAATAATATTCTAGAGGTTCGGGCTTAGGTCTTCTGTAAATTATATTCTTGTATAAAAGATGAGGGCCATCGCCTTATCAAGGATACGTGGAGCGAAAAGCTGGTATAAGCGCACGGAGTGGCCGGCTAGCATGGGTAAATAATAATAATAATCAAAATATCCACGGGTGTACTGCCGGTCTATAGTGTCCAACGGGCACAATATTTCGGCGATCATACATATCGCCATCATCAGGTGAACTAACAGACTATGCTCCTGGAAACGCACCGGCACGGAGATCCGGACGCTACGGCTGCTCGAAAGGAACTGGGTTCTAGCCCGGTAGCGGGCGATTTAAATACCCTCGGCCCGCGGAGCGACCCCTCCGCGGTCCGCGCCCCGCGCCGCGGCCGCGCAGTGGAACCGATTGCGCCGGCGTCTGAGGTGACGTCTGTGTGTGGGCTCTGTCCGCCGTGGTCGACACTTCGTTACGTTTGCTAGATTTACTCTTAATTAACCCAATCGCTGATTCCCGGTTTACTTACACATCTGAACTACATACACCCTAACATCAAATTCACTATGAAGACTGCCGGCCACGGTGGCCGAGGTGACTGAGGCGCTCCAGTCACGGTCAGCACGGCCACTACGGTCGGGGGTTCGAATCCGCCCTCGGGCATGGATATTTGTGCCGTCCTAGTTCGTAAGTAGTTCATAAGTAGTTTGTAAGTTTAGGGACTGATAACCCGTAGTTAAGTCCCATAAGCTTTACAAACATTTACATTTACACTATGGAGACTGAAACGGAGGGTAAATTGCCGTACCTTGACGTCTTGGTCAAGAGAAGAGCTGATGGCACCCTGGGTCATAGTGTATATCGGAAGACAACGCACACTGATCTGTATTTACACGCAGACAGCTGTCACCACCCTTCACAGAGGAATGGGGTACTTAAAACTCTAGTACATAGGGCGCGCACTATCTCCGACGCAGAGAGTCTACCCCAGGAATTGGAACACCTGAGAACTGTATTTCGAAAAAATGGGTACCCAGAGTGGCAGATTCAGCGGGCTCTCCGCCCAACCACTACTATACAACCTGTGGAAACGGATGAAAACATGAGGGAGGATATAGGCACTGCGTTCGTTCCATATACCGGAGGGAAGATGGCCCGCATTTTGAAAAAACACCAGGTTGGAACTGTTTTTTGTCCGCCGAATAAAATTCTGCACTGGTGGGGAGTGACCTAGGTTTGAGGAAGGCCGGCGTGTACCAGATTCCATGTCAGTGTGGGAAGTCATATATTGGACAGACGATGCGTCTCGTCGTGGATCGATGTGTTGAACACCACAGGCACACACGATTGATGTATCCGAGCAAGTCGGCGGTCGCTGAACATTGTTTGTCGTAAAATCATGCGATGGAGTATGAACGCACTAGGATTCTGGTACAGACGTCGAGATACTGGGACTGCGTCGTTAGAGAGGCCACTGAAATTCGCACAAGTGACGACCTCATAAGCCGTGACTGTGGCTATAATCTTAGCAAAGCTTGGGAACCAGCGATTGGGTTAATTAAGAGTAAATCTAGCAAACGTAACGAAGTGACGACCACGGCGGACAGAGCCCACACACCGACGTCATCTCAGACACCGTCGCAATCGGTTCCACTGCGCGGCCACGGCGCAGGGCGCGGACCGCGGAGGGGTTGCTCCGCGGGCCGAGGGTATTTAAATTGCCCGCTACCGGGCTAGAACCCGTCAGTTCAGTTCGCCACTAGTGAGGGCATCGTACGCATCGTGCACGGAGCGACCTCATCATACGGCTGCGCTTGCGCAATAAAAGTGCTGTGCACCGGAGAGCAAATTTTGTCGCTACAGAACGGTGTTTTTCAACACCACAGCAAATTTGTCGTGTCTGAATTAGGCCGACATCAGGATAGGCAAGATAGTGTGGGCTAGCCACACTGCTAGGTATGGCTAGCATAGGGGACGCTGAGGAGCCAGGGTCTCATCTGCGGATGGCCAACCCGCCTTTCTCTAGGCCAGGCCAGGAAATCAGGGCTGAGACAGATACCGCGAACAGGATCCCCCAAGACACCACAAAACATCAAATGACAAACCAAGGACTGACTATCAATCCGACTGCCAAACCATCCATACAAGTCATACAAGAGAAAACTGCCAAATACAAACAAGAACGACATGATCGCGACAGAAGAGGCCAAGAATTGGCTAAAAGAAGAGGCAACACAGAAGCTTGGACCGAGAGCGAATTTTCAACTAGTGACATGGACTGTGATATCAATCAAAGAGCACCTGATCACGAGTTTCAAATGCCCAAAGGCAATAAACAAAACAGAAAACGGAAACAACGCGACGATTCCGCTGAAGCACCGAAGAAGTCTACACCGATTACGACGAAGAATAGATTTGAACCACTTCAAAACTCTACCGAACAAGACCTTCCCAATCAAGACATACAACAACCTGGAACATCAACCGGAAAGACAACTAAACCACCGCCAAAACCAAAGATACCTCCAATCACAATAAATTACACAGGGCACTGTTTGCAGCTGAATGTAGCCCTGAAACAACACCTAAAGGGACCCCTGAAGGCAGTATACAAAGGGGACCAAATAAAATTTCACTTTGAAGATATGACCGATTACAAGGCGGCACTTATGTTATTCAGAGACAACAATGTACCTCTCTTCACACACCAGCCTACACAATGCAGAGAATTGCAAGTAGTGATCATGGGAATTCCTGAAGAAGTGACAGAAGACGAAGTCATGATGGAACTGCAGCAACAACATATCCAAGCTGCAGCTGTTCACCAGTTTAAAAAACGAGACTCACAGACAAGGAAGCTCATACCACAAACAGCGTATAACATCACACTTCCTAGATGACCAAACAACGACGCCATTTACGAGGTGAAATACATGCTTAACACTAGATTTAAAGTTGAGTCCTATAAACCAAAAAACGGACCCTCACAGTGCAAAAGATGTCAGAAATTCTTTCATACTGCAAATTATTGTACAATGCCAGCCCGATGTGTAAGATGTGTGAGACACCACCACACCAAAGATTGTTCCTATCCGAAAAACGAACCACCGAAGTGCGCTAACTGCGATGAAACAGGCCATCCAGCATCATGGAGAGGATGTCCGGAGTTCCAAAAAGCAATAGCTCAGTATCAGCTTCAGGCGCCGTCATCCCAGAAAACGGACATCCAATCACGAAGTCCACTCTTTCAATTCAGCGAAGAGGCCTTTCCTCAAATACGACGACCAACAACGTCTATCAACACAGCAACATCAAACACGTCACAACAACGACGCACTTACATCGATGTTTTTCGTCAGAAAAGGAACCAACAACAAAGCTATCAACCCAACAGCGTGACCGAAATTCTGAAAGCCTTATCAGGATTTTGACCTATTCTAACAATGTTCAAGCAAAAGAACTTCCTCGCCATCATTACAGATACAGCTAAAAAATTCAACCAACCACCAGATCTTCTGTCCAAGATAATGGTTGTGATAGAAGGAATTATGACGATGTTTTAGACAGACTAATGGATTTTACAGCCCAACGAAGGAAACACCTCACAATTTGCATTCTTAACGCCACAGGAGTTCGATTCAAGAAAGATGAACTGACCGACTTTCTTGAAAGACATAAAGTGGACATAGTGCTTTTAACCGAAACTCACCTCAGGCCATCTCAAAGATTTACCATAAAGAATATGGTCGGCTACAGAACCGATCGCCGTGCCAGAAGAGGAGGAGGAACTGCGATCTTCTTGAAATCTACCATCACACATAACGTAGAGATCCTACCGGAATTGGAAACCCTGGAAGCGACGGCAGTAACCATAGAAACGACAGAAGGAAAAATCACATTCGTGGCAGGATACATTAGCCCTGCTGCGGACATAGTAGAAGACGACCTCACAGCAATATTCGGCAGATTCGAAAAAGTAATCCTAGGAGGGGATCTAAATGACAAACATATGGCATGGAACTCCATTAGAGGTAACAGAAAAGGTGACAAACTATACGAAATGGAACCAAGACTACATGCCATAACTATAGCTCCAGAAGATCCAACTTACATTCCACCCTTCCCAAATCAAATACCTGACGCTCTGGATGTTGCGGTAGTCAAAACGTCAACCCAGATCTTAACCTTAAATCTATCTCAGACTTGACTTCTCACCACAATCCAGTGCTGGGCAGGCTGGAGAGAGCAATTGCAGAACCACCTCCCCGATCTAAGTTTACCACAAATTGGGACTACAGTCGATGGCTAAACAACAACGTCAGACCAACCATTCCACTGGGCAACAGAGACCAAATTGATGAAGCCATTGAAACACTAACGTCCAAGATAAGGACAGCAACGAAAATGGCATCTACAATCACGTACTTTGACTTCCCATACTACAGAGAGCTCCCTGCAACGCTAGAAGATCTTAAATATTTGAAAAATAGAGCGAGGAAATTGTGGCAACGTACTCGTAATCCGGAATACCGCAGAGAGACGAGACTTTTATCACGGGAATTAACACGACGAATCCAGGAATGGCGAACTGAAGTCTGGGAAGACCGCATGGACGCCTTGCACCTAGCAACCAAAGACGGTTGGAAGCTAATTCGAAACGTCAGAAGACCTAAACAGCGGAAGGCAGCACTACTGGACAATAACACGCTAGTTTACGATCCACTCCAAAGTGCCGAACTATTTGCTAACAATTATGTAGTTCAAAATACCCTGGACTTTAATGACTACCAAAACGACGAAGAGGAAGACAGGAGAACAAGACAACAGGCAAGAGAAATCCGCACAAACAGGAGCCGAGACCAACCAGAACTGACAACACCACGGGAGCTAAAACGGATAATAAAGAACTTAAATACCAACTCTGCCCCTGGTCCAGATGGGGTATCCGACGATGAAATCAAGAACTTGCCCCGAAAACCGTTAGTCTTACTAACGAGAATTATCAACAGCTGCCTAACGCAAGAATACTTTCCGACCAAATGGAAATTAGCTAAAATCGTGCCAATACCCAAGCCTGGGAAAGACTTACAGGACCTGTCCAACTACCGACCAATCAGTCTTCTCTCCACTTTGGGGAAGATATTGGAACGAATAATCTTGGCAAGGATTAAACAGCAACTGCTAGACAACAACATCATCCGACCGGAACAATTTGCTTTTCAGACAAAATTGTCCGCTGAAATACAACTGTTACGAATCACAGAATATCTAGCATACAACATGAACATTTCCAACTACACGGCAGCCATCTTTTCAGATGTCGAAAAAGCTTTCGACAAAGTCTGGCGTGACAAGCTCATTTCAAAACTCCATGGAGCAACAGACTTACCTGACTGTTATGTAAAGATCATAGACAGCTTCCTCACTGATCGACGCTTCTTCGTTCAAATTGAAGGAAAACGATCGGAGACGAAAATTCAGCATGAAGGCATACCGCAGGGTTCGGTGTTATCGCCGGCCCTGTTCACAATATATGTCAACGACATCCCCACATTACAACATACTTTACTAGCCCAGTTTGCAGACGACACAGCGATGCTAACAAGTGGAAGACAACCGAACTATATGATAAATCGACTGCAACGTCAGATAACCGTCTTCGAAAAGTGGGCAGCCAACAACAAACTTAAGGTCAACCCACAAAAGACCAAAGCAATATTCTTCACGAGGAAGAAACCACTACTAGAGAGATACTCACACTAAACAACCAAGAAATAGAATGGACAACGTCTACAAGTACTTAGGTGTCACTTTAGACCACCACCTCGCTTATAAAAACCACATCATGGATAAAAAGGACAAACTAATCAGAGCCACTCACGGACTTTATCCCTTCCTCAGTAGCAGAGAAATGACACAAACAACTAAGAAACGACTATACACTAGTACAATCTTACCTGCAATGTTATATGGGTGCGCATCATGGGGAACTGCTAGTGATGCCAACATACACGAACTTCAAGTAGTACAAAACAGATGTCTAAAAACGATACTACGAGCAACTAGATGGACAAGGACAGTGGACATACACCAGGAACTGGACATGCCCATGGTTAAAACACAGATAGAGGAACGAACAAGGAAACTCCTCGAAAAAATAGAGATCCTCAGGCCATCTACACGACACCTAGCAAATGTTGCTACGATACAACCACAACCCTGGCACAGGGTTAAAGTCCCCAGGGCGATCATAGAAGAGATGTGAAGTGTATTATAAGTATGTAGGGCAAAAGACCCCCAGTGAGGACACTGTCCTGCAAAAGTCTATAAATAAAGAGAAAAATTACGTATCCCTTACACTTGGAAGTCCAGCCACCAAAGGTGGTAGCACTTCAATAACTAACAACACAGTGAAAAAAAAAAAAAAAAAAATGCTAGAACCCAGTTCCTTTCGAGCAGCCGTAGCGTGCGGATCTCCGTGCCGGCGCGTTTCCAGGAGCTCCAGGAGCTCAGTCCGTCAGTTCACCCGATGATGGCGACATGTATGATCGCCGAAATATTGTGCCCGTTGGACACTATAGACCGGCAGTACACCCTTGGCTATTTTGATTATCAAATACGCCGGGAGAAACTGAAGAATCACAAGAATAATAATAATTGTTGTTGTAGAGAAGTCTTTGTCTGGACACTGAACAGAGAACGGTGGCAGTGACATGAGGTTGTTCTGTCAGAGGTCATACTTTTCAAGAATTATTTTAAATGGCCTAGGATGAAGAATATTTTTAGTATGGTTACGGGCTTAATTCTAGTGGAATATTGTTTAATTTAATTCGACGCTAAGAAGACTGAATTTTGTCTCTTACATCAAGAGCCAGCGCTAATATTCCATCTCAAGCGAAATTGCAATCTTTTAGTACTGTAATAACAAACTAAACCACAAATCTGAGATTTTAGGTAATTGTTATAATATTGGCTTTAAACACTGATGTTGACCCGTCATTGTTCCATGTCAAGTCGTGTGCAGGGTCCTTTCCCCATTAAAGAAATGTATTCCGAGTGTACTCGTGAAATAATCTGAAAATATTAATAATACTTTACCTTTCATTGAATGCAACTTTTTGTTGCCTATTTATACTGCGTAAATTAACGATAAGCGTAGGCTATGTTCAGTTTTCATTCTCACTAGATATAAAACTTTAAGCAGGTGTTAAATTATAAGTTTGCTTACTCTTTATCAAAGAAAAATTTGCTTGATGGGATTACAAAGTTTCATCTTTCCTAGCTAAGACTGAACACGATTCAGGTACCACATTTTGCAAAATGTGTCTCTTTTCAAAATGACTGCACTACTGTAATATTCCATATATACAAGTTGACACAAAGCAGACTTATTACAACAGTCAAAGAATTAGTTAAAATACAAGAAGTTACAAACTTGGTACTTTTTTAGTCTCCTGTTACTAAAATACAGGATTTTAAAGAGATCTGAGTGTAAAATTGGTCATAGTAGCCTTTTGGATTCACATCTTTTAATTAAAGAGATAACGTTACTACACAGAGGATTGTTAGTTTGCTGTAGTCCACAATTTGACAGGAAATAAATCACCTAATTACCAACTTTATGTATAGATTACTGTGGTTGCTATCTGATATCTGTAACAGGGACTAACTATAAGGTAGTGTTACACTTAGAGTTTGTCCTTGCCATATGTTTTACGAGAGTTGGAAAGAAACATTTCTCTTACTTGATAAATATTATGTTCAAATTAATAGTTAGGTATACATCTACATGGAATACTCTGCAAATCACATTTAAGTGCCTGGCAGAGGGTTCATCAAACCACCATTATACTATTTATCTCCCATTCCAGTCTCGAATAGCACCCGGGAAGAAGAACACCTGAAACTCTCCGTTCGAATTCTGATTTCTCGTATTTTATTCTGATGATCTTTTCTACCTATGTACGAGGCAGTCAACAATATATTCTCGCATTCGGAGGAGAATGTTGTCAAGTGGAGTTTCGTACGTAGCCCACGCCGCACCGATAACCGCCGTTGTTGTAATGATTCCCATCCCAGATTTTGTATCATTTCAGTGACGCTGTATCCCCTGTATCGTGACAATACAAAACGAGCTGCCCTTCTTTGGACTCTTTCCATGGCTTGCGTCAAAACCACTTGATAAGGATCCCAAACTCCAAATAAGGACGGACAAGCGTGCTGTATGAAGTCTCTTTAGTAGTTCTGTTGCATCTTTTAAATGTTCTGCCAATAAAACGCAGTCTCTGGTTCGCCTTTCCCACGACATTATCTACGTTTTGTTTCCAGTTTTGGTCTGATGTAATAGTAATTCCTAGATACTTAGTGGAGTTTACGGCCTTCACTTTCGATTTATTTATCTTGTAAACAAAGTTTAACGGATTTCTTTTCGTACTCATGTGGACGACTTCACACTTCTCATTATTTAGAGTCAATTGTCAATTTTTACACCAAACTGATATCTTATTTAGATCGTTCTGCCGTTGGTTTTGATCTTCAGATGACTTTACTAGACGATAAATGGATAAATTACGGCGTCATCTTCCATGGGACTGGCGATCGTAGTTGTAATAAATTGTGGTATTCTCCTCTTAAACTGCAACTTTCTCTTAATCCTTGGGATTTCACTACTGTGGTTTCTCTTGTACTACGTATCTTTGTGAAGCCTAGTGCATATCTGATGCTTCCATCCATTAGGAACACTCACGGTCAAGATTAAAGGGGTACAGTTCTGTAGGCTGAGGCTTGTAGCAGCAATTCGGCGCAGTTAGAAATATTGCAGTAGACGTAACTATTCTGCGACGAGATATTGAGTATTGATAGCTGTGCTGTAAGCAGCTGCAAGGCTAAACCAACTGCAAGGATGCTGCATGCACCGCGTCTAATGACTACGTTATTGACGGGACGTAAATTCTAATGTCCTTCCGTTCCTTTCCTTTCTTATGCATCTACAGAATTTGTTTTTTATAAGAAGTACATTGTGGCTTATCAAGGAAAAGAAGGGAGCCAACTGAAAAATGCTTCTATGTAGGAAGTAGGATACCAACGGCCGTATGTTTAACAGAAACATTTATTCTTTCACCGCCAGTTTCGGCATTCCATTATGCTATCTTCAGGTCCCTACATCGCAGTATTATATCCATTAAGTAGCGATCGAAACTGATTGTGTGGAGTTTCGAGCCCTACTTTATCGATATAATACTCCGATGTAGGGACCTGAATATGGCATGATAGAAGTCCGAAACTGGAAGTGAAAGAATAAATGTTTCTGTTAAACATACGGCTGTTCCTACATACTCTTGACCAGCCTCAGTCCCGGTTCCATCAGTAATGATGGATTCAATAAGAAAAATGAGTACAAAACTTTTACAGATACTTCTTTTTAAAAAATGACAGAAAAATGGGATACCAGCTTCCCTCAGTCCTCAATCTTCCTTCGTCACCAAAAATTCTGGCTTGCAAATACATTCGCCTTTTCACAATGGTTACTTTTGTAAGCATTTTAAGCAGTGGTTAAAGTAGACTGTGTATGGCAAAATTTCACTTTCCAAAACTGGTTCCAAGGCAACTGCAGTGCACAACAGGACATACATTGCCGCGGAGAAAATAAGTAAAAAATACTACACTTGGAAGGATGGCGTTGATTTTGATTCGATGACGTCAGATGCCACAAGTGGTGTGGTAGAGTTACTGATAACAGTTGCAACATCGTCCTCCAAAATATACTGTACTGCCACAGCTGCTACAGCATCATCTGTGTGTGCGCTTCAATATGGAATGTTTATAGCCGTAGGGCTTGGTGTAATAAAAACGCGTGAAGCAAACAGGCGCCACACCACGGAGACGCACTCGTGGATCCAATAACAGAGCGAGTTTCAAGTGTGTTAAATTGTGGCCCTCTCAATTGCGGGATGGTCCCTAAGCGGTACTGTAGATACGCTTCATACACCTTAACAATCTTTTACGTACCATAAACTGCAGGCCAAGGTGCTGCAAAGCTACTCTTCACTTTAAATTATCATTTATGAATTCTGCAAACGTGTCTTGCTAGTTTTTAATATTATCAACTAGAAACACGCCCACTGATTGTGTGGTCGTTTTACATTTCGATTGATTCATTAACGTAAAAAGATATAAAATAGCCAAGATCGCTTATCATCAGTTTTTATTAATGACGACCGGTTTCACTGATCTATGTCAGCATCATCAGGTCAAATAAAATATTTTACAAGGCCATAATCTTGTAATGTCAAATAGTTGTTATATAAAACGATTTACAGTGCATAAGTGCACTAAGTCATTAATGACTTAGTGCACTTATGCACTGTAAATCGTTTTATATAACAACTATTTGACATTACAAGATTATGGCCTTGTAAAATATTTTATTTGACCTGATGATGCTGACATAGATCAGTGAAACCGGTCGTCATTAATAAAAACTGATGATAAGCGATCTTGGCTATTTTATATCTTTTTACAATAATATAAATAGATCGCCTCCTATAACGTAAACCAACTGATTCATTAACCTAAAGTGTTTCTGCAACATTAATGCTATCTTTTTGTGAGTTAATTATTTTTATTAATGATCAATGCCCCATGTTTATGTATGTTTGCCCCACATTTATATATGTTTACACCCGTGCGATTGAACTTGTGTGTTCATGTGAATGTGAATGTGTGCTCTTAATACTGACTGCCGCGCAATGGTTTACAGCCGCCGCCTCCCGCTTTAGGCCTCGTTTTGCTGTAGTTAAGAACGCATGGCTTCATTTGTTGTCTGCGCTAGCGTCTGCTGGGTGGCCAGAGACAAGCTTGCTTGGCAAGGTGGCAAGGTGGTCGTGTTCTTAGTGTCGTACCAACCTAATCTTGGAGAAAGGAGGTGACAGGAGACCTCTCTGGGAGCGGTTGTAGAGGGAAGTCTTGGTCAGGTAGCAAGGGTTGGTAAACACTAGTCTCTGAACGCACTCTGCGTCGCTTTTAGCGCTCTCTATCTACATCCGGTGTATGACGGGGGGAGGTTTTTCCGAGGCCTTAGACCTTCACTCTTGACTCTTCATTCTGCCTCTGACGACTGTGGAAGTTTGTACTCCGCCGAATCATGTTGTAGAGGAAAGCATGCTGTTAGGACTTTACTTTCTTTGTGATCCGGCAGTTTTGGTTTTTCTGAGTAACTCTTTCGCTATGTGAAGCAAAGTGTTTCTTAATTTACAGAACTCGAGTTAATTCAGTGTAGATTTATTATTTGCATTTTCATTCCAGTGTTGATTGTACATCCGGTTTTTCTCAAGTTAGAATATAAGTGTGTGGCCTTCAGCCTTTGTGTAAATTTAGTTTGAATTTCCTTCGTGTTTTTAACTAACTTTTCATGTCATGTCTGTATCCATGAGTATGCTACATATTTCTCAGATTGTCTAGCTTGATTCCGTCTTTCCTGTCTTGTATGACCGATTGCACCACGTGCTTGCGTAACGGTCGTTAATTGGGCCCTTAGCCATGCTTTTGTTAATAGTTGCACACCACGTGGTACTTAAGAATAGTGAGCCGCTGCCTCCCTGAACATGGCTACTCCCGTGCAGCTTGCAATGGTTACATGAATGATCTCAGACCTAGTAATGAAGCATGTTGAGATTTATTCCCATCTGCTTGAATTACTGAACCTGCCGACGCCACTCAAAATGTTTGTTAAGCTTAAGGGACTTAACTACGGGGTCATCAGTCCCTAAACTTACAAACTACTTATGAACTACTTACGTACTAGGACGGCACAAATATCCATGACCGAGGGGGGATTCGAACCCCCGACCGTAGTGGCCTTGCAGACCGTGACTGGAGTGCCTCAGTCTCCTCGGCCACCGCGGCCGGCCCGACGCCACTGTTGCATAATAAAAGGTATGAATGTAATTAGTCTATTATCATTTTCGTTTCCAAAACTTTTGTTTTTATCTGTTGTAAAGTAACTAGCTGAAGTCTTTTTCTATTATTTGACATTTGTTTGAATAGCAAATATTAATTAAATCGTTCCAGAAATGTATTGTTAATTTTCAGGTAGTGTGCTAATTAGTATTTCTGTTAAGGCTAGGTAAATGCTTTTTTTATAATGTTAATGTAGATATTAATGTGTTTCATAAGTAATGTTAGGAAAGTTTTGCCCTCGTTAGTCTCTGTATAATCACCATTAATTGTTTCAAATACCTATTAATTATATTTGGATAGGAAATACTATTCATTTAATCGAGATTTGTATAATAATTTACTCAGTGTTATTTACAATAATTTTCACTATAGCCAGTTGTATGTAATTGTGTACTTTCCCCTTATAATTAATGTACATAGTTAACAATACGCGATTTTCAGTGACATTGTTTTGATGATATAAATAGGATGTGCTCGTGGCATGTATCAGAGTATTGGTTAGTCAGTTATCAGAGGCAGAACCTATGTCAGTACCGAGTAAGCGTTATTGTTTCGGCCTCGATTTGATGCACAAGACACGTTTGGACTTTAAATTTGACTAATTATGTAAAAGTTCTTCAGTGCAGAAAGTGCATCTATCGTGATTAATTAATGTCTGTCCCACATTAATATGTACACCTAGAACTTTTGTATCAACACAGGAACTGTGTTGCAAAGTCATATTATTGATGTGTGAAATGAGCGTGTCTGGTATAAATGGCTGTAATTAATGATACTTGTACGCTGGCCATAAGTGGAGACAATTGGGAACTAATAATAAATCGTCAAAGTGTCGAAAAACTGTAAATCTGTGCGTTGTCTACGTTATTTGTAGTGAATTAGTTCTTCTCCTCCATGAAACGTCAACTATCTGCTACCGAGAGCGTTTATCGACGATCATCAAGAACTTCGAGAATCATCGATCAACAACTAGGTACGTCACAACCTGTGGATGAGGTTCTGGGCCTCTACGTAGTTCACACGTCCGCCAAGGTCGTCGTATTTTAAGGGCAACTCTGGCATATCGTACAGCTACCACAACACAGATTAAAGGTTTCTCAGCCTAGTAGATACTATCAGTGGGGCAGAGGGCCAGGAGTGCGGCCTTGTCTTGGACGAAAGCGCTCTAGGAGACAGTGCTCACATGCATGCAAGAAGAAGCTGCTCTCATCGTTGAAGACCACGGCACACCATTCCAAGTTGGAGTCTTGCACGTCGATGCTGCGACACGTGTGGAAGATGAGCTATGGTGTGGCTGCCCCTAGCCCAAATTCTAGTAACCAGCTGACAACTGTTAACACGTCTGGGTTCAGAAACCCTCTTATCTGTGCTGTGGTAGCTTAACGATGTGTCACTATTGGCCTTACAATATGTCAAATGTTTGTAAATACATCGGATTCAAATTCTGGGTAATTAGTCCGTAGCTAACAAAGTACTTAAACTAAGTGAAACTAACCTAAGGACAACACAAACGCTAATGCCCGAAGAGGGGGGGGGGCTCGAACCCCGGACAGCGAATGGCCGTGCGCACCGCAACACGGCGCTCCAGTGCGCACGGCTAATCCGCCGCGGCTACAATATGTCCATCGCGGAGGACGTCTGTACTGTTTGGACTTCCAGATGCTCATTTACAGGTGTGAGAATATTTACATGACCATTGCTAATAGCATTGTTACACAGCTGTGACAGTACGTGTAACTTGTGTGCCAATTCTTTAATAGGGCCATCCCGCCGCTCGTAATACCACAATTTTACCAGTTTCCTACTCAAATGGTTGTAGGACGCACGAGTGCTTCTCCGTGGCCTAGCGCCTATTTGTTTCTTACGTTGGTACCAACAGAGAGCCTTATATATCCGAAAGAGCAAACGTCACTTCTGATCCTGCAGATGTTATTCCTTCATATTCACAGAATATGTGACGTCAGCTGTGAATGGGCAAAGCTGAAAATGTATACCAAGCCGGAATTCAGCCCGGTATTCACCTGTACTAGGGGGCCAAGGAAACCCGCCTACGCGGCTGGGTACACATTTTCAGCTTTGCCCATTCGCAGTTGATGTCATTTATTCTTTGACAACGAGCCTTATAGATGTAAACATTCCCTGTCAGAAGGTGCATGAGGATGGCCCTATGGAAGCTGTGTTACTACACTCTCTTTTGACGTAGAAACCATCATCGGTGTATGTACTATCCTCGAAGTGGTATCCGTTGTAATTGGAGAAAAAGCGACATCATCTTTCCAGGAGTTCGTTTTTTAAGTTTTTTTTAAAGGCCTATACTGGATGAGGGAGCAATACCTTCTGAGGAACGCTTTTGTGAAACGTTCTGGCTGATCTCGTCGTTCTGAAAGGTATAATGTATCTCAAAATGTATATCTGTCCGTGAGGACCACGTATACCTATACGTGGTATATACCAATAAGATAATAAAACATGTCACACAGCTTAAACTTCACATGTGTAGTTTCAAGAGCACTAGGATCAATTTACTATCAAACTCGGCGTATTTAAACTCAATCGAGATTCTTTGGATCACCTGGCATGCCTCCACATTCTCTATCAGTATTCAAATGTTCAAATGTTTGTAAATCTATCAGACCAAACTGCGTGGTCATCAGTCCATAGCTTACAAACTACTTAAACTAAGGTAAACTAACCTATGGCCAAACAGATACACCCAAGCCCCAGGGAGGACTCGAAGCTCCGACGGCGAGCAACCGCGCGCTCCGCAGCGAGGCGCCTTAGACCGCTCGGCTACTCCACCGCAGCTCTATCCGTACTGTGTACTCTCCAAGACCTAACTGACTCTCTCGCTGCACTTCCCACAATGTGTGGAGCGGCGGATTGTCCTGTAAGCCGATGGCGCTCTTTTCTACCTTTTGTCTCTGTAACTAATTGCCTGTTTTTGTGCGTGATTGTTATCAGCTACTGCCTTTTCCAAATCCTGAAAATTAAAGTTATGAGCAGCGAGAAAGCGATGGACAACATACTGCTCCTAATCTCCTTGCAGCTTTCCACACTTCAGCTCGTCGAAACTGAACAGAATGTTCCTATCGCTATTAAATTCAAAGGGATAAGGATAAAGAACGAAAATGACTTTCTACAGTTATTAACTAAAGTTGTATATACTTGGAAAAAGGTGCGTGCACTTTTTAGTAAATTATTCTTATCTAAACAGCATTCCAAAGAGTTAAGTCTTTCCACGCAAGTGCCAAATAATCAGCTTAACTGCCGCTATTGTTAGGAACTAAAGTCAGTAAGTTCGCCTCAAAAGTGGAGAAGATTCTGAACATTTTTGACATGGGTTTTCAAATGCCTATGGGCGAAAGCGAAAAATAATATATGGAAACCGAGTCCCTGCTTCTCTCGACTGATGAGGACAGTGTACGATCTTGACTTCAACTGAACTGCTCCCGTCAACGCAGACCGTTCCTTTATACTCATATATGCTCGGCGCGGACCACACAGAGACCCCAATTGTTTGCCGTGGAAGCTGCTACAATAGTCCTGTTTAATGATACAAAAGTACTAATATTGCTGTGCGTTGAAAACTTAGAGTTGCTGAATGAAATTTAAAATCTTTAAGTTATATAAACGGCAACCCGGAGTGGGATGTATTAATCCACGCTTTCCGACATCTTGCGCAATTTGATCCTTTTTATTTTATAACTAAAGTGCTTGGTATTAAACCTGTAACAGAATTATAGAAGGCACTTAATCTACAATTTTATACATTCAATTTTTGTGTAGGTAATTTGCGAAATCATTAAAATATAATCATGAAAAAACACTTATTAATTCGGACTTTAATCTAACATTTCTGTATTGTAGCATTAATACTGTGTGGATCAAATTTTATCCACAGTTCTGCAATTTCTATTTTTTTTTTTTTTTTTTTTTTTTTTTTTTTTGCTTATGGGATTTAACTACGGCATCATCAGTCCCTAAACTTACAAACTACTTATGAACTACTTACGAACTAAGGACTGCACAAATATCCATGCCCGACGGGGGATTCGAACCCCCGACCGTAGTGGCCGTGCAGACCGTGACTGAAGCGCCTCAGTCCCCTCAGCCACCGCGACCGGCGTGCAATTCTTCGAAAATAACGCTGTTAGGTACGTTTAACCTTGTGATGACAGGTTGTTACTTCCAGTTCTGCAATACTTTATTTGTGTGGCATATCCGGTAATATTCAAATGTCATACGAGAAAGTAGGAGAAGCAATTTCCCTGCACCCTGTCAGCACCAGTCCAGCAGTGCGTGTCGAAGCCGTGGCGTGTGTGGAAGACGGCCGGCGATGTGCGTGCCGCGGTCCCACTGCTATAAACTTCTGGCAGCTACGTTCACACTTCTGCGTCCATAAACCCTCTTATGTGCACTGTGGTAGTTGCACGAAATGCCAGTGCTACCAGTACGACGATCTTGCCGAAACTCTCCACTGCGTGCACATCTAAAACCTCATGTACAGGTGTGAGAATGTTCACGTAACCTTAGATACCCGCAGCCGACGCAGCACATCCAACTTGTGTGGCAATTATCGGATAGGAACACCCCGCCGTTCGGAATGCCTCAATTTGATCCCTTTAATACTCGCTCAGTTGTCTACAGGAAGCACGAATGCGTCTCTGTGGCATGGCGCCTTTTTGCTTCACACGTTGGTAACGCCGTGAGCCTTATAAAAGTAAACATTTCCTATCAAAGGGTACACTCAGATGGCACTCTGGCAGCTACGTCAGCCGCGCGGGAGTAGCCGAGCGCTCTGGACCGCCACGTTACGGATCGCGCGGCCTCCCACGTCGGAGGTTCGAATCCTTCCTCAGGCATGGATGTTTGTGGTGTTTGTAATATAAAATAGCTCATAAGTAGTTTGTAAGTTTAGGGCCTGATGACTCCGCAGTTGAGTCCTATAAGCTTAACAAACATTTGAACAGCTACGTCACTACGCTGTCTGTTGGTGTACTACCATGAAACCATCTAATATCCTCCAGGTGGCACCTGCCGTAATCGTATCGATGTAATCTTTACCTAATTTTTTCCCCGTCAGTTAATGTTAGGGTAAATGTTGGAATAGGGAGCACTGTGTCGCGGCGGAGTGGCCAAGAGCATTGAGGCGCTTTGCTCCGATGTGTGAGGCCGTTCCCCATCGGGGGTTCGAATCCCCCCTCAGGCATGGATGTTTGTGCTGTCTTTAGGATAAGTTGGTTCATGACTAGTGTGTAAGTTTAGGGACTGATGACCCCACAGTTAAGTCCTTTCAGCTCAGCAAACATTTTGGAGCATTGGGATTTGGGGGCTGTTTTTATGGCATGCCCTTAGTAATCTTGTATTAAAGGCTACTCGGTCCAACATAAGTATTCATCTTTAGTTGGGGAACACTTTCATCCTCATTTTTCTGTTGCATGGTATAAAGCAAAGGAAAGTGTCACGCACCTTACATAGTACATGTTAGATTCAAGATGGAAATTCTCCTCAGAGATAATGAATTATTTTTGAAAACTGATAGATTGGCTGGCCAGTACTTTCCTTTGTGTTATACCACCGACAGTAACACAAATGAAGAAAAAGAAAGAAAGGGACGAAAAGGACAAGCTTTAGGAACACGGTTTCGTCTTCAGGTGGGAGAGAAGGGAAGAATAAAGGACCCTCATGGGGGTCATGATCTAGGTCGTGAATTACCTTTCCCTTCCGTTCCCATCCTTTTCCTTCCCTTCTCTGCCACCTGAAGAAGTAACTGTGTTCCGAAAGCTTGTCCTTTTCGTCCCTTTTCTTCATTTGTATTACTATCGGCGGTACAACACAATGGAAAGTACTGGCCAGCCATTTATCTCTTTTGTAAAACAGTATACGTTAGGTTTGACGTATACCAGGATGAATTTACCACAGAACTCTCCGCACTAAATCAAGACTGTGGGACCACCTCAACTGGGCTTTTCCCGCATTGGATCCTTAACAAAGACCGATTGCGGAGCTTGCTATAGCAGAGAAGACAGGGCACACTTATCTTACTGAGTCTTCCTCTTCAGATCTTTTAATGTCCATCTGTATGAAAGATGGTGATGGACATCTGCTGTACTGTTAAAAGAACGGAGCACTTTCAGCCGTTATGAATTTGATTACTACCAGTTTTGACACTTAGTTGTATCATCTTCAGGCCCTTGACCAGCGTAAAAATTGCCTTATTACGTTGTGTAGTCAAAATGGGGGCCAGTACATTAATACTGCCTCCAGTCTAACTGCACAACATAATAATTCAGTTTTCACGCTGGTCAGGGTGCATGAAGATTACAATAAAATTCGTGACGGCTGAGTGTTTTTAAATCGCCCTGCACGTCTGCCAGTGTTCCCTGCTGCTAGAGGTGGTTATTCAGACTGCTGACAAGTGGTCTCTGTTACTGCTCAGCTGACTCCCGCTGCTCTCCCACTCTACCTCACCTGCTGCGCCTCACCGCCTGCCTCCTTCCTCTCCACACGCAATCCCCCGCGCTCCCTCGGCATCACGCCCAGTGGCTAGGCTGGCCGCACAGCAGATATGCAGACCCCCAGCTCGCCCGCATGGCGTTTCTTTCCGCCCCACCGCCGCCGCAGCCTCATTAGCAGTATTTCAGCTCGGCCGACGCGCGGCCCTACCCTCGCCTTGCCCAACACTGCGCCAGGCTTATACTGCCGCTCGAGGGCGCGAATCGGTCACTGGGAAAAGAGCCCGCCCGTCGCGCAAAAATTGTGTGTGTGCATTCGCCAGAGAAAAAAAAAGTGTACAATATAAAATGCGCGACGGGCCTGCCTCGCGAGTAATGAAGCCAGTCATCGCTCCGCGGTCCGCTCGGTGGCAGGCACGTTCCCCTCTGTGGCCACTGTCGATTTTAACGGCCGCGGCGATCGCAGGCTTCTCGCTGTAGTTTTCCTTTGAGCGTGGAAATATTCGCGGTTTGAAATCCAACGTGCCTATTGACTATGAACGCGCATCGTTGAAAAAATGGTGCAGCCAGATGAGAAGATACAGATATTCCAATAATAAAAGATTTATGGTGCTCTTTAACATACGGTCGTGAGTATACAGGGTGTTACAAAAAGGTAGGGCCAAACTTCCAGGAAACATTCCTCACACACAAAGAAAGAAAATATATGTGGACATGTGTCCGGAAACGCTTAATTTCCATGTTAGATCTCATTTTATTATTTCTCTTCAAATCACATTAATCATGGAATGGAAACACACAGCAACAGAATGTACCAGCGTGACTTCACTGTGTTACAGGAAATGTTCAAAATGTCCTCCGTTAGAGGATACATGCATCCACCCTCCGTCGCATGGAATCCCTGATGCGCTAATGCAGCCCTGGAGAATGACGTATTGTATCACAGCCGTCCACAATACGAGCACGAAGAATCTTTATATTTGGTACCGGGGTTGCGTAGACAAGAGCTTTCTAATGCCTCAATAAATAAAACTCAAGAAGGTTGAGGTCAGGAGAGCGTGGAGGCTATGGAATTAGCCCGCCTCTCCCAATCCATCGGTCACCGAATCTGTTGTTGAGAAGCGTACGAACACGTCGACTGAAATGTGCAGGAGCTTCATCGTGCGTGAACCACATGTTGTGTCGGACTTGTAAAGGCACATGTTCTAGCAGCACAGGTAGAGTATCCCGTATGAAATCATGATAACTTGCTCCAGTGACCGTAGGTGGAAACACATGAGACCCAATCAAGACATCACCAACAATTCCTGCCCAAACGTTCACAGAAAATCTCTGTCGATGACGTGAATCGAGGAAGTACAGTACATACTAACGAAACAATCGGGTATTTTGACAATTGTCTGCACGAATTATTTCAATTTACATTTAAAGAGAAATACTAAAACGAGCTCTAACATGGAAATTAGGCATATTTTCTTTCTTTGTGTGTGAGGAATGTTTCCTGAATGTTTTGCCGTACCTTTTTGTAACACCCTGTATACTCACGACCGTATGTTAAAGAGCACCATACATGTTTTATTGTTGGAATGTCTGTAGCACATTCAGCAAAACTGTAATAGCTAGTTTCAATCAGGAAAGAAGCACCGGAATCCAACTCATTTGCAAATATCACCGCCTGTAAACAGAAATATGTGGCCTACGAGAAAGACAGGCCACAGCGTTTTCGTCATGCCACGTAAGCAAGGTAGTTCCGAGCCGGCGCGATCGCTAGCTCAGTGGCTGCCCGCTATGACGTAGTGGGCAGTGCCCCAGCGGCCGGCCAATCGGCTAGCGATCGCGCCGGATCGGAACTACCTTGCTTACGTGGCATGACGACTGCACTGGGGCTGTCTTTCTCGTAGGTCTCGGCTGGCTCGGAGAGACGACACGACCTGTTACGTTTTCCGCGCCGGGTCCTTCTCTTTAACCCTGTGATGTATGAATTATTAATACACGAGGAAAAATGCTGGAATGGGTCTCAGATCGTAAAGAAGAATGTCTATTTTCGTGAATTCCAAAAAAAAAAAAAAAAAAAAAAAAAAAAAAAAATTATCGTAATGTTCCGTTTGAAAAAAAGAAAATTAATGTCATCACTGTGCGATCGGACCTGCCGAGTCCTTCCTGTGAAATTTTTCTTTTTGTGCAAAAACCTTCGAAACATTTTGGACACAGTGGCTCCTTGAATTCGATGCAAATGCACTGTGACTCTTTCTTGTGAAATTGGTAGAACGTTGCAGGACGCTAGCCGTGCTTCGAACTCGCCATGTTGCCTTGCTACTGCCTTGGGGGTGAAAAACTGACGCTTGTCAGTTCACCTGCCGACGTCTACAGTGCAGCATCCGTCTGCAAGGTTCCCTGGGGTGGACTCCATGCGCCTACGACTGGAAGAACGATCAGAAATGCTTCGAGTAATAGTCGTCCACTACAGTGGACGCTATGCGCCACAGGGTTAAGTGGTGGTGCTCAGCCGCAGCCCTGCAAGGGGAGCAACCAGCGAAGTCACTCGGCGCAGGCGCGGTTGGTCACACGAGTACGCGAGGTCCGTCCGCCGTGCCAATCAAGAAGCGCTACGTCGCGCCAATAGAGAACGATGGTGTTCCTCCGCGTCGCTGTATCTGAGCGAAAGCGGAACATTTGGGGTGTCTTCCGATCCGACGAGCCACCGGGAACCATCGCCGACGCCATCGCGAGAGTCTACTCCTCTTCGAGGCCAGCGTGCCGCTCTGCAGCTACAGCGCCCCGACTCGACTCTGGATTTCACGCCGCCGTCCGGAGTTCTATGGTGACCTCTACCAAGATTTAAAAATCAGGAATTTGTTCTTTTCCTTAGTTATTGTATTAGTCGCCGAGGAACTTGGCCTTTTTGTTTGATTAAAAATGTTCAAATGTTTGTAGCACTTATGGGACTTAACTACAGGGTCATCAGTCCCTAAGCTTACAAACTACTTACGAACTAGCTGAGACTAACGACGTCACAAATATCCATGCCCGAGGGAGGATTCGAATCCCCGACCGTAGTGGCCGTGCAAACCGTGACTGGAGCGCCTCAGTCTCCTCGGCCACCGCGACCGGCTTTGTTTGATAAATTTCTATTCAAAAGCGTGGGCAGCTAATTCTTCGAAGACAAGTTATAACGAGCAAAGCACCAAACCGAAAATTGTATTTGTACATAGAATTGATGGGAAATAAAAGTTTCTCGTGGAGGCAAACTGGTTGCGGAACATAACAGCTCCCTCTCTCACTAGACCCGTCGTAGCATGGGACAGATCTCGAACCCGGCCCCACGTAATCAAAGGATCAAGGAAGGACTGAGCCGGTTTTCATTCACTCGCACATAATTGATGGACAGTTTATTTAGTCTGCAGTATATTTAGTCTGCAATACACAGATAATAAAATACAATTTGCAGATTAAATTAATAAAAAAATTTAAACAATCCAACGCTATAAGGGCAAATTTTGAAGTCAAGTTAATAATTCAACACCTAATCATTTAAACAACCAATACGCCTGATGAGCTCTCTTAAAACATTCTTGAAGTTCTAAAAAAAAAAAAAATCAGCAACGCCTGAAGGGCGAAAAAATGCAGTTGATATAAACCTTATAACTTAAGGGCTGGTGTTTAATATGTGAACCTCGAAACAATCTTTGATTAAACCTTAAATAAAACAGCCAAGATATAAAACAACAAATGTCGAAACACAAATTTCATATTCGAACTAACTCTTGTAGCAGCCCCCAGACTTCCAGAAGATTTAACTTTAATACATGCCATTTTAGCGCCATATTCGCCCCATTTTCCAAGGCCTTCAGACATCACCACGTTAGTAACAGCAGCTTGTTCGCTAATCACGAGTTGCAAGTAGATGTACACAGCATGAGAGCAAAACATAACACTACAACAACTTGATCCGCATGAGGAGTGATTGAGCCATCACTCTGGTCAACAACGGCGACGAGACAATTCAATTACATCGCTATCAACCGAGACCGCTGACCAAGCAGAAGAATCCCAAATCAGGCTCAACGCTCAGTTAAACTGTCAAACTGTCTCGCCGTAGCTAAAAAATACTGATTCCACTGTCTTGGAAGACGCGTTGATAGCTGGCTCAAACTTAATGTGTGCATCACACACCGACGGAGTCATCGCCACAGCCTTCGGAACACATCAAAGCAGCTCGGCCAGTCGTTCCATTGTTCGGTATGACTGCAACTAACACTTCGCGCAGTTCAGACAAGACTGACTACTTCCCAGACAGCGACGTAACGTACACACCCAGTTTACTGCCCATAGCGCCGTAGCGTCCCTCTCGTCTCCAGCACACATCTCCTAGCCTCCAGAGACCCTTCCACTTGTCTCACTAGGCTCTCTGCCAAAGATAATGAGCCGATCGAAAAACACCAATCGCTGATGGAGATCATCGATCCGGCTCACCCGTCAATTATGTAGATTGCACGTCCATATACCGAACTGCGAGCTTAAAAATATGTATAAATATACATTCTTTTTCCAGAAGATGTTTTCTGCTCCTTTTCTGGAAGTGCCGAGCCCCAGATTAAAGCGACGCAGGCGGGAGGAGCCGGCAATGCGGTCGTCGGACTCACTTTCGGCGCCACTCGTTCTAACGAGCTGAGCCGCGACGCCCTGTGCACCGACGCCAAATGAGCGCTCCGCTGCGGTAATTAAAACGCACACACATGTGGGGAGGGGGGACAACGGCGCGACAATCCATCTGAATAATTTTAATTGCGCTTTAGCCGGCGAAGGATTATTATTTTTTAATTTCGTATGTTTTCCCAGCGCCGGAGCAACTGGGCTGCACATTGGCCTTCCAGGCGCCAGCGTCGGTAATCGCTTGGCTCTACAAGGCGCTCCTGCGGTACCTGTACGCTGGCTAAGGACTGGTTGGAGATAAACAGGGCTACCATGATTGAAAAACAAAAATCTTAAGATTTCTTTTTCTATAGGACAAATCTAGTTCGGATCGTTGACTGCCGAAGCTTATCATGACGAACCGACTCCCGTTTCGGCGATGGTGACATTTAATTTTTAATAACGTTTTGGGAACGCTTTGATAAGCTCATCCACCCCGAAGTGGATACCAAGACTCCCGTTAGGTCACCGAAGATAGCTGCTGTCGGCCAGGGCTGTCACATACAAGGGAATCTCATCATCAGAGCAGGCTCTAGCTTTTGCGGGGCCCTGCATGGCCCAGCAGCACCTTTCTGAATATAGCAGGCGGACTAAACAGAACCGTAGTTTCTACAGGTAATCGTATAACATTGTTAGAAAAATAGCTTCACGAGGCTGTTACCTGAAATAGCCTTCCATGATACTTACAAAGAGGAGATCGAGTAAATAATTAAATCACTAAGCTTGTTTCACGCTGTGACACTTGTGACGGTCACCGGTAACGATAACTGAACATTCGTTCGAATTGGAGCATTCACACCGGGAATCTGCACTGAGTCACCGAGTCAGAGTGACCCAGCAGTGACTCATCCTCTGCACGTGTGACGGACACCGGCACTGTGTTCGCTATGGTCACCGCCGGACATGCCTTCACACTGGGACACCGATCACAGTCACAGCAGTGCAGAGTTGCCAACAGACAGGCTGCACTGGAGGACAGTCCACGTTGTCCGATCAGTTACCAGCTGCGTGCTCGACAACGGCCTCCGAGTACAGTGACGAATCAGACGAATCATAAGTATACTTTTCAACAACACAGGCAGAGAAACAATGAACTTAAAACTATCAGTGAAAGTTATACAATATTTTGTAATGTATACTAATACCAGATAATATCTGTGAAACATACTTTCAATAAAGTAAAATAATACTACAGTACCTATCTTAAAGTAAGAGTCTTTCCTCTACCGGGATAGCCTTTCGTAGTATAGTGTCCGTTCCTGTGATTGCTTCTTTCACATTTTCTAGTACTTCATCAAATGCAGTTTTTGACATTCGAAAATACTGAAAAATCGTGTTCTCAGATTGTCGCAGATCGTCATAAAGGACGTAATACAATTTCTTCTCCAGCCGATCACGTAGCAGTGGAAGTACGTGTAATGAACGTTTTGTCTTCATTTTCCTCCTCCTCCTCCTCCTAATTTGAAGTACTAACAATAGTTCCTTCTCGCTCGAGTCCATTTCACCAACTAATCAGTTGGCAACAGCTGCAGTGTGAGACACCAGTGACCCAGGCATGTTCGCCACAGTCACCAGTGACCGTCACCGGTGACCGTCACAAGACTTCAAGTGTGAAAGGAGCCGAAAGCTGAGGACTCTTGTGGGTATGACGGGTACCTAGGAGAATCCTAAAGTACTGTTCTCCATATGCTAGCGCAGTACATAGCCATATTTGTAATTTTTCATTTGAGAATGGTCAGTTTCCTGAAAGATTAATGTAATCAGTAGTGAAACCAATTCATAAAAGAAGAGAAAGTGGTAATGTAGACAATTGTGAACCTATTCCTATGCCATCGGTCTTTTCTAAAGTTAGGAACCGATGGCCAGTGTAGTTTGGTCCCTTGAACCCCAAACCAACCAACCATTTCTAAAGTTATTGAAAAGGCTGTATTTTCAAGGTGAATTCATCAGTTCTGTTCACATAATTTGTTGTCAAATGTACAGTTTAGTTTCAGAAGTGGTTTAAGGACTTAAAATTACGGAGATAAGTAATATTGAAGAAGTGGTCTATTGAAAAAAAAAAAAACATGAAAGATTCCACAGTCATTGCTTAGCGGCCGTAATGAGAGCAAACACAGCCTCGTAAACATCAACAAAGACCTAAAAATCTGCCACAGACAACCATCAGGCACAAAACGTAATTTATTAGAAGCACTAGAAATATACAAACAACAAATCATCCAACCCACTAACATGTTGAATGAACAGACTACAGCGAATACAACAGATTACTTTCTGTATTTAACGAAGGTTGCCTCTTCATATAGCTGCCACACGAAAAGTAAACTACCCAAGTACGTTCCTCAATTCCCAACTTATACAAAAATACACCATCTCTCTTTCTCTCTCTCTCTCTCTCTCTCTTTCTCTCTCTCTGCCTCTGTCCCTCTCACCCCCTCTCCCTGTCTACATCTCCTAAATCCCGCCCCACTATCTGAAATCATTTTGCTGTCTATTAATTATTGTCTTGCTTATAGAAACAATATAACAATATTTCAACAATTCCGGCAAACCACTAATCCAATTGGTAATATAAAGAGTTCATTTTTCGGGTTATCTTGTATAATACGTATCTCAAAGTTTAAGCTGAATATGCCTAATGTAAACAAATAATTACCGTCTCTCGTCATCTTAAAAATGTTGTCTACTTAAAAAATGTTCAAATGTTTGTTAAGCTTAAGGGGCTTAACTGCAGGGTCATGAGTCGCTAAACTTACAAACTACTTATGAACTACCTTATACTAAAGACGACACAAATATCCGTTCCCCAGGGGGGATTCGAACCCCCGACCGTAGCGGCCGTGCAGACTGTAACTGGCGCGTCGCAGACCGCTCGGCCACCGCGGCCGGCTGTCTATTTTCAAATGTTTGTGAAGCTTATGGGACTTAACTACGGGGTCATCAGTCCCTAAATTTACAAACTACTTATGAACTACTTACGAACTAGGACGGCACATTTATCCATGCCCGAGGGGGGATTCGAACCCCCGACTGTAGTGGCCGTGCTGACCGTGACTGGAGCGCCTCAGTCACCTTGGCCACTGCGGCCGGCGCTGTCTAATTTGTTTTGTCATTTTGTTAACCTACTGTGTTAATCAAAACAAGTGATTGTAACTATAGCTTCAGTACTCCATAACTTTAACTTAATGAATTTGATGTGTACAGTATCGACATAAACAAGCCAGTTGCAAAAATGAGTTGTGAAATTGGGTGCAAATGCGGAAGTTATTTCACCAGTGGGGGAGATTATTTCATCTCGACAAATGCGGGTTTATTATAAGATCCTTGCATTAACGCCAGCGGCTTTTCTCGCCAAAAACTAACGACGGTGTCGTACTTCTACCGTTAGGTGAAAAAAAGGAAGCAGATGTAACACAAAAATACATTAATAAAGTCCTCGAAATCTCCGAAACGCGTCGGACAATAAAAACAATAAAATTATTATTACTGATGAGGGCTTATTATTATAATAATATACCCCTTCTTAAATGATGAGTACAGTACAAGATGACACACTCTGCATACTTGAAATTTCTATCATCTATAGTTTTACTCGGAAACCATCAAAATGGCTGCATCACAGATCATACCCTTTATCGATAACTTATTAAACGACGCCTTACGGATGGGACGGGTACCTGCTCCCTGGAAACTGGCAAATGCAGTGTCATTAAAAAATCACCTGACAAGGACCCACTGAACCCCAAATCCTATAGGCTAATTTGCATAATTAATAACCTGGCTAAGGTCCAGGAAAATCTCTTGTGTGACGCGTATACAATCGCACAGAGAGCTACTAGGACTTAATCATACGCAAAATGGTTTCATACGTGGCAAATCATTTGATGACTCTTTACATGCGTCAACTGATATGGTCCACTCAACAACAGTCAAACACGCTTTGGCCAGTCTTGTGCTGGCCGCAGTGTTCGAGCGGTCTGCGGCGTTCCAGTCACGGTCTGCACGGCCGCTGCGGTCAGGGGTTAGAATCCCCTCTCGGGCATGCATATTTGTGCCGTCTTTAGTATAAGCTACTTCATAAGTAGTTTGTAAGTTTAGGGACTGATGACCCCGTAGTTAAGTCCCATAAGCTCTACAAACATTTGAACATTGATTTTAGGCATTCTTGTGGATATTGCTGCCGCCTTTGATAATCTCTGGTGGCCGGCACTATTCACAAGGCTACGGGAGCTAAGGGTACCTAAGGCCCTTTATAACAGTCTTTTAGACTACTGCAAAAATAGGGCAGCTGAATGGCGCAAGGAGTCTCAAAAAATAGTAAAACAAATCTCCACAGGGTGCCCCCAGGATCGACCTGTGGGACATAACCTTTGAACCACTCCTGAACCTACTGGGGCAACAGGAGTTGGTCAAAGGCACTGTAGCGTATGCACGTGACCTACTTATTTTGGTTACAGGTGACTCGAGATTGCAATTAGAACACAAGGCAACACATCTCCTGTCAACTATAGGTCAATGGTGCACACAGAACAAATTACAGATGGCGGCACATAAGACAGTCTACATATTACTAAAAGGAACCCTAATCAGGGACGCCATAATAAAACACAATAACATCAAAATACACAGACAACACAATACCCGTTATCTTGGTGTCCAATTGGACAAACGCTTGACCTGTAATGTACATATACGACTGACGACCGACAGGGCCACCAAGATGACACAAAAACTTGCCAGGCTAAACACCACAACGTACAGACTACCAACACAAACACTACGTACATACCACATAGCCCTCAACGAGTCAGTAATCTGCTTCTCGGCCAGTTCATGGACACAGCGTCTAGCACTACAGACCAACATTGCCACTGTTAGGAAAGGTCAAACAATGGTCCTATTAAGCCTAACTGGAGCCTTCAACACTACCTCGGACGTAGCACTCTGCGTGGTACTAGGGATACCACCAATAAACCTTACCGTACGACTAAGAGCTGGTATGTACTGGCTGAAGGCGGGGAAATACGACAAGGTCCACGAAATTGTTGGACAAAAGATAACAGAACGGAGCCAACTAATTAAATGAAGAATGGACACATGGCAAAGGGAATGGGATAACTGCGAGAAAGGACGAAGTGTCTATGACTTTTTCCCGAATGGAAGGGAACGTCTTCGAATGTGTCATATCAATCCCAGCCGGGGTATGATCCACTTCTTAACGGGACACACACCTCACACGAGTGGGTCTCAGTGACAATCCATGCTGTACGTGTGGAGAAATTGGGACCGCAGAACACACTGTCATATACTGTCTGCTCTACAAAACACACACTCACACTGTTTGACACGACTAAAGACCTAAACGAACTAACGGATGGGACATAATGAACAGACTGACGGGCGAAGTCTCACTACGGAAAAGAGATGAGTACACACAGAACGTAAGACGTAATGAAATACGAAAACAACAGAAGACAAAACGCTTATGACGAATCTGACACTGAAAGCGCAAACAGTACAAATTACAACACAGATAACAGCCCCGTCACAGCCCCGTCACAGAGGACTATATAAACACACGCGAAATTTAACTTGCAGATATTGGTCATCATACGAGTCTCCAAATAAGAAAACTCCAGGACGGCAGGGCTCGAAGTCAATTCCGAGGCTTCCCACCCTGGACTTTCCTCTCTTATTCTTCATACTATCACTTAACCCAATCTTTACTATATTCGCTTCCTAAAATAGTTGATGTTTTTATGTTGCTTTTCTATTTTCCTTATGATACTTTTTTTCGATTTTCTTTGTATTTTTATCTAATTACTGCAAATGTATAAAGAAAATAATGTATCAAAGTCGTATAAATGTATGACATTGTTTTTGTAATCACGACCAGCTATATACCCAAAGGCAGCTGGTCCGCAACAAGGATAAATAAATAAATAATAAAATGAATAATAATGTAGTTTCGGCTAGGTAATTATGAGTCATTGAATGAATCAGAACATCAATTTTCACGCCTCGCTTGATTTCTGTAGAAATCCCAGTATAACGAAAATAGCAACAAATAGCAGACAATTCTTGTACACTTCGACACAAAATATCCTACGCTACATATTGCAACATCGTATATCGCAGAATCTCCGGGGACCATAACTTTTACGATCATTTACGATAACTCTGAATGTGAATTGAGGGCATTTTCAGCTTATATTTTGACGTGTCTTCGAATACATCCCACGCATATATTTACGAGCACAAAGCATATACGCATATTCTACGAACCTTCACTAACGTCGTTCATCTAACAATTGCAATGAACATTTGGATCAAAAGTTTTAAACACTTTAAACACAGTACTTATTGAGAAGCTGTTCCGCGTAACGTTTTACTCCGACAACGGTAGCTGTGATCCACTTCTTCTGGTACTGGGTGTAGCTTCTCCTCCGTGTTGCATAATATGCATAGGTGCCCTCTGCCCTCTAAAAATGATTCTACGTGACTAGAGTCATAATTATGAGTTTAATTTTTTGACTTTTGACAAGCATTTAGGACGTTTCAGAACACATGCGCCGTCTTCCATAAAGTACAGTTAAGTATGTTCCCACTGCACCACCACACTGGGTGGGGCAAAATAAAACGCTTGCTTATCAACGAATTTCCCGTAAACAGAACACATTCCTGGAAAGTCATTACAATTTTCTTGTCCTGGGTATGGAACAATTAATTACAGCTTCCATGTGCTCCGGTTTTTATCACAATATCTTTAGTTCTGATATTAAGTCCTAAGAATTTTTACTCCACAAACATGTAATTCCTTTTCTTCATTATACGTTTTCCTTTCCATAACCCTTTTGACTACTAGGACGCATAACCTCAGCGGTAGAAGGAGATACAGACCAGAAAAGTGTGACGTAGTGGTGAAAACCCTTTTCTTTCCTAAAATAACGGATGGCACGACAGTCTGACACTTGTTGCAAATAAGAAAATTTCCCATGGACTTATTTTTTCCATGATTTGAACAAAGTTTTCCCCATATTCGGAATTTAAATAATTAAGGTACGTACGAAATACAAGTACCTAATTTGCAATACTTTTGAACCGAACGTCATATGTCTATATTTGCGATGTTCTGCCATTTCCATAGGGCTTACATACAATCCTTACAATCATATGACTTTTGGAGGCAATGTATGTTATTGGAAAAATTTTCATTCTGTGCATCTGAGAGATCACTCCACAGATATTAAACCTATAACGAATGCAAAGATATTACTTTATTGTTAACAGACTGAAAGAGAATGATGTCCGTTGCTAAGCGACGTACTCCACGACTCTATTCGGCGTCAAAGAATGGCAGCATTGCTAATAGTTTACATTTGTGAGTTGTTCATGTGAAGTTCTTTCTGTGGCTCGAGTGGTACGTGTTACATCTGCAATATTCTCAAACGGTTAGTAACAAAACGGCATTAAATTTTCTTTACTAATATATCAGGAGAATTGTAACAAACGTAATAATGAGAGTATATATGAGAGTGATGCGATAAGTTTTTTTCTTATTTCCATAGAATATATTTTATTGCACTGTTATGCAGGCACGATAGGTGTAAGTAACGAAAATATTTGTCCACAAGTTCTTAGAACACTAGTTCCGAATTCTCCCATTATGTGCCTTCACTAAATTACGTGTCTTTTGCTTCAAATTTAACATTACTGTTGCCATTTCCACAATTTTAAGTGCTCTTTCACTTTTTCTATAAATTTGTAATGTAAGGCATTAAATATCGACGTGGTTACACCAGGTTCTATACCCCGTTCGGCAAATCAGCAAACAGAACTGTTAAATGCTTCGGACAGCTCGTCACGAGAAACCTTTGTGTCATTCTAAAGCTTACAACTGATTTTGTAGTTTTAAAAACAGTCATATATGTCAGTTGGAGACGAATCACAAACCCGCGGAGCTGTGGCCTAGCGGACTAAGGCGCCTTCCTGCGGAGCGCGTGGTTGTTCGCCGTCGGAGGTTCGAGTCCACTCTCTAGCATGGGTGTGTGTGTCGTCCTTAGCATAAATTACTTTCAGTTAATGTAAGGAGTTTGTAAGCATAGGGACTGATAACCGCAGCAGTTAAATCCTTCATATTTACCAACATTTGAACATTTGAACCATTCACAAACTATACTTTCCTCGACTTCCTGAACGGGCGACAGCAGTGAAAGAAATTCATGATGCGATCTTGGTTGACCCTCTTAGTGCAATCGATAAATTGGTGAGAACGCTTGGAATGTTCTGAAGCTCAAGCAAAGTCTGATGAAGGTATGTAGATGAAACGTGATGCACAAAATTAATTCCTTTTGTACTATATGACGACCATTTGCGCGGAAATTGGAAATTAATCTCGAACTTGACGCAAAATTCGCCACTGGGGACGAATAATTGTGTTCTAAGATTGATGAAGGAAACAGGTGCAATTCCTCTTCATCACAGAGACCAAAGAAAGCGAGACAGGTGAGATTATGTTAGTTTTTACGCTTTTCAAGGGAAATGTCAACCACGAATTTGTTGTACCGTAGTTGCTTCTAATTTTCTTAAGAAAGTATGGACACAGATGACAGCAATTTTTCCCTTGCACAAGTTCTACGGAGTATTTATGTAATATCTGTTGACAAACTAACTGGCCCTGGCATTCAGTACATCACCATCTCTATTATGGAATATACTTCACAAGCAACTTGGGTACACTTATAATTTTTAATGTGTGCAGGGCCTCATTCTTACAGATCACTCAACACAGGAGAAAGAGTGTCAATCATTCACTGCATAAACTGCCGATCTGCTGTGGAAACGGCTTCAACTCTACTTGCCATATAATTCCATAAAAACATATGAAACTCACTACCAGCAAACCATTTAGAATCTAAAAGCGCCTTCTCTTGGATTTTCTACGGACTTAACAGTAAAACCGACAGATTTTCAAAACGACCTTCTACGGCTGTGAGGACAAAACTGTCCCATCTCCAGCTAATGCCTTCATAGCTTATTAGTCTTCATTATTTTCGGAACTGCGTGTTTATGTAGAAAGTATGCCGTGTAATCGCTTTTTAATTTTCCTTAATTATATACGATGGGATAGACTGTCAGCAGCATTGTACACCGCTCGTCAGCCAAGTGAACAATCACCAAGCATTTACATATTTTTAAAGTCAATCTGGACCAAATATTTCATAGTCGAAAATTAAAAGGCGATGGTTCGTCATATACTGAAGAAATCCGGCCGGTTTGGCCGAGGGGACTGACGCGCGCCAGTCACGGTCTGCACAGCCACTACGGTCGTGGGTTCGAATCCCCCCTCGGGCATGGATATTTGTGCCGTCCTTAGTGTCAGCTAGTTCACAAGTAGTTTGTAAGTTTAGGGACTGATGACCCCGTAGTTCAGTCCCATAAGCTATGCAAACATTTGAACATACTGAAGAAATACTATCTACTATCAAGTGAGAACGTTTTCAGTAAAGAATATTTTCCACGTGGCAGGTGACTTCTCTCTACGTGTGCTGTTGCTAATGTATATTAATCACTTGTCATTCAACATTCACGAAGATGCTAAACTAGTTCTTTTTGCTGATAATACAAGTATAACTATCACGCCTGACAAACAGGAATTAACGGATGAAATTGTAAATGATATCTTTCAGAAAATTACTTCGGCCATCAGACGTTATTTTGATACCCAAATAACAAAACTCATCTACTACTTTTATTGTCTCATTACCTGATCTAATTTCTTCAGCATCGTGTGATTTCCTGACATTCCATTCCATTACCCTCGTTTTACTCTTGTTAATGTTCATACCTAAAAACAGGGGTAAAGATTCGTACAGTTGTACGTCATGACCGTTCTGAACTAAAGTAAAGCAATGTAGCAGACATTACAGTCCAAGTAATCGAAAGGTGGCATTAGTGTACAGTACATGATAAAGAATGTAAGAGTAGGTACCACAGAGAAAATCCATAAAAGTAAGAAAACCAAGTTTCCTTAAGTACTTCAAATTCTTAAAGGTGACATGGAGAAAATGTGGTAAAGAAATGTTATTAAATGCAGTTGCCACAATTAGAGGCATATACGTATGACGGTAACCAATGGTACGGCAAGGATGGGAGAGTGGGAGATAGGACGGCATTCAAAAAGGCAAAAACTAGTTAAGTACGTACTTATGGCAACTTGGTTTTGTTACTTTAATGGTTTCTTTATCATGTACACTAATGCCACCTGGCGACACCTGACGTTCACTTGGACGGTGATGTCTGCTACTTTGCTTTATTATAGTTCAGCAGGGCCATCCCGTCGTAAAGTTGTGCGAATCCTTAACTAGGATTTTAGGTATGTACTTATCGCAATGTATTTACGGTGTATTGTGTCAATTTCTTTCAATAATTACGTTTTTGTAATCAATGCTAATTGATGGTTATAAAATTGCAGATTCTGAAGATGACGAGTTCGAGACGCGTAAATAAATAACAGCAGCATCACCACCTGTGGCCTTTGTATTTGTAAAGCGGCTCCTCTAGCATTGTTTAATAATGAAATCTGAAAATGGACGCCGCGGTGAAGTAGCCGAGCGGTCTAAGGCGCCTCGCTGCGGAGCGCGCGGTAGCTCGCCATCGGAGGTTCGAGTCCTCCCTGGGGCATATATATGTGTGTGCGTCTGTTCGTCTTTTGGTTTGTTTACCTTAGTTTAAGTCGTTTGTAAGCTACGGGCTGATGACGCAGTTTGGTCCGATAGATTTACAAACATTTGGACATATTTTTGAAAATGGGCGCATACCTCATTGGTGACTTCATGTCACACTTGGAAAATAAATTGAATTTCAAACACCTGCAAATCTCTGCCAGCGTCCATTCACATGCATTCATGAAGTATAACGCGCAGGATCAAAGGAAGAAATGGAAAGCAACAAATATGATAAGTCAGAAATAAAACTATGTAGTCGTTAAATCACACTATTTTTTTTACCTGGTCTAATTCCTTCAGCATTGTGTGATTTCCTGACATTCCATTCCAATACCCTCGTTTTAGTCTTGTCAATGTACATTCCTAAAAACTGGGGTAAAGTTTCGTACAGTTGTACAACGTCATGACCGTGCTTTACCTGACGATGGCGTAACTGTCGAAAACCGGTTAGTAACAAATAAAATTTGCAGAATATTGCACAATTATCTCGTGTGTTTCACTCAAAATGAATCAAATATTCTGCCAGGAACCGACTGAACAGTCTGTAAATCACACTAAAGTATTTACCTTCTAATTGTAATGGTCCTACGACGCAAGCTTGTGATCTGTTTGTATCTGTTGTGCTAGTGTAATTCAACTTAAGCTGTTATCATAGGCATGATTTCTTCTCTTATTTAGGCATGGACGTACAAGTTTCTTTAACACAGGCCCTAAGACATTCACTACCGGGACGAGTTTAATATTTACTATGCTGTGGGGAAACCTGTAGCATACATTTGGAATCCTTAGACAGCAATCCTGTATTTATATCCACTTCTTTTAGTGTTTGAAGCCATGAAATGAACTGACATTTACACTTACCCTGCTCATTGACACAGACATATGGTCCAGGGATCTACATACTATAACAGTTCGCTGTGAACCTCTTCCATTCATCTAGCAGGAGGCCAAACGTATATTTTATTACTATAGCTTGGGTATATTTTTGTCAATTTTTAGGTAATTGGATACAAATTTTAAATTTCAACCTAGCATCTACTTTTGCTATATTTATGAGAAGGATGAATTGAATCGAGTTGTTCCTTCTTAGAAAGAAGAACATTATAAGATACTGTGCAAGATAAAACGGAATAATTTTTCATGATAATAATAGTTTTCATTGTACCAAAACCAGCACAACCTTTTTCATAATGCCAGTAGCCTACACATTACACTAAAACTTGTTTCTGCTGCAGCATTCGTACCTGGCAAGCAAAATTATCAGTTTTCTCTACATGTCCCAAGGAAACATTACAAATTTAACATTTTTTAAAATATTGCAGTCCATCTTCTTTCAATAGGTACTTTCTTCGTTACCCATTATGTTCTTAACATGTTAATACTAATCGAATAATGAATCTCATTGAAAGCCAACAGAGGAATACCATATTGAGACGAAAGCGTAAAAGAATCATGAACATGAGTTCACTAAGGCAGATTGTCGCAAAGAATCCAATATAGACATGAATGTCCGAAAACTGACCAATGTCCACTTTTTTAAGTAATTAAGAGTTATCAAATATGTGTCAATTAATATGAAGAACTATTCTTCTGCAGTAGCTCACTCTTCCACAAGATGTTTCAGCATTTCTTTTAACTGATGTACTGTTGAATGTTTTGACTTTATAGGAATTAACTTTGGTATAAGGTTGTCAGTGAAATTAGAAATATCAGTGAGTAAGATATTTCGACTCTCAATCTATTTAATGGCATAAATAAAAATTTCTAACACATGTGTAAAAAATCTCAAGTACAGTGGGGAAGAGCTGCTAGAGAAAAAACATTTGCAACATTTGGGGACAGTAGTCAAGGGAGTAAAAGTAAGACTTAAGTCCTTAGGAAAATATTCACGTCTCTTTGTAAGGAACGAAGAACAGAAAGCCATCGTGTTTTGCTGTTAATGAAGAGGGACTTGTATTCAAAACCAGTAATTTTTAAGGCTTAGGTTATAAGAGTATCTGTTTCGAATATTACTAAATTATGAACATAATCACTTCAACATTAACTGGCACGTCATCTGCTGCTGTTTGTATACTATTGAGCAAAATGTGAGCACCACAGTTTATTTAATTTTACTTTACTTTTGTCTCTCCTAGTTGACGTCACCTTTTTTAAGAAATGGAGGTTCTTTCTTCAACATTTCATTCAACGAACTCTTCCGCTTGCGCATTTTCACCAGACACCATAATGTCTTAGTTTAATATTCACAGACACTTAATAATGTCTGTGTGAGCAGTCGACTGTCCCTTCTAAGTCAGAGCTATTATCAATCGTTCCAAAAGTAGGTAGTTTGGCCGTTTTTGACAGTGGCGATCTAAGACTGCTGGAGGCCCGTGCCGCGGGGAAACAAAATGAGGCCCCACCTCCCATCCTTATCAGGTGGTTTGGTCGGAGGACACCGAAAGAGTCCAAAGAAGGGCAGCTCGTTTCGTATTGTCACAATACAGGGGAGACAGCGTTACGGAAATGATACAGGATGTGGGATGGGAATCATTACAACAACGGCGGTTATCGCTGCGGCGTGGGCTACTTAAGAAACTCCAATCGCCAACAGTCTCCTCCGAATGCGAAAATATATTGTTGTCTCCCACTTACATAGATAGAAATGATCATCAGAATAAAATACGAGACATCAGAGCCCGAACAGAGAGATTTACGGGTTCTTTCTTCCCGCGCGCTATTCGAGAATGGAATGGGAGGAGTTAAATAGTATAGTGGTGGTTCGATGAACCCTCTGCCAGGCACTTAAATGTTATTTGCAGAGTATCCCATGTAGATGTAGATACAACCAACTCTGTTCGCAAATTGATTTTACCGACATACAGCACTTATGCAAATGAATACGTTTACGTATTTACCGCTAAGACACATCTGTACTCTAGTCATCTTAAGGAAATTTCTGAAAGCTAACTGCTCTTGATATAGCTTTTAGCACTAGACGTCTTCTATAAAGCTACAGGGAAAGGAAAAGAATGAAGCAGCGTACATCAAACGAATACCCGTTATTTTCAACAGATATAGCTTTTAACTTCAAGAGACTGCGTTTTGTAGTGAGACTTTCATTTTATATTACGAATAATAAATCGCAGGACAATCTATTCAATACTGAGGGGTGGATTTGACATGGCCATGTTTCTCACACGGACAACTTAATGACATTTGCTCGGGGGTGGGGCCACCAAAGAAATTATTCATATTAGATCCTAGACAATCACAAGAAATATTGTTTATAGTAAAGTTATCAGTTACAAGAATGTATGAATATTACATATAATTTGTATTTTGATTACTATCTTTCTCTCTTTGGATACTGTACTTGTAGTTTAATAACTCATGCATACAGAATACTAACACGAATTATTTACAGACGAATGGAAAAACTTGTGGAATTCGACCTCTGGGAAGATCAGTTTGCATTTAGGAGAAATGTAGGAACACGAGAGGCAATACTCACATTACGACTGATATTAGAAGATAGGCTAAGGAAAGGCAAACCTACGTTTTTAGCGTTTGTCGATTTGGAGAAACCTTTTGACAATGTCGACTGGAATACACTCTTCCAAATTCTGAAGGTATCAGGGGTAAAGTATAGGGAGCGAAGAGTTATATTCAACCTATACAAAAACCAGACAGCGCTTATTAGAGTCGAAGGGCAAGATAGGGACGCAGAGGTTGGGAAGGGAGTAAGACAGGGTTGTAATCTTTCCCCAATGTTGTTCAATCTGTACACTGAGCAGGCCGTGAAGGAATGTAAGGAGAAATTTGGAGTGAGCATTAAAGTGCAGGCAGAAGAAATTAAAACATTGCGATTTGCTGATGACGTAGTAATTCTGTCAGAGGCCGCAAAAGATCTGGAAGAGTAGTTTAATGGGATGGACAGTGTCTTGAAAGTAAGATATAAGATGAACATTAACAAGAGTAACACGAAGGTAATGGAATGCAATGTCATAAAACCAGGCGATGCTGAAGGAATTAGATTAGGTAATGAGACAATAAAAGCAGAGCTGCATCAAACCAGTCTGCGGACTGAAGACTACAACAGAAACAACAAACAACAACTTAAAATTTTGTGTATTACGCAAGGGAGCCTTATTTTTTATAAACTGTCTGGTAAATATAACGTTGTATTAGACAAAAGGAGATGGACAGAGAGAGAATGTGGTAGGAGAAGTAACGCAAGTAGTTAAATAAAATGGATCAAGCTGGCGCCTTCCCTACACGCGCATTCTCTGCCTGCCTCAGTCGCTCCTCTGCACGGCGATCCTTTCGCGGCGGGTGCGGTGTCCCAATTACCCGTCTGTGAGAGCGGCTACAGGCGCCGCCGCGGTACCGCTCGGCTACCCGGACACGGCGGCCGGACGCGGGCCCATTGGGCGCCAGAGGAGTGTGATGGTCGGCGGCTGGGCGTGGCGGCGGCGGATGTATCAGTTAATAGCCCCCCCCCCCTCCCCTCGCAGCCACAATGTGCATTGTGCACCCGCTCCTGATTCACTGCGGGCACAACACAATTAATTGCCGACGGCCCACCGCCCAACAGGTGATTGTCCGCGCCTGGGAATCGAACCCAGATGCGCGCGCCCCGATAGCACGCCGCGCGCCTCTGTTCGCGGCGCCGACCAGGGATCCGTCTGGCGGTGGCCCTAGTGCTCCAATCGGCAACATTAGCTCATACTTCAGTGAGGCACTGCGCTACCATTTAACTGAAAAAGAGTGCCTCTCCTTCTTATTACTTCGGGCTTCAATCTGAAGACCCGTTTAATACCGCTCTCCTTGATACTCTTGGCTGTGCAAGGCCCAACTTCCCCGAATAATTGCTGCAACTCGAATCTATTCGTATCGTGCGCCGTTTAGTGTTGTGCCAGTGTTTGTGCTTCGTGCCCATGTGGTATTTTTAATACTTAAGCAGCCGCCAATCAGGCAGAATATTAGTGTTACTGTGTGTTTAAACAGTGTCTTCATCATTGTGTAGTGTGCTCCACCAATGTGTTTTTAACTACCCTGGGTTTTTAACTTATATCACTGTGTGATTTTAACCACCCTGGCAGTTTCAATTCTGAATATTTTTACTTCAACTTCTTTATGCCTGTTTTCTTCATTTTATCCCCATTATAGTTTTTAAATTCATCAAATTTTATCACCTTTCTCTGTTTTTATCGCCTTGCCAACATTGTAAATCCTCTTGGCTGAAGGGCAGCAATGAAGCTGCTGCCAGCCTGCCACCTCTGGTGGCTTTAAAATACCAATAAAGCAAAGAAATCCATTCGTACCAGCGCACTGCACTCGTGTATTTGTCTTCCTCTGGTACTTCCCTGTATAACGTAGAGTAGTGGTTTTTAGTACCTTAAAACAACCAGACCGGTGCATGTCTGAATACTAGTGCTTTCGTAATACAGAAACATAGGGCCCAAGTGAAATTCATTTTATGGTAACAGTATGTAACGCATTGTTTAACATTAATTCTGAATTGAATATAAAGTAGATTCTTTTATAGTAAATAAAGCGTTTAAGGATGAATAAGCTTAAAGCCTGAAAACTTCTTATGAATCAATCGATAGGTAAGTGAACAAGATGCAATAATTAAAATTAAGAAATTCGGAAAGGATACTACTTCCTAACAAGGTGCCTATGCAGTTGGACTTTTCCTAGTGAAGATAATTCACTTCTGACTCATGCCAGAAATGCGAAACACTCGTTGTGAAAAATTTTCATTTGTATCGGTAATCTATTAAAATAGTTTATATGCCTTCTATTCCGAAAAATACAAAGAAACAACGTCTAACAATTTATAAGAAAGTTGTATCAAGAGAAAGAAAACTAAATTCGTCGCCTTTCAGACTACAAAATCGTGATTTGTGACTCTTATATCCATGGATCTCATTTTATTCTTGTTGAATTGATGTCACAATTTTTATATTTCTATATTCATTTATTTTGAGGTAAGCAATGCCTTTTTTATGTTGTGCCAAAAATAAGTAGTCATCGCCCCTATTACCCATAGATAATGTTGAGGTGGGTCGGCTTTCGTGCTTCAACGATACTGCAAGTGCAACCACAGCGGAGGGGTATCTGTGCAGAGCCCAGACAAACGTGTGGTTCCTGAAAAAGGGTAGCAGCCTTATCAATAGTTACAGGGGCAACAGTCTGGATGATTGACTGAGCTGGTCTTGTAACATGAACTAACGTGGCTTTGCCATGAAGTTACTGTGAACGGCTGAAAGCAAGGGGAACCTGCAGTCTTAAATTTTCCCACTGACTTGCAGCTCTACTGTATGATGATGCTATCTTCTTGGGTAAAATATTAGGAGGTAAAATAGTCCCCCATTCGGATCTCCAGGGGGGGGGACTAATTAGGAGGATGTCGTCTTCAAGAAAAACAAAACAGGCATTCTACGATTCGGAGCATGGACTGTTCTATTCCTTAATCGGGTAGGTAAGTTAGAAAATTTAAAAAGAGAAATTTACAAGTTCAAGTTAGACATAGTAAGGATTAGTGGAGTTCGGTGGCAGGATGAATAGAATTTCTAGGCAGGTGAGTACAGGGTTATAAATACAAAATCAGTTGATGGTAACGCAGGAGTAGATATCATAATAAATAAGAAGATATAAATGCATTTAAGATACTATGAACAGCATAGTGAACGCATAATAGTAGCAAATAGACACGAAGTGAATACCGACCACAGTAGTATAAGTTTATATGCCGACTAGCTCTGTCGATGATGAGGAAATCGAAGAAATGTATGAGGAGGTAAAATAAATTATTCAGTTAAGGGAGATGAATCCTGGTTGTGATGGGGGACTGGAACTCGGTAGCAGAGAAGGGAATATGGAATGAAGAAAAGGAATGAATGAGAAGAACGCAGGCCGCAGACCACAGACGATCATATATATAGGCAGAAGGACAAGGCCTAATAGAAATTCTTGGATAACACAGGAGATACTCAACTTAAATGATGAAAGAAGAAATTATAAAAAGCAAGTGAAGCAGGTAAAAGGGAGTACAGACGGCTGAAAAATGAGGTTGACAGGATTGACTAAGCACGAGTGATTAGAGGAGAAATGCAAGGCTGTAGAAGAACATATGACTAAGGGAAAGATAGACACCGCCTACAGGAGAATAAAAGAGTCATTTGCAAACATGAACTGCAGCTGAATGAATATAAAGAGCTCAGATGGAAAACCAGTACTAAGCAAAGAAGGGAAAGCTGATTGTTGGAAAGAATATATAGAGGACTTATACAAAGGAAATAAAGGCAGAATACTAGAAACGGAAGGGGAAGTACAGGAAGCTGATATAGGAGATACGATACTGAGAGGAGAATTTGACAGAGTGCTTAGAGATTTGTGTAGAAACAAGGCCCCTGGAGTAATTGATGTTCCGTCTGAACTGATAGTATCGTTAGAAGAGCCAGCGATAAAAAAATTGTTTCACCTGCTATGCATGATGTATGAGACAGAGGAAATACCCTCAGACTTCAAGAAGAATACAGTGATTCTAATTCCGAAGAAATCAGTTTAACAAGTCATGGCTGAAAATCACTAAAACGAAAATATTATTTACAGACGAATGGAGGAACTGGTGGAATACGATCAGGGGAAGATTAGTTTGGATTAGAAGAAGTGCAGGAACACGGGAGGCAATACATTACAAGATAGATGAAGAACGCTTTTGACAATGTTGACTGGAATACACTCTTTTATGTTCTGAAGGTATCAGGAGTACAATATAGGGAGCGAAGAGTTATATTCAACTTGTCCAAAAACTGGAGAGGAATTATTAGAGTCGAAGGGTATGAAAGGGTCGCAGTGGTTCGGAATGAGGTAAGACAGGTTTGTAGCCTTTCCCCAATGTTGTTTAATCTGTGCATTGAGCAAGCTGTGAAGGAATGCAAGGAGAAATTTGGAGAGGTAATCAAAATCCAGGGAAAGGGAATAAAAACTTTGCGGTTTGCTGACGACATAGTAATTCTGTCAGAGATAGCAAAGGACCTGGAAGAGCAACTAACCGGATTGGGTAGTGTCTTGAAAGGAGGGTATAAGATGAAAATTAACAAGAGTAAAATAAGGGGAATGGAATGCAGTGTCAGAAAATCGGGTGATGCTGAAGCAGTTAGATTAGGAAATGAGAAAATATAAGTAGTAGTTGAGTTTTGTTATATGGGTAGCAAAATAACTTTTGATTTCGGAAGTAAATAAATTATAAAGTGCATAATGGCTATGGAAATAAAAGCGTTTCTGAAGAAGCGCAATTTGTTGACAACCAACATTAATTTAAATATTAAGAATTCCTTTGTGAAAGCATTTGTCGGGATTGTGGCATTATATGGGAGTGAAACGTGGACGATTAGGAGTTCAAACATAAAGATGATAGAAGCTTTTGAAATCTGGTGTTAACGAATCATTAATATTAGATGGGTAGATGGAATAACTGATGAGGAGCTGCTCAACAGAACTGGGAAGAATAGCAGTTTCTGGCATATCTTGACAAAGAGAAGGGTTAGGCTCGTGAGGCACATTCAGAGACATCAAGGAGTCGTCAACTTAGCATCGGGAGGAAGTGTGTGGGGGTAAAAATTGGAAGTGGAAGACCGAAGGACGAATGCAGTAAGCATATTCAATTGCCGTTCTTATTCTCAGATGAAGAGGCTTGGAGAGGACACGATAGCATGGAGAGCTGCATTAAACCAGTCTCCGCACTGAAGATCGCAACAACAATGCAGCAGCAAATTTTAATGAATATGCGATAATGTACTGTGTGCCCCATGCTTTTTCTATGTTGATGACAGACTGCATCCCTGATGTAATCCTTTTGAACTTTTAAATCCAGGTGAGCCATAATTTTGTCTTTTTAATTTGGTATAGAGTAAAGGTTTTTAATTGCCTCATTTATGATGGGACTAATATTAGAATCTTTTAGGGCATTAATAGGTTCTGAATTGCTTCAGTTATTATAGGACTAGTAGTTAATGGTTTTAAAGCTTTCCATAGATTACACTTATGTATATTATCATATACTTTTTTCTACGTCTACAAATTTTCAATGAAGGGATTGATTTCGAACTGTTTTCTTTTCAATTTGTCACAAGCAAAATATACGAGTAATATTACATATCCCCTTGGCCTTCATTTCCTTAAATTCTGTTTTAAAAAAAGTTTAATAATCCTTCCATAAGAGAAGGAAGGAAGGAAGCTGACAGTTTAACGTCCCGTCAACAGCGTGGTCATTAGAGACGGAGCTTCCGCTCGGAGTGGTTGGGTAAGGATGGGGAAGGAAATTGGCCGTACCCTTTGAAAGCAACCATACCGGTATTTGCCTGGATTGATTTGGGGAACTGACGGAAAACCTAAATCTGGATGCCGGAGGTGGATTTGAACCACCGTCCTCCCGAATGCAAGTCCAGTGTGTTACCACTGCACCACCTCCCTCGGTCCTTCCATAATGTCTGCTAAATACATTGGTTACAGTTATTCCTTTGTGGTTCTTGCACTAAAATTTTCTTCCTTTCTTGTGGACTGTTGATATAAAACCTATGCTCCAGCTTGCTTCAAAGTGGCTTCTGAAATGTTAATGAAGTTATCTGTACCATATTTCACCAGTTCTCTTGGTATTCCTCTAATTACAGTAGCACTTCCCATCTTTTTAAGGTTTAGATTAAATTTTCAACTACTTCTACATCCAGTGAAATACTGGCCTTATTTTGCTCTTTAATACCGTTATTAGTTGCGTCTAAAAATTCTTCCCTCCAGTTACACAAGCCACTATAATCTTAAATCTTGGGAATTATTTTCTGAAGGCATTTGTGTGGAGTGTGGCTTTGTACGGTGGTGAAACATGCACAAAAATAGTTGAGAGAGGATAAGGATAGATGCTTTCAAAATGTGGTGCTACACGAGAAGGCTGACAGATTACGAAACTAATGAGGATGTACTGAATAAAATTGTGAAGAAAAAGAATTTCTGGCATATCTTGACATTCTTATATATGACGTACTCATGAATTTAGCAGTTGAGGGAAGTGTGTGGGGTAGAAATTGTAGAGGGACGTGAAGATACGAATTCAGTATACAGATGTGGGTTGCAGCTCTTGTAGGGAGATTAAGAGGCTAGCTCAGGATTGGAGACCTACATCTAACTAGCCTCCAGATTGAAGACCGCAACAACATATGTATGTAGAGCCTTAAAACAAACTATAATAGTATAATATATCTGTTGTTTGTTAATATATACAGCTCAGATGCTCCCATTACGATATAAATGAAATGCAGTTAGACGTTCTACCCAATAATCATCAGCTTTCTTCTGTAACAACCTTCCAAAATGTTCTTTTCCCTCTTGCCTTAACTGCTTACCGTCCATATTTCAGTCCCATGCATGGTCATGATTCATACATATGCCTTCAGAAAACATTTCTCCCCATTTAGATTTGGAACAAAAGAAATTTGTTCTAATATTTCTGAGTTTTATACCTAATCTTCTTCGTTCGTCATAATTCATCATATTATCCAAACGTCAAAACCCCTCTACTGCTTTTATTACTTCATCTCTTAATCCAATTCTTCAGCAACAAGTGATTTACTTCAGTCATATCCCATTACCTTTGCTTTACTCTTGTTTACCTTCGTTTTATATCCTCATTTCAAGAGTGTGTCCTCCCCGTTCAACAGCGCTTCCTCTGAGGTTACGTGCAGTACAAATGCTTAATCCAATTTTAATTCAACTGTTCCTTGTTGAAATATTGTGAGACGAGTTTGCGATATTGTGCATAATTTCTCGCTATCAGTTCATCCGTATGGTGTTATAACCATTTTTGCAAGGTTCTATTATGGAATTTTGATAAATGCTTCGCATTTTTTTATGTACACTACTCACTTCTATTGTGTTAGCCGCGGTGGAGTAGCCGAGCGGTCTAAAGCGTCTCGCTGCGGAGCGCGCGGTTGCTTGCCGTGAAGGTTTGAGTCCTCCCTGGGGCATGAGTGTGTGTGTTGTCCTCAGGTTAGTTTACCTAGGTTTAAGTAGTTTGTAAGCTACGGACTGATGACCACGCAGTTTGGTCCGATAGATTTACAAACATTTGAATTTCTATTGTGTTACGTTATGACCTCTTTGTTCCATTTCTGGGCACCAATAACACCAGTGCCGTTGCGATTTACTCATATTACCGAAGTCAGTTACTAATTAAATTCGTACAGTCTTTCCTATATTTCATCTTGCCATGCATTTCTCTCTTCTAAAAGTTAAAGTTTTACTTGTATGCGGTGGCAGTACGATTTGCCACTGCTGCAGTTACATTATGATGTATGTTGCCGGTCGTTATGCTGCGCGGACGTCCATAATCTTGATTATGGGTATGGGAATTTTCATGTGATCATTGCAGCCAGGGGCAACTCCGACATACCTGGCGGAAGGCGGAAGGCGGAAGGCCATCCTACCATTTGGAAATCCACTTGCTCGTTTGGCTTTAGGAAGCACAAGTGCGTGTCTGTGGCAGTACGTTTGTCACGCTTCTGCTGTAACCATTCCAAATTAAAGGGTACACACAGATGTCGCTGTGGCAGCTGTGTCACCATGATATCTATTAGAGGAAGCAATTGAAACAATTATCAAAACATTTACTGCCGTCATGGGATCGAAATTGACGTCAACATTTCCGGTGAAATTTTTTTTAGGTTGTTGTTGTTATGGTCTTCAGTCCGGAGACAGGTTTGATGCAGCTCTCCACCCTACTTTATCCTGAGCAAGCCTTTTCATCTCCTCATAAGAACGGCAACCCACATCCACTTGAATCTGCTTACTATACGCGTCTTTTGGTCTCCCTCTGCGATTTTTACGCCACACACTTCCCTCCAATGCTAAATTTACGATTCCTCGATGTCTAAGAATGTGTCCTACCAAGCGATCCCTTCTTTTGGTCAGGGTATGCCAAAAATTCCTTTTCTCACCAATTCTGTTCAGTACCTCTTCATTAGTTATGCGATCTACCCACCTAATCTTCAGCATTCTTCTGTAGCACCACATTTCAAAAGCCTCTATTCTCTTCCTGTCCGCACTGCTTATCGTCCATGTTTCACTCCCGTACAAGGCAACACTCCACACAAATGCCTTCAGAAAAGACTTCCTTACACTTAAATTAATATTCGATGTTAGCAAATTTCTCTTTTTCAAAAATGCTTTTCTTCCCCTTGCCATTCTGCATTTTATATCCTCTGTACTGCGACCATCGCATGTTATTTTACTACCCCAGTAACAAAACTCATCTACCACCTTCATTGTTTCGTTACCTAATCGAATTCCTTCAGCATTGCCTGATTTTAGAAGACCGCATTCCATTATTTTTGTTTTGCTCTTGTTAATGTTCATTTTATACGCTCTCTTCAACACACTGTCCATTCCATTCAACTGCTCATCCAGGTCCTTTACTGTCTCTGACAGAATTACAATGTCATCAGCAAAACGCAATGTTTTTATTTCTTCCCCCTGAACTTTAATCCCTATTCCAAATTTTTCCTTGCTTTCCTTCACCGCCTGCTCGATGTACAAATTGAATAACACCGGAGAAAGACTGCAACCCTGTTTTACTCCCTTCCCAACTGATGCTTCCCTTTCATGCCCTTCGAGTCTAATAACTGCGGTCTGTCTTTTGTACAAGTTGTAAATAACTCTCCTTTCCCTGTATTTTACCCCTGCTGACTTCAGAATTTGAAAGAGTGTATTCCAGTCAACATTGTCAAACGCTTTCTCCAAATCTACAAAAGCTAAAAATGTAGCTTTGCCTTTCCTTAATCTATCTTCTAAGAAAAGACGGAAAGTATTGCCTCCCGGGTTCCTACGTTCCTCCTGAACCCAAACTGATCTTCCCCAAGGTGAGCTTCTACCAGCTTTTCCATTCTCCTGTAGATAATTCGTGTTAAAATTTCGCAACCATGACTTATCAAACTGATGGTTCTGTAATTTTCACACCTGTCTGCTCCCGATTTCTTTGGAATGGGGATTACTACATTTTTCTTAAAGTCTGAGGGTATTTCGCCTGTCTCATACATCCTACACACCAGTTCAAATAGTTTTGTCATGGCTGGCTCTCCCAGAGACTTTAGTAGCTCTGAGGGTATGTCATCTACTCCTGGGGCCTTGTTCTGACCTAGGTCTTTCAGGGCTCTGTCAAATTCATCTCTCAGTATAGAATCTCCTATTTCATCTTCGGTAGTGTAGTTAATATGCAGTTGGGAGGACATATATTGCTCTTATAGTTAGCTACGTCTTTTGACCTGTGATAATATACCTACGAAACCTGCTTACATAAAATTTATTTGTGTTTTACGATGTGTACTGCCATAGGAAGTTAAGAATACCAATTCATTTGGCGTCCACCTGGCAGTGTATATAAAACGACCAGCTCCCTCTTCGTGGATGTTTTATGTGAATCGTCAAGGCAGTTGACTCTTACTGAATAAAACAAGCACCTGTAGACTCACTCCTAAAGTTACAGGGAAACGTTGGCGGACGCATGTTTTATTCAGGAGCGCGATGTGTCCCGCCTTGCTGCAAGGGAATTTTTCATTAGTTTGAACGACTTGTGTTATTCACTTGTTGATTTATATCAAGAAATGGTGATACCTGTTTCACAGAGACACATGTGTCGCATAAAAGAAACTACTCTTTGCGTCCCCTTGTCTTCTTTTCTTTTTTAACATGGTGATGAGTCTACTCTCAGGAGACAGAAGAAACGATAGACCGACAACCGTGACGGAATTGACGTCATCGACCACGTGGAAAAACATGCAAAAATTAGCCATGACATGCTTCAATATATTTTGTGGGCTGATTGGTTATTGTAGGTAAGCTACTCTGAGAGGGTCGCTTATTAATGTGGCTGCGACGGAGTGACCGAGCGCATTCAGGAGCTATGTTGCGATGCGCGAGGCCATTTCCCGTGGGGGGTTCGAATCCCCCCTCGGGCATGGATGTTTGTGCTGTCTTTAGTATAAGGTAGTTCATAAGTAGTTTGTAAGTTTAGGGAGTGATGACCCCGCAGTTACGGCCCATAAGCTTCACAAACATATGACCATATGAAATATTAATGTGTGCCGGCATGTTCTCCCGTGAACGTGGTGTTAAATGCGCAGACTGGTTTGATGCAGCTCTCCACCCTGCTCTATCCTGGACAAGCCTCTCCATCTCCTCATAAGAACGGCAACCCACATCAATCTGAATCTCCTTACTATATTTCTCTCTTGGTCTCCCTCTGCGGATTTTACTCCACACAATTTCCTCCAATGCTAAATTTACGATTCCTTGATGTCTAAGAACATGTCCTACCAATGGATCCCTTCTTTTACTTAAAGGTATGCCAAAATTCCTTTTCTCCACAATTCCGTTCAGTAACTCCTCATTAGTTATGCGATCTACCCACCTAATCTTCAGCATTCTTCTGTAGCACTGTAATGTTACTTTTTTTTTTTTTTATTATCACTGGTGTTGTCAAAAGATCGAGGTTGAAAACCGGAATTGAAATTTAAATAACCGTAAGATCAGCAATGAATATTAATTTTTGAAATGGTTATCAGTTCTCAGCAGCAATGTAAGTTAAAAATTACGACAACACCAGAAAGCACCATTACATAAGAAAATAGTGGAATAAGTTACCTGGTATCCATTCATTGGTGGAAGCTGTGACACTGCAGTTGAACCTGTATGAATTGATTAATATCTTCGTTCTCGTAAACTGATGCTTGGTTTCATGACTATTAATTATTAAAGTTTTAAGACCGTGTGTAATTTTGATCACTATTGTTATCGAAAGTTGAAGAAATTATCGGACTTCGCTTTTAACAGAATGAAGATTTCCTGCAGGCATTGAATTCAATGTTTAACACAAAATGAGAGTAAATAAATTTTGCATTCTTTTGTTATCATGAGGCAATAGGCAACAATAACCAAGCATCACTTTACTAATATTGCTGAAAATTGGTAACAAGATGGGGATAAATAGTCATTATTTAAATGAAATAGGAATTCCAAATGAAAGTTAAAGTTTATTAAGTAAAAGGGTGCTAATCAGAGCTCACACTTACAGGATTATGGAGGTCGAGTAAAATACGTCCGCTCAGTACAAAGGTAGAAGAACGAAAGACGAAAAGCGATTCCGTTTTCTCTCCAGATCGTTTGAAATAGTTGAAGGTATAACTTGAAACAGTGATAAACAGAGATTTATTGGCAGAGAGAACGGATGCTAGCGACAAGCGTCGCAGATATAATTTTCAATAAAAAAAAAAAAATATTAATGTATCGCTACATTTGCCCCCTCTGGCTTTGAGTTGGCAAATGCGCATTTCCTACTCAAAGACATCATAAATTTCTTGTTATACAATTTTTTTAACAGATTATTTAAGACTGTGTGAGCCCACTAGATATGAAATTAGAAGTTACAGTTGTGTCTCTTTCCTTTTTATATATATATAGTCTTTTTTTTAATTTTTTTTAACAATTTTCATTAATTTTTTTTTTTTTTTTTTTTTTTTTTTTTTTCATATTCAAATTATACAATGCAAAGCGTCGATGGTCGGACCAACGGTGCAGCGAGCGGTCCCCAGCGCGCCCGGATTGTTGACCCGTGGGCGTGGCGGTGCGGCGGCGACACGGTGCAAGGCGGCAGGCCGATTGATGTCGGTGGTGTGCGCCGCAGACTCGGCCCCAGCGTAGTGGTGGGGTGAGATGCCAGGATGAGGTGCCCTTTGATAGAGCACGGACTGCTTTTCCCGCATCGCCTCGGTGTGGTTTTACATGAAATGAAAGTTGTACATATGCCATAAAGATTTATCCCTTAACTAAAAATTACAGGTTTGATTACTGAATGAGTTTATTTCTGTTTTATTCAGTTGAGTGTTTCAGTACTATTATAGTTTTTAGCGAACGGATGTAAGTGTGAGCTTTGATGTTAATAGCAAATATCGCAACCAACTGACATGAACATATGCCCATTCTTGACATAAATTCATTAATGGAAACTAAATTATATACAAGGCATATGTTCAGTTTATGACTTTACCAAGACTTATAATTAACATATTACGTAAATAAAAAAATTTCTTTGGCTCACTATGGGAGCTTTAATCGTTCATGAAATTATTTACTAAGACTTACGTACTAATTCACATATATACATATAGACATTTAAAAAAAATATGTACAGGCATTGGTAACTGGAGTTTACATTTTAGCGAATTTAAGTCGTTTATTTTTCTGACATAGGGTATTCTTTGTACGTATCATAGCACAGTTCTTTGATTGGGAAATGCCGTAGAGGCGGTTTTCGTCGTGTTCATTATACAAATGTTAGATACATTTTGTTTATTTTGAAACCATTCACAGTGCTAGTTTGAATTTTCACACGGCGGGATCGCCATTGGGTGCGTGACGTAACAGTCAAGCGTCAACAATGAATAAATTTCTACCGCTGGCCAGCGTCAGCAGTGTTCGTTTAAACGTGGCAGCGGCAACCTCGCGAGCATTGCGTACAGCACATAACTCGCCGACTTTGTGTTTTCGCGTGTGTTTTTCATCTTTCTTCCAGAGTAGAGGATTCATCCATAACAGTTCATAGTGAAGATCGTCGCAGCGCGGTGAGTACCTAATTATTTATATTAAGGTGGTTAGGTCCTCTTACTTGCTGCGCTTTCTTCATTTATTTTTAGGCTGTCATCTCAGCTGCCTTAAAGTCCATTAGCTGAGACAAGACCTACGACTTAGTATGCAAATATATACGAATAGCCATCACTTCGTATATGCACATCGAAAGTCACTTCACTGCACGATTTTTTATCATGACTGTTTATGTCGGTATGCCGCACGTAACAAGTTTTTGCTGTTTATTTTAGATCACACTATTTAAGTGTCCATCACCGTAATGCTGATATACATAAAGTAATTGTCAGTCTATACGTTCACTTATCACTTGAATTTATTATACGTGTGCTACCGGTACCTTTTGTAGTCCGAGCTCACTATTGTCAATGACAAAATCACTTCACTAGTTAATTAATATGTTCATGAAGGCATAGATTTCTGTCGCACACTTTGACTATAAATGCGTCCTAGTTTTGTGAATACAAACACTGTTTGTGTGGATAGTTTTATCACTTAAAGTTTTCTGTCACTAATTTCTCACAGTAGTATCACTGTCCTTTCAGTTCGTTTTATCGCGTTCTACACATATCTTCTAGATTTTATACAGTTCATATTAACCTATCGTTACTTTACTATTTACAAAGGTTATATACAGTGACAAATTATTCTGAAATACTAGTCATTAACAGAGTTCATAAATCTTCAAATGACATACAAGCCACATTTTATCGTATTTTGGTTATTATTTAGTCATCATTATAGTTTATTTTAGACAATATAGTGCATTGTACAATAAGTCGCGGCCTATGTTCATGTCAGAGGTCGGTAGTGGGGTCCTTGTTTTCAGCAATATTATTCCTCATAATCCTTTTATTTTTTAGCTTAAAGGTTCATCATTAAGCATTCATATCACCACATCGAATATGTCAGATTTTTTTTTTTAAAGAATGAGAAATGGACCTTTGGAATTTTTTATATCGGATTTTGTCAGTATTAAAATGGGAGGTGAAGTCTGTCATACATCATTAGCAGTTAGCGTATAAATTGGGATGATTCTTTTCTTTTAAACAGGTAATGCAAATAAATTTTGCTGACACAGGCAAGGTCAGACTCATCAGCTAATTTGGTGCATAGATTCGGGCTAAATAGCATTCAGAATAAAGATTGAGTGAGAGAGAGAGAAAAACAGCATTATAGTTAGAGTAGTCTCTCTAAAATAGTACACAACATAAATTCAGCACATCAATCCATCATTTGCAAAAATTACCATTTATATTATTATTATTATAAAATATTACGTCAAACTAAAATATTCTAAAATCTCTCATAGCAAAGCACTCCATGCTTCTCTCTCACTTTGCTTTAAGTTTTGCATGCGGTCTGACCTGCTATTGCCTGTTCTTTCCTTTTCAGAAATGAAATGTGTAGTTCAGATTTTCTGTTTTAAATACAACGTGTCTGTAGTCTAGAAACATCATGCTACGTGTCTAATATTTTCAATCGTCGTGTTGTACGTGTATGTTTAAAGTGTCTGAAAACAAAATAATAGTCATATAATATATATATGTGTTTGTCTCCTCCTTCATTTTGATGTTGTGTTGTCGATCTTCTTACCGTTGGCAGGAACACAATTCTCGTGCACGTAGTCAGCTGAAAAAGAAGTCTTAAACTACTGCTTATACTAAAGGTTGTTTAGTCTAAAGATTGATTTTTCAATTAGTGAACGCTTCTGACACATCAGCTTGTAATGTTGTTCAAAATATTTCATATCTGTTGCAAATGTTTTGACACGTACCGTAAATAGTAGTATTGACGCAACATCGTAATGACACTGTCATCTTAATTACTGCCAAGCTCATAAGCATCAGCATAAAGACTTGTGTAATTTTTAAGAAATTTTTGTCCCACAATACGTAACTAGAATTGTTCAATAAACTTAGATGTCTTTAAAGGTCATATGTTCCCTCTTAAATAAATTGCACAGTTGTTGACATGTGTGTTACCTGTCAGCTGATCAGCATTAATCTACAGGTTCCTAGTGGCTTATAAAACTTCATATCATTTATACTGTCTTTGGAAAGATAGCTGACCGCAAATACGTTACGTTATCATGTCTCGTATAGCAACATTGTTTGGATTTGAGTGTGTGTGTGTGTGTGTGTGTGTGTGTGTGTGTGTGTGTGTGTATTTGTATGTGTGTATGTGTGTGCGTGTGTGTGTGTGTGTGTGTGTGTGTGTGTGTGTGGCTCGTATTAGGAGCCGTTGGGCAAACAAAACATTAATATATCCTTATCACTACATTTCTTTCATAAAAATAAATCCTCCTACTTCAGATCCATCGTACTAAAATAAATCATTTGCTCCATATATTCATTTTCATCATCATAAATATTCTCTTATACTTATACTAATAATTATAATAATTAATGCCCATAGTAAGTGTTTTATGTTGTATTAAACATAACAGTGGTTCGATAAATCTGTGTTATTTGCTAAGTGTTTGACATGAGAACAGTTACACCGTCAGTTAATATTTGTTGTCCATTACGTAACATTGTAAGAGAAAAAAAATATTTTGTTCAGCTTATTCTCCTTGGATATGTGAATGTTTTACTTATTCACTAGGAACTAGGTGTCATACTTATCATTTTTGTGATCAGCTTAAAAACTAAGCATAGAACTTTTTCAAATGCTTGTGTGGATATAAACCTCTCACTCTTCCGGAGTGTACTGTAGATAATAAATAACTTCCCTCGTGCGGAATTTGAACAATTCTAAAGGGTCCAGAAAATAGATGTTGCCACTTTTTATTACGTTTTAAGATAGCTGATGGTTTAGGATGATTTCGCAGAAGTACTAGGTCTCCGATATTAAATGTTTGTGTTCTTTTCAGCTGCTTATCATAGTAGGCTTTTCTTTTTATAGCTGCATCAGTCAGGGCTACTAATATTTGTCTTACCTTTTCGTCCAGTGTTACGTCACCTCGGGGAAATTTTGGTATCGGTTTTACCCATTCGTTTGTCTCTTTGGTTTGTAAAACTAAATCTGTGGGTGTATAGGGTGTAGAATACAAAGGTAGGTTGTTAACCACTTGCTCAAATAGTCCAATATATTCAACCCAGGATGTTTGTTTGTTGGAAGCATATGTTCTGATGAAGCGATTTAATTCACGGAACATGCGTTCCATTGGATTGGCAGAAGGATTGTAACGTGAAATGAGAATGTGATTCAGGTAATTTTTATGAATGAAATCTTTCCACGCTTGACATGTGAAAGTTTTTGCATTGTCGGACAGAATTGTCGTCGGCTTCCCGACAAAAGGGAAATAGTCGCGCTCCAGGCGCCGAATCACTGCTTTTGCGGTAGTAGTTTTTAAGGCGTATAACTTCACAAATTTTGAAAACACATCATAGATGCCAAGAATGTGTTTGACGCCTCCGCGTCCAATCGGAAGAGGTCCTGCAGTATCAATTGAAACTAATTGAACAGGTTTATATGGCAAGATAGAATGAAGCGGCATCTTGTTTGACTGATTGTTAGGCTTGCATTTTTGACAGATTAAACAGGATTTCAATGTGTAATGGATTTTTCATGACATATTCGGAAAATAACAGTATTGTTTAAGCTTACGGAGACACTTCAGTGCGCCAAAGTGTCCCCAAACTCTATGAGTGTGCCAAATTAGAGATTTTTCGTATGTAGCAGGTATGCAAACACACCAGAGTTGCGATTGTACTTGTCTACGAAAGAAAAGTACTCCTTTGTAGACTTTGTAGTGTTGATTTAGATGTGCATCTGACTTGTCTGTAATTTGTGTGATAATTTTCCTCCACCTGTCATCTGCTTGCTGTAATGCCTGCATGTTTTTGCACATATCTAAATAATATGTTCTAAATTCCATGTCCTTCATGAGCATTATCTTAAACTCTGTGTTTGACTCAAGGTAGTCTTCAAATTCTGGTAAACCTTGGGGAAGTCTGGAAAGTGCATCTGCTATGACATTATCTGATCCTTTAATGTGTTCAATTTCAAAATCGTATTCTTGTAGTATCATGGCCCATCTGGCTAATCTATTGTGTAATAGTCTGCATGACATCAAAAAGCTAAGTGCCTGATGATCACAGAAGACTCTTGTATGTTTACCAAAGATATAATAATGAAACTTTTTGAATGCCCAAACAATTGCAAGAAGTTCTAACTCTGTGGTTGAATATCGACGTTCGCACTCAGTGAGCGTGCGACTAGCAAAACTGATGACTTTTAGGGACTGTGGATCCAGATTATTTGAAATTTGGAACAGACACGCTCCAACCCCAAAATTTGACGAGTCCGTAACAATACAGAAATCCTGTGACATGTCAGGGTGGTTTAATATGTCTGAGTTAACAAGGGCTTGTTTAATTTTGTCAAAGTCTTGCTGACACTGTTCTGTCCAATTCCAAGGGTTGTTTTTTCGAAGAAGTGAAAGAAGAGCAGTACTATTGAGTAGTTGTTGTGGCACAAAGCGCCGAAAAAATGAACATAAACCGTAGAAGGCTTTTAATTGCTTCCTATTGTGAGGTGCAGGAAAATTTTGAATTGCTTTAATTTTTTCAGGGTCAGGAACAATGCCCGTGGGTGAGATAATGTGCCCAAGAAATTTGATTTCAGTTTTAACAAACTTAGATTTTTTCAAGTTGACAGTTACTCCAGATGACAGAAATTTATCTAACACTCTTTCAAGTAGGATGACATGTTCTTCCCATGTAGAAGTAGCAACAAGTATGTCATCAACGTAAACTGTAATATTATCTAGTAATTCCGGACCAAGTACTGTATCAAGTGCTGTGATAAAGACACCAGAACTCACATTTAGACCAAAAGGCAGTACCTTAAATTGGTACGATCGTCCTGAGAAAATGAAGGCAGTATATTTACGAGACTCTTCTGTTATAGGAACCTGCCAATATGATGCTCTAAGATCAAAACTTGATAGATATTTGACTCCATAGAACTTCTGAAGCTGTTCTTCTAGGTTTTCTGGCCTAGTTCTAACTGGAATGATAATCTTATTGATTTGACGTGCATCAAGCACAAGACGAACAGACCCATCTGATTTAAAAATTGCAAGAAGAGGACTGGAATACTGTGACATTGAAGGTTCTATTATGTTCCATCTAAGCATACGGTTAATTTCTGCTTTGACAGCTGGTTGTTTTGCCCAAGGTATAGAATATGTTTGCCTACAAAATGCTTCATGAGGTTTAACTTGCATGTTATACTGATATGTACTAATTACACCTGGCCTTTTGTCAACTACTCGTATGTACTTGTGTAGCAAGTGGAGAAGTTGTTGTCTCTGACTATCTGTAGCATTAGTGGATTCGTTAACCTTTTGAACTATAGATTCAAGAGATTCATTTTCAGATTCCTGAATACCAGTATAATTTTCAAATTGCATTTGATTAACAGTGACTTGCTTCAACCTAACAGAGTTACAAGATTTTCTTGGTGTCACTTCCTTCTTAGTCAGATTCAAAATACAGACACAGTGGTTTACTGTCAAATAACATTTACCTTCCTTAAAATCTAATTTTGCTTCTCGACTTTGAAGATATTCTAAACCAAGTATACAGTCTTCTATGACAGCATCTACTACAAGGAATGAGCAAGTATCAATTTCATCACAGATTTGTAGTTGAACAAGTGTTTGTAACTTAACTGGCTTAGATTTTGCACCTACTGCACCGATGATTTTGCAGTTCTGTACAGGAAAGGTAGGTAACCTCTGAATGTTGTTTATGCGTTTAAATAGACTGTAAGACAATACATTAACAGCTGCTCCAGTGTCAACTAAAATCGATGTAGGTATGTCTCCTACTGTTATTAAGATGTGTGCTTGATAGGCAACTATAGGTACTTTGTTTTGTTGTGTTTGTTCCTGGAGTAGCTCTTCCCTGATATCGATTCCTTTATTGTAACGCAGCATATTTACTGTGAGAATTGTGCCCTCACTGCCTCTGTCGCTCAATGTCGGAGGGCCAGACACGAGCCGATTTAGTTTGACGTCTGCGTCCCGTTAGAATGTCTTTGAGGTCGATTTAAGGTTTCTGTCACGTCAGTTATAGTCACGGTCGATTCATTTTGTGTCCAGTTTGTTTGATCTGTACTGTCAGTCGTCATCGTTGCTACTGGTATTTGATTGACATTTGGTTATTGTGCAGGAGTAGTAGAAAAGTTCGGAATTTGTTGATTACCGTTATTGTTTGGAAAAAAATTTCTGTTTCTGTTATTATTATTGTAGTAGTTTCCATTACGCCAGAGCGGTTGTGTGTTACCATTATATTGGTTAGGGAAAGTAGTTGCATTGTTATTGAAATTATTATTATTGTGATTGTAGTGGCCTGGATTAAATCTGTTGTCACGACGGCGTCGGTAATACTGAGCGCCGTTAGGTGCGTTTCGTACCGCGCTTCCACTGTTTACTCCACTAGTCACTTGCTGCATTTGCGGCTGTCCGGTATTGCTAATAAATGACTGTTGCGGTAACATCTGTGGAGGGCGTGACATGTTTTGATTATTAGGCTGCGGCTGGCTGACATGAATCAGCTGATTACTAGGATAGTGAAGTAATTATTTGCGTTACCGTACCTGTAACTATTATTTCTTGCTCGGTCATCTTCAAACATTGAATCTAGTGTGTCCACCTCAGTGAGAAAAGTTTCTAAGTTTTGTGTTGAAACGTGTGCTAGTTGCAACCGCAACCGTGTAGGCAATTTGTTTATTAATACGCGTAGTACTTCCCTGTGCGGGAGGGGGTCATCAAAGAATTTAGCTTTGTTTACGTACTTCTCGAAATATCTCCGCAGACTCCCGTTTCGTTCATTGAAAGGTTGCGGATTATAAACTTCATTTCGAAACCTTTCTTGCACAGCAGGCGACCAAAAGGTGGCTAAAAATGCCCGTTCGAACTCACCATAAGTTTCACAACTCTGTAGGGCTTCTGCAGCCCAGATTCCCGCTTCACCTTGAATGTATCCGACAACAAATCTTATCTTTCTTTTTTCGGACCACGATTCAGGTAATAAACCTCTAAAAGATTGTAGGAAAATGACTGGGTGCACAGTACGGTTCTCATTAATAAAGATTTGAAATTGGTGGTGCTTTATCATACTTTCGTCAAGTTCTTCGGCAGTAGCATGATTTCGTGGTGAATAAGAGGGGGGTATGTTTGATTTCATTTCCCTACCTAGTCGATCAAGGTCATTAGAGGTCGTCAAGCAAAAGTCAGTCTGCGTCCTGTCTGACGTCAAATTATTAGATGTACCCGGATTATATGGAGAGCGTGGAATATTTGTTGCAATTCTGGGAGATTTCCAATCATGGAACACATTTGTCACGGGTTCATTTGGCCTAGATTGTGTCATCTGCGTATTTAAAATTGATTTCACGTCTGTAAGATCTTTTTGTAAAGCTTTAACAGTATTTCCATGTTTTTCATACACTTGAGTAGCAACTTCTTGAATTACAGTGGTTAATTCTGCGTCTATCTTTTCATTCAACTTCGCTTCTGTATTAGATAAGAATTGTTGTACCCTATCATGATTTTCTTTGACTATGTTTTCTGCTTGACTCGTAATTCTCGTAACAGTTGTTTCCAAGTTTTCTTGTTGAATTTTAAGCTGTGTAAGATTCTGTGTGAGACTGTCTATAGCTGTTGGTAATGTTTTAACGGTTTCTTTACAATTAGTTACATCATCGACTACAGAAGAGATTTTTGCATCTACTGTGTCCATGATTTGATCCACTACTTTGTTTTGTACTTCAGAAAACTTACCATTGATAGCCTGTTCGAATTTGAGTATCTGTGCGTCTATCTGTTTGATTACTTCCTCAGAAATAATTGAGGGTAAATTTTGTTGTACTGATTCTAGATTTTTAAATCTCGACTCAAATTCATCCCGAGTTATCATTTGAGCTGCGATTTGATTTTGCTGTTCCTCTAGTCTGTCTAATTGCTGCTTGGTGGAATTTTGCAACAGCTCTAAATCATGTTTCGTGTTGGCCTGCAAATGATTAATTTGATCGGTCAAGCCTGAAATCTGATTGTTTGTAGCATGTGTAGATGTTTGTAAATGGTTAATTTGTTGCGACATGTTCGCATGTATAGCATTCGTAGATGCTTGCAAATTGTTTAGTTCGTCTTTAGTAGATGTTTGTAAATTGTTAATTTGTTGCGACATGTTCGCATGTATAGCATTCGTAGATGCTTGCAAATTGTTTAGTTCGTCTTTAGTAGATGTTTGTAAATTGTTAATTTGTTGCGACATGTTCGCATGTATAGCATTCGTAGATACTTGCAAATTGTTTAGTTCGTCTTTAGTAGATGTTTGTAAATTGTTAATTTGTTGCGACATGTTCGCAAATAATATCTCAAATCGTTTTAACCAATCTTCTTGCGGATTTTCAGATTGGTGTACTGTCTGTGTGGGAAAATCTGTTACGTGTGATGTGGTTGCAAGATTTTCCTCCACTATGTGTGGAATCATTTCAATTGATCTCGCAGCCACATTATTTTCAACATTTTGCGCGGGCTGTGAAACATTAGTGTTTTGTTCTGACTCCATTGTAGTAATTTGTCTACGGGTTTTAACCATACTAATAAATTATCAAAAATTTGGAATAGTGTGGGGAACCTACACACTTCACACGCAAAAAAATTTCTTTTATCAGCACTGTTGAGAAACAATTAAATCACTATTAATATTCGTCACACGCATGCATGACGCTTCGAGTGAGAGACAAGCGAGGATCGCTTTGTTATATCGATTTAGCAGCCATGTTGGCCATTTTTCTAACTTGTGATTTAAAATAAATATCTGACTACAAAAGAAACTTTGAAAATAGATTTTTGCTAATAGAATGAGGTACTGGATCGGAGATTGCGTACTTGCGAAAGACTAAGAGAAAGTAGAAAGCACCAAATAAGCGAAATAATCAGTCTGTCCTTACCTGTGTTGCAATTTTCATTGTTGGCTGCGGTTGAATTTCTCGTGATCGGGTGTGGCTCCAAATTTATATTTTATTATTCTCCGGGGTAGTAATTATGGTTTTCACGTCACAATCGGTCAGCAGTTGTTCATGAAAAATAAACACATTATACAGATTAGATAACATACATTGGTGAATGATTACAAATATAAAAAAATGTCAAACAATGGTATAATTAAATCACATAAAATAATATTTTCTTTACAACCATTCGAGGTCCTGTCACGGTCGCCAATTCTTATGTAATGTTACTTTTTTTTTTTTATTATCACTGGTGTTGTCAAAAGATCAAGGTTGAAAACCGGAATTGAAATTTAAATAACCGTAAGATCAGCAATGAATATTAATTTTTGAAATGGTTATCAGTTCTCAGTAGCAATGTAAGTTAAAAATTACGACAACACCAGAAAGCACCATTACATAAGAAAATAGTGGAATAAGTTACCTGGTATCCATTCATTGGTGGAAGCTGTGACACTGCAGTTGAACCTGTATGAATTGATTAATATCTTCGTTCTCGTAAACTGATGCTTGGTTTCATGACTATTAATTATTAAAGTTTTAAGACCGTGTGTAATTTTGATCACTATTGTTATCGAAAGTTAAAGAAATTATCGGACTTCGCTTTTAACAGAATGAAGATTTCCTGCAGGCATTGAATTCAATGTTTAACACAAAATGAGAGTAAATAAATTTTGCATTCTTTTGTTATCATGAGGCAATAGGCAACAATAACCAAGCATCACTTTACTAATATTGCTGAAAATTGGTAACAAGATGGGGATAAATAGTCATTATTTAAATGAAATAGGAATTCCAAATGAAAGTTAAAGTTTATTAAGTAAAAGGGTGCTAATCAGAGCTCACACTTACAGGATTATGGAGGTCGAGTAAAATACGTCCGCTCAGTACAAAGGTAGAAGAACGAAAGACGAAAAGCGATTCCGTTTTCTCTCCAGATCGTTTGAAATAGTTGAAGGTATAACTTGAAACAGTGATAATCAGAGATTTATTGGCAGAGAGAACGGATGCTAGCGACAAGCGTCGCAGATATAATTTTCAATAAAAAAAAATATTAATGTATCGCTACAGCACCAGATTTCAAAAGCCTTTGTCCTCTTCATATTTAAACTATTTATCGTCAAGTTTCACTCCCGTATAATTCAATACTCGACACAAATGCCTTTAGAAAAGACGTACCCATAAATAATCGATGTTAGAAAATTTCTCTTTTTCAAAAACTCTTTTCTTCCCACTGCCATTCTGCATTTTATATCCTCTGTACTGCGACCATTATGTACTATTTTACTGCCCAAGTAACAAAACTCATCCACCACTTTCATTGTTTCGTAACCTAATCTAATTCCTTCAGTATCGCCTTATTTTCTAAGACTGAATTCCATTAACCTTGTTTTTCTCTCGTTAATGTTCATCGTATACGCTCCTTTCAACTTATTGTCAATTCCATTCAATTGCTCTTCCAGATCCAAAATGTTCAAATGTTTGCAATCCTATGGGACCAAACTACTTTGGTCATCAGTCCCTGGTCTTACAAACTACTTAAACTAGGTAAATCTAACCTAAAGTCAACACACACATCCATGCCCGAGGGAGGATTCGAAACTCCGACGCGGGAGGTCGCGCGATTCGTAACGGGGCTTCCAGATCCTCTGTTGTCTCTGACAAAATTACATGTCATCAGAAAAACGCAATGTTTTTATTTCTTCACCCTGAACTTTCATTCGTTCTCCCAATTTCTCTTTGTTTTTCTTCATAGCTCACTCAATATACAGACTGAATAACATTGGGGAAAGGCTAAAACCCTTTCTTATTCCCTTCCCAACAACGTCGTCCCTTTCAGGCCTTTTAACTCTAATTACAGCTGTTAGGTTGATGTACAACTTGTAAGTAATCTTCAGTTCCCTATATTTTACGCCTGCTGTCTTCAGAATTTGAAAGAGTGAATTGCAGCCATCATTGTCAAAAGCTTTCTACAAATTTACAGAATCTTGTCAAGTAAGTTTGCCTTTCCTTAATCTATCTTCTAAGATAAGCCGTAAAGTGAATATTGCCTCCCGTGTTCTTACATTTCTCCTGAATCCAAACTGATCTTCACAGAGGTCAGCATCTGTTAGCCTTTCCATCCTTCTGTAAATAGTTCGTGTTGAAATTTTGCAACCATGACTTATTAAACTGATGGTTCTGTAATTTTCACACCTGTCTGCTCCTGCTTTCTTTGGAATGGGGAATATTACATTTTTCTTAATGTCTTAGGCACTTCACTTGTCTAATACATCTTACATAATAGGTGAAATAGTTATCGAGGCTGGCTCCCCCTCAGACTTCCGCAGTACTGAGGGCATGGCATCTACTCCAGGGACCTTGTTCCGAGTTAGGTCTTTCAGTGCTATGTCAAAGTCATCTCTCGGTATAGTATCTCCTATTTCATCTTCATCTACTTCCTGTTCCCTTCCTACAATATTGTCTCTCAGTTGATTTCCTTTGTAGAGCCCCTCTATATACTCTTTTCACCTTTCAGCTTTTCCTTCTTTACTCAGAACTGGATTTCCATTTCCATCTGAGTTCTTGGTATTCATACAGCTATTTTTCTTATCTCCAAATGTCTCTTTTATTTTCCTCTCGGCAGTATCCATTTTTCCCAAGTTATACAGTTTCCTACAGATTTTTATTTTGCTTCTAGTCATTGCTGCTTAGCCATTTTACATTTCCTGTCAATCTCATTCCTTAGTCGTCTGTACACCATTTTACGTGCTTCATTTACTGCATTTCTATATCTTGTCATGTCGTCAATTAAATTTAGTATTTTCTGTTATATCCAGAGATGTTTTGTAGGTCTAGCATTTCTACCTATTTGGTGCTCTGCTGCCGTCAATATTTCATCTCTTAAAGCTACCCATTCCTCTTCCACTGTTTTCCCCCGTTACTGTCAATTGTTGCCTAAATGTCCCTATGCAATTCTCAAGAACTTCAGGTTGCTTATATTTATCCAGGTCCCATTTCCTTATCTTCTACCTCTCTGCAGTTTTTTCTGCTTCAATCAACTGTTTAAAACCAATAAGATATGGTCAGGGCCTATATGTGCCCCTGGATTTGTCTTACAGTTTAAAAAAATGTTCAAATGTTTGTAGAACTTATGGGACTTAACTACGGGGTCATCAGTCCCTAAGCTTACAAACTACTTATGAACTAGCTAAGACTAAGGACGGCACAAATATCCATGCCCGAGGGGGGATTCGAACCCCCGACCGTAGTGGCCGTGCAGACCGTGACTGGAGCGCCTCAGTCCACTCGCCCACCGCGGCCGGCTTACAGTTTAAAACCTGTTTCCGAAATCTAAGTCTTATCATTATAAAATCTATCTGGTATCTTCCGGTGTCACCTGGTCTCTTCCACGTATACAAAGTTCTTTCATGATTTCTGAACCAAGTGTTTGTTATGATTAAATTATGTTCCGTACAAATTTCTACCAGGCGGTTTCCTCTTTCATTCATATTTCCTAGTCCATATTCACCTACTATTTTCCTTTCCTTCCTTTACCTACTACCGAATACCAGTCCCCCATCACAATTAAGTTATCCTTTCCCTTAACTGTCTGAATAACTTCCTTTACCTCCACATACAGTTCTTCAATGTCCTCATCATCAGCAGAGCTTGTGGGCATATAAACTTGTACTCCTGTGGTCGGTATTGGCTTCGTATCTATCTTGACTACGATAATGCGTTCGCTGTACTGCTCGTGGTAGTTTACTTGCATTCCTATTTTCTTATTCATTATTAGACCTACTCCTGCAAAACCTCCCACTGATTTTGTATTTATAATCCTATATTCGCCTGACCAGAAATCCTGTTCCTCTATCCACCGAACTTTAGTAATCTCTACTATATCTAACTTCAACCTATCCATTTCCCTTTTCAAATTTTCTAACCTCCCTACGCGATTCAGAGATCTAACATTCCACGCTCCGATCCGTAGAATGACCGTATTGTCTTTCCTGGTGTCGACATCTTTCTGAGTAGTCACCACCCGGAGATCCGAATGGGGGACTCTTTTACCTTCTGAATGTTTTACCCGACAGGATAACATCATCATATATTCATACAGTAGTGCTGCATGTCCTCGGGAAAAGTTTCAGATGTAGTTTCCCTTGTTTTCAGCCGTTCGCAGTAACCGTAAGGCAAAGCCACATTAGCTGCTGTTACAAAACCGGAGCAGTCTATCATATAGATTGTTGACCCTGTAACTACTGAAAAGGCTGCTGCCACACTTCAAGAACCACACGTTTGTCTGGCGTCTCCACAGATACCCCTCCGCTATGGTTACACCTACGGTACGGCTGTTTGTATCGTTGAGACATGCAAGCCACCCCACATCGGCAATGTGAACATATGAGACTTTTATGTCCATGTCATCGAAAGGAGAAATAGCGCCAAGAATATTCAGTGTTCTTTATGATTACATTAGATAATTCACCGAATGACAGTTAATGGTTTACAATGAACCGTCTCTGATATAGGTTCCCTGTGATTTCCGTAAATCACTCCAAAGGGCAGGGTCGATTGCCATCCCCAACACTTACAAATAAAATAATAACAACGCTGTCAACGAAATATAAACCCTAATAAACCTTTCTTCTTTGTAAAACATAGACTGGTTGACTTTTGACACTTGTGTATAAGAGATGGGGGAAAGCCGACAATTTTTGTTGATGCTGATAATATTATTGTTAACTTCAGATCAACTTTACAACTACGATGAAGTAACAGTAATGTATTAGAGAATAAAAAGTCTTCCTTTTTACCGTATTAGCATTCAGAAGGGTAAACTCGTGTTATTGCGAATTCAGTAGGGTAGGAAAATGAAGCAATTTTATTTCTAGTAGCATGAAAGGAATAAAATTAATATATTAAAGAAGGATAGAATATAAAACATGTCGTCACCGCATCCAAGTTATGAACTTCATGTTCGCCATCATTACTTAGGTGAGAAAATTGGGATATCTAATTTCGATACGAACAGATTTGAAGCTTACTCTTCTCTACAGGAAATCCAGATTCTCATGTACAGATTCATCTGACTTGTTGGGTAATCCAAAAAACTAATGAGGCGGAGAATCAGAAGCCAGAGTGAAGAATACATAACAGTAAGTCCCACTTGGAATTGTCAAACGCTTTAACAAGATCAACAAATGCTTTGAATGTGGGTTTGCTCTCCTTCAGCTATTTCTGTACCACTTGCCTATGTGTCAATGGCTTCTCTTATTATACGCATTTTATAAAAGAGTCCTTGTCTTCAGATAATTGTTTCTCTTTCTGTTTTTCCGTTATTGTGATAATATTTCTCGAGACTGTTTCCGACTGATGGCACACTAGACGTAATATTAATAATTGTAACACGTCTTTACATTTTATCTTTTATGTAATGGTACTATGATGCCTTTAGCCGACTCTCCTAATAACTCTCCGTCCTGTGAATATCACATAATACGTCATAAACTCCCATTTTTGCTTTACTGCTCAACTTTTTAAATACTTCTCGTTGTATGCAATCAGTTCCTGAATTATTTTCTGAAATTTTACTTTTATGATATGAGCCACTATTTCAGCCAGCTCTTGTTTTTTCTTCTTTTCCATAGACCAATAGCAGTTATCTCCTCTTTGTAGCTGTTTCTGATACTACTTACATCGCTTCACTATAATTTTTTCATCATTTACTAACAATCCACCATTCTCATTAATTTTCATTGCTTCGGCTTTCTTGCTTCACAGAACTTTTCGAAATTTTGTCACCTTAATATAACAAATTTGCAATCACAGCAAGTCATCCCCTCAGAGGATATGAGAAATTTTATCATCTAGAGGAGCACATTTTAAAGTTCGTGTAACTGAGATTTTGGATTAGAAACGGTATAAACTGTTATTCAGGTTTGGAGAGAATGCATTAATGGTAAGGGGTGCACTAGAATTAATGAATAACACTTAATGTAAGAGAAACAAATGACTAGTGTTCACTGTCCTGTCCTGTTGAATGTTTAAGTAACTTTGCTGAGAAAAGTAATTGCTACTGTTTCTTACAACAGCCAAAAATTTAACTTCTCAGCAAAACCTCTATCACTTATAGCAGGAAGTCAAAGAATTAACCGACTGATAATAATTACTTAGGCACTCTTCAAACTCTGAATAATGTGATATGAAGACTCTTTAGTTTAAGAGTTTAGTGGAAAGTTCCAATGAAGCTATTAATCTATATTTGGGAATTAATGAAGGTCGAGAAATATAAGAAACCAGAAGTTGCCGAGAGATTCAGAGGGATCGTTAGTTTAGAATTATCCGAAACCGCGAAAAGTAATACAGTAAAAGAAGAATGAATAGCTTTAAGAGACGAAGTAGCGAAGGCCGTAGAGGGACATATAGGTGACGGACAATACCTAATACAAAACCTTGAATATCGCAGTAGACACTGAACTAAATAGATGAAAAGAGGAAGTATAAAAATGGAGAAAGATAAGTAGCAAAAGGGAAAAAGGTTTAGATCCGGCTAAAAGATGAGGTTGACAGGAAATGCGGCTTGGCTTAGTAGGAGTGGGTAAAGAAAAGATGAAAGTCCACAGAATATGTGTAACTAAGGAAAAGACAGAAAGAACCTATAGAAATGAAAAAGGGAAGCCTGGATAAAAGAAAATAGCCTGCATGAAATCAAGAACTCAGATGGAACAACAGTATCAAGCAAAGACGGGAATGCTAAAATTTGAAAGAAATAAATTGAGGGCTTAAGCAATGAAAACGAACTTGAAGGCAGTATTGACGAAATTGAAGGGGAAGTAGGCGAAGATGAGATAGAAAATACGATATGGTGAGAAGAATTCGACTGAGTACTAAGATCTGAGTCCAAACCAGAGGCTTAGCTAACGTGAATGACATTCCCTCTGACATCTTTGGATTAGGAGGTCAGGCAGAAACTGTTCCACCTTGTATGTAAGGTGTATGAAACAGGCTAAATACCCTCAGACTTCAAGAAGAGTTTAATAGTCCAATTTTAAAGAAAGTAAATTCAGACAAGTGTGAAAAATTCAGAACCATCAGGTTAATAATTCACGGTGCAAAATTATAACTTGAATTAGTTGTAGACGAATGGAGAAACTGGTAGAATCCGACGTCTGGGAAGATCATTTTGGGTTTTAGGGGTAAAATATAGGGAACGAAAATTTAGATTCAACGAGTACAAACAAGACAAAGTTATTACAGTGGAAGGACATAAAAAGAACGCAGTGGCTGTGAAGGGAGAAAGACAGGGATGTAGCCTTTACTTTATGTTATTCAATCTGTACATTGTACAAGCTGTGAAAGAATGCATGGAGAAATTTGGAGAAAGAATTTAAACTGAGGGTGAAGAAATAAAATTTCTCAGTTTGTCGATGACATTGTAATTCTGTCAGAGAGAGCAAAGAACCTGGAAAAACACTTGAACTTAGTGGATAGTGTTTTGAAAGGATGCGATAACAAGAACAAAACAAGGGTAATGAGATGTAGTGTATGAAAATCAGACGATGCTGAAGGAACTGCATTAGGTAATAAGACAATAAATGTATGGGTAGCAAAATAAATTCTGATGGACAAAATTAGGAAGATTTAAGTAGCAAAATAGGTATGGGAAGAAGAATTTTACTGAAGAAGAGAAATTAAGTGACATCCAATATAAATTTGTGAGGAAGTCCTTCCTGAAAGCTTTATCTGGAGTGTAGCGCTAGACGGCAGTAAAACGTGGGCACTAAGCTATTCAGACAGAAAGATGATAGAAGTATTTGAAATATGGTGCTGCAGATGAAGCTGAAGATTAGATGCGTAGATCATGTAACTAATCAGGATATGTTGTATTGAATTAGGGAGATGAGAAATTTCTGGCACATTTTGACTAAGAGAAAGTAGCGATTAGTGGGGACACGTTCTGAGACATCAAGGAATTGTCAAGTTAACAATGGAGGGAATCGAGTGATGTGAGAATCGCAGAGAGAGAGAGAGAGAGAGAGAGAGAGAGAGAGAGAGAGAGAGAGAGAGAGAGATGAAGAAACTAATATGGTAAGCAGTCTCAAAGGTTGTAGGTTGCTGTTCTTATTCACAGATGAAGAGGCTTGCACATTACAGGGTTGCGTTGAGAGCTGACTCAAACTGGAAAGAAGACCACAACAACAATGGTCTTAATTTGTGATAACGGTTACCACATAAGTTTTCATTACCTCTGTATCAATTTTACGCCATTATTTGGAGTTCTGAATCTGTAATTTTTTGGTATAAATGATTTTCGATTTATGGTAGCAGAAAACTGGTTAACTGATGAAAATAATAACAATGAATTTGCAGAGAATATATGAAATTGTGCTCTTAATTTTTGATATCCTTGCAACAATCAGCGGAAGAATAAGAAGGACAAAGAGAGAGAGAGAGAGAGAGAGAGAGAGAGAGAGAGAGTGTGTGTGTGTGTGTGTGAGAGAGAGAGAAAGAGAGAGAGAGAGAGAGAGAGAGAGAGAGAGCTGGTGTGTGTGTGTGTGTGTGTGTGTGTGAGGGAGAGAGAGAGAGGATCCACTTGAATCTCTGCGAAAACAAATCATCTGTGTTAAAAGCTAGCTACAGAATCGCTGCGAAGTGCAAAATATTGACGCACAGCGGAGCGAACATTACGCTATCGTTGATCGGAGCTACGGGTTTCGGGAAATTTTCTGTCGCCCGGCAACTAATGGATCGCGCACTGAATTCGCAATTCGGCGTCAGCTTGGAAATACGTCAGCATCCTGGCGCGAGCAGAAATTAATATTCCGCGCAGTTCCGCGAGGTGTGTTGTTGCATATGGAATTGAACGAATTCGCTGACAAACTATGACGTTTCTCATCTAGCTGTAGCCATTTTGACATAAATGTCTGCAAAGAGACTATTACTTAGAAAAGAGCTAGCAAATTATAACTTTAAAAATTTTGAATGTATTATAACTTGAAAAACATTTAGAATATATTAATCATTCGATACGGCAATAGTGTATAATCCGAGTATGGGGTAACTGTCATGGACTTGGATACGTAACTGTATGCCAGGTAACATACCGAACGATTGTATCTCGAAAAAGTTTGCAAGAACAAGTCGTTTAGATAGATAAGGCCAAATCTAATTTTCCGGGATGTGTTAACCACTCAATTGTGTTTACTGGAGAGAAGAAAACCCTAATTTCAATTTTAATTTGCGTGGTAAACGTTTCGGCGTCAGTGTTTGGGGTTGCGTCGAAAGGGGCGTAATAAAATAAATACTTAAGAATGTTATCAAGGAAATTAATTTAATTGTGTCTACCGACCGGTTTCGAATTAAGTGTTACTTGTGTGTATGTGTGTGAGAATGAGTACGAGTATATGAATGAAAGTGTATAATTGCCGTGAAAGACAATTGCAGTATTCGACAATCACAGTGAGATTAAAATCTATTTTTTCTCGCAAATAATTTAATATGTAGTAATCAATAGTTGCAATTAATTGCCGTATAAAGGAAGAATTTGACAATTAAGAATAACACTGTGTAGTCATCAAGCAAAGTAGTTAATTGCGTTTTCCTGACAGAATGAAGCTGCAACTTAATCATAACACACCCTATCCATAATTGATTACATAGATACGCAAACTATCTGTCTTCATACAGAAGATGTCGACGACAATAAATCGATTCTCACTCACGTTTGTCACCAGCAAAGAACAGATACACATTCAATTTAAAAGAGAAAAATTCAAAATAACGAATGCATAAAAATGTGTAATTCTTAAAATACGTACCGTGTTTCGTGCATCAGCAACAAGATCTAAATTCGTCTGTCAATTAAATACAAATTATTCACGGTAGCCGGCCGCGGTGGCCGAGGGGATTGAGGCGCTCCAGTCACGGTCTGCACGGCCACTACGGTCGGGGGTTCGAATCCCCCCTCAGGCATGGATATTTGTGCAGTCCTTAGTATAAGGTAGTTGATAAGTAGTTTGTAAGTTTAGGGACTGATGACCCCGTAGTTAAGTCCCATAAGCTTAACAAACATTTGAACATTTTATTCAAGGTAAAGCCAACAGCTTACACTGACTAAATGTAATCGCTGAATATTGCGTATTTGCTCACCACGGAGCTGAGGAAGAGTGATTCTGTGTTCAATAAACTGATGTGTGACATAAATTGCTAAGTGACGTAAAAGTCGTAGTCAGCAACAAATTACATATTCAGTTCTGTGTTTCATCTAAAATCAGAAAAATACTTGCAGTATGGCGCAAATAATTATATTAGAAGGATGTGTAAATTATTCTACACTTCAAATCAAAGGGCAGGTTACACGATATAGTGTAACTATGAACAAAGATGTGATTCCTAATTGGTGTACAATCTAATCTGTATATTATGTTAGCTAGTTCTACAAATAATATACTATTCATGATTACGAACAATGATCACGAACTACAATAGAGCAATACCAAACACATTCTTTACTGATCACCAGGAAAATTTAGTGAATGGAATAACAAAATAATGATTCAAGAAACATCTTGTATCATACATGAAAAGAAATAATACCCTACCTTATAAATGTCGCTTGTGCTCACTCTGTATTGATAAAATAAAGGAAATTCAATGCGTATTATTAAGCACTCAAAGATAAATTTTAGTGTAAACTTTTCTGCAAAATATTTAAAACAGTATTTAAATTGCATCGAAAGGATTTCCTTGATATCAATTAAATACTTAACCATATTTCTGTCACGTACTAATTAACTGGATCGACACTGCCAAGTACTAGCCATTTGACAATGTAATAATAAATAGAATATGTAATAGTTAGAAAACAAGACTGATTTTTTCGAGAGTAGGTAAGATATTGATGTATCACTTTACATGCATAATTATTTGCGGCCACATTGACCATAATCCATCAATCTACAGGTCAAGCTATTTATTTAGCCCACTTTCTTTTCACTACACATAATATTGTATGACAACTGCATATTTCTCGACTATTCCTGTACCCAATCGGAGTAACGAACGATATCAAGCCAACAATCTCCAAAATGGTGCTTTAAACGAAGACAGTGGTAGGAATCTCAGCAGCGCCTGATATGATGGATTGATTGGCCAATTATTTTTGGACGATACCTTTTCTGTAGAAAGTTACCATGTGTTGTTTACGAACTTGTGTATCCTGTACTGTGAGCGTTACAGGACATTAATGGAACACAGTGGCAGTAACATGCCACACTGCAACATATACCAACCCTGTGGAGATGCCTCAGTGAAACTTTCCCAAACCTCTGGATCAGTCGACGTGGGCAGGGCGATCTCAACTGCGGGGTCATCAGTCGCTAAACTTACAAACTACTTATGAACTTCCTTATACTAAAGACAACACAAACGTCCATGCCCGAGGGGAGGATTCGAATTCCCGTCGGAAAACGGCCTCGCGCATCGCAGCAAGCGCCTCAATACGCTCGACTGCTCCGCCGCGGCGGTCGATCTCCTTATGCCTGGGACAAAATACGCAGATGCATTTGAGAAGGGACGTAGTAACCGAACTGTACCGTATTCTGGCAGGAGTGGTGCCACTATACGATGGCGCTGACAAGAATGGTTGAAACATGAAAGAAGAAATGTTCAATAAGAAATCAGGCGATCTAGATATGACAGAACGTGAGGGCGGAGAATTCGTCAGAATGCATTAATTGTCCCAGGTTCACTATTATCATCTATTCGATGTATAGCATGAGTATCTGTGACCGCATGGAGTAGTAACAGAGATCTGAAAGAAAGGGCGATCTATTTTGCAGTGGCATCACGGACATTCGAACTGGGGTATTATTGCCTGGAGTTGAATAGCGTTGTTTCCAAGGTTCTCGGGTGTCCAGCCGGATCCGAGAACCTTGTAAACAGCAACGCCGGAAAAGTCTCGTATTACATACAATGGTGTTCAGTGATGAACTGAGGAACGATGTCCATAGAGTTCATATGAGGCCCTGAACCCGCGCAACCTCAAAGCTTCCCACCTTTAAGTCCGAAAACCAGATCGAGTCTTTCTGGTGCCACTTCGTTTCTTAGCAGGTCCTCTTTGATTGTCATCCGCGAAACCCTTTCAGCACAGTGCTATGTGACGTGTATTTTATGACCCGCCTAATTGCTCCTGATTTCATGCCATCTTCGGTTTAAATATTGGTAAGATAGTGCTCGTCCGCATACGTCCAGTGTGTATAATGGTTATTGCCTTCCTCTCTTTTAAATTTTAAGACAGCAGGAAATTTCACCACCTTTATGCCATGTTTAAATATTATAATTAATTACATACATGTGTTTATAACATAATTACTGGTATCTCTTTGATTACAGATAATATGAATGCAAAAATAGGTAGGAAGAGTGGAAATATTAATGTAGACAAGGGCACTGGGAAAACTGGTTGATGCTGGTAGGCAACATTTAATATTAACAATATTAACATGCAATACTTTTCTTGCTGTTGGGACACTGGGATGTCTGGTCCTTCTGTTTGTCTCCTGCCCTCCCCTCTCAATTTCTCTCTGTCTCTGTTCATCTCATCATCTCCCCTCTCTCTGTTCGCCTGTTCCTCCTGTCCCTTTCTCTGTCCATTTCCTACTCCTCCTCCCTCTGTTCATCTGCTTTCACCTGTCTGTCACCACCTCCTCTCTCTCTACCTCCTCCTCTACCCCCTCTCAGCGTGAAGGAAAAAAAAGTATTAACCCAATGTTAGGTACCCTTCGCTACGCATCGTACGGTGGGTTACGAAAGGTAGCACATGTATGAATGCAGGGCATAAACTATTTCCCCAAATTTCGTCCAAATATGTCCATACCTTCCAGCATAAATGAGTAGCAAACATATTAACTTCTTGTAAGGTACCCACCGCCAAGCCCCATACAGTGGCTCACGTATTAATCAAGTATAAGTGAAGGCGTAAGAAACGAATTAAGTAATTGTAAGGCACCCTCCTCCGTGCACCATGCAAAATTTATTTTAGTACGCCTGCAAACTTCGTGCGAGTACAAGCAATGAGTTAACTAAATTTTATCGTAATCGTATGTACCGTATGGCTGTGCATGAAATATGAACAAAACGAGAAGCAAACATTAATTTTTATATATTCGATTTATTTTCAAATTCACATTAAAACCAAACGCTGGTAACAACAAATTCCTCCTGCTGGTGGTTTTCACCCCAATGATTCTGTTCGTTTCGTATGCATCAAAGCTGACAGTCAAAAATCATCATTTAAAAATTTGAATGAAGTATGCTTTCCAGTAAAGCATATCTTTAGAAAATTTTCTTACTTTAAATTGATTACATAAAATTAACATGGTGAGGACAATATTTATGTTTGAAATGTTTCTTCGATGATTATCACCCTGAAATAAAGAACGTAACTTCCAGAGCGAGCTGCTAGAATTTCAGAAATTTTATTTCATTCGAAACTTTCCACGAAATCTTAAAATTAACTGTTTAGTCACGTTAATTAATTGAAATAATTATAGATAATTTGAATATATTAATACTACAATGATAAACTGAATTGTTCAATGTTATTTAAACATTTTATCAGGATCGGAATTCAAAATATGTAGAATCTGACGAAGTCCATATGTAAAGTATCATCCGTCATACACCATCCAAAATTTTATGTGACAGTGATCTTCCTCTTGATTTGAAGGTCAAATGTCAAAAATGTCATGAGGATTTTAGGATGAATGAAGTGTCCTTATTCGCATGTCACATGATGACACAGGTTTTCAACCATATACATCTACATCTACATGGGAAACTCTGCAAATCACATTTAAGTGCCTGGCAGAGGGTTCATCGAACCACCACTGTACTATTTATCTCCTCTCATTCCATTCTCGAATAGCGCGCGGGAAGAAAGAACCCGTAAATCTCTCTGTTCGAGCTCTGATGTCTCGTATTTTATTCTGATGATCATTTCTATCTATGTAAGTGGGAGACAACAATATATTTTCGCATTCGGAGGAGACTGTTGGCGATTGGAGTTTCTTAAGTAGCCCACGCCGCAGCGATAACCGCCGTTGTTGTAATGATTCCCATCCCACATCCTGTATCATTTCCGTAACGCTGTCTCCCCTGTATCGTGACAATACGAAACGAGCTGCCCTTCTTTGGACTCTTTCGATGTCCTCCGTCAAACCCACCTGATAAAGATCCCACACTGGGCAGCAATACTCCATAAAAGGACGGACAAGCGTAGTGTATGCAGTTTCTTTAGTAGTTCTGTCTACGTGTTCTTTCCAATTTAAGTCAGAAGTAATTTTAATTCCTAGGAATTTTGTGGAGTTTGCGGCCTTCACTTTTAATTGATTTATCTTGTTAACAATGTTTAACGCATTTCTTTTCGTACTCATGTGGATGACTTCACACTTCTCATTATTTAGAGTCAACTGCCAATTTTTACACCATAGTGATATCTTATTCAGATCGTTCTGCAGTTGGTTTTGATCTTCAGATGATTTCACTACACGGTAAATGACGGCGTCATCTGCAAACAACCTAAGAGAGCTACTTAGATTTTCTTCAAAATCGTTTATGTAAATAAGGAACATCAGAGGACCAATAACATTACCCTGTGTAACGCCCGATATCACCTCTGTTTTAGTCGATGCCTTACCATTGATTACTACGAACTGTGTCCTCTCTGAGAGGAAATCCCCTATCCAGTCGCAAATTTGGAGAGATATACCGTAACCACGCAAATTGATTGAAAGGCGTTTGTGAGGTACGGTGTTAAAAGCCTTCTGGAAATCAAGGAATACGGAATCAATTTGCGAACCCTTGTCGATAGCACACATCACTTCGTGTGAGAAAAGAGCTAGTTGTGTTTCGCATGAACGATATTTTCTAAATCCATGTTGACCTTGGGCTAATAGATCATTCTGTTCGAGATAATTAATAATATTTGAATGCAGTATATGTTCCAAAACCCTGCTGCAGATTGAAGTCAATGAAATAGGTCTCTAGTTTAATGAGTTACTCCTACTGCCTTTCTTGAATGTAGGTGTTACCTGTGCAACTTTCCAATCCTTTGGTACAGATCCTTCTTTGAGAGAGCGTTTGTATAAGGATGTTACGTAAGGAGCTATGGCTTCAGCATAATCAGATAAAAATCTAATGGGTATACAGTCGGACCAGAAGACTTGTTCTTGTTAAGTGATTTTCGTTGCTTCACTACTCCGATGATATCTACTTCTACGTCACTCATTACGGCCTCTGTTCGCAATTCGAAATCTGGGATATTGATTTCGTCTTATTTGGTGAATGAGTTTCTAAAAGCTATGTTTAGTAACTCTGCTTTTGTAGCGCTGTTATCGGCAGGATCGCCATTAATATCACGTAGTGAGGGTATTGTTTGTGTTTTACCCCTAGTATATTTACTATATGATCAAAATCTCTTAGGGTTTTCAGTGAAATTTAGAGAAATAGTTTCGTCGTGATAAGTATTGTAGGCATCTCGCATTGAAGTCCTCGCTAAATTTCGAGCTTCTATGTAGGATCGGCAGTCCGGGGATTTTGTGTTCGTTTAAATTTAGTGTGCCTTTTCCGTTGCTTTTGCAACAGTGTCCTGACCTGTTTAGTGTACCAAGAAGGATCACCTCCTTCTTTTATTAATTTATTTGGTATAAAACTGTAAATTGCTGTCGATACAACTTCTTTGAATTTGAGCCACATCTGGGCTACATTTACATTTAGTGTTAGAAACGAGTGGAAGCTATCTTTCAAGAAGCAATGTATTTTATTTCTATCTGCTTTCCGGAATAAATACACTTCCGTTTATTTTTGGTAACTTTGGGAATTTCGATATTCAATCTCGCTACGACAGCTCTGTGTTAACTAATACCTGTATCCGTTTAGATGCTCGTTATGAGCTCAGGATTGTTTGTTGCTAAGAGATCAAGATAGTTTTCACATCCATTTACAATTCTAGTTGGCTCATGAACTAATTGTTCGAAGTAATTCTTAGAGAATGCGTTGAGTACAATTTCACACGATGTTTAATGCATACCTCCTGATTTGAAAATATAATTTCGACAACAGATTGAGGATAAATTAAAATATCCGCCTACTATTATCGTATGAGTCGGGTACGTTTTTGTAATTTGACTCAGGTTTTCTTTGAACCTTTCTGCTATTGTATCGTCAGAGTCGCGGGGCCGATAAAAGGAACCAATTATGAACTTCTTACATTTTTGAGGTACAACCTCTACCCATAATAGCTCACAGGAACTATCAACTTCAACTTCGCTATACAAAAGACTACTTTTGACAGCGACAAACACGCCTCCACCTATTTTGTTTAATCTATCCTTTCTGAAAACAGATCTTTTGCAAAAACTTCTGCTGAACTTATTTCTGGCTTGAGCCAACTTTCATTGCCTACAATGATGTGTGATTCGGTGCTTTCTATTAACGCTTGGAGTTCTGGCACTTTCCCGACACAGCTACTACATTTTACAACTGTTATACCGATAGTTCCTAGATCTCCATTTCTCCTGTGTTCTACCTGCATCCTTTGAGATTGCCCATTTTGTTTTTCACCGAAGCCCTCTATCCTAAAAAAAACCGCCCAGACCACGCGACACAGCCTCCGCTACCCGTGTAGCCGCTTTCTGCGTATAGTGGACTTCTGACCTATTCAGCGGAACCCGGAAACCCACCACCCGATGGCCCAAGTTAAGGAATCTGCAGCTTACTCGGTCGCAGAACCGTCTGAGCCTCTGATTCAGACCCTCCACTCGGCTCTGTACCAGAGGTCCACAGTCGATCCTGTCAACTATGCAGCAGATGGTGTGATCTTTCATCTTGCGAGCAAGACTGGCAGTCTTTACCACTTCAGATAGCCGCTCGAAACCCGAGAGAATCTTCAGATCCGTAGCGACACACATCTTTGGTACCGACGTGAGCCACCACCTGCAGTTGGCTGCATCCCATACCCTTCATGGCATCCGGGAGGACCCGTTCCACATCTGGAATGACTCCAACCGGTATGCACACGGAGTGCACGTTGACTTTCTTCCCCTCCTTGGCAGCCATCTCTCTAAGTGGCTCCATCACCCGCCTAACGTTGGAGCTCCCAACTACAGGCAGACCCACCCTCTGTGAAAGCCCGGATCTTGCAGGCTGGGTGGCGACAGGGTGAGAGACACCATCCGACTCAGGAACGTCGTTCTGGACAGATAGCGCCTCAAACCTGTTCGCAAGACGAACTGGGGAGGCTTCACAATCGGTCCCTCGGAATGTCTTGCGCCGCCTGCCACGCAATGGAGCGACCTTCCAAGCAACCACAAGTGGGGAGTCGGCCTCACTGCTAGCAGTATCAGGGCATGTCGCTGCCGCAGGCGAATCGGTGGAGACGACGGGAGTCTTTTCGGTCCCCACTACCGGCCGACAACAACGACGCCCCTCGATCACAGCCTGCAGCTGTGCAACCGAGGTTAACACAGCTTGAAGCTGGGAGTGAGGTGTCACCAGCTCAGACTGCATCCGCACACAGCAGTCACAGTCCCTATTCATGATTATAATGCCGAGAAAACAAAACTACAGTCGCGATGCCCTCAAAGGAAGACTATACTGTTTGTTAAGCTGTAACCCTGTTTCGAAACAAAGATAGACGACTGTCGCGGCGCGATTCACACGGCGGAATAATACACTAATTAAATAGTTTACGCGAATAAGAATCAAATAAAAAATGCGATCACACGATAAATTTAATGAATTGAAGGGAAAGCGCACAGAAAAGTCAAAATATGTAGCTTCTAGAGAGAAGCCGGTTACACTTACAACTGATAATTTTCTGCTAAACCACTGGAGAGGTGTGCGCTGGACGACGTCCACCTGGCGACTGTTAATGACGTCATCTGTCCTGAACTATATGTCGTAAGCAGTTCTTACCCCTACATCAATTGTTACCTCATGGAAGAAATATGTGTACCAAGTTTGGTTCAAATCGGTACAGTGGTTAAGACGCAGGCGTCGCATGATGCAGCACTTTTCCGCGCATTTCATTCTTTATTACGTCATATCTCCTGAATTATTTGTCGTACAGTCATTTAATGGTGCCTATGACCATCATGAAAGTGCAAGCAATGTGTTAACAAAGTTTCATCACAATCAGTTGAACAGTATGGCCGCGCGTAAGAAAAGAACACACAAACATTCATTTTTATGTATTAGATGGTGTATAGTTTCACTAAACCCCTGTTTCTATTATTAGTTAGAACCCCCACATCTTACTATTTATTAAGTGGATACAGTTCGTGTATGGCCACACAGGTGATTAGGATAGAACCATTTCTTACTTAATATAGTCAGTTTACGAAGCCGTTATACTCCATTTGCGCGTATTAAATTACAACCCAGGAAATTTAATTACTTTATTAAATTTTCCTATCATTATATTGAGTCTGGCTATGCTGTGCCGCTTCGCGAGCCACAGACCAGTGAAGTATATTCGGAATATATACCAACGTAACTTATAAAGCTCCCAGGCACGTGCCATCACCTCAGGAGTATGCTCAGTGATGAAAATATCGCAAGCTTTCACGAACGACTTCTGCATCATGACGGGTTCGTTCAGTGCTCAAATCGTCATATCTGTGTTGAATGCACAGCTAATAACGATCTGAATCTGTAACGGTGTGATTCAGTGCTCGAAGCACCACGTACGTTACCGAATAGAAGGCTTGTTTGGCAGTGGGACCACTGTGGAGAGAGACGTATGGGCGACCCAATAGGACTCTCTCGACGCTCGAAACGTCGGACTCATTGACAAATGAGCGATGCGCCCGCTGACGAGAAAACATCTTTGTGGTATCCGTAGCTGCGGCGCGCACAAAGTCACACGATTCCGGTGGCGGGGTGAGCTCATGTGTGACGAGGGCTGAAAAGGCGCGCCAGCCCGTGAGAGTGGTGGGTAGGGTGGGGTGGCGGTCGGACGGCGTCGCTTTTTACTGCGGCGCGGCGGGCAGGCGGCCAGCGGGCAGAACAAACGTGCCGGCCAGATCTACGGCGTCACACCGCAACAATTACAGGTGCCGCACACCGACCACCGCCCACGCCGCCCCTTTAAAGGGGATGCGACGTTGCACCCCAACCGCTGGCCAGGGCGACCGCCACTGGCCGTCGCAGCGCACTGTGACGAGGAGTTGTTAAAGCGAATCTTCCAGCGAAAGTGGTGTGTCTTAGGGAAAATCGTATATTTGTGATCAATGTGAGCTAAATTAGTCTGTAATCAATAATATTAATTATGCAGATTAGGGAAACTAGTCGTACTGTACCTTGCCTCAATGCAAAAATTTCGACTCGTCTTTCAAAGGAAATAACGCATCCTAAACTACTATCTTATAAAATAGGCTGTATATGTGTGTGTGTATGTATATATTTATATATGTATGTTCCACATCTCCTCCTAAACTACTGGACCAATTTCAACCAAACTTGGTACACATGTTGCTTAATATCGGGCAACAATCGCTATCGGGATAAGAATCACCTACGTGGCATAAGTAAGGAGATAAAGAAAAAAATAGTCAACAATCCGAAGAATGGTTTGAATACCACAGTGCTTTACTAGGCATGGTCCTGTTCGGAGGTGGTATGCCGTTGCCTTCCTCCGACCTTCCCAGCCAGCCAGTTATAGGGGGACCTACAGTTTAACGTGGGTTCCGAACCACGGTGCTACTCGGTATTTTTCACATGTGCAATACTGCCAGAGGTGAAAGAAGTGGAAAGTGACAGATAAAAATCCTAGGGACCTGGCGGGGATCGAACCCGCGACCTTTGGATTTATAGTCTGGCACTCTACCACTGTGCAACCGAGAAGTAAGGAGATATGACGTCATAAACAATGAGATGTGCGAAAAACTGCTGCATCAAACGACAATGCTGCACAATTTCTCCAAAACTACTGGACCGATTCCAACCAAAGTTCCTACACATGTTTAGTACGTGAGATAACAACTGCAGTAGGAGTAATGGTTCTACTAATGTTCAGGAGATATAACGTCATGAACAATAGGAATCGCAAGGAACTGCTACTTAATGCGAGGAGACTTTATAAATACACTATATGAGAATGACAGTACTTGGCGACTTGCAACAAACTTTAAACATAATTTGAAACTATTATTAAACTTTTTATCGCAGACAACCACATCAAAATAATGAAAGGAAAAAAGTTTCTCGCTTACTACTTTTCCGTTTTTCATGGAGCAAAACTATGGCATTCGGTGTGCTGTTAAAATTTATAATTTCTATATTACCAATTGTACTCACAGGAAATATTGCAGACGGAATACACACTTAAAGCAGAATGTACGTAATAAATTGTATCACAGTACGACACATAGTTCATGAGGTATCTGGACGCAAAGAGTGACGTTCATGGAAAACCACCTCATCAAGCACCACGTTTTAATCTATTACTTCTTTACTACTAACCACATTCGAAACAGATTTTACCGACATACAGCACTTGTAGAAATCTATATATTCCTGCAAAATTTTACAATTGTACAACATATCCTTACTAATAATAGAGCTGTAAATGTAAGCCTGTCACTGTTCGCTTCAATCTTCAAAACTATTGGACGCACTTTCATGCGGTTTTCACAGGAAACATGAACTAAGATTGGTTTAGGATCTAGGCATGATTTCATCAAAATAGAATCACGAAGAGTTTCCACAGAACGTCGCGTCTGTCTGTTTATCTATTAGAAATAACTTCTCCAAAACTACTTCACGAGTTTGCATGGGATTTTCACAGGTAACTTCAGCGTACCTTGGGACAACATATAGACTTAGTTTCATAAAAATCGGATCACGGAAAGAAGAACATCACAATTCAACGATTTTCATCGAAAACCGTCATGTCTATCTTTTTCCTTCATCTCCAAAACTAATAGACGAATTTCCAGGTGTTTTTCAAAGGAAACGTGAGGGTATCTTGCGGTTACATAAACGCTTCATTTCACTAAATCAGATCAGAAAAAGTAAAATATTACAATTTAAATATTTCTCTGAAAGCAATCGCATGTGTCTATTTGTGGGTATCACAGATAAATAGAGAATATCCTGGGGCAACATATAGGCTTCATTTCATCAAAATCAGATCACGTAAGTAAAATAATTTGAAGTCTTAGTTGTATCTCTTGCTTGAAAGAACGGCGTAATGCAGCGAAGAACTAATAGATAGCGCTGCAGATGTTCGCGTGAAGTTCGGGTCAGCGATCGGATTATTACCCTTTGAAAATACTACTTAGCCTTTGACTTTTCAAATTTACCATATTTCTGAAAATCGTTTTCTTGGTTGCTATGTTCTACGAAATATGATTCAGCTCAATGAATATAAAACTGATACAATCACATACTGATATCACAGTTAACGTATACGTACAACTGCTATGGAAGTTTGTTTCACGCTTGGAGCAAATAAAAGTGCATCTAACGGAAAGAGAACCAACCGTAAAAATAATAATTGTTTTCAGTGATATTTTTACTTCATTAAGGAAATACTTATTACTTATTATATTTCAGCTTTCCATGCCTCAGCCCATTGTCCAGAGATATGAACGATAAAGAAATAAATGTTTGAATGGTAAATATAACTGATGTATGATGTAACCTACATCATATTCATAAAGATATTCCTACTTCTAACAGTTTCGCAATTTTCATGCGGTTTCCACAGGAAACTTGAGCTCAGAGTGGGGCAACATATAGGCATGATTTCATCAGAATCAGATCACGGAAAAAAGATAGATCGCTATCTTAAGTGTTCTCAGTAACTGTCTGTTCATCTATTAGAAATACCGAACCTCCTAAACTACTTCACGGATCTGCATGGAGCAACTCCGTTTCATAAAAGTGTAATCAGGGAAATTGTTTTAAATGCTTGAATCATGGATTGCGTAGCACAGCAAACAAGCGATAGAGGTGCTTTAGTGCACTAGAGAACTACGAAACACCGCTGCTGCATAATAAGTATAGGGTAGTATAACAAGGAAGCGAACGTCCGTGACGGAATTAAGCAATCTTATGTCTACGAATCCCAACAAACAGTGAACATAGTGTTACTGATTTCGATTTGTGTATTAAATACTTCGATTTATTTGCTTATTTTGGCACGTTTCACTCTTTGTATCAAAAAATTTATGAAGATACAACGTTTCGGACAATGACTTTTACTTACACTTGACATATTGCCTAGAAAAAAACTGAGTTTATTGACAGAGCGATCCAACAAGGATTCTATTTTTTACTGACTGAGGTCCGGAACCATAAAAAACCATGATACACACAGGCCCTGCTTCAACAACTGTTGCGAAGCACGGGCATATAAGCTAGTCAGTGATATGAAACACCAGTTGAAAAATTTGACTGTCGGCGCACAGACAAACAAATACGATCTCATTAAATGTTTATATGTTTGTTAAGGTTATGGGACTTAACTGCGGGGTTATCAGTCTCTAAACTTACAAACTACTTATAAACTACCTCATACTAAAGACAACACAAACATCCATGCGTGAGAGAGGATTCGAACCCCTGATGGGGAACGGCCTCGCGCATCGGAGCTTAGCGCCTCAATGCGGACGGCAACTCCTCCACGGCTCTTTTCAAATGACTCTGACCAGGAACACCTTTGACATCGAACACTCAGAACCGCACGAAATCATATGTGGAATAACAAGCAATCATACAAAACACAGTGGTGTGCGTCATTTCCATCCAAAATGTTGCATTGCAACGCAAGTCACATTTTAACAGAGAGAAACAAAGTAACCGGATATAACGGCATCGGTTTATCATTACATATTTAGTCAGGAGCGCTAAAACGTCTCTACGTAAGGTACTTATAATACCGCAAAACACACACACAAAGTGCTTGTATTAGTACTCAAATATCTAACACGAGATTTCGAGGAAGTGGTTAAAACAAAAGGGGGGAGAGAATAGTATGTACACCTCACTGAAGGCACATTATGACATTCGTGTTCACGTAGTCCAAAATCAAAAGCCACACTAGTTACATTTTCAGATGATGTAGTGTTTGAAAAGCCACTTTCCGTTTCAGCTTCCTCTAGTTCTTTAAACTCAGAAAATCCTGCATAACGTCGTCTTTTTTGTGTCGTTGCCAATACATTTCTAAATTATGTTGTATAATACATTGCTGGGCATTAAAATTGCCAGGGTTTCGCAGGGATCGAATAAAGGATAGATCCACGGGTAGTGACACATCTGAAATGTAACGGCCACTGTTCAAAGTGCCGTTGATGCGAGCAAGAAGTGACTGAGACGTGTAACCATCACGCCGGGTGATACGCCAGTATGGCGATGACGATTACACACTTCCAATGTGCGTTCACCGCGATGTCGCCAAACACGGATGCGACCATCATGATGCTGTAAACAGATACTGGAATCATCCGAAAAAATGACATTTTGCCATTCGTGCACCCAGGTTCGTCGTTGCGTACACCATTGCAGGCGCTCCTATTTGTCATGCAGCGTCAAGGGTCCCAACCATGGTCTCCGAGCTGATAGTTCATGCTGCTACAAACGTCGTCGAACTCTTGGTGCAGATGGTTGTTGACTTGCAAACGTCCGCATCTGTTGACTTGGGGATCGAGAGGTGGCTGGACGATCCGTTACTGCATGTGGATGACACGTTTGTCGTTTGGCCACATGGCCGAAATTAGCTGGATGAGTTCCTGGACCATCTGCACTCAAGACACCCCAACATTAAGTTCACCATGGGCCGACCGCGGTGGCCGAGCGGTCTGCTGCGTGCCAGTCACGGTCTGTACGGCCGCTGAGGTAGGGGGTTCGAATCCCTTCTCGGGCATGGATGTTTGTGGCCTCTTTAGTATAAGCTAGGTCATAAGTAGTTTGTAAGTTTAGGGACTGATGACCTCTACAAACATTTGAACCATTTTAAGTTCACCATGGAACTATAAAACGATGGTCAAACTCCATTCCTGGAAGTCCTGGTGAAGAGGAAGCCAGACGGCACCTTAGGCCGCAATGTGTACAGGAAACCGATACACACGGACTTATATCTGCAAGCCGACAACTGCCATCACCTAGCTGAGAATAATGGGGTACTGAGGACATTGGTCCACCGAGAGAAAACACTCTCCGACTCAGACAACTGAGCTGCAGAGCTGGATCATCTTCAGTAAGTGTTTAGATACAACGTTTACTCGAGGAGAGACGTCCGCAAGGCTCTACACCCCACCAGACGCTGAGATACAACAGGGAAAGAAGAAGAAGAGACCGGGAATGTTGCCTTCCTACCATATGCAGGGACGATATCTACCAAGATCAGCAGGATCTTAAGGAGACACAAAATCAAAAATGTTTTTTGCCCACCAAACAAGATTGGGGCACTCACTGGGATGCTCTAGGGCTACGAAATCCGATTATCTACCTGATAACATGTGAATGTGGTATGTCTTATATCGGTCAAACTACCAGAACCGTTGACATAAGATGTAAGGAACATCAAAGACATACCAGACTACGACAGGCCACAAAATCTCGTATAGCAGAATATTGTCTGGAGTTGGACCACACCATGGATTACGCCAAAACAAGGAACTTGGCTCAAACCTCCATGTTCTGGGGTAGATCCTAACACAGACAATTGAAATCAAGATGGAGGAGGACCTAATAAACCAGGAAGCAAGATATCAACTCAGTACTGCATGGAATTCGGCTGTGGAACTGCTACAGAAGAAACGGAAGATAGGCACCCCCTCCACAAAACCAGGGAGAGAGCTACAGATGACAACCAACGTCCCGAGTAATTCCGGCGGCGTGTCACCCCAAGAACAGCCTGATGCGACGGGAAGCGTGCCTCGCAGGCGCACAAACTGCGACGTCCAGGAAAGTACTGTGGCCACAATAACATCCTGTAATTGTCACCAAATGCAGACGGATCGCCCTGAAAGTGCTACGAATGCGCATGGCGGGCGCGGACCACCTATGGAACGCCTTGAGACGGAGACGGCCGCCACTGAGCGTGGACCGACGATGGATCACCATACGTCAGACACCACTCCAGACTGGAGCACATTGGGCGCGGAACACATAGAAAGCTCCAGACGCTGCTTAGTCATACATATGGGACTCGATCGGTCTGTCGATCAGTCTCAGGGAACACCTGTTGAAGACGCCGAGTGTCGAAATATCGTGTTTGGAAGACGCCGATCACCGGCAGTACACCCGATTCTACGAGATGTCAACGAATCGCCGGGAAAGCCTACGAGATTAAACTGCATTATTGTATATATATATATATATATATATATATACCTGACGTACAAGGCGGGATTATTTCCATTTATGTTCTTTGATGGGGTGCTATTTCAATATAAGAGAGCCTTGGCAATTCGATACGTATTTAACAAGGGACATTGAGGCAGAATTTGTTTCTGGTGTGGAGGGAGACGTGCTTCAAGACAGTCCGTGCAGCCGCCTTGTTTGCAACGCTGTGGTAGCTGAGCGGATTAAAGCATCTATCGAGTGAGCATTGGGCCCGGGTTCAAATTCCGGGCTCAGCACTAACTTAAATTTAACGCATCTCCTTCTAATCAATTTCTTTCGTTATAAAGAGTATAAAGAAAGTAGTTCCACAATATCGTCTTAAGAATAATAGCTAGAAATGTCGACAATTTGCTATCAATAAAAGGCATAGACGTTTATTTCCACAATTTGTAGTTCATCTGCCCAAAAATCATGGGTTTTCGAGGTTTTCTCAGGAACAACCCATGAACAAATGGCGCTTTTATAATCTATGCTACGAGTCCTATGTAAAAATTAACCTCTTTACTTACTTTTCAGTGTGTAATATTTGTGCTCTGTGCTGTAGGACAGCTTCAGAAAGCCAATACTTCTGTCATCCATAAAAGCTATTATAATGCGTAACTGACAATTTTAAGGGTTATGTGGCTGAAATCTGATGGTGCTCCAGCCCACTTCCCCTGTATTTCCAAACATATCTCAACCGTGTTTTGAACACCTACTGTAAAAGTGGCTGTATCGCAGAGCGCGTATTACACCGATTTAATACATGACTACATGGTCTCTAGCATGGAAACCATGCATTTCCATACTTAAGATCATTAGACATTTTTGTTCCACTTCCTCTGCTCGATCATTGCCTAGATTTTGTGCAGAGTGGAATCGTGTATACTATATTGTACTCATTAACACACGCAATATGAACGTATTCTCCAGAACGTCGACTGCCATGGGTATGTAGCAGGAAGCGAGTACTTTGTGCTGACGCTAAATGAAATTCGAAAAAATTAAAATTTCATTAATTGTTCATTTTGACTCCAAAAAACAATGAAAAGGCAGCAATTGAAGTACAAGCAATAAAAAAATAGAAATAGCATTCAGATTGTGCCAGAAAACATACAAATCTAAACCACTCTCATACCAGGCCAAATTCCGAGACTACAGCTCAGTCGTCAAACCTGAATGTTTATATGCATCTAAGACAATAGCTAGGAAGTGATTTTCAGACATGGAAAAGAAAGAAAGGAAATCCCTAAGAAAGATTCTGGGGCCCAGGAAAATATCAAATGAATTTACAAATGTTCAAATGTTTGTAAATCTATGGGACGTAACTGATTGTGTAATATTTCTGGTTTAAAGCTATCACATTAAGATCGATGTATTGCTTCAGTGCAGCCGGTTAGGACAGTAGGCGACAGATGGTAAAAGCTGGTGAGAACCACGACAGGTGGTACAATAGGTTGGGTTCTCATGGGAAAGAGCACTGGCAAATCTCCCCAAATGCTAGGGAAGTCTCCAACTGGCAGGCACTGGACGCCGATTGGCTGTAGCACTGGCGGTCACGCGCCAGAACACAATCATATTTTAATCTATATTTAATAAACTAATAATATATTCAACTTCAAATTCAATTTAGAAAAACCCCTCAAGCTAAGCTATGCCCTGAGTAGGTAAAACATACTAAAAATGCTAATTCAATAAACAAAACAATTAATTTAAGACGGACGATGCACGGTGGCCATGTTTACGCGCCAAATTGTGGAGCAAAGGCAGCCTTGCATCGAGTCGCAGGCACTCGGAGGAGTAACTTTTCAGTACATGCACTCGAAAGAGTAACATGTCGCATTCATAGGCGGTCATAAGAAATTGTTTAATCATCATAGATCAAGGCTAAATGACTTTATATTTACTTTCAGTTAAAAAATGTGTTTGAAGTGGATATTATTATGCAGTTTACTGGTTTTCTGCTTTCTTTAAATAAATCAGTTGGCATTCCGATTCCCGAGCACATCAGTTTTATTCAGTAATTAGATCAGTTCCTGCCAGTAGTATAATAATTTCATCCTCAATCAAGAACTCCGACATGCGTGTTATCATCTGCGTGGGGACATCTATAGAACACAAGTAGATGTTTAGGAAAAAGGGTGCGGAGCTGAAGGATTTCTTCGAACAGAAAACGAGGAAGAAGAGAATGGTCTCGGCAGAAGAACATGCACGAGTGAGACAACAGATGGAGGAGTACTGGCGAAAGAGGAAGGAAGAGAACTTTAGAATGTGAGGGAAGTTGTGTGAACGAAACCCATAGATGGCTGCAACGAAAAATAAGAAAAAAAGTTCTTCGTGATTTATCGAAACAACTTAAGATATTTCTCAAGCATTTACTGCCGTGTAAATATGGTCAAAAACCTGAAAATACCTCTGAATACAACTGTTACAACAGCGACACACTTCCTATTACGTTTACTTTGCAAACACGGCCACACTTAGCTGTGTAATATACGAGAGAGTAATTTTAAAAGATGTCAATCACATTTTTCTGGGCATTGCACCGCATCGTCAATGTATCAAATTTCACCGACTTTTCGTCCACTGTTACAACCGGCCTTCTTCTGAGTGTATCGCAGCTAGCTGTCTGGACGTAGTGGTGCGGACTGGAGAGCTGTTTCGTCCGCTTTGTCTCTGGCTGCGATATAGGTAGGTACCTTGACGCAACTTCCCACCATCATCGTACCACCAGTATTTAAGCTCCCAGCTTCCCCTCGTACGGTAGTAAACACGTCACCCAGAAGAAGGCCGCTTGCCACAGTGGCCGAAACGTCGGTGAAATTTGAACCATAGACGATGCGGTCCATCGCCCAGAAGAATTTTATTGACAATGACAGCGGCCGCGGAAGCCTTCGTTTACATTACATTAAAAAAATTGCGAACCGAGCAAATGCATGAATCAAATCAATATGTACCTTGCTTTGCGGTCCTGCGGCTATGTGGAATAAAAGTTAGAAAAAACGTTTTCTATCTGAAATTCATTATGTATTGTAAATCCAGTGGATTGACTAAAGTTTAGCCGCGCGGATGGCCGCCTCGTCGAAGGCGTAATTCTACGAACTGGGTGGCCGTTCCCCCCGGAGGTTCAAGTCCTCCATGGGCCAAGGGTTGTGTGTGTGTCGTTCTTCGTGTTAGTTTTAGTAGTTTGTAAATCTAGGGACTGATGACCTTAGCAGTTTGGTTCAATAGGATTACAAACATCTGAACATTTTCCACTAAAGTTTTTTGTTTTCCTACCGAACATTCGGAACAGGCGGTTTACAGACTATGGAGCAGGCGTGGGACAATTGCCCTTGATAAAAGCAATCGTTTTGTACCTCTGCCCATGTACTCCCCATCTCGACTCGTGTCTATCTCCTCCTCCAGATCTGTTTACTTTCTACTTATTCTCCTTCTCCTTCTCCCCCTCTATCCCATATCTGTCTTCATCTCTTCCTTCCCTTTTGTCTCTCTTTCATCTATTCCTCTTATCTCTTTCCATTTAATGTGCACGTCATTAGAAAATGAGTTACCACTTCCTTGTGGTGTTTTTAATACAGAATCTGATCCGCACAGAGATCAAAAGATGGTAGTACTTCATCTCCGATATTCACACTTAATGTGTGTTAACGTCGAAACTCTATATGTGAAAACAGTTGTTGTTGGTTTTGGGTTTCGAGGGGACTAAACTACATGGTTATCAGTCTCCTGTTCCTACCGAAGACAGGACACCCAAGTAGGAAAAAGATAAAATAGAGCTCAACACCCAGAAGAGAGGCACAAGGGGGCAAACAGTACCAATGAACTTCATACTCTCAACACCACTGAAGAAGACAGAAATAAGAGAGACCAAGTGTTGAACTAAGCTAAAATAGAGCAGGGAACAGTGGCTGGCTGAACAAAAACAAATACAAGATGAGACAGTCACTCTGTACAAACTAAAAACCTGGTGGTAAAAAACAGCGTAGAAGTAAGAAAAACATAAGATTGAAAGGTGAGGGGTAGGGACCTGAGACACCAGGCACGAGCCCACCACTAAATAGAACGCCAAAATCCAGCTGCACGTATAAAACCTAAAACTCGGTCAGCCATTGAGGCATTGTTAGCTAAAATCAAGGCAGGCGCAGTAGGTAGATTAAAAGACTGCCGCAGGGACAGTCCGACAGGATGTGGACCACTGTCAACAAATTTCCACAACGGCAATTCGGTGGGTCTTCTTGACGTAAAAGGTAGCCATGTGTCAACCACGTATGGCCCATACGTAAGCGACACAGAACAACAGAGTCCCTACGGGAAGGCCTGAGGGAGGACTTACAGGCGGCCGTACAGTTCTTGATCGCACAGAGCTTGATGGGAGTGCTCAGTGTTGCCCATTGTGTGTTCCAAGCCTCAAAAACCTTGTGGTCCAAATCTAATCGGATATCCCCTCTGGGATACCAATATCCAGGGGAGGAGCGGTGGTGGCCAGCTTAGCCAGCTGATCGACATGCTCGTTCACCGTGATGCCAATATGGCCGGAGGTCCAAATAAAGTCCACTGAACAGCCAGACTTGGCGAGTGAAGCGATGGCGTTGTGAATGGATTGCACCAACAGAGGGGAAGATAAATACTTGTCAAGGTCTTGCAGGCTAATAAGGGAGTCGCTGCACACGACATACGACTTCCGAGGGCATGTTTGTAGGTGGTCAGGTGAAACTAACGTCTTTGGGTCGCAGGAAAATTGCAGGTGGAGCTTCAAACGGGGGATGGACCAAGGAGGAATACGGGTTGAGCAGGAAAAAGCGTCAGAGAGAGGTAGGGACTGAAGTGAGGAAAGGAGCGAACGAACCTGATCTAGGTCGACGTGGTTGAGCAGAGGGGGGGGGGGGGTAACAGTCGGAAACAAAAGCCTGCGATTCGGATGGTGTGGCGTGGCATGGACTGTAGCAACATAGCTAGCGAAAAGCTGCTGCCGGCGAAAGTGTAATGGAGGGATCCCTGCTTCGGCAAGAAGACTTTGCTCAGGGCTGGTGTGGAAAACCCCAGTCGCCAGCCGGATACCACTATGGTGGATGGGATCAAGGATCCTCAATGCGGACGGTGCTGCCGAGCCATATACAAGGCTCCCGTAATCAAGCCTTGATTGTATCAAGGACTTGTACAGCTGCAGGTGGGTGGAATGGGCAGCGCCCCAAGCAGTATAGCTCAAGCAGCGGAGAATATTAAGATGTCGTGAGCATTTTTGTTCCAGCTGACGTAGATGTGGCACCCAAGTAAGCCTGTTATCGAAGACCATCCCAAGAAACCGATGCGTCTCTTCGACGAGGAGCAATACACCACCCAGATATAACTCGGGATCCATGTGAACAGCCCGGTGACGACAGAAGTGCATCACGCGGGTTTTCTGCGCTGAAAACTGAAAACCACGGCTTTTCGGATGGCTCCCTGTAGCCGCCGCTCAGCGACGCTAATAGGATCAGAACTAAAATATGTCAAAAATCATCAGCAAACAAGCTGGGACAGATAGATGATCCAACAGCTTTGGAAACCCCGTTTATGGCGACTAAAAATAGTGGCACACTAAGGACGGAGCCCTGTGGAACATCGTTCTCTTGAATGTGTGATGAACTAAGAGTGGCACCCACCCTAACCTTAAAAGAGCGGTGGGAGAGAAAATTCCTGATAAAGACCGGAAGTGGGCCACATCAGTTCCAGTCGTATAATGTAGCCAGTATGTGGTGGCGCCAGGTTTTGTCGTACGCTTGCTGGAGACCGAAAAATACAGCAAAAAGGTGTTTACGTCGGGTAACGCCTTACGTATAGCCGACTCCAATGACATGAGATTGTCAATTGTGGAGCGTCCCTTCCGGAAACTCCCTTGTTGTGCAGCCAAGAGTCCCCGTTCCTCAAGGATCCATATAAGCCGCCGACTAACCATACGTTCAATGAGTTTGCATAACACGTTCGTGAGGCTGATCGGACGGTAACTATCAGCCACCTATGGGTCAGCGCCAGTTTTTATTACTGGTATGATGGTGCTTTCCCTCGAATGTGAGGGATAAACACCGACTGCCCAGAGACGCTAAACAAGGCGAGCAGTTGTTTCTGAGCGTCCACAGGAAGACGTCGAAGGAACTGGCTATAGATACGATCTGGTCCTGGACAGGTATCGGGGCATGCAGCAAGGGCACATTAAAACTCCCACTCGCTATAGGGTGCATTGTATGGCTCCTGGCGACGTGTGTGAAATGACAGTGGCTTCCACACAACTCGTTCTTTTAGGATGCGGCAGGCTGCACTGTAAGCTTCAGTCGAACTGATGCTTGCATAATGCTGTACCATGTGCTCGGCGACAGCAATCGGGTCTGTGCAGACAGTACCCTGTAAGCGAAGGAAGGGGATTCCTGTTGGTGGGCGGTATCCGAAAAGACAATGAATTTGGGTCCACACCCGAGAGGGTGAGGTACGAGATCCAATAGAGGCGATGTACCTCTCCCAACAATCTTGCTTACTTTGCTGGATACGCCGTCGAGCTCGGGCCAAGAGACGCTTAAAGGCAATTTGGTGATCTATGGTGGGATGACGTCGGTGACGCTGGAGTGCCCTACGACGATCCCAAATGGCTTCAGCGATCTATTGTGACCACCAAGACACAGATTTGCGCCGAGGGCAACCTGTAGTGGTTTGGACAGTGGCCTCAGCGGCGGAAACTATGGCGGCAGTGACCCGTTGGACCGCCACATCCACATCGGCTGACAGTTGGACAGGATTGACAACAGTGGAGGTGTAACGCTGCCAGTCAGTCCTGTGGAGGGACCATCGTGGCAGGCGTTCTGCCAATCGAGACTGTGGAAGCGATAAAACGATAGGAAAATGATCGCTCCCGCAAAGGTCATCGTGGGTCCTCCACGTGAGGTGTGGAAGAATGATAGGGCTACAGACCGATTGTTCTATGACTGAAAAATTGCCATGTGCAACAATGAAGTGTGTAGGGGTACCAGTATTGAGTAGATGTGTTGTTGTGGAAGAAGAGTTTCAACATCTCTAACACGTCGAGTCGTCTCTGTTCCGCCCCATAAAGTGTGATGAGCGTTAAAGTCCCCCAAGAGAAGAAACGGTGGGGGCAGTTGTGCGATCAGGGCAGCAAGATCAGCTGGCGAAACATCGCTGTCTGGAGGAAGGGATAGGGTACTGACAGTGAAGTCTTGCATGGCCCAAAGGCGAACAGCAACGGCCTCAAGAGGTGTGTGGAGAGACACAGTGGCACTGGGGACAGTGGCAAGGACATAGATACATACACTTACAGATACCCTTTCATATAAGGTACGATTTTTGTAATAGCCCAGATAGCCACGAAGGGCTGGGGTCCTATGAGCAGGAAACCAGGTTTCCTGCAGGGCTACATAAAACGCTGGGAAGCGGCACAACAATTGCTGCAACTCTGGCAAATGGCGGAAGCGATATCAAATAAATTATAACTTTGCAGAAACTATACAAAAGTATATGGAAGACGACAGACGGTCGTCTTTCAAAGTACCGTTTCGTTACTTACGGAAATTTTTGTTTTGTCTTGAACTTCTTGATGTAAGGCGAACATCAAGACTAAAATTTCCGTATGTAACAAGACAGTACTTTACATGTCTTGCTAACGAACTGTTTTCGATGAAACAAAAGTTGTTCCAATGTTTGTTAACCTTATGGGACTTAACTGCGGGGTCATCAGTCTTTAAACTTACAAATAATTTATCAACTAACTTATACTAAAGACAGCACAAACATCCATGCCTGAGGGAGGATTCGAACCCCCGACGAAAAACGGCCTGGCGCATCGGAGGATAGGGCCTCAACGCGCTCGGCCACTCCGCCGCGGGGAAGAAAATAGCAAAACAAATTGTAGATACCTCTAATTACAGGCCATTGAAGAAGCCCGATTGTCATTAAAACGAAACGTGTCTAGTGAGAAATGTCGCATCTTATCTGTAGTTGCATAAACCGACGAACGTTACTCATCATAAAAATCTAAGACTTTTATAGAATCTTGCAGAGGACATTTTTCACAGTTTTAAAATTAACTTACGTGAGTGGGGCAAAAAGTACCTCCCTTCACCCTCGAAACTCTTTTTGGTACTTTGAGATTTAAAAAGATATTAATGATCACACGAGCTGAATCTTATATATCAAAAGAATCTACAAAAAATAAAGTCAGACAGCCAGACCAAACGAGCTGGCCGATTTTCTTCAATTTTGATTCAAACGAAAGGTATTCATCCTCAGATTTATCATCAAGTATCAGAATTGACATAACTCTCGTCATCCTTTTTCTATATTCAAGCACGATTCCTTCTGTATACTTCTTATGGAGATGTACTTGCTGTAAACTAAAGTCACTCGGTCAGGCCGTTCTATCCGACCTATTTCCTTCATTTTTGCTTTAAAAGAAAGGTATACATTCGCAGATTAGTCATCAAGTATGAGAAGTAAGTTAAGTCTCTCCATCCTTTACTGAAACCAGAGGCGCCGCATTTTTAAAATCAGTGTGGGTGCTCTATATCACGGTTTCACAAATGTTCGAAATCAACCCTCCTGAAAATCATGTTCATGCGTTTTTGAATGAGCAATACTTGATAAAAGTAAATAGGCAGTTGTCTGGCCTTTTAAAGATAGGAGGAAGAAGAGGAAAGCATGGTTGCATTATGACACTACAATAAAGCGATCTAATTGGTCGAAGTGGATATTTCGATATAAGTAACACCCCAAAACTTCTACACGACAAATGAAATAATTTTTCACTGTACACTAATCTAACACTTTTTGTGCGAAGCTATTCTTTCTGACAAAAGTGTTTGGTAGAACACCGTTAGCAAGGTGTAAAGAAATCTTTGAAATATTTTGAGATTTTGAAGTCCGACATCAAAGTTTTTTGTCAATTCCAAGCAAGAGCTGTAAACTTCATTGAAACTTTCATCACTTCGAGATAACTTCGTGACATCTCTGACAGTATTAATACAGCCAAGGTTTTTTTTGAGCCTGAGAGAAAAGCATTACAGATTTCAACTGTATCTATAATTTTAATAACAAGGGAAGTGACTAGATAAATGAAAAACGATTAACTTTAGCTTCAGCATCAGATTCTTCAAGCTAAATTCCTAAAAGAACACAATTGAATGTTCATAAATACGTACGCCTGAAAAGTCAAAAGGACCGACGTGCTTCAGGATGAATAGAGCTGGCATAGTGGGTAAAACACGTCCACTCATTACTACTCACTTAGGGACCCGCGTACAGAATGTTCAAATGTCTGTAAATCTATCGGACCAAACTGCGTGGTCATCAGTCCGTAGCTTACAAACTACTTAAACCTAGGTAAACTAACCTACGGACAAAGACACACACCCATGCCCCAGGGAGGACTCGAACCTCCACTGCGATCAACCGCGCGCTCCGCAGCGAGGTGCTTTTAGACCGCTCGGCTACTCCACCACGACCCCGCGTACAAAATTGATCATTTCTTACGCGTATGAAATATTGTCTCTCGCTATGGTCACGTTTTGCATTGCCTCTTGAGTCATAAGGTAGGTTTTCATTTTTCCCGATTTTTTTAAAAAAATTATACAATTTTATTTTCCACCTCAATTTTATGTGTGTGCTCAGCACCCCCGAAAAATTCTTGGGGTGTGCACGAGCCCCGGAGCACCCACGGAGTCGGCGCCCCTGATTGAAACGCAGTATCCTTCTGTCCTTGCATTGAATAATTTAATCGGTTTGTTTTACGATATCTTTGTTTATAATTATGGTACGCAGTTCTTTTTGACTTAACAGCACCCAGCAGATCAAGCTCTCTCACTTGCACTGATTGATTCTGAAGAAAAGCTATGCGTGAACATTCAACTTTACTTTCATTTTCCCCAATTTTTTTGTCATTCCGCTAACGGTGCGAAGTATTCGCACGGGTCCTCTAGTTTGGGACGATTGGGTGCCAGCAGATTATACGTAACTCGTTTGGGAAAAATAAGTTCTCGATCCGGTCGTGCTCCCCTGAGTGGTGTGAAATTCGCAGGAGCTTCGGATGCTGGCGGGCCTGCGGCACACGCGGTGCGTCGCTCCGCTCCTCCGGCTGTCCAGAGCTCTCGACAGACAAAGAGATGGCAGTCGGAGGGCGCCCCAAACGGGGCAGCATCGCCGCACAGCCGCAGCCGGCAAATTGAGACGCGGCGCTGGCTCCATTTATCCGGCCGGGGACAGCGCAGGTACTCTTTGGCCCGCATTGTCCGCGCCAACAATGGCCGGCTAGCAGACGGGGCCCATTGTCGGCGCGCATGCGCATTGTATCGCAGGCCCATCGGCCGGAGATGATGGATTTTGTTGCTGCCGCCGTTGTCGTCGCTCTGTCCGCGTCCCGCCGCCGTTGTTTGTAGTTGTTGCGGTTGTAGTTGTAGTTGTCGCGGGAGGCCGGCCGCGCTGCCACTCGGCCCTGTGCGGGGGCGGAGCCACTCGGCGGTCCCAGCTCGCTTTTATTTTTTTTTATTTTTTATTTTTATTTTCTGCGTCCTTCGACTCTATTTTGGACGCGCCTGTAGTGCGGATGGAAAAGCCGGACACCTCATCGACGCAGCGGAATGGCGGAGATAGCCACGACTGGGAGCATTCGTATCGCTATTCATATACGGTCAAATAACGAAGTGATTGTAACTACGATGTTATCACGGGCCATGGCAAAATTCGTATTTCTGACGTAGAGAAAGAGAAAAAAAACAAATACACTACCATTTGTGGAAACTGCAAAACCAAGAAGAAAATGCATGAATTCAGTGAATTTGATACCACGGGTTAGATACGTGATAAGTAACAAACGATTATCTTTTCAAATCTCACTCACTCACTCACTCTCTCTCTCTCTCTCTCTCTCACACACACACACACACAGAAAATCGGCCGGCCGCGGTGGCCGAGGGGACGCCGGGCGCCGTGGCTCAGCGCGCCCGGTCAGAGGGCTGAACGGCCTCTGTAATAAAAAAGCTGAGCCAAGAACATAGCGAACAAAAACGAACAAACTTGATCAACGTCCGCAACGAACAGATCTGCACATAAAGAAAAAAAAAAAGAAAAAAAAAATGGGACTGAGACGCTCCAGTCACGGTCTGCACGGCCACTACGGTCGGGGGTTCGAATCCCCCCTCGGGTATGGATATTTGTGCCGTCCTTAGTATTAGTTAGTTTATAAGTAGTTTGTAAGTTTAGGGACTGATGACCCCGTAGTTAACTCCCATAAGCTATACAAACATTTTTTGACAGAAAATCGCTAGTTGAACTAAAATCATATTTATGAACACACAATACAGTCAGAACATCACACACAAAGTTGCTAGCAGACGCCTGTTTTGACAGAAACGAAACAAAAACACACCTCACAGCACGAACCAAAGAACTCCAAAGCAAAGAACACACACATACAAACAATAGACAAACAAAACAAACGACGTACAGAGCTATGTTTCAAAATTCGTAAGAAATGTTACTGTAAAAAAGTGTAAATAGTATAAATATAAGCAGTGACAGCAAGTGACAATGTGCTACAAACCACACATGAAGACGAAAAGCCGGCCGCGGTGGCCGAGGGGACTGAGGCGCTCCAGTCAAGGTCTGCACAGCCACTACGATCGGGGGTTCGAATCCCCCCTCGCGTATGGATATTTGTGCCGTCTTTAGGATAAGCTAGTTGATAAGTAGTTTGTAAGTTTAGGGACTGATGACCACATAATTAAGTCCCATAAGCTATACAAACATTTGAACATTTTGAAGACGAAAACATAAAAAATCGTGAGTAATATTAATAGTCCAATTTATTCAGAATCAAAACAATCCAATTGCATGAGAACTGTTACAGATCGAATTTCGTAAAAACTCAAACAAATAATGTAATACAAACCATTTATTGTACAGATGACCACTGAAGACGCTTTAGAATAAAGCGAAACGCGTCTGGTCTAAAGTAGACTAATTTACAGTTGCATAAGACGGTCCCATAACCTGTTCAAACTGCGGAAAACGAGGCCACAAAACGAAGAAATATGTACATATCCTTTGGGCCCTGATATACGCTGCAATTAGAGCTACTATACGCCGTGGCATTAAAACATTAAGGTTCTGAATACGTTCCTGGGCAGGGGCGCCGACTCCGTGGGTGCTCCGGAGCTCGTGCACCCCCAAAGAAGTTTTGGGGGTGCCGAGCACCCACATAAAATTGAGGTGGAAAATAAAATTGTATACATTTTAAAAAAATCGGGAATAATGAAAAACCTACATTATGACTCAAGAGGCAATGCAAAACGTGACCATAGCGAGAGACGATATTTCATACGTGAAAGAAATGATCAGTTTTGTACGCGGGCCCCTAAGCGGGTAGTAATGAGTGTCCGTGTTTTACCCACAATGCTATTCATCCTGAAGCACGTCGGTCCTTTTGACCTTTCAGGTGTACGTATTTATGAACATTCAATTGTGTTCTTTCAGGAATTTAGCTTGAAGAATCTCATGCTGATGCTAAAGTTAATCGTTTTTCATTTATCTAGTCACTTACCTTGTTATTAAAATTATAGTTTCAGTTGAAATTTGTAATGCTTTTGTCTCAGGCTTAAAAAACCTTGGACCTATATCAATACTGTCAGAGATGTCATGAAGTTATCTTGAAGTGATGAAAGTTTCGATGAAGTATGCAGCTCTTGGTTGGAACTGACCAAAATCTCAAAATATTTCAAATATTTCTTTAAACCTTGGTGCGGTGTTCTACCAAACACTTTTGTCAGAGAGAACATTTTTGCACAAAATGTATTAGATTAGTGTACAGTGAAAAATTATTTCATTGGTCGTATACAAGTTTTTGGGTGTAACTTATATCGAAATATCCACTTCGGCCAATTTGGTCGCTTTACTGTAGTGTCTTAATGCTTTTCTTTTCTACCTCTTCCTTCTTCCTTCTATCTTTTAAAGGCCAGACAACTGGCTATTTACTTTTATCAAGTATTGCTCATTGAAAAATGCATGAACATTATTTTCAGGAGGGTTGGTTTCGAACATAGAGCACCCACACTGATCTTTAAAAGTCGGCGCCTCTGTTCCTGAGCGATTTCCCTGCAAGCAGTTAGTATCCGAGCCCACAAATCTGTGGCACTAGTTACTGGAGGACCGTGACAAACCTGGTGCCGACCAACCATAACCCAGACATGTTCGATGACCGACGTGTATGACGAACATCCAGGTCAGGAAAGCAATGGTTTCCGTTGCTCTTTGAAGAAGGCCTGTACATTCCTCGCAATACGAGCTGGGCACTGCCCCCAGTTGAATCGTTGCCCAAGGAGATGTCTGAAGCAGGGGAGTACCTCTGGCTACACAATCACCATTAGGTACCGGTTGAAGTTCAAAGCGCCCTCAATACGTAGGAAGCGAGATCGGATGATGTAGCCAATGGTACCATAAACCATCACAGCTGGTGTTTGTCCGCTATGCCGTCCACCTCCGTAGCTCAGTGGAAGCGTCGCTGACTACCACGCAGGAGGCCCGGTTCGATTCCCGGCAGGGGACTGGGTGTTGTGTGTTGTCCTAATCATCATCATCTCATCATCATTGGCACGTAAGTCACGCACGCGGCGTCAATTAGAAAGACTTACACTCAGGCGGCCGAACAATCCAGTGAAGGGATCTCCCGGCCAAGAAAGCCATACGCTCATTTCCATTTCCACTATGCCCTCTAGGTTGCGCTCACCACGGTACCGCCGAACAAGTATGCGGCCATCGCTGTAGAACACTTTGAAGCTTGTTCACGTGTCCATCGTAGTCGGACAAGCTTGTGGTTTCTGGACAATGGAAACCGACGTAATGTCATGCGTGCAACCAGTGCAACCTGCAGCATACGGCGACCAACCGTCGATGCAGACAAGTTCACACCTGTTGAAGTGCTCTAGCGACGAGTCAACACTGTGGATGACGTTGTAGGGTCCGTTATGGCCATGCGCACAAGATAACGGTCATCCCGTGCTGTGGTCGTCTTCCGTGGTCTAGTTCCCGCTTCTCGCTGTGTACGTCCTGCGTCACGGTGAAATATTACCTTCGTTTTTCCTTAGAAGACTGTGAATGGAATAAAATTTTGTTTAATGAAAGTTGCGGCCAGAAAATAGCCAAGCAAAAATTGTGAATGGATATTGAAACTGAAATTACGCCAACAAGGGGCCGCTGTCGGAAAGTAACATTCCGTCATTGGTGGTGTAGCTGTAAGTTAAATGCGCCATTCATTGAAATTTTGGTTATTAAATGCGAATTAAACCTACGTAATCATCATCTGTACTGAAGATCATGCTCTGTAAGCGACTTTGTGTAGGCTAGTACGTTAAGCAACGCAATGATTGTTGAAATGTTTGTTACCTGAAATGAAACTATCGCTCGCCTAGCATAATTACTGATCCTAAAACATTGAAATAACGGCCAAGAAATCTTAAGGCACTTTTGCTTGACTTTAAAGACGATGTTGAAACAGAAAAGTTCGGTCGTTACACACTCCAACAATCAGCGTGTACTCTCGTCATCCCAGAAAAGGCGAAAAAAACCTGAAAATAGTAACTGCTTGATGAAAATGTACGAATAATGAAAAGAGAGGACTCAAGCTACGAAAAAAGAACACGGAAAGTGAAATTTAAGTACTTCATTATGAAAATCACAAAATTAAAGATACAGTTACATACAATGCGACTGTTCAGTCCGACTGCAATGGCAAGAGCGAGTCTGTGCGCTATAGAACATCGTAACGTAATTCTGAGGCATATATTTTTTTCCTTACATAATATCTTTTAATTTGTTGCGATAAGTGATACACAGTGCCTCAATTAAGTTAACTCATTGACTTTTAAATAAATGTTAACTCAATACAAAATGAAACTAGGAGAATTATCTGTTTATCATACCTGTTAAATAATTACAGTATAAAATAACACTACAACGGTCAGACAATCCCGGTTATCGGACACCGATCATTCTGCCCCATTCGAACGTGTTCACATTCCGACATGGCTCCTTTTGGCGTCGAAGAGGAATACTAGAAGTCACTGTATTGCTCCACCTTGTGTGACTGCTCTTCACCGACTACACTGTCGGGGTCCGGTGATCTTGGGGTAAAGTGCTCGACTGGAATCCATAGTGTCGCGGGTCGAAACCCGGTCGGACCTCGGATTTTTTCAGTCTGCGCCTTAACCCATCCTTCACCTCTCAACGATTTGATGACTCGCCAGAAACGACACGTTGTTCGGATTCCACGTTAAGCTATAGGTCCCCTTTCACCGGTTGGACAACTAGGGACACGCAAGTCGCCGACCAGGCCAATGAGCCACACCGACTAGAATTGGCGGAACACCGACCACATCGTACCGACTCTGCAGGGCTCTGTTCGGCAAAACGTATTACTTATTGCTTGCACAGTCGTCGGCACTTTACCATGTGTGGTGTTATTCGGATAATTCTTTCTTGATGTAGCACTTTTCACAAATGGTAGTACATGAATACATTTTAATAAACGCTTTCAGTTTAGTTGTAGGAACGTTACTGTTTCTGGGGGCAATCTCCCGATGTAAAAGAGGTTTTCTTTTGCTTATTCTTTCTCTTCAATTACGTCCTTCTATAAACCATATCCCGACTGTAATTCTGTCTTTACCTTTACAGCCAGTAGTGGTTATTCCACGGAATGAAGGAAATTAGGCATTTTCACTGTAATAATTATAGTGTTCAGTTAACCATGAAGTAAGACCAGAGTTTAACGTCCCTTTAGAGACGGAGCTCACGTTCGGATTGCTTGGGTACGAATGGGGAAGGAAATCGGCCGTGCCCTTTGAAGGGAAGCATCCTGGGAACCTAAATCCTGATGGCTGGAGGTGGATTTGAACCACCGTCCTACCGCATGCGAGTCCAGTGTGCTAACTAGTGGCACACCTAGATGGTAGTTACCTAGAACTACAAGTAAACTGGTTTAGAGAAAAATTTATGTGTGACACTGTGGTGACATGAAGTGCTTTAGTGATATAATGGTTATAGCGCGTTCAAAACATTTCTCAGCATTAAGCCCTTTCTACACGGGAAGTGAGAGCTTACGAGGTTACCCATGATGCACCGGTTACGCCTTCCGTGTACAGTGTAGACACGTGCACTTGCACAAGATGCGCGCATACAATCGCTAGTAGACGGAATAGGATGGATCTTATTCTCACGCGTATGGAAGTGCTTTGAGCATGCGCAGACAACCGAATAGGGAACCCCGCTGACAAACGAAGCCAAGCCGGGAATTTGTTTGAGAATGTGGACTTGTCTCCTGCTCAGAGGAACGTAGTTTATTGACTAAGTCGTAAGTATTTTAGGAGGTGATACTTTAGAGGAATTGAAATAAAAATTTAATACAAACTGTGTACAATTTTTATTGAATGCGAACCACAGACATTGCCGAGGTGGGGTGACTTCCGTGCCTCAACGATACAAATACCCGTATTGTAGGTACAACCAGAACGGAGGGGTATCTGTGGATCTGTGGATAGGCCAGACAAACGTGTGGTCCCTGAAGAGGGGCAGCAGCCTTTTCAGTAGTTGCAAGGGCAACAGTCTGGATGATTGACTGAGCTGGTCTTGTAACATCAACTAATGTGGCTTTACCACACAGCTACTGCGAACGGCTGAAAGCAAGGGGAAACTACAGCCGTAACGTTTCCCGAGGACATGCAGTTCTACTGTATGAATATATAATGATGGCATCGTCTCGAGTAAAATATTCCGGAGGTAAAATAGTCCCCCATTTCGGATCTCCTGGCGGGGACTACTCAGCAAGATGTGATCATCAGGAAAGACAACACTGGCATTCTAAGGATTGGAGCGTGGAATTTTAGATCCCTTAATCGGGTAGGGAAGTTAGAAAATTTAAAAATGGAAATGGATAGGCTGAAGTTAGGTATAGTGGGGATACGTGAAGTTCGATGGAAAGAGGAACAGGATTTCTGGTCAGACGAGTACAGGATTATAAATACAAAACCAGTTGGGAGTATTACAGGAGTAGGTCTGATAATGAATACGAAAATAGGAATGCGGATAAACTACTATCAGCAGCGCAGTGATCGCAATATCATAGTCAAGATAGATACAAAGCCAACACCGACCACAGTAGTACAAGTCTATATGCCAACTAGCTCTGCCGATGATGAGGAAATCGAAGAAATATATGAGAAGCTAAAGGAAATTATCCAGACAATTAAGGGAGAGGAAAACTTAATTGTTATGGGAGACTGGAATTCGGTAGTAGGACAAGGAAGGGAAGGGAGGATAGTAGGTGAATATGGACTGGGCAAAAGGAATGAAAGAGGAAATCGCCTGGTAGAAGTTTGCACGGAACATAACTTAATCATAACAAACACTTGGTTTAAGAATCACGAACGAAGGTTATATACGTGGAAGATACCAGGAGACACAAGGAGGTACCAGATAGATTTTATAATGTGATTCTTCAGTTTCTCCCGGCGTATTTGATGATCAAAATATCCACGGGTGTCCTGCCAGTCTATAGTGACCGTTGGACACTATAGACCGGCAGTACACCCGTGGATATTTTGATCAGATTTTATAATGTTAAGGCATAGTTTCCGGAACCAGGTTTTAAACTGTAAAACATACCCATGGGCAGATATAGACTCTGACCATAACTTGTTGGTCATGAATTGTAGGCTGAAAAATGTTCAAATGTTTGTATAGTCTATGGAACTTAACTACGGGCTCATCAGTCCCTAAACTTACGAACTACTTATGAACTACTTACGAACTAGGACGGCACAGATTTCCATGCCCGAGGGGGGATTCGAACACCCGACCGTAGTGGCCGTGCAGACCGTGACTGGAGCGCCTCAGTCCCCTCGGCCATCGCAGCCGGCAATTGTAGGCTGAAACTGAAAAGAAAAACTGCAAAAAGGTAGGAAAATAAGGAGATGGGACCTGGATACATTGAAGGAACCTGGCGTTTTTGAGAATATCAGAGGGTGCTTTAGACAACAATTGACAGTAGAAGAAGAATGGGTAGCATTGAAAAACGAAATAGTTAAGGAAGCTGAGGACAAAATAGGTAGAAAGGCAAGACGTGCAAAAAATCCTTGGATATCACAGGATATACTAAATGTAATTGATGAAAGGAGAAAATATAAAAATGTAGTAAATGAAACACGCAAAATGGAGTACAGACGACTAAGAAATGAGATTTACAGGAAGTGTAAAATAGCTAAGCAGGAGTGGGCAGAAGACAATTGCAACTCAGTAGATGCATGTAAAATAGGGGAAGAATAGATACCGACTACAGGAAAATAAAAGAAACATTTAGAGACAAGAAAAGCAGCCGTATGAATATAAAGAACTCAGATGGAAAACCAGTTCTCAGCAAAGAAGGTAAAGCTGAAAGGTGGAAAGAATATATAAAGGGACTATATAAAGGAAAGGAACTTAGAGACTATATTGTAGAAAGGGAAGAGAATGTAGATGAAAATAAAATAGGAGATATTATACTGAGAGAAGAATTTGACAGAGCATTGAAAGACCTAAGTCGAAACAAGGCCCCTGGAGAGGACGACACTCCCGCAGAACTACTGAAGTCTCTGGGAGAGCCAGCCATGGTAAAACTATTTCACCTGGTGCGTAAGATATATGAGACTGGGGAAATACCCTCAGACTTTAAGAAAAATGTAATAATCCCAATTCCAAAGAAAGCAGGTGCAGACAGATGTGAATATTACAGAACCATCAGTTTAATAAGTCATGCTTACCAAATTTTAACACGAATTATTTACAGAAGGATGGAAAAGTTGGTACAAGCCGACCTTGGGGAAGATCAATTTGGATTCAGGAGAAATGTAGGAACTCGAGAGGCAATCCTGACTTTACGGCTTATCTTAGAAGATATATTAAGGAAATGAAAACCTGCATTTGTAGCTTTTGTAGATTTGGAGAAAGCTTTTGATAATGTTGAATGGAATACACTCTTTCATATCTTGAAATCAGCAGGAGTAAAATATAGGGAACGGAAGATTATTTACAACTTATACAAAAAACGGACAGCATTTATCAGAGTTGAAGGGCACGAAAGAGGTGCAGAGGTTGGGAAGGGTGTAAGACAGTGTTGTAGCCTTTCTGCTAAGTTGTTCAATTTGTACATTGAGCAAGCGATAAAGGAAAGCAAGGAGAAATTTGGAGAAGGAATTAAAGTTCAGGGCTAAGAAATAAAAACATTGTGTTTTGCCGATGACATTGTAATTATGTCAGAGGCAGCAAAGGACCTGGAGGAGCAATTGAACGGAATGGACAGTGTTTTGAAAGGAGCATATAAGATGAACATTAACTAGAGCAAAACAAGGGTAATGGAGTGCAGTCTAAGAAAATCAGGTGATGTTGAAGGAATTAGATTAGGTAACGAAACAATAAAGGAGGTAGATGAGTTTTGTTACTTAGGCAGTAAAATAACAAATCAAAAAATGTTCAAATGTTTGTAGAACTTATGGGACTTAACTACGGGGTCATCAGTCCCTAAGCTTACAAACTACTTATGAACTAGCTAAGACTAAGAACGTCACAAACATCCATGCCCGAGGGGGTATTCGAACCCCCGACCGTAGTGGCCGTGCAGACCGTGACTGGAGCACCTCAGTCCCCTCGGCCACCGCGGTCGGCAAAATAACAAATGATGGTCGCAGTACAGAGGATATTAAATGCAGAATGGCAATGGGAAGAAAAGCATTTTTGAAAAAGAGAAATTTGTTAACATCGAACACTAATTTAATCATAAGGAAGTCCTTTCTGAAGGCATTTGTGTGGAGTGTTGCTTTGTATGGGAGTGAAACATGGACGATAAACAGTGCGGACAGGAAGAGGATAGAGGCTTTTGAAATGTGGTGCTACAGAAGAATTCTGACGATTAGGTGGGTGGATCGTGTAACTAATGAGGAAGTACTGAACAGAATTGGGGAGAAAAGGAATTTCTCGCATACCTTGACTTAAAGAAGGAATCGATTAGTAGGAAACAGTCTTAGACATCAAGGAATTGTGAAATTAGCGTTGGAGGGAAAGGTGTGGGGTAAAAATCGTAGAGGCAGATCAAGAGATGAATATAGTAAGCAAATTCAGATGGATGTAGGTTGCCGTTCTTATGAGGAGATGAAGAGGCTTGCTCAGGATAGATTAGGTTGGAGAGCTGCATCAAACAAGTCTCCGGACTGAAGACCTCAACAACAACAACAACGGAGGTATAACTGTTAATATGAAATTCAAGCAAACGTAGAGCAAATGTAAATCAAGAAATTTTCACTGATTTATTCTTGGTAGTACATCACACTTACTTGGAAATAGAATTCTGTGTATCTCCTACACGTTCATTTCCACTTAGTTACCCGGTTTTCGACTGACCAGGATATATTCAGATTTTAAACTACGTCGAAAACCGGTTATTTAAATAAAAATCAGTTTGGTGATCTACCAAGAACTGACGAAAGAATCATAAAAATATCCAAATCAGTTTGTTGTACATCTCTGTACCCAATAAAAATTGGACACACGTTATATGAAATTTTAACTGCGAATCGTCTTTATTACCATTTTCTAAAATATTTGCTATTTTTCCTTAAACATGCTGTAGTTAACAGATGAAATATTTGTTTTTTGGTGAGCCTTACTGAAGCCTTATCACAGTGAAAGGTCTATGTATAGATACCTGAGCTTGTTCATCATACACTTAGGCGCCTCAAACCGCAAGGGCTGGAAGTATGTTATCGTATTTTATAATGAGGTCGTTAACACAAGTCAGCGACGTAGTTACGATTCGCACGTGTCAGTTGTCGTTCCACCACATCCCATACGTGCTCGACTGGAGACAATGTGCTGGCTAGGGAAGCTGTTGTACGTCTTGCACATGCTGGGTTTCACGAACAGTGTGTGGGCGAGCCTTATCCTGTTCTATAATTCTTGGTAACCATATTTTACAGTGTGACTCTATAATCAACCTGCGTCACTGTCGTCTTACTCTCATACGCATTTGCTAGCCCACTGGTGCAATCAATGGTATCAAGAAATCCCCACTCTCATACACTGATCACCATGAGTAGTATCTAATGGTCGGTATATTCAACTTTGGCACGGGTAACAGAGGCGACCTGTCTTGACGTGGAACCAATGACGCCGCGGTACGTGTCTGGAGGCAGTTGACATCACGTCTACACATACAAGTCACCCAAGTCGCGTAAATTATAAGGACGGGTGCGATGAGCTCTGACTCTAGATCGATCACATCCCACATTTGTTCGATCGGGTTCACATCTGGTCAGTTGGGGAGGCAGCAAGTCAGTATAATTCGCCAGTCTCTTCTTCAACCACTTCATCACACGTCTGGCTTTTTGCCGTGGTGCGATATCTAGCCGAAAAGCGCAACAGCCGTTAGAAAACATGATCGTCGTAAGTGGAGTACGTAGTTTTTGGCCGCCATGATGCCTTGCACGAGCACCACTATGCCGAAATATGCCAGCAAGACTATTTGGCCGGGCATGACGAGGAGAGGTCTGAGATGTGGGTCACCGATTTCGATGGAATTTTGAACGGCCGTTTTATATTGAATGCAAAGAGACACGTGTTTGGGCTTTTTATAGACACGCCGTAGTGTTTGAAAAAAATATAACTAAAATTAATTTTAGATAATTGCCATTTAAATGCCATACATCGAAGGATCGTCCGCAGACGACCCTTTTTACTAATATATATGCGGCCAAAAATTATGACGTTTGAGTAATTAAGGTTTTAGTGTTTTCATGCTATACCTCGTGTATTCGTAAAGATGAGAGCCTTTCCAAGCTCAGTCGCTGGTCAAGTGGTTTAGGGTTTGGATCCATGTTCGCATAATAAGTAAATAAAAAAAAACTTGTATATTATTACGTAATTACTATTACTGGCCGTCTATTTGTCAGCGCTCTCATAGCCAATAGAGTGAAAAGTATTAATCATAAAAACAACCAAAACACTAATATTTCTCACACCATGCACAACACACTAACGACATATTGCCACATACGCGTTTTGTCCGAGATATCGTTCGCGAAAATCATTCCTAATTGATATTGCACTGTGTATCAAAAATAAAACAGCTGTAAACAAATAAAACACTTAATTGAGTATTAATCACACTTACTGATGCTCTAATTCAAAATAAAGTAAGAAAGGAATAAGAAATATAAGAATGTTATCGAATACATAAAAAAAGTCTATCAAAAACTTGTCATGATGGATACACATTTTGACAGTCCAGGAACTGGACCGTTCGGCCGGCGAAGGTGCTTAGGAAGTCGGTCTTGTTCGCGAGTATACAAAGTGAAGCATGAAAACCCAAAAACTTTAACTACTCGTACGTCATTAATTTCTAACCCCATATAAAAATGCTTACTGCAGGCGATCTTTCAAAGTACAGTATTGTAAACGCGATTTTCCATCATCAGCTTTGGATTTTTTTTAGAAACTACTGAGTTTCTAAAAAAAAAAAAAAAAAAAAAAAAAAAAAAAAAAAAAAAAAAAAAAAAAGCCAAAACACGTGTCTTTTCATACTGAATATAGAATGTCCATGAAAAATTTGATCGAAATCGTTGACCCGCATGTTAGACGCCCTCTTTGTGAGTCGGCCCTCAGTACAGGTGCCAAGGTGTTCTCCGGAAGACGACGCATTCGCGCACCCCATCGGCACAATGAAGAGGGTATCGGGATTCAGCAGACTATGCACTGTACCAAAATCCAGTGACCATGGTCACGATCCAATTTAAGTCGTAATTGACGGCGATTTGACTTTAACACGGGCACATCCATTGGTCGCGAGGCACATCATTAGGAGTGTACGGTTGACTGCGTGGTCAAACACACTTGCACACCGCCCAGAATGAAATGCCGCCGCAGAAAATCCGTGCGCGTTAAGGCGCCCAGCTGCGGTGCGCGGGGCCGTTTCCTGTCGGTGGTTCGAGTCCTTCTTCGGCATTGGTGTTTGTGTTGCCCTTAGCATAAGTTAGTTTAAGTACGTGTAAGTAGTTTGTAAGCTTAGGAACTAATGACCAATATAGTTAAGTCCCTCAGGTATACTAACATTTGAACTTCAGAATTAAATTCCTACGTTGGTTCCCCCACTGTTCGCTGTCTGTCCTCTTTTACTAGTCTGATCAACATAAGACGTCCGACATTTGTAGTGAGGCATGGTTGCCCAACCCTTCGACATTTCGACGTGGTTTACCCGTTGTTTATGAACTTGTTGAAGACACCACATTTCTGCTCGGACACCAGATAAAATTTGCAGTTTCCGAAATGTTCTTGTCAAGGATTCGGGCCGCCACAATCTGTCCCGGTCAAAGCCAAGGAGATCGCATGGCTTCCACTTTTGGCATTGGTAATACTATTAATAACTAATAAATCACGAAAACGTCAAATTGGGTTTTTTTTTTTTTTTTTTTTTTTTTTTTTTTTTTTTTTTTAAATCTAAACGTTTATTAAGCTACTTCCCTCTTTCACATCTTTGATTCCCTCGAGGATGTATTTACCTTTTGTTGTGTTCTAATAGCGATTTTCATTAATAATCCAACTTTCATTATACAATCTCCGGTAATTGACATGTTGTTATAATTAAATAGACAGTGTCTTTGTGATTATTTTACTGTACTTAAGAACTTAATGCAATGAAGGTGTAAACAATGAAACAATAATCAAATGATGAAATAACTTCAACTTGTGAGTTTGACGTGAATCTGTTAGGCATCAACGGATAATGTTTATTCCATAGAAGAATTCGTTTGATCTTTAGCAATGTTATTTCGTGCAAAGTTTGAACCATCCCTCGCTAGATTAATGTATGGAACTGATGTGTTTATAAAATGTCCGAGAAAAGCAGCTTCTGCATATAAAATCGTAACCATACATATAAAGTAGTGACTTTAGCTAGGAATTAACTTCAACCCAATTGAAAAATTTTGCTGAAGGAATTAATCGATTCACACAATTTACTTTGACGCAAGTTTCTGTTCATCGTTCAAAATTTGCTTGTTAAGGGTGTTTCAGGAGATATAATGAATATTTCTGAGGCGTTAGTATAGACATACAGCAATAAAAAACTACACATATGTTCAGTTTTTATTTAGTACTGACTGTTAGTAGAGCTGTTAGTATGTAACTGAAACAAACTTTAAGCATAGCAAATGAGGACCTTAAAATTGATTCTGAATCAGTCAACTACCAGCTTATATGCACTCACACGTCTCTTGCTAACATCACGTGTGGCACTTATGAGGTCAATTTTACTTTCTTTTATAAGGGCTGCACTATTCATAATCCGAACGATCAAATTGTCCCTTATACTTACCCATCTCCACTGGCAAAAACCCAAAGAATTTAAAAATATATATACCGATCCACCTACCGTGTAAAGTTAGGTTTAGATTATGTATCGCCTGACGTGCAGGAGACTCGCCATGCTGAATGAACATGCGGAATCTTGTAGCCAAAGCAGTTTCTTCCTATGAAGTTAGAAGCACATTTTCAAGAAAGAGTAGGTAACTGGTTCCTGCAAGATGGTGCAGTAACACAACAGACAGTCAACTGATTGTCGAATTCCACTATACATTTACAGAAAAGCGTTCTAGAAATTGAATCTGCACAATGACATTTGGGTTTTCTTCAGGCGGTTAATGTGAATTACGCCCTGTTATTGATGCTAAACCACTCGGGTACGGCCGTGCGATCTAAGGAGCCCTATCATGGTTTGCGCGGCTGCTTCCGCCGTAGGTTCGAGTCCTCCCTCGGGTAAAGGTGTGAGTGTTGCCCTTAGCATAAGTTAATTCAGTTGTTTGTAAGTAGAGGGACGAATACTACAGTAGTTTTGCTGGTTGGGTTTACAAACGTTTCAACAGTTTATACCATCACAAGTGAATGTGGCTTCATTTGTAAAGAATAAAAATTAGATTACTTGGCGATTTTCAAGTGGGCAACAACAAAATTCCAGTCTTCTTTCTTCATATCCTGGTCGAAGGTGTTGAATGAGCAACAAATATGATCTATACCTATCAGTTAAAATGGAGCTTGGGGCATATTGTGTTGGGAATGAGGAAGTACGACAATAAAAATTTGATCCCTTAGTCGTGGCTTCGTATAACAGGATGTGTATGAGGAGTATTCTTGATTAAAACTGAGCTCAGAAAAAGTGGAAGGTAGCTAACAGCTTCTCGCACAAAAATATATGAATAAATAAAGTAAATAAATAAATAAATTTACAAAATTAATTAATTAATTAATAAGTGTGCGTGAAAAGGAGAAAAACTTGTAAATCTTTAGAGGTTCAGGCCTAACTTACTTACTGAATAAAACAAGTGGCACTTTGCACAAAATGGGTACAAGAAGTTCGTTTCTTATGATCCCACGTGCTACGGATATGAAATTAAATTATACGGGAACCATATCCGGACAATAAAATAAATAAATAAATAAAATACTGGATCAGGATAAAGGGGAAGCAGCCAACAAACTAGTTACAATGCTGATACTCAAGTACACATTACTACATTTGCAGTGGGCTGCCGTCGGTTGCTAAAAAATTCGTGAAATAAATTATAGAGTCTCGTGAACACCGCTATAGATTTTTATCCTATATAACTGGTGCGAGTTCCTGCATTCAGTTGCGAAGGGATCAGCGTGTGTCTGTGCTCTTCTACAGGCAATGACGTGCAGGTCATTGAATAGGCCGTCGATCAACAAGGAAGCTGCACACCGCTTGTGCACTGCGAATGTGAACAATTGAAGTAGACGCTCGACTGTCAGTACAGACGATACTCCAATTATCCCTCCACACAATGGACAAGTACTTGAGAGCGGAATTAAATCGCCGTTTAAGTCAACGAGACAGAAAAGCGTTCTACACTGGCTGAGCACACATTCAGAGAAAAATGCTCTAAAATCCAACTAAACGCGAAACGGCACGAAGTATTCAGCCTCGGCTTGGCGTCGGATGATCTTGATATAGTAAAATAAAATGAATTCGCCTTCAGTCATAAATTGTGTTTTATTTTACACAATGCATTTCGAGCCATGAGGGCTCAGCATCAGGTGCCTCTATGATTTATTATACTTGTTTAAAGGCCTGGGCCTGTTAAGATCAAAACATAGGATGTAACAATATGACAAATTTTAAAAAAGAGTTTCATATAGTAAATGAGTTTTAACAGCTGACTTCTCATCTTGAGACACATTGCCGAATAACAACCCAAAGACTTACAGCTATGAAAATGTACCACTTATATATTATTAAGATTATACAAATCAAGGTGATTAATTTTATATACGCAAATATGTTTTTTAATATATAAAGATACAGATTTTTATGTTAAATTTTCATATCAGCGCACACTCCGCTACAGAGTGAAGTTTCATTCTGGAAACATCCCTTAGTCCCATGTCTCCACCATATCCTTTCTTCCAAGAGTGCTAGTCTTGCGTGTTTGCAGGAGAGCTTCTGTGAAGTTTGGAAAGTAGGAGACGAGGTACTGGCGGAAGTAAAGTTGTGAGGCGGCATCGTGAGTCGTGTCGGGATAGCACAGTCGGCAGTGCGCTTGCCCGCGAAAGGCAAAGGTCCCAGGTTCGAGTCCCGGTTCCGGCAAAAATTCAAATGTTCAAATGTTTGTAGAACTTATGGGACTTAACTACGGGGTCATCAGTCCCTAAGCTTACAAACTACTTATGAACTAGCTAAGACTAAGGACGACACAAATATCCATGCCCGAGGGGGGATTCGAACCCCCGACCGTACTGGCCGTGCAGACTGTGACTGGAGCGCCTCAGTCCCCTCGGCCACCGCGGCCGCCCCGGTTCCGGCACACAATTTTAATCTGCCAGGAAGTTTCATATCAGCGCACACTGCGCTGCAGAGTGAAGTTTCATTCTGGAAACATCCCTTAGGCTGTGGCTAAGCCATGTCTCCACCATATCCTTTCTTCCAGGAGTGCTAGTCTTGCTTGTTTGCAGGAGAGCTTCTGTGAAGTTTGGAAAGTAGGAGACGAGGTACTGGCGGAAGTAAAGTTGTGAGGCGGCATCGTGAGTCGTGTCGGGATAGCACATTTGGTAGTGCGCTTGCCCGCGAAAGGCAAAGGTCCCAGGTTCGAGTCCCGGTTCCGGCACACAATTTTAATCTGCCAGGAAGTTTCAAATTTTTACATTATAAATTTATAAATTGCTATTATTCTATAAGAGTTTTGTAGAAACATTAATAATGGTTGTAGGTTGGCAATTGCTTTGTAATGCTAAGTATTTGTGTTATCACGAAAAAATAAACTTTTCAAATTACTGAAAAAACTGTGACTGGTAAATTCTGTTTGTTCATTTAACATTTTTCCAGTAAATTTTTCTTTATGTAATAATATTTCAAACTGTTCAAGTGAATTAAGTTTTTTGCCATTTATTTGTCTGTTTGATACTGTTATGTTACTGTTGATGTCAATTTGTCTTTATTAAGGTATAGATGGTTAGCTACTGTCGATTTGTCAACATGTTTAAGTCTAAAAGCATTAGTGTGTTCTTTGTAATGTGTGTGAAAAGTTCTTCAAGTTTTGTCTATGTAAAATGAAGGGCAGCTCTTACATTGTAATTTACATATCCCACTGTGTTCTGTAACTGGAATGTTGTTTTTCACTGTCTTTGGCAAGTGGTGTCCTAGTATGTTGTTAGTGGAGAAAGGAAGGAAGCTTAGGGTTTGACGTCCCGTCCACATCTTGGTCATTAGAGACGGAGCTAATGCTTGAACGTTTGGACCAGGATGGAGAAGGAAATCGGCCGTAAAGGAGATCGCGTATAAAACGCTTGTACGGCCACGTCTGGAGTATTGCTCAAGTGTTTGGGACCCACAGCAGATCAGTTTAATGAAGACATAGAAGCAGTTCAGAGGGAGCAGCTAGGTTTGTTACTGGTAGGTTCGACCAATGCTCCGGCAACTCAATTGGGGATTACTGGAGGAAAGACGACGTTCTTTTCGTGAATTTATGCTGAGGAAATTTAGAGGGCCGGAATTTGAAGCTGTGTGTAGTACGATCTTGCTGCCGCCTACTTATATTTCGCTTAGTGATCACAAAGACAAGATAAGAGAAATTAGGGCTCGTACGGAGGCATATAGGCATTCTGTTTTCCTCGTTCTATTTGGGAGTGGTACAGGAAAGGTACAGTGTACCCTCCACCACGCACCTTACAGTGGATTGCGGAGTATGTATGTAGATGTAGATGTAGAAAGGAACCATCCCAGCATTTACCTGTAGTTAAATCACGGAAAACCTATATGTGGACGGTCGGAGGAGGATTTGAACCCCCTTCCTGCCGAATGCGAGTCCAGTTAGTGTTTTACCACTGCGCTTCCTTGCTAGGTAGTAGAGAAGGATATTGTAATATTGGTGTTCCTGAATAATTTGGCTATTATTTGTGACACTGTGCCTAAATAGGGAATCTTTGTCAACATTTGTGTTTTATTTGTGGTTTTATTCCCTGTGTTCTTGTTGGTGATGATAGCTTGTATTTTTTTTTTATAGCTGTCGATTGATTTTTCTTAGTACCCACTTGAGATGCAATTATTTTGATTGTATCACTTTCTTCTTTTAGTGCTTTAGCTTTGAATGGTACTGTGTGTGCTCAGTGTAATATCGATCTGAAAGTAGCATATCTGTATGTATTTTCATGGCGTGACGATTGGTGTATTATGATATCAGTGCAAGTAGGTTTCCTGTAAATGTAAAAATTATGTTCTTATTATTCATTTGTAATTGATATGACTAAATAATTTATGGTTTTGTTAGTTTCATTTTCAACTGTAAATTTCGTTATTCTGTGAAATGTATCGAATATAGTAAGAAGGTACTCAAGTTCTGCTTTAGTGCTATCAAAGAGGAGCAAAGTGTCATCCACATACCTTCTGTAGTACACCATTTTTTCTCTAAGTTTATTTTATTTATTTTTATATAAATAATTTACTTTCTAGATTGGTGATGACTACATCAGCTTGAAAGCTGTTGGTACATTTTATACTGAGTGAGAAGTAGTTGTGGGATAGTGCAAGGCCGGCCGCGGTGGCCGAGGCGACTGCGGCGCGTCAGTCACGGTCTGCACGGCCACTACAGTCGGGGGTTCGAATCCCCCCTCGGGCATGGATATTTGTGTCGTCCTTAGTGTTAGCTAGTTGATAAGTAGTTTGTAAGTTTAGGGACTGATGACGCCGTAGTCAAGTCCCATAAACTTAACAAACAAAAGATATTTTTTTTTTTTTTTTTTTTTTTTTTTTTTTTTTTTTTGGTAGTACAAGTTCAAGTAGGTCTACCAGCGATGAAATCTCTGTCATGATTAGTTTGTTGTTTTATGTTTCCTCTTATAATTTCTGTTGTCTCTTTACTGGTATATTTGTGAATAGATTGATAGTGACAAATGATGAAAATTTGCCTTCAGAGGGGATTTTTACATTTCTCATAAGTGTTGTTAGCTCCTGTGTATTTTTTACTGTGTGGGTGGAATCAAAAGTGAACAATTCTCTTAGAATATTATTTATCAACTGTGAAAGTCAATATGCAAGCGTATTCTTGGAATTATCAATTATTTTTGTGTATGTTAGAATGTGCTTCGAGTTTGGGGGTAGTGAGATTCATAACTGTGCAATTTTTTGTTTGTTTTTCAGATCGAAGGCAGTCTCTTTGCTGTGCAATTTCTTTAATTTCTTCTGTAATTAGCTGGTTGGGTCATGATTCATTTCAGGAATGTTGTTTTCTGAGAAGAAATTAAAATTGCTACACCCAGAAGATGATGTGCTACAGGTGCGAAGTTTACCCAACGGGAAGAAGATGTTATGGTATGCAAACGATTACCTTTTCGGAGCACCTACAACGTGTTGACACGAGGAAAGTTTCCAATCGATTCCTCATACACAAACAGCAGTTGACCGGTGAAACGTTGTTATGATGCCTCGTGTAAGGAGGAGAAATGCATACCGTCAGGTTTCCGACTTTGATAAAGGTCGGATTGTAGCCTATCGCGATTGCGGTTTACCGGATCGCGACATTGCTGCTCGTGTTGGTCGCGATCCAGTGACTGTTACAAGAATATGAAATCGGTGGGTTCAGGAGGGCAATACGGAACGCCGTGCAGGATCCCAACGATCTCGTATCAATAGCAGTCGAGATGATAGGCATCTTATCCGCATGGCTGTAACGGATCGTGCAGCCACTTCTTGATCCCTGAGTCAACAGATGGAGACGTTTGCAAAACAACAACCCTCTGTACGAACAGTTCGACAACGTTTGCAGCAGCATGGGCTATCAGCTCGGATACCTTGGCTGCGGTTACCCTTGACGCTGCATCACAGACAGAAGCGCCTGCGATGGTGTACGCAACGACGAACCTAGGTGCACGAATGGTAAAACGCCATTTTTTCGGATGAATCCAGCTTCTGTTAACAGCATCGTCATGGACGCGTCTCTGTTTGGCGACATCGCGGTGAACGCACATTGGAAGCGTGTATTCGTCATCGCCATACTGGCGTATTACACGGCGTGATGGTATGGGATGCCATTGGTTCCACGTTTCGGTCACCTATTGTTCGCATCGACGGCACTTTGAACAGTGGCCGTAACATTTCAGATGTGTTACGACCCTTGGCTCTAGCCTTCGTTCGTTCCCTGCCAAATCCTACATTGCAGCAGGATAATCCACGTCCAAATGTTGCAAGTCCTGTACGGGCATTTCTGAATACGGAACATGTTCGACTGCTGCTCGTCACAATACGCCAGTCACTACTCTTGATGAACTGTGATATCGTGTTGAAGCTGCATGGGCATCTGTATCTGTACACGCCATCCAAGCTCTGTTTGACTCAATGCCCAGGCGTATGACGGCCGTTACTACGGCCAGAGGTGGTTGTTTCGGGTACTGATTTCTCAGAATCTATGCCCCCACATTGCGTGAAAATGTTATCACATGTCAGTTGTAGTATAATATATTTGTCCAAAGAATACCCGTTTATCATGTGCATTTCTTCTTGGTGTAGAAATTTTCATGTCCAATAGTCATCTCGACTGCAAGTAATGCAGCACGGCGTTCCATATTGCCTCCTGAACCTACGGTTTCCATATTCTGCTAACAGTCATTGGATCGTGACCAACGCGAGCAGCAATGTCGCGATACGCATAAACCGCAATCGCGACAGGCTACAATCCGATCTTTATCAAAGTCGGAATCGCGATAGTACGCATTTCTCCTCCTTACACGAGGCATCACAACAACGTTTCGCCTGGCAACGCCGGTCAACTGCTGTCTGTGTTTGAAAAATTGGTTGGAAACTTTCCTCATGTCCGCACCTTTTATGTATCGCCACCGGCATCAACCTTGTGTGAATGCTCTGAAAAGCTAATCATTTGCATATCACAGCATCTTCTTCCTGTCGTTAAATTTCGCAGCTGTGGCACGTCATCTTCGTGGTGTAGCAATTTTAATTGCTAGGAGTGTATGTTTAGACTAGGTTTCTTAAGACTTTTTGTTATAATTATTTTAAAAAATTAAGACAGAATAGTGGGTGTTCTTAAGTTAGTGTGTCACGTAAATGACGCACGATTTGGGGCAGAAATGATTATCAGAAAGATGTTATTGAACGTGGCGAAATCTATTTGCGAATTTTTTTCACAAACTCTCTTTTCCGAATGCGAACATATTTTGTTAGTACCCACCTACATAGGGAGACATGATCATCATAATGAAATAAGCGAAATCGAATCGAAAACAGAAGGATTTAGGCGTTCGTTTTTCCAACGAGTTATTAGAGTATGGAACTACAGAGAGATATCATAAAAGTGCCATGCACTTTAATGTGACTTGTAGAGTATCTATGTTGGAGGGTTGGAACTTAAATAGAGGCAAAACTGCTGTGGAGACACTATGAAATAGAATCTTCAATTGTCGCTGATCAACTATTGCTGATAGCACATGTTGTTGACATACCACTTTACTTCGAGCAAATGAACTCTCCTGTCTCAGGTTACCGGCGTGCGTCCAGTCGAGGGGAACACTGTTAGTTTTACAAACAAGAACAAAACCATTATTTTGTACGACAATGCGCGGAAGCATACAGCGCAAACTGTGGCTGCTCTGTTCTGTCGATGGAACTGAGAAGTACTGTACCAACCACCATACTCCCCGGACCTAAGTCGTCGTGATTTGACTCCGAAGATGAAGGAACCACTTCGTGGCGTTCGCTTCAGAACTGTTCCAGAGATTCTACAGGCAGTAGACCGGTCCATTCGCACCATCAACAGAACAGGCTCTGCTAACGGTATACTACGCCTTCCACATCGCTGGCCACGGGTTCTACACAACGCTGGTGACTACTTTCAAGGACAGTAACAGGTGGAAAGATGTAACGCTTTTGTATCGGTTGTGAATAAATAGTTGGAACTATTTAATTACCAACCCTCGTAGATGTAGATTCACTGCAGAATTTTCGACGTTCAACTTCTATTCAATGCACAATCTTGTTTTAATAAGTCTCGTAGTACTATTGAAGATAGTCGTTTAGTAGGTCACCCACGCCACGTGGATCTGCTTAACGCTCAACCCTACTATCATAACGAGAATGTTTCTTGTGTTCTTGAAGATATACGACGAAAGCTACTTGTATCAAGTGGGATACTTCGTCTCCGATTAGGGATCGCGAATACAAACCCAAAACGCTGACAGAATCTTCATATATCTTCTTTTATTACAATACAGGGAAACGATAGACACTTGACTATTACTTAAGAAATAAAGGAAAACTCCAACCGAAAAAAAGTATGCAACCAGTGTGCTCCCTGAGACTGTGGTAAAGGCGTTAGAAGAACAAACCTGGGAGAGGATGTGAGTGTTTTTTAAAATTTCACGGCAGCGCCCCAGTAGCGGCAGTCGTAAAAGCTGCCCTAAATAATTTGCGCCCCTGTTGGCCCGGTTTTGTTCCGGCCGCGGAAGATTTAGCAGCTGGTGGTTCGGTTAAGCGAAGAGGTACGTTCATTTTACACCATTACAGAGCAAAATTTAGGGGCGTACACGCGTTATAGTTGTTAGTACACATTAAAGTTGTTGAGACAATGAATCACTATGTATAAGCAAAACTGACGTATCTGTTTATTTCACTTTGTAGCCAAAACTACTCATTGCAGGCCAGAGGCGTTTATGGATGAGAATACTTGAGTCTTGCATTATGCAGTACGATGATTTGGTAGTGGGGGAGTGGAACTGTGTCACTGTGGGGGCGCAAGAATAGTAATGATATATTATACCTCATTCTAACACGTTGGATGTATCGTGTGTCACGTTTTGATTACTTCAGTACCTCAAATTTATGAGACTTTTTTCAGACTATATGAACCTACAAAATTATGTCCCTGTACATCACATAGTTCAGGAAATGTGATGCAATACACCTGAGATGTGTAAACAGCTACAGCACCACGTTTGACATTTTATTACGTCGTTATTACTAACACACAGCACATTTCGCACACTGTATCCAAATACAACACTGAAAGGACCTGCAGTAGACATGACGTCATAACCATTCACATGTGTGAAAACGAAACTACAGGGTGAAAATGGTTAGGACACAAGCTAAATATGTGCAAAATATCTTGATTGATGTAAACGAAAGTTCGTATACACTTTATTTAATATATGGTTAGAAACTTTGTGCAGGTAGAACCATCAACCTATTTGCATAGGTATGGTTAATAATGTGGTAAGTCAAAGAGGCAGAAATAGAAAGAGATAAAGGTGGAAGAGAGAGAGAGAGAGAGAGAGAGAGAGAGAGAGAGAGGGACTGAGTAATGAACAGCAATGAGAAGAAAAGAAGATGGTCAGAGAGGGGAGGGGGGATGGGGGACACAAAAAGTGAGAAAGGAGGAAGTGCATATGGACAGGGGAGAATGGGAAGATAGGCGAATGTAAGACTGGAATACGCACTTAAAGTGATTCACGTTATTCTTGTTTCGCTGTGAAGTTTTAAATTTTACACGAAAAAATCGATAAATATTAGGTCAAATGATAATTTATTAATTTCAAGTATAACGAGCTCATATTCAGTCTAAAAGTGTTTTCTTTCCCTTTATAGAAGAACTGAAGTCGTTTGGTGAGAATATTATAAATGTGATACATTTTCATTAATCATCGGCAAAGAGTGAGTACAGCTCCAAATAAGGGAATTTATGATTTTGGGTCACATATGAAATTGTAGGAACTGTTAATATTCCTTTGCCTTTCACGACAATCATCATCAGTCGACCTGTCGAATTATCGGTGCAATTGGCAGACCATGTTAATACGATAGTTTACAGACCCGCCGTCTGCGGGTTAACGAACTGTGCATGGCAGGCATTTGTGTGAGGGCTCCAGTTGTAGATCTCAAACTTCAAATGTTTGTAAATATATGGGACTTAACTTCATTGGTTAATAGTCCTATGGTTACAAACTACTTAAACTAAGTTAAAGTAACCTGAGAACAACAGACACACAACCGTGCCCGAGGGAGGACTCTAACTTCCGACGGCGATTAACCGCGTGCCCCGCGGCAAGGCGCCTTAGAGCGCTCGGCCACTCCACCATGGCGGTTGTAGATCCAATCGTTCCCTACCGTCATGCCGCGTTTGCAGGTACCCCCCACCAATTATCGCTCTCGCCTCAACCATCGCGCCGTCTAAAAAGACAGAGACCATTGCATTTTTACGCACTCTACTTTTACTGGTCAACTTTTTGACAGGGCCCTACCTGCGCACTTAAGCTGCATTGATTTAGCAATAACACCAAATGCACGTGCTGAGAAAAGGTTTCCCCTAAACACACAGTACTACACTGCATTCATTGCACAACAGATATACAACCATTATAGCAGGTAAACTACGACATGAAACAGATGGCCAGAGGCTAAGGCAGGTGGGATGTAATAAATAGGTCGCTTATGTGGCGTCCAACACCAAGAACTATGAAATTCACGAACACACCACCGCTTATATTAACATGAGAACAGCATATGAAACGGTTCATTAAGTAATGGCGATTATGAATCAGAGAATAAGTATAAACAGTGACTGTTACAGTAGCCAAGTTTGTATGCATAAAACATAATTTAGTATAAGTTTAATTAGCAGCTCTTACATCAAATTGCGAAACAGCCAAAAGTCTCAGTTTTTTTACCGGGGACTCCAGAACATTCATTTTAAACACATACCTTCTACATACAATTTTATTGTGTTAAATCGTTATATATTAACGTATTTATCTTATCGTAAAATCAAAAGAGCATAATACCGTATGTGTCCCTTGAAGAATAAATAAGAATGCAATGAGCAGCTGGCCCATTTAGCTATCTAGGAGATGGAGCATTAACAACGATAAATGTAAGTGGAAATATATATTTTAACTGAGTTTGGAATCAAAAAATCTTCCAATAATTGCTTAGACAAGAGAATGCTCGTATTGCTTGCACTTTCATAGTCAAGTTCGCCATTAGCCCTAAATGCAGTCTCTCCTTGCCAGGAGCAACATTGTAATTCGACTTCCCCCCATACGCCCTCCCCGTCTCCCCACTTCCACCACCACAGTAATGCAGTATTGTTGTTGTGGTCTTCAGTCCGCAGAATTGTTTGATGCAGAACTCCACGCTACCCTGTCGTGCGCAAGCCTCGTCATCTATATGTATAATTGTGAAAGTCTGTTAGGTGTACGTTTATCACGTCTGAACCACAAGACACAAAGAGCAACAAATTTGTACAATTACTAATATGTACCCGGGAAAGGCTTTAGGCACGGTTTATGGCGATCGGATAGCTATATATATTAATGTGAATGTCTGTTCGGTGTACGCTTATCACGTCCAAACGACAATACGCAGAGACTTAAATATTTGTACAGTTACTAATTTATACCTGAGTAACGTTTTAGGCACGGTTTTATAGCGATCTGATAGATATTTAATATTTGAAGAATATAACGCGAAATGCGGAACAATAATTACTCTTTGAAAATTATATTTACTCTTTGAAAATGGTTTTATTCATAGATCAAAGATAAGATAGACTGCGCATGACGCCATGATACTGAAACCAACATCTAAGTCACGTGACTCGGGGCAGGAAACCCTGTTCCTCATTGCAAGCAGTGTGAAGTGCAGCTGAAAGTCGCAGTGCTTCTTCTTACTAATGGAAATTAAGTGTAGATTTCTACAATAAAACGTCTTATCGTATACTTATTACACATTCAGTAGTACAATGGGCGTTAATTCTCCGTAATTCGCAATATCAATGCAACGGTTACAGTTTTTACTTGTGCCTAGATGATATGTATTCTTAGTTCTTTTTATAAGCAGCAGAACTGCAGTTCTTAAGTGAACGACTGTTTTTGTTGTACTGTGAGTCTTTTAGTTTGTAGCTTACACAGGAGACGAAATCCTAGTTTTACCAGCAGCATCAATTTCTATACGATTCCTCAACAATAAACGAGAAAAGTTTTGTCATACTTTTATATATACCTGAAATCGGTTTGTATCTATAATGTGTGTGTTTTAATGCAATACAAGCGTTTATATTTTATGACTTTTTCTACATACAGTGCAGCCAAACCGTAAAGCAAGGAAAATATTGGCTATTTACGTTAAAATAATAATAATGTGATCAAAAAATTATTCATGTACGACACAAGAACTGATTTTATAGGGATAATAAACTGTCTGTATTTATCTTCAGCGTTGTGGAACTCGATTAATGGCAGATCTGCACCAGAAACTATTTTCTTGCTGACTTGTATACTCACTCAAGACACGCTGAAATAATCTTCCATTAAAAAAATCACATTGGTCAGTTGTAACAAAAGTAAAAAAATAATAATGCAACACACACATTGAGGATCTGTAATTCTGTTGCTTGTAAACGCAACTGACAATAATTTTCGCCTGGTCACATGTAAAAACGATAATCACCACATTAATGTCAGTATTACCGAGCAATCGTGTTACCTTAATATATTATATGTGTAATAGGAATACGATAAGTCGTTTTATTGTTAAAATCAGCGCTTGACTTCACCTGTAAAATAGAAACATTGTGGTTCGTAATGACGAAGCCTCAGTCACGTGACTCGGGGCAATTAGATGTTGGTTTCAAACCACAACACAGCAGAGATAGGGACATGCGCAGTCTATGTTATCTTTGGTCTATGGTTTTATTGGTTGCGTTGTTGCTTTAGTTTTGACGATGATAAAAGAGTGGAGTATATTGGGATGGAAAGTTATCGGTGTATATAAAATTCTACGTATGTGTGTCAATATTTCGCTCTGCAGCGAAAGGTGCAGAACGCAAACGAATGGTCTGTGTGTAATTGTTGTCCGAAGTCCCCCGTTGTACACCACAGCAGTTCCATGGCAATAGCTATAAGGGTATGGAAGATATGGAGGTTGAAAGTTGTCAAATTATAAAAAATTTCAGACTGAAGGCCAGCGATGACGTATAGCAAAGAGGTTACATACAGTGAAATGTGATGCCACAGACCATATCTTTTATCTATGCGTGCTACAATGTCTTCAGCTCTTTCTGTGTAAGGATAAGCATACGAATAAGGAAATATAAGAATGAATAAATAAAGCAGTAAAAAAGAAATTTCTTTTAATAGATCTCTTTAAAAAATTGGTTTTTATGTTTCGCGCAGTACATCAAGTCATCGATCTGTGGTATTACTACAATCATTATTGTTGAATTTCGTGATTGGATTCGTCGAAACGAGTGCATTTTTACGTGTGATTTGATCTACACTACTTACTTTTCTGATAATATTGATTAAAAATGTTTGTTTCTAAAGAAGGTATTGTATTTCTTTTCATACTTTAAAACCAGTCTCAAAGCACACTATTGAAAGATAGCTTATCTATCATAATCAACCAACACGCGAGAGGAGCCGCGGGTTTAAGCTAGTCTCTCAATAAGAAAGGAAACCTACATCATTATCAACCTGCTTACTGTTTACACCTCGCAGTCCTCCCCTGCGATTTTTACTCCACACACTCCCTTCGAGTGTATCCCACTACCATCTCTTCTCTCAGTCAAGATACTCCAGAAAGTTCTTTTCTCTTCAGTTCTGCTTAACTGCTTCTCATTAGTTAAGCGTTTTAACCAGACAATCTTCATCAAATGCTTCTATTAGTTTTCTGTCTAAACTTCTTGTCGTCATATATCACTCCCGTTTAATACTACATTCCCTACAAATGCTTTCAGAAAGGATTTGTTGTAGTTGTTGGTTTTTAGAGGACTAAACAGCTAGGTCATCAGTCCCTCAGGAAGGACTAACTAAGATTTACATTAATATTGGATGTCAACAAATTTTGGTTACTCAGAAATACCTCTCTTCCCATCGCCAATATCCATTTTATATCTTCTTTACTTCGGTCATCAGAAGTTATTTTGCTACCAAAATAACAAAACTCATCTAGAACGAAACTTCCTGGCAGATTAAAATTGTGTGCCGAAACCGGGACTCGAACCTGGGACTGTTGTCTTTCACGGGCAAGCGCTCTGCAACTTAGCTATCCCGACACGACTCACGGCCAGTCCTCACAACTTTACTTCTGCCAGTAGATCGCCTCCTACTTTCCAAGCTTCACAGAAGTTCTGCGAACGTTGCAAGACTAGCGCTCCTGGAAGAAAGGATATGGTGGAGACATGGAAAGTAGGAAGCAAGGCACTGGCAGAAGTAAAGTTGTGAGGACGGGCCGGGAGTCGTGTCGGGATAGCTCAGTGGCAGAGCACTTGCCCACGAAAGGCAAAGGTCCAAGGTTCAGGTCCCGATTCCAGCACACAATTTTAATCTGCCAGGAAGATTAAACTTAAGATCCATTGTACAAATGAATATCAGCAATCCTGGCTCCCGAGGACATACCTGTTACTTATCCTTTATTATGGACTATCGCAACAAAATCGTTTTTAATAGCTTTTCCAACTTCATATCTGGTGGAAAGAGGTTTCAGCACTGTTGCCAATCTTTTTACAAAGAGAAGTTACAGGCTGGAACGGACTGAAAGAGAAGATTTAAGGTTAAACCTAACAAAACTGAAACCTAACGTTAATAATTTACTTAAAAAGTATCGTACACATCAATCCCATTAAAATGCTCTATTATCAGTTTTGTTAAATATACATTTGTCATTTAAATAAATCAGTAAATGTATAATACTTAACATCTTAAAGTTATCAAAGGTCGTAGCACCACATCAAACGCGAAAACACATTTGAAGTTAGGAATTCGTAGAAAATTAAGTACACAAAAGGCAGGGGCTCTACACTGGGCAGAAAAAAGTTGGAAAGGAGTCTACGAGACAAAAAAGTTTGGGAACCCCTGGTCTAGAAACTAAGGGCTGACAAGTAACAAATTTAAATCATTTCTGAAGAACATACTAGTATTCTTGTCACGGGAATGTGAACTTCAAAACTTCAGTCTTTTAAGGTCTTGTGTTTTTTTTTTCCCGGAGCATGAATGTATTAGAAAGCCTAAACATGATTTAGGAAGTGTATTTTGAGAAACAATAAAATGTTTGGTTTTGAAAGGACTTCAAACACGTCCCTCGTGGCATTCACAACTTGGCAGTTTGTTATTAGAAGTTTCACAACTCTGTCGCCTGGCTACTGGTGTTCCAGAGGTCATAGTTGAGAGCAGTGCAAGAGGGACTGAAGATTGCATGTAACAGGTCACGTTGACAGGGGGCGGTATTAACTAGGAGGAACACAGGCGGAGCGGCGCGACGGCGCGGCGGAACGAGCAGGGGAATTCCCGCGCAGGGCCGCCACTACACCGGGCATCCATCAGGAATTCATCGCGCGGCTGGCGCAGATATTGGTCGGCGGGCGACCAGTGTTCGCGGGGCATCCCCTGCATCACAATGACAGCGGCAGCCACCAGACACGCCCTCCCCCCCTCCCCCAACCCCTCACAGAGCTGTTGGACCGCGTGCACTTGTCTGAGTGACTTGTCTGCGGCTGCCGGCGCCGCACGTCAGCACAACGGGTGCCTTTTATCACACGATGCTACGCTGTCAGGTTTAGAGGCTGTCGTTCTCCGAGGGCGTTCACCAGCGCCACCGACAGAACATTTGCGCCAGATTGGCACCGGTGAAAACGTATCCTGGCAAGATATAAAACAGGTTTCGCTGATATTACAAAGCACGATTTGCTTCACTTAAGTAATATAAAAATTTGTTCCAAAATATAAAATTAATAAAACAATTCAGATATACAGTTACACACACATTTAGCAAGTCACATGATGGTATGTGGCGGAAGGTATTGTGTGTACCATTCTCACTTCCTCCTCCACTCACATGGTTCGAAGGAAATAAAAGTAAAGTAAAATAAATATTGCAGATATGTCTCCATGGGGACTCTTATTCCTGAAATTTTATTCTTGTGGTCTTTTTGGGAGATACATGTCGGAGGAAGAAATATACTGTTTCACTTTTTAAGCAACATATAGAAACTTTAAGAGAAGCCTGTACCTCGATACTGTCACTGGAGCTTCTCGATCATCTCTGCGTCACTTTCGTGCTTACCAAAACGAGCCTGTAACGAAGCGTGCTTTTATCTGGTGGATCTTCTCAATGTGTTTCGTCAACCTCATCTCCCACGGATCCCACACCAATGAACAATAGGCCTACTTGTATGTAGCCTTAAAACTAAAATAATAGTACCACTGATGATGGACATTAAAATAACAGAAAGCCTTATGATTAGATACATATAACTATTCTTAGTTCCGGGCTTTGCTCTCTCTGTCCATCGTCTTTTACCTTACTATAGTTTTGTTTTGGTTTCATTCAGCTCAATACTTATGGAGTCATATTTCTTGAACTATGTGACGTTCAGTAATATAATTTAACAGGTTCATAGAGTTGAATATTAAGAAACTGTCTTCGAAATGTGTTGCAAAAGGAGTAGGTAACAAACACGTAATACATTATAACCTCATGCGCGATGCGACGGATTTTCATGCATTTCGTTGATTTTGACGACATATCTTCTGATTTGCTTGTTGTTCTGTGATATAATTTCCAAGGTACATTCAACACACCCGTGGTCACAAGTACTGAGCACCCGTGAAATTTTGCACTTGCAATACACTGAACGGTAACTACCCATTATCGCCACCACCAAAAGTAGCCACTGCCTCAGGAGCGCCTATCCCTTCCCACATTCCAATTCAACCTGCTTCCCAATTGTCGGTCGCAATGGCCGAGCGGTCTGCGGCGCGCTAGTCGCAGTCTGCATGGCCTCTACGGCTAGGGGTTCGAATCCCACCTCGAGCATGGATGTTTGTGTCGTCTTTAATATAAAGTTCATAAGTAGTTTGTAAGTTTAGGGACTGATGACCCCGCAGTTAAGTCCCTTAAGCTTAACAAACATTTGAACATTTTGCTTCCCAATTCCCTTAGCAACAAAACCTCACAAAGAAGAAGCAACGCAAATGCAATCCTGACCCTGTCAGCTCTGCTGTCTTCAAGAAGATTCCCATATCCACTGAACCCACCGCCTCCATGGACACCACCACCCCTCCATAACCACTGCAGCTCTATTCCCAGCTCCAGTCAACTTACACGTTTATTCGCAACAGCCCCAGCGCCCAATTCCATGAAGCACACACCATCATTCCCTGGATCCGTAAATATCTCTCCAGTGCCCTCATCCTCCTGAAGGACTATCAGCATCAAGTTTCCAGATCCTGCCTTCCTCTCGTTCCTCTTCCAGTGGATCCCAGCTCTCGCCTTTGGTCCCCATGCTTGACTCACCCCTTTCGCCTCTTCCTTGGCTACCCACCAGCTCCAACCTCCCCACCGTCCATAAACCCTAACCACTGTGCAACAGGCCATACCTATATCATGTGGGGTCTTCTACAAACAAACGCTACCCATTGATTTGATTTGATTTGATTTTCTCAGAGAAGCCAAAACAGTCTTGGTCCAACCCGCCACTGCCCGCACCGAAACTAAGTTTATTGTGCGGTATCGCTCCCTGTATATCTATTAAAGCCAACCAATGCCCTTGAACAATGCAAGGAGTCCCTTTAACATTTCTTTATTAGACACAATTTCTTCGGATCTGGTTGTCCCAAACGTTCTGTGCCTTTTACTCTCCAATGCAATGCATTCGAAGATTAGATGTGATGCAGTTTCATCACCGTCATCACAGATCCTACATTTAGGGTCCTCTTCTGTTATTCCCATCGTATGTAGATGTTTTTTGAATTTCCCATGGCCTGTCAGAAATTAAACCATGAGTCTAATCTCTCTCCTGTTCAGGCCCAGGACTGCAGAGTTTCTTTTAAAACATGGCTTGGGCATCATTACCTTGCTATGTTTTTGTTGATAGACTTCGGTCCAATATTCTACGTGCTGTATTCTGAGCCAGTTACATAGCTCCAATTTGATCATTGCCTTGATGATTGTCAGGACAGGTTCCAGTTCAAAAATAGAGTCTCTGCCCCCATCCTGGCTAATCTGTCGACATGTTCGTTGCCACGGATGCCCGAGTGGTCAGGGACCCAAATAGGTTTACTCTATTGCTTCCCCCTAGCTCCACCAGAACCCCGTGACATTCAGCAACAATTTTAGACCTTGTTGCAGGAGCTGCCAGTGATCTCAGGGCTGCCTGGCTGTCTGAATAGATATATATGCTACAGTCTTTGTAGCACCTACACAAATTCTCCTGCACACACGTCCTGATGGCAGTGATTTCGGCCTGGAATACTGAGGCCACTTTCCCTAGAGAGATGACGCCCTCCAGTCTTGGCTACACCCCGTATACCCCGGCCCCAATGCCTTGGTCTGATTTTGACCCGTCAGTGAACCAGACAATATCCCCCGTACGGTGTCGAACTATTTTCTCCCACTGATCTCTACTTCCAAATGTTGTACTGAAAGGCTTGTTGAAGCAGTATGGGGTTATAATACAGTCAGCTGGCATTTCCCCAACCTTTCCTATATTTACCTCACTCACTAATTTAGTGTGTGATTCTGAATATCCCAAAGCGTTCCAGTTTTTGCCAGTTTTGAGTCTGTATGCACCAGCTGCTGCCTCCATCTTAACCCAAAGGTGTAATGGGGACATGTCCAACAAGGTTTCCATCCCAGCAGTTGGTGTGCTGCTAATTCCTCCTGTTATGGGTAAGCAGGCTAATCTCTGCACCTTACCAAGCTCCTTAGCAGCAACCTGCTGTTCTACCTTCTTCCACCAGACGACCGCCCCATAGGTGATCCTGGGTCTAATCACCGTGGTGTATATCCAGTGCATACCCTTGAGGCTCAGGCCCCAATTTTTTCCACAAGCTCTCCTGGTAAACGCTACCCATAGACTGGCTCCTAACCAAGGGGGCCGCGGTGGAGTAGCCGAGCGGTCTAAAGCGTCTCGCTGCGGAGCGCACGGTTGCTCGCCGTGGAGGTTCGAGTCCTCCCTGGGGCATGGGTGTGTGTGTTGTCCTTAGGTTAGTTTATCTAGGATCAAGTAGTTTGTAAGCTACGGACTGATGACCACGCAGTTTGGTCCGATAGAATTACAAACATTTGAACATTTTGAACCAAGGGGGCCCTCATCTTTAATTACCACTAAAAAGATTAATCCTTCCATTCCCTTCCTCAGCATTATTGTTGCCAGAAATGCCTAACTTCCTCACCAAAACCTATAAGAACCGTCCTACCTGACATAATTGCAAAGCTCATCACTTCCTGGAAAATTGTCCAAACCTCACTCTCCCATTGTAACCCCTGCAGCGACGTTCACCGCATTTGCTCCCACATATGCAAGGCCCAACCTCCTCCTCTCAGTCCTGAAATTATCATCGCTGTCCATCCTGTTGATCCCCCTTCCACTCCAACAACTCTTTCTGTCACAACCTTTCTGCCAAGGATATCATAAGTTTTTGTTCTTCTTGTACTCCAAAACTTGTACTCCATTCCAATGTCCTCATACCCTTCAACAAACCCTCGTTGTCCACTTCATCTTCCACCTAGTAATGAAAGCTATCTACTCCCACAACCAAGCCCACTTCATCTTCTCCTTTCTTGACATTCTAGTTTAAGCGCCTTCCTTTCCAGTAACCCTCCTCCTGTCTTCCTTTCCTCCTTACCTTAAACCTACTATGCCGCAGCATCATTTTTGCCTTCACTACGCTAACATCCTTTCCCTTCCCACCAGTACGAACCTCTGTAGGCACACACTTTCTGAACACCAGGTGTACACCTTTCCGCACAAAGAAAACTTCCACCACATTCCTACCGCCTCCATTGTACCAACTGTCCCCGTCCCCTTGTGAGGGGTGTGGTTGCCATTGGCCACCTATGACACCACCCATTTCGGCCTCAGCGCCACCCTTAACAATCCAGCCGAATGTGATCCTTAGCCTGCTCGACCACTCCCTCCTGTACTACTTCATAGGACATATAGACTGCACTTTACAACCTATGTGATCACCACGAAACTTATTGATTTTGTCCATTTATTTATGAATGTTGGAGCCTCAACCATATATATAGTAATGAAAACAATGATTAACACCACCGTCAACTGTATTTTCGTATCAGTCATTTACTGGCAACCAGTTTCGATAGACCAAGCCACCAACATCAGGCCCTTAAAATAGGACAAACTGCATTTTGCTGCATTAAAAACAACTGGTGTCGCACAATCACGGAATATAACAGGGAGCCCTGTTGATCCGACTTACTGTTAGTTTCCATGAAACCGTTTTTTTTTTTTTTTTTTTTTTTTTTTTTTAAATGCAGCAAAATGCAGTTTACCATATTTTAAGGGCCTGATGATGTTGGCGTGGTCTATCGAAACTGGTTGTCAGTAAATGACAAATTGAAAATACAGCTGACGGTGGTGTTATTCATAGTTTTCATTACGAAACTTATTATCCATTCCTGCATTCCCACCAAACTCCGATGTTGGCAATAGTTCCGCCCCACCATGCAAGATGACATTGTCCCTCTGCACTGTCGTACAAGTCCTGTCAGCAACAAGACCATAGATATCGTGATCATCTCCCTTAACCTCCTTGCACTCATTACTACCGAAGTTCTTGATTGGCAGTAGCAGTGACCCTGTTATCTTCACATTTTCTCAGAACCACCATCACCCCAATGTTCCCTGTCCTGTTCCTCCAAACAAACTAGTACAAAGCTATTCTGAACAGACTGCAATGCCTCCCAGCAAATCATCACCCAACACATCAAACGTCACCAAACACCTCTCCATAGATCTAAAGTCATTGACCATGCTACCTCCTTCCTCCCATAGACCTTATTTGATGCTGATTCTACTCATATACCCACTAAAACCATTCGACCTCACCGCCCTACCATCCTACACACACACACACACACACACACGCGCGCGGGCGCGAAGAAAGATAGTGCAGTGGTAACTCACTGGGCTCACATTCGTGAGGATGGTGGTTCAGATGTACCTCTGGCCACCCACATTTAGGTTTCCATGATTCCCCTAAATCACTTCAGGAGAATAACAGGATGTTTTCCTTGAAAGGGTCTGGACGGTTTCCTTCAACATCCTTACCCAAACATCCGAACGTGAGATCCATCACTAATGAGCATGCTGGCGATGGTACTTTAGATGCTAGGCTTCCTTTTTCATTCGTCCCTGGACAGGCCGTCCTTCTCATCTATGAATACCGGTGCCTCCAAATTTCCTTTCTCCACATGTATGAAAGAGATATACTACCTTTTCCTACCGTCACATCTGTCTTACTCTGGTGTTCACCTAGGTCTTAGAAACATTCTATACCGTCACCTCCAACATCAACTCAACAAACATTGCTTCCTTCGCAATACATAGCGTGACTTTCGACTTTCCTTCCCAACGATTATCAACTCCTTTGCCTCAACCAACTCTTCTCCCTGCAAATTAACTCCCACTGCTCCTCTATTTTTGTATCCTTCAATCTCGAATGCCCCTATGACCTAGTTTGGTATTCTCCAAACTTACGCTTTTCTCATCAGATATGTCCAGGTCATTGCCTCCTGACTTCCTCCTATGTTACCATCCATAACTCTGACTCTCACACCTTATACCCCACCAAAGGCGTGCTCCAAGTTTTAGTCCTCTGATCCCTCCTCTACCTCCTTTACATCAAAAACTGCCTCAGGCTATCCCTAGTGAACCTATTTAAATAAGCTCCCATCCTCACCTTTTTGCAGCACCTTGTCCAAACCCACCACACCCAATTTGCCTCTTGGTGCAACCAGTGGCTCCTGTCTAAAAATCCTGCCAATAATCAGGCAATGATTATAAGTCGAACATCCACTCTTTCCAGCTCCACGATATTTACCTGACCCTCCATGATCGTCCCATCTTGCTCAACCTCTGACCCAAATGTTTCATGAAATTGAATTGTCTTAGAAATCATCTGATACAATGAAAAATGCTGTTGCTCATGAATCGTAATTGTTTTTCACTGATACTTATCTGACAAGTAAATGAATAAAACTATGAGCTATCCGCGGAAATCGAATCCAAGTCCACATCTAGCTTCAGTTTTTCTCCTTTTCTTTATCTGGAGTAGATCGGTTCTTTGTGGACAGTGTATCGTACTCGTCGCTTACTTTCTGGCTCACGTTTTATTTACTTACTAAATTATTATTAGACAGGGCATGTAGCCCTGTCACCGAACGAGCTAACCCACTCCGTCGCCAGTTCGAAAAGCAAGAATCGTACCGATTGCGCTGTGATAACATTTTACTTGCTCCATTACTACGTAACTTAGTTGCACTTTATAATTGATCTATTAAATTATAGAGCGCCAAAATTTTTTCTTTACTAGGCAAGACAGTATGGGAATATTATACTAAACATCCGACAGATGCGGGTACAAAATAATTTTCCTCAGACCCAGGAACACGTTCGATATCGCTCAGCGCGATAATTTAATTACGTATCTACTAGCTTTGTAGCTTTGAATTTTATGCCATGAAACCAGTTGATCATTTCTTTTGTTAATAGAAGAACGATCTACATTATTACATTTCTGCAGCATGCATTGTTGTTAGATTGGCCAATAATTGGCTGTCTCCTAACATGTTACACGGGCAATTGACCAATGGTGGGATGCGGTTGTCGAAAATCTACACATAAAACGTTGTTACTACTTTCTATTTTTAATCTCATCTCCCTTACCTCCCTTACACGCCCCCGAAATATCAAGACCTTCTATACTAGCACACCTCACTCAGTATACTGATGAAACCGCTCCTTTTACTCTCCATCATACGCTCCAGAAATACCAACGCTTCCTCCAGTACCACGTCAATCGACCAACCTCTTGGTGTAGACAATGGCTCCTCAAGATCAGCCCTTCTAAAATCTGGGGAGAACTACCCGCACCTTGCGCCTCATGACATTATATTTATGACCAACCTATCCTGATTAAAAGATCGTGGGCTAACATACTAATCATGCAACAAAAACATCAATAATAAATTACTAGCTGCCTAAACTTGAGATTTCCACGTCTCGACTACCCTTCAAATCTAACAAGATGCTGATCTGAAACATCCTCTTCTATGCTAATGTTGCACAGATAACCGCACAAACAAAGTTCTACAAGATCCTCCAAATCGTCGAAAGCAATGCGTTCCGTCTCGCTTTCCTTGCGGTCTCTCGCGTGAATCCTCCACCATCTCATTAACCTCCCTCTCCTACACAACCATACTCAACCAGATCGAACAACTCCCTTCAACTATCTGCAAACTTGGATCCAATAATGCCACTTTTTTTCCCTCGGTTCACCAACTATGGTACCATGCTACGCCTTTACCTCCTATTCCAACGTAACTTCAATTAACTTCGCCTACGAGACAATGAAATCCGATCCGATATTTTATCCATACTACAAATTGTAATCGCTCCTCTCCCATGTCACCCAATATCAAGGCTCCCGCCCCTATCCATCTTCTCATCCCTACTCATTCCTTCTCCCTCTTTCTCCCCTGGCCCACCCCTTACTCCCCATCCTAACTTATATACTTTCCCCCCCTCTCCGATTTCACCCATATTTTTCATCTTCTTTGGAGTCACTAACAACCCATGTTAATTTTTCACGCAAGCCCCTCACATTATTGTACACTTTTTCCCTCCCAAACCCCTTTTCTCCAGTGCAGAGCCGTCAGTCTTTACTGTGATCAGTGTACATTGTGTTATTTATACGTGTGCTGTGTTTTCGACTGTAAATAACAGTATTATTTTGTATATTCATCCTTGAAAAGGACATACAGTTTCACCCGTGTGACGTCCAGTTTAATCTTATCTAATGTGTCTTTTAGTCATATATGTATGCATTAGGGAGGTGGAGGCTTACAAAAACAGTGAATGTTCTTACAAGGGTATTTTGTTCGTGTTTCGTTTTTGTTATTTTATTTTGTTTTTTTTATATTTGTTTTTCTTTTTTCCTTTTTTTAATGGTAAGTTTAATTGAACAACCTGCAGCTGATTTTCTTTATTTTGTAGTCGCCAAAAATTCCTCTGAAATTGTTTTAGTTATGAAAACAGCTTATCAAGATGTCGAAGTAGGAAAAACTCTGCTGTACTAGTGGTTTGCTCGAATTAAAAATGGCGGCATGTCGATTGGTAACATAGTTGCTTGTGGTCATCAATCAACTGCTCGAATGGACTAAAATATTTAAAAAAAATCTAGAGCTCGTGTCCACAATCTGTCGACAAACAATTTAGCAACAGTCAGATCTTAATGAATGATTTGGAGCTCGAGTCAAATTTAGGAATGAAATGGGTGGCTGCTTTGTTCGTTCCTAGGTTTCTGAAAGACAATCTAAAGGAACGTTTATTTGAAACATGTTTTGAAGCAGCTTGAAACTGATCCAGGTTTTCTGTCAAAGGCCATTACTGGTGATGAGCCATGGTTCTGTGGTTACGTCACAAAAAGCAAGCTATAATCAAGGCAAACGTCAACGTCACGTCGTCCAAAAAATATCTTTGCCGCGTGGTCTAGAACAACATGCTACGGATTGGGCGGCCGCTCCGGTCGGAGGGTCGACTTCTCCCTCGGGCATGAGTATCATCTCTGTGTATGTGTGTGTGTTTGTGTGTCTTGTCCTTAGTGTAACATAGTTTAAGTTGTTTCTATGTCTAGGGACTGATGAACACATCAGGTGATCCCATGGATTTGATAAGGTTGTTTTATAAATGAATACCCCAGAAGTCAAAGGGTCTAAGTGACTTTTTTTTTCTTTTCTGAATGAGTTAAGCTTAGGAATGGGATATGATAATACTAATCTCTTCGATGATAAAAAGATTTGACAGTCTCTGTCATCTAGCGTGATGCCCCTTAACCACTTGGTTGGTTGTAATTTAACTTTGCAACACAAGAGGTTCAATACCACTAGGATCCGGTAGTGATATTGCTTGTTTGACTATTTTGGGTAGAAAAAACCTTACTGAAGAGTCAATAATAAAAAAATTGAAATGCGATGTCCCAAATATAAATGAAATGGCAAACTATTTAAAAGTAAAATATTTTGCAGAACAAGCAACCCACAGAATTCGACGAATAGTTACCTTTTGCGGCATTGTCGCAGATCTCGTAGTTTAGCTGAAATAAAATTATTTGTAAGCAGCGTAACTATTCGCCAACATTTGATGTTGAGTCAGTGAATTTAAAGTCAAGGCTCGTGTAGCAATTTTAATTAAAGGCGGAATTATTTGTTTAAGAATGGCAGAGAAAGATGGGCATTGACAAACAATTGGACGTCGCTAAAATTTACGTGCAAAAAATGATTGCAGATTCTATGCCACTAAAATGTTGAAAAATACGGATAAAATTCGGAAAATGGAGTGACAACCTACACGAGATACACAATTTCAATACAAACAAATCCCGAACTATCCAACGTAGTTATATTTCGACACTACTGAAAACTGGTTCATGGATAGGAGGAGGAAATGGTAAAAGTTGAATAAATTAAAAAAAAAAGTAGAATTGAAATTGACTTGTGGGCTTATTAATGAGAAATGGAAAGCAAATAGTTTTCATCTCTACCTGAGTTAAAATTCCAGTGGTACATCGGCTACAAAGAATATAATACTGAACAGAGCAAAATACATCGATCTGTTCTCAGACTGGCGTAAGAAACAGAAGTGAAATACACAAGCTTTTGTCTTTCTTCCTCGCTGGAAAGAATAAATGAAGGTAGTAATTACAAGAACTCTTTGATATGCCAAAGAAAAATAATTACGTTGGTTATCAATTATAAAATATTAGCGTCAAAAATATTTGCGTTACAGAAACTTTCTTACATTTTAGAAAATTATTCTTTCCGTTGTGTAAAATTATTTACTGGGGTTCTGCATAATTGTAATTTTAAATCGCCCTCTTTGGCATGGCGAATGGTCCTTGAAACAGCTTTCTTGTATTCCGGTGGACCAATATTTATTCAAAAATGCGTTTTCAAATTACTGAAGAGTGGCGCAGTAGCGATACACTCCGGCAGCCCATATTTTTCCCTCGCACTGAATGTACACCATAATAAATCGGATTTTTCTGCGTTCACTCCAGTTTACTGGTAATAATTCCTTGAATGACTGTATGGATATTACTGGGTGTACTGATTTTGCCTCCGGAATGTATTTCGAAAATTGGTGATGTTTGAGCATGCTTTCCTCGATTAAAATGGATGCAAGGCTCGGTTGAGATGATTGAGATCTCTGTAGTCCTTTACGTCTGTATACCAGTCGTCATCGTCTGCGTGGGCGTGTATTACATCAGGTTACGTCCTCTATTAGGGGAGGGCGTCTCAAAAAAATGTGTGTCGCGCATATACGTCACGAGTTACTGCTTGTGGCCGTTGCGTCATCCAGTCATGTGCTGTTTCGTCAACTGAAACGTTTTGTTTATTATTACCTGGTGCACTGTCTTTCTGCAAAAATGCTTTGTCAGCTCATCCTTTAACGATTTGACTGTCTTCATACACTTTAGTTGCAACATTCTGTATTGCAAAGTTCAGATCAGGTATTAATTTCTCATTAATTTGTGGTTCAGTCTGTTCAAGAAAGGCTTGAGCAGGTTCCTCGTTTACCGTCACGATAGCATCGGCCTGGATGGTCATGTGGGTAACAGTTGTCTTAAGTGTCTCGTGGTCTAATTTTAATGCTGAAATGTCTCGTGTCAAACTTTCAATTGCAACAGTTCGGGGTGGTTTATGTGACGTTTTCTAATTGTGTTACCGCGGTTACTTTCTCGTTATGGCAGCTAAAAGACAGCTGCATACCTACTCCTCGACACTGGTGGCAAATTTACTGTATAGTTGTGTTTCCATGTTGACAGTTTTTGTGCGTAACTGTTTATTAACTTAGTTTGAGATTAATGATGGTAAACTTTGCTGAGCGGCTTCTACTTGCTTACAGTGGGACCTACCTTTTCAATTTTTTAAAACTCTTCAATACGGCATTTTTTCACCCCAAACAGTCAGACAAGCAATATCACCACAGAATTTGGGGAATTCCGTGACAGGACTTAGCTCCTGGAGCGATGTGAAATTTCTTTAATTCGAAATAATTATTCGTAACTTTGGAATACGACTATTGTTTGACCGCCATTGTCATTGCACAAATATGTGTTTATCATTTCATGCAAAACTACCCCGGCTGTGACGATAACAAAAAACTTGAAAATATTGTTAATGTCAAAAAAATTTCATTTTTTGGGAGTATTAGGAAAAATTTAATATTTGGACTACATCAAAACTTTATCACGAACGGCACAACAGGTGACGACGCAAATCAAAGTAATAGCACGCTTGCGCCTCTTCTGTTGACGTTTTTTGCTTTCTTTTACTATCGCCTATTTACGCACTGTCAGTTTTTCATTTTTCCGCATTAGCAGTGTTTGCAGTGTGTCGTCCCGCGCCAGCGATATCTTTGACTTACTATAAACAGTTCCATCTTAGTTCGCAGTGTCAATACTTACTTTCCAGCTAACATCTTATTGCTATAGTTAGGACGAGACCAGCGGTAGCTAACATGGAGGACACACAGACCTCAGATACGATAGAACAACTGAATCAGGGAGCGGAGAGCGGTGCGTTAGATCGGCAGGTAGAGAGTGTTTTGCCTGCCACTGATGTAACTGATACCTCCGAGTCAGATGACAGTACGTCTGCCGCAGGTGTGCGTGGTGTTCCCGTCTCCGCCGATTCATGGTTTACACGTTTCGAAGCTATCTTTCATAAGTTGACATTGCAAGTGAACAAATTAGTCAACAAATGGATAGCAAATTCGAACAGTACTGTCAACAAATGGATAGACAGTTCGAACAGCACTATGAACACACTAAACAAGAGTTGGATAGTCAACTAAGCGACCTTAAAGAAATTCAAAAACAAGAGTTGGATAGCCAACTAGGCGACCTTAAAGAATCTCGAAAACAAAAACTGATACATTTGCAACAGGCGAAAAAGCACGAAATTGACAGTTTTAGAGAAACACTACAGAGGAGTCAATTTGAGGCACAACAATGCTGTTTGTCACTGTTAGAAGAACAGCAACGTGAACTCGCTGAACAAAAAATGACTCGTCGAATAGTTACCTTTTGCGGCCTTGTCGAAGATCTTGTAGTTGAGCTGAAATAAAATTATTTGTAAACCGCGTAACTATTCGCCGACAGTGGGTGGTGGTTCGGTGAATTTAAAGTCAAAGCTCGTGTAGCAATTTTAATAAAAAAAAAAAAAAAAAAAAAAAAAAAAAAAAAAAAAAAAAAAAAAAAAAAAAAAAAAAAAAAAAACGATTGCAGCTTCTATGCCAATGAAATGTTAAAAAATACGGAGTAAAATTCGGAAAATGTATTGGCAAGCTACACGGGATACACCATTTCAATGCAAGCCAACCCCGAATCATCCAACGTCATAACAGTTCGTCACAATTGAAAACAGCTTCATTGATAGGGGGAAGATATGATAAAAGTTAAATAAACTACAAAAAATGTAGCTCTGAAATTGACTGGGGTCTTTATTAAAGATAAACAGGAAGCAAATAGTTTCCATCTTTACCTGTATTAAAATTCCAATGGTACATCAGCTACAAAGAATATAATAATGAACAAAGCAAAACACTTCGAGCTGTTCTTAGAGTGGCGAAAGAAACAGAAGTGAAATACACAAGCTTTTGTCTTATTTCCTCACTGGAAGGAATAAATGAAGGTAGTAATTACAAGTACTCTTTGATATATTAGAGAAAAATAATTACGTTGGCTATCGATTATAAAATATTAGCCGGCCGCGGTGGCCGAGGGGACTGAGGCGCTCCAGTCACGGTCTGCACGGCCACTACGGTCGGGGGTTCGAATCCCCCCTCGGGCATGGATATTTGTGCCGTCCTAGTTCGTAAGTAGTTCATAAGTAGTTTGTAAGTTTAGGGACTGATGACCCGGTAGTTAAGTCCCATAGACTTTACAAACATTTTGAACATAAAATATTAGCGTCAAAGATATTTTGCATTACAGAAACTTTCTTACGTTTTAGAAAATTATTCTTTCCGTTGTGTAAAATTATTTACGGGGCTTCTGCAGCATTATAATCTTAGAATGCCTTAGGCACCAAACAGTGCAAACGATTCCGTTCGTTGTAGCAGACAACAGAACTACTGAAAAAGCCTTTCTCCACATTATCTTTCTTGTAAGACTAGCTGAAAAGTGAACTTTTGACGGTGTGTTCAGTCATAATTGCCCTTTTGATAAAATGTAATTATCTGTTGAAGGATATCCAAAGCCTTCCTTACACTGTCAAGCACGTCTCAGCCCTCAGTGACAACTGGGAGGCAAGAACAGTAGTAATGTAAAAGTAACATTGCTACAAAAACTTACAACTGAAACAGTTGATCACCATTTCCTTGTTTCTGAACATTCACAGAAGGAATGTGATCAGGACTGAAGAATTCCACCGCGAAAGACTCCGACTCTGGGATCACTGACCTTAAAAAAGAAGAACCAACGTGACATATTTATGTACCAAAAGACAGGGTGAATCTGCGTGTCTCGGTAAGTCGAAAATTTTGTATTACTTAATTGATCTTCAACCACTAAACTTGTATTATAAGAAGACTGTTCCAGAGAAAAGGGAAATGGAGGTACTTCATTTTGAGGAGGCAAACTCACTTATCCTCTTTTTGATAATACATTAGCTAAGATTTTCTACGTTACCAGAAACTGTCACAGAGAAAAAACGAATAGGGAAAATCTCTGCACAACTTTACACTATTCAACCCATTGCTGTGAAATCAAAGATAAAAAACAGGAAATATGAAGACTTGCTGGAGCTTTTGCAGTTAGTGTTATAGATACATGACTAATTTTAATCAAAGCTTATCCAATGAAATAAAGACCACTAAAGCATTATGCTCTGGTACTGACGTGGATGATGACTTGGGTAATAACGTCTATGATACGGATTATGATATTAATACATGCCGAAAAGTGTTAACCTTTGTTTTATAAATCAGTATGTAAACTGCTAGCATTGGTCGCGATCCAATGACTGTTAGCAGAATGGTCAGTGTCTTGAAAGGAAGGTATAATATGAACACTAACAAGAGTAAAATAAAGATAATGGAATATCGTGTGAGAAAATCAACCGATGCTGAAGGTATTAGATTAGGAAATGAGACGATAAAGTGTTCAGACAAAAGGATGACAGAAGATTTTGATATGTGTGGCTACGTACGAAAGATCTACATCTACATAGATACTATGCAAATCACATTTAAGTGCCTGGCAGAGGGTTCATTAACCATTTTCATAACTTTTCTCTACCGTTCCATTCTATAATAGCGCGCGGGAAGAAAGAACACCTAAATCTTTTCGGTTTCGATCTGATTTCTCTTATTTTATTCGGATGGTCATGTCTCCCTAAGTAGGTGGGTGCTAGCAAAATATTTTCACATTCAGAAGTAAAAGTCGGTGATTGAAACTTCGCAAACAGATCATGCCGCAATGAATAACGTCTTTCTTTTAATGATTTCCACCCCAATTCGTGCAACATTTCCGTGACGCTTTCGCCCCCGTAACGTGATAAAACGAAACGAGCTGCCCTTGTCTGAACCTTCTCAATATCTTCCGTCAGTCCCACCTGGTGAGGGTCCCACAAGGGGCAACAGTACTCCAGGAGAGACGCACAAGTGTGATGTAGGCAGTCTCTTTGGTGGAGCTGGTGTATATTCGAAGCGTTCTGCCAATATAAACGTAACCTTTGATTCGCCTTCCCCACAATATTTTCCATGTGTTCTCTCCAGTCAAAGTTGTTCGTAATTGTAACTCCTAGGTAGTTGGTACAATTTACGACCTTAAGGTTTGACTGATTTATCGTGTTATTGGAGTTCAGCGGATTATTTTAGAGGTCATGTGTATTACTTCACACTTTTATTTATTTAGTGTCAATTGCCAATTTTCGCACCAAGTAGAAATTTTGTCTAAATCGCTTTGCAGTTGATTTTGATCCTCTGTTGACTTCACTAACCGACAAACGACAGCATCATACGCGAACAGTCTAAGGGAGCTATTCAGATTGTCTCCTAAATCGTTTATAAACACGAGGAAGAGTAGGGGACCTATAACGCTTCCCTGTGGAACGCCAGATATCACTTCTGTTTTACTCGATGACTTACCGTCAATTACAACGATCTGTGTCCTTTCTGAAAGGAAATCGTGAATCCAATCGCACAATAGGGAAGATATTCCATAAGCACGCAATTTCATTAGAAGCCGCTTGTGGGGTACAGTATCAAAAGCCTTCCGGAAATCCAGAAATACGGAATCGATTTGAGATCCCTTGTCGATGGCACTTAACATTTCATGTGAATAAAGGGCAAGCTGTGTTTCGCAAGATGAAGATTAGATGGGTCGATCACGTAACTTATGATGAGGTGCTCAACGAAACTGTGGAGGAAAGGGTTTCTGGCATATCCTGACTAAGAGCGGAATAGAGTGGCGGGACAACTTCAGAAAAAATCGGTGAATCGTCAAGGAAGGGCGGGGGGTTAAAACGTAGAGTGAGATCGTGGAATAGCTACAGTGAACATATTCAAAAGAATGTATGTTGCCGTTCTCATTTCCAGATGAAAAGGCTTACACTGGGTAACATGGACAGCTGCATCAAACCAGTCTGCTGACTGAAGACCAAGACAGAAACAACTACAACGACCTCGTATGTGTCCATTCCGAAATGGGTCTCATATTTTAAGTTGCTCCAACCTATGCGTTAGAAAACGCGTGGCTGAGCAGCAGAATATTGTACTGATGACAGCCCATCTCTCCCCCACGGGGAGTAAGGGAAATAAAATAACAGTAAAGAAAGAAAATCTCGTTTCGGGGCTTTAGTACACTCCTTGACATTTAAATTGCTACACCACGAAGATGACGTGCTGCAGACATGAAATTTCACGGACAGGAAGAAGATGCTGTGATATGAAAATGATTAGCTTTTTAGGGCATTCACACAAGATTGGCGCCAGTGGCGACACCTACATCGTGTTGACATTAGCAAACTTTCCAACCGATTTCTTATACACAAACAACAGTTGACCGTCGTAACCTGGTGAAACGTTGTTGTGATGCATCGTGTAAGGAGGAGAAATGTGTTACATCACGTTCACGACTTTGATAAAGGTCGGATTGTAGACTATCGCGATTGCGGTTTATCGTATCGCGACATTGCTGCTAGCATTGGTCGCGATCCAATGACTGTTAGCAGAATATCAAATCGGTGGCTTCAGGAGGGCAATACGGAACGCCATGCTGGATACCAACAGCCTCGTATCACTAGCAGTCGAGATGACAGGTATCTTATCCGCATGGCTATAACGGATCGTGCAGCCACGTCTAGCCCCCTGAGTCAACAGATGGGGAGGTTTGCAAGATAACAACCGTCTACACGAATGACGTATGCAGCAGCATGGATTATCAGCTCGGAAATCATGGCTGCGGTTACGCTTGACGCTGCATCACAGACAGGACCTCCTGCGATTGTGTACGCAACGACGAACCTGGGTGAATAAATGGCGAAACGTCATGTTTTCGGATGAATCCAGGTCCGTTTACAGCATCATGATAGTCGCATCCGTGTTTGGTGACATCGCGGTGAACACACATTGGAAGCGCGTATTCGTCATCGCCATACTGGCGTATCACCCGGCGTGATGGTGTAGGGTGCCATTGGTTACACGTCTCGGTCTCATCTTGTTCGCATCGACGGCAGTTTGAACTGTGGCCGTTACTTTTCAGATGTGTTACGACGCGTGACTCTACCCTTTATTCGGTCCCTACGAAACCCTACATTTCAGCAGGATAATGCACGACCGCATGTTGCAGATCCTGTTCGGGTCTTTCTGGATACAGAAAATGTTCGACTGCTGCCCTGGCCAGCACATTCTGCAGATCTCTCACCATTGAAAACGTCTGGTCAATGGTGGCCGCGCAACTGGCTCGTCACAATACGCTAGTCACTACTCTTGAACTGGGGTATCGTCACAGTCTAACATAGCGGTCCTGACACTCACTCGTGTAAACTCTGTTACCCACTGACAGGTGGGCGACACTAGCGCTCCAAGCGGTGAGCAAGGGAGCCGTCTTTTAACATCATGTACAGTACATCGAATGGATAAAATTCATTTTCGCCCCCCCCCCCCTGTTCTAAGTAATTTACGATATGATTGTTTGGTTTTAGACTCGAGGGCTTTAGTCTAATATCAGACGAAAAAGAATAAGTTAAAAATAAACAGCAGTGGAACTAAAAACTGAATTAAATGACGAAACCTTGTATCTAAAAACGGAGGAATACATGCCGATCAGAATATTTTTGCAACTTTCCCCATCGAAATCGAAATAATTTACTCCAAGATACATGAATAGTTTTAAGCGTAATAAGCGTGTCCTTGTAGTTTCAAAGTTAACGGATATGACACACAATTTCCTTATCGTTTCTTTGTGTGTTTTAGTTTTTAGGACACCTGTTAACAAAACTATGACTTTAGTCTTTATTATTGTCCTCTGTCGGATAAAACGCTTTCAACTAACAGCTTAAATACATTGAAAAGTATTAGCCTTGTTACTTTAACGTGCGATTTATTCGAAAAAAAAGGACGAGAATGACCGCTGACGCCAAGATTTTAATTTGGTGTTAATATTTCTACACCTATCGGGTATCTGCGAGTCTCACCAGACGATTTTCTTCTTGTGTTACGAACTTTCAAGAATCTTACGGTATAGTTTATAATACGAACTTCTTTCTGTATTTTTGGACACCCAAACTGCAGTATCTAGTTCTATATATACCTGAGCCATTTTATACGTCTATAAAGTTCAAAAACCCTTATCATACGTCAATACCTGCGATTTTCAGGTGAATCGTAACAGAAACATTTCAGCTGTATGATTGTGTTACATCCCACTTTGGGTCAATACAAAATCTTTCAAGAAAAGGCCAAAGAGGTAGCTTTCTTCTGGTTTTTGCTACATTTCATTACACTACAAGCATGCACCATTCCAAAAAGCATCACGAAAACGAATGTAAGCTATGAGTAACACGATTTACAATGTACGAAATACCGCCACCCTACTAGTGTCCCATGCTTGCCGCTTGGCGCGCTGCTACCGCGGTGGGTAACAAAAATTCGCTCGAGTGTCGTGACTGGTATGTTAGACTGTGGTATCGTGTTGACGCTGCATGGTAACCTGTACCTATACACGCCATCCAAGCTCTGTTTGACTCAATGCCCAAACGTTTCAAAGCCGTTATTACAGCCAGAGTAGGTTGTTCTGGGTACTGATTTCTCAGGATCTATGCACCCAAATCGCGTGAAAACGTAATCACATGTCAGTTCTAGTATAATATACCGGGTGATCAAAAAGAATAGTGTACATAAAGAGGAAAAAATTGACACACTTTCTTGGAATGACATGGGTCTTTATTAGAAAAAAAAAAGGAAAGTTGAAAAAAATGTCCGACAGATGGCGCTGGAAAGCAAAACGTCAGTGATTGCGCAAGAAAATCATGTATAAATGGAGCTGTAATAAGAGAGAGAATCAGATGCCCAGCAGTCGCAGCATGTTGACGTTACCTGAAAAGGCGCTTTTCGTGAAGCTGTATTATCAGAATGGGGAATATGCTAGTTCAGCGTTACGATCCTATAGCCATAGGAAGGGGAGAGAATGATTTCGAAGTTCGAAGCCACAGGTTGATTAGACGATATATCCCGTAGTGGCCGAACGAGCACAAGGCGTAATGCTGCTGAGACAGTTCATGAAGAAATGGAAACTGTAGCGGGTTCGTCTATTCACGGGGAAGTCAGCGCTCGTGCAGTCGCACGACGCACTGGAATTCCATACACTACTGTTTGGTTGGCACTTAGGCGTACCCTCCAATGCTATCCTTACAAAATCCATCGGCATCGTGAACTGTTACCTGGCAATTTAGTGAAGCGGAGGGCATTTGAGGTGTGGGCGTTTTAAAATTTGGGCTACCGAAAATCCCAGAACTGTCGTGTAAACTCCATTGCACGACGAGAAAGTCGCGGTATGGATTGGATTTACCACATCTACCGTTATCGGGCCTTTTTTCTTCGAGAAACTGCGTGATTCTGGTTTTGTAAATGCTACCGTGATGGGTGAGAGGTACATGATATGTTACAGAATCGCATCATCCCTAACCTGGCTGATAAACACCTGCTGGAACGTATGATTTTTATGCAGGATGGCACTCCACCCCAAATTGCTACACGCGTGAAAGATCTCTTGCGCGCGTCGTTTGGTGATGATCGTGTGCTCAGCCGCCACTTTCATCATGCTTGGCCTCTCGGGTCCCCAGACCTCAGGCCGTGTGATTATTGGCTTTGGGGTTATCTGAAACCGCAAGTGTATCGTGATCGACCGACATCTCTATGAATGCTGAAAGACAACATCCAACGCCAATGCCTCACCATAACGACGGACATGCTTTACAGTGCTGTTCACAACATTATTCTTCAACTACAGCTATTGTTGAGGAATGATGGTGAACATATTGAGCATTTCCTGTAAAGAACATCATCTTTGCCTTGTCTTAATTTGTTATGCTAATTATTGCTTTTCTGATCAGATCTGTCAGACTTTTTTGAACTTTTTTTCTATTTCTTTCTTTCTTTTTTTCATTTTTTCTTTTGTTTTGTGTTCTAATACAACCCCATGTCATTCCAAGCATGTGTGTCAATTTTTACGTCTTTAAGTTAAAGAAGTCAACAATCCGAAGATTGGTTTGAACACCACACTGCTTTACTAGGCATGATCCTGTTTGGAGGTGGTATTCTGTTGCCTTTCTTCGACCTTTGAACTGACTTATCCAGCCAGTTATAGGGGGACCTACAGTTTAACGTGGGTTCCGAACCACCTCTCTATCTATATTATTCGTGATTTATTAGGTTTTCAAATTTATAGAGACTTTTTGATCACCCGGCATTTGTCCAATGAATACCCGTGTATCATGTCTTCTTGGTGTAGCAATTTTAATGCCCAGTAGTGAATAACACGTTGGGGCACACGGCTCGTGTGTACAATTCGCAACGTTCCTGAGCGTTCAGCTGCGCAGTATACTTGGCACACTGAACGCTCACTTTCGGTGGCGCGGTCCGTGTGCCGACGGCTTAAGTGGTTAGCAAGCGGCAGTGTGATGTATGAAGAAGAAGGGAGGCCGCTGCGCCGGGCGCCAGCCAGCCCCTGCTGTGTATGGGGGCTGCCCGGGGGTGCGTTTATATGGCGGAAACGACCTAAATCAGGGCGCTGGCTGCGGGGATGCTCCCGGAATCAGATTTCCGGCGGCAGGGACAGGGCGGCTGGGCCGGCACCCGATTGCAGCAGCAGCCACCGCGCCACGCCGCGCCGCTGTATCCCCGAGGCGAAAACAGAGCGGGGGAGACGGCGGAGAGGGCCGAGGGTAAGTGGCTGCGAGCTGTTTGTGTGGAGAGGCGGGGGGCTTATTTACACCGCGGACGGTCTGCACACACACACACACACACACACACACACACACACACACACACATACTCCTCCTCCTCTCCGGTGGAGCCGATCCCAGCGTCTTCCGCTGCTGTAATAGTTCATTTCCAACACTAATTCGGCTTCCGAACGCGTATTTCCTGTAACTGACAGACGCACTTGACGCTCCTTATGGGAGGCGTGAGTGGGGTGAGTGGCGAGGGACGCAGTTATGGATTGTAGTCACGTAGCCAACCTGCAGTGACAGTTGATAATGGTGTTTGTGTTTCTCTAAATGGGGTCGGGGAGGACAGATCGTGTTATCCTGGTTGGGGAGTCATTGTAAGAAGGTACTCTAGCTCTGGCACGAGAAAGTGCATCGTGACTAATAACGTTTTCTCTGGTTTTCAGTCGTTTAATGTGGTTTTCACCTCCAATGTCAACCGAATATATGAAAGGGTGAAATGGTTCCTAATAATAAATTCGTACGTCAATCCTACGTATTACGAAAGAAAGCCAACATAATTTCTTTATCACACATCGCTATAAGCTCGCATATTTAGATGAAAAATACAGCACAATTTTCTCAGTTTATACTTTTGAATCTAGGGTTTACCAAGTTGGTTGCGCGTACTATACGCTTTTGACGCCACAGCGTTCAATGTATCAACTTCGACCTGCTTCCTATTGCTGCTGCCAAGGCGCACAAACCACTACCAATGGTCTTCGGCGTGCCTGTAAGGATGGCAGCAATAGTGTTGCCGAAGTATTGAGACACAGCCAGTCATAGTCACGCACAAGTATTTACACTACTGACCATTAAAATTGCTACACAAAGATGAAATACAGATGATTAACAGGTAATCATTGGACAAATATATTATACTATAACTGACATGAGACTACATTTGCACGCAGTTTGGCTGCATAGATCCTGAGAAATCAGTACCTAAAACAACTACATCTGGCCGTAATAACGGCCTTGATACGCCTGGGCATTAGGTCCAACAGAGCTTGGATGGCGTGTACAAGTACAGATGCCCATACAGCTTCAACACGATATCACAGTTCATCAAGAGTAGTGACTGGCGTATTGTGACGAGCCAGTTGCTCGGTCACCATTGACCATACGTTTTGAATTGGTGAGAGATCTTGAGAATGTGCTGGCCAGAGCAGCAGTCAAACATTTTCTGTATCCAGAAAGGCCCGTAAAGGACCTGCAACATGCGGTCGTGCATTATCGTACTGAAATGTAGGGTTTCGCAGCGATCGAATGAAGGGTAGACCCATGGGTCTTAACACATCTGAAATGTAACGGCCAGTGTTCATAGTGCCGTAGATGTGAACAAGAGGTGGCCTAGACGTGTAAGCAATGGCACCCCATACCATCACGCCGGATGATACGCCAGTATGGCGATGTCGAATACATGCTTCCAATGTGCTTTCACCGCGATGTCGCCATCCTGATGCTGTAAAGAGCAGGTGCTCCTGTCTGTGATGCAGCGTTAAAGAGTAACCGCAGCCATGGTATCCGAGCTGATAGTCCGTGCTGCTGCAAACGTCGTCGAACTGTTCGTGCAGATGGTTGTTGCAAACGACCCCCTTATCTGACTTAGTGATCGAGACGATTCTTTATAGCCATGCGGATAAGATGCCTGTCATCTCGACTGCTAGTGATACGAGGCCGTTGGAATCCAGCACGGCATTCCGTATTGCAGTCCTGAAACCACCGATTTCATATTCTGCTAACAGTCACTGGATCTCGACCAACGTTAGCAGCAATGTCGTGATACGATAAACCGCAATCGCGATAGGCTACAATTAGACCTTTATCAAAGTCGTAAACGTGATGGTACGCATTTCTCCTTGTTACACGAGGCATCACAACAACGTTTCACCAGGCAACGGGGGTCAACTGCTGTTTGTGTATGAGAAATCGGTTGGTAACTTTCCTCGAGTCAGCACATTGTAGGTGTCGCCACCGGCGCCAACCTTGGTTGAATTCTCTGAAAAGCTAATCATTTGCATATCATAGCATCTTCTTCCTGTCGGTTAAATTTCGCGACTGTAGCACGTCACCTTCGTGGTGTAGCAATTTTAGTGGCCAGGAGTGTATTATTCAACCCTCATACAGTCAGGTTCTCCGCCCTGTCTTGGAGAAGGCAGACCACTGCCATTGATGTCGGGCAGTCGTTAGAGGAGATGTTTGTCGTTAGAGCCTGCCCATTCTCGAATAACGCACGGAAAGAAAGAACATCTGAATCTCTCCGTTCGATCTCTGATTTCTCGTATATTATTCTGATGGTCATTTCTTCCTATGTAGGTGGCAGCAAACAATATATTCTCGTATTCGGAGGAGAATGTTGAGTTTCGTAAGTAGACCACGCTGAAGCGATAAACGCCGTTGTAATGATTACCATCCGAGATTCTGTGTTATTTCCGTGACGCTGTCTCCCTGTATCGTGAAAATAATAAACTGGTGGCCCTTCTTTGGACTCTGTCGATGGCTTCCCTCAAACCCACTTGATAAGGATCCCACACTGGGCAACAATACTCCAAAAAAGGACGGACAAGCGTAGTGTATGCAGTCTGTGTGGTAGTTCTGTTACAACTTTTAAGTGTTCTGACAATAAAACCCAATCTCAGGTTCGCCATTCCTACAACATTATCTACGTGTTATTTCAAGTCTGAACTAATAGTAATTCCTAAGTATTTAGTGGAGTTTACGGACTTCACTTTCGGCTGATTTATCTTGTTAATTAAGGTTAACAAATTTCTTTTCGTACTCATGTGGACGACTTCCACAGCACTCACCACTTCGTGTGAGTAAAGATCTAGTTATGTTACACATGAAAGATATTTTCTAAATCCTTCTTGACCTTGGGTCAATAGATCATTCTGATCAGATAATTCATAACATTTAAATACATGATGTTTTCCAAAACCCTACTGCAAATTGACGTCAATGAAATAGGCCTGTAGTTCAGTTTGTTACTCTTATTACTTTTCTTGAATATTGCGTGACTTGTGCATGTTTCCAGTCTTTTGGTACAGATCCTTCGTTGAGCGAGCGCTTCTATATGGCTGTTAAGTAAGGAGCAATCACATCAGCATAATCAAATAGAAATCTAATGGGAATACAGTTCAGACCAGAAGACTTGTTAAGTGATTTAAGTTGCTTCACTACTCCGAGGATATCTACTTCAACGTTACTCATTCTCGGCTATGTTTGTAATTAGAAATCTGGAATATTGTTTTCGTCTTCTTTGGTGAATGAGTTTCTAAAAGCTATATTTAGTAACTGTGCTTTAGTCGCGCTATCATCAGCGGGATCGAAATGTCTATCACGTAGAGAGGTTATTGTTTGCGTTTTGTCTCTAGTGACCAAAATTACTTTGTATTGTCATTCAAATTTCGAGAAATAGTGTCGTTGTGGAACGTGTTGTAGGCATCTCGCATTAAGGTCCTCGATAAATTTTGAGCTTCTGTTTAGGACAGCCAATCCTGGGGATTTTGTGTTCGTTTAAATTTTGCATGCCTTTTTCGATGTTTAGGGTGCCAAGTGGGAGCACCACCTTCTTTTATTAATTTATTTAGTATGAAACTGTCAATTGGTGTCGATCCTATTTCTTTGAATTGGAGCCACATCTGGTCTACACCCACGTTTAGGGTTTGCAATGAGTCGAAACTGTCTTTCAAGAAGCAGTTTACTGTATTTCAATCTGCTTTTCTGAACAAATATACTTTTCGTTTATTGATGGTAGCTTGGGCACTTTCGATATTCAATCTCGCTACGACAGCCCTGTGTTCACTAATACCTGTATCCGTATTGATGCCGGTAATGAGCTCGGGATTATTTGTTACGAAGAGTTTAAGTGTGTTTTGACATACATTTACAATTCAAGTTGGCTAATGAACTAATTGTTTGAAGTAATTCTCAGAGAATGCGTTGAGTACAATTTCGCACTACGTTTTATGCGTACCTCCTGATTTGAACATATAATTTCGCCAACACAGTGAGGGTAAACTGAAATCACCGCCTACTATTATTGTATGAGTCGGGTACGTGTTTACAATTTGACACAGGTTTTCTTTGAACCTCTCTGCTATTGTATCGTCAGAGCCGGGAGGCCGGTAGAAGGAACCAATTATTAACTCCTTACGGTTTTCAGGTACAACTTGTATCCCTAATAGCTCATAGTAACTATCAACTTTAACTTCGCTACACGAAAGACTACTTTTGACGGCGACAAAGACGCATCCACCTATTTTGTTTAATCTATCCTTTCTGAACACAGTTAGATCTTTTGCAAACACTTCGGCTGAATTTATTTCCTGCTTTAGCCAACTTTCACTTCTTATAATGATGTGTGTTTCGACGCTTTCTATTAACGCTTGGAGTTTTGGTACTTACCCGAACAGCTACGACAATTTACAACTGTTGTACCGATAGTTCCTAGATCTATATTTCTGCTGTGATCCACTTGCACCCTTTGAGACTGGCAATTTTGTTTTTCCCTGAAGCCCTCTATCCTAAAAACCTGCCAATCCACGCCAACCCCCCCCCCCTAACCGTGTAGCCGCATCCTGCGTGTAGTGGACTCCTGACCTGTTTAGCGGAACCGGAAACCCTACCGACCTTTGGCGCAAGTCGAAGAATCTGCAGCCCACACGGTCACAGAACCGCCTGAGACTCTGATTCAGACCCTCTACTCGACTGTGTAGCAGAGGGCCACAGTCGGTCCTTTCGACGATGCTTCATCTCGCAAGCAAGACTGGCAGTCTTTAACACCTCAGAAAGCCGCTCAAATCCGGAGAAAATCTCTTCCGATCCAAAGGGACACACGTCGTTGGTACCTCATGAGCAAGCACCCGCAGTTTACTGTACTCTATCCCCTTTATGACATTCGGAAGGACCCGTTCCACATATGCAACGACTCCCCCGGTATGCACACGGAGTGCACATTGACTTACTTCCTCTCCTTACTGGCCAAATCGCTAAGGGGCCCGATTATCCGCCTTACTCTGGAGCTCCCTACTACAAGCAATCCCATGCTCTGAGAGTGCACGGATCTTGCTGATTGAGAGGTGGCCACAGGACTTGTGGCACCATCCGGCTCGGGAACACTCTTCGTCTCCAACAGCGCCTCATACCTACTTGTAAGACGGGCCGGGAGAGCTTCACTGTCGGTCCCAGAATGTCTTACGCCGTCTGCCACGCGCCGGGGGGACCTCCCAATCCACCAAAGATGGGGCGGCGACCTCCACGCGTGCAGTGACCGGACGCACATCAGACGCACAGGGCGACTGTTGTATCGCCGGCCGCGGTGGCCAAGGGGACTAAGGCGCTCCAGTCACGGTCTGCACGGCCACTATGGTCGGGGGTTCGAATTCCCCCTCGGGCATGGATATTTGTGCCGTCCTAGTTCGTAAGTAGTTCATAAGTAATTTGTAAGTTTAGGGACTGATGACCCCTTAGTTATGTTCCATACTATACAAACATTTGAACATTTTTTGACTGGTATATCCCCGCGAACGACCGATGGCAGGAGCGCCCATCCACCGAAGCCTCAAGCTTCGCAAACGCAGCCAGCGCCGCCTCAAGCTGGGAGCGAACAGTCAGCAACTCAGCCTGCATCTACAGACAGCAATGACAGTCCATAGCCATACTGAGCCCAAAGAACAATTGAAGTGTAGGACTAAAAACCGTAAGCACCTTCAAAACAATAATAAACGAGTGGGAGGGTACACTAGAATGTTTATTAACGCGAATCTGAATCCAAATAAATTTGCAAGGACGCAAAAATTGAAGAAACGAAAACCGCAGGGAAAAATCAAAGTAAGTCGTTTCTAATGAGAAGCCGGTTTACCTCACAACCGGAGAAAGCTGAAGGAGCTGCTGTCTGCTGACGTGTGAACTGATGGCAGTAGCAAGTAGTAACTCTGTTTCAGAACAAGGACAGACGACTGTCGCGACGAGATTCACACGGTGGAATAATACACTAATCAGATATTTAACGCGAATATGAATAAAATATAAACGCGAGCACACGGTAAATTTAATGAACCAAAGGGAAAGGGCACAGAAAGGTCAGAATATGTTGCTTCTAGTGAGAGGCCGTTTACACTTACAGCTGAAAATGTGCTGTCACTGGAGAGGTGCGCAATGGAGGACGGCCCCTAGGCGAATGATTCAATTGTACGGCACAATTGTACCATTAAGTACAGTTACTGAACCTGAAGATCAAACAGAAAACGAGATGTTTTCCAAACGAAGAGCTTAGGTAAACGAACTGTCACTGAAAACTAAAGATGGAGACTAAGCAGCAAAATAATGGGTCGAGATATAAAATTCAATTCGCGTGCTGTGTGAGTGACATAAAAATTAAACATCCGTATTCAGGAATATGAGAAAAAAGCAAGAAACTGGAAAAAGGTAGATAAGTAAGGAGACAGAGCCTGAATAATTTGAAGGAACCACAGATTGTTGAGAGTTTCAGCTGCAGCTGAAGGAAACTACTCACAAACGTGACAACAAAACACCGAATGCAAATTAAAATAAATAAACAATAAAAATAAAACATTTTGTAAGCAAAAGTATATGCGTTTAAACGGAAGACGAGTGAAGTGTAAAAATGTTCGATTCATTAGACTCCATACAGAATTGTTACACGTCAAAGAAAGTGCTTATCATAGAAAAACAGACCGTAACAGGAATTTTTGTTTCTCTTAAGACGTTCCCGTTACAAGATGTACATGATTGGGTGGAAGTGCGCCTCATGTGAGAAACTTATTCTTTTTCTGAAATTCTCGTTCTCCTTTCATGATCTGCAGTCTCCAACACATGTGTGAGTTGAATCTACGCCCGCATTTGCACATCTTTTGAGAAGACCTACTTGGTGATAGATTCAGTTGTTGAACTCGTCAGCGAATCGATTTTCTGGGGCTTACAGTCACATTGTAACGCACCACAGCAGTGATGTCCTGTGTTTGAACAGAACGGTGTGGTCCTGTATTTTTAACATCTGAAACAAAAACTGTCGTCTTCCAGATCAACGTTTGAACTCAGGCTCAAGTTGGAAAAGTATTATGTACGAGTGTCATACGAAATACGTGAACGGTGCGAGTGGAACTTTCGATGTTTCTGTAATACCTTTTGATCACTTTGATACGTTGCTCAGTTATCATCTACTCCATGATGAAAATAAACATTAAAAAGCAGTGTTCATCACGCAAAACTATTAAGTTACTAACGGGAAGGATCATAGAAAACGATCATGACATAACCATGGCTGCCGACCGTTATATGACAAAACTGCGTAAGATTCACATTCATCCTTACTTCCCTGATACCCTGTAGATACTTCAAATTTCGTACGCACGTAATTATATAATAATTATGTATGTATGTGAGGAAAAAGGACGACAATACTGAATTTGTAGACGGCGTTTTGTATTTGCGTTACACACTAAAAATGCCTTTAACACTGTGTTGAACTGTAAAAAACTTGCAACACCTCACAAATATGTTACTGGCGTTTATCAATTGAAGAGCTGACTCAGTCAATGTACCAGGATGGGAGCAACGAGGTGATTGTCGCGACCTCGTAAAATATCCAATATCCTTGCTTTGCGCGTGGAATACACTACGGCGCTCCCCTAAGAAAATGCGAGAATCGCGAGCCAATAAGATTTCGAGCAACGTTGTCGTCGCTAGGGTGTGGATAATCCCTCCGGGGCGCAAAGAATCACATTCGAAATGCTATTACCTGCAGCGAGGTGGGAACGACACACGACAAGTGTGTTACAAAATCCGTTTTCCTGCATGATTCTTGAAGCGCTGTGACTTTGACGCGATCGTTTTAGTAATATCAGGAAGCCATTTTCTTTAATCAGTGGTTCTCAAGCTGTTTTCCGCGGACCACGGATGGTTCTCAAGAGCTAACACATAGTCCACGAAAGATATAAAATTTCAAACACGTATACACCTTAAATTAATTCGTTTTTAGATAGTCAGTTGAACTGCTTGTCCACGACCACTTGACAACTTCACAACCGAAAATAGAATTTTATAACACTAGAAATTATACTTATGTGTCCATTGTTATGATTACTTTTATTTAATTAGTAGCTGACGGAAACTGTAAGAACTCAATCTGATTTCATCCTTTTGGGAAGTTTATTTTAGAACGGAAAAATTGTGCAATAACAGTCTGGAAGTCACCTTCCGCAATCTAACCGTTTTCTCCGGAACTTATTTAGGGGAACGAGACTATCCTGCTTCAAAATAAAATCAGGAATGGATTTGAAGTGAATGATGATATACTTTTAGCTTTGAGCAACAGTAGTAGTCCTAGGATTACCGCACTTCAAATTAAGACTTATGTCTTAAAATCATATTGCTCCTAAACTAATTAAAATTTCTACTAAACTTAATACATATTACTTTTGAGTTTAATGAATATGTTAAAGTATCAATTAAAATATTCATTTTACATATACGAAGTTTGTTTTTCTCGAACCTTTTAGTTCCTGTTCATAACAAAGAAATCGAAATGGTGCCTGGTCTAAAACTTTTGGGAACCAATGCTTCAGATAGATTCAATTGCGCCCATGTGTGTCATTGTGGATACATACTAGTATTACGACTGAAGTACGTACTACGCTCATTTCGATGTATAACACATTCTACATCTACATAACCAGTCTGCAAGTCACATTGAAGTGCATGGCAGAGGGTTAATCAAACCGCTTTTATGCTATTTGTCTGCAGTTCCATTCTCTAAGAGTTCGCAAGGAAAAGGAACACCGTTCTGTTTTCGATCTCATTTCTATTATTTTATTATGATAATAAGGTCTCCGTATATAGTCTGAGCTAACGAAATGTGTCCCCATTCGGAAGAGAAAAATGGTGAAATAAATTTCGCAAATAGATATCGCCGCAACAAATAACGCCTTTCTTTGAATCGTGCATCATTTTTCGTGATACACTTTCCCCTTTATCACGATAATACAAAACGAGTTGCCCTTCTCTGAATATTCTGCAAATGGTCCTTATGTCCCATCAGGTATGAATCTCACAACGCGCAGCAATAATACAAAATAGGACGCACAAGTGTGCGACCTTCCTATCGGTACTCACCGATAGGAATTGGGCAATATGTAACTCAGAGTAGTGAAAGGTTTACGACTCGTTGTCTCTGTTCATAGGGGTGAGTTATGTATGTCAGTTTCTATGCTCTAAACAAGAACAAGAGAGTAAAACAAAGTTTATTGAAAGAATACGGAAATAACGTGTTGCGTCTTTTAAGACAGGTAGCGTGGTGCAATGCTGCCCATTTGCTTCTTAAAATGTTACTGATATACACTACGTATAGCAGGTTTTTTGTTTGCTGTTTTCAATGCCTGTCCCTCGAATTTTTCCATATAGAAATTTGCTATAACCGGGCTTAAAGGGCTCCCCATAGCTACACCATCCGTCTGTTCATAGAAACCATCGTTCCATTTGAAATAAGTCGTCGTGAGGCAATATTTGAACAGATCTGCAATGTCGGGTGGAAAGAGGAGATTCAGCTGTTGCAGCAACTCATTGACTGGAACCATAGTAAACAGGGACAGCACGTCAAAACTAACTAATATGTCCTCTGGAATGACCAATATATCATTCAATTTACTTATAAAATGTCTCGAATTCTTGATACAGGAATCTGAGCGCCACACATGCGGTCGTAATAGTGTTGTCAAGAACTTGGCAATCAAATAGGTGGGGCCGGCCGCGGTGGCCGAGGGGACTGAGGCGCTTCAGTCACGGTCTGCACGGCCACTACGGTCGGGGGTTCGAATGCCCCCTCGGGCATGGATATTTGTGGCGTCCTAGTTCGTAAGTAGTTCATAAGTAGTTTGTAAGTTTAGGGACTGATGACCCCGTAGTTAAGTCCCATAAGCTGTACAAACATTTGAACATTTTTGAAATAGGTGGGCGAAGCAATTGCACTGACAATTGGTCTTAGAGGGTGAACGTTTTACTTTTCTTTGTGTACTTTCGGCAACCCATAAAATCTTCGTGGTAGTGCAACTGAATTGAACAGACGTATTTGAACGCACTCTTGAATGGAAGACTTTTTATTAACTGTGTAACAGTTCTAAGAACTTTGTCAGTAGGATCTTTCCTAAGTTTCCTGTAGGTCTGCGGATCTAACAATTCATTAATCTTGCAATGGTAGTCAGTCACATTTAAAACCACTGTACAATTTCCCTTATCTGCGGGGAGAATCATAATACTATCGTCCTCATTCAGGCTTTTTATAGCATTTTTCTCACCCGTTGTTATATTACTTTTTGGAGACTTTGCGCGAGCCAATACTCTTACAGCTTCTATACGTATTTCCTCTGCTGTAACTTTGTCTAAATTGCGAATATCCGCTTCTATATTGGCTATAATTTCCTCTGTAGGCACAACTCGCGGACTAACGGCAAAATTTCCGCCCCTGGCAAGCAACGATCTCTCATCATGAGATAGCAAATGTCCCGATAAATTGATAACAGTGCGGGAAGAATCTAATTGACTGATGGTCGGTTGCGGTCGCAAACTGTCAAGTTTCTTTCTTTGTCTACTAGACGTTGTCAACACACGTTTGTTGATGGTATCGTGCAACAACCTGTCAATCCTATCCCAGTCACTACTACACACACCATTACTGATAGTAATATGGACAGACAATAACTTACAGCGTGTGCTTGCCAGGTCCCGCCGGGTCTCTTGAATCCGCTCCCGTAATAGTGCCTCTTACGTCCGTTTGTAAATCCGCTGCGCCTTGGCTGTGCCAAATAATCGTTTCATCCTCAGAAATTTTGGAATAACACTGGCCGATCTGCAACGAGACAGAAATGTGAGGAACACAAAAGCTGCACTCTCTTCTTCTGCGTCGCACATTTCTTGACATTTCCTCCCCGTAGAGGCGTCTTATTGTAAAATGTAAACTTTCCCGGCCGGAATGGTGAAAATTACTAAAAATTTCCGGGCTATTATGCTGTGGTCTAGTGGATTTATTGTTGAAACCCAACGTTTCGTCCTCGACTGCGGAGGACATACTCAAGGGGCATCGTGGCACTTTGAATGTCCGGTACACACCCTGGCTCGCTACTGACTGGCTCCGTTTACCACTAGGGGGGAAGGAAGATCGGTTGGACAGCGGGATAGGGGAGGAAAAGTGTGGGAGTAGGAGATGCATAAATTGAGAAGGGAGGAGAATATGGATAAAGGGAGGGAAATGAGGTGGTGTGGACAGAGAATGGAAAACAGGAAATGTAGGATGTATATCCAAGTGATATTCTCAAAGCATTACCAAATTACACGAATTCGAAATACGTGCATTCTAATTTGTTTCTTTTCCTTTTTATCCCTAGGAAGCAACTGCAAAGCGCGTCCGGTGCGGCACTGAGAATAGAAAGATATTCCGTCGCGTAAACAAATTGAGCAGCCTTACCAAACTTGCACCTAACTGAACTGAGACGAAATTCTTACAAACCAACAACTGGCCCTGCACACGCCGATAAGATTGAGGATACTTTGAAACCGCAGGATACCCGCAGGATTTCGAACCAATACCTGGCAGACGCAGGCTGGTGTTCGCCTCGCGGCAGCCCGAGCTGTGTCTTCCTGGAGGCGGCGGCGGCGGCGGCGGCGGCGGCGGCAGCGGTCCCGAGAAATCTTCTTATCTGCGCTCCGCAGGCAGCCGGGCCCGGCGCCGCCCCCGCCGCCTCCGACCGCCGCGCCGAGGCGAATAAAAACGTGGGCGGCGGGCGGCGAGCGGCGGGATCCGTTGTTAACACCAGCCGCGAGCGATAGCCGCCGCAACAAGTACCGCCCGAATTTGACGCCAGCCGGCGTTAGGGGGATGGCTGCGACTGATAAACGGCTGCACCCGAGTGGGGCAGCAGCCAGATTGATCGCAAACGGCTCTATAACTCCGCCGGCCGAACGTCTTAATGTGGCTCACTCAAAATCACCCTTATACGAGGTGCATTCAAGTTATAACAGCAACAATAATTTTTTTCTCATAAGTTCGGAAAACAGCTCTTGGATTTCTGTTCCAGTATGGGCTTAGTTATCACAAACTCCTTATTTAAGCATAAGGACATTCACCGTTATACGTGGGAAGGAATGGGAACCAGATCTATTATTGACAATATAATAACAGACCAGGAATTCAGGAAGACAGTCAAGGACACACGTGGTTTCAGGGGATTCTTTGATGATACTTTTTTTTTTTTTTTTTTTTTTTTTTTTTTTTTTTTTTTTTTTTAAGTCTACGGGATCATCAGTCCCTAAACTTACAAACTACTTATGAACTAACTAAGACTAAGGACGGCACAAATATCCATGCCGGAGGGGGTATTCGAACCCCGACCGTAGTGGCCGTGCAGACCGTGACTGAAGCGCCTCAGTCTTCTCGGCCACCGCGGCCGGCTTGATGATACTGATGATTATTTAATCTGCAGTGAAATTGGTTTTGTGAGGCCAAAAGTGCAGAAAATCAGGTTCATGGGTAGAAGGATAAGAGTGGAGAAGCTTCAAGACAAGGAAATTAGGCAGAAATACATAACAATGATCTCGGAAAGGTACCAGTTAGTTGAATGTAATGATTTACTGTCACTGGAAGAGGAATGGTCAAGGTAGAGGGACACACTACTGGAAGCAGCTAAGGAATGTCTTGGAACAGTAGTGTGTAAAGGTAGGAAGAAGCAGACAGCCTGGTGGAATGACACAGTCAAGGCAGCCTGTAAAAAGAAAAGGAAGGTATATCAAAAATGGCTCAATACTAGAAATCAGGCAGACAGAGAAAGTTATGTTGAAGAAAGAAACAAAGTCAAACGGTTAATTGCAGAATCCAAGCAGAAGTCATGGGAAGTCTTTGGAAACAAGCTAGAAATCTCTGGGTCAAGCCACTGGAAAACCATTTTGGAGCGTAATTAGCAATCTTCGAAAGGAAGGGAAGAAGGAACTAACAAGTGTTTTGGACAGGTCAGGAAAGCTGCTAGTCAATCCTGTGGATGCCTTGGGCAGATGGAGTGAATATTTTGAAGAATTGCTCAATGTAGGTGAAATGTTCAATGATGTGTCAGATTTTCAGGTAGAATGGGATAGGAACGACGATGGAAACAGGATATCATTTGAGGAAGTGGAGAAAATGGCCATTAGATTACAGTGCAATACGGCGGCTGGAGTGGATGAAATTAAGCCGGAGTACAGTGGAATATCAGACCTCAAATGGGAACACAGGATAATTGAGGAGTGGGAATCGGGACAGGTTCCGTATGACTGGACGAAAGCGGTAATCACGCCTATTTTCAAACATGGAAACAGAAAAGATTGTAACAACTATCGAGGTATCTCTTTAATTAGCGTTGTAGGCAACATTTTTCTCGGGTATTGTTGAAAGGAAACTGCGATTATTAATTCAGGACAAGTTAGATGAAAATCAGTGTGGGTTTAGACCTCTTAGAGGCTGTCTTTAGTTTACGGCAGGTAATGGAAAAGAACTATGAGTGGAAAAGGGAATTGTATCTATGTTTCATAGATCTAGAAAAAGCTTATGACCGTGTTCCTAGGAGGAAGCTACTGTCATTTCTAAAAGATTATGGTATAAGAGGCAAACTTCTGCAGACAATTAAAGGGCTTTACGTAGACTGTCAGACAACAGTTAGAGTAGATGGCAAATTAAGCTCATGGTTCATGGTATTTTGAGGGTTAAGACAAGGCTGTAACCTGTCACCACTGTTGTTCATACTATTCATGGATCATATGTTGAAAACAGTAGACTGGCAGGGCGGGATTAAAATAGGTGAAAACAAAATAAGCAGTTTCGCATATGCAGATGACTTAGTTGTAATGGCCGATTCGATTGAACGGTTGCAAACTAACATTTCAGAGCTCGATCAGAGGTGCAAGGTTTATGATATGAAGATCAGCATCTCCAAAACAAAAGTAATGTCTGTGGGTAAGAGATTGAAACGGATTGAGTGCCAAATAGGAGGAACAAAGTTAGAACAGGTAGACAGTTTCAAGTACCTGGGATGTATTTTCTCACAGGATGGCAACATAGTGAAAGAACTGGAATCGAGGTGCAGCAAAGCTAATGCAGTGAGTGCTCAGCTAAGATCTACTCTCTTTTGCAAGAAGTAAGTAAGTACCAAGACTAAGCGGTGCACCGCTCTATCTTTCGACAAACTTTGTTGTATGGGAGTGAAAGTTGGGTGGATACAGGTTACCTTATTCATAAGATAGAGGTTACAGATATGAAAATAACAAGAATGATTGCAGGTACTAACAGATGGGAACAATGGCAGGAGGGTGTCCATAATGAGGAAATCAAAGAAAAACTGGGAATGAACACCATAGATGAAGCAGTTAGAGCGAACAGACTGAGATGTTGGGGTCATGTTACACGCATGGGAGAAGCAAGGTTACCTAAGAGACTCATGAGTTCGGCAGCGGAGGATAAGAGGAGTCCAGGTAGACCAAGAAGAAAGTACTTAGATTCGTTGCAGAATAATTTTGAAGTAAAAGGCATAGCATCAGAGGAGGCATCAATGTTAGCATTGAATAGGGGATTATGGAGGAATTATATTAGAGGTACTATGCTCCAGACTGAATGCTGAAAGGCATAATCACTCTCTAATGATGATGATGATTATGTAATCACAAGCAAACTGTGAAACTGTGTAAGGTGCGTGTGTTTGATTACAGTGGGGTAACATATAATTATGCGTTCCTGCCTAGCTATAAAACTCGACGCAGCAACAACGTCCTCTGAGCATCGCCACTGCTTCTCGTGCAAATGTTTCATAATATCTAAAAGAACTTAAGTATGTGTGTGTTATGGTCTTCAGTCCAGAGACTGGTTTGATGCAGCTCTCCACCCTACTCTATCCTGAGCAAGCCTTTTCATCTCCTGATAAGAACGGCAACCCACATCCATTTGAATCTGCTTACTATACGCGTCTCTTGGTCTCCCTCTGCGATTTTTACCCCACACGCTTCCCTCCAATGCTAAATTTACGATACCTCGATGTCTAAGAATGTGTCCTACCAAGCGATCCCTTCTTTTGGTCAGGGTATGCCAAAAATTCCTTTTCTCACCAATTCTGTTCAGTACCTCTTCATTAGTTATGCGATCTACCCACTTAATCTTCAGCATTCTTCTGTAGCACCACATTTCAAAGGCCTCTATTCTCTTCCTGTCCACACTGCTTATCGTCCATGTTTCACTCCCGTACAAGGCAACACTCCACACAAATGCCTTCAGAAAAGATTTCCTTACACTTAAATTAATATTCGATGTCAGCAAATTTCTCTTTTTCAAAAATGCTTTTCTTCCCATTGCCATTCTGCATTTTATATCCTCTGTACTGCGACCATCGCATGTTATTTTACTACCCAAGTAACAAAACTCATCTACCACCTTCATTGTTTCGTTATCTAATCTAATTCCTTCAGCATCGCCCGACTTTCTAAGACCGCATTCCATTATTTTTGTTTTGCTCTTGTTAATGTTCATTTTATACGCTCTTTTCAACACACTGTCCATTCCATTCAACTGCTCTTCCAGGTCCTTTGCTGTCTCTGACAGAATTACAATGTCATCAGCAAAACGCAATGTTTTTATTTCTTCCCCCTGAACTTTAATCCCTATTCCAAATTTTTCCTTGCTTTCCTTCACCGCCTGCTCGATGTACAAATTGAATAACATCGGAGAAAGGCTACAACCCTGTCTTACTCCCTTCCCAACTGATGCTTCCCTTTCATGCCCTTCGAGTCTAATAACTGCGGTCTGGCTTTTGTACAAGTTGTAAATAAGTCTCCTTTCCCTATATTTTACCCCTGCTGACTTCAGAATTTGAAAGAGTGTATTCCAGTCAACATTGTCAAATGCTTTCTCCAAATCTACAAAAGCTAGAAATGTAGATTTGCCTTTCCTTTAATCTATGTTCTAAGATAAGACGTAAAGTGAGTATTGCCTCCCGGGTTCCTATGTTCCTCCTGAATCCAAACTGAACTTCCCCGAGGTCAGCTTCTACCAGCTTTTCCATTCTCCTGTAGATAATTCGTGTTAAAATTTTGCAACCATGACTTATTAAACTGATGGTTCTGTAGTTTTCACACCTGTCTGCACCTGCTTTCTTTGGAATGGGGATTATAACATTTTTCTTAAAGTCTGAGGGCATTTCGCCTGTCTCATACATCCTGCACACCAGTTCAAATAGTCTTGTCATGGCTGGCTCTCCCAGAGACTTTAGTAACTCTGAGGGTATGTCATCAACTCCTGGGGCCTTATTCCGACCTAGGTCTCTCAAGGCTCTGTCAAATTCATCTCTCAGTATGGTATCTCCTATTTCATCTTGATCCACTTCCTCTTCCCTTCCTACAACATCGTCCCTAAGTTCATTTCCTTTGTAGAGCTGCTCTATGTATTCTTTCCACCTTTCAGCTTTCCCTTCTTTGCTGAGAACTGGCTTCCCATCTGAGTTCTTGATATTCGTAGAGTTGCTTTTCTTGTCCCCAAATGACTCTTTTATTTTCCTGTAGGCGGTATCTACTTTTCCCCCTTCTTATACATTCTTCTACAGATTTGCATTTGGCTTCTAGCCACTCCTGCTTAGCCATTTTGCACTTCCTGTCGATCTCATTTTTTAGTCGTCTGTACTCCATTTTGCCTGTTTCATTTACTGCATTTTTATATTTTCTCCTTTCATCAATTAAGTTTAGTATTTCCTGTGTTATCCAAGGATTTTTTGTAGGTCTTGCCTTTCTACCTATTTTGTCCTCTGCTGCCTTCACTATTTCATCTCTCAATGCTACCCATTCCTCTTCTACTGTTTTATTTCTCCCTGTTTCTGTCAATTGTTGCCTAAATCTCCCTCTGAAATTCTCCAGAACCTCACTTCCCTTCAATTTATCTAAGTCCCATCTCCTCATTTTCCTGCCTTTCTGCAGTTTTTTCAGTTTCAGCCTACAGTTCATGACTAACAAGTTATGGTCAGAGTCTATATCTGCCCCTGGGTATGCCTTACAGTTTATAACCTGGTTCCGGAATCTATGTTTTACCATTATAAAATCTATCTGATACCTTCCGATGTCTCCTGGTCTCTTCCACGTAAACAACCTTCTTTTGTGATTCTTAAACCACGTGTTAGTTACGATTAAATCATGTTCCGTGCAAAATTCTACCAGGCGACTTCCTCTTTCATTCCTCCTGCCCAATCCATATTCACCTACTATTTTTCCTTCTCTTCCTTTTCCTACTACCGAATTCCAGTCTCCCATCACAATTAAGTTTTCCTCTCCCTTAACTGTCTGAATAATTTCCTTTAGCTCCTCATACATTTCTTCGATCTCCTCCTCATCGGCAGAGCTAGTTGGCATATAAACCTGTACTACTTTTGTCGGTGTTGGCTTCGTATCTATCTTGACAATGATAATGCGATCACTGTGCTGCTCATAGTAGTTTACCCGCATTCCTATTTTCTTATTCATTATTAGTCCTACTCCTGTGATACCCCCAACTGATTTTGTATTTATAATCCTGTACTCACCTGACCAGAAATCCTGTTCTTCCTGCCACCGAACTTCACTAATCCCCACTATATCTAACTTCAACCTATCCATTTCCCTTTTTAAATTTTCTAATTTTCCTACCCTATTAAGGGATCTAACATTCCACGCTCCGATCCGTAGAATGCCAGTATTGTCTTTCCTGATGACAACATCCTCCTGAGTAGTCCCCGCCCGGAGATCCGAATGGGGGACTATTTTACCTCCGGAATATTTTACCCGAGATGATGCCATCATCATATGTTCATACAGTAGAGCTGCATGTCCTCGGGAAAGGTAACGGCTGTAGTTTCCCCTTGCTTTCAGCCGTTCGCAGTAGCTGTGTGGCAAAGCCACATTAGCTGATGTTACAAGGCCAGCTCAGTCAATCATCCAGACTGTTGCCCCTGTAACTACTGAAAAGGCTGCTGCCCCTCTTCAGGAACCACACGTTTGTCTGGCCTCTCCACAGATACCCCTCCGCTGTGGTTGCACCTACGGTACGGCTATCTGCATCGTTGAGGCACGCAAGCCACCCCACCTCGGCAATGTCTGTGGTTCATGGGGATGGAACTTAAGTATAGCCCGGTTCAATGTACAGAGCCTCCATATTTAATAAGTGTTAACAGTTTCACTGAACCGATTTGGGGAGAAAAGGAATTTCTGGCATACCTTGACTAATAGAAGGGATCGATTGGTAGAACACATTCTTAGAAATCAAGGAATTGCGATTTTAGCGTTGGAGGGAAGTGTGTGGGGGTAAAAACCGCAAAGGAAGACCAACAGATGGATACAGTAAGCAGGTTCAGGCAGATGTAGGTTGCCGTTCTTATGTGGTGATGAAGAAGCTTGCTCAGGATAGGGTACTGTGGAGAGCTGCATCAGACCAGTCTCCGGACTGAAGACCACAACAACAACAACAGGTTGTACCTATTGCATCAGCAATTTAAATACAAAAAAGTAGAAGGACGTTCTACTCAAATGAAAATAAGTCCTAGAAAGAGCAAACTGTTTTGGTCTTATTCTTCTTATTATTATTTTCACAGTAGAATCATAAACAACATGAATACATTAATGTAGTCTTATTTCCCAACGGAAAGATAGAGTTAGGCAAAACTGTCTCGATTGATAAGGATCCCATACCTCGGCGCAATACTCCAAACTAGGAAGTTCAAGTGTAGTGTAGGCAGTCTCTTTAACCTTTTAATGCAAGACTTTTTATTTGAAGCTATAAAAACTACAACGATTAATGTATAGTGCGTGTATACTGAGGAAAATATTTAAAAAAAATTCCTTGAAATTATTATTCTCTAATAGAAATAAAATATTCATAGCTGATCAGCTATATAGTGCTTCCATGCTGTACTAGATGTCACTATTATGCGTCTCAAGTTTCCAGAAAGTAATTCATAATGCAACAGTAGTATGTGATTGACTACTTTTGCATGGCGAAGGAGGAATGATAATGTAAAAAAAAAAAAAAAAACGCACATGTTAAGAGTAACTCAATGCAGTTAACTGTCAAAATGATTCAGTAGCACTCCGCAATTCATTATTTCTACAACGAGGTACTAGCATATGTAACACTATGTATACAAGCAGCTACAAATGAATTTGTGTAGAATGTTGATCAGTTTGCGAGAGAATGCAAAATATAAGGTTTTTAACTGATCAGCTGCACTATGCATTAAATAGTTAATAGTTCTGTCACGTTGCCTAAATTTCCTGACGATAAAATTTTCTATGTGTTCATTGCAACTTAAGCCGGTCTTAATTCTTTATACATATTTAGTTGGATTTACGGTCTTCATATTTGATCGAGGTACTATGTCATGGACTGAGAGCACGCTTCATTCCTCGGGTTTGGATGTGTGTTTATTCCTTCGGTTAGGTTAAGTTAGTTTAAGCTGTGATGACCACAGTAGTTTGGTGCCATAGAGTTACAGACATTTCAGCATTTTGTATTATGTAGTAAACTAAGATGAGCCCATTCCTTCTACTACTCGTATTGAGGGCTTTGTACTTTCCATTATTTAGCATTAGTAATAAATTTTCGAACCATACAGATATCTATGTGATTCTGCAGTTGGGTTTGATCTTTCGGTGAGCATGAAAGATGACAAATGACAACAACATCAGCAAATAATGTAATAGGAGACTCAGATTTTATCCAAATCGTATATATAGATAAGGAACAATAACAATACTCGGGGGAACGCCAGATTTCAAATCTGTTTTGGCCAATGACTTTCCACCAATTACTACGAATTGTGTCTTATATGACTAGAAAACTACAGTCCAGTCACATATCTGATACGATATTGCGTAAGCATGCAATTAGATTAAAAGCCGTTTGTGCAGTACCGTGACAGAAGCCTTTTCGAATCTAGAGATGTGGAATTAAGAGGAGATCTCTTGTCTATTGCACTCATGACATCATGTTAGTAAACAGCTAGATGTCTTTCACAACACAAGACATCCTAACACCTTGTAATTTTGAGTTAAGGGATCTTGCAGTTGGAGGTAATTCATAATGCTTGGATTCAGTATAAGTTCCAAAATTTGGATGTATTTCGACATCAGTGATAAGGGCCTGTAATTTCGAGGATCACTCCTATTGCCATTCATGAATTTTGGGGTGACCTATACAAGTTCCCTCTCTTTCGCTGAGCGAGCGGTTGAATGTGACAGTTGGATATGGAATTATTACATCGGAACATAGGAATGCTCTGAAACGAAGCTAACTGGTATACTGCCTGGATCGGAATAGTTGCTTTTGTTAAGTGTTTTAAGTTGCCTTACTACTCCACAGATGTGTCCTGTATGAGCCGCGGCGGAGTGGCCAAGCGCATTGAGGCGCTACGTTCCGATGCGTGAGGCCCTTCCCCGTCGGGGGTTCGAATCCCCTCGGGCATGGATGTTTTTGTTGTAGAGTAAGGTAGTTCATAAGTAGGGTGTAACTTTAGGGACTGATGACCCCGCAGTTAACTCCCTTAAGCTTAACAACCATTTGAACATTTGTCCTGTGTGGCGATGTCTTTATCACTTCTGGCGCAAGTCACATCGCAGGCTATCGACATCACAGTTAGCTGACGGAGACGTAAAGCTAGGGAAATTACAATCTGCACCACGAGAGGCGCAAATAGTGTCTTGCACGCTGTAAGGGAGCGTCGTTATGGGGCGAGAGGCCAAAAACTCACTCTCCCCCTTCCCCTCCCTTTCACCCTACCCCACTCCAACCACCACAGCAGCAGCGGGGGCGGAAGCGCAGCGGCCATTCCGTGACAGATGAGGCTGCTAATGGACGCTTGATTAGTCGCTGATTGACCGGCGGCAAACAGCCGGGGCGAGCAGCAAGTGTCCGGGCTGCAGCCGCGGGTAAACACTCTGTTGCCCCGGGCAAACCTCTCACTTCTCATGGCCAGTGGCGATGCCAGGGTGGTGTGAGGTGTCTGTGGTACCGCCGGCACCACTCGCAGATGGGGGTCAAATTGACTCAAACACAAACATCTTTCAGACTTAAGTGTAATTTGACTTTTTGTAAGAAAATAATTTAATGGCTGACTTGAGTGAGATTCGCATTGGAAGAGGACTAAGAGAAGAAAGACACGTCCGACGTCAAATGAAGAAGCGTTCTATTATCATATGGAAAGGGGTTTTGTCATCTAACGAAGTAACCCCACTGCTTTTCTACATATTGAACACTTAACAACAACTGAAAATACATTGCCCTACTGACAGGATGGCAAGCTTTAATTACGGATTGGATAGGGGATTTCCTGTCAGAGAGGACACAGTTCGTAATAATCGATGGTAAGGCATCGACTAAAATAGACGTGATATCGGGCGTGCCACAGGGTAGTGTTATTGGTAGTGTTATTGGTCCTCTGCTGTTCGTTTCTTACATAAACGATTTAGGAGAAAATCTAAGTAGCTCCCTTAGGTTGTTTGCAGATGACGCCGTTATTTACCGTCAAGTGAAATCAAATGTTCAAATGTTTGTAGAGTCTGCGGGACTTAACTACGTGGTCATCAGTCACTAAACTTACAAACTACTTATGAACTAGCTAATCCTAAGGACGGCACAAATATCCATGCCCGAGGGGGGATTCGAACCCCCGACTGTAGTGGCCGTGCAGACCGTGACTGGAGCGCCTGAGTCCTCTCGGCCACCGCGGTCGGCACAAGTGAAATCATCTGAAGATCAAAAGCAACTGCAAAACGATCTGAATAAGATGTCAGTATGGTGTAGAAATTGTCAATTGACTCTAAATACTGAGAAGTGTGACGTCGTCCACATGAGTATGAAAAGAAATCCGTTAAACTTTGTTTACAAGATAAATCAACCAAAAGTGAAGGCCGTAAACTTCACAAAATACCTAGGAATTACTATTACTTCCGACTTAAATTGGAAAGAACACGTATATGTCGTTGGAAAGGCGAACCATGACTGCATTTTATTGGCAGAACCCTTAAAAGATGCAACAGAACTACAAAAGAAACTGCATACACTATGCTTGTCCGTCCATATTTGGAGTTTTGCTGCCCAGTGTGGGATCCTTATCAGGTGGGTTTGACGGAGGACATCGAAAGAGTCCAGAGAAGGGCAGTTCGTTTCGTATTGTCACGATACAGGGGAGACAGCGTTACGGAAATGATACAGGATATGGGATGGGAATCATTATAACAACGGCGCTTGTCGCTGCGGCGTGGGCTACTTACGAAACTCCAATCGCCAACATTCTCCTACGAATGAGAAAATATATTGTTGACTTCCACTTACATGGGTAGAAATGACCATCAGAATAAAATACAGGAAATCAGAGCTCGAATGGAGAGATTCAGGCGTTCTTTCTTCCAGCGCGCTATTCGAGAATGGAATGGGAGATAAATAGTATAATGGTGGTTCGATGAACCCTCTGCCAGGCAATAAATGTGATTTGCAGAGAATCCCATGTAGATGTAGAAATTATCATTTTATTGTCAGGGAAGCAGTTTACAAGGAATCTCATAAACATGTGGGATGTGGGATCTTTTCCTTGGCTCGGGTATGAGGCGTAAATAAAGCAGCCGTTACACAAAACAAAATTATTAAACAATTAAACTATACAGTACTCTTACTGTAAATTAGAAGGCTCGGCGGTAAAGCCGCGGCGGCGATGAGGCATTTCGCAGCGTGGGTCTATGGTTACGCTGGCAGTGTATCTCTTCTCGATGGCCAGTAGAACAGCGCTTGCCATCAATTCTAGTACTGAGATTTAACAGGCCATGAATTCTGCGGAATTACCTCGTGGTGGTGTGATTTTCCCATCTTCTAAATAAAAAAATAATAATTATAAATAAATAAAAAAACTGTGTGTTGTGCTGCGACCAGAGGTATTGGCGCGACGTGGAGGTATCTCGCCCTTGCCCTGGGGTCGAACCGGCGGTCTTCAGGCTGTACGTCTTTGAGTGGCAGAACCTTTGACGGAGATCACAGGTGACATTCTCGACCAGACCGCATCCTATCGTTCTGGCCATTCATCATGGGTGAGTACTTCTGTTGTCCTTGATCTCCTTCCGAACGCTGTTACTGGCGACCAGATCCTTCCATTTTCTATCTTCGCTTCCAAGTGTCACTGCCGATGGCTTTTAATGTCCAACACTCCAACTTCCGCTTCTGCTAGTGCTGCTGCTACTAATAATGACGCTACTGCCAATCTGACGATACTAACTCCATCACTCTATCACTCTCTCTGGTGTCGTCTTCATGGCCGTCGTATTTATTTGATGGACCTGGCTGGAGGTGAACCATCTTCAGTGTCGTGTTCTGTCACGGTGTACAGTTTCTAGAAAGGTCGATTGACACGTTGCTCTGGAGATCAATTCACAAGGTTGTTGGCTCCTGGACACGTTGCTTCGACAAGGTCACGTTTTACAGTCTGTCATTTAGGTGATGTGGTCGGTCGATGGCCTGATCGCTTGTAGCGAGAGTGACGGACTCCTTGCCACACGTGAATACTCGATGAGACAATGTCGTACTGAATCTGCTGCATTAGGTGGTCGATGCACTGTCAGAATGTGGCCCAGGTCTGCTGATTTACTCGGCCGTGCCAGACTAAAATGAACAAAGTTTTCATATTTACTTCACTTATTATACACCTACATTTCTAGATTTTGTAGATTTGGAAAAAGCTTTTTACATTGTTGACTGGAATACACTCTTACAAATTCTGAAATCAGGGAACGGGATGTTATTTAAAAGTTGTACAAAAACCAGACAGCAGTTATTGGAGTTGAAGGGCAAGTAAGGGTGCAGAGTTTGGGAAGGGTGTAAAACAGGGTTGTAGCCTTTCCCCAATGGTATTCAGTTTGTACATTGCGCATGCTATAAAGGAAAGCAAGAAGACATTTGGAGAAGAAATTGAAGTTCGAGGCGAAGAAATAAAAACCTTGAGTTTTGCTGATGACAATGTAATTCTGTCAGTTACAGCAAAGGACCTGCATTAGCAATTGAACGGAATGGACAGTGTGTTGAAAGGAGCATATTTGATGAACATTAACATGAGCAAAACAAGGGTAATGGATAATGGATGGTAGACTTAGAAAACCAGGCAATGCTGAAGGAATTAAATTAGGTAACGAATAAATAAAGGTGTTAAATGAGTTTTGTTACTTGGGCAGTAAAGTAACATATGATGGTCGCAGTAGAGAGGATATAAAATGCAGAATAGCAATGGGAAGAAAAGCGTTTTTAGAAAAGAGAAATTTATTAACATCGAATATTAATTTAAGCATAAGAAAGTCCACCGTCCGCGATGGCCGAGGAGACGAGGCGCTCCAGTCACGGTCTACACGGCCACTACGGTCGGGGGTTCGAATCCTCCCTCGGGCATGGATATTTGTGACGTCCTTAGCCTTAGTTAATTCATATGTAGTTTGTAAGTTTAGGGACTGATGACCCCGTAGTTAAGTCCCATAGACTATACAAACATTTGAACATTTGAAACATAAGAAAGTCCTTTTGGAAGGCATTTGTGTGGGGGGTTGCCTTGTATTGGAGTGAAATATAGACAATATACAGTGCGGACAGGAAGAGGATTTTGAAATGTGGTGTTATGGAAGAATGCTGAAGATTAGGTGGGTGGATCGCGTAACTAATGATGGGGAACAGAATCGGGGAGAAAAGGAATCTCTGGCGTACCTTGACTAAAAGACTTTTTATGCTCAAAATAGTGTAGGTATTCTTAGAAGAGTAGTTATATGAAAACTATTCAATATACGAGTACTTTTGTTGTTTGTTTCAGCTTGCTATGGGACACAAAGTTGCTTACTGATTGTGTTTTCCTCTTTTGACAGTAGCTTTTCATTTTGACTGACCATTTGTAGGCAGGACGTGGAAACGGCGCAGTAAGTAGAATAAGACTTTTAGTAATTTTGACCTTTTCTCTGAAAACCTGTCGATGCTGAATGACCAAGAATGAAATTTCAGCTTCCTGTAATTCCTTTTTAACTCTGCCTGCCCATTTGGAATACAATTTTGCTGATGAAATTGTTGAGTGTATGCGATAATTAAGTTTTTGGGTGTTCTTTGTTTCCAGATGACCGAAAACATCATCATCCGCTTCCTTTTGTTGGTGTCAATGTCTTCGGCGGAATTCTCCATTTTCTCTTATGGGACCAAGGATTTTCCTCAATATGTCCGGTCTTTTGTTTCTAGTTTTCGCAGTGGACCTTTCACCGTCCTGTGTTAAGATTCAGTTGCATACAAAGCTGATGGTCAAATGACGGTGTTTTAATGACATAATTGTAGGTTTAATAACAAGCTTTTGCTTTTGTGTAAGTCTTTGTACATATGAAAAGCATCTTATAGTTTAGAACACTACTTTCCACTGCTGCATTTTCTTAACCATAAATTGTAATTATGTCTCCAAGGTATTTTTTCTACTGCTTGATTTTCTCTTGCTGTATTTCAATGTAAGATGTGCATGTTGAATGTTTGTGTTGAATTCAGTTTTTTTAATGCTATGTTTAGTCCAGTTTTAGCGGCTATGGATTGTAGGCTGGACACTTGAACCTTAACTTCGTCAATGTCATTGGCAATAAGTGGCAGATTACCAGCAAAAGCCAAGCAGTTTACCTATAGGTAATTTATCTTGTGTCCAATTTGAATCCCATAACTTGGCGGTACGGTTGTTTTCCATTCTCTGACTATCTTTTACAGGACACAGTTGAAAAGCAATGGAGAGCGCATGTCACCTTGTCACTCCTGTACAGATTTCAAATGGTTTCGATAGTTCACCTCTGAACTTGACCTTTGACACAGTATTATTTATAGTGGCACTTATCAAACTGATTATTTTCCTATTCAGTCAAAATTTGGCAAGGACATTCTTTATTGGTTCTCCATCAATTGAGTCATACGCTTTTTGAAAGTCGACAAACGTCAAAACAATTTTTTTCGATCTCGATTTGGCATATGACATAACAGATATCAGATTATGGATCTGCTCTGTACAAGATGTCCTGAATCCGGCATGATATTCGCCCAATTGTTGATCTAAGAGTGATTCAGCTCTCTTTAATAACAATCTGGATAAGATATTCTACGTCGTTCGTACCAAAGATATTCCTCGGTAGTTATTTAGATCACTCTTATACGACTATATTATATGTATTTTAATCTAGGTACTGCCTAATATTTTTATCTATTTGTTGCAAGCCAATTACGGATTTTGAATTTTTTTATCTTCTCTTTAGTTTTCTCTCCAAACCTCCTTCATATTTTTTTTTGGAATGAGACGGTCTCCTCCTCTCTGACGATTTGACTGCAGATCTTTTGTAGGTTTGTTCATTCTGAAAGCTTTTAAATTTCTTTAACGCCACATTAAATTTATCCATCCCGCGAGTTATCTTGTCGATTCCGAAGAATGTATACATCTATTCTGAGAAATATTTTCATTCATTCTCTCTGGATGACCATAGAATATCTCCTACTGACGTCGTCTCCAATTTTAGAACAAAATTAATTAAGTTCGTCATTAGATCTTCGACCCAGTCTCCACCCTTATTCCTCGTTGGTCCTAGTCTTCATTGTTATTTCGTTTCAAGGTCTACTAAAGCCACTTTGAAACAACATAAACGAAGTGTTTCTCAGCCATCTGGTATCGTTTCACGACTGTACTGTGATGCCTCAAATTAATATCTTTAGATACTATACCAAGAAAAGAATTTGACAGATGCTAAATGACCTAAGTCGAAATAGGCCATTGGATTATAAAACATTCCGTCAGACCTACTGAAGTGCCTGGTAGAGCCATGCACGAGAGAGTATTCCACATGATGTGCAAGTTGTATAACACAGACGAAACACCCTCAGATTCCAAGAAAAAACATAATTATTTCAATTTCAAAGACAGCCAGCGCAGACAGGTGTGAACATTACATTACCATTGAAACACGTCCACTGATTGTGTAGTCGTGTTCCATTTAGATTTATTCTTTAACCTAAAGTGTTTCTGCACCACTAATGTTGTCTATCTGTGTGTTTATTATTTTTATTAATGGTCAAATCAAATGTTTGTAGATCTATTGGACCAAACTGCGTGGTCATCAGTCCGTAGCTTACAAACTACTTAAACCTAGGTAAACTAACCTAAGGACAAACACACACACCCGTGCCCCAGAGAGGACTCGAACCTCCACAGCGAGACGCTTTAGACCGCTCGGCTACTCCACTGCGGCTATTAATGATCAATGCCCCATGTTCATATATGTTTGTCCCATATCTATATATGTTTCTACCCGTGTGATTGAACTTGTGTGTTCATGTGAATGTGGAAGGTTGCTCTTAATGTTGACTTACTGTCGCGCAATGGCTTGCAGTCACCGCCACGCGCTGTAGGCCTCGTTTTGCTATAGTTAAGAACGCAGGGCTTCGTTTGTCGTCTGCGCTAGCGTCTGCTGGGTGGCCAGAGACAAGAGTACTTCGGAAGATGGCGAGGTGGCCGTGTTCTTAGTGTCGTACCAACCTAATCTTGGACAGAAGATATGACTGGAGACGTCTCTGGATGCGGTTGTAGAAGGAATTGTCTTGGCCAGGTAGCAAGGGTTAGTAAATACTAGTCTCTGAACGCGCTCTGCGTCGCTTTTATCGCGCTCTACATCCAAGGTATGTCTAGGAGAGCTTTTTCCGGTGGCCCTAGAGCTTGACTCTGGACTGTTCATTCTGGCGGCGACGACCGTGGAAGTAAGTATTCCGCCGAGTCATGCTGAGGGCAAGGCACGCTGTTAGAAACTTGCTTTCTTTGTAATAAGGTAAGCTTGGTTTTTCAGTTCTAGTTTTCTTGAATGATTCATTCGCCATGCGAGGCAAAGTATTTCCTAATTTACAGAACTCATGTAATTCAGTGTAAATTTATTATCTGCATTTTCATTCCAGTGATGATTGTGTGTCTGGTTTTGCTCAAGTTAGAATACACATGTGTGGCCTTCAGCCTTCGTGTAAATTTAGTGTGTTAGAATTTCCTTGCTGTTTGTAAATAAAATTTTCACGTCAAGTCTGTATCCGTGAGTATGCTAAATATTTCTTAGTTTGTTGTTTGTTTGATTCCATCTTTCCTGTCTTGTATGGTCGATTGCACCATGTGCTTTCATAACGGTCGTTACTTCTGCCTTCAGCCATGCTTTTGTTAATACTAGTTTTCTTCTACAGAAATTCTCGCATGTGTTTTACTCACTTATTCTAAATTAATTTCTGCTTGTAAATGCTATGATATTTGGCGTGGTCACACACCTCGTGGTACTTAGGAATAGTGAGCTGCTGCCTCCCCAAACATGAGTTTGGTTAGCGCACAGTATAATTAAATTTGTGATCAAGACACCCACCATCTCATCAAGCCACCACCGACGCTTCATTTTGCCACTGCCGTCATGTCTTCCAGCATTGTAATATACTGCATTATGCACATCTCTGTGAATGAATGAATGTGCTTTCAGCTACCCATTGTGTATTTCCTCCCATGCTACCTCCATATTCATAAAGGACAGAAACAATTTTAATACAGGCAGTAATTATATGATTTAATTCACGTTTGTACCAGGCGTGTGCTTAATGTGGTCTCCCCACATTTATTTGCTTGTTATTTTACTGAATAGATTATGTTTCTAAAGTATCAAACCTCTGCTTTTTTATATAATGCTCCCCTTAACATGTTTAATTATGTATTCATTTATTTTTAACGTTGTTATAACATAGGCTGCACCCTTAAGTAGTGGGCAGTTAGATAAATTTCTGTTGCACATATACTGTGGCCACTCATAAAGTAATTTAAGGCAGCAGTGAGCGTTTTAACTTACATTTGCTGATTTCAACTGCCCAAGATCTTGCTTATTTTAATAACAGGCTACTTTCACCGTCAATTTAGTTGCAATATTCTAACACGGGATATTTACATAAGAATAGCAAAGTTCGTAGAAGTCGATCTTGGGGAAAATCAGTTTCGATTTACAAGAAATCTAGGAACACATGCAGCAATAGTCACAGTACTTATCTTAGAAATTAGATTAAGGAAAGAGAAACCTACATATCTAGCTTTTATAGAATTGGAGTAAGTCTTAGAGAATATCTGTGGGAATACACTCTTTCAAATTATGAAGTCAGCAGGAATAAAATGTAGGTAACAGTAGGTTATTTACAACTTGCACAGAAGCCAGATAGCATTTACGGGAGTCGAAGTGCAAGAAAGGGAAGCATTACCTGGGAAGGTTGTATCTTATCTCATTTGTTATTCTGTCTGTACGTCTAGTAAGCTGTGAAGTAACACAAAGGGGAAGATGGAAAAGGGGTTGAAGTTCAGGCTGTAGAAATTAATACTATTGTAATTCTTAGTGCGCCTCGGTTGCACAGTGGTAGAGTGCCAGACTACAAATCCTAAGGTCCCGGGTTCGATCCCCGCCAGGTCCTAGGATTTTTATGTGTCACTTTCCACTTCTTTCACCTCTGGCAGTACTGCTCATGTGAAAAATACCGAGTAGCACAGTGGTTCGGAACCCACGTCAAACTGTACGTCCCCCTACAACTGGCTGGGTAAGTCAGTTCGGAGGTCGGAGGAAGGCAACGGCATACCACCTCCAAACAGGACCAAGCCTAGTAAAGCACTGTGGTGTTCAAACCAATCTTCTGATTGATGACTGCTTTACCTTTTTTTACCTTGTAATTCTTTCAGAGAACAAAGGGTCTGGAAGAACAATTGAACGGAAATGACAGAGTGTCTAAAGGAGCGTATAATATGAACATAACGAAAGAATAAAGGTGGTAAATGAGTTCTGTTACTTGGACGGTAAAATATCATATTATGGTCGCAGTGTGAATAATGGGTTGCACAATACAGAACGGAAATGTGGAAAAAAGCGTTTCTGAAAAATTGAAATTTCGTAGTACTGATTATCAATTTAAGTGTTAGAAAGTCTCTTCTGGAGACTTTTGTGTCGAGTGTTGCCTTGTATGGCAGAGAAACATGGACGATAAACAGTTCAGACACGAAGAAGATAGAAGCTTTTGAAATTCGGTACTACAGGTGGATGCTGAAAATTATGTGCGCATACTGTGTAACTAATGACAAGGTACTGAACAGAATAAAGGAATTTATGGCATACCTTGAGTAAAAGAAGGGATAGTTTTAAAGGACCCATTCTTAGACATAAAGGAATAGTGAATTTAGCATAGAAGAGAAGTGTTTGAGGTAAAAATCGAAGAAACGAGTACAGTCAGCGGGCTCAAATAGATACGGGTTGCCGTTCTTATGGCGAGGTGAAAAGACTTGCTCATGATAGAGTGGAGTCGAGAGCTGCATCAAGTCTGTATGGGACTGAAGATCAAAACAAGAACAACAAAATTTATTGTATAGAATTTTAACCTTCATGTAAGATTTTTTCATATTTTCAGTTGTATAATTATTTGCATTAAATTCTTGTAACGAATTATTTTTATTCGATGAAAAACGCAAAATAATGGAAGTTTTGAAATGCAGTCCTTCCACTTCAAAAATCAACCAAGTCAGATATTTTAGTTAAGATGTTTAGAAGTATCACAAATGTTATTTAGTTATTTTAGGTGTGGAAGAACCTATTCATCATCTTTGTTCATAAACTGTTATCCAGATATTTACCTGTCAATATTTACATTGAGTGTATCAAAATTATGTTTCACTATTTCTGTAATAAATATAATCGCTTTGCAGTCGCACAACAACCTCATCTACTATTTTAAAAATATTTGAAATTGTTATATGATTATACATAGTTCCTATTTGATTATGTGCAGTTACATAATCGAATTTCGACGAATTAAATGTAATATACTTTCGATTTCGTATGATACGTATGAACAAATTTTTATCGGCGTGTTTGATGTGTCAGTCTTTACAATTCGGGACAATGCTTGCAACTCAATTCTATTCAGAGATTACGTACTCTTGAGAATTGATACTATTTATAAAAAGACATTTGATTCGGTAAGCTTAGTAGAGGCTGGACAGCTTCTGTGAAGTATCTAACATCGCAAGAGCTGTCGTCAAGATGACATAAATGCTGAACCTGGGCAGTGATGCTGTCGAATACACGAGATTCCTGACGATTGAAGAATAACCACTTTACTTAAAAGAAGTCTAAGAAATGCACATCACGAATGCAAAGATGTAAATATCAGGAATTCTGTTTGTAGAGTTTTGTCGAAGTTAATAAACATTCGCTTGGAAGTAACAAGTGAAGAATGTTTGGGTGAAGAATAAAACGTTTCCGGGAAAGGACGGTACTGCAGCGTTGATATTTTGAGCATTAAGGTAATTTTAGGAAAACAACGAGAAATGTATAAATATATGTTTCTTTTATTAATTTCAAAAATGGTTTTCTTTGGGTCAATCAAATTTACTAGGTTCAGTAATGAAGAAGTGAGGTTACTAAAAGCATTTTATATGGTTAATCTAAACCATTTGTGAATTACCCAAAATAATCAAAAATAGAGGCACTTTAGAAACAGATCAGGTAACGGAAGATACAGTGAGACAGAAATGTAGCATGTAAACAACTCTTTGTACTTTCTATGTCGAAGTCCAAGGACCTCATCGAAAGTTAGAAGAAACGTGGCAATTTTTACATTTTATGAATATTGATAGTAATGAATGTTGTTAATGTCCAGAAAAATTTAAGAAGATCGCACATATTCACATTACTCTTTGACACCAAAAATGTTACCTTTCAAAAATGTCTCTCCCTGATAAAATTCTGTTATATTGTTCCCTTGAATTAAATATCTTGGAAATAGCTTGACAAAATTGATTCTGGGTCATGGGATAGAACAGCAACAGAAGAAAACTCTTGAATGTTTTTGCCAGACGATATCTACATCTGCATTCAGAATTGTGCATTTGATAAAATTTACAATGTTAGAAAATTTATTCATAGTTTCTTTACAAATAATGCAACACTCATTTCACTAGATGAAACATATAATGTTAAATTAAGTAAACAGCCAATGTCCATAGAAACATCCAGACGTTTCATGCAGTGTCTATGGATGCCAATAGACCAATTATCTTTGTGCAACACTTAAACATTAAATATTCACTTTATCAGTTATTACTTACTTACTTACTTATTTCCAGGGCCGTTTGAACTGTGCTCGGTCCTTAGCTTCTTCTTCATTCCTTCCCATTTAAGCAGATCCTTCCTAACGTCATCCATCAACCTCAGTTTTGGCTTTCCGAGAGGTCTCTTTTCCTCCGGTCTGTTTACCATAACATCTCGAAAAATGCATGGAATTTTTTCTCACCACATGACCACATCATCTTAATCTCTGGATTTTGATTATGGCTACTATGTCTGGCTTTCTTTCGTCTTATCCTCCAAACCATTATTTTCCGTTACTTGCCCACATATTTTTCTTAATATCTTGTTCTCAAATGTGATCAACCTTCTCAGCGTCTTCTGTGTCATTGTTCACATTTCATTGGCGTAAGTCTCTGTTGCTCTGATGTATGGTCTTATACATTCTCAAAATTCAAATGTTTGTATAGATTATGGGACTTAGCTACATGGTCATCAGTCCCTAAACTTACAAACTACTTATGAACTAGCTAACACTAAGGACGCCACAAATATCCATGCCCGAGGGGGGCATTCGAATCCCCTGGCCGTGCAGACCGTAACTGGCGCGCCGCAGTCCCCTCGGCCACCGCGGCCGGCTATACATTCTCTGCCTCGCTCTGTATGATAATAGTTTTGTCATAAACATTGAATGTAGCGCATGAATAGCTCTATTTCCTGCTTGTATTCTTATTAAAATCTCAGTATCAAGATTGTTGGGTGTTGTTAATGTTAACTCGTAAGTATGTAGCACTGTCTAGTTTTCAAATTCTAGATTGTTGACATTTGTACTGGGCGGTATGTTCTGTTCTTCTCTAGTTGCTACTACTACCTTGGTCTTCGTCTCATTTATCGTTATTCCCATTCTTCCAGCTTCAACCATTAACTTCCTTTCCATTTGATCCAGCTCATCAACCTTTTACCAATGAGAACGATATAATCTGCAAACGCCACGATATTTTACTTTTTGCCTATATCTATTCCAGTGTTTTTATTTTTAATTCGAGTTATGATCTTCTTCAGTGCTGTATTAAACAGTGTCTCCTTATCTTACTCCTGATTTAAACTCAAACTCTTCTTGATGTGTATTTCCTATTCTAACTACTCATTTTGATTGATTAACGCACAGATAGGTAATCCTTATCAGTTTTTTTGGATTTTCATACCTTCCACATCTTTTTTCTTGTTGTAGTGTCATATGTCTTATTGAAGTCTACAAACAGCCAGTATGTATTTTTGTTGTATTCCCTGTTCTTCTCTAGAATTTTTCTCGTTGTAAAAATATAATCGGTAAGATATTTGCCTGCTCTGAAACCTCCTTGTTCGACATCTATTATGTCTTTATAGTAAGGCCGGGTTCACGCTTTCGAACGAGCGTTGGCGCCAACAGTGTTCGCCCGATGTATGGATCGGTCAAATAGCATTGGAACCAACGTTGGCTCGGTTGATGGTCGGTATTTTGATCAAACATCAAAGGACGTTGGGCCAATATCGATACGCGGTCCACACATTGGCGCCAACATTTCATTCCTTCTTTGTCGTCTGGCTGTCTGGAAAATGTTTCATTCTTCCTTCGTTGCTCATCGCCGTTTATTTTAAAGTAAACATGAGAACAGTATTAGAAAGTGATTCATTTGCGAAAGCAACCACAAAAATCGAAATGCCGCAGCAAAACGTAGGCGCAATCAGTGACATTAAATACTTTTCAGATTTTAGACACACTTAATTATTGAATGAAATTTTTAAAATTAACATTACCTAACTTTTCCTATTAAGTTTCACATATTGCTTTGCCAACTTCAAGCACTGCCACTGATACCAATTATCTGGCTATTTTAAAAAGGAAGTGTAGGCTTCAAAAACTGTCTCCAGTATCAAGAAATCGAGGCGTCAGTACCAAAAGAACGTTAGCAGGTATATTATAGCATACCTCCCAAACGTGTCTTTCTTTTTTATCTTCAAACATTTACAGTAGCAAGTTTGAGTTTTAATAATGTGTATCGATTACTTGTAACATAGTTTAAAACTTACTGATATCGCAATTAATAATCGCTAGGAAGTGTTGCAGCAACACACCCAATCATGTTTTACACGTTTCCTTCTTCGGTTTGCAGTGGCAAAATGTAATTATTCACATTAAAAACCGTTAACGCATAGGCCGCGATTTTGTGCGCCAGATGTGTTTAAGTTGGATCTCGATGAATTCAACTAAATGTTGGCTTCAATGTGTGAGCGCTGTCGCAAAATATTGGCCAATTTTGGCGCCAGCGTTGGTACCAAGGTGTGGACGTGGAGTAACGTTTGAGTCTGTTTCGTATGATTATTGAAAGAAGTTTGTATGGTATAAATAGTAGTGATATACTCCTGTAGTTCTTCGTCATTTTCTTATCGCCTTTTTTCATATTGCCGGCCGCGGTGGCCGAGGAGACTGAGGCGCTCCAGTCACGATCTGCAGGGCCACTACGGTCGGGGGTTCCAATCCCCCTTCGGGCATGGATATTTGTGCCGTCTTTAGTATAAGGTAGTTGATAAGCAGTTTGTAAGTTTAGGGACTGATGACCCCGTAGTTAAGTCCCATAAGCTTAACTAACATTTGAACTTTTTTTTTATATTGCTCATATGATTGCCACTGGCATTCCTCAGTTTCATCTTCCTCATTCCATACGTGTGTTACAAGTTCGTGAATGTGTGTATGTGTCTCCTCACCAGCGTATTTTATCAATTCTGCTGGTATCTGATCTAGTCATGCTGCTTTGTTGTTCCTTACCATCTTGATAGCACATTAAGCAGGTTTTCAAAATATACCTTCCAGTTTCCTAAGATGTCCTTATCACTAGTAATTTAGTTCCCATGTTTGTCTTTCATCATACCATCCATTGGTGTATATCTCTTCTTGATTCTTTTTAGTTTTGTGAAATTTTTTGTTAAGTTCATTTTCTGCATTTCTAAGCTTCACTTCAAGATAGTTTGCTTTTCTTTCCTGATTGTTCTTTTAATTTCTCTTGATTTTTCTTTAAATTCTCGTCCATTCTCATCCATATCATGCCTTAGTAGTTTCATTTTGAACTTCTTCCTCTTGTCAAATGCTGTTTTGCATGTATAATTAAAAGAATGGTTTTACTCTATCTTGCTCTGTTTGTCTCAGTACTGTATCTTCTAATTGTATTAATGCCACATTTAGTCCCCTCCATTTCTCTTCCACTATTGTGTGTTCTCCTTCTTCTACTTGCAACCTTTCAAAGCGATTCCACAATTCTATTTAAAGTACTTATCTCACTTCCTCTTCTAATAGTATGTGTAAGTTCATCCTCAGCGTTTTGCCTTTTACTGTCGTGTTCAGATGTATCTCTATTATTTGCCTTAATTTGATTTCCACCAGGTAGTGATCTGACCATATTTCAGCACCTCTTCTGGTACAGCCCGTATTAGAATTGTTTTTGCCCTTTATGAATGTGGAGGTAACATGTGAGGAAATTTGCAAATACACAGTGGATAAAGAAAAGCACGTTAATTCACTCACAGACACGCCCATAATACTTGCAACACATTACTCATGCCGCAACACTTGATAGCAGCGGCGAAACAAAGCGTTGGTGGCGTTTAGTTTACACTATGCACCAAACTAACTCATGTGCGGAGAGGCAGTGGCATACTATGCTTAAGTACCACGTGGTGTGCGGCCACATGAATGACACAGAATTTACAAAAAGAAATTATTTTAGAATAAGCAAGTAAAGCACACATGGGAATTCATACAGAAGAAAGCTAGTATATGTAAAAGCATGGCTGAAGTCTGAAGTAATGACCATTATGAAAGCACATTGTGCAATCGGTCATACCAAGACAGGAAAGATGGAATCAATCCAGAAAATCTGAGAAAAATTTAGCACACTCACAGATACAGACATGGCATGAAAACATTAGTTAAAAAACAGCAAAGAAATTCAAACATATTAAGTTTACAGAAAGGCTGAAGGCCACACACGTGTATTTCTCCTATGTCAAGCATCTATCATCACATTATTGATCTGGTTTTTAGTCTTATGATCTAGAGATTCCCATGTTATTTTGTGAATTTTTTTGTGTGGATTCATTGTACTCACTATCTGAAGGTTCCGGCTGGTCGCAAAACTGATTAGCCTAATTCCATTCTCGTTGGTTCTGCTTGTAGGCTGTGGTCACCAATGCATTGTCTCCAATGTATCTCCTTCCCAGTCTTTGCATTAGCATCTCCTAGCACTGTTGTATTATCATAGTGTAGCACTCTATCAGTTAAGGCCTCCAGAGTGTCTTACAACTCATTTTTCTCATCTTCACTCTTTTCCGCAGTCGGTGCTTATATATTTACCATTGTTATGTTGGTAAACCTTCCTAATAAAATGTAATCTGGTGTTTATTGCTTCGAACTTACTGATGTTCTCTACCAGGTCGTTGCTAACTGCAGAACCTGTTCCCAACATATGATCTCTTTGTTGATTCCCACTATGCAGTACTGTGTAATGTTCATCCTTTTGTATTCCTTCATACGGCTATCTAACCTCCTGAAAAGCGATAATATTCATCTTTAATTCCTTCAGTTCTGTGGTATGTATTTTCATTGTACCACTAACATATAGTGTCGGTAAATTACATGCTCCCAAACTAAAGTCCTTTTCCTACATCTGGGGTCCTTTTCCATTGATTCCAATCCGACTTGGCCTGTTGTACCATATTTCTGAAACATATTCTTTTTTATTATGTGACGTGTGGTTGGACCTTCGATAAACCATCTGGGATTGGAACCGGCTGACAGTTACACAGTTAGGCATGCTTATTATCATTTATTACTGAAAATAAATTATATAAAGGCATGAAGGTTTCCACACTAAAGAAAAGTTGTGAAATTTCCTTTTACAGTGCTCTGCAAGATCAGTTTCAATACGATTTGTTTATAGATTGAACAGTTTCAATTCTTTCCAGTAATTCAACTAAAGGACTGGAAGGAGAATGTTATCTTATAGATGTGAAGCTACTTCCTCTGTCGTGCCTTATACTGTTACACTTTCTGTTGCACAGTCTGTTTCAACAGGTGGTACAACACTTCCGTCCTTCTCGTCAGGTAATGAGAAAAATCTTCTGCTGCACTCTAGCCGTTATTTTAATTTGATTTCTAGTCCTTACGATGGTATAAACAAGTACACACAGTAGGGCTGTCTAAATTCACTTGTAACACTGGAAAAAAAACTGAATGTTCAGTAACAAATAATAATTGGGGTGAAGGTGGATGACCCAGCAAGTATATGTCAAATACGCGACCGTCAGGGGCGGGGTTGCGGTCAGTTCCCCACGGACGGGCAAGTGTATACTTGTCGGGTGGATTTTCCCCCAGATCACCACCATATCAGCTGTCAATCATCTCAGGTACGTCTTTCAAATATCAACTACTCATAAACATCTCCAGAATCAGATTTTATGAAACGTTTATTACTTTCGAGTTGCATTTCACCTTAGCACCTGTTCGGTATGTGCGGTAGAAGTTTGTAGTAATTCAATTTTTGACAATCGGTTCTCTTGACTCTTTGAGGTTTCAAATGTGCTATAGGAAGAGGTAACATTAGAGTTATGCATATGAAAAAGGAAGAGGTAACATTAGAGTTATGCATATGAAAAGATAGATATTCCTTTACCACTCTTGATTGCACTGTTCACAAATGATTTTGATTATGTGCAAATCTATGGCGAAATACCTTTAGAATTATATGAGTTTCATTGGTCTCCTTAAATAATAATAATAATACTAATAATAATAATACTACTCTCTGAAAACTGGGCGTTACCAGTGTATCTATTTAATTCCATATTCCATTCTTCTGTTCCTTTCTGTCAATCTCTTTCCTTACCTCTGTTTGTTGATCTCCTTCTCTTCTTCCTCATACCTCATCACCACCCTCCTCTCCTTCCAACTTCTCCTACTCTCTCTGTCCATTTGCTCCTCTGCCTCTCTCGGTAAATTTCCTGTTACCCTGTCTGCCAAAAGTTATCCGTAGCTTCTTACTTTCATGGTGACCGAATTATTGCAAGATACCATCAGCCTTACACCACATGGTGGATCGCATTGTATAAAATTCTTCTCCATGAAAACTCATCTGTATGTCATTAGGATTTGTGCACAACTGATACAATAACTACTCGCATTTCGATACTACAGCATAACTGATTATGAACCTTTTTCCATTAGAAATTCGTCTCTGTACACGCAGTTGGCAGATGAGAGATGTTTCACTGCGAAAATCAAGTCTCCGGAAGAGCAGAGATGGAACTCAACAAGTATCACGTTGTCCTCTTAGGAGAGTTGGCGTGAGAGGAGTTCTGTGGGACTTGTGAAGTTTGGTGTTGACTTCATGAAAGTTATAGCCAGGAGTGGTCTTTGGGGAAAGCTTTAAGCGGTCATGACGAGCAGCTTGTGAGAAGTAGCAAAACCAAGAGGAATTGCAGTGATGAGTGAGTGTAGTTGAAGTTTCATGTAATATTTTTCATCGGCGGCAGTTGATGAACGAAGACATGATAAATTGACACTTTTTTCATATCAGAGCGCTATAAATGTCATACGCAACAGAAACTGTAGCTCACTTACACACGCCTGAAAGTATGATGTTACAGAACCGGTTGTAAACGTATAATTTGCTAACATAAAAGTATATAGCCTACACCATGAAGGGAAATGAAGCCCAATCAAAATGTTAAATCAGTAGTTTGACCAATGAAGAGCTGTAATTGGTCGCAGAAATTCTATGAATGTTGGGTGTATGTCTTATGGAAATAATTTTAAAATAGGGTCTAGGTGTCCGTCTCCTTAATAAATTAACTACTCTTATTACAAAGAAACAAGGATTGGTGAATGTCAAATAACAGATATTTATTCGAAAGTTGACATATGCTTCGAATTTTAGCTGCGTTCATAAACTGGTCTATTATTTTGTGGCACAAGAAGATTTGTACTGGAAAAGGACTGGAATTCACGTCTTCTGCATTTACCGAGGGTCACCTAAACCTCTCGGCCACCCATTCACATTGCTGGGACCTAGGTAGATACACTTCACGTGTCACGTCCCCGTGAAAGCTCCCACACATTCAGTGTGCTGTGGCGACTGAGAGAGACACAGTCATATCGTCTTTTTGCTGTCTCAGCATGTGATATTTACTATGTCTGTTCAAAAAGGAAAAGATATCCGTGACGATTCGCAGCGATATATATTAAATAATGGAATATCCTTTCACAAATTTTCATATGTCATGAAACGAAAGACAACCTTATAAAGGCAGCGAAAGTCGAAAATGTTGAAATTTGCGCGGGGATGGCCACACGATCTGTGGCGCCATAGCACGGATGCGCGGCCGCTTCCGATGGAGATTCGAGTCCTCCCTCGGTCATGGATGTGTGTGTTGCCTTTACGATAGGTTAGTTTAAGATAGTTGAAGTAGTGTCTAATTCTAGGGATCAATGACCTCAGCAGGTTGGTAATTTAATTACACAAATTTAATTTTTATATTATATGAATGTTTGGATCTGTCCGGGGAGCGTGCTTGGACGTCTGAGAGGTTAAGGTGACTGCTTCAGAAAACTAGGGACACGAGTTTGAGTGCTCGTTTCGGCACTAATTTTCGTATGTCACAAAATGTTAGCCCAGCTTGTGAAGAAATCCAAACGCCAGAACATTCTAAAATTGCGGATAAATGTTTCAATTCTTAGCAAATTATCCTGACGTCGAATGAATTCACGAACGCTGTACTGTTGTAAAAGGTAGAAGTAGGCCATGTGAAAGTGTAACGAAGTTTTATAAAGTCGAAGTGAAGCTCAGGAGACAGGAAGTGATGAGTGGAGGCATTGGCTATTCTAGCACAAACATAGGCCTTTCGGTTTGCTTGTTACTGATAACTGGAGTAGATCTCCATCATGTGAAAGGGAGTACCAAATAAAAGTCATGAGTGTGAAGTATTTTCGCCCTAATCACCCTACAAAAATAGATGAATTCTGCCCCAACCTATGTTTTGTGCTCCTCAGCCTCACACACTTATTAAATTCGTGTCCGTTTGAAGGTATACATAACATATAATAGATATTCATCACTATTACATGTAAATATAAATTTTTATTACTTTGGTATGAACATTGAACTTTTGCCATGGTAACAATAACTTATTCGACCAGCTATCAGTCTTGTCGTCGTGAGGAGGTAATTTTATATGGTTTGCGTTAACGACATTTTCTAGTTACTTCCTTTTCCCGAGTGAAGACCCGTTCCTACTTCTCCAACTTACTTCTCTCAACCTTCGAGAGTGTACTATTTTTTGATTCAATGCCAATCATTTAACCATTTACGTCTGCGTTTGCCTTCTGAGTTTTGAAATATTTCTACCGATCGCCTCTTACTTTGTATTCATGCACTAACATGGTGATGGATCTTGTGTAACCCATCAGGGACCTTGTAACGCTACCCATTTTCCGTATAGAAAGTAAACAAGATCTGCTTACGACGACCCGCTTCGGCTTTGCACGGGAGAGAATCATTAGTGTAGTCAGAGAGTTTCTGATGGATGGATGATAAAGAGGGTGATGCGAAGTGTTAGCGGATATTATTTACAGGGACAGTGCCCTGCTACAATCTAGGAAATAGTATCCACATTTATTTATGAGAAATGTTGTCGGTATAGACGAAGAGACGTTAGTAATAATAAAAGAATTTTACAGTTAATGAGAAAAATCACGTAAAATTTTGAATTATCATTCATTTGAAATAGAATCTTAAATCTGTTAAATATATTTGTGAAACGAATTAAAATCGGCACAAAGCACTCTGAAATACTAGCCAAGTGTGTGAAAATTAACATTTTCATTTCCTTCTGAACTTAAACACGGCCGAATACAACTCTCTGCAATACAATTATGATTCTGCAACTGTCGGCCAATGTCTATCTGCATTTATACATATTAAGTAATTGAATATTTCTTCTCAAGTTGCAAAATATTTCGACTTTTAGTTGCATTTTTAAGCTGGTCCGTTATTTTGTGGCACACGAAAATTTTTACTGGACCAGGACTCGAATCCACGTCTCCTGCATTTTCCGAGGGAAATATTATTGCACTGAAGTGACATTTAATTACTATCGACAAATATTAACTGTAGATGGAGCATTTCTTCAATTCGTTTTTCCTATTCGTATTGTAAAATTTACCATTACATCTAGTGACTGAGAAATATTGAAATAATATCATCAAAATATCATGTTCTCGGTTTGTTCTTCTGTTACAGCAGAGCTTTAGTTTGGAGCGTAGCGTCGCCTTCGTAACTGTTTGTGTTTTTGTGAGTTGATAGTGCTGCTAAAGTTGATTTTTCTCTGCTAGGCTCTACTGTCATTCCAAGTGCCAGGCGTAAATTTTTACGTAATATTAGTAAGTAAATATCGATTAAACACACAAGGATTCATAAGCATGCTATTCATTGTGTCGAATTATATTACGTAGAACATACCAATTTTCCGAAATAATGTAAAGTTGAAAAGTCAAAGAGTAAATAGCTTTTCCAAAGAGTAATTATTGTTCCTAAGTTGAACTCTTGATCGGATCGCTACCAAAGTTCACAGGATCATCCACTGTTTTAATCGGAAAATTTCCTAAAGATATCATGTCCATAAGGAACATACATACATATACTCCTGGCCATTAAAATTGCTACACCACGAAGATGACGTGCTACAGACGCGAAAATTAACCGTCAGGAAGAAGATGCTGTGATATGCAAATGAGTAGCTTTTCAGAGCATTCACTCATTGTTGGCACCGGTGGCGACACCTACAACGTACTGACACGAGGAAAGTTTCCAACCGATTTCTCATACACAAACAGCAGTTGATCGGTGTCGCCTGGTGAAACGTTGTTGTGATGCCTCGTGTAAGGGTGGGTACCATCACGTTTACGTCTGTGATAAAGGTCGGATTGTAGCCTATCGCGATTGTGGTTTATCGTATCGCGACATTGCTGCTAGCGTTGGTCGCGATCCAATGACTGTAATATGGAATCGGTGGGTTCTGGAGGGCAATACGGAACGCCGTGCTGGATCCCAACGACGTCATATCACAAGCAGTCGAGATGACAGGCATTTTATCCGCATGGCTGTAACGGATTGTGTAGCCACGTCTCGATCCCTGAGTCAACAGATGGGGACGTTTGCAAGACAACAACCATCTGCACGAACAGTTCGACGACGTTTGCAGCAGCATGGACTATCAGTTCGGAGACCATGCCTGCGGTTACCCTTGACGCTGCACTACAGACAGGATCGCAAAAGATGGTGTACGCAACGACGAAACTGGGTGCACAAATGGCAAAACGTAATTTTATTGGAGGTTTACAGCATCGTGAAGGTCACATCCGCGTTTGGCAACATCGCGGTCAACGCACATTGGAAGCGTGTATTCGTCATCGCCATCGTCATCACCCGGCATGATGGTATGGGAAGCATTTGGTTACACGTCTCGGTCACCTCTTGTTCGCATCGACGGCATTTTGAACAGTGGCCGTTACATTTCAGATGTGTTACGACCCGTCACTTCACCATAACAAAATATACTTAGAAATTTCTCAACTCCCACTGAATATCAAGGAAATACCTCCCTGTGACATGACGTACACGAATGGCAATTCATGTTCCAATAATACTTTTACCAAAGAAATAAACATCCTGTTCTGAAACCATAAATTGCTGAACACGCGCACTGATTAAAATTTACGCAAGTTAATCCAAAGTGGGCACTATTGGTCAGTTGCTCGTGGCATGTGGCTTGATGTTCACAATAACAGTTAAAGACATCCTGAGTACGGTAGACCCAAGAAAATATGTGGAAGAAACGGAAATACAGAAATATATAACAGCGCTATTTTTAAATAAAAATGTAAAGTTTCACATCCTTCGAGTACAGAAATTGAATCAGAAGAAAAGTATTGTGGACAGAAGAGTGAAGAAGGTTGCAACAAATGAGAATAAAAGAACACCGTAAAAGGAGAAAGACCAGAAGATACGAAATTTACAAAACTTAATCCTACGCGGGAACTCTTGGTGAATTATTCGCGGCATGCCCATTCGACAGTTATAAGATCTACATACATGAACGACATTTCATGTACACAATAATCATTTTGTGACGGCGCAGATCTTGGACTTCAGTGCCTGCTGTGATAGATTTGTGAATAAACCCGCCTCATGCAGGACGCCTATTTTTATTTTTATTACCCAGACATGTTTCGGCACATACTCTTCCACGTTCTTGTGGCTTCCACCTTTTATTTTCTGAACTGTTATGTCTACATAGTTCGGGGTTATTTTGATAGCCAAACATACTTTATTAAATTTTATAGTGAGTACTGTTTTATGACGTTTGTTCTGGAATTCGTTGAAGAGCTGCGACGGGAATGCCTGTCTTGGCTGTCAGATGATCATATCGTGATGGTGCAGCTCTTGTGTCTTCCGTGCTTGCTATAAAATAAATAAAAGTAAATTCAAGGTATCTTGCATAAGGCAAATTTCTTCACCAATCAATAGGAATTCAGCAACAGCAAGCACGGAACAAACAAGAGCTTTACCATCACAAAATGATCATCTCAACTATAAGCCACCGAGTCCCTTCACAGCCGCGGCGGATTAGCTGCGCGTACTGGAGCGCCGTGTTGCGGTGCGCGCGGCTGCCCGCCGTCGGGGGTTCGAATCCCCTCTCGGGCATGGATGTTTGTTACGTCTTTAGTATAAGGTAGTTGATAAGTAGTTTGTAAGCTTAGGGACTGATAAACCCGCAGTTAAGTGCCTTAAGCTTAACAAACATTTGTACATTTTGAGTCCTTTCACAGCGTTTCAACAAGTTCCAGAACTCAAACATAAAACTTAAAAAGAGAGTACTTAATATATAGTTTAACAACACATGTGTGGCTATCACAATACTCACTAACTATCTAGTCATAATTAGTCAGGATGCAAAAGGCAAAACCCACTGAAGATGGCACAAAAAATGACGAAACATGTCTGGGTAGTAAAAATAAAAGAATGTTTCCTGCATAAGGCGGATGTCTTCACGAACCATGTTTACAATAACCCTTAAAAAGGGATCCAAGGTAGGAAGCATGAAAGTTATCTGTTTTATGATATTTATTAAATATAATTTATTTTTTGGATTGGTCGTGGAGATGGAATTGGGATTTGATATCTGACCGTGTGAGTGTGTATGTGTGTCTTTGTTTGTCTAACTAGCAGTGATTTCTGCTGATAACAAACGATAGGTTACGTAAAATTCAGATTTTCCACACATACGAAAAGCACATCAAAATCTTTGTGACTGTTCCACACACTGGATCAAAAACTATGCACTGATAGTAAATTATGTGAATAAATATTTTTTTTTAAACGTCAGGCCCGCGCAAAGGATAACTCAGTCGTGCATTGCTATGAAAAGAAGCTCTAACATATCCGTTAATTACTTCAAAATGAATGCATCACTTTAATGCCGTGTAGTAAATTCTCAACATCAGTATCAAAAACCTCAACTAATGTGCGTGGTGAACTTAAACTCTCGTTTCAGAAAAGCAACTAAGAGTGCACATAAATATTTTATTGTGAAATGAAGTGAATCCTTGTGACACTTCAAAGATGCCAATACCTTTACTCGGAAGTAAATTGCATTTTTGTAACAGTTGAAACGTACTGTGGTTGGCTCATCACGCTTGATTATCGAGCGTTGTTAATCACCTAATTACTTTATCAAAAAATGATCTCTTGAAATTCTCTACTCACAGTTAATACAAGCACAGAAAATTTGAATTTACCCACAGATAAGCTCTCTATCTTTGATATTTCAGTCATTGTAACTGCCTCATCATTATCATATTCTTAACATAGTTTTCAACAATCCTAACCTGGGCCGTAATTATTTTAGTGAAAGTTTATCTGTTGAAACATACACTCACAGAGGTACACGTGCAAGAACGTTTGAGATTAACACTTTTACTTCGCTTCAAAACAACTCACATCAATTAACTGGTCGTAAAACTTATTGGAGGAAAAATGGAATTTTCTACACACTACAAAATAATGGAAGAGAAATTCATTATCACACTTTTATTGAAAATTAAAAAGCAACATCGTTACAAAAACATATACATATTACCTTGTACATTGTTCAGCAGTCGAGCTAACAGACTTCCACTGCCCACAGCTCACAGTTCAACATCCTACTCCTCCCGCTACATTAAAACTACAATACACGACTGCGCATTCCCACCGTTACACTGCGACACCCAGCGCGCCAATCGCGCCACCATTACAAGACAGAGCAATAATGCTACCTCTCTGGCCAAGGAAGCTAACTATACAGTATATACTCTTTGACTCACAGGAATCTTATTCACGAAATAATAATTCCAACAGAATATCACAAAATATTAAATCCAACTGGATATAGACTCCTCGCAAGCATCCATGAAATATCGGAAAAAAATGTGAATACAAGAAGCAGAAAGCAAAAGGATGATATTTTAATAGAAAATTCAGGCGTTCGCCGGTTTCGAAGTCAGAACAAAATTATCATTGTCAGAGGAGGATGAAACGTTACTATATTTGTGAACGAAAGAATATTGTAATAGGAACAAGAGCAGAATGATGAAGCTGATGCGAAGATGACCCAAACGAAGGAAGTAGAAGAAGAGGTACTGGAACAAACGAGCAATTAGTTCCGCAGACTAGCGATAGCAATACGTGAGCAGTCGGCGTTAGGAGGAGACTGTGTATAACCTCCCGGAAATTCTGCAGGTGTAATAGCGATGCCGATAAAGGATAACGCCGGGTCCCGCCTGTTATCTCTGCGTGCAGAATTCCAGCAGGCGAGCTGGAGCGCCATCAAAGGTGGCGCCCCGCTCTCCAGGGCCCTTCTGCAGGGCGCGGGCGTAGGGCCGCCTGTCCTTACGCATTCTGCAGGGCTCTTGCCGTCCGACGTGACGCGATGAGCCTGCTCGGCTCCCTCCCTCCCCCTCCTTCCCCCTCCCCCTTCATCTCCTCACTCACACACACGCACACATCTTCCACCCCTACGTGCCCTACCTCTCCCTGCCCGCCGTCTTCCACCCCACCGCCCACAACTCGGCAGTTTAACCAATAACTTCCTCGATCCCAATCAATTCAGCCTTTGTGTCTACTGCGTGTTTGCATACCTTAACTTTGCGGCGCGCCGAGGGAACAGGTACAAAAGGGTCTTCACGGAGGAGGGAAAAGAGGAAGGAACTGATTTTTAAGATGCCTTCCTTCCTCCTACGCCCACCATCGCCGACCTCCGGCCGTGTTTTCGTCTCACTCTTTTCTTGCCTGCTACGGATCGTTCGTTTTCGGGCCCCAATATCGGGGTTATGTGTTATACGGCGATCTTGTTTGTCTGTCCTGACGTCGGTGAGGCACCCGTGTAACCCCTTCGCCGTCCCCGGGCTGCAGAATGCGCCGCGTTATCATCGTTTTGAATGTGCTTAAGGGCTGTGGGCATTGTGGACGGGAGGCAATCTGCGGGGTCGCTGGAGAGGAATGCGGCCAATTTATCAATATGAGACATACGTGGGCCCCGCCCGCGGTCCCCCTATAAAACCGGCCCTCTCGTCGAAGATGGCGCCCAATATGGGGGAAAGCAGAGTGTTTGCACTCCTCTGGACTGTCAAACACCTACCGTGATCGCATCGTCATTTCCTGTAGATCTCGCTTTCGTAAATGTCCTGAAGATTAGTCACAAGCCCATATCTGCACTACCGTCGTTAAACCGTCGTTCCTGTCGTTATTCTTGTGTATCAGCCTCGTCGCCACATTTGTGTCTCGTTTCCGCCGGTTGTAGGTGTCGGTGGCCGAGTAGAAAGAGGCCGACACAGGAATAAAGGATGCACGCGTGTGCAGGTACGGAGGTGACCAGCCAGTGGGACAGCAGAAACTAGAAACACTAGAGTAAATTAGAACGAGATATATATTTCATAGAGACTTGGTAATACTTAACTTTTACATAGTTCTTGACTGCAGAATGCTGATACATAGGTTAGATAGAGGCATGCCTACTGATAATTCCTAGTGCCTATCCGATAGCCAAGTCTTTACTGGTGCCTATCTGATTCCCAAGTCTTAACTGGTGCCTACCTCATTTCCAAGTGGCCGATGCAGCACGAGCGGAGTTGCAGCAGAGGGCGCTCGTGGCTGACGTCGTAAGAACGCCGCGCCGCGCCGCGCCGTGCATGGCAGCGCGCGGTGAAAGTAGGTGGCGCGCACTTTATACTTGTGCGACACCACACATCTTCAAAACAAATCAAGGAATTTCCACAGGTGTCTGCACAACTGACGTGAATATTGTTTGCGGAAAAATACGGGTGTTATTTCGGAATAGTATTGTCCGGCTCCGTAACACAGTGGCAGAGTGCTAGAATTAAAATCCAAACGTCGCGGGTTCGATCGTCGCTAGGTCGTAGGTTTTTCGTCTGCCACTCTCCATGTCTTTCATCTCTGGCAGTGTTGCTGATGTGAAAAATACCGAGTAGTACCGTGGTTCGGAGCCCACGTTAAACTGTACGTCCCTCTATAATTGGCTGGGTAAATCAGTTCGAACGTCGGAGGAAGACAACGGCATACCACCTCCAAACAGGACCATGCGTAATAAATTAATGTGGTGTTCAAACCAATCTTCGGATTGTTGACTCCTTTACCTTTTACCTATCACGGAGAAAGAAGATATCGTTATTTAACGTTTTATTTGTAAGACTGGTGTCTGTCTTTTGTCTATTTAAACACGCTAATCTCGGAAACTAGGACAAGAATTTCATGACGATTTCGTAAGTAGCCTGGGTCAACGTACAGGGAATTATTTTGCCAAAATCGTTTGTTGGAGGGAATTTTTGTAGTAAGTTAAATTATTTATAGAAATATCTAACCTCGTCCTGTCTGTATTATTTATTTATTTAACGAGTTTCAGAACTCGAGTAGCAATCGATTAAAGCCATTCGTCACTATTCTCGAAAATTCAAGAGTTTCTTCAATGCCTTTAAACACATGAAAAATGTTAGCATTTTCGACAGTCGCCATGGCTCATCGGCAGGGTCGCAGATTAAGAACCAAATATACTTCTGGGTCGATAGTTCGAATCTTACCATTCCTTTCTTTCCCGTTGTGCTCAGATATCTACAGATTTCAATTTAAAATGCATCTAATATCAGATTGTTAACACGATGTAATTACATTTTTAATGAAAATGTACTTGATTAATTTTTAATTTTCGTTACATTATGACAAATTGTAAATCATGATTGTTTCAATTAAGAGAAAAGTTGCAAATCTTTTACAGTATATACTTGGCTATTAAGTCATGATGGTGGCCAGGGTTTTACGTTTTCAGTATTACTTTAAAAAGGTAATTTGTGTTTTGTATTTCACTGAAATCATCCTTCTTGAAAACCTTTTATAAAATAACCAAAATTAAGAATAAACCAAAGACGTATATATCTATATCTATAAATGTGAATGTCTGTTCGGTGTACGTTTATCACGTCTGAACCACAAGACATAAAGAGCTAAAAATTTGTACAAAATGTGTACCCGGGGAAGGCTTTAGGCATGGTTCTATGGCGATCGGATAGCTGTTTATCTATATATATTAATGTGAATGTCTGTTCGGTGTACGCTTATCACGTTCGAAAGACAAGACGCAGATTTAAATATTTGTAAAGTTACTAATTTATACCCGAGGAAGGTTTTAGACACGGTTTTATAGCGAGCTGATAGATATTTAGTAATTTGAAGAATGTAACGCGAAATGCGAAACAATAATTACTCTTTGAAAATTTAATTTGCTCTTTGAAAATGGTTTTATTGGTTACATTGTTGCTTGAGAGCTGATAATGATAAAAGGGTGGAGGGAATTGGGATGGAAAGTTATCCGTGTATATAAAATTCTACGTGTGTGTGTGTGTTAATGTTTCGCTCTGCAGCGAAAAATACAGAACGTAAACGAATGGTCTGTGTGTAATTGTTGTCCGAAGTCTCCCGTTGTACACCATAGCAGTTCCATGCCAATAGCTGTAAGGGGGTGGAAGATATGGTATTTGAATGTCGTCAAATTAAGGCTAGCGATGACGTTTGCGACGTTACATACAGCGAAACGTGATGCCACAGACCATGTCTTTGGTCTATGCGTTCTCCAATGTCTTCAGCTCTGCCGGCCGCGGTGGCCGAGGGGACTGAGGCGCTCCAGTCACGGTCTGCACGGCCACTACGATCGGGGGTTCGAATCCCCCCTCGGGCTTGGATATTTGTGCCGTCCTTAGGATTAGCTAGTTCATAAGTAGTTTGTAAGTTTAGGGACTGATGACCCCGTAGTTAAGTCCCATAAGCTATACAAACATTTCTTCAGCAATTTCTCAGTAAGGATAAGCTTACGAATAAGGAAGTATAAGAATAAATAAATAAATCAGTAAAAAAGAAATTTCTTTTATTACATCTTTTTAAAAAATCCATTTGACGTTTCGCACATTACATCAAGTGATATTATTGTTGAATTTCGTGATTCGATTCTTCGAAACGAATCCATTTTTTCGTGTGATTTGAACTACACTACTTACTTTCCTGATAAACGGTAAGTGCATAGACTTCTGCAATCTTACAAATTTTACAAAATGCATAGTTTTGCTCTAATCTTTAAATTTTTTTTGCACATATGACCTTTAAACCAAGAGGAAGATCACTTGGTACATAAATGTTTGTATGGTACATGACAGAAGGTACCTTGCAGAAAACGTTGCCGAGGGAGGGAAAGGTGTAAACAAACAGAGACATGGGAGAGAAAGAGGTGACTGCAGAGTGAGGGGGAAGGGGCGGTGGACTACGAGAGTGTAGGACAAATAAACACCCGGGCAACGTCGGGTGTACAGCTAGTTTTATATAAAATTACTATTACATATATGTTACTGAACGTATACCTGCAAAATTTTATCTCTACATGGCACAGACATTCTAAAAAATGAAAACAATAGCAGGATTCAGACTGACAATTTGTTCATTATAAATTTATAAACTTACAGATTTCCCCCGCCCTTTATTCCTTCCAGTCATCTGGCAGCGCGGTTCATTTACACCTACGTCTACATAGATACTCTGCAAGTCACACTGCAGGGCAAGGCAGAGGGCCCATCGAACCGCTTTTATGGTGTTTCTCTACAATTCCAATTTATAATAGCTTGCGGGTAAAACGAACATCTAAATCTTTCAGTTTTAGATCTGATTTATCTTATTTTATTATGATGATGATGCCTCCGTATGTAGGTGGGTTTCCACCCTAACTCATGCATCATTTCCGTGACACTGTTTCCCCTATACCGCGATATTACAAAAGGGGCTTCCCCTCTCTGAAATTTCTCAACGTCATCCGTCAGTCCAGCTGGAGCGAACCCCACAATGCGAAGCAATACTAAAAAATAGGACATACAATGGTAATATGGGCAGTTTCTGTCAATGAAATGTAGCCTTTTGTTCGCCTTACCTACAATATTTTGTGGGTGTTCTTTCCAATGTAAGTTGTTCGTAATTGTAATTCTTGAGCATTTAGCTGAATTTACTGTAGTTTCAATGAAGTTTGGAGGATTTCTTGTAGTTGTCATATTTATCACTTCACACACACAGTTATTAAGGGGAAACTGCCAATTTTTATACCATGCAGATATCTTATCTACATAATTTTCGGTCTGCTTTTAATCATTTGGTGACTTTATTAACAGATAAATAACACCATCATTCAAAAACAGTCTAAGAGAGCTACTAAGATTGTGTCCTATATCGTTTATAAAAATAAGGAATAGTAGGGGTCGTATAACACTCCGCTGGGGAACGCCAGATATCACTTCAGTTATACTCGATGACAATCTGTTGAATTCAATGTACTGTGTTGTTTCTGACATGAAATCGCACAATTGTGGCGACATTCCATAAGCAAGCAGTTTACTTCGAGGACGCTTGTGAGGAACAGATTCGAAAGCCTTCCGGAAATCTAGAAATATGGAATCTATTTGACATCCCTTGTCACATCATGTGAGTAAAGAGCTAGCTGTGATTCAAAAGAATAATACATTCTGAATCTGTGTTGATTATAGGTCAAAAGTATGTGGAAAGCATGTGTTCTAAAATCCTTCTGCAAACCTACGACAATGATATAGGTCTGTAATTTTGCGGATTACTAAATAGCCTTTCTTGAATACTGGAGTGACCTGTACAATATTCCAGTCTTTGGGTACGGAACATTCACTAAGCGAGCGGTTGTCTGTGATAGCTAGGTATTGGGCTATTGCATCAGCATACCCTGAAAGTAAACAAGTTGGTATACAAACGGGACCGGGAGAGATACTTCTGTTGATTTAAAACTCTAGGGATATCTACTTCTAAAAAATTTATGCTGACAGCTGTTCTTGATACGAATTCCGGGATATTTGCATCGTCTTCTGTGGTGAAAGTATTTCAGAAAGCTGTGTAAGCAGGTCTGCTTCTCGCATTGAATTTCGAGCTAAATTTATAGTTTTTGTAAAACATTGCCAGTCTTCGAGATTTTGTGTCCGTTTAAATTTGGCATGTATCTGTCTATTCTTTTTCAAGAGTGATCTACCCTGTTTTGTGTACCACAGCGGGTGTGCCCCTCTTCCATTATTTTGTTTGGTGTAACTCTGTCAATGGTTGTCGATATTATTTCTCTAAATGTAAGCCACATCTGATCCACACTCACATTGTTAGTTTTGAAAGACTGGAGGAAAGCGTCATTAGAATTTTTATCTACTTTTTTGAATAAATGTGCTTTTGTCTCCGTTTTGGAAGCTTTGGCAAGTCAGACTATGACAACTCTGTGTTCACTAATCGCTTTTTGGATGGTTTTATTAGATCCGTTGCGTTGCTAAGAGGTTACTAAATGTTCAAATGTTTGTATAATTTATGGGACTTAACTACGGGGTCATCAGTCCCAAAACTTACAAACCACTTATAAGCTAACTTATACTAAAGACGGCACAAATATCCATGCCCGAGGGGGGATTCGAACCCCCGACCGTAGTGGCCGTACAGACCGTGACTGGAGCGCCTCAGTCCCCTCGGCCACCGCGGCCGGCCAACCATTTACTATTCTAGTGGGTTCGTGAACTAATTACTTGAGATAATTTTCGGTGAATGCGTTCAGTACAATTTCGGACGATTTTTTATGCTAGCCTCTGGTTTTGAACATGTATTTTTGCCGGCCACCAATTAAAACTGAATGCTTTGGGTGACAAAAAAAATGTTCAAATGTTTGTAAATCTATCGGACCAAACTACATTGGTCATCAGTCCGTAGCTTACAAACTACTTAAACCTAATTAAACTAACCTACCGACAAACACACACACCCATGCCCCAGGGAGGACTCGAACCTCCACGGCGAGCAACCGCGCGCTCCGCAGCGAGAGCTTTAGACCGCTCGGCTACTCCACCGCGGCGCTATGGGTACATTTTTGAAATTTGTTCCAAGCTTTATTTGAATATTTCTGCAATCGAATCGTCTGAGTAGGGTTTGGTCAAAAGAACCAGTTAATAACTTATTCTTATTATTTATACCAACTCATAGGAACAATAAATATCCCAGATTTCAAATTACGAACAGATGTCGTAATGAGTAATGTCGTAATGCTGAAGCGTTAGCTCCTTACTTAACAGCCATATACAACCGCTCTCTCTAAGAAGGATCTGTACCAAAAGATTGGAAAGTTGCACAGGTCACACCGATATTCAAAAAAGGCAGTAGGAGTAACCCATTAAACTACAGACCTATTTCATTGACTTCAATTTGCAGCAGGGTTTTGGAACATATCCTGTATTCAAATATTATGAATTACCTCGAACAGAATGATCTATTGGCCCAAGGTCAACATGGATTTAGAAAATATCGTTCATGCGAAACACAATTAGCTATTTATTCACACGAAGTGATGTGTGCTATCGACAAGGGTTCGCAAATTGATTCCGTATTCCTTGATTTCCAGAATGCTTTTGACACCGTACCTCACAAACGGCTTTTAATCAAATTGCGTGGTTACGGTATATCGCCCCAAATTTGCGACTGGATAGGGGATTTCCTCTCAGATAGGACACAGTTCGTAGCAATCGATGGTAAGACATCGACTAAAACAGAGGTGATATCGGGCGTTCCACAGGGTAGTGTTATTGGTCCTGTGCTGTTCCTTATTTACATAAACGATTTAGGGGAAAATCTAAGTAGCTCTCTTAGGATCTGAATAAGATATCAGTAAGGTGTAGAAATTGGCAATTGACTCTAAATAATGAGAAGTGTGAAGTCGTCCATATGAGTACGAAAAGAAATCCGTTAAAATTTGTTTACATGATAAATCAACCAAATGTGAAGGCCGTAAACTCCACAAAATACCTAGGAATTACAATTACTTCTGACTTAAATTGGGAAGAACACGTAGATAGTGTCGTGGGAAAGGCGAACCAGAGACTGCGTTTTATTGGCAGAATCCTTCAAAGATGCAACAGAACTACTAAAGAAACTGCGTACACTACGCTTGTCCGTCCTTTTATAGAATATTGCTGCTCAGTGTGGGATCCTTATCAGGTGGGTTTGACGGAGGACATCGAAAGAGTCCAAAGAAGGGCAGCTCGTTTCGTATTGTCACGATACACGGGAGACAGCGTTACGGAAATGATGCAGGATCTGGGATGGAAATCATTACAACAACGGCGCTTATCGCTGCGGCGTGGGCTGCTTACGAAACTCCAATCGCCAACATTCTCCTCCGAATGCAAATCACAATAACATGTGATTCTATTTTATCAAACGCATTGTGTTACATTGAACAAGGTCTGAAATGACAGATAGGCCTATATACAGATTTTACATTTTTTGTAAAAAGTTGAAATTTTTAATGTTTGATGAGTTTATTTATTTCTTAAATTCGGAGATTTGTTCTTAGATTTTCTCTTCACATCCTGAAGCTTGAAAATTTTGCACGATTCACGGCAGGAGTTTCTTTCTTCAGCAACGTTTTCCTATATTTCTTTCCAGGTTGTACTTCAATTAAAATTAGGCGTCCATTTATCTATTTATTTATTTATTTTTGAGTGTTGTTAACTCTGCCATTTATCTTTCTTTACTTTACTTAATTAAGTTATATTACTACTGATATCATTAAAACATTTTGGAGCAAATAAATTGAAATACTGTGTGATAAGTGGTTATGAGAGATGGGTGGCAAAAGGAACATTGGGTGGGGGTCAGGAGGAAAAGTGACAGAACAGCACTTGTGGACACCGGCCACTCGATGGAATACAACAGAACCGGCGGAAATTCTTGCATATACTTCAGCTACTGGGATTGTGTTATCAAGCAACCGACTGAAATAAAACTAGTGGATAACCTGCTGAATAGTAAAGGAGGATTTTGTTTGAATTCAGCATGGAATCCTGCACTCTCACTTGTCCAAAGAAGAGGAAATAAATTAATGTCACCTCACCCTCTGAAAGTGATGATTATTATCGATATTGAAGTTGGTTTTCATCTTTGGGTCGTGTGATGTCACTGCATACTTGCTCCATCGGTATGTGTTGTCTTTCTGTTGAACCAAGATTTTGAACGTCGTTGCTTGTTCCTCGCTCGCTTCAGTATCGACTTCAGAATGGCAGGGTGTACTTCTTCCGAATATCGGCCGACGGCGAGTTTTATACCTGGCTGCAGAGCCGTAACGTTTTTGAATACGCCATACGACGGGAGAAATTAAAGAATCAAGTAGTTATGGAATACAAACGGAGATATCTCTCTCTATTTATCATTATGATTTTCTTATACTTTTTCTATAGTGTTCTTTATATTTGAATTCATGCCTGGGAGAAACGAAGTGATTCTAGAGGGTTGGATACGTTCGACCCTAAAAAGCAACATTATTCAAAGGCCTTTCTGTAACATTCGTTGCAGCCTTATAACCAGTATTTACTCTTAAGAGTTGAAACACGTCCGCTGATTGTATGGTCGTGTTCCATTTTGATTTATTCATTAACCTGAAGTGTTTCTGCGTCATTAATGATTTCTATCTGTGTGTTAATTATTTCATTCTTTTTATCAATGATCAATGCACCATTTTTATATATGTTTGCCCCATATTTATATTTGTTTCCACCGGTGTGTTCATGTGAATTATGAAGGTTGCTCTCAATATTGACTGAGTGCCGTACAATGGCTTACAGTCGCCGCTGGCTTCGTTTGTCGTCAGCGCTGGTGTCTGCTTGATGGCCAGAGACAAGCTTGCTTGGCAAGGTGGCGAGATTGGCGGGATGACCGTGTTCTTAGTGTCGTACCAACCTAATCTTGGAAGAAAGAGGTGACAGGAGACATCTCTGGGAGTGGTTGTAGAGGGAATTGTCTTGGCCAGGTAGCAAGGGTTGGTAAACACTAGTCTCTGAACGCACTCTGCATCGCTTTTAGTAGTCTTGGTTTTTCAGTGATAATTCCTTTGAGTAATTCTTTCGCTATGAGAGGCGAAATGTTTCTTAATTTACAGAACTCGAGTAAATTTAGTCTAAATTTATTATTTGCATTTACATTCCAGTGATGATTGTGTATCCGGTTATGCTCAAGTTAGAACACACATGTCTGGCCTTCAGCCTTCAGCCTTTGTGCGTTTGAATTCCCTTTGTGTTTTTAACTAATGTTTTCGCGTTGTTTCTGTATCTGCGAGTATACCATTTCTCAGATCTTCTGATTAGATTCCGTCTTGACTGTTTTGTATGACCAGCTATGCTTTTGATATTAGCTTCCTTCTGTACAAATTCTTGCATGTGCTTTACTCACTTATTCTAAATTAATTTCTATTTATAAATGCCATGAAATTCGGCGTGGTCACACAACACATGGTACTTAAGAGTAGTGAGTCGCTGCCTCCCCGAACATGAGTTCGTTTAGTGCACAGTGTACTTAAATTAGTGATCAACACACCTGCCATCTTGTCAAGACGCCGCCGACGCCTTGTTTTGCCGCTGCTTTAAAGTTTTCCTTGTGAGTAATGTACCACTAAGCATTATGCGCGTGTCTGTGTATGAATGAATGTGCTTTCACAAACCTATTGTGTGCTTGCAAATTTCCGTCCATGTTACCTCCATATTCATGAAGGGCAGAAACAATTTTATTACAGGCAGTAATTATATGATTTAATTCACTTTTTGTACAAGGTGTGTGCTTAATTTGGTCATCCTCCATTTATTTGCTTCTTAATTTACTGAATAGATAATGATTTTAAAGTATAAAACCTCTGAATATGATTTCATGTTCCCCATCCCATGTCTAATTATCTATTCATTTATTTTTTTATGTTGATTTTGTGTTTGTTAAAACGTTGGTTGCTTCCTTAAAGTGTTAGCAGTTAGATAAATTTGCACATGTACTGTGGCCACTCATAAAGTAATTTAGAGCAGCAGTGAGCGTTTTAACTTACATTTGCAGATCGCAACTGCCCGAGATCTTGCTTATGTTAATAATCAGGCTACTTTCACATGGCCTACCTCTGTTAGGATACGTCATTCTGGCGTCTCCTGATTTTGTTTTTAATGTTTGCTTGCTTCTCTAGATGCCCTCCCGTCCTTTGAATGTTGTGTGTGCGTGTGAATGAGTATAAATCAGAGGCACTAGTGTACTTCTGTTGTGTATTCAGTGCGCATTTCCAGTGCATTTGTTTTCTCTTTCAGTAGTGATCATTTTTCTATGTTCATTTTTGGGGAAATAAGTGTCATGTTTACGCAGTGTGAAACATGGATGCAATTACGACTGCATTGCCTGTGAGAACAAATTTTGCGTGTGAAACTCTTACAGAGGCACCACTTGTTCTGAGCATGTGGGTGGCCAGGAACGTATTGTTTTGGTATTTCATTGTGAATATTGTAACGTGCATATGAATACTTTAACGTGGTTTCGAAAATGAATAGCGTTTCAGTTTCGGCAATTGACACCTGTAGGTGAACCGCTCTTAAGGAGCAAGGGAAAGAAAAGCGTGATAGGTCGCAGGAATTAGATTTGGTGGTGAATGAAAAGCAGCATGTTGCTGTAAATGATGCTGTGAACACGGGAGATGTTTCTCAAACAGAAAATAATCTTTCCTTTGAAAACGATGTACAAAGTGCAGGCAATGGGTCAATTAGAGACGAGCATCTCGCCAGAAACCGCTAGCTGGAGCCTTCTTGTGTTTCGGATTATGGGATTAACACAGCGGCGACCGCGTCTCTGCACGTACCAGGACTATCCGACGCGCTCACCGCCCTTCTCAAATTAATGACCACACAGATTTCCAAACAAATGAGAGAGAGAGATGTCAAAACAGGTCAAAGAACGCTTAGATAAAAGGGACCAATGCATGGCGGAACGTTCTGCTGAAATAGATCAATGGACTGCCGACCGGTTTTGCAAAGTAAAAGAACTGTCAAAACAGGACACTGAACAAATGAGAGAGCAGTCGGGAAAGATTGATGCGCGACTAGACGAAATGAAAGAAGAGGTTGTGAATCAAGAGGTGCATGTATTACAAGAAATGTCTAGCCTCTGTGAGCAACTGGCTGAGTAAGTCAGCAGGAACAGCGCGGATTCAGAAACCATAAAATCACACATTGAAAGCATGGAGACGCGGATCGGTGGTCTTGCCGAACACTTCGAAACCGTTGATTCGCATGTCGACGACGCTCTCATTCAGGTGAAAACCATGCGTGAACACGTCGAAAAACACGTAGAAATGGTTAAAATCACTATTGGTGCGGTTTCTGGCCGCGTCGATGTTGTGACCAATGCAGGTATTAGTGTGCTGACCGCGCTGGACGATGTCGTGCAGAGGATTGCACAGGTCGAATTAAACCCTGTGCAGCCCTTAAACGAAAATTGGAACCACGCTGACAAACCGTGTGTGCATGTGGCGCAGCAGCAACAGGTACCTGCATGCAATAACAGCCGTTTGACGCGCAACACTTGTAGCATCCGTAACAGGAGTGCGGGGCCCGATTCCGATTCTGCTTTTGAGGACGAGAGTAGGCCTCACTGGGAAAGCTCGAGCCATGCTCAAAATAGGACCACACGTTGTAATCGCAACCCAGCACTGGGCTTCGATTACAACCACTTTCTAACGATCCACAAATTTGAAGTATTCTAGAACACGCCTGATGGAATACATCCACAGGCATGGGTAGACCAATTTGACTTCTCTCTTCCGCCGAACTGGCCCGAAGGCCATAAAATTGAGTTCGTGTGCGGACACCTGGAAGGCGAACCTGCGACACGAAAGGGGTCGTTCCTGAGGTATGGCGAAAGCTGTGAGAGCTTAAAAGCTGTGTGTGTGTTTTAGGTGTTGAACCTATCGTTAAATCAGACAACAAATTGTTCATTAACAGAGGAATTTGGTTTAATTATGGCCTTTATATTGATGTATATACTGTTAAATAAGAAACAGAGCATTAAAGTGATTATGTGCGCAACGGATCTTTTAACAAAACAACTGTGGCAAGTCACCATATACTATACTATACAATACTGACTATACTCAAAAATTTTGACTGCGAGAAAGATATTAAAAAACCACAAACCACTTTCTTAATGTTTAACTGCGAGAATTTTATGCAGATCAGTACCTGATTATTAAATTTAGTATCATAATCAATTAACTGTAGTGTTGCATGACAATCATTTACTATGGCACAAATGACGAAGTCTGTTCAACAAGATTACCAAAATAAATACTGCACTTTAAATCCATAAATAACTAATTATCAAATGAAGGAAGTAGGTTAATCTTCTAACTACGTAAATGAAACAGGAAAGAAAGGTCAACTTTGTTACTTATTATTAATAATCACCATTACATTACCTACATAATACAACTTTTTCCTAATGACATCAAATGCAATTACCTTCATTCCAGCGGTGGTACAACGTTTTCATAGTAATAAAAATACAATATATATTCCAAATACAATCAAATCAACTTGCTGGCACAGCAGCTGGCACACATATCGATACACACAGTAGAAGCAATATTATACATTTTCTTGCAAGCAAGTTACTCGACACAAAACAGGAGTCACAATATTAAACATTTTCTTACAATTTTTTTGTATGGACGCGTTTCAAGCTTCCGCCAATACTTTTTGGCTTCATACTGGTCAGAGATTCAGCAGGAACGCGTGCGCCGCAACATAAAAATGATGGCACCCTTCGGACAGTCGAACTTTGGCAGTCTGGCCGAGTTTTTTCAGGACATGTTAAATAAGAACTATTATTTGACCAACCCCTATCTGGTACCTGAATTCATTAGAATTTGTTTGGGTAAGCTGTTGTGACGTCTGCGCAACGCCCTCTTAGCAGGAAGATGCAAAGATGACGTGGAGCAGTTTCAAGCCCTCATAGAAGATCTATATTTTGCTTATGACTCCCCGCAGAATAACTTTCCTGTCAAATAGGGAAAGGAGAATAATAATAATAATAATCAAAATCAGGCACCAGAGAAGGAGCAAAATAATGGTTCTAGTCGGCAGTCCTGGGGAAACGGCTAACGACCCCAGCCAAAGGGCAATGGCACAATCAAAATGAAAACAGGTACAAAAGTGACTTCCGCAGAAAGAAAAAGCGCAAGTGGGGGAACGGCAACATCTGGCACGCCGATAATAAAGAACCGCGGCATGAAAATTTCAAGCACATTCACTGGGAACGGCCGAACACGCCACCACAGAGTGTGGAAGGGCATCCGCCCAGTCCCAAGCACAACAAAAAGCCAGATGCGCAACCCGGATCTTCGATGTCAAAATAATGATGTACTTACTAGGTTCCTCCCTGCTCGTGGTATGACAACGAACAGGAGACGGAACATGTCAGACGGAAAAAGTTTGACGACGCAACGGCAGTCCTCTTAAAGAAGGATCCTGTGCGTATATATTTTTCTTGTGTATTTATTACAGGTTACTGGCACATGTTTTTATTGTGTATCTTGTGTATGTCTCCCACTGCTTGCTGGCGTTACGGAACGCGCCAACAACGTGTTGCATAGGACATGCATTTGCAGTTGCGTATTTTGTATATGTTTTCCACTGTTTTTCGGCGTTAAACATCACGCCGAGAAAGTGTCGCATAGAAGATGCATTTACGATTGTGTATTTCTGTATGTGTTCCTCTGTTTTACGGCGTTAAAGAGCTCGCCGACAACGTGTCGCATAGAAGATGCATTCACAATTGTGTATTTTCGGTATGTTTTTCACTATTTTTCGGCGTTAAAGAACGCGCCGACAATGTGTCACGTCGAAAACACATTTGTAATATGTGGTATCCTGCATATGAATATATGCAGCGCTGGGGGAGATCAGCTTTGTTCTGTACAATCAGGTGGCGCATGAGGCATGCTGATTCGGTGCACACACTTAAATGTTTTGGAACCGTCAGTACTGGCAGCTCCGCTAAACAGAAGTTTGATTGCTACTTTACCACGGAGCACCTGTGTAATGGGAAAATTTACGTTAATTTTCAGTCGTTCGTGCGTGTTATTCCACTGTTGCACCAGATATGTGATCTAAGTGCAATTATAATCAAAACAAAGTGTATATTTTAGGGTGTACCTTTCTGTTCAGCTGTGCTACCTAAATTTGATGTTTTAGGTTGTATTGATGTCCAGTACCGTCAGTGAGTGAATGGGAAAGGCATGGTCCTCCAGATCAGGGAGGACGGTAATTGGTACTGCCACAGCCAGTATGTGTGCGCTCCATGTCCTTGAAACTGCCAATGTGTTGCCTTTTGTAAGTCACCGAACAAACGGGTTAGCCATTGGTGAAGCATAGAGGGTGTATTGGAACATGTTGTGTATAATTGGGACAAGGGTTTTTAATGCAAACTGGATGGCGTGTCTAATTTACCGATTAATTAATCAAAACGTAACGCAAGCTTTAACATGACGGACTTGACTGTGTGCATCCCTAATGAGCTGGTCGTGGTGGCCGAGCAGTCTGCAGCGCGGTAATCATGGCCGCTGCGGTTCGAATCCCTCCTCGGGGTGGATGTTTGTGCCGTCTTTAGTATAAGCTAGTTCATAAGTAGTTTGTAGGTTTAGGGTCTGATGAACCCCTAATTAAGTCCCATATGCTCTACAAACATTTGAACATTTTGAACATCCCTAACGGAATTTTCCCCATTGTATTTTTTCGCGGGAATCTGTGTTTTGCGCAATATATTAAATGAGAAGGGCGTACTGAAGAAACTACCTTACCAGCCCCACTTGAATTTTGGAGGCGAGAAAAAGTACACAGCCCAGTGTACAAGGTCGAGCCCAAGATTAATGCGACAACAGTGTGAGGCGAGTACCAGAATTTGGAAAACTATGAGCAATACAAATTAGGGATATGTACCATAATCACTTTCTATTGTAAATTTTGCTGGGACAAAGGTAACATGTTTAATTTTATGATATTCATTCATTTTGTAATATGAGTCTTGAACTAGTGCATCTAGTAACTAGTGTGTGTGTTTTGAGTTATATTTTTAGGCCATTTTGTAGTTCAAATGTCTGACTTAATTAACTGTGTTCCATTTTCTTTATTGTTACAGGTGTTTATGTATTTTCTTTTCTTGTATTGTTTTAGTGTTTCTCTGATTATAGGTGTATCGTGCTCTCGGTTATTTCTGATCATACTGGTTATTAAATGTGGGCTATCTGTATGATTAATGGTTCACTTTACAGCTCTTACTCTTTTCCTAAAGCATCAAAGACCTTGTATCAGTAATATTTGTCAGGATGGGCAGTCACTCTTAGTTTAACACAAGAAATATTCATATTATTATTTATTTGTTACTAATCACATTTGTGGGACGTGAATTCTCTTGGCTCAGAGGTTCAGAGGTTGAAAAGAGACAGCATTGAAGCAGATAGCTTTTTATTTAAAAATAGACATAATACTTCTGGTAATTTCCTTACATTTAGTTATTCTCTTACTCGAAGGCAGCGGATGCCGGCGGTCCGGATACGCGTAGGCAGCAGCAGCGGCGACGCGACGCGGCGCGTGTCTTTATTCAGTAGTTCGCGTTCCCCGTCGTGATTACTGCCAGTACCTCATGTAGGCGTCCGTAACTCTTCAGGCTTCGTGGCCCGTGTGGGTGAGTGCGTCGTCCATCGAAGGGGCAGTGTTGGGCGCTGGCGGCGTCGAACCGACGACCCCTGGGCTCCTCTCCCGCAGTGGTCGATTATAGACTAAATCTCACAGGTCAGCTATCGAGAGGCCACAGTCCCATCGTCCTCTCAGCTGACTGGGTGCCCCGTAAGTTTTCTTTAATTCTTCTTCCGTTCTTGCGACTGCTCGCCTAGTTCATTCTTCCGATGTCGGTTGCGTGATCGGCCGGAATGGTGCCGAACTTCAGTTGTGCTGGAGCAACGAATGAATGACCCCCTCTGCTCCAATTGTCCAGGTATTTATTGGTTCACGTAGGTCTCTGTCACGTGGAAAAATTTCCAGAATGTTCGGTCACGCCGAGAGTCGCTAGCCGGTCACGTTCTTCCAAAACTGCCAAAACGTGTAACCTTGTCACGTGTGGGAGCCTTAAACTCGTGCGGCGATGGATTGCTGAAATGTTAGTCACGTTTCCCTGGAGAGGTAACTGTACTGGCCTTGTGACGGTTTCAAACTGTTGACGTTATGCATTCTTCTTGGTCACGTTTCGCTATTCTTACTGCTCGTGAGATGGCTGGCCGATGACCGCTAGAGCTGATTCGTCAACTTCGCGATTTCTCGAACACGTGAGCCATGGCTGCACGGCGCCGTCGGAATGTGCTGCGCGGTGATCTGATTTGTGTTAGACTTTACATTTCCACTTTAATAGGTTATTCGGTTTTCATTACTAAAACACTTATAATCACTAATTACCCTTACATAGAATTAGGATGTCAATTTATCCATTTATCAACTGTGTTTTATTTTATTTATTGTTCCAGGTGTTGGTGTATTTTCATGTCTTGTTTTAGTGTTTCTCTGATTGTAGGATTAGGATGTCTTTTTATCCATTTATTCAAATACCAAGGTTACTGTGTATTTTGACATTTTGAAGGGAGAATGTTCTTAGGAATCGAAGGACCGCTGGAGCAGTCATTGCAGTCTGATGCTGCTGCTCCAAATGTGCAGTAAGCGGGTGGAGTGCCACCAATCATAATAAATTGTCATTAGATTAAGTAGCGCGAGCTGAGCTTGGTGGCAGGTCAATTTAATTTGATATTATGAATATGTATTGCAGCGCCGCGCCAATTTGCGTCTGCTATCTGCACATTGCCAATGTTTTTGTTTCCTGCCGGCGCCCCCTTGTGAGTGTGACTGCGGGTGCGTCTCTCTCCGACTGTGGCCACAGCATCAGCACTATTAAATTAGCTTTGTTTAACTCCCTATGTTAGTATTAGGAAAATTTCTTAAACATTTCTCATATGTTAGAACTTTTGTTAGATAAGTGTGGGTCACGAATAATGTAGTTTATTTACGCTTGTATAAATTACCTTAACCCATTAATGCCCATGGTATGTTATATCATACTAGTGTTTTTTTGTATTGTTACCATTAAATAGAAATATCTAGGTATTTTACAGTTGTTCCTCTGTACAGTCATTGAGTTCCACTCCACAACAATAGCAGTTTTCGGTGACGTAACAATACCATTATTGTGCAGTTAGCCGTTTCCTCTTAGTGCAACTTTGAACTGGCAAGTTCATGTGTGACAGGTAAGAATTGTATTTTATGCTGCAACTGCTTTTACTGATATAAATGCTGGGCATACTGTTTTAGTATTAACACAGAATAACAATTGAGCATCATGTTTTTTCTACCTGTAAAACCTTTTATCTAGGCTTATATAATAGACTGTTTGTTGTATGATATATCATACAATGGGAAACTAGCACTAATTTTAAATGTGATTCAGGAAACATATATTTTTCTTCTAATCAAATAACAAATGCAGTTGTCTCTTGAGGTAATTTTGCTAGATTCTTAGTTAGTATATTTTATCGCTAGGTCACATAAATACTATTATAATACGACAATCACCGCGATGCAGAAGAAATTCTGAAACTACTTGAGAATCTCAGTGATGATGATAGTCTCTGCGGTGAAACAGATCGAGCTGATGCGCTGGTTTTAGTCTTTCTTCCATCACATGATGGAAATATTCCCACTGTTTTCAATGAAGAATTTATGGTGTACATTTGTAAAGAAACAATGAAATATGCTGCTCAGAAAGGATATTTAGAATTTAAACTTTTAGTTGATGAGCTATACAAATATTTTGGAATCATTCTTTCTTGTTACAATCCAGTCCCTTTCAGATGAAAGTATTGGGAGACAGGAGCAGATAATTACAATTACCTTGTAAGTAATTCATTCAGCAGAAATAGGTTTGAGCCAATCAATCGCTTTCTGAATTTCGATGATAATACAGCTATAGATCCAAGTAATAAAACTTAAAAAAGTGATCTACTTTTGTAACAGCTTAATATCATGTTTCTGCAACGTTTCCTGCCACTAGGACGTTCGTTCTCTTTAGATGAAGCTATGGAACCCTACTATGGACATAGCAGGTTGAAACAATTCATATGGGGAAAACCAATTCGTTATGGTTGCAAGTTATGGTGCCTTGCAACATCTGAGGGCTATGTTGTGAAGTTGAGAGAGCATATTGCTGTCGGTGGCAAAGAAGAAAAACATTAGAAACTTCAATTACAGAAAAATTCTTCCTCCTAATTCTGTTGTCGTTGTTAAAAGCTATTCGAACACTCTGTCGCTCATGGAAATAATACGCAAACAAGAATTACACTGCATTGGCAATATCGAATAAGACAGAATTGAGAAAGCACCACTGAAGCCTCAAGACGAACACTTTACTCTGCTAAGGTAGCATGTCAGCAGCCAGGACACATTAGCAACAAATCTACAAATGAATGGCTGCCTTACCAAGAGGACGTGCAAGAGATGGAGGAAAGCACACGAAAGCATGTAACTGTGCCTCAAGCAACCTTAGTACAACTCTACAACAAATGGATGTGAGGTGTTGATCTTTTCGATAAACTGCGAGGTCTGTATGGAACTAGGATCCGCTCCAAGAAATGGTACTGGCCTCTTGTTAGATGCTGCCTTGATGGTAACTTCGTCAACATGTGGAATGGAATGTTGCTCTTCAAAATGATTCTTGTTTTTTGCTATATCACAGGTAAAAATCGTTCAAAATATCGTTTATACAATGCTATGCTGTACTAAATCCAATTAGTTTCTATTTTCTCAACACAATTAACGACTTGTTTGTGTATTTGAAAAGTAGTAATGTATCAGTTTTCATTAACAAAATTAGATCCAACATCGTTTCCTTGATACATTAAAATGATATTTCGCTAGTGAATTGCAAATGTTAATCTCACCGTATGTTTAATCATATGCGAAATAAAATAATGTTTGACTTAAAAAATGATGTTTTAGTAATTGCTTAATGTTACTATCCTTAAAAGACCTCCATTGACTTAAATTCATCAAAATAAAAACAAAAAATAGTTTTGGGCATTAATGGGTTAATGTTTCCACCTATTTGATTGTAAATTATCTGTGTAATTTTTGTATTTATATGTTGTGACGATTGTGAGTGTTAGGTTGCACCAGCGAAATGAACACTGCTGGGCAACGAAATTTGTGTCAAAAAAAGTGTTATCTAAGGGTCAAGGAAAAAATTCATGCACGCCACACTGCCATGAGGAATGTGTGCCAGCGTCCTCCATCGCCGACCGACGTCGCGAGAACAGAGTGCGCCAATGGGTTCTCACCTTCTGTGTCATGCGGCTAACCATGACCCAGCCTCCGGTTGTCAGGATCAGTGGTTGTGCCAGCAGCCCCAGCCACATGGGCGGCTGAATTCCAGGCCGCCGGCCGCGGTGGCCGAGGGGACTGAGGCGCTCCAGTCACGGTCTGCAGGGCCACTACGGTCGGGGGTTCGAATCCCCCCTCGGGCATGGATATTTGTGCCGTCCTTAGGATTAGATAGTTCATAAGTAGTTTGTAAGTTTAGGGACTGATGACCCCATAGTTAAGTCCCATAAGCTATACAAACATTTGAATTCCAGGCCGCTGACATAACGCGGACTGCAGGGCTGTCCACGCAACGCTTCCGGGGTCATTGTCAACAGTGGGCTGCCTCACCACCACCACCTCCCCAAGAGACCGACAGGAGCTGTCAGCGTCGGTAGCGCTGGTCCGGCCCCACAGCAGAGGATGTCGTGTCCGGTGCGTCATCGCCCCGCGTGTGCTGATGGTGGTGGGCAACGCCCCCTGATACAGCCTTCACCTGCAGCCAGCAACTTCTGGAGGCGAGGTAGCCGCTGGTCCGGCAGCCGACACGCACCCTGCTGAACGACACTCAGTGAGACCAGCGAGCATTCCTAATCTTTGGTTTCTCCTTGGATGTAGGAACCTCACAAATACTATGCCATAAAGGCATGGCTATGCCTCTTGTAATCCCTCGACATCGAGGGTGCTTGCAAAGTTCCTCTTCCTCTGTGCCTAAAGTATGATGATCGATCCGAACATTGGCACTGAGACACAGATAAAGAGACGTCGGCGAGGCGAGGTGCACCTGGAGCTGGAAAGAGGGACACTCAACTTCGACCATGGACATAGAACCACAACTTGGCAGTTTGTTTGCAGCTGACGCCATCATTTACCGTCTAGTAAAATCATCTGATGATCAAAACCAACTGCAGAACGATCTGAATAAGATATCAGTATGGTGTACAAATTGGCAATTGACTCTAAATAATGAGAAGTGTTAAGACGTCCACATGAGTACGAAAAGAAATCCGTTAAACTTTGTTTACAAGATAAATCAATCAAATGTGAAGGCCGTAAACTCCACAAAATACCTAGGAATTACTATTACTTCAGTCTTAAATTGGAAAGAACACGTAGGTAATATCGTGGGAAAGGCGAACCAGAGACTGCGTTTTATTGGCAGAACCCTTAAAACATACAACAGAACTACAACAGAACCTGCATACACTACGATTGTCCGTCCATTTTTGGAGTATTGCAGCCCAGAGTGGGATCCTTATCAGGTGGGTTTGATGGAGGACATCGAAAGAGTCCAAAGAAGGGCAGCTCGTTTCGTATTTTCACGATACAGGGGAGACAGTGTTACGGAATTGATACAGGATCTGGGATGGGAATCATTACAACAACGGCGCTTATCGCTGCGGCGTGGACTACTTGCGAAACTCCAATCGCCAACATTCTCAATGATGCGGATTTACCGGAGGGTGTTGCCAAGAAACTGCTACCTCAAGATCCGGTACCCCCAAGACTTTATGGTCTCCCTAAGGTTCACAACGATTGGGTGCCGTTACGTCGCATTGTCAGCAACATCATATTTGTTGGCCAAATACTTGACGGGAATGTTAAGTCCATATGTGGGTAAATGCCCTCTTCATATCCGTAATTCCGTGGATTTTGTTAAACGCCTTAACAGCTTCAGGCTGGATGTGTCAGATATCATGGTGAGTTTTGACGTCGTTTCGTTGTTTACGAGAGTGCCCCTTCGAGAGTCACTAGATTAGATTGGTCAGAAGTTTGACGAGAAGACCACCGAACTTTTTAGGCATGTCTTGACCTCCACGTATTTTCTTTTCCATGGCGAATACTACGAAAAAACGGAGGGAGTCGCCATGGGTAGCCCACTCTCCCCTGTGGTCGCAAATTTGTACTTGGAGAATTTCGAGGAGGAATCCCTGGCATCATCTGAATTGAAAACCTACTTGGTTTTTCCGTTACGTGGACGACACTTTCGTCATCTGGCCACATGGTATGGATAAACTCCTCGACTTCTTTACACATCTGAACTCCATACACCCCAACATCAAATTCACTATGGAGACTGAAACGGAGGGTAAATTGCCGTTCCTTGACGTCTTGGTCAAGAGAAGAGCTGATGGCACCCTGGGTCATGGTGTGTATCGGAAGACAACGCACACTGATCTGTATTTACACGCAGACAGCTGTCACCACACTTCCCAGAGGAATGGGGTACTTAAAACTCTAGTACATAGGGCGCTCACTATCTCCTACGCAGATAGTTTACTCCAGGAATTGGAACATCTGAGAACTGTATTCCGAAAAAATGGGTACTCAGAGTCGCAGATTCAGCGGGCTCTCCGCCAAATCACTACAGCACCACCTGTGGAAACGGATGAAAACACGGGGGAGAATGTAGGCCAAAACAGTCTTGGTCTAACCCGCCACTGCCCGCACCGAAACTAAGTTTATTCCATATACCGGCGCACTCTCGGGGAAGGTCGCCAGCATTTTGAAAAAAAAAAAAAAAAAAAAAGAAAAAAAAAAGGTTGGAACTGTCTTTGTCCGCCGAATACAATTCGTGCACTGGTGGGAAGCGCAAAAGATGATCTCTGTTTGAGGAAGGCCGGCGTGTACCAGATTCCGTGTCAGTGTGGCAAGTCGTATATTGGACAGACGATGCCTAACGTCGAGGATCGATGCGTTGAACACCAGAGGCACACACGATTGATGTATCCAAGCAAGTCGGCGGTCGCTGAACATTGTTTGTCGGAGAATCACGCGATGGAATATGAACGCACTAGGATTCTGGTACAGACGTCGAGCTACTGGGACTGCGTCGTTAGAGAGGCCATTGAAATTCGCACAAATGACGACGTCATAAACCGTGACTGTGGCTATAATCTTAGCAAAGCTTGGGAACTAGCGATTGGGTTAATTAAGAGTAAATCTAGCAAACGTAACGAAGTGACGACCACGGTGGACAGAGCCTTCACATCGACGTCATCTCAGACGCTGTCGCAATCGGTTCCACTGCGCGACCGCGGCGCGGGTCGCGGACCACGAAGGGATGGCTCCATGGGCCGAGGGTATTTAAATTGCCCGCTATCGGGCTAGAACCCAGTTCCCTTCGAGCCGCCGTAGCGTGCGGATATCCGTGCCGACGCGTTTCCAGGAGCTCAGTCCGTCAGTACACCTGATGATGGCGACATGTATGATCGCCGAAATATTGTGCCCGTTGGACACTATAGACTGGCAGTACACCCGTGTATATTTTGATTATCAAATACGCCAGGAGAAACTCAAGAATCACAAGTTTGAAGGTACTAGCCAGCCGCGATGGCCGAGGGGACTGCGGCGCGCCAGTCACGGTCTGCACAGCCAATACGGTCGGGGGTTCGAATCCTCCCTCGGGCATGGATATTTGTGCCGTCCTTAGTATTAGCTAGTTCATAAGTAGTTTGTAAGTTTAGGGACTGATGACCACGTAGTTAAGTCCCATAAGCTCTAGAAACAGTTTTGTTAAGGAACTACATTCATTGGTATGTAAAATATGTCGTGAATATAATGTGTATATGTCGTAATAAATTGTAATTCTTGGGTGATTGGATTAATTTTTGTTAACTTAATTCTTTATCAACCCATACCTCATGAACTATGTGTCGTACTATGTTACGATTTGTAAGTTACAATCAGTGTATGTCTGTTAAATGTCTTTAAAAGAGATTTGTTGTATAGCTCCAGTAACGTCATGTCAAATTCCGTAGTTTTACTGCATGAATAAAGGAGAAGTGGTTAATTTTTCTTTCATCATTTTGCTGAGTTTGTCAGCGAGAAAATGTTTTATAAGGAATTTTTACAAGGTATGAAGGTTGTTGCAAGTCGCTAAGTGCTCTCATTCTTGAGTAGTGGTTAAATCCCCTAATTCACGCGTCACATGAGAAGGCAGGTTTTTATGACCCTCACTGTTTGATGGCGCCATATCTCTTGAACTTTATATACTCGTAGTGATTACTTACTGATGGTAAAGAATATTCGTAAAAAGTGTGGTTGAAATCGGTGTCTTAGTTTTGGAGGAGCTGTGGAACACTGACACGTCACATGACACAATTTCCCGCATTTAATAATTTGTGACGTCATATCTCTTGAAATATGTGTCGTGGGTGGTTTTTATTACATAGCGATTTTTGTCTGATGGTAAGAGATATGTGCACTAGGCTTGGTTGGAATCTGTCCAGTAGGGGATGTAGAACACATACAGACACACACACAAACACACACTCATATCTAAAACATTTCTATAATAAGTGTACAGTGTATGTGACCTATCAGTGATACACAAATGAATAAATCCAGGTACAGTATTTGTTTATTTTCACGAAAGTACAGTTAAAATTAAGGAAACCTATTGCATATTGTGCTCAAAAGCACTAGATATATGGAAATAAGATTATACGGGGCTCGCTTAGAAAGTAATACCTCTTATTGTTTTCTGGTGTCTTTGGATGTTCACTGCAGGCGTTGCTGGTGTAGTGTTAACGCGGAGACTTTCCTTTTCTTTTTTCAGGTAGTTCCGTTGTCGTGTGATAGTTGGCACCAGCAGAGAGATGTTTCAAATTGGAGTCTTAATATGGACACGTGTATAACACAGCGATGTGTGATTAAATCCCTCACTGTTGAAGTAACTGCTTCCACAGAAGTCCATCAACGTTTCCTAAATTTGAATGGAGGCAATACGATAAATGTGAGCTATATGAAGTGTGTGTTAACGTATCGTAAAATGGTGAAAAGGGTATTCATGGCAAGCCACAGGGCCCGGTCGACCCTGAACTGATGTGATCCCTGTCAATGAAGAGCGTCTGGAACTCATCCGTGCTGATCGGCTGATAACGGCCAGAGAATTGGGGACGAACCTGAATGTCGGCTGCAATGGAAACAATGTTGGATCATCCCGATCGCCACAAACTGTGTGGGATCCCGTAGATGCTCACAAAAGAACAAAAACTTGATCGGATGTAAATATTTCTTGACCTTCTGGACCAATATTAAGCTGAAGATGACAATTATCTGAATAAAATAGTCACCATAGATAAGGCGTGGTGTCACCACCGTACATTGTAAGAAAGGGGTTAGCCTCAGCTGCTTCTGAGTTTTACAAGCACAACATGTAGACTCTTTTTCATCATTGACAAATGACGTAACTAATGGTCATGACTATGTGGAAAACTGACAGTCTATAACTGGAATATTACTGTACGTAGCTGGGCAGTTATGATTTATGTATCGCTTGTAGTTTCCATGAATAAAAATACCAGGCATTTCTTTCCGTACGACCCTTGTAACGTTCACTAATTACTTTCATTCCCAAGTAGTGTATGAATTAAGTCTCGTTATTCTTATGTCACACAATACGCCAATTTTTTGTAACGTTGCTTGTGGATATTTTTTACGACCATAACGATTGCGTCCTGACGGCAAAGAATATTGGTACCAAGTTTATGTTAAACGTTAGATAGCTTCAGATGACATACGTTCCTTCTAATCGTACCGGCAACAATTTGTTGTAACAAAAGATAGTTTTGTGGTTTTGATCTTCTAGATCTTAGCAGAATGCTAAGTGTGTACCCTTTCTCGACTTTCTCCTATTACTATATATGATGGTGCACCCTACAAAATGTTCAAATTACATAGCAGAGTGTTGTTTACGGTTGTTTCTTGTACTTTATTTCCTCTTGCATGCTTTAAATATTAAATTCCACTTTACTTACATCAATAATACAGCATCTGGGAAGGATTTTCACACGTGTTTCTTATTTTGAGTGCGTATTTGATTCAATAATACTAAAATTTTGGCCTAATTATTGTTACTGATTCTTCTTTACATCCAGTCACGGTCTGCACGGTCACTACGGTCGGGGGTTCGAATCCCCCCTCGGGCATTGATATTTGTGCCGTCCTAGTTAGTAAGTAGTTCATAAGTAGTTTGTAAGTTTAGGGACTGATGACCCCGTAGTTAAGTCCCATAGACTATACAAACATTTGAACATTTTTTCTTTTTTACACATTTCAAATAACTACGAAGAGAAGTATGTAGGGGAAGTTGACGAGGAGTTTAAGATGACGAATTTTGAATTTCTCCGATAAATCTACAGATTGTTTAACGTGCACTATGGTACCGCTTCCTTAGCTTGCTCTGCAGTCGTGTCTCTTACAATAGAACTACTGGATCATTTTGTTTTGTTGAAAACAGAGGACAGGAAGTTGATGCTGTTTTTGTTACAAATTTTCCTTTCGGTTTAAATTTATTTCATGCAAGTAATAGTTGTTTATTAATGAATATCAGTTGATTCCTCTTAAATCTTGTGGATTTACTGATGTCTTAATAATGGTTTAACGAGTTTATTGTGTAATACTGTGTGCATATATAAGTCTGAATCCAAACTGTCGACTCCGGTTAAGATGACGAATTATGCAGTAAGGATGACATGGTGACAGAAATAGAGCAAGGAATCATTGAAAGAGGCAATGCAGCGTGTAATGAATGGTAAGTCGATGAAGTAGGCTCTGCTCAGTGTGCGGGAATAAATTACAGGGATGCAAAGTAGAAATGTTTTATCTGTGTCTCTTTTCATAAGTAGATTAGCATCAATAAAAGTCGCATTATCTAAATAAAATATTCATTTCGTCATCTTACCCTACCTGTTGGGCAAGTCGACGAATGGTACTGTCACTAACAAAAATAGGTCTAGCTAAAGAATCTTCCGTCTTAGGAAAAGTTTATGAGCTTTATTACAAAGGAGATACACGAGACAATCTTTTTACCATATATAAAATATCTGATTTCGACGTAAGAGCCAGAAAAAAATAATAAACGTTAATGTCGCCATCTTACCCGACATTCCCCTATGTCTGTGGTCCAAGCTTATCTGTTTGCTGCGTTTGAAGGAAGCTAGATATTACGTATCAGAGCCGTTCTCGACGTCAACTGCTATTCCACATCTGCATCCATATTCCGCAAGCCACCTAACGGTGTTATCGGATGGCCTTTGGGTCCCACTGTCACTGCCTCTTCCTACGCCAGTCACGTCAGATTGGTGGGAAGAAGGTTAACGGTAAGCCTTTTTATGGGCCCTAATCTTCTTAATTTACCTTTTTGATTGTTTTCTGAGGTAGTCGAAGAAGGAAATAAATACTGATTGATTCTTCGATATACATATGTGTGAAATACTCGCAAGGAGACCACATAGGTATCGGATTTTAGAATTTTTTTATATTTATGGTATGCGAAGTTATAATCTCAAATAACAATCAGCCAAAGCCATTTGATGCAACTCTAAAAAATTCTCGAGAAATTCGAATTTGACATTTTTGCAAGTACACGTAAGTATCAACAATTAAAACATCAGCAGCATCTGTCGGTAAAGCTAAGGTGGCAGCGTTCTGGCTTCACAACCATAGAATCGGTGGTTGGAATCCCACTGTGACGGATTTTTTTCCTTTTCAAATTCAGTTATATATAACATTTTAGGAATTCTATTACCACGTCTTCTGTCAGTTTCTGTTTATGTGTATGTAGACAAACTGAACACCTTGTCGTCACCTAAAGCGATGATTGAATAGGTTAGCTGCTTTAGAGCCATTTATAGCTATGGAGGTGTCTTTCCAAAACAGCGTTGTAGCTCTTCACAAACTGAACCATCAAAGACTACCGTCGTCAACTAATATTGAAGCCAATACTTCAAAAATATGTTTTCTCGATCGAAACCATAATTATTCAAGGACATTTTATAAAATATATAAAATTATGAATAAACAATAAAAGTACATTTTTGTAAAAATTACCATCAGATATTAAAATTATGTAAGTAATCGTACAAAACGACAAAAAAAAAAAAAAAAAAAAAAAAAAGGTTCCGGCATGATTCGAACCATCGACCATATGGTTACAAAGCCTAGATGCTACCACCTTAGCTACACCGACAGATGCTGCTAATGTTTTAATTATTGATACTTCCGTGTACTTGCAAAAATTTCAAATTAGATTTTCTCGAGAGTTTTTTAGAGTTGCTATATAGAGAAATTCTAAAATCCTATACCCATGTGGTCTCCTTGTCAGTGTGATTTCTCCACAGGTTTATTCCAGTTTCCAAAATGTACAGTTTCCAAACTGTACAACTTCCACAACTACTGAAAAGCAAATTTACAGAATCAATCTTCCCGTGGTGCTGTAGGCGTTGGGTCTGTTCCAGCGACGTATTCTCTGATGATCATGTGACTCTTCTTCTTCCGGAATGCTTGCGGTATTGCAGCTCGATGTGAATTATCGCGAAAATCTGTCATACGATATGACAGTTTTCACACCTCTTCTAAAACTAAAACACCGATTTCAACCACGTTTGTTACAAATCATTTTTACCATCAGTTTATGAACCGGTCTGGATGACCTTGTACAGGTGGCGTTGCCCAGTTCGAGAGCAGGCGGACTGCTATAAAGAGCCTCAGTCTGCAGATCAGCATCTGTGAAAATGAGAGGACAGTAAGTTCCTGTACATTCTGTTTATGTTCTTGCAGCCCGCGTTTGTCATCAGAGGTTGCTATAGGCAGAGGGTAGGTTTCCCTCCCAAGTCAGGTGTGTAGCGATACAGCCAACTGTTAAATACTTCCGTACCTAGCTGTACATATATTTCTCCCTGGGGAAAGGGGGAGGGGCTGGTTAGGCATCGACAGTATCTACGTCCAAGTCTAAGACAGCCCCGTGGAAGAGGCCAGTTGCCCGACGGAAAGGTGCTGCGTGGTGCCCCTGATGGGTAGAGCGGCGGCGAGGTAGCACCTGTGCAGGCGGTATCTGAGGACTCAATGGCCTTTGTAAGCCTGCGTCCCGAAAGAAGGGTTATGTTGAACACGGGGGCGAAGGATAAACAGTGGGAGCCAACCTTCTCTGGAGTCAGAACTCCGGGTCCACACTAAGGAGCCAAGAAGAATTATGAATGTACCTGAAAGAACCCTAGGCTTGGGTGCAGTTGAGAGGAGGTGGAGAAGTGTTCGGGGTTGGTAGCCATGCAGATTCTCAATTGGGCTGTGCGAACCAGTCGGCGTGGACCTGTAAGTTCTCTATAAAAGTGTTATGGCTTCGTAAATTGAACGCTATCGGATGTATTTTCTGGGTCTTAAAGTTCCGAACTACATGTACCGCCTTCTCATTCGACTGCGGGTGTAAGGCTGGGGAGGGGGTAGGCGGAGTAAGGATGCGTTGTATGTATTTTTGGAGCAGAAAGTGGCAAACACGTGACTCCTAAATTGCTATCCATTGTCTGCGGCTATAGTGGTCGGACGCGCTTCCAAGGAAAAAAATTTACTAGGACACAGATGATAACTTTACATGTGATGGAAGAAAACAGACAATAAAAGAAAAACCAGATTGGGCGTCCGTGACGACGAACCACAGTTTTCCAAGGAAAGGACCAGCAAAATCGAGTTGGAGACGCACCCATGGGCTTGTGGTGGCGGGCGAGAACAGGTAGGATTGGGATGAACGGGGGAGTTGTTGGACACCTGTTGCACAGCGCCGGACCATAACCGTGACGTCCGCTGTTAGGCCAATCCATAATATATACATGCGAGCCAACGCCTTGGTTCATGCAATGCCCCAGAGTCCCTGGTGTAGTAGGCGGAGAACTGTGGTGTGGTGCGTAGTGTCTTAGGTACCACCCTCGTGATGGCATGTCGGGGTCCACCCTCAGGAGGACACTGCCAGAGATGGACAGCTGGTGCCGGATAAAGAACCTCATATGTTCCTGTGACTCAGTTGGACCTGACCACAAGTGTCGCACACGGTGATGGGGAACGCCTGGAGGGCGTCCTGTATACCTTGGTCCACCTGTAAGATCAGAATTTCAGATGAATCGAACACCAGGCGTTGGCGTTGGCATGGAAGCAAATTAATCGGAAATCTAAAGGAAATTGAGAAAGGAGAAGTGCTCATGGCAGAATGTGCTGTGACGTTTTTGAGGGCAGGTGGGCAATTGGATATAAGAGGTTTATGGTCCGTAATAAGGAGAAAGGATTACCCATACAGGAACGGAAGGAACTTGTAACAGGTAAATGCCACTTACAGGGCTTCTTTTTAAATTTTAGAACATTTGGCTGTTAGATAGCACTTTATATATGAATACAATGGAGTGTTCCATGCCATCCGGAAGCTTGCGGGAGAGGATCGCGCCGATGCCATAGTCTGAGATATTGTTAGTCAAGTTAAGTGGGTGAGAGCGATTGTAGGGAATTAAGCAGGAAGTGGATTGCAACTGTGATGGTTTAAAATGCCAAAGCACAGGCAGGAGTCCAGGGAAAGAGAACATTTTTGTGACCCAAGTGATACAAAGGTGTCGCTTCTTGTGGCACTGATGGAAAATATTTGTGGTAGTAGGAAACATTTCGCAAGAAAGGGGCGCTTGTTGACTTATGCCAAGTACGTGGGGTGGGTTAGGTAGAAAATGGCTTTGATGTAGGAACAGGTTGGAAATCATGTGGCCTATGTAAGAAATAGAGGATTGAAACAAAGGCAAACGTTGTGAATATGCTTAGTGGATCCGGTGATGACGAATCATTTTGATAATTAATTCATCTAGGGATCTCTTGTAGGAGTTGTTCTAGGTAATATTGAGAAATATCATGACTGCTAGCGAACCCAAACATTTCACTGGTGAATTGGAACAGGCCTGCATGAGCTTTAATGGCGATACGTTTATTGCTGGTATTCAGGGAAAAGAGGAATATACAAGTATGCCTAGGCCAAATCATCCTTAGAAAAAAAAAATTGGTTGCCGGTCAGTTTCCGAAAAAGCTCATCAGGTAAGGGAAAATCGTCGACCAAGAGTTGAGGATTTAAAGTATCTTTGAAGTCGCCACGTAAGCGGATGTGATCAACAATTTTCTGCGCCAGGACCAGAGGTGTGTCCCAAGGAGTAAATCAGATAATCCGGAGAACATGTTCTTTCGGGAGATGCTCCAGTTCCTCTTGCAGGGTTTGCTGAAACGCCACCGAAACTTGACTTACTTACCCTGCAATATTTAGTTTGAAGCGGCGGTCGAAGGTGCAAGGAGGCTTCAAAATCTTTGGCGTATCCAATTACGGATGTGAATAGATATTGAAATTCGTTGCAAAGAGCAACTGAGGAAATTAATGTTGTGCTGAAACCAAATTCGCACGGTCTTCGATCGTAAAACCAAACATCTTGAATGCGTGTAGTCCAAAAAGATCTGCCGTGTGAGGGCTGCTGGCTACCTGCAAGGGAATCTGACGGGTGACTGATTTGTAGGGGACCTCGGCCGTGAATTTGCCAAGGAGTACGAGCTCTTGTTTCTTGTAAGACAGAAGCCTGGTGGGTTTTCAGTCTGTAAATTTATACTGTGCTCTCGTGCATATTAGATTCAAATCCGCGTTTTAACTAACAGTGTCGTCTTCCTTTGAGCGCGTCGCGACAGTCGTTTGTTTTGTTTTGATTGTGCCTTCTATTGGTAGAGCTCAGTCAGTGACTGTTTAGCCGCCGGCCGATTAACAGCGCAGACGGCCGCCTTCTGTAAGTGAAACCGGTTTCTGATTAGAAGCGACATACAGTATTTTGATTTTTGTCTGCGCGTTTTCGTTTGTCTGTGAATTTATACTGTGCTCTCATGCATACTAGCTTCAAATTCACGTTTCAACAAACAGTGATGTCTTTCTTTGAGCGCATCGCGACTGTAGTTTTTGTTTTCTCGGAACTGTAATCATGAATAGGGACTGTGACTGTTGTGTACGGATGCAGTCTGACCTAGTGATACTGATTGCTGTGTTAACCTCGGTTGCACAGCTGGAGGCTGCGATCGAGAAGCGTCGTTGTTGTTAGCCGGTAGTGGGTACCGAACGGACTCCCATCATCTCCACCGATCGACCTGCGCCAACGACATGCCCTGATACTGCTAGCAGTGAGGCAGACATCCCACGTGTTGTTGCGTGAGAATTTGCTCCAGTGCGTGGCAACAGGCGGAAGACATTCCTGGAGAACCATCGTGAGGCCTCCCCTTTTCGTCTTGCGAACAGGTTTGAGGCGCTCTCTGTTCAGGGTAAGGCTTCTGAGTTTGATAGTGCCTCCCTCTCATCCACAGGTCACCACTCAGCCTGGAAGATCTGGGCTTTCACAGAGGGTGAGTTTGCTTGTAGTTGGGAGCTCCAACGTTAGTCGGGTGATGGATCTTTTCGTATTGCACGATACAGGGGAGACAGCGTTACGGAAATAATACAGGATCTGGAATGGGGATCATTACAACAACGGCGCTTATCGTTGCGGCGTGGGCTGCTTACGAAACTCCAATCGCCAACATTCTCTTCTGAATGCGAAAATATATTGTTGACTCCCACTTGTATAGTTAGAAATGATCAGAATAAAATGTGAGAAATAAGAGCTCTAACGGAGAGATTCAAGTATTTTTTCTTGCCGCAAGCTATTCGAGAATGGAATCGGAGGTAAATAGTGTAACGGTGGTTCGATGTACCCTCTGCCAGACTCTTAAATGTGACTTGCAGAAGGTGTAGATGTAGATGGGTGCCAGCTGAAGTGTAGGAGTACCGATGGCTGCGTAGGATGAGTAGCTGAGAAGGGAAACGGATGCTCCGATGTGGACTAGCGTCTGTACTGGTGTACCGTTTATGGATACGTCGGTGCATAACTTGGCTGTCGTTGCAGTGGCGACTTGGTTGATGTCCATAGGAGATGGCCCAGGAAATCGTTCCGTGATTGCTGTGCCGTGGCTGAGGGGTGACAAACGAACGCCAAGTATCCTTCGCAGCCTCAGTGGTGACAGATCGCCCACACATACGGTCAATCCTCCTGTTCTTGACAAATGCAACACACAATGCATGAAGGAGGGATATGGCGGTTACGGGGGCGGCTGGGGGGGACCCTTGTACAGAGCCATCCGTCGTTGTAACCGTGGTCAGCTGCGTAGTCTGGGGCGTGGGTAAGTGGTTTGCACGGGAGCTAGGTCTTCTTGGTCGATTGCCACTGTATCACTGATAGCCGCTACATCCGCCCACAATTCCAGGCGTCGGTCAGCAGCAGTGGATACTGCAAACTTGAAGGCCAATTCTATTATCTGGTTGAGAGAGAAATCGTCCGTCTTCAGCGCGTCACATCTGAACGCGGCGTCTGAAGCAGCCTGAATCGAGTGGTCGAGAACCATATTGTCAGCATAGGATTTTTTCGATGCGGCGTCCACTGACGATACGACTGGCCCTATTTTGTACGGCACTGATAAAATTCTACTCGTGCCGTCGGAACATGGAACCGCCGACGGTAGTAGGCGTTGGGCGTCTCACAGATGCAGGAAAAGGACAGGGTGGCGTAGTCGAGGGGCTGTAATTTAGAGAAGAAGTCGTAAATACGTCAATGGGTCCAGGAAAGGAAGTACGCTGGTCATTTTCTTGCCTGAGCTGGTGGATTCGGAAATGTTGACGAATCCTCTATTCATATGTCTCCTAGTCTTCTAAGTCCTCGTTAAAAGCCGGAAAAAGAGGCGGCGTGGGTGGTAGGCGAAGTTTCTGAAGTTCCTCAAACTGTTGTTGTAGTTGAGCAAATTCACTAAAAAGTTCTTCTAATACCTGCGGTACTGCCGATGGTTGTGGCTGTTGATTTTTAGACATCTTCTGTATGATTTGGATCCCTTCCTCGTTGCCACTATTAAGTACTCAGAGATGATTTGAACATAAATTTATTCCCTCTTCCACAATGTACAAGTTTCTACAACTACGTGTAGCCAGATTTACAGAATCCGTCTTGCTGAGGTGCCGTACGCGTAGGGTCCTCTTCCAGCGATCTCTTCTGCGTTGATATTCTTTATCTTCTTCTTCCGGAATGCTTTCGTGTCGTAGCTCTATTAGATTAGGAACAGATGTGGAACATATTCTCATTGGGTAGTTTTTTACTAATTTTATTGTTTATAACGTCGTACCTCCTGTACGTCGTAATTGGTTCTTACTCCGTCATCAATTGCCGGCCGCGGTGGCCGAGCCGGGCGCCGTGGCTCAACGCCCTCTGTAATAAAAAAGCTGAGCCAAGAACACTTCGAACATCAACGAACAAATAGGAACAGCATCCGCAATGAACAGAACTACCAATAGACAAAAAAAAAAAAAAAAAAAAAAAAAAAAAAAAAAAAAAAAAAAAGGTGACTGAGGCGATCCAGTCACGGTCAGCACGGCCACTACGGTCGGGGGTTCGAATCCCCCCTCGGGCATGGATATTTGTGCCGTCCTAGATCCTAAGTAGTTCATAAGTAGTTGGTAAGTTTAGGGACTGATGACCCCGTAGTTAAGTCCCATAAGCTTAACAAACATTTGAACATTTTTTCCGTCATCAATTGTTGTCTCATATTCAGGAATATGTGTACTGAGTTAGGTTGAAATCGATGCAATAATTTAGAAGGAGTTGTGGAATATACACACATACAAACATAGATTTTTACAATATCTAGAGATTAGTGTGACCATATCACCCGGTTTGTCCTGGTACCAACCGGTATTTAATTATCTGTTTCAACACCAGTTTTCAAATTACAAAACAGCAGAAAACCCTTAATTTTTTGTTACCGTCGAGTTGTTGCTCTGCGTGCTCAGGTCCCATCTGACAGAGTGAGTATAAAGCTGTAGAACTAAAATTAGGCGTATATAAGGCGAACGACGGGAGATGAATATTCAGAAAATCTGAAAATTATGCGGCACAATACAGATGTGGAAAGAGTATATTACTTATTGAATAGAAATTTGTGTGATGAAAGAAATAGACTTAATGCAAAATATGTAAAAAATGTCTTGATCGTCAGTTGTAACTACGAAGATGTGTACACTTCTCAAATCTATGATAACATGAAGTCGAAGAGAGATTCTCCAATGCTTGTGGTAACGTATAGACGGATTGCAAGGCAAAGTGGAAAACACATTGAGGCCTTGGACTATGTCTGATTAGTGACAGACTACATTTGTCACATCGTGTGGATAAGACAAAGTCATATGAGAATTAAATATGGAATTTTGACTTGACATACGTGTAGTACAGAGTAAGTTAGCCGGTTTTACAGCATTGACAATCGTAACAAGGCTTTACCAAGAGAAGACTGGAAGACACACAAGCTAAGGAATGACACAGGAACAAGTTGGTCTGAAAATTTCAGTGAATAGTCTCATATTTTACAAACCTTGCTGGCAAGGATGAGGTGCCCGTGCATACTCATTGAGGGACAAGTCCACAAGCGCCCCCGATCGTGCTAAACACTTCAGTGAAGCAGAGGTACATGCTGTGACCCAGATACCAGGGTCAGTGTGAGAACTTGTGTCATTGAAACATGGAGCTCAAAATGGAGCAACCATGTTAACATCGAGTTTCGTTTCAAATTAGGCAAATCTGCGACAGAGAGCCATGGTATGTTAGTGTAAGTGTATGGTGTTGAAGCAGTGAGTAAAAAGTGTGTGTTTGAGCGGTTGAAGCGCTTTACAGAAGGAAAGAAAGGTGTGGAGGATGAGCCACGTTCGAATCCACCGTCCAAAGTTGCCGCCCCAGACGACATCGGACGAGTGTGACGGATGAGTTGAGATCAGCACTATTGCGGATGTCTAACAACACGTGACCTCAGTGCTTCGAGCAATTGCACAAGATGTGATTGCTGACATTTCCAAAAGCTGTACAACTGATGTCGGAAGGGTACTGTAGCCAATGGCGATCCGTTTGAAAGCCTTTAAAGGTATTTTTTTCACTCTTGTCTCCTATATTTCTTGAGACCATTTATTCAGACGAATCTTGTGTTTAGTTTGAATAAATAATCATCAAAACGTCCTAAGGATTGTTCATTGACCTGTGAACGTAGGCCGGCAGCGGTGACCGAGGAGACTGAGGTGCTTCAGTCACGATCTGCACGGCCACTACGGACGGGGGTTCGAATCCCCCCTCGGGCATGGATATTTGTGCCGTCCTAGTTCGTAAGTAGTTTGTAAGTTTAGGGACTGATGACCCCGTAGTTAAGTCCCATAAGCTTTACAAACATTTTTTGTGAACGTAATTTTTGGAAATCGTACTCGTTAGTTACATTGGCTTAGTTTATGAAAAAAGTGTTTCACATAAAGGTTGTTTGTCTTGCCAATCTTTACTACTGTGATGTAGTTCAACACGGCACAAACATTGAAAATTCGAGACGCCTCAAGCGAGTGATGAATTCTTGCGTTAGGTACGTGTGCAGTATACGGTTGTACGATCATATCAGTCCTTGATATACCCAGGTAGGTTAGATGCGCCCACATAAGTGGCGCGATTTTCAAATGCTGTGCCTACTTCATCGACTTCTCAGCCACCAGTGCTCCCAATACTTCTCACATTAAACAGCTATCATCGTTGCACAACCGCAATACAAAATCGGATACGTCTAGCATCTTGGCTGTACCTTCACACAACACTAAATATTTATCCGTGTCGTTCTCCATCTTAGCGTCGACCGCGGTGGCCGAGCGTACTGCGGTGCGCCAGTCACAGTCTGCACGGCTACTACGGTCGGGGGTTCGAATGCCCCCTCGGGAATGGATATTTGTGCCGTCCTTAGTATTAGCTAGTTCATAAGTAGTTTGTAAGTTTAGGGACTGATAACCCCGCAGTTAAGTTCCATAAGCTCTACAAACATTAGAACTATATCTTAGTCATACGGCTATGGAACACACTGCCATGTGATCTACGTCTTACACTCAACCACTCGACATTCAATACTATGACGGAGAGAAAGAACAGAGAGAAGGGTAACAATACAGGATACGCCGTTGTTAATATGTGAATTTTGAGTTTCCTCTTTAATGTCGAGTGGTTGAGTGTAAGCCGTAGATTCACATATTAACAACGGCGTATCCTGTATTGTTACCCTTCTCTCAGTTGTTTCTCTCCGTCATAGCTTCTACAATTCTATTTCTCTTCCTCTAACCAAACTACCTCTTTTATATCTTTCTCACCACACTTCATCGTCTTATGTCTCTGCTGGATGTGAATAACTCACGATCTGTAAGAATATAACGCGGCAATTACTAAATTGTAATAAGGGGTGATGTTCACAATATGAAACATGCTTACTGTACTTTGCAAAGTCATTATTATTATTGTCACTATTATTGTTGTTATTATAATTCTTGATTATTATAAATTATCTAAGTATTAATGCTACAATTATATTCCATTAATAATGTGAACATTTTTTACTTTAATACTTGTATTATACATTGTCTGTCTATAATGTACTAAAGAAATTGTTCATCTTCAGTAAGCCTGGTTAGGTGTAAGAGACGGCCTGAAGGCTCTAATCCTTCGAGGTAACATAAATGCATAAATAATTACATAATGGTTGTTTGTAATATTCCCGGTTATATATGTGGAAACTGTAGCCAGGATGTACCGTCACCCACTTGGAGCAGGTAACAGATAAGGACCGCAAGCCCCGCTGCTCCACTGAGCCATTAGGGTACACGGTGACATGTTCTTTAGTTTCTGGATGGCCCTTTTAACAGCAGTAAAGTCAGCAGAAAAGGCAGTACCGAGTGGAGGGATTACACGAAGCTGTTGAAGGAAACGCCCCGTGTACACGTGTGAGGGGGAAACAAGTTACACAGTAGGCGAGGCAAGACAGTGGAGGGGCGGGGGTGGGATCAGCCCCGTTCCACAGGCAGGAAGGCGTAAAACTTAAAGCGGCCCAGACGCGGGTATGAATAGCTGCTATTACCGCCGGTGAATACGCGCGCGGGCGCGAGGTGGCGGCGAAGATGGCGCCGCGCAACGAGGCCGTGGGAGGGGGCAGGAAATTGAGTGCGCCAAGTGAGCCGTAAGTAACGCTAACGTCGTTAAATCTCTTTCACATCAAAAGCGCCACGCCGCGCCGGGACGCCGCGAGACGGACCGAGGTGGCTTGCGCGAGAGGGGAGGAGGTGAGAGAGATGGAGGAGGGAGAGAGGGGGGAGAGCAGTGGGAGTGGGGGGGGGGGGGCGGCACGCGCGCAGCTGCGGCACAACTTTGACGTCGCGTCGCCTCCGACGGCCGAGCGCACGGCACGCGCCGATCACCGTAACCCCACTTGGAGCGGCATTAAATATTAACCGCACTTAAAAGGGATCCGGCGAGATTACCAGGGGGCGCGCGCCCACGCACCCGCGCGCATGCGCACTGCCGGCGGCCGGGGAGCTGCGCGCGGGCGGCGGTCCAGACGGATGCGCGGAGGCAGTCCCAGGGGGTGGACTGCCGGGCCGACCGAAAAGCCGCAAAGTGTGCCCGACAAGCGCAGCGCGGTAAACACCGCAGCCCGAAGCACAGTCGCGCCGGCTCCACTTGCTGCGGGAGCATCGGACAGCGCCGAGGCGGTCCGGGGAACAGGTGTAGGCAGTTTCAAAATGTTTCAAATGTTTGTAGAGTCTATGGGACTTAACTACGGGGTCATCAGTCCCTAGTGTAGGCAGTATGGATGATCTGCAGCAAATCGACGAATGGTGCAGGGAATGGAAAATTACCCGTAATATCAACAAGTGTTAAGTTCTGTTGTTTGACGTCTTGTCTGGGTGGCGATCTATAAGCATTTTCAACTGATCAGGTTATAAATGCATTGATCGCAATTTTTATTTGTTACTAGCTGAAAACCCGACGTCGCACGTGTTCTTATTTATTTTAGTCTTCAATTAGTCCATCTCTCAATCCCTTTTCTTTTCCTACCCACCTCCACTTTCATTACCTTTCTGTCCATGCCCTTCTCTCCAATCTCTCTCTCTGCTCATTTCACATCTCCCGACTCTCTGTTCGCACCCTCCTACCCCCTCCTATCTCCATCTCCACCTTCCCCTTTTTCTGCCAGTCAAATTCTGTGAAACTCCTTCCTCTTTTCATCTCCTTTCCCCTGCCTATCGCTCTCTCTCATTCTCTTCCTCTGTTCGTCTCCTCCCTCCTCTTTCTCTCCATCTCCTCCTCCACCTACTCCTCTCCCTCCTATACATAAAGACATACATATAAGCTCCAAGTTTCGTAGTGATTGGTCAAACAGTGTCAAAAGTCGCAAGGTACCCTCTGCCATACCAAATTCACTGATTTGCAGATTATAAAAATCTGCATCTCTAAAGCATACGTTTATGTGATGACTTTCATGGTGACCAATCAAACAATTTGGATGTTTGTTGTAAAGTAGCTTCAGCCATGAAACTTCAGAGGTTTACGAAAGATATCCCAGGTATTAATTCTGGGTATAAGCTTATATTCATTCCTCATTTCATTCAATTCCGTCCAGCCGTTGCAGTGTTAAGGGTAAGAAACCTGTTAATCCCACTGTAAGGTACTCTCCGCCATGCACCGTACGGTGGCTACCTAAAGATAGCTCCTACGTTAATTAAGGATATAAGCTAACTACATTCCAAATTTCATTCAGGTAAGTCCAGCCATTTCAGCGTGAAGGCGTAAGAAACTAATCAAAATGTTCAAATGTTTGTAGAGCTTATTGGACTTAACTCTGGGTCATCAGTCCCTAAACTTACAAACTACTTATGAATTAGCTAATACTAAGAATGGCACAAATATCCATGCCCGAAGGGGGATTCGAACCCCAGACCGTAGTGGCCGTGCAGACCGTGACTGACGCGCCGCAGACCGCTTGGCCACTGCGTCCGGCCAATAGAAACTAATCAATTGTACAGCACCCTCCGCCATGCACCATTCGAAGTTAATTTTAGTATGCCTACAACCTTCGCCCGAATGCAAGCAATGAGTTGACCAAGTTTCGTGGCAGTCGTATGTACGGTATGGCTGTGCATAGAATACGAACAAAATAATAAACATTAATTTTTATATATTAGATTTATTTTCTAATTCTCATTACAACCTTACGTTGGGAACAACAAATTTCTTCTGCTGGTGGTTTTCAACCCAATGATTCGGTACGATTGGCTGACAGCCAAAAAAACCGTCATTTAAAAATCTACATGAAGTATGCTTACGACTGAAGCATATTAAAAAAATTCTTACTTTAAATTGCATACATAAAATTTAGTAGGTGTAAACAATATTTATGTTTTAAATGTTGGTTTGATAATTTTCACCCTGAAAAATGTAACGTAACTTCCAGAGAGAGCTGCTAGGAGTTTCAGAAATTTTATTTCATTCGAAACTTCGTCGAAAACTGAAAATTATCTGTTTAGTCAAGTTAATTAATTAAAATGTTTGTAGGTAGTTTGAATATATTACTACTGCACTAATAAACTGAATTGTTGAATCATATTTAAAAATTTCATCAGGCTCGGAATACAAGTGTAAAATTTGTAAAGTACCCTTCGTCATCCACGATCCAAAATTTTATGTGACAGTGATCTTCCTCTTGTTTTGAAGGTCAAAGTGTCCAAAATGTCAAGAAGATTTTAGGATGAATAGTGTCCTTATTCGCATGTCGCATGATGCCACAGGTTTTCAACCATAATTGTTTATGACGTCATATATCCTGAAATATAGGCCCTTCCGTCAATTGTTACCCCATGCAAGGAATAAGTGAACCAAATTTTGTTGAAATCAATTAAGTGGTTTAGAAGCAGACGTCCCATGATGCAGCACTTTTCCGCGCATTTCATTGTTTATTACGTCATATCTCTTGAACTATTTGTCGTATAGTCATTTAATGGGGCCTATGACCATCGCGAAAGTGCAAGCAATATGTTGACGAAGTTCATCAAAATCGGTTGAACGGTACGGACGCGCATAAAATACGAACACACAAACATTTACTTTTTTTAGATTACTAGTTTCGCGTTATCTTTGAGCCCTTGTCAAATCTAAAATACAGAAAATAACAATGTCATACATAAAACAGTATTATGATAACTTTCTTACCGCGGCGTAGTGGCCGAGTGATTTGAGGCGCTATGCTCTGATGCGCGAAGCTGTTCCCCTTCAGGGGTTCGAAACCTCCCTCGGGCTTAGATGTTTGTGTTGTCTTTAGTATAAGGTAATTTATAAGTAGTTTGTAATTTTAAGGACTGATGACCCCTCAGTATACTCCCATAAGCTTAATAAAAATTTTATGACGTTCTTACAATTTGTTATATACACACCCTGTTGGTTAATTTGGCAAACATTTGCCAAAAGGCAATGTAATCACCAAAGAAAATCACGATTAGTTTTATAATCCAACCAAAATCATTTTATTATTCATTTTTGAAAGGAAAATACAACGGATACTTATGATATTGACAAATCCTGCTGATTGAGACCTTATTTGTTGTGGAAAACGTTAAATTGAGGAATGCTGATTAAAATCATCATCCAACAGTATGACAGATTTGAAACGCATGGTCTTTAAAGATGACAAAGTTTTGCATAAATTAGAACAGATATTTGCCGCACATAACTGGGTAACATGATAGCTGATGTTGAACTAAAGGCAGTTGGCAGGGCAAACGTCTTCTAAAGGCATAATTACTTGATGATATGCTACGTGGCGTTGCAGTACAAGATATCGTAATATTATAGATATAACTTCATAATAAACATTGCAGGTGGCAAATGTTCAAATGTTTGTACAGCTTATGGGACTTAACTTTGGGGTCATCAGTCCCTAAACTTACAAACTACTTATGAACTACTTACGAACTAGGACGGCACAAATATCCATGCCCGATGGGGGATTCGAACCCCCGACCGTAGTCGCCGTGCAGACCGTGACTGACGCGCCTCAGTCCCTTCGGCCACCGCGGCCGTCTTGTAGGTGGCATTGCTACAGAAAGTGTACTTCATGAAGATATCTGAGAAAACCTTACATTTCTTTTCGATAGAATTTTTACAATAAAATAATGGGTGGATACATATTTCATTCATTTGTAAAACAGTAATTATTATATAACATGAAAGGAATTATGGTAGTGATTTACAAGTACTAATAATAGATTTGCAAGATAAATCTTAAAATATGAAAATAGCGGTGACAACCAGAAGATATCAATCGATTTTGAAAACATTTGCAATATGTACTTTGGAAGTACAGACAATATTAGCAGATTAGAATCAGTCTATACATATTAAAAACACTATACATTGTTTGAAATGTAAAAACGTTTCTGCAGGAGCGGACTAAGGCTGTTGGAGGCCCGTGGCGGCGGTGAAATGAAAGGAAGGACACTTGGAAATACATGTATTACTATAAAAAAGAACTGGAGGCCCCTTCCAGGACGAAAGGCACAGGACAGTATGAAAAAAATAGCTTTCGAGTCTTGGAGGCCCAAGCAGAACGAGATACCAAGCACGAGCCAAAACAAAACAAAAAATAAAAATAAAAATAAAAAAATAAAATAAAAATAAAAATAAATAAATAAATAAAAATAAAAATAAAAATAAAATGAAATAACAATGTAAAAATTAATAATAATAATAATAATAATACAAAAGCAAATGCCCGCCAAGACCGGAGGGCCGTGGCGATCCGCCCCCTCCGCCCCCCCCCCTTAGTCCGCCACCGCGTTACTGCTAAAAACAGAGTTGTGAGCCAAGCAGCATAAGAGTTTTAAGAGTATTTGTTGATGGCTCAAGCTCTAAGTTCAGCTGTCGGCAACAGTCCAACTTGAGTAAATAATATGGATACATTCATTATGTTTTCAATAGAATACCATATAAAACCTACTGGCATCAAAATTCCAAAAGGATAGCATAAATAAAAGTTGTGACGATTAAGGTATAATTAACTAGAAATTTTATGGTGTGAATTGTAGACAAATGCAAAAAATCCATGTCATATTTAAAACAAAATATAACAATGATCCAATTTGAGTGAATGATGCGGATACTTTCTCTTTGTTTTCAATGAAATAACTTTTCCATAATAATATAAAATAAAATAGCCCAAAAGGTTCCAACTCGATCATGTAATTGAAAGGTGTGTCGAACGAGGTATGTTTAATCAAATTGAACAAATGTACCACGAAAATATATTTCAAAATTCAACAAGGATCAAATGTTCAAATGTTCAAATGTTTGTAATTCTATCGGACCAAACTGCGTGGTCATCAGTCCGCATCAATTAATATGCCAAGTTTTCATAACGAGAAATATCCGTTATTATATATCTACGCAGTACAAGGAAAAACATTGGAAGTAGTTACTTCCACAAAATATCTGGAAGTAAACATATTGAGCGATCATAAATGAAACGACCATATACACTACTGGCCAATAAAATTACTGCACCAAGAAGAAATGCAGATGATAAACGGGTATTCATTGGACAAATATATTATACTAGCCCTGAAAAGTGAATACATTTTCACGCAATTTGGCTACATAGATCCTAAGAAATCAGTACCTAGAACAACTACCTCTGGCCGTAATAATGGCCTTGATACGCCTGGGCATCGAGTCAAACAGAGCATTAATGGCGTGTGCTGGTACAGATGCCCATGCAACTCCAACACGATACCACAGTTCATTAAGAGCAGTGACTGGCGTATTGTGACGAGCCACTTGCTCGGGCACCATTGACCATACGTTTTCAGTTGGTGAGAGATCTGGAGAATGTGCTGGCCAGGGCAGCAGTCGAACATTTCCCGTATCCAGAAAGGTCCGTACAGGACCTGCAACATGCGGTTGTGCATTACCCTGCTTAAATGTAAGTTTCGCAGGGATAGAACGAAGGGTATAGCAACAGGTCGTACCACATCTGAAATGAAACGGCCACTGTTCATAGTGCCGTCGATACGAACAAGAGGTGACCGAGACGTTTAACCAATGGCACCCCATACCATCACGCCCGGCGATATGCCATTATGGCGAAGACGAATATACACTTCCAATGTGTGTTAACCGCGATGTCGCAAAACACGGATGCGGCCATCATGATTCTGTAAACAAAACCTGGATTCGTGCGAAAAGATGACATTTTTCATTTGTGCACCCTGGTTCGTCGTCGCGTACACCATCGCAGGCGCTCCTGCCTATGATGCAGCGTCAAGGGTAACCGCATACGTTGTCTCCCAGCTGATAGTCCATGCTGGTGTAAACGTCGTCAAACTGTTGGTGCAGATGGTTGTTGTCTTGCAGACATCCCCATCAGTTGACTCAGGTATCGAGACGTAGCTGCACGATCCGATACAGCTATAAGATGCCTGTCGTCTCGAATGCTTGTGATACGATGCCGTTGGGATCCAGCACGGCGTTCCGTATTGCGCTCCTGAACCCACAGATTCCATATTCTGCCAACAGTCATTGGATCGCGACCAAAGCAAGCAGAAATTTCGCGATACGGTAACACGGAATCGCCATAGGCTACAATCCGACCATTATCAAAGTCGGAAACGTAATGATACGCATTTCTCCTCCTTACACGAGGCATCAAAACAATGTTTCACCAGGCAACGCCGGTCAACTGCTGTTTATGTATGAGAAATCTGTTGGAAACTTTCCTCATGTCAGCACGTTGTAAGTGTTGCCACCGACACCAACCTTTTGTAAATGCCCTGAAAAGCTAATTATTTGCATATCACATTATCTTCTTTCTGTTGGTTAAATTTCGCGTCTGTAGCACGTCATCTTTATGATGTAGCAATTTTAATGTCCATGGGTGTAAAATTAATCGTGGGTCAGACAGATGCCGCACTGAGATTCATAAGAAGAATCCTCAGGAAGCGTAGTCCGGCAACAAAGAAAGTTGGTTACTAGCACCTGTTGAGCCAGCACTTGATATCGCTCATCATTGCGAGATCCCAACCAGGTTGGGTTGATAAATGACATTGAGAAAATCCAACTGATAGCAACCCACTTCTTTATGGGTTCATTTAGTATGAGCCAAAGTGTCACAGAGATGATTAGGACGCTCATGGTACATGCTGCAAGAGACGCATTCAGTATCACAGGGTGGATTTCTTTCCAAGTTCCAAGAGCGCTGGAAAGTTGGCAATATTGCAACAGACCTGAACTGGGAGGGAAGCCTATCCCCGGCCTGCTGCAACCTCTGATGACAAACGCGGGCTCCAATAACATAAACAGAATGTTCACTAACTAACTGTGCGCTTATTTTCATAGATGCCGCTCTGCAGACTGAGGCTCTTGGTATCAGTCCGGCTGCTTGTGCATTGGTCAAGATCGTCTATGTAAAGTCAGCCAGACGCTCTCTGAGGAAATTCGATGACGGGGTAAGAACGACTTACGAACATGCTTCGAGATGTTACAAACTATGAAATTCGTGAAAAACTATCGAATGAGGAAATGTTCCATATCTTCTCTTAATCTAATACACACATTTCAGCCAAATGTGGCCGGCCGCGGTGGCCGAGGGACTGAGGCGCTTCAGTCACAGTCTGCACGGCCACTACGGTCGGGAGTTCGAATCCTCCCTCGGGCATGGATATTTGTGCCGTCCTAGTTCGTAAGTAGTTCATAAGTAGTTTGTAAGTTTGGGGACTGATGACCCCGTAGTTAAGTCCCATAGACTATACAAACATTTTCAGCCAAATGTGTTTCAAATTTTCTTTATCGTCAATAAATAATCTCTATGGGGATAAAACCACTTACGGCTTATAGCAAAAGAGATTCCAGTCATGAACAATGTTTTTTCTATCCACTAAATGAGAATGAGAGCATTTAGCGACTTTCTATAAACTTTATATGTAATTTCAAATCTTTACTTGCTGACAACCCGAGAAAATGTTGAGAGAAGTTTATCACTTATTACTCCACCGCTTTTCACGCAGTAAAATTTATGTCACTGTACATGACGTTACTGTTTATCATGCGGCTCGTCAGTCATGTTCTGCACGGCCACTACGGTCGGGGTTCGAATCCCCCCTCGGGCATGGATATTTGTGCCGTCCTTAGCATTAGCTAGTTCATAAGTAGTTTGTAAGTTTAGAGATTTATGACCCCCGTAGTTAAGTCCCACAACCTCTACAAACATTTGAACATTTGAACAAAATGTCAGTTTGATTTTCAGAAAGGCTTTTCAACAGAAAATGCTTACATATACTTTCACCACTTAATAACTGGACATCGGCTGTTGGGAATTTTGTGATCATGAAATTATTCTAGGTAAACTAAGGTATTGCCGCGGTGGAGTAGCCGAGCGGTCTAAAGCGTCTCGCTGCGGAGCGTGCGGTTGCTCGCCGTGGAGGTTCGAGTCCTCCCTGGGGCATGGGTGTGTGTGTTTGTCCTTAGCTTAGTTTACCTAGGTTTAAGTAGTTTGTAAGCTACGGACTGATGACCACGCAGTTTGGTCCGATAGATCTACAAACATTTGAACATTTGAAACTAAGGTATTGTGGTATGAATAGGACAGTGTACTACAAATGGTTTAAATCACACCTAACAGGAAGTGTGCAGCAAGTTGACATACGTAATTCACATAATATGAAAAAAAATGGCTGATTCCTCAAACTGGGGAACAATGAAAAATGGGTGCCACAAGGTTCGGTCTCGCGCACTTTGCTGTTCTTAATATATATTAGTGACTTGTCATTCTATATTCATGAAGATGCAGAGCTGGTTCTTTTAGCTGATGATAGTGTAGTCGTGACACCTGACAGACAAGAACCAACTGAAGAAATTGTAAACGAAGTCTTTCAGAAAATCATTAAGTGGTTCTCAGCAGATGGACTATCATTAAATTTTGTTAAAACACGGTACACACATTTCCACACAGTAAACGGAATGACACCATTAATAAATATAGACTTTGATCAGAAATCTGCGCCAAAGGGAGAATATTCAAACGTTTTACGTGTACGCATTGATGAGGGGTTGAACTGGAAAAAGACACACTGAAACTGGGCTGAAACGTTTGCGTTCAACTACTTATGCTATTAGTGTAATTGCAAATTAGGGTAAATACATCTCATTAAATTAGCTTATTAAGTCTATTTTCATTGTCTGCTTTCGTATGGCATCATTTTCTGGGGTAATTCATCATTGAGTAAGAAACTATTCATTGCACTAAATCGTGTAATGATAATAATTGCTGGAGCTCATCCAAGATCATCCTGCAGACACTTATTTAAAGAGCTAAGGGATCTTCATAGTAGCTTCACAGTATATATATTCACTTCTGAAATTTGTTATTACCAATCCCACCGAATTCAAAAGCAATAGCAGTACACATAACTACCACACTAGGAGAAAGAATGATCTTCACTATTCAAAGTTAAATCTAGATTTGGCGCAGAAAGGGGTTAATTATGCTGCCACAAAAGCCTCTGGTCACGTACCAAACAGCATCAAAAGCCTGAGAGATAGCCAACTATCATTTAAAAATAAATTAAAAGAATTTCTGAATGGAAACTCCTTCTACAATATAGATAAATTTTTGATATAAATTAGTAAATCTGAAAATAAATAAATAAAATAATAAAACAAAACAAAAACTAAAAAAAAATATTGTGTCACGTAATATTTAGTACAAAGTAATAATTTGTAAACACACCTTTCATTAACCCGACATTTTCCACATCATTACGAAGTGTCGTATTCATGATCTATGGAACAAGTACTAATCTAATCTAATATTTTTCTAGCTTCAATTCTTTGCTTCCTGTAATAATAGACTAAACACTTTTACATGAATGAGAAAAGCTTACTTCAGGAACTGTACATTAATTTCATATCTGAACGAGGATCTGTTTAGTTTACTCAGTTGTAAGTAAATATTTTTGTGTATTTCGGTAATTACCTGTAAGTAATACCAACGAGGCGTGAATAATTTAACCTCACGATATTATGCGGGAATTTTCTTCACAAAATTGATTCGAGTCAAAAAATGTGTAGGTGAAAAGTGGCACATAAACGAACCTTCATGTTTCAGAACCTTGTATTGATAGGTTACGACATGCCATTTTCACGTTCGTTATAGCTTTAGTCTCTGAGATATAACACGACGTACAATGAATTTTTTTTTCGGGCGACAATTTTTTGAGCAAATTTGCTTGAACTTTACTGGCTACATACTGCACGTAAAATTCTTTTCAGTATTATTCCTATCAGAACGTATACAATTGTAGACTGACTATAAAATCCGTGCTAAGCGCCAAAATGAACGTTTCCAGTAAAACGCAAAAAACCTCCTAAAATCAACAGTTTGTCTTTATGTGGGATTTTTTCGCCTTAATTTGTGTCTACCGTTAATCTTTAAAGACTTATTACAGTTGAATTGACCATTCAATTTTTATCTTTATGATAAAAATATTTTCCTGATAAAAAATAAGAATAGGGCTATGTGCAAAACCCTTTACTGTAAAAAACGGGATATGTCCAAAATTCGAGTAAATGGAAAGCTGTATTCGACTTTGTGGTCTTGATGAAGGTCAACAAAGGCGTCATACGTTCTGTGATAATTCAAATATTGGCTTAAACACGTAAGTGAACTTTTGGCCCTTGTGTAATGGCTTTCCTCTTGGGGGAAAATTGCTATGTGTTCAGCTATACGCTGTGCATCATCACCTTTGTACTTCCTCTCTTTGGTTTTATTTTCCCTACGTTCAACGTACGTAACGTCACCATGCTTTTTCGATTTAACCAATGTTTCAACCCTACGCTTTGTGATGCCGTGGATTTCCATAAATGTTTGCTTGCACACTTGTTTATGATCACCTTTATGATCAGGAATCGTATAAAATGCACTGGCCTGCCTTCTACTTTCTGGTTAATCTGTGTACGACTCATGTCGCCTACGTTTAATACTTATGTTTTTCATTAGATGCGAATTTTGCTTGACGTTATCTCCTACTTCATAAAAATGACTAAAGATGTTTAGTTTTTGTTTGAAGGGAATGCTTCTGCATAGATATGGGCATCAGCATGAAACCTACATAAAAGAAGGCCGTTAGAGGTGCAAATACTGCGTCTAATATCCTGTTTTTCACTGGAACAAAAACGCATACACAAACAACTGCGGCATTAAAAGCCGTAGGAATACAACTTTGAGCTATTAATAAACGACAACCTAGATCTATGATATTATAGATGTATTAAAACCTAAAACAACCGGAGGAGGTTGTTTCTCAGGCACTGTCTCATTCCGGCTGTTCTTGTAGGACCTCCCTTCTGCTCTAAGCTTATTTACCATTTCCATTGCAGAAAAAGCACAAAATGAATAGTTACTGCTTGATACACGATGGAACCTCAACTCAAACAGTAATAATAAAGCTCACGTGCCTCTCTGGCCACTGGCACATAGCCCAGATTTTACTTCACAACAGGTGGAACATAGATCGTTGGGCATTCTTGCGAGAAACATTAGAACTACTTCCACATCGAACAACAGATAGTCCGCTTTTTACTGGGTAGTGTTAGGCATGTAGCCCACATTTTCACAATAAAACAAAATTTTTCATTTTTGGCACTTACCACGAATTTTATTTTCAGTCTACAGTTGCACTTGATAGCCAGGTTTCATATCTTTCAACGAAATATTGCCTGAGTTATAACGTCTCAAAGTTGTCAGGAATTCACGCTCGCTCTGTGCAAATTTGCGCATGGCGCCAAACAACTGACTATATCTCGGTCAATATTGCTTCAACAAACCTTAAAATTTACCAATGTGCATTGTGGACCTGTTGAAATGTTCACTTAAAATTTCCAGTGTTGGTTCGTAAATTAAGCGAATGACCCAGGAGTTACTTGTTAGCAGCGTAAGCAGTTTCAGTGTACATTATGTCTGCCAAGCAATTATTTTCAGTTTCAAAGCTATGGAATAAGTATCCAGATGTTATCTCTAACGTCAGCGAGCGAACTGACTGCGAGACTGTTGCGGCCGCCCTGGTTGCAGAAACAGTCAGGCCAAGGCGAGGACGGCCGAGAGGACAGCTGCAGGTATAGACAATAGTAAGTGGAGAGGAGATGGCAGCCAGCGCAGGTAGACGCATTAGGCGGCAGCAACGGCAGGCTTGACGCGGCCAACTAGACGCGCAGGTGCATCACTCAAGGGGTTAAACCCAACTTTTGTACACCAGTTTATATGGGAGTTTCCATGTGAAGAAACTCGTCTGACCTTGGAATGTTGTTGAACGTCTTGGTCGAGGACCTGGCAAAACTTTCCTACTCTTTCCAAATGCACAATAAAAATGCAGATGGTCGCAGACCTGGTAAAATTTCCTACTCTTTCCAAATGCACAATAAAAATGGAGACACGGATTAAAATAAATATTAGTCCTTGATATTACCTTAAGGGTTGTCATAAAACAGACAAGGAGCCTACATTTTTTTTTATTAAACGTTCTTAAAAAAATCCATTCATGTTGAATTATTCACAGGTTTCCATATTTCAGTGCCAGCCTGTATATCGATGTTTTGTTACAAATAAGGAATTAGGGAATAAATTTTGGTGCCAGATTGGAACACGTTTAACATTTAATCCAGAGCTACAACAATGGTTTGCAACGCAAGTTCAGCTTGTTTAATTATACAGTTTGTATAACTTTTGAAGTCCTTTTCTATTGCCCAGACCGTAATTGTGAAATGACGTCAATTCCTTTTGTTACACTGATTATGTTCAATGTGATCACTGTATAACACATTACAGTGAAACGTATTCTATCTCTGTGTTCTGTATAAGATGGTCAAAAAGGTTGACCAAAACCGCTAATGAATAAAGTTCAATGAAAGCTTTAATGTAACCTTCCGCAATACTATCTTGTCGTATACGATCATGCATAAATTAATATTCTAAACTGTATGGTCAGTATTGCAGTCCATGTTATTAAGTTTCTCTGAAACCAAAACTGATGTACCACAAGTCGTCTTGTGGTAGGCTTTACATTCCTTTGTAAAAAATTTCATGTCATCATTTCGCAATCACAACTGGGAACTGTGGTTACATATGTATTTTCTTTCGAATTGCAATTAAGACATTAGTAATGTCTCAATAATTTTGTGTCACAGGTTGAAGAGTTTGTCATCCCTTTCATTCAAAGTATATTTTGTAAATTATTAATGAAGGAGTCCAAGGAAGAAGGATTAAATGCATTGGGACACTGAAATTATACTGTGGCGACAAGTGAAAAAGTGAGCTGGGCCGGGAGTCAGTCCCAGGTCTCCAGCTTTGCATTCCGCGATTGCCTCCCGCCCGTCTCAAACTTGCAGACGTCGCACAATACGGCTGTCGCGCCCCCATCGTCCTTTGCATCTTGTGCTCGCCATTATGGGTTCCTGAGCATCAGCGGTGAATTAAATGGACCAAACGCCGTCTTCACGTGTGAATACTTATTATAAGGAGGTTTGTATGTTATTGCTGACCCCTTGATAATTGTCAGGTTGCGTAGGTGTGTGGGTCCGGATAGTGCAGAAATACGCCCACATCGAGAACTGAGTTTTACCGGCTTTATTTAATAAAGTTTCTGCAGACACCACGGACGCCGCATGATCTATCATAACTGAGACTGACATACATTTTCGAATGATTCGGCATTCCGTCATGGCCACATTGTGAAATGAGACGTTATTCTCCACGCGAATGTTAACGGCCCGTTACTCAGAGCGCGTACAAGACGGACTCGGGTTGTGTTACGTCAGCACTCCGCGATAAGCGACAACCATGCGCCTATGGACGCCTTTCGCTAGCTGCTACAAATGCGCCTCTTACATTATTACAGCCCTGTCAGGCCTTGCTCGCACAATTGCACGTTTCTGGTTTTGCTTGCATTATTTCTTTGTGATTCACGCTATAAAGTTTAAGCCTGCATCACATAATCGTGGATGGACTGTGGTGACGTGCGCAATGTGTTTTAGCTCCATGTTTCTACACTGGGTGACACAAGCAGTCGGCAAAGTAGGCAAACTTCCAGTAAACTTACATTGGCGGCAACAAAGACTTCTTGACAAGGTGTTGATAATAACAGAAAACTATTTGGATACAAAGTTTTTGAAAGTCAAGTTTTTTCTTATTGTTTTTTTGTTATTTTTTGTTATTTTAATGTCACATAACAAGGGTCTGAAAGAGATAAATTCGTGTGGTGTCTCTTCTTTCCGACACTATGTAACAAAGTATCTTTCTTGTTCTGAGGGAATGAGTTTACTCTTGGATGTCTTTTAGCATATCACAAAAAGTTTTGATAAAGTATGTTGTTGTTGTTGTTGTGGTGGTCTTCAGTCCGCAAACTGGTTTGATGCAGCTCTCCCCACTACCCTATCCTGTGCAAATCTCTCGATATCAGAATACGTTCGGCAACCTAAACCCTTTTCAATCTGCTTGCTGTATTCGTCCCTTCGTCTCCCTCTACGATTTTTACCCCACACACTTCCTTCTAATGCTAAATTGACAATTCCTTGATGTCTCAGAATGTGTCCTACCAATCTATCCCGTCTCTTAGTCAGGATATGCCAGAAACTCCTTTTCTCCCCATTTCCGTTAAGCACCTCCTCATTAGTTACGTGATCTACCCATCTAATTTTCATCAGTCATCTTTAGCACCACATTTCAAAAGCTTCTATCATCTTTTGGTCTGAACTCCTTATTGTCCACGTTTTACTCCCGTACAGTGCTACACTCCAGACAAATGCTTTCAGAAAGGACTTCCTAACATTTAAATTAATATTGGATGCTAACAAGTTTCGCTTCTTTAGAAACGCTTTTTTTCCCATAGTCATACTGCATTTTATATCTTCTTCGGCCATCAGAAGTTATTTTGTTACCCAAATAACAAAACTGATTACTACTTTTATTGTCTCATTACCTAATCTAATTCCTTCAGCATCGCCTGATTTTCTGACATTGCATTCCATTACCTTCGTTTTACTCTTGTTGATGTTCATCTTATATCTTCCTTTCAGGACACTGTCCACTCCTTTCAATTGCTCTTCCAGATCTTTTGCAGTCTCTGACAAAATTACTATGTCTTCGGCGAACCGCAAAGTTTTTATTACTTCTCCCTGAACTTTAATTCCCTCTCCAAATGTATCATTGAATTCCTTTACTGCTTGCTCAATGTACATATTGAACAACATTGTGGAAAGGCTATAACCCTGTCTTACTCCCTTCCCAACCTCTGCGTCCCTTTGTTGCCCTTCAACTCTAGTAACTGCTGTCAAATTTTTGTACAAGTAGTAAATAATCTTCCGTGTCCTATATTTTACTCCTGCTGATTTCAGATTTTGAAGGAGTGTATACTAGTTGACATTGTCAAAAGCTTTCTTTAAGTCTACAAACGCTGAAAACGTAGGTTTGCCTTTCCTTAGCCTATCTTCTAAGATAAGTCGTATTGCGAGTATTGCCTCCCATGTTCCTACATTTCTCCTAAATCCAAACATCTTCCCCGATGTCGGATTCCACAAGTTTTTCCATTCGTCTGCAAATAATTCGTGTTAGTATTTTGCAACCATGAGTTATTAAACTGCTAGTTCTGTATTTTTCACATTGGTCTGTACTTGCTTTCTTTGGAATTGGAATTACAATATTCTGCTTGAAGTCGGAGGTTATTTTACCTGTCTCATACATCTTTGCATACCAGATGGAATAATTTTTTCATGACTGGGTCTCCTAACGATATCAACAGTTCAGATGGAATATCATCTACTCCAGGGGCGTTTTTTTTACTCAAATCCTTCAGCGTTCTATCAAATTCTTCTCGCAGTATTGTATCTCCTATCTCATCCTTGTACTAACTCTTTAACTCAGTCTCTTCGAATATTGGTATTACCTGATATAGCGTAATTGTATGTACGTTTCCATTACTATGCATAGGAACTTCAAATACACTACGAGAATCTAAGATAATCTCGAAATAATCTTACACGTAAGAGGAAGGAGTAAATTTTATGATCTGGAAACCGCATCATGATTCTTACCTAGTTTCTGTACATCGTGAAAAACATAAAATATGGAAAGCTGCCCTTTATATCTGATAAGCTCTTAAGGAAACACCATTTGTTACGAGCGTGTTGAAACAAGATAACGAGCCGTGACATGCGTTAGGTGATATTAAGCAAGGTGTAATGAGATTCCGGTTGCGGTCGTTATTATTGAATGCTTTCCTCTAGTGTGCGATTAATCACAGTACAAGAGGTAAATTGATCCGTCTTTTGTAACGTGACGGCTGGAGCGTGCACGCGAGTCAGTGCTGTGTGGAGTAGAACTGCTTCCGAGCGATGCGTCACGAAACACACGACAGATCTGATACATAAATTTGTCGACATAAAAAAAGAAAAAAATGTTGGCGTAGTATTGATCAATATTCAGATTCGCGCATTCGGGCTTCGCAGCGCGATTGCTCACATGCTAACAATAAAAAAATGTCTGTCAGAAAATTTCATCCTGCTCATATTTCCGACAGTAAATGAACGTCCAAGATTGAGATGGGTGTGTGTCCCACACGTCGTGTTTCAGATTAGACTATTACACTAACAAACATCTAGGGAATGTGGGAGGTGTCTTGGGGAACAAAACGAGCATGGAAACCCATGCCCAGAAACGCCATTCAACGACGCTACGGAGTTTCCAAGGTAGAGGCACCAGCTCCTGCGGCTAGACATCCCATCCAGAATCTTCGACGCTCTGTAGAATCATTGGATGTCGTTTCCGGGCATGGGTTTCTATGCTCACTTTGTTCCTCAAGACACCTCCCACATTCTATGGAAGTTTGTTGGTATAGCAGTGTAATACTGATACACACTGACGTATGGGACACACACCCATCTAAATCTTCGACGTCCATTTACTGCCGGAAATATTCGCAGGACGACATTTTGTGACAGACATTGTTTTTCTTGCTAGCATGTGGGGAATCGCGCTGCAAAACCCGAGTGCGCGAATTTAGATTCACCCTGTATATACTATTATTTTCAGTATGAACAAAATACGTACTACTACACTTGATGAGGTACGCTGAAGAACCAAGCTAATACTTTCTGAAGTTGTATTGAAAATATAATCTCTTCCTGTAAGATAACCCAAATACGAAATTATTTAACCAACATTGCCGGTATGGAGAGTGATCCTAATTTTTTTAAATGTAATAAGAAGACAAAGACAACATGTTCAAATGTTTCTAGAGCTTATGGGGCTTTACTGCGGGGTCATCACTCCCTAAACTTACAAACTACTTATGAGATACCTTATACTAAAGACGACTCAAATATCCATGCACGAGGGGGGATTCTAATCCCCGACGGGGAACGGCCTCGCGTATCGTAGCATAGCGCCTCAATGCGCTCGGCCGCTGCCCCGCGGCTAAGAAAACAGAGAAAAGACCTCATGTATAAATTACTCATTTATTCATTACTATATTCGGCAAGCTAGCCGAATGCGTTTTGCAGCCCTTAATTTAAACTCATTTCCTTGCCTAACCACAACCTGGTGACGTGCAATGTGTCCGAGAAAATGGCCAGCATTAATTTGCAACAAAACTAAGATCATGATCGCTACGTTAAAGCCAGCCTTCATGAGCAAACTCAAGGCAGAAAACATCGTTTCAGTACTAAAACCAACAATGTCTCATTATCTTTGGTCACCTGAAAATATCCTCATACTAGCTAGTGCCTATACGAGCTGCTATATAGCAAACCGATGAACAATAATGCTTGGCTCGACAAAGGATGTTTTAGAAAGAAAAGAGATGAAGTGCATCAATTAAGTAAATAGCGAAAAATTAATTTTTATTGGACTTAGAAGTAAAAATAGTCACTTCCCTCGACGAGATTCGAACCTAAGACATCAAGTACGAGAGTTTACTATACCGTTGCGCTATGCCGCGAAATTACCTGTGTAGTTTGTTACGATTTTAAGCATTTACCGATGAACTGTCGCTCTACGAAGGTTCGGCCTCACGTAGGTCGTACGAAGCTCATATAATGTATGACCATTTCTGTGAGTACAATAACAGAATACTCGACGCCGTAGAACAGTTTGTGCGAATGTATTCAGACCCAGACCTGTTTGGTTAGTACTGTTTGAAACGGATGCTTTTTGTAGCATTGGTATGTTCTTGATGAGCTTATCATGTTTGAAATGAAAATTTAAGGGACGGATCTATGAATAGTGATCAAAACACATAAAGGAAGAAAGCCGGTCAAGGAATTGGATGTGAAGTGACCACCTGCGACAGCTTGGCAATGGCGACGGTATCAAACGTGGAGCTCAACGCTCTGATTGGAGAAAACTAGCTCCAACGCGTAATGTGTTAATTGACAAGTAATTTTAATAGGGCTATAGACAATTATATAACTACATTGATAAATGGGCTACGAGCACAATATAAGTAGATTTGATATCTATTGATATATCTTTGAATTCATGACTTTTAATTAAGACTACTGCATCTATGAAAACCCTAGGAGGAATTCCCGTCACTCCCATCGCCTTCCCACTCCAGCCACATTCTCCTCATTGAATTTGTCGGGAAGTATGCCTTCGTAGAAGTATGCCTCCTGTGAAGAATTCCAACATGGGACAGTCGTTCTTCATCTCTTACCGTGAAACAGTGCGGAAACTGCGATCTGCCTTTCAGAACATAAGTTATGAAATGTTTATTGCAAATGTTGTGCTACCCATGATAATGATCGTCTCCATGCGGCTAGGCGTGTTGCAACTGTTTTGCAGAAGTTCGGATGCAGCTGTTTGATCATCCAACATAACGTACTGTTCTTTCTTCCAGGGATTTCTGTCTATCGTTGCACCTTAAGAAATTCCTGTTCTGCAGGCAGCGTTTTGACAACGACGGGGAGCTGAAGGCGACAGTCATACGTTGGTCCCATATCCAGGAAGCAGACTGCTACGACACAGGAATACAAAAGTTGATCCCACGAAAACTCAAGGGTCTTATTTCTTTTAATGACTATTTCGAAAATTACTCAAGCATTGGTCTACCTGTTCTTAATAAAGATTTTCAAGTAAGTCTTGGTTTTAATGAAATAGGGAGTGTTACATTATGGATGCTCATTACCTTTGTAAGGAATTAAGAGATAGCGCTCCAAAAATTATTTTCCTTTGCAATAAATACCATACGATAAAATTTTCGAAGCTAATTTTATCTGTTTTATTTACTTAATTGTTTATTTAGTTTCCTCATATTAGGGTCATCAGGCCCTCGCTTGGCTTTACGCATACATTTTTTTTTAAACTTGAGCTGCTCGTGGTATTATATTTATTTGTAAAGGGCAAACATTAATAAAGTAATAATAATATAGGCTAAGTTAAATGAACTGAAAGTGGATAGTGACTAAACTGTAATAGCATTAATATTAGCGGTTCTACTAACAGCACCTGCTGCTGCTGAACTAGGAGAAAAACAGGACTAATATTGTCAGATACAAAACGTAGTTTATGGTGTGCAAAAATTATGTATTACATTGCAAATTCTGATAGAAATGAATTTGAAAAACTGTAATTTACGAGAACAATGGGAAATGGAGACATGTTACAACGCAAAATTGTGACAGAGAAACTTGTTAAAATCTGAGATAGCTTATGCAATCACCAGTCAATCTAGGCGGAAGCAGATCTGTCATAAATGCGACGCTAGTCTGTTGTGACGACAGCAGACGCTGCGTCTGCGACTTGAAAGGCTAAAGTCAGTTGACTGTTGACTGCGGCGGACGACAAGAAGAGCGAGAGGGTATATTCGTCAGCTTGTAAACATTTCATAGCTACAGGTAACTTTGTCGCAAGAGTGAAAGCTGCACTCACAAGTAGGACACATTCGGTCATTAAGAACCGTTCCATACGTCATAGCTTCAGCCGAATACTGTACAGCCGCGGTGGAGTAGTCGAGCGGTGTAAAGCGTCTCTCTGCGGAGCGCGCGGTTGCTCGCCGTGGAGGTTCGAGTCCTCCCTGGGGCATGGGTGTGTGTGTTGTTCTTAGGTTAGTTTACCTAGGTTTAAGTAGTTTGTAAGCTACGGACTGATGACCACGCAGTTTGGTCCGATAGATTTACAAACATTTGAATTTTGAATTTTGATTACTGTACATAAACTACCGCTTTTAGAAATGTAGTCACTTGGCCGTTGGAAGGGAAGATGCTTAGGAGAGTAGTCGTCGATCAAATGATCTAATCTATGTATTCAGCGTATGTCTCAGATCAAGCAGGACATAATAGCCACTAGTCACAACTAGCAGATAGAGTCCGGAGGCAACTACTTCACTTCTAACTGACCATCATCCTGTGAGATGGTGAACCGCTGTCTACCGTCTTTACAACGCTGAACATGGCAGATGCCTCAGGCCAGCTCATTCTTTATTGGTTGGTTTCCTAGAGGCAAATGAACCTGCTGACAAGCTAGTACTCTGGTGCTAACCCTGCCAGCGATCTCCAGAGGTCCATTGTTACCATGGCATCCAACTCCAGTGGTTCCTAGCATGGACCCACAAGCAGCTGGGTAGACCGGAGGAGGACTGAAGAGTTCTCCTTCCCCCAGAAGACGCGACATGGACGCCTCCGGCCGAACGGTGCAACAGGCGATCCATTGGAGACGCGGCGAGACAGCGAGCTAACGCTGCCGACGGAACCGTCACCTGCTGATCTAGCTCCTGCCGAGCTAGCGGCTACACCACGGAATCTTGTTTTCAGCTGGATAAACTTGTAAGCTCTAATACTGTTTTACCTGCGTTCTCTGACGCTGCACCAGGTTTCATGCCTCATCCTGACAAAGCTGAGAACCTACCACTCGTTCCCAGCCCATTGGTGACAGAAGAGGTCCGACGCCAGCAAAAGGTCTGGTAGAAAAGCTGGATGTGACGGGATAACAGAGCGTAGGGGAATAAGAGATTGGCGTGATTGTTAATTCAGTACAAGTTCCATTAATTGTCTTTTGAAGAAAGCAGTGTTATTTTCTTGATATTGTGAGAGAGGTTGACGCAGGATCTTTTTGGGATATCGTAAAGGAATTTGATGACGCGGGAGACAAAATGTAAGAAGTTCTCTGCGTGTGTCAGCAGCACGTATCCAGGATAGCTGGTAGTACGATGGGAAATATGATCAGAGACAGCCGCGCGGGAGTAGCAGAGCGGTCTGGAGCGCCATGTTACGATGTTCAGATGTTTGTAAATCTATGGGACTCAACTGATTGGTTATTAGTCTCTAGCTTACAAACTACTTAATCTAAGGTAAACTAAACTAAGGACAACACAAACACGCATGCCCGAGGGGGGGAATCGAACCCCCGACGGCGGACGGACGCGCGCCGATACATGGTGCTCCAGTACGCGCGGCTAATCCGCCGCGGCGCCACGCTACGGATCACGCGGCCTCCCACGTCGGAGGTTCGATTCCTCCCTCGCGCATGGCTTTATGTGTTATCGTTAGGTTAGTTTAACTTAGTTTAAGTAGTTTGTAAGTCTAGGGACTGATGACCAACGTACTTTGGTCCTATAGGATTACAAATATTTGAACACTTTTGTGATCAGAGACAAATATCACAAATATATTAAAAGCTGTACGCGATGTTTAATGTTGAATCTATCGTTTGATCAGAGAAAAAAAGTAGTTTATTTTAAAGTTACTCATTCAAAACCTGGTCTGATATTAGTTGCAGTCCAAATAGTTGTCATATATTGATGTTTAACAGTTAATATCACTAAGTCATCAGATAACTTCATCAAAATTTAACTGAACACGTACATTGTTCAGTAACACAGTAATTTGGTTTAATTATGGCCCTGATATTGATGTACACACTGTTAAATGAGAAACAGTGCGTTAAACTGATTATACATGCAACGGATATTTTAACGAAACAACTGTGACATGTAACCTGCCTGAAACTCACACTGACTATACTCAAAAAATTTGACTGCAACCAATTTCTTAATGTTCGACTACGAGAATTTTATTCAGATCAGTACCTCATTATCATAACTCAGTATCATACTCAATTAACTGCAGTGTTGCATAACAATCTTTTACTACGGCACCAATAAAGAAATCTGTTCAAGCAGATTAACAAAATCAATACTGTACTTCAAATCCACAAATAACCAATTATCAATTAAAGGAAGTAGGTTAATCTTCTAACTACGTAAATGAAACAGGAAAGAAAGGTCAACTTTGTAACTTATTATTAATAATCACCATTACATTACCTAAATAACACAACCTTTTCATAATTACATGAAATGCTATTACCTTCATTCCAGGGGTGGTACAACCTTTTTCACAAATATGTGAAGTGCAATATATACTTGCTGTCACTGCAGCCTCTGCTCTACATCGGAGCCATATACACAACTGCTCTCTAAGCGAGCTGAACCACAAGTCTGACTCTCTGTCTCTCTGCCCGAGCTACAATGCTATGCGATACATAATCTTTGACAAAGATGAAACTTCACAGATTTATGTACACATATCGATACACAAAGTAGAAGTCATATTATACATTTTCTTGCAAGCAAGTTACTCGACACAAAACAGGAGGTACAATATTAGACATTTTCTAACAAATTCAGCAATATACATTTACTATGGACTCGTTTGAATATCTGATATCAGATTTTTCATTCGATTTCAAATAGAGTGCGTCATACATTAACTGCAGTATCATTAACAAAACCCAGCTTACATTAATGTATCCTTAAAGTAATAAATAGTGAGGTTTGCTGCTGTCGATAAACATGTTATTTTCTGCCTTTTATCAAGCCAGTTTTCAAACCAATTCCACTTGCCACTTGATTTATAACTCAGATCGTCAGCGCGACGTCGACAAACGTAAAACGGCGGCTGTTTGCGTTCCGGCTATTCACGTCAAAAGCGACGCAGCGAGAAGGGCGAAAACGAAGCCCGTTGAAGGCAGTCATTAGGAAAGCGATCTCGTCAGTCTGCCCCTGCTCGCGTAAGCCGCTCCGTCGGGAGCATCCGCTCTCGACCGGAGTGGATCGGAAGTAATCAGTGAGCGCGCAGCGACAATGGGAGAAGCGATGCTAGAGTGAGGGGGTGGTAGGGGGGCAGGGGGTTGGCTGGGGGGCCGGAAATGGCAACCGGCGGCGGCGGCGGCGGCCTGTTTGCGGGCCACACCCCCGGCCGTCTGCTGGCTGATGGACGAGTGTTTGCCAGGGCCGCTGCCGCCGCCGCCTCCACCGGTTTACCTTATAATTGCGGGCCGAGTGTCGTATATCAGGGCGCCGTGTTTGTGGCCCTCTCGGACGCCTGGAGGCGAGCTGACGTCTGATTTAGTGCCCTGCCAGACAAGACAAGCCGGCCTCGCGCATGCGCACTAGTGACTGCCGGGCAAGCGCGAGCACCTACGAGCCACTTAAATGGCGGGTATTCGCGCAGTCTCTGTGCCACATGCAAAGACTCTAGTGATGATCACATTTCAGACATGTTACAAAACGGTGAAAGTATTGGGATATACTGCAAATCACAAATTTTTCTTACGAGAAACTAACTAGTTTCTTAGCCGCGGTAGAGCGGCCGAGCGCATTGAGGCGCTATGCTCCGATGCGCGAGGTCGTTCCCCGTCGGGGGTTCGAATCTCCCCTCGGGCATGGATGTTTGTGCCGTCTTTAGTATAAGCAAGTTCATAAATAGTTTGTAATTTTAGGGACTGATAACCACGTAGTTAAGTCCGATAAGCTCTACAAACATTTGAACATTTTAACTAGTTTCTTAGACTTGTAGTTCGTATCGGTACATATTATGAAAATAGCTACAATCGCACCAAAACGTATTGGCACAGTTACAATTTAATGGTTGCAGGTTAAACGAAACATATATTTCAGAGCAGAACCAAGACGCCGCGGTGGAGTAGCCGAGCGGTCTAAATCGTCTCGCTGCGGAGCGCGCGGTTGATCGCCGTGGAGGTTCGAGTCCTCCCTGGGGCATGGGTGTGTGTGTTGTCCTTAGGTTAGTTTACATAGGTTTAAGTAGTTTGTAAGCTACGGACTGATGACCACGCAGTTTGGTCCGATCGATTAACAAACGTTTGAACGTTTAGAACCAAGACACGTTCCACCTTACGTTACTTTAGTTACTTAGTTTACAAATATGTCCATCTCATCTGTTCGTAAATTAACATACAGTGCTATGAAAATAAACGTCGCTCTTCTGCATCAAAAAAGTATTGGCACACGCGTATGAGTCGTACAGTGTGTTCATTTTCTTTACTGATGCTCACCTTCTAATAACTTGTGTGTATTCCTTTGACGTCTATAACAGCACGTAAAAGCCTACGAATGCTTTCTATTAAATTCCGGGTGATACCAGGTGTAATTTTCGACCATTTCTCCAGGAGCACTTTCTCCGAGCCGTTTTTACTGGACGGAAGCCTTTTTTCTGACTTGTGTGTCAAAATGAGCCCTTAGGCTTATATCAATGACGTCGGTTTGCAGTAGGATTTTAGAACATATATTTTCCTCAAATATTGTGAACTACCTCGAAGAGAACGACCTATTGACCCATAGTCAACACGGGTTCAGAAAGTGTCATTCTTTACTCACTTGATGTGATGAGCGCTATCGACAAGAGATGTCAAATAGATTCCGTGTTTCAAGATTGACGGAAGGCTTTCGACACTGCAACTCACAAAGCGTCTTCAAGAATGAAACTTACCACTCTGCAGCGAAGTGTGCGCTGATATGAAACTTCCTGACAGAGTGAAAGTTTCATTCTGGAAACATCCCTTAGGCTGTGGCTAAGCCATGTCTCCACCATATCCTTTCTTCCAGGAGTGCTAGTCTTTGCATGGTTCGCAGGAGAGTTTCTGTGAAGTTTGGAAAGTAGGAGGCGAGGTACTGGCGGAAGTGAAGTTGTGACGTGGCATCGTGAGTCGTGTCTGGATAGCACAGTCGGTAGTGCGCTTGCCCGCGAAAGGCATAGGTCCCAGGTTCGAAGCCCGGTTCCGGCACACAATTTTAATCTGCCAGGAAGTTTCAAGCGTCTTCAAATCAAACTACGTACTTATGGAATATCGTCACAGTTGTGCGATTGGATTAGTGATTTCCTATGAGAAAGGACACAGTTTCCTGTAATCGAGTAGGACAGAAGTGAAATCTGCCGTTCCCCAGGTAAATGTTATAGGGCCCCTACTGTTCCTTATTTTTATAAATGATTTAGAAGACAATCTGAGTACCTCGCTTAGACTGTTCGTGGATGATGCTGTCACTTATCGGTTAGTAAAGTCGGAAGAGCCGCGACGGAGTGGCCAAGCCCATTGAGGCGCTATGTTACGATGCACGAGGCCGCTTCCCGTCGGGGGTTCGTATCCCCGTCGGGCATGGATGCTTGTGCCGTCTTTCGTATAAAGTAGTTCATACGTTATTTAGAAGTTTAGGAACTAATGACCCCGCAGTGAAGTCCCATAACCTTTACAAACATTTGAACATTTGAAAGTCAGAAGAAGATCAAAAGCATCTGCGAAATGCTTTAGATAAAATATCTGCATGGTGCAAAAAATGGCAGTTGACCCTTAATAATAAGAAGTGTGAAGTCATCTATATGACCACTAAAATAAAGCTATTAAACTTCATTTACACGATAACTCAGTCAAAACTACAGCCCGTAAATTCAACTAAATACCTAGGAGTAGGAATTAAAAACAACTTAAATTGGAAAGAACACATTGAAAATATTATAGGGAAAGCGTACCAGAAACTACGTTTCGTTGGCAGAACAGTTAGAAAATGCAACAGTTCTACGGAAAATTTATTTCACTAACTTTTTCTTCAGAATGCGAACATATTTTGTGAACACCCACATATACAGGAAGACACGATCATCAAAATAAAATAAGAGAAATCAGATCGAAAAAGGCAACATTTAGGTGTAACCTTTTTCCGCGAGGTATTAGAGAATGGAACTGTAGAGACACATCATAAAAGTGGTTGGATGAACCCTCTCAGTGTGACTTGCAGAAAATTTATGTAGATGTAGATCTTGTATTTTGTACTTTATTCTAAATAGTAATTTTAATTAGCGTCTATAATAGTTTATCGCCTTTATATCACAGATACGTGAGGTCATTTGACTAAATTAATTTTTTCACAGCTACCTGAATTGGGCTTTTCTTTTTCTAACTGATAGCGAGGATCTGTTTGGCGTATGATACACTCACACGGTTTACCATCTGGAAGACCCCTTCTTTCAATGCTTAGTGTCCGCTAGTTGTTGAACCTAAACATCTATATAAGTTTTGTGCGATGCCATGTTTTTTCATCCATAGCCTGCACGATTTCAAATCCCGATATTTTTTGTCGATGAGAGTAATTGTAGATTACGCACGGCCACATCAAGACGCAATATCTTTTCAGCGTTAAATTGGGCTACAAATTTAAGTGAAAAACTTCTGTTTAAATAACAGTGTAAAATTTCCTGAAAAGCTTTTGTTCAGAGTGGACTGGTACCTAGTCACTAACAGTCGTTGTATGGAATAGTGCGTAAATGTCTTCGACATATGTTTATTGCCTCTGAAACATTTTTACAGTATAAGTACGATGTCCGTTACTTAATTATTACCACCTGGTCACTGAGGCGATCCAGACACGGTCTGCACGGCCACTACGGTCGGGGGTTCGAATCCCCCCTCGGGCATGGATATTTGTGCCGTTCTTAGTATTAGCTAGTTCGTAAGTAGTTTGTAAGTTTAGGGACTGATGAACCCGTAGTTAAGTCCCATAAGCTATACAAACAAACAAACCGCCTGGTCAAGACAACGAAAACAAACCAAAGTTCAGTGACAGCCATTTTTTTTCTCATTAAATAAGAAATATTCAAGGTATTTATGAAATTCCCAGCTGAAAATCGTTAGAATCCGTTAAAACTGCATTATATTTACGTTCAATATGAGTAAATGTGAAGCGCCATTTATCTTTTACTTAACCACTGCAGAGCAACATGCTTGGTGGAAAAGGCATAGGATTTAAACAGAGCCCCACGAAGCTGAGGAGAAGATGAAATATCGGTTTTGTGATAAACTGGTCGCCAGCAGAGACACTTCGATTTCCCTTTCTTATATTACCCAATTTCACGCTGGACTGGGCGCACTCCATTACAATACGCGTCGCCTCCAGCGACAATAAGTACTGCTTTGCTGAGCGTAATACCACGATGAGTAGCAAAGCGTTTAAGACTATGGTTTATCGAAACAAGGGTTTTATTTTTTTTTAATTCGGTTGCTCTTCTTTCTGTAACAAATCTCGAACATAAAACAAAATTTTGTATATACCAGCCTAAAAACTGCAATAAGTTTAAGAGAGATATACAGGGTGCGTAGCGTCAGACTTAACAGCACCTTTTGTTTGGCGAACATTTACACACATGGAAGCGCAGTTTCTGCAAATTCTGGAGCGTCGAGAGGCTCGTATTTTTTCTTTCGTTAATACTTTTAGTGCTTGCATCACCTGAGATATTTAAGTAAGTAGCTTTCTTTATATGGAACCGTATATATTGTTTTCATCATTTTGGCTGGAAACAACACACTTGTTTTCGTAATAATAGTGTACTAAATAAATACTGCAACGTGCCGCAAGATTTTTTATAAACCCATTTATTACACCGTCGCTTATTTGCGGCCTGAACCCATCATGGTAATTTCATTTCAAGTGAGATTTGCGTTGATGCCGTAAAATAAGAAAGTTGTTGTTAATGTAGATATTGCAATGTTTTTACGTTTCTGCAATAAACCATTTTATGGTTGCGTTGCTTACACATGACGTTACATACGCCAAAAAACATAGCATTTATACAAATGTGGCGTACTTTTAGAGAGCAAATGCAAAGGTAAGACTGATTAATATATATATAAACGTTAGTAGAATGCTGTTAATAGCCAAATTTGTATTAAATTTTGAAGATATATTTCATTCCACAGTTATGATTTCAACACTAAACAACATTTAACTGACAGAAAAGTTTCTTTATTGGCCATTGAAAGCTTTCTTCTAAGGATTAAAAAAAAAATAAACTTATTTCTTTGAAAGATTCAGAATTAGTTTTGCAGATGCACTTTTAACGTTGGCAATACCTATGGCACTATAAATCAGTAACTGATGTAAATAATCGCCACCATGTTGACAGTGGTGGAACTCATAGCCCAGGATGGATCGATATAAAAATTACATGACTGTGATGATATCTAATGGACAGCTTTTTGAAATAAGTGCAGTGTATGGCACACAGATACAACGTACATTTATGTGTAAACAATGGGAGCCTAGAACTTTGCTATATACAATACAGAAATGTCAAAACTTTGTAGTAAGTATATTCACAAAACTTTGTTATTTTAGGATACCAATGTAAATCGCATTTGAAATCAACACTGATGTCTGATGATAGAATCAGGCCCGAAACTAATAGCTAAGCTATACATGGATTTATAAAAACTGCGTGGCTAGTTGTAGTATTTACATATGGAAAAATTATTAGGAGCCGTATACTCGTTTTAACCGGTTTGTATAGCCCTTAAGAAGACAATTACAGTTATATGGAGTTTGTTAATATTCACGTTGAAATCTGTCTTTAAAAATGGAGAAATTCAGAGTTTGAGAGCACCGTAGCCGTACTCAGCATTAGTGCTGCTAACACGGCGAAACTAAACTCTAGTGCAACTCCGTTTCACAATGTCAACACACTTAACTTGAAATTGCAACATAGTGTTTTAAACAGAGTATGAGAATATTACATGTCTGGTAGTAAGGTTTTAATTACAGCTTTTTCAAAAATGTGTTTCTGATGTTGGCATTCGTAAATAACTCGCGATGTATAGGATGTGCAAACTTGCAGATCCATTACAATTAGTCGACAACATCAAGAACCCAGCATCTACGGCACCAGCTGTAATGTACTGATGCATTACAACAGCGGCTCGATGTGGCAACCACCAGCGTCATTACACACATTGTACCTCGGAAGCATGTTCTTTTCAAATTGATTGCAACAACTGAACTGGGTCACGCCTAACTACATTTCTCAAGTAGGAATGGATGAAATTATCACCTGAATTGAAACCGTCATAGAACGGATACTATACGTTTCCGCACATGGGTTCCTATTCAAAATGTATTGTACTCCCTACCCTCTACAAGTCCTAGAAGTTTGTAACGGGAATTTCGGACGACTCTGTATATACTATCGTGATGCACGATCTGGAGCGGAATGTTACGGATTACGCTCCCGCTCCCGCAGGAGATTCGAATCTTCCTTGAGTATCCGTGTGTTTGACATGCGTAGCCCAAGTTAAAGTAATGAATAAGTCTAGCAACCGATGACCTGAGCTGTGTAGTCCCTTACTCTGAAATTTCACTTGCTGTGCGTCAGTCTCACTAAAATCGGAAATGATTTCACAGATTTGACAAATAGTTTTTTTTACTTTAATAGAGATTTTGTTTAGAAAATAAATAATAGGAAAAACCAGAGGAACAGCTCAATAATGGAAACTGTAATTTTATATGGGGCACTCGGCTTCTACGGATTAGATTTGTATTTTATGCGCTGCCATACCGCTCATCTGACTGCGATAAAATTTTGCATTTTTATGCAAAGCCTCATTACATTCGAATGCGCACGGTGCAAGCCGGAAGGAACTTTCTAACGGACATCGACATCAGCTTAGTTTTGTTGCTATTTTGATGAAATTTTGCACACTTTACTTTCAAAGTAAGAGAAACATCTCAGTACACATAAGTGTGTCAACGCAGTGCAGGGCGCTCATTCTGCTTCAAAATTCGTTCCTTTCAGATATGTACCCCACTCAGAAAAAGTACTTTTATCTGGCAAATTTAAAATAAATGCGGTTAGAACAGTTCAGTAGTGTACATGTATCTATCCGGACGGCAAACATTTATACACACGCTAAATTTTAAAAATATTACTATGTACAAAATCATATGACGGCAACGCCGTTTCTCTTGTTTTCAAGGTCAAGTGGTCAAAAGTTTGTCTCAGTTTAATGAACTGTATGACAGCGTATAAAATACGGATCTAATCCGAAGTTTCCAGTATTTCCCATCTCAATTATTTCGATATTTCAACGCCATTTGTCGAATTTGACTGTGAATCTAACTTATCCTGAGATCAATTGAAACACACATACCATATGTCATCAAAATAGGCCCAGCGCGTTAGAAGTAGTTGACTGACATAAATACAGTTCTTTCTACACGTTCTCATCGTGCCTTCTTGATATACACATTACTGATAGATTTTTTCTAGGCCTTTTACTCAAAATAAAGTACAACACAATTATAATTGAAATGTAATACACAAGTAATTTTAAAATAAAATTTGAGAAACACTTGTAAAGAAAAATAAATTTCGGCATCAAGGAAACGTTTGAATCCGTATCGTGGCACTATGTCTTGTATTCTCACCCACCCTAGAGAGGTAAAGGTTAAGTATCGCGTTCTTGCCAATCAGTCAATTGTTTCCGACAGCCCACCGTAACCTTTAATTTGTAAAAAAATATGAATGTAGTTAATTAAAATCAATTTTGTCCTACTATTAAGTTGGAAAAATCACGCACTGTGTGTATAATATAATTAAGATTAGTCGAGTATTTTTGGAGTCAACCGCAACCTGACAATCTTCGTGACACGTGATATTTAAATACGCGGAATATATTGCAACGATCGGACTGTAGTGGACACACAGGTCTCCGTTCCCGATACATCGCTGAGGTTAAACGCTGTTGAGCTTGTTCAGCACTTGCATGTGTTAATGTCCTGGTAACCTCCACCATGCACCGAATGAAATCTTATGTGTACTGAGATGTTTCTCTTACTTTGAAAGTAAAGTGTGCAAAATTTCATCAAAATAGCAACAAAACTAAGCTGATGTCGATGTCCGTTAGAAAGTTCCTTCCGGCTTGCACCGTGCGCATTCGAATGTAATGAGGCTTTGCCTTTTATGCAAAATTTTATCGCCGTCAGATGAGCGGTATGGCAGCGCATAAAATACAAATCTAATCCGTAGAAGCCGAGTGCCCCACATAAAATTACAGTTTCCATTATTGAGCTGTTCCTCTGGTTTTTCCTATTATTTATTTTCTAAACAAAATCTCTATTAAAGTAAAAAAAAAAAACTATTTGTCAAATCTGTGAAATCATTTCCGATTTTAGTGAGACTGACGCACAGCAAGTGAAATTTCAGAGTAAGGGACTACACAGCTCAGGTCATCGGTTGCTAGACTTACTCATTACTTTAACTTGGGCTACGCATGTCAAACACACGGATACTCGAGGAAGATTCGAATCTCCTGCGGGAGCGGGAGCGTAATCCGTAACATTCCGCTCCAGATCGTGCATCACGATAGTATATACAGAGTCGTCCGAAATTCCCGTTACAAACTTCTAGGACTTGTAGAGGGTAGGGAGTACAATACATTTTGAATAGGAACCCATGTGCGGAAACGTATAGTATCCGTTCTATGACGGTTTCAATTCAGGTGATAATTTCATCCATTCCTACTTGAGAAATGTAGTTAGGCGTGACCCAGTTCAGTTGTTGCAATCAATTTGAAAAGAACATGCTTCCGAGGTACAATGTGTGTAATGACGCTGGTGGTTGCCACATCGAGCCGCTGTTGTAATGCATCAGTACATTACAGCTGGTGCTGTAGATGCTGGGTTCTTGATGTTGTCGACTAATTGTAATGGATCTGCAAGTTTGCACATCCTATACATCGCGAGTTATTTACGAATGCCAACATCAGTAACACATTTTTGAAAAAGCTGTAATTAAAACCTTACTACCAGACATTTAATATTCTCATACTCTGTTTAAAACACTATGTTGCAATTTCAAGTCCATATATATACATTGTACTGTAGTGTTTATTTAAATAACTTATTAACTTTGAAAAGTAATATGCAATATTCAACTTTGATACTTTCGTAAATAACAATTATAAATACTAAAAATACATTATGCATAGTTATGGAATATTCTGAGCCCATAAAGTCGACTACTAATATAAATGTAACAAAATTACACGTTGTAACTATTCCACAACATTATTAAATATTTTCCATTTGTTTAAATAAATTAGGGTAGGCCATGTTTCATGTATCACTGGATCCTAAATGAAACATTTATTACGATTTTGTCACTCATTTCAACTATCTGTCTGATACTAAGAAGTTTACAGAAGAATGATGAAGATTAGGTGGGTGGATCGCGTAACTAATGAGAAGGTACTGAACAGAATTGGGGAGAAAAGAAATTTCTGGCATACCTTGATTAAAGAAGGGATAGATTGGTAGGACACATTCTTAGACATCAAGGAATTGTGAATTTAGCGTTGGAGGGAATGTGTGGGGTAAAAACCGCAGAGGAAGACAAAGAGATGGATACAGTAAGCAGATTCAGACAGATGTAGGTTGCCGTTCTTATGTGGAGATGAAGGCTTGCTCAGGATAGGGTATTGTGGAGAGCCGCATCAAACCAGTCTACGGACTGCAGACCACAACAACAACAACATTAAGAAGTTATTGCCGAAATTAACTACAATACTACACCACAAAGCAAATCCGTATTTATAAAAAATTAAACCACAAGTTGAAATACATTAAAATTACGAGTCTAAGTAATAGTGCACCGAAACAATAATTATAAACTATTGACTAACCTACGTAGAAATCATAAAAAGGACCAATAATTTGAGTGCAACCGGCATTTAAATTTATAAAATCAAATGAGGACTTGTACGTATGCAACCAATTTAAATGGAATTACTGTTACTAGGTGCATCCATGTCGGCACAATAACTAATTATTACAAATAAGAATTAAATAACAATATTTAGAACCTATTCCATAATGAATAATGCAATTAATTTATGACTATGGTGGTATCGCAGGAAATGTTTGGAGAGAAACCATATTGTGGCGGAATATTTTGAGCTGTGTTAACGAGCAGATGGTTTTGTCTCGTTGTCAGTTCAATTTTTGTTGTGTAACCAGTATAGAAATGTTTTTATACAAATAAACTTATAAAAAAAAGAACAACTACAAGAGTTCGTTATTTAACCTAAATCAACTTTTATTGTCATGTATAAGGTGAACTGTACAGCTGCAACATATTGGACGACGGATTTTTTCAACCCAATGGTCATATAATACAAGTTAAGTAGACTTTTTAATACAGAGAACCTCACCACTCCCGCAAGTCCTCTTAATAGAACTGTGTTTTGCAGTACGGACATAGTTTGTCTGGACCTATTATAGGGAGCGGCAAAGGAGGTACTCTTACATAATGTAAACCATAAGGTGTAAAATGTAATGACAATGCGGAAGTAATAACGGAACGATTCAGTATTCTTTTCAAATTGATTGCAACAATTCTACTGGGTCACGCCTAATTACGTTCCTTAAGTAGGAGTGGATGAGATAATCTTCTGAATTGAAACCGTCGTGAAACGGAAACGATACGTTTCCGGACTTGGGTTCCTATTCAAAATGTTATGTACTCACTACCCTCTACAAGTCCTAGAAGTTTGTAACGCTGATTTCCGACCATATATAATTTGCTGGGTAAGTCAATTCGAAGGTCGTCGGAATGCGACGAGATACCACTCCAAATAGGCAATGCCTAGTAAAGACCTGTGGTGTTCAAACCATTCTTCGAATTATTGACTACTTATCCTGGCATCAAGGAAATGCGCTAAATCGAATGTAATAAATTTGTGTATCACAGAGACCTGATGCAAGTATTTCTAATGGATGCTACTTCGGCACCTAACATGTCCCTAACCTTTCCCAGTTTTGAATCCGGGTAAAGAACACCTACAGTTTAGCTTGAAATTCGAACCGCGTATCGTTTCTGGCGACTTCTCGCTTCTTTGAGAGGTGAATGGTAGGTTAAAACACAAACTGAAATAATCCGTATTAACAGCGAGTTTCGAACCTCTGATCTTTCGCTTTCCAATCGAGCAATGTATAGCTATCTCAGACTTGTAGCTTAAGAGTATCGCTGATTATTAGTTACATATCCAACCTTCTTAAATACATTTAGTTTGCAATAAAATAATATTGATGTCATTAAACGAGAAAAAGTATCCTATCTCTTACGTTGGACCAAATTACACATTTTGTGCATAATTTTATTACGATAGGTTTAGTAGTTTCGGAGTTCATCGCGAACAAGCATCGTGACAATAGAAGGGAAGAAAACGCGAATGACGGTATCCTTGTTGGAAAATATAAAGCAGTGGACAGAAATGCAAAGTGAAGCCGAGCTATTACATCTACGGTTCATACAAGAAAGATGCATCTTGTGGTAGCTAACATGCATTACTGGTAAGCATCGGAAGAGGAAGGTCTGATTTTCCACAGAGTTACCCTTTCAGAATCACATCACTAACAGATTAGATTAGATTAGTTATTTGTTCTGTAGATCCATATTGAGGGGATCCTCGTGGATGTGGAACATGTCAAGAAACAAAATTTACAAGTTGAATAACAGATAATACTAATAATATAAATACAAATACATACACTTATAATATAAATACAGATATATGATTTTTAAGGTTTTTTTCTGATAATATAATAATACTAATATAGTATGAGTGCATGCATCATTTGGTACAATTTAGAAATTCGCTAATGGGGTAGAAGGAGTTGGCCACTAGAAAGTCTTTTAGGTTCCTCTTAAACTAATCTTTATTTGTAGCTAAATTTTTTATACTTGATGGTAAATTATTGAAAATGTGTGTTCCTGAGTAGTGGACCCCTTTTTGAACTAAAATAAGTGCTTTTAAATCCTTGTGTAGATAATTTTTATTTCTAGTATTGTATGTATGAACTGAGCTGTTTGTTGGGAAAAGGGGTATATTATTTATGACAAATTTCATTAAGGAATAAATATACTGAGAGGCAGTAGTTAATATACCCAGTTCTTTGAAGAGGCTTCTACAAGACGTCCGTGAATTTACTCCACAAATAATACGTATTACACGTTTTTGGACTCGGAAGACTTTTGACTGACTTGAAGAGTTACCCCAAAATATTATACCATATGACATTAAGGAATGAAAGTAAGCAAAGTATGCAAGCTTTGTTATTTTTATGTCTCCTGTGTCTGATAACACTCGTATTGAAAATACAGATTTGTTGAGTCGTTTCTGCAGTTCTGTGGTGTGCTCCTCCCAACTAAATTTATTATCAAGCCGTAATCCCAGGAATTTAATACTGTCAACCTCTTCTATCTGCTCTTCTTCATACTTAATGCATATGCTGTCAGGAAATCTCTTACATGTTCTGAACTGCATGTAGTGCGTCTTTTCAAAGTTTAATGACAATGAGTTGGCTTTAAACCATTTAATAATGTTCATGAAAATTTCATTAGCAGACCTTTCTATCACTATACTTGACGTACTCTCTATTGCAATACTTGTATCATCTGCAAACAAAACGAACTCTGCTTCTGGTAGTGTAACTGATGAGAGATCATTAATGTACACAAGAAAAAGCAATGGCCCTAAGATGGATCCTTGTGGGACACCACATGTAATTTCTTCCCAATCCGATGATGACTGTTGGCCTAATTCACTAGTCACTTGCACTGACACCCTTTGTTTCCTGTTAGTGAGGTACGACTTGAACCATTTTGCAGCATTTCCCGTGACCCCATAGAATTCTAATTTACTTAAAAGGATGTAATGGGTCCCACAATCAAATGCCTTTGACAAATCACAGAAAATACCTGCTGCTTGCAATTTATTATCTAATGAATTAAGTACATTCTCACTGTAAGTGTAAATAGCCTTCTCGATATCGGAACCTTTCAGAAATCCAAACTGTGTTCTAGACAATATACCATTTGTGGTTAAGTGGTTGAGAAGCTGCTTGTACATTAACTTTTCTATAATTTTTGAGAATGTTGGCAAAAGTGAAATGGGTCTGTAGTTTTATGGTATCTCTTTATCCCCCTTCTTGAAGAGAGGTTTAATATCTGCATATTTTAGCCAATCAGGAAATATTCCCGTTATAATAGACTGGTTACACAAATAACTTAAGATTGTGCTAAGTTCACAAGAACACACTTTAATTAACTTTGTTGATATTTCATCGTAACCACTGGAATTCTTTGTTTTTAAAGATTTTATTATGGAAGATATTTCTTGTGGTGAAGTGACTGACATATTCATGTGTGTGAAGTTAACTTATGAAGTGGCGACGACAACATTTCAAACGCCCTGACGCTCAGAATCGTTATGGGAATTCCTCAAGGAGTGGCACAAAAGGCGGATGAAACCAGCCGCCGATTGCCACACATTCCCTATTCTACCTACAGTTCCCAGTGGTATAAGAAACAGGACGAAGTTCTTGAAAACATTCGATACTATTGACACCCGATGGGCAATTCAACACATCTCTGAGAACATTGTGCAGTTGCAAAATGAGTGGCGTAGTGTGAACCCTTTGGGGTGTAGTGCATCCGCAATGTTTGTTCCATAACAGCCAGTGCCACCAGCAGAAACTTTCCAAACATTCAATGGAATTTGATCTTGATCCAAATTAAAAGGATATTTATGCCGTGTAAGCAGTCCTGTTTCGTCCACTCGTGTGTTGTGTTCAAGGGGCCTGCAAAATTGTCACACACGTGAAGAAAGCGGGAAGGGGTCCATGTAAGAGGCCGCTCGACTTGATAATACTCCTCCCCCCCCCCCCATCCCCGGCGTGTTTGTTGAGGACATTGAACTCAGTGGTTCCGACCGACATTCCACTGAGATGCACTTAATTTCATATCTAGTGCTTGAAGCCAGGCTACGTTGGCGACATCGTTGGCTTTCTCTTGCCAAGAAGTGGCAGATTGCTACCATTCATCACAGCAACTAAAAAATTATTTGTAAGTTGGCTTCTATCGCCCTACAGTTACTCAACAGTTACAGCTTCTCGCACTTCGCATCATAATCAGCAGACAGCCTCAGATTGTTTCTCACTGTCCGGGAATTGACTTCCCAGCCGAATAGTTGTCTAAATCTCTGAATGGAAAGTGATCAATGAAGTTGTACGCTTTCTCTGAGAGTGTTGCCATAAACCAGGGTCGGAAACAGGAGGACTGAAGAAGTACAGAAAACTTTTGCTACTTTCTATCACGTTCATATTCCGTCGAACGGTTGCACTACACTCCAGAGGGTTCAGATCACGTCAGAGTTGAGTTGTACAGAAGGTTTCAGAAGTGTCGTATGTCATCAGAACCTTGCCCTACTGTAGAATGTCGTCTTTTATGCACAAGTGTATGGGAATCAGCGACCTAACGGAATTTGAGGGGGAGAATGCATTTACACCTCCCTGAAGTTTTCTCCACGTTGACTTCAAGCGGTAGCCGTCTTATATGTTATCACCGTTCACACATAAAAATCCGCGCTATTGTATTAATGACCGTCGCAATGCAGACATCAAAAGCAGTGGTGAAGTATTGGTATGGTCGCTGCGGCGGCCTTCCCTTAGCGACACGTAGGCAGGAGCGTCGGCCAACACTGAGGTGAGATGTAGTGACACTGTCACATCATTAACCAAGCGTTAATCTGACTTGTCTTTATGTGCTCTGGTTTGTCTTTCGGAATTCTCGACGACAAGTCATGTCCCTTCTCATGCGTTCGAGAGGGTACTCTACGTGTTCCCAAAATAGTATCCTTCCGCGCATCCTAACGCCTCATCTTTAAAATACAATTCCCATCCAAAATATTATATATTTGAATATCACAGAATTAAATGCTTTGACCACCTCTCTACAAATGTCGTTTACATTTAAGAAACAAATACACATTTAACAATACTAAAATCGGTTGAGACTGAAGCTCGTTGCTCAGATAGCTTTTAAGCGTGGCGTCTCACTGTTCAAATATACTGCCGCCATCGAAATATATTTACACAATTGGTATTTAATTTATCATGGATTTTTATGCAAATATATTCAGTTCTTGTACACAAATACATATAAATGTTTATGTATAAATTATCTGCTGCGTATCTACTATTTTTTTCGGCCATGAACTATTTAAGTGGCAGTCTACAACATAAAACGAACGTTACTAAGAATAATATTAATTATAATGAAGTTCTTATATAAATGTAATGCACTTTGCTGGGTGCATGTTTGTACTTCTGTGGTGGAATCTGTGTTCTGACACAAGAATATTACTACCTCAACGAAAAGCAGAACAACAGAGTAAAGCAAAGTTTATTAAAAGAATGCGGAAATAACATGGTTTGTCTTTTAAGATAGGTAGCGTGGTGCAATGCAGACCATTTGCTTCTTTAACTGTTACTGATAAACACTACATATCAATAAAAGTAAATATAAGTCTTATTATTATTATAGTATTAGTATTTATCGGCTTTTTTTGCCAAGAGCGCGGTTTCCGGTTTCCGAGCAGATTAGGAAAATCCTAACTACCTGTATTCCATTCATTAGGTCCAAACTGTTAGCCGGCCGGCTGAGGAACCCAACAGCCTAACAAAACCCGCCTTTCAGATGGAAACAATCAACTTCCCCTTGTATCTCTAATGTCACACTGTAAAACTCACTTGGTGCATGCTTTATATCAGTTTCACGTCTGAAGACTTCTCTCCGTTCGGAATCACGTGCAGCGATCTGTTTGCTAGAAACTCTTGGATCCAGTCTCGCAATACGTGATTCAGAACGGAGAGGAGATTTCAGACGTGAAAGTGATGTAAGGCGGAAATGATGTCATAGAATTTTCACGAATGATGCTGTAGAAAATAAAAAAGTCGTACTGGGACAACACCAAACAGCAAAGATCATTCCCGTTTACAAGGAGGGTCGTCCATCATAAGCGGAAGCCTATAGGCTTATCAGTAAAACTTCAGTCAATTGCAGAAATGAGGACAGGCTCTGTGTTCGAGTATTATAATTACTGTAGATCGTAAATGTCATCTGTTAGAATTAACATGATTTCTCAAAGCAACGACCATGAAGAACCCAGCTCGCGCTGTTCTTCCACGAGACTTAGAGGCTCCCAGGTTGACGCTGTCTGTCTTGACTTCCAGAAGGCCTTCGATACCGTTCCGCACCGACGCCTGATGAACTAAGTGCGAGCATTTTTATAGCAAACAGATCACAGCATGTGATTCAGAACGGAGGCAAGTCCTCAGACGTGAAAGTGATATAAGTCGTGCACCAAGGAAAAAATAGAGTACTTTTACTTTGGAAGTCGCAACACTGGGATAAGGTAACGAAATCCACCAAGTTCTGAAGCGTACCGACGCATGGTGCAAGGAATGTTAGTTGACCCTCCACAAAAATAAGTGTACAGTACTGCGTTTGCATAGAAAGAAAGTTCCTTTATTATATAATTACGCAGTAACAGGATAAACACTAAAAGACTTCTTTCAGTAAAATATCGGTGAGTAGACGTAAGTAGCGATCTGAAATGAAACGACCATATAAAATAATTGATATTAGGACAGATGCCAGACTGAGATTCTTTGGAAGAATCCTTAGGAAGCGTAGTCCCTCAACAAAAGAAATACGTTTCGAAACACCTGTTGAATATGGTACGTCGATCTGTGATCCATACCAGGTATAGAGAAGATCCAACCCAGAGCAGCACGCTTCGTTATGGGCTCATTTAGTAAGCACGAAAGTGTCACAGAATTGCTTAAGCAAAACCGCTGATGGTGCAGGAAAGACCCTCTTCATCGCGGTACGGGTTCTTATCAGTCTTCATAAGTTTCTAGAGGATTTCAGCAATATATTGTTTCCTTCTAGGTTGTTATTTTGTTATGGCCTTCACTCCGGAGACTGGTTTGATACTGCTCTCCACCCTACTCTATCCTGAGCAAGCCTTTTCATCTCCTCATAATAATGGCAAACTATTTCCATTTGAATCTGCTTACTATATGCGTCTCTTGGTCTCCCTCTGCGATTTCTACCCCACACACGTGTCCAATGCTAAATTAACAATTAATCGATGTCTAAGAATGTGCCGTTCTAAGCGATCCCTTCTTTTAGTCAAGATATGCCAAAAATTCCTTTTCTCACCAATTCTGTTCAGTACCTCTTCATTAGTTATGCGATCTACCCACCTAATCTTCAGTATTCTTCTATAGCACCACATTCCATATGCTTCTATTCTCTTCCTGTGCGCACTGTTTATCGCCCATGTTTCACTCCCGTCAAGGCAACACTCCACACAGATGCCTTCAGAAGAGACTTCCTTACACTTATATTAATATTCGATTTTAGCATATTTCTCTTTTTCAAAAATACTTTTCTTCCCACTGCCATTCTGCGTTTGTTTTGTTCTTGTTAATGTTCATTTTATACGCTCTTTTCAACACACTGTCCATTCCATTCAACTGCTCTTCCAGGTCCTATTCTGTCTATATTTCTTTACCCTGAACTTTAATCATTATTCCAAATTTTTCCTTTCTTTCCTTCACCGCTTGCTCGATGTACAAATTGAATAAAATCGGAGAAAGGCTACAACCCTGTCTTACTCCCTTCCCATCTAATGCTTCCATTTCATGCCCTTCGAGTCTAATAACTACGGTCTGGCTTTTGTACAAGTTGTAAAGAACTCTCCTTTCCCTGTATTCTACCTCTTATGACTTCAGAATTTGAAAGATTGTATTCCAATCGACATTGTCAAAAGCTTTCTCCAAATCTACAAAAGCTAAAAATGTAGGTTTACATTTCTTTAATCTGTCTTCTAAGATAAGTCGTAAAGTGAGTATTGCCTCCCGTGTTCCTACATTCCTCCTGAATTCAAACTGATCTTCCCCGAGGTCAGCGTCTACCATCTTTTCCATTCCGCTGTAGATAATTCGTGCTAAAATTTTCAACCATGACTTACCAAACTGATTGTTCTGTAAATTTCACACCTGTCTGCACCTTATTTCTTTGGAATGGGGATTATTACATTTTTCTTAAAGGCTAAGGTATTTCGCCTGTCTCATACATCTTACACACCAGGGCAAACAGTTTTGTCATGGCTGACTCTCCCAGAGACTTTAGTAGCTCTGAGGGAATGTATTCCACTCCCGAGGCCATGTTCCGACCTAGTTCTTTTAGGGCTCTGTCAAATTCATCTCTCAGTATAGTATCTCTATTTCATCTTCATCTACTTCCTCTTCCTTTCCTACAACATTGTCTCTAAGGTCATTTCCTTTGTAGAGCTCCTCTATGTACTCTTTCCACCTTTCAGCTTTCCCTTCTTTGCTGAGAACCGGTTTTCCATCTGAGTTCTTGATATTCGTAGAGTTGCTTTTCTTGTCCCCAAATGTCTCTTTTATTTTTCTGTAGGCAGTATCTACTTTACCCCTTGTAATACATTCTTCTACAGATTTTCATTTGGCTTGTAGCCACTCCTACTAGGTATAACTCGCGTAAAGACCACATGGATAAAATACGAGAGAGCCAATATGGAGGTACACAGGCAATGGTTTTTCTGCGAACCATACGCGACTGGAATAGGAGGAGAACGAACACATTGTAACACCTCGACCACACATCGGGATTTGGCTTACGGGGAATGGATGTAGATGTAGATTACAAGGTTCTGAATAAATGTCGCTGATGCGCAGAGTGTATTTGACACAGATCCTGACGGTTAAGTAAGAGACCCTGGAGTAAGTTGTAATTTGCGGCTTTTTGCTGATGATGCTGTGGTGTATGGGAGGGTGTCGCCTGAAACTAATAGCATACATTATGACTTAGACAAATTTTCTAGTTGGTGCGAAGAATGGCAGCTAGCTCTCAATGTAGAAAAATGTAAGGTGATGCGCATGAGTAGAAAAAGCAATCCCACAATGTTCGAATACAGCATTAGTACTGAGCTTCTTGATGCTGTCGCGTCGTTCGAATATCAAGGCGTAATATTGCAGAGCGATATGAAATGGAACGAGCATGTAAGAACAGTTGTGAGTAAGGCGGACAGCCGACTTCGGTTTATTGGGAAAATTTTGGGAAGATGTGCTTCACCTGTAAAGGAGACCGCGTATAAAACGCTTGTACGATCACGTCTTGAGTATTGCTCAAGTGTTTGGGACCCGCAGCAGATCAGTTTAAAGGAAGACATAGAGGCGGTTCAGAGGCGAGCAGCTAGATTTGTTACCGGTAGGTTCGACCAATGCGCGAGTGTCACGGAAATGCTCCGGCAACTCAATTGGGGATCGCTGGAAGAAAGACGACGTTCTTTTCGTGAATTTCTGTTAAGTAAATTTAGAGGGCCGGAATTTGAAGCTGAGTGTAGTACGATCTTGCTGCCGCCTACTTACATTTCGCGTAAAGATCACAAAGACAAGATAAGAGAAATTAGGGCTCGTACGGAGGCATATAGGCATTCTTTTTTCCCTCGTTCAATTTGGAAGTAGAATAGGAAAGGAAATGCCTAGTAGTGGTACAGTGTACCCTCCGCCACGCACCTTACGGAGTATGTATGTAGATGTAGATACCTGCTTGCTCGTGGAGTCCATCTAGGACGCTGGGTTCCGCGCAGCAGATTATAAACGCCACCACCGGCGACCGATTCACGGAAATTCCAGGCGCAGAGCACTGGCCCGCGACGTCCCTCGCACCCACTGGAATCGCTGGAACTCTGCGCGGAGTCCGGCACGCCTCCTAACAATGGGCAGCGCGCGGTCTCAGAGCCGGCATGACGTCACGTCGGCAGACCTGCCGTCTCCGCAGGCTGCCACGGATTGACCGCCTCAACGACCGGACCAGCAGCTCCCGGGCTGCCAGAAGTACTCGCTGAATCGGAGACTCCAACTCAGATACTCTGAATAGGTAATTATGATCGTTTACCGTGGATGTAGCTACGAAAAAAAGTTATATCGTCGTCTAAACTGCAGTTACAGCCGGAATTTGTCCGACGTATTTTTAACGTTTGTTAAGGATGCTTTTTGATTATTTTGGTGCAGAATAATCAATATAGATAGATACACTTTCCAATACATCTACTATGTTACGACTTATTTCATGACGGCCGCGGTGGCCCAGGGGACTGAGGTGCTCCAGTCACGGTCTGCACGGCCACTACGGTCGGGGGTTCGAATCCCCCCTCGGGCATGGATATTTGTGCCGTCCTTAGTATAAGGTAGTAGATAAGTAGTTTGTAAGTTTAGGGTCTGATGACCCCGTAGTTAAGGCCCATAAACTTAACAAACAACAACAACTTATTTCATATTACATGAAAATACGAGGCGCGTCCAGAAAGTAAGGTCCGTTTCATTTTATCTCCGCTGCAGCGCTGCGACTGCAGTTCCGCACATGCGCTGTAGACGATGTGTATCAAGGAGAAGAACGTGCGCCATTTGGAGACAGCTGTCAGTTACGTACGCTTTGTTGTGCTTGTTTGAAATGTCGGCGTTGATAGAAAATCCCGCCGCCTGTGAAATCAGGTCGGTGATTCGGTTTCTGAATGCGAGGAAAGTGAAACCAAGTGAAATTTATCGGCAAATTTGCGATGTTTACGGACCAAATGCGATGAGTGATTCGATGGTGAGAAGATGAGGAACACTATAGTCGCCGTACCGTATGCGGAGCCACTGGTTACGCTTTGCAAGCTGTTGTACTGTTTTGCAAAGATCACTTATTTACGAGGCGCGTCCAGAAAGTAATTTCCATTTCAGTTTATCTCCGCTGCAGCCTGCGACTGCAGTTCCGCACATGCGCTGTAGACGATGTGTATCAAGGAGAAGAACGTGCGCCGTTTGGAGATCGCTGTCAGTTACGTACGCTTTGTTGTGCTTGTTTGAAATGTCGGCGTTGATTGAAAATCCCGCCGCCTTTGAAATCAGGTCGGTGATTCGGTTTCTGAATGCTAGGAAAGTGAAACCAAGTGAAATTTATCGGCAAATTTGCGATGTTTACGGACCAAATGCGATGAGTGATTTGATGGTGAGAAGATGGGTCCGACAGTTCAATGACAGGCGTAGTGATGTGCACGATGAAGAACGAAGTGGGCGTCCTCCTTTGGTAACAGAAGAACTGGTTCACGCGATTGATGACAAGATCCAGAACATCTCATGTCTTTCCTTGGCGGTCATCACTTCACCAATGACGACGAGCTGAAAGGAACCGTTTCCAACTTGTTGAAGACACATGCGGCAGATTTCTATGAAGAAGGTATACAAAACCTGGTGTCTCGCTATGACAAATGCCTGTAAAATTCCGGCAGTTATGTGGAAAAGTAGTTTAAGGGCTGTAGAATTTTGTGCAATAAAAATTTCTTCAGTATCTGCGTAAAATTTCATTTTATTACCAATCGGAACAAACTTTCTGGACGCGCCTCGTAATTTGTAATCAATAACGAGAGTGATTGGCGATGTGTACACGTAATATCAGTTAAATAATTTAAATTACTATCAAATCCACCTTCTTAAAATATTACAAAATTAAATTCATAATAAAAAATTATTGTAACCCATCATACGCGTAATTATTAACATCACCTGGTCCTGAATAAAACTTGTATTCCTCTATTTGCTTTTTTCTTTTCGTTATCTGACAGTATTTCGAAATGACGGTATAAGAGGAACATTAATAAAAGAAAAACTAAGGTAATGGACTGTAGCCTAATAAAATCAGGCGGTGCTGAAGGAATTAGATTTGATAATGTAGCAAAGTGGTATATGACGTCTGTTATTTGGGTATCAAAGTAAGTTATGATGGTCGAAGTAAATGAGATATAAAATGTAGAACCGGTATGACAAGAAAAGCAGTTTTAAAGAAGAGAAATTTACTTACACCGTATTAATTTCAATGTTAGGAAGTCCTTCCTTCAAGCATTTGTCTGGAGTGTGGCATTGTGCAGTAGTGAAATGTGGACGATTAGGCCAGGCAAATACGATCACTGAAGCTATTAAAACGTGATGCTACTGCCCAAAGATGAAGATTTTATGGGTAAATAGCGTTACAAATGAGATATTAAACAGAATTGGAGAGAAAATCAATATCTGGCATATCTTGACTAAAAGGAGGGGTCGATTGGTGCGATACGCTATGAGACGTCAAGGAATCGTCAATTTAGCTTTGAGAAAAGTGTGTGGAGTAAACACCGCTGGGGAAAATTGAGAAACAAGTTGGGTAAAATCACATGAAGAGGCTTGCACAAGATACGATAGCGTGAAGAGGTGCATCAAATCTGTTTTTTTCACTGAACATCGAAACAACATCAGCAACAGCATGTCTGGTTCCATGTTGTCTTTCACGAATTCCCACAGAGGATAGACATGATGTGTCTTCGATGCAGTGGTGATTCCTTGCCTTTTGCAGCCTAACGTCGTTCAGCAACAGCTGTTTCTTCAGCCTATTTGGGGAACAGTTACCCACCTCTTGGGCAAGTGACTGCCATCAACCCTTGCCCATTTGTCGCCGTCAATGGCAGAACGAGATTGACCTGTTCTCTGGAAGTCTTCGGTCGTCATTACTGATGATTTTTATTTCAATGTAAATAGCGGCGGCGTTTGAATCCGGGGCCCGAGGACGCTTTTGATTACGTATCAATTACATTTGATAATGAGAAAAAGAGGTATATGACTTCTGTTATTTGGTTTTAAAATAACGTATGAAGCCCGGTTTAAACAAGATATAAAATGTAAAACCGTTATGACAAGGAAAGCATGTCTTAAGATAAGAAATTTATTTACATGGTAGGCAACGACCGCAGTTGCATTTGCTATTCCTATTGCTTTGTGGCATGAGGTTGTGTTTTGTACAAGATTTGTAAATAGGCGTATAAAAATGGCAAGTCAGCGACGCAATGTTGCCGTGAGGATAGAGGCAATCATTTTAGCGGCTCGAACGATACACTTTTGGTATGTCTCGGTATGGTGTTTCGCGAATTAGTAACTGCCGCCTGCACTATTCCCTACATGGCGTTCTACAAGGTGTTATTAAGGGATCGAAGATGTGATAAGCATGGACAGAGCAGAACTGTAGGATGGATAATCGAGAGTAACTTCTAAGGTGCCACACTACGATGTTGCGAAACACTCATCAGAGAGTCACGTATGTCACGCTAATTAATTACTTGGCAATATGTTGGCGCTTGCTTACCCATATCGCAGTCCTGCTAAGTTTATCACAACAAGAAAAGACGTGATGGCAACAACTGAACTAAAAAGTGGAGATGAAATATTGAAGATAATACGCATATTCAAGTATCTTGGTATTATGATACAGAAACATGGAAATAAATGGGAGCGGAGGATAAGGAGAAAAATATTCACTAAGAATGTTTGTAGCTTTATATGGAACAAGATGAATTTCATAACGTAAAGAGGGTTACACTGATATGTGACCTCAAATTGCCATGTATACAGCGAGTCTGTTGCTAGTGTTATTATTAATTTTTACACAGGTTTCGAAACCATTACGGGTATTTGCGGTGGGGTCTGAGATATTAGGTGGCTAAGAGTCTGATAAAATGATTGGAATGTTATATAAACTATGTGTCTCTCTAACACTTCCTCTGACGCTTTCCTTCGGAGGTGTTACCACCACACTCGTGCCATTGTCCTAAGATTTAATTAAATAGCGCAGCTCATGAGGGTCGTAGAACTACATGCATCGTCAGTGCGTGCAGTTAAAGTTTCTGTTTACTAACTTGGCTTCTTCTTTTCCGTTGATGTCCCCACGCATATGCAGTGCACAGGTCGTTCATCCATTTATCTCGAAGTGAAGTGCTGTGGAACTTTTAAAACTGTAGCCACCTTACAAATAAGAAGCGATGCCAGTTGTTTCATAATATTTATTTATATGTCGTGAAACAACAAGCGATTATGTAATACTGTCCATGATCCCAATACACTTGAATTCTAATCACAGTAGTCGAAAAATATAAAGTTTAAACTACTTGACAGACTATTTTAAAATCGCGATTGTCACAGCTGTTAACGTGAGAGCCGTCTCTTCTGGACTGCTCGAAAATGGGCAGTGCTCGACCCGCCTACAATCAATTTTGACGCGAAAGTTATTTTCTAGAACCTCTACACTAAACTGCTTTTGTCAACTAGAGCATAATTACATGAATAAAACATACCATAATAAAGCTCCATGTAAACACATTAATTACGCATAATCACGTTAAGTTCTATAAATAGTTTGTATACTATTTGTAATTAAAAATGGTAGTGGGGATCTCATACAGAAGTGGGGTGAGCCAATCAGAATACGTCTAGGCAGTATCGGCGCAATTTCTAACAGGAATGCGAGATGTTAGACCATATGTTATCTTGCCTCACCCATTCCACCAATCACGTGATGTATAAGGTATGAAATTTCGTAGCAACTCAATACCTATGTCCATGAATCAGCCATCATACAATCTCCTTTCAGAAGAAAATTTTTTACTAGGTGACAGCATGTATACTGTGTTAGAAATATCATCTGATATATTGCTCGAAACGTATTTAAAATGTTTTAAATCATCCTTCTACATTGTAAAATAATAATAATTGTAACAATAATAAACATTCACGGCATCCCAGTGACTTAATAGGTAGCCGCAGAGAACAGTGGGATCACAGAGCACACCAGATAAGAAGAGCTAATGTAATAACAGTTTGGATTTCGATACTCACATTGTATGGAGTATTGACTGTGGATCACTGTAGACAATGTACAATATCAAATCTAATGAAGTTAGTGGTCAATTAGTCATTACTAAATAAAACTCATGGAAAAGTCTTTCCTGGTTAAGAATTATCATAAATAAACAACAGAATTAGTAAATGCATTTCCTTGTGATCGTGGCTACTTAAATTCTTAAATACACGAAAATAAAAATGTGGCACTGTAACTAACTTTTGCCTCAGGTTATTTCTTTCCTGTTACAAATAGTTTGATGAATGACATAAAAGTTTTCATTATTAATAAAATATTTTGCAATCAAAACGGTTTGAAGGAATATTTATTCTCACTGATTGCTGTACACAATAGATTGGAAATCATTTTATATGAACCTGCCTTGTCGGGCTGCAAGAATGGTGGCATCATCCATGCAGAAGATCCATCACAAAATTATAGAAACATCGCAATAACAACATACGGTGTCACACCACGAAGAGCGCATTATAATCTGAAGAAATCCTGCTAAAGGGCGAAATGCGTCATTAATTAATAAAATATTTTGCAATCAAGACGGTTTGAAGGAATATTAATTATTCTCACTGATTGCTGAACACCATGGATTAGAAATCATTTTAAAAGTTTTCTGGGTGTTGTACCGCGTCATGATGTAAGAAGGCTATTACTTAATAACCGACGTTTCGGTCAACGTTACAGCCGCCTTCATCATGCCTGCATGCAGATCATCAGCATCTGTTCTATAAATTTATACACGGAAGTAATAAGGTTGTTATGTCATACATTTGTTGTCGTTTAATCACAGCTCCTTAAAAATATATTTGTCTGTGTCACGTACAAGTTCGCCGCCCTACTGTAGTAATAAAGTTAGTAGATCACAGAAGTTGGTAGCCGTAGTAAAAATAAGATACGGTGGCCTTCGTTACACGCTAGGCAAGCCTTTCGCTGTACTAACAGTCTGTAGAGCGTGTTTCTGGCTGGAATTCAACAATACTTGTTCATTGTTACTGAAGGTTAGGTGTTGGTTAGCTGAGCAATTATTATTATTTTTAATTGGCAAGATTTACAGTCGTGAAAGTTGTGCGCGACAATTGCCTAGGCCTCACGAAGGCCACCATAAGACACTCGAAATTAAGTGTCCCGACAAGAAGTAAGAAGCCAAAGCTCAACTAAGCATCGATTACAACTTACAGACACCCTGGTACCTCTCTTTCGTGTCAAATTTTTCAGTCTACCTTTCATAATTATTACAAAAATTATTGTCAATTATTAATTTTAGCACAAGTGACAAAAAACGTTCTGGGGGGAGGGGGAGTTGATTCCCCTCGTCCCCTCCCTCCGCCCCCCGTTCAGTATCTACGCCCCTTTGGAGACCGATAATACTGTATTCGGTAGTGCTAGTCCAGCAATGTGTGTCATTTGTTCTGCAGAGAATTTTTTGTTTTGGTACCGAGCACATGAATAGGTCTATTCCAGGACGTCGATGTCTTCCTTTTGGTGTTCATCGATTTCATTAACATTGATGTTACCTGGGTATACGCATATGAAGGCCACTGTAACGTTGGCCGAAACGTCGGTTATTATGTAATAGCCTTCTTACATCACGACGCGGTACAACACCCAGAAAACGTTTATGTCATCTGACTCTGGCCGCGGAAGGCTACGTAATTATATCAGTTTGATGAATGTTTATGTACGTTTCCCAGTGGTGAAGAAAATTACTGATAAGAGTTTCTGCTCGATTAGAATTACGTCGAGAATTTCAGTTTAGTTTGTAAAGGATTAACGAGAAAAAGGTGCCCTCCAGAAGAAATCACCTGTCAAAATTCCAAGCAAGAGCGATACGACCAAAAAATACAGGAAAAAGGCGAAAGGGAGAAACAAAAAAGGATCTGAAAAAAAGGGCGCCGCAGAGAGAACCGTGCCCGGGACTATCGTGGCTGCAGCGGTGGCGCTGGCGGTCGTCCTACGCCCAAACGACCACCGATGTGGATCGTAAAGCGCGGAAGCCCGAGCCCCTGCAGTGCCGGCGGTAGGCAGCCCCGCGCTACACGGCCGCACAGCGACGCTCGCAGCTCTCCATCAGCAGGGACCAAATCGCGTTCTGGTCACGCCCTCCGTCAACCCCTCACGCGCACACGGTCACGCACACACACACACACACACACACACACACACACACACACACCGGTTCACGCTGACGGGTCAGACCGAGTTTTCTCCCGCGCGCTCCGGCGCGCCGCGCCTCTGGAATGGAAACATCACCTTTGTTCTTTCAGAACGCTTCCCCTGTCTCGCCTTCCCCTTCGCCCATTCGCCACGGCCGTTCGTCTGTCAAGTAGCGCTAACACCCCTCCCTCCCCAACTCACCTTCGACCCCTTCTCTTCTGCTTCCACACAGCCCTTCGGTCGAAGGCGTGCGCGCACGCACGACGGGGTGAAGGGGAGGTGAAGCGGCACAAGTAGCTTACGCCAGGGACAGTTGAAATACGATTTGCGTGTCAGGGCACTGACTCCATCCAAATGGGCCAAGCCGGTGGGAGCCAAATGTGAAAGAGCAGGGCAAACTTCATATACTTTGAGTAAGTCAATGTTGGGACGTAAACTCTGCATTTTGTGGCGAAATATGGACAGGAAACTCCTATAATCTCTTCAGCGTCTGAAATGGAAGTTAACAATAGATTGGTGGGAGAAAAGTCATAGCATACGGATGGCTCCAGTATCGCGCACATAAAGTTTAAAATGGCAGTTGATGTGAAGGCCTATCACTTACACTACGGTTATTTATGTGAAAACGTTTCCCAGCGTGATGATGGAGGTACGGCGGAATTAGGAAACTGTGAACACGGAAAGGTAATAAATGAATGGAGCATTCAATTTCGACAATCGTTAAAGAATTCCGTATTCAGAGATTCAAAATGCTTTAATGGCATTTCAGCCATGTTTGTATGTTTGTACGTGTTCCATACAAATCTACAATTTTGTTCCAATCTTTATGAAATTTTGTACACGTAAGCTTCAATCCATGAGGACGGTCGCCGTAAGTGTAAGAATCATTTACAATGTATAGTTCACGAGCTATGGCGCCATAAACAATGAGATGCGCAAAAAACTGTTGCATTTCGCGACAATGCTGCTCGTTTTCTCCTAAAGCACTGGACCGATTTCAACCAAATTTGGTACACACGTTCCTTACCGTGGGGTAACAATTGCTGCATGATTAACAACCACATACGGCACGTGGTTCAAAAGATATTACGTCATAAGCAATAGAAATCGCAAAAAATGCCATATAATGCGGTGAGACTTTCGAAATACACTGTATGCGAATGACAGTACTTAGCGACTTGCAACAAACTTTAAACATAATTTCAAACCTTTATTAAACTTTTTCTCGCTGACAATGATGGTAAAATGGTGAAAGGAAAAAAGTTTCTCGCTTACTACTTTTCCGTTGTTTATGGAATAAAACTACGGCTCTCGGTATGACGTTACAATTTATGATTTGAACACTATAAATTGTAGCGACAGGAAATTTTACAGACAATATACACATATGTAGTTGAACAATATACACATATATAGTTGAATGTAGTTTCTATATTGTATCACATTCCGACATGTAGTTCATGAGAAATGAGAACGTAAACAGTAACGTTCATGGAAAACAGCCACATCACGCACCAAGTTTTAATCTATTACTTCTTTACTACTAATTGTATTCAAAAGAGATTTTACAGAGATACAGTAGTTATACAAGTAAATATATTCCTGAAAAAAGGCAGGAATAAATAAATAAATACCCGGGCAACCCCAGGTTTTCACCTAGTTACTTATAACCATGGATAACGCAGTGGCCAGTGTCCTGTAATTAATGACCGATACCGAGACAAATTATCAAATGTTTGTAATACTATGGGAAAAAGTGATCATCAGTCCCTAGACTTACATACTATGTAAACTAATTTATACTAAGGCTAACACACAGTCCCATGCCCGAGAGATGATACGAACCTGCGCATTCCGCAACAAGGCGCCTTAAAACACATGGCCATACCTGCGCTGCAGAGCAGCGCCATTTGAATAGAGTTGTTAGTGCTGTCGGACAAGCCACAATGCGTGAAATAACCACAAAAATCAGTATGGGACCTACGACGAACATATTCTACAGAACAGTGCGGTGCAATATGTCGTTAAAGGGGTAAGGTAGCAAACGTCCAAAGGTAGTGCTTTTGCTAATAAAGGATTATCGCACTTCTCCCGGGCACGGGTCACGGGAAACTATCGTTTAGGCCACGGTCCCCAAACATTTTTGTCTCGTAGACACCTCGCCAAATTTTCTACCGTGTGTAAACCCCCTTCTTTTTTGTATTGATTTTTTTATGACTTCCTAACTTGAAATGTATTTTCGCGCCTGATGTAGTGCTAACTACCTTTAACTGTAAAAGTGTGGAGTGTAAAATGCTTTACGAAAAAGAATATATAAATCTTAATTGTCTGATCTTCCCCCAAACCAAACCCCCCCCCCAACCCCACCCCTCACCTCCCACCCCCGCTTTTCCTAAAGAAAATAATTAAAAAAATACTTCTGGGCTGCTGTAAGAGACAAAAAATTCAGTATTTGTCCACTCTATTGCTCAGTCGATGAAACAAACAGTGATATACAAAGAATCAAGCTTCAGAATCTATATGTAATGGGACATGTAAAAAAGTTCAGTATTGTGAGAATATCTCTGAATTTCGGTTTTTGCCTCCTAAATTGAAACCACTGTCGGGGACCCCCGTTTACAACAAATAGACTCCCAAATTTATCTTTTCGCTGACGTGGACGCCTTGCAGGATGCAATGGACCCCTGGGGGCTATATAGTCCACTTTCGGAATCACTGGTTTAGACCATAGTCGATTTCAGTTTGTACGAACTATTGGTGTGGTTAGAGTTGTCAACAAGGCAATGCACCAGCTAGTGGGTAGATCGTATGGACTGATTTTAAATTGAATGGGTGGGTTATGTTCAAATGGGAACGATCACTGAGCAGAAATTGCTCACGTTCGGCTACTTGGCGACCATTTTCCGTCATACATGGATATCATGTTCTCAAAAAGAGATGTGATGTTTACGGATTAATATGTGCCATATCACCGGGCCACAAATGCTCGCAACATGTTTGAAGGACATGCTTAGTAGTTACAGCAAATTAGTTTGCCACTAAGGTCGTTCGTCATGAATACCATTGGACATTTATAGGTTAAAATCGAGAGCACAATTCATGACCATATTTTGCACCGGAGACAAATTCCAATAGAGTCATCGAGGCTCATTATTCATCCAGGGTATTTCCAAGTATTTGTTAACTCCATGACGCTTAAAGCTGAGGGCCGACATCAGTTTAGGAGGTATCTCATGTCGTTGGTCACAGCAGTATATATTCGCAGCATATTGGTACTGTGAATTGACTGATTTCCATATCATTCAAACAGTTCAAATTTAATGTACTTCTTTTTCATGAAGATTTAATTTTGGCTACATCGCTGTGAAATAAACATCGAAGACTACCTTCAACGACTTTCAGTCGCTATCTTAAGATCACACAATGATACAATTTTTATAAATAATTTGTGCTTTGCAAGCTGTACACTCGTTCTGAGTAAATCTTACGAATGCAACGTACAAATGAACTGTCTCCCGTCGAATAGTAAATATATTTGTGTACAGAGTGCAGAATTTATACTCGAGAAAAGATTAAATTAGCACGATGTTTTCACGTTCACGCCATCTAGGAAACTCTTGGAGCCGGCCGCGGTGGCCGAGGAGACTGAGGCGCTTCAGTCACGGTCTGCACGGCCACTGCAGTCGGGGGTTCGAATCCCCCCTCGGGCATGGATATTTGTGCCGTCCTAGTTCGTAAGTAGTTCATAAGTAGTTTGTACGTTTAGGGACTGATGACCCCGTAGTTAAGTCCCATAAGCTTTACAAACATTTGAACATTTTTTGAAACTCTTGGACGTTCCTAAAGTAGCTGTAAGTCCACTCTGTTCTAGTTGAGTGTTGGGCTGCGGCTGGCTAATGAACGCCAAAACAGTATACTGACAGTCGTAATTCTCATACAAATTTCATTAGGCTAAAATTTTGTCTTCTCAGTAGCGTCATAATTATGTACTTTACCATAAACGTCAATCGTAATGTGCACGGAAACTTTAATGCCAGGAACAAATATTTGGGCTAGCGTCTGTAGAATTTTGGAGGTATGAGGATTACACAACTTCGGAAGCCTGCAGAAACCAGTTTAAATATTGATTCGTGGCAGTAATGTTTCCGACTAAGTTAAGTTCGCTGTTCATGTTTGTGGGTCTGAGAATGACGCTACTGACGTGTCAAAAATGGTGGAAACAAAGTCTGAAATTTAACATTTGAAAAGATAATTAATATTGCTTGGCACTTCTGTTGTATCTTCTGATTTTAATTGTTCTACGTAATGGCATCCAGTGATCAATTCAGAGGGCAGGATAGTACCCTATATGTAAAAATAACTCGACATAATTTACACACAAGATTACTTTAAAAATGCACTAGTATTGTATCAAAATTTCAAACACTGAAACTGAGGAACGCCTCACAAAGTGCCTAATCCTTTTTTTGGACGGAAATCTTGGCGCGGCCTTACAGTTCGCCGCCGTTTTTGAGTCATTTGCCTCGCTGTCGCCGACAATGCTGCAGATGAAGTTGGAGGCACACTCCAATGACCAGTGAGAAATTACGGGGAGAATCTTGATGTAATTATAATATGTGAGATTTGCCCCCATTTATAACAGACTGATGTGCCGCAAAATTAGTACTCCATCTCACATAGACATCATCACTGCATTTTCATGAGCACCTGGTTAGTGCTCCTCAGCACTCGCACAACAGCCAGTTAACCCGCGCTGCGGTGGAGTGGTCGAGCGTTCCAAGGCGCATAGCTGCGGAACGAGCCGCTGTTCGCTGTCGAAGGTTCGAGTTCTCTCTCGGCCATGGGAGTATTTGCTGTCTTTAGTACGTGTTAGTTTAAGTAGATTTTAAGTCTAGAGACTGATGATCAGAGTAGTTAAGACCCGTAGATTTACTAACATTTGAACTTTTCAGTTAGGGCGCGTCTCCCGCTCGGCAGAGACCACATCCTGCACACAATTAAATCTCTGACAAAATTAATCTTTCTCCTAGCTTAACTATGCCAAATTACAACATTGTCATAACTATTAATATTCATAAAATTATAGAAACGTGATACATCACAGAAAAAAATCGAAGGTACAGAAATGTTTTAGGAAACACATATGAGTTACAATGTTACTCCGTAATTGAGAAAAATTTAGCAAATGTTTAAAATTGTGTTATAATTGTTGGCAGACTAAGTGGGCTTATATGAAACACTGGATGCTTTCTGTTTTAAACAAAAGCTAGTTTTCCACCTATTTCAACGTTTATAAAGTCATGTCAACTGGGTTGTGTCGTACTATGATATAATTTTGAATGTCGATAATTTCTGAAAAATGTAAATAATTCATAAAGAAAAATGTCACGGCAGCTGCTAAATCGTTGCTGCACGCTAATGTAAGGAGTACGCAGATTTTCAGACTTCTGTCTGTCATGTTATACCTCGCTAACTGTACCGTACCGTATAATCAGACAGCTTTACAGATGCATTCACTGAGACACAGAAGAACCAATGAAAAGGGTATAGGCTTGCGTATACAAACACTGAGATATATAAACACTCAGAGGACGGTGTTGGAGTCGGTAACGGCTACATACGACGTGTCCGGCTCAATGGCACGTTATAACGCTTTAAGTTAGTTTGAATGTAGTGTTGGAGTCGGAGCCCGGCAGATGGCACAGGATGGCACACAGGTAGCGATGAGGTGGGTATTGTCCCGTGTACGGTACATATCGGGAAGCTGTGGAACCATAAAATCATGCAAGAACAGGACCAGCGACAACTGAAGAGAATCGTACAAAGTGTCAAAAGTGCAATTATCACGTGAATTATCGCAGATTTCACTGATGAGCCATTAAAGAAACATCGTCGATATGAGCTTTAGGAGTCGAAGGCTCACTGATGCACGAACCAAAGCTTTTCGCGTCACTTGGATCAGTCAACACTAACATTGAAGTGACGTTGATTGGAAACTTGTCGGCTGGTTCACGAGTCCCTTAAGATATTATAGAGAGCGGTTGGACGTGTACGGGTATGTAGAGAACCTCATGAATCCATAGACGCTACCTGTCAGCAGGGAAATGTTCAAGCTGTTGGGTATAATGGTGTAGGGCGGGTGCAGGTGGAGTGATATGGTACCCATGATAAGCGTAGATTCGACTCTAATAAGCAGCACTAACCTGTGCATCCTGTCAGATGACCTGCAACCATTCATATCCATTGTGCATTCCGACGAACTTGGAAATTCCAGCTGGACAATGGACTCCCCACACTTCCATAATTGCTACAGAGTGGCTCCAGGCACACTCTTCTAAGAACTGCCTTACGTGACCATTATTGAGCATATCTGGGTTGCCTTCAACGTGCCCTGGAGTATGCATGGTGTCAATTCCGACCAGTATCACTTCAGACATAAGTCGAGTCCATGTCACATCGTGTTGCATCCGTGTGGGGGGTCCTACACAGTATTCTGCAGGTGTAGCGTATACAGATATAGTATGCATGTGTTGCGAATCAATTAAGTAATTGTAAATTAAAGAAGACGTTTGTTCACATGAAAGGAAACATTACCATTTTGTGTGCCTGTGTGTGTGGGGGAGTCGGTCGAGAAAAATTTTGTGCAAGTCTGAAATTTACTGACGTTTATAAAAATAAAATTTTTCAATTTCGAGTAACGTATGAACAAATATGATAGTTTTTAATACTACTAGCTTCAAGAACGTCTCATATTGCGTTAATCGTAAGATTATACCTGTTAATAAATCGAATAGGAAAGCATTGTAGATTTTTAATCTAATATATAAAAATGAATGTTTGTGTGTTCGTATTTTATGCGTGGCCGTACCGTTCAACCGATTGTGATGAAACTTTGTCAACTCCTTGCTTGTACTTGCGTGAAGGTTATAGGTGTACTAAATTAATTTCGTATTGTTCTTTACAATTTGTTAATTCGTTTCTTCCGCCTTCATGCTGAAATAACTGGACGGATATGGATGAAATAGCTTATATCCTGATTAATACCTGGACTACCTTTCGTAAGCCACCGTATGGTGCTTGACGGAGGGTACCTTACAATGTGTTAATATGTTTGCTAGTCCTTCATGCTGTAAGGGATGGACAGATTTGAATGAAATTTGGCATGGATATAGTTTATACCCTGCATTAATACATGGGTTACCTTCCGCAAGCCACCGTATGATACGTGACGAAGGGTACCTTACAATGGGTTAATACGTTTCTTTCTCTTTACGCTGAAACGGCTGGAATTGAATGAAATGTGTAATGAAGATAGCTTACACACCGAATTAATACATGGGATACCTTTCGTAAACCTCCGGAAGTGCATGGCGGAGGGTACGTAACAACGAACATCCAAAATGTTTGACTGGTCATAATGAAAGTCAGCATACAAATGTATGTCTTCATGAACGATATTTTTATAATCTGCAAGCCAGCGTGACAGAGGGTACCTTGCGACTTTGACACCGTTTGACCAGTAACTATGAAACTTGGCACGATGTGTATGTTTTCATATATAGGAGGGAGACGAGTAGGTGGAGAAGGAGACGGACAGAGAGAGAGAGAGAGAGAGAGAGAGAGAGAGAGAGAGAGAGAGAGAGAGAGAGAGTAGATGAGGAGACGGGCAGAGAGAGGGGGAAGGAGGAGGAACAGAGGGAGGGGAGGAAAAAATAGACAGAGAAAGGGACAGGAAGAGACGGGGGGATGAGCAGGTGATTAGAGGGAAGGGAAAAGGGGATATGGACTAATGGAAAACTGGAAAGCTCATATATATACTTGTTCGTATTTTATGCGCTGCCACAACGTTCATCTGATTGCGATAAAACTTCGTCAACTTACTTCTTGCTCTTTTGAGAAGGTTTGTACACAGTAGAGTTAACTTACAGTAGGTGGCGCGCGTGTCGTACGGGGTAAATGTAATTAAACAACCTAACGCTTTCAAATTTCAAACGTTATTTGCACAATTATTTCTTCTGTTGCAGCAACGCGCCGGGTACCAGATAGTACCTGATAATAACTAATCTAATTTTTTAATGATTGGAAATAAAACTTTTACTCGTCGTACAAGCCGTTGAATAGCTGTCTACAACATGTTGGTACACTTTACCGGGAATGTCTTTTTGTAATTAGATGTTTATAATAGTTGTTACAGAAAAATGCCGTTATATATAACGGGGATGTGGATAGTGTGACATGTGGGGATTTGCGTTTGACCGGGGATCGCGCACGGATAGATGAATCGGCTTAAAAATAAGAATAGTTTTTGAAAGAAACGATTTGTGTAGTTACTCTTTAAGCGAATTAAAAATAAATTGTAGAAGTTATTTTCTCTTCCTTCAAATTTGTGCAACTATTGTCCACTTCGCTGGCACGATAAACAACGAAGGAATCATGTCTGTGATGAGAGAGCTATACGGTATCCCACCTCCTCTCTCTGTGCTGTACGAAGGCAAACGACGCTGTGTGTTTTGCGGGTAACCAGAGGCGTGCGGTTGGGGAACACGTGTGTAGGGGAGGGTGCGAGTGTTCGATGGAGGGAGGGGAGAGCAGACCAGCCAGAGGGACAGAGCCACCCCCGTAAAGTATCGGCTGGGACGGCCGATTCATCAGGGGTGGCCGGAGCGGGGGTAGCGGAATCACCCTTCTGTCCTTTCTAACGTGTCCGCACACAATTATCCTGTTACAACACAGGCGTAGAACTACAATACTGGAATCATAACTCTTGAGAATTTTGTTGTGAAATTGTCCCAGTAGCGTTATAGTGGAGAGGCACTGTAACAAATATAATAGATGAGTTCATTAGCCGGCCGCGGTGGCCGAGGAGACTGAGGCGCTCCAGTCACAGTCTGCACGGGCACTACGGTCGGGGGTTCGCATCCCCCCTCGGGCTTGGATATTTGTGCCGTCTTTAGTATAAGGTAGTTAATAAGTAGTTTGTAAGTTTAGGGACTGATGACCCCGTAGTTATGTCCTATAAGCTTAACAAACATTTGAACTTTTTTTTTTGAGTTCATTACAATAACAACCCTTGTCAAAAATTTACATTTTAGGAGAGTGAAAAAATGATCCGAATACTTTAAGATCACGTTGCAGTCAATTATATATTTTATTTTCTTCCCAGGAACATCTAAAACATATTTAGATACTGCAATAACTTATCCTTCAGTTTAGCTAACAGCATTTCTCTAGAACGCAGTTGTCGCTGACATAGGATGTTTTTGTCAGAAAATGTTGATGGGTGTGCACTAATTATAGTTTACGAATCTCATAATATATTAATTCGGCCAAATTCTTCCCCTCTACAGGCAATACGACGGTTGATAGAGTTTCGGATGTCACTCCTCAGTACCGGAAAAAAAGTCCCTTGGGTCTTTAGCTTTCGACTTATGCGTGTTCGCATTACATTTTCCTTTCTTTCTTGATGTTTCTGTTTGTTAGGTCACTGAACGGCGTCGTTGGAATTCTTTACCGAACCGTGGACATTGAACCGAAATTTGCACAAAGATAAAAATAAAATAGGACTACATACAATATGAAGGCGATAATGAAAACTGAGCTAACATTCTCAGCGCTTTCACTTCCCACAAATGTGCTTTTTTCAGATATTGTATTGAAAAAGTTAGTTTTTGTAGACCTACACAATTTTTGAGCTGCAATAACTGAGGACTAAGGATGGTTTCACTCTGTCTGCTAAGAATAAATCGTGAATCTCGGTGGTGGCTACAAGAATGGAATGGAATCGCAAAGACGAAGAAAGCTATCGAGGTTTATTTATTTATTTATATGTGTGTTACTGAAAACCCCGCGGGCAGAATTTTCGTTTTGGAAGGTATCGTATTCGGTGAGTTGGGAATAAGACCTATTTCGGCCGAACGAGCGCCCTTTTGCATCATCATCAGAACGTCTTAACTATACAGTGTTCAACCAATGTTTGAGAAAATAACCACGTCTAGCCAACGGGCATATTTTTCAAATCAATTAATTCTTTTTGCAAAAAGGTGTCAATTGTCCTGAAATTAATTTTCAAGTAATTTAAACTAAATAGAAGTAGATAAGGTCATGGGAAAGGCGAATTAAAGACTGCGTTTTATTTTCAGAAACCTTAAAAGATGCAACAGAACTACTAAAGAAAGTGTATACACTACGCTTGTCCGCCTTTTTTGGAGTATTGCTGGCCAGAATGTATATACGAATGTAAATTACTATTTAATTTTTATTGATAACCTAGAATATGTAGCCTATTAATTAATTACAAATATAGGTAAGACACTGTTAAAGAAATAAATGCATATGGTGAGTAATGTCTTAAAATACATTATTCAACGTCTGCTGAACATGTCCATTTAGTCCTGCAGGAGTTGCAGGTTGACGAGTTGCTCGTGATAGTAATCCCATCGTATCCTACAAAAGTTCGATTGGAGACAAGAGACCGTGATGGCAAAGAAAGTTGCTACACATTTTGCAGAGTACACGAATTTCATGCGAAAGAGTGGGCGTTCTTTATACGGTTGAAGAGGCACATCACTTTCCTGTTGCAAGAATGGCAAAACAACACGGTCTACCAGAGTCTGCAGGTACCGAGCACTGGACAGCGTTATCTTCAGAAACACCAAAGATGGTGAGACTTGTAACTTATCATATCCCGAGCCTTGTGTTTTGGAGTGGAGCCGGTATGTCTTGGACGAATGCCGTCTACGAGACAGCGCGCGTCTGCTCTACATCGCACAAATGGCCATTAAATTTATGCAAGCGTAATCGACTTATCGACTTCCATAGCTGAAGGCAACTGCCTGGCATTTCATCTTCCTAGTGATCCTCTAGCGGCGCCCGTCGAGTTGTGCACGTCGTTGCTGTAGTGTGAGTGGAAGACGGCGTACGAGTGCAAGCCTTTATTTCTGCTTCTAGAAACCAGATGGTAACAATTCCTTTTGACGCTTCTGGACTCACGAAACCTCTGATCTGTGCTCTGGTGCTGTACTATCTGCTCCGCGGCAGAGTGGCCGAGCACTCTAAAGCGCCTTGTTGCGGAGCGGTTGCTCACCGTCGAAGGTTCGAGTCCTCCCTCCTCCTTCGGACATGTGTGTGTGTGTGTGTGTGTGTGTGTGTGTGTGTGTGTGTGTGTGTGTGTGTGTTGTCCTTAGTTTAGTTTAAGTACTACCAAAGATTTAGAAACATTCGTAGGATCTGCCACTTCCGCTCTTACAAAACGACGATCTTGAGAGACGTATGTGCTCCATAGACTTCCAGAAACTCGACTACAGGTGTGAGAATGTTCACGTCACCACTGAAACCAACATCGCTGCATGATTGACGCAGCCATTCTATGGACTACTCGGGAGGCCTCAATTTCGCTCCTTTGAATCTGATTGTGAGTTGTCTGTAGCAAGCACGAGTGCTGCTCCACGGCATGGCGTCCGTTTGCATTACACGTTGATATCACACTGAGCCTTATGACCGTAAACATACACACATATGATGGGCTGACAACTGGATCACTACGCTACCTGTTGGCGGACGGATCAAAACCGACGCCGTCTTTCCAAGTGTACATTTTTTTCGATAGCGTATTTCTAATTATTAAACATAGAATACAGATTCACTAACAACCTATGCTGACTTTCCTCCTCTCGCAATTATTACCTCTACATAGGATACTTCGTCTCATTTTGATCTCGTATTTTTATATCCTTTCGTTCTTTATGCTGTAGTGTAGGAGCTGTTTGTATCTTGACGCTTCCTATCCTGGACTCCTCACCTAAAAACCGTCCGCCAGTAAAGCCCTCTCCCGCCTCAACCTCCTCAAGCTCATCTCCGGCTGGACATGGGGATTGAACCCCACCACCATCCTCCGCACCTACCATTACCTAATTCGTCCCGTCTTACGTAGTTTCCACCCAGCATGGGTCTCCATCTCCCCTGCCTATTACAAGTCCCTCCAAATCCTTGAGTGCCTCGCTCTCCTCCTCGCTTACAGCATTTGTCTCCCTTCCCGCATGCGGATTCTATAGACCACATAAATCCCTTTTCCACACCTTCTTAAATTCCTGGAGCATATGTCTGCCGAAAAATAGAGTCCGAACACCCTTTGAGTTCCCCCTTCTTCCTGAATCCCGGGCCTCTGCTACGTCGGTACGTGCAAATCCCCTTCTCTCTTCACCTCCACACTCTCCATCTCCTTTTCGAGGGTAACTTCCGTCAGCTCTTCCTCCTGCATGGTGCTCTCCATCCTGACATCTACTCCCCCAATCAACCCTAGACCCTCCCCGTATTTTAAACGCCTCCTCTCCCATCCCTCCTGCCTCCCCGCCCCCCCCCCGGGCCACTTTCCTCATCCCTCCACCGCTGTCTTCACCTTTCCTTGCCCCCTCCCTGTGGAGTCCTCATTTCCCATCCTCACCCCTTCCTTCCCTTCGCCCCTTTCCCGCCCCTCCGCTCCGCCCCTATTCACCCTGTCCCCTTCAACGTCTCACCAACAGCACTGGAAGGGATAGACTCCATATATACATGAGTTTGTGATATACATATTTACAAAAAAATCTTGTACATTCACTTTATAATCATCATCATCATCATCATCATCATCATTAGAGACTGATTATGCCTTACAGCGTTCAGTCTGGAGCAAAGTACCTCTAATAAAATTCCTCCGTGATCCCCTATTCAATGCTAACATTGACGCCTCGTCTGATGTTATGCCTTTTACTTCAAAATCATTCTGCACCGAATCTAAGTACTTTCTTCTTGGTCTAACTCGACTCCTCTTACCCTCCGCTGCCGAGCTCATGAGTCTCTTAGGTAACCTTGGTTTTCCTGCGTGTAACATGACCCCACCATCTCAGTCTGTTCGCTCTAACTGCTTCATCTATGGTGTTCATTCCCAGTTTTTCTTTGATTTCGTCATTGTGGACACCCTCCTGCCATTGTTCCCATCTATTAGTACCAGGAATCATTCTTGCTACTTTCATATAGTTTCCGGCAACGGAAACTTTATAATATATAAATATTTACTTTGTATTTAGTAACTGTCGCTGTAAATTGTATGTATATTACCATATGATAAATAAAAAATAAACTCTGTTCCCTACGGGGCCTGTGCAGTGATTTTAACAATGTCAGCTGAATAGTGTTTTGTGCTACTTTGTGACTTTTTTAAAACTTTATCCGCCGTAAAGCAGAACATGTGTTGTCATATATTTCATACAGTATTCATCGTCTCTTCACCCTTCTGTGCATTTTTGTTAACGTCAGTGTTTTTAACCACCGTGGCAATTTTAACTTCTGAATATGTGTCTTGTTAATGTTACTTTTCACCACTGTCACCATATGTTTCTTCCAATCTCCGTTTTATCACCATATACAAACTATACATTCGTATTTTCAAACATTTTGTCTCTTGGCTGAAGAGCGACGTTCGGATCACTACCAGCCTACCCCACCTGGGAGCTTTAAAATATCAACAAGGGAAAAAAATTGCTTTTATTTACGAGTTTCATGCAGGAATTTTACTTGGTAGTGCTACAGTGTATGAAAGCAAAATTTTTCGTTGTGTTCTGCGCACCAGTGTGGTTTATTTATTAACAGGAATACATAAAAGAATACGTTTCCGTTGTTATTAGGTTAAGCTGTAATCTAAAAGTACTAATACTTCTCTCTTGTTTTGCCAGTCGGACGGAACGCATTTTCTGCATCCTGCCTGTTGCTAATTGGCACCAGTTTCCCCTATCACAGTTTAATCGTAGCGTTAATTCCGCGATAGAGCGAAACCAGTTGTACGTGAAACGCAAATGTGTTGTTATGTACAGTGCATTATGTTTATCGAGTTAATTAGTAAGTTTAACTATAGTAATGAGCTTAGATTTGTTACGCTTTTACTGAGTGGTCCCGTTGTGGCTTGTTTTGTTTCATCAACAAGTGGAATTTCCAATAAATGTCTGCGTTCCAATAGCAGCAGCATTTATACAACCGTTATGTGCCACGTCAGCATTTAAAAGTGACAGGAGGAAGATTGCAGCTTAACGTCATATTAAGAATGATTCAAAATCTGATTAGTTTCTGGGATTGGGTAAGTGTGTAGAAGAGATCAGCGACAGAATAACATTCGAATGAACGTTAAATTTGGGACTTTTCTTTTTGAACCTTACAACTGAAGTGTTTGTAATTATATGGAAGAAAATACTGTGGTCATCAGTTCCCAGACTTACAAACTACTTACTGTGGTCATCAGTTCCTAGACTTACAAACTACGTAAACTAAGTTCACCTAACCTAAGGACAACACACACACACACACACACACACACACACACACACACACACACACACACGCCGCAGTGAAGTAGCCGAGAGGTCTAAAGTACCTCGCTGCGGAGCGCGCGGTTGCTCGCCGTGGAGGTTCGAGTCCTCCCTGGGGCATGGGTGTGTGTGTTTGTCCGTAGGTTAGTTTACCTAGGTTTAAGTAGTTTGTAACTTACGGACTGATGACCACGCAGTTTGGTCCGATAGATTTACAGACATTTGACATTTGAACACACACAAACGCACACACACACACACACACACACACACATGCTCAAGGTAGGACTCGAACCTACGACGCGGAGGCCGCGTGAACCGCAACGTGGCGCCTTAGACCACACGAATAATTGTCCCTTACGGTAATAATTGCATTATTACTGCAGGAAACTTAATCTACTGACTTTTAATATTAACTGTACAAGAGTGACAGTTAAACTTACATAATTAGAGCGTAGCTTTGCCACGAATGTGTGCCAAATGAGAAGTAAGTATCTACTTAGTCGTTAAGAGTGGTAGAAGGAAATAGATAGTTTCAGATCTATAACGCTAATGTTACCTCCCATATCACGTATTAAATTCTCCGACTCTGATTATGAATATGCACAGAAAATTGAAGTGTTAGTGTGTTACGAACATATGTACCAATCACTTGCTATGGTAAAAGTGTCACACGAAAGTAATAACGCTTCATGAAATTCTATTGTATCAACGTTCATGAATAAATGGTACATTTACGGTATCAAATGCATACCGAGCAGCTAGTGCCACACCAAGTTAGTTCACGATCTACATCTACCACCGTTAAGTGTAAGGTGGAGGGTACACTGTACTACTACTAGGCATTTCCTTTCCTATTCCACTCCCAAATAGAACGAGGGAAAAAAGTGTGTCTATACATCCCTGAACGAGTACTATTTTCTCTTTCCTTGTCTTTGTGATCTTTACGCGAAATGTAAGTAGGAGGCAGAAAGGTCGTTGAACAGTCAGCTTCGAATTCCAGCCCTCCAAATTTCCTCAACGGAATTTATCGAAAAGAACGTCGTCTTTCCTCCAGAGTTTCCCATTTGAGATCCCGGAGCATTTCCGTGACACTCGCGCATAGGTCGAACCTACCAGTAACGAACTTAGCTGCTTGCCTCTGAACTGCTTCCATGTCTTCCTTTAAACTAATCTGCTGCGGGTCCCAAATGCTTGAGCAATACTCAAGACGTGGTCTTACAGGCGTACTATACGTACTATACAGATGAAGTTCCCACGCGCAATGGAAATATTTTACAACTTATAGCCACGAACAGGCCTGACCTTATTAACGATGTCTGTGTAGAGACAGGAATTAGTGATCATGATAAATTATTCAGACAATTAAGGGAGAGGAAAACTTAATTGTTATGGGAGACTGGAATTCGGTAGTAGGACAAGGAAGGGAAGGGAAGATAGTGGGTGATTATGGTCTGGGCAAAAGGAATGAAAGAGGAAACCGCCTGGTAGAATTTTGCACGGAACATAATTTAGTTATAACGAACACCTGGTTTAAGAATCACAAAAGAAGGTTGTATACGTGGAAGAGACCAGGAGACACCGGGAGATACCAGATAGATTTTATAATGGTAAGACATAGATTTCGGAACCAGGTTTTGAAGTGTAGGACATACCCAGGGGCAGACATAGACTCTGACCATAACTTGTTGGTTATGAACTGTAGGCTGAAACTGAAGAAACTACAGAAAGGTAGGAAAATAAGGAGATGGGACCTAGATAAATTGAAGGAACCTGAAGTTCTTAAGAATTTCAGAGGGAGCTTCAGGCAACAATTGACAGAAACAGGGGAAAATAAAACAGTTGAGGAGGAATGGGTAAAATTGAGAGATGAAATAGTGAAGGCAGCAGAGGACAAAATAGGTAGGAAGGCAAGACCTACAAAGAATCCTTGGATATCACAGGAGATACTAAATTTAATCGATGAAAGGAGAAAGTATAAAAATGCAGTAAATGAAACAGGCAAAATGGAGTACAGACGACTAAGAAATGAGATTTACAGGAAGTGCAAAATGGCTAAGCAGGAGTGGCTAGAAGGCAAATGCAAGGATGTAGAAGAATGTATAAATAGGGGAAAAATAGATACAGCCTACCGGAAAATAAAAGAAACATTTGGCGATAAGAAAAACAGCTCTATGAATATCAAGGACACTGATGGAAAACCAGTTCTCAGCAAAGAAGGGAAAGCTGAAAGGTGGAAAGAGTATATAGAGGGGCTCTACAAAGGAAATGAACTTCGAGACACTATTGTAGGAAGGGAAGAGGATGTAGATGATGATGAAATAGGAGATACTATACTGAGAGATGAATTTGACAGAGCACTGAAAGATCTAAGTCGAAACAAGGCCCCTGGAGTAGATGATATCCCGTCAGAGCTACTGAAGTCTCTGAGAGAACCAGCCATGACAAAATTGTTTCACATTGTGTGTAAGATGTATGAGACAGGTGAAGTACCCTCAGACTTTAAGAAAAATGTTATAATCCCCATTCCAAAGAAAGCGGGTGCAGACAGGTGTGAAAACTACAGAACCATCAGTTTAATAAGTCATGGTTGCAAAATATTAACACGAATTATATACAGGAGGATGGAAAAGCTAGTAGAAGCCGACCTCGGGAAAGATCAGTTTGGGTTCAGGAGAAATGGAGGAACCCGGGAGGCAATACTCACTTTACGGCTTATCCTAGAAGATAGATTAAGAAAAGGCAAACCAACATTTCTAGCTTTTGTAGATTTGGAGAAGGCTTTTGACAATGTTGATTGGAATAAACTCTTTCAAGTTCTGAAGCAAGCAGGAGTAAAATATAGGGAGCGTAAGGTTATCTACAACTTGTACAAAAACCAGACAGCGGTTGTCAGAGTTGAAGGGCATGAAAGGGATGCAGTGGTTGGGAAGGGAGTAAGACAGGGTTGTAGCCTTTCCCCAATGTTGTTCAATTTGTACATTGAGCAAGCTATAAAGGAAAGCAAGGAGAAATTTGGTGAAGGAATTAAAGTTCAGGGTGAAGAATTAAAAACATTGCGTTTTGCCGACGACATAGTAATTCTGTCAGATACAGCAAAGGACCTAGAAGAGCAATTGAACGGAATGGACAGTGTGCTGAAAGGTGCATATAAGATGAACATTAACAAGAGTAAAACTAGGGTAATGGAGTGCAGTGTAAGAAAATCAGGTGATGCTGAAGGAATTAGATTAGGTAACGAAACAATAAAATAGGTAGATGAGTTTTGTTACTTGGGCAGTAAAATAACAAATGATGGTCGCAGTACAGATGATATAAAATGCAGAATGGCAATGGGTAGAAAGGCGTTTTTGAAAAAGAGAAATTTGTTAACATCGAATATTGATTTAAGCCTAAGGAAGTCCTTTCTGAAGGCATTTGTATGGAGTGTTGCCTTGTATGGGAGTGAAACATGGACGATAAGCAGTGCGGACAGGAAGAGAATAGAGGCTTTTGAAATGTGGTGCTACAGAAGAATGCTGAAGATTAGGTGGGTGGATCGCGTAACTAATGAGGAGGTACTGAACCGAATTGGGGAGAAAAGAAATTTCTGGCATACCTTGACTAAAAGAAGGGATAGATTGGTAGGACACATTCTTAGACATCAAGGAATTGTGAATTTAGCGTTGGAGGGAAGTGTGTGGGGTAAAAATTGCAGAGGGAAACCAAGAGACGCGTATAGTAAGCAGATTCAAGTGGATGTGGGTTGTCGTTCTTATGAGGAGATGAAAAGGCTTGCTCAGGATAGAGTAGGGTGGAGAGCTGCATCAAACCAGTCTCTGGACTGAAGACCACAACAACAACAACGATATCGTCATAGCGTCAATGGTGACTAAAGTTCATAAACCAATGAAGAGGGCTAGGAGCGTGTTCTTGTTGGGAAGAGCCGATAAGCAAATGTTAGGATCTCACTTAGAAAATGTATGGGCATCGTTTAATTCCGGAACTATGGTCGTACAGAAATAGTGGACTAAATTTAAGTGCATTGTAAATAAAGGGTTAGAGAAATAGGTGCCAGTAAAGACGATTAAAAATGGAAAAGATCCACCGTGGTATAATAATAATGTTAGGAAGCTGCTGAGAAAGCAAAGACCCTTGCACTCTCGATTCAGAAAAGAACACGCAAATGATGATGGGCAAAAGTTAGTAGAGATGCGCGAAGCATACAATAATTACCACAGCCATATCTTACCAAAAGATCTTTCCAAGAACCCTAAAAAATTGTGGTCCTATGTAAAATCGATAAGTGGGTCAAAGCCCACTTGTCAATCAGTCGTTGATCATTCCGGGGCAGTAATTGAAGACAGCAAACGGAAAGCTGAAGTTCTAAATTTAACCTTTAAGGAATCTTTCACGCAGGAGGACCACACAAATGTACCATCATTTGATCAACGTACTAATTCCGAAATGGGGGACATAGCAATAGGTATTTCGGTGTAGAGAAGCAGCAGAGAGAGCTAAATACAAAAAAGTCTGTTGGTCCTGATGGAATACCAGTTCGGTTTTACAAAGACTATTCTGCGGCATTGGCCCCCTACTTAGCTTGCATTTATCACGAATCTTTAATTCAGCACAAAGTTCCCAGTGATTGGAAAAAGCGCAGGTGACTCCCGTTTATAAGAAAGGAAGGAGAACTGACCCATACAATTACAGGCCAATATCGTTGAAATCAGTTTCATGTAGAATTTTAGAGCATATTCTCAGTTCGAATATAGTAAATTTCCTTGAAATGGAAAAGCTTCTTTCCATGAATCAGCACAGGTTTAGGAAATATCGTTCATGTGAAACTCAGCTTGCCTTTTCTCACATGACATCTTGCGAACCATGGATGAAGGGCAACAGGCGGATTGTGTTTTTCTCGACTTCAAAAAGGCGTTCGACGCGGTACCACACTGCAGACTGCTAACGAAGATACGAGCTTATGGAATAGGTTCACAGATTTGTCACTGGCTGGAAGACTTCATAAGTAATAGTATGCAGTACGTTGTTCTCGACGGCGAGTGTTCATCAGAGACGAGTGTATCGTCAGGTGTGCCCCAGGGGAGTGTGATAGGACCGCTATTATTTTCTATCTATATAAATGATCTTATGAACAGAGTAAGTTGTAATTTGTGACTGTTTGTTGATTAGGCTGTGGTGTAAGGGAGGGTGTCGTCTTTAACTGACTGTAATAGCATACAGAATGACTTAGAAAAAATTTCTAGTTGTTGCGAAGAGTGGCAGCTAGCTCTCAATGTAGAAAAGTGTAAGGTGATGCGCATGAGTAGGAAAAACAATCCCATAATGTTCGAATACAGTATTAGTAGCGAGCTTCTTGATGCTGTCGCGTCGTTCAAATATCCAGGCGTTACATTGCAGAGCGATATGAAATGAAACGAACATGAAAGGACAGTTGTGAGTAAGGCGTACAGCCGACTTCGGTTTATTGGGAGAATTTTGGGAAGATGTAATTCACCTGTAAAGGAGGCCAAGTATAAAACTCTTGTACGACCACGTCTTGAGTATTGCTCAAGTGTTTGGAACCCGCAGCAGATCAGTTTAAAGGAAGACATAGAGGCAGTTCAGAGGCGAGCAGCTAGGTATGTTACTGGTAGGTTCGAACAATGCGCGAGTGTCACGGAAATGCTCCGGCAAGTCAATTGGGGATCGCTAGAGGAAGAAGAGATTCTTTTCCTGAATTTCTGTAGAGGAAATTTAGAGCGCCGCAATTTGAAGCTGAGTTTAGTACGATCTTGCTGCCGCCTACTTACGTTTCGCGTGGTGATCACAAAGACAAGATAAGAGAAATTAGGGCTCGTACGGAGGCATATAAGCATTCTTTTTTTTCTCGTTCTATTTGGGAGTGGAATAGGAAAGGAAATGCCTAGTATTGGTACAGTGTACCCTCCGCCACGCACCGTACGGTGAATTGCTAAGTGTATATGTAGATGTAGATCTTCCCAAAATTCTGCCAATAAACCGAAGTCAGCTGGCCTCCTTACATTCAACTGTCCTTACATGTTCGTTCCATATCATATCGCTCTGCAATATTATGCCTAGATATCTGAATTACGTGACTGCATCAAGAAGCTCACTACTAATGCTGTATGTGAACATTATGGGATTTTTTTCCTACTCATGCTCATCACCTTACATTTTTCTACATTGAGAGCTAGCTGCCATTCTTCACACCAACTAGAAATTTTGTCTAAGTCATCCTATATGCTATTAAAGTCAACTAAAGACGACACCATCCCATACACCACAGTATCATCTGCAAACAGCCGCAAATTACAAGTTACTCTGTCCATCAGATCACTCATTAGACAGAAAATTATAAGCGATCCTATCACACGCCTAAAGATAAACTCGTATCTGATGAACACTCACTGTGAAGAACAATGTACTGCGTTCATTTACTTAGAAAGTCTTCCAGCCAATTACAAATCTGTGAACCTATTCCATATGCTCGTATCTTACTTAGCAGTCTGCAGTATGGCACCGGGTCAAATGCGTTTTTCAAGTCGAGAAAAACACAATCAGCCTATTCAAAATGTTTTAAATGTTTGTATAGCTTATGGGACTTAACTACGAGGTCATCAGTCCCTAAACTTACAAACTACTTATGAACTAACTAATAATAAGGACGGTACAAATGTCCATGCCCAAGGGGGTATTCGAACCCACGACCGTAGTGGCCGTGCAGACCGTGACTGGAGCGCCTCAGTCCCCGTGGCCACCGCGGTCCAGCCTATTGCCCTTCATCCATGGCTCGCAAGAGGTTATGTGAGAAAAGGGCAAAATTAGTTTCATAGGAACGATGTTCTCCCAACCCGTGTTGATTCATAGATGAAAGCAAATCCGTATCAAGGAAATTTACTATATTCGTGCTGAGAATATGCTCTAAAATTCTACAGAAAACTGATCTCAGTGATAGTGGCATGTAATTATGTGGGTCAGTTGTTTTACTTTTCTTATAGACGGAGGTCACCTGCGCTCTTTTCCAATCACTAGGCAGCAGTCAGCATTGGAAATCATAAAACAGCAGTAAAATGGCCACTACGGTCGGGGGTTGGAATCCCCCCTCGGGCATGGATATCTGTGCCGTCCTTAATGTTAGCTAGTTCATAAGTAGTTTGTAAGTTTCGGGACTGATGACCCCGTAGTTAAGTCCCATAAGCTATACAAACATTTGAAAAATTTAGTAAAGTGGTCTATAAATAACAACTTTCAGTGATATCCGTAATTCGTACACTCTTTGTTAATAGTATGTTTGAGACTACTTTCTGGCATAAAGACCAAATTCAAAGAAAGTTCCTAATTAAAAGGTTTTAAATCTTAAACAGCCACGACGCGGAAAATATGAAACGAACAGAGAGATGGAGGAGAAGGAAGGGTTGGACAGTGTGTTGGGAGGAGGAAAATAGAGGGGAAGAAGGAAGTGGCCAACAGAGGGGGAATGAAGAGACTAAACAGTAGGAGGGAATTTGGGAAGGGGAAAGCAAATAGAGGAAGAGAAGGAAACGGACAGAGTGGGCATGGGTGGAAGGTTCTCCATAGTCAGTCAACTGTCTGATCTCTATTGTTTACGAGAAAGAATAAAAAGAATGATTCTATGGACTGAGAGATCATGGCTTTTTCTCCAAATTTTATTTTCTTTCAAGTTAGCCATTGTCGATCACATGACTTATGCAGCGCCTTCATGAGTCGTTGGTTGCTTAGTGTGTTTGACACGGCGCGTCTACAGCGTCCTTTCCTTTGAAATATGCACGCTCGGAAATCATAGTACCGCTCATTTCTTGAAATTATTGAGAGAACAAATGATCTAGTGTATATCGTGGATTTATTGCGAACTCTTTCTTTAAAAACCAATAACATAAGACAAGACTTACAAAATTAAATCCATGAATGCTGGCTCGTGATGTTATAATCTTGTGTAATGGTTCAGTTAACAATTTCAGAACGATATTTACGATATACTTTTCTCTTGTAAACAAAGTCCCATTCAAATGTGTGTAAATTCACGAGACGAAAAATTTAAATAAAGTGAAAAATAAAACTAAAAAAGAGAAAAAAAACTAATACAGTTCAAGTATTTGTTTCTGAGTATATTCAATAAATGTGTACTTTTTTGAGACATCAATGAAATTGCTTTCGCGTTATTGTTTGTTGTACCGAAATATCGTTTAGTTTATCTAACCTCATTTTCTAACCGCGATAAAATATTTCCATAGATTTGAAAACAAGTAACCAAACTGTGAATCTGGATTTTCGATCGAAAATCGAGAATCATAATATTTGACCAAAAGTGATATCAGACGATTCAGCTACCAAGAAATAACCATCGAGTGACTCACTTTACATGACCTACAAGCCCTGCGTCGTTGTAATGGGCAGTGATGTGTCCAGGCAAACCATTTATAACAATATCCTGTTATCTGCGATGATGGATTTCTGAATGGGTGTATCTTTATCAGTGTATATTTGGTGTTATCGTGATATAGGGGAGAGAGTGTCACGGCAATGATGCACGAGATAGATGGAAATCATTAAAGGAAATGCGATATTAGTTTCGGCTTGATCTAGCTGCGAAATTTCCATCAGAAACTTTCTCTTCCGAATGCGAACATAATACTTTGTTAGACCCTACATAGGGAGACATGATCAACATAATAAATTAAGAAAAATCAACTCGAAAACAGAAAGATTTCGAATGCTTTGATGAGGCGAGTGTCAACAGCCGTAATATATTTCGTAAAATGCATTTTTAAAAACCATCAGCTGTTTATTCAAAACCTTATACATCTACCAGTTTCGGTCATAGACCATCTTCATAGATAAAAAGGTGTTAACAGAATGGTAAAATGCACCAAATAAAATACATCTAGCTGAGACAAACAGGAGTCAGTATAAGTAAAAGTGTTAAAATTACAGTGGTCATCTTAGATAAAAGCTATCAGTCAAACATAACATAAAAGGTAAGAACGGTAAGAGCATAATCTGTTCTTACCTTTTATGTTATGTTTGACTGATACGTTTTATCTAAGATGACCACTGTAATTTTAACACTTTTAGTTATACTAACTCCAGTTTGTCTCAGCTGGATGTATTTTATACGATGCATTTTACCATTCTGTTTTAACACCTTTTTATCCATGAAGATGGTCAATGACCGAAACTGGTAGATGTATAAGGTTTTGAATAAACAGCTGATGGTTTTTAAAAATGCATTTTATGAGAGAAAGATTTCGGTTTCCTTTCCGAGCTATTAAAGAATCGAACTGTAGAGAAATATCACAAAAGCGATTCGCTGAACCGTCTGTCTTTCACTTGAATGTTACTTGCAGAGTATCTATGTAGCTGTAGAATATCGTAAATTTTGTGAGTGCCAATTACTGGCGCATTGACTTCTTTCCACTTTCTGACGCTCTTTTTCTTGTGCAATGCGGACTGCTTATAAAGGGAAAAAGGAAGTGTCTGCGTTGTGTTACACGTGTTAGTCAATTCTTAGCTGGGAGATGGAAAACTGACTGATGTTATTCGGGACAAGACTCCTTGCTTTAGCAACTGGTCGGAAAATGTGTTAACGAGACATTGATTTACAGCCACTGCAAAATTCCTCTTTGATCGAGAGGCACTGTCCTCACACAGCTGTATGCGTCGAGACCGACCACAAAAGCTTCCACGCCAAAAACATGGCCGCTGCAAAGTGCATTATTTGTAAACATTTTGTTCATTAAGTTATGACATTATTGCTGCGTCACAAAAAACAGAGGGGAACAGACTGACGGAGGATGGGTGGGAAGGGAGAGAGGCATTGCGGTGGGGGTGGTGGAGGGGGTAGGGAGAGGGAGTGGGAGCCAGGCGGTAAATCTGTTATTCTGTGGCAGCGTTCGGCAATAAATGTGATTAACAATAATTAATTTTATGGCTGCCGGCCTTACATCACTCGCCGCGCGCGTTGGTCAGTGGGGCACACGAGTGGCGACCGCAGCGCTGCAGCGGCGCCGGCGGTAATTATTTATAAGTGACGGCGAGCGGCGGCAGTGCTAATGACGTCAAAGCAGTGGGCCACGAGGGAACGGGAGAGGGAAGCGGCACTTCCAACCTCCGTACTCTTTATTCCGTAGCTGCAGCTTCTCAGTGTTGTTAAGCCAATAACAGAAAAAAACGGATTATATTTACCCTCTCGGTCGCCGGAATATATTTTTGAAAATATTTAGGGAGAACCGAAATAACAACAGAGAGATTTAGAACCGAAGGGACACAAGTGACATTTTATGTACAAGATCACCTACAGCTTGTTATAGTAGGTAAAGTTGTAGCCCAAATGGATAAGAGTGTACTTCCACTCTATGCTCCTCTAGGGAAAACTTGTTACAAAACGTCACACATCAGTTAGCACCAGAGAGATAAAAGTGCGTTTCCATCTTCTTGTACCAGAGCGGATCACGTGGATAATCTGTTTCCGTTTATGCCATAAGATCTTCTTGTAAATATTTATTCCGATTCTGTTGCGTGCACAACATTTTACAGGTATTAACCATGTGGTGCATATCGTCAAATGTAGCGGACAGCTTTTACTGGTGCATTTATGTGCATTTTTGTAGCATATAAACACAAAGAGTTCAGTCTAGAGGATCTTTGCGATAGATGCTCCACTGAAGTTTCGACAGCTGAACTGACAAATGTGAATTTTTCACGCGAACGCAACAGCGATTCAAGCTAGCGAGTGTGAAGTAACAGCGGACAGAACTGAATAGATTTTCGTTAAACAAGAAAAAACAATTTTCAATATATGCAAGGATTCTCTGTGTCTAAATTGCTTCGAAAGATTCCATAGAAAAAAGGAAAATCTTACAGGAAGGTCTCACTGTATCCTCTTCAGTGAAATGACTGTATTTTTCTTTATATTTTATAATGACAGATATTGATCTTTACTGTGAAACCGTCATTTACATTCGGTTCCCTCTATTTTCAATAATTCAAGTATCACAAAGTTAAGGTAAATGTTATCGACTCTGGTAAGCTTAAACTGTCCGGGTGAGAGGCGAAAATACGTATTTTTTGCTACCCTTTTATATGAAAGGAATGTTGTACTAAATATAGTTTAGGGAATATAAATAGTATTTCACCTAATAATGTGTTTTCTGGCAGACCTTGTGTGTTTCCGCAGTGGTTATTTTGTTTGGTTGGTTGTGCTTTCAGGCGTATCTGATACTTTTGAAAAGACCGACATAACGAATATGTTGCATCTGAAACCTCCGACATTTCCTCAAATGAACATTCTCCCGTCAAAAGAAAGAGTAAATTCAAACACATTACTTATTCTCAATATTTTGGAAGAAAAGGGAGACAAGTGAATATACACTTTTACTGATTGTGGTATAAAACCCATCAATTACTTCAGTCTGTTCTTCTGACATGCAAACGGAAAATGCTGCATGGTACTGTAAAGTCTACTATATAAATAAAAGTTTAAAATTCCAGTTTTTAAATATTGAAACAAATAATAAATTTTTTAGACCTTAATCTCAATTTTCTCAAATTTATAAGAATTATACTTCTGTCCCTTTGCTTCTAACTCCCTCAATTGTGGGTACAATATATACGAACTTTTATGGGAAAATTGGCCTTCTGCATATCGTGATTAATAAATTTGACCTTGAGTGCTAAAAACACAGTAAATTATTTTTAGAATAACACTTACGGTCCTGTTCCATTTCCATGTGAATTTGACATTGAGATCTAGAGGGCAGTAGAGACAGGGTCAATAGTTGAGGACCTTCCTTACCATTGCGGACAATTGCCTCATGAACGTGGTGCGAGCATACGAAATACCAGACCAACTGTGTAACTGGAATGAGGCGTTTCTAGCTAACAGGACGCAGCATGTTACTCTCAGCGGAGAGAAATTTTGAGAAATTGATTGCATGCGTGATCTAGGAGAGTATTATAGGATCTTTGCTTTTCATAATACATATAAATTTCCTCGTAGATTATATCAGTAGTTCCATAAGGCTGTTTGCGGGTGTGCTGTAGGTTATCGATAAGTCGCAGCACTGGAAAAGGCAGCGAAATACAGAATGGTCTGCAGCATGTTGACGCATGGTGCAAGGAGTGGCAACTGAGCCTTAACATAAACAAGTGGAAAGTGCTGCGTTTACATAGAGAGAAAGATCCTTTAATGCGTTTCTGCACAACACTCGAAGCAGTTATTTCCATTACATATATGGGAGTAGACGAAAGGGGCGCTTTGAAATGAAACGACCATATACAATCAGTCGTGACTTGGTGAGATGCCTGACAGATTCATAGGAAGAATCCTTAAGAGGTGTAGTCCGTCAACAAAAGAAGTAGGTTAAAAACTGTTGTTCGGCCCGCGCTTGAGTTTTCCTCATCAGGAAGGGTTAATAGAAGACACAGAGAAGATCCAACGGAGGGCAGCACGCTTCGTTACGGGCTCAATCAGTACACGTGAAAGCGTTACGGAAGTGATGAGGAAATTTTACTGGTAGACGCTGCGAGACAGGCGTTCTTTATCGCGCTCTGTCACAGTTCTGAGAGCATACGTTTCACGAAGAGTCAACCAATACATTGCTTCCTCCTACATACATCTCGCGAAGCAACCACAAGAATAAATTTAGAGATATTAAGGGCCACACGAAGACATAGCAGCAATAATTTTTCCCGCGAACCATACGCGAGTTAAGTTGGAGGAAGTGACATTGGTACGAAAAGTACCCTCCTCCACACACCGTGAGGCGACTTGCGGAGTATGGATGTTGGTTTATATCGAAAAGCGAGAAACATAGTAACAAGCCAGGGAATTCGATGACATCACTGTACTTTTACATTTTCATATTACATATAACAAGAGTCAAGAACACTAATTCATTTTATTCAGACTACCGGTTTCACAGGTTATACTGCCATCATGGTATCTTTCGTTAGTATGTAATTCTCATCCGATAGTAAACTTAATAAACCGAAGGTTTATCGCTAATACTAACATTGGCATGTCACGATGAAAGTAAAATGTTTCCCATATCTTATGACTATACGGAATGTATATGTTTGACTTGACTTAAGCCCCGTCATTATAATGGCAAGATGTGGGAAACAGTTTATTTTCATTGTCACATGTCAATAATAGTGCTGGATATAAAATTTATTTTTATTCAGTTTCATATATGAAGAGGGTTGTACTTTTAAGAATGACCTCATGATGGGAATGTAACCTGTGGAGGACGGTAATATAATAAAAAATAATTAAAAATCTTCTTCGTTGTATTATGTAATACGTTTGTTGATAAGTCAATCAACTGCTTGAAGTATTTATAATAGTATAATTATTATAATCTGACAATCTCAATCAGGAGTGCACCTGGGATAAATTATGTGATGGGGACTACAAATGTATTCCTAGCCACTGTTGCTTGTTGAAACATTTTTTACTCTTTTAATACTTCATATGTAATGCACAACCAGTTTCAACGTACTATGCCGTCATTCTCTAGTGCTCGAGAATAAAGAAAATTTTATAAAATTACAAAGTTAAGACAACAATTTAAAATATCATACATTACAATTCTGGAAATGGTTAGAAGAACTTTCTTAAATATGATGTAGGTATCATTGTGGAGAGCAGTTGTTTTCGGACCAAGATGTACAGCAGCCTGTGATTTAGAGTGGTCAGTTCTATTCAACCTAGTAGCCACATTGTTCGAACTTAGGAAAAAAGTCAAACAGAGCAAAACACTTCCTTATCGGACATGACTTTATATTAGTCGTCACAATTCAGATGCGGGCTTTTGATGAAGTGCTTACAAAAAGGTGAGAGAGATACATCATCGTTACTTTATCCAAGAATTTCATCCTGTGTTTTGCAATCAAATTTGTGAATCGTACTGTAAGGCTACTTGGCGGAAGACACGTTATGACCTAACATACACGTATCATCGTCTGAGAATCTAATTTCTGTGGCTCTTGATATTGGAGTGCCAAAATGATTTTCGATGTAAAAATGATTTTCTTGAGGTATGTATTTTGTTCTCTTCCACCATGTTTTAACTATCTCATAGAAATCCCACAACTGCAATTTCAGGCCAAAATATGTGTCATTTGTGTAGGATATGTGTTTTTCCCTATTATTTTTTTAAGCAGAATGTGTTTTTAGACACTGTCAATTGAAAAGGGAATATAATGATACACTCACCTCACTAAAACACACAATTTTCCTCCTATGGTATTAATATCTTTTTGCTTTATCTCTATTATAGTGTCACATGTTTTATAATGTGAAGTTCTGCATGGAAACGACGTAGACAAAGTTTTTTTTTTCATTAATGTGTCAAGGGGTACAACCGTTCAAAGTTTTCATTTGTCAGAAATAAACAAGTGAGATTGTATTACTCATATCACTGATAACCGGTTTCATTTGAAAGGCGAAGCATATCACAGCTACAGACAGACAAAATGAAAAGCATAATATAAAAATAAAACAAAGTTATACCCAAAAGTGATGTTTGGCTACGAATCGAAGGCCAAGAAACTACAGAATTTGTCCACCCCCAGCACCTCCCAAAGATTTTTTTAAAATTTTACTATTTTTTATTGATTTAATTTTTTATTTTTATTAAACAAGTTGGCACCGTTAATTTGAAATATTACACATGTAATAAGTCACTAACACTGAGCGGTTTTAATGCCGCCGCAACCAGCTTTGATGGTGCCCCTGTTGTTGCTGCTATGCTGAAGTTATGAGCAGATTGTTCATATGCGGCGACCCGCTGCTTAGCAGGACAACGGCGCCATCGAGTGGAATCTTATGAAGAACAATAGTGTTATTTTAGTTCAGTTTTTACACATAGAGAATCTTGTTAAACTATAAAGACCTTTCTCTTTGGGTGGTAACCTAGACGCTGCTTAATTATTTTAAGAGCCGATTATATAAACTCCACTTCCTCCACGTTGGTGCTATTCCACTTTCAAATTAATGCGAACCTACTCATTTTATTTCTTGTGCAATTGTTTTCGTAGTTCAATTGCTTAAATTCTAAAAAAAAAGTGTAAAAATAAGTCACAGATTAATACATTCAAGGGGGTTTATTTTTAAAAATAAGGGGAGTCTGCCTCACTGCGTGCAGTAATAGGTCTTATAGCTGTCGCGGACAAATTGGTGGACATGCTGGTCATCCGTTCTGTTCCCACAACCAGCCAACAACAGCGGCGTACCTCGACTGCAGCGTAGAGCTGTGCAACCTAGGTTAATCTAATATACAAAGTAGCACACGATAAATTTAATAAACAGAAGCAAGAACCTCACAGAACAGAGAAATTAAGGCTGGTACAGAGTGATATAGACGTTCGTTTTCCCTCGTTCTGTTTGGAAGTGGAATAGGATATATGGTAAACTGTGCCTCCGCCACGCCCCTTACGGTGGGCTACGAAGTATAGATGTAGATGTAGACATATGACGCTTCTAGTGAGAAGCCAGTTACACTTACGAAATATAAAGCAGAGGTTTTCTGTTTATCAGTTGGCGGGCAGACGGCTACACTGATTTGTAATTTTGCGCGAAGTTTTATTGACAGTCACCTGTACATGCCTTTGCTGTATGATGATTTCGTACAGAGACCTGTTGCGCAACAAAGAGAGACATGCTGTATCCGTTGCCGGTTGATCACTGTTGAAATATTATTGGGTTACTGGTGATTGATAACTGACGGTATTTTGTCAGCAAAACACCGCTGACTGAACCTCTATAATTATATTATGGTACGATACAAAGATTACAAAACATGTAGTTAACAATGAGATGCTGAAAAACAGCTCCATGACGAAGAAGGTTTTATGTACTAATATTTCAGAACTCTATCAGAGGTGCAAGGATTATGATATGAAGATAAGCATCTCCAAAACGAAAGTAATGTCTGTGGGAAAGAGATTTAAACAGATTGAGTGCCAAATAAGAGGAACAAAGTTACAACAGGTAGACAGTTTCAAGTACCTGGGATGTATTTTCCCACAGAATGGCAACATAGTGAAAGAACTGGAATTGAGGTGCAGCAAAGTCAATGCAGTGAGTGTCCAGCTAAGATCTACTCTCTTCTGCAAGAAGTGCACCGCTCTATCTTTCGACCAACTTTGTTGTATGGGAGTGAAAGTTGGGTGGCTACAGGTTACCTTATTCATTAGGTGGAGATTACAGATATGAAAGTAGCAGGAATGTTTGCAGGTACTAATAGATGGGAACAATGGCAGGAGAGTGTCCATAATGAGGAAATCAAAGAAAAACTTGGAATGAACACTATAGATGAAGCAGTTACAGCGAACAGACTGAGATGGTGGGGTCATGTTACACGCATGGGATAAGCAAGGTTACCTAAGAGAGTCATGAGCTCGGCAGCGGAGTGTAAGAGGAGTCGAGGTAGACCACGAAGAAAGTACTTAGATTCGGTGCATAATGATTTTGAAGTAAAAGGCATAACATTAGACGAGGCATCAATGTTAGCATTGAATAGGGGATGATGGAGGAATTTTATTAGAGGTACTATGCTCCAGACTGAACGCTGAAAGGTATAATCAGTCTCTAATGATGATGATCTTTTCAACTGACTCTACTCCCAACATACTTGACTGACAATTACTTAATATTCCTCTAAACGTACCTGGACAAGTTTCATCATTTTATTACATATTGTGCAGGGTGACGTCAGGCATTATGAGCTACGTGAAAACTAACTTTAAGGCCGAAATATTTGACATACTGGTGAAAATGTACAGGGAGTGTCGCAGATGGCGATGGTAAGAAAGGTAAAAATAAATGGGATAAGAAAATAAAATAAATACGTACGAGAGAAACGGCAGGTTGTGAGATTAGTCTGTTACATCTACATCTATATACATACCACGCAATTCACCGTAAGGTGTGTGGCGGAGGGTACACTGTACCACTCCTAGGCATTTCCTTTCCTATTCCACTCCCAAATAGAACAAAAAAAAAGAATGCCTATATGCCTCCGTACGAGCCCTAATTTCTCTTATCTTGTTTTTGTGACCACGCGAAATGTAAGTGTAGCTTCGTATTTTCTCTACTGGAAATTAATGTCGCTCGCCAGCACCGTCTGAGGTTGATGACTACAGCAACAGTAGCAGCGGTAAACTGCGGGAACAACCTTCGGCGTGTAGCCGGATCGTTTTGGAGCAGGCGTCTCTGTGAAGTGTGCCGCGCGGACTGATTTCGCGTGACGAGCGGCAGTTGGCGAGTTGCCGTCGGCGGCTAAACATTTGAGCAGAGCGGCGACAGAGGACTGGCGAGGGGGAAAGGGGGAGGGTGTGGGTGGAAGGGGGGGGGGAATTGGGCGCGGTAACTCGGACAAGGAGTTAGCGACGTTCACGAGCCGACCTGTTGCCCGCCAGCGAGGACACTCGACGCTGAGCCGAGCCACGCTGAGGGGACGCCTGTTGACACCTGTCTAAGGTCTAAGCGTGCTGGCAGGCAACATACAGTCGCCCTGCTAGCTTGGCACCCTACTGAGGGACAGGAGGAGAAGCAGCATTAGCTTACTGAAACGCAGTGAAGTGGAGCTTGCTGACTCCCACGTAGTTGTATTGTTAAAAGAGGAAACTATCGGACGTAACATCAGGTCCACTAGAACTCACTCCCTCAGCATTATTTTCTTTCTTATTTTCCACCTCCTCGTTACCACGAATTATGTTTATCATATTCTGTTTGTAATGGAAATGCTGGATGTTCTATTAGCCTAGGTGTATTCTACCTGATCAGCAAAGAACAATAAAATGCTTTTACATGTATTACTGAAAGGAAATCCCAAGACACGGTCCCCAATTGTTGTACGTCAACTATATAACACTTTCCAGGCCGAACAAAAATACTGTTGTTGTGGTTTCAGTCCGGAGACTGGTTTAATGCCGCTCTCCACACAATTCTATCCTGCGCAACCCTCACCTACTCATAAGAACGATCATTGACGTCCATCTGAATCAGCTTACTCTATTCGTCTTTCCGTCACCCTATGCTACATTAAGCCCACAAAATTCCCTACAATGCTAAATTGACGATATCATCTCTCACAATACTGCGCGGGGATGGCCGTGCGTTTCGCAGACGCGGTCGCTCCCGCCAGAGTTTCGAGTCTTCCTTCAGGCATGGGTGTTTCATTGGGATGACTTAGTTTAAGTAGTTTTTAAGTCTAGGCACCGATGATCAGAGTAGTTAAAAACATTTCAATATTTTGTCTCAGAATGTGCCCCACCAATCGATCCCTTCTCTTACTCATGATATGCCATAAACTTCTTTTCTCTTCACTAATGTCGAGCACATCCACAATAGTTACGCAATCTTTCCATCTATTCTTCAGCATTCATCAATAGCACCACGAGTCAAAAGCTTATATCGTCTTTTGTCTGAACTCTTTATCGTCCACGACTCCTCCCGTACAACGCTACACTCCAGAAAAGTGTCTTCCGAAAGAAAATTTAAATAATTTTGAACATCAAAAAATATTGCTTTATCAGATATTATTTTCTTGCTATTTTGCAATTTGTATCTTCTTTACTACGGCCATCAGAAGTTATTTTGCTACCCAAATGACAAGACTCAATTACCTTTATTGTCTCATTGTTGCTGTTCTGGTCTTCAGTCCGGAGACTTGTTTGATGTAGCTCTCCACTCTGCTCTATCCTGAGCAAGCCTCTTGATCTCCTCATAGGAATAGCTACCTACACCTATTAAAATCTGCTTTCTGTAGCCTCCCTCTGTGATTTTTATCCCACACACTTCTCTACAGTGGTACATTAACCATTCCCTGGCAAACGTTTATTCCTGAACTATAGACGACTGGAAGGAAAGATAACACACATATTTGCGACATGCAATGAGGCGACTTCCGCAGTATGGATTTCGATATGGATGTAGATGTAGAGATAGGCGAAAAACTAGTTTTTGCCTTAAACAGAGCACAAATTAAGCTATATTCAGCTGTTTGCTGAATGACTTCCACCAAACTTTATACACAATTTCGAACAATTTATAAAGTGTAAACATAGGCTTTCACGGCGGTTGTCACTGTCAGTAACATTATTCAGGACTTGGGATTGCACTCCAAATTTATAAAATTACTCGACTTTCGGCCATTATTACATGTGGCCTTTCTCATTGTATTTCCCTAATTCCGACAACAGTGGTCGAAAGTTGGATAATGTTGCAAATTCTAAACTTTGTTATACGTGCTGAAGAATTTCATTCCGATTTCTAAACATCTTCTCAATTACATGCGTAATGTCAAACTTTTTAGCACATGAACTTATTTCAAAGGTTGTCTGACGTTCTATACGAGGCTATTACATTTATTGTGGAATCAGGGTTTTTACTAGTACTTCACGAAACAGATGTTCTATAGGTGTTGTTGTCCCCACACTTATGTACCAGTTAAGTGAAATTGTTATAGATCTACATTTTAGAAAATGATTTATCATCTCTAAAATTTGGATCTTAGATTTTTTATTTTTATTGGATTTTCTTACGAACTGGCAGAGTCCATTTAGGCGCTATGCTCCGTTGCGCGAGGCCGTTCCCCGTCGGAGATTCGAATCCTCCTTCGGGCATGGATGTTTGTGCTGTCTTTACTAAGTTATAGCTTTGTAAGTTTAGGGCCTGATGACCCCGCAGTTAAATCCTATAAGCTTAACAAACATTACAAATTCTTACGAATTATTTTAACAAATAAAACATCGAACTGACAGGCGTACATTATTATTACACACATTCTACAAAATGATCGCACGAATAGGGTCATTAAATTAAGAGTTGTTGGATATTTCTTTTTCTCATTCACATTATTGCTCAGTTATAGTGTGCTTCGCGACTGTTAACTCTTGGAATGCCAGCCATACATACAAATCTTCTCACGCCAGTGTAAGCCCATTTTATAAGTATTGTTTACTCAGTTCCGATCAGTTTTACAGTATTTAGCCGTTTCGGTAGATATCCAGAAATAAATGTAAACATCTTTTTCTTACAAAGAATATAGCCTATTACTTCCTCCTTCAGCACATACCACTTACGGTGTCTTGTTTTTCAACATTTCACACTATCATAAAAATTAAAGAATCTGCTTTCCGGCAACTTTTGGTTGATACAAGTGGCAGTTGATCCGATTCTTGAAGAATGGGGAGAATCGCAGTGTCGCTCAAGGGTAATGTAAGGGGACATGCCCCTTACGGCAGAACCATTCACTTTCGATAGTGAGACTGCAGTACATCGACTGTTGAGGCGCCGAGCGCGCCACTTGTAATTGAGGAGAGTGTGGTTTTGGTGTGTGTATCAGTGGCGTAACTATAGGGGGGATGAGGAGTATAGAACACCCCCCCCCCGAGAACCCGAAAGAAAAAGAAGAGTGAGAGAGAGAAATAATAAAAGAAAAAGAAATAGTATAACAGCAGTCTGATAAAGATTGGAAACTTGGGGTGTTTTACCATAAGCTTTCATTGGAAGGGAGTGAATTAGTTTCTTCAACGGGAGTGGTAGATGGTAGTCTGTCTGGAAACTGACTAAAATTTTGCTCGTCAAGCCGATCTATCCCCCCCCCCCCCAAAGCCAAGTCCTAGTTACGCCACTGGTGTGTATGGTGGTTGGCGTCTGAAGAAGCGGTCGTGGAGTACAGGTGTACTGCCTGCAACGACGGAGAAATATACTACCGACTGGAGCGTGTGTCCTCAATCGTCGTGGAGGACCCCCCCCGTACAGATTTATACAGTGGAAGCTTTATTCAAGGTGCAACAGTGTGTCATTAGTAAGACGACCGTGTCAACCGCGTCGGTGTCATGTGTTTACTTACTTGGATTACGTAGACAAAGTATGAAGATTCAGTATAATGGCGACCAGTGACTTCAAAGTTTGTAACAAGAGCAGTTACCTCAATGAGAACTGTAGGACAAAAACAGTGAACAGCTCACATTTATGCCACTTAAACAATATATAACAATTTTATCACTGCAAATTGTGTTATTTACTCAACAACCTTGAACTGTGAACTGAATGTACAATTATTCAGTAGCCTCAATCATTATCTATACGGTAGAAACAGGTTCCGCAAAATCATAACCGAGAGCTTTATCCTGTAGGCACGGTCAGCATTGATTCTGGATTAGCTGTGAAGGTAACCATATTGCGTATCGGAGAAAAATGGAGGAGTGTTTCAGGTACCACTTGATGTATTCCTTAGAATTAGAATACGCCAACTCTGTGGTATCCCAGTCAACTAGCGCATTTCGTGTCTCGCAAAGTCAAAAGCTTAGTGGGAGGCACAATTTGCATAAATGTGTACTACAGGTGTTTTTAATGCTTCTGAGATTATGCTTTTTTATTTACTACTTTCTCTTAAGATACGAAACTACTAAGGTCGTCGGTCCCTAGACATACACACTGAATAACATAACTTATGATAAGGACAAAATATAAGCCCATGCCAGAAGGGGAATCGAACGTCCGGTGGAATTTGCGCACCAGTCTGTAACATGGCGCTTCAGACTTCGACGTCACCCCCGCGCAGCCGTTTGTTAACTGCTGGACCCAGTACATCACGCACAGCAGCAGGTAGGTGCTAAATGAGGTGCGGCAGTTCTCCCTAAAACGCAGTGAACTTAAAGTTGCGGCGACGACGTACTCTCATTGCCGAGAACAACGTACTTTTACCGGAATGGCACTGTAAATGTCACATTTTTACCTCTCGTCACTGAAATCGTGCGTCTCTGCTATGGCAATTCTGCCACACCACATTCCTCGACCGTGTTACTAGGCTGCTCACATTGGACTACTCAAAATCAAATGTTTGTTAAGCTTAAGGGTCTTAACTGCGGGGTTATCAGTCCCTCAACTTACAAACTACTTATGAACTACCTTATACTAAAGACGACACAAACATACATGCCCGAGGAGGGATTCGAACCCCCGACAGTAGCGGCCTTGCATATTGTGAGTGGCGCGCCACAGTCCCCTCGGCCACCACGGCCGGCCACTAGACTACTGAAAAGGAATAGTTTTTCTCATTTGTTGATAGGACCACAAAGAAACATCTGTAATATATCTTGCACTTAACAACTCATTTAAACACACAGAAAGTTGAATCGAAATTATACTTTTAAAAATACAAATAAATTAGCGAGCCAAGCAAAACAATTCAGTTCCATAGTATGTACTGCAACCCTTTCCCCCTCACAGTTCACCCTCTATATTCCTCGTGCGTCTCGTTCTCCGCCTCCTACGTGAGTCTATCACTTCCTCTGCGTTTTGTTTCGTCCTACCCATTCTGCATCCACATTCGCCCGTCCCCCGACACGTCCCGCCCTACTACCCTTCTCTCTGGGCTCAAGCATTTTATTTTATGATTTCAAAGTAAATTATACGTGGGTGGCACTATACTGAATGCTCAGATCATTTGGGATAATTGATATTCACAGTCTGACAATAGTTTCTACCGCTGTTAGTTCTGGGAGGATAGCTCCAGGGATAGTACTTGCTTTACGGAAGGGGGAGAGGAGGGGGACGAAATTATATCAACACCATCAACTATAGTACATCTAGTGGCAATTTGGCACCACTTACTTCATTTTAACACTGATACGCCATTGAAGTGCACAATGGACATAGTAAATCTTGCCGGCCGCGGTGCCCGAGGTGACTGAGGCGCTCCAGTCACGGTCAGCACGGCCACTACGGTCGGGGGTTCGAATCCCCCCTCGGGCATGGATATTTGTGCCGTCCTAGTTCGTAAGTAGTTCATAAGTAGTTTGTAAGTTTAGGGACTGATGACCCCGTAGTTAAGTGCCATAGACTATACAAACATTTCAACATTTCAGTAAATCTTGGCGTTACGTTACAGTATGTTATACGTTTTGTATCCTTGCACATATCTCGCCAGACGTAAATTTTCAACTTATTTACATATTACTAACGCTGTTGCCGTGTAATTATGACTCATTACCTGGCGATTACCATACGAGTTCGGTCTTATTATGCACAAGCGCTGTAGACAGGATCGATGGCTGTCTTTGTCCTATCCAAAAGAACGAAACAATTTTTTAATGCTTCGTCTGTTATCAATTAATATTCGAAGTTATTTAAAAAGTTGCTGTCAGTGGATACTGACATTAATTAATTAGAGAAACTGAAAACTTTCGAACACCGGTAATGCTCCTTGTTATGTAGTCACACTGACCACGAAGCCCGACGGACGCATCTCGCAACGTATGCACACTATTAAGGTAGTAACCGTGTCAATTATGATTTATTACTCGCGGCATTTCGCTATTTCCCCGTAAGAGTTGGTGCCTAGTGAGAAGCGGCGTCGAAGAAAAGTTATATGATCGTTTTCGCCTTATAGGGTGTATAAAAAAGGATCGCGCAAGCATACGCGGTTGAAAGTACACGGCAATAGAAGCACAAATGTCTCATTAGACTTAACTATTAAGCTTTAGTTCAGATTTCAATGACTTCATTGTGTACATCTTCCTAGTTATAACAATTATTTTGAAATTTTTAATATTAGGTTTTACTCTGCATTTAGTTCTTATTTCACTGCTAAAGGTGTTCGAAATGTCTTCCTTGCATCTGGGTACAATACTGTGCTAGTCTCTGCAATTAATTTAGAATTATTTCGAAAACCCTGGATCATTTACGAATTCTTGACAAGCCTGTACAACTCTCCAGTTCTTCAGACGTGTTAACGGGTGTGCTGTAAACTTCGCTTTTGAGGTGATCCAGACACAAAAATCCAAAGGATTTAGATCATGTGATCTTGGAGGCGAAGGTGCAGGTCTACCTCGACCTACCCGTATTTGGCCTATCTGCGCGTTAGATAGCGTTTCACAGCAGCATCGGAATGTGCCAGAGCTCCATGTACACTCTGACGTTACTGAAGGGGAACATCCTCAAGGAATCTTGGAAGGTAGTAAAGTCTAAATTTCAAATTAATGTTCAAAATGACGTCAGTGGCGGTTTGGTACCATATAGTCGTAATTATCTCGCAAACGGCTCGTTTTTGAACCCATGTTTATTCGGACACTTTTGCTTCTGTTATCGCGTACTTTCAACCGTGTAAATTTGCGCGATCCTTTTTGATACATGTGTGTGTGTGTGTGTGTGTGTGTGTGTGTGTGTGTGTGTGTGTGTGTGTGTGTGTGTGCCTAGAGGGACATTGTTCTTTCCACGACGATGCCTGTTGAATACCTCAGAATGTATTCCATCTGGCCTGGATGTCTTCTTCATTTCCAGTCTTGTTATCGGCTCCGCAACCACCTCTTGGGCATACAGTCAGGTATTTTTTGCTACGTGATATTGTCCTCGAACTATTCTCGAAGTGTTGTGTGTTGTTAACTGTCTGTGGTCTTGATATCATCTGGTAGGAGTTCATCGAACAGATATTGTCTTCACTATCTTCATCCCAAAGTTATGGTTTGATCATTATGCCTTAGAGTTACAAGATCAAATAGAGAATAGTCTTGTCAACAACAATTTTGTATGGTTGAACTCGGACGTTTCCTTGTGTTTGTTTTGTCACGAAATGATGCCAGTGTCTTTTCTTGGCCTTTGCCAAAGATTTCTTTTGGTAGTCTACATGCAGCAAGTGTTAGCTGTCGTTGTCTTGCTGTGAAGCTCTCCGATAAAAACTCCTTTTCCTCGCATGCCACGTTTTACTCAGTCCGCTTCTCCACTCTGTCCCCCCAGGGGGCCCACAGTTCTTTTGTGGGTACGTGTGTGGCGCGCACGGGGCCCCGAGCCGGAGCAGCCTTTCTTCTGCCCCAGGCTGCTTCACTGTCCCTCCCGGTTTATGCCTTCGCCCGGAGACGGGCATATTTCGTGAGCTACGGTGGTTCTTGTTGTGGTTTTCCTTCCTTCGTTCCTTCCTTTCTTACCATTTGTTTTCTGTCTTTCTCTCCTTGTACTCTCCTAGCCTTCTTCTCCTCATTAGTCTCCGCTTCGGCGTTTGAGACACTTCTCTCCTTCTTTCTCTTCGTTTCCTATCCTCTTCTTCTTTCCTCCCTGTGCGTGTCTGAAGGCCGACCCACGCATTTTCGTGCGTAGCAGGTGACGGGGTAACGCGTAATTCCCCGCCCCGGGTAGACAAGTAGGGCACGTACGTACCCCCTGGTAAAGGCCAGGCCCAGGGAGGGGTGATTACCCGAGCTGGTACCTTCCGAACGTGCCGATTGGTCCCTCCGTCAGTTCTCGGGAGGTGTGACCTGAGGTGTGAACAATCACCTAAGGCGGGTAAGCCCTCGGAGAGGGCCCCCACTAGGAAGGAGCGCGCCATCGGAGACGCCGGTAAACACGGGGGACACTTCCGCGATGACTTCCTTATCTTCTTTCGTGACGTTGACCCATAAACGTAAGTTAGACTCGCCTCAGCCTAAAAAGACTCTGCCTAATGTACCTAAATTTCTGGTTGTCTCTCGCACCGACGGAAAGGATTTCAATTCTGTCAATCCTTTCGTTATACAGAAAGGTGTAGATGCAATTGCTGGCCCTGTTAAAACCTGTTCACGTCAGCGCAATGGCACATTGTTGCTGGAAGTGGAAAGTGCCTTCCAAGCCCAAAAACTGATACGTACTACGTTGTTGCACACGTTTCCAGTTAAGGTAGAAGCGCACCGCACACTCAACTCGTCACGGGGGGTAGTTTTTACGAGATCCCTTGATGGGTTGTCTGATGAAGACATCCAATCGTATATGTCCGATCAGGGTGTGACAGCCGTCCACAGGGTGACGAAAAAGGTCGATAACCAATTGACACCGACTCGTACTGTGTTTTTGACGTTCGATAGAGTTGACCTCCCGTCGAGGGTCAAAGCAGGGTATGAAGTCATCTCCGTCCGACCTTATGTGCCAAACCCAACGCGCTGTTTTCAGTGCCACAGGTACAACCATACCCGTGAACATTGCCCAAATGCAGCAAAGTGTGTCACTTGTGGTAGGGACGCCCATGAGGGGGATTGCCCACCTCCGTCCCCTCACTGCCTAAACTGCAACGGTGACCATGCGGCTTCCTCTCGCGACTGCCCTGTCTACAAGGATGAGAAGGTAATCCAGCAAATTCGGGTTACGGAGAAGGTATCAACATCTGCCGCTCGTAAGTTGTTGGCGAGTCGAAAGCCCACTGTCCTCCCAGCGGGTACATACAGTAAGGTACTCACCTCAACTCGACCTACCAAGGTTTCCAGTACCCAGACATGTGACTTCACTTTCGCTGACACAGTTGTGCGATCCGCCAGCCCGAAGATTGCCCGTTCCACGTCCCCGCTTCCTCCTGCTGCTTCTAGGGTACAGTCTTCGTCAAACTCTAGTAAACCGCGAGCACTTAAACAAGATGCCCGGACCTTGAAAAAGGAACCCGTCCGTGAGGATTTTCTGCGTTCTCAGGCTTCCCAACCGTCAACTGCCTCTTCCCGCCGTCACTCTTCCAGAAGAGCTGATAAGAAAAAGAGTTCCTCTCCTTCCCCGCCGAGGCGTGACCCATCCGTCACGCCGTCCAACAGTTGCCGGCCTCGGCCGTCTTCTGTTTCACCGGGTCGCTCCGTCTGCCGGGCACCCGGTCCTCCACCGGCGGTGGAAACTGCCCCTCCTGATCAACTCAGGGAGGTGGCAGGCGCGTCGGACGAACCTATGGACCACGACCCTTTTCCCCTGGATAGCGATAGCAGTGCTCCCTCGAAATCGGGTCCTCAGCGGCCGTCGAGGTGACCCCGCTTGCTAGTTGGTTTTTATCCTTATTTCTTCTCTCATTTTTATCATGGCGCTCCTTCAATGGAATATTCGCGGCATTCGTTCTAATCGGGAGGAGTTAAAACTACTCCTTCGATTGCACTGCCCGCTTCTAGTCTGCCTCCAGGAAACTAAGTTGCGTCCACGTGATCGTGCAGACTTTCCACACTACACCTCTGTGCGGTTCGACCTGCCACCCGTGGAAGGTGTCCCAGCCCATGGAGGGGTTCTGATGCTCCTTCGAGACGATGTCTATTTCCATCCCATTTCATTGCATACTCACCTACAGGCAGTTGCCGTCCGCATCACCCTATCCACATTTACCTTTTCCCTCTGTAATATTTATTCGCCATCGTCATCTGCCCTTACTAGGGCAGATGTGCTACACCTTGTTGATCAGCTCCCTTCACCCTTCGTGTTGGTAGGCGACTTTAATGCCCACCACCCCTTATGGGGCTCTCCGGCACCTTGTCCGAGAGGCTCCCTTTTGATGGACCTTCTCCAACACCTCGATCTTGTCTGCATCAACACTGGTGCACCAACCTTCCTTTCTGACACAACACACACTTACTCCCATATAGACCTCGCAATATGCACTCCTCAGCTTGCCGGTCGGTTTGAGTGGTATGCACTTTCTGACACGTACTCGAGTGACCATTTTCCTTGTATCATCCACTTCCTGCATCATTCCCCATCTCCTCGTCCCACCAGTTGGAACATTTCTAAAGCCGACTGGGGGCTTTATTCTACCATGGCTGCTTTTCACGATCGGGATTTTCCCACCTGTGACAGTCAGGTCGACTACCTCACAGAGGTTATTCTCACAGCTGCCGAACGTTCCATACCTCGTACTTCCTCTTCTCCACGTCGTGTCCAGGTCCCTTGGTGGACTGCAGCCTGCCGCGACGCGCTTAGAGCCCGGCGCCGTGCTTTACGCACCTTCCGCCGCCACCCGACTTTGGAGAATTGCATACATTATAAACGTATGAGAGCGCAATGTCGTCGTATCATGAACGACAGCAAGAAAGCTTGCTGGACTGCTTTTACTAGTTCTTTTAACCGTTTTACTCCCTCCACGTTTGTTTGGCGTGGCCTACGCCGTCTATCCGGCATCAAGGTCCACTCGCCGATTCCTGGCCTGACCGTGGAGAATGCAGTCCTCGTGGACCCCTATGACGTTTCCAACGCATTGGGCCGTTTCTTTGCGGAGGTTTCGAGCTCTGCCCATTACCACCCTGCCTTTCTCCCTTGCAAACAGGTAGAGGAGGCCCGGCCGCCTTCTTTCCACTCTTCTAATCGTGAAAATTATAACGTCGCCTTCACCATGCAGGAGCTAGACCGTGCTCTCGCCCTGTCCCGATCTTCTGCTCCCGGGCCCGATTCCATTCACATTGAAATGCTGAAGAACCTCTCTCCTGCGGGCAAGTGCTTTCTTCTCAATACCTACAATCGCATATGGACTGAAGGTCATGTTCCCACAAATTGGCGTGAAGCCACTGTTGTCCCTATCCCCAAACCAGGGAAGGACAAACATCTTCCTTCCAGTTATCGTCCTATTTCTCTGACGAGCTGTGTCTGTAAGGTGATGGAACGCATGGTTAACGCTCGGTTGGTCTGGCTCCTCGAATCTCGCCGCCTCCTGACTAATATCCAATGCGGTTTTCGTCGACACCGCTCTGCTGCTGATCACCTCGTTACGTTGTCGACCTTCATTATGAACAACTTTCTAAGGAAGCGTCAAACAGTAGCAGTGTTCTTCGACTTGGAGAAGGCATACGATACCTGTTGGAGAGCGGGCATTGTCCGCACATTGCACAGATGGGGCCTTCGGGGCCGCCTTCCTCTTTTCATTCAAGAGTTTTTGGCGGATCGCAAGTTCCGGGTACGGGTGGGTTCTGTTCTGTCAGATACCTATTGCCAGGAGAATGGGGTACCACAGGGCTCCGTCTTGAGTGTGGCGCTCTTTGCCATTGCAATCAATCCGATCGTGGATTGCCTTTCAGCCGACGTCTCCGGATCTCTTTTTGTTGACGATTTCGCAATCTATTGTAGCGCCCAGCGGACGTGCCTCTTGGAGCGTTCTCTTCAACGCTGTCTTGACCGTCTATATTCCTGGAGCATCGCAAACGGCTTCCGATTCTCCACTGAGAAAACTGTGTGTATAAACTTCTGGAGATACAAGGAATTTCTTCCACCCTCTCTACATCTCGGCCCTGTTGCTCTCCCTTTCGTGGAGACTACGAAATTCTTGGGACTCATATTGGATCGTAAACTTTGCTGGTCCACGCACGTGTCCTACCTGGCTGCCCGTTGTGCCCGATCCCTTAACGTCCTTCGTGTCCTCAGTGGCACGTCATGGGGAGCGGACCGTACCGTCCTGCTTCACCTTTACCAGGCCATTGTTCAGTCGAAGCTCGACTACGGAAGCCTTGTATACTCCTCTGCACGGCCGTCGATTCTCCGCCGTCTCAACTCTATCCACCATCGTGGATTACGTCTGGCGACCGGTGCATTTTATACTAGCCCTGTTGAAAGTCTGTATGCCGAGGCTGCTGTATTACCCTTGACCAGTCGGCGTGACGTACTTTTGTCTCGGTACGCATGCCGCCTGCGGTCGATGCCCAACCATCCATCTTACCGATTATATTTTGACGACTCACTCGATCGCCAATATCAGTTGTCTGCGATTGCCTTGCCTCCAACTGGAGTTCGGTTTCGCCGCCTACTACAGCGGCTCGATTTTACCCTTCCTTCCACCTTTCGGTTGAGCGAAAGCCCATTGCCACCGTGGCATACGGCCCCGGTTCACACTCACCTCGAACTTAGTTCGCTCCCCAAGGAGAGCACTCCGGATTTGGTATACCGCTCGAGGCTTGTCGAACTCCGTTCGCGGTTAGATAACGCCATATTTATTTACACTGATGGTTCCAAGAGCACTGCCGGTGTCGGATCTGCCTTCGTCGTCGAAGACAACCGTTTCCAATACAAGCTCCCTGACCGGTGCTCAAACTTCACGGCTGAGCTTTTTGCCCTCCACCAGGCCGTTTTGTACACCTGCCGCCACCGCCAACCTTTCTATGCCATCTGTTTGGACTCCCTTAGTGCCCTGCAGAGTCTTAAGGACCCTTTGTCGCACCATCCTCTCGTGTATCGGATCCAACGCTCCCTCCAGTTGCTAGCAGATGACAGCTGTCACGTTTCTTTCCTGTGGGTCCCTGGCCACGTAGGTGTGCCCGGGAATGAGACGACCGACATAGCGGCCAAGGCCGCAGCTCTTTTACCTCGCGTGGCTACCTTTTGCGTCCCATCTGACGATGTTCAACGGGCTCTCCACCGGAGTATCGTGTCGCAATGGCACAGTGCGTGGTTTTCAATGTCCAACAACAAATTGCGAACTGTAAAACCGATCCCGACCGCTTGGAGAACCTCCTCACGCCCCTCTCGGCGGGAGGAGGTCATCCTGGCCCGGTTGCGGATCGGTCATTGCCGTTTCAGCCACCGTCACTTGCTATCCGCCGATCCTGCAACGCTATGCTCCTGCGGTGAACTGCTGACCGTGCGACATGTTTTACTGTCTTGCGTACTTTTTAATCATCTCCGTGTAGCCGTTCACCTTCCGTCTACTCTGGAGGAAATTTTAGCTGATGACACACGAGCAGCTGCTAGAGTTTTGCGTTTTATCAACTTGGCCAACTTATCCAAGGATATTTAACCCTTTTAATTGTCTTTTATCTTTCGTTTTTAGCCTCTTCTGGATGTTCTGACAGTCCCCATTTTTTGAGGCCATAGCGAATCTATGTTTTTGACTGGGCGCTAATGACCATAGAAGTTGTGCGCCCTAAAACCACCAAAAAAAATCTCCACTCTGTATAAATTTTGTTGATTTATTGGGGTCTGTTGGATTTCCCTAATCCAGAACTTCTTATAGTCATTCGGTTAGTCAAAACTCCCCTGTATTTATAGTACAGTGTTGTTTTGTAAAATTATTCTGTTTTTCCTAGATTGCTTTAGCTAGTGTTAGACATTTAGTTCTGTTCTTCTCAGGATGTGACTTGTGCCTTGTTCGTGTGAAACATGATTGCGTTATAGAAAGACATATAGTAGTCCGTAATGCCTGTGACAGATCTGTTGTTGACTGAAGTTATGCTTGTATTTCTGGTTAAAACAGTGTCCTACGTACCGTTGTGGCTGCCCTTCTATGTTCATTAAGTGCAGTCGACATTTATGTCGATTACTCTTCCTGTGTCGTCAGTTCTGCCTCACTTACACAGGGTAGACAGTGAGTATGTGTCTAAAGTCATAATTAGTTTATTATGTTGCGTGTATATTACTATATCTTTAATGAATGATCAATACAGTATGGAAGTAATGTGCGTAAATGAATGCCATTATGCTGGATTAAGTGCCTCGAGTTACTCCAACTGTCGCTAGTGCTTCAATATATAGCTTACAGATATTCACAAACACCTATTCAGTATTAATAAAAACTATAGCTGCCTTTCCTTCTCGGTAACCTCTAACCTTTATTGACGATATGCTAGATTTATTAGTTTTACTCCTTTGTTGTAAAGCTGTTGTAAATACATGATATCTATTTTAGCTGGTCATAGATTTTCTGGAGTTTTGCAGCAACCAGGGTAGCTGTGTCCAGTTTAAAGCTCGAAACAGCCAAAATTAAAGGAACTTACACACTGCTGATAGGATCTCTGCAAAGACTTACAAACAATCGTAACACGCTATCATGGACAACACGTAGACAGACAACTAAGCTTTCAAGCAAATATAAAAAATCTACAGGCAAAGCAAATAAAATACCCCACAAGTTGGCAAGGCTAAACAGTTAACATTAGACTACCCTAGTCAACAACACATACAAACAACTGCACCCTCTTCGAGTCGGTATTATGTTTTCTAGCCAGTTCATGTGCACATAGATTACGACGCACTACTAATGTAACGTTAGTCAGACGAGGACCGAGAAGTGTTCAGAACAGATTGTCGGATGGATTTAACATCACAAAAAAATTCAAATTTTTGTCAAACTATGGGTCTTAACTTCTTTGGTTATTAATCCCTAGGCTTACAAACTGCTTAAACAAAGTCAAGCTAACCTAAGGACAATATCCATGCCCCAGGGAGGACTTGAAATTCCGACGGCGAGCAACCGTGCTCTCCGCAGCAAGGCATAGAGCTTCATTGTACATGCTTATGATGGGGAGACTAGACAAAGTACACGAAATCTCAGGACAAATTAAAACGATATTTCGCTCAATAATCTCTGACGCCTAAACACATGACAGTATGAATTGCAGGCGAGCGATAAGAGACGCATAGTTTACTATCAAACCTTAGGGAAAGGCTGCAAATCAAGCATATCGACAAGTCCCCAGGCGCGGTATGGTGCACTTTATGATAGCCCACGGCCCATAACCCGCCTATTTACTCTGCATGGTGATGGTTGATAAAACACATTACTTTCTTGTCATACTATCAATTGAAGAACAGTACACACAAATCATTTATCAAACATAAAAAAATTTGAATAGACAGGCATTGGTTAAGCCGCGCGGGAGTAGTCGAGTGGTCTGGAGTGCCACGTTACGGGTCGCGCGGCCCCCCGCGTCGGTGGTTCGAATCCTCCATCGGGCATGGATGTGTGTGTTGTCCTTAGGTTAGTTTAAGCAGTTTGTAAGTCTAGGAACTGATGACCAACGTAGTTTGGTCCCATAGAATTACAAACATTTGAACATTTTGAACATCGCCGCGGTGGAGTAGCCGAGCGGTCTAAAGCGTCTCGCTGCGGAGCGCGCGGTTGCTAGCCGTGGAGGTTCGAGTTCTCCCTGGGGCATGGGTGCGTGTGTTTGTCCTTAGGTTAGTTTACCTAGGTTTAAGTAGTATGTAAGCTACGGACTGATGACCACGCAGTTTGGTCCGTTAGCTTTACAAACATTCGAACATTTGATTATGAATATCGGTTAATTATGAACCATAGTTACATAAGTTACGAATTAAAGTACCAGAGTAGAAAGAACACTCCTGTGGGTTTAAGACGAGCTCTAATGACATAGACATCAAGGACATCTCTGTATTTTTAAGATAAATCGCACTGACGGATATTGCCGTTCATATTACAGCATTGTAGAATAATGAGACAGTGGAAATATTAATAATGATAGCATATAAGAAACAGTTAATAGTGAAATGTGGCAACAGTGATAGGACACTGCCTGACACACAATTCTGCTGGAAGTGAAAGGATACTACATTCAGTATACAGAAAATTGTACAACAAACCATAGTCAAATTAGAAAGCACAATCCATAAGAACTATAACCTTTACGTTATGTCATACCTAAATAAAATGCAAGGGAAATACTGACAATAAACGCAGTATATGGCATTCAGAAGTTTAATGTAACAATACAAACTACTCAATACCAAGTGCAGCAGTTCATATTCGATGTAATAAATCCTGTTTAACAGTCTAAAATGAAAAAAAATACACCGACACCAATTTTAAGTTCTATTTATTTTAATTACAACTGTTAGCAATAAATGTAAGCTATTGCATATTGTATGTGTTTCTCAATGCTGAGCATGTGTAACATCGATGAAGTAAATTTATTGTATAACATGTAAAATTACAAATGTACGTCCTGCTTTATATTCAAAGGCAGCTGGACTTCAAAATGGAAATAACTGAATAAATGAAAATGAATACGCCCCGTTCCAACTTAACTTTCCTGTAGGATCAGAAATACTAAAAAAGGGCACTTTAGGTTTGTATTAGGAACTATGCTCAGAATCAGGCCCTGGGATATTTCATCTGCTAACGCAGCCGCAGAATGTAGAGAATTTCTATAAGATATGGAAACGTGCTAATACTGCTTTGCGCAAAAAGATGAAGGAGAGCTCGTTAAATTATGCAATTAATTTCTACATATGTATTCTGTTATAATTGGTCTGGTTCAGATCGGTTAGTCATCTTTGGTCGTGTAGTAAAGATTTTGATTAATTAAATAAAAACATATACATCTGCATTTGACCATTAGCTGCACGAAAGTATAACTCGAACCGCAAGGTGCGCGATACCATTAATCTCTTATTGGAATGACAAAATTTACTAACGTACTTATTCTTGAAAATTAATAAAGGGCAGATATAAAATTTCCATTGCTAACGCTGTAGAAGACCTAATATTGTTACGTTAATGGATTTATTATTTCTTAAGTAGCTGACAATTTACTGTTACAATAGGATATAGACGAAATGAAATTAAACTTTTTGTCTCCATTGTAAGAACACAAGCAAATTTTTTCACTTTGTATTTTGAGAAATATTCTCAAAATACAAAGTGAAAGAATTGGATTGGGTTACTAGATGGGAACAATATTTGTGACTGCCGAAAGCCATTTATCACATTACCACACCTACACTCGTTATGACAATCGTTACTGTATTCAATTTCAAGAGAAATTTGCAGCATGAATGAGAAGTTATTAGTAGGGAGGATTCATTGGCGGATGTGAAAACAACGGAAGGTGTGCTGCAGGTGAATGTCCTCTAAGGTATTATTAACAGAAAGCACAGATCTTTCATGATGCGTTACATGTAAAAAGTGTGAAAATGCTTTACAAACATTCACTGAATCTTACTATCAAATTGATACAAACAGTGCGACTTTAATTTAAATGTTATTCAATTTAAAATTTTGTAGTTGACAATATATAAACATGTAATGTCGTATGAGCATATACTGAGATAAAATAGGATTCAAACAACTCACGTAACAGTGTAATTGTTTACGGGGTATCAAATGTACAATCACATGAAGTCGGTCATAGGAAGCGCATGTGGAAAATTTAATCCGTATGGTACGGAATATGTGCAAAGGAATGGAGCAGAACTGTAACAAATATAGTAAAGTGACATGTGGACTCTGCAATAATTAAACTACCAGACGCTTGAAGACGCAGTCCACCCTGATAAAAATTTCCAAATTAATGTATGTGTTTCTTCTGTGAATATACTAAAGACCCGTTCGTAACGTTTTCTAAGAAGCGGGAGGAGAAGATGAATTTCAGCGCAGTGAGGTACTTAATCCATCATTTTTCCTGCACACCATCAAATGCGTACTACTTAATTCGGTGGAAAGTACCCTCTGCCATGCACTTCATACTGATTTATAGAGAATGGAAGAAGATTTCAGAAGGCAGATGTAGCTGTCATGAGGAAGAAGGTGAAGTGTAACCATTTAATTCTTCTGCGTAACGTAATCTTATTGTGGGTTAACTCAACGTCAATGTTCATCTCTCTCCTGTATATAACTATTTTTGAAAATTTCTGAAGCGGTGGAATAGTCTTTCTGCGAAAATATGTTAAGAAATTTATCTGCCTACTAATACTGAATTTGAACTATCTATGGAACATTTTAATGGAGAAGCTATCCTACTGCTTGTCTTCTTGCGGTCAGTGTTCTATTGAAAGACGTCGAGAACTGCCCGCCAACTTTATTTTAATTTTTTCGGGATACTGATATTTTCAGTCAGTTGAGTTCCTTTGCGAGGCCAAGCCAGTGAATCCTGACCGTCTCTAAAGCGCATCTGGGTGGCACCAGAGAGAGTGTGAGGTGCCGAGACTATGTAAGATGGAAAAAGAGCCTTCGGGGAAGTCACCCATCTATTACACAGCGAAAGGGCCGCTAAGTGACAGTATGTGGATCCCGTTGTGTTGGTACCTGCGGACGAACCCTCGGGCCGGGAGAGCGTGGCGTTGGTGTGGCGCGCACCAAGGGGCGTCGAATTTTGCGTCGTGATCATCCTGGGAACGGCAGACCCACAACGAGACATACCATTAGCTTCAGGTCAGTGACCGACCCGCGGAGATATACGTACCACGCAAACGTCTATGTTGGGCATGTTGCGCGGGAACGGTCGTCATTCGACTGCACTGAGTAGGAAGACAGTTTTTCGAAGCTATCTTAGCGCCGTGTCCACGCATTGGAGAAAACCAGGCTCCTAGAGAGGGATTGGCTCTTGCTTTCTGTTGAGGGGAAAGCATCTTCAAATCCATCCCCTTCCTTGTGTTCCCAAATTCCCACACGTCTGCACCTCTCAAATCACCCAAACCGCTCGTGATTTTACACTATCTGTCTTTATTGTTAGCGGATACAGATGTTGGCCTAAGTGATTCTGAGTGTGCTAAAATACATTTTACACGTTGAATTTTTTGTTGTTGTGTGTTTCAAATTTCATTTATGCTCTCATGTAATTTCCCCTTCCAAAACCAGATTTTATCCTATTAATGTTTATTTTCTTAACAGCAAGCTTGGTGTTGGCATTAAACGTGACGGAGGCAGACAGAATTTCGGAGGGTATCGGGTATGCATACGGATGCTGCTTCGTAGTCTTTACCTAAGCCAAATGGTACACGTCCCTAATATTTTCGACCAGAATGCAAAATTTGCTGTTTCCTTATGTGAGGATGCTAGTTGCAAAGTTAACAATTTCGATTACATTCCCCGAACAAAAATCAAGCTGTCTTATCGCTTATGCACAACAACCCTATCTTCCTTTTATTATTACAATCTGAAGGAGCTATATGTACTGTGTTATCTTAATTCACGGTCTAATTTCTTTCATGCTTATTTCTCTAAATGAAGTACAAGCCAATTGTTAGACCGACGTATATGTCACGACGCCGAGTACAGACGCAGTACGCCTACATCAGTACAAAGTCCCTTTTCTTTCTTTTTTTTTTTCAATTTGTGGTTTTAGGTCGCACAACTGCTGAGGTCATTTGCGCCCAACACTGCCCATAGTAAAATCGAACCTGGGCTAGAACTTAAATGGCTTTCGCCATATTTGCACGATGTATAAATAGTAAAACTCTGTCAGCAGAATGCGGATCATCAGCTAAAATATCAGACATTTCAAATGGTAAACATAGATCGTGACGGAGACGATTACAACACGGACATTGCACTAAAAGGTGGTATACAGTAAAAGGTTCATCACAGTGCTCACATAATGGAGCAGGATCACCACGAAGTAAATACTGGTGGCTATAGCGGCAGTGGCCAATACGAAGCCGGGCCTGGAAATCTCCTCTCGACGAGAGGGTCGAGATGACGTTGACTAAAGATCAGGCACAGGTTAAATGGCCCGCAATTTGTTCCCTGAAAGGGATGACCAATGTAAAAACCAACGGGAGTTGATACGCCGGGTGACACCAGCCCGAAGGTCATCAGAGCTAGTAGAAAAGGTAAATAGCCGACAAAGGAGAACTACCTCCTTGGCAGCCGTATCCGCAGACTCATTCCCCAATACTCACACGTGGCCAGGGACCCACAGAAAAGTCACAGTAGTTCCACCCCCTGAAAGAGAGGTAAGGCAATTGCGGATGATTTTTACCAGGGGATGGACAGGATATAGCGTGCGAAGGCTCTAAGGAGCACTCAGAGAGTCCGAGCAAATGACACTCTTATTGAGCGAGTTTCGCCGGACGTATTCGGTGGCTTGATATAATGCATACAGCTCATGCTGGGCATACGCGGCGCCAACACGGCTGCGCTGCCTGCAGCTCATACAGAACAGGGTACTACGCATCATCAGCAAAGCTCCACGATACACACGCATCGTGTATCTTCACAATGAATACCGCCTAGAGCGCCTCTCGGTGGTATTAAAAAAACTCGCCACACGACTGTACAAGAACTCGAGACACTCGAACAACCCCTTCATCCTACGCTTCGGGAACTAGGATCACAACCATAGGTGGAAACATAAACGCCCCAAAACACTTTTGCTCAGAGACTAACCACCTACGGTCGTAGGGAACACCAACTCGCAAACACGATGAACATGGCAAACCCAAGCAGAACAGCAAACTGACTGGCAATGCCAGCTGAGCCCACAGCCGACCTACAGGCAAGGCAGGGAAACCATATTCAGCGCACTACACACAAACAAACCTAAACAGTTCCAACACAGTTAGCCAGTTCTATGACCGAACTGCCTAACTACCATGACAAACTTGGCTATGTTACAGGTATTCTTCCACAGCCGATGTTCACGGATATTCTGCCGCAGCCGACCCAGGAGACTTCACAGGCGCTCAGATGCAGCAGAACCTCGCATCAAACGAACTGATTCTTTATGACGAACCTAGCAAAGTTAACGGTACTGAGATATACTCTTTACTAACATTACCAAACATTGCATAATCTGTCGCAGATAGCATACCGCTACTGCCCTTCAAACCTACCCCACTGTCGCAGAGGTTTTTTTCCCTTGTCTCTTGCCTTGGCACTTTTCTTCCTCTGCCCTTACATATCTTTACCCTTCGTATACCTTTCGACCAATTCTGTCTCCAGATGCACCGTATTAATGGGTGATAGTGCCCACACGTACGTATAACGTCGCGGTTCCCACATCCCGTGATCCACCTTATCAAACTAACCTAATTACAGAGGTGACAGTAGAGCTTTTGTGATGGTCAACACGTTGGTGTGGGCGTGGAGGGGCCCCATCCTTTGCTTTTCCTTTGCCAGCTGTAAAAATGGAACTCCACTCAGGGAGACGATATTTAAACGAGGCGTTGCGAAGTACAAAGGCACACCGACCACCCTGGTCTGTCTTTGAGTCATCAGTGTAGATGAAGCAATTGTCATCAAATTTGAACCGGAGTGCAAGAAATTCTCCCCGGCAAACAAAACTAGATGTGGAGTCCTTTGGAAGAGAATTAAGGTCCAAGGTAACACGGGCTTCGGAGCTTAGCCACGGCGGAGAAGTGCTCTCTCCAGTCGAGAAAATAGTAGGCATTGTAACGCCGAGCTGGCCAAGTAAGGCTGCACCTACATTGGATCCGGAAGTCGCCGGAGAAAAAACGAACGCCAGGTGGCTAATGCGGGCGCCTACATTGGAGGCAGAAGCGTCGTACGACGCCGTCCGGCACCGGACTGCCGGATTGGCCGACCAAACATGTTTGTTCCCAGTCCGGCAGCGCCGTCCGGCGGAGCGCCGTGAGCGGGCCGATCGACGAGGAATTCTGGGAATGAGCCTCGCTTGTGGGACCAGCGTATTAAAGGCTACCATATCCGGGATATTAAGCGAGAACTATGGGAATCTGTTGGGGAGCAATTATTAAGACGAAGGTAAACATCGAAATTATGTTACAATAGTTTTAATACCTTCTTTCATATCACTACTATAAAATACTAATTTCATTCATATTACGTTTAAAATATAGTTTTTTAATCAAACTGTCAAAAAGAAAAGGACACTACACGATGAGTTCGTTTTGCCACGGAACGGCGCCAAACCAATTCAAGTAAGACTTGAAATTGTCTCTGATAATTTGAGCCTGTTGTGACGATCTGTTGAACGTTCTTGATGAACCATTTTCTTGACGTGGTGATACACTCAAGTCTTTTTCTACGTTTCAGAGCTGAAGAAGTCACAACCTTCACGGTTAATAACTATGCTGTGCAGTAAGCAGATACATTTCACTATCCTCTCCGCTTTGCCAGATTCCGTTTCAATACATTTTCCCAGTAAACGGCACTTGGCAGTCATGATTCCGAAGGCACACTTCACACATCTTCTAGCCGCCGATAACCTAAAATTGAAAACTTTTTCATCGTGTGAGAGATTTCGTATCCAAAAAATGTTCGTAGAATTTATAATTACAATCTACTTATGAACTAGCTTATACTAAAGACGGCACAAACATCCATGCCCGAGGGGGGATTCGAATCCTCGACGGGAAACGGCCTCGCGCATCGTAGCATAGCGCCTCAATGCGCACGGCCGCTTCGTGTGAAATAAGGGTTTATAAGTTTTCAAAGGATATGCATCACCAGGTACATCTAATTATTCCAACGATTCGTCTTCCTTCGTGAGCGTAGTTCAAATGTGTTCTACTGCCCAATAACCTGATGGGAACTCATTTTAATGGACTATTCCTAATGTATTGCTAATATATATTTATGTATAACGTAACGTTTATTTTCCACAATTTTCCTCCTCACATTCAGTGCTCATGTTTGTCAGTCTTCAACGAAATAATTGCTTCATTTTAATTTTCAGATCATATATAGAACATCTTAACAGTTGCGTATTTGATATTACATTAAGGCGAAGGAACGTTAACAAATATGGGAGTTTGTTAAATATACTGTACTGTAATTGATGCCGGAATTTATTTTTAATGTTCTAAAATTATTTTGCCAGTTATATCATCTCTTATGCCTTCAAGTATATAAACGTTTCTATAGACGGTACTATTCTTTGAACTTGTTTGGGAAATTTCACAGTGACTGGCAAGTTGTAAAAATTCCCCTGAAGATCTGTCTTCATTAAAACGATGCACCCAACTCCTTTTCCTACGTTTTTTATGGCAAACGTTTTTGTCTATCTGCAGCCAACACAAAATATCACCCGAATCACGATAGCATTTCAACAGCTGCAACTGGTGACCTATAGCATGTAACAGAGTGCAGTGCGGAAACCGATGACTGTCGACAGTAGACTGGGCTGACGCTCCCTGTCAGTGTAGTCTCTTCCATTGTTTCTGCGAGGGCAATCCGCAGCCAGAGTGCCGCGTGCGTCAGCTGTGCGCCTTTGCCTAATCGGCCCGGGCCCAGTGTAGGCACTCTCACCTGACGACGCCGGATCGCCGGAGACTTCCAGATTCAATGTAGGTGCAGCGTAACGAACGCAAGCATACTCTACGTGGTAGCAGAGCAGACGGGCGCACGGTAAAGAGACCGTCAAGTGAGTCATTAAAGAAAATTACGTACGACAAAGGTTATGTCGAATACTAAGATTTTCAGCAATTTAACCTGTTTTCTACATCTAAGCTTCATTAGGTATACAGTCGCCAACAGCGGCACAGTAGCGGCGGTGTGTAGCGCTGGGTTGCCTACCCCTGTGTGTAGCGCTGGGTTGCCTACCCCTACTAGGTACCGCGTGGTGTGTAGCGCTGGGTTGCCTACCCCTCCTGTGTCCCGCGCGGCTGCCTACGGCAGGCGGCGCAGGCCACTTGCTGCTGCGCGGCGGTGTGCCACTCGCAGGCGGCGCCGGGACGCACGTGCGCGGCCCGCCCCCGCGGGTGGGGGGTGCCGGCTGGCCGCGCATGCGCAGTGGCGCCGGTGCGCACGCTGCCCGCGACGCCTCCGCCACGACGCTCAGTGGTCGCGCGGCAGGCGCCCCGCACACCACGGCCGGTCACGCGTCGCGGCGCCCTGCTACGCTCGCGGTATGCGACGCTCGCGGACGCCGACTCCACCACCGCCTGCTGCTGCTGCCGCCGCCTCCCGCAGACACGGACGCCAACACGACGACCCGCGCCAGGGTCCCGCTGACCGCAACCGCCGCTGCCAGGTAAAACACGACGTGGCGTCATTACTTCCAGTTTGCACCACTGAAATTCCAAGTCCTCTGCCCTGACATCAAGGCTGTTATATCTCACAACATTTCAGTAAAGTACAATAGTCATCCTCCTACTGACAACTTATATCAGAACATATTAATCATGTTATTAGCATCATCACCAAATTGTTTTTCCACAAGTGTCCCACTGAAGTAAAATATTATTGTTGCCTTAGAAATGAAACTATAAAGATTTCGCCAAGGTAAACCAACCCATGGCATTAAACTACGATATAGTACCATTGATATTCCAAGTCTTCTGCCAGACACCATGGCTGACATAACTCGCATCGTTTCTGTAAACTACAATTGATTACATTCGACTGACGATGTCTTTGATTTCATTATATAAATATACCAATGTGATGCTATTTTCAAGTTTTTCTATTATATCGTAATGAATCTATTTCAGCTAAAGTGTCAACTTCAGGCAATCTGCGACATAAAATTGAAATTGAAATGTAAAATATTATTGTTGCCTTGGAAATGAACCTATAAAGATTTCGCCAAGGTAAACCACGCCATGGCATTAAGACTACGATCTAGTACCATTGATATTCTAAGTCTTTCTGCCTGACACCATGGCTGACATAAATCGTACCGTTTCAGTAAACTACAATTGATTATATTCTACTGACGATGTGTATGATTTCGTTATATAAATATACCAATATGTAGCTAATTTTTTAATAATTTTTCTATTATTTTGTCATGGACCTATTTCAGCTAAAGTGTCAACTTCAGGCAATCTGTGTCATAAAATTAAAATTTGTTACGTGACACTTATTATTGTATTTGTATATGGAAAGACTTATTGTCCTGTTTTTCGATACAGAAATGTTGTACTTACATCCATATTTCATCAGAGGGCAATGTCACGCTGTGAACTTTGGTTTCACACTTATCTTTCGTAACAGTTTGGTTGATTCTTTCTTAACGGATTTGACCACTTGCTACTTAGACAGTTGGCCAAAGCTGTTGTATGGTTACAATTGCTACATCAATTTTTGTCATTTTCGACTCTGCGATATTTCTGGTGGACATGACTGTCATAAATGTGTGTTATTTCGGGATGGATATGTTTATTCGTTATTCGTGGTAAACGATATATATTACAGACACATCAACCACGTAGATGATACAGTGAAAAACAAGAAAAATTGTCGTTGCACCTGTTACCGTACAACATCTTCGGCCAACTCTAAAAACAGCAAGCTGTCAAATCCTTTAAGGAAACGTCATCTAAAATATTATGAAAGATTAGTCTGAAACCAAAATTCACCATAGGTATATATCAGCGGGACATTGTCTACTGATGTAACATGGACGTAACTACGAAATTTATGTATCGGAAAACAGGCCTATCACAAAATGTCTTTCCACATAAAAAAATTATGTAATATATTTTATGGGTATTTTGCAGAATGTCTGAATATGGCACTTAAGCTATAATGGTTCCATCAATATATAGTATAAAGACTTGAAAAATTGCAGCGCATTGGTATATTTATATAATGTCTCTAAGAGAAATTTTCTGTGCTGTAGGCCCATTGGATAGAGAATATATTATTTCATGATAATCATTTCATTGTCACTTCAACTACGCTTTAGGAGATGAAACACCACAATACGTCTCCGAAGGTGCCTTACTGGGTATTTAAGCCGCTTATTTTGGTTTACTTAGGGATAAAGTCAAATATTTAGCCAAAATCACTGCATTCTTACTGAACTGATACAAAATCCGTATTTTTCCGCACAATTGAATTCGACAGGTTTAACATTAATTGATAATATTAAATTCGTCAGTATATTTGTCACAGCAAGTACGTTGATCTGAAGCACACAATCTTTATAGGGACTTAGATACCAACAGAAGTTACATTTGAGGCTTTACTTCTTTTACATTGAGTAGGAAAAATATTTTTATATATGATATGAAATATGTGAATTTCAAGGGTAACGATGACTTTTCATTGTAAATATGTAATGACGGTCTTCTTTAGAAGATAATGGTTAGCTATCGCAATATACCATTTAATTTGATTAATTAACCGGTTTCAATAAATAAAGACTACTTCCCGACACTGAGCACCATGGTGCCATGTGTGACGATGGATGGTGGAGGTATCGTGCCTCTAGAAGAGTAACCTTAATTAAACTAGCTGCACCGCCTCCTACAAACTGTTCAGTTGCTGAAAATGGTCTTCATTTGACCGAAACCGGTTATCTGTTCAAATTAAATGAAACGTTGCGCTGTAGACGGTTTTAATTTTAACTGTAGTATTCAAATTATATAGATGTTTCTTTTCTTAAAGAAATCGATGGTCGATATCCTTTCTTCAAGTATGTTTGTGCAATTTTCACAGGAAATAAAAAGAAACTGCAAATAATTTGCAGAAATTTCGGTCTAATATCTAGCCTACAAGCAGTATATTTCGTTCTGTAGAAGTATTGGACAATTGGCTGTTAGGTGGGCAAACGTGAAAAGCAAATTCTACAAAATAACATTTTAGATTCAGTGAAACCTTAAAATTCGCTATAAGAAAATAATATTCTATTTAGGGTTAGAAAAAATTGTTAAAAAATTAAACTACATATCTGTGTTCTGACTTAAGAATATTTTTCATGAACCATCTTTGAGTCATCGTAAGTAACCTGAAGGGAGATATCTGTGACGTTCCCATTATCTAATCAATTATTTCTTGCATTTGTCCTTTTCTTTTCTTGTTAATTGTGAGAAAACGTGATGTGGGTTAACTTCACAACAAGATCACTTGTATTCTAACAGAGTGACTAAAATTTCAACGCACATACTGAATTAAACACAGACAATTACTTGATCCATAGTATATCAAATATGATAGTAGAGTCAAACAGCATGGAATCTAACTCAGACGATTGCTTCATATTCCACTATATGTTTATTACGTTGCTGCCATTTGTACAAGTATACCCATCGTCAAAGAATCAATTCTCAGCTTAACACTCTAACCGCCAAACCCGTAAAATTTACGGGCCTAGGATCGCGCGAAAATGACCAGACTCGTGAAATTTACGGACCGCTACATTTAATTTAATGCAAAACACTACGACGTTAATTCTACGGATTAGGCTAGCGTTATGTTTTCTACAGATGTTTAGTAACAAAATGCGTCCATAGACGGAACGAACATTAACAATGTGGCGTTGCACTCTGTCTGGAACCTTTGCTTGAAAATTTACCACAGTAAAAAACAATATGATTGTGTGTGAAATTTGTGCGCTGTTACTGTAGACTGACGGAAAGATATAATGTAGTGTCATACTATTGGTTAAAAATAAATCTGAGTTGCATTATCTTATTTGTTTGACTCTTATAAATCCTCAAAAACATCTAAGTAATTCCTATAACTGTACCTTAAAGCAATGCATTCCAAAGTAGTTTCTTTCGCACAGAATTAAAGTAGAAAGGTGCAGCTTCAAATACTACAAAATTTCCCACAATCCTTACAGTAGATTTCATTCGGTTATTTTTTTTCAGTATTGTGCTAAATTGCTGGATTTCTATGGACAGGTACATAAAATAGGCCTGGTACAAAGAATGTTAGTATAATGAAAAGAACTTTTTTTCCACATGTGTAAACCAATCACTTACATACTACTTGTGTCTCGTTTAGAAATTTCTTGCGAAATTCAACTTGTCTTAAAGTCATAGCCGAAATGTTACATCTCGGGTCGTCTACTTGGAAACGTGTATGTTCAGTTACAGGGCAAGAAATCTTGGACTATTACCACATCTACCAAGCACGAGTTAGCAGCTAACGCATTATACAGCATAACTTCTAATATGTGCAAAATTGTCTATATAAAATATTACTGAAACTGATATCTTACAAATATCCTCTCCATTAATTGCTTTCATGAATGTTTTCTCCATCCCTTCATTGAAGTGCAATAAGCATTTGACAACGTAGATAAATGTAATACCTTTCAGGCCTCTGGAATTGCAGACAATATTTTCAATATTCTTGTATTTTTATTTTTTCGCTTTGATTAATCATCTCACTTGTTTCAATGTAGTGAGGGAGACTAACGGCAGTGGCGGATTAGCCGTGCGCACTGGGGCGCCGTGCTGCGGTGTACGTGGCCGTTCGTAGTCAGGGGTTCGGGTCCGCCCTCGGGAATGGGTGTTTGTTTTGCCCTTAGTTTACTATACCTTAGTTTAACTAATTTGTAAGTTACGGCCTAATAACCACGCAGTTTAGTGCGAAAGATTTACAAACATTTGGAGAGTAACGACAAACATACATCATGTGTGGGGCGGTCCGACTAACCATGACTGGCTAAATTTCAATATAAAAGTAGATTATAAGAATCGTAATAAAAATCAATGATAATGTAACGATAGGTTCTTAGAAATATGAAATATCTGTTCATAAGCTATGAAATTCTCTCATGGTGCTCCAAAAGTAAGTAACAGACGCTATTAATTAAATCTCAAGCATATTATTTTCTCTCCATTTAGTACTGCTTGGGGAAGTTGTAAGATATGAGTGACACCGTCCGTAAAACAAACAAAATTCTGGCCGACGTAGGTTAATGTTTTCTACGGTAACTGTGAGGAAATTGAGAAGAATATATCGATTACAATAGTAATGTAGGTACTATTAATTGTTAGAAGCAAATATGTCCTTTTATGACCCAATCACAATTTCATCCTAGAGTTCATACCAGTGTAAGGAAATTAAAAGTTATTATGAAGATTTGTTTCTGGGAACCCTTATATCCACTGGTAAATAAGAGTCCAAAGAAGCAGGAAACCACGTTTGCAAGTGACGTCTATCTAAAACATTTTCTCAATCCCTCTTCGATTCAATAACGATTCTCAATTTAAAAAATTAAAAAATCGCTATATAATGTTACCAGTCTACCAGAAAATTTGTATTTATTTTGGATATCTTAAGTGTCACTTTACGCATCGCACCACAGAGCTCACTGGAATTTAATACGCTTGTCTTTAATAATCTCAACAAACCCTTTTACAATATGCGTTGGGGATCTTCCGGATTGATAAGACACAATGTAAGAAACTTATGGTTTAGTTTTCTGTGGACGACTGGGTCATTAGAAACCTGTAATTTGGGATGAGGAAGAAAATCGGTGGTGACTTATCAAAGGAAGCATTCCTTTATCTGCTTTAAGCCATTTTTGGAAAATCGGAAAGAGCCTAAATCTGCTTAGGATATTAAAGAAAGTTGTACGAAGAATGGCTGTACGCCAGAATGACGAGTAACTTGTTGTAAGGTAATCTGTGTAAAATCGAAGGGAGAAATTTATACGTCCCGGTTAGAGACGGACTACGAAAGGATGGGGAGGGAAATTGGTTGTAGATTTTTGAAAGGAACTATCTCATCATTATTCTGGTGATATTGAAGGAAATTATGAGATGCATAAATCGGCATCGCAGGACCTGGATGTCAGCAGCCGTCTTCCCAAATGTAGGTACAGTGTATTAACTATTACGTACATACGGCCAAAAGCATCTGTATTAGAATACTGGTGGTGTTCACGACTAACTACTCTCAGATGGGGCTTAAGACAGTTGGAATATTAAGAATGAAATTCTTCCCTTTCCATTGTTGTGGTGTGGTACAATAACCGTGTAAAGTCGATATTCCTGAATAAAAGACTTTGTTACAAACTAAGACAGTCTTTTATTCAAGAATATTAGGAATGATGTCTCACTGCAGTTACTAGTTTACATGCGCAATGCAGTGTTAATGAAAATCCTGATAGTATGATCTCGCGTCATTTTATTAAAAAAAACATTCCACTGGATTCGTTAAGAATTTTCACGTGATTGTATCATTTGAAGGTTCTTCAGGCAAGAGAATTTCGAGCCATTTAAATATTTGCTAAGCTATTTCGTGAAAATTATAGGTACGGTCTTCACGGAAACGATTACTTGACAAAGAAGTAGTGCGCTATCTATGTTTAAAACTTACCGAGTCCTGAGCAATGCGCGATTAGCGGGAGAATACGGACAATTCATCGTTATGAAAACAGAGGTCCGGTTCTTAAGAGCTTCCACTGGTATTTGAAGCTCGCAACTTAGCCGACTCCCTCTGTAAAGACGACAGCACAAAAGTTGTACGGTGTTCCTCGGATAACGATTCTCTGTTTAAAACACAAGAATTAATAACTGAAACGCCGTCAAGCTCCAAGAGATTTCAAAGAAGGTTAGCATAGCAATGTCTACTTCACAACAACACTGGGGGCTGATAAAATCCTGCATCTTTTTATGTGTTGATCGTATTAGACTTCTGAAATATACGTTTTCCATTGCTGTCTCCTAAATTTATTTCATGTGTTCAACACTCCTGTCTTTTCGTTACGTAGTACCCACAAATTTAAACAGTCTCCAGTTGCAAAAGATAACCGCAATCGTGGTTTACCTACATTTACTGTCTTTTTAATATTAGAAACTGTCACCAGGTACTGTGTTCTTATGTATGACAAAAAGAAACACAAGGTTAAAAAAACAATTAAAAAAAGCAACTACTTGAATTATATTCCATTGGATAAACATGAATACTAACATATCTATCTTAAGCGTCCTCTAATAGCCAAGCGGTGTAGTCGTTCGACTAAACAAAACTGATATCTGTTCCTTGTGGAAATAATTCCAGACGTAAAATAATAACACGATATTGCAAATACCAGGAAACCCTTTATTAGAGCTAAGCAAGTTCTTCACGCATATAAACCCAAATTTATTACAAGTCAGGTTTCAAAAGCAATAGTCAGAGACAATAAGCTCTGTCACATAAATGATTCCGTAATCCTTACACAAAATTAAAAATTCTTATGAACAAGATATTTTACAACAGTTCGAAGTATGTATTATCTCTGAATGGCTTTATCATAATTGCAAAACTGGGCCTGTGGATTTTCAGTGATTGCGTATTTAACTAATTAGTTAATGCGATTAACATCGGCAATCGATGAAAATATCAGTATTAACAGCGTATAACCAGGCACTTCCTGCAAAATTTTTTAGCCATACATTTGGACTTGTTTTGATTCTGAAATGGAATGAAGCCCCTACAGCCATTTCTAACCAAGCAAATCCTTCGTACCTTATCGAGACTCAATCACCACTATGCTCGCCATAGCTGATTAGACATAAAGAGCAATGTTTAAAAATATGAACACTATTAGCCTGTAGTTCTGAACTTAAAATTAATGATTTTTATTTCTGGACTGGACAACGTATATAACCGTATGTCCTTTTCAACATATCACGAAAGTCCTTAAGTTACACAAGTGATAAATACTTCTGCGATGGAGTCACAAATCTAGTAGGTAATGGGGTTTTTGATTAACAAGGAAAGTACATGGGCTCGAACAAACATATTTGTATGAACGTTTGCTTACAGGATCTCTACGTACACCTCAATGTGCTGGTGGGTGTCGTTTTTATGCAAAACTCTGCAATCATGCTCCAGATAGCCCTGTAATTGTAACTGTAGACGCCATACGTAATGTAGATATCTTAACTATAACTTACGTAATAATCATCGTACATGTTCTCTAGCGTATTGTCATCAAAAGCCGCGATGATAGTTGCAACTTTAACCTCTTTCTCGGAAGACTGTTGATATTCATTGCCACTGCTTCCATCGCCTCTTCCCGCACTTACCGTAGGTAGCAGGTGCCGCTTGCAATGAGTTGTCCGTCGTTATCATCCCTATTATCATCATTATGTGTTATTGTTACAACAGTATTTAACTTACGCTCATATTTCTATACCATAACAGAATACGAGAAACCATGCGAATGACTCATCTTCTACTCTAATACCATCTTCACGAAGAAGGGTTCTTCGTAACTTTATCTCAATCAATCACAATACATTAGTAGGATTGATTACCAATCGCCACCCCATCTGACGCTTCACCACACAAATAACGTCACAAAACGCAACTTCGGAGGGACACTGCACCGTCCCTACTGGCAAACCGACAGGTCAAAGTGCAATGTGGCATGGTACACAGAGAGGCCTCTAACGGACGATTGCAGAGTTTTGTAGATGCGGGAGTATCACTAGTATAATGAGGGACCTTTACATTATCTATCATACAATTTTGGTGTATATGTTTTTGTTCGAGCCCAAGTACTTTCCTTGTAAGTAGAATCACATATTACCTATCGAAGTTTTTTATTTTATTTTGGTTATTTATTTATTTTTGCCACCAGCGAAATCATTGAACCTGAAATAAGAATAAAATTTGTTTTTCCTGACCTAATTTTATTGCTATCTGTATATTAAGACACATTAAATTTCTAACTAGCAGTCCGGTTCGCACTTCCTAGAGCTTCAAATAAAATGAATATTTATTTTTCTGGACCGATACTCTTATGTATATATGTGCCTGTCGTGGAAGCGTAGAGGAATCTGCAGTCTCGGAGAAAGTATCTCAATGTTACAAGTACATGGTTCGAGAGGGATGAATACAGCAAAAGGGCAGATCCGGATTAGAATCCAACCCCAGCGCTAACATTTTCAACTCTCAAGATGTGAAAGGAGCCATGCGATCATAAACCGCCATTAGTGAATTAAATAAAATTAAGTTTTTTAGTATAAGGGATGCCTTCCAGCGGTAGAGACAGTAATTACCTATTACTCTGCCTGTTGCTGCAACAGTGATGTGTCCTAGTTGGTAGTGAACCGATATATGTTTAATGCAAGTTTTAAACTACGTTGTTCTCGACGTTCCTCACTTGGCGTTCTCAGAGGTGAGATCTATTAGATCTCGCCCGGTTACAATTTAAACTTTAAGGAGGAATCGAAACCTTACTTTCCAGATAAAAAACTAGAAGCCAACCACCAAATCGTCCCTACGAGATGCACTAGCCCTTTAATTGTGTTGCAACTAGATGCGTTTACATGAAGTCAATGTGGCATTCAATTAAATTATCGGCATAAGCAACCTTCTAGCACAGAAACTATACTAGATTAGTTGCAGCGGAACGTAAAGTAAATTCTCCCCATTAGATCCGAATGTGATGCCATTAAGAAATTTCCAATCTTTCAACAAATTTCTTAGTTCCAGAAATACCGATGCGTAATGTAATGTCATCAGATAGTTTGCTTATTCCCGACGGTACTGATGTTATTACCTTCATAGTGCTACAGGTGCAAGTGAGGGTGATGAACACTTACGGCTGTCTACTCAATATTAGTGGAAGATCTTTGAGTACCTCAGAGGTCAAGGGGACTAAGTGACAAAATCATAATTTCGAGAAAACTGAAGTCAAAGTTGAACTGTTTTCATAAGAAGGAAAATGGGAATTTCACCGTTTAGAAAATTTCAGACAAATACTCAGATCCTTTCCTTTTTATAAAGAATGATGATAAATAACATCCGGTTTATAGTTGATATGTATAAATAATGTACAATCCGCACTTAGACCCCTTTACCTCTTACTGAATGTAGAATAAAATGATATGCCCAGACTACATAATCAACACAACAAATATTTAATGTTATAACACGATACCGTATTGCAGCAATGGTGTACTGATTGATTTACAAACTGAAAAATTTCGAATTTAACACTTATCAACCTGCATCAAAATGATCATCTGTGTCATATATGTTGTCACCCTGGTCAGTAGCGACATCATGGTCATCATCCACATGAATTCTAGGAGAAAATGGTGCACCAGCCATTGTTTCATGGGATAAACTTTTATAAAATTGATGGTGTATCGGTGGCACAAATTGCAGAAGTTCCATCAGGTATTCCATTTCTTGTATTTTAGCTTTGGCTTCACAACAATGGATTTAGACGTTGTTCCCATGCGTTGTTTTTTCATTGGAAGTTTCTGATAAGGTAGAATACCTTCAGCTTATGATCTCTTATAAAATGGTACTTGGGTTTGCCTTTTCACAATGAAGTACCTGCATTACTCTTATCCCTGGCACAGTGTTCCTAAAGTACCGGTTTAGTGGCTGAAGATCAATGAGGTCTTCATGTGTCATTTTAGTAACAATAAATTTGCGACTTGCTTTGGCAGCGAGATTCATCCAGTCTCCCGGTCTACAAATTTTACGTTGATTCTTCTTTCTTTTATGTTCAGTGATTCCGAAGTCGTGATCACATTCATTGTATGAATGTCTAAAAACGAGAAAATAATGATCACTGGTTTCATTATCATCATCGTCACAAGGATGCCAGTCACTGTCTTTATCAGAATCAGGACCATCTCCAAACAGTGGTGCATCACTGCTTTTACTAAAAAGAGTTAAGCTTATGCGGCTTAACTTCGGGGTCATCAGTCCCTAAACTTAGAAACTACTTATGAGTTAACTTATACTAAAGACAGCACAAACATCCATGCCCGAAGGGGGATTCGAATCCCTGACGGGGAGCGGCCTTGTGCATCGGAGCATAGCGCCTCAAACCACTCGGCCACTCCGCCGCGGCTATTATATAATATGTCATTGTCATCATGGGTATCGTCATGACTATTATCTGCCATGTGTGGGCATAGGATCTGGAACAACTACTTTTAAAAAATATTCATACACAATTTCATTGTTTGTTACTACACTGATGAGATGCCTAGATCTTCCGTACTTCCTACTACTAAATAAATAAATTGCTACTCAGATATAAATACGTGAACCAGAGAAAATAGTTTTGTAACAAAACGTACCAATCATTTGAAGCGTAGGTTGAACCTCTTTCTCATTCTGCATTTAACACAAACTATTTATTTACAAATACCCTTTTATGAAACACCCAAATTTAACTAAACAAAACACCAAAAGTTCACTCGTTAGCTAGTCTTGTAACAAAGTTAATGTGGCGACACGCTTTCACAATAGCACTGATATCTGCTTCCACGCGCGGAATCTATTGCACTATTGTGGTAAGGGGGTCCTAGTGATTTTGGACCCCTCGTGCGCCAAAGCGCAACTACAAACAACCAAGCAGTCAAGGGGCATCACGGTATATGACACATACTGTCAATAAAATCACTAGGATCTCTTTACCAGCGAACAGATTAGTAGTATCACGTTCCATTCCTGAACATAACCCTTTTTTTATTTTTTTTTTATTGTCACTTGCCCTCTGGGGGTCCTCATTTAGCAGCCAACCAATTTATTTCTGGACTAAAATGAAGTTCAGTTTGTTTTGGCGACAGTGCTAACTCAAATCCAGTAAATATCTACAGGCATAGCATAAGTAAACCACCTAAACATAGTCTGAACATTTCAGATAGTATGAGAGGATACCGTTCTGGAATTAGCTAAAAACCTATTGACTGAAAAGTTTTCGCAAGATATGCCTACTCATTTTCGAACTAGATACATGTTGTTCTGTCATGGAATAGCTAAAATAAAATTTCGCTCATTGAGAGTGACTCCACGAGACGCACGCACATTTGCTTCGCTATCCACTTGTGTTTTCTCCACTGACCCAATGGATGCCAGAACAGAAATATCTCAAAGTAAATGAAGAGATTAGTTGGAATTTCCACGTGTAACGACTTTCCTGGACTAGATTCTGTGGCTATCAGTAACTCGTTGGTGACATAGTTTCCTGCCCCCGTTTTTTTATTTAACCCTTCTTCTGTAACTATGTGCTGTGTCGAAAGCGTAGTTACCAATAATAAGCAGATATGCCGATTGCAACACGAACATCGTAAATAACGTGAAGGGTAAATTCATTGAGAAAACGCGTCTTCAGTAGCTGTCGTATATAGATCTATTTTTGTTCCTTAAGCCAACTGCAGACAGAAAACCGCATTCATCTAAAACGATTTCCTATTCTACCATCACAAGAAGCTATTAAAATTTTGAGCGTCACACACTTGTACGATATATACTTGTATTTAGTTATCCTTAAGCATGCTTCCATTGACACCACCTCTAACACATAAATGGACTGTTGTAAACACAGCATTACACAGATGTCAAAACGGGAACAGTCACAAACAAACTTCCTGAAAGACTAAACCTTCAAGCCGGGCCAAGATTTGAAACCGGGACCTTTGCCTTTTGCGAGCAAGTGCTTTACCTACTGATCTACCCTGGTATGATTCGCCGCTCATCCTCAGTTTTAGTTCCACCAGTACCTCACCTCTTACCTTCGAAACCGGTAGAGCATTGCCCAGGAAAGAGAAAGGTCGTGGGTTCAATTACCTGACTTGCACACGCATTCTCCTACCTCGCTCTCATTCACTCGTCGTAGCTTCTCAGAATTAAGAAATTAATAATTAAGATGTTACGTCGGTTTTTGTGGTAAGGATGCCAAGTGACAAGAAGGCTACTCTTACAGAAAAGTAATGGAAGCGCCGAATCCAAGAAACTACGTTATTTACCGACTTACTTACTGCAATGTTTCGATTTCTACTACAGACAACATCATTGCCTAGCATTTTTGACGTCATTGTTTACAGGTATGCGTATATTAATGCAAATGAGTCATGTAAACGTGAACATCGCTGGAATGCGAGTTTGCGAAATGTTACTACTTTTGTATTATTTCTACCAGAAGAGCACATCGCCACACAAGTCAGAAGTTGACATCATTTTAAATTATCGATGTTCACTTACGATTACTATTGAAGATTCATAGGCACCGTTGTAGATATGATAGCACCTTCTACCTTTACACCCTTTATCGCCTACGTGAATACGTGATTTATATAAATCTCCTTATTTTCGATGTAAAATTAGTACTAAAATATGGTACATCACTCTCTCCATTTCAAAGTATCTAAATTACAGAGTGGTGGGTAGTCCTCATGAAAAAAATACCAAGTCAGAAAGTCAGTAGATATATTTTAAGAAAAACTTTCCGTCGAAAGGTGTTCACTATTTTCAGTTCGTAATGCGGCTCGGTTGCACAGTGGTAAAGTGCCAGACTACAAATCCAAAGGTCGCGGGTTCGAACCCCACCATGTGCTAGGATTTTTATCTGTCACTTTCCACTTCTTTCGCCTCTGGCAGTATTGCTCATGTGAAAAATACCGAGTAGCACCGTGGTTCGGAACCCACGTTAAACTGTAGGTCCCCCTATAACTGGCTGGGTAAGTCAGTTCGAAGGTCGGAGGAAGGCAACGGCATACCACCTCCAAACAGGACCATGCCTAGTAAAGCACTGTGGTGTTCAAACCAATCTTCGGATTGTTGACTGCTTTACCTTACCTTAATCTCTCGTATTGCACGAAAATTTCTGAGAATAATAAGGTGGTTCTATTATTGCATGCCTGTGAGAACGAAATATTATCGCGTTAAGGCTGTCACCATACCACGGTGAAGTTCGTTTTAGTTCACAATCAAATTTTTTTGGCAGGTGAATAACTGTTTCTAAATGTGAGTAAAAAGCCTTAATCACATGTGCAAAAGAGGTGCTATTAATAACAGCAATATTGACGTAATCATCGTCACTTTCAGGAGTTGTATTTATCGAACTAAAAAGTTTGTGGGGGCTTCACGTTCGGATATAGTGACCAGTCTACAACTTTACAACCTGCTGCCATTAGACTAGTATAACGTTAGTATCAAAAGCATGCTTACATATACTTTTTAATCGAGAGCCACGTTATCTTAAGTGCATCTAGTTCCAACGCAAGAAAAACGATACTTCGTCTTGTCACGGTGCTCTAGTGGTTGGCCCTTCAGTCGTACATTTTAAACACGCAAGACGAAATGTACTTCGTCTTTGGTAACGCCAAGTGAGAAACGTCAACTGGCGTCACAGTTCAAAATCCACACTGAATACATATCAGCTTGCTACCAAGTGGGATAGATCAGATTCCTCTAGGCCTCCACAAAAGGTACATATATTAATTACAGTTCTGGCACAGCACATAAATATTCATTTTATTTGAAGCCCTAGAATGTGCACACCGGACTACTAATCAAAAATTATGTTTTGAATGAAACACACGTGGTAATTGTATAATATTCTGCAAATTTATTTACAGAATATTACACAGTTATCTCGTTTGTTTCATTCAAAACGAATAATATACGTCAAGAACCGACGAAACAATTAGTGAATTCAAAAATAATATTCATTTTTAATATATCTTATTGCATAGACAGAAGGAAAGGTAGGTGCAGTTATTTATAGCCAAATATTCAGACACCTCATTAGTGTCCAGTTAAAATTTGGACTATTGGTGAATAGAAAGGAACGTCACAGGATCAGGTTTCGATCATCGACCCTGCAAAAAGAAATTTTATACTTATTTCATACTCAAAGATTTGGCTGCTGGTAAAAATATACTTGGATAGTAATGTGTCATGTTACATAGTTAGCAATCCAATTAACTTTTGGGGTTGTATATCCATCACAGAATTCTCTATTATTGCCTATTGTTACTCGTATAACTTACTTTATTTGGTGGTTTGTTAAGAGGGACATAAAAGTATTTTGGTTCAGAAATTAAAAAAAAAAAGTCATGACTTTCTCAGTGTATATCTGTGATCTGACATCATGAAAATTTAGAAACATAGACCTTTATGCGCAATAAATTATTAGGATCTGACTGCGTTGCGATAAGATACGCAAAGTTTGCTTCGCTGTTAATGGTTTTATGTGCTGTGTTCCATTCCATAATCAAAACAGAATACTGATTCACGACATTCCAAGTAATGTGCACAAATATTTGTTCAGTTGTAGGTGGCTGGTTGCACGCTACTAATACTGATATTTCCATCGATTCCCGCTGTTAATCGCATTCTTTTTAAGTGATCAGTTCGACAATCAGTTTCTGCTGGATAACTAGCCACAGGTACGACGTTTTAGAAGTTGTGATAAAGTACAGACAGCAAACATACATGGAGCTGTCGTAAAATCTGTTATTTACAAAGGTATTTAATTTTGTGTAAGGATGACAGAATTATTTGTATGAGAGTCTCCGACTCTAATGTGTGTAGTAATGGGGTTTTAAAAATTGACTATTCGCTACTCTTTGTCAGTTTTACTTTCTTCACTACGATTCTGTATCTACACTTGCTGTGTTCAGCCTCACATAAGATTTTTCTATTACGTGCTAGGTACTAATATCTTACTCGGCACAGCACTATAAAGTACAACAATGATGTTATTAAATGACTACTGTTTTACAGCGGAATATTCACAGAAAATTAAAACTTATTGTATGTTCTTTCTTAAAGAACGGTGTGTCAGTAAACGAACTTTGGTGAAAACTCTGTACCGGAAATTCGTTCTTCAGGTGAAGCAACTGGTTTTATGGTTCAAAAAGACAAGAAATTCGCAGCTGAAAAGTGAGTGGTCGTTTATAAATGCTTGTTTCGTCTGTACTGATTCGTAAATACAAGGTCCCTTCCCAAAGTAATACAACGGTCGGAGTATCTTGCCATTCGGGAATGGACGAGCCCTCTAAGGCGACTTGTCGTGAAATGCGCCTCTGCTACCCGTAGGAGGTTCGTGTCCTACCTCGGGCATAGGTGTATGTGTTGTCAGCATACGATATTAAAAGTAGTTTCGAAGTCTAAAGACTGATGATCACTGTTGTTTGGTCCCATAGCTTTACAGACATTTGAACATTTGATTTGGAGTAACTTGTTTATGTCCTGACATATGTTGCACAAATTTCGCAAATAGGTGATGTAGTTTTTCCTGTATACTATTGTTGAGAAATTTCTATTTTCGTAGGAAATGTACATGGATTAGAAAGTGAAACAGCCTGCAGTCACTGAATTCTTGACAAAGGAATGTTTCGGCGTTGCTGACATCCACAGGAGGCTGAAAAATATATGTGGAGACGGCACGATTGACTAATGCAATGTGCAGAGATGGATGAAAAAGTTGAAAGCAGAAGACACCACCACTGAAGACAAACCGTGCAGTGTGAGGTCCGTAATTGCGACCACAGATGTGAATCTTAAACAACAGGATAAAATGATTCCTGCAGACAGACGAATCAGAGTCAGTAAGCTTGATGCAAAAGTAGACTGTGTCCACAATGCCGTGATTAAGAAGGTGAATGAGTACCGGAAAGGCTAAAAGTTAAAATGTTTCTAAACATAGGAACCAGACGCTTTAGGTCATCTGTCTTTAGACCTAGTAACTACTTTTAACCTAATGTAATTTAAGGACAACACGCACATCCACACCCGAGGGAGGACTGGAGGCTCTTGTGAGTGGGCGCGTAATGCGTGGCATAACGCCTTCGACAACGCACGCCATATCGGAAAGTGTGTATAAAGTGGGTACCGAGGCAGCTGACATGTGACTTGAAGGACAGTCACGGTTGTTTCTTATCTGGTTACAGGACATGAAACTTGTGTGTATTTATTATGATTTTGAAACAATAACCACACCTCTTCTCCATGACAAAATTTCAAAAGCTACCCATCAGCAAAGGAACTCATGACGACAGGTTTTCGGGATGAAAGGTGAGTTATAGTCGTTTATTTCCTAGAACATTGTTGTACTGTAAAGAGCAACAGCTACATTAAAACACCCAGGATGCTAAGAAAAGCAATAAGGAAGAAAAAAACCAAAGAGTTTTTGAAATCGATCCAAATTCATCAAGACAATGCGAAATCCCATACGTTTTTATCCACAAGTCAGGGTTGAACACCTACTGCCTTTTACTAGTTTGCCCCAATGAAGGCCATGCCAAGGCTGTTAACTTACTATTTTAACTTGCATTCACCTGCCGTATGAAATGTTCAAACAAGTAACAAGGACTGGAAAAAGTCATGGAAAGTGATATGCACAGATTAAGATGATTGTAGTATCGCACACATCAGGAATAAAAGGGCTCCGCTGTGGTGTTTATACTGCGGTCCTTCCGATCTGATTATGCCACACGTCGGAATTAACAGGCACGAAATGGTAATAGGTGTTAGCAGCATGGGACATTCCATTTCGGAAATCGTCCAGGAATTCTATTATCCGAGATAAATATTGATAAGATTATGCCGAGAATACAAAATATCCTCTCACCAGGGGCAGAGCAGTCGTGGCCGGCCTGCACTTAATGAACGAACGCAGCGGCGAGGATGTACTCATTGCTGCAGACAAGCAAAACTGCGTAACATAACCTCTAAAACGCATGTGGGACGCAGGATGAACGTATTCGTTAGGACAGTGCGGTACTATTTCGCAGTTTAAGGGATACGGCAGCAGATGACCGACTCGAGTGTATTTGTTAACAGCGTAACATAGCCTGCAGCGCCTCTCCCAAATCCTATACGACTGGAAATCGTGGCTTGAGATGATGGAAGGTTTCGAGTATGCATTAGTTTCGCAACGACCCTCGTATTTATCTGGGTAATATTGAACATTAAGTTACTCAAACTTCAAAACCAATACATAATTATTTTTTAGTTAATTTTTTTTTATTTTTCCTTCTTTTCCGCACTTGCTGTTATACAGTTTTATAGGTCAGGTGACCAATTTGAGCAACTGTAAATTAGTCTACTTGAGACCAGATGCGTTTAGCTTTATTTTAAAGCATCCTCAGTGGACACGTTTTTTATGTTGCTCTCTTCATGTGTTTCAGAAATGGCAAGTTTTCGTCATCTTTTTTAAAAACTGGAGTTGTAAATAGTATAATTGTAAATAGTGGTAGTGGTAGTGTGCTACATGAAATACATGAAGAGAGCAACTTAAAAAAATTTGACCACTGACGATGCTTTAAAATAAATCGAAACGCGTCTGGTCTCAAGTAGACTAATTTAGATTAGATTAGATTGGATGTACTTTTCGTTCCAGTAGATCCGAATTGAGGGAATGCTCTTGGATGTAGAACATGTCAGAATAAAATACACAATATATACTTACAAAAAGAAAGCATATGTGTTAATGGATTCCACAGACCCCAAATGTAATTGCCCTTGTGCATGTGTGGATGTGGAATTGGTCAGTAAAAACAATTACCTTAAAAATATTTACATTTTAAAGGACACAAAACTTATTACTACTTACTAATTTACTAGGCGCATATTAAAATTCTTAGCAATTACTTTATTTTTTATTTTTTATATTTCTTTATTTTTTATGTTTTACACTGATTTACAATGATTACATTACTGCATAAAACATGTACTGAAGTCAAACTGAACACAGAATTCATATTTGTGAATATTACATACAATAAGTTACAATCAATCACTTCTGGTAAGAAATTCATCAGTGGAGTAGAAGGAGTTGGCCACAAAAAAATCCTTTAGACTCTTTTCAAACTGTACTTAATTGTGAGTAACATTTTTATGGCTGCTGGCATGTTATTGAAAATGTGTACTGCTGAATATTGGACACCATTCTGAGTCAAAGTAAGTGACTTTAAATCTTTATGCAAGTTATTCTTGTTTCTAGTATTGATCCCATGGACTCAGCTATTGGTTTGAAAAAAAAAGATACATTTTTAACGAGAACTTTCATTAGAGAATAAATGTATTGGGAAGCAGTAGTAAGTATTCCCAGTTCCTTAAATAGCCCTCTACACGAGGTTCTTGAGTTGACACCACCAATGATCCGTAACGCACGTTTTTGTGCTCTGAAAACTTTTGCTTGGCCTGATGAGTTGCCCCAGAAAATATTCCCATATGACATTATGCAGTGAAAGTATGCATAATATGCTAGCTTTTTCATTTTTATATCTCCTATATCTGACAACATTCGCATAGCAATCAGGGACTTTTTTAGGCGCTTCGGCAGTTCTGTGGTATGCCCCTCCCATTTAAATTTATTATCCAGCTGTAATCCTAAGAAATTAACACTTTCAACTTTTTCTACTTCCTTGTTGTCATACTCTAGGCATTTACTGGCAGGAAACCTTTTACAAGTCCTAAACTGCATATGTGTTTTTTCAAGGTTTAGCGACAGAATTGGCTAAGAACCATTTATTAATGTCCATGAAAATGCCATTAGCTGATCTTTCTAAGTCTATATTTGATTTACTATTTATTGAAATATTTCTGTCGTCTGCAAATAAAACAAACTTGGCCTCCGATAATGTCGATGATGAAAGGTCATTGATATATTCAAGAAAAAGCAGCGAGCCTAAGATAGAGCCTTGGGGGACCCCATATGTTATTAGTTCCCAATTTGATGAGGCCTTATAGTTCAGCACACCTCTCTTTCCTACTGACACCCTTTGTTTCCTATTAGAGGTATACGATTTGAACTATTCTGCAGACTTCCTGTTACGCCGTAATATTCTAATTTGCTTAAAAGTGTATTGTGATTTACACAGTAAAATGCCTTTGACAGATCGCAAAATATACCAGTGGCATGTAATTTATTGTCTAATGAATTGAGCACATTCTCACTGTATGTGTAGATAGCCTTCTCAATATCAGAACCCTTTAGAAACCCGAATTGTGACATGGATAATAGTTTATTAGTGCTAAGGTGTTTCAAAAGACGACTGTACATTATCTTTTCTAAAATTATTGAGAATGCAGGCAAAAGTGAAATTGGACGGAAATTTGATGGAATTTCTTTATCTCCTTTCTTATGTAATGGCTTAACTTCAGCATATTTCTACCATTCAGGAAATGTTCCACTGATAAAAGACTGGTTACCCAACATTTGCAACAGTTGGTAACGTAACCTATACGAACTTTAAAACAGATGTTTGTAAATCTATGGGACCTTACTGCAGTGGTCATCGGTCCCTAAACTTACAAACTTTTTACACTAACTTATGCTAAGGACAACATAAATACTAATGCCCGAGGGAGGACTCGAACCGCCGACAGGGACCAGCCGCGCAATCCGCAGGGAGACGCTTTACAGCGGACGGCTATTCCCGTGCGACACTGAAACTTCTATTCCCCAAAGTTACTATCCAAGGGATAGCAAGATCGTAGTCTTAACCCGTATTAATACTACCGGTATAATGTCACCTGGCCTTCCCAGTTTGAAAAGCCAAGGAAAAATGGGTTATAAGCATTAGTGTTTGACTCCTCTTAGTATTTAGGATGCCATATCTCCTATAGTATTTGTTGTACAGTCATGGAATTCTGCACGTGAAAGCACGATATATGAAGGTGTGTAATTTAGTGGTACTAAATTAAAATCTCACTCCTGACTTTGACGTTTTATTGTACAGCGAAGTAAGCAGAAAGTAGTTCTTATTGCGTGTCTTTCACGTCCAGTTCCTGCAATATGTAGCCTTCAGTGACGTGGCTGGTGGATTTGGAGGTATATGTAATGTATATGCAATGTGTGTTGCAGGTACATTTAGTTGCTAAAAATAATATATTAGAACTTCGTGGCAGAGTCAAAGTCGGGCATCATAAACAGCGACGATAAAGTAACCAATAAACTATTTACTTTGTCATTTTTTTTTGTTAATCCCAGAGAGAAAAATAAGAAATTTTATAAAGTGCTAGAAATCATCACTGCATTCGAATAATGGATGGGAAAAGTTTAAAATGATCGCAAACAGTTTCAAGACCGTAATACATAGCGTGTTAAACTGGACGGATGATCTACCTCTTAATATGTAGATTACGATACGATATTAATATTCTACATTCGATTAGCAATTACGTGACATTTTCGAAATGACCTACCTGGCGACCCTACAAAGCCGTCAGGTAGGCACCTGCTACAGAGGATACAACTGACCGACCATCAAAACTGCGTTCCATATTGCAGGATTACAAGCTCCATTGATGATTACGACAGCAGTAGACATTTCCGTAACGATCTCGTGTTAAAGGGCGTGAGGCTAGTGTTGGAATCATTTCAGTATAGCTCTCCACCGATTCAAAACACGTTAACTGTTTATACTAACGGTTTCCCGGACGGTACCAGTTTTAACAGGACACTACGACGTGTATGGGTTTTCCCATCTGTATTTGTATAAGCTACTTCTACCTAGCGCCTTAGAAATCTTTTGGACACTATATTCAAAACAATTTTGAAACACACTTCATCCTGACAATTGCCAGAAATGAATCAGTCGCATTAAAATCTGCACTGCGACGTAATCATGACAGAGGCTTATCTAAAATTTATTATAAGAGGTAATCCGTCTTATGCTGACTGCAACTGAGATATTTGTTTTACACCAGAGGCGTTTCGCTTTTTATTTTAAAGGCATCTTCTGTGATGGTGTTGTTGTCTCTTCTTTACATGTCCGTCTTGTTGGCTGAAGTTGGTTTGTTTATTGCGTGTGTTTTTCGGTTGTGTACGGCACTTTCTGCCTGTTTTTGTGTCGTTTCTTCCGTTTCATCACATCACATCAATCACTTCACGTATTAGAACTGTATACAGTTTACATACCACCTGTTTTAAGCGGAATGCCTTTCGATTTGTTTATCACATTTACATCTACATGGGATACTCTACAAATCACATTAAGTGCCTGGAAGGGGGCTCATCGAACCACCATTAAACTTCCGCGGCGGCGTGGCCAAGCGCATTGAGGCGCTATGCTGCGATGCGCGAGGTCGCTACCCGTCGGTGGTTCGAATCCCCTCTCATGCATGGATGTTTGTGTCGTTTTTAGTATAAGGTAGTTTGTAAGTTTAGGGACTGATGACTCCGCAGTTAAGTTACTTAAGTTTAACAAACATTTGAACATTATGAACACCTTTATACTATTCACCTCCTACTCCATTCTCGAATAGCGCGTGGAAAGAAAGAACGTCTTAATCTCTCTGTTCGAGGTCTGATTTCTCGTATTTTATTCTGATGATCATTTCTACGTAGATGGGAGTCAAAAATATATTTTCTCATACGGAGTAGAATGTTGGTTATTGGAGTTTTGTAAGTAGGCCACGCTGCAGCGATAACCGATGTTGTTGTAATGATTCCCATCCCAGGTCCTGTATCATTTCTGTGACGCTGTCTCCCCTGTATCGTGACAATACAAAACGAGCTGCCCTTCTTTGGACTCTTTCGATGTCCTCTGTCAAACACGCCTGATAAGGAGCCCACACTGGCAGCAATACTCCAAATTACGACAGACAAGCGTAGTATATGCAGTCTATTTAGTAGTTCCGTTGCATCTTTAAAGCGTTCTGCCAATAAAACGCAGTCTCTGGTTCGCCTTTCCTACTACATTATCTATGTGTTCTTTCCATTTAAAGTCTGATGTAATAAAAATTCCTAGGTGTTTAGTGGAGTTTACGGCCTTCACATTATCTTTTAAACAATGTTTAACGTATCTCCTATGGTACTCATGTGGACGAGATCACAATTGTCTCATTTTGGTCAACTGCCAATTTTTATACTGATATCTTATTTAAATCGTTCTACAGTCGGTTTTCATCTTCAGATCACTTTACTAGACGATAAATGACGGCGTCATCTTCAAACAACCTAAGGGAGTTGCTCAGATTTTCTCCCAAATAGTTTAAGTGGATAAGAGACAGAAGAGGACCTATAACCCTATCCTGTGGAACGCCGGATATCACCTTTGTTTTAATCGATGCCCCACCATCGATTACTAAAAACTGCATTCTGACAGAAAAACCCCTACACAGTCACAAATCTGGGGCGATAATCCACAACCACGCAATTTGAGTAAAAGCAGTTTGTGAGGTACGGTGTCAAAAGCCTTCTGGAAAGCTAGAAATACGGAATCAATTTGAGATCCGTTGTCGACAGCACTCATCACTTCGTGTGAGAAAAGAGCTAGTTGTGTTTCACATGAACGATATTTTCTAAATCCGTGTTGACCTTGAGTCAATACATCATTCTGTTCGAAATAATTCATAATATTTGAATACAGGATATGTTCAAAAACCCTACTGCAAATTGACGTTAATGAAATAGGCATGTAGTTTAGTGGGTTACTCCTACTGCCTTTCTTAAATATTTGCGTGACCTATGTAACTTTCCAGTCTTTTGGTACAGATCCTTCTTTGATCGAGCGGTTCTATATGGCTTTTAAATCAGGAACTATCGCATCAGTATATACACATAGAAATTTAGTGGGTATACAGTCCGAACCAGAAGAGTAGTTGTTGTTCACTGATTTCAGTTGCTTCACTAATCCGATATCTACTTCTACTTTACTCATTCTGGCCTCTGTTCGTAATTCGAAATCTGGAATATTGGTTTCGTCTTCTTTGGTGAATGAAGCTGTGTTTAGTAACTCTGCTTTAGTAGCGCCATTTGTATCACGTAATGCGGGTATTGTGTTTTGCCTCCAGTATATTTGACATGTGACCAAAATCTCTTTGAGTTCTCAGTCAGATTTCGAGAAAGAGTTTCGTTGTGGAAAGTATTGTAAGCATCTCTTATTGAAGTCCTCGCTAAATTTTGAGCTTCTGTATAGGGTCGTGAATCCTGGGCGTTTTGTGTTGGTTTAAATTTTGCATGCCTTTTCGTTGTTTTTGCAACCGTGTCCTGACCTGTTTTGTGTACCAAGGGGTATTTATTAATTTATTTGGTATTTCATTACACTGTGGCTATTTTCTTTTTGTCTCACATTGCCACACGATAATGAAGTGACAAACGAATCGAAAGGCATTTCACCTAAAACTGGTGATATGTAAACTGTATGCAGTTCTAATAAGAGAAGTGATGTGACGAAATGGAAGAAACGACACAAAAGCGTACGAAAAGTGCCGTACACAACCGAAAAACACAAGCCATGAACAAACCAACTCCAACGAACAAGACGAAGAAACCGCAGTGAGGTGTAAAGAAGACAACACCACCACCACCACAAAAGATGCTTTTAAAATAATAAGCGAATCGCGTCTGGTGTAAAACAAATATCTCAGGTGCAGTCAGCATGAGACGGATTTCCTCTTATAATCAATTTTAACAGCTACTGTGGAAAATGGCCACAAACCAAACATAACGTATCTAAAACTTTTCGTTTCGCACCTCTTCCAAATTATAAATCTCTTAAATAATTTTCAGGGTGCTTTCTAGTGCAACGCCTGTTCTATTATTTGATTACATAACATCTGAGTAATATTAACCACTAGATATCGATGACACAGCCGCGTGTCATATACTATAATATCGAACATTTGTAACTCGTTGAGGTCGCTGAGTAATAGGCTCAAAAGAAATACTTTGAAATCAGGTTCTGAATCGATTAGAAATTACGTTTTTTTCCCAAAAACTATCTACGGTTGTTTTAAGACTATTACCTGCACTCATCTATTTATTGATATTTTGAATACAATTTACAACAATATATTGTGTCCATAAAGCCATGGTGCAGGTTTCATCGGTCACATAAAAGCAACAAAACAAGAAAGAAATGTGAAACCATCATCAAATGAAAGGAAAACCTTAGAAGTTTATTTTACATAATTTTCACTGTCGTGCGCGCGCTAACAATGATGCAACAATGAAACTAAGCGTGTCACGTTGTGGAAGGAGTTAGACCATTTCATTCAACATGTAGACGATGCAGGGGAATGTTCATTGAGTTCTTCGGTATGTTAAAGTGAATCCGTCAATTTAAAATACGTCTAAATTGCTTCGCTATATAAGTGTTGTCATAACCCTGTCCGAGAACAACAGTAGCAGCAGTTATGTAGTCCTAACTGAAATCTCAGAATTGAACTAGTTTTGCAATGATTTTCTTTCATAAGGAGTGAAGTCACTGAAAGTACACCGTTTCAACAAGTTATGATTCAGTTGTCCCATAGAAACAAAACTGGTGGAGGAAACTACACGAACAAACGCAGAATAATATCAAAAAGTTATCTCGCCCAAAAATATCGTTGTTCCACAGTGAACATTATTCCTTTCCTTACGGTCCGTGTGCTACCTCTGCCCTACGGAAAACATTTAAATGTGTATAGTACGACTTCAGGTTAGGACATGAAAGAAGCGAGATGTGTGATCTTGTACAACCAAATAGCCAATTAATCCCGAACAGCACCTATGAGATCGATTTGATGGGCTTAACGACCCTTCTGACGGACTTACGTCCATCAATAATGTCACATAATTTCACTGCTTGAGACACATTATGTAGTGAGGTCTCCAATTCAGAGCATCATTTGCTCACTATGGAGTCAATAATTTCTTGAACGTGGTCCAATCTCAGTTTTCCCTTAGAATTTTGCAGTTCCGTCTAGTAACATGGAAGTTCTCAAATGTCTTAACAAATGTGCAATAATCCTTTTCATGTAGGTTCTTTCGGCGTCCGTTCTGTGACGACACTCCTGATCTGCCATTCTCTATTTTAAACATGTCGAACTATTCGATTTTCTGGTTTTTCAATTCTGAAACAGTATATGCCCTACAAAGATTCAAAACTATCAATTTCATGTACTTCATAGTTGTTGTTTTGGTCTTCAGGGAAAAGAATGGTTTGATGTAGCTCTCCATCCTAGCCTATCCTTCGTAAGCCACTTTACCTCTGAAAATCAACGGCAACGTACATACCTTTAAACCTTTCTGCATCTGCACCACTTCCCTCCAGTTGACGACTCTTTGATCTCTCGCATTGTGTCACATCAATCGATCCGTTCTTTCAGTCAAGTTAAGTCCTTTGTTCCCAATTCTGTTCAATATCTCTATCAGTTACTCGATCCATCTATCTAATCTTCAGCGTTCTCCTGTAGCACCAAACTTTCAAAGATTATATCCTTCTTCTGTTTGAACTAGGTACCGTCCACTTATCACACCCCCAAAAGGATACTGTCCTTGCAAATTCCGTTAAAAAACAAATAGATTTCCTAACACAAATTTCTCTTCTTGAGAAATTCTTTCCTTCTAATTGGCATTATGCAGTGAACATCTTCTTTACTTCTGATATCATATGTTAATTTGCTCTCCAAATAACAAGATTCATCTACAACTTTTTTGTTTTTTCACGTAATCTAATTTCTTCATCATAACCTGATTTTCGTAGAGTACGTTCCATTACGTTTCTTTTGCTCTTGTTAATGTTCATCTAACCCCATCCATTCAAGATACAGGGCATTGCGTTAAATTGCTGTTCCGCATCAATTGCTGTTTTCGACGGAATTACTAAATCATTGGCAAAGTAACATTCTTAATTATTCTCGCTGAAATTTAATTTCCTTCTCGAGATTCTGTCATCCTTCATTAGCAGCTTGCTAAAGGTACAGATTAAATAACATCGAGGAAAAGCTAAATCCTGGTCTTAAGCCTGTCCCATCTCTGCGACTCTTTCGTGCCCTTCCACACTTCTTCGTTCCTGTACGATACAAAACGTGTCGTCCCAATATTTTATCCGTGCTATCTTCTAAATTTGAAAGTGTATATTTGAGTCAGCATTGTAAAAAACTTTGCCCAAATCTACCGAAGTTACATTCGTAGCTTTGTCATTGTTTACCTTCTAAGATAAATCACAAGAACAATACTACAGCCGGTCAAAACGGCCGCCACTACCGCTCGCTATCCGCCGTGACCGCGGTTCGCTCCCACCGGCTCAGACAACGTTGTGGTGGTGGTGATTCAGAGCACGTAGACTGCGGAGCTGTGACGTCTACTACCGTGAGCGGCATATGATACATTCTGCAACGTCGCCAATCACAAACGAAACTGTTTTGACCGAAAAAGCTTATTAGTAATAACTTAAATTCTACTGAATAGGAAGGAAGGAACCTAAGGGTTTAACGTCCCGTCGACAGAGTGGTCATTAGAGATGGAGCTAACACTCGGATTTTTGGGTAAGGATGAGGGAAGGAAATCGGCCGTGCCCTTTCAAAGAAACCATCCCGAATTGCCTGGAGTGATTTAGGGAAATCACGGAAAACCTAAATATGGATGGTCGGAGGCGGATTCGAACCACCATCCTTCTGAATACGAGTCCAGTGTTTCTACTGAATAGTCCGGGAGTAATAAATAGTTATATTTAGGAGATTTGATTTTTTTTTTTTCAGGGAAGCCAAAACAGTCTTGGTCCAACCCGCCACTGCCCGCACCAAAACTAAGTTTATTGTGCGGTATCGCTCTCTGTATGTCTAGTAAAGCCAACCAATGCCCTTGAACAGTGCAAGGAGTCCCTTTACCAGTTCTTTATTAGACACAATTTCTTCGGGACTGGTTGTCCCAAATGTTCAGTGCCTTTTACTCTCCAATGCAATGCATTCGAAGATTAGATGTGATGCAGTTTCATCACCATCACAGATCCTACATTTAGGGTCCTCTTCTGTTATTCCCGTTGTATGTAGATGTATTTTGAAATTCCCATGGCGTGTCAACAATCCAACCATGAGTCTAATCTCTCTCCTGTTCAGACCCAGGATTGCAGAGCTTCTTTTAAAACATGGCTTTGGCATCATTACCTTGCCATGTTTTTGTTGATGGACTTTGGTCCAATATTCTACGTTCCGTCTTCTGAGCCAGTTACGTAGCTCCAATTAATCATTGCCTTGGTGATTGTCAGGACAGGTTCCGGTCCAATAAATGGAGTTTCTGCCCCCATCCTGGCGAATCTGTCGGCATGTTCGTCGCCACTGATCCCCGAGTGGCCAGGGACCCACAATAGGTTTACTCTATTGCTTTCCCCTAGCTCCACCCTGTGACATTCTGCAACAATTTTAGACCTTGTTGCAGGAGCTGCCAGTGATCTCAGGGCTGCCTGGCTGTCTGAATAGATATAGATGCTACAATCTTTGTAGCACCTACGCAAATTCTCCTCCACACACGCCGTAATGGCAGTGATTTCGGCCTGGAATACTGAGGCCAGTTTTCCTAGAGAGATGACGCCCTCCAGTCTTGGCTGTACCCCATATACCCCGGCCCCAATACCTTGGCCTGATTTTGACCCGTCAGTGAACCAGACAATATCCCACGTATGGTGTCGAACTATTTTCTCCCACTGCTCCCTGCTTCCAATCGTTATATTGAAAGGCTTGTTGAAGCAGTATGGGGTTATAATAAAATCGGCTGGCATTTCCCCAACCTTTCCTATATTTACCTCACTAACTATTTTAGTGTGTGATTCTGGATATCCCGAAGAGTTCCAGTTGTTGCCAGATTTGAGTCTGTATGCACCAGCCGCTGCCTCCATCTTGACCCAAAGATGTAATGGGGGCATATCCAGCATGGTTTCCACATATTTAGGAGAAATAAATTTCGATAATTTAACAGTCAAAAGCATGTATAATACATTTAAACTTATAGTCACACCAGGCGATGGCAGTGGCGCAGTGGATACACCGGTTCCCGTTAGGTCGTACTTGGCCAGCACCTGAATGGGTTGTCTTCCGGATATGCCGACTGCTGTTGGCAAGTGGGGTGTACTTAGCTCTTGTGAGGCCAACTGAGAAGCTACTGGATTGCGAAGTAGCGGCTCCGGTCACGAAAACTGACATAACGGCCGGGAGTGCGGGGCGCTGGCCACGTCCCTCTCCATACCGCATTCGTTGACGCCTTCGGGCAGAGGATGAGACGGCGGTCGGTAGCGATGTTTAAGAAATATTCCATCTTCAGTCACAATATTGATATCTATACGTTTTTGATTTCTAGCCTCTGATGACTCGGTTTTCCATCTCAGGTGAGTCAGTAATCGCAAGTGCATGCGTTCCATGTCCTCTCCTTTTTCCCCTCTCTTTCACACACATACAGACATTACCGTAGGAGTGGTACACAACTCTAATTTATGTATGAGTACTTGCTAATTTTGTACAGTTGTACTGTTGGAGTTATCTGGATCAAACCTGTCTGCAGTATTCGTAGTATTCGTAAGATGCATTACTGCGAAAAGACGTTACACTAGCTTCAGTCTTGCTACTCATGAACTTTAAAAGTGCAGTTACGGCGGATTGCTGATAAATTTTACTTTTACGAACCACTCTCAAATTCCTGAAGTTTTGTTCTCCACGACAAAGTGCAAGGAATGTAATGAGTGCCGTACTGCAGGGGAAAGCCGGATAGACGCCGTCACCCCACCTTTTTCCGAGGTGTACTCCGCCCACGTACTGCTTTACGTGGTATTTTCTTATTACAATAATTATCTTTCACAGTCTCTCCAAGCTCCTTTCTTGGCACTCCGCCGTTCTGCACAGCGTTGAACATTCGATGTCGACAAGCCTTTAGGTTCTCAGATGGCGTGACATGATTGTAATGTATGAAAACATTGGTCTCCCTTCTTCGGACAATGAAGTATTCTTTTACCATCAGGATCTCGCGTGCTTGTCATTTACACTGCCTCCTCAACATGTAACAATTTACGCTCCAGATTCTCAGGCATTTTCTCGTTATCCATCGGCTCAGTTTGTGGCGCGTGACCTTGACACTTATTTATTTTACAACATAGCCGGATGTAATAAAGAATTAGAAAACTAAAACATGTAAATGCCACCTCCCGAGCGCAAAATTTGCATCAAATTGCGTGCGAGCCATGCAAAGTAAGTTTTAAGTAAAATAGAAACATTTCCCACTTCCATATACTCATATTATTATCACCCAGAGAGGGCTGATGTCCTTCCAGAAGGACGAGAACCGCAACTTTTTCTTTCTTCTATTTAAGAGTTCGTACACAGTGGCGTATTTTATTTCTCTGAGTAGCCTGCTCCCATTGCATATCAATTTGAGCTTGTATTGTTAATTGCAAATTGGTTCGATACAGTTTCGAAGTTGACGTTCATACAGAAGATATTGAAGACTTCCTCGTAGTTGGATTTGTATTTCTTGAACATTCTTTAATTCTTGCGATATTTCTGTCTATGTATTCAATTTTAAATAATATTTTAAGAATAATGATTCACCGGATTAAAATTCTAAAACATTAATTTTGAAGCTCTTCCAGAAAGATGTGCAGTATGGCAAAACTAATGGAATGATTGTGAAAAAATCACTTATAACGATCTTGTGCAACCATATGAAGGTAATTAACAGCTCCTGAAAAAAATTTAACCAAAAATAATTCCGCTCTATTTCACCTATGCATAGGCTGCAAATAAGAAATTCTACATACTTTACATCCCAAAGATGTGGAGGAAATCAAAGATAGTGGCACTACTGAAACCCGGAAAAGATGCAGGTCAACCGAAGAACTACCGCCCAATAGCACTCCTATGCCATTTGTACAAATCTTACGAACGAATGATCTTAAACAGCATAGCAAATATCGCAAACCAAAAGCTCATTCCCCAAAAAGCTGGATTCAGACCCGGGAAATCATGCACCAGTCAAATCCTAGCCCTCACAGAACACATGGATGATGGTTTTGAAAACAAAAAAGTAACAGCTTTGATGGACGTAAGTTCTGCATATGACACCGTCAACCATAGACTTCTCATGGGAAAAAAACCTATACAGTACATTCAAGTATCATCATCTCACAAAAATAATTGAATCTGTATTGCAAAACGGACAGTTCTATGTAATTCTGGATGGTAGAAAAAGCCGATTGCGCCGACAGATGAACGGTCTCGCCCAGGGCAGTGTTCTGCCCCCTCCCCTCTCTACTATTTAATCTATACACCAATTATCAACCAACACCGGAACACACTACCCATTTCCTATACGCCGATGACTTGGCCATTGCAGTACAAGGAAATAGCTTCGAGGAAGTGGAAGAGGAACTAGAAAGTTCGCTAAACATGAAGTCCGAATACTATAAAGAGAACTCCCTCAAACCAAACCATTCGAAGACTCAAGTTAGCGCATTACACCTTCGCTCAAAACAGGAAAACAGGAAGCTGAATGTCACTTGGAATGACAGCAAGCTGGAACGTTCGGACAGACCAATATACCTGGGTGTCGTGCTGGATAGATCACTGACGTACAAATATCACCGCGAAGAGACCTGCCAATAGGTTGCTGCCAGGAACAATATCTTAAGGAAACTGACGAGCGGTAAATGGGGAGCCAGTCAGACTGTATTACGAACAACTGCTCAAGCAATCTGCTTTTCCAGGCAGACTATGCATGACCTGTATGGTCCCGATCCACAAATGCCAAAAAAGTCACCACAGCCCTAAAGGAAACATGCAGGCTAACAACAGAATGCATGAAATCCGCAGCACTTGTGAAAATATATTAAGCAGCTGGGTTCTCATCTCATGAATGCCAAAGAACTGCTCATGAATACACAGAAAAACTCAAACAGATCTCCGACGAGCGCTGCCCGCTGCATGCGGATGTGGCAGACTTAAATCCCGCAAGAGATTCCTCGCCAGTGAGCAGAATGAATCCCCGAAGAACTACCGTGGTTCACGAGAAATGCCCAGCGGCAACACAACAAGCTGGAAGATCTGGAGGACATTGAATCGCATTAGAACAGGCGTAGCACCAGTCACAGCAAGTCTAGTCAAATGGGGTTTCAAAGAAGGAGACAGTAAATGCGACTGCGGTGGAGATATGGAACATCTACAGTGTTCAGTCTGCCCCACGAGGTGTACACTCGATGAACTATGGCTTGAGAAGAGAGAAGCAGTGGACTTGGCCCGACACTGGGCTGAAAGACTTTGAAACAAATTTCCGGACACGAAGAAGTAAAAGTACTAAAATACATAAAATAACTGGTTCATTAATAAAAAGGGTTTTTATTCTAACGTTTGCAAATGATGTATGCTTAGGTAGAGATTTAGTTAAATAAGGTTTATTCAATCAAAATTAGTTCCTTATTAGAAGCTGTCAGATGAATTATTAACAATAAATAGAATAAAATGGTTGTACAGTTGCGTTGTCTACAATAATAAATTTGTGGCACTTTCCCCAACTACGTAAACATAACATTATGAAACGCAGAATCACTGTATATCTCGCAAGCACTCAACATGAAATTGACAACAGTTCACAATTGCTGGTTTCTCGAACACCATTTCTACACTCCTAGCTGCACTGGGGAACACTTGTTCTAACCAAATTTATGGTCCTGAAAAGCGGCCGTTCACTGCAGAATCTGAATACTCTTGCCAATCTAATCACACCTATCATCCAGGAGGGTCCTTCATCTGCCAAGACTGGACATGGAGTTCCATTCCATGCACCATTCGCTCCTCTTCCTTTCTCTCACACACACGTTCCCACCAGTTCTGTACCTTGGCCTCTTCCTCATTTGCCGATTGCCATCCCTTCCAAAATCGTATAAATCTTACATGAGATATTTTTTAAGTAAAGACTGACCTTATGAAACCACTTAATTACTCATATAACATTATTTAAATACACAAAAGACTTAATTTGTATGAAAAAGTATAAAATAACTAAATAGACACACCAGCTTTCATGAGCCTGACCGCTCATGCCACACAATATTTAAATAAATTAAGGGCGAAATGTAGAATAAAACAACACACAAAATTAAATATACGATAGGTAAGTCATGCTGCTTGCATTTTACGTGTTTTCCTGTATAATATGATGATCTGTTAATATTTCCATTGTCTATTTATGTAATTTGAAATCAGTCATTAAATGAATATATACAAGTGTGACGCCTTCAAAGTGATAGCAAGAGACAATACGATATCATCTAAAGCCAGAGTTTGTTGAAATTGTATGACACATTGAAAAGTTGGTTGTTTTAAGCTTGATTCTTTAATATCTTGATTTTCTAGTCATAAACATTTGTAATTTTTAGAGATATTTAAATTATTTTTAGAAACATGACATGTACTGAATTATTCCGACATCGCATATGCCTTAAATGTTGACGTTAAACAATTTTATAGATTACCTTATTCTTAGTGGAGTGTGGAACTCTCAAATGTCCTTGGGAAACCCTTAAAAAAGCTCGGCTAACAGCTCTCATTAGATTTGAGTACAAAGCATGGGCCTTTACTCGATTTCCGCCGATTTGGAAAAACCTTGTTTAACCGACACGTGTCCTGTCTGGCAGCTGTCGCAACCGCTTGCTGCGGTCCACTGTCGGCTATCTTACCATTACTTCTACTAATTGCACGACTCTCTCTCTCTCTCTCTCTCTCTCTCTCTCTCTTTCTCTCTCTCTCTCGATGTGTAAAATACTCCGACATAAAAGTGCTGAAGCAGCTGCTTCCGTCCTCATTCTGCCTTCCTTGCCAACCATTTTGGCCTGCGAACATATTCGTTTCTACTGTAACTTAAAACAGGGCTAAATCCTTTTGTCAGGTCTCTCACCTTATTGATGTTTATATACACAGCATTCTCATTTTCAATGCCGCTCTCTACATAAGCGTCTCTCCCACAGTCGCCCGTTTATATTGTTTATGTCCCATTCTTTTTTCTCTCGCATTGACTGTGTGTTTCTTCCTCACTGTTTTTCTATTCAGTCGCTCTCCATTATACAAATGTATTTGCAGATAAATTGATCGGGATTCTAAACCCTAGGCCGAGAAAAGTGGACAAAAATTTCTTAAGGTTCGCCGGTCTGGCGGATCCAGATCCCTCCCCTCCCCACCCCCACCCCGCACCAAGCTTAAGTTTTGTCTCCAATCTTCTCTCTGGCTTATTTCAATGTCTCACGTCTCTGTTTTGCTCCATCCTCCATGTACCTACTTTACAGCCACAGTCAAAAAATGTTCAAATGTTTGTAGAGCTTATGAGACTTAACTACGGGGTCATCAGTCCCTAAACTTACAAGCTACTTATGGACTAGCTACAAGTAAGGACGGCACAAATATCCATGCCCGAGGGGGGATTCGAACCCCCGACCGTAGTGGCCGTGCAGACCGTGACTGAAGCGCCGCAGTCCCCTCGGCTACCGCGGTCGGCACTGCCACTGTCTCTCTCCCGCCATGGGCGTGGGCTCCTACTTCCTCTCCCATTCGAGGTCTCTTCCACTGGCAGATTCTTCTTAGTACATAAAGCGCGAATATGTTCGCATGCCAACTTTTTTAGCAAAGAGCTCGGAATTAAAATTGCGTCAGCTGGTTCCCATCCATTCTGTGTCCATTAAACAGGAACATATCTGCCTGTTGTGTGCTCCAACAGGTGAATTTGTAGTTGGTTTTCTTCTTTACCTTGCTAAACTGCGCTGTGCTGCTTACAAAAGACAAATGCAAGGAATGTGAGGAAACAAGTTCAGGGACGACTTAGGGAAATAATGGAAAGCCTAATTCTGGGTTAATTCTCTCTATAATTAATGGAATGGGATTCTGTAGATTCAAAGAAAGTACCAGCAGCTGTGTTTAGATACTTTAATTAATTAGGGGACCGGTTTCGGTGCTATATTCGCACCATCTTCAGTCCCCCGGTGCGTAATTGTAGCGAGTAATACTGCATTTAAAAAGGATGGCGGTTGACACCGGTGATCGTAAATTTGTTAGCTCTTGCGTGACAGGTATTAAACGACAACTGTAGCACCAAAACCGGTCGCTTAATTAATTAAAAAATTTTGTTCAATCTACACTAATTCTGAATGGCTGGAGGTGGATTTGAACCTCCGTCCGCGCGAATGTATGGCCATTGTAAATCTGCAAGCATTTCATATATGCTTCGCCAAATTTATATACTGGCGATCATGAATAGCACAATTAGACATTCACTGAGATAATAAATTATTGTTTAAGGTGTCCAAAAACCAATTCCTACAAAGAATGGTTAAAAACGATGTAAAACTATATGCTAACGGCCGCCAAGTCGTCACTGACGAAAGGAACGGAAAGGTGCGTGTTCACATGTTGAATATGAAACCAATATATCGCGGCCACAATGAGATATTGGTGTGCTCTCAATCTTATACAATACAAGCTGAACACCCGGCTTTGCTAGGGTATTTAATTTTTTTAGTCAGTACTTCTCCCACCCATTCTCTCACTATCCATCTCCAATTGTCTAAAAACAAATTATATTTATGGAAGAATATAGAAGAAAAGGATGCCTTTTATAATGTACGAAATTATAAGTGCAGTATTCAAGCAAAGGTAGTAATCAAAATAAAAATTATACATAACTTCCATACAATCATTTAAGTCAAAACGTGACTATAAACAATATGTATTGTTACTTGTTCAGTATTTAATACGGATAACTTAATTCTTGAGCACACCCTTCAGCAAGCGACAAAGTTGTCCGTGTGAGAAACAGGAATGTCACATCCATTTCGCAGAATTTAATAGGTTATCCTTTATTAACCGTGGTAGAAAGTGCAAGTCTCACTGGATATTGCAGTCTTTATGATGTAGATCTGTCGGAAATAATGGGTATTCGTGGAATGTACACTGCTTCGCCCTCTTCCTTGCCCCCTTAATAGAAACGGGAGAAACAAACTCTAGAAGAGGAATGGGTAACACTGAGAGATGAAATAATTGAGGCAGCAGAAGACAAAGTAAGTAGAAAGGCAATACCTACAAAAATTCTTGGATATAACAGGAAATACTAAATGTAATTGATGAAAAGAGAAAATATAAAAATACAGTAAATGAAACAGGCATAATGGAGACGAGTTAGAAATGAGATTGACACGAAGTGCAAAATAGCTAAGCAGGAGTGGCTAGACGGCAAATGCAAGTCTGTGGAAGAATGTATCAATAAGAGAAAAACAGATAGGTGAAAAGAGTATATAGAGGGGCTCTACAAAGGAAAAGGAACTTAGAGACAATATTGTAGTAAGGGAAGAGGATATAGATGAAGATGAAATAGGAGATACTAAACTGAGGTAAGTATTTGAGAGAAACCTGAAATACCAGGTCGAAACAAGGCCCCTGGATTAGATGACATTCCCTCAGAACTACTAAAGTCTCTGGGAGAACCAGCCATGACAAAACATTTTCACCAGGTGCACAAGATGTTCGAGACACGCGACATGTCCTCGGACAGGTATGAAACTTACAGAATAACCAGTTTAATATATCATGGTTGCAAAATTTTAACACGAATTATTTACAGAAGGATGGAAAAGCTGGTAGAAGCTGACCGCGGGGAAGATCAGTTTGGGTTCAGGAGAAATGTAGGCACACAGGAGGCAATACTCTGTTTACTGCTTATCTTAGGAGATAGATAAAGACAGGGTAACCTACATTTGTAGCTTTTGTGGATTTGGAGAAAACTTTTGACAATGTTGATTGAAATACACTCTTTCAAATTCTGAAATCAGAAGGAGTAAAATATAGGGAACGGAAGGTGATTATAACTTGTACAGAAATCCGACAGCAGTTATCAGAGTTTTCTAGCATGAAAGGGATGCAGAGCTTGGGAAGGGTGTGAGACAGGGTTGTAGCCTTTCTCCAACCCTATTTAGTTTGTAAATTAAGAAAGCTATAAAGAAAGCAACGAGAAATTTGGAGAAGGAAGTAAAGTTTTTAATTCTCTCGGAGACAGCAAAAGACCTGCAGGAGCAGTTCAACTCAATGTACAGTGTGTTGAAAGGTGCGTATAAAATGAACATTAACAAGAGCAAAACATGGGTAATGGAGTGTAGTCTAAGAAAATCGGGCGATGTTGATGAAATTAGATTTGGTGAATAAACAATAAAGGTTTGTTACTTGGACAGTAAAATAATATGTGATGGTCGCAGTATAGAGGGTATAAAATGCAAAATGGCAATGGGAAAAAAAGAGTTTCTGAAAAAGAGAAATTTTTTTATCATCGAATATTAATTTAAGTTTAAGGAAGGCATTTGTGTGGAGTGTTGCCTTGTATGGCAGTGAAATATGGACGATAAACAGGGTGGACAGCCAGAGGATAGAGGCTTTTCAAATGTGGTTCTACAGAAGAATGTAAAGATTAGGTGGGTGGATCGCGTAACTAATGAAGAGCTACTGTACATAATTTGGGAGAAAAGGAATTTCTGGCATACTTTAACTAACAAAAAGGGATCGATTGGTAGGACACATTCTCAGACATCGAACAATCGTAACTTTAGCAATTGAGGGAAGTGTGTGGGGTAAAAATCGCAGAGGGAGACCAAGAGATGAATACAGAAGAAGATTCAAATGGAAGTAGGTTGCAGGTCTTATGAGGAGATTATGAGGCTTGTTTAGGATAGAGTAGGATGGAGAGCTGTATCAAACCAGTCTCCGGACTGAAGACCACAACAACAACAACAACAACAAAAACAACATGTTGTCCAAGTATATAATTTAGAAGATACATATCCATTCGTGTAAATGCTCTATGCCTACAAAATCTGTTGCTAAAACAGTTAGTAGTAAAGAAGTAATAGGTTAAAACGAGATACGTGAAGAGCTGGTTATCCATGAACGTTACTCTTTGTGTCCCCATATCTCACCAGCTACGCGTCGTATAGTGATACAAATTCCGAGGTACATTCAGCTGTATGTGTGTATACTGTCTGTAAAATTTCCTAGGAGTGAACTTTGTAGTGTAGAAATTATAAATTGTAACATCACACCGATTGTCGTAGTTTTGCTCCATGAACATCGAAAAAGTAGTATGCCATATTCTTCTGGCCATATTTACTGTGGTTGTCAGCGAGAAAAAAGTACAAAAGAAGTTTGAAATTATGTTTAAATTTTGTTGCAAGTCACTGAGTCCTCTTATTCTCATACAGTATACAAATAAAGTCTCGTCATGTGACAGTGTTTTTACGACTCCTATTACTTATGACGTTGTATCTCCTGAACAATGTGTCGTATGTGGTTAGTACCCTCACAGCTATTGTTATCTCACTTTATATTTGCATCAAATTTATTTGAAGTCGGTCCAGTGATTGATGATGAAAAGTGCAACATTTTCACACGATGCAGCAGCTTTTCTCACATTTCATTGCTTATGACGTCATATCCCCTGAACTAAGTGATCCTTTCAACGACAGCGACCTCAAATGTGCAAAATTTCGTTAAGATTGGGACAAAATTGTAGATTTTTACATTATACGTAGACAAACGAAATATGTTGCAATAATGTACGTAACTTTATGCTATTTGGTGAATATTACGAATAACGAAATTGCAGTCAACTATTTATCGTTCCAAGTAACCAAACCATGAGTTATGCCAAAATCAATGCTTTTCAGCGAGTAGATATTTTGGAATTATGGGTCCCGAATCTGTCTGTCAATGCAGTTGGCACTTTCGGTACCCAAACATACGGTTTTTCGGTGCACTCATTATAACGGATAAAGAAAATATCCTATGAATGAACGTTTCAAATTTGAGTAACTTTACACGACTGTTTATTTAGATATTAGAGTTCCAAGGCGAATAAATGATATTTGTAATTTTATTCGCAAGTATAATAACTTGTAATGTATAATTCAAATTTTCACTTGAGAATAGAACCTTGGGAATGAATGGTAAACATTTTGACGATTTGAATTGTGTAAAAAGTGTTTTGTTGTTTGTAAACCTATCGGACCAAACTGCGTGGTCATCAGTCCGTAGCTTACAAACTACTTAAACCTTGGTAAACTAACCTAAGGACAACAAACACACCCATGCCACAGGGAGGACTCGAACCTCCACGGCGAGCAACCGCGCGCTCCGCAGAGAGTCGCGTTAGACCGCTCGGCTACTCCACCGCGGCGTAAAACGTGTAGGTCATCCCCATAATTTGTAGTTTTTACACAATAAAAAAATTTTTTTCGTGACTTACTCAGCCACCTGCCAAGAAAAAAATTGTGCTTTTACAATTCGTAAAAAGTGGCCTTAGACGACAAGTAATGTTCAAAAATCAATTGGTTTGCTCAATTTGTCTGGACTAGAGAAAATGTGTAATATTTTGACATTGTACTATAGGATAACTATGGCTTAGCAACACCTTTGTATATATACGGATAATCAATGAATTAAGGGGTATAAATAAACTGTTAACCCTTTCTCTCTGCGATCAATAGAACCTAATACATGGGTCCCCAAATGTCTCACCGCGACTTTTTCAAAAATGTTAATTCCGTGCATCCTCGTACACAGTATTATTAAAACATTATGTCTGGTGCTGACTTTTTGATGCTACTTGGTTCCTGTATTATATAAGAACGTAAGGTCAACATATTTTTGGTTTAGCCCAAACTAGCGTCTATTTATATTAAAGACAATAATATCGCGGAGAAGATGAACTAAACACTGTTTTGTTGGTAATTCGTTTTTGGATTATTGCTGCACAGTGTAGGATCCATATCAGGTAGTGTAGACAGATGTCATCGAAAGAGTAGAAAGGAGGAAAACTCGTTTTATGTTATCGCGAGTATTTGAGTTGGAAAGGAAATCATTACAACAACGGTATTTACCGTTACGGAGAGATCTAGTATACGAAATCTCGATCGCCGATAATCTCTTCCGAATGTAACAAGAGCTTATTGACGCCCACATTCATAAGGAAAAGTGATAATCTTCATAAAGTAAGAGAAACCCGACTTCGTGCGTAGAGATTTAAGTGTTCTTCCGTCCCGCACGCTATTCTAAAATGGAATTGTAGATAAATGATACGATGGTCTTCGATTATTCCTTTGCCAGACACTTCCTTGAGATTTGGAGATGCAATACGTGTATGTAGCTGTATGTTCCGATGTGCCGTATCATGTGACAATGCTGAAGACGGGATGTTAAACCCTAATTTTCCTGCATCCACGTAATTGTATGTAAACAAAGTCTGAATTTTACAAAATTTGTAAGTTCAACTAAAATTAAGACTGAAGCAAAGGAACACTGTTTTGCCGTTTACATCGAATAATCACAATATTTTGACGAGATACGATAAGTTTAAGTCCAGCTAAGTATCGTTGATATCGTTGGATATCAAAAGAATGCGGGTCTAAGAAGTTGTTAGTATTTTGTCGCAGTGAACTGTAAAGTAGTACAGTAAAATAACCGTAAGAACTGTAGCTATTTAATTTTAGGTGTAGAAACGTCCTTTAAGATCACAGGAAAAGGTGAATGTGTCATTGGTAATAGTACTGAGACCTAAAATACCATTCAGATGTCAAGATTACTTAAACCGTTTTGCCCTTGCCAGAAAAGTCCCGATAAAGTTCTCTTTTAAATCATAGAATTTGTGCAGTACATGATCACCTTTCCTGCGCTGTGATAGGAGCATTTTTCATGCTGGCAGAAATCATTTTACATTTTGCAGTGGAGTGTGTCTTGATTTGAACTGTCCTCCCTGGTTAAATTCGTTTATAGTGAAATAGCTTCCTTTGACGCTACTCCCCGCAGAATGAGGAGAAGTAAATTCGGCAGCAAAAATATTGAGACTAGCCGTATACCAGCAAAGACTAATTGTAGATAACATGACTGTTGCGAACTGTAATTCTTTTATCGTGTTTAGAAATTAGATTGTAATTGGGCGCGGCTAGCAAACATTCGTGAGTAGGATTTCCTGCGGTAATCAGTAGCGCAGTCGATCTGTTAATCACAACACGGACGGAAACAAGCGATTTAGACACCACCGCACCACTGAATATAATTAGCGGAACTGTTAATTAATACCATAGATATGCTATATGATAAAACACGAAAGGAGATACGTGCAGTAAATCTAGTAATTACGACACTCGCGGCCATGAGAGCAGAATAATTGGATCGTTTTCAATCACGCAAACATTCCATCCTTATACTACAGTACAACATCCAATGTAATTTATCTAATACCAAAAACAAATAAATAATTATATCTATTTTAAATAACATTAGTACTGGTAGCTGCGTTTTTATGTTATATAATTTGATCATGGCAGGGAGCGATCTTATAAATGTATTTTGTCAGTATTGCAATGCCAAGATCGCGATATTTCGTCTTTATTTATAACAGACGACCGCTTTCGATGTACATAGACTGCACGGCCACTACGGTCGGGGGTTCGAATCCCCCCTCGTGGATGGATATTTGTACCGTGCTTAGTGTTAGCTAGTTCCTAAGTAGATTGTAAGTTTAGGGACTGATGATCCCGTAATTAAGTCCCATAAACTATACAAACATTTGAACATTTTTGAATGTACATAGACATCATCTTCTGGTCTGTGCACAAAATTATAACATTATTACATAAACGCATAATGTAGCCAGTTGGATAGTACTGGTGGGTCTTCACACATTCAAATATGTCGTTTGGTTATCAGATATAAAACTCGTGTAGTCATATATACATAACCACCATATTGTACAGTTGGAGTAGCTTGTTGTCACTGACAGCTGTACAGTATGGTGGTTATTTATGTTTATATGACTACACGAGTTTTGTATCTGACAACCAAGCGGCATATTTTAATGTGTGACGATCCACCAGTACTATCCAATCGAAACCGGTCGTCTGTTATAAATAAAGACGAAATATCGCGATCTTGGCATTTCTTAAATCGCAAAAGTTTTTATGTTAGTCTACTCCCTTCTATCTACAGTCCTCTACCCCGCTCTCTGCGCATTTCACCCATATCTGCTGCGGATTTCATGTACAGTTTCGTTTTCACGTACCTGTGTCCTTATGAAGTAATGTCTTCCTACAATAATATAACTTTACAGTAACGTGGTATGGGATGTTTCTGCGAAAAGTAAAAATTTAATAAAATATAACTCTCCATCCGTGATGGGGCACTTTTTTGTGAAACATTGTTTGTGACCGCACATATATAATTTCATAGATATCTGAAGTTTCGTTAGGCTTTTGGCCGATGACACTGTACTATATCGGGAAAGTACAACACTGAAAAAGTAGAGAGAAATGCAGGAGGATCTGTGGCGTGTCCGCAAGTAGTGCAGGGAAAGGCAGTTGATCTCGGCATAAACAAATGTAAAGTGCTGCGTTTACACAGAAAGAAAGATCGTCAATTACAGCACAAACACTAGAAGCAGGTACTTCCATAAAATAACTGGGAAGATGCATAAGGAGCGATTTGAAACAGTAAAATAAATCGAGAGTCAGGCAGATAACAGACTGGGATCAATTGGAAGTATCCTCATGAACTACGTTATAAAACACTCGTCCGGCCCACGCCTGAGAGCTGATATAATGTATACTGAAGATCCAACGGGTAGCTTTACGCTTCGTTTTAGGCACTTTTAGTAAAGGCGAAAGTGTCGTAGATCAGGACACTGCAGTAGCAGTCGCTTCAAAAGAGAGACGTTCTACATGGTGGTATGGGCTTCTGTCACAGTCCCGAGAGCATACGTTTCATGTATAAGCAACGAATACGTCATATTTTCCTATGTATATCTCGTTCAAAGTCCACAAGAATAAAATTAAAGTGATTAGAGCCCATACGCAGGGATACAGGCAACAGTTTTTGGGTGAATCTGGTGTGTTAGGAATAGGAGGAGGAAATGACAGTGATACACAAATCTCGAGAAACCATGTGTCGTACGGCGATGAATTCTGATCCACATTCTATACTATAATGTCATGGCGAATACGGTAGTTGAACTGCATGAACTGCAGAAAAGAACAAAGTTTCTAGAAAGGTAAAATGTTGGCTGAAATCGTTTGTAACATTTATTGCAACTCGCTGAGTACTCACTGTCGCGGGTATACATTTTTTTCAGTTTTTTTCATTGTATGGCAACATTGGCACATTTTAGTCAGTATTTTCAATTATCGATGGTGTTGAACTAGAACGTCGTATATCAGTTTGTTCATATAATAATGTCGTTGACAACTTTTATTTAATTTATTACTTGAAAATTATTTTCCAGTATGTATTCATCGAGTATTTTATAAATAAAATAATTTTTTGGATATAGTAATAGTTTTTCTATTATTTGATATTAAGATTACTGCTTATTTCACTCTCCTGTAAAACTGAATTTTTTTACATACGAGATTGCTGTCAAACAGTATCGTTTTTTTTTTTTTTTTTTTTTTTTTTTAATTTTTTGCCTAATTGCCTAGTACTTTTTCATTCTTTCAGAGCGCGCCTAGCTCTAATGATCACCCTCCCCATTCTCTGTTTGTTAATTTCTTATTAGTAGCGTATGTGTTTGTCATTTAGTATTTTGAGAGCGTCTCTGTTGACTTTCAAATCTGCCATCTTAATCTTTATTTTCAGCATGTCCTCCTCGATCTCTGTGATCCATCTACTGTAATGCCGCTCTTATTATTCCATAGCTTCTGAATGTTTCTCTTGTAGTTCTATTTTCCGTTGGCACCATTTAATGTCCTTGGAAAGAACTATCTTTCTTTCTATTTTGAATAAATCTATTGCTACAGGGTTTTAAATTTAGTTTGGCTTCCATATGTTATTTAAGGCTCTGTGACTGTGGAGAGAGGTTTTTTTTTATGCTGGGTGGTCCATTGATAGTGATCAGGCCAAATATCTCACCAAGTTAGCATCAAAAGTTTAATAAAATACTGTGATTCGTTGTAACATTAATACCAATTAGCATTCTAAAGTAAGTTGCCTGATGCTATTTCCAAGATAAGTAACAGCTGAACTATCTACACAATAGGATAAAATAATTCGTTGCTAATAAAAATGTAACTTGAACGTGTAATTGTTTTTCTTCAATAGAGTGCAGCACTAACTTAATATAAAATTAATGCCAATCCTAAGGTCGCTGATGTTCCACTTGTCGCAGCCATCGTGGGTTTTCCGTTGCCCAATAATGCTTATTATGCCCGTTTACATAACCTCTGTTTGTGAATGACGCTTCGTCACTAAACAGAACGCGTGAAAAAGGTCTGGTATCATCCCGTAATTTATTTTGTGCCCAGTGGAATAACTGTACACAAGGTTCAAAGCATTCGCCATGCAAATCATGGTATATGGTACAGGCGAAATTTATGTTGATGTAGAATTCTCAACACAGACTTTTTTGAGATTTCCGATTCTCTCTCAATTTGCCTGCTACTGATGTGCGGATTAGCCGCAACTGCAGCTAAAACACTTTCTTGGACATCATCATTTGTTGCAGATCGTGGTTGACGTTTCACGTGTGGCCGAACACTTCCTGTCTCTTCAAATAACGTAACTATCCGATGATAGGTCCGAACACTTGGATGATGTCTTCCAGGATAACCATCTACATACATAGCACAGGCCCGTTGGGCATTTTGATCACAATAGTCACACACAATTACCTTTCCTGCAATTTGTAAACGGTCCATTTTAACACGAGTAATGTATCACGAAGCATGAAAAGAAAAAAAAAAACTACAAAGAACAAAACTTTGCTAGCTTGAAAGGGGGGGGGGGGGGCAGATGGCGCTATGACTGGCCAGCTAGATGGCGTTGTCATAGGTCAAACGGATATCAATTGCAGTTTTTTGAAATAGGTACCCCCATTTTAATTTCATACTAGCTGAAAACCCGGCGTTGCCCGGGTATTTATCCATTTATTTAAGCCGTTTTTCACGTAAGTATTCATTTGTATAAGGGCTGTTTGTCTCTAAAATCACTTGGGAATACAGTTAGAAGTAAAAATGTAATAGATTAAAACTTGGTGCTTGATGGGCCGGTTTTCCATGACCGTTATTATTTATGTGCTCATATTTCATGAACTACAATTTAGATGGTACACTCAAATATATGCGTGTATATTGTCTGTAAAATTTCCTACGGCTACAATTCGTAGTGTAGAAATTAAAAATAGTAACGTCATAGTGAATGCCGTAGTTTTAGTCCATGGCAGCGGAAGGTTACTGTTTATGTGCTCATATGTCATGAACTACGTGTCGTTCTGTGATACAATTTAGAAGCTATATTCAACTATATATGTGTATACTGTCTGTAAAATTTCTTGTCGCTAAAATATGTAGTGTTCAAATTATAAATTGTGACGTTACACCGAGAGTCTTAGTTTTACTCCATAAGCAGCGGAAAAGTAGTAAGCGAGAAACGTGTTTCATCATTTTACTTAGGTTGCCGGCGAGAAAAAGTTTAATTAAGGTTTGAAATTATGTTTAAAGTTTGTTGCAAGTCGCTAAGTACTGTCATTCTCATACAGTGTATTTCGAAAGTCTCGTCGCATTATATGGCATTTTTTGCGATTTCTATTGGTTATGACGTAATATCTTTTGAACCATGTGTCGTATGTGATTCTTAACCATGCAACAATTGTTACCTAACGGTAAGGAATGTATGTATCAAATTTGGTTGAAATCGGTCCAATGGTTTAGGAGAAAATAAGCAGCATTGTCGCGAAATGCAGAAGTTTTTCGCGCATCTCGTTGTTTATGACGTCACATCTCGTGAACTATACATCGTATGCAATTCTTACACTTACGGTGACCGTCCCCATGGATTGAAGCTTACGTGTACAAAATTTCATAAATATTGGAACAAAACTGTAGATTTGTATGCAACAGGTACAGGCATACGGACACTCTGCTTTATACATTAGACTCGTCTAGTACGTCAATAAATATGAATGTTATATTTGGAACACTTTTTCGCCTTGTGATAGATGGCGCTGTAAGTCACAAACGTGTAAGTTCGTGGTATCGCGTAACATTTCGTTAGTGTCCGGCGAGACACGAGCGCGGAAGCAGTCCAGGGTTGTGGCAAGGGTCAGTTTTACGTGAGTAAACATAGCTTCTCGCGGCCCCAATTATTGAGCAACAGTTACATCAGTTGAATTTTATTAATTTGACGCTCTGCCACTTCAGAGTTAAGTAATTTTATTTATTAAGCTATGCCCTTTAGCGGTATTTTATTAGTTCAATTTTCATCCCCCACATCAAAACTTGAATGTGATCGTGTGGCCAGCTGTTTTATGTCTGCACCCTAACTATAGTAATATTTCTTGCTTAGGAAAGATATAACATTTTTAGTTGTGTTTTAAACAAGTTTGTAAATCTCTCCCCCCCCCCCCCCCCCATTTTCAACGTCTGCTGATAATGCCCAAATGAGGCGAAACATCATACCGTATTTCATCGTATAAGCTACCCCCTCGCATATTCCCCTCTCCTACGATACTTAAAAATTATTTCATTAAAATCGCGTATAATTACCTCAGATCACTTTGCTGATGGTCGTCATAATTACGAAATATTCAAACTACATGGAAAAATTTAAAGTGTTCTCTTACGCTAATACAAACTAAGTGAAAGCAGCAGGAGGACATTTCTCCATCGAACCTAATTCAATACGGTACTAGCAGAGGGAAAAAAAACAACCTCGTGGCTACAGTCACATGCCTAAAACAGGGAAATATTCCGAAAGTGATAACGGTGTGATTGCTTATGTCAATGAACTTCGTAATCATGATTGTGATGTGCTTCAGAACAAAGTTCGCAAGATAGCTGCGACACTAAAAATTGACAGAAAGGATTTTAAAAACAAGCATCGGTTGGGAGATTCGTTTTATGCGACAGCAGAATGTCAGTCTGCGATTAGCTCGAGACTACACAGATAAGGTAATCGATTTCCATCGTTACGTAATACAAGTGCGACAGCAATTTGACTAACTGCTCTCCCAGATTGGTAACGCTGACCACACGTCAGTGTTTTTTGATATGTCGCGTGACACAACCATTGCTCCACCTGGCTCAATGAGTGTCCTTGTGAAGGTGACTGGAGCGGAAAAACTAAGAATTACAGTGATAATGTGCGTTACAGCAGACGGCATTAAACTTCCACTGTATGCTATCTTTAAAAGGAAGACAGAAAATGTTTAAATGTTCGTTAAGCTTATGGGAGTTAACAGCGGGGTCATCAGTCGCAAAACTTACAAACTACTTATAAACTAACCTATACTAAAGAGAACACAAACATCCATGCCCGAGGCAGGATTCGAACCACCGACGTGGAACGGCCTTGCGCATTGGAGCATAGCGCCTTAATGCGCTCGACTACTCCGCCGGGGCAAAAGAAAGGCATTACCAAAGGAGACTCCAGGAGGTAAGATAAGGAAGCCATCTATAGCGACGATGTGCGAGTGGATAATCCGTAAAGGGGAAACAATTAGTGTCGATATCGTTAATAAGAGTTTTAAGAGACTGGTATTTCTTGTGCCATTGACGGTTCCGAGGAATAGTGAAACTGAAAGCAGATGACGTGTTATCTGATCCTGAAAATAGTGATGGTAGTGACGAAAGCTAGGACCATGATAGTGAGAGAAAATAAACACTGAAACGATGCAATGATGCTCTTCATTGTAGCCTTAATGAAACCGTGCTATGAAACCAGTTCTTTTGTGTTAATTGAAAATAAATACCGGTAGGTATCACTTTTAACTAATTACCGTAAATCTAACTTTAACCTTCGTAATACACTGTTTTTCTTCCTTTCTGAATTCCTACTCGCATGATTCCCTCCCTAGTATTTTCAAGAACATTTGTCGAGAAAAAAAGGGGGTAATTATGCGATAAAATACGGTATTTATGCAACCAAAAATGCCAAAAACATCAATTACGGTTGCTGTGCAAGTGCCACGTAAATATGATGTGTAGGGATTTTACTTTATTTGATTATGGAGCATCCTTATTGCAGTATCGCAGAAGTTGGCACTCCTGGATGTGACGGCCATCGCATCTACATCTACATAGATACTCTGCAAATCACATTTAAGTGCTTGGAAGAGGGTTCATTTACCACTTTCATAACTTTTCTCTACCGTTCCATTCTCTAATAGCGCGCGGGAAGAAAGAACACGTAAATCGTTCCGTTTTCGATCTGATTTCTCTTATTTTATTGGGATGGTCATGTCTCCCTAAGTAGGTGGGTGCTAGCAAGATATTTTCACATTCAGAACTAAAAGTCGGTGATTGAAACTTCGCAAACAGATCACGTCGCAATGAATAACGTCTTTCTTTTAATGATTTCCACCCCAATTCGTGCAACATTTCCGTGACGCTTCCCCCCCTCCCCCCGTAACTTGATAAAACAAAACGAGAAACGAGCTGCCCTTTTCTGAACCTTCTCATTGTCTTCCTTTCAATCCCACCTGGTGAGGTCCCACAAAGGGCAGGAGAGGACGCACAAGTGTGATGTAGGCAGTCTCTTTGGTGGAGCTGGTGCATCTTCGAAGCGTTCTGCCGATGAAACGTAACCTTTGGTTCGCCTTCCCCCCAAGATTTTCTATGTCTTATCTCCAGTCAAAGTTGTTCGTAATTGTAACTCCTAGGTATTTGGTAGAATTTACGACCTTAAGGTTTGACTGATTTATCGCCTAATTGAATTCTTTTAGTGGTCATGTGTATTACTTCCCACTTTTCGTTATTTAGTGTCAATTGCCAATTTTCGCACCGTCCAGAAATTTTGTCTAAATCGCTTTGCAGTTGCTTTTGATCCTCTGTTGACTTCACTAACCGATAAACGACAGCATCATCCGCGAACAGTCTAAGGGATGGCACTCCATCTGTCACAAGGCAACACGCCTCACAGCATACACTTTCGTGAATGTATTAGTCTCGTTGTGTACCCACATTGGAGCATCGCAGAGGTTGGCACCACTGGATGAGTCGGTGGATACCTGCAGCGGTAATTCCCCGCTTAGCTTCGCGGCGTGCGGCGCCCCCACTCCTGCGCGGCATACGTTCGGCGCGTTTTAAGCCCCACCTGCTTGAAATATCGAGCAGTGTGGCGCGTTTTAGAGGCACCCTCTCTCTTGTAATGTAATATTTTTTTCTTAGGAAAGATTTAACATGTTTTAGTTGTGTTTTTAACAAGTTTGTAAATGTTCTCCTCCTTTTAACGTCTGATGATGCACAGAAGAGGCGAAACGCGTCATGTTTGAATAAATAAAACGTCACGTTTATGCAACCAAGACTGTTGTTTGCCAAAAATATCAATTACGGTGGCTGTGCCAGCGCCACGTAAATATAGAGTTGAGTGATTTTACTTTATTCGATTATGGGGTAACCTCATTGCAGTATCTCAAATGTTGGCATTCCTGGATGTGAGGCCCACCAGATGATAGGTGGCACTTCGTCACAAGGCAACACGTCTTAGAGCATAGACTATAGTGAATGTATTTGTCTCGTGGTGTACCTACATTGGAGCATCGCAGAGGTTGGCACCACTGGATGAGTCGGTGGATACCTGCAGCGGTAATTCCCCGCTTAGCTTTGCGGCGCTCGCCATACGTTCGGCGCGTTTTAAGCCCCACCGGCGTGAAATATCGAGCAGTGTGGCGCGTTTTAGAGGCTCATGGCCCAACCTCGCAGTGGATGCTCCTTCCGGAGGACCGCCGCGACTGTCTGGGCCCGGCTGTTTATCTCGCACGCGCTATTCGTCCGAGGGAGCGACCGCGAGCAGATAGCGGCCGCAATACGTCTTGTGGCGCAAATAATCTGTCATCGCTTTTTTAGTGGCGTCTCCCCGCAGGCCGCGCCCGGTTCGCATCCGCTATTCGCCGCGCAGATTAGCGTGCTAAATATTTATAAGGTCATTGTGAACGGTGCGTTTGTGCGCTATCCTGACGTCGACGAGCTAAAGGGAGCCGTTTTGTTGCGTATCTGCGATCACAGCGCCGCGCAGCGGGAGGCGTGTGCACTGGCGTGTGCGCTTAAAACATCTGCGTGTGTGGGGGTGCGTTTGTTTGCTGCCGATGAATGTATGTGCGAGTCAATATTACTCTTCCACTTCATAACTGAATAAATTGTTTGTTCGGCAGAGAGTAACGCGTATGAAAGAGTGTGCGTGTAATCAACGCGGGTATCATCGGCGCTGCCGGTGCGTGTACTGTTCCGAACGGTGGCAACATTTTCGTTGGCGGCGCACAACGTTCGCCGACAACCGCTACCTTTGACGTATTTATGCTATCGATTTTAATAAAAATTCGCGGACCTGTTCCTGATAACCTATTAATGCGTGCAACGGTGCTCGACCGGTCTTTCACCGGGCATCGACGTTGTCAGACGGTACAGAGACAGAGAAAGAATTTATCGTACAGAGAGTTGGTTAAATAATATTTGGCATATGTATAATAATTTCACGTATGGTTAACTTATACGGGTAAGATTCATCGATTTTAGGCTACGAGTGATTAAATTCTGTTAAAGCAATAATAATTCGAGCTAGAATGAAACCACTCTGCATCGGAGTGTGCGCTAATATGAAACTTCGAGGCATATTAAAACTGTGTGACAGACCGGGATTCGAAATCAGGACCTGTGCCTTTGCGTGCAGTCGGAGCACCATGTATGTTATCTGCGCATGCCTCCCTGCCCGTCCTTACACACCTGGGCTCGAATCCCGGTCTAACACACAATTTTAATCTGCCAGGAAATTTCATATTGTGAGCTGTTTCTTTTGATTCAGACGCTTAATTCCATGACTTCTTACGCATGATGAACAACAGTAAGTAGTCTATTTAAATAAGGGACCGACCACCGACACGGAGAGGCTTAATAAAGTTCCGGTGAACACGCGCGCAGCTATCATACGTCGATCGTGACGTAAGAAATTACCACTGAGCACTCTGCAATACCCTCAAATAATTTCTGATCGCTAGTACCACAGCATGTCACTTTACGTGAGCGACAGAATGTTCTATAGTACAGTAAAATTGAATTTATTAATTAGGAAGCGCGCACTATTTTGATGTTTCTAAATCTGGATGGGCAAGGGATAGACATCGTACACTACTTCCCCTAAGCTCTCCGCCCATTACTTCGTCCCAATTGTAAGCGTATTTCTTACCTTTCTTTTTGTCCTGTTACGCCTTCCACTGCATTAGCTAGTTGAAAACCTGGCCTTGCTTAGGTATTAATTTCTACCAATATCCTCTCAGTCAATTTACCCCTCTCTCCCCTGGCTATTTCTTACTGCTCCTCTGTCTAGCTCTGCTTCCTCAACCGCCTCATTCTCTTCCTTTTCTCTCGCTCCTCTTCTTTCACCTCCTCCATTCTTGCTCCTCGTCCTATTCCCCCTCATAACCACCAATCAAAATGTTCAAATGTTTGTAAATCTATCGGCCCAAACTGCGTGGTCATCAGTCCGAAGCTTACAAACTACTTAAACCTAGGTAAACTAACCTAAGGACAACACACACACCCATGCCCAGGGAGGACTCGAACCTCCACGGCTCAGTTTTACAGGAGACACCCATTAACCACCCATCCATTCTCTCCCAATACCTATTTAACCTCCCACACACTCTATACCACTCTCCTCCTTCCCGCTTTCTCTGTTTATTGCCTCCTTGTCCGACGTATCAAAAGTTATATAAATCTGGAGGTCGACCAAATGGTGTCGAACTCTGAAATAAGTTAATCTCCGCCACGCAGCGCGCAAAATATTACCTAGTCATTGATGTTTCTCTTATTTTGAAGTTCAAGTGTGCAAAATTTCAGTAAGATCAGAATAAAACACAGGTGGGATCGAAGTTTGTTGTAAAGTATCCTTTGGCAGGAACTGCAAGAAATCTAGGCAATGCTTTCCTATTGATTTTAAAGTCAAATGTACAAAATTTTACCTCATTCGGTTGAACGAAACGTCAGCGTCTAAAGTACGAAGTATCATGGCTCAAACAAAGGTGCAAATTCACATTTTTTCGATTTTCCAACTGTTGCTTTCGAAATTCGCTATTTTCTATAAACCACCCCTGTATTTGAGCGAACAAAACAAGATTATTTAAATCGATCAAACTATTGCAGGGCTTTAGCGAAATTGATAAAAAACTAATTTCATTTAATATTAACAAATAGGAATAAATAAATAATAAGACTGAGTGAGAAAAATTCTAATATTTTCATTCCATATTGAAGGATGGGTGTATCTAAAGAACGCTTTGAAGTGATATTAAGTAGACGAGAAGAATGGTCTTATCGCGAAATTGCAGAAGAACGTAACCTTCGACAGGAACCCCAACCAATTTTTTTTTATTTATTATTATGGATATACAGACACATTTTTTCCTTTTCTCTTTTTCTTTCTTCGGGAAAGAAATCGCCATGTTTAAAGAAACAAAGACTGCCAAACAATATGTCCTGACGACGTTTATGCTTGCCCAAAGAAATCATTTTCACGGTCATCCATGGATTTTGGGATTTCAGGATCGACCACCCACAAAATTTTCGCAGAGGAGGTTTGAACTGCAAAAGTTACACTTACTGCATTACTTCAATAAATAGTATGAATGGTTTGCAGATAAACTGGATGAAAATATTAATTTACTAAAGACTGTGTTAATCAGTGATGGTGTGTTGTGATCTCTAAAAAGCACACAAGACTGATGTAATATTTTACAATATTTATTGATTTTCACAAATACGTTTTCGACTGTTATGCCATCATCAGGTACAAAGAAAACAGTAAACAAATGTTTTGGCAAATATTTTACAAAATGTGGATCAAAGAATTACATAAATAGGTGAAAAATACAAGCATTGTAGGAAGCTGTACGAAGAAGTGGTGCTAAATTATTAAGTATTGTACTAAGTAAATAAAAAAGGTATGCAACAATTTGAAAGAAGTAATTACTTGGTAACTGTTACAAAAGTAAGCGACAGTTTGGCAAAAAATTAATTACATTGTTTCTTTGCGCAAAAGGAGGTCACATGGAACAATTTAGTGACTTGGCTAAAAATTTGGAAAGAGGTGATATATGAATGTGGGTCAATCAAAAAACTATTATGAATCAAGTACAATAATTATATACACCGACGACGTTTTTGGTACAAGGTCCCAAAAGGTGACGGAACAGGTAAATTATTCAAACAGTTCGGTAGGCCCATTGGTCAACTATACATATTTTAATTAACTTCCAATAAAACATTTCCATTTCAAGGTGTTCATAAGTACAGTTTACCAATGGGCCTACCGAACTGTTTGAATAATTTACCTGTTCCTTCACCTTTTGAGAACTTGTACCAAAAACAATGTCTGTGAATAACCATTGTTTCTGTTTTGTAATAGTTTTACGATTGAAACACATTTATTTATTAGCTCTTCCAAAATTTATATACAAGTCACTATAATTGTTCCATGTGACTTTGTTCTTCGCAAACAAACAATGTAATTAATTCTTTGTCAAACCGTCGCTTAATTCTGTAACAGTTATCATGTAGTTAATTCTTTCAAATTGTCGCATACATTATTTAGCTACTTAATACAATACTTAATAATTTCGCAGCACTTCTTCGTACTCCGTAGATTATGTTTATCTTTCACCTATATATGTAATTATTTGATGCACATATTGTACAATCGTTGCCATAACATTTGGTTACAGTAACCTTTGTACCTGATGATGGCGTAACAGCCGAAAACTAATATGAAAAATCATGTCCTGTGCTTTCTAGTGATCATGTATGAAATACACTCCTGGCCATTAACATGGCTACACCACGAAGATGACGTGCTATAGACGGGAAATTTAACCCTCAGGAAGAAGATCCTGTGATATGCAAATTATTAGCTTTTAAGAGCATTCACATCTACAACGTGCTGACATGAGAAAGTTTCCATCCGATTTCTCATGCACAAGAAGCAGTTGACCGGCGTTGCCTGGTAAAACTTTATTGTGATGCTTAGTGTAAGGAGGATTGTAGCCTATCGCGATTGCGGTTTACCGTATCGCGACATTGCTGCTTGTGTTGGTCGTGATCCAGCAACTGTTAGCAGATTATGGAATCAATGGGTTTAGGTGGGCAATACGGAACGCCGTGCTGGATCCCAACGGCCTCGTATCACAAGCAGTCGAGATGACAGGCATCCTATCGGCATGGCTGTAACGGATCGTGCAGCCACGTCTCGATCCCTGATTCAACAGATGGTGGACGTTTACAAGACAACAACCATCTGCACGATCAGTTAGACGACGTTTGCAGTAACATGGACTATCAGCTCGGAGACCACGGCTGCGGCTACTTTTGACGCTGCATCACAGTCAGAAGCGTCTGCGATGGTGTACGCAACGACGAACCTCGGTGTACGACTGGCAAAACGTCATTTTTCTCGGATGAATCCAGGTTGTGTTTGCAGCATCATGATGGTCGCATCCGTGTTTGGTGACATCTCAGTGAACGCACATTGGACGCGTGTATCTGTGATCGCCATACTGACGTATCACCCGGCGTGATGGGATGGGGTGACACTGGTTACACGTCTCGGTCACCTTTTGTTCGCATCGACGGCACTTTGAACAGCGGCCGTTACATTTCAGATGTGTTACGACCCGTGGCTCTACCCTTTATTCGATCCGTGCGAAATCCTACATTTCAGCAGGATAATGCACGGCCGCATGTTGCAGGTCCTGTACGGCCTTTCTGGATACGTAAAATGTCCGACTACTGCCCTGGCCAGAACATTCTCCAGATCTCTGACGAATTGAATATGTCTGGTCAATGGTGGCTGAGCAACTAACTCGTCACAATACGGCAGTCACTACCCTTGATGAACGGTGGTATCGTGTTGAAGCTGTATGGGCATCTGTTCCTGTACACGCCATCCAAGCTCTTTTGGATTCAATGCCCAGGCGTATCAAGGCTGTTATTACGGCAGAGGTGGTTGTTCTGGGTACTGATGTCTCGGATCTAAGCACCTAAATTGCGTAAAAATGTAATCACGAGTCAGTTTCAGTATAACATATTTGTCCAATGTATACCCGTTTATCATCTGCATTTCTTTTTATAAAATCAAAGTTGTGAATATTGCTATAGCACACACCACATGGTCCTTGGTGACATTGCAAAATAAATAAATGAAATAAAGGGTGCCACCAATTGAAAAGTATGTAATTCACAATGGGAGAAAGATATTAAAAGTGATGGTACGCGAATGGATAACTTTGAGGCATAGACTCGTTGATCTACGACCGTTTTGTGGAAGCAAGACAGCAATATCAGCAAGTCACGACAAGAAATTTAAAGGAATGGGCATTGGTGGCAGCTGCACAATTCGTCGATTACAATTTCAAGGCGTCTGATTGATGGGTCGCTGAATGCGAACAGAAGCATAGAATTTCACAACGCAAGATTACGAAACTGGTTTCGAAAAAAGAAACGGCGTCAATGGTGGACATCCATGCGTCTGCGGAGATCTTTCGTCGGCAGACGTGCCGTTTAATTCCTCAGTACCATGATGATTATGTTATGAATACCTACCAAAAAGGTAAATACATGTTTTCTGCGTACAAAATGTTTTTAACGGATGTAAAATATATCAATTCAAATTTAATTAGCGAAAGAGATATTTACATATACATTCGAACATTGTTTAATATAAAAATACTATTGCTTCAGGATGCCAATATCAATCTGTTTCAACACGACTCTCACTGAAAAAGGGAGTAAAACAGTTTTCGTAAAAAAGTCGGATTTGTATTACGGGACGCATTCGTACACCGCACAATATTCAATAACATTGTCCGGAAAACTGCTCCCACATGTCTTCATATGCTTACAAGTAGCCACCGGTCATTTCGGACCTCGTATTCACAAATTAATAGATGGCTATGCCAATACTTATAAGAACGTCGTCGTAACATCATCGAAGTCCGGAATTCATCGATTTTCTGCGGAAATGTTTAAAATCCTGCGTCGGGGAGAATAAAATTTTACTTCTCATTGACTCTTGAGGAGGTCAAACGAATCCGGAGATACATGATGCAGTTTTTCAAGATGACGAACATATGCCAAATTGGTCTGTAAAAGTCATACCTTCAAACTGCACTTTCTTGATGCAACCTTGTGATGTTTACTTTTACAGGCAAGTTAAAAATTTCATAAAGCGCTTGCAAAATTGCAGCGTATTGTTACAGGAGAATCGTAAAATTAATTCCCGGGAAGATTGTATAAAAATTCATTCTATACTTCATCATCAATTATCGTCACCAATATTCCGAGACATGATTCAACATGCCTTGTTTCCCTCAGCACTATCATAAACTCGAAACACTTTCGTAAATGTTAAGGGGGCATATGTTTATACAGATTTATTGCAAACGCCCTGTGAGTGTAAAAAATCCGCTTTTACACATTGCGCAAAATTTCTCAAAAATGATTGCTATACATTTTGTATAGGTTATTGGACCGTCTTTTCAACTGTAAATTAGTCTTCTTGAGACCAGACGCGTTTCGCTTTATTCTAATGCATCTTCAGTGGTCAGCTGTACAAGAAATGGTTTGTTTTACGTTATTTGCTTGAGTTTTTACTAAATTCGATAAGTAATAGTTCTCATGAAATTGGATTGTTTTGATTATGAATAAATTGGACTATTAATATTACTAACGAATTTTTTATGTTTTCGTCTTCATGTAACACATTGTCTCTTCCTGCCACTGCTTATATTTACACTATTTGCACTTTTTTACAGTAACATTTCTTACGAAAGTTTTTTTGAAAAATAGCCATTTTTGTGGCCTGGCAGACTATATGTCTTTTGTTTTGTTTGTTTATTGTCTGTGTGTGTGTGTTCTTTGTTTTCGAGTTCTTTGGTTCGTGCTGTGAGGTGTGTTTTGTTTCGTTTCTGTCACAACAGGCGTCTGCTAGCAAGTTTGTGTGTCATGTTCTAACTGTATTGTGTGCTTGTAAATATGATTTTAGTTCAACTAGTGACTCTCTCTTTCTATGTGTGTGTGTGTGTGTGTGTGTGTGTGTGTGTGTGTGTGTGTGTGAGAGAGAGAGAGAGAGAGAGAGAGAGAGAGAGAGAGGGTGGGAGAGAGAGACGGGGGGGGGGGAGGGAGGGAGAGACATTCCCATTTTCTGCATGTGTTAATGTGTGGGTAGGGATTTGTTGTTGTTATTGTTGTCTTATGTGGTCGTATTGTGTGGTGGTTTTGAGGGAGGGGAAGGTTTGTCTTTGTCTACTATATGTTTTAATAGTTTAAATAATGTTTGGTTGCTGATATTTACTTGGTCATTTAATATGTGTTTCTTTTCTATTAATGCTTTTTGAATTTGGAAATTCTCTTGGAGGGTCAGGAGGTATTTCTTATTGATAAATGTGACTATTTGCATGTCGGTTTCTGTGGTGGTAGGATAGTAGTTTTCTTGCCTAAGGTGTTCTGCAAATGGTGAATGTCTGTTGCCATATTTCCATGATCGTTTGTGTTCTTTATATCGTGTTTCAAATGTCCTGCTAGTCTGGCCTAAGTATAGAGCATCACAACTGTTACATTTGAGATGGTAAATTCCAGACTATTGGAAGATGTCAGTGTATTCTGTTTTTATTAGACATTTCTGTAATGAGTTATGGCTTTGATATGCTATTTTGATATCTTGTTTGTTGAGGATGTTTCCAATTCTGTGTGTCAGTTTATTTCCGTACGTACGTGTGTACCAGTTTGTTTGTTGACTTTCTGTGTTATGTCTTTCATTTATGTTGTTGTTGTTTTTTTTTTGGGGGGGGGGGGAGTTGTGAGTGTTATGAGCCCTTGGATTTGGGTGTTTTGTTTCTTTATTTTGTTTTGGATTCTTTTATTCAATTTCGTAATGAGAGTTTCTTGGTATCCATTACTCTTTGCTATCTGAATTATTATGTCCAGCTCCATGTTGTAATTGTGTTTGTCTAGTGATACAGTGGTACTGTGTTTAATTTGAATAACATGTATCTCAGGGCTGGTTCCTTTTGGGCCTGTGGGTGGTTATAAGACTGGTGTAATATTATGTCTGAAGCAGTACTCTTTCTGTACATGCTGAATGAGTGTGAGTTATTTTTCTTTGTGATGGATATGTCCAGGAAATTGATTTGGCCTGCTTCTCCCATCTCTAGAGTGAACTTTATGTTCATATGTATTGCATTTAACTCTGTGTGTAGTTGGTATATTTTATTTTCTGGTTCATCTATCAAGCAGAGGATATCATCCATATATCTGCACCAGTATATTATATATATATTATATATATATATACTATTTCTTCAAATATTCTTTTTTCTATTTTGTTCATGAAAATATTTGCTAACTTCCCTGAAATTGGAGATCCCATTATTAGCCTTTCTGCTTGTAGGTAAAACTCTTTATTGAATTCAAAATAATTTTGTTCTGTGATGAGGTGTGGGAGTGTACTTATCTCTGTTTTGTGTTCTTGTGAATACTGATTGGAGGTCACTAGGTCTTGTTTTATTATTGTGATTGTTTCTTTGACTGGGATTGTGGAGTACATGTTTTCAAAATCAAATGATATCAACATAGCTGTGTCAGGTATATATAAGATTTTTATGTTGTTTATTAGTTCCACTGTGTTTTTGATTGTTCTGTCATTATGTGCTTTATATTGTTGTGTGAGCACATTTAGCATATGTCTGGCAAGGGTGTATGTAGGTGCTCTTCTGTAATTTACAATTGCTCTCATTGTGTTATTTATTTTGTGAAGCTTTGATTTGTCTTTGTCTACTATATGTTTTATTAGTTTAAATAATGTTTGGTTGCTGATGTTTACTTGGTCATTTAATATGTGTTTCTTTTCTATTAATGCTTTTGAATTTGGAAATTCTCTTGGAGGGTCTGGAGGTGTTTCTTATTGATAAATGTGACTATTTGCATGACGGTTTCTGTGGCGGTAGGATAGTAGTTTTCTTGCCTAAGGTGTTCTGCAAATGTTGAATGTCTGTTGCCATATTTCCATGATCGTTTGTGTTCTTTATATCGTGTTTCAAATGTCCTGCTAGTCTGGCCTAAGTATAGAGCATCACAACTGTTACATTTGAGATGGTAAATTCCGAGACTATTGGAAGATGTCAGTGTATTCTGTTTTTATTAGACATTTCTGTAATGAGTTATGGCTTTGATATGCTATTTTGATATCTTGTTTGTTGAGGATGTTTCCAATTCTGTGTGTCAGTTTATTTCCGTACGTACGTGTGTACCAGTTTGTTTGTTGACTTTCTGTGTTATGTCTTTCATTTGTGTCGTTGTTGTGTTTTTTTTTTTGGGGGGGGGGGGGGGGTAGTTGTGAGTGTTATGAGCCCTTGGGTTTGAGTGTTTTTAAGTCAGACCCAACAAACAGATTCCATACAAAAATTAAAAATACACTAACAACTATAGAAGACACACTGGATGACAAAGAAATAGCTCGTATGACACGTTTTTTAACACAAACCTACGTTTTTTTAAAAAGGAACCCCGTTAGTTTTGTTAGCACATCTGAACATATGAACAAATACTTAATCAGTGCCGTTTGTTGCATTGTAAAATGTTAATTACATCCGGAGATATTGTAACCTAAAGTTGACGCTTGAGTACCACTCCTCCGCTGTTCGATCGTGTTTATCGGAGAGCACCGAATTAAGTAGGGATCCAAAGGGAACGGTGATGTACAAATGTTCAAATGTTTGTATAGCTTATGGGACTTAACTACGGGGTTATCAGTCCCTAAACTTACAAACTACTTATGAACTAGCTAATCCTAAGGACGGCACAAATATCCATGCCCGAGGGGGGATTCGAACCCCCGACCGTAGTGGCCGTGCAGACCGTGACTGGAGCGCCTCAGTCCCCTCGGCCACCGCGGCCGGCAACAGTGATGTACTACCTTAGGTACAGAAGAGACTAGAACAGCACATTACGTCCACATGCTAACACCTTTATTGGGCTTTTTCACTGACGCACATGTACATTACCATGAGGGGTGAGGTACACATAGACACGTGGTTTCCGTTTTCAGTTACGACATTCATTACGCCATAGATTGCCGTTGTACGCAGCAAATGGTGGCCACCACTTTGAACATCTATTGGCCTGACATGTCAGGACATACACTATTCCACTCCGTAATTGCAAACGGAAACCACGTGTGAACGTGTACCTCACCCCTCATGGTAATGTACATGTGAGTCAGTGAAAAAGCCCAATAAAGGTGTTAGCATGTGGACGTAATGTGCTGTTCTAGTCTCTTCTGTACCTAAGGTAAATCACCGTTCCCTTTGGATCCCTTCTTAATTCGGTGCTCTCCGATACACACGATCGAACAGCTGAGGAGTGATACTCAAGCGTCAACTTTAGGTTGCAATATTAACATTTTACAATGCAACAAACGGCACTGATTACGTATTTGTTCATATGTTCGGATGTGCTAACAAAACTAACGGGGTTCCATTAAAAAAACGTAGGTTTGTGTTAAAAAACATACTTCCGAGAATTTTTTTATGGTTTGTATTAACCAATTACACTAGTCCCTCTCCTAACGTTCGGTCTGTGGAATCGGTTCGTCAGTATTTGATGTGGTTTACGAAATATATCCAGTGGTAATGTTAGGTGAGTCACCCTATATAGCTTTCACACCGATGATTCCGACACCGAGCAAGTGGTGCCGCCTGGGGCCTCCCTCGCCGCGCTGCCCTCTAGTGGGACAATTTGCAGGCGGCAGCGCCGAGAGCGCCTCTCCAGGAGGTGCTGGCCGCGTTAATTGCGGCGCATTAAATCCTTCTGGAGGCCGACGAGTGGATCCGCCGACCCTCGGTGGCCGTCGCCTACGCTGGTTAACGTGGCCTACTTTGCGACAGACGCCCTCTGAACCGGTTACCTGCAACGCCGTTACTGCCATCTGGCTACAGTCCTCAGCTTGCGTAGCTTCATCTCGGAGTTTACGACAGTAATTCCGTAACTGTAGGGTTGCTTAGTTTTGGATAATCCATTTATTACAAGGCGGTAATGTTATTCGTTAGAAGCAGTAGCCCCTACACCTACATCCGCAAGCCACCTAACGGTGTAACACTGAATTCCTCTTATTCCAAATCAAATGTTCAAATCTTTGTAAACATATCGCTACTAGGGTAAACCAACTTAAGGACAACACCCATGCCCTGGGGGGGAGGGGGGGGGGGCTCGAAACCCCGACGGCGAATGACCGCGCGAACACAAAATTCCTAAACGTTAGGTGGGCTATATTTGGTTCACGTACCTTAAAGACAACAAGGTGAGAAGATTAGCTGGCCGCGGTGGCCGAGGGGACTGGGGCGCTCCAGTCACGGTCTACACGGCCACTACGATCGGGGGTTCGAATCCCCCCTCGGGCATGGATATTTGTGCCGTCCTTAGGATCAGCTAGTTCATAAGTAGTTTGTAAGTTTAGGGACTGATGACCCCGTTGTTAAGTCCCATAGACTCTACAAACATTTGAACATTTGAGAAGATTATTGCCTTTTCTAACAGTTCCTTTTTTTCAGATAATCACATTCGTCATTGAGCAATGGTTTGTAGAAGAGAGTGTCCGTGCGAATTCTATTCAAAGTAGAAACATAAAATCTCTGGGCTACATTTTGCGGAATCTTTTAGTACGCTATCAATTTCATCCATATTTTAAAAAATCCTAAACTTCATTGGAATTACTTGCTTTAATGATTAAAAGACGATTTAGTATATTATATGAATGACGTATGAATTAAAGGTTTACATATGTATTTGTGTATGTTTATTTATCTCGTATAGGAGAAGAGAAAAAAAGCTAGTTAGCCGTATGATTATTTTGTTCGATGTGCTATGCCGACATCTTCCGGTCCTACACATTTTACAATCTCCTCATGTTTCTACAAACAGTAGTTCAAAATTTTGATCATGCTTACTTTCAGAGTTAGCAGAAACAAGGAACCGATGATTAGCTGTAGTGATATTGGTGTGGGTGGCAAAACCAAAACTTTACTGTGTTCTTGTTCTTATTTCGTCCCTCTCAGTAATCACTGCCAAAATCTATCTCTGTAATACTGGGGGACAATTATTGTATGTAATTGAGTAAACATGACTGGTATTGTCTGGTACTCTCTTCAACCTTCATTTTGAAACCGAGCGAGGTGCTGCAATGGTAACACATCGGACTCGTATTTGGGAGGACGGTGGTTCAAATCCAACTCCAGCCATTCAGAGTTAGGTTCTCCGTGATTTCTCTCAATAACTCCAGGCAAATACCGGGCACTGACGATTTCTTCTTTCTCCATCCTTACCCAAATACTCCGTAATGACTACGCTGTCGAAGAATCATTAAACCATCTTCCTTCCTTATTCTACGCAGTCCTGTGTATTTCATATTTTGACAAAGTGCAAATGTTGCACTTTCTGTATAACATCCATCTTTACGAAAACATGGCCACATTGTAAATTACATACGACCAGAATATAATGGCATAGCACATCGAAACATGTCGTAAATCAATCATATTGCAATGTTGGCTTCTTTTTTCCTTTCGGAGATTGTTTAACATACTCAAATACATATGTAAATTTTTATTTCATAAGACATTCCATTAATACACTAAATGAAGTGTGTTTCTTATCTTTCCACGCCTGTGGTTCTTTAGACAATACAAATAACGAAGAAAACAATATATTCGTTGACCTCATTGTTACGTTTATGTCTAATGTAAGCTACTCGTATTTTACCCATACGAGCTTTCTTTTAGCTCACCGATATTATTTTTAATCGTGCATTTATTTCACGTGCGATACAGAAATACACACAGATTATTCACGAGACTTGAAATACGTTAAATTATTCACAAACGTGAAAATTACGGCCATTTCGAGGAAAAATTTACATACAAAATATGGAACTGTTCGTTTACCGACAACTGAAATTCCATTGCTGTTAGAAAATTATTTCTAACTCATTAAATGCATCTGCAATGTAAATGCTGCTCTCCGATACAGAAAAAAATTAGTTCTTCCTATTATGCTGTCGAGAATAATTTAATATCAACAACAGAGTGTCTGACTTAATAAAATATACTGTTGAGCGTAATTTCATAATAAAATGTACTGTTGAGCGTAAATTTCACTTCATTTATCCATATAGTTGATGATTTTAATGTAAACGTTATCGAATACAGTGTCCATCACCATAATGTGTAACGTTTATTCCCGTTTAATATAAGCGCTGTACAATTGCTATCTCTGACAGGGCGACAAATTTAGAACAGAAGAAGCCCGTTAAATTAGAAAAAAAAAATGTTTTGGGAAAAGAGTATAAAACTAAGAAATGAGGTACATTATATGAAAATTTAACGCACCTTTGAGTGGTTTTGGAGTAAAGCAAGCAAAGTGCTACAAATGTTTGTCTAATCTGTCTTGCATCTTACTTTTAGACGAATCATTAGTAAATACCCAAATGAATCGAACGTACTCGTATAGAACTATTTCCAATGTGTGATTACCCTACAGTTAACGTAAGAAATATTTACTTTCAGGTCGTAATCCAAAACTCTGCAAATGTTTTCGAATAGTGATGAAAGTTTTCTTTATTGAATACTGGATTCCGAGTTGGATTTAAACTAAATGAAAGCAGATAACCTTCAATACGGTTCCTTATATTAATTTATCAATTGTTTTAAAATGATGGTAAAATTTTAGATATTGATAAAAATTTATTTGAAAATGACTTGAAAGTTTGTCATCCTTTTTTTATGAAGGTCCTTGCTTTACAGATCTACGTCCGGTTTCACGTCCTTAAAAACTCATATTCAGGTGTTACTGCATTAAAACGACAAAAACTATAATTAAAACTACAGAAATAACAAAGTGATAAACATGACAGGTATTGAACTAAATTATACTTATAATTTCTTCATATGAAAATTCATTACGGAGTCTATTTGCTTTCATCTGGAATCTGATTAAAATTTCATTAAATAGGCCCGGATATATGGAACTAGTCCGACTGAAATTATCACTATCATTCAGAATGAAAAGCAGGGACGTTAGAATGTAAGACAAATAGGCGTCTAATTTTTTATTACTGTATTGACCATGAAACCTAAGGATAGAGAGAGACACGTTAGAATTTGTGGCCGCGATCGAATATAGATAGTATGATGTAATGGAGGTGGTGGGGGGGTCACTGATTCGAGTTGACAAAGTAGAAGTAATCATTAGGATGTGGGGGCATTGTTGTTGTTGTTGTGGTCTTCAGTCCAGAGACTGGTTTGATGCAGCTCTCCACCCTACTCTATCCTGAGCAAGCCGTTTCATCTCCTCATAAGAACGACAACCCACATCCACTTGAATCTGCTTACTATACGCGTCTCTTGGTCTCCCTCTGCGATTTTTACCCCACACACTTCCCTCCAACGCTAAATTCACAATTCCTTGATGTCTAAGAATGTGTCCTACCAACCTATCCCTTCTTTTAGTCAAGGTATGCCAGAAATTTCTTTTCTCCCCAATTCGGTTCAGTACCTCCTCATTAGTTACGCGATCCACCCACCTAATCTTCAGCATTCTTCTGTAGCACCACATTTCAAAAGCCTCTATCCTCTTTCTGTCCACACTGCTTATCGTCCATGTTTCACTCCCATACAAGGCAACACTCCATACAAATGCCTTCAGAAAGGACTTCCTTAGGCTTAAATCAATATTCGATGTTAACAAATTTCTCTTTTTCAAAAACGCCTTTCTACCCATTGCCATTCTGCATTTTATATCCTCTGTACTGCGACCATCATTTGTTATTTTACTGCCCAAGTAACAAAACTCATCTACCTCCTTTATTGTTTCGTTACCTAATCTAATTCGTTCAGCATCACCTGATTTTCTTACACTGCACTCCATTACCCTAGTTTTACTCTTGTTAATGTTCATCTTATATGCACCTTTCAGCACACTGTCCATTCCGTTCAATTGCTCTTCCAGGTCCTTTGCTGTATCTGACAGAATTACTATGTCGTCGGCAAAACGCAATGTTTTTAATTCTTCACCCTGAACTTTAATTCCTTCTCCAAATTTCTCCTTGCATTCCTTTATAGCTTGCTCAATGTACAAATTGAACAACATTGGGGAAAGGCTACAACCCTGTCTTACTCCCTTTCCAACCACTGCATCCCTTTCATGCCCTTCAACTCTGACAACCGCTGTCTGGTTTTTGTACAAGTTGTAAATAACCTTACGCTCCCTATATTTTACTCCTGCTTGCTTCAGAACTTTAAAGAGTTTATTCCAATCAACATTGTCAAAAGCCTTCTCCAAATCTACAAAAGCTAGAAATGTTGGTTTGTCTTTTCTTAATCTATCTTCTAGGATAAGCCGTAAAGTGAGTATTGCCTCCCGTGTTCCTACATTTCTCCTGAACCCAAACTGATCTTCCCCGAGGTCGGCTTCTACCAGCTTTTCCATCCTTCTGTATATAATTCGTGTTAATATTTTGCAACCATGACTTATTAAACTGATGGTTCTGTAGTTTTCACACCTGTCTGCACCCGCTTTCTTTGGAATGGGGATTATTACATTTTTCTTAAAGTCTGAGGGTATTTCGCCTGTCTCATACATCCTAGACACCAGTTCAAATAGTTTTGTCATGGCTGGCTCTCCCAGAGACTTCAGTAGCTCTGACGGGATATCATCTACTCCAGGGGCCTTGTTTCGACTTAGATCTTTCAGTGCTCTGTCAAATTCATCTCTCAGTATAGTATCTCCTATTTCATCATCATCTACATCCTCTTCCCTTCCTACAATAGTGTCTCGAAGTTCATTTCCTTTGTAGAGCCCCTCTATATACTCTTTCCACCTTTCAGCTTTCCCTTCTTTGCTGAGAACTGGTTTTCCATCAGTGTCCTTGATTATGGGGGCATTATAATTCATTAAAAACACTTACTAGTAGGCCGCCAATCAAGTGAAGGTGTTCAGTGGAAGAAATAAAATTGACTTTATTGAATCATTCATTATGCTGTGGTAGACCTATGTAAATATGAAAGGTTATAATGTGAGAGCCGGCCGCAGTGGCCGAGCGATCTGCGGCGCGCCAGTCACAGTCTGCACGGCCGCTACGGTCGGGGCTTCGAATCCCCCCTCGGGCATGGATGTTTGTGTCATCTTCAGTATAAGGTAGTTCATAAGTAATTTGTAAGTTTAGGGACTGATGACCCCGCATTTAAGTCCCTTAAGCTCTACAAACATTTGAATATAATGTGAGGCGGCGAAGTGAATTGATCGCAAGTGATAGCGCGGCGTCACATAGGAAGACATACGGTAATTACGGAAGCGCAGTATAGTACGGTACCCAGACGATCGTAATCAGGGAAAACGACGGGAAGTTGGGGGTTGTATTACAAAAAAAGTATCAATAGTATCATTCAGTAGGTTAGGAACAAAGAGAGCGGAATAATATTTTCGGCCTTAATAATCACTGTAGATAGTTAATAAAACATTTTGAAAAAGTGAAACCGGTCATGATTGCGTAAAAAAAAAAAAAAAAAAAAAAAAAAAAAAAAAAAAAAAAAAAAAAAAAAAAAAAAAAACTGACGCGGCTCTAGAATTTAATAATTGCTATTTTAAATGTCACCATTTTATCATAAATGACATAAATGATAAATTCATATAGGCGGATACCACAATTTCAAAATAGTCTCTGTAACATTCTGTGCTTTAACATGTTTGTTGGTACCACTGACAGTGCAAAAACTTCAAGATATTTTTAAATTTTTTATACATATTTATATCATAGGTAATACGAGGTACGCCGAGAAAGTAAGTTCCGTTTGGTAATATAAAATAAACGTGTACAGATGCAGAAAAAACTTCTAATCTGCTTTTCTACATAGCTTCCGAAATTTTGTAGGCACTTGTCATAGCGTGGCACAAGTTTCTGTATGCCTTCTTCATAGAAGTTTGCCGCCTGTGTATTCAGCCATGTGGTAGCATGTCCTTTCAGCTCGTCATCATCGTTGAAATGTTGACTACGAAGGACAGATTTTTAGGTGTAAGAAGAGGTGAAAGTGGCTAGGAGAGAGGCCCGGGCTGTACGGATGATGATCAAACACGTCCCAGTGAAATTCCCGTAAGAGTTGTTTGGTCACATTCGCCACATGAGGTCGGGCACTATCGTGGAAACAAACACCACCTTTTGATGGAAGTCCTCTTCTTACACCTAAAATTTGTCCTGTCAATACTTCGACGATGACGAACTGAAAGAACATGCTACCACATGGCTGAATACACAGGCGGCAACCTTCTATGAAGAAGGCATACCGAAACTTGTGCCACGCTATGACAAGTGCCTACAAAATTTCGGTAGCTATGTAGAAAAGTAGTTTAACAGATGTAGATTTTTGTACAATAAATATTTTTTCTGTATCTGTACACGTTTGTTTTATATAACCAAATTTAACTTACTTTCTGGACGTACTTCGTATGTAATTAACGAGATATAAGCCCAAAAGGTTTTGATTCACGAAAAAATCGCTCCATCACGCATATGTTTGCGATTTATTACGTCTTTAGTACTATTTACTAGATATTTTGCAGACATTGTGCACGTGTACCAGTAAATACTTTCATATTTTATGACAATGCGACACTCATTTCAGGAGACGTCAGAAACAATGAATTGTTTGAACGTCTTTCCCAATCTGCACGATGATGTAATTATTATGTCTTTACTACCAACTCCATTCTCAACTACAAACAATTACGTTATAGGTTACGGTATGACCCTGGAAAATTATATTATTGTACGGAACGTAGTTCAGAAGATATGAGTCATCAGGACTGAGCTGCATGGAAATGATATACTGTGCGGTACAAGCGGATAGGAGAAGGAACTGGACCAGAAGTCGTTTTCTCGGCGAACCAGAGCGAGTGCAACACGAAAAAAACCGCGAGGTTGCTGGTGGAGATAACTGTAGATGGAAATGTAGAGATTAGGAAATCAACAGATGAAATTAAAATATTCCGGTCTATTGTACCGTAGTCAGTTGAAATTATTATTGAAGCCGAACGTTCCGTACCCTCTGCCGAGGACATTTTCAAGGTTCTCTAGATGTTTGAATCACGCCATAGTATGCTACTTACTCTAGCCAAATTCCGTTTTTACGTTCTTTAGAACATTTGTGACGTCACATGTATTGAATGTTTCACCGGCATTCGGCGTTGCCGGTTACCACCGCTCTCTGAAGAATGGGTATTCGTCTACTGAGATAATGAGAGCGCTAAGGTAGCCACTTAAAAATCATTGAGAAGTACAAGCACCAATGAATTGTTAATACTTTCTGCCTTTCATTAAGGACGTTACCAGTCGCATAGGAAAATTCTTGACAAAACTGGGCATCGTCGTAATATACATACGTTGACGTCGGATACATGTCTTAAATTGGCAAAAGGCAGAAATTTACAGAAATCCGTGTAATTGTGGGGACGTGTACGTATGTACCGTAAATAAAACAGTTAATACGGCTAGAGGAGCACAAGGGCAACTGTAGAAGGTGACAGAGAAACAGAGCAGATGTTGCGAGACTTGCTTTGCAGCAAGGAGACCACCGTATTCAATTTTATAGAACTCACATACTAGCAACTACAAGCAGGTGGACTCCCATATAAGGCTGTACAGAGAGACCACTGACATCGTTAAACACCTAAATATTTTCGAAAGGAAGGAGGGCGTCAGACTGAACGACATCTGTACTCCGCTGCTGAAGAATAGGTATACCAGTCTTCCACCACGGGGCGATAGCAGCAACAAATGACGGCAACTGACAACGGCAAATGCCGCGCCAATATACGAAACATGTGACATCATGCGTCGGTACGAGGGCTCACGGAAATGTAATTCGGCTTCAATCAGTAGCGAGCCAGGGTGTGATTCGATACATCCAAAGAAGCTACGATGCCCCTTGACACTGTCAAAAAAACGTTTGTTTCAAACATCCATCATATCAAGGCAAAACAGTTCGGAATATTTCACTAATTACATCATTTTCAGGCGTGAAATTTTAAATCTTCTGTCATCGTCATTTAATACTGATTATGTTCAGTCTGCAGAACTGTCCTCCTTATAAAATTTCTATCGAACATTGATGTCTCGTCTGGTTTTACGCCTACTTCAAAATCATTCGTTTCCGATTCAAAGAACTTCATATACATAGAATCCTCCTATTCTCTACTGCCGGACCCATGACTCTCGTAGGTAACCTTGTTTCTCCAATGCGTGCACCATGACCTCACCACCAAAGCCTGTCAGCTCTGCTTCATATAGTTGTTTATTGCCAGTTTTTCTTATTTACTCATTGTGGATACCCTCCGACCATTGTTCGTATCTATTAGTACCGAAATCAACCTTGTTACTTTAATATGTGTAACCTCAACCTTATTAATAAGATAACCTGTATCCTTCCAGCTTTGACTCCGATACAACAAATTAGGTCGAAAGTTTGAATGCTGTACTGATATCATTAGATATAGTACTCCTTCATTGTACACTCCTGGCCATTTAAGTTTCTACACCAAGACGATGACGTGAAATGTAACCGACAGGAAGATAATGTTTTGATATGCAAATGATTACCTTTTCAGAACATTCACACAAGGTTGGCCCCGGTGGCGACACATACTACTGGCTGACATGAGGAAAGTTTCCAACCGATTTTTCATACCCAAACAGCAGTTGACTGGCTTTGCCTGGTGAATCATTGTTGTGATGATTCGTGTAAGGAGGAGAAATGAGTACCATCACATTTCCGACTTTGATGAAGGTCGGATTGTAGCCTATCGCGATTGCGGTTTACTTTATTGCGACATTGATGCTCATTTTGGTCGCGATCCAATGACTATTAGAAGAATATGGAATCGGTGGGTTCAGGAGGGCTATACGGAACGCCGTGCTGGATCACAACGGCCTCGTATCACTAGCAGCCGATATGGCAGGCATCATATTCGCATGGCTATAACGGATCGTGCATCCACTTCTCGATACCTGAGTCAACAGATGGGGACGTTTGCAAGTCAACGACGATCTGCAGGAACGTTTTCAGCAGCATGGACTATCAGCACGGAGTCCTTGGCTGCGGTTTCGCTTGACGCTGTATCACAGACAGGAGCGACTGCGATGGTGTAAGCAATGACGAACCTGGGTGAACTAATGAATCCAGATTCTGTGTACAGCATTATTACGGTCGCATCCGTGTTTGGCGACATCCCGATGAACGCACATTGTAAGCGTGTATTCGTCATCACCATGCTGGCGTTTCACCCGGTGTGATTGTATGGGGTGCCATTGTTTACATGTCTCGATCATCTCTTGTTCGCATCGACGGCACTTTGAACAGTGTCCGTTACATTTCAGATGTGTTACGACTCGTGGCTCTACCATTTATTCGATCCCTGCGAAACCCGACATTTCAGCAGAATAATGCACGAACGCATGTTTCAGGTCGTGTACAGGCATTTCTGGATACGGAAAATGTTTGACTGCTGCACTGGCCAGCACATTCTCCAGATCTCTCACCAACTGGAAACGTCTGGTCAATGGTGGCCGCTCAACTTTCTCGTCACTTTACGCCAGTCACTTCTCTTGATGAACTGTGGTATCATGTTGAAGTTGCATTGGTATCTGCACCTGTACACTCCATCCAAGCTCTGTTTCACTCAATGCCCAGGCGTATCAAGATCGTTATTACGGCCAGAGGTTTTTGTTCTGGGTACTGATTTCTCAGGATGTATTCACCCAAATTGCGTGAAAATGTAATCACATGTCAGTTGTAGTATATTTCTCCAATGAATACACGTTTATCATCTGCATTTCTTCTTGGTGTAGCAATTTTTATGGGCAGTAGTGTAGTTTCTTAATTATGTTGCCATTCTATGAAGTATTTGAAACTTTTCACATTTTTAACTTTGTTGCTCCTATTCGGCATTCAATCTGTTTAAATCTCTTTCCCACAGACATTAATTCAATTTTGAAGATACTGCTCTTCATATCATAATGCTTACATATCTGGTCCATCCCCAGCAGGTAACTTTGCAATTTTTTTTTTTTTTTTTTTTTTTTTTTTTTGTCACAGAAAGTAGCCGTTAATTCGCAGCTGTGATACGCAAAGAAGTCAAAGAAATGTAACTTCATGAAGTCACGCGTTTATGAAACTCGTAGCTCGGAAACTATTCATAGTAATATTTTCAAATAAATTACAAAATGAAGGCACTATAGTGTAGATGGATGTGGTATACAGGGTGTTACAAAAAGGTTCGGCCAAACTTTCAGGAGACATTCCTCACATACAAAGAAAGAAAATATGTTATGTGGACATGTGTCCGGAAACGATTAATTTCCATGTTACAGCTCATTTTGTTACCTCTCTTCAAATCACATTATACATGGAATGGAAACACACAGCAACAAAACGTACCAGCGTGACTTCAAATACTTTGTAACAGGAAATGTTCGAAACGTCCTCCGTTAGCTAGGATACATTAATTCCACCCTCCGTCGCATGGAATCCCTGATGCGCTGATGCAGCCCTGGGGAATGGCGTATTGTATCACAGCCGTCCAAAATACGAGCACGAAGAGTCTCTACATTTGGTACCGGGGTTGCGTAGACAAGAGCTTTCAAATGCCTCCATAACTGAAAGGCAAGAGGGTCGAGGTCAGGAGAGCGTGGAATCCATACTTCACAAAATACCTAGGAATTACAATTACTTCTGACTTAAATTGGAAAGAACACGTAGATAATGTCGTGGGAAAGGCGAACCAGAGACTGCGTTTTATTGGCAGAAGCCTTAAAAGATGCAACAGAACTACAAAAGAAACTGCATACACTACGCTTGTCCGTCCATTTTTGGAGTATTGCTGCCCATTGTGGGATCCTTGTGGGTTTGACGGAGGACATCGAAAGAGTCCAAAGAAGGGCAGCTCGTTTCGTATTGTCACGATACAGGGGAGACAGCGTTACGGAAATGATACAGGATCTGGGATGGGAATCATTTAAACAACGGCGCTTATCGCTGCGGCATAAGCTACTTAACGAAACTCCAGTCCTCCGAATGCGAATATATATTGTTGACTCCCACTTACATAGGTAGAAATGATCATCAAAATAAAATACGAGAAATCAGAGCTCGAACAGAGAGATGCATGTGTTCTTTCTTCCCGCGCGCTATTCGAGAATGGAATGGGAGATAAATAGTGTAATTGTGGTTCGATGAACACTCTACCAGGTACTTAAATGTGATTTGCAGAGTGTCCCATGTAGATGTATATTTTAACTTGAAAAGTAGTAATGATTTAAGGGAAAAATTCACAACAGTTGTTTCCTTTTACATTAATTAGCACATATAGAAATTATTAATTGTTCAAAAGTATACGAGATCAAATTTTTCAATTTCCGTCCGATTTCAGACGGTATAGCGCAAATACAGTTCCCTGTTCCACTCGTAGCACCTCTCCATTATCCCTTTAAGCTAAAGATTTGCAGTTGGGGATATTGTTCCGTAATTGAGGCCTCGAGTGTACGTGAGTGGCTGGAGAGGCCATCAGGCATGCCGGCTGCGCCCTGTGGCGGCGGCAGCGGCGGCGCCCTGTGATCTGCCGCCGCCTGGGGCTGCATTAGCCCCGCCGTAACCACGTTTGACGCGAGTGCGCGCCAATATGGCAGGGCGGGCCGGCCGGCCGGCGGTGAAAAAGCCCGGACACGTGCTCCGCGCCATCAGCCGGGCTCATCTGCATCGCATTGAACACTGAACAGGCCAGGCGGGCCTCTCTGGCCCTCTGGGCGACGGGAGGCAGCCCGCAGCAGCAAGCCGAGGAAGGACGACTGCACAGTCCCCAAGAAAAGCCCAAGTTCAAGATCTTGTTAAGAATTAAATACTGCTTTATACGGAACTCATTATTGGGGCGATCTAGAATTGTTTAATAAGATTATATATTTTTGACGACGGTGCAGCGTTCATTTTTAATGAAATAAATCTTCGGTCAGTATTCAACTTGGATTCTCAACTGCCTCTGGTTTAGACCGGAAGAAAGATGGGTTCAGATGTTTTATTATTGAGGCGTAAATATTATTTTGATGACACATCAATGTGTATGTACACTGTTTTACTATTTAAAAATTGTTGTAACAGCAGTGAATTCATGTAAAAAATTACTACAGGTCTGAAGATGGCGGCTAGCACGCCGAAACCGGTTATGTAATTAAATGAAGAAAGCGACCTTGGCTGCAAACCTCTTATTAAACATGAAATAAATCGCAATTTGCGATCACTTATGGCTACAGTGTACTAAGTTTACATGTAATACCAATTTGCGGCGAATGAAAATTTGTGCCCGGCCGGGATTCGAACCCGGGATCTCCTGCTGCTAAGAGGCTGTGGTAATAGGAAAGAGACAGTGTGGCAAATGGAGATTTGGGTGTGGCGGGAGACGTGCAGGGAAGAGTCCTCTGCAGTGGGGTTGGTCATTGTGTCCTCGGTGGCGGAGTCGTCAACGCGTCTGCCTAGTAAGCAGGAGATCCCTCGTTCGAATCCAGGCCGGCAACAAATTTTCATTCGCCGCAAATTGGTATTACATCTAAACCTAGTACAGTGTAGCCATAAGTGATTTATTTCATGTTTAACAAGAGGTTTGCAGCCAAGATCGCTTTCTTCATTTAATTACATAATGGGTTTCGGCATGCTAAACGCTATCTTCAGACCTGTAGTAATCTTTCTTAAGGTCTAAACCAGAGCCGGCCGCGGTGGCCGAGCGTACTGCGCCGCGTCAGTCACAGTCTGCACGGCTACTACGGTCGGGGTTTCGAATCCCCCCTTGGGCATGGATATTTGTGCTGTCCTTAGTAGTAGCTAGTCTATGGTTTTCCGTCTGTCAGTATTGTACTTGTCTTCGGTCGGTATTGAACTTGCATTCTCAAATGCCTTTGGTTTAGACCGGAAGAAAGATGGGTTCAGGCGTTTCATTATTGACATCTAAATTTTATTTTGCCGACACATCAATGTGGAGGTACACCGTATTGCTATGTAAAATTTGTTGTAATAGCAGTCAATTCATATAAAAAATTACTACAGGTCTGAAGATGGTGTCTAGCATGCCAAAACCGGTTAAGTAAGTAAATGAAGATAGCGATCTCGGCTGAAAATCTCTTATTAAATCCTGCTTTGTTTACCATTATGACAGTTTCTGAAATAAGTGATAGTTTGGCACAAAAGTAATTTCGCTTACTTTCATTCGCTTGTGACGTTGAGGTTATTTTTTTGGGTAACTCCTCTGATTAAAAAAGGGTATTAAATGCGCAGAAACAGGCGGTTTGAGCAGTATGTGGAGTGAGCTCGCGTACGGGCCATTTTATCTGAAATCTGGCAAAAAATGGTAAAACTGATATCGTATACTTCAGTGTTTTCACACTTTTCGAGTATGAGACCCCCTTCTAAGTAAAATTTTTCTGGTGACCACCTTCCAGATAAATGTATTTTACGACAACCCTCCTAACGAACCGTAACAAAACTTATCTTAAAGGAAACAAATCTTCTTTCTTTACCTTCAGCTTTCATTTAAATTGCTGGACGAATTTTTTGTGTGTATTTTTCGGAATAGAACGTATCCCACTTTTAAAATGCCTTTCGACAGAATAATATATTTTTATTATCTTATTTCAGGCAAGACTCCAGATAGAGTTATACTCATTGAGACAATTTGCAATTTGCAATTTGCATTGAGACTTTTTAAAATTTTTCAAATTAACTTATTGTATCATTTTTATTGTATCGTGTTCCCTCCCTTATCTATCGATTGGTTCCTGAAAATAGTTTTCAGACTTTGCGCTTATTCATCACCAACTCACTGTATTATAAAAGGATGTATGATCTATTCGTAATTAATATTACACAAATAATCCGCAATTTTGACATGAAGTACATATAACTTAGGTTTACGTGTTTGCATTACTGAACTCTTGGTTATTTTGTGGTGCAAGTTCCTACTGTGACGGCCAACCCCCCCCCCCTCTCCTCTCCCCGCCCCGAGCAAGATTTGACTGCCCCCGTGGGGGTCACAACCCACAGGTTGAAACACACTAGTATTCAGGTTGTCCTAGTTATCTTGATCACCCAAAATATCTCTGGAACAACAACAACTATTGTAAAACGACTTTCACCGATATCAATATGAGGCAGGGGCACACGATTGTAAATATTTTGCCGCGGCGGAGTGGCCGAGCGCATTACGGCGCTGTGCTCCGATGCGCGAATACGGCCCGCGTCGGGTTTAGATTCCTCCCTCGGGCATGGATGTTTGTGCTGTATTTAGAATAAGTTAGTTCATGAGTATTTTGTAAGTTTAGCGACTGATGACCCCGCAAAAAAAGTCCCATAAATTTAACAAACATTTGAACCTTTAAAAATATTTTGAAACATGCTAAAAGGGAAGCAACCTCAATTATTTCATCGTCAATCTATAGCATGACAAATCACATAAACAATAGTGTTAATTGCATCGCAAAACTCGAATTACATCCCGAGATATTGGGAAGCGAAATTGACATTTGTAATACGGAAACGCACGGCTAGCGCATGTCCTGATTCTTAACTATTATAATTCAATTCACAGTGACACAGCCCATGGAAACCAACTAACTCATGTGCGTTTAACCTAGTGTTATTCGTTTTATCTCCAATTTTTATCAATATTCTGCGCACGTAATTCTCGACTATGATCTTTGTACATGTTGAAGATAAGTTTTCACTCCCTATAGATAGTTCCTTCCGACTTAAAAATTTTGAATAAACTAATCAATATCGTTGTACGTTACCTTTAAATATCACTAGTACATTTTTGGAGTGCCAACTGTCCTTAGAAACCTGAATGTGTCCCATAATAAAATGTTAAGTTCTCGTGTTGTACTCAATGTGTTTAAACGCAACAATCTACAAAGGCTCTTCAGGAATTTTCATGCGGTTTATGGCGTCTAATTTGTAAGTAGTTTGAAACTATATGCAGATATTATTTTAACAGAGCAAGGTCGTTAAAGAATTAGATCGTGATAAAAGCTTTTATTTGTGTCGTTTGTATCAGCAACTAAATATCCTTTAAACAGAGTGGCACACAAAAGGCCGAATTTCCTTCAAGTTTTTAAAGGTAACTTTGTGGCAACATATAGGATTTATTTAAGTAAAATTGGATCACGAAAGAAAATCGTAATGTAAGGTTTTACGTTACGCTTACAGTCAGTGGTAGTAGGTGTTTTTAAGAGCAACACAATCTTCTTACCTAGGATATAAGGATATAGTGACTTCTCTTTCTTAAGATACGCTCCACTCCAAATGTTCAAATGTTCAAATGTTTATTAAGCTTAAGGGACTTAACTACGGGGTCATCAGTCCCTAAACTTACAAACTACTTATGAACTACCCACAACTAAGGACTGCACAAATATCCATGTCCGAGGGGGATTCGAACCCCCGACCGTAGTGGTCGTACAGACCGTGACTGAAGCGCCTCAGTCCCCTCGGCCACCGCGGCCGGCTCCATGGGGCCCAGTGGCATAGTAAGGAATGTTAACTGACTTCGAATCAAAGACTGCCTTGCCTGGAAAACATTTTGATGCTTTCCTGCATTTTGAGGCATAATTAAAAATCTAGAAAATTAAGGCCTAGTTGTATCGTGTAGAATAATAATGAGTATACATATTATTAAAGACCTTAAAGCACTGCTTCAAAATGTTCAAATGTTTGTAAACTTTATGGGACTCAGTGCATAAACTTAAAAAATATTTATGAACTAAATTTTACTAAGGACAACACAAACATCCATGCCCAAAACTCCGACGCAGGAGGCCGCGCGATCCCAAACGTGGCGCTCCAAACCGCTCTTTTTTTTTTTTTTTTTTTTTTTTTCTTTTTTTGCTCTATGTGTAGTTCTGTTTGTTGCGGACGTTGATCAAGTTTGTTCGTGTTTGTTCGATTTGTTCGTGGTTCAGCTTTTTTATTACAGAGAGCGTTCAGCCCTCTGACCGGGCGCGCTGAGCCACGGCGCCCGGCTCCGCTCGGATACTCCGTCGGGGCAAGGCATTGCTTCCTTCTCTGTCAGTTAACATTAAAACCATAGGCAGGAAGCGTAAAATTCTTGATATTAGTGTTACCTCCAGAAAACTCGTCAAAACCTATAAAGAATAGCAAAAATGGAAGAGAAAAAAGGGCGTGGTTTTTGAAAATGAAATTAGGCTCCAGGGTACTCTTCAAAAACTATATAGAATGCCAAAAGCGGAGGAGAAAAAAGGACGCAACTTTTTAAAAGAATTTCAAGATTATAATTATCATGATCATGGAAGATAGGACCACAGCCTTTCTTCAATTTTTGCAGTTGTGAGGTGGTTCTGACGGGTACCTAGCATCCAATACGATTTCCAATACTATTTTCAAGAACTTTCCTTTCTATGGCACTGAATCTAAAATGAGTGACTGATATCGAAGCAATAGTTTAAGGTAAATGATAACCTGTTTACTCGGACTACGCCTACAAGTTGTTTTATCCCAACTTAATTTTCCAGATTTCTGATGATGCCCCAAAAGGCGAAACCTTTCTTATAAGAGCTATACCACTTTAATTATTAAAACTATAACAAAACTTCTTTTCTCCTTTCAACAGATTCTCAGCTAGAAAAAAACTAATTGATTGACCGAAGAACCAGTTAATCGTTCCCATTTTATTGACTTAGCTATTGAATGTGCGCCCCGGTTGCACAGTCTAGAGTGTAAGACTACAAATCCAAAGGTCGTGTGTTCGATCCTCGCCAGGTCCTGAGATTATCTATCACTTTCCACTTCTTTCACTTCTGGCAGTGTTGCTGATGTGAAAAATACCGAGCAGCACCGTGGTTCGGAACCCACGTTAAACTATAGATCCCCCTATAACTGACAGGGTAAGTCAGTTCGAAGGTCGGAGGAAGGCAACGGCATACCTCCTCCAAACAGGACCATGCCTAGTAAAGCACTGTGGTGTTCAAACCAAGCTTCGGATTGTTGACTGATTTACCTTTAAGATATTGAATCCTGCAGAGCGACAGCATGCAAAGAATGTTGTTTAACTTCCGATGCAAATGAAGTACGTACGGGTAGAAGATAATATTTATGTCATTTCTCTGTAACTAGCGTGTAGGGACCACAGGCCTTTTACACTAAAAATCTGTGAAGGCATCCCTGAAGAGCTTCCGAAATTCTTAAGTGGAGTTCAGATTTACCTGGGGCAACATGAAGTCGCGAAGATAAATTTATTGCTCGCCTGTGTACGTTGCGTAAGCTGGAAGAAAGACGACAGAAACTTTTTCACTAATTCGATACAGTGCGCGTCTCTAAATTTGCTCCAATTTCGAACACAATGCCCGCCAACCGAGCCGCTTTAACGATCCCGCCGACTGGTGTACAATCCAACGCGCGCGCCCGCGGCCAGTGACGCGTTATTTCTGGAATTTTCCTCCGCGCGACAATTGAAGAAAATCACGCGACGCACAGGTGTTGAACGATTACGAGCGCGCGCTCCTCGGACTGCGTTCCAATTTACATTCGCAATGGCGGGCCGAGACATTCACGCGTCCGCCATAAATTGCGAAGGGTGGGGGGTACTGCAGGGTGGGTTAGGGTGTAGGGGGAAGGAGGGAAGGAGAGGGGCAGACGCGCAGCGCGTGTGCAGTTTACCTAGCGCACTGCCAGCGGGGCGGAAAGAGAACCGTGATGAGAAAATTATGGAAATCCAGATAATTATCTAATCTCGCGCCGTGCCTTAGCGCCGGCTTGGCTTATTGACCCGGCGCAGTGGTACAAAGGCGCGCCCACCGGCCCACAGACCCACACGTTGCAGGGCAAGAGGCTGGTGCGCCTCGCACAGTGCCCGGCAGGAAAGGGGGGAGGGGCGGAGGGGAGGGAGCAGCCGGGAGGAAAAAACAAAAAACTGCTGCCTTTCAAGTTGATTCTAGCAGGGGCTGAGGCGAGGAAATCGAGAGCGAAACCGCGGCGCTCCCAGCGGCATAATTGTTTCATATAGCGAATTGTTGCCGTGCTCCGCAGAGGGTCGTTTCGCTGGTCATCGCCAGACACGATCAGGGAAGACACTGCCCGAATCAGCTGTGGGCTGTGGCGGCTCGACAAGTGTGTTCAAAGTGAACCCATCGGAAAAACGCTCGTCGTGAAAAAAGTAAATAAATAAAATAAAAAGTGTTTTTAAACCATCATTATTCGCTTTGCTCTTCTATCAGATTACATTCAAAGCATTTTTTTTTTTTTTCACGTGAGAAACTTTTTACGTCACGGAGACAGCACGTATACGAGTCGTATCATGGGCTCTTAACATGGGCAGCAGTGGCCGCAGCGTCACAATGCGCATGCTCGGCTGAAGTTGAAATTCTCTTCTGAACCCCCTAGAGGCAGCATATGGTCGCTACCCCGGAAGGGCCGCTTTTTACATTGTCGTTGGAGCTGGTAGAGACACCAGCTCCTCCCTACTCGAGCTCTGGCGTTTACGGACGAATGGTCCCGAAGCAAAGGCAATGCAGCTACTATGCACCACGCCTTGCGCCTGCCCAAATCCTCCATGGAAATACGGTAACAACAATGACTTTTGTATTGTTACTTCCCGCATATACTTTGGCCCGATTTTCCGGGTAGAGGGCAGTGTAACAAATATTTGTTTCAAAAGATGTGGGGGAGAGCAGCCTTTGCGCATGTGTAAGGTGTCACGTGACCAGACGGTAGATTGTCTCTTCATTCTAACAGATTCATTTTGTTAGTCGCATAACAGTGTAACAAGTTACTTACTGTGGTTTAGTGTTCATGTGCATATTCATATGTTCATGGTGTTTATTATCAAAGAAAAATTAACAATATTCACTATCCTTAGCAAACCAATTACCATGCTTTAAGCTTGGAAGAAAAGTGTGTAATAGAAAAGCTTTCAGGCCGACGCCTCAGCTGGCCAAGGTGGCCGAGGGGACTGCGGAGCGCAAGTCACGGTCTGCACGGCGACTACGGTCGGGGGTTCGAAACCCCCATCGGGCATGGATAGTTGTGCCTTCCTTAGTATTAGCTAGTTCATAAGTAGTTTGTAAGTTCAGGGACTGATGACCCCATAGTTAAGTCCCATAAGCTCTACAACTCGATGCCTCAGCTTGAGCTGAAGCAAGCGCAAACAAGCCGAGGTAGGACGATCTTGAAAATACATCTAAAGGGGAAATGGGGGAGGGGGGGATGCGTGCGCGTTTCCCCGGCGCCACTCGCAGAGGTGCGCCAAATTGTCTCCAGGGGAGGGCAGCGAATATCGAAGCTCCGAGCGGGGGTGTGGGGAAGGGGGCGGCGCCTCCATCAAGAAGAAAGAAGTTAACCCCCAGTCATCTAAGCACCAGCCGCCAGGGGCTGCGGGGCATCGAAGCTGCCACCGTAACCCAGTAACGCAGAGAGAGAGAGAGAGAGAGAGAGAGAGAGAGAGAGAGAGAGAGAGAGCTGAATGCATTGTTTTTTCTCCTTTATTTTTACTTTCATAATATAAACCATTGGTCTATAACTTTTAAAAACTTTGCTGTAAGTCACATACCTCAAGAAGTATAATCGTAGCGTAAATGCTCTGACATATCCGGAAAAAAATCGCAATGGCCTGTTTCATGTCCCACTTGTAGTTTTATGACTTTATGCAAAAATTTTGGACGACAGTAATAAAAATGGTCCACGGTACTACTTAGATTCTACTATTGTGATAATACCTATGCCAGTGACGCAGTAAGGATTTGGTTCTGGAGGGTGGGGGGAGCTAATTTTTATAATAATAAAGCCTATTCAATTTATTAATCTGTGGCTTATTTTACAGTTTTTATAATTTAACCAATTCTACTACGAAAACAATTGCACAATAAATAAAACGAGTAAGCACCTATTAATTTGAAAGTGGAAGAGGAGCAACATGGTGGAAATGGAGTGTATATAATCAGCTCGTAAAATAACAAAGCAGCTCGAGTCCTCCCTGGGGCATTGGTGTGTGTGTTTGTCCTTAGTTTAAGTAGTTTGTAAGGTACGGGCTGAGGAACACGCAGTTTGGTCCGATAGATTTAAAAACATTTGAACATAACAGTAACAAAAGCGGTAGCATCAAAGCTAGTCGCGACGGCATTGAAACCGCTCACAGTAAGAGCAACACGTTTTCAGTGGCGGCATCGCGTTGGCGACCCAATGTCACGGGCACTTGTGCTTAGCTAATTATAGTTACGTTGTGATATATTACATGCGTGTTATTTGAAATTTCCGATGCCGACCTGATAAATAAATAAAATAAATAAATAAAAATAAAAATAAAAGAATGAAATGAAAACAATAAAAACAATGGAATTAAAAAATCTTCGGGGGGGGGGGTGCTGGGGAGAGGGGGGACGCTTCTGTCTCAATAGCGTTCCACCACCCGTGGCTGCGCCACTGATCTATGCACTCAACACAAAACATTCTCCATGACGGTGTTTTAACAGACAGCCAAAATTATTTGATAATTGATTTCAGCTTTGATAAACTGTTCATTGAACTGTTACCTCTCTAAACTATTAATGTAACATCTCTTCCACATTTTCATTATCTTTTTCCGTTCAAAGATTATCACTTCTCTTGCCATCGTAGTATGTACTCTTTTCAAATTTACTATCGTTGCCTGTATTTTTTTACGTAAAGTGACGGTATTAAATCGCCGATATTGTTGAAAATATCTCTTACACTATGCAGATTAAAGATAAAACACAAGAGAAAAGTTGTAGAGAATTTTCTCCTCTACGTAAACGCTTACTCAGCTTTCGCCTCACAAGGAAATTACTTGAGCTCGAACAAACACACATACATCAAAATCGTACGAGAGATAATGTAAAGATCCCTTATTGCACTAGTGACACTCCCGCATCTGCAAAACTCTGCAGTCGTCCCTTAGAGGCCTCTGCGCGTCCCTTGCCACATTGCACTTTGACCTGTCGGTTCGCCAGTAGGGACGGTGCAGTGTGCCTCCGAAGTTGCGTTTTGTGATGTTATTTGTGTGGTGAAGCGTCAGATGGAGCGGCGATTGATAATCATTCCTGCTAAAGCATTGCAATTGGTTGAGATGAAGTAACCAATAACCATTCTTCGTGAAGATGGTATTAGTGTTGAAGATGAATCATTCGCATGCTTTCTCGTATCTGTTATGGTACAGAAATATGAGCATAATTTAGATACTGTTGTAACACTAACACATAATGATGATAATAGGGATGATAATGACGAAGAACTCATTGCTAGTGGTAGTGCTACGGTATGTGCGGGAAGAGGCGATGGAAGTGAATACCAACAGTCTTCCGAGAAAAAGGTTAAAGTTGCAACTATCATCGCGGCTTTTGATGACAATACGCTAGAGAACATGTACACATTACATAAGTTATAGTTCAGATATCTGCGTTACGTATAGCGTCTACAATTACATCTACAGTGCTATCTAGAGCATGATTGCAAAGTTTTGCATAAAAACGACACCCACCAGCACATTGAGGTGTACGTAGAGATACTCTAACCATACAGATATGTTTGTTCCAGCCCAAGTACTTTCTTGGCAGACTCTCATTTAATGTGTTATTTGCAATTTAATTTCGTGCTATCAAAAGGCCAACACAAAACACCTATTTTTAGTGTTACCAACCTATTTATTGTCCCAAACATTTGAAAATGGGAGATTTTTGTCGCTACCGGTCAAAAGAAAATTTGATTCTGGTGCCATAGGTTGAATAGCGGGACCTAAAAATTGAGAACATTCTACAGACAGACAGTGTTAAATCGCCGTTACTTTTGAATATATCTCTTAAACGATGCAAGAGATAAAAAAAGTCATAAGGGAGCAAAGCTGTAGAGACCTTTTTCCCATACAAATTCGTTTATTCAATTTTCGCGCCAGGTGAACGGTTAAACCGTTATTTTTATTTAAATTTTCATTTAGTCTTACTACCGTACCGTAAAGTGGGCCAAAACCGGAAATTTCTTCGGTATTCCGTGAAATACTAGAGAATTTCTGAGAGACCCGGTGAAAGTTTCATTGTTATAGTGAACAGTTAACTGAAAAATCCTGGCAGATTAAAACTTTCTACCGGAACCGAGATTCGAACCTGGGACCTTTGTCTTTTCCGGGCAAGCGCTCTACTAAATTATTGATTACTATTTTTTAAATAGCTTTTATTTTATTTATTTATTTATTTTTCGTTCTTCGGGTAGTTCGGTCCGTGGCGGACGTGTATTCGTATTTTTTCGTTGTTCAAATGTTCAAATGTTTGTATAGCTGATGGGACTTAACTATGGGGTCATCAGTCCCTAAACTACTTATGAACTAACTAATGCTAAGGACTGCACAAATATCCATGCCCGAGGGGGGATTCGAACCCCCGACCGTAGTGGCCGTGCAGACCGTGATTGGAGCGCCTCTGTCCCCTCGGCCACCGCGACCGGCTTTCGTTGTTCATCGTTGAGTTTTTTGCTCCGTTTTTTAATAGTTTTTTATTTATTTCTTAAAATTAGAGTGAGCATTAGGCCCTCACCGAACGCACTAATCCATCTCGCCGGTGCCAAAAACTTTGTGTGCATTAACTCTATCAGAAAATGTACCGTTTTCTGAATTCGTTTGCTAACTGGGCTATTCCATAATGCTTTACGGCCTGTCGTCACAGCTTTACTTCCGCCAGTACCTCGCCTCCAACTTACCAAGCTGCTGGAGTAGCATTCATGGAAGAATGGATACGATGGAGACGTGGCTTAGCCACAGCCTAGGGGACGTTTACAGAGTGATATACTCCATCGGAGTGTTCACTGATATGAAACTTGTGACAGATAACTGTGCGCTGGTACCGAGATTCGAACCTGGGTCATCATTCCTTTCGCGGGCAAGCGCTCTACCAACTGAGATATCCCAGTTTTAATCTGCGAGGAAGCTTCATATCAGCGCACACTCCTCTGATGAGTGAAAGTATCATTATGAAAACATTTAAATTTCTGTTACTTTGCCTGGAACAATGTTTCTGTAGTTCACTACTGCAGAACAGTACTGCACTAATAAACATGTACGAGAGAGTAAACTTTTAGTTGAAAAGAAAATGTGCGATATACAACCAGAATCCACAGTGCACATACAAGCGTACAAGTGCCGACAGCAGAATGTGTCAAAAGTTTTAGTACGAAGACTGTACACTACAGTAGCTCGTAACAAATGCTTAGTTGTACGGTCATGAAACTAAAACCCAGTAAGTAAATAAGTAATAAAATACTTCGTTTCAATAAACTGCAGTCGATGAGCGTGATGTCTCTTCTGTTCACATTTCGAAGAGGTCGTGAGAAAATATTTCGAATAGTCGTTCAAAATTCATTAATGTCGTTTTACACAAAATGATGAATTAAGTTAATAGTGAGCAAGCGCAATGATTTGTTTAAATTGCGGAATGTTTGACTCCCGTTAAAAATTTAACACTTCTGTCACCTGCCTCTTGGAAACTTTCAGGCGTGGAAGACCTGTCATGTTTGCCATTATTAAAAATTTACATTGATGTTTGATGTTTCTTAAAGGTTAGCACATCTTAAAAATCTTCAAGCTTTGAAGATAAATGAGATAATCTATTTTAGTTCTTTTGCAAATAGATTAAAATTATGGTGTAACGATAGCACAGTCTATAATTATTGTATTTCTGATCCTGCAGTTGTTATTGTTTCATATTTACAGAATATTTGGCATCAACTGCGAATGAGCAATGCTGAAAATGTGTACCCAGCCGTGATTCGAACCCGGGTCTCCTGCTTTCTAGGCAGTTGCGCTGGGCCCTACACCACAGGGGACACAGTGATCACCATACCTGCAAGGTCTACCTAAGCAAGTCCTCCCGTCAGACACACATTCCCTGCTTCACCCTTGCCCACAGTACTCAAACTCGTAACCGAGTGAGGTGGCGCATTGGTAACGCACTGGATACGCATTCGAGAGGATGGTGGTTCAACTCCACCTCCGGACATCCAGATTTAGGTTTTCAGTGATTTCCCTAAATCACTCCAGGCAAATGCCGGGATGGTTCCTTTCAAAGGGCACGGCCAGTTTCCTTCCTCACCCTTACTCAAAAATCCGAGCGTAAGCTCCGTCTCTAATGACCTAGCTGTCGACGGGACGTTAAGCCCTAAGTTTCCTTCCTTCATTCAAACTCGTAGTTATTAAACTAATTCCCGTATGAGTAAGGGCCAAAAACTTCCCCACCCCTCCCCACTAACGAAAGGGTGAAGGGGGGAATGTGTGTCTGACGGGAGGCGTGCTTAGGTAGAACTTGCAGATGTGGTGATCACTGTGTCTCCAGTGGTGTAGGGGTATACGCAAGTGCCTAGAAAGCAGAGATTCGGGTTCGAATCCCGGATGGGTACACATTTTCAGCTTTGCCCATTCGCAGTTGATGTCATATATTCTGTGACTATAATTACTGAATACAAATTATGGGGACTTTATGAATAATTATGCATTTTGGTCGTACTTTCACTGTGTTATTAGGTTCGTACCTAATAACAAAAGCCAAAATCGTGTCACATTCGAAGGAAACGGTGAAATGTTCTTGACAAGCAGAGGAGTAAGTGTGACAAGACAAAGGTGTTCTGATGATTTTCAACCTAACGACTAATTCGAACATCTAACGTATTCGTACAAAACAGCAAAGTATTTTACAAAGCGAAGTAAATGGAAAGTGAACATCTCATACATTATGACGTCTCCGTCATTACAGAAAAATTGAAATATACGACAGCTGTTATTTGCACATGATTCATGACTGGTCGTTCTTGTTTCGCAAGAATTGTCTCACATTTACTATGTACATGAGACTACAGTAAGAATATTTTAACCCCGAGAAATATGACACTGAATAATCCATTTACCTTTTAAAAATTCACAAGTTTTACTGTTCCAAGAGAAAGTATATTGTCACTTATAATGAAAATACTGTAAGCTATTTCACCCGAAAAAAGCATATTTTCACCCGAGAAATCCGGGGAAAAAATCTGGAATTCTCTTTTATTACCCACGTAAACAGCTCGATAATCCATTAAATTTCAAACAGGTAGTCTCGCAAAATTGAATGGCTTTAATAATATTTCTATATCGTTCTATTCCCTAACAGCGTGCGTGCGAAAGAAACATCTAGGTGTTTTGGTTTTTTTTGGTCATATCTAACTGTATGGGTGGGTGCTAAGAAAATATGTTCAGGTTCGAAGAAAAAAGCTGGTGAAAGATATTTCACAAACAGATCTCTCTGCAACGAATAATTCCATTCTGTTAATGATTTCCAATCGTGCATCATTTCTGCGACACTCAGCCACTTTTATCAAGATAATACGAAACGAGATGCTCTTATCTGGAATTTTTCTATGCCCTCTTTCAGTGCAACAATACTCCAAAATAGGACGGAGAAGTGCAATATAGCCAGATTATTTAGTAAAACAGTTGCATTTTCTAACTGTTCTACCGAAGGTCTGCAGCCTTTAGTTTGCGTAACCTTGATATTTTCAGTGTGACCTTTTCACTTAAAGCTGTTTGTTCATGTAATTGTAACTTCTCGTGTAAATGAAGTATAACGAAACTTTTTCTGCCCATATGGATAACTTCACTTTTTTATTATTTATGTTAAATTGACATTTTCTCATAATTTATATATCTTGACGGAATTGTTTTTCATTTGATTTTGATCTTCTGATGACATTACTAACTGATAAACGCAACCATCATTAGCGAATAGAGCTGCTAAGAATATTTCCTAAATTAAGATGAAAAGTTGTGAGGACGGAACGTGAAGCGTGACTGGATAGCTCAGTCGGTAGAGCGCTCGCCTGCGAAAGGCAAAGGTTAAAGGTTCCGGCACACAGTTTTAAACTGCCAGGAAGTTTTTCATATCAGCGCACACTCCACTACAGAGTGAATGTTTCTGTGTGCTAAATTTCAAGTCAATGTCCCGACTGACTGATGATTGACTGACTCATCATCGCCCAGCCCAAACCACTGAAAATAGAAACTTGAAATTCGTAGAGGGTGTTGATCTTACTCTGTAGGCGTCATTTAAGAAGCGATTTTTCGATATTTCGTCTATAAGGGGGTGAAACCTTTTTTTGAAAATACGTTGCTGCTAAGCCAATTTTGAGCCCAGAATTACAAAAAATATTTCCATACTTGGTTGGAATTTAAGAGACACATGTTGGGGCATTTTTCGAAATTCAATTATCAAGGGGTGTCATAGGGGGTTACAAGTGGTAAAATCAAATGTTCAAATGTTTGTAAATCTTAAGAGACTTAACTACGAGGTCATCAGTCCCTACGGCTCACAAACTAATTGAACTAACTTTAACTTGACAACACAAACACCCATGCCCGAGGGGCGAATCAAACCCCCGAGCCGGCCTCGGTGGCCGAGGGGACTGAGGCGCTCCAGTCACGGTCTGCACGGCCACTACGGTTGGGGGTTCAAACCCCCCCTCGGGCATGGATATTTGTGCCGTCCTTAGTATTAGTTAGTTCATAAGTAGTTTGTAAGTTTAGGGAATGATTACCCCGTAGTTGAGTACCATAAGCTGTACAAACATTTGAACATTTGAAACCCCCGACGGCGAACAGCAACGAGCACGCAACATGGCGCCTCAATACGCATGAACATTCTACCGTGGCTACAAGTAATATCACAACATTTCATTATGATAGTACTTAAGACATATCTATGACAATTTATATTACGAGTGAGAAACAACTGATGCAGACCAACCAGCCTACGCATGCGAAGCAGCGGGCGTTACGCTAGTCGTTTATAAAGATGAGGAAGATTAGGGGCTCTGTAACACATCCTTGGAGAACAGCATATACCACGTCCGTTTTACGATTATATCTTCTCGTCAGTTACTTCACACTGTGACCTTACTGACAGGAAATCGCTAATAAGTAGCACAATTGTAACTATATTCCATATGACTGCAGTGAGATTACATACCGCTTGTGAGATGCAGTTTCAAAAGTCTGCTAGTAATATCGAATTAGTTTGTGATCCATTATTAATAGGTCTCATCACACCAAGTGTGTAAACAAGTAGCTTTGTTTCATAAGAAAGACACTTTCTGAACCTGTGTTTACTGATAGTCAATTGTTCTCTTCGAGGTAGTAATTAATGTTCGAAGAAAGTACGTATTTCAAAATCCTACTTCAAACCGACGTTAACGATATATGCCTATAACTTCGCGTACTACTCATATTGCTTTTCTTCGATATTGGAGTTACCTGTGCAACTTTCCAGCCTTTGAGTACGGATCTTTCGCTGAGAGAGCGGTTGTATGTCGTAGCTAGGTATAGAGCTATTGGACAAACATGCTCTGAAAGAAACAGAACTGGAATACGCATGTGTGCCCCTGTGTAGAAAGCGTTCAGATATTTCATTCTCTTATCGATGTACATTCGGTAGTCGCAAGAATACTGCTCTGCAATTTTATTATACCATCCCGAGAAAAGGAGATTTACAGAGCGTCTTTGCAGCTGAAAGTCAGTCAAAGATCTGGTAAAGGATAGAAGAGAGACAACAACAAGCCAGAAGAGAAGCCTTGAAGGGAAAGACGATCCACAGTATAAATGTGGTGGCTTCTGAAGAAGTGACAAAAGGAAAAAAGTTAGGCTGATCTTTGCGTTTCCTGAATAGTTTGTTTTTGAAAGTTTATGTTCCTTTTCTCAGATTCTATGAATGCTAGAATTATGACATTTTGTACACATATTAATGTGAAATTAATAAACCTTGTCTGAAGAGTAAATTTTGAAATTCTGATTTCAAGCTGAGATATGGGGCAAAGTGCTTGGAATTTTGCGTGATTTTAAAATCGTACTTCTAGAATAATGATTAAAACATTATTATTGACCTATTCCAAAATCCTTAAGAGAGAAACTTACAACATATAAAGAGATAAAACAAAGACATTTATGTAGAATTCCCTTGAATATTTTCTGAAAAAAAAAAAAAAAAAAAAAAAAAAAAAAAAAAAAAAAAAAAACATTATTTAAAAAAATAAAACTTCAAATTTTATTAAAAAAGTTGAATATATATAATCAAAGGATTTTATATGTAAATGTTACTTTCATGTAAATCGTGGTAAAAATATTTCATTGCCATATCACCAAAAATGTGGATTTGGTTCATGTTTGAAACAGTGTGTGTTTCTCATCAACGTCCAACCCCCCCCCCCCTCCCCTCAAGTCCAGTTTATACTACTTCCTTAAAATTCGAACCGCAAGACGAAGAGATGGGAGATAAAATGTTCACATAATCTTAGTTCATCGAATGACCCGTATCTATACGATGTTTACCACAGCTGACTTGTTTGATTGCCGCGCGGGAATAGTCATGCGTTCTGGGACGATCACGTTACGGATGTGGGCTGTCACTCGGGCCGGAGTTCGAGTCCCCCCTTTACAAACATTTCAATTTGACTTTAGTAAACGAGTATATCTTTGGTGTTCGAAGCATATCTCGTGGATAGTGCGTGTTGACTCACCTATATATGAATTTTCACATGGTATCTGATACACACTGGATTTGAGAAGTAACAAATCTGGGGGCATACTATTTCCCCTACCAATTCGAGCGCACTGCCCTACCAACAATTTCCAATTCTGGAAGCCGTTCACGGCATTTTCGACACTACTCCCCCCCCCCCCCCCCCCCGTACCATCGTTGTGAATAAACCTATAAGTCTGAATTTTCAGTGGCCAAGAGTACTTGATATAACAAGCTACATTTCAAAATTATACTATTCTACACCTTACAGTTTACGAAATATTGTCAGTCGAATATCGCTATTTCCGTCTCTGACTCACTCACCGATCATCAAAATTTTAAGGTACTTCTTCGAGACATACAGATGACAGGTTTCGTATTTAGATAGTTGTTGGCGGCCGGTGATGGAACTTAAATATCAAACAGCCATAAATATCAAGCCTGTATTAACACGAATTTTTGCTCGACGTATTAGTATTTGCTAACTTAGCCGAGTATTTCATTCGTAGGTAGTGGTAACATAGTTAAGCGATGAACTCCCATTGCGGAGATCGTAGGTTCTATTTTCGGTGCGGTGATATCTTTTCTTTCCAATTTTTGTTATAACCAAGGTGCCACGTATCTACGACGAGAGGATTTGGCAGAGATTACAGCTGGTTCTAATTCCGTCTTAAGCTGCGGGTGCAACCTGTGCATTGATACATTCTTCTGTGTTCAAATGCGATCAACTTTACATAGCACTTTCAAGAGTAGGAGGTACGGCAGATAACGTGTAACAAATGTCGATTTCATTAGTATCAATTACAGACTTATCAAACATTTTTGCATCGAAATCTCTGAGAAGTACATTGTTTTCATAAACACTACACATTCTAAGGCATATTACACTCAATAATAAATATCTAATGTCTGTTAGACAACTAAACATAATCACACAAGACCAAGACTAATCACGTAAGAAAAAAAAAATACAGTACATGTTCGACGCTTCGAGGTGTCCGGGACCACTACAAAGTAGTGAAAACTCGAATTGTCATAACTCATAGGGAAAATGGGAATAAATCGATGTTGAAAAGAATGTAGGTGTCTATTATGAACTTCGTTCCAGCAAGTCAAACACAGTCGTAGAATTCTCTTTTCGAAGCCATTAACGCCACTATCTACTCCCCCCACCCCCAATATCTTCTTTGTGGATATTGCTACATACGCAAACTTTCGATAACCAAGAGTATTTACTATAACTAGCTATATTCCAAAATTATACTGTTCTGTACCATATAATATATTAATTCTGTCACGTTTCAGGATAATTCTAAGATACTTCTAGCATATAAAGTAATTTATAATTTGGTATTTAGTTAGTTTTAGCCTATAATAGGACGAAAAATTTAAACGTCCCTAAGAATCTATCCCATTTTCAAACGTTCAAAACGTTTGATGGAACAGTATCTGCTAAATATATTTTAACTATAAGATGGAGTTAATGGTGTTGCGGTAGGGCTCTGGATTCGCTTGTGAGATGCCCTAGCTTCCATATCTCGTGGCTGAAGTATTCGTCTTTTAAAACATCATTTTATCCTACTCTACACCTCTATTTGATGTGGAGAAATGTCAGAAATGCAATATGACACCTGTTTAGAGAATGAAGAACCTAGTAAGTATTTTGGTTTTCGGTTTTGTATGCATGGACGCTCCCCATTGGAGGTTCGAGTCCTGCCTCGTGTGTATGTGTGTGTGTGTTAATTTGTTTCGAGATGCATGAGTGGTGCGGGAGCAATAAATTATCAACAGCTCAAAATAAAACCACATAGATGCTACTTAAGGCAAACCAAACCTTTAGGTTATATAACAGCCTGATTACTGGAAGTACCATAAGTAAGTATTTAGGATACTTTATTGACGACGAAAGGAATTTTTAGTTCACTTTGATACAGAGTGCCTAAAAGACTCAAACAAATCATGCTGATATTGGCAAGCGCCGGCGCTGACATCCCTGGAGGCTATTAAAATGTACCATAACGGTATACTGATTAGTGTTATACACTTTGTAGCAAGATTTCGTCTCACCGGCTTCGCCTGCTTTGACAGGTACACACTAAGACCTACGTAACGAGGGAGAGGCTCTTCCCGTCATTTTGAGGAAATATCCCGCTGAGCCGCGCGGAATGGCCGCTTTGTATAGCGCGTCGTGCTACGGACTGGGTGGCTGTTCCCGTAGGAGGTTCAGGTCACCCCTCAGGCATGTGTGTCTGTATTATCCATAGTCGAAGTTAGTTTAAGTATATTTTAAGTCTAGAGACTGATGACCGTAGCACTTTGGTCCAATAGGTTCGCAAACATTTCAACTTTTTTGGGGCCCGTGGTCTCAGAAGCTCGACTGGAAACCGAAAGGTCGCGGTTTCAAAACCCGGTTGGATCTCTAATTTTTCCGGTCTGCTTTTTAACCCATCCTTCGCCTCTCAACGACGTGGGGAGTCGCCAGAAACGACACGTGGTTCAGATTCCCCTTTAAGGTGTAGGTCCCCTTTCCCCGGTTGGATAACTGGGTTAGGGACACGCAAGTCGCCGAAGTGGCACCCAATTGAAAGATTTGAACCAGGCCACTGAGCCATACGATATTATTAATTACCATTCTGCTGCCATTACAATTTCTTGTCGAATCATGTTAGTTGCGGATGAACATTATAGAAAAAGTAAAAGAAATTTCGGTTTCCATTATAACCAATAAGCAGGATATGTAATTGGGACTCGGAGAGAGAACATACAGGACGACGAGTAAACAGTTTTCTTCCTAACATCCAAGATAGAGATTACTAAATGTTCAAATTTTTGTATAGTCTATGGGACTTAACTACGGGGTCATCAGTCCCTAAACTGACAAACTACTTATGAACTAACTAAGACTAAGGACGGCACAAATATCCATGCCCGAGGGGGGATTCGAACCCCCGACCGTAGTGGCCGTGCAGACCGCGACTGAACCCTCCGTCACCGCGGCCGGCTAGAGATTACTACTGAATAATGTTTTCCCTAGCAGACAATTTAACTTTATGACAGGTCGTGGCCCTTATTTCAAATACCTACACAGAATTAGAATAAGCCTTTAGCGTTGTGTGACTGGTGATATCGGATCCTCAGAGCATTTGGTGTTCAGATGTCCTCTTCAAGCGGAATGTTGGAGACATGAAACGCTGCAGGGCGACACACATCATTAGAAACGCTGACATTTCAGGTACTAATTTCCGCAACGAACAATATATCTAGGAATAAACTAGGGAAGTTCAGAGCAGTCATCACAAACACCTGGAAAGGGGTGAAGAGGTATGAATGACGGCGGAAGTGCTACTGGTGAGGAAGAGAAAAACGCTGTGTGATCAGTGAAGTAATGTGTGTTGAATGTTACTGATAGGTTACTCGAACCCTAGACAGCGAAGGGCCACGCGCACCGCAGCACGGTGCACCAGTGTGCGAGGCTGATCTGTCGCGGCACACTATATTTCAGCAGGGCCGTGAAGATACACGATTGGTATGAAACTTACCCCAGGCGTATATTCTGATGATTATTCCTAAACGCGTCAGTGAATGAACAGCCGCATCACCACCTGTGGCCTTTATATTCCTACAGTTGCCTAATATCACTGACTAATAACTAAAACTGAAAAAAGGAGCATGCCTCATCAGGGACTTCATGTCACATCTGGTAACATAATCTTATTTTTTTCATACCTCATATATATATATATATATATATATATATATATATATATATATATATATTATTGAAGTTTGCAATATAAACAAAGGAAAGGAAGTGCCGAATAGCTGGAGAAAAAGGTGGGGATTTAAAATGGCATGCACCACTTCAATATGTTAAATATATTTATGATATGAACTTACAAGAAATCTTGGGCACTCTTTAAATAGTTGGAAAAGTTAACAATAGTTGTTAACATTTACCAAAGAGACTGCAATATACGCTAGGTTTAAATAATCTAAAATTTAACAAGGCCTGGGAGCATTTATCAAAACACTGTCAAATATCCTAGCCTGTGTATTCATCAATTTCGACAATTTCTGAAAGGTAATCGCTCGGGTTCAATCTAAAAACACTAAAGTTGATCACAGTTAAACACCAAACATATTCTTTACATAAGTTACAAAATTTAACAATAACTGGTGGCATTTAGGAAGGGCACTATCAAGTACGTCAGCTTTAAAAATTTTTAATTTAACAAGGCCTGGGAGCATTTATTAGAATACTGTCAAATATGCTAGCCTGCGTGCCCTTCAATTTCTACTATGTCAGAAAGGTAACCGATAGGGCTCAATTTCAAACCACTATGCTCGAAAACACTTAAAACCAAACTTACTTCACCTCCATGCATGCACAGGACGCAACCTTTTAGGAGATTTCAAGGAACTGCGAGCGTCCCTTTAAACAGCCGGTACGATAAAACCACCGTAAAGGAAAGGGATTAAACACACAGTCTAGGCCCTAGCCGATAAAATTACAGAGAGCCCTTGGAAAGTACGACCGTGCGCAATTGGAAGGGGGGGGGGGGGGATAGAGACAACATGGAATGAGTAAGACCCTACGAATGCGAAAGACCGTGCACTGGGCGGCTACAGAACACGGAGTGCCAGAAGACGAAAAACTCACACTGACGTGTTTTACGGCCCACTTTAGATTTGTAGTTTTATAAGTTTTTGCAGACATTTTGGACCAAAATAATAATCTAAATAATAATTAATTAATTAATAAGAGTGTCTGAAACCCTTTTAGGAAAATCAAATTAGGTAGTGGCGGGTTTCGAACCACTGCCCCTTTGCGTCACAGACCAGGACCTTACCCACTACGCTAAGGATAAAAATCGAAACAAGTGCTCTTTAATATCATACTATTGATAGCCATTGTTGACTGATGTTAATATGGCATTTGTAGACATTAGATTATCATTTATCGTGCGAAGAACGATGTATTTTTGTTAATTCCTTAGTGTGCCGTCGCTTTGAAATGACAACGTGTAAGTTAGAATAAGAAAACCATGAAATACGCGAGGAATGTCACGTGACATTTCCGAACGGCTGGTTTTCGTTAATTCAATGGAGAGTGTCAAATCTCCATTATTTTTGCAAATATGTATCAAACGATACGAGATATAAAAAAAACATAAGGGAGCTAAGTTGTAGAGAATGTTCTCCTCTACCAATTAGGTTATTCAATTTTCGTGGCAGAAGAACGGTTCGTTTGCAATTACAATTATATTACAAACGGATTTATTTGGTTTTACTACCGTATTTTTTGTCCGAAAAATTTGAAAAAGGGAGATTCTGGTCTCTGGCGGCCTACAATCATGTCTGTAAAATTTGGTGCTGATCGGTTGAACGGTTCGTCTTAAAAAACAGGGAACACGTTACGTCAGTCAGACAGACAGACATACATCCCAAAATCGCCGTTATTTCTGTAAATATCTTTGAAACGCTACGAGATATGAAAAAAACATAACAAAGTTGTAGAGAATTTTCTCCTCTACAAATTCGGTTATTCAATTTTCGTGCCATATGAATAGTTAAGCCGTTATTTTCATTTAAATTTCGAGCTGTCAAAAGACGATCGCAAAGGCCCACTTCTAGTGTTACTACCGTAACCTAAAGTGGGCCAAAAGGAAAACAAGTTACTCTCCAGAAAATCTTCTTAAGGTTACGCGCGGGGAAGCACACTGAAGGGCGTAATAAGAACCAGGAGAACTGCAAACATGCCGCTCCAGACGCACTCGTTGGTCAGAATTAACAAGAGGTTCGGTCGACTTGCCTCTTCACTCGCACAGCGGAGCAACGGCGGGTTTCACCCTCCAGCTTTCTCTGCGCTGACTCCGGACTCTCTCATGCACCGCTGGCGTCTGCCCCAGCGTCCTAGCGGTGATCACAACGCACCGCCAGAGCCTATGGAAAGTATTGATTATTCGAGACCGGTGAGCCGCCGTCGCTGCTCTCAGACCAACTGTCCACACCTTCCCGTGGGGAAGCAAAGATAGAGCAATCGCGGTAACTAACACGTAAGAGACAAAAAGGTCGATAAAGGGCAAGGCGGAACTTACGCGCCAGCAAGCAAGGAGGTGACCACCCGAGATGTGAGCCCGACACGGCTCAAAGTTGTTGTTGCATAATCTTAATGTTATGAAGGTAGTGGGATAGCAGCAGCCGTATGTTTAATAGAAATATTTAATGTTCCACTACCAGTTTCGGCATTTCATTATGCCATATTCAGGTCCCTGTGTCCTACAAAGTAGGAGGTCCCGGGTTCGAATCCCGGCCACCGCATTAATTTTAATTCAGTGCCTCTCCTTATGTTTAATACCTTTGGCAATAAATGAGTTTATTGAGTTACAGGGATGTGGCTGTGTTATAGCAGTGACGGGCCCGGTAGGTAGTGCATTGCGCTAGAGGAGTGTGTGGTGTTGCAGACGGTGCGGCGATGACGGGCCGGCGGGCGTGATGGCGGACCCCGACTTCCCGGAGTTCCCGGCGGTGGCGGCGGTGGGGCCGCGCGAGCGCCGCGTGCTCTTCCCCGTGTCGCCGCCCACGCCGCCGCGCCCCGCCGCCAACCACAGCCTGCACCACCACCAGCACCACCACCACCAGCAGCAGCAGCACCAGTGGCAGCCGCACCACGCCGCCGCCGCGCACACGGTGAGCCGACCACCTGCTGCTGCCTCAGCAGCGCTCCACGTGACGGGCAGCCGAACTACAAATAATACCGCGAAAATCTGCATCTTTAATTCGAGACGTTTTTCATTTATACTTTCGTTGTTCTGCTACGATCTAGTAGAAACTAACTTAGTTTGAACATCTTCAGGCCGCAATTGGCTTTGATAGAAAAATGATGCCAAATATTACTTAAGATTGCCTGACATAGTCGGGTTGGAGGCGATCTAATCGTTTTATAGTTTTCAAAATGACAACCCAAGATCGCACAATTTATTAAATATATACATGTGGCGTCTGTTCCGAAAGAACAGACGTCACTTCTGATCCTGCAGTTGTTATTCTTTAATATTCACAGAATATATGACATCAACTGCGATTAGGCAAAGCTGAAAATGTGTACCCAGCCGGGATTCGAACCCGGGTCTCCTGCTTCGACGTCTGTTCTTTCGGAACAGACGCCACATGAATATATATAATATGCCGGTGACGGGCAATGATCCTATCGTTAGTGGGGAGAGGTGGAAAAGTTTGAAGCCCTTACTCTTACGGGAAATAGTTTCATAACTACGAGTTTGAGTGCTGTGGGCAGGGTGAGGCTGGGAATTGGTATCTGACGGGAGGCGTGCTTAGGTATTCCTTGCAGGTGCGGCGCTCACTGTGTCGTCAGTGGTGTAGAGGTCAGCGCAACTGCCTAGAAAGCAGGAGACCTGGGTTCGAATGCCGGCTGGGTACAAATTTTCACCTTTGCCCAATCGCAGTTGATGTCATATATTCTGTGAATATTAATTTATTAAATGACGACCGGTTTCGGTGCACTGTGTCACCATCATCTGGTCACATATATGTTGTAATCTGGACATTTAGTGTGCGATCTTGGCTTGTCATTTTGAAAACTGTAACTTTTTTTACTATTGCACAACTAGTTTCACGAGTCTAGCTGCGATCTTCGGATGCCTAATTTACACGAAATAACTGTGAGATTGTGGTCGCTTACGGTGATTGTTGTAGTTAAAAAACGGCTTGTTTCGTCTTATATTTTAAGTAAACAGCACGAATATGACATTTTATGTAAATGAGGCATCTGAAGATGGCAGACTGCTGAAACTAGTTGCACAATAATTTAAAATAATGCAATAAACGATCTTTTGCATCATTTCCCTATTACATCAGTTTCACACCTTGCAAAGTAATGTATTGGAGAAATTTCAAATATAAAGTTCATATTAACTTCTAGTAGGTTTTGACTGTAAAACTATTTATATTCGTTAAGGCCGACAAGATAATTTCAACCGTCTAGTCCTTACTAATGAATATATGTGCGTCAGCACATGTCAAAACCTCAAACCATCTGTCATTACATGACACAAAAGCTCGTTTCGTACCACCGTGGCACAGTTAACGGTCTCGTGTGTGTGTATTGCATAAGCGGATAGCGTTGCGAATATATTGCTCATATTTAGTACACGTATAACATAGTTACGGAATGTGCATACATTCCTTAGTGAAACTGGCTAATATTTATCATACATCGTTTTATGTATTACTATGCTGAAAACTATACCTTGTACATTGTCAACAAAACCATCGGTCTTGCATTAAAACTGGAGAAATATAAGGACATCACCGTATCAAGACCAAAACCTGCATCAAAGAATCATACAATTTTTGGTTTTTGGTTTTTTGCTATCCCCCACTCTGTTTCACCGGTGACGAAAGGGAGACTTAGAGGATATTAACTGAACAAAGATGAGTCTGTTTTTGATTGTTTAAATTTCAGTATTCGATAATCGATATACATATGCACAAATATCTCATTTACATCAACCATAGGTAAAACTGTTCCATCACTTCAATCTCATTATTTCGTTTCTTCTGTATGAGAAGCAGCGTACTAGTTTTATATACATTCCCACACATGATTTGCTACCACTGTAGCATATTCACTAGGTCTTAAAATTTCTTGAAATTTAGCAACAGAAATAGGTGAGTTTGCATAGGTTATTTTAAGTTAGTTTTGTTAAGTAGAAATTCATATAAGCACCTTACATATACAGGGTGTTTCACTAAGTGTGTTTGCCTCCGTAACTTATAAAATAATAGGTGACGGGAAATTTTAATGCGGTAGGTCAACACAAGAAATGTTACACTTTCTGAGGAGCTATGAACATAGTTTATTGTATCATTTTCCAAAGAGTTACAGCACAAAGATATAATTTTTTAAATGGAACAATAGTTTTTTCTATCGTGCATTGAAATCGTTCAAACCAGCTGCGTCCAAATCAGTTTAAACTACATTCCTATCACTGTTAGTTTTGAATCTACAACCCTTCAGATACCACATGCTGTACATAATACATGGCTGTGTGGTGGGTGATTTATGTTATGGCGGTGGGAAGTTGATCTACATGAGATATTGAAATGTGTGTCCATGTTCTTCAATGCATAATGCAATGAGCCGTCGAAAGGATCTGCGGACGAGATGTAACATCGCCGATGTGACGGAGCGACATGCGTCCTCGATGCGCCGTTTTAGATCATCTGGGGATGTGGGCTCAGTGACATAACCACGATCCTTTAGATATCCCCACAAAAAGAAATCTGCTTGTGTTAAATCGGTCGACCTTGCGGGCCATGAATGAGGACCATGGCGCCCCAACCATCTTCCTGCAAACCTGTTGTTTAGTTCTTCCACAACAGCACGCGCAGAATGGGCTGGGTGACCATCGTGCTGCATCCACATATGGAATCTCGTGTGTAGACACACATGTTCAAGGAGATCACCCAAACTGTCGGCTATAAAAGCGCGATATAACTCACCTGTCAGTGTACCTAGGAAGTAGTGTGGACCGATGATTTCATCCCCAAGGATTAGACACTACACGTTAATAGACCACCTACGTTGACGGTCGACAGGTCGTACCCACCAAGGATTGTCTGTAGTGCATGTTGTAGTGCATGTTATGGCGATTCACTGCACCATAATTTGTGAACGTGGACTCATCAGAAAACATAACACTTTGTAAAGACTCCAGCGTGAAATTACGCATGGCCCACTCACAGAATGTCACTCTTGCACGGAAATCGTTCCCATGCAGATCCTGGGACAGTGACAGGCGGTACGGGTGAAACCTGTGGCCGTGTACTATATGCCACACAGGTGTGAGATTGACACCAGCAACTGCAGCGACGACTCGTAAGCTGACATGAGGATCGTGGTGTAGTGCAGCTAAAACAAACACCTCCGTCTCCACACTTCTTGCAGGTCTTCGTCTGTTACTGCAGCGCATTACCAAGCTGCCTGTTTCCCGAAGTCGTTGTTCGGCACGTAAGAACGTAATGGCTGCCGGGGCTGTTCGCCTAGGATATCTCACGGCATACGCCGTGGCTGCTTTAGTGGCATCGTGTCGGCACTCGCCGAGCATCAGCAACATGTCAACGTACTCGTTGTTTGTGTATGCCATCGTCATCCGATGTCAGTAATTGTGGTATATTGATGCCCGGTTGTTTGTGTGGCTCCGACTGTCGGGTATACGGCCGTGTGCGGCGACAGTCGGCAGTCTAACAGCGCATCGAGGAAGCTTCTCGCTCCGTGACACCGGCGACGTTACAACTCGGCCGCACCACATTTAGAAGGCGCATTGCATTATGCGCAGCGTTTGTGGTATCTCCCCTGAAACTTTGAAGGGTTGTAGCTCCCAAACTAACAGTGATAGGGATGTAGTTTAAACTGATTTGGGCGCAGCTGGTTTCAACGATTCCAATGCAAGATAGAAAAAACTATTATTCCATTTAAAAAATTATATCTTTGTGCTGTAACTCTTTGGAAAATGATACAATAAACTATGGTCATAGCTCCGCAGAAAGTGTAATATTTCTTGTGTTGATCTACAGCATTAAAATTTCCCGTGACCTATTATTTTATAAGTTACAGAGGCAAACACACTTAGTGAAACACTCTGTATTTGTATATATCACATTTTTTAAATGTTGTAGTGGCTACAGTATTCCTATATTTACCTACAAAACATGTAGAAATGAGGTATGTATACTTGTATAAAATTCTTGTAGCAATTTCTAACTACCAACAAGAACTTAAAATAATCTGTACAAAGAAAATACTTATGTTGTCTAATTTAGAGCTATTAAAACACTCAGTGTAGATGCTACAACTGTAGTGAAACATTTATGGGTACGAAAAGAAGAACCCATGTTTTGCTGAAGGCAGAGTCTTACAGAGAAGGAACGAAATATCGAAATATTTATGAAGGAAAGGTCAAATGGACTTCAACAGCGAGATAACGAAACTGATTGTATCATTTTACATTATTACATAACGAATTTTCAGCCTATGAATCGGCCCATTCATGTGATATTCTAAGAGGAATGCCTTCATACTTACCTCGGGAATTCCGCTTGTCACTGATGTACACTCACTGTCAAGGAAAATCTAATAGGCCTTTTTTATTGAGAAATCAACAGGTGTTACTTTGCAATTTATTTATTAGCTGCGCGGGAGTAGCCGAGCGATCTGGAGCGCCATGTTTCGGATCGCGCGGCCTCCTGTGTCGGAGGTTCGAATCCTTTCTATGGCATGGCTGTTTGTGCTGTCTTTAGTATAAGTTAGTTCATAAGTAGTTTGTAAGTTTAGAGACTGATGACTCCGCCGTAAAGTTCCATAAGCTTTTACAAACATTTGAACATTTGATTTTATTTATTACGTTTCATGTATAACTACGAACAAAACTAATGTACACTATTTACAAGCCATTCGTCGTAAATTTCATAAAAAGGAAAACAACATGAACATGACTTGGTCTCATAAATTTGGATATTTGAAATACGCGTAGCAAGGGATATCTACTTTTGACTCAAACACACTAACACTCAATGAATCTGATCTTTCAAGGTGAAACTTTACTAAGTTCTCTTGGGTAAACTCAATGCCACGGTTTCCAGTAATAAATATTCAGACACTTGCAAATAGGAACATTTTCAGGTTAAATTTACTATTTTAACATTTCGAATAAGAATACAGGATACTTGCAACAGGTAACATACACAAAAATTTGAGATCTGTCACTGTCACAAAACAGCAGTAACAAATACGAGTAACAGACAGACAACCTCCCAATTTGAGGCAAATACCATGTATCTACTTGATTAAAATTATTTATTATGCACTACAAAATTGAAACATATTTGGAGACTATATACGGTTAAAATATATCTGTTATTTCCACGCTTACATACCACTAGCGTTCCGTATTTAGAATTGCATGATGCACACTGAAGGTGACAACTGTGATTATTATATTGCGATTCTTTCGTAATATTCAGTAAGGGTCAACGTAATTAGTGGTTGGTTCAGCTGAAATGTTAATTTTTATAAATCAGGGACTAAGCACTGAGTGACTCACGTTCATATAGGCTTTTTAAAAATGTTAGTAGAGCAATGAGATTGTCCCATTTTTTTCAATGCATTCTGTGAAAACACAGTACGTGCGTAATATTCAAATGTGATGATAACATGCAGAACTGAATTTCTAGTTTAATGGGCATGGAAATTTCGGACAGACCGCAGTGGCTGGTGGACCGCACATATTCGTGCAATAATTACCAGGCGACTGTCACTATTACAGCAGTATAATGTAGCCTCGATTATGGATAACAGTCGCGAAACACTAGACATTGTCTCTCAGCGGTAAACGGTCTCAAACTGAAACACTCACTTAAATGATGATAAACTAACGAAAGTAAATTATAGACCACCATGATAAAGATTTTCATTAAAAACAGTTACAACAAATAGCACTGTAAAACGAGAATGAAATATGCTCTTATCGCACCAAACAGAAGGTGAACTTGTTCCCAGCATTGTAAAACAGAAATAGCATCTCGATCGATCTGTTTAATAAAGAAACAAGCTACCCATAATTGCACAACGTAGGCAGCTCTAGATGAGAAGGGAGTAGTCCTAGTAGCAGGTATCTCTGAGCTTGGATGAATTCCGAATTCACTGAGAACTTCAGTGACATGTAGTGTCTTATTGCACGACATAGGCATGACATTTATGGACGAAATGACGATGTTAAACTCAGTTACATTTTCTGTGAGGTTATTTTATTTAATTCAGTGAGTAATGTTAAATTTAACGGTCTGTCACGTGACATAATTTGACGTGAATCTGCGTCAATAACACTAAAATAAATAATAAAAAAGAACAGAACCCCTTGAGAAATTAAAGAAAAGTTCTTCATATTCATAGGACGTATTCATTAGACTGTTCTGAAGAAATTATTGACGTTTCAGTTACCTAGGTTCAGCCGTGGCTGAATAGCCGTGCACACTAAGGCGCCTTGTTGCTGTGGGCGCGTCTGTTTGCCGTCAGAGGTTCGGATCCGCCCTCAGGCATGTATGTGTGTGTTGTTCTTTGGATAAGTTAGTTTAAGTAGTATGGCCACTGCAGTTAGGTACCATAGCGTTACAAATATTTGAACATCGAACCTAGATTCAGCATGTGTCTGGTTGTCTAGAAGCACAACTTCCGCTATGGGACCTGATAAATTGTTCCATGTGTGATTGCATTGATACTTATAAGGCACTTGTGGCATCCTGTGACCCAGACATGCTGCATTCACCTGCTGCCAAAGTTCATCTATGGTGGTTGGCGTTGTCTCACATAACTGCACTCGTCGTTTCACCAGACTCCCAATTTCAAATGTCAAATGATCTTGTGAGCCAGGGTAAAAAGCTGACGTCCTTTGACACAGAGAAGGAACGTGTTCGCTTAGCAACAGGTCGTCGTGCATTGTATTCCTGAAAAATCTTCTTGTAATTTGATTCCATAATGGACACGGTGCCAGCCCATCACAATACTGCAATGAAATAAATGTGTTCAAATGTGAGGTCTTATGCGACCAAACTGCTTGGTAATCAGTCGCTAGACTTACACACTAATTACTTAACTAACTTACGCTGAGGACAACACAAACACGCATGCCCGAGGGAGGATTCAAACCCCCGACCGTAGCGGCATTGTAGACCGTGATTGGCGCGCCGCAGACCGCTCGGACACTGCGGCCGGCACAATGAGATACAAAGTTTCAGCTTGGTGGGCGAAATGAAATATTTATTTTACAAAGAATCACAAATCTATTTCGTTCCTATAATGGAACATCAACACTGAAAAATGTTGACTAGGATATCAAGCAGGATCGCAGGATGTCATTCCCGTAAATCAAATTTATTACACTGCCGTGGATACCTATCAACTGTAATATGAGATTACACCCAATACCTTCCCACACAATAAGGCTTTGAGTTGGAGCTGTATGTGTTGTGCGGAAATGGTCATTGTTATGCTACTCCCTCGGTATGCGGCGAACCAAAACGCGGACTCCAATTATAAACAAAAAAAATAGCCTAAAGTCATTCATGTCTTCAATGACGTTCCATACACCATCGCCATGTAGCATAAACATCAGTAATCGTTGGCCATGTGGGAATAGCCGCGTGCTCCTTGGCACCTTGGTGCGGAGCTCGCGGCTGTAACCCCTCTGAGATTCGAGTCCTCCATCGGACACGGATGTGTGCATTGTTCCCAGCGTTAGTTAGTTGCAGTAGTTTGTAATTTTAGGAGCCGATTACAACCACAGTTAGGTCCCATATCTTAAGAAACCTTTGAATTTTTTGTAAAGGTTGGCGGGTATGTTCATGACGCACACAAACTCCATTATGTAATAAATGGAGGTTATACTGTCAGATTGTTGCTCCTGTAACGAGGAAAAAACAAATCTGTCCTGCAATTCCACTCGAATGAGGTGTCGATCTTTCAGCGGATGGTGTGGGTGGCGCTCTAACCTTTCCAAGCCACACTATCGACAATGTACTGCACAATTAATTATACGCGTGTTCCTGAAATTCTCTAATTGTGGGGTAATAAAAATAAAAAAACTAAAAAAAAAAAACGGATAAAGGTTTGGAAAATAATTCAATATTAATAAAATGAAGAAATAGTATGAATGATATTGACAAATGAATATAGCAGGTAAGCAAATGAACGGTAGCCAACTTGCGAAACGAGCAACAGAAACAATAATAACAAAGGGAATTAGTGACTGTCAGGTCACTAACAAATCACTAAACCACAAAATTCTGTTAGCGGGAGGGCATGGAACACACACAACTAAGAACAACGAGACAAGGCGGCAAAAGACGCTCACATATAAAACAACAAAATTACATATGAAAGGTTGAATTGCAAATTGGCGGCAAGCAACAGTTTTCAAAGCGCGGTAGCAAATTCAACTCAAGTAATCTTGGAGAATCGGGTTTCTTCCGCTAATCCCCGTCGTACTTCCACAATATTTCGACCGCGTTAGTCGCGATCTTCATCAGGTGCTTCAGGAATGTGAAGATGAAGATAGCGAGTAACGCGGTCGAAATATCGTGCACGTACGACGTGGTTTACAGGCAGAAACCCGATTCTCAAAGATGACAACACCCCCGGGAAAGCCTTAATATGTACATCTACTCAAGTACTTATTAAACTGCAAATACCTCACCTAAAAGCTTTATTTGTTGTTGATATTTTCAATAACTTCATGAAGTTCCAATAACACCTGTCATTAAGCAGTTGCTATGGTCTAAGTATTTCACTACGTAGTTGAGCACAAACATACGTAAGCGAAGTTCATAAAGGCTGGAACCACAGTTTTGATTTAATATTACTAATAATTAACCTTTTATTATGATAGTCTGATTTATTTGATGAAATTTTAACTGAATTTTTCGTTGTGCAACAAAGAAAGCCTACAATTGCTCAGTTGTTAAACTTTGAAAACTCGTAAAATATTTACTGGTCACTAACATTTAGAATTTAACTATGTTAAATAACGTAGAAATACACATATATTTAACTGAACAAACATTGATGCTGTACCCTTTATGACATTATGGAAACAATCATGCAGTCGGCTTGTATCGGAATAATATTGAATAGGACAAGGATCCTACCTGATTGATGAGCTGGGAGAGTGATTTGGACGACCCCAGGTATTTTGTAAGAACAGTTTTCGCTATTCAATTTTATCACTAATACGCTGGCTAGTCGTATATGCTAATTAACTTGTTGCGGGCTCGATCTTACTTCGGATGGAGACGATGTGGCGTGGTGCAGCCGACGTTAGAATACAATAGCAAATTCGTCTTGGCGTTGGACAAACTCTTTGGGCCACAGCTTCCCCTCCTGACTTTTACAACTTGCTGTATAAATGCTGTTCCCGTATTATTTGCAAATTGCCCAATCAGCGTAAAATTTGTGCCAAATCAATGTATTCCTCCATAGACCCCAGATACTGTAGCCACACCGACCAACACAGACCGGCCGCTTCGATCAACACTCACCAACTAACGTTTTCGCCGCGCGACATTGCACTGCCAGCGAACTACCTACTCCAAAGATGACTCTATATAATAGCAACGACCCTGACTAGCCCAGAGTGTCTACTACATTCATCGTAAAATATTGTATTTTTCATTCTTATTAAATACATAAATCATGACATCACCTCGTTCCACATTACAAATACCAATAAAAATAAACACATAAGTGACAATTACATAACATATGACAATGAATAACCTAACCAATAATATTTACACCTGAGTGACACGTAGCTGGTTTACACATAACGTAACTAAATAGTGGTCACTGTGTTGTTGTGTCACAGTGCGACCTGACCCATTTCGTAGTGTTTACAACTTGCGTGAGGGATTCAGCATACATCTGTTTCACTGCAGAAAACTCAGTCCGATGCGAGCAGCAATTTTTCAGATAGATGCATCAAATTCTGTCATGCCAATAATGCGCCTTCTTTCGAGCTCACTGATTTGACGGTGCTGTTCACGGCATACGTCTACGTGGTATCCCGCGTGTCACCACAGGCCGCAATTACCATTTACCTTCCATGTGTTGCGTCAACAACTGCCGCATGTACGTTTCACTGGTAGAGGTGTAATGCCGCGGTTTCGATGTTGTCCTAAAGCCTTTAGATTGCTGAAATGCTCAAAATGTTCAAATGTTCAAATGTTTGTAAATCTATCAGACCAAACTGCGTGGTCATCAGTCCGTAGCTTAGAAACAACTTAAACCTAGATAAACTAACCTAAGGACAACACACACACCCATGCCCCAGGGAGGACTCGAACCTCCACGGCGAGCAACCGCGCGCTCCGCAGCGAGACGCTTTAGACCCTCGGCTACTCCACCGCGCCTGCTGAAATGCTTATAATCTTTCCAGAACATAACAATTTACATGTCCAGTAAATATGAACTTACTGCGTCTAGACTTTCAAGGTGTTCTGAAGCCTCTTATGAAAGAGAGCGTAATGTGTGAAAATAAATGACGTATTAGTTCTTGAAACACGGTGTGATATGTCATTGGAGACAATTTGAACTGGTTTCAAACCTCGTATAACAGCTCAAAGCTGTGTGTTCCAGCACAATACAATTTGTCATTACATGACCTGAGTCACAATATGGCATGGCACTTGACAGATGATTTGTGATGTTACAAGGTAGATGGTGCTTGTCATGCTTCTTGTGCTACGACGCATCTTACAGTTGGCGAAATGTGTACCTAATGGTTTACGCGATAGAATATAATGCGACAAGAATCTCATGAAACCTCATACGAGGCATAAAGCGACAGATGAAACAGATATACAGGGTGATTCTTATAATAAAGAAGACATCAGCCACTTTTGATTGTGCTATTTATTAACTAACCTTTCAGTTCATCATTAGACTGCTGCACGTCTACACAAATGTCACTTACATTTTATTTTATGCTGATAATTTTTCTTGTGGCGAAAAGTCTTCGGTTGTGTGGTGCCCTACAATACAAAACCTGATTTTAATGACTTTCTCGAGCGTAAATGTGAATCATGATACCGACAAATATTGTGAACAAACTTTTATGATAGAATTTTTCTTGTTATTTATTTACTTCGTCGAAAAATCGGTTCCATTAGGTTGTGTCGCTGATTACTGCAGCTATTGCTGCAAAAAGCTCTTTTTGAAAAACTTATATGGAGGAACATAGAGCGATTAACCACATAAGCACACATACAAACAAAATGTTTTCACCACATAGAATACACAGATGGTAATAATGCTAATGTAACACCATCAAAGATGCTTTTATCACCCTCTGTGTATTCAGGGTGGCGAAAAGCTACACTTATACAAGGGTTTTTAGAGCATTTTCACCTGTATTTGACAGTCTGAGGAGCTACCATGCGAATCAACGCAGGAAATATCTATTATAAGAAAATATCGACATCACAAAATTAAAAAAAAAAAAAAATCTTTTTTGATCGAATTTGAATATTAGGCTCGTCATTTCTTCGTAAAATACTAAATCAACGCCACCTTCACGATTATTTCGTTGTAATTACTTAGACGTTTACTGAAATTAACATATAAACAACGAAATCATAATTAACTGACTAAGGACTCTCAACTTTTATTTGCTTCTACCATAAAACATATTATGTCGTCAACGGATAATGATTGTTCGTCTGCTCTCCCTGATGCGGGATACAGTATTCTGGCTGCGAGCATTACAGAACATATAGGTTGTGGTAATAGGAATGAGACAGCGTGGCGAATGGAGATTTGTGCGTGGCGGGAGACGTGCAGCGAAGACTCCTTTGCAGTCGGGCTGGTCACTGTGTCCTCGTTGGCGGAATGGTCAACGCTTCTGCCTAGTAAGCAGCAGATCCCGGGTTCGAACCCCGGCCGGGCACAAATTTTCATTCGCCGCACTTTGGTATTCCATCTAAACCTCGTACAGTGAAGGCATAACTGATCGCAAATTGCGATTTATTTCATTCTTAGTTTATTGTCTCGTCATACAATAATTATGAAAAACATACGTAAGTAAAATTATTTCGGAAAAGAATAACTTTTCCTCAGTGGCGTATTTATAGACTCCCCTCTAGTACACCAGCTGTTGAGCCGCTAGGATCACAAGCTCTGAACGCCTGACAGGTAGGCCATGTGCGCCACAGGGTAGCAATTTGCCGTGTTCGCTCCTGGCTGAGCGGTTCGCAGCAAGTGCCCCCCCCCCCCTCCCCCCTTTCCAGCTACTGTGCTGTGCCCGGAGATAACAGATCGCCGGATGTTTCGCGGCGCGCGTCCTCCCTCCCCTCCCCTCCAACTCTCCAGCGTCCCCCACCTTATCGAGTGCCCCGCCCACTCCCCGGAGCTCTTGCAGGGCTGCTCGCTGCCAGCCTTTATCTCACTTCGCGCAGAAAGTGAGCTGCTGCCAACGCCCGGAAGAGTCATCTGCCGCCCCATCCGTTTCTCGCCACACTCTCTTACGCGGTGCCCTCCGAGGAAATATCCGCTACCTTGCCTGACATTACATCCTTCTTATGCAGCTTTCATAACTGAGGATCGTTTTCGCAAAACTAAAACCTACAAAATTTAAAAATATGACTTACATATGACTCAGACGGAAAACCAGTACTGATCAAAGAGGGGAGAGCTGAACTGTTGAAGGAATATATAGAGGGCCTATGCAAAGGAAATAAACTTGAAGGCAGTATTCTAGAAATGGAAGACGAAGTGGAGGAAGATGAGATAGGAGATATGATACTGCGAGAAAAAGTTGACAGAGCGCTAAAGGACTTGTGTAGAAACGAGGCCACTGCCGTAGATGATATTCCGTCTGTACTGCTGATATCGTTAGGACAACCAGTCGTGAACAAACTGTATCACCTTGTATGAAAGATGCAAGAGACGGGGGAAATACCCTCCGACTTCAAGAAGTAAATCGTAATTCCAATTCCAAAGAAAGAAAGTACAGACAAGTATGAAAATTACAGAACTATTAGTTTAATAAGTCATGGTTGCAAAATACTGATACGAATTATTTACAGACGAATGGAAAAACTGTGGAATCCGACCTTGGGGAAGATCAGTTTGGATTTAGGAGAAATATAGAAACACGGGAGGCAATCCTCACATTACGACTTATCTTAGAAGATAGGCTAGGGAAAGGGAAACGTACGTTTTTAGCGTTGTCGATTTGGAGAAAGCTTTTGACAATGTCGACTGGAATATACTCTTCCAAATTCTGAAGGTAGCAGGGGTAAAATATAAAGAGCGAAGAGTTATATTCAGCCTATGAAGAAACCAGCCAGCGGTTATAAGATTCGAAGGGCAAGAAAGGGACGCAGAGGTTGGGAAGGGAGTAAGACAGGGTTGTAGCCTTTCCACAATGTTGTTCAATCTGTACATTGAGCAGGCTGTGAAGGAATGGAAGGAGAAATTTGGAGAGAGGATTAAAGTGCAGGGATAAGAATAAAAACTTTGCGGTTTGCCGATGACATAGTAATTCTGTCAGAGACCGAAGAAGATCTGGAAGAGCAATTGAATGGCATGGACAGTATCTTGGAAGGAAGATATAATATGAACATAAACAAGAGTAAAACGAAGGTAATGGAATGCAATGTCAGAAAATCAGGCGATGCTGAAGGAATTACATTAGGTAATGAGACAAAGTAGTAGATGAATTTTGTTATTTGGGTAGCAAAATAATTTAATTATTTTCTCAGTTTGTGTTTAATGCAATTTTTGCTTACGTTTGATAATGATGACTGAGTTCATTGAAACTAGTTAAGTTTTGTAAATTAAAATTCAATTTGTGTGACATGGCTTAACCACTGCATGTGTGGAATATAATAAATAATTAATCAGTCACACACTCCTTACTACAATGTCATATAATATAAAATAAATTCTGATGGCCGAAGTAAAGAAGATATAAAATACAGAATGGCTATGGGAAGAAAAGCGTTTCTAAAGAAGCGAAACTTGTTAACATCCAATATTAATTTAAATGTTAGGAAGTCCTTTCTGGAAGCATTTGTCTGAAATGTAGCAATGTATGGGAGTGAAACGTGGGCGATAAGGAGTTCGGATAGAAAGATGATACAAGCTTTTGAAATTTGGTGCTACAGACGAATGATGAAAATTAGTTAGGTAGATCATGCAACTAATGAGTTGGTGCTCAACAGAATCGGGTGAAAAAAGAGTCTCTGACATATCCTAAGAGAAGAGATAGATTGGTTGGGCACATTCTGATACATTAAGGAATAGGCAACTTAGAATTAGAAGGAAGTGTGTGGGGTAAAAATTGTAGAGGGAGACCGAGGGAGGAATACAGTAAGCAGATTCAAAAGGATGTAGGTTGACGAACGTATTCTGAGATGAAGAGTCTTGCACAGGACAGGGTAGCGTGGAGAGCTGCATCTGCGAGGACTGAAGACAACAACAACAACAACAACAACAACAACATGTATTAATTTTCATGTGGCGGACAAAATTATATTAACACGTAAAAAGGTAAAGCAGTCAACAGTCCTAAGATTGCCGAATGACACTTTCACTCTGCAGCGGAGTTTGCGCTGATATGAAACTTCCTGGCAGATTAAAATTGTGTGCCGGAACCGGGACTCGAACCTGGGACCTTTGCCTTTCGCGGGCAAGCGCACTACCGACTGTGCTATCCTGACACGACTCACGATGCCGCCTCACAACTTTACATCGTGAGTCGTGTCGGGATAGCACAGTCGGTAGAGCGCTTGCCCGCGAAAGGCAAAGGTCCCAGGTTCGAGTCCCGGTTCCGGCACACAATTTTAATCTGCCAGGAACTTTCATATCAGCGCACACTCCGCTGCAGAGTGAAAGTATCATTCTGGAAATATCCCTTAGGCTGTGGCTAAGTCATGTCTCCACCATATCCTTTCTTCCAGGAGTGCTAGTCTTGCGTGTTTGCAGGAGAGCTTCTGTGAAGTTTGGAAAGTAGGAGGCGAGGTCTGGCGGAAGTAAAGTCGTGAGGCGGCATCGTGAGACGAGTCGGGATAGCACAGTCGGTAGTGCGCTTGCCCGCGAAAGGCAAAGGTCCCAGGTTCGAGTCCCGGTTCCGGCACACAATTTTAATCTGCCAGGAAGTTTCAGTCCGAAGATTGGTTTCAACACCACAGTGCTTTACTAGGCATGGTCTTGTTTAGAGGTGGTATGCAGTTGCCTTCCTCCGACCTTCGAACTGACGTACATAACCAGTTATATGGGGATTTACAGTTTAACGTGGGTTCCAAACCACGGTGCTACTTGGTGTTTTTCACATGAGCAAAACTGCCAGAGGTGAAAGAAGTGGAAAGTGACAAAAAACCTAGGACCTAGCAGGGATCTAACCCGCGACGTTTGGATGCATTGTCCGGCGCTCTACCATTGTGCAACCGAGGCGCACATTGACACGTACCCGACAAAATATGCCTTTATTTGTAAGGAAGTCATCGACATCTACATAAACTGAAGAGCCAAAGACTGTGGTATGTATACGTAATATCGTGCAGAGCCACGCGAGCAGGCCGAACTGCTGCAACACTGATGTCGAAAGCAATGCTCGAGGAAACTAACATAATGCATGGAAAGGGCCGTCCAAAACTCCGTAAGAGAATAAGAGAGTTTGGAGCTATTCTGAACAGTATTTTGCAAGGCATCACAGATATGCCCAATAATGTTATGGTTTGCTGAATTTGGTGGCCATACGAGGTATTTACTCTGAGCATGGCAGTTTTGGATGCATGGGGCAGGCATTGGCCTGCTCGAATTGCCTAAGTTCGTCGGAATACACAGTTCCACGATAAATAAGACGAACCTTAAGGTCGTAGATTCGACCAAATACTTAGAAGTTAAAATTACGAACAACTTAGACTGGAGAGAATCAAAGGTTACGTTTCATTGGCACAACGCTTAGAAGATGCAACAGCTCCACCAAACAGATTGCCTACATCACACTTGTGCGTCCTCTCCTGGAGTACTGTTGTCCAGTGTGGGACTCTCACCAGGTGGGACTGACGGAGGACATTGAGAAGGTTCAGAGAAGGTAGCTCGTTTTGTTTTATAGAGTTGTATGGGGGAAAGCATCATGGAAATGTAGCACGATTTAAGGTGAAAATCTTTAAAAGAACGACGTTATTCGTTGCGTTGAGATCTATTTGCGAAATTTCAATCACCGACATTTACTTCTGAATGTGAAAATATTTTGTTAGCATCCACCTACATAGGGAGACATGACCATCCTAATAAAATAAGAGAAATGAGATCGGAAACGGAACGGTTTAAGTGTTCTTTCTTCCCGTGCGCTATTAGAGAATGGGACGGTAGAGAAAGGATATGAAAGTGGTTAATGAACCCTCTGCCAGGCACTGAAATGTGATTTGCAGGTTGTCTATGTAGATGTAAATATAATGGGAATTTGCTTAAGCCGGCCGCGGTAGCCGAGGTGACTGAGGCGCTACAGTCACGGTCAGCTCGGCCACTACGGTCGGGGGTTCGAATACCCCCTCGGACATGGATATTTGTGCCGTCCTAGTTCGTAAGTAGTTCATAAGTAGTTTGTAAGTTTAGGGACTGATGACCCCGTAGTTAAGTCCCATAAGCTTAACAAACATTTGAACATTTTTTGAATTTGCTTAAGCAGGGGAGCCAAGATCGGTAGTTTAAAGTTCCTTTATTGAACGGTTTTGGCAATTCTATGATGTCATCTTCAAGTAAAATAATATTTAAATATTACATGGTAATAATTCGTCATGCTTACTTTCTGTTCTTCCATATAGGTGAATAGGAAATAAAACATGTTTTAAGTCTATGGTAAAATAATTTTATTTGTGACGTAACCATATCCAAGAACATAAATTAAATATGGCGAAATATTACCATGTAATATTCAAATATTAATAGACTTGAAGATGGCAACATAGAATTACCGAAACCGATCATTAAAGGAAATTGAAACTACTTACCTCCCCTACTTTCGCAGATTCCCTTACAAGATATCGTCCCCAGGGTTGAATGATGTCAAGCACATACAACATATCTCTGTTTTCATACGCACGTCTAAACCAGTGTATTTGATTATTCAGTATATTTAACCTGCAAATTACGTTCAAGTGCCTGGGCGAGGTTTTATCGAACCACTCTCATAATACTTCTCTACCGTTCCATTCTGCAATAATGCACGGTAAAAAGGAACATCTTAATCTTTCCTTTCGAGATCTAAATTATTGTATTTTATTATGGTGATCATGTGTCCGTATGGAAATCTGATCTACCAAAATATGTTCACTTACGGAGAAGAAAATTTGGGAAAGATATATCTTTTAGTGATGTTCACCCAAATCGTTGGTTCTTGCTGTGACTGTCACCTGTAGCTACACAATACCAAACGAGCTCTTTTTCTCCAAAGAACGTATTCTACGTCCTCCATTAGTCCTACTTGATGAGGAGACACACTGCGCAATTCTTCTGGGATTTTGCTCTGGAGACAGCGAAGTCTGATTCCCTACTGTGAAATACACGTTTGAAATTAGACTGTCAGGTGTAGCTTAAGTAGTTCTTGTATATTATTTAAATCATTTGGCACTTGCCTGTGAACACCTGGTGACTTTACTACAAGACAAACGCCAGCGTCATCTTGGAATATTCAACAGAGCTGCTCAGATTGTTGGCCTAAACCGTTTGTAAAGACAAAATGTAGTAGAGTACTTTCAGCACTTTCCTGGGGAACATCGCATATCACTTCTATTTCACTCGATGACTTTCAGTCAATTACTGTTCGCTTTAGCAGCTGCATCTCTTTGAGTAATATATTCATAAAATGTTTTGATAAATTCAAACTATTTTAACTAACTTATGTTTAGTACAACACACAAGTACCCATGCCCGAGGGAGGACTAGAACGTCCGACAGCGAGCAACCCCGTGCACCGCGGCAAGGCACCATAGGCTGTGTTTATAGCCCGCGGTTGCTCTACGGCGGAGGAATCGCGGTGGTTTGGCAGTTCGCTGTTTCTAATAAGGCAGCGTGGGCCCTGTTTATAGGCGCGGCTATTCGCATGCAGCGTCAAAATACCAGCGGCTGCACTTCCAAACCGCTTACACGGCAGCTAACTGGGCTTTTCGGTGTGCCATATGTCTGGCAGCCAGGTGCGAAAGGGTGCTCAAGGTCACTGCGGCTGAAACACTTGCTGTGAGAGTGACGAGTGGTGCATCCGCAAAATCACAGCGGTTGCTCCGCCGTGTATGAACCGCTGTCTATAAACGCAGCCTTAGAGCGTCCGGCCACACCACAACGGCTACCGACTGAACTACCTAAGCACGAATCACAACCCATCCTCATTGCACTTGTCCCATCAGTACCTCGCCTCCTACTCTCCAAACTTCACATAAATCTTTCTTTCAACCCTACGGGAATAACACTACTGGAAAAAAATGATATTGTGGCTATATGGCACAGCCACATTCTAGGCGATGTTTCCAGAAAGGTAGGAAACGAGGAGATGATGGGATTAAAGTTTTGGAGAAGGAATGTGATGCACATACAGATGGCTCAGACGGCAGAGAGCTTTCTCGCGAGAGGCAAAGTATTCGAATATCGGTATGGCACACAATTATAATCTGTTAGGAAGTTTCATATAAGCACACAATCCGCTGAAGAGAGAAAATTTAAATCCCTAATTGAACGACGTTGGTTACGACTCTGCCGTGTCCGTTGACGCCTTATGGGAGAGGATGACAGGACAGCCTGTTGGCATGTTTTGAGGATTATAGGCGGTGCGAAAGACTTTGATAAGTTATTTCGTAATTCGCACGAAGAATGCTTATGTTAGCAATTCTATGGTATTTCACAACTCTCCATCGCGGGGACGTACAGTGAAATTGATGAAAAGTAATGTGTTGCACAGTACTCACCAGTATAAGAAATGTTCAAATGTTTGTAGAGCTTATGGGACTTAACTACGGGGTCATCAGTCCCTAAACGTACAAACTACTTATGAACTGCCTAATACAAAGGACGGCACAAATATCCATGGCCGGGGGGATACGAACCCCCGACCGTAGTGGCCGTGCAGACCGTGACTGACTCGCTTCAGTCCCCTCGGCCACCGCGGCCGGCTCCAGTGTAAGAAACCGCTACAAAGTACAGAATTTCACTACTTACCAGAGATATAGTTGGAATTCTTGTTTATACATCCTTAGACTACGCAACTCCAAGTAATCAGATATTCGCTCTTGAAACGGTGTGCATGAAAGCTTTTACTCGGTTATTTTGAGTTTTTCATTATTAACTTGGGGAATAACAACAGGTAAGTCTGTTAGTGAACATTTTCAAGGTAAAAAACAAACAAAATAGCATTCATAGTGACCTAAAATTATGAGGAGGGAGTCCTTACAGAGTCGCTTTTTGCAGGACCAGTTTCATCGGAGTTTTGAAAACATTGGCTAGTGTAGTCATGATCTGGTTGTATTCTTTGTTCAGCCTACCGGAAAACAGAAGAAAGAAGTCCCGCCAGGAGAGGAGGCAGCGAAAGTGGCCATTAGAAAGCAAACTCGTTTAACTCGACGTGGAAGGCCGTAATTGGATGGAGCTATCGCTGCGTGGAGCGGAACCAATAGAGCAATCATCTCACTCACTTTTGTTTTGCCGGGACGCACGCCCATCGCATCTGAAATGTCGAGGCTTATCAACCCGTCTGGTTTGCACCAGTAAGCAGTTTGAGAACCTAACCGGAATGCTTCTCAATATCTTCTCAGTACGCCACCATGTCTTTGCTTTGTCCTACAGTTTATGTTCCGTGATACGATGCCACGAAAATTGACGAGGATATTCCTTGATCAGGGTAAAGAACTGTAGCTGAATTATTGTTTCATGTGACAAATTTCATACCTCAACATCTATATAGTGCGCAAGTTTCATACTGCCAATAATCATTGTTCAAAATGTTCAAATGTTTGTACAGCTTATGGGACTTAACTACGGGGTCATCAGTCCCTAAACTTACAAACTACTTATGAACTACTTACGAACTAGGACGGCACAAATATTCATGCCCGAGGTGGGATTCGAACCACAGACCGTAGTGGCCGTGCAGATCGTGACTGAAGCGCCTCAGTCCCCTCGGCCACCGCGGACGGCAATAATCATTCATTTCAGGAAACACGGATATGTCTTGCTCTTCGCAAATAGAATCTGAAATGGTGTAGTCTGCATATGTCACCCGATTTCGGTACTCCATCAACAATAACGAGCAAAGGTTTATTGGACAGCTTATTTAGAAATTTGATAATGGAATTATATTTTATCTTAAGGAGATAAGTATGTTGCACTTTGCTTGGAAAATGATGCAGCTGTAGTGGTTAACAACTTATGACTACCGCATGTCCTATCAGTCTCACGAAACAAAGCATTTATTACTTTTAAGACCCTTTGTTTCAAATGTTTCCATTACTTCATGTATTGCAGTTCTAAGATACTCAAGAAATTGTATTTTAAATTATTACACCAAAGTGGTTAATTGTATATTGTTTGGCTGAGTAGTGTGCGTCTGTTGGTTTTCCTCTATCCAACGAAAAGCATTTAGTTTGTTTCAGTCGTTCAGCAAATTAGTTGAGAGTAGACTGTAAACGAAAGTAAAGTAGCGAATGAGGAGGACCAGAAATGAAAATAACGAAACAATAATATCCGTATAGGTGATCAGTCTGCTGACCAAATGTGAAAACGAAGCAGCCGCGGTGGAGTAGCCGAGTGGTCTAAAGCGCCTCGCTGCGGAGCGCGAGATTGCTCGCCGTCGGAGGTTCGAGTCCTCCCTGGGGCGTGTGTGTGTGTGTGTGTGTGTGTGTGTGTGTGTGTGTGTTGTCCTTAGGTTAGTTTACCTTAGTTTAAGTAGTTTGTAAACTACGGACTGATGACAACGCTGTTTGGTCCGATAGATTTATAAACATTTGAACATTTCAATTTAAAACCAAAGGAGCTATATCCGGACATTTCACCCTCTTTCTTAAAGCAACCCTCCAGGGGCTCACGGTTCTTTCATGAGTACGTGCGTGGCGAGCACGGGGCCCCGAGCTAATGCAATCTTCCTTCCTTCTTTACTTTTCGGACTGCATTTCCTTTCCCCCTCCCTTCCTTTCCTATTCTCACTCCTTCCCCTCCCCACCGGGGACCGATAACTTCAGTAGTTTAGTCCCCCTATCCCAACCAAACAACCCAACCCAACCAATCTTGAAACAATTTTTATCATTCAACTGCATCAACCTAAAACCTAAAGTCATGGAAGTGCAAAATTACTGTCAATTTTTTTCGTCATCCGTGAATTACTGGACATCCGTAACTCGTGTCAGACGAACTACACCAAAAGGAATGACAGCTGCACCATCGTTTGATGTCACTCAGAGTAGGCCTCAATCGCGTAGCCGATTGGCTAGCTGCCATAGCACAGCCCAGCCCACCTCACTATGTCGTCTGGTCACTCAGCTACTCGGTTGAGGCCTACTATGAGTGACGCCAGACCAGAGTGCAATTTTGTTTCGCTTCCGCGTTACTTGGTGAACTACATTTTTATTGGTCTGTCATCTTTGTTTCTTTCTTGTATGGCTTCTATATTTCTTTTCGTTTCGTTCATTAACAGAAGATAAACTCATAACACGATGTTTCCGATTAGGATTTTGTATGTGCATTGCACTCTAAAGTGCGCAGTAATAACTCACTCGTACTCTGCTTGATTTTTTTCTCAAAGTGGTAACAAGACAACAGTTTTCATGGGAAACAATCCCACTGATGTGTTTTACGGCCCAATTTTTTTGCAAAATTTTCGGACAAAAATAATAAATAATTATGGACGATACAATTACTACTATTCTATTGTTATGAAATCTAATCAATCGATATGTAATTAACTCTCTTCCCGAATTTTAACACACAGCCCAAATTATTCGATATTTGATTTTCTCTTTGACAAACATTCTCTTTTTGTAATTTATACCTGTTTCAAGTGTTATTGTAATAGCTCTTCTATATTTTCATTATCGTTTATCACCTGTCTTGCTGTGGTAGTTTGTCCTCTTACTAATTTTATTTTCTTTGCCTGTACTGGTGTACGTACAATCAAGTGACGTGTTAAACCGCCTTTATTTGAGGAAATACCTCTAAAATGCTACGAGCTAAGAGTTATGAAAAAAAGAAAGAAAAAAAGGAAGAAACAATACAGCGCAAAATTGTAGGGACTTTTCTCCTCTACAAATACGTTTACTCAATTTTCGTGTTAGATGAACGGTTAAGCCGCTATTTTCGTTTAAATTTCGAGCTGTGAAAAGATTATCGCATAGCCACACTTTTAGTGTGACTACCGTAACCTGAAGCAGGGCAAAAGTCTTCAATTAGACAATGTATTACGATCAAATTTGTGTCAATGTTGTGACGATCGATTACTTTCAATCGAGAGGAATGACGATAGAAGCAGTTTCGATTTTACTAAAGAAAGTACCAAATTTGCTGCTAAGTTTTGATTTGTTTTTATTTCGTCACTACAGACTGTTTCAGCACATTATTGCCATTTTCAAGTGTCTTGTTAATAAGTTTTACATAGTATTTCGTATTTTACCTACAAATATTATTCTGTGGCGTGCATATGTCATCGTATTGGACTGTCTGATGTTTGTCAATTACCATCTGGTATGATGAAAAGTTTATTGTATTTCATTTGTCAGCTTACACAGTTACAATGATACGAGGCGTGTCCAGAAAGTAAGTTCCGTTTGGTAATAAAATGAAATTGTACACAGATACAGAACAAATTTTTATTGCACAAATTTCTACAACTCTTAAACTACTTTTCCACATAACTGCCGAAATTTTTGAGACATTTCTCATAACGTGTCACTAGGTTTTGTATACCTTCTTCATAGAAATCTGCCGCCTGTGTATTCAACCAGATGGAAACAGTATTTTTCAGCTTGTATTAAGAAGTCCATAGCGAAAGCACTAATTGTAAACCTACGGTTTTCCTGGATCTTGTCATCAATCGCATGAACCAGTTCTTCTGTAACCAAAGGTGGGCGTCCACTTCGTTCTTCATCGTGCACATAACTACACCCGCCATTGAACTGTCGGACCCATCTTCTCGCCATCGAATCACTCATCCCATTTGATCCGTAAACATCGCAAATTTGCCGATAAATTTCAATTGGTTTCACTTTCCTCGCATTCAGGAACCGAATCACCGACCTGATTTCACAGGCGGCGGGATTTTCAATCAACGCCGACATTTCAAACGAGCACAACAAAGCGTACGTAACTGACAGCGATCTCCAAATGGCGCACTTTCTTCTCCTTGATACACATCGTCTACAGCGCATGTGCGGAACTGCAATCGCAGCGCTGCAGCGGAGATAAATTGAAACGGAACTTACTTTCTGGACGCGTGTCGTATATGTATACAAATTATCGTTTGATGGTGATAAGATTTTGTTTATATCGCTACCTGTTGTAGTTGCGATCTGTGGTTGTTGGATACATTGAAGTGCACCAATTTCGTATTTTATATAGATATAAACGTCGTAAAATCGGCGAAATATATATGTTATCCCTGTTACATAATTCTATGTGTAATCTTTCATCTTAGTCCTACAGTTTGGTGTTAGATTCTCGTATTTTCGGTTGATGATATAGCAACTTAATTATTTGTTTAAGTTGCTGTTTTATTTAATGACTTAGAGATTTTGATTAGGGTGACCTTTGGTTGAGAAATGGAGCAATGGCTTTGTAATATTCGACTCATCTCGGGTGGTGTAGTCTACAATTGGCATCGAGAAGTTCGGGAGAAGAAATTCAGCTCGGAAGACGGAATTGCGCGCTATATATTTTCGTAATCGTAATTTACCTTCCATTGACATTGAGCGCTACTGTCGTTAGCTGTTTCTGTACGCGAACACGAGCATTGAAGCGCTTGTTAGATATTGGTCGTCTTCGGTAGAGAGGTTGGCGCCTGCATTTCGCAGCGCAGGGCTCGTTCTCGGGCGGCAGGCAGCTGGCCGCTGGAAAGGGCGAGGGTGGCCGCCTACGCTGCAGCCCTGCAGCCCTTCTGGGCCTTCATTTGCAGCCCCGCGCTAAATCTCCGCCGGTCGCCTGGGCTCCTCCTCCTGTCCCCACCCCTGCCACCGTCGTCGCGCTGTTCAATTCCATCGAAGAATTAAAACAGCGCGGGTATTATTCCTGCTAATGGCGTTATACTCTCGCGGCGTTCATTATACGCACGCCGCGGAGGGCGAAATTTCAAGAGAGCGCGCGCAGGATAAAAGCCGTCAGGGCACAGAAGTGCGGAGCGGAGAGGGGAGGGGAGGCCTACCGAAAATATTCGGCCCCGTGAGCCGGGGTGCGGGGGGTCGATTATTGTCTGGCGCCAGCCGCGTAGGTGTGGGAAGAGCAGAGAACGGGGCACGGTCCTCGGCGCGACCTCACCGCGCGTAAACTGTATTGTGGACGTTCAGAACACGTGCACAAAGGCGAACCCACACGCGCCGTGGGCCGGACTTAACCACCCCATAAAGCCACGCACCCCTAAACGCGGCCGGAATAATTATATCTTGGCGCCGTCGGTCGTTAGGTGGTTTACGCGAGTTGGCAAGACCGCGTAGATTAGGGTAGCGGGACAGAGAGCGGTGACGGTGCGGGGAGATGAGGCGAGGGGGAGAGGAAGGGGTGGTGGAGACACAGTAGCACAGAAGCGACCAGGGGTGGAGTCCATTACAAGTTTATATTAGCCGGCGGGGCGGGAGCCGGCTCGGCTTGCGTTCGGGACGCCGGCCGGTTTCGAGAACCAGTACGCGTGGAGGCGACTGTGGGAGATTCAGTTAGCTGCCCGTGAAAGCCGGCGAGGACCGTCTGGTGACGGCGAGAGGAGGGGAGAGCGGAGGACGTCTGCTAGGAGACGGGTGGTGGGGAAGGTTGTGGGGCGATGCAGGAGCCATTGGAAACAGATGCAACTACGCGTTACCGAATACACTGACAAGGAAAGTACATGGGCTCGAACAAACATATCTGTATGAATGTTTGTTTACAGGATCTCTACGTACACCTCAACGTGCTGGTGGGTGCCGTTTTTATGCGAAACTCTGCAATCATACTCCAGATAGCACTGTAGATGTAACTGTAGACGCCATACATAGTGCAGATATATTAACTATAGCTTATGTAATAATTAATACAAGTAAAGAATCCCAGAGACGGATTTACGTCTCAAATATGTCAAAGACATTATTGATAGATCTGAAGCATTGAATTAAAACTTGTGGTGCGGCCGGGAATCGAACCCGGACCTCCATGCTTACTAGGCATGTGTTGTGGAGGGAAATCGTACATAGACTATTCCGAGGCGCCTTAATCGTTACTGGTGTGGTAGTCTAACGGTTAAGACGTCTACCTAGTAAGCATGGAGGTCCGCGTTCGATTCGCGGCCGCACCACAAATTTTAATTTAATGCTTCAGATCTCTCAATATGTAATAATTGTTGATAAAACTCTTCTGGGTATTGGACCGCATCGTCAATGTATCAAATATTTCACCGACGTTTCGGCCACTACTGCAAGCGGCCATCTTCTGGGTGTTACGTTTACTGCTGGATGAGAGAAATCTGGTGTCTTAAATATTAAATGATGCTAGTTATTATTGGTGGTTTCATGTCTCTTTCATTGGTGTTTACTTTATTTCTTCCTATTGGTGGAAAAGGAAGTCCAAGATTGGTGCTTACATTAATGTTTGCCATTGGTTGAAACTGGCGAATGAGGAGCGGTGGTATCAGTGACGTAGTAGCAGCGCTTCGCGACGATACCGCGCGCAGTGCAGTCAACAGGGGTCCGCCCGGTGACAACAGTAGCCGCGCGTACACAGAGCAAACAGCACGCTCTAGCCGGCGTTAGGCATCACTGCTACGTCATTGCTACCACCCGCTCCTCATTCACCAGTTTCAACCAATGGCAAACATTAATGTAAACACCAATCCTGGACTTCCTTTTCCACCAATAGGAAGAAATAAACACCAATGAAAGAGAGCTGAAACCACCCATAGTAACTAGCAACATTTAATATTTAAGACACCAGCTTTCCCCCATCCAGAAGTAAACGTAACACCCAGAAGATGGCCGCTTGCAATACTGGGCGAAACGTCGATGAAATATTTGATATATTCACGATGCGCTCCAATACCCAGAAGAGTTTTGTCAACAATGACAACAGCCGCGGAAGCCTTTGATTACATTATGTAATAATCATCGTACATGTTCTCTAGCGTATTGTCATCAAAAGCTGTGATAATAGTTGCCACTTTAACCTTCTTCTCGGAAGACTGTTGGTATTCACTGCCACTGCTTCCATGGCCTCTTCCCGCACTTACCGTAGCACTACCGCTTGCAGTGACTTGTTCGTCATTATCATCCCTATTATCATTATTATGAGTTTGTAACAACAGTGTCTAACTTATGCTCATATTTCTGTACCACAACAGATACGAGAAAGCATGCAAATGATTCATCTTCTACACTAATACCATCATCACGAAGAAGGGTTCTTCGTAACTTCATCTCAACCAATCGCAATACATTAGCAGGATTGTTTACCAATCGGCGCCCCATCTGACGCTTCATCACACAAATAACGTCACAAAACGCAACTTCGGAGGCACACTCCACCGTCCCTACTGGCGAACCACCAGGTCAAAATGCAATGTGGCATGGCACACGGAGAGGCCTCTAACGAACGATTGGAGAGTTTTGCAGATGCGGGAGTATCACTGGTGTAATAAGGGACCTTTACATTATCTCTCATACGATTTTGGTGTATATGTTTTTGTTCGAGCCCAAGTACTTTCCTTGTGAGTCAACTCGCATCAAAATGTCGACATAAAGAAAAAATGTTTATCAAGTTTAAGGAAAGCTGAATTCCCTTCAGGTTTTCAAGATCGCTAATTATGAACCCGATTTTGAATTTACGAAATTCAGTTCGTCGTCTTTGCGCTGGTTCAAAACGTTCCAATGTTTGTTAAGCTTATGGGACTTAACTGCAGGGTCATCAGTCCGTAAACTTACAAACTACTTATACACTGACAACACAAACATACATGCCCGAGGAAGGATTCGTAACACCGACGGGAATCGGCCTCGCGCATCGGAGCATAGCGCCTCAATGATTTCAGCCACTCCGCCGCGGCCCTTGCGTTCGTTTGGCATACGATACCACATGGGTATAGGATTTTAGAATTTCTTTATATTCGTGGTACGAGAACTGAAAAATAGAAATCAAACAAAGCCATTCGACCCAACTCTAAGAAATTCTCGAGAAAATCGACTTTAAAGTTTTGCAAGTACATGTAACTACCAACAATTAAAACGCTTGCCGTATTTGTTGGTGTAGCTTAAGTGGTAATGTTGAGTGCTTCCAAACATAGAGTCGGTGGTTTGAATCCCGCTGTGACAAATATGTTTTCGTTGTTTCTATATAAACATTTTGGGGTCTCTAATTCCACTTGTTGTGTCAGGTTTTGTTTATATGTATGTAGATGAGCTGGAAATCTTGTCACATAACACGATGGTTGAGTAGGTTAGCTGCTTGGAAAGCCATTAGTAGGTGTGGGGTTACTTTCCAAAAACAGCGTCGTAGCTATGCACAAACTGAACACTCAAACACTAGCGTCGTCAACTATTAGTGAAGCCAATACAAAAAAAAAAAAAAATGTAACGTGTTTTTTTATTGAAACCATGATTACTGACAACCTTTTCATAAAATACTAGCTAAACCCGGCTACGCTTCGCTGTGGCTCACTTTCATATGAAATAGATAGAAAAGGAAACACTATAATTAATGTGAACATAGAGTCACCGAGAGAATGTTTGAATCAAATCAATATCATTCGTTGGGCTACTGTGGATATGTCAAACGAAAGTTATTAAAAATATAGTTTCGCAGATCTCTGGATCATGTGACGTGCAATTCACCTTAGTAAAAAGCTATCGTTTTCTACAATCTTTCTAACTGTTTTCCATCCGCTATGTCTATCTCCTGCTTAACCTCTATCTACCTCTTTATCCTCCCTCTATCGAATCCGCGGCCTCTGTTCATCACTCCCTTTCCTTCCATCTATCTCCCATCTCCTCCTCCATCTATCTCTATGCCCGTATCATCTTTCGCTCTTCGTACCTACATAAAATGAAGAAATTAAATATTTGGGAATTGCTTCAAATTATGTGTTACCTGCAGCAAACTATCACAAAGTGACTGTTACATAAAATTAAATGCAGTAAATACGCCAATTAACAGCGTTTTGTTCAGAATTCGTTTATATGGTGTTTTGATTTCCACTGCTAATATCATGATCGATCTTACTGAAAATTAACCATTAAACATGAGTGTACCTAAAATGCATTTCCCCGAAAAGTTTCTACTTTAGTGTCGCATTTTACCATAGCACCTGACCAGTACGCAAGCGTGATCAGAGCTATAGATATGAAAACATCTGCTTCCTTTTGCCTCTCTTAATACATATACACATGATTTTCGTTCTCACAGATCTATTGGAAAGCGCTTTTTGAATTATGTGATTTTCATCGGCCTCCTTGTATAATTATAATAAAAAATCGATATGTCATTTGTCATATTGATGTGTTTGAATAATGATTTCGGTAAAATTTCAATTGATGCAGCGACTGATGTTACCAAAATCTCCTGACTGCTCTTTGAAAACTGAGTTTCATGCAATGAGGCTAATAATCTTCCGTCTTTACCACGAAATACTACATCTGCACAGAATGCAGTAACTGCCATAAGTAAAATTAAACCTTCATTTCTAAGTAATTCTACGATGGTAAACGTCGATCTTTTGTCGGCATGGATTTAGAAGCGCATATTCGATATATATCTTTAGATGTCCGGCTACTTGAATTTCAAATATTGTTAGAAAGCATCTGGTTCCCGAACTTTACTCGGTAATTTTTTATTTATTTATTAATTTTTTTTATTTTTTCTGTAATACAGTGGTTAATCGAAGGAGATTGTTATCACACACACACACAACTTTTCGAAAATTACTTCTTTTCTCTTTTGTGAAATGTATACACATGGAGTAAGCAAGCAAAACCCTGTGTAAATACAAACATTCCTCCAAATCGTTACTGCCGTTTCAGAGATACGCGAAATTTATATAGGTATAACGTACCTGTACCCAATAAGTGACACACTGTGATTGCCCGGATGAGCAATAAGGAACAAATCAAAGCTTACCTTTCATATAAGTATATTTTGCAATACTTGTGGATGTAAAATAATGTGCCGACGTTAGCAGTGATCGCCACATGAATCCTATCACTTACAACGCGTGTGACCATGAAGCAAATAACTGAGTTTAACTAAACCGTTGAAGTACTTTGGAAACCCAATCACTTACAATGAATGGTATTGTTGACAATAAAATAAACATTTAATGCAGTTCCTGCTCTGTCATTTATACGTTCTTGTACGAACCACTGTCCAGTCAATAAATCAATTATCTTTGTAAACTGCTGACACCACAAGTGAAATTTAACAAAGCAGCCAGTAACAGGCTGAGGGGAACATTCATTTCTGTTTCCAATTTAACAACAGAGAATTAAGTCTGTGCTTGCTCTCTGGTTGACAAGTTCTTGTATGTACTTTTGTCCTGAGAGTAAGTTAATTATCATCACTAAACGAACATTCCGGTGCCAACATTGGCGAACTACGCCGCCGCCTTTGGTAAAATTTAATTATTACCTAAAAACTATAAGGTTGACGAAATTATATATTTATCCATGTCCCTTACGTTTGTGTTGTCCGGTATCACCATGATTCTTTGCACGGTGGGGGACTGTTATTATGGCACTCAGGAAATCGATGTTCATCGAACATCAATTCGTTGAGTAGCGGGGTCGTCCTCCCAGACGTCCGACTAATTAAGCGACATTGTAAGGAAGTCAGATGCGCTGCTCTTGGTAAAACTCAGTATATAAAAGAGAAATCACAAGAGGTTGTCGGTGAAGAACTTTTTCAGATTTTGAAACACACGCCAACCAACACAACATTTTTATATATAGATATTAAATGAATGACTCATCACCGCCCAGCCGAAACCACTGATGACAAAAACTTGAAATTTGCAGAGGTTATTCATCTTACAAGCAATATTTCGACATTCCGTTCCTAGGGATGTGAAATAGAGAATTAAATGTTTCTTGAAAATACACTGTTATTAAGTCAATTTTGAAGCTAGACCTTACATAAATTGGTATATGGATTCTTGGTTAGAATTAAAAAAAAAAAAAAAAAAAAAAAAAAAAAAAAAAAAAAGCATATTTCGGCTTTTCTGAAAATCAACCATTAAGAGGATGAAATAGGAGATGAAAAGATTTCGAAAAATGCTGCTATTAACCCAGTTTTGAAGACTGAACTATGAAAGTTGATATTTGAAGTCTTGGTTACAATTAAAAAAGTACGTGTGTATCCCCCTCCCCCTCTTCGTCATTCCGTATCCTTCCTGTATCTCGTCTTATAACTCAAACTTAGAACCATGTTTACTGTTATGTTCAAAATCTTAATCTCCGAAAATTCTTGACCGACTGCTTTGAAATATTGATACAACGTACTACTGAAATACGCGAAAGTTACGACAAAAAACGCAAAAGTGTAAATAGGTATCTAAAAACCTTCCTGTGTTACAGGGTAACTTTGTCACAAATTTGGAGCTTAATCGGTAAAGAACATTTTGAGATTTTGAAACACACCAAACCAACACAACATTTTTACAGGATGAATCACCTAACACTTGCACCGCAAATATTGCAGAAACGGAAAGTGCATTTGATGTGCGGTTTTCACATAATGTATTGGTAGTCAAGGAATCGTATTGTTAGCCAATAAACAGATTGTTAAAATACCTAGAAAGTGATTTTTATGCAACCATACAGTTTTTTAAATGGAACAATGGTTGTTTCTACCATGCACTGTTATTTTTGATACCACCTGTGTATAAAGAATGTTGAATGACATTTTTATCACGTTTAGATTGGTAGGTACAACGATTCAAAGTTTTGGGGGCCGAGGCTACGACAGTGTGGTGGTCATGAGACAGGGGGCCGTGCCGCAGGGGATAGCCACTCGGCCAGGTAGCTACGATATCGCAGCTTCCGCCCTCGGAACTTTGAACGGTTGTAGCTGTCAATCTAAATATGATAAAAATGTCATTCGAAATACTTTTTACACACCTGGTATTCAAAATCCCAGTGCATGATAGAAACAACCATTTTTCTATTTTAAAAAACTGTATGTTTGCATAAAAATACACTTTCTCAGTAATATTACAATCTGTTTGTTGGCTAAAAATACGAGCCCCTGACTGCCAATCTATTCTGTGAAAACCGCACATCAATCGCACTTTCCGTATCCGCAATATTTGCGGTGCAAGTGTTAGGTGATCCACCCTGTATACATAGAGACTAGCTGTAAACCCGGCGTTGCCCGGGTATTTATTTCTTTTACACTCTGATAGTCCACCTCCCCTTCCCTCCTCTCGCTTCACACATCTCCTTCTCTCCCATCTCTCTGTTCGTTTTCACCTTCCCTCTCTCGGCAAAGTACCCTATGTCATGTACCATACAAAAATTTATGTACCCAATGACCTTCCTCTTAGTTTAAAGGTCATGTGTGCAAAAATTCATCAACATCGAAGCGAAGCTATGTATTTTTTCAAAGTTCAGATGTTAAGTATCCTCGACAATGCACCGAACGAAATTTTATAGGGACAGTGACATTCCTCTTGTTTTTAAGGTCAAAGGTGATGTGTGCAAAATTTCATCAATATCGAAACAAAACTACAGATTTGCATGCAATACAAAGACAGGGTCACATTGAAAAACGCACTTTGCTGAACTTTTCCAGTTTTATTTCAATGAACCCTTGTTCTGAGAATAAAAAAAGAAAAAAAAGATCTGTGAAATCGGTCGAGCCGTTCTCAAGTTATGGCGCGTTCAACGTATTTAGGGATCCATTTTTATGCTGCAAGGTATACCCTCCCCCAAGCACCATATGAAACTTTAGGTGGACGGGGATCTTCCTCTTGTTATGAAGGTCAAGTGAACAAAATATCGTCAGTAGGTAGGAAAAGTATCCTCCGCCTTGCAATTTAATTCTGTCCTATCGAAAAATACTTTCTTAGTGACGTCTTCTACCTATAAACTTCATGCTGGCAAAATTTCAGCTTCATAGGTGCAATAGTTTTGGAGATTTCGTGTTTAGTCAGTGAGTGAGTGAGTTCGTGAGTGACCTTTCGCTTTTATATATATAGAGAAGTTTCTCCTGAATTATGTGTCCTACAAATTATTTACCAGGTTCGTAGAGGGAATATTAGGAAACTACCTGCGAAATGTGTTGTTAATGAAGTTGGTAGTAAAACATAGTAAATTTAAACCTTTATGCTTATTAGGGTAAATTTTCATGCATTTCATTGTCTTCGACGTCACAACATCTAAACTATATGTCGTAATACGATATTATTTCGAAGGTACATCTGGTGGTGTATATGTAAAATATCTGCGAAATACGTCGCGAATAAAGTTAGTAGGAAAGACCCTAATAAATTAAAATGCCGTGCGTCACAAGGCGGTTTTTCATGAACTCAATTGTTTCTGACTCCATATCTCATGAACTGTGTGTCGTACAATCACAAAATTTCGAATGTACGTTCAGTTGTATGCGTGTATACTGTCTGTAACATTTCTCGCGAATACAATTAATAGTGTACGAGTAATAAATTGTAACGTCATGTCAAATGCCGTAATTTTATTGCATGGACGCCGAAAAAGTAGTAAGCGACAAACTTTTTCCTTTCATCATTTTGCTGGCGTTGTCAGCGAGAAAAAGTTACCTAAAGGTTTGAAATTGTGTTCAAAGTTTGTTGCAAGTCACTAAGTGCTCTCCTTCTCAAATAGTGGACTGATAAAGTCACACTATCACGTGCCGTAAGACGGGGAAGTTTTCATTGTTTATGACGAAATATCTCCTGAACTATCGGCCCTATCGCAAAATACTTTCTTAGCTGACGTCTTCTACCTATAAACTATATTCCTGCCAAATTTCAGCTTCATAGGTTGAGTTGTTTTTGAGATTTAGTGTTTAGTCAGTGAGTGAGTTGAGTGAATGTGTGTCCTTTCGCTTTTATATAGATAGAGATAGAACATTAGGAATAAACAAAAATACGTGTATTTTTTTACAAAAAATACCATTATATAATAAAAATGTGTAAGTATTCGAACATAACGAAAAAGAAAACTTCTGTCACTACAGGATTCGATCCACCGACCTTTTCTTTGTGTTCTATTGGTAGATCTCTACCTTGCAGTCACTGATCGTATTTGTTCGTTATTCGATTTATTCTTGACTCAACTTTTTTATTACAAAGGGCGGGCATCCCTCTGACCGGGCGTGCTGAGCCACGGCGTCCGGCAACCTTATGGTTTGTAAGGCTTCAATGGTACCAAATCAAATGTTTGTAAATATATCGGACAAATCTGCGTGGTCATCAGTCCGTAGCTTACAAACTACTTAAACCTAGGTAAACTAACCTAAGGACAAACACACACACACACATACCCCAGGGAGGACTCGAACCTCCACGGCGAGCTACCGTGCGCTCCGCAGCGAGACGCTATAGACCACTCGGCTACTCCACCGCGGCTTCAATCCTACCACCTGAACTACGCTTAGAGGTGCGTTAATTCTTTCAATTATTGGTTCTTACACGTACTTGGAAAGATTAAAAATCTATTTTTTTTTTTTTTTTTTTTTTTTTTTTTTTTTTTTTGAGAATTTTTTAGAGTTGCGTCGAATGGCTTTGGATGATAGTTATTTGTATTTTGAACTTCACGTACTTTAAATACAAAGAAAAATTCTTAAATCAGATACCCATGTGATCTCCTTGTTAGTAAAATTTTGGTATGTGCAGGTTTGAAGGGTGGTTCGGTGTCCTTACTACAACCCAATTACGACACAGGAAGAAAGTGCGTACACAATTGCCTGCGACTACTTTTTATAAGGGTCATCTTCCATTGGGGAGATTCTATTTTCGTTTCCCAATGTAAGTCCACAGCAAAAGCAGTACTTGGCTTAGAACAGCCAGATGGCACACAATAGCCGAAGACTGTCTTCCGGTTCTCACGCCGGAGAAGGGACAAGCAGCACCATACGGTGTCAGTAAGTCAGAAAGGGTGGGGAAAATGCCAAAACGTGAGAGACGCCCACACTGTAGTCGCGGATAACGGCATGAAATGGACATATTTCACTTATTAATATTACTATTATTATTATTTACATTATTATCTAATAGAAACACCAGCACTACACAGCAACAGTCCTACCTCGTGATTCTTTGCCGTGGTGGAGTAGCCGAGCGGTGGAAGGCGCCTCGCTGCGGAGCGCGCGGTTGCTCGCCGTAGAGGTTCGAGTCCACCCTGGGTCATGGGTGTAGTAGTTTGTAAGCTACGGACTAATGACCACGCAGTGTGGCCCCATAGATTTACAAACGTTTGAACATTTTCGTGATTCTTTAAGTTTTACAGGCGTAATGAGTAGTCGATAAAGTCTCGGGATTCCAGCCGGACCTATTTAATGTTTTCAATGAGAAATCATTTTATTGATAACGCCACGCCTAGCGACGGATTTGACGTTGAATGTTAGTGCTTGTTCCGACAGAGGGCTGACATGTCGTATCACATTTGCGCAAGCTCCTTCGCGCCACATTTAGACCTGTATACTTAGAGGACACCTAATTTTACAGAGAGCAAACGGTCGTTTTTGCGTATGCGTATCCACGCCAACGTCCGCTATAAAGTGGTCGCAATCTGCTGTGCCTGACATTTACTTGAAGATGGCTGAAAGATTGTCAGCCGAAATATCGTGCAAGAAGTTTCGACGTTATCCGGCTGCAGTCCCGAAAGTTTATAGAGTACTCATTACGTCGGGAAAAGATAAAAATTGTACCGGGAGAGAAATATCTACTTTTCCACCCATTTACAACTCAACAGTCGGCATTAGAAAGATCGCGGATGGATTTTCCACTACGACACGCTCCCAATACAGATCTTTACCTCATGTGGCATTGTTTATTTTCAAACATTCATACTTTCTGGAAGGTTAGGATGAATGGATCCGTAGATACTAGAAGCCGATGAGATATGCCATAGATTATTGGCGCGTAAAAAGAACCGTTTCCTGGGAGATATACCGTGAAGGTGCAGCCATACAGATAAAATATTCTAAGTCACGAATTCGAATTACATCGGTTGTTGTTTAGTTCTAAATCAAAATATATGATTACACCAGTTAAAAATCTCGTACTTCTGGAATACTAAACAACTTATTTTTGCCTGAAAAATAATCATCAGCGCTATGAAACTTACCGCACAAAAAAAAATCTAAAAAATGTGACTACGATATGGATTTTAAAAGTACAAATATCAAATAAAACATTTCAGTATGGCAATTCCGAAATTTATTCGTTGACCTCAAAATACCTTACAGACGAATTTTTACTAGAACCCGTTATGTTTATGATATTTGCTTCATCAGTTTTGATCCGCTATTATGCATATTGTAAATCTAACCAAATAAAATTTTAAACTATAACTATAGTGTAGGGTACTATATCCTTCTTTTCAACTTAAAGGTCTCTCGGTCATGCAGCCCTTTTGACTGCTTTTCGACGAAGTACCGTGCAATCATTATGAGATTACTCCCGCTGACTGATATTCTAGACCGGAGACGGTGGTATGTATAGCGGTTTTTCCCCCCACCGAGACCGTGAATGGCCGGGGAATTGGCACTCGGGACTCGAGTGGCGGACGCCAGTCTACGGACTGCCTTGATCGTCTTCTGTTTGCTGCCTCCGCTGGAATTAAAAAGATTTTAATGGCGATTCCATTCTTGGCTCAATTGCTGACATTCTCTCGTAGTCGAATTGCGATGGCCTCCTTCTATTTACTGTCCCAAAACCGGGAGGTGTTTTGCCGAACCTCTGTATCCCCGTATTTCAACTTGTGATTGGTTTCTACACATTATTTAGCAGTTTCCCTTATGTGGGCTCCTAGATGTTTGTGTGGCGGTTAGGTTCATTGCACGTTTCTTTAATTGTGCAAATCATTTGACCAACATAAAATTTCCCATACTCGCATATTAAACTCCAGATTTCCAGAAGGGATTAATTCTTTGCCGAGAATCGGTAAACTTATATGATTTCATGTCGTTGTAAAATTATGACGATTTTTCCAGATATATTGCCCGCGTATGGAATGTAGGAGATCGTTTTTCGGATATTAAAATGTTCAAATGTTTGTAAATCTATCGGACCAAACTGCGTGGTCATCAGTTCGTAGCTTACAAACTACTTAAACCTAGGTAAACTAACCTAAGGACAACACACACACCCATGCCCCAGGGAGGATTCGAACCCCCACGGCGAGCAACCGCGCGCTCCGCAAAGAGACGCTTTAGACCGCTCGGATACTCCACCGCGGCTTTTCGGATATTATCTACGGATGTTGGCTGAGGTGTACTCAATTGCTTTGAAAGCGCGCCCAATTCTGCCATCACTATACATATTTATACTGCAACACTTCCTTGAGGAGATATATAGTGATAGTCATCATGTCTTTATGGGTCACCAAGGAAGATAAGGGTTCAGTTCTTGTGATGAATATAAAATAGCCACGGTTGCGAACTTTATATCTCTGCCCAGTCGCATTATGTGCCAGAAAAGATGTTAGGACGAGCCCAATTTCAATCATTGAACTCTTGTTCTTTACTCTAACAAAGAGACCACATGGGTATCGGATTTTAGAATTTCTGTGTATTTATGGTACGTGAAGTTCAGTACTTAAATAACAATCAGCCAGTCCTAGTCGACGCACTCTCAAAATTTCGCGAGAACCTTGCCTTTGAAGTTTTGCAAACTCACGTAAATATCAATAACTAATCAGTTGCAAGATCTAGTGGCGTTGCTCAGTGAACCGGGCGTCGTGGGTCAGCGCGCCCGGTCAGAGAACTGAACTGTCTCTGTAATAAAAAATCTCAGCCAAAAAAACACCGAAAAACAAGTGGTAGCGTTCTCGCCTCACAAAGCTGGTGGTCCGAATCCTGCCACGACACTTTTCCAACACTTACACAATTTTAATATATAATTGTAATTTTTACGAAAAATACAGTTTTGTGTTTATTCGTAATTTTCTATATTTTATAAAGGTAAGGTAAAGCAGTCAACAATCCTAAGATTGGTTTGAACACCACAGTGCTTTACTAGGCCTGGTCCTGTTTGGAGGAGGTTTGTCGTTGCCTTCCTCCGACCTTCGGACTGACTTACCCACAGTCAGTTATAGAGAGACCTACAGTTAAACGTGGGTTCCGAACCAGGGCATTACCCGGTATTTTTCACATTAGCAATATTGCCAGATGTGAAAGAAGTGAAAAGTGACAGATAAAAATCCTAGGACATGGCGGGGATCGAAACCGCGACCTTTGGATTTGTAGTCTCGCACTCTACCATACTACCACTTATAAAAGGTCATTAATATGTATGGTTTCTTTAAAGAAAAAGACATGTTGCTTTTTTTCAGTATTGGCTTCGCTATTAGTTGGCGACGGTATCATTGATTGTTCAGTTTGTGAGAGATTCAGCGCTGTTTTTGGAAAGCAATTCCCATAGCTACTGAAGGCTTTCCAAGTAGCTAACCTCCTCAACCATCGTTTTAGGTGACGACAAAGTGTTCAGATTGTCTACATAAACATAAACAAAAATTGACACAACACATGGGATTAGTGATCCCAAAATGTTGTATACAACTGAATTTGAAGAGTAATAAAATTTCTGTCAGAGCTGGATTCGAACCACCGACCCTACGGTTGTAACGCCAAAACGCTACCACCAGAGCTATATCGAATGATGGTATAACTCTTTTAATTATTGGTACTTACGTGAACTTGCAAAACTTCAAAGATTATTTTCTCGGGAATTTTTTAGACTTGCGTCGAATGGCTTTGCCTGATCGTTACTTGATTTCTGAGTTTCACGTACCATAAATATCGAAAAATTCTAAAATCCAATACCCGTATGGTCTCCTTATTAAACCTATGTAGCCATATGTTCAAGAGAAACAGCAATAAGTCAGACGCCGCTATTGTCTCTTAATGATCTTCCTTTCCCTGAACGTTAAGGTCACTCGTCCATATGTACTTATTCGTTATCATGTTACTCGTAGATAGAGGTACGTGAAATACATATATGCTATAAATGCTAAATAAATGCTATAAATGCTACATAAGTGCTATAAATGCTAAATAAGTAAGAGTCAATGACGTTTATTAAAATTAGTTATTTCAGCAGAATATATTGCTGAATTGATAAAACATCTTAATATACAGGCAAAAGAATGTTACTGATTATAATATATCTAGAATTATATGTGAAATCAGCAGATAAAGTGACCAAAAGACCGAAAATTAAGATTGGTAATTAGTACTTGTTGTGTAACTACAATGTTCTGTTAAACTTTCCAAGACATGTTTGTGCATTACCGAGTTACCATTGAGTATATTAGATACCTTTTTGTGATATTTAACAACAGTAAAAGGCCAACGATATTTCATTTATACCTGGAGGTATAAGAAAAGAAGGGAAGATAAAAAAAAAAAAAAAAAATCTTTACTAGTAGACTTCGGTATATTATCTTGCTTTGTTGCTTGTGAATGATGTTTTATAGTGTAAAATTTTTAAATTGAATCCTAATCAATGTTTTCTTTTTCCTTTATTTTCTTCATTACCTAAACAGATAAAAATTCAAAAACTTTGCACTAAACACAGAACTATTTGTAAGAAAAATGGCAAATATATACCAATTACTTAAATTTTTGAATGGCTGCTATTTTTCCTATTCTCAATTTGACAATGTTGATTGCAATAAACTCTTTCAAGTTCTGAAGCAAGCAGGAGTAAAATATACGGAGCGTAATCTTATTTACAACGTGTACAAAAACCAGACAGCGGTTGTCAGAGTTGAAGGGCATGAAACGGATGCAGTGGCTGGGAAGGGAGTAAGACAGGGTTGTAGCCTTTCTCCAATGTTATTCAATTTGTACATTGAGCAAGCTATAAAGGAAAGCAAGGAGAAATTTGGAGAAGGAATTAAAGTTCAGGGTGAAGAATTAAAAACATTGCGTTTTGCCGACGACGTAGTAATTCTGCCAGAGACAGCAAAGGACCTGGAAGAGCAGTTGAACGGAATGGAGAGTGTGGTGAAAGCTGCATATAAGATGAACATTAACAAGAGTAAAACAAGGGTAATGGAGTGCAGTCTAACAAAATCAGGCGATGCTGAAGGAATTAGATTAGGTAACGAAACAATAAAGGAGGTAGATGAGTTTTGCTACTTGGGCAGTGAAATAACAAATGATGGTCGCAGTACAGAAGATATAAAATGCAGACTGGCAATGGGTAGAAAAGCGTTCTTGAAAAAGAGACAGTTGTTAACCTCGAATATTGATGATTTAAGCCTAAGGAAGTCCTTTCTGAAGGCATTTGTGTGGAGTGCTGCCTTGTATGGGAGTGAGACATGGACGATAAACAGTGCGGACAGGAAGAGGATTGAGGCTTTTGAAATATGGTGCTACAGAAGAATGCTGAAGATTAGGTGGGTGGATCGCGTAACTAATGAGGAGGTATTGAACAGAATTGGAGAGAAAAGAAATTTCTGGCATACCTTGACTAAAAGAAGGGATAGATTGGTAGGACACATTCTTAGACATCAAGGAATTGTGAATTTAGTATTGGAGGGAAGTGTGTGGGGTAAAAATCGCAGAGGAAGACTAAGAGGTAGATACAGTAAGCAGATTCAGACAGATGTAGGTTGCCGTTCTTATGTGGAGATGAAGAGGCTTGCTCAGGATAGGGTATTGTGGAGAGCTGCATCAAACCAGTCTCTGGACTGAAGACTACAACAACAATAAAACTGAACTGCATTTTAACCATTATGTAAGTTGATTTCATCTGAACCTTGCAATAGTGGCCTAAACAAATTTGTATTGACAATGATAACGGTCACAGAAGCCTATAGTTAATTGACTGAAGTGTGTTAAAAATGGCTACGCATGAACTGAGTTTTAGGCGTGACGCATTGAATACATGAAATAAGATTCATGGCTGAAATTCCTTGGTGTCACTTTTGCAATGTGAAACAACTGGGAGGACGAACATGTAGACAACACATTTAAAGTGCCAGTTACTGATATGTCAAAGAATTAAAAAACCGTAGCTCATTTAAATGTTTAAACACGTTTAAAACTATAAACGCTAAATAAATGCTAAATCTGAATTTCAAAATGCTAAATTTTCAAAGTTTATTTGCTAATTTCAGATAGCTCTACTCGTAGACAGGATCATCGTGTCCTGTCAGGGTCGCCAAAGAAGAGTGGGAGTGAGTTTTCGTGATGGAGATAATAAAAGTGAGGTCGGGACGGCCATAACCGTGTCCGGCAGCCTTAAACAAGCGAGGGCGGCGGTTTATGCCCCTGGCGGGCCGGCGGGCGGTTAAACACGGCCGCGCCGCCCACGCCGCCCACCGCCGCCCCGTCGCCCGCCAAGATTACAACCTTTCCGGGGAAGGTTTTCCAATTTGCGCCGTTAAATAATGTAGCGACACAGCGCGGCCATATCGGCGCGACGCCACCGGCCGAACGGACCGGCCGGCGCGGCGGCTGCACAATTTGTCGGTCGGTGAATTAGTAATCCGGATTTGTTCTGGCCTGGCTTTGGATACAGATGGAAATTGGAACCAGGGTCCACGGGTGTTCGCGAGAGTTTAGTCTATTTAGAATGAGGTGGCTGACGATTCACTTTTTGCTGTTCCGTCTCTCGCTGTCTGTGTGCAGACACAAAGAAAGAAATGAATTGAAATTGAATTCCAGTGGCACGACCATTCGTTTGTAGCTTAACACTGTGCCATAAGCTGAGCAATTTTATGGGACTAATCGTTGCTTTCCAATTGTTTGGAATCTTTGCTTTCAAGAGGCCAGATTTTGTGCTATATTGTCGTCAGATTTTTCTGACACTTCAGCCTTTTTTCCATGTAACGTTGGATCGCGGTTTTCTAATCTCTTTTTTATACTTCCAAAAACTGAGCTTTCAGAGAAAAAAAGGAAGTCCACTTTTGTTAATTTTGGAGTAACTGCAACCACTATGTGTTCAACATGAAGCCGCTTCGGAGCTTCATCCCAAGAGGTACTGCAAGGTATCCCGAATAAATAAAATAAATAAAATTTTTTTAAGGAAATTTCGAACGTATCCCGAAGATTAATGTTTAATGGTAATTGATCAATTGTGCATACTACGTAGGTGAAAGAAAAATTAAATTGTTAAAAACCGAACACTGTGGTAACTACGACCACCGAGGTAAGCCTTAGAAAATGTTAATATGCGCAACGGACACGCCCGGGAAATGGGGAAACTCAAACACTAGAATTTATGGCCCTTTCTTAAGTATTCCCAAAGGGTACAACGAAACTGATGAACTTGAATAATGAAAGGAGGGAAACACTGTGACTGCGACACAGATGAAATGAAACACTGACTTACCTCGTATCTTCTTATTACAAAATTGGAAACAGGAAACAGCAAGCAGCTAGCGTCATGCAGTATTTCAGTATTAAAAGATTTCAAAAATGATATGTGGGTAGTAATTAAGTCCAACAATAATCATAAATGAAGAAAATGAAAAGAAGGAGAAACTACCAGATGAGGACACAGAACGCAAATTGAATATTAGAAATTATATATTCTTAAAAAGTATGAAATAAATTTTTTTACATAAAATTAAATTAACATCATGCATTACAATAACAGAGTGCTGCAACAGATACTTAACAACTGCCTTCTTCAACAGCGTCCTCGCGCTACCTCACCCAGCAGGTAAGTCTCCGCAACTGACTCCCAACACAGCTCGCAACAAACTTGCTACTGACTGCTCTCTCTCGCAACCAGAACGCTTATTCTACAATCCAATAATCGAACTTCAAAAATGTTCAAATGTGTGTAGAGTCTATGGGACTTAACTATGAGGTCATCAGTCCCTAAACTTACAAACTACTTATGAACTACTTACAACTACGGACGGCACAAATATCCATGCCCGAGGGGTGATTCGAATCCCCGACCGTAGTGGCCGTGCAGACCGTGACTGGAGAGCCTCAGTCTCCTCGGCCACCGCGGCCGGCAATCGAACTTCCAAAGATTACTGTGCCACTCAGAATATATATCTGTGGCCAGCTTACCTATGTACAAAATATTCCAGAAAACCGACTTATGTCGGGACCATAGGGACTTTACAGTATGAGCTTTTAAGTGTTGCCGGAATTTGATACGAGGTATGTCCACAAAATAAGTTTCGTTTGGTTATATAAAACAAACGATTACAGACACAGAAAAAAATATTTATTGTACTAAAATCTGCAACTACTAAACTACTTTTCTACATAGCTTCCGAAATATTTTAGGGACTTGCATTAACGTGGCTCAATGTTTTTTAAGCCTTCTTCATAGAAAGTTGCCCCCTGTGTATTCAACCATATGGTTACATGTTCTTTCAGTTCGTCATTATCATTGAAGTGTTGACCACCAAGGACTGGTTTTGGGTGTAAGAGGATATGAAAGTCGCTAGAAGTGAGGTCCGGGCTGTACGGAGGATGATCAAACACGTCCAAGTGAAATTCCCGTAAGAGGTTTTAGTCACATCCGCCGTGTGACATTGAATCACTCATAGCATTTCGTTCGTTAACCTCGCAGATTTGCCGATGAATTTCCTTTGTTTAACTTTCTATGTATTTAGGAAACGAATCACAGATCTGATTTCACACGCGGTAGCAGTTTCAATTACGGCTGACATTAAAAAGAAGGACTACAAGCCGACAGCAGTGGCCGAGCGGTCTGAGGCGCACCAGTTACAGTCTGCACGGCCGCTACGGTCGGGTGTTCGAATCCCCCAAGGGCATGGATGTTTATGTCGTCTTTAGTGTAAGGTAGTTAATAAGTAGTTTGTAAGTTGAGGGACTGATGACCACGCAGTTAAGTCCCTTAAGCTTAACAAACATATCATCACTGAAAGTGATGGAACGTCATCTATGCCTACATCTATGCCACCTGGGCACCGCACTACTCCAAACGCAGGAGTAGTTCCGGTGTCAATGGCAAGTGACGAATGGGGCAGGACCCTAACGCCATTGGTGTGAGTCTTCCACACAGTATCATGATGTTGTAAAGTCTTTAGTAAAGTTCACAGATGACAGTTATCTTGGTCATAAGATATCCCATGATTTGGAGCACCTTACCACGGATCTCTTTCGGAGTGGTATTTCTTGGTTGACCGGAAATTGCTTGACATGATGGAGCCCATTAATTCCAACGTCATGCCACTGTGTGCTACATTCATGGAATTTGGACGGCACTACCAACCCGCGTCAAGCAGATAAAAATTGCTGTCAGATGTATTTAGGTCTTTTGCGAGGAATTGGGTGTGTTTCGTTAGGTACATAAACGCCTTGCTTCACTGTATGATTCACTAACATCGCAACAATAGGATGGTAACAACAGGAATGCATTGCGGTGAACATCACTGAGCCGTGAGAAACTAAATCACTTATCTACGCATCAACGGTATGCATATATACCAATATGGGATAATATTGGATCACTGCTGTGTGTATCAGCTTGCTTGTCAGGCAGTGTATGTAGGATGAGTAATCGTATAATACAGTGTAAGATACAAAATGAAGTACTTCATTAAGCCGATACGTCTGTTCACAATTATTTATATGCAGGGTGTAAAATGAGAGGCTTCACGTACATCTGTGTTTGATGTTGTAATTGTTAATCCGTATTGCCAAGAAATATGTACTCTTGTATCTACGTTGTTTAAATTTATAGAGCATCATGCCGAAGAATTTCACTAGTCGGTATATGCACACATTAGCTTTAGAATTACAGATGTCATCTACGCAACTTTGTTCCTATGTCTACGATTAAAATAAAAATAGTTCAGGAAAAGAAAAAGAAGGAGAAGAAGAATTTGGTAACCGGCATCAAGAAAACTACAGGGGTACGATGGATTAAACTATGGGCCAAACTCTCGTAGCTGACATAACACAGACAGACCCACAATTATTTCTCTTTAACATCTTTCGGCCACAATGAACACCTGGTAAAGCAGGTCCTGACACACAATTTTTCTCTTAACGACATCACCGTCTTCAATTCCCGACAACGTTATGGATGGTTCTTGGAGTACTAATAACGAGCACTCAGTTTTTCCATTTTTACATGTAATAAACAAAGAAATAAATAAAAAGGTAGCCGTAGCGTGGGATTACAATTCAGGGTGAAAGGACATTAGTAGCAAACTTTGCTGACGACGTTCCATTTCGTGGCGAAAGTAAAGTCTTTGAAAGATGAAAAATACCCACAAACTGAAAATCACTATTGGTGATCACGAAGTTGGCCAAGTTAACGAATTTTGTAATGTTACAGGCAAAATAATAAACCGTGACGGGTAAAGCAAGTACGACTTAGAACATCGAACTAGCAAAACAAAGTGCAGATTCCTGGCCAATAGTTGTCTGCTAGCGTCAAATACAGACATAATTCTGAGGAAAAACGTTCTGCTAATTTACGGTTGGAGATCAGCACTGTGCGGCTGTTAACCATAGGCAGAGAAAACCCCGAAGTAGAAGAGAATCAAAGTGGTGAGTTGTGTTCCTGCAAAAATACGCTGGAAACTGGATGGACTGATTACGTATGGAATGAGGTGTTTTTCCGCAGAATCGAGAAAGAGAAGTAGAAATGTTAAACACTTCAAAGATGAAGTGATGTGATGACAGGGAGTTTGTTAAGACATCAAGGAGTAAACTCAATGGCACTAGAACAAACCGTAGAAGTTAAAGCCTGTCGTGGAAGACAGAGTAGACTACCTCCAGCCGAGATTGAGCGCTAGAAAGAAAGAAGAAATCAAAAACACAACGCTACACTCTAGGGAAATGCAGACTGTAACAAGTGTATGTCGAAGTATTTCTAGAGGTGTCTCTGTAAAGTGCATGGAGAATATTATATAGTCTGTTTTGCATTTGGTGAGTTTTTAAATAGCTATTAGAGTCGAATGTTATCAGGTAAGGTAGTAGACGTACCTCTCCCACGTATGCGTAGCACCAGGACGCCTATATTCTCCAATATCAGTGGTAAGGCGGTGCTGGAAGTCTCACGACAGTGAGAATGGGGATTACTCTGCTATAATGGAAGTCCGTATGGCCGGGTGTCGCACACTTGTGGGCCAGGTAGGCCAAAAAAGAAAACATCATGTTGTACCATTCGTGTCTGTTGCGGGACTAGTATTAAACGAAGAATAAAGAACCAACACACTTATAACTGTACATATTAAGGCACCACATTTAGGTTTATTTGCACCTATTCATGTCACACTCTTTGTTTACAGACCATGGCCAATGACATAATACAATGGTATTCCTATCATTAATCGTTTGATACGTGATGCTTTATTATTTGTATTTAGTGTATCATTTTATGGTCCGCCTACTGCAATAATTTCCTTGCACTTCATGTGGTTTCTGACTACAAGGACAGATTGTCACGAGCTAAACACTTGCAGCGCTGTTTGGTCATGCCGCACGATTACGACCCGTTCTTTTCCGTGGCTGGTGAGAACAGTCCCTCATTCCTGTCGTCCACGCTGCGGTATTAACGTACCGGAACACGCGACGCGGCGGCTGGAAAAGTCTCATAATGAATTTTGACTAATTGTGCGCAGTAAATTACAAAGGGAGGCCGCTCTCTCTCACACGAGGACAGCAGCGCTGGACGTTGTTATTTATGCTGTGTGAGTTACGCGCTCCAGACTGCCAGCGCGACGCGTCACATTTTTATTTTCGCGAGCAACAAAATGTAGCGGCGTGCGCGGGTGTATTATTGTCCCTGGTCCGCTGCAAGAGGGCCCATAATTGCAGTTTAAATATTTTGTTGAGCCCGCGCTTTTTGTTTGATCAGCAACGGGCGCGTGCTCCGAGTGCGTAATCTGTTTACTACCGGCCAGAGCGGTGCGGGCCGCTGTTCATTTCGCACGGAGCTCGCGGTATAATCTGGCCCATATGTGAGTCTCGCACGGAGACGCTGGAGCGAGCGTGACGTGTTGCTCAGTGAGTGTCTGCAGGCTAGCTTTACGATGTGTAATGAGAAGCGTGAGGTGCACCGTCAAAACAGTAATAACCCATTCCTTCAGTTGGCCTTAGGCTTCTCATCAACGTTTATTGTTCCGTTGTAATGAGATATCTCTTTAATCAGCATTGTGGGAAAATTCTCAGGTATTGTTGAAAGAGTGCCGTGTTGCGGTGCGTGCTGCCGTCCGAAGTCGGGGGTTCGAATCCCCCTCGGGTAGGGTTACCAGATGTCCGTCTGCAGAAAAGAGGACATTTCTAGATTCATAAAAGAACCTCTCTCTCTCTCTCTCTCTCTCGTATTGACAGCTCAACTGCTAGTGATGTCTCTACTGTATTATCAGAGTCTTGTTTGTAATACATCTTATGCATCTTACGAAATTTCTTCATCTTATTACAAATTAACAATTAAGAAGCATGAAATGTTGAGACCCGTAGAACGAATTACAGGACTACATAGCCGTGAAACACGGCTACTTCATCACTTCACCACTTGTAATCATCGTGTTAAGTGCTGAACATTTTTTCTATACTTTGCCGATCACCCCTGGTTTCACCTGAAAGTTTTTACGATGCATCATTTACGGAAACCATAGTACTGTTAGTGTAAAATCGTCGCGAATGAAGTAACTAAAAATTTTCTAAGCGTTCCTTGATATAGTTATGTTCCCATTTCGGATCAGACCGACGTGACTATATAGGCTACATGATTAGCATGTAGGTTCTAGTGAGTGAATGGAATATGTAAGGCCTAGGTGAAAAAAGCAATGAATAAAATAAAAAGTTTATTTACCGTACAAAGGCACGCAATTAATTATTAAAAACTCTAGCGTTAGTTCAGTGAGTTATACTTATGCACCTTCAAGTTGAAGCATTGCACAACGCAAAAAAGAGGACATTTTCCCATTTTGTTAAAAATCCGGCCGGACCCTATTTAGGGTCAAAAAAAGAGGACACGTCCGGGTAAAAGAGGACGTCTGGTAACCCTACCCTCAGGCATGGATGTTTTTGTCATCTTTAGTATAAGGTAGTTCATAAGTAGTTTGTATGTTTAGGGACTGATGACATCTCAGTTAAGTCCCTTAAGCTTAACGAACTTTTCTTTTTTTGTTGTATTGTTGATAGGAGAGTGTGAGTGTTAGTTGAAGACAAGTTCGATGAAAATCAGTGTGGATTTAGGCCTCTTAGAAGCTGTCAGGCCGCGGTGGAGTAGCCGAGCGGTCTATAGCGTCTCGCTGCGGAGCGCGTGGTTGCTCGCCGTGGAGGTTCGAGTCCTCCCTGGGGCATGGGTGTGTTGTCCTTAGGATAGTTTACCTAGGTTTAAGTAGTTTGTAAGCTACGGACTGATGACCACACAGCTTGGTCCGATAGATTTACAGACATCTGAACATTTGAAGCTGTCAGGATCACACCTTTAGCTTACGGCAGGTAATGGAGAAGTACTTTGAGTGGGACAGGGAATTGTATCTTTTGTGTCTCTTCGCCGCCGGTTGTCCTAGGAGTCGGTTGCCGAGTGGAATGAGACAGACACAAGGGTGCACGCGTGTTTGGGCACGGAGTCTGACGTGACCAGCCAGTGGGACAGCAGAAACTAGAAACACGAAGTTAGATTAGTACACGATTATATTTCGTAGAAATATTACAATACTTAACTTTGTAATCAAAAACTAATGGAACGTGCTTTCCTAACATATTGAAAGACTTGGTGTAAGTCTGCCTACTGATGAGTCTTATGTGCTTCCTGTCCTATTACCAAGTGCCGATACAGTTCAGTGGTGCCCGCGAGCGGAGGTGCAGCAGGCGGCGCGCGATGAAAGTTCGTAGTGCGCACTTCAGACTTGTGCGACACCACAGTATCTATGCTTTATAGATCTAGAAAAGGCTTATGACCGTATTCCAAGAAGGAAGCTGCTGACAGCTCTACAAGATTATGCAATAGTAGACAAACTTCTGTGGCAAATTAAGGTCTTGGTAGAGAGTAGTTTAAGGGGTAAGACAAGGTCACCACTGTTGTTCATACTATTCATGGACATGTTGAAAACAGTAGAGTGGCAGGGAAGGATTAAATTAGGTGGAAAGAAAAGAAGCATCTTTCATAAGCAGATGACTTAGTTGTAATGGCAGATTCCATTGAAAGGTTGCAACCTAATATTTCAGAGCCCGATCAGAGGTGTAAGGGTTATGATAAGAAGATCAGCATCTCCAAAATGAAACTGACGTTTGTTGGAAAGAAATTTAAACAGATTGAGTGCTATATAGGAGGACAAAGAACAGGTAGACAGATTCAAGTACCTAGGATGTATTTTTCACGGCATGGCAACATAATGAAATAACTTAAATCAAGGCTCAGCAAAACTAATGCAGTGAGTGCTCAGCTAAGATCTACCAAGACGAAGTTAGCGGTGCACCGCTCTTTCTTGCGACCAACTTCGTTGTATGGGAGTAAAGGCTGGGTGGATATAGGTTACCTTACTCATAAAGTTGAGGTTACAGATATGAAGGAAGCAAGAATAATTGCAGGTACTAACAGATGGGAACAATCGCAGGAGGGCGAGCATAATAAGGAAAGTAAAGAACAACTTGGAACGAACACATAGATGAAGCAGTTACAGAGAACAGGCTGAGATGGTGGGGTCATGTTACACGCATGTGAGAAGCAAGGCTGCCTAAAAGCCTCATGGGCTCGCCAGTGGAGGGTTAGAGGAGTGGAGGTAGACCAAGCAGAAAGTACTTAGATTCGGTGAAGAGTGATTTTGAAGTAAAAGATGTAACATTAGACGAGGCATCAATGTTAGCATTGAATAGGGAATCATGGAGGAATTTTATTAGGGGGCTACGCTCCAGACTGAACGCTGAAAGGCATAATCAGTCACTAACGATGATGATGATGATGACAATGACCTCATCAAAGTTTGTATACGTGTCTGAATGAAATACTTCATCAACGTTTGTGTACGTGTCTGAATTAAACACCCGCCATTTCTATTTATAAAAAGTTTTTGTGCATGATTTCAAACTCACATATGTGCATTTTAAACATGTATTATATATAAAAATGTAAGTCTGTGACACAAATTATTTTAAGGGGAATTTCGCCTTCGAAAATGACGAAAGTGGAAATGATTCAGGCATAAATTGTGCCAATACATTTAAATCATTTTCATGTGATCCAAATGGTCACGACGTCTCACGAGGGTCGAATGTAGACAGCAAAGAGTTGTTGAGGGGTTTGCAAACACTTACCACAGATAGTTTAAGAGATGTGACGTCGTGAATCACGAATTTCGCAAAAATCTGTCCTATCACGCACAAATGTTCAACGTCCCTTCCTAAACTAATGAACTAATTTCAATGAAAGTTTGTATAAATACTCTGATACACCAGGAAACAAGTGCAATGAGATAAAATCACATACGGAACATTGGACAAACGAAATGACACCATAAACAATGATAACTGCCCAATCAAGTGACACATTAATAGCGAGACTTCATTCATCCATAAATTGAGAACGAGTGCATATACTCACGTGAAACAAACTTTACAAATAATTTTAAACCTTTACTAAACGTTTTCTCTTTGACAACTCGATAATTATAATTAAGGATTATAAGTTTATCGGTTACTACTTTTCCGCTTTTCTTGTAGTAAAATTATGCAATTCAGAATGAAATCACAATTTATTACTACTTCAGTATCAACTGTATTCGTTAGACTTTTATGTACAGTATACATACTTCCAAAACTGTATTATAGTACGACACGTGATTAATGAGATACGAGGTCATAGAGAATTACGTTTCTTAGGATAACTGTTCCATCACGTTTCAAGTTTAGATTTAATACGTCTTTATTAGCAAGTATATTCGGGACCTATAATTCAGAGAGTTAACATATACACAATACTTCTGATTGGACCTTCGAAATTTTATCACAGTACGACGAATATTTCAGGAACATAAACAATGAAATAGGTGAAACTCTGCCACAATACCAACTAATGACTATAGACTCAATTCGCAATACATTTCACTGACAGTTTGCAAGAATCCCATCCTATTGACTAAACCTATCCTAAAAGTGTAGGCGTAGTAAGGAGTCCGTAGAAGACGGTGTAGGGAGCGTGCGGATTTACCGGCCCACACTGTCCATCAGGGATCTCCAATGTTAAGCTGACCCACCTTTCAGCCAGACTTGTGAGCCGACATGTAGGCGTTCCTCCTTCCATGATGGTCGAATCCGTGTTTGGAGACATCGCGGTGGACGCACATTGGAAGCGTGTATTCGTCATCGCCATACTGGCGTATCACCCGGCGTGATGCTATGGGGTGCCATTGGTTACACGTCTCTGTCACTTCTTGTTACGCACGACCGCATGTTTCAGGTCCTGTACGGGCCTTTCTGGATACGGAAAATGTTCGACTGCTGCCCTGGCCAGCACATTCTTCAGATTTCTCACCAATTGAAAACGTCTGATCAATGGTGGTTACGCAACTGGTTCGTCACAATACGCCAGTCACTACTCTTGATGAACCGTGGTATGGTGTTAAAGATGCATGGCATCTGTACCTGTACACACCATCAAAGGTCTGTTTGACTCATTGCCTGGCGTGTCAAGGCCGTTATTTCGCCCAAAGGTGGTTGTTCTGGGTACTCACTTCTCAGGATCTATGCACTCAAATTGCATGAAAATGTAATCACATGTCAGTTCTAGTATAATATATTTGTCCAATGAATACCCGTTTATCATCTGCATTTCTTCTTGGTGTAGCAATTTTAATGGTCAGTAGTGTATTAGCGGGGGCTCTGAGAAGCATTTAAATGTTGCATGGTTATCCAAAAACCAATACATTTATATAACACATACTGAAAGCATTTTTCAAACAAGACAGACAAATATAAAACACGGAACCAGATTTTGCTAGTTAGTAACATGCTTAGAGCGGCTTCCCAACAACCATCATTTAAAGACATAAGCAGCCATTAATTTCGTCACTAGGACGTTCAGTTCAGATGCTTACATAAACAAAAGTCAGTTATTATAGTAAATAACATACCGTAAGACAAATCAGAAGCTGTCACTAACACTGTACATTACCATACTTTATAAATAACAAATAATCTGTCACATCAAAAGCAAGTGGGCTGCGGACACTCGGATTTGTTATTTCCACTTCATTAAACTCCATACTTACCTTACGTACTCCGAGTGTCTGAAATTATACATAGAACAGAACACCTGCTGACTTTAGTCATAATAGGTCACAATACGTCTAGGAACAATCATCAAACGTCAGTTACAAGAACTCAGTGATATAAACGTGCCACTCAGAATGAGACAAACTACTGCTTGGTATGAACGCATCACCGCCTGAAGAGTCCCCAAATTGCCCACATGACAACAACACTGAGAAACGACGGTACGGCTATCAAGCCAGCGGAGAAGACAACCGTCCCATTCAGTCCTAGACGTCACTGTCTCACATACGTTCACCAACTGTTTCCACTCGTACCTAAAACACCGATAGCTCGGGCCCGACAAACAGCTACCGAATCCACAGACAGTCTTTGGCGAGGTCAGGTTAATGAATTCGAATCTCAACGGTTCAGTATAATGTGCACAAGTAAGATGACATTATATCATGTATATCTTGTCTTGACAAAGAAAAAATGAACAGTATAGGAGCACTCATTATTGGCTTCCCCTTTACTTCATCTGTAAAGGAGACCGCGTGTAAAACGCTTATACGACCACGTCTTGAGTATTGCTCAAGTATTTGGGACCCGCATCAGATCAGTTTAAAGGAAGACATAGAAGCAGTTCAGAGGCGAGCAGCTAGGTTTGTTACTGGTAGGTTCGACCAATAGTCGAGTGTCACGGAAATGCTCCGGCAACTCAATTGGGGATCGCTGGAGGAAAGACGACGTTCTTTTCGTGAATTTCTGTTGAGGAAATTTAGAGGACTGGAATTTGAAGCTGAGTGTAGTACGAACTTGCTGCCGCCTACTTACATTTCGCGTAGTGACCACAAAGACAAGATAAGAGAAATTAGGGCTCGTACGGAGGAATATAGGCGTTCTTTTTTTCCTCGTTCTGTTTGGGAGGGGAATAGGAAAGGAATTGCCTAGTAGTGGTACAGTGTACCCTCCGCCACGCACCTTACGCTGGATTGCCGAGTATGTATGTAGATGTAGATGTAGATGTAGGATTGTGCATGCCCATTGGATGAGAAATGTCAGACGCCCGCGTAAATGCTGAACAGTGAAGTTTTCCCTTTTAAGTGTCATACAGGTCAATAGAAGAAGAAAATGAAGAACCTGAACGTTTTTACGAGTAACTGTGGTATTAGCAGAACATCGCAGTTTCTGATGATAAGTTGCTCAACTGCTGTTTGGGCATGAACGTCGAACGCTGGAGAATGCTCCATCAAACCCAGCCATGTCCTCCACCTTCCATGATCTGCATTACGTTTGCTCCAATGTTGCACGCTGAAATTGGCCTACTAAGCAATCACACGCCCTAACTATGAAACAAGAATTCTTAACACAGTTATGAAAGTTCGGAAACGAGTTTCATCCAACGACGACGTCGGCGGTTCGTGTTGTGACGGAGCGCCATACCACTGCCATGCTGTAATATGTTCAAATGTTCAAGGCTTTGTAAATCTACCGTGTCAAACTACCGTCGTCATCAGGTTTACAAGGCTACTTACACTAACTTAACGTAACACACACCCATGCCCGAGGGCGGACTCGAATCTCTTATGGGTGCGGCCGCCCAGTTCCTGACATGGTGGCTACAACCGCGCTGCCATTCCCGCGCGGTTATAGTATCCATGACGTCATGTATATTAATGCAACAAGACCTTGCCGGTCCGTGGCTCCCTTCTGCATCCAGTGCAAAACAACCGCAGGACAGAGCAATACTAGTGCGTCCACGCGACCGTCATTTCCTCTTCATAGAGTGCTTGCAGGTGTTTGTGATGGGAGCCTGGGCTGAAATGCTTCTCAAGTGCGCCTCTTGTCGCCGCGGACGCAGGCTGAGAATTTCACTTCTTTTGAAAGCTTCCTTCAGACGGTTGCATTTTGGGTGGCCAGAAGTCTATTACTTCACACCGTAGCAGATGAGAGACCGGAAAGTCAGGAAAATTCCAAGAAGTCTTTGGTGGAGCACGATATCATTTACTTCTTCTTCCACTGTAAATCTGATTCCATGTTCCAGAAGATGAAATCTGGCGCTAAATAAATTACAGTCCCCTTTTTTTCCTCTGAAGTAATGCATCTGTCGTTTGCGGAGCACGTTTTCTTACGGGGCCTTTTCCTTATCGGCAATTCCTGTTGCGTAGTACTTCTTACTTTCTCAATGTCGTAAATATCATCTGTGTTCTACTTTCGGGTGTTAAAACTAGCACATTTCACAAGAAATAGATGTGATTTTTACTTAAGAACACTTAAAGTATATGTAGTTTTATTATGTATTTTATTTTATTTTATTTTTCCTAGCTCTGATTCGAAAACTCACATGTCGCGAGAGTCAGTCACACCAAAAAATTGTAAGTCTCTGTTTTAAGCCAAGCTGTTCCTCTGTACGGTGGTAACGATACATTCGCTCGTTGATTCTATGTTTACACTCACAATCATTTCCTGTCAGAATCAATCTCAGCGAAACTGAATTGCGTTTAGCTAGTCATAAATATATATATGTATAAGTCAAGCTAAACCCAGCACAAATGTATATGCCGCCGATTAAAATGAAAAGGGTTAGAGGTATGATGGGAGGAGGGGAGCAGAAAAGAAGCAATGTAATTGGCCTAATCATTGATGGAAGCACTCAAATTACTAACAAAGCGCTTTGCTTTGGTCTTTCAGACTTGCTTATGAGTTCCGATATTGCTTCCCTGTTTACCTGGGATCCTCCTGAGGAGTCCCTGTTATTAATTACTGAAAAACTGGATGATGAAATAGTCAAATTTTATCGTAATGTATCGACGTATTTCCTTGATAATGATACTTTTTTCGAGCAAACTGACTAACTGGCAGTGGGGAGTCCTCTTCCACCACAGTCGCCAATAATTGTTATGGATAACTTTGAAGATGGAGCTAAGGATGTCTCTTGATCCTAACTTATTTTGTAGATACGTCGGAGACATTTCTGTGTTTTGACTTGATGGAATCAATGCTTTGAGCCTAACTTATTTTGTAGATACGTCGGAGACATTTCTATGTTTTGATCTGATGGAATCAATGTTTTGAGCCATCCCAGTATCAAATTTTCAATGGTAGTTGAATAACAAGGCAAACTTCCTTTTCTTGACGTTTTGGTTCACAAAGAAGAATGATGGAACTGTGGGGCATAATATATATCGCAAAACCCTCGCATACTGAACTATATCTTCCTGCAACTAGCAGTCATCCGTCACACAAACGTATGATGATTTTGATGACTTTGATGAAAAGAGCTTATACCATCTGCGATACAGAAGATTAGAATGACGAATTGGTTTTTTAAACAGAATGGGTACACCAATCTAGACATTTCTCGCGTTATTGAGTTTGAAACAACAGGTGAAAAAGTAAATCTGCTTTTTTTTTTTTGTCTGGCCCTCATTGTGTCACTTGGAATGAAGAAACGTGGTGTATACAGAATTCCATGTCATCTTGGTACCGTTTACATTGGCCAAACGATCCGCACAATTCAGGATCGGAGTGGGACACGTCATTGTCTTAATTATTTGTTTCCACCCGAAAAATGCTCTGTTGCAGAACATTGCTTTAATGAGAGATAGGTTGTTATACAATGAACAACAAATGATCATCCCTGTCTCCCGCTACTGGGAATGTACTCTTCAAGAATCTATTGAAATTGGGATGTCCGATAGTATTAGTAATAGGGACATGGGTTTCCCTTTAAGTCTTTATTTGGCACACACAGAAATCACGGGAGGAAAAAGTGTTATGTTCCGTAAAATAAATGTGTAGGACCATGTTAACAGATTTAGACCTTTTTTTTTTTTCAAAATATAGTTCTGGTTTGTAAGTAACGTTGCCCATGTCTTCGAATGGTGGTGCAGTATCAATACTATAGTGTTGTTCTTATGACTGCAGAAATTATTGTATCTTGGACTATTTCATGTGAAACGTGCGAAAACAAGTTCTGGTTTAAAGTTCAGAACAATCCCATGATTTCGACATTTTACAGTCAAGTACTTCTGAAGACAAAACTTGCAAATTCCTTTTGACCCGTAATATTTCAAATAATAACATATTATCATATCTGTCATACCGTACGTCACTGACTGGTACAAGGGATGCAGTTTCGTTCTTCTTTTGGACTTATTGCTCATTTTGTTGTGGTCTATTAGGCCTCCTCTTCACTATAAATAAAAGTCCATTTTCAGTCTTCCATATAAGAACTCCTCAACAATTTTCCATAGTAATTCAACTTCAATGTTTCCTCTTTCGCTTTTATAAGCAGTTTTCTATGTATCACGAAACATATCGTCACAAATTTCAAACAAACATGTACCTCGGTAACTTATGCTTGGATTGTCTGCTAAACATTCAGTTTATTGCTAAAATTTTCGTAAACGACAATGAGACATCACTTTATTGCAGAGCTTAAACATCAGTTTCAAGCACTGTTGGCCATTCAAGGATGAAACTTGAAACATGTTTCAGATTACCACATACACCGTCCGCTACAGCTAAATCACGCCAGCTTGAGTCTCAAGCGACAGTGCTGTTCGTAGTTCACAGGCACGCCAACAGGCCTATGTAGCCAGCGTTAACCCGAGCGCAGTCAGCACACTTCTTCTACACGCTTCGGTTACAGTATGTGCTGAAAATGGTTTCCATGTTCCTCATCGCTTGCGGGTATCCGCCGTCTTATATTCCCTCTCATACGTTCACATTTACCAGGGTACACCCGAACAACGTCAAAGGCAGTTTGAATACGCTGCTCCAGTGCCTCTACATCTGGAATGGTCTCTGCATGTACGATAGTTTCGAGATGGCCCCATTTGCCTTTTCGTAAGTAAACACCATATCGGTTAGCTATCCATTCGAATACTTAACTACATCAACTACAAAGTGGTAGCCGGTTTTTTCTGTGATTCATTGTGGGAACCATAACATCCTTTTAAGTAAATTAGAATACTATGGTGTCATGGGAATTGCTGCAAAATGCTCGCCAACAGGAAACAAATGATGTCAGTGCAAGGTACTAGTGGATTAAGCCAACAGACATCAGATATTGGGAAGAAATTACATTTGGTGTCCCAGAAGGATCCATCTTAGGGCCATTGCTTTTTCTTGTGTACGTTAATGACCTCTCATCAATTACACTGCTAGAAGCAGAGTTCGTATCGTTTGCAGATGATACAAGTATTGCAATAAATAGCATGTCGAACATGGTACTAGAAAGGTCTGCCAATCATATTTTCTTTTACATTATTAAATGGTTTAAAGCCAACTCAGACATAAAAAGCTTGCATACTTTGCTTACCTTCATTCCATAATGTCATATGGTATAATATTTTGGGGTAACTTTTCAAGCCAAGCAAAAGTTTTCAGATTCCAAAAGCGTGTAATACGTTTTATTTGTTGTGTAAATTCACGGACATCTTGCAGAAGCCTCTTCAAAGAACTGGGTGTATTAACTACTGCCTCTCAGTATATTTATTCCTTAATGAAATTTGTCATAATAATATATCCCTTTTCCCAACAAACAGCTCAGTTCATACCTACAATACTAGGAACAAAAAAGATCTACACAAGGACTTAAAATCACTTACTTTAGTTCAAAATGGGGTTCACTACTGAGGAAAACATATTTTCTATACTTTACCAATAACTGTAAAAAATTTAGCTACAAATAAAGATAAGTGTAAATAAGCTTAAAGACTTTCTATTGGCCAACTCCTTCGACTCCACTGACGAATTCGTAAAAAGAACACAATGATGTATGTATCGGTAATGCATACTATTTGTACACTCCTGGCCATTAAAATTGCTACACCACGGAGATGACGTGCTACAGATGCGAAATTTAACCTACAGGAAGGAGATGCTGTGATATGCAAATGATTAGCTTATCAGAACATTAACACAAGGTTGGAGCCGGTGGCGACAACTAAAACGTGCTGACATGAAAGTCTCCAACCGATTTCTCATACACAAACAGCAGTTGACCGGCGTTGTCTGGTGAAACGTTGTTGTGATGCCTCGTGTAAGGGGGAGAGATGCGTACCGTCACGTTTCCGACTTTGATAATGGTCGGATTGTAGCCTATCGCGATTGCGGTTAATCGTTTCGCGACATTGCTGCTCGAGGTGGTCGCTATTCAATGACTTCTAGCAGAATATGGAATCGGGCGGTTCAGGAGGGCAATACGGAACGCCGTGCTAGATTCCAACGGCCTCGTATCACTAGCAGTCGAGATGTCAGGCATCTTATCCGCATGGCTGTATCGGATCGTGCAACCACGTCTCGGTCGCAGAGTCAACAGATTGGGACGTTTGCAAGACAACAAAAATCTGCAGGAACAGTTCGACAAGGTTTGCAGCAGCATGGACTATCAGCTCGGAGACCATGGCAACGGTTACCCTTGACGGCGTGATGGTATGGGGTACACGCCAAGCTCTGTTTGACTCAATGCCCAGGCGTATCAAGGCCGTTATAACGGCCACAGGCGGTTGTTGTAGGTACTGATTTCTCCGAATCTATGCACCCAAATTGCGTGAAAATGTAATCCCATGTTAGTTCTAGTATATTATATTTGTCTAATGAATACCCATTTATCATCTTCATATCTTCTTTGTAGCAACTTTAATGGCCAATAGTGTATTATTTTATTATCAGCTTATAAAAATGTATGTACCTGTATTATCATTACTATATTATCAACTTTTAAAAAAAAATATGTCTCTGTAACGATATGTGATTGAATAGATAGTCTCTAGTATGCAAACAAATCATTTCCCGCTGTAATTTCTTTAGACCCTTCTTGTGCCGCATTCTCTCATCGATCAATCACTAGACTTTGTACACTACAAAAAACTGAACCTGTATACACCTATATTAAAACATCTTTTTTACGCTATAATGCAAGGTGTGTCTCAGAAGATCGATTAATGGTCCCATGTGTTGGCAACCGCGCTGGAAAGGATCAGGTGCCACGCATACACATTGAAGGACAGGACAACTATCGCCCCCTCTACATCTACATCTACATACATACTCCGCAATTCACCGTAAGGTGCGTGGCGGAGGGTACCCTGTACCACTACTAGGCATTTAGGCATTTCCTTTCCTATTCCACTCCCAAATTGAATGAGGAAAAAAAGAATGCCTATATGCTTCCGCACGAGCCCTAATTTCTCTTGTCTTTGTGATCTTTACGCGAAATGTAAGTAGGCGGCAGCAAGATCGTAATACACTCAGCTTCAAATTCCGGTCCTCTAAATTTACTTAACAGAAATTCACGAAAAGAACGTCGTCTTTCTTCCAGCGATCCCCAATTGAGTTGCCGGAGCATTTCCGTGACACTCGCGCATTGGTCGAACCTACCGGTAACAAATCTAGCTGCTCGTCTCTGAACCGCCCTATCGTGCAAAGCACAGCAGTGAAGCGCTGGTACACGCTGTGACCCAGCTAACAGGGTCAGTGTGCGAACTCGTCTCACTAAAACAACAGCGCAAAATGGAGCAACGTGTAGCCATCAAGTTTTGCTTCAAATTAGGCAAAATTGGGACGGAGACCCTTGGTATGTTAGTGCAAGTGTATGGTGCTGAAGCGGGTTCAGCCAGAACTGTACCGGAGTAGACAGTGTTATTTCCTGCACGATACTCCCAGTCCGCACATTGCGATCCGCGTACCATCTTTCTCGCTAGACGCAAGGTCACTGTATTTACTCACCCTCCTCATTCTCAAGATTTTTCGCCGGCAAACTTCTTTCTGTTCCCTCGTCGCAAATTAGCCCTGAAGGGCTTACGCTTGGCGACAGTTGCGGCGATCCAACAATAATTGTCCACAGTCCTACGAGCGATTCCGCAAGTAACGTTTGGTAACAGTTTCCAACAGCTGTACACCCGATGTTGGAAGTGTATAGTAGCTAATGGCGATTACTTTGAAGGCCAGTAAAATTATTTTGTTTGTAACTTTTGTTTCTTATATTTCCTGAGACCATTCATCGAAATTTTCAGACGCACATTATATCTTGAGGATGAAGCGCAGCCCCCGGAACGTATCCCTAAATAAACAATTGAAGATAAGCTAGTACAAATTTTTCATTGGTAGCGGTAATTCACAAAACCTGATAATTTTTTGAGGTAGCTAAGTTTATCATTTTGGAGTAACTGATGAACAAAATTGACTTATTTGAGCACCGTCATCTTCAAGGCAAACAAACAGTTTTCAATTTTAAAAATTTTCGTATTATACGTTGTATAAGATTATACTTCTTACCAATCAGAATATGTCAACGTTTTAGATTTTTTAATTCGGTCGCTTACAATGTACATGATTGAAAGTCAGAATTTTACTTATTCCAGAACCCGTTATGTACGACGTGTACAACAGATGGCTTCTGTATCAGGGTTAGCCTTTGAGTAGTATAGTTACTGGGATTTAGAAAGTCAGTACCGGAAATTATGACGGACAGACGCCTCACAGGGGAACGCCATAACATTGTAATCCTTCTAGGCCGCGACGATAATGCAACGAAACGATCTCTACTCTTTACGAAATCAGGTGTGCTGATTTCTTAAAAAAAAGGTAGGCAGATTTGCAGTCACGTTGATGTTTTTCGCGTAAGGCGACCATAACTGTACAATCCCCTCGAAACCGGCCGTTTCGGTGCTCGAGGCAGAATTGCCGAGTAACTCTTCCGAAAGCGTGTCACTCGTGCGCAGCATTGTCATCGGCCCAGGAGCGGCAGAATAACAGCCGTTCAAACGGCGCAATTCCGCCCGCGGCTGCCTCGAGCGACAGTTCTTATCCGCCCCGCCCCCTCTATCCACCCACCCCCGCCAAAACAGTGCACTTGCGTTTCGCTGCGCCGCCCTCGGTCGTCCCTTTGTTCCGCAGCAACGTATTAAAGCCCGGCTTTCTTGTGACGTTAATGAGACGCGTGCCGGAGTCTGCGGGCGAAACATTAATCATGAAGGTAGCAGCCATGACTTGAGGTCGCTGTGACTGCAGTCGGTTGCTGTGAGGGTGGAGGAGTGCGCCGGCAGTCTCGCAAGATTTGCTGTCAGCCGTTCTCGGTCCCTTCCAGTTCATCGCTCACTTATCTCGGTAAGCTGCCCTTATCCAACCTTTTCTAGGCCAGAGTTCTCTTTCCTTTACCTACTATGCATAGGGAACACAATGTTTAATAAAACTAGACTGGACCATCCTATTAATAACCTCAAATTAAAACTTTTGACATATTAGGTAAACAGAAAAGTGGTTGTATTACAAGTAATATAAGGAACTTTCAATAGAAAACTGAGTTTGGTATGCAGCAATGTGATTTTAGACATTAAAGTTCGGCAATCCTAGAGCTAATAATGCTGTACAAAGCTACACGCATATCATCACAGACTTTCGATTCATTCCTGGATTTCCGGCCGCGGTGGCCGAGCGGTCTGCGGTGCGCCATTCACGTTCTGCACGGTCACTAAGGTCGGGGGGTTCGAATCCCCCCTCGGGCATGGATATTTGAGCCGTCCTTAGTATTAGCTAGTTCAAAAGTAGTTTGTGAGTTTAGGGACTGATGACCCGGAGTTAAGTCCCACAAGCTCTACAAACATTTGAACATTTTTTTTTAAATATGATTCCTGGATTTGATTTTAAGCAGGAAACTCTTGTTCGCCTAAGTAAGTCCTGCAGAAAATCATATGATGGCAGAAAGAACTTTCCGGGATGTTGGTGAATGCTTCTGGGTGACCAACAGTATGGATTGAAATGCGTTCTTAGTGTTTGTATATGTACCGTACGTACTGTACACTTTCTAAGTAAAATTTGTAAAATTTTATTTACGTAAATTTATTTATGTAGCACTTGGATACATAGTGATATAATAAAATGTTTTTGCAGAAACACCTGACGATGGCATTTGATGCCGAAAGATATCTTGTGTAATATATAAATAAATAATTACAGTGTTTTGGACTATCCTTTCGCATGATGTCAATATTTCTAACACTATGGGCCCGAGATATAACAACTTATTGATTTTACTTATGACCTGCATCCTATAAGCTACTAGAGTCCGCACTTAACAGTTATAATTATTAATCCTCATATTGCGTGAATGGCAACGTTTATTTTATAAATAGTTTATTAAACAGCACCAAAACGATTTGTGAACGAGTGAACGTATAAACGCTGTAAGTATGTTTCCACGTCGCTAGACAGCGTCATGATGGGATGTTCGAACATATCCTGAGATTGCCCGAACTGTGTCATATTTTTTTTCGAATAGTTAGAGTCGTGTTGAAACCCAGCTCTAACTTAACCAAATTTCATCTGAACTGAATTCTACCTGGTAGGTCATCCTTCCCGCTCCTACCACAACAGCCTCCTGACCTCGCTATTAACACGGCCCCGCCTCCCCTATGCATCTCACTCAAGAGCGTATCCAGCGCTCGTCGGTGGAGGCTGCAAAGCTGTTGACTGAACAATTCTGTCCGTGCGGCCCTTTGTGGCTGCGCTGTGGGCGTGGAAATGGAGTTTTTAAAAACGTGTCGCGGAGCGCTTTTGGCATAGGCGAACGAGAGGGAGGGACGGCTGTTTTCGCTATACCGGAAATTATAGTTTGGTGCCCGCGGCAAAGCCTTCGCTCGCGGTCGACCGAACCGCGTGTTCGATTTTGTGCGCGCTTGTGTGTTAACGCGTGTTCACGCGGGTCACACCAGAGGTTGGCAGCACTGCAGGAGCGAGCGTGACGTACGCCCTGGAGGGGCAGTTCCTCGTTTTTTTGAACAGTAGCGGTGACACTAGGCAATTAGGAGCGAACGCACCAGTGCTTGGCAGTTTATATGCATGTAGTATATTTGTATGATATGTAGACTATTCATTCCAACTCTTTTAGGCAGCTAAAATTTTCGCGACGCAGTTTATATGTGTATACAGTGTGAGCCCGCAGTACACCATTTTATTTACGAAACTATGCTGGAATTGGAGAACCTTAATACTCCAATGGTCTATCATTTACGGTATGTACCGAATATGGACATGGCTGCCACTTAAAATCGATTATCTTGAATCTATGTCACGTTTTCTATATCTAAAGGGTTCGTGTGATATGTCAAATAACATCAGCATTTTCTGACGAGGTCATTCTTGTAAACAGATTCGATGTAGCCCGTTGGGTCAAAAAAAAAAAAAAAAAAAAAAAAATGGTACATGGATCTTCAATACACGGAATATCTTGTACAGTGACGAAGCAGTGTTTTTCGTCAGTGGTGAAGTCATTCGTCACAATGACTGATACAGAAGTTGCCAGTATCTACACTGGATGGCACCTTCAAACACTGTTTCGTACAGGTTATGGTGTTGCACGGAATAGTGGAGACCCCTGTAATTGCACTCATTTTCATTGACCAGAACCTAAATTGTCGAAGCTACCTAGAGACGCTGCAAGAATTGTTGTTTACCTTAGTTCTGAAAGTAGATGACAGCATTCCCCCTATTTCCAACAGACGTTTCACCAACACACTACGGAGTACTTGTTCGTGAGTTGTTAGATGGTTAATATCCTGGTCACTGGATTAGCCAATGTGTTCTGTGCAATGTCCACCCTGATCTCCTGAACCACACTATTTGAATTTTATCAGGCTTGTTAAAACTATCATCTAGAGGAAACGTGAAACAAACACCGTCTCGACCAACACACTGAAGAATCGAATTCCAGTATTTCTGCGAAAATCTATCTGCGACTGCACAACTGTAGGATTCAGTGCAATTTTTTTTTTTTTTTTTTTTTTTTTTTTTTTTTTTTTTTTTTTTTTTTTTTGTAAAGCTCAGGGATGCGGGGTCATCAATCCCTAAACTTACAAACTACCTTATACTAAATTCGACACGAACATCCATGCCCGAGGGGCGACAGTAGCGGCCGTGCGGACTGTGACTGTATTGACCACAAGGGGCTGCATGTTGAACACATTAAATGACTGTTATTTTCATACAACAGTCTATTCCGTTCCTCCTTAAGCACGCAATTTTATCACAAGTCGCTTGTGAGATATATTCTCAAAAGCCTTCCAGAAATCTGGAAATACGGAATTTATTTAAGATCCCTTGTCAATAGCACTCATCAGCTCATGTAAAGTAAAGAGCCAGCTGAGTTTCACAGGAACGATACTTCCTCAATCCGTGTTGACTATAGGTCAATAGGTCGTTCTCTTCGAGATAACTCGTAATATTTGAGAAACGTATATGTTCTAAGATCCTGCTGCAAACCGACATCAATGATATAGGCCTGTTATTTTGCAGAATACTCCTATTGACTTTTTTGAATATTGCCTTAACCTGTGTAACTCTCCAGTCCTCGGGTACGGAACGTTTGGTAAGCGTATGGTTGTATATCTTAGCTAGGTGTGGTGGGGCTAATGCGTACACTGAAAAGAAGCTAACTAGTACACAATGGGGACCGGAAGACTTGCTTTTTTATGGTACTCCAGGAGTATTAAATTACGAATGCTGGTAGTTGTTCTTGATTCGAATTCAGTAGCATCTGCGTCGTCTCGTTTGGTGAAGGAATTTCGGAAAGCTACGTTTATTAGCAGTCCTGATTTAGAAGAACTATAATTAGTAGCTTCGCTTAGTGAAGATATTGATTGTGTTTTGCCACTGGGAGAGTACGTACGGCCAACGGCCGTGCCGTAGTGGAAACACTCGTTCTCTTCCGATCACCGATGTTCAGCACTGTCGGGCTTGGCTAGTACCATGACGGGTAACTGTCCGGGTCTGCCTACTGCTGGCAAACGTGGTGCCCTCGGACCTTGTGAGGCCAACTGAGGAGTTACTTGATTGGGAATTAGCGGCTCCGGTCGCAAAAACTGACATAATAGCTCGGAGTGCGGGGAGCTGACCACGTCCCCCTCCACAACCGCAGCCGGTGACGTCCTTCGAGTTGAGGATGAGACGGCGACCGGTCAGTGCTCCGTGGGCCTCTAGAGGCCTGTGGGACGGAGTTTAGTTTAGTTATACTTTACATACAACCAGCATTTCGTAGGATTCTCTACCGAATTACGCGACAAGGAATTATTGTGGAAACTACTATAAGATTCTGGCAATGAATTTCAAGTTTCTTTATAATATTGCCAGTCTTTGCGATTTTATGTCCGTTTACATATGGCATGCGTTTTCCTTTGCGTTATCAACATTGATCTAACCTTTTTTGTGTACCACATTGGGCAAGTCACCTTTATTGTTACTTTTTTTGGTATTAACTTTTCAATGGTTTTCAATTTTACAGCCTTCATCGTAAGACACATCCGTTCTATTAGTTTGGAAATAATGGAGAGTCTCACACAGGAAAGCGTAAATCGAAATTTTACTTGATGTTTGAAATCATATGTTTTCGTTTAATTTTGGATTTCGGAAATCCTATATTCAGTCTGGCTACGACAACTCTGTGTCTACTCTTTCCTGTGTCTGGTTTGATGCCCTTTACTAGCTCTGGCTTAGTTGTTGCTAAGATCAAATGTTCAAATGTTCGTAAATCTATTGAACCAAACTGCTATAGTCGTCAGCCATTACACTTACAAACTACTTAAACTATCTCACATTAAGGACAAAACCCACAACTGTTCCGGAAGGAGGACTCGAACCTCCGACTGGATCGATCGGCGAGGCCGTACCTGTTTCTAAGGGGTGAAATATGTTTTTGCAGCCCGTTACTATTCTAGTGTGTTAATGAAGCAATTGCTGGAGATAATTTTCGAAAAATGCGTTCAGTAGAATTTCCGAAGGTGTTTTATGCTTTACACCGGAGTTAGCCGAGCGGTCTGGAGCAGCAGGTTGCGGATCGCGAGCCCTCCCGCGTCGGAGGTTCGAGTCCTCCCTCGGGCATGGATGTTTGTCCTGTTTTTAGCATAAGTTAGTTCACAAGTAGTTTGTAAGTTTAGGGACTGATGATCCAGAAGTTAAGTCCCCAAAGATTTAAAAAACATTTGAACATTTGATTGAAACGTGTATTTTGCCAACATATCGACACTAACGTAAAGTCATCACCAAATAAAAGTGTATGTTTCGGTTATGTTTTTTTTAATTTAATCCAAGCTTTCCCTAGATTAGATTAATACTTGTTCCACAGATCATGAATACGACACTTTGTGTCAGGAACATTTCTGCAATCTGATAGTCGGACACAGGGTTTGGTAACAAGAACCTGTTATTAATTTTTTTATGTTGTCGTGTTTAACTTCTACCCATACGAAATCACTGGAACTATCTACTTCAATCCCGTTACAGGTTAAACCGCTTCTGATAGCAATAAATAGACATCCATTTATTTTATTCAATCTATCCTTTCTGAATACCTTTTCCGTTGGTAAAATCTCAGCTGAACGTGATTCCGGCTTTAGTCATCTGTTACGACCTATAATTATTTGAGATTTCAGTACATTTTATTAACGCTTCGACCTCTGATAATTTTCCCACACAGCTACGACAATTTACAGCTGTTAGAACAATGGTTTTTACATATCTGTTCAACCTATCTTTTGTAACTCCAACCCTTTTTGTGTGTTCCCGAGGCCCTCTAACATAAAAGGTCGCCCAGTCTACACCAACAGCTCCCACTACCCTTGTAGAAGCTTCCTGCATGAAGTGGGCATCTGACTAATTCAGTGAAACTCGGAATTCCACCACCTGATTGGAAAAGTCGAGCAATCTGCAGCCTTTATAGTCGGCGTCACCCACGAAGGATGCCCAGTTTTCATCCGTTCTGCGCACCCCCTCCATTACGGCAATGACAACCAATAATGTTCACTCTGTAGGCGCGTGGATGGCCGCGAGTTACGCAATGTTTCTCCCGCAGTCTCCACTGTTGGCGCTTGGCCGTAGCTCCTCCCCTCCACGATTCCCCTATAGCTCCGCCTCTTTGCGCAGAAGCTCCTTCTTATATGACGCCAGGTATAGTCGGGTCGGTACAGATGTCCACAGTCGGTCCTGTAAACTATGCTGCAAACGGTGAGGTCTGCCTCCATCTTGCAAGTAAGACTGGTTGTCTTTACCACTTCATTGGGCGCTCTAAACAGTGTAGAATCCCATCCCATCGTGATCCACCACCTGCAGCTGGCTGCACCGTTACTCTTCGTGGTATGAAGGAGGACCCATTCCACATCTGGAATGACTCCACCTGGTGTGTACACGGAGTTCACATTGGACTTCTTTCCTTCCCTAGAAGACATATTCCTACTTGGCTCCATTTACCGCCTAACTCTGGGGCTCCCAACTAAAAACAAACACACCCTCCGTGATACCTTCAGGCTGGGAGGTGAGTTCAGGACAAGCGACACCTTTCAGGCAGACTACTGTGGAAAGAAGACTCAATACACAGCTATCAAACTACACGAATTAAAAAGAAGATACAACTTAATATTGGGAATTCAAAATACAAAAGCAAGCAACGAACGTAGAAATTAAAACTGCAAAACAGACAAGTAAAAGAAAAGAGCTCTCTAGAAAAATTGGTTGCTGTAGGATGGGTGCCGGCTTCGTTTCCTGGGCTCGAGAAAAGTTTCTGTGTAGAAAAATGATTGTCCGTGACCAAATCAGTGCGCACAAGAGCCATTTTCTGTTTCAAGCCACATCAACATATAACAGCTAATTTATAAACAATATATGACGGAACAATTTCTACAGCACAGTTGGCAATATTATCTAAATGGTATTATATTTAATCGCAATAAAAGATAAGGAAAATAGTAAATTATATTTTGAAGCCTGTGTTATAGTCTGAAATATATTTATTATTACTGCGTTATTCGTAATACATACGATGAAACGTCCGTTTTCTTGGTTTGATATAGCACGTCTCGGTATTAGCACGGATATTTCTTAACACTTCTGCCCACGTTGAATGTATATTTTTTAATTTATTTATTTCAATTTTTTTTTTTTTTTTTTTTACATCTAGATTTTCTGGTGAATTACTATTCAAATATAATCTTTAAAAAGCTAAGGGCCTTAACTGCTGCGGTTATCCGTCACTAGGCTTAGAAACTACATAAACTGACTTACACTAAGGACAACACACACGCCCATGCCCGAGGAAGGATTAGAGTCTCCGGCGGGAGTTGTCATTTGACTATACAACTTTGTATGTAGACATTATTTTGATTTAATCTATTCTTACATTCCCCAAAATAGTAACATACCTGCAATGGCCGAGCGCTCTAAGGCACCGTGCTGCAGAGGGCGTGGTTTCTCTTCGTCGGAGGTTCGAGTCCTCCCTCGGGCATGTGTGTGTGTGTGTGTGTGTGTGTGTGTGTGTGTGTGTGTGTGTTGTCATTAGCATGTTAGTTGAAGTAGTTTGTAAGCCCAGGGTCTGATAACCACAGCAAGATTGCCTCTTAGATTTACCAACATTTTCAACATTTGGACTTAACCTGGCTACATCAGATGTATCGCGGATTGGCCTGTAGACGTCACATTGTACTTGAAAACCTCCCTCTGCTTTTATACAGGTCTTGATGCGTCTATAAACATGCGCAGAAAGTAGAAGTCGAACTGCAAAACGATGTAAATACAACCTTCGGATCTCAGCTGCATTGCGAAAGTTTTCCCATAGATCAGTATCACATCTGCGTATCCTTCACTAGAATAAATTGCAGTTCTTACCTGTCTGGCTGTAGACCTTATTAGAACTAGAAACAGATGGCTACGGGAATTTAACACAGCGAAACCAGGAGAAAAACACACGCAGGTAGCGGCACAGCAAAGTAAAAGTTCGTTTGTACGTGCACATCCCCTGTGTACTGCAGGGACGAGGCAACCCTTCTTGCCTCACGTATTCGGGAAGCACAAAAATACAGAGGACGTCGTCCGTTGGCCACGTGGTATTCGGCGAAACGTGACCTACATGCAAATTGTATGAAGACCGTTACAGTCGTTTCCATGTTACACTAAAATATGTGTACGAGATTTGTTCGTTTAAATGTAAAGTGATGTGGATAAGAATAAAACCATTTACTCTTTTGGCCCTCAGACTTTGCATTTCCTACAAGACGGGTACCATCTGATCTTATATGCAAAACATGCCTAATGGCAGTAATGTCTGCGGAATAAACGCTGTCAATGTTAACAATATAAAATTATTTCATTTACGTTTCTATAGTAACACTTCAACTGCAATTCTATGTGATTGTGGTTTCAGTGACGTTGTGGTGTTATTACATCGAAATATTTACGTATATGTGGAACGTACAAGTACATTGTGAATATGGTTCATTGCACCGGAGGAAAGACAAGATTTTGAATCAACAACTCTTCTAAAGGCACACGTAAATGAATTTCTATACAAATCCGCGTGAATTTCCAAAGGGAAAGTAACAACAGCGCTCCTATGGCTCTGTTCTTTACATACCTGAATATACTATGAAGATACCGTGCTGTATAACAAACGGCGATGGATTCAGTGAACGGTAGGTAAGCAATGCGTATATTTGTATTACGAGTCAAATGAAGTCCACGATACGATCCGTCGGCTTTTACCAATGAAGTTATATCTGAGTTAAAGACGTTAGTTTGTATACGAGCACAACATAGATTATAAATTACGATTTTGTGTTTAAAATGTGATCTGTAGCTTCTATATGGTAGTTAAATATAGTGTAACAGAGGTGTTCTTTTTTCACAAGTGAGCGCCGAAGGCTTACGAATTTTTTAGTCGAGTCCTGTGATCGTGATTCTGTTGTGGTACACTGTAATTTACAAGGATAATCACAGATTATTATCTACTATACGATATTATCCCATATTTTTATATTATTTGTTTTTCTAGTTTGTGTATCTACACAGCGTATCTTGTGGGACTCAGAGATGACATCATTGGTCAAAGCCAACGAGTTGTATCACGGTCTTGATTTATGCCTGTATTACAGCAGGGAACAGTACGTCACACCTATAAATAACAGTCATTTAATATGTTCAACATGCTGTTACGTTTTGCTCTGTCACAAAGCTGTTTGTTCGTGGGGCCATGATTAGCGGTTCTGTTGTTATATGATAAATTGGCATTCGCTATTACAGGAAGGTAACCTGTTATGAACGGTAGTGCCTAGTTGGACGTTGATTTACAGTAAGGAAACAATGTATTTCCAGAACAATTTCAAGTTTGATTTTTGTCCAATGTCAGTTCAGATATTATTTCATCACTAGTTTGGTGCCTAGTGCGCTTGTTTAGATTTGGATCCAACTACGTCAGCATAGGCGAATGATATTTTAGTCTGATCGGATGAAAAATTATAAAGATTTAGGAGGAAAAAAAGGAAAATAATTCAATAATAGATAGCAATAAATCACAGGAAACTTCTTCACTGCAGAAACAAAAATATTGTTCCACCTCATTATAAGCTCGTAGTTTTGAAAATAAGAGTAAGGGCCCCAAACTTTTCCCACCCCTCCCCACTAACGAAAGGATCATTGCCCGTTACCAGAATATTATAGATATGCATGTAGCGTCTGTTACCATCGAAGAGACGTTACTTCTGATCCTGTATTTGTTATTATTTCATATTCACAAAATATATGACATCAACTGCGGATAGGCAAAGCTGAAAATGTGTACCCAACTTAGATACTCCTTGCAGGTGCGGCGATCATTGTGTCCCCAGTGGTGGTTGCCGGGCGCCGTGGCTCAGCGCGCCCGGTCAGAGGGCTGAACGGCCTCTGTAATAAAAAAGCTGAGCCAAGCGGGAGACCCGGGTTCGAATACCGGCTGGGTACACATTTTCAGCTTTGCCTATTCGCAGTTGATGTCATATATTCTGTGAATATTTTTATCTGTTATTTTCTACCGGTTTCGGTAGTTGCTGCCATCAACGGCAAATCAGTAAGATATTTTACCTCAAAGCCAATGAGATAACATTTTTATGAAGTGCAGCAACGTCTAATTTATAATAAAATCTTCCTTTACAGAATCTAACAATATGTCTGTAATTTGTAATAGTTAAAGATTAATTAAAGGAATACCTACTACATGATGTAAAATGGAAGGGCTTTTGGAAACAATCACTATATTTTATTGTAAATTCGACCTTGCTGTACTTAAAAATGTAAAATACTATGTTGATTTCCTTTTGATGGTAGCAACTGCCGAAACCGATAAAATATAACAAATTAAAATACTTTGCAGTCTTGGCATACGAATGACTTTTCCAAGGAACGTCTAGGCTGTAGATTGTCCCGAATTAAATATAGATATATTTTTGGAAACATTTTTGTTTCACATTTTTGGGAATCAGCACTCTTATTTAAATTTTTATATGTATAGAACAGTCTAGAGTGCAATTGTCACTAGAAAGCTCCAGGTTACCTGCCAGCTCCACAACATCGATGGAGTTAAAATTCATCAAGATGGTCTAAAAGAAGACCGAAACGAGTTGAATAAAACAAATTATTGCACTCTAGACTGTTATTTACATATATAAATGTAGATAATCTGGAGAGCAGAAGTGCACTCCCGACAACCAAAAGTTGAACGCCTGAGTTGCTCTCGTAAACTCGCAGGAATCAGTTCGACCAACTTTCAATATGAAAGGGTGTCCCTACAGGCACCGCAACCGGTGCGCGGTACCCTTGCGTCAAATGCGCCCGTTTCGGAAAAAAAATAAAAAATAAAAAAAATAAGTTCAAATGTTTGTATAGCTTATGGGACTTAACAACGGGGGTCATCAGTCCTTAAACTTAAAAACTACTTATGAACTAACTACGACTAAGGACGGCTCAAATATCCATGCCCCGGGGCATTCGAAACCCGACCGTAGTGGCCGTGCAGACCGTGACTGGAGCGCCTCAGTCCCCTCGGCCACCGCGGCCGGCGCCCGTTTTGAAACTCACTCGCAAGACTGTACGGTTCCCCGTTTTGAAACTCACTCGTAAGACTGTACGGTTCGTATATAAGTCTGCGAGACACGCTGCACGTTATCGCAAGTCGCACTGGTCTATTACTTTTGGTTTATAGCAACAAGTGGTGCCATCAGACATTAACGGTAAGTGGTGTTGCCCTGCGCTGTTCATGTTGACGAATCCGCGGACTGACATGATTCAAATGCAAATATTTCCGTAGAACATACTAATATTCATGTCCAGTGAATATGAACGTCCAATCTATATCTTTAAGGTGTCTTCTTTTATGATTGCCAGTTTGTTCTGATCAATATCACTAAAACCACTTTCTGATTGTCCGTTGGAGATAAAAACTAATTCTTAACGAATTTTTCGCACCAGTTAAAATTTTTCGGCTCTCTTTTGCAATCATAAAAACAAATAGTGCATATAATAAGAGAAGTGATATCTTTAAAGACTGTTTTTTGCTATATATATGAAAATATGATTGATGCCTGTCATCCGTGCTTCTATTCCTCCACATCAGTACCGCGAAAAATGTCCCAGTCAGCAAGGTGACCATGTTTAATTTACATCACCGCAGCTACCGAAAGCAATTTCAGATTTGGAATCGGAAGTTCGTAAAAACGCATTGTAATGTCTTATCACTGTCACCATTGCTGTGCGGAATCGGGATGTGCTCTTTTTGTTGTGGATACTCTCTGACAGATGCCTTCAGCTATATGTCATGGTGCGTCAACGTATCTTTGCAGAATTTATTGCTAGTTGATAACGGCTCGAGCGCGCTAGTAAAGTTTGCTTCTTTCGATAATTAACTCGTATGTCAGAGAGATTTCCTGCGTGTTGTATTATCACCTGCTCTATGCGGACCTTTCATTGACGTGTAGCGTCAGCGGTTTACCTGTCAGTACGGACAAATTTAGATGAACGGTTTCTCAAAAAAATAAATCATATTCCTAAAGCTGAAAAAGTGTGGGTAGGTATAAAAAAGTGAAACTATGGAGGGACATTGCGGATATGTGGTCAACATATATTTGGTCAAAAACATTTGTGTGTGTGTTTGTGTGTATGTGTGTGTGTGTGTGTGTGTGTGTGTGTGTGTGTGTGTGTGTGTGTATGTGTGTATGTGTAATTGTGACCATTATCAACATGTCTATGAGTATCCTTAATTAAATTCTCTGTCAAACTTAGTTGAAAATCTAAAATTCACTTTGTAACAAAAAACTTCATTATCAAACCAGCTGATGATATTTACGAGTGTCATCCACAAAGTAAGTTCCGTTTTTATTTCTAGCCGCGGCAGCACTACAATCGATGTTCGCAGCATGTGCGGCAGTTACTCGGACTCAACATAACACATGTACGCCATTTTCAGATCGCTACTGCCGACGTGTGCTTTGTAGTGGTTCTTTATAATGTCAGTCTAATTGAAAATGTTACTTTTAGCTGAGAGTGTTTCCTTGTTTCATTGTGAGAAATTGGTTATTCGAAGTGTGACATTGGCAGTAAAAACGTAAGTCACAAAAATAGTGTCCACCACAGTAATATTCATTAACTTCCTGTCTCTTTTCAAACGAAAACGTGACACCAATGTTTTTCCTAGTCAGGCAGTGTTAATACATGCAAGATTCCGTGACAATTTTCTTTGCTGTCAACCGTCAACTGCAACTCATTAAAGCGGTCCAACAATACTATACAACCAGGACTAGAGTAGTATTTAAGGAAGACGAGTCGATACGTGTTGTGAATTTGAGTGTCGGGATGGGGTTAGTTTATTTGCAGCAGTGACATGCCGTCGAAGAGAAATTGTTTTCTGACTTTTGAAAACCCGAATTTGAAAATATCATGGATAAAGTGTTTTGTATATTATTTTAAATAGAAATTTACAAACCCTGAGACTGCTTTTCGTCTAAAACATGTCAAAGACATTAAAAATAAAGGTGAATAAGTGAATTAGAATTTAACCTTAGCCTAAGGTTAAAGGCAGGAATGTTCCCGAGGTGCTATTCCGCTCCATGGAGAGCCTTGGCAGTACTGGCAATAATTCATGGGAACACAGAAGCTGAATCGAAGGTTATGACGTGGAGGGAAATCATTTTTGGACTATTCTGAGTCGCCTTAATCGCTAGTGATGCGATGGTCTAGCGGTTGCCGGGCGCCTTGGCTCAGTACGTCTGCTTAGGGGGCTAAACGCCCTCTGTAATAAAAATAGCTGAGCCAAGAACACATCGAACAACCAAGAACGAACTGAACCAACGACAGCATATATATATAACCCTCCTGTAAGTCATCTGTCTGGTTAGCATAGAGTCCGGGTTCGATTCCCGGCTTCATCACAAATTTTAATTCAATGCTTCACCTCTATCTTTAATTTCTTTTAAAGTGTTTTGTGTTATTTGCAAGTCTTTATTCATAATCGACTATGGTGGTAGAGCTATAACTACAGTGGAACATCATTTCAGCGACTATAGGAGAGCGATTTTTGTTCTTCAAAAATCGTAAAATTTTGATTTTCATACATGTATCTACAAAACACAGTTCACAAACCTATCAGAGGCTGTAACATTACCTTATAACATCGGAGCACAAACCTATCGGAGGCTGCAACATTACCGTCTAACATCGGAGCGACTGGAAAAACCATATGAGCTTCCTAAAGGTGATTACAAATTATGATATCTTTATCACTGAAGTGTGTCGCTTTTCATACTTTAAAATCTGGGCTCCTTAGTATAGAGCCATACAGGCAATATCTTTTCCCTAGTCCTATTTGGGAGACGAACAGACAGACAGTAGTAGTAGTAGTACGTAGCCTCTGGTATGCACTTGACCGATGATTGCGTGGTGTATTTGAAGATGTACAAGATCCATTGGTTCCAGGTCATATGAAATACTATGTCACATACTTTCAAAAAGTCATACTTTGTTCCAACGGAGTATGATTATTGCATGACATTTTTCTTTCAGTGTTCATGGTGAAGGTAATGCTTTGCTTTGCACATTTCTCGGATGTCAACGTGTTCAGTTTGAAGGTGTAATACATACATCCCATAGAAGTGTGATGTTTGCACCACCAGGACTTTCATTTTTTGTCGTCCTCCTGATGCACTAGGTTAGTTATTAACAGATAATATTTCTCCAGTCATAACATCAATTACAACACTTCCAAATGAGCCTTACTAGGAATTGAAATTACGATGACGATAACATGTAATTCCTTGTTAAAAGAATTTACTTAGTGGGTATACAGTAGGTTATAGTTCTCTAATGGTGACCAGTAAACGATCACTTTATGTAAATCGTGTGCTGCGTTTATGGAACGTGATCTAATCTTATCGGGAGATCACAAATTCTAGCTCTCAGTGCTCGGCGAAACTTACCTGCTACGATTCAATGACCAGCAGCACGTATCACCCATTTGATCGCGCACACAGCGTAGGTTGTATTCGAGAATGTAGGACACGATCGAACGCTTTCTGCCATCCGAAGAAATCCTGAGTGTTGAATTGCATTGGATTCAGTGGAGAATTGGTGGTTTACATTTCTACTAAGTTATTTCTATCTTATTTCCACGAAAAGTGACTGTATATACCGAGGCGTTTCGAGTGCTGAATAGGTCCAAAAGAAAAATCAACGAAAATGCTGTTATTACAATGTAAGTCAAAACAGGCGGTTTTCAACGTAATGTTGATAAATTTGAAATGCACCCTGAGCTTTTTGATTAATGGAGTACTTCTCTTCCTAAGCCAATGTACCGATTCCAGCCATACTTAGTACACATATTCCTTGCAGTTGGACACTAGTCTATGTGACATTAACAACTACCTACAGAACATATTTAATGAAATATGACGTCATAAACAATGTAATTCGTGAAAAATACAACATTATTCTACAATGTTCCATATATTCTCCCAAACTAAATGAGCACTTTACGCATACTTCCTACAAATATATTTTATCACTTGGAATCAATTGCTATTAAAATACAGATCACCTCCGAAACTTAGTTCAGAAAGTATGAAGTCATAAAAACTAAAATCTGCCCCATCATGCGACACTTGATTAACGAGATTTTATTCTTGCACTATTTGCGAATGAGAGCACTTAGCGACTTGCAACGAACGTTTAAACATATTTTCAAACTTTTTCACATTGCAACCCGAAGAAAATGCTGAATGCTATAAGGGTTTTCGCGCACTTCTTTTCCGTTGCTTAGGCAGTAAAAATACGACATTCAAAAATGTTCAAATGTCTGTAAATCTATCGGACCAAACTGCGTGGTCATCAGTCCGTAGCTTAAAAACTACTTAAACCTATGTAAACTAACCTAAGGACAACACACACACCCATGCCCCAGAGAGGACTCGAGCCTCCACGGCGAGCAACCGCGCGCACCGCAGCGAGGTGCTTTAGACCGCTTGGCTACTACACCGCGGCACGACATTCATAATGACGTTACAATTCTATACTGTAATTCCCCCATGTGAGGCCAACTGAGGAGTTACTTGATTGAGGAGTAGCGGCTTCTGTCTGGAAAATATACACAACAGCCGGGAGTGTTGGGCGTTGCCACGTCCCCTCCACACCGCATCCGGTGACGCCTTCTGGAGGAGGATGACATGGCGGCCGATCGGTACCCCCCGCTGTGCCCTCTAGGCCTCTTTGGGATGGAGATACTGTCATTGGGAATGTAACTACGTAACTGTATCATAGTACATGCGACACATAAGTGCTCAGGTATCAGATCATAAACAATGTGTTTCATGAAAAGCAGCCCCATCATGCATGAAGATTTGATTTTTAACGTGTTTACTACATACTATATTCTGGACATTACATTGTAAGGCAATTATCACGTACACCAAGGAATGTATATTGGAAATTAGGTCGTAGTGAGGAGATATAACAGCAGAAACAATGAAATACACAATAATATACCAAATATAAACTTGACGTTGTCATTTATTCCATCTATAATATCAACTCCAGTCCCACCACATTTCACAGACAACTTCCTAATTTTCCACTCTACCTATCTGGTAAATTATGTTATTTTATCACACATATCTTAAGAGATATGAAAGCGAAACTGAAATGGATAGAGAGTATGGACAGAGAGAGAAGAAGTTGATCAACCATAAAAAGGAATATATACACATCGGGACAACGCATTGTAATAATAATAACTGATCAGTTGTAATATTTCCGACACTATCTGTGCTGGCATTGGCTAGGGACAGAAGGAAATAATGAAAATCGAAATGCCGCACGGTTACAGTACCGAGGGCAGTCAATAAGAACTTCGAAAATGTATGAATGATAAGTAAGTAATATAATTTGGATGAATCAGCAGAAGCATGAATCCGACTTTCAAAATAATGGCCGAGTGGATTACCAGATGAAACTGTCCACTTTTCTAATTGAATCATGTGGTCGATAGTCGACAAGTTTAGAGTTGGTGTTGCATTTCCGACGTGGAACTTGTGAACTTAGTTCGCCATTTCTCCACAATTACTGTCGTCAAATGCTGAGCAAGTTATAATACTAGTGCGTGCATCGAACTCTAACACGTTGTTCCATGTATTACAGATTCCGAATTGGAATTCCAACATGGAATCAAGCCTGATTGTGAGAAGAGTTTGTATTGGGTAGGTACAATAACCATTGATGTAGTTCTGAATCGATTTCTGGAAGATAAAAGCTTTATGACTCAACTGAAAGTTATGATTAATTCACTCGTTAGAGAAAAATTCACGCGTATGTATGTAATTTACGCATCTCACTGCGTTTCTTGTTTCACTAACCGGAGTTTATTATTCACGTAGACATAACGCACAGAGCATAAATGTTCAGTTCACCGAAAGCATTAATAAACCAGGTCAAACTCGGCTCAATACTGTTAACATTCAGATAAGAAGTAGGTATGAAATTCGAAGTTCGATGTAGAAATAATGTTCTCTGTTTCTGATTGACATAAAATATATCGCTTAGAGTCAAAGTTCACAGTTCACACAGTAAGTATGCAAATCGCGTCTTTATAGCCAAACCGCAGATAAATTTTCCAAGTCCGAAGTCGTACGACTACCACATAGATAAATTTGTTCTGAAGCAGTGCAGGACGACTAATCGGTACTCATCGAGCAACACCAACACCAACTTCTACTATTAATACGGATTCAAACAGATTGTCCCCTAAGCAACACTTCTACTAAAGAAACTGCCTACACTACATTTGTGCGTCCTATTTTGGAGTATTGCTGCGCACTGTGGGATCCACACCAGGTGAGATTGACGAACGATTTAGAGAAAGTTCAGAGTAGGGCAACTCGTTTTGTATTATCGTGATATAGGAGAGAGAGTGTTACGGAAATTATGCACGAGTTGGGGTGGAAGTCATTAAAAGAAAAGCTTTATTGGTTGCGGCGACTTCTACTTGCAAAATAACTTTCACCAAATTTCTATTCCGAAGATATGATTATCATTATAAAATGAGAGAAATTGGATAAAAAATAGATTTAGGTGTATATTTTTCCCGCGAGCTATTACAGAATGGAACTATAGACAAATGTCATAAAATGGTTCGATGAACCCTCTGCCATGCACTTCAACGTGACTTTCAGAGCATCTATGTAGATGTAATCTGATAAGGCTGCTGCTATTTATTCCTTTGGCTGAGCTGACTAAACATATAAAAAACCGGAAATACAGACAGATTTATTTACAGGGTGATCGATTGAAAGTGACCGGGCCAAATATCTTACGAAATAAGCATTAACGGAAGAAACTAAAAAATTACAAAACTTTTCTAGCTTGAAGGGGTAAAACAGATGGCGCTATAGTTGGCCCGCTAGATGGGACTGCAATAAGTGAAACAGATATCAACAGCATTTTTTAAAATTTGTCTTACGTAAATAAATTTGAATGTTTAATTTGTAATATTTTGTCGCTTTTTGATAGATGGCGCTGTAATATTAACAAACAAATTGCTCACTATTTTAGACGAATCATGGGTAACAGATAGGTTTTTTAAATTAAAACACCGAACTTAGGTACGTTTGAACTTTATTTCTGTTGTTCCAATGTGATACATGTACTTTTGTGAAATAATAATACATTATGAGACCGCATGTTGTTACGGCGTGTTTGTCTGTAATTACCTCATGACTTCAATAAGTGCTCCAAATGATGTCCTTCAACTTCAACGCATTTGGAAATGCGCGTAACGAAATTCCTCTCAACAGCGAGTAATTCTCTTTCAGTGATGTTCTCACATGCATTGACAATGCGTTGACGATTGCTTTCGGGCGTTACCGATGAATAACGATGACGCTACGTCACTAAACAAAACACGTGAAAAAAAAACCTGTTATCGTCCAGTAATTATATTTTGAGCCCAGTGGCAAAACTTTACACGACGTTCAAAGTCTTCGCCACGCAAATCCAAGTGCATAGAAATATGGTACGGGTGACATTTATGTTGATGTAGAATTCCTAACACCGACATTTTTAAGATTCCCGATTCTCGCTCAATTTGTCTGCTACTGATATGCGGATTAGACGCAAATGCAGCGAAAACACTTACTTGGGCATCATCATGTGTTGCAGGTCGTCGTTGACGTTTCACTTGTGGTTGAACACTTCCTGATACTCGGTGGATGTCCTCCAGGATAACGATCAATATACATAAAACAGGTCCGTTGGGCATTTTGAATAACCATACATAAATTCCATATCGACTTTTTCTGCAATTGGTAAACGGTCCATTTTAACACGAGTAATGTATCACGAAGCAAATACCGTCCGCACTGACGAACCGTTATGTGATACCACGTACTTATACGTTTGTGACTGTTACAGCGCCATCTATCGCACAGCGAAAAAAGTGTTTCAAATAAAACATTCATATTTATTTACGTACTAGACGAATATGTAATCAGCGGCATCTAGCGGGTCAACCATAGCGTCATATGTTTTCCCCCTTCAAGCTAGAAAAGTTTTGTTCTTTGTAGTTTTCTTGTGTGGTGCTTATTTCGTGAGATATTTGCCCCTGTCTCTATCAATGGACCACCCTGTAGATATTTTCACAATAGTAGAGACGTTATCCTATCGTCCATAAGTTTCTGTTATTTTTATTACTTTGTCCAAAATGTTTGCAAAAGAAAAAAAATAGTAAAACTACAGGAAAACCTATAGTAAACCGTAAAACTCGCCTGTGCGATTTTTTTAGGATTGGAATCCGCTTATTTCATAAGTAAGCTGTAATTAGGTGCCGAGCTGGAATGCTGATGGGTTCGTAACACAGGCAGCTCATGTAATCACTAGCGAACGTGAGAATATTTTCAGGTAGGATAGCCGGCCGTGGTGGCCTAGAGGACTGAGGCGCTCCAGTCACGGTCTGCACGGCCACTACGGTCGGGGATTCGAATCCCCCTCGGGCATGGATATTTGTGCCGTCCTAGTTCGTAAGTAGTTCATAAGTAGTTTGTAAGTTCAGGGACTGATGATCCCGTAGTTAAGTCCCATAAGGTTAACAAACATTTGAACATTTGAGCAGCTAGGATAACCAACAATAGTGACAACATTAAAGTTGGCTTTCAGCGCTGTATATGACATTTTCTGTCTACGTTCGCTCGTAGAACTAAGTTTTATTCGCCATGAACGAAGAAATGATTTTAGTTTTGCTGGGTCAGGTTTGACGCCGTTTAGCTTGATACGTAGTACTTCACGTGTTGTTAGGTTACAACATGGGATTAAACTGACAACTACAAAACGGGTCTTCTCCTGCAGTTCAGTTACACGTCACTCAGAATCAGCAGGAGACAGAACTTTCCACATTGCCGCCATTACCTCTCGCCGGCTTCTTACAACACTACCCCACATTTTAACATTAACCCTCCTAAGCTGCTCTTGTCTATTTTGACCCACAAGAATTTTTGCCGATCTGTAATTCCAAATATATTTGGTTTTAATAAATTCTCTTCATTGACTTCGTTTGACCGTTAATGGTGTATATTCTGACAGAAAAAAAAAATGTTGCTGAAGTTTTGCATCGGTAGAAGTAGTACTTGGCAAGCTTTTCTGGTCTATTTAGACCCTGGTGTTTGAACCTTGATTAATACACCAAAATTTGATAATATTCAATTCTCCAACACTGGAACATGTATTGGTGCCGTAAGGAGGTAATAAAGAGGTGAAGTCGAAGCCATTGTTTTGAACAATGGAAGGTTTATATTTGTGAAAAGGACGGAAGTGGGAGTTACTATGTTTTCCAGTAATCAAATAGTTTGTGAAGTGATTCATATGTACTCGGGTCACCGGTACATCTTTACAATCCATTTTTGTAATTTTCTGTTAAGATAAGGGTCTCTTTGCAAAATGATGAAACAATAGACATAGTAATAAACGTTAAGTGGCAGTGGTTGTGAAGAATGAAATTTCGGAATGCAAGTCTTCATCTTCATTAGAAGAAGTAGATGATATAGCACAAAAGCAAATATTAAGCAGTGCAGATACGATCTTAGAGGATAAATCAGTTGAATGAAGTACAGTACGGACCCCTACCGCTGCAATATCATCGACACATCTGCTTATAACGCTAATCTACTATGCAAGGACACTTATCTCCAATGGGTAGCAAGCTCCATTAACCGAAGAATTCTATTCCTAGAAACTCTTGGCGAGCAAATAACTGACGGATAGATGAAAGGAGGAGGACATTTGAAAGAGAAGCTGTATTGAGAACACCATTTGCACTCTTCACATCCGAAGAAAATAATCTAATAGTAAGAAAGCGGCAAATGTCATGTGTGTGGAAAATATGAACTGAAATTTTTGTTGTTGGTTTTTAGGGGAATAAACAGCTAGGTCATCATTCCCCTGTGAAAAGTCTTAAGTGTGAAACATTCACTTGCAAGAAACATCTGACACACAGAGGTTAAAGCTGTAAGTAAAATTTAGGCATAGTGTCGTAAAGGCAACATACAATTACAATTGTCCATTATTGTATTTTCGTAGTATTGTATATCTTTTTATTTTATTTATTTATTTTATTTTATTTATTTGTTTATTTATCCTGATCAGATTAGGGCTATCAAGCCCTCTCTTACATCGGACCAGGGTCTTACACATACAGTACTTCTTTACATTCGAGTTACGTGTAAAATAAGAATGATTTTAATAGATAAACGAGTAATAAGGTATTAATAACATAACTTAGACAGCTTGAATACATGTTAAAGAAACGTAAATAATTATTACTGACTTCACTCTAATATGATTAATACTAACAGTACTACTGAGACAGCTTCTACTGCTGCTAAAGTAATTATAGAAATAACACATTGATATTAACAGATACACAACGTACTTTTGAATATAGAGAAACTGATTAACTCTTGGCGAATTCTGATATAAGTAAGTTAGAAAACCTGTACCTGTCGAGAGAAATGCCAATCGGACATTGTAATAGGAAGCTTAGGGGAACAGAGAATGGCGTAATTATTACTTTAGTAGATAAACCGTTAACTGTCTTATGATGCTAGCAGTGTTATCCAGGTCTCTGATATAGTAGGGGGAGATTGTTCCAAAGTGTTCTTCCTGCTACTGAAAAGGACTTTGAGAAAGCAGCTGAGTGATAGATAAGGAGAGAAAGGGCTTTGCTGTGATAGGTAAGTCTATTTCTGTTATGTTGTTCAGACAAGAGTGTTAAGGTCGAGGAATTTTTTAAGCGAAAGGTATTCATCCAGAGATTTGTCATCGGGTATCATAATTTACGTAACTCTCGCCGGGACGCGAGATTTCTTATGGGGATGTCCTTGCTGTAAACTAAAGTCAGTCGTTCAGGTCGTTATAACCTACCAATTTCCATCATTTTTGCTTTAAACGAAAAATATTCATTCGCAGATTTGTCATGAAGTATCAGAATTAAGTTAAGTCTCCTCATCCTTTATTTTTATTTATACGCAGTATCTCTCTGTCCTTGTACTGAATACTTTAATCGGCTTGTTTTACGATATCTTCGGTTCTAATAAAGGTACGCAGTTCTATTTGACCTAATAACACTCAGCCGATCAAGTTCTTTCATTTGCGCTTTCAAACACATGCAGTGATTTGGTTGCGTAGACTTTCCCGGCGTAGTAACTGATAATATTTATCTCGGGTATGCAGCCGGATACCGTCGTCAACCAGACACGATATCTCAGCAGACCAACTGGCTCTGTTTCCGGCGAGTTAATGTTCTGCGCTCTCACCTGAAGATGGCAGCCAGTTGGTCTGCTGAAATATCGTGTCTGGTTGACGACGGTATCCGGTTGCATACCCGAGATAGATATTAACATGCAGTGATTGATTCTGAAGAAAGCTATGCGTTAAAATTCAACTTTACTTACATTTTCTCCCAACTTTTTTGTCATTCCACTAACGGTGGGAAGTATTTGCACGGGTTCTCTAGTATTTATTATTTCAATACACAAATGTGTTACATAACGGGTGATCAAAAAGTCAGTACAAATTTGAAAACTTAATAAATCAAGGAATAATTTAGATAGAGAGGTAAAAATTAACACACATATGTTTGGAATAACATGGAATTTTGTAGGAACCACAACTACCGTTATCGAGCGTTTTTTCTTCGAGGAACTGCGTGATTCTTGTTTTTTAAGTGCTACCGTAACGGGTGAGAGGTGCGCCGATATATTACAAAATGGCATCATCCCCAGCCTGGCTGATAAACACCTGGTGGAAAGAACGATTTTGTGCAGGATGGCACTCCACCCCATATTAATAGACAATATTGGCTTTGGGGTTACCTCAAATCACAACTGTGTTGTGATCGACCGACATCTCTACATAAACACCTACATCAACATACATACTCCGCAATTCAACGTAATGTGCGTGGCGGAGGGTACACTGTACCACTACTAGACATTTCCTTTCCAATTCCACACCCAAATAGAACGAGGAAAAAAAGAATGTCTATATGCCTCCGTACGAGCCCTAATTTCTCTTATCTTGTCTTTGTGATCTTTCCGCGAAATGTAAATAGGCGGCAGCAAGATCGTACTACACTCAGCTTCAAATCCCGGCCCTGTAAATTGCCTTAACAGAAATTCACGAAAGAACATCGTCTTTCCTCCAGCGATCCCCAATTGAGTTACCGGAGCATTTCCGTGACACTCGCGCATTGGTCGGAGCTACCAGTAACGAACCTAGCTGCTCGCCTTTGAACTGCCTCTATGTCTTCCTTTAAACTGATCTGCTGCGGGTCCCAAACACTTGAGCAATATTCAAGGCGTGGTCGTACAAGCGTTTTATACGCGGTCTCCTTTACAGGTGAAGTACATCTTCCCAAAATTCTCCCAATAAACTGAAGTCGGCTGTCCGCCTTACTCACAACTGTCCTTACATGTTCGTTCCATTTCATATCGCTCTGCAGTGTTACGCCTAGATAATTGAATGACGCGACAGCATCAAAACGTTCACTACTAATGCAGTATTACAACATTATAGGAGTGTTTTTCCTACTCGTGCGCATCACCTTATATTTTTCTACATTGAGAGCTAGCTGCCATTCTTCACACCAACTAGAAATTTTGTCTAAGTCATCCTGTATGCTATTACAGTCAGTTAACGACGACACCCTCCCATACACCACAGCATCATCAGTAAACAGCCGCAAATTGCATCTTACTCTAAGGATGCTGAAAGACAACATCCGACGCCAATGCCTCACCGTAACTCCGGACATGCTTTACAGTGCTGATCACAACATTATACCTCGACTACAGCTATTGTTGAGCAATGATGGTGAACATATTGAGCATTTCCTGTAAAGAACATCATCTTTGCTTTTTCTTAATTTGTTATGGTAATTATTGCTTTTTTGATCATTTGAAGCGCCATCTGTTGGACATTTTTCGAACTTTTTTGTTATAATAACATGTCTTTCCAAGCATGTACGTCAATTTTTACCTCTCTATCTACATTATTACGTGATTTATTAAGTTTTAAAATTTATACTAACTTTTTGATTCCTATAGGAAACACAGAAAACCAGATCGTTTTTGAACCCGAACATCTGAAATGTGTGCGCAAAATGAACACCGTAGTAGGGTTATGAACGTTTTTGAAGCGACCCGCCAGTGTTTCTTTGTCTCTTAAGCTGAGTTTACACTAGCAAGTTATTGCAGCAATTTAGTTGCAGATAGGAACTTGCCGAACTACTTGGGAGTGTAAATAAGCCACCAAGTCGACTTGCTGTCATTGCAATATATTGCACAAGTGAATGGATGCAAGTACCTGACTTTCAGAGTGAACAGTATGCAAGAAACTTCTGCAAGGTACTTGCAGCTTTTAGGATTCATTTCTATTTTCTGGAAGTTGAAGTCGCAAGTTTTTGTAAATTCGTAAGTCATCTGCATCACACACACACACACACACACACACACACACACACACACACATATATATATATATATATATATATATATATATATATATATATATATAACATTTTACAAAATCCTACGATTGATGTAATACAACCATCCAATATACTATATGTTAACAAATAAAAGAAATAGAGGGGAAACGAGAATGGAGAAAGAAAGATACTAAACATTGAATGAAGCTGTGGAGAACTTCCCACATAGGCCTATATAAAATGTACTCAGTACAGTACACAGGTTATAGATAGTATAATGAAAACAAGCGTACAGGTTTAGTGAATTTAATATATTGCAATAAATCTCACAACAAAGTTAACGGAGTGTCTTGTAAATTTGATATTGTGATGAATGGAGATATTTTAGGAAATGGTATAATATAAAGACGCAATCTTCGCACAAAGTGAGAAAACACTGGTAAAAAATAAAGAAATGGTACTTCAAAATATAGCGTGACAAGAAAAGTTCAGTGGCTGAAATAACTGTGTTATATGCATCCTGTTTCAATATGACGTGGCCAATTGATGTTAAGAAACAATCCACATCATTTATAGACATTCTAGAAAAGTTATCAAAGCTAACCATGTTCCCAAAAAGTAATTCTAGCAACACATATTGTGGTCTTCTAAGCACCCTCTCAAACCGAAATATTTATGTTTTTCGTGTTCTTCATAATAGTTAAAGAGCTACAGCATAAATGATCCACCTACTTGTCATTTTACTTGCTCTCACTAACCGTAAATGTAAATGGTGTCTGCAAGGTATTGACGCAAGTTACTTGTGAAAGTACCGTCAGAAGGGGTGAAGTCGATCACAAAATATAGTTTTCTGTTATTTTCGAGGGAACCTCTGGAAGAATTCGTTTCAAAAATATTATGTGTAATCATTAGCATTTCGACATTAAATCTAATGTTGAATATAAAAATAGCCTAATGTGCATTTGGAGTTCTTTTAATTTAAAAGTTGATCGGCCGATCACTCATGTTTTGAAGACCTATAACGGCTTAACCCAGGCAATGGGGTGAAACCGATCGTCTTTTACATTGAAATATCTCACAAGGTACGGTAGGGTATGTTTATATGAAGTTTGAAAATAGTGGAGGGTCTTTCTCAAGGACCAAACATCTATTAAAATTAACAAATAGATTATTTTATTATTAGAACATTGTATTTTCCTTAAAAAATAACCACTGTACATAAAACTATCTTGCATCATAAAGAATTTTCACTCAATGTTTGAAGTGTCAAAACCTGAGAAACTGTAGCGTCCACAACCAATTCCCTTAGGCTTCATTTTTGTTACAATTTTTGTCAAGGGAGTCTTTTGTACATCAGGAATATCCTGAACAATATTTCTCACATCTTGTCGTTTCAAAGGAAAACCCTCACTCTGCACACTTGATCAATCCATGAACTAAACATTCTTCGTGTACTGAACTAAGAACAGGCTGTCCACCATATTTATATCTAAGTTTGCCCTTCAACCACTCATTTAACGTTGTATAGAGCACACCGTAACACTCAGATGCTTCACGTATACTCAAATTCCCTTTCTTCACTTCCTGAACGGCGTTTTCCCTCTCTTCCCACCTTCTTCACGTTTGTTCGCGGCATGATCGACTTCACCCTACAAAATACGACAATTCAATTTTTAGATCACTACTCGTCCATACAACAAACTTCTGCTTTTGAAAATACATAAATCACATGGCAATGAGTTCACTTACCGACTAACAGTCCAAAAACAGCAGAATTATATGACTATAAGGACGTATTGTGATAGGTTTAGTCTTGCTTCATTTACAGGCCACCAAAATGCGTTTGTTTATATCCCACAATGCCGCTGAACGGATAATCAGAAAGGAAATTCTACAGGGAAACACTACTTTGCAACTCATTGGCTTCCAACAAGTATGTATAGCGCGAAGTTCCCGCATGTATCTCCAGGCGGAAGTAGTGTAAATTATAATGCTGTATTGCCGATCGACTTCCCCCACCTGATCGACTTCAGGTCTTCTGACGGTAGTTGCAAAAGTATCTTGCTTACTTTTTTTTTGCGAGTGTTGTGTAAACGCAGCAGCAAGCGTATTGCAATAACTTCTGCAAGTGACTTGCTAGTGTAAACCCAGCTTTACAGCCGAACAAACGTCAAGTAGCGAGTAATTTTAATGGGACTATAACACAGGCAGTGACTGGGGAGGCGTGGACGGCCTCGTGAGCGACGGCCGCCTCGGCAGGGTGCCCTAATGGCCGCCTTGAAGAGCGCAGCTCAGCCCCGGCGCTCGCGTGCTGAAAGGCCGGCCGGCGCGCTCGGCCGAGTCGCGTGCTGGCGCGCCCTTTGTTATCCGGCAGGAATAGTCGCCTAACTCGATTCCGGCTCCATTTTCTGGCCAATACGGCGCTGATGTATGCGCCGGAGCCGGGCGCGAGCGGGGCGCCAATCCGACACTGTTTACAACCGGGCGGGAGGGACACCCTGCGTCATCATTTTTGGGCTATCAATACGGTACGCAAGCACGCGTGATCCGTCTGCTACAAGGTGTCATCGAAGGAATGCCTGACTTCATAATTAACTCTCGAATGATACTAGGGATAGAGCCAGCATAAAAACATGGCAAGGTAATGATGCCAAATCCATGTTTTAAAAGAAGCTCTACAGTCCTGGGCCGGCCGCGGTGGCCGAGGGGATTAAGGCGCTCCAGTCACGGTCCGCTCGGCCACTACGTTCGGGGGTCCGAATCCCCCCTCGGGCATGGATATTTGTGCCGTCCTTAGTTGTAAGTAGTTCATAAGTAGTTTGTAAGTTTAGGAACTGATGACCCCGTAGTTAAGTCCCATAGACTCTACGAACATTTGAACATTTTTTTTGCAATCCTGTGCCTGAACAGGAGAGAGATTTAGACTCATGGTTGGATTGCTGAAAGGCCATGGGAATTTCAAAAAACACCTACATACAATGGGAATAACAGAAGAGGACCCTAAATGTAGGATCTGTGATGACGGTGATGAAACTGCATCACATCTAATCTTCGAATACATTGCATTGGAGAGTAAAAGGCACAAAACATTTGGGACAACAAGACCCGAAGAAATTGTGTCTAATAAAGAACTGGTAAAGAGATACTTGCACTGTTCAAGGGCATTGGTTGGCTTTACTAGATATACAGGGAGCGATACCGCACAATAAACTTAGTTTAGGTGCGGGCAGTGGCGGGTTGGACCAAGACTGTTTTGGCTTCCCTGGAAAAATCAAATCAAATCAGGGGTAAAACCCGCGCAGGATACGGTGGACGATGCGCAGTCACGAGTTTTCGTCCGAATCGTCGGGGGAGTTCATTCGCCGGCCTCGGTGGCCGAGGGGACTGAGGCGCTCCAGTAACGGTCTGCACGACCACTACGGTCGGCGGTTTGAATCCCCCCTCGGTCATGGATATTTGTGCCGTCCTTAGTATAAGGTAGTTGATAAGTAGTTTGTATGTTTAGGGACTGATGACCCTGTAGTTAAGTGCCATAAGCTTAACAAACATTTGAACATTTTTAGAGTTAATTCGTACATTCGGACGGTGAGGCCGCGTCTGTCCATTTCCGCCTGCCGGCCAGTGCACATGTAGAGAGCGCACCGCTATGAACGGCGTGGCAGCACAGGCTCCAAGCGCTAGAGGTGCTGGAAGAATTCTGCAACGCAAGGCACGAGAGATTGTTTTCGTGTAATTAATGTCGGAAGCAGCAAAAGCAGTGATAAAAATTCCCAAAACACAGACAGCGCTGACGTCCTTCCAGAAGGACGAGAACGGCAGCGGAACTTTTTTATTCTTGTCTGTAAGAATTGGTGCACAGTGTCATATACGAGGTATGTCCACAAAGTAAGTTCCGTTTGGTTATATAAAACAAACGTGTACAGATACAGAAAAAATATTTATTGTACAAAAAATATACAACTATTAAGCTACTTTTATACGTAGTTTCCGAAATTTTGTAGGCATTTGTCATAGCGTGGCAGAATTCTTTGTATGCCTTCTTCGTAGAATTGGATTCCATTATCTGGATGGGTGTGCTCAACGGCCACAAAATCACTTTTATCAATAATCAAAGGAGCAGCATTAGCCGTAAAATCTTTTGCTTTATTTAGGCAAATCGATTTCGGTTTTCCAAGAAACCATCTTCAGTGCTGTGAGCAAGTTCAAAACAGCATTTTAGTAAAATGTATAGTTACATTTACATCTAACAAATCCACTGACATAGTTAAATGTCACTATACATTTTACTAATGTGCTGTTTTGAACTTGCTGACAGTACTGAAGATGGTTTCTTGGAAAACCGAAATCGATTTGCCTAAATAAAGCAAAAGATTTTACGGCTAATGCTGCTCCTTTCATTACTGATAAAAGTGATTTTGTGGCCGTTGAGCACACCCATCCAGATAGTATCACATCTATCTAACTATGTCAATGGATTTGTTAGACGTAAATGTCACTATACATTTTACTAATATGCTGTTTTGAACTTGCTGACAGCACTGACGATGGTTTCTTGGAAAGCCGAAATCGATTTGCATAAATAAAGCAAAAGGTTTTACGGCTAATGCTGCTCCTTTCATTCTTCGTGGAAGGTTGTCGCCTGTGTATTCAACCATGTGGTAAAATGTTATTTCAGATCGTCATCATAGCTGAAATGTTGACCACCATGGAGAGGTTTCAGGTGTAAGAAGAAAATCGCTAGGAGTGAGACTGTACGGAGGTTGATCAAACATGTCCCAGTGAAATTCCCGTAAGAGTTGTTTGGTCGCATTCGCCTTGTGAGGTCGGGCGGCAACGTGAAGAGAAGAAGACTCCTTTCATCTCTTCTTATACCTAAAATCTGTCCTTGGTGGTCAACACTTCAACGATGATGAGCTGAAAGAACATGTTTGCTACATGGTTGAATACACAGGCGGCAACCTTCTATAAAGAAGGCATACAAAAACTTGTCCCACGCTATGACAATTGCCAACAAAATTTCGGAAGATATGTAGAAAAGTAGTTGAATAGCTGAAGATTTTTATACAATAAATATTTTTTCTGTACCTGTTCAGGTTTGGTTTATGTAACCAAACGGAACTTACTTTGTTGACGTACCTCGTATTATTTCTTTGAATAGTCTGGTCCCATTATAGATAAATTTTAGCTTGTATTGTTGATTGCAAAGTGGTTGGAAACAGCTGCAAACTTGAGGTTCACACAGAAGATATTCAAGACTTCCTCGTAGTTTGGTTTATATTTTTTTGAACTTTCTTCAAGTTTTGCCGGCCGCGGTGGCCGAGGGGACTGAGGCGCTCCAGTCACGGTCTGCACGGCCACTACGGTCGGGGGATCGAATCCCCCCTCGGGCATGGATATTTGTGCCGTCCTTAGGATAAGCTAGTTGATAAGTAGTTTGTAAGTGTAGGGACTGATGACCCCGTAGTTAAGTCCCATAAGATATACAAACATTTGAATTTTTTTTTCTTCATGTTTTTCGACATTTATAGGTATATATTTCATCTTAAATTTTGTTGTAATACGAATGATTCATCAGATTAAAATTATAAAACATTCATTTTGACGTCATTCCAGAAAGAAGAGCAGTATTTCAAAACTAATTACGTGATTGTGAAAAAAAATCATTTATAACGATCTTGTGCAGTCCTATGAAGGTATGTAATTGCTTCTAACAAAATAAATAAATAAATTAATTAAATAAACGAAAAATAATTGCCCGCTATCTGGGTTAAAAATGTCCGTGAAAGAGTGCAGGCTGCTACTGGTGTTTCACTTCGGACAATAAGAAGAAAAGAGAAAAAAGAGAGAAAAAATCAATTGCCGGTATTTCTAAAGATTTCTTTTTTTCGGGAGTAAGCGAAATAAAGAGAAAAAGGTCATAGATTTAGATGATTTTCATGAACAAGTTGTGCGGAGATTGATAAACACATTTCACGTGACAAACAAACAGCGCCCCACAATAAAGTAACTTTTTCCTGTAGTAAGGGAAAATACGTCTTTCAAGGGAAGTATTTCGTCACTGCGCTACCTACTTCAAAAGTTAGACTTCAGGTACATTAGTTTTATTAATTTCAATGTAATACTTACATGTTTCATATTCGAGCAGTTAACACGTTTAATATTTATCAGGTGGCGCGAAAAACAAGTTACAGGAAAGTGCTTTGGAACGTTTAGAAATACGCAGTAAACGTGTCAATTATTTCAATAAAATAAAATAGTATTGTGAAGAGGGTTGACCTATCATATGTCGATGAAATATACATTCTCAATTCGCATACTAGGCCCAATGATTGGACAGATTGTGTTTGATTTAGTATTGTTCCTGACTGATTGTTTAAGTTCTATCCAGATGAGTGCAGTAGATTGAAGACTAGTGAAATTTCTTTCGATTTGCAAGTTAAACATTGCTCCCTGTCCCAGCGTTTTTAGCATCAGTGCTTCATATTTGTCATAGTGTTTCGACCATTTCTATGTGTTCTAAAGTGTTGGGAGCGCCGAATATGGCAGATCAAAAGTGTCGCCAGTGTTATTTTAAGTCTGATTAAATTTTTCATTGTGGTTCCTTTTAATTTGCTTCAGTGTGTCTTTTATGCTCCGTTTAGGTTTTAAATTATCACGCAAACTGTTTCCGTTTTTATATTATAATGCTCAGTTTATCACAGCTTTCAAATTTTATACCCTTAACTTTTATTTGGAAGGGAACTCGCTGCCATCCTGCCCTATCTGTCGGGCCATCAAAATAACTACATAGAAAAAAAAATTTGATCGGGCGAGTATGGAGGCTAATCCATCTCTTAGCCAGTAAATTTGCAATAATCCAAGGCTTTGATCCTATTTACCAGGTGAGATGTGGTCTGGCACTATCTTGCACAAACCAGTCAGTGGATTCCCCTGAGCTACATGTGTGGGGACCAACTGCTCTAAAATTACAATGTAACGTTCACCAGTAACTGTTTCTCGCATGGAAGGAAGGAACAGAGCTTGGAGTTTTAACGTCCCGTCGACAGCGTGGTCATTAGAGACGGAGATTACGCTCGGATTTTTGGGTAAGGATGTGGAAGCAAATCGGCCGTGCCCTTTGAAAGGAACCATCCCAGCATTTGCCTGGAGTGATTTAGGAAAATCACGGAAAACCTAAATCTGGATGGCCGGAGGAGGATTTGAACCACCGTCCTTCCGAATGCGAGTCCAGTGTTTTACCACTGCGCCACCTCGGTCTGTTTCTCGCATGGAAAGAGGGACAATAATATCTATGCTGCATACCGTAGCCCACACAGTAACTTTAGGAGAGTACAATGATTTTCCTTCACACAAATGGAGATTTTGAGAATCCCTAAATCGAAAATTCTGTTTATTCACGACTCCATTCAGATGGAAGTGTGCTTCACCTGTGAACGAGATGAAGCCAGCATCAAACCCTACATTGCAGATCATTGTGAGAATCGGCTACGCAATGTCAGACCACTGCCGCAATATTCACACAGATGTTGTGGCCTGGTGGCATTAGATTTCGAATCGGAACAGGTGTACGCTCTGTCCTGGTATTTCCTGCCACAATTCTTCGGACGACCTGCCTGAGGCCAACATTCCCTTCGACATCACCTCAACGCCGTTTGCTCTTTGGAATTTGACGAAGAACTTGTGAATTATTTTCGTATCGGGTCTTTTTACAGGTTAAACCGTGTTTGAAAACTGCGCCTAACTGCTGTAACGTGGGGTATTCCAGTACCAGAAAAATAACTTTTTTGACTTAATACATAACTGTAACCCCCTCTTTCGGTACACTAACTACCTTTCACATTGCAGCTGTGTAACTGGTTGCTCGGATCTGCGGCGCACTGTCTGTGGGTACGTCATAATGCGGTTACAGAGCCATTTGTCGGCAGCATTTCCAACCATGTCGACCATTGTTCTTAAACAATTCTTTCAGCTCTCACAATACAAGTTCCTTTTGATGCATTCGTCTATCGATCTTAGGTATGAAAATATTCAGTACTAAACACATTTCAAGCACAGAAACAGGAGGAATTTGTCTAGTACTGTAAAAAGGCTTGAAGGTTCAAGCACAAAATATGTTACATCAGGCAAAGTACTGCAGCCAAAGCGCTATAGTTCTGTGGTCATTGTGTTAGTCTCCGTGTGCTTTTATATTGTTTGCTTTTCACAGAATTATGAAGTGTTAGTCCGATTTCTGACGTGCAGTTCGCTCTGTCTCTATTTTGGCGTAACGTTCATGCTGGACAATTTCTGTAATGAGCAGCCGAAAGCATACGTTTCTCGAATGGGGGTCGCTAATGATTGATTACGGAGAGTGCCTCTAACGGAAATATACAAAACGTAGGTGACGGAATGTGCGTCACATGATAGGAATCTCTTATCGATGGGCCTAACTCGTATGCTTGATGTTCGAGAGAGGTACGCCTCCTTGTCCGATTTAGGTATTCGTATGAATGAGAATGTGATCACTCCAAAAATTTACGAATAAAAAAAGAGTTTGATATTTTGTCACATGAGCAGCAACAAATGAACGTAAAAGTTTAAAAAAAAAGTTTGTAATTCAATCGGACCAAACTGCGTCGTCATCAGTCCGTAGCTTACATACTACTTAAATCTAGGTAAACTAACCTAAAGACAAACACACACACCCATTCCCCTGGGAGGACTCGAACCTCCACGGCGAGCAACCGCGCGCTCCGCAGCGAAAGGTTTTAGACCGCTCGGCTACTCCACCGCGGCGTAAAAGTCTCATAATCTCTCAATTTTACCTGTGCTCTGCGAAAACATATTTTAACCCTTTTAAATTTTTACATGTGTACCATCAAATCCCGCATATGTCCAAGCGAATATGTACATGTCCAGAAATTATGAGAAGAGACGTTAATTCTGTGTGCTTGCAAGCCCTTGACCAATCCTAACTTATTTTGATGGGGTTTCTTCAAGACGCTGTCTTCACCATTGGCAGTCAAGCAGTTCTGTTGCATTGCTTTGGATCCCTGGCCACATTGGTATATCAGGCAATGAACGCAACGATCAATTGGCCCCTGGATATTGGTCTTCCCGAAAAGGATCTCCGATTGTAGTAGCAGTGCAACGCCCTTGGGCTTTGGAGTTCTGAATAGGCTGACTCGACTAGACAAAACAAGCTGCGTTTTTTTGTTTTTAAATCGAGATTTTAGTTTGTAGATTATTATCTTTGTGATCAATCAGCCACGGTATTCTGCTGTAAAGTTTTAATTCAGATCATAGCTTCGTGTGTTCCTTTGGTTGTTTTTTCTTTTGTGTTGTCAATATAATGTTCATTTTCTATCTGTAAACATTGCGAGAGTCCACTTTGGGTGCTGAGAGCCAGATTTTATTTTTTACTATTTGGCTTTGACGTCTTAGCTAGGAACAGAAGGCTGATGACCTAGCAGTTTAGTCCTTTCAGAATCCTAGCAACAACAACAATAATTCTGTGTGGGAGCCTAACTAAGCTACATCATATCCGTTTATTTATTGTTATTACTTCAGCGTGAGGTCCTTGAAACATGTCGCCTGTACTCACTATTCATCACCTCTTCTTGCGTCGATTGTTTATTCTCAACACATGGCTCATATTCTGTAACTAACGGTCTGGATCGTCATGTTAACGGATCGCGCGATCTCCCGCGTCGGAGGTTCGAATCCTCCATCGGACATGGATGTGTGTGTTCACCTTAGGTTAGTTTAACTTAGTTTAAGTAGTTTGTAAGCTACGGACTAATAACGAAGCAGTTGAGTCCCATAAATTTATAAACGTTTTTTGTAACCAACCTATAGTATGGCAAGTGCCAGAACCACAAAATGAAGACAGTGATATCCATGACCGGGGAACTGTTCATAATTTTATCGCGAACAAAAGTAAATAAATAGAGCGCGAGGGATGCCTCATAACTTCCGCTTGATCCGTTAATTGTTTCTAGTTTGCTTCTTGCTTCTCTCAAAAGATGCACTGGATTTTCTATCCGTTGGAAACAATTGTCCCGACAGTATGATGCTCTGTACCTTCATACACACACTTCGAAAAATCAACAAAAAAAAAAAATTCCGTTTCTGTTTCATTGCCAAACATACGGAAAGTTACACAAATGACTTTATGACTCTCTCCTTACCCTAATTTCTATTAACTCATCTTTATGTTCTTCAAACGAAATGTAAGTTGGCAGCAGTAGAATAACCCTGCGTTTTTCTTCAAGCTCCGGGCACCTAAATTTTCTCAACAGTTTTGCTCAAATAATGCTTGGCCTTGCCTCCAGCGACACCGCTGTTCTGTAGATCAAGTGTGCAAAGTTTCATGTTAATCGGATGAACGATATGGTAGCGTGCAAAATACAAACATACAAAAACATTTTTTTATATGGTTAGAGTATGAGAACAGTCATATCGTACCTTCATGGAGTACTTCTGAGTGATATCTTTCTCTGTAATAAACAATCCCTCCTATGGAGGATATTCATAAGCTCTTTAGTGACCCACTTAATCAGAAATTCAAGGTTTACAGTCCTCTAAACATGGAGACTCGGTTCTCGTCGCTGACGTGTGAATCGGAAGGACCGAATAAACTGCTCGTGTATTTATGGAATGGTAAAATTCTGATAGCGTTGAAATTTCTGGAAAATGGTCGCGCAGGAAGAATCGATTCGCAGTACTCGTTAATCAGTTTGTTAAATTGTACGGCCTTATGACTGACACTGTCGATTCCTGCCATACATTCATAATGAAGCAATAGTGACGTCCCACTTCCGTGATTGCTCTGGGATTTGCACAATTGCCTACTGCTGTAATTTACTACTCCATCTCTTGTGAATTCTTCGCCATCAGTAAATAAAAATGAAGCTGTGAAATACAGTTCATCAATGGCCCGTACCTGGTATCTATTTTCGGACATACAGTTATAGGATCAGTTCTCTTAATATTGCCCAGTACTACCTGCTTTAGGAAAGTCAGACTCTTTTAAAACACGCCGGCCGCGGTGGCCGAGGGGACTGAGGCGCTCCAGTCACGGTCTGCACGGCCACTACGGTCGGGGGTTCGAATCCCCCCTCTGGCATGGATATTTGTGCCGACCTTAGTATTAGCTAGTTTATAAAGTGAAGGCCGTAAACTCCACAAAATACCAAGGAATTACTATTACTTCAGACTTAAATTGGGAAGAACACGTATATAATATCGTGGGAAAGGAGAACCAGAGACTGCGTTTTATTGGTAGAACCCTTAAAACATGCAACAGAACTACAAAAGAAACTGCATACACTACGCTTGTCCGTCCATTTTTGGAGTATTGCAGCCCAGTGTGGGATCCTTATCAGGTGGGTTTGACGGAGGACATCGAAAGAGTCCAAAGAAGGGAAGCTCGTTTCGTATTGTCACGATACAGGGGAGACAGCGTTACGAAAATGATACAGGATCTGGGATGGAAATCATTACAACAACGGCGCTTATCGCTGCGACGTAGGCTACTTGCGAAACTCCAATCACCAAAATTCTCCTGCGAATGCGAATATATATTGTTGACTCCCACTTACATAGGTAGAAATGGTCATCAGAATAAAATACGAGAAATCAGTGCTCGAACAGAGAGATTCAGGTGTTCTTTCTTCCCGCGCGCTATTCGAGAATGGAATGGGAGATAAATAGTATAATTTTGGTTCGAATTACCCTCTGCCAGGCACTTAAATGTGATTTCCAGAGTATCCCATGTAGATGTAGATGTAAGTAGTTTGTAAGTTTAGGGACTGATGAACCCGTTGTTGAGTCCCATAAGCTATACAAACATTTGAATATTAGAATTTGTTAAAACACGATGTTATTAGTAGTTTAACGAAATAAGTACCTCAACATTCTAGCGAAAGTGCAATCAAACTCAATGTATAGATACTACAGAAAAATATGTACGTGTATATATATGTACCTACTCTCCTAAACGACCTGTCCAATTTTCATGAAACTTGTTACACATATTTATTTCTATCGAGTGATCATCGCTGCCGGATTAGCCGTGCGTACTGGAGCGCCGTACTGGGGTGCACGCGACCGTCGCCGTCTGGGGTTCGAGTCCCCCTCTGGAATGGGTGTTCGTTTTGTACTTAGGTTAGTTTACCTTAGTTTAAGTAGTTTGTAAGCTACGGACTAATGACAATGCAGTTGCGTCCGATAGACTTACAAACATTCGAATATTGGAAGTAAAAATAACAACAAATAGCAATGAAATGAGAAAAAAATGCCACATGATGCGGTAATGTTCCCCATCTTCTCCTATACTATTGCCACTATATCAACCGAACGTCCTACAAATATTCTTTAAGGTTAGGAATCGAACTATTTTTGGATAAAACCATCTACGGAACATAGTTCAGTAGACATGACGTATTAACTATTAATATTGTGAGATTAAAAAGATTTCATTAAACCACTGTTCCAAAATAAGAGCACTTAGCTACTTGTGAACACTTGCCAAACTACTATAAACCTTTACGAAACTTTTCTCGCTGACAACAACAATTAAATGATGACGAAAAGAAAATTATCGCTTACAACGTTCTCGCTGTTAAGGCAATAACGCTATAGCATTCGACATGTAGTTCAATTTTTACGTCTACACAACTAATTCTTGACACATTTTACAGACAGTATTTAAACATACCACTGAGTGTATTTTTTTTTTTTTTTTTTTTTTTTTTTTTTTTTTTTTTTTAAGCTTATGGGACTTAACTACGGGGTCATCAGTCCCTAAACTTACAAACTACTTATGAACTACTTACAAACTAGGACGTCACAAATATCCATGCCCGAGGGGGGATTCGAACCCCCGACCGTAGTGGCTGTGCTGACCGTGACTGGAGCGCCTCAGTCACCTCGGCCACCGCGGCCGGCACCACTGAGTGTAACTCTGTAATTGTATTATAGTACGACACATATTTTGTGATATATGAAGACATAAACAATCTGACTCATGAAAAATCTCACCAGGACGCATAAGGTTTCGATTTTTTACTTCTTTACTAATAACTCCATTCGCAATGTATTTTGTAGATGTTGTGCGTATATACCCTTGAATGTGGGTTCGATGTTATATCATAATACTGGACATAGTTCCAGAGGCGTGCAACGAGCCTGCGCTGCTCGCCCGGGCTCGTAGCCACGCCCCCCGGGCGGGCCTGTCCACGCGCTGCTCGGCCTGCCGGCACCAGCCCCACCGGACGGCGGCGAGTAGCGCGGGTACCCGTACTACTCGCCGAGTGCCGGTCCGCCCAGCCGCCCGTGGCGCTCTGCTGCTAGCCGTGAAAAAATAAAATGTCTCTTCTTCATTCCGCGTGAGTTCTTAGTTTCATAATGCTTTCCACTCGATTCTGAAGAAGCAATCGCGAGTCTTTGATGTGGCCACTCCTTTTCAAATAAGTTACTACATGTTTCGTTGCTTCTAGTGAGTCATAAACAGTAGGACAATATTCCTGCAACCAGTTATCTTCAAGGGTGTGGCGCAGAACAATGTTAAGAGAGTGGATATTGCACGAAAGGCGACGATAACTTTCAAGTGCCTTTTTCACATTTGCCCCCTGATCAGTAACGAACGTTATCTTCGTCAAATAGTTCATAACTATTCCTAACTTGCTCATATTAGTTTCAATTTCCTCCCGTATATTTGCAGCAGTTTTCTCCACATTAGAAGGGAACTCTGCAAGGAATATCACCCTACTTTTGCACTGAAAATTTCGGGAGATTGAATGCGTCGTAACAGTCAAATAATGTGTTTTAGTGTACGCATCTGTCCACATATCAGTAGTACATGCACACGCCCCATCCTCTATATCCTGCAATACTGGAGGTACCATAGCCGCACGGTATTCGTCCACTATTCTTTTTACGTTCCTAGAAACTGTTGAAGGATGAGGAAGAACGTCTTTCGCACTTGCAGTGGGTTACTGTGCTCCTATCTCTATCAAAGTCTGTGCGAGGTCTCGAAATCCTTCTCCCGCAACTGTGCTGAAGGGCCGCAAATCTATTGCACACATTCTTACACATTTCTCCAGCACAAAAAATTTTGCTGACCCTGGAATAATGCTACAATCGTTCAAATCAGTATTCAGATAAGCTTTTCAGCAATTCAGGTGCCGCAACAGCGTAGTGGTACTGCCATCACGAAACGATAATAATTTACGGCAGTCATTACACTCTGCATATCCCACAGGTTTATTTTCATTACCTACAATCATCATAAAACGCTCCCATACAATGCTGTCTCCAGATCTCTGTAAACGCTTGTAGATTCCCTCCGCCAGTTTCCTGCAAACGTTTTTTTCTTCCTCGGATCGTCTACTCCTACGTTGGTACGATCTGTCCTGTTTGCAATTTACTTCAGACATAACGATCGATAACTTATAAATTGCTATGTAGGTAACACAAAAGGTGCGTGAAGCCTACGCTGTGATTATTACAACGCCTTGCTCAGAACCGTCTGCATTCCCTCGCTCGCAGCGCCGCCTGTAGCGCTGTTGCACGGGCCCGGCGGGTACCCGCTCGCCCGGAGAGTGTCGCGACTCGACGGCGCATCGCAGCTCGCTCGCTGTGTACAGCGGTGCAATGGGGCTCGACTACCCGCGGTGCGGGCAGCAGAGCGCAGCGGACGGACGCAGGCGAGCTCGGGCGGGTAAATGTGGCGCTCTGCACGGCTCTGAATAGTTCAGGAAATATGACATCATAATTAATGAAATTCTGGAAAATGTGCTCCATCATGCATGGTTTTAACTTATTATGTTTTAGGCGCTTTATTTTCGTTAAAAGAATTGCAACCAGCAGCCTCTGTGGACGTTTTTTAATAATCCAGAACTAGTTTTCGAACCACTGCAAGCTCATCTTCAGTGGATACTTTACAGGAAAATTTATCTTCCGTTAAGTGTAGGCTTATGTTCTCATGGTGGTTTGTGTTGATTTTGTAGGTGTTAAGTGTAACCACGTTATGCATTGGTGACTGAGGTTTATTTATACCTGACAGCATTTTTGCTACACTTAGCGTTACACATTTACAAAATGTAAACAGTGTTTATATTTTGTAACTTCTTTTCTCAGATCTACTCCAGCAACTTTAACGTTTGACCTTCAGCCTTACTGATGGTGATTGCGTATTATAATTCATTGGGAATTGGAGTCTTTTCAATAGAATTTGGAAATCCTACTGTACTAATGGAATCATTCGAATAAAAACAACTTCTCTTTCATTCAAGCGTAGGCTTTCGCGGCCTTTGTCATTGTCAATAAAATTCTTCGGGGTATGACACAGACGGTAATGAAGGCCGCCTGCAACAGCAAAAAAATTACGACGCGATCTCATACCACGAAGAATGTTATTGAGAAATTCTCGTTTCTTTACGACAGTGAAAATAGATCCCTCAATTATATTTTTATATAGACCTTTCACTTGAAACCTAGCCCAATTATATAACTTAGGAGGGTTGAGTTCGCGTAACAAAATGATTGGTGCACGGATTTTAAGGTGCAAAGTGTGAGGTTGGTATTCTAGGTTGGACGAGTGACTGAAGAAACTCAACTGGATAATGCACAGCTTCATCGGTTTCTAGTGCAGAGTCCACTGATTCATACTTTACCTGAACACCAACCAATTTCCATAGTGAATAGGAATTTACGTTATAACCTATATCGTTTGTGGGAGACAGAATTGCTCTTTCTCTTAGCCAGAGCGCAAAGTTCTCTCTAACTAGATGAATGTTGGCGTATATTTTGTAACTTAAGCTAACTATATCTTTCAAAACATTAGCAAGATTATGAGGAATATTTATTATAGCTTCCACCTCAGTTATGTTCCCATCACCAATGTCAAGTAATAATTTTGAAAATTCTCCTGCTCTTGTGTCTCGTTGTAGATGAACACGCATATTTACTGTTAAGGGCACGGCCTTAACTTTAGACCATAAGAATGAAGATTTTAAGCAGGCGTGAACTTCATCTGCACATCCGCATGGTACAACAAGCAATATTTGTCTGAAGTCACCTGCCAATAGAACTGTGATTCCAACCATAAGTCTGCTACACTTCCTAATATATAAGTGTTCTATCTAGAGCCTCGATACAGTTTATGTGTGTTCTTGTTCAATCTTTCCAAACGATAATTCTGGCTTTTCGAAGCACTTCTGCCATGTCGTATATTCATACTTGAGGTTAAAGCAGATTCAGATGGATGTAGGGTGTAGTTCTTATGAGGAGATGAAGAGGCTTGCTCGGGGTAGAGTAGGGTGGAGAGCTGCATCAAACCAGTCTCCGGACTAAAGACCACAACAACAACAACTGCCATGTCACCTTGTTTTCCTGTGTTTCATAAGCCAATTAGGTCGCCCGGGTTGTAGACGTTCGCCTTCAGCACAATCTTCGAAATCATGAAGATTCCTGCGGTATTTGACACACGTTTCGCTTGAGTCTGGAGCGAAATTCGCCCTGTAGTTTCGTTTTCAAACAGGTCAGTGGTTATGACGTCGTACCTGCTGACTAATGTGTCGTTAAGCGATATAAAATTGTAACACCTTTCAGTGGCATATTTGGACATTGTTCCCGGAATGTGTCGCGAAAGGATTAATAAAAACTTATCAAAATGCCAAACATAATACAGCACACATTTACGGATATATCGTTTATCACGTAATATCTCCAGAATTATGTGTCTTACAAAAACATTATTTACCAGGTTCGTAGAGTGGAGTATTAGGAAACTGCCTGCGAAATATGTTGTAAATGGAGTTCGTAGTAAAGTTGTAGTCGCCGCTCTGCACGGTCACTACGGTCGGGGGTTCGAATCCCCCGTCGGGCATGGATATTTGTGCCGTCCTAGTTCGTAAGGAGTTCATAAATAGTTTGTAAGTTTAGGCACTGATGACCCCGTAGTTAAGTCCCATAGACTATACAAACATTTGAACATTTGTAGTCGCCGCGGTGGAGTAGCCGAGCGGTCTAAAGGGTCTCGCTGCGGAGCGCGCGGTTGCTCGCCGTGGAGGTTCGAGTCCTCCCTGGGGCATGGATGTGTGTGTTTGTCCCTAGGTTAGTTTACTTAGCTTTAAGTAGTTTGTAAGCTACGGACTTGTGACCACGCAGTTTGGTCCGATAGATTTACAAACATTTTAACATTTGAATGTCGTAGTCAATAACAACCCCATGCTGATTATGGTGAATTTTCATGCATTTCATTGTCTTTGATGTCATAGCACGTTAACTATATGTTGTAATACGATATTATGTCGAAGGTAAATCCAGTGCTGTATATGTAAAATGTCTGCAAAATACGTCGCGAATAGAGTTAGAAGGGAAGACGTAATAAATCAAAATATCATGTGTGATAAGGCGGATTTCATGAGCCTAATTGATTACGACTCCACATCTCATGAACTATCGGCTCTATGGCAAAACCCTTTCTTAGTTGACGTCTTCTACCTATAAAGTAAATTCCTGCCAAATTTCAGCTTCATAGGTGAAATAGTAACATGTGATATTTTGAAAACGTGCTATTTCTGTCCCGGATTCACCCTACGTGTAGAGCCTGAAAATATCCGAACAACGGCGTAAATGTCAACGCTGTGCCCCGTATGTCTTGTTTGGAAATAAAACTTTTCTCTATTGAGTCACCGCAATGGATGCTGGCAACAGTTATCGTACCGTGCAGAAATATATTCCGCGCTAAAGTGCAGTTTTGCAGGTGGCCATATCTCGTGTTCTATGTAGAACATCAGAGATACATATGTAGACATAGACGTACATCTGCATCTAAAATTTACTCTGCACATCACATTCAAGTTCCTAGTAGAGGATATATTGAAACGCTTTCATGATATTTCTTTTCCGTTCAATTCTGTAATAGCGAGCGTAAAAGAAACCTATAAATCTTTTCGTTTTCCATTTGATGTCTCTTGTTTTATTATGATGATCATGTCTCCCTATGTAGGTGAGTGCTAACAGTATATGTTCTCATTCGGAGGAGAAAGTTGGTCAGAGAAATTTCGCAAATAGATCACGGCGCGACGAATAACACCTTTCTTTTGATGATTTCCACCCCAATTCTTGCACAATTTCGGTTACGCTCTGACACCTGTATCGCGATAATAGGAAACGAGCTGCTCTTCTCTGAACCTTTTCTATATCCTCCGCCAGTACAACTGGTGAGAATCTCATAAGGCGCAGAAATCCTCCAAAATAGGCTGAACAAATGAAGTGATGGCAGTCTCTTAGGCAGAACAATTTCATCTTCTGAGTGTTCTTTCAATTAAACGTACTTTAGTTTGCATTCCACGCGATATTTCCTATGTGCTATCAACAATTAGTTTTTCGTAATAGTAATTCCTAGGTATTTAGTGGAACATAAGGCCTTTATATTTCACTGATTTAGCGTGTAAATACGGTATAATGGATATCTTATCGAGCTCATACGGATGACTTCGCGCTTTTCAATATTTATAGTCGCTCCCAATTTTTCATCATGTAAATGTGTCACCCAAATCATTTTGCAGCTAATTATAATCTTACCGGTGACTTAGCTAACAGATCAATACAAAATTATCCGGGAACAGTCTATGAGAGCTGGTCAGATTGTCTTAAACCGTTCATATGGATAACGAAAATTAGGATCCCTATAAAAATTCCCTGGGGAACGCCTTATATCACTTCCGCTTTTGATGACTTTCCCTTAAATTCAAATGTTTGTAAATCTATCGGACCAAACTGCGTGGTCATCAGTCCGTAGCTTACAAACTACTTGTACCTAGGTAAACTAACCTAAGGACAAACACACACACCCATGCCCCAGGGAGGACTCGAACCTCAACGGCGAGCAACCGCGCGCTCCGCAGCGAGACGCTTTAGACTTTCCCTTAGTTACTACGTTCTGTATCCTTTTCGACAGCAAATGACGAATCCATTCGCATAACTCAGACCATATACCGTAAGCACGTAAACTGACTAGAAGCTTCTTGTAAGGTACAATGTCGACAGCACTCATTACTTCTTGTCAGTAAAAATCGATACTTTCTGAATCCGTGTTCACTATAGATCGTTCTCTTCGAGGTAGTTCATAATATTCAAAAAAAGGTCCTGCCGCAAACCAACGTGTATGATATGAGCCATTAATTATACGGGTCACTCATATTATCTTTCTTGAGTATTAGAGGTACCTGCACAACTTTCCAGTTTTTGGGTACGGATCTCTCGCTGAGCGAGCGGTTGTATATAATAGTTAGGTATGGAGCTATTGCATCAGCATAATCTGAAAGTATCATAAATTTGTACACTATCTGGACCAGAAAACTTGCTTTTGTGAAGCGATGTAAGTTTCTTTGAATCTCCAGGAATATCTCCTTTCCAAATTACGCTAGTCAGCAGCTGTTTTTGAATCTAATTCTGGGCTATTTGTTTCGTTTTCTTTGGTGAAGGAATTTCGGAAGCAGTATGTTCAATTGTGTTTTATCAGCATTCTCATCAGTTGCATCACAATTATTAGTGCATACTGAAGATATTATTTTGTTGCTGGAGTACTTGACACGTGACCAGAATTTCTTTGATTTTCTGTAAAATTGCGGTACTGGCATTTGTTGCTGAAACTATTATATGCATCTCGGACAGAAGTCCACCATAAATTTCGGGTTTCCGTAAAATGTATCCAGTCTTGGGATTTTGTGGATGTTTACGTTTGTCATGTTGTTATCTTTACTTCTGCAACAATGATTCACATATTTTATGGTTTTTGTTTAGGAAGGGGCAGCTCTTTCCTATGTTAATTTGTTTTGGTATAAAACTGTCAATCTCCATCGATGCTATTTCCTCACATGTAACCAATATCTGATATACGCACACATTGTTAGTCCCGAAAGAATGCAGAACCGTGTTTAAGGAAATGTTTACGGAATTTATATCCGGTGATCTGAAAAAAAATATCGTTTGATTTCAGTGAATTTCGATATTCAGCCTTGTTCCGTGTTCACTAATTTCTTTGTCTGTTCCGATACTGTTTATTACAGCTGCATTATTTGTTCCGTCTGTAAATCTATGTGACTTAACAACTCTGGTTATCAGTCCCTAGGCTTAAAAACCACTAAAACTAACTTAAAGTAACTTAAGGAGAAACAGACACGCACACACACACACACACACACACACACACACATGCTCAAGGAAGGACACAAACCTCCGACGGCGAGCAACTGCGCGCTCCACAGCAAGGAGCCTTAGGCTGTGTTTATAGCAGGCGGTTGCTCCGCAGCGGAACAATCGCGACGGTTTGGCAGTGTGCTGTTTCTCATAAGGCAGCGTGGGCCCTGTTTATAGGCGCGGCTGCGGCGGCGGTCCCTCCTGTCTTCCGCTGCGGCGTCAAAATACCAGCGGCTGCACTTCCAAACCGCTTACATGGCGGCTGATGGGGCTGTTCGATGCGCCATATGCCTGGCTGCCAGGTTGTAAGTGTTTCAGCCGCAGTGGCCTTGAGCACCCTGTTCTCACCTGACAGCCAGACATATGGAGTATTGAACAGCCCCCTTAGCCGCCGTGTAAGCGGTTTGGAAGTGCAGCCGCTGGTATTTTGACGCTGCAGCGCAAGAGCGGAGGGGCCATAGCCACGCCTGTAAGCTGAGCCCAAGGTGCCTAATGAGAAACAGCGCACTGCCAAACCGTCGCGATTCCTCCGCCGCAGAGCAAGTGCGGTCTATAATCACAGACTTAGAACGCTTGGCCACTCCACCACGGCGATTATTTGTTGCTGGGAGGTCAGGTATGTTTTTTCAGTGATGTACCATCCTAGTAGTTCATTATCAAATTGCTTGATATATGTAGTTTTCGGAGAATGCGATCAGTACAATTTCGGACGATACTTTACGCTTATCTCCCGTTTTGAACATAAGTTTTTGACAACATATCGAGGGCAAGCTTAAGTCACCACTATTGGAAATTTTATGCTTCTGGTGCGTTTTAGAAATATGATCCAAGCTTTCATTGAACATTTCTACAATCCTATTCTCTGTGTCTGGGGGTCGGCAAAAAGAACGAATTATTAATTTATTCCAGTTTTCAAGTATAAAGTATGTTTATACCGACCCACAAAAACTGTCTTCTTCAATTCCGCTACAGGATAAACTGCATGTGGCAGCAACATCTATTTATGCAGTCTTTACACTATGAAGTTTATTTAGTGCGCTTCTGCTCCCTGTCGAAGTTTTGAGTCCTCCATTGGGCATGAGTTGTCTTTAGCATTAGTTAGTTTAATTAGATTGTATGTCTAGGGACTGATGGTCAGTGCAGTTTGGTCGCATATACATACAAACATTTGAACATTTTAAGTCAATTTTTAACTTTGTAAGAGTTTTAGCTGAACATATGTCCAGCTTTAATCTATTTTATCTACTTACAGTGATTTGTGCTTCAGTAATTCTGTTAACGCTAGGAGCTCCGGTACTTTTCCCACAGATACAACAATTTACAGCTATTAGACGAATGGTTCCTCGATCTGTGTTAGTTGTATCTGTGACCAGCACCCTTTGAGAGTGAATTCTTTTTGTGTGTACCCGAGATCCACTATGCTAAAAAACTGCCCAGACCATGCCACAAAATCCCCACAATCGGTGTAGTTGCTTCTTACAAATAGTGGACGACTGATAATCCAACGAAATCTGGAACCAATCCATCTAGTCACGTAAGTCAGTGAATCTGCAGCCTAAGCATTCACTGAACACTCTGGGCCACTGATCCAGACCGTCCATTCAGCTCTGTTTCAGAGGTCGGCAGACGGTCCTGTCATCTATGCTGCAGATGGCGAGCTCTGCCTTCATCTTGCAAGCAGGACTGGCAGTTTTAACCACTACAAATAGAGGCCCTAAACTGGAAAATATCTCTTCTGATGCAATGCGTCACTTATAATTGGTACTGACATGAGCCACCAACTACAGTCGGTTGCACCCAATAGTCTTCGTCGCATCCAGAATGATCCGTTCCATATTTTGAATGAGGCCACCCTGAATTCACACTATGTACAAAAAGTGTTCAAATGTTTCTAAATCTATCGGACCAAAATGCGTGGTCATCAGTCCGTAGCTTACAAACTACTTAAACTAAATTAGAGTAACCGAAGGACAACACACATACCCATGCCCCAGGGAGGACTCGAACCTCCGACGGCGAGCAACCGCGCTCTCCGCAGCGAAGCGCTTTAGACCTCTCGGCTACTCCACCGCGGTACACTTTGGCCTTCTTCCCCTCCATAGTTAATATGTATTTTTCGTATAGTCGTTGGCCGCGTGATAATGTGTATACCTATCAGAAAAAAACGGGCGTACTGCAGTTATCACACAATACTGGTGAAAGATTGAACATGTCATTTTCCCACCAGGCAAGGAAAATTGAGCCAGTGGGTTTGGTTCCTTTGTATTAGGTCTGTTCGAAAGTGGTCCTTATGTGTCATATAAGACCCCATGACTTTTTGCCACTTAAAGTACAAGTTGTGAGAAGGGCCATTTCTATTAACATATATTTGTGGCAAATACTCGAAATTTTATAACCTTTGCGTAGGCTTAGATTGTCGGAGAACGTATAATAACAATTCGTTTGAGTAAACGAGCAGATTTACATGGCTCTGTACTGTGTGGAACGCCCACCAGTTTGAATTCGCAAACTCACCGCTCTATTATTGCGATCAACTGAATTAATTTGACAGAGGGCATCATTGGAATGCGGAGTGGCTTATTGTGAAATTGTCAGGCATGAGGGCCATCCAAATGTCACCGACACAAAATAGGGATAACTCAAAACAACGCCTGAAAAATAGTAAAAATCGCAGTTGGTAATATTGCATTGGCATCACAACTTCGAATGAAATTCGTATTTTACTGACTGCCATATTGTTCCTCTCACTACAATAAAATTTTGGATACTAGACATTTGAAACAAGAGAAATGGCACTTCGTGCAGACTACTGCATGGTGCAAACTACATTACAACAGATTCTTTTACCTATTTACAGATTCATTTCAATCTTTATGAAATTGTGCACATCAGATCATCCAAATAAGAGAAGCATCACCTTATGCGAGTCTTCGAGACCGTTTGCCCCATCACAATGAAATTTGGCAGGTATATGTAATTTTACAGATACAGGCGAAAAAGAAAATGCCCACAGGTAGTGAACAGGATGAGATTGACAGAGAGCGAAGAGAGGCAAGGACAGAAGTAGTTAGATCGATGGTTGTATTAAGGGGAGGGGGAAGAGGTAGAAGAGGAAGAAGTGTAGGGGGCGAAGGAAAAGGAGGAGGAGGTGGTGGTGGTGGTGGTGGCAGAGAAGGAGGGGAGGTAACATAGAAAGGAAAGAAGATTTAATTTAACGTGCCGTCGACATCGTGGTCGTTAGAGACGAAGAAACGCTCTTTGAGATGGAGTAGGAAAACGGCCTTTCCATATGAAAGAAATCATCCAAATATTTGCAGGGACTGATTTAGGGAAATCGCGGAAAATCTAAACAAGATGGCTGCAGACAGGTTTGAACCGCTGGATGCGAGTTCAGTGTATTACCACGGAGCCACCTCGCTCGCTCATGGAGTACTATACAGATGTAGGTAGAGAGAGAAAGACATGGGAGGGAAGAGGAGATGGACAAAGAAAGGAAGAAGATTAAATGAACTGTCTGAATAATAGAATAAATAAATACCCCAAGAATGCTGGGTTTTCAGCTAGCAAATGCACAGTGACTCATAGTACAAAGAAGAAGGTAACAATTAGGCATATAGATTATAATTTTTCCTATTCACTAAACATTTACTGTTGAAACAGTGCACATGGAGTAAATGAACTGATTACATTTACATACCAGTAGTTTAAGCGATACTGAGGTAGCTGGTGTCGAACCATACTGAAAGGCGGGGTAGCTTCCTCGGCCAGGTATGCAGGTGCTGGTTCTGGTATTTATTTGATCATTAAGATGGCTAATACCGTCTTGGAATACAGTTTCCCACACCTGCTCAACCTGTTCACGTAGTTCTGTAAGAGTAGTTGGTTGACGAGTCGCAAGAGTCAGTTGTCCCATTATATCCCACACTTGCACATTTGGTGACAGGTCCAGAGACTGTGCTGGATAGAGAAGTTGCTGCACTTCTTGCAGAGCACGTTGAATTTCAAGCGCTATATTTGGACAAGCTTTATTGTGCTGGAAGATAATGTCACCTTCCTGCTCCAAGAATGCCAAAAGAACGGATGTTACAGCGTTCTGCACTTACCGAGAGCTGGTCAGCGTTCCCTCCACTAACACCAAGGTGAACGAGAGCTGTAAATCATAAGATAGTGCCGTTGTGTCTCGCACAAATGCACTCTACTATACAACGCTCGCCAGGTCTACTTCCTACGCGCGAACTCTCAACACTTTCGTGCAAGCAGAAACTGCTTTCATAGTTAAGAACACGGCCTACCTTCATATCTACACAAGAGATCCCCTGACGGTCCAGTCGAAGAGTGTATGTCGAATAATTCTTCACTTGTGTGGCCATTACTTTCCTTAGTTACTTATACAATTACGATGTGTAATGTTAAAATCTATGCAACTACAAATAAAATGTCACTTTTCCCTCCAGACGCGTTTCGATTTAATGGCAGTGAAACATCTTCATTGGTCTGTAATCATAGATATCTGCAGTTTTTATTTATTTATTTATTTTTGTCATCGAAAACAGTTCAAACAATTTTCAAATGTTTTTAGTGCTTATGGGACTTAACGATGGGGTCATCAGTCCCTAAACTTACAAACTAGCTTATACTAAAGACGGCACAGACATCCATACCCGAGGGGAGATTCGAACCCCCGACCGCAGCGGCCGTGACTGGCGCGCCGCAGACCACTCGGCCACTGCCGCCGGCGAAAACAGTTCTTTAGCAAAATATGTAAAGTACTGTTTTCTTACTTAGGGAAATTTTAGTCTTGGCTTTCGCCTTACATCCTGTCGTACCAATTTGTTTCATACTACACTGGAGATCCTTCTTTCTGCATCAATATTTTTCGCCCTAATCTCCACTTCACTGATGCAATGTCCACAATTAGGTTTTACACACGTAAGTTATATATGTTTTGCACATGGCTGAGGCTGCACAGTGTGTTGTAGTGTTGACAAGACGCAACTGTAATTTTTTAAATTTATTTTTAACCCTTCATATTATATTATGTTAAACTATATTTTTTATGTAAGTGATAAGGAATAATGGCGAAATTAGAAACCTGTATGATGAGGAATTTTGAGAGTTTAGTGGCAGGGTGAAGATGACTGAATAGTTGTTGAATATTGTAAGAAGTGGGATTTAGAGTGAGATGGACGACAAGAATGTGGGGCAGGAGGTAGAGTGGTGGTTGATTAATTTATTGATATGGAATACAAGGAGCCAAACTACATTGATCACCGGTTGGGAGAGGTGTGGGTATTTAATTTGATATTAGTTGTGGAGTGATGAATAATGGGACATGGATTGAGATGTGGGAGAAGATTGAGATTGTTAGGGCAAGAAGTGGAGGGATTTGTGTAATTTTTTTGCTATTATTTTATACAAGTTTCGATTTCCAATGTTCATTTGGTCATTGAATAATTGTTTGTTGTGTGATAATAATTTGTGTATGTGGAGGATTTCTTGGTAAGGGAAGTGTCAGCCACCATTATATTTCTATAGTGCTGGACCTGTCGTGTTCTTGTTTCGGGTGGTCTGCAAATATTGAGTGGTTTGTACCATTCTTTCATAGTCAGATGTGTTTTTTGTATCTAGTGTCAAATGGGCTGCCAGTCATCTCAATGTATATATTACCACAGTCGTAGCTGTGGCATGAATGAAAAACGGGCTAGAGGTGTTCGTGACTGTTTTTCCACTATTGGAATCCTATTGACAACAGCTTGTGTGAACACATCTGAATTTACAAATCCTCTTATCTCTCCTGTGATAGCTGTACGATCTGCCACTGATGCGCTTATAACACAAAGAGTTTGAATGATGTTTATGTTGCGTGGACGTCCTGAATTTTGTGTACTTATGTTAGAATGTTCTCGTGATCATTAAAAACCGCTGCTAGGGAGGCCACATTATGACCCCTTTAATAATCGCTCAGTTGGCTATAGGAAGCCTCCTATCTATCTCCGTGGCACGGTGGCTGCTTGTTCTAAACATTCATACTACACTGAGCTGTACAGCAGTAAACATTTCCTATTAAAGGGTACACACAGATGGGTCTCTGGAGTTATGTCATGCTATCTGTACGCGGACGTCGTTGAAAGCATTATCAGTAAATTTCACAACGTCGCCGGTGGCATTTTCCATCCTTAGATAAAAATGGACGTCGTCTTTCTAGGTGTACTAATTTTCTTTCTGGTAGTGCATATGAGAGTAAGTGATGTGCTGAGAAGCAAAGGGCGGGAGTGTATGGCGTATTCGTAATTATCATGCTATTTTAGTAATCTGTTATGGCGCCATGTTTGTCTAGTTATTGAGGAAAATCACGCACCAGTTTTCAGATATATAAAATTTTTATATCAGCACGACACCTTTCGGGACGACATTATCTCATTCTCAAGTTCTGAAAACAAGGAACAAAGAAAATAGGGCGCTGGATTTCCACGAATCATCTGCGAAATGTACAAATCACAAACCTAAAATATTAACATACCCACAAAATTCATTTTCAGCTAGGCAGCGTCATTAACAAAACACGTGCATCGTATGCGGCACCGGCAGGCGTCGAGTGGCGCGATTGGGAGGGGGGAGAGGCGGTGGACGGTGACCCAGTGACGCCACGCGGCCTTGTAATCATACGGCGCGGATAGGGCTGTCTGCTGAGCGCGCTAGGCGCTTCATTTAAACACTCTCTACTTCTATGTTGCAGCTCATGTTCCTTACATTATTGAGTCCGCAATTACAACAATGAAATTTCTAATGGCAAATCGAGGAATAATGTCTCGCATTTAAAGGGGTTTTCCAGTCTGAGAAATCTTAGTTTACATGTGAAACGTAAATCTAAACATAAGCAAAACATATCTAGTAGGCAGCGGTGTTACTACAAACAAAAAGCCATGATAAATAGAACATGTGCATTGGCTTAAAAATTTCTATTCGTGTGCAAAGAGCACACAGCACCATCAATCGCTGGATCGTAGTGCATAGGAATGCTTGGATCTTAATGCATATTTAGTGCGTGTAGGGAGAAGTTGAGCTTCCTTTTTACTAATTTCTCTTGAACTACCGGTCGATCTAGGTGCGGTTGAAACTGCAGCAGACGGGTGTGGCGTCACTTGCCCATGATACGATTTTAATCTGTCGAAATGTACGACGACGGTGCGGCCAGATAATTGCAATTCCGCATGAACGGGTGATGTCAAACGTGTGATCTGATATGGTCCCTCGACCAAAGGAGTGAATTTTTTAGTTCGTCCCTTTTTAATGACTGTATTTCTCAACAATACCCAATCCCCGGGCTGGTAAGTGGGTAAAGTGGCTCCTTTGCTTCCACGCCGCAATCGACGAGCAGTGGCTCTTTTGTTGTTCTTTTGCACCTTTTTCCAAATAGGTTTTAAGCGACGGGCCAGGTATTTCACCTCTTGAGCGTCTACACCAGGAGGTAACTTATCTAATTCGAAAGGAAAATTCATGGGGCGACCGTAAATTACCTCGTACGGGGTGTGCTCTGTTGTTTCGTGTATTCTGCTGTTATACGCTGACGCTATGAAAGCTATATACTTATCCCAGTTGGCGTGCGCACTATTCACATAGTGAGATAACATTTTGACTATGGTTTTATGCACCCTCTCTACCCTACAATTGGCTTTAGGGTGGAAAGGCGTTGTTCGCCATTTCTTAATTCTCAGTAGTTTACAAACTTGAACAAATAACGTGAACATGAAAATGTCGTTTTTCTGTGTAAGAATGCTAGTAATCAAAATTTGTAGCAGGAAGTGATCACAGTTCTTAATTCTAGTAACAAGGCAGTCTAGATCACAATTTTTTTTTAATTTCACTGGTAACGGTTTCGGTCACTTGCATGACCATCATCAACCACAACAGTAATGATACAAAATATATTATTAGATATATAAATTATTTCTAAATTGAGTATTTAAAATAGTAATAAAATATACTCGTAATGTTGACCACCGGTTGTTTTCAGCTGAAGATGCCAAAAGGCTGCAAGTAAATTTTATTCTTATTTTAGATACTCAATTTAGAAATAATTTATCCCTCTAATAATATATTATGTATCACTAGCTGAAAACCCGGCGTTGCCCGGGTATTTATTTATTTAGTTATTCCTGCCTTTTTAGTTATATATTCATTTGTATAAATGCTGTATGTCTGTAAAGTATGTTGCGAATACAATTGATGCGTGATGGGGCGATTTTCCATAAACGTTACTGTTTATGTGCTGATATCTCATGAACTACGTGTCGCAATGTGATACAATTTAGAAGTTACATTCAACTATATATGTGTATACTGTCTGTAAAATTTCCTGTCGCTACAATTTGTAGTGTTCTCATACTGAGAGCCGTAGTTTTACTCCATAAACAACGGAAAAGTAGTAAGCGAGAAACTTTTTACCTTTCATCATTTTACTAAGGTTACCAGCGAGAAAATGTTTAATACAGGTTTGAAATTATGTTTAAAATTTGTTGCAAGTCATTCTCATACAGTGCATTTCGAAAGTCTCGCCGCATTATATGGCTTTTTTTGCGTTTTCTATTGGTAATGACATAATATCTTTTGAACCATGTGCCATATGTGATTCTTAACCATGCAGCAATAGTAACCTCAAAAAAAGTGTTCAAATGTTTGTAGAACTTATGGGACTTAACTACGGGGTCATCAGTCCCTAAGCTTACAAACTACTTATGAACTACCTAAGACTATCTTGGTCTACCACTGAGATTTAAAAAAAAAAAAAAATGTGCAAATATTTGTTAAGCTTATGGGATTAACTACGGGGTCATCAGTACTTAACTTACAAACTACTTATCAACTAACTTATACTATGGACGGCACAAATATCCATGCCCGAGGGGGGACTCGAACCCCCGACCGTAGTGGCCGTGCAGACCCGTGACTGAAGCACCTCAGTCCCCTCGGCCACCGCGGCCGGCGGTAGCCTCACGGTAAAGAATGTGTGTACCACATTTGGTTGAAATCCGTCCAATGGTTTAGGAGAAAATGAGCAGCTTTGTCGCAGCTTTTTCGCGCATCTCATTGTTTATGACGTCATAGCTCCTGAACTATATAACGTATGTGACCGGCGACCGTCCTTATGGATTGAAGCTTACATGTACAAAATTTCATAAAGATTGGAACAAAACTGTAGATTTTTATGCAACACGTACACACATACGAACACTCTGCTGTATTTATTAAATTACAGTTGTGGTCTGATTATGGTTATGTAAGTGACCGAAACCGGTTACCAGCGAAATAAAAGAAATTGATATCTAGACTGCCTTGTTCCTTGATTTCATAACTGCTTTTAAGATCGCTGTTATCCACAGTGTTCTCAAAAATGATCACAATTGTACCAATTGTGGTACATTTTAGATCGATTTTTCTCAATTCTGTACTCTTTTTTGTGTTTATACCAACATTTGTAACTGTCTAATATTTGTGTTACATATTCCTTAAACAAGTTCCATAGTTAGAATTATTTCCTTTCTCACGAGGAAAGTACATGGACTCGAAAAAAAAAAAAAAAAAAAAAAAAAAAAAAAAAAAAAAAAAAAAAAAAACATATCTGTATGAACGTTTGCTTATAGGATCTCTACGTTCTCCTCAATGTGCTAGTAGATGTCGTTCTTATGCAAAACTCTGAAATCATGCTCTAGATAGCACTGTAGATGTCATTGTAGACGCCATAAGTAATGAATAAATCTGAGTTATAACTTATGTAATAATCATCGTACATGTTCTTTAGCGTATTGTCATCAAAAGCCGTGATGATAGTTGCAACTTTAACCTTCTTCTCGGAAGACTATTGGTATTCACTGCCACTGTTTCCATCGCCTCTTCCCACACTTACCGTAGCACTACTGCTTGCAATGAGTTGTTCGTCATTATCATCCCTATTGTCATCATTATGTGTTAGTGTTACAGCGGTATCTAACTTATGCTCATATTTCTGTACCATAACAGATACGAGAGAGCATGCGAATGATTCATCTTCTACACTAATACCATCTTCACGAAGGAGGGTTCTTCGTAACTTCATCTCAACCAATCGCAATTCATTAGCAAGATTGATTACCAATAGGCGCCCCATCTGACGCTTCACCACACAAATAACATCACAAAACGCAGCTTCGGAGGCACACTGCACCATCCCTACTGGCGTTTTGATAGGTCAAAGTGCAATGTGGGAAGGCACACGCAGAGGCCTCTAACGGCCTACTGCAAAGTTTTTCAGATGCGAGAGTATCACTAGTGCAATAAGGGATCTTTAAAATGTTCAAATGTATGTATAGCTTATGGGACTTAACTACGGGATCTTCAGTCCCTAAACTTACAAACTACTTATGTACTACTTACGAACTAGGACGGCACAAATATCTATGCCCGAGGGGGGATTCGAATCTCCCACCGTAGTGGCCGCGCAGACCGTGACTGGAGCGCCTCAGACCACTCGGCCACCGCGGCCGGCAAGGGATCTTCACGTTATCTCTCACATTTTGGTGTATATGTGTTTGTTCGAGCCCAAGTACATTCCTTGTCAGTATATTTCTAGTTACAATAACATTTGTCCGCAACGGTCGAAGTGTACCACTTACCCTATGGCTCACACAGAGGTATACAATCATTTTTCCCGCGAACCTTACTTGGGCACAATAGGAGTAAGTGACAATGTTACGCGACGTACCTTCCGCCATACACAAGAGGTTTCTTGAGGAGTATGTATGTACACGCAGACGCCAAGAGTGGGGCTAGCATAGCTCATTTTCTGACGCTTGAAAGCTTCTTGTTGTAAGCTTATTAAGTGAAAGTGAAAGTTCGATGAAAGTCTGTTAAGTGAAAGTTTCCTGTCTTTATTCAGTCTTTCTATTTAAATCAAGGAGTTTCTCTAATCATATGTGCGCAACGGATATAATATACAAAATTAGGCCCTGTAAATGCGCAACGGATTTAATATACAAAATTAGGCCCTGTAAGTAAAACAATCTGTACTTTTGTGAAAATTATTTATGACAGTTAGATTCAGTGGCATGTAAGGATTGATTACTTTACTGGTACGTGAACATTTACATTTAAAATGAAACCTTTGTCTCAAAACACTCAACACGTACCATACAACAAAATAAAAAATGCCACAATCAGGAAAATGAGGGACGAGGTTAAGCTGAAATAAGAAAAATTAGTAATCATTAAGTTATTTATTGAATTAAAGAAACATACCTTTGTTGAGTCTTCACTATAATACAATTATACAATTGTACAATTTATACAATTCCGTTCCATACAAATATTATCTTCCTCTTGATATAGAATCCACTGTCCAACATAATACGTTTGTATTCATAAATATAGAGTGAAATAAATCAAACTTAATACAATCATTGCTGACCAATTCAATCTTAGTACACAACACAGTTGCCATACGTCTGTCAGCTAGCCTAGCCCACAATCGACTCTTCTGCTCAACAGCTCAGTCTCTACTACTCGCCCCAGCAGTCAAAGAAGCTGCTGTAGCGCAGATGCTACATCGCAGTTGCAAAGACATAAATGTGCAGTAGTTACAAACATGGACTGGGATTATCGATCATGGATGACTTTCACATACAAAATAAAGCTATAAGGCGGATGCAAGTTCAGATTCACAAAAATGAAGCTAAAAATTCATAAATAATGAACTTCAGCCTATGGCTGCCTACTTTCACACTCTTAAAAATTACTGAATCTGTGTGTGAGCTGCCGGCCGCGGTGGCCGAGGGGACTAAGGCGCTGCAGTCACGGTCTGCACGGCCACTACGGTGGGGGGTTCGAATCCCCCCTCGGGCATGGATATTTGTGCCGTCCTTAGTGTTAGCTACTTCACAAGTAGTTTGTAAGTTTAGGGACTGATGACCCCGTGGTTAAGTCCCATAGACTATACAAACATTTGAACACTTTTTGTGTGTGAGCTGCAAACTAGTTAGATAATGTTTGTAGAACTTACGGGACCTAACTACGAGGTCATCAGTCCCTAGACTTACAAACTACTTATGAACTAGCTAAGACTAAGGACGGCACAAGTATCCATGCCCGAGGGCTGATTCGAACCCCCGACCGTAGTGGCCGTGCAGACCGTGACCGGAGCGCCTCAGTCCCCTCGGCCACAGCGGCCGGCTTTTGTAACTCCCTGTATATATACAGGGTGTTCCAGCTATCTTGTCCACCCAAAATATCTCTGGAAAAATAACAGCTATTGGAAAACGACTTTCACCGGTATCATATTTGGAAACATTCTAAAACGAAAGCAAATGTGTTTTTTTTTTTAACATAAACTTATGTTTGTTAAATGTACACCCTATATTTTTTCTTCAGGAATCCATAGCATGACAAATCACCCTCTCCTTGTTTTGGAGGTGAAAAAGGGGCAGAAAATGGGAAAATTCAAAAAAGTAAAGTAGCAGATGGGGCGTTTCAGAAACAGAGGCTACCTTCCTCGTTTCACCTTCGGCGACATCGTTTGGCGGGAGGACTGGCTTCCGGATGTCATTTCAGGAACATCTGCTGTGAGTGGGGGGAGGGGGGGACCTGCCGAAAACAAGGTTTAGCCGGCGGGCGGGGCGGCGGACAATGTAGGAGGATCCACTGTGCGCCGGGCCTCTCCATTCTCCCCAGCTCCCTCTCGCTTTCGCTATCGCTATCTCTCTCTATCTCTCTGCCACTCCCTCTGACTTTCTCTCTCTCTGCCCGCGCCATTTTATCGGGACGAACAGCGCACGCAGAAGCCCACTCACCGCTTTAAATCGACTGCAGATGACAATCGGAGGGAACGCCGAACAGGCGCCGCTCCGCCCCCCCCCCCCCTTCCACCGCCGCCACAGAGCCGACTCCCGCGGCCGGCCAATAATTTTTTAGCGCGGCCGTATCTTAGCGCTGGTTGTGCGGTGGGGGGCAATTGGCGCGGCGTCGACGTCTGCGTCGTGCCGGCGCCATTGTCTGCGGCGTCAGGTGGCGCGCCAGGTGCGCATTGTGCTCGACCGCCGCCGCCGCCGCCGCCCCCGCCGCCCCCGCCGCCCCCGCCGCCCCCGCCGCCGCCGCAGCCGTTCATCACGGCCACCAGCTGCGACGCCTGTTCCACCGCCGACGCCGACGCCGCCCCCGCAGCCGGTCTGCCCGAATATTTGCCGGCCGCGCCTTCTGGCACGCAAGCGTCCGGTTCTCTCTCCCCCGCTGCTGCCTCGCCGCGTCCACTACTCTCTCAACCCCCTACCGCACTCTCTCCAACTCGCTCACTTTTTTTTCCCCACTCTTTCTCTCTCTCTCTCTCTCCGGCCAGCTGAGAGATCTGTCCCGCCGGCCGCGCTCGTTAATAAATCGGAAACGGCCTGTCGATAGCCCCCTGGCTAACTCCGGAATACCGGTGGCGTTTCGCTTTAAATTCTCGCGCAGGCCGCTGTGGGTGCCTTCAAAGAGAACTGAGTTGTCCTTAATAAACGGCGTTTTTTCCCCTTCCTTTCCAGAATTTTTACCTGAGCATAAAAAAAGTGTTCGCTGCTGATTTCTAAAAGACTTATAATGAACTTCCTGTGAGTTGCCTAACTCTTTTACTATTATAATTTGTAAGCGGTTTCAAAGAAGCTGACTGCTGAACGTATTTTGACGCAGTCACAGACAATGTCTAACGCTAATCGTGTTCCTTATTACATAAAATAACGATTAGATTCCTTGTGTTACATTTTGTACAAAGTGTTTTAATGTATCTGCATCAAGCGAATCGCATTTACAGTTCAATCGTGATTATGTGCTACTAGTAAAAGCCCGGCAGTCAACTGAATTTACTGTTCTTCTAGATAGTATGAATGTTTATTAAGAAAATCTGTGCAAAGGTGTCTGCTAATTCAAATTGAATTACCCAGGGCAGGCGGCGAGGACTTCTCTTTGCTTACCGCATAGCATCTACCTCTCGCAGTTCCTTCACGGAAATGGTTTTATAATTTGTGTTGGTAACAATCATATATCTGTTTGGAACGCAAAGTATACAGTGCACACGGGTGCGATTCCTTTAGGGGGATGCTTGTCCACTATTGGTCGAGTTGATGTCTACGAGAGTAACTCGGACGTCCGATCCTTGATTGTCGGGAGTGCACTCGTGCTCTCTTCACAATCCACTTGTAGTCGGCGGCAACGTCCCACAGATTAAGTTAAGTAGGTCCCAATCCCCCGGTTCCGACCAAGGTTTTCGGAAGGTTTTCCTTGTTTGTGAGGCGTATATCGGAACTGGTAAGCCCCTCCCACTTATTCCCAATTGGGATACCCCTTTGCCGCACTATCAGCTTGTCTGATAATTGGCTGAATAGAACCGCGAGTCTTTATGGGCCGGATCTCAAACAGCCCGCTCCATTACTCGGAGTGGAGAATGTAAAGAATATATATATATATATATATATATATATATATATATATATATATATATATATATATATTTACTGACGTCACGGCAACAGCCCCTTACAGATCTCAGCAACGCTGCTGCAAATTCGCAGCTCAATCGGCGACTAACTGACACGCACTTACGCCGCTTATTGAATAAGATGTTTGGAATCAATATCTTCCTGCAATATCTGTGTTGGATCAACACAACCTATAGAAGGTTGCGGCGCTGTCGTGTCACGCCACGCGGAGTAGGCCTCGATCGCGTAGCTAACTGGATGGCCGTCACAGTATAGTGGGCCGCACCCCAGAGCCACCAATCAGCCTTGTGATCAAGGCCTACTCTGCGTGACGTCACACGAGAGCTCCGCGGCCTTCTCTCTAAGTGGTGTTGGCTGAATGCGCATGACCTGACAGAACGACATTTCACTAATGTAGATGGATCTAACAATTTTTTGATATTTACGGTACGTGATGTTTAGAACTCAAATAACAAACAGCCAAAGCCATTGGACGCAATTCTAAAAAAAATATCTAGAGAAAATCAAGTTTGAAGTTTTGCAAGGAAGCGTAAGTGTCAATAATTAAATAAATATATCATCTGTCGGTGGAGTTCAGGTGGTAGCGTTGTTGCCTTTCAAGACTAGGTTCGGGGGTCGAATCCTGTTGTGACAATTTTTTTTTTATTTTTTATTTTTTTTCGTTGTTTTAGAATATATACAGAATTTTAATAAGTAATGATAATTTTTACGAAAAGTGCATTTATTTTTGTTTATTCGTAATTTTCTATATTTTTTAGAATGTTCTTAATAATTATGGACTGAATAAAGAAAGTTACATTGTTTACTGTATTGACTTCACTACTAGTTGACTACGGTAATATTTCATTGTTCAGTTGGAGAGGAGCTACGACACCGTATTTGGAAAGTCATCACCATAGCTGCTGATGGCTTTCCAAGCAGCTAACCAACTCAACCATCGTTTTACGTGACAAGATTTTCAGCTCGTCTGCATACACATAAACAAAAACTGTCACAACACGTGGAATTAGAGATCCCAGATGTTTTATTTTACTGAATTGGAAACTAATAATAATAATAATGATAATGATAATAAAATAAAATAATAATAAAAAAATAAAAATAATAAAACTGTCAAAGTGGATTTCGAACAACCGACTCTATGGTTATAAGCCCAGAAAGCTACCACCTGAGCTACACCGACAGGTTCTTCAATTGTTTTAATTAATGGAACTTACGTGCACTTTGTAAAACTTCAAATTCGATTTTCTTAAGAAATCTTGACAATTGTGTCCAATGAATTTAGCCGATTGTAATTTAAGCTCTGAACTTCACGTACCATAATTATAAAAAATATCACTATTATGCCTCCTATCTTTCCATAAAGTAACTCATAATGCAACAGTAGTATGTAATTGACTACTTTTACATGGCAAAGGAAGAATACTAAAGTAAAGAAACGCACATGTTAGGAGTAACTCAATGCAGGTAACTGTCGAAATGATTCAGTGGCACACTGCAATTTATTATATCTAGGACGTGCTACTAGCATATGTAACACTATGTATACAAGTAGCTACAAATGAATTTATGGTAAAATTTTGATCAGTTTGAGAGATAATGGAAAAAAATAAGGCATGTAACTGATCAGCTACACTATGCATTAAAGGGTTAATAACAGCCCAATGAAGATGTTGCAACTACAGCGAAACACGTCTGTGTAGTAAGAAGATGGAAAACAGTAGATTGCTGAAGGCATACATACATTTTAGTTCAAAAATGTTCAAACGTCTGTAAAGCTTATGGGACTTACCTGTGGGGTCATCAGTCCCTAAACTTGCGAACTACTTATGAACTAACTTATACTAAAGACAACACAAATATCCATGCTCAAGGGAGGTTTCGAACCTCCGACGAGGGAGGCCGCCGGATTCGCAACCTGGCGCACCAGACCGCTCGACACACATTGTAGTTAAGCAAATACATACCACAAAAGTTACCTTACTATGCTGTGGTATGCAGCGTGTTATCTCCATCACATATACATTTCTATTGCGATATAATGCTTTAAAAACGCAGGCAGGATGATCTGATACAAGAAATTAAACAGCGAAGGATAGATTGGACTTTGCACCATCAACTTTTATCCACAGAGTTCGCTAAACTAGTTGAATATACGCGTCGCGCCACCACTGGGCTGATCTGACACTTTCCTTCAAAGTGGAATGCGGTTCATGTTGACCGAGGGCAATGGCAGAGCAAGAGCTCAGTGGCAGCGGCGTTCTTTGTGTGTGTGTGAGGCGACGTGGGCGTTCGACGACCATTCACTGCGGTCGCCCCTCGACCGAATGGCGCCCGGAGATGCCGTGCCTCACCGAAATAGGAATATCTGGCCCGGCGCAGCAGCCGGCTGAAGGGAAAGGTTTTCAATCAATCAGATAGCGCTCGGCGGCGGCGCCGGCAGGTAGCAGGTAGCGGGGCGCGGTAATCCCCCCCCCCTACCCATGCCTGTGCATATTTCTCGGGGGAGCCCCGCGCGCAGTGTTGCCAATCTGCGGTGACGCACGCCCTGACGGATTGGCTGCCGCCAGAGAAGTTACGTGCGCCGTTGGCCGGCAGCGGCCAACGAAAGAGAAAGCAGTGCTCTGCGTTTCCGTTGCTAACAATCATTAGGCCAGTGGCGGCTCCTACAAAATTTGACCAGTGTGCTGCAATATTACAAAAATAAATAGGAAACAAAATATACTAAAATAAAACAGTCAACATTTGTATGATTGCCTTTAATGAAATATCACTTAATACTGCATTGACAGTAAGACCTTCAGGGGAATCTATTAGAGCGCTGCCAACTGCATGTATTCACTGCAGGTAGTAAATAGGACGTTTAAAAAATATTAATTTTATTTACAGAAATTAAAATTGTAGACTCAGGGGTATTTGAATACGAGCCTCACACAGGTAGGTTTGAGATACAACGCGTAAGACGACTGAGCCAGCGCGCTATTTGACTCTGTATGCCGCAATATTCGTCATATACTATTCTTCCCCAACCTTTACACGCAGCGCGAAGAGAAATATTGACGTGGTGCTGCGGTCGGCCTCAGCACACATGAGTCGTCAGACCTGACGTCACGTCTGCGCATGCGCACTAGCGAACAGACGACTGCGCCGCCTCTCTGCGCACGTACGAGCGCGGCTGAATCCCACTTCATCACACGGAGCTGGTTTCCAGCTATCGCGGCGAGAGCGCTCCAAAATGCGTTTTCATCCTTATAACATTCTAATACGATTTGAAAAGGAATTGGCGTAATTTTATTGTGATATCTGGCTCATATTCCAAGAGAAAGGATGTAATTTTATAGCGAATTGTCGCTTGCATTCGAAGGGAAATGGCATAATTTTAGTAATATATTTACAGTATGCTGCAGCACATTAGCACATTATCACCAGCCGCCACTGCATTAGACTGGTATTACACTATCAGATTACTGAACAAAGAAATATTGGACGCAGTGCAATGGGAATGTCGTCTAATATATCACCAAATCCAAGGCCTCAGCTTGAATTTGATCAAAGATATCGCTCGTCTTCTGTTTCCTGCAGTGATAAAAGTGACCGCTCGGAGTGGTAGTAGTACTACAAACTCCTTACGACTACAGCTGTTTTATTTGGAGGCTTATGTTTGACATGTCGTTCGTATTCGTAAACATGGTTACTAGTGGCAAGTTTGTGTTATGTTTTCCAGCAACAATAAAGTTGATAGGAATGTATAAATCAAATGGGCGTTGTATAACAAGCGGCAAGGCCAATTCACACTGCCCGCCACGTCAGTTTGCTTAGCCCGACACCCCGCGATGAAAGTGAGGTTGAGTTGCAATCCGTGATGTCAAAAGTCACAATATACTATCGAAATTGATGAAGTAACACCCTGAAAACGTATTTACGGGTAAAGCAGATTCTGTAATGTATGATTTCGACCAACTTGGAGTGCTGTATGCTGGGAAGTGAAACAACATTCAAAACATCAACAACTGTATGCAAGCGAAAATATATAAACATGTCAGACAATTCTTGTGAGGAAAAAATAGAGCCATTTTATTTTATCAGCTATGTTGTCCCCCTTACATTGTCAATAACGTCTTCAACAACTTAGATTTCCCTCTTTCTCAATGCCACCATTTTCTATTTATAACGTTATTTAATGAAACTTGCTTTATCAATTTACAGTCTTATTCCTATACACTGTTTGCGTCAGCTTTTTATATTACTCTCTTGCGAATTGTGACGAATGGCGAGCTACAAAACAAAATAATAAAAACCATTTTAGGAAAAAATGGATAGTGGCGGGCTCCGAACCGCTGCCCACTACACTACGGCTAGCAATTAGAAAATGCGTCCTTTAGTTTGGTACTATTAATGGCAGTTGTTAACTGATGTTAATATGCCATTTTTAAACACTAGATTATCATTTATCCTACGAAGAACGACGTGTTTTTGTTAATTCTTCAGTGCGCCATTGCTTTGAAATGACAACGTGTGAGTCATAATAAGAAAATCATGGAATATGCAATGCAAGATGACGTATGCCAGAGAGAGTTCTAGGCGAGGAATGTCACGTGATATCTCCGAACGGCTGGTTTTCGTAAATTAGTTGGACAATGTCAAATCTTTGCTTTTACGGTTGGATGTTTCGACCTAAACAGTGGAACACGGTTACAGACAGACAGATACCGTCATATCGCCGTTAGTTTTGCAAATACCTCTGCAACGATGCAAGATATGAAAAAAAAAAAAAAAAAAAAAAAAAAAAAAAAAAAAAAAAAAAAAAAAAAACATAAGAAAGCGAAGTTGTAGAGAATTTTCCCTTCTACAAATTCGGTTATTCAATTTTCGTGTCATATGAACGGTTCGTTTGCAATTACATTACAAAGGGCTTTTTTAGTGTTAATAACGCATTTTTGACTGAAAAGTTTGAAAACCTGAGGTTCTGGTCTCTGGCGGCATACATTTATGTCTGTAAAATTTGGTGCTGATCGGTTGAACGGTTCGACTTAAAAAGTGGGAACACGTTACGGACGGACAGACAGACCGACATCGTAATATCGCCGTTATTTTTGGAAAAATCTCTGAAACGATGCGATATTTGGAAAAAAAAAAAATGAGAGAGAAAAGGTGTAGAGAATATGTCCTCAACAAATTCCAGTATTCAATTTCTGTGTCAAATGAACGGTTAAGGCGTCATTTTCATTTAAATTTCGAGCTGTCAAAAGGTGATCGCAAAGGCCCACAATTAGTGTTACTACCGTAACCTAAAGGGGGCCGAGAGTGTCAGTGGTGCCAGCTTATGCTTCAACAAAGACAGTAGTAGGACAAATGACGACTATGACACTATGATTCCACTGCACGAGGCACATCCAGAAAGTTGTTTTTTTTTTTTTTTTTTTTTTTTTTTTTACTAAAAAGAAAGACTAGTTAGTTTTATGAAATACCTTATTTATAATATTTACAGCCATTGACAGACTAAGAAGGTTGGGGGGAGGAGCCCCTCCCTCCTTTACCTTTAGCAAACCTCCACCTCGGCCATGATGCCTAGTTGCCGACAATAGCAGTACCGAACTTATGATAATAGTCACCTTTGAAATCTGTTACGATCACCTGCGTCAACTTTGGCGTATACAGTAAACTTACTTGCGTGCAGGAAGTTGATGCTTTCATTGTTGAAGACCACGGTCCACCCTACCATCTCAAAAATGATCCTCTGACGGCACCAGTCTTCTCATGCACATAGATGCTGAAGCGTGAGGTGGAATACGGGATGAAGGGGCGTGTGCCCATAGTCCCGCTGCTAGTGACCGATTGGCAACACTTCATGATGACTCCTCTGGGCTTACAAACCCTCTTATCTGTGATGCAGTACTTGTACAATATTCTACCGCTGCCCTTATAATGCCACGAGTTTGGCAGATTATTTCTTGCCTGGATGTCCATAATTCGTCTACGGGCGAATCTTCCTCCCTCCTCTTTCCATCATCCCCCGGTCCCCACCCTTCTAATCCTCATCCTCCTCCTCGCACTGATTGACATTCGTTTCCCTGCCTCTACTGCCATACGCTTGAAATCCGTCAGTAATAATGAAACATGTAATTAACAATAACATTCCCAAATTATGTATTAATTACAATCATCCATTACTCAATCTTCTACTTCTCCTTTCTCCGTTCCCTTGCTGCTCCTCTTCGCTCTTCTTATACTCTCACTTATCCATGACTTTTTACCCTGAAACGTCTGCCAGTCTCCTTGTTACACTACTTTCATTTCATCTCGTCAGCACCTTTTCCGGGTGCACTTCTTACCTCTCACCTCCCCAAAAAAGCGACGTCCTCCCATCTCTCTATGCATCTGTTCATCGGCCTCTACCTCTTTGTCTCCTTGCCCAGCCCCCTTCCCTCCCCCAACTATGAAATACTACATCTTCCTGCCAGCTTCCATTGTGATAGGCAAATCATTGTTGAAGTTTAATACAAGGTACCGTCCGCCATGCACCGTGCGGTACGTTCAAAAGTCTGAAAACCTTTTCAGTCATAGTATACGCACCTAATCCAACTCAAACTCTGTGAAAGTACCACCCATCATACACTGCACGAAAACTTATTTATACAGTGAACCTCGTTTATGAAAATACTGTCAATGAAAGTGAACGGCGTCATAGTCTTTTATAAGGTACCCTCTTGTTTGATGGTCAGGTGTGTAAAATGTCTTCGAGATAGGTATGTCACGAAATACGTTGTAACCTACTCTCAGTCACACACTGTAAGCAACTTTTTGTACTCAGTGACTTTTCTCTTATTTTGAAAGTCCTGTGAGCCAAATTCCATCAATATCGGACGAACGCTATGGGATACCGCTACATGGAAGGCAACAATTTTCCCGTTTCAAATTTGCTCAGTTTGCTGTAGGAAGCATGCGTGTGTCTCTGTGCATGTCACCTGTTTGCTTCGCACAAAGATATCACACTGATCCTTGAGGCTGCAAACATTCCTTATCATGAAACTTCCTAGCAGATTAAAATTGTGTGCTTTAACCGGGACTCGAAACTCGGGCAAGCGCTCTATCGACTGAGCTATCCCGACACGACTCACGATGCCGCCCCACAACCTTACTTCCGCCAGTACCTCGCCTCCTACTTTCCAAACTTCACAGAAGCTCTCCTGCGAAACTTGCAAGACTAGCACTCCTGGAAGAAAGGATATGGTGGAGACATGGCTTAGCCACAGCCTAAGGGATGTTTCCAGAATGAAATTTTTCACTCTGCAGCGGAGTGTGCGCTGAAATGAAACTTCCTGGCAGATTAAAATTGTCTGCCGGAACCGGAACTCGAACCTGGGATCTTTGCCTTTCACGGACAAGCGTCCTATCATGTTTAAGATTATTCACAGGTGGCGCCCTTGCAGTTACGTTACTACATAACCTCTTGGCGGACGATCTTTAAACCATAATCATTACACCTAATATATTCCACACTATCGGAAAATGAATAAAGAACAGCATGAATTCGTCGATCCAGCACATCGAAACTCTATTGACACATTTGTTAGGATGTATAGAACACACGATCACACAGACAGAGCCATACACACGTGAGTACAGTTACCAGGGTATTAGCAACATTATACCCTCCTTTAGCAGTAATGCAAGCTGTAATTTTTCCATGGAGACCATCGTAAAGGTTGGAATTTAGTCTAACGGAATGACCTCCCATGCAATTTCGTCCTGATGCTTCAGTTGGGCCAGATTTCGTGCCGGTCATGCAGACTTCTGAAGATGATGTTTCATCCGGTCCCAAATATGCTCAATGGGCGAGAGATGAGGGGATCGCTCTAGCCAGGGTAGCTGATGTACACCTCAATGAGCGCATCTGGTGGTATGGTATACATATGGACGTGCACTCTCCGGTCGGAAAAGCATGTCACCTTTGTTAGTGTATGAACGGTATAAAGACGGGTTGAATGATGGTTTCAGTGTTCCGTGCACAGTTGAATGTTCCCTCGACGATCACTTGTGGAAAACGGCCAATGTAGGACATTACTCACGACAACACGATGCACGTACATGAGTTCCGCTGGGCGTCTTCCACTCATGCCCCAACCCCGCCTCCAGGAAATCGCGATAGGTGCTTATGGGAAGGTCGAATGGAGACGAGTCGTGCCAATGATGTTTGTACGCGTGTGTGGCGTCGTGCAGGGGAGCGCCAAAATATGGAGAGTATATGACGGATGCACATGGGGCTGACACGTAGAATCATGGTGTGGGGAGCCATACCCCACACTGGTCGTTCCTCTCTAATGATACTAGAGGGAACATTAAGTATTAAACCGGACAATGAAACCATCATTCAACCCGTCTTGCTACTGCTCATGCACCAATTACGCGGTATCCTCTTCCAACAGGACAATGCACGTCCACGTGTATCCTGTTCCACCCAATGTGCCCTTCAAGGTGTACATATATCCTGGCCAACACCATCTCTAGATCTGTCTCCATTGAACATGTTTGGGAACGGATGAACCGTCAACTTGTGAGGTCTGTACAACCGGAAAAAATCAGACCCAACTGAGGCACAAGGAGAAACTGAATGTCAGGCCAGAGCGCAAGACTACATTCAGTACCTCTACGTTGGTCATCAGTCCCTAGTCTTAAAAAAACTTAAACTAAGCTAAGCAAACCTATGGACTACACACACATCCATGCCCGAATGAGGATTCGAACTTCGGACGCGGGGGGCCTCGCGATCCGTAACATGGTGCTCCAGACCGCTCGGCTACTCCCGCGCAGCCTCTACGACCGTCTCCATGGGGAAACTGGGGCTTGCACCCATCAGTGTAAGGCCGCGGTGGAGTAGCCGAGCGGTCTAAAGCGCCTCGCTGCGGAGCGCGCGGTTGCTCGCCGTGGAGGTTCGAGTCCTCCCTGGGGCATGGGTGTGTGTGTTTGTCCTTAGGTTAGGTTACCTAGGTTTAAGTAGTTTGTAAGCTACGGACTGATGACCACGCAGTTTGGTACGATGGATTTACAGACAATTGAACTGAATCAGTGTAAAAGATGTGTATAAACGGTACTAGCGTCGACGTTGCGCATGATCTGGTGACTGTACTCCCGTGCCTATGGCTCTGTCTGTATAATCGTGTCTTATTTAGATGGTCAAGAGTGTGAACAGTGTGTCAATAAAATTTTCCTCTGCTGTGCTGACAAATTCATTGGTTTTTTTTTTTTTTTTTTTTTTTTTTTTTTTTCCTAGGAGTGTAGTGCTGCTGTTATCAAATCATAATCAACGTTTTCTTCCCCAGTGTAGTACATCCTGTTTTTCGGACACGTATAATATAGTGTATCTTCGGACAAATATATAGATAGCGAGATCAAAGATTTTGTACGCTAAATGGGGTAGGGGTGTATTCGCCAGTGCCCGCAGCCACTGCCCCGACACGCTTTGGTACACGAAGACCTCCGGTAAAGGCCGCCCTCTGTCAGACGGTGAGAGATCAGCTGTGCCGGCCAGAGCAGAGGCATGGTAGTTTGTGGCTGGGTCGGCGGCTGGCAAAACAAACACGGCGACTCGCAGCCTCCTCCGGAAACGAGTGCCGCTTACCGAGGCTCGGAAATAGCAGCGCCAAAGCCGTCCTCGGCAAAGCAACGTTTGCTCCCAGGATAGCCGCGTGCCGCAGCCAAAAACAACCACTGCTGCGCAGGACTGCGCTCTGCCGTCCACCTGTCTTCCTCTCTCTCTGGGTCAACTGAGACCGATGGCACGACCTACACTATCCATTTTATTGAATGAACCAGTGATCTGAGGTGCAATATTGCTAGCTGACATCTTTTTTTTTTTTCGATTGCTAAGCTTAAGTGACTTAACTACGGGGTCATAAGTGCGTAAACATACATTTACTTATGAACTACTTTATACTAAAGAGGACACAAACATCCATGCCCGACGGGGGGGGGAGGGGTTCGAAACCCCGACGGGGAGCGGTCTCTCGTATCGTAGCATGGCGCCTCAATGCGCTTGGCAACTCCGCCGCGGCATGGTATTTCCAGTCGCTCCGATGTTAGAAGTCCAGTGCCAGTGCTACACCACGAAGACGACGTGCTACAGACGCGAAGTTTAACCGACAGGAAGAAGATGTTGGGATATGCAAATTATTAGCTTTTCAGATCATTCACACAAGGTTGGCGTCGGTGGTGACACCTACAACGCCCTGACATGAGGAAAGTTTCCAACCGATTTCTCATACAAAAACAGCGGTTGACCGGCGTGCCTGGTGAGACGTTATTGTGATGCCTCGTGTACGGAGGAGAAATGCGTACCATCATGTTTCCGAATTTGACAAAGGACGGATTGTAGCCTATCGCGATTGCGGTTTATCGTAACGCGACACGGCTGCTCGCGTTGGTCGCGATCCAATGACTGTTGGCACAATATGGAATCGGTGGGTTCAGGAGGGCAATACTGAAGGCCGTGCTGGATCCCAACAACATCGTATCACTAGCTATCGAGATGACAGGCATATTATCCGCGTGGCTCTAACGGATCATGCAGCCACGTCTCGATCCCTGAGTCAACATATGGGGATGTTTGCAAGACAAGAACCATCGGCAGGAACAGTTCGACGACGTTTACAGCAGCATGGACTATCAGCTCGGATACCATGTCTGCGGTTACCATTGACGCTGCATCACAGGCAGGAGCGCCTGCGATGGTGTACACACGACGAACCTGGGCGCAGGAATAGCAAAACGTAATTTTTTCGGATGATTCCAGGTTCAGTTTAGAGCATCATGATGGTCACATCCGTGTTTAGCGACATCGCCGTGAACGCACATTGGAAGCGTGTATTCGTCATCGCCATACTGGTGTATTACCCGGCGTGATTGTATGGGGTGCCACAGGTTATACGTCTAAGTCACCTCTTTTTCGCATCGACGGCACTTTGAACAGTGGCCGTTACATTTCAGATGTGTTACGACCCGTTGCTCTACCCTTCATTCGATTCCTGTGAAATCCTACATGCAGCAGGATAATGCACGACCGAATGTTGCCTTTCCGGATACGGAAATTGTTCGATTGCTGCCCTGACCAGCACATTGTCCGGATCTCTCACCAATTGAAAATGTTTGGTCAATTGGGGCCAAGCAACTGGCTCGTCACAATATGCCAGTCACTATTCTTGATGAACTGTGGTATCATGTTGAAGCTGAATGGGCGTTTGTACCTGTACACGCCATCCAAGCTCTGTTTGACTCAATACCCAGGCTTATCAAGGCTGTTATTACGGCTAGAGGTGGTTGTTCTGGGTAATGATTTCTCAGGATCTATGCACCCAAATTGCGTGAAAATGTAATCCCATGTCACTTCTAGTATAATATATTTGTCCAATGAATAGCCGTTTATCATCTGAATTTGCTCTTGGAGTAGAAATTTTAATGTCCAGTAGTGTATTTCTCCAAGTGTTTTGTTATTATGCTTCATCTTCCCACCTCTCTATTTCCATATCCTCCTTCTCAACTCCCGCTGTTCATATCCTTCTCCTATTCTCCTCGTATCTTCTTGACCATTACCTTCTGCTTCCCTCCATCTCCACTGTCTCTGTCCTCCTTTCCATCTATGTTTAGTGATACGTATAATACACAGTAAAAAATTTAAAGTGGGTATTTATATCCATCTCATCCTTTCACTTCTTACCACCTGTTGATGTCGGAGGTTTGAGTCGTCCTTCGGACTTGGGTATGTGGTGTCCTTAGCATAAGAGAAAGCTGAAGTAGTAGGCCCTATATTAGTCTGGGTACCGATGTCCACAGCAGTTTAGTTCCTTTGGTTTACAGACATTTGAACATTTCAATTGTTCCTGTTCGCTTACACTGTCCCTCTTATTCCCCTCTGTCTCTTTTCTCCTCCTTTTCGCAACAGTGCAACTGTCACTCCTCCCTATCTATCAGTGACATCTCCTCGTCTTTCTCGATACTGTATCTCCTCAACATCTCTAGGCCAATTTCCTCTCCTCTTATCCTCCCATCTCCTCCTCCTTTCCAGCGACCTACCACCTCTCTCTCTATCTACCCCTTTTATCTTTCTCTAATCCTCTTACTGTTTATCTCATCCTCCACACCATCTATCATAACTAAGTACACTGACGCGAAAAGGTTACTACAGTTGGAAAAAAAATATCGATTTTGATCATATATCGGCAGCTGATACTTGGTGAATAGTACATGTACCGTTGACGGTTGCAACGCCATTCATCAAAAAGAAGCTTCCTGATTGCCATCTACGTTTATCCTTTAAGCTTACAGTAATAATGCCCATCAACATCTACATATGCATAGATACTCTGCAAATCACATTGCCGGCCGCGGTGGCCGAGGGGACTGAGGCGCTCCAGTCACGGTCTGCACGGCCACTACGGTCGGGGGTTCGAATCCCCCCTCGGGCATGGATATTTGTGCCGTCCTTAGTCTTAGCTAGTTCATAAGTAGTTTGTAAGCTTAGGGACTGATGACCCCGTAGTTAAGTCCCATCAGATTTACAAACATTTGAACATTTTTTTTTTTTTTTTTTTTTTTTTTTTTTTTTTTTTTTTTTTTTTTTTGCAAATCACATTGAAGTGCACGGAAGAGGGTTCATCAAACCACTTTTATGATATTTCTCTATAGTTCCACTCACTAATAGCTCGCGGGAAAAAGGAACATCTAAATCTTTCGGTTTTCGATCTGATTTCTCTTATATTATTATGATGGTAATGTCTCCCTATGTAGGTGGGCGCTAACAATGTATGTTCGCATTCTGAAAAGAAAGATAGTGACAGAAATTTCGCAAATTGATCTCGCCGCAACAAAAAACGTCTTTCTTTTAATAATTTTCATCCAACTCGTGCATCATTTCCGTGACATTCTCTCCTATATCGCGATAATACAAAACGAGCTGCCCTTTCTCTGAATTTTTTCTAAATTGTCCGTCAGTCCCACCTGGTGTGGATCCGATATTGCGCAACAATACTCTAAAATAGGACACACAAATGTAGTGTGGGAAGTTTCTTTAGTAGAACTGTTGTACCTTCTAAGAGTTCTGCCAATAAAACGTAATCTTTGTTTCGGCTTCCCTACAAAATTTTCTATGTGTTGTTTCAATGTTAATTGTTCGTAATTGTTACTCCTAGGTATTTAGTTGAATTTACGGCCTCTAGGTTTGACTGATTATCGTGTAACTTAAGTTTAACGGATTTATTTTAGTGGTCATATGGATGACTTCACACTTATTATTAAAGTTCGTCAATTTTAGCGTCATGTAGATATCTAAATCATTTTGTAGTTGCTTTTGATCTTGCGGTGACTTTACTAATGGATAAATGACAGCATCATCCACGAACAATCTAAGACCGATAATCAGATTGTCTAATAAATCGTTTATAAAAATAAATGTTCAAATGTCTGTAAATCTATCGGACCAAACTGCGGGGTCATCAGTCCGTAGCTGACAAACTACTTAAACCTAGGTAAACTAACCAACGGACAAACACACACATCCATGCCCCAGGGAGGACTCGAACCTCCACGGCGAGCAACCGCGCGCTCCGCAGCGAGGTGCTTTAGACCGCTCGGCCACTCCACCGCGGCTATAAAAATAAGGAACACTAGAGGCCCTATAACACTTCCTTGGGGAACGCAAGATATCACTTCTGATCTACTCGATGACTTACCGTCAATTACAACATACTGCGTCCTTTCTGACAGGAAATCACAAATCCAATCACACAACTGTGGCGATATTCCATAAGTATGCTTGTCAGGTACAGTGTCGAAAGCCTTTCGGAAATCTAGAAATACGGAATCTATTTTACATCCCTTATCGATAGCACTCATCACATCATGTGGGGAAAGAGCAAGCTGTTATTCACAAGAACGATACTTTCTGAATCCGTGTTGACAATCGGAAAATAGGTTGTTTTCTGCGTGGTACTTCATGATATTTGAGTATAAGTTCTAAAATCCTGCAGCACATGGACGTCAATGATACAGGCCTGTAATTTTGCGTATCACTCCTATTGCCTTTCTTGAATATTAAAATGACATGTGCAACCTTCCTTTCTTTGGGTACGCAACGTTCGCTAAGCGAGCGGTTGTATATAATACTTAAACATAGGGCTCTTGCATCAGCATACTCGGAAAGGAACCTAGTTGGTATAACACCTGGACCGGTAGACTATCTTTTGTTTAGTGATTTAAGTTGTTTTAATATTCCGGGGATATTACTTCCATATTACGTATGGTGTAAGCTGTTCGTGATAAGAATTCTGAAGTATTTGCTTCGTCTTCTCTAGTGAAGGAATTTCGGAAAGCTGTCTTAAGCAATTCTGCTTTAGCAGAACTGTCACTAGAATCACGGTCACTATCACGTAGTGAAGGTATTGTTTGTGTTTTGCCGCTAGTACACTTTACAAACGACCAGAATTTCTTAGGATTCTCTACGAAATTACTTGACAAGATTTTGTTGTGGTAACTAATGTAAGCTACTCTCATTGAAATTCGAGCTAAATTTCTAACTTTTGTAAGAGATTACCAGTCATGGGGATTTTTGTACGTTTAAATTTTGCGTGCTATTTCTTTGTTTTTGTAACAGTGATCTAACCTGTTTTGTGTACCACGGCGGGTGATCCCCCTCTTTTATTCAGTGTGAAATCAAAATGTGACGAAAATAATAACCACACTACAAAGACGTACTTACGCTTCCTACAGCCATCTGACTGACAAGAAGACCACAAAGATATCGGATTTTATAACTTTTGATATTTTTGGTACGTGAACTACAGAACGTAAATAACAATCAGCCAAAGCTATATCTCTCACAAATGACTATGAAATTTTGCAAAGTACACCAATAATTAAACAGCTGCAGCATCTGTCGGTGTAGCTCAGGTTGTAGCGTTCTGGCTTCACAATCATAGAGTCGGTGGTTCGAATGCCGCCATAACATACTTTTTTTTCGTTGTCTCAGAAATCAGTTATGTAAAACATTTTGTGATCTCTAATTCCATTCGTTTTGTCAGTTTTTGTTTATGTGTATGTACACGTGCTGAACACCTTGACACGTAAACCGATGGTTGAGTAAGTTAGCTGCTTGGAAAGCCATTAGTAGCTATGGAGATAACTTTCCGAAAACAGTGTCGTAGCTCTTCACAAACTAAACAATCAAAGACTACAGTAGTCAACTAATAGTGAAGCCATACTATTAAAAATTTAAGTTATCTGTTAAGCGACTGATTTATCAGATTATACTAGTGGATATTAATCTGTTAAGCGACTGATTTATCTGTCACCTGCTCCTCTATTTAGACTTTTATAGTCAACTACCTCGATTATTACTGTTTTTCATCCCACGGCTTTTTTCCTTATTTATTTTTGCTATTTCACTATGAGGCTCATTCATAGATACTTTGTGAGCAGCTGATTATTATTCATTGCATAATCTCTGCACTTAGCGTTTAGTCTCCTGCTAGCAGTTACATATATTAAGATACAATACTAAAATGTAAGTGTAAATTTTATCCCTTTATATGAACATCTCTTTTATTACAATCTATTTGTTTAAAAACTGCATCACTCAATGTAGTAGCTTTATAAACTTTTACTCTCATGTCGAATACTTTTATACTCATAATTTCAAATTTCTGTAACCGGCTTTCGTACGTTTCTTATCATTCACTGTACTACCAATGCACTTGTTTGCCTGTATAGAAACCAGAAGAGGAGCACTCAAGCGCCCGAAATCGGTCGTCAAAAATGTGTAGTTACAAGCAACTGGTTACTGTATTTTATGAATTAATTACCTGAACAGTTTCTGCCATGGATAAAATACTTCAAAGACAGTAGCGACATGATCATTTTGTGGCTAAAGCTCCTCCTTCTCGTGCTTGCTTCGTAACATGTAATAATCATATGTGCTTCAGCTTTCATGAAACACAATATTGTTCTTTTTATTCACCGCAGGATTCGGAGAAGTTTCTTCATCATAAATGAGAAGAAATCTGTTAAATGACATATTACGAACTTTAGTATTGTGATATATGACAGTTTTTGACGCTATAGTTATTTAGTTCGGCAAATGAACAGCAAAGGTAACATATAGCTGAAAATTACTTTCGAGACAGACACACTAAATCTAACATTTAATTTTAAGACATATGTTAATATCCCTGTTACTTTCCGTAAGTACTTTGTTGATATAAATAAAGATACCATGTTGTGTTGTTGTGGTCTTCAGTCCAGAGACTGGTTTGATACAGCTCTCCACCCTACTCTATCCTGAGCTAGCCTTTTCATCTCCTCATAAGAACGACAACCCACATCCACTTGAATCTGCTTACTATACGCGTCTCTTGGTCTCCCTCTGCGATTTTTACCACACACACTTCCCTCCAACGCTAAATTCACAATTCCTTGATGTCTAAGAATGTGTCCTACCAATCTATCCCTTCTTTTAGTCAAGGTATGCCAGAAATTTCTTTTCTCCCCAATTCGGTTCAGTACCTCCTCATTAGTTACACCATCCACCCACCTAATTCTCAGCATTCTTCTGTAGCACCACATTTCAAAAGCCTCTATCCTCTTTCTGTCCACACTGCTTATCGTCCATGTTTCACTCCCATACAAGGCAACACTCCATACAAATGCCTTCAGAAAGGACTTCCTTAGGCTTAAATCAATATTCGATGTTAACAAATTTCTCTTTTTCAAAAACGCCTTTCTCCCCATTGCCATTCTGCATTTTATATCCTCTGTACTGCGACCATCATTTGTTATTTTACTGCCCAAGTAACAAAACTCATCTACCTCCTTTATAAATAATACCATAAAAAACTGAATTATATCGTAATCCTAAAATTCATAATATATCATTTAAAAGAAAATAAAGAGAATTCCATTGATGATGGAGAAACTTCTCCGAGAGTTCTTTTGGTGAATAAAAAAAAAAAAAAAAAATGTGTTTGCCCAAGACAGAAGCACTTATCCTTACCAACAGTAACGGTAACTAAGCGGTGGCCGCACAGAAATTGTCATTTAGTATTTAGAGGTATACATACGATTATACAGTAGGTATAAAACGGACACCACATCTATAGTCGAACGGATGCCTCCAAAAGACAAGTGACAATTTCTGTGCCGATGCACAAATACGCCCCATCCACTACAGGCATACAGTTTAAGCTAAGCGTAAGAGGAAGTAATAAAGTATTCAAATGTTTGTAAATTTGTCGGACTTAACTAGTCTGGTCATCAGTCCCTAGGCTTACAAACTACTTATACTAACTTATGCTAAGGAAAACAAATACACCCATGCACGAGGGAAGACTCGAAACTCCGTGCAGCTAGGCGCTTTGGAATGCTCGACCACTTCACCGCGGGGTAATACGCAGGGGGAAACTAAAATCGTTGTGTGCGGCAAGTTGATAAATTGGGCAGGACAGGAAGCGTGTCTGGACAGTCTAATTTGTAAAGGCGGACGCTGGCCCTAAGTGATGAGTCTGTGATCTAATCCTGGTCCAGAACATGTACTCAATTTCGTCACTGTATCTATTTCATTGTCCTGTAAAATTCGAGATGGCTGAATATTTCGAATCATTCTATACTCGTTAATCACAGAATCGAACATGGCATGTGGTTATAACATTTATAGCACCACGGTAAAGCAAAGCAGTCAGCAGCCGGAAGATTGGTTTGAACACCACAGCGCTTCACTAGGCATGAATCTGTTTGGAGGTGGTATGCCGCTGCCTTCTTCAGACCTTCGAAATGACTTATCCAGTCACGTAAAGGGAGACGTACACTTCAACGTGGATTCCAAACCACAGTGCTTCTCGATATTTTTCACTTCAGCAACATTGACAGATGTGAAAGAAGTGGAAAGAGACACAAAAATCCTAAGACATTGGGATTCATAGTCTAGCACTCTACCACTGTGCTACCGAGCCACACCTAGCACCACGATATTCACAAAACAATGCACAACACTTGTTTCTACGTTTCTTTTCCTCTAAGTACCGTTTAAGCAGACGAAATGAAACATAGTTTTCGTTAGGAAAATGTACCACTCGTGGTAGGTACGTGCTTACATCGTGTATCTGATATACAGACTGTCATCGACAAAGTCTCGCTGTTTCTCGTCTATTTTCTTATTTTATGACACAGTACCTAGCATGAAATGTGCAGGTTATAAACTTCAGTGTGTTCATTTTTAATGACTGCAACTGTGATGGAAAATACATCAGTATGAGTGAATACTTCAAAATTATCAACTTCGTTCCTCATTCTATAAGAGATTACTTATTAACGCCGAAAGGTATACAAATGGAGCCAATCTGCAACGGGATATCATACCAAGTGTAACCAAGCGAGTTAGCGTAGTGGTAGCACAATGGACCCACATTTGTGAAGACAGCTGTTCAAATCCACCTCCGGCCCTCCAGAGTTTTCTGTGATTTTCATAAACCACTCCATGTTTGCATGGTTTCTTTTAAAGTGCACGCACGCTTTCAGATCCCAACCATACCCTGAAGTCCGACCGTGAATTATGCTTCCGGCGCACTTTTAAACCCTCAGTTTACGTCCTTTTATACTACGATGTTTCGTCATTAAAGGATGACTTACGCTAAAGTCATCGTTTTCGCACTATGGCATGGCCATTGATCAATTGCGGAATATCTAATTTGCATTTTTATACCTTGTACCGCTACGAATGTGCATGGAGTTCTAAACAAAATGACGAATTATTGTTCATAAACAGCGTAAACGGCAAACGTATATGTCTCTCACGATATAGTAACGAGAGACCCGTTACCAGTTGTTTAAATATGACGATAGGTTTCTGTTTTGCAGTTTATTTGGAAGGCAGTAATAGCAAAGGAATTTCGTTCGGATTTCAGTTTATGCCATTATTACGGTTATTATTATTGCTGGGATAAATTAGCGTTGAAAATAGCGCTCTCTCGCGGAAGAGCTGCAGGGATGCACTTTTGACGAATTGAATTCATAACAACATTTCCAGACTCATTATTCTCCAGGAGAGTGATGATAAATTGAATTTACAGAGCTAGAGACTCAGATTAAGCGGTGCTTGAGACGAAAATTCCATCAAAATGGGGGCCTATTCTCTTATAAACGTTTTCCATTTGTTTGAACCTCCATTAGCCCTTTTGCTGTTCTTAATTGTTTCTCAATGGACTGCTCGGTTCTCGGTTCTTAATGTACTCTTTTAATCTACTTCCCTTTGCAGTCCATTTCTTTTTATTTGCATTCTAATTGCATTTTATTTACAGAGTCCTTGGTGAATAATTCATGTCGTCTCGTACTACGTAATTCACTCATCTCCAGACGCCGTGTGTACCGCAGGCTTAAAACGCCGGGAGGAAAGTGAAAAGTTCTCCGCAACAAAACTTCGAAATCATCGAAACATACTAGTTCTGTGTTGCAGAACAACCCACAATACCCACAATGTTTCTTGCATTACGTTTGATCTCATAAGCACTTTGTGCTGTACAAAACTTCATTTTCTTACCAAGTTTCACTAAACTAAATTTCATCACACACTATATTATGCGCATACACTTTCGATGTTCTAGTCGATTAAGACCCAGTTTTTATATTTCTTGTTGTTTACTTTTATACATTCTTTGATGTAAATCATAAACTAATTCATAAATTGAAAGTTCATAGCAGAATAGTACAAAAATCGAAATATATGATTTTGGTTTTATTTTGCTACAAGAAACTATTCCTAACTTTTATTAAAATATTTCACATGTGTGTGTAAAGTACTTTTGGCAATGGAATTTTATGCACGTAACACAGTTTACCGAACTACTTTTATCAGTTTTTGTACAAAGTGACACCAGCATCTCTTCTTACTAGTAAGATCGTTTTCTTCCGATCAGAAGTGTGCAGATAATAATGATGTTCTACGCTATACAGTTTATCTTGCAGCATTTCGTTTTACAAGATGTCATAGTGTCTTCATATCCGCATCAACTAAGTGCTCTACAAGAGTTTCTAGGAACTGCCTTCTAAGCTATAGAATATTTGCTTCCAGTTAGTAGTACGTTACCTTTTATTGACCTTAAGATGCATGCTATGACATTGCATAACACAACAATAAGCTATATGTTTGCCTTCGTCCTTACTCTGTAAAATTACTACCAACTTGTCTAGGTTGTCTACAGCTGCTTTCTTAGCGTTTTTATCGAAATAATTTGATATTTTCATTGGTGCCGTCACTGAATTTTGTATCATGCTGCAAAGTGCTTTTCACATTTACGCGTTTCCCTTTAGAATATATAATGAAGTTAAATGTCCTTTGTAAAAGCAATTTCTTGTGCAATTTATGACTTCCCGTGGTCTGCAGTAGTTTTATTGGTATGGTTCCGATCAGTGTCATGTTTCTCTTCATTAGCATGTGTCCTAGCTCGTAAGATATGAAGAGTTTGTCATAAGTGGTGTTATTTCCTTTACATCATAAAACAAGTAAGCTGCAACCCTTAGATCTTGCCTGTTTTCGGAGTAACAACCTGGTTTATTCCATACCTAACGTGTTTCATTGTCGTGAAGCACCCAAAACTTCCACGTTTTGCCGTTTTACTAGACATCAATTGACTGAAATAATAGTTTCCTCTAACTTAGACAAATTTTTCGTCTACTGTAATAAACATATTTGGATTGTATGATTTAGGTAATTTCTGTACCCATTTCTCCAACAAAACATTTATAGGTGCAAACTTTCATTGAGCACGTCTCTGTAGTCATCTTATCTTCATGAAATAGAACGAACATTGCCATCTTTGAGATAGTTTTAGTCACTCTAGAGCTATTAAAAATGAGAGATATTGGTACTCATCTCATAAACTTTCAGAAGACTCATCATGTGACTCATATTCTTGTATCAGGAGAGATGGCGTAGTGGTGACACACTGGATTCGCATTTCATTTGGGGGAACGGCGGTTCAAATCTGCCTCCAGTCGTTTTGATTTCGTACTCCGTACTTTCCATAAATCACTACAGGAACATGATGGGATTGCTCCTTTGAAAGGACACGGCTCATTTTCTTCCCATCCTTAGCAAAGAAGAAGCCTAGATTTGTTCCGTCTCTAAATGCCGCGATGTCGATAGAAAGTTAAACCCTAATCTTATTCTTCTTTGGTAAAAACTCCTACTTATAACAACAGACTTATGTAAGTATGTAGTTCAAAATGTTCAAATGTTCGTAGAGCTTATGGGAGTTAACTACGGGCTCATCAGTCCCTAAACTTACAAATTACTTATGAACTAGCTTATACTAAAGACGGCACAAAAATCCATTTCCGATGGGAGATTCGAACCCCCGACCGCAGCGGCCGTTCAGACCATGACTGGCGCACCACAGACCTCTCGGCCACTGCGGCCGGCTGTACTTCAAGGACATCAAATTGTTTCAATTACTTGTATACAGGGTGAATCACCTAACACTTGCACCACAGATATTGCGGAAACGGGAAGTGCGATTGACGTGCGGTTTTTACAGAATAGATTGGTAGTAAAGGACCCGTATTGTTAGCCAATAAACAGATTGTAAAATACCTAGAATGTGTATTTTTATGGAAACATACAGTGTTTCAAATGGAACAATGGTTGTTTCTATAATGCAATGGAATTTTTTACACCAGCTGTGTACAAATAATTTTGATTGACATTTTTATCACGTTTAGTTTGGGAGCTACTACCATTCAAAGTTTTGGAGGCGGAGGCTACGACAGCGTAGCTAAGTGGCTGGTGGTCATGAGACAGGGGCTAGCCACTCGGCCAGTCAGCTACGCTATCGCAGCCTTCATCCCCGAAACTAATGAAATAAACGTATTAAAAATGTAATTCAGTATTCTTTGTACACAGCTGGTGTCAAAAATTCCAGTGCATGTTAGAAACAACCGTTGTTACATTTAAAAAACTGTATGTTTGCATAAAAGTACACTTTATAAGTAATATTACAATCTGTTTGTTGGCTAAAAATACAAACCCAAACCAGGCATCAATCGCAGTTTCCGTTTCCGCAATATTTGCGGTGCAAATGTTAGGTGATTCAGCATGTATAATCGCACTCCTTAAGAACTAGAATGTGTGAGTGTAATGTTTGTAATCGTTGGAGGAAGGATACACTTGAAGTCTGAGTAGTCGTTTGTATTGTATGGAGTGTAGGACCTAGTAGGTCCTGTAGTAAGGTACTGATTGTTGTCCTAGATAAGGTAGGGATCCTTTCTCCCATCCAATTTATTTGTGTTTCCACATCATAATATCCTAATGTTAACCTTCTCTGTTCTGGCGTAGCATCTGTACTTTTTATTAAAATTTCACTTGTATCCGAAACATGATTTTCATCCTACAAAACAACTTAATCACTATATGTACTACCACGCGCAAAAATATCCGAACGACCTGAATAGTGTTTCGCCTGATGTGCATGCAACACAACTAACGTACGTGTCTTGCGGATGCTCTACTCGCTCCGCAGGGTATAGTCGTTCGACTATTCATAATGGATCCACTGCAGACAACTGCTCTTTATGACAGTCACTCCAGTTGTAAATTAACACCACGATTTTGCAAATACAAGGAAACACGTTATTAAATTCTTAACGTTTATTAAATCCAATTTATTACAATGACATATCTTAAGAATTATCACACTTATTACAGTCTGATATAACAAACTCCGGCACATAAAACATTAATTAATCCTTAAACAACATTTAATATTGTTATAAACAACAGATTTTACTATAGTATCGGAAATCCTAAAGAACTTAATAATCACCGTTATGTCCCTAATCACAAGTTCCCAGACTCAGTGCTGTGTGGGACTGACATACGAGGCTGCTCCTGTCGAAGGTTCGAGTACTTCCTCGGTCAGGGGTGTGTGTTTTGTCCTTAGATTAGATTAAGTAGTTCTAAGCCTAGGGACTGATAACCACAGTAGTTTGGTCCCATAGATTTACAAACATTTGATTTTGAGTCACATACCCGGTATCTAAATGGAAGATAACTAAGTGAAGTCAGATGTTAGTAGTCTAATTATTTCACCAGCAGCGGGATGTTTGAATCTGTAATCAGGATATAATTACGTTATGCGTCACCGGGACTCGAACCCCGAACCTACCGGTGTCCTTTCTAAGCACGAATGGACGTAAAACCTGAAATGTTAACTCAACAGGAATGACGATGCGTGCGTGTCTGACTAGTAACAACAGCTCATATCGTTGTTATAATAATAATAATAATAATAATAATAATAATAATAATAATAATAATAATAATAATAATAATTTCGTGTGGCTCAGAGTCATGGTGTAAGTCATCCAACTGTGAGCCACTTCAGAGACTTGCATGTCCCTAACCTGCCCCAATTATCCAACCGGGAAAGGCGACCTACAGTTTATCGTGGAATCCAAACCACGTGTAGTTTATGACACACATTGTTGAGACGTGAATGCTGGGTTAAAACACAGATTGAAAAAATCGGTGATCTGACTAGGTTTTGAACCCGCGACCCTTCAGTTACCATTCAAGCGCTTTACCCAAACACCACCGCAACACCTTAGCTTGCGTACATAAGGCACGAAGAGACATTCAGATAATTTTTGTTAGTCTTCCAGTGTGCGCTATCTAGGGCGTCAAATGAAATTATGAATATTTTGTGCTGGACCTGGATTCGAATCCATATACGTGCCTTTCGTGGAGACGTAGAGGAGTCGGCAGTCTTTGAAAAAGCAACGAAATGATTCAACTATATGATTCCGAGAGGGTCGAGTGAGAAAAAGAGGAGATCCGAATTAGTATCCTAGTCCAGCACCAAAATTTTTAACGTCTCAAGTTAAATTCAATACGAGACACGTGACCTTAAAGGACAAGTGGTTTATAAAATAAAATAAAGTTTTGTAATATAAGAAAAGCTTTCGAGCGACAGAGTTACTCATTGCCATGTATTCTACCTGTTACTGGCAACGATAAATCGGCTCTGTCAAAGTTGGTAGCGAAATAATTCGGTTTAATGCGGATTGTTAACTACGGTGCAACCTGACGTTCTTCACTTGGTGTTACCGGCGGTGAAGTAGACAGTTAAAAATATACACATGTCAGACCCTCTCCTTGTTAGTCCCGTCAGCTGAAGCAGTATGATGTAGTGAAGACTGTTAACCTCTGCTCTTTCTTACCGGAAAGTAGGGCATTGGATTATTTGGCTCCATAACAACACTACAACACTTATTGCGCGTGTATGCAATGCATAAGGATTCGAGAATTTACTTGTACTGCGGCTTACATTTGAGTATATGCTTGACCTAAACTGCAACTTCATTGTTTGTTTTACTTGATTTTTGTACTCACTGAAATAAAATTGCCTGACCTTCCAGGACGAGACCTTTCTCTCGTCCTTACCTCCTGGTAGATTTACTTTCTAACCAGAGAAATAAACCCGTTAATTGATTCACAAACGACTAGTTCACGCTGTTAAGAAATTTCCTCTTAAAACGTGCTTAAATTTCGTGTGACTCATTGGCCTGGTGCAAGTCTTTCGACTGCACGCCACTTCGGCGACTTACGTGTCCCTAGCCTACCCCAGTTATCCAACCGGGGAAGTGGGACCTACAGCTTATCGTGAAATCCGAACCATTTGTCGTTTCTGGCGACTCCTCACATCGTTAAGAGATGAAGGCCGGAATAAAACGCAGACTTAAAACAAATCCGAGTCCCGACTGGGTATCGAACTCGGGACCCTTGGGCTTGTAGTCAAACGCTTTACCCCGAGACTACCGGGCCAGACATATCACTTTTCTCAAATTTCCTTAATAAGAAAAGCTCGTTGTCAGGGTAGGATGAGGTGTGGGCCAGATTAATCTTTTCGTCTTATAGCATAAGTATTTTGCCGTAAGAAGTATCATAAGTTGTGTTTCTGTAGCTATGGAAATCATCAACTGAAATATAGACCATAAAGTGCGGTACAGATAAAAATGCAAAACGATTATCAACCGAAGGCAGAGCTAATGCTCAAACTGAGGTGTATTTTTTTCCTTGCCTTCCTCAACCGAGTATCGCAAGGCGTATGCAAAAAGGAATAATGTGTTATGAATACTTGGAACGCTACATTTACGTTGACTCTTCAAAAAAGAATACTTTGTTTACAACGAATTAAAATTAGTAGGCATGACGGGATTTAGTCGATTTATGACAGATTACCAACTTACCTTCTTACTCACTAGTCAAAGCTTCGATTCGAATACACTCGCCTTACTGTCTGGTATAATGTCATACGTGAGGTAACACACTTTCTTAAGAAGATACGATAGCCGGGACAATCTAAATTTTACTTTTAATCTCAGAAACACTGTCAGTATTACTACGTATGAAATTTAGAGACAAAATTCATTTCCACGATATTCGTAATAATACTAGGAACTTGTTTATGAAAGCTTTTTCAGAGCAAGTAGTTGGGAATGAATTTGACTTCTGAGGCAAAGAAAGTGTTTCCACATCGTATGGCACTTGCTTCCTCTTGCCTTGTCGATAGGTGCTTACCTGCGAAACGACACAACTCAAGAGCTTTGATAAATGTATTCTTGCACTTTATGAAGAGGGATACAGTATCAGCGCCATTTCCCGTATTCTAGGATACAGCAAATCCACGATACACCTGTGGGTGAAGAGGATGGCAGATGAAGGCCATGTTAACAGTCATCGTCGCCCCGGACGTCCACGCACTATGACAAAGGAGCAAGACAATGATATACTCCGCTGCAGTGATGAAGACCCATTCCGCACCAGCACCGAAATTAGGAACGGTCTACAACTACCTGTAAGTAGATAGACCATCTACCGTAGTCTCAACGAGGAAGGAAGATATGGACAAAAATCGGCGATAAAGGAAATTTTGACAGAACAACATAAGACTGGCAGATTAAACTTCGTACTGGCATCTGGCATATGTAAGCAAACCAATTTCATTCTGGGAGCAGAGAAGGTATTTTTCACAGCACCAAAGGGTTCTGTCCATGTGTTTCGCCCAACTGGATCGAGATTCGACAGAAAATATGTCCATCAGAGGCAAAGGTGTGGCCGATCTGCTGTCACAGTTTGGGGATGGATGTCGGCAAATGGTTGCGGCATTCTGTGGGAACTGGACCGTCCGCCTACCAGTAGTTACTACTGTGAAATACTAGATAACATAATGCTTCCTTCTGTTCTTGAGACGTTTCCGGAAGGCAGAATAATATTCCAACATGACCGTTCCCCGGACTACACCGCAAATTGTGTGAAACAGTGGTTTCTAGTGAACGGAGACGTTGATGTGTAGGACTGGCCTCCCAAAGATGCTGACCTCAATCCCATACAGCACGCGTGGGCAGAGATGGAGAAGATTATTAGCAGCCGAAGACCTACGCCAGCAACGAAGGCAGCGCTATCTGAAGCAGTTCAGGATGCATGGGAAGAGCTGTCGCAGAATAGTGGGTTTGTAAGAAAACTAGTTACCTCTGTTCCCCGGCGGCTAAGTGCAGTTGTAGAGGAGAATGGAAACTGGACACGATACTAAATTATGTTGTCATCAGAGTCAAAGCTTTGTTTATATTAAATGGAAGTGACTTATTTTCTCGATTATTTTTCTTGAAGATTTACATTACTTCAAAGAAAAGAAAAATAATTTTGTGTTAATTTCAACCCTTCTGTAATAAAGTATTACATCTTAAATTATTACACGAACTTTAAGAAAAACCAAAACCAGCATGAAAATTAAGAAGGCTTATGTCGTCGATGCCAATGAAGGCATCAAAGAAAGAACTATTTACTTTTTATTATTAAGTGAAGAAGGCATTTTATTTATTACTGTTCAATTTATTTAGATGTGGGCAGGGTACCAGTAAGGATAAAATCATAAGAGAGGTGTCATTTTTAAAAGTGTTGAAAGGCCAGCTGGTAGACGCAAACTCGACCGTTTGGGTCCACTACATCCCCATATTTACTAACCTGCAGTCGAATATAACTCAGTGGTCAAAGCCTACTGTAATTTCATCTTAAAGCCCATTAAAACCTCTAAGTAACGCTTTTAGAGTAGACCCTGTTCATATTAACTTGGCGTCCAATACACCTGTTCATCGACTTTGTTGAGTATCACGTAAAATTTACGAAACCAGAAAAGGAGGATTAGGATTTAATATCCTGTCGACGTCGTGGTTGTTTGAAATGGAGCCCAAGCTGGGATTGTTTCGTTAAAAATGTGGAAGGAAATTGGCTATGCTTTTGAAAAGGAACCATGTTGCCATTTGCCTAGAATAATTTCAGGAAATCACTTGAAAAACAGAAGGACAAACAGACATGGAAACTATACACTTTCGCCATTGTATCACTGAGCAGTCAAAATTCAAATAGTCGAAAACGAAAAGTGAAATACCGATTTTAATACTAATTATACCTGTAGCCAACAGAAACTTACATGATACGAAGTTAAAAGTCATTTCTACACGTTGCCGTTAAGAGTGATGTTGCCTTTCTATTGAGCACTGAAATCTCCAATAATGATTACTGAATCGAAGTTTTAAAATAATACCAACTTCTGGCCTGTGTACCGATCCGATTTTATGGTAGAAATGACACATAACAGTAGTAAGATTTCGTGAAATATATAGACGTTTCGGTTAAATGGTTTATTTGCAGTAACCTCGTACAACGCTAAACTACAATGTCACAACATCTAGTTTTACGATCTGGTCAGCAGTGGAAATCAAAACATCTTAGTAATAAAGTCTGTAAATAACTTTGCTACTTGCATTCGTTATTTCGCTTTCTTTATCTGTAAGAGAAGCTTCCTCGTCACCTTCTTATCACATAATCCTATGAAGTCCTTAAGTTTTTATTTCCTTAATTCCCAGAATCTATGACGAGGTAAAGAGAGGCAGAAAGGAAGAGGAGACGGTGAGAGAGAGAAAGGAAGAAGAGAGGGAAGACAGGATGAAAGGAAGTATAGGACGGACATGATTGCGGGATAGGCAGAGGGAAGAGGAGGAGCTGGAGGAGGTAGAAGGGGACGAAGAGACAGAGGCAGATCGTAAGTGAGAGAGAGAGAGAGAGAGAGAGAGAGAGAGAGAGAATGGGGAATGGTAGACAGAATTCAGAAAGCAAATGCTTTTCTCAAGGGCAACAGGGTATTTGACTGTTCTCTGGTAATCATCTTAAATTGGTGATCATGTCTTCTTACGCTCATAACATGAGCTGCGGTGGAATGGCCAAGCGCTCTAAGGCCTTGCTGCGGAGCGCGCGGTTGCTCCTCGTCGAAAATAGCGTCGCCCCTCGGGCATGTGTGTGTGTGTGTGTGTGTGTGTGTGTGTGTGTGGTGTTGTCCTTACATTACGTTAGTTTAACCAGTTTTTAAGCCTAGACTGATAACCGCGGCAGTTCAGTCCCAAATATTTACAAACATTTGAACACTTCATAATATGACTGTTTTTCCTCGTCAATTGCAGTATTCTTTAAAAACAAACGGAAATGGAATTAAAATATAATTTGAAATCCAGCTAAAACGCTTCTTTTGAGTCATGTGATGCCTGTAAACTCAGCCCACATGGTGTGCTCCTACTGTTGTAACATGCCGGCCGCGGTGGCCGAGGAGACTGAGGCGCTCCAGTCACAGTCTGCACGGCCACAACGGTCGGGAGTTTGAATCCCCCCTCGGGAATGGATATTTATGCCGTCCTTAGTATAAGGTAGTAGATAAGTAGTTTGTAAGTTTAGGGACTGGTGACCCCGTAGTTAAGTCCCATAAGCTTAACAAACAAACAACTGTTGTAACATTCACTAACAGTGGTATATTGTCTGTGCATTCGTATTTTGGGAAAAGGTCTACAAATATTGCGTAGTGCAATTATAAAAATAAATCTATAAAAATCTAGAAAATATGATTTTGCATGTTCCAAGCAATGATGAAGGCATAAAATGTAGTTTATTCTCCCTCGTAGAGATCCTAACCAGATAGCGGTCACTTGGTGTGTTTAATTTTAGGAGGATTACTTTGATGTAAGTAAACACTCCGTACAACAATTATTATTCTATTAGTTCACAACCGGTATTAAGAATCATGCTCTGCAGCCGCAAAAATGTATAGTTTTTTTTGGGACTTAACTACGGGGTCATCAGTCCCTAAACTTAAAAACTACTTATGAACTAGCTAGAACTAAGGACGGCACAAATATCCATGCCCGAGGGCGGATTCGAACCCACGACCGTAGTGGCCGTGCAGACCGTGACTGGAGCGCCTCAGTCCCCTCGGCCACCGCGGCCAGCAGTTGTATAGTATTATTGTGTACACATCAGTGAACTGATGTTTACATTTGTGAAACAGGTGTTCACGATATATTTGTATTTTAAGTCGTTTACAAACGTAGTTGGTGAAAGTACAATTTTCATTATGGTTGTCTTTTCAATATTTACTTCGGTGAGGCAGTGTTTCGGTATATGATAAAGACATCACCAATTTGTCTCAAAAACGCCTTTTTAGCGCATATACTGAAACCAACTGGATTTGAACACGGAATGCAAAATTTGTGAACGATACTGGAACCGCATCGCTACCAAGCTTATGTGGAACTGATTAAGTCTATTCGAAACTTCGACATTTTTTCTTGGAATATTTTAATTTTGGCACGCAAGCCAAGATAGTTATCCTTTTAATTTCATTCTTCTTTAGCGTAACAAGTTCCGATTTAACTTGACAAATTTCTTTTTAACCAAACAGCACGAGAAAAATGCATAGTAATTTGTGGAAAGTGGCTAGCGCACAAGATTAAATTGCGTATACACATGAATTAATCGGAATCGGAAATGTAACTACGTAGTAGCGCACTTACCGTGTAATTTTTGCAGTGGCTTTTATAACAGAGTTAATTTAAATGTGAAATGCATTTGGTAGAAAAACGAAGACTTAATCTAAGACGCAATCCATATTTACACACGTTTATGGTGTGTAATAATTTGTATCTTTGGACTAGAATCAGTCTGTTGACATAAACAAATATACGTATATTACACTTTAAATGCAACTTTCACCTTTCTTACTTACGGTACGTAAAAATCTGGATTGTTGTCGAGAAACTAAGATACCTTAAGCGCATCAACTTTCGGAAGATTTTTTCACTATCAGACCTCACATAATTTTCTCCCTTCTTACAAAAAAGTTATAAACGCGTTTTCCATCACAAGTAACTTAATTGTACACAGAAAAAGTCAGGAAAAATTTAGTAACCTTCGCTAACACTGCTCTAACACGCATATGGCTTCTTCTTCCTCGTGTTGTGTGAAATCACCAGAGCTTAAGCCAATAACAGAGCGTTTTTGATCACGTGACCTAAACTTGAAATTTAATTATATTTATGGTATAATTTCCAAATAGTAACAAATGTTTTGTAAGAACAACGACGGAAAATTCTATTTGAACATTACAATCATCCAGATTGAAAACAATTAGAACCCAATTTTAAACATAGCATAATAGCCTACTGCCACATTCCAGATTTGGTAACCCATTTCAATGTGTAAGTAGGAAAAGGGGAACAAAATATTATGTTCTCATTAGACTGATGTATTTTCTCGGTACGTCTATGTTAGCAAGAATACTTTTGCTTAATGTCCCATTCATTTCATACCAGACTGAGCTACAGTAAAGTGTAGCCAGGTTTACCTAATTGACATGAAAATTTCGAATGTTGGTAAGGAAACAAAATTAGAAGATGTAAGGATGGTGAAATTAATAAAATATTTCGAAATGAAACATAAATCATTTTTTTCCGTAAGACCTATGATTGTAAAATCGCTCCTACACAGATATTAAATGCCAAATGAGTAATTAACCCTTTAACTATAGTGAATTTCTACAGACGTTCATTGTAATCGGACCTTGAAGAAGGTAGACTGCTGTAAAAGCTAGGGAAAATAAGTCCCCTATGATGAACTTCCATCTCTAATGACCACTCTGTCGACGGGACGTTAAACGCTAATCTTCCTTCTTGTTTTCGCGTGAACTGGTGCAGTCCTCTGGAGGTAAAGACTTTCCAAGGCAATTTCAAAAACAGTCCACCTCTGCAAGGCCATATTATTGTGGTATTTTAAGAAGTCAGCAGTTGTTACAGAGCTAAACGTCGCTCTCTGCGTGACATTCAAGTAAAAGCCGATAAACAACTGCATCGGGTGACCATTTGATAAATACAGGACTTACTTTAAGGTGTTAATATCACTTCTCACTCTAAAACAAAATGAAAATGATCGCTTTCCAGTGAGTTAGTCACCGAAAGTGACATCTTTCCAACATTTCAGCGTATTGTAACAATTACACATCGATAATTATTGTCCGCGGTGGGCGTCAGACTAGAACTACGAACAAACTATACCTACTGCGAGATACTATACAGTAATCCCATCTCACGCACTCTTAGGGCAACCTCTCCGTTTCTGGGAGACTGGAAACTGGAGAGTTCATTCATCAGATGCTTTTCACTTTTATTTAAACAGCATCACTAGCAGTTACACTGTAATCTTTACGAGTAGACCATACTTACGGTCCCTTTCGATTTTATAGAATGAATTACATATTCTAAACAGTACTTTCGCGACTTTTTTTTCTTGTCTCAAATTCTTATCACAAATGCTTCTCCTGTCACTTATAAGCTTGAATCGAATTATCATTGAAATTGTTCAGATGCTTAATTTTTTCGCGGATGATCTATTTTTCAATCACTGGAAAAGATTTATTTGCACGGTTCGTCTGATTGGAAACTATGTGCTCGAAACTTATGAAATATGTTTGTGAAGTTTGCATTTTGTAATCCGGGTAATTCTATCTTTACATTTCTGCAGTTATGTGTTAGAGGTGGTGCCAACGAAAAAATTCATAAGGAAAATAGTATTCAGGTATATAACATTAAAAAGTATTGTGCAGAAAATGTTAATAACGTCTCGTGATGCTATAGTTAAAGAAGTCGATGAAGACTTATTCTTCTACGGTGGGTATATCTCTTCTCAGTCAACACAGTGGCAGGCTGCGCGCCGCGCCTTCGAAGCCGCTATCTCCGTCAGCGCTGAGGCAGCGCGAGGAACACAGACGCCCAGCAAACGTATTCTGCCTGTCGCTAGTCTAATGGAGAATTGGCAAAATAGCAGAGTACGCTTGGCAACTCTGTGAGCGGGGAGTTACTTCCTGGTAAGCACAGAATTAAGCTGATAAATTCACTTGATTTTTCATGTCATTTCCGTTCAATAATCTGAGTGATTTTCACTTAAGGTGTGACATAAAGTTATTAATTCATGTTTTTGGGTCCAGGAAATTCGTTCCACACGAAAATTGCAACCAATCTCTTCTTTTAAAGTTACGCCTGATCTGGTCTCCTAACTTGTCGGCCAGTAAGGAGGAACCAACTACCCGAAGTCTTCGCTAGCCTTCGGGTAACGTAGTCGCCTGCGAAACGAACGTGCTGTTAACTTTCGATGCCAATCGTGGTGAGAGCAAATATTTTTAGCTCATCAGAGCTACAGGTATCCAGATTGAAAATCAATAGGAAATTCTTAACAAAACTACTCAGTCAAAAGGTGTTTAGCTGTTTCCAGGACGGCATTCTCTCATATACTCTGAAAGTGACTTACAATGCTCAGGTGGTTTACCGATTCCGTGCGTGTAGAAACCAATTCCTTTCGAGTTAAAGCTGTCGCCGAACCATGTTGAAGTCAATTTGTCGAGAAATACATTTTCTTGACGGTTGGACAACTACTTCCAAAAATGAGTAAAAAGTCTTAACATGATACTAGTATAATTTCTGTGTCAGATGCTTGCTTATAGTTAATTATTTAATTGAGCACCAAAAAGGTCTTAACTGCGTCTAATCGATATGCAAAGTGCAGTTTCCGTTACATTGACGTAGTAGTCTGGTGGATCGGTTGTAATGTATAATCTGTCATGTGTGCGTTCGATTGCACCCTATAGGTGTATATTTTTAACTTGCACGATCATGTCTACTTCACCTCTTGTAACACCAAGTGAAGAACGTCAAGTTGCGCCGTAGTTAACAATCCGTATTAAACCTAATTATTTCGCCATCAGCTCGGACACAGCCGATTTATCGTTGCCAGTAACAGGCAGAATACACGGCAACCAGTAATTCTGTCGCTCGAAAGCTTTTGTTATATTACAAAACTTTATTCTATTTTATAAACCAATGGTCCTTTAAGGTCATGTGTCTCGTACTGAATTTAACATGATACGTTAAAAATTATGGTGCTGGATTGTAATTCGGATCTCCTCTTTCTCGCACTCGACCCTCTCGGAATCATATAGTTGAATCATTTCGTTGCTTTTTCAAAGACTGCCGACTCCTCTAGGTCTCCACGAAAGGCACGTATATGGATTCGAATCCAGGTCCAGCACAAAATATTCATAATTTCATTTGACGCCCTAGATAAGCACACTGGACTACTAACAAAAATTATTTGAATGTCTCTTCGTGCCTTATGTACGCAAGCGCAGGTGTTGCGGTGGTGTTGGGGTAAAGCGCTTGAATGGTAACTGAAGGGTCGCGGGTTCAAAACCTAGTCAGATCACCGATTTTTTCAATCTGTGTTTTAACCCAGCATTCACGTCTCAACAATGTGTGTCATAAACTACACGTGGTTTGGATTCCACGTTAAACTGTAGGTCGCCTTTCCCGGTTGGATAATTGGGGCAGGTTAGGGACATGCAAGTCTCTGAAGTGGCGCACAGTTGGATGACTTACACCATGACTCTGAGCCACACGAAATTATTATTATTATTATTATTATTATTATTATTATTATTATAACAACGATATGAGCTGTTGTTACTAGTCAGACACGCACGCATCGTCATTCCTGTTGAGTTAACATTTGAGATTTTACGTCCATTCGTGCTTAGAAAGGACACCGGTAGGTTCGGGGTTCGAGTCCCGGTGACGCATGACGTAATTATATCCTGATTACAGAATCAAACGTCCCGCTGCTGGTGAAATAATTAGACTACTAACATCTGACTTCACTTAGTTATCTTCCATTTAGATACCGGGTATGTGACTCAAAATCAAATGTTTGTAAATCTATGGGACCAAACTACTGTGGTTATCAGTCCCTAGGCTTAGAACTACTTAATCTAATCTAAGGACAAAACACACACCCCTGACCGAGGAAGTACTCGAACCTTCGACAGGAGCAGCCTCGTATGTCAGTCCCACACAGCACTGAGTCTGGGAACTTGTGATTAGGGACATAACGGTGATTATTAAGTTCCTGGTTCAGTAAAAAAAAAATAAGTAAATAAATAAAAATATTTTAAGTATTGGCATTTTATATGATTTGATTTGCCCGTTCTGATATTTGTGAGGGAATCTCGAATATTTCACACATCTTTATAATTCGTCAGCTGTGACAATCTTAGGCATAATCAGGTATCTATAAGACATGAATGCATTGCTTGGTTAGCTACAGCTACAGGTGGTTGGTTTGATTCCAGAACAAGGTGTTTGTCATATCAAGTTCAAAGATGTGTACAAATGTTAGTTCAGGTATGAATGCGGAGAAAATGTTGGTGATACGCAGTTCCATAGTGCGTTTTCTGCTGTTAATTGAGTTTTTATTATATGGTTAGTTCTACAATCGGTTAATAAAAATCCGCTCGCCAGTGGAACGACGTTCCACAATTGTGAGAAAACGATTTAGAGAACAAAAGTACTTCGAATTTCTACAGCACTTTAGGATTTCCGATACTATAGTAAAATCTGTTGTTTATAACAATATTAAATGTTGTTTAAGGATTAATTAATGTTTTATGTGCCGGAGTTTGTTATATCAGACTGTAATAAGTGTGACAGTTCTTAAGATATGTCATTGTAATAAATTGGATTTAATAAACGTTAAGGACTTAATAACGTGTTTCCTTGTATTTGCAAAATCGTGGTGTTAATTTAGAACTGGAATGATTGCCATAAAAAGCTGTTGTCTGCAGTGGATCCATTTTGAATAGTCGAACGACTATACCGCGGAGCGAGCAGAGCACCCGCAAGACCGTACGTTAGTTGGGTTGCGTGCACATCAGGCGAAACGCAATTCAGGTCGTTCGGATATTTTTGCGCATGGTAGTACATCAGTATGTCTGCTACCTCATCATCTAGCTTGGAGGCCATGATCTTGACGAAACCAAAATTGAAGAAATTTGAATTACTTTTCAAAATAATTCACTTACAACAAAAAATTACTGGTACTCACCCTTTACTCTTCCCTAGGAATAAAATTTCCTTTGTTAAAAAGGAAAGAAGGAGTCTTAGGGTTTAACGTCCCGTCGAGAGCATGGTCATTTTGTTAAAACCAGAAATGACTTCACATACTTGTACAGGCACACTTACTCCATTGAAATTGAATATTTTCAGACTGTCCTGAAACAATATATATAATACAGAGGGTATGAAAAGGTCCAAACAGCTTGAGAAGACTATTTTAACTTATGCTTCGGTAAAGATCAAATATAATTTTTATTTCGTGATATGCTTCACTAAGGAGAATGTAATTTCAATGAAAGTAAATAAAATGATTGTAGGCATTGGGTCGCAGTCCTATGCCCAGAAATATTTTACTGACTTTGCCAGCGGCCGTGGAAGCCGTTGTTTACATTCGTTTATAATTACGCTAATGAAGGTAACTTACTAAAATGAAAATTTTCAGTATTATATGGATTCAAAAATTATTATATGTCAAGATAGACCCGAACACATCATTAGGTTATTCAGGTAATTTATAAACGATTTAGAATATTTTTGCAATGGTATAATGTGTAAAGGATATTATTTAGCTACTGCTCACGTTATCAAACAATTAATGGAAATAGCATATTTTCGCTTGGATGTGTCCAAATTCAGTTTTCCTTGCTTAATCAGTGCTCATGACGTCATAATTATGATCTGAACTCTCTGCCATACCGTGGTGTAATTTTAAAGGTACAAAGTGCAATTCGAATAGAATTTATAGCAAACAACCAATAAATTTAAAGAGCACTACAGATTTGGAATTTCTACGTTATGAACAGTGAAAACGTAGTAGGGAAAAACTTTCTTCCTTTCATTATTTTAAAACAAAATGTGAAGTTCGTAGGTATTAGCTGTTATTTTCGAGTTATAGTATGAGGCAAGTTGCCATATTTGAGCACCTCCCGCCAGACCAACCATTCATCTTACCCAAGCACTACTGACGTAATGACCTTGTCCATTATCTTCCTTAACGGCGACATTTCGCCGATTGCTGTTGGATATCGACCATGGTCTCCCTTTTTTGAACCTTGAGTGGAAGTTTCGCACGCTCCCGCCGCAAGCCACTGCTTTCATGCCATTCGATTCCAGTAACTGCACAAGTTCTAAGTAACCCCCCCGTTCCCAATAATTTACTCCTGCTGACCTCACTATTTAAAAAAGTTTATCTCAAACAATATTGTCAACAGATTTCTCCAAATCTAAAGAAGCAAGAGAAGTAACTTTCCCTTTCCTTATTCTGTCTTCTAAGATAAATCGTAAGGAGACTATTGCCTACCGTGTTCTTAAATTTCCCCTAAACCTAATCTGATATTCCCCGAGGTCTCCTTCGACCAGTTTTTTCATTCGTCTGTATATAATTCCTGTTAGTATTTTGCAACCATAACTTATTAAACTGAAGGTTCTGTTATTTTCACACCTGTCTGCGCCTACTTTCTTTGGAATCGAGATTATAACATTTTTCTTAAGGTCAGTGGTTTTTTTACCTGTCTCATGCATCTTACACAAAAGGTGATATAGTTTTGCCATGCCTGGCGCTCCCAGAGTTTCAGTAACTCTGAGGGAATGTCATCTACTCCAGGGGCCTTGTTTCGACTTAGAGCTTTTCAGTGCGATGTCAAAATCATGCCTCAGTATAGTATCTTTTATTTCATCATCGTCTAGTTCCCCTTCCTTTGCTACAATATTGTCTCTAAATTCCTTTCCTTTGTAGAACCCTGTATTTGTTATTTACACTTCTCAGCTTTTCCTTCTTTGCTCAGAATTTGATTTTCATCGGAATTTTCATATCGATAAAGCTGTTTTTCTTGTCGCCAGATGTCTCTTTTACTTTCCTGTAGGCGGTAACATTTTTCCCCATTTGTAACGACTTGCATTTGGCCTCTAGCCGTATTTGCTCAGCCAAAAGAACAACAATAATAAAAAGCAGTTCAGATAAGGAGAAGGTACGAGCTAACTACATGAGGTGGTATTCGAGGAATGATGAGTAACAGGAAGATAGAGCGCCTATGTAATAAGGAGGTACTGAAGTGACATAGGGAGACGATAATTTGGTTAGATGGCGGAAGGGGCCTTGTGTTCGGTATCAAATTATCAGCTTGGAACGGGAAGTTAATAGCAGAGTTATATAAGGAACTCATTGTTCGATGGGGCGATCTATAATTGTTTAATAATGATTTTGCAGCCAAGAAATTAGAAATTTTGTGTTTGGTGACGCCTCAACCTGGATGTACTCTTTTAGTGTATAAAAAATGTTGTGAACTTATGTAAATTACGACAGGTCTGAAGATGGCGTCGAGCACGCCGAAACCGGTAACATAATAAATGAAAAATGCGATCTTCGCTGCAAAATCATTGTTAATGGCAGAGTTATGAAGCAAGAAGTGGATTGTGGGTTGTCGGAGAAATGGTAAGCAGTTTTCTTATAAAATTTGTGTTAATTTTATAGTTATATGCTGTATATCTCTCGTGGAGCCTTCAATATGTATCCAATTCTTCAGTTGTGTTTTCTGCTTGTTTACAGTTTAGAAAATGACAGAATGTCGAACCTAGTTACCACGATGATAATTTAAATACTTTCTGTAGTCTAGGCTATTTTAAGAATTTTACAATAAAATTTTAAAAGGTTTAACAAATGAATGTGTTTCGTGATAGTTACACATAAATGCAGATAGTTCCACATGGGATAGGATAATGGAGAGATAAAAAAAAAATCAGTAAAGACAAGAATAACATGAAGTGTGTGTTGAGAGTAGGGTAGACGTGCAGCCATCTTTTCCTGTAGAGGCGGCTGCCTTTAACGCAGCAGCAGAGGGGCCAGCATCAATCTTGCGCCCCTGAGAGCGCGCAGGTAGGCGATCGTCGCTTGTCAACGCACTTGCTGCGCGACCGCATCCATTTTCCCGGACACGTACTCCGTGCGCCGGCGCAGGTGAGCGCCACGGGGCTAACCGAGTTTGGAAGTGCGGCCCGCAGTTAAGCCGTCCGTCACGCGGCCACCTGCTGAAACAAACGCGCCAGCCGCCTCCCGCCCCCGGCGCCAACGGCACCGCCGTATCGACCGCCGCCCCCCGCCCCCCGGCCCGGCCCCCGTCGCAGCTGCTGGAAATTGCGCTAACGCCACCTGACACGGCGCGTCATCAGATAAACATTTGCGTGCATCGCCTGTAATTCCGCGCCTGCTGTCGCGGCGTTGTACCGGAATTTATTAAACAGCGGCCACCGAAAGCCGCGGCGAGCCTATCGCCAGGGCTCTGACAACTGCGGCCGCTTTCAACAGCCGGCATTCACGCCACCGGCCTTCATTACAGCTGTCTCTCAAGCACGCCGCTGTAACAGGTGCTAATGACACGCGCCGACACAGGAACGTCACTATCAAAGTGCTGTAACGCGTTGTCTATCAAATTCAAATGTTCAAATGTTTGTCTAGCTTATGGGACTTAACTACGGGGTCATCAGTCCCTAAACTTAACAATAATAATAGTAATAAGTAGTTTAGGTAAGGAGAAGATACGAGCTAACTACATGAGCTGGTATTGGAGGAATGATGATTAATAGGAAGATAGAGCGCCTATGTAATAAGGAGGTACTGAAGCGACATAGGGAGACGATAATTTTCTTAGATGGCGGAAAGGGCCTTGTGTTCGGTATCAAGAAATTTTCAGCTAGGTACGGGAAGTTAGTAGCAGAGTTATGAAAGAAGAAGAGCATTGTGGTTTGACGAAAAAATGGTAAATAGTTTTATGAACTAAGTACGGCACAAATATCCATGCCCGAGGGGGGATTCGAACTCCCGACCGTAGTGGCCGTGCAGACCGAGACTGGAGCGCCTCAGTCCCCTCGGCCACCGCGGCCGGCGCCTTGTCTATCATGACGTATTAATTCACAACACAAAATAGGTTACGTTTTGCAACCTTCTTATATTTTTATGGCCCTTATAAGTAATGATTAAGTCACAGTAAAAAAAAAGGCAAATACTTTCTACCTATATTAAATGATATAGAAGTGAAGAGCTAGTTTCTCGAATGATTTGGCAGCTTCAGAAACCCTGTAAAAAATAAATAAATAAATAAAAATCTTTATACATTTACAAGTATGAAATTAACACGAATTTTAACTATTGTCTTTCATAATAGGACCAACAACAATTGTTAAATTTAAATTATTTTTACTTGTATGCTCTACCCGAGTTGGGAGACTTATATCTCATCATCAGATGCAATTGCAAATTGCAATAAACAAGTGACGTCAGTCGTGTAAGAAAATGGCTATCCTGCATATTTACTAAACTGGTTTATATCATAGGGAGCAGTGGAGCAGACAGGATTTCGTTCTGTGGGAAGCTCAAATTAAAAAATAAATAAATAAATAAAAAACTATTGAATTTATTAATCCATGACTTATTTTTACACTTTTTATAATTTAACCAATTATACTACGAAAACAATTGCATGAGAAAGAAAACGAGTAGGATGGCATTAATTTGAAAGTAGAAGACGAACAACGTGGTGGAAAGAGAGTGTATACAATCAGCTTATAAAATAATTAAGCAGCTTCACCGGCCGTGGTGGCCGAGCGGTCTGCGGCGCGCCAGTCACGGTCTGCACGGCTACTACGGTTGGAGGTTCGAATCCCCCCTCGGGCATGGATATTTGTGCCGTCCTTAGTACTAGCTAGTTCATAAGTACTTTGTAAGTTAGGGACTGATGACCCCTTAGTTAAATCCCATAAGCTCTACATTTTTTTTTAAATTAAGCAGCTTCTACGATACTAGCCAGAGAGAAAGGTCTTTACAGTTTCATTAACATGAAGCACTGTGTGTAATATTGAACTAAAATAACACTATTGTTGTTCATGTCAACAATCGGCTCGTAAGTTCGGCAGAGGAGTAACAATAGCTGTAGCATCAAAGCTGGTTACGGCGGCATTAAAACCGCTCACAGTACAGCAGCACACGTTCTCAGTGGTGGCATCACGTTGTCGACCCACTGTCCCGTTCACTTGTACTTGGCAAATTATAGTTATGTTTGATATATTAAATGTGTATTATTTCAAATTTACGGTGCCGACCTGTTTAAACAAATAAAAAATGAAAACAATAAAAAAATAAAACAGTCTTTAGGAGGAGCTGTAGGGGAGCTTCAGCCCCATTATATCCCACTTCCCCTCGTGGGTGCTTCACTGAAATGGAGTACAGTACTTAGTGAGTCCACAAAACTGTTACATTAACAACAAATAAAAATAGGGGGCCCCTAGTAAAAGAAAGGAGGCAGAGGTCACTGTTGGCAACTTGGATATGAACCTACCCATTCACAAGGCAGGGTCTGCATGCAAAACAATAAGTCCCACAATTAAATACCGAACATCGGAAGGACATAAAATCAGTACTGTAAAAATCATAAAATGGGCTGTATATTCTGCGCAACTAACCGCACCGAACCACAAATGAAAGCCCCAGATGTAAATGCAACTTACCGAACCGCCCGAGCACCCCATCAACCTTCCAATCGTCACCGGAGCAGCTGAACTGCTGGCAAGCAGGCAAGCGGCAATATACGCTAGTGGCGTCGTCCAGCGGTCAAACTCGTAATCGTACGAAATGTAGCTTAATAACTGGCGCCAGTGCCCCTGAATGAAAACCCAACTGCATTCATGTGCCAGAGAGGCCTAATAAGATGAAATTACAGCAGGAGACATGTTCTTTTTCTTGTGGTCTTCAGTTCGGAGACTGGTTTGATGCAGCAAGCCTCTTCATCTCCACATAAGAACGGCAACCTACATCTGTCTGAATCTGCTTACTGTATCTATCTCTTGGCCTTTCTCTGCCTTTTTTACCCCTCACACTTCCCTCCAATGCTAAATTCACAATTCCTTGATATCTAAGAATGTGCCCTACCAATCTATCCCTTCTTTTAGTCAAGGTATGCCAGAAATTTCTTTTCTCCCCAATTCTGTTCAGTACCTCCTCATTACTTACGCGATCCACCCACCTAATCTTCAGCATCCTTCTTTAACACCACATTTCAAAAGCCTCTATCCTCTTAGTGTCCTCACTGTTTATCGTCCATGTATCACTCCCATACAAGGCAACACTCCACACAAATGCCTTCAGAAAGGACTTCCTTAGGCTTAAATCAATATTCGATGTTAACAAATTTCTCTTTTTCAAGAACGATTTTCTACCCATTGCCATTTTGCATTTTATATCCTCTGTACTGCGACCATTATTTTTTATTTTACTGCCCAAGTAACAAAACTCGTCGACCTCCTTTATTGTTTCGTTACCTAATCTAATTCCTTCAGCATCACCTGATTTTCTTAGGCTGCACTCCATTACCCTAGTTTTGCTCTTGTTAATGTTCATCTTATATGCAACTTTCACACATTGTCCATTCCGTTCAAATGCTCTTCCAGGTCCTTTGCTGTACCTGACAGAATTACTACGTCGTCGGCAAAACGCAATGTTTTTAATTATTCCCCCTGAACTTTAATTCCGTCACCAAATTTCTCCTTGCTTTCCGTTATAGCTTGCTCAATGTACAAATTGAACAACATTGGAGAAAGGCTACAACCCTGTCATACACCCTTTCCAACCACTGCATCCCTTTCATGCCCTTCAACTCTGACAACCGCTGTCTGGTTTTTGTAAATAACCTTACGCTCCCTATATTTTACTCCTGCCTGCTTCAGAACTTGAAAGAGTTTATTCCAATCAACATTGTCAAAAGCCTTCTCCAAATATACAAAAGCTAGAAATGTAGGTTTGCCTTTTCTTAACCTATCTTCTAGGATAAGCCGTAAATTGAGTATTGCCTCCCGAATTCCTACATTTCTCCTGAACCAAAACTGATCTTCCCCGAGGTCGGATTCTACCAGCTTTTCCATCCTTCTGTAAATAATTCGTGTTAATATTTTGCAACCATGACTTATTAAACTGATGGTTCTGTAGTTTTCATACCTGACTGCACCTGCTTTCTTTGGAATGGGGATTATAACATTTTTCTTGAAGTCTGAGGGTACTTCACCTGGCAGGAGACATAGGACCTTAATATCTCCACAATCAATAAACGGATATTTCATAAAATATAGGGTTACCAGTTGTCAGTTTTCAAAAAAGAGTTATACAAATGAGCATAAGGATCAGTGGCGGACTAAGGCTGTCGTAGGTCCGGGGTGCCGGTAAGACAAAATGAAGCACCCCCGTCCACTTGGAAATACGTTTATACTATAAAAATGTAAGTTCGGAGATTTGGATACCCCTTGGACGGGGGCACGGAACATTAAAAAAAAAGCTTTAGAGCTGAGAGCCAAAGTGCACTAAAAACACTTTCGACGAATTTCGAGCCCCCCCCCTCCCCGGAGCGATTCGCCCCCTTCGCCACATCTCCCCCCCCCCACCCTTATCCGCCACTGATCAGGATAACAATTTGAAATTATTAGAAGCTGAGTTACCTTGTATATCTCCAAGCGTAATTCCTTTATCTGGCCGCCTCACAAGTATTACACGCTAATTAGAACCCTATGTCTAGTTCTCTGAAATCGTTGAGCTCGACGCACGGGCGACATCAAAAGATTATCTAGGAAAAAATATTGGTGTTGGAAGACAGGTTAAATTCTATAGTTTTCATTTATGAGAGTTCAAGAGATTGTATTTTTGCACTTTCAAATTGAATGAAAATTCATTTCCCAATCTTAGAGAAAATCCGGCCGGACATTTTTAGGGTCCAAAAAAGAGGACATGTCCGGGTAAAACAGGACGTCTGGTAACCCTAATAAAATATTGCTTTTGACTTTATTCATTTATCTACCTTCCCGCTCTACCTATTCGTTTGTAGTAAAAAAGTGTTGTAATTTGGGAACCCACAAAACAAAAGGTTTCTTGTGTATAAAATAAAATTCGAAAAGTTCGCATAAATATGATGTCATTAGCTGTGCATTAATTTCATCCTTATCGACATCTTTTTCGAAAATAATCGACCCATTTATACAATTTTCCTGCGTGGCAGCTCGCGGTTCGTTGTTCATAAGTATAGCTTCAGTTTACATAATTTATAGATGGACAATGGATAACAATTATTTCATTAATAAATTTGTTTCGATTTTACTCTTAATTTTAAATTTTAACCAATTCGTACAAACTTAACGAACAGAAGAAGTGACGAAGAAATGCCATTTAAAACCATGCAGGAAAAAACTTATTTCATAAAAAATTCTGAATAAAATCCTAACGGTACGCTTTCATTTCCATGATCATGCAGTGTCATCAATATACTTATTCGAATGGAATGGTGGAAAGTGCAACCTTGTTGAACACCTAATTACAGCACTTTTTTCTATTTTATTGTCGCTAATTACTCTTGTATTGGCATAGATATTCTGAATTACCTGTGCCGTATATATTGACAAATCTCTACATCTTCTTCTTTTTAATATTTCTCATAATAATGACTATTTCATCTAAAGCCTGTGACTAATCAAATAAAAGGACTTATGCTTGTTTATTGAATACCTTACGTTCTTCTATAATTTGTTGTATCATAAATTTAGTGTAGTAAAAAGTTTTTCCCTTCCTAAATCCACTTAGTTTCTCTTGATGCATGGCACTCAATTCCCGGCTTAAGTCTTGCACTTAGTATTGTTCTACCATAAATATTGTATGACGTATTCAGTAATGATATTACACAAATATTTCTGGGTTTATGATCAGACTTACTTATTGAAAATTCGTTTTATAAGTGAAATCTTCCATTATTTTGATGTTTTCTTCGTTATCCAAGAAAGATTCTAAAATCTAAGGTAGCTCGTTTTAAATCCTTCAGTAGAATATTATATTAGGTCACCACTTCTTCCTGCCTTTCAGATCTATGTGTGTCTGAATTGATCGTAACTTAATCGTTATTTTCCTTTTCTTCTTTTGGTAAGTATCAGATACCCCAAAAAGGCGAAATGCGTCATTATTTTCGCAGCCGACCCTGTCGTATTAAAAAACTATTATTATTCCGTATATTTATTTTAAGTTGCCATCGTCAGCAGAATCTGCTAATATCAATGGTTATTCCTATTTTCTTTATTAATGTGTTTTACTTTAATTTGTATAGCGTTGTCAGTGGTCATATTTCTATCTTGCGTTCTTTCGTATATTACGACGTGGGCAGGTATCTGCTTCTTTATAATCACAGTCTATATTCGAAACCCCTTTCGCGAACCTACGAAAACATAATGCTGATTGAAAACAGACGAAAACACAGTAGATATACTAGTAGTAAAACATTGAGGTATTTTACCAAAGTGATGTCCAAAATAACAAAAGGAAAAGAAAAAGTGCATACCTAAAAACCAGTTTTGAGGAAGGGTGATGGTGCAACCAAGTGTTTTGCCTTAAGCTTGTGTTAGCAACAAGGGAAAAAAACCTGTCGACTTCTAGGTATGTGAAAAAGTGTGGTATACACCGATGGTGGCATTAAAATAAAAGTGAAACCATCATACGCTTACTACACAAAAAACTAAATAAATATTAATAACAATTATTTTATATTGGTGACTAATACATCGCTTTTACGTAGCTTATAGTGAACTAAAATTCAAGAGAACTATGTAGTTACAAAAGTAAACATTTGACAAGTGCATGTCACATTAAAAAAATGTTCATCACAGACTTGAACAACTGAATACATCAACAATCAGTTTTTTTATCTATATCTGGGCTTGTACAATAAATGATTTGCCTAAAGAATTACGGAGCATTAGTTAAAGCACTAAACTGACACAGAACCGTGAGAAGAGGACTCCCTTAAAAACGTTTGGAGTTTAGCTTCAGGGAAATGGATAATGAATAATAAAACCTACAAAACTAGCTACTTCGGGGGAAAATCGTACCATCCCACTTGTTGACGTGTTGACGGACGGCAAATAAATTTTGTAGTGGTGAAATCGTCGGGACATACATTATGCAAACGCTCGCGTCAAACAGACTTGATTAAATCGTTTTCCCTGCTTCGCACGTGGGCTTCCAAACGGTAGTCTACTGCTGTGTACTTTAACCTTTACGTTTACCACGAAATGGAAGTTTGTGGAGGTAGCGTGGAAGGACCTTACGCCTACAAGAATTCCGGCGGTAAGTGAATTCGTTAGGTAAACAGAATTGTGTATATCGAATTCAGAATCTTCATCGTTTCTTGTAGCCCATTTACGAATTTTAATGTGAATAAATTTTACAGAATGTTGGAGAATCAGAATTCTTTAAAGAAGACTGTTGTCTTTAAGAATATTTGGCATATTTTGAAATGTCGTTAAGTAAACCTTCGTAGTATTTCTCGTTATTCAGTGCTGAAAGAAAGTTCACTGTTTAATACAAATTCTTTATACCATTTCCTACGGTTGGTTCCCGGCTTTTACCAGATATGTGTTTATTCTTTTGTTAGTTCACTTTCTTCCTCCACACCTGCCCAACTCTCTGTCCGCTTGTAAATTTAACGCTTATCAATTCTTATGACGTCATATATCCAAAATAATATATTCTACAGTAATAGAATTTCCCGTGTACCTAGCATTTAACATTATAAAACTGCCTGCGGAGTATGTTGCGAATGGAGATGGTAGTAAAGACGTAATAAATTACAGCCACATGAATGATGGGGCGACTCAATTTTCATGTCTTCGTATTTCTTTTATTATGTGTCGTATGTTGTTTTTACCAAAACATTGATTGTTTTCTAGCAATAGGATGTGTACCAAGTTTGCTTGAAATCAGTCAACTAATTTTAGAAGGACGTCAGGAGCATACACATATATTTACATATACGGATTCAAAACGTACACCGTTTTATTCTCATTTGCAACTTTTAATTTGTATCTAGTGTATTCTTCATAGCACGCAGCATTTCAGGTGAAAAACACTCTGTTGAATAGTATTTTTCTGTACGTCACAGAATGTTAAGAATATGTAAATGATTGTAATTTCATCTTCATCATCGCTCCGAAAAAGTTATTTATCTTTTCTTTACATTTTCCTGTGTTCTATTATTACGCGTTCCAGTACAAACAGCAGCAATCACTACTAGTAAAAGATAAAACGTGACGAACAGAAATAACGTTACATTGCGTTGCGATGAAAATTGAGCGAAAAGTGCAGTACAAAAAAAGTTAATTTAGTTGCCTGAGAAACATTTTTGACAACAACGCTTTTTTTTGTTAATTTTTTTAATGAAGCAGTTTCAAGCGCATATTTTTTAATTTTTTGCAACTAGTTTCGATGCATAGGTGAACCATCTTCAAGCTATATTCAATCCATCATTACTGGTGGAACTTGAAATGCGACTGGTCAAGAGTATGTAGGAAGTAGGATACCAACCCAACAGTTTTGTGTTTAACAGAAACATTTATTGTTTCTCTAACAGTTTCGGTATTCCATTGTGCCATCTTCAGGTCCCTATATCGGAGTATTATAACCATTAAATAGCGATCGAAACTGGTTGCGTGGAGCTCTCCTGAGAACTAGAATCCACGCAACCAGTTTCGTGGTTGCGTGGAGCTCTCCTGAGAACTAGAATCCACGCAACCAGTTTCGATCCCAAATTAATGGATATATAATACTCCGATATAGAGACCTGAAGATGGCATAATGGAATGCCGAAACTGGTAGTGAATAAAGAAATGTTTCTGTTAAACATACGGCTGTTGGTATCCTACTTCCTATGTAATGTTCAAGCTATTCCGAAGTTTCGTAACCAAAATAGACAACTAAGTTTCTTGTAGACTCAAAAAAATGTTCAAATGTTTGTAGAACTTATGGGACTTAACTACGGGGTCATCAGTCCCTAAGCTTAAAAACTACTGATGAACTAGCTAAGACTAAGGACGGCACAATTATCCATGCCCGAGGGGGGATTCGAACCCCCGACCGTAGTGGCCGTGGAGATCGTGACTGGAGCTCCTCAGTCCCCTCGGCCACCGCGGCCTGCTCTTGTAGACTTCATAGAATAGTGCATAGGTACGAAATAATTAATTCCACTCGTCCTACACACAGTAGTTGCTTCATGTTAGACGTGGGAACGATTTCTACCACATATATTCCCATAGCTGGACCCATGAAACTTCTAGTCTCCTAACACAGAAGAAATTCCATTCTGACACTTGAACTGTCCAACCAGAAACCAAAATTAAATTGTGTAATGTTATTTTGTTTTATATTTTTTGTATCCCATCCTCGTCGCCACTTTTGTGTCCCAGCCTCGTCGCCGCTTTTGTGTCTCGTTTCCGTCGTAGGTGTCGGTGGCCGAGTGGAATGAGACCGACACAGGAATAAAGATAGCACGCTGGTGCAGGTACGGAGGGGAGCAGCCAGAAACTAGAAACACTAGAGTAAATTAGAACGAGATATATATTGAACAGAATTTATACAATACTTAACTTTTACAGAGATCAGTACTGCAGAATGCTGATACATAGTTGTTAGAGGTCTGCCTAGTGCCTGTACGATAGCAAAGTCTTCACTGGTGCCTATCAGATTCCGAAGGTCTTAACTGGTTCCTATCTCAGTCCCAAGTGAACGACGTCGTTCAGTCGTGGCCACGAGCGGAGTTGTAACAGAGGGCGCTCGTGGCTGACGTCGTAAGAACGCCGCGCCGTGCGTGCATGGCGGCGCGCGGCGAAAGTAGGTGGCGCGCACTTTGTACTTGTGCGACACCACAATATTCACTTGTGTACGTTAATATTTGCCCTCTATTAAAAATTCGGCGAAGTAGGTGAAGTATCGCAAAGTCTGCAGATAACTCATTACGACGATGAAAGACGAAATCATCGACCGCTGGAGTTAGCAGACGAACCCTGTATTGAAAGTAACCCGTGATTATTTATCCAAGTATGTCGCTGTGAATCAGTAAGCTCTCAAATGATGGAAAATTCCTGATGACGTGGCATTACAAATGCACATTAACTAAATATTTCGCGATATAACTGTCTAAACCGCAAACTTTTGAATTTATTAGCAACTAGTTTCGATCCACAGGTGGACCATCTTCAGGCTATGATGAGCAGGTGCTACACGGATGACTCCAGTGAGCGGAGACAGCCCTACAGGCATCCTAACACCTGCTCCTCCCCCTATCTCTCTTCATCGTCCATTCCCACCTGCCCATCTCCTCGCCTCTCTCTTTTCGCATCTGATCCTCCGACCTCCCTTTCTGTTCATCTCCATTTCCTCCGTGGTCATCTAATCATCACGCTCTTCCTGTTCATCGTATTAAAAATTCCTCCCACTCCTCGTTTTCCTAATACAACTCTGTATAACATATAACATTGTTGTTACGTTCAAAATCTTATATCTACGAAATTGCTTGAACGAAAGATTTGAAATTTTAAACAATGGGTGCCTTTTAATACACTCAGGCTCTTATGTATCTAGTTTTTCCCTTTAGGTCGTTTACGAATTTATGTGAACTTTATAATTAGGGAGCGTTGTTAAAAATAATCACAAGGCGTCACGTATATGTTAATTATTTATGTATACCTATAACTATAAAATCCTACTTGAACTAGAACTCAACACTCTGTCAAAATTTCAAATGAATAGTGAAATATTTATTAATATATGTTTATTGGTCTGCTGAGGTTGAGGTCTTTACTTGGAAGAAGAAAATAAATTATAAGGGAGAAAACACAATAGTACATATAAAGAAAACGTGGAATAACTGCTATGTGACAATGAAACATAGATAATAGACATTGAATTAGGCGGGGCTTAAAGTAATTAACAATAAGAGATCTAAAGAAGTGAACATTTGATGAACTGATTAAAAGAGTTCACAAATGTTTCGGGATATCTGCAAATAACGTGACAGACCCTTATTTGCCCATAGGAGTGTAGCAACTGGACGCATAAACTCAAAAAGTAGTTCAAGGAATACTGAGCAATGTGTGATATGGAGTCTTTCTCACCATATGGGTTGTCTCCAAGGTTCTCTGCAGTCCTGCCTTATACGAACGTTGATTTTCCACGATATTTCGTCGAATACCCGTCCCGCAACCATCAGGTGGCATTGATGGAATGGTATGTCTGCTCAGTTGGCTTTCGTCCGTAGGCGCGTGCGGACCTCCTCCGCGCGCAGGGTACTGCCCCGCCGCCGGTGTTGTTTACTTCCGCGTCGCGGTATTTGTATTTGTCTCGAGTCCAGTAACTGTGTACGTTATGGCGCACTCTTACCGCCGAGCGACCCTGAAAGTTACATTCCAAGCAGAACATCCACGACCACGCGCTTACGAAATTGAACAATTTATTCGTGATGAGCTACGATTGAACCCACAAGAAGTGATAGGTATCCACTTCTCGATCACCGGCAGTGTCGTTTACATCAAAATGACATCTGAGACCGCATGTGCTGAAGTCGTACGTCAACACGCACAAGGACTGAAATTCAAACACTCGGACGGACATATCGGGGAGGTGACGGTGGACCATGCAGGATTCGGACTGCGAACACTTCGTGTGTTTGAGCTTCCATTCGAGGTACCGCAATACGCCGTCATTGAAGCCTTTCGCCCCTACGGCAAGGTTGTGGGACACATGGCTGAAAAATGGCAGACGTTCACGACGTACCAAGTATTAAACGGCGTACGACAGATCAAGATCGAACTGTCAAAACACGTACCATCCTACCTAATGATTGGTGGTGTGCGAGCCATCGTCATGTATGATGGACAGCCGCGGACTTGTGCAGGCTGTGGACAAGAGGGCCACGTTCGTTCCGAATGTCTCCATCGCCGTTTACTCCGGATTCCGACAGATGAGGCAGTTCCAGCTGCAACAGCACCACCTGTATCAGACTCCTACGCCTCAGCCGTGCGAAAACCTGAAGCAACACTTGAGGATGCGTCCTTTCTCCCGCCAACGCTTCCCGCCGAGGACTGCAGCGTGGAAGAGACTTCCGCATCCTCTTCTACCATGCCTGAGACGAGACCGACAAACTTTCAGTACATGAAAGACGGCGCGGCCGAAGCGATGGACCTCGACCCAAGAGTGGTGCCCACCGCAGCTTTCATACAGACGGGCACTACATCTGACGACGGACACCCGCACTCCGACACGGAGCAGCACGTTCGGAAACAGCGGTCGCCCAGGAGACGGAAGAAGAGAATTCGAACGTCCTCCGATGACCTCCCCCCACAGGAAGAGGACAGGATGTCTGACAGTGTTCTCTCTTCGAGCGTCACAACCACGGAAAACGCCGTACCCGATGTCCCAATCGAAGAACGTCCTATTCACTGCCTTCTATCTCCACCGACAACAGTGGACCCTGTAGAGGCACCCCCACAGGATAACACTGTGGCAGCATCACCACCCCTACCACTCGAAGGGAGTGAGAATCACTCGAATTTCGTGTCGGCCCCCTGGAGCGCCGATGTCGAAGATGAGGCAGATCAGAACTCTGGCCCGCCGGATGGGGCGAATCCCTCGGTGGCGCCCGACAAAACTTGCGCCTAGTTATTGCAGACACAGTGGCGGCTTCTGACGCCCCACACCCACCGGACATCTTAACAGAACCCCTATCGACATCAGCAGGAGCACGTCCGCAACACTACCGCATTGCAACGATGAATCTTGCTACCATCAGAGCTCCTCACAAATTGGCGATGTTCCGTGACACCATATACGCTGCCGATGTCGACATTGCCCTTCTTCAAGAAGTGTTCGTCTCTGCCTTCTACGCTCCTACCGGCTACGAAGCGCACATCTCTCACGCCTCTGACAATGGTAGCGGAGTTGCCATCCTCCTCCGCGAAGGGCTCCCTGCTGAAGATGTTGTGTACCTTCCTAATGCGAGGGGAATGGCCCTTACTCTGTTCGGTGTGCGTGTTATCAACGTATACGCACCGTCAGGCTCCAACAGACGTAGAGAACGACATGTCTTCTTTGCTGACGAGGTAATGCCGCTTTTTGTGGGTCCACTGGATGATCTGGTGCTTGGCGGGGATTTCAACTGCACACAAGGACCCACTGATCAACTCCCCACACATTCTCCGTGCGCAGCCCTGTCTTCCATTATCGATCGACTACAACTAATCGATTCATGGACGAAACTCTATGGAACACGCGCGGGGTTCACATACTACACAGCACACTCGTCCAGTCGACTCGACCGCGTTTACCTTACACGCACCCTCGCTGATGCCACACGACATGCTGAAGTATGGCCTATGGCCTTCTCCAATCATGAAGTCTACATCTGCGACGTTGTCCTCGCCCGACAACGAGTGTGGCACAGTCGCGGTCCATGGAAACTGAACGTTGCCCACCTGACTGCTCCTGACTGTCGATGCGTAGTAGAGGACGCATGGGCCCTCTGCCGCCGCCGTCGCCCCGCCTACACGTCGACTTTATCATGGTGGTTATCCTGCGCGAAACCGGCACTACGAAAAGCATTGATGGGATACGGTAAAGATGTCAAGGCCTGGCAAGCAAGCACCTTAGACTTTCACTACGCGATCCTACGAGAGTGCACTTCGATGCCATTCTCTCCATCTCGACAGACGATCGTGCATCGTGCTAAAGCACATATCACCCTTCTCACGCGTCGACGATTAGAAGGCGTCATTGTGAGGTCCCGTACTAATGATCGTATACCTCAGGAACCACCGTCTATGTACCATGTACTTGCAGAACGCAGTCATCGACGTCGAGCTCTTATACAAGATCTTGTCGATGTGGAAGGCCGACGACATACATCTCAAAAAGATATTGGTCATGCTTTTCATTCTCACTTCACCCGGTTGTACATGGCCGCTCCACAAAACCCAACTTTAATCGAGGAGGTTGCGGCACTCATCACTAACACTGTTCCGGAAGACGTGGCGACTGAACTCGAAGAAGACGTGACCACTGACGAAGTCCTGGACGCTATCAGGGCGGGAGCCGCCAATAAATCCCCAGGACCTGACGGCCTCCCCCTAGAATTTTACAAGAGTTTTAGCTACCTTTTGGTACCCACTTAGACAGCTATCTGCCGTGAACTGATGTCCCCAGCAACGACGATCCCTCCCGCCTTCCTCGACGGTGTTATTGTTCCCGTCCCTAAACCTCACGGGCGATCACGAATCAGCGACTACAGGCCCATCACTCTTCTCAATAGTGACTTAAAGATATTCACCCGCTTGTTAGCAACTCGACTCAAGAAGGCAGCACCGTACGTAACATCCCACGACCAGACTTCCCTGGGTGGAGCCAACAATGTTCGAACGGCCCTTTGCCGTTACAGGGACATGATTGCGCTCGCCAAGTTCCGACAACTGCCTGGTGCACTGGCTTCGCTTGACTTCAGTCAGGCATTCGATCGGGTAGATCACACTTTTCTGGTAACGGTCCTACAACACATGGGCTTTCCGGCACAAATAGTGAGTGTAGTAAAGCGCCTTTTGAGTGGCGCAACTTCCAGAGTACTCTATAATGGACGCCTCACTGCGCCTCTTAGGATTGCACGGTCTGTTAGACAAGGCTGCCCACTTTCTACAATTATGTATGCATTTGTCTTAGAACCCCTGCTCCAAGGACTTCGCCAACGTCTGACGGGCATATCTTTGCACGGACACCGTTTCTGCTGTGTGGCATACGCTGATGATCTCATGCTCTTCCTACGCAGTGAAGACGACGTTCGCGCAGCTCTGACATGGATAACAACATATGGCGAAGCATCAGGCAGTTCTCTCAACGTTGCTAAATCGAAAGTTCTGCTTATTGGAGAGGGTCTATCTGCTAGATGCGTTGCCCCCCTAAGTGTGGCCACCACCGTCCGCTACTTAGGCATTGACCTTACAAAAGATCTTCGTCGTTCGGCGACCTTAAATGCCAGGCGTCTGCTCCAAACGATCCGGGGAAGTCTCTTTCAACAGCGATTTAGATCCCTGGATGTGATTCAACGTGCGCGTTACGTGAACGTTTATCACGCCTCTCGCATTCCCCATGTGGCACAAGTGTTCCCGATCCCGATATCCATTGTCCGTCGCATGATGATGGCGATGGGATCCTTTATCTGTACTGGACTATTATTCAAGGTCCAATATGCCTCACTTTCCCTCCCACGGGATCGTGGTGGGGTCGGTCTCTTCCACGTCCCACAAAAAGTCACGGCACTGTTTGTTAGTTCCCAACTGAAAATATGGCGACACTGCCCGACGAGCATGACCGGACTGCTTTTACGAGAATATGCACCCGTCTCTAAAACATCCCCAGTCAATTTATCTGACATTCCAGGCCCTTTTTACTACATCCGACACTTCTTTTTGGAATCAAGCTACATTTACCAATCCTTACCTCTTTCACGAATATTACGGGCAAAGACTGTCTATGAGACCCTCCAACTACATCAGCCCCCCAATCCTATTGAACAAAAGTTTCCGCAAATCATATGGCGTCGTGCATGGAAAGCAGTACATGCAGTTTTTCTTGATTCCAGCGTCCAGTCCGCCTGGTATATCACCGTCAACGGTAAACAAGTCAACCGTTTTCGCCTGCACCGTATCCGACTCGCTGACACACCCCTATGTCTTCACTGTGGGGTGGATGACACCGACAACCACCGGTCCGAATGTGGTCCTTCCTCCGACGTCTGGAGACTCGCACAACGCATTCTCGCTTTCGTCACCCGACGTACACCTGCGCAGCTCTCATTCCAGACGCTGCTATTCCCGGACACGATTTATTACCCGGCCACGAAAACTAACGCTGTGAACTGGATACGCGGACACACCGTCCGCTACCTTTTCGACCGAGACGAGAAATCAGAACTGGATTACTGGACGTACCTCAATGATCGCCATTGCGCTATCGTTCGTAACCCCAAATACCAACAGTACTTTTCCAATTTTTTATGGAGCGTCTTTCACGATCCGCCTCCCAGCTGGAACGTTCAAACTATGAGAAGCTAATGTGATGTTCTTGTTGATATGAGTCCTGAAAGAACTGAAAACGGAACCTATACAAAAATTATCGAGAAGACGAGTTTGGATGTTCCCCACTGAAGACGGGTGAAGAACTGCACAAAGAGAACAAGACATAGAACAATTCAATAAAGCAATACAAATAAATAAATAAATGATTCCAAATGACTCCTTCCCATTCCTATGTTTTCCTCCTATCACTTAGTGTATCTAGGTTAGTTTGTTTTGGGATAGGTATAGACAGGAGCCAACGCCTGAAGAGGTACAGTTAATTTTATTTTTTTTGTTTTTTTTGTTTATTCTTAGGGCAAAAGTGGCGGTGGCACATAGGCCCCTTTATTTATTTTTCCTTTTTTTGTAGTAATTTTTTCCTGACCTTGGGAAAAAGAATTAAAAAAAAAAAAAGGTTCGTGTGGTACATGGCGGAGGGTACTTCAGTTAAGAATAAAAAAAAAAAAAAAAAAAAAAAAAAAAAAAAAAAAAAAAAAAAAAAACAGCTGTCGGGCGCAGACTCGTTGCACTGTGCCTTCGCTTCGGACCGTGGCCTGCCGGGTGGTGGGGGAAGCCGGTGACGGGGATCGGTGGGGGAGGGGGGGCACATTTTTTCTCCAGCGGCCGTGGCGGAAAGATCTCGCGGCTGTTGCTTCCATTGCTGTTTGACAGAGCTCAGTATAGGATTCCAAGTCTTACTTAGTTTTCCCTGTCAATGAAGTTTCCTGTTACACGAATTTCTATGGACTCTTTGAAGATGCTATCGCAGTTATCGTTAGCGCTGGCCACGACTTTTGTCTCTTATTAGTTTTCTGTGTGTTTTCTCAAATGAACGGTTAAGGTGTGTTTTGCTATTAATTTAGATTTTTGAAATGCCATAAAAATCAGAAAGTCTCCAGGTCCAGGATTAATTTCTATACAATTGGTTAAAGCAGCTCCGTTGAAACTCCTTGAGATATTGGCAGGGGTTTTTGACAAATGTCTCGGAGGTGACACGCCTCCAAAGGAGTACCAAAAGGCCACAATTACATCAATATATAGGAAGGGTAACTGAATAAATTGTGGAAACTATCGGCATATTAGTGTAATGCCATCAATTGCGAGAGTGTATGGCCATATAGTAAAAAAGAGGGTAGAGGCAGAAATAACTGAATCTAAAGAGCAAAATAGATTCAGACCTGGTCGCTCCTCTATTGACGGAGTATTCACACTCAGAATTCTCTTGGAGAAAAACACAGCAAGTGGCATTGTGACCCACTTTTTATTTGTAGACCTGCAAAAGGATTATGACACAATTCCACAAAAGAAGTCCTGGAAAAATCTGATCAATAATGGCGTGTCGCCGAGCTATGTGAAAGCAGTCAGACAGTTTTACAAAGGCTGTACGGCAACGGTAAAAATGAGAAATCAGCTATCCCAAAAGTTTAAGGTGACAAAAGGACTACGCCACGGATGCACAATCTTGCGTACTTGTTTAAGATCTAACTAGAGGAGCACGTAAGTCCTGGAAAAGGAAATGTGGAGATATGGGTATCCCCGTAGACGATGAGATTTTGTTAATTTTATTTTTTGCGACGACCTAGTGTTAGTAGTTGGGGATGAGAAAAATGCTTATTACATGCTTCGTAAATTAAAACAAGAATACGAAAACTGGGTTACTGGCATCAACGTAGGTGAAACAGAGTATCTGAAGTTGGGAGAGAATATGGTTAATGACATAGAACTCGGTGCCGATATTGTTAAAGGCTGTCGTAACTTGGGATTGACATTGTCGTCCAACGGTAGACGTATTGATGAGAATGTAAAGTAAAGGTGAAGCAGTCAACAATCGGAAGATTGGCTTGAACACCACAGTGCTTTACTATGCATGGTCCTGTTTGGAGGTGGTATGCCGTTGCCTTCCTCCCACCGTCGAACTGACTTACCCAGCCAGTTTAACGTGCCAGAGTTGAAACTGACAGATAAAAATCTTGGGACCTGGCAGGGATCGAACCCGCGACTTTTCAATTCATAGTCTGGCACTCTACCACTGTGCTATCCAGACGTATTGATGATATAATTTTTAAGATTTTCCACGGTAAGCGAGCCTTAAAACAACTAAATGGTGTTCTCGGAAATTACCTCATAAGGCAAAAACAAAACATATCATCTTCCATTCAATTACTGAAAGTATCACCACATACGGCGCAGAGTTGAGGGAACTAATTAATGGAAAAGGCAGTTGAAAAGGATTTCTGGAGACGGAGTTGTGGATATATCAGGCTTGATCATGTAAGAAATGACAGGATCAGGTATATCATGCGAGTGGAAAGCACGATCCTGGACCGCATGGAGAGGAGGCGCCTGAAATGGTATGGTCATTTGCAAAAGTTATACCAGACACAAAATAGCCAAAAGGAATGTGGCAGTGGACTCCTCATCAAAGAAAAAACTGTGGCAGACCTGCGAGATGCTGAAAAAATGACGTCAGCAAAGCAATGACGGCGAGAGGTCTCAATGAAGGAGACTGGAACGACCGAAATCGATGGAAATTGCGATGCGAGAAACGGCGTCAACCGTACAAACCTCGCTGATGTATATAAAATACAAACTGAAAACCTGGCGTTGCCCGGGTGTTTATTTATTTATTCCTGCCATTTTTCAGGTATAACTCATTTGTATAAGGGATGTATGTCTGTAAAATCTCTTGGGCATACAATTAGTAGTAAATAAATAATAGATTAAAACTTGGTGCGTGATGGGGCGGCTTTCCATGAACGTTACTGTTTCTGTGCTCATATCTCATGAACTATGTGTCATACTGTGATACAATTTAGAAGGTATACTCAACTATATGCGTATATACTGTCTGTAGCCGGCCGCGGTGGCCGAGGGGACTGAGGCGCTCCAGTCACGGTCTGCACGGCCTCTACGGTCGGGGGTTCGAATCCCCCCTCGGGCATGGATATTTCTGCCGTCCTAGATCGTAAATAGTTCATAAGTAGTTTGCAAGTTTAGGGACTGATGACCCCGTAGTTAAGTCCCATAGACTATACAAACATTTGAACATTTTACTGTCTGTAGAATTAACTGCGACTACAATTTGTAGTGTAGAAATTAAAAATAGTAACATCATACTGAATGCCGTAGTTTTAGTCCATGAACAGCGGAACGTTACTGTATATGTGCTCATAACTCATGAACTACGTGTCGTACTGTGATACAATTTAGAACGCACATTCAACTGTATGTGTGTATACTGCCAGTAAGATTTCCTGTCGCTACAATTTGCAGTGTTCAAATTATAAATTGTAACGTCATACCGAGAGCCATAGTATTACTCCATAAACAGCGGAAAAGTAGTAACCGAGAAACGTTTTTCCTTTCATCATTTTACTATGGTTGCCAGCGAGAAAACGTTGAATAAAGGCTTGAAATTATGTTTAAAGTTTGTTACAAGTCGCCAAGTACTGTCATTCTCATACAGTGTATTTCGAAAGTCTCGCCACATTATATGGCATTTTTTGCGATTTATTTTGGTTATGACGTAATATCTTTTGAACCATGTGCCGCATGTGATTCTTAACCAAGCAGCAATTGTTACCTCACGGTAGGAAATGTGTGTACCAAATTTGGTTGAAATCGGTCCAATGGTTTAGGACGAAATGAGCAGCATTGTCGCAAAATGCAGCAATTTTTCGCGCATCTCAATGTTTATGACGTCATATCTCGTGAACTATATATCGTATTTGATTCTTTCACTTACGGCGACAGTCTTCATGGATTGAAGCTTACGTGTACAAAATTTCATAAAGATTGGAACAAAACTATAGATTTGTATGCAACACGTACAAACATACGGACACTTTGTTTTATATATTAGATAAATAGTCACTTTTTACTTCTTTCACGCTTTATGTGAACATTAAATTATATGTTTCTTAGTCAGTAGTCCTGTTTCTTAGATATTAGAATTTCTGTAAAAACAACGAACTTATGATATTTTTCATGTGTGAGATTTATCCACTTACCCTTTCCAAAATTTCAACAAAGACCTCTAAATAATTTTATCTTTTGATGAAATAATAAATTACTGGAAAACTTCATTATAAGAACGAATTGAACCAAAAAGTATATGTAGCAAAATTACAACATCAAGTAATTCATTAACCCCATTATTACTGAATTAAGTTACTAGGCTTATAGACAGATGCACTTGCCGAACAAATTGTCTTATACACACAACACATAAAAAGAAATTTTCTAAGTCAAATGAAAACCCAGCAAATAACTTCACATGAAACCGAATTACAGTGAGGGCCCAGATAAAATGCTTTAGTATATTTTGTGTTAAAAACCAATGTGTTCGCATGCCAAAATTTTTAGTGAGTAAGGTGGGATAAGGGCTCAGGTAGCCGATCTCTCACATCTCTGTCAGAGACTTATAAATAGGAACACATTTGCCTCATTGTGCTTCAACAGGGGAATTTCCAGTTCTTCATTATTATTCTGTTAGTTCACAATTACGCATGATGCTATGTAAATACAAACATTTAAGGTATTTTATGTATACACTAGTGAGCTGATGTTTACAATTGCGAAACAGGTATTGACAATATGGTGCAAGAACGATTTACATTTGAAGAAGTTTTCTACTGTCCCTCCACAATATTCTTCCCACTCTTCCATGTGTTTGTTGTGTTCAAATGTTCAAATGTTTGTAAATCTATCATATATTAGGTATGAAATATGGGCAAATGGCCCACTTTTAGTTTACTAACCCAAAGTGGACGAATACATTATTCTGTCTGATCTCTGCCTCGAACCACGGTAATCAATTCAATAAACTGTACACTCAACAATTGAATCTGTCCCTTGATTGGGTGGCGGCGACGACAGACACAACATGTTTACGTCCCACACAACGCAGCGTGTCAGCTGGAGCGCGTTGTGTGTGTGGCGACAGAAGGCGACGCGAGGCGGCGCGACACACGTCAAGGGCGGCGGTGAGGCGCAGGTGAGTCGCGGCGGCAGCAAAGCCGTGCGGAGACAAATGCAGGCGTATCGAGCGCTAGCGACGCCTCGCCGCCGCCGCCTGCCATAAGCCCCTGTTATGGGCCCTTCCGGGAGCTAACGTACGGCCCGCCGGGAAATCTATACTTTGCACACGCCGTCGCTGGCGTCTGACCTACTCTACGTCCCGCAGCAGCCCAGCTCGGCTGACGCTCCTCCACCAGGGCTGGGGACCTGCACTTCCGTACACTACTCGAGCCTCACGCAGATTCCTGGCATGGTGCGCTGTAGCGGGAGGAGACACTTGTTGGAATTTCACCTTTTACCTTATCCTCTTGAATCTGCTTACTATATTCGTCCCTCGGTCTCCCACTACGATTTTTACCCCACAAGCTTCCTTTTAATGCTAAGTTGACAATTCCTTGATGTCTCAGAATGTATCCAATCAATCTATCCATTCTCTTAGTCAGTATATGCCAGAAACTCTTTTTCTTCCAGATCCGGTTATGCACCTCCTCATTAGTTACGCGATCTACCCATCTAATTTTCATCATTAGTCGTAGCACCACGTTTCAAAAGCTTCTATCATCTTTTTATCTGAGCTCTTTATCGTCCACATTTCACTCCCATACAATACTACACTCCAGGCAAATGCTTACAGAAAGGATTTCCTAACATTTAAATTAATATTGGATGTTAACTTCTTCAGAAACGCTTTTCTTCCCATAGCCATTCTGCATTTTATATCTTCTTTACTTCGGCCATCAGAAGTTATCTTCCTACCCAAATAACAAAATTTATCTACTACTTTTATTGTCTCATTACCTAATCTAATTCCTCCAGCATCGTCTGATTTTCTGACATTTCATTCCATTACCTTTGTTTTACACTTGATAATGTTCTTTCAAGACACTGTCTATCCCATTCAATTGTTCTTCCAGATCTTTTGCGGTCTCTGACATAATTACTATGTCATCGGCAAACCGCAATGTTTTTATTTCTTCTACTTGCACTTTAATGCCCTCTACAAGTTTCTCCTTCCATTCCTTCACTGCCTGCTCAATGTACAGATTGAACAACATTGGGGAAAGGCTACAACCCTGTCTTACTCCCTTCCCAACCTCTGCGTCCCTTTCTTGCCCTTCGACTCTAATAACCGCTCTCTGGTTTTTGTATAGGTTGAATATAACTCTTCGCTCCCTATAGTTTACCCCTGTTATCTTCAGAATTTGGAAGAGAATATTCCAGCCGACATCGTCAAAAGCTTTCTCCAACCCGACAAACGCTAAAAACGTAGGTTTCCCTTTCCTTAGCCTATCTCCAAAGATAAGTCGTAATGTGAGTAGTGTCTCTCGTGTTCCTACATTTCTCCTAAATCCAAACTGATCTTCCCCGACGTTGGATTCCACATTCGTCTGTACATAATTCGTGTTAGTATTTTGCACCCATGACATATTAAACTGGTAGTTTTGTAATTTTCACACTTTTCTGCACTTGCCTTCTTTGGAATTGGAATTAAAATATTCTTCTTGAAGTCGGGGGATATTTCCCCAGTCTCATACATCTTGCATATACGTACTCCAAAAACCATATTGTATGTCAGATGGTACTTTTGGAGCCATTTTTACTTCGAACTCCTACTTAAGTCGCGGAAATAAACAATTGCCGCCGGCCGCGGTGGCCGAGGGGACTGAGGCGCTTCAGTCAAGGTCTGCACGGCCACTACGGTCGGGGGTTCGAATCCCCCTCGGGCATGGATATTTGTGCCGTCCTAGTTCGTAAGTAGTTCATAAGTAGTTTGTAAGATTAGGGACTGACGATCCCGTAGTTAAGTCCCATAAGCTTTACAAACATTTGAACATTTGAAACAATTGCCGTTATGATTTCGGGTGGGCCCTGATCTCTCAAATTTAGTCCTTGTGGTCTTTTCGCGTGATAGACCTACGAGGAAGCACTATGTTGGTTGACTCCTCAATGCATCTCAGTCTGCTGTCGCTCTTACCCAGGATTTATTTCGTATCGCCCTTCCAAATGAATTCACCCTTCATGTCTGTTCCCAGATTTTTTATGGTAATAATAGCGTCCAGCATTTGTCCTGCAACTGCGTAATTCTGTAATAATATGGTAACGTATTTTATTCAGCTTAAAGTTATAAACTGTGTATGATACAATACGATATATTACTCTCTAAATTCCTTATTTGGGGTTTACATGGCTTTTACTTACTGTGAGGCACCATGGGCCTATCATAATAGTTAGCAAGTCATTATCGATGCCCTCTAATACGATGTTGATCACTTCCGACGGTTAGCGCAGTTGCACACCTGCATGGCATGGAGAGTATGAGGTTATAATTTAGCTGTAGTGGTATATTTTGCCATTCTTCCATGATTGTAATATCCAGCCCTGAAATCGTTGTGGGAGGTGCTGGTCTCGCTGCAATGCGTCTGCCAAGTGCATTCCAGACATGCTCAATCGGGTTTAAGTCGAGTGAACAAGCTGGTCATTTCATTCGTTCAATACCCTGCGCTTCAAGCATGTTGTCCACTAGTGTAATTCTGTGGGGATGAGTGTTATCGTCCACCACAAGGAATCCATCTCTTGTGGCACCAGCTTAGGGCAGAATTTCGAAGGATCGTATCTCTTTATCTCTGAACACTCAAAGGGCCATACTGAATGACATGGAGATCAGTATGTCCACCAATACTAACTTCTGCTCTCTCCATTTGTCCACTACCATGATATGCTTATGTTTTCTTAACAAAAGCAGGAATATTGTGAGTTCCACTTTCTTTCCACATTGGGGAATAACGATTGTCCTGCTCAACACAAAAATCTCTATTCATTGTGAACAGAAACTGGTGCCTTTCATTACAACTGCAATCCTAATATTCCTCTACCATGTTTCTTCGGGCTATATGATGTCTTCGTTATAATGGGGCACACACCATAGTCCTCCGTTCATAGAGGCCACATTCCAGAGGGCCATTTCCGAGTGGGTGTGTGGATATTGCAAGTTCTGTTGATGCCTGGAGCGTGAGTTGCAGCTCAGCTGCATTCAGCGTCTTTTCTCGACCGACTATTAATCGGAGATAACGGTCATCTCTTGCTGATGTTACCAGTGGACAACCTTGACAATGCCATCTTTATACGGTTTCTGTTATCTGAAATCACGTTCAGATCCTTAGTATCACACATTGGTACACACTAATACTTGCAGCCCTCTCCCACTGTTCCTGCTCTAACCTCCCTATGGCTCTCCATGCCATAGCTTCAGGTAAGTCACATAGTTGTTATACTGCAGTACCGAGTCAACTACAGCTAGGAATTACAATGGCGAAGGAGATAAACTGGAAAGAACACACAGGACATTAAAATTGCTACACGACGAAGACGACATGCTACAGACGCGAAATTTAACCGACAGGAAGAGGATACTGTGGTATGCAAATGACTAGCTTTTCAGAGTATTTACACAAGGTTGGCGCCGATGGCAACACCTACATCGTGCTGACATGAACATAGTTTTCAACCGATTTCTCATACACAGACAGCAGTTGACCGGCGTCGCCTGGTGAAACGGTTTTGTGGTGCCTCGTGTAAAGAGGAGAAATGCGTACCATCACGTTTCCGATTTTGATAAAGGTCGGATTGTAGCCTATCGCGATATCGGTTTACCGTATGGTGACATTGCTGCTCGCGTAGGTCGCGATCCAATGACTGTTAGCACAATATGGAATCGGTGGGTTCAGGAGGGCAATACGGAACGCCGTGCCTGATCCCAATGGCCTAGTATTACTAGCAGTCGAGATGACAGGCATCTTATCCGCTTGACTGTAGCGGATCGTGCAGCCACGTCTCGATCCCTGGGTCAACAGACGGGAACGTTTGCAAGATAACAACCATCTGCACGAACAAATCGACGACGTTTGCAGCAGCGTGGACTATCAGCTCGGAGACCATGGCTGCGGTTACCGTTGACGCTGTATCACAGACGGCAGCGCCTGCGATGGTGTACGCAACGGCGAACCTCGGTGCATGAATGGCAAAACGTCATTTTTTCGGATGAATCCAGGTTCTTTTTACAGCATCATGATGGTCGCATCCGTGTTTGGTGACATAGAGGTGAGCGCACATTGGAAGCGTGTATTCGTCATCGCCATAATGTCGTATCACGCGGCGTGATGTTATGGGGTGTCACTCGTTACACGTCTCGATCACGTCTCTTGTTCGCATCGACAGCGCTTTAAACAGTGGCCGTTACATTTCAGATGTGTTTCAAACCAGTGGCTCTACCCTTCATTCGGCTTTAGACCGCTCGTCTATTCCACCGTGGCAAATGGACATGCAGTTGAGCAGAACGCAATAGACGGATAGAGAAGGAGGTGGAACAACACGAGACTGTAATAAATACATGACAGAGCAGCGCCAGGAGCTAACACATGTATATCAGTAAATATAAAAAATCATTTTACTGTGTAAATTAGCGTCAGGAAGTGCTATTCTCAAATTCAAGTGGAAAATTCAGAGACATTGTCATTTATTAACAGTCATCTTTGTTGGCTTACGCTTACTTACAAAATAGTGCGCGAATGAACAGTGACCATTGGCAAATGATTTTAAAAGTAATTTGATCTGATGTTAGACTAACATACCATGACAACAAAATTCGAGGTTTCATTTAAATTATAGTGAATTTTCAAATAACGCACTAGTTCAGTGCATCAGAGTTTGTTGCTACAGAATGAAACATACCGGTTATTCCTAAAAGTACTTGCTGTAGAAGATGATGATTAATTATGACCGTTCGCTGAATCAGAACAGTACAGATTAGTATAACGAGAGTCGTTTTGCAAATAATTACCATTCGTTTGCATGTTATTTTCTAAATAACTGCAGTTCTATTCATGTAATTTGTTTGGTCATTTGAGCTCGTATCAGTAAAAGTTGTTTCCATTTGTACCTGATTATGATACGGTTATCTACTTTCACAACTAATTAATAATACAGCAGTAACTTTCGCTCACATAGAGAGCCAGGGACCGTGTACTGTATCAGCAACCTTAATTACGCTATAACAATTTCAGATGATTTATTCCCGTTTCTAACGAGTTTGTATTTTCCTGCTTTAGGTCGTTATCGTGAAAAGAAGTGATGTGATAGCTATTCACTTATTTCACAGTTACATTGTTCTTTATTAAGTTATTGTTTGCTTAGCGATAGTGTAAGAAGTATCGTGGCTAACTTCCCGATGTTTACGTAGTTGCCTGTGGAAAATCGACAAAAATCACACCCGGGGTTTCTGACTCCCCAAGGCTCAACATTAATCCACGACGAGGTTCCGATCCTGGGTAGACTATCGTGCCCGTATTATGGAATCGGTGTTTTAATGTTTTCATCTAAGCGAGCTAGTAAACACTTAATAAGTATAGTCAGGATAAAGCGAGTTTCAAAGTCATCTCAATATAAATGATGTGTAAACTCCTTAACTGTGTGTGGTCGAATGACATGTATTCATGTTTAAAGCTGAACATCTTGAGAAACTACAGATATGAAGTTCATATTCACAGGGCGTGTAAATTTATTATGGTCTGCAGGAATGAATAGTATTTGAACCATGATGGTTCCGCGAGTTCAAGATCGACATCTACATCATAGCCCAAGAGCACACAGCTGAAATATGGAACTGTGTTTGTTTGTATAACTTATGGGACTTAACTACGGGGTCATCAGTCCCTAAGCTTACAAAATACTTATGAACTAGCTAAGACTAAGGACGGCACAAATATCCATGCCCGACGGAGGATTCGAACCCCCGACCGTAGTGGCCGTGCAGACCGTGACTGGAACGCCTCAGTCCCCTCGGCCACCGCGGCTGGCGAAATATTGAACAAGGTTAATTCAGCATGGGTGGCTATAATACTATACATTTGCGCCTTATACGCGTCCATGTCATCAAGCATTGGACAAGATACCAGGTCCGATTGGTTACCTTGTGCCTACTGGGCAGCGGACCACATGCCAAACTGAGAAAATACTAATGTACACATGCCCACTGAATATAAACTTCCTATCTCTAGGCTGCGGTGGAGTGGCAGAGCGTTCTAAGGTGTCTTGCTGCGGAGCACACGATTGCTCGCCTTTGAAGCTCGAGTCCTCCCTCGGGCGTGGGTGTGTGCGTTGTCTTTAGATTAGTGTAAGTAGTTTGTAAGTTTAGGGACTGATGACCATAGCAGTTAGGTCCAATAGGTTTACAAATATTTAAACATCTGAACCTATCCCTAATGCTTCAAGGCGTCCTATTCCCTTTATTTTTTTTTTTTAATTTTTATTGTTATTATATATATATATATATACATATATATATATTTTAGCATGAGTGTAGCTCTGCACGTTGATTCATTCATTTACGTATGTATTGTCTCCGAACTGTTAAACGAGTACAGTTGTGAGTAAACAATTAATACATTAAAACTTCTGACGTGATCTGTTTATTAGGGGGAGGAAAGGTTCTCCGAGAAGAACTTTGGAACAGTCTACAACAATGTTTCTGGGAGCCGCCAGTACAATATCCTCTCTCTCAACGCTTTTGCTGGTCACGGGTTGGGGAGGGGGTAGAGCACACACGCTTTCCAGCTTTCCAATAATTGTATTTCTTTACACCGTTCTAGGAATAAGTGCAACTATCTCGTACGCTGCCGGTAGTCTGATTCAAAGTCTGTAGTCAGTTTCTTGTCAGATAAGGCTAGTAATGCCCTGGGTAGTATACGTCTAACGAAATATCTTTTTCCGAAATTCGTGGTTAGTACACTGATTACCGAAATCGTTTCTCACACCGACATACCAAGTATAAGCATTTGCGAATAACTGTTCAAATTTCAGACATCTACACATTTTTAATACTTACTCAGTTTATTACAGTTTTCAGTTGCACATTTTTATAAACTAACATAACAGATCTTTTCTCGGAAAATATTTTTATCTTTAGTATAATTAAATTAAAGCTGAATATATTAAGGACCACAGTAACGACACCTAGCGGTTGTACGACCAAAGTACTAGTAAACAGTTACTGAACTACAGTTTGTTCTGCACAGTAGCGTAGTAAACATGTTGTCACCAACTCTGTGGTCCATTTCTATGTTTAGTTTAAACATACAACTTACATCACGATGCATTAATGAAAATACACTTATGCTGTTTATTTGCCATTATGGCTATATTTCATTAAGGAATGTAACAACAGCTATGCTCTATAATAATTTCAATACGTTTTTATATATTGATGATTGCAAAGCGTTATTTATGTTTTATAAGGTGGTCTATTAGTAAATGTGTCCTTAAGTTTCTGATTTGCTGTAGACTTGAAAACAGTTGTCACTGACGGAAACCGGCCGGCAAAACGACGAGAAATTTTGTGATCACTGGCGTAAATAAAGATATTAAAAGAATAACTTACCTTCTCTGGAAGTGCCTGTTTGCTTGCGGTTGTATGTACTTTCTTTCCTTCTTTTACTATCCTGTCAGTCTTATGACTGGTCTGACGAGTTTGACCAGGAATTCCTCTTCACTTCAGAGTTTGCACTTGCACCAGATGTTCTGAAAGATCCCATCGGTTTGTCCAGTCTTATTTTTAGTATTTACAACATCTTTCTTTCTTTCCCGATTCAGTGAACAACTTCCTCGTTCTTCATCTTATCAGTCAACCAAATTTTCGACATTTTTCTTAGCAGAACATCTGAAACGTTTCAGTTTTCTTTTTTCCTCGTTTTCCACTACGTACACGTTACACTAACGCAATTGATGTTCTCCAAACTTACATTTACAGAATTTCTTTCTCCGATCTAGGCCTATATAGCAAAAGACTTCTTTTGTTCGTTAATGTCCTCTTTGTCTGTGCTAACTTTCTTTCAGTGTCCTCCACGTTATGTCCATTATCAGTCATTATGCTCCATAAGTCATTCATATTTCTTTTGATCTGGTTTACTCTCAATTCTTCTTCACTACCAATTAGAGTTTTTTTTAACTATCGGACCAAATTGCGCGGTCATCAGTCCGTAGCTTACAAACTACTTACACCCATGCCCCAGGGAGGACTCGAAACTCCACGGCGAGCAACCGCGCTCTCCGCAGCGAGGTACTTTAGACCGCTCGGCTACTCCACCGCGGCAATTAGACTGTTTATTCATTTTAAGAGATCCTGTAATTCTTCACTTTCAATGAAGATAGCAACGTCATTACCAAATACTTTCGTCTGTATCATTCTTCCACGCGGAATTTTTAATCCACTGTTGAGCCTTTCTGTTATTTTCGTCGTTGCTTCTTTTCTATCTAAATTGCAATTGCGAAGGTGGAATTCCTACCTAACGTTCTTTTACATCCGAACTCTTCCAGGTGGTTCTACCTCTTGGATTTTGGACATATTGTATATTACTTCCCACTTCGTAAATCGTCATCTAATTTTTCTCAGAATGTCGTACATCTTGTACCCTCTAAGAAACATCAGTACCGTTGTCAGTGGCGAAGACGAAATAAATGTTTTGCTTCTTTATTGTGGAATAGACATAGCGCAAAAATAACGGCTCACAACGACAGTGTTAATTTTTCCATAGCTGATTTCATAATGTAGGCCTGAAAGTGTTAAATTGTAATTGCGCGCAATTTCTTCCTGTGGCAAATCAAGGTTGAAGGCACCGAGAACGAAAATTTCTGGTTTCTGGAAGCTGAACGGAGCTTGGCACTCCTGACGATATTCTAGTCCATGATGAACACTCGCCATCGAGGACAGCGTACTCTCTTTCAAAACAAGGCAAATTAGAAGTATGAAAATAGCATCAAACACATCGAAAAAAATTTAACAAAATATTTCCATGATGGAGTTTCAAATCTGTATCAATGGTTTGAAAATCCAAGCCCTAGACCCCTCGATCGGCGATGGGGCTTGGAAAGTCGTTCATGTTTTCGAGTACCCAACCTACAACATGAATACACAAAAACTTTAATTACTCTAACGTCATTAGCTTTTAACCCCAGCCCCATATATATATATATATATATATATATATATATATATATATATATATATAAAATTAGGAAATGGTCATCTTAATATGGTCTTTAGTTGTATAACATTGAAAACGAGATTTCCCATCATCAACTTAAGCTTTGATTTTTTCAAAAACTTTGTGTCTAGCAAAAAGCCAAAACACATGTCTCTTTACATTCAATGTAGAACGTCCATGCAAAATTGATCGAAAACAGTAGTCCAAATATGAAACAATCTCCTCATACGAGGCAGGAAGGTAAAAATAAGACATATAGTTGGGGGAAGTAATGGGTTGAGAGATTAGGGGAAGGAATTGTAGGATGTATACCTAATTCCTGTAAATATATAGTAGTAGATGCAATGTCTGTAGTATTTGTTGAGCATCTCGCATATGACAGTAATACTGTGTCGCCGTAGCTAAGAAACACAGCTGTTACCGGGCTGGAAGTGGTTAAGACCCCGCCCAGACACGCAGACGATTGCCCATAAGAAGTCGGCAGCCAGCCAGTGCCTCAAGTTGCGCGCAAGTTCTCCGCTGCGGTCCGCGGCGGCAAGTTGCGCGCCTGCAGCCGGTGTTAAGTTGGCTGATAGATCCGCGAGTTTGCGCAAACCGCTCGCGCAGTCCGGGCCGCCTAGCGCCTGGCGCGGTGCGGTCTGGCACGTCTGCCGCGGGGGATCCGCCGACGGACTCTGCAACTGCCAGATAATGGCTTTACACCGAGTTACACCCGACACACACACGTACTCGTCGAGAGACGCGGCGAGCCACTTGCCCGCGGCAAATACTCGTTGTCGTGCCTCTTCTGCCTTCCTCAACTCCCCTAACTGGCGTGTCCTCTAGAAGATACCGTAGACAGCAATATGCACACAGCGTCGCATGGTGAGGCCAGATTGCAGAGAAGCACAACATTGTTATGTTCAGACGCCATAGATGGCGCACTTTACTCGGACTGCGTTAACCTACCACCTTACGGCATTTGTAACTACCTAATCCGACACTGCACCAAAGGAATTAGGTATACACCCTACAATTCTTTCCCCTTATCTCTCAACCCATTACTTCCCCCAACTCTATGTCTCATTTTTACCTTCCTCTTTGTCTTCATATGAGGAGAGTGTTTGATATGTGAGCCACCGATTTAGATCAAATTTTGCATGGACGTCCTACATTGAACATAAAGAGACATGTGTTTCGGTTTTTTTCTAGACACCCTGCAGTTTTTGAAAAAATCAAAGTAAAGTTGATAATGGAAAATCGCGTTTTAAATTTTATACAACCAAAGATCATGTGAATATGAGCATTTCCTACTATATGTGTGTGTGTGTGTGTGTGGAGAGAGAGAGAGAGAGAGAGAGAGAGAGAGAGAGAGAGAGAGAGAGAGAGTGAGATATTCACATAATCTTTGGTTGTATAATTGTATAACATTTAAAACGCGATATATATATTATATATTTGTGTGTGTGTGTGTGTGTGTGTGTGTGTGTGTGGGTGGGTGGGTGCGTGGGTCGGTGGGTGGGTGTGGTGTCAAAAGTTAATGACGTTCGAGTAATTAACGTTTTCGTGTATTCATGTTGTAGCTTGGGTACTCGAAAACATGAATGACTTTCCAAGCCGCATTGCCGGTCGAGTGGTCTAGGGCTTGGATTTTTAAACCACGGATACAGATTTGCAACTGCATCGAGGCAATATTTTGTTAAATTTTTTCGATGTATTTAGTGGTATTTTCATATTTCTAATTTGCCTTGTTTTGAAGGTACTGCCTAGTTTTGAAGGCGAGTACGCTGTCCTCGATGGAGATTGTTCATCAGGGACTAGGATATCGTCAGGAGTGCCACATGGATGTATGATTAGACCGTTAACATTATCCATCCACATAAATGATATGAGAAACGGAGTGAGTTACAATCTGCGGCGTTTGCTGATGATGCTGTGGTGTACAAGAAGTTATCGTCATTTAATGACTTTATTAGGATGCAGGGTAACTTAGGCTAAATTTATAGGTGGTGTGAGGAATGACAGCCAGCTCTAAATATTAAAAAATGTAAGGTGATGCAGATGAGTAAGAGGAAAAATCCCCAAATATTATATTACGTCATTAGTGTTGTGCTGCTTAATTAAATATCTAGGCGTAACACTGCATAGGGATATGAAATGGAATAAGCACATAAAGTAACAGAATTTTGAAAAACGTGATTCGTTTGTAAAGGTAACTGTATATGAAACTCTTGTGCGACCCCGTCTCGAGTATTTCTCAAGTATTCGGAATTCCCATTGGGTAAATAATACTAATAATTTTAGAATCAGCAGTGGCTATAATTCAAGCATATGTATCTCACACCTAAGAAGATTACATTCAAGACAAGTTTATTAAACCACATAATTATTATTAATGGGATATTTTAAGTTTAGAAGAAGCTGTAGAAGCAATTCGCAGGCGGGTGGCTAGGTTTGTTACTGGTAATTTCAGGAGATACGTGTCACTGAAATGTTTCGGGAACACAAGTTGGAGTCGTTAGAGAAAAGGCTACATTTCATAAGAGATACACTGTTCAAAAAATTTAGAGAGCCGGAATTTAAAGCAGACTCCAGAACGATTCCACTGCCGCTGACTTACATTACGCGTAAAGACCACAGAGATAAGATCAGAGAGGTAAGGCTTCATATAAGACTTAGCTTTTCCCTCGTTCTGCATGGGAGTGGAACAGGAATCAAATAACTAGTACAGGTACTAGGTACCACGTACCTTTGGGTGGATTGCGGAGTAGTATGTAACTACAAAGGTTTAAGATATTTTATGTATACACTAATGAGCTGATGTTTACAATTGCGAAACAAGTACACACAATGCGGTACAAGAACGATTTACATCTGAAGTAGTTTTCTAATGTCCCTTCACAATATTCTTCCCATTCTTTCATGTTGTTGTTGTGGTCTTCAGCCCGTAGACTGGTTTGAGGCAGCTCTCCACGCTACCCTGTTCCGTGCAAGCCTCTTCATCTGAGAATAAGTCCGGCAACCTACATCATTTTCAATCTGCTTACTGTATTTGTCCTTCGGTCTCTCTCTAAGATTTTAACCCAACACACTTCCCTCTAATGCTAAGTTGACGATTCCTTGATGTCTCAGAATATCCCCCACCAATCTATCCCTTCTCTTAGTCAGAATATGCCAGAAACTAATTTTCCCCAAATTCGGTTAACCTCCCCCGTATTAGTTACGCGATCTACCCATCCAGTCTTCATCATTCGTCTATAGCACCACATTTCAAAAGCTTCTATCAGTTTTTTGTTTGAAATTCTTATCGTCCACGTTTCACTCTCATACAAAGTTACACTCCAGACAAATGCTTTCAGAAATAACTTCCTAACATCTGAATTAATATTTGACGCAAACAAATTCCGCTTCTTCTGAAAAGCTTTTCTTCCCATAGCCATTCTGCATTTTATATCTTCTTTACTTCGGCCCGATAACAAAACTCATCTACTACTTTGATTGTCTCAATACGTAATGTAATTCATTAACCATCGCCTGATTTTCTGACGCTACATTCCAGTATCAGTGTTTTACTCTTGTTGATGTTCATTTTCTAGTTTCTTTTCAAGACACTGTCCATTCCATTCCATTCAAGATCCTTTGCGGTCTCCGACAGAATTACTATGTCATCGAAGTTTTTATTTCTTCTTTAATTCCCGCTCCAAATTACTCCTTGCATTCCTTCACTGCTTGTTCATTGTATAGGATGAATATCATTGGGGAAAGGCTACAATCCTGTCATACGCCCTTCACAACATCTGCGTCCCTTTCATGCCCTTCGACTCTAATAACTGCTGTCTGGTTTTTGTGTAGGATGAATATAGCTCTTCGCTTCCTATATTTTACCCCTTATACCTTCACAATTTGAAAGAGTGTATTCCAGCCGACATTGTCAAAAGCTTTCTCCAAATCTACAGATGCTAAAGACGTAGGTTTGCCTCTCCTAAGCCTATCTTCTAAGATATGAGAATTTCCTCCCGTGTTAGTACATATCTCCTAAATCCAAACTGATCTTCACAACATCGGATTCCACCAAGTTTTCCATTAGTCTGTAAATAACTTGTGTTAGTATTTTGCAACCCTGACTTTTTAAACTGATAGTTCTGTAATCTTTGGAATCGGAATTACTATATTCATCTTAAAGTCGGAGGTTATTTCTCCCGTCTCATACATATTCCATACTAATTTCTTCGTGACTGGCTCTCCTAACGATATCAGCAGTTCTGACGGAATATCAGCTAATCCAGGGGCCTTGTTTTGACTCGAATCTTTCAGCGCTCTGTCAAATTCTATTCGTGGTAACGTATCTCCTATCTCATCAGCCTCCAATTCAACTTCCATTTCTAGAATACTGTCTTGAAGTTTACTTCCTTCGTATAGGCCCTCTATATATTTCTTCCGCTTTCCCCTCTTTGCTTAGTACTGGTTTTCCGTCTGTGTTCTTGATATTCATGCAGCTGCATTTCTTGTGTACAAACATCTCTTTTATTTTCCTGTAGGCGGTATCTATCTTTCCCCTAGTTGTACATTTTTCTCAAGCCACTCCTGTTTAGTCAATCTGCAATTTCTGTAAACCTCATTTTTCAGACGTCTGTGTTCCGTTTTGCCTGCTTCACTTGCTGCCCGAACTTCCTAGCTTGAATCACAAAGAAATAAAGCGAACAAAACCAGATACGCACCATTGTGCGTGCAGGGCCTGAAAGTGGTAAAGTCGATGTGGTACCTTTCAGTGTCTGCTGGTCTCTTCCACATACAGAGCCTTCTTTCATGAAGATCAAACTAAGTGTTGGTGATCATTAAATTGGACTCTGCACAGAATTCTACCAAGCGATTTCGTCTTTCATTCCTTTTTCGCAGTCCATATTCAACTACTACATTTCCTTCTCTTCCTTTTCATACTACTCAGCTACAGTCACCCATCGTAATCAAGTTTTAGTCTTCCTTAATTTCCTGAATAATTACTTTTATCTCCTCAGCCATTTCTTCGATATCCTCATCATCGGAAGAGCTAGTTGGCGTATAAACTTTTACCACAGTGGTCAGTGTTGGTTTTGTGTCTGTCATTGCTATGATAATGCGTTCACTATGCTGTTCATAGTAACTTACTCGCACTCCTATTTTCTTACTCATTATCAGACCTACTACTGCCTTACCAGCAACTGATTTTGTATTTATAACCCTGTACTCATCTGCTCCGAAATCCTGTTCCACCTGCCACAGAACTTCACTAATCCCTACCATATCCTACCTATCCATTTCTCTTTTCTAATTTTCTAACTTATCTACGCGATTAAGTGTTAGAACATTCCACGCTCCGATCCGTAGAATGCCTGTTTTATTTTTCTTGATGACAGCGTCCTGCTGAGTAGTCCCCTCCCGGAGATCCGAATGAGGGACTATTTTATCTCTGGAATATTTTACCCAAGAAGACTACATCATCGCATATTCATAGAGTAGAGCTGCATGTCCTCGGAAAAAGTAACTTTCAAAAAAATGTTCAAATGTTTGTATAGTCTATGGGAATCAACTACGGGGTCAACTTACAAACTACTTACGAACTAGGACGGCACAAATATCCATGCCCGAGGGGGGATTCGAACCCCCGACCGTAGTGGCCGTGCAGACCGTGACTGGAGCGCCTCAGTCTCCTCGGCCACCGCGGCCGGCAGTAACTTTCAGCCGTTGGTAGTAACTGCATAGCAAAGCCATGGTAGCTGATGTTACAAGACCAGCTCAGTCAATCATCCAGACTGTTGCCCCTGTAACCAGTGAAAAGGATGCTGCCCCTCTTCAGGAACCACACGTTTGTCTGGCCTCTCCACAGATACCCCTTCGCAGTGGTTACACATACGGTACGGCTATCTGTCTCAGTGAGGCACGCAAACCACCCACCTCGGCAATGTCTGTGTTACATTGGGGCAGCCATTCTTACATGAAAGATTTAAATGTGCTTTCATCACAAAAGAACTAAATTTTACTCAGATAAAATAATGAAAATTATAGTAACTTTCGCTAGCGCCGCTGTAATAAACGTATAACTTCGTTTTCCTTTTGTAGTTCGTCGTCACAAGAGCTTCCAGTCAATAACAGAGCATTTTCAAAATCATAACCAATCGTAATATTTAATACAGTTTCATTAGATAAAAATTACACGTTTTGTATGTACAATGACAAAAAATACAATTGAAACATTTAATCATTCAGAATAGCAACAATTCTAACACTATTTTTAACATAGCAGAATAGCCTGTTTCGCGATTTATTCAACTGACTAGACACACTATCGCAAATGCTGACACGTGAGTAAGTTGTTGGCATGCCTTTCTGCAAGGCATAAGTGCAATCAAACTGAATACTCAGAATAAAATTCGAAAATGTCCTTTCTTCCTTCTCCTTCCATATCCATATCAGCGTCACACATTGATCCATTGACCAAAATTATCTTTTTCGAATCGGTACGTATATAAACTCGAAAGTCTGATCAATTTAAATACTTCTTTCATGATTCATTATTTGTTTTCGTTCTTCTTCCTTAGAGTATATGCCATATTTTACGCAAGCAATATACCCATTGTCAACTGTAGCTTCCTAAAACTAAGTTTTCAGCAGTACAGTCTGTTTTTTGTCCGTTACATTTCAGCTGTACCGCAGACTGTTCAGCAAAAGTTTAGCTTTTTAAATATTTTTCGTGTTTATTTACGAGTTTCATTATTCTCCGCAATCATGCAGATGATAAATTACCGCATTCATTCACATTTTTAGTGGCTCACATTGTGTGTTACAAGTGTACTGCAATTCGTCGCGTTTTCCAATATGTGAAGTAGGGCCGTATGATTAACTCACGAGGTAATAAATTATTGGCCGCAGAAACTTGTTGATCGCCGCACGATGAGGGTAATAAAAGTCTCGTTATTATTCATACACATTTTAATGACTAAATCGGTAAATAATCGGTCCGCAGTGGATTACAGGTATTGTAACCGCTCCACTCCAAATCCATAGCCAACGTGTTGTATGCTGCGAAGATCTGAAAAGTGAAATGGGATTTCTCTTTGATGAAACTGTAAGGGTGCAGCATTGGAAACAGCGAGCACCGAGGCCATATCCTGCTACACTGAATACGAACAATTTTTAGTAGTCTTCAAAATAATTACTCTTTTTGTCTTTCTCTCTTTCCTCTGCATCTACAATCCTGACGAAAACCAGTTATGGAAATTCAGCAGTAACTTCTTGTTTCTTTGATTTTGGAAGGTACTAAACTACAAAAGTTATCAGTCCCTATAAAATGTTCAAATGTTTGTAGAGTCTATGGGACTTAACTACGGGGTCATCAGTCCCTAAACTTACAAACTACTTATGAACTACTTACAACTAAGGACGGCACAAATATCCATGCCCGAGGGGGTATTCGAACCCCCGACCGTAGTGGCCGTGCAGACCGTGACTGGAGCGCCTCAATCCCCTCGGCCACCGCGGCCGGCTATCAGTCCCTTTATCAAATGTCGATGTGTTCGTAAAGCTTAAGGGACTTAACTAGGGGGTCATCATTCCCTAAACTTACAAACTACTTATGAACTACCTTATACTAAAGACGACACAAACATCCATGCCCGAGGGGGGATTCGAACCCCCGACGGCGGACGGCCGCGCTCACCGCAACACGGCGCTCCAGTACGCGCGGCTAATCCGCCGCGGCAGTCCCTTTCTCCTATCATAGAGATTTCGTTGGAGGTCGCTAATATATTGTATAAAAGAAAGTGTTAAACTTAGGATATAACACGTCAAACTATAAAAATAGCAAATAAAGGCAAAGAAAGGATAAAAAGATTTAAAGACAATACCAGAGTGTTTTAGCTGGGTGATCACAAAATTAAAAGTGGAACATCCAGACATTATGTTACACGTTTCAACCACCTACCTAAAAGTGGACAGCATTAACTCATTAAAGATATTGTATTATCATTGTAGGAACCCCAATTTGATAATCAATAACATATGTTAATGAAGACGAAGTACAACTCTATTTGTTTGGTCGTGTGTCGTATACAACCTGAAGAATGTGTCAATAAAATTTCCCTCTGCTTGGTCTACGAATTCATGGTGTTATGTTTTCATTGTATAGGAGTGTAGAATTGTGGTGTGGAGTGTGATTTTATTTTACTCCCACACGCAGAGCGCGTAGTGACGGTACAGTAAGCGGCCAGCATTACATCTTTCATGTGTTGGAGCCTGATATATTCCCATTCTTTGGAGCTGTTGATGGTGACATTGCAACAGAATATTCTGCGACCACACTTTACCGCCCATCGGAATGCATTGCTGCTTTGGCATACCCATTCTCCCTATCTTCGACCTATCGAAATCTCTGTTGGATAACTGTGGAACGACTGGCCTGCGATAGTTCCCCCACTAGTACATCTGTTCAAATTTGGCAGTATGTGGAAGATCAAATGTTCAACTGCTTGTAAATCTATGGATCTTGTTTGGGTTATTAGTCCCTACGCTTACAAACTACCTAAACTATGTTAAACTAACCTAAGGACAAAACACACAAACACCCATGACCGAGGGAGGACTCGAAACTCAGACAGCGAGCAACCGCATGCTCCGCAGAACGACACCGTAATACATGGGAGTGGCATGAATTGCTAGACACCAACAACTCATCCAAATTCTCTTAGATTAACTGTCAAAGTATGTAGAATATGTTACACCCAGCAATGGCAGCAACACTAAACACCTATGTTTTCATGTTCTCACTCAATGAGACTGCATTTTCAATCATGAGTGCTTTGTGCAGAATGTTATATACCAAATAAATATACGTATTCGAAGTATTGAAATATGTTGACCATTTGAAGGGAATGAAATAAATTCAACGCAAACGTGGATTTCCAGCTATGGGCCAGTGGTTGAATTAGCCAATTAGCCTATCCAAGAACGCTTTCCCTCCTGCCAAAATTAACACACTACAATGTTACTGTTCCTTGCTCAATACTACCTTTTTCTCGCAGCAAGGGATTTAGCATGCTTATGAGCCAGAATTGAAACTAAAGTAAAAAAAAGAAAAAAGAAGTGACATCCGCAAAAGACCGATTAGGTGGTAGAACAAGGAAAAATAATCGGTTACGGCGACCGCTAGTCCAAATCTGGGAATTCGGATTCGAATACCGGTCCTGCACATATTTTCGGCTTTGCCGTTGAATTTATTTCAATGCCTCAATATTTCGAGTACGTAAAATTGCGTCCGTTAATACCAACAAGTAGTGTCTGTTCATTCGGACATTTCCAAAAGAATCGACACCATATTAATAACTGCAAATAAATATAGCTATGATATCTCTGGTTCTTCTTGGTGTTGCATTTTGGATGATAAGAAACGTATATTAATAAAATGCTATTCCGCGACGTGCTCCACCTACATTTTTAACGCCACCTAATGAATTCCAGCAGAGAGAAAAATTCAATTTTTAATAATTCTCCTAATTACTGAGCAATTCTGAAAGTTTAAAATGGTGTGATACCTTAATCATTAAGAGATATAATCGTATGTAAAGATCTACTCGGTAATACAAGTATTACAGTTCGAAACGTTGATTTTGTGTTGAAGTAAATGACTCAAATTTGCCTACTTTGGTCACGAATTTCTAGAAAATGAGAACACTTAGCTCCCTCGATCAGTCACCAATTATAATTTCTAAACCCTTACAACAGTTCTCCTTGCCTAAACCCAACCCAGATTGATGAAAAAAGTTAACACTTACAATATTTTCGTTGTTCATACAGTAAAACTTTAGTATCTGCCGTCAAATTGTAATTAATTACTTTTGAGCTACAACACTAATCAAACATCTTTTTGCAGATGGAGCTACATACATTTCTGTGCAAATGTTCAAAAATAAATATCACTGTACGTCATACAGATAAGGAGAGAAGACATGTCATACACAAATAACAGTAGAAAGATACCTTCTGCTTACATTGGCATGACGTAAAACTTCATCATATCGCGAGATGTTTAAACTTATAATATGTTATACATTCAAACAAATATGTCACTGATATACTTGATAAATTATTTCATAGAACAACATGTAGTTCAGGCGATTTAACGTCATTAACACTAACATGCACCTTACTGAAATTCAGCGTAATCTACCCTGTATTCATCTGTTGTCTGACAGTGAGAACAGTTAGTGACTTCGCCGTGGCGGAGTTCCCGAGCGCATTGAGGCGTTATGCTCAGATGCGTGAGGCCGTTCCCCGTCGGCGTTTTGAATTCTCCCTCGGGCATGGATATTTGTGTTGTCTTTAGTATAAGTTATTTTATAAATAGTTTGTTAGTTTAGGGAGTGAAAACCCCGCAGTTAAGTCCCAAAAAATTAAAAAAAAACATTTGAACATTTAGTTAGTGACTTCCGACAAACTAAAGCACAATCTCAAAACAATCATAGCTTTTTCTCTTATTACATATTTTAAGTAAAAATTTATAACTTAAGTACAATTAGCATGGTAATCAGACGTTAGACGACACACACACACACACACACACACACACACACACACACACACAAATTACAGTTTTTACATATTCAATGCTGCGTCTTTTCTCACCCTCTGAGTCTCAAACGTGTTTGTTGTTGTTGTTATGGTCTTCAGTCTGGAGACTGGTTTGATGCAGCTCTCCACCCTACTCTATCCTGAGCAAGCCTTTTCATCTCCTCATAAGAACGGCAACCCACATCTACTTGAATCTGCTTACTATATGCGTCTCTTGGTCTCCCTCAGCGATTTTTACCCCACACACTTCCCTCCAATGCTAAATTTACGATTCCTCGATGTCTAAGAATGTGTTCTACCAAGCAATCCCTTCTTTTACTCAGGGTATGCCAAAGATTCCTTTTCTCACCAATTCTATTCAGTACCTCTTCATTAGTTATGCGATCTACCCACCTAATCTTCAGCATTCTTCTGTACCACCACATTTCAAAAGCCTCTATTCTCTTCCTGTCTGCACTGCTTATCGTCCATGTTTCACTCCCGTACAAGGCAACACTCCACAAAAATGCCTTCAGAAATGACTTCCTTACACCCAAATTAATATTCAATGTTAGCAAATTTCTCTTTTTCATATATGCTTTCCTTCCCATTGCCATTCTGCATTTTATATCCTCTGTACTTCGACCATCGCATGTTATTTTACTACCCAAGTAACAAAACTCATCTACCACCTTCACTGTTTCATTATCTAACATAATTCCTTCAGCATCGCCTGATTTTCTAAGACCGCATTCCATTATTTTTGTTTTGCTCTTGTTAATGTTCATTTTGTACTCTCTCTTCAACACACTGTCCATTCCATTCAACTGCTCTTCCAGGTCCTTTGCAGTGTCTGACAGAATTACAATGTCATCAGCAAAACGCAATGTTTTTATTTCTTCCCCCTAAACTTTAATCCCTATCCCAAATTTTTCCTTACGGATAAATATGTCAAACTTAAATATGCTGGATACTACGAATACTTGGATCTTACGCACGATCAACTTTTACATCAGTACAACTCACTTTTTATTTTATATTATTTCATTATTTGTCTGTGGAGGAGGGGGGGATCTGATATAATTTATTACGTTGATTATAAACGTCGCTTTGATGAAAAGATTTTTATTTCATGACTAGTTTCTGAAAACTTGCTGTCATCCTCAGATCCTAATGACTCACACTCGGACATAAATATTCATCCCTCCTATCATTGACATCGTGCTCAGGTTATTGACATACATTACGATACTTTATTATAAAATAGTAATATAACTTAATTTGAAACATATCTCCACTACGAGATGCACGTGCAACTACCAGGCCCACTTCTATCCACATGTCCCGCTGACGGCAATCTATTATGGTTGATGTGTTTTTATAATATGACTACTCTCCCGACGCATTGACGGTATGTGTTATTATTTATGTTCAAGTGTGAGTAATGAGTAATCAAAATCTGAGGATGCCAACGAGTCTGCTGAAAGGAGTATTGAAATACAATTCTTTTCATCAAAACTATCTTGGCAATTAACATGATGTTGATAGTTAACCTAATAAACTGTTACCTCAAGCTAGTTAAATTTCTAATATTCTGTAGATGTTTATCGATGGTTTTCTAATATGACCTTTCTTCTGTTGCAGGTAAATGAACTTTGAAATGGAACCCAAAAAAGAAATTTGACTGGTAAGATGGTGACCTGTGGTGAGTTTTTCAGGAGCTCTGCTCCCCTCAAAAGGACAGGTACTTGTATTTTTATCTACATTCCCCAAAGAGATATACGAAACACTTTCAGATTATCCTAATTTCGCAGTCCTAAACTGCAATTACTATGGGGGGAAAAGCAAATATCTTGGCATACAGGTAATGAATACATTAGCTGCCTCTGAGCACTGAATTATATCCCTGGGGCAAGTTTGAGTTTTCTGCCGGATCAGGATTCTAAACACAGTCTCTATCTTATTAGACATTTGCTCTGCCCACAACGCCCTCTGAACATTTCTGTCACCGCGACTGCATGATTTAGCTTAACACAAACGCGTTCTTTTACACCAAATGATCTACTGCTCCCAAAGACCTGCACATCAGGGAGGAGGGGGGAGGGGTTTGACCCCACGTACGCTCCTGGCCATTAAAATTTCTTAACCACGAAGATGACGTGCTACAGATGCAAAATTTATCCGACATGAAGAAGATGTGATATACAAAAATTAGCTTTTCACAGCATTCAAACCAGATTGGCGCAGCTGGCGACACCTACGACGTGTTGACATGAGGAAAGTTTCCAACTGATTTCTCATATATAAACAGCAGTTGACCGGCGTTGTCTGGTAAAACGTTGTTGTGATGCCTCGTGTACGGAGGAGAAGTGCGTACCGTCACGTTTCAGAAATTGATAAAGGTCGGATTGAAGTCTATCGCGATTGCGGTTCATCGTATCGCAACATTGGTGCTCGCGTTGGTCGCTATTCAATGACTGTTAGCAAAATATGGAATCGATGGGTTCAGGAGGGCAATACGAAACGCCGTGCTGCATCCCAACGGCCTCGTATCACTAGCAGTCGATATGACAGTTATTTTATCCGAATGGCTGTAACGGATCGTGCAGCTACGTCTCGATCCCTGAGTCAGCAGACGGTGGGCGTTTGCAAGACAAAAACCAACTGCACGAACAGTACGACGACGTTTGCAGCAGCATGAACTATCATCGCGGAGACCGTGGCAGCGGTTAACCATGACGCTGCAGCACAGACAGGAGCGCCTGCGATGGTATAGGCAACGACGAACCTGTGTTCATGAATGGCAAAACGTCATTTTTTCGGATTAATCCAAATTCTGTTTACAGCCTCATGATGGTCGCATCCGTGTTTGGCGACATCGCAGTGACCGCACATTGGAAGCGTGTATTCGTCATCGCCATACTGGCGTATCACCCGGCGTGATGGTATGGGGTGCCATTGGTTACACGAATCGGTCACCTCTGTTTCGCATCGACAGCACTTTGAACAGTGGCCGTTACATTTCGGATGTTTTACGACCCGTGGCTCTGCCCTTCATTCGATCCCTGCGAAATCCTACATTTCAGCAGGATAATGCACGACTGCATGTTTCAGGTCCTGTACGGGCCTATGTGGATACTGAAAATGTCCACTCCTGCCCTGGTCAGCACATTCTCCAGATCTTTCACCAATTTAAAAAGTCTGGTCAATGGTGGCCGAGCGACTGGCTCGTCACAATACGCCAGTCACTACCCTTGATGAACTGTGCTATCGTGTTGATGCTGCATGAGCATCTGAACCTGTACACGCCATCCAAGCTCTGTTTCACTCGATGCCGAGGCATATCAAGGCCGTTATTACGGCCAGAGGCGGTTGTTCTGGGTACTGGTTTCTCAGGATTATGGACCCAAATTGCGCGAAAATGTAACCACATGTCAGTTCTGGTATGATACATTTGTCCAATGAATACCCGTGTATCATCTGAATTTTATCTTGATGTAGCAATTTAAATGGACAATAGTGTTATATTAAGTGATCTTCCATTTCGTTCATTATGGACATCGACAGATAATGGTAAACCTGACGCCTTAGTGACAGCATGAAGGGGAAGATGCTGACTGTTCCCTTATGTGCGGACGCTCACCATGAATGGACTGTTATCGGATCGTCGAGATGACCCAAGTGAAGAGAATAGCAAGGAGGCTAACTACATTAATATTATATAGTCCATTAGTCTTGTGCACAAAGATGTGAACATGCATGAGCAGCACCAGTGTGACGGATTTTTTCGAATCATTAACCTAATAGAACAAGCCTGGCATACAATGAAAAGGACTGGTTTTGCATGAGAGAGTCCAGGAACCAATCTTAGAGATCTACGTTTTGGCGATGTAGTGAACAGTACGCCAAGACCAATACAGACTCACATCAATGCAAGAGGACATGTGACAATTTATTAGAGTTACTGGTGTATACTGCAGTTTGGAAAACAAATGGATAATGTCTAGGTATTAATCGTACAACTTGTCAATATCTGTTTCCATGAGTAATGAAGATAAATGAAATTCCAGTTTAAGAAAAAAATCATCAAGCAATAAAATTGTTGTGATGTAATACTGTTTTGATGTGTAAATTTGGCTACGTGATAAACATCAAGTGATAATCGATTTTCTAACTGCAGGAAAGATACCTCCACCTGATATCCTAGAAGAGTGAAAGCTATGTATGGTGATCGTTGTATGTGCGTCAGTAGCGTACGAAGTTCGTAGTTTGTGATCATAATGAGGGAAGCTTGTACAGGAGGACGAAGATAGTTTGAATGTTTGGATGGACAACTTGCGTAACTATAGGAAGGATGGGATGAAAGAAATACACTTGACGAGATAGAGGAAGATAAATGAAATACCACAATAGTGGAAAGCGAACTAGTACATATTATGTAGATGGTCGTCGTACAGAAAGTAGTGTTAGTAATGATAAAATATAAAACCTCCTGGGGTAGAAGACGTTATTGTGGAAATTATGAAAGCCGTAGTCCTAACTGAATTCAGTGATGTACGGAAAAATTAGTATATCATGGGCCTCAGGTAATTTTCCTGAAGAGTGGGCAAAGGCAGTCATTGTAAGTTAGATGGGTGACCTTTAACATCTGCGGATTGCTTAGGGGTTACTTGATTGAGACGTTTCGGCTCCGGTCAAGAAACTCGACATAATGGCAGGGAGTGTGTGGCGCTTACTACGTCTCTCCATACTGTGCCGCGCAGGAATAGCCGTGCGCTCTAACGCGCCTTGCTGCGGAGTGAGCGGCGGCGTCCTGTCGGAGGTTCGACTATTTCCTCGAGCATGTTGTGTGTGTGTGTGTGTGTTTGTGTATGTGTGTGTGTGTGTGTGCGTGCGTGTGTGGGGGTGTCTGTGGGTATGTGTGAGTTTGTGTGTGTGTGTGTGTGTGTGTGTGTGTGTGTGTGTGTGTGTGTGTGTGTATGTTGTCGTGTGTTGTCGTTAGCATAAGTTAGTTTAAGTATTTAGTAAGTCTAAGAACTCACGGCCTCTGCAGTTTGGTCCTACAGCTTTACAAACATTTTAATTTGAACTCCATACCTCATGGGTTGACGCCTTCGCGTGGAGGGTGACGCAGCTGCCGGTCGGTATCCCTTGGGCCCTGAGCCCTGTAAGTCGGAGGTTATGGGCATTGTACCTATGCGTAAGAAGGTAAGACACTGTCCTATGTGGATTACGAAGGAATAGCACAATTGTGCCCTTCTTGGATATTTGTGAACAAATAATTTTAGACAAAATCGTGCAAAAGAGAGAACCTCAATTAAGAAAGGAATAACAGTATTCGCAGTCAAACTAGCATATTTAGAGCGAAACAGGTGGCAGAAAAGAAAAAGAAATTTAGGAAAGATAAGGTAGTTGCATTCGTAAATATAAAATAGATTTTTGACATGGTTATAAAGGACAAGATACGGCATGGTCTGAATAGACAAAATGTCGAAATAAATGCAACAGAGAATCAGTAATATGGTAAGCTGGTACAATTCCGATCATTTCGGACAAATGTTGTTGGACTGGAAATATGTCGATAAAAGAGATAATTTTAACTATGGCACTTGTTCTTGGATGTTTAACGAATATGTAACACAAATACTAGACCATTACAAATGTTGGTATAAACACAAAAAAAGGTTATAAAAGTGTGAAAAATCGATCGAAAATGTATCACACTAGGTACAACTATGATCACTTCCTCGTACAATATTGATCACTGGCTTCTTCCACATAAAAAGCACTTTTTCCCTTAGGCACCAACGCATCCTTCGAGGTAACAAACATTGTATAATACAGAATTTGCAATCGCGTGGAAACTAGATAATTTATAAGAGCGCTTTCGACGAAGTTGCTCCACGTACCTCTTAACAGGAAAAAAAAATATATCTCTATAGCGCAAAGTGGTGTATTCTAGGAAAAGACAGGAGGAGCTGTAGAAACCTGCTACACTACAACGCCGCACAATGGCAAGAGCTACCAACACTACGAGACTGACAAATTATGTTGATCAGAATTATACCTATATCGAATTTGTACCACCTTACCCTATGTATAAAATGTGCAAATGTGCCGTAATTCGTACAACAGATGGCAACAACTCAGAATGGTTTTTAACGGACGGATGGGTTAGACAAGGAACTGTCCTGTAACCACTACTTATTGATATAATCGTGAACAACATCATAAAAGTTTTCATCAAGACGCTATGAAAATCATTATATATGCAGGTAATATGATGATTTGGGAACAAAATGTTAAGAAATCAGAAATGCAACTAAAGGCTGTCAGAGAGTAATTGAAGAATCAGTAGAGAAATAATCTAAACAAAAAGACAAGTAATTTAAATAAGCAAGAAAGATGTAGGTAATTTTCAGAGACGAAATTTGTAAAGAAGTAGATGCCTTCAACGATCTAGGAAGTAAATTAACGTCGCGGCGGAGCGGCCGAGCGCATTGAGGCGCTGTGCTGCGATGCGCGAGGCATCATTTGAACATTTAGTAGATTCAAGACGGCTAATAACTGGGTTGGAGACGCGTTGTAGGACTGACTGGCTTAATCCCGTCAGGCCCTGAGCGCACAATTGTACGGTTCTGGTTTGCTCGCTTTATTTCGTTGTCATTCACGCTAGGACGTTCGGGCCTGCGTCGCACAATCGTCGTTGGACTGTGGTAACGTGCGTAACGTGTTTTAGTTCCATGTTTCTACAATACACGAGCAGTCGACAAAGTCGGCAAACTTCCAGTACACTTACAATGGCGGCAAGAAAGACTTGTTGACAAGGTGTTCACATCCTTGTTTTCACATGTGAAGCTATCATATCTGACAGCAAGTTCATTTTATCTGATCCTGTGATGTTATTATGTCACTTCTTTCAAAAGCATATCATTGTAAAAAATTGTATTAATTTTTTTTTTTTTTTTTTTTTTTTTTTTTTTTTTTTTTTTTTTTGTAATGAATTTCTGTATGTATTTTGTATCTTAAACGTCCCCGTATGTTTTATTTCACATGACCTACAAGCTTGGGTCTGAAAGGGGAAACGCAGGCAGCAAAGTCGTGGTCTGTTAAAAAGGCACAGAGCTATTGTTATTAATTTGATAGTATACTCTCTAATAGTCGACGCTAAGTAAATGTAAGTTCGCACCCTCTGAGGTGTGACTTTGTTGTTCAAAATGTTCAAATGTTTGTAAATCTTATGGGACTAAACTGCGGGGTCATCAGTCCCTAAACTTACAAACTACTTCTTGATAAACTTATACTAAAACGGCACAAACATCATGCCCGAGGGGGGATTCCAACCCCCGAGGGGAACGGCTTCCCGCATCGCAGCATAGCGCCTCAATGCGCTCGGCCGCTCCGCCGCGGCCTGACTTAGTAGAATTCGTTTTGTGAACAGGACATTTCGCATCTGTCTTCGAGAAGAAAAAGTTCTGTATTGTATCACGTCTTATATTTCACACTTTTGAAGAAGAAAGACCTTTAAGTTTCGCTAAAGAGTGGGTCTGTTGCATTAGTGTTTAGCTTATGTGAAGGCCTATTCTAATTTTATATCGCACTATTTGTCATGAAACTATAATATGACCCTCCCCTTATTGACATGACATGCAACTTTTCTAATCTTCAAATATATTTCGTTGTTACTTATGTAGCACTATATAACAGGCAGAATTTGACGAACATACCCACAAGCTCAGAAATATGAATTTTGATAGATGTAAAGCAGGAATTCACTCTGTATACCATCAACTTATTGGTAAATTACATCGATCATTATGCATAAAGTGTAATACGTAAACCAGTATTTGGAACACGTAAAAGATTCCGAGGAAACTTGTTTCATTCCATTCCGACTTCTAGTGCAACAACCGTTTGTCGATATGTTGAAATAATGCAAGCACGGTTGTAAAAATGCTTTTATTAATAGTGCGTCTCGCTCTTTTGTGGAATCATCTGATTTTATAATACACATGTGGTGAAACAGCAGCAAACAATGATTAAGCGCAGCCAACAGCGTCTCGGAGAACACTGCAAAGCTCGGGCAAAGAATGACGAACATTATCGCAACCGTGACTACTTTCTTACAACTTAGGCTCAAAGCAATTATTTTTTCATCCCTGCCTAGTAGTTTGAAGAATGTCAGCAAGATATCGTCTTAAATTAGTGTCGCGTGGAAAGTTTATTTTATTTGCTCCATTGTTGGTGGAGCCAAGAAACTCAAATGTACAAATGTGTAGTGTAACAAGTGTCACTACATTTCTTCCTACCGAATCAAGACGACCAAATTAATTAATTTAAGGAATTTAGCGTGGCAAGGAATGAGATTCTGCGTGGGGATTACTGTCTTCCTAGGTGGAAGCTCCTGGCGGCACCTTCTACCGGCAGAGAAGTGTATGTGCATGTCTACCAACATGAGATGCCGGAGCCTGCATAGAGGACGCAGCACGGAGTCCTTAATTACATAAATGTTCCATGGAGCAACGAAAAAACATATGAGTGTAGTGTTGAAGGTTGTCATTGTTGTGATGTATGATAAGTTATATAGTCGGAACTATCTGAGACTGGAACTGATCATGAAATGAAACTTGATTCTATGTAAATGTATATAGTGTTAATGAAGTGCTGTAAGTCACAGTACAATAATGGAGTACTGTTATTTGTTTCCGACATACAACTTTCATTCGAGTAGAAGAAGTATTTATGGATTGAAATGATAATTTCTCTTCCTTTCACGCTCTGATCAACTTTGGATATGATTGTCAGATGCCTGCAACATCAAGAAAGAGACTTCTTGGTTGAGGAACAGACTATCTGGGCTTCATAAGCCAAGGAGTAAATTAAATTGCAGACTTCTAAAACTCAACATTAACTAAAACCATTACTAACTGATATCTTGCAATGAACAGGCAAGGATAACACGGTTACACTCCTAATGTTTGTAAACCTATTGGACCAACATGCTATGGTCATCGGCCCCCAGACTTACAAACTGCTTAAAGTAACTTACACTAAGGACAACACACACATCCATGCCCGAGGAAGGACTCGAACCCCCCGACGGGAGCGGGCGCACAGACCGTAGGCTGATTACTTAGACCATGCGGCCAATCCTACGCGGCACAGAAACTGTGTTGTAATAAATAATGTTATCTCTCACATCAACACCTTTGTTGATTTACATATTATTTGACATGTAATAAATCATTTTAAGCATTCATCTGTATGTTTTTCCACAATACTGTTCGAAATAGTTTCGTGTATTACAAATATTATCAAAGAAGTGAAAGAAATACATGAAAGACTCACTATAATTAAATGAAACATTCCTTTGTGATCCGCACGCAAAAATAATATACAAAAGCGTGATATTTATATAAATTCATTTTACGTTATTTCTCTGTAGTAAATGAAATGTCACGTTTATGAATAATATTAAATTAAACATTACTGTGTGTAAAAATAATACTCTTTCGAGTCTTCCGTATGTTGCTTTTACTTCTTTGATATTGTTTGTATTACATGAAACTATATGAAGAAAAGAATAAAGTCAGAGAACATACAGGTAAAAGCTCAATGCTTTATTATAAATATCTCAAAGCGAGAGACTGACACCAATATAAAATTTTAGTGTTTGACATGGTTTCATGACGTCGTTAATGTACTACATATGTGTCGATCTCATAATAATTATATGTGTCATGAACTAGATATTTTATGCGTAAAATGATTGTCTACCTCTGTCTTCGGATGTCAACTTTTTAATTTTTTTAATTTAATTTTATTTATTTTTTGTATGTATATACTCTGAATACTTTGGATTCCCCGATTACTAACGCTGGTGATGTGCCGAAGTGCTGATTTATCATGTCATACACTGCATCATATAGGTTTAGCGCAAATGATCAATTGGCAGCCGTTTGCGGTTTTAATCAATTTTAAATTAATACATTAGCGCTCTGTCATACGGTCACTTCTGTATGTACTATATATAGAAAGCAGTTTAAGCCGAACCTCCGAAAATGAACTGCATCTTCCAAAAGCGTATTGTGCTTGCTGTCTATCTAGTTACACGGCATTCATCATTAGGGGTATTTTTCCATATAATTACATCCTCGAAATGAAATGATCGTGTGGCCTTTTTGGCCGGGAAAACCCGTGTGGGGTTGTTCGGCCGCCAGCACAAATCTTTTTAGCTGATGCCACTTCGGCGAGTTGCATGTCAATGATGAAAAAAAAAAGTCACACACACAAGACCCAGTCCATTACCGGGAATCGAACTCGGACGCCCCAGCATGATAATCAGCGACGCTGCCGTCTGAGTTACAGGGTCGGACTAGTGAGGTGGACGCTCTTTAGAAATCTTGTTATGATAGCTTTTTTCTCTGAAATATCGCTTATAAATGCTTCACGTAGATAGTAATACTTGTTAACACAATTTTCAAATTTTTTCACGTTTTGTTTTAATTAACATGCACTGTCTTTATTTTAATAACGAAAATTCTTGATTACTGTTTACCGTGACTTTAACTGACACTGAATGAAACGCAAGTTTACTGTTACCATCCACAACGTGTTTCGAAGGTTTAGAGCCGCATCATCATGTGGATTAATTTGACATGTAGGTAAAAATCTTTATTTTCTTTCCGCCGCAGGTGTGTTTCATTATTTGGCTATTCAGTTCGTTATGTAGAGTTCATCAAGTCAGACCAACTAAAGTTACACTAAAAGTATTGGATTGTCGATAGCCAATTGCACTGCTGAATCTGCTTCGTAATGTAGAAATGCTAGGGCAGTGTGGTCAATACAGAATCATTCCATGGTACAGTAGTAAAAAAATTTCATTTGCGTCTAGAAATTTCACAAGCTGATACAGTCACATATGTTGTGTTACACAGCTCTACTGTCCGTGCAGGCATGACATCATCACACGAAGCTCTGTTCTAATCCATCCCAACCACCAAACGTGGCGGTGAATTTTCTAATACAAATATGAAAACGTCGTTAAATTAATGCCACTACTGTTGATAATGACAGCCTATAATAACAAAAGGCCAGTGCAGTCTTATACATAATGTTCACAGTAAGAAAGACGTAGTCGTATCGTCAAAGACGTTATAAAACCAGAAATGAATTTCAACCTGATTTCAAAAGGAATGATTATGACTATACTCGCTTGCTTGATGCGTAATTTGTCGTTATACTAGTATCTTTAGCGGGTTTAGAACATTTTAATGTATTCAAAATTAGACATGAATTTTACATTCTTGGAGACTGGGGGCTATAACGCACTTTTCGTCTTGTCCTTGCTTCTATGTCTTGCTTGTACAAATAGTGATTCTTTTTAGCTACTTGTCAAGTATCAAAATTTATGTCTTCACTGAAGTGACGTGCCCATATTAACAGTTCCTCAAAAGTTTATACACTGACACATTAATTATTTGTAGCAGTAATATTATGAAATAATGGTTAAGCTCTTACGACTCTCATTGACTGAAGAAGTTTTGAACTTAATGAATTACTAAATATTTTCTTCCATGCGTAAAAGTATAACTAACCAACATAATTATTCGTAAACTTATTTTCTTACTTGCGCGGCGGAATAGGAGTGCGCGCTAAGGTGCTTTGCTGCGGAACGCGCGGTTGCTCGCTGTCGTAGGTTCGAGTCCTCCTCGGGCATGGGGGAGATGTTGTTCTTACGACCAGTTAGTTTCAGTAGTTTGCAAGTTTAGGAACCCATGACCTCTGCAGGTAGGTCCCATACTGTAAATGGAAATGAGACCCGTGCTATACTTTTTATATCTGCTACAATTATTACGCTACAAAATCTCCTAAAAGAGAATACTGGTTTGAACGTGCCGTACACTTTCAATGCAGTTCACGGTTAACTTCTGCGACCCAGCCGCTTGTCAACGCTGTAGTTGCGAAATTGCAGAAATTCCCCGTGAGTTTCATGACTCTTATGTAGTCTCTGGTCTTACCTTCTTACAAAACGGATTCCTTATGTATTTACTATTATTATGCTTTGCACGTAAAAGTGGTGTAGTATATTTCCATTTTGCTCCACTTGTTAACAATGGATGACTACCACTCGACGAGTGAAATTGCGGATACGATGTTCAGCTATGGTTTACCAAATAGACGCAACCTACTAGCCCGTGTTCTCTACACTATGTGCAGAGTGCACTTTGATAAGCAGTTCGGAAGACTTTTCCTGCTTGTTACGGACACAGGTCCCGTAGCACCTCATGCCAGTGTGTCTCGGCCGAATAGCCGTACGCACTAAGGCGCCTTGCTGCGAAGTGCGCGATTGCTCGCTGCCGGAGGTCCGAGTACTCCCTGGGGCGTGGGTGTATGTATCGTCCTTTCGTTAGTGTAGGTAGTTTGTAAGTCTAGGGACTCATGAGCATACTAGTTTGATCCAACAGGTTTACAAACAACTGGACAGTTGGAGAGAATACTGCAACCAGCGTGCGACGATTAGTAGCATCAGAAGGCGTGTCTCACTGTCGTAGCTAGGGTCCGCCACCGTACTCAAGACGAGAGCGTGGTGTGGTGGATTGCCACACAGGAAGTCCGGGTTTGATTCCACTCCGAGACTGGGTGTTGTGTCGCCTCATCATCGTTGACACGAAAGTCGCCGAAGTGGCGTCAGCTAAGACGACTTGCACCAGGCATGCAGAACACGACTCTAGGTTCGGTATAATGGTCCGACGGTTATAAATGCCACACGGTCATCATCGTATAAGCTGGAGGGGGCGGTTCTGAATGAACATTTGCTGCACCTATATCATCCACGGCGCGTTCCGTTCAGGTCCTAATGCTACAGTATTATGATGGCAGACGTCGGTTCTGTCAATGACTGTAGCAGAAGTGCGTTGTAAATGTACTGTTTACATCCAATATTTTAATTAGTGATGAGGCAGCCCTCGTAAAAAAATGTAGTTGCGAATGTACTTAATCAGCTTACAATGAGCAGATGCAGATAACTCTTGAATTTAGATTTGAAAGCGCGAGGGTTAGTACTAAGATTCTTGAGTTACTGTGGCAGATTATTGAAAATGGATTCTGCAATATATTGTACGCCTATCTGCACAAGAGTCAAGAATTTTTTAGCGTTGCGGGCGCCGTCCGTCTGACGAACTACCGCTGAACTAGTCTGGCTTTGGACACAGCTATGATTTAGGAATGATAAGAACTTGTCACAGATGTACAAGAGCACTGAATGAACGAACTACGGCAGCCGTGAATATGGAAAGTTATTTCTCAATACAACTAGAAGGTATTAGAACTTGCATCTCCAACATGGAAACTTTAAAGTGAAAACTTTGCCTCGAAGTCTACCTCTACATCTACATGGGATCCTCTGCAAATCGCATTTTAGTGCCTGGCAGAGGGTTCATCGAACCACCTTTATACTATTATCTCCCATTCCATTCTCAAATAGCGCGCGGGAAGAAAAAACACCTGAATCTCTCCGTTCGAACTAAGTTTTCTCGTATTTTATTCTGATGATCTTTTCTACCTCTATAAATGGCAGTCAACAATATATCTTCGCATTCGGAGGATAATTTTGGCCACTGGAGTTTCGTAGTTAGCCCACGCCGCAGCGATAAGCGCCGTTGTTGTAACAATTCCCATCCTAGGTCCTGTAGAGCGGTTGTATATGGCTGTTAAGTACAGAGCTATCGATTCGGCAGAATCAGATAGAAATCTAATGGGTATACAGTGTGGACCGAAAGACTTGTTCTTGTTAAGTGATTTAAGTTGCTTCTCCGAGGATATCTACTTCAACGTTACTCATTCTGGCCACATTTGTAATTCGAAATCTGGATTATTGGTTTCGTCTTCTTCGATGAATGACTTTAGTAACTCTTCTTTTGTAGCGCTATCATCAGCAGGATCGCCACTTTACCCAGTAAATCACACTCTGACCAAGTTCTTCATTTGCGACAATTTTAGTAACCAAATTTTATGTAATAATTTTGGTATAAGCCAGATTTCCATGAGAGATACGGTTGAATGGTTGGTTTGAGCCATGTCACGGCTTGCATAGTTTGTTTTCCCGCCTCTCCTCTGGTATCTTCCATCCCCCATTAGAGGGCTTTCTGGCTGTGCAACTGGGATAGAGGGCGCGCCCATCGGTACGCGGGGCGGGCGGCGGCTGTGAGGGTGGTTGTTGACATGTGGTGCCGGAAGGAGGAGGAACACCGATTCTGGGAAGCGGTCGGTGGCAGTATGGACGGCCGGGATTGCTTATGATTGGAATTTTGAGCGAGATGGCCTGCACTTCTCTGTCTGAACTTCAGATATCTTGCCAATGGAATTGGAGTACTGTTATGAATTTCTCTCTGGTCAGCTTGCGGTTCATGGTATCCCGTGGTTCACACTGAACTTCATTTGTGTAATTCTTATTCTAAGAGTATTTGTTATCACAAGTTGCATATGTTATTTATCGTGCTCAGGAGTGTTGAATCTACTAATATTTGAGTTTTAGTAAGGCCATAGTGCGGAGCCTCATATTGTCTGTGACGGCGTGGGCTGCCTGCCTTGTTATTGTTCGTTGCCAAACCTGTTGGACCTCAGAAATGGCTAAAGTTAAGTAATATTCTGTGGTAGTTGATATATATGTACTTCTAAGGTGGCTTCACTTGTCATGTTAAAAGCTTATTATGATTAAATAACACATTGTACTATCAGTGGCGCGTGATGTTACGCACAAGCCAACTACGGTTAGCCGGTTGTATGTTCTTTCTTGGCCTTAAGCCGTAGTACACAACTTAATTAGGTGAGGTAATCCTTGCTCTATATGTTGGTAGTAGTGCCATGGTGTGTATATCATTCTTATGATACGTGTAATTGCTCCTGCCACTTAACTGTGATTGTGTATTGCTAAATCAAAGTTTTCCTTAAGGATTGCTTAACTTAATATTCAGTGTTCCTCCTTACCGCCTGTTAGCTGGGCCTGTTGTTCGGTAGTCGCCGGCTGTGTCTCGTAGCCACGCCTTGCATCTGAGTCGTACATGTCATCTCTATATATAAAAGGAGGTGTCCCGATTGACTAAATGACTGATTGACTGACTGACTGACTCATCATCGCCCAGCCCAAACCACTGAAGATAGAAACTTGAAATTTGTGGAGGGTGTTGATCTTACTCTGTAGGCGTCATTTAAAAAGCGATTTTTCGATATTCCGTCCGTAAGTGGTTGAAATAGGGGATGAAACGTTTTTTGAAAATACATAGCTATTTAGGCAATTTTGAAGCTAGAACTACAAAATTTCGGATTTTAATTCAGGGGTCAAATATAAAAGACGCGTGTTTCGGCATTTTTTGAAATTCGACCAATAAGGGGGTGAAATACGGGATGAAAAAATTGATTTTCAAAGATATGTTGCTGTTAACTCAAACTTCGAGCTATAACTACGATATTTAAGATATGGAATTTTCATCAGGATTAAAAAGAAACAACTGGTGAAGACCAACCAGCCTACGCATGCGAAGCAGCGCGGGCTCAGCTAGTATATATATATATAATCATGTGTTCTCTGTCTTAGGAAAGATGAACTAGCGTAATTGCTTCGTGCTGTAAAATTTATCAGGCAACATTGTTCTTGTATTGTCCATCATTGGAATTTCAGCTTTTTAAAGGTTTTTTAAATAAATTTTCTATTAATTTCCTTTAGCCTTGAGAATTCTTAATAGCGCAACTAGCTCTGATTTTGGCCCTAACGGCGAATTGGTTACAAACTTGTTATAAAAGAAATTTTTACCCAAAATAACTGTTCAGAAAAGTATGTACTATCTACACACTTGAGGGCCAATGCTACCCTGTTTTTAAGAGATTTGTTTGATTTTTTAAATGTTTTATTAGTTGCTTTGGGTTTAAATTGCTATTACTTGTTTACTAAATCATTGTAAATCAATGATTTTGGCCCTTATGGCAACTTGCTTGTAAAATACTTTAATCATTGAATTATGTTTGTGCCAATAAATATGTATGACAACAAGACTTGCACTCATTACAAATGGGCTACACCTTCCGTAGCTACTCCCTCCCTACCAGTAGTTTCAGCCCACACTTTCCTGTGCACTGTGTGTCTGTGAAGGCGGTCGACATCTGGTTGGACCAGTTGGGTCAGGGACCGCGGCCACGTAGCGCAGCTACCGCGGCAGGGGCGGCTGCGCGAGCTTTCGGCAGGGCAAGGCGCGCTTGTCTGGCCTATTTTACATGCGGGGCGGCGACCGCAGGAAATTGGCGAGTGTGATTCACGCAGGCGAGGGCGCGCCACAAGACCCGACCTCCCCGCACACACGGACTCACACAGACACACCGACGCACGCACACGCGAGCAGCGGCCACAGGAAAGCGACCGGTCGTGGGGTCGTCGAGTGTGGCTCCGCCACCAGGAGACGACTAAGATAAGGTCAGCGGGGATTCGCCGCCGCCTGAAAGAAAACTCGCAGGGATTTCCAGAATCTATTCTTCCCGCTCTCTGTCTTCCCTCGGCGGCAGCTACCGCAAACTCCGCACTCGTGTGTACCAAGTCTGTATGAAAAAAGTCTGTCAGAGTTAAAATACTGAGTAGAAGTCGCACAAGTTTTACGGCAGTCCTCCAGTCTCGGAACTCCTGCAATTGTGTACCGTAAATACCCACCACGGTGCACCGGTGAATGTTGTACTGTAACCCTCTCCCTTTCAAATCGGCTAGTGGTGAGATATGGACCGTGATGGTGATCACGGGATGGGAAAGAATTCAAAGCTTTGAATAAGACAACCGTTTCCGAAGAAAAAAAAAATCACACTGGCGTGTTTTACGGTCAATTTAGATTTGCCTTTAGTATTTTGATTTATTAAAAACAGAATGAAACTTTCACTTTGCAGCGGAGTGTGCGCTGATATGAAACTTCCTGGTAGATTAAAATTGTGTGCCGGAACCGGGACTCGAACCTGGGACCTTTGCCTTTCGTGGGCAAGCGCACTACCGACTGTGCTGTCCCGACAAGACTCACGATTCCGCCTCACAACTTTACTTCCGCCAGTAATCGCCTCCTACTTTCCAATGTAGCACAGTCGGTAGTGCGCTTGCCCGCGAAAGGCAAAGGTTCCAGGTTCGAGTCCCGGTTCCGGCACACAATTTTAATCTGCCAGGAAGTTTTATTAAAAACATTTCGGACACAAATAATAAAAATTGATGGACGATACTATTATGACTCTATAATTGTGATAATATCTATGCACCCAATACGTAATATTTTCTCTTAGCCATATTTTAACATACAGCCAAAATTATTTGATATTTGAGAGTCGATTTGACAAATGTACTTGTTTTGAACTCTTACCTCTTTCAACTATTATTCTAATAGTCTCTGTATATCCATCTAAGATGGACGACGGGACGACGGCGATGTATTAATTTTACAAATGAAAAACCTTCCGCCGTTATTTTTTAAGATTTTTTAATCAATTACATGTTTCGAGATTGCAATAATCTCATCTTCAGACCCTTATAAGATCTATTTGTAATCGTGCATATACCCGCTCACTCCAGATAGTTGTCAGCTTCATCTTGGAGTGAGAGGGTATATGCAGGATTATAAATGGATAGCTAGTTCTCATTTTACTTCATGGATCTTATTAGGGTCTGAAGATGAGGTCATTGGAATCTTGAAACATGAAATTGATTAAAACTTTTAAAAAATAACGGCGGAAAGTTTTTCATTTGCTAAATTAATCAAATATCTCTCCCACATCTCCATTATCACTTAATTTACTCATCTTAGGGAACGATCTTATCGGATAAATAGGGTAGATGCCAAGATGGCTATTTTTATTTTATTTACTCAAGTCGACCGGATTCGACATCCTATTGTGTCATCATATGGTCTCACTGTCATTAAACTACTTTTTATAGCGCCCCACATAAAATCTAGTAGGTGTACTGGATGATAGTTGTATAGAAAATCATTTGCTGGTGAATAGTCAAATATAAAATGGATGACTGGTCAAAATTAAAACAGTAAAATATACATAAAATAATAACATAGATCACATGTCTGGTTGGTTTTATGGACGTGCTCAACATTTGACGTTCGGAAATCAGTCACGTGACATCCCTCGCCAGAAATCTTGCTCGAAACTCTCTTTTGTATACACCATCTTGCATTCTGTATGTGATGATTTTCTTATTATAACTCAAAAGTTGTCATTTCAAAGCAATGGCGCACTGAAAATGATCAAAAACACGGCGTTGTTAGGACAATGGATTACAATCTAATGTCTAAAAATGCCATATTAGCAGTTAACACCTGCCATCGATGGTACAAGGTTTATGGATTATTCTTGCAGCTGTTCGGCGAAGCGTAATAAGCGGCAAATTTCGTGATGCACGAACATATTAGACAGTGGTTCGAAACTTACCGGGTGCAGTGGCTCAGAGCGCTCGGTCAGAGGACTGCCGGCGTGGTAGCTCAGCGGGCTCGGTCAGAATGCTCGACGCCCTCTGTGACGAAAGCACTGAGTCCACGACGAAACAATCAAATTAAACACAATAAACCAACCTCCACAAAGGACCTATCAAACCGAAGAACCAATGAAAAGAGAGGAAAAGAAATAGGGATCAACGCAATCTGTAATAATAATACAACTGAGCAAAATTCTCAACAAACAACCCAGGACGAACATGAACAAACAACCGCAAAGCATCGATCTCCATGATGAATATATATAAAATAAGTACCCGCCACTGGATTTTTTTTTCATCTTGCTTCCAAAGGTTTTCACATACTCTTGTTAGTTGTCACAACTACATTCTGCAAGATTCTGAGTTGTTCAAAAGTAACAGCGCTTTCTCTGAAAGGTGCATTTTGTGAATATACCATGAAATACATACCAACGAATTGCATACATAGACTTCTTCATCACATGTACACAAACTGGGGAGATACTTTTACAATGACTGTTGTAAATGAGGCAATGATACAGCTACTAACTTTGTGTATAGATTAAGGACTAGTGCTTTGTGGAATTCGGTATTACCACACTTTTTGCGCCGTTTGTTATTTTAGCTGTGAAAGAAAATGTAGTCACGGTTTCAAACAGAATATCTGCTCTTTATTTCAGTGCAGAACAAAGTAAAATGAACAAACTGATATCTGAACTACAGAAGAGGTAATACAATCTACGTTAAATGCGTCCATAGAAACCATGCCAAAGACAAAACATTTTAGTAGACGCATTGATTCTAACTAATAACTTTCAACATTTTCCATTAATAGTGAATAATTGCTTAGGAAAAAAAAGGTTGATAAGTAGTTTGTAAGTTTAGGGACTGATGACTACGCAGTTACGTCCCATAAGCTTTACAAACATTTGAACACAATAAAAACCAGGTAATTTGTTGCAAAGTAAACATTTTCCTTCCGCTTCATTAAGGTACGACAGTTGCCACAGAAATCTAGGACACAATTCATATGTGAAGCTACCAGTATCTGCACGTTGTTTAGAATATTCATCGTCGCAGTATCCTCCCTGTTATTGTGCAAATGCTTCAGAAGACCAGTTTTCAGTTCGTTGTTACGTATTTCACAGCTCGTTAACGAAATAGTACAAACACACATTTTACAGGGACAACTCTAAGGCTAGAACTGGTGCGGAAGTTAGAGCCTCCTTAAGTAACCGGAAAGCTCATTCTTTCGTCCCATCTCAGTAAAACTTGGCGTCTCCCTGCAGAAGTTCTTACAATGGACGTGTATTTTTACAAGAACCTTCTATGAAGCTAAGATAGTATGAGTACACCACAAGGAAACTTCTCACGCCACGGATGTGCTGCGGAGTTGGATATTCTATGACTGCCCTTACTTTATCTGGATCAGGACGTACACCATATCCGTTCACTAGGTTCCCCAGGATTTCTATCTTTTTGGCGACTAAGAGGTACTTCTTTGGGTCGAGGCAGAGTCCTGTTGTCTAAACACACCACAACACAGTTGACAATCAGCTTAGATATTCCGCAAATGTCTTAGAGAAAATGACAATGTCATCTATATAATAAAGACATGTCGTCCATTTAATATGTTCTAGCAAGTTTTCCATCATGCGTTCGAATGTGGCCTGGGCGTTACATAGTCCAAACGGTATGACACGGAATGCATAAAGGCTGTCAGGTGTAATAAAAGCAGTCATCTCCCTGTCAACTTCGTCAACCTCGATTTACCAGTAACCTATCTGCATAACCATGATTCAGAAGTATGTAGCTCCTTTCACTCTAATGAGTGGTCAACGCGCAGCAGTGGATAGATATGTTTCTATGTGATTTAGTTCAGCCGCCGATAGTCGACACAGAAATGCCGCGTCCTTTTCCTTCACTAGGACCACCGGAGACTAGGGACTCTATAAAGGGTGAATCATGTCATCGTGCAACATCATCTCCACTTCTTCCCGAATTGTTCGTCTTTCAACTGGCGACACCCTGTACGAATGCTGGCTAATTGGCGGGTAAACCCCAGTGTTGATCTGTATTTTATCGTGGGCCGTTTCATCTGCCTCTTCTCCTGCCTGGCCTGGAATACACTTGAAAATTGGTGTAGTACGGATAACACCTGCTCACGTTGTTCCTGCGTCAGACCGGGCCCTATATGCAATGCCATAGTAGTTTCCTCTAGTGCGTTGTCGGCAGTAACAGTAGATCAATGACATTGATCTCACCGTCCTGGACTGGTTCGGTTGTTCCAATACACATTCCTTTAGGAATGAGTTGCGATTGCTCGTGAAAATTAGTGATCCAAAGTTCTCTTCGACCACCATAGCCGCTGGTATGTTGATTTCATTTGTTATAGTGATTAGCTTTTTGCGATCGACAAGCACTTTACCGTCCAACTGGTCATCTCGGCTGCTGACTGGAACTCTTCTTATTGTTAACGGCGGGATCTCATTCTCGATAGCAAACAACCTCCCAGGGATGTCCATGTTACCTGTACTCGTCGGAACGGCTTTCTCATTTTGTAGCTCAGGTTTTCCACAGTCCTTGACAGCCTATGGTGCCTGAAGATAGTCCGATACGAGGATGACGTTATGGCTACATTCTTTAGTTTGCGGCGGTAGTCACTCGACAATACAGAGAAGGAAGCTCCTTAATTAACTAGTGCCCAGACAGGTTGGCCGTCGATGATGACGTCAATGAGATTTCCCATCTTAGCGACTGTCGTCTATGGAGGATTTTCGTCTGCGGCGGCCTCACCTCCGTACAGGCATCAGACATGTCCGAAAGAACGGATACCTCAACAATGTTTATAAATGCATTTATACACGATGACGACGTAATGTTCATCTACTTTACCGTAGAAGTGGTAATAACGTACGATCTCGTTTTAAAATGGAGGTGCCATTACTGCAGTGTGCGACTTCTGGTAACTTCAGACTCAAGGGAGGCGAGCATGTGTATCAAAGTGGTCAATCGGCCGATGCCACGAATCGGGAGACGCAGTTTCAAATCCAATATTTTCACTTGTCGCCATTCAGGAATTTCAATACCCTATTGAAGCTAGAGTCATTCCTCGCCTTCCTCATGTCTCCCCCATAAGAACAAATTTCCAAGTGTCTGTGATTATTTCTTCAGAGCGGATGCACACACCACGCCCGAACGCTTAGGAAAATCGTCGAAATGTCCAGATTACCGATCTATAGTGGGCAGGAGCAGTATTACGGTACGGAGTGGATACGTTTATGATCTTTGTCTGATGCGAGGCGTGCCAGAGCAGTCCGCGCAGTCATCGGGATAACTGCGACCCGGCGGTGTAGTGGTCAGCTCGACACCCTCGCAAGTAAGACAGCCGGATTCGAGCCCCTGCTGGTGGCAGATTTTCAGCTTTCTACATCTACATCTACATCTATATCTAAATAGATACTCTGCAAATCACTTTTTAGTTCCTGGCAGAGGGTTAATTAACCACTTTCATAACTTTTCTCTACCGTTCCATTCTCCAATAGCGCGCAGGAAGAAAGAACACCTAAATCGTTCCGTTTTTGATCTGATTTCGCCTATTTTATTGGGATGGCCATGTCTCCTACGTAGTTGGGTGCTAGATCACGCCGCACCTAATTCGTGCAACATTCCCGTGACGCTTTCCCTGCGGTAACGTGATAAAACAAAACGAGCTGCCCTTCTCTGAACCTTCTCAATGTATTCCGTCAGTTCAAAATAAATAAATAAATAAATAAATAAATAAATAAATAAATAAATAAAAAATAAAAAATAAAAAAATAAATAAATAAATAAAAATAAAAAATAAATAAAAATGTTTGTTAAGCTTATGGGACTTAACTACGGGGTCATCAGTCCCTAAACTTACAAACTACTTACGAACTACCTTATACTAAGGACGGCACAAATATCCATGCCCGAGGGGGGATTCGAACCCCCGACCGTAGTGGCCGTGCAGACCGTGACTGGAGCGCCTCAGACCCCGCGGCCACAGCGGCTGGCTCCGTCAGTCCCACAAGGGGCAACAGTACTCCAGGAGAGGACGCACAAGTGTGATACAGGCAGTCTCTTTGGTGGAGCTGGTGCATCTTCGAAGCGTTCTGCCATTGAAACGTAATCTTTGGTTCGCCTTCCCCACAATAATTTCTATATGTTCTCTCCACTCTAAGTTGTTCGTAATTGTAACTCCTAGGTATTTTGTACAATTTACAACCTTAAGGTTTGACTGATTTATCGCGTAATTGAAGTTCATTTAGTGGTCATGTGTATTACTTCACACTTTTCTGTATTTAGTGTCAATTGCCAATTTTCGCACCATGTAGATATTTTATCTAAATCGCTTTCCAGTTGCTTTTGACCCTCTGTTGACTTTACTAACCGATAAACGACAGCATCATCTTCGAACATTCTAAGGGAGCTATTCATATTGTCTCCTAAATCGTTTATAAACACAAGGAAGAGTAGGGGACTTATAACTCTTCCCTGGGGTACGCCAGATATCGCTTCCGCTTTACTCGATGACTTACCGTCAATTACTACGAACTTCTCCTATCTGATAAAAAATCGCGAATCCAATCGCACAATTGGGTAGATATTCCATAAGCACGCAATTTCATTAGAAGCGGCTTGTGGGTAGATTTATCTAATATCTCACAAGCAGTTAATGTCGTAAATTTTGTGTATGGTTTTTAGAAAGATTGAAAAAAAAATATTTTTCGCAGCTGATTGTCTGTTTTCTATATCTATACCACGAGGAAGAGATCATTTACCACATATCAAATGGGAAGCTTTTGCTGACATAAATGTGATAGAATTGTATAACCGTTTTATGTGGAACGTCTTGTATCTTCCAATGAAGTTTTCCGCCATTGAAATTCCTGTGTCAAAGCGCCGATTTTAGAGATTTATTTGTGCACCGCCCTCCAGCTGATATAATTATACCACCTTTTTGTACATTTAACGGATAAAGTTAAATTTAGTGTTTACGCTGACATGTGATCGAAACGGTGGTACGTATAATAGAACCACACGATATCCACTTGGGTGGTCTATCTTCATCTCTCTGTCTGCCTGGCTCTATATAACACACACACACATACACACAGGCCTCCCTTTCTGTGCGAGTCACTTGACCGTCTGCTGCGTGACAGTGCTGTAGCCCGCCTGTCGTAATTGCGGGCAGCTTAATTGTTCCGCTAATTTCACCTGATTGGCCAGCGTACTGCGATCATCTGACCCGCTCGTACCCGTGTTACGCGATCTCCTGCATGGTGGAATATCCGATAGCACCATTCATACGAAACTCGAGGAAAAATTAGTTTTAATAAACTAAGCACGATATCATACATTCCACGTAAAAATTAAAAAAAAAATCAGTATTGTTTCTCAAACAATATGTATCAGTCCTGTGAGAAGGTATCAGTACCTCCAACAAAAGGTACACAGACGTATTTAAATTACATTATGTACGAGGTCAAAAAATTTCGGATCATTCAAAACGTCGCGCCAATGATGCGTTGGAGTGAAAAGCGGCTAACGTCTCTGCACATGCCGAGCGGAATGTGTAACTGCCAGTAGTTACACAATTTACATGTATTATTTTTGGTTCTTTTTGGCGTAGAGTGTAAAACCTTGTGTCTTATGGTCAATACACATTCATACTCCGCAAGCCACCGAAAGGCGTGTGGAGAAGCGTACACAATACCACTACTAGGCACTCTCTTACCTATTTCACTCTCAAAAAGAACGAGCGAAGAATAAATGACTATATGCCTCTGTAGGAGCCCTAATTTTTGTTATATTGCGATCTCTACGCCAAATGTAAGTAGGCGGCAGCAAGATCGTTCTGCAGACAGCTTAAAATTCCGGGCATCTAAATTTCCTTAACAGAATTTCTCGAAAAACACCGTCTTTCCCCCAGCGACTCCCGTTTGAGTTCGCAGACCATTTCTGTGACACTCGAGCGTAGCTCGACCCTATCAGTGACGAACCTAGCTGCTCGCCTCTGAACTTCCATGTCTTCCTTTAAACTGAGCTGGTCGTACAAGCGTTTTATAGGCGGTTTCCTTTGCAGATGAAGTACATCTTTCCAAAATTCTACCAATAAACCGAAGTCGGCTGTCCACCATACTCACAACTGGCCTTACATGTTCGTTCCATTTCATATCGCTCCGCAATATTACGCCTAGATATTTGAACGACGCGACTGCATCAAGCAGCTCATTACTAATCCTGTATTTGAACATTATGGGATTGTTTTCCCTACTCATGCGTATCACCTTACATTTTTCTACATTAAGAGCTAGCTGCCATTCTTCGTACCAACTAGAAATTTTGTCTAAGTCGTCCTGTATGCTGCTACAGTCCAAGAGACTACACCCTCCCATACACCACAGTATTATCAGCAAACAGCCGCAAATGAGAAGTTACTCTATCCATCAGATCATTTATACAGATAGAAAATAATAGCGGTTCTACCACATTTCCCTGGGACACGCCTAACGATACACTCGTCTCTGATGAACACGCCGTCGAGAACAACGTACTGCTGTCTATTACTTAAGAAGTCTTCCAGGCAGTCACAAATCTGTGAAACTATTCCATATGTTCTTATCTTCGTTAGCAGTCTGCAGTGCGATACCGCGTCAAATGCTTTTTTGAAATCTAGATAAACACAATCTGTCCGTTGCCGTTACCTTTTATCCATGGCTCGCAAGATGTTATGTGAGTAAAGGGCAAGCTGAGTTTCACAGGAGCGATGTTTCCTATACCCGTGCTGATCCGTCTCATGGAAATTTACTATATTCGAGCAGAGAATAAAAATGTCCAAAAGTTTGTGAAGCTTAAGGACTAATGAAGACGGCACAAACATCCATGCTCGATGGTGGATTCGAACCCCCGACGGCCTCGTAGCATAGCGCCTCAATGCGCTCGGCCGCTCCGTCGCGGAGCTGAGAATATGCTCAAAAATTCTACAGGAAACTGATGTCAATACTGGCCTGTAGGTACCTGGGTCGGATCTTTTACCTTTTTTGAGAAGCGGGAGTCGCATGCGCTTTTTTTCTTTAACTAGGAATTTTGCTCTGAATTAATAAAAATTCGAGATGGAAGAGTTAGAGGAGGAACGCGGCCTCATTAAATACTGATTGAATCATATTAAAACCTTTACAGAGACATACAAAATTAAGCACGAAGTCACAGTGATGTGTTATGAGTGGTCCACGCCGATAAAATGGCCGGACGGAAGTCGAGTACGAACCGCGTCCAGGTAGCCCTCCGTGATACTCATGTCTCGGATATCAACAAAATTGTGCGTGCCAATCGAACACAGTGTCTGAAAAACTGCACCACAATGTAACATTTCAGGTGAAAAATGTCATGAAATATAGACACTGCATCTTATAATGCATCAGGTTGTGCCAAGTTCGTCCCACCGCTATTGAGACAGTACCTGATAGACCATCGCCACACAGTCTGTAAAGAGGCTTTCGATCGCGCAAAGGAGAAATACCTGTTTCCTAAGGATTACTTTTATTTGCAAATTTTGAAACGTCGTTGAAACTACGAAGATTTGAGACGATAGTCGAGGTAAAAGAAAATTCGCAAACCATGCTTCGCTCGGTATAGTAAGAGACGTAACAAGACAGTTTCCGGAAGTGGAAATGGCGTTGGATGCGTTGTATTAATTGTGAGGTACTATTTCAAAGGAGATCGAGCGGCTGAAACGTAAGCGTAGAAAAATATTTGTAAACAGTCTTCCGCAATTTTCTGAACAGACATTATAGATGTGTCAGTTAAACACTTATTTTTTATTTGAAGTGATCTCAAAATTTCACGACTGGATCCAATGCTTCAGTGTCTTAGCGATTCGCTCTGTGGTGTGGTCAAATGCTTACACAGTTCTAGGATCAAAGGAAAACACTACGATCCGACTTCAAATAAAAAGTTTATCATTACTTCCTTAAACACTGTCTTCATACAATTGAAGCCAAAATCAGAGTTACTTTATTTACTGTAATCCAAATTAATAGTTTCAACAGGCAATACTGTCTTTTTCAAATGCAAATTTTCCTACAGTTCAAAGAAAAAATTAGCTTCATTTCCAACCAATAGGTAACCGGGTTTGCTAATAGTGGTTAATAAGCACAATTACAACCACAGACTTTTACATGAGCAAGGAAATTGTTATTACTACTACTAACGACGGAGCATGTATACATTCCATTCTCCAACGGCTTTCTGAGTGTGCAATGTGACGGCATTACATATCGTCATAAGCAGTTGCGTTGCTCAAGTAAAAGTCTGCAGACGTAATTATGCTATTAAGCACTATTAGCAAACACATGTACCTATTTGTTGGAACTTAAGGAAAGTCTGTTTTCATTGTAGAAAACTTAATATTTGAAAATGAGAGCGTAGCCTCTTTTGTTTTTCTTGATGACGACATCCTCCTGTGTTGTCCCCACCCGGAGATCCGACTGGGGGACTATTTTATCTCCGGAATATTTTACCCAAGAAGACGCTATCATCATATATTCATACAGTAGAGCTGCATGTCCTCGGGAATATTAATGACTGTAATTTCCCCTTGCTTTTATCCATTTGCAGTAACTGCATGGCAAGCCAAGTTAGCTGATGTTACAAGGCCAGCTCAGGCCAGCTCAGTCTTGTTGAGATCAAGACTGTTGCCCCTGTAACTACTGAAATTTTTGTAGAAATTATGAGACTTAACTACGAGGTCATCAGTCCCTAAGCTTACAAACTACTTACGAACTAGCTAAGACTAAGGACGGCACAAATATCCATGCCCGAGGAGGGATTCGAACCCCCGACCGTAGTGGCCGTGCAGACCGTGACTGAAGCGCCTCAGTCCGCTCGGCCACCACGGCCGGCCTGTAACTACTGAAAAGTCTGCTGTTCCTATTTAGCACCACACGTTTGTCTGGCCTCTCCACAGATACTCCTCCTCTGTGGTTGCACCTACGGTACGGCTATCCGTATCGTTAAGGCACGCAACCCACCTCACCTCGGCAATGTATGTTGTTCATTTGTTCATCTTCCACCAGATTTGAATTTTGGCCTTCTAAATATCCTCATCAGTTTCCCTTGAAGAGATTATCTCCTTCTCCCCAGCGATTTCTATATTAGTTACCTAAGGATGTCTGTATATGTCGCGCAATGATTGAACCTATCAGTAGGATACCTAACAGTTCGTTTCTGAATTGCTCCTACTTCATCCTTTCAACTTTCCTGGCGGGAATTCTAAACGCATGATGACTACTTAAATGAGCTCACACACATGTTTTATACGCTGTCACCTTTACATATGACCCATATCCTCCCAAAATTATCCCAATAAACGGAAGTCAGCTATCCGCCATCCTCACGACGTATGCTCACTCCATCTCTCTGCAACGTTATGACTTGCAATAATTCTGTGTAAGTGTGCTACATGAATCTTCCCTTTCTTGCTGCTGCAAGAAAGTTTATATACTTAATATAAAAAAAGTTTGTAAACCTATTGGACCAAACTGCTGTGGTCATCAGTTCCTAAACTACTTGAACTGACTTACTCCAAGGACAACACCAACACCCATGCCCCAGGGAGGAATCAAATCTCCGATGGCGAGCAAGTGCGCGCCCCGCAGCATGGCGTCTTAAAATTACTCGGCCACTCCACCGCGTTCTTCTTAATCAAGGGGTAGTAGATTTCCAGTAGCTGACTTGGTCTCCGAGTTATTAATTTATTTCTGTTATTTTCTCACCCTATTTCTCTTTCTCTTTTTTCTATTTCTTATTATTATTTTTATTTATTTTTTATTTTGTCAGAGCCCTGCCTCTCCGCCACAGCTTTGTTTCAACCAAATGCCACCGGCGGGTTTTACCAGACCCGTGACATCTTGTCCTTGGTGCCTGTAGGCACGCGAAACCAGTAACAACGCGTGCGCGAATGGACGTCAGCAATCGTTCTCCGTGACATGTTTTTATGAGTAAATGCTGTCACAGCCTACATGTTATGGGATTAATTTTCTTACTCTTATGCTTTGCCTTATATTTTGATACATTTAGAGCGAGCTCCTGTTCGTCAGACCCACCAACTAGGAATGATGGCTGAGTCATCTTGCAGCCTAATAAAGTCATTCAAAGACAAGAGAATTCTGTGCACTGCAGCAGCATCAGAAAACTGTTGTATATTGCTACTTATTCTGTCTGTCAAATCATTTACGTAGAGGGGAAATAATAATGGTCCCATCACACTTATTCGAATAACTCCTGACGATGCCATCGTTTAGGACAATATATTTGGTTGTATTACTTAAGAAGTCACATATGTAGAAACCTATTTCATTTAGATGGATGGATGTATTTAGAAGGCAACGATTGTGAACCAATTACAGAGGAAATGATGAAACACAGACAACGTAACAAAAAGGAGGCATCGTAGCCTAACTGTAAACATAGAAACAGGGCTGGGTGATCACCGGAATAAAAATGATCAGCCAGCCACTCTGCAAAGCAATATAAGCTCCAGTCTAAATGCTTAGGCCAATGTCCTGACAATTCACAAAATTTCAAAACTTTGGGCATTATTTCATAGGTTAGAACAAATGTTAGCAATCTGCATGTGGCACACTGTGACAAACGCATTTCGGAAATCGATAAATGTGGAGTCTGTCTGTTGGCCTTCATACATGGCTCGCAAGGTGTCAAGTGAGAAAAGGGTATGATGACTTTCATACGAGTGAAGCTTTCTAATGGCATACTGGTGCATGGACGGACGTTATACTGTCTCAAGCAAATTTACGATACTCCCAATCAGAAAATTTTAAAGAGTTCTTCGGGACAGGAGGCAGCCGAAAACTCATTTAGAAGGGCAAATGTCGTAGACTAGGAAGTTCATCGTGGAAATAAGGCAGCGGTCTACTTTGTGCTTTGTCACCTCTTACAGCTCTGAACAGAAGGTTTTGGGCTCCCATTGTAATCGTGCTGCAATAACTGAGCGTGACGTTTTCGCCCATTATGTTTCTACGTCAAAGGATGAGACACTGAGGTATCGGCGAAGAAAAATGCGAGAGTCCTCGCTCTTCCTTCAGAATTTTGTGTTCCCACTCAGGAAGAGTCGACGTGACACTCTCATTACTATGAATAAGCCCGCCATTACATCAAACACCGCTCCATTCCAATAATAACCTCCTATCTGCGGGAAATTACTTTTTATTATTATTTTTTTAAGTGACCACGATTGCGAAGTTTTGTTAGCGTTTCCTCGATTTTTTCATGAAAGAAGTCGTTTTCTCATCCGCCACACTCTCAACAGCATTCCCTTCGAATTCGAAAGCTAGGCAGTTGTGTGACGTGAACTGAAACTCTGAGACACTCTGTTCTCTGATGGTGTACTGTGGTCAGTTTTTGCTGCCATCTGAAGAAAGAAAGGTTGGGGTATAACATCCTCGGTACGGTGTACTGCCTAAAATTCAAACTCGCTATTAGCGTACCGACTAAATTTCTTTCTTAAATCTGTAAATTGTCGAATGGATTTCGGAAAGAAAGATTGAAAAGTTTGAGGTTCGTTCGAGTTGCGATCGTTATCGTCGAAGCGTTCAAATTGCACTTCCGCACAATTCCAGTGGAATCTGACTGGCGGTCAAATGTTCGAATTAGCCAATGCAGAGTTCCGCTTAGTCTTAACCGGGACAGAGGAAAATGCTTCTTACTGACTCCAAAGCACTTAAGAATCTTGCTCCAAAGAGATAAGCCGCTGCATACGAAGTCTTTTGTATGCAATACCTTTGCCAATTCGTTGAAGAAAACAAGTGCGAAATTCCGGCAGTTCTTTTAAAAATATAAAAGACAGTTCATCGCAACATTTTGACATAATTTCCATTGATTTAATCAGGAAACACTGCACGAGTTGCGTACGTTTTCAATCTTACCGCGAGACGTTTTGAGAACGACTCACTGTCAAGATAAAATATTTACCGTAAATATTATGTTTAGTTAACGACCTTTTCCGCACTATAGTCAGTTTAAGATAATAAAATAGTGTGTCGTGGCACTAGTAGGAACTAAAATAGAAGCGAATTTTAATCTCTTTGATTAATGATTCTTCAACCCGCTTGATGTGTACATTTTCAACTGTTGGTAACGCTGCCAGTACTGCTTCTTACGGCGGTAAGAAGTCGCAGTGTACCCTTTTATTTAAAAATTTCGCAGGAATTAGAAAACCGGGATATTACAGTAAGATATGGGTAAGGTGGCTTATCTTCTACGATAGTCGCGTCGGATTAGTCGTGCGTACTGGGGCGCCGTGCTGCGGTGCGCGCGGCCGTTCGCCGCCGGGGGTTCGAGTCCCTCCTCGGGCATGGGTATTTGTGTTGTCCTTAGGTTAGTTTAAATAGTTTGTAATCTACGGGCTAATGACCACGCAGTTGAATCCGATATATTTAAAAACATTTGAACATTTTGTAAATTATAGCTACATTTTGTTAGTGTATTCACATGCCAAAATCCTTACTTCCTTGATTTTCTAAAACTGTCTATTTGACTCATTCCATGTCGAATGAACAGAGTACTGCCTAAAATATTTTTCCGACGAGCAGAGTACCGCCTAAATTTTTTTCCCAACTAAAGTACCAGTTATAAGAAAGGCGTACAAGTCGTATTGTTTTAACAATGATGGGAAATGAGATTCGCAACGCCATCTCGGAATTGGCCTAGAGTGATTTAATGAAATACCAGATATCAAAATCTTCATGGCTGTAGGCTAGTTAGAACTACTAGAATGCGCTTTCACGCATCACCCTCTAGAATGTGAGTCCAGTGTCCTATCCACAGCTCATCTCGCTCAGTGCTGGGTTAATAGTTCGTTGAATTTAATAAATCGGATGAATCTTACATCTTTCACCATGACCCATATTGTGAGCAGTTTGTCACCAACTTGCTTTTCTACACAATTTGAGTAACGAACGTTTGTCACAATTTGTTTCATTATTTTGAATCGTCAACTTCGTTTATGTGACTTTCCCAGATACGTTGATCTTGTATCAGATAATCCATGTGACATAATTTTGAAATTACAATTGAAATTTACATGGATTTGTTGACCCTTAATTTCTACTGTTAGCCTTTACACTGATTTAAAAAAAATTAAAAATACCTTTTCTGTTTTGAGTTTTAAGTAGATTCCAGGGTTCTATATATTGTCAAATTTAAACGTTTTTTTCCCTACTCTCATTAATTTATTACAGTTCTTTTTTGTCCACTGAGAGCCTGTTGGTACGTTTCAGTTCCTCCACTCTGTAGTTTCAAACATTTAATCACGCAAAAGGTAAACAGACCTATGCGCCGCGGTGGAGTAGCCGAGCGGTCTAAAGCACCTCGCTGCGGAACGCGCGGTTGCTCACCGTCGGAGGTTCGAGTCCTCTCTTGGGCATAGGTGTGTGTGTGTGTGTGTGTGTGTGTGTGTGTGTGTCCTTAGGTTAATTTACCTTAGTTTAAGTAGCTTTTAAGCTACGGACTGATGACCACGCAGTTTGGTCCGATAGATTCACAAACATTTGAACATTTTCCTACCTATTGGGCAACCAAAGCATAAAAGTCTTTGTCGTGCGCTGCTATGAAAACAAAATACTTCTCACACTTCTCTCCGTAACTTCTGCCGGGCTTGCTATTGTAAATACTTACTTTCTTTGTATTTTTTTCCTTTCAACATAGTTTGGAGTATTACTTGACAAACAAAAGATATAAAACAGAAGGTGTGAAGTAGACTTTTTTAAATACCGTCAGGCTATGTGAACACTTCGTTGTAGCAACAAGCCGAAGCCTCTACATCTTCTGACAAAGAAGCACCAAAATCATATTTCTGCTTGGTATTTTTCCACATTGACAGATGCAGAAGTTGACGACAGATAATTTATACGCACTTTCTTATTCTCTTCTTACTATAAAAGTTATACAGCATACTGTGCGATTACTTCTATAATTTACATTGATAATAAACGAGCCGCGGTGGAGTAGCCGAGCGGTCTAAAGCGTCTCGCTGCGCAGCGCGCAGTTGCTCGCCGTGGAGGTTCGAGTCCTCCCTGGGGCATGGGTAGTGTGTTGTCCTTGGGTTAGTTTACTTAGGTTTAAGTAGTTTGTAAGCTACGGACTGATGACCACGCAGTTTGGTCCGATAGATTTACAAACATTTGTTTTGAATAAACGAGGAAACTCTTGAAAATAGCTCTGAAGATGATATAAAGAGTCCAGTGTAAGAATTTTGAGGAGCTGTGAGGAATAGAAAATCAGGTAGGGAAATTAAACAATTACTGTGAGTATTGCAACATGGACCGTGTGGTCTGGCGCTGCTTGTGAGATCCAACATTGAAAAAAAAATAACAAAACTTCATAGAGCCTTTTAACGTCACAATAGCACAGTTAACTTCTTCATATGTAAAGAAACAAATATCTGAAAGGGTCTACGACTAAAAGTATATAGTAGCAATGTCCGTACTTTTTCAGATGGGCTGTCAATTTTGTTGAAATACACGACGAACAGAACAGGTACTGTCAAATCATTAAGCAATTAGTTATGTTTGACGGACATGCATACTCCTACCAATTTCCATCAGTTTTCCAATAATGATTTTAGTGAAACACATTAATCATTATTTATCACTGACAATCAGGTCAAAGAAGCTGTAATAAAAACATATTTAGCAATACCTGAAATACTCGAAAGTATTTCAGACCACATAAATATTAGTAGACGATACGTGTTGTAGTGTTTAATAAACCCATTCATGTTTCATGATTTGTTTAATAATGGGAGAAATGCTTTATGTAGATGCAGGTTTGAGATGTTAAGGTGAGACGGTAGGTCCTATACTGACAATGTTAAATTAAGCAAATTCATGCCGCATTTTCCCAGAAACTACTGAACAGATCTGTCTGAAAGTTTCACTGAAAATTAAATGATCTGAAATCGTTGTGGTATTATAATTTATAAAATACTTATTAATTTAATTCCCATGTATTAAAATTTTTTGTGAAAAAGTAATAAATATTTTTATTACAGCAGAATTATTGGTGCAATCAACATGACTGCGGTTGCACAGCTGTAATGAAGTGTTTTTAACAATCTGTGAAATTTTCGTTATTGTTTCTCTAATAATTTTTTGAGAAAATGGGGCAAATATTTAAAAATTTATAGTTTTGAGAAAATGAGACATAAAGCTTTACAACATGTTTATTCTAGGAAAGACTTACTGATCAGTCCCTAAGAAGTGGTTAGAAGCAGCCTGCGCCATAATGAGAGTCCGCATTCTCTTTAGCTTCATTTGCCTGTTTCCTTTTCCTGCTTCTTGACTCTTTAGACATTACAGAAGCAGCAAGATGTGACTTGACAATACGAACGCTGGCAAGTTCTCTTAGAATAGTTGCAGTATTCTGTCTGGGTGATATACCTAACTGTTCTAAAACTATTAGTCTGCCAATGTTTCCATTGTTCCATGTTATCACAGCATCTGACACTCCTAATTCTAAAGTTCTGTAACCAACAAACACACTTTTAGAGTGCGTGTATAGACGATGTTGTTTTGTTTACAAGCGCGGCAGCAGACATTTGACTTTAGAAATGCGCTCTAGCAGGCTAATCAACATATGAACCATATATTTCTGTACAAAAAACACAAAAAACTCTCTAACTGTAAAAGTGTCGGAGGTATAATCCTTTTTACGAAAAGGGGCGTAAATTATTATTGAGTAATAGATTAGATTAGTACTTGTTCCATAGATCATGAATACGACACTTCGTAAAGATGTCAAACATGTCAAGTTAATGAAAATTTTCTTTACAAATTATTACTTTGTACTAAATATTACTTGACACTTTTTTTTTCAGATTTACTTATTTATATCTAAAAATTCATCTACAGTGTAGAAGGAGTTGCCATACAGAAATTCTTTTAATTTATTTTTAAATGTTAGTTGGCTATCTGTCAGGCTTTTGATGCTGTATGGTATGTGACCAAAGAGTTTTGTGGCAGCATAATTCGCCCCTTTCTGTGCCAAAGCTAGATTTAACCTTGAATAGTGAAGATCATTCTTTCTCCCAGTGTTGTAGTTATGTACACTGGTATTGCTTTTTAGTTCGATGGGATTGGTAATAACAAATTAAAATGTGAATATATATACTGTAGAGATCCCAAGGTCTTCAAATAAGTGTCTGCAGAATGATATTGGTTGGGCTCCAGCAATTATTTTGATTACACGCTTTCATGCAATGAATACTTTTTTACTCAGTGATGAATTACCCCAAAAAATGATGCCGTACGAAAGCCGAGAATAAAAATAGGCATAGTAAGCATCTTTATTGAGGTGTATATCACCAATATTTGCAATTACCCTAATAGCATAAGTAGCTGAACTCAAACGTTTTTAGCAGATCTTCAATGTCTTTTTTTTCAGTTCAACCCCTCATCAATGCATACACCTACAATTGTTGAAAACTCTACCTTTGCTACAGATTTTTGATCAAAGACTATATTCCAGAATGAAACTTTCACTCTGCAGCGGAGTGTGCGCTGACATGAAACTTCCTGGCAGATTAAAATTGTGTGCCGGAACCGGGAGTCGAACCTGGGACATTTGCCTTTCTCGGGCAAGCGCTCTACCACTGAGCTACCCAGACACGACTCACGATGCCGCCTCACAACTAGGAGGCTAGGTACTGGCGAAAGTAAAGTTGTGAGGCGGCATCGTGAGTCGTGTCGGGGTAGTTCAGTGGTAAAGCGCTTGCCCGTGAAAGGCAAAGGTCCCAGGTCCGAGTCCCGGTTCCAACACACAATTTTAATCTGCCAGGAAGTTTCAAAGTCTATATTTATTAATGGTGTCATTCAATTTACTGTATGGAACTGTATGTACTGTGTTTTTGCAATGTCTTCAATTATTTCTTGTCTGTTAGATGTCATAGAATTTAAAAAAAAAAAAAAAATAAATAAAAAAAACTGCTGTTCTTACTGGTTGACAGGAATAAAAAATACATATAAACATTCACAAAAGAAGATAGTATATAATTATGCAAAAAACTGTAACTGATTATTTGAAAAATTTCAGCCTACCGTCTTACCTTAACCAGAGATGGCGATTGTTGAGGATGATGTAGCATAGGGGGTGTAGTAGTTAACTGAATGAATACTTTATCAGGGACAGATCTAGGAGTAACGGCCGACAAGTGATCAAGTGCTTACTGAAAGATGCACTACCCCACGGTGACATACCACACCTACAGAAGCGCGAATTTTTACTCTCCCACCGGGAAACAAAATGAAAGAGGGGAAAATGAACACGGCGGAGCAGCGGCGTGTACGGCGCGCGGGCGTCAACTTTTTATTGCCCCATTCGACCGGCGCGGGGCGCGGTCGGCCCATTCGAACGGCTGCGTAACAGCGCGCAGCCGGCGGCCTATCATAACGCGGGCAATTGTTGAAACAAATTGGCATTTTATTCGGCGCGTTGTCGCTGGCTGGTGCGGCCGGAGCAGGCTTACGAGGGCGAACAGTGTGCCCTGTTCGTCGGGCTTTCGGCGCGCGGAGCACAGGCCTCCGCGTAAAACTCGATTGTCGCCGGCCGCAGACGGAGGCGGCGACGCCGCGGCGGGACAACAGAGAGAAAATACCGCGCTGGGGGCAGGCCGAGGCGCGTGAGCGACAGGCAGGCGAGGGGGGCTGGCGGCCGAGTGGCGTCTCGTGTTCTCGCGGGGCGCGTGAAGGCCGCGTCAGAAATGGCAATAGGCGCGGCAACCGGCCCTCGCCACGGGGGCAGGAATGCGCCGAGGTGCTTCCTGTATATAAGCTCCGTTTTATCTAAAATACGAGGGCTGTTCAGTAAGGAATGATCATAATAATTTTTTTATTTGAAAGATACCTGTAGTAATCCTCATAATTTTAATGGTCCTTCTCAAAACAGGCTCCCTTGGTTGCGATGCACTTGTCCCAGCATATCTACCAGTTTTCAAACACATGCTGGACACCACTTTTTGTACATAATGGGCGCTGTGGAGCAGCCACTGGGTAGGGGGTGGGGGAGGGAGTGGACTAGTCGGGCTGAACCCTCCCTTCCCCCCCCCCCCCCCAGCACCTCCCAGAGATTTTATAATTTTACATTTTTCATTTTTATTTTATTTCATTTTTTTAACAGGTCGGCATTTTTAAACAAGAAAAGCAGCTGTATGAATATATATATGGAAAACATAGATGGAAAACATATGACGGTCGTAGTACAGACGATGTAAAATTCGGAATGGCAATGGGAAGAAAAGCATTTTTGATAAAGAGAAATTTGCTAAATCAAATATTAATTTAAGTGTAAGAAAGTCTTTTCTGAAGGCATTTGTGTGGAGTGTGGCCTTGTATCGGAGTGAAACATGGACTATAAACAGTGCGGACAGGAAGAGAATAGCGGCTTTTGAAATGTAGTGCTACAGAATATTGCTGAAGATTAGGTGGGTACATCGCATTACTAATGAAGAGGTACTGAACAGAATTGGTGAGAAATGGAATTTTTGGCATACCTTGACTAAGAGAAGGGATCGCTTGTTAGGACACATTCTTAGACATTGAGGAATCGTAAATTTAGCATTGAAGGGAAGTGTGTGGGGTAAAAATCGCAGAGGCAGACCAAGATATGCATATAGTAAGCAGATGCAAGTGGACGTGGGTTCCCGTTTTTATGATGGGAAGAAAAGGCTTCCTCAGGATAGTGTAGGGTGGAGAGCTGCATCACACCAGTTTCGGGACTGAAGACCATAACAACAACAGATGGAAAACCAGTTCTCAACAAAGAAGGAAAAGCCGAAAGGTGGAAAGAGTATATACAGGGGCTCTACAAAGGAAATGAACTTACAGACAATATTGTAGTAAGGAAAGAGGAAGTAGATGAAGATGAAATAGAGATACTATACTGAGAGAAGAATTTGACAGAGCCCTGAAAGAACTACATCTACATCTACATCTACATACATACTCCGCAATTCACCGTAAGGTGCGCGGCGGAGGGTACACCGTACCACTACTAGGCATTTTCTTTCCTATTCCACTCCCAAATTGAACGAGGAAAAAAAGAATGCCTATATGCCTCCGTACGAGCCCTAATTTCTCTTATCTTGTCTTTGTGATCTTTACGCGAAATGTAAGTAGGCGGCAGCAAGATCGTACTACACTCAGCTTCAAATTCCGGCCCTCTAAATTTACTTAACAGAAATTCACGAAAAGAACGTCGTCTTTCTTCCAGCGATCCCCAATTGAGTTGCCGGAGCATTTCCGAGACACTCGCGCATTGGTCGAACCTACCGGTAACAAATCTAGCTGCTCGCCTCTGAACCGCCTCTATGTCTTCCTTCAAACGGATCTGCTGCGGGTCCCAAATACTTGAGCAATACTCAAGACGTGGTCGTACAAGCGTTTTATACGCGGTCTCCTTTACAGGTGAAGTACATCTTCCCAAAATTCTCCCAATAAACCGAAGTCGGCTGTCTGCCTTACTCACAACTGTCCTTACATGCTCGTTCCATTTCATATCGCTCTGCAATGTTACGCCTAGATATTTGAACGACGCGACTGCATCAAGAAGCTCACTACTGATGCTGTATTCGAACATTATAGGATTGTTTTTTCTACTCATGCGCATCACCTTACATTTTTCTACATTGAGAGCTAGCTGCCATTCTTCGCACCAACTAGAAATTTTGTCTAAGTCAACCTGTATGCTATTACAGTCAGTTACAGACGACACCCTCCCATACACCACAGCATCATCAGCAAACAGCCGCAAATTACAACTTACTCTGTCCATCAGATCATTTATATAGATAGAAAATAATAGCGGTCCTATCACACTCCCCTGGGGCACGCCTGACGATACACTCGTCTCTGATGAGCACTCGCCGTCGAGAACAACGTACTGCGTTCTATTACTTAGGAAGTCTTCCAGCCAGTCACAAATCTGTGAACCTATTCCATAAGCTCGTATCTTCGTTAGCAGTCTGCAGTGTGGCACCGTGTCGAACGCCTTTTTGAAGTCGAGAAAAACACAATCCGCCTGTTGCCCTTCGTCCATGGCTCGCAAGATGTCATGTGAGAAGAGGGCAAGCTGAGTTTCGCATGAACGATGTTTCCTAAACCCGTGCTGATTCATGGAAAGAAGCTTTTCCGTTTCAAGGAAATTTACTATATTCGAACTGAGAATATGCTCCAAAATTCTACATGAAACCGATGTCAACGATATTGGCCTGTAATTGTATGGGTCAGTTCTCTTTCCTTTCTTATACACTGGAGTCACCTGCGCTTTTTTCCAATCACTAGGAACTTTGCGCTGAATTAAAGATTCGCTATAAATGCAAGCTAAGTAGGGGGCCAATGCCGCAGAATAGTCTTTGTAAAACCGAACTGGTATTCCATCCGGACCAGCAGACTTTTTCGTATTTAGCTCTCTCAGCTGCTTCTCTACACCGGAAATACCTATTGCTATGTCCCCCATTTCGGAATTAGTACGTTGATCAAATGATGGTATATTTGTGCGGTCCTCCTGCGTGAAAGATTTCTTAAAGGTTAAATTTAGAACTTCAGCTTTCCGTTTGCTTTCTTCTATTACTGCCCCGGAATGATCAACTAGTGACTGGACAGTGGGCTTTGACCCGCTTATCGATTTTACATAGGACCAGAATTTTTTCGGGTTCTCGGAAAGATCTTTTGCTAAGGTATGGCTGTGATAATTATTGTATGCTTCACGCATCGATCTTTTTATAGACGCACGAATCTCTACTAACTTTTGCCTGTCATCATTTTCGTGTTCTTTTTTGAATCGAGAGTGCAACAGCCTTTGCTTTCTCAGCAGCTTTCTAACATTATTATTATACCACGGTGGATCTTTTCCATCCTTAATCGTCTTTACTGGCACATATTTCTCTAACCCTTCATTAACAATGCATTTAAATTTAGTCCACAATTCCTCTACATCCATAGTCCCAGAATTAAACGATGCCCATTCATTTTCTAAGTGCGATCGTAACATTAGCTTGTCGGCTTTTCCCAACAAAAACACGCTCCTAGCCTTCTTGACTGGTTTATGAACTTTGGTCACCATCGACGCTATGACGATATCATGATCACTAATTCCTGTCTCTACACAGACATCGTTAATGATGTCAGGCCTGTTTGTGGCTATAAGGTCTAGAATATTTCCATTGCGCGTGGGTTGCCGGTTTAACTGCTCAAGACAGTTTTCGGAGAATGTGTCCAAAAGTAGCTCGCAAGACTGCTTGTCTGTACCGCCTGAAATGTAACTAGCGAGGTCCCAATCTATACTCTTAAGGTTGAAGTCACCTCCGACTAATATTGCATGGCCCGGATACCTATGCACTACCTGGTGTAGACTTTCCTTGAATGATTCTAAAACTGCTACAGCAGCACTGGGGGGCCGGTAAAAACACCCAACTATTAACTTTACTTCTTTTAGACCTGTTATGCGTGCCCAGATAACTTCACAGCTACTTTCAACCTCGATCTCAGTAGAAACAATATCTTTGTCCACGGCGATGAACACTCCTCCTCCAGTTGTATCAGATCTATCTTTCCGATATACATTCCACGCTTCGCTAAATATTTCTGAACTTGCCACATCATCATTTAGCCAGCTTTCGGTGCCTAAAACTATCTGAGCGCAATAACTTCCGTGCAGCGTTGCAAATTCGGGAACTTTGTTTCTAATACTCTGTAAGTTCGCGGCTAATATTTTTATGTTCGAATTTTTGTTCCGAACGTGGCCTGAATTCGCTGTTTGAATGCTGACAGGCGAGTGCTCATCAGAGTTAGCGCCTAGCCTAAAAAAAACCCATGTGCACTCCACAAGTACTCTGCTACCCGAGTAGCCGCTTCCTTAGTGTAGTGCACCCCTGATCTATCTAGGGGCATCCTACAATTCCCCACCCGATAACGCAGATCCAGAAATCTGCAGCCATGACTGTCACAGAGTCGGCGAAGCCTCTGGTTCAGACCCTCCACTCGGCTCCAAACCAAAGGACCCCGATCAACCCTGGGAACAATGCTGCAAATCGACAGCTCTGCTTGCACCCCGCGTGCGAAGGCAGCAGCCTTCACCAATTCAGCCAGCCGCTCGTAGGACCTGAGGATGTCCTCAGAACCCAAGCGACAAGCGTCATTGGTGCCGACGTGAGCTACGACTTGCAGTCGACTGCACCCCGCACCCTCGATAGCCGCCGGCAAGGCCGCCTCCACATCTCGGATGAGGCCCCCCGGCAAACACACCGAGTGCACGTTGGAATTCCTTCCAGATCTGGACGCTATTTGCCTAAGGGGCTCCATCACGCGCCTGACATTGGAGCTCCCAATAACTAATAATCCCCTCCCCCCGTGCACCTGCTCGGACCCTGCTGAAGGAGTGGCCACACTTTCACTCACAGGACGAACGGGCGCGGACGGACGTCCAGCCTCCACATTGGCCTTCCGCCTCGAGCGACGCGAACGCCGTACAACCCGCCACTCCCCTTGCGGAGAAGGCGGCTCGACGACGTCCTGTACACCTGAAGGTGCCTCGGTAGCAGGGACAGAGAGCGAAGCGTGAGACACCTGAGGTGTCCCACTCGACGCACCAGACTCCCCACCATCGCTGCACCCCGAGACAGCAGCCTGAAGACGGCTGACCGTAGCCAACAGCACGCTCAGCTGTTCGCGAACCGCGGCCAACTCCTCCTGCGTCCGCACACAGCAGGCACACATCCTATCCATCCTATCGATACAATTAACAGCAATTAACAACTTTAAAGAAGCCTAGTACTATAATGAAGGCGGCTGGCTGCTGACTTAACTGTGGTCAGTGGTAACTACACTGTCGAATCAACAAAACTGAGTCCGGCAGCTTAGCGCTGTTAACGCCGCGACACTGGTGTCAGCTGGCACTGGACTGACTGATAACGAACTTTAGTAACGGTCTCTGACTTGTTTTGAAATACACCGATCAAAGACGAAGACTAAGCACAACGGTATTTATCAAATACGATAGAATAAACTATTAAAACAGTAGTACAAACGAAATCTGCAAGTACGCAGGAGTAAACCTCTTAAAACAGTACTACCGAAAATGAACTAGACTGGCAAATTAAATTTGACACAAATTAAATTCAGATACTTAGCGCTGTAACGATGTGGCACTGGTGGCAGCTGGCACTGGACTAAGTGGAAACAAGGCCCCTGGAGTAGATGACATTCCCTCAGAACTACAGAAGTCTCTGAGAGAACCAGCTATGACAAAACTATTCTATCTGGTGTGGTGCATAACATGTAAAAGACAGGCAACCTATCCTCGGACTTTAAGAAAAATTTAATAATGCCAATTCCAAAGAAAGTAGGTGCAGACAGATGTGAAAATTACAGAATCATCAGTTTAATAAGTCATGGTTGAAATTTTAACCCGAATAATTTACAAAAGGATGCAAAAGGTGGTAGAATCTGACCTCGGGGAAATCAGTTTCAATTCAGGAGAAATGTAGGAACACGGGGGGCAAAACTCATTTTACTGCTTATCCTAGAAGACAGATTAATGAAAAGCAAATCTAAATTTCTAGCTTCTCTAGATTTGGAGACAGCTTTGGACAATCTTGATTGGAATACACTCTTCCAAATTCTGAAATCAGCAGGAATAAAATATAGGGGACGGAAAGTTATTTACAACTTGTACAAAATCCATACAGTAGTTATCAGAGTTGAAGGGCATGAAAGGGATGCAGAGATTTGGAACAGGATAAGAAAAGTTTGTAACCTTTCTCCAGTGCTATTCAGTTCGTACATTTGGAGAAGGCGTTAACGTTGAGGGTGGAGAAATAAAAATATTACGTTTTTCCAATGACCGTGGACAGCAGTTGAACGGAATGGATAATGTGTTCAAAGGTGATCATTAACAAGAGCAAAACAGGGTAATGGAGTGCAGTCTAAGAAAATCGGCGATTCTGAAGGAATCAGATTAGGTAACGAAACAATAAATGTGGTAGATCAGTTTTGTTACTTGGGCATTAAAATATCATGCGATTGGTCGCAGTACAGAGGATATAAAATGCAGAATGGCAATGGGAAGAGAAGCGTTTTTGAAAAAGAGAAATTTGTTAACGTCGAATATTACGTGTAAGGAAGTCTTTTCTGAAGGCACTTGTGTAAAGTGTTCCCTTGTATGCGAGCGAAACATGGGCGATGAACAGTGTGGACAGCGAGAGAATAGAGGCTTTTGAAGTGTGTTTTTAGTGAAGAATGCTGAAGATTAGGTGGGTGGATCACGTAATTAATGGAGAGGTACTGAAGAGAATTGGGGACAAAAGGAATTTCTGGCATACCTTGACAAAAAAAAAAGAAGTTCGATTGGTAGGATATACTTAGTCATCAAGGATTCGTGAATTTAGCGTTGGAGGGAAGTGTGTGGGGTAAAAAATGGCAGAGGTAGACGAAGAGATGAATGCAATTAGCAGATTCAAATGGATGTAGGTAGAAGGTCTTATGGGGGGATGAACAGACTTTCTCAGGGTGGAGAGCTGCATCAAACCAGTCTCCGGACTTAAGACCACAACACCACAAACAGGTCGGAATCGGAAATTTGAAATAGTACAAATGTAATAAATCACAACGTAACTATAATTTGACAAGCACAAGTGACCGTAACATTGGGTCGCCATCGTGACGCCGCAACTGAGAGCGTGTGCTGCTGCCACTGTGAGCGGTTTTACTCCCGCCGCGACCAGCTTTGATGCTGCCGCTATTGTTACTGCTATGCTGAACGTACGAGTCTATTGTTCATATGCGGCGGCCAGCTGCTTAGCTAGTCAGTGGAGCTATCGAGTAGACTCTTGTGAACAACAATAGTGCTATTTTAGTTCAATTTTACACATAAAGTCTCATGTTAAAACTGTAAATGCCTTTCTCTTTGGCTAGTGAGATACGCGTTGCTTAATTATTTTACGAGCTGATTATATACACTCCATTTCCAACACATTGCTCCTCTTGTTTTGCTGCACGACGACCCGGGTGTAGAGAGCCCTACTGGTGTCTGAAGCTACACCTCATTTCCCTTCGATACCAATTTGCTCAGTATTAAACAGGAAAAACGCAACTAATTTCTTGAGTAAAAATTAATAATAAAATGACATCCAGCTATTCTGTGCCTGCAACGTTTTCGAACTCTTACGCCATTAAGGCAATAAGACGTCTTCTCCGGTTGTATATTGAACATGAGAGTGAAAACTGTAATTAAATAATTTCGCACAACACATGAGTCTTGTAAATTCTTCACTTTGCTTTTTTTGGTCGTTCTTACAAAGCCAAATTGAATACATGTATCTGCTTCTACAGAACTTCCAACGTTAAAGGAACAACAGCACTAACTGAAACAAAAGATGATACGCACAGAGTTTATACAAAAAACAGAGTTTATTCTGTGAACTCTCTCCAGTTTCTCCTCGTATCCAGTGTGCAGTGACCAACTGCTTGTCAGATCTGCAACAAAGACAGATCCTCGCAGTAGCTACTGCATTGCTAGGCTGCTCGTATGCAAAGTAATGCCTTGATAAATTCAAGTCGATCCACAAGTAAAATGTAATTAATTTTGTAACACTTCACTCTTCCACTTTCAAGTTAATTCGAGCCTAGTCATTTTATTTCTTGTGCAATTATTTTCGTAGTATAATTGGTTAAATTATAAAAAGTGTGAAAATAAGTCATAGATTGATAAATTCAATAGGCTTTATTTTAAAAAACTTAACCGACCTCCAGAACAAAATCCCGGCTGCGCCACTGAATGGACATGAGATAAGGGAGACTGAACAGTTCAAATTTCATGGTGTTCGGATAGACAGTAGTCTGTTGTGAAAAGCCCATGTTCAAGATCTTGTTCAAAAACTGAATTCTGCTTGATTTAGCATTAAAACAGTATCTGAACTCAGTGATTTTTCAACACGAAAAGTAATCTACTGAGCTTACTCTCAGTCACTTATGACGCATATTGTCATTTTTTGGGGTAACTCTTCTGATCAAAACGGACATTTTTGATTCAGAAACGGGCAATTCGAGCAATATGTGGTATACGTTCGCGAACGTCTTGTTGACACCTTTTCTTTAAAGTTGTTTATTTTTGACACTATCAGGTTATTACCACGAGTAAGCAGCTCCCAAACGGTCAATACTAGGCAGAAATCTAATCTACGTTTCGATCATACTTCCTCGACTCTTGTGCGTAAAGGCGTACTGCATTCTGCAGCATACATTTTCAATAAGCTCCCACAAGAACTCAAGAATCTTAGTACTAAACCAAAATTGGAGGGTTACCTTATGGCTCAGGCCTTTTTTTGTCGAGTAATTCCTGGATAAATTAAAAAAAGGAATTCCTTTGTTTAGTTACTGATTCTTTTTAGTTAGACTTAAAATTGTCAAGTGCGTAGGTCTAATTTAAATGTTTTTTTTTTTCTGTTACCACTCTTGTGTTAAAATGTCATGTACTACTAACTTGTTCCATGACCATGGACTCTTTCTTCTCAATTTCGTTATGACGAACAAAAAACGTAATTATTATTATCGCATCCACAGTATTCACCACTGCCTCTAATGATGAATAATGCCTCTCTCGAAGGCATCTCTTCAATTAGGAAGTTTCCACGCGCTATACAGATGTAAACAAACCAAAGATTCTTTTCCATCTGTATAGCTAGTAGTATAACATGTCTTAAGTGTTTAGCAGCACAATAAATACGTGCATGCTACCAGTTGTGTTGTGTAAGATGTGTGAAGCGCATAGCAGCACAATTAATGTGTGCATGCTACCAATTGTGGCACTGGATTTATGGATGTCATAAATTACGCACAAATCACACTAAACACCATTTGTAATGTAAAAAACCGTTCACCATCTGATGATGATATGCTAGGCATATCGATACCGGTTATGGGAAAAACGCAAAAAAACATTGTGCATAAAAGGCGACTGATTGCTGTCGTTGAAGATACCTTATTTCACCACAGTCGCAGTGTTACTATCCGTAACGGATAAGAGTTTTAAGACCAAAACATACCTTCGTCATCTTTTATCGCCCAAGATTTACGAGGAAACGCTTTCCTACGTTTACAGCTGTTGTAGTTTTGGAGAGAACTTTTGACAATATTGACTGGTAAACACTCTTTGCAATATTGAAGATAGGACTAAAATACGAGGAACTAAAACAGTGTCGTATATTGTGGGCTATCAAAGCTATCACCGAAGCCCATATCTAAAGCAAACTAGAAATTAAGAATCAATATTAATAAAACTGCCAATAGAAGCCAATTTCCGTCACGAAGAAATAGCGCGTAGAGTAGAATATGTCTCGTTCACTTCATTCCAACAGTGGGAGAACAGAGCTTCGGACACTCACTGCCGCTGGCATCATTAAGGTGTAAGGGAGGGGTGGGGTGTGGTGGGGTAGTGAGGCCGACAGCAGGCCAAGGTTTCGGAATTCCTTGTCGGAACACAAGTACGAGTGCTTCCGAAATGTGCCGAACGGACACGACTCGCTCCTATCGAACTCCGCATCAGTTTAAATCAACAAAGAGCGTGTTTGTGTGTTTGTTACGTTTTACAACAGCTGTATTGGTGTTATTTATTTTATAGTGTGCAGTGTACTTTGACAGTTCTTAGTGCCAATTCTTCAAAATGGATGGGCAATAGATAATTAAAAGTTATTTGGATTCTCCGTGCATAAATATGTAACTTTTTTTTTTTTTTTTTTTTTTTTTTTTTCGTTTCATGAGAGATGGCGCTGTAATAGTCAAGACTATAAATGAGGAAATAACTGAAAAACGGTAATGTTTCAAACAAATACACATCAGATCAGGGAAATCAGAGTACAGTTTTTCATGTTTCTGTTAATGCTATCTCGTAACATCTCCCACAATCGTCTGAAACACATACTATGATCATGCTATCAATCCGCGGCCAGACAGTTTGTTGTACCTATTTCAATGATTCGGACTGTAGCTCTACGCAGTTGTTCCCCGAGGTTGACTACACAGAGAGAGAGAGAGAGAGAGAGAGAGAGAGAGAGAGAGTAGATATCATTTCCTGGTTTTATGGGGCCCACAGAAATGTTGACGACGCTCGTGTTGGTATGCTACACTTTCCATTTATCAGGAAACGAAAAAATTGTTACATAACAAAGTTCCTTTTTTTCGTTTTTCACGAATAATCCAAATCTGTAATAAAAAGTAGGCGTTCTTTTAAAAGAGTTCCAAGTTGCCTCACACCACCCATCTCGAGTTTCAGTAGGTGGTGGGGGCGAATGTCCCTTCAACGCTTTAACATTTACCGGTAACCGTTTCTTCGTTTGCTGCAAATTTCTTGAGATATTTGGCACGGTCACTCTCAATATCTAGGAAACAGCGCGGAATATCGTTTTTTTCTTAACATTTCTTTTTCAGTACAGCCTTAGAAAGTGAGATAGTAGTGATAGCTCAAGTTACAACGCCTTCATTGCCGCATGGAGAGGCTGCACCACTTAGCACTATTATCGGGCCGGAATACGATGATCCCTGGCTCCGCGTACTGGACTGGAAGACCGCCCCAGGCGCGGAAACTGAATGCAACCGTGTTTCCAAGTAGTTCGTTCGCTGTCTTACAATATAGCTTAACGGTCGGTGCAGTCTGACAGAACGGGCAACAGTGCAGAGCGCAGCCGAACGCGCGCATGCGCAGACCAAAGCTCGCGTTTGACTCACTCCGATGGTCTGCTGCCGCAGCCGGCGCTCTAAGATAATTGGCGCAAGCACCAGGAATCATGCTATTTCCGCTCGACTATAGGAGGACCAGCGTTAGCGAACTACCTAGCAGGACCGCTACCGGTCGTTTGACCGGTGACGTGTTTCTATAATTTTTTTTCGGTTTGCCTTGTTGAATTAATTTAGTTTAATTTTTTTTAATGTCGCTAGGGTATTGTGCTCACCCTATCAATGTGCTATGCTTAGAAATATGTAGACTATACAATTTTCATTTAATTAAAAATGGCTCAAGGTGAAGAATACATCATAGAAACATTTATTTGAAACTAAATTTACAAATGCAAATAAACACATAATTAAAAACAAATTATTTTATTTCTACGAAATGCTTTTAATCAAATGTACCATCTTGGACAAAACACTTTGCGCACACATATTGAACACTTACAGCTCAAGGACCACGTACGCATTTTTTGCATTTCACATACAGACTTTTAGTTTGCGACCATTGCAAGGATAGAGTTGCCCATCTACGGTTATAAATGCACCTGGTTTATAGTTCCGGATACAGTTTTCTACAAATGGTTTCTAAACTGGGGTAGCTGCTGCGAAGCCATCAGTCTTCAGTCTGTCAGGACGAGTTTGCTGGTTATCAAATCTCTAAAATAGCATGATTTCTATGAACTTATTTCTTCCCATAGTACGAGAAAAAATGACGGTCTCCACACTTGTTGCCACAGAAGTTTTAGTAGGAAACTGTTTCCTCCACACACTCCACGTGTATACATTATGCCAATAGCAGCTTCTAATTGGGCTACAACGGTTCCCAAGTTTCATCTTGGAGTACTTCGCGGACTCCAATTTCTGTACAGGTTTTTATTTTCTGTATAATATTATTGTCTATCAACATTCGCCATGTGCTCAAGTAACTTCCTCTGACTATAAGTCTGTCAGCACTGACCGTTGGCCCTGGAGTTTCCACAAACACATTGCAACACCCTCATTTCCAGGTGCATGGCCTGGCGACATTCCATCGACTGCAGTCTCTTCCTACCGACTGCTGGATGCGATTCTTTTCTTTTTCTTCCTCGGCTGCGAGAACGAAATTGTGGTGTCACGGGAATCGAACAAGTAAGCGCTGGGTTTTCTGCATGTTTTTGTGCGGATTCTAAACCTTCATCTTCCGAATTTGTCAGTTCGCCTTGTTGTGCACGATCAGGTTGGTATTCTGCATTATCATAATCATCCAACTCATCACATTCAAAAATATCTTCTCCTTCGGAATCTTCTTCTGGTAAACTCTTTAAATATTTCATTAATTCTTCATCTGAACAAAAATACTGACGCGTCATTATAACGATGTCTCTGCAGAGCAGAAAAACCAACTTACAGACTACAGCAACACAGTATATCCACAAAGCTACAAAATAAAGTGGAAAGGAAAGAGGGACAAGACCACAACAATGAAATAACGTACCGGTAAGCTAAGCGGATGAATAACAATTTTAGCATTTTTAGGGAAATGAAACGTAAAAAGTATCTCACCGGTCAAAATGACCGTCTGTGGTCCTTTAAAGTAAATAAAATGAAAAAAAAAAAAAAAAAATTATAACTCATTCAGATTTCGTAGTAGATATTTGTATTTGACGGAACTTGTAGACTACATTAAAAGTCATTAAATATAAGCTCGCTAAAATAAAACCTACACTATTTATTAGATGTTAAACAATGGTCACCGATCAGGTGAACCGGTACGGTCCTTCTAGTGTTAGTAGTGTGGGTGTTTCAGTACGGTTCTACCCCTGGAACCACAGTAGCGCTTTAGATTTTGATCTTTAAATGTAATCATTTCAAGTTTTCCGTATGCCCTGTTAAAATGTCCACAAGCTACAATAACAACTAAAAATAAAAACAAAACCGAGGCGTAAACACGCTGAAACAAGGTTTCACAATAGCAACTTTTAACAATAAGAGCCGCTCATACTGTTCTAGATGACAAGCTGCAGGCCTACGCCGTGTAAAAGGCAAAAAGCAGTGTGGAAGTGCAGAGTAGTCTGGTACAGAAAGGTACGGAAATGAATGTTTGTATAGTGATACAACGAAAAGGAGTGAACACCTTATACTAAAAAATGTTTAGTATTTTCTTAGATTAGACACAAAAACCCACAGAGGATGGCGGGATTTCCGACGAAACTAGTTTGGGTATAAATATAAAAATAACAAGTGTTTTGCATCAAGGCGGATCCACAAATCTACGAAAATGAAGCAGTTAGAGCGAACAGGCTGAGATGGTAGGGTGATCGCACTCGCGTGGGAGGGGCAAGGTTATCTAAGAGAGTAAGAGAAGTCGAGGTAGACCAAGGAGAAAGTACTGCCTTCGAAGGGACGGGGACGGGCTTTACAACAGAGGAGGCATCAGTTGAACAAGGGATCATGGGGGAATTTTATTCGGGGGACTTTGCTCCAGTCTGAATACTGAAAGACATAATCAGTATCTCATGATGGTGATGGGTGGGATCAACATGAGAACTCCGGGTATCACTTCTGTTTTAGTCTATAACTTTCAATTTGTAAGAATTGCTGCCATTATTGGTAGTAAAATCACAAATCAATTGCAGAAATGTGACTATAGCTCACTGGCACTCAATTTGATTAGGACCCAGTTGTGAAGTACAGGGTGAAAAATCTTTTGAATGTCAACAGCTAAAAAAACACTAGCTAGCTAGAACTCATCAATACATCAATCAATACTCACTCAGGAAGCTGTTATAATTACATGCAGTTGTAAGACATTCTAAACGTTGTAAATAAAATGTCCCTATGGAAACAGAAATTTTGTAAACATGCAGGTCTTTACGCGTTTAACAGTATTTCAACTTACATTTTTCCTTAGAAGTCACGTAGTTCACATAGGACACCGTAATTAAAAAACGCAATAACCCACTAATCTAATACGACGCAACATTAATTGCTATAAAACCTCAGTTAACAACATCCAGAAGACTTATCACACAGCAAAATGCGTGCTATCATTTGATAAAACTCTTAGTTTATTTGTCTTGAGCCATTTATAAAATACAGAAATATGAAGTTACTACATTCAGTTCATAATGTGGATTATTAATACTGACGATATCATCGTGAGATTTCGAATGTAAGTGATGGTAAATTTCCTACTGATGACCTACATATGTAGGATCCTCAGCTGAACACTACATTCGAGTAATAAAGTGGAAAATCAAGTTATCTTTGTACATCTGTTTCCATTAACCCCAATAATTGGAAGTGGTTCGCTGTTAATTTTGTTAGTCGCGCGATCTCAATGTAACTCTTTGTTAAGAGAATCCATCTAAGCATATTAGCACACTAGCTGCATGTGATCGATTTGATAAAGTACGTTACAGGTCACAACAGAATCTCCATTTTACATTCATGTACAGACGAATGTACCGTGTGCCGAATTACGTTCTACATTTAAGGGGACCACAACGTGGTTCAGCTAGAAAAAATCGATTTTCGGTTTTCATCATTTTTCGATAGATTAAGGTTTTATTTAAGTACTCTGAAAAGGATTCGGCTGAAAAAATTTTTTTTGATCATTTAAAGAGCATTTTCCTACCATGTGTGTTTATTTGTCATTTTTCTGTCGCCCACTTTTCTGCATATATTTTAGATCTTTATATCTCCTACATTGCACGTTAGGGATTTTTTTACTCCAGAGTGTGTTGGCTATCTTTGGAATGCAACGATCGGTATTTTATTTATTTATTTATTTATTTTTTTGCTTCTGCCATTTGTAAACAACACGCTTTCAAACAGGCGGTTAGTTTTGTTAAAGTGTAATTGCGAGTAGTTGTTATACTTACGTTTGCAGGGCTTTTTTAAGTGTATACTATGGGCAGGCAATTAGGAGAAATAAAGAAAATCTGGAGGCAATGAAGAGAGATGTTTGGACCATATTCTTCCATAAGTCCTCTACTGATGATAAGCCATCTCATGGATTGTATCCATCAGGAGAAAATTCGTGTTGCAAATACAATATGGCTCAGGCAACTGGAGTATCTTATTCTCACCAGAATTCTATTCCTGGTGCTGTTATTACAGCAATAAAACCTATTTTCAGACACTTGGCTCATACTGAACTTCTAAGGAAATGTCTGCATGAGCAGACACAGAACCCTAATGAATGTTTCAGCAGCATAATTTGGAACTGCCTTTCTAAAACTGTATTTCTAGGCATGCGTACAATGAAACTAGAAGTTCATGATGCTGTTATTACATTCAATTTTGGTAATATTGGAGTGTTAGGTACTGAAAAACCTGTGAAATAATCCTGGTGAAATATCAGTGGGCTACAACATTGCGGTAAAATGGGGATAACCGATTCAGACAGGTCTGCATTATGGCCAAGAAAGCAAGACAAACATCCAGGGAGATGAAAAAGAAGCTCAGTTAAGTGGCCGAGTGCATTGAGGCGCTATGGTACGATGCGCGCACGGCCACTACGGTCGGGGGTTCGAATCTCCCCTTGGGAATGGATTTTTGTGCTGTCTTTAGTATAAATTAGTTCATAAGTAGTTTGTAAGTTTATGGACTGATGACCACACAGTTAAGTCCCATAAGCTTTACAAAGATTTGAGTTCCTGTAATCGTTTACAGAAGCACAGAGACATGTTTTGTGTCAAGTGCCGGGCGAATTCGTTCATTCGTTCAGAAGGGGAGGCTGCGTCAGCCCTCTTCCGGTTGCCGGCCAGTGCACTTAGAGTGAGCGCACCGCTATAAACCGCATGGCATCACAGACTACAAGCGCCACAGGTACAGGATGACTTCTGCATAACCATGCACAAGAGATTTTTCAAGTGTAATTAATTTTATGTTGGTAGAGGCAAAAGTGTCCTTGAAAGAGTGCTACGGGTGTTTCAACTCAGACAATAAAACAATTAAAAAAGAGAGAGAAATTATTTGCCGGTAGTTCTGAAGGTTTCTCTACTCCAGGAAAAATCAGAATAGCGTGAAAAAAGTCTTAGATTTAGAAGATTTCCATGAACAAGTTGTGCGGAGATTGATAACCAATTTTCACGTGACAATCAAACAGCACCCCACAATAAAGTAATTTTTTCCAGTAATAATGGAAAATATGTCTTTCAAGGGAAGTCTTTCTTCATTGCGGTACCTACATCAAAATTTGAGCTTCATATACAGTCCTTTTTTTTTCATTTCAATGCAATATTTACATGCAATTAACATGTTTAATATTTACTAGGTGGCGCAAAAAATAGTTACAGGAAGGTGCTTTCAAACGTTTAGAAATACGATTATTAAAATTAAATTAAATAGTACTGTGAATACGATTGACCTCTCATATATGACGGTGAAACCTACATTCACAGTTCGCATACAACGTCCAGTGAGAGAACAAATGGATCAAGTAAAGATGTAATAAAGGAGTAACTTTCAAAATGACAACGTCTGATTATGGTACACGCAGATATCTTACGACAAGTAGTTCTGCAGACTATAAACATGTTCTTTATTGAAGTGACAGGAATACCATCGTTTTTATTTAGGCTTTTCGTATTGTGGGTGTTTGATTTAGTATTGTTTCTTACTGATTGTTTAAGTGCTATCCAGATCAGTGTAGTAAATTGAAGACTAACGAAAAATTTTTCTATTTGCACTTTAAAAAGAAACGTCATACTTCCTGCATGCACACCAGTAATACTAACAAATCAGTTCCATATCCTGTATCGCAAATGCTATATAACTGATGCTTTGAGTAACAAGTATTTTGAAGGAAGATAGGTAATGTTAATAAAATTATAAATATAATGAATCACTAGTAATATTTTCTGACGTGCGGTTTTTTATGCTGTTGTGATTTTGATACTACAATTCCAACACTTTGTAGTGCACAACGGACAAATCTAACATTCTAATGTTTCGGAGGCTCTTGCGAGGAAGACATCAACTGCATGGCATGCAGAATTCAGAAAGATACTCCTTGTCTACCTACAACCGGTGAAACTTTACCACTTATGCAAAGATAGATATAGATAACATTTCCTGTAAGAAAAATCTTAAAATTAACAGAGTGAGGATCAGTTCAGGTAGTAAAGTGATGTTGCTAGTTACTGAAAACTTTTGCTTAATTTACTTAAAAAAATAAATAAATAAAAATAAAAAACAAACAAATTAATTCTTTTAGTTTCCAAATTCCAGATAGGTTGACAGGATAGAGGAATGTATAAGCAGTTCCAACATAAAGTTGCTAGAATGGCTGAAGAAATGTACCTACTTGACTTCAAAATTAATTTCATTTCGTCAGTTTATGATCAAGGCTGTCGCAATGTCAGAAATGTTAAAGTAGTTTTCACACCTGTCTGCACCTGCTTTCTTTGGAAGGGGGTTATAAAATTTTTCTTAAAGTCTGAGGGTACTTCACCTGACTCATACATCTTACACACCAGGTGAAACAATTTTAGCACGGCTGGTTCTCCCAGAGACTTCAGTAGCTCTGAGGGAATATCATCTCCTCCAGGGGCCTTGTTTCGACTTAGGTCTTTCAGTGCTCTGTCAAATTCTTCTCTCAGTACAGTATCTCCTATTTCATCTTCATCTACATCCTCTTCCCTTCCTACAATATTTTCTCGAAGTTCATTTCCTTTGTAGAGCCCCTCTATATACTCTTTCCACCTTTCAGCTTTCCCTTCTTTGCTGAGAAGCGGTTTTCCATCTTTGTTCTTGATATTCATAGAGCTGTTTTTCTTATCTCCAAACGTTTCCTTTATTTTCCCGTAGGCTGTATCTATTTTCCCCCTATTTATACATTCTTCTACATCCTTGCATTTGCCTTCTTGCCCCTCCTGCTTAGCCATTTTGCAGTTCCTGTCAATCTCATTTCTTAGTCGTCTGTACTCCATTTTGTCTGTTTCATTTACTGCATTTTTATATTTTCTCCTTTCATCGATTACATTTAGTATCTCCTGTGATATCCAAGGATTTTTTGTAGGTCTTGCCTTCCTACCTATTTTGTCCTCTGCTGCCTTCACTATTTCATCTCTCAATTTTACCCATTCCTCCTCTGTTTTATTTTCCCCTTTTTCTGTCAATTGTCGCCTAAAGCTCCCTCCGAAATTCTTAAGAACTTCAGGTTCCTTCAATTTATCCAGGTCCCATCTCCTTATTTTCCTACCTTTTTGTAGTTTCTTCAGTTTCAGCCTACAGTTCATAAGCAAAAAGTTATGGTCAGAATCTGTATCTGCCCTTTGGTATGTCTTACACTTTAAAACCTGGTTCCGAAATCTGTCTTACCATTATAAAATCTATCTGGTATCTCCTGGTGTCTCCTGGTCTCTTCCACGTATACAACCTTCTTTTGTGTTTCTTAAATCAGGTGTTTGTTATAACTAAATTATGTTCTGTGCAAAATTCTACCAGGCGGCTTCCTCTTTCATTCCTTTTGTCCAGTCCATATTCACCTACTATCTTCCCTTTCCTTCCTTGTCCTGCAACTGAATTCCAGTCTCCCATCACAATTAAGTTTTTCTCTCCCTTAATTGTCTGAATAATTTCCTTTAGCTCCTCATATATTCCTTCGATTTTCTAATCGGCAGAGCTAGTTGGCATATAAACCTGTACTACTGTTGTCGGTGTTGGCTTCATATCTATCTTGACAATGATAATGCGATCACTGTGCTGGTCATAGTAGTTTACCCGCATTCCTATTTTCTTATTCATTATCAATCCTACTCCTGTGATAACCCCAACTGATTTTTTATTTATAATCCTCACCTGACCAGAAATCCTGTTCATCCTGCCACCGAACTTCACTAATCCCCACTATATCTAACTTCAACCTATCCATTTCCCTTTTTAAATTTTCTAATTTTCCTACTCGATTAAGGGATCTAACATTCCACTCTCCGTCCCGTAGAATGCCAGTATTGTCTTTCCTGATGATCACATCCTCCTGAGTAGTCCCCGCCCGGAGATCCAAATGGGTGACTATTTTACCTCCGAAATATTTTACCCGAGAGGATGCCATCATCATATGTGCATACAGTAGAGCTGCATGTCCACGGGAGAAGTAACGACTGTAGTTTCCCCTTGCTTTCAGCCGTTCGCAGTAACTGCATGGCAAAGCCACGTTAGCTGGTGTTACAAGGCCAGGTCAGTCAATCATCCAGACTGTTGCCCCTGTAACTACTGAAAAGGCTGCTGCCCCTCTTCAGTAACCACACGTTTGTCTGGCCTCTCCACTGGCCTCTCCGCTGTGGTTGCAACTACGGTAAGGCTATCTGTATCGTTGAGGCATGCAAGCCACCCCATCTCGGCAATGCCTGTGGTTCATGGGAGTGGTTGCAAACATTTGAACATAAAAATGCACTCGCAAGAGTTACCTAATGTACTCTGATTATGTTCACACCAGATATGAAGTCCAGAGCGTCACATTATAGATCGCACGGCTTACTTCGATGGATGTTCGAATTGTCCCTCGGGCATGAATGTTTGTAATACTCAAGGTTGCCAGATTACTTTTGGGCGAAGTCGCCACTTTGGCGCAGTTTTGTAGCCCAATATCACCGATTTCTTACTTTTGTATTCACGCTCTTTATGTACTCCTTTTCAATACTTTAAAACTAATCAGTCAATCTCTACATTCTGAGATGCCGTGTCGAACTATAAGGCTCCCTTCACACCAAGCCATTGAGTAGTGCCGGCCGGCCTAACAGTGCGTAACGCCGATTGTTAACAATTGGCTCAGGACGCCAACATAGCAATAGCCAGACCAATTAGCAGTACCAACAGCGGAAAACAATGGGAAAATCAACATTTTGAAATTGATAGAGTGTGGGTGGAAATGTTTAACCATTTCAAAATTGAACACATTCCATATGAAAATTTAATTATTCCTGTTAAATTTACGTCGTGCTTCCCTGGTACTAATGCAACAGTTGAAAGAGTTTTTTTTCATTTGCGAAATGCTTTTGGACAATTGAGAAGTTAAGATTGAATGTTGATACTCTAGCTGCAGCACTTACTGTAAAATTCGATATGAAGGATATTTCTTGCTCCGAAATTTCCAATGTATTGTTAGAAACTGATACACTGACAAAAAAAAAAAAAAAAAAAAAAAAAAAAAAAAAAAAAAAAATTCTGTGGAAAATACTAATTTAATGAAGCAAATTAAAAGGGATGTAAATATAATTAGTGTATTTTTGTTTTAATTAATAGAATGTTTAATTTATTTACATTGTACGTTTTTCTTGAATATTTCAGTTTTCCTTTTCATTGTAAAACAATTGGTCACCTTACTATACTGTATACATAAACAGGAAAAAGTATTATTTGTTATGTCTGAACTGGTAGTTTTATGTGTGTTAAATTGACATTTGAAGTGATTTAGACGCAAAGTACAGAAAACATAAAATATTTACACCGGTCGGGAGTGGCCGAGTGCACTAAGGCATCATACTCCCGCCGGGTGTTCGAATTCGCCTTTGGGCATAGATGTTGTGTTGGTCCTTGGGTTAAACTAGTTTAAGTTACATTATTTAGATGTAGAGTGTCTTTACATTACCAAAGCATTCGGAAAGCTATGTAAAGCCTAAAATATTGAATCGCCCAAAGTCGCGGGATTTTGGAAGATATATCACTTCCAAAAATGTCGCTAAATTCAAACTTTGGCAGCTCAAAAGGCGACATATCTTTCAATCAGGCAACCATTGTGATTAAAAAAAAAAAATTTATTCCTGCTTGAGATCCGGCCTATACAGTCGCGATTCTATTCAATTCTATGATAGTGGGACAAAGTGTGTATCCAAACTGTACACAGTTCTTTATTGCCTCTATGCACAAGAAATCGCTGCGAGAGCGTTATACCACTTGTGTGGCCAGTGACACACACAGTTGGTACAGGCGAGAGAGGCAGTCTGTCTTAATTTTTCTCCTTCTGGTTGTGTTTATCTTCCAATGACACTGGTGCTTCCATGCCAGTGTCTCGCCTACCAATCAGATGGTGCGTGTTAAAACACTGTATGGCTCACCGGCCAATAGTGAGTTAGCTAACATCTCATTTAGGTCATCCCTCTCAGACTTGACGGCACCAGCTGGAATTCGCATGTGGCTTTTAAAAGATTTTAAAGGGTCTGTATTTCCCCGAGAAGGAAAGTGGCTTTCAGGCCGAAGTCTGCCCGGGGTGATGGAGTGGAGTGAGTACCCTTCCAGTCACCTGGCTATTCTTGCCAGTCGCCACCGCGTGGTCGCCTCACCTCGCTTTAAAAAAAAAAAAAAAAAAAAAAAAAAAAAAAAAAAAAAAAAAAAAAAAAAAAAAAAAAATAAACTGTGTGTGACACCAGCCTCGATTATCTTGTCCCACTTGCAACGTGATCACGTAATTTGCATATGAAACTAAGTATTATCGTTAAAAAATTCCTGTACGTCGTTCAGTTTCTCTTCATACGATTCGCCTTGGCAAGTAGAATGTGATTTTAACCCTCCAGCAGGCACGTCAACTTTCATGACGCCACTAGTCACGATGTATCTCCTGGATACATGCCATGATTTTTGTGTTTGTGCCTTTGTTTACATATTCTTCTTCTTTTGCTTCTGTTTTAAATTGCAGTTACCTTTATTGTTACAGAATTGGCAAATACATAAGTAAACAATAGGCTTATTACGCATTCAAATTAACAGAAACATTAAAATATGGTAATGGAGAAGTACATGAAATTCTTTTACAAAGTGACTTCATTATAGATACAAATAAATCCTTGAACTAGTCAGAGCATGTTTCTTTGTGTGGATTGCTCTCTAGAGAAAGACATTGTTGACAAATTATTTTTGCGTGATTTGCAAACAAAGGTGTGTACCGCATTTTTCACATGCATAGGCTACTTGCTCAGGCAAGTCTTATTTGTCTCCCTGTAACATGACAGGCATCTTTTTCTTTTCTTATTTCCTGATTACAAAGGTAGTTCAGCGTTTTCTTTCTCTTTTCCTTGAGGTTTGTACTTTACCATCATCGACTTTATATCATCTGGTAGAGTCATCATAAGATCTCTTCTTTTGAGACGATCTTGCAGTAGAGTCAGAGTCAAAGTTTTGAGGTACTCGCGCCTATTTGAGTATTTAATCTTGTTGTCCAAGAAAATTACTCTTCACTTCATGCCTGCAATGTTATTACAACTGAAAGCATTTTTAGTTCTCTTTTTTACTCACAAAAATAGTAATGTTCATCACTTTGTTGCACTTTTTCTTCTTCATCAAATTCGTGATCTGTGTCTAAGTCTACAGATCTTAAGTATGTCTTCGGTTTCCGAATCAGTTTCTACAAGATCTTCAATTGATACCTCATCATCGAAAAGAAAGCGATGTACTTCTTCCAAATCCTCAGGATTTTCTAAATCATATCGTTTACTAATTCTGAGAGAGAGAACATCTAGCTACAACGAAACGGTGCTTTTAGACGGCAACAACGCAGTTCCCAACTTGAGTATGCTCCAAACAATGCTACGGCTGCTGTTATTATCGGCGACAATGCGTTACTTGAATAGGCGCGCTATATCTGACAGATACAAAGTACACGTGCTCCCGTGCTCCCGTCTGACTCATTTATGATCTTGTCAGTATCGGCATAAGGCTGAAAATCCTGTAAAGCAATAACAAAGGTATGACACAAGATGTCGTGGGCCAGCAAGCCTTTATCACTGTTCATTGCGGTAATATTAGAGAAAAAATTGGTCATGTATCTCACAGATACAGATACATACGTGACTGTCGAAGGGTTAAGGACGGAATATGCAGGAAAAGACAGTGACGAAAACTTGACTCCTTACAATTGAGACAGGTACAGAAGAGAGAATTTACAAAACTCCGGCAGGTAGTGGAGCGGAGGCTTCAGTTTAGGGCACTTCCTCTCCAGCGCTGGTCACTTCACCTCGCTGCTCCGGCTGCTACCACCACCACTACCACTATCCCCACGCTTGCCCAGCGGTTTGTGCATCTACTGGCGAATTTATCCTGTGTGCACTTTACTAGAAATTGTCTTCATATGGTAGAGCTGATAACTGATTACTACTTTTAGAACAAACAGCATGGGAATCTGTATGTTGTTTTCTACGGCAGCTATCAGTGGGGATGTGAGACGGAGCTGGTAACAGTAGAATCGTGCAACAATGGAGGCGTAGAATAGTACGAGTTGTGACGTCAGGAGCCTCGAGCTGCGGCCGCTGCTTGTCGGCAGTTTATTTAGGCCGATCCGAGGGCTGGCGCGATTATTGCGGCGGAACACTTGTAGCAGCGGCAGCGGCCGGCGGACATCAATCAGAAGGGCGCTGGAGCCGCGCCCATTGTGGCAGCGCGCTGCTAATTGCTGGCCAGGAGAGGCGGCGATCCATCAGCGGCCAATGGCAGACCGCCGGTCGCCACCTGCTGGCCCGCCGACAAAGGCCAGCCCACAGCCCAGCCCGCTAATGCACCGCACCGCCAAGCCGCCAAATATCGCCCGCCGGCCACTGCCCGTCTGCGCTGCTCCGCTACCCTCAATGGCCACCTACTGCTCTCCAGTCCTGCCAACCTAACTACTCTACAGATAAATGTAGAGTCTTCGCAGAAGCCTTTAGCCATACAAAATCAAAAATCGCACTGACGTGTTTTACGATCCACTTTAGATTTGTCGTTTTATAAGTTTTAGCAAACATGTTGGACCAAAATAATAATCTAAGCATAGCGTCTAGAAGAAGAAGTGTAGGCACTCGACAAGTTTACGTGGTCCTGCCGCTAGGTGGCTTCACCGTCGCTAAGCGCTGGGAGAGGAAGGTTTCCGCATATCCACTACTCGGATCAATTTTGAAACGCTGTATTTGACAAGATTAAGACATGATAAGGGAATTATGCCATCTGCATTGAAAATATTAAACGTTGACATCCTTTAAGGCAATTACGAATATCGGGTCATGTATAAAAAGCAAATAACATACACCGACGATGCTAAAAATAGGCCTATAGCTTAACATGCAGAAAAATGATCTATAAAGGGACATACCAATCAATACTACAGACTAAAATATATGATGTAAAATATAATGACAACGCCTAAACGTTTGTTTTCGTCCTGTTCGTTTTTAAATACTTCTCTAATAGCATTTATGGCATGTGTGTTAACGCCATATGAGCATTTAAATCCCTTGCACAGCTTTCTCAAATGATCTTCAGAAGGCAGAGGAAGTAAGTCGTGCCTTCGACAATGCTTGTAGCCCTTAGGTGATTTAATTTTGAGAAGCAGGCTTTCCAAAATAAACTCATCATTGTATCGTATACCGGTTGGGTTTGTTTGGCACTTCCTAAGCCTAGTGTCTATGACCTACTTTTGTTTTTTGCTCAGTAAATTCGAAGTAATACATGCATATGACTTAGATTGTTTTTCAGTAGAAACTTTTTTTTTTCTAACAAAATTACTCTCTCTCTCTTTCAATAGCTGATTGTGTGTTCTCACTAGCATTCTTTTCGGATTTTTTTACTTTCCGTTTGAGACTGTCGATAATTTTTCTTGCATCAGCCTCACTATCTGTTACATGGGAAGCACTAGGTACTGCAATTGGTGTACAAATCGCTGATGTTTCGGTACACGAGGGAACTGGTTCCTTCACTACTCTCTTTGGAGGAGATCTGCGTGGTTTCAAGTGAGTTGATAAATAGCTTGGCAAGTTTGGAAAAATATGAGGCACTGAACCTGGCTTTAACTTCAATCTCGTTCTCGGTATTTCGACCCTGTTTCCTTCTATTACGAAGGAGCAAATCATCAGCAAAATGTCTGTCACATACGTATATTTTACTTGTTAATTGAAAGTCCTTCCTCGGAATAACTTTAGCCCATTTAGCAAAATCACTGTCGTTCTTTGGTGGTCTATTAAAGTGCCTATCTACTGCAGATGACTTGTCGTATCAAGATCGACACCCGGGAACGAAACAGCACGGCATAATTCAAAACACTGTGTTCTTCCTCCGATGGCAATAATTCAGTACAACACACAAATTATCAGTAAATGCATAAAAAGTCTACGCACATACACACACACACACACACACGTAAATATTATTCCACCGCAATTTTATGATAGAAAATTATTTAACATCACGAAACACTGCTACATACAACAACAATTTCTAAACGTATCTTACGAGGCGCCCTGTTGGAAATCTACTGCAGCCAGCCACTAGCGATCGTTGCGGAATCTGTCGGAGAGCGCAGCAACTACAATTACAGAAGATACGACGAAAAGAAAAGTGACGGCACTTTACCTTCTAAGCGCTATGATCTAAGTAATAAAAATTAGTGGCGGGTTCCGAACCACTGATCTTCCGCGACATAGTCCAACGCCTTGCCCACAATCCTTTCTCTCTGTCTCTCTCTCTCTCTCTCTCTCTCTCTCTCTCTCTCTCTCTCTGGGTAGTTCTTGTCCTTACGGACGCTGATCGTGTTTGTTCGTTTTGGTTCTACATGTTCTTTGGCTCAGCTTTTTTATTACAGGGAGCGTTCAGTCCTCTGACCTGGCGCGCTGGGCCACGGCGCCCGGCATACTACGGCTATTACTCGAAAGTTGTGCCCTTTAATTGGATACTATTGCTGGCCGTTGTTAACCGATGCTAATATGGCATTTGTTGACACCGGATTATCATTTATCGTACGAAGAACGAGGTGTTTTTGTTAATTTTCCAGTGCTCCATTGCATTGAAATGACAACGTGTAAGTTACAATAAGAAAATCATCAAATACGCAACGCAAGATGGCGTATGCCAGAGAGAGTTCTGGGCGAGGAATGTCACGTGACATCTCCGAACAGCTGGTTTTCGTTAATTCAATGGCGGGTGTCAAATTTCTGTTATTTTTGCAAATATCTCTCAAACGATACGAGAGATGAAAAAAAAAGGGAACAAAGTTGTAGAGTGTTTCCCTAAACAAATTCCATTATTCGATGTCGTCAGATGAACGGTTTATTTGCAATTAAAATTATATTACAAAGGTTTTTTTATAACTACCGCATTTCTTGACCGAAAAATTTGAAAAATGGAGGTTCTGGCCTCTGGCGGGCTACAGTTGTCTGTAAAATTTGGTGCTGATCGGTATAACGGTTCGTCTTAAAAACAGGGAACACGTTACGGACAAACAGACAGACATCCCAAAATCGCCGTTATTTTTGCAAATATCTCTAAAACGCTGCGAGATATAAAAAAAAAAACCATGAGAGAGCAAAGTTGTAGAGAATGTTCTGCTCTACAAATCGGTGACTCAATTTTCGTGTCAGATGAATAGTTAAGCCTTTATTTTTATTTAAATTCTGAGCTATCAAAAGTCGATCGCAAAGGACCACTTTGAGTGTTACTACCGTAACCTAAAGTGGGCCAAAATGTTCGTATGTTTGTTATAATAAGTGACCGAACTGTTGAGGTCATCAGTCCGTAGTCCCACAGAGTATACTGCTAAAAGAATTAGGGGATCAGGTGAGATATCATACACAATACAGTGTGGTCTGAAATTCCCGTTAAAAACTTCTAGAACTTGTAGAGGGTAGTGAGTACATAACATTTTGAATAGGAACCCCCGTTCACGATGGTTTTAATTCAGATGATAATCTCATCCACTCCTATTTGATGAATCTAATTAGGCGTGAGGAGTACAATTGTTGCAATCAATAAGAAAAGAATACTGAATCGTTCCGTTATTACTTACGCATTTTCATTACAATTTACATCTTATGGTTTACATTAGTCGACAAAGTCAAGAACCCAGCATCTACGGCACCAGCCGCAACGTACTGATGCATTACAACAGCAGCTGATGTGGCGATCACCAACGTCGTTACACACATTGTAGCTACGAAGCATGTTCTGGTACACTCTCTCCATTCCACCTGTTGTCTCTTCAATCTCTTGTGCAGCGGCTAGAGCTCGTGTTAGATTTTCCTGTGTCTCTGCAGGTGTCTCATAAATTAGCCTATACATACGATGCCACAAGAAGTAGTCCGTAGGGGTTAAATTCGGCGATCGTGGTGACCACGAGATTGCACCACCAAGGCCTATCCATCTTTCGCCAAATCCTCTGCTGAGTTGTCTCTGGACAACCAGTGGAAAGAGAGGTGGTGCACCATCATGTTGAAACCACATTTTCTGACGGACATTCAATGGTACATCTTTCAAGAACGGGCCCAATCCGCTACGAAGACTAAGTATGCTTTGTTGCATACCAGGACAGGGAACTCTGAGACGTTTCTCTGTCCCTAGACAGACGTTGACACATTGAAATTGAATCTGTCATAGAACAAAAACGATACGTTTCCTGACATGGGTTCCTATTCAAACTGTTATGTACCCACTACCCTCTACAAGTCCTAGAAGTTTGTAAGGGGAATTTCCGACAACCCTATACACATATTGACAAGTTTGATATACATGGGTTACAATGAAACTTACGTAGTTTCCGATTTTCGGTGGACACTTATTAGATTTTGAATCCATTTCGTTTCCAAGTAATTAAGTTTCGGAAATTTTCCACTCTTTCTCAATACCAAGCAGCTACAAGGCTCTGAATTGTGACGTCTCTTGGCTAGCACTACTGACTTTATTGACAAAGTCATCCTACAAAGATTCTGTTTTGATGTTGTTCAAATGTTTGTTAAGCATATGGGACTTAACTGCGGGGTCATCAGTCTCTAAAGTTAAAAATTACTTATAAACTACCTTACTGAAGACAATACAAACATCCATGTCCGAGGAAGGATTCGAACCCCATCTGGGGAATGGCCTCGCGCGTCGGAGCTTAGAGCCTTAATCCGCTTGGCCATTCTGCCGCGGCGATTCTGTTTTGACCTATTGAGATCCGCAACACTTATAATCGATGGTATACAAAGGCCCTTCGGTAAAATCCGTTGCCATGCATGGGCATATATCAACTCTCCGAATAAGAATTGCAATCTGCATCCATTTGAACTTGCTTACCGTATTCTTCTCTTGTTTTCCATCGCCATGCAATTAAAACGTATTTGTTAGTACTAAAGCATAAATGATGGTGGCAGTCAGCCTTCATCTCCAAAACAACAGCGCCCTATTCGTATCGATGCGTTCATTACTTAGTCCGACTGTGGTATATTGCGTCGGTTGCAGTTATCGTAAGTTGCAAAGTATTGCCGCCTTACAGGAGATATGAGTCTAGAAATAGGATAATATGCAGACCTAATTAATTCATATACGAAGTCGTTCAACTAGGGGCCACTTTATAAACGATGGCATCTGTGCATAAATACAAATTTACAGTTTGTAATTAAAGTATTTAAGAGTACATAGCAGACTGGAGAAACAACCGATAATGGGCAACGTATCCTCTTTACATTTTTAAATAAAAATAAAATAAAATAAAAAAGTTATCGCTCGCAAATGCGCACTGCGATGCCGTGTTGCGATTCGCGCGGCCGTTTGTCGTCGGGAGTTCGAGTCCGCCCCCCCCCTCGGGAATGAGTGAATGTACTCTCCTTAGGTTAGTTTAACTTAGGTTAAGTAATTTGTAAGCCAGAGACTAATAACCAAGCAGTTAAGTCCCATACGTTTACAGACATTGAACATTTTGAGATGTGACAAGTAAAATGTGCTTTTTGTGGTTTTCAGTCCAAAAACTGGTTTTATGCAGCTTTGCCTTTTGGAGTAGCCGAGCGGTCTAAGGCGCCTCACTGCGGAGCGTGAGGTTGCTCGCCGTCGGAGGTTCGAGTCCTCCCTGGGGCATGGGTGTGTGTGTGTGTGTGTGTGTGTTGTCCTTAGTTTACCTCAGTTTAAGTAGTTAGTAAGCTACGGACTGATGACCACGCAGTTTGATCCGATAGATTTACAAACATATGAATTATGCAGCTCTCCAACCTACTCATTCCTGTGTAACCCCAATAATCTCTGAATGAGGAAGCCAACCGACATCATTTTCGACCTACCTGCTATATTCGTCTGTTGGTCTTCTAATCCGTGCAATTTAAGCATATTTATTAGCATTGAAGCATACATAACGATTTCAATCAGACGCCAGTTGCGAAATAACACAGGTATATTTCTATAAAAAATACCTTACGGATTCAGAGTGTGAAATATTTCAATAACCGAAATATAGCCACCTTATAAGAGGTAGGAGGATATGATAAGCAGATCTGAGTGAATTACAAAGGAAGTTTGATTGCGAAAGGACCACCTAAAATGATGACATCCGGGTAGAATTAGGAATTTACAGTTTAAATGAAAAGCTTCAATAATACAGGGAAGAGTGAAGACAACATCGCAAATAGATGTATGGAGAGAGAATATCAGTTGTGTAAACGAGTACAAGCTCTTGGGAAGATGAGATACTGGACGACCGAGATAGAGATGGAGCTAAACATATGAAGTCGGAACAGGCATATTGCCTAATACTTGAATTGAAGTTGATGAAGTACAATTGTCAATGCGCTAAGACATTTCTGTAAATTGTCTGAGTGCTGTCTGAACTCTGACATATCGATACAAATCATGAAATTGAAATATTCTGTAATTTACTCAGCAAAGATTGCTGTATGAAGATACATCTACACATTTATGTCCCCATCGAAATACTAGACCTAACATGGGTTCCATACTTGTACTTCTCTCACTACCGCCCAGGAAGAAGATGTCGCTCACTATGCGGCCCAGGAACAAGAAACTATCTCTACTTTTCAGGAACAAGTGATTTTCGGACCAGGTACGATAAAAGGAAATCCCACTTCAGCCCTCTGCCCGAAGACGTAACAGTTTGTAGTCGCCGGCCAATCTAAAGTTCATTAAGAATTGCGGTGTTTTTTTTCTGACATGTTCTAATTGTGGAGTACAGCCGTTGAAAATATGGATTTTAAATGATATTTTCAGTTTCGACTTTTAGTAGACATCATAGTACGAGCACATATTTGAGTGGGTAGGGCGGGCTACGTGAACGAGTATGTGAAGCCAATGTTCCTGGGGTGCTCTTGGCCTCTCGTTCTGGGGCCTCCAAATCTCAGAAGCTACTTTTTTTTTAGATTGTCCCATCCCTACATTTTTATAGTAGAACATGTATTTGCAAGTGGACGGAGTGTCCTCATTTTGTTCTCCACCAACCCGGGCCTCCGACAGCCTTATTCCGCCACTGCCTCATTAAATGTTTCTCTATCATCGCGTAGCTCTTAATCTCTGTTACGTTTCCTTTTATAATTCTTATCAAGATCTATTAATATTGCAGCTGAACTCCGTCTCGGCTTCGTCAGGCATTGACTGTACATGTTCATCAAGTTGAGGGTCTCACAACTGTATTTTATTATGGGAATTTAACACCATTACACCGTATTACAGATCGTTTGAAAACTATCAGATGATTCACCTAAAAATTTACGTTTCATCAGAAAATTTCGAAATACAAAAATTTCGTATTTCTTGAATCATACATAAAATCGGAAGATATTCTGAATTTTTTGGGGACCTGGCTACACTGGTGTGGTATTTCAGAGGTTTCCCTACAACGACATCTGCTACTCTCGATGCTGGCTGGGCTACGTCTCCCTGCAGTCAGCTACTGCGGTCGGCACCCAATTTCACACTACGCTTCTCAAACAATGGAACCATCTTAGCACTGAAAATGATCTCTCTCATTCTTATTCATATCTTACTAAGGGGGACTTAGAACGGCTACGTTGCTATTTGATTTCTATATTTAGGTTTAATCAAAAGTCGCAGTGTACACTTTTATTTAAAAATTTCGCAGGTATTAGGAAACCACAATATTACAGTAAGATATGGGTGAGGTGGCCTATCTTCTACGATAGCGGCGTCGGATTAGTCGTGCGTACTGGGGCGCCGTGCTACGGTTTCGTGCTGCCGTTCGCCGTCGGAAGTCCGAGCCCCCATTCGGGCATGGGTGTTCGTGTTGTCCTTAGGTTAGTTAAACTTAGTTTAAGTACTTCTTAAGTTACGGACTAATAACCCAGCAACTGAGTCCGATAGATTTACAAACATTTGAAACTATCTTGTAGATATTTCTATAGTTGTTCACCACAGGTTGCAGTATTGTATATGATGAAAGGATTGAACAGTAACAATGTAATCGACTTGCCAGATTTCCCAAATACTGTTACATCAAACCAAACGAAACCACACCAAACCAAAGAGACGGTGAATACGTTTAAAGAAAATCCGTGACCAATGTACAAAAAATTTTACTGGAAAAGACTATCTACAAAAAGAAGGATGTCCCACCAAAAACATAATATGTAAAAAAGTGCAAGTCAGTTATTTTAGTTAGGGTTCATGGAAGAAACTATTCAACACCTCGTCTTAATTTTTTATCTAATTATTCATCTACCAACATCTGTAGTGGCTATATCAAAATTATACGTCTTTATTTCTGTAATAAATGATTTGGTAATCGCATGGTAACGTAAACTAAAATTTAAAATACTTTATGCAACTGTGAGTTATTTCATTCCCACGTGATTACGTTTGGTTACATAGTGGAATATATATATATATATATATATATATATATATATATATATATATATATATATATATATATATAAATAAATAATTTCCCGATCATTATATGTAGTTTCATGTCATTCTACAATGGTGCGATTGCGAAGTCATTATATGTATTATAGAAATAAAAATGTATAATACTAATATAGTCGCTATAAATGTTGGTAGATTCCTAATTAGACAACAAATAAGTGGTTCTATGAACACAAACTAATATAACCTACTTGGTTTCCCACGGCAACATAAACTAATATTTAAAAAACCTTTATTCACATTTGAGTGCACTTCATTGTTATGTGGTTACGTTTGGTTGGATAATAGAATATAAATTATTATTATGTCATTTTGACGATTTGCAATTGTCAGATCAGTATATTTATTCTGATGTCATATTATGGTGCGATTGCCAAATCATTATATTTATTATAGAAATAAATATGTACAGGTTTGATATAGTAATTACAGAAGTTGATAGATAACTCATTACATAAAAATTATGACGAGGGGTTGAATGGTTTGTTCCATGAACACTAAGTAAAATAACCGTCTCGGTTTCCAATGAGATCTCACGACTTTTTATGGTGCAAGGAATTCGCCGCAAACTTGCATTTTTGTACATTTTATGTTTTTGATGGGATTTTCTTCTACGATATGAACCGAACATGGGCGCCATCTTGAAATCTGTCGTCTTGAATCAAAGTTAGTTTTTTAACGTTATATGGAAAGGGCATACTGTGATCATCATTTTATGACGCGATCACTCTTGTTAGCAGATTCGATGTAGCAGTCATGGCTCGAACTTCTTGTTTGCAGTTATAGAAAGGACAGTTAACGACAGTCATTTACTGTGTTCAACATGCTGTCCCTCCGCGTCAACGCACATTTCAAGGCGCTGAATTTATGTGCGCCGAGAAAGTAAGAAACAGACAGCACCTTGTGTGACGCATTGAAGAAGCGTGTTGGGAGTTTCTGCGAAAATTCTTCTGCGAATGCACGACCATTTGATTCAGCACCTTCCCTGAATATCCAGGTTTCCAAACTCCTGCACAATTTTTGAAAGAAAAAGCTGCACTCCAACTTTTGACTCGCACTATTATTTTATATCCCACATTTTTATGGTATGCGTCTTATTACAAATAAAGTGATAGTTACCAACTGCAAAAATACAGTTTACAAAATGATTTTCAGTTTTAAAATATTTGGAATACACCTAGACATAATAACCGATGTCATCAGATACTTGACACACGTATGACATACTAATTGGGCCAGAGACAGCAAAGGACAGAAAGAGCAATCGAACGCAACGAACAGTGTCTTGAAAGGAGAGACTCACAAGAAAAGTAAGGACAGCGTTATAAGAAAGTCCGACGCTATATAACGAAGCACTAAGAGCTGTAGAGAGATTTTTTATTTGGGTAGCAAACTAACTTAAGATGGCCGAAACAGAGAAGGTATAAATTTATTAATAGACCTATTGTTCTCACTGTGTGTAAATAATTTTGTGATGTGTTCCATACCAATTCCCCCTATACCTTTCCCCCGTTACCATAATTTACAGTTTGCTTGTACAATCATCCATCGGTCACCTGGACATTTATAATATTTGTAATCCTAAGTGATGTAAGATGTAGCCCTTCGGACCCCATTTTTTTAATTATGCACTTTCTGTGCTATTGATAATTATTCATAACAAACCCACATTTTGTTTCTACCATCACCTGCTGACAATGCTTTCTTATATAATTACACAAATTTAATATTTTAATAGCATTGTAGCCCAAGATATGTTCATTTAAAACCCATTTGTTTTTTAGTATCGCTTCATAGGCATAAGAAATTTGCAGTTCACATATATTTGAAAAACCATTTTTGTATATGTAACCTGAATATTACGTGTGGACTATTTTTTTAGTATGAAGTTATCTGACGATGGCCTAAGAAGAAGAAAGCTGCTAATAACAAGCAAGTAAATAACATTGTAGAACGAAAATACTATGTATTTAAGTTTTTAATATGTCTTTGTTCTTCCAAGTACCGACGTACGTATAAAACGTAGAATTACTATGAGAAGAAAAGCATATCTGAAGGAAACAAGCTTGTTGTCATCGTGTGAGGATACAGGGTTTTTGGTTAGTAACCTCTTTGGTACGTTTTGGGCGAACGATAGTTATCGTTGGCGTGCAGCGATAGCTGCTGGAAATAATGCTTAGGTTGGATTTTTTTTTTTTTTTTTTTTTTTTTTTTTTTTTTTTTTTTTTTTTGCCGGTGTGCGGCAATCTCCCGCCGACCGCATAGCGAGGCAATAGCATGTTGTCAGTGTGTCCGTATCCCGCGTTTAGTGGTGGCTAAAGTTTTTGCCCTTCAGTCGTATATGTGTTTCGGTTGTAATTGCGTATTGAAATGTTTCGTTGTGGACTTGTAGACATTCATCGTGGTGGTACGCGGTTATTTAATCAGTGTATTTAAAGAAAGCTATTAACATTTGTCGTTCCATAATAAAGGAATTTAACAAAGTTGACTGTTATGGACCAACCTAGTAATTGTCCGCGTCCCATACCGCCAAATCATTGAAACAATTATTAAATGATTAAGCAGCAAATAGAATATAACGGCAACTTCGCCCATCGAGGATTAGGTGGAAGCAGCTGTGACGTTACAATCGGATATTTGTTTGCTAGGAAATCAGTTCTGATTATTAGTATGGTGCAGGTCTAGATGCTGCCCTGTCCTGTACGAGACGCTTCATCTATGAATAAGTACGAAAACCTTCATCGGTTTGAAGCTACTTATTATATCACCTCGGTGTTCCTCTGCGACTTTTACTCCATATACTTCCCTTCAATGCTGAGCAGATGAGATACACAGGTGTCTAAACATTTCTGGACAAAGAAACAAAGTCATATACTATGTTTTTTATAGCTGCGGTGTCTAAATTTTCATTAATGCATACACCGTTTAAGAATCTCACTTTCTCTCTCTCTCTCTCTCTCTCTCTCTCTCTCTCTCTCTCTCTCTCTCTCGCAAACTACATGCACCAATATGACGAAAAGGCTGTATGATTTGTGAGCCATTTCTGTAGAGTACAGTAAATCACATTGATTTAACAAATAGTTACGCTCTTTCAACAAGCTGCAACAGTTATCTGACATTCTCCAACTATTGCTGAATTCATCCGTTTACCGGGAGAACGCCACGACCATTTGAGGGATAGTGGCAACGGATTTTTTCTGTCAGATTTAATTAAAAGTCTCACAGATCGGCAACTTTTAACGAATGTGTCGTTTTACGACTGCGGGCAGCCTGTTTGGCTTCCACACACCCCTCCCTCCCACCAGTTCGCCACTCCCGTTCCCGTTCCACCCCCTCGGCCAATGCGTGAATCATGAATGCGTGACGTAGGAACCCAGTGCCGCGCACGTCACGTGAATTTAATATAGAGTATTGATTGTGTTGGGTCGTTCGTTCTGCACATGATGATGATATATGATCTTGCTATGAATAAATAACATCGGCGGCGTTTAAAGCAACGCGCGCGAAAAGTGCTGTGTATTTTTAATTTGTTTCTCGCAGTGGGTAAATGCGATAGCCGCCGGCAATTGAAACGCGCTGCCTCGCGAATTATGTATCAGAATTCGCGGATTTCATTCCTGCGAAAGCAATTACGGCCTTTGTTTCCTTGCGCCGCAGCCGAATGCTTTATCCTGTCCGTAGAGTGTGGGATGGATCCAGGCTCAGGAATCGTACGCTCTACTGTCGACTTCTTTTTTCCGTGCCACGTGCGGAACCTGATAATTTCGATACTGCTACGGGAAAAGAAACGTTTCGACGGAAAACTAGCATCGTCTGTTCACTGTGTATGTCAGTGGTGACTGAAGGTATATTACAAACAGTTATAAATAAATAAAATGATTTTAATTTTGGGCATTATTGCCAGTGATGTTCCGTGACTTTTGTACCTTCTTAGACATAACAATTACAAATGAACAGCAAGAACATAATTTAACTTATTATACCTCGGGCCCACAGTGTTAAAAATGTGACCCTGTGTCTAAATAGGGAACATGCAATTGTTTTGATTAAATCAATTTCTTTTTTTAGTGCCTTAGGTTTCAAAGGTACTGTGTGTGCTCTGTTTGACATGGATATGAATGCAGCATATTTGTGTTCAAAAATGTTCCAATGTTTGTATAGCTTATGGGACTTAACTACGGGGTCATCAGTCCCTAAACTTACAAACTACTTATGAACTAGCTAGCACTAAGGACGGCACAAATATCCATGCTCGAGGGGGGATTCGAACCTCCGACCGTAGTGGCCGCGCAGACTGGAACGCCTCAGTACCCTCGGCAACAGCGGCCGGCCATATTTGTGTGTATTTGCATGGCGTGTCGGTTGGTGTATTGTGGTTCATATTCAAATGTTTTTAAATTTATCAGACCAAACTGCGTGGTCTTCAGTCCCTACCTTACAAACTACTTAAACCTAGGTAAACTAACCTAAGGACAACACACACACCCATGCCCCAGTGACGGCTCGAACCTCCACGGCGAGCAACTGCGCGCTCCGCAGCGAGACGCTTTAGACCGCTCGGCCACTGTAACGGTGTAAGTTGGTTACCTGTAAATGTAAAAATTATGTTCTTTGACATAATGCGAAATGTTAGGCCAGAACACTGTAACTAATTATTTTATTTATATATCACACTAGATATCTTTTGGCATTAAATGCCAGCGTCAGGTGTTTGGTATTTAGAGGTTGTAAGTGCTTCAACTGACTATTTAGTAGGTGATGTTTTACATTTGATTTGCGAATTGTAGCCAGTTACAGCATCTGTCAATGCTGTAACTGGCTACAATTCGCAAATCAAATGTAAAACATCAACTACTAAATAGTCAGTTGAAGCACTGTCTTATAACTTAATACCAAACACCTGACGATTGCATTTAATACCGAAACATATCTTGTGTGATGTGGAATTAAAATAATTAATTACAGTGTTTTGTACTACCATTTCGCATTATGTCAAAGAACATAATTTTTACATTTACAGGTAAACAACTTACACCGATACCACAATACACCAACCGACATACCATGCAAATACACACAAATATGGCCGGCCGCGTTTGCCGAGGGGACTGAGGCGCTTCAGTCACGGCCTGGACGGCCACTACGGTCGGGGGTTCGAATCCCCCCTCGGGCATGGATATTTGTGCCGTCCTTAGTATTAGTTAGCTCGTAAGTTGTTTGTAATTTTAGGGACTAATGACCCCGTAGTTAAGTCTTATAAGCTATTACAAACATTCGAAAATTTTTGAACACAAATATGCTACATTCAGATCCATGTCACACAGAGCACACACAGTACCTTTGAAACCTAACGCACTAAAAGAAGAAATTGATTTAATCAAAACAATTGCATGTTCCCTATTTAGGCACAGGGTCACCAAAAATAGGCAACTTATTCAAGAACAACCATATGACAATGGTTTTCTCCACTAACAACAAATTAGGACACTACTTGTCACACACAGTGAACAAAAACCCTCCAATTAAAGATCACAGTTGGGTATTTAAATTACAATGTAACATCTGCTTTGCATTTGACATAGGTAAAACTGAAAGAACTTTTCACACACGTTACAAAGAAATCACTGATGCTTTTAGACATAATCATTTTTAAAAATCCACGATAGCTAACCAACTATACCGTAATAAACACAAACTAATTGACATCCGAAGGAACCTAACAATACTCCACAAACAAATAAATGGCAAAAAACATGGTTTACTTGAACAGTGAGAAATGTTGTTATATAAAGAAAAATCTACTGAAAACAAATGAACAAACACAATTTATCAGCCTCAGTTTTTTCAGTAATTTCAAAAGCTTTTCCTGTTAACACAGATAAAAAAATGTTCAAATGTTTGTATAGTCTATGGGACTTAACTACGGGGTCATCAGTCCCTAAACTTACAAACTACTTATGAACTACTTACGAACTAGGACGGCACAAATATCCATGCCCGAGGGGGGATTCGAACCCCCGACCGTAGTGGCCGTGCAGTAACACAGATATTTAGCATTACAAAGTAATTACGAAACTGCAACCTTAATTAATGTTTCTACAAACCTCTTGTTAAATAATATCAGTTAATAAATTTATAATGTGAAAATTTAAAATAATAATCTGTATCGTCCTTCTATGTAAAAAAACAAACATATTTATGTACGAGGGTAAGTCAATTATTATACGAAATTTAGTTATATTTTTGTTTATGTTGGTAATACTGTCGTTTTACGTTGATGACGCATGCTTTATTTATTTGTTGTTATATCTTTGCAATTTTCAAGCTGTTACGTTAGTTTTGTTGTCGCTGTCTATTTGCACCAAAGGAGAGAAACGTTCAATGATACGTTTTTTGTGGGCGGAAGGATGTATCAGGGGTCGAAATTCATAGAAGAATTTCAGTACAGTACGGGAGCAGTGTTTTGCCACAGCGAAGTGTGTACGAGTGGATTGAAAAATTCCGAAATGATCGCAAGAGTGTTAAGCACGATGAAGGACCCGGACGACCGTCTACCGCCACAAATGAAGACACCATTGAGCGATTACATGAAATGATTCTCTTATACAGACGATGAACTATTGATGAAGTGGCACATCGTCTTCAAATTAGTCATGGATGGCTATGGTAAGGGGACAACATCTTAGGCATAATGATTACTGGTGACGAAATATGGATCCATCATTACGAGCCGGAGAGTAAACGGCAAAGTATGGAATGGAAACATCCAAATTCGCCGTGCAAGAAAAAGTTCAAGACCCAACCGTCCGCAGTAAAACTGATGCTTACGGTTTTTTGGGATGCACGAGGTCCTGTACTGGAACATTATGATGAAAGGGGCACAACAATAAACAGTGTACGTTACAGTGAGATCCTTATTGACAGGCTAAAGCCTGCAATTCGAAGCAAACGCCGAGGATTGTTGTCAGAAGGTGTTGTGTTGTTGTACGACAATGCCCGTCCGCATTATGCTGTCCACACTGCTGAAACGCTCCAGAAACTCAAATTCGAAGTACTGGATCATCCTCCATATAGTCCCGATCTTGCCCATTCTATCACTTGTTTGGTCCACTCATACAGGCATTAAGGGGAGGTCGATTTGACTCGGACGAAGCAGTGAAGGAAGCGGTGCATTCCTGGCTCGCAGGTCAACCGAAAAGTTTCGTATTTTATTACAATAAAATTTTATAACTACTTTGCGGATAATAATTGACTTATCCTTCTATATAAAATTAAACTCTTTGATTTGTATAGAGAACTAGATTAAAACCGCGGCTCCGCTTGCGTGTTGGTCGATATTGATAGATAATGCGCAAAACGTCAAATCGATTTTTTTTAGAAAGGAATGTATTTTGAGAATTTTCTCTTTTACTGCTTTACTTATTTACTGTTATATTTCCTTATTCGTATGCTAATCCTTACAGAGAAAGAGCTGAAGACAATGTAGCACGCATAGACCAAAGACATGGTCTGAGACATCACGTTTCACTGTATGTAACCTCCTTGCTACAGAGTCACAAACGTCATCGCTGGCCTTCAGTCCGAATTTTTTATAATTTGACGACTTTCAACCACCATATCTGCCACCCCATTATAGCTATCAGCATGGAAATGCTATGGTGTACAACGGTAGACTTCGGACAACAATTACACACAGACCATTTGTTTGCGTTCTGTAGTTTTCGCTGCAGAGCCAAATGTTAACACACACACACACACACACACACACACACACACACAGACAGACACGTAGAACTTGATATACACCGATAACTTTCCATCCCAATATACTCCACCCTTTTATCATTATCAACCCTCAAGCAACAATGCAACCAATAAAACCATTTTGAAAGAGTAAATATAATTTTCAAAGAGTAATTATTGTTCCGCATTTCGCGTTATATTCTTCAAATTACTAAATATATATCAGATAGCTATAAAACCGTGCCTAAAACCTTCCTCAGGTATAAATTCTTAACTGTACAAATATTTAAGTCTCTGCGTATTGTCGTTCTGACGTGATAAGCGTATACCGAACAGACAGTCACATTAATATATATATATATATATATATATATATATATATATATATATATATATATATATATAGATAAATAGCTATCCGATCGCCATAAAACCGTGCCTAAAGCCTTCCCCAGGTAGATATTAGTAACTGTACAAATTTTTAGCTCTTTATGTATTGTGGTTCAGACGTGATAAACGTACACCGAACAGACGTTCACATTTATAGATATAGATATTAGTAATACAGGAGTGGAACATCTTCATAGCTATAAGTCTTTGAGTTTTTATTATTCCACAATGTGTCTCAAGATGAGAAGTGTTTGTGTTGGTGATTATTTATACATACAAAAGTACTCCAGTTATCATACCGCAACAGACTTATTTGTGCACCACTTTTTAATAAGTAAGTCAATTGTTAATCTCTTTTATTATATGAAACTTTTCAAAATTTTCCATATTGTTGCAATCTGTGTTTTGATCGTAACCGGCCCACACTTTAAAGATGTATAAAACAACATAGAGGTACCTGATGAGTCCTCGGACCTCTAAATGCGTTGTGTAAAATATAACACAATTTTGTTCAAATGTTTGTTAAGCTTAAGAGACTTAAATGCGGGGTCATCAGTCGCTAAACTTACAAATTACTTATGAACTACCTTATACTAAAGACGACACAAACATCCACGCCCGAGGGGGGATTCGAACCGCTGACCGTAGCGACCGTGCAGATTGTGAATGGCGCGCCGCAGACCCCTCGGACACTGCGACCAGCCACAATTTTGTGACTGAAGGCGAAATAAAATTATTGGCGAACGGGACAATGCTCCTCATTTGCTATGAATGTACGAAAATTGAAAGTCTGTGCAAAATGCGTAGTTACGTAATCCGAGTAGTTCATCTACAACCGTTTCTGCTTCATAAATTGGTGCCTGCCTTAAGGGGCAAAACTACTGAGGACATTGGTTCCTAAACTTACACAGTATTTAAAGTAAACTTAAGGATAACACACGGAAATCCATGTCCTAGGGAGGACTCGAATCTCCTGCGAGAGCGAACGCGCAGTCCCGGACATGGCGCGTCAGATCGCGCGGCCATTCCAGCTAGGCATGTCTGCTTCCCTTCGAGCATTATGTGTATAGTGGTCTACACACAAACGGAAGACACTTTCCACACACGACAAATAGCTATTCTAGTCTGAATGACGAAATGTTAAATCGTCGTAATATGAAACAATAAGCGCGTCCCAGTGGAGTGGCCAAACGTTCTTGCTACAGAGTGCCCGGTTGCTCGTCGTTGAGATTGAGTTCTCCCTCGCGCATGGGTGTGTGTGCTGTCCTCAGCATAGGTTGGTACAAGTAGTTTGTAAGCCTAGGGACTGATAACCGCAGCAGTTAGGTCACTTAAATTTACAAGCATCTGAACAAGTGCGTTTTCACATGTACTGTAAATTTTGTAGGATATAATATATAGTTTTCTCGCAATAGCGAATTTCTTTTCGCGTCACTGTATAAGGTATGGATGTTCTACCAAATGGTGACATATGAAAATTTGTGCCGGGCCGGACTCGAACATAAATTTTCTCATGTCACCATTTGGTAGAACATCCTTCCTTACCTTATACAGTGACGCGAAAATAAATTCGCTATTGCGAGAAAAATTGATAATATTATCATGACTGTAATTCGTCACCATACAGTAATATATAGTACATAGGTTTTCCTCAAAGTACTTATTATCTATTTCGCGAAGTATAATTACCCTCATTTACCCGTTGCCACACAGCTTAGTCAATTATACAAGTAGACATTCTGTTCAGTAGGCTTTATTATTATTATTATTTTCTCGAAGAGAGGCTTAGACCGTAGGGAAGGACTTCGTTTTATAATATATATGGAGAGTTAATTTTCGAAAATTGCTCTTCGTGTGTGTATTTGTTCCACATCTCTTCGTAAACTATTGCACCGATTAAAACGAGTGAAAAATAAATAAATAAAAATCTATAAATATTCCCTAGCGTCAAGGAATACGCGCTGTAGGTGTCAAAACCAGCTGCGACACATATTTGGAAACGACTCTTTATTTCAATCATAGACGTGGAAGATGAGAAAGTGATTGTAGATTAAAGATGTATGCTCTTACAAATGAAATATAAGCCCCAAACTCCGTGGAGGCCTCGAAAGTTCTATCAGGTACCGACCGGCAGCCGTGTCATTCTTCACCCGATGACGTCAATGGATGCGGTGTGTACGGCGACGTGTCAGACCAATCCAAGTATTAGGCATGTCTGACAGCGTTTATCTTTAGTAACGTAGTGGTAACCGGTGTATCCAACCCGGATCGGCGTTCGCCAGTATACAAGCAAACTGGAAAGAAAAATATTCAACTTAGGAAGTGGAATGTTCAGTAATTAACCATTGGTCCCTTTTTCTAAGACACTGACTTCAGTTTTCACATCCGTGTTGTAAGGTGTACCTCAGTGCTTCGTGATGCCACATATTATTATGTTGTACGTACTGTTCCGCCAATACCATCGTGTCTGTTAGCTTTGTGAGTTTGAATGGCAGATTACATAGGTTTGCATGTGGAGCAATGAGGTTAATATTCAGAAAATATTTCGGACGTCTGAACTTGCAGGATGTGGGAATGCTTGCAGGTACAGTACCTTTGTACACACCACTGACGAGAACGGAACATCCGATAGATTGGCACTATAAATATATGTGCCACTTAATGTTTCTGTGGTGCAACGACTGATCCATACATAAAGTTTCGGCTTGCTAGCACATGAATTTCGCTTTTTCAAATGCTTTGGCTGCGTACAACCCACCCATCTTAATTCGATCTCATCGAGTGATACTCTAGCTTTAAATGCCTCCTTTTAAATCTCTTTTATGAATGCAGAAGAAGACGCTGGAGGGTTAATATCTATGATTATCTTGCCACATGTTGGTAGGGGTAGCTATTTGCCAAAATAGTGGACATATGTTCAGCAAAAGCAAAGTGAAGATTAATTTACCCAACACGCTCGTTAGTTTCATTAAGTCTGATTTGGAGTTCCGGAAGGCTGAGATTCACAAAATCCACTCTGAGTGTGGTTTTTAATACATAGAGCAGAGAACATATACAATCCATGAGTGATACACGGAACACCGTAGGTGCACCAGGCTGTTTCGACCAAATAAATCGGCGATGGCAAAATACTATATCGACACAGAGCACTGTAGGATATATGGAAACACCCAAAATTTAATCCTGACTTCACCGTTATCAGTGGTGATGGAACGAATTTAATCTTCAGAGGTAGCGGCTTGAACTTTGAGAAATTATGGAATCTGGCGCATGATTTAATATACCTAAGAATAAGCAGAACAGCAAATATCGCAGTAATAAATCGAAGTCTTGAAATACTTCGATATATTCGAGATGTTTGACCACGCAGCAGCAGAAATAAATCATAAGTAAATTACGTAGTTGGTTTACGTTTTAGGAGGCGATCCACTTATAATATTGTAAAAAGATGTAAAAAAGCCAAGATCTCTGTCCATCAATTTTTATTTAAGACGACCTGTTTCGCTGCACTATGTCAGCATCATCTGGTCAAATAAAATATTTTACAAGGCCATAATGTTATAATGTCAATCAGTTGTTATATAACAATTTACAGTGCATAGGTGCACTATGTCATTATAATAAAACATAATTATCACAGTGAGTGACAATAGCAAACTCTATTGCTATTGTCACTCACTGTGATAATTATGTTTTACCTTAATGACATAGTGCACCTATGCACTGTAAATTGTTATATAACAACTGATTAACATTACAAGATTATGGCCTTGTAAAATATTTTATTTGACCAGATGATGCTGACATAGTGCAGCGAAACCGGTCGTCGTAAATAAAAACTGATGAACAGCGATCTTGGCTTTTTTACATCTTTTTATAAATTTCGTAGTACTTCTTTGGAGCCGAGAATTGTCTATGGCGCCTGTGTATCAGCGGCTGCATGCGCAGTGGGACGGTTCAAGGGTTTAATAGGACAAAGCGAGTGCTGGCGCATCAGTGGCTGTGCCACTCTGAATATGGCTAGGCGGTGCGAAGCAGAAATATTGGAAGCAGCAAAATTTATGCGTCTGCACGACCGAAATATTGTTTCAGGAGAAATAGTAAATATTCACCACACGGTATGGCCGAGTGGTCTGAAGCCCCATGTTACGGATCGCGTGGCCTCTGCAAGTTGGAGGTTCGAATCCTCCCTAGGGGACGGGTGTGAGTGTTATCCTTAGGATCGTTTCACTTAGTTTAAGTAGTTTGTAAGTCTAGGGACTGATGACCATGGTAGGCTGGTGCCACAGAATTACAAAAAAACAGCAAAAAATATTAGGACGTTGCGGTATAGACGATAAAAATCATGTAACATATGTAGAATTTCACGAGCGGTATTCAAATGAAAAGTGCGAAATGTCTTAACAATAAAACCGGTTGTAATTTCAATATAATGCTGTGGAATAACGTAGTGAACATCTAAGGACGTAAAGCATGCGTCGTCACCTCCTCCTAAGTATTCAAGGCTGTGCCCTCAGCACGCAAGGGGATGCTCCCCATCTTCTTCGCCATTCTTCCGATACTCATTTAAGTCCTCGTGCACGCAAACTATTAACAGTGACGCGTTCCGAGAGACACTCCGCATTCCGTAGGATATGAGAGTCCATCAAAACCAAACGGCTCGCCTCGGCGGAATAGCCGTGCGTACTGAGGCACCGAGTTGCGTGCGCGCCGCCTTTCACCGTCGGGCTTTCGAGTCCCCTCCCCCCCCCCTCTCAGACATGGGTGTAGGTGTTGTCCTTAGGTTACATCTACATACATACTCCGCAATTCATCGTAAGGTGCGTGGCGGAGGGCACACTGTACTACCACTAGGCATTTTCTTTTCTTTTCCACTCCGAAAAAGAACGAGGGAAAAAAAGAATTCCTTTATACCTCCCGTATGAACCCTAATCTCTCTTATCTTTGTGATCAGTACGCGATATGTAAGTAGGCGTCAGGAAGATCGTACTACACTCTGCTTTATATTCCGGTCTTCTACATTTCCTCTACAGAAATACACGAATAGAAAGTTGCCTTTCCTCCAGCTATCACCAATTGAGTTCTTGGAGCATTTCCGTGACATTCGCGCATTGGTCGAACATACAAGTAACGAACCTAGCTGCTCGCCTCTGAACTGCATCTTTATCTTCTTTTAAACTGATCTGCTGCGGGTCCCAAACACTTGAGCAATACTTAAGTCGTCTCCTTTACATATGAACTACATTTCCCAAAATTCTCCAAATAAACCGAAGTCCGCTGTCCGTCATACTCAAAACTGTCCTTACATGTTCGTTCCATTTCATATCGCTCTGCAATGTTACGCCTAGATATTTGAACGACTGCATCAAGAAGCTCACTACTAATGTTATACTCTAACATTATGGGATTGTTTTTCCTACTCATGAGCATCATCGTACATTTTTCTTTATTGAGAGCTAGTTGCCATTCTTCGCACCAACTAGAGATTTTGTCTATGTCATCCTGCTTGCTATCGCAGCAATTAAAGACGACACCATTCCACACACTACAGCATCATAAGCAAACAGCCGCAAATTAAAAGTTACTCTGTGCATCAGATCATTTATATAGATAGAAAATTATATGTCCTATTGAATTCCAGTGGGGCACGCCTGACGATACACTCGTCTCTGATGAACACTCGCCGTCGAGAACAAAGTACTGCGTTCTACTAATAAGGAAGTCCTCCACCCAGTCACAAATCTATGAACCTATTCCATAAGCTCATATCTTCGTTAGCAGTCTGCAGAGTGGCACCGCGTCAAACGCCTTTTTGAAGTCGAGAAAAATACAATCCGCCTGCCGCCTGTTACCCTTCATTCATGGCTCACAAGATGTCATGTGAGAAAAAGGCAAGCTGAATTTCACATGAACGATGTTTCCTAAACACGTGCTGATTCACAGAAAGAAGTTTTTTCGTCTCAAGGAAACTTAGTATATCCCAACTGAGAACATTCTACAGGAAACTGATGTCAACGATATTGGCCTGTAATTATGTGGGCCAGTTCTCTTTCCCTTCTTATAAACGGGAGTCACCTGCGCTTTTTTCCAGGCACTAGGAACTTTGCGCTGAATTAAAGATTCGCGAAAAATGCAAGCGAAGTAAGGGGCCAATACTGCAGAATACTATTTGTAAAACCGAACTGGTATTCTATTCGGAAAAGAAGACTGTTTCGTACTTAGCTCTCTCAGCTGCTGCTCTATACCGGAAATACCTATTACTACGTCCTCCATTTCGGAGATAGTACGTTGATCGAATGATGGTACATTTGTGCGGTCATCCTGCGTGAAAGGTTTCTTAAAGGTTAAATTTAGAACTTCAGTTTTCCGTTTATTTTCTTCTATTACTGCCCCGGAATGATCAACGAGTGACTGGATAGGTTAGTTTAACTTGTTTTATGTAGTTTGTAAACTGGGGACTAACAACCAAACAGTTGAGTCCCATAGATTTACAAACATTTGAACATTCCAAACGGCTCCACACAAAGTGCACTGGCCAAGTTCAACTAGGAGCAGGCACACCTTTTCAAAGGGAAGCTCTTCAGTACGAACGACGAACTGAAGGACACAGTAGAGGACTGGCTCTTGTCTCCTTCTGCTCGTGAAACAGTGGGAGAGTTGTGCTCATGCATCAACAGTGTCGTTTTCCTATCTTTTCATTTTAACACCACTCGCAACTGAATACAGAGATATTGCCGGGTTCAATCTATTTTCTTCTCGTTTCTCGCTAAACATGTTGCGAAGGGTTGCTATGAGTGCATTTATCGAATGACAGCAGTACAGTGTTGATGTTCAAGTTGCTAAGTCGTACTTTAACGTAAATTGAAGTTTTCATTGTCATTTGTTGGCCAAGTCTACTGTATTCTAGCATGTAAACATGACGCACGCATTTACACATGCTGAATATGCTTGTATGGTACTTTTGTGTGGGTTTTATAATGAAAGCGTTGCTGCTGCTGCTGCTTGTGGGGATTACGGTATACGGTAATTTTACCGCAGACTGCCAGATTCAAGATAGTTCTGTGTGTGCGAAATATACTGCACCAGGGTGTCCTAGGGAATGAGTGTTTGTGGACATAAAATGAGAAACGCATGTACACTCCTGGACATTAAAAATTGCTACACCACGAAAATTACGTGCCACAGACGCGAAATTTAACCGACAGACACAAGAAACCGTGATACGCAAATGATTAGCTTTTCAGAGCATTCACATAAGGTTGGCGGAGGTGGCGACACCTACAACGTGCTGCCATAAGGAAACTTTCCAAACGATTTCTCATGCACAAACAGTAGTTGACCGGAGTTGCCTGGTGAAACGTTGTTGTGATGCCTCGTATAAGGAGGAGTTATGCGTACCATCACGTTTCAAACTTTGATAAAGGTCGAATTGCAGCCTATCTCGATGGCGGTTAAACATATTGCGACATTGCTGCTCGCGTTGGTCGTGATCCAATGACTGTTACCAGAATATGGAATCGCTGGGTTGAGAAGGGCAATACGGAACGCCGTCCAGGATCTCAACTGCCTCGTATCACTAGTAGTGGAGATATAAGACATGTTATCCGCATGGCTGTAACGGATTGTGCAGCCACGACGTTTGCAAGATAACAACCATCTGCACGAACAGTTCGACGACGTTTGCAGCAGCATGGAGTATCAGCTTGGTTACCATGGCTGCGGTTACTCTTGACGCTGCATTACAGACAAGAGAGCCTGCGATGGTGTGCGCAACGACGAACTTGGGTCCACGAATGGCAAAACGTCATTTTTCGGATGAATCCAAGTTCTGTTTACAGTATCATGATGGTCGCAGCCGTGTTTGGTGACATCGCGGTGAACGCACATTGGAAGCGTGTATTCCTCATCGCCAAACTGGGGTATCACCTGTCGTGACGGTATGGGGTGCCATTGGTTACACGTCTCGGTCACCTCTTGTTCGCATCGAAGGCACTTTGAACTGTGGCCGTTACATTTCAGATGTGTTACGACACGTGGCTCTACCCCTCATTCGATGCCTGCGAAGCCCAACATTTCAGCAGGATAATGCACGACCGCATGTTGCAGGTACTGTAGGGGATTTTCTGTACACGGAAAATGTTCGACTGCTGCCCTGGCCAGCACATTCTCCAGGTCTCTCACCAATTGAAAACGTCTGTTCAATGGTGGCCGAACAAGTGGCAAGTCATAATTCGCCAGCATTCGCTTGATGCATTGAGGTATCGTGTTCAAGCTGCATGGGCATCTGTACCTGTACACGCCATCCAAGCTCTTTTTGACTCAATGCCCAGGAGTATCAAGGCCGTAATTACCGCTAGAGGTGGTTGTTCTGGGTACTGATTTCTCAGGCTCTATGCACTCAAATTGCGTGAAAATGTAATCACATGTGAGTTAAATTTTAATATATTTGTCCGATGAATACCCATTTATCATCTGCATTTCTTCTGGGTGTAGCAATTTTAATGGCCAGTACTGTAGTTATGGAGAGTTCAGTATAGTGCTAAATGAGACCCGTATGTAGGTCGTCGTCTTTAAAGGTACATTTTGGAATCAGAGGGAAAGTTATCATCGGAGATCTAAGGAGCAGGTCTGGTCTGATCGGGGACCGGGGCGCAAGGGAGGGACCATTCTTCGGTGTGTTGTCCAGGTCTGGGCACAGCGTGCACCACGTGACCACCAGTCTGGCTCCTGGTTGGTTGACGGCCTCTGCCGATTCTCCGGGCTAAAGGGTGGCGTCCGATTTTTACCGACGAGTCCCGCTCGCCCCTCTGGCTTTCGGGAGTATACTGCCGAGTGTCCTCTTTAACCGGTTGCGGGCAACCGATCGCCAGCGCTCGGCCGAGCGCGCCGAATGCTCGGTTGGTCGCCAGTAACCGGCGCACTCAGCGCCAGCGAGCTGCACTTCGTCAGACTGGTTAGATTAATACTTCTTTCATAGATCATGAATATGACCCTTCGTAATGATGTGTAACTTGTGAGTGTAATAAAAGGTGTCTGTACAAGATATTACATTACACAAAATGTTATATGACACAATTATGTTTTGTATTTTTTTTTCTTTTTATTATTATTTTTTTCTTTTTTCTTTTTAGTTTTACTAATTTATATCTAAAAATTCATCCATTGAGTAGAAGGAGTTGTCATTCGGTTATTCTTTTAATAAATTTTTAAATGCTAGTTACCTATCTGTCAGGTTTTGATACTGTTTGGTAGGTGACCGAAGACTTTTGTGGCATCATAATTCACCCCTTTCTGTGCCAAAGTGAGATTGAACCCTGCACAGTAATATCATCCTTTCTCCTGGTGTTATACCTATACACACTGCTATTACTTTTGAACTGGGTTTGCCGTGGCGGATTAGCCATGCGCGATGCGCACGGCCGTTCGCCATCTAGGGTTAGGGTCCCCTCTCAGACATGGGTGTCTGTATTATCCTTAGGTTAGTTTACCTAAGTATAAATTGTTTGCAATCTACGGACTAATAACCAAGCAGTATAGTCCGATAGATTTACAAAGATGTGAACATGTGTATGAACTGGGTTGGCTAATTAGCAACAAATTTCATAAGTGAATAATTATACTCTGAAGTAACTGTGAGGATACCTAAATCCTTAAATAGATGTCTCCAGAACGATCTTGAGCGCGCTCTAGTAATTATTCTGATTACACGATTTTGTGCAATGAATACTTTTTTACTCATAGCAGAATATGATGCCATACGAAAGCCGTAAATGAAAATAGGCGTAGTAAACTGTTTTACTGAGATTCTTACCGCCAAAATTTGCTAAAACCCTAGCAGCATACGTAGCTGAACCCAAAAGTTTTAGCAGACAATGAATGTATTGCTTCAAGTTTAATCTCTCATTAATTCAAACATCTAAAAATTTTGAAAAACTCTGGTTTCCCTTCAAAACGAACGAATAATTTCGAAAAACGTTAGCTACAGGCTTCAGTTCAAAGTCTATGTTTATTACTGGAGTTGTGCCATTTTCTGTACGGAACTGTATATGCTGTGTTTTATCAAAAGTTAATGTGAGTCCGTTTAATTAGAACCACTTAATAATTTTGTGAAAGGCGTTATTTACAATTACATCAGTTAGTTCTCGTCTTTTGGATGTCATTAATATACTTGTATCATCAGCAAAAAGAACTAATCTTCATCAATGTAGAATGGCAAGTCATTAATGTATATCAGAGATGAGAGACCACCGCTTCATATTAACTACTTACTTATTCCTTTTACAAATGTCTTTCGTTGTCTACTATCAGTTCTATAACCCAAATACTATAACTGTATATGTCACATTTGATGTTTGATAGTTGTAAGTTTAGGGAATGATGATCCCACAGTTAAGTCACATGAACTTTACAAACATTAAACATTTTTAAATATACTTTCTATGAGTTTTACCGTTTTTATTTTAAGTCGTATGTATTCCAGAAAATTCCCCATTATTGTATGTGACATGGGGAATTTTCTGGAATACATACGACTTAAAATAAAAATGGTAAAACTCATAGAAAGTATAAAATTCAACAAGATCTGTCTTAAGAAGAAATTTTTTAAATATTTTGCAAACTACTGGAGTTTCGACCATTGAGGTGATCATGTCTTCCAGTAACTGCAGTAACTGCAGTTTACTGCAGTAAAACTGTAATTTCTGTATATAGTATTTTGTTCCTTTTGGTAGACAAACGTTATAGAGTAGTCTAATCGTGCGTTATGTGCAGCGTATCTCCTTGTAGTTATCAAACCACAGATCAGCGTTTAAAAAGCACATTTTGTTCTTTAAAGTACATATTAGCTTGGGCACCATTGTCACCCGTATTATGTCGGTCTTTTCTTTAATATGCCGCGATACAGTGGTAGGGTGCAGAAGAACATCTTCTATATTGACTTTGCCATTCTTGAAGCCAATCTTACTACAAGTATTTAATGGTAGCACATCTATTCCGCCAATATCGACCAACCTATCAACAAGAACCTTCTTATGCTACTTGGTACTGCAAGTGGTCGGTGTAATTCTGCTCCGCATTTAGTTATGCAGTGCCGAATCATACCTGTTGTGCTTGACTGGTACGAAAGTATAGTATCGCATGTGGTACATTGCACGAAACCAGCAGAAACCTGTGTGACAGGATCCACTACAAGTGCAAAAGATTTCCAAGCTTCACTTTTCGACTCCTCTTCCGACATGTCTTTCTTCTTTAGGACTAACGATCCGCTCCTAATTCTCTCCACAATACTTCTTTTTGTTTCATGAATGGAGCCTTTACGACCTACAGTTCGTGGATCCATAACGCTATCTGCACTGTTCAAAGCCAGGTCGGTTTCTAAAGCGCTTCCACAGTGTTGAGCGCGCGGCGGTCGCGCAGTCTCTGGCGTAGACTTTGAGAGCGCTCGAGTGCCCGGCAGTGCTCGACACTTCCTTAGGTAACCGAGAGGCGAGGGCGACCGGCCACATGGGGCATTACACGGCCGCAGCCGTGCAGCAGCGTGCGCCTACCCCAGCCGTCGAGCAGCGGCACCAAACGGGAAAGGCTCGAGTGGTTGTTTTCATCGAAATGCAGAGCTCTAGGCATGCTGCACGGCACGTGGGCGGCCAGGCACGCCAGTCTGAGTAACATAATTCCATTTATCATTCATGTTCAGCCGAGGGGAAGCTGTCGCCCTAGTACAGCACTTCGTAGAGGAGACCGGAGCACGTTTGCCATTTTTTAAAATTTTTGTTAATATTAATTTATCTTAGATATTTAAATTTATGAAATTATTGTTACATATAAGATAGGTCTTTACTGGATCTGGATGGCAGTTATTAAGCTTGAAATTATCAGTTGAAGTATTTAAAACAATTAGTTACTGGACGTATGTCAAGTGGGCCAATCTGTCCCTACCTCGGGGTAAGTTGACCCAGAGGCTGGGGCAGGTTGACCCGTGTACTCTTTTGGTAAGTGTGACTAGGAAATCAAAATAAAAATAGCAGTTATCAAGATATATACTGTAACGTCCATAATAGCAAGTTGAATATCGAGTCAAATGCTTAACATTGAGAACTATGACAACAGGACAAGTTGAACTTATTATGATTTATAGTGTCCTAATATATGCCGTCAATTTTAATCAATGTCGAGCTTAAAAAGATAATCACAGTTTTAACACTCATAAACTAATCCACGGATTTGATTTTTCACGCATTTCTAATGAGCCCAACGATTACAGTTCCTGAACTGAATTTCTTGTTCTCCAGTTGACTGTTTCAGAAAGGCACTGTTACCCTTCCTCATCGTCATCATTATCACCATCTTTCCTTTTTTTTAAGGGGCTTTTCTAGCCTGTGATCTAATTTTTCTTCAGTTTTTCTTCCCAATACTTTCATCCAATGGAAAAAGGTTGAAATTAAATTTCAATTTCCTGGGTTTCAATTACCTGTGCAGACTGAGATGAGGTCTGTCTGTACTTAAGCACAGTTGCTCCATTACGATTTTCTTAGAATTCCAAAGTATTCGCTAATAGTCCTCACAGATCTTTCCTTTTCATTTACTTCTAAAACTGCTCTTAGCATCGTACCTTCAGAAATCATTCGCCTTTCATTCTTTTATAATTTCGAATAATTTTTATTATACTACAAGTAAAACAAGAGTTTAAACCAGATCCGTAACTCATGTTTCGGAAACAACTAAATGAACGAGATTCTGACTTCTCAGATCACTGTTTAAGATTAAAATAAAAAATTTACCGGTTGGCATTTATTCAAAGCTTTATATGACCTCTGAAACGTATTCAAACATGTTTAACTTTGACAATTAAGTTAATAACTGGAAGAATTATGAACATTATCATTAAAGGTTACAAAAATTTCATCGAGTTTAAAGAAGCACAGCTCCTATAGGACGTCACAGGTTGTGTCGGCTGGCCATCGTGCTCCGTTCACTCTGGGCCAACCTGCCCCATCGCCATCTTTACAATAAATTCTGTGCATTAGAAAACTCACTGAAGCAATTAAGTCTGTACGCCATATAGAAATAATTCTCAAACTACTAACTTTTATTATATTACTCACCCCGTTGCGCCTAAACCAAGTAAAAGTTAAATAACACACATTAACCGACGAGTAGAATATTACTAAAAACGCACAAAAACAGTTAAGGACTACAGCTTGTCCAAAACTTCGCCGCCTGCGATACTGGCCCTGTATAAGGAGAGGGACAGTGCTACCTACTTCCTGATTGATTCCTAAGACTATCTAGCGTCTACTGTATGAACTAATTCTACTGGGCCATCCTGCCCCTATTGGTCAACGTGTCCCGGTCTCCCCCAATAACGATGAAATTCCCAGCAGTCGTAATGCATCTGAAAGTGTGAATGAACACTCTGTGAATCACGAAGAGGCATTTTCTGTCGGTAGAACGCAGTCTTTCAACAAACACACGAATATTCTCTGCCCGTGTAGGTGATCCACATACAAGAAGATGGCCGATATTAGGGACGCACGGGCTCCATTCGTATCATTCACAGATTATTCAACATCCTCAGCAGGACATGAAGATTGGAATTTCGTCGCTGGGTCCTTGAAAATCCAGGGTATGTACCAAGTAATCGCTTGCTCTTCATTGTTGAAGCGCTTTCGAATCGTGACGACATGAATAAGACCCGAAATTCACATCAGTGATCTGAAAAGAACTCTCACGTAACCGTGGAGAAATATTTTTACGAACGCTAACAATCAGTTTATTTGCTAATTCATGTTAACGCATCATCCAACAGGATCCAGTTACCCGCACTTTCAAGCGTTATTGGAAGAGATGCCTTTCGCTAGAAAATTGCGTATGTTCTTTCCGCATGACGGGGCTCTTGGACGTTCTAGTCTTCAGACAGCACATCGCCTAAACCTGCCATTCCCTGGAAGACGAATACGTATGTTTCTTGCCCACCTAAGCCCCGCATCTTATCCCTTTAGATTTTCAGCTGTGGTCATGGTGGGAAGGTGAAGTCTATAATGAAACAGTAAAATGGAGATCCGATTTCAAGGTTCGGATAATGAATAGTGCAGCCCGCATAAAATAACGTAAATACTACCTTATGAGAGCTACACGTTGTGTTATCAAGAAAATTCAAAAGTGCACTGAAGTTGGTGGTGTAATTTTTGAACTCATCTTTGTGCGTCCTTATTTCGTTTTCCTTTAAGTATCTTTGGGTTACGTTCTAACAGCTGAACCCCTGTACTGAATCAAAAATTCAACATGTCATGTGGCACTTTTATTGTAACTCGTCCATACTGCCACCTCCTAAAAGCCGGCCGCTGTTGCCGAGGGGACTGAAGCGCTCCAGTCACGCTCTGCACGGCCACTACGGTCGGGGGCATGGATATTTGTGCCGTCCTTAGTCGTAGCTAGTCCATAAGTAGTTTGTAAGCTTAGGGACTGATGACCCCGTAGTTAAGTCCCATAAGTTCTACCATAAGTTCTACAAACATTTGAACCTCCTAAAACATTTACTGTTCCTCCTGAAACATCCTGTATGTTTCATATCAGTTTTAATGCATTTCAGGAAGTACGGTTTTAGAGTATATACTCATACGAGTGTTCCCGCTGATTACTTGGAACTTTTACTGTGGCATAATCTCCGCTGGTTTCTCTCATTTCAGTGGGGCATGAGAAATGTAAATTCCAGAGGAGCGTCTCTCTTGCCCCAAAGGCAAGAGACAGTTTCGTTTAATCATACATATTGGCTTAGTTTCCAGCGTCATTGTTGCATCTAAGATGCAACTAACTATACTGCACACATAGGTGCTTATACGCAGTTTTTCGTGCTGATACTCTTGCCGAGATTTATACCGGATTAAGACGTCATCTAGACACACTTTGTTTTTGTTTCTTATTCTTTCGAAACATGGGCTGAGTAGCGAGACGCTGAAATGTAACAGTTTGAGAGGGAGGGTGACGTATAAAATGTAATAAAATAACGAAAATAATCTGCAATAGTGTGAGTTAAAAATTTCTTGAAAAGTGTAATCTTTACGTACTGGAGGCAAAAAAGCAATAGCTAAAACAGTACATAATTCTGAATACGTGAATTCAAACTGCAAACAGAAAATATTTAAATGATATTTTGAAAAGCTGAAATTGAAACTAAATTTAAGATTAGTAGTACACAAAATAAACTCACCCTTAAAGCATTACATTTCGTACATGGTGAATTTAAAGTATTTAAAAGTAAGTACCAGCGCAAAAGCATTTAAATTCTGGAAGCAAAACTTTAATTCTGATAAAAAAATTTTTTAACAAGAATTGAAAAATGGTAATATATTAGCAATGACGGAAGCAACCAACTCTCTGAGTGCAGCTTACCGTTTTGTTGATTATTAACCACGATTATCTCCAAATTACAAATCCACCCAAAATTTAATAAATCGGCATATCTCAAGGACACGTGATATGCGGTGAAAGAATTTTTTTTCCCATAAATAGATTCGGTGTTAGCACAAATCGCTTCTCCAACTTTTTTTTTTTTTTTTTTTTTCATCCACGCTAACATGGAGGTGCGTGTTTAGCTGAAATGTATCATATGTTTCAAAATGCTGGAACAATATGAGAAGGAGACAAGGGGTTAGTTAAATCATGTACGCTACACGAAAGAGTTAACTCTGAATCATGATTCTTATTCAGACATCCGAGCAACAAGCCACTTATTCGTTGAAGGTATACCAGAATGTTACCTACATAAAAATATAACTTAGTCAGGACAAGATAGCATCACAACGAGCTAAGCGTAAAAGCAATCTTTCTGTCCGCGTTTCAGGCGCCAGCTCAGACAGTCGACAACTATGTCACATACACAACGATCGATGTGTCGCAATAAAGAAGGCATCCGCTGACCCGTGACCGTCGGCAAACATCATATGGCCAGTTCTGTGATGCCGTTCGATGCTGCGGTAACAATGCTCCTGTTCATTGCAGCACCTCGATCAACCACGAAACAGACATAGCTAACAGGAAACACTCTCAAGCACCACATCATAAACAAAATCATAAGCCGCGACGGAGCGGCCGAGCGCATTGAGGCGCTATGCTGCGATGCGCGAGGCCGTTTCCCGTCGGGAGTTCGAATATCCCCTCGGGCATGGATGTTTGTGTCGTCTTTAGTCTAAGGTAGTTCATAAGTAGTTTGTAAGTTTAGGGACTGATGACCACGCACTTAAATCCATTAAGCTTTACAAACATTTGAACTTTTTTATTCTCAGCTTGAATATAGTCAATTTCAATGAGACGGATCAGCACGGGTATAGGAAACATCGTTCCTGTGAAACTCAGCTTGCCCTTTTCTCACACGACATCTTGCGAGCCATGGATGATAGGCAACGGACAGATTGTGTTGTCCTAGATTTCAAAAAGGCATTTGACGCGGTGTCGCTCTGCAAACTGCTAAGGAAGATACGAGCATATGGAATAGGTTCACAGATCTGTCGCTGGCTTGAAGACTTCCTAAGTAATAGAACGCAGTACTTGTTCTCGACGGCGATTGTTCATCAGAGACTAGGGTATCGTCATGCGTGCCCCATGGGAGTAGGGTAGGACCGCTACTATTTTCTATCTATGTGAATGATCTGATGGACAGAGTAACTTGTCATTTGCGGCTGTTTGCTCATGATGCTGTGGTATATGGGAGGGTGACGTCTTAATTGACTGTAACAGCATACAGGATGACAGACAAAATTTCTAGTTGGTGCGAAGAATGGCAGGTAGTTCTTAATGTAGAAATATGTAAGGTGAGACGCATGAGTAGGAACAACAATCTCATAATGTTGATATACAGCATTAGTAGTGAGTTTCTTAACAAACATTTGAACAAAATCATCGCAAATCCTCCCACTACACGGGATTCGAACCACGGACCCAAGGGTTGTAAGGTAAGGACGCTACGCCCTAAGCTACAGTAAGAGACGCTGCTACTGTTTCATTTATAGGTACTTATATGTACTTGCAAAACTTCAAAGTCGATTTTCTCGAGAATTATTGGAAGTTTCGTCGAATGGCTTTGTCTGATTGTTATGTATGTTCTTAACTTCACCTGCCAGAAGTATAAAAAAATTCTAAAATCCAATATGTTCTCCTTGTTAGATGTTTTAGAATCCCATAACATTGTTTTTAATTGAACAAGCAGCCTCGAACATCGCACAAAGATGGTAGAAATGATCTCGCTCCGGTGTGGCGCGCGAAATGATGCGCACTCTATTTACACTCAATTTACGCGGAATCAGCGGGTAATCCGTTTAGCGGGCCATCGTTCTGGTGTCAGGCGCGGATCCGCTGATCCCGGGGCGGACTGCGATGCAGATCAGTGTTTAGCGCCGATGGCCGGCAAAACAAACCGGCGGTTTCGCGTCACTGGCGGCTACCTGCCGAGGCCGCGGCGATAATGCCGCCTGATCAGATTTCTGTCATCCCCTAATCCGGCGATTGTCGCGCTGCATAAATGGCCGCTAATTCCGCGGAAATCGCACCTGCTGCCACGCGCCCGCCCAGAACTCTGCGTCGCTTCGACGCGAAACACTTCCCTGTACTTGTCACCGCGGCGACGTCTGTTCGCTGGGAAATAAGGTTACCTCGACACTCATTCGGCAGGCGATATGAGCCTTCAGTGAGACATTTGTGATCTGCATTCCCCGATGTTTTAATCAGGGTGTTCCAGTAAAGGTAAAAAATGTAACAGGTAACACTGAAGAGGATATAAAATGCAGAATGGCAATGGGAAGAAAAGCATTTTTGAAAACGAGAAATTTGCTAACATCGAATATTAATTTAAGAGTAAGGAAGTCTTTTTTGAAGGCATTTGTGTTGAGTGTTGCCTTGTACGGGAGTGAAACATGGACGATAAGCAGTGCGGACAGGAAGAGAATAGAGGCTTTTGAAATGTGGTGCTACAGAAGAAAGCTGAAGATTAGGTGGGTAGATCGCATAACTAATGAAGAGGTACTGAACGGAATTGGTGAGAAAAGGAATTTTTGGCATACCCTGACTAAAAGAAGGGATCGCTTCGTAGGACACATTTTTAGACATCGGGGAATCGTGAATTTAGCATTGGAGGGAAGTGTGTGGGGTAAAAATCGCAGAGGAAGACCAAGAGACGCGTATAGTAAGCAGATGCAAGTGGATGTGGGTTGCCGTTCTTATGAGGAGATGAAAAGGCTTGCTCAGGATAGAGTAGGGTGGAGAGCTGCATCAAACCAGTCTCCGGACTGAAGACCATAACAACAACAACACTGAATGCTCCATTGAACAACCTGAGGTAGGTGACTTGGTCGAAGAAGCCCGCTTAAGGAGATATGGGAGTAACCTTGTCTACTATTACTGTCTCAAGATGGTGTTTCCTAGTCATTTACAACTAACGTACGCACAACTTTACACGTATTACCCTGTTTATTTGGAACATAGCTGGTCGTCGGTCTTTGGTTCTTGATGGTCTCGTTTATCGGCGCTCTCGCTAGCCGCTGGCTGAAATTTCATGGGGCAAAACTAAATTGCTACAAATGATGTAGGCAACACGTAGGTTTGCAATTCATTGACATTTCAACGATTTATTACACTCCTGGCCATTAAAATTGCTACACCGCGAAGATGGCGTGCTACAGACGCGAAATTTAACCGATTGGAAAAAGATGCTGTGCTACGCAAATGACTGGCTTTTCAAAGCATTCACACAAGTTTGGCGCCGGTGGCGACACCTACAATGTGCTGACTTGTGTACGACATGATAGAATATTGGTCCTCAGTCCCCTATTCCTTGATATTATATACTTAGATAACATTTGATTTTCGAAAGCATAGTGGAAAACAGAGCTCTTAAGACAATCGTTGAAATTAATATTAAAACAGACCAGATCGCAGAATTGTTATTCTTATTCCATGACCAGTTTCAATCGACGTTTCAATCATGACTAGCCGGTCGCGGTGGCCGAGGGGACTGAGGCGCTCCAGTCATGCTCTGCACGGCTACTACGGTCGGAGGTTCGAATCCCCCCCTCGGGCATGGATATTTGTGCCGTCCTTAGTATAAGGTAGATCATAAGTAGTTTTTAAGTTTAGGGACTGATGACCCCGTAGTTAAGTCCCATAAGCTCTACAAACATTTGAACATTTGAACTAGCACCATGGTGGCAGGTGGCGAGTCGTCAGTCCACGTTTGTGCTACTCGCCGTGTCCACCGCCACCAAATGCCATCTTGGTGCTAGTCATCTGAAGATGGTCTATGTTGATTGAAACTGGTCATGAAATAAGAATAACAATTCTGCGATCTAGTCTGTTTTAATATTAATCATTTGAAACATTTGACTCGCTATTTTCTGATATCCAATCAGTTGTTTTCCTCTCCTGAACATTTTATTATTTTAAAACTACGCAGTATCAACATATGATTGATACGGCACTGTGAAACTGTTCGCTACCGCTTCCCCAGTTTTTCATGTCGACTCGCACCAGTGCAGGCAATTTTGCTGTGCCAATTATGAACCTATTTTGACTGCAGAGAGCGTTTATATCGCCATCAACATAAAATCCGCGTCATTACGAAATTATCCGCCAGCCGGGCTACAGCTGTACACATGGCGCGCGGGGACTCGTCATCAGCACTTGGGGCGCGAGCGCTGACAGCACGCGTGCAGAATCGATGATTTCGGTGGGCAGCGAATGGCACTTTGATCATTAAATCAATAGGCCGGACACACCGCGTGACGTGTGAGGGGGTAGGGGCGGCGTTTTTTCCTGTGAGGGGTGGACAAGGCGCGGCCCTGATGACTCCCGAGAGCGGGCGCTCAATTATTAACGCGTGTTTGGCATTCATCGCCGGCGCGGCCCACCTGACAAACAGAGCCGGCGGCGCGCTTGATCCCTTTATACCATACCGGGCGAGGACGAGCGGAACACGGCAGGGTGTGAAATTCGGCTGCGTTCCGCGCCACCGCCGATGCGGTTGTACGGTGTCGCGGAGCTTCCACTGCCAACGAAATTCGTACTCTTTGTGCAGGTACCGGCAATGGCATGGCTGTGCACATTTTTTATTTCCCGTCGGCAAGTTGGAAAGCCCTTCGGATATAGGGAAATTACCATAGTAGTAGTGGGCTTAGAATAATGATATTGTAAAAATTACACTACTGGCCATTAAAAATGGTACATCAAGAAGAAATGAAGATGATAAACGGGTATTTATTGGACAAATATATTATACTAGAACTGACATGTGATTAAATGTTCACACAGTTGGGGTGTATAGATCCTGAGAAAGCAGTACCCAGAACCACCACCTCTGGCCTTAATAACGGTCTTGATACGACCGTTGACTCAAACAGAGCTTGGATGACGTGTACAGGTACAGATGCCCATGCAGCTCCAGCACGATACCACAGTTCATCAAGATTAGTGACTGGCGTATTGTGATGAACCAGTTGCTCGACCACCATTGTCCAGACGTTTTCATTTGGTGAGAGATCTGGAGAATGTGCTACCCAGGGCAGCAGTCTAACATTTACCGTGTTCATAAAGGCCCTTACAAGACCTGCAACATGCGGCCTCGAAATGCAGGTATCGAATCAAGGGTAGAGCTATGGGTCGTAACACATCAGAAATGTAACGGCCACTGTTCGAAGTGCCGTAGATGCGAAGAACAGGTGACCGAGATGTGTAATCAATGGCACCCCAACCATTACGCCGGGTAATACGCCAGTATGTCGATGACAAATACAAGCTTTCAATGTGCGTTCACCGCGATGTCGCCAAACACGGACGCCCGACGGGGGATTCGAACCCCCGACCATAGTGGCCATGCAGAACGTGACTGGAGCGCCGCAGACCGCTTGGGCACCGCGGCCGGCAATTTGTTTTTAAAAGTGTTCCTTATGTCCGCTGCGATGCGTTTTATTACCATTTTGACTGAGGCGCTTCAGTCACGGTCGGCACGGCCACTACGGTTGGGGGTTCGATTCCCCCCCTCGGACATGGATATTTGTGCCGTCCTAGTTCGTAAGTAGTTTGTATAGTTTGTAAGTTTAGGGACTGATGACCCCGTAGTTAAGTCCCATAAGCTTTACAAACATTTTTTATTACCAATTTGTTCACAAAACTCGAAATGTTAATTTAAAACGGAATCAAAATAGAATTTTTCAATCAGATTCACCAGCAAGTTATCTTATGCGAGGGTGACTTTAATGGATGCATATGTCGTTTAGTGTCGTGTTCATGTTGGACATGATGGGAGAAAGGGGGGGGGGGTACGAAACCCGTTGCCGACACGTAGCCTACTTATCTCTGTCGTAAAACAAAGGGAAAACTTTCAGCAGCACGTTGCGTCACCGGACGATCACCTATCAAGTGCGGGCCACGTCCTACGGTGCTTAGCTAATGGTGATCTGGCGGGAACGGCCGTTGACGATGATGTAGTAAACATGGGACAAATCACTAATAAAAGGAAAAATAAGGAGCCTAATGTCATATCGACGCCTACGTTTATAGTGTCAAACGATTCTTTTAATTTCCTAACTCACCTATTTGTCACACAAAACTTTAAAAACTCCATAACTTTTCTTCTACGTCGTTTACGCTTATTAAATTACGTATCTCTTTTGAAAATTTATAGTTACTTCTATCCTGAAAATCTAGGGAGTTAATTAAGATTGGAGTGGATGAAAAGTTATCTCGGGTTCAGCAAAACTCTATGCAAATATTCGTTCACATATCGTGTTACCAATTGCTTACGGGAACAATCATATTTCTTCTCAAATAACTTGAAGTGGATGAAACGCCACGACAGCACCAAAACGATACTAAAGACGCGCATAAAAAAAACAAAAACACGAGATATTTAGGAGCTGGATTTACGTTGGAATCTCCCAGAGAAACATTTAAACCCGAGTGATCTCGGGATAAGCTAAGTTTGTAAACTTAAGGGACCAAACTGCTGAGATCGTCGGTCCCTAGACTCACAAACTACTTGAACTACCGTACGCTAATGACAACACACTCTGACACATGCAAAGGGAGGACTTGAACCTTTGACCGGAACGGCTGCTCAGTTCCTAATATGACGCTCCAGACCTCGCGGACATTCCCGAAAGGCTGGGTATAAGGTTAAAAATTCTGATGATAGGCTTTTGTTAGGACTCCTTATTGACAATCAGAATAAACATGTTTACGTACGCCAGACGTCATAAAAATTGTCAAATAAGTCTCTGAAAGCGGATATGGAACAACTGTTATATATGAGAGAACACCATAAACCTAAAGACAACGGGGATAAACGAGAGCTCAGTCAGTAATCATCACCACATAAGCGACCCCCCGAGAGACCAAAAGGGCTCTGGTTTGCAAGAGAAGGTTGAACTATACTCAGTGGCAGTCGAAGTGGCCACACAAGGTGAGCGGCCATGTTTTGTAAATGGTAAGTCGTGGACAGCCCAAGGACCACATCGTAAAAGTGTCCCTACTATAAAAAATTGTGTATCAGCTGGAGACTTTATAGAAGCCACACATTTAGCTGGAATGATCGTGGGGCATGCCTGCTGCAAGTCTTTAGCTGGTGCCACATGGACGACTTGCTCGTCGAAGATGATGAAACCGACAAAACACCCGACGTGGAATCGAACCCGGGCCCCATGGAATGGGGACTACGGAGGCGGACACCTTCAGCTAAGAAGTGGATTCATGTCCTGGAAATTAAAGCGTAATCCACAACTAATTTCGCACTATGCGTGTGCCAATTGTGCTTAATTTTTACATATTACATTGTACACTCATAAGTATTGCAGTGTGCTCTTGGTCAAATCTTACTTATATTTGCATGTACATTTCTGCTCATTTTTCTAATTTTATTTGTTTACATCTACTGCTATCTTCCATACCATAAAATGAGTAATTCGAGAATTTACATTATTGTGGTGTCGCACAAGTCCAAAGTGCGCGCCACCTACTTTCGCCGCGCGCCGCCATGCACGCAAGGCGCGGCGTTCTTACGACGTCAGCCACGAGCGCCCTCTGCTGCAACTCCGCTCGTGGCCACCACTGAACGACATCGTTCACTTGGGACTGAGATAGGAACCAGTTAACACTTCGGAATCAGATAGGCACCAGTGAAGATTTGGCTATCGGACAGGCACTAGGCAGGCCTCTAGCTCAACTATGTATCAGCATTCTGCAGTACTGAGCTATGTAAAAGGTAAGTATTGTATAAATTCTGTGCAATATATATCTCGTTCTAATTTACTCTAGTGTTTCTAGTTTCTGCTGTCCCACTGGCTGCTCACCTGCACAAGCGTGCGTCCTTTATTCCTGTGTCGGTCTTCCTATTCGGCCACCGACACCTACGACGGAAACGAGCCACAAAAATTATCTCACTGCAAAAATAACTGATATATAAAAAATAAGCTACTTTTGGATACTTCTGAACATTTACTTCTCCAAACAAACACTGTATAAAAGCTACTGTTGTGTTTAGATACTAGATGAATACAAAAGCGATAATTTCCTTGAAAATTCATTTTACACGACACAGCTTTTACTGATATTCGTTTCTAAAAATGTTCAAATGTTTGTACAACTTATGGGACTTAACTACGGGGTCATCAGTCCCTAAGCTTACAAACTACTTATGAACTAGCTAAGACTAAAGAAGGCACAAATATCCATGCCCGAGGGGGGATTCGAATCCCCGACCGTAGTGGCCGTGCTGACCGTGACTTACTCGTTTCTGAAAATGTACTAAGATAATACTGCACCATACAATCAACGTGAACTACAACAGTAATTAATTCTGTTAGCCAACCCCTGCACACGATAACGAACATTTTTCTATGTTTTGCAATCTATTTTCTTAAAAAAAAGTAATACTAATGGGACTGTCAAGAAACAGAATGCTATTTGATATAATTTCGAAGTGTGACACAACAATATAGGACTCTATCAGTAAAATATAGGTGTGAAAGAAAAGTTTTTAAAGATTGTAAGTCTCGTCGTTGGGGGTACGTGAAAGAATTACACGAAACCACGACACTTGTTGGAGGCTCCTTGAGAATGGCTTCAATGCGAAGCAGAAAGTGGTTGCTAAATAAATGATTATTAAAGATATTGCTGTACGTTCCATTATATCCCACATAACACTCCGCATCGTCATAAAGGCATACGTCATCACACGTAACCATCATCTCTGGCAGCTGGAGTCTGAGTAATGCTTTGCGGTGGTGGGACCGGATAGCAGGGGAGCGGGTTACAGATAAGAACCAGACGATGATGGTCATGGATGTAGTGCAGCCCCATGGAGCATGTAGGAAGGCAGCTTAGGAACGCCTTGGGTGACTGGGAAGAGACGGAAGCATAATGAGTGTTAAATACTATTATATATATATATATATATATATATATATATATATATATATATATATATATATATATATATATATATTGTTTCACTAAGTGTGTTTGCCTCTGTAACTTATAAAATAATAGGTGAAGGGAAATTTTAATGCGTTAGGTCAACACAAGAAATGTTACAGTTTGGGAGCTACAACCCTTCAAAGTTTAGGGGGCTACGACAGCGCAGCTGACTGGCTGGTGGTCATGAGACAGTTGGCCGTGCCCCAGGTGATAGCCACTCGGCCAGTTAGCTACGTTATCGCAGCGTACGCCCCCGGAACTTTGAAGGGTTGTAGGTCCCAAACTAACAGTGATAGGAATGTAGTTTAAATTGATTTGGACGCAGCTGATTTAAACAAATCCAATAAGCAATAAAAAGAACTATTGTTCCATTTAAAAATTATATCTTTTTGGTGTAAATCTTTGGAAAATGATACAATAAACTATGTTCATAGCTTCGCAGAAAGTGTAAGATTTCTTGTGTTGACCCACCGCATTAAAATTTCCCGTCACCTATTGTTTTATAACTTACAGAGGCAAACACACTTAGTGGAACACCCTGTATATCCCAGATATTTCTCGAAATACAATTCATATTTTTTTTAAAAGAAAAAAAAAAAAACATCCATGGTCATGAACGTACGGCAGGTGCTTAAGAAAGTAGGGGCCATGAGAAACAAATACTATTTTCAACAAAAACGTATGTTTCTTTAATGGATATCCCATATTGTTTCTTAAACAATCAGTAGCATGAAAAATCACGGAGAAAGTGGCGTTGGTTTCACCGCAATGTGTCAGTTACATGGGGCAAATTGCAGAACGAAGTTCATGTTTGATATACGTTAAGATCGCAGCTAGAGCGTTCTGAGTCTCGAGCAAAACTCACGGCTGAGTCCCAGGCCATGAGGTAGTAGTGCGCTTCGCAGTTTCTCGGGGTGTAATTGTCGCATTGCGATGCAGCCAACAGCATTCTTTCTGCGTTTTTTCGTGCTATCGAGTGTAAGAAATAATACGGGATATCCATTTAAAACATAAGTATGAATTGAAAATCATATTTGTTTATGTATTAGACTGTCTCATTCTACTTATTTTTATGAATCCCTGCCGTACATTCAAGACCGTGAAAATCGTTCTTCAATATCTATTGTTGTGCCAGAGATGTCTTAAATATACAGATGAGAGTTATCAGAATAATTCCCTGCTCCCAAAATTATCAGGCCTCAACTTTCGGTAACCTATTTCCCCACACATGTTCATTTAATCAACGAACTCGATAGGCAATATGTTTAAATAAATATACCATAACCACCAATCTACAATTTCTATTATTATCCCCATTGTAGTATTAGAACATAGCTACAGTAGGAAAGAGGTGCCGAGCGGTCTGCGGCGCGCCAGGCACGGTCTGCACGGCCACTACGGTCGGACGTTCGAATCCCTCCTCGGGCGTGGATATTTGTGCCGTCCTTAGTATTAGCTAGTTCATAAGTAGTTTCTAAGTTTAGGGACTGATGACCCCGTAGTTAAGTCTCATAAGCTCTACAAACATCTGAACATTTAAGGAAAGAGGTTCTTTGGCCATAAAGATGGCCGCAGGTTATTTGATTTGATGGTGATAACCAAACAAGGACTTATCACTAAGACCTCCAAAATTTGCGATTCTGTATTCAGCTTTTACACTACTTACTTAACTTTCTTTCCACATAAAAGCTGTGAAAATGTGATTTTCTAAACGTATTTATCTTCCATTACTACTTTCTCGTTTGTATAGTATTAAACATCTGATGTCTAAGTATGGGATATGTCACTTGTCCTGTTCCTTCTTTTATATGAAATAGTTGCAGATATTTTAAGTCTATTATCGCAAATGAATTGCGTTGCTCTGGCGATCTCCAAGCCTGAAAACGTCTCGTCGCCCACAAATTGTTCTGATCAGATGGACGGCTCGTGTTATTGGCTGTCTCCGGGCTGTCATTCCGAAATGCCAGAGACAGGGAAGCAACCAGCATCAATCAGGGCGTAAAGAGAGCTTTCAAAAGCAGAAAATACCGCAGGAATGTGGTACATCCACTTTGAACGGCGGAGAGTAATGGCTGTGATACCACCACCAGCAATCTTTCTTTCGGTACTCACCTTTTTTTTTAATTACCGGTTTGCTGGTTTGTGCTGCAGAGACTGTTGGGACGTCCTTGTTTTAATTCCGTAATTTAACCGGGTCTGAAGTTGGAATTCTCATTAGGGCGGGCGGGCCATTATATTTTAATCCGCCGCAGACGCGGTGTGCAACAAAAGGACCGCAAAACTCTCATATCGGCTGCGGCGGTGTTCAAATTCTCTTGGGTCGGGGTGGCGAAAGCGAGGGGGAAAGACAGACAGGCGCAAGTCTTGGGAAAATGTGATTAAATTTCTGCGGCGAAGCGCCATTTGACAAATGTCTGCCCGCGTCATGTATCGACAGATTGTGCTGTGTGTCGGCAAGATTTTACAAGGGAAAGTCCTCATCGCACCCTGTCAGATCTACAGATAAGATGGCCCGGTGAACCAAATGCTCAAAAAGTGAACACATATGAAGCTTGAAAATAGTAATACGGCGAAGGGAACTGTGAAAAGCAGCAAAATAGAAATAGTGAACGTTCCAAGAGGAAGATAGTAAAAAATGAAGCGAATGGGCATACTTACGTCTTCTTGTTTGTATGCGCATGACTTTGGACTGTAAACCTGGAGATCTGGGTTTTCATTAGGGGCTTTAGGGATGTTACGTACTCTTGCTCGCCTTGAAGGCGAGGTACCGACCGTTATTAACTGAATTGGTAGGACGCTTTACTTCCAGTCAAGACAAGCAAAACTCAATATAATACAAGAATCTTGATTATCTGCCGGTATTATCTCTGTTCTTCGGTACATAACAGTTCATTCTCTGCGCCTGAAGTGTCGTACTATAATTAATGTTTCCAAATTGAAACCAACAGACGAGGACCAATGTAATAGATGTTCATTTAGAATTACTTTAGGCAAAAAAACGATGGATTTTATTTGTTCTTCTACTCGTCTTTGGCGTTAAAGAAATAAATGAATTTTTTCCCTTTTTTTACCCAGTGGTCCTGAATCCAGCTTCTCGTAGGTGTTCCACTGAAACAACAAACACATACTAAAACTTGTGCCGCTCACGGGATTGGAACCCGTGACCTGTTGCTTACTGGGCACTTACGCCTCTGCACCACCATAGGCACACGGAATGTACACACCTACAGGGACTATCTAAGCACTTACTCTGTCGGACTAAAAGTCTCACATGTGTTCCTACTTCCACATTTGTACTTCGTGGCTCAAAAGACACCGCTATTCTTAATTGTAATATTTATTTTTATGTATGAACGGTTTTCTCTGCGGCTCCACCTTCTTTCAATTAGTCGTCTGCAAAGATGATGAGAGGTGTCGATTGACCATTGAGGTAAAGGTATACAACACTGTCAGCCCTCAAGTTAGAAAAATTTTATTTCGCTAGCCACTTCATTGTGGCATCTTCAGGCTCCCTGACCAGCATAAAAGTGTAATGTATTACGTTGAATAGTCCTAACGACGGTAATAGCACTCGATTGCAAAACCGTATATTTCAGCTGAGAAAACGATACTATCACTTACAGCATCAACTGACAGCATTGGTTCTATACATACACACAGACACTGCACATGTTATTTAACTACTAGGTTTCATTCGTTTCTTTCGGAGGAATCTCATTCTCATCCATACGAGCACCTAAATTTGGCAGGGAAAAATATATTCTTCACTCATCAGGTGTACAAGTCTGGTGTGTCGATAAAGGATTCCTATCACCGTACTGTCACCATCATTGTGTAGATGGCACAAAACCTGTTTTCCACTGGAAGATTCAGTTAACTTGTCACCTTGATATCAAACTTTGGCGGTTCTGATGCGAGAGCCGACTAGTATAGCGGAGTCACCTCCCATATGACGATCGGCGCTTACACCTTGCTGTTGCGAACGGACGTTACATCTAGCCATTCAAACACACAATTCATGACTGTAGTAATGAGATAAATTTACAGCTTTCCGATTTGGTTGATTTATCTTGTAAATGAAGTTTAATGAATTCCTTTTGGTACTCATAGAGGCGTCCTCACACTTTACATTACTCAGGTTAACTTGAAAATTTTCGTAACCTACTGAAATCTAAATCTTTCTGCAGATGATTTTGATCCTCTGGTGCCTTTAATAGACGATAAATGACAGGCGTCATCTGCAAAACATATAAAAGAACTGATCACATTTCCTGCCAGATCGTTTATAGAAATACGTAATAGCGAACGACGTTTCACAATATCCTAGGAATGCCAGGAATCAATTTTGTTTTAGCCGATGCCCTTCCATCACTAACTACGAACCGTGTCCTCGCTGACCCGCTATATCTAATCCAGTGACCTACCGTTGACGTTTTCCACAAGGCCGGCCGCGGTGGCCGAGGAGACTGAGGCGCTCCAGTCACGGTCTGCACGGCCACTACGGTCGGATGCTCGAATCCCCCATAGGGCATGGATATATGTGCCGTCTTTAGTATAAGTTTGTAAGTAGTTTTGTAAGTAGTTTGTAAGTTTAGGGACTGATGACCCCGTAGTTAAGTCCCATAAGCTTAACAAACATTTGAACATTTTGTTTTCCATTAGTACGTAAGTTCTTTGAAAGCATTTTGTGAGGTAGGGTGTCAAAAGCTTTGCGGATATCTGTACATGTGGAATCAATTTGAGATCCCTTCTCTATAGTATTCATCACTTCGTGTTAATAACGAGCCAGTTTAGTTTCACAAGAACAATCGGTTCTAAAGCAGTGTTAACGCTTCATTCCTTAATCATTTTAAAAATAGAATATAACATGTTCTTGTACTTTTTCATGTCTATAAGGCGCTATCTAGTGCATATTTGAGCAAAATAAAAAATTTCATACTTGGTTTTCAAAATAAAATAAAAAAGTCAAATAAATTGGACACCGGGTCTGGAAATCAGCTAAGAACTCGAAGTAAGAAGTCAACATTTATATAAGTCACTCCATATTCATTGTGGAACTTATATCGCAATGTGGATTTGTGCAAAATTCATAAATTAAAACGTATATTAATTTCAACTACTGGCTTCATGTTTCACGCACTACGCAGTGGGTCCGTCATGTTCACTGTTTTTCATTGTAGCACGCCATTATGTTGACAGATGGCAGCAAGAAACACGAAACTAAAAGTTACAGATATTCGGTAAACAGTCTAATTTCTCTGAAAGTAAAGCGAAGTCGTATTGTGTTCAAGAATTAATAAACAGTCGGTGTCCAATATACTGGACGCCAGATCTGATAGGGTTAACTATGAGTCAACAGATGGTCATGTTATGGGTCGTTCATAAAATTTCACCACAGTATGTGTTGAAAAATCATACTGCAAATCGACATCAGTGATGTTGGCCTGTAATTAAGTGGTTGACGTCTATTGTCCCTCTTAAAATCGCTGTGACGCTAGCAACTTTCCACTTATTGGGTACAGATCCTCAGTTGCGCCAGCGTAATGTACGATTGATTTTGTATGGAGGTACAGCATGAGCATTCTTTGACAGCCTAGTCAGTATTCAGTCTGGTTCGAAAAACCTATTCAGGTTGCTTCACTACTACAAATGTATGTTGTTGTACGTCTCTCATACCGACAGCTGTCCTTATTTCCAAATCTGTTATACTGACTTCGTCTTTTGTGGTTCACAAATTTCGGAATACAGTATTTAGGAACTTTGTTGGAGGAAGTAACGCTCACTGTTTGTGTTATGTTCATTTGCCCACACATCCATAACCTTGTTGTTTTCATGTTTGTTCTAAGTAGGCCTACAGATTTTTGACGGAGTATCCATTGGGGCACCTTTCCATAAAATGTCAGGGGTTGTGATGCAGAGTTACCTTTGTTAGCAGCGGGACGGGTCCCACAAGGGGTAGATGAAAATAGCGAGGACTAGTCCGGTCTCCGGTCTTCGTAGCAGCCGGCAGAGGTAAGCCCCAGATGGGAAGGCGAAGTGGCGCGTCTGGCGCTGAAAGGTCCACCGTCCAGATCTAAATCAACATCTCGGATTCTGAAAAGAGGCCGCTACAGAAATTGATCTGCATATAGAGCTGTTAGATTTGGGGCGGCGATAGCTCACCCCGCCCCTCCCTCCCTCTAGGGCAAGCCGGGGGTGGAGTTCTGCCTGGACACTGTGCAGCGGAGCCATTGTGGTCTCGCTGGCTTTGAGGACGCACGCGTATCTCGGCCAATTATAGTGGCGCCTGCGAGGCGGGCAACCCAGCGCTACACAGCCTCTACTCGCTCGCCAAAGCACCGGGCCCAATTAACGATTGTGAACTCCCTTCGGTCGGTGTGTAGAGTGCGGACCCTAATCTCGTTTTCCGGGCCTATTAGCGGATTGAAAATACGGGATTCCTGTGTCCTTTTGCAGTACTGTTCACGCACGACGTGCTTTAGATTTGCGTGGATGTGTTGTTGTAACTGTAAGTAACTAATATACATTGTAACTTACGAAAGCACTTCTTGCGGTCTGTATTCTGCCTCGTTTAAAATATGCGAGGATTTTAATTTGATTTTGAATGACTTTACTCGGGTAATTCTATCCTCCTCATGGTGACATCCTTCTAGCTCATACGATTTTAAAAGATACCCTTACACTAATTTAAATAAAATATTTTTTTCTGCAGCAAATTATATTATTAAAGAAATAAAATATTTAATTTCAAAACACAGTACAATTGCACATACAATATTTTTTTAGATACACTTTTCAATACTCTTAGGAGTGCCACGCCTCACATGGGATGAACATTAAAAAATTATTATTATACAGGGAAAATCAGAAAGAAGAAATAAAATTCATACATGCATTCCTTCTAAACTGCAACATTTAGAAACACAATTCCAACGTTCCTGGAAGAAGAAAATATCAAATTTGCAAGTATGTAATACAAGCACCATGTGTCATACTACAAATATCGATACGGTGGCTCCTTTATTTCCACACGTGAAGCAGCTAGTCTGTTATCTTATTCACAGCTTCCGGCAATTCGTTGTCGCAGACTTTCATGTGTATACGGCATAGAAAGAATAAACATTCCACAGATACGTTTGAACACACACAGTGCTTTACTAGACATGGTCCTCTTTGGAGTTGGTATGCTGTTGCCCTCCCCCGACCTTCGAACTGACTTACCCAGTAAATTATAGGGAGACCTGGCTTCCGAACCACAGTGCTTCACGATATTTTTCACATCAGAAACATTGCCAGAGGTGAAAGAAGTGGAAAGTGACAAATAGAAATCTCAGTAAGTGGCGGGAATCGGACCAACGGCCTTTGGATTCATAGTCTGACACTCTACCACAGATAAAAGAGACAAAGTGTCATGTCCGGGAACTGTGTACCATGGATCATGAAGCTTATCGACTACTCATCATTGTCAAATCCAAAGTCCTTCAATAGTGACATTCAGGTAAAGTCGGACGTGCGTATAGATATCAGTCGGGCATGACTGTGCATGATGTCATTTCAGTATTTTTCAAGTAGAGAAAATAAACACTTTTGAAGCATGACTGGACACATTTGAACTGTCACAGTTTTTGCCATAAAGAAACACTAACAACGCTAGTGTCATTTCTAGGGAACACTTTGCGTTTAAAAAAAGACATTTTGATAGAGAACAGCTAAATAATACCAGTATAACAGGTGGTAAAGAATACGTAAATAATTGTGTAATTGTGAAAGGCTCTAACCAAATATTTAATTTACACACGCCAGTGAAAACTAATTTTATTGAATGCTTTGGTGAGGCGAGTGTCAACAGCCGTAATATATTTCATAAAATGCATTTTTTTTAAAAACCATCAGCTATTTATTAAAAACCTTATACATCTACCAGTTTCGGTCATAGACCATCTTCATGGATAAACTACACAAAAAATACAAAATAAACGTAATTGATGTGCACAAACACAGAAAGGACATAATCAGCAAAATTACATATAAAGAGACTGAAAATGGAGAATCATGTCAATTTAACGTATAGTTAAAATACTTACAAGGTGTTAAAACAGAATGGTAAAATGCATCAAATAAAATACATCCAACTGAGATAAACAGGAGTCAGTATAACTAAAAGTGTAATAATTACTGTGATCATCTTAGATAAAACCTATCAGTCAAACATAACATAAAAGGTGAGAACAGAATATGAATAAAATGGAGGGAGTGCCTTGTGCTAATTGCATAAGTCAGGGACGATGAAGCCTATGTTATCGATATTAGTAATACCATTCAGGGACGTACATTATCTTTGGATGAACATCTTTGGATACAAGTGTAAACAAAGTTACAAGGTTTAGTCATCAACAAATTACGACGAAATTTGTGTATACAAAGGTTAACAATAACATTGGTTATTTAGCTGTTCTCTATCAAAATGTCTTATTTTAAAACGCAAAGTGTTCCCTCGAAATGACACATACCGCTGCTCTTTTATAATCCCGAGTTACTCTAAGCACGATTTCGTGCAGTTACAATCGTCTAAACGCAAAGTTTGTGCTGTAGTACCTTATGCAATGCCGGCCGCGGTGGCCGAGCCGTCTGCAGCGCGCCAGTCACAGTCTGCACGGCCACTACAGTCGGGCGTTCGAATCCCCCTTCAGCCATGGCTATTTGTGTCGTCCTTAGTATTAGCTACTTCTTAAGTAGTTTGTAAGTTTAGGGACTGATGGCCCCGTAGTTAAGTCCCATAGGCTCTACAAACATTTGAACATTTTCTTATGCAGTCCCACTGCTGGTGTATGTTTAGCGTGGCTGTGAGGCGACTGGCCACCTGCCGAGGTGTCACAGTGTCCGCACGCACCCCCATCCAACCCCTGCCACCCACAACCCCCGGAAAGTTGGGGGCCTCAGTTAGGGCGCCTCCCCTGTCGGCAGTCGGAGCTGTCAAAATCCCGGCCTCCCGTCGCCCGCCGGCCGCTGGCTACTTAGCGCGCTGCCCGCCGGGAACGTCGAGTCGCTAATGCGATTATGTCGAGTGCCACCTGCTGCGCGCGCAGACCTAGACGGCCGACAACTCGGTTAGGCTTGGTCGGCCGACGGACGCTCCCCTCGCGGTGACCTTCACACCCACGCAGGCTCCCTGACCACTTACTCTCGACTATCCACTACCCACGTTATATTTTACAACTCAGTTCAGTGCCCACTACTAATTCACCTGGTATCAAGGAAGAATGCATGTGAAATGCATGCATGTTTGAAAGCTGTTGGTGGTGTTTCTTTTTTAATTTCTCATTTAACACTGGATGACAATTCAACCTCTCTTCTTTGAATAGGAATTTTCCTATGTTAAAAATATGGTTCAAATTGTTATTATACTGACATTTTATTACGTTCAAATAGCATTTTCGGTAATCATTCTTACAAAACATCTGTTATTTATCTGAAAGTAATCCTTGATTCACATGAATTACACAAAAAGTACAGAATTGCAAGTCTCGCACCGAATTTCTTCAACCGTGAAATGTCATGAGATCTCTTGGGAATCCAAGTCGATTGTTTTATTTAGTGTTCATAGGACCACCTGTTCAGCCCCCAGGGGGCTCACGGTTCCTTAGTGTGTACGTGCGTGGCGAGCACGGGACCCCGAGCTAATGCAGTCTTCCTTCCTTCTTTACTTCCCGGACTGCATTTCCTTTTCCCCTCCCCTTCTTTCCTATCCTCACTCCTTCCCCTCTCCCAACCAAACAACCCAACCCAGCCTATTCAACATTCTCTCTTAATTTGTTATCTAATAAGATTTCTATTAAAATTTATACCAACAGAACAATATTACACATCTTTATTTCTATAATAAAAATAATTATTTGGCAACTGCAGCGTAATATGATAACATAAGAATAAATATAATAATATAGCAGTTGCACAGTGTCATAATGGACATAACAAAAATTTATATTCCATTATGTAACCAAATTTAATCACGTAACTACGAAGTACACTGAAAATGCATAAAGTATTTTAAATACTAGTTTATGTAGTCATGCAGTTAATAAGTCAATATATTTATTATACAAATAAAGATTTGTAATCTAGATCTAGTCACTATAAATGTTAGTAGATAACAAATTAGTCATTGAATTATGGCATGGTGTTGAACTGGTGGTTTTATGAACACTAACTAAATTAACCGACTTGGTTCCCAATGAGATGACATTGATGTAATTCGCCTCGAGAATTGCATTTTTATACATCTTATGTTTTTCATAGGACTTGATTTCTTTTTGTACAGAGTCCTTTTTTCGTGCTATTTTGTCCAAACCTGACATTTTGAGTCCGTGGTTGTGTATGAAATACAGGGTAATTCTTACAATAAAGAAGACAGCAACCAACCAGTTTTGATTATGCTATTTATTAAATAAGTAGCGCCGTTATCGGTTTCGAACCTTTCAGTTCATCATAAGACTGTTGTTCATGTCCATATGAATGTCACTTTCATTTATCTTATGCAGATAATTTTTCTTGCGGCGAAAAGTATTTGGTTGTGTGGTGCCGTCTGTAAGTCGGTTCCAATAAGTTGTATCGGTGATTACTGCAGTTATTGCTGCAATGAGCACTTTTTGAAACACTTACGTGGAGGAACATAGCGCGATTAATCACACATAAACACAGACACAAACAGAATGTTTTTGCCACATAGAATTTCTATGTTCCTCCACATAAGTGTTTCAAGAAGTGCTCATTCCAGCAATAACTGCAGAAATCACCGATACAGCTTAATGGAACCGACTTTTTGACGGCACCACACAACCAAATACTTTTCGCCACAATAAAAATTATCTGCATAAAAAAAATGTAAGTCACATTTATGTGGACGTGAACAGCCGTCTGATGATGAACTGAAAGTTTCGAAACCATTAACGGCGCTATTTAGTTAATAAATAGCATAATCAAAAGTGGTTGGTTGCTGTCTTCTTTTTGGTAAGAATCACCTTTTCGTTTTGGATGACATTTTTTGTACATCTGTCACGGATTTTCTTAAAGCCTGTTCCATTTCTCTTTTGGCTTACCTCAGAGGTTTTGATGCAGCAATATTTGGGAAATTTGGAAAGTGAATTATAATGTTAATGTTCAATTCTTTCATAGCGTACACGTACCTCAACCTGTGGTGGATTGCTATAAAAATATTAACAAGTTACTTCTGTATTTCGCATCCGTTTTGTAAACTTACACAGGAGTTGGTGATAAGGTATATTTGCCTGAAATACTGAAAATAATACTGGTCATTTTGCATTGCATTTATTGAATGAACAGTTTATTTCATACACTACATAAGAAAACTATAAAGTAAAAACAAATTATTTCTTGAGAAAATAACTCAAGTTAAGAGTGTTAGTAACAACTACCAAAAAAAAAAAAAAAAAAAAAAAAAAAAAAAAAAAAAAAAAAAAAAAAAAAAAAAACACCCTTATTCTGTCATCATATTTTGTGCACGTTGCAGTAGTTTTGTAACCATTGTGTCCACACATTTTTGTAAGATACAAATCAATAACTCCTTTTCACATTCAACCTTAACATGGAAACCGAAATTATTTAGTCTTTGTTTGTGTAAGGCATAAAATTTTGAAACAGTTTCACTTGAGTGCCTAAGAGAGTTTTCTGTAAGACATTTTGGAAACTATTCCAATGAAGAAGAAAAGTTTTAATGTCATTCTTCCCCAAGCCAAGTCACTTTTCTGTAAAAGATGCTAACTGGTACACAAATTCTTTTTCTGTGGTTCCAGTACTTGATTATGTCTTCCCTTACTTGTGATTTCGATAAAGCTGTTTGCATCATCACCCATTGCACGTTACATGTGTAACATCATTACCATCGTCAGCTGTAAGTTTCTTAACTAACCGCCTCACATCTAGATAAAATCATCAAACGATTTGAAGGGAATAATGCTCTTAATTCTTGTCTGCTTGTGTCGATGGCAATACATAAATACTATCCACATTATCGGGTGCCTTTTTTCAAAATATCGGTGTCCACTGTATACCTAAATACTTCCCTTTGCACAATCTGAATTTTGCAGTCCAGAACCTGAAATGTGCAAACTCCGATGTTATCTAAATTGAAGACATCAGCGCACACTCCGCTGCAATGTGGAAGTTTAGTTCTGGAAACATCCCTTAGGCTGTGGCTAAGCCATGTCTCCAACATATCCTTTCTTCCAGGAGTGCTAGTCTTGCATGGTTCGCAGAAGTTTGGAAAGTAGGAAGCGAGGTACTGGCGGACGCAAAGTTGTGAGGTGGCATCGTGAGTCGTGTCGGGATAGCTCAGTCGGTAGAGCGCTTGCTCGCGAAAGACAAAGGTCATAGGATCGAGTACCAGTTCCGGCACACAATTTTAAGCTGCCAGGAAGTTTCATCATGGAGATGTTACACGAATCTTATTATTATTTCTTGTACTAAGTGATGCTGTGGTAGTGTTTCGTGGTTGAACTCTTGGTAAATACGTTACTATGTAGTATACTAGCTGTAAACCCGGCGTTGCCCGGGTGTTTATTTATCCCCCACACTCTTAGTCTACCTCACCTTCCGCCCTCTCTCTAAAAAAATGTTCAAATGTTTGTAGAGTCTATGGGACTTAACTACGGGGTCATCAGTCCCTAAACTTACAAACCACTTACAACTAAGGACGGCACAAATATCCATGCCCGAGGGGGGGATTAGAACCCCCGACCGTAATGGCCGTGCAGACCGTGACTGGAGCGCCTCAGCCTCCTCGGCCACCGCGGCCGGCCCTCTCTCTAAATCCACCTCTTTCTCTCATCTCTCTTTTCGTTTCCACCTTTCCCTCTCTCGGCATGGTTTTCTGCAAGGTACTCTCTGTCATGTACCATACAAACATTTATCTACACAGTGATCTTCCTCTTGTTTCAAAGATCATGTGTGCAAAAATTCATAAAGTTTGTAGCAAAACTATGCATTTCGTACAATTCAGTAAGTTAAGTATCCTTCAACATGCACCGAACGAAATTTTGTACAGACAGTGACATCCCTCTTGTTTTCGAGATAGAATGTGCAAAATTTCATCAATATCGGAACAAAATTATAGATTTGTGCAGAACCCGTTGAAGCGATGTGGAAAGCGTAGTATACCGTTAGCATAGCCTGTTCTCCTGATGATTTTTACTCCTTTATTTATTTATTCTTATTTTTCCTTAATCGTATGCTTATCCTTACTGAGAAAGAGCTGGAGACATTGTAGCAGTGGCGTAACTATGGGGGGATGAGGGGGCTAGAACCCCCCCCCCCCCCCCCAGAACCCCCTTCCAGAAAAAAATATCGTATAACAGCAATCTGGTAAAGGTAAAGATTGAAAACTTGGGGTGTTTTACCTAATCTTTCTTTGGATGGGAGTGAATTAGTTTCTTCATTGGGAGTGGTAGATGGTAATTTGTCTGGAAACTAACTAAAAATTTGCTCGTCAAGCAGATCTATATCCCCCCCCCCCCAAAGCCAAGTCCTAGTTACGCCACTGCATTGTAGCACGCATAGACCAAAGATATGGTCTGTGGCATCAAGTTTCGCTGTATGTAACCTTCTTGCTGTAGAGTCGCAAACGTCATTGATATTTTTTTAATAATTTGATGACTTTCAACCACAGTATCTTCAACCCCCTTATAGCTATCGGCGTGGAACTGCTATGGTGTAGAACGGGAGACTTCGGAAAACAATTACACACAGACCATTCGTTTGCGCTCTGTAGTTTTCGCTGCAGAGCGAAATATTCACACACACACACACACACACACGTAGAATTTTATATACACCGATAACTTTCCATCCCAATATACTCTACCCTTTTTCCATTATCAAACCTCAAGCAACAATGCAACCAATAAAACCATTTTCAAAGAGTAAATATAATTTTCGAAGAGTAATTAGTGTTCCGCATATCGCGTAATATTCTTCAAATTCCTAAGTATCTATCAGATCGCTATACAGCCGTGCCTAAAATTTTCCTCAGGTATAAATTAGTAACTGTACAAATATTTAAGTCCCTGCGTCTTGTCGTTCGGACGTGATAAGCGTACACCGAACAAACATTCACATTAATATATATTGATAAATAGCTATCCGATCGCCACAAAACCGTGCCTAAAGCCTTCCCCGGGTAGACATTAGTAACAATACAAACTTTTAGCTCTTTATGTCTTGTGGTTCAGACGTGATAAACGTACACCGAACAGACATTCACATTTATAGATATAGATTGGGCACCAGAAATATGCACACTCTCTACTCTTGCCACTGTAATAGTGTTTAATGATTTTGTGGAGATCCTGCTAAATTTAAATATCTCCTTACGGTTTCATTCGCAGAAGCCAGAGCTCCTAGAGTTCGGTACTAAACCTCGGTGTGTTGTGGGAAGCCAGCCCTACCTACAATAAATACGTGTGGGGAAATTTATGAAACGATAACCACTACGGGAAGAGAAGTTGCTTCCTGGCGAATGCCGTACACCGGCCATCGTAGGCGGCGTCGGGGGTGGCGCCGAGGTGTCGTTTATATCTGCGGCGACGCCGCCCCCGCTGAATGCCACCCTGCCTCTAAATAGTGGCCGATAAATTCACGAGAGGCGGCGTCGGCGGCGGTGGCGTCGGTGTCGTCGCAGCCACCGCCGCCCCCGCACAACAAAGACGTTATTGACACTCACCTGTCGGCCCCCTTTGTGGCGGCTCGGGGGCGGCGAACAATGCAGCGGCGCCGCTCCCGGCCAACTAGGCAACTAGGGCCATTAAACGGCGTAAGAAGCGGGGGCGTGCAGCTGCGCCCGGCAACTTGCTGTTTATACGGCTCCCCGCCTCTGCTTCTCCACCGCGCGCCAGAGGGGTGGAGTTGTCTTTACGGTCTGCGGCGACTATATCGCGCCAATTAGTAGGCGCGCAGCTCTTTCAACAACAACTGTCAACTAACGGGCGATATCCTGCGGCGTTAGGGCGCGGTTTTACGTGTTATGGCGTGAAATACTCTCTGCAACTCCAAAAACTACTTCATGGGTAGATCTCTTACATCTGTGCGTTTTCTTTTCGTTAACAGGTGATTCCGAATTGTATCTCCTGTAAATACGGAAAGGAAGACTCATCAGTACATGCTACCCTCAATGGCATTGATTACAAGCGGAAAAAATTCGTACACCTGAAAAGAGGTCGTCGATTTTTATCTGATGGCAACAGATGGTACCCGGAGGTACTAAATGAACTGATATGGTCGTCGTCATCGTCGTTCATCAACATATAGCGTAGTGACATAGCTGCAAGTGCGCCATTTCTGCATACGTTATAATAGGAAATGTTTGCAGCCATCAGTACATATAAGTATTATATAAGAAACTCATTGTTCGATGGGGCGATCTATAATTGTTTAATAATGAATTTGCAGCCAAGATCGCATTTTTCATTTATTATGTTACCGGTTTCGGCGTGCTCGACGCCATCTTCAGACCTATTATACAAAATTTAACAAGTGATCTGTATAGACACTACTTATATACAATTACATGGTTACATACCTGTCGTATTTTACATAACTTCACAACATTTTTTACATACTTGGCTGCAAAATCATTATTAAACATATAAGTATGATATTAGTGTGTGAAGAAAACAATCGTCATGGCGTTTCTTTTTTTTCCGAGTTACGTTTTTTTTCCGATTACATTTTCTTAAGAAACAGAAATGAATATTGTAAATCGTAACAGGTGCTCTGTGGCGAATAATTAGAATATTAAATCTAAAAGGCTTTGTACACGCACGTGAAACGAATAAAAGAACCCACCATTGGCACGAATAAAAGAGGAAAAGAGGGTGTAAAGGGCAACAACTATCTTGTAAAAATCTCGAGATCCATTCATTATGAGGACTCGGAGACCCACTCCTGCTCTTTGAAGACAACCGAGCGATTTGAGATGAGCTCAAATTGTGTCTTTCCGAATGGAGGATGGTAATTTCGGAGAAATTACACTCACGGTGTACGCGCTGCGTCAGTTGCGTAACGATTCTCATTGCGTTGATCACGTGAACATTCTCACGCCCGTAGACAATTTATGGACGACCAGCATCACAGATCGTTTCTAAGATCGTCGTATTGTAAGGACAACATTGATAGATCGTAAAGCTACCACAAATCAGATAAGAGGGTTAGTGAGCCACAAGTGTCAACATGAACATTTGCCAACCGGCTACTAGCAGTGACATGACAACCATGCACACCTGTAGCCAGTCTTCCACGTACGCCAGTTGAAGATCGAATCGGTAGGCTTGGGTTGCAGCAATGAAAGCAGCTTCGGCCTGCACGACGTATAACTGGCGAGCGCATTCTCGTGGTGTGATTCGTCACACTCTAGGCTTTAATCTCCGGGATCAGAAAAGCTACAACTCTCTATTAGTTTTGGTATTTTGTGGAGGCCCGTGTAGAATGCCTGAAGACATGGGAAGGATAATCCTTGGCCACACAGTCGTCCACATTCCCGTCCACACACTCCACGTTATCTGAAAAATGTGTTGCCATTTCCATGGCTAGCAAGTTATACGGGCTTGTCTTCAACCGAACCCGTGTATGATATTACGGTATGATGTGACGCGACTCGTCGACACCCAACTTTTGTAGACCTACATGAACAGCTAGCAGGTGTGGGATGATGTACTTCAAGATATGTATGATCGAATCGCTCCCATAATTAGCGCCTGTATTGCCGTCCGTGGAAGGTTTACCACATTATACCAATGATCTTTCGGCACGAATCGAAACTTTGTACCACATAGTGCTTCTGCAACTGACCTGTAAATCATTTCATGTAGTACTCCATATGCTGTACTTCTGCAATAGATTTTCAGTGAATTAGAAAGAAGGTGGATCAATACGAGAAAAATAAAAGGCACACAGTAACTTAAGACATGAATATATACAGTCAATGCAAATAATACGCACACACATGAGAATAAACGACACAAAGTGATACTATACTGCTCCAGACTTATAAGGAACCATATCACCTCCAAGTAAACACTCTCACAACATTTAACGACAACTAAAATACAAAGAAATCGAAAACAAAGAGTAAATATAGGTAACCAGAATAAGATGAACGGTAGATAAATTATTACGAATGCAGTGCAGCAGGTAATGGAAGTCTCGAAGTTTTAATCAAGATAGATCGCTCAGACCTACTCAGAAAGGAATAATATGTCACATAGAATATCATAGAGTGATAAATCACAAAGCGAAAAACTGTGCCATGAGGAAAGATGATACTATCGTATGGATTTCATTGACCGGAATATCGCCATCGGGTTTCTGCTGCCTGCTTCACGTAGTTTTAAATCGCGACACTTCTATGACCAGCGCGTCGATGACGATGACATTGATAATGGGGACAAACACACAATATCCTGAAAAATTCTGTCGGGCTTCTGCGATGTTATAAGACTTGCTGATGCCCTTTTCAGCCGTTTAGGGGTTGGTTACATCTTTTATTTACGCACTTTATTTTATACATTTGCAAGTGCATTCATCTCTTCATATGTAGTGATGAATTTACAATAATTATATTTTAGTTGGTTTACGTTTCAGGAGGCGATCCACTTATAATATTGTAAAAAGATATAAAATAGCCAAGATCGCTTATCATCAATTTTTATTAACGACGACCGGTTTCGCTGAACTATGTCAGCATAGTTGATCAGTTTGCTTTTGTCACTCAATGTGATAATTATGTTTTATTATAATGACATATTGCACCTAAGCACTGTAAATTGTTAAATAACAACTGTTTGACAGTACAAGATTATGACTTTGTAAAATATTTTGTTTGACCTGATAATGCTGACATAGTTCAGCGAAACCGGTCGTCGTTAATAAAAATTGATGATAAGCGATCTTGGCTATTTTAAATCTTTTTACAAAATTATATTTTACATTACATTAAGACTACAATATTAAGATTTTACGACTATATACATGTATAAAAGTTCTCTTTCTTCATATCTATATATAAATAGATATTGTTAATTATATGCTATAAACTGTACAATTTGTGATGTAGGCTAAAAGTTAAAAGTTATGTTATTTTGCGTGTTGTTATGTCTTTAATTTATCTTATTGTCCTCTTTGGTCCTAGTTACTAATTGTAACGTTTAGACAATTTCTATTGTTCGGAGGGTCTGGCAGTTGTTCAGGAGTTGAACACAGAGCTTTTCAATGTGGCGCACTGTCTGCTCGATGTAAAACTTTCCACACCCACGCGGTATCTTGTACACACCTGGCGTTCTTAGGCCTACATCATCTTTCACAGGTCTCATCAGTTGTGGTAATTTTGTAGGACGGCTGAAGACCGAATAGATCTCGTGTCTCTTAAGGACACCCCAATCTTTCCAATTACTGAGCCCCAAAATGGCAAAAATGCAAGCTTCTTTGTCACCTCCTCAACGATCTTCTGCTAGCGTGTTATCGGATGGATGGCTTGTGAAATCTGGCGATTGCTGTAGACATCTGTAGTGGCTCAGATTCTTCTGCAGATGTTCCTTCATCTACATCTACATACATACTCCGCAATTCACCGTAAGGTGCGTGGCGGAGGGTACACTGTACCACTACTAGGCATATTGAAGACTACTTCACCTCGGAGGAGCCGGCAGCGGTGGCCGGGGAGACTGAAGCGCTCCAGTCATGGTCTGCACGGCCACTACGGTGGGGGGTTCGAATCCCACCTCGGGCATGGATATTTGTGCCCTCCTTAGTCTTAGCTAGTTCATAAGTAGTTTGTAAGCTTAGGGACTGATAATCCCGTAGTTAAGTCCCATAAGTTCTACAAACATTTGAACACACACCTCGGTGGACCAATGTCCTTAAAACACATCGTTTTTGTGATGGGTGGTGGTAGTTCGTGGAATGCAGGTACCGGTCCGTGTGGGTGGGTTTAGGGTAAACACTATGGCTAAGGCACACATTTGCTTTACGCCTGACAAGTACATTAAGGAACGGAAAGCAACCATCTTTCTCTACCTCCATCGTCAAATTGATTTTGTCATGGATGTAGTTGATCTGGTCCAAGAATTCGCCAAGTTTTTTCACTTCTATGAGGCCAGACAACGTACGTATCGTCAACATAACGATAAAAACAGCTAGGCTTTGTAGAAGCCGTGTCTTTAGGATGTTCTAAAAATAGTCCATAGATTGGAAATCGCAGGAGCTAAAGGGCTTGCAATTGCGACACCGTCAATCTGGTTAAAATATTCTCCACCATATAAAAAAAATACGATGACGTCAGAGTACGCATAAAGAAATCCTCAACAGTGTCGTCGAATAACTGGGTGAACCCGAGAGAATTTTATCAGCAAAGCAGGCCGCGAACACACAACACCCTGTTCCTGACGGAAATCGAACAAGGCCGTACAGCAACGTTCCACATTTTTTACCTTTCATTTCTTTAAAAATTTCGAATAATTAACTCACCAGTAAAATGAAAACGAATTATGAAAAATATTTTATTCCTCGAGCATTGAATTACACAATAACACAAATAATTGCGTGCAAAATAAAGGCAAATTAGGACGCAATGTTTCGACACTGTAGCACTAAAATTCTTACTTACTAAAGGCATCTTTAAGTTGACCAAAGTACTTGAAAGTGGAACAGTAATATATATGCTAGTTACCAATAATTGTTTCTTCTTGAGTCTGTTATATGCGTATCCAGATTTTTAAAAACACCCAGAAAACGATAAGTCTTTCTGAGCATATCATCAGATTGCATATCTGTATGCATTTCAAAACATGTGTGTACTTAGAAATTTCGATATTCTACTAGAGTAACCGCGTTTCATTTCAGGTATTACTAAGCAACTGGGGCAGACAATCAGCATTGACAACTACATATAATATAAATTTGTTTGTACATTTAAATTATGTGATATGCAGCAATAGAGGTATTATTCAGGAAGTAAATAGATAATGAAAATACGAGTGAATTAGAAGATAGCAATGTAAAATAAGAGAAGAGTCGGCTGCGTAATTAAATATGTTAAGAAACTTCAGAGCAAACATTATAATTATACCTAATTGATAAGGACTCACAAGTAGCCGAGTTTGTGCAGTTAGGTCCACTCTATCTTTGGGCTTAATTTGCCCCTGTAGTTTGCATGATACAGAGAATATTACCTAAAACCCAAAATTGTTGACGTATCAAAAATTAAATTTTAAATGGGTTTCAATTTCACGAAACTCCATCCAATTCTTGTAAATGGGGAAACAGTCGCAAATTTGATAGAAAGTTGTTTTTCTTCATTTCGAAGCGAAGGAAGAAGTATTGAAATTTAACGTCGTGTCGTCCAGGTGGTCACTAAGTGACGGTTTTCCTTAACATAGAAGAAAAAAAAAAAAAAAAGAAAAAAAAATAGTTCTGAATGGAAACTTTAAAAATCTTTCACCCTAAAACGATACATCAATTGCCTCTTTGGAGTTTTTGGTACATCGATAATATCGTTAAAAGACTTAAACAACGATTCCTCCGTAACTCGTCAAAAACAAGATTAACAAACTTGCTATTTACCGCAAGTATAGTCTGCAATAAGTCTTTATTGGGTGTATTGATCAGGTGGTTTAGGTAAAATTTAACATACTATAAAACACTTATATTTGACCGTTGGAGAAATTTCAGGCTGTTATAGCTTAAGTACCGGACACTGACATTTCAAAGTTAACTTTGGGTCTGTTTCTAAGTGTGGGAACGTAAACAAGCGTCTTAACTCTAAGAAATCTAGTGATAGAATTAGCATTTCACAACAATACGCTTGAACGAGATTAATACTAAAATTTCATAAAAAATTCTAGGATATGGTGCTTTGTTTTGTTTGTAATAGTATGTGAGTTATAAATCGAACTGTGTGACTGGGTGGTGCGTTAGCTAGAGCGAACGGGCGGGGTTGAGCAACCAGCGCTCGCATGATCTCAAACGTATCGGAACATTGCATTTTTTTAAAACATTTGTACCAAAATCAATTAAGTAATGGGGTAAATACCAGAAAAACCAGAAAAAACTATAAAGAAAGTTTAATGAATTAAAACATACTACATGAAAAATAGTTTGATCATAATATATGATTATTCAAATGTTCAAATGTTTGTAAATCTATCGGGCCAAAATGCGTGGTCATCAGTCCGTAGTTTACAAACTACTTAAACTAAGGTGAACTAACCTAAGGACAACACACACAACCATGCCCCAGGGAGGACTGGAACCTCCGACGGCGAGCAACCTCGCGCTCCGCAGCGAGGCGTCTTAGACCGCTCGACTACTCCACCGCGGTGATTATTAAAATTACGTTAAACGTTAGAAAGAATTTAATTACATTTTATATATTTCCTTGAATATTGTGCTACCGAGTCAAATTATCACGAAGGTACGCGAGAGTAAGTATCACAGGAGTTTGCGACTTGGCCACAAGCCGAGACGTTAGAGGAATGGCGACCCCGGGGCATTTAGAATTTGTTGACGGGCTGAGGTCGCGAGAGTTGCTCCACTGCGCCACCCTCTCCAGCTGACACGATGTGCTCGTTTGCTTCACCAGAGATTTATTCCCTTAAACGTTATTTTCATAATATAATTGTTGAAATAGTCAGTTAAAAATAAATGTATAGATAAATAAAAAATAAAAAAACAGAAAATCAACAAGCCCAATTACAATTCCTACCCTTAAATTTAAGAGAAACCTAAATTTATTGAATACCGGGGTAATCCAACACTTTACAAAGAAAATAAGACTAAAACTATTACTGTACAGCGATTGAATATACCTAACCAATTTCCCAAAAGGCCGTTGTATCTAGAAACTAATATATCTTGAGAAATAAACAATATTCAAGCAACATAGTTTCTTAATTACCAGGGTATGTACTTGCGCTGAATACCAGGTACGAGAACTTTAACATTAATGAGTTGTTGAGAATTCTTTGTCAGAGATTTTAAGGTGTTTTCTTCTTTTTAATCTAAAAATAAAGAAAAGTAATGCGTACTTTCAGAAAAGCATTCGATAGATGCTTTTAAGCCCTACAACTTTTTTCGTAACTTTTTTTTTTCAGAGCTAAAGCGTTTCCCTTTATTAAGGAAAACCCATTCATTCAATTTTTATCTTCTTCACCATCTTCAATCAAGTTTAGATTAACTCTAATTCAGGTTTAATTTTATGTGTAATCATTTTAATATTGTTTCCGATAACAATTTTCGGAAATATAATAATAGACCTTCAACGATTACTTGGACTAGCCAAACGATTTCAGTGTAAGGCATCGTTTCCAAAATATATAGTTCTTTCAAAATAAAGAGTTAAAATGTGGTTAGTCTTATTTCGTCGGACCTATATCTCTCTCTCTCTCTCTCTCTCTCTCTCTCTCTCTCTCTCTCTCTCTCTGGTCGACCAGTGTTTTTGAACCTTTTCGAATATGCGATCTCGTTCCAGGTAAAAATATTCTGGTGACCCCTCCCAGATAAAAATATTCTACCGAGCCCCCCCTCCCCAGGCGAACCGTAAAGAAAATATGTTGTCTAAAAGGAAACAATTTTAATCTTCTTCCTTTCGATACAGCATTCTTTTAAATAATTGAACGAAGTTCTTTTTGTGTATTTTTCTTAATGGAACACCTTTTCCTATTTATACAAGATTTACGACAGAAAAATATATTTTGCTTCGCATTTCAGGTATGTTTCAGACGCGAATTGAGCTCATTAAGAAGGTCCCACGGTATAGAGAATGTGAAAAGAAGTAGACTTTTTTACGTATTTTTCAGAATTACTTTTTGTATAATGTTTTCAGGCTTTGCGTTTATTCATAAATAATTCATTATCTTATAAAACAATCCAAGAGCTATTTAATGTATAATCAATGTTACACAAGCAACTCCGTAATTTTAACGTTAAATAAATTTCAGTTAAGCATAAGTGTTTGCGTTACTGAACCCAGAGTAATTTTCCTTACAAGTACTTCGTCTTGTGACGGAGACCCCCAGAACAACACTTTGCAACCCTCCGTGTGGTGGCGACCCACTGATTGAAAAACACTGTGGTAGGCAATGAAAGTGTCAGTGCGGATTCACATCTAAGTCAGTTCCTTGGCAGGAATACAGAGGAAGCTACTTCCAGTTTGAGATAATAGACAGGGAGCACTAAAATCATACTCTGCAAGTAGAGAATTTGGGCAGAACGAGGTGTGTGTGTCCAGAAAGGTATTAAGCTGTAGCAGATCCAAAGCGGGAAACACAGCCAATTAAAATTCAATTAAGTACCCTATAACAAATGAGATGTTAAAATATTTCAAAGTCTTAAGATATGCCGGCCGCGGTGGCCGAGGGGAATACAGAGGAAGCTACTTCCAGTTTGAGATAATAGACAGGGAGCACTAAAATCATACTCTGCAAGTAGAGAATTTGGGCAGAACGAGGTGTGTGTGTCCAGAAAGGTATTAAGCTGTAGCAGATCCAAAGCGGGAAACACAGCCAATTAAAATTCAATTAAGTACCCTATAACAAATGAGATGTTAAAATATTTCAAAGTCTTAAGATATGCCGGCCGCGGTGGCCGAGGGGACTGAGGCGCTCCAGTCACGGTCTGCACGGCCACTACGGTCGGGGGTTCGAATCCCCCCTCGGGCATAGATATTTGTGCCGTCCTTAGGATTATCTAGTTCATAAGTAGTTTGTAAGTTTAGGGACTGATGACCCCGTAGTTAAGTCCCATAATGTATACAAACATTTGAACATTTTCTTAAGATAAAACACATTGTATGTTTGATGTGCAAACATTGAATACAGAGAAAAATATTACGAGGTTGTGCGGTGCAGTGAATAATCAGTAGTTAGACGAGTAGAGGCTTCAGCGGACAGAGGAAGAGCAAGTGAAAATTCGCTGCATGGAACTAGAACGGGACTGGAGGCTGGAGAGGAGAGGGAGTGGGAGTTTAATTGGTGGCCACCGCCGGCCAGACAAGCCCGCTAATTGCCGTTTTAAATAAAATTAAAACCGCGCGTGGACGCCGTGGGCGCCCGTCTGCCCCCACCACACGAATCCCGACCCCTGCCGCCGCCCACGTCCCACGCGTCGCCCCCGGGGCAGAGCGAGCGTGGAGCGTGCGTACCGTGTCGCCCCCCGGCCGGCAGAAAGGGCGGCGCTCCCCTTTAACGTCTCCATTATTAAGGGCTGCGGGGGCGGCCGGCCCAGCCGCAGGAATGCGCCTCCACTTCCCCCCCCCCCCCCCCCTGCTGGCCGATCGCGATCCCGCTGACACTTTCCTGTTGCGCCTGTTGCCAGTAGCGACTCTGCTTCACTGCGCGATAGCCACCTCTTCAATCTATATCTATAAATGTGAATGTCTGTTCGGTGTACGTTTATCACGTCTGAACCACAAGACACAAAGAGCTAAAAATTTGAACAGTTAATAAGGCCGGTATTACACCATCAAATTATTTGTCAAAGAATTGGACAAAGAAAAATTGGACGTAGTGTAATGGGAACGTCGTCCAATATTTCATCCAATCTAAGGCCTCGGCCTAGATTTGATCAAAGAAATCGCTCGTCTTCTGTTGTTGTTGTTGTTGTTGGATTTTTGAAGGGACTAAACAGCAACGGTTATCAGTCCCTTGTTCCGTTCTGAGAGATGAAAGATTGTGTTAAGCGTTCCTAAGGAAATGCATTAAGAAGACAAAGAGTAAAAATCACAGGTAAATATAAGAAAAGGATACAAGTAAAAACGAAGAAGAAAACATACCACCATTAAATCACATGATAAAAACCAGCTGCGTGAATAAAATCTAAAAACGTTCAACCATAGCAGCATCGTCTCCTAGAATAAAAGAAAGCGCAACTGGCAGATGAAAAGATTGTCGCAAGGCAACTAAAAGTGGACAGTCCACCAGAATGTGGACCACTGTCAAGGGGGCGCCACAGTCATACTGTGTTGCGTCCTCCCGCCGAAGAAGGTGTTCGTATGTCAGCCATGTGTGGCCGATTCGTAGGCGACAGAGAACAACAGATTCCCTACGAGACAACCGCAGTGAGGTCTCCCATGCGACCGTAGAGAGCTTCACTGCATGAAGCTTGTTGGGTTGAGCAGAGTTAGCCCACTCGTAAATCCATAAGCTACGGATCTTCCGATGGAACTCTAGTCGGAGATCGCTCTGTGGAAGACCAATAGCCAATGGACTGGAGGAAGTAGCCTGCTTAGCCAGCTGATCCACACGTTCGTTTGCAGGAATGCCGATGTGGCCTGGGGTCCAAACAAAGACCTCTGTGCGACCAGACCGTACAAGCCTGGAAACAGACTTCTGTACGGATTGCACCAAAGGGTGTTTCGGGAAACACTTGCCAAGGGCTTGCAAGCCACTCAGGGAGTCAGAACAGATGACCAGAGACTCACCAGGGCACGCTCTGAAATGTTCAAGTGCTCGATAGATGGCAACCAATTCCGCAGTGAACACGCTACTCCCACCGGGCAGTGAATGCTGTTCGATAAGCTCACCATGGACATATGCTTATCCAGTACGGCCGTCGACCACGGAACCATCCGTGAACACGACTTCCGCGCCACAGAACGACTCTAAAACCGCCTGAAACTGGCGACGGAGACTCAGTGGCGCTACAGAGGCTTCCGACTCATGAAAGAGACCAAGGAGCAGTGAAAAGTAGGAGGGACTCAAGAGATGACAGGAGGGAACAAACACGGACCGAGATCGGAAGACCAGACCTCGGTCGTTGTCGTGGAGACGCGAGTGTAGCAGCTGGAAAAAGAAGCCTGCGATTCGGATGGTGCGCTATTGCATGAACATGGGCGGCATAGGAGGATAACAGCTGCTGCCGGCGAAATCGCAGGGGAAGGACTCCAACTTCAGCCAGTAGGCTTGCCACTGGACTTGTCCGAAAGGCTCCTGTCACTAAAAGGACGCCACTGTGGAGTACCGGGTCCAAGGCCTGCAATGGCCAGCCGCGGTGGCCGAGGAGACTGAGGCGCTTCAGTCACGGTCTGCACGGCCACTACGGTCGGGGGTTCGAATCCCCCCTCGGGCATGGATATTTTGTGCCGTCCTAGTTTGTAAGTAGTTCATAAGTAGTTTGTAAGTTTAGGGACTGATGACCCCGTAGTTAAGTCCCATAAGCTTAACAAACATTTGAACATTTTTTTTTTTTTTTGCCTGCAATGCAGATGGGGCTGCTGAACCACACACAAAGCTCCCGTAATCTAATCGAGATTGAATCAGCGCCCTGTAGAGCTGCAAAAGGCTTCTGTTTCCTGCAGTGAGAAATGTGACCGCTTGGAGCGCTAGTGGTATACAGCTTCCTTTATTTTATTTGGAGATTAAATACCTGACATTACTTGGACATAACGTTCGTATTCGTAAACATGGCTAGTAGTGGAATGTTTGTGTAGTGTTTTCTAGCAACAACAATTTAAAAAAAAAAAATCAGATGGAGCGTTGTATAACAGGCGACAAGGCCAATTCACACTGTCCGTCACGTCAATTCGTGTAGCCCAATACCTTGCGGCGAAAGTGAAGTCGAGTTACAGTCCGTGATGTAAAAAAAGTCATTATATACTATCGGAATTGAAGAAGTAATACCCCTAAATCTTATTTACGGCCGAAACAGATTTTATAATGTATGATTTTGATAACTTGGTGTGCTAAGTGCTGTTTGCAAGCGAATCTATGTACATACAAATACGTCAGCCAATTTTTTGCAAGAAAATAAATAGAGCCTATTTACTTTATCAGCAATGTTTCCCCCCTTACATTGTTACTAACGGTCATAAACAATTTAGATTATCCTCTTTGTCGCTGCTCACATTTTCCTTTTAAAACGTTATTTAACGAAACTTGCTTTATCAACTTAACAATCCTATTCGTGTACACTGTTTGAGTCAGCCTTGCTAACTGTGAAGGATGAAGAGCGACAAAATAATTAGCAGTGAACGGCCTGGCTGTACTGCCGACGGAATAAAAAAAGAAAATCCTCCCGGTCCCGTAACAAATTATATTTATCTCGCTCTGACACCCACGGTTTCATCCGAGTGTGTTTCCTTTTCTTTTTTCCCTCCTCCTCTTCTAAATGCAGACACAGCGCAACTGTAGTATAAACAACAGCTGAGCATTACACCGCCATTTTGAAGCAAATTTGACAAAATATTGGATGATAGTGTAATTCCCCCTTTTGCGATTCATCCAATGTCTTTGTCAAACAATATGACCAATATTTCACTCAATTTTTTCGTCCAATTCTTTGTCCAATAATTTGATAGTGTAATACCGGCCTAATGTCTACCCGAGGAAGGCTTTAAGCGCGGTTTTATGGCGATCGGATAGCTATTTATCTACATATATCAATGAGAAAGTCTGTTCGGTCTACGCTTATCACGACACGACGCAGAGACTTAAATATTTGTAGAGTTACTAATTTACACCTGAGGAAGATTTTAGGCACAGTTTTATAGCGATCTGATAGATCTTTAGTATTTAGAAGAATATAACGCGAAATGCGGAACAATAATGCTTTGAAAATTATATTTACTCTTTGAAAATGGTTTTATTGGTTGCATTATTGCCTTGCGGTTGATAATGATAAAAGGGTGGAATTTATTGGGATGGAAAGTTATCGATGTATATAAAATTCTACGTGTGTGTGTGTGTGTGTGTGTGTGTGTGTGTGTGTGTGTGTGTGTGTGTGTGTGTGTTAATATTTCGGTCTGCAGCGAAAACTACAGAATGGTCTGTGTGTAAATGTCCAAAGTCTCCCGTTGTACACCATAGCAGTTCCATGCGGATAGCTATAAGGGGGTGGAAGATATGGTGGTTGAAAGTCGTCAAATGAATAAAAAAAATCGAAATGAAGGGCAGCGATGACGTTTGCGACTCTTTAGCATGGAGGTTACATACAGCGAAACGTGATGCCACAGACAATATCTTTGGTCTATGCGTGCTACAATGTCATCAGCTCTTTCTCTGAAAGGATAAGCATACGATTAAGGAAATATAACAATAAATAAATAAAGCAGTAAAAAAGAAATTTCTTTTAATACATCTCTTTAAAAAAATCGATTTGACGTTTCGCGCATTACAGCAAGTGATCGATCTGTGATTTTATTACTATCATTATTGTTGAATTTCGTGATTGGATTCTTCGAAACGAGTGCATTTTTAGTGTGATTTCTTATTTATTATATATTCTCTGATAAATGTAACATGTTTTTAGAAAAAAAGGAGATGGACAGAGAGAGAGAGAGGATAGGAAAAGTATTAACTCAAGGCTCGAGTAAATAAATAAATACCTGGGCAACGCCGGGTTTTGAAAAATGTTCAAATGTTTGTAGAACTTATGAGACTTACCTAAGGGGTCATCAGTCCCTGAGCTTACAAACTACTTATGAACTACCTAAGACTAAGGGTGGCACAAATATCCATGCCCGAGGTGGGATTCGAACCCCCGACCGTTGTGGCCGTGCAAACCGTGACTGGAGCTGCTCAGTCCCCTCGGCCACCGCGGCCGGCGCCGGGTTTTCAGATAATTATGAATATCCTGTGATGTTTTCTCTCATCATACCTTGTATGTTAGCTTAAAGTAATTTGTACGGAACTGCTCGGCCACATTTAATTTTATAAATTCCGAGCGGATCAAGCAACGAGTAATATATACCACTGCCCGAATAATGTACGAGGCGCGTCAAGAAAGTAAGTTCCGTTTGGTAATAAAATGAAATTGTACACAGGTAATGAAGAAATTTTTATTGCACAAAATTCTACAACTCTTAAACTACGTTTCCACATAACTGCCGAAATTTTTCAGGCATTTGTCATAGCGTGGATCTTGTTTTGTATACCTTCTTCATAGAAATCTGCCACCTGTAACCATGCATCAGTGGTCGTGAAATTTGGGGGAAGTCCATAGCGAGAGGACTAATAGTAAACCGACGGTTTTCCTGGATCTTGTTATCAATCTCGTGAACCAGCTCTTCTGTAACCAAAGGTGGACGCCCACTTCGTTCATCATCTTGCACATCACTACGCCCGTCATTGAACTGTCGGGCCCATCTTGTCACCATCGCATCACTCATCGCATTTGGTCCGTAAACATCGCAAATTTGCCGATAAATTTAACTTGGTTGCACTTTCCTGGCATTCAGAAACCGAATCACCGACCTGATTTCACAGGCGGCGGGATTTTCAGTCAACACCGACATTTCAAACAAGCACAACAAAGTGTACGTAATTGACAGCGATCTCCAAATGGCGCACGTTCTTCTCCTGGATACACACGTCTACAGCGCATGTGCGGAACTGCAATCGCAGCACTGCAGCAGAGATAAATTGAAACGGAACTTACTTTCTGGACGTGCCAAGTATACATATACACCTGAAAATATGAAGTCGATTTTGATCAGAAGACGGCAGATGCCACCTGGCGGACACTAAATGCATTGTTCAAACAACTGACGGGTATGCTGCCGTCAGACGTTGTCGCGACAACCGCCGATATTCTGACAGGAGGACACCCTGCTATTCTCAAGGCACAACTGCAATCAATGGAGCAATTTTCAAGCGAATTTAATACATCGATTTGCAAAGGGTAAACAAGGAAGATAACACACATAAGATGACCAAACATCAAAAATATCGATAGTGACCATTAATCAACAGGTGAGCCATCATTAATTTTGTCCCTCTGTTTTTTTTAGAGGGACAAAATTAATGCGGCATCTCCTGTTGATTAATAGTCACTATTGATATTTTTGATGTTTGGTCATCTTTGGTTGTGTGGACTCTGCAGTGACTTGTACTGTGTGTGTTATCTTCCTTGTTTACCCGTTGCAAACCGAGGTATTAAATACGTTTGCACATTGCTTCATTGAGTGCAGTTGTGCCTTGAGAATGGCAGGGTATCCTCCTGTCCAAATATCGGCGGTTGTCGACGACGTCTATCGACAGAATACCTGTAAGTTGTTGGAACATTCATTACGCCGGGAAAAGTTAAGGTTTCACAGTAGATGCATTGCAACGTCGCTGGTAACAGATGTCGGAATGACGTATCTGTTAAGGGTTTATTTAATTTTTTTTTTTTTTTTTTTTTTTTTTTACAGGAGACTAAACTGCTAAGTATCAGTCTTCTGACGTAGCTGCCAGATCACCCTTTCTGTGTACCCTTTAATAGGGAATGTTTGTTCAAATGTTTTTATAGCTTATGGGACTTAGCTACGGGGTCATCAGTCAAAAAAATGTTCAAATGTTTGTTAAGCTTATGGGACTTAACTACGAGGTCATCAGTCCCTAAACTTACAAACTACTTATGAACTAGCTAACACTAAGGACGGCACAGATATCCATGTCCGAGGAAGAATTCAAGCCCCCGACGGTAGGGGCTGTGCAGACCGTGACTGGCGCGCCGCAGTCCCCTCGGCCACCGCTGCCGGAGAACGTTTATAGCCATACGTTACACTCTGATGTAGTGTGGATCAAACAGGCACCGTGCCATAGAGACGCATTCCTGCTGTGTCAGTTCTGCAACTGTACTGGTTGAAGTAGTTTCTTCAACATATTCACACACGTAGACGTCCAAGAAGCAGCAGTGGCAGATGGTGCAGATGCGACTCCGTCACTGTGTTCCCCCGCCAGTCACCTCTCCACCCTCCGTATTCTCTCCCCAGGCAACTTCCGTACCCTCCACCTTCGGGATAATGCCTTCCGCCTGGACATTTATCCTTCATACCAGCTGTGCTCCTCCACATCCTTCCCTCCTCCTATCACTTCTTAAGGTCCACGTCCCTCCCGTCCAACGAACTCCTTCTCTCCACCCGTCCCTTTCGCATCCCTTCCTTCTCGCAATCTTCGTGGCGTCCTGGTACATGCTGCCTCGCTTTTCTCCCCTCAACCCTGTGGCCTCTCCTCGTTTCCCTCCCCTCGCTTCTCCTCCCTCCTCCTCCTCACACCTCCTGCCCTAGCTCTCCTCTCTATCATTCGTGGCCATCCTGTTGCTCTAGTGCTATGTTCACGTGGTTTTAACACCGAACTGCCAAACTGCAGCCGACGCCGTTTGTGTTTTAAAATGACGATATTTTTTCACCACCCCCACAATCCTTTCTCCCCTCCCTCTCTCTCCTCCCACCTCATCATCTTCAGCGTTTTAGTGAGAGATTCGTGAATTTGGTGTCTTCCCAGTTTGGTGTTTGATTTTAGTAATAGTGATTGGCCAACCCGCAGGCGACACCTTGGGTTCCTTTTAGATGTCTTATGAGCTACAATGCCTTCGAGTCTATATTATTTATTTTTAATCTTCATTTTAGCCGTATCCATGGAACAAGACTGAATCTGTTCTACATTTTAACTCGTGTAATGTTTTCTTCAACTCTGTCATCATGTATATTTTAATTAACTTCTAATTTTATCACCTTTACTTTCTTTGTGCACTCTTTTTTGTTATTGTGTGTCTCTCGGCAGAAGAGCACTTGCATGCCCTGACAGCCTGCCCCGTTAAAAAAAAATAAAAGTCGTAGAGAAGCAACAGCATAGAACAGAGTTTGTGAGCACAAAAGTGTCTATCGAATTCTTGCAAACCGGTTACTAGCTCACAAAATCGACGTGTACGGCTAGACTGGTGCCGTAAAGAGGATCACTCAGGCTGGCGTACTTTGGCCTTCAGCGACAAAAGGAGATTCTGATTGCACGCAAGTGCCTTTCGTTTTCGCGTACATAGCTGTCTCGTGCATTGCGTTCAAACTAACTTTTTTTTTTATTCGTGTCAGAGGCACCCTAAAGTACATGAAAGGAACCTGCCAGCAGATTGTGCTGTTAAGCTAGCATCACATTCGGGCGTCCCCTGGGCAACGGTTTTCTCTTGCCGGCCAATCCTTTCAGATCCAGAGACATCAAGGCATAGCTAGTGTAGTGACTAATCAACATAGGACCTTTTCAGGTTCAATCATGACTATTATCTCTGTCCATATCGAGGGCTTGTCCTCATTCAAAGAGTAACTGCTAAAAGATCTATGTAAGAAAAATAAATGTGATGTCCTCTATATCCAAGAAATTCAAACAAACTGACGATAAGCCACATCTCTCGTTTACCGTTGGTGTTTATGGAGGGAACTTAAACAAGCATTAGGTACGTGGAGAATGTTATAAGACGCATTCATTTGTTCATTTGTCATTCTCGCAGCAGGAAGATGTTATGTTTTGCAACTACTTAATGTTCACCCACAAACTTACCTGTGGAATTTACCGTACTCTGCGAAGTGTACTGCAACTTTCCTGACGCGGCGGAATAGCCGTGCGCACTGAGTCGCCGTGCTGTGGTGCGCGCTGCAGTCCGACGTCGGAGGTTCGAGTCCTTTCTCGGGGAATGAGTGCATGTGTTGTCCCTAGGTTAGTTTATCTTAGTTTAAGTTGTTTGTAAGCTAGGGACTAATAACCAAGCAGATAAGTCCCATAGATTTACAAATATTTGAACATTACTAAATAAGTCATAAGGCGACAACTTCTAAATAGGCCTCCTCATTCACTATTACCTAAACCGACGCTGTTGAAGAAAACAAAACAACATTTTGTTATGTAAGTTATTTTCGTCTGAATTGTATATAAGGTGAACGAAAATGTAAGCCAAACTATTTGTGTAATGGTTTACAACTGGGGTCTAACGGCCAAATATGCCACACGGAATTATCAACGTAGATTGAAACGATTATGTGAAAGAAAGAACAAATAGAAGAAATATATTCACAGAACAGCAAATTTTCTTTTCTTTGTTGCAGTCGGTTTCAATGATATAGTGTACATGTTTGTTTACCTGTTAGTTGTGTTAAAAAATTATGTAAAATCGTAATTATTTTTGTTTCTACATTAAACTACCACTTGTCTTTATGTATATGATATTTATTCATCATTTTCTCGATTTGCAGCTCTTGTTGCCGTGTTTGCAGAAATACGTTTCTGGGTATGAGGTCCGCCTGATATGCAAAACACTGATTTATTATACACCCAAAGTTGTTTCAGCACTTCTGTGCCATCATCAGTGGGTTTCCCATTTATTTAGTGATGTGAAAACAAATATAATGTATTTGTTTTCGAAACATTAAATAAATGGAAAATAAAAAGTATTTGTTTTCACAGCACTAAATAAATGGAAAACCCACTGATGATGGCACAGAATTGCTGAAACTAGTTTGGCTGTATAATAAACCAGTGTTTTACATATCAGGCGGACCTCATACCCAGAAATGTAGGATATTACTTACCTTACTTCCCAGATGTCATACGCCCATTTAGCTGCACGGCTTAAACACTAGATCCTGATTTTGGAGTTGTAACGCTTACGGCTTACGGCTGGAATCCGCTTGTTGGATAACATGAGCCGGTGTGGAGGTCTGTGGGAGGATGGTTTTGAGGTGGTTTCCAACCTCCCTCCACTGATTCATACCGTTTCCAATAATCTGAGTGTTACACTATGTCGGTATAACTGAGCAAACAAATCCATTTTCACACACTCGACAATTTATAAACATTCGGTTTAGGCGGGAAGGAGAGGGATAGTCGCCAGTAAACAAACCGTAAATTAAGCATCTGGTTAAAAGCGGGGGGAGGTGGGGGAGGAATTTTTGGCAATGGGGAACTAACGACTGGGCGGTGATATGGATCACTGCGCGAGAGGTGGGGTAAAGACTCACTGTGGATTTCCTCGACAAATTGAATTCAATTCGGACTGTTAGCTTCATTGTCTTCTCTAAGATTTTGATAGTGACAGACAGCGAAGCATATAGTGATAAATGAAGGATAACGTAATACATCCCTGATATACAGACATCACCTGCGTGCCAGATACTAGAGGAAACAAGACAAATAGAACTGAACATGATGAAATCATCAAACAACTTATACTTTTAAACGTATTTATCACAACAAGATGATCGAGTATTCAGATTGATGATGGATGGATAGGAGTTTGGATTTTAAATATTTTCGTGCAGTGTTGCATTTCATCTCTACAGCAGTAGAGGAGACTTGGTTTCATTTTCACTTCGGTAATTCATAACTGAACACAAACGTGTTTCCTGCCTAACCTAGTTCATTTATATTGTGACTTTGAAAGAAGCTTGCAATTCTCTTAACAAAAATCTGGCTCAGATAGCCAAGTGAAAGAAACGTATCTTTACTATTTTTCTTAATGGAACTGCACATAATTAATTGACAATCCCCAACTATGGATCTTACTTAACAGTTTAAATGGTGGTAACGGAAACGCGGATTACTTTTCTCTCCTTGAGAAGGGAGCAAGCAAAATATTTGATCTAACTACACAACATTTATAAAATATATAGTGTGGGACAATTTAAATTAAGACAAAGGGTTAACGTTAAACAAGGCGTAAATAAAAAGGGGGAGAGACCGATTTATATATAATAAACACACACCTTACAAAAGAAGCCACATTTAAATAAGATTATATGGCCCTAATACTGTCTACCAGCAAAAATAGTACAAGCGTAATTAATACTGATTATTTTTCAGAGGGAAGAAGGGAGGAATTTATACATATTCTCACATAGATACATGCGCCAAGCCTTGCAGGTACTTACCAGCACAGAACACAAAACAACAGCAACGCCTGCAGCAGGACTCGGTACGGAACAGTAGCTTCACTCGGGCACCAATAAAAGAAAAAATTTGTGCCCTAGTGTATCAGCGGCAACAAACGCACGTGATAGAAGACCACGTGACGTGCGTTACAGTCGTGAAGTTTCCAGAGAAATTCAAGATATCGATTAAATAAGAAAATTCGCTAAATAATACTTTAAAAAACGGGCATTACGTTGTTCATTTTGCACAGGGGGAAGAGACCTACTGAATGTTAAAGTTTTCAGGTCAAAACAACACTCTACAGGGTCGGATTTAAGAATCAAAAAAAAAAAAAAAAAAAAAAAAAAAAAACTTTTAGCACAAATAAAACCGCGAGATCGGTCGTTCAACCATTCGTTCTACTCAGGGGAATTATATGTAGTTAATAAGCGAGATTAAAGAATCCAACAGTACTTCGTGGGGTTGGGTTGGAAAAGGTAAAAATTACAATTTCGAACAAAATAAAAACGTGAGATATGGCAGTAACGATTCATTCTTCTCACTGGACGAAGAGATATTAACAGGAATGACTACGATATAGAACTCTCTATTTGCCATACAAGTGGGGCAGCGAGTACGGAAGTAGAAGGTTAGAAGTACCAAAGTCCGGGGAATATTATCACGTTACACGTACTAGAAATCACAACATCTAAACAAGGTTATAGTTAACAGGCATAGGGTGATGGAATAAGCTGAGGGCTTTATCTCATACCGTCTACGTTTTCTATGGACAAAGGGCAGACACCAGAAGTATCGAAAAGTACCCAAAAAAAGTCAAATTTACCGTCCCAATGAACAAGAATAACATTTAAAGCTTTTAAACGTAGGAAATAAGGACTCTAAAGTCAGGGAGAGCAAGCATTCTGTTAACGAACACCAGAGATGCCGTGAAATAAAACTTCGGTAACATCATCATGAATTTAGCAATCCAGAACAGAATTAAATAAAATCTCACCGCTAAGCATGGCAGTGATGTTATAGCGAGAAGTATAGACGCGAATGAGCATTTTCAACTTACAATCGTATCCCAACAAGGTTTAGCCACATGCTCAGAACAGAGGCAACACAAAAAATCAACTTATCCCGCCAAAGACCAGCCAACGACTCCTGGCCGCCCTCGTGGTCGCTACTCTGCTGCACCCTAAAGTGAAGGGGAAACCTCTCCAAAGAGTTTGACCTACTCAGGTAGGCAAACTTAACGTGCACACCGCACAAGGGAAGTAAATGGGAACCTTCACTAAGCATCTTTGCGAAAGATTTGTCTCTGGCTGGGAGTTGGGAGAACTTGACCACCACTAGAGGCGACTGCTGCCATACTGTTTGAATCAGCAGACTAGAAAAGCAGCGAGGTGCGGCTAACGCTTCTTTGAACTGTTTTGTACACAAATCCCATTCATTTTGCGCAAGCGAGGTCAGTGGTAACGTATCATAGCATATGCCATTACATAGACATTTAAAAGTTATGAAACCCAAAACAATTATTCCATATTTTAAACAAAAAAAAAATATCTTGTACATCTGATACCTCGCATAGTGCGAATGGAGCGTCTCGCTACACTCAAAAAATTGTCTGAAACCCATCAACATTTATTTACTGGGAATATAATAAATGGAACACGCTATATGGACGTGTTTCAAATTGTATTCTCTACACTGGGATTGCGAGCTATTATAAATGCATCACGGGGACGTGAGTTGTTTAGCAGTCTACATGTTAGCATCGGAAGGTTAATAATCCGTTCAATTTGAGATTATAAAGCAATTTTAGTTTGGTGTATGGTTCATACAACTCCCTACATAAAACATAGCAATTACTACACTGAAAGTCGTTAGTACTTATTTCTGTTTCACATTTAAAGCATCACACTTTAGGAGTAAATTACTCTACCCCTAGATGAACAAAGATAACTAAAAATAGAGTCAGCACCACGTTATAATATGATTGCAACTCAGATGCTGCGGTACCAGACCTCTGTTAACCTAGTGGAATGCGGTAAACCACCTGTGAACCACATCCATGTACACTGGCACGCAGCGCCATATCGCTAATACGTGGAGTGTTCAAATGTTTGTATAGTCTATGGGACTTAACTACGGGGTCATCAGTCCCTAAACTTACAAACTACTTATGAACTACTTACGAACTAGGACGGCACAAATATCCATGCCCGAGGGGGGATTCGAACCCCCGACCGTAGTGGCCGTGCAGACCGTGACTGAAGCACCTTAGTCCCCTCGGCCACCGCGGCCGGCAATACGTCGATTGTATTTGTACTACAGCCAGCATGTTTCCTCACCATCGTATGCGGCACATTAAGACACAAAGTTAACCGGGCGGTCTGTCTTCCGAAGATTATTCTATGAAAATCATTTCCCGAATTTGGAACAATTATGTTCGACAGTCTATCACAGTCATTTACTACCAAAACAAACTGCATCAACACTATAAATGCACACCATTTCTATTTACTGAAACTCTTCCGCCAAAAAAGTCAATTTGTACAAACAGTCCCACCAAATCTAATTTGGGCTTCTTACTACAAAGAAGAGCACAGATGTGACACTGAAACCACTTCTTCAATAAGTTATAGAATGAATTCTAATAAAATGCTTCGACAGTACTTCAGATATGTAGAATATAAATAAGTTTGCAGTAACTAATTTGTATTAACGTACATATCTATACCACATATAATTGTAAGGTTCTTATTTTACGATTGCCTGAACATCATTGGACTACTGAACGACTGAATGATTGAAAGACAGTAAGTCGAACTTCACAATTATACTTGTCAATGCCTAACCTACAATTCAATGTATTTTTTTGACCTTGCTGACAATAACTTACTAGCACCTTTTTCTCCCCAAATTTAATTTCAAATTTTATCTTTTTTTAACGCCTATAAACCTTGAAACGTCTTCTTCCTTTCCTTTCCAGCAGAAATTATACAAGTTATTATAAAAAAGACTTTTTTTACTATTGATGCCAATCATTTTTTAAAATTCTTGGAAAACGGTATTAAATGACAACATTATAATCTTTATTTTTGAGCAACTGTATCTGATATGAGACGTTGTCTGGAGGATTACATTACGTTTGAAAATAATTATATCTACATTTGTAATCTATAAAAATAAATAAAAATAAATATTTTTTTCACGTTTTTCATATATTTAACATATTTGACAGGTATCGTCAAACGCAATGCGTTGGTACCGCTAATTCATTTCGCCCCATAGTTTTACCGAAATTCTTCAGACAGTTGTAATTACACCACTGTCAGGTATTTCGAAAAATAAAACAAGTCTCGTCACAGTAATACTTGTCAAAACTAGTTGATGCAGTGCACAATAATAATAAAAGAACGATTATACTTCTTGAGGGAATAAACATGTTCAAATTCTTGTAAATATATCGGACCAAACTGCGTGGTCATCAGTCCGTAGCTTACAAACTACTTAAACTAAGGTAAACTAACCTAAGGACAAACACACACACACCCATGCCCCAGGGAGGACTCGAACCTACACGGCGAGCAACCGCGCGCTCCGCAGCGAGACGCCATAGACCGCTCGGCTACTCAACCGCGGCGGAATAAACATAAAATTGTAACGTGACCCAAGTTAATTAAACATTATGAAAATACAGATAGCAAATACAAAATAATTAGCGTTATTTAATAGCGTTCCCGGGTATGTATTTATTCCGTTTTTGGTTTTATTCAACACTATTTAATTGAAATCGGTCCATTGGTTTTGAGTTTATGTGGATCATTTCCGTATGATGTGTGAGGTTTTAGTGAATTTCGTAAATTATGAGGTCGCATCCTCCGAAGTGTGTGTCATAGGTAGTTGTTATCTTCACAATGATACTAAGTACCATGTGTACCAAGTTTGGTTGAAATCGGACCAGTAGTTTAGCAGGTGGTGTACGTATACACAGACGCAACTCTTATTTTAAAATGTAATTCTTCCTGTCCTTTTGTCTCTTTTGTTCATCTAGGGGTAGACTAAATATTCTTGAGGGGCGTTGCTTCAGTTGTGAAATAGAAATAAGTACTATCGATTTATCAGCACTGTAATAATTACTATGTTGGATGTAGGTGCATTCACAAATCATATAGGCGAAGGTCGGGTTAGCGGACGAGGAGTATAAGCTGACGAATTTTGAATTTCTCCGATAAATCTCCAGATTCGTGCACTATGGTAGCGCGCTCTGCAGTCGTGTCTCTTGAAATAGAACTTCTCCGTCATTTTGGTTTGTTGAAAACAGAGACTAGGAAGTGGATACTGTTTTTGTTAAAATTTTTCCTGCGATTTAAACAACTTTCATGCAAGTAATACTTTTGTATTAGTGAATATCAGTTGATTCATCTTAAACCTTGAGGGTTTACTGATGATTTAATAACGGTTTAATGAATTTATTATGTAACACTGTGTATATGTATAAGTCTGAATCCAAAACATCGACTGCGGTTAGGATGACGAATTTTGCAGTTCATAAGGAAGACAGGGTGACAGAAATGGAGCAAGAAATCATTGAAAGAGAGAATGTAGCGTGTAAGAAATGGTAAGTTTGTTAAAGGCGCCGCTAGCGAAGTTCAACATCCTTGAACCTACTTTAGGTCACTACCTACAACAAACATGTTGATCAAGTAGGCTGTGCTCAATATACGGGTTTAAATTACAGAGATGCAAAGGAGAAATTTTAAGTGTGTGTCTCTTTTGACAAGTAGATAAATATCAATAAAAGTCTTTTTATCTTAATAAAATGTTCGTAATCTTACCCTACCTGTAGGGCAAGTCGAAGAATGGTAGCCTACTGTCACTAACAAAAACAGGTCTAGCTAAAAATTCTTCAGTCTTAGCAAACGTTTAAGTGCTTTATTACAAAGAAGATACATTAAGCAATCATTTTCGCATAAATAATGTATCTGATTTCAACGTAAGAGCCAGAAAAAATATAACAAACGTTAATGTCGCCATCTTACCCGACTTTTCCCTACCCACGCAGTTGCTTTAGAACCTTACATTCGAGGCGCGTCCAGAAAGTAAGTTCCGTTTGGTTAAAAAATGAAATTGTACACAGATACAGAAGAAATTATTATTGCACAAAATTAGACAACTCTTAAACTACTTTTCCACATAACTACCGAAATTTTGTACGCACTTGAAAGAGTGTGCCACAAGTAGTCTGCATTCATCCTTCACAGAAGGTTGCCGCCTGTGTATTCAATCATGGGGTAACAGCTCTTTATCATCGTTGAAGTATTGACCACCAAGGACAATATTTTAGGTGTAAGAAGGGCTGAAAGTTGCTAGGAGAGAGGTCCGAGCTGTTTGGAGGGTGATTAAATAGGTCCCATTGAAATTTCCGTAACAATTGTTTGGTCACATTCGGTGTGTGAGGTCAGGTATTATCGTGAAAAAAATCTTTTGACAGTAATCCTCTTCTTACAACTGAAAGCCACGGTGGAGTAGCCGAGCGGTCTAAAGCACCTCGCTGCGGAGCGCGCGGTTGCTCGCCGTGGAGGTTCGAGTCCTCCCTGGGGCATGGGTGTGTGTGTTGTCCTTAGGTTAGTTTACCTAGGATTAAGTAGTTTGTAAGCTACGGACTGATGACTACGCAGTCTGGTCCGATATATTTACAAACATTTGAACATTTTTTTACACCTGAAATCTGTCCTTGGTGGACAACACTTCAACGATGATGTCAAGCTGAAAGAACATGTTACCACATGGTTGAATACACAGGCGGCAACATTCTATGAAAAAGAAACACAAAATCTTGTGCCATGCTATGACAATTGCCTACAAAATTTCGGAAGCTATGTAAAAATGTAGTTTAACAATTGTAGATTTTTGTACAATATATATATATATATATATATATATATATATATATATATATATATATATATATATATATATAAAGTTTTTTGTTTTGGATGTGTACCCGTTCGTTTTATATAACCAAACAGAACTTAATTTCTGCACGCGCCTCGTATATCTCTTTCATCTTGCTTCACTACTCCTTTTGCTGCAAAAATGTGCAGCCGGCCGCGGTGGCCGAGGGGACTGAGGCGCTTCAGTCACGGTCTGCACGGTCTTGGGTTCGAATCCCCCCTCGGGCATGGATATTTGTGCCGTCCTAGTTCGTAAGTAGTTCATAAGTAGTTTGTAAGTTTAGGGACTGATGACCCCATAGTTAAGTCCCATAGACTATACAAACATTTGAACATTTGAAAAATGTGCAACACAACTAAACAACTGTTTCTGATTATGCATTTTCCCCTCGTAGTGCATGAAAGATTAAACAAAAGGAAAGAAACTGACGAGCGACCTCTTCGCAGCCTACACAACTACGTTTATTTCCGGAGCTGCTGTCTTAAGAGGCGACAGGTCTCGGGTAGAAGCAGATCTGGCAGTAATTACGGCTCCGTGACGTCAGGGCCTGGCGCCTGGAGTGAAACTGTTGGCGGCTGGAGCTGCTGGAAGCTCGCGCTCGGCGTCGCTGCCTCTGGCGCCCCTTTTAAAATTATCTTCGCATTTGTCGCGCGCTGTCCTCAATTACGCGAGCGTTAACTCGGCGCTCCCCGGCACCTGGCCGACAAATATCTCGCTGTACTCCTCCCCCTCCTCCCCTCCCTCCCTCCCACCGGGCCGCCATTTGCATGTGGCGCCCCCGGCGTCGGGACAAAGTGCGTTTTAAGTCGGGCCGCGCAGCCAGCAGCTAGCAGCCGCTGTGAGCACCAGCTGCAGGGTGCCAGGGTACTCGCTGCTACTCCGTCTGTGCATGAGCGCTGCTGTTCCGTCACACCTACCTCCACATATTCACCCTCGAGGCCATTTTGCCCTCCGAAGTGGAGGGCACTCCATTGCGATACTACTACCTCCCTATCCTGTGTAAATTAAAATGAAGTGAGGTCTTGCTCCGTTGGATGCTTTTATAAGGTTATGGAGCGAGTATTAGGCTCTCTAGATTCAAATCCTTGCAGGGTCGCCAAATCTGACTGTGCAATAGAAATATTCAATTAGAATGACTTGTAAAGTACGAGGCGCGTCCAGAAAGTAAGTTCCGTTTGGTAATAAAATGAAATTGTACACAGATACAGAAGAAATTTTTATTTCACAAAATTCTACAACTCTTAAACTACTTTTCCACATAATTGCTGAAATTTTGCAGGCATTTGTCATAGCATGGCGCCAGATTTTGTATACCTTCTTCATAGAAATCTGCCGCCTGTGTCTTCAGTCAGTTGGAAAGATTTTGTTTCAGCTCGTCGTCATTGGTGAAGTGATGAAAGCCAAGGAAAGAATTGAGATGATCTGGATCTTGTCATCAATCGCGTGAAGCAGTTCTTCTTTATCCAAAGGTGGAGGCCCACTTCGTTCTTCATCGTGCTCATCACTACGCCCGCCATTGAACTGTCGGACCCATCTTCTCACCGCATTTGGTCCGTAAATATCGCAAATTTGCCGATAAATTTCACTTGGTTTCACCGACCTGATTTCACAGGCGGCGAGATTTTCAATCAACGACGACATTTCAAACAAGCACAACAAAGCGTACGTATCTGATAGCGATCTCCAAATGGCGCACGTTCTTCTCCTTGATACACATAGTCTACAGCGCATGTGCGGAACTGCAGTCGCAGCGCTGCAGCGGAGATAAATTGAAACGGAACTTACTTTCTGAACGCGCCTCGTATATGTAAAATAACTTATGGGATCTACTGTGGAAAGGTTTGTGTCGGTGCCTTAATAGTGGTTGTAAAAGCTGGTAATCAACTGAGACGGGCATTAAAAATGATCGCAAATGTTGCCAAATGCAGATACATTTCTCCTTCAGACATATGAAATTAATAATATTGTAATCTGAAGATATTTCTGTTTGTATATCACTAACAATTTGTTTCAGTAAATGTCTCCATGAAAGAATTATGGTTCGCTTAATAGCAATGTTACGTTGTAGAAACAGAGGTCTGCTATGCACGCATCATTAAAAAGTCCAGTGATAGCAGATCACAGTAAATGTACTCGTGTTTTTCCTTTTTATGAAATATTTTCTTTATAGTTTGATTCACTTCTGATGACCATGCTATCGATTAGGCGTTACACCATATTTTCCTTATCTTTCCTTAAACTCTGGCCCTGTGAAACACATACAAAAATGTTCAGATGTTTGTAAATCTATCGCACTCAACTGTGAGGTCATTAGTCCGTAGCTAACAAACTATTTAAACTAAGGTACACTAACCTAAGGACAACACAAACACTCATGCCCGAGGGGGACTCGAACCCCCGACGGCGAACGTCCGCCGCACCGCAGAACGGCGCCCTAGTACGCACGGCTAATCCGCCGCGGCGATACAAATACACATAACGATTCTATGTACCGCAGAAACACCAAGAAAAATATATCAAGAAATATTAGAGTAGCCAAACAATGGGTGTGAACATAAATTGACAAGCTGTTTTCAGTTACAAACAATATTTGCGTCTGCTCTCTCGGATATGCGTAAGTGCCCTGTCTGTTCGGAAAACTCTCACCCAAAATAATCGCAGTAAGCAGCAGTGAAATGAAATTTTGTGTTATGAAAATTTTAGCGTCAGTAGAGCAGTGAGGTGCAATACGGTGATAAATGGAAGTTAGTCTTCAAAGTGACGAACATTTTTTTTCAAATATTTTCCAAACTTTCTGATCTGTTATTATCAAGGTGCAAGTATGTCAAACTCGTGATAAGGAAAGGCAAAGATATTCTAGTAAAAAAAGTTATTTTTATTGTCCCAATAGAAATAAAAAAACATTATTACTGATGAATGAAGAAATCAGATTCATAATTATGAAATCGTTTTGAATTAACCCTTCACTGTGCAGTCTATATCTGGATACTAACTCCAAAATCCAATAGTAAATAACAGAAAGCTTCTTACCTCTATTGAAATCCTAGTAAGACATCTCTCTTAATATTCAAGTTATGAATAATATTTCATTATGGTCCCAAAAAGAAAACTTTGCCTATTTTTGTAACTCAATTTCAGTATCCATTATTCCACCGACAAAGTAAATCCACTATATGAGGACTCAACAGACCATCAGTATCGGCCATTACTGACTTTACAATCTCAGCGCCACTCTAAGATTCATCCTTTAACGTAACTACAACTCTACTCTGCCTAATAGTTTTGTTATTGCCAAAGAAGCTCAACGGAATTTGAAAATGTGGCAATAACGGCATCCAAAATTGTCCTGTACCCTTATAAGTCCTAAAGGATAAAATTTTACGAATCACTTACAAGACACCCTTGCTGCCTTGGGACGTTTTAGATTGCTAAAGCAAGCACACACTAGGCCAATGAAAATAAACTAACTACAGCCAATCGACTCAGCTGAACGTTGATCTCCAAAAATTTGGCATTCAGCTGTTGATGTATATCACACCAAGGTGTTTGGGCCAAGCGATTCCCCTTTGTAGAACGCAGTCGTCTGTCATGCCTTGTCAACGTTGCTCCAATTTGTTATTGTGTAGCATTTTAATTACAATTTACCATGTGATATTACAGATACAGGGGGAAGCTGATTGTTTCCATGTGAAAGGCGGGTTTTGCTATGCTGTTGGGTTCCCCAGTCGGCTGGCAACCGGTTTGGACCTAGAAAATGGGATACAGCAGGTAGTCAGGGTTTCCCTAATGTGCTCGGAAACAGGAAGCGACTGTCTTGACTGAGCGAGGGCGGCTATTCCACATTGCAACTGAAATACAATATAGCCACAAACATTATTCTAAAAATCCATAAAAAATCCGCGAATGATTATACGCCAAATATAATTATGTGAATGGAGACTTGAGAGAATCAAACGCTGTAAGTACAATTTCAATATCCCTTACAGATAAAAAGCTGATAAATCTAAGTAGTATAATAATATTATTGTTATAAGACTTATATTTACAATTATTGATATGTAGTGTTTATCAGTAACAGATTAAGAAGCAAATGGACAGCACTGCACCACGCTAACTATCTTAAAAGACGTACCACGTTATTTCCGTATTCCTTTAATAAACGTTGTTTTACTCTCTTGACCTGATTTTCGTTCAGGTAATAATATTCTTGTGTGAGGACATAGATTCCACCACAGAAACACAAACCATGAACCCAGCAAAGCGCATTACATTTATATATGTATATTATTATATTTAAAATTATTCTTAGTAACGTACATATTTTATATTGTAGACTCCCACTTAAATATTTCACGACCAACTAAAAATATTAGATATGCAGCAAATAATTTACACATAAACAATTATATGTATTTATGAAGTGAATATATTTACATAAAAAAGTCATGATAAATTAAATATTAATTGTGTAATTACATTTCGACGGCGAAAGTATATTTGAACAATAAGACGCCACGCTTTATGGCTATCTGAGTAAAGAGCTCCAGTCTCAACCGTATTTTAGTATTGTTAAATATATGTTTGTTAAATGTAAACAACATATGTAGGGAGATGATCAAAGCATTTAATTCTGTGATATTCAAATGTATAATATTTTGGAAGGGAAATTATATTTTATGATGAGGCGTTAGGATACGCGGAATGATACAAATCTGGGAGCAGGGAGAGCACGCATTTAGAACGCTTGGAAAGAGACTCGTAACTTGGTGGTGAAAGGTTGTGACGCTGGGCGGTCTGAAGCCGCGTTACGAACTTGTGATTTGAAGAGATAGACATGTGTGGAGTCAGAAAATTTACGGGACTCTGACTGACGAACTTAGTCTCTGATGAAAAATGGTAAATTATGCACGGTAGTAGGGCTGTGGAACTGTGATAATTCACCAATCGTGTACTCGTGTGATGACAAACTGTGTTTTATAACAAATACTTTCATCGCGGATTAACTTCGTACTGCAAAGTTTGATGGACTACTCAAACTTATGAAAGATAAATTGAAACTTTTACTCTCGAGTGCGTGCCTCTCATGAACAATAGTTGGGGAGATATTTAGTTATTTACCGATGTATAAAGTAGGACTAAGTCCGTATTTTCATGTCATAAAGTAGGACTAAGTCCGTATTTTCATGTCCAAAATGAGTATTAACTTCATTTATACAGAATTACTTCGTGAGGGAATCACTTCTTTATCTTAGAATCAATTTTGTTGGTCAAAATGTTCAAATGTTTTTATATTTTCACTTTATCATATGTAGACTGATAAACTGGCTAAACTACGGATTAATTATTGATCTTGTTTAAACAGATTGAGTAGCTGGTTAGGGCATAGAAGCTTTCATAACTCACCCCTATGAACATAGACAACGAGCCATAAACTTTTTACTACCCAGAGTTATGTATTGCCCAAGTCTTATTGGTGAGAACCGGTCGCAACCGAATGATATTATTTTGGAACAAGAATATGATCATTCATCGCATGTGGAGAATTAATTCTACTACAAACTATAGATTATTAGAAAGAGACGATTAAGAAACGACGTTCACTGTCAATTCCTCTTTTAAAAAGGGACAGTATCGCGGTGTAAAATTAATGGCTGGTTTTAAAGCTGAAATGAAATATTAACCGTTTCGTAATGTTTTGCAATGACAACCAAAAATTGTTATTGAATTGTGTAGGCTCTAAAATTTCAAAAGACAGCAGCTCTTTTAGGCGAAAACCTGGATTAAGGATGGGAAAGACCCACCGTGGTTTAATAATAATATTCGAACCATTTTGAGAAATAAAATGTAGTTTCACTCTTGGTTCAAAAAATTCAAGCAAATCAAATCAGGCAAATGTTAATAGAGATTCAAACGTCTATAAAAAGAGCAATGAGTAAAGCGTACAATAACTACTACTGCCATTCGTTAGCAAAACATCTGGCCAAAAACCCGAAAAAAATTCTGGTCCTGTATAAAACCTGTAAGCTGATAAAAGGCCGCAATCCAGTCTCTCGTTGATCATTTTCGGGTGTGAGAAAAAGACAGAAAAGTGAAGGATGAAGTTTTAAATTTAACGTTTAAGAAATCATTCACACAGAAGCAACATGGAAAAATGCCTTCATTTCATAGTCTCAGTGACTCCCAAATAGAGGACATGGTAATAGGAACAGCTGGTGTATAAAAGTAACTGAGAGAGGCGAAAGAGCCGGCCGCGGTGGCCGAGGAGACTAAGGCGCTCCAGTCACGGTCTGCACGGCCACTACGGTCGGGGGTTCGAATCCCCCCTCGGGCATGGATATTTGTGCCGTCTTAGTTCGTAAGTAGTTCATAAGTAGTTTGTAAGTTTAGGGACTGATGACCCCGTAGTTAAGTCCCATAGACTATACAAACATTTGAACATTTTGAGAGACGAAAGAAACAAGTCACCGGGTCCAGATGGGGTATCAGTCCGGCTTTAAAAGAGCCCTCTGTAGCTTTGACTCCTTACTTAGCTTGCATTTAGCGCGAATCTTTGATCCAGCGCAGAGTTGCACCTTTGGGTGCTTTGCGGAGTATGTATGTAGATGTAACTGCAGCAGGAAGATTAATGGTCGGTTCAGTAATTGTCAGTCAGTCTTGTCGCGGCCACAGCTGGACAGGCAGGTCACGCAATCTGTCAGTGACAGATAATATTGTGTGGGAAAGCCCCAAGTGTACTGTGCATCACAGCAACTCTCATAGCCTTCAAGAACTGCAGCAGAACATTCTGGATGGCATGGTAGCAATGCCAGCAGTCCAGTTCCGATCCGCATTGAGTAACTTGCATAACAGTTCAAAAAAGTGCCTGAAATTGAATGACGGCCACTTTAAAGATCTGATATAGTTAGTACTATTTCCTTTATTATGTTGTGTTTCTTTGCACCATGAAACTGTTAATTGGGCCACTTGTATTAGCCCCCACAGTCTACAACGAAATAGTATCGTCGTTTAGTGACTCCAGAACTAAAAGAAATATTTTTTGACATTCTGGCCGTTTAGGAGTGTGAATGCCAATTCTTTTAACTAAAATTTTTGGAGACAGTATGATACTCACGGTATTATTATGAACGTATATATTTATAACAAAATTCAATTAGTTAATTGTGATTTACCGTATGAACTAACGTCAAATTACGTCGAAACAAGTTTTTCATGTGATTAACAACTTGCTCTATGTATAGAAAAATGTGACCTACACTGATGTGACAAAAGTCACGTGACCTCGAAACCCACGCATATCAGTAGTATAGCGTACAAAAAGTACAAAATGGCGCATTGTCAGGGCTGTCATTTGTACTCCAGTAAATCGTGTGGGATGGTTTTTTGACGTGATTCAGACCACATGAAAGCTGTTATCAGACTCTGAACGCGGAATGGTAGTTCGTTCTAGACTCAGTGGACATCCCAAGTACGAAATCTAGCGAAAATTTATTATTTGAAGATACACAGTTCGAAGATTGTGCCGAAATCACTAAATTTCTGGCATGCAGACAATGCAGTGTCCGACGGCCTGCAGGTAATTACTTAGATCAGTCACGGTGGCGTAGGATTATCAGTGCCAACAGCCACGAATCACTGCAAAAATCTGTGTGTGATGTACGAAGAACGTATCCTGTGCGGCATTAATGGGCAATGGCATCAGCCGACCGATTAGAGTGCTTTCGTGAACAAATTCATTAGACCTTATTGATAGTGAAAAACCGAGATTTTTACATTGTTTAAATGACGAATAACATTTCCGCCTACACAACAACAATGGTCGGATTACAGTCTGGATTTACTGTTGCGCCATGGTGAGAGAGTGGTGAAATATCAACTTACACATTGCGTCACTGATCCTGCAACCAGTTAATTGGTTCGGGGTGGTATCTGATTCCAGTCTCTCAACCCCAAGGTACACATTGTTTGCACACAAATTAGCCAGAATTTCATCACTGAAGTTTTGATGGCTGTTGCCTTTCCAAAATTGTCAAGCTTTTTTACGACCACATTGCAACAAGGGAATGTGCAATGTTGAAGTCTTTCTCGTTGCTGCTTTTCCCACCACGTTTCCCGATATTTCACCTATGAAAAATGTCAGGTTGATTGCCGAACGAATCGCTCGGGATACGCCACCCACTGCTACACTATATCAACTTTGGCAATATGTGGAAGCAGCGTAGATTAGCACACTCCAAAATCACATCCAAAACCTCTTTGAGTGAATGCCAACGCGTGTTTCCGAGGCTTTAGTCAGCATTGACAGTAACACTAGATTCCTATTTTATCTCCTGTCGCACAATGCTTTCCATTATTTGATTTTTGTGTAGCGTGTTATCCTCCAAATAATTTTAGCTGTCGTATCTCTCATCCTTCTTGGTGTTTCGTTGTGGACGGGCTAACAGGCACCACGTAATGCTGGTGAAGTCGAATATTACAGATGTTACCAAGATGAGGCTACAATACCTAAACTTGTACTATGACTCCATGTGAGTCGTGTGCCAAAACAACCACAATATCATAACAATAATAAAAATTTCCGCTTGATAGTTATGATACTTACTTCCGGTGTCCAGAGAACACTTATAGCTGTGTCATTAACCACGACTAAATCTTGTTGCGTGCAGGAGACGATCATATTTGTGCTGACAAGCAAATGGTCTGGTGTCTGAAGTACTCCACAATCACAGTTAGTATCCACAAAGTAGCCCCACTTTACGAAGCTGCTCCGACATCTTGAAACTATATTTCTAAGTCGTTTCAGAGTCCTCCATATCGTATACGGCTTTTCATGCCCGAATGCCAGTTCTTCCTCGATGTCGCGGTCAAGCCTTATTGGAACAGACTCCTTCCATAGGTTTACACGGCGTAATTCAGGCAGAATGCTCAAAGGTTCAGTTCCCAAAATGAAGCTTTTTCGCGATTTGAGACTTGGAGTGGTCACAGCGTGATTGTAAATTGGGTGCTTATTATCCATTATTTGTCTCTCCCTCTCCTTCTCCCTTGCCACTCTGCGCCTTATGTGGGGTGGTGCAATTCCAACTAATATAAAGAGTTTGTGAACTGGTGTAGGGCGCAAGCAACCAGTTACAATGCGAACTGACTCACTCATTCAGCGCAACATCCACTTGTTTAACATGTGAGGAGTCTTCCCATACTGGAGCTGCGTATTCACCTGCAGCAAAAAAACAGTGCCATAGCTGTTGTTCGCAAGACTTCCGGCTGAGCTCCCCACATTGACACTGCCGATTTGCGAAAGTTACAGTTCCTCTCACTAATTTTCCTTTCAACGTTTGGCAATGTTGCCGAAACGTGAGGTTTCAAATGTTCACATGTTTGTAACTCTATCGGACCAAACTTCGTGGTCATCAGTTCGTAGCTTACAAACTACTTAAACTAATGTAAACTAACCTAAGGACAACACATACACATACACACACACACACACACACACACACACACACACACACATTCCCAGGCCCTAAGGAGGACTCGAACCTCCGAGGCGAGCAACCGCGCGCGCCGCAGCGAGGCGCCTTAGACCGCTCGACTACTCAACCGCGGCAAACGTGAGATTTCTGTCTAGCTTAATACCAAGATAAGTACTATTAGCACAATGCTCCAAACTTATACGTTGCCATACAATGTTGAACTGTCTGTTTGCGTCCTTGTTTCGCAAATGAAAGGCACACACCTGTGTGTGTGTGTGCTTTTTTTCCCTTTCCGGATTTACTCTTTCGTTTTAATACAGAGCAAGGATTTCTAAGGGTGATGTTAGAGCCCTTTCCACTTCCATAAAAGTTCTTCCCTGGGCACAAATCGCTATATCATGGATGTTATACAGATGAGGTGATTGTACACTTCCCTGAGGTAACCCGTTTTTCTAGTCTTTCCAGTGGCTATTGTTACCTTGCAAAGTAACATAAAACCTTATGTTTTGGAGCACGGCCTATACAATATTTGTCAGTCGGAAATCATTTGTAAGCCTATATAACTTTGTAAGCAGTTTGTGATGATTTACTGTGTCATAGGCAGCAGATGGGTCTATAAAATCTGCTCCTATCACCATTTTCTTCTCATAACCAACCTCTATGAATTGTGTTCAGTGTCTGACTGCAGCATGATTTCTCTGGGCTGAAGTCCGCCTGCTAAGATGTCAGCTTTTTATGGATGTTGCTTGCTATTCTTTCAAGAATTATTCTTTGGAAAACCTTGTATAGTATACAAGTAAGAGAGACTGGTCGGCAATTCTTTGGTTCTGTTGGCTCTTTCCCTGGTTTAAACAGTGTCACCACTTGAGCTTTCCTCCAAAGCTATGGGAACTGCAGAGTCCTAGTGCACTTGTTAATCATCTCAAGTAGTCATTCACATGTTCTGTGGTTACGATAAGAAAAAATTATTTCAATATATAGTATATCGATTTCCTATATTTAATGAAACAAGTGATACACCTAATAGTTGGTGTCACGTACGAAGTCGTCCCAGTTTTCAGCCGTTCTGCAAATGTCCCTCTATTACCGCACTGGCAGCCAATAATATTCTTTCTCTAAGCACGTGTCTGGCCGAGAGTTTAGCAATGCCTCTCACTGTTGGTTCTCGGCTGTAGCTCCTCCCCTCACCACTTCGCCCATCGCTCCACCTCTATCCGCGGAATCGCCTTCTTACAGGGTGTCCAGAAAAGAACTCTCTGATTTCAAACTTAAATATCTCGAAAACAAAGGAATGCAGTGAACGGTATGTTTATTGTGAAAGCTGTAAGAAGTTTATACATCAGTTTGAAATAATAGTTACAAAAGCTGCTACCAGATGGCGCTGTACGCTGTATCAGCACACATAAGTGAAATAATCGTATGAAAACACTCTTTGTAAACAATCACACCACAATGTTTTCAAAATGTTCACCATTGGCACTACAGAGGTGGCGCGAACGAAGAATGAAATTCCCCATCACATTTCGTAGTGTCTCAACCGAAATGGACTCACTTGCCACAGAGATCGCCGATTCAAGCTTGTCCAGCTTGGCGGGACCATGTCTTTCACTGTGCCCCACAAAAAAAAGGTTACAGGGAGTCAAATCCGGCGAATATGAAGGCCAATCCATGCCTGCACCAGTAAATTTGGGATATTACAAAGCAATGACTCGATTCCCGAAGTATTCCTCAAGAAAGCGAAACACATATTCCGTCCGATGTGGTCGGGCTCCATCTTACATAAACCATTCAGTACCTGGTCGATCCTCTTACGCTTACTATGTGGCGACAAATTGTTCTAAAATTGCAACGTAACGTGCACCAGTGACCGTTTCTCGAATGAAAAAAAGGGCCAATAATGCCTTTGCCGCATACTGCAGCCCACACAGTAACTTTAGGAGAATACAGGGGTTTCGCTTCACACGAATATGGCTTTTTGGAACCCCAAAATCGCCAGTTCTGCTTATTCATTCAGCTTCTAACAGCTTCTTACAGCTTTCACAATAAACATAAAGTTTACTACATTCCTCTATTGATCTTTGTTTTCGAGATATTTAATTTTGAAATCAGGGAGTCCTTTTCTGGACACCCTGTACATGACGCGACCTATAATAGGTATTTTTTTTCATTTCAACGGTTAGACAATCTTTTGCTATGTACATCAATCCCCTGGACTTGAAACTGCACTGAAGATGTTTATATAGCAAACGAAATCGATATGCTATATTTCTAAATAACTATGTTGTTTCATAACAATCCAGCGGAAATTTTTATAATTAACTACTAAACTAAAATGAGGTAGGCCTAATGTACTGACGGAAAGAAACTGTCTAGAATACCGGGAAGTGACTACCGAAAAATGCTTCAAATCAGCTAAACGTATCTCTCTTGAGCAACAAAATACCACTAACAGTTAACGTAAAACAACGCCTGGATGTAAATAGCATTTTCTTGGAGTAGTCCGAAAAGGAAATTTATGAGATCCGTTTAACTTTCTGCACGCGAACGTGTGAAATGACTAGATTTTCAATTTCATGATCAATGCTTTCTGTAAGCCACTGAATACAGTTAATTTCAGTGCTTATTTATTGCACCTTATACCGCAATTTTGTCTCAGTTCTTCTAGGGTGATAAGAGTCCGCAAATATTGTTTTAAGGGCAGGAAGGAGGCGGGAACCAATTAGCCTGGTTTCTGAGAAGCGTAACTCTGACAGACGACATGGGTATCGGATTTTAGAATTTCTTTATATTTGTTCTACGTGAAGTTCAGAACTTAAATAACAATCAGACAAAGCCGTTCGACGAAACTCTCAGAAATGCTTGAGAAAATCGACTTTGAAGTTTTGCAAAGTGTAAGTAAGTACCAGTAATTAAAATGATTGCAGTATCTGTCGGTTTAGCTCAGGGGTTGCGTACTATGGATGTGAAACCATAGCTTCGGAGGTTCGAATCGCACTGTGATATATTTAGTTTTTGCATTCAATTATGTAAAACATTTTGGGATCTCTAATTCGACGAGTTGTTTCAGTTTTTGTTTATGTGTATGTAGACGAGTTGAAAATCTTGCCGTCACGTAAAACGGTGGTTGAGTAGGGTATCTTCTTGGAAAGTCATTAGTAGCCATGACTTTCCAAATACAGTGTCGTAGCTCTTCACTAACTGAAAATCAAGGACTACCGTCGTCAACTAATAGTGAAGCCAATACTGTAAAAAAAATGTCAATTACGTTTTTTCACTATCATTATTAACAACCTTCCATAAAATATAGAAAATTTAGAATAAACAAAACACGTGCACTTTTTGTAAAAATTACCATTATATATTAAAATTTTGTAAGTATTCGAAGAGAACGGAAAAATAAAAAACTGCCATGACAGGATTCGAACCACCGACGCCAGAGTTTGAAGGCCAGAAAGTAACCACCTTTTTTAATACATTTATTAAACATTTTATGTACATTAATTACTACAATTGTTTCATAACTTTTATGTTAAATGCTGACACACAAGAACCATGCACTCTTCCTCACTTGTTTCCTCCTTGGTAACAAGGATTACTTGGCTTCAGTTTGTCGCAAGGGTTGTCCGGATTTGGTTTTTCTCCATGGCCCACACTTGCAGAGCACCTTCGGTAATCATTGCAGCGGCTTAACAACTATTTTTGTTATTCATACATTTCAATTTCCATTGACGGATCTTAGTTCTTATTTTCTTTGTCTCATATTAATATTATTATTCGAACGCATTCATCATTGTAGTGATGTCCACCTAATTATAGCTTACAACGCTGTTTCAGGGTTCTGCTGAGGCCTTCACGCTACCGTAGAGGCCATGGGGCATACGAAGTCCCCACCGTACTTCACCCTTAGCAACAATCCCCTACTTTGGCAATGAAGCCATAATCTGGCTAGCTGACTTCAATATAGGTCTTTATGTTATTTTATATTCGAGGAGCAAAATTTTTAACATGTTGCAAAATTTCTTTTTATGATCCTCCCATCTGTTTAGTTTATAGAATTCGCCCTTCATAACTTCTTCGTATTCCTGTATACAGTCATTCTCTTTCTTTGTTATTACATAATGTACGTAAATGCCTAATAGCCATAGTATAGCGTTATTTTTTTGTTCTGGAATATATACTTCTTCTGGGCAAAAGATGTTGTTTTAGATAATTTCTCTCCCATCGCTTCGCTTGTGGAAGGCAATCTGCATCTTCACTGCAATCCATATGTCCTGATAGCCTTTACAAACGAATCGATGGTTTAATGTATCAATATCATGAGCTGAACGAGCTGAATGAACAGGTGCGGCTAATATTTTAATTATTGTTTCTTACTTCTTTGTGTACTTTGCGAAACTTTAAAAGCCGATTATTTCGAAAATTTTTGAGAGTTGTGCGAATGGCTTGGGCTGATTGTTATTAAATTCTGAATTTCACATACCATAAATATGAAGAAAGTCAGTAATCCGATACCCATGTGGTCTCCTTGTGTGTCAATTGCGACGGCAACTCCGGCAGAAATATTAGAAACGATTTTAATGACTGACTGTTACTGGTGCCGTCTTTGCCAGTCAAAAGTGATTCATTCATGCACACATCCCTTTATTTACGACAAAATTACGGGTATACTTGTGAGAGAGAGAGAGACAAGCGTAAGCTGTAATTAAGGAGTCATTTAGTAAACAGAAGGCCAGAGCTTCATTATTGCTTACCAAACGCCGGACCGACGCCAGACAACAATGGCAAAGTAATTTGGCACTGCGGGAGCGTGTCTGCGCTCTGCTGAGCGTGTTAGGGGCGGAGGGGAGCGTGGCCGCGGTCGGGAATTCCACTGTACCTGCCACGCCTGTCCGAGGCGCCGAAATTCATTTGCGGCAGTCGTTATGACGTCCGACCCGACAGAAAATTAAGGGTCCGGTTAACAAAATCGCTAATTAGAACAGCGCGCACGACGTGACGTGGCGACGCCAAATTACTTTTGCGGTGGCTTGTTGCCGGAAGGCCGCTACCGGCACCGACAACACGGGAAGGGGAATTCGTTAATGGACGTCATGGCCGGCGGCGTTGCAAAGCGTTATGAATATTAAACGGGCCGCGGCGGCAGCCGCCACTGGATTTACAGCGCCGGGTCACAGGAACGATTACGAATGTTCTTGCAGTAATTGTGATTTAATTGCTATTGCTCGGCGCGAGAAGCGGTTAATCACTTGTTTAAGATTGCTCCTCGAGCAGTAGTTCGCGAGAGCAGGAATCCTTTCTCTGATTTATATACAGCGGGGGCGGAATTATCGGAGTATGTCCGTTGTAATTGCAGGCGCCGAACCCCAGCACAGGCGCGGGGTACAAAAGCCTGAAAAATGGTGGGAGGGGGAGAGGCGATCAAGGCGGTTTTCTGTATAGTGAGGGACATTAAATGCACTCTAGTAATACAGTGTTCGGAAATGTGATCATTCTGTGTTCGAGGATTATAAATTAGTATGTGAAAACCCGGTCCTGTTGCTTAACAAGTAATTTATTTTAGTGCGGTTTCACCCTTCACATGAGGTCACTCTCAAGTGTATACAGGGCGTTTCACTAAGTGTGTTTGCCTCTGTAACTTATAAAATAATAGGTGCCGGGAAATTTTAATGCGGTATGTCAACACAAGAAATGTAACACTTCCTGCGGAGCTATGAACATAGTTTACTGTATCATTTTCCAAAGAATTACAGCACAAAGATATAATTTTTTAAATGGAACAATAGTTTTTTCTATCGTGTATTGGATTCGTTGAAACCATTTGCGTCCAAATCAATTTAAACTACATTCCTATCACTGTTAGTTTGGGAGCTACAACCCTTCAAAGTTCCGGGGGCGGGGCCGCGTGGCTATCCCCTGGGGCTACGCTGTCTTAGCCTCCGCCCCCTAAATTTTGAAGGGTTGTAGCTCCCAAACTAACAGTGATAGGAATGTAGTTTAAATTGATTTGGACGCATCTGGTTTCAAAGAATCCAATGCACGATAGAAAAAACTATTGTTACATTTAAAAAATTATATCTTTGTGCTGTAACTCTTTGGAAAATGATGCAATAATCTATGTTAATAGATCCGCAGAAAGTGTAACATTTCTTGTGTTGACCTACAGCATTAAAATTTCCCGTCACCTATTATTTTATAAGTTACAGAGGCAAACATACTTAGTGAAACGCCCTGTATATGTAAAATGTAAACTCCGTCCGAGAGGCCTCAGGGGGCCCACTGGGTACTGACCGGCCGCCGTGTCATCCTCTGCCCGAGGGCGTCAGTGGACGCAGTACAGAGAGGGACGTGGTCAGTGACCCTCACTACTGGCCGTTATGTCAGTTGTCGTGACCAAAGCCGCTACTTCTCAATCAAGTAGCTCCTTAGTGGGCCTCACACGGGCTCAGTGCACCCCGCTTGCAGACAGCACTTGACAGACCCGGACGGTAACCCATCCAAGTTCTAACCAAATCAACAGTGCTTAACATCGGCGATCTAACGGGAGCCGGTGCATCCACTGTGGTACGGCCATTGGCATTGTACGTAAATTTCATTTGTAGCTGCTAGTCTCCCAACCAGCGCCGAGGTGGAGGCTAGGGATATGCTCAACAGACGTGTTGGGTACCAGGGTAATAAAATACCCAGGTTGGACGAAAACCATCGGCTTCTGCATTCTTGCATGATATTGGCTTCTAAGGGGCTAAAGGAAGATACAACTGATGTGAAATAATCACACAGAAGCCAGAAAACATTATGAGGTAACATCTCGTACTAACAACTCTAGTTGAAGCCAGGGTGTTCAAAATGTTCAAATGTTGGTCATCAGTCCCTAGTCTTACAAAGTACTTAAACTGAGTTAAACTAATCTAAGGACAACACACACATCCATGCCCGAGGGAAGATTCGAACCTCCGACACCGGAGGCCGCGCGATCCGTAACGTGGCGCTCCAGACCGCTCGGCTACTCCCGCGCGGCAAGTCAGGATGTGCGTGCGTTCAAAACAAATTCAAGTCAAGAGGCATGATGGCACAACTTTTCAAGGAGATTACCCGTCGTCGTGAGAGGCATGGTACACGAGTCTCATTCGCAATCCGGGAGACTCGATATCATGCATGAAACGAGTCTCCGCGTATTCCATACAATCAAAAACCTAGACCTAAATCTAAAACCTTTCTAGCAACTTTCAACATAAGATCAGTTACACAAAATGGCAATCTGAAAAGTCTTACCGAAGCCCTACACCATAATCAGATATCCGTAATTGCCCTAAAAGAAGAACGTACCCAGAAGAAGAGATCTTTGAATCTGACAGTTACCGTTTTTTTTTTTTTTTCAATACTGGAGCTCAGAAAAGAATCCTTAGTGGAACTCTGATAGTTGGAACCACTTTTCCGTGATACCACAATCATTACATTGAACAAAAACATTGAATTAGTGATTGACAGATTATGTGTACTGACTGTTGAGGCGTGAAGTCAGCGCCACACGCCAGACGTAAGAGAAGGATTGTGAAGAAGGCAGCGATCGACCGAAAGCCAATCGCAAGCAGGCGCCGCGCATCCTGGAGGGAGTAACCGAAGATGCGCGCCCTCTACAAGCGGCTATATCTAGGCCGACATACGTCTGGACAGCCCGTCAGTTACTAGTCATAAGTCAGTCAGTTACTAGTCAGTATTAGGTCAGAACTCGGCTACGAACAATGCAGTCACTGGGTCTCAGCGCAGATAGCATCATACGGATGAGGCCGCAAGAAGCCAGGAGGGAGAAGAAACAGATATATGATCTAAAGTTGAGTATCATTGTATCTTCAGTCAATAAAACTTATAATACTAATCTGCATAGAAATGTTTTAGCTGACCATCGATTCCTGCAACAGTACCTTTCCTGACAATTAGACCGGGACGAGTACTCAACTAATGGCAGAAAGAATGAAACAAAAAAAGGCGACGAGGTCATAACACTGACAGTCAAATATTCCAACAAAACCTTCGCCCTAATAAACGTGTATGCCCCTACAAATGATAAAATCAGACCTGAAATGGGTAAGTTGTGGGAACTACTGGATGAAAACATATCTAAAATATTTATCCACCATGTGAAATTACCTATTGGTAACTGCAATGCTCAACGCAGCCCACGACGAAAATATGAGAAAATCGTAGGAAGTCACCTAGCCTATAACAGAACTATTCGAAACGGCAAAAGATTTGTATACACCTGTGAAAATCACAACCTGCAGGTAATGTTGACTCGTTTTCGTCATCTATCTAGATAGAAAGCAGACCACTTGGCGTTCTCCCGTCCAAACCATTGGACAGTTCCATAAACACCTTGTCGCGATCTCAAAGATGAAAAGTCCTAAAATTAAGAACGTCAAAATAAAGAAAGGCATAAATGCGGCTTCAGTTCATTACATGGCTATAGTTATATTAAAACCTAACCCCACAAACACCAGAATGACCATCATCATTTTATACGCTCTGACAATGATAAACTTCGACAAAGGGCCATGTATTTCCAAAAAAGGCAAATCCAAGCGAATGTGACTTTAATACCACCAAAGAGCGCCTCACAGGTGCTGTCACAAAAGTTACAACTTTCATAAGAAGCAAACAATATAGCTGGTGGAATCAGTCCTCAAGGAAAGGCTCAGTGCATGGAAACAATACTACTGAACTACTGTGAAAAATGACTGGGAAACTTACAAAATCCAAGGTGCCCAAACAGCCAGGGTGATCAGTACTGAGAAACGTAAGTACAAAAATCACTAATTGAAAAGGTAGAACAAAATTTTAGGAAGAATGAAACCGCAGAGAACTAAAAAGCGTTCTCTCGCAAACTGATGGGCTACAAACCACCGCGCCGGCCGCGGTGGCCGAGGGGACTAAGGCGCTCCAGTCACGGTCTGCACGGACACCACGGTCGGGGATTCGAGTCCCCCCTCGGGCATGGATATTTATGCCGTCCTAGTTCGTAAGTAGTTTGTACGTTTATGGACTGATGACCCCGTAGTTAAGTCCCATAGACTATACAAACATTTCAACAAACCACCGTCACCATGCTTCGTACGAAAGTACGGTACACTGACGACTTCAAATAAGAAAATTATCAGAGTCTAGTAGGCTACTTTCGAGACCTAACTATAAGAAGATCAAAAACTCCATTGAGACCAAAGAACGACTGCTCAGGTTCCCAGAATCCTGACACCACACTAACATGAAATCAAGTGACACACTGCCCGTTTCAGAAACAACAAAGTGCTTGAAGATTACTCAGTCGTAGCGTAACTGTGTAAATACTCCCAAAAGGAATCACTTGAAATCTTGCAAAAATAAATACAGAGAATTTGGCATGAGGAAGCACTACCCGAAGAAAAACGGCTATGATCCACCCCTTTTACAGAAAGGCAGCATGGACTACCGGAGTATATCGCTGCCACCGATAACCTTTATAATACCCTCATTCGCCATTCCGGAACGTTTAGAAGTCCAAGTGGCACATCAAATAGGTGAATACCAAGGAAGCTTCATAAAACGTCACTCAACATCTGGACGTATCCACACCTAAAAACAATAATCAGATACTATACTCTAAGGTCCAAATACTACATGTCAGTCTTTGTGGACTTCAAGAAGACATACGACTCTATAAACCGAGAAGTTGTGTTGAAAGTCCTGAATGAGTTCGGACTTTCAACTAAAGGTATAAATTAAAGCAACCGTAACAGATACAAACCCCAAACTAGAATTTAAAGGGTGTCTTTCGGATTCCTTAGATGTCTGAACATGGTCATACAAGGTGATGGCATGTCTCCAATGCTTTTCAGCTGCGTCCGAAAAGCATATCAAAACATGTTGCAATAGATCAATGGAAACCTACTATAGGCTGTGGCGAATTGAACGAAAACGAAGAGCGTGAGGTTGATTGCTTGGCTTTTGCCGTCAACGTTGCCCTTCTGTCAAACTACGTAGTTACCTCCAGAAATCAGATTGAACTGTTGAAAGAAACTGCTGAAAAAAAAAAAAACTAATTTCATTTGAGATGAGAGAAGTCGTGACTAGCATTAAAGACGTGCAAGTAAAACTCCGTACAAAATATGGGGCCATCGCCCGGTAGAGAAATTCGAAGACTTGTGTAGGATTATCATGAAAAATTAACTGGACAAGAAAGCGCTAAGGGAACGGATAAACAACATCCCGCACTATCTACAACAAGAAATTCCTCTCACAAAACACTGGGGTCACTACAAAACAGTTTTGAAGCCAGTGGTTCTGTATGCAGCCGAAGATAGGAAAAAGACACTGCGTTCTTTGGATAGAAGAGCGCAAGCAGGCCCTCTCACAACGAATGAGGGGATTCCGGGCTCAGAGAAAAATCAGGTTCAGTTTAGCACCAAATGTAATTTTTGATTTTTTCCAGTAACACTCCACAGCATAGGCTTTCTGCTGGCACTGGATGTCTAATGCGAATGAAGTGAATATGATGCCGCTCCCTATGTCGGAATTGATTAAAATGACTGGGTCCATCATTTTCAAACAAACAGAATCTGGATCCGTCCAAAACTACAATCTGATGACATTCGTGCTCTTATAATGTTGTCCCCTACACCATTTGACCCTAACATTTTTCTGCACATTAATTACAATGGATGGCATGCACTAACCAATGCTGTAATAAATGGCTTCGGACTGTCGCCTCTGATATGTTAGAGTTCTGTTGTAACACTAGGGCCAAGGAGGACGCACATCTGTTCTTAATGAGACTGAGATGAAGTGTCAGTCTTCTTGGGGGATGGTATTGGAGGTGCGATCTGACCCATCTGGTCTTGAGCAATTCTGCACACATCCGTTACACTGCAGAAACACTTCCGAATGGATGCGTCACATCCTCGATGCAAATAATGCCCTCTCTTTTAAATGCACATATTCGACAGCGCGTTTCGTGCATTCGTCTGCGAGGCATCCCGAGGGTCTTCTCGATTCATACCTTCCCATTACCTACGGTTTACAATGACGACAAGAGCCGCAGGCTCATTTTACTGTTTTCTGGGATCACGCGGGGATATGGATGAAAGGTTGCGGAGAGTAGTTGTACTGCTCGATCGAAGAACAACTGTCATCGATAATACACTGATAGTGGTGCAGAAACGTTGCAGACAATTGGAAACGATAAACAAAGCAAACATTGAATTACATTCAGGCCTGCAACAACAGCTGACCCCAAATCTTTCGCAGAACGGAAGACAATTCTGATATGTTCATGATTGTAGGATTCATGACAACGAGCCAGCGCTCCATGACGTCCCAGATTTGCAGGATGGTTTCAAATCTGGCCTCCAATGTTGGCTATCTCAGTCTTTCTTAGGACTTCTCTTCCACGCTCTTTGAATCATAACCGGCCGGCGTGGGAATGTGTAGGGGTGCGATATCATCCTGAAATTTCGCAGAACTGTGAGGACGCTGGAAGCAGAAACTTGGGTGCATGTGATCTAGGGGCAGTTCAGAATCCGCTTCGGAAACAGCTAGCGGAGTTCATTCAGGACAAGATAAACGCACCCCAGACCGTAACAGAGACGCTACTGCCTAGGACTACACCTTCTAGCAGATGGTATCAGTGACGAGTATAACATATACTTTAGGGTGGGGCCGGAGGTGGGAGGCCAAACTGATCTATGTCTACATCTACATGGGATACTCTGCAGTGCCTGGCAGTATGGATAAGTTAAGTAATTTTAGGTAGACATACCATGATATTTTGTATCAGTGTTTCTGCGCATACGCAGAGGATTACTTTACTCAGTTAAGAGTATTTTATTGTTGACATGCAATAAGAAAAAAATAAATAACAGTCATTAAAAAGAACGGCGCGAAATTCGCACTTCCAACTCTCCACTTCCTCAGCAATATAGGAAAGTAGGACTGTGTATCACGGTGATGCCTTTACGCTTCATTCATTAAAGGAATTCAGATACTGTACTTTTTTTCCTCTACATTGTTTCGGGAGGGTGGAAGGCTACTATGCCCCTCCATTTGTGTACGCAACTGGGTGGGACCCACCGATTCATTTTCTTTGTGCATTTCAAATGGTGATTTGACTGACGTTTCACCATTGTAGAGTGTCCACCCGTGGTGTTAGGTAATAAATGAAAGTTGCTTTGACTGATCAGAAGTTAGCATTGGGACCTGTGGGCGGAACCGGCCCCAAACCCCATTGATCCTATGTTCGTACTGATTGTCCACCACCAAACGTGTCCTTTGGTGATATAAGCCGTTGGTCTGCCGCTATCGAAGATCCGTCACAGATGTCGCTGTCATGGCCATCGAGGGCGGTAGATTTGACCGACGGCTCTTTATGCCGTCGCAATTTACACAAAACACTTGCACAACCACATCATGGACGGTCTCTTATGCAAGTAAAGCTGGAACGACATGGGAAGGAGTGTCATGTGCAAACAAACAGTTGCGCCATTTTCGTCCGACTGTCCCTTCACATGTTCTACGAGAGACAATTTCCCGAGTATGACCGGTGGAACGGGGTGACAAACGGTAAAACATTGGCAATGAATTTCTTTGAAACGAATTCGCCCTAATTTACTGCTCAGAATGGGGAAAAAATTATTGTATTCCATGTGTACGGGAATAAGACACTGTGGTTATAATAGAAATGACAGCTCGCATGCTAAGACTTTGGTGAAATGAGCTCGGAGTCGAGCAAATGATCGTATACCTTCATTTCTGTGCTGTATTGTGCCTTTTGTTTCCAGTAAAATAGGTAAGAGACATGCCTACTCCCATGGTATAGAGTAGGAATGTTGAAGTACCTACTGTAAGAACACCTCTTCGCCTCTACAGCATTTCTCTTTTCTCAGAGGGGCCATGAAATCTGAGCGGCAGGGATCTCACGAAACGCCGCAATAAGACTTTCACCGGGGGCACACAAAACAAACGAGAACAGCCTTTGATGCCGTGGCGTACTATGCACAAGGGACTAGGTATGTACTTTATATATGACGGGCTCATCTGACGCTCGCAAAATAAGACCCATTTCAAGCTGTTTGCCTGCGCGGCCACCGTTTCTTCCTTTCCCATCGGCACCACCTTCGTCGACTAAAGGAACAGACCTGGGCGCTTCTTCATGACTTCATCAGAGCTGTGCTATGACCGAAACAAGTAGTAAAATTACAAATTATGATGATGCTTTTGGTTATTATTTACTCTTAGTACTAAAATATTACTACTCTGCTCTAAACTATTTCAAGCCTTTTGACTTGGATATATTTGTTATATACACTTTAGTATAACACTTTTCTCGTACAAGTTTTGAAAAATGCAATGACTAAGTGATATTCTATAACTATTTCATGTTTCACTAAAGCACTTTGTATTTCAAAGAGAGTAGTTTAGTTTTAGCATTAAATTTCTTGACATTCACAGATTTTGTACTTTACAACATCACGTTTTAAGTCAATCTGTTACTTTATATTACACTCTCTCTAAACCCATATATATATATATATATATATATATATATATATATATATATATATATATATATATATCAAGACACACACACACACACACACAAACACATCTATCTTCATGAGCATTAGATTTGTGTCTGATTATAGCACATTTTATGAGATAGGGCATTATGCATCATATTGCCGATACCACAAAGTAATTCAAAAATGTAGAGACGTTGAAATGTTTCAGAGAAAAAACTATTCACTAAACTAATCCCAATAATTGTGAAAATTAAGCATACACACAAATCGTAACGTAAATTTCTCTGTGTGAATTTTGCAATATGTTTCTTCTTTTTGAATATTAGTTTACTGAAAAACTTCTCTATTTGAAATTCAACCTTCCCCTCCCCAAGTTTCTTTCTGCATTTCACAAACATGTTCATGCACACACACAACCAAAACGATGTCGAGAGAGAGAGAGATTGCGCGAGAGAGAGTGATGGAGGGAGAGATGAGAGAAACGGCTTAACATAATTTCATAAATTGTCCTTTAAGGCAACATGGCAGACAATTGTGCTACATAGGTAGTCAAAAAATATTTTTTCTTTATGTGACAGTACATCTTATTTCACATGAAACGTTATGTTCACTTTATGTCAGAGCACTAAATATCATTCATATACAGAGGAAATGAAGGGTTGAGATTCAAATATTATGTGAACTACCACTAAAAACTAATCAAATCATACAGACATACATCCACTGAAGTACAAACATTCGTCTTCCTCGGCAGAGACTTCATAAAAATATCACTTAAAAACTTATGATAAAGTACAATGAGGAATGAATTACATAAATATGTATTTATTATTTGCATATTAATTTATTGAGATACTACAATTTTCATGATTTCTAAAGTAAATGTCAGAAGTTGCCTCAACTGCCTCCCACATATATTACTACTTACAGAAATATTGATATTTCCAGTGAACTTATTTATAACTACCTTACAATATTGGGGATATTTACCAATATAACCATAAAATTTCGATATTATTTACAAATATCACTAATATCAGACTTATTAAGTGAACAGTTTTTGTCCTTAAGTAACATATTTTGTTTAAGATTGAAAATATGAGTAATTCACTAATAAAACTGTCAGAATAAAATATCTATATCTCACATTTTTTAGAAAAATATCCTTCATTACTTCACAACCAGAAATGTGCATTAGAAATAGCAGGAAAATTTCTGATATTGGCAACACTTAAAAATTCTCCCATTGTAGTGCAAAACACTTGTCAAGTTTCGCAAATTTATTATCTAACATTCCAGAGTAAGAAAGAAATGTATCCAAAAGTGTAGTTTTGTTTTAAAAAATTTGTAACACCAAACATTTCAATATTCTCTCCTTCTGTCTCTCTGGTATCTGAATGAAGTTGAAATACCTAGTTACCTTAATTATTTGACGGTAATGCTGAATATACCTTCCAGGGTGTCACTCTGATACATACTCAGTACAATGTAATTTTGTCAAAATACATACTGAATCGGCAGCAATAATAATGCATTATTTACTGTGAGTGAAAAGACTGAGATCTGAACGAATTGCACGTATGAACGTTTTGACGCCATTTTTAAACCATATAGTTATTTGTTAAAAAAACCCTAGCTGTAAAAATCAGTTTAATATATTGGGCTGCCAATATTCATCATTAAATCTTTCAACTTCTTAGATATGTGACACCATTACAATTTACTTGTATGAAGGACAAGTATTTTTAAAGAATACAAAATCTGTGTGTCTTTAACCTTCAGGGGACTGATGACCTAGCTGTTTAGTCCCCTCGAAAACCAACAACAACAACATCTTTAACCTTAGATGTTTAAAGTAGCCAACACTTGGAACTTCGAAAATTGTTAGTGCAATTTTATTTTCTTTTGAATATTGAAGGAAATAAGTCATTAAATATCAATAAATGGCCCTATTTCGCAAATAAACCTCTTCGCTTCATACACAAGATACCGGAATTATGTGGTAACTATAACTACAAAATCGCCAAAATAAGGAAACATCAAGACTGTGTTATCTTTATTAATCCAGGTATTACACATACATTTCAATATATGTACTGTGCCAAAAATTCAGTACAAGTTTCTACTACTGGCGTTTGGGCCACAAAATACCACAAGGGGAAACCAACTCATTAAATTTTCAACTTACTGCAATAATATTTGAAATAGATGACACCAAACTAAATCCAATTTTGTCTATTCTAGTAATTAAATGAAGTTACATATTTCTTAACTTCAGAGCAGTCAATTTATAGACCTGTGCGATAATCAAAACTATTTCTAATTTAGAAAATAATCTAGATTCCTTAGAAACTTAAGATACGTTGCCAATATCATTGCTGTAATAATTACTGGCGCCATAAATTGAAAGTAGTTCAAAGTTTAAATGAAGCCTAATGTAAATATCATTGTAGATCAATTTCCAACTTTTTCACATTACTTCATAAAAGCTTTCTTTTTTAATACTGTACAATGCCTACTACGAATACTTTATTTAAACTCACCTCATTAACTTTCTGGCATGAATGTGTTAACATGAATGAGTGCAGGTATTATGATGGTGATAAAGAAACGTACAGAGAAGTTTCATATAATAATGTCCCTCCGCAATATCTAGGACAGTTATTATATTGTAGGAACAAAATTTATTCGGTTATCACTAGCAGCTGTAAACATATCTCCCTCATCAGTCCGTTTTCTACCATTTTTATAGCTTATGGGACTTAACTACGGGATCATCAGTTCCTAAACTTACAAACTACTTACGAACTAGCTAATCCTAAGGACGGCACAAATATCCATGCCCGAGGGGGGATTCGAACCCCCGACCGTAGTGGTCGTGCAGACCGTGACTGGAGCGCTTCAGTCCTCTCGGCCACCGCGGCCGGCTTTTCTACCATCTTCACTATATTTGAAATCACCATATACTTGTACAGATTGTCTACTGATGACATTATTGACTCAATAAATTTCAATATTCTAACGAAGATATGATTACTTTTTAATTATTTATATTCACCAGGAAACGTATGCTGGGAAATTATGTATCTAATGATAGAATATAGAACATTTAAATAATAATCTGCTACTCTACCAATCTGCTACTAAAACATACTATAGATAGAGAACTACAATTAGCTCGTAATTCATTAGTGGCATCAATAAAACACAGAACTCTCTTCATAAACAATACAGCAACATTATCTATTGCTTATATGTCTAGCACTTTCAAATAATTGCAGATACCTGCCAAACTTTAAACAGTGTTTTGTACTTTTTATTTCCAGCAATCTTGTAATCTTCTTTTTACTACTTCATCAAAATTCTTTCCACATCCAGCTGTTGTCAAGTATTGTGGTAAATTTGTAAAAAAAAAAAAGTTAAGGCACTGCATGTACTTCCAGCTTCGAATATTATCTACGAAATGCCTTCTTCTGACAACTACAAACTCTTGTGTCTGGATTATGCACTATTCACTGAACTTTTATGCAGATTAACGTTAGCTTTAACTTTGAGAAATCGGTGGGACTTTCCTGTAGCTACAGTTTCTTCAGGTCATCATATCATCATCGTTGTCTCAAGAAAACTTACTGCCACCTTCATTTTGAGTTCTGTTATTACTTTTATAGCCAGCGACACATCACCTCATTGGTATTTTAGTATCAGTAAAACGAAAGTGTTATATATATATATATATATATATATATATATATATATATATATATATATATATATATATATATATATTGTTGTTGTGGTCTTCAGTCCAGAGACTGGTTTGATGCAGCTCTCCACCCTACTCTATCCTGAGCAAGCCTTTTCATCTCCTCATAAGAACGACAACCCACATCCACTTGAATCTGCTTACTATACGCGTCTCTTGGTCTCCCTCTGCGAATTTTACCCCACACACTTCCCTCCAACGCTAAATTCACAATTCCTTGATGTCTAAGAATGTGTCCTAGCAATCTATCCCTTCTTTTAGTCAAGGTATGCCAGAAATTTCTTTTCTCCTCAATTCGGTTCAGTACCTCCTCATTAGTTACGCGATCCACCCACCTAATCTTCAGCATTCTTCTGTAGCACCACATTTCAAAAGCCTCAATCCTCTTTCTGTCCACACTGCTAATCGTCCATGTTTCACTCCCATACAAGGCAACACTCCATACAAATGCCTTCAGAAAGGACTTCCTTAGGCTTAAATCAATATTCGATGTTAACAAATTTCTCTTTTTCAAAAACGCCTTTCTACCCATTGCCATTCTGCATTTTATATCATCTGTACTGTGACCATCATTTGTTATTTTACTGCCCAAGTAACAAAACTCATCTACCTCCTTTATTGTTTCGTTACCTAATCTAATCCCTTCAGCATCACCTGATTTTCTTACACTGCACTCCATTACCCTAGTTTTACTCTTGTTAATGTTCATCTTATATGCACCTTCAAGCACACTATCCATTCCGTTCAATTGCTCTTCCAGGTCCTTTGCTGTATCTGACAGAATTACTATGTCGTCGGCAAAACGCAATGTTTTTAATTCTTCACCCTGAACTTTAATTCCTTCTCCAAATTTCTCCTTGCTTTCCTTTATAGCTTGCTCAATGTACAAATTGAACAACATTGGGGAAAGGCTACAACCCTGTCTTACTCCCTTCCCAACCACTGCATCCCTTTCATGCCCTTCAACTCTGACAACCGCTGTCTGGTTTTTGTACAAGTTGTAAATAACCTTACGCTCCCTATATTTTACTCCTGCTTGCTTCAGAACTTTAAAGAGTTTATTCCAATCAACATTGTCAAAAGCCTTCTCCAAATCTACAAAAGCTAGAAATGTTGGTTTGCCTTTTCTTAATCTATCTTCTAGGATAAGGCGTAAAGTGAGTATTGCCTCCCGTGTTCCTACATTTCTCCTGAACCCAAACTGATCTTCCCCGAGGTCGGCTTCTACCAGCTTTTCCATCCTTCTGTATATAATTCGTGTTAATATTTTGCAACCATGACTTATTAAACTGATAGTTCTGTAGTTTTCACACCTGTCTGCACCCGCTTTCTTTGGAATGGGGATTATAACATTTTTCTTAAAGTCTGAGGGTACTTCACCTGTCTCATACATCTTACACACAATGTGAAACAATTTTGTCATGGCTGGTTCTCCCAGAGACTTCAGTAGCTCTGACGGGATATCATCTATTCCAGGGGCCTTGTTTCGGCTTAGATCTTTCAGTGCTCTGTCAAATTCATCTCTCAGTATAGTATCTCCTATTTCATCATCATCTACATCCTCTTCCCATCCTACAATAGTGTCTCGAAGTTCGTTTCCTTTGTAGAGCCCCTCTATATACTCTTTCCACCTTTCAGCTTTCCCTTCTTTGCTGAGAACTGGTTGTCCATCAGTGTCCTTGATATTCATAGAGCTGTTTTTCTTATCGCCAAATGTTTCTTTTATTTTCCGGTAGGCTGTAACTATTTTTCCCATATTTATACATTCTTCTACATCCTTGCATTTGCCTTCTAGCCAGTCCTGCTTAGCCATTTTGCACTTCCTGTCAATCTCATTTCTTAGTCGTCTGTACTCCATTTTGCCTGTTTCATTTACTGCATTTTTATATTTTCTCCTTTCATCGATTAAATTTAGTATCTCCTGTGATATCCAAGGATTCTTTGTAGGTCTTGCCTTCCTACCTATTTTGTCCTCTGCTGCCTTCACTATTTCGTCTCTCAATTTTACCCATTCCTCCTCAACTGTTTTATTTTCCCCTGTTTCTGTCAATTGTTGCCTGAAGCTCCCTCTGAAATTCTTAAGAACTTCAGGTTCCTTCAATTTATCTAGGTCCCATCTCCTTATTTTCCTACCTTTGTGTAGTTTCTTCAGTTTCAGCCTACAGTTCATAACCAACAAGTTATGGTCAGAGTCTATGTCTGCCCCTGGGTATGTCCTACACTTCAAAACCTGGTTCCGAAATCTATGTCTTACCATTATAAAATCTATCTGGTATCTCCCGGTGTCTCCTGGTCTCTTCCACGTATACAACCTTCTTTTGTGATTCTTAAACCAGGTGTTTGTTATAACTAAATTATGTTCCGTGCAAAATTCTACCAGGCGGCTTCCTCTTTCATTCCTTTTGCCCAGACCATATTCACCTACTATCTTCCCTTCCCTTCCTTGTCCTACTACCGAATTCCAGTCTCCCATAACAATTAAGTTTTCCTCTCCCTTAATTGCCTGAATAATTTCCGTTAGCTCCTCATATATTTCTTCGATCTCCTCATCATCGGCAGAGCTAGTTGGCATATAAACCTGTACTACTGTTGTCGGTGCTGGCTTTGTATCTATCTTGACAATGATAATACGATCGCTGTGCTGGTCATAGTAGTTTACTCGCATTCCTATTTTCTTATTCATTATCAATCCTACTCCTGTGATACCCCCAACTGATTTTGTATTTATAATCCTGTACTCACCTGACCAGAAATCCTGTTCATCCTGCCACCGAACTTCACTAATCCCCCCTATATCTAACTTCAACCTATCCATTTCCCTTTTTAAATTTTCTAATTTTCCTACTCGATTAAGGGATCTAACATTCCACGCTCCGACCCGTAGAATGCCAGTATTGTCTTTCCTGATGATCACATCCTCCTGAGTAGTCCCCGCCCGGAGATCCGAATGGGGGACTATTTTACCTCCGGAATATTTTACCCGAGAGGATGCCATCATCATATGTTCATACAGTAGAGCTGCATGTCCTCGGGAAAAATAACGGCTGTAGTTTCCCCTTGCTTTCAGCCGTTCGCAGTAGCTGTGTGGCAAAGCCACATTAGCTGATGTTACAAGGCCAGCTCAGTCAATCATCCAGACTGTTGCCCCTGTAACTACTGAAAAGGCTGCTGCCCCTCTTCAGGAACCACACGTTTGTCTGGCCTCTCCACAGATACCCCTCCGCTGTGGTTGCACCTACGGTACGGCTATCTGTATCGTTGAGGCACGCAAGCCACCCCACCTCGGCAATGTCTGTGGTTCATGGGAGTGGTATATATATATATATATATATATATATATATATATAGTTAAAAAAAATATTTGTACACATTTCGTTGGTAGGTGGTTTTCAACACAGCTCTAAATATAAATCGTCTACCAAAAGAAAAGTACTCGTTGTTTAATAAGCAGTTGTAAAAAGTAATGATGTTAGCAGTTATGAAATATTTTGTGTTAAATGAACTGCAGATTTATGGACTTTGCTTTAGTATGAGAAGCTTAATTTAACTACTGCTTAATGTACAAACTAGTAGAAAATTCAGCACAATGTCTAACCCACAAACCGTAGAAAATTTATATTTTTAATTTCTGAAAAAACATAAAGTCAGTATAGTTCCAAACATTTCAAAACATATTTCTACACATTTAGTTAGAATACAGTGTGACTTTCGACCTAAACTCTCAAGAAGCGGTTGCAAGAAGTAATTACGTAAACATCTATGAAATACTGTTCACAGATCTCCACATTATATAAACTTTGCTGAGCAAGACACACACACACACACACACACACACACACACAAACACACACACACACGAGGCTCACACATCTTAAAGAATGTTTCTAATTTGCTTGCAACACAAACAAAATGTCTTCCAGAGCCCAGTCCGCTATCCTTAGTCGGCCGTGCACCTAAACTCAACTGCGCATGTCCGCAATAAGTATTTATTTGAGCACGTCCGTCGCCCCTTCCGCCGGCAGTATCCGCCGGTAGACGGCCTGGATATCCGACATTAACCGGGTCGTTCCAGGACAAGCACCAGGTGTCGCCTGGGAAATGCGCCACTCCACTGCTCGACTCGGAAGCTATTGCTGGAATTTCTGCTTCAGGAATGTAGTGTGATTACGTGTCTGTACAGAAACAGGAGTGGGTTGAGCACACCGTAAGATTATCTTGAAAAAGACTGTCGATGTTTCCTCAGATTAGCATATTATGTGAAACGTCCGTCCTTAGAAAACTACTTCAGTCCATTCTTTACATCATAAAACGGCATGTCATTAAACGATAATACATTTCTGAAATTAATTTAAAACCAGTCTTATTCCTATTTCTTTCTTTCTTTGTTACCGCTTTCGACCTGTTATAAGATCATCTTCAGTGCAGCTTATTGTTACTGCCAGCTATGTTTCTTCCAACAACAGAAAGAATCTCTTGCCGAACAACAGAGAGGACTTCTTGCAGGGTAATCCTCGCTGCAGACCGCCTTTGCAACCCGATCAACAACCTCATTCCCAGATATCCAACATGCGCAGGCACCAAGCAGTAAGACACCTGCTTTCCCGCCGCTGCAGGTAGTACAGTTGGCTCTGTATGATCTGCAGAAACTTCTCTGCTGGGTATAGGCTTTGCAGTGATTGTAGTTCGTTGAGGGAATCGGAGCAGATAAGAAACCGTGTGCCCTGAACACGTCGCAATTGCTGCAGTGCCTTCGGGATAGCGTGAAGATGTGCTGCAAGAAACAGAAAAATCTGTGGGGAAGCGTATCCTGATAACACGGCCAGGGAACAATACGGAACAGACGAGGGCGTCTCCATGCTTCGAACCATCGGTGTAAACCACAGTAAAGTCGTGAGTTTTAAAATATTAAAAAACTTAGATGTATATGTAAAATGAGGATTGCATCTTTAACATCAGCTGTTTAAATCCTTAAAACCGACTAGCATCGTTCGAAGATCATCAACATAGATACACAGGTATTAAAACAGGTTAGTCAACAGCATTAAATTAAATAGATCTGGCTGAAAACAGCAGGAGTCACTTTGAATAAAATTACAAATGTCATACTAGATTATCAAAGTCAAAACAAACGTAAAAAACGAGAAACTAGTATTTTATGTTTGTTTTGACTATGAAAATCTAAAATGACACTTGTTATTTTATTCAAAGTGACTCCTGCTATTTTCAGCCAGATCTGTTTTACTTAATGCTGTTGACTAATCTGTTTAATACCTGTTTATTTATGATGAATGTCGTTGACCGAAACTAGTCGAATTTAAGGATTTTAATAAAACAGCTGACGGTTGAAGATGCGTATTATAAAATACGTGATGGCTTTTAGCAATGACCTTACCAAAACTTTGAGACCTCCCATTATTTCTCCTGCCCTTTTTGTGTATTCGTTCAGCATCACCATAATGCTATGCTGCATTTGCGACAATTGTAGTCTTATTAAACAGTCTGGGAAAAACGCATAATTCTTTATTCACAAATGAGAATTTCATAATTTGCTGTCAATTATGTAGGTTTATAAATATCAAATGGAATTCAAAGTAAGTTACCCTATTATTAGTAATGAAATACAAGGCATACGTTTCCTGTAGACATTTTCTTTATCAGTCCATGTTACTGTCCATGAAAGCAAAGAAAATGAAAAACTTACAGTGGTAAAATGGTATAATGGTGTGATAAATAAATTAAAAAACTGCTCATTGCTTTTCATTCAAGAACTGATGTTCACCGATATTTTTTCTTTCTTTTGTTGTCAACATTTGTGCCTTTGATAATTACTTAGTGGATATCTGATTCACCATATATCGTATTATCAAAATATTCTGCTACATTTGTATGCACACCCATTAACTTTGATTCATTCAATTCTGCACTACCTCCTTTAAATTTAGTTTATTACACTATTTAATATATGTTCCCAAATATCCCTAAAGTACGTCATCCCACTGATTTCATGCTGCGGGGCATGAGTAGGGAAAAGATTGGAACGACTGTCTTCGGTGAAAGAAATATGTTACAAGAGGAAGTGATTCTTCACTCAAAGTTTGTCGCGACAGTAGCAGAGTTGCATTCACTAGCCGAGACCCATCTGTCTAATACTATTACGATTCCTGCCCGTCCGCGCCCTTTACGACTGCGTACGCGCTCCAAAAAGAGGAGAGGACACGGCATCGACAACGGCAGAGCAGAAAGAGACCAGCAGAATGTGTTAATGATACTGCCGGGAGGCGTGGCCCGGTCATTAGAGAGATATACGCGGAAACGCACTGCCGACTGGGAATACGGAAAGAGAAAGAGAGGGAGGGGTCGAAGGGGGCGGGAGAGCGGTACGACGGAAATGGGGGCGCAGAAAGTTGGACGGTGGGATCGGTCCCGGCGACGTGGCGACTCCCATGATAATGGCCCGACGAGGTCACACAGGAAGACCCGCAGCCCCCGGGGTCAGGAAGTCGCCAGCCGGCCGTCAGATAACGAGGGGCGTCGCGCTGCAAACGGCGGGGTGCGTGGCGGAGAGTGCTTGCGACGGCGCCACTGCAGCGGCCGCTCGCGTCACGAGTGCCGACCGACGCTTCTCGCGCCGTGCTGGGGGCAGTGTTCTGCCAGTGGGACCTGTTGATTTTGAAAGCTGCGCGCCACAACATGCACATCAGAACTACCACAGAAAGAGGCAGCTGTTGGCTAATTTTTACTGATTAGCGACTGATAAAGTACAATAACTCTATTTTATGATTTATTAGCTGAAAACACGGCGTTGCCCGGGTATCTATTCATTTATTCCTGCCATTTTTCAGGTATATATTCATTTGTATAAAGGTTATATGTCTATGAAATCTCTTGGAAATGCACTTAGTAGTAAAGAAGTAATAGATTAAAACTTGGTGCGTGATGGGGTGGTTTTACATGAACGTTACTGTTTATGTGCTCATATCTCATGAACTACGTGTCGCACTTTGATCCGATTTAGAAGGTGCTTTAAACTATATGTTTGTATATTGTCTGTAAAATTTCCTGTTGCTACAATTTGTAGTGTTCAAATTATAAATTGTAACGTCATACCGAGAGTCGTAGTTTTACTCCATAAACAGCTGAAAAGTAGTAAGCGAGAAACTTTTTTACTTTCAACATTTTACTGTGGTTGACCGCGAGAAAAAGTTCAAGGATTAAAATTATGTTTAAAGTATGTTGCAAGTCGCCAAGTACAGTCATTCTCATACAGAGTATTTCGAAAGTCTCACCGCATTATATGGCATTTTTTGCGATTTCTGTTGGTTATGACGTAATGTGTTTTGAACCATGTGTCGTATGTGATTCTTAACCATGCAGCAACTGTTACCTGATGGTAAGGAATGTGTGTACCAAATTTGGTTGAAATCGGTCCAATGGTTTAGGAGAAAATGAGCAGCATTGTCGCAAAGTGCAGCAGTTTTTCGCGCATCTCATTGTTTATGAAGTCATATCTCGTGAACTATATATCGTAAGTGATTCTTACACTTACGGCGACCGTCCTCATGGATTGAAGCGTACGTGTACAAAATTTCATAAAGATTGGAACAAAACTGTAGATTTGTATGCAACACGTACAAACATGAGGATACTCTCTTTATATATGAGATTACCTGAAGCCAGGGGCATACAAAATACGGCCCGCAGGCCTGATGCGACCCGCGATGGAATTCTGTCGTGCCAACGTATGAGGCTAAGCTTTCTGTAAGTAATCGAGTGATTTTCGCTCGCTTAAGATAGACAGGTTGCTAGCAGCATTGCAGGACTCACTACACGTTCAGAATCGCGTCCACCTTTTAAGGGAATACGGAATAGCCAATCCCCGTAATGTAAAAATATGCCTACTATAGGGAACATTTTCTCACGACGTACTAGAGATAGACAGATAAAAACTTTATGTGGATTAATTTGTTATAACAATACTGAAAAAACAGTTCATTATCAAAGTATCTTCTTACAGAGATATTTTACATTTATTTTTAAAGAAATCTGTTACTTTTTCCTTGATTCTCATTCCTAAGACTTTTGTAAATCAAGTAATTACAAAATCATTGTTTCCGTATGTAAAAGATCCCATTTGATTATAAAAATTTCAGACTTCTAGGTTTAGCTGTACTTTAGATATTGTTCCTAGGAGAAATAAAAAGTAAACTTACGGGAAACTGAAAAAGAATATTATACATAGTTAATACCCCCTTCTGTCTTCATAAACATCTTCAAGTCTTCTCTTGCATCCCTCTCCACCTGTCTTGCTTTTTTCACTAATGTCTAGATTATACTATCAGCATGCCTTAGTCTATGCTGATTCAGAGTCAGCATTGCACGTACTGTGTGGGAACCAACACGGAAACCCAACTTTTCAAGGACCTGGCATTTACTTATATTCCCAAGATTGAAGGTTGCCACAGCATCGTAGGCACTAAAATGTTGTGTCTTAATTCCGACAAACACTGTTTTTTGGAGTCGATGCCACATCACACTATTCAAGCACCTGTTTGGGTTCGGCGTTTTTTCCGTGAAGACATTTCATCAGAAGACTTCACTTAGCCAGATCTCTGAAAAATGGGCTTCCTCCATGACGGCTGCTGGAGACTGTGTTGGTGAATGTATTTCTCTCCAGTTGTTAGTCCCCTACTGTATTTATATCAGCTCTTTTCAGCTTTGGGGCACAAACCATGAATGCTCATCTGTGGATGCGGTGTGGAAATACAAAGCCGATATAGCATTCCTCATTTCTTCAAGAGTGCCTTTATTTTGTCTGATTGTAAGGCCATTGCAATTCTGATTTCGGTCTATCATGGACCCAGTCAATTTGCCATCCAAGGTTTTCTTCTTATCTAGTTTTTTCCCTTTCATATACCACACTATTCACAAACAATCTCAGCTCTAGAAGTCAAAGAGTAACTTGATGAAACCAGAGAGAAACATTTTCGGACAAATAGTGTGTAAAGAGTCGGTGGAAAGCGGGATATTTGAATTCATGCCATAAATGTACTGCCAAAATGCTTATGGTCAGTCATTTGAGACGCGTATAACTAGAGCGCAATACCCTATTTCACAAATCTATAAAAATAAAAACTATAGAAATAACTTTAGTAGAACCATTCATCATGCGTAATTTTAAAGAGAAAATTTGGAAGAATATAATTAGGCAATAACCCAAAATCCGATTTCGTATCCCCTTAATAAATAACAGAGACACCCTCGAACGCTCTGCCTCCAGCTGACTGCGGTTTTTTAATTCCAGGCTGGGTTTTGCTGCGTTAACCTTTTTTTCATTTTTGTAGTAGGAAATTTATTATTTCAATGTGTTCTTTATTCGAAATATTTCTACGTTCCTTATTGTGTAATATATCGACTGAAGCTAAAAACTTAACAGTCGATACTGAGAGTCACACATTCAGTCAAACGTGGAACGTGATATGGCTTCTTATATAGAAACGCAACAAAATAATTTGTGGGATGTGTAATGAAGCTAATCTTGTGCTGGAGGAATATAAGATATGTCATCATTAAGAAAGTAGAAAGGTTGCACAGTTTGATGAATTCAATGACAATGCACGTGAACATAAATTCGAAACATTAAAATGTGGATCGTGTATTAAAAAAGCAAATTCCATACCTCACACTAAGTGTACTAAAGAGTAATAAATATAACTTGACGTTTCCATTGAATATTGTGCCTGGGTTTGAAACATTAAATTTCGTTGTTTTCTTCCTATGAGAAAATGTGTGGTCAAATAAAAGTTGGATTTGCACACATCGTGTTTGTAGATGTGTTGACGTAATTGGTGGAGCTAAGTAATTAGAATGTTATTAATGTTTGTTTGACGCTGTAATGAGAGTTATCGTGGTGGTAATATCGTATACGAGTGAAATACCGGTGACCGAGATGATGATGACGTTACAGTTAAATTTATAGGTTGATGATGCAATTTTCGGTAATCTCACAGTATGTCATCCGGCCCCCATTGAGTATCGAAACTTGAGATGTGACCCTCGCGGTGTAATAATTTGGAGACAAGTGACTTAAGATAGCGATTTGCAACAAAAGCTCCTTCTTCAGACTCCAACAACGATCTGACAGTTGCTAAAGAACCATCATGATAAAATAGAGGCCACTGTGGCAGCAGCTACCGACGAAATATTCAATAGTCATGCGGTACCCATAGGCATCGTACGACACCTAACATCTGGGGAACAAAGAATTCGCTATGCCAACCCAATACGGAAGATAATACACTTTTCGATATGGAGATGTCCAAGTTCCGAGAACAGAAAAAAATTGAGTGAATTGTGTTTTATTGTATTTTTCAGCAATATTTTATTTTGTATAAACCATATTTTAGAAATATTGTATTTTCCAAATAGGGACATGGGTTTGTGTGTTGTCCTTAGTTTAAGTATTTCGAAAAACTTACGGGTATTCTGTCAGGTACCAAAATCGACGACGGCCGATATTTCGGCAGGAGACCACCCTGCCATTTTCAAGGCGAAACTGCAGTAAGAAAGCAACGTGCAACGATCTTTAAAACCTCGGTTTTCAATAAGTAAACAGGAAAAACAACACTCACCGAGCAAGCAAGCGCCGACACGACCAAAGATGAAACTGGTACAATATCGATAGTAAACATCAGTTATCGACAGATGAGGTCGGATTAGTTTTCTCCCTCTGTTTTTTGACAAGTGAGAGAGCAGGATCCCAAAGGGAATCTAAGCAGAAGCCTCCATCCCTATTCATAAGGTTGTCACCTAGTTTTATTTCAATCGCTTCCTTGATAACACAGTCCCAGTAGTTGGAAGTGCATGCCAGAATTTCGGTTTTGTCATATTCCATAGGGTGATCTATGTCAAGACAGTGTTCGGCCACAGCAGATTTGTTAGGCTGTTGTAAACGTGTGTGACGTTTATGCTCAATACAACGGTCCTCAACAGTCCTAATAGTTTGACCAACATATGACATGCCACAGCTACATGGGATACGGTAGACACCCGCCTTACGCAAACCGAGTTTATCCTTAACGGAACCAAACAGTGCTTTTATTTTTGAAGCTGAATGAAACACACATTTTACATTATTTTTACGCAAAATGCGACCAATCTTATTAGAAGTGCTGCCAATGTATGGCAGAAAGGCCACTGACGTGGGTGCCGACACAGTGTTATCATCACTATCCCGGTGCACATGTGGTCGAGAGCGCAACTCTCTTTTAACCTGCTCTTCACCATAGCCATTCTGTCGAAATGTTACCTCCAGATGAGACAGCTCAGCGGGCAAACTTTCTGTATCAGAAATGACATGAGCCCTATGTACTAAGGTTCGAAGAACCCATTCAGCTTGCAAATACAAATCAGTATGCGTTGGCTTCCTATAAACCGAATGTCCCAACGTACCATCTGCCTTTCTCCTGACCTACACATCAAGGAAGGGAAGGCAACCATTCTTTTCCACTTCCATTGTAAAACGTATTTTGGGGTGGATTGAATTTAAATGTTCCAAAAAAATGATTCAAGTTCTCACTACCATGAGGCCATACAACAAACGTGTCGTCTACATATCTGAAAAAACAAGCAGGTTTCAACGCCGCTGACTCCAGTGCACGATCTTCGGAGTCCTCCATGAATAAATTAGCAATGATGGGCGACAAATGGCTTCCCATCGCAACTCCATCTGTCTGCTCGTAGTACTCGTTATTGAATAAAAAGTAGGTGGAAGTCAAAACATGTCGAAATAAATTCGTTAAATCAGTACCAAACTTCGTCTCAATTAATTGCAACGAATCAGAGGAACGCGAGTGAAAAGAGAAACCACATCAAAACTAACTAAAATATCCGAGTCAGCCAATTGCAAACCCTCCAGTCGACGTAGGAAATGCACAGAGTTCTTAATGTGGTGTTCACAGTGGCCTACCAGAGGGCTCAACAAACCAGCAAGATGTTTTGCAACACGATATGTGGGAGCACCAATGTTTGACACGATAGGCCTAAGAGGGCACCCATCTTTATGCACCTTATGGAGGCCATATAATCTGGGAGGTACAGCACAATACGAATTAAAACTCTTGATAGTTTCCCGTAACAAAGAACTTTTCTTAAGGAGGTTATTGGTCTTCCTCTCAACACTTTTTGTAGGGTCAGCAGAAATCCTGCGATATGCTGAATTATAAAGTGAAAATAGGACACAATATTAATGTGGCATTCAAAACTTAAAAGCGAACAGCAACAATTTTTGGTATTCATAAAGGTTCCTGGTGGTTTCTTGCTATGCGTCTTTACCTTCTCCGCAGCGGTGAAGTAGCCGAGCGGTCTAAAGCGTCTCGCTGTGGAGAGCGCGGTTGCTCGCCGTGGAGGTTCGAGTCCTCCCTGGGGCATGGGTGTGTGTGTTTGTCCTTAGGTTAGTTTACCTAGGTTTAAGTAGTTTGTAAGCTACGGACTGATGACCACGCAGTTTGGTCCGATAGATTTACAAACATTTGACCTTTATTTTTTTTTTATTTTTTTATTTTTTTTTTTTTTTTTTTTTTTTTTTTTTTTTTTTTACCTTCTCCATTGGATTATTCTGGTGACCTGCGCACACCATTATGGCATGACGTCAAAACTGTATGGATATGGTGGTATTAATGTTTCTTGATCATACAGGTAAGGGATACAATATTTTGCATAAATATGTATAAAATACGAGCCTTCTAATGTGAAACACTGCCAAAATCTGAGGAAGAAATTCTTGAGAATGTACGTTTAGTGCACATTACTGAACGTGGTGAACCATGGAACTGTGGGTAAACAGGAACAGATTATAACCACAGCGTTGAGATATTGTTATATATAAAGATAATTTGGTTGACTTACAAGATGTGGAATTAGGAGGTTCATCACAGAATGGCCAAAGAAAGAAACGTATGGAAAAAAGTGTTAAGTAGGATGCACAGGATGATAAATGTATTCACACACAAGGAACAGTGTCGGGCAGTGTCGCAGCCATCGAAGGGGGAGGGGGAGGCGCTAAAGGGACTGAAGCCCCTCCCCTTAAACACACTCCAACTTTTTTTTTTTTTTTTGTAAACAGGCCGACACCAGAAATTTGAAATAGTACCCATGTAAATAAATCACAACGTACCAATAATTTCTCAAGCACAAGTGAACGTGACAGTGGGTAGCCAGCGTGATGCCACCACTGAGAACATTTTCTGCTGTTTTTTGTGAGCGGTCTTAATGTCGCTGCGACCAGCTTTGATGCTACCGCTATTGTTACTGCTATGCAAATTGTTCACATGAGGCGACTCACTGCTTAGTAGGTCAGCGGCGCCACCGTGAGGAATCATATGAAGACCCCCAAAATCTAAGAACAGGGTTATTTTAGTTCAATTTTTACACGTAGAATCTCATGTTAAGTAAACTCTAAAGACCTTTATCTGTGACTAGTAATATAGCAGCTGATTAATTATTTTACGAGCTGATTATATACACTCGGTTTCCACCACGTTGCTACCCTTCCACATACAAATTAATGCGATCCTACTTCTGGTGTCGCACAAGTCTAAAGTGCGCGCCACGTACTTTCGCCGCGCGCCGCCATGCAAGCACGGCGTGGCGTTCTTACGACGTCGGCCACGAGCGCCCTCTGCTACAATCCCGCTCGTGGCCACCACTGAAATGCACCGGTTACTTGGGATTAAGACAGGCACTAGGAAAGTCTCTCATCAGTAGGCAGGCCTCTATCTACTTAAACTATGCATCTGATTTCCACTACAGTTAACAAAGCTAAGTATTTGTACTCTCTCTCTCTCTTCGAAATATATCTTGTTCTAATCTAGCTTATTGTTTCTAGTTTCTGCTGTCACAGTGGCTGGTCACCTCAGGTTTCGTACCTGCACACGCGTGCATCCTTTTTCCCTGTGTCGGTCTTTCTCTCCTCGGCCACCGACACCTAGGACAACCGGCGGCAACGAGACACAAAAGTGGCGACGAGGATTGGATACAAAACTACTCCTTTTATTTCTTGTGAAATGGTTTTCGTAGTACAATTGGCTGACTTATAAAACGTGTAAAAATGGCATAGATTAATAAATTCAATAGGCTCTATTTTTAAATAATTAGCACCCCCTCCCCACAAAATCCTGGCTACGCCTGTTCTGTCTTCAGTAGGGGTTAAAATGTAGGGGAAGACGAAGACTGGAATACATTCAACAAATAATTGGGGACGTAGGGATTAGAAATAATGCTGAGAGTAATAGAATGACTATTATACAAGTAACAGAAATGAGTTTCCTGGCGGTTAAGAGTGAAGACACTATAGTTCTACTCCAGCTATCTTTCGGTGTTGCGAGTTATCTAACTCCGCCCACCGTTATACGGATGATAATGGTGCCCTATAAGAAAACCGAGAAGTTGAGTGGCAGAGTAATCGAGCTTATCAAAGGCGCGCGTCCGACTTTCCGCGTGGGCCAGCAGCAATTTAGACACAGCTGGCGCAGGAGGAACGTCAGCCCCAACACCAGAGTTTTTACACATAGAATTCCATGCTAATCAAACCGTAAAGACTTTTATCTTTGGCTAGTAATATAGCAGGTGTTTATTTTACGAGCTGATTACATACACTCGGTTGCCACCACGTTGCTACTCTTCCACATCCAAATTAATGCGATCCTAATCCTTTTATTTCTTGTGCAGTTGTTTTCGTAGTACAAGTGGTTAAATTATAAAAATGTAAAAACATATCATAGATTAATAAATTCAATAGACTCTATGTTAAATAATAAGCCCTCCCCCCGGCACCATCAAATCCTGGTTATGCCGCTGTTGTAGGGGTAAAATGTAGGGGAAGACGAAGACTGGAATACATTCAACTAATAATTGGGGACGTGGGGATAGTCGTGTCATATGTGTCCTTCGCCATGCGCTACAAAGTAACCTGGGACGCATAAATTTCAAAAGATTCGTAAGAAATAATGCCGAGAATAATCGAATGACTATTACACAAGTATCAGAAACAAGTTTCCTGGCGGTTAACACGTTCGCTGCCGTTCACGCTCTGGCGCGTGTAAACGTTACTTGAGTCAGGTGCCGCTCACGCTGTGGCGCGTGCTGCGACCTAGCATCCTATTATGGGTTGTTGTAAACTGGCATCGTCTAATAAAGCAGTATACTCTGGTAGGCACTAAGGGAAGAGTACAAGTGATACGCACACGTACGTGGTTCCAAATTTCTGCGTTTGCATTACCGTCTACGACCACACACGCTTCTCATGATGTCATGATAGATTTATTGGATTCTTATATAAGCAAGCAAGCATTTGATTACTTTAATTTTATTTCGATTAGTTACCAGTTAATAAAAATACTTCTTAGTTTTGATATTATTCATACTTATATTGCTGATGATAAAGAAATGAGCATATGTTTTATGAAATTCCTTGTATGTACTGTTTATATGTTCATTTGTTGTTTTCACAAAAATACAAATGCAAATAATAAAACCATATCAAAAAACTGAACACTAAAACGAAAACATTCAGTGGGTCAAAACTATGAAAAGATACTGTCAAAATACGATCACGAGCCAGAGCGTGAAGTGGCACCAAGCATCATCGCGCCAGAGCGTGAACGGCAGCGAACATGTTAAGAGTGAAGACCTTATAGTTCTACTCCAGCTATCTTTCGGTGTTGCGAGTTAACGAACTCCGCCCACTGTTATACGGATGACAATGGTGCCCTATAAGAAAACCGAGAAGTTGAGTGGCAGAGTAATCGAGCTTATCAAAGGCGCGCGTCCGTCATTCCTCCTGGGCCCGCAGCAATTTAGACACAGCTGGCGCAGGAGGAACGTCAGCCCCTAATGCTAGAGTCTGCCCAACCCCTTATCCCCGTCGCAACTGATAACCGAAGCTGCACAGCTCGGAGCGGGAGGGTGGAAGTCGGTCGGAAGGGAGTCGAAGCTAGGCGAAGTGGTAAACGGGGGTGGCAAGCGTGGAGGGGGCGGCAAGGCGTCGCCACTGAGTCATTACCCGTAGATTTCCCGGCGTCCCCTAATGTTATCGACGGCTGCGACTGCAGTCCGCGACTGTGAAATTGGATCGCGTGTCCGCTCTCGCACCGCTGCAATGGCCCTGGGAGGGGGAGGGGGTATTTGGGGGTGAAGTGGGGCGGGGGGATGTGAGCGGGAGAAATGACGGAGATGAGGCGCCGCGGCGCGCAAGATGGATGGTGCGACACGTGGCCCCACTGCAGGGGAATCCCCGCCCCGTGCGACGCGGCGGCCGGATTTCGCCTCGGATACATTATCTTAATAACCGCCGTCGATCGCCGTGGCAGCAGGCAGCGCCGCGACAGTAAGATGGAGTGCCTCTGATTTAATGAACTGCGAAGAAATCGCGATACAGTGAGCGGAAATTCAACTTCGCTTCTTTCTTCTCTTTTTCGCTGTATTTACGAAATGCACTTGATCATCAAAACGTGACACGTCCCCTCTCCCAGTGGACATCTAATACAAATCAAATGTTCAAATGTTTGTATAGTCTATGGGACTTAACAACGGGGTCATCAGTCCCTAAACTTACAAACTACTTATGAACTACTTACGAACTAGGACGGCACAAATATCCATGCCCGAGGGGGGATTCGAACCCCCGACCGTAGTGGCCGTGTAGACCGTGACTGGAGCGGCTTAGTACCCTCGGCCACCGCGGCCGGCCATCTAATACAAATAAAAACGATGCAGTATGGAAGAATTATTCAAATGGGATCGAAATCACTGGACGTTGTACCTGCTTTAATGTACTGCAAAGAATTCGCGATACAATGAGACGGACATTCAACTTCGCACCTTTTCATATCTTTTATGCTGTATTTACGAAATTCACTTGCTGTCAAAAGGTGACATGCTCCCTTCCTCCTGTGTACATCTAATACAAACAAAAATGATGCACTATGAAGGAATTATCCAAATGGGATCGACATCACTGGATGTTGTACGTGATTTAATGTACTCCAAAGAAATCGCGATACAGTGAGACAAAAATTCAACTTCGCACCTGTGTTATCTTTTATGCTGTATTTACGAAATGCACTTGCTGTCCTAGAGTAACATGCATCAACCATTGTACATCTAATATAAATAAAAACGATGCACTATGGAGGAATTATCCAACTGGGATCGAAATCACTAGACGTTGTATCGATATTGGATGATTAATTATGCACGTTAGCACTTTGTGTCTTTCGATTTGTGGGAAGTTAATTGTATATGGGATCATTAAGTACTCTTATTTGGATATTTATATTTGGCAATTTTATGAGATAGATAATCGATGTCATCTAGTGAAAGTTATTATTTTTTAGGTATAGAGAATATTTAAATTCATGGGGTGCAAAGTAATAACGAGGGTATCAGCACATATGAACTGTTTCGGATACTTTATCGGTGTAAGGGTTATATATGATAAATTCCAGGATTATTACAGATTATCGAATGTTATCGAACGTTATCGAATTATTGAGTGTTAATTGCAGTGCGTATTAAATATTTAAAGTTTGAACGCGAGTATGGAGCGAGTAAATAAATGAAGACCGCTCATATTTATCTATCGAGATTTTGCCGGATGCCGTGGCCGAGCGGTCTGCGGCGTGCCAGTCACGGTCTGCACGGCCGCTGCTGTCGGGGGTTCGAATCCCCCTCGGGCATTGATGTTTCTGCCGTCTTTAGTATAAGCTAGTTCATACGTAGTTTATAAGTTTAGGGACTGATGATCCCGTAGTTAAGTCCCATAAGCTCTACAAACATTTGAACATTTTTTATCGAGATTTTACATTATGATCGATACTGCGGACTGTGTATAGTAAACTTATAGGCTTATTTCAGAACCTTACTTGATCGATGCGGTTAAATGAATTTTTTGAGGATAACTAAATATCTCGAAAGGGAGTTAATTTCATTTCCATATAAATCATTTATCATACACTAATTTCAAATTGTAAATTGAGTTGGACCAGACCTGTGACTGTTAACATCTTTAGTGGACAGAGCGTTCGAACGATCATTTGGAAACCTATGAAATATAAATGATTTACCGATCAGTGATGATATTAGGAGCCGGCCGCGGTGGCCGAGGAGACTGAGGCGCTCCAGTCACGGTCTGCACGGCCACTACGGTCGGGGGTTCGAATCCCCCCTCGGGCATGGATATTTGTGCCGTCCTTAGTCTTAGTTAGTTCATAAGTAGTTTGTAAGTTTAGGGACTGATGACCCCGTAGTTAAGTCCCATAAGCTATACAAACATTTGAACATTTGATATTAGGAAGTTATTTACGCTCTATATACTTGAACAGGTAAATAATTTTAAATTATGATAGACATTTTGCAAATTAATACGTTAAATAGTGTGTGACTCTTTAGTAATGATAGAATCGCCATCAACGCACTGTTTTGTGTTTGATATTTATAGAAAAGTGCTAGAAACGAATTTGGATTTACGCTAAATTATAAACTTTTATCAGCAATCGTGGTATTCAATGAGATTTTACTACTAGGGAGTAGTGGGACTGTTTTCAGCTCTAAATACAGAGTGTGCTATTACCACGAAAGCCTGTATCGTCCCACTAAACACAGAGATTGAACATTAGCAGCCGAGTACCAGCGGAATATGATACTGCAGGGTAAATTCTGGGTTTTACGGAACATTGTTTCAGTGAGAAACGAATTGTCCCGGTCGTGCTGAATTTTAGTTCTCCTCCTGCCCGCTTTCGGACGACGTCAAGTTGGGGAAGCTTATAAAATTCAACGGATCAATAACGCATTAGTCCACCACTAGTATTCATACAATCCGCATTTACTAATTGTTTTCTTTTATATTTTCCCACGGAACAAAATCTCCAGAGATCGTGTTTGCTTAACATACCACCACGTCTCACAACTCCACTAATACGTTTTTTTCCCTTCTACTGAATGCAAATTTTCGCCTCATACAAGATACACTGATAGCATTCCCCATGAAGTTAATGGGCAATCTACGGTTGAAGCACTTCAGCAAAACACTATCAATTAGTACACTAACTAGATGGGTCATGTCGCACCACACAGATCACCCCCAGAGAGAAACGGCACCTCATTGGAACGGCATTGCAGACGAAATCTACGTCCTCATTGTCTCTATTAAAACAGTCGAAGAGTATTCCTATCATGGATGACAGTGCGCCACTGGTCATTACCTCCTACCGCTAAGTACTGTACAAACTCATGCTAGATGGCAATGACTTACGGAATGTCGTTACCATAGTCAATAATGGCATAAGATGGTTTCATCGGAAGAATCCTGGTTACGATGTCGACAACATGGTCATTAGAGACGGAGCTCTCGCTCGGATTAACAGGTAAGGCTGGGGAAGAAGATCTGCCGTGTCCTTGGAAACATCCAGAGATTTACCAGGAGTGGTTTTGGGAAATAACGAAAACCTAAATCAGGATGGTTGAACGTTGATTTGAACCATCGTCCTCCGAATTCGGGTCTAGTGTGTTACCACTGCGCCACCTCGCTCGGTCCACCACTGACAGTAGGAGCAATATCACAGTGACAGCATTCGCAGTAACTTATGGACACAACCAGAAATCACAGCAGTTTAGATGCTGTGTGTACAGGGCACTCTGGTCAGTTTCACTCACTTGAATGACATCTACATCTATATGGGATACTCTGTAAATCTCATTTAAGTGCCTGTCAGAGGGTTCATTGAACCACGTTAATACTATTCATCTACCATGCCACTCTCTTATATCGCGCGAAAAGGAAGAACACCTGAATCTCTTCGTTAGAGCTTTGTTTTCTCTTATTTTGTTCTGATTATCTTTTTTTTCCTATGTAGGTGGGAGTCAACAATATACTTTCGCATTCGGAGGAGAATGTTGGTGATTGGAGTTTCGTAAATAGGTCATGCCGCAGCGATAACCACAGTTTATGTAATGATTCCCATCTCAGAATCTGTATCATTTCTGTGACGCTGTCTCCCTGGTATCGTGACAATACAAATCGAGTTCCCCTTCTTTGGACTCTTTCGATGGCTTCTGTGAAACCCACTTGATGAGGATCCCACTCTGGGCAGCAATACTCCAAATGAGGACGGATAAGCGTAGTGTATATAGTCTCTCTAGAAGTTGTGTTGCATTTTTAAGCGTTCTGCAAATAAAATGCAGTCTCTGGTTCGCCTTTCCTACTACACTATCTACGTGTTCTTTCATGTTTAAGTCTGAAGTAATATTAATTCCTAGGTCTTTAGTGGCGTTTACGGTTTCACTTTTGATAGATTTATCTTGAAAACAAAGTTCAACGGATACATTTTCGTATTCATGTAGGCGACTTCACACTTCTCATTATTTAGTCTGTTGCCCATTTTTACACCATACTGATATCTTATTAGATCGTACTGCAGTTGGTTTTGATCTACAGATGACTTTACTAGACGATAAATGACGGCATTATCTGGAAGCAACCTAAGAGAGCTGCTCAGATTTTCTCCCAAATCGTTTATGTAGATATAGAACAGCAGAGGACCAATGACACTACCGTGTGGGACGCCGGATATCAGCTGTGTTTTAGTCGATGACTTACCATGGACTGCTACAAACTTTGTCCTCTCTGACAGGAAATCTTCCCCTATCCAGTCACAAATCTGGGGCGATATTCCATAACATCTTGCGACCTTTAGCAATTCTGTTTCTGCAAGACGCACCAGACGCCATTACTCAGCTCTACAATGCAAGACCACATGTTGCACAATGAATACGTGCCTTGATGTTGTCATGTGATGGCCCTTCAGACAACAGACTTGTCGCCATTAGAAAATGTGTGGCATTTGGTGAAGTGACAGGAGTAGCACTGTGACACAAATGCCACCCACGACAGATGAACGTCGGAACTAGGTGGATGCTGGTCGATGGCTACGCGCCTTACATGCGTCTATGGCATCAGGCATGGATAAGTAGCTATCAGGGTACATGGCGAACCTATTTCCAACTAGGCAACCAGACGCAGGCCGAACCGACGACACTGAAGTGACAATCATTTCCTTAGCACGTACTAATGAACATCTCCCGTGAATATGAACTTCCCAAGTCTAGGTTTCAAGGTGCTTTTTTATTTTATTTTTATTTTTTTTATTTATTATTTTATTATTTTTTATCATTTTTTAGGAGTAGTGTATTTTTCAACAAGCATATAAATCACTTACAGGTACCGACACTATGTCATTTTTCATATTTCTGCTACCCATTTCGACACTTGTCATACCGAAGCACCAACGTTTCTTTTGAGTTTGAATAAAAGGTTTTCGCTTGTGTCCGCAAACGAGAGAACGCCGCTGCTTTAACATCCTCATCACTTTCAATTCTATGTCCTTTGAGTGCGATCTTCATGATTCAAAACACGTGGTAATGTGCAAAGGCAGTATTGAGACTATATGTTGTATTATACAGTAAGACCTTAAAGCAAATCTCCGAATGCGCTCGGAAACTGCAGTGGTAGCGTGGAGCCGCACACATTGTCGTGATGGATAATCCCGCATTGACCTGCGACCGCTCCGTATTATCTCTTTCCTCAACATTGTGCTGTACCACGCACTGCTCACTGTTTCACTCCTTTGCAGATAGTTTTTCAAAATCGGACCATTCATATCTCAGAAAGTTGTGAAGGTGTCAAAAGTACCTTTCCGGCAGAGGGCTGAGAATTTGGATGGAGAAGATATGTCGCTATTCCGAAAACCCTAGTAATAGACATAGGTTTTGACGCCGGTGGTTACGCACAACGAAAACTCTTTTTTTTTTCCCAAGTCATTTGGCCTGAGTCTGCATCGTCTTATGCACTGTTGTGAACATCCTAGAAAACGTATTAAATTGTGAGTCACAACTGTTCCTAAGTTTTACTGCAAGCCATTGTAAGCAGAAGGTAGTTTTTGACGCCTTTGTCTATCAGGCCGTATCTCTTGAATATTTTGTTATACAGTGATATAATTTTGCAGATGCATTCACTGACATAAGTAGATACAGTCTGTAAAGTATGTTGTAAATGGAAGTGATACTTAAAAAGAAATAAATAAAACCTCATGGCAGATATGGTAGTTTGACTACACTATCAGCGAAAATTCAATAAGTAATAAACAGTAGATACCTTTTCATTAATTCGTGAGATTTAAAGTGAGAAACGTTTTCGTAAGTGTTGAAATTATATGAAAAGGTTGTTCGAAGAAGCTAAATCTTATCACTTTCAAGGAACGGCTGATTAAATTTCTCATACATCTATTTTAACGGTGTTACCTTTAACATAAATACACTTTATAATGTTAATACGAAGTGGTGTTACTCATATCATTAGGTTATATTATAAATTATTCAGCTACGTTCATGCTGTCAGTCCAATAAACGCAATTAGTAATGCTGCTTGCTGAAGATGTGAACAATACCTTTACGTATTTTCTCTTAGAAACAAAAATTTGTGCAATGCAACTGTTTGTACCAGTAAATCCTGTGGCAGTCACGGTATTTCTGTCTCACGTCGGAACCCTATAACAGTATCAACTTACTGAAGGTCTTTGAACTTTGGTGGCCCTCTACAATTATTTTCCTCATTCCATTAACAAACTGACGATTCCTTGTTACCACAGTGCACATGTCGTATCAACTTATCGTTTCTTTTAATCCAGTTCCTCCATACGTATTTTTCAAAGTAAAATTATAATTCAGAAACAATTTATGACAGTTATTATTTACTTTTTATTACAAAAATGTTTATTTTTTCCAGAAAACCTATTCTTGCTAACGGGGGTCTCCGTATTATATCCTCTCTATATGGGACATGATCAGTTAATGAACTGTCCAAGAAACGATTACAATACAATTATAATTTACTTATGATGTGTAAGAACGTTTCTTGAAAGCTTTTCTTGGTTATGCCAATCCTCATTTGAAATCTACACTATGCTAATAGTGGGGTACTTCGGTGCTCAAATTGCAAAGCTCTTCTATAATTTTATTGAATGATCTCCTATTCTAACTCCTTTAAAAACATCAAATTTTACTCCTCTACATTCCTGGAATTTATGGATAGTACTGACGTTAGTAAAAATTGGATATTTTAAAGGCCATTTCACATTGCCTGTCGTGTGTGGTCACGTCAAAACTTTCCACAGAGGATTAGAAATTTTGTCATTCTCAGCGTCCGTCATCCGACCATCAGGTCACGGTTTCTTAGGAGGACAGAAATGTCGCCTACTAACATCTGCACTTATGCTATCTTCCATGCTCAGTCAAGTTATAGTACCGGATTACGTTGAATTATGAAATCATAATCTTTATTTTATGAATTTCTTTTCTTTAAGTGGCAAACTGCAAGTGTTCCGTGACGACATAAATTTTTATTGCATTGAGTGTCTTTCGAAAGGGATATCTGTAATTGATAATGATATAAGTTTTAGATGATGGTAGAAGAACATGAACTGATGAGGGATTTTTGGTTGAATAACATGTTAATCGAAAAATTAAGTTCTTAATAATTAGAAAATTAGCACATAGTTTTCATGACATTATTAGTTACGAAAGGGAAAAATATTATTCATGAGGTCAACAGGACTGACAAGGAGACCAAATGCATATCGGATTTTATTATTATTATTATCATTTTATATATTTACAGTACGTGTAATTCAAACCTCGAATAACAATCATCCAAAGCCATTTGACGTAATTCGGAAAACTTCTCGAAAAAAAAATCGACTTTGAAGTTTCGTAAGTAAGCGTAAGTACCAATCATTAAATAAATTGCAGCATCTGTCGGTGTAGCTTAGGTATGCCGGGCGCCGTGGCTCAGCACCCCCGGTCAGGGGGCTAAGCGCCCTCTGTAATAAAATAAAGCTGAGACAAATATTCAACTAACAACCAAAAACGAACGGAACTAACGAACGCAAAGCATAGCTTTCCCTAATGGAAAAAAAGGTGGTAGCATTCTGGCCTTACAACCCTAGCGTTGGTGGTTCGAATCCCGATGTGATATAGACGTTGTGTTCTAGCATTAACACAATTTTAATATCTGGTGGTAACTTTTACGAAATGTGCACGTAATTTGGTTTAGTCGTAATTTTCTATATTCTATAGTTGTTAATAATGGTGGTTACAACAAAAAACGTAAGTTACATTTTTTACAACATTGGCTACACTATTAGTTGACGACGGTAGTCTTTAGTCTTTGATTGATCAGTTTGTGAAGAACTACAACACTTTTATAAAGTAATCTCCATAGGCAGTAACGGCTTTACAAGCAGTTGAACAATTCAATCATCGTCTTACGTAACAAGTTTTTCAAAAATTTTCAAATGTTTGTTAAGCTTACAACACTTAACTGCAGGGCCATCAGTCCCTACTTATAAACTACTTATATGAACTCACTTATACTAAGGCCATCACAAACATCCATTCCCGCGGGAGGATTCGAACTTCCAACGCGGGAGGCCGCACGATCCGCAACGTGGCGTTCCAGACCACTCGGCTACTCCCGCGCGGCCAAGTTTTTCAGTTCGTCTACATATGCATAAGCAAAAACTGACACAATACCTGGTATTAGAGTTCGCAAAATATTTTATGCAACTGATATATATAGGGTGTCCCAGCTATCTTGTGCACGCAAAATATCTCTGGAACAATAACAGCTATTGGAAAACGACTTTCACCGGTATCAATGTACGGTTGGGGCCTATGAATGTACATATTTGGAAACATTCTAAAACGAAATCAAACGTGTTTTTTTAACACAGACTTATGTTTTTTTTAAATGGACACCCTATATTTTTTCTTCAGCAATCCATAGCATGACAGTAACATAAAAATGGCGTTGATTGCATCACAATATTCCAATTACATCCCGATATATTGCGACGCGAAGTTGACGCTTGAAATATGCGAAACGCGCGGCTAGCGCCCGTCCTGAACAGCATGGGGTTCTCGCCTGAGGTTCAGGACGTGCGCTAGCCGCACGTTTCGCGTATTTAAAGCGTCAACTTTGCGTCGCAATATATCGGGATATAATTGGAATATTGCGATGCAATCAAAGCCATTGTTTGTGTGATTGTCATGCTATGGATTGCTGAAGAAAAAATATAGGGTGTCCATTTAAAAAAACCTAAATCTGTGTTAAAAAACACGTTTGCTTTCGTTTTAGAATGTTTCCAAATATGTGCATTCATGGGCCCCAGCCGTACATTGATACCGGTGAAAGTCGTTTTCCAATAGCTGTTATTGTTCCAGAGATATTTTGGGTGGACAAGATAGCTGGGACACCCTGTATATATATATATATATATATATATATATATATATATATATATATATATAGGGTGTTTCACTAAGTGTGTTTGCCTCTGTAACTTATAAAATAATAGGTGACGGGAAATTTTAATGCGGTAGATCAACACAAGAAATGTTATACTTTCTGCGGAGCTATGAACATAGTTTATTGTATCATTTTCCAAAGAGTTACACCACAAAGATATGATTTTTAAATGGAACAATAGTTTTTTCTATCTTGTATTGGAATCGTTGAAACCAGCTGCGTCCAAATCAATTTAAACTACATTCCTATCACTGTTAGTTTGGGAGCTACAACCCTTCAAAGTTTCAGGGGCAGATAGCACACGCTGTACATAATACTTGGCTGTGTCATGGGTGATGGATGTTATGGTTGTGGGAAGTTAATTTACATGAGACGTTCAAATGTGTGTCCATGTTCCTCAATGCATAATGCAATGCGCTGTCGAAATGATCTGCGGACGCGATGTAACATCGCCGGTGTGACGGAGCGACATGCGTCCTCTATGCGCCGTTTTAGATCATCTGGGGATGTGGGCTCAGTGACATAAACACGATCCCTTAGATATCCCCACATAAAGAAATCTACTGGTGTTAAATCGGGTGACCTTGAGGGACGTGTTTATGTCACTTAGACACATCCCCAGAAGATCTAAAACGGCGCATCGAGGATGCATGTCGCTCCGTCACACCGGCGATGTTACATCTCGTCTGCAGATCATTTCGACGGCGCACTGCATTATGCATTGAGGAACATGGACACACATTTGAACATCTCATGTAAATCAACTTCCCACCGCCATAACATCCATCACCCACCACACAGTCATGTATTGTGTACAGCGTGTGGTATCTGCCCCTGAAACTTTGAAGGGTTTTAGCTCCCCAACTAACAGTGATAGGCATGTAGTTTAAACTGATTTGGACGCAGCTGGTTTCAACGATTCCAATGCACGATAGAAAAACTATTGTTCCATTTAAAAATTATATCTTTGTGCTGTAACACTTTGGAAAATGATACAATAAACTATGTTCATAGCTCCGCAGAAAGTGTTAACATTTCTTGTGTTGACCTACCGCATTAAAATTTCCTGTCACCTATTATTTTATAAGTCACAGAGGCAAACACACTTAGTGAAACATATGTGTGTGTGTGTGTGTGTGTGTGTGTGTGTGTGCGACAGTGAGATTCGAACCTCCTACTCTACGGTTGGGAGGCCACAACGCTATCACCTGAGCTACACTGACAGATGCTGAAACTGTTTTAATTATTGATACTTACGTGTACTTTGCAAAACTTCGAAGTCGATTTTTTAGAAAACTTCTGGGAGTTGCGTCGAATGTCTTTGGCTGATCGTTATTTCAGTTGTGAATTTCGCGTACCATAATAATAAATAAAGCCTAAAATCCGATAACCATGTGGTCTCCTTGTGAGACTAAAAAGCCTACATAAATTATACTTCCATTGTTCAGTACTGGGTTAAACGAACTCACATGTCGAACAGTTAGAATACACTCTGAAGTCACGGTGACGTGACGATCAGTGTGACCAAGTGACCAAGAAAGTCCGACAGTGGTACCCTCACAACCGGGTTGCTTCTCGGACCGAATGTTTTCTGCACGGCTAGTAGGCAGGGTGCAGCTGCGCTGACCCCGGTGTTGCGGCGACCTGCTGACAGGCGGGGATCCGGAGTCGGCGCCCCTCCTACCTCCCCCACCACATAAACCCCTCACCACCCCTACCTCGCACCCCCGTCACCTGCCGCGGCGCTTTCCGGCTGAGTGACAGCTAGTGCTTCCACCGTGGCCGCCTGCGACACCCGAGGCCCTGCTGACGCACTGAGAGGCCTATCTGCCAGGGGCCGGCGAGTTCGACGCTTTCTGCTTCTTCATGTGCCGCCGTTCGTTTCTATTTCACTACAGTAACGCCTCATCCTGCCAAGAACTGGGCAATAACGTTTAGTGTTTCAGTTAAAGACGCAAAATTTCAATACTGGTCTTAGACAGGGGCATATACAACACGTGTGGCTGTAATGGTTACCCTCTTAACTGACTTCACCACAAAAAAAAAAAAAGTTCTAATGTTTCTATAGCTTATGGGACTTAACTACGGGGTCATCAGTCCCTAAACTTACAAACTACTTATGAACTAGTTAACACTAAGGACGGCACAAATATCCATGCCCGAGGGGGGATTCGAACTCCCGACCGTAGTGGACGTGCAGACCATGACTGGAGCGCCTCAGTCCCATCGGCCACCGTGGCCGGCAACTGCCTTCACCATGAGCTTTGATACGTTTTATCGATAACACACACACACGCACACACACACACACACACACACAGAGAGAGAGAGAGAGAGAGAGAGGAGGGGTTAGAGACACGGAGAGAAACAGAGATACAGAGAGAGAGAGAGAGAGAAAGGAGGGATGGAAACTTAGGATTTTATTACCCATAGACAGTGTCGTCATTACAGAACAGGGTCACGCTCGGATTTTGTCTTTAGGAATGGGGAAGAAATACGTTCATACCCCGGCTTTGCCTGTGATTTAGGGAAATCACGCAATACGTAAATCTGGTCGGCCGCGGTGGCTGAGGGGACTGAGACGCTCCAGTCACGGTCTGCACGGCCACTACGGTCGGGGGTTCGAATTCCCCCTTGGGCATGGATATTTGTGCCGTCTTTAGTATAAGGTAGTTCATAAGTAGTTTGTAAGTTTAGGGATTGATGACCCCGTAGTTAAGTCCCATAAGCTATACAAACATTGAACATTTTTTTGAACCTATATCTGTAAAGGCTTAGATAGATTTCAATCACCGTCGAGACTGCGAATATATATATGATTTTTTTTTTTCACATTCACTCACGAGTTGTTACAACATTTTACTCTTACGTATTAATGCTGCATGTTTGATGATGGGGTTTGGGCTAATTTCAGTGATGTTGTTTGCCATAAAGACAAATTTACTTAATTTTTGTCTTAATTTATATACGAGGCGCTTCCAGAAAGTATGTTCCGTTTGGTAATAAAATGAAATTGTACAGAGATACAGAAGAAATTATTATTGCACAAAATTCTATAACTCTTAAACTACTTTTCCACATAACTGCCGAAATTTTTCAGGCATTTGTCATAGCGTGGCACCAGGTTTTGTATACCTTCTTCATAGAAGTCTGCCACCTGTGTCATCAACCAGTTGGAAACAGTTTCTTTCAGCTCGTTTGGGGGAAGTCCATTGCGAGAGCACTAATTGTAAACCTACGGTTTTCCTGGATCTTGTCATCAATTGCGTGAAATAGTTCTCCTATAACCAAAGGAGGACGCCCACTTCGTCCTTCATTGTGCACATCACTACGCCCGCCATTGAACTGTCGGACCTATCTTCTCACCATCGAATCACTCATCGCATTTGGTCCGTAAAGATCGCAAATTTACAGAAAATTTCACTTGGTTTCACTTTCCTTCCATTCAGAAACCGAATCACCGACCTGATTTCACAGGCGGCGGGATTTTCAATCAACGCCGACATTTCAAACAAGCAGAACAAAGCGTATGTAACTGGCATCGATCTCCAAATGGCGCACGTTCTTCTCCTTGATACACATCGCCTACAGGGCTTGTGCGGAACTGCAATCGCAGCGCTGCAGCGGAGATAAATTGAAACGGAACTTACTTTCTGGACGCGCCTCGTATATATAGTGCACTGCAAATATTGCGGAAACGAAAAGTGCGATTGATGTGTGGCTTTCACAGAATGGATTAGCAGTCAGGGGCTCGTATTTTTAGGCGACAAACAGATTGTAATATTACTTAGAAAGTGTACTTTTATGAAAACGTACACTTTTTTAAATGGAAGAATTGTTTGTATCATGCACGTAAATGTTTGACGCCAGTTGTGTACAAAGAATTTTGAATGACATTTTTATCACGTTTTGTTTGGCAGCTACAACCGTTCATAGTTTCGGGGGCAGAGACTGCAGCAGCGTAGGTGACTGGCCCAGTGGCTAGCCCCTGGGACACGGTCTACTGTCTCTTGATCACCAGCCAGTCAGCTACGCTGTCGTAGCCTCCGACCCTCGAAACTGAATGGCTGTAGTTTCCAAACTAAATGTGATAAAATTGTCATTCAAAATTCTTTGAACACAGCTGGTGTCAAAAATTCCAGTGCATGATAGAAACAACAATTTTTCCATTTGAAAAACTATATGTTTACATAAAGAGTACACTTTCTAGGTATTTTTAAAATTTGTTTACTGGCTAACAATTCGAGTCCTTGACTACCAATCCATACCGTGAAAACCGCACATCAATACGTTCCGTTTCCGCAATGTTTGCGGTGCAAGTGTTGTATAGACAGAGAGAGAGCCAATAAATATAATATGTTGCAAATTCCCCATGGCCATAGGAGTTGCTTTATTTTAAAATTGCGGAAGTAGCATATGTCCGTTTTTCTTATAATTCTACGAGTGTAAAAGTTTTTGAAACAGAGGAAAACGAGTTCTGCGTATAAAAGTAGTTACCTTTTCTGACATGCCATCTTACAGATATTAATGTGTCAAGGTAGCTCACGTATTTCGCAAAAGATGTAAACAAAGTACTGCAATTACCGAAATCAGCAGCTACTATGTCTGCAACAGATTAGTTCGCAGAATCAGCAGATGAGCCAAACGCAAAGTGTCTGAGCAAATCAAGTTCTTCCGAAATGATGTTATAGCTGAGTGACTGCAGTAAAACCTTGTATTTACAGACATACATTACTTATACAAATGAAGATATAGCTGGAAAATTATACAACTGTACAACATATAATTCAATAAATAACGGTTGGGAATACAATTAGTAGTAAAGACGTAATAGATAAAAACTTGGTGCATGATGGGGCGGTTTTCCTTGAACGTTACTGTTTATGTGCTCATATGACATGAACTATATGTCGTACTGTAATACAATTTAGAAGGTACATTCAAATATATGCGTGTATAATGTCTGTAAAATTTCCTGCTGCTCCAATTTGTAGTGTAGAAATTATAAATTGGAACGTCATACCGAATGACGTAGTTTTAGTCCATGGGCAGCGGAAAAGTAGTAAGCGACAAACTTCTTTCCTTTCATCATTTTACTGGGGTTGTCAGCGAAAAAAGTTTTCTATAGGTTTGAAATTATGTTTAAAGTTGGATGCAAGCCGTTAAGTGCTCTTCTTCTCAAATAGCGTACTGATACAGTCACATTATCACGTGCCGCAAGAGGGGGAAGTTTTCAATTTTTATGACGCCATATCTCCTAAACTATCGGCACTATCGCAAAATCGTTTCTTAGGAGACATCTTTTACCTATAAGCTACATTTCTGCCAAAAAATTAAGCTTAATGGGCGTAGTAGTTTTCGAGATTTCGTGTTTAGTCAGTCAGTGAGTGTTCTTTCGCTTTTATACAGATAGAGATTAGCGACTGTAAATACAGACAGCTGTAACACCTTTCAGTATTTCGGTCGGAGTGTCATGGCGGCCATGGCTTCAAAGCGTACTATGGCTGGAATACGTAGCGCCATTCCCTTGCCGCGGCGGAGCGGTCGAGCGCATTGAGGCGCTATGCTACGATGCGTGAGGCGGTTCCCCGTCGGGGGTTTGAATCCCCACTCGGGCATGGATGTTTGAGTCGTCTTTAGTATAAGGTAGTTCGTAAGTAATTTGTAAGTTTACGGACTGATGATCTCGCAGTCAAGTCCCTTAAGCTTAACAAATCTTTGAACATTTGTATAAAACATTCTCGGAGTTCTTGCCACGTCCATTCTTGAAAAAAATTCAAGCTTTCGAAGATATCTTTCATCTTCTTCGACAGGAGCCGCTGACTGACAGTGCTGGTGCTGTGGTGGCCTTAAATAGCCCATGGACGGCTGATGATTGGTCGTCTTCTGATTGCTCGGCCGCTACGTCACACCATCACAGATTCAGTCTACTTCTGCTCTGGTGGCGTCACCCCTTCCGTAGTATCGAAGATGTTGCGCGACGTGTCTCTGCTGCATTTCTGTATCGAGCGCTCGTTTCCAAGAACCGCTAAGATTATACTCGCTATCGCGGTTGAAATTGTTCTCACACAGTCTTATTTCTACACCCTCTTTGATTACTGAGTCCCAGTATGTGGAGGCCTGGGACAAAATTTTTGTTTCGTCGAACAAAATTTTATGTTTGTTCGTGAGTCTGTGCTCAGCAACCGGAGATTTCCGCAGTTCACGGTTTTTAATATGCCGCTGGTGTTCTGTACAGCTTTCGGAAACGGTACGAATGGACTGGCCAATATAATTACTTCGGCACTCACGTAGTATGTTGTATATTCCAGGGATCCTAAGGCCGAGGCTATCTTTAACAGGGCGCCGCATTCCTTAATTTTTCTAGGTGGTCGGAAAATCTAACCTATATCTTGTCTCCCCAGAACTCTGCCTATTTTGCTTGATGTAGCTCCACAGAAAGGCAAGAACGCTGTCGGTTGTCCATCACTTGAATCTTCAGTATTATCCCGTTTCTTTGGAAACGCTGTCTTTATATCACGTGCACCGTAGCCGTTCTTACGGAACACATACTTGAGATGATGAATTTCGGATTCCAAATGGTCCTTTTCAGAAAGAGTTTTTGCTCTTTCGGATTTCTTCTGAACTGGGTGGTGGAACTCTGCGCGCTGAGATACAACTCCGTTTGCTTTGGTTTGTGGTATACAGAGTGGCCGAGACGCCCATCGGTAAAAATAAGAACGTATGAGAACAACTTCAACCGTGATAGCTGGTGTAATCTTAGCGGTGCTTGGAAACGAGCGCTCGATACACAAAGGCAGCAGAGACATAACGCGCAACGTTTTCGATACTACGGATGGGGTGGCGCTACCAGCGCAGACATATACTGAATTTTTGACAGCGTGACGTAGCGGCCGACCAATCAGATGACGACCAATCATAAGCTTTATTTTTAATTTTATTTTTTATTGTATTTTCAATTCCCCTAAAAAAGGGGCGGGCCGGCAGCGCTCACTGACGCTCTTCAGCCTACATAAATAAAATTTGACAGCAGAGAAACATAAAAACACAAAGGACATAAAATTTTGGAGATAACACATACATAAAACGGAGATAAAACAACGTACATAAAATGGAGGAAAACGATGGTGACATAAAACGTTTGGAATGGCCAAAGTGGTGAATAAAAACAGTTGCTCAGTGGCACACACTCAATTAAAATGAGCATAGGGCGGCGGCTATGGTGAGACCGTCGGACATTGTGGAGTTAAAACAAAAAACACAACACACACTTGGAGAAATACACAAGTCAAAACTAACGGTGTCGGCTGCGGGTTGGCCGTCCACTGTCGTAAAATAAAACAATGTAGCTAAAGCACACTACAATTGTCGAAGCACAAAGGAGGTTCCGTAGATGGTGGGGCACTGACAGCATTGAAGATGTGGTGTGGGGGGAAAGGGGATGAAAGGAGCGGGCAAGGGTGAGGAGGAGCCACAGAGCCGGTGAGGAAGGGATGGGGGATGATGTCCCAGGAAGCCACGGGGAAGAAGGATAGGGGAGGGTGGTAAGAGGAGGATCCGGAGGAACAGGAGACGGAGCATGGGAGAAGGGACGGGAAGGGAGGGATAGTCGGGGCCCTCAGGGAGAGAAGGGGGAGAGGGAGCAGGGAGAAGGATCACAGCTGGTATGATGGGTAGATGTCAGGTCGGAGGGCATCATCCAGGAGGGGGAGGGTATGGAAGTTGCCACGGGAAAGGATCCGGAGGGTGGACAATTGGGGAGCAGGGGGAATACAATGGTGGAGGCACAGCAATGGGCCAGGTGCAGAGAGGAGGGGATGGACTAGAGGATTAGGCGGATCTGATTTCCGGGATATGTAACGGAGGCGGAGATGTACGATAAAGAGAACGAGTCGGGGGAAAGGAATGCGATCATACAGGATCCGCGTGGGGGAGGGGGATAAAGGGGGATACGGAAGGCGAGGGGGAGGGCTCCAATCATAAGCAGTCAGTGGGCTATTTAAGGCCACTACAGCACCCCTGGCGAAGAAGATGGAGGATATCTTCGAATGCTTGAACTTTTATCAAGAATTGGCGCGGCAAGAAGTCCGAGAAAGTTTTATACAGAAGTGTCGCCGTGAAAGGCTTAGTACTCATTTTAACATTTGCCATTCCCTTTATTTAATAAAAGCCCAGCTCCAGTTGCATTTATTGGTGCTTTATTTAAGCCCACACTACCGGTTTCGGCCTCTATGTTAGGCCATTTACAAGTGTGACAGACTTGACATTGCTTTCTCTACGGCATAACGTCTGTCACACTTGAAAATGGCCAACCGCGGTGGCCGAGGGGACTGAGACGCTCCAGTCACGGTCTGCACGGCCACTACGGTCAGGGGTTCGAATCCCCCTCGGGCATGGATATTTGTGCCGTCCTTAGGATAAACTAGTTCATAAGTAGTTTGTAAGTTTAAGGACTGATGATCCCGTAATTAAGTCCCATAAGCTATACAAACATTTGAACATTTTGAACACTTGAAAATGGCCTAACGTAGCCGAAACCGGTAGTGTGAGCTTAAATAAAGCACCAATAAATGCAACTGGAGCTGGACTTTCATTAAATTTGAACCACAGTTGCGGCAACAGCAACCATCCAGTGATGGAGAAACTAATAATTCCCTTTATTCTTACCTCTATGGTAGTCCCCGGTAAGGTACCGCATCCTCAGGCGTAGCTATCGTCTAATCGCGGAGTGGCTGGGATGTAAAGCAGGCAGGTGAGTCCGGCGGGGTTCCCGGTTAATAGGCGGCCGCTCCTTGGCGGGATTGGCCGCGCGGCTCATTGGTAAACATGGGCGGGCGGCTCTCAGCGGCCGGAAGGAGTCGCTACGTGCGCGTGTTAGCCGGCGCGGACGAGCGGAACAAACGCCGTGGGCGGCGGTGGGCGGCGCCGGCGCAGTGAGCTGTCAGCCCGGAGAAGAATGGAGCCGAGCGCCGCCTTTCATTTCCTCCTTTCGTCCGAGGCGCGGCACGCTGTCCACTCGGGGGCGAGTTATGTCGCAGCAGGGTGTCCGGCAGCGTGCAGCCCGCACCGCCGTAACGCCGCTGAGGAACTGGCCAACAGCGGCCGAGGGAGAGCCGACCGCCCTCTCTACTGAGCAACACTATAGTCGCCGTACCGTACGCGGAGCCACTGGCTACGCTTTGCAAACTGTTGTACTGTTTTGCCAAGATCACTTATTACGAGGCGCGTCAAGAATGTAAGTTCCGTTTCTATCTCCGCTGCAGCGCTGCGATTGCAGTTTCGCACATGTGCTGTAGACGATGTGTATCAAGGAGAAGAACGTGCGCCATTTGGAGATCGCTGTCTGTTACGTACGCTTTTTGTGCTCGTTTGAAATGTTTGCGTTGATTAAAAATCCCGCCGCGGTGGAGTAGCCGAGTGCTCTAAAGCGTCTCGCTGTGGAGCGCGCGGTTGCTCGCCGTGGAGGTTCGAGTCCTCCCTAGGGCATCGGTGTGTTAGGTTAGTTTACCTAGGTTTAAGTAGTTTGTAAGCTCCGGACTGATGACCACGCAGTTTGGTCCGATACATTTACAAACATTTGAATCTTCAATCGAAAAAACTGGAAGATGTTGTGTCGAACTACGATAAAATAAGCAAAATACAAAACCTGAGCACTTCATCGAAAGATAAGCAACATCGAGCAAATTCTGATTATAGGAGCATATTGGTCCTGTGGGTAGAGTGAGGAGCTCTGGAGGGATAGGTTCTTGGTTCAACGCTTGACACGAACGAAAAGTTCATTTTTTTTTCATAAAATGAATTTTTAAAAACCATCATCTCTTTATTCAAAACCTTATACATCTACCAGTTTCGGTCATAGACCATCTTCATGGATAAAAAGGTGTTAAAACAGAATGGTAAAATGCATCAAATGCATTTGAGATGACAGGCATCTTATCGGCATGGCTGTAACGGGTCGTGCAGCCAAGACCCGATCCCTGCGTCAAAAGATGAGGAAGTTTGCAAGAGAATAACCATCTGAACGAACAGTTCGACGACGTTTGCAGCAGCATGAAATATCAGCCCGGAGACAATAGCTGCGTTTACCCTTGACGCTGCATCATAGACAGGAGCGCCTGTGATGGTGTACGCAACGACTAACCTGGGTGCACGAATGGCAAAACGTCATTTTTTCGGATGAATCCAGGTTCTGTTTACAACAGCATTAACGTCGCTTCCGTGTTTGGCGACATCGCGGTGAACGCACATTGGACTCGCGTGTTCGTCATCGCCATACTGGCGTATCACCCGGCGTGGTAGTGTGGAGTGCCATTGGTTACACGTCTCAGTCACCTCTTGTTCGCATCGACCGCACTTTGAACAGTGGCCGTTACATTTCAGATTTGTTATGACCCGTGGCTCTACACTTCATTCGATCCCTGCGAAACGCTACATTTCAGCAACATAATGCACAACCGCATGTTACAGGTCCTGTACGAGCCTTTCGGGATACAGAAAATATTCGACTGCTGCCCTGGTCAGAACATTCTCCATATCTCGCACCAACTGAAAACGTCCGGTGAATGGTGGCCGAGCAACTATCTCGTCACAATACGCCAGTCACTACCCTGTGAACTGTGGTATCGTGTTGAATCTGCTTGGGCATCTGTACCTGTACTCGCCATAAGCTTAAGTATTGTGGCATGAGTGAGACAGTGAACAAATGGTACTTAACTGGAAGAGTGCAGAAAGTTAAAGATATCAGTTCACTTGATATAGAAGAAACAATTAATTCCTAGAACTGGGGAGTTATAAAATATGGAATCCCACAAGGTTCGTTCTTAGGTCGTCTGCTGCTCTTAATATATATTAATGACTTACCATTCTACAGTCTCAAAGATGCAAAGCTAGTTATTTTTTGCTGATGATAGCAGTATAGCTACCACGCCTGACAAATCGGAATTAACTGATGAAATTGTAAATGATATCTTTCAGAAAATTATTAAGTAGTTCTCCACAAATGGACTCTCATTAAACTTTGATAAAACGCAGTATATCCGGTTTCATACTGTAAATGACATGACACCATTAATAAACTTAGACTTTGAACAAAAATCTGTAGCTAAGGAAGAATATTCTAAATTTTTTTGTGTTTGCATTGACGAAAGAAACACACTGAAGATCTGCTGAAACGTTTGAGTTCAGCTACTTATGCTATCAGGGTCATTGCAAAATTTGGTGATGTACATCTCAGTAAGTTAGCCTTCTATGTCTATTTTTATTCACTGCTTTGATTTTTGATCATATTCTGGGGCAATTCAACATTGAGTAAAAAAGTATTCATAACACATAAGCGTGTTATCAGAATAATTGCTGGGGCCCACCCAAGATCATCATGCAGACATTTATTTAGGGATCTAGGGATCTTCACTGTTTCTTCGCAATATATATATTCACTCATTAAATTTGTTATTAACAATCCCACCCAATTTCACTGTAATAGCAGTGTGTATAGCTACAACACTGAAGAAAGCGTGATATTCACTGTTCAAGGTGAAATCTAAGTTTAGCACAGAAATGGGTGAATTATGCTGCCACAAAAGTCTTCGTTCAGTTACCAAGTAGCATCAAAAATCTGACAGATAGACAACTAGTATTTGAAGAGAAATTAAAGGCGACTCCTATACTGTAGATGAACATTTAGATAAAACTTAAAAAAATTAAAAAATAAGAAAAAATGGAATTAAAAAATCCTCAAAATATTGATTGTCATGTTTAGACAACATGTACTAAACTGACCCATTCCACATCATTACGATATCTCGCATATATTATCTATGAAACAAGTATCAATCTAATCTGATCTCTAACCTAATCTAAGCTCTGTTTGACTCCATGCCCAGGCGTATCAAGGCCGTTATTTCGGCCAGAGGTGGTTTTTCTGGGTACTGATTTCTCAGGATCTATGCACTAAATGGCGTGAAAATGTAACCACATGTAAATTCTAGTATAATATATTTGTCCTATGAATACATGTTTGCCGGCCTCGGTGGCCGAGGGGACTGAGGCTCTCCAGTCACGGTCTACACGGCCACTACGGTCGGGGGTTCGAATCCTCCCTCGGGGATATATAAAATTACACGTTTATCATCTACATTTTTTCTTGGTGTAGCAATTTTAATTGCCAGTAGGGTATTTTTACGATTCGAGTTTGTGTTGTATTTCGTTAAACAGATTCGTTCATTTTAAGTGTATTTCTTATATTTCTAATGCTTGTTTCTTTTAGTGCATGCTAATATTTGATGACTGAAAGTTAATTAAAGAAGGTAATATGAGACCTATGCTAGCTAGTGTTCTTAAAACTAGACCTTAAAATATTACACTCTAAAAAATTCACTTAATTAAATGATAAACGTAATGACAGGCATGGCTGTTGTTGATGTTGCCATCCTTGGCATAACGGGAAATTACAAGGCTTCGTAGCTGAATTTTTGTACCTTTAAATACGACTTCGGTAAAGGCTGTCCGGAACATTTATCGCGTAAGTGGCTTGCCTCTCCATAAGGCCTATTCTGGAGCCTGGAGATCAGGACAGAAGTAATTCGATAGTAACACCAGTTTTTCAATGCGGATCTGATGATTATGTTAATTGGTCTACAAAACAGCTTAACGAACTAAAAGCCCAATATTAACCACTGTCCCAGTTAATTGTCTTAAAGAAGTTGAACTCCAGTAATTTAAGCGGATAGCTCTTATGAACAGGTAAGGGTGGAGGTTATACCTGAGAACCAGAATAAATTAATAATTATATAGAAATGGCAAAATACATAACCAGTTACTGTTTTCAATACTTTTATTCCATAAACTAGTTTCCAAACCTCTTAAGGTCCAAAATCAGATGGTGGAGCACAAACAGAATTACATATCCATGTGGTTAGCAGCATGCTGGGTACTGGCCCTGTGACAAAACAGATAAATGAAACTTCATGTATCGCCATGGGTGTTGCTTATATGACGATATGTAACGAAAATATAAATAACACCCAAGGCGATACGTTAAACTTCATTTACGTGTTTTATCACAGAGCTGCTAACCACATGGATATGTAACTATGTTTGTGCCCCACCATCTCATGATGAACCTTTACAGGTTTGAAAACTAGTTTATGGAGTTAAATGATTTAAAACAGTGATTGGTTGCGAATTTGTCATTTACATTTAATAAACAGTCACGGGTTATTAAAACATACAATATGGATAAGTTTAATAAATTAATAATTTCTTTTTCCTACTAACACCCTGAATCGTCAGATCCGATTACAGAAATGTTCAAAGAAAGTTTGGATAAAATTACAATAGCGTACCCAAAGCATACAATTGTAATTGGTGGCTATTTTAACATACCCGCGGTATGTTGACAAACAAGCGGAGGTCAATATAAAACATCGCCTGAAGTAGTACTGAACGCGATCTCCAAAAATTATCTAGAGAAATTAGTTCATGATCGCACTAAAATTGTAAATGGTTGTGAAATCATACTTCACTTCCTAGCAACAAATAATTTGCAGGTAATAAAGAGCATCAAATCAGACACAGGGCTTAGTGCACATAGAGTTGTCGTAGCAAGACTGAATATCGGATTTCCCAAATCCATCAAAATTAAACGGAAAATATATTTATTCAAGAAAGCTTATAAAAATTCAATTAACGCTCTCCTGATTGATAATCTCCAGTCTCTTGAATACCAGATGGGGCTTCAATTTAAAGAAATAATATTGACAGCTACTGACAAATTTATACTGAACAAATTAACAAAAAAAGAAGAGTATGACCCACCGTGCTACGCAAAACAGATTCAATCACTCTTGCAAAAGCAAAGAAAAGAGCGTGCCAAATATAGACACACAATTTCCAAGACTCGCTATATTTAACGGAAACTCGAAATTTAACTCGAACTACAATGCGAGAAGCTTACAATAGTTACCACAACGAAACTCTGACATATAGTTTCGTGGGAAATCCTAAGAAATTCTTGTCGAATGTATCGTAGAGACAAAATACAGTCAGTATCTTATTGCGCGATAGCAATGGTGATGCTACTGATTACAGTTTTGCTAAAACAGTATTTCTAAACACGGCTTCTCGGAATTCCTTCACCAAAGAAGACGAAGAAAATACTCCTGAAGAACAGCTACCAGCATGCGTAATATAGAAGTAGATACCCCTGGAGTATTAAAGCAACTTAAAACACTTAAGAAAGTAAGTCCGTAGTTCCCGGTTGTAAATCAATTGGACTATGCTGATGCAATAGCCCCACCCCGGCTATCACACAATACCAATCGCTCAGTGAAAGATCCGTACCCAAAGACTGGAAAGCTGCAAGGGTCACTAGTATTGAAGGAAGGCAATATGAGTGACGCGCAAAATGACAGCCCTGTATCACTGACGTCGTTTTCCAGCAGAATTTTAGGACTTACCTCAAATATTATGAATTACCGCGAAGAGAACCATCTATTGACCTATAGTCAACACGGATTCAGTAAGTGTCTTCCTCGTTAAACACAGCTAGCAGTGATATCTGGAGTTTCCCAGGAGATTGTTGTAGGATCTTTAGTGTTCTTATGTTTATAAACGATTTTGGAGACAATATAAGGAGGTCTCTTGGACTGTTTGAGAATGCTGCTATTGTTTATCGTAAAGTCACCGGAGGATCAATAGAAACGGCAAAATGATATAGAAAAGATATCTGACTTATAACAATAACAAGACTGAGGTCATTCATATGACCACCAAAAACATTCGTTGAACTTCATTTACACGATAAATCAGTCAAATCTACAGGCAGTGCAATAAAGCTGCTGAGGTGGATGAAATTAAGTCGGACCTCAGCAAATCCAGCCAATTTCCAGGACTCATTGGTTACACAGAATACTTGAAATGGCCTGAGAGTCGGGACAGCACATCGGTTTTCTAGCATGGAAACAAAAGATTGTAGCAACTACGAAGATATCACTTGAATTAGCGTTGTGGGCAAAATATTCCATGCCATTGCTGAAAGGGAAGTTGGAGAAGCTTTCAGGACTAGATTTTTAGCATAAGGCAGACAATGAAGTGTTGTGAGTTGAATAGGGAATTGTTTGTATGTTTTACATATATAGAATAGGGTTATTACCATAATCCTAGGAGCAAGCTACTGTCAGTTCGACAAGATTATTGAGTAGGAGATAAAGTTCTGTAGAAAATTACACTACGTATATTGTCGGACAGCAGCTAGAGTTGACGGTAAACTGCGGACAAGCTTTAGGGTAATTCAGGAGTAGTACAAGGCTGTTGTTCATATTATTTATGGATCATATGTTGAAAAGAATATACTGACAGCGTGACATTGAAATAGGTAAAAACAAAGTAAGCGGTTTGCATATGCAGTTTGCGTACGCGGACTATTTAGTGTTGATGGCAGATTAAATTGAGGGATGAAATCTAATACCTCAGAACTAGATCAGAGATATAAGACGCGGTGGAGTGGCCGAGTCTTCCAAGGCGCCTAGTTCAGGAGCACCTCGACGCTTGCTGTCAGAGTCTCGAGTCCTCCCTCGAGCCTGGGTGTATGTGCTGACCTTAGCGTAAGTTAGCTCAAGTAGTATGCAAACATAGGGACTGTTGACTAGAGTAATTAATTCCAATATATTTACAAACATTTGAACGTTTTGAACAGAGATGTAAGTGTTATGTTAACAAGATGAATGTCTCCAAAACTACAGTAATGTCTGTGGTAAAGAGATTTAACAGATTTAGTGTAAATAGGCGGAAAAATTCCAGTAATGTAATGCAGCCATGATCAATTTTTTATTTATTATTATTTCATTTTTATTACTTTTTATATATTTTTTAAAATTTTTTTTACTAACGGTGTCAATGAACTATGATCTTCAGATCAATTGTTTTGTGTCTCGTTTCCGCCAGTTGTCCTAGGTGTCGGTGGCCGAGTAGAGAAGTCCGACACAGGGAAATAGGATGCACGCGTGTGCGGGTACAGAGTCTGAGCCGGCCGCGGTGGCCGAGGAGACTGAGGCGCTCCAGTCACGGTCTGCGCGGTCACTACGATCGGGGGTTCGAATCCCCCCTCGGGCATGGATATTTGTGCCGTCCTAGTTCGTAAGTAGTTCATAAGTAGTTTGTAAGTTTAGGGACTGATGACCCCGTAGTTAAGTCCCATAGACTATACAAACATTTTGAACAGAGTCTGAGGTGACTAGCCAGTGGGACAGCAGAAACTAGAAACACTAAGCTAGATTAGTATTAGATTTGTATTTGGTAGAAACATGGTAATACTTAACTTTTGCATAGTTCTTGACTGCAGACTGAGTGTAATGCTGAGACATAGTTTATCTAGGTAGAGGCCTGCCTACTGATGAGTCTGTTCTAGTGCCTGTCCTAATCCCAAGTGATCGATGCAGTCCAGTCGTGGCCACGAGCGGAGTTGCAGCAGAGGGCGCTCGTGGCTGACGTCGTAAGAACGCCGCGCCGTGCTTGCATGGGGGCGCGCGGCGAAAGTACGTGCCGCGCACTTCAGACTTGTGCGACACCACAATTCGCATACAAAATGTGGTCATTCATTGGAAGTACATTACAGGTTACAAGCAATAAAATATATTTAAAGGATGCAACCGATTATTTGCTATCTTTCTCTACATTTTCAAAATGTTCCTGAAGTCTCCTATTTCTTGGCTACAAAAATGTTTTCTTTACCTGACGTTTGTGGAAGGAGGTGACATAATTGAGTTAACCAACAATCTCTTAACGGAGTGTAGCTAAGATCACTGTTTTGTATTCCTTTATTTCTCTTTTTAGACTACAGGTTTCAGTGAAATGTATCATCATCTACAGTTCAATTGTCTGTAAAGTATTGGTCATCCACTGAAAGTACATTACAGATAACAAAGAAAAAAAATTCGTTACTGGATGCTATCTTTTTCTATAATTTCAAAATACTATAAAATCTCCTCTTTCCTGGCTGGACTTTTAATGACCTGATGTTTCACATGCGAAGCTGTGGAAATCTTTGTATCTTGGATTTTCAGTCTCATGTCAAACAATTTCTTGAAATTTTTCTGCGTGACAGGAAACAAACTACCTAAAAGAAATGACTTGTCCAGTTTCTGAATAACAACGCCCCGTTTTCGAATGTCTGCCTTGGCAGCAGATCCCCCTACTTCGATTACTCCAGTGTGCGACTGTCGCCAGCAGCCGATGTCTAGAGAGGACTCGTCAGGCTGGGAAGGGATTGTTGGGATGAAAAGGGGGGGGGGGGGTGTCTCCTGGCGTGTCGGTCGTGTCCCCGGGACGAGAATCGACAGCACGAGGCGCCGGCGCCGGTGTGACAGATGAGAAATAAAGCAGCGCTGGCTGGCGCCAGCATTCAATCGGGAGGGACGCCAGCAACAGCGCCAGCAGGCAGCTGGTCCCCGATGGACCGCGCCCTCCTGGGGCGAAGATGATTGGACGGGGCTGACCGGTTAACTTGCGAGCAAACCGGATTCGCCGGCCATCGCGCTCCGCCAGAAGGGCGCGCCGCTCTCATTTCATTACCGACCCTCCCCACACCACCCCCTGGTGCTCGCGCCCGCCCCAGTTCTGCTGTTCCAACCCCGCCCCCTATCACCCGTCCTGCACACACCCCACACCAGCGCCCCGAACTTCGATCCCCGTCCTGTAAAAAACACGCGCTCCCAAAATGGCATTACTGGCGGGATATTAGCTATCTGCGAGTCGGCTGTAGAGTAGCGGCGTGAGCCGCGTGTAGAGGGTCGGACACTCGATGGGCCAGGTGACAATACCAGCGCACCGTGCTGCGCCCTCGACGCCCGAAACCTGTTCCGAGCCGGCAAGTGGCGAACAAAGGAAACTGGCGATCAGATGAGTCCACTTTCACCTCACTTCGGTGTCCTAGCAGTTGCACGAGTCATCGAAATTGACCCAAACTTTCACTATCCTCTCTCCTTCGGTCTCTCTCTACCGAGTGACGTGGTGCAGTGGTAATACACTGGATTCGTATTCGGAAGGATGGTGTTTCAAGTCCACCTCCGGCCATCCAGATTGAGGTTTTCCGTGATTTCCCTAAATCACTCCAGGCCGGGGTGGTTCCTTTCAAAGGGCACGGCCGATTTCCTTCCACTATCCTTACCCAAAAATCTGAGCGTAAGCTCCGTCTCTAATGACCACGCTGTCGACGGGACGATAAACCCAAAGCTTCCTTCCTTTTCTCTCTCTCTCTCTTCACCAAACAAACACACAAGCACAGTGCAACTTCCCTCCACTTATATACCAATATTACACCGAATTGTAATTACTTACTGGTTAATTATCTCCAAAAGCAGAAAAGACAAGTTCGCCGTACGATTTATTAACTCTTTCAGGGTTGGTGCTACGTTTTGTGTATATACATGGTGGTACGAAAAATGTACCAAATAATTATGAAGCTTTGGCTCATCCAGAATGAAGGTTCTTTTTATGCACCGCCCATTGCATGTAAGGTGGTAGTTTCCACAATGACCGAGAGGTGTCAGAACTAGTATTCCTCATCTGCGGTCACAGTAATTCCCACAGCGTGCACTGAGTTGCTGGGCTTTTCCCCTCTGCGGCTAAGTGCATATTTTGTCCGTCTTTACGTGACATATTGTTGATACATCTCTTTCGTGAGAAAGGATATAATACTGACTATTCATTTGGAATCTCTGTAAATATCACGATTCTTGGATTTATTACACAGAAAATCAATATTTCACGAGTAACTCTGAGTTCAAAATTTGTACCACCATGCATCAAAGGTCTTCTAAACAATTCGAGGACTTACTTTCTATTTCAGTTTATAATAATCACTTTTTGAGGTAACTATACTACTGAGAAAAGGAGTAGTGCAGTTCATTTCCCTCGTGATTAATATACGATTGTCATACAAATTGATCAATAGTAGGGAGACCCAAACGACCTTCATTTTAATTAGTACTGTTCCTGCAAATTACTTAGAGGATTGGAATGTCAGAATCGGTCGAAATATTTCGTGACGAATGTCAGTGTGAACGATCACAGTAGTAGCATTACATTTGCGAGCAGCGGTACTGTTTTACTGTATTATGAGACATCAACAATTAAGATAATACCGTCAATAATGAAAATGTGTAGTTATAGATTCTGAGTACTTTTTGCAAAACTTTTTATAGTAGACAAGGTCAGAAACAAGTAATTAACCATTAAACGAAAATCTTTACAGGTAAAAATATAATAAAGCTTTTTTGCGTTAAAAGTGGACGTCAGGTCATAGAGGATTAATCTGCAAACACGGGCCAAGAAGTATTACACAACATGTTTAAAAATGAAAATAATCTTCTAAATCGCAGAGCTACGGTACATTCACTTAAAGATCGTCACAGATGTCTTTAAAATTACTCATCTCATAACAAACAGTATCATAGAAAATACGCATTCTCTGTATTGGCTTTCGTTACAGAGTTCGTATCGATACGTTTAATGCGATGAACGAAATGTCCTCGTAAGTTCGTATCGATACGGTAGATGCGAATAAAGAAATGTTTTCATGAGTGACGAATCAGTATTTCGTATCCCCCAAAGTATTCGTTACTCACTACGGTCTATTACATACTAACAGCGTTGGCTTAGTGTCCGCCTCCGGTAGGCCAGACGGCAGCGCCGCTGACCACCACTCAGGGGGGCCCAGGTTCGATTCCAGACAGGGGACTGCGTGTTATGTGTTGTCCTCATCATCATTTTCATCATCATCGACAGGTAAGTCGCCGAAGTGGCGTCGAGTAAAAAGACTTGCACTAGGCGGCCGAACAATCGCTCGGGAGATTTTCCTCCCAAGAATGCCATACGATCATTTCACTTCAGCGTTTGTTTACTGATCAGCAGTGCTCGTGAGTAGACTATAGCTGAGAGGTATCCGGGAGTCTACGTGGCAACCAGCAAGTAATTTTCATTAGACCACAATGAATCACATGGGATAGGCACAAATTATCAAACGTTTAAATTCTTTGTAGAGCTTATGGCACTTAACCATGGGGTCATCAATCCCTGAACTTACAAACTACTTATGAACTAGCTTATTCCAAAGACGGCACAAGCATCCATGCCCGAGGGGGGATTCGAACCCCCGACTGCAGCGGCCGTGCAGACCGTGACTGACTCGCCACAGACCGCTCGGCCACTGCGGCCAGCCACAAATTATCGTATGGGATCTCCTCTTGCCTTGCAGACTACAGTGAGATGCCGTGGAAGAGTTTCTACAAGTCGCTGATTCTCCTCAGCTGTCAGAAAATAGTCAGGAGTGCTCCAGGGATGTGTAGTAGGTTCCTAAAGTGGACGCTTTCATTGCAGGTATTGTCATCAGTTAAAACATCCCGACTAAGATGGCGTGGTCCATTCTGTAAACTTTCCCCAGACGTATCGGCACCGACTGTGCAACACATCCTCAAAGAGGTAAAGCGGCGTATTGCAACCAGATCTCAAGGGAATGCCGAATATACAGGGTGATTTTATTTCACCGTAATCAGACTCTGGAGACTGATAGAAGAGAGGATACGCAACCAAAAAAGAACTAATGAAATTATACATGGAAACGCATAATTCCCATGATAGAGACGATTTATTGAGTCATACGTAATTAAAGATACTGCGGTTTGACACGCGCTCTACCATGCAGGCACAATGATTACAGTACGCATAGTTTCCTGCCAGAGAATGGTACTCTTCCTCATACTATACTACTGACGATTCGAAAGATTATGTGGCTGCTGTATGATGGTCTTTCAGCCTTCTTCGCAGCTAACGCCCGGATGCATCACTGTACTATCTTTCCTGGTCGACTGATCTGATCAGGAGGTCAAGTTGCATGACGTTCACCAGGTTTCATCTCGTGCGATTTCTGGTTATGGGACTATCTCAATAGTATGGTGTTCATAGAGCCCAGTCCAGATGTGAAAGCACTGGAGCCGTGCATCCATGCGGCGTTATCACCACTGAGATTTCACCTCCCGTGTGTCAAAGGCGAAAGGCATATGCTTGCGCTGAGGCTCCCGGAAACTACTTTCAGCACACGTAAACCATTTATTTCCGGACGTATGTGCAATTTGACCGACTTCGTTTCGGTATCCTCTCATCAATTAATCCCTAGAAATATTCATAGAATATATGACTTCAACTGCTATTGGGCAAAGCTGAAAATGTGTACCCAGCCGGGACTCGAACTCGGGTCTCCTGCTATCGAGGCAGTTGCGCTGACCCCTACACCACTGGGGTCACAGTGATCACCGCACCTGCAAGGGCTACCCATGCACGCCTCCCGTCAGATACAAATTCCCAGCTTCGCCCTGCCCATAGTACTCAAACTCGTAGTTTAACTAATTCCCGTAAGAGTAAGGGTGATCACTGTGTCCCCAGTGGTGTAGGGGTCAGCGCAACTGCCTAGAAAGCAGGAGACCCGGGTTCGAGTCCCGGCTGGGTACACATTTTCAGCTTTGCCCAGTTGAAGTCATATATTCTATGAATATTAAATAATAACAGCTGCACGATCAGAATGTGACGTCTGTTCTTTCCGAACAGACGCCACATGTATATATATATAATATGCCGGTGACGGGCAATGATCCTATCGTTAGTGGGGAAGGGTGGGCAAGTTTAAAGCCCTTACTCTTACGGGAATTAGTTAAACTACGAGTTTGAGTACTATGGGCAGGGCGAAGCTGGGAATTTGTATCTGACGGGAGGCGTGCATGGGTAGTCCTTGCAGGTGCGGTGATCACTGTGTCCCCAGTGGATAGTTCGCCGGCGGCAGTGGTCGTGAGCGGTTCAGTGCTGAGCGCCGCGGCCGATTGCGCTTTCGCTTGGTGAGTGTTTCGCTATTGCAGCTTGTAGCTGTAACTTATTCGTGGATTGAAGTCTCTGAAAGATGAGTCCGTGATGTCTGAGCCGTTTCGTATTGATACGTTGAAGTTCACGTTGGATCGTAGCCGTCCGAGACCGAATTCTTTTGAATTTGAAACGTTCCTTGAAGAAACAGTGAAGTTGAATTTTGACGACATTATAGGGATCTATATGTCTATCGTAAACAGTGACGTTTTTGTAAAGTTGAAAAGTGCGGAACTATGTGAAAAGTTAGTTCAGTCATGTGGAGGAACTTTAAAGTTCAAACATCGCGATGGACACATTGGCGATGTCGAAGTTACCCATGCAGGATCTCGAATTAGGACCGTACGAATATTCGAACTGCCTTTCGAGGTTTCGGCCGAGGAAATAAATGCAGTGGTGTCTATATACGGGAAAGTACTTAGCAATGTATCTGAGAAATGGTCGACCTCTCATAAATTTCCCGTACTGAATGGTATCCGTCAACTTAAGGTCGACCTTCACAAGCACATTCCATCGTACATAAATGTTTGCGGGTACCGCGCCATAGTGTCATACGACGGGCAGCCCCGCACCTGCGCCGCTTGCGGTAAACAGGGACACGTGCGCGCCGAGTGCCTGCAGCGGCGCGTGGCTCAGCTGCCGGCCGGCGAGCCCGCCAGGCCAGCCGTGATGACGTCGCTGCCTGTGACGTATGCGTCCGCTGCCAGCGGCAGACAGCTCGACACACTCGCCACGGAACTGAACCACTCACCCACCGTCATTGACAAAGACGTCCCGATGCCAAGCCCTGAAATTGCCGAAGTTGTCTCTGCTACATCACAGTCCACTGATTTGTCGGCACAACCACGAACACCCCAGGTTGACAAAGAGGTTCCGATGGAAATCCCAGACACTGTGGCGGTTGTATCTGCTACATCGCAGTTAACCGATTTGCCGACACAACCACCACGGGAACAGAAAGCACCAACGTCGAGGACACACCTACTGATGACACAACTACGGAAACTGAACTGACAAGTTCTGTAGAAGCTACGACATCCCCAAAGAAAAAAACGTACCTCTCGGACTCATAAAAAGCGAAGGATTGCACATGAAGGTGCAGCAGAAACTGTCCCCAAACTGCGAGAAAAAGCCAGACAAATCGCTAGTACGTTACCTGACAACGCGGGAAACCACTTCACCGCTTCCTTACCAGCCCTTGTAACAACTGCCACCAAAGCCGAGATCCTATCGGAAGCCAGTCAACGCGGTAGTGATGGGGAACCGCAAACGACTGCTGTGGATAATAATACCAGATTTCCGTCCACCGACTGGTCACAGGATCCAATGGAAGATGTCGATATGAGTGAACCAGGCATCGTTCAAGGTGAAGCATCGCCAAATACCACTGATCATGACAAGGCCAGCGGCTACGAAACTGACACGTACTGAAATGTTTGATAGTGACGTCTTTTCCCGATACCGGTTATTTACTCAATTATGAACACTTTTCAGGCCTATCGAATTGCTACCTTAAACATAACTAGTATACGAAGTTCAGTTAAGTTGGAATGTTTAAAAGACTTTTTATATGCTGCAGATGTAGACATTGCTATGCTCCAAGAAGTGACTGACATTGCCTTAGACAATATACATGGGTATAACGCTCACAGCAATGCCGGTAACGGCATCGCTTTGGGGACTGCAATTTTAGCGAAAGAGGGCATAATTGTCCACAGCATCGAAAAACTGACCAATGGTAGAGGAATAGCTTGTACCTTTCATAACGTTAGGCTAATTAACGTGTATGCCCCGTCAGGAAGCACAAATCGACGCAATAGAGCGGTGTTTTACAAACATGAAATCTTACCTCTGTTTGGACCCCGTCAAGACTGCATTATTCTAGCGGGTGACTTTAACTGTGTCCTGAGCCCAAAGGACCAGGTCCCTAATTTCAACACCTCTCCTGAATTGGACTACCTTGTTAAAGAACTTCACCTGACTGATACGTGGGAATACACACACGGTGATGCACCAGGCTTCACATTCATTACGCGAACTTCAGCGAGTAGATTAGATCGGATGTACGTATCGAATACTATGCACGACCGTATTTTGCACGCCGAAATATGGCCAACCAGCTTCACTGACCACGCTGCTTATATAAGTACAATCAACATGAAACGACAAGGGACCTACCGTGCACGAGGGTATTGGAAATTAAACGTCACCCACCTGCACGATGCGGGATGTCGTGAAAGATTCCACGAAACATGGGAGGCATGCGAACGACGTCTCCCGTCGTACAATTCCGCTCTTAGCTGGTGGATGTCCTGTGCCAAACCTCAACTGAGGAGAATGCTGATTGACTACTCCAGGGAGAAAGCTTATTGGTACAAGAGGACATCTGAATTTTATTTCCAATGTTTGCGTGAATTATACACGCTTGACGGATCAGTCATTGACAATTATATCCAAATAAAGAGAATTAAATCCAAAATTTTGTCTCTGAAGCGAAAGCAATTAAACGGCTATCAAGTACGGGCACGTATACAGAATGCTCTCAAAGGTGAAGAATCGTCCATCTTCCACGTTATCCGGGAACAGAAGAGAGGTCAACAAAAAATAATCACTGAAATCAAAAGACCAGATGGAACCAGTCTTACTAACCAAAATGAAATTAAAACTGAAATTCATGAATATTTCACAAGTCTCATGTCCGGCGGTGCGGTTAGCGCTGAGGCGCAGGGAGATTTGTTCCGACACCTGCGAGCACGGCTCAGCACTGAGGCGTCTGACAGCCTGGTCGCTGAGATCGACGAAGACGACTTGGACACTGCCGTCCTACACAGTCCCAAAAACAAATCACCGGGACCCGATGGCCTGCCGGCCGAGTTCTACCAGGTTTTCTATAGGCAGCTGAAACCCAAACTACTCATTTACAAAGAACTAATGAATTCCGACAGTGACATCCCAGAGGATTTTCTTGCCGGATTCGTTGCACTTATCCCGAAAAATCCACGTTCTGCGCAAATTGAGAATTTAAGACCAATAACACTGCTTAACAGTGATTATAAGATAATGACCCGCATTTTAGCCCGACGGCTCAAACTGATAATGAATGAGGTAACTGGTCCGTACCAGACTAGTGTTGGCAAGAACAGGTCAATTTTACAAACAGTGTGCGGATATCGCGACATAATATCAACGGCGGATGTTCTCAACATTAATTGCGCACTAATGACTCTAGATTTTCAAAAGGCGTTTGACAAGGTCAATCATGATTACCTCCTCCAAACGATGTCCAGAATGGGCTTTCCACACCGCTTTGTAAACCTCATCGCCAGGATTTTAAAACACAGCACATCCAAAATTATGGTGAATGGCCAGTTCACCAGGAGTATTCACTTTAAGAGTTCAGTGAGGCAAGGATGTCCCATGTCCACGACTTTGTTCGCCATTGCTATCGAACCTTTGCTCGCAACACTGTACCAGCAACTACAAGGACTACGCATAAACGATCACAAAATTGTCTGTAACGCCTACGCAGATGACGTAGGCGTCATAGTCACCAACAATGAAGACATAGAACGGACGTTGGAGGTTATACACAAGTACGAACTGGCATCAGGTGCAACATTAAACAGAACTAAATCCAGTATAATGTATTTAGGCCAAGGTCTATTGGTCCAGAACGTACACCTACCAGTGGTCGACCAGCGGACAATTTTGGGAATTACTTATCGGCGCCACATAAAAGAAACGATAGCAGTTAACTATAGGAACCTTCTTAACAGCGTGAGAGCCAGAATTAGGCAACACAGTATGCGACACATTGACGAAATCCAAAAGACAACCCTTGTCAATATCTACATCGCTTCCAAGATCAATTATGTCGCACAAGTTTTACCCATGCCAGGTGCCATTGCTGCGAGGATAATGTCAGCTTTCGGCCACTTCATCAGTCGTGGGAATCTCTTTAAAGTCAAATTCGACACGTTAACTCTATCAGCTGCAAATGGGGGGCTCAACCTTACTGATATCTTCATGAAATCCAAAGCATTATTTACAAGCAATATGCTCAAGCTCTGGAAGATGACACCTAACTCATTCACCGCCAACTTACTAACGGAAATTGCTCCTACAGATTTCACCCCACCCATTGACGTTCGGCACGTTCCCATAGGACTTTATCATTTTCAACAATTTCTAGTTGAACTTAGTTATCTTCCCACAACGATCATAGTCCAGCAGACGGCCAAAGCGAAAACGATATATGACATATTGATGAAAACGAAACCCGGAAATGTGGTGGAACAAAAATACCCTGGTTATGACTGGAAGGCCATCTGGAGCAACATCAGTAGCCGATTTCTATCGACCACTGTCAGAGCTACGTGGTATAAAGCCGTCAACAGGAAACTACCGACCAATTCTAAGTTGCACCGCATCCACCTCGCAGACTCACCCAACTGTCCGACCTGCAATTTAGTTGACACTGAAGAGCATCGACTGGTTTGCGCTGAAGTCGACGAAATCTGGCAAATCACTCGACAACTCATAGCCAAGGTCACCCGAACGGCTCCACATACCGTTACACCGAAGGACCTTCTAAATCCCAGCGACGTGCCTTACCCAGCCACGAAACGAAATGCCGTTAACTGGATAAAAGGGCACGCTTTACACTACATACTGGCAGAAGAAACGAAAAGCAAATATAGTTTCCACTTGTACCTCCATACACAGCACCAGAAGCTTATGAACAGAAAGAACTACAAGAAGCACTTCGCTAACTTTCTGCGATACACAATTCAGTGATTTCTCTACAACTCGTGCCACGTGTGCACTCTGACGACGTTATTATGCCACGATTTCTGCGTTTTCCCCGATGCTTGTTCATAGAAGAATGTTGTTTCACATTTCGAGTCAAAGAGAAGATTTACTGTTTTTGGATACAAGAAGAACATATTCTTTCATTTATTTATCTGCTGTTGAGAATTCAGCAAGAACAGATTATTTTCAGTATGGCAGCATTTTTCTGCTGCTCCATTTCCCAGGAAGATCGTTTTCGTTTACTATCATATAATGATGTATTTATTTCCTTTCATTTACTTCGAAGAAAGCAACAGAAGCTCGCCGAAGAAGGCACAATTTGGAGAGCGTAAGGAAGGGCTGTGAGGGGAGAAGGGAGGCCCTAAAATGAAAGAAAAAAAAAAGTGGTGTAGGGGTCAGCGCAACTGCCTAGAAAGCAGGAGACCCGGGTTCGAGTCCCGGCTGGGTACACATTTTCAGCTTTGCCCAATAGCAGTTGAAGTCATATATTCTATGAATATTAAATAATAACAGCTGCAGGATCAGAATGTGACGTCTGTTCTTTCCGAACAGACGCCACATGTATATATAATCCCTAGAAGTTGAACACGGTGGAAAAGCACTTAGTTTGTAGGTTATAGAGTGGACGCCAGTGTTTTAGTCACGTGACGTCGCCTGTGCTATGGAGTCTGCTGGTGCCAGCATTATCCATTGAAGGTAGTCGTTTGTCATTCTACTGTTGCAACGCGCAGACATCCAAATTTAATGCAGTTTGACGTCTTCGTCATTCATTTTATAGCGTTTTGGAATCTCTAAGGCCTCTATATACATACGCGCATCATAATGTGATGTCTTTGCTTCGATACTCGTCCTGCTGAACTTTATTTCGTGTGTCCTATGATCACCTATACGAGTGTTAAAACTTATTTTCATTGTACCCATGTAATCCTGCCATCATCTACAAGGAATTTTGTAAACATATGGTACTGCCAGAGAATGTCGGTTATCATATTCAGATCTTGACGCTTTAATGCATTGTGTAGCTGATCAGCTACATACCTTATTTTTCCTATTATCTCTCAAACTGAGCAAAATTTTACCACAAACCCATTTGTAGCTGCTTGTATACATAGTGTTACATGTGCTAGTAGCTCGTCCTAGAAATTATAAATCCCAGAGCGCTACCGAATTAGTGCGATAGTTAACTGCAGTGAGGAATTTTCCTAAGATGCGCGTTTGATTATTTTTGTTTTCCTACATTGCCATGTAAAAGTAGTCAATCACCTACCACTGCTGCAATATGAGTTACTTTCTGGCCAGATGAGAGCCACAATAGAGACATTTACTGCATCTGGTACATCATGGAAGTACTATACAGCTGATCAGCTATAAAAATTTTGTTGCTAGTAATTTTAAGGAATTTTTTTCAAATTTTTTCTCAATGTACATGCACTATGCATTTATCATGGTATTTTTTATAGCTTCAAATTGATAGTCATGACTTAAAGGGTTAAACTTTTGATGATCTTTTGTTGATAAGATACGCTGGTAGAGATAGAGAGTGTCGTGCGAAAAACACTCCAGTTATCTTCGCCGCACTATCCCATGACATTTTGGGATTATGAGATCGTTTGGGCATCACACAGAGCTCAGAAAGAAGCCATAGTAATGGAGATCCCTGTTGTAGGGAAGCAAGTCAAATAGTTGAAGACAACTAAATCACGGGGCCAGGATGGAATTGTATGCCATCGCCCCTTTCCTTAGCGTGAGTTTGTCGGGAATAACTTAGTTAGTAGGCCTACTAAGTTCGAAGCGACACAAGTGGCACCTGTATATAATAAGAATAAAAGATCAGATCCTAAAAATTACAGACCAAAACCCTAAACGACACTTCACTTCGGAATTAAAGAACATAAATTTCCTTCAGAGAACCTTCTCTATTTAAGTCAGCATGGTTATAGAAAACAACACTCACGTTAAATTCAGTTGCCCATTTTTAAAAGGATACATTTTCAACACTGGGTGAAGGGCAACATGAGACTCCAAATGCATCGACTTACGAAAAGCAACGGAGCCTCTATGACAACTGCTGACTAAGGTAAGAACTCACAGGATAGTTTTCCACATATATGAGTGGCTGTAAGTAACAAGCCTATGGTGTTGTCATCGACGGTAAGTGTTGATCAGAGACAGCAGTATCGTTATGAATACCCCAGGGTAGAGTTATAGGGCTCGTACTGCTCCTTACTTTGATCGGCGATATATACTGAGTAGCTCTCTTAGACTGTTCGCGGATGATACTGTCACTTATCGGTTAGTGTAGTCATCAGAATATCAATAGCAATTGCAAAATAATTTAGATATCTGTATGGTGAAAAAATTGTCAATTGACGCTTAATAATGATGGGTGTGTATTCATCTGAACGATCACCAAAAGAAACAGAATATGGATCAGTTCTACTAAATATAATGCCTAAACTACACTTGTGCATCCTATTTTGGAGTATAGCTGCGCATTGTGGGATCCACACCATATGGGACGGTTTGGAGAAAATTCAGAGAAGGGCAACTCGTTCTGTATTATCGCGATATAGGGGAGAGAGTATCACGAAAATTATGCGCGAGTTAGAGGGGAAACCATAAAAGTCAGTCGTTAATCGTTGCCGCGTGGTCTGTTTACGAAATTTCTTTAACCAGCTTTCTCTTTCGAATGCGAACATATTTTGTTAGCACCCACCTTCATAGGGATACATTGTCATCACAATAAAATAAGATAAATCAGATCGAAAACCAAGAATTAGGATTTCCTTTTTCCCGTGATTTATTATGGAACTGCAGAGAAATAAAATAAAAGCGGTTTAATGAAACCTCTGCCACGCACTTCAATGAGACTTGCAGAGGATTTATCTAGATGTAGAAATGATCTGACGGATAGCATCTGTTTGCTAAAAGTGATGTTTTTTACGGAGAGATGTCGATGGACTTATTGCAGAAATTTGTGGGATAAACACCATTTTGCTCTCATTTTAGCATAATGCGTTAAAGAGATGAGCAGCAATAAATAAAATAAAAATAAATAAACAAAACCGGTTAATATGTAATACAGCTTAATTAGTGTGATGCTTAATTCATTACCGTAGATTTTGGACTTGACGTTGTAGAGTGATAGGAAATTAAATGATCACACAATAGCAATTGCGGTGATGTCACAAGAACTGTGATGCATTAAAGGTTTCAAGATGTCGTAATGGCATCATAAAGTAGACACATGTTCAATAACTATGTTTCAGTTCACTAATAACATTATAATGTATCTTGCAAACAGCATTATTAAGTGTGATGCTTAATTCAATCCTGTATATATTGGGCTTGACGTTGCATATCGATAGGAAATGAAACGATCACACAGTGGCAATTGTGGGGAAGTCACAGCAACTGTGATGTCGGAATGGCATCATAAAGTAGACACGTATTCAATATAAGTATGTTGCGGTTCAGTAATAACGTTATAAATTATCTTACGAATGTTTACGACGTCCCAGTATCGTGTTATCGACAACATCAATCCATTTTAACGATAGAATAATAATACAGCATGAGAGACAAGGATTTCCCAGATACAAAAGCTTACGTGGCCAGCAAATGTTTTCCGTTGTAAAAATGAAGATAATTGTAACCTAATGGAGAATTTCACGTGATAACACTTTCATCAACAGAAACTGAAAGGACAGAACCTGTTACGGAATTCAGTACGTTGACAAAAGCGAAAATTACTGCGCTTTTTAGAGACAGAAAATGTACTTACGGTAGCGTTCCATTTGCACGCTTCTAAGACATAACAGCATTTTCCCTCCGCTACATCCCCTTTTATCTTCCCTTATTCTACCACAGAAAGGAAAGGGGGGTGGGAGGAGCAGTTGGATTCCATCATGCGTGCTTTTGTCCACCGTGAGTTGGGTTTATTTTACTACACAATTCCGCTGACAATAAGAGTGTCATTCGCCGCATTGCTGCTTGTAAAAACGACGTCGTTAAAAGCCTCAGTTCCTTAGTCAACTTAGAAGCATTACTGAAGGCCTGTGCTATTCGTTCCAAGGGTTTACGCTTTTCTGCATCAGAAAAGGAACAGACAAACTCAAAAAAAAAAAAAAAAAAATGTGAAGTCCTTTAACGATATTTTAGGAAACAAAAGTATGAAAAAGAAAATAAATAATTGTGTGAAAATGCAACATAATTAATTACCATACAAGAAACGTTATAGCCTCTCTATAAAATTCGTTAGTGCACTGGTTCCCAAACTGTAGGTCGCACCCCGCTAGTGTAAAGTGAAGAATCCTACAGACATAAAAAGTGAAAGAGTCTTTTATAAGACTTATTCGTTTCATGATTTTATCTTTCACTCCAATAAAGAAAACCAACTAGCTGTACCGCTTTTTATTTAAGGTGATGACTGATATGGACATATATCAAGTTTAAAGTTTCTGTGAAAGAATATTGTCACATTAGTCCTATAGAAAATAGTTTCTGTATCTAGATGTACTACTTAATATTGGTTCTCCTTTTAGTAGTTACATTTCAAGAATTACTTATGAACCATTAAGGTTGAGAAACCGTGTTTGGAGAACAACCATAGGAAGCTAAAACCTTCAGTATCAGAAGGCATCCTGATGGAATTGTCATGTGATTTTTGTTTAAGACTCAAGCCTGATTTACTTTAAATCAGAAAGGGGATAGTATCATAGCTTGCAAAAATAACTTTGAAGGAATTAACAGAATTCACATATTATGTGATCATCCTAGTTCCATTATCTTTTAATTAATAGAAAAACCTACTGCACAGGAAAGAGTGTACATCTTTACCCACCAATTATGAACTTTGATATTGAAATACCACGATTTAACAATGTAAGAAAGCTCACAGATAATGACATTGAATTTTTACAAAGTTTTATTGAATCTTTTCATTCTGTATTATTAGGGGGTTCGAAATATTTTCTAAAAGTACTGCAAGTCCCACTATGAAAACGATTTGGAACTATTATCTTGGTGTATTATATTCCAATATCAATTATCATGGTTTAGATATCTGAGCTATCCTATTACATTATCATCTTTATAGGCACTGTATTTTTAAGAAAATTTTCCTTTAACATCCAGAGCCTCGTGAGACCAAAAGCTGTTCTCGTTGAATACTTATCATGAAATTCTTGGAACTGTGTTTTCAATATTGTTTTTGGAAATTAGGAAGTGGATATTACTCCTGAACTGACACATGAGATTGCTGACCATGGAAAAATTTCTCATTAAGATGTATCATTCTTTCTATATCTGCTAGCAAAAATATATATTTAAATTTTATTTTTGCATTTTAAAAACTTATAAGACTTACCTCATTTTCTTTTCTTTCGTAAATGTTAATATCAATTCCCACCTGATAAATTTGATAGGAATAAGTAACAAATTATAGTGATATGTAACGGAGAAATCTTTTGACAATGTTGACTGGAATACTCTCTTTCAAATTCTGAAGTCAGCAGGGGTAAAATACAGGGAAAGGAGAGTTATTTACAACTTGTACAAAAGCCAGACCGCAGTTATTAGACTCGAAGGGCATGAAAGGGAAGCATCAGTTGGGAAGGGAGTAAGACAGGGTTGTAGCCTTTCTCCGATGTTATTCAATTTGTACAACGAGCAGGTGGTGAAGGAAAGCAAGGAAAAATTTGGAATAGGGATTAAAGTTCAGGGGGAAGAAATAAAAACATTGCGTTTTGCTGATGACATTGTAATTCTATCAGAGACAGCAAAGGACCTGGAAGAGCAGTTGAATGGAATGGACAGTGTGTTGAAGAGAGCATATAAAATGAACATTAACAAGAGCAAAACAAAAATAATGGAATGCGGTCTTAGAAAATCAGGCGATGCTGAAGGAATTAGATTAGGTAACGAAACAATGAAGGTGGTATATGAGTTTTGTTACTTGGGTAGTAAAATAACATGTGATGGCTGCAGTACAGAGGATACAAAGTGCAGAATGGCAATGGGAAGAAAAGCATTTTTGAAAAAGAGAAATTTGCTAACATCGAATATTAATTTAAGTATAAGGAAGTTTTTTCTGAAGGCATTTGTGTGGAGTGTTGCCTTGTACGGGAGTGAAACATGGACGATAAGCAGTGCGGACAGGAAAAGAATAGAGGCTTTTGAAATGTGGTGTTACAGAAGAATGCTGAAGATGGGTAGATCGCATAACTAATGAAGAGGTACTGAACAGAATTTGTGAGAAAAGGAATTTTTGGCATACCCTGACTAAAAGAAGGGATCGCTTGGTAGGACACATTCTTAGACATCGGGGAATCGTAAATTTAGCATTGGAGGGAAGTGTGTGGGGTAAAAATCGCAGAGAGAGACCAAGAGACGCGTATAGTAAGCAGATTCAAATAGATGTGGGTTGTCGTTCTTATGAGGAGATGAAAAGGCTTGCTCAGGATAGAGTAGGGTGGAGAGCTGCATCAAACCAGTCTCCGGACTGAAGACCATAACAACAACAACCATTTCTCCTACCTTACTATGTTTGCCGTCTAAGGAGATAGTGTAAGAGAATCAGTAGTTCAAGAAGTATGCCTTAGATTCAGCATGTGGAAGCTTCCGGTAGTCCACTTTGTTGAACAGTAGGTTTGGTTTAACAGAAAATTGTATCCAGAAACTAGGACTAGAAGTTACATCTCACTTATGTCGACATAGGATTCATGAGGTTAATGCAAATACAGTGTTCACTAACTAGATGATTATTTACTGGTTAAAAAATTCGTAATAAATACAATACAGGTACTTGCTAATAATCTATTACAACAAAACCACAGTATAGTTAAATATGAAAGTGACTAGAGTTTCAAAATTGTATTTAATTAAGAGAATTGATGTTCTTTTCTATACATTAACACAATTACTAAATATGTGGAAGTACTGCAGTCGAACAAAAGAAAAATACAGGATCACCTACTTGTCTTGTGAGTAGTGCTACGAGTCTTGTGGGAAAACAGGTTCTGTTCCATGGGAGTGAGAAATGACTGCCTGGTCACTGGGATGCTCAAATCGTTTTGTTTCTCGTTTTCCTATCACAAATAATTTATCTGAAACTTTTCTGTGTGATTTATGATCCGTTGAAGTAAATACTACATACAAAATAACCCACAGTCACTATTATTTGTAGTTACTTTATTATCTTAAAATGACTACCTTCAGTGGATCTTTTCAGCATTGTAAATGTCATGTGCATACATCAAGGATTATCCCAAAATCATTAGAAATTACTGTAACAATTTTGAAACTAAATTGAAACATCTCGACACATCATAAGTGTCAGCACTAAGCAGTATAATGCTGACATGCCTATATCATAGTAAATATTCCAAAACGATACCGAGATGTGTAATCTTAAAGTTCTAATATTACTTTATTATAAAGTAACTCAAATCAGTCACATTACATAACTGGTAACATCTTGAAAAATAGAGTTTTGTACAGGGAAACAACTGTAGAAGTTGAAAGCTTGTGTGAGTAGAGGTGACAATGTTGTTCAGTAAGACGCCAAAAAAATCAAAATGCTGATCGCCAAAGTAGGAATGGTAATCACAAAATACAATATTGTAAATTTTGTCCTATACCACTGATTTTGTGTATAGATTACGACGTAGCAAATATGTCAATTTTCTTCTTCTTTCTCATATTTTATGTTCATAATATACACACAATTGTTACTTTACAGTTATCAGATAATTTAATGTTTATGTTTCTGTGAAGAAACTCTTATTTCGAAAACAGATGGATATTCATGTTGGAAGATCACTAAGTTAATAACTAATTTTTAAAGCTTTTTCCTGATTTGAAACCACTTTTAAGACTAAAATTGTGTACTAAGATAAGTCTCGAAGATAAAACCTCGCAATTGCTCCTGCCTTCAAATACTATCCAACTCAGGTCACAGGAACGATCTGCCATCCGACACACTATTTCAATCTGATAGGTAGTTTCATATGAGCACACATGCGCTGCAGAGAGAAGAATCAATTCCGCTGATAGACGAACACGTAATGCACGCAGCAATTAATTTTGTTATCTCTCGGATGTTTCAGTGGAAGGATAACAAGGCGTTAATGAGACATAAGCCAGTGATTTATTTATAAGAACTCGGAAGTAATTAATAAAAGAAGGGCTCGAGATAATTATGGAAGGACTGTTAGAAGTTTTTAATGGTAGACATCGAATGAATAATTAAAACTGGTTCATGCCACGTTTTGCAACGGCGCAGTTTGCTTTAATGCCCTGCTATATTAAGCTCGATTATATCTCCAAATTCCTTATGTTTCTTCTTAGAACCTTATTAACTCCGTGTATCATTGTATGCCACTTCCAGGCAACGGAATTATATTCACTAGTATAGCCTGTGGTCGAAAATCGACCAATTGTGTTTACAATGCTCACTGGGGGTACAAAATTAAGTATCTTGTCGGCGGCCTCGCGTGATTATGTTGGCAACATCAATAACACGTTAGAAAACCGTTGCCCATTTGTTCGAACCACATAGAATGACTCTATTAGTGTAACGTACAGACTATGAAGTAAACAAATAATGCTGCTCCTGCTTTATGGTTGATAGGTTCTTGTATGTACCCTCGTCCGCTCAGTAAAAATAATTGCACTCGTAAAGCGAAGATTCTATGAGAAAACATCAGCGTTGTCAAGCGATTGGCTAAAATGAAGACTCACAGGATTCTCACTATTCAGCATCTGTTGTCAACATAATCATAGGAGACCGCTGGGTATTTGTAGAATTTAACCGGCACTGGGAGGTATGAAACGGTATCTTTTACGTGTTAAGGAAAATACCAGACACAATAACAACAAATAAAAACGGAAGTATGTACTTCTCATGCCATTTTCGAATTATATAACTTTCATTAGTCTAATTCAAAGTCACTGTTCTCATGGTGTGGTTCGCAAATACGTTCAAATTTTTGTAAATCTGTGGGACTTAACTACCCTGGTGATCAGTCCCTGGACTTACAAACTACTTAAAGTAACGAATGCTAAGGACAACAAGTACACCCACGCCAGAGGAAGGACTCTAACGTCCGACGGCAAGCAGCGTCGCGCTGCGCACTAAGCACCTTGGAACGCTCGGCCACCCCACCGCGGCCAAAAATACGTATACAAGGGATTCTGCACCTTTGCTTAAGTCACACTGATCCATAACCTTCCGTTTACTGCGACAACATAGCCGCAGGGACATTCAAGGGGTAGGAGGTGTCAGGCCGCGATATCGATGTTAACGTTGAGCCCGAAGTGCAACATGTTTCAATTGCTAATAATTAGTGAAAAATACATTCAAACGAGGCGGAGTCACAGTTACAGAAACCAGTTCGTGTACGTCAGTAGTATTGACTCTGGGTGTTGAGATACTTGTCCCACTGTGACACCATGCGGTGAATGGCTGTCTCATAAAATTCGAAAATTCGCAAGTACAGCTGGACGTCGTCGTCCGCGGTGAATCGGTGGCCCCTCAGACCTTTTTTAAGGTTACAAAAATGGCGTAATCACAGGGATCTCCCATTTGAATTTCTGCAGGAGTGCCGCGACTGTGTTTGGCTGTATGAGGCTTTAATTTGTCGTGAAACAGATTGACCGCACTTTTCAGATTGACTGGTCGTTTTGATTTGATCGCTTAATGACCCCGTAGTTAAGTCCCATAAGCTCTATAAATATTGGAACTGAGTGGATGACTTTGCCTGTTTTTTTTTTTTTTTTTTTTTTTTTTTTTTTTTTTTTTTTTTTTCATTTTTTATTTTATTTTATTTGTGTGTGTGTTTGTGTGTGTGTTATCGAACCTAGATGCTTGCACTGGAGAGTTTGTAGTTTTCATTCTGGTTCGAAGTGATGACGTCATAATTAATTATCAACCACCACTCGTGCTGGCAAGAACGACAGTAACGCATGCCCTTCCCGATTGTAGAGCTGCCAGAATGTTTCTGTAGGAGTCATGTAAGACTGCGCCTCATAGTACAGTTAACCAAATTTGGGTGACGAGTAATGTAATAGAACAGACGCACACCAGCAACAACCTCCATTTTAGCCAAATATGAGGTCTGTGAATTTCTCACAGAAGTATTTGCCCTTCGTTTATTGTTACCTATCCAACATTTTTCTATATTTTTGAAATTAAGAATTACAATGTATTTATGTAGTTGATATAGAAAGGTCCCCAGCAGTTGTATTGCAAATTTATTAAGATGTGTGTATAGATCACGAAATCATACGTGATCTATAGCACATCATCAGGTTCAGGATTATTAAAACATTATTCAAGGGGTACCAGGGTACCAACACCTTTAAAATATTCCCCGTTTCCTAAAACTTCTCTCTTTAAAAATACTTCATGGTATGGACACGTTCGTCAAAAACAAAATAAATAAACAAATAAATACCGAACCACAAATATTGGGTAATTTTTGTGTGCGCTGCGCTGGAATAGCCGAGCGGTCTAAAGCGTCTCGCTGTACAGCACGCGGTTGCTCGCCGTGGAGGTTCGAGTCCTCCCTGGGGCATGGGTGTGTGTGTTGTCCTTAGGTTAGTTTACCTAGGTTTAAGTAGTTTGTAAGCTACGGTTTGATGACCACGCTGTTTGGTCCGATAGATTACAAAAAAAAAAAAAAAAATAAATAAATAAATAAATAAAAATAAAAAAAATGTATGCACCGGGCCAGCGACGTGGCTGAGGGTAAAATGGTGTTTACACAGGTTACTCGTGCACCATATTTCTTGTGGAACACTGGCTTATAGATTTAAATAGAAACGTGCAATTAAGGAAAGCGCTAATGCGTTGATACATTCTCCAGAGCGAACATTATAGCTAGGGTCCGCACACTCAGAGGCGTCTAATTACGGACGTAACCGTATTCTCGGACGCCAGTGAAAATCCCTGTGGCTTAGAGTCTCTTCCCGTCGCGCCTTGAGCGAGTGTGTTTAGAGAAGGCGCACACGTTGGCGTTAGCGTTGCCAGACAAACTGCGGCCCCCCGTATCTGATCGCCCTGGGGCCATCGGGATTCTTGCCTAATGCGCCGCTCGATTGCCCAGGCGCCTGCCACCGAGGCAACCTGCGAAACACAGCACTCCTTTGCGCTAACCCAACAAGTAATTCAAATTTCAAATGTTTGTAAAGCTTACGGAACTTGTCTGCGGGGTCATCATTCCCTAAACTTACAAAATACTTATAAACTGTCTTATACTAAAGACGGCACACACACACCCGTGCCCGAGAGGGATTCGAACCTCGGACGGGGAACGACCTCGACTATCGCAGCGTAGTGCCTCGTGCTCGACAACTCCGCCGCGGCAACAAGTAATTCTTACCGTACCTAACAAGTACCGTACACTTCTTTTAGCCCACGTTAGTTTGTAACACTAAGAGTGGGCCGTTTACGAGGACGTTATGATAGCTCGAACTTTAAATGCCAATAACACGTTAATCAGTCATTTGAGATTAAACTACAGTAATTGGATTTTTAGAGAAGAAAATTATTTACAAATTTCCCGTCTTTTTTTCCCGCTTGTCGCAACATTTGGTAGACATTTGCAGAAATAACGGCTATTTGACAGTGTCTACTGGGGTGTAAGTTGTTCCCACTTTTTATTTCGAGCTATTCAACCAAATCCGCCAGCGACAAGAAACTACAGCGGACATTTAACACTTTATAGGAATGTGGTCGATTTATTGCCCACCTACCATTAAGTGCGAAACAGTGTACTTTGTTCTTCGCCTTCCTTGTTTTCACCGTTTCATTCAAAATAACAAGTTTACCATTGGAATTTTTAATAGTTCATAGTGTTCAATGTTTTATTGTTTGAATATTACAATAAGTGCAATTTTTGTAATTCAATAAATTAATCAGTTGTATCTTCATTGCATATCAAATGCCATTTTTAGTTATCTATTTCAGATATGAGAAGTTGGTCTTCCACAGCAGTCTAAGCCCCACCCAAAATGGATAGTGGTCTGTACATCAGCCACTTATTTCTGCCTTTCACTTCAAAGTGAAATGAACGTGAAATAATTCTGAGTATATGAGTCAAATTGGATGCAATAAAAACATTACTTTCCAAATTTTCAGAAAAAAAGTTTTGTCCTATAAAGGGTTAAAGTGACCACCATTCGTCTCTTGGCGCCTTTGGCTCCTGATAGACTAAGATGGAGCAGGGGTAACACAATGGACTCGCATTCTGGAGGGTAGTGGTTCTAATTCGCTTCCGGCAGTCCTGATTTAGCGTCTCCGTGATTTCCTTAAATCTCTACATGCAATTTCCGAGATAGTTACTTTCCTTCCTGGTCCCTGACAGAACTATCGGAACGTGTGCCCCGACTGTAATGGCCAGGGTGTTGACGGAACGTTAAACCCTAATCTTCCTTCTTTTCTTTTCATTTATTTTATTTTATTCTAAATTATTTGTAAGGCCCTAGTCAGCACGTTGCTGAAGGCGCATCAGAGCTGGACTGCTGTAATTGCTGAAGAGTATGAGGATTTTTGCTATGTTCCTTCGACTTATGGGCTCCCCACACAACGTAATCGCACAGTAACAGATAAGGTGACATGTGTGGCCACCTAAGGCCACAACTAGACTGAACTCTGTTAACGAGTCCGTCAGGCGTCATCACTGTGTAAATGTACACCAGCATTTGTCCGGTTGCTTAGACAGTTGCTATATCCCTTTTAAAGTTACTATATATATATATATATATATATATATATATATATATATATATATATATATATATATATATGTCCCAAACGGTTTCAAAATCGTATCCATATTTCTGAGCCACTTTTATTTCCCTCACCCAAGAAAACAATCCCAATGGATGCTCTTCGAATTTGATCACATTTGAATATATAGTAGCGCAGAGAAAAATTGGAGATGCAAATTATTTTAGACTGTAAAAGATGTGAAACACCCATATGGAAAATTTTAATTCAATATCGTTTAGAAACTAACATATGTCAAATATTATTTCGAAAAGAGTTACGGTATATGGTTTTTAATGCATTTTGGAACAGTGCACCGAAATTTGTCGGAAATTTCCATCCCCCATTTACCTTTTAGGTTATCGACTTAAGGACTATAGCCAAATATGTTGTCGCTACAAACTCATATATCGCTGACGTACTGCGACGTAACGATTTTCTTAAAAGTATCTGACAAATGTGTCTTTGGAAGCTCACTTCATCATACAAATTTGAATCTGGTGTTAACGACTCTGTAATTTTAGCTGTTAGTCAACTGTCGAAATTAAAATTCAAACCGTGTTGAGTCGGAGACCTGTTCTAACGTACATTAAAGACCATTGAATTTTAAAGTATTTATTCTGTATCTCTTCAATAATATTTAGATACGTTAAACTCACATTTCTCACATTGATTGTTTGACCCCCTGATCTGCCATATGAATACAAATATCTGTGTCTTATTTTGCCACTCTTTAATACACTTAATTCATATAAAAATTTGATGTGTACCCCTGCACAAGTTTGTCATTTCTGCTGTGTTCATACTACTAATATTTCTTCACATCTTCTTTCGAAAGTATATGCTATAAGAATGGGATACATTTTAATGTACATACCTTTCATTATGAGACAGTTCATATCTCAAATGTATCCACTATACTTATAAGAGTAAATCTATTTTTGTTGGGAGCCACAGCTTTTCAAAATTTTTGTTCTTCCGTCATTTTAAAGTACACGTGGATAACCATCGCATATTATGTCATATCAAGCCTGTAATATAAATCTGTTACGCATATGAGACCTCATTACATATACAGTAATTCAGTATTAACGTGAAGTTACAGAAAATGCTATAGAAATTACTGTTGTACGTTTTCTGGCAAATCAGTAGTTCAGGTAGGACGTAATTAATATGTTAAAGGCAAAACTTTAAAATTCCGAATTAAGAGTGTTACTGTAGTCTAGGATAATGTAGAAATGCCCTGTTCGATTAAATTATATAAACAAGTATCTACATAAAAAGTGTACTTACTAATGCATTTTCTTTTCAGGTAAGCAACACCCTACTGGAATGGCAGACGTTTGTTTCTACAGTACTCACCATGTACGTAGTCCACTTAATTTCATTATTACGACTAGTACACCAGTTTTGTAAACCACAACATATCTGTTTAGTATTTATAACTATAATACCTGTTTATAAGTATAATTTACGATCCATAAACGATTTTCAGTATGACATATTTCAACTTGTTATTTATCACTTCTTCAGGAATTAATTATTTATACATATTACGGCACTACAAATTACTAGCATAAGACATATAATAACATTGTGATTTGAACATCTCAAAAGGAATTGCCATGAATGTTATACTAATACTGTTGGCATTCAATGGATTGCATTAATTTCATATCTGAAAATGAAATTCACTCCACAACTGAAATAGTAAAGTTCACATAATTTTCAACCATTTAAATTCCTAAAAATAGTAATTTCTATGTAATCGTTTTCTAACGTAGAAACTCAACCAGAAATAAACTTGTTAGGATACAATGTATTGCAGACTCAATTATTGCTTGCTTAACGTATAATAAATACTTCAATGAAATGAACGTGAATACAGAGTAAATTTACATGTAATTTTTTCTGTTACTGATAATGTAACAAAAAAATACATGTCATTACAGTAACATGTAAAAATCACATGTTACTGATAGTATCTACATGTTACTGATAGTATCTACCCTCACGAACCACAGACAGTGCTGATGTGGGGTGGCTTGCGAGCATCAACGATACAGATAGCCATACTGTAGGTGCAAACACAGCAGAGGGGTATCTGTGGACAGGCCAAACAAACGTGTGGTTCCTGAAGAGGGGCAGCAGCCTTTTCTGTAGTTACAGGGGCAACAGTGTGGATGGTTGACTGAGCTGGCCTTGTAACATCAACTAACATGGCTTTGCCATGAGGTTACTGCGAACGACTGAAAGCAAGGGTAAACTACAGCCGTTAATTTTCCCGAGGACATGCAGATCTATTGTAAGAATATATGATGATGGCAACCTGTTGGGAAAATTTTCCGGAGGTAAAATAGTCGTTCATTCGGATCTACCGGCGGGGACTACTCAGGACTGTCATCAAGAAAAACAAAACAGCATTCTACGGATCTGAGCGTGGAATGTTCTACCCCTTACTCCGGAAGGCAACTAAGAAAATATGAGCGTGGAATGTTCTACCCCTTACTCCGAAAGGCAACTAAGAAAATATGAAAAGAGAAACGGATAAGTTAAATTTAGATATGGCGGGGATTAGTGAAGTCCAGTGGCAGGATGAACAGTATTTTTGGTCAGGTGAGCATTGGTTTAAAAATACAAAATCAGTTGGTGATAACAAAGGCGTAGGTCTGGTAATGTATAAGAAAATAGGAATGCGGGTTGGTTAGTATGAACAGCATAGTGAACGCATTATCGTAGCAAAGATAGACGCGAAGCCGACACCGACCACAGTAGTACAAGTTTATATACCAACGATCTCTGCCGATGATGATGAGATCGAAGAAATGTAAGAGGAGATAAAAGAAATTATTCAGACCGTTAAAGGAGAAAAAACTCAAATCTGATGGGGACTGGAACTCAGTAGTAAAAAACGGAAAAGAAGGAAATGTAGTAGGTGAATGTGGACTGGGGAAAAGGAATGAAAGAGGGGATCAGCTGGTACAATTTTATGCAGAGCACAGTTTAATCCCACACTAGGTTTACTCATCATGAGAGAAGGTCATATATGTGGAAGAGACCGGGAAACACTGGGTGGTACGAGATAGACTTTATAATGGTAAGGCGAAGATTTAGAAACCGATTTTAAACTGTAAAGCGTATCCAGGGGCAGATAGAGACTCTGACCATAACTTATTGATTATGAACTGTATGTAGATTAAAAATTAAGAGACTGCAAACCAGTAGAAGATTAAGGATATAGAATCTGGACAAATTGAGGGAAGCAGAGGTGGTTGACAGTTTTGGAGGGAGCGTTAGGCAAGGATTGTCTGAAACGGGGGAAAGTAATACAGTAGAAGAAGAATGGGTAGCTCTGAGAGATAGAGTAGTGAAGGCCGCAGAGGATCATATATACAGATGGACAGGGCCTAATAGAAATCCTTAGATAACAAAGTATTATATTAATTGATGAAAGGAGAAAATATCAAAAAGCATCAAGTGAAGCTGGCAAAAGCGAGTACAGACGTCTGGAAATTAGGTCGATAGGAAGTTCAGACTGGCAAGGGAGGAGAGACTTGAGGAAAAATGCAAGTTCGTAGAAGAATGATTAAATACGAGATACCGCGTACGCTGTGCTGGAGTAGCCGATCGGTCTGGAGCGCCACGTTGCGTATCGAGCGGCTCCCGTGTCGGTGGTTCGGATCCTCCCTCGGGCATGGATATTTGTGTTGTCTTTGGTATAAATTAGTTCCTAAGCAGTTTGTAAGTTTAGGTACTGATGACCCTGCAGTTAAGTCCCATAACCTTTACAAACATTTGAACATTTGAATGGATACCGCCTACAGGAAATGAAAGAGATATTTGAAAACAAGAAAAGTAGCGGTGTGAATGTCAAGAACTTATATGCAAAACCAGTAAAGCAAAGAAAGGAATGCTGAAACGGTGAGGGGATATATAGGAGGCCTGTACAAATGATATAAACGTGAAGGCAGTATTCTAGAAATGGAAGATGATGTAGAGAAATAAGAGGAAGGAGATACTATACTGCGAGAAGAATTTGACAGAGCGCTAAAAGATTTGAGTAGAAACAAGGCCCCTGGAATAGATGATATTCCGTCTGAACAGCTGATATCGTTAGGAGAGCCAGTCATGAAGAAATTGTTCTACCTGGTATGCAAGATGTTTGATACATGGGAAATACCCTCAGACTTCCAGAAGGTTATAGTAACTCCAATACCTAAGAAAGCAAGTGCAGACAAATGTGAAAATTACAGACCTATCAGTTAAATATGTCACGGCTGCAAAACACTAACACGAATTACTTAGAGACGAATGGTAAAACTGTTGGTATTCGATCTGGGGAAGATCAGTTTGGATTTAGGAGACATGCAGGAACATGCGTAACAATACTCGTATTACAACTTATCTTAGAAGGTAGATTAAGGAAAGGGAAACCTACGACTTTAGCACTTGTGGATCTGGAGAAAGCTTTTGACAATGTTTACTGGAATACACTTTTTCATATTCTGTAGGTAGCAAGACTAAAATACAGGGAGCGACGAGCTATACTAAACTTGTAAAAAAATCAGACAGTAGATATAAGAGTCGAAGGGCTCGAAACGGTCGCAGTGGTTGGGAAAACAGTAAGACAAAGTTGTAGCCTTTCCCCAATGATGTTCAATCTGTACATTGAGCAAGATGTGAAGGAGTGCAAGGAGAAATTTGGAGAGGGAATTAAAGTCCAGGGAGATGGAATAAAAACCTTGCGGTTTGCTGACGACATAGTAATTCTGTCCGAGATAGCGTCTTGAAAAGAGTGCATAAGATGAACATTAACAAGAGTAACATGAGAAAAACGGAATGAAATGTCAGAAAATCAGGTGATGCTGAAGGAATTAGATTAGGTAATGTGACGATACCAGATTAGTTTTGTTATTTGGATAGCAAGATAACTTCTGATGGCCGAAGTAAAGAAGATATAAAATGCAGAATAGTTATGGGAAAGAAAGCGTTTTTGAGGAATTGAAATTTATTGACATACAATATTAGTTTAAATGTTAGGAAGTCTTTTCTGAAAGCATTTCTGTGGAGTGTAGCATTGTATGGAAGTGAAACGTGGACGATAAGGAGTTCAGACAAAAAGATGATAGAAGCTTTGCGAAATGTGGTGCTACAGACGAATTACGCAGATTAGACTGGTAGATCACGTAACTTATTAGGAGGTGCTCATGAGAATTGGGTTGGAAAGTAGTCTCTTTCATATAATGACTAAGAGAAGGAGGTGTTGCGGCATATCCTGAGACGTCAAGAAATCGTCGACTTAGCATTAGAAGATTCAGTGAGGGGCAAAAGTTTTAGTGGGATACCGAGGAACGAATGCAGTAAGCAGATTCAAAGGGATGTAGGCTGCCGTTCGTATTCTCAAACGAAGAAGGTTGCACATGATGGGGTAGCGTGGAGAGCTGCATCAAACCAGTCTGCGGACTGAAGGCCACAACAACAACAACACTGATAGAGTTGCTAATATTACTGATGATAAATCGATATTTCACTATTGTGCGATATTAATTAATTCTTAATTTTGCAGTCAGTATTTATTACAGTATTTACACGTAATGTAATAAATTCGATTTTTGCAGGTGTCATGTAAAATGGAACACCATGCAATCCTTTACTTAGTAAAGGCATACGATTTCTACAAATTACTACATACGGTATTTCATATTATAGAGGATTGTACATTTCGTACTAAAAAAATAGAAAAGTAGAAAAGCTTGATGTTTGTGTGCACACGGCATGTCATTGGTATGTTCTGAAGAAATGTTTGGCACTTCAGTAACCTCGGTGGAGCATGAGTTATGCAGTGGGCACTGGGTCCGTCATGGACCTTGATAAATCTTTCTTTGGCATCGTCGCGAGATGGACGCAAATAACGCAGTCGTGTAGCCATCCATGCTGCAATCACGCGATTTCACCGTACATCTGTGGTGGTTGGTACTGGGTCACGGCGCAGCAGCTTGATTGGTTAAACTTACAATTTGAAAATTGAAAACCGTCTACAACGTATGTAATAAAGATTAGAAGATTTCCATCCATTTAAATCATAAAAGTAGTAAATTTTCGATTAGATAGCTCGTATTTATTTTCTTGCTGAAAATTGGGGTCTGGCTTGTAATGCATAAATGATACTGCTGTGGTTCGTTAAATATCATTTTCGTGGGTTAAACTGGTCATATAACTCAGATTAAACCAACTGTGATTTGTACCAATAGCAAACTTCGCAGAAAGGCATTTAGTTGCAGCTTTGCGTTCTGTGCAAATTCTATCACTGAAATGCCGTTACCCCTGTCTGCGGCGAACCACATTGCGGCCGTTATTTTCAAAGAAACGTGGTTTCGCCAGAAAACAGTATCTGATGCTATTCCTGTGTTCTATGATGTCACTGCATGCACTGCCGTTTGGGATGTTTCTGCACATTACTTACATGTAGGCAGAGTATTGGAAGATGCAGATGCAGAAAGTGTAGGATGTGTTACACGGTCCATTCTGGCGCCAGAGCCGAAGAGAAAGCTGATAGACTATGTTATCAAAAGTAGCCCGTCACTTGGCTGACACTGACTTACCCGTTCGTGGTATCCTACACCGGTATTGCTGGAATTCAAAATGGTTTTGTCCCACCCTTAGCCATTATGACAGCTTCTATTGACGCAAGCATACGTTCACTCAGGTCCTGGAAGGTTTCTTGGGGAATGGTGGCATGGAGTGGTGTACTGGGGTGAGAGATCTTCAACAGTGGGAAGCAAGAAGGTGCTTAAAAATCACTGTAGGACTGTACTGCGATTGTGTCACGCAAAACATCAAGGAGTTTAAGGTCCCAAACTTCCGTCGCCGGAAAAAATGATCACACAATAACACTACCGCTTCCGAACTATTTTTTGGCACTACACACGCTGGCAGATGACATTCACGGGGCATTCGCCATATCCACACCCTTGACATAGGATCGCCACATTGTGAACCGTGATTCGTCATTACATACAATGTGTTTCAGTAGTTCAATAGTCCAATGTTTACGATCCTTACACCAAGCAAGGTGTCGTTTGGCATTGACCTGCGTGATGTGAGGCTTACGGGCAACCGCTCTACAATGAAATCCAAGTTTTCCCACCTCCCGCCTAACTGTCAGAGAACTTGGAGTAGATCCTCATGTGGTTTGGAATTCCTGTGTGATGGTCTGCATAGATGTCTGTTTATTGCATTGTAGACCCTCTTCCACCTGTATGCGTTCTCTATCAGTCAGCAGACGAGCTTTCGTACTGTACGTGTCCCTTCATGTTTCTACTTGATTATCACATCAGAAACAGTGGACCTAGGGAGGTTTAGGAGTGTGGAAATGTTGCGTGCAGACTTCTGAACAAGTGACCTACAGTCTCCTGGCCACGTTAGAAGTCGTTGCGTTCTGCGGAGTGCCCCATTCTGTTCTCTCACTATGTCTACTGACGATTGTGGTCGCTGATTTGGAGTATCTCGCAGTAGGTGACATCACAATGCACCTAATATGAAAAACATATGTTTTTGGGTGTCCGGATACATTCAATTACATAGTGTATATTGTGCGATGCTGTTCGTTCGGGTGCTTAATGTGGTGCTGCTTAATGTGGTGCGACCTGACGCGTCTAGTCGTGTTCTGCGACCTTCCGTCAGCCGTTCTGCACACACGCATAGCACTTCCCAAACAACTGGTTTCACAGGAGCCGAAATATTGCGGGCGGATGCATCAAACTTTTGTCAAGACAATAATACAGACCGTTTCAAACTCAATGATTTGACGTGTATAATTCGCACATTTTTCATTCTCCACGTCTGTTCAACTGAACCTTATCTTCCGTTTATAGCCGTAACGAGAGGCGCAAGCACATTTTACCGTTAGCGGGCAATGCGTTCCTCACATCGGTGTTGATCTTGTAGCCGCAGTCAGACATCGATCAAATTTCTGCAGAACATTGTAATACACTGCACGTATGAATATCCATTTCCTATCCCTAGTCTTCATTGTGTTCTGTTTTTTTTCTGATTATGAGTCTGTTACAATAAGACCAAATGTCCAGTAAACAGTATACTGAAATAATACGTTAATGGCTATGAGAATTTTTTATATTCGCTGCTTTGAAGCACATTGTAACTGCAGGTCTTGTGCTTCCACATGAACTTCAGAATGTTTATACAGAGAAAGGGACATATAATATTCATAGAATGTATGACATCAACTGCGTTTCGGTATCCTCTCATCAATTAATCCCTAGAAATATTCATAGAATATATGACTTCAACTGCTATTGGGCAAAGCTGAAAATGTGTACCCAGCCGGGATTCGAACCCGGGTCTCCTGCTTTCTAGGCAGTTGCGCTGACCCCTACACCACTGGGGACACAGTGATCACCGCACCTGCAAGGACTACCCATGCACGCCTCCCGTCAGATACAAATTCCCAACTATGAATGTTAAATAATAACAGCTGCAGGATCAGAAGTGACGTCTGTTCTTTCGGAACAGGCGCCACATGTATATAAAGGGACATATATTTAGTACTTTCCATTACTGCAGTGTGTACTGAAACTTTGTTAGTGTTGTTACCGATACGGTATTATAGCAGTTCTAATGTCACCAGTTAACCTTATGATAAGTTATTGAAATCCTTTATTCTGTAATTTCAACTTCCCATTTTCCCGAACTACGGAAGGCGATATTCCACGCTGGAAGTATCACACATGATCTAAAGTTGATTGCATTTGCCACCCACAGATGATGCATGGAATAGTAATTTCCAACACCCGGTATCCGCGTTTCTTTTATAGTACTGTCTCCCACGTACTGTGAATTGCATCTGCATACCTCGTTGCTAACAACGACGTCGTCACTAGATCAACTAATTGTATTAAAGACTAGCGTTAGATACCGGTCTTTCCCTGGGCTGTATTTCTATCTTCGTTGGTCTGTCTCCACCGCGGTGGAGTGGCCAAGCGTTCCAAGATGATTAGCTGCCGAACGCGCCGCTGATCGCCGTCGGAGGTACGAGTCATCCCTTGTGTATGAGTGTATTTGTTGTCCTTATAATTAGTTAAATTAGTTTGTAATCCTAAGGACTGATGACCAGAGTAGATAAGTCCCATAGATTTACAAACACTGGAACATTGTTTCTATCTCCTCCTTTTCTACATACCCAGCCATATATTCTACTTTCTAACCATTTAATTTTAGATTTAATGCAGCTTATTTTTATTTTGTCTTACCTCCTGAACTGTAAAGTGTAAACGACTAGCAATATGAAGTGCCATGAAACATATACCAAACTTGATTTCAGAGGTACAGTTTTGTATGTAACCCAAACAAACTGAATTTAGATGCGATGCTTCCGTCAGTTCTTGATAGAACGTTATTATATTGAATTAAAAATATAATTTGGTGAATGTTCTATAAATTCTTTTTATTTAGTTAATCGGTTTGCGGCTTACATGACCATCTTTAGACTTTCAAGTCTTAAATAAATTTGTAGAACATGCACACAATTCGTGCTTTCAAATCAGTATGATGATAATCCACCAAGAATCTACGGATGAATCACTGAAGAGTCCTCATTTGCCTTTGTTTTAAAACTTTTTGGGTTCTCCATACCCAAAAACACGATGTATGGAATTTTTATTGCAATTAATCTATTCCAACACCTCCCAAGATATTTATTATTTGTGGTTAAACAACCAGTATAAGAGTAACAGAAACGAGACAAAGAGATAAAACCACACTAGAAAAAGGGGTGTACAATTACGAAAATAGGAGATAATGTTTATTCATGTCAGAAAAGCCCACCTGTCGTATCCTTTCTCATTTAGGTGCTAATCATAACTTCAGTCAATAAAAACGCGAAATATTTTTATCAGGTAAAATACCGTATTTATAATCAGATACAGGCAGTACAAAACCTTACTGTAGACATTCTGTGTCCACCACTCCAGTCTGCAAGCACCGAGACTGTAAGCAGAGCAAAGTGTGATATATTATCCGCTGCGGGGAAGCCACATATTCGTATTTGTGATTGAATTATAACTTCCCGAAGCTATTACTTACTTAATTTCTCCTAACCATGAAATGTGATTTCCAAGCGAATGCCGATTCAGTGTCATAACTTTAAATGTGATTCAGCGCTTTTCAGAAAAGCGCTTTTCATGAACAGGCAAAGGAGCTTCGTTTATAGGCTGATAACCACAGTTTCTTCATAACAGATACATTCCATTGTCACCGTCTTGTTCATTTACTGGTTGTGAATAGTATATGAAAGAAGTTTGGTTTTGGTTGCACAAATGTAATTTAATAGTTGCAAGGTTGCGTTTCCCTCTTATGGAGTGTTACCGTATTGCGTAAAAATGTGCTGAGGGCCGAGGTTCTTCCCTTACCTACCGCTAAAGGCATTTCAAGTAAGACTGTTAATTGACATCTACCCGTCATATTTCCGTTGTGAAGTCGGCTACCATACGGTGTGCGTAGCACAGATCGATGCTCACAAACTTGTAGTGGCAGTTTTTCGTAATATGAAGATGTCCCACAATGGTGAAACGCGTTATTGTACTTCATAAATTAAGACTGGGCAACCGAAGACTATTTTCTCTCAAGATAAGGCTTAGTTTATTCATAGAGTTTGTTACATTGTTTGTTTTCACTTGACTAAAACGCCATCATATTCTGTTAAGGTATGGGAAAATATAATGACGATGACAGTAATGGCGAAAAATTACGTTGTTAGTTACTCTTAATTTTAATTTAATTTTATTTATTTATTTACTTAATGTAACGTATGTTAAAGACAGAGTATATGATGGAACTATAATTTACCGAATCAGGTTAACTGAAAAAGGAAATAATTTTCAATTTCGGCTGTTGTTTTCATATCGGTACGGTAATAATTTTCTTCAGTGCATGTTTCAATTGTCAAATACAGAGATGACGTCCAACCTTTGATGCTGCGTATCGTGTTGTTGAGATAGGATCCATAATACCAGAGACTACTACTGATCGCGGAAGACCACGTGTTGCTTGTACACCTACGTGACCAGGAGGAGCGCGTTCTATGGTCTGTCCAACAAGAGCTAGGTACAAGCGCAGCACAGGTACCTGTGACGTAAGGTGGATACTTCCCCAGAAACGCCTGTAGTGGTACTATCTTCAAATTGTGCAGGTCCTACTCCTACTGATCACCCACCGCGGGAGAAGATTTACGATTTTTTTGATGTACGATGTGCCGATCCGTTGTTTGATTCTTCCGTTTAGATTACAACTATTGGGATAAATGGATTAGCAAATGTCAACAACCAACACATACTGGGCGATCGTAATCCTTGTACTTCATTACCGCCTGGATATCAAACTTAAATGTGTAGGCACTAAATGCAACTGAGTGTGTCCTCTGAACATGGAACAGGTGCTATCTACTGCGAAATTATGAAGAGGACCTTCCAAAACCTTGCATTTGTAAAAATAGCGATGTTAATCGAAATCTTGTCGAACAGACCAATTGTGACTTTACTTAGTTGTATTTGAATAAAAACAGATCTGATTAGAATAAATTGGACAAAGACAATTACAATTACCATTTACAAGACTGACCCACAGGAGCAAAGCTGCCATGTTCGGCATCAGACACAAGTGACATCTAACATTTCATTTACCTCGCTGAAACACGCAAACTATTCCCTAAATAAACATACCCACGTGTTTTGAAAGAACTGCGTTATATTTTCATGTAGTTTTATTTCCGAGGCTGATTATTACGACAATATACTCACATTGCGAAAACGCATTTGCGACATGCAGCAAACGTTTTTGTTATTGAAGATCGGTGATCATATTGAGCAACTGAAATATGAAGAATACGTCAGTGTTTCTTGTATTCAGACCAGATCTCTGACAGAGTTTTGTAATATCAGATGTTTACTTTTAAATATGAAGCGCTCGCATGCCAATTTTCTGACAACGTATTCCTGAAAGAACAAACAGAAAATTCATGCGTCTTCCTTGCTGTGATGAAACGTATCTTAAAGACGCCACCCAGTACTGAAAGAGAAAGTAACAGTTTTTCAGTGTTACAGAAATTGTATTTTAAAAAGTAATATTCATTTTTGTAGGTGATGAATAGCAATCAGTCACAAATATTTCTGTGTAGCCACAAATATAAATTTCGGTCACTGTGTCACCATTCTAAGAGCTTGAACCTCAGCTTAAAACGTAATTTTTTTTACAACCTAGGTGTTGAAGATTGATAGTCATCATCCACATACCATGGTCATCACTGAGCACGTCGATTCCATAGGGCATCAAATTTATATTTGGTTTTCTCGACTAAATTCATGTTGGAGTTTGTTGCTGCTGAGTCATTGTTAAAATAACAAAAATGTCGAAAATATAATTTTGTTTTATAGCCATTTATCACTATATCTTGTGCACGTCAATATGCAGCTGAGTCCAGCACTACTTCATTCATATGATGATAATTGAATGTGAATTGCCATTTAATGAAACATTCATCTTCCATAGTGAATCTTCAGTTTGTGAGTGAGTGGTCGACTTTTCTCTGATAAAAATCATAAGCATAACGACAAATCGCATCGTCAGGCGGTAGCCTCGTTAACACAACGATCGGGTCTGTTCCGCTCCTGAGATGTCTGACATTGATAAGCACCGCACAAAAAATATGAGAAACGCAAATGAAATAATAGCTGCTGCAACTACAGAAACCGTAAAAACAGTATCACAATGTGCAGAGACTAGGTAGGACAGCCAACTACCTGAAACTAAAACTCAAACACGGTGTAAGCTGTAAGTATTGTGGTGTTGGGTGAAGATTCGGCCACAAGAGGTGTTGTCTGTGGCTGCGGGTGCCGTGGGATTCGCGGACCGGCACGGGTTCCCGCTCTGACGGTTCCATCATAGCTGTCAATCCTACAGCAATTTTAAACAATCCATAGATATTGGCCTATATGTGGCTTTGTTTAAAGGAACCGTCACTGAAAGGGCTGCATTCTTATCAGTCTCTTCCCCCTCAAATTGTCACTGTTCTATAATGATAACCAAAAATTGGTTTCAACACTTTCGTTTATCATTGGAACACTTTCTGAAAAAAAAAAAAAAACAGATATTTTTGATAACATTTATTTACAGTTAAATAAGGAAAAGCAAACCTGAATACTACTGAAAGCTACTAGGCAGGATAAGTAAATATAACTCTTAATATGGAAGTCGAAGTGTTGGGAAGAGATACTATACGCCTTTATCATTTCTAAATTTACACAATTCCATTCTATTTCTACAAGGGAATTCTATCCGATTAAAATTCCATTCCGTCATACCGATGGCGAATACTGTCTTGTGTTACATTATGCCAGGTCTGCTCGACATGTTCACGTAGTTCTGCTTCAGTTGCGGCTTCACGAGACGTACGTATCAGCTGTTGTCTCATCACACACCACAAGTGGTCGTTTGGAGACAATGTCGAAGACTGTGCTGACCAAGAAGTTGCTGCACGTCTTGTACATATATTACCGTGCCCCATGTATCTCCCTTCAACATGTTAATGTGCCTTTATGTAATGGTTCCATTGTAACCCGTGCTGCTAGCCTTCATAGTAGGGGGCCTACACATACTTGGTGTTTTCTGATATTACAACCTTCTTATATAATGCATTTTATTGAGAATAATTTTACTATTGACTTTCTATTGAAATATCTAATAGCTTCAGAATAAAAAATTGTGATGTATATTATTCATGTAAAGTACCTGGAGCACCAGGATTACTCCAACTACCCATAAGAATAATATTACACGCTGGATTATACAACAATTTTGTAAATACGATATGATTTGTAACATATGTATTGAAAACAACATACTACATACTATCCGAAAATCCGGCGTTTCCCGGTTATTTATTTATTTATTCATGCCATTTAGCAGGTAGATATTCATTTGTATAAGGGCTATATGTCTGTAAAATCTCTTGGGAATACAATTAGTAGTAAAGAAGTAATAGATTAAAACTTGGTGCGTGATGTGGCGGCATTCCATGAACCTTACTGTTTATGTGCTCATATCTCATAAACTACGTGTCGTACTGTGACACAACTTAAAAGGTACACTTTAATTACATGCGTGTATACTGTTTGTAAAATTGTCTGCGGCTACAATTTGTAGTGTGCAAATTATAAACTGTAACATCAAACCGAATGTCGTAATTTTACTCCATAAACAGCGAAAAGTAGTTAACGAGAAACATTTTTACTTCAATCATTTTGCTATGATTCTCAGCGAGAAAGAGTTTAATAAAGGTTTCAAATTACGTTTAAAGTTTGTTGCAAGTCGTTAAGTGCTGTGATTCTCATATAGCGTATTTATAAAGTCTCGTCGCATTATGTGTCAGTTTTTTTTTTTTTTGTTTTTTTTTTTTTTGCGATTCTTATTGTTTATGACGTTATATCTTCTAAACCATGTGTCGTATGTGATTCGTAATTCTACAACAATGGTTAGCTCACGGTACGGACTGTGTGTACCTAATTTGGTTGACGTCGGTCCAGTGGTTTAGGAGAAAATGAGCAGTACTGTCGCTAAATACAGCAATTTTCCGTGCATCTCATTCTTTATTATGTCATAGCTCGTGAAGTGTGAATCGTACGTGATTATTACACTTACGGCGACCATCCTCATGGATTGGAGCTTACGTGTACAAATTTTGAAAAAGATTGGATCAAAACTATAGATTTGTATGCAACACGTTCACACAAACAAACAAACATACGGACACTGCTTTATATATTATATATGTTTGTGTGTGTGTGTGTGTGTGTGTGTGTGTGTGTGTGTGTGTGTGGCGTCTATTCTTTCGGACATGTCCGGATGAACAGGCGTCACTTTTGATCCTGCAGTTATTATCTACTCATATTCATGATATGTATGACATTAACTGCGAATGGGTAAAGCTGAAAATGTGTACCATCCGGGACTCGAACCGAAAGCAGGAAACCACAGTTCGATTCTCGTCTGGGTACACATTTTCATCTTTACCCATTCGCAGTTAATGTCATACATTCCGTGAATATTTACTAACTTTAGGTTATTATCTATATGCGACAACCCAACAGGGCAATGACTGTGTTTTATTATGGACACAGCTGTACATATGCATATGCATATCAGTCATTTTTGTACCTTTCACTTAGTGACTCTTATCCAACCGTTGTGGATATGTATATTGTAGATCTAACGATGTGTTCAACTTCACCATAAATGTTTCTATTTCACGTTTCTATTACTGAATACAACTATACCATGAAAGTTGTAATGGGATGATATAGCTAAAGCCATATATTGTCAGATATAGGAGGTATGTACCCAAAACTTTCGGGCCCTGATAACCTCGCAGTTGAGCGCCCTAAAACGCCAATCATCATCATCATCCCAAAACTTTCTTGGTATATAGAGAAAACGATGTTATTATGTTAAGCAAATAAGTTCTATTGTACGAACTTTGTTTGAAGATCAGAAGATGACGTCTAAGTAACGTCGAAAAATAAAAAGAAAATCGCGATCTTGGCTGGAAACCTGTACAAACATAACTTTCCAATTGCAACAATGGCAAAGAAACGTGTCTTAGAAAATTCCACGCGCACCAAAGGTGAAAGAAACTTGTAGGTTATCACACGCCAGGCCATAGGGAATGCAGTCTACGAGATGGCGCTCACCAGCTCAACGTCGTACGTGAAGTCGATCATCACTTGCATTCAGGATTTTATCTCTGAAACCTACGGTCCGCGAGTGAAAGTGATCCTTTAAAGGCATCAGTCGAGTCGTAGATGCAAATGTTGTAATGTGGTCGAAATGTGCATAATCGTAATCCCACTGTTAGTAGTAAGCGATTGGGAGCAGTTCATGTAAAAGTCAGTTATCAGTTCCTTGATACTTGGACGATCTGCCATTGGCGACGATCTACGCGCATGTCTGTGCTGCTAGACGTCACGACCCTCGTGTACGGCTTTACGAATGCTAACCCCAATGATCTCTTCATCTTCGTAAAATGAGCACGTTCAATGTGTGTGGCCATCCTACGAAACTACCATCCCATCTCCGAAACGATCATCCAGCCTTACGGAAGTCCACAATTTGACCCCTTTCAAGCTCGATCATTCGGCTGTAGGAAGAATGCGTCTGCGTGGCAAGGCGCCTGTTTCATTCACACGTTGATATCACGCAGATAAGATGACCATCAGATTTTTGAATAACGGATTTTAATGGGGTTGGTACATGCTGTAAACGGACAAACTGAGTATTTGGCTATCCAATTTTTAGCGTCGGGCCTTGGTTTTGGAGAAAATTGATGTTGTAGTTCACTGTGGAGTTTAAGACGCGTAACGGTAGTGACCTACATAGGAAGTGAGCATGGCGCAGCGGTTTATGTCCCTGGTTACCACGCTAAACGTACGGTGTACGAGTCCTCTCCACGTTGGTGCTTTCTGTTTAATGAGAACTGCCCTACATTATTCCAATTAATTTTACAGAGTATCAACAAACAGTGACATTGTGCAAAATTAGTAAGAAATATAAAACTTCACCGTAGTAATTTAATATTCACGTCATTATACAAAATAGTACTCACTATCGCTAGAAATCTGGATGATATTTGTCATAAAAGCAAGCCCAAACACAATGGCTTACTCAAGCACATTACATAAAAGCTAGTGTCTTGCAGGCACACGAATATTTAAGGAGCGATACCAGAAAACGTTCATTTACATGAAAAATTAGTTATTCTTCATCCGTTATCTTTGGTGCGAACAATGCGTATTTGATAATCTTCGAAGAATCAAATGCCCTGAATTATGCAAAATTAATGAGTGCCGTTTTACGACAAATCGCATTCTGATTTCTGTTGTGATATAGCACGGAAGCAAGCGATAGCGAGTAACATTTTGTAACGATGACGTGAAGTTTAAAATACAAAGGCAGAATTGAGTATTTCGTGCATATTTCACACAATGTACACTGTTTGCTCATATTCTGTAAAATGAAATGAAATATGTCGGACTATTCTGATAAAAAAAAGAAACACTAAGTGGACCCGAACACGGTACCTACACTCCTACACGCACACTTGATCATACATGGCTAACGTTATGCGACTTACATCGCGCAGAACTTCAACATCAGTTGTCTGGAAAGTGACGGCTCGTCGCTAAAACAGTGGCTAGCCTCATAGACAGTATATGTCCTTCTACAACATATCCGACACCCATAAAAATCCGTTATTTACACTTCTGATGGTCGCCTTGTGAGGCTAATGGATGCAACCGCTCCCTCTCGAAGAACGTACAAAGATGGCGCTATGGCAGCTATGTTATTAAACTATATGTTAGCGGACGACGTTGAACCATTAGCAATACATGTACTACCGTCCAGTTGGCGTCTGCCGTTGATGTGGTTGTGGACTTCAGTCCAAATACTGGTGTCAAGCAGTTCTCTACGCTACCATTTCCTGCGCAAGCCTTTTCATCTCTAAATAAAAACGGCAACCTTCTCCCTTTTGATCCTGCTTACTGTATTCACCTCTCGGTCTCCATATGCGAGTTTTGCCGTATAAACTTTCCTCCGATTCTAATTTGACGCCGGCCGCGGTGGCCGAGGGGAGTGAGGCGCTCCAGTCACGGTCTGCACGGCCACTACGGTCGGGGATTCGAATCCCCCCTCGGGCATCGATATTTGTGCCGTCCTTAGTTGTAGGTAGTTCATAAATAGTTTGTAAGTTTAGGGACTGATGACCTCGTAGTTAAGTCCCTTAAGCTTAACAAACATTTGAACATTTTTCTAATTTGACGATTTCATAACGTTTCAGAACATGTCCCACCAATCGATCCCTTCTCTTAGTCAAGATATGACAGAAATTCCTTTTTTTCCCAATTCGGTTTAGTATCTCCTTATTAGTTAGGCTATCTATTGCTAGCAATACATTTATATCGATAAATTTAGTTGTCATGCTTCTGGCGCCACCTATGAGGCGTATAAATAAGTGTCTCAGCGCTCAGTTCTCAGTTGCAAAATTCAGTTGTTATGTCTTGTTCTATGTCTTCAATAAATATTGACATGGTAGCCGAGGTCTGTGCTTAGCTACGAAGAATTTTGATATTCTGTGAAAATACGAATTGATGCAATTTTTTTGTTTGTAAAGTGTATAGGTTTAAAAGATTCTGTTTCAACAAGTCAACTGTTTTTTGAACATGAAGAGATAGTAAAAGAATTAGTGAATAAAAAATGGAAGAAAAGAGTATAGAAATGGGGTCAAGTAATGATCAAAGTAGTCAAGAGCAGAGGTTGAGAAGATCAGCTAGAGATCGTAAAGAACCTTATAGATTTAGTGATTATGTTATGAGTAATTTTTTGTGTGAACTTCTGTAGTGCAGAAAGGCCAGAAAATTTTGAGGAGGCGATAAATTGTAATGAATCAGTATAGTGGAAACAAGCAATGGATAAAGAAACTGAATCTTTAAATAAACTTGGGAACTTGTAAGTAAACCAGTAAATGTAAATGTTCTTGATGTAAAATGAGGTTTTACAAGAAAAGTGGATAACACTTTTCAAATGTTTAAGAGTTTGTAGAGCTTATGGGACTTAACTACGTGGTCATCACTCCTAAACTCACAAACTACTTAAACTAAAGAGGGCACAAACATTCACGCCCGACGGGGAACGGCCTCGTCCATCGTAGAATAGCGCCTGAATGCGCTCGGCCGCTCTTCCGCGGCATAACACTTTTAAAGCAAGATTGGTTGTAAGGGGCTTTCAACAGTAATTCTGGATGATATTTATTCACCAGTAGCTATGATGCAAACATTAAACCTTTTATTGTCATATTGTTGTCAAGAATGTTTAATTGCTGAACAAATGGATATGCAAACAGCATTTCTTAATGGTAAAGTATGCTCAGACTTTGTGTAATGCAACTTCCAGGATATGATGATGGAACAGATAGAGTTTGTAAGTTATTTAAGGCATTGTATGCTCTGAGGGAAAGTCCTCGAGCATGGTATAACTGTTTGGATGCATTTTTAAGGAGCCTAGGTTTTAAAAGAAGTGAATTTGATTATTGTTTGTATATGTTAATAACTGAAAATCATAAGATGTTTGTAATTGTATTTGTTGATCATTTGCTAATTAGCTGTGAAAGTAGTAAGAAGCTGCAAGAAGTCAAAACTTTGTTATCCAAAAAATTCCAAATGAAAGACTAGGGTGAAGTAAAATAATAGATGGGTATAGCTATTAATTATAATTATGAAATAAAATGTAACGACTCTTAGTCAGGAAAGATATATTGACTGTCTAGCTAAAAGTATCATATTGAACATTCAACGTTTACAGCACACCAATGGAAGTAAATTTGAAAGTAGAAACATCGACAAATGTGAGTCATGATATTAGATATAGAAATTTGATAGGTGGTCTCCTGTACATCAGCTCGGGCACAAGGCCAGATATAAGTTACAGAGTAAATTATTTGAGCAGATTTCACAATTGTTATGATGAAACACGCTTTACGTATGCTTTAAGAGTACTGACATATTTGTATCTCACAAAAGATTTGAAGTTAACATATAGAAAGAGTACCGATGATGTCTCAGGTCGCTTTGTAGGTATTGATTGGACAGGTGATTGTGTTGACCATAAGTCTACATCCGACTATGTAATTAAATTATTTGGGAATCCAATTTTTTGGAAAACTAAGAAACACGGAAGTGTTACAAAATCTTCTGCTGAATATGTAGCATTGTCAGAAGCTGTTTCTGAAGTAAAGTTAATTTTAAACATTTTGAAAAATTTTGAGTTTATGTCTGCCAAACCTGTAAAAATATATGAAGACAACTCTGGGGTTGTCAGTATTGCAAGATACGGTAACTTTACTAAAAATTCAAAATATACTGAAGTACACTTTCATTTTGTGAATGAATGTTACATGAATGGTATTATAAATATCTGCAAAATAGGTTCAGAAAGTAATGTAGCTGAGATTTTTATCAAATACTTGAGCAAGTGTAAATTTGTAAAATTTAGAAAAATATTAAATGTAGTTTGACTTTATGTAACGTTTGATACAAATGTAAGGAGGCTTGTTGGTAGCAATATATTTATATCGATAAATTTTGTTGTCATGCTTCTGGCGCCACCTGTAAATGAGACTGTCTCAGTGCTCTGTACTCAGTTGTAAAATGCTGTTGTTATGTCTTGTTCCGTATCTTCAATATCTACCCAATATCTTCAGCATTCCTCGTCCAAGTTTCACTTCAGTACAAGGCTACATTCCAGACAAATGCCTTCAGAAGGAAGTTCCCAAGACTTAATAGTGGATGTCAACAAATTTCGCTTCTTCAGAAATTCTTTTCCTTCCACGGCTAGTGCTGCAAGTCCGCAGCTATTATCGCGAACATGTGCGTTATTCTGCGATGGTACTACGCGACGGTAGAGAGATCACTCAAAATTACTAAAAATTTCCGGGCTATTATGCCGTGGTCTAGTGGATTTGTTGTCGAAACCCAACGTTTCGTCCCCGACTGCGGAGGGCATTCTCAAGGGGGATCGTAGCACTTTTCAATGTCCGATACACACCCTGGCTCGCTACTGACCGAGTCTTATCAAATTGAATAAGCTGGTCCCCTGGTTGAAAACCATGTTCAGCAACAGCTGATCTGTCAGTCTCTCCCAGTTCCCCTTGTGCTCATCTAATCGTTTTTTGATAAGACTCAGGTTCGAGTAGCCACAAATGTATACCACGAAAGACTGTACAGAGAGGCTATAGAAATTGTACAGCACCCCAATAACTTCAATAGGATGGAGGAGGGCGTGAAATTAAATGAAATCTGGATTCCGGTTTTGAAGAAGAAATGTAACAGTCTTCCACCATGGGACGATATCAACGGACGACGGCAATCGGCAACGACGAATTGCGCGCGCATATCAAACATCTGACGTCACACCTCTGCGCGCGAGCCCTCGTAAACGGAGTTTGCCTACAGTCAGGGTGTGTATCGGACATTCAAAGTGCTACGATCCCCCTTGAGAATGTCCTCCCCAGTCGGGGACGAAACGTTGGGTTTCGACAATAAATCCACTAGACCACGGCGTAATAGCCCGGAATTTTTTTTAGTAATTTTGACCATTCCGGCCTGAAAGTTTACATTTTACAACAGAGAGATCACTGTTAAGCAGGTAGCGGCTGCGACAGGCCACTCCATTCTCATGGAGATCACGGAGACGTCCAGTTCCTAGATGACGTCATAACACACGCTGACAAGGGTAGAGCGAATACGCGGAGGTCACTTCCAGATGCCTAGAGCTACTAGCGCGACGGCTGGCTGCCAACCTGTCGTAAACACGAGGTCTGCGGTCCACTCCAGTGGCACGTGACGTCAGGGGCTGAGGAGGAATCCGTGCGCCAGGGCAGGGCCGTGTGCCACTAATTGCATTCAGCCCGCGCCGACCCTCTAATTAAATTGGGCGCGAGCCCCGCGTATCGGTGGACAGCCCTGATGCATTGAGCGGCGCCTCACTTACCGCCTTGTGACGGCGCCGCCGCCCCAGGGGTGTCACAAGCCCATACTGCGCCGACAGGCAGCGCAAAGCGATTGACTTCTGCAGCACTGGCTTACATTCTGTTCACCATTTCAGCCTATGTGATTTTGTAGCGAAACCACAACAATATTTTTGCAGTTCCCCGCTGAGCACACGTTGTCTTTGTTAATCTGTGCAGCCATTTAACGACAAAACGCCAACTACGCGCTCTATGTGCATACAGCGCTACTTGAAACAAACGCAAGACAAGAAAAATCGTATGTTGTTCCACTGCTATTGTTTTTACAACAATACTCATAATTCGTAATTTAAGATTTGTCGTATTTTATACAATCAGCAACAATGCCAGTTTCTAAATATTACATGTTGGTGGTTTCAATCGAAACCACTTTGGCGCAAATCAATTTCGATTGTTAGGTTATGTATGTAGTACATCCTCGGAAACGGAACACATTACCCAACAATTTTATGAACCTGTGATCTTATTTTGAAATACTATTACATTTAATATCTTTCTAAAATTTTCTGATGCAAAACAAATATTCCAAATAACACAATTGTTTCTACCTTCCAAATGTTTCTACCTTTATTCCCAATGATTTGATTGACGTACTATTAATCAATCTTTATGTTACTCATATAGCCAGCGTTACGTGTCACCTAGAGCAAATAAACTGGAGGTTAGTTTTTGATCATATATCTGTTAAACACATTCCTTATTTAATTGAAATGTTAATTTGGGAAAAAATAGAAAATCTCTGTTTTTTTGTGCAGTTCTGTTTAAGTTAGTATCGCTGTATTCGTTTCACATCAAAACTACAACTTTATGCCAAAATGACAATCGTGGCTCAAAGGGTTAAGACACAAATCAAAGTTGAGATAGCACGAAAATAATTTTGGTTAAGAGCCGAAATCAAGATTTCACTAACTTCCTTAATTGCACAACATATTGATTTTGTAATGGTAAGACATATATTTCAGAACCAGGTATTAAAATTGTAAAAAATATCCAGGGGCAACTGTAGACTGGCCGTATCATATTCGTAATAAACCATAGATTTAAATTAAAGAAACTGAAGAAAAGTAGGAAAATAAAGAGATGGCTTCTGGGTTAATTGAAGGATCCTTACAGAGGGAGCCTGAGGCAGCAATGACGGAAACGAGAAGAAATAGCATAGTAGAAGACGAATGGTTTGGTGTGAAAGATGAAATGGTGAAGGCATTCGACGACGAAATGGAAAAACCTATAAAAAAATCCTTAGATAGACAGGACTGAGTAATTTTGATGGATGAAAGTAGAAAATAAAAAAAAAAAATGGAGTAGATGGAGCAGATGAAACGAAGTACAGGCGACAGAGCAATAAATGAGATTGAGATAAACTATAAAATCGCTACTCAGGAGTATTTAGAGGGAAAATGTTTTGTGTCCCGACTTCGTCGCCGCTTTTGTGTCCCAGCCTCGTCGTAGGTGTCGGTAGCCGAGTGAAACGAGACCGACACGCTGGTGCAGGTACGGAGGGGAGCAGCCAGAAACTATAAACACTCGAGTAAATTAGAAAGATATATATTGCACAGAATGTAACAATACTTAACTTTTACATAGTACTGCAGAATGTTGATACATAGTTGTTGGAGGCCTGCCTAGTGCCTGTACAATAGCGAAGTCTTCAATCGTGCCTATCTGATTACGAAGGTCGTAACTGTTTGCTAGCTCAGTCCGAAGTGACCAAGTGCGAAGTGGCCGATGTCCTTCAGTGGTGGCCACGAGCGGCGTTGTCGCAGAGGGCGCTCGTGGCTGTCGTCGTGAGAACGCCGCGCCGTGCGTGCCTGGCGGCGCGCGGCGAAAGTAAGTGGCGCGCACTTTGTACTTGTGCGACACCACAAAATGCAAGTATGTATCAGAATGTATAAATAAAGATAGATACCCTCTACTTGAAAATAAAAGAGACATGTGAAAACAAAGAAAGCTGCTGTGTGAGTATGAAGAACGAAAATGGAAAATCAGTTCTGAGCAAAGAAGGGAAACCTGATAGGTTTATGGAACATGTAGAGGAGCCCTAAAGGGAAATAAACTTCAAGGAGACTTTGTAGAAATGCAAGAGGGAGTAGATAAAGAAAAGGAACTACATGCGATTCTGGGAGATGAATTTAAGGAAAAGAAAACGAAAAAGACCTAAGTAGAAACAAGGCAAATGGAATAGACCACATTTCCTCAAAAATAATTAATTCTCTAAGAGAGCAAGTCACACCTGGTGGTTAAGATGTATGAGGCAGGCGATAAACCTCAGAATAAAGTAAAAATAATAAAAAATAAAAAATCATAATTCAAATTTCACAGAAAGCAGGTGCAGGCAGGTGAAAAACTATGTTTAAATAATCTTGACTGCAGATTTTAACACTGATTAATTACTGATGAGTGAAATAACTGGTAGAAACTGACTCTGAGGAAAATCAGGTTTGATTTAAGAGAATTGTAGGAACATGTAAGGAAATATTGATATTACGACTTATCTTGCATTAAGGAAAAGCGACATCATATCTATAGGAATGTAGGTTTGGATAAAGCTTTCGATTAAGTTGCCTGGAAAACACTGTTCCAAATTCTGCAGTAAGTAGAGGGTAAAAAAAAGGGGACAAGAGGTTACTTACAGAATAATGTACTGACAATGCCTTAATGCAGCCACTATCATTTCTTTCTTTCCTAATCCTTCTTCCTTCCCCTCCTTTATCAACAATTTGCAAAGCTAATAATTATTTACATGTGCGTAATTTTTATACAAGATTGTAGTTAACCACCGTACTAGGTACAGATTTTATTATTGACGCTGAACTTAACTTTGCAAGTTCAGTGGTTTTTACGTGAGTGATCTATTTGAATACTTACTTGTATTTAAAACTTTCTATGTAATTCGATCCTACAACGAACTCTTGTTCCTTTCATCTTACACATCTGATGATGGCAAATACCAAAACGCCGTAATAAATAAATTACATTTTACCGAAGTAGACGTTTTTTTAAATGCTTATTGAAGAAAAAGAAGATCGCGGACTCGTATAGGAAATTGGTTTCTTTTATACAAACAGTCCGTGGCGGCTATGCTTTATTCTGTCATTTCTTGCTGCTGTTCATCACTGCTGTGTCTCAAACAGCTGCAAGTGTCGACTGGAACGGCGCACTCACATACATTGGCAGTAAGTCGTGTCAGTCTAGAGGCTGCCCGCCGCGGCAGCCACAAAGAGGGCAGCGATGCGCCTCTCGTCTGTACGGCGTTTACACCGAGGGCGAGGGGCGCTCATCTTTTGTGCCGGCGACGTCATCAGGGGGAGGCTTGTAAGGGTGGCTGCGGCTGCGGCGGGTAGCGGTGCAGAGGGGGTGGCAGTGGCACGCGCCCCTCCCCCTCCCTCGCTATCCTCCTCCCTCCCCCTCCTGAGGTAGCGAGGAGGGAATAAAAAAGCGGCGAGGTGGCGAGGGCGCGCCACTTTGCTCTAATCCGCGCTCGCTCGCGCCGCCCAGATAAAGTCCCGCGCTAAGTAAAACAGCGACCGGCGCGCTAAGCCCGCGGCAGGGGAAGGCGGAGCGACAGCCTCCCTGTGACGGAACTCCTCCCATGCTAAGGAGGCTCTCTTAACAGAAAGAGGCGACCAAGGTTAAGGCTTAATGAAATGCACACATACAGTTCGCGGCAGTATCTATGTAAAGAAAGTATGGCTGGCACGGTGGAATGGCCGAGCGCTCTATGGCGACTTATTGCAGAGCGTGCGGTTGCTCCGTGTCGGAGTTTCGTGTCCTCCCTCGGGAATGGATGTGTATGTCGTCATTGGGTTAGTTAAAGTAAGACGGTAGGCTGTTCTTTTGTGAACATTCATCTGTATTGGCCCACTTTAGGTTACGGTAGTAACCCTAAGAGTGGGCCTTTGCGATCGTTTTTTGACAGCTAGACATTTAAATGAAAATGAAGGCTTTACCATGCATCTGACACGAAAATTGAGAAAACCGAATTTCTAGCGGAGAAAATTCTCTACAACTTTGCTCTCTTATGTTTTTTTCATATCTCGTATCGTTTCAGTGATATTTGCAAAAATATCGGCGATTTTGGGATGTATGCCTGTCTGTCTATCCGTAACGTCTTCTCTGTTTTTAAGACGAACCGATCAGCACCAAATTTTGCACACATACTTGTAGGCCGCCAGAGACCACAATCTCCCTTTTTCAAATTTTTCAGACAAACAATACGGTAGTAATACAAAAAAATCCGTTTGTAATATAATTGTAATTGCATACGAACCGTTCATCTGACACGAAAATTGAATAACCTAATTGGTAGAGAACCTAATTGGTAGAGGCGAAAATTCTCTATAACTTCGCTCTATTATGTTTTTTTTCATGTCTTGCATCGTTGCAGAGATATTTGCAAAAATAACGGCGATTTGACGATGTCTGGCTGTAACGTGTTCCCCCTTTTTAGGTTTGAACGTTCAACTGATCGGCACCAAATTTTGTTGACATAATTGTTGGCTACCAGAGACCAGAACCTAGCTTTCTGAAATATTTCAGACAAGAAATACCAAAAAGAGTCGTTTGCAATGTAATTTTAATTGCAGATAAACTGTTCATCTGACGCGAAAATTGAATAAACGAATTTGTGGAGGAGAAAATTCTCTACAACTTTGTTGTCTTATGTTTTTTTTTCATATCTCAGATATTTGCAAAAATAACGGAATTTTGACACCCTCCATTAAATTAACGAAAACCAGCCGTTCGCAGATGTCACGTGACATTCCTCACCCAGAACTTTGTCTGGCATACGCCACCTTGCGTTCCGTATTTGATGATTTTCTTATTGTAACTTACACGTTATTTCAGAGCAATGGCGCACTGAAGAATTAACAAAAAGACGTCGTTCTTCGTACGCTAAATGATAATCTAGTGTCTAGAAATGCTATATTAGCATCAGTTAACAACTGCCATCAATAGTATGAGATTAAAGAACGCAATTCCTAGCTGTTAGCTATAGCGTAGTGGGCAATGTGTTGGACTGTGATGCTGAAGGTCAGTGGTTCGGAACCCGCCAGTACCTAAAATTTGCCGCCCGCGCTGGCAGAGGTCAGTCACGGTCTGCACGGCCACTAAGGTCGGGGGTTCGAATCCCCACTCGGGCATGGATATTTGTGTCGTCCTTAGTGTTAGCTAGTTTATAAGTAGTTTGTAAGTTTAGGGACTGATGAACCCGTAGTTAAGTCCCATAAGCTATACAAACATTTGAAACATTTGATAACAGGAAGATAAAGGAGACGTTTGGACACAAGAAAAGCAGCTGCATGAACATCAAGAGCTCAAATGGATAACCAGAACTAACTGAAGAAAGGAAAGCTGAAAGGTGGAAGGAATATGTAGAGGGCATATACGAGGGAAATGTACTTGAAGGCAGTTTCGTAGAAAACTAAAATGAAGTAGATGATGAGATAGGAGATGCTATACTGTCAGAAAATTTTGAAAGAGCAGTGAAAGTGGAAAGAAGGCCACTTAAGTAAATGATATTCTCTCTAAACTGTTGACAACGTTGGGAGAGCCGTTATTGAACAAACTGTTCCAACGTTTGCTCAAGAGGTATGAGACACTGGCAATAGCCTGCAACTTCAAGAAGAATGTAGTAACACTTATCAACTGTAAAATGTGCTTTCCGAAAAATTAACAATTAAGTCTCAATAATATTAAACAGTTCAAGAGGAGATGCCATAAAGCGAAGACCTTACAGTTTGAAGAAAGAGTCAAGGCAGATACCTATCGAGGAAAATCCAAAAGGAATGTTAATATATTGCAATTCGATATCGACAGTGGGGCCAGTAGCAGTACTGCCGCTAAAAAATTACGACATATAAGCACTGGGGAGTCTTTTGGAATTGCAGCGCAGTATATTATGTGATTAGACATCTTTCGTTTACGCTCACGGCCGACTGCGACGATAGAGTGGCTGAGTAATACTAGTTTTTATTTATCTTCCAAGCCCTATTTAAACTTGTGTATCCAAAACATATTTCTTAAATATCGGGTAGGGTAATACGTTTTTTAATTGCTGATTTCAATAATATAGCAACATAATTATATAAATTCGGAGACTGAAGGCAATATTTCGTGGCTGCACAATACTGTTACGAGTTAACGATTAACGTTAAATTCCGTGAAATTGTCCGTAGAGTAACACTTTAACGTTTAACGAAGATAACTTTTTAATAGCGGTTTAATGTGTAACGCAGTTATCTTTTTGATTAACGGTGCCTAGCTCTGCAAACCTGGCAGGTCAGCGCGTCCCTGTCAGGAGGTTTGGAACTGTGTTTGTGAGCACCTACCTGGTCCTTTGTTCAGGCCAAGCTGGTAGGCCGGCCGTTCCCGGCAGAGGAAGTTCAGGTCAGACACGAAGGAGGCTGTGTAGCGAGCAGACGCGTGTCTCCGTAGTTAAGTGTCGCAGATCGCGTGCATCTTACATACTGTTTTTATAACTTATACGAAGTCAAATAAAGTGTTATAATTTAAAGTCAGTGTTTATTATTTAAGTGGAAATAAAGGCACATCCAGAGTGTCTTTACATACTAAACGCTCAGAAATTAAATGTACCAATGCAGGACCAGAGGCCTGCAAGTGTGAATTGCGTATAAACTCCAAAGACGCGTGTGTCGTACGAGTTACATTATCCACGAGCTGCGTTAGGTACAGCACCATATTTTATTGGGTCTTGGAAATCTTCGGAACATTTTTCGAACTTTCGTATAAAATCCTTACAGCATTCACAATAAAAATGAAAAATGCTTTTTGGAGCACTCCTCTATCGATCTTCCTTTTCGAGATATTTTATTTTGAAATCAGGGACTCCCTCACTGGATGTCCTGAAAGTAACGAAGAAGAATAACGTTACCCAACAGAGAAATAAGATGTAAAAGAAGTGTTGCAGTGAAGTCACTTTCAGAATAAAGCCTCTTCAAAATAACTTAAAACTCTTCTGATTTTGAAGAAACGAAAATGGAAAAAAACAGCATTTTTGGAAAATATAGTCAGTTGTGTGTACACATATTAGTCTGAATGGGTTTCATAGTATTACTGGAATTTTTTGGGCTTGTGTTAACGGTATTTATCTATTACGATTGTTGTTGTCGTCTACAGTCCGCAAACTGGTTTGATGCAGCTCTTCACGCTACTCTGTCCTATGCAAGCATCTTCATCTGAGGATACGAACAGCAACCAACATCCTTTTCAATCTGCTTACTGTATTCGTCCCTCGGTCTTCCACTACGCTTTTTACCCAACACATTTTCTTCTAATTCCAAGTCGACGACTCCTTGTCTCAGAATGTGTCCTACCAACCTACCCTTTCTCTTAGTCTTCTGTTGAGCACTTCCTCATTAGTTGCGTTATATACCCATATACTCTTCATCATTCGTCTGTAGCACCTCATTTCGAAAGCTTCTATCATCTTTTTGTCTCCAGTCCTGATGAGCTCGATGTTGAGCACCCTATATCACTAATCAATCTAATCCAGTCCTTCTCGTTCACGTTTCACTTCTATACACTGCTACACTCCAGAAAGGACTTACTAACATTTAAACTAATATTGGATGTCAACAAATTTCGCTTCTTCGGAAACGCTTTTCTTCTCATAGCCATTCTGCATTTTATATCTTCTTTACTTCGGTATCAGAAGTTATCTTGCTACTCAAATAACAAAACTCATCTACTAAATTTATCGTCTCATTACCGAATCTAATTCGTTCAGCATCGTCTAATTTTCTGACACTACATTCATTACCCTCGTTCTACTCTTGTTAATGTTCATCTTATGTGTCCCTTTAAAAGACTGTTCATTCTATTTAATTGCTCTTCCAGGTCCATAGCTGTCTGACAAAATGACTCTGTAATCAACAAACCGTAACGTTTTTATTCCCCCTCCCAGGACTTTAATTCCTTCTTGAAACTTCTTTTTGCATTTTTTCACAGTTTGCTCAATGTACAGATTGAACAACATCGGGGGAAAGGCTACAAACCTGTCCTATTCCCTTCCAAACCACTGCGACCCTTTCATGCCCTTCGACTCTAGTAATTGTCGTCTGGCCTTTGTACAAGTTGAATATAACTCTTTGCTCGCTATATCTTACCCCTACCACCTCCAGAATTTGAAAGAGTGTTTTCCAGTCAACATTGTCAAAAGCTTTCTCCAGATCCATTAACTTAGGTTTCTCTTTCCTTAACCGATCTCCTAAGATAAGTCGTAATTTCAGTATTGCCTTGCCTGCTCCTACATTTCTCCTAAATCCAAACTGTTCTTCCCAAAGGAAGGAATTCACCAGTTTTTCTATCCGTCTGTAAATGATTCGTTTTAGTATTTTGCGACCATGACTTATTCAACTAATAGTTCTGTGATTTTCACATTGGCTGCGTCTGCTTTCTCCCTAATTGGAATCACTATATTCTTCTTGAAGTCCGAGGGAATTTACCCTGTCTAATACATCTTGCATACCAGGTGGAACAATTTCTTTGGCTGGCTCTCCTAATGTTAACAGCAGTTCAGACGGAACATAAGTATCAGATATTAAACTCAGTATTGTATCTCCTTTCTCACCTTCTTCTACTTTGTCCTCCATTTCTAGAATACTGCCTTCATTTCCTTTGTACAGGCCTTCTATATATTCCTTCCACCTTCCAGCTTTCCCTTCTTTGCTTAGTACTGATTTTCCATCGAGTTCTTGATATTCAAACCGCTGTTTTTCTTGTTTTTCCTTGTCTCCAAATATCTTTTTTATTTTTCTTTGGGCGGTATCTGTCTTTCTCTTAGTTATACATTGTTCTACGGTCTTACGTTTCTCCTCGAGTCACTCCTACACTCCTGCTTAGCCAGTCTACACTTCCTGTCAACCCCATTTTTCAGTCGTCTGTACTGTCCTTTGCCTGATTCACTTTATGCATTTTTGTATTTTCCCCTTTCAACTCTTATGATCAGTGTCTCACTGTTATCCGAGGATTTCTATTAGGCCCTGTCATTCTGACTATATGATCCTCTACAGTCTTCACTACTCTATCTATCAGAGCTACCCATTATTCTTCTACTGTATTCTTTCCTACGTTTCAGACAAGCCTTACCTAATGCTCCCTCTAAAACTCTCAACAACTTCTGGTTCTTTCAATTAGTCCAGATTCCATCTTCTTCATTTTCTACCCTTTTTCAATCTCTTAAGTTTTAATCTACAGTTCATAACCATTAAGTTATGGTCAAAGTCTATACCTGCTTGTGGATATGTCTTACAGTTTAAAATCTGGTTTTAATCCTTTGCCTTACCATTACAAAGTCAGTCTGGAATCTCCTAGTGTCTCCCGGACACTTCTAGGTATATAACCTTCCTTCATGATGATTAAATCACGTGTTTGTGATTATTAAACTGTGCTCTGCACAGAATTCTATCAGGCGATCTCCTCTTTTATTCCTCTTCCACAGTCCATATTCACCTACTAAATTTACTTCTTTTCCCTTTCTTCTAACGAGTTCCAGTCCCCCATAACAATTAAGTTTCCTGCTCCTTGAACAGTCCGAATAATTTCTTTTATCTCATACATTTCTCCGATCTCCTTATCATCGACAGAGCTAGTAGTCATATAAACTTGTACTACTGTTGTCGGTGTTGACTTGGTGTATGTCTTTGCTATGATAATATGTTCACTATGCAATTCATAGTAACTTACCCGCATTCTTATTTTCTTAATCGTTATCAGGCATGCTCATGCATTACCACCAACTGGTTTTGTATTCATAACCCTGTACTCATCTGACCAAAAATACTGTTGATCCTGCCACCGAACTTCATTAACCCCCAACATATCTAACTTTAACCTATCCATTTCTCTTTTGAAATTTGCTAACTTACCTACTCGATTAAACGTCAGAACAATCCAGGCTCAGATCAGTAGAATGCCTGCCGGCCGCGGTGGCCGAGGAGACTGAGGCGCTCCAATCAAGGTCTGCACGGCCACTGCGGTCGGGGGTTAGAATCCCCCCTCGGGCATGGATATTTGTGCCGTCCTAGTTTGTAAGTAGTTCATAAGTAGTTTGTAAGTTTAGGGACTGATGACCCCGTAGTTAAGTCCCATGAACTATACAAACATTTTGAAGTAGAATGCCTGTTTTGTTTTTCTTGATGACGACATAGTCCTGAGTAGTCTCCACCCAGAGATCCGAAAGGGGGTATATTTTACCTGCGGATTATTCTCCCCGAGAGATTGCCATCATCATATATTCACACAGTAGAACTGCATGTCCTCGGGAAAATTAACGACTGTAGATATCCCCTTGTTTTCAACCGTTCGCAGTAACTCCATGGCAAAGCCATGTAAGATGATGTTACAAGGCCTGCTCAGTTAATCATCCAGACTATTGGTCCCGTAACTACTGAAAAGTCTGCTGCCCCTCTTCAGGAACCACACATTTGTGTGGCCTCTCCACAAAATACCCCTCGACTGTGGTTGAACCTACGATATGACTATTTGTACCGTTGAGGTACGCAAGCCACCTCAGTTCGACAATGTATGTGGTTCATGAGGGTGGTATCTATTACTAACTCAGTAAAAGTTATCAAAGATCATGACTACTGCAGGAGGGTGACTTTTCTGCTCATATACTTCGTTGAGAGACGACCTGGACTGAAGTTAGTTCACCGAAGAATGAATGAATCATTTCAAAGCGCCCCATCTCCTTGACAACCTTTACGGTGACGATATTTCTTTGGACACATTTGCACGTGCTGTTGCTTTGAAAATAACCTGTTACGGGGAGCTGTTAGTGTACCGTCACGTAGACCTGGCCGCACGCTGGAATTTTAGTCCGGACTAACGCAGTGTAGTCAGAGAAACGGACGGGAGTTGTTGACACACGTTTGCAACATTTAGTAACCTCACTCGTACTTTGCTACAGCTCCGCAATGTGTGTGTAGTGCGTCCACATTACGTCAAAGGCAGGAGGTTGATCTGACATTCCGACTGTTCAAACATTTTCAAGCGTACAGCCATAGGTTACAGACATTCTACGTAGGAATGTACGAAGTAACCGAACCTTGTCTTAACGTACATAGCCGTCCTCAGCGATCACCGACGAGAAAAAAATCATTTGATAGACAAATGCACGAGGAGAGATGACGGAAATATCGCGTACACATATTATAACAGGACGGAGTATTGACAAAGTTATCGTTTGTACTCCGATCATTCATTGGAAACGGTTTCTGACATGTCTATGGCCGCGCCACGAGAATCGGTAGACTTTGAACACGGAATGCTACTTGAAGAGAGACGAATGGGCATTCCATTTCGGAAATATTAAGGGAATTCAGTGTTTCGAGATCCTCAGCTTCAAGAGTGTACCGAGAATACCAAATTTCAGGCATTACCCCTCACCACGGACAACGCAGTGGCTTAATGATCGAGAGGAGCGGAGTTTGCGTGGAGTTTCCATTGCTAAGACAAAAGGTTAAACCGTGTAAAACATCCGCAGAAATCAATGTAGAACGTACGACGAATTTGTCTGTCAGGACAGTAGGACGCAGTATGGCTTAATGGGGCATGGCATCGGAAATTCGACTAGATAAGCATTGCTAACATGTATACATTGTCTGCAGTCCGTCTCCTAAGCTCGTGATCCTATAGCTAGAGTCCTACATGACTGGAAAACCGTGGCACAGTCATATGAGTTGCGATTTCAGTTGGTAAGCGTTGATGTCTAACGTGTCCTGCACTGTTGTAATTTTAATTTGCTTACTCTTCCAACTATTTTTCGTTCTTCAACAATGACCAGACAATGTACCCTTGGCTCCTGCAAGGAAGACATCAACAGCACGTTCAGCAGAATTCAAAACGATTTTCCCCATCCATTTTCATTCAGAAAAACTTCATCACTTATCCACTAATAAACTCAGACGACATTTCCTGTAAGAAAAACATATAAATAATGTAAGTAGTGAGGATCAGATCACGTACTAAAGTAATATCGCTAATTACTGGAAGAAACGACTTAAACTAAGTGAAACTTGGGTATATATTCTAGTAGGAAGATTTTTGCATATGAAACAGAATTTTCACACTCTAGTATAATTAATTACTATGGTTTCCAGTGTACATTTGGATAATAACTGTTAGCTGAAATGAGAGATATTGTTAGGATAATACGAAAAATTTAAAGTTATTCAATTCAAAATTATTTAAACAATTAACTTCAATTAACAAAATACTGTGCAAATGGCAGAATGGCTGAAGTGCCAAACCTACTTTATACTGATTCAGTTACTTTAGTTACTCTCGAGGCTGTCAGGTTGTGATAAATGTTGTGAGTTTTCGCGTAAATGTGGTCTGAAATTTCTGATCAGGGTGAAGGATGGAATTCGTCTACTATACCAGTAGCTGCAACAGCTGCTGGCAGTGTTGTATCCGCTGGAACCAAAAGTACTATCCTTCTCTGCCTTGATCGACTTCTGAATCAAACTCTCCCCACGTCTCGATTATGTTAAGAACGCCTTATCAGTCCCTAGTCTCTCTCTCTCTCTTGGCTCGATACGTTGGTTAGATAACCAACCCACCGAGAAGCCATGCAATATGCGCTCTCAAGAGTTAACTAATTACTCTTTGTACGTTTTCACACTGAACATTTAAGTATCGTGGCCTACACCATGAACACCGCGCAATCTATGGCGTCCTCCACTGGAATATCACTTACAAGAGAACGTCCGCATCGCACCCCCCTCAGATTTAGTTATAAGCTGGCGCAGTAAATAGGCTGTGAAAAGCTAAACACAGATCAATCGAGAAAACTGAAAAAAAAACTGTGTGGAATCATGAAAAAAACGGAAAATATAAAAACTGAACGGCGCATGCATAAGATAGGCAACGTAGAACACATTGTGAGCATGTGAGTGCCGTGGTCCTGTTGATAGCGTAAGGAGCAGCCGACCGAGAGGTTCTTGGTTCAACCCTTCCCTCGAATGTAATTTTTTTTATTTGTTTTTATTTTGTTTGTCCGTCCATTCACGTCTCTGTTCGCTGTAATCAGTTTACTATCTGTGTTTTGCGACCGCACCGAACTGCAAAACCGTGCGATTAGCAGACGAAATGTTCAAATGTTTGTAGAACTTATTGGACTTAACTACGGGGTCATCAGTCCCTAAGCTTACAAACTACTGATGAACTACTTAAGACTAAGGACGTCACAAATATCCATGCCCGAGGGGGGATTCGAACCCCAGACCGTAGTGGCCGTGCAGACCGTGACTGGAGCGCCTCAGTCCCCTTGCCAATGCGGCCGGCATTAGCAGACGAAACAAAGTGCCTCGCCAGTAATAACCTAAAACATTTGATCGCAAGGTGATAGGTCAATCGATTCCTTCACAGGAAAACACGTCTGATGTATTCTATACTATACTGAAGACGGTATGTGCGTCATATGACAGGGTTGTCTTGTCGACTCACTTAACTTGCACACTTGGTGAATGGGTAAAAAGATTCTTCCTTGCACGATTTAGCTTTTCTTGTGGATGTAATAATCACTCCCAAAAAGTGATGAATATAAGAGTTTGTCACATAAACTGCAACAAATGAATGCAACAGTTTCACAGTCGCACAATTTTCCATGTGCTCTGTCAAAACATGTGTTTATACCGTTTTCGAATTATACTCTCCGCCGTGCACTGTAGTCGACTTGTGTTTAGATGTTTGTTTAGGCGTAGCGTCTCATACTGTGGCGCAGTTACCTCGCATCGGACTGACGGGCAGATAATAACTTACTGAATACGAAAAAAATTAAAAATTTCGCCTGTGAGGAGGCTCAAACCAAGGACCTCTCGCTCCGAAACTTCTCACGCAAGCCACAGGACAGCAGCGCTCCTGTGCTCATAATGTGCTCGACGTTGCTTACCTTTCACATGGACTGCTCAGTTTTTATATTTTGCTTATTTTTTCATACTTCCATACAACTTCTTTCTGTCTTCTCGATTGATCAGTATTCAGTTTTTTAAGGCCTATCCACTGCGGCAACTTATGCGGGTTCGATGGGAAGGTTCCCTTGTTAGATACGCTTCGATAGAGTGCTCCCTCACAGTGAAATTCTGTAATGGAGTCTTTTTCTGCGCACTCAGGCTGAAGACAGAACTGCACATATGTTCTCACTATGTGTTCTCGGCCTCAAGTGCGGCACAGAAGTCTCATCAAAAGCGGCCTGTCTCTTCAAGTATATTTACGGCGTTTTCCCTCTCTCCTGTCCATGTCACCACGTTGAAATGGCTGCCTGCCTGTCGACTGAGCGCTTTTAAACACGTTACGGTGCACAGTTAAACGGGCCAATAGCAATCCAGTTAAGATGTGTGTTGAGTTCCCATATTTCTTTAACAACACTTTTGTTATTTTTGTTGCAAGGAGCTATATCATGCCGGATTGCACCATGTGCTTTTACACGGGTGGACTGAGAACCCCTTTTAGTGCGACAAATATCTATTGTTCGCTACTGTGAAAGCAAGTGTTTTTTATTATTTTTTTTATTATTATTTTCGTGTGCCTTGCCCTCTATGGGACGACCACATTGCTGTCCAGACACTCTCTCTCACATAAACTGTACCTTTACGTCTATGACAACACGTAATTGCTCCAACCTCTAGTATAAATGTATAATCACACTTGTGACATGATTATGTGAATTTCATGTTAAATGTGCTGGATATTTTTAAGAATGGCCGTACACCCCTTGAGTTTATACTCAAATAAATTATACAAAAATTTAATTATGGATACCTGTGTGCTATGACACCGAACTACTTTTGCCCATGACAGACTTTAAGGGCATCCTGCACAATTCCAGCGAATGATCTGGCCACCAATTTCTTCCGCATAGAATCACATCGAACATAATCGACAGGCTATTTCAGGCTCAAATTCCTGCACTGTCGGTACTTTCGCAAATATTGACTTCTATAGACTCAATGCGGATCAATATTCCTGTAGGGGACTTGGAACGGTGTGTTGAATGCCTGTCAAGTTGAGTTGCTCTACTTCACCAGGCAAAATTAGGTCGGACACAATATGTGGTGTCCTGATACTTTTGTTAGTCTTGACAAAAGAGCATAAGTCAAAGTGAACACGATACAACCGCTAATGAAACTAGGCGTCCTGATAACATCACTCCCATCTATGCGCAAAGTTGAAGATACCTAGCTCATTAAACACCGTATGATGATGCAAGCAGAATTACGTAATATCCTGTTGCACATCTTCATTGGTAGGAAATGTTGGCTCTTCAAGGTCTTTCGTAACGAACCGAAGTGTGATAATCTCTTTGGAAAATTTCCGGACTAATGATGCAGTAATTACCAAGTTATGTCATTTGCAACATTGGGACATACATTTTCATGAAGCAGATACACCATCCATCACACAGTGATGGTTTTCCACTGACGTGCTGCCACATATGTATCATTTTTTCTCTGAAGGATACCTGACAGCGTTTGTCCTTCGTCATTCAAGTAGAAATTAACTGAAAGCTAGTCTGTTTGGGACGCATTTTTAGCGGGTCTCCTTCCCTTCTTTACTTTATTGAGCACAATAGTTTTCTGTGGTTAATGTAAAGGGTGCAAGAGAGGTAAATTACGTCTTTCTAGGGATAGTTCAGGTATCTCTTATTATGAGCGCCGGGACAGTGCAACACTCAGCATAAGAAAAACCTTAACAGAGTATTATATTCTGAAGTATCATCAACTGCAACTAATCATAAATCACGTTATACTGGATTTTGTCAAGATCTAAGCCTGGGTGCAGTTCAGGACTTTGAGCAGCATTTTAATTTGTGAAAAGTTCTAATATCATTTAAGATGGGCGCAGATACATCTTCCGGGGTTAGGCACATCGCACGCCAGAGGAACTAAATTTTTTATTGTTAATTTCAATAAAACGAATGTACATTTGCTACTATTGTAATACATATGTTTTTCTCTCGTTTTGTTCATTTATTCACTGGAATATATGAGGTTAGTTATAGCTAACGGTACAATACAGAGCCTGCATTTCACAGATACAACGCGATTGACAATGTTCCCCCTCGTGAAGCGACCATTGCAGTGTTAAATGTAAAACGAAACATACTTTTTCATTTTTTAATTGAAGGCATAGGATTCGGTTGTCTGCACATCGGCAAGTGAATATACTAAGCATTGTGGAGGAATAATCCTCTTCAACTGCATGCTTTATTATTTGATATTTGACCGGTAACGCGCATATTAAATACCATCTTCAGATATGAGACCTGAAAATGGGACTTGAAACGCCAGAAACCGGTCGTATATCAAGTTATGAAGTCTGCCAATGAAGCGGATTTTTCCTTTACATGGCTGATATTAATTGCAGGGTAGATGATTTCAAACATTCAAACATTGCACCCAATATAAATTGAATCTCCGCCGCTATATTGTTTATATTATTGACGCTCATGTTATCGATCTCCGACGTAGTTGTGTGTCGAAAATTTCGTAATTAATTTTTGAAAATCACTTCCAAGCACCTATCGTAAATCTAATCAGGCGGAATTCATGTGGAATAAATTATTTTCCTTAATCGTCCAATATAAACTACTGTCTTTTTTGAAACCTTCATCCCGTGTAGAATATTCTAACAATGGTAAATTGAATCTGAGGATTATTTGATTAGCTGTACTAATGTGTAAATTTCAGAATTAAATCACTGGTAAACCAGGCTAAAGAATATAAACCTGTAATTTTAACAGTTTTTTCAGTAACTAATCATAATGACATAGACTCAACTTTAACTTCTCAAGCGTGACGCTGGCTGCTACCTGACAGCACCTGGAGCGTGATACCTATCGCGCATGTCCCACCAATGATGTAAATGCTATATCTAATGACGTAACATTCTGCAAAAATAGCGTTAACACTTAAGAGTATAAGAATTTAATCAGCTAAAACACTTTAGGCACAAAGAGTTCTAATCAAGCTATAAAAATTTATTGCTTACAAGATTTTTTGACATTCAGAATACTCGAAGCATGGCAGAATACCCAATGCATCAGAAGATATTAAAAACCCGTCTTCCTTATTACAATCATCTATCTAAATTCTCAGAACTTCATTCTCAATCAGGCCAGTTATTGCGCATAAGTTTCGAAAATCGGAAAGCATATAAAGACATAAAAGTATGTATAATTGTAGTCTCTGCAAATAATTTCATGGTGACTCTGTCAACATAAAGCTAAGGAATATATGACACTGCAGATTCGTCGTTGTCCAAATTTAATCGGGAGAGCTGAAAATGAATTAAAAAAGCGCGGACGGCATATGCTGTCGCACAACTTGAGGATTAATACGACTAATCCCTTTGGAGATTAAAGCAGAAGAAAAAAAATCGGCAATCCATGCTCTTTACCTCATGCAACAATACACTATGTCAGCTCGAAGTATTTATTGCTTTAAAATCTTCGTACTCATCCCATTCCTTTCTCATTGAAATTTAATTATGTTTGTTACGATATTTGGTAAAAGCAGCGTCAAATAAATGAAAAAATTTCACAATAATGCTTTAAATTGTGATTGTGTTCGAACCTTTCGTTACATGGTACGCTGGACTCTAATTGGTGCAATGTATAAATGCACTTCGAAGATTTTAATACAGTAGTCCACCTATATCTACATCTAGCAATTTTAATTAGTATTCGATGAACTAAGTAAATCTATATCTACACTTATACTCTTCATTCTACTGAAAGGTTCGCGGCGGCGGGTATCTCTTAGCACTAACAGTTATTTCCTTTTCTCTTCCACTCCCAACTGACTGTACGAGTCCTAATCTCTCTTATCTTGCCTGTTTGGTTTTTACGAGAAATGTAAGTTAGTGTCTGTAGAAACGTTCAACAGTCAGTTTCAAATTTCGACACCATAGTATCTACAATAGCGTTTCTGTAAAAGAATATCGTCTTCTCTCCAGCGATTTCCACCTGAGTTTCCAAGATGTCTCTGTAAACCTCGCGCACTGATCGAACTTACCAGCAACCAACCTAACAGACCGCTTCTGAGTTTCCTCTAAGCGTTCCTTTAAACCGATTCGGTGGGAGACACCAAATTAAATGCAAAGAAATACCGTCGACATCTGTAAAGAAAAATTGAAAAACTGTAGTCTGAAATGCATAAACAATGAGTAACTTATTTCTTGTACAGTTAACAACTTGTCCATTACTTGAGTAGAGATCTTTACGTATAGTTATGAAATGTTTACAAGCTGACGAATATACCCTGTCGCTTAACTTGCCCTCCGTCGCAGTCAGCAGTTCAGCAGTTCCACTCGCCGACATAGTATCTGCTGTCGTCACACGAGACTGGCATCTTATTTTACGACAGAGCCGATGACCTGTTACCCCTAGCTTGGCTGGCAATTCCTCGAGCAATCTAAGATTTTAACAAGTTTCTGTCACAATTTGGACTGTAATAGTATTATAGAATGGTAATGTGTGGTCCTTTATACGTATAAGATACACTCTGGATCATAACGTTTAAAATTTTCATAAATTTCAGTTACGGTGACTAGGTTCTTTGCAAAAACGTTCCATCTTGTGATTAATCGCCAAGTTGTTTGATGAGTTGATGATTCCTTTTTATAATGATGCTTTCACGTTGCAGCAGAGTGTGCGCTGATATGAAACTTCCTGGTACATTAAAATTGTATACGGCACCTGGATTCGAACACGTGACCTTTGCTTTTCGCAGAAAAGTGCTCAACCTACTGAATACTCTGGTATGATTCACGGCATGTCTTCAAAGCTGTAGTTCTACCAGTACCTAGCTTCCTACAGCCCAAACTGTACAGAGCTGCGAAACTTGTAAGACTGATACACATGAGAAAAGTGGATATTGTGTTTAGCCCCAGACAAGGGGATGTTTGCTGAATGGTATTTTAACTTTATCACACAGTATGCACTGATATGAAACTTTCTTACAGATTACAATTGTATATCCATTCAGTATTCGAATCAGGGGCCTTTGCATGTCGCGGGCAACTAATCTACCGACTAACCTACTGCGGCAGACATCAGAGCCCTTCATCATTGATTTAGCTCTACCAGTAACACTCATGCTATCTTCCATAGATGCAGTTCTCAAAATTGTTAAAATATCTGAAAATATATTGGCACAGTCCCTAGATTTACGAACTACTTAAAATAACTTACTATGGAGAACACAAATACATTCCCTGTGGAGGACTCGCACCTCCGGCGACGATTGCTGCCCTGTCCGTGGCATGACGCCTTAAACCACACGTTCATTTCGTACGGTGTCACTGTACTCCTGGGGAGGTTGTAGAACTAGCACTCTTGGAAGAAAGGCTACTCCGGTATGAAACATGTGACATGGTCGAAGATGAAAAGCTAAAAAAGTTAATTATTGTTTGAATGTCTTGTAAGGTCCCTATGGTTCCCACATAATTAAATTTCTTTAATATTTAGCCCATAATAGTGTTCACAATACATATCAAGTTATAATATTAATTATTGTTAATACCGTTGGTCATTCTGTATTGTACGTAAGTTATTTATGTAGTGAATTTTGTGAACTGGACAGAGTAAGTAAGTTGCGCAGTAATCTTGGAAGTTCGATTGTAGAGTAAGCGGTCTGGCTGTGAGAGAGCAGCCAGTTGCCAGTTAGTTGCCAGTTGCGAGTTAGTTGTCAGAGTTGCCAGTTGCGAGAGGTAGCGTGAAAAGCTGTTGGAGAAGGCAGCTGTTAAGTATGCGTTGCAGCACTCCATTATTGTAATGCATGATGTTAATTTAATTATCCGTAATATTTTTTCAACATCATATTTAATGGAATACGAAATTTCTTATCTTAAATTCTTCATTTATAATTATTGTTTAACTTCATTTCTACCCACCAATTACGAACAACTTAGACTGGAGATAGCACGTAGAAAATATTGTGGGGAAGGCGAACCAAAGATTACGTTTCATTGGCAGTACGCTTCGCAGCTCTACCAAAGAGACTGCCTATACATCACACTTGTGCGTCCTCTCCTGGAGTACTGTTGCCCATTGTGGGACCCTCACCAGGTGGGACTGACGGAAGACATTGATAAGGTTCAAACAAGGGCAGCTCATTTTGTTTTATCACACTACGGTAGGGGGGGGGGGGGGAGGCGTCACGGAAATGTTGCACGAATTGGGGTGGAAATCATAAAAAAGACGTTATTAATTGCGGCGTGCTCTGTTTGCGAAGTTTGAAGCATCGACTTTTACTTCTGAATGTGAAAATATTTTGCTAGCACCCACCTACTTAGGGAGACATGATCATCCCAATAAAATAAGAGAAATCGGATCGAAAACGGAACGATTTAGGTGTTCTTCCTTCCCGCGCGCTATTAGAAAATGGAACGGTAGAGAAAAGTTATGAAAGTGGTTAATGAACCTTCTGCCAGGCACTTAAATGTGATTTCCAGAGTATCTATGTAGATGTAGATGTAGATTTCTGCAAAGTTTTATACTGAAATCAAGTTATGAACCTGCATACTGCAAGCTGCTTGCTGTTTCCTGTTTCCAGTTTTGTAGTAAGGATATACGAGGTAAGTCAAATTTTTATTTATCTGTGTCGCAGTCAGATTGTTGCCCCCTTTCATTATTCAAGTTAATCAGTTTTGTTGTACCCTTTGGGAGTACTTTCGACAAGGCCATAAATTGTAATGTTTGTGTTTTTCCTCTTTTCCGGGTGTGTCCGTTGGGCATATTAATGTTTTCTAAGACTTACCGGGTCGTAGTCACCACATTGTTCGGTTTTTAATAGTTCAGTTTTGTACGTACGTAGTTCGCAGTATTGGCCAACCACCATTAAACGTAATTCATTCGGGATACCTCGCAGTCTTACGAGGAAAGTACTTATGCTCGAACAAACACAAATACACTAAAATCGTGTGAGATGTAATTCAAATGTCCCTTATTGCACTAGTAGTACTCCCGCATCTGCAAACCTGTGCAGTCGTCCGTTAGAGGCCTCTGCGTTTGCCATTCCGCATTGCACATTGACTGCCTGTACGCCACTCGGCACCAGTAGGGACGGCGCAGTCTGCCTCTGGAGTTGCGTTTTGGGACGTTATTTGTGTAGTGAAGCGCCAGATGGGTCAGCGATTGCTAATCAATCACGTTAATGTATTGCGATTGCTTGGGATGAAGTTACGAACAACCCTTCGTGAAGATGGTATTGGTAAAGATGAATCATTGGCATGTTTGCCATGCGATCAACATGCATTTCTTCACTGTGCGTTTTGCAGTCATTCATATTGCTCGGGGCATTTTATTGACATTCCCAATTTACATTTATAGTCAAGATTTCTGCATGCGTATCACGTCTACAATTACATCTACAATGCTGTCTAGAGGATGATTGCAGAGGATTGCAGAAAAACGACATCCACCAGCACATCGAGGGTTACGTAATGGTCCTGTAACCAAACGTTCATACTCATATGTTTGCTTGAGTCCAAATACTTTCCTTATTAGTATAAAGAAACTAACTATGGAAGTATATCGCTAAAATTCACAAGCTGGCCGTGAATTAATAAGCTTTGTTACTGTACAGTAGTTCTCCATTCGCACTGTGCGAGTCTTCGCGAGTTCTGCAAAGTGGCTGGCGCGAAGAATAATACATCGGCTCATCGGAACAGCATTGGAAGCGGTGCCGGAAGCGGGCGGTCTGGGGCGGCATTGTTTAGCGGGCCACCGAGACAATGGGTGCGCGCCGGGCTGTATTACGAATGCAGTGTTAACTCGCGGCTGGCGCCTTTGTCAAGGGCGAGGGCTGAGGGCTGAGGGCTGAGCGCTGAGGGCGGGCCTCTGAGTTATGGCGGCCAACTTTGTCCCCGGCCGCGTATATCACCGGCCCGGGGCTGTCTGGCCGAGGGTCGAGGGCGGCGTCAAGCCGCGAACCACAGGTGAGGAGGCGGCCCGCAGGGCGGTCAGAAAGTCCGAAGGGGAAAAATAATGGATGGGGAGGTGAAGAGAGGGCGGGCACTCGTTCCACACTGAGGAACCGCGCCGCGCACACTTTGTAGGGGAGAAGTCGTGAGAATAGGTGCGATTTATAGTTGACTAAGAACTTGGGGGTCCAAATTGTGTGCTGATGGATCTGTCCGGCATGACAAAGTGTTGTTCTTCCTTGTGGTCTACATCCCAAACACTGTTTTGTTGAAAATCTCCGTTGTTGTCCATCTATGCATTAAAATGTAACTTCTATTTACCTCCTGACCTCCGATTAGCTATACAAGTCAAGTTTCAATAAGAAGTTCACCATTCTTATGTGCCGCAAGATTGGGTCCCCTGAACCGATATATTCTTTTGGTGCAGTAGCGTCTTTTGTTAATTTTTTTCTCCAGTTCACCTTACTTACCTCCCCAAGTAACCCTATGTACCCATTCAGTCTTTTGCTTGTCTGTCCTCATTTGGAGTATTGTTGCCCAGTGTTGGGTCCTTATCAAGTGGGTTTGACGGAAGCCATCGAAACAAGGGCAGCTCGTTTTGTATTGTCACGATACAGGAGAGACAGCGTCACGGAAATGATGCAGGATCTGGTATGGGAATCATTACAACAATGACGTTTATCGCTGCGACTTGGTCTACTTACGAAACTCCAATCTCCAACATTCTCCTCCAAATGAGAAAATATACGAGAAGTCAGAGCTCGAACGGAGAGATACATATGTTCTTTCTTCCTCGCTCTATTCGAGAATGGAATGGTAGATGAATATTATTAAGGTGGTTCGATGAACCCTCTGCCAGGCACTTAAATGTGATTTCCCAGGTATCCCAAGTAGCAGTAGATGTAGATTCTGCTGTTGTACACGAATCAGTACCCAGTCGGTTAGCATTTGACTAAGCGCGGCTACTGTAAGTTAACCGCTTGTCAATATCACACTTTATATAATCAGTACCACAATTAATGGTTACAGATCATACAGAGTATTACAGCCACAATAAAGATCTTTCTGTAATTACGTTTATCCTAGGCTGATAAAGAGTTACTTCATAAAAATAATAAGAACATTGCAACCAGTGATTCAAAATTTTGCAACGTATTATGCGCTCTACATACATAATTGTCAGCTATAAACAAAAATTACGTTAGCATCGCATAAATATGTTTTTAAGTTATATATCTTAAAGAGATTGTTTCCTAGCGATGACACGAATGGAAGATAAAATTCTGTAATTTGGAATGTTCACGAAAATAGACATGCCGATAAACTACTATAATTTCATTTACAACATGCAAACAATATACAAGGTATGCAATTCAAAACTGGATAGCTCTAAAGTAGATTCACAAAACTAAGACCAACGTACTTTAGAAATATAACGATAATTCTTCGACTGTGATCGAAAAAATCTTGAACTTACTGCTTTCACTAGGAATTGACGTGACTGTAGCTCATTAAATCTGCATTAATAACGTAAAATACGGGTGAAGAGACGTAGTTGTGAAGTGAGAAGTTCCTAGCGAAGACGCGGAAATACTCATAAACAGTAATATCGAAAATAGATAAGATCTTTTTTATTTCTGACTGAAAAATTCTGCAGCTTGACATTTTATATAAATCTAAATCCACCCGAAAACACATATATGTGATTTCTACAGCGGACGTATATTTCTTTACTGTCGTTGGCCTTGCTTTGGCTTAATGTACAAGGTGCAGGTCCCAAATTTTAACGATTTAACGAATGTTATGTCGTGCAGACAAATTAATTAACTGATTTTGCTCGTGTCCGGAACAGCAAATACATTTCACACTCCTTAAGACACGCATGAATGTTTATCGTAGAAAGTGGAATTGCATATTGTATGACCTTTGAAAGATTTTCTGACACATAACTTATCAGCTTCACTTGAATTCCGCTATTTCGGAAATGGTTCACGCGCTAATACCTGTGCGCATAGAGATGGATGGAGAAAGGAAGATTAGGTGGCAGAGACGGATAGAGGTGGCTGAGGAGGTGGATAACGAGGCACGGGAAGGTGGAGATGCACAGAGAGAGAGAGAGAGAGAGAGAGAGAGAGAGAGAATGAGAATGAGGTGGCGATGGGAGCAGAAGATGGACTAACACAAGACTGGGTCACATAAATACAAAGGCAACGCCATGTTTTTAATTAGTGTTTCTCAAAACCTGTAACTGTTAATACTGTCTTCGTTGACAACCTGGAGGTGGTTCATTATATTACACTTTCACATGGCGCCTATTTTTATCTGTTTGCAGACGAGTGGTGGGACATTCCTTGATAACCACTGGTAAATGTACAAATGGCTTATATTTTTTCTCACATTTTCTTTATCCTGACTTGTTATTTTCAACAAATACAACGCTATTCCATAAACATGGCAACATCCTTTTACGGAAACTTAATTTCATTAATACCACTCGGACCATGTCTCCTTTGATTTTATTGCATCTATTGCTGTCTCAATATTCACAGTTGTTTCTCAGATTAGTTCGTTCCAGGAAGATCAGCATGTCAGCTGTAAAGTGGCACCAATATAGGATACAGATTATTTTTTCTGATGTCCCATCATACTTTGCCATATATTATCACAATGGCAATTAATGAACTATTCGTAAAATTTGCAAGATCTGCCGAAATCAGTTAATAATAAATTCTTGAAAGCGATCTCGGGAAAGCCTGATTTTTGGAGGTTATGTAAAAATGTAAGGTGTACAGATAAATTGAAATTAACATATGAAATAATACACTTTCCATGCAAAAATATAGCTCTTTACTGAATCTTTCTAAAGAAACAACATAACTTCCACTCTTATTGGTAGCATTTTTGTAACTTTATAAATGAACACAATTGTTGTTCACGTCGTCACAATGGTTAGTAATTTCTAGTAGTAGTTTCTTTAATGGGAAACTGCATAAGGCAATAGTGTTTGATGAAATTTACACACAGCTAGCTTGTAACAAATACACGAATATGCAATGTTTTCCATCATACTACACATCCACGTATCGAACATTAATCCATTGAGTCCTAGAAATTCTACACCTACATCCACGATGAGTGGCGGGGACTAATTGTTGCTCTCTCCTATTCGAGTCGCCTGTGGTCCGTGGAATACATGTCTCCGTGTGGATCCTGATCTCTCTGACCTTATCCTTGGGGTCAGTTCGTGAGGTATACGTTGGAGGATGCAATATATTGGTCGAATCTGAAAGAAACTTACGCCGTCAGAACTTTAACAGAATACCAAACCGCGAAACAGAACGTCTCTCTCGCAGCGTCAGCCACCAGGTTTTCCTGATAAACTCTGTGACGCTTTCGCACTTATTAATGAGCCGACAACGAAGCGTGCTGCTATCGTTTGGATGTTCTCTATGTCTTGCATTAACATTGCATTGTATGCATTCCATAGTGTTGAACAATTCACAACACTCACACACTGTTCGAAGTTGCACCTGACTTTCATAAACGACTGTGAAACAGTCTTACGGTTCAGTCCACATTGAGCCATCACGTATACTATGTGTAATTACGGAGTTCACAGGAAATAAAAGGACATGAAAGGTTTGACCGCTTTAATTTACAATTTATTATTTTGAACACCATTAACTGAAAAAATTAACAAAATAATTAAACAATAAAGCAAAATCACAACGTGTAAACTGATTAACAATCCTTCCAAGCCATGTGTGACTATTAAAGCAATTCAGAAAGATGAAGCCCAAATATTGCGAAATACAAAACACTTGCCTGCCTTTTAGTTGATCCTGTTTATTCAAAAGACAATTACAGAAGCTCTGAGAGTAGCTTTAGATCGTCCAAAGGCAATGTGTTAGTATAACAGTATAGCTGATGAAAAACAATAAAACACAACCATGCTACAATAAAAATTACTTATCTCCCACCAGATTTATAGTTACCACTAGAGAAACGGACCTTAAAGTGTGTGAGCACCTACACAGAGGAAACTATGTTTCAGGTTACAAAAGTACAAGAATTCTTAAAGTTTATGTGCTTCATACAGTAATGTATGAAACAAGAGAACGAGAGAAGGAAGCTGAAAGGAAGAAACAAAAATAGTAAACAACCGAGCCAATACGGTTCAAAACAAAGCTACCCCCTTATTTTCCCCAGTGTTACGAACCTCAGCACCCACAACGGAGACTATGATTAACAGGAACAAATGTTTTCAGGCCTGTTTCCCTTCACTAATAATTAACTCGGCGCTAGACACTAATTGAGGATTATGCACAATGAAATGCGGCGTGAACTTGCTAAGATGCCGCGACGTTACTCCCTACATGGAATATTTTGGATAGAGACCACATCTCCTACGTTTCCTGTAAAATCTCTTCAATTACAATTATAACGAGTGACTTGATGATGTTGAGCCAGCGCAATATTAACTTTAGCAACACTGACAGTTTTGTTTCCGGTTATAAGATGCAATCGAGAGAGGTAAGAAGCCTCCTATTTTCGACAAACTGGAAAGTTTTAAAAGCAAAATTGAGCCACAGCAACCTAGCGTCCCAGACGTTGGGAGACTGTTGGGGTACATGATAAGAACTGATTTGAGATTTCTTTCCACCCTTTCTGCAAATGACCCAAGAGGATTGTAGGCTGTGGTTGTTACCGTCACAACGAGAAGCAGCAGCATTGTCACTAACCAATTCCTTGAAGGGTCCGAAAATACTAAAGACGTTAGTAAGATGTTTGACAGCAGTATTATCGGCCACATTAAGGCGGGTAATCAGTCACTTAAATTTGGAAAAGGCATCCACCGCGACCAGAATTTATTGATTATTTTTCTTAGAGGGGGTAAAGTTCCCACGTAATCAATACATACCTTGTAGGATGAGCCTCACGTTCCAAACTTAATAACCCATGCCAGAGATAGCTCCTAGGCTTTGTCTGCTGACAGCATTAACAATGCGCAACCAGCTGCCTCATGTTCTTGTACATAGTAGTCCAGATAAGATATTCGCGAATTATTTCTAAAGCTTTATGAAATCAGAATGTTCTCCAACCACATAAATATGGAAGTAACAAAACGGAGCAGCAAATAACGACAATAACGATATAGTTCTTGGGCTGTGAATAGGATAGAAGAGAAACAGACCTATGAAGATTAAAATCAAGCGTCAGACTATATCATAAAGGTAACAATACAGGAAAACCATGACATACAAAAACCAATAACAGAAGGAAGTTGTGGAGGAGTTATACAGAAATTATGACACAAACTTAAATTGCGCATGTTCGTGGACACACACACACACACACACACACACACACACACACACACAAACACACACACAAAGGCAGAGAGAGGGATAAACGAAATACAAATCACTGCCATTTTTACCTTACAGCAAATGAAGGTCGACTAGTATGGAGGACAACAAGAAAACGTATAGCGTCAGTTTTCGCCAAAGTGTTAAAGTGATTCTGACTAATATGTGTGCGGAATGTATGGTAGGTTTGTGTGTGTCTGACAAAAAGCAGAAGAACAATCTATGCCAAAACCAAAGTTAGTAACAGGCAATATACCCTACACACAGAAATTACGTTTTAGGACACAAAGTGGACCTAACGCACCAATATTGGATGTTGTAAACATGGTCCTACACGAGCCCAAAATTGTAAAGGTAATAATCGAAACTAAGAAATATGATTCTTAGGCCTAGCACTAAATGGGTTGATTTATACATCTGTAATGAAATAAAACTTGAAAAAAAGAAAAACAAAAACAACAATGATAATTGCACAGAGGTGCCGAAAAATGCCTGGGTAACCAGAGAAACAGTGTTTTGCATATCAAATTGACCTCATATACAATATACTAATTACCTAGAAATTACTATTACTACAGAGTTAAACTGGGAAGAACATGTAGATAATGCCTTGGGAAAGGTGAACCAGAGACTGTGTTTTATTGGCAGAATCCTTAGTAGATGCATCAGAACTACTAAAAACTCTGCATGCACTACGATTGTCCATTCTTTTTGGAATATAGCTGCTCACTGTGGGTTCCTTATCAGGTGGGTTTGATGGAGGACATCGAAAGAGTTCAAAGAAGGGCACCTCATTTTGTATTCCCTCTATACAGGGGAAACACCATCGCAGAAATGATATATGATCTGGGATGGGAATCATTTTAACAATGGCGTTTATCGCTGCGGTGTGGGCTAATTACAAATCTCCAGTCACCAACATTCTCCTCCGAATGCGAAAATGTACTGTTGACTCCCACTAATGATAATAATTTAGTGTGGCTCATTGGCCTGGTGCAAGTCTTTCAATTGGACGCCACTACGGCGACTTGCGTGTCCCTAGCGTATCCCAGTTATCCAACCAGCTTAATGTGGAATCCGAACCACGTTTCTGGCGACTCCTCACATCGTTGAGATGTGAAGGCTGGATTAATGTGCAGACTAAAAATATCCGAGGTCCGACTGGGTTTTGAACCCACGACCCTTCGGTTTCCAGTCGAGCACTTTACCCCAAGACCACCGAGCCCTACACCACTTACATAGGTAGAAATGATCATCACATTAACATACAAGAAATCAGAACCTGAACAGAGAGATTCAGGTGTTCTTTCTTCCCACAAGCTATTTGAATATGGAATGGAAGGTAAATAGTATAAAGATGGTTCGATGAATCGTCTGCCAGGCACTTAAATGTGATTTGCAGAGTATACCATGTAGATGTAGATGATTGTACGGTCCATGGCACCGAGGCTAGCATGCCATGGCATACCAGATTTGCAGGATGGTTTCAAATCTGGGCTGCAGGATGGCTATCTCAGTCTTAGGACCTTTCCTGCACGTTCTTTGAATCATAATCGGCCGGTGTGGGAGTGGTATTGGGGCGCGTTACCATCTTGAAATCTCGCAGAACTGTGAGGACGCTGGAAGCAGAAACATGGGTGGCAGTGGTCCCCGGGCAGTTCAGATTCCGCTTCCATAAAAACGAGTGGAGTTCATTTAGTACAAGATAAACGCATGTAGATGTAGATGGGTGTGACTACTGATCTGTAAAATGAATGATTGCATCTGCTCAATGTGCACAGTTTCATTAAAAACTCGAGTGAATAGGAAAACTTTAGGAAGGTGTGCTAAGTTTTATTTCTGGCATTGTGCATGTGATATTAGAAAAACTGTTGACTCTGCAAAATGCTTCAATTAATTATTGATTTACTTATTTATTCGTTTAAGGCAGCATTTTAAAATCGTGAATCAGGAGTTATGTAATCTGAAATAACCACAAGTAAATCAGAATTCTAATTTGACGTTAGAGCATTATTTGTTAGGTTGGTCCGTCTGTCTGTCCTCATTCCGTCAAACAGCGACCCGCGAGTCAGTCGGCCGCATCGCGCGCTGCACAGTGGTGGGGCGCCATCCACCTGCCGCAGTCGGAAATTTCCGAGCGCGATTCGCGCCTCCTGCCCGCCGGCGGACGGACCGCCGCACATATTCGCCGCCGCCCGAGACTATAAAAGTCAGCATATTTCTGGGGCTATTCAATTAGAGCGGCAGGCGAGCACGTAATTCCTCCGGTCGCAAACAAGCGGACAGGGGTACGGCTGGCGCGATAAAGCGCGCGTTAATACGCGGGGGCGGTGGGGGGCGGAGGGGCGGCGGGGGCGTCTGCCGCGCGGTGGCACGCCTGATGAAACCGCACGCAAATGTATCGGAGATTCCTGAGGTGTTAATACTGAGTGGCGGCGCAAGGCGGACAGCCCGCAGCGCGTCGCGTAAAACAGGGCGCGTCGTGTCGGAATGCTGCCGACACGGCCCGGCCTGAATGGGGCTGTCTCTCTCAGTGCCTGCCTGCCTCTGGAGGCAACGGCAGCGGTAGCATGGAGGGGGGGTGCACTCGGGGCGGATATGGCAGTGGTAGTGACACAGACACCTCTTTAGGATCACATAAACTTAAGTAAGTACACTGAGGCCAGAAAATGTCAGTCCCAAGCGATGGATTCAATACAGGTCCACTTATCTTGCTACACAGCTCACAACTGGACTTCGAACAATCTACCATGCGATTCACATGTGTTTTGCTGTATTTAGTTTGTAGATTGGTATGGTGCAACTAATCTGTCTTAAGCAAGCCTCCTCATCTCCTCACAAGAACGGCAAACTACTTCAATTTGAATGTGCTTACATTATTCGTCTCCCTCTGTGATATTTACCCCAACACACTTCCTTCCAGTGCTAAGTTGATGTTCCCTTGAAAGATAAGAATGAGTCCTACCAATGATTGAAACATTCTTTCGGTGATTTTATGTTCTATTTATTTCATATGATATTGAGCTACAGTGAAGCATGGCTAGGTTTACCTACTAAATTATAAGTGAACAGAGAGTTTCTGGACACTATCTCAGTTTACTATCAGGATCAAAATACACAAACAATACGGAATACTACTCAAAAAAAATCATCAGTGTATTCACCTAAGCGATTGCCCAAGGAGAGATTCGTCCGATGACTGACTTCACCAGCAGCTTTCCAGCGCTAGCTGGCTCGATAAATACGAAAACTTCCCTCCAAAACTGTCTGTGGTACAATAAAACGGCGCTATTCGGCTTACAACCACCTGCAAATAGATCTCCTCAGGTTCAAGCTCTGTGCCAGGTCGTTCACCTGTTTCGTCTATGGTTGGGCTGCGGCGTATATGTTTGCATAAATAATCCACCTCGCCAGAGACGATTGGCATACCTTGGCTATTGTGTGAATTCTGGCCAGCCTCCCGTTGAGTTTCATGAAGGGCGGCTTCAGCTGAGGGCAGCACGCAGGTCCCCTATAGTGTCCCTCGCTTCATACAGCAAAGTCCAACGAATGCTCCATTAACTGATATTGCGGCGAAGGTGCCGTCCATCAATGACCATTTGCATGCCATTACACCAGGTATATATACAGGGAGCAGTTGGGAAGTAGACAGGCACCTTGCTATCTCAACCAGATATCAGTGGTTTTCTATTTACAGTTCGCCTTGGAATATAAATTTATTCGAGAACCCTGAGTATTGTTGTGGTGCTTTCAAGATAGTTGAGTGCAACATCCAGCTCCAAGAGACACTGAAGAGATATCATCTTCTCACTTTTCACCAGAGTCCTCTTAAATAATTGTCGTTCAGCACTTTGTTTCGTCGACATTGTGACTAAGACTATGTTGGTTTTCAGCTTTGTGTCTTGTAACGGCTAACACTCATGATGACAGTAGAACGCACTGAACGAACACTAACAGTTTCCCTACATTAGAATTAAGTTACGATTGATATAGTGCATTCAAAACTACTCTCAACAACTAGAATAATTAAGACAGCCTATCTATTTGCCGGTATTTTCGTATTTGGCCTGCATAAAGGCAATTGCAAGTGTTGGTATTGAACCAACGAAACCTTGAGGACTTTGTAGGTGGCCGGAGGAAGTTAGCACCATATCTGCACACAGACGTCAACTCCTATTTTCTGGGAGTGCTGGTAGCTCTGATGTAATATTCACTATCATTCCAGATGTGTGCGTGGAGGGGACAGGGCGGCAAATTACAACTTATCACTGTGTTAACATTCTTCTAGGGTCTGCATCCGGATAGGATCGTGAGCCAGATACGATATTTCGGCAGATCAACTAGCTGCCATCTTTAGGTGAGTGCGCTGATTGCACTTACTCGCCGGCTATTAAGTGCAATCTGCGCACTCATCTGAAGATGACAGCCAGTTGATCTGCCGAAATATCGTGTCTAGTTGACAATGCTATAAGGCTGCAGACCCGAGAAGAATATTATCTGTTATTATGCCGGGAAAGTCTACGCAACCACATTACCACTGTGTTCCTTTGCTTCTCGAACCACTCTGTAACGAAGCAATTTGGGATTTATTCCCATCTGCTTGCCTTACTGTACCAAATGTTCAAATGTTTGTAATGTCTATGGGACTTAACTACGGGGTCATCAGTCCCTAAACTTACAAACTACTTATGAACTACTTACGAACTAGGACGGCACAAATATCCATGCCCAAGGGGGGATTCGAACCCCCGACCGTAGTGGCCGTGGAGACCGTGACTGGAGCGCCTTAGTCTCCTCGGCCACCGCGGCCGGCTCTTACTGTACCTCCCATACAGTGTTGCATAATAATAGGTTCGAATGTAATAAGTCTATTATCATTTTCGTTTCCAAAACTTTTTTCACTCTTTTTCCTAATGTAACGAGTTGAAATCAGTTATTATTATTAACATTTCTGAAAAGGTTAAGTAAATTATATCTGCGTAATATTAAAGTAGGTATTGTTAAGTTTCACAAATAATGTTAGGAATATCACACCTTCATTAGTATCTGTATAATTACCCTTTATTCTAAAACTATTGTTTAGAAGTATAGTATACTATTTCTGAGATGAAGGGCTATTAATATACCCGATACTTATACATCCATTTACTCAGTATTATTTACGCTACCTATTACTATAGCCAGTTACACGTAATCTTTTACTTTTACATTATAATTATTCCAATGTACCTAATTAACAGTACGTAATTTTTATACACATTGTTCAACTAGTATAAATGGGATGGGTTTCGTACCACGTAATGAGTCTTGTTTCCTGTTTGACACAAGGCACAATCCACGTCATTCTGAACTATAATTTGAAGAATTATGATAAAGTTCTTCTGTGTTAGTCATGTAGAAAGTGTTTCTACAGTGATCAGGAAATGATACTTAATATTTGTACCACGCTAAATGTATACCTCGAGAACTTTTGTCACGTCAGGAGTATTCTACACACGAACTGTGTAAATTGTATTATTGACGTGTGGAATGTGCGTACCGGGTTGCAATGACTGTTATTGATGAGACTTGTAGGCTTGTTTTTCCCCATGATATTTCAGCCAGTCGTTACCGAGAGCGCCGACACACTAGAATCTACAAGACGAAATGAACTACGATCCAGGAAAACGTCACAACTCCATCACCGTTTTGACCTTGTGACATTATCATCATGTGACATGATAATCGTGAGAAGACACAAATGGTCTGCAACCAACATCCGACACTACTTGTCCGTTATGATACCTTGCACGAGCGCATCTGGACTTATGAGTGACAACGTGGTTGTTCCCCAGAGCACAGCTGAGTTGCTGCCAGCTTCTCTCCGACGTACAGTACAAATTTCCAGGTACTGGTCCTCCGCAAGAGATTCTCGGAAGGTGAGGAAGTTATCGGGACTCATTAGATCAACGTTCAAACGTCAACGACGCTGGCCGCAGTTGCCGATGTCGAAGTGTTAACATTGGAACATGAATGGGTCGTCTGCTGCGGATGTCCCTCTTTAGAAACACTCGGTACACTGTGCATTCAAACGTCCTTGTACCTGCCAAGCATTATACACTAATGTTAATTCTGTGACAGTTCAGCAATGTACAAATGTTTGGAATGCTAAGGCATCAAACTGCCTAGGTCATAGGTCCCCATGTGCGTTACCCCACATTTTACTATACATTATCACGGCTTTTGTGTATTTTATTTCTAAATGGGCAGCCAGTGGCAGCCAGTGGCTTACAAGCATGGGCTGGGCCATTAAGACAGTGATAGATGGTCAATCAACCGTGGGAATGTAGCCATTAGCCAAACATTACAAGAAGAGTGGGGCTCCGCCGTGTTTCTATATGGCGGGAACTGCCACAATTTATATGTTAATGTTTTACTATTTAAATAGTATTTCCAATAACTTCAACATTACCAGCGAAGAGACTCGTATTTTCAATTATCATAATTAATTACATAATAATTAAACAGGCTAAGTTAATCGAAATTAGGTTGTTTATTTAAAAGTTATTTTCATTGGATGCTGATATCCAATCAATGGTGTGCTATTTTGTTAAATTCAGGCACCTAGGTTGGCATAACTGTAGACTGGGATACCACAAGTCTGCTTAGACCCATGACTTCATATACGGGATATCTTAATATTTCCGTATTGTAGATACAAATAATCTGTAGTTATTGTAGATAACAGAATGTACCATCGATCGCAGGCCTTTGGCCAAAAATACGCGCCTTCGGCGCTCAGATACGAAAAATAAATCTCTCGGTTAAACTACACCTAACCATCAGAGAGAAGCTACAGATCACTTTTTAAACACACAATATGAATCTGTTTTGTTTGTAAATAAACTATCGTCTTTAACTCAACCACCACATAATCACTCAAGCCTTCTACAAACACGCACGCACTCAAAACTACCACGCTGCGATGACGTCACGGGTCAGAGCTGACGGGCGGTATCCCCGTCTACAGGTGTGGCCCTAGGCGAACGTGTAAAAAGTATCAGTTGATGGTAGGCCGTTGGTGTAGGCTCCATTTAGTGTTGTGTCGTCGGCCACGAGTGTAAAAGAAATGGATATTCAGTGAAAGAAAAAAATTGTGGCGACTAACATTGAATCAACGACTTTCTGTGAAAGTGAAATATATATGTTGATGTTGTGGTCTTCAGTCCGGAGACTGATTTGATGCAGCTCTCCACAATACCCTATCCTTAGCAAGCCTCTTCATCTCCACATAAGAACGACAACCTACATCTGTCTGAATCTGCTTACTGTATCCATCTCTTGGTCTTCCCCTGCGATTTTTTCCCCACACACTTCCCTCCAACGCTAAATTCACAATTCCTTGATGTCCCTTCTTTTAGTCAAGGTATGCCAGAAATTCCTTTTCTCCCCAATTCTGTTCAGTACCTCCTCATTAGTTACGCGATCCACCCACCTAATCTTCAGCATTCTTCTGTAGCACCATATTTCAAAAGCCTCTATCCTCTTCCTGCCCGCACTGTTTATCGTCCATGTCTCACTCCCATACAAGGCAACACTCCATACAGATGCCTTCAGTAAGGACTTCCTTAGGCTTAAATCAATATTCGATGTTAACAAATTTCTCTTTTTCAGAAACGCTTTTGTACTCGTTGCCATTCTGCATTTTATATCCTCTGTACTGCGACCATCATTTGTTATTTTACTGCACAAGTAACAAAACTCATCTATCTCCTTTATTGCTTCGTTTCCCAATCTAATTCCTTCAGCATCACCTGATTTTCTTACACTGCACTCCATTACCCAAGTTTTGCTCTTGTTAATGTCCATCTTATATGCACCTTTCAGAACACTGTCCATACCGTTCAATTGCTCTTCCAGGTCCTTTGCTGTATCGGACATAATTACTATGTCGTCGGCAAAACGCACTGTTTTTAATACTTCACCCTGAACTTCAATTCCTTCTCCAAATTTCTCCTTGCTTTCCTTTATAGCTTGCTCAATGTACAAATTGAGTAACATTGGAGAAAGGCTACAGCCCTGTCTTACACCCTTTCCAACCACTGCATCCCTTTCATGCCCTTCAACTCTGACAACCGCTTGCTGGTTCGATGTCGCATTTTCGGTGGCCTGCAATTTACATATTTGTTACAGGAACAGGTGTTACAGGAATATTCGGTAATGTTGTCCCTGTCCACCCGGTATCTGTCAGTACAGCGTCGAAAACGCCGTGAAGTGTTAAGCGCGGCCGCGCGGTGTCGGGGGAGAACGGTGTGCAGACGCAGGCGGAGATTACCAGCCTGGGAGGTGTCAGTTTGCCGGCCGGACAGTGGGTCGCAGCCATTCGAGTCCATCCGCGCGCGATGCGTTATGCGGTTTGTAACACCGCGGCGTTTAGCCATAGCGAATTAAACGCACCGCCTAATTATACCCACTTAAACGACTTTCGCCCCAGCTGCGCCACAATGGCTGCCGCGCTCCGGTCCGTAATGACGGCAGAATTATGACGTCACGCCAGAGCGCACAGTAGCGCACAGTGGACGCGTGCGGCGTGTCTGCGCGTTGCCACTGCCCTTTTTTGTAGCTTTTTTTAATCTCCTTCCGCTGCAAATGGCTTTATTTTGTTTCGGTTCGCAAGGGAGGCGACATATTGCTCTTGTTAGGGCAGCGGATGTGTGCCGCACTCGTAACGAGCTCCGTTATTTACTTTATTAAATAAAATGTGCATCCGCTCTATGACGGTTGCACAGCGTAATGTTATTTTAATATCGTATAGGGACGATATGTTTGAATTTCCCAAAGCAATTTAACAGCGCCGGACACTCTCATAAAGGGCGGCGGTGCGCGGGCGCCCCGCTCGTCTTTTGTTTGTTTCATATTTTGTGTTATTTGTTCGTCGGTATCGCTCCCCAGGTCAATTATCATCGGCACGCCAGTAGTTGATAATGCAAGCAATATGTTGCCCATTCGCCGCTCTATCCGATCGACCCCGGCATGCTGCAGATTAACGTTTTTTTATCAGTGTACGGTTCAGCAGTTAAATTGCGACGGTTGTTCGGTGTCGTTTTCTTGTGTCTTCTGCTGGAAATACAGGTCAGTTTTGTTTGGTGCACTGCTGAATAATTTGACGGACACGGAAATGAATTAAATTAGTGTACTGATTATTTTCAATCTTTTGGGTTGGTCCATAGCGTATCGAGCTTGGTATGATCCTTCACACCGTGACTGTACTAATATTATGATGGCACTGATAATACAGCAAATAAGTCTGCTTTTCTACAGGAATGTTCCAACTGGAAGTCTCTTCAGTGTTATAGAGAACGTGTAAAAAAAGCAGACAACAATCCGAAGATTGGTTTGAGCACCACAGTGCTTTACTAGGCATGGTCCTGTTTGGAGCTGGTATGCCGTTGCCTTCCTCCGACCTTCGAACTGACTTACCCAGCCAGTTATAGGGGGACCTACAGTTTAACGTGGGTTCCGAACCACGGTGCTACTCGGTATTTTTCACATGAGCAACACTGCCAGAGGTGAAAGAAGTGGAAAGTGACAGATAAAAATCGTAGGACCTGGCGGGGATTGAACCCGCGACCACAAGAGAACATGTATTAAATTAGAATTTGGATACCAACATGACATTCGTATTATGTCAACAGGCAAAGAATTTACACAGACTGGGCGAGTACACTGGGCAATAGGTTTGCATCAATGTCTAGCAAGCCATCGCAGTGCGTGTCGTGGAGTGTACTTTGCGTGACAGTCTCACTTACCGCTTTTCGTATTCCAGCCCCGTATGGTTTGCTAGAGAAACTATTGCAGGTAAACCTTCAAAGAGACCAGTTTCCCTAATTTTATTATCAGCTTCTCTTTGCGAGATATACGTAGGACAAGGGTGGGCAATTGTTTTGGCTCGGAGACCACACTGCAGAAGCAGAGGTTACCGGAGGGCCGCATTTCGAAAACGCATTCATTACTCAGCTTTGTGTTTAACAAAAGTTATAAACTGCAACCATAAAAATTAGTAAATATAATAAGCTACTAATAGTGTTCTTCAATTTAACTTCTTTTGCTAATATCTCCAAATATGTATGAAGACAGAACAAGTTTAATGAAACAAATGCATCCTATCACACTTTTGTACATTACAAAAATTCAGGACTGAGATTGCTAGTAGATATTATTATTACAGCCTGCAAGTTAATCTATATCTACAAATGTGAATGTCGGTTCGGTGTACGTTTATCACGTCTGAACCACAAGAGAAAAAGAGCCAAAAATTTGTACAGTTACTAATCTCTACCCGGGGAAGGCTTTAGGCACGGTTTTATGGCGATCGGATAGCTATATATATATATATATATATATATATATATATATATATATATATATTAATGTGAATGTCTGTTCGGTGTACGCTTATCACGTCCGAACGACAAGACGCAGAGACTTAAATATTTGTACAGTTACTAATTTATACCCGAGTAAGGTTTTGGGCACGGTTTTAAAGCGATCTGATAAGATATTTAGTAATTTGAAGAATATCAAGCGAAATGCGGAACAATAATGACTCTTTGAAAATGGTTTTATTGTTTGCATTGTTGCTTGAGAGTTGATAATGATAAAAGTGTAGCGTATATTGGGATGGAAAGTTTTGGGTGTATATAAAATTCTACGCGTGTGTGTGTGTGTGTTAATATTTCGCTCTGCAGCGGAAACTACAGAACGCAAACGAATGGTCTGTGTGTAATCGTTGTCCGAAGTCTCCCGTTGTACACCGTAGCAGTTCTATGCCGATAGCTATAAGGGGGTGGAAGATATGGTGGTTGAAAGTCGTCAAATAATAAAAAAAATTCGGACTGAAGGCCAGCGATGACGTTTGCGACTCTATAGCAAGGAGGTTATATACAGGGAAACGTGATGCCACAGACCATATCTTTGGTCTGTGCGTGCTACAATGTCTTCAGCTCTTTCTCAGTAAGAATAAGTATACGAATATGGAAATACATGAATAAATAAATAAAGCAGTAAAAAAGGGATTGCTTTTAATACATCTCTCTAAAAAATCGATTTGAAGTTTTGCACATTATCTAATATATAAAACAGAGTGTCCGTATGTTTGTACGTGTTGCATTCAAATCTATAGTTTGTTCCAATCTTTATGAAATTTTGTACATGTAAGCATCAATCCACGAGGACGGTCGCCGTACGCGTAAGAATCACAGACGATATATAGTTCACGAGATATGATGTCATAAACAATGAGATGCGAGATAAACTGCTGCAATTTGTGACAATGATGCTCATTTTCGAAATCACTGTATGAGAATAACAGTACTTAGCGACTTGCAACAAACTTTAAACATAATTTCAAAACTTTATTAACTTTTTTCTCGCTGGCAACCATAGTAAAATGATGAAAGGGAAAAAGTTTCTCGCTTATAACTTTTCCGCAGTTTATGGAGTAAAACTACGGCTCTCGGTATGACGTTAAAATTTATAATTTGAACACTACTAATTGTAGCGACAGGAAATTTTACAGACAGTATACACGCATATAGTTGAGTGTGCCATCTAATGTGTATCACAGTACGACAAGTAGTTCATGAGATACGAGGACATAGTAACGTTTATGGAAAACCGCCCCATCACGCACCAAGTTTTAATCTATTACTTCTTTACTACTAATTGTATTCCCAAAAGATCTTTTAGACACACAGACCTTATACAAATGAATATATACCTGACAAATGGCAGGAATAAATGAATAAATACCCCGGAAACGCCGGGTTTTCAGCTAGTATCTGATAAAAATCCTCAATTCTTCGGTAGTTGCTCTTACCGATCTTCAAGCAAGTAAAACTTTGTTTACAAATATGTGGAGACCCAAACATGGAGAATATTTTACCACGAAATTTCTCAACACATGGAAATTTTTCAGTAGACAAAGATTTGTAAAAGTCAAATAATGTCACAGCTTAAATATTTCGTTAGCCCTGTGGTCTGCTTACAGGTCAATAAGTTCAAGATGCAGCTCCTCCGGTGCTGTGACAAAATAAGCGTTGAATGAATACAACAGCAGATCGAACTGGTGTTCAATTTTCTTAAATTTCTTAATCCATCTTATGAATTCAGCCACCAAACTCTGGAGATCATGCTTGATGTTACCAGAAATGCTTGCGGGCACTTTCCGTTTTTTCTAGTAAAGGGAAATGACAAGGATTTTCTTCATTTGGTCCCTTTGTAAATACACTAGTTTTCATTTTAATGCTATTACATATGCCCACATTTATTATACAACCTCTTTCCCAACGGTCGCTACTTGCCCACCCCTGACGTAGCATAAACATTAAATGACAATTTTATACTTGCCCAACCTTCATGAAAACATTAATTTGCTATTTAAAATACTGAAGTTATTCAGATAACAAGTATCCTATCTTTTAAGTTGGACCAATCCACACACACACTTTGTAAAATCTCGTTAACATTAGTGGTCATAACACCCAAAAGTCGTGTCACGATGTCTATCCACCATGAACTCTATGACTACTAATCTCATTGAGATTTTACACAGTATGTTTTGTTTGGTCCAACATAAAATATATGATAATTTTGTATCTAAATAAGTTCAGTATTTTAAATGGTAAATTAATGTTTTATGAAGGTTAGGGAAATACAAAATAATTGAGCCGGTTCTTCGACTTAATGTGTAGGCTGCCGGATGGAGGAGATAAGATAATCCAACTGAGAGCAGAGCGTTTCGTTACAGGATCATTTAGTAATCGTGAAAGTTTTCGGAGATGATCGATAAACTCCAGTAGAATAATCTGCAAGAGAGACGCTCTTTAGCTCGGTACGGGCTTTTGTCGAAGTTTCGAGAACATACCTTTACCGAGAATCAAGCAGTATATTGCTCCCTCCTACGTATATCTCGCGAGGAGAAGATAACCCACGCAGAGGCATACCGACAATTTTTCTTTCCGCGAACAAAACGAGATTGGAATAGGAGGGAGGATTGTAAATGGATGTCAAAACACACTTGATCTCTTTGCAACAAATAATTCCGATCTCATAACGAGCATCAAAACGGATACAGGTATTAGTGAACACAGGGCTGTCGAAGCGAGACTGAATATCGAAAGTCCCAAAGTTACCAAAAGTAAACGAAAAGTATATTTGTTCAGAATAGCAGATAGAACTACACTAAACTGCTTCTTGAAACAGAGTTTCGACTCATTCCTAACTCTAAACATAAGTGTTGACCAGATGTGGCTCCAACTCAGAGAACTAGTATCGACAGCAACTTAAAGTTTTATACCAAGAAAATTAATAAAAGAAGTAGGTGATCCCCATTGGTACACAAAACAGGTCATGACACTATTGCTAAAACAACGAAAGAAGCATGCAAAATTTAGAGGGACATAAAATCCCCATGATTTACGACTCTACACAGTAGCTCGAAATTTAGCAAGGGCTTCAATACGAAATGCTTTCAATACTTTCCACAACGAAATTCTTTCTCGAAATCTGACTGAGAACCCAGAGAGATTTTGGTCAAATGTCAAATATACCAGAGGCAAAACAAAAACAATACCCTCATTACGTGATACAGATAGCGATCACGCCGATGGTAGCACTACTAGAGTTACTAAACACAGCATTTCGAAATTCATTCAACAAAGAAGACGAAACTAATATTCCAGATTTCGAATTACTAGCAGAAGCCAGAATGAGTAACGTAAAAGTAGATATCATCGGAGTAGTGAAGCATCTAAAATCACTTAATAAGAACAAGTCTTCTGGTCCGGACTGTATACCCACTAGATTTCTATGTGATTATGCCGATGCAAAAGCTCCTTACTTAACAACCATATACAACCGCTCGCTCAAAGAATTATCTGTACCAAGAGACAGGAAAGTTGCACAGGTCACACCAATATTCAAGAAAGGCAGTAGAAGAAACCTACTAAATTACAGGCCTATTTCATTCAAGTCAGTATGCAGCACGGTTTTGGAACATTCAAATATTATGAATTACCTCGAAGAGAATGATCTATTGACTCAAGGTCAAAACGGATTTAGGAAATATCGTTCATGTGAAATATAACTAGCTCTTTACTCACACGAATTGATCACTGGTCTCGAAAAGGGTTCTCAAATTGTCTCCGTATTTTTAGATTTCCAGAAGGCTTTTGACACCGCCTCTCAAAACGGCTTTTACTCTGCGTGGTTATGGAATATCACCCCAGATTTGTGACTAGATAGATTTCCAGTCAGAGAGTACACAGTTTGTAGTAATCGACGGTAAGGCATTGACTAAAACACAGGTGATATCCGACATTCTTCAGGGTAATGTTATTGGTCGTCTGCTGTTCGTCACCTACATAAACGATTTGGGATATAGTCTGAGCAGCTCTCTTAGGTTGTTTGCAGATGACGCCGTCATTTATCGTCTTGTAAAGTCATCTGAAGATCAAAACCAACTGCAGAACGATCTAAATAAGATATCACTATGGTGTAAAACTTGGCAATTGACTCTCAATTATGAGAAGTGGGAAGTCGTCCACATGAGTACGAAAAGAAATCCGTTAAACTTCGTTTACAAGATAAATCAGTCAAGATTGAAGTCCATAAACTCCACTAAATACCTGGTAATTACTATTATTTTAGACTTAACGTGGAAAGAACACGTAGATAACGTCGTGGCAAAGGCGACTGCGTTGTATTGGGTGAACTCTTAAAAGATGCAACAGAACTACTAAAGAGACTGCATACACCAAGCTTGTCCCTTTATTTAGTATTGCCGAATAGTATGGGATCCTTATCAGGAGGGGTTTGACAGAGGACATCGAAAGAGTCCAAAGAAGGGCAGCTGGTTTCGTATTGTCGCGATACAGGGGAGACAGCGTTACGAAAATGATTAAAGATCTGGGATGGGAATAATTACAACAACGGCGCTTATCGCTGCGGTGTGGGCTACTTACCAAACTCCAATCGCCAACATTCTCCCCTGAATTCGAAAATATATTGTTGACTCCAACTCACATAGGTATTGAAGATCATCAGAATAAAATACGAGAAATCAGAGCTCGAACGGAGAGATGCAGGTGTTCTTTCTTCCCGCGCGCTATTCGAGAATGAACTGGTAGATGAATAGTATAAAGTTGGTTCGATGAACTATCTTCCAGGCAATTAAATGTGATTTGCAGAGTATCCCATTTATATGTCAAATAACATGATCACAGTGAATTTCTACGACCAGATGATGGTGGCATAGCCCACTGAAACCGGTCGTCAGTAAATTAAATTCGGGTTTTTACGTTTGAAGATAATTAGAATATCTTATAGCTGAACGGGAAAATACCACCTCCCGTCATAAAAGAATAAATTATGTAGGCCACTGACGTTAGTATGTGCGACGGGCCTCAAGTAGTCTCGTCCCTCTGTGTACCTTTCTACCAACACGTGCATCGTTCACTATCACGGAAAGCGAGTGGTAAGGACAGTAGAAGTTTCCTTACTATCTGTGACATATAGTGCATTTGTAGGGTTACGTTAGATTTTGGGTATCGTCATCTAGACTAACGTTTCTCTGAAATTAATGTAAATTTCTAACATTCTTTTCTGACTAATTCATGAATGATATTTGTTTCACATTAGAAATGAAAATAGTACTTTAGAGTGGAATATCTTCACGTTGTAATATATATGGTTAATTTTTTACATTTTACAAATGTTTGTTAAGCTTATGGGACTTAACTGCGGGGTCATCAATTCCTAAACTTACAATATACTTATAAACTACCTTATACTAAGGAAAACACAAACATCCATGTCCGAGGCGGGGGGGGGATTCGAATCCCCGACGGGGAGCGTCCTCGCGCATCGGAGCATAGCGCCTCAATGCGCTCGGCCACTCCGCCGCGGCCTTAATTTTTTCTGAGAATGATATTTGGTATTCTGATTATTATGTAACGTTTAATTTTTGTGAAGTAATTGTTTAAGAATATTATTTAGTTATGATGTTAACTGGTCCAAGCGTAGAGTGTAGTGTAAGATATGTGTAAGAGAAAGAGTATTACCCCGTTGATAAAGTAGTAGGCGCCAAATTTTGGCGCGTAAGAAAATGCTCGCTATGTAGATAGTGTGTCGTGCAGTATACTCGGTATTTGGCTGCCGTACAGTACAGTACAGTGGGCGAGAGAAGCGATCAGACAGCGTGCTAGAGTGCAGCAAGATTACTAAAACCAGCCTCGAATACTGAGGTGGCAATTATTCCAGCGTGGTAGCTGAGGTTTTGGCACATTGTAAAATATAAATCGCCGCCAAGAAGATAAAACGTTGCTACACTGAATGAGACGCGTTTTGAAATGTTTGTAATTTACATTGTGCAATAATGCAGAATCTAGGCTCCAGAATGGTATTCAAAAACAGGTCATCGTTTTCAGTTTTGGAAAAAAAGAACAGACCGGTAACTTATTAGTTTTATTTAGATGAATTACAATTGGTATTAACTGTGATTTTCTCCATCATTTACCTAGCCAGGGTCGCGGCCCACATTTCATTATTTCGAGTATCATTGATTTTAGTAATAAGAAAGTTTATCAAAAGTGCAGCTTGTTTAAATTAATAATTTCTTCGTCTGAAATAGTAATCTAAATGTCAGTTAACATCATTTTATTTTTGGCCCCAATAGCAGTAATTTATTGACGTAATTTTAGTTGAAGATTAAGTCAGTTAATATGATTCTTTCAGTTGATAAAATTAAGTAATCAGAAGAGGTTTACTCTAGAGAGTTATTAGAGCCAATTTAGTGTAGTGATGCAATACAGTTTACTGATCTCCATAAAGAAATATTTACATAGCAGTTTATAGGGCCACAGTTTATTCAGGATAATAGCATTGTAAACACAGGGTGTACATAAAATCTGGGAACAATTTCTATTATTTATTGCACAAGAACCAAACATTGTACAGATATCATCTATGTATCGTTTTGAAGAGAAACCCTGATTTATTTATTTATTTCGTGTATACCACGACAGCGAAGTTTGATAATTTACCAATAGTCAGCGATAGTGAGTTCAGGTGCGAAGCAACCTTTCATTGTGTTAGAGTTCGATAAAAACATGTGTGCTACAGTTGTTCGACGGATGTTTAGAATAAAGTACTGTAAGAAGCCACCAACACGGAAGGCCATTTACCACTGGCACAGCAAATTCGATATGATGGGTTGCTTGTGCCCGGCAAAGAGAAGCGGACGTCCCAGTGTAAGTGAAGTGAGTGTGGAACAAGTACGAGGGACATTAATAAGGATTCCAATCAAGTCGGTGCGTCGTGCATCCCGTGAACTCTAAATGGGTTAAATAACAGTGTGGAAAGTCCTCCGACTGAAGCTGTCTATGAAACCTTTAAAATTGGCTCTAGTGCAGAAGCTCAATGACGACGACAAAGCCAAGCTTTTTGAGTTTTATTCGCTGTTGGAACAAATGAAAGCGGATGGGGATGGCATTAATTTTTAGCGACGAAGCCACTGTTGACACTAACGGGAGAGTGAAAAGGCATAATTTTCGAATCTGGGATGGTAAGTACCAACACGGATGGAATGTATTTGAGCATGATTTCCAGGCGTAATGTTTTTGGGCCTTGTCACGTCGAAAACTGTACGGTCCATTCTTCTTTGCCGAGAGCACAGTCACTGGGTATTCCTACTTGGACATGTTTCTGCCTCTTGATTGCTGCGGCGGAGCGCATTGGAGCGCTATACTACGATGCGCGAAGCCGTTCCCCGCCGGGGGTTCGAATCATCACTCGATCATGGATGTTTGTGTCGTCTTTAGTATAAGGTAGTTTGTAAGTATAGGGACTGATGACCCCGCAGTTAAGTCCCTTAAGTTTAACAAAAATTTGAACATTTGCTCTCTTGAGTGTGTTTCCCGGTACACCACTGTGGCATGAGTGTTGCCTTTCGACAGGGGCCGTTTCATGGCCGGTATAGCACCTGAACTTGCCATGTTACACGAAAAATGTTTTCAGGGTTTTCCTTCAAAATGACATATGTATTATAAATGTACAATGTTTGGTTCTTATGCAATAAATAATAGAAAGTGTTCCCGGACATAATGTATAGCCTGTATTACCATCAGTGTCTTTGCTTGAACGTATTCTTAATATATTATGACCAAATTCTAGAAAAGTTGTGGGCTTTACACTTTTATAGTTCAAGATTCCCCATATTAGTGAGACAGAAATTTTGCTAAAGAGGTGTAGTAAAAAAGTTTGTTCTGTATACGATCAAAATATGTGTAGTGTTCAGTAGTTTGAAAATTCCATGGAGTTTATAGAAGTCGCAAATCTAGGGGGACCTATGCCCAGATTTTATTTAAATCTGCTAAATCTTTTGCCGTTGAAAGATTCTATTTTATTTAGAACGTCATCTAAATCGTAAAACGAAGTGTTCTAGCCTGACTTGTCTTTACTATTGCTTCAGATAAAATTAAAAAAAAAATGTTTGTAATTCTATCGGACCAAACTGCGCGGTCATCAGTCCGTAGCTTACAAACTACTTAAACTAAGGTAAACTAACCTAAGGACAACACACACACCCTTGCCCCAGGGAGGACTCGAACCTCCACGGCGAGCAACCGCGCGCTCCGCAGCGAGACGCTTTAGACCGCTCGGCTACTCCACCGCGGCTCATATAAAATTTGCGGAATTTTATTTAAATATTGTTATGGCAACATTTACTTGTCTCTGCCGATTCATAATAAATCAGAAGCCATTGCTGTACTAATTCAAGCAGGAAACAGCTAAGATAATTAATGCCTAATGAGTTTGGGGACCGTATTTATATATTACGAAATAATTGTTATTGAATTGAAATTAATTTTGCTACAGAAATAGCATGCCTTTGGGAAATGTTTTACCATTAGATATACACACAGTTAAATTAAAATCTCACTCGTATTTACATTTTGTTTCGCGTGATGAATGTCAAGTAGAAGGTTTACAATTTGAGTGGTAAATTATTGTATGACTACCTCTTTGTATGCGGGTAGTTTGTGTTTCGTGGTTGTTCGTCTTCTCTGCGAGCACCTGTTGGTCGACGCGCTAGGCTTAGTTAGCATAATCAGTCAAGTTTGCTGCATTGCGGTGGATAACTGTACAAAAAGTTTGTGTGCGTTAACTTTAGCTTACCATACGTTATCATATCTTCCCAAGGGGAAGTATTTTGTGCCAGTTTTGTTTCCAAATATGGTTTTGATTGTAGTTAGCTAGAATAAAGATGAAAGGGTTGTTCGAGTGTCTTGAGTTAGTTAACAGTCGGTGAGTTTTATGAGTACCTCCGTGATAATATCAAGGCGACATTCTCGGTAACAGTCGGCGGTGCGTGTGTATCGTAGAGCATTGCTGATGATATGGTCTGTATGACCTTCAAGGGACACAAGAGGGTTGGAGCCGCGAAACCCCAGAGTGGAGCAGAGTACATCATCAGAAGTCTAGTGTCACCTACGATGGTTGGAACTTCAATGGTGGCAACACTGCTGTGGAGACTCTATGCAATAGAATCTACTATTGTCGCTCATAGCACACATTGTTGCCATACCTTACCACCGAGCAAATGGACTCGCCCGTTCGACGTCAGCGGCGTGCGCACAATCGAGAGAAACAAAGTCACTTGATAGAGAGCGGTCCAACGTAATGGTGTCGCTATGTTTTCGAAACAAAAACAACGGATATCGACAATGCACAGTATTACTGTTCGTTTTTGGAGCATCGTCTACGTCCAGCTTTGCGAAAAAAGCGGCAACACTTTCAGTGCAACCCACCCATCTTTTTACACGACAATGCGCGGGTGGATACAGTGCAAGCTGTGGCTGCTCTGTGCGGTCGATGGGATTTTTAAATACTGTACCATCCACCATACTCCCCGGACTTCAGTCCTTGTGACTGATTTTATTTCCAAGATGATGGAACCACTTCGTGGCATTCGCTTCAGAACTGTTCCAAAAATTCGACAGGCAATAGACCGCACCATTCGCACCAACAACATAACAGGCTATGCTAACGGTGTACTACGCCCTCCACATAGCTGGCAACTTGCTCTAACCAACGTGTTCTACATGTAACGTTTTTGTATCGATTATGAATAAATAGTTGCCGAGTTACCGCTATTTAAGATCAAACTCTCGTCCATTGACCTCGAAACTCACCTGTACAGTGCACTTCGCCTGTGGAAAAATGGATAAATTTGTGTAAGCCTTGCGTTTGCGCGTTTCGTTATATGGTCCACTTGCGTTTCCGGTCCAGTCAAACACTGAGGTACATCACTTTAGCGCAGAAACGTATGGAGCGTGTGATCTGTCTGTAGTTTTGATCTTTGCACAGTTGTTTCAGTCTGCGAATATATTTTTTTTTTTTAATTTTTCTTGTAGAAAAACTTGAACGGATTCCTGTATGTACCTTGTGGACGACTCCACAGGCCGCGCGGGCGTAGCCGAGTTGTCTGTAGCGACACGTTGCGGATCGAGAGGCCTCACGCGTCGGAGGTTCGAATCCTCCCTCTGGACGGATATGTGTGTTGTCCTTAGGTTAGTTTAACTCAGTTTAAGTAGTTTGTAAGTCTAGAGACTTATGACCAAAGTAGTTTCAAATGTTTGTAAATCCATAGGACCAAACTGCGTGGTCAACAGTCCGTAGCTTACAAACTACTTAAACTAGAGCGCGCGCCACATAACTTGGCGGGTGGACTTTTTCTGCGCAAGTAGCTGTGTAGTGGTGGGGGAAGCTGCTGTTGCAGCGTAGCTGTACTGTGCGTCGGCTGCTGAGTGCCGCTTAGCTTTAAAGTTACGGCCGCATAAAAGCGCAAGGCAATGTCAAGCTGCGAGTCTTGAACACACACGGCTGTATAAAAATTGTAATGCAGAAAAACAACGCTCGTTTGATTGTTGGGAAAACTGTGGCGCATTTACGAGTATTTATGAGTCTCTTTCTCTAGTACCTATCATGTTTACATGGCAGGGCATAATTTTCTGAGCGGCACAGAAATTCATGTCATAGCTCAGTCGATTAACACGAAATATCTGTAAATTATATACACAGTTCTCCTTCGGAGATCAATCTAGCCATTATTAGTGAAAAACCACATTAGACGTTCTCGACAGAATACGAATTCAAAGTAAATTAATTGTGAAGATAAAAAAGTGATAAATTAGAAATTGACAAATTTTAGATTTTTCCGTTAATCATATCTTGAAATCTGGATTCTTCGAAGCAGTTGTTAAAATACGCTATCAATGACTTCAGTGACATATCACATGGAATGATAGAATAATTGGGTATGTTTGGCATTGTACAAGACAAGGAGAGTATCTAAAAACGTTACAAGCAACACATGTTCAGTCTTCGTAGACTGATGCCCATCAAGCAAGTGCTTACTGATTTCGTGATTTATTACTACCCGGTGACCGTGCTGTCTTGCAAGTTCATCTATCGCGTAAGTGCGGTATTTAGGCTTGTATGCATTTACAAGCATGAGCAATTTTGCCCTGGTTTCTGACGCACTGTGAGGAATTCCATTAGATTTTAGCCACGAAATAATTTCGTCCTTTCTGGTACTTGAAGTAGGAGCTCTGTTCACTTGCACAGAGTACAGACTTGTATTGTCCACAACGATAACAGAATTCTCGGCCAGGTATGGAAGCAGTTAACTTGTAAACCACTGACTGAAGACTGCGTAAGTCATTTCAGAATGGTAGTCTTCTGAATGCTTCGTATTTGATGACTTAATATAAATTTACTTTCAGATATGAATCTTGTTTCTGCGAAAACCAGTTGTCGCTCCGCACAGTACGATACGAACTCGATCGCGCGCAACGACTGACTGACGGCTATTGGCCAGAAGGTCACGTGGTGTGACGTACCCGTGCTTCTCCGCATCCAGACCTCACCCGCTAAGTTACGTGGCGCGCGCTATAAGGTAAACTAACCTAAGGACAACACACACACCCACGCCACAGGGAGGACTCGAACCTCGACATAGTAGTTTGCTCCCATATAATTATAAACATTTGAACGACTCCACTAGTGTTTATAGCCTTAACTGGTAATTTTTGCACCATAGAGACATTTCATTTGAATCATTGTCCAGTCGGTTTTGATACTTCTCTCTGCGGGAAAGTTTCAAAGTTGTTACAAGCGAAGCCAGTCACTGGTAGGTTCGCATAACTAATGCGGCGAACCCAGAGCGATACGGTAGGGTGTTTAGGTAAGCTGGCGACACTGTATCGGCTGTGGATGACCGGCAGCCGCTCTGCTGGTCACCCCGGATGGAGGGCGCGGGTATCGACCTGGCCAGCAGCTGTGTACAGCACCCCACCCCAGCACCAGCCACCTGCTGATGGGGCAGTGGGACGCGCTCCGTGTTTTGTCGGCGCGAGATTTCCCCAGCGAACTGGAAAACCGCTGGAAGCCGCTGACGTGCGACCGTGCCCTGGTAATTAAATAATACACGCCGCCACCCCCACCCTACCCTGTGTACAGCCCGGCTGCCTGCGCCAGGCTACCGGGCATCCACTGCGCGTCGCCGCCCTCCCACGAGTGCTGCTACTACACCGCCTGCACGGTGATTGGACAAGGCTGACCGTGCGTCACCCCCACTACATGCTCTGACTGATTACTTCAATCTGTGTCAAGGCGAAAAAACAAGAGAAAGAATGTCTAGAAGTTATTTAATAAATAATAAGCTGGTAAAATACTTTATTTAAGCGACCAACTTCGGTGAACAGACCATCCATTGTCAGGATCAAAAATGTTCTAATGTTTGTATAGCTTATGGGACTTAACTACGGGGTTATCAGTCTGTAAACTTACAAACTACTTATGAACTAGCTAACACTAAGGACGGCACAAATATCCATGCCTGAGGGGGGGATTCGAACCCCCGACCGTAGGGGCTGTGCAGAACGTGACTGGCGCGCCGCAGTCCCCTCCGCCATCGCGGCCGACTTGTCAGGATAGTAATAGTATAAATGATGAAGGTATTCGCCCGTAAAGCATTTAAATTTTAATTACTTTTTCCATACACGATTCAGCACATTTTATGCTATCATCAGTGCGATTGGTTTAGTTTTTGAAGGTGGAAGGTTTTGTATCCCATCCTCGTCGCCACTTTTGTATCCCAGCCTCGTCGCCACCTTTGTGTCTCGCTTCCGCCGGTTGTCTTAGGTGTCGGTAGCCTAGTGGAGAGAGACCGACACAGGAGGTAGGATGCACGCGTGTGCCATTGGGACAGTAGAAACTAGAACACTAGGCTAAATTAGAACAAGATATATATTTCAGGGAGTCTTGGTAATACTTAACTTTTACATAGTTCCTTATTGCAGAATGCTGATACATAGTTTAGGGAGAGGCCTGCCTACTAATGAATCCTAGTGCCTATCCGATAGCCAAGTCTTAACTGGTACCTATCTGATTCCCAAGTCAACGATGTAGTCCAGTGGTGGCCACGAGCTGAGTTGCAGCAGAGGGCGCTCGTGGCTGACGTCGTAAGAATGCCGCGCCGTGCGTGCATGGCGGCGCGCGGCGTAAGTACGTGGCGCGCACTTCATACTTGTGCGAAACCACAGAAGGAAACTTATGGTCTTAAGTCCCGTCGACAGCGTGGTCATTAAGAGACGGAGCTTACGCCTTGATTTTCGGGGAAGGATGTGGCTGGAAATCGGCCGTGTCCTTTGAATGGAACCACCCCGGCATTTGCGTGAAGTGATCTAGGGAAATCACAGAAAACATAAATCACGATGTCCGGAAGTGGATATGAACCATCATCCTCCCGAATGCGAGTCCAGTATGTTACCACTGCGCCACCGCGCTCGGTTTTTATTTTCGTTGTTTACATTAGGCAACGTATAGAATCACTGAGTAAACAGCCTACTTATTACTTGTTGTTGTAGTAATAGTTTCTTACAACCTTTTTCTTTTAGTTTCTGATTCTTCTTGTTTTTTCGTAGTGTGTTCGTTATTTATTTTCCACGTTTTCTTCGTGGTGTACATTACGCCAGTATTAATATTCGGCGCATACACAGCAATGTATAGACAGCATTATATTAGGCTAAAATTTATTGGACAGTAGCTTGGAATGTGGAGATCTGGTGTACCAATCTGGACTGTACTGCCTTCCAACGGTGACTTCTCAGTAGCCCCTTACACCTGAATTAACAGAAAATGGTTTTGGAAAGAACATTATTTAAATTGTGCCAAACCAGTCGACAAAATTACGTGATACTTCCATTATTGTCTAATTACAACCACACATTGTAGTAGTTTTACTAATACAGCTTCTGTGTTGTCTAACAAGGAGACCGCATGGGTATATTTTACAATTTCATTATATTTATTGTAAATGAAATTCAGAACTTAAATAACAATCAGCGTACGTCATTTGACGCAACTGTCAAAAATTCTCGAGAAAATCGAGTTTGAAGTTTTACAAAGTAGACGTAAATAGGAATAAGAAAAACAGTAGTTGTAGCTCAGGTGGTAGCGTTCTGGTCTCAAAACTACAAGTCGCTGGTTCGAATCCCACTGTATATATTTATTTCTTTTTTCATTTTCCAATTCAGTTACTTAAAATATTTTTGGTACTCTAATGCCACGTATTGTGTCAGTTATTGTTTATGTGTATGTAAACGAGCTGAAAACCTTGTCACGTAAAACGATGGTTGAGTGGATTAGCTGCTTGGAAAGCCAATAGTAGCTATGGAGATGACTTTCCAAAAACAATGTCGTAGCTCTTCTCAATTAAAAAATTATAGACTATCGTCAACTAATAGTAAAGCCAAAACGTTAAAAAATCTAACTTACTTTTTTTTTAAAATTGAAAACATCATGTTTAACAACCTTCTATAAAATATAGAAAGTTACGAATGAACGAAAACACGTACATTTTTCGTAAAAATTACCATTTGATATCAAAATTGTGTAATTATTCGAACACAAAGGAAAAAAATAATAAATCTCTCACGACATAATTCGAACCACCGACTCTAGGATTGTCAAGGCAGTACTCTACCCTATGAGCTACACCGGCAAATGCTGAGACACTCTTAGTTATTGGTACTTACGGGTACTTCCAAAACTTTAAATTCGATTTTCTTGAGAATTTTTGAGAGTTGTGTCAAATGGCTTTGGCTGATTGTTATGTAAGTTCTAAATTTCACGTGCCATAAATGTAAAAATATTCTAAAATCCGATATTCATGTGGTCTCCTTGTAAGACAGAAGTCTAGTTGACTTCAGTCAAGTATACAATACCCTAGATACAAAGTCAGTTTACCATTTTCTTTTTCTTTTCAGGTAAGCGATCCAGTAGTTTGAAGGAGAGGCGCTTTCTACTGCAGTGAGCGCGATGTAAGTTCCACATTTTAATACACACACTAACAAGCCCTATGTCTCAATAGGTCTCACAAGTATTTACGAGGGGTATTTACATGAAAAGGTACAAATCGCTTGAAATTTGAATATGCCGCTTTGGGACACGTAGTGCGACATATAGGGTCACGAAGCAAGCGACGTCACCTCCCCCTAAAAAATGCAAGGCTGTGTCCTCAGCAGGCAAGGTGATGCTGAAATGTTCCACAGGTGTATTTCAATGTATGTTAAACACTATAAACGACACTTCATTTAACTTCACTGCAAAAGTCTCAAAAATATTCCTAAGTTAACACAGTGTAACGGAATAGTCTACCAGGTTCAATTTCTACACAGATCACTACGTCCTTGAGAAGACAGACATTTATTTGGTCTGAGAACAGTCAGAATCAAAGTTCTAAGCTTATGCAAAATGAATTAACTTATAGTTCCTCATCAGTGCTTGGTACAACAAAGTTATAAGGTCCCGCATATTTCATAAATTTCACATCACAGCTTATTTCGAATTTGTAGTAAAATATATAATGATCCGTCAAAGTTGACTCGTCAAGTGCAGTGGCAACAAACTGCAACACTCAGACCATATACTTCAAAGTGCTGCTGCTTACATACTCCTTCCATAAGTTCGACTCCACCTCTAATTTCCCTGACATCTGCTGCCTGGTTTTTAAATACCATTCAATAGGGCGACTAAGTCACATTTCGTCACCTCAAGTGACGTCCTTTTTTCTTTTAAATGTCTGATTTAATAATATTTTTGTTTTTTACATATCAGAAAGACATACAATTACAGTATTAACTACGAGGCGCGTCCAGAAAGTAAGTTCTGTTTGGTAATAAAATGAAATTGTACACAGATACAGAAGAAATTTATATTGCACAAAATTCTACAACTCTTAAACTACTTTTCCACATAACTGCCGAAATTTTGTAGGCATTTGTCATAGCGTGGCACTAGGTTTTGTATACCTTCTTCATAGAAATCTGCCGCCTGTTGTTTGGTAACAATTCCATGCATAAGTGATCGTGAAATTTGGGGAAGTCCATAGCGAGAGCACTAATTGTAAACGTACGGTTTTCCTGGATCTTGTCATCAATCGCGTGAACCAGTTCTTCTGTAACCAAAGGTGGACGCCCACTTCGTTGTTCATCGCGCACATCACTACGCCCGCCATTGAACTGTCGGACCCATCTTCTCACCATCGAATCACTCATCGCATTTGGTCCGTAAACATCGCAAATTTGGCGATAAATTTCATTTGGTTTCACTTTCCTCGCATTCACAATCCGAATCACCGACCTGATTTCACAGGCGGTTGGATTTTCAATCAACGCCGACATTTCAAACAAGCACAACAAAGCGTATGTAACTGACAGCGATCTCCAAATGGCGCACGTTCTTCTCCTTGATACACATCGTCTACAGCGCATGTGCGGAACTGAAATCGCAGCGCTGCAGCGGAGATAAATTGAAATAGAACTTAGTGTCTTCGACGCGCCTCGTACTTCCATCGTCAGTTCCTATATACCAAGACTGCAAGGTATCCCGAACGAATTACGTTTAATGGTGGTTGGCCAATACTGCGAACTACGTACGTACAAAACTGAACTTCTAAGAACCGAACAATGTGGTGACTACAACCACCGAGGTAAGCCTTAGAAAACATTAATATGCGCAACGGACACGTCCGGGATATGGGGAAAACACAAACATTAAAATTTATGGCCCTGTCAAAAGTACTCCCTAAGGGTACAACGAAACTGATTAACTTGAATAATGAAAGGGGGAAACACCATGACTGCGACACATATAAATAAAAATAGACTTGCCTCGTATATTCTTACTACAAAACTGGAAACAGCAAGCATTTCGCACTACTGCCTATTACAGGCTTTTATACAAAATAAAATCAAAAGTAACAGTTACAATCGCAGGTATTCTTTCTATATCTTTCTATATTCTTTCTATATCTATATCTAAGTTCTTTGACACAGCATCAAAACAAACGTCATTCATGTACATGAATTGCCTGTAATATCGGAATATACAGCTGCACTTAACCTTTATGTCAAAACCAAGCAAATAACTTTGCTAGTGTGTTGGTTTAAAGGTAACGTCAAAACACGCGAATCTTGCAATAGACTTGCGTGTCGCTCTTTAATATCGGAGTATGAATCGTAACAATGCTAACCGTCTCTCTCGAAGTCCTAGGTTCGATAATCATCCAATTCCTCGAGCACGGAAAAACAATTTACAGTGACGTGTTCTGCGAGACACTCCGTAGCCTACCCATCAAAAGCAAACGACCTGGGCTGCTCACGGAAGGAGTTATCCTGCTCCATGATAACGAGCATCCAAACTCCTCCAGGGTCACACAACGCGTTCTGCAAAGTTGAAGTGGGAGCAGCTTAAGCATCCGCTCCACAGCCCGGACATGTTGCCCTGTGACTTCCATCTGTTTGGTCCGCTAAAATAAATAGATGGAAACGCTTCAAGTAGGACGACGAACTGAAGGAAACATGCATTCTGAGAACAGGTAATCCTTCTGGGCGTTAAACAGAGGGGTAGTTGTGCTCGAACCCCTGGTGATTACTTTTGAATAAAGACTTCAGTTATACCCACAGCGTCGTTTCGTACGTTTTCAGTTGAACATCCCTCATACAACTATAATTATCAGAAAAAGTTATTGTTCCTTTACATGTAATTTGGCTTACCGCTATTGGTTGAATATTAAAAAGAAAAAAAAAATTATCGGAATTCTAACTCATTAGTCGTACCTGTACAAAATCGTTTCATACATAAAGAGTTACAGTAGTTGTAAGTGATACTGGAAATATATATCTTATGCTTAGACAATATAGGTGTAACGTGTGGTAAATGCAGATAGCTCATTTCTTACAATTACAACAGTTTTCTTTGTTAATCTAAGTAATGCCAAAACGCTGCTTTACTTTATAGATATGTAAAACTGTTTATGAATATAACAATAGGCCTATTTCGGCACTGAGGCCATCATCAGGCTATCTGCGGACAAATATTTAAGGTTAAAATGAGTAAAATAAAGATACTTACAATTTCGATACATTTTTCGTGACATATTATTCCAGACTTACGTCCGTGTTGCATCGTGGACGTATAATTTATTATAATAACTGCATATAATTGCAGTATAAACACTGCAGATGGCCACAGTGCCAAAATAGGCCTATTGATATATTAATAAACAGTTTTTAACATCTATAAAGTAAAGTAGCATTTTGGCATTACTTAGATTAACAATATGTCCTTAAGAGACATACACAATGCTGCAGTCCCAAATGAAATGAAAACAACAGTTTTCAATCACGCAACTTATATAGTCCAACTTCGATGACAGATACGATTACATAATAGGACAGCGTCAGTCATCCGTTTTATCTGCTTATTGCAAGTAGATTTCTTCAGTGTATTATATTGAACTCGTGATGACTTATGGCATACAAAGTAGCACATTGTACCACTTCACTTGACATGTAACTGCACATGGATTACAAACGGTGATTTGTTCTTTTAATATACCTTGACAGCTTGCTGGATTTGAGGGTTTTAGGGGGACTAAACTACTATGGCCATCAGTCTCCACCTTGACACCATTTAGTGTCCATAGCAAAGTGAATTGATCAATTTCAGGAATAATTATTCAGGGGTAGATAATTTCTTACCGCAAAATTGATTAATAAGTTAAACAATGTCATTAGTACGTCGTGTTAAATGTTATTTTCGAGCACCAAGTTCACCGCATCTTTTATCACGTTCATTAACACAATACAATAAAGATCTCAATAATTTTGTTAGAAAAGCTTTGACCAATAACATTGATTGTGTCTACTAAATTCGCGCTACTTCCAATTTATGCATCACTAATACTGCGAAGGAAAGGAAAATGCTAACAAAGAGCGCCCTAAGAGACTTTTTTGTTTCAAAAGTTACGCGTCATACGACATCCACAAGTTTGGAACGCAAATGAATCCCAGAACTTGCCGAATCATTCTTTGTCGATGCTTTCACGTTGGCTTTTAGAAATTATGTAGAATTACGAGATGTACGTTAACACTGCTGGTAAGGTTGATGCTGTAAATTACTGACACGTTTCATATATAATAAATTTTCTAAATGCAAATTATGTGTAATGGTTAGCACTTTCACTATGATGATCTACCATGCGGTGTAAGGAACCGTCTATGGTTCACATAAATACGTTGCAAAGCCGTTCTCGCACACAGGAAAATCCCTGTCGGAAAGAGTGCGAAAGCCGCCTTTCGCAATCAGCGTTTTTCGCGACTGTCTTTGCCGCTGCCGTATTTTTCACGTCTGCTCCGGGAGCAGTGGGGTGGAAATCTATTTTCTGCCTGGCCGCCGTGGCCGCGAAGAGGCTTTTGTGAAAGGAAAATGCTGTTTTATATACGAATGAAGCATTTTCGCCCGCCACTGCGGCAAATTCGGTTCCTTCTGTTGTCGTCGGTTTCTAAGAAGTTTTATTTGGTTCACAATAAAATTCGCAACGAGTAAGCCTCCGGATTTCCGTGGAGATATGCGATTCGTGGCCAGGTAGCGCACCGCCTTCGTTGACCGTTCGGCAGAAGGGGAAAATTTTTCTTAATATCAGGCGACTTATTGTTCTTCAAAGCCACGAAAATAAGGGCACGCGCAAACTTCTCATATTCCACAGCCGCTCGCCTTAGTACAAACAGTATGAAGTTTATTTTAAAATCTTGAGGAAGCCTTGTGTAAACAAAAAAGAAAAGAAACACAACATTCCGCGCGGAAAGTTTTTAATACGGAACTTAACTTTACTAACCGTGATGCTGTAATCTCAATATTAGAACCGCAAAGTTCCATTTGCGATGCGTAGAGGTGGATTTTCCACCAGGGAAGCGAAATGTAGCTGGAAGGAAGTTTTTTGCCGGCGGGAGTGTTGATAGTGATGATGCAAGTGAGTGTTCGTTACACTCCCTACGAATTAGTCCGTGATGTATTAGAACACAAACTGAAACGAAACAGTTCCAGAAAATCGATTTAGAACACATTGTTATCTTGACTCAGGCATCCGCTTACATGGAAGAACAAACATCACTGTCATTCGTGACAAAATAGATGAAAGGCAAAATTCAGCTTAGCCACCCGCTTACCCGTAACGACAAACACCACTGTTTGTCGTGAAGAAACATCTCCTATGCATGGTTTCGTGCAATCCAGATCGTACGACGTCAAAGATGGACCCGGTCAGCGGTAATCCCGTTTCTGGAAATAGCTTCTGAGTTGATAGTTATCTTTAACCTTACGTCACGTACCGCACCCCTTCCTAGTGTCTGCTAAGCATATCAGAGACTGATTCAATTTGTTTTTCTGTGTCAAAAATGTTCTCTTCCTGTATGAAAACAATGACAATTGCAGTGTTGCGCTTCATTATTTTGCCAAAACTCTGGAAAGTCAACACGCATCCGACGGCACTGATTTACCCTCTTTAGCTTTAAGCGTAAGCAATTATGAGGTCACAAATGCACAGTTAGCCTGATTTGTCAAAATGGATTACGCTTCGAGGTACTAAGGTACCAGTTTATGAGCCTGGTTATGGTGGAATTTGGTGTTAACTTATTTTCGAAGATCTTACGGTTATGCAGCCAGGTATCAAATTCGACGTCGGCCGATATTTCGCCAGGAGACCATCCTGCCAGTTTCAAGGTGAAACTTCATTGAGGAAGCAATGTGCAACGATCTTTAAAACCTCTCTCATCAATGAGTAAACAGTAAAGAAAACATACAACGATTAGGCAGCCACAAAGCACAGACAAGACCGAAAATGAAAACGACCAGGATATCGATAATAAACGTCAGTTCTCAACGAATGAGATCATATTAGTTATGTCGCTCTGTTTTTTCCAAATGAGAGAGCAGAATCCCAAGCGAAAATTAAGCAAAATCCTCCATCCCTATTCATAAGGTAGCCAGGTGGTTTTATTTCAATTTCTTCCTTGATTACACAGTCCCAGTAGCTGGAAGTTTAAGCCAAAATTCCCTTTTCTTGTATTTCAAAGGGTGACCTGTGTCAAGACAGTGTTTGGCCCCAGCAGATTTGTTTGGCTGTTGTAAACGTGTGTGACGTTTATGTTCAATACAACGGTCCTCAACAGTCCGAATAGTTTCACCAACGTATGACGTGCCACAGCTGCATGGGATACGTTAGACAGCCGGCTTGCGCAAACCGAGATCATCCTAAATGATAATTGGACAAACTTTACGGGTCAGAAATGACGAGAGCCATATGCACTAAGGCTCGAAGAACACCTTCACGTTGAAATTGGTGGAGACAACTATCAGCTTCCAGATACAAATCAGTATGAGTTAGCTTTATATAAATAGCATGTCCCAACGTACCATCTGCCTTCCTCCTGACCAACACATCACATCCACTTCCATTGTGAAACGGATATTGGGGTGAATTGAATTTAAATGTTCCAAAATAATTCAAGTTCTTGAAGAATTTATAACACATCACATTATTTCCATCGAAATAAAAGTTAGTTTGCGAATCAGTGCCTCTAATTTCCTCAGGCTAAATCTGCTTATCCCAAATATGGATTTTATGGCGTGTAAATAATGTATTTTCTATTTTCAGTTGCTTTTATCTGATACTTCAAAACTATGTAGTAAACATGATAAACAATTACTTTCTAAAACTATTCTAACGTGAAATAAGAGTTTCATAACTGCTTTCACGATTTCTACAATCGTACTGACAGTTATAAACATTTATAGACACAATGTTACGTACGTAACCAATTTTAATATGGTATGGAGTAGTTCAATACTGGCTTCCCTTTCTTACATATCGCCACATTAGCTGCCTGACCAAGTATTAACGCATGGAGCAGTAGGGCTCCCTGCTTGTCTGGACAGAGTCGACCTTTCTCGAGTTGACCGCACAGTTGACCAGCCTGAGTGTCGCCGCAGTCGCTGGACTGTTGGCCTGGGTGGGGGGGGGGGGGGGGCAAGGCGGCGCTGCATGGCCGGCTAGTGATTAAATAACGACCGCTCCGCGGCTACCAGTGAGTCGCCCGACACCGACCGGGCAGCCACTGTGCTCACGGAACTCCAGTGTCGCCAACTTCCCGACCTAACGCCGCTCTCAGTGTAGGTCGTGTCTCCAGTCTGAGAGGTGGTCAGCGAAATTGTGACATTGTGAATGTATCTCTGGTAATTGTTCTCATCAAGAGGCTAGCCTCCTGTGTTAAGAATATGGTTATTATAATATTCAAAACGCATTTTTGTCGTTTTTCTTAAAATAAATAAATAAAGACATGTAACTATTTGCAAACTGAGGCTTAAAATCATCAAATCTGAAGATTAAGTATGTTCTTGTTTTAGTCTTCAGTCGGCAGACTGGTTTCATGCAGCCCTGTTCTTTGCAAGCCTCTTCATCTGACAATACGTACGGCAACCTACATCCTTCAGAAACGCTTTTCTTCCCATAGACATTCTGCACTTTATACCTCCTTTACTTCGGCCATCAGAAGTTATCTTGCTACCCAAATAACAATACTCATCTACTACGGTCTGCACGGCCACTACGTGTGGGGGTTTCAATCCCCCCTCGGGAATGGATATTTGTGCCGTCCTTAGTAGTACCTAGTTCATAAGTAGTCTGAAAGTTTAGGGACTGATGACCCCGTAGTTAAGTCCTATAAGCTCTACAAATATTCGAACATTTGATTCATCTAGTACTTTTATCGTCTTATTACCTAATAAAATTCCTTCACTAACGGCGGTTTTTCTGACACTACATTCCATTACCCTTGTTTTACCTTTGTTAATGTTCATCTTATACTTTCCTTTCAAGACACTATCCATTCCGTTTAATTGCCCTTCCAGGTCCTTTGCTGTCTCTGGCACAATTACTATGTCGTCAGGAAAGCGCAAGGTTTTTATTCCATGGACTTAAATTGCCCCTCCCAATGTCTATTTGTATTCCATCACAGCTTTCTCAAATGTACACATTGAACAACATTGAGGGAAGGTTACAAACCTGTCTTATTTCCGTCCCTTTCAGGCTCTTCGACTCTCATAATTACGATTTGGTTTTTGTACAAGTTGAGTGTATTCCACATATGGTAAAAACATAGTTTTCCCTTTCCTTAATCTAAGATAAGTCTTAATATGAGTATTTCCTCGCGTGTTCCTACATTTCTCCTAAATCCCAAGGGCTCATTGCACCAGTTTTTCCATTCTTCTGTAAATAATTCGTGTTAGTATTTTGCAACCATGACTTATTAAACTGATAGTTCTGTAATTTTCACAGTTGTCTGCACTTCCTTTCTTAGGAATTGAAATCAACATATTCTTCTTGAAGTCTGAGGGTATTTCCCCTTTCTCATACATTTTGCACACAAGGTAAAACATTTTTTTTTTTTCAAATTCAAATGTTCAAATGTCTGTTAAGCTTATGGGACTTAACTACGGGGTCATCATTCCCTAAACTTACAAACTACTTATGAACTACTTACGAACTAGGACGGCACAAATATCCATGCCCGAGGGGGAATTCGAACCCCCGACCGTAGTGGCCGTGCTGACCGTGACTGGAGCGCCTCAGTCACCTCGGCCACCGCGGCCGGCACACTTTTTTTTTTTTTTTTTTTCATGACTGACTCTCCTAACGGTAATAGCAGTTCAGACGAAACATCATCTACTCCAGAGCCTTGTTTCTACTCAAATATTTTAGTGCTCAGTCAAATTCTTCTCGCAGTATAGTATCTCCTACCTCGTATTCCTGTACTTCATCTTCCATTTCTAGAATTCTATCTCTCCCTTCTTTCCTTAGTACTAGTTTTCCATTTGTGTTCTTGATATTCATACCCCTCATTTTCTTGTCTCCAAATGTCTCTTTTATTTTCCTGTAGGCGGTATCTCTCTTTCCCCTAGTTACACATTTTTCTACGATTTTGCATTTCTCCTCAGGCCACTCTCACTTAGCCAGCAAGCCTGCACTTCCTGTCAACCTCATTTTTCAGACGTCTGCACTCCCTTTTGCCTGCTTCACTTGATGCATTTTTATGTTTTTATGCTCCTTCTAAAACTCTCAACCACCTGTGGTTCTTTCAATTGGTCCAAATTCCATCTCCTTAATTTTCTACTGCTTTTGAAGTCTCTTAAATTTTATCCTACAGCTCATAACCAATACGTTATGATCAGAGTATATATATGCCCCTGGATATATCTTACAGTTTAAAACCAGGATGCTAAACCTTTGCCTTACCATTATATACTCCAAAACCTTCCAATGTCGTCTAGTCCCTTCCAAGTGTACAACCGTCTGTCATGATGATTAAACCAAGTGTTTGTGATGATTAAATCGTGCTCTGCACAAAATTCTACCAGACGATCTCCTCTTTCATTCCTTTTCCCCAGTCCATATTCACCTACAACATTTACTTCACTTCCTTTTCCTTCCCCAGTTCCAGTCCCCAGACACAATTATGATTTCTTCTGCTTTAACGGGCTGAATATTTTATCTCCTCATATATTTCTTCGATCGCCTCATCGTCGGCAGAGCTAGTTGGCATATAAACTTGTACTACTGTGGTCGGTGTTGGCTTCGTGTCTATATTTGCTACGATAATGCATTCACTGTGCTGTTCACAATAATATACCCGAAGTCCTATTTTCTTATTCTTTATCAGCTCTACTCCTACGTTAGCACCAACTAATTTTGTATTTATAATATCGTACTCACATGACCCAAAACCCTGTTCATCTTGCCACGGATCTTCACTAATCTCCCCCATATCTAACTTCAATCAACCTATTTCTCTTTTGAAATTTTGTAACTTACCTACCCGATTGTGATACAGAACATTCCACGCTCCGATCCATAGAATGCCTTTTTTTCTTTTGTTTTCGTGATGACGACATCCTCCTGAGTACTCCCCGCCCGGAGATCCGAATGAGGGACTAATTTTACCTCTGGAATATTGTACCCGAGATGATGCCATCATCATATATTCATACAGTAGAGCAGCATGTCCTTGGGAAGATTAACGACTGTAGTTTCCCCTTGCTTTCAGCCGTACGCAGTAACTGCATGCTAAAGCCATGTTCGCTAATGTTACAATGCCAGCTCAGTCAATCGTCCAGACTCTTGCCCCCGTAACTACTGAAAGGGCTGCTGGCCCTCTTCAGGAACCACACGTTTGTCTGGCCTCTCCACAGATACCCCTCCGCTGTGGTTGCATCTGCGATACGGCTGTCGGTATCGTTGAAGCACGGAAGCCACCCCACCTCGGCAATGTCTGTGGTTCATATATATTATTAGAATGTACGTTAACCCAAATTCAGAAAGAAAAAACAAAGACCTTGACAGAGTAGAGATACGAAGTTAACATTACTGGATCAAAAGTGCAGAATATGTGATAATTACTCTGAAAAGTGTGAATGATTCAGTCATTGTTTTTCCTTTATACCTGAATATTATCTGTGAAGGACCTATAGTAGTCTTTACTTGGTTTCCATGTATGAATGTATGTAGTAATAATTGCTTTTCAGTTTTAATTTGCCATACATCAATTTTGGGTTACAGCACCATATACTAGCATTAACTGAACTAAATAATTTAGAACGGTAAAACAAAGCTATATTTTCAGTCAAGGAAATGTTGAAATCAGAAAGGATTGTTAATCTCTTGAGGGAGCTAGTGGTTCTCTACTAAGAATATATGCATGAATTGAAAATCCACTACTTTATTTCCAAACATATGGTGGAAAGTATAAATAATTTTCTAATGTACGTTATTTATTGGATGTGGTTATTTTTGCAATTTTTGTACTCTAAAAACAATTTGTAAATGAATGTGATGAATTTTTATGTAATTATTACATATTTTTCTAGTTGATATACATATAAATGGCCTACCTGTGCCTTAATTTTCATTATATTACAAAATCATGGCTGGTTTTTACTTTTGTAAAGTGATTTGTCAATATACATGCACAAACCACTTTATGCAAGTGTGTTGTTGAACGTGCCCCCCCTCCATTTTTTTCTTTCTTGGGGTGACATTGCAGGAATAAATTCGAACATTTATAATTAGAATGGAATCACTGTAATACTTATTCATTCTGTAATATCTACTTAAGTGATTATTGCGTCATATGAACAGAATATTTTTTGGTGATGATATTATTGTTTTTACTCATAATAATATGTATCAATTTTTCGTAATTGTGTGTACGTATTTGCAGACGACTGTCGTTCTTGAGGGTCGAAGATTAGCTAATGTGAACAAAAACAGTTTGTTTTTGGCTGAAGCTATGCTGACGTCCCCCAACACAAGGAAGCCGAAGTTATGTGTGTGTTAGATTTTTCCTTATTTTATGTGCGAACCATTAGTTTCTTGGCAGAAAAAACTCATTTACAACTTTCCAGTAGGAATGGGAATGTATTTTATAAAGGTTGAAAATAGAAACATTCCGAAAGTTGATGCGTTCATGGAATATTCATCAAAAACAACACCGATTGTTTGCGGACCGGCAATAAGAATGTTGAAAACAGCGTTTAAAGTAAAATATACTTACATTTAAAGCTAGATGTCGCTCGTTTGTGCCAGTAAGACTAAATCTAGTGTAATTATGCTACCTATTCTACACCATTTTACACCAATGAAGCCTGTATCTTGAATTCAGTCTTGGAATTTTCTACCAAAAGCATTTCCAGCCTAACTAGAAAATGATGGAATTGGCCACTGCAGATATTGTACGGTAAGTGGACACCTATTTAGTTACAGCTGAGAATTGGATTATTTCTTATGTAAACGTAAATAAATATTGTGCGCAAGTCACTATCTACGTGTAATCAAATTATGCGCTTCCTTCCTGCTGATTGGCAACAAAGGAACTTGTGAGATGAAATCTAAACTTGGAAGTCTAAAGAATGTTGAAAATAAGAGGAGAAATATTTGGCTCAGACACCAAAATTTAATATTTTGCAATGAAAACGATGGTCAAAGTTTTTACATCCACGATAGTTACATGGTAAAACATCGGATAACGCATTAGGCTGCTGCGTTCCGTGTTCTCATATAACCGTACGTTACTTTCTCTCTTCTCTCTTTTGGTGGCGTCGAATAATATGATAATGTGAAACAGAATAATTGAAGAAATTAGTAGGTATTTCAACATACCGAAAAGGAAAAAACAAGAGTTGCATTCAGCAGATGCATTCCTGAAGCCCAAATGTTTGATGTATTTCTCGCACATTGAAAAACTACTGAATCACTGACGTAAATATTAAAATGGACAATTAACATGTAGTTTGTATTTTCACCAACTACACTAGGAAACGACTTTGAAAACAAATCGTTGGCGTGTAATATCGTCAATAACTATTTCACAAATGTAAAAATTAACTCACTAACTAATACAGTTGCATTTGCAACAATGTTACTGAAATAATAGAATAATGATAATCATACAGAGTGTATACACACATCAAAATGACCTATGTTACTGAAATAACAGAATAATGATAATCATACAGAGTGTATACACACATCAAAATGACCCTCACAGACATAAACGCACGTAGTGACCACCATCCATTCGGATAACTACGAGCTACTTTCAACCGAATATTACACGAAAAAGCACCTTTTCCAGTGTTTCCATCCATGTATTTGTACAGTGCGCTACAAAAAAATATTTCTAGACTATTTTCTGAAACGCGAATCCACATACAATATATAACAATAGCAGAAACAATATCGTGTGAGTTGAGTTCGGAGGCATCACATGACTGAAATGTAGCGTTTTGGTGGGCTTTTTATTTTCATTTCGTTATTAGCTTTTGCTTTTAGATACCGCAGTTCATGAGGAAAAAATAGTATTTTGCCAGCATTAGATGTTGTAATTAGCCATTAAAGACAAATGCCAAGAAACTGTAAAATGGCGACATAAACAGTGCCAGTTAAAAACAAAAAGCGCACTAAACATCATAAAAACATAATGCCACGCCACAAATAATGAAGCAGCAACACCATAACTCGAATATGACATGCTGTGAAAACTTGTCATTCCTCACTCAAAGCAGATACAAATCCTGCGAATGACATAATAAGCCAAAAGTCCACGGAAGTGCCGAAACATGTTTGATTGTCAAAACAAAACAAGGTGTCTTGCATAAGGCGTATTTAACGACACATCTAAGTACAATACCCTGTTACCTAAACAAAGTTGAAGTGTATTATGAAAAACGATATTAATAGCTCAAAATGTTCAAATGTTTGTTAAGCTTATAGGACTTAACTACGAGGTCATCAGTCCCTAAACTTACAAACTACTTATGAACTAGCTAATACTACGGACGGCACAAATATCCATGCCCGAGGGGGGATTGGAACCTCCGACCGTAGTGGCCGTGCAGGATATTAATAGCTGTGAGTTTATGTACCCTCTACATTTCAACAACTCAAAGGCATGAACAAATTAATATGAATAAGATGCAGTGTACTACATCTTGTTGCATGTTGGAACTACTGCGCACTTGTTAACACTGAGACGCGACCGCAGTGAACAGTTGACGTACGAAGCCTTGGACGTTACCTTGCAGTGTACTATACTTTTCGTTCTGCGACTGTTAATAGAAATTAACAGTAAACTACGACATTTCTCAGATTTCTAAAGATGTCAACTCGATGGTTCCAGTTAGTTGGAGCATTTGTAAGGAAAGGGGCGGCCCTGTTTAACGTTCCACTAGCGGCAGCATCCTCGGTAATGACAGCGTACACAGAAGAAAGCAGAACGCTACTGGAGAAGAGGAATAGTGGAGTAAAGTCGAATTTAACTAGCAACGAACGAAGAGGCTTCAAACGTTTGTAGGCAGACAAAATAAGATTACCACGCAAAAGAGATTGCAGAAATGCACACTGTACTGGTAAAAAAGAGCATGCCTGGAAGATTCATTGAAGGACTGCTTTTGCTAGAACCATTGTCATGGTTCACATGGTACGAAAAGAAATCCGTTAAACTATGTTTACAAGATAAATCAAAAGTGAAGGCCGTAAACTCCACTAAATGCCTAGGAATTGCTATTACTTCAGACTTAAACTGGAAAGAACACGTAGATAATGATGCGGGAAAAGCGAACCAGAGACTGCGTTTTATTTGCAAATCCTTAAAAGATGCAACAGAACTACTAAAGAGACGGCATACACCAACCTTGTCCCTTTTTTGGAGTATTGCTGCCCAGTGTGGGATCCGTATCAGGTCGGTTTGACAAAGGACATCGAAAGAGTCGAAATAAGGGCAGCTCGTTTCGTATTGTCGCGGTACATGGGACACACCATTACGGAAATGATACAGGATCTGGGATTGGAATCGTTACAACAACTGCGCTTATCGTTGCGGCGTGGGCTACTTACGAAACCCCAATCGCCAACATTCTCCTCCGAATGCGAAAATATAGACTCCCACTTTCACAGGTAGAAAAGACCATCAGAATAAAATACGATAAATCAGAGCTCGAACGGAGAGATTCAGGTGTTCTTTCTTCCCGCGCGCTATTCGAGAATGGAATGTAAGATAAATAGTATAAAGGTTGAAACTTCCCGACAGATTAAAATTGTGTGCCGGAACCGGGACCTGAATCTGGGACATTTGCCTTCCGCGGGCAAGCGCTCTACCACTGAGCTACCCCGACACGACTCACGGCACCGTCCCACAACTTCACTTCTGCCAGTACCTCGCCTCCTACTTTCCAAACTTCACATAAGTTCTCTTGCGAAACTTGCAAGACTAGCACTCCGGTAACCTTCCCAGGTTCGAGTTCCGGTTCCGGCACACAATTTTAATCTGCCAGGAAGTTTCATATCAGCGCACACTCCCCTGCAGAGTGAAAGTTTCATTCTGGGAACATCCCTTAGGCTGTGGCTAAGCCATGTCTCCACCATATCCTTTCTTCCAGGGGTGCTAATCTTGCAAGTTTCGCAGGATAACTTCTGTGAAGTTTGGAAAGTAGGAGGCAAGGTACAGGTGGAAGTAAAGTTGTGAGGCGGCATCGTGAGTCGGGTCGGGATAGCACAGTCGGTAGTGCGCTTGCCCGCGAAAGGCAAAGGTCCCACGTTCGAGTCCCGGCTCCGGCACACAATTTTAATCTGCCAGGAAGTTTCATATCAGCGCACACTCCGCTGCAAAGTGAAAGTTTCATTCCAGTATAAAGGTTGTTCGATGAACCCTCTGCCAGGCACTTAAATGTGATTTGAAGAGGATCCTATGTAGACGTAGATGGAAACTAGCGCATAACTGGTACGGAGCTGATGACACGATTATAAGCCGGGATATTTTATGGCTGCAAGAGTATGGTATGGTCCGATGAGTCATCGTTTCCATTGCTTGTATGTCTTATTGTACAGTACTGTCAACCCTGGGTACTTCATAAAAAAAGGGATTCATATCAGTGTGTAATGTTATTGTGCTGTTTGTACAAAAAATGTTCCAATGTTTGTAAATGGGATAGACGTAACTGCTGCTGTTATCAGTCCCTAAGTTTATAAACTAATTTAACTTATACTGGGGACAAAACGGACACCTGTGCCGTAGGAAGGACTCGAATCTCCGACGGCAAGCAACCGCGCGCTCCGCAGCAAGGTGCCTTTTTTAGCACTCGTCTATTCCATTGCGGCTCTGTCTGTATATACAGATGGTGTAATATATTGTATCTCTTTTACTGATTATTAGTAATGAAAATCTACTATACGACATAAATTACCGATATGATACTCTGCCATGTTTCAGCAAATGGACGTAGCCCGCTAGCTCATGCCCTCTGTGTTGAAAAACGTCCGCAGCGCAGAGTTCCCTTTGATAAACTGTTGCCAAACGTTTCCAGCGTTTTAGAAAAGCGGGTAGCATAGCAGCTCAGGATACTGACAAGCCTTAAACGGAACGCAAGGGGAAAAATGATGATCAATGTGTGACGACTAGCAGCAGCAGAAAGCATCTGGGCCGCAGCGGAGCGATCGAGCGCATTGAGGCGCTATGCTATGATGTGCGAGCCCGTTTCTCGTTGGGGGTTCGAATCCTACCTATGGCATGGATGTTTGTGCCGTCCTTAGTATAAGCTAGTTCATAAGTAGTTTGTAAGTTTAGGGACTGATGAACCCATAATTAAGTCCCATAAGCTCTACAAACATTTGAACATTTCTCTCATCTTGTGGGTACTCAATGAAAAACTGCTGTTCTCATATATTCTGCAATGCGCTGAGGCCGTAAGGCCATAAGATCATTATGACAAACAACTGATGTACCCACTTGTTGTAATCACAGCGCGTTCAAGCCCTATGGTCAGAATATCATCATGGCAGACGGCGATTCAGTGAATGACTTTTGCAGAAGTGTGGCGCAAATCCACTGTGTAAATCCAAGATTGTATTAAACGATAAGGTGAACTTCCGTAACCGGCATTTATGGGCAAATGTATATCACCAAGCGATTCAGGAAAACAGACATCAACACTGATTCGAGATCAACAAATGGGTATATTTAATTGGTGATAGATTTATAGAGGTGCGGAATGGTCGCGTGGTCTAACGCATCATGCTACGAACTGGGGAGGGGGGGGGGGCGTTCCAGCCGGATGTTCGAATCGTCCGATGGGCATGGGTGTATATGTAAGTTAGTTTCAGTAGTTTGTAACTGTATGGACTTATGACAACAGCAGTTTGGTCCACTAGATTTACGAACAGTTGAACATTTGATAAATTTATACGGCTACGTGGTACCTCGACGTTCTCATTATTTTTTCTTTACTCCTTACTACATCAGACGCCATGTGAAATACCTCCTATGAACAAGTGTTTTACTCGGAAATTATGCGTTTCGGGACAACTCAAAGTGTACGAAACTTCATCTCAATCTATATAGTAAGTGAAATTTATTGTTTACAATACTATTTAAGTTCTTATGATTTTGAATGCATCTTGGGCATCGGTCATGTAAAACTTTTTAAAGGACTTCATCGCCATTTTACTGAAATAATGTTTATTTCCAAGACCAGGTTTACACCTTAGGCCAGTATTAAATGTTGTTCAAAACATTATTAAAAACATTATGAAAAATATGAAAAGGGAATGTAAATTACAGATGTAGAGTACATTACAAGTAGCATGAGTTGGTGTTTAGCCGCGGTGGAGTAGCCGAGCGGTCTAAAGCATCTCGCTGCGGAGCGCGCGGTTGCTCGCCGTGTAGGTTCGAGTCCTCCCTGGGGCATGGGTGTGGGCGTGTTGTTCTTAGGTTAGTTTATGTAGGTGTAAGTAGTTTGTAAGCTACAGACTGATGACCACGCAATTTGGTCCGATAGATTTACAAACATTTGAACATTTGAGTTGGTGTTTACTTACATAAAACTCTACAGACGGGTTTTTTAAGCTATTGCCACGGCAATAAAAACTTGTTAGTAAGTCCATGTCATTAACATAAAATAGGTGTCACATTTTTACTCGCATGTTTCTTTAAAATAATTACACAGAATATATGCTCCTTATACTGTTACAAAAGTAACCGGTTGATGTATAGAGAGGTTATGCCAAAGGTTATTACAAAGATAGCCCACCATATCTGTGTTTGGAGTGGTATATCTGGCAGTAAAGTGATGGATAGATTGATTATCTTTGGGGGATGGATTATTTACAGTGAACAGATGTATTCCTATGTTTATGTTACCTGTGGACTACGGAGTTATAAGTCATGTTATCACACTATAATCGCAAAAATTTGGAATATATATATATATATATATATATATATATATATATATATATATATATATATATATATATATATATTGTTAGGCATTTATCATTCCAAGATGTAAAACATTGTCTATGTAATAAATAAACGTCACACTACATGGCCACAAATCACGTCTGCACTGTACAAATGTTACAAACAAGTTCAATCTCGCGGGCAGCTTCTAGGATATACACAAAATTAGGGTAGAAAAGTAACATGAAATAAACCATAAAGGCAATTGGTTCTGTTTGTGTGGAATGAGGGGTGGAGCCTCCAAGGTGGTGATGTGGGGGGGTGAGAAGCCATGTTCACATTTAGTGGAACAAAAATAATAGTTATAAAATACTTAAACAAGTTATGAATTACTGTAAAATATCAGTAAATGAACAAGTTATAATAGAAGAGCTCACATCTATATATGTGGGTAATTTTCCAAAAGAAAGTGTTACGTATCATTAGTATACCTTTACAAAAGTATTGCGAAGTTATACACCTCACCATACAGCAGCTAGATATATAGTGTAGCATGAACAAATACTTCTGGCAGATTAGTATCTTATTCACTGGAAACCGGACATATGGTAATAAAGGGAGGGGGGGCTTCATTCAATAATTGGTAGGCCCTTGGAGAATATTATAATAGTTACAGATGATACGATCCCATGGTGGTCAGCAAGTAAGATCCACATTTCCAGAATGAAACTTTCACTCTGCAGCGGTGTGTGCGCTCATATGAAACTTCCTGACACATTAAAATTGTGTGCCGGAACTGGGACTCGAACCTAGGACCTTTGCCTTTCGCGGGCAAGCGCACTACCGACTGTGCTATCCCGACATGACTCACGGTGCCGCCTCACAACTTTACTTCCGCCAGTACATCGCCTCCAACTTTCCAAACTTCACTGAAGCTCTCCTGCGAACCATGCAACACTAGCACTCCTGGAAGAATGGATACGATGGAGACATGGCTTAGCCACAGCCTAAGGTAGTGCGCTTGCCCGGGAAAGGCAAAGGTCCCAGGTACGAATCCCGGTTCCAGGAACACAATTTTAATCTGCCAGGAAGTTTCAAGATCCATATTCTCACAGTTGTGGAAGTGATGTATACCATGCCTACTTGATAATGGCCTCAGACCGATAGGTGGCAGAAATTTTAGTCAAATGTCGGTGAAATCGTTTAGAGAATATTTAATTTCTGTCCTGAATACTGCCCCGCCCGTTATGTTTACAAAGACTGTAAACTTGTGCTTTATTAAGGCCGCATTTAACAACTACGTGATTCGGCGGTAAGACAACGCCGCCCCGACTTGAGGCGTCAGCTGACAAGCACCATCCAGGCCCCGCCTCTTGGCTTCCGCTGGCAGGCTGAGCCACGGAGTCGGTTGCTTCATGCATATTCGCGGCCGCCACCGCGCCCACGCCGACGCCGACGCCGCCGTCTTGTAAACTGGAGACGCCGAGCGTCGCTACTGACACCCGCTCCTCTCCCCCCTCCCAGTCCCCTTCATCCACCTCACCACTCCAAGGCAGTCGAGGGCCCTCCAGCCGACCGGGTGGTTACAGCGAGGCACGCGATGCTCGGCAGAAGCGGTTACTGTTTCAGCTGCCTGCCCCTTAGTAACGTCACCCTCATTCCCAGAAAGAGGGCATTCCGCATTACTTAGGCATCTTACCGAGCCTGATAGTTCTTTACTTTTAGGAGGGCCGGGTTCAAGAACACATTGCTTGCTTGCTTCAGTCATTGGTTTACTGACGAAGTTTATATTGTTGCGCTACAGGGGAGACAGCGTTACGAAAATGCTACAAAATCTGGGATGGGAATCATTACAACAACGGCGGTTATCGCTGCGGCGTGGGCTACTTAAAAAACTCCAATCGCCAACATTCTCCTCCGAATGCGAAAATATAGACTCAAACTTACACAGGTAGAAAAGACCACCAGAATAAAATACGATAAATCAGAGCTCGAACGGAGAGATTCAGGTGTTCTTTCTTTCCGCGCGCTATTCGAGAATGGAATGGAGGATAAATAGTATAAAGGTTGTTCGATGAACCCTCTGCCAGGCACTTAAATGTGATTTGAAGAGTATCCCATGTAGATGTGGATGGAAAGCAGCGCATAACTGGTACGGAGCTGATGCCACGGTCATAAACCGGGAGATTTTATGACTGCAAGAGTGTGGTATGGTCTGTTGAGTCATCGTTTACATTTCTTGTATGCCTTATTGACAGTACTGTCAACCCTGGGTACTTCTTAAAAAAAGGGATTTATATCAGTGTGTAATGTTATTGTGCTGTTTGTACAAAAGAATGTTCAAATGTTTGTAAATGGAATAGACGAAACTGCTGCTGTTATCAGTCCCTAAGTTTATAAACTAATTTACCTTATACTGGGGACAAAACGGACACCTGTGCCGGAGGAAGCACTCGAATCTCCGACGGGAAGCAACCGCGCGCTCCGCAGCAAGGTGCCTTTGTTAGCGCTCGTCTATTCCATTGCCGCTCTGTCTGTATATACAGATGGTGTAATATATTGCATCGCTTTTTCCGCTTATTAGTAATGAAAGTCTACTATACGACACAAATTGCCGATGTGATACTCTGCCATGTTCAGCAAATGGACGTAGCCCGCTAGCTCATGCCCTCTACGTTGAAAAACGTCCGCAGCGCAGAGTTCCCTTTGATAAACTGTTGGCAAAAGTTTCTAGCGTTTTAGAAAAGCGGGTAGCGTAGCAGCTCAGAATATTGACAGGATGGGAGATAAATAGTATAATGGTGGTTCGATGAACCCTCTGCCAGGCACTTAAATATGATTTGCAGACTATCCCATGTAGATGTAGAAGTTTGAAACTTTCCTGACGTTCCACCAGTATCAACCGCTAGTATTTTCAGATATTTTCTCTACATTGCTCGTGTTAGATTGTAGTCCGGCTCACGACTGTAGTCTTGTATTTTTCTTCGCTATCATCGTATCCGGACACTTGGCTGAAAATGAATTACAAGTTCGTTTCTTCCTGCAATGGTGATTTTGAAATCCAGTGTGCTGTTCTCATCTTCCACTCCCACAGTCATACGTTCAGTCAGCTGCTGGAAGGTTTCTTGGGGAATGGCAGCCCATTCTTCACGGATTGCTGCACTGAGATTAGGTATCGATGTAGGTCGGAAGTATCACGAAGTAGTGACGTTCCAGAATATCCCAAAGATGTTTTGTAGGATTCAATGGATGACTGTGCAGGCGAGTCCATGACAGGGATGTTACTGTCATGTAACCACTCTGCCACAGGCCGTGCATTATGAACAGGTGTTCGATCATGTTGAAAGATGCAATCGCCATCCTCGAATTGCTCTTCAACAGTGGGAAGTAAGAAGGTGCTTAAAACATCAATGAGGACTTGTGCTGTGATAGTGCCACGCTAAACAACAAGGGGTGAAAGGTCCTCCATGAAAAATACGACCACAGCTGAACATCACCGTCTATGAATTTTACTGTTGGTCCTACACACGCTACCGCGGCGGAGTAGCCGTGCGCACTGGGGCGCCATGCTGTGGTGCGCTCGGCCATTCGCCGTCGGGGGTTCGACTTTCCCCTCGGGGATGGGTGTGTTTGTTGTCCTTAGGTTAGCATAATTTAGTTTAAATAGTTTCTAAGCTAGGGACTAAGAAACAAGCAGTTGTTTCATAGATTTACAAACATTTGAACTACACACGCTGGCAAATGACGTTCACCGGGTATTCGCCATACCCACACCCTGCCACCGGTTTATTATTATTGTTTTTTTTCTTTCTTTCCGTGATTTGTCACTGCACTCAACGGTTTTCCACTCGTCCAATGATTACGCTCCTTATACCAAGCGATGTGATATTTTGCATTGACTTGCGTGATTTCAAGGTTTTCTCACATCCCACCTTACTGCCATAGTACTTGGAGTGGATCGTGAAGCAGTTTGGAATTCGTGTGTCATGGTCTTGATAGATGACTGCCTATTACACTGTACGACCCTCTTCAAATGTCAGTGGTCCCTGGCACTCAACAGAAAGTATTTGTCCCTTCATGTTTCCACTTCATTATCACATCTGTATCAGAGTGCCTACGGATGTTTAGGAGTGTGCATATCTCGCATACAGACTTCTGACCAAGTGACTGCCGATCACCAGACCACGTTCGAAGCTCGTGAGTTTTGCGTAGGGACACACTCTGTTCTCTCACGGTGCCTAATGACTATTAAGGTCGCTGATACGGAATATCTGGCAGTTGTTGGCAGCACAATGCACCTAATGTGAAGAACGTAGCCTTTAGGGTTTCGCGATTCTTTTGATTCTATAGTGTATTAAGAGAATAGTTTTACAAACAATAACATGCTAAGTTCAGAGCGTATTACTCTAGTGTTTATCGCACAGTTAATAAGAAAAACTTCGTTATGTACTATGTTACTAAAATAAGATCAATTTAATGTAAACATGTAAAATTCTGATATTATTTATTGATGTGCCAGTGTTCTATTGTAGTCACAGACAGGTGGCTTGTCCTCAATTCGATTTTCAAGCTTGCTTCGCAACTGCATCTCTACCAACATATTAACGGCGTGACATTGTGTACACTCATTTGCGTTTTTAAAAAAAGAATCCAATTCTATCATGTCACCACGCGGGAGTGACCGTGCACTCTAAGGCGCCTCGTCTGCGGAGTTCCGCGGTGGAGTGGCGGAGCGTTCTAAGGAGCCCCGCTGCGGAGCGCGCGGTTTCTCGCTTTTGGAGGTTCGGGTCCTCCCTTGGGCATGGACGTGTGATTTGGTCCTTAGATTAGTTTAATAAATTGGTAAGCCTAGGACTAATAACCAGAACAGATAAGTCTCATAGATTTGCAAACAACTAAACTGTGGCAGAGTGCCGCCCGCTCCCCATCGATGGTTTAAGTCCTCACTGGGCCATGAGCGTGTGCGTGCGTTTGTGTGTGTGTGTGTGTGTGTTTGGTCATAAATATATGGACCGGTTAGTCCAACAGCCTTACAAATATTTTATTTTTTACAATGGCAATAAGAGAAACGGAAGTGTTAGCCAAAATTCATGTAACAGAAAAACAGGCTATAAAATGCAGGCGAAGAAATATTAATATAAATACTTCAATCTGGGTAGATCAAATATTTCTAAACCTACATGTTCAAACTGCTGAGGCCATCGGTCTCTAGACTGGCGAACTACTTAACTGACTTACCCTAAGAACACGTCATACACCTATGCTACAGGGAGGTCTGAAATCACCAACGGGAGTGGGCGTTCCATCCCTGAGAAGACCCCTTAAATCAAGCGGCCATTCTCGCGGCGAGGCTACAAACTCGGTAACAATGTCTTCAAAGGTGACCAGACATTGCCATAACAACCTGGGCCTAATTATCAGGAGCTAGAAGACAGGACTACAGTTATTACTTGGCTCTTATCATCTCCAGTCAAAATGCTGCCAAGAACTGCGCTTTCGAATGGCTAAAAATCTGATCTAATTTTTAAGATTTCATTCGCTTAATGTGATCTAATTTTACTAATAAAAAGTTTCCCACAGGTCAAAAATTTTCTACCGCCGTCACAAATATTTGAAAACTGTCGGTATATCGTCTTGCAAGGGAACAACCAGAAGCGTAAATAACGAATTTTTATGGGTTTCGTGTATGTTGTAGAGTGACATACCTTGAGTATGAGTCTCTCCGCTTTTTATAGCGACGGGCCTTGGTTTTCTAGAAAACTGATGTTGAAGTTCACTGCCAGATGAAAGACGCGTAACGTTAGACACGTTCCAAGCAAGTGAACGTGGTTCAGCGGTTAAGGTCTCCAGCGACCACGCTGGAGGTACTGTGTTCGCGTAATCTCCTTTTCCTTCTTCTTCTTCTTTAAATCAGAGTAGTCCGGGATCTTTCCATTTTATTTTACAGAATACACAGTGTACATCGTGTGAAATAAGTAAGAAATATTCAATTTTGCCATAGTAATTTAACATTCACGTCATTATTATGAAATCCTACTCGTTATTGCTTGCATCGCTCGCTATGCCACAACAGACATCCGGATGACATTCGCCATAAAACCACACTCCTTAATTTCGCATCAATTCAGGGAACCTGCTTTTCTGAAGATGATAAAATACGTATGGTTCGCATCAATGTTAAAGGACGAAGGAAGGAAGATTCGTGTTTAACGCTCCGTCGACACGGATGAAGGAGAACTCTTTGTTAATGTAAATGAACTTCTTGTGATATCGCTCTTAGAACTTCCTGCGCATGCAAGACAGGAACTTTTATAAAATGTGCTTGGTGCTGTAAAACAGTTTGTTGATTTTACGACACATATCATCCGGATTTCTGTTGTGGCAGGCTCTAGCGAGTAAGATTTTGTCATAATGGTGTAAAATTGAAATTACTACCGCGAAATTTAATACTTCTTACTAATTTTACACAATGTACAATTTTTGTTGATATTCTGTAAAATAAAATGGAAAACTGTCGGACTATTATGATTAAAAAGAGAAACAACAAACAATCACAGAGACGACCGGAATACTGTACCTCCGGCATGGTAGCTGGAGGCATAACAACGGCTGCTCCACGCTCACTTGCTTGGAACGTGACTGACGTTAAGCCGTCGGCACACTGAGCGTGTATCTGAACGACTGTAGCCAACGCGGCGAGTTTCTGACTTCACAACGTGCGAACCGTACGTTGGCGAGGCTTTCCCAACGTGTGGGGCAGTATCAGGCATGCCAGATATTCTCAACGTGCGCCTGAACGATTACCAATGAGGTGGGAGGAAGCCACCGACGTCACAAGACGTGGCTATGCGGAGAAGGCGGTCAGCTCTTTGCGGCAGAGAGATGAAGACGTCAATAGAAGCTCGTAGATACCTTCGGTCTTACTAATATGTCATTTCAAAGCAAGTAAACGTAACTGAGAAAATTGAGAATCTCCCTAAAACCGGCCATTAGAGGTACTATTTGTTGGAAAATATGACTGGAAACATGTGATTAAAAATCCGTATTACTAAAATCTGCCGTTTAAAGGCAACGGCGCACTGAAGATCCGTCAAAATGAATTGTTCTTTATGTGATTTATTGTAGTTATGTGTCAGCTTCCGACATATCTACCAGTAGTGTATGTGACACCTCTAATATGGACATTGAAGTGTTCGGAGAAAGTTAGCTGGCGTAGCATAGGCAGTGACGTCGTGGATTGCGGAACATGCCATGTCTCATGGCGATGGTTCAACGCCCACCGATGGCTAATTTTTTTCCTCATATTTGGGTTTTCTGATAGGCTCAAAGACTTCCTTTTTAACTTCATAGAGGTATACTGTATAATTTTCGATGCTATGTAAACATTAGTGCGCATCCTCTGAGGAATATGTTGGATTCGTTTTATGAACAGGACAGTTCGCACCTTACTTAGAGTAAAATACACACTTTACTTCCACGCCTTGCATTTTGGACGTTCTAAAGGTTGTACTGCTGAATAGTAACATTGATTTTACTAAAAAGCGAGAATGTTACAATAATATTAATCTTATGAGAGGCCTATTCTAATTTTATATCGTACAGTTTGTGAGTAAACTTTTATAATTCGCTGCAGTTATTGACATAATATGCAACTTTTGTACGTCTTTGTGCAGGGATGTATCTTTGTTATTGGTGTAGGTGTCACATAACATGAAGAAGATATGCACAAGCGCGAGAGTAAGCGATTTAATTGAGACAAACCTGCAATTCAATTCCAGGACCTGATGCCACCGCCAACTGTCAATGGATCGAGTTGCGCATGCGTGTAGCTCGTTGAGGCACACGTCTCGTATGCACAACTCGCGCCCTCTTCGAGCGTTCAGCCGCACGTTGCACTAAGTTGTCGGCACACGGAGCGTGTTTCTGAACCTGTGCGCTCAACGTGTTGAGTCCATCGTGCGGTTCAATGGTAGGAGACGACAACTTGTGCATACGAGACGTGTGCCTCAATGAGCTACACGCGATCGCAACGCGCTCCTGCGATAGTTGTCAGAGGCATCAGGGTCTGGACTCACACTGTTTATGAAATTAAAGGAATGGAATCACTCTTTGACGTCTATTAAAATGCTTATTTCCGCACTTGTGCATATGTTCGTTGTGTTCTGTGAAACAGGTCTACATAAGTAACAATAAAATATCTATGAACGTAACACTCTTATAAAAGTTGCATGTATTCTTAATAAGCTCAGTGAATTATAATATATCCATGACAAACTGTGCGATATGAAATTAGAATAGGCCTTCACATGAAGCACACATTACTGCAAGTCTGGTTTTTTAGTCAAACTTAAAGGTCACTCTTCCTCCATCAGTGTTACTATTCAGTGGTAGAATGTTAAGAACGTGTTAAATGCAAGACCTGAAACAATGAAATGCGTATTTTACTCTAATTAAGGTGCAAATGTCCTGTTTAATAAAAGAATCCAACAAACTTACTTTTCAGAGGATGCGTACTTATGTTTATACAGCATCGAATATTATACAGTACTAGCTTACACCCGCGGTTCCGCTCGCGTGTTGGTTGATTATGATAGATAATGCGCGAAACGTCAAATAGATTTTTTTGAACATAGATGTATTAAAAGAAATTTTTTTTCACTGCTTTATTTATTTATTCTTATATTTCCTTATTCGTATGCTAATCCTTAGAGAGAAATAGGTGAAGACATTGTAGCACGCACAGACCAAACGTATGGTCGGTGGCATCGCGCTTCGATGTATATAACCTCCTTGCTATAGAGTCGCTGGCCTTCAGTCCGAAATTTTTTAGAATATGACGATTTTCAACCACCATATCTTCCATCCCTTTATAGCTATCGGAATGGAACTGCTATGGTGTACAACGGAAGAGCAAAATAATAATACACACACGTGTAGAATTTTATATACACCGATAACTTTCCATCCCAATATACTCCACCCTTTTATCATTATCAACCCTCAAGCAACAATGCAACCAATAAAACCATTTTCAAAGAATAAATACAATTTTCAAAGAGTACTTATTGTTCCGCATTTCCCGTTATATTCTTCAAATTACTAATTATCTATCAGATCGCTAGAAAACCGTGCCTAAAACCTTCCTCAGGTATAAATTAGTAACTGTACAAATATTTAAGTCTCTGCGTCTTGTCGTTCGGACGTGATAAGCGTACAATTAACAGACATTCACATTAATATATATATAGATAAATAGCTATCCGATCGCCATAAAACCGTGCTTAAAGCCTTCCCCGGGTAGACATTAGTAACTGTACAACTTTTTAGCTCTTTATGTCTTGTGGTTCAGACGTGATAAACGTACACCGAACAGACATTCACATTTATAGATATAGATAATTCAATGAAATTAATAGGAAAGTATTTGAGCACTTCATAAAAGCCGATTATGAGAAAAAACTGACTACGTTTAGCCTTGACTAGCGCCGCGCCATACCTTCTATTCCGTACTCTACAACTTTATTGCCCGCGCTACGGCAGTTGACGTTCCTACAGATCTTTTCCTACAGATTACTTTTACTTGCTTTTAAAAGTCATATTTTCATAAGACTTGAGTTATATACACAAAATTCATCAAATACGAGCTACTATTGACGGCCAATAGGTCGTATTCGTCTCTTTACCGAAAAGATATGCCCCTCTTCCCCAAATAGCCACGTGGTGTGACGTCGGTGGTGATCTCCCACGTTATTGGTGATCGTTCAGATGCACGCTGAGATTTTCTGGCATACTTGATACTGCCACGATGGGAAAGCCTCGCCAACGTTGGACACACTCATTCAGATACACGATCAGTGTGCCGACGGCTTTAGGCGTCGTATATTGCGCAGTGAAGTTCAACACCATTTTTCTCGAAAACCGATTAGGACAGTCTCTACAACATATCCGAGACCCACCAAAATCCAATATTTTCGGTCCTGATGGCCGCTCCTTAGTAAATTACTGCCGCAAATTAACCCTTTAGCCGCTGCAGTCGAGAATCTGTTTTGTCAGGTCGAGCGCGTCCTTGCAGCCGCCTAATCCTACTACCTGCGCCAACGGGTGTCCGCACGGCCTACTGTGGGCGGCTGAGCCAGCCGATGCCGGCCTCGCCCTGTGCTGAATATTCCAGCAGCCAAGTGCGGTCGCGGCTGTCCCGCCTTCTAAGTCAGATCCCAGACACACAATCTATCTGGACACTTTTTGCCGCGTGGGAGTAGCCGAGCGGTCTGGAGCGCCAAGTTGCGGATCGCACAGCCTCCCGCGTCGGAGGTTCGAATCCTCCCTCTGGCATGGATGTTTGTGTTATCTTTAGTATAAGTTAGTTCACAAGTAGTTTGTACGTTTAGGGACTCATGACCCCTCAGTTAAGTCCCATAAGCTTTACAAACATTTGAACATTTTACACTTTTTCCGTGGCTTTGCAGATGTATTACTACACAGACATTATGATCATTGAGACTCCTTATTGACCGTTCCACGTCAAATGGCCTGATTTCGAAACATTTTGTCGCTCGATCATCACTAACATCGAAGAACTTTTTTTTTTATATGAACATTTACAATGTTGGTAAATTTATCGGACCAATCTGCGTGGTCATCAGTCCGTAGCTGACAAACTACTTAAACTAAGGTAAATTAACCTAAGGACAACACACACACACACATCCATGCCCCATGAAGGACTAGAACCTCCGACGGCGAGTAATAGCGCGCTCCGCAGGGAGGCGCCTTAGACCGCTCGGCTACTCCACCGCGGCAGAGACCAGCGCCGAACATTTACACATGTCATCTGTGAATATTAGTAAGGTTTGGCAATCGTCGAATACTGGATCAGATAAAGTCAATCGCTTGACTTCATGCGCAAAGTGGCGCCGAGTGAGCGTGAATTTCTGGAGGCTTTGAGTTGTTTTATCTCGGGCAATATTTTGTTAAAGTAAATTTAATTTGGCCATCTACTACAACTAACCGCGTTCTCTTAAGAATAATAAAGAAAATATATTTATGAGCTATATTCAGCCAGAAAATGTAAAGCCGATTTTCAGCCATTGAAACATGCGTTTGATGACTCTGTTTCAGGACACAAATGTCAACTCGCTAACGATTCAAGTAGTCTGTCTTATTTTTGTGATATTTATGCGTGAAGACTTGTTACAGTTTGTAGCAGAGGAAACAAATCATTTTTACGGATATACCAGGGGGGATACTTCGGAATCTTCACATTCACTGACGCTCCTAGTGAGTATCTCCCAAATTTCTTTATTTGTGCGACTACGGTGACGTGAAGAATGCGAAACTAGCACTCAGAAAAACACAAAATGCGGAACAGAAATCAACAACGAAGAACCACAGCAGTAAGCGCAGACGCACGGTCGAAATATGCAGCCGAAACTCTGAACAGCTACTGAAATGGTGCGGAAATACAGCTCTTCGTGTGAACACGTCAACAGCACACACGAAAGGTCCCAGCTACTCGCCTGGGGACGTAAAAAGTACCAGGGAAGGGCGCGGATAAGCGTTTATACACGTCCACAGCACCAGGGGAAGGATGCGGATACGTGTCTATACACGTCCAAAGTACCAGGGGAAGGGCTCGGGCCACGGTGGAGTAGCCGAGCGGTCTAAAGCGTCTCGGTACTGGGCGCGCAGTTGCTCGCCGTGGAGGTTCGAGTCCTCCCTGGGGCATGGGAGTGTGTGAATGTCCTTAGGTTAGTTTACCTAGGTTTAAGTAGTTTGTAAGCTACGGACTGATGACCACACAGTTTGGTCTGATAGATTTACAACCTTTTTGAAGGGTGCGGATACGCGTCTGTAGACATCCACAGCAGTCAAAGGCTTAAAATGAAATGAAAGTTTTGTATCCCATCCTCGTCGCCACTCTTGTGTCTCGCTGCCGCCGGTTGTCCTAGGTGTCGGTGGCCTAGTAAAGAGAGACCGACACAGGGAAATAGGATGCACGCGTGTGCGGGTACAGAGTCTGAGGTGACCAGCCAGTGGGACAGCAGAAACTAGAAACACTAAGCTAGATTAGAACAAGATATATATTTCGAAGAAGTAGTACAATACTTAACTGAAGACTATGGAATGCAGATTTATAGTTTAACTACATAGAGGCCTGCCTACTGATGAGAGTATTAACTGGTGCCTGTATGATTGCCAAGTGGCCGATCCAGTTCAGTGGTGGCCACGAGCGGGGTTACAGCAGAGGGCGCTCGTGGCTGACTTCATAAGAACGCCGCTCCGTGCTTGCATGGCGGCGCGCGGCGAAAGTACGTGGCGCGCACTTCAGAGTTATGCGACACCACAGAAAGTGTAGTTCAGCTCTTCACGAGCACATTGGTGCTAGTTCCGTGAGCATAAAGTTAGTTCTTTGAGAGTGTGAATCGAAAGAAGTGTGCGATTATGCGTGAGCTCCGTGCGGGACGTGGCAACCGGGGGAAACATGGCGGACAGTTCAGCTCAGCTTGCAGCAGCCTTGCGGAGCATTTACCTGCTTGCGGAGCCATCAAGCTGGCCGTCACGTCACGCGGTCACGGGTGTGCGTCACTATTGAGGCGACAGTGGCGTGTCTCTGCTCACCTGGCGACGTGCTACGCATTCAAAGCAGCGTCATATATTCCCGTCAACATCCCCCTCCACAGTGGCAAGCAGGTACTGTGCTCGTTCATTACTCTTCATGAAGGCGCTGTTGTGCTCCTCAGAGCCGGACGAGGGATGTGGCGGTGCAATCGTTAGCGCAGTGTACTCGCACTCGAAAGGGCGGCAGTTCAAACCTACCTCCAGCCTTCAAGATTTGAGTTTTCCTTCCATATGGCACGGCTGATTTCCACTCTATCCATAACAAAAATAATCAGAAATTGTGCTCCGTATCTAATGATCAAGTTGTCAAACAGAAGTTAAGCCTGTATTTTCCGCGCTTCCTTCCTTCCAGTCTTAATCAGTCCGATGCTGCAACAAGTATTACATTATTTCTAGTTAACCCGTGCAAATAATACGCACTAGATCCTTATCAGTCACAGGTAGGTAAGATAGAAATGAAAAAAATGGTAGTTGGAAGTAAATATGTATGAAAGGTAATAAATTTTCAATAGTAGTAACAAACATTAGTCTCTCTGTAAGAAAATTGATGTAATTAATTGCAATATGATTAATTGTGAATTATATAAAAATCAGACAAATAATATATATGATAATGAATGTAGAGATAATTCGGTTCATTCGCGCAGTACACAACGCTTGCTTGAACAACTATTGTGAAACAGAAAACTAGTGAAAACAACGCTTGCGTAAAGAACTGGAGGAGCTGTAATGCCCAATAGTTAAATTATTTGTGTATTTTTCGACGTTACGTCGTGTATAATCTAAATCGTTTGATACGCTGTGCTTTGCATCGACGTGTATAACCGAAATCGTGTGATAAACTAAGCACTGGTTTTCATAAAGAATCCAAACAACTGCAAGAGTTGCCGTTCATGTTAGTTAAACAGATTGTCAATAGATGCCACCTTCTACATTGCTTTTATATCGGCCGCGCAAAGCAAGTTGATATTCGGCGTGGTGACTGATGGTGGCAACCGTAAAAACATGCCCAATTTACCATCGTTCGCCACGTATCAACTTAGATTGTACAAACAGTACAATTTTTTCTAAATAAAGTTTTTTTTTTTGTGAAAGCAATAACTTTAAACTCTCCGTGTATTTTTCGTCATTAGTGGAGAACTAAACTATGAAAATGATACCTCAATCATTTATTTTGGATAAGTAATAGGGTAGATATGGCGTACCCACACAAGGAAAAAAAAATAAAAAAAATAAAAAAATAAAAAAAATAAAAAATAAATAAAAAAAAAACGCGCGATGAGAAGTAATATATAAGATGTAAAGACTTTTCCCATACCAGCATAAAGATGCCATGAACTACAATGCCAGCCTTTATGACAAGGAGGGTAGGTATAAATAAATTAATTTTTACCTTTCTCACGACGAATTCGAACCAGCCGCGGCGGAGCGGCTGAGCGCATTGAGGCGCTATGCTATGATGCGCGAGACCGTTCCCCGTCGGGGGTTTGAATCTCCCCTTGGGCCTGGATGTTTGTGCCTTCTTTAGTATAAACTAGTTCATAAGTAATTTTTAAGTTTAGGGACTGATGACCCCGTAGTTAAGTCCCATAAGCTATACAAATATTTGATTTTTTTTTATTCAAACCATACGAAAGATGACGTTTCGTTTGGTATATTACAAAGTTCACTCCGATTAATATTCAGGATATTTGTTAAAATTAATCGCCAATTACTTTTCCGAAAAATCCAGTATCGCCGGCTGTTTGTCTAAACTCATGACCATCGTCTCGTGAGGTACTGGAATAGTTAATACATTAAAACTGACAAGATTGCTATCAGTCACAAAAGCGACCGGAGTCGTTGAATTCAAATCTGGAGGGCCAACGTCTCTTTGACCACAGATAATAGTAGTGTAAGGTGGTAAAAAAAGAAAAAAAAATGTTCAAATGTTTGTTAAGCTTATGGGACTTAACTGCGGGGTCAAACTTACAAACTTACAAACTATGAATTACCTGATACTAAAGACAGAACAAACATCCGTGCCCGAGGGACGATTTGAGCCCCCGACGGGGAACTGCCTCGCGCATTGGAGCATAGGGCCTCAATGCGCTGGGCCGCTCCGCTGCGGCGAAGTGGTACAATTGCGATCATTTCGTACAAATTACATTGTAACTGGAAATATATCGACAAAATAAATAATTTTAACTATGGCACTTGATTTTGGACGATAAATGAATATGTAAAACAATTATTACACAAATACAAATAGCAAATTTATAATAAGCCAAGCCGGCCGCGGTGGCCGAGGGGACTGAGGCGCTTCAGTCACGGTCTGCACGGTCACTACGGTCGGGGGTTCGAATCCCCCCTCGGGCATGGATATTTGTGCCGTCCTAGTTCGTAGGTAGTTCATAAGTAGTTTGTAAGTTTAGGGACTGATAGCCCAGTAGTTGAGTCCCATAGGCTTTACAAACATTTGAACATTTTTTTTAATAAGCCAAACAGTAGCAATATAGTTGTTAAATATACTTGACCACGGTTTCGAGGGATACAAACCCGTCTTCGTCAGAAATATATGTATACTATACATGCATATTACAGATTGGACACGTATAGCATACATGTATACATGTATTTCTGAAGAAGATGCGTTTGTATCCGTCGAAACCGTGGTCAAGTTTATTATACAGCTATATTGCAACTGGTTTGCTGATTATTAATTTGCTATCCTGTAACCGTTGCTGAGACGCAGTCATGTTTAAAACATTGAAAAAACACAAATGTTGGTATATACACACACACAAAATTTACAGAATTGAGAAAAATCGATCGAAACTGTACCATACTAGATACAATTGTGATCACTTCCTAGTACAATTTTGATCACTGGCATGTTCCACATATAAAACACCTTTTCCCGCGGGCACCAACGCACACTTCGTGGTACGAAACACTGCACTTTTATTAGTTAATCCAGTCCCCGTTTACTAGAAAATTTATAAGAGCGCTTTTAAGTAGATTCACTTACCTATTAAAAAAAATCTCCGTAGCACAAAGTGGTGAATTCTTGTAAAACACAGGAGCTGTAGAAACCTGCTACACTACAACGCCACACAAAGGCAAGTCCTACCAACACTGCGAGACTGACAAATGGCGCGTAACCTTACGTAGATCGGAATTATACCTATATCGAATTTGTTCCACTTTACCCTACACAGACCATGAAGTTACTGTCTTCTCATCAAAAACTGTATGGGTAAACCAAGTGACTGTTGGCAAAATATCAGTCATGACCAGCTGTTCTTATGATTGTATAGAGGTGTTTGTGACTGGAAGTAATATTAAATTTCACGTGTAGGTTTTATTAATTTAAAATAATTTCATTTCTTGAGCGTGCTGTTATTTCCATCTAGCAGTCACGTGGTTTTCTGTGTTGTTATTCCGGCCTGTGTATAGCCGTTCTACTGTTTTCTCTGTCTCCTAGTATCTATGGTCGAAACAACGTCTCCTTCACGGAAGGAAACTCCTGTTGCCGAGACGGCAGACCACCATGCTCGGAGCCGTGAAACCGGACCTTGCGGGCCGGAACGAACTCTTATTCTGGGTCAGGTTGGTAACACGTTACCAGTTTTGCCGGCGGAAGTATCAGCTTTGCGAAACTCGCGTTTACATAACTGGCGTGTACGAGTTAGTCGCTCTCAGTTACTGGCAGTTCATAGGACCATAGCTGCGCGATAGTCTAGTGTCCAGAAGTAGCCGCCATGTTAGATCTTAGTGATTATACCCTTTGACCGACATAAACTACATAATTCACGGAGGAGGTTTTCACGGTTAAGGGAAAGCAATCGCTTTCGGTCTCAAGTTTGCGAAATATGGAGCGGTTTGAATATTTGGCGGTTGGCGTGATGAATACCAAAATGCTCGCTTTATTGTTTGCGCCGCCCCTTCTTTGGTGTCATTCTGTTGCACTCATGACTAACGGATATTCTCAGGAAACTCACTCAATACGCACTCTTTCTCGCTCTTTTCGATGTTTACTCTCTTTTAGTTTGTTTTGCCTTATAGCATGAATTAGTAACTGTTTCGTTTGATGCAACAGGGTGCCTCGTAATTCTGTGCGATACTTGTGGAATTATTTATTATTTCAATGAATTCTGGTCTGTAACCTTCTAGTGTTGCAACCATTTGAATTCAACGATTAAATAACAGACATCTGCTAGAGGAGAGGCGTTACGATGCCGGCAATAGTCACAGCAACAGATGATTAACAGCTAAGTCACCGTTTAAATGGGAAGTGGAAATCAGACAAGACAATTAATTCCACTATCTCGTTTCTTTGTTTCCTCTATCTACCAACCTTCAAAGAGTAGGCGCTACAACTTCCACTATCTTTGGAGAAAAGTAACAGGTATACGAGACCTGCTCGAAAAATTCCGAAACTTTCCCCCCAAAATTTTCTACACTTACCTTTCACGTTTTGCACATATACTCGAAATACTAACCTACACGATTGATACATCACTCCCCACCAAGATTCATAAGCCTCTCGCTAGACCGCGCGAACCACCGTCAGCGAATTTTATCACGTCTATCGTTTCAAATCTTCGCTTTTACAACATGGTCTTTCACTTCGGATATAAAAATATCCTCGGAGGACACGTACGGAAAGCAGAGATGAGGCAGCATAGTGAGTCCGTTTTTGCACTATAATAACGATCCAAGGGCGATCAATGAACGTTATCGTGATGCAACAGACAGGAATTGTCTGACCACATTTCTGGGTGTTTCCATGTCGCAGGCGTCGCAACACTTAGTGGTAGTACTACCAATTAACACTTTTTCCCTGTATGACGAATTCACGATGAACTGTCTCTTCAAACACAAAGAAAGCTGTCACCTTAGCGTTGATATTTGACCTGACATTACGGGCGTTATTTGGTCTTGGAGAATATTTCGCGGCCTATTCGCAAGACTGAATAACGGTCCCAACATCTTAACCGTAGACACACGTTTCATCATCAGTTATGATGGACAGAGGAAGTAGCAATCTGCGGCTATTTGTTGAGGATGTTGTGGTCTTTACTAAGAAGTAGTACTTTGATGACTGAAGTAAGATATAAGATGACTTATAAATGCTTCTCTTCGGTGTGCTGAATGGCTGCTCGCTTTGAATGTATGAAAATGTAAGATGAAGTAGATAAGCCGGAAAACAATTTCAAATATTTGAATACAGAATTATTGGTGTTCTGTGCAGTAAACCTCTAGGCAGAACGTTTCATATTGATAAAAAAATGGAACGAACATCTAAGTACAATCTTGTAAATGGAGGGGATGGTTTTCTTCATTAGGAGAATTTTGTGAAGATGTGTTTGAAATGAAAAGTACACCACGTAATAATATGATTGTTAGACCCCGTTTCCAGAAATCCTCAGTTGTTTGGGATCGTCAACTCATCGGTTTAACCTTAGGACACCGTCTGGTGACATTGGTGACCACAAGCACCTTTACTATGGATGAAACAATATTTCAGTTTTTTGTAAAAAATCTAGAATTTTATGGCATTTGTTACACAGGATTGCAGCTCCTTCACAAAATTTCTGGCTCGATTGATGCAATATTCATATCAGTAATTAACAAAGACTATTGTTGAGGTCAATTATGACCCCAGATAAACGACATGTAATATTCATAGAATCTATAAATTATCAACAGTCAGCCTCTTCTTGGTTATTTTGAGTTGGTAACACAGAATTCAGTTGTTATCCAGAATTACATCTTGAAAATAAAACTAGAAGTAGTGTTCTATTACAACTCAACAAAATTGTTTGTTGATACCCTTGATTAAATGAGCTCTTACGATATACTTTGAAAAGGGTACAAAAAGTTGGCCCTTAGCAGTATTTTACGATTCTGACGATCTAGCTACACTCACTGCCTACAGACACTTCTCTACTTCTCTGTTGCTGTTGAGAAAACAGAGAAACGTCCGTTTTCAATGATGTTGGCTAAAGAAATGGCAAAGCCACAAGTGGAACGTCCTTTGAGTTTACCGCATGCGAGGAACAAGGAAATTATTAGTTGTATCAAGCGGTGTTGATTTGATGATCTGTTAGACAATGGACTTCCAGAGCAAACACCCTACAATCAGAAGCTAGGCAGATACTCCATTTGTCCCCGATCAAAGGACGCAAAATACAATTCAGCCTGCAAAAAGAGTAACAACTTTTTTGGAACAAACATTTTGAAATATTTAGTATATGAAAAATTTGTGGAAACGGCTATGGTACAGATTCTGATTAGAGTTTTTGAATTGTTTCCCGTTGAGTCAGTGGCGGACGGATAAGGGAAAAATACCTGAAATCCAAAATGTTTATGACAATGCAAACTTTTAATAATTTACAGAAGAATAGTTCAGTAATGAATGAAAACATTTTTCACGCAATCTCACATTTTATTGATTCTCTGATTCTCACCACTTCCTAACATAAGACTTAATTTATAGATTGCCCCTTAGTTCTGATTATTTCCCCAAATCCACAAATCCCTCTACCCCATCCCTCCCCCCCACCCCCCCCCCCCCCAAAAAAAAAAATCCTACATCGTCCCCTGTGTTGAGTCTTTCATCACACTTTCTGAAAATTTAAAAGACATTGTGAAATATTTATGAGTAAAACAAATGATGATGACAGAGTAATATTGGAATTTCAGATATGTAATTAGTCGACCGCATTTAATTTAATTTTCATATGTCAATACCCTTTAAAATAGCTGTGAAATATCTCTACAAATAAACAAGCATTATTAAACCACAGTACGTTGATTAGTATACACAATTAATTGTATATTGATTGGAAACATGTATGACCCCACAGAGTACTAGGGAATTTGTAGCAGACTGAGTCCTAGGGTTAATTGAAGACATAGGAGCAGTTCAGAGACGGGCTGCTTGGATTTATACTAGTAGTTTAGCTAAATATGCGGCTGTTATAGATATAATTCTGGGACACAAACAGGACTGGAGGGAAGGCGTCAATGCGCATGAAAAAACACTATCAAGGAAATTTACTGGACCGAAATTTGATGTTGATTGCGGAAACATGCTATTGTCACCAATTTAAATTTAGCGCAAAGACTGTAAGATAAAATAAATTAAGGCGTTTGTTTTTCGCTCGTTCTATTTGCTGTTGGGGCAAAAAACGTAACTGTTAGTAGTAGTACTAGGTACCTTCACCATGCATCTTACGGTGGATTCAGGAGTATAAATACTCCTGAATTTATAATACTCCTGAAGGTATATATGTCCTTGAGGAAACAATACTTCCCTCCCATTCATGTAATTACTTCCGTTACGCATGAGGTATACAACCCAAGTAGCTCAGGCTTTGTTTGCAAAGCCACCGCCTGACTAAAAGACTCAACACGCTTCATACTGGAAAATATGTGTAGGTCAGTGAAGTTATAACCCTACCCGTCCTACACCACCTGTTAGAATATGATACTTAGAAAAATGACCCGTCTGTCTAATTATCTTAATTTGGTGGAAAAGCTATCGGTAATGAAGCCGAAGATCTAGTGGAGGCTATAACCGGAACGTTGCTGCACCTCTTTGGTAAACAACAACGATCGATAAGAATAAAAAAAAGTGGAAAGTAAAATTTGGAATAAAATGATCAATGTTTAAATAAAAAAAATGCGGAACAAACGGAACATGGGGATTAATTTGGAAAAATTGAATAACTTATTGATTTACGGTCGCCAGCGCTATGTACGAGCAAATAATTTGGTGGAATGTCAATAATAGCAAAGTTAATTAACAACGTGAAATATTACGTAAAATTTGGGTGGGCAGAAAATCAGAGGGTGCGAGTCAAATTCGGTACAAAAGACACTGACAATATACTAATTACTGAAAAATAGTTTACTAACACGGGGTTCATTGTAAGACAGCGAAATGCAAGCCATAGCCGCGCAAATGCAACATGCAGCAAATCATGCAAAACTCTCACCTTAATACTTACTATTCACAGCTTCAAATAATTAATTGTTTATATAAGTACCAGAAATTATTCTACAGCGAGTATACCATGCGCTTTAGCAATAATCAAGTTGTAATGAACTATTAACTGTACCAATGGCAAGCTCAAAAAATTAATTAATGACTTGTGATAACACTGAATATTTAGAAAAGAACCATTTAACCTTCTGTTTAACTTTTGCTCTATATTTAACCAGGAATTATTAGCATTCAAACACTTGTAAACAATTACTATTCTCACTAGTCAGTACTTGCAAGTTAAAACAAACTTTACCTCAAAATAATATGCAGTGGAAAACAATTAATCTTTTACACTGTTATTGAAATATCTTTTGAAATTGAAAGTTAATCTAGCAGTTTCATTCAACTTAGCAAACCTATTGATCAGCAACACTGGCATAAGCTACGTTTACTAAAACTTTTCTGAACACATTTTTTATTAACGACTGTCACATTGTCTTTAATGACTCTGATTTTTAGTTTTCTATAACTTTGTGAATATCCTCGGAAAAACAATGGATGATGAAGGAACCTGTCTGGACAATGACTATGGGTAATGATTTTTAAACACAGGTTCACAAATAACAGTGTTCGTTATTGAACAATCATCACTAATACGCTGGTTAGCTGTACATGCTAAGACAAACTGGACAGATCTTACTGAATTTGATGTGCGACGTGGTGCTGCTGATTGAAGACTGTTGGCACTTAACAATTGGCAAACACAGGCTCTTCTTGGCGACGAATGTTAATTACAATTTAGTGCCCACAGCATTCCTCTTGATGCATTTATTAATTATTTAAACTGTGGCCGTATGAATAAATAATATTGCCTCTTCGCCGTCTCCTCCACTAGTGCCAATCCAACATGCATTCTCCTTCACTTACTTTTTCCGTACACCATTGAGCACACAATGCGTCTGTCCGCCGCTACTTCTCAACAACGACCCCTTCTGGCTGTGCGCCTCTGTGCTACCAGCGATAAAAAAACTCCCTACTCAAAGGTGATTCTATACAATAGCAAAGCCCTTGCTAACCCAGCGTGTCTACTACATTTACAATATTTTAGACAAAAATGGAAATTAGCAGGACAATGCAAATATATCACAGAAACAAAATATACAAATACATAATAAATTACAAAAAATATAAATAATGAGGAAAAATACATAAAGCATCGTTTTATATACCACCCTGTACGCACACATGACTGGAAAGCACCGTTGGTCACTGTGTTGTTGTGTCACAAAGTGACAGTAGGAATACACACGCCCTGTTTCGGATATATTCTTTACCCATCTGTGTCCATTTTTGTTAATAGTTGAGCGTAAGAGTCTTTGTGACAAGATTTACAGACTCTGTCTTGTTGATTGTTATGTCAAAGGTATAATTATTCTTATTCTGATTGAACTGAAAGTATTATAAATCAGAGATTTAGACGCTAGCTTTAGGTAAAGTAGTAAATTAACTATCAACAATAAAAATTCCCGATGTTTTGCAAAATTATTGATTGTGTGACTAACCGCCTTTCGCCTTGTTACGCCATCATCAGGTAACACCTGAATGTCTCTGAAATTTGTTAACAGGTGTGTGACTTACACAGATGTTATTATTACAGAAGATATAGATTAACAAGTTCACCGGAAAGCGTTACTTTTTAGTGGAACGTGTTACATTTTTATGCCACTAAATTATATTTACTGAAAATAGAAAGGCGATGTTTTTTACATGTAGAGGTTGAAGGCATGAATATGTTTCTTAAAACCGAGGTAAGGGGTATGAGGAGGGGAGGGAAGAAGGTGGGAAGTTTTTACAATGTGAAATAGTACTAAAATGGTAACAGTGTTACTCTTTATTACTACTTCTCAAGGTAACAACCCTCCGCCTTCCTCAATCTCTACCCCTTTCCTCGCCTTTAATGAAAATATTCAAGCTTGGAACCTGTACATATAAAAATCAGTTTCATTATATCTTAGTATATGTAATTCAGTGCCATAAAATTTAACACTTCCTATAACAATGTAACGCTTTCGTTTGAACTTAGCAAATTGTATCATTTGATAATGACATCTGTGTAAATCGGTGATGTTTGCGAAATTCGGTTGTTACTTGATGGCCTTAGAAGCTACATCCCGCTGGGTGTTCGAATCCTGTCCGTGTGTAGTCCAAAGTGTAAGTTGAAATAGTTTCTAACAACTAACGACCGTAACAGTTTGCTCTAAATGGTGTACAAACATTTGAATATTTGATTATGGTCTGTCAAGCACCAACGGAATATTCGATTAAATTAGTATTTGACACCGAAGAAGGAATAAATCAAGATTTGAAACCAAAGAAAATCTACGTAACAATTTAGTAGAAAATGTGGACACACAAATCAGACAAAGACTTCCAGAATTTAATGAAAGTGTTATATAATTCGGATTCGGATACTGATACATAGTAATCAGAAAAAAAAGTAAGTTGCAAAAGACGTCAGCAGTATGCCACTGGAACGAAGAAGATCCTCTGACCAGCAAATTTTTCTACAGTTGTTTGCGAGTCATCCTTTCATAAGATTTCTTCTTTCAACCGAATTGTACCCTGCCGGGAGCAAATACTGGTACTATTTGTGTGTTTATATCACTGCAATAATAACAATTTTTTTTAATGTAAAGACTAGCTTAACGCCCGCTGCTTCGCATGCGTAGGCTGGTTTGTCTGCACCAGTTGTTTCTCCCTCTTAATATAAATTTTCATAGATATAGCTTAAGTACGTAGTTTTTAAATTCTAATGAACAATACAAATACCAATTTTTGCAGCTCTAGTTTCAAAATTGTCTTGACAACTATGTGTTTTCGAAAATAATTTTTCATCCCCTATTTTACCCCCTTAGTTGTTGAATTTCCAAAAATATCGAAACTCGTGTCTCTTTAATCCCGTTCAAGAATCCAAATCCCAAGTTTCGTAGCTTTAAATTTTAATTAACAGCAATATATTTTTGAAAATAAATTTTTGTATCCGGTATTTCACCCCCTTATTGGTCGAATTCCCAAAAAATATCGAAAAAGTGTCTTTTAAATTCGAAACCCGAATCCAAATCCGAAAATTTGTAGTTCTAACTTCTAAATTTCCCAAATAGCAACAGACTTTCGAAAAAATCCCCTCTGCAATTTAACCCCCTTTATGGTTCAATTTCCAAAATTACCGAAACGCTTATTTTTTAAATTCGAATCAACAATACAAATATCAATTTTTGCAGCTCAAGCTTTAAAATTGTCTGAATAGCAACCTGTTTTCAAAAAGAATTTTTCATTCCCTATTTTACCCTCTTACTTTTTGAATTTTCAAAAATACCTGAAACAGATTTTTTTTTTTTTTTTTGTAATTTTGACCATGATTCCATATCCGAAGTTTCCTAGTTGTAGCTTCAAATTTGAGTTAACAGCAACATATTTTTTTAAATAAATTTTTTGCGTCCCCTATTTTATACCCCATTATTAGTTGAATTTCAAAAAATGGCGAAACATGTGTCCTTTAAATTCGAACCCTGAATGAAAATCCAAAATTTTGTAGTTCCAGCTTAAAAATTTCCTAAATTGCAACGTATTTTCAAAAATGGTTTCATACCCAATTTCACCTGCTTACGGACGGAATATCGAAAAATCGCTTCTTAAATGACACCTACAGAGCAAGATCAACACCCTCTACAAATTTAGTTTCTATCTACAGTGGTTTGGACTGGGCGATGATGTGTCAGTCAATTGGTCAGTCAGTCAGTCAGTCGGGACATTGTCTTTTATATATAGAGATGGCGACTTAAACAAATTGTTGATTCTTATTCATAGTTTCGAGACGTTTGCCATTAGGTGCAATTATAAGTAGTCAAGATAGGAATTTAGGCAAGATTACCGGTTTCGACCATTTAAAAGCCACTACAATCAGAGTTAGCCACCTGTAGCGCTGAGGATGAGCTGCCCGAATGATAAGAGTCGACATTTGTAGTTGAGGCAGCTCGTGTTCAGCGCAACCGGTGGCCAAAACTGATTGTAGTGGTCTGAGGTTAGGCATTCAAATAGTCGAAACCGATAACCTTTAAATAAATTTCGATCTTGACTGCCTTTGTAAATTTGATCATTGTCGACAATGTTTTCAAAAAATAAATTTTGATTTGACTCAATGTCCAGGTAAAATTTTTTGTTCAGCAGTTCAGTCAGTAGAGTAGCAGTGTATGGTGAATGACTGCCGTACATCAAGTGTCTGAGCGTCTGGCCGCGCGGTCTGAGGCGCCATGTTTCAGATTGTCCGGCCGCTTCCGGCGGAGGAACCAGTCCTCCCTCGGGCATGTGTACATGTGTGTTGTCTTCACATTAGATAGTTGAAGTAGAGTGCAAGAATAGGAACGGATGACCTAATCAGTTTGAACCCTTGGATTTACAAACAATTTAACATTTTTTATTGTCACGTTGGAAGAAAACACACGGTCCATAACTGCTCTGATTGTAAATCCCACAGAACCTGATGCATCTACAAGACGGCCCGAAGCACCATGGTTGGGAAGGAAAGTTTACATTGTTATAGAGTGGCGTATCAGTACCCGCTGGGCTCCGACTGGTGTTTGGGTACGAAATGGGCCAAGGAGGGGGATGGGGAAGCGGAGGGCGGGCCAGAGCCGACGGAGAAACGTCTGGAAGGGTCGCCCCTCCACCCCCAGGATAACGGGACGTGCCGCCGGCCGTAAAGAATGGATGCGCCGCTACATTATAAATCCCGGATATAATGGTTTTTATTGACACAGTAAAAGCTGCTGTTATTGTAACATCCGACGATCGCGGCGGCGCTGCGCTACGATTCGTCGCGGCGTGCATATTTCAGCGTGGGGTGGGGAAGGCGGCGGCGTCGCCTCTGCCCCCAGCAGCGGCGCGACGTCTGAGTGCCATCGATTGTGAAAACTGCCGCCATTACTCGCCGCGACCAGCCATATACCCACGCCGAGCCACAATGCGTCCCGGTAGATCTTTATCACGTCCGAAACACGGCTGTGGGATGTACAAAAGGCGCAGCGACGCGCTGAATTACAGTCGATAAGGGGTGTGCGTTGCCCTTGCCATCTAGATGCGCTATCTACCCTCACCTAAGCAAACTGCTCGTCATCTACATTTACTTCGTTTTTAAAACGGGAGCAGCAAATTCTACGCACATTAGTTTTATTGATCGGCTTCGAGCACTTAGTGTCCTCCTTCAGACGTTGTTACTTCTGTTGATGTATCCAGCCGATATACGAGGTACGTCCAAAAATCTACAACTGTTAAACTACTTTTCTACATAGCTGCCGAAATTTTGTAGGCACTTGTCATAGGGTGACACAAGTATCTGTATGCCTTCTTCATAGATGGTTGCCGCCTGTGTATTCAGCCATGTGGTAGCATGTTCTTTCAGCTCGTCATCGTTGAAGTGTTGACAGGACAAATTTCAGGTGTAAGAAGAGGATTTCCATCAAAAGATGGTGTTTGTTACCACGAGAGTACCCGGCCTCATGTGGCGAATGTGACCAAACCACTCTTACGGGAGTTTCACTGGGACGTGTTTGATCATCATCCGTACAGCCCGGGCCTCGCCCCTAGCCACTTTCACCTCTTCTTACACCTAAAAATCTGTCCTTGGTGGTCAACATTTCAACGATGATGACGAGCTGAAAGAACATGCTACCACATGGCTGAATACACAATCGGCAACCTTCTATGAAGAAGGCACACAGAAACTTGTGCCATGTTATGACAAGTGCCTACAAACTTTCGGCAGCTATTTAGAAAAGTAGTTCAACAGTTGTACATTTTTGTACAACAATTACTTTTTCTGTAACTGTACACGTTTGTTTTATGTAACCAAACGGAGCTTACTTTCTGGACGTACCTCGTATTATTTTGTTCAGCGCAGCAAGTGTTTCTCACATGGGTCTTAAAAATAGCAGCTACCATTTGCACAGAAAATGGTTTCTGGAACATAGTGCCTTCCGTCCGACAGTGAAGGTTCTTTCCGTTCAGCTACTGCCATTTTGAGAACCCCGTATATAACAGTTGCTATGATGGTGAGAGTTGTCTTTAGAAAATTTTGATGATGTTGTTAAATGAAAATCACTTTTTAGTGTGTTGTTGCATCTGACTGTGCGTGTGAATGAACATTGATTGCCTGGCAAACATACAATAAAATAAATTGCTGCCTCATTTACACAGTAAAATCGCCCTACAATACGCTAGAAGTTCGTATCAGCTGTTGTAATTGTGTGTATCGTGTATACGTAACTGCTCCTGACCGTAAGCACAAAAAGGACTTCTAAACACTTGAAAGTTATACAAATAAAATTCAATAACATTTCCTGAAATTATGTTCAACATGACAATTACTGACTACTATTATTAATAAAATTATTATCAATGCGCCTCAATTGCACAGTGGTAGAGTGCTAGACTACAACTCCAAAGGTCGCGGGTTCGATCCCCGCCAACTCCTAGGATTTTTGTCTGTCACTTTCCACTTCTTTCACCTGTGGTAGTATTGCTCATGTGGAAAATACCGAGTAGCACCGTGTTTCGGAGTCCACGTTAAACTGTAGGACCCCCTATAACTGTCTGGGTAAGTCAGGTCGGAGGAAGGCAACGGCATACCACCTCCAAATAGGACCATGCCAAGTAAAGCACTATGGTGTTCAAACCAAACTTCGGACTGTTGACTGCTTTATCTTTTTAATTAATAAACTAACTGTGTATGACGGATCACCAAATACATTTTTATAATTAAATTTCATTTGATTACTTGAATAAAAACTGTAGAAGATGCTGGATCTGCAACACTCCTGATACAATGTTAAGACTACAAATAATACTTTTTCTGAAAAACAATACAAGCTACCATTTTTACTTATCTCAGACATAAATTTACGGGAGCAAGTAGAAATAACAGCACTGATACAACAAGGTTCTTTTTTCTGTTTTTAATTAACATTGATTAATTCGCATGAACATTTACAAAATCTTACACACTCTACCATATTCACTGTCATTAGTGGAGAAAAAGGCATAAAATGTAATTTGCTGCTATTTTTACTACACAACCATATACAAATAATAAATATTCGTTGCACCATTACAAGGTAAGGACTGATCAGGAGAAAAGAACATTGTTTTGTGAAAATACTCAACAATAACTGTCTGAGATAAACATATACGCGCCGTCAATTAATTAAAAAAGTCTTACATCTATTCCAAAAAACTTTTTCATCTCATAAATATTACTCCGCGATCGAAATCAACTAGTTTCCTCGAATTGTGTTAAAAGTGTTTCATTAACTTATCTCTCTCTCGTCCTATCTCATTTGCAAATCAAACACACTAAACATCGACGTATGCAAAGAGTTTCTCAGACAGACATTCCATTAGTAACCTAACTAGCGTTTCTGTTGCGCACTAAACAGTTGCCTAGCAATGGACAAAATTCTAAATAGATCAGCTCGCCAAACACAAAAAAACCATCAGTGACTCAAGAAGGAAATTAAGTGCCCGAAAGCGGTGAATAAAACATAATTGCAAATTACTGCAGCTGTTTTAAAAACCAAGTGAAAAGCATTTACTATGATGGACAAAATACTAAACGTGTCGTCTACGCTCAACCAAAGAAACTACAATGTCTGAAGAAAGACGCTTAGTTCTCGAAACCGGTCAGTAACAGAAAAATTATTTGCAATAGATTGCTGCTATTGTAAAAAACCAAATGAGAAACAGTTGCTGTGATGTCTGAAATACGAACTACATTTTCTTCATTTGAATAGGTTAAGGTTAAATGGGAAGTAGTTCACTGGCGCCAACTTTCCGTAAAAAAAAAAAAAAAAAAAAAAAAAAAAAAAAAAAAAAAAAAAAACTGTCTCATTACTAAAATATTGTGCGGTACGTATCAGAAACAGCATTCAGAGAATCGCTCGATGAGAATACATTTTATTCCCAGATCTCTCTTTTAGAGGCGTTTTTCAAATGTTCAAATGTTTGTATAGTTTATAGGACTTAACTACGGGGTAGTCAGTCCCTAAACTTACAAACTACTTATGAACTACTTACTAATAGGACGGCACGAATATCCATGCCCGAGGGGGGATTCGAACCCCCGACCGTAATGGCCGTGCAGACCGTGACTGGAGCGCCTCAGTCCCCTCGGCCACCGCGGACGGCAGAGACGTTTTTAAGGGTCGAGCAATACTACCCCTTAAAATGCTATGAAGAAATCAGTTTTCTTAATTTTTTTACATTCAGCTGTGGGAAGTAAAGTTTTTATGAAAATTCACGATTGTACAAGTGAAATAGGACGTTTCTTGCGTAAAAATTATATGGGACACCCCAAGAGAAATCAAAAACTTTAATGAAACGAAACAGTTGTTTGAAACAGTACGCAGTAGATGACTGTATCGTATCAGCCATCGGAAGGCGATTTCCTGCAATACTCTAGCTTCCTCTAGGTAGCATTTTTTTAAATCTTTAAGCTCTTGGGTTAATTGGGACTTATCCGGTGGGTATGCTGCACAAGTAAGAAGACGAACGTTGTAGTCGTTGGGAGTCCTATTGGTGTGGATGGAGCTGTGTTTCTCCTCTGAATTTATGGATTTACGAACGTCAACATCATCTTTTGAAACCGATATGTGTTTAAAATGGGAAAAATCACGAGATTTTAAATTTCATCTGAGCAGGTTTAGGCTCCTTCATAAATATTTTTATGGTGAATGTGGGGAGAAATATTTACGTACTAAATAGAGACAAGGGAATCTGCACATACATGCAACGATCGTTGGAAGATCATGAGATGGCATGGCTGGGCAATCACGCCGTCCATATTAAAGGACCCATATTCCGGACAACTGGCCTTTGGACCTGCTAACCTAGGACATTACTTCTGAAATTTGCGGAGTTTGGGCGGTTCATCATAAAACGATGTCGTTGTCCGTGTCGAATTCGAGTATACAAACAAATTAAAATCTAATAAACACAAACTACTTCCCATTTTAACATTCCGTAATATATTTTTTTCAAAGTAGTTTTCGCAACAGAACACATAACAGAATTGCATTGTGAGATAGGATAGGCAGTGAATGTTGTAATTAGTTCTGAAGAATTATAGTTCGACAACAGTTTGACCATCAAGTAACGTGTGAACTAAATGAATGTGGATACATTGCCTCGCGGCAGTGTATACACTACTGACAAAATATTTTGGTCTTCGAAACGACTTTTATGTTTCTAAAATCAATGCACTTCCGATCGAGTCCTCTTTGGATGTTGTAACTACTGTACGTCCACGATAAGTTGACGATTCGCGCGGTGAATTCTGGGAGCGGCCTTGACAGCGCTCTGTGGCTGATGCGGGAGGAAGAGAGGTGAGGGGAAGGCAGCGTCGGCTGCTTACAGCAGTGCTGCCACCATCACCCGCCTAATAAGAAAAAGGAGGCAGCACTCACGCAAATACTGTTCACTTCAATGACGCTAGGAAATACCTAATGTATCGACATATTACTGGCGGAATGTTATTGATGTACTGAATCTAATAAAACATGTCCCCGACGTGTATCTGCAATAGTTTTCCAGAACTTCCAAAGAACCCAAATAAATTATTAGCAAAAATTTGTGATTTGACCCCTTTTTTTTAACAATTTCACGAAGGTGTATCGGGTGTCTGAAGTCCAGAAACATGTCTAGCCATTACTGCACCGCCATATAAAGTTTGAGCCACAAGTTTTTTGAACATCCTATCTACGGTCTCTTTTATATATTCAAATAAACCATGGGCTTTTCGGTGAGAGCTTACATCAGTAAAATCAAGAAATCGTTCTTTACAATTTCCTTCAATGTCTACAAAGCGTAGAGCAGTTGACATTTGACTGGTATTGGGGACATCAGTTGTTTCATCGAACATGTGCCCAATAAACATAGTCTTATCAATATTTGATTTAATCTGATTTCTAACAATTCTGGCCACAGCGTCGATTAGGTCATTCTGTATAATTGCTAATGTGCCTTTGAGAACGGGAGCTGTCTTTAAATGCTGAGAAAGTGTCACATCAAATACGCAGACAATTTTTACCAATTCTATGTAATTGCCTTTATTTAATGCGCCCTCACTTACGTCGTGTCCTCTAAAAGCACTATCTTGTTTTGCAAGATTGTAACACTGCATCAATCAACCGTTTCAATATTTTTCTATTTTCTTTAACCTTCTGATTGTGCAAACTGTCAGCAATTTTTTTATGATAATTCAGTAAATGGTCTACCAGTTTAGTGCCGAAAGTTTTCAATGCTGTAAAATATTTTATATGAGCTGTTGATGTCTTATGTGTATTCAGAGCTGTGATCAAATTTGCAAAACCTGTGGTATTCCAATGCGTTTTCTCGGTTTCAAACAATAAGCATGGCCAGCAATAAAGTTTGTTTAATTCACATGAACCTGACAGCCACACGTACATATCATAATTATTATAGTTAAAGTGCCTTTTGTAAGGGTTCTTGTTTTTTACTTCTACTCACACTGCAAGTGCGGAAGAGCTGGCCGCACTACCCCACCCCATCCCTGTTTCAAAATCACCAATTTGTCTTCGTATTTCAGCTGAGAGAATGTTCTGTTAAGTAACTTTAATTACACATTGCACATTCATTTTGAAGAAGTAGCACTAAGAACTTTCAAAGTACACTGCACACTATGAAATAAATAACACCAATACAGCTGTTGTGAAACGTAACAAACACAACACTCAAACACGCTCTTTGTTGCTTTAAACAGGTGCGGAGTTTACCAGGAGTGAGTCGTGTCCGTTCGGTACATTTCGGAAGAACTCGTGCTTGTGTTGCGACGCGGGATTCCGAAGCCTTGGCCAGCTGTTGGCCGCACTACCCCACCCCATCCCTCCTTTCCAATCACTTTAGCGAAGGCTGCGGCAGTGAGCGTCCGAAGCTCTGTTCTCCCACAGTTGGAATGAAGCGAACGAGACATATTCCACACTACGCGCAAATTCTTCATGACGGACACTGGCTTCTATTGGCATTTTTGTTAATAGTAGTTCTTAACTTCTGATCTGCTTTAGATATAGGCTTCGGTGAAATTTTTGATAGCCCAGAATATACTCCACTGCCCTGTATATATGACCAACACTGGTGTGGTAGTATCCTTCAGAGAATGACTACTTCAGTCTCGCATGGTAGTATAGTTACAGAGAATGGTTAGCTTTAAGTCGTGATTCCATAGCAATCGCAAAGTGGCAAACAGTACATTGGGAAATCTTAGGAATTTATGAGCATACGGATCGAAACTTTCCACTCTTATGCGTTGGTGCGGTGTCTGTTCTTTCGGACACGAAAGAAAGAGCAGACCCCACTGCTATCTATTCATGTATTTCAACTAGACATCGTTCACTAGTTCACCACAGATGTGGAAAAATCATTAGACCTCATGCTGGCATCCGGATGGCAAGCATAGAGGACTACCGACGAAGTGACGCTACTTCTGTAGAGTGCAACGTGAAATTTTGGGGCGGATGGGATGCATGTTCCAAATAGCCGACAGGTTAAGGCAGCCACTGGATAAAAGCGGGAATCCCGGGTTCTAATACCGGTCCTGCACGAATTTTCAATTCAACAATGAATTATTTCATTGTCCTATGTATCTGTCTCGTGAAATAGTTAGGAAGGGTAGTTAAAAAAGAAGTTTCTCCTGTCGACTGTGGTAAAAGTTGCGTATGACAGGCCTGCCGCGGTGGCCGAGCGGTCTGAGGCACGCCAGTCACGTACTGCACGGCTACTACGGTCGGGGACTACAAGCCACCCTTTGCATGGATATTTCGTCGTCTTTAGTACTAGCTAGTTCATAAGTAGTTTGTAAGTTTAGGAACTGATGACCCCATAGTTAAGTCCCATAAGCTCTACAAACATTTGAACATTTTTTTCATTTCTTTCTTTTTTCGTATGAAAGGGGGAAAAATAGAATGAGACGTTAAAGACAGGACATTTATTTTTGCACATAATTTCCAAGTACATTGAGACATTTGTTATACCGCTTTATAAGCTACAAAAAGCCGTCCAGGAAAAGAATCGGGGCGCTGCATACGGAAGAAGCGTTCAACGGCTTCTTTGACGTCAGCATTGTTTCCAAAGCGCCTTCCGACGAGAGTTTTCTTAGAAGCTGGAAACAGATAAAAGTCACTATGTGCGATATCAGGATTGTATGGCGAATGTTGTAGACGCTCCCAACCAAGAGTTGCAATATGGTTTTGCGTTGCCGTCGCCGAGTGTGGTCTCACATTGTCATCCAACAGAAGAACGCCAGATCTGAATAGGCGATGCCGCTTTTTCCGAATCACCTCTTTCGATTTCGTACAGAGCAGCGCGTTGATGGTTGCATCCTCCAAAACGTCCAGCAACAAAACAGCTTAGGCGTCCCAGTAAAAGGTGAGTCCGGGAGGAAGGAATCTTAGGATTTAACGTCCCGTCGACAGCTTGGTCATTATTGACAGAGCTTACGCTCAGAATTTTGGGTTAGGATGAGTAGGAAATCGGCCGTGCCCTTTGAAAGGAAGCATCCCAGCATTTGCCTAGAGTGATTTAGGGAAATCACGCAAAACCTAAATCTGGATAGCTGGAGGGGATTTGAACCACCGTCCTCCCGAATTCAAGTCTAGTGCACTACCACTGCGCCACCTCGCTCGCTATACGGTGAAGGGCACTTTACCTGCAGATGGAGTGCTTTTGAACTTCTTTCGGATAGATGTTCACGGATGTTTCCACTCCATGGATGCGGCCGTAGATTCAGGCGTGTCATGGTGGATTCACGTTTCATTCTCCGCCACAATCCGAAACAGAAAGTCATCGGCCTGATCGCAGTCGATCTCTACCCAATGGTGTATCGGTGTCTTGAATTAGCGCGTTCACCTACTGTGTGGTCTCTCGCCCATAGCCGTTTTACGCTGCTTCCGTATGTTTTCATGGGCGGATTTTCGAAGCTTATAAAGTGGCATGACAAATGCCTCATAATACTTGGAAATTACGTAGAGCCGGCCGCGGTGGCCGAGGTGACTGAGGCGCTCCAGTCACGGTCAGCACGGCCACTACGGTCGGGGGTTAGAATCCCTCCTCGGGCATGGATATTTGTGCCGTCCTAGTTCGTAGGTATATCATAAGTAGTTTGTAAGTTTAGGGACTGATGACCCCGTAGTTAAGTCCCATAAGCTTAACAAACATTTGAACATTTGAAATTACGTAGAAAAATAACGTAAACATTAAATACGGTATCTCAATGCAACTGTATTTGCGCCGATCAAATAGCGGTGCTCTGTTTGGAAGCTCAGCGACTAAGACAGCGACCCTGACGAAAAAACAATTACGGTTTTCCATTGAGTACGCTGCGGAACTGCCCCCACCGCAGCTGATAATGATCTAGAACCCCTTCCGCGGCGAAAACAACCGACTGAATGTACCTGGTGGTTTGCGGTAACACATAAATGAAGTGAAATTAATCGTCATATGAAAGCAATTTGATGCTTCCCATTCTCGGAATGGAGAGCGCACAAAGGTTCATTAATTCAGCAGCCTGTTTGCTCGCGTGTGGGCCTCGTGCGGTGTGGCATTGGTCCTAACGATGTTTTCAAATGATGGAAACCCAACGTAAGAAACAGCAACAGAGTGACATTACGAATATTAACAGCAAAACAATGATTTACAGAAATATAGCCTTCAAAGTTAAATGCCATGGTAGCACATTAATAATTTATTCGATGACGACCGGTTTCGGTGAGCTGTGTCATCATCATCTGGTTATATATATCGTCTGGCATTCTCTTTTGTTGCTGTGGGACTCACCTGCAGATAGCTCTGCCGCAAGCACTGCTGCCATTTGCTAAATATGGCGGTTGCGCTTCATATACCCAGGGCGTTAGAGCAACGTTTTATGATTCGTTTTCTATTGAGTGAGGGACGGGCGGCCACCGAGAGGTACGGGAAAATGCGGCCCTTGTAGGGGGAAACCTGTTTCGCTTTGAAATATGTGACGCGGTAGTGTTGTGAGTTAAATAAAGGCCTTGAAGTCTCGCAGTACACTCCAGCGTACGAGGAGGTTCCTTTCGTCGCCGACTAACGACAACGGATCTCGGATGGATGCAGTGCTCTAATAAGATCGGCGTGTACACGTAACGGCCGTATTCTGGATTTAGACAACGTGATCCTGCTCCACGACAGTGTGGGACCAAATGTGGCAATCAGAACTGTCGAAAAGCTTCGGGAATTCCGCTGGGAGGTTCTGAACCACTCACTACACGGTACCGACGTCACTTCTAGTGATTCCCTAGAGTTAGGATTTCAGAAGAAGTTCCTGGGAGAACAGCAATTCTCAAGTAATTATGAAGCCATGACAGTAGGCCGTTGGTAGTTCCATAGTCAGCCGGACGAACTCTGCCGCAGGAGCATCTCAAATTTAGTGCTGCGATGGGACAAATGTGTGAACCGGTGTAGAGAACGGATTGAAAAATAGTGTAAGGTTCGTAGAACAAGACAGGTACGCTCATAATTTTAGCAAAGTCTATGTAATTATCTCTCGTATTTTGTACGAAGGTAGAGAGTTTTTCTCAACTTATTACTTGTAGAATGAATCATGTCCAAATCTCCTAATTGTCTACAAAGTGAAAAACGTTGAAAGGAAGCTTCTTTGTTTACCAGACGGAATTTGTTATAGTCTCACGCCGGTAAGAACATCTATACGTCAAATTGCCCCCGAAGACACGTAAACTACACGGTAACCTTATTTCTCTGATGACCGTCAGTTTACGGAAGGGTCAGGTCCCGACATTATGATAACGGATGATATTGTCAGCCCACATAGGACTGCTGCACTCTCAAACAGACTGGATACCGAAGATATTGGCCTACCTGCTAAACCATACGTAAACCTTGCACTAATTGGCTTTCATAACATATCGTTGCCTAAGGTGAGATTTTCAGTACTTGAGAAGGGATAATAAAAAGGTAAAGCAGTCAACAATCCGAAGATTGGTTTGAACATCACAGTGCTTTACTAGGCACGGTCCTATTCGGAGGTGGTATGCCGTTGCCTACCTCCGACCTTCGAACTGACTTATCCAGCCAGATATAGGGGGGACCTACAGTTTAACGTGGGTTCCGAACCACAGTGCTACTCGGTCTTTCTCACATGAGCAACACTGCCAGAGAGGAAAGAAGTGGAAAGTGACAGATAAAAATCCTAGAACCTGGCGGGGATCTAACACTCGACCTTTGGATTTGTAGTCTGGCACTCTACCACTATGCAACCGAGCAGATAATGTAATCCCTAAATATGACAACTGTTTCGTAATCTAACTCAAAAGTAGAGGTATTGCTTTTCCTGTCTTTAGTTTTGGGAGTGTAACAAAATAGGAAATGACTGGTTTTGTACAAGATACCCACTGCCATGATCCCTTACGGTCAAATCAAAATGATCTTATTGCATATCTGGCCGAAAGCTACTATAATGGATTTTTCGACTACTGTAGTACAAATCTTTGTACTTCACGCCTCGTTGGCACCTTGCGTGTCTATGATGATGAAGAAAACACCAGTCCCCGGCAGGGAAATCGAACCCGGGCCCCGGGCGTCTGAGCTATGGAGGCGTACTGCACCTTATGGTGAACTACGGAGCAAATATTTACGTCTTTACGTAGATGTTGGCAGGCACCTTAGGGTTCACGATGGTTAAAACCACAATGAGTATGCGGAATGCGGTACTTGTGCTTTGGGGACCAACAAGCAGTTCGTAGTGTAGATGACGTGTGCTATTTATCACGCTTTGGAGACGAAACCACTGAGGTCAGCGGATCCCTAGAATAGCTGAGGTAAGGTCGTGGTCGCCACTCACTGGCTGTTTTATTCAGGCTACGTGGCAGCGGTCGCCTTGCCACTCACAATATCTGCCTCGACGCGGCCAGGACTCTGTATATATATAGCAGCCTTCAGACAGGTGTGTGTGTGTGTGTGTGTGTGTGTGTTTGTGTGGGTGTGCATCTGAGAGCCTCGGGAGTTTCAGAAGCACACTCTAGGGAAGGGGGGAGACGCCGACCTCCATACAGCGGTCAAGATTTGTGCCGGTCAGAATTCGGAGGAATTGCGTGTCTGAGAACCAGTTGCAGCGCAAAGTAATCACCCAAAATTTTTATTTCACAAAGTTGGTTTTCAAGATTTTGAACAGAAATCGTGATTGCTGTATTACGAATCTTATGTGACTCATTTGTATGGCCTCTTCCAGTTATTAATTTTTAGCAACAGATCGATAGCAAATAATGTTACTGAGAACAGTATTGTACCTGGAAACACATTTTTCACTACCTCCTGTGAATAGCCTTTAACAAAAGCCAAATTTATTTTCTTGCTCCACTTTTGAGTTGTGCAGCTTACATCTATTCGTGCTCCAGTATTTTCCCCCCGCTAATAAAACAGGTGAAATTTTACTTTTACTAAACATGAAAACATGTCCCAAAACTGTAGAGGGTCTCGTTCATCGTAACAGATGTTCTGTTTATACGAGTTGTAATTGATAAGATCTTGCAAGGAAAGTACTTGGGCTCGAACAAACATATATACAACAAAATCATACGAAAGATAATTTAAAGATCCCTTACTGCACTAGTGATACTCCCACATCTGCAAAACTCTGCAGTCGTCCGTTAGAGGCCTCTGCGTGTGCCTTGCCACGTTGCACATTGACCTGTCGGTTCGCCAGTAGGTACGGTGCAGTGTGCCTCCGAAGTTGCGTTTTGTGATGTTATTTGTGTGGTGAAGCGTCAGATGGGGCGGCGATTGGTAATCAATCCTACTAATGAATTGCGATTGGTTGACATGAATTTACGAAGAACCCTTCTTCGTGAAGATGGTATTAGTGTAGAAGATGAATCATTCGCATGCTTCTCGTATCTGTTATGGTACATAAATATGAGCATAAGTTAGATTCTGTTGTAACACTAACACTTAATGATGATAATATGGGTGATAATGACGAACAACTCATTGCAAGTGCTACGGTAAGTTCGGGAAGAGGCGATGTAAGCAGTGGCAGTTAATACCAGCAGTCTACCGAGAAGAAGGTTAAAGTTGCAACTATCATAACGGCTTTTGTTGACAATACGCTAGAGAACATGTACGATGATTATTGCATAAATTATAGTTAAGATTTCCGCATTACGTATGGCGTCTACAATTACATCTACAGTGCCATCTAGAGCATCATTGTAGAGTTTTGCAGAAAAACGACAGGCACTAGCACATTGAGGTGTGTGTAGATATCCTGTAAGCAAACGTTCATACAGATATGTTTGTTCGAGCCCATGTACTTTCCTTGTTAGTAGCATTTCATTTACTTCTCACTTATATTATTGATCTACTACACGCAGATGACCACTAGCTAAACTGAAAGGAATAAACGTCTGATCAAACACAATGATGAATAAAATTTGATGCAACTGAAAGCTACAGCTGCTTCCAGTTGTGAAAAAATGAAAAGCCGTTATAAGGAATCTCAGTCATTTACAAATTTCATACGTACAGTTGTAGAGGGCCGTGTGTTTCACAGTGTAAACCTCCGAAGAGAGGATGCTTATATTCACATGACATGTGCTACGATGCACAAAAATATCGTAACGGTCTGAACCGCGTTTCGCATAATATGCGTGTATCCAAAATTACGAACTTGCCTTGCGGGTACTCTAATCGCTTCGCAGTGCAGTCGTTCGACTAATCAAAGTGGATCCACAAGAGAAAAATGCTCTTTATGGTAATTATTCTAGATTTATATTAACACCATGATATTGCAAATAACAGGAAACAGTTATTAAATTTTTAATTTTTTTTAAATTTCCACTTTATTATATTAACTGATGTATCTGAAAAATTAACATACTCATTAGAGTTAGATATATAAAGACATGTCAGATACACCATTCAGTAATCCCTTCACAACATTTAACATTGTTAAGGAAAACAGATTTTACCACAGTATCGTAATTCCTAAGGTTCTGCAGCATATCTAAATACTTTTTCTATCTGAATCGTTTTCTGTAGTAGATCAGTTTTGAATAGTCGAAAGATTTTACCGGGAAAGGATTAGGGTACGACTAAGACACGTATGTTGTTTGGGATGCATACGCATCAGGCGGAACGCAGTTCAGATGGTCCCGAAATTTTTTCTGCATGACAGTACAATACTATGTACCATGTCGGGCCACGGCTTCAAAGAGAACATCGGTATTCGGGCGTTACACCATCTCTCGTTGTGCCTGTTCACCGAAGGTAATGAATCGGTGTGCCTTCAGTACACAAACAGGACGCTTCCATGACGTATGCGGGAATCGTATCGTCAGTTTCAAAGAGGGCGCATTATTGGCACACGAGCAACTGCTTCTCTTGTGGGACGATATGTTTCGGAAGTGCAATGGTAGTGTGCAGAATGGTTTACGGAAGTCCGTACAACAGGAGGAGATGGGCGTGGTAACAACACTGACACCACCATCGAGCAGATCAACGCCTCATCCGAATGCACGTTGCATGACAGACCATAGCGAGAGGATTGTCTCCAGGCCTAAAGCGCCATGTCACGGATTGCATTGACGCTCACGGCAGAGGTTAGAAAACTCTCTCTGGCTTAGGTATGTGCACTGTCCTTATCGTAAGTTAGTTACGTCGCTTGTAAGAGTGTGGAGACATGACCTTAACAATTTAATCCTTCAGGTTTACAAATATTCCGATGAGCACAGGTCTGCGACTTTGTCGGCTCTGGTGCAACTATGGGACAGTGAAAAACATCGTATATTACGCCATAAATGCACTTCGTCCACTGCTTCGCCTACTTGTGACTAACGCTTTAAGGTGTATGGAACGACATGACTGAGGACAGGTAAGGCATTAGACAAAGTTTCCGGACGAATCCAGGAAGTACTTGCTTGAAAATAATGGCCGAAAGACATACAGTGCCGACACAACACCTTATGGTTTTCAATATCCTCCTTACAAAGAAAAAAGAAAATAGAAAAATATCACGGTGCGTGTCCAGTATGTTATGAACAGTTTTCCTAAGTTTCCTTCTAGCCGTAACCACACCCTTTATGCGCGTCGACCGAGACTCCATTTTTCAGCAAGACAATTCATGACAACATGCTGCTGCACGACGACTTGAATTCTTAGTATCAGAGGATGCCAGTCTTTTTCCCTGCTCCACCAGTCTAAAATATGCGGTATATTGTGAAACAACGGTTGCAGTCCTTATGACACAATGACACTCAACACTGATGGACCCGGAACGAAGCGACGAAATATGGATGCGTATTCCACAGGATACCAGAGCCCATCAAGGACCCTGTGCATAGTAGGCAACAGGACACATGCTGAGCCGAAGTGACTGGGAAGCTCATAATACCTTCAGAACATACTAGCGAACATATCCTGTGAATATGATCTTTCAGTCTTTATTCTTTCACTGACGTCTATTTGCAGCAGGGTTTTGGGACATATCCTGTATTCAAATGTTATGAATTATCTCGAACAAAATGATCTATTGACCCAAGGTCAACTCGGATTAAGAAAATATCGTTTATGTGAAACACAACTATGTGTATTACATGTGTGCTATGTAAAAAAGCACGGAAGAAGAAGTGTATGCCAAAAGAAACTATGACAACGCTACCACTACATAAGTATGTAAAAAGTTTCCCACATCAGCACAGAATTAAAATAAGCATTAAATAAATTGAAAGGCCCCTGATGATGGCACAGAGGTGCTGAAACCAGTTTGGGTGCATAATAAAACAGCGATTTGCATATCAGACGGACCTCATACCCAGAAATAAATACCGTAACTACACCTGAGTTCTTCAGTACTTGTCCCTGAAGATAGCTGGACGTTCATGTGTCCAAATATTGTGGCAGAATGTCGACAGGATGCGGCTGCACTCACTAAAATTATTCCAAGAAGATGTATAGTTAGTTTGCTTAAAGTCGTGGAACATCCTTTGCAGTGGACTTCCAACAAAAGTTCAAAAAAGAGCAGCGAAGCAGTCAAAAATTACGCTTTCTGGAAGAAACGATACAGGAGGGTCGGGCCGACGGCAGTGGGCAGGTCCACGGAAACGAGCGGCGTTTGATATGCAGATTCGCGGCGCACCTGCATGCCGTATCGACTTGACGAGCAGAGCGCGCGACGAAATCGGACGCCGTGCCGGGGTCGCGATGCAGACGTGGACGGCGCCACGTCTTGGCAACGCGGCATCAATAATTCATCTCGCCTCGCCAGGCAAGTTTCTGCTAGTGCGTACCTCGCAGCTTGTAGCGATGCGATGGCTGTCGTTCCTCACTGATCCTCATGAGCGAGGGAACGGAGCGGCACAGTCTGAGACTTTAATCAAATTGCGTGGTTATGGTATATCGCCCCAAATTTACGACTGGATAGGGGATTTCCTATCAGAGAGGACACAGTTCGTAGTAATCGATGGTAAAGCATCGACTAAAACAGATATAGGGCGTTCCACAGGGTAGTGTTATAGGTCCTCTGCTGTTTCTTATTTACATAAACGATTTAGGGGAAAATCTAAGTAGATCCCTTAGGTTGTTTGCAGACGACGCCGTCATTTACCGTCTAGTAAAATCATCTGAAGATCAAAACAAACTGCAGATCGATCTGAATAAGATATCAGTATAGTGTAAAAAATTGGCAATAGAATCTAAACAATGAGAAGTGTGAAGTCGTCCACATGAGTACGAAAAGAAATCCCTTAAACTTTGTTTACAAGATAAATCAATCAAACGTGAAGGCCGTAAACTCTACAAAATACCTAGGAATTACTATTACGTCAGACTTAAATTGGACAGAACACGTAGATAATGTCCTGGGAAAGGCGAACCAGAGATTGAGTTTTATTGGCAAAATCCTTAAAACATGCAACAGAGCTACAAAAGAAACTGCATACACTACGCTTTTCTGTCCATTTTTTGAGTATTGCTGCCCAGTGTGGGATCCTTATCAAGTGAGTTTGACGGAGTTCATCGAAAGAGTCCAATGAAGGGCAGCTCGTTTCGTATTGTCACGATACAGGAGAGACAGCGTTACGGAAATGATACAGGATCTGGGATGGGAATCATTACAACAACGGCGCTTATCGCTGCGACGTGGGCTACTTACGAAACTCCAATAGCCACCATTCTCCTCTGTATGCGAAAATATATAGTTGACTCCCACTTACATGGGTAGAAATGATCATGAGAATAAAATACGAGAAATCAGAGCTCGAACGGAGAGATTCAGATGTTCTTTCTTCCCGCGCGCTATTCAAGAATGGAATGGAAGATAAATAGTATAATGGTGGTTAGATGAATCCTCTGCCAGGCACTTGAATGTGATTTACAGAGTATCCCGTGTAGGTGTAGAGTATGTGTAGAGAGACACCAGGTAGGACAGCAGAGGGCCGCGAGGAACGCCACCTGACGAGTGGGATGAGGGAAAACGGGTGTCACTGTCTCTTGATATCATTGTACGACAATTTGGGGAACTGAGACTCTAGTGTGGTAAACAAGCTGAAGGCTCTCTTTCTCTCTCTGTTCACACACACACGCACACACACACACACACACACACACACAAACACGCCTTAGAGTCGTCAGGCTCATTTTCTCTTATTCTAAAATGTAAACTTTCACGGCCGTAATGTTCAAAATTACTAAAAATTTCCGGGCTACTATGCCGTGGTCTAGTGGACTTATTGTCGAAACCCAACGTTTCGTCTCCGACTGCGGAAGACATTCTCAAGGGGGATCGTGGCAGTTTTGAAAGTCCAATACACACCCTGGCTCGCTACTGACTGAAGCCAAACTCCGTTTACGAGGGCTCGCGCGCAGCGGTGTGACGTCAGATGTTTGACATGCGCGCGCAATTCGTCGTTGTCAATTGTCGCCGTCCGTTAATATCGTCCCATGTTGGAAGACTGTTACATTTCTTCTTCAAAATCGGAACCCAGATTTCATTTAGTTTCACGCCCTCTTCCATCTTATTGAAATTATTGGGGTGTTTTACAATTTCTATAGCCTACACCCCAATAATGTCAATAGGATGGAGGAGGGCGTGAAACTAATGGGATGTGTAATAAAGTCGCCAAGGAGGCAACTCGGACGTACGCTAATTTGCTTTGATAGCGACTAAATAGTGTATTAACTGTTCAGTTGCTTAGGAATTGCTTCGTAAATGTATTGTCCTGTCACTAATAACTGCAGTAACTAAGCTAAACAAAAACAAATTTGTCTACTTTGTTCTGTGTTTTATTAATCTCAAATCGTCGTAAAATTCGATAGATATTATGGTGTTACGTATAAAGAAGCTGAAACAAGTAGCCATTGCGTGAAATCGCCTTGAAAATGATAATGCATTGTCCTGCATTACTGCTGTAGCTACTAGCATTGCTCTCAACCGGTGTCCAATGTAGTTGATACGTATTGGTACGCATGTGCTCGCGACATCGTCCTCGCCCGACGTACTCCAACTCACGTGTACTGCCTCGCCGTGCAGCGTCTTCTACTGCCTTATGGGAGCGCTACACAGCCGCTTCCAGAGTACTAGACAATTGTCGTGTTTTACTGTTTCTGTCAATACATTTCGATAAACCGAATGTCACACTAGACTATTTTGGGACGGCTCTATCGTTTGAGCACAAACAATTTCGCTTTAAAAATCTTTTTGCTCGTGACGGGAAACAAACCGACGCTTTACATCTACACCGGGCATCGCAGGAATGGCGTTATGATCAGAATTTGTTTGGCCTGAGTCGAGCTACACATTGCAAAAAAGAAATTCGAAATATCTGCTCAAACACCAGAGAAAATGCGCCTGACGACTCTTAGGTGAAACACCATATATATATCCAAAGGTCGCGGGTTCGATCCCCGCCAAGTACTAGGATTTTTATCTGTCACTTTCCACTTCTTTCACCTCTGGCAGTATTGCTCATGTGAAAAATACCGAGTAGCACCGTGGTTCGGAACCAACGTTAAACTGTATGTCCCCCTATAACTGGCTGGGTAAGTCAGTTCGAAGGTCGGAGGAAGGCAACGGCATACCACCTCCAAACAGGACCATGCCTAGTAAAGCACTGTGGTGTTCAAACCAATCTTCGGATTGTTGACTGCTCTAGAGAGAGAGAGAGAGAGAGAGAGAGAGAGAGAGAGAGAGAAGGAGACGTAAAGTTAGATGGAGAGAGACACAGGAACGCTACATTCTTTGAAAGCAACTGATATGGTCCAAGAAAAATGTATAATCTCTGAATATTCACGGGAGATAACTTTGAAAACACTCGAAACTGCAAGAAATTTTGCTAAGACTGACACTCGATCATAAAACGATACCAACCGGCGTCATTTCCATACATACCATTGTATTCTATCACTCGTTGATCTCTAATGACCAAGCTATTGATTTGGCGTTAGACGATAATCTCCCTCCTTATTCTACCTAATAAATAAAATTTATAAAATTAATTGATTATTTATTTATTTATTTCTTTATTTAGCCTGATCAGATTAGGGCCATCAGGCCCTCTCTTACATCGGACCAGGGTTTTACACATACTGTATTTCTTTACATGTGAGTTACCTATAACATAACAATGATTTTTACAGATAAACAGTTAATAACATAATTTATACAAATTGATTACATGTAAAAGGATGTAAATAAAATGTATTGACTTAATTCTAATAGGATTAATACTAGTAGTACCACTGAGATACCTTCTGCTGCTGTTGGTGTAATAATAGAAATAACAACATTGATATTAGCAGATACAAGATGTACTTTGAATATATCGAGAATGGTTAAGGCATGGCGAATTCTGACAAAAGGAAGTTAAGAAGGCTATAGCTGGCGAGAGCAAATGGCAGTAGGAGAATATCTGGGAGGAGGAATGGATGTGACGTACCTGGACCGTAGGGTAATAAAGACTGGCGTAATTATTGCTTTAGTAGATAATCCATTAACTGTCATTCGAAGCTGGCAGTGTTATTTTTTCGTTGGTACTTGACAGAAATGATAATAAAATCAAAAAGGAACAACTTCCTGATGTTCTGCAAAACTTATTTATTGATCACAAACCGGCTTTCGGCTTCTTAGGCCATCATCACCGGTTTGTGACCAACAAATAAGTTTTTCAGAACATCAGGAAGTTGTTCTTTTTTTATATTAATGCCGTACATCTGATTGCGATAAAACTTTTTCAACTCATTGCTTGCACTCGTGCGAAAATTATGGAAATAAATGTGTATTTTCACGAAGTACATCTTTATAATCTACAAGCCACTGAATATAGAATACCGTAGGATACTTTGTGTCTTGTATATATGGTGAATCTAAATTTGCCCATTCCGGCAGTAAATGGACGCCTAAGATTGAGATGGGTGTGTTCCATACGTCAGTGTGTTTCAAAATTACATTACTACACCAACAAACCTCTTGGGGAACTGGGAGTTGTCTTCAGAAACAAAATGAGCATGGAAACCCACGCTCGGAAACGCCTTTCAACGACGCTACGGAGAGTCCAAGTTACAGGAACCAACTCCTGCCGCTAGAGGTACCCTGCAGCAACTTCGACGCTCTGTAGCGTCATTGTATGATGTTTCCGGGCATGGATTTCTATGCTCACTTTGTTCCTCAAGACACCTCCCACGTCCCCTAGAAGTTTATGAATATTCATCGTGAAGATGAGGCAGGACCAGCAACTGGATATGTAAAGAAAACCTTTTCTTTTTTCGCCGCAGTTGCACTATTTAGAAGTTGGTAACTAGTTCGGACTTGTTCGTCCATTTTCAAAACATAGGCCTTATTCCAACCGTAACAATACATTGCATGAAGCAAATGACTGATGAAATTTGTACGTTGTCCACTGTTAATACATGATTACATTGAAATTTAAAATAGTTTAAAATAGATGATGCGTTCATGGGCCTTCAACGTGTACTCATAATAATGAGTGAAAATAGCAATGTGCAATAACATTCTAGAGAGAAGGGTGTAAGAAAAATAGATGGTTATGTCGAAGAAAGTTGCAAAACAACACGATGACTAGGATAAGAATACATAACTTCAAGAAAATCAGTTGTGCAAGCAAAACAACCTGGTCCATCATGCAAGTAAGTATTATTCATGCTTCTTGTATTATTTCTGTACGTTTTGCACCTTAATATTCACGTGACGCAATTTGGTGCGCTTTATTGTACAATTTCTTTTAATGCAGTTCTTTAAAAATGTTCTTTGAACATTTCGTAGATGAGGACCAAATTTAAATAATGATAACATTGTACGACGGTTAAATTACAATGCTGAAAAATGCGTATTAAAGGGATTGATAGAACATTCATCTGTTGAAAACGATCAGAAACGAAAATGCGGCTATTGTGAAGAAAGGTACTTACGGATTCTTTGTTATAAAACTGACCGAAGAAATTCAGTTGTGTCGTACAGCATTTGCAGTTTTTACGCTGTGAATGAAAAGTGATTTATACGCCTAATAACACTCTTTGTTAATAGCCAGTCTCCAGAAGACCGCAGAGGAAACAATAATAACAGGCGAAATGTAAGTCATTGTTTGGATTGCTGCATATATTCGATATTTCCCTACCCACCGTCATACTACAGTGGTAAATGTATTGTATGTTTGGATTCAAACTTAAGTGCAAGGAAGATGCATGATTTTATTTGTTATATAAACCCAGAAATTACAATGATGAATGAGTATTACTACAAATACTTCAATGAAAATTTTCATTAATGTTCTGATCAGCCATAAGTAATAATTGTTTATTGACTGTGGGTATTTGAGAGCGTGACTGTCAAGGATCCACAGATTATCGCGAAAAAATATTTAAATTGCATATTTTACTTCGTAAACATGTAAACTGACTGCAGGTTCTATTACGGAGAGTGAAATATTATTCATAAATAGTAGTAGCTAAACAATTGCCGGCCGCGGTGGCCGAGGGGACTGAGGCGCTCCAGTCTCGGGTGCACGGCCACTACGGTCGGGGGTTCGAATCCCCCCTCGGGCATGGATATTTGTGCCGTCCTTAGTTGAAAGTAGTTCATAAGAAGTTTGTAAGTTTAGGGACTGATGACCCCGTAGTTAAGTCCCATAGACTCTACAAACATTTGAACATTTGAGCTAAACAATTTATGAAATCCTAGTATGATCGCGTCCAAATCTCTCATTTTTACGATCTGGCTATATCAATGAAAACAGTTACGAATATATGACGGAAGGAAAACTGCGTACTACAGTAAAACTGAAATTTAAGTTTAAAATAAAAGGGTATTTATTAAATGGAGGCAAGAAATTTTAACGTCACACTCACATTAATTGTTCGTGATCTGAAAACACTGAGAGCGTACGATTTCACGAAAGATGAAAACAGAAAGACGACTAATGGCTTACAGCTTTTTCCTTCCAATTGCAAGAGCAATAAATGAATGAAGGATAGTCAGAGAAGTACAAATTAGTACGAGAACGGTGCTATGAAATGGCAGTCCCTCTTTGGCCTTGCCCAAATATTATTGGAGATGAGTTTGGATCTCTGATAATAACCATCATAAGATTAAATATTTGGAACTCAACTTCTGCGACGAAGCCAAATTAGAAATTTTGACTTGTATCATGGATCTAAACGCGTCTCAATTTTCTGGTAACTGTTTTAGCGCAGTTCTCCAAATCTCGTGCATGAAGTCAATTAAAAACGTAAGTTTCTTGTATAAGCTTGGACTTACTTTGAAGCTTCAGTTTCTGTATCATTTTGCTGTAAGCAGTCATACAAGATACGGGAATATGTCAGCTTGTTACACGCTATACACAACCAAATCTAATATCCAAAACAGCTAGCGTGTTTTGTCAATAAGTACCAGAGCACACAATGTCATCAACTCACCAAATGTCGATGAACCTCCGATATAAATATGCGGAATCCGATGCGGAAGTGTATGTGAAAAAAATCTTCGGTACTTCTGCAACTGCACCAGTGGTGACACAGGTCTGTCGTATTGCTACTAACAAATGTACAGTTGTTGCAAAATGACGAAGTATAATAAGTCTAGTGAATGTGTGATATACCTAGCTTGCAGCCCATCATTTTCATTTTATTCAGACCAATTCATAAGAAAGCTGTATGCAGCTGTCGCAAAGTGTTGTGAGGTATCGATGATAAGTGGTACGGTGGCTTCCATTCTCTGTGGGAAAGGCTGTGCAAAATTACAGTACTCTGCTTTGATTGGGGTACGCTCTGAAACTAATTTCTTCAAAATTAGAAATACTTTGCATTAAATTTACTTTCGTTTTATGACAAGTCATCTACGAATAACGACTTACCATTATGTTAATTTACATCACTTAAAATGAGACAAATTGATAAGAAACAAGTGTTAAAAACAGGCAGACGAAATATTTCGGCTAAGTTATAGCGTGAGTTATTACACCTTCGGCCCTACGTGGATCGCACTGTCTACCCACACAGGTTTTGGAAATCATAACGTTCAAATGTTTGTAAATCTATCGGACCAAACTGCGTGGTCATCAGTCCGTAGCTTAAAAAACTACTTAAAGCTAGGTAAGCAAACTTAAGGACAACAGACACACACACACACACGCCCCAGGGAGGACTCGAACCTCCACGGCGAGCAACCGCGCGCTCCGCAGCGAGACGCTTTAGACCGCTCGGCTACTCCACCGCGGCTCACGACATGCAGTCAAAAAGAGTACCATTTCGTTAGAAAGATCTTCATTCCATCATTTGTTTCACCACACAGCATCTTCTCTAATTAACCTTAACAGCGGCGGTCTGCACTGGGGACAACTTGAGATGATGACAGGTTGGTGAAGATTTTCTTTAGAGACTATGCATTACACTCAGGGCGGTAAAGGCAAGTAGACAGTTAGTGAATCCTGCACACTAGCTGCAACAAAGTCAGATTCTCGTTATCTATTGTAACATAGAGTAGTTAGTGGAATGAAGAAAGAATAAACGAGAGACTCGATCAACCACATCCTATGCAGAAACTAATGTCCGCCCCTCCTGCCGTAATTGCCTTGACTGATTGGTGGGAGAATATGAACTAAACCGAGCCAGATTAGAGGAAAGCACACGCCATTTCTCCATCTGACGAGCCGTTCTCGGTGTGGGTATCTCTTCACAGACGTCGGACCGATCTTGCTCCTCTCAGAAACCCAGCCAGCCTCGGAGCGTTTGCCGGGTTGCCTACCCCTGTCGCGGGCCAGGGGGCGCCAAGCTACTGGAGGTGGCGGAACAATTCGAGTGACATAGATTTGCATGCGTTTGTAACTTCATCCTCGGATTTTCGCCGGGGGAATTTCATTGACTTTCACGCTCGCTTTGGTGCATATTAAGCAGCTGCCATTGTCAGGGCCGCCTGCCCGTGTCGTATCTCGCTGTATTTCATTTGGTGCCCCAGCCGTACGCTCTGCGGCCTCCTGGACTGTTAATAATTAATGGGCCACCTCCAACTGCACGGCCCCTCTGTGCGTTAAAGCGAGAGCTGCGAATACAACGCTTAAACGGGAGCAATTCCCCCAGCATCAGACGAAACACAGTAGCCCTTCTATATTCAGTTCTCAATAGCACCATGCCATTTTGCATTATCTTTTTGGACACCACCCCATTTGAACTACTATGTACTTCTTTTTTAGTTACTCAAACATGTTTCGGCACCAACTCCTCATGTGATACTTGTCTCTCGTCATATCTGGAAAAATCGTGCTTGAGTAATTTTTTACAGTTTGGCCTTTCTTCGGTCTTCTTTCCATTTGAACATAGTGTGATATTTTCTGTCCAGCTGTGTATCTTTACTAAATTTCTCTTATTTTTACCATTGTCCGCTCAGTTATGTACTTCTTTCTGTATAATGAGCACTCAAAAACGTTCCGCTTCAAGCTCTTTTTGCATCACACTTGCAACATGGTGCGACTCTATTGTTATAAGCATAAGATAGTATTCAGAAGATACTATCAGAAGACGGCGCAGTGGCTTTTGAAAGTCACTATTGCGGAAATTTAGAGGGGCGGAAATTATAGCTGATTGCAGAGCGATTTTACTTCCACCCATTTACACTCCTGCCCATGAAAGGTGCTACAGCACGAAGATCACGTGCTACAGACGCGAAATTTAAACGACAGGAAGAAGATGCCGCCATATGAAAATTATTAGCTTTTCAGAACATCCACACAAGGTTGGCACCGGTGGCGACACCTATAAAGAGCTGACACGAGAAAAGTTTCCAACCGATTTCTCATACAAAGCCGTGGACCGGCGTTGCCTGGTGAAACGTTGTTGTGATGCCTCGTGTAAGGAGGAAAAATGCGTACCATCACGTTCCGACTTCGATAAAGGTCATTGTAGTCTATCGCGATTGTGGTTTATCGCGACATTGCAGCTCTCGTTGGTCGCGATCCAATGACTGTTAGCAGAATATGGAATCGGTGGGTTCAGGAGGGCAATACGGAACGCCGTGATGGTTCTCAGCGGCCTCGTATCACTAGCAGTTGAGATGACGCGCATCTTATTCGCATGGCTGTTCAAAAATTGTTCAAATGTTTGTATAGTCTATGGGACTTAACTAAGGGGTCATCAGCCCCTAAACTTACTAACTACTTATGAACTAGGACAGCACAAATATGCATGCCCGAGGGGAATTCGAACCCCCGACCCGTAGTGGCCGTGTAGACCGTGACTGAAGCGCCTTATTCCCCTCGGCTACCGCGGCCGGCCTCATGGCTGTAAAGGATCGTGCAGCCACGTCTCGATCTCTGAGTCAACAGACAACAACCATCTGCACGAACAGTTCGACAATGTTTGCAGCAGCATTGACTATCAGCTCGGAGACCATGACTGCGGTTACCCTTGACGCTGCATCACAGACAGGACCGCCTGCGATTGTGTACGCAACGACGAACCTGAGTGTAAGAATGGCAAAACGTCAAGATTTCGGATGAATCCAGATTCTGTTTACAGCATCATGATGGCCGCATCCGTGTTTGGAGACATCGCGGTGAACGCACATTGGAAGCGTGTATTCGTCATAGCCATACTGGGTGTCATTGGTATCACGGCTCGATCAACTCTTGTTCGCATCGACGGCACTTTGAACAGTGGCCGTTTACATTTGAGATGTGTTACGACTCGTGGCTCTACCCTTCCATCGATCCTTACGAAACCCTACATTTCAGCAAGACCGCACTTTGCGCGTGCTGTACGGGCATTTCAGAATAAGGGAAATGTTCGACTGCTGCTCTGCTAAGCACACTCTCCAGGTCTCTAACCAATTGAAAACGTCTGATCAGTGGAGGATGAGCAACTGGCTCGTCGCAATACACCAGTAACTACTTTTGATGAACTGTGTTATCGCGTTGAAGCTGCATAGGCATCTGTGCCTGTATAAGGATACCAAGATAAGAGAAATTAGGGCTCGAATAGAGGTATATAGTCATTCATTTGTCCCTGAATATATTAGAGAGTGGACCCGAACATCAGATAGAAAAAAATTGTGCAGTTGTGGTATATTCCATCCTCCGCTACGTGCCTTGCGTCATATTGCAGAGTAAATATGCAAATGGGGATTTTTGGTTGCCGTTGTCCTACGAAGTGGCGTTTTTAGGCGCAGTTCATTACTTCTGACATTATGTGTCGAAGGTGTTAGTGAAGTCAACAGAGGATCAAAAGCAACTGCAAAGCGATTTAGACAAAATTTCTACAAGGTGCGAAAAGTGGCAATTGACACTAAATGAAGAAAAGTGTGAAGTAATACACATGACCACTAAAAGAAATCCGCTGAACTTCAATTACTCGATAAATCAGTCAAACCTTAGGTCGTAAATACCAAATACCTAGGAGTTACAATTATGTACAACTTTGACTGGAGAGAACACATAGAAAATATTGTGGGGAAGACGAACCAAAGGTTACGTCTCACTGGCAGAACGCTTCGAAGATGCACCAGCTCCACCAAAGAGACTACCTACATCACATTGTGCGTCCTCTACTGGAGTACTGTTGCCCTTTGTAGGACACCTCACCAGGTGGGACTGACGGAAGACATTGAGAAGGTTCAGAGAAGGGCAGCTCGTTTTGTTTTATCACGCTACAGAGGAGAAAGCGTCACGGAAATGTTGCATGAATTTGGGTGGAAATCATTAAAAGAAAGACGTTATTCATTGCGGCGTGATCTGTTTGCGAAGTTTCAATCACCGACTTTTACTTATGAATGTGAAAATATTTTGCTAGTACCCATCTACTTAGGGAGACATGACCATCCCAATAAAATAAGAGAAATCAGATCGAAAACGGAACGATTTAGGTGTTCTTTCTTTCCGCGCGTTATTAGAGAATGGAACGGTAGGGAAAAGTTATGAAAGTGGTTCATGAACCCTCTGCCAGGCACTTAAATGTGATTTGCAGAGTATCTATGTAGATGTAGATGGCGAAGTAGTCAGCAGGAGATCCCGGGATCGAATCCCGGCCGGGCACAACTTTTCATTCGCTGCAGATTGGTATTCCATCTAAACCTAGAACAGTGAAGCCATAACTGATCGCAAATTACGATTTATTTCATTCATTGACCCCTCTAACGTCGTCAAAAATATATAATTGTGCACACAATGTTTGTATGTCTATCTAAATTCGTTAATATCACTTCTGTAGTTTAGGAAATGACGTGAAGACACACATACAGATTTGTGTGTACATTGTTTCCAGTACGGAGTGTAAAACACAGAAATACGTAACCAAAATAAATTGTTTTTCCAACGTTGTCATCGGTTATGGATTTGGAAGTAAAATATTAACGAACGGACAGTGTAAATATTTATTCGCGTTCGAATCACTTCCCTGTGACGCAGAAGGCAGTTTTCTCCGTACAACTGCACTCCATCCATCTTCATCGCTGTTGATTTCAGTGGCAGAAGGCACCAGTAAAACAAGAGCTCGTTTGGCAGTGCAGAAAATGCCTCTCGATTAGGGCGGTGGAACTGCTGGAGGAATTACCCGGTCGATGGGGAGGCACCATTTGCAACAGCCGCCGCGCTGCCCGTCGCCAGAGACGCCTGTCGCAAACGACCGTCCTTAGGCCAGCGGTACTGGGGGGGGCTGGCGTGGGGGAGAGGAACTGAGACTACAGAAATCGATCTTGAACAATTTCACATCCGTCAACTAAGTATGACTTTATTCCTAGTATGTGTTGACAAAGTAAGGAATCTCAATTTTTTTTAATGTGATTGGAATTTATCGGTAGTAGCGAAGTAGTTAGTAGTAGCTATACAAATTGTGGTATTTCTTTTAATGATTACACCCCGATTCGTGCAACTTTTCCATGACGCTTTTTCCCCGTAGCGTGATAAAACAAAACGAGCTGCCCTTCTCTGAACCTTCTCAATGTCTTCCGTCAGTCCCACCTAGTGAGGGTCGCACAATGGGCAACAGTACTCCAGGAGAGGACGCACAAGTGTGATGTAGGCAGTCTCTTTGCTGGAGCTGGTGCATCATCGAAGCGTTCTGCCAATGAAACGTAACCTTTGGTTCGCCTTCCCCACAATATTTACTATGTGTTCTCTCCAGTCAAAGTTGTTCGTAATTGTAACTGCTAGGTATTTGGTAGAATTTACGACCTTAAGGTTTGACTGATTTATCGCGTAATTGAAGTTCAGAGGATTTCTTTTAGTTGTCATGTGTATTACGTGACACTTTTCTTTATTTAGTGTCAATTGCCAATTTTCGTACCATGTAGAAATTTGATCTAAATCGCTTTGCAGTTGCTTTTGATCCTCTGTTGACTTTACTGACACCATCGACACATACGTCAGAAGTAATTAATTGGGCTTAAAACAGCCACTTCGTAGGACAACGGCAACCAAAAATCTCCATTTGCATACTTACACTGCAATATGACCCAAGGCACGTGGCGGAGGGTACAATATACCACAACTACACAATATATATATATATATATATATATATATATATATATATATATATATATATATATGTGTGTGTGTGTGTGTGTGTGTGTGTGTGTGTGTGTGTGTGTGTGTGCTTGTGTGTATGTGTATGTGTGTGTGTGTGTGTGTGTGTGTGTGTGGTGTCTGTCTTTCGGACGCCACTTTTGATCCTGCATTTATTATCTACTGACTAACTCAAAGCCGCGACTCCGCTCGCGTGTAGGTTGATGATGAAAGATAATGCGCGAAACGTCAAATCGATTTTTTTAAAGAAATGTATTAAAAGAAATTTCTTTTTACTGCTTTATTTATTTATTCTTATATTTTTTTTAAGTTTACATACCTTTTCCTGCAATTCTATGAATGCTAGAATTATGAAATTTAGTACCCATATTTCTGTCAACATAATAAACGTTACGTCAGGAGCAAATTTTGAAATTCTGATTACATACTGAGATATGCTACAAAGAGTTTGGAATTATGCACGAATCTAAAATTGTATTTTTGGAATTATAATTAAAAATTATGAAAATTCTCATATTTGACTTACTCCAAAAACCTCATGCTAGAAACTTACAACATATAAAGAGATAAAACACATATTTTTGTAGAAATCTCTTGACTACTTTCAGAGAAAAAGGAACATATATTATTTTTTGAAAATAAAGCTTAATTTCATTAAAAATTGGATATATATAATCGAAGGATTTGATAAATATGTTACTTTCATGTAAAGCGTGGTACAAGATTTCATTGCTATATCTCCAAAATTGCTGATATGGTGCATTTTTGAAATAGTGTGTGCTTTTCATCCACGTCCGCTCTTAAGTGAAGTGCTTGTCTATTGATGGCGTCTTTCCCACAGAAAGAGGCAGTATTTTCCAAGGTACCCTCTTTTCTAGATGTAGCTTAAGGTCAGCGTTCCGTTAAGAAATTTACCATACCGCAATTAAGATCGATGTGTTTCATACTCAACCGTTCCTTTATGTCGGAGAGAAAGTTATATAGTCAACAGTCAATGATCAATGTCCCAATTACGGAAAGTCCAGGTTGGAATAAATAATATAATGAGGACAGTTTACAACTCACCGCAAAGACGTGGCGACGAGCTGCGACAGGCACATACAAAAGACACACACATACAACACATTCAGCTATCGGCCATGGCCGATGGTGATGGTTGTATGACTGTGTTGTGTGCCTGTGTGATTGCGTGAGTGCTCTATTTTCTGAAGAAGGCCATGGCCGATAGCTGAATGTGTTGTATGTGTGTGTCTTTTGTATGTGCCTGTCGCAGCTCGTCGCCACGTCTTTGCGGTGAGTTGTAAACTGTCCTCACTATATATGTTTCCACCCTTGTGATTGAACCTGTGTGTTCATATTAATTTGAAAGGTGGCTTTTAATATTGACTGCCGCGCAATGACTTAGAGTCGCCGCTTTGTACTTTACGCCTCGTTTACTTTAGTTAAGAATTCTAAGAACGCATGGCTTCGTATGTCGTCTGCTGGGGAGCCAGAGACACCCTTACTTCGCAAGACGGCGAGGTGGACTGTTCTTAGAGTAGTACCAACTTAATCATTAATTATGGAGGTGACAAAAGAGACCTCTCTGGAGCTGTAGTAAAAGTTATTATCTCCCTCAGGTAGCGAGGGTTGGTAGACAGTAGGCTTTGAGAACGCACCCTACATCGCTTTGAACGCTCCCTACATCCGGTATGGAGAGGGAACGCTCTTCCCGCGGCCTGGGGCACCACTCTTGCTGCAGCTGCCGAAGTAAATCTTTCGTCGAATCATGCTGAGGGGATGGCATGCTGTTAGAACTCTACTTTATTTGTGACCAGGCAGTCCTGGTTTATCAGTGATAGTCTTTCTTGAGTTATACTTACGCTACGTGAGGTGAAGTGTTTCTTACTTTTCATAACTCGAGTAATCCAGTGTAAATTCAGTATTTGCATTTTCATTCTGGTAATGATTTTTTGTGTCCGGTTTCTCAATTTAGAATTTCCTTCAGCCTTTGCGTAAACTTAGTATGTTTGAATTCCTTGCTGTTTTTAACTTTCTTTGTGTGGTGTCTGTTTTCGCAAGGATGCTACACTCTCTCTTGGAGTATCTCGATTGATTCCATCTTTACTATCTTTGTACGACTAATTGCAAAATGTGCTTTTGTAATGATCATTCCTTTGTCCTTTAGCCATGCTTTGTGCTGATACTAGCTTTCTTCTATTGAATTCTGGCATGTCCTTTACTTGCTTATTCCAAGTTAATTTATTTTTGTAAATTTTATGTAATTCACCATGGTTGTACACTATGTAATACTTAACGATAGTGTACTGCTGCCTCCCCACACATGAGTTCGTTTGTGCTTAGTATAATTTCAATTGTGCATGAGCCGCCTGCCATCTCTTCAAAACGCCGCCAATGCTTCGTTTTGCCACTGCTGTGAACTGCTCCCGGCTGAGTGAGTGTCACAAGCATTATGCTTGTGTCTGTAAATGAATGAGTGTGTTTTCTTTATCCCCTGCAAATTGCAAACATCCTGCCATGATAACTCCATATTCAGAAAGGGCAGAAACTATTTTATTACAAGCAGAATCTTTAAGTCACTGTTGTTCTAGGTGTGTGATTCATTGTACTTATTTGGTCTCCCCACATTTTGTTTGTTCATTTTATGTTTGAAAGAATAATAATTTAAAGTATGAAACTTCTGCTTTATAATTTCGTGCTTACCATCCCATGTTTAATTATCTATTCCTTATATATATATATATATATATATATATATATATATATATATATGTTTTGTGTTTGTTAAAACGTTGGCTGCTCCCTTGAGGAGTGAGCAGTTAGATAAATTTCCATTGCACAAGTACTGTGGCCACTCGCAAAGTAATTCAGAGCAGCAGTGAGCGTTTTAACTAGCATTTCCTCATCTCTACTGCCAGAGATCATTCATAGAAAAGTTAACAAGCTACTTTCAAACTTTAACATTTTAAACCACGTTTTTATAACATTGATAATAGCAACACAGTGACCGAAATCTAGATAGGCTATAACCAATTAATATTTGCGACTGAGTGCTCCTCATCACTCAGGCAAGCTTTTAACATGGCATGTTGACTGAAACGATCAAAAATGTTCAAATGTCTGTAAATCTATCGGACCAAACTGCGTGGTCATCTGTCCGTAGCTTACAAACTACGTAAACTTAGGTAAACTAACCTACGGATAACACACACACACCCATGCCCCAGTGAGGACTCTAACCTCCACGGCGTCTGAAACGATCCACCAGTTCCAGTGTGTACCTGCAACGTGTACCTTTCAGGTGTATATATGATTTTTATATCTTCAGGGCAAACTCAAAGCACAACTCACACTTGAGGTGGTGCCAAAGAACACTTTACTGCCCTCGTCTGAGCAATGCTTTGTTTGTGAGCAACGTAAGTCTTTGAGCCCACATGCTACCTGCAAAGCTGAGTCTGTGATTCCGTTATTCAGCTCAGAATGCAGCAGTCGGTGGCCAGGTGAGGGTGACGTCAGTCCAGCGAGCACCCACCTGGTGTCCGACGTGCCTAATCCTTGAGGCCAGGCACTCCGTCAGAGCCGGCCAGATAACGGCCCAGTGGCGGCAGAGTGGCCACGTCCGCCATCACAGAGCGCGTCTTGTAATACCGCGGGGGATCACCGCCAAAGCCTGCGGCGGCGCCCTCCAGTGGCCGACCCCGCCGACGGCCGGCGGACAAAGCCGAGTGCGCCCGAGCGGAGCCCCGCAATCTGCGTGTTGAAATCTGGCGGGGATTAGGCGGCCAGGGTCCCGCGGGCACCGACTGCGCATGCGCACAGCCGCCGCGAGCCGCACGCAATTACGCCAGTTTTGGCGGAACTGCGGCCGCCGCAGCCGACGTAAGCCGCGGTCCTCCGAGTGGTTGCGCCGGCCAATTATAAAACAGAAGTTAGCGAGCCGCTGCCTAGGCCCGGGCGCAGCCGATCAGGCGAGTTAGTTCCGTGACTTCGTAATCACGCTCCAGTCTTAAAATTCTCTGTGAAGGGACCTGACTGAGCACCAAGATCCGCTTCTTTATTTATCCGCCAAACTCTACATCTGAGTAAGCCCATGTCCATTTATAAGGGAGAAGGTGAGTGACGTTGGTTGTAGACTACTGTCACATTAAAACAATTGAGAACATTGCGTCGTTTTCTGGTCCTCTCATGAACGTAAAATGGAGTTAATGAATTACATATTGAGAATAGGTGCAGTACGAATGTACTGATACATAAAATCAACAGAAGCTGCCCAAAGACAATTTCACTTCAGGAATAAGCAATGTATTTTAGCTACAACCTATGGACACCAATCTACATCTACATCTATATGGGATACTCTGCAAATCACATTTAAGTGCCTGGCAGAGGGTTCATCGAACCACCTTTATACTACCATGCCATTCTCGAATAGCGCGCGGGAAGAAAGAACGCCTGAATCTCTCCGTTCGAACTCTGAATTCTCGTATTTTATTCTGATGATCATTTCTACCTTTATAAGTGGGAGTCAACAATATATTTTCACATTCGGAGGAGAATGTTGGCGATTTGAACTTTGTAAGTAGCCCACGCCGCAGCGATAAGCGCCGATGTTGTAATGATTCCCATCCAAGATCCTGTATCATTCCCGTAACGCTGTCTCCCCTGTATCGTAACAACACGAAACTAGCTGCCCTTCTTTGGGCTCCTTAGATTTCCTCCGTCAAACCCACCTGATAAGGATCTCACCCTGGGCAGCTATACTCCAAAATTGGACGGACAAGCGTAGTGTATGCAATTTCTTTTGTAGTTCGGTTGCATGTTTTAAGGGTTCTGCCGAAAAACGCAGTCTCTGGTTCGCCTATCCCACGACAGTATCTACGTGTTCTTTCCAATTTAAGTCTGAAGTAATAGTAATCCCTAGGTATTTTGTGGAGTTTACGTCTTTCACTTTTGATATGTTAGCTCTGGCCCCCATTTTGACCACACAAAGAAATAAATCCATTTCTACAGTGGTCATAGGACCTTTCGATGACACAACGAGATGTCGAAATTGATATCGACAAGGTTGCAGAATTTGTAATGTGTGACACATAAAAGTGCAAATATTTCTGGAGGAGACCCAGAACAGTAAAGGAAAACAACATTATATGAAGGTGTCTTTTCATTTGGAGACTTTTAAATGTGGATATTAATAGTGACATATCTTTACGATATGTTGAACCTCCTCGTATGCATAGCGCCATCTTCCTATATTCCGTAACATCAGGTGTAAAGCGGTGCAGTTTGCCTAACAATATTGATAGTTATTGAAAGTTTATACTTGCCCCCGCCCCTCAAACATGACAAAAGAAAGTAATATCTGCAGAACTATGCCCGAAGGAAAACTCTAAACTCTGACGTGAGTGGTCGCGAAGTCCATGACGTGGTGCCTGAAATCAAGCGGACATTCCCGCACGGCAGAGGAAAAAGAACCAATACACTGATACCTGCACCTATTGAGGTACCAGATATAATATTTTGCACTTAAACTTTTCACTCCAAAGATCTCTGGGACAGTAACAGATATTGAATTACGACTTTTGAGAGCATGGATATTTGGCACGGGCTTATGGAAATTAGTTTTATGACTAAGTTAGAACGTAGACAAATATAATTTTAAACAAAAGTTACGTGTTTTAAATTGATACTAAACATTATATCTTATGCACCAACAGTATGAAAACTCGTAAAAAGAATGGCGTTTGTCGAATCGCAATGAGTCTAATACATCCGGAGAAAATTGGAAATTGATGTTTGTAATAGATGAAGAGCGAAGTTCGCGCGTTCCGATTCGCGTTTGTTGAAATTAATATACACGTACGATTTAGACCGTCTCATAGTTGTTACATTCTCACGCCCCTGCTGTTCGTTCATGCCCGTGAATGTGATTTTTCATTGTCTGTTGTTGTTCCAGAGATATTTGGGGTGAACTATTTATGTGTGCGATAGAGGAAAAATGTTATTCGTAATATTTGGACAAACACAAATCGGATTAAAAAATGTGACAATAAAAGTTTTTTTTTCCAAGAGGATCACCTATTAACAGAGATCTCGAACACACCCCCCCCCCCTCCTGCACCACCCTGGGCAGCGGGAGGCGGGATGCAGCTTTGGAGTTTCAGTGAAAATATATGAAGCTATTTGTATGAAATACTTTGTTTTTCGTTTTATGATAGATGGTGCTGTATTCGTCAAAAATAAATTAGGAGTTGAAAATTGTTGAGAAACGGTAAAATCTCAAATGAATACACATCAAATTAGGGAAAAAAATGTACAGACTTTGATTTATTCGAGCTATCATGCGACTCCTCCCACATTTGAGTAAAGCACAGACAGTGACTATGGTCAGACTGTTGCACTTCAATGATCCAGACTGTATACATCTCTACGCAATTATTCCTCGATGTTAACGGTTGCATATAGAGTAGCCATATTGAAGAAAGGTGTATTAAACTGTTCCCTGAAAGGAATGTTCCTTCTGCAACGACTTGTCACAGTACCGTCCAACTATTTGTTGAAAGTGAAAGTGTTAAACCTAGATAAAGAGTCCAATGTCAATTTGTTCAAGATATTACCGTTTCTTTGTTGAGGTTTTTGCTGATTACAGGAACTTCTGTTATTAAACAAAAAATTACACATTTTTTACTGAAATCTTACTAAAGACTTCATAGTCACTCCCTCCTCCCGCATCCGTGAGTGCTGCAAGGGTCCTCTTCAGGGTGAACAACTTTTATTACAGTTTTTTTAAAATCCGATTTGAATTTTTCCTAATATTCCGGAAAAAAGTTTTATATGTCTCATATTCGATGTTGTTGTTGAGTGCGCCTCGGTTGCACAGTGGTAGAGTGCCAGACTACAAATCCAAAGGTCGTGGGTTCGATCCCCGCCAGGTCCTAGGATTTTAATCTGTCACTTTCCACTGGCAGTATTGCTCATGTGAAAAATACCGAGTAGCACCGTGGTTCGGAACCCACGTTAAACTGTAGGTCCCTCTATAACTGGCTGGGTAAGTCAGTTCGAAGGTCGGAGGAAGGCAACGGCATACCACCTCCAAACAGGACCATGCCTAGTAAAGCACTGTGGTGTTCAAACCAATCTTCGGATTGTTGACTGCTTTACATTTTTACATTCGATGTTGCCACTATTTCTTCCTCTATGGTGCCATCGAACTAGTTTCCCGCCTCATACACAACTACAATGTGGTGTCCCACCTGGTTTTTGCCTCCGCTGCGAGGAATAGTGGAATTTCCGTTGTTTTCTTGATACTATCAGCATTGCGTTTAATTTCAGAGAACGTTGTTTTGCCTTATCTCTACGGTTCGCCGTCTTGAACACACAGATTAATAGTTTCCTGTGTGAGTGCACTTTGGGTGACTATACAGGGTGAATCACCTAAAACTTGCAGCGCAAATATTGCGGAAACGGAAAGTGCGATTGATTTGCGGTTTTCACAGAATGGATTGGTAGTCAGGGGCTCGTATTTTTATCCCATAAACAGATTGTAATATTGCTTAGAAAGTGTAGTTTTAATGCAAACATACAGTTTTTTAATGGAACAATGGTTGTTTCAATCATGCACTGAACTTTTTAACACCAGCTGTATATAAAAAAAAAAAAATTGAATGACATTTTTATCACGTTTAGTTTCGCAGTTACAACCGTTCAAAGTTTCGGGGGCGTTGGCTGCGATAGCGTAGATGAATGGCCGAGTGACTAGACCCTGGGACCAGCCAGTCAGCTACGCTGTCTTGGCCTCCGCCCCAAGAATTTTGAATGGTTGTAGCTGCCAAACTAAACGTGATAAAAATGTCATTCAAAATTTCTTTGTACATAGCTGGTGTCAAAAATTCCAGTGTATGATAGAAACAACCATTGTTCCATTTAAAAAATTGTACGTTTGCATAAAAATTACACTTTTCGATTTTTTTACAATCTATTTATTGGCTAAAAATTCGAGCCCCTAACTACCAATCCATTCTATGAAAACCGCGCATCAATCGCAATTTCCGTTTCCGCAATATTTGTTGTGCAAGTGTTTAGGGGATTCACCCTGCATACGTCGTAGTCAAAACAACCTTTCCTTCAGGGGGGTCACGGTTTTTTCGTGAGTACGTGCATGGCGAGCACGGGGCGCCGAGCTAATGCAGTCTTCCTCCTTTACTTCCCGGACTGCATTTCCTTTTCCCCATATCTCCTTACCTATCCTCACTACTCTGCCATCCCCACTGTGGGACTGATAACCTCAGTAGTTTAGTCCCCCTATCCCAACCAAACAACCCAACCCAACACCAAAACAACCTTGGCTGAAATTAAAAATAATTATGGTATTACTAAAAACGCCGAGGAGTCTTCAAATAGGTGGAAATACCACAGTAAAGATCTGTAGGTTTCGAAAAACTAATCTAATGACATAGGAGAAGAAATGGAGGTAAATATGGAGACGTACAGGATGCTGTATTTGAGCCAAAATTTAAAAGGGCTGTGGCACAGTTAAAATAAGGCAGAAGGAATAGAAAACTGTATTTTTAAAACGTAAGGGTGAATTGGGAATCAAATGACTTTTCTGTTTGTTGTGTACACTCTGGCGGTGTAGCATATCAGATTTGTGGAAAAAGTATCATACACACCATATCGAAAATAGCAAGGACAGATCGGTACGGGAACTATTGGGTATCATCTTAGCTCGTGTATCTCAGCTGTTGATGAGGATAGTTTACAGAACAATGGAAAATAAAACTACTGATATGACATCTGAGGTAGTTCTAGAGTAGTGCTGGATCATACAATTTAACAATGTACAAGTGGTACGTACCGTGTTGTCAACAATAGTCGCATACTCCATTGACTTCCAATTCTACGCTGTTTGTCATTTTACAACAACAAAAAAAAAAAAAAAAAAAAAAAAAAAAAAAGTTCAGATGTTTGTAGAGCTTATGGGACTTAACTACGGGGTCACCAGTCAGTCCCTAAACTTGCAAACTACTTATGAACTAGCTAATACTAAGAACGGCACAAATATCCATGCCTGAGAGAGGATTCGAACCCCCGACTGTAGTGGCCGTGCAGAACGTGACTGGCGCGCCGCACACCGGTCGGCCACCGCGGTCGGCTGTCATTTTACACTCGTCAAGACTCGAGCGTCGAGATTATGACAGTAAATAGAATATGGTGTCCATTAAAGAGTAGATTCACAGAGTGTGCGTAGATAACAAGTTGGAAGGAGAGTCTTAGGAACTGCTTGCGAGTTAAAAGTTACAACACGCACCCCAATCCCAGACTCAAGTAGCCATAGATAGCACACAGAGTCGTATATCATGAGCGCACCGTAGACCACGTTGGCTGTGCCAACGCTGCACGGGACGAGTGGGACCGCGGAGCTTGGCCACACAAAGTCAGGACTGCCGGCCAGCAATTTGCGTGGGCGGTCACAAAGCACGACGAGCGAGCGGCCACGCCAGGACCTAACGTATGGCGGAGGCGCTGATTGCAATTAAAAGAACCTCCATCCCCTCCATCCCCCCTCTCCTAAGCAGGCGGTCGCCAGCCAGGGAAATGCGGGGCCGCAAAAAGGCATTAATCACACGGCAGCCACATCGCTGCCTCCCTCCGCTACCGCCCTGCTCCCTGCTTGCTGCTCGCGGAGGCGGATGTTATATTTTTCCGTCGTTTGGAGTACAGACGTTTAATTTACCAAGGCATTTTTCGCTACTTGCATATCACTTGCATATCACTGTCAAATAGAATGGATTAATCAATATCTATAAATGTGAATGTCTGTTCGGTGTACGTTTATCACGTCTGAACCACAAGACATAAAGAGCTAAAAATTTGTACAGTTACTAATGTCTACCCGAGGAAGGCTTTAGGCACAGTTTTATGGCGATCGGGTAACTATATATATATGGTGTTTCACTGTGTTTGCCTCTGTAACTTATAAAATAATAGGTGACGGGAAATTTTAATGCGGTAGGTCAACACAAGAAATGTTACACTTTCTGCGGAGCTATGAACATATTTTATTGTATCATTTTCCAAAGAGTTACAGCACAAAGATATAATTTTTTAAATTGAACAATAGTTTTTCGATCGTGCATTGGATTCGTTGAAACCAGCTGCGTCCAAATCAATTTAAACTACAGTCCTGTCACTGTTAGTTTGGGAGCTACAACCCTTCAAAGTTTCAGAGGCAGATACCACAAACGCTGTATATAATGAAATGTGCCTTCTAAATGTGGTGCGGCCGAGTTGTAACGTCGCCCGTGTCACGGACCGAGAAGCTCGTTGTTCGTGTATGCCATCGTCATCCGATGTCAGTAGCTGAGGTATATTGAGCCCCGGTTGTTTGTGTGGCTCCAACTGTCTGGTATACGGCCGTGTGCGGCGACAGTCGGCAGTCTAACAGCGCATCGAGGAAGCTTCTCGCTCGTGACACCAGCGCCGATACAACTCGGTCGCACCACATTTAGAAGGCGCATTGCATTATGTGCAGCGTTTGTGGTATCTGCCCCTGAAACTTTGAAGGGTTGTAGATCCCAAACTAACAGTGATAGGAATGTAGTTTAAATTGATTTCGACGCAGCTGGTTTCAACGAATCCAATGCACGATAGAAAAAACTATTGTTCCATTTAAAAAATTATATCTTTGTGCTGTAACTCTTTGGAAAATGATACAATAACTATGTTCATAGCTCCGCAGAAAGTGTAACATTTCTTGTCTTGACCTACCGCATTAAAATTTACCGTCACCTATTATTTTATAAGTTACAGAGGCAAACACACTTAGTGAAACACCTTATATATATATATATATATATATATATATATATATATATATATATATATATATTAATGTGAATGTCTGTTCGGTGTACGCTTATCGCGTCCGAACGATAAGACTCAGGGACTTAAATATTTGTACAGTCACTAACTTATACCTGAGGAAGGTTTTAGACATGGTTTTATAGAGATCTGATACATATTTAGTAATTTGAAGTATATAACGCGAAATGCGGAACAATAATTGCACTTTGAAAATTATATTTACTCTTTGGAAATGGTTTTATTGGTTGCATTGTTGCTTGAGGGTTGACAAAGATAAAAGTTTAGATTGAATTGAAATGGAAAGTTATCGGTGTATATAAAATTCTACGTGTGTAGGTGTTAATATTTCGATCTACAGCGAAACCTACACAACGCAAACGAATTGTCTGTGTGTTATTGTTGTCCGAAGGTTCCCGTTGTACACCATAGCAGTTTCATGCCGATAGCTATAAGGGGGTGGAAAATATGGTGGTTGAAAGTCGTCAACTTATATAAAAAAATAGGACTGAAGGCCAGCGATGACATTTGCGACTCTATAGCAAGGAGGTGACACCCAGCGAAACGTGATGCCACAGACCATACTTTGGTCTATGCGTGCTACAATGTCTTCAGCTCTTTCTCTGTAAGGATACGCATACGAATAAAGTAATAAGAATAAATAAATAGCACATTACTGAAAGGTAGCTTATCTCTAATAATCAACCAACATGCAAGCGTAGCTGCGTGTTTAAGCTAGTCCAGAATAAAACTGCAGCGCAGATATTCTGATATTAAACTTCCTAGTGGGTTAAAACAGCTAGAACATGATTCGAACGCAGGACTCTTTCCATTGAAAGGTAGAGGTCCAGGTTTCTAATTCCGGTCTGGAAAATAGTTTTAATCTGCTTGGAAATCAAACATGAATTAAACATGGTGCTCATATACAAAGAACTGCTGTGATGTCATACAGAAGAAAAAAACTGATATTTTTATTAAAAGGCAACAGATGCAGAGAAGTCAACGCGTTTTATGATTACTCCCTCGATATTACTGAAGGGAAGAAATCAACGCGTTTTAGGATTACTCGTTGGACATTACTGAAGATAACTGCTTTTTCGCTTACGAAACTAGTAGAAGAAGAATGGTTAGCTTTTAAACATAGTGAGAGCCGCAGAGAACCCTACATCCAGAAGGTCACGGCCTAATAGAAATCCTTGAATAACACAGGAGGTACTGAACGTAATTGATGAGAGGAGAAAACACAAAAATGCATCAAGTGAAGCTCGCAAAAGGGAGTACAGACATCTGAAAAATGAGGTTGACAGGCAGTGTAGACTGGCTAAACAGGAGTTGGGTTGAGGAGAAATGTGAGACCGTAGAGGAATCTATAACTAGGGGCAAGATAGACACCGCCTTTAGGAAAATAAAAGGGATATTCGTAGGTAAGAAAAGCAGATGTATAAATATCAATAACTTAGATGGAAAACCAGTTTTAAGCAAAGAAGTGAAAGCTGAAAGATGGAAGGAATAAATAGAAGGCCTGTACTAAGAGAATAAACTGGAAGGCAATATTATAGAAATGGAAGACGAAGTAGAGGAAGAACAGACAGGAGATACTGTACTGCGAGAAGAACTTGACAGAGCACAGAAATATTTGAGTAGAAACAAGGCCCCTGGAGTAGATGATGTTCCGCCTGAACTGCTATTCTCGTTAGGTGATCCAGTCATGAACAAATTTTTTTTCATCTGATATGAAAGATGTAGTTTACAGGGGAAAGACACTCAGACTTCAAGAAGAATATACTGACTCTAATTCCTAAGAAAGGAAGTGCAGACACATGTGAAAATTACAGAACTATCAGTTTAATAAGTCAAGGTTGCAAATTACAAACACAAATTATTTACAGACGAGTGGAAAACTGGTGTAATCTGACCTTGGGGAAAATCAATTTGGATTTAAGAGAAATGTAGGAACACGCGAGACAATACTGACATTACGACTTATCTTACAAGATAGATTAAGGAAAGGGAAACCTAAGTTTTTAGCATTTGTAGATCCGGGGAACACGTTTGACAATGTTGACTGGAATACACTTTTTCTGATTCAGAAGGTAGCAGGCGTAAAATATAGGGAGCGAAGAGTTATATTCGACTTGAACAAAAACCAGGCAGAATTTATTAGAGTCGAAGGTCATGAAAAGGTTCAAGTGGTTGGGAAAGGAGTAAGAGAGGGTTGAAGCCTTTCCCTAATATAGTTCAATCTGTACATAAAGCAAGTAGTGAAGGAATACAAGGAGAAATTTGGAGAGGGAATTACAGTCCATGAAATAAAAACCTTGAGTTTGCTGACGACATAGTAATTCTGTCAGAGACAACAAAAGACCTGGAAGAGAAATTAAGCGGAATGGACAGTGTCTTGGAAGCAGGGTATAAGATGAACAATAATAAGATTTAAACAAAGGTAACGGAATGTAGTGCCAGAATATCAGGCGATGTTGAAGGAATTAGATTAGGTATTGAGATTATGAAAGTAGTAGATGAGTTTTGTTATTTAGGTAGCAAGATAACTTCTGATGGCCGAATTAAAGAAGTATAAAATGCAGAATAGCTATGAGAAGAAAAGCGTTTCTGAAGAAGCGAAATTTGTTAATATCCAAAATTAGTTTAAATGCTAGAAAATCCTTTCTGAAAGCATTTTTCTGGAGTGTAGCATTGTACGGGAGTGAAACGTGGACGATAAGGAGTTCAGACAGAAAGATGATGAAAGCTTTAGAAATGTGGTGCAACAAACTAATGATGATTAGATGGGAAGATCACGTAACTATTGAGGAGGTGCTCAACGGAATAGGGGAGAAAAGTGGTTTCTGGCATAGCCTAAGAGAAGGGATAGGTTGGTGGGACACATTCTGAGACATCAAGGAATCGTCAACTGAGCATTAGAAGGAAGTGTGTGGGGTAGAAATCGTAGATGGAGACCGAGGGACGAATTTTGTAATCAGATTCAAAAGGATGTAGGTTGTCGTACGTATTCTCAGATGAAGAGACTTGCACAGGACAGGGTAGCGTGGAGAGTTGCATAAAATTTTCTGTGGACTGAAGACCACAACTACAACAAGCTAGATTACGTCCAACAACCTAATGGCTCAAGAAGCGTCACTTTACATATCTTCGCTAGTGAAACTTGTGGGACTTATTTTTCTGCAGCGTAGTGTGCGAAACCTCCAGGTAGATTGAAAATGTGTGACAGAACAGGATTCCAACCTAGGAATCTTCTCGTTTAAAGGTAGACAAAAGAGTAAATAACGGAGGCTGGCATCTTGCGATGCTTGAGGGTAGAGCACTAGCATACTCAGATTGTTGACACTCAAGGAACTTTAATGTCGCCTCTATTTTATACTAAATACTGATTTATGTTGTATTATTAGCTATTCACAAGTTGTAGTGCCGTTTTGTTAGTGAGAAAAATCGACAATTCGTGTTATTGTCTACTCTAAGGTTTACTGTGACAATTTGGCAGTGACACAAAACCACAGTTCCCTGATATATTGACACCTGTTCTAGCTATGCTACTGAAAGTATCACATGATCACTATTGGTGTTGCTCTCCCCAGCATGATCCCAATGTAGGAACCACTGCAAGTCCACACCATGCTTTACGTTTGCACGCTACATGCGTTGTTGGCTTCTTTACGGTCTGTTACTTTTACAATAGTCTTATGTTTCATTCGACATTTTGAATGTTAATGAAACACTTCTGTCCATTCGTTCACTTATGCCTTCGCATATTTGTTGTATTTGTTGTTGTGTGTGTACACATAATGATGATAATGCGTCTATGGGGATGGTTTTAGCTCCCGCGCAATAGGACGACGTGTTCCAGACACTGACATTCCCTACATGTTCAGTTTCAATGAGACTCACGTGATGCCAGAAGATCCGGTCTTGGGCCCTTTGGTGTTCTTAATATATATAATGACTTGCCATTCGCGCCAGTTACGGTGTGCACGGCCACTACTGTCGGGGTTCGAATCCCCCCTCGGGCATGAATATGTGTGTCGTCCTTAGTGTTATCTAGCTCATAAGTAGTTTGTATGTTTAGGGACTGATGACCCCGTAGTTAAGTCCCATAAGCTATACAAACATTTGAACATTTGAACTTGCCATTCCATTTTCATGAAGATACAGAACTAGTTCTTTTTGCTGATGATGCAAGCATAGTTATCACACCTTGCAGACAAAAACTAACTGAAGAAATTGTAAACGATATATTTCAGAAAATCATTAAGTGGGCCTCAGCAAATGGTCTATCATTAAATCATTGAAGATCTGCTGAAACGTTTGAGTTCAGCTACTTATGCTGTTAGGGTGATTGAAAATTTTTGACATATACATCTCAGTAAATTAGCTTACTATGCCTATTTTCAATCTCTGCTTTCGTAATGCATCATTTTTTGGGGTAATTCATCATTGAGTAAGAAAGTATTCACTGCACCGAAGCGTGTAATCAGAATAATTGCCTGAGTCTATCCAAGACCACCCTGGAGACACTTATTTAAAGTGGTAGCGATCTTCACAGTAGCTTCACAGTATGTATATTCATTTATTTGTTGTTACCAATCCCACCGAATTCAAAAGCAATAGCACTGTACATAACTACAACACTAGGAGAAAGAATGATCTTCACTAGGTTAAATCTAGCTTTGTCTCATAAAGGGATGACTTATGCTGTCACAAAAGTCTTCGGTCACCTACCAAACAGCATCAAAAGCCTGAAAGATAGCCAAATAGCGTTTACAAATTAATTACAAGAATTTCTGAATAGCAACTCCTTCTACACTATACATGAATTGTACACATTAATTAGTAAATCTGCAAAAAATAAAAAAAATAATAAAAAAGTAAGAAAATAAAATACAAATAAATTGTTTCATGTCATATGTAGTGCAAAGTACGAAGTGTTGTATTCATGATCTATGGAAGAAATACTAATCTAATCTAATCTAAAGCGTGTCGGGTAGGGGCACTGTTCTTTCGAGTAGAGTACAATGCCGTGTCTAAGATCGACGTGGTTCACCCTTAGTGGAAAAACTTGTATACTACTTAACAAAACAATTTATGTCTTCAACCAGGTTTGCTAAAGTGGATGATATCTCTGTAGGAACGGAAGGTGGCCGATAATACGGTAACACTCTGCAGCTGCAGGAAGTCATAGCATATACAAAATTAAAGGAGCATTCGAAGATGTTATCAATTTTTCTTCACTTGACAGTGTGATGTTCATCTCGTATCAAAATGTGAAATCAAAAATTATACTGGAAATCGTGCTCTACAAATCTATTTTCAAACTTGTATTTCACTTAACTATCTATGTCAGAATCCATCGGCACACGAAGCGAGTATCTGAAAGTGTAGGCTTAAAGTGCCAAGCTTCCCTTAACAGAACATACAAACATCACATTGGGGAGGCTTTTTGAACGTGCATTTCGATATAAAGAATCTAAGAGTCTCTGAAAACGCGTCTGAATGTTCAACAATGAGATAGCAGAACGCCAACTGCGTCACACGAAGCCTTTCAGGAATCCGAGCTTTGTTTTCTACTCAGATCGAGCTCTTATTTGTACACCATCCTCAAAAGAAAAGTGAATAATATGACTAACATACTGCCAGAAAACACTGCCGAACACCAAAATTATAATGCGCCTACCCAAACAGCCAAAAAGGCACAGCCGTGATTTCTACAGCTTCAGAAAGTAATCTCTTAACATCTCCCATGGACAGCAAAGTATCTCAACAGAGGGAACTCTTATGGGGTTTTTTAGAGCGGAGAATGATGAACAGGCTTAGGGCTGTATAGGATCTACGTTATACATAAAAACCTCACCAATTCCGTACCTGTAACTACAGACAATAATGAATGAACACCCCATATTATTTCATCAACAATCTCTAGCATGACAAATCACATAAACAATGGCGTTCATTGCATCTCATTATGCCAGTTACATCCCAAGATATTGCTAAGGAAAGTTAACGCGCGGCTAGCGCACGTAGTGAGCAACATGGGGTTCTCGCCTGAGTCACAGGTTGTGCGCTAGCCGCGCGTTTCGCGTATTTCAAGCATCAAATTCGCTTCTCAGTATCTCGGGATGTAATTGGGCATATTCAGGTTAAACGAACGCCATTGTTTATGTGGTTTGTCATGCTATAGATTGCTGATGAACTAATATAGGGTGTCCATTTAAAAACATATAAGTTTCTGTTAAAAAACATATACGCTTTTGTTTTAGAATATCGTTTTAGAATGTTTGGAAATATTTACATTCGTCGACCCTGCCTTACATTGATACCGATGAAAATCGTTTAGCAATAGCTGTTGTCGTTCCAGAGATATTTTGGGTGGTCAAGATAGATGGGGCACTCTGTGTCCAAAAAAAAAAGAAACACCCTGTAATGGTATATCGATATCAAAATGCAAATATCAAGTACCGATATTTTCATTTTATATTATATTTTTCGTAAATGTTTCTTTTGAATTTGCAGTGTAACATAATTTTACTTTCGCTCTGTGAGGGAGCCTTTAGGATAGTTCACACTGTTCAGCACCGGACCATTACGACACTTCAAGTCAAGGTTTCTCGCAAAGAAAGCTTTGTCTTCACAGTGGGGACAAATGTGTGGAGCGTTTCTAAAAAATCCAGTATTTGACGAAACAGAATGATAGAGTCATCAGACTTCTCTATTGTGTGTTTGTTATCAAAGCGGTACTCATTTTGTCTGTATTTCATCTATCTGTTGTGTCACAGACACATATCTACGTAGGCCTATAAATTGCTTTACAGAGATATTATTTTTACTAGTTAGTTTTTACGCAAACAGAATGTAAACAAGTTTTTATTTTAACCAGAAAATTAAATTATTCACGTGTATTTATAATCCAAATTAGTTAATCATACCTCGAATACTTAGAAGGGAAGGGTCAGTGTAGTTGTGCCGTGACTTTTGTGTTTTAATTAATAACAGGCTCTTTATAATTGAAGACGGTGAGGGCTATGTTTCCAATATAACATATATTTAAATTTTGTCAAACTACAGAATAAAAGAGGAAGAGATTATAATAAGACATAACCAAGTGATAAATGTGTTTTCCAAATCTAGTATCCCTTTGTTGAAAAGGGCAAACTACCTGTCACATTACACACTTGAAGGTACTCGATGGAGGACAGGAAATTTTCATTATGCGAACACTGTGTAAAATATTTTGAACTTTGCTATATCAGAGTGAAAAAGGTTTATTTTGATTTTCAATGAATGACATGTTAAGAAAATGAGACTTGGAAGATTAACAGGTATGGAATACTTCAAGGTATTGTACCATGTACTCGGTTGCACAGTGGTAGTGCCAGACTATAAACCCAAAGGTAGCGGGTTCGATCCCCGCCAGGTCCTAGGAATTTTATCTGTCTCTTTCCTCTTCTTTCACCTCTGGCAGTATTGCTCACGTGAAAAATACCGAGTAGCACCGTGATAAAGAACCCACGTTAAACTGTAGGTCCCCCTATAACCGGCTGGGTAAGTCAGTTAGAAGGTCGGAGGAAGGCAACGGCTTACCACCTCCAAACAGGAACATGCCTAGTAAAGCACTGTGGTGTTCTAACCAATCTTCGGATTGTTGACTGCTTTACCTTTTTTTACAAAGGTAATAATACCAAAACAATCTACCAAAAAATAATTTAATACATGCTTCTCACCTGGAACATTTTTCAAACCACATAATTATCTTTAAATTTTTACTGTAAGGGTAAAAGGCTGGTTGCTTCATTTTTAATATGCGTAATGTACAACAATAAATCGAAACTTACGTGTAGAACTCGTAAACCGGGAGTATATTCACAATGTAAAGCCAATGTTTTTGTAGGTCTGTTATTCGATATATTTTGTTGCGATATATTGATACCTTTTTAGGTACATAGAGGATCGATAATGATACTTTTCAATTTTACACATATCTGAATTTCGATATATATTTGGAATATCAAGCGCCCTGGGAGAGACGCAGACTCTGTAGCCGCCTGTGCCTGTCAGTGGACTGGCGACCGCGCCAGGAGTCATCCCGCCGGGTTGCCCAGCACAGCACAGCCGGCGCACCGCGCACTGCGGCCCGCCGGACCGAGTTTGATTTACTTTGACGGCTGGCGCCACGGTTTAATTGGTTGTTGCTATAACAGCGGCGGTTGCGGCCAGTTGGGGCGCAATTAAGTTGCCTAATATAATGGCCGCCACGTCGCCTGTCCGCCCGGCGGCGCATGCGCCGTGTACAGCAGGCGCCACTTTACATACGCGGGCCGTCCGTTCTCTACATGGAGAAGAATATTGCTTTTTGTAAGCGTGGGCTATGTCACTCACCATTCAAACGGCGGCGACGTACCTTTGTTTCAGATAATTCTTTTTCTAACTCTTCTTCATCTGCTGTTGACCTCTTGTAATACTATAATTCATCTCTTCTACAGGCGTCTGACGTCTCTTCCTTCTGTCACTACTTGGGTACAACTAAATGTTCAAATGTTTGTTAGGCTGTGGGACCAAACTGCTATGATCATCAGTCCGTGGGCTTACAAACTGTATAAAATAAATTGTTCTAAGAAATACCTACATCCAAATCCGAGGGAGAGCTCGAACATCTGACGGGGAGCCGACACGCGCTCAGCAGCAAAGCGCCTTAGAGACAACGACTACAACAGTTTGTGATGTACAAGAAAAGGAAAATGACAATCATTCGCAAGCAGTCTGAATTGATTACATAGGCAAATAAAATTGTTGAATATACTCATTTTAAATTTTATCCCATTTCTTATTGAAATAAAATTTTTATTTCACGATTTCTGTAATACAACCACATAGAGGGTTCCTTTCTTTCTCTAAGTGACCAATGTGTTGAAGAAACAGTCGCGTGTGAGCGAATGCCCCCGTTTATTTTGCAAGTGTTGATTGTGTGTTTGGACGTCAACATTCAAATATGTCTCGATGAAGTATTGACGCAAATCACTCACCGGTTGTCAATATCTCAAAAGTTTTGTCTGAGGGACATATTTAGGAACTACCCTGTGACACTTTCAACTGACGTACAACAAGGGAGGACATATTAAAATACGTCGTTAATTGCACAACTTCCGAAACTATAAGCCATTCATAGAATAACATACCTTACAAATTTAATCTGAATTAGGCAACGTCATAAGTGTAATACACGCACCATAGATGTTTGTCAACATAACACCTTGACACCTTGTCTAAGGTGCTGCTGCTGCGACTGCTGCTTTGAGTTATAGTTATGGACTGCTACACAGATGCTCTCACATACCAAACATAATCAATATCCAACGAAACTGTCATTGTAAACTACAATAAACCATCTTGGCATCTGAGAAAGTATGTGCCTAATATATCCCATAAAAGCGAAGGGACAAATTACGGAATACGTTTAAATTAATCAGCAAAACTAAAACCCATCGTTATTATCTAAAACGGTAGAAAGGTCACTGCCTATGACGGAGCAGATTGCTAGAAAAGAGCCGAATAATGCACTTGAGATATATGTCTTCTTATTTATCAAGATGATGGATTCTTCCCTTAATGCACAAAAAAAATCTTAATTTCGTCAAATTTAGACAGTAACCATCCTTTGTCCTCAAATTGAAGTTCCCTCATACTATCGTTGATCCTATCCTACGAATGTTGTTGAATGTTAAAGGTACCTATCCACCACTCCTCAATCATAGGGTTAGGGTAACTTAGTTTGAGGACAAAGGCTGGAGGAAATTGCAACCTTTTGCACTTAAAGGAAATTAAGGTAAGTTTCTCTGTAAATGACATATTGTTTCGGAAGTCGTCGAATTCGTAGCCTATTATTTTAATACGTGCTTTCTTTTTTTATTCAGTGCATAATAATGGTTTACCGTAGTCTTAAAACACATTGTTCTGCAAGAATTTTATGAAATTGACAACCAGCGTGTAAATATATAGAACGCTTGTTAATTTTAAAGTTACTTTGTTTATTTTCTGTCTAATACTGTAATTCAATCAGAAGATAAGAATACTTTTTCATAAACCAAATATAAATAAAGAGTCATTTCGTTGATCTATAATTACAAGATTTTCTAAAGAGCAAGATTTCATAATAGAAGAATAGGAAAACCTCAAAGTTATTAATTTGGAAATTATTTGCCATCGCAAACTTTCATTGCATTCATAATCATCTTTAAAGGCGTACTAACTTTTCCTGCAGCGTAGTTTCACAATAAAAATAAAAAAAATACTCAGATATATCACATGGATTGGGAAAACAAATTAGGGAAACATGGAAGATGGCTAAAAATGCACGATTTGAAAAAAATAAAAACGCCAAAGTTGAAAATGTTAAAAACTACTCTTAATGGACGAAATAAACACTGAAATGACATAAAACGTAATGAAGTAAGACCGAACTGGTAATAAGTAACACCGTACTACCCAAAGAAAACATAATATCGTAATCATAAAAAATGTAATTGAAAATGGGAAAAAGTGACGTTGACACAGATAAAAATTGCACAAAAAATAATTAGCAGTGAATTAAGCAATAACCCAATCTGCAGCCAAACAGCATTGAGTTTTCAAAGAAGCACAATCATTTCAAAATGAAACAATATTGTAAAAAAAAGTAAAATAAAATAAAAATATAAAAAAACACCAATATTGGACAAACGTAATACCCGAAATCTGGCCATTCATCTTGCTTATGGCTGTATTGAAATATCTGTGAGTTGGAATGGAACCAAAGATCTATAGGAGTGCTAAGCATGAAGACTGACAGAAATTGTGCTGAAGTTTTGCTCCAGCCAAGTAAAGTTGTTATTACACGCCACAATCGCCAAAGATAATTTTCCACCCGACATTATAACTAAGTTTTTGGACTGAAAAGTAGCTTCTGGAAGACAGTGACCTGCCTATCTCTTGGAGATGATCTTAGCGAGAGCTGCTTATCCTTGTAAGAACAATGAAGCTGCAGCCGCTTGCTGTCAAAGGAAATTAGCAATTTCCTTAGTTCCTCTTCCCAGGTCGTCAGATATAATTGCCACGAACCTCGTGCCACTTCAGATAATATTCTCTCGATACGGTAGCTCCGCTAGACTGGCAGACGTGAAAGTATTTCTTAAAGAGGCCTGCGATATCCTAAGTGCCACAAAAAGACGTACAACAGTTTAATGTCAAGTTTCTCAGGGAACTGGTGAGAAAAAAGTATTTTCTAGTCAATTAAACTGTGTTAATTTAAAATTTATGAAAATTAATATTCGTCCATTTGAAGATAATGCCTGTTAGCTAAGCGGTAACAGGGTGTGGAGTCATCGTAACATAGCAAGAGTTAGGTGTATTATTCTCCTTACTTCTATTCGACATTCAAAGCGTGGTTATAACGTACTAGCTAAAAACCCGGAGTTGCCAGAGTATTTATTTATTTATTCCTAACTTCAGCTAGTACTACTTCTATCCCTTCCCTCTCTATCCTTCTCCTTTTTTTATGAAAACATGTTATATTTATCGGAGAACATATAAGAAATAACGGTGTCTAGAATAATGTAGAAAATTATAAGTGCAGTATCTAAACAAAAAAGGTAGTAGTCAAAATACAAATGAGATATAAAAATTTTACGATGTTATATTTATTGAATTATATGTTTGACCATTGTATCATTTTTCAGGTATATATTCATTTGTATTAATGCTGTACGTCTGTAAAACCTATTGGGAATACAATAAGTAGTAAAGAAGTAATATGATCAATGTTCAAATGTTTGTGAAGCTTAAGGGACTTAACTGCGGAGCCATAAGTCCATAAACTTACAAATTACTTATGAACTACATTATACTAAAGATGACACAAACATCCATACCAGAGGGGGAATTAGAACCCCTGACGGGGAAGGCCTCGCGCATCTTAGCATAGCGCCTCAATGCGCTTGGCCACGTCGCCGCAGCAAGAAGTAATAGATTAAAACTTGGTGGATGATGGGGCGGTTTTTCATGAACGTCACTTTATCTCCTCATATGTCATGAACTACGTGTTGTACTGTGATACAATTTAGAAGGTGTGAACACTTTCTGTAAAATTTCCTGCGACTACAATTTGTAGTCTAGAAATTATAAACGGAATGCGGAAAAGTACTAAGCGGAAAAGTAGTAAGCGAGAAACTTTTCTCCTTTCATAATTTTACTATGGTTGTCAGCAAAAAATAGTTCAATGAAGGTTTGAAATTATGTTTAAAGTTGGCTGCAAGTCGCTAAGTAATCTCGTTCTCACATACTGTATTCATAAAGTCTCGTCGCATTATGCGGCAGTTTCTTGCAACTCCTATTGTTCATGACGTTATATCTCCTGAACAATGTATCGTATGTGGTTCTTACCATTACAAAATTGGTACGTCAGGTTAAGGAAGACGTGTACGTAATCTGGTTGAAATCGGTCCAGTGGTTTTTCTCGCTTCTCGTTGTTTATGACGTCAAATAATGGATAGGTTGAAATTAGACATAGTGGGGATTAATGAAGTTCGGAGGAGAGAGGAACAGGATTTCTGGTCAGGTGAGTACAGAATTATAAATACAAAATCAGTTGGGGTATTACAGGACTAGTTCTGATAATGAATAAGAAAACAGGAATGCGGGTAAACTACTGTGAGCAACACAATGATCGCATTATCGTAGTCAACATTGATACGAAACCAACAACGACTACAGAAGTACAGGTTTATGTGCGTACTAGCTTTGCCGATGATGAGGAGATCGAAGAAATATATGCGGAGCTAAAGGAAATTATAATTAAGAGAGAAGAAAACTTAATTGTTATGGAAGACTGAGCGCGCGGTTGCTCGCCGTGGAGGTTCGAGTCCTCCCTGGGGCATGGTTGTGTGTGTTTGTCCTTAGGTTAGTTTACCTAGGTTTAAGTAGTTTGTAAGCTACGGACTGATGACCACGCAGTTTGGTCCGATAGATTTACAAACATTTGAACATTTTTATGGAAGTCTGGCATTCGATAGTAGGACAAGGAAGGAAAGGAAAGATAGTAGGTGAATATGGTCTGGGCAAAAGGAATGAAAGAGGAACCCGCCTGGTAGAATTTAGCACGGAACATAATTTAGTTATAACAAACACCTGGTTTAAGAATCACGTTTTATTGGCAGAACCCTTAAAAGATGCAACAGAACTATTAAGGAAACTGCATACACTACGCTTGTCCCTCCTTTTATGGAGTGTTGCTGCTCACTGTGGGATCCTTATCAGGTGGATTTGACGGAGGACATCGAAAGAGTCCAAAGAAGGGCAGATCGATTGGTATTGACACGATACAGGGGAGACAGCGTTACGAAAATGATACAGGATCTGGAATGGGAATCATTACAACAACGGCACTTATCGCTGCGGCGTGGGCTACTTACGAAACTACAATCACCAGAATTCTCCTCCGAATGCGAAAATATATTGTTGACTCCCACTTACGTAGGTAGAAATTATCATCAGAATGAAATACGAGAAATCAGAACCCGAACGGAGATATTCAGTGTTCATTCTTCCCGCGCGCCATTCGAGAATGGAATGGGAGATAAAATAGTATAACGGTGGTTCCCTGAACTCTCTGCCAGGCACTTAAATGTGATTTGCAGAGTATCCCAAGTAGATGTAGACGTTAGAAAGAAGGCTGTATACGTGGAAGAGACCAGGAGACCCCTGGAGATACCAGATAGATTTATGACATAGATTTTGGAACCAGGTGTTAAACTGTAAGACATACCAAAGGGCAGGTATAAACTCTGAGCATAACTTATTGGTCATGTATTGTAGGCTGAAACTGAAAGAAGTGCAGAAATGTAGAAAAATAAGGAGAGGGGACCTGGATAAAATGAGGGAACCTGAAGTTCTTGAGAATTTCAGAGGGAGCTTTTGGCAACAATTGTCAGAACCGGGGAGAAATAAAACAGTAGAGGAGGAATGGGTAGCATTGAGAGATGAAATAGTGAATTCATCAGAGGACATAATAGGTAGGAAGGCAAGAGCTACAAAAATCCTTGGATATCAGACATATTAAATTTAATCGACAAAAAGAGAAAATATAAAAATGCAGTAAATGAAACAGGAAAAATGGAGTAAAGACGTCTAAGAAATGAGATTGACAGGAAGTGCAAAATGGATAAGCAAGGGTGGCTGGATGGCAAATGCAAGGATGTAGAAGAATGTATGAATAGGGGAAAAGTAGATACAGCCTACAGGAAAATAAGAGAGATATTTGTAGATAAGAAAAGCAGCTCTATGAATATCAAAAACACAAATGGAAAACCCATTCTCAGCAAAGAAGGGAAAGCTGAAAGGTGGAAAGAGTATACAGAGAGGCTCTACGAAGGAAATGAACTTAGAGGCAATATTGCTAGAAGGGGAGAAGAAGCAGATCAGGATGAAATAGGAGATACTATACTGAGAGATGAATTTGACAGAGAACTGAAAGACCTAAGTCGAAACAAGGCCCCTGGACTAGATGACATTCCCTCAGAGCTACTGAAGTCTCTGGAAGAAATAGCCATGACAAAACTGTTTCACCTAGTGTGTAAGATGTATGAAACAGGCGAAGTAACCTCAGACTTTAAGAAAAATGTTATAATCCCCATTCCAAAAAAAGCAGGCGCAGACAGGTGTGAGAACTACAGAACCATCAGTTTAATAAGTCATGGTTGCAAAATATTAACACGAATTATTTACAGGAGGATAGAGGCTTATTTAATGTGGTGCTACAGTAGAATGCTGAAGATTAGGTGGGTGAAACGGGTAACTAATGAGGAGGTACTGAACAGAATTGGGGAGATGAGGAATTTCCGGTATAGCTTGACTAAAAGAAGGGATCAACTGGTAGGACACATTCTTAGACATCAAGGAATAGTGAATTTAGCTTTGGAGGGAAATGTGAGGGGTAAAAACCGCAGGGGAAGACCAAGAGTTGGATACAGTAAGCAGATTCAGACAGATGTAGGTTGCCGTTCTTATCTGGAGTTCTAGAGGCCTGTTCAGGATAGGGGATTGGGGAGAGCTGCATCAAACCAGTCTCCGGACTGTAGACCACAACCACAACAATCCAAGGATTTTTTTGTAGGTCTTGCCTTTCCACCTATTTCGTCCTCTGCTGCCTTCACTGTTTCATAATATAATATGATATAATAGCGCAAAAGACACATATGCAGTAGTACCACACACCTGAAAGTGCTTAGCCACAAAGTGTAGATTCAAGATTTCGATGAAGTGGTTAAGACAAGGTGGGAGAAAGAAATATGCAAATCTCACTAATGCCACGTTTCGTATTCCAAATCACTTTTGTATTCATGCAGCCCAATATGAAAAGCCGCATTAATTACATTTTCCAATGACGATATTGGTAATTCACTGTCATAACCTGACCGGTGCCTCGGTTGCACAGTGGTACAGTGCCACACTACAAATCCAAAGGTCGCGTGTTCGATCCCCGCCAGGTACTAGGATTTCTATCTGTCACTATCCACTTCTTTCACCTCTGGCAGTATTGCTAATGTGAAAAATACCGAGTAGCACCGTGGTTCGGAACTAACGTTGAACTGTAGCCTCCCTCCCCCCCCCCCCCCCCTCTAACTGGCTGGGTAAGTCAGTTCGAAGGTTGGAGGAAGGCAACGGCATACCACCTCCAAACAGTACCAAGCCTAGTAAAGCACTCTGGTGTACAAATCAATCTTCGGATTGTTGACTGCTTTACCTCTTTACCTTAACCTGTCTTTCGCAAAGCATATGGCAACATAGGCTTATAAGTAGGTGGAGCAAATTGTTTGTAAATCACAGAATGAAGTTTCACGATGGAATAACGATCATGTACCTTCACCTGTGGTCTGGCACCTTATATCAGCGATAGGAGTAAACATCAGCCGATGGCAATATTTTCTTATTTTCGGTGCCAAGATCTTAGAGTAACATCTTTGTTTGGAAAACTTACATCAAGATGGGTACTATCTGCATGACGCGCCCAGGAAATACACCACAATAGGCTCTTACCACAATAGGCTCTTTTCGTTTATTAAAAGTTCGCCAAGGACCGGAAATAGAAAGAGATTCATATGTTCTTTAGTCATTTTTCCACTTCTGCTTGCTTCCGCATGCATGTTCCGTGAACAGGTTGTTTCAGGATTCATTAAAGCATTTGGACCGATAGCACCTTTTGTATCTTGAAAACAGATTTACAACTTGTTTGCTGGTCTGCCTGTCTTTGATTAATCGACATCATTTGTGTAGCTGAAGGTACAGCTGTGTCCATACTGCAACACACTACCTGTAGTTTTCTCTCCATTTTCAGCCTTAACATGGTCGATAAAGGAAATGGACGCTTTGAAATTCACTAACTATTTTATCCCCTTCTAGTGCACACATCTGCAGACGCCAATAGTGAACTGTAGATCCATACCACCTTGCACTATCAAATTGAGCTATTACGTAGTCTCTTATATTATTTAATTGCGAGTCTGTTTCCTTTGAAACGAAAACCTGCTCCCCGTTTTCTAGGCACATAATTTCAATTTCATTTACTTTTGATGCAGTTACGACGCTTCATTAGTTTGTTATAGTAATTGAAGCCGCGATTGTAATAATCCTCATAAATTTTCTCTAGCACGCAGTCATCAATATGTTTTAATAAACTGGACCTCATCTTTTTAGGTAGCCATGGATCGTACTCACTATAACTTAACTGTTCCTATTGCTCGCAACTTGGTCCCTAATATTTGGACTAAATGCATGGAGTTAAATCTCTTCACGATATCACTGCACTGTACACAGTTTACACACTAACTCGATTCCGAACACTCAAAGGGACAAATACGTACTGCAGCTATACCACTCACGCAACTGGAGCACTGATTACTGCAGGTAAGCTATGCTTCCATCCAGTGGCGCTAGCAGAGAAGTGCAGTGTTTTGCATTGAAATGATAGTCACCACTGTTTTGTTTATGATTTCTTGTTATTTTAAGCAATAGCTGAAAACCCGGCGTTGGCCGGATATTTATTTATTTATTCCTGCCATATATTCATTTGTATAAGGGCTGTATGTAAAATCTCTTGGGAATACAATTAGTAGTAATAGATCAAAACTTCATGCGTGATGAGGCAGTTTTCCTGAACGTTACTGTTTATACTGTGATAAAATTTAGAAGGTACCCTCAACTCTATGCGTGTATACCGTCTGTAAAACTTTCTGTTCAAAATTTTCAAATGTTTGTATAGTCTATGGGACTTAACTACGGGGTCATCAGTCCCTAAACTTACAAACTACTTATGAATTACTTACGAACTAGGACGGCACAAATATCCATGCCCGAGGGGGGATTCGAACCCCCGACCGTAGTGGCCGTGCAGGCCGTGACGTGAGCGTCTTAGTCCCCTCGTCCTCCGCGCCCGACAAAATTTTCTGCGGCTACAATTTGTAGTGTAGAAATTAAAAATTGTAACGTCAAACTGAATGCCGTAGCTTTAGTTCATGAACAGCAGAACGCTACTATTTATCAGGTCATACCTCAGGAATTATGTGTCGTACTGTGATAAAATTTAGAAGGTTTATTCAACTATATGTTTGTATACAATTTGTAAAATTTCGTGCGCCTACAATTTGTAGTGTACGAATTACAGATTGTAACGTCATACCGAATGCCGTAGTTTTACTCCATAAACAGCTGAAAAGTAGTAAGCGAGAAACTTTTTTCCTTTCATCATTTTACTATGATTGCCGGCGAGGAAAAGTTTAATAAAGGTTTGAAATTATGTTTAAAGTTTGTTGCAAGTCGCTAAGTACTGTCATTCTCATACAGTGTATTTCGAAAGTCTCGCCGCATTATATGGCATTTTTTGCGATTTCTGTTGGTTATGACGTAATATCTTTTGAACCATGTGCCGTACGTGATTCTTAACCACGGTAAGGAATGTGTCTACCAAATTTGGATGAAATCGGTGAAATGGTTTAGGAGAAAACGAGCAGCATTGTCGCAAAATGCAGCAGTTTTTCGCGCATCTCATTGTTTATGACGTCATATCTCGTGAACTGTATATCGTATGTGATTCTTACACTTACAGCGACAGTCCTCATGGATTGAAGTGTACAAAATTTCATAAAGATTGGAACAAAACTGTAGATTTGTATGCAACACGTACAAATATACGGACACTCTGCTTTATATATTAGATGGTTCCGTACGGTTGTAAGCGTTTGATGTCGAAACTTGTAAGTGTAGGAAGCTCACCCCATTCCTACCCAAATGTATACAGAAGTTTCTTTTGTGATTATTTCTTCGATTTGTGGGAAACAGAGTATTGTGTACAGTTCTGGGAGCAGCCCTACCTGCCTGTTATGGGCGATGGTCCACCTTGAGCCCGGGTCCTCAGCTTGGTCCCTGGCTGGCGGAAGCAGTTCTTGTCGCGCCGCTGCTGAGGCTGCGGCGCGCGGCCCATTGTTCCGCAGTTCAGCCGGGGGCATTCCAGCCCAGTTTGTGCGCTGAAGCTGCAGTCCTGATGGGCGCCCACTAATTAAACGTTGGAGGGTGGGGTGGGGCCCGCCCAGCCGCGCCAACTTAGCGGCAGGTGCCGCCTGTTCTGCTGCCGGCTGTGCCGCCTGTTTACAATCAACCCCGTCCCATCCGGCCTCTGGAACACTTGTACAAATTCTTCTTCTAGGATGCCTGCTCCTATTTATGCCGCAACCAGTGTAGCACGAAAACACTTAACAAATGCTATGGCACACTGGGATTCAGATGGTGCACGTGTACTGCAGACAACATTGCGCCCTTGCCCCCCAACCCCTGTGTGAAGTCAGGTGCAGTTGTACTGATGACCTACTGGGATTTCACTTTGCAAGTGATTTTTGTAACATCTAATGTCACTGTGAACCGATGTTGATCGAAATGGTAATGATGGTTACTTACATATTCGTTGTCCACACAAATCGTTACAGGTTTTTGGCCCCACCAATGAGCCTCCTCCTTGATCCGTGTACTTTTCTTCAGATAGTTCCAGCGTACACATCTCTTACCTCTCAATCCATCTCAGTCATAGTGTCCCCCTTGGTCTTATGCCTCCGATGTCCTCTTCCACGTTCAGTCTGATGATCCTGATTACGTGCCTTTCTTCAGTTTTCTCTTGCTAATTACTGCCACGATATCCATTCATTTGTACAACTACTGGAATTCACGGTCTTTTCTCCATACATCACCATTCTTTAATGGCCCAAATATATATTAACAAATGTCAAGAGAAGACTCTCTTCTGTTAGGAAATAGTCTATGTCTCGCGCATGTCTTGATCGTTGCGGATCTCGATATAAGCTTCATCAGCTTCCCCATGGTAATATTTGACCTTTCTCCTGCTCGAATTAGTGCGAAAATCACCTGGTCTGTCTCATTCGTTTCAATTCGTATTTTGCAGAGATATTTAAAGTTTTTTGACTTGGAATGGGTAAAAATAATCTTGAACACGAAATCCTCCAACAATAACTAAAACATAACAAACGCAATATGGCATAGACGGTCACCAATTCACTTAAGTCAGTAAGCCCAAAGATAAAACACCAGACTCTCCCTGTATTCGAGAGAGAGCACGCGTCTAGGTCATTGATAAAACTTGAATTCCAGCCACGCTACTACTACCAGCCTGCAATCAAGCCTGGGTTAAAGGATCCACATTTAAAGGCTTCCATTATTGTGTCTGCTCACTACGACGTATAATGTCTTATCCATATTCAAATTGATAGCTGTTGTGTATTCTTCTTTCTCAAATGCTGTTGCCATCTGGACCAGATTTTGCGCTTTCACTAACTACGTCATCTGCGTAGACTAGGATACTGATTTTTCTTCCTGCTGTATTCCTGTCTCTAGTTCTGTTACATTCATCAGTGTTCTTTCCAGTACCCACTTGAACAAAAGTAGCGGAGTTAGTGTCAGTCTCCTTGTCACAGTCCAGTCCTCATTTGAACTTCTCTGATGTCCTACCATTCATTTCCAAGGTGGTTGGTAAATGCACATTTCGTTTTCGACACCGTAATTCGGCTTTAGAAGTCCAACTGTATCCAATGTGTCGTGACTGCCTAAATGATAAGGTCAGAGTCCACAAAAGACCTACTACCGAACATCTAACCACCTTCAATGACCTTAACTAAAAAAATGTTCAAATGTCTTTTAAGCTTATGGGACTAACTGTTCCTACACTTACCTTCTACTTATAAACTAAAGACAACACAAAACTTCCATGCTCGAGGGAGGATTCGAACCCCCGATAGGAACGGCCTCGCGCATCAGAGCGAGGTGAGACTATTCATAATTTAAACTGCACCATGCCAATGAGAGGCTCAGTGTGTTGCCGAAACAACTTAAGTTCAGATTTACTACCTGCGAAGAAGACAGTGTTGCCTAAACCCCTCTTACGGTGTGGGCTGAATCTTACTTGTATTTAGCTGACTCCCTAGTTCTTTCGGAATGGGATCAGAATGAACTGTGATACATTGAGCTGTTCGACGACCATGTGAACCCATTTTTGGCCTTCCAACACTCTGTCCATTGTACAATGTTTCAAGATAATAACGCGCCACCACCTCTACGCCACACGTACATGTTTTCAGGAACGTGCAAACGATGTCGAAGGACTTACCGGTACATGGCCACCTGGAACCGAGATTTCAGCCAAAGAGAAAATGTTATTGGACTGATGCTCCGTGGCATGGATCATTCACCAACCAGCAGACGAGAAATGGCTTCTGCTCTGCAAACGATATTGTGTGAGCTGCTTCATATCGATTGCTTGGAGTTATGTAGCCGACCAGCTCTGCAGATAAGGTGCGGCAGCTTGCCTGCATGGTTGCCATGTAACGTGGGAAGATTAAAGTTTAACACGTTCTAATAAGCGCGAGCCGAAAAGTTGACTTTTCCAACATCCTGGGGGGTACACAAATGAGCCACCGCATTCATACTGAAAGGTACTTTTACTGTTAATTTTTTGTTTCTTTTTTCGTTTCAATCTTCTATTAGTCCCTCTGTCTCCTGTAGATATCTCCCCACCCCCTCCTCCTGCAATAAACGATGATACTTTTAATTAGTAATAATATTTCCTCCTTTACGAATGTATTCCTACCTTCATTTGGCCAATCTCCTCTTTGCACACCTTCTCTGTTCACCTATTCCTTCCATTCCCGTTTCCCTCCCTGATCCTATGACCCCCTTCCTCTTTGCCTGTCACTTATTCATTCCCTAACTCTCAATTTCCACCTTCTCCTCTCATTGTTTAGTGTCTATCTTGTCCTCCCCAACAACATTGCTTTACATTGTGATTCGTCAAACAGTGTCGAAGTTCTGCATGTACAAACGGTGGATTGCAAAGTTATGCACATGTTTGTTAATTGTTTGATGGTAAGCCTATCGGACTCAACTGCATGGTTATTAGTCCGTACCTTACAAACTAGTTAAACTAAGATAAGATAACCTAAGGACAACAAAAATACCCAAGCCTGAGGGAGGACTCGAACCCCCAATGGCGTATTGTCGAGGGCACCGCAGCACGGCGCCTCAGTGCGCATGGCTAATCCGCCCCCGCATACACACACATGTACCCACGTTCGAGGTGATCGATCAAAGTCTACTGCAAGGCACCCTACATCATGTACCATACGCCAACTTTTTATGAATAAGACTGTTCTGCTTGAAAAAAATACGTCACAAATATTGTTATCTGTCAAATATGTCATTCGTACTATTAGTTATTATTCAGCGTGCATTATGAACTTAAGGTTTCGCGATTTGTCCCACTTTTCAAACTTTCATGAGTAACCGTTCAGATTTCGGTTTTTCCTGAAAATTTTCCACGACCATAGTTAACAAATCAAAAATATAATTACGCGTATCTATCGTTTTAATCGTCAAATGTGGAATTGACTTCATACAAATACCTATAGAAAGACGCATTTTCAATTTTCTCCTCAAAGTTTCGAATGATTCTTCATAAATCGTTTTAATCGACAAATCTGGAACTGAGTTCATTCAAATGTCCATAGAATGACGAATTTTTAATTTTCTCGTCAAAGTTTACAATTACATAATATTCATAGAATATATGACATCAACTGCGATTGGGCAAAGCTGAAAATGTGTACCCAGCCGGGATTCGAACCCGGGTCTCCTGCTTACTCTTACGGGAATTAGTTATAACTACGAGTTTGAGTACTATGGGCAGGGCGGAATTTGTATCTGACGGAGGCGTGCATGGGTAGTCCTTGGAGGTGCGGTGATCACAGAAATCAGGAGACCCACAGTTGATGTCATATATTCTATGAATATTAAATAATAACAGCTGCAGGATCAGAAGTGACGTCTGTTCTTTCGGAACAGACGCCACATGTATATATATGTTTACAATTATTCCTTCATAAAAATGTTGCCCTGACAAATAGAAACACATAAAATAACTCGAGCAGTATTCAAATTATGTTATTTCATACATTCCATTGGTGGTTTTTATTTATATATAGAAAGATATGAAATGTCTAACATAAAAACCAATGTAGCATCATAATCATGCATTACATAATTCAAGCGGTGTAAGTTCGATTTCTCCAAATTATCTTTATTTAATATAGTTATATAAAGTTTATGTCTGCTGCTCTCCAGAAAAATATCCAACAATACGTTCCTACAAATAAATAGTGGCAAAACTCCCCGAAGTTAATATATTTAGCTCTATTAAGTTCGTAATTACTTTGATACACAGTAATAAATGAAGCAGAATTATCTAACAGCAGCGTCCGCGTGGTTTGGCACATTCGGTGTTTTCATGCGCACAAAAGGATTTATCGAGTCATTAAAGTACTTAATTATTATTACACGATTGAAAATGCATGCTTACAAATAGTTGAGTGTTCCATATATAACGCTCGTAACGCAATTAACCTTTGTTGGCCTTTGATATAGATCGTCGGGGGATTCGTTCAAAGCACGCCTCTATCCAACAGTAATTATCTGTGACGAGAGTATTTACTGCCTCGGTTTATCTTCGGCGTTAAAAGTTGAGCGTCAGTACCCGCTCTTGCTCTGTATATGTCGGCATTTTCAACACAGCACTTGGCACATAAGCCACCCTGTCAGCAGATGTAACACAGAAAGAATCGTCATTGTGTACAAAGCGATAGCAGCTGTTCAGTACGTCAGTAGAACATTACGTAATTACTACTTTGAAACATCTGCGAGGGGTATTTAGTGGCATTCGTTCTCACATACTTCGTCAATGAGCTGTATAAAACCACAACATAAGAACGGCATTAACGTGTCAATGTGAAATGATGTCGTCTTTGTTGTAGTACTCGTAGTATTTCATTTGTTTTAAAAGAAAATAGTCGTAAATACCTGAACGAAGTTTACACGAAACTTTTTCAATGACCATTTCATTATTTTGAACAGGAAATCTCCTTTTCCTTTTTACGTGAGACTTTTTCAATGGAACGTTATTCATAAGAAGTTTCTACAATTCTTTGTTGCCATCGGAGGCTGGGTGTTATCCATAGCTCCTAACTAATGTACCGATCTCAGTGAAACTTGGTATCAGATTACAATAACTGTTGGCGCAATAACCACCTACGACTCTTAGGCGTCATAATTAGTGAATGTCACAAAACAAACGGTCGCATCATACAAGGTAATTTTATTCATCCACTATTTAACAATAAGAACACTTAGCATCATGCAAAAAACTTTACCATAGTATCAAACCTTAATTAGCGTTTATCTCGCCGACTAATCCTGTAATAATGATTAAAAGAAAGAAGTTTACCACTTACTGTGTAGTTCTTCAATTTTGAACCAGTGGAACTAAAGCAATCGGAGTGACGTTACAAAACGCTGTAAAGCTTATGGGACTTAACTCCGTAGTCATCAGTCCCTAAACTTACAAAAATTAAATGTCTGTAAATCTATCGGACCAAACTGCTTGGTCATCAGTACGTAGCTTACAAGCTACTTAAACCTATGTAAAATAACATAAGGGCAACATACACACACACACACACACACACACACACACACACACACACACACACACACCCATGCCATAGGGAGGACTCGAACCTCCGACGGCGAGCAACCGCGCGCTCCGCAACGAGGCGCCTTAGACCCTAAACTTACAAACTACTTATGAATTACCCTACATTAAGGACAGCACAAACATCCATGCCCGAGGGGGGATTCGAACCCCCGACGAGCAACGGCCTTGCGCATCGCAGCATAGCGCCTCAATGCACTCGGCCGCTCCGCCGCGGCTGACGTTACAATTTACTACTTTCTGCACTATAACTAGTATCCCAGAGAAATTTTACAGACAGAATACACACATATCACCCAATCTACAATCGAAATCATATCATAATGACACACTACAAACTCTATTCACAATATATTATGTATTCAGTATGAACACATAACACCAAACTTACCTTCGTAATTATATCGCAGAAAGAAATATAGTTCAGAGGATATAACTTCTAAAAATATAGAAACAATGAACATCTGCATCACACACGATGTAATTTAATTACTTACTTTCAATTTGCAACACATAACTCCGACAGTTTCTTTATATTATAGTCTAAGACCCTTGATAATTATTTAATTGTTGGTCTCACAATGATTAAGTCACACGAAAGAGATAATTAGTAGGATATAGTGCGGGTCTGTCACAGATATAGGAGATCGATTAATATCAGGGACCAGTATAATAAAGCACATCAGGACAACGCTGGAAGTGGCGCTTGTACCGGTACTTCAATATCCAATAGTAATATTACGCCCCTTACGCATGAAACATCATTTATGTCTATAATAAAAAAAAATTGCATTCATGTCACGAAAGCATCACTCGGGTCACAGTTGTGCGCTTGTGTAGAAGGGTCAGTAGTTTTATTTTAGACATAAAAGTTGTTTTACTTTTTATTACCTTTGGCATGCTCATTCCCGAACAGCAATTGTACTGGATGGGACAAATAAAAGTGGCCTGGACGAATCCACATTGTTTTGAAACCATGCTTGGGAGTGTTGATTGTGGAGGAAAAAGACCTACTGTTGCTTACAATAGGATTCTAAGAAATTTGTTGGCAAAAGTCTGTATGGTTCCGGCCGCAGCTGTTCACGCAAGTTACGTGAACTGCCAATGTGCGGAGCCTATGTGACGAGCTCGGAAGTCTAAGAGAAAATACTCGTAGTCTTCAAGAACTGCAGCATAACATTTCGGTTGAGATAGGAGCAGTCCCGGGACTTCAGCTTCGATCCGCCTAGAGCAACTTTCTGACCGGGGCCCAAAGATGAGAAAAATTCATCAGTTACGATAGTATTTTCTATTTAATTTTTGGTTATCTCTGCACTGCTTCTTTATAACCTGGAACTCTCTCTCTCTCTGTGTCACTTTAATTAGCCTACACTGTTTGTGAAGTGACAAAAAATTACTGTGTGACACTTAAGTTTTCAGAGGACCTCACAAGTCAACGGAGACTTGCCGAAAGCGATCATGAATGAAGCCAAGTAATGTGGTGTCATTAAACATTTCCAAAAGCGACCCACGCTGACTTTCTTGCGCCAATAATCATAATAAATGATAGAACGCTCCGCTGGCTTCAGTGACATAAAGTGGATACAGTCATTCGTATATGGTAATATGCTTCCTTCGATCATTTCTTATTAGCGATGCCGTATGGCGATTTTCCAGAAACACCTGCCATCAGAAGAGGAGTCAAAAGAAGCTTAAGTGTGTAACGGCTTTTCTGTAGATATCGCACCATACCCAGGTAAACTACGATGAAAGTTTCCTTCAGGGTCCTTTCAATGCGAGATGAGTTCCATCACAGTGCGGACGGAACTATTTTTCTAGGCTTCATTACTTTTGCGCACCATGTTCCCCTATTATATATGTATTTTTTAATTTTTATACTGGTCTAGAAGATTAGTAAAGTTATTTCTTAGCAAGTTAGAGGCTGATAAGTTTTCTTATCAATTATAAAATCGAAGCTGGCTTTCACAATAAGTCTCACGTATTTATTGAGTGACCAGCAGGAAACATAGGTTGGAAGGGTATTTATTTGTTCCATTTTTCTTTAGCGCATCTGCCCTTAACTTCGCATTCCATCTGCTCCTGCTCTCTCTCTCTCTTTCTCTCACTGTGCATCTCTCCCCAACTCTCTCTCGGTTCACCTCTTACCCCTTTTCCATCTACCTTCTCCTGCCGGCAACCATCCTGCCTCTGTCCATCTCTCTCTCTCTCTCTTCCATCTTGCTGATATAAACAATGGTGTGTGGAATTCACGATAACATTTCCTGCATATTTATCTCAATTACACCATCTCCTCCTTTCTTTTCTCTCCTCCTCTCCTCTGTTTCTACCTAACTGGTGGTCTCTTTCTCTGCCTTCCCTTCTCTCTCTTCATCGCATACTCCCACACCTCCATCAACTCCTCTAACAATCTCCGTGCCCTTTCTCTGTCAATCTCTTCTATTCGTCCATCTACAACTCTGTCCATCCCCTATTCTCTCTCTCTCAAACAATTTCCTCCTCTCGCTGATTATGAAAAATTACATACACCCCCAACTTGTAGAGTGATAGGTTTTGTTTGTAAATCTATCGGACTCGACTGCTGGGTTATTAGTCCGTAGCTTACAAACTACTTAAACCAAGGTAAACTAACCTAACCTGCCCCTGAAACTTTGAAGGATTGTAGCTCCCAAACTAACAGCGATAGGAATGTAGTTTAAATTGATTTGGACGCAGCGGTTTCAACGAATCCAATGCATGATAGAAAAAACTATTGTTCCATTTAAAAATTATACCTTTGTGCTGTAAATCTTTGGAAAATGATACAATAAACTATTTTCATAGCTCCGCAGAAAGTGTAACATTTCTTTTGTTGACCTACCGCATTAAAATTTCCCGTAACCTATTATTTATAAGTTACAGAGGCAAACACACTTAGTGAAACGCCCTGTATATGTGGCGTCTGTTATTACGGACATGTCCAAAAGAACAGACGTCACATTTTGATCCAGCACCGACCTTAAAAACAGTCACAAGATAGGAATTACGAAGCCAATGGATATTACGCGAAGCTGGTTTGCCATAGTCACTTCCTTGGACTGAATATTATTGGGGTAAGAAATTCATCAAGTGGAAGACACTGCTGGAAATTTACCAAAAAACGTTGGAAAATTTCTTCCAGTGTCCTTCCCCTTGTAAAATTTATCATTAGAACGACGAATAATGGCAGCAGAGAAATTTTTGTGGTAATCTTCTATGACCATGGGTAAATACATGAAAACTTAATAAGAGCAATAGCGAGTTTATGATATGGTACTCGTAAACCATCGAGCCTGCAGAACATATCACTTGCCCAACGGCTCCTAAACTACGTAAAAAACGCCTATCGTAGATTTCTCGGAATTAGTTGAATGTCTTCAGATGAGCCATATTTGCATATTTTGACCGCTCTACCACTGAAGCAAAATTGTAATACACCGGATTATGGTAGTTCCTATGTTCCCCTCGTAAATATAGAAAAGTCTCACTACGTCTATTATTATTTGAGGAATGCAAAAAAATATTATTCCAGATCATGATTTTCGATGAATTGCATTTGTCAACTTCTGAAAATATTTGTTTCATGCGAATACTGAATCCGGACTATATTGTCATCACATTGTATCGTCATCATTTCACGCTGCTCAAATTCCAACGAATAATCCTTCAATGAGATAAGCATTTAGCCTTCAACGAACTAATTATGAGCGTGTATATTTCTGTCATTCTCAATTGAGAGAGGTCTTCCGAAGTAAGAGTGATATCAGGTGTGACACAGGGTAGTGCTGTAGGACCGTTGTTATTCACAATATATATATAACTGCCCTTGTGGATAACATCGGAAGTTCACTGAGGCTTTTTGCGGATGACGCTGTAGTATATAGAGAGGTTGTAATAACGTAAACATGTATTGAAATGCAGGAGGCTCTGCATCGAATTGACGCATGGTGCAAGAAATGGCAATTTAATTTCAATGTAGACAAGTGTAATGTGCTACGAATACATATAAAAAAGATCCTTTATCACATAGCTACACTATATCAGGTCAGCAACTGGAAGCAGTTAATTCCATAAATTATCTGGGAGTATGCATTAGGAGTGACTTAAAATGTAAGGACCATATAAAATTAATCGTCGGTAAAGCAGATGCCAGACTGAGAATCATTGGAAGAATGCTAAGGAAATGAAGTGCGAAAACAAAGGAAGTAGGTTACAGTACACTTGTTTGCCCACTGCTTTAATACTACTCACCAGTGTAGGATCCATACCAGGTGAGTTTCATAGAGGAGATAGAGAAGATCCAACGGAGAGCAGCGCACTTCGTTACATGATAATTTAGTAATCGTGAAGGCATTCTTGAAATGATTAATAAGCTCCAGTGGAAGACTCTATAAGAAAGACGCTCTGTATCTCGGTACGAGCATTTGTCGAAGTTTGGAGAACATACCTTTACCGAGGAGTCCAGCAGTATATTGCTCCCTCCTACGTATATCTCGCAAAGAGATCATGAGGATAAAATCAGAGAGATTGGAGCCCACTCAGAGGCTTACTGGCAATGTTTCTTTCCGCGAACAATGCGAGACTGGAATATGACGGAGAAGCGATAGTGGAACTCAATGTACCCTCCGCCACACACAGTCAGGTGACTTGCAGAGTATGTATGTAGATGAAGAAGCTGTTATCTTACGAATATCATAAACGTTGTGGAAACGCTGGTGTGAGTCAACCCTACATGGTTATATAGGACGATTAAAAAATTATGCAATGGCTTTGCGCGTAAGGCATATAATAAGTGTCAGTAACTATACAGGGTGAATCTAAATTCGCGCACTCGGGCTTCACAGCGCGAATCATCACATGCTATCAGTAAAAAAAGTCTGTCACAAAATTTCGTCCTGCGCATATTTCCGGCAGGAAATGGACGTCGTAGATTGAGATTGGTGTGTGTCCCATACGTCTGTGTGTTTCAGAAATACACTACTGCACCGACAAACTTCTAGGGGATGTGGGTGGTGTCTCGAGGAACAAAGTGAGCACAGAAACACATGCCCGGAAACGTCATCCAATGACGCTACATAGCGTCGAAGTTGCTGGAGGGGATGTCTAACGGCAGGAGCTGCTGCCTGTAACTTGGAGTCTCGGTAGCGTCGTTGAATGGCGTTTCTGGGTATGGGTTTCCATGGTCATTTTGTTCTTCAAGACGCCTAAGACATCCCTTACAAGTTTGCTGCTGTAGAAGTGTAATTATGAAACACTGACGTATAGGACACACACCCATCTCAATCTTCGACATTCATTTATTGCCGGAAATATACGCAATTTTGTGAGAAACTTTTTTTTTATTGCTAGCATGTGAGGAATCGCGCTGCGAAGTCCGAGTGCGCGAATTTAGATACACCATCTATACAAAACGGGGATCTCAAAACCATCTGGTTGTACTGAATACCATTGTAGTCATCTAGTAACATGATACAAATTCGAGACACGCGAGATATCGAAGCTGCTCTTACAACGCACAAACACCTGGTTGTACATCGGAGATATTCTACTGCTGCAATTATCCTTCCCACTATTTAATACGTGTTTTATACACTAGGCCCCGTCAAATACTTTCATAGATACTAGCTGGGTAAAGATAAAATGCGACTGGCTCATTGCGACCATTACAACTGCCGAGAAACACTACCTGCTGATGTGCGCTCACTTGTCTGTTGAAATGCGAGAGGGCTTCGTAATGTTAAAGTCGAATACGGCGACGAAGAAAAATGGAAACATCATTCAGAATACCGGGCAGAACCTCTGCTAGGGATACCAGATACGCGTGACCATCACGTCGGTCAGGGAATATGCGCGACTAAATTAAACTGTTTCACTTTGTCCACCTTAATTACGGACCACGGTCTTCAGCTGTGTATCTTGTAAAGAAAAATAATACCATCAGCTGTGTTCAATATATTTATTTAGCAACCAGTTTCGACGGTCAATGACGTCATCCTCAGGCCCTTAAAATATGCAGGTTTATTGACCGTCGAAACTGGTTTCTAAATAAATATATGGAACACAGCTGGTGGTATTATATTTCTTTACAAAATTAAACAGTTTCTGACGATGCCGATGAGTGTAGTATCTACGCGTGCCGTTTTCGAAGCCCTATTCTGTATCACAGATGAACCATGTCCGTTTGTGTTTTTCTCTGAAACGCCCTGATGAATTACTTGCATTAGAGCTAATTTGGTCATTAATTCAAACGGAATGTTATAATGTTTGTTAAGTTTAAGGGTCTTAACTGCGGGGTCATCAGTCCCTAAACATACAATCTACTTGTAAAATAACTTATACTAAAGACAGGACAAACATCCATGTTCGAAGGGGGATTCGAACCCCCGACGGGGAACGGCCTCGCGCCTCGTTACATAGCGCCTCAACGCGCTCGGCCGCTCCTCCGCGGCTAATTCAAAAATATAACGGAAAGTGTTGATATAGTAGCTGCAGTAAAACTCCGTGCCAAAACGAAACCTTCACGCACCACAAATAGAGAAAAGATTAACACGATGGCTAGAATAATGAGTTTTAAGGCGTTGGTGTTGACCTGGTTTTTCTCCTATGTATGGGCAATACATAGGCCAAAAGAGTCTGCAACATGTCTCACTGAATTTTGTGATGTACAAGAACGACATGGAGTGAGCACGAAAATTCACAATTACAGCAACATTATTGTGCTTACTATCATTGTTATTGTGTCGTACCCGTTCTTGATGACTTTAAATGAGGTCGGATCGCTGTTCCGTCCCTCAGTAACCTATCATGACAGAACTCTGCTGAACATCAAGTGATATACAGGAAGTTGATTGGTAATTCTAACAATGCAGAAATACGTGAAAGAGAAGTACATGGCGAGAAGAAATAAACTTTACTGATGGTCAATCTTATTCATTAACTGGATAAGCCCTTCGGTTACGTTAATAAGAAATTAGTCGACCGTCGAGAGGCGTGGCGTAGGAGGAGTCACTCGGTTTATGTAGTTTTGGGATGTGGAGCTAGAAGAGGGTGAGCAGAGCAGTTTGGCGCAGAAAATATTCTGTGGCGTGTTGTTTCAAGTTCCAAGGCAACGCGTGTTTCCCTGTGTTTGCACACTTGATATTATCATTCCTGCGGCTGCTGCCGTGTTGTTTAAGGGTGGCTACCAGCTGTCTTTTTTTCTGTTTTCGTGTAGCAGTATGCTTTCCCTACTTTATGTGCGTGCGTGTGTGTGTATGTGTGTGTGTGTGTGTGTGTGTGTATGTGAGTGGGTGGGTGGGTTTTGTGTGGACGTTTGTGTGGGTGCTTGGGTATATCTGTTATCTGTATAAGGTAACGGGAGAGGAAATAAACAGAAAGAAAGAGAGAGAGAGGTGGAGGGGAGGAAAGAGGGATGATGGGAAGGAGGGAGGATTGGAGGTGTAAAGGGGAGTAATAGAAATTTACTTTTATTCGTCTGCCACAAGAGTTTTCGCTGTTTGTCGTCAGAACTAAATGCTCGTTATTGACAAAGCACCAATAAAAGCACTAAATACCGAAGCATCAAAGTTACTTTGCTACCAAGATACTATCACTTTGGTAGATAACTCTGAAGGATAATCTCTTTACTGTAGCGGAAGTTCACTCACTCCGTGAATAACCATAAAATCGCTAAAGATACTTCACTTATGTAGCTGAAATTTGTCAGGTGTGTGATGTACAGTTCATAGGTACAAAACGTCAGCTGATGATTTTGCGATAGGGTCGAGTTAATGGGGTCAAAAGGGTTTCGGGAAGTTTTTAAAATTGTCCTGTACCTTTGATAATTAAACAGTAATAAGATTTCTTCTGCATTACAATTTAAATTGAGTCAATGAGATAATCAAATTTTTTCCACTGGGCGGATTAAGGTGGACAAAGGATGTTCATATATCTACACCGAAATCTTTTCCTTTTTATTTTCAGCAGATCTGGAGCTAATGAGTGTATCTTTCGTTTCCCGTTTAACAAATATATAGGCTTTCTGTCGCAGCGCATCTTGCAAATGAGCGAAGATCATATCTCGGTTAAGACATATCTATGAAGCAAAATTTTGTTTTTTAAAGTTTATTTTCTAATCATTGACGGTATAAGTGATAAATTGTTACGAACTAATATTTCATCGTAAAACATGTTGACTTAGATTTATTTTATCAAAATCCAGGAAGGTATTTGTGAAATTATTTTCGACAAAATAGCTTAGATATTGAGAAGATATAAATACAATGTTCTCTTAAGTCATTTCATGTGTTATAGAGAAACAAATACTATCCCTACTCTGTCGCCCAAGACCTACTTGTCAAAACATCTTTGCTGTTGAGAGCCGAATGGCTGGAAATTCATATTAATTATCACTTAATCTTCTTCTTCTATCATTCCGTTTACTTTCCCAAGTTTCAAGATGTTTTAGTGTCTAATAGTGCATAGCATCAAACTACGACCAGATTTTTAAACTTTCACAGTTTACAGCTATTTCGCGAGTGATTTTGTTGTACAGATTCATAAAAACTAATAATTTGGGATTATGCATGACGGCACTTAATCAACTATGGAATTCACGTACCGGTTCCAAGGCGAATAAAATCAGTAATTTTATAATTATAAAGGAGTTTGACACAGAAGTTTGCATTTTAGGTATTTCAATAATATTTTATTTTTACATGTCAAAAATTTTGTTGTTACAAAAATTTCAGAATTGTGTTATATACATCGATAATTTAATTGTTGAGCACGTTTGAAACTTACTTACTTATACTAGTAATTTTCTTGTTAAGGTAAAAGGTTTCAAAACGAAATGTGCCTTTTCACAGTATGTTTTAATCAACGCTTTTGTTTTTAGATATCAATAATTGTATTGTAAAAATATTGAAAGTGATGGGTGATTGTTTTCTGAATGTCAATGATTATATTGTTGAAAGTTTTCAAAGATGAAGAGTGTTTCCTTTTAGTTTGTTGATAATTTCTCTGTTCAAAACATAAAGGATTTTTGTTTTTGGTCGCAAGTACCCGCTAGCATGATTATGCCACGAGTCTTCCGACGGAATGCGTGACGAATTGGTTGGCATCGCAGAACCCTGTACTTACGGTCCCCAGTTCAAATACAGTCACGGGCAGAAAAAAATTATTTCTTTGTTTTCACTATTCCTAGTGTGTTCTACATGTTTCTTATGTTCTGATGTTTGATGTACTTGTAAGTTCCAGAAAATTATTTCTATGTATAAGTAGTGGAGCACTCCATGAAGGAGGCAGTCTGTACTGAGTGTACGCTTGTGTTCTAAGTGTGAAGTGTTGTGCTCCCGATGTTATCAATGAGAAGATTTCCAGTCAGCAGCCGAGATGGACAGTTGGACGATGAAGTGCTTCTCGATGGCAAAAAACTAATAACAAAAGATATCAACATACCAGCGGCTATAATAAGCATTACAGGTGGTCGAGGAGAACTTTAGATCACTATTTTTCACGAGCAATCGCAACTCACCTCTAAAGGAATGTGTATTGGAGCCGCTGAACCAGTCCAAGAATTTGAGCCGAAAGTCATCAACGAAGTCTCATGCGCTGCTGTTACTGCCGACAACGCACTAAACTACTGTGGCATTACATATAGTTCCCGGTCTGACACAGAAACAAAGTCAGCAGGTGTGAACCATTGTACACAAATTTTCAGGTGTATTCCCGGCCAGGCAGGAGAAGAGCCAGAATAAACTGCCGTCGATAAAACAACGTATCCACCAATTAGCCGCGTCGGAGGTTCGAATCTGGCCTTGGACATGGCTGTGTGTGATGTCTTTAGGTTATTTTAACTTAGTTTAAGCAGTTTGTAAGACTAGGGACTGATGACCTACGTAGTTTGATTCCATAGGATTACAAACATTCCATTCCACCAATTAGCCAACGTTCGTACAGTCACCAGCTGAAAGACGGCTAATTCGGAAAGAAGTGGCGAAGATGTTGCACGATGACATTATTCAACCTTCAGAAAGTCCCTAGTCGTCTCCGGTGGATCTCGCGAAGAAGAAGGATGGCACGTGGCGTTTCTGTGTCGAAAAAAATGTCCAAATCTTTGTAGAACTTATAGGACTTAACTACGGGGTCATCAGTCCCTAAGCTTACAAACTACTTATGAACTACCGAAGACTAAGGACGGCACAAATATCCATGCCCGAGGGGGGATTCGAACCCCCGACTATAGTGGCCGTGCAGACCGTGACTGGAGCGCCTCAGTCCCCTCGGCCATCGCGGCCGGCTTTCTGTGTCGACAACCGGTGGCTGAACAAAATCACAAAGATAGATATCGACCCATTGCCGCGCATTGTCGACACCTTAGATTGTTTGGATGGAGCTACATACTTCTCAACCTTGGACATGCAGACAGGTTACTGTCAAGTCGAGGTTGACGAACCTCAATGGGAGAAGACTGCTTATCTTACACCTGACGGACTCTATGAATTCGAGGTCATGCGGTTTGGACTATGTAATGCCCCGGCCACATTCGTACGCATGATGGACAACTTGCTTCCACATCTGAAATGGACGACATGTCTTTGTTATATAGATGAAATTGTCGTTTTATCAAGGACATTTGAGAAGCTACTTTTCAAAACGCATTATGTCCCAAAAAGTAAATTTTTCAGGGGAAGCGAAAAATGTATACCGCAAAAAATATTCGATTAATTATTCCGAATTTTACACCACATACTCAGGTAGGGGTTTTGATCCAAATGTGTTTAATACAAGGAAATTGCTTTTTATACTTTCAAGCTATGAGCACTTTAGTGATGGACAAAATGCGTTTTGTTGGGTTCTGTTGCACAATCTGCCCTTTTCGATTTACTCTTAATTCGTTTTGTCATTCCACGATTCATTTCTTCTCCAACAGTCACACATTCACTCGCTATAATACTCTCCATCGTAGCACAACAATGATTTTACGCCTGACTTCCCAAAAGACATAATGATAAACGATTACACACAACAATGCTGTAATAGTGAAAACGAATATTAACTGATCATTGTTGGTCAGTTAAATGTTTTCGCTGTAGTCCACGAGTCTTACATTGCAGCCAACATAGTTTAATAAAACAAAATAAAGGCAACTGTTGGACTTTATGCAGTTTGATTCAATCATACTAGAGGACGAAATGCTATTTGTTGCATCTACTACTTTTCAGTGCAGTTTTTGAAGGTGTTAAAATGCGTTTTGACACAATCTGATTGCAGGAGTGTGTGGAGTGGGTAATAAAATACCGGATTCCATATCAAACTCAATTTTATCCAATAGTGGACATAATGCGTTTTGAAAAGTTGCTCCTCATTTGCGGAACATGTATGCCACCTATCAAATGTCTTGAAGTGCGTTCAGGCAGCAGGACTCCGCCTCACCCCAAAGAAGGGCCTCTTTGTCACCAAAGAGATAAAAATCCTGGAGCACCCAGTGAACGGAGACGGTTTGCGTCCTGATCCAGATAAAGTAAGGACAGTCAGGGAATTTCAAACTCCTCAGCACATCCGTGATGTGAGAAGGTACCTAATAGTGCCAGATATTGGTTCCTTTTCCTCTGAGTCGAGCAGTCACCCAAGCAACCAACTGAAACGTTTCGTGCGATGTTTTCTGTTTAGTCGTATCTGGGCCAAGTGATGACCCGTGACCATATACACATTCATTTTGTTTCCTCGCGTTGCATCCTCTTGAAAGCCTGCTGCCTGAGTAGTCATACTTCATTCGTCATTACCCCTTTATATCCGGGAATAGAGGCAAATACGCAACTTAAAACATAAGAATTGTCATAGCTGTCTCCAAATGAGAAATCCAAATTATATAATTTTGTTCGATACGCTTTGCAGAGCCTCCCCTATGAATATTTGCGTTTAATACGTGATACACTCTGTATGATAAACTAGCGAAACGTTGCTCTGGCCGGCCGCGGTGGCCGAGGGGACTGAGGCGCTCCAGTCACGGTGTACACGGCCACTACGTCGGGGGTTCGAATCCCCCCTCGGGCATGGATATTTGTGCCGTCCTTAGTATTAGCTAGTTCATAAGTAGTTTGTAAGTTAAGTCCCATAAGCTATACAAACATTTGAACATTTTTGATGTGAGAAGTTTCCTCAGGCTGTGATCCTACCACCGTTCGTTAAAGGTTTCTGTAGGAAAACACGTCAATTGAAGTTTGGAAGATGATAGGTAAGTGAGTGGAGTGTGTGGTGTTCGTGAGTACTGCTCGGACAGAATAGTCTGATGCTATGCTTTTTTGCCGCCTTGCCGGGGCAAGTTCGCCGTTGCAGCAGATGGTGTGATGTTTCCAGATAGCCGGTTATCCCTTCGCGTGGATGGGTGGGCGGTGTCGTGACGCTCAACTATACGAAACGCCGCTGCATCTGCCACGGCATTCCGCGGCCTGTGAACCTGCAGGTGGCTGGCTGAGATAGGCCGCAGCCAGCAGCTGGTGGAGCCACGAAGCGCCCGGACAACGCTTTGTTTCTCTGTGTGGCAAACTATCCATTGATGCGAGCATTGTCCGCGGCCGCGAATTAAGTCCAAGAAAATACGGCCTCATTGTACCGGCCGCAGCGGGCACTTAAATTCCAGTCACCTGCGCATTGTCCGCCTTTAGTGTCGCCGTGTGTGGTTTTAATGACGATCATTAAGTCGCGCTGCTGACAGAAACCGCGTGTAATGTACTCTGGGAAGAAAGGATATGGTGGAGACAGGACTTAGCCAGAGAGTAATGGATGTTTCCAGAATGAAGCCTTCACTCTGCAGCAAAGGTCGCAGCTTCGAGTCCCGGTTCCGTAACACAGTTTTAATCTGCCAGGAAGTTTCATATCAGCGCACACTCCGCTGCAGAGTGAATGTTTCATTTCGGAAACATCCCTTAGGCTGTGGTTAAGCCATGTCTCCACCATATCCTTTCTTCCCAGAGTGCTAGCCTTGCGAGTTTCGTAGGAGAACTTTGAGATGTTTGGAAAGTACGAGACGAGGTACTGGCAGAATTGAAGTTATGGGGCAGTACCGTGAGTCGTGTCCGGGTAGCTCAGTGGTAGAGCGCTTGCCCGCGAAAGGCAAAGGTCCCAGGTTCGAGTCACGGTACCGGCACACAATTTTAATCTCCCAGGAAGTTTCAAAACATGATAAAATGTCATTCAAAATCCTTTGTACACAACTGGTGCAAAAATTCCAGGACATGCTAGAAAGAATCATTGTTCCATTTCAAAAATTGTATTTTTGCATAAAAATACACATTCTAGGTGTTTTTTTAGAATCTGTTTATTGGGTAACAATACGAGTCCTTGTCTACCAATCCATTCTGTGGACACTGCACATCAGTCACAGTTTCCATTTCCGCAATATTTGCGGTGCAAGTGTTATGTGATTCACTGTATATATTTGTGTATTTTGCAGATTGTCTGAGGATCGATATTTAGCCGGAATGGATCTATAACATTATAATAAAAACTATAAAGTAGCAGCACATAGATATATTTATATGATACTGCAATAGGAACAATACAATACATTTACAAAAACTATATGAATATGAATTTGCTCGTCTGAAGTTTGGAAGATGATAGGGAAGTGAGTGGAGTGTGTGGTGTTCGTGAGTACTGCTCGGACAGAATAGTCTGATGCTATCCTTTTTTGCCACCTTGCCAGGGCAAGTTCACCGTTGCAGCAGATGGCGTGATGTTTCCTGAGAGCCGACGCCGCGCAGTTCTCCCTTCGCGTGGATGGGTGGGTGGTGTCGTGACGCCCAACTATACGAAACGCCGCTGCAACTGCCACAGCATTCCACGGCCTGTGAACCTGCAGGTGGCTCTCTGAGATAGGCCGCAGCCAGCAGCTGGAGAAGCCACGAAGCTTCGGTTGCGCCCGGACAACGCTTTGTTTCTCTGTGTGGCCGCGATAACGGTCATTATATTAATAGCGGATGCCTGAATTATGGCGCTGAGCACACGTCGCCGATAGCGCCACAATAGCCGCCGCGCGTATTGCAAACTATCCATTGTCGCGAGCATTGTCCGCGGCCGCGAATTTAAGTCCAAGAAATTACGGCCTCATTGTACCGGCCGCGGCGGGCACTTAAATTCCAGTCACCTGCGCATTGTCCGCCTTTACTGTCGCCGTGTGCGCTTTTAATGACGATCATTAAGTCGCGCCGCTGACAGAAGCCGCGTGTAATGGAGGCGCGGTGCGAGCAGAAAAGGCCAGTAATTGCGGTCAGCGGCGTCGCATGACCCGCTCGACGCGCGCGCTCGCAAAACTTTTAATGCGGCCGTTCGCACTTGTTACGCGACCGAATATTAACGGCGGCACTTCGCTTCTATTGGCCTTCGCGTCGCGGAAGTCATCATCCGCTGTCCCCGTGCGTCCGTCGGCTATCTTGTTGCGTAATTTATACACAAATCACGGTCTCTCATAAATAAAACCTTCCACTTTGCATTCATCGAGTTTGAATTCCATTACCGAACTCCCCATCAGAAGTCACTATTCTGTAGTTGACCAAGATCCAACTGGGTATTAACAAGATATTAAAACAGAGCCACAAATAGATTAATACGTTTATGGATTAAAGGAAAAAGATGTTCAAATGTTTGTAAATCTATCGGACCAAACTGCGTGGTCATTAGTCCGTAGCTTACAAACTACTTAAACTAAGGTAAACTAACCTAAGGACAACACACAAACACACACACCCATGCCCCAGGGAGGACTCGAACTTCCGACGGCGAGCAACCGCGCGCTCCTCAGCGAGGCGCCTTAGACCGCTCGGTTACTCCACCGCGGTGGATTAAAGGAGTTCGGATGGCTGAACACCTAATCGATACAAGAAATAAATTATAAATTTTCGATCCCATTATGTCCCTGCTACCTTCAGAATTAGAATGACTATATTCCAGTCAACAGTGTCAAAGCTTTCTCCATATCTACAGAAGATAAAAACGTTGGTTTACCTTACCTCAACTTACCACCTGAGATGAGACATATTGTGAGTATGCCCTCACATCTTCCTACTTTACTGCTAAATCGAAACTGATCACCCCCAAGGTTGGTTCCTACCAGTTTTTCGATTCGATTAATTTTGCTACCACTGCCTATTAAATGATAGTTCTGCAATTTTCTAATTTATATGTATGTTCGAAACAACAGACACCAATTTTGACCCTACAGTATATCTATTCATATTCCTGGAATGTGTGCCATTAACTGCTGGATATAAAGATGAAAATGTGTATCCGGCAGTGATTCGAATCCGGCTCTCCTGATTTGTAGACAGTTGCACCGACTCCTTCACCACTGAGGACACAGCGATCGCCACACCTGGACTAAGTACGCCTTTAGTCAGATACAATTTTTCAACTTTACCTTGAGTACTGATACTCAAACTTGCGGTTATTTTCAAACTGATTCCCGTAAGAGTTAGGGCATAGGAGTGCCTCAACACTGAAAGAAGGATCATTGTCCATTCTCGGCATGTTATGTGTTACATTTACACAACAGATCCCGTAATTATTATCAACTCATAAGGTGGAACAGTTTCTTCATGAACAGCTCTCCCAAACCAATAAACAGTGAGAGAAATATCATGTGTTACAGAACCCTTGTTTCGTCTCACACCTTTCAGAGCGCTATCAAATTCCTGTGGCAGTATCGTATCTCGTATCTTATCTTCTGCAGTAGATCACATGCTGTCTGAACTGCTGATATCGTTAGCAGAGACAGTCATCAAGAAATTGTTCCACCTGGTATGCAAGATACATGAGATAGTGGAAATACCCTACGACTTCAAAAAGAATATTATAATTCCAAAGGAAGCATGTGCAGACAAATGTTAAAATTACAGAACTGTCAGTTTAATAAGTCATGGTTGCAAAATACTAACACGAATTATTTACAGACGAATGGAAAAACGTATGGAATCTGACTTTGGTATATATCAGTTTGGATTAAGGAGAAGTGTAGGAATACGGGAAACAACACTCACATTACCACTTATCTTAGAAGATAGGCTAAGGAAAGGCAAACCTAAGTTTTTAGCATTTGTAGGTTTGCAGAAAGCTATAGACAGCTTAGATTGGAATTCATTATTTCAAATTCTGAAGGTAGCAGGGGTAAAATATAGGGAGCGAAGAGTTATATGCAACCTATACAAAAACCATACAGCAATTATGAAAGGGACGCAGAGGTTGGGAAGGGAGTAAGACAGGTGTGTAGCCTTTCCTCAAAGTGGTTCAATTTGTACATTGAGCAAAAAGTGAAGGAATTCAATGAGAAATTTGGAGAGGGAATTAAAGTTCAGGGAGATGAAATAAAAACTTTGCGGTTTGCGGATGATATAGTAATTATGTCAGAGATACAAATAATCTTGAAGATCAATTGAATTAAATGGGCAGTGTCTTTAAAGGAGGGGATAAGATGAACATTAAAAAGAGTAAAACAAGGATAATGAAATGTAGCGACAGAAAATCAGGCGATGCTGAAGGAATTTGATTACGCAAGGAGACAGTAAAAGTAGTAGATGAATTTTGTTATTTGGGTAGCAAAATAACTCCTGATGGCCGTAGTAGGGAAGATATAAAATGTAGAATGGGTGTGGAAAGAAAAGCGTTTGCGAAGAAGCGAAACTTGTTATCATCCAATATTAATTAAATGTTAGGAAGTCTTTTCTGAAATCTTTTTTCTGGAGTGTAGCGTTTTATGGAAGTGAAATGTGGACGATAAGGAGTTCAGACAAAAAGGTGATAGAAGCTACAGAAGAAAATTAAATGGGTAGATCACGTAACTAATCTGCAGGTGCTTTACCGAAATGGGACGAAAGGGAGTTTCTGGCATATCCTGACTAAGAGAAGGGATAGATAGGTGGAACACATTCTGAGACATCAAGGAATCATGAACTTTGCATTAGAGGAAAGTGTGTGGGGTAAAAGTCGTAGAGGGATACCGAGGGACGAATGCAGTAAGCAGATTCAAAACGATGTAGGTTGAGTAACTTATTCGGAAATGAAGAGACTTGCACAGGACAGGGTAGAATGCAGAGCTGCATCAAACTTGTCTGCGGACTGAAGACCACAACAACAATCTTATCTTCATCTACTTCCTCTTCCATTTCTATAATGCTGCCGTAATGTTCATTTCTTTGTATAGCCCCCTCTTTGCTTAGTACTAGTATTCCATCTGATCTCAAGATATTCATACGACTGTATTTCCTGCATCCAAACGTCACTTTCAATGTTTTGTAGGCGGTACCTATATTTGCCCTAATTATACAGGATGAGTCACTGTCTATTGCCACTCCGAAAGTATGATAGGATCTGAAAGTTTTGTGATTCGAATGTTACATGGGACAACAGTATCCACAATATGACTTTGATCTTTTTGTTGCTAGGTGGGGTCACATCAGAGATATGTAGGTTAACGTTCTTTTCATAAATGGGATGTTACAGTTTCGTTCTTTTTTCATTTAGTTTCTATCGAGAGGAATCCAAAGATGTGTAACAATAAGGTTTTTGAAGGACAACGAAGATAAAAAAAGTGGCAGCTAAGCACTGTGAAGTCGCACACCGGTTCTGTAGCGCTTGAATCGCTACAAGCATTTGGCAAGACAGATCACTGGCGGCATTCTGGGGTGTGAAAATTTCATTCCAATTACCATGGCAATGAAGTGAAAGTACCGAAGTTATGTGGAATATTGACGATAATAATATTGCTGCACTGCATTGATACCAGTGCTCATCACCTCTAAGACCTATGAAAAATCATTTAGTGCCAGAGCTATAAAATACTTTTTTTTAAATTACGTTCGATCGCTTTCGGAATCTCTCTCATCAACAGGAAATCACCAATGTATTTTACATCAAAGGCAATAAATACTACCCAATGGCAGAAATTGCGGAAACCGGTTGAACATAACAAATAAAAGTATTTTTCAGTCTGGCACACGAATGATTTTTTTCTTTCAAAGCACATGGCTTTAATACCTTTTGTAAAAGGACATTCATGTCAACCTTTTGATCTCAGTCAACTTTCAAAGACCTTACTGTTACATATCACAGAATTAGTCTCGATAGCCGCTGTCGGAAAATAAGTACCAACAATTAGAATTCCATAAAAAATAAATAAATAAAAACCTAAATTGACCTTCGTATCTCTAATGCACCACATACCTAGCAACAAAAAAACGAACGTCATATTCTGGTCCCCGTGGTCTAATGCAACTTTTGTCCCACAAAATTTTCAGCTCCTATAATACTTTCGGAGATTTTCTTGGTGGCAATACTTAGTGACTCATCCAGCATATTCTTCTACATATTTGCATTTGACCTCTAGCTACTCTTACTTAGACAATCTTCACTTCCTGTCGACCTCATTTTTAATACTCTGTAATCTATTTAACCTGTCTCAGTTATTGCAATTTTATATTGCTTGCTTGCAGCATTTTTTCAGTATTTTCTGTTTTATCTAAGCATTTCTAGTAAGCCTCATCCTTCTACCTACAAGATTCTCTGCGGCATCCACTACTTTAAATATCTATACTAGTCAATCTTATTTCACTTTCCCTCGTTTCACTCATCCTTCATGAATACCCCTTCTAACTGTCTCGAGAACGTCGGGTTCTGTTTCCTTAGTTTTCTATCATTTTGCCGTTTCTTCAGTTTCATTATAGATTTCATAACCGGTAATTAAAGCTCAGGGCCTATATATGTACTTAGTTATGCCCTGCAGTTTAAAACCCTGTTTCAGCAAGCATATCTTACAATAGAAAACTCATTCTGCTTTCTTGCGCTATCTCCTAGTCGCTTCCATGTAAACAATCATGATTCTTAAACCTTTGCGTTTGACCGCGGTGGAATGTGCGTGTACCCTAAGGCGCTGTGCTCCGGAGAGCGCGGTTGCTCTCGTCGGTGGTCAGAAATCTCCATCGGGAATGGGTGTGTTTGGCTCTCAGGTTGGTTTATTTTGTTAGCCTAGGGACTAATTTAAACATTTGAAAATTTGTATTTGAAACCCATTCTTTGCAATTTCCTGGCAGGCAGTCTCCTATTTCATTCCTGTTCTCAAGTCCAGATTCACCAACTACTTTTCCTTCTCCTTCTTTTCCTACTACAGAGTTCCCACTCCCAAAGAAATAAAGTACTCCTCGACCTGAACTGTCTGAATAGTATTACTTCTTTTAGACATTACAGTTTTTTTCATTCTCATCATCACCGGCAGAACACGTTGGCAAAAAGGTTGGACTATTGTGGTCGGTGTTGGTTTTGTGTCCATCTTGTCTGGATAATATGTTGACTGTGCTTCTCCTGCTTCCTGCTTTCCTATTCATTATTATACCTACTCCTGTGCCCCCTGAACTTAAATTATTTATTTACTCGTTCGGTATCAGAAAGGCAAATATCACATATTATGGGAATTATAACATTCTTATAGTTCTATGCTGACAACAGTAATTTTACTGAAACTCTTACAGTTCTACACTTAATTATATTTATTCAAGAGCCACTTTGTGGCTGAGTGATTGAGTCCGTGAAAATCGTTCCGTTCAATTCACCATAGAAGCCGTACACTTTTCACGCGAGTAAATGGTCCATAGATTGTATTTCGACACACACACACACACAGGGCTGTCTGTTAGGTCCCACGTTGTTTGCTCATCCCTCTCTTGTTCTTGTGCGGTTCAAAGCTGTCTATGTCTTCCATCAGAGATTGATACCATCAAGCTTCTTCTTGGGGTCGAAGCCATGAAGTTCTCCTCCAATTTTCCATAAAGCTGTCCACGACTTAAGCTCCTGAGTAATCCGTATAGGGGTTATTTTACCCAAGATTGTAAATTAAGTGTTTCTAATTAAAAAGCACGATTTTACAAACTATGTCGTATCCAAGGTTCACTTCCCCGTCACTTGGAGTGCTTCTGTCTTAACACGAATCTTGTACTTGATGTTCTATCGGCATCTCTTTGTCATCGAAAATAGCCGGAAATGCCCACAACCCGTCTGGTTTCTTGATGTCCGTAATTCGTATTACCCTAGTCCAGGGCTTCTTAATCCTTTTAGCCGGCAAGTTTTCAGGCGTAAGCCCTTGGCGAACCCCTTGTGAGTCAATTTCATAGTAACTGCTGGAATTCACCGTGAAATCCATGGAAATATAAAACTTGTCAAGTGTCCTTTACCGAGTGTGGTAGCGCAGTGGTGACACACTGGATACGCATTGAGAGGATGGTGGTTCAAATCCACCTCCGGCCATCCAGATTTAGGTTTTTCGTGATTTTCCTAAATCACTCCATGAAAATTCCGGGATGGGTCCTTTCAAAGAGCAGGGCTGATTTCCTTCCCATCCTTATCCAAATCCCCGAGCGTTAGCTTAGTCTATAATGACCAAGCTGTCGACGGGACGATAATTCCTAAGCTTCCTTCCTTCCTTCCAAGTGCCCTTTTCCATTAAATCAACAAAGAATAAGGAGTCCATGATTTAGAGGTAAAATTGAAATCGACAATATTCCCAGTATATTCAGATACTTGACGTTGGATTTACTCCGATAGTTCAATACACTATAGGCACTTTTTCGTTGACAGTTCAAGTTAAAATTCAATGACTGTAAAGCTATGGGTCCAAATTAACAGTGGCCATCAGTCCCTAGACTTACAAACTAGTTAAATTAACTTCTGCTTAGGACAACACACACACACACACACACACACACACACACACACAACAGTCGTGCTATCCAGTAGCTAATATGTCTTTATCTCCGGCTCTCAGCCGGTATACAGATACAACTGAAGTTATTTTGACGCAACCAAAAGAATCTATGAGCAGCCAATTATCAATGACGGACATCTTTTCGTTTGCCAGAAACTGAGATAACCGTCATTTTTATTGCAAATATTTTTATAAGCTTATTTGAGCATTATAAACTGTAATACTCGAGGATTTATGCCTGGAAGTGACTAATATCAATTTGATTACTCAACCACCTTCAAATTGTGTTTGAAAATACAGATGTCCGTCTTAGAAACGAAAATGTGTAGGTGTCCGCTTTTGATGTGGACACGCTTTCAGATGTCCGTTTTTCATACACAGAGGTTCGCTAACTGCTGACGAGAATACTTTACAGGTGTGTAATCTGGGAAATTATAGTAATAACGACATAAAGTGGACAATATTGAATTCTGAAATCTATTACATGTTTGAAAAATGAAGAACTACAATAATCATAATTTTTTTTTTAATTTTATATACAAAATGAAATGTTAGGGCACTGAATCTCTAAAGTTATTTGCATAAGGTCTGTTGAAACTCGCCAGATTTTTCCTTGAACATCCTTACGTTATTTTTCACATCGAACTTCTTTCCAAAAAGTTATAATTTCATACAACACACGTTACAGTAGAACAGTGTAGTATACAAGCTAGTCTTACCTTTGTTTCTTTTCAATATTTATTTTCTACTTTTCAGATTGTCTCAACCGCTTCCTAGCTTTTCCTTCGGACGCTGGTGATATGTTCCATTTCACTCGCTTTAAGGTGGTTATTAGTAGTAATACTATAAAAATTACTTAAAAACTTAAGTACTGGCTAATACGTCTTAGTACCTGGCACATACTGTCGCTGTGTCTGACTTTCGACACAGTCTAAAACAGACAGTCGCGAAACTCAGTAGGGAAAAAATGGAACCATTTGACACCTGAAGCGATACTAGCGCTCCAAGCGGCTGGGTAGCAAGCTCAAGGCAGAAAATGGCAATACCGAAACGAAGAATTTATTATTTATTATTGCTGTCGTTTATATATTTCCTATGCATATACGTGGTACTGTATTTCGTGACAGAAATACGAAAACATTATTAAACGAAAATCGCGTTTCCTGTTGATGTCAGTTTGTAATAATAACATGCCAGTGCATACGGCTCACACTAGCACGGTCGTAATCATAACAGCAAAAACCGATTTAAGACAAGAAGCGAATTGTAATCTGGTGTGTTTAAGTTCAAAAGCAACTGATTTATAGTTATATAATGTACTGGTATGTAGTTACACGTTCCACATGTATTTTTTCTGCAGATTTTGAACATATTAATACATTCGATACTGGTACTAGACACGATTTTTACATTTTTAGAGACTAAGCGTTACGTCTTATAAAAGCTCTTTTCGCTTTATTCTTGCTCAGATGGCTTGCATGTGCCGTTCCTGTCATTTTTTCATTGTACCTACTCCCCAGAATGTAAGGGTACTGTAAATCTTTAAGAATCTTTTCCTCCTAAAATCTCAGTTTGTCTATACACGTTAAACTACAGTCAGTTACTTTTATTTTACATTTTGTACAAACAAATCCCTGTTAACTTTAGACTATCATTGCTGCATCACCAATAGTAGACTACTGTGCAAAAATTTGTTTTGATTTTCACAAACCTATCAGTAGACTTTCAAAAATACCTTTGAAGAAAAATACTGAGTTAGTTTCCCCCTCCCCCCCTCTCTCTCTCTCTCTGTGTGTGTGTTACAATTTCCATACACCCTTAAAATTTAACTTATTTTATTTTATCCTACATTGTAAGAGCTTTCCATATTTGAGAGAATGTACATTTTCTTAGTTTTCCTCAAACTACAATTTATCGTGCTGCAATAAGCTCCAAAATGCAATCGCATTTTAAACGTGTCGTTCGACTCCATATCAATCAACGATGGTTCCTCGCCTCTCGGTATGTTCTTACGACCCGGCCGCTTGGCAGCGCTGCAGTCGCCAGGTTGCAGAAAACTACCAGGAGTTTCGTGACTCTTTATGTTACACTCTGCTTTCGACGTCATGTGATGCTGTGTTCCCATTGGTGCACACCGCATCATTCAACAAGTATCCGAATTTGATATCAAGCTCTTATGTAGGTATCCGCTTTTGATGTGAACAGTCAAATTTAACTTGTGATTTATCACATTTACTCCAGTTTCTTGGAAAAAAAAAAAAAAAAAAAGGCTTCACCAATGAAAAGAGCTGAAAAACTTCCTTTTCGATCGACTGCTGACTAAATTTCATCCATTAGGTCAAATGAAAAGGTTTGGTATTAAGCTAATCATATTTCCCGTAAAAAAAATGAAGTTTACTGTAGGTTAAGCTGTAATCTCACTATTCAAAGCCTGGAAAATTCACCGAATTTTGCTAGATGGCTGTAATGATGCAGACGAAGAGAGTAATTGAGGAAAGTTGGAGTGCCAGTGTGTATGACGGTGTGTGGCCAGTCGTGTCGCGTGGTCAGCCCGCTGCAGGTCAGGGCCGACCACGTCGGTGCCGGTGACGGCAGACGCGCGCGTAGTGCGCATGCGCAGGACGGGCGAGTGTCCTGTGCGGCAGGTGCCGCCTGCAAACGGCCCGTGTTTTAATCAGGCCTACAGCGCGCCCTGTCTGTGTCCCGCGCCAGGCCCACTCTGCACCCAGAGTGTCCTGCCGCTGCCGCTGCCCACCGACAAACAACCGCCGGGGACGCTTGTTTCATTTCCACGCGTGTCCTCGTCCGACGCTATTGATATTTTCTATTTTTACGGCGATACCTGCTTCGTTTCAACCCTGAAATACACAAAAAAACTAACAGTGGGACTCTTCTATGGGAAAGGTAATTAGTAACAGCGAATTCGTCAGCGTTACAGTGTGCACCAGAACTCCGAAACAAATAAATATTCAGAAATATGAGTTCTAATCTATATATACAAAATGAATGTTTGTCTGTATGTCCTCTGTGTGTTCATAAACCATTCATTCGATTGCAATGAAAATTCGGTAATCTGTTCACCGTACGCCCACGACGATTCCTGACGCAAAAACAAAAGAGCACGACACGTAGCTCAGGATATATGACGTCGTAAATACGAGGCGCGTCCAGAAAGTAAGTTCCGTTTCAATTTATCTCCGCTGCAGCGCTGCGATTGCAGTTCCGTACATGCGCTGTAGACGATGTTCAAGGAGAAGAACGTGCGCCATTTGGATATCGCTGTCAGTTACGTACGCTTTGTTGTGCTTGTTTGAAATATCGGCGTTGATTGAAAATCCCGCCGCCTGTGAAATCAGGTCGGTGATTCGGTTTCTGAATGTGAGGAAAGTGAAACCAAGTGAAATTTATCAGCAATTTTGCCACGTTTATGGACCAAATTCGATGAGTGATTCGATGGTGAGAAGATGGGGCCGACAGTTCATTGGCGGGCGTAGTGATGTGCATGATGAAGAACGAAGTGGGCGTCCACCTTTGGTTACAGAAGAACTGGTTCACGCGATTGATTATAAGATCCAGGAAAACCGTAGGTTTACAATTAGAGCTCCCGCTATGCGCTTCCCCCGAATTTCACGATGACTGATGTTTCCAACTGGTTGAAGACACAGGCGGCAGATTTCTATTAAGAAGTTATACAAAACCTGGTGCCACGCTATGACAAATGCCTGCAAAATTTCGGCAGTTATGTGGAAAAGTAGTTTAAGAGTTGTAGAATTTGTGCAATAAAAATTTCTTCTGTATCTGAGTACAATTTCATTTTATTAACAAACGGAACTTACTTTCCGGGCGCGCCTGGTAATTAGAGGCTACCGAGTGTGGCCGGCCGCGGTGACCGAGGGGACTGAGGCGCTCCAGACACGGTCTGCACGGCCACTACGGTCGGGGGTTCGAATCCCCCCTCGGGCATGGATATTTGTGCCGTCCTAGTTCGTAAGTAGTTCATAAGTAGTTTGTAAGTTTAGGGACTGATGACCCCGTAGTTAAGTCCCATAGACGATACAAACATTTAAAAACATTTTAGCTACCGAGTGAGAATACCCAGATTTATGCGTCAATTGCTGGAAAGTGGGAACAGTTAGTGACTTGCAACAAGGTTTGTATTTAATTTTGGACGTTTAAGAGCGTTTTGTAACTGACTCTCTCCGCCCTCCTCCTCGTACACACACACAAAATGATGAAACGAAAAGAATACCGCTCACAATAGTTTCGCTGTAGATGCTGTAAAACTGTCGCATCAGGCATGACCTTGTGATGATTAACTTGATTACTGCTGACTGTCTTTGCAACATATTTAAGCATAGTATCGACATGTATCACTAAATGGGCCCTCAAATTTATATCACCGTACGACACATACTTCAGGACATTAATATATAAAAATTAATGAACGTCTTTCATACAGTGCCATACCGTAAATCCGATTGCGATAAAACTTTGTCAACTCATTACTTACACTCGCGAAAAGGTTACAGGCATACTAAAATTAACTTTATGTGGTGCATGGCGGAGGGTGCATTACAATTATTTAATTCGTTTCTTACGCCTTCACGCTGAAATGACTGGACGAATATGAATGAAATTTGGAACAGAGGTAGCTTAGACCCTGATTAATACATAAGATACCTTTCGTAAGCCACCGCATGGTGTGTGGTGGAGGGTACCTTACAATGTGTAAAAACGTCTATTTCTCTTCACTCTGAACAGCTAGACGGATTTGAATGTAATTTGGACTGCAGATAGCTCATACCCTGAATTGGGCATGAGATATTTTTAGGAATCCACCGTATGTTGGATGCTGGAGGGTACCTTACAGCGGCCGTGGTCGCCGAGCGGTCTGCGGCGTGTCAGTCACCGTCTGCACGGCCGCTGCGGTCGGGGGTTAGAATTCCTCTTCGGGAACTGATGTTTGTACCGTCCTTAGTCTTAGTTAGTTCATAAGTAGTTTGTAAGTTAAGTCCTATAAGCTCTACAAACATTTGGTACCTTACAATGGGTTAACACGTTTGTTATTCTTCCCGCTTAAACGGCTGCACTGAATTGAATGAACTGTGTAATGGACATAACTTCTACCCCGAATTAATACATGGACCATCTTTCGTAAAACTCGGTAGCTGCATGGCGGCAGTACATTACAACACACATCCTAATTGTTTGACTGGTCAACATGAAAGTCAAGGAGATTTTTATAATCTGCAAGCCAGTGAATTTAGCATGGCGGAGGGTACTTTATGACTTTGACACCGTTTGATCAGTCACCATGAAACGTGGCCCATATATGTATGTTTTCATAAATAGGAGGGAGAGGAGTAGGTAGAGGAGGATATGGACAGTGAGAGGGGATGGAGGAGGCAGACAGAGAATGAGAGATGGGAGATAGACAGGGGAAGGAGATGAACACGGGGAGGGAAGGAGGAAATGGAAAGAGAAAGGGAGAGGAGGAGAGGGGGAGGAACAGGTGCACAGAGAGAAGGGAAAGGTGGAGATGAATGGAAGATTGGAGACCCCATTTACATTTAATCGCATGTTCGTGTTTTATGCGCTGCCATAACGTTTATCTGATGGTAATAAAACTTTGTAACTAAACAGGGTAACACTTACAAAATTTCAAACGGTGTTTACACAGTTATTACTTCTGCGACTCCAACGCGCCGGATACCAGCTATTTCCAAATAAAACAAGGGCTGATAGGTGCTGACGTACGCAGATACATAGCAGACGTACATCATGACAGTCTATACAAAGCACATTAAACACCTGATGGACATAGACATATGTTAAACATGTAAACCGCCACATATATGTCTTAAAACACCATATACCGCTGCTCATCTCCCTCACTGTCTTAATCGCACTGATAGTCTGAGAACATATGGAGCTAGCGTAAAATGAATCCTGAAAGAGACGTTTCAGTAATAACGTGAGTAATTAGTAGTAGAGCCAGAATTGTTCCAAAAATGACTTAAAGTCGTGCATGAGGTATGCGACAATTTTTCCGTTAACAAATATAGTCACTAGCACAAAACTTCTACTCAGTCATAAAACGACACTAAAATAAAGCTTACAAACCATTTTGCATCATTTAAAATACAAAATTCTAACAGAGCAATGACATTCATGCTAAGGTGATCAAAATTCCAGCCGTGAAATAAATTTTAAGCTTACTAGATGGCGTCGGAGCAAGGCGCTTTTAACAGTCTACAGGTAGAAAAATTCAAAACAATATATGATAATATATGACATTTCTTCCTTTTCAGAGAAATACGATTTCTTGAGTTTTTTTAAAGAGGCTTACACTACGTGAGTCAGTACATAACGGGGTTACACAACAGATAAATAAAGTCAATCTAGCCTATGTATTATGTTTATACTGTATTTGATCGCTTGACGACTTATCGGTTTAGTGATTTAGTTCTGGTCTGATGTTCTCATGCATCACATTCAGCCTGCCCACATGGCTCTTGGTTCTAATAGAATTTTATATTTTCCACAAATATATCTAACATTGGTCATTCAGAGAAGTTTTTAAACCACCCTCGTAAATTATATTCTTCAGGATAACAATTCAGTTTTTGATTCAGTTATACGTTACACTGTAAAATACAAGCACAACTGGAAAAACCTGTAAATTTGTATTGTAACAATTAAATGTCATTATTTCATACTATAACAAATTTTATAATTATTTTTGGTGCTGATATAAGGATTAAAGGGTGTCTATTAACCCATTTCGAAAATTATAATTACTTTATTGATTCTAAAATAAATCGAAATAATTTTACGTAAAAAATTTCTGCTTTTTTTTTTTTTTTTTTTTTTTTTTTTTTTTTTTTTTTTTTCTTGTAAAGTATTCATCTGCTTTTCTTAATGTTTATTAGTGGCGGCTAGTGTTTCAGATAACTGGGGGTTCAATTCTTTGAGTGTCAGATGTTGATAGCAGCGCCACGCCCCCTCCCCCTTCCCGGCAGTTTCTTCCTCCCCCCCCCCCCCCCTTAGATATATTTTCGTTAAAATATCTGAAGAATTTCTTACTTCGGCTTGTATGCGCTTGCTGCAACTCGAGCTGAGACGTCGACCTACCAAGATTCTTTATATCACACTTTTGTTCCAAGCTTACAGCTGAGTAATTTGTTTCTAAGAGATACTGAAATAGTGTTCATTTGTCTTTCATAACCAACACCAAGACCTAGGTCGGAACAAGGCCCCAGGAGTAGATGACACACCATCAGAGCGACTAAAGTCTCTGGGAGAGCCAGCCATGACAAGACTATTTGAACTGGTGTGTAAGATGTATGAGACAGGCGAAATGCCCTCAGACTTTAAGAAAAATGTTATAATCCCCATTCCAAAGAAATCAGGTGCAGACAGGTGTGAAAATTACAGAACAATCAGTTTGATAAGTCATGGTTGCAAAATTTTAACACGAATTATCTACAGGAGAATGGAAAAGCTGGTAGAAGCTGACCTTGGGGATGATCAGTTTGGATTCAGGAGGAACGTTGGAACCCGGGAGGCAATACACACTTTACCTCTTATCTCAGAAGATATATTAAGGAAAGGCAAACCTACATTTTTAGCTTTTGTAGATTTGGGGAAAGCATTTTACAATGTTGACTGGAATACACTCTTTCAAATTCTGAAGTCAGCAGGGGTAAAATATAGGGAAAGGAGAGTTATTTACAACTTGTACAAAAGCCAGACTGCAGTTATTAGACTCGAAGGGCATGAAAGGGAAGCATCAGTAGGGAATGGAGTAAGACAGGGTTATAGCCTTTCTCCGATGTTATTCAATTTGTACATCGAGCAGGCGGTGAAGGAAAGCAAGGAAAAATTTGGAATAGGGATTAAAGTTCAGGGGGAAGAAATAAAAACATTGCGTTTTGCTGATGACATTGTAATTCTGTCAGAGACAGCAAAGGACCTGGAAGAGCAGTTGAATGGAATGGACAGTGTGTTGAAGAGAGCGTATAAAATGAACATCAACAAGAGCAAAACAAAAATAATGGCATGCGATCTTAGAAAATCAGGCGATGCTGAAGGAATTAGATTAGGTAACGAAACAATGAAGGTGGTAGATGAGTTTTGTTACTTGGGTAGTAAAATAATGTGCGATGGTCGCAGTACAACGGATATGAAATGCAGAATGGCAATGGGTAGAAAAGCATTTTTGAAAAAGAGAAATTTGCTAATATCGAATATTAAATTAAGGGTAAAGAAGTCTTTTCTGAAGGCATTTGTGTGGAGTGTTGCCTTGTACGGGAGTGAAACATGGACGATAAGCAGTGCGGACAGGAAGAGAATAGAGGCTTTTGAAATGTGGTGCTACAGAAGAATGCTGAAGATTAGGTGGGTAGATTGCATAATTAATGAAGAGGTACTGAACAGAATTGGAGAGAAAAGGAATTTTTGGCATACCCTGACTAAAAGAAGGGATCGCTTGGTAGGACACATTCTTAGACATCGAAGAATCATAAATTTAGCATTGGAGGGAAGTTTGTGGGGTAAAAATCGCAGAGGGAGACCAAGAGACGCGTATAGTAAGCAGATTCACGTGGATATGGGTTGCCGTTCTTATGAGGAGATGAAAAGGCTTGCTCAGGATAGAGCAGGGTGGAGAGCTGCATCAAACCAGTCTCCGGACTGAAGACCATAACAACACAACCAACACTAAGAACATATGAATACTCACATGGACACTAAAACACAGTAAGTAACTGATTACAGTGTTAAGTGATTGTAACAAAATGAATCTGTTACTATGAAAATACAAGTTACCTTCGGGTCACGTGACACTGTAAGCAGCACCCCCTTCTAACCTTACGCACGCGCACCTTATGAAACAGTAAATATTTGTTACAACTAAGAGTATAAATGTTATTTACCCTCAAAATCCCGACACATTTGTTAAAACGTCCAAAGATATGTGGCCGGCTCTTACATTGGTCAGACTTGTAGCACTGTGAAAGACAGATGCGACGAACTTAAACGTCACATTAGATTGGGTCAACCGGAAAAATCAGCTGTAGCTGAATATTGCGTTTATTCTGGATACGGCGTGAAATATGGAGAGAGCAAGATCCTCTCTTCCACGTCCACCTACTGGGATTGCATAATCGCCGCGGTGGAGTAACCGAGCGGTCTAAAGCGTCTCGCTGCGGAGCGCGCGGTTGCTTGCCGTGGAGGTTCGAGTCCTCCCTGGGGTATGCGTGTGTTAGTTTACATACGTTTAAGTAGTTTGTAAGCTACGGACTGATGACCACGCAATTTGGTCCGATAGATTTACAAACATTTGAATATTTGGATTCCATAATCAAAGAATCCGTCGAAATACGCATCGCCAAAAGCTTAATTAACAGAAACACTGTCTTCCAACTCAGTAAGGCATGGGGACTGGCCTTGGCGGTACTGAGACATTGTCAGCCTCAGGAAAACGTGTTATTTATTGACGCAGATGGGTAATCGTCGTCAGGACGTCGAAAGACGCACGCTCGAATCTCCGGTTGCGCGCGTACAAGGGGTCCACCGCCAGTGGCCGCTCCTGCCCGTGCCGCGTCAGCGCAGACCACCGTCGGCCCGTTCAACGGTCTTCTGGTAGGGGCTCTCAATGTTTACGCCGCGACGTGTTGGTCTACAATGACGTCACATCGGCGCCGGCGCCTGCGCCTTGGAAACAAGCCAGAATATATATAGGCGAGCAGAGCAGCAACAACGTCACGAGTACCTGAAGATGGTGAGCAGCTGTCTCCCTGAAATACTGTGCGACCATTTCAATACCATCCGACGTGAACCTTTGAAGAATAACAAAACGTGTCATTACGTACTTGTACACAAAATGATCTTAAAATTTATATCAACAGCGTAACTGTTTTGGATTTCTTTGTTCTCTATTTGACATACCTTAGAATGTTAGAGATGATCAAAACCGGGACGCAGTGAAGTTGTGCCATTCTTTCCAGCCTTTTTATCTTGATCCATGTACCGTCCCTATTTCCACGTTATATAAGACGCAATCTTATTTCGTTAAACAAGATAATCATAACTACATCATTATCGCCAAGGGAATAGGTAATTATATTGTAACTATTGTTATATAAATACTTAATTTGCTAGACAAGAATATTTGCCCCCCCCCCTCCCTCCTTAAGGGGCTCACGGTTCTTTCGTGAGTACGTGCGTGCCGAGCACGGGGCCCCGAGCTAATGCAGTCTTCCTTCCTTCTTTACTTCACGGACTGCATTTCCTTTCCCCCTCCCCTCTTTTCCTATCCTCACTCCTTCCCCTTCCTACCGGGGCACTGAACCTCAATAGTTTAGTCCCCCTATCCCAACAAAACAACCCCACCCCCGCCCCCCGCCCCAATATTTCGCCACTGCTACTATGCCATTTTGCCCTAAGTATAGACAAGTCCTGTTTCTTAATAAATAGTCTTCTTCAGCTATTAGCTCTAAAATGTTATACATGGATACCTGCAAGGGTAATGACATGTGAAAGGTAACATATGTACATTTACTTTTGAAAATCAGAGCTTGCAGAAATTATAGTGTCTTCTACTCATACTCTGATGGAAGGCTTGATAACGGTGCATGGGGTCCTTAATAGACCCTCGATATTTATTGTTTGAAAGCCGTTCTTTTAGCTTAAGTGCTGCAGTCAACGACTTTTGCCGTAACAGACTGACTGATTTGCGCCACAGTTCAAACAGTCCCATTGTTTCCTTGCCCTCTTCTGCTACTAGTATTTTCCTTCTTGCTGTTTTTACTGGCATGACCACTCGTTACTATCATTTTCATCCCACAATACGAAATGTTCGAATGTCATGATTAGCTCTTGTCATGTACTCTGAACCCAACAAAACCTGACTGACTGCATCAACCCCGTAAACGTAGGGGATTGGTCTGCCCACGTCGTGTAATGGGCACTGAAGTCCCGCTGACAATGAATTATTATTCACGTATGTAAGAGCTCTTGCCCGAGTTAAATCAGAAGAGCTTATTTTAATGTTATAAGAGGCCTACATATTCATAAATTTTATGTTACAAATTCACAGTGCATTATTGAATATAGATGCAAACGATAAGCGCTTCCCCAATACTGTCTTTAATCACGATATACGGGTGGTGGCATAATTATGGTTTACTCAGGGGGGGTGGAAATCAATGCTATAACACTGAATAAGCCAGAATAAACAGTGCAATGATGGTACCCTATGTTACCTTCTTGATAGTGGATACTCACACAACTGAGGTACGTGGGAGGTGAGGGAGACACCGTGTGGCCATTCTGCGTTAAGAGCCCAGTGGTGCTTCGCTAAGCCCACTTCTGTAAAGAGAATTGGTCAGTAGCAGCATCACACCGCGCTTGAGCTGCTAGAGTAGCAGGTAAGTGATGTGAGGTTGGCTGGCCTGGAACGTGCTTCCCCCTGCCCCCAGGCTACGGTGCTGTGTTTGCCGTGTTCGGCGCCGACGCCGTCGCGAGGGTCAACAGCGGGGCTGCCACCTGCTTTTGTGGCCGGCAACAAACGCCCACAGCGGCCAGCGGAGGGAACCATCCGTGCCAGCTGTCGCAAACACACACACACACACACACACACATCACAGCTGAAAACTCGATAGTGTTACATGTTTCTTCTTTATTGGCTGCTTTTACCAACCTTTACGTAAAGTTTTGTTACCATCTTAAACTTCAAATACGAGGGTTGGAACTTAAATAGTGGCAATTATTTATTCACAACCGATACAAAAGCGTTATATGCTTGCTCCTGATACTGTCATTCAAAGTAGTCACTAGCTTTGTGTAGATCCCGTAGCCAGCATTGGGGACGGCGTAGTATACCGTTAGCAGAGCCTGTTCTGTTTATGGTGCAAGTGAAGCGATCTACTGTCAATCGAATCTCTGGAACACTTCTGAAGTGAATGCCAAGAACTGGTTCCTTCATTCTCGGAATTAAATTAAAGTCACAAGGACTTGGGTTCGGGGAGTTTAGTGGATGGTACAGTACTTCCCAGTCCCATCGACCAAACAGAGCAGCCGCAGCATGTCCTGCACGCGCACGCGAATTGACGTGTGAAGTGATGGGTGGGTTGCGCAGGAAGTGCCGCTTTATTCGCAAAGCTGTTCGCAGGTGATCCTCCAAAAACGAACAGTAATACTGTGCACTGACCATCTGCCGTGGAGGAACGTTATGTGATGGATAACACCATAACAGTCGTACACCAGGATCAACATAACTTTCACCATACTGTGGCTCTGACGCACTTTCGACTTTCGCGGCGACCCATAATGACGTCATTCGGTGGACTGGCGTTTCAGTTTTGGCTCTTACGATGTGGCCCATTGTTACGAAATGGCGTCAAAAAAAACTTTCCTTCGCATTCATAGCGCTCCAAGTGCGTCTTAGCAGAGACGTAACGAATCCATTTCCACATTTCCGTCAATTGATGCGGGAGCCATCGTGGTGCAATTTTTTTCACCAAAGCAAGACTTAAGGGTCTCGAGGGAGTTTCTGCGATCGTCATATGAATAAAATTCTTGAATATCAGTCTCCAGATCGCTTTTATTATCTAAAACATGACCGGTTACAGAGTAACTTCATAAATTTGATCTGAAGATGGGCAGCTGTCCCGAAACCGGTCATGTTTTAGAAAATAAAAGCGATCTGGACACTGATATTCAAGAATTCAATTTCTTTTCATGTTCAGGCGTTCCTTCGGGAAGCGAAGCATTGTCGTATGAACTAATCGGGTTTCGTAGATAGCTCACGAATCGTATGACGTCGATCAGTGGCAACTAACGCAGCAACAGTATGCACCTCTTTTTCAGAGAATCAAGGATGGCCTTCATCAATGCATGTCTGGCATAGTTTGCCGACCTTCGTTTGAGGCTTGTACCAAATGTTTTTTTAACTCTATGAGACTTAACTACTATGTTTATCAGTCCTTGGGCTTACAAACTACTTAAAGTAACTTATGCCAAGGACGACCAACACACCCAAGCCCGAGGGAGGACTCGAACCTCTGATGGCTAGAAGCGGCGCGCTCCGTGGCTATGAGCCATGGGACGCTCGGCCACTCCACCGTGGCAAAGGCTTTTACCCAACGTGCCACTGTTCTTTACGGCAATGCCGATTCTCGCACGACTCTTGAAGACCTTGACGATTTTGCCGTGCCGTTGCCCATTCAGTATTGATCAGACTTCATTGTTCCTGTTTCGAAAACATAGTGACACCGTTACGTTAGACCGCTCACACACAACCGACCGAGTCTCCTTCGATTATGCGCACGCCGGGCGAGTCCATTTGCTCGGAGTTAAGGTAGGTACGTCAAAAACGTGTGTTATCAGCGACAGTAGTAGATTCTATTGCATAGTGTTTCCACAGCATTGTTGCCACTATTTAAGTTCCAAACCCACCTATAATACTCACGAGAACACGAAGGTCAGCAACGCTTGGAGTGTAATCTGTATCTCAATGCAGATCCAGAGTTCTGAGTACAGTGAATAACCTGCCAACCCTACATTAACCGGCTGATTATAATTATTAGTTCAACGGTGTACCTAGTAACTGTGATTGTGACAGACGTCAGTTCGGAACAAATAGACCGATAAATGTAGTGGACGTTATGATCAAACCGTTTCTGTGGTGTTATCTTCCGTAGCAGTGCTCGTGGGATGGTTAGAAGAATACATTACAATAAAAATGTGAAGAAAACTGTTTTAAATGAGTAAATATAGGTAAAGAATTCCTGTTACACCGCTATCACCATGTGAGAAAAAACAGTTGCAGTGAACATTAATTCAAAAGGTTCCAACAAGGATAATGCCAAGATAACTAATAGATAGTTTTATTTTGACGATCGGTTTCGAGGGTCTTTGCCGTCATCTTCTACAAATATCCCTGCCCCAGGGGGAATTCGAACCCCCGACCGTAGTGGCCGTGCAGACTGTGACTGACGCGCCGCAGACGGCTCGGGGGTTCGAATCCCCCGCGGGCATGGATGTTTGTGTCTTCTTTAGTGTAAGGTGGTTTATAAGTAGTTTGTAAGTTTATGGGCTAATGAGCCCGTAGTTAAGACCCTTAAGCTTAACAAACCTTTGGACATTTCTGTTATTTCATATTATTCAAAATTAAATCACTGTCATTAATCTTTACTTATGAATCATCAGTCTAAAATTTTAACAGCTTTTGATAATGTCATAATCGGTAAGATCCCATGTAAAATAATTATCTATGCAACTCAGTCTTTGTTTATTTCAATAAACAAATGGCGCTATTTGAAATTAATCTAGCAAAAGAAGTTTATGATCAACATGCATAGATTGATTATACAATTAGGACTGTTCGACAGAACTTTTAAGACTGACATCAAACAAAGGTAACATTTGTAATTTTCTTATTGTAACTGGCAATTTAATTTTCTTTTAGTATTTTTATTGGCACCAATTATCCATGGTGACTTCGGCGTAATAATAGAAAGGATAAGCTCCTATTTGTTCAACGTCTGTAGTAAAAATGAAAGCATCTTTGACACTGTTACATGATTTGTTCATCACTACAACGTTCTAGCCATACACTGCAGACCAAACAGTCTAGTGTGATCTTACTTTGATGAGAAGCGTTGCGTAGCACTCAGACTGTATTGACGACCATTTATTTACAGCAATACTGCGCCCACAATACACCTCTTGCTACATCCTCTTGATTAAGTGTGCCGGAATAAGATATTAAATATTGCCTTTACTCCTACTTATTACACCGTCAAAGACGAAGTCGGTGTGCCTATAACAGATAAATAATTACTTTCGTTGAAATATATATATATATATATATATATATATTGCTTACGATATTAATTTTACATTTGAATGCATTGACAGACATTAAACAAATGACAGAATAAGAAGTGTTTTACTCTTATGATACATATTTGTTCATAGAAGGAAAATGTTACCGTGTTTTTGTGTTATAAGATGAACTTTTAAGAGTGCTTTAAATACATTACAAGAATCAATTATTGAAAAATGTCACCTAATTACAAAGAAAGTGTGACAAGTCTACAACATGTAAATTGCACATCACATACTGTTACAGTCATGTCCTATAATCATATTTATAACATACCGAACAAGGTCCTGCGCTGGTTAGACACTGGACTCGCATTTGAGAGGACGGTCGTTTAAATCAAATTCCGCTCATCCAGACGTATGTTTTCTGTGATTTTCCGAAATCACTCCAGGTAAATGCCGAGATGGTTGCTTCCAAAGTGCACTGCCAGTTCCTTCCCCTTTCGTACCCCTAAATTGGAGCGTGTGCCCATCTTTAATGGCCACACTGTCGACGTGACGTTGAACCGTAATCGTCCTTCCTTCCTTCCATATTTATAATGGCACTCTCTATAAAACAAGCCTGGGATTCATAAGCATAAGTGAAAATGGGACTACTGTTTACCGACGCGTACAGCTAATCCTGGATTACGCCATTTTCGAGAGCCAACGCCCATTTCATTAGTATTATCAGTTTATATGAAATTGCTTAATATATGGTTGTAACCATAATAATGTGAATTCAATCAATGGTTAAATTACAATATATGGCACGGTTGTTTAGCAACAGATGCTACTATACCAGTAAATATTGCGGCGTTACCTCACATTTCTGCTGTACTTTATTACAATTAATTTTTATTTTATTTTATTGCTGTGTGGACAGCCGTTGGCCGCCCAAGTTAAGATACGCTGGGCAGCGGTTACAGGCAGTGGCTAAATCGTTGCGACAGCGACAGATGGTTATCCCAATCGTGGGAAACCAGCGGTTAGCACTTATCAGCATTGCAAGTAGCGCGGAACTCCACCGTGTTTTCATGGCGAAAAGTGCCACTCTTTAATGTTAAAATTTTATTGCTTAAAAAGGCTGGGCAATAACTTCAACATTACTAGTGATTAAATTAATGTTGGCAGTTGTCATAAGTAATAACATAATTATTTAACAGGCTCGGTTAATAATAATTAGGTTGTGTTTTCAAAAGTGATTTTCATTGGACGCCTGCATTCAGCCAATCGTTTGCTACTTTGTAGAGTTCAGGCGCTAAGGAGCGAGGAGGTAGAAAGTACTAATTACTAGCGGACCATAGTGCAGGCAGTACTGTGTCGTCGGTCGCGAGTAAAAGTGGAAATTGATATGCAGTGAAAGAATAGTATCGTGCCGACTAATATTGAGCCAATGACGCTCTGTCAAAGTGTAATACCTATATCAACGAAGTTTTGGTGAACTGTGCGAGTTAAGGCAGGTTAATACTTACGAGATAGCTACTGCCAGATCTGAGTGTAAATGATAAGATAATAATTTGATTTCTCAGTTCAGTAAAGTGCTCAGCAAAGATAATAATTCATTACCGCGTATTGTGTAAGACAAATGTGAATCTGGCTTCACACTAATAATCTGTTGAGAAAAATAAACCCAAGCGTGTTTTAAAATAGCCATCTTTAATTCCGAGTAGACAGAATCATACCTTCATTATCTTAGAGTGTTGAAACCGATATTCTGACCTGCACATCGTTAGAGTCCACGACCTGAGGAGAAGATTATCCAATGGGACATGTAAATCTGCGTTAAGCAACAATAGACTGTTTATCGAAATACTGAGTGGAAATGGGCCCACGACACTAAGAGGTGGACATTACTATTTTACGAAGTCGTGGTTTAGTGTGTGTGTGTGTGTGTGTGTGTGTGTGTGTGTGTCCGCAATGTAACTAATTACGGAGAGTATTTAGTTCCTATACACTGCACGTATAGGTGGCATCCCTTTACGAACTGATATTTATACTTAACAGGTGTGTAAGTGGGACTCAGTATTTAATTAACGCATCACATCTCGCGTAAAGTTAAGTGCCGTTTTTTTTTTTTTTTTATGGGACTTAACTACGGGGTCATCAGTCCCTAAACTTACAAGCTAGCTAATACTAAGGACGGCACAAATATCCATGCCAGAGGAGGGATTCGAACCCCCGACCGTAGTGGCCGTGCAGACCGTGACTGGAGCGCCTCAGTCCCCGCGGGCGGCCCGGAATGTTGTAATATAATCAGTGTACATGGCTGTAAGGATATGCAAGTGTACAATTTACGATTTATTCAGCGGTGACATGGTTTCTACTTCACTAGGTTTCTTAATATTTGATTTTTTCGTTACTTTTCTTTCATAGTGTCCATGATAGCTGTACCGTCACCAGGAATCTAAATCTACGAGTACAACAAAATACAGATTATATTATGACCGATGATAACCCTCTTTCTGTTTTCTTTTACTTGCGGTCGTCGGGAACAATGAAATCGTACAACACGTATTGAAAGAATGCAGTCACAGCATGTAAGTGTACAATTTACGATTTGTTCAGCAGTGACATGGTTTCTACTTCACCTAGGTCTCTTAATTTTTGACTTTTTCGTTACTTTTCTTTCATAGTGTCTGATAGCTGTACCGTCACCAGGAATCTAAATCTACGAGTACAACAAAATACAGATTATATTATGACCGATGATAACACTCTTTCTGTTTTCTTTTACTCGTGGTCGTCGGGAACAATGAAATCGTACAACACGTATTGAAAGAATGCAGTCACAGTTTCCAACTGCTCTTGTAATGACGTGATTCACCCTTGTGTGGCATCATTAGATTGAATAAATGAGTCGTCGTGCACCAGCTGGGAATTAAAATGTTGAAATCTTACGAGTGAACCGTGTCGTCAAGTGGAAAAAGTAATAACGCGGTTCGGCGGCTCGTAGGAGTAGCACTCGAGCTCCTAGCTCGTGTATTGTCCGCCTCATGATGTACCCTCGAAGCCTTTATGGTTCTGGCTAATGCCACTAGTGTTTCGTTTACAACTAGGTGTACCCGGAAACGCATTAGCATGCCTTTCTTTCTGGTTAACTGGCGGAGATAATAAGAGTAAACAGACGTTACTAAAAGTGTAATTAAATAGTACTTCCTTAATGGGAATTGGATTTACATCCTAAACTCTCTGCTCTCCTTTTCTCAGTTCCACTCTCTCTGTATCTCCCTTCATTCCACTCTCTGCGTCCATATCCTTCTCTCTCTTTGTAAGTTTCCTTGTTCCAATCTTCCGGTAGACCTCCACATCTCCTCCCTCTCTTTCTCCATCCGATACTACTGTCACCCGCCTCCCTTCTCTCCATTTCAATCTCCGTCTCAATCTGCTCGTCATGTTCCCACTGGTCATCACATCCTCCCTATCTGTAGGTCAATTGCATTACACTTCTATACCTCCTGTTAAAACTCTGCGGAAACCTAAAGCTTTATTTAGCACTAGCTTAAAACTGCGGCTCCGCTCGCGTGTTGGTTGATTATATATCCTTATTCCTATGCTTATCCATACTGAAGACATTGTAGCACGCATAGACCAAGGTTATGATCTGTGGCATCACGTTTCTCACCTCCTTGCTATAGAGTCGCAAATGTCATCGCTGGCCTTCAGTCCGAACATTTTATAATTTGACGACTTTCAACCACCATATCTTCCATCCCCTTATAGCTATCGGCATGGAACTGCTATGGTGTATAACGGGAGACGTCGGACTACAATTACACACATACCATTCGTTTGCGTTCTGTAGTTTTCGCTGCAGAGCGAAATATTAACACACACACATGTAGAACTTTATATACACCGATAACTTTCCATCCCAGTATACTCCACCATCTTATCATTATCAACCCTCAAGCAACAATGCAAACAATAACACTATTTTCAAAGAGTAAATATAATTTTCAAAAAGTAATTATTGGTCCATATTTCGCGTTATATTCTTCAAATTACTAAATATCTATCATATCGCTATAAAACCGTGCCTAAGACCTTCCACAGGTATAAATTAGTAACTTTACAAGTATTTAAGTCTCTGCGTCTTGTCGTTCGGACGTGATAACCATACACCGAACAGACATTCACATTAAAATATATATTGTAACAATACTGCTGACCCCCTCATCTCAATGTTATCGTACGATACCGTCTGCCTGGTCCTCTCATCTCAATGTCATCCTACGATACCGTCTGCGTCGGATCCGGAATTGTGTGGTTCAGTTGTGATATATGTTGCGTGTGAAGTTAAAAACGTAATAGCCAGCCTAGGAATCAGTGTAGGACAGTGTCTCGGTGATACTATGATTAAAACAAGTGATAGATTTCATTAATTAAGAGATTCATATAGTTTCTTTCCAGACAGTTCTATAAACAATACCTTTGCCATTGTACATTACTTCAATAAATAGACAGACGAAGGGTACAAACTTATGTAAAACATAAAAATATTATATATATATATATATATATATATATATATATATATATATATATATATATATATGCTGAAGGAATTAGATTAGGTAACGAAACAATGAAGGTGGTAGATGAGTTTTGTTACTTGGGTAGTAAAATAACATGTGATGGTCGCAGTACAGAGGATATAAAATGCAGAATGGCAATGGGAAGAAAAGCATTTTTGAAAAAGAGAAATTTGCTAACATCGAACATTAATTTAAGTGTAAGGAAGTCTTTTCTGAAGGCATTTGTGTGGAGTGTTACCTTGTACGGGAGTGAAACATGGACGATAAGCAGTGCGGACAGGAAGAGAATAGAGGCTTTTGAAATGTGGTGCTACAGAAGAATGCTGAAGATTAGGTGGGTAGATCGCATAACCAATGAAGAAGTACTGAACAGAATTGGTGAGAAAAGGAATTTTTGGCATACCCTGGCTAAAAGGAGGGATCGCTTGGTAGGACACATTGTTAGACATCGAGGAATCGTAAATTTAGCATTGGAGGGAAGTGTGTGGGGTAAAAATCGCAGAGGGAGACCAAGAGACGCGTATAGTAAGCAGATTGAAGTGGATGTGGGTTGCCGTTCTTATGAGGAGATGAAAAGGCTTGCTCAGGATAGAGTAGGGTGGAGAGCTGCATCAAACCAGTCTCCGGACTGAAGACCATAACATATATATATATATATATATATATATATATATATATATATATATAGAGAGAGAGAGAGAGAGAGAGAGAGAGAGAGAGCTATTCGATCGCCATAAAAACGTGCCTAAAATCTTCCTCGGGTAGACATTAGTAACTGTACAAATTTTTAGCTCTTTATGTCTTGTGGTTCAGACGTGATAAACGTACACCGAACAGACATTCACATTTATGGATATAGATTACATCAGAAAATCTTATACCTACGAAATTTCTGCACTGAATACCTTGAAATGTTTGCATTACGTTCCAGTGCAAAGCACACGTTTTATTAGACCAAAATTGTAAATTAATATCGCAATATTTCACAATGGGGGAACTCTGTTATATAATATCGCAAGAAAATTTATGTAACTTATTGCGATGTTTTGTAATAATGTATTCACGTTGTAAAAGTTGTGTAAATAAATATATCATAACCCTAAAAATTTTGGTATACAAAACCGCATCCGTATTTCACTTCAACGCTTTCCTAAAATTTCAAAGCATTCAGTCAAGAACTTGCAGTGGTTGTAAAAAAAAGAGGCCTACAAGTATAAATTTAGTTTGTTCAGAACATCAAAGCTCAAAAAAAAAAATCTTCAGAGACGGAAGTATTACTAGCTTTCAGTAAAGGGACATTTATATGGATGTGAGGACAGGAGTGTTAGCTAATAGTTCTACGGCGATGTAATTTTGACATTTCTTTTATGTAACCCATAACAGTGCGCCTCGGTTGCACAGTGGTAGAGTGCCAGACTACAAATCCAAAGTTCCCGGGTTCGATATCCGCCAGGTCCTAGGATTTTCATCAGTCACTTTCCACTTCTTTCATCTCTGTCAATATTGCCCATGTGAAAAATACCGAGTAGCACCGTGGTTCGGAACCCACGTTAAGCTGTAGTTCCCCCTATAACTGTGGCTGGGTAATTCAGTTCGAAGGTCGGAGGAAGGCAACGGCATACCACCTCCAAACAGGACCATGCCTAGTAAAGCACTGTGGTGTTCAAACCAATCTTCGGATTGTTGACTGCTTTTCCTTTTTTTAACCCATAACAACAGACGGAAGTCAGATTGACTCATTGTTAGATACTCATCTTTTTCACATTGTTGTACTTTCGTTAACCGCACCGTACTCTCAGTAGCTTCAGACCAATCTTCCTTAGTCTACAAGTGAAATGCCGAGGCCCAACATCTGTTTCTTTGTCAAATATTGGTTTCAGAATTTAGTGTTGTGTATTACGGAGTCAGCTTGACTCCACATCTGTGTTAGTGTATGACAAAATTGGTAGGATTCTTTCTCTAAATTATAGACTTCAGAAAAGTTTTAATTCTTATAAACGCAACAAGAGTTCTTAATACCTTCTAATGTTACCGTTAACGTTTGTATTTTAATGTATGATGGAGTTTTTGGTGGGATCAAGCAAAAAAAATTGTTCGACCAAGTGATCTCAATTTTGAAGAGGTTTTTGAATTTATGTTTTGACGAAACTGAGCCAGCAAATGGTGACACAGTGATCTTAGTGATGAACAAACGATCGTAAGTGAAGATGATAGTAACAGTGATCAATAAAGTGGCAGTTCAGAGGAAGAATCAGGTGCAAATAATATAGATTTCTGGTTTGAAAAAAAATCGTTGTAGTCCAAGCATCCCGTGGTTAATTCTCGTTCTAGAACCCCACAACACAATATAGTAATGCAACTTCCTGGATTTACACAACAATTCACGAAGCCATCAATCTCTTTAAGAGAAGCTTGGTCCTGCTTATTTTCGAGGGACATTTTAGTATCTGTTGTGAAATATACTAAGCAGAAACTGGATGGGATGAGAAGAAAGTACAAAGAGACTTCAAAATCAGATCTGCGTGTTTTCGATGTTACAGAACTGCATGGTTTCCTTGGCTTACTGTTTTATACTGCTGTGTTTCGGTCAAATCATGAAAATATCAGACCATTATTTGCAACTGATGGAACCGGTCGGACATATTCCGATGCATTATGAACACAAATCGCTTTGCCATTCTTCTTTACGGCTTGAGGCTTGATGATGCAAATACCAGAGAAGAAAGGAATCGAGATGACCCTACAGCACCAATAACAGAAGTGTTGAATAAGTTTGTAGCTAACTGCCCATCAGCCTACAGTATTGGTTCTTCGGCGTGTGTAGATGAGATGCTTGTAGGTTTTAGGGGAAGGTGTAAATTTAAGATGTATTTACGCAATAAGCCATGTAAGTATGGAATACAAGTTATGGTTTTGACTGATGCCAGAAATAATTATTCTTTAAATGGTTACATATATTGTGGAAGAAATTCCGATGTCATGACACTTTCAGAACGGGTAAGGCAGTTACAGAAACCAACACAATCACTGCTAAGGTTGACTTCTGATATTTATGGCTAAAATAGGAACATAACTGCAGATAATTGGTTCTCGTCAGTTGAAGTGGTGATCATCCTGAAACAGAAGAAATTTACATACGTTGAGACAGAAAAAAGGAATAAACGGGAAATACCACTAGAATTTTTACACCATAAGAGAAGTTGGAAGTAGTATTTATGGTATCTCGAAGGATGTGACATTGATATCATATGTACAAAAGAAGGGCAGAGCTGAACTGCTTATGTCATCTATCCACTCTTCATCATCTCAAGATGAAGACGTTAGCAAGCCACAAATCATTAGTATCTACAACAATATAAAATCTGAAGCTGATACTGTCGATGAAAAAATGTGTGACTTATAGTACTGGTCGTAGGTCCAGAAGATGGCCAATGGCAATCATGTTTCTCATTCTTTACATCAGCGCAGTCAATGTACTTATACTACGCCAGACTGCACGTGATAATCCACAGTAAACTATGCTTGAGTTCACGAAAAATCTTGGAGACCAACTAGTTACCGATGAACTAGGGAGAAGATTAGGTAATGTTCGTCTTCGCCAGGAAGTGAGAACCTCAATCAGTAAGTTTCTTGGTAAAAAAAAGAGGAGCAAACAGTATCCGGTAGAGAAAAGCTGGCAACTAGAAAATATTCCTGTATATGCCCTAAAAAACTGAAAAGAAAAACCAGCACATTATGCAGACGTTGTAATCGTCCAGTCGGTGAACAGTGCTCGTCAGTTGTTCGTAACAATTGTTTATGAAGTAGCATAATTTTATTTTCTAAAACAGTCATAATTTAATTATCTGTACCTGAAATTATAGTGACAAACACTGTTCATTACTGTCTAAGAGATGAATAAATCGATCATTCAAGTAACTCTTTGAAAACAATTTAGTTTTATAACTCACCTAAGAGATTTTATGTTTATGACTTCTTTAGTGTAAAATATAATTCTGATTTACTTAATGTGGTGGTTTCTATCCCTAATTGTTCAAAACCCCTCAATTATAGATATAATAAATAAAATGGTAATAGAAAGGTGTAAATGAAAAGGAAATACATGGAGTCAGTTTGACTCCGTGTCTGTGGTTATGTAACACAAATGCACCTCTGTGATTACTGGATAATATGATTATATCTCCCAAAGGCGAAAAGCGGTATAAATAATTAAAAGCATTTTACAAACGTGAACGCATTCTTCCATTATGTAGAAGCGGATGCTGCATGCAGTCGAACAAATTTTATTCGGACTAGTGCTTTAATCGTTAATTAATTTTTATTGAATGTCATCAATGCGATGATATTAGTGACCCAAAACCTATGAATCGCGGCATAAATACAGGCAACTTAGTAAATTTTACTTCTGCCCACTATGCAGCTATAGCAGGGCAAGATAATAAATCTAAACACTATGTAGACACAGTTGTACATAAAGTGGGCGTTCAGATTAGACATGAAAGGAATAAATACAAATGAGACTGAATGAGGGATTTCATTCAAACGAGTGTCTTTTTCATCCTGGTGCTACGCAATCACCGATAGCAAATATTGATTACATTTGCCGTGTAGTATTTTTCTGATCATGGACGTTTGTAGATTTCCCTTTTCTTTGGTTTCCTTTTCTAACGTGTGATGCAACAGTGACGCCTGATGTGGGCAACTGTCACTAATTAGTCCTTTGTTTGCTAACCCATATCGTGATTATTTAATCTTTTTTAGTCACTCTCTCTTAAAGCAATGCATCAAGGGTTCTCTTTTAACGGGAGCATACCGATGTAAGGCATCGTAAACCGAACATTGTAGCGCTTTCTTCCACACATTAATTCATCTAGTGTTCCTAGATTTCAACCATTAATACCGATAAGTGAGAAACTATAGATCACACCTTATCATCGATCATTTCCGGTTTAAATCATGTGGGCTTCCGATAGCAAGAAGCTACCAGGATGTGCGGTTTGAAAATATAGCGAAGTCATGGTTAATTTTGTCTCTTTTTCGCGTTGGCTACAAGTAACGAAAGTAAACTTGATCTTAGATGTGCTGAACTCTAACTGTTGGGCAATCTACAAGCAAAAGAGAAAATTTAAGTCATATTGTTACCTACTACAATTATTGAATGACGACATCTTTACGTACACCATAGCATCAGCAGCAAACAGCCTCAAACTGCTACTCACTCTCTCCGTCAGACCAGGCACACGGGATGCTAAAAAGTGTGTCACATTTTGAGATGTGGTAGTACTCATGCAATTAAAAAAATAATTACAATAAACCTGGATCCGGAAATTCAAACTTTCTGTGGTTAACACGGGTTTATAGGAAGGCTGCGCGCAGACGTATCTATAGATTAATAGTACCGATACTAATGGAGCACATTCTCTGAACTTTCTCATTAATTTACTGCCTACCTGGCTGGAGAAATGCTATGTACTAAAACAGCCGTCGAGTATGTCATGACTGGACGCCATATGAAACACAACCTGTAAGGATGTTTCTTTCAGATAGTATGCTTTCTGGGACAGATGTTTATTGGGCTTTATTATATTTTTATTTATTTATCGTCTATCAGTAGAACAACCGCTGAAAGTATTCGAAAAGTTTATGAATATCCTGTATAAATGGATAATAAAAGGTGTTCTTGCGGCACTCCTGGGTATAACCTTATCGTTGAAGAACACTCACGAGAAACCTTCGAGCGCTGCACATACATTGAACTATATGATCAAAAGTATCCGGATACCGCCGGAAACGTACGTTCCAGGTGCACTGCGGTTCCACCTACAACCAGTACTCCAAATCAGTTATCTCAATAGTCATTATACATCCTGAAGCAGCATAATGGGGCGTTCCACGGAACTCACGAGCTTCGAATATTGTCAAGCTATTGTGTGTCACTTGTGTTAGAAGTCTGTACGGGATATTTCCACACTCCTAAACATCCCTAGGTCCATTTTTTCTAATGTGATAGAGAAGCGGTAATATGAAGGGACACGTACAGCACGAAAGCTTATAGGCCGACCTTGTCTGTTGCCTGACAGAGACCGCCACCAGTTTCAGAGGATCGTACAGTGTAATAGGCAGGCATCTATCCAGACCATCACCGAGGAAATCCAAACTGCATCAGAATCCACTCCAACAGTTAGGAAGGAGGTGAGAAAACTTGGATTCTGTGGTCGAGCGGATGGACGTAAGCCAGGCATCACGCAGGTAAATTCCAAACGACGCCTCGCTTGGTGTAACGAGCGTAAACATTTTACAACTGAAGAGTGGAAAAACGTTGTGTGGAATGGCAAATCACGGTACACTATGTGGCGAACGATTGGCTGGTTGTGGATATGACGAATGACTGGTGAACCTTATCTGCCATCTTGTGTAGTGCCAACAGTAAAATTGGGAGACGATGATATATATGTTATGTTTGTGGTTTCTTGGAGGGACATTGCGCACCTTGTTTGCGTGGCAGTGTTACAGCACACTAGACTTGCGCGTAATAGTTCGCGATCGAGAGCACTCACTTTAATTCGCGGCTCCCCCACCTAGCTGCTTCATGCGCTTGCTGCTTGAGCCGCTAACGATATCACGCAAACCAAAAGAAGCAGTGTGTGGATAATTTAAGTTGCAGATGGACGCTCACCTCGAAGTGGCTCTCATCAGCAGAAGACAAACACGTGATTTTTAATTCTGCTGCGCGCCCTCTCGCTATTGCTCGTCGTTCTTCGGAAAGGAATCCAACGAACTGAGGAGCAAGATACATTTGACATAATAGTTCTCGAACGGTAACGCATGTTTAATTCGCGACCGATCGCGCATATTTAAGTTCGTGAACGATCGCGCATATTTTAGTTCGTGACCTGTAGATCTCCTTTTAGTTCGCAGCTCGGCTGCGAAGTAGGTCGCTCTTTTTAGTTCGTCCGCTCTTTTTGGCGACCGATCGCGCATATTTAAGTTCGTGACCGATCGCGCATATTTTAGTTCGTGACCTGTAGCTCTCCTTTTAGTTCGCAGCTCGGCTGCGAAGTAGGTCGCTCTTTTTAGTTCGTCCGCTCTTTTTGGCTTCCGCTACCGCTACTAAAAGAGCTCTTTTGTTCTTTTTTATATAATGGTCAGTGGCAGTGAACTATGAAACTACAGATGCGCTGCATCTCAGCTCGAAATGGCGGTAACTGGCAGAAGGGAATCACGCGATTTTGCGCGCTCTCGCGTGCTCTCCCGTCGGTCTTCGGAAAAGGAGCAGACGAACTAAGAGGCGAGGGATCTGCGAACTAGTTCACGTAGTTCGCCTGTGGGAGCGCTCTTCCGAACTAGTTCGTTCGCGAACTATATAAGACTACAGCACAGGCCTAAATCGACATTTTAACCGCCGTATTGCTTCCCATTGTTGAAGAGCAATTCGGAAGTGGCGAATGCAAGACGATCGAGCTCCTGTTCATCATGGACGGACTGTGGAGGAGTGGTAACTCGACAGTAATATCCCTGTAATGGATTGGCCTGCACATAGTCCTGAGTAGAATGCTATCGAACACCTTTGGGATGATTTGGAATGCCGACTTTGTGCCTGATCTCACCGATATACTTCGATACCTCTTCTCAGTGCAGCACTCCGTGAAGAATGGGCTGCCATTCTGCGGACAACTTGCAAAACCTAATTTTTTCAGCGAGATTGGAAGCTGCCATAAAGCCTAAGTGTTGGCTAGTACCATTTTAACCCTCTAGCAGTCGCTTTCGTTGACTGAGAAAACCAGAGTTTGTTTTTTCGCTTTGAATTCAAAATACGAGCTGTTGTAGTACTGGCGGATCCTCCTATCTTCAGTTTGGAACTGTGTCATTGAATTGTATTGTTGTTGCGTTTGTAGCGCTCGCATATTGATAACAATTGCAGCTTATTTTTGTCCGTATTCTGTATGGTGCACCACACAACCGGTAAGTATATTTTATGGTAATTGTGAATACCGTCTTTATTCTGTATTATAATCTTTCAGTAGCAGCTATTTTTACTAGTACTTATAAATCTAGCACATTTCGGAAAATGGTTATCACAGGAGGAGATTGAAATGCTTCTAAATAAAGATTCTGACGACAGCACGTGATGTGAATTTGACTGGTCATATGGGGCAGAAGAACAAATATCAGTTAGGGATCACAACAGTGAATCATATATTTGGAATAGTTTCTTTAGAGGGAGGATGATATTCATATACTGAAGAGACGTCATGAAGATGATGGTGTCGATAGTTTTGATTTTATATCTGGGTATTCTGTAACTAAAGATGGTCAAAATAAGTGATCTAAGAAAACTCTAAGAACCAAAATAGCGAAAACGCCCTTGAAAAGTCTAATTTAAAAAAATCTACGTGGTATGAAGAGGTTTGCTGCAGGTATTACTCAAGAAATGATATCATTCAATAAGATTGTTAGTGCACATAGGATTGATTCACTTGTGGAATACACCACTTTCCATATCAGAAACTTAATATCAAAGAACATCTATCAGATAGATAGAGAGAGAGAGAGAGAGAGAGAGAGAGAGAGAGAGAGAGAGAGAGAGAGATGAAGGAGACGTCTAGGGAAGAGATATATGCTCTCAGTGGAATCCTTATACTGATTGGCTTCAAGGGTGGAAATAAAACAAATGTTGAAGAACTTTGGAGTAAAGATGGCACTGGTATAATGATCCGTAGAGCTTACATGTCATACAGACGGTCATTATTTCTCCTCAGAAGCGTGAAATATGACGACTAATTGACAAGAACACAAAGATGCGGGAAGGATAAATTAGAATTATTTAATTAGATTTTGTAACTGTATCATTAGAAATAATGAAGATCAGATATTAATATTTATATTTCTATTAATTAAAAAATCAAAATAAACTTAACTAAAATTATTGGGGTGTTTTAAAATTTATATAGCCTATACTCCACCAATTTCAATACAATGGAGGAGGGCGTGAAACTAAATGAAATCTGGGTTCCGATTTTGAAGAAGAAATGTAACAGTCTTCCACCATGGAACGATATTAACGGACGGAGGCAATCGGCAACGACGAATTGCGCGTGCATGTCAAAAACATCTGACGTCACACCATTGTGCGCGAGCCCTCGTAAACGGAGTTTGGCTTCAGTCAGTAGCGAGCCAGGGTGTGAATCGGACATCCAAAAGTGCCACGATCCACCTTGAGAATGTCCTCCGCAGTCGGAGACGAAACTTTGGGTTTTAATAATAAATCCATTAGACCACGGCATAACAGCCCTGAAATTTTTAGTAATTTCGACCATTCCGGCCGTGAAAGCTTACGTGGAATTTATTCCACGTGTCGTTACCTCGTTGACACTGACCGTGCGGCGCCTTGGCAGACGCCTTTCGGAAAACATGATTATGCACTCTTGCTGTTGCCGTACATTCGTGGCACTGCACGAGATCACACAATGTCATGAAGTACGGTACACAACTTTTGTGGTGTTCACGCAGAAACAATGCCACTGTTTTCGATGTCCAGCGAAATCTTACGACTTACTATTGTTATGCATCATAAGCGGCGAGTTTGAAAGAGCTCTTGGCGCGGAGATCAAATTTAATTGTACACTAGTTGAGAGACGAGAGGCGGACTGGCAGTTTACGGGTAGTGGAGAGAGCGCATCTGGCCAGGGATTTCTACCTCTCCGGCGGGGCCGGAATTGAAAGAAGTGGTCCGACAATGGCGGCCATAATTGGAGGGCGGTTAACATTCGGCGGGCATGTCGGCGGCGGCTGGACGCGTCGTTAGCGGACGGCTTTGTCCCGAGACAATGGCGGGCAGGCGGCGGGCGTCTTGCAGGCGCGCTGCCCACCGGTGATTAGCTGGAGCACCGCCGAGTCCAGCCGCAGGGAGGACGCCGCAGAGCACGGTGGGGCTGGCCGACGGTGGAGCAGCGGGCTGGACGCTCCCAACGACAGCGAGGCAACAACATCAATTCTGAACCCTACAGATGTCGCGAAAGGACTGACAGTCAACCAAATGTGTTTTTAACATTCCCGTTCATCTCGGTGCACCTAAAATATTACGTAAATTCGGTACCTTCTTCTAATGAGAAGTAGTACGTTTCTCCGTTGTTTCACGACGATCAGAGGAGCAGCGGTGGAATGTTGGGGACTGGGAGTCCCATTCGCCTATCGGTGTTACCAGTGCCGTATGCTGGGATTGCAACTTAGGCTATCAGTACTGTCTCACTTGTACTGAGAAAGAAATGCTAAGAAAAAATATAGATATCTTCTGCTGTTCCCGAGATATTGATACTGACAGTACAGAATATCGAAGAAACATTTAAGGCATTGAGGGGACTCCAATGACACTACACTCGCCCCATACCCCCTACCGAAACCAGTCATGGGTAATGGGAGGCAACTTTGATCAAAAATGTTCAAATGTTTGTTAAGCTTAAGGGACTTAACTGCGGGGTCATCAGTCCCTAAACTTACAAACTACTTATAAACTATCTTAAACTAAAGACGACACAAACATCCATGCCCGAGGGAGGGATTCGAACCTCCAACCGTAGCGTCCGTGCAGACTATGCTTGGCGTGCCGCATACTGCTCGGCCACTGCGGCCGGCGGCAACTTTGAAAATCAAATGTCTGAAAACCTATCGGACCAAACTGCGTGGTCATCAGTCCGTAGCTTACAAACTACTTAAACCTAGGTCGGGGGTTCGAATCCCCCCTCGGGCATGGATATTTGTGCCGTCCTAGTTCGTAAGTAGTTCATAAGTAGTTTGTAAGTTTAGAGACACATGACCCCGCAGTTAAGTCCGTTAAGCTTAATAAACATTAGAACATTTTTGAAACCTAGGTAAACTAACCTACGGACAAACACACACACACCCATGCCCCAGGGAGGACTCGAACCTCTACGGCGAGCAACCGCGCGCTCCCCAGCGTGGTGCTTTAGACCACTCGGCTACTCCACCCCGGCGGCAACTTTGAAAACTTTTATAGGGACGCCTACTATTTATTGCAGATTTGAATTCTTCTTGGAAAAATATGTAACTTTCGTATGAAACATTTTTTTGTTTCTTGATAAATGGCGCTGTAATCGGGGAACAATTGCATAGAGATGGGTACAGTACGAATCATTGTAATGTAACTAATTCTCTGGCCACGGAATGATAGCGTAATTATAGTTTGTGATGGATTCGAGAGTGAGAGAGGTCACAAGTTAGCATTAACAGAAACATGAAAACTGTACTCTGATTTTCCTGATCTAGTGTGTATTTGTTTGAGATATTACCGTTTTTCAACAATTTCCATATTTTTAGTGTTGCCTTCTATGGCGCCATCTATGATGAAACGAAAAAAAAACTGTTTTATACAAAAGTTACATATTTATGCACGGAGAATTCAAATAATTGTTTAATTACACATTGCCCATCCATTTTGAAGGATTAGAACTAAAAACTGTCAAGGTACACTGCACACTAACACCAATATACGTGTTATTAACGTAACAAACACACAAACAAGCTCTTTGTTGCTTTAAAGGCCGGCCGCGGTGGCCGAGAGGACTGAGGCGCTCCAGTCACAGTCTGCACGGCCACTACGGTCGGGGATTAGAATCCCCCCTCGGGCATGGATATTTGTGCCGTCCTTAGGATTAGCTGGTTCATAAGTAGTTTGTAAGTTTAGCGACTGATGACCCCGTAGTTAAGTCCCATAAGCTATACGAACACTTGAACATTTGAAAAATGTTCAAATGTTTGTAGAGTCCCTAAACTTCCAAACTACTTATGAACTACTTACAACTAAAGACGGCACAAATATCCATGCCCGAGGGGGGATTCGAACCCCCGACCGTAGTGGCCGTGCGGATCGTGACTGGAGCGCCTCAATCCCCTCCGCCACCGCGGCCTGCTTGAACATTTGAATTTGTTACTCTAAACTGATGCGGAGTTCGACACGAGCGAATCGTGTCCGTTCGGTACATTTCGGAAGCAATCACGCTTGTGTTGCAGCAAGCCATGGCGTGCTGTTGGCCGCACTACCACACACCACCCTTCCCTTCCCCACACTTTAGCAAAGGCTACGGCAGTGAGCGTTCGTAGCACTAATCTCCCACTGTTGGAATGAAGCGAACGAGACACATTCCACACTACGCGCTAATTCATCACCACGGAAAATGGCTTCTATTGCTATTTTTGTTAATATCGGTTTTTAATTTCTGGTTTTCCATACGTATGGGCTTCGGTGATAGCTTTGATAGCGCAAGATATACGCCACTGGGCGTTACATGTAATTCTCAAAGTGTCTCCTGTTATTGCGCAGCTTTCTTTCTATTAGTTTCATTGTCTTTTTAGGTTCATCATATATTTTTATATACGTTTTCTTCTCCTTTTAGTGCGATATTGATAAATAAGAAAAAGTCTTCAGAAGAATTTCGCTATATGCAAAAAACTTTTTTGTGGTTTTTCACCTAGAGACAGAAATAACTGGAAAGGTGGTTACAGCGGCCTAACATACAGAGATGTACGTTATTCATACCATGACAGTTGTTGCAAATGAATCAAATTATCATATCTACTTGGAGCATGAAAGTGTCATTTTTATTTAAACTTCAAGAAGGGAAGAATGTGACCATTGTACAAACTATGAAACTGTAGTAACCAGTGTGTGCATTTTATACTGTTTACGATACAAATATGCTATATTTTTTTTCACGAAATGCAAGAGGTATAGCGTATTACGAGACTTAGCATTTCAGTGAATTTGGATAGAATTTACTGCTCTGTCAAAGGTATTGACGAAAAGAGCTAGTCAAACACAATGAATACAGTATTCTCCATTACTGTGTCAACTCTTGCTACCAAAATTATTTAATGCCATGCGAACTGCCAGTCAGCCGCGGCGGAGCGGCCGAGCGCATGAGGCGCTATGCTGCGATGCACGAGACTGTTCCCCATCGGGAGTTAGAATACCTCCTCGGGCATGGATGTTTGTGCTGTCTTTAGTATAAGGTAATTCATAAGTAGTTTGTAATTTTAGGGACTGATGATCCCGCAGTTAAGTCCCAAAAGCATCACAAACATTTAAAATTGAACTGCCAGTCCGCGCGCGACTACGGCAGGGTTAAAGTTTCATTACTGTATGGCGACGGATTACATCGATGAAATAAATTATCAATATTTATTCCCGGTAGAGAATTTCTCATAGTTGTTTTCATTCTTCCTGATGCAGGCATACAGTACAAGCTGCGAGTGACGATGGACGAAGTAGTTGAATAATATGTGCTGTCGGTGTGGCATACGGAAGCTTGAGTAGGTTCTGGAGTCGTATTTGAGTGCCTTATTGTATGGAAACCTCTCGCGAAAAGCGGGGAACGCGGGTTCAAGTCCCGGCTTGACACAAACTATCGAATGCCACAGTTTGGTAGGACATCCATACCGTAGCTTATACAGTGTATCTATGAGAAATTCCCTTTTGCGAATAAATCCATACAATATTCTTAATGCGTCGTACGTGCATCACACAGATGAAGGGTTGTATTAGTGTAGTTTTCTTCCATTGTGACAAACACTTGGAAATTTACAGAATGAAACTATCTCTCTGAAGCGGAGTGTGCGCTGATATGAAACTTCCTGACATTAAAATTGTGTGCAGGAACCAGGCCTCGAACCTGGGACCTTTGTCTCTCACGGGTGAGCGCTCTACCACTGAGCTATCCCGACACGACTTACGGTCTGTCCTCACAACCTCAATTCTGACAGTAGTTGAAAAGTAGGAGGCGAGGTACTGGCAGAATTGAAGTTGTGAGGAATGGACGTGTGACGTATCGGAATTGCTCAGTGGTAGAGCGCTTGCCCGATAGAGGAAAAGGTCCCAGGAGCGAGACCCGGTTCCGGCACACAATTTTAATTTGTCAGGATTTGGCTAAAATGTGCCTCAAGGTTACTCTGCATAAAAATATGTTATGGAAGTCTGAGGGCATTTCCATTGACTGATACTATTATACACACATTACAATACGTTATAAATGTATCTCGCAAAAATATCAACAGTTCAGAGGGAATACCATCTATTGCAAAGGACCTTGTATATAAATTCTTCCTGAATTCAAGTTCAGTTCCCCCGGAATAGGCCATCTACGTATTCCTTTCACCTTTCAGAATTATTTCCTTTCCTTAATTTTGGTTTTACATTTGAGCTGTTGGTATTCATGCCGCTGTTTTTCTTATCTCTGAATTTCTTTTTATTTTGCTGTAGTTAATGTCTGCCTTTCTTTTAGTTGTGCATTCCTTTACAGATTTAGATTTGTCCTGTAACCACTGCTGTCAAGCTTATTTTTCAACCGTCTTTACACCTGTTGCCTTATTCACATGTCACATTCTTTTCTTCTATCATCAACCAAGTTCTGTATGTCATTGTGTTATCCAAAGTGTTCTATTCGTCAATGTCTTTCTTCTATATGATTCTCTTTGTTCCTCATTTCTTAATCTCTCAAAGCGTCTTCTTCTAATTCCTTTCCCCCGTTTCGGTCAGTCTTTGTCTAAAACTCCTCTGAAACTCCCATAACCTGTGGTTCGTTCAGTTTATCCATGTACCATTTTGCAGTTTATTACATTTTAATCTACCGTTCATACCCAGTAAGTAATGGACAGTGTCGAACTGGACTGCTGTTGTTCGATAACTATCCTACACAACTATCGGCATACAGAGACTTCTCAGTAATTTTCATCGAAGTTCGCCAGATTTGTTAAGGCTCACATAACTTCCAAACGTATTCAGCGTCCTCTTAGAAGAAACAGGTATCTCTCATGCGAACAGTTATCCGTTGTTTACCTCATTCTTCGCTCCCAGTCTAATTAATCACGGGTTTGCGATACTTCCCGCAGCACGCAACAAAAACAGCGTTTACCTGGAAATTAGAGAAGTGGGAGCACGACTGGCGCCGTTATTTTCCTGGCCCACAACTGCTCCGCAATCACGCCAGACTTCGCATCACACGGCGGTCTCCCGCTCCTGCTCAACTTTTTAATTTATGAACGTAGTTTCTAATTAAAATTTTCCTTCCCTAGTTTGCAGCTCGGGAAACGGAATCATAACACGTAAGGCTTATTGCAATCCGCGGCGGCTAATTACATTGCTTGGCGTAACCAATTAGAATGCGGCGTCTTCCGCCGATGCGACGTCGGTGGAGCACGCAAACACGCCGCAGCTACAACCATCTGTCGCGGGGCTTCGTCATTAACGTCCGGTACGGCTGCAAGTAGCTGACCTGCTAAGCATGCGCACTGCTGGATACCCGAAATAAGACACACTGAAAGAAGCATGAAATTTGCAGTGCCTGTTTTGTGGCACAGGAAGGTGCACATTCAGCGCAGACGTACATCACGAGCACCCTTTCCGTGAAATCCGCCTATAAAGGGTGTTACAAAAAGATGCGGCCAAACTTTCAGGAAACATTCCTCACTCACAAAGAAAGAGAATATGTTATGTGGACATGTATCCGGAAACGCTCATGTTATTACTTCTCTTCAAATCACATTAATCATGGAATGGAAACACACAGCAACAGAACGTACCAGCGTGACTTCAAACACTTTGTTACAGGAAATGTTCAAACTGTCCTCCGTTAGCGAGGATATATGCATCCACCCTCCGTCGCATGGAATCCCTGATGCGCTGATGCAGCCCTGGAGAATGGCGTATTGTATCACAGCTGTGCACAATACGAGCACGAAGAGTCTCTACCTTTGGTAACGGGGTTGCGTAGACAAGAGCTTTGAAATGCCCCCATAAATGAAAGTCAAGTGTTATGAGGTCTGGAGATGATGGAGGCCATTGAATTGGTCCGCCTCTACCAATCCATCGGTTACCGAATCTGTTGTTGAGAAGCGTACGAACACGTCGAATGAAATGTGTAGGAGCTTCATCGTGCAAGAACCACATGTTGTGTCGTTGTAAAGGCACATGTTGGGTATTTTGACAATTGTCTGCACGAATTATTACAATTTACATTTAAAGAGAAATACTAAAATTAACTCTAACATGGAAATTAAGCGGTTCCGGACACATGTCCACATAACATATTTTCTGTCTTTGTGTGTGAGGAATGTTTCCTGAAATTTGGCCGTACCTTTTTGTAACATCCTGTATAAGTTTGCAGTAGCAGCAGAAGTAAGAAAAATAGTGTAATAAACAAATGGTGGACTTGCATAATTTATGAGATCCTGTGTCATATATCTCAGAGCAGTTCTGTAGTTTCTCGGCGACAAGATGTTGACACGCAAAGGATCGAGAGAACGTGGAGACCAAAGCGGCAATGGAATCGGATGAGGGACAAAATAGTTGCTAACACTGCGCGCCGCGTGAGGTCGCACAATATTTTATTATATTATAGCCGTCAGCAAGCTCTGAAGGAATGGGGGACAACAGCCTCCATAACTTAAGAGATGTAATGCCGATTATTAGTGTACCGGAAATGCGAATTAGGAGGGAGCGGTAGTGGAAACTGTGTCAGCTTAAACCGTAAAACCTGTTGCAATTTGTATTCGTCACTTAAAACATGTCATTCCACTCGGTTGTCAATATCAGTCGTTCATCGTACCATTTCCGACGTGAAAATCTTTGGCTTTGACTCAGTGGTAAACGTACCAATGGACGCGTTACTGAGTATACTACTATACTGTAAACGACGTCAAATGGTATGCACGAACACTGCTTGTTGCGTAACAGGACCGCTTTGTTGTGGTATGGTTCTTGAAGTGGAAGGGTGATTTATCACTGACATGCGCCAGTGCCCTTCATCACTTGCAGACGTGAAACATCTACATGAATACTCTACATGATATTTATCTGCAGTTCCATTCTCTAACATCGCGCGAGAAAAAGGAACACGTAAATCATTCAGTTTTCCATCCGATTTCTCTATTCCTCATTATGATGATCATGTCTCCATATGTAGGTCGGTACTAACAAAATATTATCCTACTTTTCAAAATGACAAGCCAAGATCGCAAACTAACAATTTATTAAGTGACGACCGCTTTCGGTGCACTGTGTCACCATCATCTGGTCATATATATTTTATAATCTTCTCATCGTGTTAAAAAAATTGGTATAAAATAACAAGTGCAACATTGCATTTAGTCACAGAAGGAAATACATAATTTAAAAACATGACAGTTTACAAAATAGGAGTACTGTATATGTTGTTTCTAGTAACTGTCACTGCTGTGAGTCAGATGTTCAAATATTCTCTAATCCCACAACAACATAACGCGGATTGCTGTTCACGACGTGGTTAAGAATTCAGAATAGCTTCCATTTCCAGTAAATTGCAAGTAGCTATTGCTGTGGAAGGATAGATTTTGAGCTACCGGGTAAGATAAGTGGGCGAAAAAACTCATGGGAATCTCTTAATATAATATTGCACCTTCTTTAGATCATGCTGCAGTTCCACTTAAATGGACTCAAAAAGGCAGTTAATGCCACTGAAGAAACGTTGAGCCATTCTGCCTCCATAGGAGTCAATTTTTCAGAAACTATTATCGTTGCACGGTTTTGTGCAGGCACTGACCTTCCGATTATGTCCCATAAACCTATCATGAGATTCATGTCTGGCGATCGGTGTATTCATGTTATTCGCTAATGTCCTTCGACTAATTTCGAACAAAAGTGACTCGATGAGATGGCGCCCTCCACCCACAAAAGTGACATCGTAGTTTGGAAACATGAGATCCAATGACTGTTGCAAATGTCTTCCACCTATCCGAACATAGCCACTTTCAGCCAATGATGAGATCATTTGGATCAAAGGACCAGGCCCATTCGATATAAATACAGCTGAACGTATTCTGGCGCTACCATTAACTTGGAAGTCTATTTTCCACAAGGGCCCATGGTTAAGTGAGGTCTTTGAACACTCAAAGCCATTTCCCGGTCGCCTTGGGTCAAATCGATGTCGCTACGAGCCCAGAAGAGGTTATACAGGCAACTGAGTGCTCTTATGAAGGGCAATAGCCCACTAGCTCTGTATTACCCTAATCTTCCCAAGTCCTAGTCGTACAATGATTTTCAAGATTATTTTTGCAGAGAGGCTAATCAACCTTCATACATGCCTCTTCTCTTGTTCATAAATTGCAAGCCGTCTGCGCTACCGCCATAACCATATAGTGAACCTTTTTTTGTACGAATTCCAAAGTTACAGTTGGCTGAAGACATAGTAATTCTGTCAGAGACAGCAAAGGTCCTAGAACAGCAATTAAACGGAAAGTACCCTGTCTTGAAAGGAAGGTATAAGATCAACATTAAAAAGAGTAAGATGACGATAATAGAATGTAGTTTCAGAAAATGCGGCGATGGTGCATGAATTGATTAGGTAAAGAGACAATAAAAGCAGTAAATGGGTTTTGTTTTTTGGGTAGCAAGATAACTTCTGATTGTCAAGGTAAAGAAGACATAAAAGGCAGAATGCCTATGGGAAGAAAAACGTTTCTAAAGAAGCGAAAGTAGTTGACATCAAATATTAGATGTTAGGATATCCTTTCTGAAAGCATTTGTCTGGAGTGTAGCATTGTATGGGAGTGTAACATAGACTATAAGGAGTTCAGACAAAAAGATGATAGAAGCTTTCGAAATGTGCTGCTACAGACGAATGGTGAAGATTAGAGGGGTAGACCTTAACTAATGAGGATGTGCTTAAACGAATTGGGGACAAAAGGAGTTTCTGTTATATCATGACTAAAAGAAGGCATAGGTTGGTGGGACACATTCTGAGACATCACGGAATCGTTAACTTACATTAGAAGGAAGTGTGTGGGACAAAAATCGCAAAGGGAGACTAAGGAACGCATACCGTAAGCAGATTCAAAAGGATGTAGTTTGCCGTACGTAATCCCACATGAAGAGACTTGCGCCGGACAGGGTAGCGTGGAAAGCCACATCATACCAGGTGGCGGACTGAAGACCACAATAACACCGTCTCTTGCAATGCACTGCCACCCGTGTCTGTTGAACCGGCGCCTCGTGACTTTTGGCAACTCAGTGGTTGACGGGAGTCGCAACCCAACTACGCTGGTCTGACGCTTTCAGCGCCGATCCTGGCCCCTACTCGACAGAGCGGGTTGCAACCCGCGACGCAGTGTGTCGCGGGCCTGTCGCGCCGCCAGGGGTGGGTAATCAGGCCAGGGCGTGTGTGCGTGCGCGGCGTTAATTTGCGCGGCTAACTGATGGCTCGCGACCAGATTGCTTCGCCGGCAGACATCGATCGCGTCGCGCCTGTCGCTGCTCCGGTCCACTTGTCGCCATACTGCTGTCGCTCTCGTGGTGACGAGAGCTATTAGGCCCAAGACGTCATCATATTAGGTATCTTTCAGGATACAACACAGTGAATTACTTCTCCCTATTACAGGAAACAGACAGGAACATGCGCTCTGAAATCAAACACGCGAGTACTTGTTTTGAGTGCATGACAGAAAAAATGTTCAAATGTTTGTTAAGCTTAAGGGACTTAACTGCGGGGTTATCAGTCCCTAAACTTACAAACTAGTTATGCTAAAGACGACACAAACATCCATGCGGCCGAGGGGGGATTCGAACACCCGACCTTAGCGGGCGTGCAGACTATGAATGGCGCGCCGCAGACCGCTCGGCCAGTGCATGACAGAGATGGTATCACTGTATAGTGCATAGAACTCAAGTGGCACCATCGCCTTTTTTCGACACTGTAATGGATGATTTGCATTGTTCGATAACTATATGAGATGCTTTAAAACTGTAACACCTATTAATATAATCCTTCGGGTTTCGAAACAAAGAAATAAGCTGTTTGTTTTAAAACATTTCTTCTGTTGACAATGCATAACAGAGAGAGCCTATCTACTTGACCTACTGACCTTTTAAAATCTACATCTAAATCTGCATAAATACTCCGGTAATCATATTTAAGTGCAAGGCGGATGGTTCATCGAAACGTTTCTGTGATGTTTCTCTACCTTTCCTTTCTGTAATTGCGCGTGAGGAAAAAGGAATACGTCAATCTTTTTGTTTTCAATCGGATTACTCTTATTTTATTATAGTTATCATTTCTGCCTATTTAGGTGAGTGCTAACAAGATATCATCGTATCTGGAAGAAAAAGTTGGTGAATGAAGTTATGCAAACATGTTTCGCCGCAACTAATAACGCCTTGATTTTAATTATTTCCACCACAACTCGTGCACACTTTCAGTGACACTCTCTCCACATCGCGATAATACAGAACAAAATGTTCAAATGTTTGTAATTCTATGGGACCAAACTACGTTGGTCATCAGTCCCTAGTCTTACAAACTACATAAACTAAGTTAAACTAACTAATCACAACACACACATCCATGCGCAAGAGAGGATTCGAACCTCCTACGCGGGAGGCCGCGCGATCAGTAACAGTTGAGTCCCTATAAAACTTCCATGGGGAACGCCAAAAATCACTTCTGTTTTTCTCGATGACTTTCCGTAAGTTACTAACTTTAGCAGCAGAAGCGGGAAGAGTACATTTTTTTAATTATTTTTAGTCTAACACATTCATTTTTTTTCTCGGGATCGGAAAGAGAGAGCATGTGTGGCTCACTAAACTCCAGGCTCATTGCGGTGAATGAAGTCTGTTATAGATACTTAAAAGGGCGAAGTTTTAAGTACGGTATTTTATTATTATTATTATTATCGTCCGGTTTTACAATGTAATTTAGTTTAGGTTTTCAATTACCCCAAGATTATACATAACTATATTTTACATTAATATTATTACCATTCTCCATTTGTCTCTCCATGCCCATAAATTTTCTTCTATATTCCTTTTCTGGAGAGACGCCTTAATTCCTTGGATCCATGTAGTTAATGGTCACCATCACTTCTTTCTTCTTGGAGGCTCACATTCCCTTACTCTCTGTGGTAGTCATTCCTTTGACATCCTTTTTATATGCCCATACCATAAAAGTTGTTTTCCTAGTATAAAATCTATAACTGAAATTTTTTAGTCCATTTTCTTACTGATGACTTCATTCCTGATTTTTCCCCGCCTAGATATTCCTGCAGATCGTCCCGAAATTCTGTCTCCGTTGCCATCAACCTCTTTTCTATTTGCAATTTAAGCGCCCATACTTCTGATCCATATGTCATGATGCTTCTGATGATCGTATTAAAGATTTTTCTTTCCGTTACCTTTCTGATCTGTTGATCCCATAAGACACAATTTAAAGTTGCTATATTATACTCTCCAGCATTTATTCTTGCATTAATCTCCTTGTATTGTTTGCCATCTAGTGTGACAGTTGCTCCTTGGTATTTGTATCCTTCAGTGTGCTTAATTGTGCCTATTCCTTCTTCCAGTGGTAAATCTAGGTTTATGTCTCCTATTACCATGTATTTTATTTTTGTTGACCTGAAGTCCCCATTTTTTATATTTCTCTATTAATTTCCTTGTTATATATTCTATGTCATCTTTATCCTGTTGCAAAATTAACAGGTCATCAGCAAATTGTAAGGAGTATATAGTGATACCATGTACTGGGATCCCCATGTTTCCGCATTTTCTTTTCCAGTTTTCTAGTGTGTTTTCGGTATGCGTGTTATATAGTGTTGGTGACTGACAGCATCCCTGGCGTAATCATTTCGTTATTTTAAATCCAAGTGATATATATATGTTTTATTTTGGCCTTTGAGTTTTCATAAAGTTCTGAATTGCTTTAATTATGATGGGATTAATGTTACATGCTTTTAATGTTTTCCATAAGTTACATAATGATATATTATCATGTGCTTTTTCTTCATTAACAAAAACTAAATGTTGGGCTTGATTTCGAACTTTTTTCTATTCAATTATTTGCTGTAAGCAAAATAGATGATCTATAGTTGATCTCCCTCCTTTGAATCCAGCCTCCCCTTAGGCCTCAATTTCATTAAATTCCGCTTCCAAAAAATTCTTCCATAAACTCTGCTAAATATATTAGTTACGGTTGTTCCTCTGTAGTTTTTACATTCACCCTTTCTTCATTTCTTTTGGGTTTTCGATATATATAATACTTTTCAGTCCTCCAGTATGGCCTCGCCATTTAAGCATTTTTCAAAGAAGCCTCTAATTTATCGGTACCATACTTCATCAGTTCTACTGGTATTTCTCCACTTCCAGTAGAACATACTTTTTCTAAGGGTTTGACTCAATTTTTTACTCTTTCTATGACCAGTGAAATGCTGCCACTATTTTCTGTTTGTTCTATATCGTTATTACATGTATCCAAAAGCTTTTCTGTTTTCTTTCAATAATTCTTTAGAGTACTTCTCCCACGTCTGGCTACTAATGTAGTTAATTTGGGAGCCTTTAGCATTTTGTCATAGTTTTCTCAGTATCTTCAATGCCTCTGAACTTCTCTTTCCTTCAGTTAGAGTATCCACTTTATTGTATTTTATGAGCAGCAATTAATTCTTAAAATTACTTTCTCTCTCCAGAATGGAAGCAGCTAGAAACTTATGCTTCTTCATAAAATACGTGGGGTTGGTACTATGGCACTGACACCTTCAGTAGCAATGATGTGAAAAATGACTTCTTTTGATACCCACATTGACGACATTTTCATTGTATGATAATTGATATACCAATGCATCAGTTACTATCTAAAAATCTCGGAGACGAAATAAGGAAATATCTTCCATGGGAAATTACAGGTATTTTGTAATAAAAGTCCAAATTTTATCAATTTATAATGCTGATTAAACAAAGTTTAAGCCGGATTAGCCGGATTAGCCGTGCGCACTGTGGTGCCCTGCTGCGGTGAGTGCAACCATTCTCCGTCGGGGATTCGTGTCCCCCTCGGGCATGTGTGACTGTGTTGTCCTTAACTTAGTTTCCCTTAGTTTAAGTAGTTTGTAAGATACGAACTAATAACCAAGCAGTTCACTCCGGGAGATTTATCTGTATATTTTTTAAAACAATGTTTTATTGGTTTGACATCAGTCTCACAAGTATGGCGAGGGATTTAACATTTTAAATTCACTACAGAGACCACTATTCACAGGGACGTAGATGTCTGTTGAATGGTATCCTCCACTCTGCACCATGCAGTGAGTTGCGGAGTATAGAAACCTTCTCCATTACAAAATAAAGAATTCTACCAAATTTGATGGTGATCGGTCAAATCAAATAAGTCGTTACGATTGTCAGCTATGATTGAGAGTGCAAATAAAGAATATAATTCTTGTACTTCGATAGAACTTTCCAAATTTCAATCGTAACTGTCATGATTTTTTCTGGGAACTCCTCTAGGACCATAAAGAAGAAAGCAAAAAGTGATTACCCTTCTCCGTCATCAGAATAGTGATTTATAGTGAAACGAATTGTCAGCTAAATGGATCGAGCCGTTCTCAAGCGATTCTCTTACATACGTGCGGAACTTTATTTTTTAATTCCTATCGATTATATTGACTGCGGAAGCCTAGGAACTTCTATATATGAACATCTTATGCAGCGGGCGCCGAGTTATTCGTTTTTGGAAATGAAAATGCCGTTTTCTTGTTGCGATGTATTTGTTTTTCCAAGGCATGTTTCGCCTTTTCACTTTCAGTCTCAGTAGATTTTAATCTAAAAATTACTGCATCTAAAATGTAGACTTTAATACGTGAGAATGCGTTAAACAAAATAGGCGAAACGGGTCTGGAAAAATAAATACCTTACAACAGTGTTTTTCAACCCTGTGGGTCGCTACCCCCAGGGGGATCGCAAAGTCTCGTTCGGGGGGTCGCCGTGACAGGAGGAACCACTTGCATCATACAAAAACTAGGGGTTTAGTAGTACAAAAAGTATACCTATATGACATTTATTTAATGTTAAAATTACTGAATTCCTTGTGTAACATTCTTTATGAGTAGAAGAGATCATAAATAATTTTAAAATCCGTAATTGGATTGTTGTGCACAGCCATCGTTGATATAAATATCAGGGATAACTCATCATTCGGTCGCAATAAATCTGTTTATTGATCACAGATCGATTTCCAATAGGTAACTAGCCATCATCATTATCATATAGTACGTATGTTTCGCAAGCTGCCGTTTGAATTTCTTAATCATCATAATTCTTAGTCTTGCCTGAAATACGAAACGCTCATCAAGGAAAATACATTTTTCGGTGGGAAATTATGTAAAAATGTGGTAATATGTTCCATTCCTAAAAGTAAATACAAAACATTTCGTCCTACAATTTAAAAGAAAGCTGAAATAAGTGAAAGAAGATTTGCTTCCTTTCAGACAACATGGCTTTGTCATAGTTCTTGAAAAGTGGGTCGCGAGAATATTTTTTCATGGAAGGAGGGTCGGCAGACAATTTTTACTTGGAAGGGGTCGCATATTCAAGAAAGTTGAAAAACACTGCCTTACAGCAAGAAAACGGCGTTTCGTTTTTTAACATTACTTTTGTGATGTTGCTGGAACGATGTTAAACTCCGCGATTAAGAGAATAAGGATTTCTGTTAAAATTTCGTTCATAGAAAAGTCGGATAAAAACCTGAACAAATTATTTAGACAAGGCTATATGAAATTAGTACACGATATGACTGAATAGAATGAAAGGCGAAATCGAGATTGGGGTTGAGGCAACACACAAAAATTACGAAACGGAGAAAACTTACGGGAAGTACCCATTGTAGCTTCTTTCTGGTGATCTTGATCATAGCAGATGTTTACTGTTGAATGGTTTAGATACATTTTGTGATACTTTGCGCAATAAACAACTTTTCAGACTGTTCACCTAGCAAGTCATTGTTGCCGGACCGTGTGGTAAAATTTGATACAGAAAACAACAAACATAAAAATCCATAGAACAACGTGAAGCTGTTAATGCGAATGCAGGCTATAATACGAAAAAGGTAATGATATAATGTAACTGATCGGGATTTAATCATGGAAATATGCGAAGCGAAATTGATGGCGTCTGAGCGACACGTTATAACAGAATGTCAAGGAGCTGAGAACCTCAAAGAAAACGAATAACTAAGAAAGGACGGGACGTTATAAAATGAAAACAGGGTGTAGATATTGCTATTAACAAAAAAGAGGGTATATTTTAAAATAAAATGTAACAGCACTCACACTTACATCTCAGAGCAATCTGCCCACATATCTACACTTAATAGCCTGCCGGCCGCGGTGGCCGAGGGGACTGAGGCGCTCCGGTCACGGTCTGCACGGCCACTACGGTCGGGAGTTCGACCCCCCCCCCCCCCTCGGGCATGAATATTTGTGCCGTCCTTAGTATAAGGTAGTTGATAAGTAGTTTGTATGTTTAGGGACTGATGACCCCGTAGTTAAGTCCCATAAGCTTAACAAACATTTGATTTTGATTTGAACTTAATAGCCTGAAACAAGAGAGTGTCTGAAACTTTTCGGCAGATTAAAACTAAATGCTGGAACCGGGATTCTAATCAGGGACCAAAAATGTTCAAATGTTTGTAATTCTATCGGACCAAACTGCGTAGTCATCAGTCCGCAGCTTACAAACTGCTTAAACTAAGTTAATCTAACCTACGGACAAACACACACTCCCATGCCCCATAGCCGGCCGCGGTGGCCGCGGGGACTGAGGCGCTTCAGTCAAGGTCTGCACGGCCACTACGGTCGGGGGTTCGGATCCCCCCTCGGGCATGGATATTGGTGCCGTCTTAGTTCGTAAATAGTTCATAAGTAGTCTGTAAGTTTAGGGACTGATGACCCCGTAGTTAAGACCCATAGACTATACAAACATTTGAACATTTTTGAACCATGCCCCAGGGAGGACTCGAACATCCACTGCGAGCAACCGCGCGCTCCGTAGCGAGACGCTTTAGACCACTCGGCTACTCCACCGCGGCAGTCAGAGACCTTTGCCTTTCGGGGCATGTGATCTACCGACTGAGCTCTCCCGGCACGCTTCAAAGCCCGTCTTCACAAATTCAAAATGTTCAAATGTTTTAACGCTTATGGGACTTAACTGCTAGGTCATCAGTCCCTAAACTTACAAACTACTTATGAACTATCTTATACTAACGACAGCACAAACATCTATGACCGAGGGGGATTCCAACCCCCGACGGGGAACGGCCTCGCGCATCGGAACATAGCGCCTCAATGCGCTCGACCGCTCCGTCGCGGCCAGTCTTCACAACTTTCCTCCTGCCAGTAACTCGCCTCCTACTTTCTACCAGGAGTGCTAGTTGTGCAAGGTTCGCAGGAGAACTTCTGTGAAGTTTGGAAAGTAGGAGGCGATATACTGGCAGAAGTAAAGTTATGAGGACGGACCGCGAAGCGTGCCGGTATAGCTCAGCCTGTAGAGCGCTTGCCCGCCGAAGGCAAAGGTTCCAGTCTCTGGATACCGGTTCCGCCACACTTTTTAATCTGCCAGGTAGTATCAAATCAGCGCACACTGCGCTGCAGAGTAAAAGTTTCATTTTGAAGTAAGTGTCTGATAGCGGTTCCGTCGTCTCGGCTTGCCGTAAGAAACGAAATACGAGAAAAACAAACCTTTTCACACATAAAATATTACGAGAAGGAGGAAAGCACAGGGCCGCGGTGGAGTAGCCGAGCGGTCTAAAGCGTCTAGCGGTTGCTCGCCGTGGAGTTTCGAGTCCTCCCTGGGGCATGTGTGTGTGTGTTTGTCCTTAGGTTAGTTTACCTAGGTTTAAGTAGATTGTAAGCTACGGACTGATAACCACGCAGTTTGGTCCGATAGATTAATAGACATTTGAAATTTGATACACGGTGATAAACGTCGCTAGCCAGGCCGCGGTGGCCGAGGGGACTGAGGCGCTGCAGTCACAGTCTGCACGGCCACTACGGTCGGGGTTTGGATCCCCCACCCCCACGGGCATCAATATTTGTGCCGTCCTTCGGATAAGCTAGTTGATAAGTAGTTTGTAAGTTTAGGGACTGATGAACCCGTAGTTAAGTCCCATAAGCTATACAAATATTTGAACATTTTTTGAAACGTCGCTGATAGATAAAAAATATTAATTTAATAATGTATCGTAGCAGTTTCCAAAGGCGGATAATTTGTACATCTGTTTATAGTTTAATTGCGTTTCTAATAAACGTCGGTATTGCAGCAGTAGAGGCCAGTACCAGGAATGTTCGTGTAGTTCCACGCTGGAGGTGTGGCGTGTGCCTAGGACAGGGTGGCACGGTGAGGGGGCGTGGCCGGCCAGTGACAGTGACGCCGCTGAGCCGGCCTGGCGACAGCAGACAGAATTAGCCCGCCCTCACGTGCAGCCGCAACAAATTGACGTCACACACGACGCACCCCGACAGCCGTTCAGGCTAGGTGTGGGGTGGAAGGGGCGGTGGTGCGGGAGGCGTTGGGCGGCTGCCAACTGCCGCGGGAGGCCGGAACCGACACCGTGTCAATAGCCGCGCGCTGTGTTTCCTACTGCAGGAGACACACAACTCGGAGCAGTGCGAAGATGGTCTGGCTGTAACATAAATATCTACCTATGGACTGGGTATAAAAACACATAGGTGAAAAAAATTAACCTCCTTTTATCCGGTACTATCTAAAAACACAAGTTGCCGGGTATTTACTTATTTATTCCTGCCTTGAGTTAGTACTTCTACTATCAAAAATGTTCAAATGTTTGTTAAGCTTATGGGACTTAACTACGGGGTCATCAGTCCCTAAACTTACAAACTACTTATGAACTACTTACGAACTAGGACGGCACAAATATCCATGCCCGAGTGGGGATTCGAACCCCCGACCGTAGTGCCCGTGTTGACCGTGACTGGAGCGCCTCAGTCACCTCGGCCACCGCGGCCGGCACTTCTACTATCCCTTCTCTCTTTGTCTATCTCCTTTTTTTCTAAAAAAGTTATATTTACTGGAGATTATATAAGAAATAAGGCTGTCTTGGATAATGTACTAAATTATACGTGCAGTATCAAATTCAAATGTTTGTATAAGCTTATGGGACCTAACTGTGGGGTGATCAGCCTCTAAACGTACAAACTACTTATGAAATAAAGGTAAAGCAGTCAACAATCCGAAGATTGGTATGAACACCGCAGTACTTTACAAGGTATGGTCCTGTTTGGAGGTGGTATGCCGTTGCCTTCCTCCGACCTTCCAACTGATTTACCCAGCCAGTTATAGGTGGACCTACAGTTTAACGTGGGTTCCGAACTACGGTGCTACTCAGTATTTTTCGCATGAGCAATACTGCCAGAGGTGAAAGAAGTGGAAAGTGACAGATAAAAATCCTAGGACCTGGCAGGGATCGCGACCTTTCGATTTGTAGTCTGGCACACTACCACTGTGCAACCGAGGCGCACACTTATAAAATAACTTATACTAAAGACACCACCGCCGCGGCGCAGCGGCCTAGCGCATTGAGGCGCTATGCTACGATGCGCAATGCAGTTCCCCGTCCGGGGTTCGAATCCCCCCTCGGGTATGGCTGTTTGTGTCGTCTTTAGTATAAGATAGTTCGGAAGGGACTGATGTCCCCGTAGTTAAGTCCCTTAAACTTGACAAACATTTGAACAGCACAAACATCCATGCCCGAGTGGGGATTAGAACCCCCGATGGGGAACGACCTCGCGTATCGTAGCATAGCGCCTCAATGCGCTCGGCCGCTCCGCTGCGGCCGTGCAGTATCCAAACGAAAAAAGATAGCAATCATAATACAAATGGCACAAAAATTCACAGAATGTCATATTTACTTAATTTTATGTTGTAAAATTGTATAGTTTTCAGGTATACTTTCATTTGTATATGTATCGATAAAATACGTTGCGAATACAATTAGTCGTAAAGAAGTAATAGATTAATACTTGGTGCCTGATAGGACGGTTTTCTGTGAACATTACTGTTTATGTGCTCATACCTCATGAACTACGTGTCGTACTCTGATACAATTTCGAATATACTTTCAGCTATATGTGTGTGTACTGTCTGTAAAATTTCCTGCGGCTATAATTTGTAGTGTAGAAATTACAAATTGTAACTCTTACCGAATGCCGTAATTTTAGTCAATGAACATGTATGTTTGCTATGGTTATCAGCGAGATAATGTTCAATAAAAATATGAAATTTTATTTACACTTTGTTGCAAGTCGCTAAGTACAGTCAATCTCATACAGTGTGTGAATATAGTCTCTTCGCATTATGTGGCAGTTTTTTGCAACTATATTGTTTATGACGTTGTATCTCCTGCATCATGTGTCGTAGGCGGTATGCTTCCGACAGCATTGTTACTTCACGGTAAGGAATATGTGTACCAAATTTGGTTGAAATCGGTCAAGTGGTATAGAAGAAAATGAGCAAGTTGTCGTTTCGTACAGCAGTTTTTAGACCATCACATTGTTTATGACATCATATCACGTGAACATTGCGTTGTACGTGATCCTAACGCTTGCGACCGTCCTCTTGGATTGAAGCTTACGTGTGCAAAACTTCATAAAATATTGGAAAAAACTATAGATTTTCATACAATACGTACACACAAACGTACAAACATACGGACACCGTTTTATGATGGGCTCAGTCCCAAAATTGCTAACGGTAATATAAATTGATTTATAAAAATCTTGTGACTGGTTGCAGTATTTATTTACAACAGTATTTTTATGAAACAATAATTAATGTAGTGATTGTCCCTATCTCCAGAAGTTAATTTTATCCAAAATAGGTGTAGTAGATCTATGTGACTGTTTCCTTTATCGAGTAAAGAATAAGTTCCGCTACCATTTAGAATTAAGAATACCATATCCAACTGAAGACCTCACAAACATCTCCATGAAGACACACATGGAATAACACAGAAAACCATAGGTAGGGCCAAAAACTGGATAATTAAACTAACTTTGCAAAAGCTAGTGCTACAGAAGTTGTTTCTAACCTAGTAGATCCGAACTTTAGAAATTGTAACAAGACTGTTAACTGTCATACTGTGAAAAATACCTATAATATTATGACTGTACTACAATATTGTACAAAAATAACATGTATGACAGGCCACTGATGATGCTTCATAAATAAAGAAGCGAACGCGTATGCCACACAAAAAAACGCCTTTCATTTAGTTGCTAAAGACCGTGATACACCTCCACCAAATAATAAATATATTACCGAGACGACATCATTTTCAATTACGGCGATTTCCTTTCATAACCAATGGGATTAATTCTAGAATGTTCCTGGCGGAAAATTAGGATGTATTTTCTAAAACTAAAATACGTTTCTTCTAAATTACGAAGCGAGCGAATTCGTGTGGACCAGGTGAGATTACCGGTCAAGCAGTCGCCACAGCTGTACCGAATTACGTGCGGATTAAGGCGGCGACGCCGGACGGATGCATATTCATACATAGGCGGCGGGATCTCGATTAGAAAGCAATTACCGGCAGGTGGGCGACGCCGGCCACCGCCCCCGCCGCCCCCGGCTGTAATTAGTGAGGGTCCGGCGCGCCGGGATTTGTTGCAGTCGGATGGGCGGCGCCGCACTGCTGCCGCCTGATTCACCTCTGGTCCGGCCAGCTTCCACTGTGCTTCGCCATCTTACTGCCTGCGGGTGGTCTCTGGCTTCCGGAAAAGTTTGTAGTATGTGGCCGTCGCAAAGGATTTGAAAATTCAATCCAAGGGAGAAATAATTTGTCATCCCAAAGTAAACACTCCTGAACACTAGCCGCAGTTTCGGTAATAGTTTCCACTCCAAGAAATCAAAAAGTGTATTTAGGTTTCAAAGTACAATTATGTTTAGAATCCGCAGAGGTACACTGTTGCCGAGCGCGGTGGCCGGGGGTATTGAGGCGCTCCAGTCACGGTCCGCACGGCCACTACGGGCGGGGTTTCGAATCCCCCTCGGGCATGCATATTTGTGCCGTCCTTATTGTTAGCTAGTTAGTAAGTAGTTTGTAAGTTTAGGGACTGATGACTCCGTAGTTAAGTCCCATAAGCTATAAGAACATAAGGTACACCGTTGTCTGTGTCGTTGCGCTGCGGTACCTCCAGGCTTTGATCAAGCGCGTTCTTCCTGTACGATGTTGTCCTGTTGCTTTGTTTGTTTCACAAGTCTAAAGTGCGCGCCACCTACTTTCGCCGCGCGCCGCCATGCACGCACGGCGCGGCGTTCTTACGACGTCAGCCACGAGCGCCCTCTGCTACAACCCCGCTCGTGGCCACTAGTGAACGACATCGTTCACTTGGGACTGAGATAGGAACACTTCGGAATCAGGTAGGCACCAGTGATGACTTGCCTTTCGGATAAGCACTAGGCAGGCCTCTAGCTCAACTATGTATCAGCATTCTGCAGTACTGAGCTATGTAAAAGTTATGTATTAGCAAGTCTCTAAGAAATATATATCTCGTTCTAATTTACTCTAGTGTTTCTAGTTTCTGCTGTCCCACTGGCTGGTCACCTCCTACCTGCACAAGCGTGCATCCTTTATGCCTGTGTCGGTCTTTCTACTCGGCCACCGACAGCTACGACGGAAACGAGACACAAAAGTGGCGACGAGGATGGGATACAAAAAGATGAAACTTTCGTTTTAATCCTATAATGCATGAGAGGCAATACTCACATTACGACTTATCTTAGAGGATAGGCTAAGGAAAGGGAAACCAACGTTTTTAGCGTTTGTTGATTTGGAGAAAGCTTTTGACAATGTCGACTGGAATACACTCTCCCAAATTCTGAAGGTATCAGGGGTAAAATATAGGGAACGAAGCGTTATATTCAACCTATACAATAACCAGACAGCGGTTATTAGAGTCGACGGGCAAGAAAGGGACGCAGAGGTTGGGTTGTAGCCTTTCACCAATGTTCTTCAATCTGTAATTGAGCAGGCAGTGAATTAATGGAAAGAGAAATTTTGAGAGGGCATTAAAGTGCAGGGAGAAGAAATAAAAACATTGCATTTTGATGATGACATAGTAATTCTGTCAGAGACCGCGAAAGATCTGGAAGAGCAATTGAATGGGATGGACAGTGTCTTGAAAGGAAGATATAATATGAACAGTAACAAGAGTAAAACAAAAGTAATGGAATGGAATGTCAGAAAATCAGGCGATGCTGAAGGAATTAGATTAGGTAATGAGACAATAAAAGTAGAAGATGAAGTTTGTTATTTGGGTAGCAAGATAACTTCTGATGGCCGAAGTAAAGAAGATATAAAATGCAGAATGGCTATGCGAAGAAAACCGTTTCTAAAGAAGCGAAACTTGTTAACATCCAATATTGATTTAAATGTTATGAAGTCCTTTCTTAAAGCATTTGTCTGGGAGTGAAACGTGGACGATCAGGAGTTCAGATAAAAAGATGATAGAAGCTTTGGAAATGTGGTGCTACAGACGAATGATGGAAATTAGATGGGTAGATCACGTAACTAATGAGGAGGTGCTTAACCGAATCGGGAAGAAAAGGAGTTTCTGGAATATACTGACTAAGAGAAGGGATAGATTGGTTGGACACATTCTGAGACATCAAGGAATTGGCAGCATTAGAAGGAAGCGTGTGGGGTAAAAATCGTAGAGGGAGATCGAGGGACGAATATAGTAAGCAGATTCAAAAGGATGTTGGTTGCCGAACGTATTCTGACATGAAGAGACTTTAACAACAACAATGCATGACTTTTTATTTGAAGCTATAAAAGTTACTACGATTAATGTATAGTGCGTAAATACTAAGAAAGATATTGGGAAACAAATAATCCTTAAGATTATCATGCGCTACTAGCGTCGAGAAGTTCATAGCTGGTCCAGGTATATACTGCTTCCATGATGTACCCGATGCAGTAAATGTTACTATTATGCCTCTAATACTTCCAAAAAGTAACTCAATATGCAACAGTAATATGTGACTGACAATTTTACAAGGCAAAGGAAGAATACCAAAGTAAGAAAACACACATGTTAGGAGTAACTCAATGCAGATAATTGTCGAACTGATTCAGTAGCACTCTGGAATGTATAATTTCTAGAAAGAGTTACCTTGCATGTATAACACTATACATAGAAGCAGCTACAAATGAATTTGTATCAAAATGTTGTTCAGTTTGAGAGATAATGGAAAAATAAGGTATGAAGCTGATCAGTTACACTATGCATTAAAGGGTTAAAATTTCTCCCTTCTTTATTTAACCTCACCTTGTCGCTATATCTACCTTGTGTCTTCTATCCACGCAGAATTCCTTGATGAGCATATCACCATGTACTTCATGCAACAATGCATTTTACAGCATCTTCTATGTTTAGCATTCATCCATGTAATGTTTCATGGATTGTTAGCATCAATTGCAGTTTTGCCTGCTACCACCGAGGGCATCGTTTTCCTCGTTACCAACGCTGAGTTATTCACAAGTGTGCGCCAATAAGGTCCTGGCGCACTCTGTGCTGGCAGTCAGTCAGTTGTCGCTAGTGCAGCAATGTTCTAATAGTGTCTGCAGGCCAGCTAGTGACGTACGGCCTGTTGGCAGATGATATTTGTAGCAGTGCGGGGCAACCGCCAGCAGTGGCAGTTTTACAGCTGTCATATCCTGGATTCCAGCGAGGCAGCTGTTGTAAGGGAAGTAACAAGATTGCAACTGTCTTCTGGTCGTCCCATGCAGCGAGGCCTAAGAACCAAAGGCGTTTGTGACAGCATCGGGCGTCCGCTGCCAGTGGCACTTTGATGGCTGTCTTCTCTCTGGTTCCACCTATGGCCATGGCTGCTTATCGTGTTCTGGAAGGAAGCTTTGGGTTTAACGTCCCGTCGACAGCTTGGTCATTAGAGACGGAGCTAACGCTGGGAGTTTTGGGTAAGAATGGGGATGAAAAACGGCCGTGCCCTTCGAAAGGAACAATCCCGGCCTTGGGCTGGAGTGATATAGGGAAATCACGGAAAACCTAAATCTAGATGGCCGGAGGTGGATTTGAACCACCATCCTCCCTAATGCGAGTCCAGGGCGTTACCACTGCGCCAGCTCGCTCGGTGTGGACAGAGGAGAGTGATGAATCGTACTCTTCGCAATTACACACTGGTGCACTTGGGCATGAATCATTGTCGAGTTGACAGTCTAACATGTCAAGTTCTGGAGTAGCAACATCTTCACCATTGCGGAATCTATGATAATTGGCCTCGTTTTCACATCTGTCGAGGAACTTTCCTCTCCAGAATTTATTGTGGTGATGGAAGGTTTCATGTCAGCATTACTCTGGGAGTTGTTATTGGTGTTGTTACTGGGAGTTGTAATATTTCTGGTGCTATTTGTTTCGTGCTTATTTATCTTTCGTCTTGTTTTGCTTTCCTAAGCGCAACCAGTGTGCCGCTCACGTATCCGGCACCTGTACTGATGTTTCGGCATAAATTTTGGCAGTGTAATCTGCCTTCCCTTTTCCGAAATTGTCCGGAGAGAGCATGTATTTTGGCAGTATGAACTTAATAGCCGTGTGCTATTACGCTGTGATGCGTAAGGCCATTCCTCGGCGGGGGTTCGAATTCCCCCTTGGGCATGGATGTTTGTGTTGTCTTTAGTATAAGGTAGTTTATAAATTTAGGGACTGATGATCCTGCAGTTTAGCCCCATAAGCTTAACAAACATTTCAACATAAACTTAATTGTCTTGGTTCCTTTAGTATACAGTTGTGGTTTGATATAGGCCGACCATAACCGTAAATGGCATATACTTCACTAGGGGGCCATTGGATCTCTTTGGCTATTTCGTGTGTGCGTTTAGCTATCTATAGTCCGACTTCCGTTGCTTGACCAGTAATGCATCATGTGGCTACCATCCCATATATGTTTTGACACAAAGGCGTTAACCTATTGGTGTTTAATTGTTGTCGCTGCTTAAGGCTTGCAGATGTTTACTATTATTCTTTCCTTAAATATTGTATCCTTAGCGCAGGTATTCACAGAACATCGTCAGATTGATGCTTCACCATTTTGTCATGGTGCTGACTATTCTGATGGGTCTTATGGGTTTTATGAAGAATTTTATGGCCTTTTAAGAATATTTGTTATTTGTGTTTTGAATAAGTGGAAGTTTATGCCTTGCAGAAAATTAGGAGTGGTTGGCGAACTTACCAGGGCCCTTTGTCCCCTTTTTTTCTGTTTTTTAATTTTGTGTTACTATCGGCGGTACAGCACAATGGTAAGTACTGGCCAGCCATTCTATCTCATTTCAACAATATTTACCAGGGCATTGCCACGTTAAACGTACGGTTCTTTAAATTGTTCAGTTTTCGCTAGTGGTTTGCTGTTGTTCTTTTTAAAAGATAATTAAGGCCTTTTAAGAATCTTTTCATTTTTGGTATTTTGAAACTGAAAGCCTAAACGTGAAGCTGACCCGTTAAGAAAATTTAAAGTTCACTCTTGTTGGCCGATCGACATTCGGAACACTGTCATCACGAACACTGCCCGTTCTGTAAAACATGCGAATGAAATTCGTGATTGTTAGCATACTGGAAACAATTGTCTTTAGGTCGAACTCGGTCGCAGTTGGGCAGCTCTTGCTCACAACATAGGCCGTCACAAGTGCTACACGCTCAGGTACGTTGTACCGTAACATTTTCACTTGCAAATAGCCAACAAAGACAAGGTGAGTGCATACCAATTGCCAATGTAATGCTGCCAAGCGTGCAATTTGAACGACTTAACACAAACCGTTCAGTAGTAATGCGGTTCAGCAGTTATGTAAGCCGGTAAATTGTTTTCATCACAAGGTTATGTGGCCTCGTGTACATTTGTAGCTGCACAGGAAAATGTGTGAAAACTTATCGTTGTTCGAATGTACCTTTTTTACAGTTCACACCTATTCTTCATACCTACGGCAGAGCTTCACAAAAGGTCGTCCGCGTACTCATGTGTAAGGCCAACACAAATGATCAATGTTTCATATGAATGGCGTATTTCAGTTAAGGCATTTGGGAAGAAAAATACATGGGTGAAAGTAGGAACAATGACATTTCACTCAATTCAGTTCGTTTCACAACATTTGCAATATACAGGGTGAATCACCTAACACTAGCACCGCAAATATTGTGGATACGGAAAGTGCGATTGATGTGCGGTTTTCACAGAATGGATTGGTATTCAAGGACTCATATTGTTAGTCAATAAACAGATTGTAAACATACCTAGAAAGTGTATTTTTATGCAAACATACAAATTTTCAAACGGAAAAATGATTGTTTCTATCATGAACAGGAATTTGACACCAACTGTGTACAAAGAATTTTGAATAACATTATTACAACGTTTAGTTTGGCAGCTACAACCATTCAAAGTTTTGGGGGCGGGGGCTACGACTGCGTAGCTGACTGGGTGGTGGTCATGAGGCAGTGGGCCGTGCCCCAGGGGATAGTCACTCGGTCAGTGAGCTACGCTATCGCAGCCTCCACCCCAGAAATTTTTGAACCGTTGTAGCTGCCAAACTAAACGTAATAAAAATGTCATTCAAAAATATTTGTACACACCTGGTGTCAAAAATTCCAGTGCATGATAGAAACAAGCATTCTTCAATTTAAAAAACTGTATGTTTGTATAAAAATACACTTTCTAAATAATATTACAATCTGTTTTTTGGCTAAAAATACTAGCCTCTGACTACAAATCCATTCTGCGAAAACCGCACATCAATCTCACTTTCTGTTTCTGCAATATTTGCGGTGCAAATGTTGGTGATTCACTCTGTATAGCTGGAGAAGATTTCCGCAGTAAGAGAGACACCATTTTTCTTCATCGCCCAAACTTGTGTCATCTTCCGTGGTTTTCTTCTGTTCGACTTTAATTTCAGAAAGTTATAAAAATTTTTGAAATGAAAGGGAAAAAGCCCACCGAAGCCGGCCTAATAAGTGCCTAAATATGTTTGGGTAATAAAAACAAAAAAGGTGTCTTACAGAAGGCATAATTACTCTACACTTCATCATAGCAAGCATGTAAAAAAGAAGAACTGCCACATCAACAAGATTATCATTTATAGTACATTTTCCATTACTCGTATTTACCAGAAATCGTCATCTTGACGCCTTCTATTACGTCTTGTAACCGAACTAGTACACAATTCTGATTTGAATGATGTCACTTCTTGGCACTGAAGAACCTTTGTAGCCCTGGTGAATAGGCCATTCTAACTAGCAAAGCCGCGGCGGATTAGCCGCGCATACTCTAGCGTCGTTTTGCGATACGCGCGGCCTTCCGCCGTCAGGGGTTCGAATCCCCCCTCGGGCATGAATGTTTGGGTCGCCTTTAGTGTAGGATAGTTCATAAGTAATTTGTAAGTTTAGGGACTGATGACCCCGCAGTTAAGTCCCTTAAGCTTAACAAACATTTGAACATTTAATTTGCAAATGTAAATGTATTTAAACATAAATGTTCAATTGTTTCTGAGAAGTGAGTAGAACAAGCATTAAATTTTATCAGAAATTAATGTACCGTACCTACCTATATCAATCTCCCAGTTCAATAATACTTTACACTGCACTGAAAGCATAAATACTTATTTATTCGATAACAAGTATAAAGTTGACTAAAAATTCTGTTATCAGCTGATGAAATAAAGTTCTCCATTAAATGCGACAAATTAGGAAAAATTGAATACTAAAGATATACTTGTAATCTATTAAATGAATCGATTGACGCATGGATTCAGAAGCAACGACAAATGTCCACAGGATACTATGCGACGAAACCACATTTTATATTAATAATAGCTGAAAATCCAGTGATGCTCTAGTATTTATTTATTCCAAAAACACGTTGATAAATGTTATCTTTATCCTCTCTCACTGATCATATCTTCCTCTCCCCTCTCTCTGTACATCTCATCTGCAGCTTCTGTCCGCCTGCGTCATCCCCACTTCCCGACAGCCTTCTGACATTTCCTGTTTCTGCTTCTGTTCAGTTCCACCTCATCAACTCCTCCCATTACAATACTGTACTTTTAATGGCTTTCTTTTCCCACTAGCGCAAGGTCATTATGGTAGATTATGGAATTGGCATGGTCCATTTTAAGAAGTGTCCGGATAATCTTATTGCGTCATCTCATCCACCACCTCCAAATGAAAAAGCACATAAATATTCCTAAGTAAGAATGGAACAGGGAAAATTTTTTGCAACGTACACTCTGCAGTGAAATATACGGCAGATTGTGGGTTATAAATACCTTCTCCATGAAAACATGCACAAATGAGCCAACGTTCATGATAACACGTGAAACGGTATCAAAGTCTATTGTAATGTACGTCGACCATGCAGAGTAGTAAACATTATGTGGCACGGATTGTCTTGTTCTGTTCGTCAAACGTGCAAACTTTCATAAAGATCAAAGCAAAACTATGGATTTTGTCCAAGCTCGTATGTAAAGTAAACATCTCAACAGACCATGCGAATTCTATGTAGAAAGTGACATTTTTTTCTTTTAAATCAATAATGCAAAATTGTATAAATTTTGGACAAAACCTGTAGATTTTTATGAAATAAAACACACACAAAAACACACGGACACAGTGTATAAAGAAAACGAAGGCAGTAAGTAAATATGGAATCTATTACTCCACCCATTACTACTAGTGCGAAAAGAAATCAATCAGAGTATGAGTGACAAAAAATGTTCAAATGCTTGTAAAGCTTATTGGACTTAACTGCGGGGTTATCAGTACCTAAACTTACAAATTACTTATGAACGAACTTATACTAAAGACAGCACAAACATCCATGCCCGAGGGGTGATTCGACCCCCGACGGAGAATGGCCTCCTGTATATAGCTTAATGAAAGTCTTTCAGGTGGACGTTTTCGTGAAGTGTAAACAATTTACGTAATCTGCCTGGTCGTTGTTTTAGATTGCTCTTGCAAGACGTACCAGTCGCTGACAACAAATGTTAGCAGTGATTAAAATACGTTAGGGGGCGAGGGAACAATTCGTAGTAAATCCATTGTCGCCGTTCACAACATTCTTAACATTATATTTGTCTATGCGTGCAGGTCTTTGTACGAGAAGTTAATGCTTTTTGGATCAAACATGTCTGTCATTATGTTTGCATCATTCCTAGCTGTCAGAAACGCTAAAGGACAGGAAAGCGTCGGTGTTGCTCACGAGCCGATTGATGGCGAGCAAGGCCACTTCGCCGCGGCTACATATCACAATGCAATTCATGTAGTACAATACGTCAATTTATAATCGAAAACACAGTGTTATAAATTCACAATCCGTTTCGGACGAAACAAATATGGAAGATTTAAGTCAACCAAAAAGAAATCGAAATCACAGCTGATCTAATCTGGCAGCGATCTAGGTGGCGGAACGGGGGGAGGGGTGGCAAAGCCAGGTAGTGTTACCGTAAATCCCTACATGTCACCCCGGTAGCCTGCTAGTGGCCACTGATCCCCGTTACTGTCACGCACGAGAAGCCATCGCTACCTTACGAGAACCACGAGACCTATGCAACGAGCTACACAGCAACCGATCTAGTCGCGGCAATTGTGAAACAGAAGTTGAGCCGAAAAAGATCAACGTTCACTATCAAATCGTCAACAGTTGGCGTGGTAGCCTCATGGGTCTGTTACTTAGGTGACATTCACTGACTATGACACGTACAAAGACATCCTCACCGATCGATACCATAGTTATAACTTCTCTGCTGACTACACTGTACTATGCCTCTTCTTGTACATCGCTGGATACGCCTCTCACGGCATCTACTCGTTAATTCCACTTAGAAACGGCCGTGCAAATACTTTAAAAATATTCAAATGTTTGTTAAGCTTAAGGGACTTAACTGCGGGGTCATCAGTCTCTAAACTTACAAACTACGTACGAACTACCTTATACTAAAGACGACACAAACATTCATTCCCGAGCGGGGATTCGAACCCCCGACCGTAGCGGCTGTACAGACTGTGACTGGCGCGCCGCAGACCGCTCGGTTACTGTGGCCGGCACAAATACATTTGCTCAGTTAGTGTACACATCAGTCTTTGGTAGAATAAATACAGAACGTAACACGTATAAATGTAAATATTTATATATATGGTACCTAATAGTGTCAGATATTAGTTCCTTTTCCTCTGAGCCCTGTAGTCACCCAAACACCAATCTGAAACGTTTCGTGTGATTTTTTCTGTTTAGCCGTATCTGGGCCAAGGTACGACCCGTGACTATATACACATTCACTTTGTTTCCTCGCGTTGACTCCTCTTGAAAGCCTTCTGCCTGAGTAACCGTGCTTCATTTGTCATTACCCCTTATCTCCGCGAATAGAGGCTAATACGCAACTTACAAGCATACAAATTTTCATAGCTGTCTCCAAATGAGAAATTCAAATTATATAATGTTGTTCGATACGCTTTGTAGAGCCTCCTCTATGAATATTTGCACTTAATACATGATAGACCCTGTATGATAAACTAGCGAAACGTAGCTCTGAGCTGGCCGCAGTGACCGAGTGCTCTGCGGCGCGCCAGTCACCGTCTGCACGGCCGCTACGAATCCCTCCTCGGACATGGATGTTTGTGTCGTCTTTAGTATAAGGTGGTGCATAAGTAGTTTGAAAGTTTAGGGACTGATGATCCCGCAGTTAAGTCCCTTAAGCTTAACAAACATATGAAAACTTTCGTTGCTCTGTTTCATTGTGGCTCGGTTTCACGTGGAATTAAAGGAAGAGTAAACAGAAATAGCCCTGATCAACTGATTCACCGAGAAAGAACTCCCGTAGAACCAGTACCCTGCATTACATTGCTATGTGGAATTTAAGAAAACAACAAAATGTGTTATTTTCACTGAAAGTCATTATTTTTGGCGAAGCCAGTGTATCGACAATATGTTTGTTTGTATTCTGCGGCCGGCCGCGGTGGCCGAAGTGACTGAGGCGCTCCATTCACGGTCAGCACGGCCACTACGGTCGGGGGTTCGAATCCCCCCTCGGGCATGGATATTTGTGCCGTCCTAGTTCGTCAGTAGTTCATAAGTAGTTTGTAAGTTTAGGGACTGATGACCCCGTAGTTAAGTCCCATAAGCTTAACAAACATTTGAACATTTTTGTATTCTGTTATAAGAAAATATCAAAAGCTTTACCGTTTCTGGAACTTGTAAAGTATTGAAGGAACTAACTGTTGTCTCAATCCAGCGCCCTTCTCTCTTCCTATCCCCTGCTTCCATTAGTTTGTTCAAGTGTTTGTAAATCTATCAGACCAAACTGCGTGGTCATCAGTCCGTAGCTTACAAACTACTTAAACCTAGGTAAATTAACCTAAGGAGTCCGCCCCAGGGGAGGACTCGAACCTCCACGGCGAGCAACCGCGCGCTCTGCAGCGAGACGCTTTAGACCGCTCGGCCACTCCACCGCGGCCATTAGTTTGTCAACTTTTTCCTACCTATAACTTTCTTGCTTGCTTTTGCCTTTTTCCATCTTCTGCTCCTCTCTCCTATACATGTTCGTGTGCCACCTCTCTATATACATGTGCTACCACCAAAGTCGCATCCAGTTTTTACATCCTATGATCACTCCTTTGTCTGTCCACTTCCTCTTTTTCGACTATCATCCAGTAATCACACAGACCTTATTCCCACACTACTGATTTCTAGACATCTTCCTCTTCGTTATCTACATCGTTCTCCCGTCATATCTTACACACTTCCTTTCTGCTGTTCTAGTCCCATTTCCTTACCACTTTGTCCTCGTCCTCCTCCTGTAGATATTAATCTCCTCGTACCCCTCTCTATCATCCTCTAACTGTCTATGAAACATCAAGCCACAAACTTTCCTGATGACTAGTGAAACGGAGTCGACGTATAAGGTACGATTCATAGAGTCCTTCTCCTTGGAAAAATGCATAAATGTGCCACTTCAAGATCATCTATAAAACGGTAAGTTATTCTCCGCCATGCATGACATGAAATCTTATGTTCCTCGTCTTTTGAAGGTCAAGTGTGCAAAATCTTATCAATATTGGAATGAAGCTGTAGAAGTCTGCAAATCGCCGGTTTCGCTCGCTCGTACTCGGTCGAGTGCGCAACGCTCGGCGGTGGCGCGCCGAGTGTCCTACGCTCGCAGCGAGCGTGTTGACACTCGAACGAGGCTACGTGGGGCGGGGCGGGTAGAGGCCGCACAGCGTAGTGCTGACGCTGTACTCACAAGGAGACCTGCCCAAGTGTCACTCTCCGATTTTTATGAAATCTGCATATGTTATAATACATGAAAAACTATGGGCCACACATTTTTTTTAGCGGCGGAGAAACATATTTAAGGGGTGAAACGGGCCCTCCAAAATTGTCGCTAAAATAGAAATATGGCGATAACTTAGAGACTAGTGAAGCGGTTTAATGATTTTTGGTATGAAAGTATCTTTTGATAAAAGACAGATTTCATAGATTCAACTTCGATTAAATCAAAATAATTTTTTGAGCACAAAAAATTGGTCACATTAGGGTAGCTGTTCCCATAATTGTCACTCCCGCTGCATTGTACCTAGGCCGATCGCTTATCAAGAGATACTTTCATAACAAAAATTATTAAAATCGCTTCACTAGTCTCTAAGTTAACGCGATTTTTCTATTTTAGCGACAATTTTGAAGGGACTGTTTCCCCACTTAAATAAGTAAATCCAAATTTCATAAAAATCGGAGAGTGACACTTGGGTAGTTTTCCTTGTCTGTCGCTACGGCAGCGGCTCTGTGGCTCTGAGGTGTGGGCTGCTGTTGCGTCTGACGCACCCCCCACTAACTAAAGGAACTAAAATCACTTATGCTGTAGACGTGTATTCCTATATAGTAGCATGTAGCCGCAATATCATTATGCCGCAAACGAGACAAAAAGGCTGTTTTTACCAACTACAAAATATGGAAGTAATGTAAAGGATCCAAAGAGAAACTACGGAACGAACAACGTTTTTATTGCAATGCACAAAAGTGAATGTTACCGTACCACAATTTATACATGGAAAAGTAACAACATTATCCCCAAACTATTCGTTGGTGGCACTGAAATTGCAATTTATTGTTAAAATATCATTGACACGTTGTGAATCGAGTCGAGTTCTTCTATCAGAGATCAGGTTCCCTCCCGCACTGAAAGTGCGTTCACTAGCTGCATTTGCGGCAGCACACAAAATACTCTTTTTGTCAATACAGCTAGCTTAGGAAAGAGAGTACCGTTTCTACCATTCAAGCGGATCGTCATCACCATCAATTCGTGCTAAATAAAGGTCCACTTTATTGGTGGATTGCGCCTCGCGCATTTCACAGTCCAGCCATTCCGAAAATATGCACTTCATTCTTTTGGCTGGTGCACCCGGGTGACATGGTTCAGACGGCCCTAAATAAATATAACACAGATATCACTGAAACAGCAGGAGCACCATCCATTCGTACAGCTGAGTAAAGTAAACAATTGGAATAAGAGGATATAGAACAGTAATATGAGCATTAGACCGGCATATGACCCTGACACGGAAGAAAGCGCGGATCTTATATATATTGCACAAAAGCTTGCATACGTTCTTTATCATATAGATAAGAAATACGACAGTGGCAGTGGGGGATATATGAATGATGCAACTGGAAAAATTCCCTTTAAGGACTCACTCGGAAAAGCTAGAGGCGCAGCAACCACGCACAGTGACAAAATGCTACGGGAATATATATTAACGGGGTGCAACAGATATTCACAAACCTAATCTAACGGGTGTATATCAATATCGTGTATTTAACATCAATATAAAAGACGGACAAAGTATTCCAGGACTTGAGAGTGATAAGTGGAATGGATATAAAATACAATCACTTCGTCGTTAAGACGGCAAGTAACACCTAGCACTAAACAGGCACTAACAGTCCACAAAATGGGAACAAGAATGTAAGAAAGATCCTGGAAAACTCATTTAGTAAATGATCTTAGCACAGAAACTTTATATTAATCACGTATAACGTGTATGGTAAGGTATAAAATGCGAAACTGAATGGCTAGTTCAACTGGATCGAGAGAACAGCTTTTGAAGCACCCGGGAAAGGAAACAATTCCAAATGTCGAGGTCAGGATGTATTCTCTAGCGTCTAGTTCACTCCCGACGCTCGCCTTGGACTCGAGTAGGCGCTGCGGTGGGCGACCGAGTGGCTAGCTGGCAGTGTGGACGGTCGGGCCAGTCGAGCGTGCCGCGCTCGAACGAGCGCGGAGGAAGTCGAGCGCAGCCACACGCCTTGCCGCAAGCTGCAGTCCCGACACCTGTCGGACTGTCACAGAACGACATGTACCACGCGGTTCGAGCGAGGTGCAGACCTCTACTGTAGATATCTGCCGAAGTTGGTTGTGAGGTACCTTTCGCCATGCACCCCGTCCGGTCTCCTCCTCCGCTTCTGTTTATATCCTCCGTTTACTCCGTTTATGTCTCTTTATCTCGTTCCCTCCGTTTCTCTGATGTTCGAGATCGTAGGGAGGAAGTAAACTTCTACTTGCTTTTAAAGTCTGAAAAAAAAGCTTCATTAAACAATAAAACTTGTTTTAGTATTAATAACAAAAAATATATAAGATGTAAATAATATTACTATTTTCTTCAAAACATATACAGCATACGCCAGTCTGAATGTTTGTGTACCGCGTAAAATTTTGAAATAAATCGGTCACGAACTTCACACAATTATTGGTAACAACGACTTGTGTTTGTACATGATGTATCTTGTTAATGATTTAAAAAAAAAGAATCTATGTAGACGACAGTGTGATAAATAATTATCAGTCAAATGTGGCCACAAACTTCTGGAAAAAGTTCAAATTTGTAATGAAAATGTTGAACATAACACATCACTAGAGACGTACCTCTCTACACGTGTAGCTAATGGGCTTAGAGACCTTTCAATAAATAATAAACCGTATCTCAATATAGGCACGCAGACAATTACGTCTGTTGAATTTAATTTTAAATATTTCATTTGATGCAATTTTTTTGTGAAAATGAGTAGTACTATTATACGCCGGCCGCGGTGGCCGAGGGGACTGAGGCGCTCCAGTCACGGTCTGCACGGCCACTACGGTCGGAGGTTTGACTCCCCCCTTGGGCATGGTTATTTGTGCCGTCCTTAGAATTAGTTCGTTCATAAGTAGTTTGTAGGTTTAGGGACTGATGACCCCGTAGTTAAGTCGCATAAGCAATACAAACATTTGAATATTACTATTATACCACCAAGAAATGTTAATAGAAGGAGATATGATAATCAGAATCTTTCTATTATATGTATATATTGAAATATGATTTGTTATTATTCAATGGGTGGCCTCAGAAGCCCGACCGACAGCTGTAAAGAACCTACAGCAACTTCCATGGCAAGCATGTCTCTGATATTGTCTCCAATGGAGCCTGTTGAGAAGTGAAAAATGTACTCGCTGCCAACGGAAAGGCTAAATTCCAGAGCCCCACGCACAGAATAGCCTACGTACGTTAGGCGTCAAACCGACGTGATAAGGTACGGCAGAGCTAAAGGCTTTTTCGTTCCTCGCGCGGCGAGGCACGACGACTGGACGTCAAATTGTCAAAATTTTTCATCCAGTTTTGGGGTATTCTTTGAATCTGTGTAGGTAAGGGACGAAACTGCTATGGTCATTGGTCCCTAGACTGATAAACTTGTGAAATTAACTCATACTAAGGATAACACACAAACCCAAGCCTGAAGGGGGACTCAAATCTTCGGGAGCGGCAAGGCAAAGCGTGACATGGTGGGTCAGACCATGTGGCCATCTAAATGTGGCTTTTGGGATAGTTCCAGAAATTTCCAGGACCCGTACGTCTTTTATAAAATGTGCCATCTACATCACTTAAGTGGTTTTTAAACGTTAATGAGAAAAATCATATACAGGGTGAACCACCTAACACTTGCACCGCAAATATTGCAGAAAGTGCGATTATTGTGTGCTTTTCATAGGATGGATCGGTACTCAGCGGCTCGTATTTTTAGCCAACAAACTAATAAGAATGTTACCTTGAAAGTGTATCTTTTATGCAAACATACAATTTTTCAAATCGAACAATGGTTTTATGTCTCATGCACTGGAATTTTTGAGGCGGCCGCGGTGGCCGAGCAGTCTGCGGCGTGCCAGGCACGGACTGCACGGGTCGCGGATTCGAATCCCCCCTCGGGCATGAATGTTTGTGCCGTATTTAGTGTAAGCTACTTCATAAGTACTTTGTAAGTAGTTAAGTCCCATAAGCTCTACAAAATTCGAACATTCACAATTTTTTTCACCGGCTGTGTACAACTAATTTTGAAAGACATTTTTATCACATTTCGTTCGGCAGCTACAAACATTCAAAGTTTTGGTGGCGGAGGTTACGACAGCGTAGATGACTGACTGGTTGTCAGGAGACAGTGGGTCGTGTCCCAGGGGCTAGCCACTCGGCTAGTGAGCTACGCTATCGCAACCTCCGCCCCCGAAACTTTGAACGGTTGTAGCTGCCAAACTAAACGTGATAATTCTTTGTGCACAGGTGGTGTCAAAAATTCCAGTACATAATAGAAAAAACCGTTAATCCATTTAAAAACTGTATGTTTCCATAAAAAAATACACTTTATAAGTAATATTATAATGTAGAATGAAACTTTCACTCTGCAGCGGAATGTGCGCTGATATGAAACTTCCTGGCAGATTAAAATTGTGTGCCGGAACCGGGACTCGAACCTGGGACCTTTGCCTTTCGCGGGCAAGCGCACTACCAACTTTGCTATCCCGACACGACTCACGAAGCCGCCTCACAACTTTACTTCCGCCAGTACCTCGCCTCCTACTTTCCAAACTTCACAGAAGCTCTCCTGCGAACCATGCAAGACTAGCACTGCTGGAAGAAAGGATATGGTGGAGACGTGGCTTAGCCACAGCGTAAGGGATGTTTCCAGAATGAAACCTTCACTCTGTAGCGGAGTTTGCGCTGATATGAAACTTCCTGGCAGATTAAAATTGATAGTGCGCTTGTTGCCCGCGAAAGGCGAAGGTCCCAGGTTCGAGTCCCGGTTCCGGCACATAATTTTAATCTGCCAGGAAGTTTAATATTATAATCTGTTTGTTGGCTAAAAATACGAACCACTGACTACCAATCCCTTCTGTGAAAACCGCATGTCAATCGCACTTTTCGTTTCCGCAATATTAGCGGTGCAAGTGTTAGATGATTCACCCTGTATAATAGTACAGATGCAGAGACATTTGCGCTAAGACGTGACAGACCCTCGATAAGGCTGAACAGTCCATAAACGGGGTGAGCGGTTGTATCTCGCTGTTGCAACACATCTGCGCGCTTCGAGACGTAACTGCGGCCGCGGCTGGCTCCCGCCTCCGACGGCAGGGCCCAGGTTTGCGGGGGCGGCGGGGGCACGTGAGCGGTGCGCCCCCACGTTCCAGGAGTTTTGCGGCGCGTGATTTATTTAGGCAAACGTGCCCGCCGGGGCGCGCCAGCCGCATTAAAACGCTGTCAGAATCAGCGGCGATAGCGCGTGAATTACCGCCAGTTGGCCCAACTTGTCGGCCGGTAGTAGAGGGTGAAGGGGGACGGGGGGTGCGGGCCCAAGTCTTACGTGCCGACAGCCCGCCGGGGAACGTGTTCCACCCTCCCCCCAAACTCTCCCTCTTCCTACAGAACGGACGGACTTGCGAGCTCCTCTCTGAGAAGGAAGGTAGATTTCGGTTTAACGCACTGTTAACCCTTCTCATTCCTAGTGTTGTTCTTGGACAACAACGTATTAAATGTCTGTAATTCTATCGGACCAAACTGCGTGGTCATCAGTCCGTAGCTTACAATCTACTTAAACCTAGGTATACTAACCTAAGGACAAACACACACACCCATGCCCCAGGTAGGACTCGAACCTCCACGGCGAGCAACCGCGCGCTCCGCAGCGAGACGCTTTAGACCGCTCGGCTACTCCACCGCGGCAACAACGTATTAAAATGTACGTTTATGCTTCAGCGGCCATTGTCACTTTGAATAAAGTTCTTCAGGGTATTAGAACACATCATCATTGTGTATCCTCAACAGATATTTCACGTTATTATAGCCGCGGTGGTGTAGCCGAGCGGTCTGAGGTGCCTCGCTGCAGAGCGTGCGGTTGCTCGCCGTCGGAGGTTCGAGTCCTCCCTGAGGCATGGATGTGTGTGTGTGTGTGTGTTGTTTACCTTAGTTTAAATAGTTTGTAAGCGACGGACTGATGGCCACGCAGTTTTGTCCAATAGATTTACAAACATTTGAACATTTTGAACACATTATTATATCAAATTTTTATTAAGATGTGATTCAACAGCCGTAAGATGTTTGAGGAAATGCATACTGTAAACCATCAGCTGTTTATTATTTATCAATCTTCTACCGGTTTCGGTTATAAACCATCTTGACGGAAGAGAACTACACAGACTGATCAAACAGGTGCAGTATATGCCTCCTTATGCATAAGGAGGCATATAATGCACCTGTTTGATCAGTCTATGTAGTTCTCTTCCGTGAAGAGGCATTATATGCCTCCATATGCATAAGGAGGCATATAATGCACCTGTTTGATCAGTCTGTGTAGTTCTCTTCCGTGAAGAGGCATTATATGTCTCCATATGCATAAGGAGGCATATAATGCACCTGTTTGATCAGTCTGTGTAGTTCTCTTCCGTGAAGATGGTTTATAACCTAAACCGGTAGAAGATTGATAAATAATAAACAGCTGATGGTTTACAGTATGTATTTCCTCAGTTATTATATCGGACGCAAGCTCTCCCACAAATAGCGGTCAGACGAATACCCTGAAGGACGCCAAAACGTCGTTTGGTTGTACACGATGACGATGCAGTCTAATTACCTGAAGAACTTCATCGAAAACGCATTAAAAGTTGATTTATACCGTATTTTGTGCATCAGTCCTGAAAGTTTCATTTTTTTATGTACAATATGCTTCCAGTACGACATTTTCGCGCTTGGTAAGGCGTGTAGCCACTTCTAAGGCGTTAATCTGACCATCTTGGAGGTTGTGTTACGTTGCCGTCTGTACGTGGATGAGTGTGTGAGCGTGAGTGTAGTTCCTTTTATTTTATTCCAGCAGTGAATTGTCTTGTCTTTGGTGCTGTGGCGAAGATTATGCTAGCATTATTGATCTGGTAGTGTTAACTATCACCAAAATAACGTCCAAGTAACAAAATACCTCTATAAAAACGTCTGTGTTGTGCATGAAATACATGACAATCCAAAGAGAAATGGAAAAAATTGCTGCTGACATCACACTTCTCATACTCGCTGATCTACATGGCCCGACGAAATCTCTTCTGGAACCACTCGTCGAACAATCGGAACACCGTAACAGAATGGAACCACCTATGGCAGCAAGCAAATGTTCACAATGGACACCTCATTAAGACTGCTCAACTGTCTGTAAATCTATCGGACCAAACTGCGTGGTCATCAGTCCGTAACTTACAAACGACTTAAACCTAGGTAAACTAACCTACGGATACACACACCCATGCCCCAGGGAGAACTGGAACCTCCACGGCGAGCAACCGCGCACTCCGCAGCGAGTTGCTTTAGACCGCTCGGCTACTCCACCGCGGCACCTCATTAAGAGCCCGGCTGATCGTGTTCCTGGTTTCAACCTACCTCGAAGAACCTGGGTGGCATTAAACAGAATGAGAACCGGTGTTGGACGGTGCAACAAGCTGATGGCCAAGTGGGGCTACGTGGACGATCCTCACTGTGACTGCTGCGAAATGCAGACAATACCGCACATATTTTATTGTAAAATACATGGTTTTCGGGACGGTTCGCTGGAGGACCTGCATAGACTTACAGACACTGCCACTTCTTGGCTTTGTAATTTAAGAGTTTCTGTTTAGTCTTAAATTATTTTTACAAATTTATGTTCCCTTTAATTCTTAATTTATAAGCATTGTAATAAGTATAACTCATTTCATAATGAATAATGTTTTGTTAGATTTGTATGTTAATTTAGTTTCCCGTTTTAAATGTGTCTAGTACTGTAAGGCATGTGGCATATCGAACGCAAAGTAAATAAATAAAATGACATAAAAACAGTAGCTCTACGAAAAATTTTAAAACATAAAATTTGCTGTTTACTGCACTGTATTAATACGTAAAAAGCTGAATTTCAATTTTTCCAAAGCTGATTTCATAATCTGGGACCGATACGGTTAACAGCGGGGTTATTACAGTATAAGCTCGGATTCTTTTTGTTGAAGATGAGGAAAGAAACCGGTCGCCCTTTTAAAACCAACCTCATGAGGGTGTATTATTGATAAGGCGACGTTTGTACACGCCACCAGAAAAACGCCATAACCTTTGTCTCTTCTTCTCGCAAGCTTTTTGCTTATGCGAGTTGTTTTGTTTTGACAGTGCCTCTCCAAGCTTATCTTTTCTCCCACAACCTATCATTTCACACCTCCTCGCATTGAAGTTCGCATCTGCTAACACACGGTATATTCATCTTTGTCGTGGCCCTGCAATAGGCCATCGTCCTGACTCTGTTCATTTTAGGGCTCTTCTAATGAATCCTGGTCCCATTCTTTTATTGTGGCCGAAAGATCTCAGCCTCATACACTTCACAATTTCTTTAGGTGCTTCATCTGAAACGTGCTCCATATTATTTCATTTCTTTTGCTGTTCATTTTCGTGTTACCAAGCATCAATCGCATAAAGTGAATTTCTGTTGTTTGTATCCTGCATATATAGTTCTTTGTCCAAGTCCAACATTCTCATTTTCAGTCTAGAATAGTTTTGACAGGTAATAACACTCATATTTCATGACTTTTGTTTTAGCGGGTTGGTGCTAGTTTCTAATCATGTCTGATAAACAATAATAAGTCTCGTACACTTTTCTATTCTTTCTAAAAGTTACTCCTTGTTGTCGCATTCCTTGGTTAAATTCCTTCGTACTACTTCTCCTTGTAAAAATATCTTTCTGTTTTCCTCATTGATTTTCTTTACTTCACTTTTGTTAAGCTTTTTTGCAGAACTGCTTCTTCAATTTGTACAACATATACAGTTCCTCTAATTTCTTTTCAGTTTCTTTCCAAAGAATCGTATCATCTGTACGTGCTATGCTTTTCATAACGTCTGCTTGCACCCTTGGCGTGCTTTACGTATTACCTTGTCCATACAGTAAAATGACTGGTGACAGCACACTTCCATACCGTACCATCCTGTCCTGCAACTTTACTACCATATGAAATGTATTACAGACAATTTAATACTATTTCTTGGGCGTTGGAGATGCACAATCTTTTCTGATTGATAAATTCTAAGCATCTGAATGAATTAATCAGTTTGGAAAACATTGTTTCCTTGTTTGGAATGATAAAAATAACAGTCCAGTTCGCAAAATTATTTTTACAATTTATTAACATAGGTATATTAATAAACTGTAAAAATAATTTTGCAAACTGGACTGTTATTTTTATCATCTGAATAAATACTTTCAAAGTTTCCTTGAGAATCCGCAATAATTTAGAAGCCTCAATATACAATCCGCAAGGGAATAGCCTTGCGTTCAAAGTAGCCTTGCTGTGGAGTACTAGGCTGATTAGCGTTGGAGGTACGAGTCCTCCCAAGGGCATCGTTGTGTGTGTGTGTGTGTGTGTGTGTGTGTGTGTGTAACACTAGTGAACCGTCCAACTAACGTGAGTACGATTCCAAAATTGCGCAGCCTAGTACCTGTACCCTCATAATCTGCAATAACAGCAATACACAAAACCGAGGTTGTAAATACACTGAAATGAAGTTGTTCACAATAATCACTCTTTCAAATAACAGCTGTTCATACTGTTGCAGATGACATACAGTTCCCCGAAGAAAAAAGGCAACAAACATTGTGGAGTGTACAATTGCATAGTGATATAAAGGTATTAAATTGAATGTTTACATAATGATGCAGCGAAAAAAGTGTATAACTTAGAATGCACTAATTTTCACAGTTTTGCAGCTATGTTATTTTTGCATTCTTTTGGAATAGGTACAAAACCCACTGATGACGGCGGGATTTACGCTAAAACTAGTGTGGATATGTAAATAAACAAGTGTTTTTTATCAAGGCAGATCCACAACCCACATTTATTCTACTGTACTTCTGCCAATCAGATTTGAGACTTTTGATCGGTATTCTTCAAATATGAAGTCTAATTATGTATAATTTTGTGATATGAAGTATTTAGAAATTTCTGTAGGTTAGTTTCAATAGTTAAAGGACGTTAAAATTGTAGTCTTTGAAGTTTAGGTTTGAAATGTAGCATGTATACAATTATTAGCTTTAAATGCAAGTCTCTTTTCAAGCCGGTAGTCAGTTTTAAGTCTCTATTGCGTTAGGGTGAAAATCATGGAAATTGCTGTAAAGAAAGAGTTTAAGGTTACGGCATTATCTTGTAGCTCCATGAGACATGCGTTGCTGCTCAATCTGCTACACAGCGTCGTAGTAAGGGTATTGTTGGTTCTGAAATTAATTCTCACACAGACTTGAGTAAAACGTCGGATGGCGAACTGTGATCCGTAAGTTAAAGTCAAACACTGTCAGGCCTGGAAAACAGAGTTAAAAACGTGTACAATCTGTGCGACACCTTCCTTGGGAGAAATTAAGCATTTGACCGTGTCGTAGGTTCGTGCTCTTCCAACCTGATGGATGCCTCGCTGTTGCAACATTTGCACCTGTAACTTTAAATACACATCTTCACTGACTTTGGAGAATGTTGTTCACACACTTACTTTACATTAAATTTTTGATATTATTGAGTCGTCTTGTGGTTGTTGTGGTCTTCAGTCCGGAGACTGGTTTAATGCAGCTCTCCACCCTACCCTATCCTGAGCAAGTCCCTTCATCTCCTTATAAGAACTGCATCACTCATACATCTGAATCTGCTTACTATTTTCGTCCCTTCGTCTTCCTCTGCAATTTTCCAAACAAATGTTCAAATGTTTCTAATTCTTATAGGACCAACTACGTAGGTCATGTCCCTAGACTTAAAAACTACTTAAACTAAGTGATGCTATTTTCCCGCCACACACTTCCTTCCAATGTTAAATTTCCGACTCCTTATTGTTTAAGAATATGTCCAAACAATAGAGCCATTCTTTTAGTCAAGGTATGCCAAAAATTCCTTTTATCCCCAAATCTATTGAATACCTCTTCATTAGTTACGTGATTCACCCACTTAATCTTCAGCAATTCGTCTGAAGCATCACATTTCAAATGCCTTCATCCTCTTCCTGTCGACACTATTTATCGTCCAAGAATCATTCACTCCACACAAATGCCGCCAGAAAAGACTTCCTTACACTTAATATTCGATGTTAACAAATTTCCCTTTCAAAAACACTTTTCTTCCCATTGCCATTCTGCGTTTTATATCCTCTGTACTGTGACCGTCCTTTGTTATTTTGCTAACCATTTTAGTAACTCCTATCACATTTATTGTTTCATTACCTAATCTAATTCCTTCAGAATCACCCGATGTTCTAAGGATGCATTCCATTAACCTTCTTTTGCTCTTCTTAATGTACAGCTTATATGCTGCTTTCAACACACTGTATATTCCGTTCAATTGCCGTTCCAGGTCCTTTGTTGAATCTGACGGAATTACAATGTCATCGGCAACACGCAATGTTTTTATTTCTTCACCCTGAATTCTTATTCCTTCTCCTTATTTCTCTTTGCTTTCGTTCACAGCTTGCTCAATGTACAAATTGAATAACATTCTAGAAAGGCTACAACCCTGCCTTACTTCCTTCCCGACCACTGCGTCACATTCATACCCTTCTTCTGTAAAAACAGCTGATTGGTTAATGTACAAGTTGTAAATAACCTTCCGTACCCTATATTTTCCCCCTGCTGACGTCAGAATTTGAAACACTGTATTCCAATAAACATTGTAAAATGCTTTTTCCAAATCTATAAAAGCCAGAAACGTAGGTTTGCTCTTCTTCAATCTATCTTATAATAATAATAATAATAATAATAATAATAATAATAATAATAATAATAAATAGAACATAAAAATTTAAAAAAGTAAAATTGAGTCCTCCCCCAAGACCGGAGGCCCGGGGCGGTCCGCCCCTCTCTGCTCCACTTAGTCCGCCACTGCCCTGAGGTCAGCATTTATCTGCCTTTCCCTCCATCTGTAAATAATTCGTGTCAAAATTTTGCAACCATGACTTATTAAAGTTTCCATAAGATTACAATTCTTCGTTAGATAAGATGGCTTTTCTAAATCATTCTTGTACAGATCTCTATCGTTTAAATGCTGTAATGATCAAACCCACGACACAAGAATAGGCATAAGTAATACAGTTTTTAGTTTCATTGTGCCTCTTTGCTGCTATCCAGGAGAACGAATAAAATCATGGAAGTTGCAAAGTATATTGAGTGCTTTGTATGAAATGAAATATTTGTTGGAATTAAATAAAGGAAAATGGAAAATTACGGAATAACAGAGATGTGGAGCGACATTAAGGGATTCAAGAACTACCTCATAGTAGATATACTACTCCACTCTCGATTGGCCTGGCGCAGCAACAGTAAATCCATTTTTGTAATAATAACAGTCCCGTTGCAAAGTAATACTGATTATTACCGCGTTTCGCGCTTTTGTCGCGTCATGAGGGTACTAACGATCAGCAAGGTGGCATTCCTCAGTAAAATACACGATGGTAAACATCATTAGTCATAAATAAAACTTAAGGGCTTGGGCATTACCCGCTGATCAAACGTCAACATGAAAGGAAATCCACATAAACAGCACTGCAGTGGATAGGTCCGCGTTCAAATTTGAAACACATTACATGCATGTTTACCATCGTGTATTTTACTAAGGAATGCCATCTTGCTGGTAGTTAGTATTCTGATGACGTGCCAAAAGCCCGAAACGCGTTAATAAACAGTATTAATTTGCAACAGAGACTGTTATTATTACAAAAAAACTACCTCATCATCATCATCATCATTAGAGACTAATTATGCCTTTCAGCGTTCAGTCTAGAGCATCGTACCTCTAATAAAATTCCTCCATGGTCCCTTATTCAATGCTAACATTGATGCCTCGTCTGACGTTATGCATTTTACTTCAAAATCATTCCGCACCGAATCTAAGTACTTTCTTCTTGGTATACCTCGACTCCTCTTACCCTCCACTGACGAGCTCATGAGTCTCTTAGGTAACCTTGCTTCTCCCAAGCGTGTAACATGACCGCACCATCTCAGTCTGTTCGCTCTAACTGCTTCATCTATGATGTTCATTCCCAGCTTTTCTTTGATTTCCTCATTATGAACACCCTCCTGCCATTGTTCAAATCTATTAGTATCTGCAATCATTCTTGATACTTTCATACCTGTAACCTCTATCTTATGAATAAGGTAACGTGTATCCACCCAATTTTCACTCCCATACAACAAAGTTGGTCGAAAGATAGAGCGGTGCACTGCTAATTTAGTCTTGATACTTACTTCCTTCTTGCAGAAGAGAATAGATCTTAGCTGAGCACTCACTGCATTAGCTTTGCTGCACCTCGATTCCAGTTCTTTCGCTATGTTGCCATCCTGTAAGAAAATACATCCCAGGTATTTGAAACTGTCTACCTGTTCTAACTTTGTTCCTCCTATTTTGCACTCAATCTGTTTGAATCTGTTTCCCACAGACATTACTTTCGTTTTGGAGAGGATGTTCTTCATATCATAATCCTTGCACCTCATAGTATTTTTTTTTTTTCGACCGCAACTCATGATATTTCCGGAACTTCATTAAAATCTTTAATCGCATGACGAGTAAAAGAGCTGTGGTAACAACACATGTGGAACTGTCTTAGATTTCTGGATACAATATTTCATTTTAAAATTGCATTACAGCATCATTGGTCCGTAAGTTTAATGAAGTGAAGTACGGCATGCGGGCCCCTGGTATAGAACGGAAATACGCGCCGTGCGATGGTGACCTTGAGCTGGTGCTGCTGCGCGGCAGGCAGTTCGGTGGCCCAGTTGAGGGGTAGCGGTAATCGCTGGGGCCGAGCGCAGCGCCGCACCTGCAGGCCGCTTATTGGTTTTCCATTAGCGGCGCCACTTCGACTGGCAGCCGGCCGTCTGTTTGTTCCCGATCGCTTAACTGCCGCGCCACCCCCCACCCCTCCAACCCCCGCACCACTCCTCAGGCCATCCCACTTGTTTGCTACCATCTGTGTCCGCGTCTCTTGGAACACTACCTTCTCCCGCCAATGTTACAATCACTTTAAGTACTTACAGCAGTGTGGTATGAAGACAGATATCCACTACTGGAAACTGGGTGAAGTGGATGTTATTTGTAGTTTATTTTGTTACAGTAGAACCCCTCTAATCCGACCTTGGATGGTCCGTCACTCCGGTTAGTCCGACCATGCTCAGGATTCGCGAGCCTGTACCGACTTGTCACAGGAGGTCTGTCGGGCCATTGTTGCGGTGTCTACAGGGCCGTCTTACGCTCTGCCCCTGGGCACTCAGTGTTTTGGGCCCTTAAAAGAAACTAAATGAATGCTTCTGAATAGTGTACACTTATTTCACTTTTTAGTGACTTAATTGGTTAGAATATTACTATGTTCCGCCATGTTATAAATGAAACAGGCTGCCACAGGGTCTACTGCAACAGTGTCGCCGTGTATTCTTTAGCTAAGGCCCGCAAAACTAACTACGATTCTGCATGCAGACAGCAAACCACGTCACTTGCCATACCATATATGACACGTTTCGAGACAATTTCTGGGTCTTTATAATGAACTAGCTGTAAACCCGGCGTTCCCCACGTGTTTATTTATCCTACATTCTCGTAGTTCAAAACCCCTTCCCCCCTCTCTCTGCATCTACTTCTTTCTTTCTCATCTCTCTGTTCGTTTCCACCTTTCCTTCTTTTGCCAAAGTTTTCTACAAGGTATCACCTTACATGTACCATGCAAACATTTATGTACCGAGTGATCTTCCTCTTGGTTTAAAGGTCATGGGTGCAAAAAATCATAAAGATTGGAGCAAAACTATACATTTTGTAAGTACCCTCCACCATGCACCGAACGAAATTTTATACAGACATTGAAATTCCTCTTCTTATTAAGGTAATGTGTGCAACATTTCATCACTATCGGAACAAAACTATAGATTTTAATGCAATAGAAACGCAGGGTCACATTGAAAAAACGCAATTTGTTGTTCTCAAATATTCCAGTCCTATTTCATACAATCCTTGTTCTGAGAATAACAAAAACAAAAAAATGTATCTGTGAAATCGGTCGAGTCGTTCTCAAGTTATGGCGCGACAAAGGTATTTACGGATTCATTCTTATGTTGCAAAGTACCCTTCTCCATGCACCGTTTGAAACTTAAGGTAGACGGTGACCTTCCTCTTGTTTTCAAGGTCAAGCGTGCGAAATTTCGTGAATATCGGGTTGAAACTGTAGATTTCTTGAGTCTGTAGGAGAAGTATGCTCCGCCATGCACCTATCACATAATAGTTTCTTAGCTGACTTTTTCTACCTATAAACTACATTCGTTCAAATTTGAGATTCAAGAGGAAAGTAGTTTCAATATTTCGTGTTCAGTGAGTAAGTGAGTGAGTGTCATTTCGCTTTTATATAGATAGAGATTAAGAAAACAGATTGCTTAATTTCGGATTCAAGAGAATTAAGGGAGATTTGCAGACGAAAATAAATAGTAACATTCAAATCTGTAAATTCAACTTTATATGATACAACGTCAGGCCTGATGTGACACTTTTACGGCATCTACAGCGAAACGTGTTATGAGCGGTAGACTTCTTTTCGTATCATCATTTTATGTGTTTGTGTGTGTGTGTGTGGGGGGGGGGGGGGGGTTAAAAAAGGCTTCATAAACGTCCGAAATTACATGAAAACTTTGTTGCAGGTTTGTAACTACTCCCATTTTCCAATAATTGACTCATAAATCTGGGTATTCTCAGGTGGTGGTCGCTCATTATTTATGACGTCATATCTCCTGAACTACATGTCGTGCTCCTTTGTGTTTGGGTCAGGAACTTTCGTGGGCGTACGGCGAACAGATCACCAAAGTTTCGGTGCAATGGAATAAATAGTTTATGTACACATAGAGGACATACAGACAAACATTTATTTTTTATATATACAATGAATAAGTGCTACAAAAGTTCACTTAAAAAACTCATTGCGTATGAGAAAGGGATGAGTTTCTCGGGGCCCCATCAAGGTGGGGGCCCTTGGCCTGTGCCCCTTGTGCCCCTATTTTAGAGACGGTAGTGGGTGTCTATCGCTGTGCATATTGTTATGCTGTACGTTATTGTGCAGTTTTACCCCTTGTTGGGATTAAAAAAACGTCATTGTTTTCTTTATTCTGTGTTCTCTACAATTTTTATTACATTCATTGTGTATACAGTTCTCTGTTTTTAAACATGTCTGGATTCAAACGTAAATACGTAATTCTCTCACTAAATGAAAATTAGCAGTGGTACAAAGACTGGACAAAGAAGAATCCTCCAAAATATTGCAAAGGCACTGAATGTCGGTCTTACGACAATTAAATACTGGAGGAAGAATCGGAAAGACATCGAATCCTATACAGTTGCGACTGATGGTGTAAATCTCTGAAGAATCGCAAAACATTAAAAATGCCTAAACTTGAACTGCTTGATAAAGCATTGTGGATGTGATTTTGTCAAGAAAGAAGGCAAGGAACTCCAATACTACGGTAGTTTATTTCTTTGTAAAAACATTTTTTATGTAAACAGTGTTATAAACTTTTTTGGTGTATATGTTATTAAGTACAGTACTGTAATTTGTTTGTCTTTTTTCCTTTTAAAACCAATGCATATTTTACTGTGTGTAGACGTTTTTTTAGTTAATATACTGTTAACACTGTGTAAAAAACATCTTTTTATATTACTGTAGACGTCTTTTATTTCTTAAATCATTTAACTTTTTGTCCAAAATTTATTTTATAATTTTTTTCAATAAATATTAGATTTTTTGGATAATCCGACCTATATCTCGTTCCAACCATGCTCCCGATCCCGAAGGTGACAGTTTAGAGGGGTTCTACTGTAAATGAATAGCTGGTACCTGGCGCGTTGCTGCCGCAGAAGAAATAATTGTGCAAAAAACTTATGGAATTTGAAAGTGCTAGCTGGTTAAAAGACAAAGTTTTATCGCAATCAGATGAATGTTTTGTCAGCGCACCAAGTACGAACAAACGAACAAATGTGTTTGAGATTCCCAATCTTCCATTAGTTCATCCCTTCTCTCTGTTCACCTGCTCCTCCCCCGTCTCCTCCTGTCCCTTTTTCTATCCATTTCCTCCTCCATCTCCCCCTATCTGTCACCATTTTATTTCTCTCATTCTCCCCTCTCTATGTCTGTCTCCTTCTCTACCCTCTTTGTCCGTCTCCAACCTCCCCTTTCTGCCCGTCTCCTCCTCCACTTACTCCCTCCTATATATTAAAAAATACATATATGTGCCAAGTTTCATGGTGACTGGTCAAACTGTGTCATAGCAGCAAGGTACCCTCCGCCATGCTACATTGACTATCTTGCCGATTATAAAAATATCCTTAATGAAAACATACATTTATGAACTCACTTTCGTGGTGACCAGTCAAAAAAATTTGGAAGTTTGTTCTAACCTACCCTCCGACGTGCACCGACGATGACTTACGAAATATACCCAATTTTTAATTCGGCATATAAGCTACCTTCATTCAATTTCATACAGCAGTTTCAGCGCGAATAGAAGCTAACGTGTTAACACATTCTAATTAATAACAACAATTTCGGAACAGACGCCACATGTATATATATAATATGCCGGTGACGGGCAATGACCGTATCGTTAGTGGGGAGGAGTGGGCAAGTTTGAAGCCCTTACTCTTACGGGAATTAGTTTCATAACTGCGAGTATGAGTACTGTGGGCAAGGCGAAGCACGGAATTTGTAACTGACGGGAGGCGTGCTTAGGTAGTCCTTGCAGGTGCGGTGATCACTGTGTCCCCAGTGGTGTAGGTGTCAGCACAACTGCCTAGAAAGCAGGAGACCCGGGTTCGAATCCCGGCTGGGTACACATTTTAAGCTTTGCCCATTCGCAGTTGATGTCATATATTCTGTGAATATCAAATAATAACAACTGCAGGATCAAAAGTGATTTCTGTTCTTTCGGAACAGACGCCACATGTATATACATTCTAAGGTACTCCCCACCGAGCACCATACGATGACTTCCTAAAGGGAGCTCATGCGCTAATTCAGTGTATAAGCTACGCGCATTCCAAATGTCGTTCTAATCCGTCCAGCTGTTGATGCGTGAAGAGAAACAAATGTATTAACACATTGTAAGGTACGCACCTCCACGCACCGTACGGTGGCTTACGAACGGTAACCCACATATTAGCGCATGGTATAAGCTATCTCAATTCCAAATTTCATTCAAATCTCTCCAACAATTTCAGCATAAATTGTAAGGTGCCCTCCGCCACGCACCATACGGTGGTTTACGAAAGGTATCCCACGTATTATTCAGGTTATGAGCTACGTCTGTTCCAAATTTCGTTCCTATCTGCCAAGTCATTTCAGCGTGAAGGCGTAAGAAAAGAATTAATTAATTTATTGTAAAGCACCTTCCGCCATGTAACACACGAAGATAATGTCAGTACGCCTATAACCTTCGCGCGAGTGCAGCCAATGAGTCGACAAGTTTTACCGCTGTCGTATGTACGGTATGGCCTTGCATAAAATACGAACGAAACTACAAACAAGCAAATATTCATATTTATATGTAGGATGTCTTTTCTATATTCGTCGAGTGCTACTAAACATCGAAACATGCTCTCCTTTTTTATATGAAATGATAAGCATTTTTTATGTAGTATTGGGAAGACTCTGGAAATACTAAACATAAATAATTTACCAGACAAACATGTCTGATGTAGTATGATGCTCAGTTATACATTGACATCTACAGCTATTTACATGCTACGCAACCCGACATATGATGCTTGGTGGCGGTACATTGTGCCACTCTTAGTCGCTTCCGTTTTTTTTCCATTCCTAAAATAGGAGGAAAAACCGACTGTCTGTAACCCTCTGTAGATTCCCATTTCTCTGGTTCTATATTTATGATCTTTTCGTGAAACGTACGTTGGCAACAACATAGTCGTTCTGCAAACACCTTCAATTCTGACCCTCAAATCTCCCTCAGTGTTTTTCTAAACCGCAGTCTCCTTCCTTTCAGCGGTTCCCATTTCAGTTTCCGAAGCACCTCTGTAAAATTCGCTTCTTGATCGAAGTTAGGACTAACCAGCAGTCAGCCTGAAGTAGCTAAAAAGGCGAAGAAGCAAATAAAATAGTGGTATTGTGAGAATACCACTGTGGATGAAAGGGATAAACTCGTATGGAGGGGATCCAAATCATTTGAGCAATAATCAAGGACATTTAAGACATTTAAATTACGATTATAGTCAAGAATTCTACAGAAAACTGACGTTATTAATATTGTTCTCTATCTATGCGGGTTCGTTGATTTACCTGACTCATAAAGAAAAGTCACTTGCGCTTTCTTCCAGACACTTGAGGCTATTCCCTGTACAAAAGTTTCGCCATAAATCCAAGCAAAGTAAGTGGCCAGCTCTGCAGAGTTTCGTTTGGTGTTACCTGTGGACCTCGCGACTTATTTGTTTTCAGTGTCTCAGTTACCTCTCTGCACCAGGGCGTACTACATCGCTCAATCGGCAGACTGTTCGTAAGTTAAACAACGGTACGTCTTTATGATCTTCCTACATGATCGATTTTTTAAATGTGAAATTTAAAATTTCTGCTTTAATTTGTTGTCTTCCACTACCATCACTGAATGATCAGACTAGATAGAGCCTTTGGATCCGGTTATTGATTTTATAGAGTAGAAAATACGAAATACATGGAATGTAAAAGAATTCTTCCGAACGTTTGCTCAGCAAAAAAGGCATAAGTTAAATTAATATTTTGCACTATGTTGCATTGGATATATTTAGCATAAAAGGAAGTGAGAGAATGATTACTTCAGACAGGATCATTGTCAATTGTAAAGCCAGTGCACTTTATAAACTTAACCTTCGGACGGTTTATCAATTTGGGAGGATACGACGTATCAGCGAAAAGAGAGATAGATGCAACAGTCCTACATTCTGTCGATCACCTCAACCTAATCACGATCTGTCTTCTTCTCCTTCTCCTCCCACTGATCATTCTTCGTGACTGTCAGTCTCAATCCCTTCGTCATCCACTTTCTGATCGACCCTATTTCCTACGTCCCCCCTCTAGGTGTACTTGAGGTCCTCTCACTTTTACCCTTTCATCTTCTCGGATTTTTTGTTTCTTTAATCAGTACGTGTGATCCCTATTGTGAACATTCAGTATGTCACATACATTGCACGTTTACGTCTGCTTTTCCGATGGTTCAGTTGTATAACTCCAAAGTGCTGTAATACTGCGCTCTTTAACCTAACCACGTGTTGGAGTTTAAAGTTTCATTCGCGTTGTAATATTACGGGGAGGTAATTTGGCAGGTCAGGCAGGCACATGTAAGTACTTATATTGATAACAGACTCAAAAAAGAAGGTTGAATCTGACCTTAAAGGTTAGCAGCGGTGGTAATTTGGAATAAAAGCAACACCTGAGCACAATATTACATAAAGAAACTGACAGATTCTGTTGTTACCTTCCACATCGGAATATTTGCATCAAGTTGACTGGATCGTAGCAGACGAGGCTGTAAAACTCTTACTGCATTGTGCAAAGTGATGCTTGGTTTGCTTAGAGCGGATTGTGCTAACTGAATTACCGTGAAAATATATTAAGTTAGTTTTAGTTACAGAGGCTGATTAAATCGATCGGACTTCAATTAATTCCGATGTTTTTCTTATAATCATTAAAATAAGTCATTCATGAAGGTTACACAGAATGAATTATAGAAGTTTCTAGCAAATTGAATATTCAAGTCCAACAATGGCTCTAGGCATCATGTTACATAACCAAGATTACTGCTAGAAAAGTAGAATTATTAAAAACTGGGTCATTGTAAACAAGTAAAGGACTTCAACTTAACTGTTTATATTTTCAACATATGTCACAGAGAAAAGGATCACTCACACACACACTTACAAATGGCAGTGAAGAAATCCCTGATGTGCGTCTGTTCTCATCGAGCGATAAAAGATGTTAGACGAAGTGCACAACCGGGTTCTGGGCAGCTCGTAAAACGTAGATGGACATCAAAAAATAGTGAAGAGCGTAATTAGCTGCCAGAGAAAGCTGTGGTCAGCAACAAGCGTCGCAGATATATTTTTTACTGAATGAAACTTTCAATGTAATACTACAAAGCATGTACATTCTGTGATAATCAGTTGTGTAGATTGATGCGAAATTTGCTCTGCAGTAACTTTCATTATGACGAATGAAGTCTCCGACCGACTGTTATCAATGATGAACTTCATGCAAGAAGTATCCCACACTATCGTTGTTTCGCCATTTATGAGTTTCCAAATATATGAGGATTTCAAGGAAGGCCTCAGCAGGTGGCTACACTCACAGGCAAGAAAAGCCTGTGAAGCAGTATGACAAACCTTAGGAAAATTGATATGATGTTAAAATGTAGACAAAAGTTTGTGTAATAAAACCTTTATGCCATATATGCTCATTTTATGGAGATGCACCCCTACGCATTGCTCTCACCATTATTTCAATAATCGGACAGACATGTAATGAACGTAAAGCAATTCGCGACGACTTATTTATGCTTATTTATGCTGTGTTGCATGATATTTGCAAGTCGATATCAATAAACGCACGGCATTCTTGTGGCAACTTGTGGCGAGCACCCAATACATCATTGACTATGGGTAGCTATCTGGAACTCGGCATCTCCTTGGTAAAGACTTCCCTGACGTTACCAGGTACCAGCTAACTCAAATGAGGGGGGGGGGGGGCGGATGAGGGGAGACATAAGACAATTATTACGTATATATTCTAACTCGTTAAGCAGTTTTATTTTTTCACTCTACCCTTTTACAGTTAATGTTAGCACAGTTGGTAGCACCACATCAGGGTTGAAAACAAATTTGAAGTTAGGAATTCGTAAAAAAAAAATTATGTACACAAAAGGCAGGAGATCCATACAGGGCAGAAAATGTTGGCAAGGGGTCTACGAGACAAAAGAAATTGGGAACCTCTGGGTTAGCTGCTCAAACCATTTATAGGGGACGATTCACGGATAGAACTCAGCCGAACCGCTAAAATATTCGAGCGTCTTCACCGGGACTGATGCACGATGCCTGGAACCGGCATTGAACCGTATCTCAGAACTACTGCGGTGGAATAAACCATACTAAGCAGAGTACAGGATAATCCCTTCGAAACGTTCGAGACTTTTAAGGCACTCGTTAGGTATGTACCATCAATGTGTTTTCACTAATTTTCGTGGAGGCGGGATGCATCATTATCACTGTTTCGAGCACCACCTATGAAATTACATGCCTTTTACCCCTGACCTTTTCAGTATTCTTGAATATCTAAAACTGCCATTTACAAATGACTTCAGGTACACGAATATTCCACTCACTTCACCACAATAATAACTTCCATAATAAAAGCATTACGATGAAATATCAGCAAAGTTAATTAAAGCGTATACTAGTGAGTTAGCACAATTTCATGTTATTTATGTAACCAGTGCATTAAATCTGGAACATTTCGCGATTGGTTAAAATATGCAGATATTAAACCTCTATTCAAGAAAGGGGTTAAAAAGAGATACCGGGTACCATCAAACTACGGACCGATTTCACGTTTGCCAGCATTCTTGAAAATTGTAGAAATGGTAATGTACAAGCAGCTTTTCAACCACCTGTCCGCAAATAACATATTGATACAGATCATAGTTAGGATTTTTGGAAGTTTCCGATATAGACAGAGCTATCGAAATGATTCACGGGTAAACTGCGGGGTTTCAGTGTCCGTTGGAACCAAAGACATAAAGAGCGAAAAATTTAATCTTTGAAAATGGTTTTATTGAAGCATTGCTGCTTGAGGGTTGATAATGATAAAAGGGTGGATATATTGGATATAAAATTCTACGTGTGTGTGTGTGTGTGTGTTAATATTTCGCTCTGCAGCGAAAACTACAGAACGCAAATGAATGATCTGATTGTTATCAGAAGTCTCCCATCGTACACCATATCAGTTCCATGCCGATGGCTATAAGGGGGTGGAAGATATGGTGGTTGAAAGTCGTCAAATTATAAAAAAATTCGGACTGAAGGCCAGCGATGACGTTTGCGACTAAATTACATCTAAACCTCATTTAAGTAACGATTTTGTTAGGTACATCAGCCGGAAAAGATGTAGCATCCCTTTAATACCTTCAGATATTCCGTTTCACTTCAAAAGACTTCTGTTTCCAGTTCGTCTAGCTTTTCCCATGACAATTAACAAAGCTCAAGGACAACCATTAAACGTCGCAGGAATACGTTTACAATCCTCATGTTTTTCACATGGTCAATTATACGTCGCTTGCTCAAGGGTGGGCAACCCAAAAAATCTCTACATTTACACTACAAATAACGTAGTTCATCAGATTGCCCTACAATAAAATTAACATAAATTTGGACACTACTCTCACCATATGCGTTGAGATATTGCAACACAGGCTGTAAGAAATAGTGTATGTATTATTTATTGTAAATCATTAAACACTTCATATAATTTTATTTTTTTTATTTGAATGTTGATTAGAACTATTTATTTCTAAAGAAGGTAATGTATTTAATTTCATCCTTCATAACCAGTTTCATAGCACTCTACTGAAAGATAGATAAGCTATCATAATCAACCAACACGCGAGCGCAGCCGCGGGTTTTAGTCTAATATATAAAAATGAATGTTTGTGTGTTTGCGTTTTATGCACGGCCGTACCGTTCAACCGATTGTGATGAAAGTTCGTCAACATACTGCTTGCAATTTCGCGATGGTCATAGGCACCAGTAAACGACTGTACGACCAATGGTATAGGAGATATGACGTAATAAACAATGAAATGCGCGGAAAAGTGCATCATGCGACATCTATTTCTAAACCAATGTACCGATTTCAACCACATTTGGTACACATATTCCTTCCATGAGGTACCGATTGACATAAGGATAAGAACTGATTATGACATTTAGTTCAAGAGATATGACGCCATAAACAATTATATTGTTGAAAACCTGTGGCATAATGCGACATGCGAATGAGGACACTATATTAATCCTAATCCTAATTAATCTCCATGGCATTTTGGACACTTGACCTTCAAAATAAGGGGAAGGTCACTGTGACATAATACTTTTAATAGTGCATGACGGAGGATACTTAACATATGCTCTTTGTCATATTGTACAGTTGTATTCCAATCCTGATGAAATTCTTAAATATGATTGAACAATTCAGTTTATCAGTTCAATATTAATATATAAAGATTACCTACAATTATTTCAATTAATTAACGTGACCAAACAGTTAATTTTCAGATTTCGGCGAAGTTTCGTATGAAAGAAAATTTCTGATTATTCTAGCAGCTCTATCTGTAAGTTATGTTACATTTTTCAGAGTGATAATCATCAAAGAAACATTTAAAACATAAATATTATTCACGCCATGTGAAGTTTATGTAAGCAATTTAAAGTAAGGTTTTTTGTTTGTTTTGTTTCTTTTCAGTGGAAAGCATATTTCATTCTGACTTTCAAATGAAGTAGTTTTGGCTGTCAGCATTGATGCATACCAAGCGTACCGAATCTATTGGGTGTAAACCACCAGCAGAAGAAATTTGTTGTTACCAACGTATGGTTTTAATGCTAATTTGAAAATAAATGTAATATATAAAAATTAATATTCGTCTTATTGTTCGAATTTTATGCTTGGCCATATCGTACATTGATTGTGATAAAATTTAGTCAACTCATTGCTTGCAACGTTCGAAGGTTATAGGCATACTAAAATTAACTTCGTATGATGTATCGCGGAGGGTGCTTTACCTTCAGTTAATTCGTTTCTTCCTTTTTTTTTTTAACAGCTAGCGGTTATTACAGTGACAACATTACAATAGAATTGAGATTCTTACAATGTATAGCACAATATTAATAAGTATCTTACATCATACAGCCTTAGAATAGAAGTAGAAAAATCATATATACAAGATATAAAACAATACATATTTAACAGTACGAGTGACATTTGTAATATAACAAAAGTGCAAACAGCATAGGACCATATGAGAGGTGCAAAGATAAATAAAAGTCAAAATATAATATAAAATCACTTATGCAGTTTCACGCTGTGCATGTTCAAGGTAAACACTCTAGCTCTAAAATTAGAGCTGAATTCGTTTCTTACGCCTTCACGATGAAATTCCTGGACGGATATGACTGAAATTTGGAACAGAGGTCGCTTATTCCCTGATTAATACATAGGCTACCTTTCGTAAGCCACTGTGTGATGCGTGGCGAGGGTATCTTACTATGTGGTAATGTTTGATACTCCTTTATACTGAAAGGGATGGACAGATTTGAATGAAATTTGGAATGGAGATAGCTTATACCCTGCATCCATCATGAGCTACCTTCGGTAATCCACTATACGGTGCGTGGCGAAGGGTACCTTACAATGTGTTAATAGGTTTGTTTCTCTTCACGCTGAAACAACTGAACGGATTTGAATGTCATTTTGGATGGAGATAGCTTATACCCTGAAGTAAAGCATGAGCTTACTCTAGGAGGCCCCGTGCGGTGCATGACGGAGAGTACCTTACAGCGGGTTAACACGTGTTTTACACAGTGAATCGGCTGGACGGAACTGAAGAGATGTGGAATGAAGATATACCCTGAATTAATACATGCGCTATATTTCGTGAATCTCCGTAAGTGCATGGCGGAGGGTACGTTACAACGATTAACTGACCACCATGAAAGTCAGGACATTTTCATGAAGGAGATTTTTATAATCTGCAAGCAAGGAAATTTAACATGGCAGAGGGTACTTTGCGACTTTGATACCATTTGAATAGTTACTATGAAATTTGAGGCATTATTTATGTTTTGATATATAGGAGGGAGAAGAGTAGGTGGAGGAGGAGACGTACAGAAAGGGGAGGGAGGAGACGGACAGAGAGAGGAGAGCGGAGGAGGTTAAAAGAAGGGCAGATGCTGACAGACAGGTGAAAGTAGATGAACAAAGGGAGGGGGACGAGGAAATATACAGAGAAAGGGACAGGAGGACCAACTAACACTTTAAAATTTCAAATATTATGTGGACGTATTGTTTCTTCAGCGGTAGAATCGTGCCGGGTAGCAGCTAGTTACATGAAAAATTACAATTTAGAATACTAGAATTCAATTCGAATTCGATGGTGTCATGGGCAAAACTGCAAAATGGTTCAATTTATGCCTCACAAACAGGGTGTTAGTGCAAAGGGCTAGTGAATTAACCCATCAGTCATCATCAAACTCTGGAGTAATTACATGTGGTATCCACAAGGTTCCATGTTAGGGCCACTGCTTTTTCGTGTTTACATTAATGACATCTCATTAGTTCCACTGTTGGATGCAGAGTTCGTTTCGTTTGCAGATGCCACAAGTATTGCAATAAATAGCATGTGAAGTGTAGTTCTAGAATGATCTACTAATGATATTTTCATGAACATTAATAAACGGCTCGGGAAAGATCAGTTTGGATTCAGAAGGAACATAGGAACCCGGGAGGCAATACTCACTTTACGTCTTATCTTAGAAGATAGATTAAGGAAAGGCAAACCTACATTTTTAGCTGTTGTAGATTTGGAGAAAGCATTTGATAATGTTGACTGGAATACACTCTTTCAAATTCTGAAGGCAGCAGGGGTAAAATACAGGGAAAGGAGAGTTATTTACAACTTGTACAAAAGCCAGACCGCAGATATTAGACTCGAAGGGCGTGAAAGGGAAGCGTCAGTTGGGAAGGGAGTAAGACAGGGTTGTAGCCTTTCTCCAATGTTATTCAATTTGTACATCGAGCAGGCGGTGAAGGAAAGCAAGGAAAAATTTGGAATAGGGATTAAAGTTCAGGGGGAATAAATAAAAACATTGCGTTTTGCTGATGACATTGTAATTCTGTCAGAGACGGCAAAGGACCTGGAAGAGCAGTTGAATGGAATGGACAGCGTGCTGAAGAGAGCATATAAAATGAACATTAACAAGAGCAAAACAAAAATTATGGAATGCGGTCTTAGAAAATCAGGCGATGCTGAAGGAATTAGATTAGGTAACGAAACAATGAAGGTGGTAGATGAGTTTTGTTACTTGGGTAGTAAAATAACATGCGATGGTCGCAGTACAGAGGATATAAAATGCAGAATGGCTATGGGAAGAAAAGCATTTTTGAGAAAGAGAAATTTGCTAACATAGAATATTAATTTAAGGGTAAGGAAGTCTTTTCTGAAGGCATTTGTGTGGAGTGTTGTCTTGTACGGGAGTGAAACATGGACGATAAGCAGTGCGGACAGGAAGAGAATAGAGGCTTTTGAAATGTGGTGCTACAGAAGAATGCTGAAGATTAGGTGCGTAGATCGCATAACTAATGAAGAGGTACTGAACAGAATTGGTGAGAAAAGGAACTTTTGGCATACCCTGACGAAAAGAAGGGATCGCTTGGTAGGACACATTCTTAGACATCGGGGAATCGTAAATTTAGCATTGGAGGGAAGTGTGTGGGGTAAAAATCGCAGAGGGAGACCAAGAGACGCGTATAGTAAGCAGATTCAAGTGGATGTGGGTTGCTGTTCTTATGAGGAGATGAAAAGGCTTGCTCAGGATAGAGTAGGGTGGAGAGCTGCATCAAACCAGTCTCCGGACTGAAGACCATAACAACAACTATAAACGGTTTAAAGCTAAATCGCTAACTCGTTGATATTAAACTTTGAAAAGACTCGCTATATTCAATTCTGATCATGTAAAAGGTTTCCTTCCAGTATAAATATATAACATAAGTTATGAAGAAGAGCAGATGAAGAGGTTGACGCTATTAAATTCCAGGGATTGCAGCTTGATAACAAATTCAGTTTGGAGGAGCATTCTGCAGTACTACAGATATGACATAACAAATGTGTGTTTGAAAATCAAATATCATTAGACGTAGGTGTCATAAAAATAGAAAAGTTTGACTACATTACTTACTTTCATACCATAATGTCAAATGGTTCAATATTTTGGGCCACTCTTCAAGTGAAGCAAAAGCGTGTAATACGTATTACTAGTGGAGTAAATTCACGAACATACTGTAGAAGCGTCTTCAAATATGTAAATATAGATACTAATGCCGCCCAGTACATTTATTACTTAATGAATGACTGCACTACAATATTATACAAAAAGAACATGTATTACAGGTCACTGATGACGCTTCATAAATAAAGAAGCGAAACGCGTATGGCACACCAAAAAACGCCTTTCATTTAGTTGCTAAAGACGGCAATACACCTCCACCTTATTTATTATTTATTCTCCGATAAATATAGCATGTTTTTAGAAAAAAGGAGATGGACAGAGAGAGATAAGGGATAGAAGAAGTACTAACTCAAGGCAGGAATGATAAAATTAATACCCGGGCAACGCCGGGTTTTCAGCTAGTATGTCATAAATCATGTATCTCTTTCTCCAAAAGACAGCTCAGTTCATACATACAATATTAGGGATAAAGACGATGTAGACAAGGACATAAAAACAATTACTTTAGTTCAAAAAGGGATCCATTATTAAGGAACACACATTTTCAATCAATTACAAGCAACCCTAAAAATTATATCTACAATTAAGTGTCGCCGAGGGTACTGAGCGCTCCAGTCATGGTCTGCACGGCCACTACGGTCGGGGGTTCTAATCCCCCCTCGGGCAAGGATATTTGTGCCGTCGTTAGTCTTAGCTAGTTCATTAGTAGTTTGTAAGCTCAGGGACTGATGTCCCCATATTTAAATCCCATAAGTTCTACAAACATTAGAACATTTGAATTAAGTATCAGTTTAAGAGGAGCCTGTTAGACTTACAACTAATCTAATGTGTTACTCATAGTGCTAGCGCTATAAAGAGTCATTAACTCAAACACGTTCCCCGTTTCCGGCCTATTTATGTTTGACATAAAGTTTTTGGATCAACCTGCAATCATATTGTGTTGGTGTGTGTCTTGCTGCGATGATAGTAGTTGGTTAACGAACGGTGGTGTCCGGTCCTCGAAAGTGATCGGCGGTGTGTTTGTCATCGCACAGCTGTCGGCAGAGACTGCATCTCGGGGAGAAGGAGCCGGCAGTTGGTCGTTAAGGCAGACGGGGAGGCGAGGCAGCGGTGGTCGGCACCCCCGGGCTGTTAATTATGCCAGCGGCTGTATCTCATGCGGAATATTGCTGGCGCCATGCGGGCCGCGCCTGGGGTGGGAGTGGGGTGGTTACGGCACCCGTCCCCTCCTCCCCCATTAAAACTCTGAGGGCGCCCGCCGCACCACCACGTGCAAGACGACCTGTTTTTCTCCTTAACTGCAACCGAGGTGAAGTCAGAAGTTAAAAAAACAAGTGGGGCGGAAGGGGGGCGTGGGAGTAGATGGTAGCAGAGCGAGGAGCGCGCTGGCTGAAGAAGAATGGCAGGGCGAATAAAACGGGAGGGAAAAAGGAATAATGAAATAAGCGGCCAAGTTGGCGCGTAAGCAAGCGCCTGCTAATGAAATTAGGAGGGCCGAGAGCGGGGCGTAAGTGGAGCAAACGACGCGGCATGTCGAGTGATTATGGGCCGGATCATTTTACGGCGCGGCCGCGGAGGCCCCGGCAAACACGTTTATGGCGTTCCTTATCCGCTCGTGTCATTAGAAGAGGAGCTATGCCTCCGGGTACTAAAGTTGTCCGTCTCAAGTTACCGTCAAGAAGGCAATTCCACTGGCGTAGCAGCCTTGCCCAGCAGACAGGTGGTTGCAGTGTTTAAAACACGTTTTTATTTAGTGAAACTGTTCCTCTTGGAAATCAATTGGTCGATTTATGTTTTCGGCTTCCATAGCTCAAAACATGCTCCGCCTGTAATGAAACCAGCGTGGTTGACAGCGAGATCGAATATTGTGAGGGAAGACTTGGGAATTTTCTGTACAGAAAGATGTTTTCACTCTGAAGTGTAGTGGGCATCGATATGAAATTTTCTGTCAGATTAAAACTATGCTGAAACCTGGATTCAAAACTGGCATCCTGCAAGCTGCGAGGATGAACCGTGAAGCGTACCTGGTTAGTTCAGACGGTAAAACGCTTTCCCGGATCTAGCTAATATTTGATGTGGCTACTCCAAAGATCTCGGCACACAAGACGAAATAGTAGCGCGATGCATAAACCTGTCACAACACTGTATGTCGGCTTTCCTGGTGTACTACTTAATTAGTGATATTCTTCTCGGGATTCGAACTAGATTATCACATCACATCGAAAAAGATATTTCGACTATCCAGCCGACCGATATCTTCAGGTGTGTGTGCTTCTACAGCGCGATCGGCGAAAGTTTGATGCAGCTATATACGTTAGCATATCCTACGCAGGACCTCCAACGCTAAACTAGAGACTCCGTGGTGTCTCTACTCTCTATATGTGTCCTTCCCTTAGTTTGGTTACGATATATCTGCAAATTCTTTTCACCCCAATTCTGTTCAATAGCTCCTCATTAGTTAGTGATATACCCATCAATACTTCAGCACTCTCCTGTAGCACCAAATTGACTATCACTTTTTCGTTTGAACTCCTTACCGCTCAAGTTTCATTCCGGTTCAATGTTACACTCCAAACAAATGCTTCCAGAAAGGAATAGCCGGCCGCGGTGGCCGAGGGGACTGAGGCGCTTCAGTCACGACCTGCACGGCCACTACGGTCGGGGGTTCGAATCCCCCCTCGGGCATGGATATTTGTGCCGTCCTTAGTCTAGTTTGTAAGTAGTTTGTAAGTTTAGGGACTGATGACCCCGTAGTCAAGTCCCATAAGCTATACAAACACTTGAACATTTTTGAGAAAGGAATATCTAACATATAAATTAGTGTTGGATGTCAAAAATTCTCTCTTTTTCAGAAATGTTTTTCTTCCCATAGCCAACATGCATTTTATATCTTCTTACGTCAACTACCAGATGCTGTTTGACAGCCCAAATAACAAAACTGATTGAGCACCTTTATTGTCGCGTTACCTAATCTAATTTCATCAACATCGCGTCACTTTCTGAAACTCCAATTCATTACCCTTGTTTTCATCTTGTTGACGTTGATCTACACCCTTGTTTCAAGACACTATCTTGTGTTGAGTTACTCTTCGCAGTTCTTTGCTGTCTCTAACAGGATTACTGTCATGGTGAAAAGACTATGGTTTTATTTCTTCTCTCTGAAAAAAAATTCCCATTCTAAATATCTCGTTACCTTCCATTACAGGTTGCTCAATGTACAGATCGAATAACAACGAGGGAAGTCTATAACTCTGTCTTACTCCTTTCCCAACCAGTAGGCCTCCTTCCCTTTCATATCCTCGGACTCTTATAACTGCAGTTTCTTTTCTGTGCAAGTTGTAAAAAAAACCTCCCGTTCACTGTATTTTACTTCTGATGACTTATGATTTTCAAGGGGTGTGTTCCATTCAGCAATGGCAATTCCTTTTTCCAAATGTCCTAAAGCTAGATAAGTGGGTTTGAATTCTTTAATCTATCTTCTGAGATAAGTTGTAAGGTTTGTATTGACACACGCGCTCCTACATTTCTCTTAAATGGAATCTGATGTTCCGTGAGATCTACTTCTACAAGTTTTTCCACTCTTACACATCACTAAACTTCGAAACGTAGGTACTCGTGACAGATCAACTAACATAAAGTGCCGTTGTCTGCGCAACTACCGACGAAAACTATAATGTAGAACTCAATGTCAATAAGAGGGGAAAGAACGTTCGAACATGTTTGAAGACGTTGTGGGATAAGTCACATGGTACTAGACGTCGCTGTAGAGTGTAAAACTGTAGGAGAAGCCGGCCGCAGTGGCCGAGCGGTCAGCGGCGTGCCAGTCACGGTCTACACGGCCGCTGCGGTCGGAGGTTCGAATCCCCCCTCGGGCACGGATGCTTGTGTCGTCTTTAGTATAAGCTAGTTCATAATTAGTTTGTAGGTTTAGGGACTGATGACCCCGTATTTAAGACCCATTTGATTTGTAGGGTAGATAAATACGAGGCGCGTCCAGAAAGTAAGTTCCGTTTTGTAATAAAATTAAATTGTACACAGATACAGAAGAAATTTTTATTGCACAAAATTCTACTCACTACTTTTACACATAACTGCCGAAATTTTGCAGGCATTTGTCGTAGCGTGGCACCAGGTTTTGTATACCTTCTTCATAGAAATCAGCCGCCTGTGTTTTCAACCAGTTGGAAACAGTTTCTTTCAGCTCGTCGTCATTGGTGATGACCGTCAAGGAAAGATTTGAGATGTCCTGGATCATGTCATCAATCGCGTGAACCAGTTCTTCTGAAACCAAAGGTGGACGCCCACTTCGTTCTTCCTCATGCACATCACTACGCCCGCCATTGAACTGTCGGGCCCATCTTCTCACCATCGAATCACTCATCGCATTTGGTCCACAAACATCGCAAATTTGCCGATACATTTCACTTGGTTTCACTTTCCTCGCATTCAGAAACCGAATCACCGACCTGATTTCACGGGCGGCGTAATTGTCAATCAACGCCGACATTTCAAACAAGCACAACAAAGCGTACGTAACTGACAGCGATCTCGAAATCCCGCACGTTCTTCTCCTTGATACACATCGTCTACAGCGCATGTGCGGAACTGCAGTCGCAGCGCTGCAGCGGAGATAAATTGAAACGGAACTTACTTTCTGGACGCGCCGTGTATTACAGTAGATACAGCAAGTAACAGACGATGCCCGGGGCATGTTCTACTTTAGAATGAATAGCTTGCCACGGAAGGGGAACTAGTTCCGGGTTGCATCAGCCACAGATAAGAGTGTGACGACGTAGACTTTCTTAGGGCAATAATCAATTGATGATGTTCTTCTATGGTTTCCAAGAAGAACATCACCTCGACAAAATATTTGTCGATCCAGCTGATCGTTATCCTTAGGTCAGTATGCTGCTACATATCGCGTCGCAATGAGCTGGAAACGCAAGAAGAATATCATCAGTCATAAGACGGATGACTGAGGAAAAAAACTGATAATGGTAGAGTTTGCTTGTGTCGCCACAGGGTGTGAGCTATAGCATCAGCCTTTATCTGGACGCACTGGTGAGGAAGTTAGAGGCGCATTAGAGTAATGTCTTCCTCGCTCGTCAGGAGCGCTACGGACAACAATAGACACCAGTCCGCCGCTCTGGAGGAACGCCTCGCCTGACGTTTAGCGTCGACAGAGATCTGCCGCCGGGCGGACGACGTAATTCCGCATACAGGCGCGCTGGACGGGAATATCTGCGCGAGTGGGGTGGTGCGCGGGCAGGTGTTTCGGCGTCCCAGCCACCCCAATCCCCGCAAAGTAGTCGCGCAGTTAGCTCACGTATGGCGCCGCGTCCCAGGGGAGATTATTTCAGGTGGCCACGGTCGGCTCCACCACTCGGGGAAGCGCTAATGCTCTCTGGAAATGGAAGCGTCGGGTATTGGAGATCGGGAGAGCGCGCGACAAAGAAGGTAATTCGTGTCGTCGGAGTGTAAAGTGTGTTGTACCCGGCCCACAGCAGGCGCGCCGGCTTCCGGAGGGAGGGGGAGGGGGAAGGGGGCAGAAATACGCAGTACAAGGGAGGCAGCGGCGGCTGCGGCGGTGGTCTCCGGGGACCGGTTTTATGCCTCGCGCCGACACAAGTGGGATATTGACTTCTGGACCTCGCCCGTGCGGTGCGGGCATTCTGCCGGCCAAGCATACCTTCCCAGCTGGTGCGCAACCTCTAAGCTGCGTAGGCTTTAGCTTTCCAAATCATAATCTTTTTTTTCCCCTTCTGAAATAACAGTGGTGCATGAAGAATAAAAGAACAACACACGGTAGTCACAGCAGTTCTTCAAAACTTTGGTCCCACCTACTTAACTTGTAAAATACACACTGAGGTATACAACAAGTGATTCGAAAAGCCTCATCTACATCTATATTCCGCAAACCCTATCGCGGTGCGTGACGAATGGTACTTTGGGCATCACTGTTATGCACTCCTTTCCCTGTTACAAGAAAATGACAACAGGTAGGCCTCCTTCTGATCTGTGACCTTCCTTATTCTAGCCTCATGGTCTTTTTACGACATATACTCAGGAGAAAGAAATATTTTGGTTGACTCTTCTACAAATGTAGTCCATACCCTCAGTCTGTCCGCTGAAGCTCGTCAACCATCTCATAAAGAGCGTACATGGTGTGAGGGTCTTTTTTTTTTTTTTTTTTTTTTTTTTCAGTGTGTCCAGAAAGTGTTACCCAATTTAAACTTGTAATAATATCGAGAGAAATATCACTAGGTAACTGAAAAAGTGCTAGATGTAAACGGCGTGGTCTAGAGTTCCAGAAAAAATCCGCTAGATATCGCTCTGAGCGCTGACCTGGAGTGTGCAGACAGTCTCTACATCTACATACATACTCCGCAATTCACCGTAAGGTGCGTAGCGGAGGGTACACCGTACCACTACTAGGCATTTCCTTTCCTATTCCACTCCCAAATTGAACGAGGAAAAAAAGAATGCCTATATGCCTCCGTACGAGCCCTAATTTCTCTTATCTTGTCTTTGTGATCTTTACGCGAAATGTAAGTAGGCGGCAGCAAGATCGTACTACACTCAGCTTCAAATTCCGGCCCTCTAAATTTACTTAACAGAAATTCACGAAAAGAACGTCGTCTTTCTTCCAGCGATCCCCAATTGAGTTGCCGGAGCATTTCCGAGACACTCGCGCATTGGTCGAACCTACCGGTAACAAATCTAGCTGCTCACCTCTGAACCGCCTCTATGTCTTCCTTCAAACCGATCTGCTGCGGGTCCCAAATACTTGAGCAATACTCAAGACGTGGTCGTACAAGCGTTTTATACGCGGTCTCCTTTACAGGTGAAGTACATCTTCCCAAAATTCTCCCAATAAACCGAAGTCGGCTGTCTGCCTTACTCACAACTGTCCTTACATGCTCGTTCCATTTCATATCGCTCTGCAATGTCCGCGCATCTGAAGGCTGACTTAACACAACGTGATTTCTTACTGTTGGGGTATGTTAAACACTGTGTTTACATTCCTCCATTACCGCGAGACACTAGGTCTTACGCAGCCCCTGATGATGCGATAAGTCTTATTAAGCTATGTTACTGGCATGGCTAGACTTGTACCATGCCGGTCATGCATATTCAGCACTGGAGTAACACAGTGCTAAGGCGCTGGTTCTCACAAGTTATTTCTGGCAGATATTTCCTGTTTCGTGTTCAGGCACTGTTTCTTGAAGGAAAATGTGCGATCTAGACTTGCTTCTAAGTATTTTGGAGTTTGTTAGAGCTCAATTCCTTCCCAGATTATTTTGAGGGTTTTTGTTGCTTGTTTGTTCCTGAGACTGAATACACAGGTCCGAGTTTTGGCAGTGTTTGCCTTCAGATGGTTTTCTTTATACTAAATGGTGAATTCTTCCAGGGCGTTACATAAGGTTTGTTCCACCTTTCCAAAGCAGTGCACCGAGCGGTAATTGCACAGTCATCAGCATAGATAGAACTCTGGGTTCCTTTGGGTAATGGCTGATCTTTTGTGTACATATTGAATAACAGTCGTGTGAGCACACTGCCTTGAGGTAGCCCATTCTTCTGTGTTCTCCATCTGCCATGAAGTTTGATTTCAGCCCACACTCCGATGCAAAGTGTAAATATCATTCTGGATGTATTGAATGAGAATAAGCTACAACAGAATAAAGTGATGGTATGCAGTAATGAAGCAGTATATGAACCTTTAACAATAACGTTTAGAAGAGAGAATGTGGAAGCAATAAAGGAATTTACTAATTCTGAAAGGAAAATCACAACGGATGATAGAAGCAGGAGAGAAACTTTGAGCAGAATATAGTTCGCCGAAATTTAATTTAACTCGAAAAAAAAAAAAAAAAAAAAAAAAAAAAAAAAAAAAAAAAACACCTCGCTAGCAGGAACATCGGTCTAGAGATAAGGAAATGTAACTTGGAAGATATGTTATGACGTGTGGCCCTGTAGTAATGTAAACCTTCGGCAGTAAAAAAGTAAATAAATAAAATAAAATAAAGTGAAGTAAAGTAAAATAAAATAAAATAAAAAAAATAAAAAAAATCGCGGTTCTATTCAGTCAATACCAGACAAGCTGATAGTGGGGAAAAGGGAGATTCCAATTGGAAATAAGTGAGAGGGGCTTACTATTTCCGGCATACCCCTTACATACAAAGAAATCTCCTTAAAGCTTTGGTAACCACCGAGGAATAGAAACCAATTTAATTTATTTTTGGGAAATTGTCCCTCACTAAAAATAGATTATCAGGCGAAAAATTGAACGCCAGAGTTACTCTCGCAAACTCGCAGCTCGACCAAGTGACAACGGACAAGCGTCTCCCTAGAGGAACCGCACGCAGAGCACGGTATCCTCTGCGTCGACCTTTGACAGTGAAAAAACAAGAGACAAGACGACTTTCAGCCTTAGAGATACAGGAGGATGGTGAAGATTTGCTGCGAGAGACGGAGTAACGAATGAAGGAGTGTTTACAAGAGTCAGGGGAAAGAGATCTCTATGCAGTCACATCCAAACCACAAATCGACTGACATATCGTAAAGAGGTGGCGGATTAGCCATGCGCTCTGGGGAAGCCGTGCTGCGGTGCGCGGTCGTTCAGCCGTTGGGGCTTCGAAACCCCATCGGGCATGGGTGTTTGTGTTGATCTTATGTTAGTTTACCTTAGTTTAAGTAGTTTGTAAGATACGGATTAATGACCAAGCAGTTGAGTCCGATAGATTTACAAACATCGTAAGACACAACAGCACCATTGGAACAACAGCAGAAGATATTGAGGGAACGAATCGCTGGTGATGACCAAGAATGTCACACGTGTAACTGATCTTGAATAATGCTTCATGCAATAAATACGTGACGCGAATGGAGCATTGCTGCAAATGAACGTCAGAGTTGAACGCGAAGAAGATCAATACTGTTTAGCGTCTCACAGAAGCCAAGTCCGACGCCTTAGAGTGAAGTAGCCTCCATAAAGCTTACGCAGTGTCTGAAACGGTGAACACTTGTTAACAAGGAAACGCACTGGAGCACAAAAAGTGCCTCTGGCTGCACAGTTTACAGCCGCCAGAGAGTTCGGTCGGTGGAGATACATTTCAAGTCGGCGACTGTGCGACCGAAGTGCTCGCCTCTCGCAGATCGCGAATTTAGCGCGGCGCCGCGGAGACAGCGGAGATTATTTCCCTAACTTGGATAATTTCCGTTTTATGTAAAGCAGAGGATTGATTAAACAATTAAATTAAAGTTGGCTCCCCCGCCCGTGGCAAGTGTCTGCGGCGGGAGAGGCGCTATTCGCATGCTGATCGCGCGCCCGTCTTACACCCCACATCCAGACCTGAGTCGCGACTCGCGATTCGTACTCCGACCACGCGTTGCGGACGGCGGGAATTCAGGGGTAAGACCGAGTGCACAGTGCGCAGCCGAACTAAGCAATCTTAACAAGTGTCCACTCTCTTGTGAAAGCAGTCTACGTCTTATGCGTTATACGCGCAGCAAAATCTCGTACGGCCCAGGATGGTCAACTTGTTTATTGTCTTAAAATGACAAAAAACTAAGGTTACAAAGCCTACAGTGAAACAAGTACAGCCGACAATAGTGTATTGGTGACAGTGGCAACAGTTCTTGCTGGCATTGCGATGGGACTGGATAATACAGAAAAAATTCTCATTAGATGTTTCAAAAATCATAATAACTCTCATATTCTCCCCTCAAACGTCTATCTAGGATCATTCCACCGTCAGTTGCTATTGGGTAGTTAGTAGGTTGCTAGGCAACTTCGTCAACGAACCAGGACCGTGCAATTGAACTTGTTTCCGAAGTCCCCATACCATCACATAACACAAAAAAATGTCTTTCAAATTTAATTCTCAGTCAAAAAAACATGTTCTTATACCCATGGGGAAGAGGGAAAGAGTTTCAGTGCCTAGGCACACTTTTAAATCTCCCGTATACCAATGCGGCTGTCAGTCGATATTTAAGTCACAAACAATCTAGCTCCACAGCTTGCTGTATTAATAAAAATAAACAAGAAAAAATCATACTTCAGTGTATTCCCTTCATAAATAACAATAATGTCACCGACTGATAAAACCTGTCAAATGTCTCTGCTATCTTCACAAAGACATAAATAGATCCAATCTCGAAAAACTCTGTAATCTTCTTTCCTGTAATTCATAACATTCAAATTAATAGGTCTCCATAAATACGATTTAGACACACTTTTCAAAACGAGTTCTTGACTTTATTAGTATTAGCGTACTGATGACAAAAATGTTCAATTGTTTGTATAGTCTATGGGACTTAACTACGGGGTCATCAGTCCCTAAACTTACAAACTACTTATGAACTACTTACAACTAAGGACGGCACAAATATCCATGCCAGAGGGGGGATTCGAACGCCCAACCGTAGTGGCCGTGCAGACCGTGACTGGAGCGCCGCAGTCCCCTCGGCCACCGCGGCAGGCACTGATAACAGACTCGGTCAAAAAGTATCTCGTTAAAACAATTAGTATAATCTTCTGAAAGGACGATCGATGTCCCGCAATAAAGAAGGCGCAGAGACGCCCGCCGCCTCGCGGCTGTCGGCTAACTACGGATACTGGCCTGATATTTGATGCCGGTCGGGGCTGCGGTGACACTGCTCCTGTTCATTGCGGCACGTCGATCGACCAAGAAACATACAAACCAAACATTTTTTTAAATCATGTCTCATAAAATATCACACATATGAAAAATTAACAATTTATACATCGGATTAGCTTTATAAGCTTCCTTTTATTTCTCATGAATCCTCTTCAAAACAAATCTTACATAAGGGAGTAGGTCTGCCACTAGAGCACGCATTGAAAACTCGAGTTGTTGTGTTTGCAAATCGTTGATAGGTGTTCTGTAGACTACTTCCTTCCATAATCAAAATTAAAGGCAATTGTGGTCTGGGGAGCGATGAAGCCAAGTTACGGGGCCTCCCCAGCGATTCTACTGGACCTGAAATGTCTGCGGCATGCATTTCCTCACGTTATGATGAAAATGTGCTGTTGAGCCATCATGCATGAACCACATCTATAATCGCTGCTGACATGGCACTTCCTCCAGCAAGGTAAGCAAGAAATTAGCCAGAAGCTCCAAATAATATGCCTCAAATATATTTTCTTCCTTTCTGGTATTGTGAGTAGGAAACCAAGAGATAATCAGATTTACGCGAGTTAAAAAAAAAAAAAAAAAAAAAAAAAAAAAAGCGTGATAGGAGAATGTAAACCGACAGAGAAGTGATAGAGAAATAAACAGACGGATATGCCTGGGAGGGACCGGAGGGGAGGTACTAGATAAAGAGGAGTGGGAGAAGGAGGTGGACAGAGATGGGCGGGCCGGCTGCGGTGGCCGAGCGGTCTGCGGCGTGCCAGTCACGGTCTGCACGGCCGCTGCGGTCGGGGGTTCGAATCCCCCCTCGGGCGTGGATGTTTGTGCCGTCTATTGTATAAGCTAGTTCATAAGTAGTTTGTAACTTAAGCGACTGATGACCCCGTAGTTAAGTCCCATAAGATCTACAAACTTTTTAGAGATGGGCGGGAGGAGGTATTCGGATAAAGGAGGGAAGATGAAATAGGTAGAAGTAGGGGGGATGACAAACAGAGGCAGGAGGACTAGAGAGGATGGAGGGAGAATGAGTGAAGTCCGAGTAATGATGGTTTTTCCCCTAGTATACCACCTATATTGAGAAAAGTATTATATTCTATACCTAACAAAACAATGTGTAAGTGTCGTGTAAAGTTTTGTAGCAAAACGATGAAGAATTTCTTCGAAGATTTTTGCTGACAATGCTTCCACATTATACATTACATATGTATTGAAGTATAATATACATGTATTAGAAAAAAATATGCTGCCTATGTCCGTGGAAATGTTTATTCGAGCAGCGTTATAATTTCTTCGACACGTCTGGTGACAACATTAAACAACGACTTGTTATTATAAAGTATTGTAAACAAAGATAAGTGCTTCATATGCTATTTCTATCGGAGAACATTTTTCAACTAATACCACTTTGCGAGAAGTGTAGAAACACCTGAGGTAATACCACTTACCTTATAAGTTGAGGGAAGGAAAACCTACGTTTATGCCTTTTGCGGATTTGGAGAAAGCAATGTTTACTGGTTTACATTCAACAATTCTGAAGGTAGCAACGGTAAAATGTAGGTAACGAATAGATATATACAACTTCTAAAGAAACCAGAAAGTTTTGTAATATCCGAGGGATGTGAAAGGGAAGCAGCGATTGAAAAGGGAAATAGCCTTCCCCCCAAATTAAAGAGACGACAAAGAAGCTGAAAGGGCAATACAATGAAATGAAAAATATCCTGAAAGGAATTATTAAGATAAACATCAAAAAGTGCTAAACAAGGGTGATAAAATGCAGTCGAATTAAATGAGGCACATCTGGGTGAATTAGATAACGAAATGAGACACTACTCCACTTACGTGGTCTAAGGAGCAATGAAGCATAGTGGCTATGGGAATGAAATAATTTCACAAGAAATGTGAGAACAAAGAATACTGGTTTATATGTTAGGATGTCTTTTTTGGGGGCATTTTTCTCGAGTGGATCCATGTACTGAACAAAAAGAAGATTGATGCTTTTGAAATGTAGAATGCTCAAGACTAGGTGTGACAATCGCGTAACTAATGGGGACGTATTTAACAGAAGTGATAAAAAGAATTTGTTGTTAATATATAATGTAGAAAGAAGGAATCGATCGGTAGGACATATTCTGAAGCATAAAGGTGTCGTCCACTTATTATTTGAGGTGTGTGTGTGTGTGTGTGTGTGTGTGTGTGTGTGTGTGTGTGTGTGTTTTGTTGGGTGGGGGGGGCGAAGGAGAAGGCAGAGAGGAAGAATAAGACGGCAATACAATAAGCAGGTTCAAATGGAAGTGCGTTTCCGTTCTTATTCAGAGATGTAGAGGCTTGCACAGAATATAGTGTGGAAAGCTGTTTCTCACAAATTAAAATTCATACCTGAATTATGAATCTCGGATTTCTAATACTGCATATACTACACAATAATTTTTCACAGTGTTTAGACTACTAGTATGACAAATACCAGAGGATTTGGTATCGATAATAATGCTAATTAATGCGATAAAAATTTATTGCACCTCCGTTGTTTTAATTAACTGGTTTATAGGTGCGACACGTTCCAGAAAAATATTTTTCATTTACTGCTTTTATACAATGTTTACGAGACGTATCCTGCACCTCCTCGATAGCACTCCCGTCCGTCAACGGTAAATAAGAGCGCCTAACAGCCGTCGTTTCTCAGCATTACAACGCAAGTTTTCGGAACCGCAATCTTCTTCCGCCCGGTCCATAAGTCGTCTTAACGAAGTAACGCCCTACTAAATGTCACGCTGTGTTGCAAGCAATTAGGGGGGAGGGAGCCTCTTCAGGGTGCTCAGGAGGCTGGGATGGGAGAAGAGTGGAGCTTCGTTCAGAGCTTCAGTAATTTTCTTTCGCTGAGCGGTGACGTCACTATTAGGCGTTATCTGCCTGCGGCAGCCGCAGCGCGCTGTTACGACACTGGCCATTAAACGTGAGACATCCGCCGACCGCCCGATTATATAATGTCTCGGTGCCGCGTAACAAGCAATTTGTCGTCGAGAATTACCGCAGCCTTCCATTATACTCGTAACCCCCAGGGAGACGTGCAGAGATAGGAGGAGCACTTCCGTGAAATATCATCGAACTGTTGCACTACAACGGCTTAATTTCCATTTCCTCCATTGCATCTGTGTGCCTGATAGATCAAAGAAGCTAAAAGTTGCACACTAAATCGTAATAGAGAACACCTTTGCACATTAAGAAAGATAAACTGCATTAGTTAAATCAGCGGTTTCAAAACATTTTACCGCCGCAGCCTACTTAAAGTGCTATAAAACGCTTGGAGGACCAGTAACTAGCTATTCAAGTAAACCCTACGTTACGCAAGTATTTATTTATATAATAATCTATTGCTGCATCCATGCTTCCTTCCTGTCTGTAACTCTTCCTCTTCCTCTCTCTCTATCTCTGTCTATCTAACTGTGTGTATGTGTGTGTGTGTGTGTGTGTGTGTGTGTGTGTGTGTGTGTGGTGTGTTTGTGTTCGTTTCCTTATCTCACTCTCTCGGACCATTTCTTCCCCTCCCCATCTCACGATCCTCTTCCACTTCCTTTCTCTCTGTCTCACCTCCTCTCTCTATTCATTTAGTCCTCACCCTCTCGGACCATCTTCTTACCCTCCTCCTCTTCTATGTTTCGTCCTCCTCTCTTTCAGTCCATTTCCTCGTGCCACTACCTATAAAAAATTAGATGTCTTGCGTGGTTATGGTATATCGCCCCAAATTTGCGATTGGATATGGTATTTCCTGTTAGAGAGGATACACTTCGTAGTAATCGATGGTAAGGTATCGACTAAGAGGTGATTTCGGGCGTTCCACAGGGTAGTGTTATTGGTCCTCTGTTATTCCTTATTTACATGAACGCTTTAGGGGAAAATCTAAGTAGCTCTCTTAGGTTGTTTGCAGATGACGCCGTCATTTACCGTCTAGTAAAATCATCTGAAGATCAAAACCAACTGCAGAACGATCTGAATAAGATATCAGTATGGTATAAAAATTGGCAATTGACTCTAAATAATGAGAAGTGTGAAGTCGTCCATATGACTACGAAAAGAAATCCGTTAAACTTTGTTTACAAGATAAATCAATCAAAAGTGAAGGCCGTAAACTCCACAAAATAGCTAGGAATTACTATTACTTCATACTTAAATTGGAAAGAACACGTAAATAATGTGCGTTTTATTGGCAGAACCCTTAAAACATGCAACAGAAGTACAAAAGAAACTGCATACACTGCGCTTGTCCGTCCATTTTTGGAGTATTGCAGCCCAGTGTGGGATTCTATCAGGTGGGTTTGACGGAGGACAAATGTTTCAAATGTTTGTATAGTCTATGGGACTTAACTACGGGGTCATCAGTCCCTAAACTTACAAACTACTTATGAACTACTTACGAACTAGGACGGCACAAATATCCATGCCCGAGGGGGTATTCGAACCCCCTACCGTAGTAGACGTGCAGACCGTGACTGAAGCGCCTCAGTCCCCTCGGCCACCGCGGCCGGCGACGGAGGACATCGAAAGAGTCCAAAGAAGGGCAGCTCGTTTCGTATTGTCACGATACAGGGGAGACAGCGTTACGAAAATGATACAGGATTGGGCTAGGAATCATTACAACAACGGTGCCTATCGCTGCGGCGTGGGCTACTTACTAAACTCCAATCGCCAACATTCTCCTCTAAATGTTCAAATGTTTGTAAAGCCTATGGGACTTAACTACGGGGTCATCAGTCCCTAAACTTACAAACTACTTATGAACTACTTACGTACTAGGACGGCACAAATATCCATGCCCGAGGGGGTATTCGAACTCCCTACCGTAGTGGACGTGCAGACCGTGACTGAAGCACCTCAGTCCCCTCGGCCACCGCGGCCGGCTCTCCTCTAAATGCGAAAATATATTGTTGACTCCCACTTACATAGGTGGGAATGATCATCAGAATAAAATACGAGAAATCGGTGCTCGAACTGAGAGATTCCGTTGTTGTTTCTTGCCGCGCGCTATTCGAGAATGGAATGGGATATAAATAGTATAATGGTGGTTCGATGAACCCTCTGTCAGGCACTTAAATGTGATTTGCAGAGTATCCCATGTAGATGTAGATATAGATGTAGATGTAGAATGTTCATGACAATCAGAGAAACTATGCCAAGCTTTATTTCAAGGTATCTTTCGCCATGAACTATCTATAAGGCGGCTTCCCGAGTATAAATATATTCTCAAGAATGACACACAGCTGCGGCGGAGAGGCCGAGCGCATTGAGGCGCCAAGCTACGATGTGCGAGGCCGTTCCCCGACGGGGGTTCGAATCCCCCCTCGAGCATGGATGTTTGTGCCGTCTTTAGTATAAGCTAGTTAATAAGTAGTTTGTAAGTTGAGGGATTTATGACCACGTAGTTAAGTCCAATAAGCTCTACAAACATGTTTTGAAAAACACACATCTGCCATCGTGATCGATGAAACGGAGTCGAAATGTGTTCTACGGTGCCCTCCATGATGCTCTAAAGTACAATGCCATCTTCCTCTTGTTTTGGAGGTCAAGTGTGCTAAATTTGGTCGCTATAGGAATTAAACTTTACACAATGTGAAAGAACTTTTTAAGGACCACTTCGCCACCCAGCGTACGAAATTTTAGACAGACTGTTCTTATTATTGTTTTAAAGGTCAAAATTTCATCAATATTGGAGTTAAAGCGTAGTCGGGCACCGGTAATCGTAGGTCGACGCGATGGCTTAGCGCGTCAGGTGAGAGGGCAGAATGCTCCGATAGAAAAAAAAAAGAAAAAAAAAATCATGAGCCAAGAGCTGAAAGATGAACTCCACAAAAATACGAATATACGTCAGCGACCGATGGAACAATCCGAAGAGGAAGAAAAAGAAATTGGTTAACACGACCGCTGGCCCCGAAATAGGATACGTGGTTTCGAATCCCGGTCCAGCACAAATTTTAAACTTTGCTTTGGAATTGATTTCAGTGACCTGCAATGGTTGAAATTCTTCAATATTTCTCATTCGTAATGCCAAACAATGGTGTCTGCTCTTTCGGGCATATCAGAAAGAACACCGAACATATCAATAATTCTGAATATACCTTATGTCCCCAACAGTCAGTTGGCAATTTTAATGTGGACATATTAATACAGTCAATCCCTTGCGGGAATCCAGTATAGGCTCAGAACAGATAGAGGTAATGGATAGGGGGCACTACGATCGTAGTGTGGTACAAGTTGAGAATTTGGGGAGGAGGGAAGCGTGTCCAGATAGCGTAACTGGTTAAGGCGACCGAAGCAGGAAATCCGTGTTCCGTCCAGCATAAATTTTCAAATTTGTCCTTGAATTTATTTCAGTGCCCTGCAATGGTCGATGTTTCATTATTTCGAATTCGTAAGTAATGATACGCGTGTATCTCCGAGCAACAGCATTATTTCTAAGTTTACTGAAATTAAAACAAGATTAATGCTGTAATACTGCCGCAAGAGCAGAAGTTGTCCGACTGCCGGCGTGGCGCAATGGATAGCCTCACCGATTGTGATTCTGAAAGTCGCCGGTTCAATCCCGTCCACTGAAAAAATTTCTTTCTTTATATTTATCATTTCCAAAATGTTCTACATGTTTCTTATGTTCACTTGTAATTTCTACATGTTTCTTATGTTAATTATCCTTCTAATATGTGATACACTCTGTCTGTCTATAAATAGCAGAGCACTCTGCGAGAGAGGCAGTCAGTGCTGCGTGTATGTTTCAGTTCGCAATAAACCTGCTTTCAGTATAAGTGCTGTGTTCAGTTGACAACCCTGCCTTCGAAGTCAAGCCTGCTTCCATTTCAACGCGACAATATTATTGCTGCAAACCGAATTTAAGATTGTAATAAAAGTTTTATATTAGCTTATAATACTCCTGTGAATATATACTACTTTTGAGTTTAACAAATGTGTTAAAAGTTTCGTTTGAAGCTTATTCTTAGATTAACAGAGTGTATTTTTCTTGAACTTTTTGTTTCCTGCTCACAGAAAGGAAATCAAATTATTGTCTCGTCTAAAATGTTTTAGAGCTACTGATATAGAAAGTTGCAAACCTAGGAATCATTAGCGAACCCAATGCCACTCCATCTGTTTATATACCTAAGAAAAAAATGTGTACTACACTGTAGTACACGATTCCAACGCATTTACTGTGATGGCGTCGCTTATAAACAAAGAATGAAGCACCTGTCACTATTGATTTAAAAAAAAAGTGAAATCTTTTTCCTAAGTTAGCAAACAAAATAATCGCTCAAAAATTATGAGTAAATGAGCAGAAACATATTCAAATATGCCACAGCATTAGTATATGTTGTTAAATGGCGTAGAAGCGAATATTATTGCTACTGTACAATAAAGGTAAATTTAATATGTTTAGTGTGAATACATACTCACGGTAAAATAAATAATATTATTTTACGTCTCTGTTTTTTGCAGGTAAGCAAATGGACTGAAAGAACCAAGCGAGTCATCTTACGTAAGCATAACATTCAATAACCATTTAGAATTGACTTAGTTTTTTCTTATAGTGCCATGTATTTATTATGGATAACAGCCAAGAAAACTTAAAATCTTTATTGAGATGACGGTTTCGGCACATAAAACTATCAATTTATATTTCAATGTTAATATCGTTACATGTATGCAAGATCGTTGTTATTGACAACATAAAAGCGTGATGCTGAAATGTCAGGTCTATTGCGCCATCTGGTACTATATTGTTAGATGGGCAAATAAATTATTCAGTTAGTTAGGTATTAAGCCAACAATAATATGGGCGAACAGGTATGTTACTGGACTCTTAAGCTTCACAAATATTTGAACATTTATGTTACTGGAAGTTATTCTTTCGTATGAGGCGAATGAAACGAATAGTGGGTTTGAAAAGTCGATGTATTTTAAGATATTTATGACTCTGACTTTTTTATTATAGCACTTTGAGTACGATTTTACGTGCACAATGACAGATCCAAAAATAGAAGTTTAATCTGCATAGAAACGGTCATCTGGATAAAGATTATAAACGATCTTGGCTGTTTGCCATAATAAATTAAACTAATGCCCTCCCCCCCCTCCCCAAGTATGAGAAATTTTTATGCCATACTTTTCATGATAAATGGATGCTTGGACTGTAATTCAACATTATTTTGTATTTAGACGTAAACTAAAATGGCACATCCAATTCAAAACTAATTCTGAAACTAACGGTTGGTACGCTGAAACTGTAGTTGTGCCATTAACAAAAAGTTCGGCATACATGTAAAATTTCACATGCCTTCAGAACCTATCACTCTTCAGCGAGGCATCACATACATGTACTTTGTTTTATGTTCCATTGCTTATTTGGACGTTGAGATCTGTTAACTTTTACGAGTCATTGAAGATTAAATTCAGATTATACATTCAATTGTTTTTTTAATATACAAATCTAGATTTATAACCTTTACCCACCATATTTAACAGATCAAAAAATAGATTATTATCCACATAATAGGTGTTGTCAAGGAACATCCTCAGTTATTTTTTATTTTTATTTTTATTATTATTACTTATTTTACTTATCGTGCGATAAGTTTTGGTTGAAGAATTCTTCAGTTTTGCATTTAAATAAGGACTGCCTTTTTTGTTAGAATTATAATCCTCAAAAATATTTCTCCTCTTGAAAATACTATATGTTTAATCCAAAGGCAGAAACCTGGCTGTTCACAACTAACAGTCTGCCTTGATAGATTTTGAGAACATTGAAAATATCACAAGATGTACATGCGCTGTATTTTATGTGATAGCAGGTCGACTTGAGTTGATTTTTCTACTTCACGTATCTATTTTTTCGTCTCGACTATCTCTATATCACTGTGGTAAGCTGTAAACAACTACCGCATACATAATTTCATTTAAACTGTAGGTAGTTTATGCATTATTATTTACCCGTCCTTCCACAAAAGTTATTGACAGTTTCTAATTTCAAAGTTTCACCTATTTCGTTAAATCTTAAGCCAAAATTGGTATAAAAACTTAGTTTGAAATGAAGAATACGGAAACAAATGGCGAAACAATGCTTCATAAAATAAACTAAACAAAGCGCAAGGAAATCTTTTGAAAGCCCAAACACTCAAATTATGAAGAAACAGTCGGGCAGTACGGCTCATGCAACGATTACAGGTTTTTAATAAAAAGGTGTCGTTCTTTACATCTGCAGAAAGTTCAAAAGATAAAAGAATAATGTTTAAAATAAGTTTTCATCTTGTTTTTGGTTGAGTCTGACCAGATGCATTCGTATTGTGTACTGTGTTTTTAGTAAAATAGGTTTGGGTGCTTCCTCATGCAGTTTTGATTGTAACCTTTGGTATACCAATGATGAAGAGGGGGACTGATGACCATTGTAGTTTCGTCCCCCTTAAACATCCAACTAACCAACCAACCAATGACGAAGATGTCAAAGGCCAGGGCGCAGATTTATTTTATGTGTGTGGTAACCAGTGTTGGTTTCCGATCACTTCTCGTTATCATTTTCTTTTTTTAGGAATCATTCATCGATAGGAAAATATAATTTAAAGGTATGAAAAGGCATGATTGCAGAAACTTTTTAAGCGTATCTTATGTTAATTAGTGTGACAGCTATTATGATTGCCTAGAACATTTCATGATCTAATGATATCTCGTTAAAGAACCGAAACTACTAATTACATAAATAAACTAAAATTGCGATTTAGACTTACAGAATTTCTTCCTAGGTATGGTAAAATGGAGATCGCGGATCCAATAGTTGACAACGGCGATAACCAAACGACACCTTTGGTTTGTGTTTATCATCTGAAGTTTTGCATACATTAGTTCATTGTCTATAGTAGTTTTAGTCAACTTTGTCGAGTAGTTCCAGAAACATTAAATCTTTTGACAACTGGATTTTCAGTTGTGACGTCTTCTAAAACACCATTGCAGTTCCGGACCCCTGAGGTAAAAAGAAAGTATGGGGGTACCTTTTAATTTGTGTCGAATGTCCTTTTACTCGATGAAGTGCAGGAACAGGACGTGACACTTGGCTGACAAATCATTAGACGCCTGAATGATCCATTGTGCTTCTACAGCGGTCCATAAGTGTGGAAGTGTGAAACGGTACTGTTTGTACAGTTTCTTACTTTTTGCAGCTATGAATCGAATTGTTTGACAATATAATTTAATTACAGTGCTGTTGGTAATCATATTTTCGCAGTTTATGTATTTATTTTCAATCTTGAAGTTCATTACGCCAGTTATGTGGAAACAGGAATGCTTTTTGCAAGCTGATTGTATTATAACAAGAAAAATAAAGAACCCATTTCCATGGGTTAATAGAGCTGTATGTGCTAACGCATAGGTTAAATGGGCCGCATTATCTGAGTCAATATTGTGTGTGCATGTGGAGAGATTCGTGGTGGCATGAGTGCGATAGTATCGACTGCTCAGAGATAGTTAATGCATACATTTGGGGAAGGTTTGCCAACTTCTTGCTTTTGCGAGGATCTGCAGAGAGGTTCCTTTGAGTTTAGGTGGTCTAAGTCGATAGAAGATAATCGCAGGCGAGTGAACAGGTTGGTAGGCGGGCCAAGTTGGCGTTGGCTACCTGTATTTACCATTCAATGGGGAATATATACAGCCATAAACATCTGTGTGGTATTAAAGTGTGAAGGAAACAAGCGCCATTCTTATGCCTCCTACAGTCATCAGAGTGAGTCAGAAATCGTGACCTTCCAAGTGGCAGGATGGCAAATTTGGATAATTTACAAGCAAACCCGACGTGTTGCTTCATCGCGGCACAGATCTCCGACAAGATCATTGTAAGGGCAGCAGTGACAGTCTGTATAAAGCAGGTTTATATGATTTGTGGGATAAGAAGTGTCAACACCAACTACTGCAAACTGGTTACTAGCAGTGACTATGGACGCGCACACCTCTATGGGGTCTTCCAATCAGCCTCGACATGTACACAAGATGGGGCTCTCACTTAATCATTTGCAATAGGGACTGTGGATCTCAACAACGAAATCATATTCTGCCTGCAACCAAGTGATGGTTGCTTGCACATACGATGTAAATGTGGTGTGCGGTGTCTCGTAGATTGCATTCGCCCAAGACTCACTTGCCCTACCGCAAGTGAGTGCAGTGTTTCTGGAGGAAACGGCGACCATAGTAAGATAATCACCAGTGGAGTCCATGCAGTTCCGTCCTTCATTGATACAGCACAACGGTAAGGAATACAAAAATAGGTGAAATAAAGGGATAGTACACAATTTTAGCTCTTCCTCTTTATCTCTGAAACATAGTGTCTGGCGCTGGACGCATGGGCGCAGGTTCCTTGGTTTAAAATAAGGAAAAAAATCAAGTAAATAATGGGCACTACAACCTGTTTGAATATCCCATTTTGGAAGACGCTTCACGTATGCTACTGCGAAACTATTCGACAAGTATTTGTAGATATACATCCACATGGCTACTGTGTTCAATTCACTGCTTTCACGTCGATTGATCTAACTTATAAACTAAATTTACAGGATTTATTTTAGTACTAATGTGCACGAGTTTACACTTTTGATTATTTAGAGTGATTTGCTGTTTATCGTTTCTTATGTGTTCAAACATCGTTCTTCAGTTGCTTGCGAGCATCTAGTGATTTTACTAAACGAGAAACAGTGGCATCGTCTGCAAACAACCTAAGAGGATTGCTCAGATTTTCACCCAACTACTGTGCTCTTCATACGTACAACTCGTACATACATGTACATGTTCTCTTTCACCTCGTGTTGCTAATGGAAGCCTAGTACGTCATGAGCGAAATTATTGACATGGTTTAGCAAATTGATGCAGCCTGCAATACCATGACCTCTAGACACCCACCTATAGATATACAGCAGACTTTTCCAGCGTCTCAAAGACACACATACTCTAACACCTCTTATAGCTGACAATGGAACCCCCGTCTCAGTCCTCACGCCTGAAATGGAACGCTCAGTGGAAGAAAACCCTGGAATTGGTGTGTTTCGATTAGCAACCGAAAAACGCATATCTTTCATAGAAGCAGAGAAACAATGAGATGGGTTGATAGAGCTGTATGTGCTAACGCATAGGTTAAATGGGCCGCATTATCTGAGTCAATATATTGCCTATCTTGCTGGAGGGTGTGCCATATAATCGGTGATTGCAGATGTGATTAATTGTTCAAATGTTTGTATAGCTTATGGGACAACTACGGGGTCATCAGTCCCTAAACTTACAAACTACTTATGAACTAGCGAACACTAAGGACGGCACAAATATCCATGCCCGAGGGGGGACTCGAACCCCCGACCGTAGTGGCAGTGCAGACCGTGACTGGAGCGCCTCAGTCCCCTCGGCCACCGCGGCCGGCTGTGATTAATTTATAGTGTATTAGAGAAATAACGGTGAGAAGAGCATTAGTTTTACTATCAGGCACAGAGAAAGTTGACTACATACATTAATTCTGGCGAGAGTTTTAAGAGGGCGACGTAAGGAAGTGTTTCAAGTTTTTCTTCGACGTAGCAGAAGAGACTAAACGATAATGACACGTGCCAGTTGTCGACACATAGTATCCCATACATGCTCGATTAGAGAAAAGTCTGGAGATCGTGGTGGCTATAGAAGTAGCTAAAGTATTGTAAAATTTGCTGAGTTTGACGCAAAATAATATGTTTGCGATTATTTGAACAACACGTTACTATGTTGCATGAATATCAAAAGAAAAGACCACAAAATTATGCATTTACGGAATACTAGTCAACATTCATTCGACAGACACAACAGGGAAAACATCGGACTCTAGGTCATCGAGCAGGCCCAATTTGTTTTGGAAAAATGAACTCTAAAAGGAAACATTTGCGAGAACTGCATGAAGACAGAGTCTGCATTTATTGATGAAGCCCTCACATCATTTAAATGACCCTACGATGGCGTCCGTAAAAATGTGCATGTGGATGATGTATGCATCTCCATAGTTCCACTACTGGTAACTGGTTGGCAACGGTGTTGACACTCTGGAGCTCAGAAACTATCTTGCCTGTGATGTGGTAGCTGTGAAATCTGTCACTCCCGTGCCCCATGTAAATGGCCAAATGGTATAAGGCACAATATCCGCCTCCATAATCTAGTGAAAAGCGTGTTGGGTTGCCACGCAGGGGGCCAAGGCTTAATTCCCGGTTATGCTGGAGATTTTCTCCGCTTGGGGTACTTGGTGTTTTGCTCATTATCATCACTGACACACAAGTCACTGATGTGACGTCTGGTAATATGACTTACACTAGACAGGCTGCACACGACCCCAGTCGGGTCCAACGGCCATAAATGCCACACGATCATCATCATCATCATCATCATAAGGCACAATGTTACAGATTGGAGTTTCCAGTCCTCCTTTGGCGACTAGTGTGTTGTCCTTAGCTTATGTTAGTGTAAGTAGTTCTAAATATAAGGAATAATTAGTACATCAGTTATAATTAACTCTGCATTTATGATAATATTCGCAGATTTATGTGCCGCTTAAACATCTATGGATGTTAGAATGTGCACTTGACCATTGCAAGCAGCACTGTCACGTAACTGACGCAGTTCATCCAACTTGGGGGGCAATTCTCTGAAACGACCATCCCATCATTCGGAACGCCACAGTTTGAGTGATTTTAAAACTCTTTCATTCGGCTGTAAGACGCATGAGCACCTCTCTGTGGAAATTAACCTTTTTGCTTCACACGTTGACGTCACACTAAACTTTATGAATGCAAGCATTCCTATTAAATAGTATATACAGATGACGCTCTGGAACCTATGTCACTGTGACATTTGTTGGTGGACGACATTGAAACCACAGTAGTTCATCTACTAACCCACAAGTGGACAAGTGGCATGTCTTCTTTCGCAGTCTACTAACTTTTTTTTTTTTTTTTTTTTTTTTTTTTTTTTTTTTTTTTTTGTCTCGTTGCCGCTTGTTGTCCTAGGTGTCGGTGGCCGAGTAGAGAGAGACCGACGTAGGGAACTAGGATGCACATGTGTGCAGGCACAGAGTCTGAGGTGACCAGCCAGTGGGACAACAGAAACTAGAAACACTAAGCTAGATTAGTACAAGATATTTATTTCGTAGAAATTATACAATAATTAACTTTGTTAACTGAAGACTAGTGGAATGCAGATACATAGTTTAACTGGATGGAGGCCTGCCTACTGATGAGAGTATTAACTGGTGCCTGTCCTATTGCCAAGTGGCCGATGCAGTTCAGCGGTGGCCTCGAGTGGCTTTGCAGCAGAGGGCGCTCGTGGCCGACGTGCTTGCATGACTGCGCGCGGCGAAAGTACGTGACGCGCACTCCCGACTTGTGCGACACCACATTTTTCACATTCCAGTCATTTTATACCCCACTTCTTTACCTGTAGTGTATTTGCTCTGTAGCCTCTGTAGCCACAACCTGCAGGCTATAGTCCGTGTCAGCTACGAAGGCGGCCCAGTTTTCAGTCGTTCTGCGCATCCCCCTCCATAACCAAACTGGCAGAAAATAATGTCCATTCTGTAGGCGCGTGACTGGCCGAGAGTTACGCAATCTTTCCCCCTCAGGCGCAACTATTGGCACTCGGCAGTTGCTCTTCCCTTCCACGCTTCCCCTATCGCCCCGCCTCTATGCGCGGAAGCGCCTTCTTACAGTAGAGTAGCCTGCTGGTAATCTGTATAGTGCACCAATGTCGCACACTCACGCGTTCAGTATCCGGCCTTGAATACAGCAGCAGGCTGCACTTGCTCGGGATTTGCTGGCGAATGAACAAGGAAACGGAGTCGCCCGCAGCTCTGGGAGAGTTACAGCGCGGCGCCGGTGGCGGCGTTATAAGCGCTGAGTAAAACATGGCGGCGACTGCGCCGCTACGTGACCGGCCTGGAGCGAGTGGAGTGGAGGCAGCGCCGCTGCCCCCACTAATTTATTTATCGGCGTGTCTCCGCTCTGCCCCCACTGCCCCACTACCCTCTAGAGCAGCGAGCAGTGAGCGCTGCCTGCGGGTAACGGGGAAATGAACCGCGCGCTGATAGGCAAGCCTCTGCCTTCACTGGCTCTGACAGCGGCGGACGGCAGGGCAGCGGCGCCACAGACGACGCCCGCCTTCACTCTCCGTTCCCAATACCAGCTGCTGCGAGGCATTGTCACTTATAACGTTTACTATCTTATTACGTAACTAGCTGAACCCCCGCTGCTTCGCATGCGTAGGCTCGTTGGTCTGCACCAGTTGTTTCTTTTTAATCACGACGAAGAATACATATCTTAAGTTTCGTACATATAGCTTGAAATTTGAGTTAACAGCACCATATTTTTTAAAATCAATTTTTGCATCTCGTATTTCACCCCCTTATTGGTCGAATTTCCAAAACACGTGTCTTTTAAATTCGAACCCCGAATCCAAATTCGAAAATTTGTAATTTTAACTTCAAAATTGCCTAAATAGCAACAGATTTTCGAAAAACACCCCCTCTCCAATTTAACCCACTTAATAGTTGAATTTCCAAAAATACCGAAATACGTATTTTTTTTAAATCATAACGAACAATACAAATACCAATTTTTGTAGCTATAGCTTCAAAATTGCCTTGACAACAATGTGTTTTCGAAAAGAATTTTTGATCCCTTCTTTTACCTCCTTAGTTGTTGAATTTCCAAATACACCGAAACACGTGTATTTTTAATCATGATCAAGAGTCCATATCCTAAGTTTCGTAGTTATAGCTCGAAATTTAAGTTAACAGCAACATATTTTTGAAAATCAATTTTTTCATCCCGTATTTCACCCCTCATTAGTCTAATTTCCAAAAATAGCGAAACACGTGTCTTTTAAATTCGAACCCCGAATCCACATCCGAAAATGTGTAGTTCTAACTTCAAAATTGCCAAAATAGCAACAGATTTTCGAAAAACACCCCTCTCCAATTTAACCCCGTTGATGGTTGAATTTCCAAAAATACCGAAACACGTATTTTTAACGTCCAACCAACTACACAAATATCAATTTTTGCAGCTCTAGCTTCAAAATTGTATCAATAGCAACGTGTTTTCAAAAAGAATTTTTATCCTCTATTTAAACATCTTACTTGTTCAATTTCAAAATATACTAAAAATCATGGATTTTTAATCCTGACCAAGATACCATATCTGAAGTTTCGTAGTTGTAGCTTAAAATTTGAGGTAACAGCATCAAATTTTTCAAAATCAATCTTTTGCGTCTCCTATTTTACCCCCTTATTTGTCGAATTTCAAAAAATGCCTAAACACGTGCTTTTAATTTCGAACCCTGAATTAAAATCCGAAATTTTGTAGTTCTAGCTTCAAAATTGTCTAAATAGCTACGTATTTTCAAAAAAACGTTTCATCCCCTATTTCACCCCCTTACGGACGGAATATCAAAAAATCGCTTCTTAAAAGACGCCTACAGAGTAAGATCAACACCCTCCACAAATTTCCAGTTTCTATCTTCAGTTGTTTGGACTGGGCGATAATGAGTCAGTCAGTCAGTCAATCGAGACAATTCCTTTTATATATAGAGAAGAAGATTACATTCTAACACTTTTAAACATAATACTCAGCTTTTCAACATTACGATGTTGGGGGGTTCTGCTCGCTGCAAAATTATTCACTTGGGGCGTCGTGGTTGAAATAAATACTCTTAGGTACAATTTTTCACTAATTATTTAATTTCTAAACTGCTTCTTACTCCACCAAAGCATTACAACATCATAACGTACACAATGCAACAGAACTTAGCTGACAGTACTTCCATTTTAAAACGCAGACTGACATAGCTTCAAGAGCACTTGACAAACTCCAAAACTCGAACTCCCCCACGCAAGGCAGTGAGGCAAGTATATAACATTGACAATAATGACATTACATTACGCATTGTTCATAACAATTGATTATACTAATTTACAATTAAGGAACACTCAAGTAAAACCTTTAATTTACACAAAAATAATCACAATATAAAATGAAAGCTATACATACAATAATTTTAGATGGCACATAACTTTTTAAGACTAAACCGCGGTACTTTTTGTTTGACAACAAACAGCAATGTTAAATGTCAATTAATTTGTTAATGAGTACATCATACATGTTCCTAACATATATAGAACTATCAAATATCTTGGCAATTCTCAAAATAATTTCAAAATCTCACGTCAGTCAATATATACAAAGAATTACAATATTGGAATTTTGACTATTATGTTAATTAACACAATTAGCTGGTCAACACAACTCTTTTTTAGCCTAACATATATAAAATGCTATTTATTTTCATGTTTTTATGTTTTACAAAAGTTTTTACAATTTATCTGTTTAGTTATTGAAATAATGTACAATGACGAAACTATTGTTTATAGAACTGTCTGGAAACCTCATATGCTAATCTCTTAAGTAATGAAATCTATCACTTGTCCTACACCGATTCCTAGGCTGGCTATTTCGTTTGTAACTGACTTCACACGCAACATATATCACTATTAGACCACTCGATTCCGGGTCCGACGCAGACGGTATCGTACGATAACATTGAGATGAGAGCGCCAGCAGTATCATCACACACAACAAGGCCGTTCACACTGCACTTGTCGGAAGGCAATAGTCCAGAAAAGCAACGTTAATGAGAGTGCCTCACATGTGGGTTTTCTTGCACGAATTGCGTATCCTTTGCTTATTTTGCGTTTGTAAATATGACACACGATGAAGAAAACTTTCTCGTTCTACAGGTCTCGCTAGTGAAACCTCTAAATGAAGAAAACCACTTCTGACATCAAATTAAGAGGGCGTTCTCTAATCAAATGAAGTAACCTACCGCTCTGATAAATACTGAACACTTACAACAACTATAAATGCATTGCCCTGTTGTTAGGATGGCATGCTTTAACAACGATAAAACATTTTATGTCAGAACAGCGTTTTACAAGGAATCTTATAAACATGTGGGATTTGGAATCTTTACCTTGGCTCCGGTATGAGGCGTAAATGAAACACATTCCGTAACCAATTATAGGATTTGAGAATAGCCAATAATACACAGCCAAAGGGGAGGTGCCGTAGCCACGTTAAAGCATACCTTGTAGCACGACATGTCAAAAACCATAATTATGAACTAAAAAAAGCTAGAAAATAATGTCTCAAAAAGTACCACTTAGTGGATTCGAACTCGCGACCTTCATATTATGAATTTAGTACACAACCACTACACGATGTGAGAATTTCAAAGGCAGTAGTTCTACTACTGTATTTCATCAGTGCCTTTCTTGGGCGGGGGAAGCAGAAAATATTTACTTCACGCAGGCACGAATAATTCCTCAAGTCGCCTTTACGATTCCCGTTTTGTCGGTTAACTTTCACCACCCACTGTTCCTGTATTTCCAGATCACTTGCGAACACAAGCATCATATAACAATCTTTACTTCGGATTTTAAAGCCATCAGAGGAACAACGAGGCATTTCTCTTGACTGCCCTTAATGACTATGTAATACACATTTTTAATTACTCTCAGTAAAACACTTCAAACAAAAAAATGCCGCGATGTTTTAACGTTATCTTCAACGAACAACACGTTAATTTACGTAAATAACTGGCTCAAATCAGCATATTCCTTCAACCAGGCACGCTGACTGCAGGAAATAGCGCGATGTATTTTATCCAGATGACATAAAAGTTTTCTGCGTGTTATACCACGTCATGATATAAGGAGGCTATTACTTTAATAACCGACGTTTCTAGGTGGGAAATAAAGGCCACTGTTACATTGACCGAAACGTCGGTTATTAAAGTAATAGCCTTCTTACATCATGACGCGGTATAACACACATAAAACTTTTACGCCATCTGACTTTGGCCGCGGAAGCCTACGTAATTATAATTTTATCCAGTTCCAAATCCAACTTGAGATGTTGCTGGAAGTTGCGATAATACATTATATACTCGGTTTTCTATCCTGTATGCCTTATTCGTGTCACAAGACTCACCCCTCTGCCCTCGCCTCTCAGGTGAGCAGACATCAGCCCGCTGGAAACATGTGAGATAAGGTGAAAAGAGGAGTCTTGCGGTGCGACCATATTCCAAGTACTACTGATTAACTATGGAACCAGGTGAATGCTGCATGGATTACTGTACCACAGGACAAGACTGAAATGCTATATCATTCACTTATAACATACTATTGAACACGTCCTGTCAGTACTGTTGGTAGCATTGCGGGGGGTGTTCCTTTTTTTAACATGATGCTATTTTAAATACACAAGTAATATTGAAATCATTTCATCTATTTAAGTAAAAAAATACACTGTAAACTTAGTAGACACTCTGGCTCAGTTAGGGACCTTACTAATCTACGGAGTAGGAGAATCTAAATGTTCAAATGTTTGTATAGTCTATGGGACTTAACTACGGGGTCATCAGTCCCTAAACTTACAAACTACTTGTAAACTACTTACGAACTAGGACGGCACAAATATCCATGCCCGAGGGAGGATTCGAAACCCCGACCGTAGTGGCCGTGCAGACCGTGACTGGAGCGCCTTAGTCCCCTCGGCCATCGCGGCCGGCTAGGAGAATCTATGTAGTAAGAAAATTATCGTTGGTAGCGCAAAGGCGTGCATGTAGTCGCTATTTAAGTATGTTGCCCAGTAGTCGCTCGACGAGAGATTATTGAATGTGTAGTGAAAAGAACTTTTGTGGCCATTCAATTTTTAACATTACATACAGGCATAGTGCAAGATGACCAAGAGGAAAAAACACTGTAAGAAAAGAGCTGTGGCACAAGGTTTCTCGCTCTCTCTCTCATTTTTATTTTATTTTATTTATTTATTTATTATTTATTTCTGTATTTGTCTATTTATTTATTTATTTATTGCCAGTAAATCGTCGCTAACAAGAGTCAATAACGACTGACTGCAAAACACACAGCTTCTCATTAAAGTAATACCCATCTAGTTTTTTCTGGTTTTGAATGTACCAACAGCCAGAATAGAAGTGATGAATGTTCCAGTGACAGATCTGTTAAAAGCATTTACTGTGATTACGATGTTCACCCAAGACAGTGACCAGGTAAGATCCACTATTAAACCGATGCTACACTGACCATTTAAGTGACAGTTAAATAAATTAAACAAATATAGCAATTTAAATATTCATATTTTGTCAAGATTCAAAGCTATTTGGAATAACAAACCCTTAACTAGCTCAATAAGGATTCATTAATTTTTGCTCTTTATGATCATTTTGTTAAATAAATGGAAATAGCAACATTTTTAATGGCAACACAAACTAGAAAAATATTTAAAAATAGTGAAAAATATTGTAGAAAGCTTACAAGATAAAGATCTGTTTAAATAAAGCAGTAATGACTAATGAGCAAATGTTAATGACAGTGGCATCTTTTGGAATAACAGTACATCATATCATTTTACTACCTCACCAAGAAAATACTACATGAAAACGAAAATAATGCAATATTTGACACACTGTTTCCAGAAGTAATTTTTGTTAGCGATCAGCTTAATTAACCACACTGCAATCAAAATTAAATTTCAGTGGTAGTAAACGACTGAATTAGATGAAGATCTTCATAAATTTTTGTTATTTTCATACCAGAAGTAAGAACCGTTACGCTGAGACCGATATTTTTTACAATAGTGTAAATTGTGGTTCAACTCGTTGCATCCTATTACTGGGTACGTAACATAATCTCAATAGTTCAATTTTAAGAATAGACTATGTCTGTTTCAACGTGCTTAGTTTTTGTTGGGTTGCCTCAGAGTAAAGTCATTATTTAAACACTAATTAAAATTTACAATTATTTACTTATCAGTTTTCGTTGTTAATTTTTTTCTGAACTCTTTGGCTCACATAGAGAATACTCGACCGTATAAGTAATTCCTTATCTAAACTGATTCTTGTACCACAGTTTTTAGACTTTCTTTGGATTTTTTAAAAATATTTTTCTAACGATTTTATTAATATTTGTTGAGAGATAGATGAGTGCAGAAACGGTTTTGGTCATACCCTCCATTCATCAGAATACGTCTTAGGAGAAGATGCTTTTTACAGACAATCACGGACATTAGAACATGTGTCAACTTATAGCTATAATCAGACGGTAATTGTACGTATGACGGTTATAACATACCGCTCAAACAGGTGGAAGGTGTGTGTTTATATAAGACTTCGTACGGTGCATGGGTGAGGGTGCCTTTCAATATACTTCCAGACAGTATTACACTTCACCATAAAAGTGGGTAGATACAGGTATGTATGTTATAATGGAGAGAGTTGTTACACACAAGCGATCGTATATCATATGGCAGAGGGTACATTACAGTAGATTTCTGCTCCATTCACAATTGTACTTATGTTTTCATGGCGTAGGTTTTTATATTTTGCATGCTGGCAGAAACGTTGTTTAAAAATTCGCCACAATTTCACGGATCGCTATGAAAATTGGATGACATAAGTTATTTTTCATGGACAGTGGATATAGAAGATAACATGAGATAACTGGAGAAAGGTAAGGACAGAAAGAAGGGAGATCGAGAGGACAGAGCAGATGAGTTGAGAGAGAGAGCGAGAGGCTAGTGAACCAAAGGAGTGGGGAGAAGGAATTGGATTAATGGGAGATGTAATAAATATATTTTGTAGGAAATAATATTGAGAATTAGATGCATCAGTTTGGAGTAAAATGGTGGAAGAAGAGGAGGAGCAGGAGAAATAGGAAGGGGAACGGTGGAATAAACGGAAATGGAGACTTGACAGCCGCGGTGGAGTAGCCGAGCGGTCTCCTTTATTCCACCGCTTGGCTGCTCCACCGCGGCTAAAATTTTGTATTTACACGGATAACATCACTTCTCTCTAGGTGGTGTTGGTCTAAGGCGTCTCGCTGCGGACCGCGCGGTTGCTCGCCGTCGGATGTTCGAGTCCTCCCTGAGGCACGGGTGTGTGTATGTTTATCTTAGTTTAAGTACTTTGTAAGATACGGACTGATGACCACGCAGTTCGGTCCGTTATATTTACAAATATTTTAATTTAGACTTGATAGTGATAATGGGTGGGGGGAGGTGAATAGGATGGATAGACAGGAGAAGAAAGAGAAAAAGGTATAAGGCCGAAACAAACAAATACGTGGTACATGGGGTATTAACCAGTGGTTTGTATGCTGATCTGCTTCTAATAAGTACTGGTACGTACCCTGTAGTTCTTTTCTTTTTCAAGAAAAATATAAGAAAGGGACAGAAAAGCGAATGATGTATAGTTTAAATTTACCTCGTTCTGTACAAGAAAATGCTTCCACTTACAACGATGAACGCTCCGCTGTCGAAGAATCAATAGCCTTAGAAGCACAAAAGTTCCTATTCACGACGGGTTAACGGCGTTTGGGAACGGATCGTGTAACGTCTGCCCAGAAATTTGCCCACCTTCTTCCTCTTCCCTCTCTCTCTCTCTCCGGCCGGTAGCGGTAGCATCTTTAAGCGAGCAAACGGAGGCTGTAGACGCGGCGTCTTAGCTTTCTGCAGCGGGCCGTCGCCTCTAAGAATCCTGCGAGACGCGATCCAGACGGGACGAGCGCCGAAAATTCGGCAGCGCGCCGCGAGATCCTATTCACTTAAGCCAGCGGCGGACGGGAGGGTAAAGCGGGGACCGACTTGTATCTCCCCCTTATCCTAGTTCTCTCTCTCTCTCTCTCTCTCTCTGATCCTCCCGTCTCTCTCCCCCCGTGCCGGCGCTTCTTCGTGCTCCATTCGCCTCGCCGTGTTTCTCCCCCAGGCTCGCGCCCGCCTAACAGAATCTGTATGCCCGACAGTTTGTCAGTTCATGTGTAATTCACCGGACAGCCGGCCCATTCATAGCTGCGCAGTCGGGGCGCTCCACTCCTGCAGCCTCTCACCATGCACTACTTCTACAACTACCACTACAACTACAACTACTGCACGCCGGGGCTCGCGTGAGGTTGGTGTAGCCGCGACGTTTCCGGCGCTGCCGTCGAGAACCCCGTGCCGGGCGCAGCCGGACACTAAAAAAATATATATTGGCGAGGAGGAAGGGGGTGGCGGGGAGGGATGGACGCGAGGGAGAGAGCAGGAGGATGCAGTCAACACGGCCGGGTAGGGTGCGCTGCTTCGATATTTGTGGCCGCAGTCGCAACGCAAAGCCCAGGAGCAACATAAATTGTGGACACCACCCACATGGACAAAAACTATCGAGTCGTCCTCGTGGGACACCCACAACTTTTGCTGCAATTTTTATTGACGAATGTATGCGCGGCAGCTGTATTGTACAGACTCGTTCACGACCGTTTTCGGGAATACAGGGTGTTGCAAAAAGATACGGCCAAACTTTCAGGAAACATTCCTCACACACAAAGAAAGAAAATATGTGGACACCTAGGAAGTATTGTCACACCCTGAGGGGGGAACTTCGAATATATAGGAAGCAAAATAAATAACACATTTGCAATGCTGAGACCAAACTAGAAATCAACGGAACTGAACAACCATACAAAACTACGCATCTTCTATATAACAGTCAATTCAGTACTACTCTATGGGTGTGAATCATGGAAAACTAACCAACAGCTGATTAGAAAACAATTGTGAACAGACGTTAGAGGAATATCTTGACGATACGATGGCCACAAGTAATGTCCAATGAATAACTATGGAGAAGAACCCATCCCGATTGTATACCCATTAGATGTCTATCTCATTATGCTGAAGCGGTAGCTCCTTACTTTACAGCCATATACAACCGCTCTCTCATAGAAGGATCTGTACCAAAAGATTGGAAAGTTGCACAGGTCACACATATATTCAAGAAAGGCAGTAGGAGTAACCCATTAAAGTACAGACCTATTTCATTGACTTCGATTTGCAGCAGAGTTTTGAAACATATCCTAAATTCAAATATTATGAATTATCTCGAACAGAATGATCTGTTAGCCCAAGGTCAACATGGATTTAGAAAATATCGTTCATGCGAAACACAACTAGCTCTTTACTCACACGAAGTGATGTGTGCTATCGACAAGGGTTCGCAAATTGATTCCGTATTCCTTTATTTCCAGAAGGCTTTTGACACCGTACATCACAAACGGCTTTTAATCAAATTGCGTGGTTACGGTATATCGCCTCAAATTTGCGACTGGATAGGGGATTTCCTCTCAGAGAGGACACAGTTCGTAGTAATCGATGGTAAGGCATCGACTAAAACAGAGGTGATATCGGGCGTTCCACAGGGTAGTGTTATTGGGTCTCTGCTGTTCCTTACTTACATAAACGATTTAGGGGAAACTCTAAGTAGCTCTCTTAGGTTATTTGCAGATGACGCCGTCATTTACCGTCTAAGTAAAATCATCTGAAGATCAAAACCAACTGTAGAACGATTTGAATAACATATCAATATGGTGTAAAATTGACAGTTGACGATACCAGGGGTAAAACATGGGGAGCTAAGAGTTATATTCAACTTGTACAAACACAAAAAGCACTTACTAGAGTCGACGGGCATGACAGGCTTGCAGTGGTTGGGAAGGGAGTAGCATTTCCCCGATGTTGTACAATCTGTACATTTAACGAGGTGTGAAGGAATGCAAGGAGAAATTTTGAGAAGGAAATAAAGATCAGGGAGAAGAAATAAAAACCTTGTGGTTTTCTGATGACATAGCAATTCTGTCACAGGCAGCGAAGGAGCTGGAAGAGCAATTAAAAGGAATGGACAGTGACTTGAAATGAAGGTATAAGATGAACATTTACAAGAGTAAAACAATGGTAACGGAATGTGGTGTCAGAAAATAAGGCGATGCTTAAGGATTTATATTAGGTAATGAGACAATAAAGGTAGTAGATTAGTTTTGTTATTTGTGTAGCAAAATAACTTCTGATGGCAGAAATAAAGAAAATATAAAGTGCAGAATGGCTATGGGAAGAAAAGTCTTTAAATATTAGGAAGTCCTTTCTGAAGGCATCTGTCTAGAGTATGGCATTGTATGGGAGTGACGATAAGGAGTTCAGACAAAAAGAAGCTTTTAAAATGGGGTGCTAGATACGAATTATAACGAATAGGTGGATATATCACGTAATTAATGAAGAGGTGCTTATCAGAAATGGAGAGAAAAGGAGTTTCTGGTATTTTCTGACTAAGAGAAGGTACAGATTGGTGGGATACATTCTGGGACATCAAGGAATTGTCAACAGAGAATTAGAAGAAAGTGTGAGGGGTGAAAATCTTGGAGGAAGACCGAGATACGAATACTGTAAACAGATTGCAAAGATATAACCTTTTAAACATGTTTGTTTTTTTGTAAACATTTATATGTACTGTGCACAAAATGTTAGTTATGATGTTTGATATGTGCGTGATTCTACGCAAAAGGACCATCAAGAAACTTAAAGACAAAATAATGCCGAACCTCATACATCTGAAACACCACAACCAAAATAAGATAGCGCAAGAACGGACTTGAAAACTGAAATTATGTCCGCGTCGTACTAATCAAAATAAAATATCGTGACTGGTAGTCTCACAGTCGAAGACTGTCTGCACCCATTTTCAAATGGTTAAAATCATAGATTTAAGAGACAATCTGACAGGTCTCTTAGACTGTTCGCGAATGATGCTGTAATTTATGGTTTAGTAAAGCCAACAGAAAATCAAAATCAACAGCAAAACGATATAGATATCTGCATGAACCGAAAATGACCGATTCACCCAAAATAATGAAAAGTGTAAAATCATTCATATAAACAATAAAACAAATTGGTTAAACATCATTTACACGTGAAATAAGTCAAATTTAAAGGCCAGAATTTTGACTAAATACCTTTAATTACAATAACGCACAACTATAATTGGAAATAACACATATCGTAGGAGAGGCGAACCAAAGGCTACGTTTCATAGTCTGATAAGCTTGTTTGGTATTGGTCTCCGTATTAGTTTTTTTGCAAATGTTAGCTAAAGGAAGGGAAAGAAGAAGGATAGGAAAGAAAGGATTGACAGTGGCCGCATTTGGAAATTGATATTAAGCAATGGCGACAAGTGAAAATGTGAACCGGACCGGGAATCGAAAGCGGGTCTCCCGCTTCGGGCCAGCAGTCGCCTTAACCACTTGGCCACCCGTGCTCGCCTCTCGGCCGTCTCAAATTCTCACAATTCGAACGCTATGTTTGTAGGGTCTCTATTGTCCATTCCCTCTTACACTCGCCATTACGGATTCCCGGGCGAGGTCGGACGTATGACCGCATCTGCGGTGAAATAATTGAACGCCGTCGTCGCGTGTAAATACTTATTGTATTGGTGTGGTGTCTGTTCTTTCGGGCCGGCCGCGGTGGCCGAGGGGACTAAGGCGCTTCAATCACGGTCTGCACGGCCACCATGGTCGGGGGTTCGAATCCCCCCTCGGGCATGGATATTTGTGCCGTCCTAGTTCGTAAGTAGTTCATAAGTAGTTTGTAAGTCTAGGGACTGATGACCCCGTAGTTAAGTCCCATAAGATTTACAAACATTTGAACATTTGTTCTTTCGGACGTCCGAAAGACGTGTGGTGGCTTCGTATCTATCGTGGCTAGATGAGAACATGGTTATCAATAAATAATCGGTTAGGGGAATTACAGGAGTAACCGATTATTTATTGATAACCATGTTCTCATCTACCACAAGTCCTGTTCATCTTCACACCGACCATCACTAATTCCCAGTATTTGTTGACATGTACCGGAGTGTTTCGGGAGCACGCATATATTCCTGTTCGAACGACCATAGAAAGCAGATGTAGAGCTCTAGGACATTTCTAAAATTTCTTTCTGTGGTCGTTACTGGACGTAAATTGCCATCAGGAGCCTTTATTTCTGGAAGTGGTAGGGTAGGTATTGTTGTCCGCTAATTGCAACACAGATGGCTATTGGTCCGAGCTAAGCAACAAAGTTTCACCCTGTGTTTCCAGATCAAATAGCAACAGAGCACCAAGAACATACGCTGTTGTGATTCTACGCGCGGGCTTTCCAAACTATCGGTTATAGCGATCCCGCGAAGAAGCAGCTTTCATAGCCAGATCACTGTAAAGAGGTGTAAAAATATCCGCAGAGGATTGTTACATACATCTAGTAACACATGCAAGTTTGATTTTCACTGTAGGAACCATAAGAAAACTGTATTAAGAAACATCTGTTCATACGGGTGACTAGCTTCCCATATCCAGTATAGGGACGTACTCGGTTGTGATGCTCTTTAGTATTGCGTGGTTGGGTATATGGACATATCTAGAGGCAGAAAATAGAGTTAGCGCAAAGTGACAATTTCGTTGAATTTGAGAGAATCTACACTCCAAGAAGTGTCGGGCAGACAGTTACTTCCTCCCACGTACGTCACTCAAAGTGTCGAGCAGAAAATCGGAGATTTTAGAACTCATACGCATTTCCTGCGATAGTCGCTACGTTTTGTTGAAATTCAAATAGCGTACGTTACAGGAAATATGGACTTCCACCCACGTACCTAACGCCACTCAAAATGTCAGAAAGGAAGGCATTTCTCCCCACGCGTTATTTGTGAATGGGACAGAAACAGAGAGAACTGCAGTGATACCATGGGTGGACGGAAATGCAGATAAATCCACTTTTATTGGTTGTCAAAGAGAAGGCTGCTATTCTATAATGTGTCCTACAAATAGCAATACAACACTACGTTTCTGTCTAAATACTTATCAGTTTAATACAGATTTATATAAGGCACTTGTTCATTAACATGTTAACTAACAAAATCGAAACATCTGGGAAACCGATAGTAAAGTTTCGAGGAAAATATTAAAAAAGAAACCTCACGTAATTAGGTTCCACAAGTATTGCGTGTGTATTGAAAACTAAAATTAGCTCTACCTGCTTGTCATAATATTCTTTTTTTTCATTTACTTAATTTATTTCATTTATTTATTTAGTTATTGTGGATATAAGAACTAAAAACAGTTGATACCACGATTTTTTCGATATATGCAACCTTGTTACCATATTATGAGCCAGGTTCCAAGATGTACAACAATTAATGTACAATGTTGCTTCAGGTAGTTGGCATTTAGCCCCAGTGAAATGGCCGAGTGCTCCAAGGCGCCTAGCTGCGGAGAGCGCGGTTGCTCGACGTCGGAGGTTCGAGTCCTCTCTCGAGCATGTGTGTGTGTTGTCCTTAGCTTAAGTTACATTAAATTGAGGAGTTTGTAAGCCTAGTGACTGATAACCGCAGCAGTTACGTCCCTTAGATTTGCATAGATTTGAACATTTGAATTCTAGTTACCACATAGAAGAAACATTATTAGCATGTTTACAGCGTGGTAGCATGTCCTAGTAACTACACTGGAAAACATAAAGAAATTAAATGTAGCATTGCCATCTGATTGATAAGTATTTTTCGATACAACCACTTTATCTTTAATTCTGAGAAACCACGCCTGTTTAATAACTGCGATACCACTTTGGTATACACATTATAAGGCTGAGGACATCGCAATATTTTTTTCTTATTGAATAGTACCAGTTAATTGTACAGTACTGGAAGAGGCGCGTTAAATCATCCCGGAAAATCTTCTGTAAAAGAACGACCTTTCAGCGTGAATGAAATTTCTTCACCCAACGCGAAATATGATATATGAACAGTCAGAAAATCTGGTTTTTCGAGGAACAAGTTTAACAGAGGTAGCAATTACATTCTTGGGTTCTCGAAACATTGCCCTGAGCGAAGAAACTTTCAAGAAATTTCTCTTCTTCTTTCTGGGCACATTAAAGCGAAGGTATCTTATGAGTTTTTCATATCTGTCCCTATTCGCCAGGGCAACACACGTACTAAATGCGATCCCTCATGTAATATCCTACTTGACAGAAAACTCTCAGCGACATAAAATCATTTTCGACAGTTTTAACATGGTCACTTGCCTATAGATTAAGTAAAAAACTAATGACGAGCTTTTGTTTTGACCACAGCACCTATCTGATATTACAACGAGAACTTCATCTAGGGTGAAGAGTCTCAATACGCCACTTGCAATTTCATCGCTTCCCCTCCCAGCAGTACCCTTATTCCAACTTACGTATTAAGCTGTAAGGAATTCGATTTTGCAAAACAATTCTTACTGCCAAAAAGTTTTGGATACAATGTTTTACCGCCGAGAGCCTCATCTTTCTTGTTTGGATGTATAAAAATCCAGCGTCATGATGTATGTCCTCGATATCGTCCGAAACTACTCAATTGATCTCAATGAAGTACTGCACAGTGTATGAGATTTGGTCCCACTTGAAAGATGGGATATTTTTTTTTTATCTCGGTTAATGACTTCAACTTTATTTTATTTCGAATAAAATTTTTTCGATCCAGGTTCCAAAAGTGGCCAATAATTGCACTATCCTTGGACTAGCAGCGATGATCTCATTTAGCGAGCGAAAGGTCGCAGGTTCGAAACTAGCTGGAATCAGCTTAGCCTTCATCTGACAACGGTGTGAGTAGTTGCCATGAACATCTGTGGTTTGAATTTCACGTTAAACTGTAGGCCTCTTTTCTCCGTTGGATAACTGTGGAAGGTTTGGGAAATGTAACGTGACGAAGTGGCATGTAGTCGAAATACTTGCACAACATCACGGAGCCACAAAAATACTATTTCACATTATTGGATGGAGGTTCGAGTCCTCCCTCGGAAATTAGTGTGTGTGTGTTGTCCTTAGTGTAAGTTATTTTAAGTAGTTCGTAAGTCTAGGGACTAATGACAATAGCAGTTTGGTACAATATGTTTTCAAGTATTTGAACATTTTGAAATATTCCCATGTAGACAAAACTTAATTGCTGTGCGTTAGGTTCGCTAAAACTAAAAAACGACTTCATCGATTTGGATGATTTTTTTTGTTCGCTCCAATAAGAGGGTGATTTAGAAATAAATGGAGAAAATCCAAAGCAACAGCCCTTAGAACGAAACAAAGCCTTCAAAGTGCTTGGTTACCCAGCGAAAGGTCACGGGATATAATACTTGTACCAGGTTACTAAGCACCATGAAATTATTACCATACTTGATGTAGGGCTTTTGCTTGAGCCTACAATTTGATATTGCATTTTTTTTCCAAACTAACACAAGGCGTAACTGCTTTCTACATTTTTCGTGTATTTCATTTTATCCCAATTCCGTTGTGTATTATCGGCACATATAAAAAAGAAACAACGGTCACCCCTGCCGATGTCTGGAGTCCTCCGTCAGGCAAGTGTGTGTGTATGTGAGTGAGTTTGTGTGTGTGTGTGTGAGTGTATGTGTATGTTTTGTCCATAGCGTAAGTTACTTTAAGTGGTGTGTAAGACTGGGGACCGATGACCTGAGAGGTTGGGCTCCGTAGTTACATAAATGTTCAATTTCTGTGCTTTAGTATCGCTTAAACACAGGAATGGCTATACCGATTCAATTATACAGTGTGTCCGCAAAGTCTCCCCGTATTGGCGATCTTCACGTTGTGCGGCGTGTAAGGTTGGCAGTTCAGACAAAGGGCACCTGCAAGTGTTCCGTGGACTTGCAGTGGTAGTAGGGTGGGGGTAGTGTTGCTTATACAACGACATGAATGTGCTGCCAACCTTACGCATCCCGCAAGGCGAGACACAAGGAGCTCGTCGATGCAGAGAGACTTCGCAGACACACTGTATTTTGTTTCGTTTCATTCGCATTACTACTGGAATTCTCAAAAATTATAGAAAAGGTAATGTACAAGCAGCTTCTCAACCACTTAACCGCAAATGGCATATTGTCTAGAACACAGTTTGGATTTCTGAAAGGTTCCGATATTGAGAAGGCTATTTACACTTTCAGTGAGAATGTACTTAATTCATTAGATAATAAATTGCAAGCAGCAGGTATTTTCTGTGATTTGTCAAAGGCATTTGATTGTGTGAACCATAACATCCTTTTAAGTAAATTAGAACTCTATGGGGTCATGGGAAATGCTGCAAAATGGTTCAAGTCGTACCTCACTAACAGGAAACAAAGGGTGTCAGTGCAAGTGACTAGTGAATTAGGCCAACAGTCATCATCGGATTGGGAAGAAATTACATGTGGTGTCCCACAAGGATCCATCTTAGGGCCATTGCTTTTTCTTGTGTACATTAATGATCTCTCATCAGTTACACTACCAGAAGCAGAGTTCGTTTTGTTTGCAGATGATACAAGTATTGCAATAAAGAGTACGTCAAGTATAGTGATAGAAAAGTCTGCTAATGATATTTTCATGAACATTAATGAATGGTTTAAAGCCAACTCATTGTCATTAAACTTTGAAAAGACGCACTACTTGCAGTTCAGAACATGTAAGAGATTTCCTGACAGCATATGCATTAAGTATGAAGAAGAGCAGATAGAAGAGGTTGACAGTATTAAATTCCTGGGATTACAGCTTGATAATAAATTTAGTTGGGAGGAGCACACCACAGAACTGCAGAAACAACTCAACAAATCTGTATTTTCAATACGAGTGTTATCAGACATAGGAGACATAAAAATAACAAAGCTTGCATACTTTGCTTACTTTCATTCCTTAATGTCATATGGTATAATATTTTGGGGTAACTCTTCAAGTCAGTCAAAAGTCTTCAGAGTCCAAAAACGTATAATACGTATTATTTGTGGAGTAAATTCACGGACGTCTTGTAGAAGCCTCTTCAAAGAACTGGGTATATTAACTACTGCCTCTCAGTATATTTATTCCTTAATGAAATTTGTCATAAATAATATATCCCTTTTCCCAACAAACAGCTAAGTTCATACATACAATACTAGAAATAAAAATGATCTACACAAGCACTTACTTTAGTTCAAAAAGGGGTCCACTACTCAGGAACACACATTTTCAATAATTTACCATCAAGTATAAAAAATTTAGCTACAAATAAAGATCAGTTTAAGAGGAACCTAAAAAACTTTCTAGTGGCCAACTCCTTCTACTCCATTGGTGAATTTATAAATTGTACCAAATGATGCATGCACTCATACTATATTAGTATTATTATATTATCAGCAAAAAAATAAAAAATAAAATAAAAATAAAAAAATAAAAATAAAAAAACACCTTAAAAATTATTTATCTGTATTTATAAGTGTATGTATTTATATTATCAGTATTATCTGTTATTCAACTTGTAAATTTTGTTTCTTGACATGTTCCACATCCACGAGGATCCCCTCAATATGGATCTACGGAACAAATGAATAATCTAATCTAATCTAATCTGGAGTGACTTACAAGAAAAGTAGGAAACATCAAGCGAATAACCAAAAAACTGAAAAATTGAAATTGACACTTTTGTAAAGGTGGCTTCGCCACTTTGGTTAATTTCGTGTGAGCTACCCTACCGTTCATCAGCTGCGATAAAAAATTTTCACACCTGAGATTCAAAACCATATTACAAATTTGCAAAATAATTTACAAACTATCCAAAAGGAATGAAAGGGCATAGCCTTAATATTCTAGAAAAGACTGAATTACTGCGATGCAAAAAGTGTCTGCTAACACACTTACTCAACGCAGAGCTTGTAGTTCGCCAAATCACATTTTAGCAACTTTTTATTGTTTAAATAAAAATACTAAAGACTTGTACTCCATTCTGTAACATTAAAAATTCTTCATTAAGGATGCTCAAACAGAGCCTACCTATGGACTCTCTTAGTTTCAGGGATAAATTTTAATATGGGTACGTAGGATCTAGATAACGAGGTATCATTTTACTGCCAGATTAAAACAGCTTGTTGTTTAACGATGTACAATAGCTATGTCATTTCATTGTATCCCTATAAAAACGTTATATCCGTAAACACTTAACCCAGCCTTCCCTGCTCTAATACTCGTTTCACAGCTCTAATCGCCTAAATGCGCGTATGCGCACTTCTACCGTTCCAGCTCTGTTGGAGCAGCACACAGCAACTGACGGGCGGCCCCAGCCAACACCGGCTAGAGACATGGCCTTACAACAGTCCTTGTCACGTCACACTAGTACGCCTCAAGCGCTAGCTAATTGGCTGACTGCTATATAATAGAGTAGGCTGTGTTCCAGCGGCCTGTCAGTCAGCTAGTGATCGCTGCCTATCCGAGGGCCCATCCGTGGCCAACCAGACAGACAGGCCAGAGCACACAGCCAAGTCATGTGATCCGAGTAGTGCTGAGTCAACGCGATCACGGAGTTGACTCCCTGGCAGCTGGGGCACAGCACAGTCTCTTAGTGGCCATCCAGCCAGCTACCGACTCGGTTGGCTTAACATTACTCGGATCAAGTCATCGGGCTAAGCTCCCGATCTGTTTTATCTGGTTGACGCGGCCATTTGGTGTGACGTGACAGGGACTGTTGTGAGGCCGTGGCTCTAGGCGGCCTTGTCCCACCGCAACATAATGCTTATGTCTGCTTCAAAGAAAAGAAAGGTTCAAATGTTTGTTAAGCTTAAGGGACTTAACTGCGGGGTCATCACTCCCTAAACTTACAAACTACTTATGCACTACCTTGTACTAAAGACAGCACAAACATCCATGTCTGTCCGACGGAGAACGGCCTCGCGCATCGGTGCATAGCGCCTCAATGCGCTCGGCCGCTCCACCGCGGCAGTCTGCTTAATTTTCCTCTTATTTACCATTTCCAGTTCATTATTACGTCAATCCGACTTAAGTAACATTCTACGAGGCAGAACCTGCGCTGTAGTGTTAACGCACACTGACTGAGAATCTTGGCTGGTCTGACAGACTCTGAGAAAAAAATTAAATGATTTGTGATTACATTCTTATCTATAGTATTTTTACCTATGACGCAAATCTAAATTACTACAAACAATTTTTATTGACATTTGATCTTGTTTGTATACAGGTATACCGTAATTATGTGGCTCTAATGCCACAAAACTAGTTGGTTTTGTAAAAAATACCATACAGCTGAAGCGGTTGTTATCCCCTGTGACGCCGGTCGAGGTGGCGCGTTAGTCACGTTCTGCACGGCCACTACGGCCGGGGGTTCGAATCCCCAGTCGGGCATGGATATTTGTGCCGTCCTTAGGTTAGCTACTTCATTATTAGTTTGTAAGTTTACGGACTGATGACCCCGTAGTTAAGTCCCATAAACATTTGAGCATTTATCCCATATGACTTTCAATTGTAATTTTTATTTATCTTCCTTTTTCTTCCGTTTGTGTTCGTGTGTGTTTGTGTGTGTGTGTGTGTGTGTTTGTTAGTTTGTTTGTTTTTTTCAGTGACCTAGCTGTAACCTGTATTCCCTGCATTCATTGTGGAACGGACGTGTTTGTGCGCTATGAAATCATAAACTGCTTATCATAGTGTTAGTTTCTCCACAGTTTGTGACTTGGTCCACCTTAAAAAGGAAGGTTAGTTCTATCTCGTTTCAGGATCTCAGTTTCATAATTACAAATTAAATGCTGTAGTGGCCTGTCAGGCGAGCTGCACCCATGTATGCCCAGAAGGCGGAATTTAACCTTTACCTATCTAGTTGGGTGAGCATCTAGTAGATGGCGCCGTGTTACGATTCGTATTAGCTTCGTATTTTATTCACTGCCATGCTGTCTTCAAAATTGATGATTATCCTTTGGCATTGTTGGCGGTTAGACCCCAAATGTGGCCGTTTCCGGTCGCCCTGGTACAAGTCTTTTTAGCTGACGTGTCTTCGGCGGCTTCCACGTGAATGATGATAAGGACCACACAACACCCAGACCCCGAGCTCAGAGAATCTCCTACCTGGCGGGGATCTAACCCGGGTCCCCTACGAGGCAGCCCACCAATCAGTCCACTAGACAAATTAGGCGGTCTACAAAATTACAAAAGCTGCACTGTTTACATAAGCTTTGAACAACGCATCCGGAGGAGACTTTACTATAGACTATGACACCAATCCACAGTTTTATTCTGACCTTGATGAAATTTTACACCCCTCACCTTCAAAACAAAAGAAATAACACTGTCAACTAATGTTTAATTTATTGTGTTGAGGGGGTACGTTGCTCTAGACCACGACACCCTCCACACCGTTTGACCTTTAACTGCGATATTTGGCAGATAAATGTATTTTCCATGTGTAAGAGACTGGAAGAGAAAGGGGGATGGTTAGTAGCATATACGAGCAAGGAGAAGAGGTGATGAAGGGGCAGGTGGTGGCTAACTAGTAGCATGAATCAGAGGAGGAGGACTAGGAGGAGCCGGTAAAGATTGATAGAAGGGGAGGGGGGATGGTCAGAGAGAGGCGGAGATGGACAAAGAGGGTGGAGGAGCACAAGCTTTTAGAGAATATCTGAGTAAATAATTATGTATGCAACTCGGGGTTTTCAGGAACCTAATACAGAGAGAGACTTAAGAGGACAATTTGGATGGTAAGATATAGGGATGGTGATGCACAGCGAGATTAGGCGATGAAGTGTAGGATGTATATCCAATTCAAAAATGTTCAAATGTTTGTAAATCTATCGAACCAAACTACGTGGTCATCAGTCCGTAGCTTACAAACCACTTCAACTAAGGTAAACTAACCTAAGGACAAACACACACACCCATGGCCCTGGGAGGACTCGAACCTCCACGGCGAGCAACCGCGCGCTCCGCAGCGAGACGCTTTAGACCGCTCGGCCACTCCACCGCCGCTATATCCAATTCTCAGCAGTATTTATCAATTGTGAAGCACCACTGGGTTTGCTAGTGTATATGTATGCATCCCGTGACGCGATGCTTGTCCGCGATTAACTCTAAAACTACTCATCTGATGTAAATTAATTTTTGACCCATGTGTGTGATTTGATCCAACTTAAAAAATAGGATAGTTCTCATATCAATTCATGACGTCACTGTTTTCATGGCAAATTAAATGTTGTTGCCTGAAAGAAAAAGATTTACCTTGGAACGATCCAGATTCAGTGTAACAATGCCTTTTTGCATTTAACGTTCTTAATTAGCAGTTTACAAATATTTTAAATTAAGATGGGTATGTTTGTCCGTCTATGCTACTACAAAGTAAAGGCGACTTTTTGTTACCAGATGCCTATCGTTTTATTGATAGTAAAACATCTTCAGTGGTGTGTAATGATAGAGATCTATAATTTGTTTTGATAAGTTGATCAAAAATAATTCCATTTAAGATGTTTTACTATCAATAAAACTATACGCGTCAGGGAGCAAAAACGTCGCCTCTTATTTGTAGTTGCATAGACGGACGAACATCCCCATCATAATTATATAAGCAACTACGGACGTCATGGCCACACAAATGAAGAACATTTCTTGAAGTGTCGTTGTTTTTAACTTCCCCTCTGTCCCTCACTACTTATTCTGGTAAGACTATTTACGTGTAGCGTGTAGCATGGAATAGCGTTTCATGTCTTCTTGTTAAGTGGACAGACTAAATAATAAAGGTACTAATTTTTTCATCTTTATATATATTAACTCTTTATTACCAGTGACATACAAAATATTGCCGAAAGCACTTCTAAATAGAATAGAGCACACTAGTTACTTTGGTAGACTTCAAAAAGGCTTACGACTCAGTTGACAGACAATCACTATTTATATACTGTACGAATCAGGGATAGATGAAAATACCAGAAGACTTTTTGAATAAACACTCACACATACAACATCGAGGATTAAGTTTGCTGCGGTGGAGAAGCCGAGCGGTTACAAAAATATATGGAAAGACGTTATATTTCAAGTCGTTTTCATCAAACGGAGCGATGGAAGGGAATTAACAATAAACAATTTACTCTTCCCAGAAGATGTTTCTTTCCCATCACAAAAGAACAACGTAATATTATGGCTATTCGGAAACTTTGTAAATTATGTAGTCAACAAAAAAGGAACCGACAATGTACTAGAATATCGAGAATATATAAAAGAAGAATACTTCAAAATATACAAGAAAAAAGACCATAAAAAGAATTTTGGAAACATGTTGAAAATTTTGTTTCAAAAACAAGGTATAGGTTAATATCTACATATCATGAAATAGACAGAACAAGGTAGAATGCCAAAGTAGGGGAGTGCTGTTGAGGGTGAAGTACGGTGGGGACTTCGTGTGCCCCGGGGCCGCTACGGTAGCCGTGAAGGCCTCAACAGAACCCCGAAAAAGCATTTCTGCTGAAGAAGAAAAGGAAACAGATAAAATTCCAGTAATCTAAATTAGTACTGGAAAACTATACAAATGCATGAGAAGAGGTAAAGTGACGAAGATTATTTTTCTTAATTTTACTTTTCTTTCCTTTTGAAAAATATCATTAGTTCCGTATTATTCAAGTAAACTATTAATAAAGCAAGGTATTCGGATAAGGAATTTCACGTTTGTCTTTAAAATGCAGAAAGGCATATTTCTTTCAGTTAAAAAACAAGTATGTAAAATAAAAATAAAAAGTACCAAGAACGGTACTTCAAATACGAACTGAGAAGAAACGGATATTTTCGTTTGAAAGGCGTATGAAAAAAAAAAAAAAAAAAAAAAAAAAAAAAAAAAAAAAAAAAGCGGTCTAAGGCGACTGGCTGCGGAGCGCGCGGTTGCTCGCCGTCGGAGGTTCAAGTCCTCCCTGGGGCATGGGTGTGTGTGTGTTTGTCCTTAGGTTAGTTTACCTTAGTTTACGTTGTTTGTAAGCTACGGACTGATGACCACGCAGTTTGGTTCGATAGATTTACAAACATTTGAACATTTTTTCGAGGATTAAGTTTCAAGGCGAAGTTTCTGAACCATTCAAAATCAAAAAAGGTGTTCGACAAGAAGACGGCCTTTCCCCGATTCTCTTTAACTTGGTTCTAGGTAAAATAGTCAAAACATGGGAAAACACAATAGAATCGAGAGGCATAAAAGGTATAAACATGGGACAAGGAAAGAACTAATTTGAAGTAAAATGTTTAGCCTTTGCGGATGATATTGCACTGATAACTGAAAACCTGGCAATGCAACTATTATGCTTGATCTATTACACGAGACTGCTGAAAAGTCTGGACTAAAAATATCTTACGAAAAACCGAATATAAAGCACACAAACATAATGAAGAAAAAAAATCAAAACAATGTATGGGAAAATTAAAAGAGTTCATAAATTTAAATACCTAGTGGAATGGATCCAAACCAACGGTCTAGATAACACAACAAATAAAGAAAGAGTAAATCCCCCCTCGGGCATGGATATTTGTGCCGTCCTTAGTTGTAGGTAATTCATAAGTAGTTTTTAAGTTTAGGGACTGATGACCCCGTAGTTCAGTCCCTTAACCTTAACAAACATTTGAACATTTTGAAGCTTAGACATTATATTTCAGTTATTAAGATACAGGAAACATATGACTCAGAGTGCCTCACATTGAATAAGAAATGTGAACTAAGAGAACTAGAAAAAAGATAGAGGAAAATACTAAGAAAAATTTTGGGTCCCGAGAAAAACAATGAAAAGATATGGATGAAAAGGATAAATGAGGATTTATACAAAAATACAGAAAAAATCACAGACACAGTGAGGAAAAGACGGCTAAAATTTTATGGACATTTAAAAAGAAAGGAAGACACATGGATTACAAACAAAATTTTCAATTATGTTAATATACTGAAAAAAAAAACCGTAGGATGGATAGAAGCAGTGAAGAAAGATGCAAACAAAAGAGGTGTTACAGAAGAAATAATATGTGACAGGAAATCTTCAGGCTACTGATATAAAACGCAACCTATGAAGAAGATAAGTCCAAACCTAGATCAAAGAGAGTGTGGACAGATGACCAGAGACGACCAGTTGGAGAGAAAATGAAGAAGTACTGGGAAGAAATGAAGAAAAAGAAACACCATTAGTCTTAAGTTGTATGCGGTCCATAGTTGGCCAAATTCATAAATTATAAAGCATGCGCTTCGGTGAAGTTTATCATACATGCCGTTATGTAACCTCTGCTGTTGTGATTAACTTTTCACAAATGAGAGAGGTTTTAACGATCAGCCTCGTAACCTTCGAAATCTCTTCCTCAGTCCCCACCTTTTTTTTCTGACGTGTATCTAGATAAGACAGCGTGCGACTTATGCATCCGTAATCTTCGACGATTTTCTTGTGCTCTCTCTCCGCTTCCCTCCTTTTTAATAGCTACCAACATATATCACCGAGGTGCTGCCACTTTGGGCTGGGACTTGACGCAGTCTGAGCCAAGTGTTCACTGAGATTCCACTCGAAGCTCAAAAACCTGGGAGGCCGCGACAGCTGTGATGGATCGTTCCCCCCCCCCCCCCCTGTGTGCCTAGTCGGCGGGCTCGCAGGGCCTCTCTTACAGATCCGGGATATCGGTTCCTGTTTGGCGGAAGTCTTAGACTTTGCCATGTTAACTCATTTGTATACTGCTGTGCGGCGGCTGGAGGTTTGTATTTGCCAGCGTTTGTCTTGGTAAATAATTTTGCCCGTTTCTTACCTTGATTTTTATTACCACTGCCTTTGGCAGAGCCTGATATTCATTATAATTAGCAGCCTTATTCTTCCCTACCGGCTGCGGTGGCCGAGGGGACTGAGGCGCGCCAGTACGGTCTGCACGGCCACTACGGTCGGGGGTTCGAATTCCCCCTCGGGCATGGATATTTGTGCCATCCTTAGTGTTAGCTAGTTCATAAGTAGTTTGTAAGTTTAGGGACTTATGACCGCGTAGTTGGGTCCCATATGCTATACAAACACTTGAACATTTTTTTTATTGTTTCCTGAGCAACTCCACACTTTAGTTACTCGAAAGCGAGACAGATTATTCCTAATCTCTATTAAATTCGGTGAGCATGGGAACTACAACGAAAATTCTTCTCTACAGTGATTAATAAATGTATATATTCTCTCAATCCACTCCCATGAACCACAGACATTGCCGAGGTGGGGTGGCTTGCGTGCCTCAACGATACAGATAGCCGTACCGTAGGTGCAACCACAGCGGAGGGGTATCTGTGGAGAGGCCAGACAAACGTGTGGTTCCTGAAGAGGGGCAGCAGCCTTTTCAGTAGTTACAGGGGCAACAGTCTGGATGATTGACTGAGCTGGCCTTGTAACATCAGCTAATGTGGCTTTGCCACACGGTTACTGCGAACGGCTGAAAGCAAGGGGAAACTACAGCCGTTACCTTTCCCGAGGACATGCAGCTCTACTGTATGAACATATGATGATGGCATCCTCTCGGGTAAAATATTCCGGAGGTAAAATAGTCCCCCATTCGGATCTCCGGGCGGGGACTACTCAGGAGGATGTGATCATCAGGAAAGACAATACTGGCATTCTACGGGTCGGAGCGTGGAATGTTAGATCCCTTAATCGAGTAGGAAAATTAGAAAATTTAAAAAGGGAAATGGATAGGTTGAAGTTAGATATAGTGGGGATTAGTGAAGTTCGGTGGCAGGATGAACAGGATTTCTGGTCTGGTGAGTACAGGATTATAAATACAAAATCAGTTGGGGGTATCACAGGAGTAGGATTGATAATGAATAAGAAAATAGGAATGCGGGTAAACTACTATGACCAGCACAGCGATCGCATTATCATTGTCAAGATAGATACGAAGCCAACACCAACAACAGTAGTACAGGTTTATATGCCAACTAGCTCTGCCGATGATGAGGAGATCGAAGAAATATATGAGGAGCTAAACGAAATTATTCAAACAATTAAGGGAGAGGAAAACTTAATTGTGATGGGAGACTGGAATTCGGTAGTAGGACAAGGAAGGGAAGGGAAGATAGTGGGTGAATATGGTCTGGGCAAAAGGAATGAAAGAGGAAGCCGCCTGGTAGAATTTTGCATGGAACATAATTTAGTTATAACAAACACCTGGTTTAAGAATCACAAAAGAAGGTTGTATACGTGGAAGAGACCAGGAGACACCGGGAGATACCAGATAGATTTCATAATGGTAAGACATAGATTTCGGAACCAGGTTTTGAAGTGTAGGACATACCCAGGGGCAGACATAGACTCTGACCATAACTTGTTGGTTATGAACTGTAAGCTGAAACTGAAGAAACTACAGAAAGGTAGGAAAATAAGGAGATGGGACCTAGATAAATTGAAGGAACCTGAAGTTCTTAAGAATTTCAGAGGGAGCTTCAGGCAACAATTGACAGAAACAGGGGAAAATAAAACAGTTGAGGAGGAATGGGTAAAATTGAGAGATGAAATAGTGAAGACAGCAGAGGACAAAATAGGTAGGAAGACAAGACCTGCAAAGAATCCTTGGATATCACAGGAGATACTAAATTTAATCGATGAAAGGAGAAAGTATAAAAATGCAGTAAATGAAACAGGCAAAATGGAGTACAGACGACTAAGAAATGAGATTGACAGGAAGTGCAAAATGGCTAAGCAGGAATGGCTAGAAGGCAAATGCAAGGATGTAGAAGAATGTATAAATAGGGGAAAAATAGATACAGCCTACAGGAAAATAAAAGAAACATTTGGCGATAAGAAAAACAGCTCTATGAATATCAAGGACACTGATGGAAAACCAGTTCTCAGCAAAGAAGGGAAAGCTGAAAGGTGGAAAGAGTATATAGAGGGGCTCTACAAAGGAAATGAACTTCGAGGAGACACTACTGTAGGAAGGGAAGAGGATGTAGATGATGAAGAAATAGGAGATACTATACTGAGAGATGAATTTGACAGAGCACTGAATGATCTAAGTCGAAACAAGGCCCCTGGAGTAGATGATATCCCGTCAGAGCTACTGAAGTCTCTGGGAGAACCAGCCATGACAAAATTGTTTCACATTGTGTGTAAGATGTATGAGACAGGTGAAGTACCCTCAGACTTTAAGAAAAATGTTATAATCCCCATTCCAAAGAAAGCGGGTGCAGACAGGTGTGAAAACTACAGAACCATCAGTTTAATAAGTCATGGTTGCAAAATATTAACACGAATTATATACAGAAGGATGGAAAAGCTGGTAGAAGCCGACCTCGGGGAAGATCAGTTTGGGTTCAGGAGAAATGTAGGAACACGGGAGGCAATACTCACTTTACGGCTTATCCTAGAAGATAGATTAAGAAAAGGCAAACCAACATTTCTAGCTTTTGTAGATTTGGAGAAGGCTTTTGACAATGTTGATTGGAATAAACTCTTTAAAGTTCTGAAGCAAGCAGGAGTAAAATATAGGGAACGTAAGGTTATTTACAACTTGTACAAAAACCAGACAGCGGTTGTCAGAGTTGAAGGGCATGAAAGGGATGCATTAGTTGGAAAGGGAGTAAGACAGGGTTGTAGCCTTTCCCCAATGTTGTTCAATTTGTACATTGAGCAAGCTATAAAGGAAAGCAAGGAGAAATTTGGAGAAGGAATTAAAGTTCAGGGTGAAGAATTAAAAACATTGCGTTTTGCCGACGACATAGTAATGCTGTCAGATACAGCAAAGGACCTGGAAGAGCAATTGAACGGAATGGACAGTGTGCTGAAAGGTGCATATAAGATGAACATTAACAAGAGTAAAACAAGGGTAATGGAGTGCAGTGTAAGAAAATCAGGTGATGCTGAAGGAATTAGATTAGGTAAGGAAACAATAAAGGAGGTAGATGAGTTTTGTTACTTGGGCAGTAAAATAACAAATGATGGTCGCAGTACAGATGATATAAAATGCAGAATGGCAATGGGTAGAAAGGCGTTTTTGAAAAAGAGAAATTTGTTAACATCGAATATTGATTTAAGCCTAAGGAAGTCCTTTCTGAAGGCATTTGTATGGAGTGTTGCCTTGTATGGGAGTGAAACATGGACGATAAGCAGTGTGGACAGAAAGAGGATAGAGGCTTTTGAAATGTGGTGCTACAGAAGAATGCTGAAGATTAGGTGGGTGGATCGCGTAACTAATGAGGAGGTACTGAACCGAATTGGGGAGAAAAGAAATTTCTGGCATACCTTGACTAAAAGAAGGGATAGATTGGTAGGACACATTCTTAGACATCAAGGAATTGTGAATTTAGCGTTGGAGGGAAGTGTGTGGGGTAAAAATCGCAGAGGGAGACCAAGAGACGCGTATAGTAAGCAGATTCAAGTGGATGTGGGTTGTCGTTCTTATGAGGAGATGAAAAGGCTTGCTCAGGATAGAGTAGGGTGGAGAGCTGCATCAAACCAGTCTCTGGACTGAAGACCACAACAACAACATTCTCTCAATGCATATCATATGCAGCAATAAATTGTTCCTTGTTCAACAGCTCTCTAACCTGTTCACGAAAATCTTCCACGGGAAATGCCATGTAATTACATTTAGTGTTCCGATTATTACGCACCTGAAGCCATAATTGATGTCTTAAAGTGGACAAGATTCTCACCCTTTGCCTTGCCTTCAGTTCTCTATGACAATGAAAAGGAATTAAGGCACACATTCACTTCATCAGACTTTATCAGATTCTTCAGGCGATCGAAAACAGCTCGTACCAGCAGTCGTTAACGGACATCCGAAGCATTGAACTTTCCCCTGCTTCTTTCGGCTGAAGCTGACTATACGACATTGGCTTGAACTGCCGTCTACACGATTTTCTTATGTAGGCTCACCATTAACGTCCAAGAGGCACATACTAGAGCACTGCTCTAGCAGTGTCTCGTTAGTCCTCTTTTTATATAAAAATCCTAATACCGCTGTATGTTGAAAATTTACAGAATTGATAATTTCTTATCTTCCATATTGAAACAAATATTAAAGAAACCTTTTAAATAGCTCAGAAAGTTTGCCTCATTTTTTTAATTTTTTATTTATTTATTGATTTATTTTACTGAAACACAGAGAGCATTACAATGCTGAAATCTTCTTATATTAGCTTCCGTTATCTTTTCTATTAAATCTATCTCCATGAAACCTGGAACAGTTTCGTCGTTCTCCTTAATCGTGGAATAGCTGCAATGACGTACTTATAAAAGGCACTTAATATAAAATATTTTATACTTTCTAAAGATTGAATTCGTTGATATTGAAAGCACTTCTCCCACTGCGTTTGCATTAGTTCAGACTTTATAAGAAATTTTTGTTCTTTGATGCTACAGAATAATTCCGATTGTTTGGATGAATAGATCGCGTAACTAATGAAGAAGTAATGAATTTAGGTGAAAAAGAACGTATTGAAAAGAAGGGTTCCTTTGTGTGTACACATTCTGAGAAAGGAATCACCAGGTGAGTTTTGAGGTGACCGTCGCTGAGGAACGGGGGTGGGGGAATAAAACCGAAGAGGAGGGTGGTTTAGAGACTGAGAAAAAAAAAACGGATTGCCGTTGTTGTTTTGAGATGAAAAGGTCTGCACTGAACACAGTTGTATTGGGAGCTGCATGAAACAAGTATTTCGATTGAAGACCACAAGAAGAGGAACAATACGACTGCGAAATTATTATTAATGAGGCGTACAGTTAGGTCAGTAACTAAAGATTGAATAATACATGGAAGGCTGATAAAATCTTGTCGTTTGATCATGGCAATAAAATATCGTACTACAGGGTCTACTGCTTGATTAGACGGTGGTTGTAGAACACTCTTGTGACTAATGGGATTGAAGGTGATGAAAATTAAAGAAAATCGAACATAATTGCCTGCAAGTGAATAGATTACTGAAAAACCGATGACTACAGTTTCTTGATGCCCAAAGAAGAATTGTAACTCTAGAAATGATCGTACAGAAAGCAGATAAACAGAAAACATGTTTGTGAACAAGGCTCATAATGATGGTAGACCACTGAAAGTTTCTTAAATAATTCGTAAAAAACATAAACATCTTCAAATGTTTGCCGAACATCTTTAATGAAGAGAATAAAATGGCTGATGAGATCGAAGATTTCAGAACGAAAAAAAAAAGCTCATTTTAGATGTGTGCTGTGCATTAGAACGTTTTCGAGAATTTTCAAACTTAAGAGTAAATTAAAGAACAGTACCTGTATAGCGGTCACAAAACTTTACATTTAGAAAACCATATGAACAAAATTTATTATCGTTTTAAAGGAAAACATTAAAGAAATATTTGTCCTCTAGAGCGACCCACATATACATGAGTGAACAATATTAAAAATCCTGGAACTGATGGAACAATATCAATAGGGTGATGTTAGTCAAAGATTGAAAATAAGAAGACTGGGGTTGGTTGGACGTCTGATTAGGGTGGACGGGGAGAACTTCGTAACGTCGCACCATCCGTATGCGTTTAGGACAGAAGAAAGCGAGAAAGACGACATACCAGTTAAAGGATGACATGGAAAAGGTCGCGGGTATAATGTGCCTAAGAAAAGGAGAATTCAAAAATCAGGAACAGAGATCACTAGAAGAGGAATTTAGAGATCAAGTACACTTTCGTAAGCACAGACTTCAATTTAAACCAGGAAACCCACACTGAGAATGATCACTATCGGTCATTTTGACCGATGTAGTTTTTTCTTTAAGTTTTTCCATTTTTCTGCCAAACATTTTTCATTCTGTGATGCTGATCTTCATTCTTCGGGTACTCTGTTCAAGTTAATCATTTGAATTTTTATCTAAGTTATGTCCACTCTTCCAATAAAACAAATCTCCGCCCCATAAGCCTCGAGAGACCCATGAGGTACTGTCCAGCTGCCGTGTCATCCTCTGCCCCAAGGCGTCAAAGTTTGCGATGGATGGGAAGAAACAGAAAGGCAAAATATCAGAATGGGAGAGTAAGCTATTTGTATGTAAGAATAAGTTGTTTCGCCTTTACAACCATGAAATTAGAAGAAAAAATGTATTCTTAGAATATATGGCATCAACTGCGAATGGGTAAAGCTGAAAATCAGTATACCGCCGGGACTCGAACCGTAGTCTCCCGCTTTCTTGGCAGTTGCGCTGGCCACTACACCGCTGGGGACACTGTGATCACCGCACCTGCAAGGACTACCTAAGCACGCCTCCGGTCAGACACAAATTTCCAGCTCTACCCTACTGATAATTTGTGTCTGACGGGAGGCGTGCTTAGATAGTCCTTGCAGGTGCGGTGATCACTTTGCCCCAGTGGAGTAGTGCCCAGCGCAACAGCCTAGAAAGCGGGAGACCCAGGTTCCAGTCCCGGCTGGGTATATATTTTCAGCTTGACCCATTCGCAGTTGATGTCATACAATCTGTGAATATGAAAGAATGACAACTGCAGGATCTGAAGTGATGTTTTATCTTGCGGAACAGACGCAATATACAGGGTGTTACAAAAAGGTACGGCTAATCTTTCAGGAAACATTCCTCACACACAAAGAAAGAAAATATGTTTAGTGGACATGTGTCCGGAAACGCTTAATTTCCATGTTACAGCTCATTTTAGTATTTCTCTAAAAATTTAAATTGAAATAAATCGTGCAGACAATTGTCAAAATACCCCATTGTTTCGTTAGTATGTACTGTACTTCCTCGATTCCCCGCCAGTTGGCCCAATTGAAGGAAGGTAATGTTGACTTCTGTGCTTGTGTTCATGTTCTTCCACTGATGCTCACTGGTGCACGTTATCATGATTTCATACTGGATACTCTACCTGTGCTTCTACATGTGCCTTTACAAGTACGACAACAACATGTGGTTCATGCACGATGCAGCTCCTGCACATTTCAGTCGACGTCTTCGTACGCTTCTCAACGCTGGATTGGTAGAGGCGGACCAATTCCATGGTCTCCACGCTCTCCTGACCTCAACCCTCTTCACTTTCATGTATGGGGGCATTTGAAAGCTCTTGTCTACGCAACCCCGGTACCAAATGTAGAGACTCTTCGTGCTCGTATTGTGGACGGCTGTGATACAATACGCCGTTCTCCAGGGCTGCATCAGCGCATCAGGGATTCCATGCGACGGAGGATGGATGCATGTATCATCGCTAACGGAGGACATTTTGAACATTTCTTGTAACAAAGTGTTTGAAGTCACGTTGGTACGTTCTATTTCTATGTGTTTCCATTCCATGATTAATGTGATTTGAAGAGAAGTAATAAAATGAACTCTAACATGGAAATAAAGCGTTTCAACATAACATTCTTTCTTTGTGTGTGAAGAATGTTTCCTGCTGCCGGCCGCGGTGGCCGAGGTGACTGAGGCGCGTCAGTCACGGTCAGTACGGCCACTACGGTCGGGGGTTCGAATCCCCCCTCGGGCATGGATATTTGTGCCGTCCTAGTTCGTAAGTAGTTCATAAGTAGTTTGTAAGATTAGGGACTGATGACCCCGTAGTTAAGTCCCATAAGCTTAACAAACATTTGAACATTTTTTTGTTTCCTGCTGCACATTCCTGCACCTTGGCTGCAACTTTTTGCAACACCCTGGGTATATGCAGAATTTGTGTTCTTCGCATCACGTTACCGAAAAGATTAAGATACATTGCGTTTCCTACAAACAAATATTTCGCCCTCTTCGGTATACTCAAACGTCATATCAATCGGCATGCTCCAAATAAAAGAGCCGACAGGGTAACGTGGAAGGCGTCGAAAATCGGCGTAGCTGTCTGCAGTCAAGGCGGGAGCTTTCCTTTTCTCTCGTCGCTGACAGAAATAGCTGATGTCCCCGTATCGGTGAAAATATTACGAATATCTGCTACAGGGACGCGGCGTCAAAGACGCTACTACTACTACGTGTTACAAGGGGAAAGAGCCTCATGTTTCCTTAATGCGACTGAGCCGCCGACATTCCTGAAATCGCGGCACGTCGGTATTGAAATCAAGATTGATGCTAATAAGAAACTGCGCCCAGCGAAAGGCGCGGCCCGTGGCGTGTCGGGACCGGCAGCCGTGGCGGCATCGCCTCTGGCCTGCAGACGCTGCACCAGCAATATTTTCGCAACTTTCTTTGGAACCTTACACCCGTGAAATCGAATCCCGAGCCCACATTGAAATGTATCACGCAGGGGTTGTTCTGCGCTGCCCCTACCACTACTACTGCTGCCTCTCCCCAGCGACTCACACGCACACCCACCCACCCACAACACACACACACACACACACACACACACACACACGCTCGGCTGGCTTTACTCCCGACACCTCGCTGCCGACGCGATGGCGAGGCGTATCTTTAAAAAGCCGCCGTGTCTTCTCGCCGCGCCGTCGAGATTCAGCCACTCGACCGTGAAATATTCTGCATTGCTGTGGGGTGGCACTTTCGTCCCTCTTGTGTCGGAGGCGTCGTGGCAAGGAGATACAGCAGCAAAGCTTCTGTTACAACAGAGTTCATTCTATTACTATGTATACGGTGCAAACTCCACAGTAGCTGTGGAGACTCCCGTACTGTCCTAAAGGTAGGGTAAGGCAGTCAACAATCCGAAGATTGGTTGAACACCCAGTGCTTTTCTAGGCATGGTCCTATTTGGTGCCGCGGTGGAGTAGCCGAGCGGTCTGAAGCGTCTCGCTGCGGAGCGCGCGGTTGTACGCCGTGGAGGTTCGAGTCCTCCCTGGGGCATGGGTGTGTGTGTGTTGTCCTTAGGTTAGTTTATCTAGGTTTAAGTAGTTTGTAAGCTACGGACTGATGACCACGCAGTTTGGTCCGATAGAATTACAAACTTTTCGTATTTGGAGGTGGTATGCCGTTGCCTTTCTCCGACCTTCGAAGTAACTTACCCAGCCAGTTATAGAGGGACCTAAGTTTAGCGTGGGTTCCGAACCACGGTGCCACTCGGTATAGCTTACTTCGAATGTTCAAATATCTGTAATTATAATGGACAAAAACTTCTGTTCATGAATAGCTAGTCGTAACTAAGTAACTATTACTAAGGTCAACACACACACACACACACATCCGAAACGAGTGACCGTGCAATTCGTAACGTGACGCCCCAGACCGCACGGCCATTTCCTCTCGGTGTAGCTTACTTCAGTCATGTTATAACACGAGTGTGTCTGAATCTCTTATGGCCATATTAAAAGTTGTGTTAGTCAGCCTATAAGCGAATGTATTTAGGTGTGTGTGTGTGTGTGTGTGAGAGAGAGAGAGAGAGAGAGAGAGAGAGAGAGAGAGAGAGAGAGAGAGAGAGGGAACTAACAATTTTCTCTTAGCCCATCTCCTCTGTCGATCTCCTACTCCCTCCTCATTCGTTTCCCCATCCCACCATCAAACTCGATCTCTCCCTGCAACTCCGCCTCCTCTTCTTCTATTTCCCACTATTTGTTCCACCTGTTTTTGTACATCTATTTCTCTTCTCACACAATGGAAATTCCAGGAAGGATTCAACTTTTTTATGAAGGATAGGTAGCTACTCACCACAGACGAGTACGATGAACCGCGGAAAGGTACACATTATCAAATACAACTTCATTGTTTTCTGCCGCGATGGCCGAATACATCGGTCATGTTTGTGTGAGTGTGGGTGTATGCGTTTCTCTAACTGACGAAGGTCGTAAGGACCGAAAGATATGAACTTGTTATTTGTGTGTTTCCGCGGCTCATCGCACGTCTCTAGGGCAAGTAGCAATCTATCTTTCATAAAAATATTCTCATTCTGATATAATCTTAGGTACACACAGTTCACAGTAGCTGCACGGCATGACTGTCTGGTCTAAAGCGGCAAGTCATGGATTACACGAGCCTTCCTGTCGATGTTTCGAGTCGTCCGTCGGGCATAGTACTGTATGTTGCCACTAGCAAATTTTCCTTAAAGTAGGAAACTCCAGGACAAACACTCGAATATTTGAATCCAGTTGATAGTATAACATAAACTATGCCTAAAGTTGTCAACATTTTTCGACTCCGTTGCAAGCAATATATGGGGTAATATAAAATGCTCGTGGATTTAGAATACTGACTTCTGGGAGTACGATGGAACTATAGGTAGTCATCATTAAAGAGCGCACTCGTTTTCCTCACAGATGCTTCCACTAAGTGCAAATGTTCAAATGTCTGTAAATCTATGGGACTCAGCTACTCGGTTATTAGCCCGTAGCTTACAGACAACTTAAACTAAGGTAAACTAACCTAAGGACAACACAAACTACCATTACCGAGGGGGGGACGAACCACCAACTGCTAACTGCCACTGGCACCGCAGCACGGTGCCCCAATGCGCACGGCTAATCCGCCGCGGTACTAAGTGCACACCATGTATTTGGCCTCTGTGGAAGTCTGAGGGATCACGCGTTTCACCGATTATTTATGTAGACAAGTTTTACAAAACAAATTTTGCACAGAATGTATAAGCGTTCAAGATGGAGTACGTCAAATGTCCACTGCGGTAACGTCTCAGTGTTCACACGGATGCAATAGGGCCAACTTACAAAAAGATTGTTTTACACTACATGATGTTACTATTATCATGTCCAACCCCTTATCTGTGAAAGAGTGACATGGTTTCGAAGGAGCATATAGGTACATAATCAGATGTCTTAAATTATTTGTCAACTTCGTCAGACGTAGTTAAGTCTTTTCATTTTCGAGTAAAGAATTGCACAAAACAGAAGCATTCTAGCGCCAGCATCATCAATGCAACCACAATGTGTTATTCATTACAGTAGAAGTTGGCATGTCAAATTCAACTTTGCCTCTGATTGTACTTCTAAATGAATGGGATATAGTAATTTCATTTAAATTGGTCCATAATTTAGCAAATTAATAAAAAATTAATTCCTTATTCGTCCAGGAAGCCGTAAGATTGATGGTGTGTAACAGGTGGATGCCATGTCCCTGGATAGCCTTTTGCAAGAAAAACAGCTGCATGATAACAACTGTTGAGGTACGGTGCAACGTATTACTCGACAATGAGAAGTAGTAATGTCGCAGCGGTGGTAGCAGCTTCATGATTATTCCCGAGATGCAAGCAGAGAGAATGTTCATCTACATCTACTTCCACATGGATACTCTGCAAGTCACATTGAAGAGCATGGCAGAGGTTTCATCGAACCACTTTTATGAAATTTCTCTATAGTTACATTCTCTAATAGCTTGCGAAAAAAAGGAACGCCTAAATCTTTTTGTTTTCGATCTGATTGGTCTTATTTTATTATGATGATCACGTCTCCCTATGGATGACCTCACATCATTATCAAGGGTCGATTGTTTGTTAATCTGTGGGACCAAGCTACTGCAGTCATCAGTCTCTAGGATTCTACTTAAACTAACCTAAGGGCAGCATACTCACATCCATGCCCAAGGGAGGAAGGAAGGACTGCCCATTTCCTGACATGATTCCTGTAACCCCGCAGCCATTCCCGTGTGGTGGAAAGGAGAACTGTAAGCTTATTCCCTTTTGTGTTTACATGATAGACCTGAATCTACACTGCAGTTGAATTTCGTACACTTTCAAGAAGACGTCGAGTTTGATCCAATCACGAGAGATGTCACCTGGGGGATAGTAGATAAAGTGATAATGGTTTCAGCGTCATCTTCCAGAGTGGCATGTGTATGTTTATTACGAAATGTTTACAGCCATAAGGATTCCTGTGATTTCAACTCGAAAAACAGACAGCTGACATGCCACGTGCTTTCTACAGCCATCTGAGCAAGTCTGAACGGGTTCAAATTGGAGGATTGTCACACAAGCTGTACGTGCTGAGACGTTGTGCAACGATGCATGTTACAATGGTAACTTGAATTCTCACGCCCATTGACGAAGTTGTGGACGTCCACGCAGCACAGAAGTCCGCTTAGATCTTCGTACTGTAAGCGTAGCAGTGGCAGTTCGCACAGCTACCACAGCATAGATAAGACGGCTTGTGAACCCACATGTGTCAACGTAAACTGTTGCCAAACGGTTAGTGTCAGTGGAACTACGGGTACACACACTTCTAGTCCGTCTTCCACCCACGCTACAGTTTCGCGTCCGCGACTCGACTGGTGTCGTTAGAGCAGCACTTGGAAAAGTGGGCCGTGGTCTTTTCCGATGAAAGCAGATTCTGGCCTCCATGCAACTGACGCTGGTTTTCGCGTACGACATAGACCTGGTGCATTCGTCCAAGACACACGGGCTCCCCTCATGCCTTACGAGGTATTATCTAAAATTTTCGGGACTGGTGCTGCCATCTGTTGAAAACCTTACCTTTGGACTAACGGTCACCATCACCCCTCGAAGTTGTTCCCAACCGCACGTGCGCACACGTCCCAGCGCTTCTGCCACTGGTCAAACGTTTTCTGAAGTCCTGTACTTTGAGGGTTTTTAGCACGGCCACTGGGGCTTCTTGAATCCTCTGTAGAGTGTCGAACCAACGGCCTTTCAATTTGAGTTTCAATTTTGGAAATAGCGCGAAGTCGCAGGGTGTCAAATTTGGCGAGCGAGTATGCTGGGTTGGGGGCAACCGCCATGTTTTTTTTTTTTATTTTTTTTTTTTTTTATGCAGCAGCCAGTTCAAAATGTTCAAATGTTTGTAAATCTATCGGGCCAAACTGCGTGGTCATCAGTCCGTAGTTTGCAAGCTAATTAAACTAGGTTATACTAACCTAAGGGCAAACACACATACCCATGCCCTCGGGAGGACTCGAACCTCCGACGGCGAGCAACCGCGCTCCACAGCGAGGCGCCTTAGACCGCTCGGCTACTGCACCGCGGCCAGCAGCCAGTTCCCTTGACTTTTGTTGGCAAGTCCCATAACCAATACCCACTTCATCCGCAAGGTCTTGAATGGTTGACGTCGATCCGCAGAAACCAATTGCTGAAGTTTCGCAACAGTGTCTGGAGTTGTGCCGCTAACGGACCTTCCAGTGTGAGCATCATCTTCGACGTCTATAAGGTCAGCCCTGAACCGAGCATGCCACACACACAGATGCGTACGGCTAATACTCTGTCCCCCAAACACTTGTTGAAATGTTTCAACGGTCTCCGTAGCACTTTTTCCGACATTCGCGCTGTTCTGTTTGCGAATCCCTCGCAAAATCGCCACTCACCAAACACAGAGTGTTTCGGAAATCACTGTGGACATGCAACACGTACTCCCATGTGAATGCCACTCTGTATAATGACTAATCAGATATGCAGCTCTCGCCACATCCTGCTGCGACGATTTACTACTCCTAGTTTCCAGATGACAGCACCAGTATTTCAACATTGATCGACACTTGGTACGTCAGTACCGTTTTGAGTTACTGACCTGTAAATGTAATAATTTGATATACTTCAAACGCACTGTTTCAGCAATAAATTTTTGTGTGACTTTGAATACACAGTGGATTCATTAATTTGTATTTCCGGTGGAGTATACTCCAATCAAAGTATCGCTTCCCTTACACAAGTAAACGTCAATCAGCTCTTCCGTGTTTGTCAACGCCTTCACTGTTTTAATTAAATTTAATTTTTCTACATTTAATTCAATTTTATGTTTCTTTATTATTATTATTATTTTGTAATGAAAACAGAACATTTTTGAAGGAGATTTAAAATACTGTCCACGCGAGATTGTTTTCTTATGATTGGCAGTTCGCGCATTTTAGAAGAATATTACGAACTGCTCGCTGGTTAAACATCATTATCATGAAAAATATAGCTGTAACTATTGAAAATTGGGGACAAATCTGAATATTTTGAAAAAAAAATATTTCCGTGATACTCCAGAATATTCAGTTTACATTTCGGCAGCAGTGGACTGGCGTAGGTGTCTAAGTGTAATAGTATGCGAGAGGGAGTGTGTTCCAATGTTTCAGGAGCTTAGAAATTTTACAGTTGAATCTTGAACCGAATTACTTCATTACTTTTATAGTAACCCTGTGATTCTCTATTTAACTGCGTAATTCTTTACGCACCTTACAGATGCTTTCAAAAATTCCACCTCTCTCCTACTTTTGTGATGTTACCCAATTACTTTTACCAGCCAGTGTGAATGTGAGCCTCTCGAGTACGAGAAATTGGGTACAACAATTTACAATTTAGCCACGCGTAATCGATGACATGAAATATCAGTATTACAAGGTTTGTTAGAGTTAATCTTCATACAGAGAGGAACTGTCAGTGTTTTTTTATTATTTTTACGGTCTAAGAGACAGTCTGATACATTGGAATTGAACCCGAATTGAACTGCATGATCAGAAATTAAACACTGAAAGGCCTTTATTCGACGATATTACTAGCAGATTGTCACTTTTCCAACATTAGTTGACGATGCAATGTGTGTGAAGCTCATGTATCATTTGAGCACATACTGGCAGCTTTCATTCTGGTGCTTCATTCTTTCTTAAGCCTCATATAATACTGTGATATATTTGAAATTATATCCTAGTGAACCACATAGCAATTGTTTTATTTTGTCAATTTTGAACAAAATCCTATAAACGGGTTTATTTTTATTTTTGTTTAATTGATTCCATGTCAATGGGAGAGGCTCCAGCTACATGTATAATTGCAGCTGATGGTGCATTTCTTTCTACTTATTTTTGTTTTACTTTCTTGTTCGTAAGTTGAATTCTCTGCGACAAAAGCAGCATAGATCTCACAGATATGGTATTTATTAATATTATCCCTAAAAGCGTAGAAATTTCCACTTGGTAATACACTTAATCACATCGTTAATGGAATACTGAAGCATCTTGATTCTCTTTCTTTGACGAAGAAACCTGAGTTTGATTCATCTGCCTATTTTCATGACACTGTTACTGAGAATCGAAATTTGGGCTATGTGTACCGTAGCCATCTCAGCCGGCACGATAAATCCTTGCCTCGCGGGAGTGGACGTGCGCCGTATGTCGCCTTGTTGCGGAGTGTGCATCTGCTCCGTCGGACATTACAGTCCTCCGTCGGGCGTAGGCATGGGCGTTATCCACATTATAAGTTTAAGTAGTTAGTAAGTCTAGGGAATGATAACCACTGCAGTTTGTACCAGAGCATTATAAACGTTTTAACAAGTTTTTGATAAATCCTGTCTTTCTCATCGTCAACCAGTTTTCAAGACTTAATTGCAAGCTGCCGAATTGGCCCGAGAAAGAATTTGCGGGTTATATCTTTCATACTCCCACTGTGACGTAACAACTTACTTACCAGTTTAACCCGGTCACATGACAAGATTAGTTCCCGCTGCTACTGCATTACCACTTGGGATGGTCGGGTAATGTCTACCAAGAGAAGTTTCTGGATCTTGGTGACAGAACAGTGTAGTTATTCAGGCGGTAGCCAGAATGCCTAAGCCGACTTGCCGTTGTTGGCTTCACGTTCTGTGCTTTACTGGAACCTTCCACCGAACTCAAAAATGCAAAATGACAATTGAAAAACAAAGTGCACGCTCTTAACGGGATATTTAAACCCCAAAGTTGGATCATCGCTGCACTGCTGAATGTTTGTGATGGCGTCTGCGGTGGACAGCCTTTGGCCTATCAGCGTTCGTTTCATCGGCAATCTCCGCAATGGCGCGGTTTCAAATATTTACTGGACGCCACGTGCATTCACTATCACGCACCGCAGATAAGCTATTGGAATTTGATAGCGCTGGATGTAATTGTCATTTCCATTCAGCAGGTGGCAGCGCCGACAGTGCTAATTCTGAACAAATTTGCTCTGGCCGCGGGTCAGAGGGGCAGCAGGTGTGAAACCAAAAGCTTGACATCTGTGTACAATCGCACGCATTCTGCCCCGTGCATGCAATGTGCCCATACATTTGACTGTCGCGGTTATTTTGGTGGTCACAAATAGAGCAGAATTGCATTCATCACACATACAGGGCGCACGTAAATGGCTAAATTGGAAAGATTTAATTCGCTCTTTCCATCAGTCTTCAGCCATGACTGGATTAATATGGCCCACTACAAATTCCTCTCCTGCGCCAACTTCGCCATTTCATAGTAGCGCTTGCACCCTACGTTTGTTGCATTTGTTCCAGTCTTTTCCTTCTGTCGGTTTTTACCTGCTACATCCCCCTCTATTACGAAATAGCTTATTCCATCATGTAACACATGTCCTATCATCAAACCCTTCATCTTTTCAGTGTTTTCAAAATGTTTCTTTTTCCACCAGATCTATGGATAACCTTCTCCATCCGTATCATTCCATCCAATTTTCAGCATTCCTCTGTAGTATTATGTTGCCGAAAATGCCGTTTCACTTCAAACATTATGAATCTGAAATTTACAATTTTGAACATGGCTGATTAACTGCAACTGTAGTCCAATTTTTTAAGAATTTTGTATACGAGCCAAACGGTTGCGTAATTTTTAGGTTCTTGGTCGTGGTTTCGTCGCCACTAAGGACAACTTCATCAGCAGAATAAAAACAGTTACCTAAACCTTTAACTAACGTGGTGGAAAACATGGGAAACTAACACCATAGTGGGGTCTATGTGACCTATCACATTTTAGGTGGGTGTAATGTTAACAATTTGAACACATTTGAAATTCTCTGTTTTCAATATGAAAGAGCCTTTAATACTAAGTAAATAAACATGAAAATACAATACAATAACGTTAAATAAATATTGTTAACCTGACACTCTGATATGTTTACTTCACATTTCGTACGCTAATACATTTACATGTTTTCCATTAGCTAATAATGACAATAAAGCTTTGATAGATTTTGTATATTTTCTTGAAGAAATAATGAAACAAAAATTGTAACATTTTTAACTCGAAGAAATACTTCTTGAAAAGTCAGAGCCGTCCAAGTCAGAACTTTTCACAACCGTTCTTGCAGACCTGATAATATGTCGTTCGTCGTAACTCCTGCGGAAGTCGTGGGTTCTGAGCTAGCTTTTGCATATATTTCAGCATAATACTATAGGCCAGCTCTTTTAGAAGGATACCTCTGTCGACAGGAGCTTCATCTGATCCAATCTTCTGAAGAACATATGCATTTCTCACATTTTCTTCAAAGTTTCGGTCTGAAGTGTTCACACATTGTCTGCTACTTGCAGCAGATCTTTTACCTGTAAAATTACTAGGTTCCTCTACGTTTTAAAAACTTGGAAATATAAAATATCAAGAATATGTGAGGAAAGTAATAGCATAAACAATTACACAAGCGACGTAATGCGTTCAAAATGACCACCAGCTATTTTCGAAAGGACATCACTCATAGAAGCTCTGGCATAACATCATACGCTTTGCCGGTCCACTCACAACTAAACTCGAAGATAACGAGCAGATGAACGCAATAATGGGTAGGGAAATTGTTAAATAGCAATTGTTGCCGAAAGTGCGCGGTCAGATAGGAAAAAAAATGTTTGTAAAGCTTATGGGACTTAACTACGGGGTCATCAGTCCCTAAACTTACAAACTACTTATGAACTACTTACGGACTAGGACGACACAAATATCCATGCCTGAGGGGGGATTCGAACCCCCCGACCGTAGTGGCCGTGCAGATCTTGACTGAAGCGCCTCAGTCTCCTCGGCCACCGCGGCCGGCGGTCAGATAGGCCGCACCACGTTATTTAAAGGTAAAAATAACAATAGAATAAATAACTTGCGTAAAGAAAAAAGTTTTACACAGGCAAAACAGTAAAATTACCAGTACTTCCATTAAACACATGACGTCAAAAATATTACGAGCAGGATTGCGCAGGTTGAATACAATTTTAAAAATCTCAAAGTCGTGTTTTACGGCCCACTTTAGAAATGCCTATAGTGTTATGATATTTTGCAAACATTTCGGACAAAAGTAATAAAAATTCATTGTTAGGTATTTCACGGGATGTTCACGAAATAGAGCAAATGCACATTTTAGAGGGAGCACTCTTACATATGCACAATACTAAACACTGCAGAACATAGCTCCTTTTAATTAATATGGGTGCCAGAAACCCTTTTAAGAGCAAAGGCGAAAAAAGAATTTGGAGTGGCAGGTTTCGAACTGCCGACCATGTGCATCACAACCCAACGCGCTGCACATTACACTACGGCGGACAGTTATGAAATGGATCCTTATTTCTCGTACTATTGGATGCAGTAGTTAACTGATTATATGACATTTTAGACACTAGATTATAATTTATCGTACAAAGAATGACATGTTTTTGTTAATTCTTCAGTGCGCCATTGCTTTGAAATTTCAATTACTGAATTAATTAATAGCTTATATTTGTTTAACCTATCACAAATGTATGCTATTAATTATGTGACATTACAAATTATTGCTGCCCACGTGACTAGTGTCCTGCGTGTGGCACGCCCTAGTGCATGTTTACGTGGCCACGTTTTTGGCGCCTCGTAGGCAGTTCCTTCATGTCCTTCACACCATACTGGTGTAATGTGTATTTTATTTTTATGACCAGAATGCTAATTTTTTATTGTAAACGACCTGAGCAATCCTGCTCGTAATTCTATTGACGTCATGTGTTTTATGTAAGTACTGGTGTTTTACAGTTTTGCCTGGGTAAAACATTTTCCTTATGCAAGTTATTTATTCTGTTGTTATCATTTTTAGGTAACTAGATTTATTCTTCTGATGAAGTTGTCCTTAGTGGCAACGAAACCTAGGTCAACACCCTAAAAATTACGCACCCGGTTGGCTGGTATACGAAATTGTTTTATAAAAAATGTGAAATTATTTTTTGGAGACCCTTACAGACAATTTACTTTATAAAAATTAATTATTATTCCTGTCAAAAATATGTTCTTAAGTCTATAACAACACATATATTTACGCACTTTCCTTAATGCGAATTTAAATATGTTATCTTGAATTTGTATCGATGTTTAAGTTTCAATGGTTTTTTACAAAAGACACAGTTTTAAGAAAATACTTCATTTTTAACTTAAGCTGAGACTTCCTAGCCACATCTCATATGTTTCGATTCTCTTCTGTTCCGACTTTCCCACCGTCCGTGTTTCACTTTCATGAAAAAACTATGCAATAAACGTACATTCTCAGAAATTTGTTTCTTATAGTAAGAACAAATTTTTGCACTTCTCTTGGTCATAAATAACTTATTTATGCGTTGATAGATTACATTTTTCTCCTCCTTCCTTCGAGTAATATCTGTTTTTTGCTTTCAAAATGGTAGAATGTCTTGACCTCACATCCAGCAATTTTGATGATAAGCTTCTCACTACTCCCGTTTCAACTATTACTGTGTACCCTTGTTTCTTTACGGATGACTCTCAATCGGTATTATACATTCATTAGGCTACTGATTCGGTTCAACAGTTCCTGTAATTCTTCCTCACTTTGACTGAGGGTACTAATGTCAAAAGCTATACTCATCCCTGATAGCGTATTCCCCGTAATTTTCATCCTATTCTCGAAAAATAATCAATTGTACGCGGAGATAGTCTTACTGGGGAACAAATATTGAAATACTGTATAGAGTGTATATGAAGTAAACCTCCTTCCGTGCAAATATATGTAGATTGCCGAGTCTCTACTTGAAATTAGTGTGAGGTAAAACGCAAGTTTATCATCGCACGCTTGTATTAATAAAATTTTCATTAGACACAACCGTTCATAATACAGTCAGGTAAAAGGTAGGAGCACTCAGGAAACATCCAGGATTCGCGAGATACTAAGGCCCGATAAAGAAAATACTTGAAATGACCACAACTTCGCCTAGCATTTCTATCGTAACAAGAACGGTCGTATATCGCCCAGATTGTAACCGCTACATTGTCAGATTCAGCCGTCTGTCCATGAATCGAACATTGATTCCTCTCAATGGCTTACGAAGTGTAACCTTCCACGGATTCCAAGACTCTCAATGGCAATTTACAGCCACTCTAAAATGTACAAGATGTCATATAGTTCCTAGAAATTTTTTCGCCATTTCCTCACTAAATAGTTACACTGAATAAATGAACAAAACACGAATCACATTATATAATAACATTATATATAAAAGTCATCTCAACGGCCAGTAGAAATGGAATTATTACCCTTGCGTGATATCTGAATGTATTTTGCCTGCCTCAAATGTTTGTAATCTGTCATGTTTGGTCATCAGCCTTGTCTGCCTCATACATCTTGCTTACCGAGTGGCTGACTCTCCCACGGCCTTTAGTAGCTCTGGGTTAATGTTGTCTAATCCAGAGGCTTTGCTTCAACATTGGTCTCAGCACCTAATCTGCAGTTAGTTAAGACCAGGACATGAACACAGATTTCGTGGTGGTCTACGATGGTACCTCTTTAGCTCTGCTGCCAAAACATGTCAACGACCAGTCGAAATGGAATTATTACCCTTGCGTGACATCTGAGTGTATTTCGTCTGTCTCATACATCTTGAATATAATGGCGTAACTATCATAGCGGTAGGCGGGGCAGTGCCCCTGACCCCCCAGACCTAAAGGGGTCCCTCGGCCTCCGTGAGCGATGTTTGAAAATAGTTACAGTTTATATATATACTTCAACCGACAACAAACAATCGGTGGCATATATATCCACCCTACATTCCATTCCTGTCCGCTACGACGTGGACCCTGCCACCGATAGTGTGTTGTCGGTTGAAGTAGGAGTTGCCATGGCTGCCAATCTTTGAGAAATAACAGTGAATGGCGCAGAATTACTCGCAGTGTGTTTGACAATACATGGTGACCACATTAGAATATGAAGTCTCTATAATGTATTATTACAGAACGGTATTATTATGGTAACTCAATCGTTTGTGTAGTGAATTCCCCCAAGAAAGTGGTCCTTAACCATTGATCCCAATGCTGCACTCTGAAATTCGTGCAAGAAGAGGAGATATCAAGATTACCTGACAGAGTATTAGTCATAATATAAAAAATACATAAGTTAAAAAAATGCCAGCTTACAAAATACTTTTTTAACTTATGTATTTTTTATGTAGTGACTAAGTGAACGGTTCCACTTGTTATTTTATACCCAATTTTTTTAACAAGATGACCAGATTATAACATATATGTGACCAGATGATGGTGACACAGTGCACCGAAACCGGTCGTCATTAAATAAATTGTTAGTGTGCGATCTTGGCTTGTCATTTTGAAAACTACAAGAGAAGATATATTTGATTACTTTGTCACAATAGTGAATTGTGCATTCTAGACGCTGCCCTCTACCGCAGCGAAGATGTCGCGTAATTTATTTTGCCGGCCGCGGTGGCCGAGGTGACTGAGGCGCACCAGTCACGGTCAGCACGGCCACTACGGTCGGGGGTTCGAATCCCCCCTCGGGCATGGATATTTGTGCCGTCTTTAGTCTTAGCTAGTTCATAAGTAGTTTGTAAGCTTAGGGACTGATGACCCCGTAGTTAGGTCCCATAAGCTGAACAAACATTTGAACATTTTTTTAAAGTTATTTTACTTATCACTTTTTCCTGGCCAGACACTAACATACACTTCAAGAAGCCTGTTAGGGGCACGTCTCAGTACAAGTGCCTCATCAAACAAAATCCGCCACCTTCCCTTTTCTGAAACCATCCTATAAGAAGCGCAGTAGTTTGGTGAGAGTGAGTGTTCGGCACTGACAATAGTCCGTCTGGTGTCACCGCGAATCACTAGAAGACTATTCACGGCTTGCTTCGCGACAAGGGGCCCTGATTCCGTGGTTGAGTTCAAATGTTCAAATGATTGTAATCTTATGGGTCCAAATTACGTTAGTCATCAATCCCTAGTCTTACAAACTACTTAAACTCTAACCTAAGGACAACACATATCCATGTCCGAGGACGGATTGAAAGCTCCGACGTGGGAGACCGCGCGGTCCGTATCGTAGCGCTCCAGACCGCTCGGCTACTCCCATGCGGCGTGGTTGAATAATACTTCTTCGTTGTTCATTTTTAATAGCTTCTACCTCCGAGTTGATTCGCCTAGTAAGGAGCTACTTCGGAAACATCTGATGGGGTCGTTTTTCCTGTATGTCTTGCCCAAATCCAACTAGCCATCGACATAATTTCATCCAAATCCAACCGGAAATTTTTGCGTGAAAGCAGTACAAACAAAAAATATCAGAGAGAACGCTTAAATATATCCGGCTGCGTGACAATAATTTACTTATTAAACGTAGTATTTACGTTTGTCTTATTGTGTCTTCCAGTGGGCGGTAAGGCGCTGATGATGAAGTAGTTTTCCATCTGTATAGTAGTCTTGTATAGTTCGCGAACGAACTAGTTCGGAAAAGCGCTCCCACAGGCGAACTACGCGAACTAGTTCGCAGATCCTTCGCCTCTTACGTCGTCCGCTCCTTTTCCGAAGACTGACGGGGAACAGCGAGAGGACGCGATAGCGCGCAGAATCGCGTGATTCCCTTCTGCCAGTTACCGTCATTTCGAGCTGAGATGCAGCTCAGCTGTAGTTTCATAGTTCACTGCCACAAATTTTCTTTTCTAAGGTATTCAGCAGTGTCTAAATAATATTTACTACGAGTACTCTGTATGCAAAGTTGTTGAATACAGTTGTATCACCCATACGTGTAAATAATTGGTTTAGTTTGCTTAAGTATTTGACGTCTAATTGGCAAAAAATACGGGTAATAGCACACGCTTGGGCAACACTGATCATTATATAAAAAAGCTGTCATAACAAAAGAAAGAGCTCTCTTAGTAGCGGTAGCAAAACCCAAAAAAAGCGGACGAACTGAAAAGAGCGACCTACTTCGCGGCTGAGCTGCGAACTAAAAGGAGCGCTACCGGTCGCGAACTAAAATATGTGCAATCGGTCGCGAACTAAAACATGTGTTACCGGTGGAGAATTATTATGTCAAACGTATCGCTTCTTAGTTCGTTGGATTCTTTAGCGAAGACCGACGGGCAATAGCAAGAGGGCTCGCAGCAGCATTAAAAATGACGTGTTTGCCTTCTGCTGATGAGAGCCATTCAGAGGTGAGCGTCAGCCTGCTAGATTACATAGTTCAGTGTTACAAAATTTCTGTTTTGAAGTATTCTGCACTCTCCAATATCTGACTAATAAATTCCATAATGGCAAGATATAGAGGTAACTCTAAACTTCAACGTGTGAAGTCGTCCACATGAGTACGAAAAGAAATCCGGTAAACTTTGTTTACATCATAAATCAATCAAATGTGAAGGCCCTAAACTCCACAAAATACCTAGGAATTACAATTACTTCTGTCTTAAATAGGAAAGAACACGTAGATAATGTCGACACTACGCTTGTCCGCCCTTTTATGGAGTATTGCTACCCAGTGTGGGATCCTTATCAGATGGGTTTGACGGAGGACATCGAAAGAGTCCAAAGGAGGGCAACTCGTTTTGTATTGTCACGATACAGGGGAGACAGCGTTACGGAAATGATACAGGATCTGGGATGGGAATCATTACAACAACTGCGCTTATCGCTGCAGCGTGAGCTACTTACGAAATTTCAATCGCCAACATTCTCCTGCGAATGCGAAAATATATTGTTGACTGCCACTTACATAGGTATAAATGATCAACAGAATAAAATACGTGAAATCAGAGCCCGAACGGAGATATTCAGGTGTTCATTCTTCCAGCGCGCTATTCGAGAATGGAATGGAAGATAAATAGTATAACGGTGGTTCGATGAACCCTCTGCCAGGCACTTAAATGTGATTTGCAGAGTATCCTATGTAGATGTGAATAGCGAGAAATTGTCCAAAAACTGTATCTTTTAGTTGGCGTGAGATCGTTAGTGGCTCAAGCAGGAAGCACAGTCTTTAAAAGAAAAAGTCCACCAAGTTGTAATTTGTTTAAGATGTGTCGCCAGCGCGTAAGACCTCATTTAGGTCATTTGTTCGTTATGTAAAGGCTATAAAAATTATTCAGCGAGGAACTGTAGTCTTGATTCAGTAATATATGGCGAAAATGAAAAGGAATGCTACTTGCCCTTTACTAACACAGAAGAAAAAATTTTACACATCACATATTATGCTCGCATTATGACATTTTCCTTCTACAGACAATTCGGCTGTAAAGACAGCCATAGCTGTTTCCTTAAAATTATTTTTTCCAACTTATTAACGGGTGGTTCCCATGTTTAAAATTCACTATGCAAATGAAGTCACTTACACTTGGGCGACCGCACGGGTGAGCATGTCCGTCCCTCTTGACAGCCGAACACGAAACAAATATAGACTACTGACTGGGTGCCAAGAGCTTTATAGCTCACTATTGAGGTTTTGAAGAGTTTTTATAATTTTAACAGTGGACTAATAGCATTTTTTAGCGTAGCATCTACTTACACTGGTCAATCACAGTAAAGAAATTAAGCGGCATTTTCTAAGGGAACATTACTAAATAGACCACCTGTTTCCGGTACCTCACATCACATTACGTCATCTGCATACTGCAGCGTTCTCAACAGCTCTAAGGAGAGGAATGTAATGGCTGCAGAAGCCAGAAATATCACAGTGGTGTGCACCTGCTCTGAAGTGATGACTGATTTGTTTTCGCTTTTGTTATGTACATGGTTTCCAGTTTTTCGAATATACCCGCGAACAATGTTTGTAAATCTATCGGACCAAACTGCGTAGTCATCAGTCCGTAGCTTACAAACTACTTAAACCTAGGTAAACCAACCTACGAACAAACACACACGGACTGATGACCCCGTAGTTAAGTCCATTAAGCTTAACAAACATTTGAACAAACACACACACCCATGGTCCAGGGAGAGCTCGAACCTCCACGGCGAGCTACCGCGCGCTCCGCAGCGAGGTGCTATAGACCGCGGCCAATGTGCAGGGGAATTACGGGAGTCGTGTAGGGATGAGTTGAGATTTGAGTCTGGGAACCATGCAACACTGGGCACAAGATTTCAACTTCCTTTGCTACGTAATATAAAACCTTACTGATAGTTAATATCCCTAATTTTGGTGTCTTGCAGAATATTTTCAATATTGCAGACCCATGACATACTTTTCAGAATATAGCACGTGCTCAATCAGGTGGCTGTAGTGGTTGTATGAAACACAATGCACACGATTCACTGCATTCTTCGAATACTCAGATTCAATTACTCTCTCTTAGAGCAGAAAAAAAGGAGGGATATCCAGATGGAGACTATGGACAGAGTGCTAACACTAGATTTTCCAAAGGCGTTTGTCACGATGCCGTACAACAGGCTGCTAACGAACTTACGAGCATATGGAATAAGCTTCTAGATATATGAGCGGATCCAAGACTTCTTAAGTAATAGAAACCTCGACGGAAAGCAATCATGAGCAGAGGGTATCGTCACTAATTCCAAAGTGAAGTGTGATGGAACAGTTTTTTTTTTTTTTTTTTTATGTCTACGTAATTGATCTGACCGCCTGTGTCAGTAGCAATTTACGGCTGTTTGCTTATGATGATGAGCTGTACGGCAAGGTAAATTCATTCAATAACTGTAGTAAGATGCAAGATGAAATAGACAAAAGTTTTTGTTGGTGTGAGCAATGACAAGTAGATACAAATGTAGAGTGGTGTCAGGTGATGCAGATAAGTAGGAAAAAGAATAGTATGATGTTCGAGAAGAGAATTAGTTGTTGGCTGCTTGACACTGTCGCACAGATTAAATGTCTTGGCGTTATCATCCTAAGATGTTCAAATGTTTGTTAAGCTTATGGGACTCAACTACGGGGTCATCAGTCCCTAAACTTACAAACTACTTATGAACTACTTACGAACTAGGACGGCACAAATATCCATGCCCGAGTACGGATTCGAACCCCCAACCGCAGTGGCCGCGCAGACCGTGACTGGAGCGTCTCAGTCCCCTCGGTCACCGCGGCCGGCTCATCCTAAGATGAAAAAAAAAAAAAAAAAAAAAAAAAAAAAAAAAAAAAAAGTTTAAACGTTTGTTAAGCTTATGGGACTTAACTACGGGGTCATCGGTCCCTAAACTTACAAACTACTTATGAACTATCTTGTACAATAGGCGTCACAAATATCCATGCCCGAGGGGGGAATCGAACCCCCGACCGTAGTGGCCGTGCAGACCGTGACGGAAGCGCCTCAGTCTCCTCGGAGACCGCGGCCGGCATGAAAGAACCATTTCGTGGCTTTTGGTTCAGAACTGTTCCAGAGATTCGATAGGCAGTAGACCGTTCCATTAGCACCGTCAAAGGAACAGATTGCGCTAACGGTATACTACATCGCCCACATTGTTTGCAATTGGTTCTGCACAACGCTGATGACTACTTTGAAGGACAGTAACAGGTGCAAACCCGTAACGCTTTTGTTTAACTTATAAATAAATAGTTGTCACTCTTTAACCCTTTCATTCGCTGTTATGTTGCCGGACAACAGCGTATTAAAAGTAGATTTGTACCGTATCTTGTGTTGACTAACAACATGCTTCTAGTAAAACATTTCGCCGCTTGGTACGGCGTGTAGCTACGTCTGAGGCATTAATTTAGCCGCCTTGGAGGTTGTGTTACGTTGCCGTCTGTATGTGGCTCTAAGCGTGAGAGTGAGTGTGGTTCATGTTATTTTATTGCAGCAGTGAATTGTGTCTTTGGTGCTGTGGCGAAGATATCTGGCAGTGTCAGCAACAAAATAACGTCCCAAGTAATACAATACCTCGATACAAACTCCAGTGTTGCACATAAAATACATGGCATTAATATTTTAAACATAGCTGCAGTTCAGTAACTGTGGAACACGATCCAAAAAGTCAACAAAGTTTCAGCCGACCAATTGCATAAAAATGGTTTACATGCATAAACCAAGACCTAGGTTTATGCATGTAAACCATTTTTATGCAACTGGTCGGCTGGAACTTTGTTGACTTTTGGAACATGACATTAAAAAACAATAGCAGCGGCGGAGTAGCCATGCGCACTGGGACGCCGTGCTGCGGTGCGCGTGGCCGCTTGCCATCGGGGGTTCGAGACCCCATCGCGAATGGGTGTTTGTGTTGCCCTTAGATTAGTTTACCTTAGTGTAAGTTGATTCCGATACATTTACAAATATATATTAATAATAATAAAAAAAATGAAAAAAACAATAGTTCGATCAATAATTTTAAAACACAAATTTTCATATATGGTACACTGTATTAATACAGAAAACACTGAACGTTAATTTTTCCAAAGCTGAATTCATAATGTGGGAATGAAAGGGAAATTAGTATTGGTACGAGGAACGCTTCACCGTGGACCTTGGTATAGATTGTGGGGCGAGCATGTAGATGCAGACTTCAAGAGCAAAGCTACTATATCCAACTATTAGACAAATGAACTGGGCTCTTTGCACAGTGACAGAGGTCGATGCTTCCAGCATGAGTAGCCCGGTGACGAAAGCCTGTCACGGCGAAAGGCCGTCGCCGCTGCAGAGGTTAATTGGCTGGTGAATAATTTGGGAGGCAGCGGCCGGCAACACTTCGCGAGCGCGGCGCTCGCATCGCGACGGTCGGCGCGGTCCGGCTGCGAGGATCGACTCGCCGCGATTAATTTGGTCGACAGGTAAATTTTAAAATTTATTTGCGTCGTCACAAATAATTCGGCGATGGCCGCCGAGCGCACGCGAAACAGCGGTGCGGTGCGAGGAACGGCCGGCGAGGTGGGCCGTGGCGGGAGCGAGGGTGGAGGGAAGGGGCGGAACGCGGGGGAGGGGGAGGGGGAAGGGAGGGGCGGGCGTGAATTAGTGATGGCGCGGTCGGCGAGCCCCTCTGTTAATTGAACGGCTAATATTTGAACAGCGGCGCCGAATAATGCAGCGCGACTCGGTTACCATTCAGATAGGCCGATTAGAGCGCTGTGTCCCTGTGTGTGTGTGTGTGTGTGTGTGTGTGCGCTTGTGTGTCTCCGCGACCTCCGGGCCGATGTCCCCTTGACGAGCGCTCCGTTCTGTCACGCAGAGTCGACTGGTCTTCGAGATGATAGGATCTGTGACGAAATCTCATGTCCTGCTCTAACAAACTGTAAAGTGAGTGCTGAAACCTATGTCGAAGCAAGGCCTCTGGAGTAGACGACATTCCACCAGAGGTACTAAGGTCTCTGGGAGAGCCAGCCACTTGGTATGCAAGCAGTGTCACCAAGGGCCCCAGGGGAAACATGACATTAGGACCCTCTTTAAACTAAGACTACACGGTAGACTTTTGCATAATAGTTCGCGATTGGTTGCGCTTACTTTAGTTCGCGACTCTACCGCGAACTAGTTCGTTCCTTTAGTACGTCCGCTCCCAGTGACGGCTGAGCAGCGTAGTCTGCGCATGCAGGTGGAGGGAGAAGTTCCCCCACCTAGCGGCTTCTGTACTGTACTTCCTGCTTTTCACACATGGAGGTGAAAGCAACTGCGTGTTCTGCAGTTTCGCTACAACCGAAATCAGGTACACATAATCTACCGTAATATGATGGAGATAGTGGAAATGAAAAAATAACAACAGCCAGGAAAACTCCAAATTAATTTTATTCGTCATTAGTGTGGCGATAGTGAGAAATTTGGACCAGAGGAATACGTGCAATGTTGGTCGGTGTAGGTATGGCGATTACTATTCCCGGATTGCATAATGATGAGCCCAACTTTCCAGGAGTACGAGACTCGGGTCAGAATCTTAGTCCTACACTCATTAAAACTTTCGCTCTGTTGTGTTTTAATGCCAACTGGTAATTAATCACTGTCATTCCTCTGCATCACAGCTTTAGTGTTTCAAGCTGTACGGTTGGTAATCTCTACTAATTTGTGAATTCAAAAATGTTCCAATGTTTGTAAAGCTTAAGGGACTTAACTGCGGGGTCATCAGTCCCTATCTGTGGATTCAACTTCGGAGTCTATCCACATGTACGGTGCTCATCTATGTGAATGACTTTACACTGATATTATACATAAGTGCTTACCTATACTTTCATTTGACGTCCATTTTACACTCCTAGCCATTAAAATTGCTACACCACAACGACGACATGCTACAGACGCGGAATTTAACCGACAGGAATAAGATGCTGTAATATGCAAATGGTTAGCTTTTCAGAGCATTCACACGAGGTTGGCGCCAGTGGCGACACCTACAACGCGCTGGCATGAGGAAATTTTCCATCCGATTTCTCATACACAGCAGTTGACCGGCGTTGCAAGGTGAAACGTTGTTGTGATGCCTCGTGTAAGGAGGAAAAATGCGTACCATCACGTTTCCGTCTTTGATAAAGTTCGGATTGTAGCCCATCGCGATTGCGGTTTATCATATAGCGACATTGCTGCTCACGTTGGTTGCGATCCAATGATTGTTAGTAGAACATGGAATGGATGGGTTCAGGAGAGCAATACGGAAGGCCGTGCTGGATCCCAACGGCCCGTATCATTAGCAGTCGAGTCGACAGTCATCTTATCCGCATGGCTGTAACGGATCGTGCAGCCACGTCTAGATCCCTGAGTCAACAGATGGGGACGTTTGCAAGACAACAACCATCTGTACGAACAGTTCGACGATGTTTTCAGCAGCATGGACTATTACGTCGGAGACCATGGCTGCGGGTACCCTTGACGCTACATCACAGTCAGGAGCCCCTGCGATGGTGTACGCAACGACGAACCTGGGTGAACGAATGGCAAAACGTCATTTTTCGAATGAATCCGGGTTCTGTTTACAGCATTATGATGGTCACATCCGTGTTTAGCGACATCGCGAGGAAACGCACTGTGGAAGCGTGTATTCGTCATCGCCATACTGGCGTATCACCCGCGTGATGGTATGGGGTGCCATTGGTTACACGTCTCGGTCACCTCTTGTTCGCATCGACGGCACTTTGAACAGTGGCCGTTACATTTCAGATGTGTTACGACCCGTGGCTCTACCCTTCATCCCTGCGAAACCCTACATTTCAGCAGGATAAAGCACGGACGCATATTAACGGTCCTGTATGGTGCTTTCTGTATACGGCAAATTTTCGACTGCTGCCCTGGCCAGCACATTCTCCAGATGTCTCACCAATTGAAAACGTCTGGTCAATGGTGGCCGAGTCACTACTCTTAATTAACTGTGGTATCGTGTTGAAGCTGCATGGGCATCTGTCCCTGTACACGCCATCCAAGCTCTGTTTGACTCAATGCCCAGGCGTTTCAACTCCGTTATTACGGCCAGAGGTGGTTGTTCTATGTACTCATTTCTCAGGATCTTTGCACCCAAATTTTGTGAAAATGTAATCACAAGTCAGTTATCGTATAACATATTTGTCCAATGAATACCCGTTTATCATCTGCATTTTTCTTGGTATAGAAATTTTAATGGCCAGTAGAGTATATATTACAGCTAACTTTCAGTGGCTAATTCACAATGATTACGTGATTTCAAGTAAGTATTAAAGTTTCGAATAAGAAATTTTTGGTATTTTGTCAGTCGCAGCAACTGATATTGACTGTTTTTTTAATAGCAGCAACCATGTGTTCTCTAGACGGTATAGTAATATAAGTAGTCGAATTCGATTATTAAGGCACTCCGACCAATTCAAGACTGAAATAAATTCAACGGTAACGTTGGAAATTTGTGCTGGACCAGGATTCAAACCCGGATTTCCAGGCCAGGTGCTGCGATCGCCTTAATGAAATGGTTATCTAGAAAAGATTTCCTTCCTGCCCAAATTCTCAACTTCTAGCATACTACGATGGTAGCGCCTCCTGCCCATATGTTCCTCATGCTCGCAGTCTCTACTAGATTCGACAAGGGATCGATCGTGTTTATGCGTCGGCACTGAAATCACTGAAATTGTCAAGTTTCTTTTAAGGGCATGTATACAGTTGTTTGAATCTTTTTTTTGGGGGGGGGGGGCAACAGCACTCTTATTTAAATTTATATAGAGAGAGCAGTGCAATAATTAGTTTTATTCAAATAGTTTCGGCCTTCTTTTAGACCATCTTCAGGAATTTAATTCTGAAATATATCATCGTTACATTTAGAGGACTTTCGAGCAATATACATTAGTGTCAAAATTAAACTAAGTTAATGAAGAGAAATAAAATAAAACGATTTCATACCCATCGATGCGTGGAGATGGCAGGTAACTGGGAGCCTTCCTGTGCGTCACTGCTGGCTGGAGCAAGGTTTACTGCTCTTAAATAGCTGAGGCTCCGCCCGAAACTAGTTGAATAAAATTAATTATTGCACTCTAGACTGGTCTCTACATATGAATTGTTGTTTTATGTCTGTCATTTCTAAGAAGTCCGAAAGAACAGACACCATATCAGTAATCGACATAATTCGTAATGAATGACTTACGGCATACACCGTAGGTCCGTTGTCTTGTCAAGTTTTTCAGTAAGACTTGCGATATACCATGAGTATAGGCCATAACACAGTTTCAGGGCCGGCCGCGGTGGCCGAGGGGACTGAGGCGCTCCAGTCACGGTCTGCACTGGCACTACGGTCGGGGGTTCGAATCCCCCCTCGGGCATTGATATTTGTGCCGTTCTTAGTATTAGTTAGTTCATAAGTAGTTTGTAAGTTTAGGGACCGATGACCCCGTTGTTAAGTCCCATAAGCTATACAAACATTTGAAAAGTTTTAGGGAAGGTGTAAAAAATGATAAAGGTGGTAACTGTATTTACAGGAACCGGTCTTTTTTAAAATATAAGTGTACAGATTGCGATCCTACCTTTGGAGTGTTCCAAATGGGAAAACATTATGTTATAACATACAAACTGCCCGACTGCTAATTTTAGCGGCATGATATAAGCATACCGCAGGTCAAACCTGCCGTGATGTTCTCATAGTTTAGCCCACGACGTCTTCCTCACTCTACCACGTTGGTAAGCGCGTGGCGGCTGCGACAAGAAGAATCCTGTCCAATAGACGTCTAGCCGGCGGTATCGACCCCTCCCCATGTCCTGGGGCGACACAAACCGCAGCCTTAATGAGCCAAGTTTGGCGTGCGGCACGCATTCTTGACACCGCGCCGGCGACTTGGCCTGTCCTCGTAAACATTCCACGCCAGCGATCGGACGGCCGCTGCGGTAACGGCAAAGGCAAACCCTTTCTGGTGGATAAGCGTTTTCGAGAAGAAACTATTACACACGTGGCAACCCCGTACAGCGGCGTTACGCACAATTAAACAGTAAAGAAGGAGAGTTGCACCGGCCAAACTTCAAAAATGTTCAAATGTTTGTAGGACTTATGGAACTTTAGTATGGGGTCATCAGTCCCTAAGCTTACAAACTACTCATGAACGTGCTAAGACTAAGGACGGCACAAATATGCATGCCCGAGGAAGATTTGAACCCCCGACCGCAGTGGCCGTGCTGACCGTGACTGGAGCGACCAAACTTCACTAAGGCCCACTTTCGAATGAAATGAATGAAACAATTTTTGCAAACATATACGAACCGATAATAGTAATACATTAATCATATCAGTTCCCTGCTTGCGTTGCTTTGGCTATGTCGTATAAAAGCAAAATTAAAAATGATACGTAGACTCAAAATTTATGTTTAACTCTAATGATGAGCTATGCTGCGATGCGCTAGTCCGTTCGCGGTCGAGGGTTCTAATCCTCCCTCGGGCATGGATGTTTATGTTGTCTCTCGTATCAGTTAGTTTATAAGTAGTTTGTAAGTTTAGGGTCTGATGACACCGGAGTTAAGTCCCATAAGCTTAACAAACATTTGAACATTTGATTTTAACTGCAGTGAATTTTCTGTTTGTGTATAAACATAAAGGTCAGATGTTTTACCGACTGTGGAGCAGGTGACGTATAGCTGCGGTTGAAAAAATTTTTAATTTTTTGCATTGCCAATATATGCTCTATTTCCTCCCTCTTTCTCTGTTTCTCTCTCTCTCTCTCTCTCTCTCTCTCTTTATCCATCTCTCTCCTACTTCCTCCGGCTACTCCTCCTTTTCCTCCATCTCTCTATTCATCCGTATCCCCCTGCCCTTTTTTCTCCCAGTTTTCTGTCCATTACCTCCTCACCCTCATCACCCTCATTTGGCCCAACCCCTCCCCCATCTTTTTATCTCCTAGTCTTTCTGACCTTACCCATGAAAAAAATGTTCAAATGTTTGTATAGTCTATGGGACTTAACTACGGGGTCATCAGTCCCTAAACTTACAAACTACTTATGAACTACTTACGAACTAGGACGGCACAAATATCCATGCCCGAGGGGGATTCGAACCTCCGACCGTAGTGGCCGTGCAGACCGTGACTGGAGCGCCTTAGTCTCCTCGGCCACCGCGGCCGGCCCTTACCCATGAACACGTCTGCCTGCCTGAGTTCTTCTCACTCCGTATCTAACCAAATAGACCAAACGGTGACCAAATATTTATTCCCATTGTCATGCCCATTACTGTAGTAATCAGAATGTAAAATTCTCCATGGAAACATACTTTTATGTTCGAACTTCACACACACACACACACACACACACACACACACACACACACACACATGTCCAAGGAATCGAACCTCCGTCGGGAAGCAGACTCGCGCTCCGCAGCAAGGTGCGTTAGAGCGCACGGCCATTCCACGCGGCTGCAGTACAGTTTATTGTGTGTGTTGGTGTGCACAGCCACGTATACAAAATCATCCGATATCCTCGTTGTTGTTGATGAAGATGAATCCATTATATGAAAATGGACAGTTACCTTTTATACATATTTTTGCTTCATGTTGCAGCACACAACTGTAACCCTAATTCCCGATAAGCATACAGTCCACGTGATCATCAAGGGACTGTTGGTCTAGATTCTTTCACTGCTCAACATCGATTCGGCGTAGTTCTCTCAGTTTGGTTCAATCTCGCACAAAAAAAACTTTTTCAACGCATCCCAGGCACTTTCGAAGGCGTTCATATCTGGCGAACAGCTTGCCATTCTTATCTTACGATTTCGTTATCGTGAAGGTAGGCATTAACAAGATATTCCCGATGAGTGCGAGAATTGTAGTCCGTTAAGATGAGTCCCTCACCGAAATGCTGAAAATATGTTTGCACTATGCGTCGGAGGATGTCATACGTATTTTATTGCCTTCTATGGCCGCAAATAATGCCACATAAGAGAACTACAATATTATTGTTTCCACTTATTAATATTATGATCTAATAATGAACTGTTCTGAAGAGAAATAAGAAAAATCAGCGTCAGAGATGTTGCTTCAGAGAAACCGTAAGCCACGACCGAGAATCACTCTGGTACAATGCTCTGAGTACTGAATCTCCAATAATCTCAGGGAGAAGATTTTAACTACTAGAATTTACGGCAAAATCAAAGAAACCAATGGATCCCCCCTCCCCTACAGCTATATATGATTACTTGAAATTGTCTATATAGTTCCAATTCCGTGCTGATGGTAGTCGATACAAACAAGTGTTACTGATGCAGCACATTATAGAGGAGCAAATAGACGTAGATTAAGCACGGGCGCAGGTGGTGATTATCACCTGTATGCAGACGGATTCCAGCGATAATTGGCTACAGTTAATTGAATACATATAGCGGTAGATGAGCGCTGGGTTCCATCACCCTGTTTCGTACCTTACCACTTACGAAGTGATCCACGAGGTGGAGAATCCATAATATGCAGAAAAAAAATCAAATTCATTATCGTCACATGATATGATATTTAGCAATATCGTAATGGACATGATTATAACAAATATGTTTCCGTAACGCAATGGAAATCAAGCTTCATTTATAACATACAACTATTCGTGTTATTGATGAAGAAGTAGCGGAAGGGGTACATCTCTAAAGAGAATGTACTGCGAGAGCTAATGATGTTTACATTTGACTTATTACGGGGGTTGGAGATTAAATAGTGGCAACTATTTATTCAAAACCGATACAAAAAAGGTTACATGTTGCACCTGTTACTGTCCTTCAACGTAGTCACCGGCGTTGTGTAGAACCCGTTGCCAGCAATGTCGAAGGCGTAGTATACCGTTAGTAGAGCCTGTTTTGTTGATGGTACGAATGGTGCGTGCCTTCGAATCTCTTCGGAATCAAATGAAAAAGTAGATTCGGGCAGTATGGTGGATAGTACAGTACTTCCCTGTCCCATCGACCAAACCGAGCAGGCACAGCTTGCGTTGTAGGCGCCCGCGCATTGTCGTACAAAATGATGGGAGGGTTGCGCAGAAATTGTTGCCTCTTTCTTCGCAAAGCTGTCGCAGATGATGCCCCGAAAGCGAACAGTAATACTGTGAACTGCACCGAGCGAAGTGGCGTAGTGGTAACGCACTGGACTCTTATTCGAGAGGACGGTGGTTCATATCGACTTCCGCCCATCCACATTTAGGTTTTCCGTGATTTCCCTAAATCACTCCAGGTAAATACTGGGAAGGTTTCATTGAAAGAGCATGGCCGATTTCATTTCCTATCCCTAAACAAAAATCCGAGCGTGAGCTCCGTCTCTAATGACCACGCTGTCGACGGGTTAAACTCTAAGCTTTCTGTCCTTCCTACTGCGCAATGACATAGTGACACAGTTACGTTTGACTGCTCGCACACCGGTGACGGTGTTTCCCTAGATTGTGCGCGAGCCGGTGACGTGGGACGGGAGAGTCCATTTGCTCGGAGGTAAGGTAGGTATATCAACAACGTGTGCTATCAGGTACAATTGTAGATTCCATTGCATACTGTCTCCACAGCAGTGTTGCCACTATTTAACTTCCAACACTGGGATATATGTATTCATACTTTTGGTAACTACCATGTCTCTGTAGAGAAATTTTTGTATTGCCACTTATCATCAGAAGTGGAAGTATGGGACAATTATGCCCTATCATTTAGTTATACATTGTAGGGTCAGGTGGTACAAATTCGATATAGGTACAATTCCGATCAACATAAGTTTTCGCGCCATTTTTCACTCGTAGCACTTGCCTTGGTGTGGCGTTGTAGTGTAACAGTTTCTACAGCTGCTCCTGTCTTTTCCAAGAATACACCAATTTGTACTACGGAGATATGAATTTTTTCCTGTTAAGATGGACGTGGAGCTACTTCGTCGACCGCGCTCTTATAAATTTTCTAGTTTCCACGTGCTTGTAAATTCATTATTGTGCAACGTTTGGTACCGCGAAGTATGCGTTGGTGCCCGAAGGAAAAAGTGCTTTTTATGTGGAAAAAGTCAGTGATCAAAATTGTACGAGGAAGTGATCATAATTGTACCTAGTGTGATACATTTCCTATAGATTTTTCTCAATTCTGTAACCTTTTTTTGTGTTCATACCAACATTTGTAATTGTCTAATATTTTTGTTACATATTCATTAAACATTCAAGAACAAGTGCCATAGTTAAAATTATTTCTTTTCTCGATATATTTGCAGTTAGAATTACTTTTGTCCGAAATGATCGAAATTGTACTACCTTACCCTACAACCAATGAGTGAGTTTTTTCCGATTTTTAGGCACAACACGGTGGAACCACTTTTTATACCAACAGATTACTATTACTTCAGACTTAATCTGGAAAGAATACGTGATAATGTAGTGGAAAAGGCGAACAAGAGCCTGCGTTTTATTGGCAGGACCCTTAAAAGATGCAACGGAACCACTATCGAAACTGCATACACTACGCTTGTCCGTCGTTTTTTGGAGTATTGCTGCACAGTGTGGGATCCTTATCAGGTGAGTTTGACGGAGGACTTCGAAAGAATCCAAAGAAGGGCAGCTCGTTTTTTATTGTCACGACACAGGGAAGTCGGCGTCACGGAAATGATACAGTTTCTGGGATAGGAATCATTACAACAACGGCGCATATCGCAGCGGCGTGGGATACTTACGAAACTCCAATCGCCAACATTCTCCTCCGAATGCGAAAATATATTGTTGACTGCCACTTACACAGATAGAAAAGATCATCAGAATAAAATACGAGAAATCAGAGCTCGAACGGAGTGGTTCAGGCGTTCTTTCTTCCAGCTCGCTATTCTAGAATGGAATGGGAGATGTAAAGGTAGTTCGATGAACCGTCCGCCAGGCACTTAAATGTGTTTTGCAGAGTATCCCATGTAGATGTGTACCCAGTGCTAACGCAATATATTCTTTCGTGGGAGGCATACAAATGTTGTTTCAATTACTGGAAGCTCAACAAGAACGATACGTTAGGGTCAATACCTTAGATTTCAAAATCTAACAGTTTCTGCCTGCAGCGTATATCGCATACCTGTCTACTACTGCCACTAGTTTCCAAAGTTTATGTTTATTACCTTTATTTGCTCATTACATCCTGCTGCACTCGTTCCTTTCGCTTACATCTAAATAGAGTGCTTATATGCCACAATCATGTCAATATTCGAGTGACAATTGTGAAACTGAAGACTACAATTCACATTTTATGATTACTCACTGCGAAGGATTTATAAAAATCGGTAACAATTTCACTTTCAGTCTGGACTCGAAAGATACTTGAAGTATCGACTAGCCGCTGTGTCATCTTCCGCTCAAACCAGTTAGCGCATGCATTATCGAAAACGTGTTTAGTGACCAATACACCAAACCGTTGTGTCGCTTTTCTTGACAAGACTCTCGCCTCAGATATCCTCACGAGCGCTGTGTGCATACCAATTGTTAATAGCGCTCGGCAGACCCGGACGGTAGCCCATCTAATTGCTAGCCATACGCGAAACTGCTGAACTTATGTTTTTCTAGTGGGAACTGGTGAATTCACTGCGGCACGACTGTTGGCATAGCGAAAAAAGGGACGTATTGTTACCAATGCATACAGTGATTGTCAATTTCGTTCCGTGTACCTACTTGGACAGGAACTATGTAAGCGTGATGCTTGAATAATATAAGGCTGTTAAATGACGGACGAGAATGCAAACATTTATTGCTTCCAAGCTACAAATGATAGTAACACAAATCCTACATTAATGAAAAGAAAAGAGGTAAAATATTCTACATACTATATGAGCACCATGTGTTATATTTCAAATCTCGAAGCGGTGGCTCATTCATTGCCGCACAAGGAGCAGCTGGTCTGTCGCTACCATTTTCACAGCATCATCAATTCGATGATTTTCAGGCAAGTAATATGAATAACAAGAACGACGCCTTTTATGGAACTTCACGGAGTGAAAAGTCCGAAGATTTAGGAGGTCACCGGCGATGAAGTTAATGTTCAGCTTCTTCTCGTACAATACAGCGTCCTGGAATGGGGTCATTCAGGTAACGTCGGATGTGCTTAGGGAAATGAGGTCAGCCGAATCATCTTCAAATTGAGGAATAAGGGTTTAAAGCGAGTGTATCAACAGAGCCAAGGAGTCGTCGATCAGAATGTCTACCCGGTCTGTTCAAACGTTACGCTGTTTTCTGTCCAGGAACATTAGAATGCCACGCGGGTTTACCCGAGCGGTCTGGAGCCCCACGTAGCGGATCGCGAGGCCTCCCGCGTCAGAGGTTCGAATCCTTCCTCGGGCATGGATGCTCTCTTTAGTGTAAGTTAGTTCCTAAGTAGTTTGAAAGTTTAAGCACTGATGAACCCGCAGTTAGGTTACAGAAGCTTCACAAACATTTGAACCTTGAACGTTGGAATAATGGTTCTATCATCTCTTTCGAAGATACACTCACAAAAAGAAAACGTTGCGTCACGTTGGTTCCAAGGGATTCTTAGCACTAACCTTGAAAGTGTATGAAGCGTCACATTCTTTTGTCTATAGACGTCACTCGATTCGCACCGAGATGTAAACAACTATGCACGAGCAGTGGCGAAACCGACACAATGGGTAAGGCGGCCGATTAGTTCCAATCATAACAACGGGAAGGAAGTACATTGCTAGTGTTGGCGATAGTTCTGCCGTCCCTAGAAGGTCAATTCCGTAGTTTTAGTTAGAAGTTAACTCTCATTAAGGGCAGTTTGCAGGCGTCTCGGCATGAACAAAAGCGTCGAAGAGGTACAAAGACACAGGCGCTGTCGACGACTTGTCTGGCTTTGGCCGCCCGAAAGCTAACACAGCAGCTGATGACCTAAACTTACTGATTCCATCTCGTAGGAACACTACTATGCTGCGTAATAATTATCCTGCAGCTAAAGGATGTCGTGTTTGGACTCAAACAGTACGTAACAGACTGCATGGCATGCATCTTTACTCCCCATGACCATGGCGAGATACAGCTTTGAGACTTAGACACCATGCAGCGCGCCAGAGGACGCAACAGCATGTGTAATGCACTCGTCAGAATTTGCATTTGCTATTCAGAGATGAGATTTGTATCTTCCTTCAAGCATACAATCGTCAGTCTGAACATCTGAAACACAACGTCCAGCGAGAGCAATAATATTGTAGTTCTCTTATGTGGCATTATTTGGGGCCATAGAAGGCAATCAAATACGTATGACATCCTCCGACGCATAGTGCAAACATATCTTCAGCATTTCGGTGAGGGACTCATCTTAACGGACGACAATTCTCGCACTCATCGGGAATATCTTGATATTGCCTACCTTCACGATAACGAAATCGTAAGATAAGAATGGCAAGCTGTTCGCCAGATATGAACGCCTTCGAAAGTGCCTGGGATGCGTTTTTTGTGCGAGATTGAACCAAACTGAGAGAACTACGCCGAATCGATGTTGAGCAGTGAAATAATCTAGACCAACAGTCCCTTGATGATCACGTGGACTGTATGCTTATCGGGAATTAGGGTTACAGTTGTGTGCTGCAACATGAAGCAAAAATATGTATAAAAGGTAACTGTCCATTTTCATATAATGGATTCATCTTCATCAACAACAACGAGGATATCGGATGATTTTGTATACGTGGCTGTGCACACCAACACACACAATAAACCGTACTGCAGCCGCGTGGAATGGCCGTGCGCTCTAACGCGCCTTGCTGCGGAGCGCGAGTCTGCTTACCGAGGTGGTTCGATTCCTTGGACATGTGTGTGTGAAGTTCGAACATAAAAGTATGTTTCCATGGAGAATTTTACACTCTGATAACTACAGTAATGTGCATGACAATTTTAATATTAATTATAAAAGCAAACCAAGGAAACTTACATAATTCGAAAGATACTTTGCCATACATGTGAACAGAATAAAACTATATGTACTTAGGCGTTGAGTAGTAAATGATGTATATGCTTTCATAACTAAACGTTTGTATTAGTTCAATTATCAAGCATTACAATGTCCAATAATAGTAACTGACCATCGAAAATCGATGAGCTACCACGTTCTGATCTTCGTACCGATCAATTTCTATTGAAATGGAATTGTAGAAACGTCAAAGATGACATGGATTATTTGCAGTAACACCCGCGTATCGACAGATATTTTGCGTGTACTGGTAGGATGATAATGTAGGAAATCAAATAAGCGTAGTAACAAAGTCTATAAATAACTTTCTTTGGGGTCATTATTTCGCTTGGGTTTTGTTATCAAAAACTTTAAGGTAGGAGTCTAAGATGACGAGTCGTTTAATGAATGCGATTGAAAATGTTTGTATAGCTTATGGAACTTAACTACGGGGTCATCAGTCACTAAACTTACAAACTACTTACGAACTAGCTAACACTAAGGACGGCACAAATATCCATGCCCGAGGGGGGATTCGAACCCCCGACCGTAGTGGCCGTGCAGACCGTGACTGGTGCGCCTCAGTCCCCTCGGCCACCGCGGCCGGCAATGAATGCGATTGTCGAGACAGAGCAACAAATGATGTACGAAAATAATGAACGAGTTAGGATGGAAATCATTAAGAGAAAAAGTTATTCGTTGCGACGAGATCGATTTGCGGAATTTCTGTCATCAAAGTTCTCTTTTTGTTAGCACCCACCTACATAGAGAAATATGACTATCAGGATTAAATTAGAGAAATCAGATCTAAAACTGAAAGATTTAATTGTTCCTCTTTTTCTGGAGCTGTAAGAGAGTGGAACTGTAGAGATATATAATAAAATCGGTTCGATGAATCCTCTGCCATGCAGTCCAAATTAACTTGCAGAGTATTTATGTAGACGTAGAAATGAAGGTCTTGCCTTGCTAGCGATTATCACACCACGTGTGTTGCAGTATGTAGTTCGTAAGCCAACGACATTATTTAGCACTGACACGCTGTCGTTGATGTTTACACACGTATTGGTCGTGTTATTTCAGTGCACAAGTTAGTTTCAGGTTTTTCGTAAACTATAAAGCATGTTGTTCCTTTAAGGTATATGTTTAATTCCATGGAGAATTCAATGAAGTGTTGCTCTTAGGTTTAAATTATAAATGGCCATTTCGGGTAAGTTGATGAATTTACTGGGTGGAGTAGATGACAATTTGTCAACTTTCCCAAAGAGTTCGTAAATCATTGTATTGAACTTTTCCTAGTATCAGTATTGAGCGTGTGAAAGAAGTATAAATGAAGGATCAACAGGCAACAAGGGGCACAGGAAGTTAGGGATCGATGACCGTTATGCAGGAGGTACACAATGGTGCAGTGGTGTAGGCAACTTCGTAAAGGAAGGAAGGGAAAACTTCGTCCTCTGTACATATCACAAACAAAATCCAACATGAAGAAAAAGTAATATAGTAGAAAAAAGGAGAAAAATTTAGTGACAAATAGGGAGCCAAGGGAAGACGCAAAAACAAAACAAATGTGATGAGGCACTTCTAATTTTTTAGACGTCATTCAACTACACAACGACGACGATCATGATTTCGTTAGAGAAATTTTTTATAAAAACAGCAATGACTGTGGTAAATTATGGACATTGTATCGTTGTTGATACTGTCGTAAATGGAAGTATGGAGCTTTTACCGAACTCACTGCGGCAGTTCCGAAGCACAAAACACATGCTTAAAATGAAATGATTTTTTATATCTGTCCAATTGTACTTCCTTCATCAAATTACCCACCGATAATTGTCATCTTAACCGCAAACGAGTGTGATGAGGAATTTGACATCATTCAAAAAAGTAAAAGTAATCGTCGTAAATGTTACATTTAGAAAAACTACGAAATCTAATTGGGAGCGAAACTATTAATGTACTGATTATAAAGAGAGGCGTGGAATTAAAACTTATGCTACGGCCATGATTCGAAATCGGGCCCTTCTCCTCACAAGGCAGAGACTTTAAGCCGCCCAGCTAACACAGAGTTACGGACATTTGGGCTACATGAATTGTCTTAAAACACGTCTCCCTCCACACACACACTTTAAATCTGCCTCAATGTTCACTGTGATATACGTGTCAGATTGCTAAGGCTCTTCTATATTGAGATAGCACCCCAGCAAAGAACGTGACATTTTAATTCAACGCCTCTCATTTTATTCAATGAGACACGTTTTCCTCAAGGAATTCAATTACTGATAATTTACAACTCAAATAGTTTATGTGAAGTATTCATGTAGGCGTCAGGTCTAAAATAAGGGGATAAAACAAATTCGGAAACTTACTGTCATCATCTTATTCTCCTTTCCTCCACCTGGCGGAAACATCGGGAAAATTCGAAAAGATTGACAATGCGGTCTCCCACCCACAAACATTTTATTGATTAATTTTGAAAATTTAAAACCAGATAAAGAAAATTATATATGGAGGAGAAAGTAAACACAAAGAAAGGACTGGAATTAGATGGACATAATGTAGAAATCGATAGCTTCTCTGAAGGGTAATTTTTTGTGTCATGCTCCAGAGTCGGTTATTTATGCTGATGCAGGAAAGAGATAAACAAAAAATTTTGGTGGTCTACTGACTTTATAATAATGATTGGTTGAGAAATATTTTTTCCTTTGATTCCACATAGCCACAGAAATGCGATACAGGGTATCGGTTTGATTTGTGAAGTTCTTGCTGAATCTATCTTTTCTAGATTTCTTTTATTTACTTTGCTATTTTGTGACATCTGATTGAGCAATAGCTAAGGTTGATCGGACTTAGGTGCTTAATATAAATGATACCGGTGAAGTCACAAATACTGTGTTAATTTGACATATTGTTACGATATTGTGTTCTCAGTAGAACATGAAGATGATGTAAATTTCAAGTGTACCAGGTATGTCCGCTAAAGTTTTGACAGTCGATGATGAAGTTCTTCCCACATTCTGTGCAGCATCTTACAGACGTAATTCAACGGATTCATTTTAGTACTGATGTGAACAACATCAAACGCTTATTAAATTAATTAATTATAATTATCTAAAATTGAAGATCGCCGTTTCCAAAAACAAGAATGCTTTCAGAAACTCTTCTTTATTTGGGGAATTGCAAATTTTTAATCATACATATATCTTATCCAAATCGTTCTGCAGTTGGTTTTGCTCTTCTGATGACTTTAATAGACGACATATGACAGCATAATTGAAAAAAAAAAAAAACGTAACACGAACGTTTAGATTTTTCCCCCAGATCGTTTATGTAGATAGAGAATAGCAGCGGACTTCACTACCCTGAGGAACCCCACATATCACCTATCATTTAGCAAATACATTTCTATACATTCCTTTGAACTGTGTCCTTTATGACACCAGATCCACAAAACGTAACTACGCTATTTGTTAAAAAGCCATTTATGAGGTGCAGCTCAAATTCTCGAAAGACGGAATCAATTTGAGATTCTTAGTCGACAGTATTCATCAGTTAGTGCAAGGGAAAAGCTAATCCTGTTTCACAAGAACGATTCTTTCCAAATCTGTATTGATTTAAGGTCAATAGGTTGTTCTGTTAGACGAATTTCATAATGCTTGAACAAAAGATATGTTCCTGATACAAATCTCTTTAGTCGCAAAAGTCTGTATTTTGTTGGCTTACTGCTAATTCTAATGTTTGCTGATATATCACCAATATAAGCAACTTCATGGCCAGATCTGAACACATAAACATGTTGTCACATTCACACGCCTAAGCTTTACCCAGCATTCATTCTATGCATAAACGTTCGCTCCAACTGACTGCCTTAATGTCGACAATCACGTGCGTACCAGGTACCAGTTCTTCAATCACAAAAGCGCTCTAAAGAAACAAGAGTGCATAGTGCAGTTATGTAAACATAGTTGCCTAACAATTTAAACAGAACAATGTAAAGAGAAATTCACAAACCCTGAGACGGTTTTTCGTCTCAAACATGTCAAAGACATTAAAGATAAAAGTGAAGCAGTGAATTAAAAGACGTCTGCCTAGTAATTTTAATTCATTGCCTCACCTTTATCTTTAATGTTTTTGACTTGTTCGAAACGAAAAACCGTCTCAGGGTTTGTGAATTTATATTTGCATTGATATTGATATAACCTTAGCCTAAGGTTAAAGGCAGGAATTGCTCCAACATGTCCATTGCCGAGATGCTATTATACTGCATGGAGAGCCATGGCAATAGTGGCAATATTCTATGGAACACAGAAGCTGTATTAAAGTTTGTGGTGTGGAGGGAAGTCGTACTTGATTATTCCGAGGCGCCTTAATCGCTAGTGGTGCGGTGGTCTAGTGGTAAGATATTCTGCCTAGTATGCATGGAGGTTTGGCTTCGATTCCCGGCCGCATCACAAATTTCAGTACATTGCTTCACCTTTATCTTTATTTATTTCTTATTCTCACACTTCTAAATTCAATCAGCTAGGCATTTGCTTCATACTGAGAATGTCAAATAGATTTTGAAACACAGCACGTCCAAATCACAACGTTACAGAGCCATAGTTTGAATCTAGAAGCTTATCATAGCTACTGCCTTGCACTACACTTTGAGCACGAGACTATTCTTAGATATCTCATAGAATGTATGACGTGCATTCATTTCTCGTTACTGGACACAGAACCACGTACACTTAGAGTGAAGGCCTGAAGTACGGTAACATTTCAGTGAAACCTTAAAGCATCAACGTGTGCGTGGACTGTTTCTGAACATAAAATGTAGATGTATTCAAAACAAGAACAGAGTGGTGTGACACCAATGACATTCGTCTCTGAGGTTTGTAGATGATGTCCTGGAAACGTCTATTGTGCATTTGTACATGAGGCGACAAAATGCCGTACGACAATATCCGAAGACAATATAGATCTTGCCACCACCCGGTCTGACACCAAGATGGGTCCAGTTACAAAACGTGTTTTATTATTAGATATGTGCACACAATCTTGCACGAACACGTTACGGTGCGGAAAATGTCCTCCACATTGAGGCCAGAACTGCTGACGAACGGCTTTAAGGCGTGACATGCTGCGCACGATTACGGCTTCAAAGGGACTTTATATCGATTGTAACACATTAACAGGGGCCTTTGGCAAAGGAGTATCAGTTGATCAGTCTGCAATCGACTGAACGTGAAAGTATATTAAATAATTATTGTGAACGTAAACTCACCAAAAAAAAGTTAGTTAAAACAGTGTGTATCCCTCTTTCCGTTCCTGCGGCTATTTGGAACGCAAGGAATGGTAGAAGAAAGATTTTTTCCTCAGAAAATACAGTGGATTGAGTAAATGTTTTTCTTTGTCCGTTTTCTGCATAATCATACTGATCACACTGTTACCCCCTATGGAGCATACGACGTTTCCCTGGACAAAAAATCGCACTGACGTTTTTTTTTTCGGCCCACTTTAGATTTGTAGTTTTGTAAGTTTTTGCAAACATTTTGGACCAAAATAATAGTCTAAATAATAAAAAATTAATTAATAAATGTGTCTGAAACCCATTTAGGAAAAATAAATTTGGATAGTGGCGGTTTCCGAGCCACCGACCTTTAACGTCAAAGTCCAACGCCTTGCCCACTACGCTACGGCTATCAATCAAAATATGTGCCCTTTAATCTCATATTACTGACGGCCGTTGTTAACTGATGTTAATATGGTATTTGTAGACACTAAATTATCATTTATCACACGAAGAACGATGTGTTTTTGTTAATTCTCCAGTGCGCCTTTGCTTTGAAATGACAACGTGTAAGTTACAATAAGAAAATCATCAAATACGCAATGCAAGATGGCGTATGCCAGAGAGTGATCTGGGCGAGGAATGTCACGTGACATCTACGAACGGCTGATTTTCGTTCATTCAATGGAGGGTGTCAAATCTCCGTTATTTTTGCAAATATGTCTCAAACGATACGAGATATGAATAAAACATAAGTGAGCTAAGTTGCAGAGAATTTTCTCCTCTACCAATTAGGTTATTCAAATTTCGTGTCAGATGAATAGTTAAGCCGTTATTTTCATTTAAATTTCGAGCTGTCTAAAGACGATCGCAAAGGCCCACTTTTAGTGTTACTACCGTAACTAAAGTGGGCCAATATTAACTTATCGGTTTACATCACGGCATTATTTTGAAGCGATGCTAGCGTTCCAAGCGCCCACAAGGTAGTAACAATTGTCAAGAGGTTGCAACACCAAATACCTTTTAAAGATAGCGGTACTCCGACAACACCACCTAGAAGACAAGGCCTTACAACAGGCATTGCCTACGCCACACTTAGAGGCACCGGCCGCCACCTCACTGGCTGTTGGCTGGGGCACGCCCACCGCCGCGCAGCGGCCGGCCAGTCAGATGGCGGCCGGGACCTCTAAGTGTGATGTAGCCACGGCCTGTTGTAAGGCCTTGTCTTCTAGGTGGTGTTGACTCCGCCGCATTTACATGCGTTTGCCAGGCGACACCGATAGCAGTGCCATCTGTTGGTTGGAGTTGCTGTTACAATGACTGTTGTAAAGACATAATGATAGTGGTAACTTTATATACAGATTAAGTATTAGATTTATCAGGAATTCAGTATTTTTACGCGTATTCCGTTTGTTATTCTAGCGGTAAAAGAAAAAGTAATCACGGTTTGAAACAGAATATTTGCCCTTTGTTATAGTGCAGAGCAAAGTAACAAGAACAAAGTCATAGCAGAACTACAGAAAATGTAATACAATACGTTAAAAGCGTCCGTAGCAACTATGTCAAAGACAAACATTTTAGTAGAAGCATTGATTCTAATTAATAAATTTCTATATATTCAAAAAATAGTGAATAATTGCTTAGAAAAATAATTTGTTGCAATGTATACACTTCCCTTCTGTTTGATTAAGGAACTACACATTCCACAGAAATCTTGGACTTCCGTTATATACGAAACTACCTGTATCAGCACTTTGTGCAGAATGTTCATTATTACAGTATGCTCCCAGTTTACGTGCATATGCTTCAGAAGACCATTGTTCAATTCGTTGTTACGTATCTCACGGCATGTTCACGAAATAGAACAAACATGCATCTTAGAGGGAGCATTCTTACATATGCACAAGTCTAAACATTGAAAAACGTAGCTCTATTTGATTAATAAGAGTGTCTGAAACCCTTTTAGAAAAAAAATAAAATAATTAGATTATGGCAGGTTCCGAACCACTGACGTCGACATCAGAATTCAACGCATTACCAACTACGCTACGGCTAACAATTAGAAATTGAGTTCTTTAATTTGTACTATTCATGGCCGTTGTTAACTGATGCTAATATGGCATTTTAGACACTAGATTATTATTTATCGTACAAAGAACGACTTTTTTTTTTTTTTTTTTTTTTTTTTTTTTTTTTTTTTTTTTTTTTTTTTTTTTTAAATTCTTCAGTGGACCATTGCTTTGAAATGACAACGTGTAAGTTACAACAAGAAAATCTTCAAATACGCAACGCAAGATGGACAGTTCTGGGCGAGGAATGTCACGTGACATCTCCGAACGGCTGGTTTTCATTAATTCAATGGAGGTTGTCAAATCTCCGTTATTTTCGTAAATATCTCACAAACGATACGAGATATGAAAAAAAATAATAGAGCGAAGTTGTAGAGACTTTTCCCCTCTACCAATTAGGTTATTCAATTTTCGTGTCAGATGAACGATTCGTTTGCAATTACAATTATATTACAAACTGGTATTTTTGGTATTGCTACCGTATTTTATGTCCGAAAAATTTGTAAAAGGGAGGTTCTTGTCTATGGCGGCCTACAATTATCTCTGTAAAATTTGGTGCAGATCGGCTGAACGGTTCGCTTTAAAAAGTGGGAACACGTTACGGACAGACAGACAGACATACATCCCCAAATCGCCGTTATTTTTGCAAATATCTCTGAAAGGATACGAGATATAAAAAAAACATAAAGTTGTAGAGAATGTTCTCTTCTACAAATTCGGCTATTCAATTTTCGTGTCAGATGAATGGTTAATCCGTTATTTTCATTTAAATTTCGAGCTGTCAAAAGACGATCGAAAAGGCCCTCCTTAAGAGTTATTACCGTAACCTAAAGTGGGCCAAAAAGTCTTCCTTCTTACATTCAGGTTATTTAGTCCTCATCCCTATTCCAGGTGTGTCCACCTTCTCCTCCTCCCCCCATCTACCTACTTCCTCCCTAACCTTCTCTCCTCCTCCTCCTCCTCCTCCTCCTCCATCTCACCCTTTTATCAGTCCCAGGCCTCTGTCCATCTGCTTATCAGTCCTCCATATGATTCTGCTCATCCCTGTCAATCTCTGGCTCTTCTTACATCTTTCTGTCCACTTCCCCTCACCTTCGTCCTAGCCATACAAAACGAAGAAATTTAAAATTTTGAACTAATGTCAAATTTTGTGGTAACAGCAAAGAACGACCACAAAGTTAATTTTACAAAAAGTAACGAAGTAATAATACCATTAAAAATAGTACGTAGAGATTTCATCGCTATTTTATGTTTTCTTTCGCCGAATACTTCATCATCGTGGGATTCGTGACATTGTAGCTCCCCGGCATATGTGTGTTCACAAAAATTTGCAACTTAAATATGAACATTCTTGGAATGCGATTTCACAAAGTGTTCTTAGTTTCGTGCAAATGTTATACCAGAACATCTGTTCTGTACGCTGGTAGAAGTTCGTACCACTTCAAGTTTCGATGATTTACTTTAGTGGATTTTTAATGTTTGATTAGATTAGATTAGAATAATACTTGTTCCATATGCCATATACCATTTCACAATAATGTGGAACGTGCCAATTTAGCAAATGGTGTCAATATCTACATCTACATTGATACTCTGCAAATCTCATTTAAGTGCCTGGCAGAGGGTTGATTAACCACTTTCATAACCTTTCTCTACAGTTCCATTCTCTAACAGCGAAGAATGAACACCTAAATTAGATCTGATTTCTCTTATTTTATTTGGATGGTCACATCTTGCTATGTAGGAGAGTGCTAGCAAAATATTTTTACATTCAGAAGTAAAAGTCGGGATTGAAATTTCGTAAATAGCCCCGTCGAAACGAAAAGCTTCTTTCTTTTAATGATTTCTACCTCAAATCGTGCAACATTTCCGTGACGCTTTAACCCCTATAACAGGATAAAACAAAACGAGCTACCCTTCTCTGGACCTTCTCAATGCCTTTCGTCACTCCCACCTGGTAAGGGTTCCACACTGGGCAACAGTATTCCAGGAGAGGACGCACAAGTGTGATGTAGGCAGTCTCTTTGGTGGAGCTGGTGCATCGTCTAAGCGTTCTGCCAATGAAACGCAACCTTTGGTTCGCCTTCCCCACAATATTTTCTATGTGTTCTCTCCAGTCAAAGTTGTTCGTAATTGTAACTCCTAGGTATTTGGTAGAATTTACGACCTTAAGGTTTGACTGATTTATCGCGTAATTGAAGTTCAGCGGTTTCTTTTGGTGCTCATGTGTATTACTTCACACTTTTCATTATTTAGTGTTAATTGCCAATTTTCGCGCCATGTAGAAATTTTGTCTAAATCGCTTTGCAGTTTCTTTTGATCCTCTGTTGACGTAACTAACCGATAAACGAAAGAATCATACACGAACAGTCAAGGGAGCTATTCATATTGTCTCCTAAGTCGTTTATAAACAAAAGGAAGAATAGAGGACGTATAACGCTTCCCTGCGGAACGCCAGATATCACTTCTGTTTTACTCGATGATTTACCGTCAATTACTACTAACTGTGTCTTTTCTGATAGGAAATTGTGGATCCGATTGCACAACTGGGGCGATAATGCAAAAGCACGCAATTTCATTAGAAGACGCATGCGAGGTACAGTGTCAAAAGCCTTCCGGAAATCCCGAAATATGGAATCGATTTGATATCCATGTCGAAGCCACTTATCACTTCATGTGAATAAAGGGAAAGCTATACATGACACTCAATATTTTATGGAATTTTATTCTGTTCTGTTCTTCTATTTTTTTTTCTTTTTTTACGTTTTACCTAAAAGTTCATCTGAGGTGTATAAGGGGTTCTCATTCAGAAATTCCTTTAATTTATTTTTAAATAGCAGTTGGCTATCTGTCAGACTTTCAGACTTTCGATGCTACTTGGTACCTGACGGAAGACGTTTGTGGCAGCATAATTCACCCCTTTCTGTGACAAAGTTAGATTTATCCTTGAATGCCCTTTATCCTAGTGTAGTAGGTATGAACACTGCTATTACTTTTGAATTAGCTCGGATTGTTAATGACAAATTTCATGAGTGAATATATGTATTGTTAAGCTACATTGAAGATCCATAGAGCCTTAAATAAATGTCTGCAGGATTATCTTGGGTGGGCTCCAGCAATTCTTCTGATTACACGTTTTTGTGCAATGAATACTTGTTTACTCAATGTTGAATTGCCCTACAATTTGATCCCATATGAAAGCACTGAATGAAAATACGCTTAGTAAGCTAACTTACTGAGATGTATGTCACCAAAATTTTGCAATTACCCTCATATCGTAAGTAGCTGAATTCAAATGTCAGCAGTACTTCAATGTGTTTCTTCCAATTCAATCCCTCGCGAATGAAAACTCCTAAAAGTTTTGAATATTCTACCTTCGTTACAGATTTCTGTTCAAAGTCTAAATTTATTAATGGTGTCATACCATTTACTGTATAAATCTGAATATACTGGGTTTTATCAAAGTTCATTGAGAGTTCATTTGTAGAGACCCACTTCATAATTATATGAAAGACATCGTTTACAATTTCATTAAAAGTTAACTAAACTCTTGATAAAGTTAACATAAAAGGTATAGGTATGGGAACGTTAGTTGCTTTCACCACTCCTCAACTACGTACACACAGGGTTTTTCTTTTGTTCACATCTATGCAAAATACATTTCGAATTATATGATTTCACTGATCTCTTTGTATTATTAAGACGCGGTACTTCAATTTTCATGTTCACGTATTTTATCAGAAAACCCTGTGGGTTGGGTAAATGTTTTTGTTTGTCCGTTTCCTGCATAAACATACTGATCACACAGTAGCCCACTATGGAGCATGCAACATTTCCCCTGATAAAATAATTCTATCTGCTTGCAACATACTGATACGCGATAGTTATTACACATTTTTAAACTTTCTGCCAGATGAAAATTGTGTACGGGAATCGAACCTGGACCTTTGTCTAACGCGGTTAGGTCCCAGGTTCGAATTCCGGTTCCGGCACACAATTTTAATTTTGCAGGACGTTTCATATCAGCGCCGTCATTTACCGTCTAGTAAAATCATCTGAACATCAAAACCAACTGCAGAACGATCTGAATAAAATATCACTATGGTGCAAAAATTGGCAATTGATTCTAAATAATGAGAAGTGTGAAGTCGTCCACATGAGTACGAAAAGAAATGCGTTAAACTTTGTTTGCAAGATAAATCAATCAAAAGTGAAGGCCGTAAACTCCACAAAATAACTAGAAATTACTATTACTTAAGACTTAAATTGGAAAGAACGCGTAGATAATGTCGTGGCAAAGGCGAGCCAGAGACTGCGTTTTATTGGCAGAATACTTAATACATGCAACAGAACTGTATATTTGCCGCGGTGGAGTAGCCGAGCGGTCTAAAGCGTCTCGCTGCGGAGCGCGCGATTGCTCGCCGTGGAGGTTCGAGTCCTCCCTGGGGCATGTGTGTGTGTGTGTGTGTTGTCCTTGGGTTAGTTTACCTAGGTTTAAGTAGTTTTAAGCTACGGACTGATGACCACGCAGTTTGGTCCGATTTACAAACATTTGAACATTTTTTTGAACTGCATACACTACGATTGTCCGTCCATTTTTGGAGTATTGCTGCCCAGTGTGGGATCCTTATCAGGTGGGTTTGACGGAGGACATCGAAAGAGTCCAAAGAAGGGCAGCTCGTTTCGTATTTTCACAATACAGGAGAGACAGCGTTACGGAAATGATACAGGATCTGGGATGGGAATCATTACAACAACGGTGCTTATCGCTGCGGCGTCGGCTACTTACGAAACTCAAATCGCAAACATTCTCCTCCGAATGCGAAAATATATTGTTGACTCCCACTTACATAGGCAGAAATGATCATCAGAATAAAATAAGAGAAATCACAGCTCGAACGGAGAGATTCAGGTGTTCTTCCTTCCCGCGCACTATTTGAGAATGGAATGGGGGATAAATAGTATAATGGTGGTTCGATGAACCCTCTGCCAGGCACTTAAATGTGATTTGCAGAGTATCCCATGTAGATGTAGATGTAGATGAGCGCTGCAGACTGAAAGTTCAATTCTGATTATACATTTGATTTAGATGACTCATCTATAACAATATTATATTCAATTAGTTTTCTCTGATCCACCGTCCCGCAGCAAAGCAATTTCACAACGTGACATTTTCGTGCGGAGGAAGTATTTCGACCGAAACGCGACCCTCACATGAAACATGTAAGCAGAATGGTAACGACTTCTAGCGAAGGGCCACGCCGTAGCCCCAGACGCCTGTCGAGTCCGTAATTACTTATTATCCCTCAAGAATGGCCGCTAAATAATTCATCTGCAGCGAGGGTGTCACGGGATAGTTCCCCAACTGCACAGCCAACTCAGATTACATGCGAATTCCTCGAGGACAGATTCGTGGCTCACGCGGTGTTCGCGACGCTGTGTTGCCTACAACGCAGGGGCGAAACTGCCTCGTCCTGGGACGAGAGTGGTGGGAACAGTCCACAGACAACGGTCGGCCATGAATATTTAGCGCGGGGCGCCAGTTTTGTGGCCTGTGGTGGTTGGTCAGTACTCGGCCTTTCTCAAAGCCAACGCTCTCCCACACTAACCCCGCGGGTAAACCGAGCGATCGGGCGGACGCGAGCGCTAATCCCAAAGAGCGACTTAACCCCGCAATACCGGCCGACTCAAAACTTAATTAAAGAGTGATACCGCCCAGGGGTCGGGTGGGAGATTCCGATCCTCCGACTGCGCAACAACCTCTCGTGTCCCGCGGGGCGCTTTTGCCGCAGAGCACCCTCAGACTTCATTAAGGGGCCGATATTAGCGCTCGCTGTCTTTGCGGGCCTCTTCGAGAGCGCGGTCTCCTTACCGCTCGGGGAGGTGGGATGGAGGGTGTGGGGAAGTCTTCCGCATACAGCCTTGACAGGAAAGTAGCTTTAAGATGTTTGATGTGGGATGGCGCACCTTACAGCGCTTTTCTTGGAACAGCTTTCACTTCAAAAGGTTGAGACCAAGACCTTATCGCTCAAAGAGATTTGACACAGTGAATCACATTGTTACCTCAGATACAAAATGAGTTGTCGTTGGAACATTAATATTCCTTTTATCTCACACATTTACCTATATTACTCCAAAGGAAGCGTTATGAAAACTTATTCAGACAAACAAGCCTTGATAACTGTACAAGATGCCCCTTTATTTTTTCATTTTTTTTAATGAAGGTCCTCTTAAGGACTCATTAACCTTGGAGAAGGTCAGCTAGGACACAAGGATCCCTGCGCAGAAGGCACCAGGCCCAAGAATCTTAGAACTTAAGAGTAAAACCTTTCCTTTTCCTCTTTTATAACTTTTTTTTTATTTACATACCGCATGGCTTGGTAGCGAACAACAGAGTTATACTACTTCAGACAATGAAACTCTTAAGGTAACAGTTCCTAAATAAATTTACAAGCCGGCCGCGGTGGCCGAGGGAACTCAGGCGCTCCAGTCACGGTCTGCACGGCCACTACGGTCGGGGGTTCGAATCACCCCTCGGGAATGGATATTTGTGCCGTCCTTAGTCTTAGTTAGTTCATAAGTAGTTTGTAAGTTTAGGGACTGATGACCCCGTAGTTAAGTCCTATATGCTATACAAACATATGAAACATAAATTTACAAGATCCTTAGGGTCGATAAGTATACAAGTTCAGTCACGGAACTACAACAACAAGACAGGTTAGAAAAATGGATTAAAAGAAATTCAAAAGTTTAAAACGGACCCTCAGAGATGACAATAAACAAATTAGAAGGCCCTTTAAACTACACGAGCGCTCACCTTTAGGCCAAACTGATACTGAAGAATAACAACCAAAAATTTATAGTTACCCCATAAAATATTAAGGTAATGTCTCCACGTACAACACGTAAATCAAATTACAAGGGACACCCCTTTAACTTTACAAGCGTTCAACCTCAATATTTCAATTTAAAGTCTCGATGTGCAACACCCTTTTAACTTTACAAAGGTTCCAGCCACAACGTCTCAGTTTAAAACAAGTATTTACACAATTCTCCAAATGTAGAAGTAATGAAGGGCAACATCCCTTTTAACCTTACAAATGTTCAAGCCACCATATCTCAGTTTAGAAAAACGATTTAACACAATTCTCAAAATGTCAACGACGTGCAACACTCTTTTAACTTTACAAATATTCAAGCCACACTCAGTCAGTTTAGAAAAAGGGTTTAACACTTGAAACGTGTCCATAAAAAAAATTGTAAGAAACTGTCTAATATTGTGCCTCCTGCTTTGTGTCGAGTAACTTGCTTGCAAGAAAATGTATAATATCGCTTCTACTGTGTGTATCGATATGTGTACTTAACTCTGTGAAGTTTCATCTTTGGCAAAGATCATGTATTGCATAGCACTGTAGCTCGCGCAGAGAAAGAGTGGGACTTGTGGTTCAGCTCGTTTAGAGAGCAGTTGAGTTGTGTGTATGGCAGAGGCTGCTGTGACAGCAAGTTGATTTGATTGTATTTGGAATATATATATATATATATATATATATATATATATATATATTGTATTTTTTATTACTATCAAAACGTTGTACCACCGCTGGAATGAAGGTAATTGCATTTGAAGTCATTAGGAAAAAGTTGTATTATGTAGGTACTGTAATGGTGATTATTAATAATAAGTAACAAAGTTGACTTTTCTTTCCTGTTTCATTTATGTAGTTAGAAGATTAACCTACTTCCTTCATTTGATAATTAGTTATTAGTGGATTTAAAGTGCAGCATTGATTTTGATAATCTTGTTAAACAGATTTCGTTATTTGTGCTATAGTAAATGATTGTTAGGCAACACTGCAGTCAATTGTTAGGATACTGAATTTTGATAATCAGGTACGGATCTGCATAAAATTCTCGCAGTCAAACATTAAGAAAGTGGTTTGTGGTGTTTTATTATCTTTCTCGAAGTCAAATGTTTTGATTATAGTCAGTGTCTGTTTCATATGGTGACTTGCCACAGTTGTTTTGTTAAAAGATCCGTTCCGCACATAATCAGTTTAATGCACTGTTCTTATTTAACAGTATATACATCAATATCAGGACCATAATTAAACCAAATTGCTGTGTTAATGAACAATTTGTTGTCTTATTTAACGATAGGTTCAACAGAAACTACACACACACACCTTTTACACTACTCTAAATAGTAAAACAGAGTCTCAATATGGAACCTAAAAACAACATCCACATATCAAACGGGAATAACACCGCTAGGCTTGAAGATCACTGCACTCACTGTCCTCGGCTCCCTTAAGGCAAAAAAAGAAATACACATACAGTTAGTAAACATCGATTCTCACGCGGCGGAGGCGACGAAAGCAGCGTCGTCAACCGCCACTCCAAGCTGGCTGCGCGCACAGACCGCCGGATCTCCACAGCCCACTCTTCTCGGCGCGCCTCTCGCTCGTACAAACGCCGCAAGTACAATAATGGCTCTATAACACGCCAAAATCAGGGTAGTTGTCAGTCCAACAAGCCGCTCCTTTCGCTGTCGCGCTTCTGAGCTCCCTCCGCGACCAGCCACAAACTGCCACACCTCTCTCCACTCCGCCAAAAAAACACACCGAGCGCCACCTTGCGGAGCCACCAGCAAGGCGCCGCTACACTTACGACCTCAGTCGCCTCACGGACAGACAACGCACCGCAAACCCCGCGCGAGATAAAACAGATACGAACGTATCAGAATGGTAAGTGGTTTGATTCAGTGCTAATTCCCGTTTCAGACACTGATGCTTACCAGCCCTACCAGAACTTGTCTCTACATTTAGAAAGGGATTGAATACTGTCGTGTCCTACATAGGAAAGAGGGAAGAGGTAGCAAGGTCAGTCTGCATATCCCGAGCGGAAAGGAGTGACTGCAGAGAGACAGTACAGGCATCTACTAGAGACGCGGATTTCGAGACTCGAGAGGATACTTTTTTAGGAAACTTTATGGAACTCCTAGGTACCTGGCATTGAATTTATTGCATCCCATACTAAGACTTCTACACTGGGGTTAGTTATTTAAAAAGAACAAGAAGTGTAAATCGTTTGCCACTATAGAAGCCAGTAATTCAAATTCAAATGTTTGTAAAGCTTATGGGACTTAACTATGGGGTCATCAGTCCCTAAACTTACAAACTACTTATGAACTACATACGAACTAGGACGGCACAAATATCCATGCCCGAGGGGGGATTCGAACCCCCGACCGTAGTGGCCGTGCAGATCGTGACTGAAGCGCCTCAGTCTCCTCAGCCACCGCGGCCGGCGCCAGTAATTACGTTCCCTAGCAGCATCCCCTAGACAGACGCACTCCCCGCGAGAAACAGACTGTCATGGAGCACCCCGAGGCCGACGGCGATAGTTACGGGCTGGCGCCCGACTCGTCTGACTGAGAACTCCATTCTTGATCCAAAAACCGGGGGTTTTAACGGCCGGTGTGGGCGCACCACTTTTCCCCACTTTCCGACAGTTAACAATTTCCTACTGGCCGCTGCTTGGTTCAACCAATCTAAATTGTGGCTGCCCTCTCTCTGAGTCCTCTACGAACCACGTTTCAGCCCTGTCCTTTCTGACATTCCCCGGGTGGGGAAATCCATACTTGGTAGCAACATTGTTCAGCTGAAAGTAAAACGACACGACGCTACCCAATATGCGCAACAACAACAATGTTTTACGTCAGTTGGCCACGCCTTAGGCTCCTTTGGCGCTTTGGCCACGCCTCATAGCAGCTGCTAACTTGCAGTTTTTCTTCTTTACCCTCTCACTCAAGCCTCGTGAAACCACTGACATTGCTGTTCCCAAGTGACTGATATCAACTTTGCTACGTACATTAAAACATGCCTGTGGGCCACCAAGTACTAATGTAACATCTTACCACAGCGTCTAGACGCTACATGAAGTTACGCCCATCTTCTCCGAAAGGTAACCTCCACCCTGGGACGGTGGCTTAGAGCATCAGCAGTTCGCTAGGAGATTTCTTTAGTGCCTACATCCCGTGTCTGTTTTAGCCTGTTATCTGCAATGATCTCTATTTCTCAGCCTGGAGTGCGTCTCTGTGGCTCACACAGCCTCTAAACAATCCCAACAGTAAAATCAATATATGACAATACGACTGGCCAGTGTTGTCTGAGAGACTTGCAATTCCTTTAGTTTACATAAATAATATCTACAAAAAAATTATGTACAACTCCAACAGGAATGACAAGCGAGCTTGAAATGAATTGCATCAATTAAAAATAATTACAATTTATTACAAATGGGATAAAAAAGAAAGTGAACAAATCGGGAGTATTATACACTGTTTGACAAGAACCTGAACAACATAAAATTGTGGGGACGCCACCTCTTTCTGACACAGTGGTCATAAATTAATACATAAAATAACAATAATATAAAACGTTACAAGACTGTGACAATGCTGCTGATGCGCTGGCAAGGCGGGGTGTAGGGGAGTGTACGAATTTAATCAGTTGTCTGTCCAGAAGGTGCCTCCACCATCACATTAGATAATGGAAGTGCATTAAAGTATGCGAAAGAGAAGCAACCAACCACCGACTGAATTTACAGTACCCTTGCTGCCAATTTACATTACGATCCGGTGCCAAAGAGGTTGCGCTGCAGACAGATGAGCAGGTGACGAGCTGAAAGCGCGAAAATGTAGAGGAAAGTCGCGAACGCTTCTGATGGTGAACTACTGCATATATGATCTAGAAGGCAGAAGCCTTTTATAACAGCCTGTGTCGACTTTCCTCAGGGCGACTATCAGGTAGATTATGACGTCTGGACAACACAGATCATAATGCCCTTGCTCACTACAGAGTGTGTAGCAAGTAAACTAGAATTCAGCTGCCGGCACAGTTGTTACTTCGATTTATTCTCCACTCAGACAACAAATGCACGAATTCGGATGTGAAAATCGTCGTTTCTACACTCCTGGCCATTAAAATTGCTACACCATGAAGATGACGGGCTACAGACGCGAAATTTAACCGCCAGATTGAAGATGCTGTGATATGCAAATGATTAGTTTTCCGAGCATTCAGACAAAGTTGCACCCCGTGGCGATAGTTACAACGTGCTGTCACTCGGAAAGTTTCCAACCGATTTCTCATACACAAACAGCAGTAGACCGGCGTTGCCTGGTGAAACGTTGTTGTGATGCCTCGTGTAAGGAGGAAAAATGCGTACCATCACGTTTCCGAATGTCGTTTTGTAGCCTATCGCGATTGCGGTTCATCGTATCGCGACATTGCTGCTCGTGTTGGTCGCGTTCCAATGACTGTTAGAAGAATATTGAATCGGTGGGTTCAGGAGGGCAGTACGGAACGCAGGGCTGGATCCCAACGGCGTCGTTTTACTAACAGAACGAGACGACAGGCATCTTTTCCGCAGCCACGTCTCCATCCCTAAACAAAAAAAAAAAAAAAAAAAAAAAAAAAAAAAAAAATTTCTTGTAACAACGTGAAACAACGACATACTTTTATTTATTGCTAACCAACGATAAAATTTAGATTAAGTGCCGCAGAAAGTTTATAATCGCTTCCGGCCTGAAGGTCAAGATCTACCTAGTGCTGTGTGTTGTGTATGTGACTGTGTGTGTGTGTGTGTGTGTGTGTGTGTGTGTGTGTGTGTGTGTGTGTGTGTGGTCCTTAGCATAAGTTAGTTTAAGAAATGTGTAAATCTATAAATCCGTATCTACGTTGTCACTATTTTCTTTACCGACTTTATTTAGTTGGGTAGGTGTAAAAATACATTCGCTTTCTTGCGTTACTAGTTTTGGGAATAATGGGAATATGCTTGTCTTGTGTTTATAAGGACGTACAGACGTAGGAGAGTTTACTTCGATAGACAAGGGTTAAATTATTGCGTCATATGAATGTAGACAAGCAATCTATCGATTCCCGTGAAAAAAAGGTCGAGATTACTAACTGTCAAATAATTTTTCTTGCCTCTTTTTTAGGTGAACGTATTAATGGATTTGATTGAAGAATTCACTTCAAGATGTGCTCTGTCTCTTTAGCTTAATACTGTTGAAGTTATCATATACATACAGGAAGAATGCAAATTGATGAACACTGTTATATTCTTCCATAATACAATTAAATGTGGCTGTCATTACTCTCTCTCTCTCTTTCTCTCTCTCTCTCTCTCTCTCTCTCTCTCTCTCTCTCCCTCCTTTCTCTATCTCTCCCTCTCTCTCTCTTTCTCTGCTTGAATTTATCTAATTTTCTGTTTATGGCTGTAACGCAACTTGTTTGTGGTTCTAATGTAACAATGGAAACTGCTTTTGAATATTATTACAACTGTCACTCTGCAACTGTGCCTACACCTCCACTCGGTTTCTCCCTTGCTACGTAATCGTTGGCTATTTCCTTAATCTGCTGGTTGGTGCGTGATGAAAAAGCGTTTGTCGGAGCTTATATAAGAGCAGACTCACTTCCAGTTGGCGCCAAGCGATAACTGGAAGACCCTGGAGGGCTGTAATGTCCGCCAGTATTCATTACTATCCACCGAACACCGCACCTGTCACCAATCTTTGAGGCGTTTTCTGCACAACCACAAGGGAACGATTCCATAAATAGTCGTATATCCAGACACAGACCTGAATTTAACGCCTGATTGTATTGCTAATGAGTCACTGTCTTATATCTCACTGTAATGCATGTAATCGTGAAAATAGTTTAAACTTTCGTTTTAGAATTGTTGGAAGTCACAAAGAACTTTCATTATCAAACACTGAATTTTGCGCTTGCTATTAGCAAAAGATTGCTTCTTACACATCTCAGTGCTTATGACGGTTTTAGCTTTATTCGCCCACGCGAACTTTGATGTGTAATTAAATAGAAAAAAGAGAAATAACTTATTTAAATCTGCCATTTCATATTTGTTTGCTATTGGGAACTGTGTGTACATCATAGACTAGCTTCTCCACTTATCTCTCTCTCTCTCTCTCTCTGTCTCTTATCTTCTTCCTCCTCTTATTGCCTGCATCCTCCTTTATCCTACCTGCTGCCTCTTCTCCATGTTTTCCGTCGTTGTTTATCTAATCTTCCTTCCTTCTTTCTCTGTACAGCTCCACTTCCTTCCTGATCCTGTGCAGTTCTTAGTCGCGCTCTTCCATTTTTTTTCTCCACCCCTTCCTCTTAACGTAAATTTCCTCCCGTTCCTCTATCTCGTTACAACGCTGTCTAACCTACACGACAGATCTTGAGCGAATGGTTGGAAATGAAAATTGAACGTTGTTGTGGTATACTCGACTGTACATGCATGTATACTGGAATATTTTAACATATATCATCTACAATAAGTGAGATTTGAGGAAGAGGTGTTGTAAGAAAAGTAAAAATGTGACATATCAAATAGGTACTTAGAAAACATCCTGTATTACAATAAAAAGGTGTGTCAGAATTTTAATGTGGTCAATCAAGAACATCAGAATATTAACAATTTTAAGTGAAGGAACATTTACATTTTATAAAGCTTTCATTTATTACATTTTGTAACATATATATCATTTGACATGCCAGTGAGTATGTAAGAATATGTGCCGAATCAAATTCAACATCGTGCAAAATATCAATGGCACCAGTGACGAGCTCCAGGAGATTTGGAACAAACGAACATTTACGTTTATACATATTCGTAACGAAAAATTACACAAAAAATCGTCATTTTTGTACTGAAATGCGCCCATGTTTAATACACCAATTTCTATTACTCATAAAACTTCAAAAATGTTAGAATATTTTTAATCCTATGGGACCATACAACGTTGGTCATCAGTCCCTAGTCTTACAAACAACTTAATCGAAGTTAAACTAACCTAAGGAAAGCACACACATCCATGCCCGAGGGAGGATTCCAACCTCCGACGCGGGAATCCGCGCGACCCGTAACGTGGCGCTCCAGACCGCTCAGCAACTTCCGCGCGTTTTACTCATAAAACTGAAAAATGTTGTTACAAGAAGTCGCAAAAATATACATGCAGGTAGAAGTTGTATCATGTATTAAGAATGGGGTATATAAGAACCGTTCTGTAATATTATGCAAGAGCTGCGTCAAAATTTTAAAGCAATTGGTTAAGAAATTTGGAGATTAAAGATTTTGAACAAACGAACATTATTTTTTATATGATTATTTCGAGGACTGTGTGTCGTACACTCATACAGTGTTGCACGTAGAGTCAATGATCTGTGTGGATAATGTCTGAAAAGTATAAATAAGCAGCAGGTGAAAACATCACGCCTAGGGATAAATATTTATTGCACACCTATGTAAGTTGTGGAGAGAAGGAGAGAAGTAGGGCCGAGACAGGGTGCAGATGCCAAGGGAAGGGAGAGGAGGAGGGAGGACTCGAATCTCCGTCGGGAGCAACCGCACAATCCGTGACATACCACCTCAGATCGTGCCGTGGTGCAATATGACCTATTACTATTACAACGAATCTTGTATCTAAATAAACTAAGAATAAAGGTCGTCCGTTTGACTGAAATATATACTTAATATCTGACATAAGTTGCGAAAACATTATAAACATATGTGAAAATTGGAATTTCCATCAGTGTAAACAATCGAAGGCCACAGGGGAAAAGACAGTTTCTCAGCCTGAGATACTCATGAAAATGTCAAGTCGGAAGAGGAATATGTACTGATTACGAAATATAATACTTCGTAAAGGTTAACACGACATGGCAAGTAATACAAATAGTTTGTTTGTCTTAAAGCTAATGGCTCTCAAATATGATGATTTTGTTCACCCATTACTCGTATTACTTTCAAGAAACTTGACATGCAATTTCAAATATTCTCGAAATTTGTTTCCGCTAAACTCACAAGAAACGATAAAAGAAAGAAGTTGTTGGCGAACTACTTTATCGTTGTTTATACGTCTAAGTAGCTATAAGGTCACATTTGCTAAAGTAAGTGCCGAGAGATATTGTTTTTAAGTGCAATACACAATTTGTGATGCGAATAGAGTCATCATTTAAAAATCAATGAATTAAAGAGTCGTGGCAGAGTCACTGACGATTGAGCGTATACAATACACATCGCTACAACATCTGCTCGATTCTGCCTGCACACTTCAGTAAGGCTTCCGACTCCCACTTTGCTTCGCGCAGCAGAAATTCTCATCAACAATGTCTCTTAGAAAACTCTGAAAAAGTAATGTATGAAAACCCGTGATGGAACGCCGATGTCAATAGCACAGTCGCCATTTAATGTCCGTACCACGTCTCTTTCCACTTTTTAGAGTGAATCTGAGGATATTAAAAGGCACGGTATTCACACGCCGTCAGGGTGAACTCTAGCGGGAAAAGGCCGTGCCCGCGTTTTTAAATATTCACCGGGGTGCGGCGGTCACCGCCACTTGAGATGATAATTTTTAACTGAATTTAGACGAAAGCCGGCGGGAAAAAAGTTGAGCAACGTTACCCGTCGGCGCTTGCCACCCGCGCCAGGCATACGTAATAGAGAGTTGTTACAAGATTCATTGCGCCGACCCCTCGGCCGGCCGTCCCTTTGATGTGCCCCGCCCTCACTCGCCGCTAAACGCGTTAGCGGCGGCGTTACGTTACGTTACGTTAGGTTGCCGTCGGCCGCTGCGCGCGTCTTGCGGCCACGCGGCCAGAGCCGGAGTGCCGTGCGCGCTACGCACGTCGCCGGCGCGCGGAGGCGAACGTTCGCGAACGCTCGCAGAGGTGCGCTGCTGACTGGGCGGGCGGCGGCGGCTCACAGACGGTTAATGGACGGCGCCGACGCCTGACGCCTCACCAGAGATTAAAGCCTGCGGCTCACAGGGCGTCGGGCCGGCGAACGGCCGCACAGGCCGGCACCGATCCACACGGCACGGAGCTGCGCCAGTACGCGCGTGGACTCGTAACGCCATTTACACACGTCTTCACAGCGCGGTTCCGTGTGCGGTGGAGCAAGTGTTTCGTGACGCCGAAGTGGCAGCGAAGCTCCAGCACTAACAGATAAAACAGCAACCACGTGTAAGCCGTTATGGAGACCTTACACTGACCGATCGTATCCATTCGTGAACGCATATAATTGAGGATGTGGAACTATTGGAGTTATTGAGACATGTATAATAAATGAAATAAATCGCAATTTGCGATGTTATGGCATCACTGTATTAGGATTAGATGGAATACCATAGGTTGGCGAATGAAAATTTGTGCTTCGCCGAGATTCGAACCCGGGATGTCCTGCTTACTAAGCAGACGCTTTGACCACTCCGCCACCGAGGACACAGTAACCAGCCCGACTGCAGAGGACTCTTTCCTACACGTCTCCCGTCACACACAAATCTCCATTCTCCAGTCTGGAGGCTGGGCTCCTGACGACAATTAATTGTGTCTCGATACCTCATAGTCTGTTCTCCCTGATGCGGGAATACAGTATTGTGGCTGCGAGCATTATACAATAAATAGGCTGTGGTATAGGAAAGAGATAGCGTGGCGAATGGAGATTTGGGTGTAGCGGGAGACGTGCAGGGAAGAGTCCTCTGCAGTGGGGTTGGTCACTGTGTCGTCGGTGGGGGAATCGTCAACGCGTCTGCCTTGTAAGCAGGAGATCCTGGTTCGAATCCCGGCCGGGCACAAATTTTCATTCGCCACAGTTTGGTATTCCATCTAAACCTAATACAGTGATGCCATAACATCGCAAATTGCGATTTATTTGATTCATTTGAACGCTGTAATTCGTCAAAAATATATATAACATGTATAATACTTGAGAGCTCCATGTGATATTTATAGCAATAGGAAGAGAAATTAAATTTAAAATTAACAACTTTGCTATACAAACTATGCCTTAGATGATTCATTTAACGATTCAGTACACTTGACATATCAAATTATTAAATGATTTCCAGTCCATGGTGTACAGCTATCAGTGAGAATAAATATTCCTATAGTAAAAACCGTCTTGATTGCAAATTGTTTTATTCCTTGTTTAATGATGCATTTCGCCCTAACTCTGTACAAGTCGGCAGAGCAGCACACCACGCCCGCCCACGGCCCGTGAGCACAGTTGTAAACATGCGCTTAACTTGCATCATCAGAGACCATCGCTCCTAATAAGAGCTACAACGAAAAACAAAATTCAAAAACATAGAATCACCGCAAAACAGCTACTTATGAACTAACTAATACTAAGAACGACACAAATATCCATGCCCGAGGGGGGATTCGAACCCCCGACCGTAGTGGCCGTGCAGACCGTGACTGGAGCGCCTCAGTCCCCCCCCCCCCTTTTTTGTCTTTGCGGACGCTGATCGTGTTTGTTCATCTCGGTTCTACGTGTTATTTGGCTCAGATTTTTTATTACAGAGAGCGTTCAGCCTTCTGACCGGGAGCTCTGCCGGCCGCGGTGGCCGAGGGGACTGAGGCGCTCCAGTCACGGTCTGCACGACCACTACGGTCGGGGGTTCGAATCCCCCTAGGGCATGGATATTTGTGCCGTCCTTAGTCTTAGCTAGTTCATAAGTAGTTTGTAAGCTTAGGGACTGATGACCCCGCAGTTAAGCCCCATAAGTTCTACAAATATTTGAACATTTGAACCGGGAGCGCTGAGACACGGCGCCCGGTCCCCGCGGCCACCGCGGCAGGCTAAAATTAACAACTTTGCTATACAAACTATGCCTTAGATGATTCATTTAACGATTCAGTACACTTGACATATCAAATTATTAAATGATTTCCAGTCCATGGTGTACAGCAATGAGTGAGAATAGTAAAAAACCGTCTTGATTGCAATTTATTCCTTGTTTAATGATGCGTTTCGACCTAAATCTGTACATGCCGGCAGAGCAGCACACCGCGCCCGCCAAAGGCCCGTGAGCACAGTTGTAAACATGGGCTTATCTTGTATCATCAGAGACCAGCGCTTCTAATAAGGGCTACAAGGAAATCCAAACTTCGAAAACATAGAATCACCGCAAAACAACTTACGGCGTCACACCACGGAGAGCGCATTATAATCTGAAGATGCCCTGCTAAAGTGCGAAACGCGTCATTAAATAAGGAATAAAACAATTTGCAATCAAGACGGTTTTTTACTAAAGGAATATGTATCAAATCATTATGGAAATATAGTCAGCTCATAGTATCTTTTAAAGTAATTCAAAAGTTGCAAGCACCATGTCATACCCCTTTTGTCCCCAAATGAATATTTCTCTGTTTTGCCAGTAATCTTACGTAAATATTGTGTAGTATGAATGATCAAGCACATAAAAGTGCTTTTCACTGCATACACCACTTACACTGCTGATAAATAGTCCCAAGCTGTATGAATGTTTATACCTTTTATATTTAATAATGTTAAAATGTTAAGTTGGTGTGGAGAGAGCTCTACTACTGTTGGACTGGTTGGCAATATGTACAAGGCAACGTGCCTAGCGCAAAAAGTTGCGGTGGTCAAGAAAACTATTTGGACTGCCGGTGCTGAGAGCTCGAGGGTATATGAACATTTTATGTGTCGTCTTGAAAGGAGGACCGCCTGCCAGCATAGCTGAAGTGTTTTATTTCTTCCGTCTTAGAATCTGCGAGGTAAACGGCCGCTTTGTTGGAACTTTTCACTTTAACAAGGACTAGAGAGTGCTAGTTTAAGAACTTTAAAACTTCCCTATGTCACTACGGGATTGTAACTGGACTGTTATGTGATTATTCACGAGATTTTACTGTTAATATGTTATTCGTGGGGCTAAGATTTGAACTGTTTAAACCTGACGATTATTTCGTGTTGTATGATCGCGAAATTGACGTAGTATTTGATCATCATCAATGATTACTCAGTTTCGGATTTCCCTACCATTGATACAACATAGTTAACGCACATGTTCCGATAATTTTATAACGTTTATTTTTAATTAATTACTTTTGTTTGTCTAGGACCATTTCCTACAGATAAAACCAAGTGTTTCAAGAGTCATTGTTCAACCGAGTTGTTTGGTGTTACCTACATCATTTGAAAACATTATTTATTAATTAATCATATGCATAGCTTATCATTTGCTAAATAAAAATTAAATATAAACTCAAGATATATCATTATTATTTAGCTAATGATAACCTATGCATGTTTGACTGTAGGATCACAGGTACAAGGTACTATTCACAGTTAAAGTAGTCGCTGGGTATGAAAGCAGACGTGTACTGTCGATCCTGAGATTACATCTAGCATATTTCTTGAACAGAGACTTACAAATCCCAGTACGTCGAAGTCGTGTTTTGGGAATGGAGTATAGGTTCCTAAACGCATACTGACAACGTTAAGTCGCACCATGTAGGACGTAACGCACTTATTGTGGTCAATGTCCACCTTACATCAATCAATCGTACCGATCTAAGAACAGAGATATTTGAAGACTATGTAACAATATTATGCTATTTCATAATTAAACGTAGTGTTTGAAGAGATTGATAATTTACGATGTTATGTTCTTTGTGCCCACTGTAACTGGGTTTGTTCAAAAATTGTGTACCACTTTTATATCTCATTCACTTAGGTACCAATTTTGTAATTATTAATATTGAAGTTTCTCATCCTTTTTTTTTCTTTTGTTATGCTAAGTAATTGTATGATTTACTGGTTCATTCAAAGAGCGCTAAAACTGAGCCACTCCAGAATGGTAAGGAGTGATAGGGGATCCAAGAGGTGATTTTCACATTCGGAAGACAGGTAGTTCTGTACGTAACAGGCAGCTTTTAGATGAGGCTAACGCGTCGCGTTCCGAGTAGTATACTTTGTTGTCAAATACGTGCCTTCATAGAGCCACATAATTACTTCGATTCCTCCAAATGGTGCCCTGAATGTGGAATTATTTCTGTTACTTAGGTATGGAAAAATTTATGAGCTCTATGTAACATCCATCCAAAAAAATAAGAGGAATTTATGAGCTCTTACCAAACAAGAAACTTTCCCTCAAATGGCACCAAAACTTTAGCTGTGAATTTCCGCTACAGCTGTAAAGGACGCTCAAGTAATAGCTTTCTTTAGTTTCTTGGTGCTGCATGAACCTGTTACTATTTAAAACTTATAATTGTTTTACGTAAAAATGTGCGTACTTACCATATATTCTTCCCTTTATATTGACTGGAAGCAGTAGCACTGCGAGTGATACTAATTTTGCAAGTGTGTGGCAAAAGTGTTGGAAATGAGATATGTAATTTCATGTGTTTATGTTGGTTCCTATAAGTGTGCGCAGATGCTACTCAGAGGATGTCTGTCAATTATATTGAAAAATTGTAGTGGAGTATTGTATCATCTTGCTCTACTGAAGTAGTTCTGATATATACATTCCATGAAAGGTTAGGATCCAGATTATGTATTTCATTTGTGTACTCACCTTGGGCCACGGCAGTGACGCTACAAATTCCACCGCATATAGCAGTACCATTTTTTTCTCGAGATCTTTCATGGCACGCTTGACCTCTATGTATTTTCGTTGTGGAATGGCTACAAGTGTAAGTGAGAAAACGTACCTACCACAAATAGCTACGTTTACAAATTCTATTGTTCTACACCTCACAGTTGAAGAAATATTAGCAGTCGAAAATCGCTACTTCTGTCACTCACCGATTATCATAATCGTAAGTTATATCTAGCAGCCATACAAGTGTTCAGCCTGTAAGGGAAGAAACAATTTGACTTTCTTAAAATATCAGTCCCATTTCGAACCCATTTTTGCGTGATGAAAGTGTATCTTCTAACTTGGTTGTGTAAATGACATTGTGGTAATGGTATCGCGCTGGACCTCCAGCGGAGAAATCATTGGTTGGCTTCCCAGTAGAGTACTTTTTTTTTCACTTTTCATTTTCACCTATCCGTCTTCTTTCTACGTCTTGAGGAGTCGTCACAAAATACATGTGGTTTGAATTTCTCCATATACTGTAGGTGTAATCAGTGAACTGATGAAATCTTCAACGGCACTTGGAACTTTACAGAGTGAAAATGTGGGTGGATTATATTAACAATAGCTGAATATAATCCTCATACACGCATTTTCCGTCCATTCGTGTCAACAACTTTTACATCAAAGCGTTTGGTTTACATAAAGCATACAAAATCCAAGGCATTTTTGATTTAGTAATATTTAGGAAATTACTCAGGAAGTTAAGGGAGAGGAAAACTTTAATTTTCAGCCTAAATTTCTAGCTTTTGTAGAAAGCTTTTCACAATGTTGATTGGAATTACTCTTTCAAATTATAAAGTAAGCAGGGGAAAAATATAGGGAACGGAAGGTTATTTATAATTTGTACATTAACGAAATAGCTCTTATTAGAGTTGAAAGGCATGAAAGGGGTGCAATGGTTGGGAAGGTAGTAAGAGAGGATTGTAGATTACTCCAAAGTTATTCAATTTGTACATTCCCCAATCTGTGAAGGAAATCAAAGAGAAATTTGGAGAAGGAATTAGCGTAATTCTGTTGGAGACAGCAAAGGACATGGAAGAGCAGTTGAATGGAATGGACTTTGTGTTGAAAGGAGCGTATTAGATGAACATTAACAAGAGCAAATCTGGCGATGCCGAAGGAATTAGATTAGGTAACGAAACAATAAGGTGATAGATCAGTTTCGTTACTCGGTCAGTAAAATAACATATGATGGTCACAGTACAGAGGATATAAAATTCAGAATGGCAATGGAAAGTAAAGCATTTTTGAAAAAGAGAAATTTGCTAGTATCGAATATTAATTTAAGTGTAAGGAATTCTTTTCTTAAGGTATTTATGAGGAGTGTTGCCTTGTATGGGAGTGAAACTTTGAAGATAAATAGTCTAGACAGTAAGAGCGTGGAGGATTTTGAAATATGGTGCTACAGAAGAATGCTGTATATTAGGTGGGTGGATCAGATAACTAATGAACAAGTACTAAAGAGAATTGGGAAGAAAAGGAATTTTTGTCATACCTAGACTAAAAGAAGGAATCGATTGCTAGGACACTTTCTTAGACATCGAGGAATCGTAAATTTAGCATTTAAAGGAGGTGGGTGGGGAAATAATAGTAGAGGGAGGCCAATAGACGCATATAGTAAGACAGATTGAAGTGGATATGGGTTGCCGTTGTTACGAGGAGATGAAGAGGCTTGCTCAGGATAGAGTAGGATGGAGAGCTGCATCAAACCAGTCTTGAGACTGAAGACAGCAACCGGCAACAATGAATATCTAAAGTCTATTATCTCACAAAACATAAGAAAATAAGAATGAAGTGTAATCACATAGTAAGAAAGTGCAGTATAGGTTCGATAGTTGGAGGTGACCGGGACCATCTCGAAATATTTGAAACTCGGAGTGTCAGAACTTTATGTATAAAAAGGAGTAAATCGATGCTGAAAAGGATATGGTGTATCTACATCTACATCTAAATCTACATAGATACTCTGCAAATCACATTTAAGTGCCTGGCAGAGGGTTCATTAACCACTTTCATAACTTTTCTCTACCGTTCCATTCTCTAATAGCGCGCGGGAAGAAAGAACACATAAATCGTTCCGTTTTCGATCTGATTTCTATTATTTTATTGGGATGGTCATGTCTCCCTAAGTAAGTGGGTGCTAGCAAAATATTTTCACATTCAGAACTAAAGGTCGGTGATTGAATCTTCGCAAACAGATCACGCCGCAATGAATAACGTCTTTCTTTTAATGATTTCCACCCCAATTCGTGAAACATTACGGTGACGCTTTCCCCCCGTAACGTGATAGAACAAAACGAGCTGCCCTTCTCTGAACCTTCTCAATGTTTTCCGTCAGTCCCACCTGGTGAGGGTCCCAGAAGGGGCAACAGTGCTCCAGGAGAGGACGCACAAGTGTGATGTAGGCAGTCTCTTTGGTGGAGCTGGTGCATCTTCGAAGCATTCCGCCAATGAAACGTAACCTTTGATTCGCCTTCCCACAATATTTTCTATGTGTTCTCTCCAGTCAAAGTTGTTCGTAATTGTAACTCCTAGGTATTTGGTAGAATCTACGACCTTAAGGTGTGACTGATTTATCGCATAATTAAAGTTCAGCGGATTTCTTTTAGTGGTCATGTGTATTATTATTCACACTTTTCTTTATTTAGTGTCAATTGCCAATTTTCGCACCATGCAGAAATTTTGTCTAAATCACTTTGCAGTTGCTTTTGATCCTCAGTTGACTTCACTAACCGATAAACGACAGCATCATCCGCGAATAGTCTAAGGGAGCTATTCAGATTGTTTCCTAAATCGTTTATAAACACGAGGAAGAGTAGGGGACCTATAACGCTTCCCTGTGGAGCGCCAGATATCACTTCTGTTTTACTCGATGACTTACCGTCAATTACAACTTACTGTGTTCTTTCTGATAGGAAATCGTGAATCCAATCGCACAATTAGGGAGAAATTCCATAAGCACGCAATTTCATAAGAAGCCGCTCGTGGGGTACAGTGTCAAAAGCCTTCCTGAAATCCGGAAATATGGAATCGATTTGAGATCCCTTGTCGATGGCACTTAACACTTCATGTGAATAAAGGGAAAGCTGTGTTTCGCAAGACTGATACTTTCTGAATCCGTGTTGACTACTGGTTAATAGGTCGTTCTCTTCGAGGTACTTCATAATATTCGAACAAAGTATATGTTCCAAAATCCTACTGCAAATCGATGTCAATGAGATAGGCTTGTAATATTGGGGATCACTCCTATTGCCTTTCTTGAATATTGGAGTAACTTGGGCAACTTTCCAGTCTTTGGGTACGGATCTTTCGCTGAGTGATCGGTTGTAAATTATAGCTAAGTACGGAGCTATTGCATCAGCATACTCTGAGAGGAATCTTGTTGGTATACAATGTGACTTAAGTTGTTTTACTACTCCAGGAACATCTACTTCTAAATTTCGCATGCTGGCAGCTGTTCTTTGATTGAATACTGGAGTGTTCACATCGTCTTCTTTGGTGAAAGAATTTCGGAAAGCTGTGTAGTAATTCTGCCTTAGCAGTACTGTCATCGGTAGTATTACAATTCCTATCGCGTAATGAAGGTATTGTTTGTCTTTTGCCGCTAGTGTACTTCACATATGACCAGAATTTCTTCGGATTATCTGCAAGATTACGAGACAGGATTTCGTTGTGGTAACTACTATAGGCTTCTCGCATTAAAGTCCGCGCTAGGTTGCGAGTTTCAGTAAAAGATTGCCAGTCTTGTGGATTATGTGTCTTTTTAAATTTTGCATGCTTCTTTGTTTCTGCAACAGTGATCTGACCTGTTTTGTGTACCACGGGGGTCAGCCCCCTGTTTTATTAATTTATTTGGTATATATCTTTCGATTGCTACTGATATTATGTCTTTGAAAGTAAGCCACAACTGATCTACACTCGCATTTTTAGTTTTGAAAGACTGGAGACTATCACTCAGGAAAGCGTGAAGCGAATTTTTATCTGCTTTATTGAATAGATATATTTTTCGTTTATTTTTGGTGAATTTGGGCATTTCGACATTCAGTCTCGCTAGTACAGCTCGATGTTCGCTAATCCCTGTATCTGTTTTGATGCTCTTTACTAGCTCAGGATTATTTGTTGCTAGGAGATCAAGGCTATTTTCGCAACCACTTACTATTCTAGTGGGTTCATGAACTAACTGTTCGAAGTAGTTTTCAGAAAAAACATTCAGAATTAGTTCGGACGATGTTTTATATTTGCCGCCGGTTTTGAATACGTAATTATGCCAACATATCGAGGGTAAATTAAAGTCGCCACCGATTATGCTTCGGATACTTATTTGAAATGTGATTCAAGCTTTCTTTGAATATTTCGGCAACCGCATCGTATGAGTCAGGGGGCCGATAAAAAGATCTAATTATTAATTTATTCCGGTTGTCAGGAATAACCTCTACACAGACCAACTCACAGGAAGTATCTGTCTCAATTTCACTGCAGGATAAACCGTTAGTAACAGCAATAAACACTCCATCCCCTATTTTATTTATTCTATCCTTTCTGAACACCATTTGGCCCTTTGAAAAAAATTCGGCCGAACTTATCTCAGGCGTCAGCCAGCTTTCAGAACCTATAACGATTTGTGCCTCAGTACTTTCTATCAGCGCTTGGAGCTCTGGAACTTTCCCAATACAGCTACGACAATTTACAACAGTTATACCAATGTTTTCTAGAGTTGCTTTCTTCCTGTGTCTGACCTACCCCCTTTGAGACTGAAACCAATTTTGTGTAATCCAGAGGCCCTCTAACCTAAAAACCGCCCAGTCCACGCCACACAGCCCCCGCTACCCGTGTAGCCGCTTCCTGAGTATAGTGGCCTCCTGACCTATTTAGCGGAACCCGAAAACCCACCACCCTTTGAAGCAAGTCGAGGAATCTGCAGCCCACACGGTCGCAGAACCGTCTGAGCCTCTGATTCAGACCCTCCACTCAGCTCTGAACCAAAGGTCCGCAGTCAGTCCTGTCGACAGTGATGCAGATGGTGAGCTCCGCTTTCATCTTGCAAGCAAGACTGGCAATCTTTACCACTTCTGATAGCCACTCGAAACCACAGAGGATCTCTTCCGATCCAAATGGACACACATCATTGGTCCCGACATGAGCCACTACCGGCAGCTTGCTACTCCCTGCGCTCTTCATGGCATCCGGAACGACCCGTTCCACATCTGGAATGACTCCCTCCTGTATTCACACGGAGTGCATATTGGATTTCTTCCCCTCCCTAGCAGCCATTTTGCTAAGGGGCTCCATCATCCGCCTAACGTTGGAGCTCCCAACTACCAACAAACCAAAACTCTGTGAGTGCCCGGATCTTGAGGGCAGCGGGGCGAGTACAGGACAAGCGACACCATCTGCGTCAGGAACATCCTCTGACACAGACAGCGCCTCGAATCTGTTGGCAAGACTAACCGGGGAGGCCTCCACTTCGGTCCCTCGGGAAGTCTTACGCCGCCTGACACGCGCTGAGGAGACCTCCCAATCCACCACGGATTGGGGGGCTAGCCCCTTGAGGGCAGTGAGCGGGCTGGCCACAGCCGCAGGCCAATCAGAGGGCACAACAGATGCACAGGGCGTCTGCTGTACCCCTGCGAGCGGCCCACAACAGCGGCGCCCACCCACCGCAGTCTCAAGCGTTGCCAGCGAAGCCAACGCCGCCTGAAGCTGCGAGCGAAGAGTCACCAACTCTGTCTCCATCCGTTCGCAGCAGTCATAGTTCCTAGCCATTCTAAAAACCTTTGTTTTTTCCAAGTAAGTACGTCTGAGGACACAGAAGTTTGATAGTGAGCTTCGAAAAATATGGATCTGACACTAAACTGTTGAACTGACAACTAAACGCGATTCTTAGTAGATAAACACGCGAGCACACTAAGGATATAAGAACTGTAAAAGAAAGCACACACGAAATGAAAATAAGTCGCTTCTATTAAGAAGCCGGTTATCTTACAATGTAGAGCTGCTGCTGCTGCTGTCGCGTGTGCACTGGCCGCCGGTCACTGAGCATAACATGAAATTTGTTGTCTAAGGGCAAGGCAATGCCCCCGCCAAGTCGAGTACAGAGGAATAATATCGTTTTCTTGAAGCCATTTACGGTACTGTATCTACGTTGTGGATACATCTACATAGCCGAACCTTCGCTTAAATTATTTTAAGTACATCCAGTTTTGCAGCCCTTCTGTCACAAATTAGCCATTTAACTACCGACATAAATAACAATCTAAAAATTCTACACGCAGTTGGTAAAGGAATAAAATTGGAAGTTCTAGAACAGGCATATTGATCCGTAGCAAAAATGTAATCACACACCATCTTAAATGAACAAATTTATCAGCCAACAATCAACTTTTTTTCAAAATTTCAAAAATCTCCATTCACCGACACACACTCAAGAGTGAGAGCCACACCTACTTAAATTTAAAAATTATCTCGCTCTCTCTGTCTCTGTCTCTCTCTCTCTCTCTCTCTCTCTGTCCTTTCTTCCCCCTCCCTCTTCCTCTGTCTTACCCAATAGGTATATCTATCTTTCCAAACACAAACTCCTCCTCTTCCCTCCATACTGCATTTACAAAAGGCAATGTCTTTACCTACCCATCTTAAACATACATTACCACTAAATCACAGACAAAATGTGACCTTGTTTTATTATGCCAAGAAAAATAAAAAAATTACAAAAATTGTGGAAATGTAGGAAATTGTAACATAAAGATTTAATATTAACTTGTCAGAAATAATGTAACGTAATATCATCACATATATTCAGTCAAATGAACTACTTTCAAAACAATGCAATGGCTAACCAAAGATGTCGATACAAATGTAACATCTATCCATAACATCTTCGGCAAAGATCTTTGGTTTGTTTGCTTCTGTACTGCGTGTGGGAAGTGTGTTGAAATGTGTTGAAGTTTGTATCCTTTAGCTGCAAGGTAACAGATGCGAATAACTAAATGGATATGTGGAGGTTATCAGCTATACCAATTTGGAAAAAGTACCACAACACAATATTGCCGCGAGACACCACGTAAACCGACTGCCGGTGTGGCGCACAGTATAGCGGCACCGACTGTGGTGCTGAAGGTCGCCGGTTCAATTCCGCCCATCGGCGAAAATTTATTTATTCGTAATTAACAATTCCAGAATGTCCTTTATTTTTCTTATGTTAACTTGTAAATTCTAGTTGTTTCTTATGTTAACTCTGCTAATTTCTGGTTTATTCTGTGTATAAATAGGAGAGCACTCTGCCCGCGAGGCAGTTAGTGCTGCGTATATGTTAAGCTCGTAATAACTTCAGTATAAGTGCTGTATTCAGTTGCCTTCGAAGTCAATCCTGCTTCCATTTCGACGCGACAATATATTTAATGATAAATAGCGACTGTAAGTCGATAATATTATGTTATTAATTCGCACCACATAGTAAACTCATTATGTTTTGATGTTTGTCAAAAATCAGTCAATCATACCGTACACCAAATGTAATGTAAAATTTGTCTTACCATCTGTTGATAATATGCTGGGAATATCGAAACCGGTTATGTGAAAAGATGAATGTAAGCATTCCACATAAAAAGTATCTCATCATCATCATCATCATCATCATCATCATTAGAGACTGATTATGTCTTTCAGCGTTCAGTCTGGAGCAAAGTACCTCTAATAAAATTCCTCCATGATCCCATATTCAATGCTAACATTGATGCCTCGTCTGATGTTATGCCTTTTACTTCAAAATCATTCTGCACCGAATGCAAGTACTTTCTTCTTGTCTACCTCGACTCCTCTTACCCTCCGCTGCCGAGTTGATGAGTCTCTTAGGTAACCTTGCTTCTCCCATGCGTGCAACATGACCCAACCATCTCAGTTTGTTCGCTCTAACTGCTTCATCTATGGTGTTCATTCCGAGTTTTTCTTTGATCTTTGATTTCCTCATTATGGACACCCTCCTGCCATTGTTCCCATCTATTAGTACCTGCAATCATTCTTGCTACTTTCATATCTGCAACCTCTACCTTGTGAATATGGTAACCTGTATCCACCGAACTTTCACTCCCATACAACAAAGTTGCTCGAAAGATAGAGCGGTGCACTGCTAACTTAGTCTTGGTACTTACTTCCTTCTTGCAGTAGAGAGTAGATCTTAGCTGAGCACTCACTGCATTAGCTTTGCTGCACCTCGATTCCAGTTCCTTCGCTATGTTTCCATCCTGTGAGAAAATACATCCCAGGTACTTGAAACTACCTGTTCTAACCGGTCGCTGTTTTTCAAGATATCTTGGTATTGTAACTATGATGAAGTTGTGGACGCTGGCGTCCCTTATAAGAGCAGGTGGCGCTCGCACTGTGCGTGACGTCACGCTGAGCCTTCGGTTCCTCCTCGGTCCCCCCCCCCCTCCCTCCTGCGCCAAGCTCCTGCGCCGTGGCACAGCGGGCTCATTACGCCACAAAGCGGACAATGCCGGCAGCGAGATTAGCGCCTTGTCTGCCATCTTCATTTGACTTGGCCACGGGGCCCGGCCGTCTGTGGTGGAAATGGGCGCTCGTTTAGATATGTTCCCCTCCCTTTCCTGCCTCCCCCCTGTCTCTCTGACACCGCCGAATCTACCCACCTCCAACTCCCCCCCCCCCCTTCTTCTCCCCAACAAGAACTTAATGGGGGCTCTCCTCCTGGAGTCGCCGTTCTCCACGTGGTCACGCTTCGGGAGAAGTACCAGTAGCTATCCTCTACAGTACACAATGTTACGTACAAACTTGTAGCTTCTCCATACATTCAGACACCACTATACCACAGGTCTGCCTCCTAATGTTGTTGCTGTGGTTGTTGGGGATCTCTAGCCAAAAAAACTTGTTTTACGCTACTCTTCGTCTTTATTCCTTCTATTTCTGGAGGAGTACTATAACCAGCATCCATTCGAACTAGCTCACTGTCGGCAGTCACACAATTTTCGTGTCTGGGGGTGGAGTAAAAACTTTGTGTAAAAATTATATTATTTATGTCGATTACATTTTTATCTAACTCACGCAGCCGTGATCGCTTCCTCTGCTGCTACGTCCCAACGTCAGTCACGTGACGGCCGTAGGCTGCGGCCGAAAGCTATCTTGTGTGAGTATAATGGTGTCTTCTAAATGTCTGTGACTCATCAATCATCTTTACGGAGAGTTCCAACTTATCCTCTTTATATTTGTATAAATAATAATCAATTGCCGTAAGAGCTACTCTAATGACCACAGTGTCGCGAGAAGTTAAAACCCTAATTTTCCTTTCTTCGTTGCCGCATGTACGAAAAGACTACTGCGGTTCACTGTAGTCTCTCTCTCTCTCTCTCTTTTTTTCTTTGTGTGTGTGTGTGTGTGTATCCTAATATTCACGTCAAATTATTTGGAGATTTTGCCGCGAAACTGGGAAAAATCCGCAAAGAGTCCTTTCCTTTGGCATTTTCGTATGAATTCCGTAATTATTCACGACGGATGTGTATTATACCTTTTTACTTTGTTCGTTATGCTCCTGGAAAAATATGAGGGAAAATTTGGGATAACTGCACATGAAAGTCGGAAAAATTTGACAAACTACAAAATCGTCAATTCTGATTGTCTGATTGCACTCTCGGCCAGAAGTGATGACGGAAATGACATGTTGGATAAATCACCGTGATATTTGTGACATACAAGTATTTCTTATAGCGACATTTAGACATCGTATGGCGCATGGCGGAAGTACTTCGCACTAAACTTCGACACTTTTTGACGTTGGCAGATACTTGTCAATTTTCATACATCGTTGTGTGGGCACGGGGAGATGCGCAAAAAGGACTGTAAATTGTCATTGACGTGATCAGGATGGAGGGTAAGGATGAGATTGAAAGAGTGAGGGAGAAGGAGGAGACTGTCAGAGAGACAATAGGATGAGAGAACAGGTGAAAGGAAAGGATGAAAAGAGAGAGTTGATAGAGATAGTTAGACGCAGGGACAAGATGAGAAAAATAGCTGGGAGGAGTAGGAAAACACAGAGAGGGGATGGAGAAGCTGAACCATAGGAAGCATAAAATAAATATATAATGTTCTAAATGGTACTGTGTATTACCTGTACAGTCGTCTGTATCAGAAGGAGAGAAGGAGGAAATAGGAGAGGAAATGGGCTGACAGAAGAATAAAACAAATAAACATTGGAAAACACAAAAAAGTCATTCCTTGCCAAACGTACTGATGATTGCAAGGAAAAAAAAACAAATAACTGTCGCAATAATGAATTTTGCTTTCATTGCACTACGTTCTCCAGACCTAAATTGACAACGCCTCAAGGTATAACAGTGTGACGCATCAGCATCTTTCAGTTAATGGGATAACTCCATTTCTTCCTAGTTCTATTCCGTACCTCTTATTCCTAAAAACTTATCCACCTAATTTGCTGCAATCATTTGCAGCACCCCCTTAGATTAAAATACCTATTGTGTCAAATAAAGATCAGTGACATGCTAATAGTGTATTACCAAAAAATACCTATTGTGTCAAATAAAGATCAGTGACATGCCAATAGTGTATTACCAGTAGCAAAAATACCTAAGTGCCTGGCTACTCTATTCCTTTATATAATACACACATCAAAAAAGTGTTCCATAACCTTGGTTCCAAGGTCTCCTGAACCCTAGCGTCTAGTTTTTTATATGGTCTTTAGGCGTCAGTCAATCCAGACAAAGATGTAGACAAACACAAGTGTAGTCTACATCTACAACTACATAGATACTCTGAAAATCACATTTAAATGCCTTGAAGAAGGTACATTACCCACATTAAAAACCTTTCTCTAACTTTCCATTTCCTAATAGCTCGCTGGAAGAAAGAACACCTGAATCGTTCTGTTTTAGATCTGATTTCTCTTATTTTATTTGGATGGTCATGTCACCCTATGTAGGTGGGTGCTAGCAAAATATTTTCACATTCAGAAGTAAAAGTCGCTGATTGAAATTTCGTTATTAGAAATCGCCGCAACGAATAACGTCTTTCTTTTAATGATTTCCACCTCAAATCGTGCGACATTTCCCTGACGCTTAACGCCCTGTAACGTCATAAAACGAAACGAACTGTCCTTCACCGAGCCTTCAACACGTCTTCCGTCAGTCCCATCTGGTGAGGGTCCCACACTGGGCAACAGCACTCCAGGAGAGGACGCACAAGTGTGATGTAGGCAGTCTCTTTGGTTGATCTGTTGCATCTTCGAAACGTTCTGCCAGTGAAACATAACCTTAGTTTCGCCTTCCCCACTATATTCTCTACGTGTTCTCTCCAGTCTAAGTTGTTCGTTATTGTAACTCCTAGGTATTTGGAATAATTTACGACCTTAAGCTTTGACTGTTTTATCGTGTAATTGAAGTTCAGCGGATTTCCTTCACTGATCATGTGTATTACTTCACACTTTTCTTTATTTAGTGTTAATTGACAATTTCCCCACCATGTAGAAATTTTGACTAAATCACTTTGCAGTTGGTTTTGGTCCTCTGTTGACTTCACTAAGAGATAAACGACAGCATCATCCGCGAACACACTAAGGGAGCTATTCAGATTGTCTCATTAATCGTTTACAAACACAAGGAAGAATAGGGGACCTATAACGCTTCCCTGGGGAACGCCAGATATCACTTCTGTTTTACTCGATGACTTACCGTCAATTACCACGTAATGTGTACTTTTTGATAGGAAATCGTGAATCCAATAGCACAATTGGGGCGACATTCCGTAAGCACAGAATTTCATTAGAAGTAGTGAGTGGTTATGCAACGGAGTGTGTAAGACGGCCCATCATTTCCAGTCATAACGCCAGGAATGCTGCCCTTGTGTTAACTGTGGAACTGCCCTGCCTAGTAGCTCCGTTCCGAAGTTTGGTCGTATCCGCATTCTTAGTATGTGTGAGGAGGACTCCTATCACTAAAAGTTTCCAGACGTCCCGGAGACAGCCCAAAGGTGACCGAAGCACCAGATGAGCACCACTTACGGATTTCAGGTTGAAGGGACCTTGAAAGGTACGCCACTATGCTAAAAATATCGTGGTTTAGCTCAGACTGTCTGTAATTCGCTGTAAGACATACAACTTCACTCCCCAAGGCTCACGGCGAAGAAATCCCTGCCGCGGAGGAGTAGCGGAGCGGTCTAAGGCGCCTCGCTGCGGAGCGCGCGGTTGCTTTCCGTCGGAGGTTCGAGTCCTCCCTGGGGCATGGGTGTGTGTGTTGTCCATAGGTCAGTTTACCAAGATTAAAGTAGTTTGTACGCTACGGACTGTTGACCACGCAGTTTGGTCCGATAGATTTACAAACATGTGTGATGAAATCAAATGTTAGTACAACCTATGGGACTTAACTACGGGGTCATCAGTCCCTAAGCTTACAAACTACTTATGAACTAGCTAAGACTAAAGACGGCACAAATATCCATGCCCGAGGGGGGATTCGAACGCCCGACTATAGTGGCCGTGCTGACCGTGACTGGAGCGCCTCTGTCACCTCGGCTACCGCGGCCGGCGTGAAGAAATCCCTGCAGAGTTAGAGAATAAGCACTGCGGTACAGATGGGACCAACAGCAAGCTGAGAGGAGTCAGAATTGGTATGAAGTGCTATTCAGTAATGGGACTTGCAGCTGGCTTCAATCAGACAATTATCGGAGATTTTTCTGGCGGCAATCTGGACAAACTGAAGGTCTGAGACACAGCGTCCAGTAAGTGCATCAAGGTCGGGGTGACCTGTTGTTTTGGGGTGGCGTTCTGTGAGGCAGCCGCCCGTCACTGATAGTAGAAGGCTGTGCGCTATAGCGATTATATCCTCCGTATAGTGCAACCGTACCGGTAGCAATTCGGTGTGTGATTCGTCTTAATAGACGACAAATTCTCGCACTCATTTTGCACATGTTGCGAATGTGTTCGTTCATGCGAACGACTTCGTAGCATGTTCTCCAGAAATGATCCCTACCAATTTTTTCTGTTTTTGGGCAAGATGACCCACCAATTAATCAGAGAGATCTACGGCGAATCACCGTTAATGTGTGGGACAATCTGGGCCAATAGTCCCTTGATGATCTTGTGAACAGTGTGCAGCGAAAAATACAAGCTTGCTCAAGAGGACGTGTCTTGGGAACTGGCGGTAATGGTGCATCCTGAGATCTGGAAAACCAATCCCGAATGTCTATGTTGCTGTCGTACAACTTCTTCGTTTCTATTTTCATGAGAAATAAGGGTAACCGAAAATTAGTTTTGTTTATCTCCATTCCATTTTTATCCAAAGGGTCGTGGACCCTTAGAATCCTGTTGATGCTACGTTCTTTTTGATTTGCGTACAATCGGCAGGCATTGAGCTCAGTAACCAAACAAATGGATAAATTTTTGTAGGAATTATATGTTCGGCACACCAGTGCTGTTATCATTATTCAATTGGTTTCATCGATTATTGTGTGTATTGTACATTTAAGGTTGCTATAGTGTATCCAATATCCTCAAGTACGATTCTCATACTACCAGAATTCACATGGCTAACATATCACCTCTACATCTAATAAACCCAATGAACATAAAGCACTTATGAGCGAATGATATGTGTTTCTCTGATGGTCCACCATGCCGACTAGTCATTTTGTGTTGGTCCCAATTTTCTACATCTACATGGATTCTCTGCAAATCACATTTAAGTGCCTGGCAGAGGGTTCATCGAACCACCTTTACCCTATTCATCTCCCATTCCATTCTCTAATAGCGCGCGGGAAAAAAAGAAGATCTGAATCTCTCCGTTCGAGCTCTGATTACTCGTATTTTATTCTGATGAACATTTCTACCTATGTAGGTGGGAGTCAACAATATATTTTCGCATTCGGAGGAGAATTTTGGTTATCGGAGTTTCGTTAGTAGACCACGCCGCAGCGATAAGCGCCATTGTTGTAATGATTCCCATCTCAGGTCCTGTATCATTTCCGTCACGCTGTCTCCTCTGTATCGTGACAATACAAAACGAGCTGCCCTTCTTTGAACTCTTTCGATGTCCTCCGTCAAACCAACATTTGAAAGATGGTTGTGGCCAGCGTATTTTGTAGAAACGACCCTATCGGAGGAGAGGGCGCATTTCTGCGTATATAAACGACAACAAAAGATAAAGAATGACAGAATTTGTCTCATAGATTATTAGGTAACAATCATTCAAAAAGCACAGCAATTACACATTCATTACGTCGACAGTTTTGGACTGAAAGTCGAAATCGGCAGCTCGGATATTTTGTATATTATTGTGTTTTTGAATGTACATTCTCTTATGTTTAACATAACCTCGGTAAGAATGTGATATCTTAAGTAATTTAGTAACTTAGCCTTATAGCTCTAATTTTTAAGAAAAATGTAATTTCGGATTGGAATCAAATGAGCAAAACATCTTGGCCAACCCCTAATGTACCTTAGGGATTGAAATTTAACCTAAATATACGAAATTTTCGCGTTATCTACTTGCCGTTATTTCAGATTTTCAATTAAATGTCAACTTTCTTCCATTGTTTTGCACGTTCAACTGACACAGTTTCATTACCTTAGCCTATAATTAATTACTTAAGGGAGGTTGTACTCTGTTTAGCTCAAACCAATTTCTAAACGGATTTGTGCTCAATAGTCGAGTTATTCACCAAGTTTCGTAGTAAATTTCCAGTTCTAAGAACAGTTACGTACAAGAACAGCTTTGATAATGTCATTTCTGTATCACTATCGTAAATGCCTACAGATAATTTATATCAGATATCGTTTATGAGACACCTCCATACAGCTACAGTTTTTGTTTATGTTTGCAGATTAAAAATCCCCACGTTGCGCCAGATTTCCAATCGACGCATGTAAGTACCTCTAGAAATTTGCAAATGTCTGACAATTTCAACCCTAACACTTAAATTAAGAAATACTAAGCGATTTTGTCACTGCTAACATTCTCTTTTTAATATCTCGTTCAAATATTGCTTTTGTATTAAACACAAAAGTGCATGACTAATTCTGTTGCAATCTGCTCAGTTTAGTTCTTGAACATAAATGTCAGTAGTCTACTAACAACATTGTTTCATCTAATACCAAACAAGTCCTTTAAACAATGTTCGTGCTATTGAAAATGACTTTTCGTATTTGTCCTAATTCCTGATATATGCATGACAACAACATGAACATTTGAAATATCTAGAATGCTGTTAGAAGTAAAGGACAATATTGCCACGCTCTTCAAACGCTACATTGCTAATTAGTTCATGTAAATACATTTTCACAGTACTTTTACCAAACGTTTTATGTCATACTTTAGTTTTTACAGTTTGGAACCTCATCGATCAGTTTGTTGGGTGAAGGATAATGTAAAACTCCCAGTGATCCAATGTTGGTATACTTAAATAGTACGATGTTTCTGTAGCCTTATATTTTTCCTTAACTAGACTACTGATTACATCTGTGTGGCACTGTGTTTAACTAGGAGGGCCGCGACGGAGCGGCCGAGCTCTTTGAGGTGCTATGCTACGATGCGCGAGATCGTTTCCCGTCGGGGGTTCGTATCCCCCTAGGTCATGGATGTTTGTGTCGTATTTAGTATAAGGTAGTTAATAAGTAGTTTGTAAGTTTAGCGACTGATGACCCCACAGTTAAGTCCCTTAAGCTTAACAAACATTTGAACATTTTTAACTAGGAGATATCACGGTCTCTGCAATGTAGATGAGACTTTGCAGGATTGTAGCGTACCTCAAAGGTGTCCACCAAATAAATTTGTGAAGTACACCAGCCATATGATTCCGAGAAAATGGGCTCTAACTTTCCACATGCAACTAATATACTGGTCAATTTGTAAGTTAATGTCTCACATTCTACGTTCTAGTAACTTCTTAATGTTCAATTGCCTTAGAAATCAATGCATTAATGACCTAAAACAGAATGAATTATTTCATAGAGAACTTTGTGTCCTCGAATAATAAAAATATTGCTTATTAAATCACTGTTAAGTTAATTAAAACTTCAATTGCAGTTAATACTCACTTTTTAAAACGTTCAACGATTTCGAATGCATTTTAATGAAGGTTAATTATATGTTTAATTACAACTGTAACAACATTTGGCGAGATTTTTATTGAAATAAACTTTTTTCTGCATCGCCTGTTTTTCTCAATTTCGTATTTTACATACTGAAAGCGAAAAATTTTTCATACTCCGTAAAAATGATTTTTATTCTTTTTTTACACAAACAACATTTTTCTAAAACGTCTTCGGTTATCACATCAACTGCTATTTAATCAGATAGTCTAGAAGCGTACCAGGCATAACAGACAATTTCATTATAAACTGTTTGTGACAGTTGATGACACACTACTGATTGTATTCCTTCACAGTATTCAGAAGCATTAATTATTTTTAATCAGTTGAGTGCAGTTTTGTATAATATTTAAAGAATTTCTTAGCTGTCTACAAAACAAATTTTTAAAACAAGTCTTGAAAAGTTTACCCAAAGTTAGCGTTGAGCCGGGATTGCTCGGCTGTTAAGCGACGGTACTAAAGGTGCTGCCACTTTTATTCCATTTCAAACTATATAAGTTGCGCGAGACCCTTTAGAGCCCTTTCTCCAAATCGAGGCTACTGTGCTTCACAAATTTTATGTGTGCTCGTAGTTCAAGTAAAGTACTAATCGGCAAAGCCTCATCCAGAAACGAATTTCTAACACCACAAGTCCACTTGAAAGTATTACTATTTTTACCCACTTCCATTAAGTCACTTTTTATCAGCCTGACGGTAACGTACAAATTTTGCAATTCAGTTTAAAAAATTAAATGTTTGTAAAGCTATGGGACCAAACTGCAGTGGTGACCAGTCACTAGACTTACAAACTTATGCTAAATACAATACACACGTCCGTGTCCGAGAAAGGACTCGAACCTCTGACGGGTAGCAGCCGCGCATTCTGTAGCAAGGTGCGTTATAGCGTACGGCCATTGTCGCGCGCCATTCATTTTAAACTACGTTCCTATTGATCTAGAAAACTGAATCTTTCAACGTAGTTCAGAGCTGTATGAGAATGCCGTAATGAGAGTCCATCTTGTCTGTCGATTGGCACAAGGCACTTTGTTTACTACTGTCATTTCCAGATAAGATACTTCAATCTTTCAAGAGCTTAGAACTGGATATCAGTGCTACATTAGTTAAGTTTCGTGTTTAGTGTTTGGCGGATTGTATTTTGAGTGCCAGTTAAATATCCCCCTCTTCCTCAATCATCCGGAAATGATCTGGGGATAATGACTTCAGTTAAGCTTCCATGTCATTTCTAATCTATCTAATGCTGACTTTCACGATGTTTCAGGCTGACTAAGATAAAGATAGACGAAAATAAAACATTAAATTTGCATGTGACATATACTTTAAAAAAAAAAAAAAATGGATAGAAAAATTTTACACACAAAAGGCTACAAACTCCACAACAGAGGATTTTCGTATTTTAGCTACATTTGCCTGTATTTACCATGTGTGAATGATTGACCATCACTTCTGAAATACACTGTAAATATAAACCAATTTCTGTGGGTTACTCTCGCTACAAGTAATAAATGGCTACACCGATGTTAATAATACTTCTTGTTTGTTATGTTTGGTTTAATACATGGGTGATTTAGAGAAAAGTAGTAGGTAAGCCCAAACGAATTTAAATAAGTAACCTAATTTTGCAAGGGGGCATCGCCCACGTCTGATAAGTTTTGTATTTTATGTGCTGCCATACCGTCTACCGAATGCGATAACATAATGTACTCTTGATGTTCGAAACAAGAGGAACGACACTCTCCACGCAATAATTCGCACGGAACATGGCGGAGGGAACTTTACAACAGACCATTACCAGTCTACACTTTTATTCCTATCTTGATGAAATTTTGCACACTTGACCTTCAGTAGTAGCGAAGCAACACAGTCTACAAAATATTTCGTACAATGCATAGTGGAGGGTACCTTTTTCCACATTATGACACAGTATGACTGATCACCATGATTTCGACGAGTATTTTAATTTCTCGTATACTGATGTGGGAGGGAATGAACAGGGATAGGTGATTGCCTTAGACCGGTGGAGGTAATGATAGAAGCAACGGAGTGGATAGGTGGATAGAGGAGAGAAGGAAGAGGACAATACAGAAGTATGTAGTCAGGGAGACGAGCGATGAGCAGACGTACAGAAAGGCGAGGGGGGGGGGATAGGGTACAAGGACAAAGTGCAAACGTGACGCTTAAAATTTGTGATTTTAGTAAATATTTCTGCCGTAACATATCAGCTGGTATACAGATTCTAGACAATGGGATGTATAATGTTACTGTGGGCAGGGCGAAGCTGGGAATTTGTATCTGACGGGAGGCGTGCTTAGGTAGTCCTTGCAGGTGGGGTGATCACTGTGTCCCCAGTGGTGTAGGGGTCAGCGCAACTGCCTAGAAAGCAAGAGACCCGAGTTCGAATCCCGTCTGGGTACACATTTTCAGCTTTGCCCAATCGCAGTTTATGTCATATATTCTGTGAATATTAAATAATAACAACTGCAGGATCAGAAGTGAAGTCTGTTCTTTCGGAACACGCCACATGTATATATATGGATGTATAATTGTTCTTTCAGAAAGCAATATATTTCTACCTGCTCTTTCTTTATTTTCTCAGCGTATTTCATAATAACGAAAATTACGGGTATTCAGCTGTAAACATTTATATCCTTTTAAAAATATTTCGGCTGTTGTATTCAAACATAGATCACAGCACTGTCAACCGAGAGTGGGATTACATACACTCTCCATTACAGCTTCATACACCTCTGCCGTCGAGGTTAACCACAGATAATGATTATATATAATTTCTATGGAGGGCACTACAGCTTTATACATCTTTGGCGTCGATATGATCCGCTAACACAGTGTAGAAGGTAGATGGGAGCACTCTATCTACAGTCTGGTAGTCTGCACAATCTCTCCGACGGTGGCTGAACGATATACAGTAGAAATATCACTGAAAGGCAATAAATGATTACGGTAGAAAACCCGTAATATTATTCATTATTCCCTTCATCTGTCTATTTCCTTCTCAGCTTCATCGCTCTACCCATCTGGCAACTGTGTCAGTGCCCTTCCTCCTATCTCCTGTGTCTATTCTTCCCCTTCTCCTCTTTCTCTGTGCATATCCGCTTTCGCTCGTTCGTCATAGATATTCAAAACGAAGAAACTAAAAATGAGGAACTGTGGTAGGGTGGTAAGCGACCAGAAAGTTACTCTTACATAAAAATAAGAGAAATAAGGAAAATAACAAAGTGACAAAGGAACGTTATTTAGAAATTTCGGTACTATGATGTTTAGATTTCGTTCCATACATGTAAATCAAAGAATTTATGCAGAAATAAACGCACCAAAGAAATACATCGGTCAAATGAACATGCTGTTCCGTGTTTATGTGGCTATGTGGAATAAAATAGCCACAGCAAAACGGAACAGCATGTTCTCCGTCGGGGGTTCGAATCCTCCCTCGAACATGGATGTTTGTTCTGTCTTTAGTATAGATTATAAGTAGTGAGTTTAGGGACTGATGACGCCGCATTTAAGTCCCATAAGCTTAGCATACATTTGAACTTGTTTCTTTGACGTATTTGTTTGGTGTGTCTATGTTTGCATATATTCTTTGATTTACTTTTCCATTGATTACATATCATACAGTGCCATAGAGAATCGTTGATGGCTTCAGCTTTTTTATGATTAATGAATCGTAATTAAACGAAGGGGATGAATATTATTAACACTAGTGGCAAGCTTCATATCGAAATACAGGGTGTTTCCAAATGAATGTGCGTATTTCGAATGCGTCTATTTATTCGACTTTAAGATATATGAATATGAATCCTTACACATACATTTACGAACCCCTCAAGTTCAGATTACAGATGGTCAACATATCCCCCATCAGCGACACGAACGATATCATATCCTCTCATACTCGGGGAAGCATGGTCTTCGGCAATGAAGGTACGGAAGTCTCATTTTTCTTTGAAGGAAAAATGTCATAATCGTTGTGCCAGTCTGGAGTTAAAACTGCCTCAACAACAATTTGGCTTCTTTTAAGACGTCAGATCATGAAGCTGACAAACGGAAATGTGTGGAATTTTGTAGCTAGATTCTTTACACTATTTACAACACTTGGACTACTTTGGAAAGGAGTTTGAATTCGTGCAATATTTTCTTCAGGAACAGGAGGACGGCGAGAACTCTTTCCTTTACATACACATCCTGTATCTACAAACTGTGGATAGTATCTAGGAATGTTCCATCAACCGTAGGATCAAATTGGTACCTCAACCTGAAACTTCTTTTCACTGTACTCACGAAATGTCACTTCGCAAACTCGAAAACGCAAAATGATCTTTGCTGCGGAGTAGCCATTTAAACATATGACGGTGACCAAGGAAAACAACTGACGTCTAGTGACTGTTAATATAAACTAGACAATGCATTCCTTTCTCCAATAGCCGAGATGAGGCGCAGAAATCGATAGTTTGGATAAAATAATACTTTGTAAAACGTATATTCTTTTTGAAACACCCTGTATTATGACTGGAGTATTGATTGGATAAATGGGTTGTGATTTGAACCATAATTTCCTCTTAGGTCGAAATTTCCGGGGCACGGAGCAAGAGTCAACAGGTTATAGAGCAGTGGAGAGCAGCGAGCGATCCCAGAGGGGAGGTTCATGGTTGTCGGTCGAAGGTCGGACAGAAATTAGAAGGGAAGGCCTCGCGGCGACCCGGGGGATGAAATATAAGGGTGGGCCGCGGCATTGCGAGCCGGAATTTAGGGTGGGCGCGGCGCGCTGCGCATACAAACGAGGGAGTCGGCCAAGCACCGAGCAGCCGCCGCTGCAGCCGGCAGCGCTGCCGTCACGTGACACAGCCTAGTGGCCAGCCGCGACCAGCTCTGCTACCTCTCCAGTGAACCAGTGAAAGGTACTTACAGCCAGCTATGGATGGGAAAAAATCCAGCAGTCAATACTGATACGGTTTGTACCTTTTTTTTTTTTTTTTTTTTTTTTTTTTTTTTTTAGAGTAAACGGTATTTTTCGATGTTTGTTTGGTTTCTATTACAGCAGATTTATTTTATTTTTATCTTTTTATTTTACTTTTATTTTTTGATTAATAATGATTTTGCGGCCAAGATCGCATTTTTCATTTACCGGTGACATAATAAATGAAAAATGCGATCTTGGCTACAAAATCATTATTAAACAATTATAGATCGCCCCATTGAACAATGAGTTCCTTATATATTTTATTTTTTGAGTAATAACCGGTTAAAAACACGGTAATATCAATTCAACATCCCACTGATGCTAAAATTATACGTGTTTAGAAAAGAAAAAGCTTAAACTTTTTACGTAAAACATCCATTCGTTTGAAATATTGAGTTGTTGTTGATAATGGGAAAAGCATTCACTTCATGGCATCCCCCTAATTACGCTGCGAGTAAACCAACGTATGGGGCGTATGTGCCCAGATTTTAATGGTTTGACGTTTAGTTTATACTTCCGTCGGCAGCAAGCCATAACAAAACAGAACTTAGAACCCTCTCTTGTAAAATTAACGTGATTTTACTAACAGTAAACGCGATGAATTATGTCCGAGGAAGTCTTATGTGTTGTCTAACAAAATGTTATTCCTGGAATTTTTCATGAATATTGCCTTCTTTCTAGTTTTTCTTCTATCAAATTTCACACCATAATACGTTTTAATGTAGATATTACGCAGATACTTAATGCCTATTAAGTATTATGCAGTCAATATTCTGATATGATAGTCCAATCGATAATGCGACACACGTCCGTTCATTTAACCAGAGATATAACTATGTAAACGAAATACACACACGTAAGTTTTGTGGTATGTCCGAATACATTTACAAATCTTTAAAGATGCAATGAGAATGAATGAAAATGCCCTTTAACTCTCTAAATAGGTTCATTTTGGTTCCTAATTATAGTTCCTGTAATTATTTGAGTCAAATTAAATTCCGTTCCACACATACACGTTCGACTGATAAGTATCGAATGCAATAGATGATTTAGATACGTATATCTCAGACATATCGCGACGTTAAATCTCCCGTATAACCCTCAATAGTCGCATGAAATTGTTAGCTTCATACAGGGTTTTACTCCGTTATATTAAACACGTAAGAACGAAATTAACATGAGAGAACAAACTCTAACAATGCCGATATTTCCTTTTTATATGACTACACGGAGAAAATACCCTTGGCCATTTCACTTTCCATGCTGGTTCCCCCAGTAATTACTTTGACCTGAACTTAGTATTATATTCATAATAACTTTAAATTGTGAAATCCCTACTACGAAAATTACTTCTTTATCCCCAAAATATTAAAATAAATATTTATTAAAATATAAAGTAGGGGTTATACCTGGCTATGTTAGTTCTTTTTTGTCCTGTCTTCAAAATACTGTTAAAATGTCTCCAAATCTGAGGGACTTAACTGGGTTGGTCATCAGTCCCTAGACTTAAAAAGTACTTACACTAACTTATGTTAAGGACAACAGAAACACACTTGCCCCAGAGAGGTCTCGAACCGCGACGACGAACGGCATCTCGCACAGCAGCAAGGCCCATTCGCGCGCACGGATATTGGGCTGTGACTGTCTGTCTTCCCACAGTTGATTTTTTATATTACATTGTAGATATTTATGCCAAAATGACATCTGCCTAATGGTGAAGTGCTAAAACGAAAAAGCCAATGGAATAAAGGACGTACCCAAACAATCTGAAGTCACGAAACAGCACCACATGCAGATCAGCAGCCCCCAAAATTTGCACACTAACGATGCCTTACAAATAAATGCGAAATTCATATGGCAAAATAAAATTTTATTATTCTGTTGCATAGAGGGATTACATAAATATCCACATTGCAATCAATTCCATTAGTTGGATCTGTTGTTGTTATGGTCTTCAGTCCAGAGACTGGTTTGATGCAGCTCTCCACCCTACTCTATCCTGAGCAAGCCTTTTCATCTCCTTATAAGAACGGCAACCCACATCTACTTGAATCTGCTTACTCTATGCGTCTCTTGGCCTCCCTCTGCGATTTTTACCCCACACACTTCCCTACAATGCTAAATTTACGATTGCTCGATGTCTAATAATGTGTCCTACCAAGCGATCCCTTCTTTTAGTCAAGGTATGCCAAAAATTCCTTTTATCACCAATTCTGTTCAGTACCTCTTCATTAGTTATGCGATCCACCCACCTAATCTTCAGCATTCTTCTGTAGCACCACATTTCAAAAGCCTCTATTCTCTTCCTATCCGCACTGCTTATCGTCCATGTTTCACTCCCGTACAAGGCAACACTCCACACAAATGCTTTCAGAAAAGACTTCCTTACACTTAAATTAATATTCGATGTTAGCAAATTTCTCTTTTTCAAAAATGCTTTTCTTCCCATTGCCATTCTGCATTTTATATCCTCTGTATAGTTGGATCTAGCAAGAGCAATAAAAGTATTCAGTCCCATTTTTATAAGAAAAGAATCAGTTGATTCTAGCAACATAAGAAATGATGCAATTAGTAAGCTGTTGCCATATTGCGTGACGTGGTAGACAGTACCGCAAATGTACATTGCGAAATATTACTCTCATCTTTGGACATGGGTGGTATTACGAGGGGTGTTCAAATGAAAAGGTACGAACCGACACTGTGGGTATAGTTGAAGTATTTATTTAAAAGTAATCACCAGTGATCCGAGCACAACTATGCTCTATCTGACTAGCCGAAGGATTCCTGTGCCCAGATTTCCTGACCCTATGACAAGAGCCAATCGTCTACTGTGTGCTTCAGTTTGTCGTCCGTATTGAAGCGCATCCGTTACAGATATTTTTAGGGTGATAAACAGATGGAAGTCACAGGACGACATGTTCGGGCTGATGGGCGGATGCTCCCATATGATCTTGTCCAATACATAACGTGTGCATACGCGTTGTCCGCGAGACGCCCAGGCGGTTTGCTCTTGATGGACTAGCGTATGCTACGGTGTGTCTCATACGTCACTGATAATGGTTTTTCCATGTTCGAGGGATTCGATGAGCATCGAACCTCGGTCATCGAAGAAGACGGTGAGCGTCACGTTGTCTGCTTAGGATACAGCCGTGAATTTATTAAGTGGAGGTTACCACAAATGTTTCGCATGCCTAGATGTCGCACCACGTTATTCCAAACCGGAATATTTAAATTTGAACCGAATTGGGTTCGAAGACGTTCCGCACCTTTTCATCTGAATACACCTCGTACAAACTAGCATGAGTCCTTGTTTGGAAGTATTTTATAAAGTGTATTACATTATACAGATTAGATATTATATAAATTTGATACATATATCGATATATTTATTCATGTGCTGCAAACTTCAGGCAGTAACTGAATCCTTAACTGTTTGGTTCATTCAGAGTGAAACAGTGACCCGTTCCAATAAAACGCGAGTCTTATACAGTCAACATGTTATCTTCAGCAACCACCACAGCCAGCCTCCGCCGCTTTCTTGGGACTTTAAATTTAGCAAGGGCTAATGAGTTTAACATCATTTACCTTCACATTTCATTGTTGTTTCGCAAATACTACGTTTGAGTGTAGGATCACCTGTACAAAATATATGAATTGCAGTTTATGTATTTTCTGGACTTGCAACCTGAGGTATACGCTTCGGTCCAGACTACTCATGTCTTCATCAGAGCCGTACGTAGCCCAAAACGTGTAAACAAGCTGTATTGGCCATTACAGCACAGTATGATCAACACGTACAGGCAACAAGAATTCGTTAGGTTTACTTGTTCTTTTCTTCTCCTGTTTAACCTAAACGGTAAACCGCTCACATTGTCAGGGTCACTTTTAATACGAATGGTGATCCAAGGTGTTCGTGCATAATTTCACGAGTCCTCAATTCACGGTCGGCCACTCTTGGTCAGTCTCTCACTACGCGGCCATTACATTTTCCGTCTCTGACGGTGTCTGCTGTACGGTTTTACCGGTTCATTTGTCACCATGTCATTCAGTAATCCCACCGATTATTAAGTGCATTCTGTTAATCAGTTGTTAATTGAAAAACAGGTTCGTACTTTTGAATCTACCTGCAGCATGTTGAAGTGTAAAATGCAGTTCTAATCTAATATATAAAGCAGAGTGTCCGTATATTTGTACGTGTTGCATACAAATCTACAGTTTTGTTCCAGTCTTTATGAAATTTTGTAGACGTATGTTTCAATCCATGATAACGGTCACCGTAAGTGTAAGAACCACGTACGATACATAGTTCACGAGATATAACGTCATAAACAATGAGATGCGCAGAAAACTACTGCATTTAGCGACAATTCTGCTCATTTTCTCCTAAACCACTGGACCGATTTCAACCAAATTTGGTACACACATTCCTTACCGTGAGGTACAATTTCTGCAGGGTTAAGAATCATAAACGACACATGATTCAGAAGATATGACGCCATAAACAATAGGATTTGCAAGAAAGTGCCACATAATGCGGCGAGACTTCATAAATACGCTGTACGAGAATCAGAGTACTTAGCGACTAGCAATAAACTTTGTACATAATTTCAAACTTTTATGAAATTTTCTCTCGTTGACAACCATAGCAAAATGATGAAAGGAAAAAAAAAGTTTCTCGCTTACTACCTTTCCGTTGTTCATGGACTAAAACTACAGCATTCGGTATGACGTTACAATTTATAATTTCTACACTATAAATAATAGCCGCAGGAAATTTTACAGACAGGATACACATACAGTTGATATGAGGACATAAACAGCAGCGTTCATGGAAAACCGAACCATCACGCACCAAGTTTTAATTTATTACTTCTTTACTACTAATTGTATTTCCAAGAGATTTTACAGACCTACAGCCCTTATACAAGTGAATATATACCTGAAAATGGCAGGAATAAAGAGATAACTACCCTGGCAACGCCGGATTTTCAGCTAATCATTGGTATAAATGAGCGTAAAAGGTGTCGTCTGTTTAATGAAGGAGACAAGAAAATGTTCAAATGTTCGTAAACCTATGAGTCCAAACTGCAGTTGTCATCAGTCCATTACTTACAAACTGCTTAAACTAACTTAAGCAAAGGACAATACATATATCTATGCCAGAGGATGGACGTTAACCTCCAATGGAGAAAGGTACAATCACGTATTATTCTGTGAACTTCTAAGAAAATGCATATTCGAATGTAATTGTGAGAATGTTTGTGCTGTATGTGACTACAGGATCTTTGAGACGCCACGAAGTTGCTCGCAAACAGTTCTAAAATTAGGTCTTGTCATTCTTTTTACAAATATCTTAGTCTTTTTTCTGGTAAAGAGTGCACATGCTATTTAAGTGCTTTTGTAGTATATTTATGATGATGGTAATAATAATTTCTCTGAAAGTTCATTGTTAAAATGTCAGTTAAACCTTCTGCAAAAGTTACTACACTCTTCAATAAGCCCTGTTCAGAGATTTTATCTGTGATCTTTACGAATAAAACTTATCACTTGTGACGTGTGTAACACAATCTGACGTACTCACAGAATAACTGTATGAACCTGGAAAGTCCTGATATTAGTCATTTCAGAACCTGCTGTATTTAAATCGTGTAAATGCACTACATACAAATTTCCATAGGTGGCACACAGTATAATATATCTCTCAATATTCATAATAATTGATGCTTAAAAATCAACCACAGAAAACTGAACCATTGCTGCAGCTCTGTTTTTGGCTACAAAGTTATTTACCTGTGTGAAAAAGTACATTCCTTGCGTTAGAGCAAGTTTATTTTATTCTTAATGTGTAATATGATGAATTAGTTGAGCCCCTTTTTCGATAGACATGAGTTACAAAAATTTGCTACGTAAATCAACTTACAGAATCTGTGGCCATAACAAAATATCACAGTCACTAAAATTCTGATTTCAACTCAAGTTTATGGTTGTGATAGATTTTAAGAATCATAATCTAAGTGAAGTAAGGGCAGTTCAGTGACCTACTGTTCAAATGTTTGTAAAGCTTATGGGGTCATCAGTCCCTAAACTTACAAACTACTCGTGAACTAGCTTATTCTAAAGACGCCATAAACATCCATGCCCGAGGGGAGATTTGAACTCCCTCCTGGGAACGGCCTCGCGTATCGTAACATAGCGCCTCAATGCGCTCGGCCGCTCCGCCGCGGCCCTACTGCCAGGAGTGAAGATTTTACAGAAAAATTTGATGTTATTCACCAAAGCAGGTGCTTCACCATTGACTAGCGGCATCAGAAATGTCCATAAGTATGAACGTCAGGAGTATATCACACTGTCACTGAGAAACGTCACAAAAATATGAGCAAGATGTTTGCCGAAAATGTATACAGAAGCGTCTATCACATTTTTCCGTTGTGGACCGTTGTCACAAGGATGGGGAACAGTTCTCAAGTCACATTGTCACCGGTGACGAGATACGGATTGTGCGCTACACTCCAGAGAATAAACGTCCAGCCAGTGAGTGGATTCATTCAAACACCATCACACGGACATGACGTAGCACAATAAGATATTCATCTAAGTAGGTGAAGAGATGAAGAGATTTCTTGGTGGACACCCATGGAAAATATTGACACGTTGAAAGAAACTGTTATTGGTCTAACAATGAGGTGGAATTCTTTGATGCTGGTGCCATGACTTGAAAATATTTAAATGATAATCATGTCAGTGTTGTCGCCTTCAGTCAAAGACTGTTTTGATACAACTCACGATATTACCCAATCCCGTATCAGTTTCGTCGTCTCTGAATAAAAATTGCGGGTTAAAATTGTGTGAACCTGGTTTCATTTGCCTCTGCGTCTGCCTCTGCAGTTAAGGAAATAATACAAAAAGAGTTTGTGTGAGTAAGAGATAAAACTGCTAAGATGATCGGTTCCTGAACTTACACACTACTTAAACTGATTTACTAAAATACAACAGACTCTCCCATCCCCGGGGAAAGCGCCTTCAGACCACACAGCAAAATCCGCGCGGCTGCGACTTTTACCCCACACACTTTTGCTAAAATGACAATTACTTTATTTCTCACAATGTGTTTCCCTAACCGTTCCCAAGCGTTGGTCAAGATATTTCTGTCTTCCCCAAATCTGTTGAATACCTCCTAACTTTTTACACGATATACCCAATCTAATCTTCAACATTCGTCTGTGCCACCGCATTTCAAAACCCTTTATCACTGTCTTATCGTTATCACCCACGTTTTAGTCCAGTACAGTGCTATGCACCACCAAATAATTGCAAAAAAGACTTCCCTACATTTGAATTAATAATTGGTATCAAAACTCCTTCAGAAATACTTTTCTTTACATAGCATTTATGCATTTTATATCTTCTTTACTTCGGCCATCAGAAAATACTTTGCTACCAAAACAATAAAAATAATCTGCTACTCTCATTGTCTCGTTGCCTAATCTTATTCCTTCAGCATAGCCGGTTTTTATTAGATTGCATTACATTGCTTTGTTTTGCCCTTGTTAATGTATATTTCATAGCTTCCTCCATTCTGTACCATTGCACTTTCTAGTCCTTTGATGTCTCTGACAAAATTAAAATGTTGTCGGAAAACCGTAAAGCTGTTACCGGTATTTCCTCTCCCTGAACTTTAATCCCTTCTCTAAACGTATCCTTGCTTTCCTGCACAGCTTGCTAAAAGTAAACAATGAATAACACTAAGAAAAGATTACAACCCTGTCTTATTTCTTTTCCAACCACTGCTTCCCTTTGACGCCCTTTCGTACAAATTTAACGTAAGCCTTCGTTCCCTATATTTTACCTCTGTTACTTTCAAAATGTAAATGAGTTATTCTAGACAACACTGTCGACAACTTTCTCCAAATGTACAAAAGCTAATAACTTAATTTTGCCAGTCCTTATCCTACGTTATAAGATAGAAGTAAGTATTGCCTACTGTGTTTCTACATTTCTCTTAAATCCACAATGATATTCCCAGAGATTGGATTCTCGCAGCTTTTACCATTCATCTGAAAATAATACGTGTTAGTATTTTATAAACATGACTTATTAAATTGATAGGTCTGTAATTTTCACACTTTTCTGCACCTCTTTCTTTGTAGCTGAAATTATTATATTCTCTTTGAAGTATAAGGGTATTTTCCCTTCTCATACATCATGGACATTAGGTGGAATAGTTTATTCATGACTGGCTCTCCCAACGATATTATCAGTTCACTGGAAATATCATGAGTTTCATCTTTTAGTGTTCTGTCAAATTCTTCTCGTACCATCGTAGCTCCTATAATACATTCATCTTATTTCTCCCCTAATCATACAATGCCATCTCCGTTTGACTTGTAAAGGCCGTCTTTATAATCATTGTACCTTTCAGATTTCCCTTATTTGTTTAGTGCTGGACCATCATCTGAGCTTTTGGTATTCATGCAACTGCATTTGTTATTTACAAACTGTGGACCCTTCAATTTATCCAGGTCCATCTCGTTACTTTTCTGCATCTAGGCAGTTTCTTATTAAAGTACAGATCATGACCAGTAAGTTATGGACTGTGTCTACATCCGCCCCAGGATATGTGTCACAGTTTACAACGGGACTGATGACCTCGTTGTTTGGTCCCTCATGTCCATCAACACACACACACACACACACACACACACACATACACACGCACACACACAGTTTACAACCTTCATTCGCAAGTAGTGTCTTATAATATCAACGTCTCGTGTAATACATGTTGAGCTGTTTGCGCGGCAAATCGTGAAACGAAATTATGCCGAATGTTCTAAAAGAATCAGTAACGAAGATTATTGTGGCCTGATGACTTGTCGCATCGTAAATCATAAAAATTCCATCCTTAGCAAAGTTAACACCACATTACGTCGTAAGAGTCCTTACCGAAATGTTCGTCATACTTCACATTGATGTCTGCCGTCATTTCACGCAGTGTTGCTTGTTTGTTATCACTAACAACTGTACGCAAATACCACTGCACTCAGTCGTAGACTGTAGACAATGAGTCACCTTGTTGTCCACGGTGAGAGGTACTGCATTGACTGTGATATTCTCGGCACATTCTCGACTGTGTGAAACGTGAAATACTAAATTCCTTAACGATTTCCGAAACGGATATTCCAGTGTCTCTATCTCTAACTACCACTTCGCGTCAAAAATGTTAATTCTCGTCGTGCATCCATAATCACGCCGATTACGATTGTAACTGTATCACTGGAGTACAAGTTACAGCTTACTCAGCCAATGCTAATACCATGAGTGAATAATAATTTCATGTAGCTTATTGGCCTGGTGCAAGTCTTTCAATTGGACGCCACTTCGGCAACTTGTGTGTCCCTAGCCTATCACTGTTATCGAACTGGGGAAACTTGCAGCTTAACGTGTAGTCCGAACCACGTGTCGTTTCTGGCGACTACTCACGTCATTGAGAGGTGAGGGATGGTTTAAAGCGCAGACTGACAAAATCCGAGCTCCGACTGAGTTACGAAACCACGACCCTTCTGTTTCCAGTCGAGCACTTTACCCCAATACCACCGGGCCCCGACTACTTTGAGTGAATCATACTGCCATTATCTGCATCTTGGCATCTGGCTATCCCATGACTTTTATCAGAGAAATAGTAGATGATGTTGCTATTGTTGAAGTAATCTAACGAAAAGAATGAGCTATTTAGCTCTCAGACAATGCATTATCAATATTGGAAGTCTACGTTAGTGACTGAATTAAGCACTGCATCATATATGAAGTAAAACATATGTGAAGTAACACTGAATTTACTTCGCTAGGATGCACATCTTTATTAATTTTGAATTGTATATTATAAATTAACAACTATACTACCAACTTTCGCTAGTAAGTGGAAAAAAATCGCACTGACGTGTTTTACGGCCCACTTTAGATTTGTAGTTTTATAAGTTTTTGCAAACATTTTGGACCAAACTAATAATATAAATAATAAAAAATTATTTAATAAGATTGTGTGATACCCGTTTAGGAAAAAAAATTTGCTACGGGCGACCTTTAGCGTAATAATTTAACGCGTTGCCACGACGCTACGGCTATCAATCACAACATGAAGCTTTAATCTCATACTATTGATAGCCGTTGTTAACTGATGCTAATATGACATTTGTAGACACTAGATTATCATTTATCGTACGAAGAACGATGTGTTTTTGTTAATTCTTCAGTGCGCCATTGCATTGGAATGAAAACCTGTAAGTTGCAATAAGAAAATCATCAAATACGCAATGCAAGTGGGCGTATGCCAGAGAGAGTTCTGTGCGAGGAATGTCACGTGACATCTCCGAACGGCTGGTTTTAGTTAATTCGATGGAGGGTGTCAAATCTCCGTAATTTTTGCAAATATGTCTCAAACGATACGAGATATGAAAGAAACACAAGGGAGCTAAGTTGTAGAGAATTTTCTCCTCTATCAACCACGTTATTCAATTTTCGTGTCAGATGAACGGTTCGTTTGCAATTATAATTATATTAAAAACGGATGTTTTTGGTATTACTACCGTATTTTTTGTCCGAAAAATTTGAAAAACGGGGGTTCTGGTCTCTGGCGTCCTACAATCATGTCTGTAAAATTTGGTGCTCATCGGTTGAACGGTTCGTCTTAAAAGCAGGGAACACGTTGCGGATAGACAGACGGACAGACAGACAGACAAACATCACAAAATCGCCGTTATTTTTGCAAATATCTTTGAAACGCTACGACATACGAAAAGAAGATAAGAGAGAAAAGTTGTAGAGAGTTTTCTACTCTACAAATTCGGTTATTCAGTTTTCGTGTTAGATTAATAGTTAAGCCGTTATTTTCAGTTAAATTTCGAGCTGTCAAAAGACGATCGCAAAGGTACACTTTTTAGTGTTACTATCGTAACCTAAAGTGGGCCAATTGATATACTTCGTGACCTTGAATCCAAGAAGCGAAAGTATGTTAACGCCGTAATTTCTGCTGCAAAGCAAGGGAGTACAGTTGGGCATTACTAATAAAGAGTGTTGGATTGCTGCTCAGAGGGAGAACGCCAAAGTCGTCCTTTAATGGTACAGAAGAGAATCGTAATCCAGGCAGCGGTACTGCAGTTACAGCTGAAGCCGATGTCTTCCGGCCGGACTGTAGCTCGTCCGTGAGCCCCCCTGCAGTGCAGCATCTGGCGCGGCGAACTGCTTGAAATGAAAATTGTAAATGAAAATACAGTTCGCCTGTCGGAGCGCGTGGCTGCCGGCGCCGCGACGGAGACAAATTGTGGGGCTGCGTGCAGCGCGGGCGGGTATAACTTGCAGGGGCTGCGCCTGCGGGCTATGCCGCAGGGTGAGACGGGCCGGCACCACTGATTTGTAGCTCGCGCCACCTGGCTGTCAGTGCCGTGACAGATAAATTCACCGCCCGGGATAGCCGCCAAATGGTCTTCACCTGTGATGAAGCCCGCGCGTCGCCCGCTTCATTCGCCCTTTCCACCGACCCACATCGCTTCTATACGGTAATTTAGATTTTGTTAACATCTACAGTGACACGATTAGCAGAGTCACACTCAATCCTCAACTAAAATGGTTAATATTTCTCTTGTGACTGCCTTGCTGCGGTCTGTCACACTTCCAAAGCTAATTTTAATTAAACGTAATCTGTGATTGCTGTGGTTTCTGAAAACTATTTTAGCACCTAATCAGTTACTATGAAGTGATAAATAATAGATTGGTGTCTATAAATTTATGAAGAATAACTCCAAGATGTTTTTTTTTTTCATTTATGAAGGTGTTAGAAAGAACAGACACCGTAATGAAACTCACTCTGTAGCAGACTGTGCGCTGATACGAATCTTCCTGTCAGATTAAAACTGTGTGCCGAAACCTGGGACCTGGGACCTGGAACCTGGGAAAGGCAAAGACCCCAGATTCGAGTCCCGGTTCCGGTACACAATTTTAATCTGCCAGGAAGTTTCATATCAGCGCTCACTCCACTGCAGAGTGAAAGTTTCATTCTGGAATCATCCCTTAGGCTATGGCTAAGCCATGTCTCCACCATATGCCAATGGCCTTTTCAATGTAGATGCTCAAATACAGGGTGTCCCAGCTATCTTGTCCACCCGAAATATCTCTGGAACAATAACAGCTATTGGAAAACGGCTTTCACCGGTATCAATGTACGGCTGGATCCCATGAATGTACATATTTGGACACATTGTAAAAACAAAAGCAAATGTGTTTTTTAACACAAACTTCTGTTTTTTTAAATGGACACCCTATATTTCTTCTTCAGCAATCCATAACAAGACAAATCACATATACAATGGCGTTAATTGCATTGCAATATTCCAACTGCAACCCGAGATATTGCGACGCGAAGTTGACGCTTGAAATACGCGAAACGCACGGGTTGCGCACGTCCTGAGCAGCATGGGGTTCTCGACTGAGTTCAGGAGGTGCGATAGTCGCGCGTTTCGCGTATTTCAAGCGTCAGCTTAGCGTCGCAATATCTCGGGATGTAATTGTAATATTTCGATGCAATCAACGCCATTGTTTATGTGATTTGTCATGCTATGGATTGCTGAAGAAAAAATATAGGGGGTCCATTTAAAAAAAAACATAAGTTTGTGTTAAAAAACACATTTGCTTTCATTTCAGAATGTTTCCAAATATGTACATTCATGGGCCCCAGCCGTACATTGATTCCGGTGAAAGTCGTTTTCCAATAGCTGTTATTGTTCCAGAGATATTTTGGGTGGACAACATAGCTGGGACACCCTGTATGTCGGCAGCGGTGGCTGAGGGGACTGAGGCGCTTCAGTCACGGTCTGCACGGCCACTACGGTCGGGGGTTCGAATCCCCCCTCGGGCATGGATATTTGTGCCGTCCTAGTTCGTAAGTAGTTCATAAGTAGTTTGTAAGTTTAGGGACTGATGACCCCGTATTTGAGTCCCATAAGATTTACAAACATTTGAACATTTTTTGACACCCTGTATATCGAAACCAATGTAGGGTTTCAGGTAAAGCTGTTGGCAAGTGGAAATATTGGAGATCATTAGAATCGTGGTGCGAAGTAAGTTGAGAATTTGGGCAGGAGTAGAAGCATATCTCTGTAGTCTAAATGGTTAAGTGGGCCGCTGGTACAAATCGGAAAACCTGGATTCTCCAATGAATGTAATTCAACAGCAGTGAAACTTAAAAAATTAATTTATTTCTTTTATTTCATACCATGTTTTGCACACTGTTCGTGCACATTCAAGGTATAATGCATATCCACAACGTTGACAAGGATAGTGTTTCTCTTCAATTTTTGATGACAAAAGGTACAGGTTTCCTTTCTTTCAGAACTCTTCTCAAGAGCCTGAAGTTTTACATGTGCTGCATCTAGAATCGACAGCATCTAATAAGCAAATCTTGCTCAGAAGCTGAACTGTGACTACTTTTCGTTTCACAAGGTTCTTTCATTCTTTCACGTCACTTTAATGAGTGCACATGTGGCAAGCCAAGCCTGAACGTTTGGAATATTTCCTCTTGAAATGCTCGATAGAGATCACGTTACTGCCCCCTTTGCTGTATTGAATAAAACTAAAGCTAAGTTTCCTTATTACACTACATTTGAAGCTACAGCTGAGGAAATTTAGGTAATTGCTATGTTGCACCTCACACACTGTTCCTCTTAACAAAGAGGAAACAAACAATCGTAGAAACGACAGGGGCATTTTAATAACTTGCATTCTAATGAAAGATAATGCATTATAATGCTATATAATGAAGCCTGGAGTTGTTTGATTTATCATCAAGATATAATGTCAACTGACATTTTACGTATCTGTTATTCACTGATATGGATCAGGTGACAAACAATGTACCAATCTACTCACTTTCTTTGATTTACGTTTCTGATGATGGTTCGTAATCGAAACCGGTGAAGTTATAAATATAATAAATAGCTACTGTTTTGTAGTACGCACTTTTTAAAGTATATTACGGCTGTTGCCACACATATCAGTAAAATCTGTTAATTTGTTTAGTTATTTTGATTTCTTCAGTTTCTTTAAGTTATGGCTGGTGTTACTAGTTCGCTGGGATTGGAATTTATTCGCAAGTTCTGTATAGTTTCATAATTACTCCAAATAATTAGGAAGTGCCTTATAATCATGTGTGTTAAGGGTGAAACTGCCATTTTTTTCTGGAGTAAGGACCTTGAAGTTTGCAACCGTTAATTTTATTTTGAATGTTTTTAGAAATGGTTTTTGGAATGTCCTTTCGGAAATTGCTTTCGATTTATAAAAGTTGGAGCTTTTCATTGTTTGGTTTAGTCACCGAGGTTTCCGTTTAGAAGTATACTTTTTAAAATGGGCTTACATGATTTTAAAATTAGTTTCGTTTTCGACGATTTTGGTTTGTCCATTTTTATGTAGGAAATGCACCCACTATTTTCGTACATTTCTTCTGCACCTAGTTGAGCATTAAAATTATCCATTAAAATGTTAATTTTGTTTGATGGAGTTTTTGAGATGATGTTGTCTAACGTTTCCCAAGCTTCAGTAATTTCTTCTGGTATTTTATCGTTTGTCATCATTGACTGGATAAAAGGTAATAATTGAAGGATATGCATTTTTGCGCACTTACAAAGTCATTAGTATATTATATTTTTTGTTATAGCATTTAAAATAACTCCTAGTTTTTGTTGCATTATTTGTTTTATAAGATTTACTTATTAAAATATGGTAATTGCCTAAATATATTCGTTTTTCTTGAAGTAGCTAAATCTGAATTGTCTATTGTTTTAATTTCTCTCCCAATTCACAAAGCTGACCTGATTGCAAAAGTGTATGTTAAGTATTGTTAAAGAATTTTTTTTTCTGAATCGGAAAGACAATTGCCGCCAGTAATACTGTCGCTGGATTTACCAACGGTGCGTTATCAAAATGCTCCATGATGTTTGTACGTCGAATGATGTTTACTCATAGCGTTAAGAACGGAAGGTGTGAGGATACAGGGTTTTAGGTTAGTAATCTCTTTGGTACATCGAATGATAGTTATCGTTGGCGTGCAGCGAGAGCTGCTGGCAACAATGCTTAGGTTCGTATGTTTTTGGTTTTTTGCAGCAGTCTCCCGTCGACCGCAGAGCGAGGGAGTAGAGTGTTGACAGTGCGTCCGTAACCCGCGTTTAGCGGTGACTTAAGTTTCGCATATGAGTTTCGGTTGCAGTTGCGTATTGAAATGTTTCAGTGTGGACTTGTAGACATTTATCGTTGTGGCACGCGGTTATTTAATCAGTGTATTTAAAGGAAGAGTTTTTAACATTTGTCGTCCCATAATAAAGGACGTTAACAAAGTTTATTGTTATGGATCAACATAGTAATTGTCCGCATCCCATACTGTCAAATAATTGGAACAATTATTAAATGATTAAGCAGAAAATACAATATAACGGCACCTTCACCCATCGAGCATTAGGTGGACGCAGCTGTGACGTTACAAAGGGTTAGTTCCAAAATATTAATTTCAGCCGTACCACTGGTGAAGAGACGCTGACCACTTTTTCGTTTACTACAAGATAGAGGCAAAGTCGATTTGGTTTTGATTCGCCTTAGGCTGGGCCTACTTATCCTGTATTCGAAACTGTCCAGCATAGCAGATGGAACATTCACAAACCGACACCTGTCACCCGTCTTCGTCTCTGTTTTACTTATTGGAATGAGCAAAAGATGTCAGCACAGGGTCTGAAATCATCCAAAAGTACGAGGCCTCACATTAGACGACCCCAGAAACAGATTAGCTCCTTATGAAACACGTAAATACAATGGAAAGTAGAGGTTCGAATACACATAATTGTAATGGTAATAGATTGTAACTAATCATAGATTATACCCTAGGAGTGGAAGTAAACTTCGGAAAGGATAATCCAAGAACACTGGGCTTTATCATCATTTCTCACTAACAGTTATTAACAGATATTTATTCAAGTGTACATATGTTTGTAGGCCTAGGGGAGCAAACTACTCTAGTTATCGGTTCCAAGAGTTACGAACTACTAAAAGTAACTTATCCAAAAGACTACACAGGCATACACACACACACACACACACACACACACACACACACACACACACACACACACACACACACACACATGCCTGACGGAGGATTGAACCTCCGGTGGCAGCGACCGGATGCAACGCAACATGACGCTCCAGAAAGCACGGTCATTCCCGCACGGTAATCATTTATTAGACACACCAAAATTTTACAAGTTCTTGTCCTGTGGTTCATGTTAGTGATTAACACATAAATACACTTTATCAAGTTATGTGATAAAAGAGAATAATTTAAATCTATGTACACTAGGTACCGTTTAAAAATCGTTTAACAATAAGTTATGGAAATTAAGATTTTATACTCAACTGGTGGTTGCCTCTCAATGTATAATTTCCAGCCAAATAAAGCAGTCAGTATTCACCAATCATATTACAAATTTGCAATATATCAAATACTTCTGCAAAATGAATTACTGAATAATTACAAAGCAGAAACTGGTGGTTGCCTCTTAACATGAATGAAAGAAGAAAGCTTAAACTCTGCCGTGTAGAAGGCCCGAGTACTTCGTTCAGATACGCAATTTTATCAGCAAAGATCACAGCAGTAGAAGGTCAAATACCTCATCAATGCTTCTTTAGAATATTCACATGAACTACCTCAAAAGGTAAATTAACAACTATTAATGATAAAACCTCAGATCTAAATAAGTTTAAAATGGAACAGCAATTGCAGATATGTTAGGAATAACAATTATTTGTTTTAATAAGGAGTAGCGACACCCAGGACGAATACACTGGCAGGCAGCCCCCCAGTCGTGGCCCTGAAACACGTACAAATACTTAACACTCTGTCCATTCCTTTCAACTGCTCTTCCAGGTCTTTTGTTGTCTCTAACAGAATTACAATGTCATCAGTAAAACGCAATGTTTTTATTTCTTCACCCTGAACTTTAATCCCTATTCCAAATTTTTCCTTGCTTTCCTTTACAGCTTGCTCTATGTACAAATGTAGTGACACTGGAGAAAGGCTTCAGTCCTGTCTTACTCCCTTCCCAACCAATGCTTCCCTTTCATGACAACTTTTGTATAGGTTGTAAATAACCATCCCTTCCCTGTATTTTACCCCTGCTGACTTCGGAATTCGAATGAGTATATTCCAATCAACATTGTCAAAAGCTTTCTTCAAATCTACAAAAGCTAGAAATGTAGGTTTGCCTTTCCTTAATCTATCTTCCAAGACAAGTTGTAAAGTGAGTATTGTCTCCCGTTCTCCTACGTTCCTCTTGATCTTCCTCGAGGTCAGCATCTACCAGCTTTTCCATTCTCCTGTAAATAATTCTGGTTAAAATTCTGGAACCATGAGGTATCAATCTGATGGCTCTGTAATTCTCACACCTGACTTTTTTGCCTGATATCTTTGGAATGGGGATTATTACATTTTTCTTAAAGTCTGAGGGCATTTCACCTGTCTCATTCAACTTACACAACAGGTGAAATAGATTTGTCATGGCTGGCTCTCCCAGAGACTTCAGTAGCTCTGAGGTAAAGTGATCTACACCCGGGGTTTTGTTTCGATCTAGGTCTTTCAGGGCTCTGTCAAAAGATTTTATAAATTCTTATACAGTAATAATTCTGTGAATGAAAGATCTGAGAATCTCCAGACTACCTTCTATTGAAATAGGAGACTAATACAATGACAACTGATAATGCCCTCAAATGAAAATTAAGTTATTTTAAATTTATATTTATTTTCATTATTCTATCTCGTTTTGTACTTCATTGTTTTATAGATTTACTACATTTATTATTCTGAGAATGAAAGCTTGATTTCTGGAACACACTACTTACAAAGTTTTTTCGCCATACATACGTGGTGGAGTGAATATGACAAACATTGTTAAAGAAGAAACAATATCAAATCTACTATTAACGATTTTCTTCTGAGAAAAGTTCTGTGTTACACAGAAATTCATTCAGTTACCATCCCAGGGGTAATTTGTTTTCCATTTCTGTATTCACTTTTTACCGCCAACAGTGGTCTGTTCCCTGCCGCACTCGCAGGAACCATCATTTACTGTAACGGCCAATAGATCGCGCAACTATGTATAAGACCTAACGTCTTTATGGCTGCTTCGGCGGACCGTAGCCATTTTACTACGTAGCGCCGAACAGGCAGAGGCACAATTTCTGCTTCATAAAGCATCGCCAACGACACGACAGAGTTTAGTTCACCTCGGCCGCGCTCTCTAAATTCAGAGACCGACTGCTCAGCGAGATTAAACGGAGACGCCCACCACTTACAGTACCCAGTGTTACAGTCCAGTCATGCGAAATGACTCTCGCGAGATGTTCGCTGCGTGCCAACGGACAGAATACGTAATTTAACTTACAAGTTTGTATACTTGATTTTCCAAGTTTCCTAAAATTTTCTGTCGATTTCCGTGTAACTGGCGATTAATCACAAGAAGAAAATTACATGCAATAGAAATACAAAAATATGCATGGTTTCATACATGCACAACCTAGTGAAAAATACATTAAAATATGGAATACTGCTTTAGTTTTCCACTTATTCACACTTTTTGCGCGTGACACCTAACAACATTTCTAATTTTTGTTCTTACGATTCCTGCACTTAACAGCGAAAATATATTTGTAGGCAGGAAATGACCTTTTTGTATTATCAGGAGAGATAGAAGCAAATTTGAATGAACATCTTTACGACCACGCAAAACTCATTTTCTCATCATAAAATACGTACTATCTTGAGTGAACAAAATAGTTCGTAGTCTGGGGCAAGTATACAAGACTGACACTCGGCAGCTTGTTCTTTGCATCTACTATCATATTTCCTTGGGAATTGCGGAATCTCTGGGAGTTCAACATCTGACACTGAGTTTACTAGTAGCGAACTATCGAATTGCAATTTTGTTATTGTAAGGGAGTCTTACAGCATGATAGTCCTCTATCCCCTGACACCATCCACGAAGAAGGTTCTTGTTCTTAACAAAAGAGCGTGCGTTTGAAAAAATAAGGGTTGGCAATCTTCACTCTGTACAAATTTTTAGAACATCGGAGAACATTCAAGAGTATTTGGAAACGTTTCATAACACTCGCGAGTGTTCTAGAGCATTCAACATCATTCTAGAATATTCTGGACTGTTCCTAGATATTTTTGAATTTTCGGGAGCTGTATGGTACAGTAATAAAAATTCCAGAACCTTCGTGAATACCCCAAGACATTCATCTTGGGGTTTAAAAGCTCTTCAATCACCGTGTTTGCTTAAAATAAATTTGCTTTACAGGTTTGGTCCGCCTTGAGATTGTGTTTGCTCAAGGCGGACCAAACCTGTAAAGCAAATTTACCCCAAGACATCTTAGATCATTTTGGATAATTCCAGAACACTCTCTAACGTTGTGTAATGTCCTGGAATATTGTTAATTACTTGAAGCCTGTTTGGTGTATTCTGGAATTTGTCACAGGTGTTGCTACACATAGCAAGATCCAACGCGTATTTTAACATCAGTTTCGAATCATTGACGAAGGGAGAAAACGATATAGTAGTGCAGTGAGTAAATAAAGAAACCAGTGTTGTATCGGTAGTCAATGTGATAATAATGGGAGATTGTAATAAATACATAATATAGGAAATGTTATTGTGAATTATATATACAATCTTCTGTAACAGAATGAGAGTGGGAGCAAGATGGATAGAGTGCAAGAAATAGCTGATTGAGTTGAAGAGAGAAGCGGAGGAGGAAACAAGGAGTTGGGGGATGAACTGATAAGGTGGAGGAGGAAATGGTGACAGAAGAAACGATAGACGAAGGGTACGAGATGGGTCAAGAGAGGCGAAGGAGAAAATGGAGAGCGATGATGAGGAGATGATCATTAATGTGAGGGCAGATGGACCGACAGAAGATAGGAGCAAATAAATACCGGGGTACCGCCGGGTACTCAGGCCACTAACAAATGCCAATGCAAGTATTTAATTGTTTTATTTATGTTTGCATTCTAATGCAGCTTTTTCGTTTCTGATACCTATTGAAATGTATGTCGGTAAGCTGTTTACCACCTAAGACGAAAGAAATATTTAGTTCTAGAACAACACTGCAATAAATGTTTTATGACAGTTACTATATTCAATTTAATTTCATGCATTTTATATGGCGAGATTAAATTACGGCTTTTAGCTGCGGTACTTTAGTTAGATGGTTATATTTCCGTTTACTTTCTTCTTTCTGTATTGTACATCATCCAAAGTTTTTTGGATACACATTACTCCTCCTGTCTTTCCAGTGCTCTTCTTGTATGGGTTTGACATGCATCTGCCACCTCACTCCAGCCACTGTCTTCCTCTTTCCCTGAGACGTGGAGTATCACATGCCATAGTTCTGAAAGGACATCTTTGCTCTAGCACCTCCTAGTGTCTTTACCACGTTGGGCTTTGTTTTCAGTTGTGGCAACGGTATATGTTCACGCAGTACTTCATTTCAAATTTTTTCTCTACATGTAGCTTCACAAAACTCAACTTTCATTGCAGTTAATTTTTTTCATTGGCTCTGGACAATTTACAAAATTCATCCCCATCCAGTACAATGTTCTCATCTTCAACTTCATATTGTCTCATTTGAAATTCTTTAAAAGTATCTTTATCCCAAATATTGGGGTACAGTAGCTTGATTGCCATTTCTCCCATTGTTATTCTTTGCTTTGTCACTGCTTCAACTGTTGTCCGAAATGTCTGACCCTAAGTACTGTTATGACCTGCTTGTCTGTGATTATCAATACATCGTCCATAACAAGACCCCCTCCTATACGTTCCAGAAACAAAGTATTCTGTTTATGTGAAGTTCATTTTCATTTCCCATTGCTCTTTAAGCATCTCGTGAAATTAGAATCTTGTTAGGTGGTGTTGTGGACAATTTTTTTATGACACGCGCTCTGCATATGTTCGTTGGTAATATACTGGTATAGTGTAACTGTAGAGAGAACTATAATATTTATAGCTAATATCGCATTTTCTTTCTTCTTTTTCAGTGCAATATCCGGACAAAAAAGAGGACCATGGAAAGCTCAAAACTATTGGCTACGTAAAAACATTAAAATGCGCTCTTCAAACCAATGCATATGTGTAATCAATAAATGCTTCACACTTGCATTATTCTATCCCCAAAAAATTCAAAACAGGAAAATGTTCGCTGTGAATTTATACATATTGGGAATCAGGAAATAATAAAAAGGGCAGTTACTAACTTTGATCTACTTTCTGTGATTGTATAAAAATATGCGTGAAAGTCGTTTTAGCTTCCCTTGTTTTAAACCCTACTAATTCTCGAGATATCATAATTGACACAGATATTAATCTGCGTAGTGGCAAAAACATAAAACATACAGCGTGTAGGGTAAAAAGTGTTCTCTGCCGTCTCAAATGTCAGTAGAATATCACGTATATGCTCCTGCTACATAGGCACACTTATAAATGACTGCACAGCCGGTCCTAACATCCCGTCAGCACATGGTTAAGGCTACAGAATAGCCCAACTGTGCATAACTTTCAGTCCCCACAATATCAATGCTACAAAATAGAAATTTCAGATTTAAGTCTGGATTAATATAAAATGCTAGGAAAACGGGTGTTATTATTATATTTCATTGACTCCGTGAATTTGATTTTCGAAGGTATAAAAACGTTCTAGGACGAATCTCACAATTAAGTTACAGTGTTAGTTCTACAGCATTTTACGTACTAACCAGAAAAATGGAACTGCCAATATAGGAAAGGATTCAAGGATTCATGGAAAAAGAACAGGTAGAATAGGAATAATTTAGCACTCGTAATCCGCTTGGGACTGAGAGAGAGAGAGAGAGAGAGAGAGAGAGAGAGAGAGAGAGAGAGAGAGGGAGAGAGAGAGAGAGGATAAATTTTCCTAGATTTTCACTGAAAAATCCATCCAATATTTGTTTCAATGCTTACTATAAGAAATAAAAATTAATAGGAGAATCTCTAAGATTTCTAAGACCAGAGATGTATATGCTTTGTATAACACGAGAGGGCTGTTAGGCGGCCAGAAAACGGGCGGTAAAGAAACGGTCAGCATAGACGGAGGCAGTTCAAGCCAAGATCGCATGCACTCCACATACACCTATCTGAGACGAGCAGAGACTCTTTTTCAATGTTTCATTTCGAGCTGCAGCTTTACATATTTGAAAATAAGCGTGGCAAGCGTTGAGAACCTTCTCCACTTTTGAGGCGAGTTTGACTTTCACTACTTGATAATCGGGACAGTCTGCTTTTTATTTGGCAGTTCGCGTTGAAGACGTACCTGAACTGTTTCAAGTGCTGTTTATAAAAGACAAAATTACTCACGGTTCATATACCTCTTTGGAAGAACATACAGCAAGAATTAAAACTTATAAAGTCAATTTCGTCGTTGTTTCGAAGACTCCTGAATTAATGAAACTTAGGAATTATCTATTTCAGTTTCGACGAACTGAAGTTTGGACTAGCTGTCGGAAGATTAAAAGCAGTAAGTTTTCCATATGGATCATATTAACTTTCGGGTTCTAGAAAAGGCAGCGGTAGACAAAACTCAAGCAAAAAAACATACAAATTTAGTTGCAGAACCAAGCGCTACCGACAGATGAACAAACTCTCTCCCCAGGGATCTGCAGGAACTGTAGGAAGTGCTTCGGAGTGAGTAAAATAGACTTCAGTTACCGTAACACCACAAATGAAGCGGTTAGAGCAAAGAGGCTTAGATGATGGGGTCACGTTCATGCACAGGAGAAGCAAGATTAGCTAAGAGACTCATGGGTTTGGAAGTAGAAGCTATCAGAAGTCGAGATGGACCAAGGAGAAAGTGATGGGACTCAATCAAAAATAATGAAATAACAAGCATAACTTCAGACTACGCATCATTATCATTCAATAGGAGGAATTTTATACCGTAAAACCAAATGTGTTGTTGTTGTGGTCTTCAGTCCGGAGACTGGTTTGATGCAGCTCTCCACAGTACCCTATCTTGAGCAAGGCTCTTCATCTCTACATAAGAAGGGCAACCTACATCTGTCTGAATCTGCTTACTGTATCCATCTCTTGGTCTTCCTCTGCGGTTTTTACCCCACTCACTTCCCTCCAACGCTAAATTCACAATTCCTTGATGTCTAAGAATGTGTCCTACCAATTTATCCCTTCTTCTAGTCAAGGTATGCCAGAAATTTCCTTTCTCCCCAATTCTGTTCAGTACCTCCTCATTAGTTATATGATCCATCCACCTAATCTTCAGCATTCTTCTGTAGCACATTTCAAAAGCCTCAATCCTCTTCCTGTCCGCACTGTTTATCGTCCATGTTTCACTCTCATACAATGCAACACTCCATACAAATGCCTTCAGAAAGGACTTCCTTAGGCTTAAATCAATATCCGATGTTAACAAATTTCTCTTTTTCAAAAACGCTTTTCTACCCATTGCCATTCTGCATTTTATAACCTCTGTACTGTGACCATCATTTGTTATTTTACTACCCAAATAACAAAACTCATCTACCTCCTTTATTGCTTCGTTACTTAATCTAATTCCTTTAGCATTACCTGATTTTCTTAGACTGCCCTCCATTGCCCTAGTTTTGCACTTGTTAATCTTCATCTTATATGCATCTTTCAGCCCACTGTCCATTCCGTTCAATTGCTCTTACAGGTCCTTTGCTGTATCTGACAGAATTACTATGTAGTCGGCAAAACGCAAGGTCTTTAATTCTTCCCCCTGAACTTTAATTCCTTCTCCAAAAAATATGAACTTCTAAGGTATATGCATCATGGATAACTATATCATAGGACACCATGCAACCAGTATGTCAATGCCATCGCGCTTGGAACTTCCTATCTCTAGAGTTTGACGGAGTTCTGTTATTTTCTGAACACGAGTGCATTTGTGCATTTTCAACTTTTCACGGCGTAAAGTGTAATCCAATAAGTATCGGGCGTGCAGCCGTCTTCTACTAATATTTCGGCTGCGTATCGTCCGGCCATCTTCAGAGTGAGTCCCACGACTGGCGACAAGTTGCCAGGCGCGGCCTTATATACACCATCGCGGCGGCACTGCACATGCGGGTCTCAGATGCTGGTCGGCGGCAAAGAGGTACACTTGGCATGCGCGCCCCCCGTGGCAAAAGGAATCAGGAGTCCAATTTCTTATCGAAGTAGAAAAGGATGGCTGCCTTCCTTTCTTGGACGTCCTCGTTCGCCGTAAAACTGATGGCACACTAGGACACGCTGTGTATCGCAAACCGACGCACACAGATCTGTATTTACGCGCCAGCAGCTGCCATCATCCTTCACAAACTGCAGGCGTTCTTAAAACATTGATGCTCAGGGCACACTGTAAATCGGATGGTGAGAACTTGGAAAAAGAGCTCACACACCTCAAGGACATATTCAAAGCGAATGGATATTCCCAACAACAGATTCGCAGAGCACGCAGTGTTAAACCGAGAATGCAAATAGATGACCTCGAAGAAGAAGATTGCGTCAGATCGAGAGCGTTCTTCCCCTACGTGGGTGCTCTTTCTTCAAAGATCGGTAGAATTCTCCAAAAACATCAAGTTAATCTTCCGGCCACCTATGAAGATCGCAGCATTAGTCTGATCTGTGAAAGATGATCTGTTGCTTAGAAAGTCTTTGGGGATCAGATACCATGTGGAAATTGCGAATGTTCATATATAGGACAGACAACCCGCACTGTCCACGAAAGATGTGTCGAACATCGAAGATACACTCGTTTATTGCAGCCAGACAAGTCAGCTGTATCAAAAAATTGTTTAGATAAAGGGCACTCAATGAATTACAGTGATGTGAAGATTTTAACACCTATATCTTCATTTTGGGACGCAATTTTTAAAGAAGCAGTAGAAATTAGAATATCTGATAATTTAATAAACAGAGATAATGGTTTTAATTTGGAAAAGTCGTGGAATCCTGCACTTAATGTAATAAAATTACAGAGATGTCGACAAGGTGTTGTCACCACAGAACACATATCGATAAGGGAATCGAACTCCTGATTCCTTCCGCCACGGGGGGCGCGTGTACCTCTTTGCCGCCGACCAGCATCTGAGACCCGCATGCGCAGTGCCGCCGAGGTGGTGTATATAAGGCCGCGCCTGGCAACTTGTCGGCCCCTCCCCTCCCACTCCCGTCCACTGCTTGGCTCACCCCCTCCTTTCTCCTCCTCCCCGGGAGCTCCTTCCGGTTTCGCCCATTCTCCCCTCCCCCACCTCCTTCCGCTTCCCCCGCGCCTTCCACATCCTCCCCCCAATCCCCCCTGCAGGGCCAGTACAGTGCTGTGTTTTTAAGTGTTCAGTTCTTCGTGTGTATAGTGTTTCGTCACCCAGTGTTTTTTTTTTTTTAACGTTTCGTACACCAGTGTTTTTATTTTTTTATTTTTTTTTACCTCAAAGTCGCCGTCTTGTTATGTCTCGTCGTCTGCAGTGAGTGTGGTTTGCCACCGTGGCAATGTCTTGTTTTAACAACCATATATGTTCTGTCCGCTGTCATATTGCCTTTTCACATTCTCCCAAATTTTCATCTTGTCATCCTTCTCCAAATATGAACTTCTAAGGTATATGCATCATGGATAACTATATCATAGGACACCATGCTTTATCACCTTTAATTTTATATTCTGTTTTGTCCATTGTTTACCATTCGCTCGGCTGTAGAGCAGCATCAACGGCTGCTTCCAGCCTGCCTGTATTAGGACATTAAAATTAAAAAAAAAAAAAAAAAAAAAAAAGACTCGGCAGTTGTGGGACTCACTTTGAAGATGGCCGGACGATACGCGGCCGAAATAATAGTAGAAGACATAGAATTTGCACGGCTGCACGCCCGAAACTTATTGGATTACGAGTGTATTTACTTGCAAAAGTTCCTTAGTCTTGAGGACCTCTAAAAACGGAACAGTGATAAAGTGTACACAGGGCGGTGCAGTTGGTTGCTGTGTCACGATAATCGTTCAGACACCAGACAGCACTCCGCAGTTCGGCGACTGGTGGCTCAGGAGCGGATATAAACGTCACGTCGCCCTAATTCAGAGGATTCGTGTGCGGAGTTAGGGCCTCATTTGCATTCAGAAAGAGATCTGAGACGGCGGCCGGCGGCGTTCGCGTCTCGCCTAGGCGCGCGGCCGGCCCGGCCTTACCTCCTGAGTCACCGGCGGCGGCGGCGGGAACACGGTTTACGGCTGACAGTAACAGGGCTGCAGTAACGCCGCGCCGCGCCCGTTTCATAGGACGATCAAACGGCCCAGTCGTCTCCCCGCGGTGCGGCGGGTCCGTAAAACGGCGCGGCTTCCGCGTCCGCTCACGGTCCGTGCTTACCTCTATTAGGAAGAGCACAGCGTCACAAAGTGGCGCAAGCGCGGCGTAGAAATGTAGCCTAGCTGGAGGAGGCATTCGTATGTGGTGGCTTTTGACGCCAGCACTCTTGAAGATGGACAAAACTCCAAATACAAAGAACTTACAACGCCCAACACTGTGATACGACCGCTAATATTTTCTATCGATATAAATGATCTAATGGCCGTTTGCTGATGATGGTGTGGAGTATGGCAGGGTGTCGTTTTTAACTGACTGTAATACCATACATCTACATCTACATAGATACTCTGCAAATCATATTAAAGTGCCTGGCAGAGGGTTCATTAACCACTTTCATAACTTTTCTCTACCGTTCCATTCTCTAACAGCGCGCGGGAAGAAAGAACACCTAAATCGTTCCGTTTTCGATCTGATTTCTCTTATTTTATTGGGATGGTCATGTCTCCCTAAGTGCTAGCAAAATATTTTCACATTCAGAACTAAAAGTCTGTGATTGAAACTTCGCAAACAGATCACGCCGCAATGGATAACGTCTTTCTTTTCATGATTTCCACCCCAATTCTTGCAACATTTCCGTGACGCCACCCCCCCCCCCCGTAACGTGATAAAACAAAACGAGCTGTGCTTCTCTGAACCTTCTCAATGTCTTCCGTCAGTCCCACCTGGTGAGGGTCCCACAAGGGGCAACAGTACTCCAGGAGAGGACGCACAAGTGAGGTGGAGCTGGTGCATCTTCGAAGCGTTCTGCCGATGAAATGTAACCTTTGGTTCGCCTTCCCCACAATATTTTCTGTGTGTTCTCTCCTGTCAAAGTTGTTCGTAATCGTAACTCCTAGGTATTTGGTAGAATCTACGACCTTAAGGTTTGACTGATTTATCGCGTAATTAAAGTTCAGCGGATTTCTTTTAGTGGTCATGTGTATTACTTCACAGGATGACTTACAAGGAAAGTCAGTCACGAGCGCCCTCTGCTGCAACTCCGCTCGTGGCCACGACTGCTGCATCGGCAACTTGGGAATCAGATAGGCACCAGTTAAGACTTGGCTATCGGATAGGCACTGGGAATCATCAGTAGGCAGGACTCTATCTAAACTATGTATCAACATTCTACTAGTCTGCTGCTCTCCAGGTTAAGTACTGTAATTTTTCTTGAAATATATCTCTTATACTAATCTAGCTTAGTGTTTCCAGTTTCTGCTGTCCCACTGGCTGGTCATCTCCGTACCTGCACACGCGTGCGTTCTTTATTCCTGTGTCGGTCTCTTTCTACCCGGCCAGCGACACCTACGACAACCGGCGGAAACGAGACACAAAATTGGCGACGAAGATGGGATACAAAACTTGTGCTCGAACAAACACATATACATCAAAATCGTATGAGAGATAATGTAAATATCCGTTATTGCTCTAGTGATACTCCCGCATCTGCAAAACTCTGCAGTCGTCCGTTAGAGGTCTCTGCATGCGCCTTGCCACATTGCACTTTGAACTGTCGGTTCGCCAGGAGGGACTTCGACTAAAACAGAAGTGATATCGGACGTTCCACAGGGTAGTGTTATTGGTCCTCTGCTGCTCTTTATTTACATAAACGATTTAGGGGAAAATCTAAGTAGCTCTTAGGTTGTTTGCAGATGACGCCGTCATTTACCGCCTAGTAAAATCATCTTAAGATCAAAACCAACTGCAGAACGATCTGAATCAGATATCAGTATGGTGTAAAAATTGTCGATTGACTCTAAATAATGAGAAGTGTGAAGTCGGCCACACGAGTACGAAAAGAAATCCATTAAACTTTGTTTACAAGATAAATCAATCAAAAGTGAAGGTCGTTAACTCCACAAAATACCTAGGAATTACTATTACTTCAGACTTAAATTGGAAAGAACACGTAGATAATATCGTGGGAAAGGCGAACCAGAGACTGCGTTTTATTGGCAGAACCCTTAAAACATGCAACAGAACTACAAAAGAAACTGCATACGCTATGCTTGTCCGTCCAGTTTTGGAGTATTGCTGCCCAGTGTGGGATCCTTATCAGGTTGGTTTGACGGAGGACATCGAAAGAGTCCAAAGAAGGGCAGCTCGTTTCGGATTGTCGCGATACAGGGGAGATAGCGTTGCGGAAATGATACAGGATCCGGGATGGGAATCATTACATCAACGGCGCTTATCGCTGCGGTGTGGGCTACTTGCGAAACACCAATCGCCAACATTCTCCTCCGAATGCGAAAATATATTGTTGACTCGCACTTACATAGGTAGAAGTGATCATCAGAATAAAATACGAGAAATCAGAGCTCGAACAGAGAGATTCTGGCGTTCTTTCTTCCCGCGCGCTATTCGAGAATGGAATGAGAGATAAACAGTATAGCTGTGGTTCGACGAACCTTCTGCCAGGCACTTAAATGTGATTTGCAGAGTATCCCATGTAGATGCAGAGGGACGGTGCAGTGTGCCTCCAATGTTGCGTTTTCTGACGTTATTTGTGTGGTGAAGCGTCAGATGGGGCGGCGATTGGTAATCAATCCTGATAATGTATTGCGGTTCGTTGAGATGGAAGTTACGAAGAACCCTCCTTCGTGAAGATGGTATTAGTGTAGAAGAAGATGAATCATTCGCATGCTCTCTCGTACCTGTTATGGTACAGAAATATGAGCATAAGTTAGATACTGTTGTAACACTAACACGTAATGATGATAATAGGGATGATAATGACGAACAACACATTGCAAGCGGTAGTGCTATGGTAAGTGCGGGAAGAGGCAGTGGCAGTGAATACCAACAGTCTTCCGAGAAGAAGGTTAAAGTTGCAACTATCATCACGGCTTTTGATGACAATACGCTAGAGAACATGTACGATGATTATTACAGAAGTTATAGTTAAGATATCTGCATTGCGTATGGCGTCTACAAATACATCTACAGTACTATCTAGAGTTCGTCTGCAGAGTTTTGCATAAAAACGACACCCACCAGCACACTGAGATGTACGTAGAGATCCTGTAAGCAAACGTTTATATAAATATGTTTGTTCGAGCCCATGTACTTTCCTTGTTAGACAAAATTTCTAGTTGGTGCGAAGAATGGCAGCTAGCTCCCAATGTAGAAAAATATGTGATGCGCATCAGCAGGAAATACAATCCCATAATGTTCGAATACAGCATTAGTTGTGAGCTTCTTGATGCAGTCGCGTCGTTCAAATATCTAGGCGTAACATTGCAAAGTGATATGAAATGGAACGAACATGTAAGGACAGTTGTGAGTAAGGCGGACAGACGACATCGGTTTATTGGGAGAATTTTGGGAAGATGTACTTCATCTGTAGAGGAGACCACGTATAAAACACTTGTACGACCACGTCTTGAGTATTGATCAAGTGTTTGGGAGTGTCACGGAAATGCTCCGGCAACTCAATTGGGGATCTCTGGAGGAAAGGCGACGTTCTTTTCGTGAATTTCTCTTGAGGAAGTTTAGATGGCGGAAATTTGAAGCTGATTGTAGTACGATCTTGCCGCCGCCTACTTACATTTCGCGTAGAGATCACAAAGACAAGTTAAGAGAAACTGGGGCTCGTACGGAGGCATATAGTCATTCTTTTTTTTCTCGTTCTATTTGGGAGTGGAATAGGAAAGGAAATGTCTAGTAGTGGTACAGTGTACCCTCCGCAATGCGGTAGATTGCGGAGCATGTATGTAGATGTAGGTGTAGAATAGGTGTCTTTGATATCGAAAATAGCTTACAGTCCTCACGAAACTGTTTAAAGCGAATTTTAAGCAACTATTCCTAAAAATTCGTAGCACGTTCATTAAGAATGATAGAGATGGACGGTATACCGATACACGCTTTAAATGGTCGTCTTACAGTCATAATAGACTGTACTTTGGCACGACAAAGTCAGTCATTAAATATTTAATCCTGCTGAATAATTTGGGTAAAACAAAATTTTGAGATAGGAACTCAGGAAAATCACATACATTAAAAGAAGCAATGTTGTTGTTGTTGTTGTGGTCTTCAGTCCGCAGACTGGTTTGATGCAGCTTTCCACGCTACCCTGTCCTGTGCAAGTCACTTCATCTGAGAATAATTTCTGCAATCTACATCCTATTGAAGCTGGTTAGTGTATTCATCCCTCGGTCTCTCTCTACGATTTTTACCCCACACACTTCCTTCTAATGCAAAGTTGACAATTCCTTGATGTCTCAGAATGTGTCCTACCAATCTATCCCTTCTCTTAGTCAGGATATGCCAGAAACTCCTTTTCTCCTCAATTCGGTTAAGCACCTCCTCAGTAGTCACGTGATCTACCCATCTAATCTTCATCATTCGTCTGTAGCACCACATTTCAAAAGCTTCTATCATCCTTATATCTGAACTCCATATCGTCCACGTTTCACTGCCATACAATGCTACACTCTTAACAAATGCTTTCAGAAAGGACTTCCTAACATTTAAATTAATATTGGATGTTAACAAGTTTTGCTTCTTTAGAAACACATTTCTCCCCATAGCCATTCTGCATTTTATATCTTCTTTACTTCGGCCATCAGAAGGTATCTTTCTACCCAGAAAACAAAATTAATCTATTACTTTTATTGTTTCATTACCTAATCTAATTCCTTCAGCATCACCTGATTTTCTGACTTACATTCCATTACCTTTGTTTTACTCTTGTTATTGTTCATCTTGTTGTTGTTATGGTCTTCAGTCCGGAGACTGGTTTGATGCAGCTCTCCACCCTACTCTATCCTGAGCAAGCCTTTTCATCTCCTCATAAGAACGGCAACCCACATCTATTTGAATCTGCTTACTATACGCGTATCTTGGTCTCCCTCTGCGATTTTTACCCCACACACTTCCCTCCAATGCTAAGTTTACGATTCCCCGATGTCTAAGAATGTGTCCTACCAAGCGATCCCTTCTTTTAGTCAGGGTATGCCAAAAATTCCTTTTCTCACCAATTCGGTTCAGTACCTCTTCATTAGTTATGCGATCTACCCACCTAATCTTCAGCATTCTTCTGTAGCACCACATTTCAAAAGCCTCTATCCTCTTCCTGTCCGCAATGCTTATCGTCCATGTTTCACTCCCATACAAGGCAACACTCCACACAAATGCCTTCAGAAAAGACTTCCTTACACTTAAATTAATATTCGATGTTAGCAAATTTCTCTTTTTCAAAAATGCTTTTCTTCCCATTGCCATTCTGCATTTTGTATCCTCTGTACTACGACCATCGCATGTTATTTTACTACCCAAGTAACAAAACTCATCTACCACCTTCATTGTTTCGTTACCTAATCTAATTCCTTCAGCATCGCCTGATTTTCTAAGACCGCATTCCATTATTTTTGTTTTGCTCTTGTTAATGTTCATTTTATACGCTCTCTTCAACACACTGTCCATTCCATTCAACTGCTCTTCCAGGTCCTTTGCTTGTTCATCTTATATTTTCCTTTCATGACACTGTTCATTTCTTTCAATTGCTCTTCCAGATCCTTTGAAGTCTCTGACAAATATACAATGTCATCCACAAACTGAAAACTTTTTATTTCTTGTCCCTGAACTTTAATTCCCATTTCAAATTTCTCCTTCCATTCCTTCACTGCTTGCTCAATGTACAGATTGAACAACATTGGGGAAAGACTACAACCCTGTCTTACTCCCTTCCCAACCTCTGCGTCCGTTTCTAGCCCTTCGACTCTAATAACCACTGTCTGGTTTTTTATAGGTTGAATATAACTCTTCGCTCCCTATATTTTACCCCTGCTACCTTCAGAGTTAGGAAGAGTGTATTACAGTCGACATTGTCAAAGGCTTTCTCCAAATATACAAACTCCAGAAACGTAGGTTTGCCCTTCCTTAGCCTATCTTCTTAGATAAGTCGTAATGTGAGTATTGCCTCCCGTGTTCCTACATTTTTCCTAAATCCAAACTGATCTTCCCCGAGGTCGGATTTCACAAGTTTTTCTATTCGTCTTTAAATAATTCGTGTTAGTATTTTGTAACCATGACTTATTAAACTAATAATTCTGTAATTTCCACACTTGTCTCCACTTGCTTTCTTTGGAATTGGAATTACGATATTCTTCTTGAAGTCGGAGGGTATTTCCCCTGTCCCATACATCTTGCATACCAGGTTGAACATTTTTTTCATGAGTGGCTCTCCAAACGAAATCAGCAGTTCAGACGGAATATCATCTGCTCCAGGGGCCTTGTTTCGACTCAAGTCCTTCAGTATTCTGTCAAATTCTTCTCGCAGTATCATATCTCCTATCTCATCTTCCTCCACTTCGTTTCCCCTTTCTAGAATACTGCCTTCAAGTTTATTTCCTTTGTATAGGCCATATATATATTCATTCCACAGTGCAGCTTTCCCCTCTTTGCTTAGAACTGGTTTTCCGTCTGAGTTCTTGATATTCATACAGCTGCTTTTCTTGTCTTCAAATATTCCTTTTATGTTCCTTTAGGCGGTATTTACGTTTCCCCCAGTTATGCATTCTTCTGCGGTTCTGCATTTGTCCTGTAGCCACTCCTGATTAGCCAGTTTGCGCTTTCTGTCAATCTCATTTTTCAGACGTATGTACTCCCATTTTCCTGCTTCACTTGCTGAATTTTTATATTTTCTCCTCTAATCAATTAAGTTCAGTATATCCTGTGTTATCCAGGGATTTCTATTAGGCTTCGTCCTGCCTATATGATCCTCTGCTACCTTCACTACCTATCTCTCAGAGCTACTCATTCTTCTTCTACTGTATTAGTTTTCCCCGGTTGAGCCAATCCTTGCCTAATGCTCCCTCTGAAACTCTCAACCACCTCTGGTTCCTTCAATTTGTCCAGGTTCCATCTCCTAACTTTTCTACCTTTCTGCAGTCTCAAGCAATACTTTCACAAATTTTTGATTAAGTAGACAACGTCTGTAGTCTTGACCGTAAATTTATTAACACTGATGAGCGGTTTCAACTCATTTCTGAGTTAATATACGATAGGGCGTATTTTCTAGATTACTAGTTACATCAAATAACTGGCAGATGGCACTAAATTACACTGTATCGTACTTCTACATGGCTATACAGTTGCATACCTTCGGTATACCACATTTTAACAAAGTTATAATATTGCAGGAAATTACATAAATATCATGATTTTTTTTAATTGACAAAGTGCTTTACAAAGATATCTACAAAATTGTAACATCATAAACATTACAGATGTCTAGCAATTCACCAGTATTCGACCAAAACAAAGAACAGCCACTACATGAAATGTATTTACTGAGTCATGTATTTAAAAAAAATATATTAAAAAATTAAATGAACAAACGATAATATAGAATCAAATCTGGAAAATGTGCGAATAAAAGTTTTATATAGCAATAGCAGATGAATATGAATCCATATACACATGAATTAAAAAAATTATAGACAGTTAATAAAGTATAAAAATGCAGCTGCACATCTAGTATAATTCATATGTTTCGACTATCTCAGTAAGGCTTCTAACTAATTTTTTTTTCTTTTTTTTTTTTCTTTTTAGATTTTATATGTTAAACCAGTTTTGCTTATTTACTTCACCTATGTAGGCGTGATTCTTGAAAAAAATATTCGTCTTTATGAACAGTTACATTAATAAACGACCATAATAGAGAAAGAATAAAAAGTAAAACTTTAGCCTACTTTCAGTGAACATTCCTGCCTGCCTGCCTGCCTGCCTGCCTGCTGGCGACATTGAAGCGGATGTGGTTGGCAGCCCCTCAGACTTGACGTAGCGAATGTATTACAAGCCCAACCATATCTAGCGTAGTCCTGAAGAGAATAAATGTTATTTTGTGTGGGTGATTAAATGTTCAAAATGTTCAGATATTTGTTAAGCTGAAGGGACTTAACTGTGGGGTCATCAGTCCCTAAACTTACAAAATACTTATGAACTACCTTATACTAAAGACGACACAAACATCAATGCTTGAGAGGGGATTCGAACCCCCCAACGGGGAACGGCCTCGCACATCGTATCATAGCGCCTCAATGCGCTCGGCCGCTCCGCCGCGGCTGTGGGTGATTGCAAACTGTTTGTGTTGTGCATTAGCACATGGTGGCTCGAGCTGTGTATTTATAAACTATTATATGAACTACTGAAATATTTCTTACGCCATCACCAAATGCAAAATGATCTGTGTGTAAGCTCGCAAAATTCTTCAGAAATCAGTCTAACATAATTAAGACATTGGAGGATCAAAGAATCTACATATCGTGGTACACGAGGCTATGGAGCAGCAGGAAAGGAAATGTGTCGTACGGCCTAATGCGGAGATTATTAGACCGAAATATTTCAATGAGGCTGGCCTTACAGCAACAGTTTACTTACACACGTTGGAACTTAAAGTAGCATCTCATTTACATTAACTACGGTGTGCCAACCAAATGATGTAAAGCATATGGATGGTTATTTGTACGTTAGCTCAAGAATGATTTATTTATTGGCAGATAAATCACTGTTGTATCATGGTTGCCACGTTGTATCAATGTACGCGCTAGACTGACGACGCATGAGACATATCTTTTACAAAACATAAAGAAATGGGAGATGGCATAATACCTAGAACTTCGGTAATTTATTAAACGATGAATTTTTGCGGTACGTTCCAGTATACTGCAGGTACAGTTATTTAATTATTCCTTTAAACAAGGTCATATTTATGACGATGAATTACATGTTTTTAGAGCTTAGAAAGACTGCAATAAGCAGAAGTTGGACGGGAAGAGGGCGCACATATTAGCCTCAGATGGTCTTCTTTGGCTTTTGAGGGAGCTGTTTCCTCATTAGGGGCTGCACATCCCTTACAAACGGTGAGGTGCCTTCTGTGGGGAGCTCTGCCGCGCCATTTCCGGTGTAATTAACAGCACACGTGGAGAGCACGCGGAATTAACATTCGCGTCTATTCTATAACATGTTTCTTAGTTCTAAAATTAGCGAACATGTAGTAGCTTTTTGCGAGGAACGTTCTTCATAAGAAAAAATAGTGTAGTCAATGTTGTCCAGTAATTATTTAGGCATTGTGTTAAAATGCAGTAGAAAAATTATAAGATGCGTAAATACAGTAGAAGACAATTGTAGGAGATGGCCTCAATAACAAATTATTAAAATATGGCGAAATTTTGACTAAAGGTGAGTTTTTACATTCGCAGTGCATGTGGGGAAAACGAAAATTTGCCTAGAAACTGCTACTTAATCAATTTTTCTGGAAGAAAATATAAAGCTTATTTGGACGAATAATAATATCATTGTACAGCTGTCAGCGAGTATGTCAAGATATTTGGGAAATCATGCACGCCAAAAATATGAGAAAATATAATATTGATTGCTATGGGCCACAAGAACCTAACAGAACGGCAGTAAATTTGTAATAAAAACGAAGAACTAAATAAGCTAGAATCAGATATTAACTAGATAATAAACTATAAAAGTTTGCAATCGTTCTCCTATTTCTTTCACTCTATAATATTTCTGTAATCTTACTAAATGCTGACCACCAGATTACAATATCCATTTTTTTAAACTAAACCGAATTGTCTAAAATTAAAATTTTTATTTGTAGAGGTAAAGAAAGATGCAGTCAGACGTAGATACAAAATAAAATCTTTGTGACAATAGTGTTACGTTTTCTTGCCCTGAAAAATAAATGTTCAGATGTTAAACACATTGGACCAAATTATTATGCGCATCAGTCATTAGACTTGAAGACTACTTCAACTAACTTACACTAACGACAACACACACACACACACTCACACGCATGGGCGAGAGAGGACTCGAATTTCCGGACGGACCACCCGGTCCGTAGCATGACGCCTTAGACCACGCGGCAATTCCGCGAGACTTGTACCAGAACATGTAAATAATGCATTGATTGTTATCACAAATAAGTTGAATAACTTTAAAGAATATTTTATAAGTGTAAGAGCGTCGTGTATAGTTAAAAATGTTATTAATACGAAAGCATACGCGGCATCACCTGTTTTGGTTTAATTCTTCTTTTGAAAAAAATTGTAGTATCAAGCTTCGTAATGCCGTCTACAGTGCATCCACAAGCAGTGTAAGTAAATGGACTAAGCCTTACGTAAATTTTGGAACGGGGACAATTAACAGTGGCAAAATGTACGACAGGATTCAGCAACACACTCTTGCCCTGGCGTCGTTAACCGTGGCTCCTAATTAGCGAAAGCCCTGTATTGACTGTAAAGGGTTGCGCATCCACTTAAAGTGTATATGGATTATGAAACACTGTTGCATCGTAAAATACCTTGTGTACACTTGCTAGCCTCATCCTGTGCGTCAGTCTTTTTGGGCCATGATTCAATGCACTGCAGTTTATCGCATGGTTAGGACAGGGGAAATCATTCCCACAATATTCAGAGCATCTTTAATACTATTATTGTTGTTAAGATGTTTGCATTTATTCTCGAAGTAATTCTTCATAAATATCTATGGATTCCTATGTAAAACTCTTATTAATGCTTTGTACTCCGCTGATTCATGTCACAACGTTTTCGGCGTGATTATGGCTGTACGATGCGCTAGATGGAGATAGAGACATGTGACACCCCTTTGAGAATCGTTAGGGCCTGCAATATCCCGAGATTCGGCAATGAGTGCCAGATTCAGACACTACATTTCAGAAAGGGCAACACAGTGGTCGACGTCTGGTGAACGAGGGCTGACGTATAAGCAACTGTGCCGGAAATAATTGCAGAAATCAGTGTGAGAAACGCAAAGAACCTACCCGTTAGGAAAGTGCGACACGCACTTTGTCGTTAATGGACTATGGAAGCACAAGACCGACTCGATTATATTAGACTACAGGAAAACCGTAGCGTTGTAAGACGATTTACGGGCAAGAGCGAATCTTTTGAGTATCAAGAAAGCCTGACATAGAATTTGTTGAACATTTATAGATTACTGTCTGTACCCGACATGCGTTTCAATAACAAGCGGACGAAGAAAGTATTTGATCTTTTTACGTATTTAAAGTGATGCTGGACACGCAATATTTTTCGTTTTTTCGATATTTTTTCTTCCGTCAGAAGGTATCTCGACGTATATACAAACCATGTGAGGGATATGAATATTACAACAGTACTGTTAGCGCATTGAACACGAAATCGAACTCTTTCAAAAATAAATAAATAAAAAACAAACAAACAAGAAATTCTATTGTTGTAAACTTAAGGAGGAACAAAAAATGTTCAAATGTTTGTAAATCTATCGGACCAAACTGCGTGGTCATCACTCCGTAGCTTACAAACTACTTAAACCTAGGTAAACTAACCTAAGGACAACACACACACCCATGCCCCAGGGAGGACTCGAACCTCCACGGCGAGCAACCGCGCTATCCGCAGCGAGACGCTTTAAACCGCTTGGCTACTCCACCGCGGCTAAGGAGGAACAAAAGATTTCGTACAGTGCTGAACAGACATCGACAGCGTTTGACAGGTTACCGTGAAAGTTGGCACATGCATACAGGTTGTACCAGATATCTTGCTCACACAAATTATCTCTATAACAACAGCAGCTATTGTAAAACGACTTTCACCGGTATCAATGTAAGGCTGGGATTCATGAATGTACATATTTTGAAACATTCTAAATCAAAAGCATATTTATTTTAACACAAACTTGAGTTTTATTAAATGAACACCCTATATTATTTCTTCAGCAATCTATAGCATGAAACATCACATAAGCAATGGCGGTGATTGCATCGCAATACGCCAATTACATCCCGAGATACTGCGAAGCGAAGTTGACGCTTGAAATACGCGAAACGCGCGGCTAGCGCATGTCCTGAGCAGCATGGGGCTCTCGTCCGAATCTCAGGACCTGCGCTAGCCTCGCGTTTCGCATACCGAGGGGCAAGCGGAGATGGACAGAGAGAGAAAGAGATAAGAGGCGGAAACTGACGTAAAGTGGAGGGAAGAAATGATGGACAGGTGACAGGATCAGGTGAACGGTCGAGAAGGTGAAAAGAGAGAGAGGGGAAGGGGGAGATGAAACAATGGAAAAATAAGATAAATATATGATGTAGGAAATAATATTTTAAATTACGTATACCGTCTTTTATAACAGAAGTAGGGCAGAATGAAGTGCGCAGCTGCACAGAGGCAGGGGGATGTACAGATTGGGGGAGGAAAAGGAAATTCGAGAAGCAGCAGAAATGAGGAGGGCGTAGAATGAGGGGGAGGAGAATAAGGACAAAGAGAGAAGGTGAAGATGATCTGAGAAGGGATGAAATAGGAGAGAGAGGGAAGGACAGGATGGGTCGAGAGGTGGGGTGGAGAATAGCGATGAGGAGATAAACAGAGAGAAGAGGGGAGATAGACTGAGAGAAGATTGATGTAAAAAATATCCGGGCAACGCTGAATACTAACCCTAGTATATATACCCGTATCCTTATATTTCAGTTCGCGGCCAAAACTATCGTCTGTAGACAAATGGGGATTATGCCTGGGAGTGGCCTTGCGTCTCGCATCGTGCACTAGGGTGGTTTGGTCGTGGTACGTTGCTAAGGGCGAGTGTGAGAGAAAAATAATCAGGGAAATATGAAGCAGTAAATAGTACCAGGAAAAGATATAGACTCGCTGAATTACGAACAAAGCCGCGCACTGAATCCTCGAGTCTTCCGTTGTGCACTCTAAGTTTGCTTGGTCATGGATGAAAGCTTACGGTTCGTCACTATTTCCAATTGTCACTTTGCGGTAGTAATCTTAGTACTACATACGCCCGAAAAGTTCCGGCTATCGCATGTCATACTGATCAGTTGTTACACTTAGATTTGGACAGATATAAATCAAATTAGTAATTATGAGTTACAAAGTTATACCGGTTAATCAAAAGTCAGTATAAATTTAAAAACTTAATAAATCACGGAATAATGTAGATGGAGAGGCAAAAATTGACACACATATGCTTGGAATGACATGGGGTTTTATTAGAACAAAAAAAGTCCGACAGATGGCGCTTCATCTGATCAGAAAAGCAATAATTACCATAACAAATTAAGACAAAGCAAAGCTGTCATACACTAACATATCAGTATGTAAATATGGGTCTTCTACAACAGGTGAAGTATGTGGTGGAGTCTTATTCCCAAGGAATATGTGCCTCTTTTAGTTCAGCATAGTGGACACATTTTCTTTGGTCCTTATTTCCACTTCCTTACTCTCTATTTTTTCAGTTCTTAGGAATTATTTAATATGATGGTGACCAGGTATTTTGGAATACAAGTCGGTATACCAAACACATTGATTTATTACCCAGTTAAGTCACACATCTATGAGCAGTATCTTACCTGATTGAAGACTCACTTTAAAAATATAAATCATTCACTGGACGGCATCATTATGGAGCCATTTGTAAAAGATATTCTTACTGTGAATTTACGAGCGTAAAGTAAGAAAATACATGTAATACAGGGTGTTCAGCGAAACAGTCACTGGTTTCAAAATTAAGTATCTCGAAAACAAAGATCGATAGACAAGTGCATCAATTGTGAAAGCTGTAAATCTCTTATAAAGAGCTGCTAACAGATAGCGGTGTAGGTAACGCAGCTTGTACAGTATCAGCGTGTATAACGAAACTCGTTAGTCGGACGCCGTCTTTGCGATTACATCACAATCCTTACGAAACTCCGACCGCCCAACACTCACCGCCCGTGGTGCGGAGCTAGTGTAAACGAAAAATAAAATTCTCACATCCAGCAGTCCTTCAACGGAAATTGAGTCACATGCCTCGCATATCGCCGTTTCAAGCACGTCCAGCTTCATGGAATTTTTCTATCAATGTACCCACAAAAAGTAGACGGAATCAGATCAGAAGAATGTGGAGGCCCATCCATCCCTGCGCCCTGTAACAATCCTACGTAGCGACCCTATTGCTGACGTACTGATCAAAAGCGAAATACCTGTTGGGTTGGTTTGTGTTGTCTGCGCTGTCTCTCATGAATCAATCGGTGGCTGGTCGATCTTCCAACGCTAAATTTGTGTCGACAAACTGTTCCAAAATATGAATGTATTGTTGCCTAGTGATTGTTTCTCTCATTTAAAAGGACTTTTCTGCATACTGCAGCCCTTTGGGAGAGTACAGTCATTTGGTTTGACACACTCATCGGTATTTTAAGTACCCCCAGCATCAGCAGTTTTCCTTATTCTCGTTCAGATGAAAGTGTGGTTCACCTGTGAATCAGATGCAGCCAACATCGAATCCTTTATTCTGAACCATTGTGGGACATTGGTTCGCAAATAAACCCACTGCCGCACTTCTCGTACAAGTATTGCTTTGTTGCATTGGATTTTTAATGGGAGGTGTAGGCTCTGTCTCAATATTTTCTGCGTGCTGGAACATTTCAAACCAGCCTCTTCCGGTAATATTCATACGCATTACCTCGAATTTTGCAGAATATTCCAAGTAACTTTGGGGACATTTGCAATAGTAATTACAGTTTGTCTAAGGTCAACATTCCCATCCAGATGATCTTCGACGCTGCCTGCCTGTTTGAATTTAGCGAAGAGCTTGCGAATTGTCTTCACTTCGGGTCTTTTTTACACGTTAAACCGTGTTTGAAGACTACGCTTTGTTGGCGCATTACTTTTTGTAATCTGTGGTATTCCAGTAGCAGAAAAACGCGTTGTTCGATTGAATATATGACGACCTGTGGCTGCGGTTACACTTGACGCTGCTTCACAGACAGCAGCGCCTGCGTTGGTGTACGCAACGACGAACCTGGGTGCACGAATTGCGGATAAATCCAGGTTCTGTTTACAGCATCATGATGGCCGCATCCGTGTTTGGCGACGTCGCGGTGAACGCACATTAGAAGAGTGTATTCGTCATTGCCATACTGGCTTATCACCCGGCGTGATGGTATGGGCTGCCATTGGTTATACGTCTCGGTCACCTCTTGTTCGCATCGACGACACTGTGAACAGTTGTCGTTACATTTGAGATGTGTTACGACCCGTGGCTATACCTTTCATTCGATCCCTGCGAAACCCTACATTTCAGCACGATAATGCACGACCGAATGTTGCAGGACCTGTACGGGCCTTTCTGGATACAGAAAATATTCGACTGCTGCCCTGTCCAGCACATTCTCCAGAACTCTCACCAATTGAAAACGTCTGGTCAATGGAGTCCGAGCAACTGGCCAGTCACTTCTCTTGATGAACTGTGGTGTCATGTTGAAGCTGCATGGGCATCTGTACCTGTACACGCCATCCAAGCTCTGTTGACTCAATGCCCAGACGTATCAAGGTCGTTATTACGGCCAGAGATGGTTGTTCTGCGTACTGATTTCACAGGATCTATGCACCCAAATTTCGTGAAGATATAATCACATGTCAGTTCTAGTATAATATATTTGTCCGATGAATACCCGTTTATCATCTGCATTTCTTCTTGGTGTAGCAATTTTAATGGTCAGTAGTGTATACTCTAACAGAATGGTAGTACAGTCAAAGAACTGGAATCATTTTATACCAAAGATAATGCAGTGAGCGCTCAGCAACGATCTATTCTCCTCCATAAGTAGGAAGTGAGTACCCAATTAGCAGTACACCGTAACTGTTACATGGGACTGACGGCTGGGTGAATATTGATTACCTCATTAATGATGTTGAGGCTATAGCTATAGAAGTAGCAAGGTTGACTGCGGGTATTAATCGATTGGAGCAATGGTAGGAAAGACTCAAAAATGAGGAAATGAAAGAAAAACTTGGATTGAACACCATATAGGAAGCATTTAGATCGAACAGGCTCAGATCTTTGGAGAAGCAATGTCACCTAAGAGCATCATAGGTCGGGTAGCAGAAGCTAATATGAATGAGGAAAGCCAGGAAGAAGTTACTTGAATTTTGTCAGGAATGACATTCAAGTAACAAGCTTAATATCAGACGTAACTAATGCCTTCTACGTAGTCTTATCCACGTCTAAAACTTTTGTTAAACGCTGTCAATCCAAGTGACAGAAAGAACTCGCTGAACAATCCATATTGTAGTTTCATCAATGGGAGATCAAGGAGGAATTTTATTTGGAGGTATATGATCCAAACTGTACGATGGAAAGCACACACATCCTCTGATGACGATGGCGATGACAGTTCCTTAGCGCGCCAAACGCATAAAAGAAAGAGGAAGTGGGTATCATGGGTTGGTCAAATTTTAGTCTGACAATTTAGAAGTCTGCAGCTTAATCATATATGTACGTCCTATAACATACAGCGATTGTATTTATTCTATTCACTGTCTGTGGTTACCGACGGTGACCCATCAAGTGATTGCTTTATTGCTTGCGCTTTCTGACTATAAGGCAATTCAAAACAAGAGGAAGAAACTTGAAACAGTTTTCACGGAGAGATCGAAAAACTTGAGTGGAGTGCGCTTACGCTCGAGACTCCGGTGGTTTGGCTGCGTCCAGAAGCGCCGATATCTCGTGCTCGTCTTGCCTGGGCTAGACACTCGCGCCAACGGCCGCTACAAGATCTGGCGGAATTCCAGTCACGTTACACGCCCGACCGAACCATTCACCGCTGCCACAGGAGCGTAACCCTCCCTCTCTCTCTCTCTCTCTCTCCCTCTGCCTCTATCGTCTCTCTGTCTCTCTCTCTCTCTCTCTCTCTCTCTCTCTCTCTCTCTCTCTCTCTCTTTGACACACACACACACGGACACACACACCCAAGCATAGCAAGAAAATAATAATAAAAAAGGAAACACTCTGTCACGGTAGATTCATCATTACAGGATTATGTTCTTTTCGCGGTCTTCAGCCAGAAAACTGGTTTCATGCAGCTCTTGACTCTACAATATCCTGTCCAAGCCTCTTTTTTTAATAACAATGGTATCACTTTCATTTGACTCTTGTAAAGAAAGAGCGAGCATGTGGAATAGTCTAGCAGTGTGAGGGGATTGAGGCGTTCCTAGTGAACAGAAAGCAAGTCATTCCTAACGAACTCTTCAGACGTTAAAGTGATCTCAGGTGTGCCGCAGGGAAGTGTTATAGAACCATGACTTTTCAAAATCTTTATCTAATATATGAAGCATAGTGTCCATATGTTTGTACGTGTAAGCTTCAATCCATGAGGACTGTCGCCGTAAGTGTAAGAATCACATACCATATATAGTTCACGAGATATGACGCCATAAACAATGAGATGCGCGAAAAACTGCTGCATTTTGCGACAATGCTGCTCATTTTCTTCTAAACCAGTGGACCGATTTCAACCAAATTTGGTACACACATTCTTTGCCGTGAGGTAATAATTGCTGCATTGTTAAGAATCACATACGGCACATGGTTCAAAAGATATTACGTCATAACCAACAGAAATCGCAAAAAATGGCATATAATGCGGCGAGACTTTCGAAATAAACTGCATGAGAATGACAGTACGTAGCGACGTTCAACAAACGTTAAACATAATTGCAAACCTTTATTAAACTTTTTCTCGCTGACAACCATAGTAAAATGATGATAGGAAAAAACTGTCTCGCTTACTACTTTTCTGCTATTTATGGTGTGAAACTACGGCAGGAAATTTTACAGACGGTATACATTCATATAGCTAAGTGTATCTTTTAAACTCTATCACAGTAGGACACGTCGCTCGTGAGATATGAGCACATAAACAGTAATGTTCATCTAAAACCACCCCGTCACGCACCAAGTTTTAATCTATTATTTCTTTAGCACTAATTGTATTCCCAAGAGATTTTACAGACATACAGCCCTTATAAAAACGAATATATTCCTGAAAAATGACAGGAGTAAATAAATAAATATCCGGGCAACGCCGGATTTTGAGCTAGTATATAATAACGCAGAGTCTCCATGTGTTTGTGTGTACGTATTGCACACCAATCTACATTTTGTTCCAATCTTTATGACATTTTGCACACGCAAGCTTCAATCTATGAGGACGGTTGCCGTAAGTTTAAGGATCAAGTACAACACATTGTAACGAGACATGACGTAATAAGTATTGTGATGCGCGGTAAACTACTGCATCAAACGACAATGCTACACATTTCCTCTTAATCCACTGGCCCTATTTTTATGAATTACAGTTTTCATTCTGCATTTTTGAAAGTTTTACGGTATGGAGGTGCATCCTTCCATCTTGTTTTTAAACTTAGTTCAACCTGTTCCTGTGATTGGCGCCGTCTCAGCATGTCTTCAAGGCGGCTGCTGCACTTGACGTTCGTCAGAAGCAACGCGCTATCATTGAATTCGTGTGCTGTGAAAACGAGACAGTAGGAAACATTCACAAGAGGACGAAAAAAGTGCATGGAGATGCTGCTGTCGATCACAGAACAGTTAGTCGGTGGGCAAGCAGGTTACGTGATGAAAGCGGGCACGGTAATATTGAGGATTGTCCTCGCAGCGGGTATGCAGGTCGTGGTTCCGAGATGGCGTAAGGCAGTTGAGAGAGATGGGGATTATTTGGAAAAATGAAACTATTGTTCCTAAAGGATGTATCTACACACTGTAAAACTTTGAAACATGTAGAATAAAAACTTTTTTTTTTTTTTTTTTTTTTTTTTTTTTTTTTTTTTTTTTTTTTTTTTGAGTGTTCCTCGTACAGGAACTCGTAGATAACATCAGACGTTCAGTGAAGATTTTTGCGGATTATGCTGCAATTGATAGAGAAGTCTTAACACTGGAAGAGCTTAGTGTAATGCTGGAGGATTTGCAGCGTATTGACACTTGGTGCAGGGAATGTCAATTAAGCCCCAACATAAACAAGTTCTGCATTTACATAGAGAGAAAGATAATTTATAATGTAACTGGGCAATAGCAAGACAAGCAATGGAATCAGTTACTTCCATTAAATATGTGGGAGTACACATAAGTGGTGATTTGAAATAGAACGACCAGATTACATCAATTTTGGGTACGCAGATAGATTCTTCGCAAGAAGCCTAAGGAAGTGTTCATTTGATTTGATTTGATTTTCTCAGGGAAGCCAAAACAGTCTTGGTCCAACCCGCCACTGCCCGCACATAAGTAAGTTTATTGTGCGGTATCGCTCCCTGTATATCTAGTAAAGCCAATAAATGCACTTGAACAGTGCAAGGAGTCCCTTTACCAGTTCTTTATTAGACACAATTTCTTCGGGTCTGATTATCCCAAATATTCTGTGCCTTTTACTCTCCAATCCAATGCATTCGAAGATTAGATGTGATGCAGTTTCATCACCGTCATCACAGATCCTACACATAGGGTCCTCTTCTGTTACTCCCATTGTATGAAGGTGTTTTTTGAAATTACCATGGCCTGTCAGTAATCCAACCATGAGTCTAATCTCTCTCCTGTTCAGGCCCAGGATTGCAGAGGTTCTTTTAAAACATGGCTTTGGCATCCAGAATGAAAACAGATTAAAATTGTGTGCCGGAACCGGGACTCGAACCTGGGACGTTTGCCTTTCGCGGGCAAGCGCACTACCGACTGTGCTATCCCGACACGACTCACGATGCCGCCTCACAACACAACTCTACTTCTACTAAGCCCGCGAAAGGCAAAGATCCCAGGTTCGAGTCCTGGTTCCGGCACACAATTTTAATCTGCCAGAAAGTTTCATATCAGCGCACACTACGCTGCAGAGTGAAAGTTTCATTCTGGAAACATCCACCATATCCTTTTTTCCGGGAGTGCTAGTCTTGCAAGTTTCGCAGGAGACCTTATGTGAAGTTTGGAAAGTAGGAGGCGAGGTACTGGCAGAAGTAGAGTTGTGAGGCAGCATCGTGAGTCGTGTCGGGATAGCACAGTCGGTAGTGCGCTTGCCCGCGAAAGGCAAAGGTCCCAGCTTCGAGTCCCGGTTCCGGCACACAATTTTAATCTGCCAGGAAGTTTCATGGCTTTGGCATCATTAACTTGCCATGTTTTTGTTGATAGACTTTGGTCCAATATTCTACGTGCTGTCTTCCAAGCCAGTTACGTAGCTACAATTTGATCATTGCCTTCGTGATTGTCAGGACAGGTTCCGGTCCAATAAATGGAGTCTCTGCCCCTATCCCTCAGGAAGTGTAGTTCCTCGAGAGAGTGAGTATGGTGCTGAATTATCGATCCGCGCCAGATAAGGATTAATAGAAGATGTAGGAGAGATCCTACGGAGAGCATCACGGTTAGTTATGGGCTCAATTAGTAATCACGAGGGCATCAGAGATGATTGGGTAACTGCATTGGGCCGCGTTGGAGTAGCCGAGCGGTCTAAAGCGTCTCGCTGCGGTGCGCGCTGTTGCTCGCCGTGGAGGTTCGAGTCCTCCCTGGGGCATGGGTGTGTGTGTTTGTCCTTAGGTCAGTTGACCTAAGTTTAAGTAGTTTGTAAACTACGGACTGATGACCACGCAGTTTGGTCCGATAGAATTACAAACATTTGAACATTGTTTGATATATGAATACGAGCCTCACACAGGTAGGTTTGTGAGACAACGCGCAGGACACCTGAGTCAGCGCGCTATTTGACTCTGAAGGCTGCAATATTCGTCATATACTATTCTTCCGCTGCCGTTACACGCAGCGCGAAGAGAAATATTGCTCTGGTGCTGCAGTCGCTCTCAGCACACATGAGTCGCCAGGCCTGACGTCACGTCTGCACATGTGCACTCGCGAACAGACGACTGCGCCGCCTCTCAGCGCACGTACCAGCGTGGCTGAATCCCACTTCAGCACACGGAGCTGGTTTCCAGATATCGCGGCGACAGCGCTTCAAAATGCGTTTTCATCCTTATTACTAGCATTCTAAAGCGCATTGAAAGGGAACTGGCATAATTTTATTGTGATATCTGGCTCGTATTCCAAGATAAAGGATGTAATTTTACAGCGATTTCTCACTTGCATTCGAAGAGAAATGTTACAATTTTAGTAATATATTTACAGTGTGCTGCAGCACATTAGCACATTATCACCAGCCGCCATTGGTTATGCGCTCATTTAGTAATCGCGAGGGCATCAGAGATGATTAGGAAAGAAAGAATGGGGCCCCTCCACGCCCACATCAACGTGGTGACCATCACAAAAGTTCTACTGTCATCCCCGTAATTTGGTTAGTTTGCTAAGATGGATCACGGTATGTGGGAACCGTAATGTTATCCGTGCGTGTGGGCACGATCACCCATTAATACGGTGCATCTGGAGATAGAATTGGTCGATAGGTATAATAATGGTAAAGGTATGTAAGGGCAGAGGAAAAAAAGTGCCAAGACAAGAGCCAAGGGAAAAAACCCTCTGCGACATTGGGGTAGGTTTTAAGGGCAGTAGCGGTATACTATCTGCAACAGATCATGCAATGTTTGGTAATATTAGTAAATGGTATATCTCAGTACCGTTAACTTTGCTAGGATAGTTATAAAGAATCAGCCAGGTTGATGCGAAGTTCTGCTGCAGCTGAGCTCCTGTGAAGTCTCCTGAGTCGGCTGCGGCAGAATACCTGTGAACATCGGCTGCGGCAGAATACCTATAACAAACCCAAGTTTGTCATGGTAGTTAGACAGTTCGGTCATAGAACTGGCTAAGTGTGTGGGACTGTATAGGTTTGTGTTTAGTGCGCAGAATATAGTTTCCCTGCCTTGCCTGTAGGTCGGCTGTGAGCTCAGCTGGCATTGCCAGTCAGTTTGCTGTTCTGCAGGGGTTTGCCATATTCATCGTGTTTGCGAGTTGGTGGTCCCTATGACCGTAGGTGGTTATGATTAGGGAACTCCATATGCAGACGTTGCAAGAGGACCTGACTGCTTAGTAGCGAGAAGAGCGACGCGCGAGGCCCTGTGCGTGGTGACGTCACTGGTGCTAAGAGCGGCGAGAACAGACGACTGCTGCTCCACAGCAGCTGCGGGAAGTCGAGGCAGCCGCGGGCGAGACACACAGCGGCGGCTGCGGAGATTAGGCGGAAGGCGCAGCGCTCTTCACAGACGCGCGCAGCCATTGTAATTAAGTGGCACTTAGAAAAGTCATTAAGAGCCGCGCCGCGAGATTGCGCCGCGAGCAGACTGCGGCGGCGGAAATCATATGTATGCAGATGTGTAGGGCAGGTGAGTTCTGCGGCGCTCTTAATAAGAATGCTGATGAGTGGCACCGCCGCAATACCGCCGCCTGACCCGGCGCGCCGGCGCGCTTATATTTAGGTCCCCGCAGGTATTTTGAGAGCGCGGGCGGCTCTGAGGCCGCCGCGCCGTCAGACGAGAGAAACGCCCGCGACCTGCAACGCGGCCGAGGCGCGCTCTACATATTTCATTTCTCTCTGGTGGCGGGCCCACTCCTGCGGCGCCTTTCGCGTCTCCGAGCTTATTCTTCCGCGCAGTATGAAGAATCTCTTCAGTCGTCATCAATAAGTTCGCTACCTGCACGGAGGACAATTATGAACAACATGCTAAACGACCAAATATCCTTGAGGAAATTAAGAAGCAGTCTTCCATAGGGGTCAAATCTTGCACCACTCCTCTTTCGCTTGCACAGGATGATCATCTACGTCTACATCTACATGTACATGTGATACTGTGCCACTCACATTTAAGTGCTTGGCAGACGGTTCATCGAACCACCTTTATACTAATCATCTCCCATTCCAATTCTCGAATACCCCGCGGGAAGAAAGACCGCCTGAATCTCTCCGTTCGAGCTCTGATATCTCGTATTTTATTCTGATGGTCATTTCTACCTATGTAAGTGGGAGTCAACAATATATTTTTGCATTCGGAGGAGAATGTTGGAGATTGGAGTTTCGTAAGTTGCCCACGCCGCAGAGATAAGCGCAGTTTTTGTAATGATTCCCATACCAGTTCCTGTATCATTTCCGTAACGCTGTCTCCCCACGACGTTATCTACGTGGGCTTTCCACTTTGTCTGAAGTAATAGTAGTTCCTAGGTATTTTACGGCCTTCACATTTGATTGATTTGCTAGTTCATAAGTAGTTTGTAAGTTTAGGGACTGATGACCCTGTAGTTAAGACCCAAAAGCTATACAAATATTTACATTTTTTTTTTTTTTTTTTTTTTTTTGAGAATGTTGGCGATTGGAGTTTCGTAAGTAGACCACGCTGCAGCGATAAGCGCCGTTGTTGTAATGATTCCCATCCCAGATCCTGTATCATTTCCGTAACGCTGTCTCCCCTGTATCGTGACAATACGAAACGAGCTGCCCTTCTCTGGACTATTTCGATATCCTCCGTCAAACCCACCTGATAAGGATCCCACACTGGGCAGCAATACTCCAAAAATGGACGGACAAGCGCAGTGTTTGCAGTTTCTTTTGTAGTTCTCTTGCATCTTTTAAGGGTTCTGTCAATAAGATGCAGTCTCTGGTTCGCCTTTCCCATGACACTATCTACGTGTTCTTTCCAGTTTAAGTATGAAGTAATAGTAATTCCTAGCTATTTTGTTGAGTTCACGGCCTTCACTTTTGATTGACTTGTCTTGTAAACAAAGTTTAACGGATTTCTTTTCGTACTTATGTGGACGACTTCATCGACGACTTCACACTTCTCATTATTTAGAGTCAATTGCCAATTTTACATCATATTGATTTCTTATTAAGATCGTTCTGCAGTTGGTTTTGATCTTCAGATGATTTTACTAGACTGTAAATGACGGCGTCATCTGCAAACAACCTAAGAGAGCTACTTAGATTTTCCCCTAAATCGTTTATGTAAATAGGGAACTGCAGAGGACCAATAACACTACACTGTGTAACGCCCGATATCACTTCTGTTTTAGTCGATTCATTACCATCGATTACTACGAACTGTGTCCTCTTTGACAGAAAAGCCTCTATCCAATCGCAAATTTGGGGCGATTCACCATAATCAAGCAATTTGATTAAAAGCCGTTTGTGAGGTACCCCGTTTGCGAACCCTTGTCAATAGCGCCCATCTTATTTGAATATCCACGAAGAGACAGAGTCAATGTAGAGGTAGGCAGGTAAAAATTGACGCAAATGCATAAGATGTCATAGTGTTTCACTGCAACAGAAATCGACTACATTGATAGGCTAGCAGTTAGCACTGAAAAGCTGAAATTCAATGATATTACATGACACCCACGTTTAGAAACAACTTCAGTGCGAGAGGGAGTAAGATGCGGCAACAATCGTACCATGTTAAATTTACCCCAAAAATGCACTCTCACTGATGCATTACAATCAATAACTCCTAAGCACGGGTGACTCTCTCTACATTCATTTTTTATTATTATTATTATTATTATTATTTTTTACTAGAGTTGCATCCATATTTTTAGTGTCTTTTGTGGCTATATTTTGCTTCCCCGCCTTAGTTTGTGACGAATCTCAGCTTGTACAGAAGAAGGAAAAGCTTAATGTTTATCGCCCCGTCGACAGCGTGGTCATTAGAGGTGGAGGTTACGCTCGGTCTGTTTGGGTAAGGATGGGGAAGGATATCGGCTGTGCCCTTTAGAAAGGAACCATTCAGGCATTTGCCTGGATTAGGGAAACCACGGAAAACGTAAATGTGGATTGCCGGCGGTGCATTTCAACCACCTTCTTCCCGAATACGAGTCCAGTCTGTTACCACTGCAGCCGCGGCGGAGTGGCCGAGCGCATTGCGGCGCTATGCTCCGATGCGCGAGGCCGTTCCCCGTCTGGGGTTCGAATCCTCCCTCTGGCATGGATGTTTGTGTTGTTTTTAGTGAAAGGTAGTTCATAAGTAGTTTGTAAGTTTAGGGACTGATCACCCTACTGTTAAGTCCCATAAGCTTAACAAATATTTGAAATTTTTGTTACCACTGCACCACCTAATGTTTGTAAAGCTTATGGGACTTAATTGCGCGGTCTTCAGTCCCTAAACTTACAAACTACTTATGAAGTACCTTATACTAAAGACAGAACAAACATCCATGCCCGAGGGGAGATTCGAACCCCCGACGGGGAACGACCTCGCGCATCGTAGCATAGCGCCTCAATACGCTCTGCCGTGGCCTGCGCCACCTCTCTCGGTGTATACTGAAGAACAACAAATAACCAGCTATTTGGTAAACTAGCCAGTAGCTTCAAGTAAATTTGAAAACATTGTATGCCATAGGGGTCAGTTCTTGCTCCACATGTCTGGGGCTTGGATAGGGTGATCCAAACGTGCATCAGCATTTGAATATGCACTAAGGCATGGAACATTGGAGGTAAAGAGATAAAAAGTGACACACGTACAATTTCGGTGAAAATCACTTTGGTTTTGGGTGAAATGTTGGTACACAGGAGACAATACAGACGTGACGTGTAGTTGGGTGTTTCTACCGGCCCCCCAGTGCTGCTGTAGCAGTTTTAGAATCATTCAAGGAAAGTCTACACCAGGTAGTGCATAGGTATCCGGGCCATGTAATATTAGTCGGAGGTGACTTCAACCTTAATAGTATAGATTGGGACCTCGCTAGTTACATTTCAGGCGGTACAGACAAGCAGTCTTGCGAGCTACTTTTGGACACATTCTCCGAAAACTGTCTTGAGCAGTTAAACCGGCAACCCACGCGCAATGGAAATAATCTAGACCTTATAGCCACAAACAGGCCTGACCTTATTAACGATGTCTGTGTAGAGACAGGAATTAGTGATCACGATATCGTCATAGCGTCGATGGTGACCAAAGTTCATAAACCAGTCAAGAAGGCTAGGAGCGTGTTTTTGTTGGGAAAAGCCGACAAGCAAATGTTACGATCGCACTTAGAAAATGAATGGGCATCGTTTAATTCTGGGACTATGGATGTAGAGGAATTGTGGACTAAATTTAAATGCATTGTTAATGAAGGGTTAGAGAAATATGTGCCAGTAAAGACGATTAAGGATGAAAAAGATCCACCGTGGTATAATAATAATGTTAGAAAGCTGCTGAGAAAGCAAAGGCTGTTGCACTCTCGATTCAAAAAAGAACTCTCAAATGATGACAGGCAAAAGTTAGTAGAGATTCGTGCGTCTATAAAAAGATCGATGCGTGAAGCATACAATAATTATCACAGCCATACCTTAGCAAAAGATCTTTCCGAGAACCCGAAAAAATTCTGGTCCTATCTAAAATCGATAAGCGGGTCAAAGCCCACTGTCCAGTCACTAGTTGATCATTCCGGGGCAGTAATAGAAGAAAGCAAACGGAAAGCTGAAGTTCTAAATTTAACCTTTAAGAAATCTTTCACGCAGGAGGACCGCACAAATATACCATCATTTGATCAACGTACTAATTCCGAAATGGGGGACATAGCAATAGGTATTCCCGGTGTAGAGAAGCAGCTGAGAGAGCTAAATACGAAAAAGTCTGCTGGTCCGGATGGTATACCAGTTCGGTTTTACAAAGACTATTCTGCGGCATTGGCCCCCTACTTAGCTTGCATTTATAGCGAATCTTTAATTCAGCGCAAAGTTCCTAGTGATTGGAAAAAAGCGCAGGTGACTCCCGTGTATAAGAAAGGAAAGAGAACTGACCCATACAATTACAGGCCAATATCGTTGACATCGGTTTCATGTAGAATTTTGGAGCATATTCTCAGTTCGAATATAGTAAATTTCCTTGAAACGGAAAAGCTTCTTTCCATGAATCAGCACGGGTTTAGGAAACATCGTTCATGTGAAACTCAGCTTGCCCTTTTCTCACATGACATCTTGCGAGCCATGGACGAAGGGCAACAGGCGGATTGTGTTTTTCTCGACTTCAAAAAGGCGTTCGACACGGTGCCACACTGCAGACTGCTAACGAAGATACGAGCTTATGGAATAGGTTCACAGATTTGTGACTGGCTGGAAGACTTCCTAAGTAATAGAACGCAGTACGTTGTTCTCGACGGCGAGTGTTCATCAGAGACGAGTGTATCGTCAGGCGTGCCCCAGGGGAGTGTGATAGGACCGCTATTATTTTCTATCTATATAAATGATCTGATGGACAGAGTAAGTTGTAATTTGCGGCTGTTTGCTGATGATGCTGTGGTGTATGGGAGGGTGTCGTCTGTAACTGACTGTAATAGCATACAGGTTGACTTAGACAAAATTTCTAGTTGGTGCGAAGAATGGCAGCTAGCTCTCAATGTAGAAAAATGTAAGGTGATGCGCATGAGTAGAAAAAACAGTCCTATAATGTTCGAATACAGCATCAGTAGTGAGCTTCTTGATGCGGTCGCGTAACGGTAGGCGTAACATTGCAGAGCGATATGAAATGGAACGAGCATGTAAGGACAGTTGTGAGTAAGGCAGACAGCCGACTTCGGTTTATTGGGAGAATTTTGGGAAGATGTACTTCACCTGTAAAGGAGATCGCGTATAAAACGCTTGTACGACCACGTCTTGAGTATTGCTCAAGTATTTGGGACCCGCAGCAGATCGGTTTGAAGGAAGACATAGAGGCGGTTCAGAGGCGAGCAGCTAGATTTGTTACCGGTAGGTTCGACCAATGCGCGAGTGTCACGGAAATGCTCCGGCAACTCAATTGGGGATCGCTGGAAGAAAGACGACGTTCTTTTCGTGAATTTCTGTTAAGTAAATTTAGAGGGCCGGAATTTGAAGCTGAGTGTAGTACGATCTTGCTGCCGCCTACTTACATTTCGCGTAAAGATCACAAAGACAAGATAAGAGAAATTAGGGCTCGTACGGAGGCATATAGGCATTCTTTTTTTCCTCGTTCAATTTGGGAGTGGAATAGGAAAGAAAATGCCTAGTAGTGGTACAGTGTACCCTCCGCCACGCACCTTACGGTGAATTGCGGAGTATGTATGTAGATGTAGATGTAGATGAAGTTAAACTTACATTTAGCGCTTTTGTATATCTGGAGCAATCTGTAAACAATTTTAACTGGATTACATTCTTTCAATTTGTGAGGGCACCAGCGGTAAAATGTAGGGAGCGAAAAGTAATATACAAGTTTTACTATTAGCTTTAAGCAGTTACACGAATCGAAGAGCAAGAGAACGACAAAGTGTTTTGGACGTGCATAATACAGGGTTGTAGCCTTTCCGCAATGTTACTGTATCTGCCATTGTAGAACTGCCAGAGACAGCCCAGGATATGGAATACGATTGAACAGAACTGAGGTCTCGAAAGAAGGTAATAAGTTCAATATTAACAACAGTAAAACATAATGGAATGTAGTCCAATAAAATCGAGCGATGATGGAGAAAGTAGATAACGAGGCAATAAAACTAGAAGATGAGATTCTTTATTTGGGTAGCAAAGTAACGTCTGGTAGGCGCTACACGGAAGATATAAAACCAATAATGGCTATGGGAAGTAAAGAATTTCTAAAGAATAGAAATTTGTTGACAACCAGTTTTAACTTAAATGTTAGAAAGTCTTTCCTGAAATCATTGTACGGGAGTGAAAGGTAGATGATATTTAGTACAGAGAGAAAAAGGCTTCTGAAATCTGGAGATTCAGGAAAATGCTCAAGATTAGGTAGGTATCTCTTAAGGAAGTATTAAAGAGAGTTAAAGAGGTTTATAGCATATCTTGACTAAGAGAAGGGATCGATTCTTATGAAAGATTCTGATACCTCTACGGATCCTCAGAGTAACAAGAAAGGGAACTGCGAGGAGTACAAACTGCAGACGGAGACCGACAGACGTATACAGTAATCGGGCTCAAAGCGATGTAGGTTACTGTTCCTATTCGGAGATGAATATTCTTACTCAGGTTCTTACTGTTGCCCCACTCATCAACGGCTATTCGGCGTAGATGTGTCACATTGGTTGGTGCGTGCTCTCGTCCAAAAACCACCGTTTTCAATGTACGGCAGGTATTTTAGAAAGTCTTCATACCTACTGGCCATTCTGTGTCTTGCGATGACATTATCAGGAAGACGTGCACAATGAGCGCGAGAACTGTAGAGAAAGACAATCAGTCATCGAAATGCTGCCTATATGCTTGCACTAAATGTCGGAGGAGGTCATCCCTCTACCATAAGGCTGTCTGGTTGCCTTCGACGGCCACCAGTACGGTGCGTAGCCTCAAGTAAGTCTACCCAAAACGATCAGGAAACAACAACATTGCTTACCTCGCTGGGCGGCGTGTCTAACACGTTTAGGTTGACTAGGCACCCTCCGACTGGCACCCGTTGCCAATTTTGACGATTCAATTAAGCGTGGTTTTGGACCGATCTGTAACGCGCTGCATGATGTCCAGGTGTCAGAGCTGGGTCTCACCATTGCGTCCGATGTAAATTTGCATGTCATGCAGCCTGTTACGTAAAGTCTGAGTCGAAAAACGATAATCTGTGGCTGCCCGAAAATCATTATTCAGCATCGTGCCGTACCCCTCAGATTTTCAACGAGCTGTGTAATTCGGTAAGTAGAGCTCATCAGTTACTACGGTAGCCTTTTGGAGGTGAAGGAGGCTAGTCATTGACAGCTCAGAGATGATCTCCGCATCTGAACCGCATCGTTTTCGGTTCACTCCAAGATGTCCTGATGAGAGTCCTTCCTGACAGAAAGCAAGACTGCGATTACGACCAAATTTCGGACTTAACATTTCAGGCACGCCAGAACTACCGTCATAACAAGCAGAGTACTTTGTTTCTGGTGTTATGAATGGAACTGATCTACCGTCTTACGCACTACGTCACTTTGCAATGCCTATGTGTCGTTTACATTTCTGTGCCGACTGTGTGGCGCATATGCACAATCTAAATGTTCAAATGTTTCTGAAGCTTGTGGGACTTAACTGCTGGGTCATAAGTCCCTAAACTTACAAACTACTTATGAACTACGTTACACACTAAAGAAAGCACAAACATCCATGCCCGATAGGGGATACGAACCCGACGGGGAACGGCCTCCCGCATCGCAGCATAGCGCCTCAATGAACTCTGCCGCTCCGCCGCGGCCGCACAATGTAAGAAACTGTGTTCTTCATGCTAGATACAGACTCAACGTCAGTGCTCTGGAGACCTGGAGACCAAGGTGGTGTAACACTTTATATGTATCAATTATTCATCGGTCGAATTCAGAAACGTGCTCGAAAGGCATTCGTTGTTTTCTGAGAGCAATACTGAGACTGTTAACGCAAAAAATCCACATTAAGGAAGATTTCCATTACGTGACGAGACGTTAATGATGTTCTCCTGCCTCGCCATAGATCGGTGCTGCAAATTTCTTCCGTTTTGGAGGCTTCCTTCAGGAGGTGTGATATTGGGTAGCCAGCATAGAACTAGTTTATTTAATTTAAATACATACTTATAGTTTTCAAATATCTGCCTCAGTGCTTCTGCCTCTGATTCTTTGAATGTGAAATAGGCAAAATTATGTGATAACGTCAAAACAGGTTATATTACGTGGTATATAATTAGCGGTTTCGGTTTTAATTAAACATGAAACGCGTAAGTACAACTTTGTTTTCAACTAGGAAGTCGGGATAAGAATAGGTTATAACGTAGAGATCCGCGGTCTATTCATAACGTTCAGATGCCATAGTTGTGGTGTCGCACAAGTATGAAGTGCGCGCCACGTATTTTCGCCGCGCGCCGCCATGCACGCACGGCGCGGCGTTCTTATGACGTCAGCCACGAGCGCCCTCTGCTACAACTCCGCTCGTGGCCACCACTGACCAGCATCGTTCACTTGGGACTGAGATAGGAACCAGTTAATACTGGGAATCAGAGAGGCACCAGTTAAGACTTGGCTATCGGATAGGCACTAGGAATCATCAGTAGGCACGCCTCTATCTAATCCATGTATCAGCATTCTGCAGTCAAGAACTATGTAAAAGTTAAGTACTACTAAGTCTCTATGAAATATATATCTCGTTCTAATTTACTCTAGTGTTTCTAGTTTCTGCTGTCCCACTGGCTGGTCACCTCCGTACCTGCACACGCGTGCATCCTACTTCTTGTGTCGGTCTCTCTCTACTCGGCCACCGACACCCACGACAACCGGCGGAAACGAGACACAAAAGTGGCGACGAGGATGGGATACAAAAGTGGCAACTAGGATGGGATACAAAAATAGTTGTCCGAAAATCGTACTCCTGTTTTTAACGGTGTCCCATTAAGTCAAACTTACAGACTTCTGCTGTATTATCGCAGCCGTTTTGTCACGAGTCCAGGTTCAGCAGTATGTCCATGGGCACGCTTCACGAAACACTTGCTCGACATCTTTATCGACCCGAGAATCCAGGCCCCCAGTGCTTGGTGACCGTTGATGTCTATCGGTGGGAGTCAGTAAGAGGCAGCCGTCACGCATGCGCGCTGCACACCCCACGCCGTCGGCACCTGTCGGCTATTATTGCTTGCCTACCCGACGCTGCGAAGCCGGCAGCGAGAACAAAAAAGGAAAAGCGAATAAAAGACGACCTTTGGCCGGCGGCTAAATCACAGGGAGGAGAAATGCGGGGCGAGAAAAGAACGGAGCAGAATGTTCTGTAATTTGCGGCCTGCCGTGGCGTAGTGTGGCGTGAGTCGACGCAAGTGCCGGCGGGAGGAAATCCGTGGACTCGGCCGGTCATTAGCGGTTGTTTTTACGCGTGCCGCGCCGTCGCAGTGGCCCGGAATTAATCGGCGACGCTATCGCCATCCACCGCGACGCAATAATTCCCGTCAGCTGCCGTTCTGAATTCGCTGCGCGGCGCGCCGGATACCGAGAGGCAACGTCACTCGGAGCAAAGGGTGGACGGAACTTCATGAAACTCACCTAGATTGCTACTCCTGAGCCGGTATTCAACTTTGATGTGTTGCAAGATCTCTTCCATTGGAAAGGCAAATAACGTTCAGAAAAAGCACACGTCTGCGTCGGAAAATTGGAAGGTGAAACAGAAAGACGTAATTTTCCATATGCAGGTAAGGCGACAAATGTGTTCCAGTAACGTCGTTACTAGTAACAATCACTTTTTTTCCCCAAAGCTAACTATGAAAACCGGCATTATATGGATGTATGTCTGTCTGTCTGTTGCACAACCATTTCAACCAAATTTGGTACACACATTGCCGGCCCCGGTGGCCGAGGGGACGGCGGCGCGTTCCAGTAACGTCTTTACTAGTAACAGTTATTTTTTGTACAAAGGTAACGATGAAAACTGGCGTTATATGGATGTATGTCTGTCTGTTCCACAATTCATCTTAAACAATTGAATTCAGTTCAACCAAATTTGGTACACACATTGTGAGCCCCGGTGGTAGAGGGGACTGCGGCGCGTTAGTCACGGCCTGCACGGCCACTAGGGTCGGTAGTTCGAATCCCCCCTCGGACATGGATGTTTGTGGCGTCCTTAGTGTGAGCTACTTCATAAGTAATTTGTAAGTCTAGGGACTGATGACCCCGTAGTTAAATCTCATAAGCTATACAAACATTTGAACATTGTTTGGTACACACATTCATTACCTCCAGGTAACAAACACTTTGAGTGTATGACCATAGTACGACACATAACTCAGGACATATGATATCACAAACTATGAAATGCGTGGAAAACAGTCACTTCATGCGACAATGTTGCACATCTCCTCGTTATAACAATTGGCCGATTTAAACCAGACGTATTACACACGTTCTTAGCCATCATGAAAAGAATAACTGTGAGGTTAAGAACCACATAACACATCAGAAGGTATGACGTCATAAATAGTCACAAACAACTGCCGCTTCGTACGATTACCGTTACTCCATCTACCATTTAGGAATGAGAACACTTAGCCACTTGTAACTAACTTTACACAAATTTCAAACTTTCGATGTAAACTCCAGCAAAAGCATGAAAACAGAGAAGGTCATCACTTATTACCTTTCTGCTGTCCTTGCAGTATAATAACAATTATAATTTCAATTTTCTGTGACTCAAGACTCAAGACTTTCAACTAGACGTCACTTTAGCGACTTTCTTTCCCCTGATATATCACAGTATTACAACCGAATGTACCTAGCAAGTTATGTCATAGTACGTTATAACTGGACTTAAAATTAATCGGTGACGCTATCGCCATCCACCGTGCCGCAAAAATTACCGTCACCTGCCGTTCTGAATTCGTTGCGCGGCGCGCCGGATACCTAGAAGCAAAGTCACTCGGAGCAAAGGGTGGACGGGACTTCATGAAACTCACCAAGATTGCTACTCCTGAGTCGGTATTCAGCTTTTATGTGTTGCACGATCTCTTCCATTGGAAAGGCAAATAACGTTCAGAAAAAGCACACGTCTGCATCGTAAAATTGGAAGGTGAAACAGAAAGACGTAATTTTCTATACTCAGGTAAGGTCACAAACGCGTTACTTGTAACGTCGTTACTAGTAACAGTTATTTTTCAAAGCTAACGATGAAAACTGCCATTATATGGATGTATGACTGTCTGTTGCACAATTCCACTTAAACTATTGAATCCATTTCAACCAAATTTGGTACACACATTGCCGGCCCCAGTAGCTGAGGGGACTGCGGCGCGTCAGTCACGGTCTGCACGGCCACTACGGTTGGGGGTTCGAATCCCCCCTCGGGCATGGATGTTTGTGCCGTCCTTAGTGTTAGCTAGTTCATAAGTAGTTTGTAAGTTTAGGGATTGATGACTCCGTAGTTAAGTCCCATAAGCTATACAAACATTTGAACATTTTTTGGTGCACACATTCATTACCTCCACGTAACAAACACCTTGAGTTTACGAACATAGTACCATACATAACTCAGAACTTATGATATCACAAACTATGAAATGCGTGGAAAACTGTCACGTCATGCGTCATTGTTGCACATCTTCTCCTTATAACAGTGGGCCGATTTAAACAAGACGTATTACACACGTTCTTAGCCATCATGAAAAGAATAACTGTGAGGTTAAGAACCATATAACACATCATCCAGCAGGTATGATGTCATAAATAGATTCACAAACAACTGCCACATCATACGATTACCGATACTCCATCTACCATTTTGGAATGAGAACACTTAGCCACTTGTAATTATCTTTACACATAATTTCAAATTTTCGATGAAAACCCCAGAAAAATCATGAAACGGAGGTCATCGCTTATTACTTTTTCACTGTCCTTGCAGTATAATAACAATTATAATTTCAATTTTCTGTGACTCGAGACTCAACCAGACGTCACTTTAACGACTTCCCTTTCCGTGACATACCACGGTATTATAACCGAATGTAAGTTATGTCATAGTACGTTATAACTGGACTTAGCTGCTATTGTCAGCGACCGTTACAACGTCAAAGAATAAATATGCAGCCCTCGGTCGCATAAATCTGTATCCATAAATGTGAATGTCTGTTCGATGTACGTTTATCACTTCTGAAGCACAATACATAAAGAGCTAAAAATTTGTACTCTTACTAATGTCTACCTGGGGAAGGCTTTAGGCACGGTTTTATGGCGTCCGGATAGCTATTTATATATATTAATGTGAATGTCTGTTCGGTGTACGCTTATCACGCCTGAACGACAAGACGCAGAGACTTAAATGTTTGTACAGTTACTAATTTATAGCTGAGGAAGGCTTTAGGTACGGTTTTATAGCGATCTGATACATATTTAGCAATTTGAAGAATATAATGCGAAATGCAGAACAATAATGATTCTTTGAAAATTGTATTTACACTTTGAAAATGGTTTTATTGGTTGCATTGTTGCTTGAGAGTTGATAATGATAAAAGGTTGGAGTATATTTGGATGGAAAGTTATCGGTGTATATAAAATTCTACGTATGTGTTTGTTAATATTTCGTTCTGCAGTGAAAACTACAGAACGAAAACGAGTGGTGTGTGTAATTGTTGTCCGAAGTCTCCCGTTGTACACCATAGCAGTTGCATGCCGACATCTATAAGGGGGTGGAAGATATGTTGGTTGAAAGTCGTCAAATTATTAAAAAATTGGGACTGAAGGCCAGCGATGACGTTTGCGACTCTATAGCAAAGAGGTTAGAATCGAGGGAGATGGCATTATCTACGCCTAGAACATACGTCAGTTGAAGCCTGTCCGCCATCTTGGTCAGTTTTGGAATGTTATTTCTCCGTTAATACTATGCGCTATGACGACCCTCTTACTGTTAATGCATTGAACTAACAGTCACTGAAAAGTATGTACTTCCAAACAATATATTTTCTTGAATAAATAGTAATAAATTTTCATCATAATACATTTGAAAACCTAATTTTAAAGGCTAATTTCCACTCTTTTAACACGTTGTACATCACGGCAAAACCGGCAACCCTGCAATAGGAACCCTTCTCCAAAACTTTGCAAAATGGCGTTGGCAGGCTTCACTTTTTCAGCGTAAGGGTGTCTCCTGAATTCTAACCTCCTTGCTCTATAGCAAGGAGATTACGTACAGCGAAACGTGATGCCACAGACCATATCTTTGCTCTATGCGTGCTACAATGTCTTCAGCTCTTTCTCTGTAAGGATAAGTATACGAATAAGAAAAAGTAAGAATAAATAAATAAAGCAGTAAAAAAGAAATTTCTTTTAATACATCTCTTTACAAAAAAAAAAAAAAAAAAAAAAAAAAAAAAAAAAAAAAAAAAAATCTATTTGACGTTTCGAGCATTGCATCAAGTGATCCATCTGTGACATTATTGCAATCAATATTGTTGAATTTTGTGATTGGTTTCTTGGAAAGAAGTACATTTTCACGTGTGATTTCTTATTTCTTATATATTCTCTGATAAATGTAACATGTTTTTAGAAAAGGACAGAGAGAGAGAGAGAGACAGTGGATAGGAAAAGTACTAACTCAAGGTTCGAATAAACAAATAAGTACCCGAGCAACGCCGGGTTTTCAGCTAGTTTTGTATATGCAGGTAAGGCGACAACGCGATACCAGTAACGTCGTTACTAGTAACAGTTATTTTTTCAAAGCTAACGATGAAAACCGGCATTATATGGATGTATGTATGTCTGTTCCACAATTCCACTTCAACTATTGAACCCATTTCAACCAAATTTGGTACACACATTCATTGTACGACAATTGTACGACACATAACTCAGGACATATGATATCAGAAACTATGAAGTGCGTGGAAAACTGTCACGTCATGCGACAATGTTGCACATCTCCTCCTTATCACAAGTGGCCGATTTAAACCAGACGTATTACACACGTTATTAGCCATCATGAAAAGAATACATGTGAGGTTAAGAACCACATAACACATCGTACAGCAGGTATGACGTCATGAATAACAACTGCCGCATCATACGATTACCGATACTCCGTCTACCATTTAGGAATGAGAACACTTAGCCTCTTGTAATTAACTTACATGATTTCAAACTTTCGATGAAAACCCTAGCAAAAGCACGAAAACAGAGAAGGTCATCGCTTATTACTTTTCCGCTGTCCTTGCAGTATAAAACAATTATAATTTCAATTTTCTGTGACTCAAGACTTTCAACTAGACATCACTTTAGCGACTTCCTTTTCCCTGACATACCACAGTATTACAACCGAATGTACCTACCAACTGGACTTAGCTGCTATTGTCAGCGACCGTTACAACGTTAAAGGATAGAAATGCAGCCCTCAGTCGCAAAAATAATTTTATTTTCGCAACCGAGGGCTGCAGTTTTATCCTATAACTGGACTTATGACGACAAAAACAATGAAATGCACGAAGTAACGCTGGTGTGGCAGAGCGCTCTAAGATGTTTCACTGCGGAGCGCGCGGTTGCTTTCCGTTGGAGGTTCGAGTTCTCCCTTGGGCATGGGTGTGTTGTCCTTAGCATAAGTTAGTTTAAGAAGTTCGTAAGTCTAGGTACTGATAACTTTAGCAGTTAAGTGTCTTATATTTACAAACATTTGAACATTTTAGATGCACGAAAAACCATCCTATCATCCATGACCCTGTAATGGTGTGTTTTCTATCAAGTCTATGCAGCACGTTTTGCAGACACTTTTGTAATATTTTATTGTACGTACGTGGAGAATTATATTACATATCTTCATACATCATGAGATGTGAAAATTATGGACAAAGGGGAAAGAAGCAGAAGGACTAACATAAGAATAGGATAAATACACATCCGGGCAACGTTGGGAATAAACGCCAGTAATTTTCAGATAATATCTGTAACTGTAAGTTCCCCGTAATTGGTATCGATGTAACGAAGGTCTCGTTTCTTTTTTGTAACACGTAACATAATTTGACGTATATTATTTGTATATGTGCAGAACGTCTATATATATTTTATTTCAAAATTATATACGCAACAATGAGTATATTTTTCACTAAATAGACAAATATCTGTAGTCTTGACGGCAAGTTTATTAAAAGTTATGACCGATTTCAACTCATTTCTATGTCATCCTTGGAACAGTTTTCGTGTTTGTCAATAGCTGTATCTGTCATGCCATCAGACAGTATGACCTTCCAATCATCACATTACAACGTATGAAAAAATAAAATAAAAAGGCAGTAAAACATTTCAAGAAAACCAGTTTGGTTGTTGCACATATATGACACATGTTGGTTATAATATTTTTGAAGAACAGTAACTAAAATTAGGCACTGCTGGTTAAAATTCACTGACAGTTTCTTGTAAATGAAACACATGGTATTTAAAATTACTTTTCTGAATTTTAACTCCATGAACTGTTGGACATAAGTGAGTCACATGTGCAGTTTTGTCCAATAAGTTTACTAACAATTGATTAGCCTTCTACGACCACCGTAATGTCACCCCAAAATATTAAAGATGTGCCAAAGTGCTGCACATAGTGTCTAAGACATTTGGACTAGCGCCAAAACCGTCTCAGACGATTGTCTGGTTGAAGGAGATGCGAGTCTCATCTCTGAGTAGTAGTAAATGTCATGTAGCATGCTGTTGGGCCCATTTATATCGCGCTGCATGGTGTATAGATGTCTACGCTGGACTTTGTCATGGACATTGAGAGTGAAGTTGATTGTAATTCAACTTATCACGTGCGGTTTTAGTTGAAACACAGCGTCCTGTTGCTACACGAAAATCGTTATTCAGCGTGGCGGCTTTTCTCTCAGGGATCCTCTGGATTGAAGTACCTTGGTACGGTCATCAGGCATCAGACAGCCAGAGTGAGGCCAGCCATCAACATTACCTCATCCGAACAACGTCGCTTTTGTTTCAGTCGAAACAGCTAGAAACTTTCTTTCCTGACACAAAATAACAATGCGTATAAAATCAAACATCGCAATTCACCTTCTAGATTCAGCAGAACTACGTCTAACATAATAATTGCAGTTTCGTCCTGGTGTTGTGACTGGGAGTTATCGTGTGTTTCAGCCACTCCCTCGCATTGGCACTGGTGGTTGCTTATGCCTTCCTGTGGGTTGAGTGGCACCTATTGGCTATCTGAGTAACTGTTTCCTTGTTGTAATATAGACATTCAATACCGGTGTTCAGGGTGCTTTGAACTAAAATGATCCAACACTTTTTAATTTGTGAATATATAAACAAAATGTAAAAACCTGTGTATCCGTAGTTACAGAACCACAAAGGGAGCGTGGTAATAAAAAATGAACGTTTCTGGTGTACAATTTTCTCTTAATTGCTGTTAGAAAAATACGGAAAATCCGATCAAAACTAATTTCAAGAGCTTCTGCAGAATACAGACACACAAACAATCATACTACATTATTTATTGCTTTTGAACAAGCTAAAAATATTAATAAAAAACTATAAATTTGAAGAAGATACAACCGAAAGGAACACCATACAATTGATTCAGCACATAAATGACAACAGACAGACAGGTTGCATACATTTGATGTGGATAACATGTACACTAACATACTAGTGGCTGAAACAATAAATGTAAAGTAATTTACATGCGCACTGCACACTTCCATGGGAATAAATCAGATAAATAATCAAGTTGCTAGAAGTAATAGCAGAACATATCCATTTACAGTACACAAATAAATTTTATTTACAAGATGAAAGATTAACAGCGAACCTGTTGATGAACAATGTAGAACCTGACATTTAAATGAAGTATTTCCAAATAACTGCAACATCATATGCTGGTTTGATGACACCTTGGATATTACAGACGAACCAAACTGTAAAATTTTCCATTTATCCAGACAAAAACACTGTTCATGATAAGGTTCAACTTAGAACAGAAAGAAGAACAACTTAGGCAGTTGAATGTATTGAACATTCAGAAAAACCAACACATATTAGCACATACATCGGAAACCAACAGTAACAGACACAGCTCCACATCAAATATCTAACAATCCAGACTCTCAGAAACACGGAGTACTTACGTACATGCTTCGCAGACTAAACACCATGTCATTAGACACAGACAAATCCCAGACTGAGATGAATACCTAGTATCAAAGCTTAACAACAACAAAAATCAGAATAGAAGTAATACACAAATATCATCAATACCACCCAATGAAACGTACAAGGCACTGAAACAAAAACTGAGAAACCGACAGAAAAAATGCTATACAGGGACACACAATCACAAACACAAACACAAATATAATACCCAACATTAGAAAAATACAAGGCAGCAAAATAGGCCATCGAACAAACAATTCATTTCAGAAATATTTACCAGAAACAACACAATAAAACTAACCAAAATATGAAAACAGTAAAATACATTCTGAAACGCATCAAGACAAACAAGTCGAACAAAGAAAACATTTGACACTATATAAACATAATATTAAGGTCATGGGAGCATAAGACAAATAATTCAAATTACCTAGAACAGTTACACCAAGCCGGCCGCAGTGGCCGAGGGGACTGAGGCGCTCCAGTTACGGTCTGCACGGCCACTACGGGCGGGGGTTCGAATCCCCCTCGGGCATGGATATTTGTGCAGTCCTAGTTCGTATGTAGTTCATAAGTAGTTTATAAGTTTAGGAACTGATGACCCCGTAGTTAAGTCCCATAAAAAAAAAAAAAATAAAATAAAATAAAAAAAAAAGTTACTCCAAAACCATCATGAAATCACCACAAAGGAAATCATCAGTATAAACAACATGAAATACCATTTTACCCTACAATAAAACATTGAAAATCCATAACAGAAAAACAACTAATAAATTAACAGGCGAACCTGACAAACCACACACTTTTCAAGCTACCTGGCTACCTAATGCAACAATTAACAACGCATGGCTATACCCCTACACTTCTAGTCACTATCCCCCTCCTACAAAAACAGAAACTACTATTTACTTCTGCCGCCCCTCCACACCCCAATCCCACTTACACATGTGGCAACTATGTGACACACACACACACAAAGATAAATAATCCACAATGGGACAGAAAGAGAGACGAGAGAGAAGGACTGAGTGATAACCTTTATCGGACGGAGACAAAGAAAGGAACAATGGAAAATAACAAAGAAACGCGCTTGTAGTCACGGAAGAGAGGAAGCAAATATTCTGGCACAATGGGGAGATAGCGGAGTGTCAGATAGTGTTGTCGGTCTTGTCGCCAGGTCAATGCGAGTACACAGGCGGGTGTCTGCCGCTATCGGCGTGTTGTGGAGCCTCTGTGAGGCGCGCCAGAGGGCCTCATTAGAGGACTGGGAACTGTCTATGCTTATGGCTGAGGCGACCGCATTTGCATTCAGAGTGGCTGCTTAAGACTGCCGGTTATCCTGTATCTCGCCGCGGGGAAGAGCGGCCGCGGTTTCTTAAAAACGGACGTAGTTAGGGGCTTGATGGCATCTTTAGATAGACTCCCTAGCTGCTCTGTGGCTTGTGCGGACCACTACGATCTAATTCTGGTACCGTGACGGTGGACGAGGTCTCACGCCTCGCTCGGGCGGAAGGAAATCAGAATGGGCGTTGCCGGGAGACCCTGTGTGAGTAGATGTGTGTGAAAGAGAAGACAGAAACTATAGAGGGAGGGAATGCTCGTCGCTTAATAAAACATTCTGGTGGCTTCACACGCCCCTCTAAAATTTGGTATGCAGAATAAAGACGCCTCGCACCCAGGTGACTGTAATACCACGTTTCCAGTGGATTTGAAGCGTACCCGTGTACAAAGCTCAGTCGGCAGGGTCGCTGACTAACACGCAGGGGGCCCGGGATCGATTCCCGGAAGGGGACTGCGTATTGTGTTGGGCTCATCATCATCAACACGCAAATCCCCAAAGTGGCGTCAATTAGAAAGACTTGCACTAGGCGGATGAACAATCTCAATGTGGGTTTCTCCCGGCCAAAAACACCATACGATCATTTCACGTACATGAAGATGAAAAAGTAAAGATAGCTCAATTTTTAAGAGTCAGGGTCACTACTGTCGACTACAAGTGTTATTAAATTCTTTTGAACTGTACTGTCTGTTGCAAATTTTTAATACTGTTTCAAACTTGCCCCTCTTCTTTCAGTGGTGTATCGTAGTTTTCTAGAAGAGCGAATCGTTCCAAAAGATTGGAAAATGGCTCAGGTCATCTTCGTTTTCAAGAAGGATCGTCGAACAGATGTGCAGAACTATATGCCTCTAACGTTGGTCAGTTGTAGAATTTTGGAACACGTATTGTGTTCCAGTATAATGACATTTCTGGAGACTAGAAATCTCCTGCGTAGGAATCAGCATGCGTTTCGAAAAAGGCGATCGTGTTAAACCCAGCTCGCAATTTTAATGGCCAGGAGTGTACTTCTTACATCCAGAGCATTGGATCCTGTCACACTTGATTACTATTTTGCAATAACTCTTACAGGTCGTCATTTGCGTTAGTCACAGGTATATGTTCCCTATTTCTCTAGGTGGTCTCACTATCAATACTTAAGGATGATCCTATGATTTTCTATCGCATTGAAAAGCATCATATGTTACGCTAATGGTTAATTTCAAAAGTTACATTTTACTTTCAATCTGTACATAGAGCAACTGTGAAGGAATGCAAGGAGAAATTTGGAGAAGGAATAAAATCCTTGCGGTTTGATAAAAACGTAGTAATTCTGTCGGAGGTAGCAAAGGACCTAGAAGGGCAATTAAACGGAATGGACAGTGTCTTGAAAGGAATAAGATAAACATTAAGAAGAATAAACGAGGGTAATGGAATGCAGTGTCAGAAAATCAGGCGATGCTGAAGGAATCATATTAGGTAATGAGACGATAAAACTAGTCGATGAGTCTTGTTATTTGGGTAGCAAGATTTTATGATGTCCGAAGTAAAGAAGATATCAAATATAGAATTGCTATGGGGAGGAAAGCGTTTCTGAAGAAGCGAACCGGGCGCGGTGGCCGAGGGGACTGAGGCGCGCCAGTCACGGTCTGCACGGCCACTACGGTCGGGAGTTTGAATCCCCCCTGGGGCATGGATATTTGTGCCGTCCTTAGTGTTAGCTAGTTCATAAGTAGTTTGTAAGTTTAGGACTGATGGCCCCGTAGTTAAGTCCCATAAGCTATACAAACATTTGAACATAAGCACTTGTCTGGAGTGTAGCATTGTATGGGAGTGATACGTGGAGTCAGGCAAACAGTTGATAGAAGCTTTCTCAATGTGCTACAGACAAATGAAGAAATTTAGATGGATTCAGGTAACTAATGAGGACGTGCCGACAGAATTGGGAAGAAAAGGAGCTTCTGGCATACCCTGATTAAGAGAAGGGATAGGTTGGTGGGACACATTCTGAGACATCAAGGGGTCGTCAACACCTTTAGAAGGAAGTGTGTGGGGTAAACATAGTAGTGGTAGACCGAGGGACGAATACAGTAAGCAGATTCAAAAGGATATAAGTTGCCTAACGTATTCTCAGATGAACAAACTTGTACTGTACGATAACAAACATTTTACTTTGAACTATGTACCACAAGAAAACTAGTTTTTAAATCTCTCATTAAATTTGCTACTTAATATTGTGATGTGAATAATATGGTTAAATAACTTACCTAACCTATTCACCATTATGTACCTATCAAGAATAATTATTTACTGAAATAGTATTCCATACGGTAAAGTAGTTTTTGCATTTTCTTGAAAATATATGTGGTGAAAAGAATTATAAGGAAACCTGGCAAATGTACAGTATTTATTCATTGTAGTGCTTAGCTTTCAGAACAGCTGCCACAAATTGATAAACTGTATTACAGTTTCCAGCAGAATTCTATCCATTCACATAAAAAAAAAAAAAAAAAAAAAAAAAAAAAAAAAAAAAAAAACAATTTCTTCAACTATGTTGGAGCTGTAAAATTTCTATCTCTCTGCTCTAAAACTCCTCATAATTATTCTATTATGTTGATACTTGTCGATTTTGATAGCCTGGTAATATGTTTCATAATTTGCTGTACAAAGCACATCTGATCATTTTGGGCTGTGCGTATGATAGCATTATTATTTTGAAATGTGGCAGTGTTTGATAGCAATAGCTTAGTCACAATAACCATGATTGCGAGGTATTCATTCATAGTTACTCGACAGTGAGAGTAATGATAGAAACAGTTGCTATCCAAAAGTTGGCGGAACCACTTAAAAACAAAGAAAAAAAAGTTCAAATGATTGTTACGTTTTATGGGACCTAACTGCGGGCCGGCCGCGGTGGCCGAGGAGACTGAGGCGCTTCAGTCACGGTCTGCGCGGCCACTACGGTCGGGGGTTCGAATCCCCCCTCGGGCATGGATATTTGTGCCGTCCTAGTTCGTAAGTAGTTCATAAGCAGTTTGTAAGTTTAGGGACTGATGACCCCGTAGTTAAGTCCCATAAGCCTTACAAACATTTGAACATTTTTTTGAACCTAACTGCGGGGTCATCAGTCTCTAAACTTACAAACTACTTATGAACTAACTTACACTAAAGACAACACAAACATTCATGCCCGAAGGAGGATTCGAGCCTCCGACGCGGGAGACCGCGCGATACACAACGTGGCTACTCCCGCGCGGCTCGGAACCACTCCCATGCTTGACTGTAGCAAGCAGGCACACAGTAGCGTAAGCTTCTCTTGGGGTTTTCGATAGATAATACGTGGTGTTGGTTTAAAGCAATGTAAACGACGCGTAACAATAGGAAGTTGTACTTTGATGGTTTTGTGGACTGTGGGATTCAGTTGCTGGGCTTGAAGTTAAACCGCGCTTACTGTTCAACAAAGAAATTGTCTTTGTTTAATGTTTTAACATGTCTGATCAGTCCTTTGTGCCTTTTTTTTAATGTAATTCTCCGAGTAAGGCCAGTCGTACGCAAACAGCACTCGTCGCCTGCCAGGCGACGGGGGCAACACGCCACTGTGGCTAGCGGCAACACCACCTAGAAAGAAACCAGCAGCGCTCTCGTGTAACGTCAGGCATAGTAGGTTGCGCGCGCATAGCTGACTGGGTAGCCGCTGTGTCACGGCCCACTATGCCGAAGCAGCGAGCCAGTCAGCTATGCGCGCGCAACCTACTCCGCCTGACGTCACACGAGAGCGCCGCGGCCTTCTCTATGGGTGGCGGTGCTAGCGGCGGATACGGTGTCAGAAAACTGCAGCGTGTGTCCTGCGGCCCTGCTGTGTCAACACCGTCTAGATACAAGGCCTCACAACAGGTCCGTGACACGTCATACCCATAGGCTGCCATCGCTAGCAAACTGGCTGGCCGCTGGGGCACAGCCCACTTCCTCGTAGCGCTAGCCAGTGAAGTTGCGATGGCAGCCTATGGGTGTGACGTGACACGGGCTTCTTGTGAGGCCTTGTATCTAGACGGTGTTGGCTTTGTGTGACTATGGCGTGACGTCAGGTGTCGGTGAGCCTGCTGCAGGCGCGAGGGCCGAAGCGTGTGAGGTTGGCGGCGCGTAAGACTTCGTGTCGCATCTCTGGCGGCGGCATGTTGTCTCGCGTTGTCCGCGTCACCTCGCGGCTTACGGCGACGGCGTAGACAGGCGGCCAGCGGTGGCATAGGAGTCCTGGTCTCGGGGCTTGGCGTCGAACATTGTTGAGGTGTCGCGGCGAACGGCAAAGACAGTTCGCACTACCGCTGACCACCCCACTCCTTCCGATGACGACGGCGACTCGTAGCACGGACCGGACGGCGTATTACCGCCAAGCTGTGACCGCCCGATGACCCTTAGGATGTGTGGCACAGTCTCGGCGGCCGATTACCGCCCAGCTATGACTGACCGATGACAAGCTGGCTGGCGCTCTTTCAATACGTCAATAAGCACCGTCTAGATACAAGTCCTAACAACAAGCCCGTGTCACGTAACAGCGATAGGATACCATGGTAAATTCACTGGATGGCGTTACTAGCCAGTGGGCTGTAGCACCACCACATAGAGAGAAGGCCGCGCTCTCTCGTGTGCGAGCGCAACCTACTCTGCCTGACGTCACACGAGAGCGCCGCGGCCTTCTCTCTAGGTGATGTTGGCTGTAGACAGCCTGTATAGGGAGAGTGTGGCCAACTGGCAGGTGTCCGCCATGTTTTTACCAGCCCGCGTGCATGATGTGCATTTAGATAGCGACCAAGGCACAAATGCAGACACTTAACGGTTGAAATAAGGCATCAGTTCAACCCATTAGGCCAAAGCTTGTTTATACAGGTCTCATAAATTTGTACGCAAATAAGTCTCGTGAAGCATTACGATGTTCTGGTAACTTCAAAAGTTGCCGTTGATTAATAAGAAAGAGAGCTATTTCATGTAATTTATCTCAAATAAAGGATTCCATTTCAGATATTTCTGTCTGCATATTAATCGCTGAATTAGTACACTATTATCACTTTCCGCTCACATATAATGCATTTTAAGTGTGTTCCTGTCTATCTTATGACATTTTCCTATGCTGGGAGATACCAAAACGTCATTTTGTACATACTTTCACGACGATAGTACCTCAGAAAATCGGAAAAATACTGATACTATCTGCACTGAAACAGCAAAAGTAGTCTCAAAATAGATGACTGAATATCTACAGCGAATCAATAGCCCCGCCCCCTACCTTTTTCGTCTTACATCCCTTACCCAATTGTAAGATTATGAATAGCCAATAACACAGTGCATTGGGCGGGGGAAGCATAAAATATTTACTTCGGATAGACAGGAATAATCCATTGGTTTCCATGAATCACCATTACGGTTCCCGGTTTCTCGGTTAACTTTCACCGCCCATGTTTCAGCATTTCCTCTTTCCTTGCGAACACAAGCATCATCTAACAACCTTCACTTTGGTTTCTAGAGCCAACAGAGGAACAAAGAGTCATTTTTCTTGACTGTCCTCACTTATGATGTAATAGACATTATTAATAACACTCAGTAAACCAATTCATATCAACATTTAATCTTAAAAATTGCCGCAAAGTTCTAAAGTTATCGCCAACGACCGACAAACAACACGTTACTTTACGTGCATAGAACCAACATAAGAGGTGCAAAAGTGCAGCAGTGCCTACCGTCATACAACCTGTAACAAACTGTGCAGTGAAATTCCTGTCAAAGCGACAAAGACCCCCTACAGTAGAAAAATGGACACTGTAGCTATTCAGTCATATACAAAGCCCGCCAAATCTGGTAAAACATGGCGTCCTGGGCTCTCAACCAATAAGCAACGGTTTCAAGCGTGGCCACACTCACCCTACATAGGGCCGGTGGCTGTACACCAGCGGCCAGGCACTCAGCTAGCGAAGGCAGCCTATCAGTGTGACGTGACACTGCCTTGTTGTGAGGCCTTGTATCTATACGGTGTTGGCTAAATGCGGCGCTGGAATGTACCAGATCGGGTCAGCGCTTCAGGGTCAATGTTCGTGTGCTTCTTCGTCCTGTGTCCGACCTTCTAGCCCAGGACGATGCCTTCTGGGTTGGTGACAGCACGTTGTTTGGTCACGCCACAGGAGCATCTGTTAAAAAGCCGCTGTCACTGCTTGGTGACTGAATAGCTTCTGACAACCACTCTGGTTGCGGCAATGTGCCGGATACTGGAACAACTACATACCTATTCTTCTACGCCAAATTACCTACACTATAATTTACATTTTGCGTTACTATTTACTCTAATAAAATTGCGTGCTTGTGGAATATCGTCCCAATAGTGAGATTGGATTCACGATTTCTTATCAGAAAGGACACAGTTCGTAGTAATTGACGGTAAATCATCGAGTAAAACAAAATTAATATCTGTCGTTCCCCAGGTAATCGTTATAGGTCCTCTACTTTTCCTTGTTTTTATAAACGATTTAGGGGACCATCTGAATAGCTCCCTTAGACTGTTCGCGGACGACGCTTTCGTTTATCGGTTAGTAATGTCAACAGAGCATCAAAACCAACTGCAAAGCGTTTTAGACAAAATTTCTACCTGGTGCGAAAATTGGCAATTGACACTAAATAATGAAAAGTGTTAAGTAATACACATGACCACTAAAAGAAGTCCGCTGAACTGGAAAATCAATCAAACCGTAAGGTCGTAAATTCTACCAAATACCTAGGAGTAACAGTTACGAACAACTTAGACTGGAGAGGACCCATAGAAATTATTGTGGGGAAGGCGAACCAAAGGTTACGTTTCATTGGCAGAACGCTTCGAAGATGCACCAGCTTCACGAAAGAGACTTCCTACATCACACTTGTGCGTCCTCTCCTGGAGTACTGTTGCAGTATGGGACTGTGGGACTGACGGAAGACATTAAAAAGGTCCAAAGAAGGGCAGCGGGATTTGTTTTATCTCGTTACAGGAGGGAAATGGGTCACGGAAATGTTGCTCGATTTGAGATGGAAATCATTAAAAGAAGTTATTCGTTGCGGCGAGATCGATTTGCGAAATTTCAATCACAGACTTCTACTTCTGAATGTCAATGTATTTTGCTAGAACCCACCTACATAGGGAGACATGACCATCCCAATAAAATAAGGAAAATCAGATCGAAAACGAAACGATTTAGGTGTTGTTTCCTCCCGCACGCTATTAGACAATGGTACGGTAGAGAAAGGTTATGAAAGTGATTAAGGAACCCTCTGACAGGCACTTAAATGTGATTTGCAGAGTATCTATGTGGATGTAGATGTAGTTAAATCCTTGTACCGAAATAGATGATTCATCGGGTCATACTACATCTTCCTTGTAATTAAATGAAGAGGATTTACGATCACGGAACCACTTCCTTCGCAACATTGCACTGGTTTCCATTATTCATTGTTTAGCAACCGCAGCACTTCTATGAATATTATCTCCAATTGTACTGTTTTTGTCGAAATAGTGATTGTTAAGTTTTGCTGACTCTTTTTCATTGCTAGTTTTCTGTTGACTTGCCACAATCGTTCTCAATGTTTGTCGGTCGCTGTAAGTTAACTTCGGTTTCTCCTACTATTCTTCTTTGCCAATGATGTTTTACTTTCTTTTGTGTTCGCTGTCGTTACCGAAGATGCACCCCAGACAGATATAGTCTGAGAGGGAAATGGAGAACCCAGTGGACGTCCTTTCATAGCCACAAGGAGTTAAGCAGTATAGATCCAACCATACAACTCCCAGACGCGTCTTAACCAGCAAAACTATGGAGTTTCCTAAACCGGGTCAGAAGAGTCCACGCCGTAATCGGAACAACGCTACACAATTGGGTAATTACTGATGATTAGCAATGCGATTGCGGAAAACTGGCACGAACGGTGGAGAACACTCTACATGAGTGCTCAAACTGAAAATTCGTAGGTACCTGGAAAGATGTTGCAGACGCAAGATCTGCAGAAATTACTTAGTTGGTATCTCTGGATTTTCAACTATGATGAAAAAAGGATCTCATAACTTCATCACCTACTGCCTTTCTCCGGGGTTCTGTATTACTTACACATAGTTCCTAATCGTATACATGCATCTACTTTAATTGGAGCGTACCATTTTATATCAACTTTATTTGCCTTTACTTAATACAAAATTCTGTAAGACGTACGCCAAATAAATAAACATAGAATACTGTGTATAGTGAAACGTTGAACAGTGCAACACTTTTTGATACAGTCGCTCTCACTAACTTAGTACCATCGTGTTTGGCTATTTGGAAGTCTGAGGGAACATGTATTTCACCAATCATTTATGTTGACCGTGGTAGAACAAGATATATAATATACTGCAAGGTACCGTTCATCATTTCTTACATATATGGTGCGCTGCTGGTGCGGCTGAGTGTTTACATACGCATGCTGGCGGCATTCAACAAGCTGTAGTACTCTGCATGGGGTTTATACTATTTCGTCAACCTCCTACGTGCTCTGTTAAAAGTAGTCAACCCCATTGTCAAATTCACAATTTTCGTTCAAAGCACCCAATAAATTCAAGGTCAAGATGTTAACACACAGTACCATAAAAACAATGGAATTTTAAGTTGTATGCAGGCGATTATTTCACACAATAAGTGCTCTGTTTACTACGACTTTTCGGTATAAACACGGAAATCTTTCCTCTTCCTACAGACGGCATAGATTCAATAACAATTTGGATAGTGCTGATATAGTGTCAGAAATATCAAAATTGTGTCATTTTTCATGACATCCTCTGCCGTATAACGTCCTGTGTTTTACTTAGCAGTGAGAAATCATGCCAATTACTGAAGATGTTATTTGGGAAATATCTGTGCCATTTAGGGGAAAGCGGGGAAATTTGACGAGCGGAAAAAGGTGAATAATTGTTTAGTTCAAATTCCCCTCTCTAGGTAGCAGCACTTTATACATACTGCTAATATTCCACACGACTAGGAAGTAAAATATAGTTCACTGACGCCTCTCGTGTCTAAACTTTTCTTGCAATATTCTGACTGGGAATTTTCTGTGACGTAATGTGATTTTCTGCCTCGCTGAATTAAGATTTCGCATATTAACAGGAAATATGTTGTTGTACAATTTGCCATACATGACTAACATAAACAATGTGCTTTTCATAAAGACTGTGTGCTTGTTGATATTCTTCTTTAAACTGTCGCAATAATGGAAAGTTTCTAACATTGTCGTACGGGGGATGTTGGCTGCGGCAAGTTCAACCACAAACCATACTCTTGCTACAGACAAACCTACTGAACATGAAAAATCCGAATGAAGAAACTAATGTTAAGACCTCAGAAAAGCTGAATGAAGTGCCCATCCGGATAAACAATTATTCTTGACTTTAAACCATTGCCAAAACAAAAAAAAACAAAAAAAAACAAAAAAAAAAAAAAAAAAAAACAAAAAAAAAAAAAAACATGCGGAAACGTAGAACTCCCAAAGTGCAAATATGTTTACAATTGCGCCTATGGAAGATAGTTTAGAGCAGAAAAGAAGCGCAGAAGATGGAACAGCACCTTCTAAAGCAACAAAGACAACAGGCTGGAGATGCAAGAAATATAAGTTTTACTAAGAAACTAACGTTTTCCTATTTGTATTTAAAGAAAAAATACAGAGTTCTGATATCAACAAATGCTTTCGAAAATAGTTTAGTTCACTCTGATGAGATCTATGAATACCATGTATCATAAGACTGGATACAGTGTTGCGTGTGCTTTAGATGGTAACACAAAGACTGCTCAAACTGTGAAGGAGTACTGGAGCAAGATAGTTTTGCATTACTTTCTAAAAGATACAAAAACTGCTGGTAATATAAAATTCAAATAATATACATCGTATTTACCGGCGTTTAAGACGCATTTCTTTTCTATAAAATTTGGTTCAAGAACTGGCTGCGTCTTATACGCCGGTTGCCAGTTAAAGTAGGTACATACAAGTTCGATTTCTTTTAAGAGATTTCAAAAAATGGTGTAAAATACGAGAAATTTTTAAACGGGAGAATTTGCTGTAAGTTTCTCTTACATTTTCGTACTTTTTATTTGATATATCTACATAATATTCACCAAAATACCCGTCAGGAGCTTTATTATGTAGTAAAGGGTTTCTGAATTTTGTACTGAATTTAGTACGAAGCGTAACTGAAACTGGTAACGTAATAGGAAGTAGCAAATTTCAATCATCATAATCGATTTTTTCGGCAATCCTGTAACGGTGTCATTCGTTATTTGAACAATGAAATGCTGCTCGCGTATTTGTCGGTGTCTCGCCTGACGATATTTGAGAATTTATTCGTATTCTCAAGTGCAAATATGTACAGAAGTATTTTTTGTTATGTTTGCACAGCTTCTGCGTCTCAGAGTTGTATTTTTGAGGTTATAATGTGCAGTGCCCCATACAGTGCGCCGACCAATACACAGACGCAAACCGTCCATTTTTCTCACAGTTTCTGGAACATCACAAAAATACTTACATAAATATTTGCGTTTGTCAAAAAATTCTCAAAATGCATCAATTTGAACATGAAAAGCCCCCATTCATAGTGCGAAATTCCCGAACTGGTACTCGGCACGATGTTTGATCGGAGTAAAGCAGAGTCACCTAGGTGTCAATGTTGAAAGCCTTTACGACGCTCTCGCGTCATAGTCGGCGCGCACTGTAAACAGTGATAGGCGAAATATCCGTTTGAATAAGCACAAACTGTCAAGAAACTCGACTGCGTAAAATTTATGAACTCTACTTAAAGGCATTGCCTTAGGTATTTGATGTACCTTAACAAATGTATTATAATTATGTTGCAATTGACTATTAAGTGTGATTTATTTTTTCCTAAAATGTATCGTAAAAGTGGGGTGTGTCTTATACGCCGGTGCGTCTTATATGCCGGCAAATACGGTACATAGGAACATTGCAATAAAAAACTTTATTAAAATGCATAATTGTTAACATTGTCAACTTGCCCGTGTCCCCTACCTCATGGCTTCTGGAGTCCACCTAACAAGACAGTCATCAACGGAACATTTCTGTATAATACAGCCCACAGCGGAACTCCAACCTCAGTTCTCCGTCTCGCAGCGTACTTCGCGACGTCACCCGCATCTTCAAACTTTCCGACATGAAGCAGTGTTCATTTGTCAGTAAAAGGTGGATTACTCGCGCGGTCCTCCTGCATACATCCACGTCGGGAAGCCGCGTTTCGGAACGAGCTGCACTTGTCTGCTTAATTCGGCACAAGCCGGTGGTTACAGCTGGAAGAAGCACCGCTCGTGGCATTCATTTACTCTCCTGAAAGGGCCTTGAAGAGATGGAGTGTGTCCCCTCCACCCCCCCCCCCCCCCCCCACACACACACGCTTAGAAACATTAAAACGCAGTACAACTCGGCTAAATATTTTAATTCGAGACCGCTAGAGGTCCGTCATAATTTCTGCCCAATTACCGCTGCAGGGGTGCGCTGGAGGGAGCAGCGGCATGAAATTTTAATGATATTAATTTTACACGCGGCAGGCCGGCGAGGGGTGCCGACAGCTTTTTTGGAAGCGGCCCAGCTGACCCTAACCACAGCGGATGCCGGAATCGTCGTAGTCCCAAACTTAGACCTGGGCGTTGGTGTACAAGCGCGACAGTTTTACCGTCTCCTCATTCCTCTAGCTCAGCTGTAAGACTGACTTGTGAACATTCTATACACATTGTCAAGTACCATTGGAACACCATTTGTAGCGTACGTCGTGACTAATAACACAGATTCACTGTTTACTTTCTGTATTTTCAGAGACAAAACTACATCAAAGATTCAATTATTAATCCACAGATATTTACAAAGACATTACAAAATAATTATTATCAATTCCTAACATCCTCCCCACCCTGGTCAACCTCCAGGGGGATGACCAGCTGAACGGGACGAACTATCTGGTGTCCTTCTGGTGTGCATAGAATTACTGTTCGTACTTTCTGATCTCTCTATTCTTGCGTTCCCGGGTTTCGGCACCAATTTTTCTATGTAGCGTACGTCGTGAATAATAACACAGATTCACTGTTTACGTTGTGTATTTTCAAAGACAAAACTACATCAAAGATTCAATTATTAATCCACAGATATTTACAAAGACATTACAAAATAATTATTATCAATTCCTAACACCATTTATATTTATCAAAATACTGAACTACGAGGGTGAGTCAGTAAAAAAAGTCGCAAACTCTGATAGAGATGCCAATACTGCCTATACAAGAATGAAAATTGCTTTACTTTTCACCTGATTCCACCTGTAAATTTAAACACTCATCCCATCATTCCAGAAGGCTTTAAAATCTTGCAGCTTGGTAGTTTTGTGGATGCTATAAGTGAAGATCTTGAGCCTAACTTTGTTTGGTTCCTTAAACTGCTGCAACCTACAAGTTGTATGTGTCGTAGTGGTAGAGAAATATACCTACACAGCTCACAGTACTGTTGTGTCTACCTCAGTTTGTGACATATTTACTGACTCACCCTCGTAGATTAATTCAACGTGTGAACATAATGTGAGCTTCATTTATTCTCTGCCGAAAAGACTATTTCAGCAAGGCTATGCTCAAAAATTCAAGGTTTGTAAATGAGTGGGACTTAACTATGAGGTTATCAGTCCCCAGGCTTATCAACTACTTAAACTAACGCAAGAGCATCACACCCACACCCATAACCGAGTGAGGGCTCGAACTTCCGACGGGAAGCAACCGCGCCCTTCGCGGAAACGGTACGTTTACTGAGACGTAGTTCATTATGGTAATTGTTTATGATAACAAATCAAGGCCACGATCCTGCTCAGACAGTCGAAGTACATAGTAGATCTCCCCTCAGGTCACGGTCTGCACGGCCACTACGGTCGGGGGTTCGAATCCCCCCTCGGGCATGGATATTTGTGCCGTCATAGTTCGTAAGTAGCTCATAAGTAGTTTGTAAGTTTAGGGACTGATGACCCCGTAGTTAAGTACCATAGTCTATACAAATATTTGAACATTTCTGCCCTCAGGCGGTAACACATTCAAGCACTCGGATGGAAACATACATAAAGGTAAGAGTCCGCGTCCATAGTACTAAAATTCCTCATGGTATAAGAACGCGTTGTCAGCTTTAGAAATATCCGACGTATCAACCACTGTTTCAGAGATGACCGTTAGGTCTCGCACCTTGAAGAATTGTATTGACATTTACAAACGTACTTAGCACGCACTTCACTGTTTGTCGAAGCCTTGATGATACCGTCACAGTGAACTGAGGAATTGTCCATAAATTTAGTACCTTTCCAAAATAATGACTACACGATTCAACAATGCGTTAGAGGTAGAGCCTTTAGCTTGCATTTGATGGGCAACAGTGGTGTCCGAAACACCTAAGTGATGCCTGCTCAGAAAATATTTGAATCCATATCATCCGTATTTTGGTATGTGTAGGGCTTATAGGTGTAAAGTACACGTGGCAACGCTGATATATGTAGTTTACCTATATCAGACAAATTGAAACTTGAATCACTCAAAAATGGCTACACAACCAAAATCATGATGGTGTTATAGCACATTAACAGAACTAGTCAAGTCATCGTAATTTCTTTTAAAAAAATTCCATATGACTGTCTTCCTCCACCAATTTGTGAGAGACGAAATAAATTGTTACGATAATTATGTGTATATTTACATTTATTATCGTTTGAAAATGACGGCAACGAACGCCAAAGTTAGTCACGAATGAGGAATACTTCAGTTTAGTAACTATTTGACAGCCACTGTGGCATAAGGCAACGTTTTTAGGACATTTATAATGGAAGGAAAAATGAAAATTTAGAAATGCTCGGCTTATATGTAGATAAATACGAGTTGGAGACACAATTACAAGGTTTTGAAGATGATATAGAAAGATTGAAACATATTAATGTAAAGAAACTATTCGCAACCGTTGGCTGATAACCAGATAATGAATTGTTTTAAATATTAGCTTAGTGTATTTCAAACAAGTCCACTATAGTAAAAATATATCGCATAATAATAAGAAGGTGCAAGAGACATTAGTATGCCTTCCATAGATGGGACTACAATCAAATTTGTTTAAATTTTATGGGAGTTCAAACGACCAAGTTTTACGAATCAGGTCAACGGAAGTCCAAAAGGAATATCTTTATGGCATACACACTGATTATTAAAATAAGCTGTTGAGATCTGCGAATGTAAGTTAAAACGCTCACTACTGCTCTAAATTACTTTATGTGTGGCCACAGTACATACGCAACGGAAATTTATCTAGTTGCTCACTCCTTAAGGGAGCAGCCAACGTTTTAACAAACAGAAAATCAATGTTAATAAAATAAATGAATTGATAATTAAACATGGGACAGGGAGCATGAAATCATAAAGCAGAGGTCTGACACTTTAAAATCATAATCTATTCAGTAAAATAATAGGCGAATAAATGTGGGGAGACGAAATGAAGCATAAACCTTGTACAAAACTGGATAAACATATAATTGCGGCCCGTATTAAATTTTTTTCTACCCGTTATGAATATGGAGGTAACGTGGAAGGAAATTTTCAAATACACAATGGGTAGCTGAAAGCAGATTTATTAATTCACAGGCACACACATAAAGCTTGACAGTACATTACAATCCTGGAACACATAAAAGAAACGGTGAAACGAAGCATAGGCGGCGTCAAAATTTTAAATTGTACTGTGCACTAACATAATCATGTGTGGGAAGGCAGCGGCATAGTATTCTTAAGTACCATGTGGTGAATAACCACGGTGAATTACATAGAATTTACAAATGAAATTAATTCAGAATAAGCTACTAGAGCACACGCGAGAATTCGTATAGAAGAAAGTATTAATAATACCATGATTGAAGTCCAAAGTAACGACCGTTACGAAAGTACGTGGTGCAATCGGTCATACAAGACAGGATATAGAAACGATGCGAAAATGTTAATTAAAAAAACTAAGGAAATTCAAACATACTAGGTTTACACAAAGGCTGAAGGCCACAGAAGTGTATACAAACTTGAGCAAAACCGGACACACAATCATCACTGGAATAAAAATGCAAGTAATAAATCTACAGTGAATTTACTCGAGTTCTGTAAATAAAGAAACACTTACCCTCTCATAGGAAAAGAATTACTGAAAAGAACTATCACTGAAAAACCAAGACTGCCTGGTCAGAAATAAATCAAACTCCTAACAGCATGCCTTCTCCCCAGCATGATTCGGAGGAGTACTTACTTCCTCAGTCTTCGGAACCTGAATGAAGAGTGAAGACTAAAGCTCTAAGGCCTCAGAGAAACCTCCCCCCGCCACACACATATAGATAACATTAATGGTGCAGAAACACTTTAGGTTAATGAATAAATCAGAAAGGAACACGACCACACATTCAGTGGACCTGTTTCAACAGCTGATGCAAACGTTTTCACATGTGAGCACAAAAATCATCGAGTGTCATCAAAGTTTGTTGTAAACTTCACTCGCGACCTGTATGGCGCATATAGTAAGACTGTACTCCACCGGCGTTTAGAATACATCATTTAGGTTGAGACAGGGCAGTAAGATAGGCAGAGTGCCACAGGATCTGAGACCGGGCAGTGTCTGCGTCGTAAGAAGAAAGCAAACGGCCGAACTCCCTCCGCGATGGGAAGCTTTCCAGTAGGGGTCATCGCTTAAAAGAAAAGCGTGCGAAGCGCTTTTCCGCCGTGGCCGGCAGCCAAATAGTGAAAAGTGACCGAACGGAGTGAGGCGCGCGGTCGCAGACGCCGGCCGTACGTCAAATTTCCAGCAGAGGGATCCGCGGAGAAACACGGCGGACCGCGGAATATTCGTCTTTATTTGGGCCGCTATCTGGCCAGGCAGTTCCACGAATGGCTGCGGGAAGGTGGGAGACGAGGGGAGGGGCAGAGGAGGGGGTGGTTGGTGGGAGGGAGGGGGGAAGGGTCGCGCGGTAAATCCAGCGGCGCCCCTCCCCCCCCCCCTCCCAACGCCGACGGCGAGGCCGCCGCAGGCAGCGTCGCTTCCGGCGTCGTGCGCCAAGCTGGCGCGTGGCCAGCGCCGGTGCGAAGCCGCGAGCATTCACTTTGCCGCTGCCGCCACTGGAACTACCTGCAACTGTATTAAGGCAGGTGTACCAACAGCTCCGCGTCACCGCCCTACCTGGACCCACTTTTCACAACTCATTCGGCTCTGAGGCACTCGCAGCGGCTGTAGAAAAACAGAGCGGGAAATATGTGAAGAGGCAGAATTACTAAACACAGCTTTCCGAAATTCTTTCACCAAAGAAGACGAAGTGAACACTCCAGTATTCAATCCAAGAACAGCTGCCAGCATGCGAAACTTAGAAGTAGATGTTCCTGGAGCAGTAAAACAACTTAAGTCACTAAACAAAAATAAATCTTCCGGGCCTATTTGTATACCAACTAGATTCCTCTCAGAGTATGCTGATGCAATAGCTCCGTACTTAACTATCATTTACAACCGATCACTCAGCGAAAGATCCGTACCCAAAGACTGGAAAGTTGCCCAAGTTACTCCAATATTCAAGAAAGGCAATAGGAGTGATCCCCAAAATTACAGGCCTATCTCATTGACGTCGATTTGCAGGGATCTCAAGTCGATTCCATATGTTTGGATTTCAGGAAGGCTTTTGACACTGTACCCCACAAGCGGCTTCTTATGAAATTGCGTGCTAATGGAATATCTCCCTAATTGTGCGATTGGATTCACGATTTTCTATCAGGAAGAAAACAGTTCGTTGTAATTGACGTTAAGTCATCGAGTAAAACAGAAGTGATATCTGGCGTTCCACAGGGAAGCGTTATAGGTCCCCTACACTTCCTCGTGTTTATAAACGATTTAGGAGACAATCTGAACAGCTCCCTTAGACTGTTCGCGGATGATGCTATCGTTTATCGGTTAGTGAAGTCAACAGAGGATCAAAAGCAACTGCAAAGCGATTTAGACAAAATTTCTACATGGTGCGAAAATTGGCAATTGACACTAAATAAAGAAAAGTGTGAAGTAATGCAAATGACCACTAAAAGAAATCCGCTGAACTTTAATTACGCGATAAATCAGTCAAACCTTAAGGTCGTAGATTCTACCAAATACCTAGGAGTTACAATTACGGACAACTTTGACTGGAGAGAATACTTGGAAATTATTGTGGGGAAGGCGAACCAAAGGTTACGTTTCATCGGCAGAACGCTTCGAAGATGCACCAGCTCCACCAAAGAGACTGCTTACATCACACTTGTGCGTCCTCTCCTGGAGTACTGTTGGCCCTTGTGGGACCCTCCCCAGATGGGACTGACGGAAGACATTGAGAAGGTTCAGAGAAGGGCAGCTCGTTTTGTTTTATCATGTTACGGGGGGGAAAGCGTCACGGAAATGTTGCACGAAATGGGGTGGAAATCATTAAAAGAAAGACGTTCTTCACTGCGGCGTGATCTGTTTGCGAAGTTTCAATCACCGACTTTTAGTTCTGAATGTGAAAATATTTTGCTAGCACCCACCTACTTAGGGAGACATGACCATCCCAATAAAATAAGAGAAATCAGATCGAAACCGGAACGATTTAGGTGTTCTTTCTTCCCGCGCGCTATTAGAGAATGGAACGGTAGAGAAAAGTTATGAAAGTGGTTAATGAACCCTCTGCCAGGCACTTGAATGTTATTTGCGGACTATATATGTAGATGTAGATTTATATCGGGTATATGATTGAATTGTGAACAAATTTCAGCCCCAGTTGCATAAAATGGTTTGTATACGTAAGCCTTACCCAGATTTCGGCAAAAATAATTGTGCCTTCTTCAGAAGATTTACAATTAGCAGCAATATTTTTGCGAAACCTGGATCAATGTTTACGTATGAAAACAATTTTATGCAAGTCGTCGGCTGAAATTTGTTCTCAATTTGATTGTGTTGCACCGTTGCTGAACTGTAGCCATATTTCAGATTTTGGTATATGATTCACAAGCGAATGCAAAAGTAGTAGAATCCAACGTCGGGGAAGATCAGTAAGTGGAACACACTCTTGCAAATTCTAAAGGCAGCAAGAAAACGGACTGTTATTTATCGCTTTTACAGAAACCTGAAAGCTGTTATGAGAGTTGAAATGGCGCACTGGCTTGGAATGAAAATATACAGGTTTGTGGTCTTTCCTCAATGTAACTCAATCTGTACATTAAGCAAGCTGTGAAAAAAGCAGGGAGAAGTTTGGAGAAAGAAATAAAGTTCAGGGAGAAGAAATAAAAATTCTGCTGTTTGGCGATGTCATTGTGATTCTGTCAGCCTCAGCAAAGAACCTACAAGAGCAATTGAATGGAACTGACATTGTTGTTAATCGATGATATGTGAAGAATCTTAACAAGAGGTAAACAACAGTAGTGTAGTCTAGAAAAATTAGACAATGACGAAGAAATTAGATTTAGTAACTAGACAATAAAAGTAGTAGTTCAATATTCTGGAAGAAATGAGTATGGAACTTAGAGTTTAATGTCCCGTCTACAGCTTGGTCATTAGAGACAGAGCTCACGCTCGGCATTTGCCAGGATTCATTTAGGAAAACACTAAATCTGGATGGATTTGAACCACCACCCTCCCGAATGAAAGTCCAGTGTGTTACCACTGCGGTTGGTATTCAGTATTCTATTTTCGTAGCAAACTAATATTCGATGGCATACGTATACACGATATGAAATGCAGAATGGCTATTGAAGAAAACATTTCTGAAGAAATAAGAAATTTGTTGATATGGAATATTAAACTAAGAGTAAGGAAGTCTCTTTTGAAAGCATTTGTCTCGAGTGTAAACTGGTATCTAAGTGAAACGTTGGCTTTAAGCAGTTGAGAGTGGCTTTCCGGACGTAATGTCCATAGAGTCGCACAATTAGTATAAGTAATAGTACTGTTTGGAAAGATAAAGGACTAGCCGACAGTGGATGCGAGGCCCAGGTAATATCGCGTTAAACGAGCATCCGATCGAGAGTTTGTCGAAATCGCCGGAAATCTGGGAGAGGCCCATGCTTTGTACTCAAAACAAAATGAAGTTTGGAAAGTAGGAGGCGAGGTACTGGCAGAATTAAATGCCGTGAGTCGTGTTGGGATAGCTCAGCGGTAGAGCACTTGCCCGCGAAAGGCATAGGTCCTACGTTCGAGTCCCGGTTCCGGCACACAATTTCAATCTGCCAGGAAGTTTCAAATGAGGGCCGCTAACCGAAAGATTCTTAATGGAGTGTCTGGATGATATCTGTTAGTTCCACTCTCCAGCAATTCAGAATAAATAAAATAATCTATACAATTACTTAATGTCAACATTTACATCTATGATATGGGAATAATTATGCATATCTCATGATTCTAAAAATAATTCAAATATATCAAAAATGACAAAGGCGTATGAGTACTGCAGCAAAATATAGAAAAAAAAGCTTAAAATAATCAGCTTTTGAGTAAATGAGTAAATCACGAAATTTCAGGTCATTTTCTCAAGTTATCTTCTTAAAAGCGTCAAACTTGTAATTATTTATTCAATGACTTGAACTGTTGTAAATTTGTAATGGAAATATAAACAGATCATCATATTGATCATACAATGTGGACTTCCACGGCAGGAGATGTCATAATTGAAACTTTCGAGCCGAGATGCCGTGGTGCATTCGTAAAACTTTCCCCTGACGTTTCACCTCTGAGGATGCCTTCCGCAGTCGAAGGCGAAAAATCAGGGGAACATTTTAGGCATGGACCACGGCATCTCAACCCAAAAATTCAAGTTAAGAGATATGATATTTTTCACAGTAACAATGAAAATGGAAACAGCATGATTTACCTCCCACATATTAAACTTATTGTACAATTTGCCAGTAATTTACGTGAAAATTGTGTAGCATGAGCGATCAAGAACATGATAGCTGGTTTGTCTATTTATTTATCTACTCTGTGTAATACTAATTAACATTCCTTTTTTGTATTTATATAATGTTATATTAGTAAGGAAGTGGTTACTTATCACGTAAATATCTCGTGTTAAGATGTATACGATTTTGCAAGGGATGGCGATCGGCCATTTTGAACACATGTTGAAATAATGAATGAAGTACTGTTTCTGTAAGGCTTGCATTGTACCGCTTAGAACAGGCATGGCCCTCGCCACGCCCGTGCCCCCGCCCGCGAGCGGCGTGTGGGGCAGAGTGGCGAACAGGAAGGACGCCGCTATAGTCAGGGGAATAAAACAGAATTTTATGCTTTTTAATACTTTCAAATGTTCTGTTTTGTGCATTTCATTATATGCATTTCTTTTCTGTATGTGTTAGTTATATACAAAATGATCATATAATTCTAAAAATCAAATGTTCAAATGTTTGTATAGCTTATGGGACTTAACTACGGGGTCATTAGTCCCTAAACTTACAAACTACTTATGAACTAGCTAACACTAAGGACGGCACAAATATCCATGCCCGAGGGGGGATTCGAACCCCCGCCCGTAGTGGCCGTGCAGACCGTGACTGGAGCGCCGCAGTTCCCTCGGCCACCGCGGCCGGCTTGTATTAGAAAAACTAGACAACATTTTAATTTGGTAATAACTTTTTCTGAAAGTCTTGGACTTCTGATTTTGCACTCACTGCACTGGCATGATGTGTCTTTTCTTACAGCCTTTCCAGTTTGCTTTTTTCCTCTGGTTGAACATACTTTTCACATCCTTTGAATTCTACTTTTATCTGTGGGAGGTGGAATTTTTTTCTAGAGAATGCTTTCCTGTAGATAATCTGCGCAGGTGGCCTCCATCGGAAGTTGGTTTGGGAGTATCGTCTTCACACAGTGGCAATTCTGCACACAACACCTTTATGATCTTGGATAGAGGCATCTCCTCAGCTTTTATTTTGTTATGGAGAATACATGCATCCACCAGGCACCATAAGGAGACAGTGAAATGCAAGTTTCTTCCACCATTTCATTGTTCTATGTTCGAAAGCCCCGTATGACATATCTTTGATCTGACAGATCAACCCCGACCTTCTTTTTGTTGTACTCCACAACACAAGCAGGTTTTTGTTTTTTGTTTACCTCTTCTATCTTCATAATTATATCATTTCTGCCCTTTTCTCTTGTACTTAGCATATATACATATCTCTTGTCTTTCCAGCACACAGTCAAAAGATTTCCATTCCTCCGGAATATCTGTTCCCTTCTTTGTATGTTGGGTGATTTCAAAGCCTGAGGCATATCCTTCCTGTTTTCATTACAGTTCAAACAAGACCTGTCTTCTCCTTTTCTAACATTCTACTTACCCCTAGCGGCGCAATGAAGAGATGCTGAGACCGTCAATGGACGGGATTTCGTAGTTACAAACATGAAAAATCGAATTCCGTCAAATGACGGGATCGGCAGTCTATGGAAATTTTTGTATGCCGTCAAATGACGGGATTGGCAGTTAAAGTGATAACTGACGTTACGTAATAGCTTGAGGTGTAAAAATTATGCTTTCATTTTCAGGAATTCAATAAAGGTTTCTAAATATGTCAAACAGCTTAATGCAAATGGTTTCCTTTTTCCAGAATGATATGTATTTCTGCTAATGAACGCACATGAATACTGCGTAATGTGCTTATTTCATAAAACAATAAAGTTATTTGGAGGCGAGGTACTGGCGAAATAAAGCTTTGAGGACGGACCGTGAGTCGTGTCGGGATAGCTCAGCAGTAGAGCGCTTGCCCGCGAAAGGCAAAGATCCCAGGTTCGAGTCCCGCTTCGGGCACACAATTTTTACCTGACAGGAAGTTTCAATAAAGTTATTGCTTTGGCGAATGAAAAACGGTAGCAAATATATATTAGTGCTAAAATCCCGATTATAAAAGTATTCTGCGATATTGCCCTCTCCACTTAGTAGCCTCACTGTGTTGCAAAAAATACCTTCCTTTGTTTCTCCCTTGCAGCATTTGGCATATAGCCGTCTCACTCCCACACATGCTGCAGGCATTGCAGTGGTGGGGGAAGCAGTGCGTCCGTCAAAACGGCTAGCGCCCGAAGAGCGCTAGCATCTTTTCAGAGGAACTGGAGGAAACTGTACTTAAAACCAATCTTTTTGTTTTAGTTTTTTTTTTTTTTTGTGTGTTTTAACAAAAAATATTTACTTGTAATATTGAGACTCTATAGACTTACATAAAATTATTTTTAAAATAGCATATTTCTGTTACTAGTTCATGTATGAAAGATATATCTTTCAGAAGGAGCCTGCTGTATATACGAAGATTGTGCATGTACACTACTAATAGAATCATCTTTGGGTCACGAAATTACTAAGTTTTTCTTCGATTCGTGTTCTGGATATTTTCTAAAGCTTCGCTTACTGATTCTCCCATACAAACACTAATTGTTATCTGCGGTGGAGTAGCAGAGCGGTCTAAGGCGCCTCTCTGCGGAGGGCGCGGTTGCCCGCCGTCGGAGGTTCGAGTCCTCTCTGGGGCATGGATGTGTGTTGTGCTTAGGTTAGTTTATCTTCGTTTAAGTAGTTTGTAAGCTACGGCCTAATGACCACGCTGTTTGGTCCGATAATCTTACAAACGTTTAAATTTGAATTTGATTGTTACCTAAACAGTAAATGGTTTGCTTGTTTTCCGTTCTTGACCACATTACAGAGCTGCGCTTCCTCTGTTACTTCGTTTACGTTGTACAGTCCAGCGCAGAGCAGTGCTGTGCGGTCTCTCTCTTTCAGCAGCTATTTCTCTCTCTCTCTCGCTCCGTTGCCGACACTAGCGACACACGGTCGCGGCCGGGGCAGTGAACTACAGTGTTCAAATGTTTGTATAGTCTATGGGACTTAACTACGGGGTCATCAATCCCTAAACTTACAAACTACTTGTGAACTACTTACGAACTAGGACGACACAAATATCCATGCCCGAGGGGGGATTCGAACCCCCGACCGTAGTGGCCGTGCAGACCGTGACTGGAGCGACTCAGTCCCCTCGGCCACCGCGGCGCGGGCGCGCCCGCCGGGTGGAAATGTTGACCATGCCTGTATTAGAAATACACAGCCACGTACAGGAAAAGATTGGTTAACTATTCCTTGATAATTTAGATATTCCATATAGTACTTGCTTTTTGCAGCCCATAAGACATGAACAGGTGATATCTTTCTTTCAGATCCAGGAAGTAATGCGAAGTAGTATTCGTAAACTCTTTGTGGTATGGTAGGTTCTACCCTACGTCATATATTTATATACAAGATTCGTAGGTGAACCTGCCCCCACTGTAAGTCTTATGTTGTTTCAAGGGTAAACAAAGCCTTCCTACAGTCGAGCAGGCCTACTCAATGGTATACAAATACGCAGCCTAGTCCAGGGCTCCTGCCTTGTAGTGTTTGCAGAGCTAACGCCAATTTCGAACACCGCGCCCTCAAATTACAGGATATTCCCCCAATTTTTTTTACGACAAGTTTCAACGTCGACATTAATAAACGCTGTATAACTGCAATTGTCTTCTCAAGAGCTATTGAATGCAGTTGCAAGAAAAAAAAAAAACTCGGTTCTATAAAAATAACGCACTTGCTTCAATATCTCAGTCGGTGCCGCTGCTAAAACGGTTTAACAAACAAACAAACAAATTGTTTTCTTCTCAAGAGCTATTGAATGCAGTTGCAAAAAAAAATCGGTTCTATAAAAATAACACACTTACTTCAATATCTCAGTCGATACCGCTGCTAAAACGTTCATGAAATAAAAGGTGTTTGCGTCTAACGTGACTCACCATGCCGTGTTATAGTAGTTATCAATCGTATAACAGATATTTCACAGAATTTTATGGTGAATTTATACATACCATTTCGCACTGTGGATTGTACAAGCCGTAACACGGATTTTTTTTCCTGTTTTGAGGGCAATAAAAAGTACACAAAGTCTCTGAAAAGCAGAAAAAGAGTAAAGCTTCGTCGAGTGCATGTGAGAGCGTATGATGTTTTGTCTTTGCGTCTCTTTGTGAGAACTCAAAGCAACTGCTCGTCCACGTAAACAGAGTTTCTATAAATACATCCATACAGAAACATACGCATTGTTTATAAACATCTGCCACTGCTGAACACCCGCCGTGGGTGTAAAGTTACAAGGCGTTTATGACGGGTCGCTGTATTTTCGAAGCACTGTCTGGTTTTTCTTGGCACGCATCATCGCCGAGTGAAACCTACAACTACCAAGTCACACAGTTCTATAAATATTTCTCAAATCTACTGCCCAAAAATTTAGATGAATTAAAGTAAAAATTCCAAACAATTATACACTTCAAGATTGATAGAACCGCACTGACAACAAGGAAATCACCCGAATGTGACAGAAATCAGTTGACGTACTTGTACATCTAGAACTACATCTATACTCCGTAATCCACCGTGCGAAACGTGGCGGAGGGTACCTTGTACCACTACTGATAATTTTTGACTATTCCACTCCAACGTAGAACGAGGAAAAACGGAAGCCTGTATTCCTCTGTACGAGACCTAAATATCTTACGTTAATAGTCTTTAAACTAAATGTAGGTTGGCGGCAGACAATCATTTGCAGTGATTTGCAGTGAGCTTCAAATGCTGGCTCTAAAAATTTCCGTAGCTGTGTTTTCTCAGAAGAAAGTTGTCTTCCGTCCAACGATTGCCATTTGAGTTCCTGTAGTATCCCGGCTCACTGATGAAACTTACCAGTAATAAACCTACTAGTCCATCACTGAATTGTGTCTATGTTTGCCGCGGCAGCATTGAAGCGCTATGCTGCGATGCTCAAGGCCGTTCCCCGTCAGGGGTTCGAATCCTCCCTCCGGAATGGATGTTTGTGCAGTTTTTAGTATAAGGTAGTTCATAAGTAGTTTGTAAGTTTAGGGACTGATGACCCCGCAGTTAAGTCCCATAAGCTTTACAAACATCTGAACATTTGTTTCTATGTTTATTTCAAACCTATCTGATAGGGATCCCACACACTAAAACAACATTCAAGGCCCGTCGCACAAGTGTTTCTATTCGCCGAGTTGCCTACAGATGAACCACATCTTTCCAAAACTCTCCACATAAATTATACTGAAGTTAACCATCTGCCTTCCCCACGACTGCAATTACTTACTCGTACCATCTCTTACCACTCTGCTAGGAACAAGGGACTGATGACCTGGCTGATTAGTACCCTCAAAATACCAACAACAACAATACGTTATGGTGGACCCTCTTACAATTATCAATTATCAATAATTCGCCTCACATTGGAACTTGTCTGTCGTCAAATACAGGCCTAAGAAGAAGGAAACTTGTCTCAAAGTTAAGTGAGAGCAACGTCTCCACATAAAATTCTGCTTTCCATCGGTCTCAGGGAATAGGCAGAGGCCCCTGTTTAATTTAAAGACACTATAAGGTGCTTTTATCCTCTCAAAGACGACGCTGATGTGACTATTGTTACTGCACATTAATGACAATGATTACACCAGAAATGTTGCTTATCAAATTCATTGTTTTTTATAAACTTGGACATTACCAATTTATTTTTAATTAACGCATCTGACATTTATTTTTTAGTATTATTAACGCATCTGACTAACTTAAAATTAAAATCATCCAGACAATAAAAATAATAACTTTTCAAAACTTTGACTGCAGACAGTAATGGAAATCTTTACGAAAAATAATTTCCTGCTCTCTCAGTAATCAAATTCTAATGTGCTATCTGCACACTAGAAAATACACTTCTTGCTATGCAACTTTGAAACACATGCAATTTCACAGATTTTACACTTGTAAATTAAAGTGGGGTAAGTTGATATATTTTAGCTACTATAATAAAGCTAAATGTAATGCACTACTTCATTCAGTATTGACAAATTAAAACATTGTTGTTCAAAAAATCCACATAAATGACAATCTTTGTCAAAACTTTTTTATACTTTCAATACAGAATTACTTGCACAAAGTACCTCATAACAATACGCACTCGGTAAGTGATTCTTTCACTACCCAAAATCACTACAAAATTGCAAAATTTCTTTACCTTTATAGCTGAAACAGATAATATCCATCAGTGTCTGCCGTCACAGCGGACAAGACGACCATTCTGTACGACGCCAGAAACTCGAGTGTTCGTCTCCGGGTAAGCAATGACCTCTGCGAGATGAGGCAATGTTATTATTACACCTCTGTATCTTCGGCGCATAGTAGAAACCTACTAGCAACTTAATTATTTTTGTAACAAAGACAAACAGACGTGTTTTAAGATTCCTACTCATTCTGCAAGCCAGTATTAACCTACTGGAACAAAAGTATCTCCTGTTTAAAAAATGACAAAGTAGTGGCTTTCACAACACTCTGCACGTAACGACCACTAGTCGGCGTTCTCTCTACAAACAACAAATTTGAACGAGGAATGTAGGTTACCGCACACCAGACTATAACTTCAGGAGAGGCCCAGTGCGTATTGAAGAAATACGCTCTACGAGACAGCGCTTCCCAGGCCCTACACGCAAACGGCCATGAACTCGCGTGCAGACAGAATCTGCCCGCCAATCCAAATGATGCTCTGAAGCCACCAGTTGATCCGTACGCGTCGATGCTCTGGCGTGAGTGGAAGATGGGATAGTTTTGCGTACGTGTAGTCCCACTAGTAGTAGCTGCTTGGCGGCAGGTCATGTCGACAAAAATAGTATAATCTGCGTTCTGGTTGCTGTTCGGTCTGTCACTGCCGCCCTGACAAAACTACGATCTTGCGGACAACTGTGGTACATGGACCTCCAGAACCAAGTCTACGGGTGTGTGAGTCTTCACGTGAGCATTGTAACCAGCACTATCGTCCCCTTACAAACTCGCTCAGCTGGTTGTAGGTAGCACGAATGCTTCTCTATGGCTTAGCGCTGATATGTTTCAACCTTGACATCACATCGACCCTTATGGATATTACGCATTTCCTTTTATTTTAGTAGTACTGCAAGGAATAGGTCGCATTATTCAAGGTGATACATCAGGCACAGCATGAGTGTTTTACTTATGACGCTTTTGGGATTTTGTTCTTCATCAGTTATATCAGTCCGTGAGCGACTGCTACGTCTACATATAAACTACGCAATCCACTGTAAGAGCTAGCTGCTATTCTTCACTCCAACTAGAAAGTTTGTCTAAGTCATCCTGTATGCTATTACAGTCAATTAATGACGACACCCCCATACACTTCAGCATTACAAGTTACTCTGTCGAACAGATCATTTATATAGCTAGAAAATAATCGCGGTCCTATCGCACTCCCCTGGGGCACGCCTCTAAAGAACACCCGCCGTCGAGAACGACGTACTGCATTCTATTACTAAGCAAGTCTACCAGACAGTCACAAATGTACTTCAACGAAAATCTAAGCACCTAAGATTAGTAACGTGTCTACCTGTAGCTGTCGTTCACGAACCGATGCATATCTGATGATGGATATAATACGAAATGCGTCGTAAATAATGTCATACTATGCCAGATGTATCATCTTCAATACTGTAACTTATTCATCTTCTTTGCCGTACTTAATTACCGCCGGTCCCCTACTATAGGACTTTATATCACAGTTACAATATTACCTGTTATAGTGTACACACGGAGGGTGATCGCATAAATATGTCAGTACGCTCTCTGTTGGTGAACGACGTTAAATCTATTATAAATTCTTCTCCTATCACCCAGGCTGCATCTGCAGTCGGCGGATCAAAATCGAAGGTCTCTTCCTAGGTATAAGCTCTACTGTGTTTTTTTTTTCCTTCGGTGAAATAGGTTTAACCTGTCACCCTCGTTTCTATTCGTTTCTGTGAAGCAGGAACTGTTTTTTATTGACCGCCTAAGGCGTTGATGGGGCCCCCATCGCCTTGTATGGCCCATGGTGGACATGACGTCATATGCTCGGTGGTTTGGACTGGCGTCAACCGTTACCACCTTTTATTCTCCTTCCTGTCATATATTCATCGTTTTTTATGTATTGTCTTCCACGAATGAATTTCGACTTGTGTTTTCTGCACCTCGAGCTGTACGATATATCCCGGGGATCTCAATTGAATTCTGGATGCGCCGATTTCAGTTACTTAATCATTCCGCGCTCCTTTTGTCTCTGCTTTATTGTTCTTTACAACGGAAACTGCCCTTGCCGCAATGAATACACATTCATACACACAGCAGGAAAACTGAAAAGTGTACGAAACTGTGGAAAAAGGAAGCAAAGCAACAACAGTGAACGGTCGAATATAAACATGTGTAACACATACCTAACTGGAAGAACCAATGCGTTGTGGTTTTGTGGACACGGTTTTGGCCTGAAAACTGAGATATCCCTGTTTATACCTCCCTCCGATTCAGCTATCTTTTTTCACATTCTGTTGTATAATGTCCGTTTGCAAGACTGACATGTAGAAATGGATCTGTAATATGTTGCACCTAAGAACCACATGTTATGATACTTGCACTCTATTTTCGATTTTCTGACGTAATGTCCTTTGTTTGTAACATAGTATACCAAGACTTGATTTGTTGCTTTCCTTTCTGTGAGAGGACCATGCGATATCTCTACTGGTCTAAATATGTGACAGAATGAGAACAGACATGCCATTGACCAGATGAATAAAAAGGAAATGAAGGGAACACACATCCCTCGCTTTGCAGTCGACCACCATAACCACAGGACCACAACATTACGGTCCTTCTAAAATTACAAATGATGTATATCTTTAGCTATGCCCATCATTATCAGAAGCAATTGCATTATTTAAGACTCTGCTGTCGTTGTCTGGTGCATCGTTCCTACCCTTTTATAAGACTCTTCCACGATCCGCTAGCCAACATTGATGCCTCATCTCGTGTTGGCCTCCTTGGTCTACGAGTATTTCGCTTCCTCCTTCCCTATACCACCCAACTTATAAGACTCATAGGTAAATTTCAGGTTGAAATCAATCTGTTTTTGTTCTACTAGTTTTTGTTTATTTATGAACTAGTTTACGGCTTATTAGGGCATCTTAAGGTGAGCCTAGGTAACTTTGCTTCTCCTATGTGTGTAACACGACCCCACCATCGTAGTCTGCTTCATGTATGTTGTTCGTAACTTCTCATTTATTTGTTCATTTTTACACCCTCTTGCTTTTGTTCTCATCTTTTAGTACCTGCGATCATCTTTCCTACTTGCATATCTGTAACCCTAATCTTACGAGTATAAATATGGTACCCTGTATCCATCCATCACTCCCACACAACAAAGTTGGTTAAAAGACTGAGTGGTGTACTGCTTAGTCATGGTACTGACTTCTTTCCTGCAGAAGACATAAGATCGAGTCGAGCGATTACTGCATTAGCCTTGCCCCACATTGATTCAAGTGCATTCTCTAGGTTTCCATCCTGTTAGAATATATATTTTATCCGCAGTAAAAATGACGACAAGCAGAACGGGTATGAGATGAAAAGCATTTCTGAAGAGAAGAGAAATGCAAGGTTGACATCCAATATTAATTTCATTGTTAGGAAGCCTTATCTGAGAGCATTTGTATGGAGTGTAACGGAGTAAAATTTTTCGGGAGTGAAACGTGAGCTATAACGAGTTCAGACGAAAAGTTGATAGAAGCGTTGGTACCGAGCGAGGTAGCGCAGTGCTAAAACACTGGACTCGCATTCGGGAGGATGGTGCTTCAAATCCACCTCCGGCCATCCCGATTTAAGTTTTCCGTGATTTCCCTAAATCCTTCCAGGCAAATCCCGGGATGGTTCCTTTCAAAGGGCACGGCCGATTTCCTACCCCCATCCTTCCCTGAAAATCCGAGCGTAAGCTCCGTCTCCTATTACCACGCTGTCGACGGGACGTTGAACCATAAGCTTCTTAGAAGCGTTGGAAATGTGCTACAGACCAATTCTCAAGATTAGATGGGTTGACAGCATTAACTAATGAGGAGGTTCTGAAGTGAATAAAAGGACAAAATAACTTTCTGGCATATTCTGACTGAAATAACAGATGGATTGTCGGAACGTCAAGAGGTTGCCAGTTTTTCTTTGTGTGGGGTAAAAATCGCTAATGATACCAAGAGACGAATAAAGTTAGGTTCCATACAGCAGTAATAATACTTCGATGTGCCTCGTGTACCTTTACAGGGAACTGCGCGTCAGCAGTTGTACAGTCACGGTCCTCCAGTAACTAGTGTCACTGATTTGTGGGCTCAGATACAAACTGTTTGGAGGGAAATCGCTCAGGAACGTATTCAGAACCTTAATGAGTCAATGCCACGGCGTATAGTAGCTCTAATTGCAGCGCCAGACGGTGGCCAGACGAGAAACTGAATAGCAGGATCCAATGGATACGTACAGATTTTGAAAGATAATTATTTGTTACTTGTCACGTTGCTAAACCGTGTTACTGAATTCATGCGTTTCCTTCTTGGTTTTGCAATTTCCACAAGTGGTAAAGTACAGGGTGGCGCATGGAAACGGGAAATTTCGAAATAACGTCATTTCCATGAATAAATTAATAAAACTAGTAATTTATTAACGAAAGCGAATGTATTCACTATTATTCAGTATGTCTTTAAAATCAAAATGTCCAAAAGTGCCTCTTTACTGTTTAAAGATGACATCGGAAAGATCTGCTCCCATTCGACGTTCACACTCTAACAGCCTGTTATGAAAACTCTGGAATGTGCGGTGTAGCAAATCTTGGGTAATGGCAGTGATTTCGTTTTCAATGTTCTCCTTCAGTTCATGGATTGTTGCAGGACGTGTACGGTACACCTTGCCTTTAAAATATCCCCACAGAAAGAATTCGGACACACTAAGATCAGGGGATCTTGCAGGCCATGCAATGTCACCGTTACGTGAAATAATGCGTCTTCCAAACAACTGATGAACTGCTGCCATCGATTGTCGAGCAGTGTTCAAAAATGTTCAAATGTTTGTAAAGCTTATGGGACTTAACTACGGGGTCATCAGTCCCTAAACTTACAAACTACTTATGAACTAAAACGGCACAAATATCCATGCCCGAGGGGGGATTCGAACCCCCGACCGTACTGGCCGTGCTGACCGTGACTGGAGCGCCTCAGTCACCTCGGCCACCGCGGCCGCCGTCGAGCAGTGTGTGACGTGGTTCCATCCTGCTGAAACCACATGTTTTCGACGTTAAGATTAAGCTCGTACAGTCTCGGTGTAAAGAATGTTTGAAGCATTTCAACATATCGAGCGGATGTTACTGTCACTGCACTATCATCCTCACGTTTAAAAAAATAATTGCCGATAACACCATGACATGATACAGCACACCTTGGCGCTATGTAGTGCTCGCTGGTGAAACTCACAAGGATTGTCCTGTGCCCAATAACAAAAATTCTATTTGTTCAGAAATCCGTTCAGGTGGAAATGGGCTTCGTCTGATATACAGGCTGTTTCACTAAATGTGTTTGCCTTTGTAACTTATAAAATAAAAGGTGACGGGAAATTTTAATGCGGTAGGTCAACACAAAAAATGTTACATTTTCTGCGGAACTATGAATGTAGTTTATTGTATCATTTTCCAAAGAGTTACACCACAGTGATATAATTTTTTTAAATGGAACAATAGTTTTTTCTATCGTGCATTGGATTCGTTGAAACCAGCTGCGTCCAAATCAATTTAAACTACATTCCAATCACAGTTAGTTTGGGAACTACAACCCTTTAAAGTTTAGGGGGTGGAAGCTACGACAGCGTAGCTTACTGGCTGGTGGACATGTGACAATGGGCCGTGCCCCAGGGGCTAGCCACTCGGCCAGTCAGCTACGCTATCGCAGCCTCCACCCCCGGAACTTTGGAGGGTTGTAGCTCCCAAACTAACAGTGATAGGAATGTAGTTTAAATTGATTTGGACGCAGCCGGTTTAAACGAATCCAATACAGGATAGAAAAAAACTATTGTTCTATTTAAAAATTATATCTTTGTGGTGTAACTCTTTGGAAAATGATCCAATAAACTATGTTCATAGCTCCGCAGAAAGTGTAACATTTCTTGTGTTGACCTACCGCATTAAAATTTCCCGTCACCTACTATCTTACAACTTACATAGGCAAACACACTTAGTGAAACACCCTATATGTAAATTACCAAGGAAATTCGCGTCCTCATTGATTTCAGCCAATATCTGGCTACTAAACTCCATACGTGATGCTGGGCCTCGTTCATGTAAGTGTTGCACAATCTGCAACTTATAGGGATGGAAGTCTAATTCGTGCAGTATTCTTTGTAAGCTTCGTCGCTTAATCCCTAGCGAAGATGCATGCTGTCGAACGGAGCGGCGAGGACTTCTCTCGATTGCAGCTCTAGCAGCTGCAATGTTCTCTGGGGTACGTACCGTTGGAATGCCACCTGGAGGTTTCTTTTTTCCAGGCAGATCCTTTTTTCTTCAAAATTACGCACCCACGTTGTAATCGCATGCGCAAATGGGAAACGTCCACGACGTCCAAGCTGGTAATGCTGTCAAAATATCTGCGAGGCAGTCGCACTATCACCATTTACGTAAAACGCTCTCACAGCTACTGCACGTTCCGCACCAGTCCAATTCTCAAAAATGTTCAAATGTTTGTATAGCTTAAGGGACTTAACTACGGGGTCATCAGTCCCTAAACTTACAAACTACTTATCAACTAGCTTATCCTAAGGACGGCACAAATATCCATGCCCGAGGGGGGATTCGAACCCCCGACCGTGGTGGCCGTGCAGACCGTGACTGGAGCGCGTCAGTCCCCTCGGCCACCGCTGCCGGCCCAATTCTCCATGATTACTAAAACTCAATGCGTTAACATCAAATCTGCAAAGTTTCGAACATCTGCCGGTGCTACAGTGCTGCCAACTGTACCGTTCAAAATTTCCCGTTCCCCTGCAGCAGCCTGTATTTAATTAAGTGAATTGTACGACAGGCCGTACAGCGCATCTGGTGTTTTGTGGAGCTTCGGCAGAGCGCGGACGCGTCACTGATTGGCCCGGCTGGCCGGCGCGGCGGCGCCATCGGAAATGGCGTCGGAAATTGGCGCCGGGTGCAGCGCGGCCAAACCCCAGCGGGCGGGCCGCCTAACCAAGTCAGCGCCGATTGGCAAGGCCGCCGCTTCCGGCGGACAAATGACGGTCACGGGCGCAGGTGCCCGCCGCCGACGACGCCGACCGGGGTTCGAACCCGCGCGCTGCCCCCGCAGGTCGATGGTACATCTACATCAACATCTACATCTACATACTCTGAAAATCACATTTAACTGCCTGGCATAGGGTTCATCGAATCATTATACTATTATCTTCCATTCCATTCTCGAAGAAGCGCGCGGGAAGAAAGAACACTTCAAACTCTCCGTTCGAGCTCTGATTTCTCGTATTTTATTCTGATGATCATTTCTACTTATGTAAGTGGGAGCTAACAATATATTTTCGCATTCGCATAATGTTGGCGATTGGAGTTTCGTAACTAGCCCATGCCGCAGCGATAAGCGCCGTTGTTGTAATGATTCCCATCCCAGATTTTGTATCATTTCCGTAACGCTGTCTCCCCTGTATCGCGACAATACGAAACGAGCTGTCCTTCTTTGGACTCTTTTTATTTCCTCCGTCAAACCCACCTGATAAGGATCCCACACTGGGCAGCAATACTCCAAAAATGGACGGACAAGCGTAGTGTATGCAGTTTCTTTTGTGGTCCTGTCGCATCTTTTATGGGTTCTGCCAATAAAACGCAGTCTCTGGTTCGCCTTTCCCACGACATTATCTACGTGTTCTTTCCAGTTTAAGTCTGAAGTAATAGTAATTCCTATGTATTTTGTGGAGTTTACGGCCTTCACTTTTTATTTATTTATCTTGTAAACAAAGTTTAACGGATTTCTTTTCGTACTTATGTGGACGACTTCGCACTTCTCATTATTTAGAGTCAATTGCCAATGTTTGCAACATACTGATATCTTATTCAGATCGTTCTGCAGTTGGTTTTGATCTTCAGATGATTTTACTACACGGTAAATGACGGCGTCATCTGTAAACAACCTAAGAGAGCTATTTAGATTTTCCCCTAAATCGTTTATGTAAATAAGGAACAGCAGAGGACCAATAACACTACCTTGTGAAACGCCCGGTATCACCTCTGTTTTATTTGATGTCTTACCATCGATTACTACGAACTGTGTCCTCTCTGACAGGAAATCCTCTATCCAATCGCAAATTTGGGGCGATATACCATAACCACGCAATTTGATTAAAGGCCGTTTGTGAGGTACGGTGTCAAAAGCCTTCTGCAAGTCAAGAAATACGGAATCGATTTGCGAACCCTTGTCGATAGCACCCATCACTTCGTGTGCATAAAGAGCTAGCTGTGTTTCGCATGAACGATATTTTCTAAATCCGTGTTGACCTTGGGTCAATACACTGGCAGCGTCGAAAGCCACCGCGCTTCCATAAACCTTAAATCTTTCCAACTGTTTTCTCTTTGTAATGAACTTGGTCCTTTGAAATTAATATTTCATCTTGGCACTGTAGATAATTCAGCCGTGGAAAGCACAGTTCCGGAATAATATAAAGGCTGTCTTGGCACTCTAAGTATCTGATCTCGATGTCTTGGAAAGTATGAGTCTCCTGAGAGAGGATAGGTTTTTCACCGATCTTTTCCACTAATCTGACGTCTAATGAAATAAATCGCAATTTGCGATCAATTATGACTTCACTGCACTAGGTTTAAATGTAGTACCAATGGGCGGCGAATGAAACTTTGTGCCTGGCCGGAATTCGAACCCGGAATCTCCTGCTTACTAGGCAGACGCGTTGACCACTCCGCCTCTTCCCTGCACCAAGATCAGTACGATCATGCTGAAGGGAAAGGTCGTTACTTAACAGCCATATACGACCGTTCCTTCAAAGAAGGATCTGTATGAAAAGACTGGAAAGTTGCACATGTCACACCTATATTCAAGAAAGGCAGTAGGAGTACCCCACTAAAGTACAGTCCTATTTCATTGACATCAGTTTGCAGCAGGGTTTTGGAACATACCCTGTATTTAAATATTATTAATTGTCACTAACAGAATGTTCTATTTCCAAGGTTAACACGGCTTTATAAAATATCATTCATGCCAAACACAACTAGCTCTTTACTCATCCGAAATGTTGAGTACTATCGACAAGGGTTCTTAAATTGATTCGGTATTTCTTGAGTTTCAGAAAGCTTTAGACAGCGTACCTCACAAGCAGCTTTTAACCAAATTGCGTAGTTATGATATATCGCCCCAAATTTGAGACTGGATAGGGGATTTCCAGTCAGAGAGGACACAGTTTTTAATTATCGACGGTAAGGCATCGACTAAAACATAGGTGATTTCAGGCGTTCCATAAGATAGTGTTATTGGTCCTATGCTGTTCCTTATTTACATAAACGATTTGGGAGAAAATTTAAGCAGCTCTCTTAGGTTGTTTGCAGATGACGTCGTCATTTACCGTCTAGTAAAATCATCTGAAGATCAAAACCAACTGCAGAAAGAAGTAAATAAGATATTACTATGAGGTAAAAATTGGCAATTGACTCTAAATAATGAGAAGTATGAAGTCGTCCACATGAGTACGAAAAGAAATCCGTTAAACTTCATTTACAAGATAAATCAATCGAATGTGAAAGTCGTAAACTCGACAAAATACGTAGGAATTCTATTACTTCAGACTTAAACTGGAAACAACACGTAGTAATGTCGTGGGAAAGGCGAACCAGCGACTGCGGATTATTGGCAGAACCTTTAAAAGATCAACAGAAGTACTAAAGAAACTGCATGCACTACGCTTGTCCGTCCTTTTTTGGAGTATTGCTGGCCAGTTTGATATTCCTATCGGGTGAGTTTGATGGAGGACATTGAAAGAGTCCAAAGAAGGGCAGCACGATTTGTATTGTCACCATACAGGGGAGTCAGCATTATGGAAATGATACAAAATCTGGGATGCTAATCACTACAACAACGGTGCTTATCGCTGCAGTGGGCTCCTGACGAAACTCAAATCGCCAACATTCTCCTCCGAATGCGAAAATGTGTTCTCGACTCCCACTTACATATGTAGAAAAGATCATCAGAATAAAATACGAGAAATCAGAGCTCGAACGGAGAGATTCATGTGTTCTCTCCTCCCGCGCGCTATTCGAGAATGGAATGGGAGATAAATTGTATAAAGGTGGTTCGATGAACCCTCTGCCAGGCACCTTAAATGTGATTTGCAGAGTATCCCATGTAGATGTAAATGTAAAAAAAACTAATTTCAGTGACGCCGGCGTGCTATCGAAACAACCTTTTACAATGGGGAGGAAGAGGGAGATGATATCGAAATAGGCAAGCGACCCACCATATGAATAGAGAAGCCGGGTACAGATTTCCGCCGTCCTGGCTGTCAGTGGTGTCAACCGTACGAGACGACAGCCATCGCAAAGCAACTCAGCGAGGCTTTGGTAAGACACCTGCGGCCGTACCTACACTAGAGGTCAGTACGCGGAACACCAGCTCGCCGCCGCCCGAACCACCAGACTATAGTAAACAGTGCACCAGACAACTGTCGCCCACTCCCCCTATCAGCCATTTACAGCCAATACTAATGAATAATATAAACGCCAATTGATGACGTCTACTTCCACCAATGAGACGAATTAGCGCAACTATCAATGGCAAGAAAATTACTCCACATAAACAGCTATCGACGGCGCCCATTTGCATCAACGGCGTCGAATTTTTCAAATAGGGCCTACCAATAAACAATGCCCAACATCCCTCAAATGTTCAAATGCTTGAAAATCTATCGGACCAAACTGCGTGGTCATCGGGTCCGTAGCTTACAAACTACTTAAACCTAGGTAAACTAACCCAAGGGCAACACACTGACCCCTGCCCCAGGGAGAACTCGAACCTCCACGGCGATCAACCACGCGCTCTCCTTCTCCACAAACCACTGTTTCCACTATTATATAATAACGAATCCCTCACTTATTTGCCAGTCAGATAAGTGCCCAGAACGACGCCTCTTGCAGCAGTGGCCAACACATTTGTCATTGTCTTACACTGACAACAATGCTGTCTAACAACCAGGAGAACAGCGTCATATTCCAAAATGAAAATGCGCCCACACACGTAGTCATACAGATTCAGATGTGCTGTGTACCTCATCGGGAAGCTAAAAACGTCTGCCCTGGACATCACAATTTTCATCACTCAACATAATAATGTGCCGCATCTATTTTCTCTCACTAGAGAACAATGCTGGAAATGCGAAACGTTCCCGGAGTGAAAGTATTACTCTGCAGCGGAGTAAGCGCTGATATGAAACTTCCTGGCCGAATAAAATTTTGTTTCGGCACACAATTTTAATGTTCCAGGAAGTTTCGTATCAGCGCTAACAACGCTGCAGTTTCCTTCTGGAAACATCCCTTAGGCTGTGGCTAATCCATGTCTCCACTACATCCTTTCTTTCAGCAGTGCTAGTCTTTCAAGGTTCGCAGAAGAACTTCCGTGAAATCTGGAAGGTATGAGGCGAAGTACTGGCAGAAATGAAGTTGTGGGGACGGACCGTGACTCGTGTCGGGATAGCTGAGTGGTAGAGCGCTTGTCCTAGAAAGGCTGAAGTCTCGGTTCCGGAAAACGTTTTTTATCTGCCAGGAAGTTCCATGCGAAACGTTACTTACGTATCATGTCAAAAATTATGAGTGTTCGTGCGAAATTTCCGGATCTTAGAATAGATAGTACAGCAGCAGGACGTTCACAAAATGATGTCTGTATGTAATGTATGTTATAAGGAATGTGCCGTCGTAGAATTCACCAGCAGCGAAAGGTATCAGTTCAGTTGGGATTATTACCAAACGTCTGCGCAGGGTCTATGGAATATAGCCCTGACGTCATGACAAGATGATTAGATATATAAATGAGACAAGTTTTGCTTTTGTAATTAGTAGTATGGGGAGAAAAAAGTGAGTAATAAAAGAAGGGGTCTATTGAGAAACCCCCTCATCTATCGAATATTCATTAATTTAGCAATGAGGGTGGAGGTTAAATCTATCACAGGTAGAAAAAGGCTTCATTATACCTCTAAGATTTTCAGCGGTCTGGGACACAATAAACCGCTGTCGCACATGGCATGTTATAGCGAGGTATGCTTGGGCCGTTAGAGGATGCCATGCGAGTAACACATTTTGAGGACTCCGAGGAGATTATTCACACATTGAAGAATGACCCCGTGGACACAACAATGATAGGTAACCACAGGGCACAATAGCCCTTGTTTCACGTTGGAAAAAGGCTACAGAATATAACAGAGATTACATGGAAAAGTAGGGTGTATACATGAAACATCATTCTGCGTATCATTCTCATTGTGTTAAAATGTGTAATGACATAATAAAAATGTGCTGAATTAATTTCTAGTCAAACTTCGTAGGTCATCTGTTGTCTAATTCACTTTCGATAGCCTCATGTACACTAGTAGACGCAGATGGAGCCAACAGCTGTACGGTTGATTCATTGTCCAGTAACGCCGACCAATTACGGCCTCTCTTAACACAACATGTGCCAATAACTCCGCTCCATGACAATTACGTCATTGATTGTTGGCTCAATAATTCCGTTCAAATTTCCTTCTCCATTATCTCACACGGAAGTAACCATTGTACCGCTTGACGTGAGCAATCGCCCGGTTCTACAGGTGTATACCCATTTTTTATTAATTATAGGAAACGATAGAACACTGATATAAAACCGTGCGCGGACATATTTTTCCCATTCTGGATTAAATCCTATACTGAAATCGTATTTTGTGGTCCTAAAAGTGAAGAATACTGGTTTGAATCTGCTACTATCCTGATAACCTCTCTATGGCTGTATGATTATTACGTACATTCGTGTGAACCTATTTACTATAATGAAGCTTTCCTGTACTATTTTTACTCTTCACCCTCCCCTTCTCGCTTCATTAGTTAATTAATGATTATTCGATACCATGAGGTGCTTCCCAGCAGATCCCTTTATTACTCAGGATTCTTCTTCCCCATTCTGCTAAACATAAAGGTATAACTTGTCTGATTTATCAATCTCATCATCATCATGACACTGAAACACATTTCAGACATGTCAAAGATGCAGTAGGCCAATTTTGATGCTATACATTTGCACACAAGGCAAAGGAAAGCCTGTGGGATCGAAATACATCAAAGAGGAAAGGTAAAATTTGTGGGAGACCCAAATTTTAGTTCTGAATCTGCACCTACTAGACATTTGTGCTGTCCAATGAGTCTTTCAGGAAATATAGTCAGTACAAATGCACAGACAACCCTAGCATACCTTCAATCAGATCAAATGTTTCAGCTTATCGACACTAATTTAAGGGATTCCCCTACACTCATTAGTAGAGGCATTTCGACGATTTCCGGCACATGGTGTGGTTCTGATTGAAGGAAACGTTAAACTGTCATAGAACCAATGAAATTTGTAGTGTATGTTCTTTCTTAAGTGGCCAATGCCATTTTATCCCACATCCACTAAGAATCAATACATTTCAGCTACCAGGGGCTTTGAATTACATCAGTGGGGCAGGTGGTCGTTCTCCAAGAGCAATTTCACATCATCGATTCCCAAACAAATGGATATGGCGACAGTGAACGACACCGTGGATTTCACGTTGGCAATGGGTCTACGACACAAAGAAGTTTGGGAATCTCTGGTTTAGAGGAAAACATTGATGCAATTCACTGGTGCACTGTCAGTTGTATTACTGGTAGGTTCGATCAACGCGAGAGTGTTACGGAGATGCTTCAGGAAATTAAAAGGGAATCTTTGAAGGGAAGAACCGAGCGAGGTGGCGCAGTGGTAGCACACAGGACTAGCATCCGGAAGGATGGTGGTTCAAATCCACCTCCGGCCATCCAGATTTAGGTTTTCCGTGATTTCCCTAAATCACGCCACGCAAATGCCGGGATGGTTCCTTTGAAAGGGCACGGCCGATTTCCTTTCATATCCTTGCCCAAACATCCGAGCTTAAGCTTCGTCTCTAATGACGACGCTGTCGATGGGACGTTAAACTCCTAGTTTCCTTCCTTAAAGAGAAGATGGTGTTCAGTAAAAAAAAAAAAAAAAAAAAAAAAAAAAAAAAAAAAAAAAAAAAAAAAACTTTTGTAGATATTTAGAGGAAAGGAATTTTACATCTGTGTGCAGAATTGTTCTACTGCTCTGAATTGAAATTTCGAACGAAAATTACACAGGCATACAGGTCGTGGTTTTACCCTATTCTGTGTGGACATGGAACTGTAGTGTTAAGGTGTGGAATATGTCTATAGTTGTACATTTTTTAGTACAGTGTAGATGTAGTACCGTGGATGAGTGTTCGAAAAAGTAAACATGTCCCAGCAGCCCGGTGAACATTGTTGTTGTCTGTCGTAAAATAGGGACTTTCTCACCAATAAGCTAAAATTGACATTCACTTACTGCTCGCACCAGTCCGGTTTGGAAGTGATTTCTAAGGCGTCTTACTGCGGAGAGCGCAGTTACTCGCAGTCGGAGGTTCCAGTCCTCCCTCTGGCATGTGTGTGTGTGTGTGTTTGTGTATGTGTTGTCCTTATTGAATTATTTTAAGCAGTTCGTAAGCCTAGGGACTGATAACCGCAGCATTAAAAATTTGAACATCTGATTTTTTGATGCGATTTAGTCACAAGCCGCTGAAACGCACGATGCTCCCGCCCCCACAGGACCAATGTCGAACCACAATTCTGTCATCTTGTCTCGTGTTCATGTGTGTGGCAGCATTCACTGCACACACACTGAGCAGTCAACAACAACTAACCTAACAAGTTTACATATCGCGTGGCCATTGGTAGGGTGAACATTGGTAGGGTGAAAAATGTTTGCCCTTTCAATTTTATTTATTCGTTATTTTTGCCAGTCTGTTCCCCCCTAAATTACCAATGCTTACGTACAACGTCCTCTTGAAATATAACCGTGTCAGTGTTTGTTACCGATTTACGTTATTTTAAAGGCGGTGGTCATCGGTTAAACACGTATCTTGCTTGCTGGCCCATCAGTAAGGCTGAACTATTTATATGTCTGTGTGCACTAGGATAGTAGACTTTTGTGCGGTTCGCACGTTCACTGATGTGACGAATGTTGTGCGATTGCCATTTGGATAGACACAGATGGTGGTAGTGTCGGATACACAACGTATATAGGATTCTGCATTTGCAGAGCTGTCATTTGTAGTTCAGTGATTCGTGTGAAAGCTTTCCGACGTGATTATGGTCGCACGACGCAAGTTAACCTATAACTTCACGGGCGGGGTATGAGCAGACCCCACGAGATATTTTTGTTTATAATTTCCATTGTTGGCACACTACAGAATCGTAATTTTAGGTATTCCTAGTATGCCGCGAATGGTTGCAATAGATGGTCGAGCGCAGCCCTCTTCCAAAGGTAAATACCTGTTTTACATTGTTGGGATATCCGTAGACCCCACGTGTGCTTTAAAGGAGTATATTTTACAGTTCACGAACACAGTAATTTATTTTCATTTCAATGTATTTACTACAATGTCTCACTTTGTCCGTAACGACGATATTTTACAACTGTTAGGAGAAAATCATCCACAGAGAATACATAATGTCAATTGCTATGAATCTTGTAAAGCCATACGTTTGAATTGAATTAGAAAATAACCCATTCTGGCGAAATATATACAAAAATTATATGGAAACTGGTTCTTAGAGAACGAACTTTATCAAAGGCGAATGCAGGTACGCCTGGTCCTAGAGTTTCTAAAAAGCGAAGGAGCTATTTTTGCCCGACGTCGAAAGATAAGAAGAGCTTTCTACGTCAAAGAGATTTTTTTTTTTTTTTGTTTTGTCCTGTGGATTCAAAGGAACCGAATATTATTGTAGGTACCTAAAATGTGCTGTCATTTTTTCGTTAGTTATTTTTCTTTTATAATTTTTATTTCATTTATGCGCTTATTCTGTTAAGAAAGCAAAGAGTTTGATTATAATTTAGTTTACAGTTGAATTTATGTCATTTAATCTAAGCTATAAAAATAAAATCCTAAAAGAAAGACATCTCTTCGTAAATTATAAGGTTTTTGTTAACTCAGATTTTTATAAGCACAATAAACAACTGAAATAATAAATATGTTGTCTTTTATTATGGAAATATAGAAATATTGAAGTTATTTCCAATAATTACTTATAAACATATCTAAACTTTGTAGGGGTACTTCTAGACCGCACACGTGACTGTACATTACAAAGAACAGCGAGTATATTTATGGGTTAATAGATTTCAATGCGGAATTTTACTCTGAGTTAGGTGCAAGGGACATTTCATTTTGAAAATTGTCGGAAAATTCAATCGTACGAGATCCATAGTCCCGATAAGAGAGTGCCGAGAATACCACATTTCAGGCAATACCTCGCACCACAGATATTGCAAGACTTGCACCTTATGATGGAGAGCAACGGTGTTGCGTTTTCGAAGAGTTACCAGTGGTAATAGACAAGCAACACTGCGTGAAATAATAGGAGAAATCAATGTGAGACGTACGACGAACGCACGCGTTTGGACTTTACGGAGCAATCTAGCGTTAATTCACTATGACACGGACGATCAAATGCCTGTTTAAACAGGACGATATTGCCTGCAGTGCCTTTCCAACGTTCGGGCCATATCGGTTGGTCCGCAGAAGAGTGGAAAACTGTTGCTGTAGCTTTTAATCTGTGGCAGAAACTATTTTATAATAAGTATTTGCCGGCCGCGGTGGCCGAGGGGACTGAGGCGCTTCAGTCACGGTCTGCACCGCCACTACGGTCGGGGGTTCGAATCCCCCCTAGGGCATGGATATTTGTGCCGTCCTTAGTATCAGGTAGTAGATAAGTAGTTTGTAAGTTTAGGGACTGATGACCCCGTAGTTAAGTCCCATAAGCTTAACAAACATTAAAAAAAATTATAAGTATTTCAGAAGCAGCAACCAGTTGGAATGGTTTGGACATCACGGATTCGTGCAGTTAGATTGTATTGGTGTCCCCATAAGTTAAGTCCGAACATGGAGGACGACCAATATACTCTGATGGTGGCCATTAAGTGCTCGTAACTGGAGATAACGAAATTATATGAACTTCAACACACGCAGCTTTTTTAAATGCGCAACTGTTGCTTGCTCACATGAGTCCTGATTTAATTCGATTGTTTCGCAGATCCCATGGACACATGTTGTCCACAAGGCATTGTACAAGCTGGCGGTGGCACCATAGTGACGCGGACGGCTTTTACAAGGAACGGACTGGGTCCTAAGTTTCAAAACAACTGATGTTTACTGACTGGTTATGTTTGGCTAGTTGGAGACCATTTTCAGAAACTCTTGACGTTTCCAAGAAAACGACGTGCAATGTCAAATGGCCGATTGGTCTGAAGTATGTGAACAGTTCAAGCCAATGATTTTTGCACAAGAGGATCCAGTATGTTTCTCATCGAACGTACATGGGACATACTCGAAATGTTAGTTCGTGCACAGAATCCGGAATCGGAATTACTAAGGTGAGATACTGAGACAGTTCGACTCATTACTCCTGCAGGAGACTAGGATTGACTTGTTATGTTCATACCCTGTAGATTTGCTACGTTTCGTCGGGTAAAAACAGGTCCGAAATGAATTGTCAGTTGTCGCTTGATTTAACATTATCGTTTGCTAGCTGAAAGCCCGGCGTTAGCAAGGTATTTATTTATTCATGCTTTGAGTTAGTACTTCTCGTATCCCATCTCGCTCTGTCCATCAAATTTTTTTAATAACATGTCATATTTATGCGAGAGTATTCAAGAAATAAGGCTGTGTTCATAATGTACAAAATAACAACTGCAGTATCTAAACGAAGAAAAGTAGTCATCAAGATACAAATGATATGTAACCTTAATACATTCACTTAATTCAAAACTGGATTATAAACAATATTTATGGTTACTTGTCCAAAATCTAATATGAATAAATTCTTTGGGTAACCCACCACTGAGCAAGCATTTAGTTGTTCGTGTGAGAAACATGGAGATGTCGAAACCACTCTGTAGTGTTTAATAGGTTCCCCTGTGACTTATTAATACGTAAAAGAAAATGCATGTCTCATTGTACAGTCTCTTGAAGTTAAAAATTATATCTGACGGAAATAATGGGTATTTGTTGGATTTACACTGTCTCATTTTCTTCCTTTCCCTGTAGCTCTATAGAAGTCTCTTGCTTTCGCCTACAGCCGAGTACGCTTCACAGTTGGTTCGCAGGTGTCAACAGAACTGTCAGCTTTCAGGAATTTCTTTCAGCTTAATACAGGTGTGTCTCAGTTGTGAATACGTAAATGTATTAAAGCATGGTGCATAATATGATATGTTTATACTCATAGCAGTATATACAATCTCATATTTATTGAATTATATGTTGTAAAATTGTATAATTTTGTTGATATATATGCACTTGTATAAGTGCTGCATGTCGGTAAAATCTGTTACCGAATACAGTTAATAGTAAAGAAGTAATAGATTAAAAACTGGTGCGTGATGAAGCGTTTTCCATGAAAGTTACTATTTATATCCTCAGATCTAATGAACAAAGTGTCGTACTGTGATACAATTTCGAAGGCACATTCAGCTACGTGTGTGTATACTGCCTGCAAAATTCCCTGTGTCAACAATTTGTAGTGTAGAAATTGTAAATTGTAACGTCATGCCGAATTGCGGAGTTTTAGTCAATGAACAGCGGAACGTTAATGTCTACGTGCTCACATCTCATGAACTACGTGTCGGAATGTGATACAATTTAGAAGCTACATTCAACAATCTATGTATATACTGTCTGTAAAAATTCCTGTCGTTACAATTTATAATACCGAGAGCCGTAGTTTTATTCCATAAACAGCGTGAAAGTAGTAAGCAAAAAACTTTTTTCCTTTCATTATTTTACTATGGTTGCCAGCGAGAAAAAGTTTAATAAAGGTTTGGAATTATGTTTAAAGTCTGTTGCAAGTCGCTAAGTATTGCCATTCTCATACAATGTATTTCGAAAGTCTCGCCGCATTGTATGGCATTTTTTGCGACTTCTATTGGTTATGACGTAATATCTTTTGAACTATGCGCCGTATGTGCTTCTTAACCATGCATCAATTGTTCCCTCACGGTAAGGAATGTGTGTACCAAATTTGGTTCAAAACGGTCCAATGGTTTAGGAGCAAAATGAAGCAGTTTTTCGCGCATCTCATTGTTTATGACGTCATATCTCGTGAACTATATATCGTATGTGATTCTTACACTTACGGCGACCGTCCTCATGGATTGACGCTTACGTGTACAAAATTTCATAAAGATTGGAACAAAGCTGTAGATTTGTATTGAACACGTACAAACATACGGACACTCTGCTTTATATATTAGAAGATAAAACTCGTAGATCAGCTCCAAGAATAAGTCATCGGTGGAGGATTACGAGATCTCTGGATGCCGGTACACAGTGATGATTCAAGGGAATGAGTACTGTTTTGCGTGCTGAGCTTTACTAGAATAATGGGAGCTCTCAGTGAACTCACAGTAATTACAGACGTAAAGTCAATGAGTGTGTGCCGTAGGCCGGTGTATCTCGCCGGGCATCGTTTGGCCCTTTAAGGGCTGCTACTCAGGAAGGGCGACGCACTTGCGGGGCACCCTGTACATAATGGCAGCGCGGCGATTCCAATCTCTCCCCGCAGTGCAACCGCGCTTCCGCAACCGCACGCATCTGCGCTGCTGGGAAAAACCCGCAACGAAATTCCAAATGCGCTTACTTATTCTCCCCCGTGGGCGTCCTTTTTTCCCGGCCACCCGCTGCCGCCGGTATCAAGTATTTTACGTCCTCCTCTTCCGCCCTTGCCTCCTCCTCTACTCCTCCTCCCCTCCCCTCCCCTCCCCTCCTTTACATTGGGACCTTTCGCTGCTTCTTTGCTCCCTAAAGCGATTCCGAGGTAGCATCTGAGATCCCCTTTCGGCCGCCCCTCCCCGCCATCTGTAAAAACAAAAACACGCCGACCGCGAAGGCAGCTGGAGGCACCGCCAATGGCCCGCCTGGACAAATTCTGGAATTATGCGGCCGCGGAAAGGCGCCGCGATAGCCCCGTGCTCGCGGCTTTGGAATTCATGGCTAGTCTTTTCCGCGGAGGGGAAGAAATAATATCACCCGTTCGGGACTGACTTGAAAACGCGTGCTTTGGAACAAGAGTGTGTGATTACTGCTTCAGGTCTAAAAAGAACCTTAGAACAGTACTTGTTTCGAACGCAACATACCAACGGAATATTACATGGTTGGTGTAAAGAGTTAATGGTATTCAAATATTTTCCCTTCTGTTTCCGTAGAGGCATTAACATTTGCTTCGTTTGCTCTACTGTGTGCATATAATTACCCACGGCTGCATTCGCTTACACTATCAACCATCCATGCAGAGTCTGCCCTCATCGCCACGGTGGAGTAGCCGAGCGGTCTAAAGCGTCTCGCTCCGTAGCGCGCGGTTGCTCGCCGTGGAGTTTGGAGTCCTCCCTGGGGCATGGGTGTGTCTGTTTGTCATTAGGTTAGTTTACCTAGGTTTAAGTAGTTTGTAAGCTACGGACTGATAATCACGCAGTCTGGTCCGATAGATTTACAAACAAACAAACATCAACCCACACATCTCTCTCTCTCTCTCTCTCTCTCTCTCTCTCTCTCTCTCTCTCTCTCTCTCTCTCTCTCTTAACTGCTTCGTCTCATTGCTGTGTGTGCACGTAGAGGAGGGGTGTAAAGATAGACAAATAGTGTGTGTGTCTGTCATTTTGAGTATTTATATCAGCAAATATGTTTTAACGAATTTGGATTTCTGTTATTTAAAAAAAAATGAAGGCATCAATTGCTACAATAATTCCACTTGGTTGATAATCTTATACAGGGTGGAACAACATGGTACGGCCGAACATTCAGGAAACATTCCTCACATGCAAAGAAAGAAAATATGTTATGTGGACATGTGTCCGGAAACGCTTAATTTCCATGTTAGAGCTCAATTTAGTATCTCTCTTTAAATGTAAATTGAAATAATTCGTGCAGACAATTGTCAAAATACCCAATTGTTTCGTTAGTATTCACGAATCACGTATCAACACAGATTTTCTGTAAAGTTTGGGCAGGAATTCTTCGTGATGTCTTGATTAGGCCTCATGTTCTTCCACCTACGCTCACTGGAGCACGTTATCATGATTTCATACGGGATACTCTACCTGTGCTGCTAGAACATGTGGCTTTACAAGTACGACACAACATGTGGTTCATGCACGATGGAGCTCCTGCACATTTCAGTCGACATGTTCGTATGTTTCTCAACAACCGATTCGGTGACCGATGGATTGGTAGACGCGGACCAATTTAATGGCCTCCACGCTCTCCTGACCTCAACCGTCTTGACTTTCATTTATGGGGGACTTTGAAAGCTCTTGTCTACGCAACCCCGATATCAAATGTAGAGACTCTTCGTGCTCGTATAGTGGACGGCTGTGATACAATACGCCATTCTCCAGGGCTGCATCAGCGCATCAGGTATTCCATACGACGGAGGGTGGATGCAGGTATCATCGCTAACGGAGGACATTTTGAACATTTCCTGTAACAAAGTGTTTGAAGTCACGCTGCTACGTTCTGCTGCTGTGTGTTTCCATTCCATGATTAACGTGATTTGAATAGAAGTAATAAATGAGCTCTAACATGGAAATTAAGCGTTTCCGGACACATGGTCACATAACACATTCTCTTTCTTTGTATGTGAAGAATGTTTCCTGAAAGTTTGGACGTACCTTATTGTAACACCCTGTATATTAAAAGAATCTACTAAAACAAAAGTCAGTCGGCAAGATCAAACTACATGGACGATTTTCTTCATTTTTGTTTTAAGCGAAAGATATTCATCCACAGATTTGTCATAAAGTATCAGAATTTATAAAAGTGAAAATATGGGGTATAACAGTTTATAAAAACTGGAAGAATGTCCTGTTGACGACAGCTGCTTAATTTATTAGCCCAAAGTTACCGGTTTCTGTTAATAAATCATTATCAAGCACCAGCAGAGCTTAACTAGTTGATTATATCACATGACAATAGCGAAAAACTTTAAAAAAAAAAAGTTTTTCAGTATTGTAACATGTCACTATCTACAAAATCTTTTTCTATACTCAAACGCTATTTCCATCTGTATATTTCTTATGGGGATGTGCCTGATGTAAACTAAAGTCAGTTCTATCCAACCAATTTTTTAATTTTCGCTATAAACGAAAGGTATTCCTTCGCAGATTTGTCATCAAGTATCAGAACTAACTCTCCATCCTTCATTTTTATTCAGACGAGGTATCCTTCTGACTTTGTAGATTTTAAGGGTTTGGCTGATTGCTCCTCCTGCAACAACCACATTACCGCCCCCTTTTCTTATATGTTACCTACTGTCTACGAATAGTGTCAAAGTGTATCCACCCCGTGGAATGTGGAAAAATACCAAAAATTCGCATCCAGGCTGGCTAGTACACTAGCTCTTGTAGTCAGTCTGCCAAGTGGTTCTGTATGCTGGTTACAATCAAAACAAAGCGTCTGACGTTGCCTACAGATATGGAGTTTAGTAACTAATCAAAACAGTAATAAAACTAAGCAGGAATTTTGAATTTCTGCAACTATTAAATAAATTTTGCACAGCATTAAATGTTGTAGAATGGTAGGTTCAACAGGTATGCTAATACGTTTAATCTTATCAAACATTAACTATTCAACTCACCAGACTCAATGTTACAAGTTAACCTTTCTAACTTGTATAGTGGAGATCATAATGTTTCAATGTGCACATGTTCAGTGTTCGTTCTACCACTCAATATTCATATGCTGTCACGGTTGCTGCCAAGTCATTTTTGCAGATACAAAAGCTGGAATAAATAATGTTCAATTAAATATTCTATCTATTTTAATAGTAATCCGTACTAATATCATTATTTCACAAATCCTTACTGGAAGAGACTCTAAATTTGCCGGGAGATTCATTTTCAGCCAGAAATTCCCTGACGAGGCATCACCATAATGCAGTTAGCCGCGGTGGAGTAGCCGAGCGGTCTAAGGCGCCTCGCTGCTCGCCGTCGGAGGTTCGAGTCTTCCCTGGGGCATAGGTGTGTGTGTTGTCCTTAGGTTAGTTTACCTTAGTTTAAGTAGTTCTACGGACTGATGACAACGCAGTTTGGTCCGATAGATTTACAAATATTTGAACATTTTAAAAACCGCAACTGTTGCTTGTTTACATGAGTCCTGATTTCATTCGATTGTTTCGCAGATCCCATAGACACATGTTGTCCACAAAGCATAGTACAAGTTGGTGGTAGCACTATAGTGATGCGGACTGGGTCCTATGTTTCAAGTGAACTGAAGATCACTGACTGGTTATGTTTGGCTAGTTGGAGACCATTTTCAACAACTCTTGGACTTAATGAAACTTCCTGGCAGATTAAAATTGTGTGCCGGAACCGGGACTCGAACGTGGGACCTTTGCCTTTCGCGGGCAGCGCACTACCGACTGTGCTACCCCGACACGACTCACGATGCCGCCTCACAACTTTACTTCCGCCAGTACCTCGCCTCCAACTTTCCAAACTTCATAGAAGCTCTCCTGCGAACCATGCAAGACTAGCGCTCCTGGAAGAAGGGATATGGTGGAGACATGGCTTAGCCACAGCCTAAGAGATGTTTCCAGAATGAAACTTTCACTCTGTAGCGGAGTGTGCGCTGATATGAAACTTCCTGGCAGATTAAAATTGTGCGCTTGCCCGCGAAAGGCAAAGGTCCCAGGTTCCAGTCCCGGTTCTGGCACACAATTTTAATCTGCCAGGAAGTTTCATATCAGCGCACACTCCGCTGCAGAGTGAAAGTTTCATTCTGAAAACACCTCTTGGACTTAATGTTTAGAAGAAAACGACGCACAATGTGAAATGGCCGATTGGTCTGAAGTATGTGAACAGTTCAAGCCAATGATTTTTGCACAAGAGGATCCAGTATGTTTCTCATCTAACGTACATAGGACATGTAATTACTATGGTAAGATACTGAGACAGTTTGACTCATTACCCCTGCAGGAGACTAGGAACGACTTGTTAAGTTCATACCCTGTAGATCTGCTACGTTTAGTCGGGTAGAATCAGATCTGAAATGAAATGGCAGTTGTCGCATGACTTAATATTATCGTTTACTAGCTGAATGCCCGGCGTTGTCCAGGTATTTATTTAAGTAGTTTGTAAGCTACGTACTGATGACCACGCAATTTGGTTCGATAGATTGACAAACATTTGAACAAATCATACAATGTAAACTTTCACGGCCGGCGTCAACTTCATTTAAAACATCCAGGCTCATAATCCGTAGTCGATTTATAAAACTTTCCCCTAACGTTTCATCTGCGGCTGCGGAAGACATCTTTAGAGGTAGAGTGGCGAACTGCGATGAGAACTTGAGGGAGAGCCGTATATATAGGCAATGTAGATGGCACCACAAGACTATCTCTGGTATTGCCAACATTCTTGGCAGAGAAGAATCGATTGTCATTCCGCTGGTGTAAAGCAGAAGTCCAAATTCTGTCTAATTTGACAGCTTCCTCTTTCCTGTTAAAATTATTGCGATGTTTATATATCTCGATTGCTTCTCTATATGTGCGCGCATGATAGTGCGAAGTTTTTGAGGTGACACTAGTCTCATTAAATTTAATTTCCTGGTTGCCTTCTTGGTATACATGTTCGGCTACGGCCGATTTCTCCGTGTGCCCCAGGCAGCAATTCCTTTTATCTTCGATCAGACGAGTATTGACGCTTCTTTTTGTAGTTCCAATATAGAGTGAACCACAGCTGCAGGAAAGTTTATATACACCTGGTGTATTCAACGGATGTCGTACATCTTTTGCAGATCTTCAATATTCTTTTATCTTCCTTGTAGGTCTGAAAATGGTTCCTACCGCATACTTGTCCAGCACTTTTCCAATACGGTCAGTAACCTTATTTATGAACGGAAGAAAAACGTTCCCCTTGGGCAGTTGTTGTTCCTTGTTAACATTAACTTTCTTCCTGGGACGAAGGGCTCTGTCTATTTCTTTGGTAGAATAACCGTTCCTCTGGAAGGTGGATCTTAAATGCTCCAACTCATCTTTTAAATAAGTAGGGTCACAAGTTTTATGCGCCCTGTCACACTTCGTTTTTGTCTTGGATGGTGGTTAGAGTCTTTATGCAGGTAACGGTCATTATGAGTAGCCTTCGTGTTTTATAAATCGACCACGGCTTATGAGCCCTGAAGTTTTAAATGAAATTTGAACAAATCAATATTCCACGAAAGTTATATTATTTAAATCTCGCCTTGTGGTTGCAAATCTGGAGTGTAGAAGAGTGGAGGTGTAAACGCTTGAGAGGCCACAATTGTGCTTGTTACGGCGACGCAGAGTGGGCCGTATTTCTCGGAGAACGTGCGCCCCGTTGCTTTCATTTCCTGCGCGCCGTGTTGTTCCACTGAGACCTTATTTAGGGGACGCCGCGGGACAGCCTAACCCGAGGCGGCAGGCGCAGCAAGTGGCTGCAGCCGCAATCTCCTGTGACGCGGCCGAGCCTGCCCTATCCCCTTAATAGATTCCCGCCTCTCCTCCATCCACTTCCTTCAGTCGCCGAGCGCCCTGCTCCGTTTAGGCGAAGACTTTTGTCGTGCTTATTCTGGGACGGACGGTGTTTCTACTTCTACATGGGATACTTTGCAAATCACATTTATGTGCCTGGCAGAGGGTTCATCGAATCACCAGGAGAGCTTCTTTGAAGTTTGGAAAGCAGGAGGCGAGGTACTGGCGGAAGTAAAGTTGTGAGGTGGCATCGTGAGTCGTGTCGGGATATCACAGTCGGTAGTGCGCTTGCCCGCGAAAGGCAAAGGTCCCAGGTTCGAGTCCCGGTTCCGGCTCACAATTTTAATCTGCCACGAAGTTTCATATCAGCGCACACTCCGCTGCAGAGTGAAAATTTCATTCTGGCACCATTATACTATTTATCTTCTATTCCATTCTCGAATAGCGCGCGGGAAGAAAGAACACCTGAATCTCTCCGTTCGAGCTCTGATTTCACGTGTTTTATTCTGGAGTTTCGTAAGTAGCCCACGCCGCAGCGAAATGCGCCGTTGTTGTAATGATTCCCATCCCAGATTTTGTATCATTCCCGTAACGCTGTCACCCCTGTATCTCGACAATACAAAACGAGCTGCCCCTCTTTGGACTCTTTCGATGTCCTCCGTCAAACCCAGCTGATAAGGATCCCACACTCGGCAGCAATACTCCAGAAATTGACGGACAAGCGTAATTTATGTAGTTTCTTTTGTAGTTCTGTTGCATGTTTTAAGGGTTCTGCCAATAAAGCGCAGTCTCTGGTTCGCCTTTCGCACTACATTAACAACGTGTACTTCCCAATTTAAGTCTGAAGTAATAGTAATTCCTAGGTGTTTTGTGGAGTGTACGGCGTTCACTTTTAATTGATTTATCTCGTAAACAAAGTTTAACGGATTTCTTTTCGTACTCATGTGAATGACTTCACACTTCTCATTATTTAGAGTCAAATAACAATTTTTGCACCATACTGATATCTTATTCATATCGTTCTGCATTTGGTTTTGATCTTCAGATGAATTTACTAGACGGCAAATGACGGCGTCATCTGCAAACAACCTAGACAGCTACTTAGATTTTCCCCTAAAGCGTTTATGTAAATAAGGAACAGCAGAGGACCAATAACACTACCCTGTGGATCACCCGATATCACCTCTGTTTTAGTCGATGTCTTACCATCGATTACTACGAACTGTGTCCTCTCTGACAAAAAATTCCCAATCCAATTGCAAATTTGGGGCGATATACCGTAACCACGCAATTTTATTAAAAGCCGTTTGTGAGTTACGGTGTCAAAAGCCTTCTGGAAATCAAGAAATACGGAGTCGATTTGCGAACCCTTGTGGATAGCACCCATCACTTTGTTTGAAATAGATATTAAAAATGGCCACAACAGTTGTCTGATTTATAAGTGTAAGCCATTTGAATACTATATATGATAAACTAAATAATGGTAAATCTTAGTTTGACTGTAAGGATGTAACGTGTCCTTCGCTTTTTACTGAATTTACGTACGTTAAACATGACTGTTATTGTAAAAGATGCATGAGTTGAACAGTTATTATCGAAGTGATTGTAAGATACTTCGTTAATGTTATTAATAATTAATCAATATTTTTCACTTTCATTTCAATTTATTGCCACAATATTTAGACCGGTTACCTTGAAACTCGAAACAGGCCGTACACAATCATTTTACATTGTCTCATACACTGTTTTATAAATGTAAATGTATTTATTACTTATGTTTACTGCAATCATTAATGTAAATAAAAAGAAATTCAAATGTATTGAAAATTAACATAAAAAAATTTTGAAATACAATAAATTGTTCGTTGGCTTAAGTAAATTCTTGTAGACTAATTGCGAAAATATGTTCTTAGCACCCTCGGAAGAACTCGAGGTTTTCCAACTAACAAGGGCACTAGCTACTTATACTCTAATTAAACTATTCTACAGTATCCTCACAGGCATATGCGTGCCTCGGCAAAAATCCTAGTGTTTGCGCATATCCGTGTGACTAACTAACATTTCTTTAACTTTTTGGCTAGTAGTGTTTACATTTTATTTGATCTATAGAGATTTTTGGCATTTTGTGGGACCCTCACCAGGTGGGACTGACGGAAGACATTGAGAAGGTTCAGAGAAGGGCAGCTCGTTTTGTTTTATCACGTTACGGGGGGAAAGCGTCACAGAAATGTTGCACGAATTGGGGTGGAAATCATTAAAAGAAAGACGTTATTCATTGCGGCGTGATCTGTTTGCGAAGTTTCAATCACCGACTCTTACTTCTGAATGTGATAATATTTTGCTAGCACCCACCTACTTAGGGAGACATGACCATCCCAAGAGAAATGAGATCGACAACGGAACGATTTAGGTGTTCTTTCTTCCCGCTTGCTATTAGAGAATGGAACGGTAGAGAAAAGTTATGAAAGTGGTTAATGAACCTCTGCCAGGCACTTAAATGTGATTTGCAGAGTATCTATGTAGATGTAGATTAGGATCGTCGATTTGGAGTTATAGACAGAACGTTAAGCAGTTGCCTTTTAGATATTAGTTGTGCAACATTAGCTGTAACCCACAAGGTTTGGTCCCTTACGACTGCTTGCAGATCGCAGTCTAATTGTCTGCATTCCCTCTCTTCCTGGAAACGGGGTCAACTTAGAACGACGTGATCAGCAGTACCCCCAAGTCCACATTCACAGATTGGTATGTTACTGCGCTTAAAGCGATGTAGATATTTCGGGTATGGACCGCGGCCTGTTAATAGGTATACCATACCTCGAGTAGGAGCAATGTACCGCAATCTGAGTCTGTCTATAATTGTAGCTCAAAGAGCCCACGGGTGTACTGCCGGTTCATAGCGCACCGGTCAGCGCACCTGACTTTGACGACATGACTGATAGCTGAAATATTGTGCCCGATGGACACTATGAACCGGCAGTAGACCCGTCGACTGTTTGAGCAACAAATACGCCAGGAGAAACTGAAGAATCGCAGTATAATTGTAACCACAGTGAACTGATATTTTACTGAAAAAATATTTTAATTTTTGCCTCTACTTTGAATGTAAATGTAATGAAATTTTAGATTATGTGGTGGGACGCTACATTGCGGCTATGTAGTTGCAGTAATATGTAATGCATATTGTTTATAGCATTGTATGGTCACATTTCAGAAAATAACGCAAATAATTAAATTACCTATCTTGCGTCTTTTTAATCGTAACTCTTCTCAGATATGTTTTGGGAGCTTAAATTTGACTGTTTTTGAGCAGTACAACACAACTACACACTAAGTTCCATCCTTACGAAAATACAAATATAAGTACATACAGGTTCTGACACTGTAATGAATGAACACTAATGAATAAAAGGTCATATTTTGAATTAAAACAATCGCACTGGCTTGTTTAGACTCCATAACAATGACGAAGACTGCACGACCAACATTCTTGTGCCGGAATGTAAACAGGGTTGCTTGAAAATTCTACAGAAATTCGTTAGTGGTGAAATGAATGATTGATTTTGCTTTGAAATATTGTTAATTACTATTAAAAGTCTAAGAAGGCGACCTTTCCTACGGTACTGGACAGGTTACAGGTGCTTAACAATGAGGTTCCATCAGATAAGGTGAACATCTGCGAAAAAGCAGTTCTCGACTAAGGCAAAACAAAAACCAATCAATTTTTCGTCTGTGTTGTAGCAAGCGGTAAGTTGGTCAGAGTCTGCTCATCAGTGGTGCAGCTGAAATTTATATTCTGGAATCAACCCTTCCAGTTTTAATACTCTGTATTCACTCAATCAGTCTACCACCTTTTCCCAGTTACAGACGTCATAGCGCATTTTAATAATCCGATTAACTCCCAGGTGGTCAATCCATCGCCAGTATTACTGGCAGCTGGTCTTCCGGATTCTTGGGCGGCAAGGTTAAAATGCATTGTGATCCAACAGACGAGGTCGGATTACTGCGGCCAACTTAAAAGGAAAGCTAGTACATTTATTGCAACATGTAACACACATCTACCTATGCAACCAGATAAACCTCATAAATTTGGAATTAAAATAGCAAAAGAATCAAATTTTGGCACTTCAAGAAACAGTTAAGACAGACATTAAAACATTGAATGTCGGTAATTATCGTCTTTTCAACAGTAAATTAGCAATGTGCTCCAGCGCTACAGGTACCATAGAGAGATTCCTTTACAACTTTGTCGTTACGGTAAGTGCGATTAATGTGTGGTTTTACAGGGATGGATTGGCAGTCAGGGGTTCGAATTTTTAGCCAACAAACAGATTGTAACATTACTTAGAAAGTGTATTTTTTATGCAAACATTCAGTTATTTTTCAATAGAACAATGGTTGTTTCTATCATGCACTGGAATTTTTGACACCAGCTGTGCACAAAGAATTCTGAATGACATTTTTATCACATTCAGTTTGGCAGCTATATCCGTTCAAAGTTTCGGGAGCGAACGTTGCGATAGCGTAACTGATTGACTGAGTGGCTAGCCTCTGGGGCATGGCCCACTGTCTCATGACCACCAGCCAGTCAGCTACACTGTCGTAGCCTCCGCCCCCAAAACTTTGAATGGTTGTAGCTGCCAAATTAAACGTGATAATAATGTCATTCAAAATTCTTCGTACACAGCTGGTTTCAAAAGTTCCAATGCACGATAGAAACAACTATTGTTCCATTAGAAAAACTGTATGTTTGCATAAAAAAATACACTTTTTAGGCATTTTCACAATCTGTTTATTGGCTAACAATACGAGTCTTTCACTACCAACCCATCTGTGAAAACAGAACATCAATCGCACTTTCCGTTTCCGCAATATTTGCGATGGAAGTGTTAGGTGATTCATCCTGTATAGTCACCATGCTTCAGAATCCCTGAATGTAACATCATCGTGGAATTCCAGTGCATAAATATTTGAAAACATTTTTCTACACTGATTATGTAAAGGAACTTCCATGCACTTCGGTGCAGTTCTGACCAAACCCGCCGGATGTGTTGCCGCAATCGTTGCAAAACTCCCTGTTAAATGTAACAGTTTTACCTAATTTCAAACAAAACTTGAAGTTAGCGCGTTGCCCCAGTTTGCGCTCCATGTTGCAATGGCACCCTGTTAGGTGTCACAGCATCACTGGAGTTCTTTGCACGATAGGGGGTGCTTGTTGACATGTCCCTCAATGTGTATGCGCGGTACGACATCCTCGCCACCGTGGTTTGTAAAATATGGTATCATTCATCGAGCTTCAGACGCGCGTGGTATACAGAAACTTCGGAACGCAAGAAAATTAAGGCGAAGTGCAGGATGACCTACAGCATATCGACGCTTGGTGGAGGTACATTACCAAATTAATCGAATTGTGAGTACAGACAAAGGAATATTCATTTCTGGTTGACTCAACACGGGACAATCTCGTTATTTCGATAAATATCTCTGGATATACTTGGGAATTTATTTGCAGTGAGACCATCACATGAAATTAATCCGATGTGTAGCAGATACCAAACTGCAGTTCATCAACAAAGAAAATGAATGACAAAACATTCGTTCGTCCAGTAAATGAACATAGATCGTCAGCGTGGTATTCGTACAAGAAGGGAATGATTGAGAAATTAGTGAAAATTCAAATGAGAGCAGTACGCTTCGTTAGGGGTTCACTTGATAAGGGCAAAGGCGTTACCCAGATGATCTTCCAACTCCAGTAGCAGACGCTGTAAGGATGGCGGTCTGAATTGGAATATGGCCTACTGTCAAAATTTCGAGAAGTTTCGACGGTGAATATGTTGCTTCGACCTGCGTATATACAAAAGATAAAGTTGAAAGGGCCTAATTTCAGTTCTACCATTCTTAGTTAAGAGCGTGGTTGGGATTTTGAGACATAAATACATACATTAGGTCTATAGCCCTTTCACGTAGTGTTAGCAGGACTTAAGCCCAGGAGTTAAGTGCTTGACTTTCATTTTTAAACCCTCAGACCATGTGGAATTTCATTTTCTTCAGATACCAGCACTCCGCTGCAGAGTGAAAGTTTCATTCTGGAAACATCCCTTAGGCTGTGGCTAAGCCATGTCTCCACCATATCCTTTATTCCAGGAGTGCTAGTCTTGCAAGGTTCGTAGGAAATATTCTGTGAAGTTTGGAAAGTAGGAGGCGAGGTACTGGCGGAAGTAAAGTTGTGAGGCAGCATCGTGAGTCGTGTCGGGATAGCACAGTCGGTAGTGCGCTTGCCCGCGAAACGCAAAGGTCCCAGATTCGAGTCCCGGTTCCGGCACACAATTTTAATCTGCTAGGAAGTTTCAAAAATATTTTGAGTTACTATACACTCTGACACTTGAATCATACTGAAAGAATGTTTCATTTTACGACCAACTGAAATCAGGGATTGATTTTGTGGACACACTGTAGTTCAAATTGAACAGTTGAATCCGATGGCAGATAATTTACTTGGGTTTTCTCATACGTGCATTAAGTGTGATTAGGCCCTTTTTAAGTAGTCATTCAATTAGATTACAGGCAACATTGAGACTTTCCTGCAATAGTTCTGCTGTCAAACCATACGCGACTGGAAAGCGAAATGGAGGAAGTACAGTGGTGCGTATGGTACCATCCACTATATACCGTTACGTGTCTTACGCAGTATAGAATCTATACCTATAGAAGTATTTTAAATAGTAACGGGACTATACTGTTGATGTAAGCGCGAGTTCTCCATTCAAATTCGGTGTCGGTAAATCCTCAGGTCTGACCTGACCAGCACCTCGCGCAGCTGCTAGCCATTCCCGCGTTTCTTCGTAACCCCGCTTCCCCCACCCTTCCCCCCCCACCACGCTACACAGCTGGCTCGCCAGTCAGCTGCCGCTATTAATAGACCGTCCACGTCGGCGGCAGTGCGGCCGACGACGTCGCGAGTTCCGCCATGCTGTCCGGCTTCCGACGCCTACGTAGACGGGTAAGCCTCCGTCTTTTCCACACACGGCTACATCCACAGCCGTAATACACCTGCCACCTCGACAGACCCCCCGCCATAGAAAGTAGCCCCGCATTCGCGGAGCTCCGCGCATCACATCGCGTCAGCTGCGCGTGCCCGCCACGCCATCACCGCGATCTGTGACGCGAGGCTGTGACGCACTCGTCAAAGTGACGTCACTTGGTATGCTAGAACGTTTTCTAGCAATTAACAGGTTTCATACTCGTAACAGTACTGTTGTAGAAGCAAATATTACGATTGTAAGCCATTTAAATTCTCGCAAACCACTTATAAAAAAAGTTAATTCGTGTATTTATTTACACCTATCGTAACTGCCAACACTGTATGTATAGACTGGACTATGCGTTGCAGTGTATGTCACTTACAAGTAATAGTGTCTCGTAAGGTTGTAGTAACAGGTTAAAATTGCTACTGATTATATTTTTATGATTGTCATGGTTATCTACTTAATTATCAGTTGTGGATTAATACCATTTCATGAAATGACAACATTTGAGGTTAGCCTTTACCGGGGCTATTACTGATGAACTACCAAGCTGTATAGTTACCGGTTACTGTTTACTTTATTTTATTACCACAACACTTTTCAAAGCTTTTAGCTCCTTCACCAGGTGTTTTATCCGTTATTGGCCCATTTTAGGTTACGGTAGTAACACTAAACGTGAGCCTTTGCGATCGTCTTTTGACAGCTTGAAATTTAAATGAAAATAACGGCTTAACCATTCATCTGACACGAAAATGGAATATCCGAATTTGTAGAAGAGAAAATTCTTTACAACTTTCCTCTCTTATGTTTTTCCTCATACCTCCTATCGTTTCAGATATATTTTCAAAAATAACAGCGATTTTGGAATGTAGGGATGTATGTCCGTCTGTCTGTCCGTAACGTGTTCCTCGTTTGTAAGACGAATCGTTGAACCGATAAGCACCAATTTTTAGAGACACGATTGTAGGCCACCAGAGACCAGAACCTCCCTTTTTCAACTTTTTTGGACAAAACATACGGTAGTAATACCAAAAAGAGCCGTTTCGATTTGGCGATGTCTTCTGGCTGTAACGTGTTCCCACTTTTTAGGTCGAACCGTTCAACCGATCGGCGCCAAATTTTACAGACATAATTGTTGGCTACCAGAGATCAGAAACTCGCATTTTCAAATATTTCGGACACGAAATACGTCAGTAATACCAAAAAAGGCCGTTTGTAATATAATTTTAATTGCAAATAAACCGTTCATCTCACGTGAAAATTGAAAATGTTCAAATGTTTGTTAAGCTTATGGGACTTAACTACGGGGTTATCAGTCGCTAAACTCACAAACTTCTTATCAACTACCTTATACTAAGGACGGCACAAATATCCATGCCCGACCGACCGTAGTAGCCGTGCAGACCGTGACTGGAGCGCCTCAGTCCCCTCGGCCACCGCGGCCGGCGTGAAAATTGAATAACCGAATTTGTAGAGGAGAAAATTCTCGAAAACTTTGTTCCCTTATGTTTTTTTCATATCTGGTATCGTTTGAGAGATATTTATAAAAATAACGGAGTTTTGACACTCTACATTGAATTAACGAAAACCAGCCGTTCGCAGATATCACGTGATATTCCTCGCCCAGAACTCTCTGGCATACGCCATCTTGCGTTGCGTATTTGTTGATTTTCTTATTGTAACTTACACTTGTCATTTCAAAGCAATGGCGCACTGAAGAATTAACATAAACACGTCGTTCTTCGCACGATAAATGATAATCTAATGTCTAAAAATGCCATCAGTTAGCAACAGCCGTCAATAGCATGAAATTAAAGAACGTACCTTCTAATTGTTAGCTGTAGTGTAGTGGGCAATGCATTGGACAGTGACGCTGAAGGTCCAGTGGTTCGGAACCCGTCACTACATAATTTTTTTTTCTTAAAAGGGTTTCAGACACTAAAACTTATAAAACTACAAATCTAAAGTGGGCCTTAAAACACGTCAGTGCGATTTTTTTGCTGTGTGATAATCTGTCGTGTCCGTCATTGATATGTCTGTTTGTAAGGAAAAATGCAAAATATTACTTCGTATTGTGGGTCCGTAAAAGACTTTCACTAAAAACTGAGTTGTAAATTTATAATATATACTGTCCTGGAAAATAGAACGCCATTAATTCGTCGACGCAGAAGAGTGAAATTTTATTGACACATTCTTAAGGATGTATACAATAAACGTTCACGTAGACAGAGCCATAGTACGTGCAGTCACCAGAACGTGCGGAATGTCCACGCTAGTACAGTATACCCTCCTTTTTCATCAATGAAAGCTGCAATTTTTTCATGGAGATGATCGTAGAGTTGTCGAATATAGTCTTTCGGAATGTCCTGCAATGAAATTTCCATCTGGTGCCTCAGTTGGACCAGATTTCGTGTCGGTCGTGCAGATCGCGTAAAAGACGTTACATCCGGTTCCAAACATGCTCGATGGGGGACAATCTTGGAATCGTGCTGGCCACGATAGTTGACGTACACCTTGAACAGCGCGTTGGGTGGTACAGAATACAATAGGATGTGCCCCGTTCTATTGAAAAAGAATATCGCCTTGTTGGTGTATGAACAGCAGCAAGACAGGTTCAATGATGGTTTCAATGTAATGTACACCGTTCGTGATCCCTCAACGATTACCTTCGGAGTACTGCCACGGTAGGCAATGGCTCCTGACACCATGCTGCACGGTCATGCATACTGTTAGTGTGTCTTCCGCTCACGCCCCAACGACGTTCGATCCCCCCGCCCCACAGTGGTGTCGCCATAAGCGCTTCTGCGAAGACGAATACAGACGTGTAGTATACAGTAACAAGAGTCGCTTCTGCCTCTGTGCCAATGATGGTCGTACGCCTGTGTATGGCGTCGAGCAGGGAAGGGCGAGAATCTGGAGTGCACACGACACCCGCTATCATGGTGTGAGCATCCATATCCTAAACAGGCCATAGAACAGAGCTTGGTACACTGTAATCATCATTCAACCCATCTTGCTGCCGATCATGCCCCAGCAAGGCGATATGCTTTTGCAACAGAACAATGCAGTCCAATGTATCCCGAAACACCCAACATGCTCTTCAAGGTGTAACTACCTTTGCCAGCACAATCCCCTGATTTCTCCCGTATTGAGCATGTTTGAGACAGGATGGAACGTCATCTTACGCGGTCTGCATGACCGACACGAAATCTGGCCCAACTGAGGCAACAGGTGGAAACTGCATGGCAGGCCATTTCGCAAGACCACATTTGGCACCTCTACGATCCTATCCATAGGAGAACTGCAAATTTCATTGCTGAAAAAGGAGAGCAGACTAGAGTCGACATTTCGTACGTTCCGACAACACTATTCACGCATTATGGTTCTGTGTGATCGTTTTATGTATACATCCGCAAGAATCTGTCAATAAAATTTCCCTCTGCTGGGTCCACTATTTCATGGTGTTCTGTTTTCATTTTCCATGAGTGTATTTACATTAGCCTTTAGTGAAAGAGGTAGTGTTCTATCTAACATCATTTCACATATTGTTGTTATTGTCTTCAGTCCTCAGACTGGTTTGATGAAGCTCTCCATGTTACCCTGTACTGTGCAAGGCTCTTCATCTGAGAATATGAACGGCAACCTACATCCTTTTGAATCTGTTTACTGTATTTGTCCCTCGGTCGTTCTCTACGATTTCTAGATAGACGATTCCCTGATGCCTCAGAATGTATCCCACCAACCTATCACTTCTCTTAGTCAGGTTTTGCCAGCAACTCATTTACCCCCAATTCTGTTGAGCACCTCATCATTAGTTACGTGATCTACACATCTAATCTTCATAATTCGTCTGTAGCACTAAATTTCGAAAGCTTCTACCATCTTTTTGTCTGAATTCCTTATCGTCCACGTTTCACTCCAATACTATGGCACACTCCAGACAAATTCTTTCAGAAAGGACTTCCTAACATTTAAACTAATAATGGATCTCAACAAATTTCGCTTCTTCAGGAATGCTTTTCTACCTATAGCCAGTCTGCTTTTTGTATATTCTTTACTTCAGCAATCAGAAGTTACCTTGCTACCCAAATAACAAAACTCATCTACTACTTTTATTGTCTCATTACCTTATCTAATTCATTTTCTGACACTACAATCAATTACCCTCGTTTTACTCTTGTTAATGTATACCTTATATCTTCCTTTCAGGACACTGTCCGTTCCACTTAATTGCTCTTCCAGGTCCGTTGTTGTCTCTGAAAGAATTACTATGTCATCAGCAAACCGCAAAGTTTTTATACCCTCTTTCTGGACTTTAATTCCCTCTCCAAATGTCTCGTTGCATTCCTTCACAGCTTGCTCAATATACAGATAGAACAACATTGGGGAAAGCCTACAACTCTATCTTACTCCCCAACCACTGCAACCCTTTCATGACCTTCGACTCTAATAATTGCTGTCTGGATCTTTTACAAGTTGAATATAACTCTTCGCTCCATATACTTTTCCCTGCTACCTTCAGAATTTGAAAGAGTGTATTCCAGTCAACATTGTCAACAGATTTCTTCTGATCTACAAATGATAAAAACGTAGGTTTCCCTTTCCTTAACCTATTTTCTATGATAAGTCGTAATGTGAGTATTGCCTCGTGTGCTCCTAATTTTCTCCTACTGATCTTCCTCAAGCTTGGATTCCACCAGTTATTCCATTCGACCGTAAATAATTCATGTTAGTATTCTGCAACCTTGACTTATTATACCGATAGTTCTGTAATTTTCACATTCGTCTGAACTTGCTTTCTTCGGAATTGGAATCACTATATTCTTCTTGAAGTATGAGGGGATTTCCCGTGTCACATATATCTTGCGTACCAGGTGGAAAAATTTCTTCATGATTGCTCTCCTAAAGATAATAGCAATTCAGACGTAATATCATCTACTCCAGGGGCCCTGTTTCTACTCAAATCTTTTAGTGCTCTGTCAAATTCTTCTTACAGTATAGTATCCCCTAGCTCATCTGGCTCTACTTCGTCTTCCATTTCTAGAATACTGCCTTCAAGTTTATTTCCTTTCTACAGGTCGTCTATATATTCCTTCCACCTTTCAGCTTTCCCTTCTCCGTGTAGTACTGGCTGCGGTGGAGTAGCCGAGCGGTCTAAGGCGCCTCGCTGCGGAGCGCGCGGTTGCTCGCCATCGGATGTGTGTGTTGTTCTTAGGTTAGTTTACCTTTGTTTAATGACCACGCAGTTTGGTCCGATAGATTTACCAACATTTGAATATTTTGTGTTGTACTATTTTCGAAATGAGATTTTGGTAGTCATTCCGCTGCTTTTCTAAATATCTCTTTTATACTCTTATAAGCTGTATCTATCCCCTAGTTATGCATACTTCTACGGTCTTCCATTCTCTTCAAGCCACTCCTGCTTAGCCAGTGTGCACTTCCTGTCAACATTATTTTTCATCTGTTAGTACTCCCTTTTGCCTGCTTAACTTGATGCATTTTTATATTTTCTCCTTTCATCAGTTAAGTTCAGTAGCTCCTGTGTTTCCCAAAGAACTTCCATTAGGCCTTCTCCTTCTGCCTATATGATCATCTGTGGTCTTCTCACTGTATCTCTCAGAGCTACCCATTCTTATTCTAATGTATTACTTTTCCGCTTTTCAGTCAATTCTTGCCTAATTCTCCCTCTAAGATTGCCAACCTTCAATTTGTTTGGATTTCATCTCCTTAATTTTCTACCGTTTTTCAGTCTTTGAAGTTTTAATCTACAGTTCATTACCAGTAAGATACGATCAGTCTAAATTTGCCCTTGGACCTGTCTTACAGTTTAAAATCTGGATTCTAAACCTTAGCTTCACCATTATAAAGTCAATCTGGTGTCTCCCAAGATCTCCTGGTCTCTTCCACGCATATAACCTTCTTTCATGATAATTATACATACCAAGTGTTTGTGATTGTTAAACTGTGCTCTGCGCAAAATTCTACCAGTCTATCTTCTCCATCATTCCCAGTCCATATTCAACTACTACATTTACTTCTTTTCTCGTTCCTACTACCTAGTTCCAGCACCCATCACAATTAAGTCTTCTTCTCCTTTGACGGTCTGAATAATTTCTTCCATATCCTCATATATTTCTTAGATCTCAGATACTTGGATAAATTTGTACTGCTGTGGTCGGTATTGGCTTCTTGTCTATCTCTGCTACGATAATGTGTTCACAATACCGTTCATAGTAACTTACCCGCATTCTCATTTTCTTATTCATTACCAGATCTACTCCAGCGGTACCACCAACTGATTTTGTATTTATAACTCCGTATTCACCTGACCAAAAATCCTGTTCATCCTGTCTCTTAACTTCACTAATCCCCACCATATATAACTTTAACCTATCCATTTCTCTTTTCAAATTTTCTGTCTTACTTATTCGATTACGGGAGAAAACATTCCACGCTACGAACTGTAGATTGTCTATTTTGTTTTTCTTGATGACAACATCCTCCTGAGTGTTCCCCGCTCGAAGATCTGAATGGGGGACTATTTTACTTCCGGAATCTTTTACCCGAGAGGATACCACCATCATATATTCATATAATAGAGCTACATACCTTCTGAAAAATTAACAACTGTATTTTCTCCTTCCTTTCAGCCGTTTGCAGGAATTGCATGGGAAATCGATGTTAGCTGATGTTACAGGGTCAGCTCAGTTAATCTTCCAGAATGTTCCCAGAATGAAACTTTCATTCTGCAGCGGAGCCCCTGTTCCGGCACGCAGTTTTAATCTGCCAGGAAGTTTCATTCCAGACTGTTGCCCCTGTAACTACTGAAAAGGCTGCTGCCCCTCTCAAGGACACGTTTGTCTGACCTCTTTCAAATACCCCTCCTCTGTGGTTGCAACTACAATATGGCTATTTCTGTCATTGAAACACACAGGCCACCCCACCTCGGCAATGTCTGTGCTTCATGAGGGTGGCATTTCACATGATTCTTATTTTTCAACACATCCATACCTAATACATAGACAAAAATATTCGTCATCCTCTGATTTGAAGTCCTAGTTATTTGTCTGATTCATAGGTCGTGAATTGAGGAATAAAGTTACATTTACAAAATCCTATTTACTCTTTTGAAGATTAATGTATTTGATTGAATTAACGTATTTGTGAAAAACGTATAGAAAAATCCTAACTTATTGAGGAGGGGGGAGGGAAGGAAGTGAACCAATAAATCTCTTCCCTGCCCCCATGTGCTGCGTGCGAGCCTGAATACTTCTATTTGGACGCTTGCGCGATCTCTCGCAATCACAACAATACAGTTACTCAGTGCGCTAAGCGGCGTGTGCTCCGTCCCGCTCGCGGACAGTGGCACATAACTGGCTCATTACTGCGGGCAGCAGCACGTGTCGTCACTGGTGACGCGGCGCCCGCTGAGCGTGGCGACAGCCGGTGAGGCGGCAGCGAGCGCTGCGCCGGGCGACTGGCGTGCGGCCGTGTTTATTTCACGAAAGCACGCGTGTTCGCCGTGACACACGACTCCCTCTCGGCGCGCTTCAACAATTCAGCCGGCCGGATGCCCGCGCGCGGCTCGCGACAAGCGCTCAAACATTTAGGCGCCGGCATCGCGCAGGCGCAGGCGAGCAGTAAAACATGGCCGTAAATAAGTGACGCGCCCCGGAGACGCCGAGAGTGCTTGGGCCGGGCCGCGGGGGTCCGCAGCGCGGATCACAGAATATGACGCGGCCGGCCGCGGAACAGGCGAGCGGCCAACCACGGGGCTCTGATTTACCGCTGGCCTGGCCGACCACCTGAACAGCACTGACCACAGCCACAGAAGGACAACATTCTATAGAAGTTTCGATATCCAGTCAATTGACGTCATTGGCAGTCAAAGTGTTAACAGGGACGAAAGGGTCTTGATAGGAGTCCCGGTTTATTACAAAAAACTGTCGTCAAGTTTAGATTTGATTACTGATATTGGCGAAAATTTCGGTAATTTATGACTTTTCATGGCTAGTCAGTAATATCATTAGATTAGATTAATACTTGTTCCATAGGTCATGAATATGACTTTTCGTAATGATGTGGAACGTGTCATTTTAATAAAAGATATTTTTACATACAGTGATTCAATTTCTCTACAACATTTTTTCACTCTGTCTCATCTCTCTCTCTCTCTCTCTTCTCCTCTCTCTCTCTCTCTCTCTCTCTCTCTCTCTCTCTCTCTCACACACACACACACACACACACACACATTCTTATTTTTTTTATTTGATTGTTGTGCTCGACTATCGGCCAGGCACGAAAACGCACGTTAATCAGTTTCTAAGATTTGAGTACACTTGTTGTTCTGGTACGCAGACTGGTTTGATGCAGCTCTCCTCGCTAGCCTGTCCTGTGCAAGCCTCTTCATCTGAGCGTACGAACGAGAACCCACATCCTTTTGAATCTGCTTACTGTATTCGTCCCTCGGTCTCCCTCTTCAATTTTTACCCCACACACTTTCTTCTAATGGTAAGTTGACGATTCCTTGATGCCTCAGAACGTGTCCAAATGTTCAAATGTTTGTAAAGCTTATGGGACTTAACAGCGTGGTCATCAATCCCTAAACTTACAAACTACTTATGAACTACTTACGAACTAGGACGGCACAAATATCCATGCCCGAGGGGGGATTCGAACCCCCGACCGTGGTGGCCGTGCTGACCGCGACTGGAGCGCCTCAGTCACCTCGGCCGGCAGAACGTGTCCCACAAACAGTCCCTTCTCTTAGTCAGGATATGCCAGAAACTTTTTCTGAATAGCATTTCGCGTGATTTGCATGAAACCCAACTAACGTACCTGTATTGTGGGTACTCTAATCGCTTCTAGGTACAGTCGTATTGACTATTGAAAATGGTTCCAACAAGTCACCACTAGGAAAACATCCGAAACGTCCTACCAAGCTGAATTAACCCTTCTCATGATTTCTGGAACGTACAGGATGATTCAGGAGGAGTGTCACATAACCTTTGACATGATTACACAACTTTATTTATTTATATATTTATTTAATACGAGGCGCGTCCAGAAAGTAAGTTCCGTTTGGTAATGTACACAGGTACAGAAGAAATTTTTATTGCACAAAATTCTACAACGCTTAAACTACCTTTTCGCCGCGGTGGAGTAGCCGCGCGGTCTAAAGCGTCTCGCTGCGGAGCGCGCGTTTGCTCGCCGTGGAGGTTCGAGTCCTTCCTGGGGCATGGGTGTGTGTGTTTGTCCTTACGTTAGTTTACCTAGGTTTAAGTAGTTTGTAAGGTACGAACTGATGACCACGCACTTTGGTCCGATAGGTTAAAAAAACTACTTTTCCACATAACTGCCGAAATTTTGTACGCACTTGCCATAGCGTGCCACAAGGTTTTGCATGCATCCTTCACAGAAGGTTGCCGCCGGTCTATTCAACCATGTGGTAAAAGGTCTTTATCATCGTTGAAGTGTTGACCACCAAGGATTTTAGGTCTAAGAAGAGATGAAAGTCGCTAGGAGAGAGGTCCGAGTTGTATGGAGGATGATCAAACAGGTCCCATTGGAAATTTCCGTAAGAATTGTTTGGTCACATTCGGTGTGTGAGGTCAGGCGCCGGCCGTGGTGGCCGAGGGGAACTGAGGCGCTCCAGTCACGGTCTGCAAGGCCACTACGGTCGGGGGTTGGAATCCCCCCTCGGGCATGGATATTTGTGCCGTCCTAGTTCGTAAGTAGTTCATAAGTAGTTTGTAAGTTTAGGGACTGATGACCACGATGTTAAGTCCCTTAAGCTATACAAACATTTGAATATTTTGTGAGGTCAGGCATTATCATGGAAAAAGAATCTTTTGACAGTAATCCTCTTCTTAAACCTAACATCTGTCCTTGGTGGACAACACTTCACGATGATGACGAGCTGAAAGAACGTGTTACCACATGGTTGAATACACAGGCGGCAACATTATATGAAAAGGGCACACCAAACCTTGTGCCATGCTATGACAATTGCCTACAAAATTTCGGAAGCTATGTAGAAAAGTAGTTTAACAGTTGCAGAGTTTTTTACAATCAATATTTTTTCTGTATCTGTACCCGTTCGTTTTATATAACCGAACGGAACGTACTTTCTGGACGCGCCTCGTATATAGTCTCCGTGTTTGTGTGTTTACATTGAATACAAATCCACAGTTTAGTTCTAATCATGAAGACCTTATTTACTGTCATCTCATTCCCTAATACAGGGCGGTCTGTCAGCTCTCGCCGCCGCGGAGCGGCCGAGCGCACTGAACCGCTATGCTGCGTTGCGCGAGGCCGTTCCCCGTCGGGGGGTTCGAATCCCCCCCCCCCCCTCGGGTATGGATGTTTGTGCTGTCTTTAGTGTAACGTAGTTCATACGTAGTTTTAATTTTAGGGACTGATGATCCCGCAGTTGAGTCCCATAATCTTGACAAATATAACTGAACATTTTTGTCAGCGCTCTCATGCGCTCTTTAGCCTACAGAATTTAAAACAAGAAACGGAAGAAAAGATAAAGTATAACAGGCGATTAAAAGTGGGAGATAAATTACAAATAAAACATGGAGATTTTAATCGGAGGAACATGAAGTGCTTAATATGGAGTGAAACATTTGAGTCTTTACAAGCATTTAAATGGTGATGGTTAAAACAACTTCTGTAGATGCGGAGGCACATGAGATAAACACAAACGATTAAAATAACACTGGATGGTGGCTACGGTTTGGCCGTTCGCTGTTGAATAAAAACGAGAAGCAAACACCACACTTTATCGCGGCTGGGTGGCCAAGTGCATTGATGCGCTATGCTCCAATGCGCGAGGCCGTTCCCAGTCGGGGTTTTGAATCGTCCCTGGGGTAGAGATGTTTGTGTCTTTAGTATAAGGTGCTTCATAAGTAGATTGTAAAATTAGGAACTGATGACCCCGCAGTTAAGTCGCTTTACGTTTCACAAGCATTTGAACATTTAAACACCATACTTTCGAATAAGCACATTATTTCCATTTTTGGATGTATTAGTGTACTGGAAGGACGATGGAACCCTAGGACATAGTGTGTATAGAAAACCTTCACACACAGACCGATATCTACATGCAATGAGTTGCCACCCACCGAACCAACGCACAGGCGTCCTGAAAACTTTGATTAGAGGAGCTTATGCCATATCGGATGCAGATACCTTAACACAGGAACCAGAACATCTGAAGTTGGTGTTTAAGGGGAACGGGTACACAGAGAGACAGATCCGTCATGCCATGCAGATTGGGTCGTCGCCAGAACCAGAAGAGGACCAATGCAGATCAGTTGCTTTCCTTCCGTACGCCGGAAATGTGTCATCAAAAATTGGAAGGATTTTAAAAAAGTACTTTAAAAAAGTACTTCGCAGCGTATATAAGGCCGCCGGTCACGGCAAGACTTCAGTTTCCTACGAGACTCAGCTCCTGAAGATGGCGGCCAGGTGGTCCGCAGAAATATTAAATTAACAAAAGTGTCTAGATGACTCGACGATCCGGCTGGAAACCCGACATGAATATCAACAAAAGGGATTATATATAAACAAATTACAAAAGCACTAAATATAATCAAACCAAAAATTAGCAAGCTCGACGGCATTCTCCTTTGCTTACAATAGGTCCTCCAGCGTGCAGTGTAGTGGGCACTGAGGACAACTGTACAGGTGCTTGGTGGTTTGTTCGGATCCACAGTCGCAGAGAGTTGATTGTTCTCCGAGGTAGTTCCATTTGGCCATGTTGTCCTTTGTTCTACCCACCCCACTTGTTAGTCTCTTGAGGGACTTCCACATTTTTCACGGCAGTTTTTCATCTGGGGGGAGGGCCTCCAGAGGTGGCATCCATGCTGCGATGTCAGAATTTCTGGTTGTCCACAGGCTTTGTCGTGCCGTTGAAGGTAATGTACTACAATTGACAGTAGTTTCCATAAAACTCTTCCTGGATTTCAGCCAGCTTGAGGGAGTTCTGTGTCCATGTAGCGGGGTGAACAGCGTTTTGTTATACTTTGCAATAAAATCATCAGAAAACTCACAAACAGCGGATGGGGTGCCAAACAGACAGTACTCAGAACAACGGCAATTGTTCTACGTTACTCTGCTGCTGAATACACTGTCCTGTTTGGTATACATCTGTCCATGCCAGGCACGTGTATGTTGCCCTCAACGAGACCTGTAGAATAAGGGCAACGCTTACTCACAAACTGTACAACCTCGCGGGGATAGCCCCACCAAATATAAGACGGGAAGTTGCCGCAAATATACAGAGACGCAAAGTAGAACCCACAATTAAAACTGAAGGTGTCGGCTATGGGTTGGCCGTTCACTGGTGGTAAATAAGCACTGAAAGACGAAGCGCACACACGAAAGTTGTGGCGTCCTTTGGTCGTACACTGTAGCACATTTTTATTTTATTTTATTTTTTATTTTTTTTTTTTTTTTTTTTTTTTTTTTTTTTTTTTTTAAAATAAAAAAGGCATATTAAAAGTTTTACATACGGCGGAGGACTCACAATAAGATGTGGGGTAAAAGGGTATGGGATGGGTTGGGAGACGGTGCGGAGGAGCTACAGGCTCAGTGCGGGAGGGACTGGGAGAGGATGTCCCAAGAAACCAGTGGGAGAGGAGGGGAGGGTAGGAGAGACACCGGAGTGAGAACAGGGTGGAATGAAGAGAGGAGAAGGGCAGGATGGGAGGAAATCATGAGGATGTTTTATACACTTTACGTACAAATCAAGAGGAAGGTCACTATGAGAGTTAGAACTGCCTGCGACAAATAATTCGTGTGTTGTAAAACATTGAGATGCATCATAAATCGTACAATGTGCGTCTGACAAGTTCTGCCATTGGTCTCATATTTTACAAGCCGCGCTAGCAAAGATGAGGTGCCCGCCCATGCACATTGGGGGACATACCAACAAGCGCCCCCTATCGTGCAAAGCACTGCAGTGATGCTGTGGTATACGCTGCCACCCAGCTAACAGGGTCAGTTTGAGAACACGTGTCATTGAAACATGGAGCGCAAAATGGAGTAAAGTGTTAACATCAAGTTTTGTTTGAAATTAGGGAAAACGGAGACCTATGGAATGTTAGTTTCGGTGTATGGTGTTGACGCACAGAGTATAAAGTGTGTGTTTGAGTGGTTTAAAGGCTGTAGAAACGGAAAGGGAGGTGTTGATGTTTAGACACGTCCAGAATCACAGTTCAAGATAACATCGAACTAGTGATGCGAATGATCGGCAGACTTCATTCTACTTCCTCGCCTTAAATTAGCATGGAAAGGCTTATGCTTCGGAACGGTTGCGGAGATCAAACAACGCCTGACCTCTGTGCTCCCAGCGATTCCACAGGAAGCGTTTGTTGACAGTTTCCAACAGTTTCCAACAGCTGTACATCCTATGTCAGAAGTGTTTTATAGCCAATGGCAATTACTTTGAAGTCCAGTAAACGTATTTTCTTTCTAACTCTTGTTACCTATATTTCCTGAGACCATTCACCGGACTTTTCAGATACACCTTGTACATGAATTTGTGTGCCTGTGTGTTTGTATTGCATAGAAACCTAGTTTTCTTCCAGTCTCGATGAAATTTTTCCACACTTCCTCTTCAAACCAAGAGAAAGCACTCTGTCTACATAAAATTTTGTATGGTGCAACATGGAAGGGATTTCACTTATGAATTTCGACAGAATCTAGTTTCGCTCCGATGTTAATAAAATTTACCGCACCACACTTTACCTTCGAAAATAAATTGAGGTCTTTGTTTGCTTAAACTTTTGGATAATGCATGGCGGAGTGTACGGACTTCAACAAAAGCTAAGGTTTTATTTTGTTCTTATTGAACAAGAGGAACATCATCGTCATCCTAAGATAGCATATGCTGCATTGCAAAGGTAGCTTTCAATAAACGTAGACACCATTTCACTGATCACAATGAAACAATAAAAGTTAACAGAGGTTTTTTTTTCACAGATGGAGAAGGTAAATGCCTGAGGACTTTTGTCAGGTTTTCGATAGAAAGAGGGACTGGCAGAGGAAGGGAAAGGTGGAAATGGGCCTAGAGAAGGGTAGGAGGAGATGAAAAGGGAGATATGTGCGAGGGCAGAGGAGGAGATGCACAGAGAGAGAAGAAGGAACGAGATTTTGGGCAGAGCGAGAAAAGGGAAAGTGAGATGAACTAAACACTGTAAATAAAGAAGAACCATGGCGATGCCGGCGGATTTACGGAAACAATCGTCTAATGAATTTTCATCAATATTGGATACCTGACAAAACTGCAGTGTTCCTGGACACAGTGCCCCACCCTACACATTTTCGGAGGCTTTACAGACACTGGTTAACACTTAAGTCAGCTCGGCAACCCGTACCGTATATGTCTATCCGCGCAGTTGGCTCGTGACGCCATAAGACCGATCTTTGCTTGAATACGCACAACCATTACGGGTTGCTGAGTTGATTTAAATGTGAATCAGTGTCCGCAAAATCCATGAAGATGTCTTTAGCAGTGGAGGACGCATTGTCTGACAGGGTATAATGTCCTAGACCACGACCTTATTCCATGTGTGTGTGTGTGTGTGTGTGTGTGTATGTCACTTTTGATCCTGCAGTGATTATCTACTCATATTCACTGAATGTGTGACATTAACTGCGATTGGATGAAGTTGAAAATGTGTATCCAGCCGGAACTCGAACCCGGGTCTCCTGCTTTCTAGGCATTTGCTCTGACCTCTACACCCTGGCGACACAGCGACCACCACACCAATACGGAATTACTCAAGTACGCCTCCCGTCAGATACAAATTCTGAACTTTACCCTGCTCCGTAAGAGTAAGGGTCTAGGAGTGCCTCCGCGCTGAAGAAGGATCATTGCCCCTCATCGGAATTTTTATGTTATATATATATGGCGTCTGTTCTTTTAGACATTTCCTTACTCTTACGGGAATTAGTTTACAATAACTACGAGTTTGGGCTCTAGTGCACATGTTAAAGATGAGAATTTGTATCTGACGCGGAGGCGTACTTGAGTAATTCCGTGCAGGTTTGATGACGCAGTGTTCCCAGTGGTGTAGAGGTCAGCGCAAGTGCCTAGAAAGTTGCAACATCACCCATTCCGCAGTTAATGTCATACATTCCGTGTTTAAGGACAAACATCGTATCTAATATCGACAATAAATCAACAACTGGCTGTGGAAGCCTACATTCAATACGTTCTTTGAAGATCTCTCCGATTTGGATCGTTATGAAACTGGAGTGATTTCAAGACTTCGCGCATAAATATGATCAGTGTGCATATTACTTGCCGAAATGCTATGCAGGCAATGCGTATAGCTACATCTACAAAAATACTCTTCAAATCACGGTGTTGTGCATGGCACTTTTAATGTTTAAAAATGTTTACATGTTTGTATAGCTTATGGGACTTAACTACGGGGTGATCAGTCCCTAAACTTACAAACAACTTATGAACTATCTAAGACTAAGGACGGCACAAATATCCATGCGCGAGGGGGGATTCGAACCCCCTACCGTAGTGGCCGTGCAGACCGTGACTGGAGCGCCTCAGTCCCATCGGCCACCGCGGCCGGCGCACTTTTAATGATTTCCACCCCAACTGTTGCATCATTTCCGAAATACTTTCGCCCATATTTCGCGACAATATAAAACGAACGGTCCTTCTCTGAACTTTTAAAAGGCAGAACAATGTTTGGATAAATCACTGATTCCTCGTACATCAGATGTAGGAGTTCTCCAACAGATGGCGGCATTGTGACGTGTTCCCACTATACAATCGTAATAGTTTTATTATAATAAGCTGGGATCAGTGAGCAGTCAAGAATCCATGTTTATGTGCTTAAGTGCTATTTATTTCAGCAAGACCACCGTGTCAGTGAATATCAACATGCCACATCCGTTAACCCACACAGATTACGCCGAAACGTTATTTTGTGCATTGGAAATGGAATGGCACCAGAGACGTCCCACTGATCATAATTTTACCAATGAAAACATCACCAGCCAATTTTTTATGCTCAGAATAATATCTCTCGAGAATTTATTCTCATCTTCGGATGCACGAGATTAGATAATCATTATTTGTTGTGATGTCTCCATGTCAGGTTTTCTGCCTCTCTTCCAATGTGGTTGTTTTGTTGTGATAAATTATTGTGTCTCCTTTGTTCTACAGACTCCCGCTCAAATGGAAAATGTAGGTTATATATCTGTCTAACATGCTTTTTTTAGAGGAACAGTGTAAATGATGTTTTACATGTTATGGTATACTGCACCACTGCACAATGAAGGGGCCACAATACATTTTTACATCAAAACAACCACACTGCAAGGGAGAAAATACCACACATGGAGACATCAATATAAATAATAATTATGTAACCTGAGACATGCAACAGTGCAGGCAGCAGGTACACTGTGCGTTCTCGCATCTAATTGCAAATTATATCACATCTCTCACAAATTAATATTTTAGACAATAATTTGGATCATACTCAAGTCTGATTAATTTTATCGTATACACCAATGTAGGGACTCAAAAGGGCCTATGGCTGAAATCTAGATAGTCAATAAAATAACACTTAAACACTCAAATGGAGGAAAAATATAAAAAAAAACTTTACGTAACATTGAAACGTAGGGAAGCAAACATCATGTAATGTAGTCACTGTCTTCTATCAGCCCTCTTATTTTGTACATTCAGTCACCTACACATTTTTATACTTACAAAGTCATTTGCCGCTTGTATTAAAGATCATTACTTGAAATATGCCTGTCCAAATTAACTGATTTTATTTGTGTGTATGTATGTATGTGTTTGTGTGTGTGTGTGTGTGTGTGTGTGTGTGTGTGTGTGCATGTGTTAGTAATTGACAGTAGAGGGAGCGGTCTGCAGTGGCCAGTGGTACGTGTGTCAGTCTGCTCTTTATGTCATTTTAACTTTCCAATAGTCATAGAGTGTATTTTAAATTCTTCTTTTATCTCACATTTGTTATAATTTTATTCTAATTTTCAAATTATATTGTCACTCGGCTGAAGAGCTGATTTGTTACCACTGAAAATGCCATTGAAAATGCGCCTAGGAGTTTTCAAGATAGAGTATGACGATGGACCTACATTCAGTGTAAATGATGACTTGGTCTCATGTGCCTTTGCCGGCCGCGGTGGCCGAGGGGACTGAGGCGCTCCAGTCACGATCTGCACGACCCCTACGGTCTGGGGTTCGAATCCCCCCCTCGGGCATGGATATTTGTGCCGTCCTGAGTATTAGCTAGTTGATTAGTAGTTTGTAAGTTTAGGGACTGATGAACCCGTAGTTATACAAACATTTGAACATTTTCATGTGACTTTGGTGTGCCCTGATCTCCCGTATCAGTGTTGTCTGCGCCACCTGACTGGTCCCCTTCTGTTGGCAGAGCTCGAGCAACGGGCCCAGCAAGCCTGCGGGCGGTGCCGGGTCCGGATCGTCGCCAGCGTCGGCCGGCGTCGGCGCGGGCACCGTCGTCAACAGGTGAGTTCGCACTAGCCGCACAGTAGCCAGCGCTCGTACACACAATGTACTGTGCACGAGGCCACGGCTTTGAATTATAATTATAATATAGACATCCAGGCAGCTACTCTACAGGTTTTAAATTAATGTACACTAAAAAGGTAAAGCAGTCAACAATCCGAAGATTAGTTTGAACATCAAAGTGCTTTACTCTTATTTGGAGGAGTTTCTATTGCTTCTCGTGGGGGGGGGGGGTTATTAAGGCAGAAACACGAGTGTACGTCTGCGAGAGGCAGAAGAAATACCAGAAAACTGCGTACATTTTTTCCTATTTTTTTTTTAAATTTTTATTTACGTAAATGAAAGACGATTTTATAGTTTGACATTCACAATTAATCAGTGAAACAATGCTTTCGACTGCGGAGGAGAAAGAATAACAGTATGTGACACACGTAAAAAGCCAACAGCACTTTTTTTTTCGGCCTCCCATCACCCCTTACAGCCCGGCCTTGCGCTCACCAAAAGTGCCGTCAAGTGGCGAGCTTCACAGCTGTACGAAATATAAAACATGTCCCACGCAGTCAAAAGAGAACATCCCTCAAGGGATATAAAACAGGGGGTGTGCCGTTGCCTTCCTCCGACCTTACCCAGCCAGTTATAGGGGGACCTACAGTTTAACGTGGGTTCCGAACCACGGTGCTACTCGCTACTTTTCACATGAGCAATACTGCCAGAGGTGAAAGAAGTGGAAAGTGACAGATAAAAATCCTAGGACGTGGCGGGGATCGAACCCGCGACCTTTGTATTTGTAGTCTGGCACTCTACCACTGTGCAACCAAGGCAACACTACTGAATTAAAAATATCCGGTTACATGGCTGAAAATGACTTAGAAATTCATGGCGCCCTCCACCGGTAATGCTGGAATTAAGTATGGTGTTGGCCCATCCTTAGTCTTGATTACAGCTTCCACTCTCGCAGGCATACGTTTAATCAGGTGCTGGGAGGTTTGTTGGGGAATGGCAGCACATTCTTCACGGGGTGCTGCACTGAGAGGTATCGTTGTGGGTCATTTGTGCTGGTACTAGTTTTTTTTTTTTTTTTTTTTTTTTTTTAAGTGACTTCAGATATAAGAAACAAACAACTTCTTCAATGACCGTGACTTCGTACCCGAAGTTAACTAGCACCCCAGCAAAATTATAATGACCGGTAATACTAGTCTTCATATTCTTTCTCACATTGATACATTGATAAATGAATTAAATTAAAATTAGATTCCACAGTAAGATCCAATACGTTGGCGAACCCTGAGTATTTCTTTCTTTTTTTTTTTTTTTTTTTTTTTTTTTTTTTTTTTTTTTTTTTTTTTTTTTTTTTTTTTTTTTAATTTCAGTTGCTACGATAGTCTGTTTATTCCATAGCTCTTCTACAACTGTTATCGATATCGTAATACAATAATCGTGCCACTTTTGTGACACACAACATTTATGTAAGTCTTTCAGACGACATTCAAAATTCACTTCAGAATTACCATGACTTAAGAAAAATCATGTACACATCTTGATTCAATATTTACAAAACGTGGACACTCATCAGGAACTTCTTTTTGAACTTTTAATTTTAAATATATGTGACGTAAGTTATATCACATAATTCAGTATTACAAATCACAATTGCAACGACACTTCATCTCAATGCGGAATACAAAAAAATGACAAAACATTTTTCAGTTACATTTTATATGCATTGCTAATGTTTAAAAAAAAATGTCAATCGCGGTTCGCAACAGCAGCCAATGTCTTGCAGTTCAGCGCGCTGACCTTCGGCTAATCAACGATAGCGACCAGCATTTTCTTGCTGACGTCGTTACACATGAAACAAAGGCGAATAAAATTCACACAAGTATATGTTCTCAAACATTAATAACATCCAAACAATATATTCCGTAATTAATTACAGAATAACTGAGAAATTGAACTTTTTGAGAAAGATATGGGATGGTTAAATATATGTCCCACCACACATTGAGGCCTGGCACAAAGTCGGCGTTCCAAAACATTCCGAATGTGTTGTGTAGGATTCAAGTCAGGACCTTGCGCAGGCCAATCCATTACAGGGATTTCATTTCCGTCCATCCGCTCCGCCATAGATCATGCATTACTAGCTGCTCCCCGCGGTGTTACCCGCGGTTCAATAGTCAGACATTAAAGAGCCAAGAAAGGGCATAAATAACTACATGACTGTTTGCGACATTGTTAGCACGGAATATATAATAGTCTTGAAACGGATGGAGAGCCAAAAATCTATCGCAATACGTCCCTGTAAACGACGTTTCGAGACTTCTTGTTCTCCGAGTATACATAGAGATTTCTAGGTGTCGATACACGGGAGCAGCCTACGTAGAGCTGTCCGTGCGAGAAACATGGTGTGGCCTGATGAATACCTGCCACTTTTAATGTTTGTCCTTGACTCTCGTTGATAGTAATCGAGAAGGCCACTTTCAATGGGAACTGTAACCGTTTAAACTGGAATGGCAAGTTTGTTGGGATGATGGGAATTCGTGGTATTAATACAGTCTATCCCTTGGCTCCACCGGTGATGATGGTGGCCTGCACGATATGCCTTCTCAGGTCCGTGATGCGTAACCTGGTGCCATTGCATAATCGTGGTGCATCCAAGTTACGCATCAATAAAACAGGCATACCCACCTTCAGCTCCAACTTGTGGGATGGCACCCCTGACAGCTCTAATGAGTTTAGGAACTCTACAGGGTATGAAGTTGCGTCATCTGTTGTCATCACAGTATCGATTGACATGTAAGTAGTCACCTCACCAGGTACTTGAGCAATAATTTTGTTATTGATGATTCTCACCGATTCATTCTTAGGTGCCGAGATAACTCTTTCACATAACCATTCCTCATTGCTCAAGTTGTCATGTAAACGTGGAAAAACCTCATTAATTAGGTTATCTTCCGAGCTTACAACAGTGCAGAATTGGTTTTCAAATTTTATTAGGCCTTCCGCGTCCGTTGCGATGCGGCCATCACCGATGTCGAGGAGGTATTGAGCAAAGAGCCCAGATTCTTGATCGTTGTAAAGTTGGACCCTCATATTAGTTTTCAGCTGTAATCTTTCTACGTGTGCCCACAGAGGCGAGGATTTGAGGCACGGATTGATCTCGTCTGCCGCAGTGCCTCGCTCTATGACCGGCAGCGTCTGTCGGAAGTCGCCTGCGAGCAAGACAACGACTCCACCCTTCAACATTCCGTTACCACGGATGTCTTGCAAGCTTCGGTTGAGCGCCTCCATCGCACGCTTGTGTGACATCGAGCATTCATCCCACACAATTAATTTGCACTGCTGCAACAGAGCGGCGCGACCACTGGTTTTGCTTATATTGCAAGTGGGCGTTTCCTCACTCGCAAGGTTCAAAGGAAACTTGAATACCGAGTGGTCAGTTCTTCCTCCGCTGAGTAAGGTCGCGGCTATACCAGAGGACGCAACAGCTAGCGCGACTGGGCCAGCAGCAAATTCAATAGGAATGTCTTGCCAGTGCCCCCAGGTGCGTCCAAGAAAAGGAGACCCCCTTTTCCGTTCTCCACGCGACTCAAAATTGTATTGAAAACATGCCTTTGCTCTGGTAATAGCAGGGGCTCAGTTTGGGCAACTTGGGCCTCCAAGTCTGTCATGTCGTAACTGAGTTCCCTGGGCAAATCAGTGGACAACTCTCCTGATCGTTGTGGGGTGGGCATGTTGAAATCAGACAGCCTTTCCCCACCATCGAGAAAACTTTATCCTCAATAAGCTTAAGAGATTCGTTAAAATATATTTCATCGCTGGCCTGTGCTGTCCCTTGGTACTGATGCTCGATGTCTTCAGAAAACGCTCTTTTATATTTATTCCAAAGTGCCATAGGGTTCGAGAGTCCACAGATGCTCAGCATTATAGAAAAGAGCTCCCTCAACTTGGTTGATGACCGGCACAATACAGCGTCCTCTATTGTAGCGTCCCAATGGTCATCATCTTCCAAAAGTCCCATCGCCTCACATGCTTCCTGGAACGTTGCTTTTACTTGTCCATCGACTGTTTTCAGGGCCTGAAAACTGATGGGGCCACGGACACGGGTCAGAAGCAAACGTACGCAATAACACTCAAAATGTGTTACATGCACTGTGTAAATTCTGCCCAGAGTATCTGACGCCTTTACATTTGGCCATCCTTCGACCGGGGTGCCCTGCACACGTCGTTTCCATTCCTTCTGTGACTTGTTCCATGTGTAATATTTTGGCACATTGGTGTACAGCAATGTTCTGGCAAAATCGTCGGTCTGGCATAGACGGAAAAATGCGGTGAGGGTGGTAGTGGGCGGATTCGCTATTCTATCGCGCAAATTGGACTCCGTAAAGTACACGCGCTCGCCATTGGGAAGGTGCACCGCCAGGTGTGTCACTGTCGGATGCCTCTCATGAAGCGGCAAGCCCAATATCCGCCATGCAGCTTCGTTGCTGCTGATATATCGACCGGCTCTAAACATCTGCACCTCGTCTCTTGGATCAATATTAGCATAGCCCTGCTGTTTCACAATAAATATCGCTTGGTCACTGCCTTTGCTTATGTATTTGCAAATGTATTTAACTGCCTTAACCGAGTTACAGTACTCCACAATAATGTGGGCATTAAATATTTTGGAAAGGAGTGGTGAGTATGGAATGATCCAGCTGTTGTCCAGTACAACTTCTTGTGCCATACCTCTCAGTTTTATTGTGAGTGTATGTCCCCCATCCTCGGGCACTCTACGTCTGTACAATGGATATCCATTTTCGCTCGTTTGGGTCTCTTTTAACAGTGGTCGAGGATACTTTTTGCTGCATTTTCTGTCCTTCATGCACGGAGACATAGGGTTCAGCATTCCGCAAGGACCGTGGAGTAGGCTTTTAGTGACCGTGTCATATAGCTGCTTGTCCACATTGGGGTCAGGTAGGTCTGCTGATATCAGTGCATCGATTTGGTTCGGCCGCAATTTCTGTTTTAACCATAGCAGCAAGTGCACATACGGCAAGCCGCGCTTTTGTCACTCAATGGAATACATGAAGCACTGTACTTCCCCAAAAACTTGCCCTTTCGTAAGGAGGGCCACCAACTTTTGTACTTTAATCTTAAAAAGGCGCGCTACAATATCATGGCGATCTGTCGGTTTCTGCCCGGCCATCAGTTCTTCCCTGATTTCGGCCCAGGCAGGGTTGCACGTAAAGGTGATAAATAAGTCCGGCCGACCATAGTTCCGGACATAGGAGAACGAGTCCTGAGTGTATTCGTGAAGATACCTCGGACTATTGACAAATGATGACGGGAGAATGACCATCTGACCTAAGTTGCTCGGATTTACATTGGCATCGTTCGCAATTGCGTCTTGGAGATGGACGTAATTATCTGCACGCAGCTTTCTTTGGTTTAGCGCTATGAACCTTAGACGCTCACTTTCCATCTTCACGTACATGTCTACCAAAAATTGCGACAAAAGTGCCTTGCAAAGCAACGGCAAGTTTTCGCGGACCATAAGGTGAAATGCATAGAAATCCTTACATGTAACTTTTTTGTTTGGGTTCGGTTACCCAGTCGCAGGATTCATTTGAGGAGTACCGAAGTGATATCCTTCTTGCCCTTTCAAGAACATAATGGAATACTGTAGAGCATCATAGTAGCGGTGCGTATCCGCAATCCTGGTGACAGAGTCGTCTTGCTTGCACAGTACAATGTCCCTGGGGGCAGTATGGTCAGCACCTGTGACCACAGCCGCGACCTCGGCCACGGTCGGTGAGTTGTAGCGCCTTGCGTACTGCCCGCTTGGCACACGATCTGCATGAATCACCAGCTTGCAGCTATCGTCGGGCATGTTCTCCAGAGCTGTTTTAAACTCGTACACCAATACGTTGTGAGCATGCAGAACTTTCTGAATTTCTATACAGTCGCGCGTTCAACTCCATGAATAACTTGACACCGTCTGTCAGTCTCTCTCTCGTCGTCCCCTATAAAGTAAATTTGCAAAAATTTAGCTTCACCATTGGACGGAGGTATAAGGGACCCGATTTTATGGTGCACTTGTCCCTGCACCGTGAAGGTCGGTGAAAACCCAGGCATAGCTAGAATTCTATCTGCCCCAAAGGAGGTAATGTGAAAACATGCATTATATTTTCTTATACGATTTAGGAACTGCTGTGACTCGTCGGTGTCTCCAGAAAATAATTGATTTAAAGGATCCGCCGGGTCTTCTAAAGTAGGTACGGATACCTTGCCCCCAGAGCAACACAATCCCGCCGTTTCCTCCATCCATTTAAGTGCCCCACAAAATGTGCATGTCTTGTTCATACGGTCAATTTTGACGAGTGTGTGGTTACTGTAATCCGAAGTTGGATCATACTTGAAAGCAAATTTTTTTACGAAACCCCAGGTATTCATCCGACGTTGAACTTGACGTTGTGCAACAGCAAGTCGGCGTGCGTCTATTTCTTCGGCTGTCTCAGAAACACGCAGAGATGCACTGCGTTCAGCGTTCTGCTGACGCCGATCATCAGCTTGCGCACCGGTTTCGGCCGCTCGAACTACTGCCTGCCGCTCCGCCTGCCTAATTTTCCGCTCTTCAGCATCTTTAGGCGAATGTTGCTGTCTAGCTATCTTCATAGCTCGAGCGCGTTTAGAGCTCTGAGATAGATTGGACTTGCGTTTGCTAGGCATTAGAAACTTAAATAGTAATACCTAAAATGAGGAACTGGTGTCGTAAAATATCCGACCAAGCAACAAAATCTAGTAAGTAACTACAACAACAACAATACAGTAACAACAAACAAATGCCAAGTAAAGGAACAAAATAAACACCAAACCTAACGGAGAAAAGTAACGAAATAAACAACAACCCTAACGGAGAAAAGTAACGAAATAAAACAGAAATCTAACGGAGAAACGAACTGTTGAGATCCTACAAATGCAAAGCGAACCAACAAAAGAAACAACAAATGTAACGAATAAAGAAACTATCCTGATCCTATAAATACGAACTAAACGAATGAAAGAAACAATAAATATAACAGGGAAACAAACCAACGAAGTCTTACAAACGAACGAAATCACCAGAGAAAGATTGAATCAGTGAAATGTAACCAGCAAAGTCACGTCAATGCACTAAAAGCAAACATTCGAACGCTATGAATAATAGAAATCACCAAAGAAACTAGTATTCATTGAAATCCAAAGAGAATACAATTTTAAAGAATTACGATAACATCACAATGTTCGAACATCTAAAGTTGAAGATAACAGCCCAATACACGTCATCGTAGACCAAGGAGAAAACAATATTTAAGAACCTGGATAATATCACAATTGAATACACATTATACGTCCTGAGAAATATTTTCATGAGTGTTATACTGCCTGCCATCTGCTGAGTGCATTTGCTACTACTTTCGTTGCAGTTGGCCGGAACACACAACGTTTCATATGTTAACTGCAGCGTACCGCCTGCCATCTGTTGAGTGCATTTACTACTACTTTCGTTGCAGTTTACGTACGCTATTTATACGTGGAAGTTTGCGCTTTGTATACAAAATAGGGTTTGGTATCTAGATCACATTCTACACAAAACGTCAATGTTTTTTCTTGCCATGGTACTTAGAGCATATTTTATTTAAAGTCTTCAATGTATATACATACTTCCTTCATTTGTTACAACAAATGAAAATGAATGCGGCGTAAACGCCAACCTTCAGATTTCTTGTGTATGTAATTATATGTCAGTTAAGCCGTTTTGGCAGTATCCCAGAATGTTTTTGTATATTCGAAAGTAAAAAATATAAGAATAACAAAGAAAAAAAATCACTATAGCAGGACACGAACCATTGCCCATAATAACCAGCTAAACATGACATACACTACATAGTAACTCTGCTGTTGTATTAGAACCTTCTTACAACCGTTACGTATTTCTATTGATATATTTCAAATTAATAACTTGTAATAAACATTTTGAAAAGTAGCCTATGTCCTAAACCAAGACATAAGAAATCTCTATATGAAATTTCATCTAAATCAGTGCTGTAGTTTTAGCGTGATGCGGTAACAAACATACAAACTTTCGCATTTATAATATGTATAGGATTGTGTTCTATCGTGTCGAAATCACCATTCGCAAACTGTTCTTAAACAGTGAGGAGCAATAATGTGCTTCATACGTCAGTGGAGGCCTGTGCTGTGATAGTACCATGAAAACCAAACCCCCTCTATGGAAAACACGACTACACCATACCACCACCCGCTCCGAATTCTACTGTTGGCACTACACACGCTGGCAGATTATGTTCACCGGGCATTCGTCATACCCACAACCTGACATCGTATCTCTACACTGTGTAGCGCATTCGTCACTCCACATATGGTTTTTCCACAATTCAATCGTCCAATATGTAAGTTCCTTACAGCAAACGAGGCTTCATTTAGCACTCACGGTCTGGATAGCTGCCTGCATCTTACACTGTACGGTCCTCTTCAACTGTCGGCGGTCTCTGTCAGTCAACAGACGAGGTCGGTCTGTACGCTTTCGTGCTGTACGTGGCCCTTCATGTTTCTACTTAACTATCATATCAGAAACGATAGACCTTGGGATGTTAAGGAGTGTAGAAATCTCGTGTACGTCTGACACAAGTGACACCCAATCACTTGACCACGCTCGAAGTCAGTGTGTTCCTCTCTGGATGTCTGATAATTACTGAGATCGCTGATATAGAGTACCTGGCAGCAGGTGGCAGCAAAATACACGTAATATAAAAAAAATGTATGTTGTTAGGGGTGTCCGGATACTTTTGATCACAATGTATCTCAGCCCAATGGTCTTATCGATCAAAACAATAATGTTAACCATAGTTTTGACACCAGCTAAGGGTATCTTCACCTGAATTTTAAAATTATACGTAAAATTTGACCGAAATGTCTCTCGTCAGGTAAAATTACAACAAATCGACAAAAAAATTAAACATCAAACACTCGGACGCAGTCAGTATGATGGAGACACCATTCGCTGGTGTCGAAACCGTGGTAAATATACCAGTACAATCAGATCAAATGTTCAAATGTTTGTAGAGTCTATGGGACTTAACTACGGGGTCATCAGTCCCTAAACTTACAAACTACCTATGAACTAGCTACAACTAAGGACGGCACAAATATCCGTGTCCGAGGGGGTTTCGAACCCCCGACCGTAGTGGCCGTGCAGACCGTGACTGAAGCGCCTCAGTCTCCTCGGCCACCGCGGCCGGCGTAATCAGATCAATCTGTGAGCTGTGACTCATAATTTATTTATTCATTCGAAAACAAATGAAGTTATAATTTCTTAATTTGGTGATCAGGTATGTTTTATTTTATTTACAAACCCAGATAGTACGCTAGTTAAACAATCATTGAAAGCAAAACATTTTGAGTTACTGATAGAAGGATCAGAGTCAGTATTACATGTGTGGGTTCCTGTAGTCATGTCCTAGTTCATGACCACGGGCAACGTATGAATGGCCAAGTAAGTGGTCCTGGCAGTTGGGATACCAGTTACTTTGGAATAAGGTTGGGCATCTCGGACATATTCTGAGTTGTGGCCACTTTGTGCTCAGACGGCAAAGACTACCAAATCCACCGGTTAGTCCCTCAACCGTCAGGGGTAAAACTCATTGGGGCCCTGGGCAAGTAAAGCTACCAATCTGCTTCCCATGTACGTGAAGATGATGCTGGCAACAATCAGAGCAAAATGCCTTTGGAGGTGAGCCGCGGTGGAGCGGCCGAGCGGATTGAGACGCTATGCTACTATGCGCAAGGTCGTTCCCCGTCGGGGGTTCCAATCTTCCCCTCGGGCATGGATGTTACTGTCTTTAGTATAAGCTAGTTCATAAGTAGTTTGTAATTTTATGGACTGATGACCCGGTAGTTAGGTCCCATAAACTCTACAAACTTTGGAGGTAACAGTCCCACCTGTAGTTGACAGATCAAGGACTCCTAGGATACGACTTGGCAAACGATCTGGAATGAGATGGGGAGCTATTAACATCATTTGGGATTACAGTGAGAAGAAGGTAGAGCTGGCAGATGCTTCAAGTTAGATGGGGTTAGATGTTTTAGCGTTAGTGACTTTAGGGTTAGGGGAGAGAAAGAGCTCGAAGTCGAAAGATCAAAGTAACCTATCAGGAGTGAAAGTAGGAAGACCACAGTGGGGTGTAGGGGTTTACATCAGAAAAACAGTTGCAATAATGTGTGTAAATGAACGACTGATGTGGATAGCTTTAGCCGTCTCCAGCAAGAAAATTATGATTGTGTCAGTGTATTTGCCCCGTGAAGGGACAAATTTACTTGCCAACTTAATTGTTGGCTTGTCAACATATAAATAAAACATGATCATCAACATCCTGTAATAATACAGAATCATCAACATCCTATAATAAAACAGGATGTTGATGATCATGTTTTATTTATATGTTGACAAGCCAACAATTGAGTTGGCGAGTAAATGTGTTTTTAAAAGCTTTTAATAATAATGTTGTGAAAAATGAAACCTAAGATCCGAAGATGGCAGTTAGACTGCCGAAACCGGTAATCTTAATAAAAAATACAAAATAAAAAGCGATATTGGCTCTTGTCTTCAATAAACTACATTTTCTTCTTATACCTATTTTTGATTTGTAATTCCAGATGTCACACCGTTGTTATTAACTGATTCATCGGCATTTGGATTGTACATCTTATGGCTCGAACACTTCGGATGCTTTCCCTTTCACTCTTACAAAAAAGGTTCTAGATATGGCTAGGGCAAATAAACATACGCTCAGTCTTGCTACTGAAACTCACAGAGAGCATAGGAGCTTGTGGGGAGACACGAGAAACGCTAGTAAGTGCAGGAATATTATTTGGGAAAGTTATGCCTCACTTACATTCAGTGTTTGATCGAAACTACTGTCGTACACAGCAAAGCTGATAATATACGATACTATCAACAGACCAGCGAAACACGAGTTGTGACAAATAAGACAGTGAGAAGGTTGATCACATTTGTAAACAAGATGCTGAGGAAACTATTTCGACCCAGTAATGGAAAATAATGTTTTGAGGGTAAGACTCTGAATATGCCATATGTTCAAATGTTTGTATAGCTTATGGGACTTAACTACGGAGCCATTAGTCCCTAAACTTACAAACTACTTACGTACTGGAATGAAACTTTCACTCTGCAGCGGAGTGTGCGCTGATATGAAACTTCCTGGCAGATTAAAATTGTGTGCCGGAACGGGGACTCGAAAGTGGGACCTTTGCCTTTCGCGGGCAAGCGCATTACCGACTGTGCTATCCCGACACGACTCACGATGCCGCCTCACAACTTTACTTCCGCCAGTACCTCGCCTCCTACTTTCCAAACTTCACAGAAGGTCTCCTGCGAACCATGCAAGACTAGCAATCCTGGAAGAAATGATATGGTGGAGACATGGCTTAGCCACAGCCTAAGGGATGTTTTCAGAATGAAACTTTCAGTCTGCAGCGGAGTGTGCGCTGATATGAAACTTCCTGGCAGATTAAAATTGTGTGCCGGAACCGGGACTCGAATCTTACGTACTAGCTAACACTAAGGACGGCACAAATATCCATGCCGGAGGGGGGATTCGAACCCCCGACCGTAGTGGCCGTGCAGACCGTGACTGGAGCGCCTCAGTCCTAGGGATGGGAAAAACCGACCGGTTAAAACCGATAACAGTATTTTAGTTTTGAATAACCGTTTTTTTTCGGTATTTATTTGGTGTCGGTTGTAACTGGTTTCTTTTAGGTATGGCCAAGAACCGAGTAAAAAAACCGGTACGACTACTTCCTGTAGTAGTTGTTCAAAATGTGTTTTTTGTAAATAATTTTAAAAAATTGAAACTAGTAGACCCTAATATTTAGGGCTATTCCTAAAATTTCCACTGCTGTGAAATATTAGGTCATCGCAGGAACTAAGAAAAGCGATCAGTGTTAATTTAAGAACAATCCAGGCAGTCAGAAACGCGCAACAAACGCGTGGCATAAGAACTTAAGAACTGGTGCAACTATTGAGCCATCGATGCACCTGTTGCCGTGTGGCGTGGCCTATTAGACGACGCGCGTGCACCGGCAGTGTGCAAGACGTGCCTCTGTCTGGTCACGCAGCAGTTCCTTGCTGTCGTCGCCAGACATCGGTTGTGTCTTAAATGGCACCATCCCGAGTATGGAAGTACTTCACGAAGTACGGGAGCGGTGAGGTACAATGCTCCATTTGCTTTAAAAAGCTTAAAACGGGTGCAGGTACTACAAACATGCTGTGTCATTTAAGGAGAAAGCATCCAAAATGTTCCTTGGAAGAGAAGGTAAATTCGATTCATATACCTACTATGTAAGTGATGTACTCTAAGCTTGGAATACTAACTTTTAATGTATTATCATATTGTTATGCTAACAAGTTTTGTTAATGTGATTTCTTGAAAGCGAGGGGCGTTTTTAATAACCAATATGGGTTTAGGTAACATTGATAATGTAGTGCTTCGCGAGGTAGCCGTGCGGTCTGAGGTTCCATGTCACGGACTGCGCGGCTGCTCCAGTCGGAGGTTCGAGTCCTCCCTCGGTCATGGGTGTGTATGTTGTCCTTAGCGTAAGTTAGTTTAAGTTAGATTAAGTAGTTTGTAAGTCTAGGGACCGATGACCTAAGCATTTAGGTCTCATAAGAACTCACACCCATTTGAACATTCTTTGATCATGTGGTACAGAGCTTCTCTAGTCCAATTCGCGTAAATTTACACTGACAACAATCATACCGTTAGTCGGAACTGTGACTTTATTTTTCGAAATACTTCAGCAGCACTGATTGAAGTTTATTTACTGACTGTCACTTATATATATATATATATATTGTGTATAAAAAAGATATTCGTATGCGCAGGCTCACAAGTCCATCTTAAGGACCGGTTGGCTCAATATTCGCAACTGCCGGATGGAAATACTAGGCCAGTAAATCTGTATGCTTCGTATATCGTCTTCTAAGGCCTCCTGGCTAGGCTTACACACACTCAAGAAGGCGTAGTATTGGGAGGGGATCTTGCAAAATATGGAAAGACTAGTGATTTGTCGTATAACGTAAATTTACCTAAATATTAACTAAATTTCGTAATTTTCGGTTTCGGCCAAAACTAGAAGAACCGACGATTACGGTTTCTGTTTCGGCCGAAAAATATGTTTCGTTCGAACTCTACTGGAAATAATAGCAATAAAAACCGAAAAACGGTTATTTAAAAAACCAGTTATCTTGAGCAATTTTTACGATGCGGTTAAACTGGAGATGAAAAGAACCGGTATAATCGAAAACCGGTTGTTTCAGCGATAACCGCCATCCCTACTCAGTCCCCTCGGCCACCGCGGCTGGCGATATGCCATAATCGTAAGTCAGAAAATGGGAGAATATGGTCATGTAAAGAGAGAAGATACCAGCCGTGTACGAGACGTGATAGAAGAAAGAACGGAGGGAAAGAAAAACACCATTAGGAAGACTAAGAGTTTGGTGGATGGATGACGTCAGGAAGGATCTGCAGATGATGGTAAGGAATAAGGGAGAAGCTGCAAATAGAGATGAATGGCCCGCTGTTGCATGTGAGGCTAAGGACCGCCTGCGATCCAATTAGCCCTGACAGTGGCAGTGGTAACTCTTCTAAACATCTACCGAACATGCCGTCTTCACTGGACACAGCAAGACAACCCGTTGAAGCTGGCTGAGCCCCTCGTTGAGCCGCCTGTGCGTGTTAGCCCCTCCCTGCCATTACTGTCTGCAGATGGGGTGTCTGCGAAGTATCCGCCGCGGTGAGAGCTGAGCAGGGGGTTCCACTGCCGAGACACACAGAGCCACCACGCGGACGACTGCGGCACCTGCCGCGTGACGTTGAGGGACGGCGGCGGGAATATTGCGGCGCTCACGTGCCAAACAAATTGGGTCACGTGACTGGGGTACGCGGCAAGGCGCGGTGGCCCTCAGGACCCGGTCGTGCCCTTACTAATGCCAACGGCTGCCGCCGTGCTCGCTACGCGCTAGTGTCGCGCGCAGAGCTCTCCGATCCCCACGGCACGGTCCCCAGTGTTCCGTGACAGGCATTAGTTTGGTCTGTCACCATTACGTGCTTCTGTTATTTATGATAAAGACATTTATGCAATGTTCTCATAAACTAAAAAAAGAAGGTGTAGCACTCAACAATCTGAAGAGTGGTTTGAACACCACAGTGCTTTACTAGGCATAGTCCTCCGACCTTCGAACTGGCTTACGCAGCCAGTTATAGGGGGACTTATACTTTAACGTGGTTCCGAACCACGTAGGTACTCAGTATTTTTCACATGAGCAATTCTGTCAGAGGTGGAAGAAGTAGAAAGTAACAGATAAAAATCATAGTACCTGGTGGGGATCGAATCCGCGCCCTTCGGATTTGTAGTCTGGCAATCTATCACTTTCTTCCCCTTCCTTGATTGCTCATGGTTAGTTCTGTTCGTTGCGGACGCTGATCGGTTTTGTTCGCGCTTGTTTGGTGTGTTCTTGGCTCAGCTCTTTTATTACAGAGGGCATTGAGCCCTCTGACCGGGCGCTCTGAGCCACGGAGCCCGGCAACCACTGTGCAACCAACGTGCACTACTCATAAACTACCAGCCGCTTTTTTTTTTATTTTTATGGCTTGTATTACTGTACAACCACTTTCGAAGAAACTGTGTTCCCATTCTCAAGTACCTGTATCTCACCTAAACAAATTTATAATAAATCATTCAACTGAATTTCTACATCTACATAGATATTCTGCAAATCACATTTAAGTGCCTGGCAAGGTTTCATTAACCACTTTCATAACCTTTCTCTACTGTTCCATTCTCTAATACCGCGCGGGAGGAAAGAACACCTAAATCGTTCCGTTTTCGATCTGATTTCTCTTATTTTGTTGGGATGGTCATGTCTCCCTACGTATGTGGGTGTTAGCCAATATATTCACATTCAGAAGTAGAAGTTGGTCATTGAAATTTCGCAGTTAGATCTCGCCGCAACGAATAACGTCGTTCTTTTAATGATTTCCACCTCAAATTGTGCAAAATTTCCGTGACGCTTTCCTCCCTGTAACGTGATAAAACAAAACGAGCTGCCCTTCTCTTGACCTTCTCAATGTATTCCGTCAGTCCCACCTGGTGAGGGTCCCACATTGGGCAACAGTACTCCAGGAGAGGACGCACAAGTGTGATGCAGGCAGTCTCTTTGGTCGAGCTGTTGCATCTTCGACGCTTTCTGCCAAGGAAACGTAATCTTTGGTTCGCCTTCTCCACAATATTTTCTATGTGTTCTCTCCAGTCTAAGTTGTTCGTAATTGTAATTCCTAGGTATTTGGCAGAATTTACGATGTTAAGGTCTGACTGATTTACCGTTTAATTGAAGTTCAGTGGATTTCTTTTACTTCACTCTTTTCACTATGTAGTGTTAATTGTCAATTTTCGCACCATGTAGAAATTTTGTCTAAATCGCTTTGCAGTTGCTTTTCATCCTCTGTTCACTTCACTAACCAATAAACGACAGCATCATCCGCAAACAGTCTAAGAAAGCTACTCGAATTGTCTCCTAAATCGTTTATAAACACAAGGAAGAGTAGGAGACCTATAACGCTTCCCTGGGGAACGCCATATTTCACTTCTGTTTTACTGGATGACTTACCGTCAGTTCCTACGAACTGTGTCCTTTCTGATAGAAATTCGTGAATCCAATCGCACATTTGGGGCGATATTCTATAAGCAGACAATTTCATTAGAAGCCGCTTGTGAGAAACAGTATCAAAAGCCTTCCGGGAATCCAGAAATATGGAATCGATTTGAGATCCCTTGTCGATGTCACTTATCACTTCATGTACATAAAAGGCAAGCTGTGTTTCGCAAGACCGACAGTTTCTGAATCCGTCCTCTTTGAGGTAGTTCATAATGTTCGAAGTCGGGCCCGGTGGTCTTGGGGTAAAGCGCTCGACTGGAAACCGAAGTGATTTTATCAGTCTGCACTTTAACCCATACTTCACCTCTCAACGATATGAGGAGTCGCTAGAAACGACACGTGGTTCGGATTCCACGTTAAGCTGTAGGTCCCCTTTCCCCGGTTTGATAACTTGGGTAGGTTAGGCACACGCAAGTCGCCGAAGTGGCGTCCAATTGAAAGACTTATTATTATAATGTTCGAATAAAGTATATGCTCCAAAATCGTACTGCAAATCAATGTCAATGAGATGGGTCTGTATTTTTGTGGATCACTCATATTGCCTTTCTTGAATATTCTGCTAGCCTTCGTGTAGCGCATCTGGCGGGACCGGCCATCGCTTGAGAGTGACATTCGCTTCGTGTTTCGTTCATCTTCTTCTTATCACATCGAAGCACTGCTAGGGGAGTGGGTCACATCAAGGCTGTCACAATCCACCTGAACAACAAACAAGCAGAAAGGAAGCTGTGCTTAAATATAGCAGGCCAGAACATAAGACACGAAAGAGCACCGAAATACCTGGGTTTAAACTGAACCGCAGCGTAACGTTCAAAGAACACCTGCATGACGTCAGCCAAAAACTCAGAGGCAGGGTCAATGTCATTCAGAAACTCGCAACTCTACCTTGGGAAAGCAATGCTACGACACTTCGCACTTCTACCATGGCTCTAATCTACAGCGTTGCAGAATACTGCGCACCTGCATGCGCTAACAATTCGCACGTCAACAAAGTAGGTGTTCGCCTAAATGACACCTTGCGAACAATAACTGGAACGTTGAGACCTACTCCAACACCATGGCTCTCTGTGCTGGCAAATATTGAACCTCCGTCACTCCGCAGACCACATGCAATCCAAAGAGAAATGAAAAAATTGCTACTGACATCACACTTCCCATACACGCTGATCTACATGGCCCGACACGATTAGTATCTAGAAATCCCTTCTGGAACCACTCGTTGAACAATCAGAACACCGTAACAGAATGGAACCACCTATGCCGGCCGCGGTGGTCGAGGTGACTGAGGCGCTCCAGTCATGGTCAGCACGGCCGCTACGGTCGGGGGTTCGAATCCCCCCTCGGGCATGGATATTTGTGCCGTCCTAGTTCGTAAGTAGTTCATAAGTAGTTTGTAAGTTTAGGGACTGATGACCCCGTAGTTAAGTCCCATAAGCTTAACAAACATTTGAAACATTTTGAACCACCTATGGCAGCAAGGAAATGTTCACAATGGACACCTCATTAAGAACTCGGCTGATCGTGTTCCTGGTTTCAACCTCCCTCGAAGAACCTGGGTGGCATTAAGTAGAATGAGAACCGGTGTTAGACGGTGCAACGAGTTGATGGACAAGTGGGGCTACGTGGACGATCCTCACTGTGACTGCGGCGAAATACAGACGATGCAGCACATATATGATTGTAAAATTCGTGGATTTCGGGACGGTTCGCTGGACGATCTGCATAGACTTACAGACACTGCCATTTCTTGGCGTTGTATTTTAAGAGTTTCCGTTTGGTTGTAAATTATTTTGACAAATTTGTGTTCCCTTTAATTCTTAATTTATAAGCATTGTAATAAGAATAACTCATTTCATAATGAATAACGTTTTGTTAGATTTGTATGTTAATTTAGTTTCTCGTTTTGAATGTGTCTAGCACTGTAAGGCATGTGGCATATCGAACTCAAAATAAATAAATCTTGAATATTGGTTTGACCTGGGCAACTTCCCAGTCGTTGGATGCAGATCTTTCTCTGAGTGATCGGTTACATATGATAGCTAAGTATGGAGCTGTTACATCAGCATACTCTGAGAGGAAATGACTACTACTTCACAAACAGTAAACGTAAGTAGTGGAAATTAAGAAATTTAATATGAATCATTTATTAAATTAGGTGAGGTACAGGTACTTGAGAATGGTGACATAGTTTCAAACAAAGTAGTTGTGCAGTAAAAATACAAACCACAAAAATTAAGAGACGACTTTTGGCTTGTGTGTATATTGCATAAACGTCTCTATCATCAGTAATCTACAAGCAGTTGCACTCTTTACTGACAATATGTCGGATATTACAACTTGCTTCTGTGCTGCATCTAGATATCTATTCTCCTGAAGCTATATCATGGTGCGTACTTCGTGTTTCAATTCTTCGTTTTCATGTTCCAATTATTGAGCCGAGATTTTTCCCAGCCGAGACACACAGGTAAAATGGGCCACGTTGTCAAGTCTTTATGCCAAAGATACAGTAAATAAGTAGCTGGATACCTGCCTGCAAAAACGCCGTAAGCTTCGAAATGCAGCCAAACGGCTTTTTACATTCTTGGTTAGAACTTTACTGCATCCGGAGGTTCTGAGGCGAAACGAAATACATGGCTTAAATACATGGGTGCCAATAATTCTATATACCGGCCTTATTCTTAGAGAATAAGGCCAATTTAGAGTTTTCCAATTTACTCAAGAAACATTGAATATGGAGTACATGGAATGATTATATTATATAACCGGTTGGCAAAACTTCGTCACAGAGTGTGAGTGGAGAACTTTTCTGAATTGCACGTTCAAGGAATCCCCGACGTGGCCAATAATGTTCATGTTTGGGGAGTCAAAGGATATTTTTAAATTCAGAACAGATTTCTTGGAGCCACTCTACAGCAATTCTAGGCTTTTGGGATGTCGCATTGTCCTGCTAGAATTGGCCAAGTCCTTTGGAATGCACAAAGCACGTTATTCGACGCAGGTGATCAGCCATGATCACACTCGTGTCTAGACTTATGAGGGGTTCCATATAATACACACTCCACACCATTAACTCAGAAAGCGCGGAATTTTTTTTCTCAGAGGCTACTAATTACCTTCATATGTCTGCACAAGTGATTTTTTTCACAGTCACGCCATTAGTTTTCCAATACTGCCCATCTTTCTGGAATGACGTCAGAATGAATGTTTTATAATCTTAATTCGATGAATCGTTATTATTAAAATAACATTTAACGAAATATATACATATATGTGTTTCAAAAAATGAAGAAAGTTCAACAAATATAAATCCAACTACGAGGAAGTCTTCAGTATCTACTGTATGAAGCTCAACTTTGCGGCTGTATCAAACCACTTTGCGATCGACAATACAATCTAAAATTGATCTGCAATGGGAGCATGCGATTCAAAGAAGTAAAATATGACACTGTACACGAATTCTTACAGACAAGAATAAAAAGTTAACCTGCCGTTCTCGTCCTTCTGGAAGGACGTCAGCGCTATCTGGGTTTTAAGAGCCTGCACCAGCTGGAACAAATCTCTTGCTGATATGCAGGGACCATGGGTTCTTGAGGTTGCCTCCACACCTGTAAACGTCCCTCCGCTCGAGGCAATTGGCTACGAGACTCGTCACCAGGCGACATGTTCCCATTCATCAACTTTCCGATGTCGGTACTGACGGGTCCAGGCAAGACGTAAAGCTTTGTGTCGTGCAGTCAACAAGGAAACACGAGTAGGCCTTGGGCTCCATACCAACGATGTTTCGTTGATTGGTTCCCACGCTGACACTTGTTCAGGGCCTAGCATTGTTGCTTCAATGGGCGGAGAGGTGGAAGTTGTTCTTCATGGTGGCGGTATTCTTTGCGGACCAGGATGTCTCTCCCACCAACCCGACAGGCCTATCTGTCCGTCCGGTACACAGTCATATTCCTGATGCGGAAAAAGTTGCTGTCTTTGAGATGTGGTTCCGACACAAACGCCACATCAATACAGGGTCGGGCGAGGAAGTCCAGTAGAAAAGAAACTGTGCTGATTTACCTAGTTCACCAGTTTCGCCGCCAGGTGTCACTACACGTGATGGTAGCACAAAGTCATACATCCATTAAATGTATGTATTTAAATGAACAGTACGTGGACATCATTAGTCTGCTAATTTCTGGGAAAGTTTCGAAGTTTTTGAAGACTGTTTCCGAAATTGTTTAATACTCATAAAAAACCGGCATTTCATGTAATAAAAATCAGCTGAGGAACGATGTCAAAAATTTTCAAATGTTTGTAAATCTATCGGACCAAACTGCGCGGTCATCAGTCCGTAGCTTACAAACTACTTAAACCTAGGTAAACTAACCTACGGACAAACACACACACCCATGCCCCAGGGAGGACTCGAACCTCCACGGCGAGCAACCGCGCGCTCCGAAGCGGGACGCTTTAGACCGCTCGGCTACTCCACCGCGGCAGGAACGATGTCCATCACAGCATTAAACGTTCGTAGTTTCAGTGCTAATGTAATCTAAATCTATTTATACAGTTAAACAAAATGTGCATTACTTCCATATGAGTATTTCGGATGCTTTAATATATTTCGGAGATGTGTTTCGGTAGGAACGTTCAACAGTCCAGGCTTCAAACAGTGTATCTTTGGGCGATTTAATCTTTATGGCCGGTCGACGTGGCCGAGGAGACTGAGACGCTCCAGTCACAATCTGCACGGCCACTACAATCGGGGGTTCGAATCCCCCCTCGGGCATGGATATTTGTGCCGTCCTTAGGATTAGCTAGTTCATAAGTAGTTTGTAAGTTTAGGGACTGATGACCCCGTAGTTAAGTCCCATAAGCTATACAAACATTTGAACATTTTTTTTAATCTTTAAGAACATGCTGTCCGTCATCATAGCGCATTCCGTTATTTTTCGAATGGCGTTTCATTAATATAGTGTCAACTACGATTGTTTCTTAGCGAGTTTAGAGTGATCTAAGAGATTTGAATGAGTCGTCTTAAGCTATTCATCTCAGAGCTGTTTTCGCATTATACTGATTTCAGCATTAGGTGTTAATTTATTCAGTAATCGTAAAACCACCATTTTTTTACACTTTAATGTTCTTTTCAATGAAACTACTGTCGCGTCCAGTATGGTATTTGTTCGTTCCGTATATTTTCCGCGAAAGAAGGAACATTCTCAGACACCGCAAATTCTAAGTCACAGCATCTCTTTTGGGAATGTTTTATAGCGATTTCCTTTTGTGTAACACAACCAATACGTGTTTCGAGAAACTGGGAAATTAAAAAAGGGACGGTTCCTAGTTTTAGGGACCATCTTTGTCTTAGTATTTCGATTTCTATATCGTCAGTGACAAACAAGTCTGCTTCCATAATAAGTTGTACGATGTAATTAAACAGGTGAGAATGTATTTTTTTCCTTCCTTTTCTTTAAAATACTGGTAAATATAACTCGAAACAGCACTTTAAACCCACTATGACACGTCCGTGACGGCTCACGCCACTGGGGCGTGAGTGCTGCCTTGCCTTCCGGTCGGCGCATACCTGCGTGCGGTTGCCGAACCCTCACGTGACCGAGGTTCATAGGTTCGGTCCGGTTTGCAGATTAAAGGGAACACTCCTGTCAGGCCCTCAGTATACAGTTTGTTGTCACTGAGGCACGTTCGTCTGTGAGTTTAAGTATCAACTGATTTTATCCAGCTCTTCAAATATTCACCCTCATTACTCCACCATTTGGATATTTTCCGTTCTAAAAGGTAAGTTATCTCATAAGACAAATTTCCCAAAGACAAAAAAATGTTCAAATGTTTGTAAAGCGTATGGGACTTAACTACGGGGTCATCAGTCCCTAAACTTACAAACTACTTATGAACTACTTACGGACTAGGACGGCACAAATATCCATGTCCGAGGGGGGATTCAAACTCCCGACCGTAGTGGCCGTGCAGACCGTTGCTGAAGCGCCTCAGTCCCCTCGGCCACCGTGGCCGACTCCCAAAGACATAGCGAAGATTTTTTCAGAGGTACCCTGCTTTGGGGTTTTTGATAACATTGGGGAGGGGTCGAAATACCGCTGGCTCCGTCCTGTTCTATTCGTGGTCTGTACAACAGATAGTGTCAGTTCATGTCCGTCTATTCATTTTACGGATGTTTCCCAACAACGAATCAATGAGTTCTTCTGGCATAGTCTGCGATCGACATAAAAAGTTGTGGAAAATAAATATAACGTATGTCTTCCATTAGGCGACAAGTGGCCACTAATGGAAAACTCCCCCAGTGGAAATGATTTTCTTTTAATTACTGTGTTTTCATGTATTTACAATTGTTTTATATGTAACTATTTTCCTGTATAATAAATATATTCTTTACATCGATTATTACCTGTCCCCAATTTTCTTGTGGCTAAATTTGAACGGAAAATATCCCATGAAAAGTAAAAATAAAAATTAGTTACGTTACAAAATAGATCGAAATATGAAATACACCGTTCTAAATATGAACTCAAACTGGAAAACAACAATTTGCGATATAGATATAGGTTCGTTGCTTGTTGTTTGTTATGCTGGTTTGCCTACCATAACGCCACTATCTATCCTAGCGGCCTGCACCAACACCACCAAGAGAGAAGGTCGCGACGCTCTCGTGTGACGTCACGCAGAGTAGGCATCGTTCGCGTAGCTCACTGGGTGGCCGCTGGGGCACGGCCCACTGTGCAATAGCGTGCAGCCAGTGAGCTACGCGAACGATGCCTACTCTGCGTGACGTCACACGAAAGCGCCACGGCGTTCTCTCTTGGTGGCGTTGCCTGCACACGCCACTGTCGCGTGACGTCAAAATGATACTGATATCGTGGTAGCAAATTTTTTTCTTGGTATATATTGTATTGATGGGCACGTAGGGTTTAATTTACGTCACAAAAGAAGTCAGGCCCAATTGAAAATAAATCACCAGTCAGTCGTCCCGAACGTGTTAAAGGTTCGTATATTCACCTCTGATCAAGAAATGAGGTACGCGGTACATGCGTGGCTCGCTGTCCGGCCAAAAATCTTCTTTTCTGAGCTTATCAGGAAGCTTGTGCAACGATGGAGCAAGTGCGCTGAAAAGCAAGTAGATTATAATGAAACATGATGTTAACGTAATAAAAGTTACGACTACATTACATAATTTTTGACTTACCCTCGTGTATCATCATGCAACAGGAAATGTGTTCTGCAGAATATATAAAATGAACTAGTCCTTATATCAAATTCCTACTTCTAGTCTTTCAAGTTGGCTTTGTTTTCCTGAACATGAGTGCATTTTCCAGCAGTGGTTAAAGATTCGGAGTATGACGTGGACTGGAAAACGTGCTGACGACTTTCAGAGTTATTCAAGCAAGACAATCGCTAGGTCGTTTCGTATACGTGCTGAAGCACACTTCAGTCTATTTTATAACAAACTATTTTATAATTAGGGCATCCACAGCTGAAATACATTATTGTTAAGAAATTCCAGAAGGTAACACAAACAATTACCCCAGTATTCCTTTCAATGAATTTAATTCGCCTGAGCTGTCTTCTATGCCTTTATTAGATCACGACCGATTTCTCACCGTTAAAGTTGCGTCTTCATGTATCTGTATTAATGAAAAAACTAATTATACACAGGGTTTATAACTAATATTTACAAAATTAAAAAAACCTGCTACACACCAACGTTCCTTAGTATAAGGTAGAAAGAGTATTACGACGTACCAATGTCCATGTCGGGTTCCGAGTTTTGTGCGGCCCCTCCTTAAAGTTCTTAAAATGTTAATAGGCTTGTAGGTGACATCATTAATTGGACGTCAGAAAGTCATCGTGAGGTAGAATCATCAAAGAAAGTGGAGCCCTACTCGCCAATTTCACTTCCTAAAATGCTTAATTAGATTGAACGTTGCGAGCGTATTGTATCTCCTCTGAATCTTAAGTAAGAAGGTTTGTACCATTAGGTCCACGTCATATCTGGTTAATACACTTAACAAAACCTAGGAAACGTAACACACTTGGCGCTAAAAAAGAATAAGGTTGGGAATAATAATATATCTTTACAACAAAGAATTATTTGACTCACCAGAAGAGGTTTGTAGCCAGAAGTCTGTAATTTGATGTATCTATATTACTAAGATTATAGATGCGCGTTGGGCATAAAAGTGTTATTGTTAAAAAAAACCAGGAGAGAAAAACAACCGTGTAAATTTGTACTCTTTAGCGGAAATATAGGTAACAGGTAAAGTGCATGGCGACATTACTTACCACAAAAGGTATTCTAGTGAATTATAGTATCATATCATAAGCGGAATAGTCCTGAATAAGAATTGCCGTCTTTTAAGGTCGTGTCACTACGGAAAACTCCCATACTGGTCACCTACGAACTAACACGGACTGGACAGGATTTTCCTGTGAAAACTACTGGCTTCTATTTGTTATCCAAAGTTATATGGCGGGCTTAGTGTTGTGCACGATGAAGAACGAAGTGGGCGTCCACTTTTGGTTACAGAAGAACTGGTTCACGCGATTGATGACAAGATCCAGGAAAACTGTAGGTTTACAATTAGTGCTCTCGCTATGGACTTCCCCCAAATTTCACGATCACTGATATTTCCAACTGGTTGAAGACACAGGCGGTAGATTTCTATGAAGAAGGTATACAAAACCTGGAGCCACGCTATGACAAATGCCTGCAAAATTTCGGCAGTTATGTGGAAAAGTAGTTTAAGAGTGAAATTTTGTGCAATAAAAATTTCTTCTGTATCTGTGTACAATTTCATTTTATTACCAAACGGAACTTACTTTCTGGACGCGCCTCGTATTTACAAAAAGGCATCCTTGTTCCAAAAGCTGTAAAATGTTTTTATTTATTTTGCCTTTGCCGGTTTCGACACCGTGTTTCAACAACAAGAGATGGAAAACGTTCACCTAACTATAACACTACGTGGTGACGGGTCACCGCGAGTCGTCATACCTCTGAACCGTCACAATGCGTACCCTACGCCACCATCACGGCATACCTGAGGTCGCAACCCCGTTACGCTACATACAAACCAGCCCCCCCCCCACACCCGTGCCATTTATTACTGGCGCCATTTTATTGGCGGCGACCACTGGCGCGCACGTTCCGGCGGGGCACCGCACCTATTTGCAGGCGGCGATGGCCGTCACCGAATTATTCAGGTCGCTCCCAAAATGTTAAATATTAAGCGGCGGATGGGCCGCGTTTTGCCGCAGGCGCGCGCTCGCGCACGCACTCCACTCGCAATGATTTATTCGGTCGGCAGTGGCGCCAGTCGATGGACAACTGGCGCCCAGATTTCTTTGGCGCCAGCCCTGATTTGCGGCGACCAGAATTAAATTCCGCGGTCGGCCGCCCCGGCCATCAGCAGTGGCGCCGCCTGGTTAGCGGTCTCGTTTATTACGTCACTAATTACGTAACGTCCGGCGCGTGCGCCTGCCGCCGGATTCCTAGAGGCGCCAGCGCCAAGCACAGTGAAGCGGCCAGCGGGGAAACTAGTGTATGCCGGGCGGGCAGCGACGGGCTTAATTCACCCATTTGAGGAGGATTCGCTGTTGAGGTTTCCATACAATATTGCGAATGGAAGGAATACACGCACGTGAAGAAAACTTCGGCAGCAAATCGTTTCTAGATAGCTGAGCAGTGGCGGCTGCTCAATGGTTCAGTGAACCCCGGAAAAATGGTCGTCGTAGAAAAAAGTAAATAAATAAAACAAAAAGTGTTTTTCAACTATCATTCTTCGTTTCGTTCTTATACCAGATCATTTTATATGCACATTCACAGTATTTTTATCGCATGAGAAACGATTTACGTCGCCGAGACAGCATGTATAGAGTCGTAGCGCGGCCGTAGCAGGGACCACACCATTGAAATACGCATGCGCGGCTGAGGTTCACATTCTCTTCTGAACCCCATAGAGGCAGAATATGGGCGCGCCCGCATAATGAGTAATGAGTAACGTGGAAGCAGATATCATCAGAGTAGTGCAGCAACTGAAATCTCTTAATAAGAACAAGTCTTCTAGTCCGGACTGTTTACCCATTAGATTTCTATCTGATAATGCTGAAGCGATAGTTCATTACTTAACAGCCATATACAACCGCTCTCTCAAAGAAGGATCTGTACCAAAAGATTGGAAAGTTGCACAGGTCACACCTACATTCAAGAAAGGCAGTAGGAGTAACCCACTAAACTACAGGCCTATTTCATTGACGTCAATGTGCAGGAGCGTTTTGGAACATATCCTGTATTCAAATATTATGAATTACCTCGAACAGAATGATCTATTGACCCAAGGTCAACACGGATTTAGAAAATATCATTCCTGCGAAACACAACTAGCCCTTTATTCTCACGAAGTGATGGGCGCTATCGACAAGGGTTCGCAAATCGTTTCCATACTTCGTGATTTCCAGAAGGCTTTTGACACCGTACCTCACAAACGTCTTTTAATCAAATTGCGTGGTTATGTATACCACCCAAAATTTGCGATTGGATAGGGGATTTCCAGTCAGAGGACACAGTTCGTAGTAGTCGATGGTAAGGTTAAGACTAAAAACAGAAGTGATATCGGGCGTTCCATAGGGTAATGTTATTGGTCCACTGCTTTTCCTTATTTACATAAAGGATTTAGAGGAAAATGTAAGTAGCTCTCTTAGGTTGTTTGCAGATGACGCCGTCATTTAGCGTCAAGTAAAATCATCTGAAGATGAAAACCAACTGCAGGAATATCTGAATAAGATGGTGTAAAATTGGCAATTGACTCTAAATAATGAGAAGTGTGAAGTCGTCCACATGAGTACGAAAAGAAATCCGTTAAACTTTGTTTACAAGTTAAATCAATCAAAAATTAAGGCCATAAACTCGACAACATACCGAGGAATTAATATTACTTCAGAACTAAACTGGAAAAAACACGTAGATAATGTGAGAAAGGCGAACCAGTGACTGCGTTTTTTAGTAGAACCCTTAATAGATGCAACAGAAGTGTCCGTCCATTTTTGGAGTATTGCTGTCCAGTCTGGAAACCTTATAAGGTGGGTTTGACGGAGGACATCGAAAGAGTCCAGAGAAGGGCAGCTCATTATGTATTGTCACGATACAGGGGAGACAGCGTTACGGAAATGATACAGGATCTGTAATGGGAATCATTAAAACAACGGCGTTTAACGCTGCGGTGTGGGATACTAACGAAATTGTTCCAGACTTCTGACTGATTTTGAGACATCCTCCCCGTAGAGTCTTCTAATCATGCAGTGAAGGCTTTCACGACCGGCTGAAGTAATAGTTGTTGTATCTTTCGGGTTATGTGGTCGTGGTCCACGAAACATATCCGTTCCTTACGTTTCGTCCAGGGCTGCGCCGGACATCTTCAGAGGTACTGGTAGCGGTGAGTCTTGCCGACTGACGAGTCGGGCGTCGGAGAGCGGTATAAATACTGTCCAAAAGGGGGCGTGGTCAAGTGTTCACGTGCGCAGCAGAGATAAGCCTTGTCAAAGATAAAACATAACTTTCGATAGTCGATGGTCAAAGATAAAAGCGTAACTACCTACTCTGAAGAGCCACAGTCCATATGTCATTAAGTTTCATTGTTTCTTCCTTTCTATTAAAATTATCCCTATGTTTGTATATTTCTATTGCTTCTCTGTGCAGTCGTGGATAATAGTTCGTCGCTGTAGATAAAATTTCTGTTTCGGAAAACTTTACTTCATGATTTCCCGATTGGAAAACATGTTCCGCTACAGCTGATTTCTCAATTCTACCTAGTCGGCAAAGACTTTTGTGTTCTTTCAGTCTTGTATTCACACTCCTTTTTGTAGTACCAATATACACTTTTCCGCAAGAACAAGGAATTTTGTACACTCCACTAGATGATAGAGGAGGTCGTTTGTCCTTAACAGATCGGAGTGCCTGACTTATCTTTTTTGTTGGTTTAAAAACAGGTCTGATATCGTGTTTTACGTAAACAACTATAAATAACAGTATCGTCTATGAGTGGGTATACCATTACAAAACAAACAATATATAGCAGTCAAAATAGTTCGAAATATAAAATGAAAATTTTCTTGTACAACTGCAATGTAACGGAACTATGAATCTCACGCTGTATATAATCAACGATATTACCACAAATGCTAAGTGGACGAATTAAAGCAAACAGTATCACGATCAATAACTTTGAGAATTACAACAAACTATTCGAAAATAAATATCGTGAATAAATGTTAAATAGTTGTATCTACGTAATCACCACATAAATAGCATTTCTCATACACGCATTCTGTATTTCCTCCATTAAAAAGAAAGTTGTTCTCTGTAATAGGTCTACGTACCTTGTGATAAGTGGCAGAGCCGTAAATTAGTATAAGCAACAGCTTTGGTGCTACTAATCAAAAATGTCTTTTCTGGGAAACAAAAGTCGTTGCTATTTCCAGAATCTATTACCCATGCGGAGTTGGGGAACATAGTATCTAGCGAGACAAGAACCCTCTTCCTCTGTCTCCACAACGTGGTGTCTTTAATCACACAGTAGTCATTCCCACAGTTTGAATCGATTTACCTTAGGATTTTGTGGAGCCTTTTAGAGTTGATGCGCCGTTTGTTGACAGTTAGTTACAAAGAATTTCATAAGATATGGAGCTAAAACGAAGAATTACAGTTTAAATACAGTATTTTGTGCTCGAGGCCCGTATCTAACATCTTTAATTTCTTTTTTTTTTTTTTTTTTTTTTTTTTTTTTTTTTTTTTTTTTTTTTTTAATTTTTACTATCCTTTAGTAGTATACATCTACATCTGCTACCCATGCTGCTGTGAACGTCGTCGACCTGTTCTTGCAGATGGTTGTGGTCTTGCAAACGTCCCCATCTGTTGACTCAGGTTTCGAGACGTGGCTGTACGATCCGTTACAGCCATGCGGATAACATGCCTGTCATCGACTGCTAGTGATACGAGGCCGTTGGGATCCAGCACGGCGTTCCGTATTGCCCTCCTGAATCCACCAATTCCATATTCTGCTAACAGTCATTGGATAGCGACCAAGACGAGAGGCAATGTCGCGATACGATAAACCGCAATCGCGATATACTACAATACGACCTTTATCAAAGTCAGAAACGTGATTGTACACATTTCTCCTCCTTTCACGATTCACCACAACAACGTTTCACCAAGCAACGCCGGTTAACTGCTGTTTCTGTATGAGAAATCGGTTGGAAACTTTCCTGATGTTAGCACGTTGTAGGTGTCGCCACCAGCGCCGACATTATGTGAATGCTCTGAAAAGCTAATCATATCACAGCATCTTCTTCCTGCGGTTAAATTTCGCTTCTGCAGCACGTCATCTTCGTGGTGTAGAAATTTTAATGGCCAGGAGTGTTCTAATGGGGATGTTCCAGGAGTGTATGTGGTATAACATATTACTTCGTCAGACTCACTCTTAGACACCAATCTCGAACCAAAAAACTGTTAGGTTTCAGAAATTACTGCAACCAGTTGCCTTTTTTCTTCTTAATGAACATTTATTAAACCATGACCGGTTTCAAGCTACCTAGCAGCTCATCATCAGATGGTATACATTTAGTGCAAATTACATTTGTTTCTGTGGCAGGGCAGAAAACTAGAAAAAAGCAGACACTAATAATGGTGTGCTACACTGAATAATTACAATATAAGTTCGTCTTCAAGATGTTACTTATAGTTATGCGTTCCACATTTAATTTATCCATATATGTTCCGCTTTTGGATGGCATTTCACAACACTGCCCTTCCATCAGCATATCGCAGCAACTCCCACAACTTTGAAGAGGTAAAATTAAAAAACACTTCACACATATTACGACTGCATAGCCACTACCACTATGTGTGGGAGTTGCTGTGATGTGCTGATGGAAGGGCAGTGTTGTGAAAAGCTATCCAACAGCGGAACATATATGTACAAATTAAATATGGAACGCATAACTGTAAGTAACATCTTGAAGACGAACTTATATTGTAATTATTCAGTGTAGCATACCAAAATCAGGGTTTACTTTTTTCTCGTTTTCTGCCCTGCCACAGAAACAAATGTAATTTGCACTAAATGTATACCATCTGACGAAATGCTGCTAGGCAGCTTGAAGCCGGTCAACGGTTAATAAATGTTCATTAAGAAAAAAAAAGGCGACTGGTTGCAGTAATTTCTGAAACCTATTTCATGATACAGTCGCAGGTTTCAACACAATGGATAAAAGCTTTAAAAAATGTTAGTTTTATTTCCAAATTAGTTTGTAATGTAGACATTCAATTTTTTTCTCTTCACCTTTTGTGTATTTCAGAATGTGGTAGTAAAAAAGCCAAAAATTTGTCACTCGTCCTAACCCTGATGATAAAGCATTGTCCCAACAAGACAATTCCCACCCACACAATGTGTATGGATTACCTCTTGTGGATTCGAAATTGAATAATACGTCATTAAGAAAGAAAATAATAAAATGTCCTGAAGCGCTTTTTCTCAGAGAGTATTCTTTAGGTTCATCGTGTCGAAAGAAGCAGAGTGTCAGCCGCTGACGTGCTAATCTGCTGCGGTTCTGCGAGTGAAATCTTTAGCCCTGCGGTGCTTTCTGCGGTAGGGCCGGTTTAAAGAAGCGGTAGGCGCGGCCGCCTTAATCTGAGTAAAACACGGCTAATATTTCAGGAGAGTGTAACCGGCCCCAGCAGCGAGGGGCGCTAACGCCGTTAGGAATCCATCCATTACCGCAGTCCGCTCTGGTCCTGCTAATGAACGCTGGCTGCGGGCGCCGGAGCCAGGGAGCCCAGGAAACTGGGGCCCACTGCGCATGCGCCACTGCCAGCTCCCCACAGGGACCGATTATGCAGCCTCACCGCTACACCACTGCTGCCACTCGACAAAGTGTTTTGCCTCTCCTGGAAGGTTGTTGAGGGATAAAAACTGCATTTTAGTTTACGTTCTGTTTATTTCCGGGAGGGGGGTACGGCCTGTCTTGATTGTAGTTGGTATATCAGTTGTAAAAAGATAGAAAATAAAAGTAAATAAATAATACAATCTCCGTGTATCCAAAGTACTGCTTACACATTAAGACTGAAATTCCGCATTGCTTCGCAATGAGAATCACAAAACGAATTGGGAAAAGAACCCTTCTGCAGTATAAAATTCATACAATCTCATATTTATTGAGTTACAAGTTGTAAAATCTCTCTTTACGTCTTATCTTAGAAGATAGATTAAGGGAAGGCAAACCTACATTTTTAGCTTTTGTAGATTTGGAGAAAGCTTTTGACAATGTTGACTGGAATACACTCTTTCAAATTCTGAAGTCAGCAGGGGTAAAATACAGGGACAGGAGAGTTATTTACAACTTGTACAAAAGCCAGTCCGCAGTTATTAGACTCTAAGGGCATGAAAGAGAAGCATCAGTTGGGAAGGGAGTAAGACAGCATTTTAGCCTTTCTCCAATGTTGTTCAATTTGCACATTGAGCAAGGAATGCTCAAAGCTATAAAGGAAAGCAAGGAGAAATTTGGTGAAGGAATTAAAGTTCAGGGGGAAGAATTAAAATCATTGCGTTTTGACGACGACATTGTAATTCAGTCAGATACAACAAAGGAGCAATTGAACGGAATAGACAGTGTGCTGAAAGGTGCATATAAGATGAAGATTAACAAGAGCAAAACTAGGGTAATGGAGTGCAGTCTAAGAAAATCGGGTGATGCTGAAGGAATTAGATTAGGTAACGAAGCAATAAAAGGAGGTAGATGAGTTTTGTTACTTGGGCAGTAAAATAACAAATGATGGCCGCAGTACAGAGGATATAAAATGCAGAATGGCAATGGGAAGAAAAGCATTTTTGGAAAACAGAAATTTGCTAACATCGAATATTAATGTAAGTGTAAGGAAGTCTTTTCTGAAGGCATTTGTGTGAAGTGTTGCCTTGTATGGGAGTGAAAAATGGACGATAAGCTGTGCGGACAGGAAGAGGATAGGAGCTTTTGAAATGTGGTGCTACAGCAGAATGCTGAAGATTAGGTGGGTAAATCGCATAACTAATGAAGAGGTACTGAACGGAATTGGTGAGAAAAGGAATTTTTGGCATACCCTGACTAAAGGAAGGGATCGCTTGGTAGGACATTCTTAGACATCGAGGAATCGTAAATTTAGCATTGGAGGGAAGTGTGTGGGTTAAAAATCGCAGAGGAAGACCAAGAGACGCGTATAGTAAGCAGATTCAAGTGGATGTGGGTTGCCGTTCTTATGAGGAGATAAAAAGGCTTGCTGAGGATAGGGTATTGTGGAGAGCTTCATCAAACCAGTCTCCGGACTGAAGACTATAACAAGAACAAGTTTAACAATTGTAGCATTTTTAGGTATACATTCATTTATGTAAGTACTGAATGTCTGTAAAATCTGTTGCGAATACAATTAGTAGTTAAGCACTATCATATTGAAACTTGGTGCGTAATGGGGCGGTTTTCCATGAACGTTCTTGTTTATGTGCTCATATCTCTCTACTGTGATACAATTTCGAAGGTACATTCAGCTATATGTATGTTTACTGTCTGTAAATTTTCCTGCGGCTACAATTTGTAGTGTAGAAATTATAAATTGTAATGTCACATAGAACGCCGTAATTTTTGTCGATGAACAGCAGTAAAGTAGTAAGCGAGAAACTTTTATCATTTGACTGTGGTTGTCAGCGAGAAAAAATATAATACATATTTGAAATTATCTTTATAGTTTATTTCAAGTCGTTAAGTACTTTAATCCTCACACCTGCAGTGTATGAATAAACTCTCCACGCAATTTATGGCAGTTTTTTTGCGATTCCAATTGACGTCATATCTCCTGAATCATGTGTCGTATGTGAATCTTAACCCTGCATAATTGTTTATATGTGAGTTAGTCATTGCCACATAGGTAATTGTGTTGATCCCTAGATACATGGCAGTATCGCTGTACGCCATACGAGGGACCCGGTTTCGATTCCCTGCAGGGGACTGGGCATTGTGTCCGTGTCATCATCAATTTCATAATCATCGACACGCATATAGCCAAAGTGGCATCAATTAAAACACATGCAGTAGGTGGCTGACACCCCGCTGGGGATATCAAGGTCAAATAAAATTTATATGATCGTTTCATTCAGTACCTATCACACCGCATTTTCTCTTGTAGACTGAATATATCCATGATACTTACGAAGACATCACCCGCCGTGCCGTAACTGAAGCAGGGTGTTTCACGGTTTGTTGCACGTAACCGCTTTGAGTACCACTCTCTGACGAAATGGCTCGTAATCTCATACAGATATAGTGGACTGTTACCGAAGTGCCTTTGTATCTACAAAGGCATCCTGATATATTTCAAAAGGGATTTCAAACACCGCTAGATACTTCTATTAAACTATGCGCAAATGCGATAGTAACAAATTAATATATCTAAAATGTGATGAAAGTCACACAAAAGGCCTGCGGCCATATTTTAGATTACGTACAAATTATGAACACAGCTATTATAGTCACTATATAAAACTGGTAAAAAGTCACTCGATATTCGGTAACATAATTTTTACTGATTTTCCGGTGTATTCTTCATTATAAAGTAAGAGGAAAAGGTAGGTGTCACATATACCGGGCATTACGTCATGTGATTTCAACCAGATTAACCTAAGTTCTTATGACTGTCTCCTTGGGATCAAATGACTTTGAATTAATTTTCCATCTGATTGGAGTCATGTGACTTTATACCAGGTGTATGTAGCACATATGTTATCACAGATTTTCTGATGATGCATAGGCTCGAAATCGCTTTTTAGACACTAAAAAAAGTATGAAGTCCTAAACGTCAAGTGACTCTGCCATATTTTTAAAGGTGACCATAAAACTATGTTATTACATGAATAAAAAATATTACTCATAGAAAAAAATTTCTCTAAATTAGCAGATATTATCTCCGGGAGTAGTTGTACTTGGGTCACATAAGGTGATTCAGGACTGTAGACGGTGGGATCTTCATTTGTTACCCTTTCCTGTAATATGTTCTACTACTGAATTAGTACTACTGCAGTTTTACCTCCCTTGCCAATTGCAAATTACTTCAGGTTCCACAGGCCATCACTTCCATTGTGTAGAAGACTTTTTGGTATTTTGTTTCAGATATATGTTTTATGTCAGACGATAGGTACTTTTCTTCCCGGCGGACATTCATGTCTTTTATATTGTTTAAAAATGTCATAGCAATTTTATTGCTTATTTGGTATTACGTTTGTATAAATTGGTTATTACCGTTTTACTGCAGACTTTATGAAACATGAAATATAGGTACAAAAGGTAATAGATATCTTTAAATAAAACAATGTCAAACAACACAACACAGGCCAACTGATTTTATGCAAAAATAAGCTATTCAATAAAAATATTAATGCGATATTCGCAGATCGACGAAATGAATGATATATTGTTATGAATTTCAAGAATCAAACCCCTACATGCACTGTCCATAATTCACAAAGAATAGATTTCATTTCAACAATTACTTAATTTTGAGTCTAACACATGTGCTTCGTAATAAAACTGAATACGTGAACAACCAGATTATATAAATATAATAAGAACACAGTACATGATTCTGTGATATTTGCCCTCAATGAAAAATAAAAAAATAAAAATAAAAACACAGTCTGGAAGAACCAAAATATCTTCTCTTATTTATTCAGCCTATGAAATGTAATTATTTTCTCTTTTTTCCCCGAATAAAGTTCATTCAAAAACAAAAACAAACAAAAAAAAAAAAAAAAAATCAATGAAGAATGCTGTGAACGATAAGTACTATTAGTGATGAGAAACAGATACAAAGGATTTGTTCTGAGTTTGGCTACATAAAAAGAGACATTTCACGATGAAACAATGTAGTGGTATATATCTGAAACTTTTCTAATATGTACATAACCTATATAATAATTACTACCAACATAGACAAATGCAGAATCACTTAAAAATGCAAAATAAATTACCGGCTGGAGCTTGGTTTGAAGCAACTAGTTAATAACATTTACAACTGGAACATGGAAAAATCAATATAAAATTTCGTTCTTCATTATAATATGCTCTGCTGGAACATCATAAAAAATGAAATAAAAATGAAAAATCTTTGCATTGAGATTGTAAAATACCAGTAACTTTTCCGTTTTTTAAACATTAGATTTCACTTTTCCCAAATACATCTTGTTGGTTTTTTTTTTTTTTTTTTTTTTTTTTTTTTTTTCGTTATTTAATTCCTGCAGATGGCAGCCTAGTTCCTTCAGTAAGCTGAGAAAAAGTATTGCATTCAACAATCTTGACTGATTGCATTCAAGGACAGATTACCAAAGTTAAAACGTAAGATGTGCTTAACTAGAGGTCACCGTTAAGGCGTATTCTTCGTCCTTACTAAATAAATAATATAAAGTGGGACAGCAGTTGGCTGTTAGGGGGATCGATACGGTTAGCAGCTTTCACTGCCGAGAGAGGTTCGTACTTAAGTTTTGGTCGAACTTTGCATCAAGTTTCACTGGTCGATTCCTGCACGTCCTTTCTTCCACCGTATTCGTGGTGTATATGTCTACTGTAAATGTCATTAAATAGACAACTGTACAACAACATCCATAATCTGAAAAGAGCTGAGAGGTGCATGACTGAGGCTGCTTTTTACTCCTCTTTGTCCTTTTTCTTCGTGCGAGTTTGTAAATATGTTGAATTAAAATTTTTGGTGGAGTCTATGTACTACAGAAAGACTAAATATTTCGCAACTGTTGGCTGACAATTAGATAATAACTTGTTATAAATTTCTCACTTGCTTCGGACAAGAATAGATTTTCCAACATCGAGAAAGAGTGGCATTGAGGACATTGAGGCGACAGTCGTTATGGGAAAACTCCGAAAATATTCTCGCGTCTTATTTTTCCGGATGAAGTGCTGAAAAATAAAATGACATGAACTCAATAAGTGGATATAAATCCCCTGCCGGATAAGTGAGCCATGCTGCGGTGCAACGATCATTTGTATCTATTCAAGTCGCTATCTTGCTTACTTCTGTCCAGCACGATATTAACTCCTGGTATTTAAATCAAATGTATTTTCGCTGAACCAATAATAGACGTTCACTACGTTTGGCGAACGAACTGAAAATCTAGAATTGTCGCTAAAGACAATGCATTTGTCCGATTTGTTCGCCACTTTACTTCTCTTATTAAAGGTTGATCCACATTGCGACATCTAACCCTTAAAACATTTATGAAAAATTAAGAAGACGGTCTCGGTCGTAAAAGATGGTTATTATGAATGCCAACCGCCTTCTGTCAATAATGTATACCATCTTTAGGCAGTTAGCCCCGTGGTATAATTTGTTGGCGATGTATGGAGCAACATTTGTAAGAACAAGGAAGTCAACACAAGGCAAAAACACTTGCTGTTCGAAGTAAATATATGTTGCGATCGCTACTGTTTTACTGAATATTTCTACGGAAGCCTAAAAACAGATAAGGAAACTACCAGTGCCAAATGTGCGCTTGTTTCACTACACAAGTTAAGTCAGGAAAATGAAGATTAAGAGTACAGCTACATGGAATACTCTGCAAATCACATTTAAGTGCGTGTCAGAGGGTTCATTGAACCACATTTATACTATTCATCTACCATTCCATTCTCAAATAGCGCGCTGGAAGAAAGAACATGTGAATCTCTCCGTTAGAGCTCTGATTTCTCGTATTTTATTGTAATGATTATTTCTACCTAGGTAGTTGACAGTCAACAAGATATTCGCGCATTCGGAGGAGAATGTTGGCAATTGGTGTTTCGTAAGTAGCCCACGCCGCAACGATAAGCGTCGTTATTGTAATGATTCCCATCCCAGATCCTGTATCATTTCCGTGACGCTGTCTCCCCTGTATCGCTACAATAGAAAACCGACGGCCTTTCTTTGGACTCTTTCGATGGCTTCCGTCAAACCCACTTGATAAGGATCCCACACTGGGCAGCAATACTCCAAATAAGGGCGGACAAGCGTGGTGTATGCAGTCTCTTAGTAGTTCTGTTGCATATTTAAAGGGTTCTGCCAATAAAATGCAGTCTGGTTTTCCTTTTCTACGACATTGTCTACGTGTTCTTTCCGGTTTACGTGTGAAGTAATAGTAAATCCTAGGTATTTAGTAGAGTTTACGGCCTTCAAATTCCATTGATTTATCTTGTAAAAAAAGTTTAACGGATATCTTTTCGTACTCACGTGGACGACTTCACACTTCATATTTCCAATTTTTACACCATCTTATTTAGATCGTTCTGCATTTGGTTTTGATCATCAGATGACTTTACGAGACAATAAATGACGGCGTCATCTGCAAACAACCTAAGAGAGCTACTCAGATTTTCTCCCAAATCGTTTATATATGCAAGGAACAGCAGAAGACCAATAACACTACCCTGTGGAAAGCCGGATATCATCTCTGTTTTACTAGATGTCTTACCATCGATTAATACAAACTGTGTCCTTTCTGACAGGAAATGCCCTATTGTTGTTTTTGTTGTTGTTGTGGTCTTCCGTTCGCAAACTGGTTTTATGCAACTCTCCACGCCACCCTGTTTGTGCAAGTATCTTCATCTGACAATACGTTCGGAAACCACATGCTTTCGAATCTGCTTACTGTATTAGTCCCTCGGTTTCCCTCTACGAATTTTACCCCCCACACTTCCTTCCAATGCTAAATTTAAAATTCCCTTATTTCTGAAAATGTGTCCTACCAATCTATTCCTTCTCTTAGGATATGACAAACTCCTTTGCTCTCAAATTCGGGTACGCACCTCCTCATACGTTATGTGATCTAACCACGTAATTTTCATCATTCGTTTGTAGCACCATATTTCAAAAGCTTCTATCATATTTTTGTCTGAACTCCTTATCGTCCAAGTTTCACTTGCTTCGCTTCTTTAGAACCTTTTTTTTTTTCTTTCTCAAAACCAATCTGCATATTATATCCTCTTTCCTTGGGCCATCAGACGTTATCTGGCTACCCAAATAACAAAACTAATCTACTACTTTTATTGTTTCATCACTTAATCTACACTCCTGGCCATTGAAATTGCTACACCACAAAGATGACGTGCTAAAGAAGCGAAATTTAACCGACAGAAAGAAGATGCTGTGATATGCAAACTGTTAGCTTTTCAGAGCATTCACACAACGTGCTGATATGAGGAAAGTTTCCAACCGATTTCTCAAACACGAACAGCATTTGACCGGCGTTGCCTGGTGAAACGTTGTTGTGATGCGTCGTGTAAGGAGGAGAAATGCGTACCATCACTTTCCGTCTTTGATAAAGGTCGGATTGTAGCCTATCGCGTTGGTCGCGATCTAATGACTGTTAGCAGAATATAGAATCGGTAGGTTCAGGAGGGCAATACGGAACGCCGTGCTAGATCCAAATGGCCTCGTATCACTAGCAGTCGAGATGACAGTCATCTTATCCGCATGGCTGTAACGGATCGTACAGCCACAACTCGATCCCTGAGTCAACAGATGGGGGACGTTTGCAAGCCAACAACCATCTGCACGGACAGTTCGACGATGTTTGCAGCAGCATGGACTATCAGCTCGGAGACCATGGCTGCGGTTGCCCTTGACGCTGCACAACAAACAGGAGCGCCTGCGATGGTGTACGGAATGACGAACCTAGGTGCACGAATGGCAAAACGTAATTTTTTCGGATCAATCCAGGTTCTGTTTACAGCATCAGGAAGGTCGCATCCATGTTTAACGACATCGCGGTGAACGCACATTGGAAGCGTGTATTCGTAATCGCCATACTGGCGTATCACCCGGCGTGATGGTTACACGTCTCGGTCACCTCTTGTTCGCATCGACGGCACTTTAAACAGTGGCCGTTACATTTCAAATGTGTTACGACCCGTGGCTCTACCCTTCATACGATCACCGCAAAACCCTACATTTCAGCAGGATAATGCACTTTCGCATGTTGCAGGTCCTGTAAGGGCCTTTCTGGATACGGAAAATGTTCGTCTGCTGCAATGGCTAGCACATTCTCCAGACCTCTCTCCAATTGAGCTGAGCAACTGGCTCTTCACAATACACCAGTCTTGATGAACTGTGGTATCGTGTTGGATCTGCATGTTTATCTGTAACTGTACACGCCATCCAAGCTCTGTGTGACTCCATGCCCAGGCGTATCAAGGCCTTTATTACGGCCAGAGGTGGTTGATTTGGGTACTGATTTCTCAGGAAATTGGGTGAAAATGTAATCATATGTCGGTTCTAGTATAAAATATTCGTCCAATGAATACCCGTTTATCATCCGCATTTCTTCTTGGTGAAACAATTTGCAGTAGTTTAATTCCATCAGCATCGACTGATTTTCTGGCAGTACATCCAATTATCCCCATTTTCCTCTTGTCAATGTTCATCTTATATCTTCCTTTCAAGACACTCTCTTTTATTTCTTCTCCCTGAACTTTAATGCTCTCTCCAAATTTGTACTTGCATTCCTTCTTCGCTTGCTCAATGTACAGATTGAACAACATTTGGAAAAGGCTACAACCCTCTCTTACTCCCTTCCCAACCTCTGCGACCCTATTTTACCCTTCGACTCTAATAACTGCTGTTTCGTTTTTGTATATTTTACCCCTGCTTACCGATTCTACTTTACCTTCAAAATTTGAAAGAGTGTATTCCAGTCGACATTGTGAAAAGCTTTCTCCAAATCTACAAATGCTATAACTTAGGTTTGCCTTTTATTAGCCTATGTCGTTACAATCTGGGTTCACTTCATCTTCGCCGCGGACAAGCGCATGGAGGCGGTATGCTGCGATGCGCGAGGCCGCCCCCCGTCGGGGGTTCGAATCTTCCATCGGGCATGGATGTTTGTCCTGTCTATAAGGAAGTTCATAAGTAGTTTGTAAATTTTAGGGACTGATGACTCCACAGTTAAGTCCCATACTCTTAACAAACATTTTTTAACACATCAACTTCAATGTCGACTTCACTACTATCCTCTTCGAACAACAAGTTTTGTACTTCTGAAATATGATTTTGGACAAAGAGATTGTAAGCCTTACTGTAGCCTGCAATGATCAATTATCTCCCACCTAAAATTACAAAATTCCTCTATTATAACGCAGTCAGGCGCAGTGTATCAATTTGATACCTTATATTCAGACATTCATAACTGACGATTAAACGGTACATAAAATAGGTAATGCATTTAACATTGTAAATTAAGTTTGTATTAATTATGAATAAAAACAGTCACAAATCGCAAAAACTATCATTTACACCATAATGACACAGGTTTCGGCCTGTTTACAGGCCATCTTCAGATCAATGTGGCGTAGGCTTGTTGTCCACAGATCAGGCGTTTGTCCCATGGGAGGGCCATCTTCAGATCCATGTAGTGTAGACTTGATGTCCACGGAGTAAGCACCTGGTCTGTGTAACCAATCGATTGATAAACAGTGCTATTAGGACGCTGTGTAAAATTATAGAGCAACAGATGGTGAGGTGGTCATGCGTTTATTGACGCATTTCGATAAAAATCATCTTCAGAATCGTGAATCTGAACATTAGCAGCAGGGCCTTGACGCCATACAATTTTATTATGTAAACCCCCTTCCACGATTCTGAAGATGATTTTTATCGAAACGCGTCAATAAACGCATGACCACCTCACCATCTGTGGCTCTATAATTTTACACAGCATCCTAAAAGCACTGTTTTTCAATTAATACTGATATGGGCGCATACCTCATTAACGACTTCATGTCATGTCTGGAAAACTGTGTAATAAACCTATGCCACATGGATCTGAAAAAGGCCGACACCGGTCATCATTATTGTATAAATCATAATTTATGCGATTTGTGACTGCTTTCATATATAAATACTAAACATAGATCGCTGTTTTCCCAAAAATATGTTTTCAATGACTTTGTATTACTTACCAAGTTTTGGTGATTAACAAAACACGAATTGCTGAAACGCAACACGAATGGACGCAGTGTATCAGACTCATCAATCGGCACTTATCTCGACAGTAGGGCAGTTGTATGGACACTGAAGCACACAACAGCGATAACTGTTCGGAGAAGTGAAGCTATTAGCGAGAAGGCGTTAGTACTGCCACTCATTGACAAATAATTTACAGTAAAGTTTGACGTGCTTCAGTTTGAACTGCCGTGACCGACGGAAGGATAAGGGGTACCGACGCAAAATATATCTAACGCTGTGATTCAGCTAAGGCAGAGCGTGCAGTGCACGGGTACAAAATGTCGAGTGCTCAGTTGTCGGGATCAGTTGGACCCTCACCCCCGTCGGGGGTTCGAATGCTCCCTCGGGCATGGATGTCTTTAAGATAGTTCACAATTAGTTTGAAAATTTTAGGGACTGATGACCCCACAGTTAAGTCCCATAAGCTTAACATTTTTTTTAACACTACATCTTGAAAATCCTATTCGATTTCATTACTATCCTCTTCGAACAACATCTTTTGTATATCTGAAATGTGATTTGGATCAAAGAGATTGTAAGCCTTACTGTAGCCTGCCGTGATCAATTATCTCTCGCTTAAAATTACAAAATGCCTCTATTATAACGCTGTCGGGCGCAGTGTATTAATTCGATACCTTGTATTCAGGCATTCTTAACTGACGATTAAACGGTCTATAAAAAAGCTAATGCATTTAACACTGTAAATTAATTTTGTATTATTTATAAATAAAAACAGTCATAAATCGCAAAAACTATCATTTACACAATAATGATGACAAGTTTCGGCTTGTTTACAGCCCATCTTCAGATCAATGTGGCGTAGGCTAGATATCCACAAAAGCAGGCGTTTGTCCTATGGATCTGAAGCCTATGCCACATAGATCCTTTATAATTTCGCTACACTATAGCAGGTCAGCAACTGGAAGCAGTTAATTCCTTAAATTATCTGGGGGTAGTCATTAGGAGGGATTTCAAATGGAACGAACATAGAAAATCAATCGTCGGTAAGGCAGATGCCAGACTTAGATTCATTGGGAGAATTCTAAGGCCGAGAAGACTGAGGCGCTCCAGTTACGGTCTGCACGGCCACTACGGTCGGGGTTTCGAACCCCCCTCGGGCATGGGTATTTGTGCCGTCCTAGTTAGTAAGTAGTTCATAAGTAGTTTGTAAGTTTAGGGACTGATGACCCCGTAGTTAAGTCCCATAGACTATACAAACATTTGAACATTTTTTTTTTTATAATTCTAAGGAAATGCAGTCCGAAAACAAAGGAAGTAGGTTACAGTACACTTGTTCGCCCACAGCTTGAATACTGCTCACCGGTATGGGATCCGTACTAGGTGGGATTGATAGAGGAAGTGGAGAAGATCCAACGGAGAGCAGCGCGCTTCGTTACAGGATCATTTAGTAATCGTGAAAGCATTACGGAGATGATCGCTAAACTCCAGTGGAAGACTCTGCAGGAGAGACGCTCTGTCGCTCGGTACGGTCTTTTGTCGAAGTTTCGAGAACTTACCTTTACTGAGGAGTCTAGCAGTATATTGCTCTCTCCTAAGTATATCTCGCGAAGAGATCATGAGGATAAAATCAGAGAGATTAGAGCCCACACAGAGGCATACCGACAATCCTTCTTTCCACAAACAATACAAGACTGGAATAGGAGGGAAAATCGATAGTGGTACTCAAGGTACCCTCCGCCACACACCGTCGGATGGCTTGCGGAGTATGGTTGTAGATGTAGATGTAAAAAGTCCGAAACCGGCCATCATTATTGTATAAATGATAATTTCTGAGATTTATGACTGTTTTCATTTATAAATACTTTACATATATCGCTGTTTTCCCAAAAATATGTTTTCAATGTCTTTCTATTACTTACCACGTTATGGTGATTAACAAAACATGAATTTTTGAAATGCAACACGAATGGGCGCAGTGTATCAAACTGATCAATCAGCACTTATCTCGACAGTTGGGCAGTTGTATGGACACTGAAGGACACAATCACGATAAGTGTTCGGAGAAGGGAATCTATTAGCTAGAAGGCGTTCGCATATTTACAGTAAATTTCGATGTGTATCAGTCTGAACAGCCGAGACCGACGGAAGTATAAGGGGTACCGACGCAAAATATATCTTACGCTGTGATTCAGCTAAGGTAGAGCGTGCAGTCCACGGTTACAAAATGTCGAGTGGTGGCAGTGGCTGCCTCACTTGTCGGGATCAGGAGAGCCCTCAGCGGCCTGAGTGGCACAAAAGAGACTTTGCGCGGTGGGGACGCTGTGGGGGGGGGGGGGGGCGCCGGCCGTAAAGGCACGTCCATTGCCGCCGGCGTTACGGCGCGCCCCGCCGTAAAGAACGCGATTGCCGCTGCCGCTGCGCAGCGCAGCCGGCGTGATGCATTGGCCGCCTAATGGACGGCGAAGCGACCGCCAGCGCCGGGACCGGGCGGCGGCCGACGCCGGAATCACCGCGCTCCCGCGCCGCAATGTAATTTGCAGCGAGCGAACGGCGCGCGCGCGGGGGTAAGGGGTGGCAGGTGAGGCCGAGGCTTGTGCGCTGTTTAGCGGCACTGCGTGGCCGCCCTGAGCGATTGCCCTCGAGTACGGTTTCGAATACTGGCGTCCTGCAACAGGTAAGTACTCCACCGAAAACTAATAAAAAGGTGACGGTCTTACGCGACATTTACCAGACGCTAATATGTTTAGATACTGTTATGTATTACGCTTTCCTAGATAGGCACTGCCTGTTAACTGTTTTGTTTCTATCTTCTCTGTCCACACTCGACTTATCTAATAACCTCCTCCTAATAAAACTATCGCACTGGTGTATTTTATGACCCACTGTAGATCTGCCTGTAGTTTTACGATGTTTTGCAAACATTTCGGACACAAATAATAAAAATTTGTGGACGATAGAATTACGACTATACTATTGTGATAATATCTATTCACCCAACACGTAATATTCATTCTGGCTGTATTTCAACAAATAGTCAAATTTCTTTGATATCTGAGTTTAGCTTTGAAAAATATACCTTTTTAATCTTTTACGTCTTTAAACAACTTTTTTAATATATCTCCCATATTTTTATTGTTGTTGTTGTGGTCTTCAGTCCAGAGACTGGTTTGATGCAGCTCTCCACCCTACTCTATCCTGAGCAAGCCTTTTCATCTCCTCATAAGAACGACAACCCACATCCACTTGAATCTGCTTACTATACGCGTCTCTTGGTCTCCCTCTGCGATTTTTACCCCACACACTTCCCTCCAACGCTAAATTCACAATTCCTTGATGTCTAAGAATGTGTCCTACCAACCTATCCCTTCTTTTAGTCAAGGTATGCCAGAAATTTCTTTTCTCCCCAATTCGGTTCAGTACCTCCTCGTTAGTTACGCGATCCACCTACCTAATCTTCAGCATTCTTCTGTAGCACCACATTTCAAAAGCCTCTATCCTCTTTCTGTCCACACTGCTTATCGTCCATGTTTCACTCCCATACAAGGCAACACTCCATACAAATGCCTTCAGAAAGTACTTCCTTAGCCTTAAATCAATATTCGATGTTAACAAATTTCTCTTTTTCAAAAACGCCTTTCTACCCATTGCCATTCTGCATTTTATATCATCTGTACTGCGACCATCATTTGTTATTTTACTGCCCAAGTAACAAAACTCATCGACCTCCTTTATTGTTTCGTTACCTAATCTAATTCCTTCAGCATCACCTGATTTTCTTACACTGCACTCCATTACCCTAGTTTTACTCTTGTTAATGTTCATCTTATATGCACCTTTTAGCACACTATCCATTCCGTTCAGTTGCTCTTCCAGGTCCTTTGCTGTATCTGACAGAATTACTATGTCGTCGGCAAAACGCAATGTTTTTAATTCTTCACCCTGAACTTTAATTCCTTCTCCAAATTTCTCCTTGCTTTCCTTTATAGCTTGCTCAATGTACAAATTGAACAACATTGGGGAAAGGCTACAACCCTGTCTTACTCCCTTTCCAACCACTGCATCCCTTTCATGCCCTTCAACTCTGACAACCGCTGTCTGGTGTTTGTACAAGTTGTAAATAACCTTACGCTCCCTATATTTTACTCCTGCTTGCTTCAGAACTTTAAAGAGTTTATTCCAATCAACATTGTCAAAAGCCTTCTCCAAATCTACAAAAGCTAGAAATGTTGGTTTGCCTATCTTGTAGGATAAGCCGTAAAGTGAGTATTGCCTCCCGTGTTCCTACATTTCTCCTGAACCCAAACTGATCTTCCCCGAGGTCGGCTTCTACCAGCTTTTCCATCCTTCTGTATATAATTCGTGTTAATATTTTGCAACCATGACTTATTAAACTGATAGTTCTATAGTTTTCACACCTGTCTGCACCCGCTTTCTTTGGAATGGGGATTATAACATTTTTCTTAAAGTCTGAGGGTACTTCACCTGTCTCATACATCTTACACACAATGTGAAACAATTTTGTCATGGCTGGTTCTCCCAGAGCCTTCAGTAGCTCTGACGGGATATCATCTACTCCAGGGGCCTTGTTTCGACTTAGATATTTCAGTGCTCTGTCAAATTCATCTCTCAGTATAGTATCTCGTATTTCATCATCATCTACATCCTCTTCCCTTCCTACAATAGTGTCTCGAAGTTCATTTCCTTTGTAGAGCCCCTCTATATACTCTTTCCACCTTTCAGCTTTCCCTTCTTTGCTGAGAACTGGTTTTCCATCAGTGTCCTTGATATTCATAGAGCTGTTTTTCTTATCGCCAAATGTTTCTTTTATTTTCCGGTAGGCTGTATCTATTTTCCCCTATTTATACATTCTTCTACATCCTTGCATTTGCCTTCTAGCCATTCCTGCTTAGCCATTTTGCACTACCTGTCAATCTCATTTCTTAGTCGTCTGTACTCCATTTTGCCTGTTTCATTTACTGCATTTTTATACTTTCTCCTTTCATCGATTAAATTTAGTATCTCCTGTGATATCCAAGGATTCTTTGTAGGTCTTGCCTTCCCACCTATTTTGTCCTCTGCTGCCTCCACTATTTCATCTCTCAATTTTACCCATTCCTCCTCTACTGTTTTATTTTCCCCTGTTTCTGTCAATTGTTGCCTGAAGCTCCCTCTGAAATTCTTAAGAACCTCAGGTTCCTTCAATTTATCTAGGTCCCATCTCCTTATTTTCCTACCTTTCTGTAGTTTCTTCAGTTTCAGCTTCAGTTCATAACCAACAAGTTATGGTCAGAGTCTATGTCTGCCCCTGGGTATGTCCTACACTTCAAAACCTGGTTCCGAAATCTATGTCTTACCATTATAAAATCTATCTGATATCTCCCGGTGTCTCCTGGTCTCTTCCACGTATACAACCTTCTTTTGTGATTCTTAAACCAGGTGTTTGTTATAACTAAATTATGTTCCGTGCAAAATTCTACCAGGCGGCTTCCCCTTTCATTCCTTTTGCCCAGACCATATTCACCCACTATCTTCCCTTCCCTTCCTTGTCCCACTACCGAATTCCAGTCTCCCATAACAATTAAGTTTTCCTCTAACTTAATTGTATGAATAATTTCCTTTAGCTCCTCATATATTTCTTCGATCTCCTCATCATCGGCAGAGCTAGTAGGCATATAAACCTGTACTACTGTTGTCGGTGTTGGCTTCGTATCTATCTTGACAATGATAATGCGATCGCTGTGCTGGTCATAGTAGTTTACCCGCATTCCTATTTTCTTATTCATTATCAATCCTACTCCTGTGATACCCCCGACTGATTTTGTATTTATAATCCTGTACTCACCTGACCAGAAATCCTGTTCATCCTGCCACCGAACTTCACTAATCCCCACTACATCTAACTTCAACCTATCCATTTCCCTTTTTAAATTTTCTAATTTTCCTACTCGATTAAGGGATCTAACATTCCACGCTCCGACCCGTAGAATGCCAGTATTGTCTTTCCTGATGATCACATCCTCCTGAGTAGTCCCCGCCCGGAGATCCGAATGGGGGACTATTTTACCTCCGGAATATTTTACCCGAGAGGATGCCATCATCATATGTTCATACAGTAGAGCTGCATGTCCTCAGGAAAAATAACGGCTGTAGTTTCCCCTTGCTTTCAGCCGTTCGCAGTGGCTGTGTGGCAAAGCCACATTAGCTGATATTACAAGGCCAGCTCAGTCAATCATCCAGACTGTTGCCCCTGTAACTACTGAAAAGGCTGCTGCCCCTCTTCAGGAACCACACGTTTGTCTGGCCTCTCCACAGATACCCCTCCGCTGTGGTTGCACCTACGGTACGGCTATCTGTATCGTTGAGGCACGCAAGCCACCCCACCTCGGCAATGTCTGTGGTTCATGGGAGTGGATATTTTTATTATCAATATCATTTAACTAATGAGGAGGTGCTTAACCAAATCGGGGAGAAATGGAGTTTCTGGCATTTCCTGACTAAGAGAAAGGATATATTGGTTGGACACATTCTGAAGCGTCTCGCTGTGGAGCGCCCGGTTGCTCGCCGTGGAGGTTCGAGTCCTCCCTGGGGCATGTGTGTGTGTGTTGTCCTTAGGTTAGTTTATCTAGGTTTAAGTAGTTTGTAAGCCACGGACTGATGACCAGGCAGTTTGGTCCGATAAATTTACAAGCATTTTGACACATTCTGAGACATCAAGAAATTGTCAACTTAGCATTAGAAGGAAGAGTGTGGTAAAAATCGTAGAGGGAGACCGAGGGACGAATATAGTAAGCAGATTCAAAAGGATGTATGTTGCCGAACGTATTCTCAGATGAAAAGACTTTCACAAGAAAGGGTAGCGTGGAGAGCTGCATCAAACCAGTCTGCAGACTGAAAACCACAACAACAACACAATGTACTGCTCTTATGAAACGATCGTATTACATAAATAAGATAGATGCCAAGATAACAACTTTTATTTATTCAAGACGACCTGTTAGGACATTATATGGTGGCTTCATCTGGTCTCATTGACATTAAACTGCTTATTGTAGTGTTCTCTATAAAATGTGGTAGGTGTATTGGATGATATATATATATAGAAATGTGCTGGCGGATAGTCAGATATAAAATGGATGGCTGGTCAAAATTAAAACAGTAAAATATAGGGGAAGGGAGGGCAAGTTGGAAGGGCTAATTTAACGACACAATATTACGAAAAATTTGTTCAAATGTTCAAATGTTTGTTAAGCTTATGGGACTTAACTACGGGGTCATCAGTCCCTAAACTTATGAACTACTTACGAACTAGGACGGCACAAATATCCATGCCCGAGGGGGGATTCGAACCCCCGACCGTAGTGGCCGTGCTGACCGTGACTGGAGCGCCTCAGTCACCTCGGCCACCGCGGCCGGCCGAAAAATTTGCAAATATAAACATTTTATTTTAATTAGTCATGAAAGGTATCTTATTAAACTACAAAACGTTGTAGCTACTAAGTCAATGTTTGATAGATCATGTAATATGATTCATAAAGGAAAGCAATGGGAAATACCATCTTGCCCTCACCCCGAAGACTGAATGGCAAGTTTGAAAGTGTAAGATGGAATGTATGGGATTATCTTACATTTCACATTGGACACATAGGAATCACCAATTTTCCGTATCGGCGCACACGTCATGTGCTCAACCATGGCACGATATCCATTCCAACCACTCATCTTAGGGTGGATCAATGTACTGTACACCGCACAATAGGCAAAGCACATCTGCAAGACTGGATGCCTCTTGACTTTGTGATATTTTCTCCTCTTCCTTTGTCCGATTTTCCTTTCCTTTACCTTTTCCCTTTCCTTATACATTAAGTCCTCTTCTGTTGTGTTCTCGTTTATATTCATTTTCCTTGATGGTCTGGACTACGTCTAACTCTTTTTTTTTTTTTCACGTCATTCTTCTTTTCAATTATTGATCTGACTGGTTAACTCGTAAGAATCAACGATTTTTTACTCCTGACTTTCCCTTTTTTAAATGGTGGTGTGAATTTTGGTGACGGAAGTATTTTCGGTGGAGAGAAGGCGTACGATGTAGACGTTTGTGCAAAAACTTCAATAGGGTCTACACTAAACACATCTTAGCCGTCTTCCACAATTTACTGCTGAATATCTTGTTCTTTACAATCGACGTTCTTCTCATTAATAGACGTGACGTCGTTTCCATCAAGAGTGATGTAAGAATTCTCGCCTTCGTTAGTAACAATACAATGTCGGCATTGACGTGACGTTTAGTCATTGAAGAACTATCATTAATAGTAGCTGAATTATCTGCGCAGTTATTTTCTGTGCTATTGCATCATACTCGTCATTGGTAGTAGGGCAGTCTTCATTGACTTCAGCCAATGGACTGGTTTCCGCCAAATCGTCTGTAATATCATTGTCAGCATTGTTGTCCCCCTACTGACTCATAGCGGCATTCTGATAACCTACCATCACTGTAGCATTTTCATAAACGGTGGCTGGTACAAAATCTAAATCTGTGAACAAATGTCTGTTATACGGAAAAATACCGTCCTTTCTGAAACCACTTGTGGCGTTCTTACACAGCAGCGTTTTTTTCGTAGGCGGTACAGACACGTCTTGCAATGTCGAACCGTGTCGCTCTTCTTCCAGGATGATTCTTTTAAAAAGTGCCTATTGTTTGTCCAAAGGCTGCTTTAAATGAGCGGTAAACCGACGCATCTAGTGGCTGAAGCTTGTGGCTCGTGTGTGGTGGAATGCTGTCCATGATTACATTATTTGTTCTTGCCAGATTTTGATGGGTTTTGTGGTTGTCTAAAATCAATAAAACGGACATGTTACTAACGGTCTTGTCTTTTCGATAAATAGCTGCAGCCAGCTATTAAAAGTAGTGCTTGTTATTCAGTTAAACACAAGCTTGAGATCCGTTGGAAGCCCCATCCATTGTTTTTCTTTGCTTAAATATAAAACCGTGGAATGAAGCCATCCGCGGTGGAGTAGCCGAGCGGTCTAACAAACGCCTCGCTGCGGCGCGCACGGTTGTTCGTCGTCGGAGGTTCGAGTCCTCCCTGGAGCATGGGTGTGTGTGTGTGTGTGTGTGTGTGTGTTGTCCTTTGGTTAGTTAGTTTAAATAGTTTGTAAGCTACGGACTGATGACCACGCAGTTTGGTCCGACAGATTTACAAACATTTGAACATTTTGATTTGAATGAAGCGAGCAGTGGCACCTGAGCACAAATAATAGTAGCAAGCTGACCCTTCTCTGCAGTTGCGGTGACTCCTGCTTGTCGTTTACCTTTTATGGAAATTACTCGAGGAGGTCGGAAGGCGTTGGTCTTGACACCAGTCTCGTCCATGGTACGTATGTCATCAGGCCTCGCCAAAAACTGATGCTGACGAAAATAGTCCATAAATTATCATAGAAGCGTTCAAACTGAGTGCGATTAAAAGCAGAACAACGTGCTGGGCAGTGGGTTCAGGTGCATGGAATGTTAGTTGGGGAAGTCTTGCCATAAAGCCTTTGATCCCCGCTCGACTAGCCTTCTCACGTGCAGCGGTATTTCATTGTGTGTCGCCAGTTCATAAGCTCATGTCTGCAGGCTATCCTTTGTTACGCCATAGAATAGTGTATCGCCTTCGACTGCGAGTTCACAGAGCTTTTGTTCTAGTTCTTTAGAAAAAAACAGGAAGAAATCTTCCGTTTTACGATATTGCGATGCAAGGTTCCAATCGGAATTCCATATTTCTTCGAAGCTGCGCTTATTGTTGTGACTTTAGCTTCATCCATCGCCTTCTGCATCGTTTTCTCACTCCAAAACCCTCAGATACTCTTCCGTTTGTATTTGGAAACAGAAACAATACCGTTGTTAATCGAAAAAGTCACAAATCATGAAAGTAGTACCATGCAGGCATAATGGAAACTTTTCCAAATTTTCCTTAAATACAAATTTCCATCTTCCCATAAGAATGTCCCCAATGTTAAAATGAAGCATTTAGTAACTGGTACCCATTTCTCGACTACACTCCGTTCATAGATTCCAGACGGTCGCCTGTGGCTGTGTGCGTCGCCACTCGCGTGCATTGTCACGTGGTTCGGAGTTGTCAGTAATTTCCGTCTTGTCGCCCCTTCCATTTTTCCCTCCCTTCCTCTACATAAAATAATAACCATCGTAGTGCACATGTCTGGTTGGTTGATGGAGGTGCTCAAAATTTGCCGTTCGGAAATCAGTCACGTGACATCCTTCGCCCGAAACCTTTCCCAAATCTCTCTTTTATATACGCCATCTTCCTTTCTGTATTTGTTGATTTTCTTATTATAACTCAAGCGTTCTCATTTCAAAGCAATGTTGCACTGAAATTTAGAAAAAAAATACAAAATAATAAGAAAAACATGTTGTTGTTAGGACAATGAATTACAATTTAATGTCCAAAAATGCAAATGTTAGCAAATAACACCTGCCATCGATTGTACGAGAAATACCCTCGCAGCTGTTCGGCGTAGCGTAATAGGCAGCGAATTAGTTTGTGATGCATGAATATCTTAGACGGTGGCATAGAGTGAATGACGTATTATGGACATTGTTATACAAAACATCCCAAAGAAATAAACACTTTTATTTTTTCCAGTATTTCCTAATCTTCTGGGTAATTTAACTTCCACAGGCAGTTCCGAACACACACACACACACACACACACACACACACACACACAGAAATATGTAAATAAATGGATTAATTAATTAAAATTTGTCTAAATTGGTCGAGTCCTTCTCATTTGTGGATTTCATCCATTTGGCTACTGTTTGTTCTCACTCCACGGACAAAAGTTCTCGGATTTCTGTTGTTCACAGAGTAAAGGAGAGAGTGTCTGGGTGTTTTGTACAGCTCTTCTCTTAGTGATCATTTCCATACGTATGAGTACAGTACAGTACAGTACAGGGCCATCGGCATGTCGAGGAACGTATCGGCACTAATGAGACCACATAAGGCTCTCCCACAGCGCCAATACCCGTGACGATAATAACGTGCGCATTTCAGTCGATATTGCCAGTCCGGTGCTTTTAACATTGGCACTTCCACGTTTGGGCGGATGCAGAGCCCGATCTTTGGACTGTTTGGTGGACTTTGTGTTCAGATACAGTTATACTCTGCCAAATCTGACGTTACTTCCTCCATAGTCATCTCTCCTGTTTTAAATCCGCCCAGCCTTCAACGTGCGCTATCAGTAATGAGGCACGGCAGTGCAGTCCCTCGACGCTTAGACGTTGTTTCACCTAGATTTCGCTACTTGTTGAAGACTCTTACTGCAGCACTCCTTCACACTTGAAAAAAAAATCACTCTTGCGCCAACAGCTGTACAATATTTTCATTGATTACACTTACAACACTGCCCCACTACCGTGGAACTAGGATAGCAACATTGTAGTCATTTGTAAATATTTTTGTGAAGCACGGCAATTTTTAAAAAATTAAATCGAAGTAAATAAAAAATTAATTTAATAAAAAAATAAAAAGAGATTAAGTGGGTCAAAGCACCCCACATATAACGATCTTTTTTCTATAAAAATTAGTATAAATAGAACCAGCAATTGGACTTCTCTCTCTCTGCAAGTTCAGCTCTCATTAAATTTAGCTCTCCGTAAGATCACAGATTTAGTTTATACATCTGTGAGTTTAGCTCTGTCTAAAAATCGACTCCCTATACAGATTAGATCTATGATATTTTTTATCGTGTGTTGCTGTGCCTCCCGAGTTCAGAATTAAATTCTTCAGATCGATTTGAACTGTTATAGCTGTCGAAAACAGTATAGTATTTTGATAGCGACAATTCCTTTAGATAGAAAAATAATAGGAAATTATCGGGTATGGATTACGGACTGTGTGTGGAAGACGATAATGAATGTGACGAATTTATTTTAGAGATTATTAAATATAATTAACCGTGTTTAAAGTGTAATATCTGTGAACTAAGTAATATGGAAATATATTCAAGATACATAGAAAAATTATTTTTATGGTATTCATTTATCAGTTAGAACCTTCAATATCATCAGTGAATATTTTGGAAATAAAAACTAAAAATATTATCTGTTGACGCTCAGAATCTCATGGATGGCCAGAACAGAATATTTAGTTTCGAGGTTTCAGTGGACATAATATCATTTGAATTAATTAATTGCAACGGCAATATCAGACAAGAGAGTGTAGAATAAAATGTTTTGTAATAGGCTTCCTTTCAAATAGAACTAACCGGGAAGATACACCAATATCCAGCATGTCATTATGTATCATGATAAAATCAAGCCCCTGAGAGAAAAGAATTTATATTTAGACTCATTATTAACATCAGGAACCTCAGGAAGAAAAATGCATAAAAACAGAAGTCACAAGAATTGACCAAAGTAAAGAAATAAATAACCCGCAGACCATCGTGCTAATAAAAAAGGACAGAAATATCTTACATAAGAAGAGGAAAATACCAACCTACCAAATGAGAAGCCAGAAGCCTGTTACACGCTTTACCGGTTCAGGCACTGTATGCCATTAACAGGAGATTAAAAAATACTCCACATCAGTTATTACGATGTATCCACGGCAGAGAGACCCAAAAGGAGGAGGCTGTAAAAAATAAAAATATTGTACAACTGTTAGCGCAAGAATGATTTCTTCCCAAATCCATTTTCCACCTGAGAAGAACTGCTAGAAATCTCGTAGAGTTTCGAATACTCTAGTGCCAGCCTGCGGATCGTCACAAAAATTCTTAAATTGAGGGACCAAATTACTCAGTTCACCGATCCCTAAGCTTCCACATTGCTTAAACTAAATTAATTCAATTTCTTCTAAGAATAACACACACATACACACACACACACACTTCCCAGAAGGAGGAATCGAACCTCTGGTGGAAGCAGTCGTGCAATCCGTGATATGGCGCCTCAGACTGCAAGGCTATTCCCACGCCAGACCGATAAATCACAGTCTACTCTCTGACAAACTCAGTTAGACCCACCGCTTCTTCATGTTACGAACGGAATATGCTCAAATTATATAATCACGTCACCATATTATAATCTCAAATTTCAGCACGTTCCCAATGCGATGAAGAGGCTGACGCTTATTTATTTTTCTGATGAAATTTTTAACAGAATACATTATTTCAATCCAAGTGATCTTGAAGTTAATGTAAAGAATGATACGAAGTCGACCCCATAAAGTCTTACTACATAAAATAGTCTCACAAACTTAACTCCAACTTTCTCAAAACTTTATATTCATAATGCAGGAATCTTTTTTTTACATTCAAACACACCTAATTTACGAACGTCCCCCATGTGACAGTTTTTGTTTCACAACCACATCTTCACTGATTCAACCTCTGACATTAAAGTTCGGTCAATAGTTCTGCAACATTAACGTAGACTAACAATGAACTTCAGTTACTGTCCTTCGAAACAGTAACCTCTTATAACTACGCACCGCTAAGCACTGCGATACATGTCCTGGATACCTGGCACGATGGTGTTCGAAAGTCTCGTCACGTTTCGTTGGATAACAGAAATATCGTCAAATCTCTTTCCTTTAAAAGCCAATTTGAGCCGAGGGAATAGGAAGAAAAGATCTGAGATTCTGCGAGTATGATGGATGTTCAAGTTGCACGACAAGCTCGCCAGCCAACATCATCAACCCTCGAGACCTCTTCCTATTCCATTGACTCCAACTCGCTTTGAAAGGAAAGTGATTTTACGATATTCTTGACAACCAACGAAACGCGGCAAGGCTTTGAACACCATCGCAGAATTCGTGCAAAGTTTACAGGTCATGTATCGCAAGGATCAGCAGAGCATAGTTGTGGAAGGTGACCTTTCGAAGGACAGTAAGGTAACTGTAGTTCATATTTCATCTGCGTTAGTGATACAAGACAATTCACATAACTCTATTGTCAGATATTGTAGTACGTCATTCAGAGAAAAACAACTGCCAAGCCCAAAAACCCACTTCGCTTCACTCCTCGCCGGTCTGCAGCAAGAAATGTTATCTTACCCAACAGTCGTTTACGTAACATTTGACTTCATCCAGAAACGTAAACAAGCTGCTCCTGCAGGCACTCAACTGTTTTTCTGCCAGAGAAGAAACTACAGTGGGTCTCCCACGCGCTGTCCAACGGTACTTCAAGCTCGAACGTATTTTTAAAATAAGCTGTATATAGATACAATTTTTTCCCTGGCCATCATATAACAGACTGTTTCGAATTTATATAGAAAAAAAATCTGTGTTCATGCCAACGACCCCGCACAATCCCGAACGGTGACCAGTTCATTCGGTGCCATATGACGTCATTCGAATCAGAGTGGAAAGGCACTCGGTTAGCGCACAGTTCTACCGCCGCCGTCGGCTTTTATTACCTGGGAGCAGTTACTTTCTATCCATGCTACTTACGAACTGCCAACAATAGCCATAGTAGAGATCGTTGCAGTCCAGCCGTGATGCATTAGCTGACATCGCAAGAGGAGGCGATCTGCATTGATTAATTGTCTCCAAAAGGAAAGAAACGCCAATATCGCAATATGGTTAATTAATTGATTGACGACCGGTTTCGATGGGTTATGCCATCATTTTTTTTTTTTTTATAGAGGTTGAAACACGTCGGTTTGTCTTTGGCACAAAAATAATTAAGCTGGTAGCAGGTTGCTACTACGCGCTAAAGTTATAGAGAGGGTGTAATAATATCATTGGCTTGTCTCGCTGAGGTTATTGTTTGACTGGGAACGAACGCACCCAAAAAAAAAAAAAAAAAAAAATGTTCAAATGTTTGTATAGTCTATGGGACTTAACTACGGGGTCATCAGTCCCTAAACTTACAAACTACTTATGAACTACTTACGAACTAGGACGGCACAAATATCCATGTCCGATGGGGGATTCGAACCCCCGACCGTAGTGGCCGTGCAGACCGTGACTGGAGCGCCTCAGTCTCCTCGGCCACCGCGGCCGGCACGAAGGCACCAGTTTCTGCCGTCGTACAGGCGGTTGTCTGATCCAAAGTGGTGGTAAACACAGAGCCCTATTTTGAAACTGTGAATAGTGAAATGGTCTAATCCGCGGGAACAAAGGTTTGTTAAGCTTATGGGACTTAACTACGGGGTCATCTGTCCCTAAACTTACAAACTACTTATCAACTACCTTATCCTAAGGACGGCACAAATATCCATGCCCGAGGGGGGATTCGAACCCCCGACCGTAGTGGCCGTGCAGACCGTGGCTGGAGCGCCTCAGTCCCCTCGGCCACCGCGGCCGGCTCCGCGGGAACGGCAGACAGTAATTATTATAATCTTTTTCACCTATAAATGTAAAGAAATATTATAATTTGGTAGCGATTTTGGGTAGTGAATGAATCACGTACCGAGCAGTAATTTTGAACAGAAAGTGTAAAAAGGTTTGACAAAGATTGTCATTTATGTAATATTTTGTATAACAATGTTTTAATTTTTCAATACTGAATGAAGTGTGTAACGTTTCTGCTATGTTGCACGCTCCGTATAAAAATCAGTTGCCAACATAGAAACACGAAATATCTGACACCTAAAATAAAACTTCATTACCGGACATGTAAAATATCACATTTTCGCCTTCCGTTTGAAATTCTATTAACACTATTAGTAAAACGCTTTTAAGAAATAGTACATTGATTTAAATATAACTTTGGCTGACCTTTTACGTAATTTTCAGTTTTTAATACTTTCGTAAATAATAGCTGCAAACACTAAAAATGCATTAAACTTAGTTTCGAAAACTGCTGAACCTATATAGATACTAATTTGCATAAAAACAGCAATACTACATGTTATAACTATTGCACAACATGATTTCACATATACCTTTTGTTTAAATAAATTAGGGCAAACCATGTTTTATATATCACTGGATCCTAAATTAAATACTGATAATTTTTCATCCACTAAAATTAATAATCCGTTTGGTACTAAGAAACTATCTTCGAAATTAACAAAACTACGACAACCATATACAAATCCGTATTAATAAAAAATTAGACCGCAAACTGAAATTCATTAAAATTCCATGTCACAATAATACTACGCCTACACACTATTGGCAAAACAAATATGTGTGCACTTCGAAAACACACATAATGTAAATAATTTGAGCACAGTAAACACTAGTCAAAAGGATGACTTTGAATTTGTGTGTCACATTTAAATACAAATTTCATGAAACAAGTACATACATTGACATAAATAGTCAAAGCTTAAATGTAACGTTTTAATTTCTGTATTTTGGCATATTTAATGTAAAAGAATATTGTTTAATTGTGAATTACAAAACTTTGTCATCAATCTTATTACGTGGTTACGTAGAAAGATGTTTGAGAGAAACCATTGTTTAGTAGAGTCTTTTGGGGAGTCTTCTAGCAGCCAGAAGCCTGTAAGCAGTTCTGTTGGCTTGCCGATGCATTTTTTTATTATTGTGAAATAATGTGATGGATTTGAACGTTGTTTAAGTGGAAATAAAATCGTTTACATATCATCTGACATGTTTCTAATTTACGAAAAGATCCTTTAAAATGAAATACTTTAGTGAATGCCGAAGACAGCTCACAACGCAATGGACCTCAGCCAGCATATAAGTTCAACTTCACCTACAGTGGAATGACTTTGTTATAGACTGTGAACTAACAAAACTTTCCGTAATCCAGGAAAATATTAGGGCTCAGTTTGAGTCATTCCGAAAAGGGGTGATGGACGTTAGAAGTAGTAAAATAACCTTCAGCTTTATTATTGTAGTTGCAAAGTATCATCTTACCCCACATTGTTTCACAAGTGTAAAGTCTGTGAAATTGCGCGTGTTTCAAAGCTTCATGACAAAGAATTTCGTTTTGGAGTGTGCAGAAAGCATACTGAAATTTGATTAGTGAGAGAGCAGGAAATTAGTTTTCATAAATATTTCCATTATTGTCAACAGACAAATTGTTGAAAATTTAATCATTTTTATTTTCTGAAAAAGATTAATTTCAAGTAAGTCAGATGCGATATTAATAAAAATAATAAATGTCAGATACATTTATCAAAAGATAAATAGGTAATGTTGAAGTCCACCCCAATGGACCACAGACATTGCCGATGTGGAGTGGCTTGCATGTCTCAACGATGCAGATATCCGTACCTTAGGTGAAACCACAGCGGAGGGATATTTGTAGAGGCCAGACAAACGTGTGGTTCCTGAAGAGGGGCAGCAGTTTTTTTCAGTAGTTACAGGGGCAATTCTCTGGATGATTGACCGAGCTGGCCTTGTAACAAAGGCTAAAATGGCTTTGCCATGCAGTTACTGCGAACGGCTGAAAGCAAGGGGAAACTACAGTCGTTACATTTCCCGAGGACATGCAGCTCTACTGTATGAATATATTATGGCGTCTTCTTGGGTCAAATATTCCGCAGGTAAAACAGTCCCCATTCGGATCTCCAGGTGGGTACTACTTAGTAGGATGTTGTCATTAAGACAAACAAAACAGGCATTCTACGGGTCGGAGCATAGAATGTTCTAACCCTTAATCGTGTAGGTAAGAGAATTTAAAAAGAGAAATGTTAGATATGGTAGGGATTAATGAAGTTCGGTGGCAGGATGAACATGAGTTCTGATCAGGTAAGTACAGGGTTGTAAATAAAAAAAACCGCACTGGCGTGTTGTACGGTCCACTTTACATATGATTGTAGTTTTATAATATTTTGCAAACATTTCATATGAAAATAATAAAAATGTAAATAATTAAATATTATAGGCGATGCGATCACACCTCTACTATCGTGATAATAATGCAACCAACATGTAATATTCTTTCTGACCGTATTTTAACAAACAGCCAAAAGTATTTGATATTTGTCTTTAGCTTTAACAAACATACTCTTTTTTCTTCTTTTTTTCCTATTTAAACTATTATTTTAATATGTCTCCACATTTACATTATCTTTTTCCTTTAAAATATTATCACCTGTCTTTCCTTGGCAGTTTGCTCAAAGTTTATTTTATTTGCCTGTACTTGTTACGAATGAATATACCCCGGAAGAAACGTAGCGTACATTTGCCGTTCGGACGACTGACTAGAGACTGGATGGAACACGGCGTATATTTGACGTTCGGACATTTAGTCATGTGTCAATCCTTGTCCGAAACTCTCGTTTGCATACGTTATCTTGCTTTCTGTTTTTGATGATTTTCTTATTATAGATCAAAAGTTGTCATTTAAAAACAATGGCGCACTGAAAGTTATTTTAAAAAATAAAAATATTCAAATGTTTGTAAGGCTTAAGGGACTTAACTGCGGGTTCATCAGCCCCTAAACTTATTAACAACCTTATACTAAAGACGACATAAACAACCATGCCCGAAGGGGGATACGAAACCCGGACGGCGGACCGCCGCACGCACCGCAACAAGGTGCTCCAGCATGCGCGGCTAATTCGCCGCGGCAAAAATTATCAAAAACACGTCGTCCCTAGAGCAATGAATTATAATCTAATGTTTAACATGCCATCGTAACAGTTAACACATGCCATCGATGGTACGAGAACTACGGGTTAGTCTCGCAGCTGTTCGCCGTAGCGTGTATAGCGACGAATTAGTTAGACGGTGGTTCGAAACTTGCTAGGGCGCGATGGCTTAGCACGCTTGGTCAGAGGGTTGCCAGCATGGTAGCTAGACGCCCTCTGTAACGAAAAAACTGAGATAACGACAAAACGATCAAAATGGAACAAAACATACCAACGTCCACAAAGTACCGATAAATTCGAAGAACCAGTGAAAAGAGACAAAAAGAAAGAGGTTTCAACACTATCTGTATTAAAAAAACTAATCAAAATTCTCAACTAACTACCCAGGACGAACATGAACAAACGACCACAAAGCATGGACCTCCGTGAAGACAAAAAATATAATAAGAAAAAAAAAATAGCCACCACTGACAATTTTCCGCTCTTCTTTCGTAAAAGATTTTCGCACACTCTTGTCAACTAAACACAACTATATGCTCCAAGATTCAGAGTTGTTCAAAGGTAACAGCGCTTTCTCTGGAATGAGCATTTGTTCTGTTTCGAGAACATGGAATGAGATACATACAAACGAAATGTAAACATAAACTAGGAAAAAAACACAGGTAATTTGTTGCAGTGTATACACTTCCCTTCCATTTCATTAACGAACGACAGTTATCACAGAAATCTAGGACTCCATTTATATATCAAATCACCAGTATGTCCATGTTGCTTAGAATATTGTTGTGTAAATGCTTCAGAAGACCACTGTGTAATTCGTTGTTACGTATTTCACGGCATGTTCACTTAATAGAACAAACGCACATTTTAGAGGGAGCACTCTTACATATTCACAATTCTAAAAGTTGCAGAACATAGCTCCAAGGGTGCCCGAAACAGTTTTAGAAGCAAAGGAAATAAAAAGAATATAAAAAATAAAGAATAGCAGTAACGGGTATGGAACTACCGCCCATGTGCATCACAACCTAAAGCGCTGCACACTACACTACTTCCGACAGTTACGAAATGTTTTCTTAATTCTTGAACTATTGCTGGCAGTTGTTAACTACTAATATGGCACCTAAGACACCAGATTATAATTTATTGAATAAGGAACGACGTGTTCTTGTTAATTCTTCAGGGCGCCATTGTTTTGAAATAACAATGCGTAAGTTGTAATACGAAAATCATAAAATACGGCAAGCAAAATGGCGTATTCCAGAGAGAGTTCTAGGCGAGGAATGTCACGTGACTTCTCCGAACGCCTGGCTAACTTAAAATGTTAAAGTGTCAATTCGCCGTTATTTCTGCAAGTATCTCTGTAACGGTGCAAGTTATGGAAATATTATATATATATATATATATTTCATCTTTCAAATTCAGAAAGAATAAAATATAGGGAGCGACGAGCGATATTTAAATTGTACAAAAACGAGACAGCAATTATTAGAGTCGAAGGGCATGAAAGGGTCGCAGTGGTTGGGAGGTAGTAAGACAACGTTGTAGCCTTTTCCCAATATTGTTCAATCTGTCAATCTGTAAATTGAGCAAGCTGAAAGGAATGTAAGGATAAATTTGGAGAGGGAATTAAAGTCCAGGGAGAGGAAATAAAACCTTGCGGTTACCTGATGATATAGTAATAATGTCAGAGCAAAGGACCTGGAAGAGCAATAAAATGGAATGGACGGTGTCTCTAAAGGAATATATAAGATGAAAAAAACAGGAGTAAAACGTTCCTATTTGGGTAGGAAGATAAATTCTGCCGGCTGCGGTGGCTGAGGAGACTGAGGATCTCCAGTCACGGTCTGCACGGCCACTACTGTCAGGGGTTCGAATCCCCCCTCGGGCATGGATATTTGTGCCGTCCATAGTCTTAGTTAGTTCATAAGTAGTTTGTAAGTTTAGGGACTGATAGCCCCGTAGTTAAGTCCCATAGACTTTACAAACATTTGAACATTTTGAAGATAAATTCTGATGGCCGAAGTAAGGAAGATATAAAATGTTGTTGTTGTTTGTGTTGTTGTCTTCAGTCCGCAGACTGGTTTGATGCAGCTCTCCACGCTACCCTGTGCAAGTCTTTTCATCTGAGAATACGTTCGACAACCTACATCCTTTTGAATCTGCTTACTATATTCGTCGCTCGGTCTCCATCTACGATTTTTACCTCACACTCTTCCTTCTAATGCTAAGTCGACAATTCCTTGACGTCTCTGAATGTGTCCAACCAATCTACCCCTTCTCTTAGTCAGGATATGCCACAAACGCCTTTTCTCCCCGATACGGTTAAGGACCTCCTCATTAGTTACGTGATCTAGCCATTTAATTTTCATCATTCATCTGCAGCACCACATTTCAAAACCTATCATTTTTTTTTATCTGAACTCCTTAACGTCCACGTTTCACTCCCATACAACGCTACACTCCAGACAATTGCTTACACAAAGGACTTCCTGACATGTAAATTAATATTGGATGTCAGCAAGATTCTCTTCTTCAGAAACGCTCTTCTTCCCAAAGTCATTCTGCATTTTATATCTTCTTTACTTCGGCCATCAGAAGTTATCTTTCTACCCAACTAACAAAATTCATCTACTACTTTTATTGTTTCATCACCTAATCTAATTCCTTCAGCATCGCCTGATTTTCTGACATTGCATTCAATTACCTTTAGTTTTAGTCTTGTTAATGTTCATTTTATATCTTTCTTTCAAGTCACTGTCCATGCACATATAAAATACAGTACCTTATTTAATGCTAACACTGATATCTCGATTTACACCTCTTGCATCAAGCTCATTCTAGACCGAACTAAGTACTTTCTCCTTAGCATAACTCCAATACCCCCCCCCCCCCCTTTACTGCCGAATCCATGAGTCTCTTAGGTAACCTTGCTACTCTCACACCTGTCAACATTTCGTCACCATCTAATGCTGTCCACTGTAGCTTTTCCTCCTAAGGTGTTCATTCGCAGTTTTTCTTTAATTTCGTCATTATGGGCACCCTGCTACCATTCTTCCCGTCTAGTAGAACCTGCCATCATCCTTGCTACTTTCGCACCTGTAAACTCAACCTCATTAATAATGTAACCTTTATCCTTTCAGCTTTCACTGCCATACAGCAAAGTTGATCGCAAAAATGAACGGTGAACTGCTAATTTACTACTGACTATTCTCTTTCAGAAGATAATTGGGAGTAACTTTATACACTTTGATTTCAGTTCGCTAATTATGTGTCATCTTGTGGAAAAAATCCTGTGTGCTTGAAACTATGCACAAGTTCGAACTTTGTTACTCGATCTGTTTAAATCTTTTTGCCAGAGGCATTATTTTCGTTCTGGAGATGCTGTTATTTGTACTATAAACCTTACAACTCTGATCTACTAGTTGAAGAGTCGACCAATAGTATATTTTCCCCTATTTATATCTCGCAAAAGACAATGGCAAAATTAGAGAGATAAGAGCCCTTACGAAATCTTTCCCTCTACCTGTTTTCCCGCCAACTATATTTGGCTGAAACTGGATAAGGAGAAGATAAAATGATACACAAAGAAGCATATTCCACACGCCTTCAGTTTACAGATGTGGGCCACGATGTAGTTCCCGTGCGTTTAAGGCACCTTGCTAAGGAGCGCGTGGTTGCTCGTCATCGTAGGTTCGATTCCTCCCTCGGGTATGGGTGTGTGTTGTTCTCAAGTTAGCTAAGCTAACTGAAATTGGTTTCTAAGCCTACGGACTGATGACCAAAGAAATTAAGTCCCATAGATTTACAAACATATATTATGATGTGGATTTAGAAATATAGGTGTCCACATAACATTAAGTAGATACGGTACTCGATAGTGTAGTTTGATCAGTATCTACTTCTTCTTCTTTGCTTTTGTTCCAAATTCTCACGGTCAGCTTGGTTATACAGGATTTGACATATTATTGAAAAAGAGGAGCATATTTGTATAAAACTTTCCTTTTTGGCATTTTGTGGATTTACTGTAATTTGACTCATTAGTTATCATTACATCCAGTGCCGTCGCACGAAAGTAGCACCTCTTATGATTGATCGTCTACGTGATCACTTAACATCGAATCATAATTATTTTAAATTACCTTGCATGGAGGACACTTCGTGACGATTTCATACGTTCCTTCGTAATAAGATACATTTCAGATGACGTGGCAACCTGTCGAAGATTATAAAATGCGATCGATAATACTGTGAATAATAACGTATGACCTGTATCTCGTATTATTAGGTTGGCGGTTTCCTTAGTACTGTGATTGCAATGCTTTTCTGGAAATCTAATTCACAGAATTTTTAAAGAGGATGACACAAGCATATACCCCGGAAGGATTTTAGTGGTCCTAAAACTTGAAGAATGTCTTTTTATTCCAGTATCTATATTTCGGTCTTCGGGTATTTTTAGGTGCTACACTGGAATATAATGATAAAAGTGATTGTCGTTAATTTCCTGCGCAGGCTGTGAAAATAGAATTATACGATACCAGTCCTATAATGCGTATACGATGCCAATTGTCAATACCATTAAACATAAATCATTCCTTCTGTTCATAATTAAACCGACAACTGAGAGCCAATAGTCATTAAGTAACCTTGGTATAGTTCCTTCTGTAATGCTAAAATGAGAATATATATAAAACACTACAATCCGAAAGTTCAATTTTAAGAAGTTCCTTCATTATGGGAGGTGGACATTTTCAATTTTCATCTGCCGGAGAATTCTTCTTCTATAGCTGTCTTTGTAATTCACTTGTAATCGATGTCTCTAAGTTGTGTGAGTAATTATAATGAAAAGTATCACTTCTGCGTAAGTCAAAACTGTTACTACACGTTGTATCAAGAGAGAATTTATCAATTATATAGGTGAATGTATTTGCCATACTGTCATTATACGCAAATTATCACTCCATTTTACTATATCCGAAGATGTATTTTGCTTTCGAATCTGCATAAATTAGAATTATAGCTTTATTTTGTAACAGTTTCAAATAATGTAAAGTAATACTACCATCGTTGGTGTGAAGGTACCTTTACACTGGAATATATATATATATATATATATATATATATATATATATATATATATATATATCAATTTGACGTGTTGCAATACATTAACTTACACAAAATTTCACCGAACTGATATTAGGACCTTCCCCATACGTAGCGTACACATTTTGCATATAGCTTTTCAGGCATATAGACTCTACGCGACATGTCGCAGAATTTGCGCATGCGCATTTCCGGTAATGTCTCTTCGTGTAATTTGGCAAGTAACTGAAGCTGAGCGTGCGGAGTATCTTGGCGTCTGTTGGTCTGTTGATCGGTGTACTTGTGTAGTGTTGTCAGAGCTGATTTTTTTTCACTAAATAAAAACTAAATAAATTGCTACTCATTGAATCCGTACTATTGCATCCTTGCATTAATGTTATGGGATATTTTATTTGCGCAGATTGTATCCTCAGAATTTATAATACTGTACTAGTGACAGAAAAAGCATATCAATCGTTCCAGAGCACTGAAAAAAATCCCATTTTTAGCAACATTTGAGAAATATTTAGTGTAAGATATATCAGGAAGCTTCGTTATAATTAATAACATAAAGAATTATGTTGTGTATTAAATTGCCGCAAGACCCCCAAATTGACCGACTGCCGGCGTGGCGCAATGGATAGCATCACAGATTATGGTGCTGACGGTCGCGATTTCGATCCCATCCACCGTCAAAAATTTATTTCTTTGTAATTATCATTTCCAGAATGTTCTATATGTTTCTTATGTCCACTTGTAATTTCTACATGTTTCTTATGTTGATTATTCTTGACAACCCTGCCTTCGAAGTCAAGCCTGCTTCCACTTCAACGCGACATTGGTGGAAGCGCCGGGTATCCTGTGCAACAGCTCTATCACCGTGGCTCCGATTAGGCAACGTAAAATCCGTCGCTTACACGGACTAGAGCCGGAATACAAGGGATATACCGAGTGCGTCCTTCCGAAAGTCCTTATCATCGGAAAACCCATGGACACTGAACCAGCGGTAAGCCAGCTGCACATCAGACACCCGTCGGTGTTCTCGGGAGACTGTGGACAGGACCCAACAATTGGCTAAAAGGGTTCGATCGAGCCGGCCGCGGTGGCCGAGGTGACTGAGGCGCTTCAGTCACGGTCAGCGCGGTCACTACGGTCGGGGGTTCGAATCCCCCCTCGGGCATGGATATTTGTGCCGTCCTAGTTTGTAGGTAGTTCATAAGTAGTTTGTAAGTTTAGGGACTGATGACCCCGTAGTTGGGTCCCATAAGCTTGACAACCATTTGAACATTTTTTTGGTTCGACCGAGTCGCTAAGTACAACAGGTGGGATCATACAATGTGCTTGGCCAACGTTTATTTCTACCTGGACGGAACAGTTTCCTTTGCATCGGCCCCCTACATATTTCTTTCACATCAGACTAAAAATGTAATTTGACGTAACTCCAGAAGGAAGGGCAGTGTTGCAAACTTAATAGTGTGACTGAAATTAACCCAAAAATATTTCCGTGCTATCTGGGTTAATGATCGCCATTATTACGTTTATTCGACTGTACAAGTTTATTTGACTCATATCTGAAGAATAAGGCTTTGACAGTGATTTTTTTTATTTTTATTTTTTTTTATTTATTTATTGTGGACTTATTTGTTGGTTTCGGTACGGGCCGAACGTTACACTATGTTGCAACTAAAAATGCCCTAAGGCTTAAATCTATATAGTAAGAAAAAAGAAAGCAACAAAACAGACAAATAGTGGACAAAGACTATGGCTCTTCAAGAAGCGAAAATCACAGAATGTAGCAAGGGTGAGTGGTTCATTAGGAGAGTTTGCCTTTTGCTGTTTGCAGTGGACACGAAAGGGCCGGTAGATATTCGTCGTGAGACGCGCGGCGTGACATTTGCATCTGTCATTCCGGACTGATTCCGGCAGGCCGCGGACAGGCCGTTGCCGCGGGTCGATCTGTGCGGTTAGGCAATCAACGCGCCGCTGTCCGCTCCCGTCAGCAGACGACCTTGCCAGGTCTCGGCAGCTGGAGATAGCCGCGTCGCCGTTGCTCTGCAGTGGCGTCTTCAGGCCATTCCACACCGCGGTCACACTATGTCACGCAGTGGCGGCTGTTCGAAATTTGACCAGTGTGCTGCAGTATTAGAAAAATAAACAGGAAACAATATATACTGAAATAAAAAGTCAACCTTTGTATGTTGCCTTTAATTAAATATCAATTAATAAAATTCAAATGTTCAAATGTTTATATAGCTTATGGGACTTAACTACAGGGCCATCAGTCCCTAAACTTACAAACTACTTATGAATTAGCCAATGCTAAGTACGGCACAAATATCCATGCCCGAGGGGGGGGATTCGAACCCCCGACCGTAGTGGCCTATCAATTAATACTGTATTGACAGTAAGACCTTCAGGGGATTCTATAACAACGCTGCCAACTACATGTATTCACTGCAGGCAGTAAATGTAACGTTTAGAAAATATTAATTTCATTTAAAGAAATTAAAAATTTAGACTCAGAGGTATTTGAAAAAACGAGCCTCACACAGGTAGGTTTGAGAGACAACGCGCAAGACGCCTGAGCCATCGCGCTATTTGACTGTGTATGCCGCAATATTCGTCATATACTATTCTTCCTCAGCCGTTACACGCAGCGCGAAGAGAAATATGGATCTGGTGCTGCATTCGGTCTCAGCACACATGAGCCGCCAGGCCTGACGTCACGTCTGCGCATACGCAGTAGCGAACAGACGGCTGTGCCGCCTCTCTGCGCACGTACCAGCGCGGCTGAATCCCACTTCAGCACACGGAGCAGGTTTCCAGCTATCGCGGCAAGAGCGCTCCAAAATACGTTTTCATCCTTATTACTAGCATTCTAATACACATTGGAAAGGAATTGGCATAATTTTATTGTGACATGTGGCTCGTACTCCAAGAGAAAGGATGTATTTTTATAGCGATTTCTCGCTTGCATTCGAAGAGAAATGGCATAATTTTAGAAATATATATACAGTGTGCTGCAGCACATTAGCACATTATCACCAGCCGCCACTGATGTCACGTGACGTAGCGTGACACAATTTTCAAAAGATCTGATTCCATAGTTTTAAATGGAATAATTTACACCGACCTCGCAGAGCTTCACAGACGCCATAGACGTCGACAGACGAATCTGCGCCGGCCGCGGTGGCCGAGGAGACTGAGGCGCTCCAGTCATGGTGTGCACGGCCACTATGGTTGGGGGTTCGAATCCCCCCTCGGGTATGGATATTTGTGCCGTCCTAGATCGTAAGTAGTTCATAAGTAGTTTGTAAGTTTAGGGACTGATGACCCCGTAGTTAAGTCCCATAGACTATACCAACATTTGAACTTTTTTTTTCCGAGACCGATCTTTTCAAAACATCTGTCGACATGCGCAGGCTCACGCATGCGCACTGATCCGGTACCCAGCCGCGCGCATGACCAAACCTGTCGCGCAGTTCCGTGCTGTAACTCGTTACAAGAAGGTGTATTGCTATTTTTTTTTATTTCTTATGCTGCAGTTAATTGAAGCTGTCAGAAAGCGCCACTGTTGTTGAATATAGATTTGGAGTAGTTTATATGTTTCAAATTAAATTTACCGAAATTAAAAACCACCTACATAGTGCCAATTTTTCTCTGCTTGGAAATTCATCTCCTGTAGTTCGTGTCTTTTTTACTGATAACGTTACTTCTCATTGTTAAGACCTCTCCATACTCTGGTTTAGATAGCCGAAATTATATTGTGAATATGACATCATCTAGCTCCAAGTCCTCCAGCAGATGATGATACTGCGTTTTATTGGCACAACCCTTAAAAGATACAACAGAACTACTAAAGTAACTGCTTACACTACGCTTTTCCGTCCTCTTTGGAGTACTGCTACCCTGTGTGGGATCCTTATCAGGTGGATTTGATGGAGGACATCGAAAGAGTTTAAAGAAGGGCAGCTCGTTTTGTATTGTCACAATATAGGGGAGACAGCGTCAAGGAAATGAAACAGAATCTGGGATGGGGATCATTACAACAACGGCGTTTATCGCAGCGGCGTGGTCTACTTACGAAACTCCAATCGCCAATATTCTCTTCCGAAAGCGATAATATATTGTTGACACCCACTTACGTTGGTAGAAATGATCATCAGAATAAAATATGAGAAATCAGAGATAAAACGAAGAGCTTCAGGTGTTATTTCTTCCCGCGCGCTATTCGAGAATGGATTGGGAGATAAATACTATAAAAGTGGTTCGGTGAACCCTCTGCCAGGCACTTAAATGTGATTGCAGAGTATCCCATGTAGATGTAGATATTTGTCACACTCTTCCCGTCTTTGGTTGATGGGGTCAACCCAGTGCGTTTGGTTTGTAACCGAAAACAACAGTTTCACTACTCGAACTACTATCGCCGTCATCCAACCGAGGCACATTTTTAGTAAACACGTGATCGCACCACGAACCACCTGCTGTGTTACCTGCTTCAACTGAACCGACTGAGAAACCAGATACGATGCCCCAGTATCTGAAAGACGTCGGTGGCGGTGTGAACTACACATCTGTCACTCGACATCTGTCATGTTACGTAACGTGACATAATGTGACCGCGGTGTGAACTGGCATTTACTGTTGCACTTCACCGCTTCTGACGAAGCTACTATCTTCAGCAACTGTACCTCCATTTCATTCAAATGCTCCAAAATGTTCAAATGTTTGTAGAGCTTAAGGGACTTAACGGCGGAGTCATCAGTCCCTAAACTTACGAACTACCTTACACTAAAGACGACACAAACATCCAGGCCCGAAGGGGGATTTGAACCCACGACGGGGAACGGCCTCGCGCATCGCAGCATAGCGCCTCAATGCACTCGGCCACTCCGCCGCGGCTCAAGTGCTCCTGCTGAACCATACGGTCCATTTCATTTGTAGTCTTTCTCTCTCGCCATGCCTAAGTAATCTATACCTAAACACATAATAAAACAAAGTCCACTCGCTGAGTCTGTCTGTCCGCAAAAATTAAGAAATAACTGAAAGGATTTTCATTTAGTTTTCACTGACGGACAGTGTAATTTGTGAAGAAGGCTTAGGTGTGAAATTCATTAACCTGTGTGGCAGTGCGTAAGTGTAGCGAGCAAAAATTCGAGAAATATAGAGCATAAATACTCTTAGGAATAAGTATATGTTTAATATAAAAAAGGAACAACTTCCTGATGTTCTGAAAAACTTATTTATTGGTCACAAACCGGCTTTCGGCTTCTTAGGCCATCATCAGGTGACAACTGACTGTAGATGTTAAGATTTACAAAGATGTTATCACAGACAATCGATACTTCACAGGAAAGTTGATCGCAAGTATCTATTTATGAAAGTTATTAACATTTATGTAAAAAATATAATATGAGTAAAGAATCAAAACTAATATGATTATTTTTGTTGAAAAGGAAGGTTGAAAATAAAACTTATTTCAGTAGAGGTGTAGAGGAGAACTCGATCTGATCGTTTAATTCTAAACTGGCATCCTGAGCCAAATGTTTATTGATTTCCAATATTTCCAGTAGCTTCATCTTTCTGCTATCTCAGGGGATGTAGGATCTCACAGTTTACATCATAATCATGGCCTTCTCTGAGCAGATGTTCAGAAAAGGTTGAATCTGTCTTTTTTAACCTCCAGCTTCTCTCATGTTCTGATAATCTAATAGCTACAGCCCTGCCAGACTGACCAACATACAGTTTCCCACAACGTTTGCATGTGATCTTGTATACACTACTCTATGATAGGGGTTGAATTTTGTCCTGACTATTTAATAAATACTTAGAAATGTTCTTTGTATTTTAAAATGCAGGCCTGTAATTTCGAGATTTTAACTTTCTACCAATTTGATCTGAAATTTTGCCTAAATTTGGGATGGCACACCAGCTTTTCTGACTACTGACTTGTTCTTGTTGGGCAGTATATAAAAGTGTTCTGATTTTTCTAATTTTCTTCTTATTCAGTATACTGTGAATAAGGACAGGGCTATAGCCATTACTGGATGCTTTATGTCTGATTGTTTGTAATTCTGATTGAAATGCAGAATCAGATAATGGAACAGATATGAGGCGATGGGCCATGGAATGGAAAGCTGCATGTTTATGGATGTGTGGATGCTGGGAACTAGCAGGGATAACTGTATCTGTTACTATGGATTTTCTGAAAATACTGAATGGGTATTCCTTTGTGCTAATGTCAATAGTAAGGTCCAAAAGGTTTATAGAAGATCCTCCTAGTTCCATAGTGAACTTAATATTCTTGTTGCTTCATAATACGATGCTTACGCGTTTCTACATTCAGCTTTTAATAACGATCAGGACATATCGTCGTGTAATATTGTCGCAAGTAACTACGACAAAAAAAAGTCTTCCCGTCGCATCTGTCTGTTTCTCCTCGATAAACTCAAAAACTACTCATCAGATTTTCATACGGTTTCCAATAGTGGACGGTGTGTTTCATAAGGGAGGTTTAGGTGTGTAATTCATTGAGATGCTTGGTTGTGGGTGAGTGTGGCAAGCAAAACGGAGAAAGATAACAATAAATATTCTTAGAAGAAGCTTTATATTCTTTGACTTCCGAGCATTACTGTACCATACAACGAGCATAAATTTCATAGACTGACTAACACACGAGTTACAGCGCTTTTTGCGGCAACCTGTGTAAACTCGGCCGCCATATTTTTCGTGGTCAGTACACTTCAGAGGAGTCTGTCTATCGTATGTTGTTGTTGAATTTGAAGTGCTTATTATTGTTTATTATATTTAGTGTGTATTTTCTGTACAATTTTTGCTGCTGAAATATGCCTAAAGTGTGTTCAGAATTTAAACGCACAAATCGAAGTGCTAAAATAATAAGTACTTCGTGCAAGAGCACTAAATGTTTTGCTTCGTTTTACCTTAGTCTGTCTACGATAAAATTCCTGACTAATGGCACGTAGCTGCCCCAAACGTGAAGCTTCAGATGACCTTTTTTTATTACGACGAAGGATACTTTTGTGTCAGATGACCTAGGCGCATTTTCAAATGCATAATTTTGTTGTCACTTTCGTCTTCGTACTCAAATGTAGTCCACCAAAGTCCACAACCAAATCCTTTGACAGAAAGTTTGGAAGTTTGTTGACGTAATAGGTTTAGTAAAGACAAGTTAAAAACGAAGTACAACAAGATCGATCGCAGCACATGGACGTCGAGAAATATAGACGAGGACCAGAGAAGCCGGCCGAAGAACAGAGAAGAGGAAGAAGAAAATGTAAGATAGAAGCAGTGGAAGAAACAATACTTCCACAGCAGGAAGAGGTGGTAGGAACCCACCAGCAGCTCTGGCCCAGGTTTCCGTGGTTTCCTGCCCACGAAATATCCCAATTGGGAGAAACGTAATACCACCCTGAAAAAAATAGAGCCAAAACAGAATAACACACCTACATGGCTGAATAGAACATTCGAGAAGCTCTCAAGTAGCTTGCCCACCCCTCCGGGGTGGAAATGAGAAAAAAAAGATAAATGTATACTAGACTTTATGAAAGCAGTCGTTACAATTGATTAACAACACATGCAAATATATGCTCATGATTGTCATAACAATCACTGTTCACTGTATGAACTTCGCAGCTCGTTTAGACCATGTACTTGCATTAAAATCAACACACATATATTTTCACACCTGCACTTTCGTTGTTATTGCAAACCTCAGCTGTTACACACGAAATTGGAACTGTATTACAAATAGTTTCGTGATATTTCATTACCGCATTTTTAGGAAATATACTAACAGGCTCATCAATTCCCAGAGTTCAAAAACATCCCAAAGGTGTTCTGTAGGATTCATGTCAGTACTCTGTGCAGGCCAGTCCATTACAGGGATCTTAATTCGTGAAACCATTCCGCAATAGGCCGTGAATTACGGGCAAAAAAAGAAGGGGTGCAAAACCTGCAACTTTACGCTTTATCCTGCATCGCAATTATCACATCTGTTTTTAAAGCAATTGTGACTACACACTGTAAGAACCAGTGCAAGTATTGGGCTTACACCAAGCGAGACGTCGTTCTGCATTGACCTGCGTGTTGTGTGGCTTATGGGCAACCACTCGACCATGAATCTTTTCTCACCTCCCACCTATCTTAGAGTGGATCCTGATGCACTTTGGAATTCCTGTGTTTTGGTATGGATAGATGTCTGCCTATTGCACTGTTCGACCCTCTTCAATAGTCGGCAGTCTCTGTAAGTCAACAAACAAATCGCCGGCTGCGGTGGTCGAGGAGAGTGAGGCGCTCCAGTCACGGTCTGCACGGCCACTACGGTCGGGGGTTCGAATCCCCCCTCGGGCATGGATATTTGTGCTGTCCTAGTTCGTAAGTAGTTCATAAGTAGTTTGTAAGTTTAGGGACTGATAACCCCGCAGTTAAGTCCCATAGACTATATAAACATTTGAACATTTTTTGAACAAACGAATCGGCCTGTACGTTTTCGTGTCCTTTCACGTTTCTACTTCACTATCACAACAGAAACAGTGAAGCTAGGAATGTTTAGGAGTGTGGAATTCTCGCGTACAGACTTCTGACACAAGGGACACCCAATCACTTGACCAAGTACGAAGTCCGTGTCAACAAAAATATATTGGCATAACAACAATAGCATGAAGGAATTTAAAATACTGTTCTCATTTCCGACTTCTTTGTAGTGTTGCGTTAGCAGTTCTTCGTAACGCTCTAGAACTGCTGACATATCCCTCCTGAAGGTTTGGTTTTCCCCGATGCTCCTTCTTTCCATAATTTATGATGAAAGTGCGTACCGACATTAACTAGGAGCGTCTTGGAGAGGAACTAAAAATTAAACGCTTTCCCTAATTAGCGCTGTGTTAATAACTGACCTATAAACACAGGTGTTTCCTCTCGAGGAGGTCCCTTTAGTACTTCGACATCTCGTGTTTATACTTTCTACATCTCGTCTGCAATATGCAGTTTAGGGTCCATTAAATGTTTATAAGCAATAAAATTGTTAACTGGCGGCAGAATAAGGGCACGAAGACGGACGACGTTAATCTTGCGAAGCACCCTCTTCTCCGGTATGGAGCCTACACAAAAAGTGCGTAATAGGGGGCAACCGCTTTATTATTCAGGAAGCACTATGTGGTCACCCGCGGTTGCTTTTCCTCATTCACATAATAATAAACACGTGTGCCTGAAATACGGCTAAGAGCTTTCCGCAGTCAATGGCATCCAGATATAGACCCTCTTCCTCGTATAAGAGGCAAGTGCCAGCTGGCTCCTTATGCATGGAAACTCAGTTTACGACACTGCACACATACGGGCTGATAACTGCAAACGAAGTTTCGGGCGGTTTTCATGAAACTAGATGCGATAACCAAGAAAGCCGCTATTTGAATATAACTGTGGCTGCAGTGGTTGTCACTAATTCCATCCTCAAAGGGAAAATATCTGAACGGGTATCTATGTCTCGTGTTCCTTGTCTAAGATGAACGAAAAATAATACGGTAGATATTGCACGATATATGTGTAAAGAATTTCCTGTACACTTCCCTAAAAGTAGTGCACCTCTAAATTTCGAACAGAAGTTTTCACGAGATGTCATTAATATTTTGGAAATGATCCTTGAGTGGAATAAATATTATACTTCTCTAGCACACAAATAACTAAAAGTTTTGTGAGTGGATGTTGAATATGCATCAGCTAAAAATTTTGTTGTACGTTGAAACATTAATTAAATGCTTAAAGATGTTTCAGCAGCTTTGTGCCATCATAAGTGGGTTTTTCATTTCTTGATTGCTGTGGAAAACATAATACATTAACTTTAGTACTATTCAATGTGGAAATTAATGCCTAAAAACTCAAAAATCTTATTTTGATTTTTACCATGTTTTTAAATTCTGCGCTAATGTAGAGCTCTTTCTATACTGTTACGTACTAATAGCGTTGCCATCTGCAACCAAATAATCTGTCTGAATCTAATAACGATTTTAAAACGCTACTTCTAGTACGAAAACGAAGTTTGGAAGTGGGGATATATAAATCGTTAACTTGTTGTCTATTACTTACGATTTCTTTGGCGTATGCATTTTCTTCTGTGTTTTGTTGACAACACACATGTAATACACATATTTTACGGACTTTTCTCTATCACAATCATTTCCAACTTTAGCAAATTTGATTGTGTACACTCTTTGACAAAAAACCTGGCCGCCGGCCGGCCGCCGCTGAGCCTAAGTCCGAGCCGATCGCGACATGGGACAATAAAAGTGGCCACGCTGATTCGCTCTAAGTCCATCTATCTGCACAATCTGGCAACACTGCAGACTGCGGAAGTTCATACAGTACTTCTTGTGTGCAGTTAGGAGATATCTGGGTCAGCTACATCCGTGGTCTTGCGGTAAAGTGCGCGACTTGCATGTTCAATATTAGCGATCGAAACCGACTGTTGACAAAAATTTTAAATTCATGTCATTCGTGCATGCTGATGCTACATGTGTAAGGGGAGCATATGTGTAACGTATTTCATTTTTTGGTACACTGATAATAACATTTCGGCCCAATAACATTGCCACCTCTGGTCGCAGCACTTGGCAGAGCTCTCCGCGGCCCATATACCTCGCCGGCAGCAGCGGTGGCGGCGCTACACAGCGCTGCCTCGCCCTCTGCCCACAGCGCCTGCCGCCGCTCATCGATCTGGATACGTAAAATGCTGTAGTGTTGCTGAGTGGTGATCCATAAAAAAAGGTTGGGGTTCGTATTTCACACAGGATGTAACGAAGCAGACCACCTATTTTGAATGATGAGCATATAATACATTAGAGAGGCAAAAAATTGTCATTGTCCAATCCAATGGCACTCTACGATGGTTAACACTTATTTGTGGTTTAAATCTCGATCCTTTTCCTTTCAGAAATGCCTTTCATGTAATTTTTTATTGTCATCAGTTCATATGTTTTCATCAAGACACACTATTGTAACTCACTAAAATTTTTTAGTGTCGTTGTTTCATTCCTTACGGTAAATGTATGAGCTAAAGTATGTTTCAGTGCACGTTCTAAAGCAACACAGGCACACTGCAAGGTTCGTGTCTTCATGTCTCATTTCTACAGGAGATATTTCGCATCAATGGAGGTGAATTCGAATTTCTTCGAAGGCGTTTGTATGGTGAAGCAAAGAAGACATCTAATACCATTTCCATAATTTGAAGTCGACCTTCCTGAAAGACTTATTGTATAAAGCTTTTCTTATGATTCCGTTAAAGAGTTTCTTCTTGCAATCTGCAGCGTATAAAGTAAAATAAATCGAAATTCCATCGCCAAACGCAATTTCTCCAACCAGGATTAGAACTGCCGCCTCACACCAGGCGTGCATCATCAGACACAAACAGAACCACACAGCCAACCACACACTGCCGCATAGTGTCCTCAGTCTCTCACATATTCAATGCTGAGCCTCTAACGCATCGCGAAAGATAACTTGAAAGTCACCTAGACAAATAACTACATTCCTTGAGTGCAAAAGTTAAATTTCTGTCTCTCATTTCACGTGGGCATTACACATCTTGAGTCATGAAAGTAGAAGAGGAATGTCAAGTGAACTTAGCGAGACAATTCAGTACCACTTGCGGAAGTAACTGCACTATCACAGTGTTGCCAAATATCAGCAACGATGTTGCCAGTTCTTAGCTGTACTAGGAAGACCTGTGTAGCGATAAGCGACGCGAAATCGCGTACGTCTCATGCGGGCTTCTAGAGGGGAGTCGCGCATTTTGGTTAATATGCGGCGCTCTCTCGTGATAGTTTCCGTCGTCACATTTAGGATGCAGATATTAAATTCGTCCAATGAGGCCGAAACTAGCGTTTAAATTTTTTGAAGCTATACTGCATTATGATATATTTTCAGCAAATGACTAGAGAAAAAAATACCGATATTGTGATTGCCACATACGGCAGATCAAAGATTGAGTTACGTAAACATGCATCACGATTTCAGTTTCAGTTTCATCCCCCCCCCCCCAAAAGACTAAAACAATTGCTTTCTTACATTTCGACAAAACCTAATTTTTTTGATGAAAAGTTACTGGTAATAATGATGCCCCATCCGTCTCGAAAAACTTTGTAACTAGAAAGCGACTGCGTTTCAAAATGCAGCCTTACGACTGTGCAAGTAATATTTCATGTCTTCTACGTGAATACATAAATGTGTTGGTATGCTTGAAAGCCAGTAGAAACATAGTTAACTGACTATTTGGGCAGCACAGTAATTATTTCATTTGAGTATTCAGAAGATTGGATATTTAAAATTACGGCCATGACCACAGAAACTAAACTGTATATGTGGGAAATGTGCAATTCTGATGTTTTTCCTATGCAAACATATACATATAATCTATAGACTACTAAGCAGCTTTTTATTTCGTAGTGTTATAGCCTTGTTGGGCCAACAAATGATGATGAGTATCCGAACCCATGTGTCTGATGGATTTTTCGAACGTTACAACCTATGACTTGCATGTGTTGTTGCTTAGTATCTGTGGTCACGAAGTTAAATTAACAGAAATTGGTAAAAACGTTTTACCTACTTTCTCCTATGGTCCTATTTTTTGTCAAACCACACATTCATTCTGGTCTCTTGGCCACATGGGAAAGAACGCTTTTGCAACTGAATTAATGATAATAATTATGGTAATAATGATAGTAATCAATGATGTTTACGGCGTTACAACAGAATGATAAAGATTACAATAACAATAGAAAATGCCGATCTCTTGGTTGACACACTGCACTGAGTTTTGGTATTTCGTTGCTGAATACCATTTAGGACATTTTTCAGAGGAGAAAAATAGATGTGAAGCCACACACATCACTAGTACAACGATATCTCACTAATCAACTATGCTTGATGTAGATCAGAAAACGAGAATGGCGCCACCGAGCTAAAATGAGATTACTCGTTCAGTTATCTGACATTTGTTGGCAGTTAATACACACAGTCCCGACATAAAACACAAAACTGTTTGGAATTTAAGCAGGGGTAGACCTTTCGGCGATCGAATATTTAGTTCAGGATAACAGTCATTTAAATGCAATGACTAATCTCATATCCTCATGAATATTGGAAAATACCTCGAATTCTGAAACTAAGGGAACGATCAGAGTTGCCTAGTATCGTAACCAATACTGCTAAGCTATAGGAAGAATTTCTTGGCCATCCCACAATATCCTCGTTCCTACAAACAGCTTGCTTCAACTGGCTTTTATCCATGCTGCGCTGCCAAATCCCATTCTAAATAAGGCTTCAGTCCGACAACATCATTCAAAATGCTGATAAACAGTGACTTACCTTCTTTTAACGAAACGGATAAAGTGTGAAATGACTAGTTTCTCCAAAGTTCCTACGCATTTTTGTCCCAGATTGGACGTATATACGTTCAATCTTGTCATACGCGGCTCACATTTCAGGAATATCACCAAAATGAGTATCTGGTGGGTACCGTCCTAGAGCAGCTATTACGCAAGTTTTTACCGATAATCATAAAATTGACCAGACGGCTTTTGCTGCAGAATATAGTGACTTCTATTACATCCGCATACCCTTTCCCAATAAGAAACTGTTTTCTTCGTATAGTGATGCCCCTGTTTAGGTGAATTATAATGTTAGTGTTTAATGTTGTTTCAGAAGTACTTTTTGTCTTAAATATTTTTATCTTTGCAGGTTATTCAAAGTAATTGTAATAATTCGTTTCCCTTCAAATTACTCCATTCATTCGATCTATTATTTGTAAAGTAATTGCAACCGCCAAAAGTGAAATTGTCCTATAAACCAAACCGTTTGGTTATTTCAGGTCTATCGTCCATGGGCAGTACGAATATTGTTCGTAACCTAAACAGTTTGCTCTTGCTGTTCATCTCCTTAATATTGTTAAACACATATTTTCCCTATAATTCTCCTCGTGAAGTGGTTGAACTGCTGTGCTTTATTATTGTTAGTACCATTAGTTTTTATTTCAAGTTGATCTCTGAATTTTATTTTGTATTACCGTTACATTTGTTTGTTCAATATGTTTCACAATATAGAAGATCAACAAGTTCTCATATCCATTAATATAAGCGAGTTAGAGCTAATGTATAACGGTCATTATTGTCTTGTTTCATCCGTAAAAGTTCCTCTGAAAATCTGGAACACTTCTTTTAACACCCTTAATTTGAAACCGATACGTAGGCAGAGGACATTCACGGATTGCTCATTTATTAACTTCATTCATAATGATAATTTGGATCAAATTTATTTACAAATTTTGTACTCAGTCAATTTAATTTTTATAATAGCGGTAAAACTACAGCCTTGCGCATTCTACGGCATCTGTTCAAAATCAGTGAATAAGAGATACGTCAATACTTTTATTTACTATCTTTTAACAAGCAACAGTGCAATTGCTTTCCCTAATGTTGTTTTAAACCATGGCACAATTCATCGATCAATTTTAATCGTTGTAACACGTGGTTATTAGGTTGCTTTATTGTCTATTGTGTTTTTGTTACAAATTTTACAATTGATTTTATACTAACGATAGGCCAGAAACTTAATTAACGTAACTCAGAACCGCGTGATAATGCAATATTTACCCGCATTCTTTTTTGCTGCGGAACGAGTTAGTGCAGTGGTAACACACGGGACTCATATTCGGCTGCACGGCGCATCGAACTGGCCTTCGGCCATTTGGATTTGAGTTTTCCATGATTTTCCTAAATCAGTCTAGGCAGGACACGGCAGGACACGGCCGATTTCCTTCCACATCCTTATCATGACAATCCGAACTTCTGCTTCGCTCTAATGACCCCTTGTCGAGGGACGTTAAATCGTAACCTTCCTTATTTCTTTCGTGTCACGTATGCAATAAAGCTTACTTTGTTCATGTTCCCGTGTGTTGGTACAAATTTTGCAGTTCATTTCAAACCAACTTCCCTCTGAACAAGAGACCTTGAACTTTCAACTTAACTTAGAACTGGATGACACTGTTTCATTAACGCCATTTCTTAATTGGTGTTTGATGGAGGGCACTTTTTATACAACTGCTGTTTCCGCCTGTTTCTCTTCCAGTTGTGAATGGTTCGCCGTTAAAACTATTTCTGGTAAGACTTAGTGTGAGTTCATATCGCCCTATTTTTTTTACCTTCACGATCTTATCGTGACTAATACATAAGAGGGGTTAGGTGAAATAGAAATCAAACAAAGGTATCGTTGTATTCTAATAAAAACGTTTGAAACTGAATGAAAAATTTCACACATACAAAATTTGAAAAGTGTAATATAATCAAATGTTCAAATGTTTGTTAAGCTTAAGGGACTTAACTACGGGGTCATCAGTCCCTAAACTTACAAACTACTTATGAACTACCTACAACTAAGGACAGCACAAATATCCATGCCCGAGGGGGGATTCGAACCCCCGACCGTAGTGGCCGTGTAGACCGTGACTGAAGCGCCTCAGTCGCCTCGGTCACCGCGGCAGGCGTAAATTAATCATTCAAATGGAAAATGCATATAAACGTGGTTTTAAAATACACTAAGACGTATAAAGTAACTTTTCTCCACTCGATAATTGCTACCGCGTTAAGGATAGTTCCAATAAATTTTCGAATTTTTAAGAGCTATGTCAGACATCATAGTAACACTGGAACACAAAGTGTTCTTGCATCATGAGTAATGCTAACAGTAGCGTTTAGTGGCCACCAACTTGAAGGGTAACTTCTTTCATTACCTTTCTGAAGTCGATAAGAGGTATGACGCGGTGGGAGCAGCCACGGTCGTTTTGGTAAATGCGGCACAACGAGCGAGCGAAGGTGCGCGCGTCTGGAAACGGAGAAGGCGGAGCGCGCCTGCTGGGGGGATAGCTTTCGTTCTGAAGAGAGGAAGACATAAAACGGAGCCTGACAGATGTTCGGTAGATCTCTTGGAACTTACGCGTTTTGACTGTAACATAAGAAATTCGCGAATTGCATTGAACATTGCAATGGTTAGTAAAATAATGTCGTCCACTATCTGCGACGACACCGATCGAATGATAATCTATCGACGTGAGATACCTGGCACCTAAAAGTCACCATTATGTTTGTACTTTGAAACCTATCACCGCGCTGTAATGAACACACTGCAATTAAAACTATGCCTGCATCGCATCCGGCCATGAAACAACGTAACATTTTATGAAATCAAAGAGGCAGGCAACAAAGACAGCACCTCATCAAGGAATGTGCTCAAAAAATTCAAATGGAACGCTATTTAACGTATCAAGATGTTCTGTCAATAACAGGTCGCTTGTAATTACCATAATGACCTGCGGACATTTTATTTTATCAGGAAGCAAACTCGAAGGTAACTGGACAAAATTTGAGTATTTATTTCGAAGACTTTTCTGCGACAAATTGTGAGTCTTATTGTTAGTTAATGGAGTACAGTAAACATAACTATAAGTCCTGCATATGAATCAACCATAAACCGAGAACCAAAACTGGTAATACGCTCAATGAGGTATTCATTGTTTTTTTTTTTTTTTTTTTTTTTTTTTTTTTTTTTTTTTTTAGCTGGCCACGTGACATATGTGCAATTTGGAGAGCACAATATCTCGAGCCTGAGTGGAATTACTGATCCGGATCCTAACATGCAGGACGCCAGCTTCAAAAACTCTTTCATCGGGCCATCAATGTAATCAAGATTTTCCAACGTCAACATAGGGCATATTGTTTCGCAACTTCGGCATCATGTAGATGTTTGTCTGATATGTAATCATAATAAGCTCATTGTCGTAGTTAACTGAATTTGTGTTCAAGAAGGTCGTTTCATACATTAACTACTCCTACTCTCTTTCACGTTGCGAGCAATCTGCCTCAGTTGTGAGTAAATCAATGAGGTAGGGTTTTATAGCAGTAATGTCTAGCTGTATAATAGTCACTTTCTGAAAACCTAGCCAATTTAGAAATCAGGTCCGTTTTGTTGCAAAAGCTGGATCTCATCATTTCGTTTCGTTACGTCTTAAATTTATCCGCTTACTGTCAAACAAAATCATCCGTGCCAACTGTCTCCTGGAAACCTCATAGCAGATGTTGTAGCCACCTACTTCAAGAATATCAAGTGACACCACAAACAAAACGAAAGAACATTTTCTTAAATGAATTTATCAATTGTTCTAAAATTATGGTAAAATTTTAAATATAGATAGAACAACTTATTTGGAAATCACTTCAATCATCTCATAAAGTAAATAATAAATTCTGAAGTCGCGTCAGCTGTTTTTTTTTTTTTTTTTTTTTTTTTTTTTTTTTTATTAAGAACGTTGCTTTACAGGTCCACGACCGTCTTCACATTTTCAAAGATCCATCTTCAGGTGTTAATTTTTTTCATATGAAAATTCATTATAGAGACAGAAGGTTCTAATTGCTTTCATCTGTCATGGGAATAAAACTTCATTAATTAGACTCAGATATATGGAACCAGTCCAACAGAAATCATCACTGTCATTCAGAATAAAAATCAAGGACATGTGGGACAAACAGTCGCGTAATTTTGATTACTGTATTTTCAATAAAACCAGTAGATCACCAAAGAAGTGAAGGAGTACAAACCAAAGAAGACTACCCAAAGAATCGAAGAAACCGATAGATGAAGGATTTGTATTTTGCATATCTTTGCATCAAGTATTACGGCAAAGTAAGAAAACTTACGAATATGCACAACCACCCAGATTCTCTGTTTTGTTACAGCTTCATGAGGACTAAATACGTTTAGGTAATATTCCTTGAATGTGAGACGCGTTTGACAAGACTCAACATAGATACAGTCCATCTTCGGACAACAGTGCCTAGTATCATTGGAGAAAATGATGGTTCGAATTACTTTTTCGCTTTGTTACAAAAAGCTCTCACTGAACGTTGATGAGGGTAAGTTATCAATGCATAAGCATTTCTTCTCAATGCATGGCTAAAAGCCAGTTGAGGCCAGATGCTAGTAGGATTGAGAATATTGTGGGCTATCGCTTTCAAGATGTGAAGTGTTTGATACCTTACTGTTTAGTAACTAACAAAAAAAGGGTTTGTAGATATCTAAAAAAAGGAATTGTTTTAGTCTTTTGGGGGGGGGGATGAAACTGAAACTGAAATCGTGATGCATGTTTATGTATCTCAGTCTTTGATCTGCCGTATGTGGCAATCACAATATCGGTATTTTTTTCTCTAGTCATTTGCTGAAAATATATCATAATGCAGTATAGCTTCAAAAAATTTAAACGCTAGTTTCGGCCTCATTGGACGAATTTAATATCTGCATCCTAAATGTGACGACGGAAACTATCACGAGAGAGCGCCGCATATTAACCAAAATGCGCGACTCCCCTCTAGAAGCCCGCATGAGACGTACGCGATTTCGCGTCGCTTATCGCTACACAGGTCTTCCTAGTACAGCTAAGAACTGGCAACATCGTTGCTGATATTTGGCAACACTGTGATAGTGCAGTTACTTCCGCAAGTGGTACTGAATTGTCTCGCTAAGTTCACTTGACATTCCTCTTCTACTTTCATGACTCAAGATGTGTAATGCCCACGTGAAATGAGAGACAGAAATTTAACTTTTGCACTCAAGGAATGTAGTTATTTGTCTAGGTGACTTTCAAGTTATCTTTCGCGATGCGTTAGAGGCTCAGCATTGAATATGTGAGAGACTGAGGACACTATGCGGCAGTGTGTGGTTGGCTGTGTGGTTCTGTTTGTGTCTGATGATGCACGCCTGGTGTGAGGCGGCAGTTCTAATCCTGGTTGGAGAAATTGCGTTTGGCGATGGAATTTCGATTTATTTTACTTTATACGCTGCAGATTGCAAGAAGAAACTCTTTAACGAAATCATAAGAAAAGCTTTATACAATAAGTCTTTCAGAAAGGTCGACTTCAAATTATGGAAATGGTATTAGATGTCTTCTTTCCTTCACCATACAAACGCCTTCGAAGAAATTCGAATTCACCTCCATTGATGCGAAATATCTCCTGTAGAAATGAGACATGAAGACACGAACCTTGCAGTGTGCCTGTGTTGCTTTAGAACGTGCACTGAAACATACTTTAGCTCATACATTTACCGTAAGGAATGAAACAACGACACTAAAAAATTTTAGTGAGTTACAATAGTGTGTCTTGATGAAAACATATGAACTGATGACAATAAAAAATTACATGAAAGGCATTTCTGAAAGGAAAAGGATCGAGATTTAAACCACAAATAAGTGTTAACCATCGTAGAGTGCCATTGGATTGGACAATGACAATTTTTTGCCTCTCTAATGTATTATATGCTCATCATTCAAAATAGGTGGTCTGCTTCGTTATATCCTGTGTGAAATACGAACCCCAACCTTTTTTTTTATGGATCACCACTCAGCAACACTACAGCATTTTACATATCCAGATCGATGAGGGGCGGCAGGCGCTGTGGGCAGAGGGCGAGGCAGCGCTGTGTAGCGCCGCCACCGCTGCTGCCGGCGAGGTATATGGGCCGCGGAGAGCTCTGCCAAGTGCTGCGACCAGAGGTGGCAATGTTATTGGGCCGAAATGTTATTATCAGTGTACCAAAAATGAAATACGTTACACATATGCTCCCCTTATACATGTAGCATCAGCATGCACGAATGACATGAATTTAAAATTTTTGTCAACAGTCGGTTTCGATCGCTAGTATTGAACATGCAAGTCGCGCACTTTACCGCAAGACCACGGATGTAGCTAACCAAGTTCACTTCTAACTGCACACAAGAAGTACTGTATGAACTCCCGCAGTCTGCAGTGTTGCCAGATTGTGCAGATAGATGGACTTAGAGCGAAACAGCGCGGCCACTTTTATTGTCCCATGTCGCGATCGGCTCGGACTTAGGCGGTAGATTTGAATTTTGTTTACTTTCACTCGCTTGCTTTTAATATTTTTGTTTCGGTTTTCGGTGATGGTTGTGGGCTATTAGTGATCTGCAAATATGCTGTGGGAACTGTGACTTTTAGTGCTCTGAGGTGTTAAGAATATCTGGTTTTGAAGTAACTACAAGTTTGCCCATTGTATATTCAGTGACATGTGTTGCACGTGAGTTCTTATATGTCTGCTGAATTTTCTGGATGTCATAATGAAAAGAAGAAAGAACACTCATGAATTCACAATAGTCGGAAAACAATCAACCACGAGCACCAGCACCCACCGTCTATCAAATTACCCGGTAACACACAAACAGGCAAGCTCCAGATTCTTCAACAAATTAAACAGAACACCCATCATCAAACAAAACTACCACAGGAACTGAATACCATACAACAAATAGCATTGGAGAATTTTTATGATACTCATATAATTGACAGACTAAACCAACAAATACAAGAAAAATAAGGAACAGGCCACACGCACACACACACTACACCACACACAATGAAGAATAACACAACACACTGACAAGGACCACATACAAGACATAAAGTAAAACACACACAAGGAAACAAATGACAAATATTAACCTACAAGAACAAAATAGTTCACAGGATAGGCAACATATTAAAGAAACAGGGAATCTAAATAGAATACAGGAGATACAATATAATACTGAAAAACTCATAACTCACACCATCAGACAAATTCAACAAATTAGGTATATATGAACTCACATGCAACACATGTCAGTAAATAGCTGCAAATGAGTAACAACGATGAATGGTCTGATATTATACTGCCACTAATCCACAACAGCACACAATGTACACCAACAAAAACTGTAGTACAGGCTTAAAATGTGCTCTTATGAAAGGATTTAGGATTTACCGCGATGAAATCCTAACAGTCAATAGTATCGGACTTTTGTTTTCTTCGCCAGCCTAATTAGGCATAAATCAATTATAAAACTACACTGATACTGTTAATACTTCGATGACTTTCTTTAATAGAAATATGTAATATAAAGCACTCAATATTCACATAATTGCAATACAAAAAAAATACCACAAAAATTATAGTTGAAGACGCGCCTTCTTTAATGATGACAGACACAGCTTTCAATGATCATGTAATAGCCTAAAGTAATTATCGATGGAAGAAGTGGAGATAAATTTACTGACTGTACATTGTGATAGCATGATGAAAAAAAATTAAATAATTTTGTCTCTGAATAAAGCAAAAATACTAATAAAGGTATAGTTGAAAAGTTTTATCAACACATAATAAATGTACTGTTTACTTTTAAATATTGGCGGTATCACAACAATTATAGCTCGCTGTTTTTTGTTGAGGTTTTATAAAGATTGAAAATGATTGTCCTAAAACTGAACTTCTACCGATTTGACTAAACCTCAACAAAATCCCGAAATAACTATTTTGATTGTAAAAGGCTCTGGATTTATGATTTAACAACCAAATAAATTTTCTTAGATCACTGAAATATAATATAAAGCACTAGCTCCTGTAATCACAAAGCTGTGTAATTCATATAGGTTCGCATAAAAATTTCTTTAGCCATGCTAATAAATTATATGCTTCATTGCACTAATACCAAGTAAATAATGTCAATGCGACTAAAATTAACAAATCTGAGCTATACTTTCACATAATTAAACTTTGTAGAGACTCTGATATGTTTGATTCTTCAGTTTCTCCCGGCGTATTTGATAATCAAAATATCTACGGGTATACTGCCGGTCTATAGTGTCCAACGGGCACAATATTTCGGCGATCATACATGTCGCCATCATCGGGTGAACTGACGGACTGAGCTCCTGGAAAGGCGCCGGCACGGAGATCCGCACGCTACGGCTGCTCGAAGGGAACTGGGTTCTAGCCCGGTAGCGGGCGATTTAAATACCCTCGGCCCGCGGTGAAAGTGAGTTTTGTAACTGCAGATTTTGAGTTTTGTAACTTCTTTTGTATTTTTTTGACGGACTACACTTAGCGAGGATTCTTCCAATGGAGCTGTCTGGCATCTGCCTCAACCACGACTGACTTTATATGGTCGTTCCATTTTAGATCGCCCTTATGTCTACTGCAAGGTATTTTATGGAAGTAACTGTCTCTAGTCTGGGTCCTGCTATTGCAGAATTCTGTAATAAAGGTTTGTTTTTCTTTCTACGTAAATGCTGCACTTTGCATTTGTTTATGTTGAGGCTCAATTGTTATTCCGTACACTATGCGGCAATACGCTGCAGAACATTCTGGATTCCGCTACCTTTTGCCAGTGTTGCTGCTTCTCAATAAACTACAACGTTATCTGCGAAAAGCCTCATTGAACTTCCGTTGGCATCTACGAGGTCATTTATATGTACTTTGAAAAGCAAAGATCCTGTACACACTCCTCTGGGGCATTCCTGATATCACTTTAACGTCCGTAGACGTATCTCCACCGAGAATGACATGCTCGGTTCTGTTAGCTAGAATCGCCTTAATCCAGTCACACAGTTGCTCTGATATTTCACATGAAGTCAAGAAATGCATCCTTTCGATCTTGTAGATGAATAGAGCAAGTTGTGTTTGACATGATCATTGCTTTCGGAAACCATCTTCATTCCTATACAGAAGATTTCTTGTCTCCGAAATGATATATACTATTTATTCCAAAATTCTGTAACTTACAGATGTCACACTTGTGCCTGTAGTTTAGCGTATCTGACCCATCTTGTAAACTAGAGACTAAGTGTAGGCGTAGGCTTCCGCGGCTATTGTCACTTTCACTAAATTTCTTTCGGGTATTAGACCGCACCGTGTAAAACCAACCGACGTTTCGGCTACTACTGCAAGTCGCCTTCTTCAGGATATTCCTCTGACTGCTTACATAATAACGTGAAATATCTGTTGATAAAGAGGAATGGGTCATGTTGGGCAGTCTTTATTGGTTTTCGCATTCACGTTATTGGCGGAAATGGGCGTTATGGATTGGTGTTTCATATTGTGTACTTTTCTTGTCATTGGTGTTTGCATTCTTCCGCCCCACAGGCACCGAAGATCCACAAAGATGGATTTCTTTTAAGACCTATAATGGCTAGTATTAATTCACCGACGTACAGACTGGCAAAAGAACTGGTACAAAGCCTCCGACATCTGGTGAACCACACAGCTTCGTATGTCAAGGATTCCATGCACTTTCTGACACTATTAAAGAAAAGAGTGCATCAGCTACATACCTGATGGTCAGTTTTGATGTGACGTCTCTGTTCACCAATGTACGTGTGTTAGACACTAAAAACATCTTGGAGGAACGTTTGGCACTTGGCACCTGCGACCTACTGAGCCACTGCCTAACACCTATTTCAGGTGGAAAGGAGAATGTTACGAACAGACTGAAGGCGGAGCCATGTGCTCCCCTCTGTAGCCGGTTTCAGCAGACATGTTCATGGAAGCAACATTACGCCCTACATACTGGCTGCGCTACATCGATGACACTTTAGTCATCTGGCCACATGTTGAAGAAGAGCTTCAGAACTTTCACCAACAGCTCAGCCAGCAGCACCATAAAACACAGTTTACGATGGAAGTACAAAAGAATGGCGTGATGCCTTTCCTGGATGTGGAAGTATACCGAAAATCAGACGGTAAACTCGGCCACAGGGTATATAGAAAGGCACCAGCACCGGCAGGTACCTACACGCCCCCTCCCACCATCACCCAATGTAAAAGAAGTCCGCGCTTCTCACACTAACTAGAAATGTCGAAAATCTGAAGGTGGAACTACGACATCTGAGGTCCAACTCTGCAGCCAATGGTTATGAGATGGATGTGGTGGACAAAATAATATCGAGTAAAGGTGAAAGAAGTAAGGAAGAGCAGGCGAAAGCACGAAACTTCGCCTTACTACCATATGTACAAGGGGTCACTGAACGTGTGGGCAAAATTCTCCGTCAAGCAGGCATCGAACCAATCTTTCGGAGCAGCAACAAAATTAGGGACGTTCTGGGCTCAAAAAAGATACAATAGACAAATTAAACAGTGGTGGTGTCTACGAAATCAGTTGCGAGTGTGGACTGGTGTACGTAGGTCAGACCGGGCGACCAATCACCAAACGAAAGGTATATCCGGCTTGGACAGCACACCAAGTCAACGGTGTCTGAGCATCACAGGGAGTGCGGGTATCAAATACTTTTCGTTGAAGCCCGTGTGCTGGCCAAACAACAACTTACTTTGTGAAGGAAGATCAGAGAAGCCATAAAGTAGCTTAATGACCCACCAACAAGAATATAGATGATGGCTGCAGACTTCTGGCGTCCTGGCTGCCAGCAGTAACAGCACTACGAGGGGGCAGCGCGCGCAAAGCGACTCGCGAAGGTGTGCAGGAGACCACAGCGGCCATACGCACACAGATCGCCGGCTCGCCGCGACCCAGCAAGGCGACTAGTAAACAGTGGCACGCCAAAACGGCCTCCCCTCTTGCCTATTCCAACCAATGGAAAACAGTAATGCAAACACCAATCATAGGCTTTTCTGTCGGGCTCGGTGGTCTTGGGGTAAAGCGCTCAACTGGAAACCGAAAGGTCGCGGGTTCAAAACCCGGTCGGACCTCGGATTTTTTCAGTCTGCGTTTTAACCCATCCTTCACCTCTCAACGATGTGAGGAGTCGCCAGAAAGGCCACGTGGTTCGGATTCACGTAAAGCTGTAGGTCCCCTTTCCCCGGTTGGATAACTGGGGTAGGCTAGGGACACGCAAGTCGCCGAAGTGGCGTCCAATTGAAAGACTTGCACCAGGCCAATGAGCCACACGAAATTATTATTATAGAATTTTATTTCCGCGAATCACACGGAAGAATGCAAACACCAATGACAAGTACACCACAGAAACACCAATCCAGAACGCCCATTTCCACCAATAGCGTCAACTAATGTAAAAACCAATAAAGAATGCCTAACATCCCCCTTCCTCATCCTCAACAGACATTTCACGTTTGTCAGACGAATACCCTGAACATGGCGACTTGTCATAGTGGCCGAAACGTCGGATGGTTTTGCACGATGACGATGCAGAGACTAAAGTTTTTGTAAACGCTAGAAGATTGTTACAATACAATGATTTAAAATTCTTGAATATCAGTCTCCAAATCGCTTTTATTTTCTAAAACATGACCCGAAACACAGTCGTAACGACTGTGAACATTCGTTCATCACAGGACAGATTACTCTGTAACTTCAAAAATTTGATCTGAAGATGGGCAGCTGTCCCGAAACCGGTCATGTGGCTCATTGGCCTGGTGTAAGTCTTTCAATTGGACGCCACTTCGGCGACTTGCGTGTCCCTAGCTTACCCCAGTTATCCAACCGGGTTAAGGGGACCTACAGCTTTACGTGGACTCCGAACCACGTGTCGTTTCTGGCGACTCCTCACATCGTTGAGAGGTGAAGGATGGGTTAAGACGCAGACTGAAAAAATCCGAGGTCCCCGACCGGGTTTTGAACCCGAGACCTTTCGAGCGCTTTACCCCAAGACCACCTTTTTTTTTTTTTTTTTTTTTTTTTTTTTTTTTTTTTTTTTTTTTTATGGTTGGTTCTGTTTGTATCGGACGCTGATCATGTTTGTTCGTTCTTGTTCGATGTGTTGTTGGCTCAGCTTTTTTATCACAGAGAGCGTTGAGCTCTCTGACCGGGCGCGCTGAGCCCCGGCGCCCGGCTGACCACCGAGCCCGACACAGAAGTCTATGATTGGTGTTTGCATTACAGTTTGCTATTGGTTGGAATTGGCAAGAGGGGAGGCCGTTATGGCGTGCCACTGTTTACTAGTCGCCTGGCTGGGCCGCGCGAGCCGGCGCCCTGTGTGCGTATGGCCGCTGTAGTCTCCCCCGCGCCTTCGTGAGTCGCTTTGCGCGCGCCGTCCCCTCGTAGTGCTGTTACTGCTGGCAGCCAGGACGCCAGAGGTCTGTAGCCATCTTCTCTATTCATGTTGGTGGGTCGTTTGGCTATTATTCTATGGCTTCTCTCATCTTCCTTCACATAGTAAGTTGTTGTTCGGCAAGCACACGGGTTTCAACGAAAACTAATTTCTTCCCGCACTCATTTTGATGCTCCGACACCGTTGACTTGGTGTGCTGTACAAGCCGGATACACCTTTCGTGTTGAGATACTTTTGTGCTGATTGTTCGCCTTGTGATATTCAAGAATTTTATTCATATGACGATCGCAGAAACTCCCTGGTGACCAATAAGTCTTGCTTATGTTATTATGGTCTTCAGTCCGGAGACTTGTTTGATGCAGCTCTCCACCCTACTCTATCCTGAGCAAGCCTTTTCAACTCCTCATAAGAACGGCAACCCACGTCCACTTGAATCTGCTTACTATACGCGTATCTTGGTCTCCCTCTGCGATTTTTAACCCACACACATCCCTCCAATGCTAAATTTACGATTCCTCGATGTCTAAGAATGTATCCTACCAAGCGATCCCTTCTTTTAGTCAGGGTATGCCAAAAATTCCTTTTCTCACCAATTCTGTTCAGTACTTCTTCATTGGTTATGCGATCTACCCACCTAATCTTCAGCATTCTTCTGTAACACCACATTTCAAAAGCCTCTATTCTCTTCCTGTCCGCACTGCTTATCGTCCATGTTTCACTCCCGTACAAGGCAACACTCCACACAAATGCCTTCAGAAAAGACTTCCTTACACTTAAATTAATATTCGATGTTAGCAAATTTCTCTTTTTCAAAAATTATTTTCTTCCCATTGCCATTCTGCATTTTATATCCTCTGTACTGCGACCATCGCATGTTATTTTACTACCCAAGTAACAGAACTCATCTACCACCTTCATTGTTTCGTTACCTAATCTAATTCCTTCAGCATCGCCTGATTTTCTAAGACCGCAGTCCATTATTTTTGATTTGCTCTTGTTAATCTTCATTTTATACGCTCTCTTCAACACACTGTCCATTCCATTCAACTGCTCTTCCAGGTCCTTTGCTGTCTCTGACAGAATTACAGTGTCATCAGCAAAACGCAATGTTTTTATTTCTTCCCCCTGTACTTTAATCCCTATTCCAAATTTTTCCTTGCTTTCCTTCACCGCCTGCTCGATGTACAAATTGAATAACATCGGAGAAAGGCTACAACCCTGTCTTACTCCCTTCCCAACTGATGCTTCCCTTTCATGCCCTTCGAGTCTAATAACTGCGGACTGGCTTTTGTACAAGTTATAAATAACACTCCTTTCCCTATATTTTACCCCCGCTGACTTCAGAATTTGAATACAATTTTTCACCTGACCCTTGTCCGTGTGTCGGTGAAGTGAGTTCGCGGGCGTAGTTGCCCACGTCCATACCTTGCGACCGTGCAACCTGATCTCTGGGGTCGCGGCGATCGCGGCCAAGACGGTGACGTGTTTGCCGACGCGGCGGTCGTCGATAATGGAGATGAGTCACCTCGGCGCAGGTGGCGGCATCAATTAGCCGGCCTGCGGAAGGCCTCGTCTCGTTTGACGGCCGCCGCGACCGCCCTGAAATATGAGCCCGACTGCCCCCCTCTGTGCCCCAGGCCAGGCCAGGCCAGGCCAGCCCGTAGACCCCACGCCCATAAATTTCCTCGGCCGGCGTGGCCGGCGATCTCCCCTCGCCCGCCGCCGCGCGGTAAAACACGCCGTAATGGGACCATCCCTCTTATCACTACATCTCCCCTCCCGCGGGTCGGACCCGCCGGCTAAACTTGTTTTCAGAAGCGATCTGGCTCCAATTGAAAGGAAACAAAGACGAATTTGTACAGCACTTGCGAACCGCTAGTTTCGTAGAAAAGGGCAAACTACTTCCATTCGTCCTGTCTTCGGAGTTCCGGTCAAGCTATAGTAGAAACACCAGAAGAACAAACAGGGTACGTGCGTACTGAGGATTAAGGTAACGTGGGGTGAGATGGACCACTGGCTGAGGCGGACCAGTGACGTATTTAGTGAATGCGCCACTAGAGAGCAGCACCGTTCACTTGTTACTAAGCTTTTTGTTGAACGAACGTCGTGCAAAAGTATTGTTGTCATTATCGCCGGTGGCCGCGGGGACTGAGGTGCTTCAGTCACGGTCTGCACAGCCACTACGGTCTGGGGTTCGAATCCCCCCTCGGGCATGGATATTTGTGCCGTCCTTAGTCTTAGTTAGTTCATAAGTAGTTTGTAAGTTTAGGGACTCATGACCCCGTATTTAAGTCCCATAGACTATACAAACATTTGAAAATTTTTCATTATCGTCTTAGTTCAGGAGAAAAATCACATTTTATGTTTTGGTAAATCGAAAAGTTTTATCATGTAGTCAGGTTTCTTTAACAGAATGAAACTTTCACTCTGCAGCGGAGTGTGCGCTGGTATGAAACTTCCTGGCAGATTAAAATTGTGTGCCGGAACACAATTTTAATCTACCAGGAAGTTTCATATCAGCGCACACTCCGCTCCAGAGTGAAAGTTTCATTCTGGAAAGATCCCTTAGGCTGTGGCTAAGCCATGTCTCCACCATATCCTTTCCTCCAGGAGTGCTAGTCTTGCATGGTTCGCAGGAGAGCTTCTGTGAAGTTTGGAAAGTAGGAGGCGAGGTACTGGCGGAAGTAAGGTTGTGAGGCGGCATCGTGAGTCGAGTGTTCCTGCACTTTTATTACTAAAATCTTGAAAAATGCGTTGGCATGTACCTAACCTAAAATGACCACCGAGTTCTAAAACGTCAGACTGAAATCTGGGTGGTCCATCTCTCCCAGACAATCGGCATAGATGGACTAGTTTTATTTGTGAGTGATGGACCATGCACTTTAATTAGAGATGGAACACAATTAAGTATATCTTAAGTGACCATAGAAATTACATTTTAAAAATTGATCAAATAAAATGTTTTGGCATAGTTGGTATTTTTCTCAGACAAGCTGTTTGGAAACTTTAGAGTTTGGAGAGGAACAAGGGATTATTTTAATGAGTCTACCTCCACATCCATCCCACTGGTTGCAAGCGTTGGATCGGACATTTCTCAAATCACTGAAAAAATATTTTTTACTAAGCTTGCAACAATTTCTTGATAAATAATCCAGGAAGGCAAATAAACCGACTTCAGTTTGGAAAACTACTAAAATCAGCGTGGGCTAAATCATCCACCGTCGAAAATGGTACAAGTGGGTTCAAGGCATGCGGAATAATTCCGTTGAGTATGTCTGCAATCCTCGTCTATGCTTTTTTGTCGGAAGCTGAGTCAGTGGCAACAAATATAGGAGCTGAATCTGACACTCAAGCCAAACAACCAGTTCACATATCAGCAACAAACCTAGTGACCCCAAGTACGTCAAGAGAGCTGAGTTCCTCCGCCGACGCAACTTTAAGCACCTCTGCTACTTAATCTGAGACTTCCATGATTGCCACATCAAAACTAACCACTCCGACGTCCAAGCAAAAACCGACAAAACTTGTGGAAGAAATATCACCTGTTCCTTCTATTGACAAAACACCGAATTTCAAGAGAAACACAACAACTGTCTCCAAAGTGCTAAACTCTGCTGAAAATATTAAAAGTCTAAAGAGAAAGAGGGATGAGGAAAGAAAGGCAACAGAGAAAAGGGAACAAAATGTACCAACAAAGCAGAGCACAAGGGAGTAGAAAAAGAGACCCAGGAAACGACAAAAGAAAAATGCTGCAAACAGTCCACCATGTTCATCAGTTGCAGGAAGCTGCAATAATGAAGACTTTGTAGAAGATGCTGAAAATAGCTCTGACGAATGGGATGAAGATAAATTTGTGGGGTGGGGTGAAATCTATTACTAAACCAACAAAACATACGATTGGATTCAGTGTATTTCCTGTTCATGATTTGCCAATATGTGTAATTGCTGTGGAAGGAAAAAAAATCTTAAACTTTGAACAAAATCTACAAATCAATGAAAATCCAGTGTTCGCTTACTAAACTGATAAAACTGATAAAATTGTTTTGGTCTGAAATACCTTACTGTATTCATTACTGCATACTCCAATAAAAGTATATGATTTCCATTCACTCTTTTCTTCATGTGTAGCAATTATTTACGTAGTCCATCTCTCCCACTACACTGGTCCATCTCACCCATACACCCACGTTGATGTAAATTTTTATTTCGTTGTGTGACTTGCACTTTGAGAGGGAAGACCTCAATGATGTACTGTATGTAAGTATATATGACAATCTATAGGAAAATGCTGCCAGAAGTAAAACAAAAATTAAAAACCGTCGAATTTCACCTTAAAGGAAAAAAGTGGTCCAACTCTCCCTGTGTTACCCTAAGTACCATTTTAATTTTTTGTATATATGGTACATCTAGCTGGGCCTGCCCGAGTATTTATTTATTCCAGACAGACCATCACATTTCCTCTCTCTGCCCATCTAGTCCTCCCCGCCCTTCAAATCAGTCTCCTCCCCTATCCCCTGTGTCGAGCATTTTCCCCTCGTCTCGCTGTCCAACTTCTGCCCCTGTATCGAACTGCTGCTGCTGCTTCTGCTTTTGTTCCTTCTACTCCTCCTCTTCCTTCATCACCAACTCCTCTTCAACCCACTATCTATCCCTGTGCATCTCCCTCCTTTGTAATACAAACGATGTAATTCACCATAATATTTCTTACGTTAGATATTTAGTACAGTCTTCCTTTAGTGTATCTCGTGCTTGTTCCGTCTCTCAGTTCACCTACCCCTATCCTCTCAACTGTTCCTCTGTCGTGTTCATCATTTCTTCAACTGCGTTCCGCTAGTCTCCTCCTCAGATAATTACAGGGTTATAAATACAAAATCAGTTTTTGGTAACGCAGGAGTAAGTCTGAGAATGAATAAGATAATAGAAATACGGGTAAGTTACTATGATCAACATAGTGAATGCATTATCATAGCAAAACAGACACGAACTCAACAACGACCACATTAGTACACGTTCATACGCCAAATAGCTCTGCCTATGATGAAGAGATCGAAGAATGAGGAGATAGATGAAATTATTCAGACAGTTAAAGGAGAGAAAAATTTGAATGAAATGGGGAACTAAAACTCGATAGTAGGCAAGGGAAGGGAAGTAAATGTAATAGGTGAATTTGGACCGAGGAAAAGGAATGAAAGACGAATAGCCTAATTGAATTATGTGCAGAATACAATTTAATAATATAAAACACGCACTTTATTTAATAGTGGTGAAGGAAGATGGACGAAACCAGGACAGACTGGGAAAGTACCAGGCCCTTTCCCGTCGGAGAATCTAATCCTCGCCGCGGTGGAGTAGCCGAGCAGTCTAAAGCGTCTCGCTGCAGGTGCCGTAACCACTGTGTCCCCAGTGGTGTAGAGGTCAGCGCAATTGCCTAGAAAGAACGAGACCCGGGTTTGATTCCCGGCTGGATACACATTTTGGCTTCGCCTATTCGCAGATGATGTCATACATTCTCTGAATACATCCATTTACCCTTTCTTGCACTTGCTCCTGTTCATCTTTATATGCTTCTTTCAAGACACTGTTTATTCCGTTCAATTGTCCTTACACAGCCTTTGCTCTTTCTGACATAAAATGTCACAGGCAGACCACTAAGTTTTTTATTTCTTTACCCTGAACTTTAATTCCTATTCCGTGTTTCTCCTTGCTTTCCTTCACAGGTTGCTCATTGTACATATTGAATAACATTAGGGAAAGGCCACAACCCTCCCTCATTCCCTTCGAAACCAATACTTCTCTTTCATCGTTTCCGCACTTATAGCTGCTGTCTGGTTTCTGTATAATTTGTAAATAATCTTCCGTTCTCCGTATTTTACTCCTGTTAAGTTCAACATTATCAAAAGCTTTATTCATATTCACGAAAGCTAGAACTGTAGGTTTGCCTTTCCTTAACCTAATATGTTCAAATGTCAGTAATTCTATGCTTTCGTCATAATTTCCTAGACATTTACACTAATGTAAGAACAATACACATATCCATGCCCGAGGGAGGATTCGAACTTCCGACGCAAGGGCCTCGCGATCCGTAATGTGGCGCTTCAGACCGCTGGGCTATTCCCGCGCGGCAACCTAAGATGAGTGGCAAGGTTAGTATCGTCTCACGTATTTCTACATTACTTCGAAATCCAACTGATCTTACCCGAAGTTGCTACTACTTACTTTTCCATCCTTCTGTAAATAATTCGTGTTAGGAATTGGAAACCTGGACTCATTGAACTAATGGTTCTGTAATTTCGTCACCTGTCTGCACTGGCTTCCTTTGGAATGCGATTATTACATGTTTCCTGAATTATGAGAGTATTCACCTTTGTCGTAGATTCTGGACATCATGTCATCATGTCTACACATAGTGGTACTAAATTCATACCGGGTGATCAAAAAGTCAGTATAAATTTGAAAACGTAATGAATCAAGGAATAATGTCGATAGAGTGATAAAATTTGACATACATGCTTGGAATGATATGAGGTTTTATCAGAGCCAAAGCAAAAACCAAAAAAGCAAAAAAGAAAAAAAAAGAAAAAATTAAGAAAAATTCTGACATATGACGATTGACAGCAAAACGTTAAGTGCCTGCTACCGTAACGGGTGAGAGGTACGCCGATATGTTACAGAATCGCATCATCCCAAGCCTGGTTGATAAACAACTGCTGGAACGTATGATTTTTATGCAGGATGTCACTCCACGCCATATTGCTAGACGCGTGAAACATCTCTTGTGCGCGTCGTTTAGTGATGATCGTGTGCTCAGCCTCCACTTTCGTCATGCTTGGCCTCCCATGTCCACAGACCTCAGTCCGTGCGATTATAGGCTTTGGGGTTACCTGAAGTGGCAAGTGTATTGTGTTCGACCGACATCTCTAGGGATGATGAAAGACAACATCCGACGCCAATGCCAAACCGTAACTCCGGACATGCTTTACAGTGCTGTACACAACATTATTCCTCGACTACAGCTATTGTTGAGGAATGATGGTGAACATATTAAACATTTCCTGTAAAGAACATCGGCTTTTCTTTGTTTTAATTTGTTACTCTAATTATTGCTTTTCTGATCAGATGAAGCGCCATCAGACATTTTTTGAACTTTGGGTTACTATTTTTTATTATTTTATTATTATTTTTTGTTCTAATAAAACCCCATGTTATTCCAAGCATGTATGTCATTTTTCACTCTCTATCTACATTATTCCGTGATTTATTAAGTTATCAAATTTATACTGACTTTTTGATCATCCAGTACATAACGTACAGCCAAACTTGTATTAGCTTATTGTGTAAAACCTGTCCAGAACGTTCCGTCTTTATAGCACTCACCTTGTCAACAGCAGAGCCACTGTGCCGACTATATGGCTCCCCTCCGTCTGCCCTTAGGTCCGCCGACTGGGCGGGCATGGACACGGCGCTGCACCCGGCGCCGCCGCACGCCTACAACTTCCGTGTCGGCATCTACGGCTGGCGCAAGCGCTGCCTCTACCTGCTCATCCTGGGCCTGCTGGTCATGGTCATCGTCAACCTGGCGCTCACGCTCTGGGTGCTCAAGGTCATGGAGTTCTCCTCGGTGAGTGGCCGCCTGCCCACTGCCACAGAGTAACATATACAGAGGAGCAGCCCCCTCTAAACCACTGTCCTACACTCCCCTCGTAGTTCCGTAAGATGCTAGCAGGTGTCAGGCGGATCGCTGCCTTAGGGTGCCTCTCGCACATCAGAGCGTAGCGTGTAGGGTAGGCCTGCCACGAGGCCACGGCTATGTCCAGCTTGCTGGCGTTTGAGGGGGGGTCGTGGTGGGGAGAGCTGCTACCTGCCGCCTGCTCTGGCCAGTTTAAAGGGCTGCTTCTGACTGCAGCGCCATCATGGAACATCTTACGGAACTGCTAGAAACCCTCGCTCCCCGCACCCCTGAGCGTAGGACCGGGTCCTTACGGAGGTTTCCTGTCTGTATATATTTGTCTGTGCCACTGCTCTCTGCTGCCGCGACTCTGGCACAGCCACGGTTAGTGGCGGATAAAGATTTTTATCTGGAGGGGGAGTGCGAAGGGGCACACAAGGCTGAGGAGGGTGGACATGTCCTTAAAAGCGGAGGCTGTGATAGAGTAGCTGACTGGCCGAGTGGCTATCCCTGGGGGGCGGCCCACTGTATCATGACCACCAGCCAGTCAGCTACGCTGTCCCAGCCTCCGCACCCTAAACTTTGAAGGGTTGTAGCTTCCAAACTGACAGTGATAGGAATGTAGTTTAAATTGATTTGGACGCAGATGGTTTCAACGAATCCAATGCACGATAGAAAAAAACTATTGTTCTATTTAAAAAATATATATATTTGTGCTGTGACTCTTTGGAAAATGATACAATAAACTATACTTATAGCTCCGCAGAAAGTGTAACATTTCTTGTGTTGACCTACCACATTAAAATATCCCATCACCTATTATTTTATAAGTTACAGAGGCAAACACACTTAGTGAAACGTCTCCCACTCAACTGTTTTACCCCAGATATCTCTGAAACTACAAGAGATATTGAAAAACCACTTTCTCGGTCATGAACGTACGGCAGGGGCTTATGAAAGTAGGTACTATGATACACTCTAAAACGTAAAGAAATATTATTGTCAACACAAACTTACGTTTTTTTTTTTTTTTTTTTTTAATGGATACCTCATATTTTTTCTTAAGCAATCGATAGGATGAAAAATCACAAAAAGAATAGCGCCGGTTGCATCGCACCTTTTAGCAGGATCATACTTTGGTATGACGACCATTATGGTGTTTATATTTTAGAACCAATGTATCACATCTATGCCGTCCATTGGGTGCCAGCTAGACTATCTCAACCAAGTGCGGCGTAATTCACTGGAATGTGTTACCCTTGTATAGGTATAAACTGAGGTGAGAAACATCATCGGATACCTAATATCCAAGGATCTCCCTTTGCCAAGTGAAGATCATCAACTCACGTAGCATGGACTCAATAAGTTTTTCGAATCCCTCTTCAGGAATAGTGTGTCATGGCGTCTCTTTAGCGCACAGAAACTCTCCAACTCATCTTGCCTCTGGCCGTATCTAATACCTCACTCTCTTCCCATCATTTTCTATCCCCCCCGTACCCCCACCCCCCACTTGTCCATCTTTTCTGTTACCCTTTACCTCTCCCCTCCACTTCCTTGGCCCCTCCCTTGTCTATGTCTTACCCCAACATATCTATGATAATTTCCCCCCGATCTCGCCTTTCAACTTGGCTTTTTTAATTAATATATTCAGAAACGGCCCTAGTGAATTCACGACTTTTTAGAGGCCCATATCGGTGTTCTACTGATAAAAGAGTTTAGAGATAAAATGTTCTGGTTAGTCCTTGGTCTAGTGATAATTTTTACAGATATTAGAAGAATGGGAATACTGTATCTGTCCTGCAGAACACTCAAAATTAAAACATTACTGGAGCCAGTTCACAATTACCAAATCTGTTGGTTTTTGCGCATTATGTGTGGTCTATGATATCGGTATTCACCAATAAGAATTGGGCGATATATAACTCAGGGTAGTAAAAGGTTTATGGCTCGTTTTCTCTGTTCATAGGGGTGAGTTTTGTATGTCAACTTCTGTCTCCTAAACAGCTACCCAAAATGTTTAAATATGATCATTAATTAATCTGTAGTTTATACAGTCTATCAATTTGCAGATGGTGACGCGAAAAATATATTTTAAGAAACATGAAGCTCTGAATAACCAACAAAATGGATTTTAAGATAATGTTCTGAAGATATTCACTCACGAAGTAATTTTTTTCTAAATGGAGTTTATTACTCTTTTTGGACATGAAAATGCGGAGGTGGTCCTACTTTATACATCTGTAAATAACTGAATATTTCCCCAACTATTGTTCATAAGAGCCACAATAACTATCACACGCACTCGAGAGTAAAAGTTCCAAATTATCACTCGTAAATTAATTAAGTCCATCGAACATTGCAGTTCCAATTATTGTACCATTTATTTATTGGAAGTTTCTGAGTAAGTCGCGAAACACCATGAGTTTAGGTGCCAGCTGTTCTCTCAGCCTCATCCCCCAGAGCGCTATGTATCATAATTTAATAGCGTGAAATTTCGTTGCCCGTTAATTTCTTAATTTTCGTTAGTGCGTCTGTTGTTCAGGGGATTCTTCTCGCCTACTTTGCAGATTTCATGTGTGCTACTGTTTTACGAGTTTATTCTCGCGTATTTTGATAAATACCGTGTCTATAGTTTTCGTCTGCTCGAAGCTACGTGATTGTCAGATTGTCTCTCCCTTATTTCGTGTTCTGCTTTAAGGAAGCATATATATCCCGCGCGTTTGATAACTGTGTATTACATCGGTTTTCTTGTTTATTTTGAAAACTGCCGGACTCAGTTTCGTTGTGTTGACAGTGTAGTTATCAGTAACCACAGTTCAGTCAGCTGCCAGCCTTTATTAAAGTAGGTTAGTTAAAAGTTGATTAGTTTTAAACTTTCTACAGTTAATCGTATCGATGTGTGCCTGCTGTGTGCGGACGCGGCAAGAATTGGACGCAGTTCGCGAACAGCTGAGCGTGCTGTTAGCTACGGTCAGCTGCCTGAGCTGCTGTCTCGGGGTGCAGCGGTGCGTCGAATGGGACACCCTCTTCAGGTGTCGAGCCACTCTCTCCGCAAAGGGAGTGGCGGGTTGAACGGCGTTCGCGTCGCTCGAGACGGAAGGCCAATGTGGAGGCTGGACATCCTTCCACGCCCGTTCGTCCTGTGACTGAGCGTGTGGCCACTCCTTCAGCAGGGTCCGAGCAGGTGCACGGGGGGAGGGGATTATTAGTTACTGGGAGCTCCAACGTTAGGCGCGTGATGGGGCCCCTTAGGCAGATAGCGTCGAGATACGGAAAGAAGTCCAACGTGCACTCGGTGTGTCTGCCGGGGGGCCTCATCCGAGATGTGGAGGCGGGCTTGCGGGGTGCGGTCGACTGCAAGTCGTGGCTCACGTCGGCACTATTGATGCTTGTCGTTTGGGCTCTGAGGACATCCTCAGTTCCTACGGACGGCTGGCGGGATTGTTGAAGCCTGCTGCCTTCGCACGCGGGGTGCAAGGAGAGCCTGTCGATTTGTAGCATTGTTCCCAGGGTTGATCGGGGTCCTTTGGTTTGGAGCCGAATGGAGGGTCTGAAACGGAGGCTTCGCCGACTGTGTGACAGTCATGGCTGCAGATTTCTGGATCTGCGTTATCGGGTGGGGAATTGTAGGACGCGCCTAGATAGTGAGGGGTGTATTACACTAAGGCCGTGTTCACAATGCCGGCCGGGCCGAGCCGAGCCGGGGCAGGTCGAGCCGAGAAATTAAACACATTGTTTTCAATTGCGCTGTTCACACTGCCGGCCGGGCCGAGAGGACTTCTGAGGACGACATTCGGAATGTTTAATATTTCTGGCGCGAGCCGGCGTCGGAGAGAGTCGATTGGGCTATGGTATTGCTTCTGCAGCATATCTCACGTCTCCAGCCTGTTTTCGATACAAGTCTCTTTGCATGCTAGCTTTTTAAAAAAGATAATTGCGAAAAATGTGCTGTTTATTTTTTCTTGTATTATTATTAATTCTGTAAAATGAATAAAAAATCAGAAATGTTTTTTTAGCTGTTCTCACAAGGAAAAACTCGCCTAAATATCAGTCGAAATTCATGGGATGAGTCCATTACACATGTTTCTTATGTGCTTAAACTCCGATGAGTCACTACAGTGTGAGAACGATAATATTAAAATAACAAAATCAATAAACTGTTTGCTGGCTCAAAGTAGACGGCAATGAACAAGTTTTGATCACTCCCGTGTTTCCTTTGATCTTCTGCTAACGGTGGGTGGGGATTCCTTGTTGCTGATAACAAGCGCACCACACACCAAGAAGATAAAAGAAATAAAAAAGTGACACAATATTCTATCATTTACTAACCTGTCCTGCAGTGTCTGAGGCTAAACCAAATCAACGTATTTTTCTTTAAGTACAAGACTCGAAAGTACCATCATCCAGACAAAGAAAATTCTTATCAGATGATTGAGTAAAATGTTCATAGAAACTTAGTTCCTCTCAGACAGGTTCCTAAAAAAGGTCTGAGAGACATGAAGAGTTCTTTGAACGTTGAGGTTAGTTGAAATAGAGTACAGAATGATGCGTATAAAACCGGTACACTTCACGTATGCCCGTAGCATTTCTTATAAAGAGGTAACTACGTGTTTTTAATGACACTGTTCGGTATTTTTTTACTTAATTTATTCTTAATTTAAACTCAGACTTGTGGGTACCGTTTTGATTTGGGACACGCTGTACATAATTATTTCGACGTTGTGGCACAATATTTTTCGAAAGCTACATAAGCGAAAATAAGGAAAAGTATATAATTTCTATTAGGGGAAGATACATCTATAAATATAAGTGTACTATATTTTTGGGCTTCTCATTTTATCATCTCCGACTAGAAGCCTTTAAGTATAATGTCAGAAAATGCACTACCATTTCCAAACTGTTCTACACCTTTAGTCCCAATTCACTCGCAGTAATGTATGGTCTAAAATGCGTAGAACAGTAAGCTGCCCGCTATCGAACTTTTTCAATACAGACACCACGCCAATATAATATTATTGTATTTGTAAAGAAAATGTTTCCTCAAAAAGTACTCTTTCTGTGTTTATTGGGTAAAACTACGAGCCCTTAACTATTAATTCATCTTGTGAAAACCGTAAATCAATAGCACTTTTCATTTCCGCAGTATTTGCTTTTAAAATTTTAGGTGATTCACCTTGCATAGTCAGTGACAGTTCTGGTTACAATGCCTTCGCAAATATAGCGGCGAATGTCCTTATACATAAATAGGAATTAGTGATCCTTAATCCCATACTGACACAGAAATCCAAGAGCTGTTTTCTATTCCTGTTAGCCTCCATATCCCCTCGAACGTCATAACTGTTTCATACCCTACCGTTTAGACGCTTACCTTGAGATAGAAGTCACTCTCCTTTACTCTGACTGCTGCATCACTGAGTACGTGATAGAATCTGCCTGTCCTATCTTGATAAGTATATTCGTAGTGCGAATATATCGACAGAATGCCAAATTTATTGCTGCCCATTTAGTCATACACCTTGTGTATGCTTTCGTAATTTGTGTGTGTGTGTGTGTGTGTGTGTGTGTGTGTGTGTGTGTTGTAAAGTTTTAAATTAAATATCGCTTATGGAATAGAATGAACTTTGGAATATCGGCAGGAACTACATTTTTAAAGATGATGTCAGACTAAGAGTAAAGATCGTATAGGCGTTAAAATAGTGGTAGTCATTGTTGAAGTTAAGTCAACACCTCAAAGGACTACTACAAAAGAAAGTCGGCGGATAGTTACCTTTACATGCGGGATGAGGCGTGGATCAGCTGTAGACATTGTTTTGTGCTGGAATAAGGGATGAAATTAAACTATCCGCCGTAAATGGATGCTTGGTTATCTTATCCTTCGGGTAACAAAGTAAAATATAAACATTAACTGCAAGCTCTGAAAAACAAATCAGTATAAATTTAATGTAGGAAAGAGTTGAGCTAGAACCAAACATATGGAAGCTTGGAGTTTAACGTCCCGTCGTCAGCGCGGTCACTAGAGACGGAGCTTACGCTCGGAGTGTTTGGGTAGGAAGGAAGGAAATACGCCGTGCCTTTTAAAAGGAACCATCCCGGCATTTGCCTGAAATGATTCAGGGAAATCACGGAAAACCTAAATCTGGATGGACGGAGGAGGATTTGAACCACCGTCCTGCCGAATGCGAGTCCAATGTGTTACCTCTGTGCCACCTCGATCCGTACCAAACTTATGAAATTGCGAAGTAAATCGTAATAATGACCAAGCATATCTTTGAGATTGATCGCAATTTGCTGAAAACTATGAATAAAAAGTTATTGAGAATAGCAGGAGGCCACTTTGAATTTTAAAAAAAATGTTTGAAATCAATTGGGGTTTATTACAATAACAAAAAACAAAGCTTACAGTTACATTTGCTATCAGAGAGTATGAAGAGACGTTCGATTAGTACAAGGGTGCAGAACAGAAAGACGAAGGGCGGTTCCGTTCTCTCTCCAGGCTGGATGAAAAAAAATTGATATTCGAAAAAAAGAAGAAAAATAAATAAAACATAAAGGGGGGGGGGGAGCAAAGGTGTATACTGAAGTGTGAACGAAAACGCAAGCGCTAAGAGACGCAGATATAGATTTGCAAAAAATATGTAATGTAATGCTACAGCCACTATGCTGGCTTCACTTGCCCTCCTGAAGTAGAGCTCTCCACCCCGTTGTGCTTTTCCTGCTTTGACACCTTCAGAGGCATTCCAAATTCTTTTTTTCCCTTACCAAAAGAGCAGACTCACAACACTATGTTTTTTTTTTTTATTTTTTTTTTTTTAGCCTTTGCCAGATCTATCGTCTTTCCAGCAAATCCCCATTGGTGTTAATGGCACTCCATCTCATCCCAGATCGATCGTTTGCCAAGATTTTAAAAGAGAATCAAAAATTGCTGTTAATTTTTTGATCAACACCTCGTGTAGCGCTCCTCTGGCCTAACTGGTGAGCAGCCGACAGTCTACGGCACCAGCAGCAGGTAGCAGTGGGCGGGCAGGCGCGTCCGCAGCTCGTCAAACATTCAGCGGTGTGGGCTCAGGGGCTCAGAGGCGGGGGGTCGCGGCCACAACTCCACCGCTCCCTGGGAGCCGCGCCGCAACCACAGCGGCCAGGAAGCACCGCAGGCCTACCGCTGCACAACGCCGCCCCTGCCTCACTTGCTGCTGCTCACGTAACACACCAGCACGCACCTGCCAGGGGTAGCGATACAGCCAGAGGCAAACCAACCAACAACAATGTGATATACACTACTGGTCATTAAAATTGCTACACCAAGAAGAAATGCATATGATGAGCGAGTATTCATTGGACAAGTATATTATACCAAAACTGATATGTGATTACATTTTCACGCAATTTGATTGCATATATCCTGAGAAATCAGTACCCAGAACAACCACCTCTGGCCGTAATAACGGCCTTGATACGCCTGGGCATTGAGTCAAACAGAGATTGGATGGCGTGTACAGGTACATATGCCCATGCAGCTTCAACACGATACCACGGTTCCTCAAGACTTGTGACTGGCGTATTGGCCACGATCCAGTTGCTCCACCACCATTAACCAGACGTTTTCAATTGGTGAGAGATCTGAAGAATGTGCTCGCCAGGGCAGCAGTCGAACATTTTCCGTATCCAGAAAGGCTCGTACAGGACCTGCAACATGCAGTCATGCTTTATCCTGCTGAAATTTAGGGTTTCACAGGGATAGAATGAAGGGTACAGGCACGGGTCGTAACACATCTGAAATGTAACGACCACTGTTGAAAGAGCCGTTGATGTGACCGAGAGGTGTAACCAATGGCACCCCATACCATCACGCCGGGTGATACGCCAGTATGCGCGATCACCAAGATGTTGCCAAACACGCATGCGACCATCGTGATGCTATAAATACAGAACCTGAATTTATCCGAAAACTTGACTTTTGCCTTTCGTGCATCCAGATTCATTTTGAGTACACCATCGCAGTCGCTCCTGTCTGTGATGCAACGTCAAGGCTAACCGCAGGCACGGTCTCCGAGCTGATAGTCCATACTGCTGAAAACGTCGTCGAACTGTTTGTACATATGGTTGTTGCCTTCAAACGTCGCGATCCGTTGACTCAGGAATCGAGACCTGGCCTCAGGATCCGTTACAGTCATGCGGATAAGATGCCTGTCATCTCGGTTGCTAGTGATGGCAGGCCGTTGGGATCCAGCACAGCGTTCCGTATTGCCCTCCTGAACCCATCGATTCCATATTCTGTTAACAGTCATTGGATTACGACCAACGCGAGCAGCAATGTCGTGGTACAGTAAACCGCAATCGCGATAGTCTACAATCCGACCTTTATCAAAGTCGGAAACGTGATGGTACGCATTTATCCTCCTTTCACGAGGCATCACAACAACGTTTCACCAGGCAACGCTGGTCAACTGCTGGTTGTGTATGAGAAATCGGTTGGAAACTTTCCTCATGTCAGCACGTTAAAGGTGTCGCCACCGGCGCCAACCTTGTGTGAATGCTTTGTAAAGCTAATCATTTGCTTATCACGGCATCTTCTTTCTGTCGGTTAAATTTCGGGTCTGTAGCACGTCACCTTCGTGGTGTAGCAATTTTAATGGCCAGGAGTGTAGTACCTCGTTATTCCTAACACTACTTAATAGGAAGAGGCAAAGAAACTGGCATGGGCTTTCGCATGCCAACGCAGTGATGTGTGAAGACTCACGGGACGTCGCTGCGGTTGGCAACGCCTGTATAAGACGCCAGATATCTGGCGCAGGCGTTTCTGCTTCTACAATGCCTGGTTATCACGATTTGTGTGAGTTTGCACATCTGTTGTTACGATTCTCTTTTCTTGGTGTTATCGTCAAGGTGAAAGTTATGTAGCGCTATTGAAATTTAACAAACTGGGGAATATTGCAATGAATAACAATTTTGAAGAAAGCTACGCTGAGAAAAACATGAAAGATTCCAGCATCAGGATTTATTGGTAGTATTGGTTAGCATACAGTTAACACCAGAAAGCAACGTTAACAAAACAAAATGGCAGAATCAGCTCTTTCCCTGCCAGAAGAAATAAGGTTTTACTGCAACCATATCACAGTTTTCGAACCTGTAGGGAATCATTAGTTTTTCACTGTAAACTGATGCTTGGTTACGTGGGCTTCGCATGATAATTGCAAGTACAATTATTGGTTAAAATTGCAAAATTATTGGACTTCGTTTCACGAAAAGAAGAAATTCTGCAGGTTTTCAAATAAAATTGTGCGTCAGTGAAGGTCGCATCTGGAATGTTCTTACCCTATCGCGATGCGATTCGTAGCAGCGGTCAAGCATCATTTTACGAATTGTGCGTCTTGCTAGAAAACAAGATTAGGGATGCTAGCGACAAGCGTCGCAGATATAATTTTAATATTAATAGCGATGCTACAGTGTAGTAGACGGTGCACGAGAGATGGATCCCGGCATCACCGAGGTAGCTATTTGGTGGCGATTTTACAGTACGACCTTTCCTCGAGTACACCCTGGATGTTGAGTAGCCGGTAAAATTTCGGATCTTCGACAACACGTTGGTGAAATAATAACCGGCAAGATTTGGACCAAGGGCGACTGAACAGAATCGTTCAACGAGACAGAAGTGCAACACTTCCCCAAATTGCTACGAATCTCACTGCTGGGGCCTCAGACAGTGTCTGCATGCGAACCATTCAACGAAAAGTCATTGGTGTAAGCTCTAGGAGCCGAAATCCCACTCGCGTAACCCTATCAATAGCACGACAATGGTCTACTCCTCGCCTGGGTATATCAACACTGACGTTGCACTGTTAATGACTGGAAACTTGTTGCCAGAATTAGAAGTTTCGTTTCCAATTGCATCTAGCGGATTGACATGTACGTTTACGCAGAGGACCTCTTGTATCCAACCCTGCATGTTATCAGAGGATTGCTCAAGCTAATACATGGGGTTAAAATTAATCAGTCCAGATAGCAGAATTGTTATTTTTTTATTTCGTAACCGGTTTCGGTCAAGCGTAACACATCATCAGATGATTAGCACCATGGTGGCAGGTGGTGGCGGTGAACATGGCGAGCCGCACAAGCGTGGACTGTTCCATGATGCTTTCTAAAGTAATACATAGGGGCTGTGTAGTTGGAGTGATAAGGGGACCGTTGATATCTCTAGTTACGAATCTGAAAGGTGACATGTATGTATACAACCTGGCTCATCACCTGCATCCATTCACATCCACTGTGCATCCTGACGGACTTCCGCAATTCCAGTAGGACAATGCGACATCCCACAAGTCAGAATTGTCATAGATTGGTTCCAAGAACACTCTTTTGGGTTTGAACCCCTTCGCTGGCTACTGAACTCACCATCTACATCTACACCTACCTGGGACACTCAGCAAATCATATTTAAGTGCCTGGCAGAGGGTTTCCTCGAACCACTTTTATGCTATTCATCTCCCATTCCACTCTCGAATAGTGCGCGGAAAGAAAGAACATCTGAATCTCCCCATTCAAGTTCTGATTTCTGGTATTTTATTCTGATGATCATTTCAACCTATGTAGATGGGAGACAACCATATATTTTCACATTCGGAGGAGAATGTTGGTGATTGGATTTTCGTAAGTAGACCACGCCGCAGCGATAAGCGCCGTTATTGTAATGATTCCCATCCCAGGTCCTGTATCATTTCCGTGACGCTGTCATTTGTGTATTGAGACAATGAAAAACGAGCTGTCCTTCTTTGAACTCTTTCGATGTCCTCCGTCAAACCCACCTGATAAGGATCCCACACTGGGCAGCAATACTTCAAAAAAGGACGGACAAGCGGAATGTGTACAGTCTCTTCTGTTCCATCTTTTAAGCGTTCTGCCAATAAAACGCAGTCTCTGGTTCGCCTTTCCCAAGACATTATCTACGTGTTCTTTCCAGTTTAAGTCTGAAGTAATAGTAATTCCTAGGTATCTTGTGGAGTTTATGTCCTTCACGTTTGATTGATTTATCTTTTAAACAAAGTTTAAGAGATTTATTTTCTTACTAATGTGGACGACTTCACACTTCGCATTATTTAGAGCCAATTGCCAGTTTTTACACCATAGTGATATCTTATTTAGATCGTTCTGCCGTTGGTTTTGATCTTCAGATGATTTTACTAGACGGTAAATGACGGCGTCATCTGCAGACAACCTAAGACAGCTACTTAGATTTTTTTTTCCCAAATCGTTTATGTAAATAAGGAACAGCAGAGGACCAATGACACTACCCTGTGGAACGGCCGATATCACCTCTGTTTTAGTCGATGGCTTACCAACGATTACTACAAACTGTGTCCTCTCTGGCAGGAAATCCCCTATCCAGTCGCAAATTTGTGGCGATATACCATAACCACGCAATGTGATTAAAACCCGTTTGTGAGGTACGGTATCAAAAGCCTTTTTTAAGTCAAGAAATACGGAATCAATTTGAGAATCCTTGTCGATAGCACTCATCACTTTGTGTGAGTAAAGGGCTAGTTGTGTTTCGCATGAACGATATTTTCTAAATCCGTGTTGACCTTGGGTCAATGGAGCATTCTGTGGGAAATAATTCATAATATTTTAATACAGGTTATGTTCCTAAATCCTGCTGCAAATTGACGTCAATGTAATAGGCCTGTAGTTAAGTGGCTTACTCCTACTGCCTTGAATGCTGTTGAGCACATCTGAAATTTCTTGCACCATGCTGTTCGGAAGAGAGGTCAAGCCATGGTACTCTTAAGGATTTACAGACAGCCATCAGGATGCATAGTGTCGATTACTTGCAGCACTACTTCAGACAATAGTCGATTCCAAGTCACATCATCTTGCTGCACTCACGGGGACCGTACACGATATTAGGCAGGTGTACCTGTTTCTATGACTCTTTGATAAATTATCAACGTTAGAAGCAAAGCTTTACACGCCAGTCCTGAAAGAAAATCACAGATCTGTCAGACGTCAATTATGTGTATTGTACAAAGAAGAAAATATAAGTAACATTTTAAACTAATAAGTCAGTATTTCTTGAAGAGACGCCGACTTCTTCCGTTGCTATGAAGGGAATGTCTTCCGAACGTTTATCTTCTGCGGTGCCACAACTGGCGATACTTGGCTTCGGTTAAGAACTGGCTTCCTGTCACTGTTACTTGCGCCTATAAAGCCGATCCCGGCCAATCAGGGGCTGCCATATTAACCTGGGCTGTGTTCGGTGAAGAGGACAGCCATGTTTAAGAATACGTAATGGTTAGTATCTCGTAATTTCTGTTTATCAGCCTGGGACATAAATATTTCTTCCGAGTGCCTGGCTGCCAAACTGGACGGTTCCCTGACAAGCTCGTCAGTGTTGTTGTGAAGCCAGCTTGCTAGAGCACTGACCATCTGACAGAACGCATCTCACCTCCGGAGGAAGCTGCCAAATAGGGAAGCGAACATTACCGTCTGTCAATTGCGGATGACCACTCCAGGAGGAACTTGCGGTATACAGTGCCGCCTACCTTGCTATGTGCGTTGAGTGTTGGCGAGAAAATGGCTTGATGTAGGAGGTTGCGGATCCAGAGGCATAGGAATTACGATAAATCAGAACACACAATTAGTAAGTATTGCGAAAACAGGTAGTATGGTCTAAACTTTAAAGGAATTAAGTACAGCTACAGTGGACCAAGAGAAACTTTATATTTTAAGATCCATTTATTTTAAATTAATGATTGAAAGTTCCAAGAAATATGTTATAGTGAAACAATCCTGAAGCAGTTTTCTTATTTAACGTACCTCGTAAACATAAATAATTACATATTTCAATTCACTTAACTATTAGAGTCCAGATTGATAGATTTCTTTTTCAGGCTGCTCAGATCATAACAGTAATATTAAACGTCCATTCAGGACTCTTGTCTGTTCAACCCTTCCCCATTGCGATTGCGGTTGCTGGGCTTAAATTACCACAAACGCATCCTGCACTTTCCCCGTTGTTGATTTTTACCATTAACATAACATTAAATTTTTGTGCAGTGTAGGCGAATTGGTGTAGAGACCCAAATTTTTCCTACTTTCTCATAGGCCAGTTGAATATCAGGGAACGTTCGCCTGCTTCATAGTCATACTAACGATTGCACAACTGGACAAAACATACAGTCAGCACAAGATAAAAGCTACAGAATAACTGCATTCACGAAGAATTGCGCAACTGAGCTAACATTCAATCTCCTCAATGTTAGTGGTAAAACACAGAATTTTTGCATTTGAATCTACATTAATATAAAAAAGTAAAATGAATCTTTCACAAATTAACAACAACAAAACTAAATTGTTTTGCGAAAGTATAAAAACTGTATAGGTAAGTGCCTCTTAGAACTAAATTGCGAATAAATAAAAAGTTTATTAATCCAGGGGACATAACTACTCTGGTCATCAGTTCCTAGACTTACAAACTACTTAAACTATCTTACGATAAGGCCAACATATACATCTATGCCCGAGGGAGGACTCGAACCTCCGACAGCGAGCAGCGGCGCGCTCCGCAGCTAGTCGCCTTGGAACGCTCGGCCATTCCATCGCGGTGACTAAGTTGCTGAGTTGGTACTACTGCACTTGTGAACCAAGAGGATAAAACTGTCCGAAATTTCAGGAACATGGAGTTAATAGACAAGATACAGGAAGTTAGATTAGGAACTATTTCGCACTCTCGGTCAATTCGGGAATCACACTTAAAAAAGTCTAAAAGCTAAAATTTGCAAGATATAGATCTAAAAATGAATTTAATATTCGCTTCAGTACGTACTGTAAGGAGAAAAATCTTGAACTCCATAAGTTTTCGACGTACAGCGATATTATTACTCTTGTACCATCAAAAGAATGCTTATGTATCAACCTAGGCGGCCAATAAGCGGGAGTTCTTGTTCCAGTTGTACCGCGCGTATGTAAGGAACAGGTGCACGTTGGCCGAAGCAGTTCATTTCAAGCAAACGCGACGTACACACTGCATCAGCTGAGAGAAGCAGCGACTCCGTTCCGATGTTTTATATCGCGCTGCCGCCCGTAGACGTTTTAAAATCCGCATGGCAAATGTTACGAGTGCTTTATTTTAATATGCAGACATTTATTTATAAAAACGGTCAACAAACAGGACGTGTATAGAAGCATCTACGAAAAGTGAAACCAACAATATCAGAATAATATCATTACCCATACTTAGATAACGCGCCAGAATTATTTATAACCTAAACTTCCACAAAAAGCAGAACATCGTAAAACATAGTCATCTATACATTCCAGGCCACTGAAGATGCCTTTCAAAGAAAGGCGAAACGCGTATGACAAACGAATTTCTCTTATTTTAGTTTCATAGACAGTTTATATACGAGGCGCGTTCAGAAAGTAAGTTCCGTTTGGTAACAAAATGAAATTGTACACAGATACAGAAGAAATTTTTATCGCACAAAATTCTACAACTCTTAAACTACTTTTCCACATAACTGCCGAAATTTTGCAGGCATTTGTCATAGCGTGGCAACAGGTTTTGTATACCTTCTTCATAGAAATCTGCCGCCTGTGTCTTCACCCAGTTGGAAGCACTGAAACTTGTGGGAAGTCCATAGCGAGAGCACTAATTGTAAACCTACAGTTTTCCTGGATCTTGTCATCAATCGCGTGAACCAGTTCTTCTGTAACCGAAGGTGGACGCCCACTTCGTTCTTCATCGTGCACATCACTACGCCCGTCACTGAACTGTCGGACCCATCTTCTCACCATCGAATCACTCATCGCATTTGGTCCGTAAACATCGCAAATTTGCCGATAAGTTTCACTTGGTTTCACTTTCCTCGCATTCAGAAACCGAATCACCGACCTGATTTCACAGGCGGCGGAATTTTCAATCAACGCCGACATTTCAAACAAGCACAACAAACCGTACGTAACTGACAGCGATCTCCAAATGGCGCACGTTCTTCTCCTTGATTCACATCGTCTACAGCGCATGTGCGGAACTGCAATCGCAGCGCTGCAGCGGAGATAAATTGAAACGGAACTTACTTTCTGGACGCGCCTCGTAAATAAATATTTCATTTTCATATAAGAAGCTTCTGTGGGGAAAAGGACAGAAAAGAAGTAACAGTTTTTCAACTGCTGTTTTTTTACAGGAACAACTGAACTGGTGTTAAGAACTCAATAAATCTATTTTCGTCATAGTTCCCGAGCCGTCTGAATTTAATGGTGATTGGGAACATACTATTTCAGTTTTTACAAGCTTACGTGTGGACTAGCTGACTGAAGATCAAGATTAGAATGTACTCCATCGCTTTCTGGCTGCTCGCGACATTAAAGATAGTCTACACGACGACACAAGGTTGCGACACTCATTTCATGAAATGAATACTATACACTTCCGTTTCGTTGTTTTGTGAGTGCCGTAGTCGTTGTAGGATGAAAGTTTTGGTAGCTCTGAGAGTTGTGGCGGAGCTATTGCTTCTCTGTGTGAAGTCGCTGCATAAGACTAAACATAAAAAGATTGAGGAACGTGTTTGGGTTTGTGATTGGATTAAACAAAGACCTCAGCTCGGTTGTTTAATGACCTTGCTGAAAGAAATTGTGATCGAAGACCCTAGAAACTATTGTAATCAATTCTGAATGTCACCAGAGCAGTTTACGTTCCTTTTAAACAGGGTTAGTAATGCAATAACCAAACAAGATACTGTTATGCGTGAAACATTGTTACCCGAACTGAAATTACAAATTGCATTTCTATTCTTGTCAAATAGATATCCGTCTCTACAGTACCTGTACCGTGTTCCCAAATCCACAATTGCAAAAAAAAAAAAAAAAAAAAAAAAAAAAAAAAAAAAAAAAAAAATTAATTGCGGTGTCATCAGTCCCTAAACTTACAAACTACTTATGAACTACTTACGAACTAGGACGGCACAAATATCCATGCCCGAAGGGGGATTCGAACCCCCGACCGTAGTGGCCGTGCAGACCGTGACTGGAGCGCCTCAGTCCCCTCGGCCACCGCGGCCGGCTCCACAATTGCCATAGTTCGTTTGTATAGGTATCTGGAATTGAATGTACTTTAGTCTGCACTTCACTAATCGTCAACCTATCAGTATTTAATTCACGAATAATTGCTTCAAGAGCACTAACACGCCGCTGTTTATTCCTGAGATTTTCATCGTTAAAATGGCACAAACACCTATGCATCGTATATATGTTCAAAAACCAAATTATTTCTTCCTTTCCCCCTTTTATGCTGTGTTTCGGTCTGTATTGGTTATCACCTAACCTAAAAACACGCGCAATCAGTTACGCTAAAGTTGGCAGCAGCCGAAACTGTTGCGCGAACGCCTGCCGCGCATGCGCACTGGTCAGTAGCTCAGTTTCATGAAACGTAGTGTCGTCGTGTAAACTAGCCTTAATTTTTAGACTCCAGAAAAGGCAGAACTGGCAAAATTTACAGAAGCTATTAATTACAGCTTTAATATTCGCCGCCCCAATGTGGGACGTTACACGCTCGTCGCTAGTCCGAGAGCTGAGACTGGCGAGCGTCTCTGGATACTGCAAGGGAGAAGGGAGCCCTTGTCCCAAGGGCTGCCGGAGATATCGAAAAAGTGGGCGCGAGCAACAGGCGGTCGCGGTGAGGGAGTGGTGGGGGCAGTAGGGGGTGGGGAGGGGAGGGGAGGGGGCGCTAATTGGCCGTAGCCGCGGGTCAGCGCCAACTTGCGGCCGCAGGGCTGCCAACTTACTGCAGGCGGCCGCGCCGGCTGCCGGCGGTCCGTTCTCTCTGTTTTCACAGGCACAAGGCGACTCTGCAAATACCGAAACTTCTGCCTGTACATCCAGCAAGTATTACTAGCGGTCTCCGAGTCTTTTACGGCACTTCCACTTCGTCGTATGAATTAATGACAATATTAATACCAACCTCCGACTGAACACTGATGTACGGCTGGAGCATAAATTCGCTACGCTTTTGTTTTACATGTTCGTTTCCGGGTGCTATGGTACTACTTATCGATTGTCCTTTTTATTATTATTTACAACGAGAAATCCTCAAGGTCAAGAATGCAGATTTGCATTGCACTAGTGGTCACCCATCTTCAGTAGGCATTCATGATTTTCGTGATTCTAATAAAATATGTCATACACTTAAAAATATCTGTCGTCGTATCTTTAAACCGTATTTCCATAACCCTGAATCGTAAAACAACCTTTGGCTGTGAAACCGATCGAGTCACTTTCATCTTACGTGACCTGGTCCCTTTTAACGTCCAAAATTTTTTACCATTCATGGATACAAAAATAAAAAAAATAAAAATAAATAAAAATAAATAAAGACAGATGGCACAAATTTTGTAGTAGTATGACGACAATTATGATTGCCCGCAGAGTTTTATAATGTGAAGATGAGTCGTTAAAGACCCGAAACTGGTTATCAAATAAATAAAACTAAACTGCGTTCTTCACTTTGAGGATTTCGTCCTTCGCACACAGTTTGCGTCTACAATCGTCAACAAGCACTTTTTTTTAATTGTTCAAGTGTTACTGTTTGAGTTTACATTGTGGGATTTGTTGTTGAGATTTTGAGCAGACATCAGTCCCTTTGTTATTTGCAGACCGTGAGCCGATCTTGGTAAAACTCTACTATATGAATTTACATATATTTTCATTTTGTCATTTGGAGGAAATGAGTGGAGCAGTAGACTCTTAACTCCTGGAATGACTGCTTTGTTTGAGTTTCATAGAGCAATGACAGCAGTGTGCTGCACAGCAATGGCCGAGCGGTTCTAGCCACTATGTCTGCGAGGCCAATTCCGCCGGAGATTCGGGTCCTCCCTCGTACATGGGCGTGTTTGTTGTCCTTAAGTTGAAGCAGTTTGCAGTCCGAATGACGAACCAAAGTCGTTTAGTCCAATATATTGACAAACATTTGAACGTTTTTTAACAGTAGTGAAAGCAGACATCAATGTTTTTGCTGTGTAGGGGGATAATGCCACTGTACAAGACCTAAAAAGAAATGGTTTTATCGCTTTAAGGAGGGTCTTTGCGACGTTTGTGACTCCACGATCAGGAAGACATTCGGGTTTTGATGAAAATCATTTAAACAATTTAACCCGCAAATTCACGCCTTTGCTCCGAAGAATTGCTAATTGTGTTGAACTATGATCTTACCATCACCATGAAACCTTTTTTAATTCAGTCGGGAATATTCAAAAGTGGGCCTCATACCCTAATCGAGTATCACAAAAACATCTGCTTAGATAAATCTGCTTGCTTGTCCTGACCTGTCTCGATACTTGTAACGATTATTTGTACTTTCCTACTAACGTAAGAAAAAGAAAGGAATAGTGGAGCTCCCTGTAGAAACACAATAAATAATTATTTTATTTATCTGGTAGAACAGCGGCGGTACTAAGAATTGTTTCCGCGAGGTTTAACCATTACTATACCCGGGTCGCTGCAACTTTGCACTTGACGTTTACAAATAACAAGTGAAGAGCAAGAAGCGTGAGGCGCTAGTCGCTAGGAACGATCCAATCACAGCGCTATAAACACTTCCAGTGATCACGTGCCGTGACGTCAACGTTCCCGCGTTGCCGGCTTTGTTCAGTTCTACCGTAAACAAAGTTGTGTATCGTGTTTATCGCGTGTTTATGTTGTGTGTGCTTTTTTCACTGCAAATTTGTTTTGCTGTGAGTGGTTTAACTTGACTTTCCGAGTTCAAGTAATTGGATAATGTCACCGAAAATACCTTTGTCTAGTGACGTTTTCTGAGTAAGTTCTCAATTTCGTATGAATAAACGAAGCAAAAACGCTTCAAACGATCCGGAAGAAGTTATGGTGGAGTGGTTACAAGAAAGAAATATTTCTGCAGATATGTCAACGTCAAAACTTCTTTTCCATTAGCCTATTACAACCACATATGCACTAGACGAAATCGCAAAGGAGCAGCATCACAATGAAATAAATCTGCCCCCCTTTCACTGCCGATTTAACACTATAAAATTGGTATGGTGTGAAATGAATAATTACTTAAGGAACAATAAGTCTCTCACAATAACAGAGGTGGAAAAGCTGTTGCATGAAGCTGTTGCCAATGTGGATGCTGCATATTGGGGGGGGGGGGGGAAGAGTCGAGCACGTTGAAAAACTGATTCGGGCAGCGCAAACAATGGAAGGGATCATGAGCAGTTAATGATTTGTCTTGGTGATGACGTCCATTTTGGCAGTGACGACAACAGTGAAGATGGAGAGGTGGATGTAATTGTACCATTGTCGCCGTAAATTGGTGACTGAAAAGCATTGTGATTATAAAACGTAGAGAGAGAAGTTACTATCTTGATTATTGTTTATTAAGTATCTGACATGATCCAATGCTTATTTTCTATATTGGTTTGTTCTGTTATTGAAAGCGTGTGCATTGTTGTGCTCTGGTCTTCATTAATATGCCGATAATTAATTGCTGCTTGAGAACGAATTATTATATGCACTTTTATTGCTCAACAGCTTACATTTACGAGATGCAACTGGAAACCGTTACGTCTGCTGTGTGTATAGATGCTAGTATTGTAACGTCGCTAAAGCAGTGTAGACCACTTAACTCGTCGTAACGCGAAACGTCAAGTGCAATGTTTCAGCGGCCCAGGTATAGTGACATTTATTGTCGACAACTGGGACGTTTAGTAAGGCGCAAACAAACCGCAGTAACCATTAAAGAACTCCAAGATTCCATAAGAATACTCATGTTTCATAAACAGTTCAAGATATCGGAACTTTTTTTTTTTTGCATCTCATAGCTCGCAAAGTGACATGGTTGTTGGTGATAAACAATGTACTGCCTTTTTTGTCAGAAATGTTTTAGAAATACGCTCAGCACTTAAATGTTGAGCGGCCTGACGCATGTAAACACATCCAGAGCACGTGATGGAAGGACCAGGAGCGCGTTAACGCGACCAGACCATTTGGAGCGAGCAAAGCTGTGAGTAAAATGGATTTCAGAGTGCACAGGATAATCTTCTTATGACGCCCAGTACAGTATGGAGTAAAACTGATAGTGGATTGTAGCGATTTTGCAAGAATTCCCTCCTATTGACTAAACCTGTAAGCTGGGCGAGTCGACTATCGACTCTGTTACTTGCGAGTTGTCTGTGATTGTCGACGCGAGTCAGTCGCGCTCCGTCCTTTCGATCTCCCGAACTCTCGAACACATGTCTTGGAATGTGTAATAGCGCCGCAGCCGCGCCGGTAAAAATTAATTAATTGTATGAATATTATTCTAATTTATCTCAAGAGATCATAGGACAATATGTGAATAGTGTTATTTGAAGGTGTAGTATGTAACGTGTGTCGTGTCGAGTTTAGTTGTTTCAACCGCGACGCGACGGTTTAGGTTATATTGAGATACTATTTTTGAAGTGTGTAGTTGATCAGGACATATATCATCGATACTGGAGGCTTTTGCTTTTTCCGAATCTTACTGATCGGGCAACAGGATGGTGAAAACTGCACATGGACTATGGCGCCATTATTGCACTTTAACTGTATCACCCGCAATTACCACTACTGTTTGGAATGTATTGATTGTGGAGTGCTTACTTTAATTGGAGAAACTAATGAGCATTCAAGATCGGAACAGTTATTTGTGTAATTTCAACGTAATTTTATTGGATAGAATTCTCATCGTAACCGTCGTTTCTTTGGGAAAACAGTGCAACTACGTATTTGTGTGATTTGGTGAATAGGTGTTATTACCTCTAAACTGTGTTTCAGTTGTAATCATCCACTATTCACGCAATTAACTTGATTACTGGATTATGTTCATTGACTTTATTAGAGAAATGTGCATTATTGTTTATATGGAGAAGTTAACGGCTTATGGAAAGCACTTGGTGGGACTGGCACACGGTCAAACAAACTTATTTACCTCCCATGAAATATTAGTACTAAAATATTATTAGCAAAACAACCATCAACTATATATATGTTTCCCCGAGCGCGTTACATGGCGACCGTGATAGGACTAGAACTTGCGCGTTACAAACCTATCTTGAAAGTGTAGGCATAGGAGTCCGTAGAAAATGGTGAAGGGGTCGTGCGGATTTACCGGCCCACAGTATCCATCTGTGTTCTGAAGATTAAGCTGACCCACTATTGAGCCAGACGTGTAGGCGTTTCTCTTACCTGTTTTGTAGGAAGTGCTTTCGATGACGTAGATCCCTCGCAGATAGGCATCACACTGCAGTACTGACGAAAGTGCTATCAAAAGAGCTGATATACTAACTCGTTACGGGTATGTATTTTGTTTGAATAAAACCCGGGATACCAATTATGGGGATCCACACCATACTACATGACTGTTTAGAGACTTTGAAATTAGCAGTTCTAATTTTAAGGATGATACTGAGAGTATGGTTCCTATAAGACAGGCCCGGATTAAGACCTAACGCCGACTGACTGCCGCGGTGCACAGCCGAAACCTCCTATAGACATCGTACATCTTCGGAAGTGTTCATAAATGTTCGTCAAAGGCGTTGTAATTCTTTTATTTATTCTCCTCCTAAGGTCTACACGCCACCAATAAATTAAAAATGTTAAATTCACATCATATTCTTCGTACTTCCCCTACGTATAAACACGGCGGCTGCAACGGACAATCCGAAGTAGGGAGCTCTCTGGAGCTTTCGCCACTCCACCTCCTTTACCAAAGCCATACAGTGTATTTCTGCCATGGGAACCTACAGTGGCTCTTACTGTCGGCAACTGTCTCGCCGTTCCTAACTAAAAATGTATGTGCCACCTTCTCACGCACAAAACCTGCTCATAAACTTCATGATATAACATAAAAATTAAAAACTTAAATCTGTAGTATTTATGTTGTACAGTATTTTTTATTTGTTTATTATAATCAGCTTTCGGCTTCTAAGGCTTCATCAGGTAACTTAAAACTGAATTACCTTTGAAGGTTTACCTACATATAGCTTGGGGACTCACTTTTTATCACTATGACTCAGTGATTTCAGTGGAGGATACAGAAGTGCTGTTATCTTTTGCTTCTTTTTCCTGCGTAGTATGTTGGTAATATGGGTGGTGCTGTAACAGTTGCTGGATGCTATTTCTTTGATTATTTTCACTATCGATATCTGCTTTCTCTTGTGGTATATATAGTAAACAATATACCACGCAGCCTTTCACACCATGGTACATCGTTTACTATCTATACTACAACAGAAAGCAGATTTCTATAATGAAAATAATCAAAGAAATGTCATCCAGCAATGGTTAAGCCCCACCAATATTGTCAACATAATTGGTAGGAAAAAGAAGAGCAAAAGATAAAAGCACTTCTGCATCCTCCACAGAAATCACTGAGTAATTGTGATAAAAAGTGGGCCCCCAAGCTATATGTAGGCAAACCTTTAAAAGTAATTGCCAAAAAAAAAAAAAAAAAAAAAAAAACAACTGAGATTCAGGTAATACACTCCACCGTTTCACACCAGAAATATTGTTGGCCATATTTTGTTCAACAGCAAGAACAAAATTCCTCCTTTAGTACAAAGTGGAGTGTATAAAATTACCTGTAACCTTTGTGGTAAATGATATGTAGGTCAGTCAGGTAGGGCTATATCCACTAGACTACCTGAGCACGAAAGTGTCTGAAGAGTGAAAAGGAAAGATTCCGCCTTTGCTGAGCATGCTCTGTATGAATGTCATTCTTATGGTATTAAATGTGATGTTCTCTATAACGGGAAAAGGGTCAGAGAACGCTCATTGCTGAAAATTCTGGTTATTAACAAACAGCAGTCCAAGAATCCTGACCTAGTGCTAATGACCAGACACAATTCCATTATACACCTTTATTCAAAGAATGTCAACTTATTAATATTGTTCTGATGGTGTGTAAATAATTATGTCATAAGTGTTCCATACCAATACGCGATATTCCTTTCTTTCCCCTTGCCATAATTCCTCACCCCAAACCTCCAAAGATTCCCTGAGATTTACAGTTTGCTTGTACAATCACTTATCACTCATCTGGACATTTATAATATTTTTGAGATGTAAGATGTACTCATTCAGACTCCATTTGTACTTCATATTATACATTTTCTGTGGTATTCTACTCAGTCATAAAAAATCCACGTTTTATTTGGGGCTGTAAACATTGCTGGATGCTATTTCTTTGATTATTTTCACTATCGAAATCTGCTTTCTGTTGTGGTATAGATAATAAACGAAGTGCCATGCAGCCTTCCACAGCATGGCACATCTTTTACTATCTATACCACAACAGAAAGCTGATTTCGATAATGAAAATAATCAAAGAAATAGCATCCAGCAATGGTTAAGCTCCACGCATTTTGTCTTCACCATCTAACAATAGTTTCTCATACAATCCCAGAGTTTTAATATTTTAATACCATTGCAGCCTAACATGCATTCATTTAAAATCCATTTGTTTTATAATACACTTGTTCTTTAGTATCGATTCATAGTCATAAGAAATTCAGCGATTCACCTGTCATTGAAAAACCATCTTTGTATATGTGTGGAATATCTATTCAGTTCTAAGTTATCTGACAATTTCCTATGAAGCAGAAAGCTGGTCATGTCAAACAAATTAAAATATTGTGGAACATACATATTAAAAATTTAAGTGTTTAACAAGTCTTTTTTCCTCCAAGTACCTACGGATTATTCCATAAACATAAAATAAAAATTCTACCTATTTATAGAAGGAAGGAGGAAGGACTCTTGGGGTTTAACGTCCTGTCGACAGCGTGGTCATTAGAGACGGAGCTTATGCTTGGATATTTGGCTAGGGATGAGGGAAGGAAATCGGCCGTGCCCTTTGAAAGGAACCACCGCGGCATTTGCCTAGAGTGATTTAGGGAAAGCACGGAAAAAATGAATCAGGATGGCCGGAGGTGGATTTAAACCACCGTCCTTCCGAATACGAGTCCAGTGTGTTACCACTGCGCCACCCCGCTCGGTTCCCTATCTATAGAAACGCCACAAAATTCGTAGTGTTACTTCACACTGGTGCGCCTCGGTTGCACAGTGGTAGAGTGCCAGACTACAACAAAGGTCGTGGGTTCGAGCCCCGCCAGGTCCTAGGATTTTTATCTGTCATATTCCACTTCTTTCACGTCTGGCAGTAGTGCTCATGTGAAAAATACCGAGTAGCACCGTGGCTCAGAACCCTCTATAAATTGTAGGTCCCCCTAGAACTGGCTGGGTAAGTCAGTTCGATGGTCGGAAATAGGCAGCGGCATACCACCTCCAAACAGGACCATGTCTAGTAAAGCACTTTGGTGTTCAAACCAATCTTGGGACTGTTGATTGCTTTACTTTTTCTTTCTTTATTTATTTTATTGTTTTACTTCACACTGAGCCCCAGCTTTTACCCCCTGGCCCTTTGCAACGGTACGGAGAGACAAGCCCGCTCAGTGCTCGGTAGGTAAGTGCACGGACGGGCAGCGTGGCTGTTGGGCGTCAGAGCCGCGTTGACAAATAGCCCCCCCTTCCCCCAAGCCACAGTCACCCCTCACCCCGGCGCTAATTGACTTACTAAATGAGGGCAGACGCTCGCTGGAGCCCCGTGTTTAACACTTGGGCGAGCGGCGCGGCCGACCGCACAGCGCAGATAAAGAGAGGCCCACGGCGAGAGCACATGTCGGCCACCCGCTGCACGCCAGGAAAGCAGCAATTACACGGCTGGTGGCCGATGCAGCCGAGGGGAGGGACGCGACACGTTGTGTCAGCGGTGTGAGAAAGGATTAGATTAGATGTAAAACTATGTTTATACACACACACACACACACACACACACACACACACACACCACAAACAAACGCGTATATCCAAAAAACACGTATACGGAATGACGGGAAGCACATAGCAGTAATTGTAAACGAACAAATAAATACTGAATACTAATTAAAACATTTACATATACATCTACGCCATACTCCACAGTTCACGTCACAGTGTTTGTGTCGGAGGCTACCTTGCAGTGACGGCGCGTCCTATATGTTCACTGATTCAGTAAACTCCCGGAAAAAAGCTCGTAGTGATAAATAAATAAATAACTAAAATAAAAAGTGAATCTTCCTGGCATTTTCACTCTGCAGAAGAGGGAGCGCTGATATTAAACTTCCTGGCATATTAAAATTGTGTGCCAGAACCGGGACACGAACCTAACCTTGAACCTTTGCCTTTCGCAGGCAAGTGCTCTACCGACAGAGCTATCCCGACACACTCACGATGGCGCCTCACAACTCTACTTCCGCCAGTACCTTGCCTCCTACTTTCCAAACTTCATAGAAGCTCTCCTACGAAACATGCAAGACTAGCACTCCTGGAAGAAAGGACATGGTGGAGGCATGACTTAGGCACAGCCTAAGGGATGTTTCCAGAATGAAATTTTCACTCTCCAATGGAGTGTGCGCTGATATGAAACTTCCTGGTAGATTATAATTGTGTACCGGAACAGAGACTCGAACCTAGATCCTTTGCCTTTCACGGGCAAGCGCTCTACCGACAGAGCTATCCCGACACGACTCACGATACCGCCTCACAACATTACTTCCGCTAGTATCTCGCCTCCTACTTTCTAAACTTCACAGAAGCTCTTTTGCAAAACATGCAAGACTAGCACTCCTGGAAGAAAGGATATGGTGGAGACATGGCTTAGCCACAGCCTAAGGGATGTTTCCAGAATGAAATTTTCACTCTGCAGCGGAGTGTGCGCTGATATCAAATTTCCTGGCAGATTAAAATTGTGTTCGAAACCGGGACTCGAACCTGGGACCTTTGCCTTTCGCGGGCAAGCGCTCTACCGACAGAGCTAACCCAACACAATTCACGATGGCGCCTTACAACTTTACTTCCGTCAGTACCTCGCCTCCTACTTTCCAAACTTCACAGAAGCTCTCCTATGAAACATGCAACACTAGCATTCCTGGAAGACAGGATACGGTAGAGACACTCCGCAGCAGAGTGAAAATTTCATTCTGGAAAATAAACAGTGTTTTTAAACTATCATTCTTCGTATTGTTCTTTTATCAGATCATTTTATATGCACATTCAATGTATTTTTATCACATGAGGTTCAAATTCTCTTCTGAACCCCATGGAGGCAAGCACATGGGCGTTCCCGGGACAGGAAGGAGCGAAGGGAAACGCCGCTTTCAACATTGGCCGTGGAGCTGGCAGAAACGCCAGCTCCTGGTACTCCAGCTCTGGCGGTTACTAACGAATGGTTCCGAAGCAAGACAATGGATCTACTTCGCTTCTCGCCTTGCGCACACGGAAATCCTCCATGAAGGCTACATCAACCCTTCATATTTATTTTTGGTTCATTGTAGATAGATAAAAAAGACGTCATATTTGGTTAAATACACGGTGTCCATAAAAGGGCTCCATGACTTCAAAATTAAATATCTCGAAAACAAAGATCGATAGAGGAATTCAGTAAACTGTATGTTTATTGTGAAAGCTGTAAGAAGTTTATACAGCAGTTTGAAATAATAGTTACAAAAGCTGCTAACAGAAGGCGCTGTACGCTGTACAGCTCATATCAGCATACATAAGTGAAATAATCGTATGAAAACACTCTTTGCAAACAATCACATCACAATGTTTTCAAAATGTTCACCATTGGCTATACAGAGTTGGCGCAAACGAAGAATGAAATTCGCCATCACATTTCGTAGTGTCTCAACCGAAATGGATTCACATGCCACAGAGATCGCCGATTCAAGCTCGTCCAGCGTGGCGGGACGCTTCGGGTAGACCACGTCTTTCACTGTGCCCCACAAAACAAAGTCACAGGGAGTCAAATCCGGCGAATATAGCGGCCAATCCATGCCTGCACCAGCAAATTTGGGATATTCCAAAGCAATGACTCGATTCCCGAAGTATGCCTCAAGAAAGCGAAACACTTGTTCCGTCGATGTGGTCGGGCTTCATCTTACATAAACCATTCAGTACCTAGTCGATCCTCTAACGCTTGCTGTGTGGTGACAAATTGTACCAAAATGGCAACGTAACGTGCACCAGTGATCGTTTCTCGAATGAAAAAAGGGCCAATAATGCCTCTGCTGCATACTGCAGCCCACACAGTAACTTTAGGAGAATACAGTGGTTTCGCTTGACACCAATATGGCTTTTCGGAACCCCAAAATCGCCAGTTCTGCTTATTCATGTATCCCTTCAGGTGGAAGTGTGCTTCATCTGTAAACCAGATGCAACCAAAATCAAATCCTTCACTATCAATCATTGTGAGCAAAGGCAACCCTTTGTTGCACAGCTCGTACTGGTATGGCCTGGTGCGTTTGAATTTTGAATGGAAACATGTGTAGGCTCTTTCTCGGTATTTTCTGCGTGCTGAAACGCTTCAAACCAGTGTCAGATGCAATTCTACGGACGGATGATATTGGATTTCGCTGAATAATTCCAGAAACTGTGGCGATATTTTCAGGCGTAACTGCGGTTTGCTTGTGGCCAATATGCCCCACTAGATCATCAGTTACGCTGCCTGTTCGTTGTAATTTTGCGAAGAGTGTACGAATGGTTCTTGCAGCGGGTCCTTTCGGAACATTAAATCGTGCTTGAAAATTTCGCCTTGTCGCCTGTGGTGCTCTAGCACCAAAAAAACGCGGTGTTCAATGGAGTACATGGTTTTAATCTCTTCCTTCGGTACGCTAACCTCCTTTCACGTTTCAATAGTGGAACTGATCGCTCTGGGCTTCGGATCACTTTTTATACTAGGCCTTACGTACGGCGATTACAGCGCCATCTGTTAGCAGCTTTTGTAACTATTATTTCAAACTATTGTATAAACTTCTTACAGTTTTCACAATAAACATACCGTTTACTGCATTCCTCTATCGATCTTTGTTTTCGAGATATTTAATTTTGAAATCAGAGAATCCTTTTCTGGACACCCTGTACACAAAACATGTATAAGGAATGGCGGAAAGTACATAGCAGTTAATGTAAACGATCAAATAAATACTAAATACTAATTAACTGTAACATTTACATATACACTGGAGGCAGCACATGGGCGTTCCTGGGCCAGGGAGGACCGAAGGGAAACGCCGCTTTCATCATTGACGGTGGAGCTGGCAGAAACACCAGCTCCTGGCCACTCGATCTCTGGCGTTTACACACGAATGGTTACGAAGCAAGACAATGGAGCTACTGCGCACCTCGCCTCGCGCCCACGCCAATCGTCCGTGAAGGCTGCATCCGCCCTTCATATTGGTTTTTGGTTAATTGAATATAGATTAAAAACAGATCTTATTTGGTAAAAATCTTACAATTATAAATTAAAGACGCATCAACTGTAAAAGCCTTCAGAAGATCCTATCATGAATAATAATGAAGTGGCTACTCTCCACCTAGCGAGAAAAACCGTTTGGTTAGCGGCAACGCGCTATGCTGTCGAAGGTAGTGGGTTAGAGACCGACTGCAAACAATACTTTTTATACATGTTATTTTTTTTTAACAGGTACAGGTAAAACAATGACTTTTGTATTGTTACTTGCCACATATCTCTGGACGTTTATGCAGATGTGTCTCGGTTTTGAGGATAAATGGCATTCATATTCTACGTTGTAACAAATATTTAACTGTTTGGAAAGATGTGGCGGAGAGCAGCCTTTGCGCATGCGTTAGCACGAAGTGTTTCTTATGTCACGTGACCAGAAGATAGTTTGTCTTTTAATCATAACAGATTCATTTTGCTACAGTTATTCAACAGTGTAATCAGTTACTTAATCTGTTTCAGTGCATGTTAATATGTTCTTCGTGTTTATTATCAAAGAAAAATGAACAAGTCCAGTCTTTTACAAACAAATTACTCAGCTTTAACCTTGCAACAAAAGTGTTGAATGAAGTAGCTTAGTTGGCCGATGTCGCATTTAGAGTAGAAGCAAGTGCAAACAAGGCGAAGTAAGACATTCTGCAGATCTATTAACGAAAATATATCTAAAGGAAGGGAGCACTTTCACCCGGCGCCAATCTCTTTGAGACGCCGAGCGGGGGGGGGGGGGGGGGGGGCGCCACTATCCACTATCTAGATCCGGCACTGAAAGAAGTGAACACCCAGTCATCATCTGAAGCACCAGCCACCACTGGTACCTTGTAATCCATAGTCATTTCTTACTCCTATGCCGCTCGCGTACCGTACGGTTCACAAAAAAAAAAAAAAAAAAAAAAAAAAAAAAAAAAAAAAAAGATTTCTTGTATGCCTCAGTATGGGTTCTGTAATTTACTCAAATCAAATGTTCCAATGTCTGTAAAGGTATGGGACTTCTTTGGTTATTAGTCCCTAGACTTAGAAACTACTTAAACTAAGTTAAAGTAAATTAAGGAGAGAACATACACACAAACATGCGCGCGACCGAGGGAGGACTCGAACCTCCGACAGCAAGGAAACGCGCGTGCCGCAGCAAGGCACCTTAGATCGATCGGCCACTGCAGCTCGGCTACAATTTACTCACTACGATTTAATTCCTGTGGTCGTTACGCGAGATATGCGTAGGAGGAAGCCATATTCTGATTGGCTCTTCGAGAAACATATGTTCTCTTAAATTTGACAGATTCCTGCATAGTCGTAAAGTCTCTCTAGCAGCGTCTGCAAGTGGAATTTTCTGACCATACCTGTGACGCTTTCGCGCATAATAACTGAGCAAGCAGCGAAGCTTGTTCTTCTCTGTCGAATCTTCTCTCTGTATTCTATCAACCCTACCTGCTACCAATGTTGAGCAATACACTAGCGAGGACCGAACGATTGTTTTGTAACCTACTCCGTTTGTTGACGGACTACACTTCCTGACGATTCTACCAATGAATGCCTCGAGGACACGGTGGGAACGACCGTCCGCCGTGTCATCCTCCGCCCAATTGCGTCACTAAATGCTATGTAGAGGGAACGTGGTCAGCGCCCCACACTCCCGGCCGCTGAGTTGGTTTCCGCGAACTGAGCCACTCCATCTGTATCAAGTAGCTCCTCAACTGGGCTCCCATGGGCTGAGTGCACCCCGCTTGCCAACAGCGCTCGGCAGGCACAGACGGTCACCCATGCAACCGTAGCGAAGCACAACAGTGCTTACCTTCGGTGACCTAAAGGGAACAGGTGCATCCACTGTGGCAGGGCCGTTGCAAATTAGCTTTACCCACGATAAATTTCATATGATCTTTCACTTTCAAATCGTTCCGTCTGCCTACTGTCAGATATTTAACGCAAGTAACTGCTTCCAGCATATGTCCTACTGTTGCGTAGTTATATATTTCACAGAAAATTTGTTTACGTTTTGGCTCAACTGCCATTCCCTGCATCATACGTTGATAAGCTTCTGATTATCATGAATTTCTCTACTCCTTTCCAGTGTCATTCTCTCCATAATTGATGGTTTGGGACACAGGTGATTAGATTTTGTAGGTGGAAGGAAGTAACAGCAGCTATATAGATATTCTGTATTTAATTTTGCGCGACCGGTTTCGGTGCTTTAATTACACCATCTTCAGGCTCCCGTTGTGTGACTGTCATTAATGGTACATTTGAACAGGGTAACCGTTAATACCTGCTACCCTATTCAAATGTACCAGTAGTGACAGTCATACAACAGGGGGCTGAATATGGTGTAATTATCCAGTTCTCATTCATATTTAGAAATTACAAATCATTTCTGTGTTCGCTAGTCTATATGCATAAAACTGCCAAATGTATCGAGAAATTAAAGATTTTTTCCTCCATTCTCCCCTTATAACATATGAAAGGTCCACGATAAAAGAAATTAACAGAAAAGGAAAAAAAAAATATTAAAATTTCAGAAATCTTTCAATAAAATGCTTTTTAATAACGGCTACCCTGTTCAAGCCATTATTGCTAGTAACACAACGGGGGCCTGAATATGGTGTAATTGAAGCACCGAAACCGGTCGCGCAAAATGATATAAATAATTTGTGTACAGCTGCTGGTACTTCCTTCCATCTATTTTTCCAGTGTTGTCACTTCTCCATATACTACAACATATTTCGCATAAAGCCTCATTGAACCTCCGATGTTAACAACGAGCTCACTTTTGGGTATTCTTTTACAAACGTCTGATGACTTATTTCCGTTGAAAATGGCAAGCTTCCTTCTCACAGATGTAAAAATCAAAATTGTAACAGTTCATCTCAAAAAAGATTAAAAATGTGACATAAAACACTGCTTACAACAATGTTTTGTATAGAATCAGTTTACGTGTCATATGAGAAATACACTGTTACAAACAAGTTGATAAAAGACGATATTGCACAGTTAGCTCAAAATCACTCAAACAAACATCATTTGAATAATCAAGGGAGGCCTTCTCGCTATCTGTAAAAGTAAACAACAAATACAACTGAGCATTATGAGAATAATATGGAAGATAAACTATGGAAGATAGATGGGAGAAGTGATGGGTAGAGAGATTAGGGGAAGGGGTGTAGGATTTATATCCAGTTCCCATTCATATTTAGAAATTACAAATCATTTGCTTGTTCGCTAGTTTATATGCATACAACTGCCAAATAAGTTGAGAAATTAAAGATTTTTTTCTCCATTTCCCGCTATTACATATGAAGTGTCCACGGGAAAATGGGTTAACTAAAAAAGATGGGTTATTAAAGTTTCAGAAATCTTTCAATAAGCTTCTTTTATCAGTTTTTGTTTCATGGAAATAAGGGGGGATGGTCTCAAAGTTAGAGCAGTTTAAAAATATACTGTCCCTAGAAAGCATTTCGGTAACACTCGTGCACTGATCGAAACTACCAGTTCAAACCTCGCCGCCCGCCTCTGAACTTCTCTCTGTCCTTTAAACCAATCTGTTAGGGATCCCAAACACTTGCAAAATACTTAAGGTGGACTCGTACAAGCGTTTTATATGAGTTCTCCTCTACAAACGAGTCACACCTTCCCAAAATTCTCCCAATAAACCGAAGTCGACCATTTTCCTTCCCCACCACTCGTTCCATTTCATATCGCTGTGCAGAGTTACGCCTAGATATTTAATTTACGGAACTCTGTCAAGCAACACACTACAAATGCTGCACAGTAGTCTATATAGTTCGAGGTGAACGGAAGCGGGACCACCTCGAACTATCGAAAACTCGGACTATCGAAATTTAAATGGGAATAGGAATATCACGATATTGTAAGTAATACAGGTCAAAATATGAACTTTATTAAAAGGAAAGTATTTACATATGCATTTGCATTGGCAGAAAACCATAGCTATTTATTTAGAGAAGTAATCGTGAAGTGTCTTTTGTTTATAAATATCAACAATAATACATTTCCTTGAGACAACATTTCATTATATTAAAAAAAATGTTCAAATGTCTGTAAATCTATCGGACCAAACTACGTGGTCATCAGTCCGTAGCTTACAAACTACTTAAACCTAGGTAAACTAACCTACGGACAAACACACACACCCATGCCCCAGGGAGGACTCGAACCTCCACGGCGAGCAACCGCGCGCTCCGCAGCGAGGTGCTTTAGACCGCTCTGCTACTCCAGCGCGGCTCATTATATTCAATGCCTCTTCTTATGCCGTTCGTTTGTCGTAGCTGCATCGTTTCCTCGCAGCAATGTCACGCCACCGTCTCAGGATCAGTAGGTCAGTTGGGGTCACCTCAAACTGTTGTTCCACGTAGCATATGGCGGCCTCGAGGGCAGCATAGCCATCGGTGTGACTTGTTATTCATAGGTGCAGCCCCTGCCTCGTCATCTATCCTCATCACTATCATACTCCGATGGAATGTTAACCGTGTCAATTACAGAAGAGGCATTCACTTCCAACTGCTTGTCCGACCTTAACCACTCACCTACTTTCACCTCTTCTGCCTCTTCACACCCTGGCAATATTTTGATTAAAAGATCTGCTAAGTCTTATTTTTTGTTTCGCATAATTTGCTGTAGAATTTTCGTCCATGACTTAGAAATTGTGTATGACTTTATCTGGCTCCAAGATTCGCTAATCCAGTACACGGCGACCTTTAAAGTCTCTCTTCAAAGCTCCTACGATGCTTTCGTTGTCTTCGAATTGCAGGATTGACTGCAAGAATCGTTGTAGATACTTTTGTTTCTTCTCAGGCACTCCAGAACGCCCTGATCCATGGACTGATTCAGACAGGTAACGTTTGGTGGGAGAAACAAGGCGCGGAAACAATCGCACTGCTGTTCTTCTGTACTTGGATGTGAGGACGCATTATCGGTGGTCAAAATTGCTATGTATGGCAGTCCCTTTCTATAAAAAAAATTCTTGCAGTCAGGTACAAATGAGTTAGAAACCCAGTTCTTGAACATTTCGTGATTCATTCAGGCATTATTCTTATGTGTATAGACAACCGGAAGAACTGAAATGGTTACATTCTTGTTTGCTCTTGGGTTGGCAGACTTCCCAATCATAACCAGTTTTAATCTGTGGCTTCCAGTTGCATCTGAAGCTGCCTTAACTGTGAGCCGCTCTTTCCGTTTTTGTGCCCAGTGATCGGTTATGATTTTCTAAACTCGACGATAAATTTTGAAACGGCCTGTCACCCAGTGGCGGACTAAGACTGTTGGAGGCCCGGTGCGGCGGCGAAACAAAATGAGCCCCCCCCCCCCATCCACTTAGAAATACAACATGTATTACTATGAAGAAGAATTGGAGGTCCTCCCTAAACGACAGGCAAGGGACAATCTAAGATACGAGCTATCGAGATTTGGAGGCCCCAGCTGAACGAGATACCAAGCGCGCCCCCCCCCCCCTCTCCTCCTCCATAAAAAATGAATAAAAATAAAATCCTTGCTTCCGAGGTATTTGGAGCCCCTCCCCCTCCCACCAAAACCGGAGGCCCGGTGGGGTCCGCCCTCTCCGCCCCCCTCCCCCCCCTTTTTTTTGGTTTTTTTTTTTTTTTTTGGCTTTTTTCATTATTTTTTTTCCTTCTTCTTCTTCTTCTTCTTCAGGCGTAGGTAGTGGATCGCTTCCACGATGAAATCAAAATCTTCCTCCATAGATAACAAAATAAAACTGATGTGCCTCCGTCACTGATATTTTTTTTTCCTGGCTCTCCAAACGCATCCGAGTTCGTCTTCTCGAAAAATTAATGTTACCGTTTCTATCGTTTCTTTGCAATTCAGTTAACTTCTTTGCCTTTTCTCTTTATTTATCTTCTCTTAACTCGTGAAACGTGAGCAGCCAGTTTTTTTTTAATGATAATAGACATTAATCCACAAGGGGGATGTTTAGTACATCATTAAAGGAAAGGCGTCCTCTCGCCATTTAAATGTAAAACTTATTGAAAAAAAATGTTAACATTAACAGAAAATAAAGGGATAAAAACGCTCTTATTAGAAGGACATCAAATTACTTTTTATCTTCGTGTTCCATGTTTTTAAATGTCTGGGCTTCTCAGAAATTCCTACATTCTTCTCTGAAAACTGCTTCTAAAAAGTTTGCATAGTTTCGCTTGTAATGTTGTTTACGGGATAACTGGCGAAGTTGCTGGACTATATACATGGAGAAGTCCTCTTCGCCTTTAGTCGTGCTTGACATTAAATAGTGGACGAAGTGTCCTTTCAGCCAGTTAACTGAGTTCCGTTTTGTTTTAGGGTACGGAACAGTATCTGGGTACAAGAAATCGTCAGGTGTAATACGAAGAATCGATGTTCTTGTGATGGTTGCAAGCTTTTTACGAATATAGTTCCAGACGTCTTTCACCTTGGAGCACACAAAAAGATGTTCATCGCTATCCATTAAGCTGCACGTTGCACACAGTGGTGTGTCCACCAAATGTATGGAATATAGCTTGGAGTTGTTGTGGACTTTCCTGTTCACTAAGCGATACCAGGAGGCTCTGACCGCAGTTGTCAAATCACGGCAGTGGATGTTCTTCCAGATTATTGGCCATCTGTGGTTGGGATATTTTTGTTCAATGACGTTCCGGTTCTTGTTTTCCAGTAACTTCTTATAAACCTTATGCACCGTCATGAGCTCATCATTTGGCATGTTTAGCTGCAAGTAGCTCAAGTCGACTAAAAAGGTTTGAAAATGCGACATAGCGCTCGGAATATGTCGGACGTTGAGTGGAGGCTGCAGACTGGTAGGCGTGATCTCGTTTAACAGGTGGGCTGTTAAACTGTTTGGTGAGTTCTTCCAGATCTTGTATGTATTACACACGTATAGCGCCCGTGCCTTATTTGCAACATGCGTAAGATTTAATCCACCATCCCAAATGGCCAAAGTGAGCGTGTCGTATTTTACTTTGAAGGTGTACCCTCGAGTGACGAAGTGACCCAAAGCTGACATAATTCGTTTCATTGTCTCGTGTGGCATCGGTAAAACTTGTGCAACGTAATTGATCTTCGATGTTATGTAAACGTTGGCGAGGGTAACCTTTTGTACGTCATCAAGTTTTCGGATGTAGTGACTCTGTATGCATGCACGCAGACGTGCGAGAAGATTCCTGTAATTGACAGCGATCGTGTGCCTTATGTCACTCCGGTATTCGATTCCTAAGCATTGCAGTTTGGAGACTGGAGTTATGTATCCATGGTGCTGTACTGCAACCCCACATCCTATGTTCATAAAACCACACTTTCTTTCATTTAACTTTGCCCCTGAAGCAAGTTCGTATTTGTTAACGATTTGGAGAGCTGCTACTAACTCCTGGTCGTCCGTGACTAAAAACCCCACGTCATCCGCGTAAGCATTGCAGGCTATCTTGATTCCATTGATTGTCAAGCCTCGTAGACGTTGATTTAGTGTCGCAAGCAGGGGTTCAATGGCGATAGCAAAAAGTGCCATTGACAAGGGGCAGCCCTGTCTCACCGAGCTCTTTATTCTAATTTCTTTTGTGAGCTGTCCATTCACTAATGCTCGTGTTACACCTTTACTAAGAATTTCACCTATGAAGTTCGTGAAGCGCTGCGGAAAGCCCATAGCAAGCATGGTGCTCAAGAGGTACTGGTGATTCACTTGATCAAATGCCTTTGCAAAATCAAGTGATACTAGGGCACACTGAATTTTGCAAGCCTGTGCTGTAGCAATCACGTCTCTGTATTCACATAAGTTTTGTTGGATTTTTCTGTCAAGACCCACGCACGTCTGGTATCTGCCTATTACTGTATTCAGCAACAGTTTCAGTCTACGGGCAAAGATTCGTGCCACGATTTTGTAATCACAGTTTAGGAGAGTCAGAGGTCTAAAATCGTCAATATGTCTGCTTCCTGGGTGTTTAGGGATGAAAACTGCAATTCCTTCTACCAGTTCTTGAGGCAGATTAAAATGTGGCTGCAACAATTCATTGTACATAGCTAATAATTTTGGCTGCAGTTGTTCTCGAAAAGTATGATAGAATTCCGCAGTCAGTCCGTCAGGGCCCGGTGACTTGTTTTTGGGGCTTCGTTGGATGGCATATTCCAGTTCCTCCTCATCAATGTCTGTAATAAGGTTCTCGGCTTGTGCATCACTTAATGACCCTTGAAGATTGCGTAACAGCTCCTGTTGCATTATTGCGTCGTTGCTTCCCGTTGCCAGCAGCGATTCCAGGTGAGTATGAATTGCATTTTTTATGTCTTGTTGCTGCACGAGGGTGGTCCCGTCACGTAACCGGAGCTGCGTTATAATTTTTCTTTTTCCTCTCTTAGTCTCGCGTATTACGTGAAACATTGAAGGTTCTTCCTCCTCTATGAGGTTATCGGACCGAGACCGGACTTTGTACCCATCACACTGTTGTCGTTTAAGTTTCACAAGCTTTGCTTTTATACGCTTTATTTGTACGTAATTGTCAAATATCGTCGCGTCCGATTTATATAACTCTCGTAAGCAAGAGAAGTAAAATTCTGTAGTCTTTTGTTGCCAGTAATACTTTTCCCGTGAATAAGTCTGAAACATTCTCCGTATCTTTGGTTTAGCATGTTTGAGCCACCATTCCGTCACCGAGTTGTACTGTGCTGCTTTACTTTCACATGCCCTCCATGTGTCATTAAATGCACGCTGGCATTCTACATCATGGAGAATGGAGTTATTTAATTTCCACGTGCCTCTGGCCCGGTATGTGCCTTGTTTGCACATGTTTATTGTACATATATATGCTGCGTGGTCTGATAAAATTGTCGGCCAAATTTCGGAATGTAGGACGGCGGAACTAAGTTGTTCGGTAACATATATCCTGTCCAGTCGACTTGCAGAGTGGCTCGTGACGTACGTGAATCCTTGTAAACTGCCGTGCAGGTGTTCCCAGGTGTCAATTAAACGCAGATCATTGACAATACGTTTCAGTTCCATCGATGTGTTAAAATTGGGCGTCTGGTCTTTACGGTGCAGCACACAGTTAAAGTCACCTGCAAGTATTAGGTGATCATAATTCCTTCCAAAAAGCTGCACAATGTCACTGGTAAAGAAATCTGCCCTGCCCCGCCGATTGCTACTGCCGGATGGCGCATACACATTAATTATGCGAGTACGGTGAACCGTGACTGCAATTCCCCTGCTATTCGGTAATTTTTCCACATCAGTCATTATGATGCCTTCTTTTGCCAAAACAGCTGTTCCGAGATCCGCTCCACTTCCCGGATTGGTGATAGCCGTATATCCGGCAAGTCGTTCAAGTTCTATGGCAGTCACTTCTTGAAGCAAGATGATATCAATGTCGGCAGCACGTAAGAGATCCTGTAACATGGACAGTCGCAACCCTGACCGGATCTTATTGATGTTGAGAGTGGCTATTTTATAAGCTTGCGACTGATTCATGGGTTTAAGGTTTTTCAGCAGTTAAGTTGTCCTCTTAGGCTGGCTGGGAATAGAAGGCGGTTGGGCTTCAGTCGAGGTGACCATCGTGCCAACTTTTGTTGTTGTAGTCTGCTCCGTCGAGATGGTAGAGGGTTCCGTTCCCAATTTCTGGACCGCGGCTGTGTCTGCGTTCGCCTCTGTTTCTTCCATTTCCTCTGCCCAGGATTTGGAACATGTTGACTGAAGCAAAACCTCTGCTTGTCTTATTTCTGCAGATGGGGTCAGCGCTAGTTGTGAAACCAGGATAGACTCTGTGCCACCATTCGAACCTTGATGTGAAATCGATTCAGAAGAGGCAGTCATCTCGACATCCATTCCTGCCGAGACCGGTTGACTTACATCAGCACTCACAGAATTTTCATGGCGGATCTTACTTATAATCTTCTTTGCTTTTTCCCGCAGTAACGGGGCGACTTGATTGGCACCCTGGTGGGCTCGTCTCCGTTTCTTAGTCTTCTTTATCGTGGACGAACCCTTTGATGACTCCGAGCCATCAGTATCAGAAGTCCGTTGTTCCATCGACTCGTTCTCTTCAATAGATTCAAGATCCATCGACTCCCGTACTTCATTAGGCCCAGGTATAGGGAGAGCTTCAGTCAAACCTGTTTGTTCGCGGTCTGGTTCACTCGGTCCTGCATCATCGCTCATTTCCATGTGTGTGTCTGAGTAAATCTCGGCACTTGAAAGGACATCAACGTTTGAACTTGCAGGTACGCGTTCGGTGACTGTCTGCGCAGCATCAGGTTTATCATTGCCGTCTGACGGCGGTACATCTGAAGGTGGGGTCGCGGCTTGCACTGTAGTTAGCGCCGACGAGTAAGTCAGGGGCAGCGCCGTGGTCACGGAGGGACGCGCGGCCTCCCCGGCTGGTATCTGCGCCACGCGGCGTTGTAAACACTGCGCTCTGACGTGGCCAGTTGCGCCGCAGCCAGCGCAAGTCCTCGGCTGTCCATCGTACATAACAATTCCACGGTGTCCGCCTACAGTTATGTAAGAGGGGATATGCTTTGTTAGGTCGATCTTAACCTGTCGCACACCGCTTAACACAGGGAATTTATGGCTCGGAGAGAACTTCTCCGCAAAATTTTTCAACACCCTGCCATACGGCGCAAGGACCGCATTAATTTGTTCCGCTGTTGTTTCAAAGGGCAGCTCAAAGACGCGCACCGTCCGAATGCCAAGTCCTGCATGTGTGACAGTCACCTCACCGACAGCACCGTCCCTGTATTTAAATTTCAAAGCCCCTCCACTGCTTGCGACAACTCGATCACATACGTCGGAGTTGATAACTTTAAGGTAAACAACACTAGTGACGATAGAAAAGTTAATCCCAATTACTTCATCGGCAGATACCTTAGCGGTTTCTTCTAACCAATTTTCTACTTCGAAAGAGCTCGGTCTAGGGTGAGTCGTGTCAAAGGTAAACTTCAGGGTATCTATTCTCTTCGTCTGATTCATGGTTTCATGGTTTTCTCTACAGTTAGGACGACGCTGTATGCACGCGACTTACCGCGCAGACGTAAACAAACTCGCCACGGCGCGCCGCTCTGCCGGAGGTCCGCACACCGCCGTAGCCGCGACGAGACAAAAGAAGAATTGGAGGTCCTCCCTAAACGACAGGCAAGGGACAATCTAAGATACGAGCTATCGAGATTTGGAGGCCCCAGCTGAACGAGATACCAAGCGCGCCCCCCCCTCTCCTCCTCCATAAAAAATGAATAAAAATAAAATCCTTGCTTCCGAGGTATTTGGAGCCCCCCCCCCCCCTCCCACCAAAACCGGAGGCCCGGTGGGGTCCGCCCCCTCCGCCCCCCTCCCCCCTAGACCACTACTGCTGTCACCACAGAGTTTTCTCCACATAGATCTTGTTAACGCACTACATACCTCCTCTCCACTAGCGGCGAAATTGTCATCTCCTTCTTGCAGCTGGTTTCTGAAAAACAAAGCTTTTTCTTGCAATATTGGGACAGAAATCGGTGCACCCTTCTGTCTCTGTTGGGTAAATCGCATAAACAATGCCTCACTTGTTTTTTTCGAAATCTGACTTCTGTATACTTTTTCGACTGATAGATTGGTGAGAGAATTTCTGTGGAGAAAAACTGTTCAAATTTCAATCGATTTCTTCACCGTATGGCATTCCTGTGGCACCTTCATATTTGATTGCTGCTAATATACGTTCACATTTGGCTGTGCCGCGACAATAGCACTTTTCATTGCGGTAGAAAACGCAGCGGCTCCATTAGATGTGGTTTGGACGGTTGGCTGCCCCAGCCTCCCCGCGGCCACCTGGGTGCGCCACTGTGCGCACAGTAGCGACCGTGGCGCCGCTGCGGTCCTCGCGGCCGACCGCGGTATTAATTTCTGAGCGGCTGCCCAGCTCGTAACGAGGCGCTCATCCGCGACGCGACCGCCACCTGCGCCCAACCCCCACCGCAACGGGGTGGTTTCCTCACGGCCGGACCCAGTTGTACGAATTAAAGCTCCCAAAAGCCTAGAACAAACTGTCTGAGCTATAAGGTTACCACCATAGGGCACAGAGCAGTAATAATAGTACCATGTTCTACCCTTTAGGTAGTTCTCTAATCCCTTCTCCATATCAGACGTACTCCTCTATACTTTCACCACCACCATTTTGCTCAATTGTATTGCAGTTTGGGATGCGGCTGGTCGAATTGGGCTTTAAAGTCTCCACCAACAGCCGTAAATTAATAGTTTTATTCACGCAACCGGTTTAGATAGCAATCAAGGACGTAGCCAAAGGGGGTCTTGGGGGTCCGGACCCCCACCCCCTATCACCTAAACGATAAAATACTTCTCAAACTTGTGCTAAGGACAACATACACATATCCATGCTCGATGGCGGACTCGAACCTCCAAACGAACTAAATAAAATAAGACACGACCTAGCTACCGTGTAGTGAAACTGAATGATATTGTTATCAGTCATACGCCGAAAAAGGGATACGCAATATCGACATAGCCATCTATAGATTTTAATTATCGATACATCGATAACAGCATCGGCTATTGCCCAACCGCGGCGGAGCGGCCGAGCGCATTGAGGCGCTATGCTACGATTCGCGAGGCTTTGAAGTTCGTGCTGTCTTTAGTATAAGGTTGTTCATAAATAGTTTGTAAGTTTAGGGACTGATGATCCCGCAGTTAAGTCCCTTGAGCTTAACAAATATTTGAACATTTTATTGCCCAGTCCTCCTTTAGCCGTTGTCCATTGTTGGCATTGCTCCATTACTGCTACGTTAAGCACTACATTGGAATGCTGCCATTGCCGTTTATTTCTTTTCTGTTGTTAAGATAAATTTCCAATTATGAATAAGTTCATATGCAGCGGTGAGTAGCCGAGCGGTCTAAAGCGTCTCGCTGCGGAGCGCGCGGTTGCTCGCCGTGGAGGTTCGAGTCCTCCCTGGGGCATGGGTGTGTGTGTTTGTCCTTAGGTTAGTTTACGCGTAACATTTCGCCAGTGCGGGCGGTATTTGCTTCGTGATACATTACTCGTGTTAAAATGAACCGTTTACTAATTGCAGAAAAGGTTGATATTGTATTTACGTATGGCTATTGTGATCAAAGTGTCCAACGTATCTTGGAAGACGTCATCCAAGTGTCCGAACCTTTCGTCGAATAGTTACGTTATTTAAAGAGGCAGGAAGTGTTCAGCCACAAGTGAAACGACAACCACGACCTGCAACAAATGATGATGTCCAAGTAAGTGTTTTAGCTGCAGTTGCGGCTTATCCGCACATCAGTAGCAGACAAATTAAGCGAGAATCGGGGATCTCAAAAACGTCGGTGTTGAGAATTCTACACCAACGTAAATTTCATCCGTACTATTTTTCTATACACCAGGATTTTCATGGCGAAGACTTTGAACGTCGTGTACAGTTTTAACCACTGGGACGAAAACACATCATTTTACGCGTTCTGTTTAGTGACGAAGCATAATTCACAAATAGAGGTAACGAAAAACGGCATAATATGCACTATTGGACAACGGAAAATCCACGATTTCTGCGACCTTGGCGGGTTAATGTATGGTGCGGCATTGTGGGAGGAAGGATAATTGGTCCCTATTTTATCGATGGCTGTCTAAATGGTGCAATGTATGCTGATTTCTTTCGTAATGTTTTACCAACTTTACTACAAGATGTTACACTGCATAACAGAATAGCGATGTACTTTCAACATGATGGATCTCCGGCACATGGCTCGCGTGCAGTTGAAGCTGTCTTAAATGGAATATTTAATGACAGGTGGATTGGTCGTAGAAGCACCATACCGTGGCCCGCACGTTCACCGGATCTTACATCCCCGGATTTCTTTCTGTGGGGAAAAATTGAAGGATATTTGTTATCACGATTCACCGACAACGCCTGAAAACATGAGTCAGCGCTTTGTAAATGCATGTCAGAACATTACTGAAGGCGAACTACTCGGTGTTGAGAGGAATTTCGGTACGTTTATTGCCAAATTCATTGAAGTTGAAGGACATCGTTTTGAGCATTTTTCGAAGTTAGTAGGTAATTACAGGTAATCCCGCACTAACGGCATGCTTTCTCATAACGTATGATAATTCCACAAAAGTACATTTATACCATTGGAACAAAGGAAATAAAGTTCTAAGGTACCTACGTCCTGTGTTTTAATTTAAAAAACCTACCTGTTAGCCACTGTTCGTCTAAAATTGTGAGCAGCATGTTTGTGAATATTACAGCGCTATCTATCACAAAGAAACAAAAGTTTCCAAATAATTATATTTATTTACGTAATAGACGCATATGTAATAAAAATGGGGGTACCTATTGGTAAAAAAATGCAATTGATATCCGTTTGAATTGGTGCAGCGCCATCTAGCGGGCCAAACCATAGCGCCATATGTTTTCCCACTTCAAGCTAGAAAAGTTTTGTTCTTTGTAGTTTTTTCTTTGATGCTTATTTCCTGAGATATTTCGCCCGGTCAGCATCAATGGATCACCCTGTATAGTTCCAGAGAATAATGCCAATATGCGAAATGATGGAAAACAAGGTTCTCATAAATGTCAGTGCACGATTAGTTTCAAGTATTTATTTAAAACAGTAAATAACCGAATATTTCATTAAAACCAAAACTAAATTAAGCATAAACATCCATATTTTCAAAACAAGCATAAAAGAAAAATGTGGAATTTGGTCCCCTTAATATCGATGTTTCGACATCATTATATAAATACGCTAACACGAAAATTGTGGTACAGATTACTAATTTATTCGTACAAGAAGGCCAATGAAACTTACTTAATTCGAATGATTGTTTGTCGAAAATTACGCGAATATAAATCATTTGTGTGCATTTAGCCATTAAAAGTGGTAAAAGGAAATAATTTTTTTCCTATTACAGCTTGGATAAAGTTCTATATTCTCCAACAATCAGCTCACTGATTGGCTATTCGTTTCGACCAGAGACGCTGTAATGCAGCGCATCTGCAGTATTAAAATAACATATTAAAATAAGTGAATATCGAAGCATTGAGTGCTCCCAACTACTTTCTTGTGCCGTTCAAATGCTTCATTTTTGCAGTGATTAAGAGTGGTTTAAAGGAAATGGATGTTTTCATATGAATGCCTATATAAAGGATGATGCGCCGGGAGAGGCCTCTAGCGGTGCTCGGGTGGAACTACGACGTCGAGAATGCCGATATCAATGATGATGCACCGGGTGAGGCATGTAGCGGTGCACGGGAGGAACTACGAAGTCGACATGTTGTCAGCTCTGGAATTCTGAATATCGCAGTATCGAAATAACATTATTTCTTGGCGTTGTATAAATATACGAACACCGAAATTGTAGTTCCATTTCAAATATTAGGCTAATGCAAGCTGTATAATTCGAAAATGGCATGAAAAGTATATACTTCAGTTTTTATTTGTTGTTATTGTGTCAGGCATTTTCCTTAACACGTAAACGATATCGTTTCATACCTCGGAGTGTCGGTTAAATTTTAAAAAATATCCTAGCGGCCTCCTATGATAATTTTGGCAACAGTTGACGAATAGTGAGAATCATGTGAGTCTTCATTTTAGCCAATCGCTTGACAACGCTGATGTTTTCTCATGAAATCTTCGCTTTACGAGGGCAATTATTTTTACTGAGCGGACGAGGGTACATACGAGAACCTGTCAACCATAAAGCAGCAACAGCATTATTTGTTTACTTCATGGTCTAAATCAAAAATGTTTCAAATGTTTGCACAGCTTATGGGACTTAACTACGGGGTCATCAGTCCCTAAACTTACAAACTACTTATCAACTAGCTAACACTAAGGACGGCACAAACATCCATGCCTGAAGGGGGATTCGAACCTCCGACCGTAGTGGCCGTGCAGACCGTGACTCGCGCGCCTCAGTCCCCTCGGCCACCGCGGCCGGCACTTCATGGTCTGTACGATACACTAATCGAGTAATTCTATGTGGTTCGAAGAAATGGGCAAAGATTTTGTATCGTGTTGTTGAAGTTGCCAACATAATCACGCGAGGCCGCTGACATGATATGTAAAATTTTACCCCCAGTGCCGCGGTGGAGTAGCCTAGCGGTCTAAAAAGTCTCGCTGCGGAGCGCGCGGTTGCTTGCCGACGTTCGAGTCCTCGCTGGGGCATGCGTGTGTGTGGGTTGTTCTTAGGTTAGTTTACATAGGTTTAAGTAGTTTGTTAGCTACGGACTGATGACCACGCTGTTTGGTCCGATAGATTTACAAACATTTGTACATTTTTACCCCCTGTGACCATTGTAAACACAATTGTGTCCCAATGAAGTTAATTCCAGAAATATCTACCCCTTATCCCTCCCCGCAAAATTCTGTTAAGTTAAACTTCGCCACAATGCTACCCTCAAGACAAATGCTTTCAGAAAGGACTTCCTAAATTAATAAATTTCTCTTCTTCAGACATGCTTTTATAGCCAAAGCCATTCTGCATTTTATATCGTTCTGCGACTAAGTAACAATAGTCTAAGAACAAGTGATCAAACAAAGCGATGGAAGAACACAGTTTCCCTGCCGTTTATCGGAAAAGTAACTGATCAAATTGGTCAATTTTCGACCAATGCTTTATTAACTGTCCTCACATCCAGCTAGATGGGACAGTAGCGAGGAGAGGCCTGACTAGGGCCCCCTTGGCCCCCCTGCGGCAGCCGCTGGAGGTGCGAGGCGGCCTCTGGAGGGGCGCCGTGAAATTAATATCAATTAGGCGGCGCCTTTGGCCGCTTAGGCTGCGGCCGACCGCCAACAGCCTGCAGGCATCTCATTAAGAGCGCCCACCCGACGCCCGCCGTGCCGCCAGTTCTCAGGGCAGGGCAAGCGGCGGGGAAGCCCACCTGCCGACAGCCGTAATTGGCTTCGCGCCCCCGTTTCGTGAACACTAAGCGTGGATATTCAAACATTAAGGCAGTTGTCACAAAATGAGTACAATAAAAATTTTGAATAGAATTACCACACACATTACTCCCTGAAAGCTAAACTTAAGAAGTATAAAAAGTCCAGAGTGCCGGTATGTTGAAATGGAATCGCAAAGGTGTCGACACGTGTTTATTTAAACACAACAGTTTCACATCAATTGAGATGCATCATCAGGTACATCTATGAATAGCAAAATACAAACTGAAGTAAACTGCTGGCCATTAAAACTGCTACACAAGAAGAAATGCAGATGATAAACGGGTATTATTGGACAAATATACTAGAAATGACATGTCAGTACATTTTTACGCTAGTCGGGTGCATAGATCCTGAGAAATCAGTACCCAGAACAACCACCTCTGGCCGTAATAACGGCCTTGATACGCCTGGCATTGAGTCAAACAGAGCTTAGATGACCTGTACACGTACGATGCCTATGCAGCTTCAACACGATAGCACAATCCATCAAGAGTAGTGACTGGCGTATTGTGACGAGCCAATTGCTCGGGCACCATAGACCAGACGTTTTCAATTGGGGAAACTACAGCCGTTACCTTTCCCGAGGACATGCAGCTCTACTGTATGAACATATGATGATGGCATCCTCTCGGGTAAAATATTCCGGAGGTAAAATAGTCCCCCATTCGGATCTCCGGGCGGGGACTACTCAGGAGGATGTGATCATCAGGACAGACAATACTGGCATTCTACGGGTCGGAGCGTGGAATGTTAGATCCCTTAATCGGGTAGGAAAATTAGAAAATTTAAAAAGGGAAATGGATAGGTTGAAGTTAGATATAGTGGGGATTAGTGAAGTTCGGTGGCAGGATGAACAGGATTTCTGGTCAGGTGAGTACAGGATTATAAATACAAAATCAATTGGGGGTATCACAAGAGTAGGATTGATAATGAATAAGAAAATAGGAATGCGGGTAACCTACTATGACCAGCACAGCGATCGCATTATCGTTGTCAAGATAGATACGAAGCCAACACCGACAACAGTAGTACAGGTTTATATGCCAACTAGTTCTGCCGATGATGAGGAGATCGAAGAAATATATGAGGAGCTAAAGGAAATTATTCAGACAATTAAGGGAGAGGAAAACGTAATTGTTATGGGAGACTGGAATTCGGTAGTAGGACAAGGAAGGGAAGGGAGGATAGTAGGTGAATATGGTATGGCCAAAAGGAATGAAAGAGGAAGCCGCCTGGTAGAATTTTGCACAGAACATAATTTTGTTATAACAAACACCTGGTTTAAGAATCACAAAAGAAGGTTGTATACGTGGAAGAGACCAGGAGACACCGGGAGATACCAGATAGATTTTATAATGGTAAGACATAGATTTCGGAACCAGGTTTTAAACTGTAAGACTTACCCAGGGGCAGATATAAACTCTGACCATAACTTGTTGGTTATTAACTGTAGGCTGAAACTGAAGAAACTACAAAAATGTAGGAAAATAAGGAGATGGGACCTGGATAAATTGAAGGAACCTGAAGTCCTTAAGAATTTCAGAGGGAGCTTTAGGCAACAATTGACAGAAACGGGGGAAAATAAAACAGTAGAGGAGGAATGGGTAGCATTGAGAGACGAAATAGTGAAGGCAGCAGAGGACAAAATAGGTAGGAAGGCAAGACCTACAAAAATTCCTTGGATATCACAGGAGATACTAAATTTAATCGATGAAAGGAGAAAATATAAAAATGCAGTAAATGAAACAGGTAAAATGGAGTACAGACGACTAAGAAATGAGATTGACAGGAAGTGCAAAATGGCTAAGCAGGAGTGGCTAGAAGCCAAATGCAAGGATGTAGAAAAATGTATAAATAGGGGAAAAATAGATACAGCCTACAGGAAAATAAAAGAAACATTTGGAGATAAGAAAAACAGCTCTATGAATATCAAGGACACTGATGGAAAACCAGTTCTCAGCAAAGAAGGGAAAGCTGAAAGGTGGAAGGAGTATATAGAGGGGCTCTACAAAGTAAATGAACTACGAGACAATATTGTAGGAAGGGAAGAGGATGTAGATGAAGATGAAATAGGAGATACTGTACTGAGAGAAGAATTTGACAGAGCCCTGAAAGACCTAAGTTGAAACAAGGCCCCTGGAGTAGATGATATTCCCTCAGAGCTACTGAAGTCTCTGGGAGAACCAGCCATGACAAAATTGTTTCACCTGGTGTGTAAGATGTATGAGACAGGTGAAATACCCTCAGACTTTAAGAAAAATGTTATAATCCCCATCCCTAAGAAAGCAGGTGCAGACAGGTGTGAAAACTACAGAACCATCAGTTTAATAAGTCATGGTTGCAAAATATTAACGCGAATTATATACAGAAGGATGGAGAAGCTGGTAGAAGCCGACCTCGGGGAAGATCAGTTTGGGTTCAGGAGAAATGTAGGAACACGGGAGGCAATACTCACTTTACGGCTTATCCTAGAAGATAGATTAAGAAAAGGCAAACCTACATTTCTAGCTTTTGTAGATTTGGAGAAGGCTTTTGACAATGTTGATTGGAATAAACTCTTTCAAGTTCTGAAGCAAGCAGGAGTAAAATATAGGGAGCGTAAGGTTATTTACAACTTGTACAAAAACCAGACAGCGGTTGTCAGAGTTGAAGGGCATGAAAGGGATGCAGTGGTTGGAAAGGGAGTAAGACAGGGTTGTAGTCTTTCTCCATTGTTGTTCAATTTCTACATTGCGCAAGCTATAAAGGAAAGCAAGGAGAAATTTGGTGAAGGAATTAAAGTTCAGGGGGAAGAATTAAAAACATTGCGTTTTGCCGACGACATAGTAATTCTGTCAGATACAGCAAAGGACCTGGAAGAGCAATTGAACGGAATGGACAGTGTGCTGAAAGGTGCATATAAGATGAACATTAACAAGAGCAAAACTAGGGTAATGGAGTGCAGTGTAAGAAAATCTGGCGATGCTGAAGGAATTAGATTGGGAAACGAAGCAATAACGGAGGTAGATGAGTTTTGTTACTTGGGCAGTAAAATAACAAATGATGGTCGCAGTACAGAGGATATAAGATGCATAATGGCAATGGGTAGAAAAGCGTTCTTGAAAAAGAGAAATTTGTTAACATCGAATATTGATTTAAGCCTAAAGAAGTCCTTTCTGAAGGCATTTGTATGGAGTGTTGCCTTGTATGGGAGTGAGACATGGACGATAAACAGTGCGGACAGGAAGAGGATTGAGGCTTTTGAAATATGGTGCTACAGAAGAATGCTGAAGATTAGGTGGGTGGATCGCGTAACTAATGAGGAGGTACTGAACAGAATTGGGGAGAAAAGGAATTTCTGGCATACGTTGACTAAAAGAAGGGATAGATTGGTAGGACACATTCTTAGACATCAAGGAATTGTGAATTTAGCGTTGGAGGGAAGTGTTTGGGGTAAAAATCGCAGGGGAAGACCAAGAGATGGATACAGTAAGCAGATTCAGACAGATGTAGGTTGTCGCTCTTATGTGCAGATGAAGAGGCTTGCACAGGATAGGGTATTGTGGAGAGCTGCATCAAACCAGTCTCCGGACTGAAGACCACAACAACAACAACGAGAGATCTGGAGAATGTGATGGCCATGGCAGCAGTCGAACATTTTCCGTGTCGAGAAAGCCCCGTACAGGACCTGCAACATGCGGAAGCGATTCTCAGGGCATCGAATGAGGCGTAGAGCCACGGTTAGTAACACATCTGGAATGTAACGGCCACTGTTCGAAGTGCCGTCGATGCGAACAAGAGGTGACCGATACGTGTAACCAATGGCACTCCATCACCCCGGGTGATACGCCAGTTTAGCGATGACGAATACACGCTTCCAATGTGCATTCACCGCGATAACGCCAAACACGGATGTGACCATCATGATGCTGTAAGCAGAACCTGGATTCATCCGAAAAAATGTCGTTTTGCCATTCGTGCACCCAGGTTCGTCGTTGCGTACACCATCGCAGGCGCTCCTGTCTGTGATGTAGCTTCTAGGGTAACCGCAGCCGTGGTCTCCGAACTGATAGTCTACGCTGCTGCAAACATCGTCGAACTGTTCGTGCAGACGGTTGTTGTCTTGCAAACGTCCCCATCTGTTGACTCAGGGATCGAGACGTGGCTGCACTATCCATTACTGCCATGCGGATAACATGCCTGTCATCTCGACTGCTAGTGATACGAGGCCGTTGGGATCCATCACGGCGTTCCGTATTGCCCTTCTGAACGCACCGATACCATATTCATTGGATCGCGACCAACGCGAACAGCAAGGTTACGATACGATAAACCGCAATCGCGATAGGCTACAATCCGACCTTTATCAAAGTCGGAAATGTAATGGTACGCATTTCTCCTCCTTACACGAGGCATCACAACAACGTTTCACGAGGCAACGCCGATCAACTGCTGTTTTGTGTATAAGAAATCGGTTGGAAACTATCCTCGTGTCAGCACGTGTCGCCACCGGCCCCAACCATGTGTGAATACTCTGAAAAGCTGATTATTTGAATATCAGAGCGTCTTCTTCCTGTCGGTTAAATTTCACTTCAGTGGCACGTCATCTGCTTAGTGTAGCAATGGCGAGGAGTGTGCTAACCAGAATATTCAAAGATCGAAAAGTACAAGTGTTGTTGTGGTCTTCAGTCCGGAGACTGGTTTAATGCAGTTCTCCAACCGAATCTACCCTGAGCAAACTTCTTCATCTCCTCATAAGAACGGCAACATACATCCATTTGAATTTGCTTACTATATTAATCTCTTGGTCTCCCTCTGCGATTTTTACCCCACACACTTCTCTCCAAGGCTAATTTCACAATTCCTTGATGTCTAAGAATGTGTCCTACTAATCTATCCCTTCTTTTAGTCAAAGTATGCCAGAAATTCCTTTTCTCCCAAATTCTGTTCAGTACTTCCTCATTAGTTACACGATCCACCCACCTAATCTTCAGAATTCTTCTGTAACACCACATTTCGAAAGCCTCTATCCTCTTCCTGTCCGCACTATTTATCGTCCATATTTCACTCCCATACAAAGCTACTCTCCACAAAAACGCCTTCAGAAAGGACTTCCTTATGCTGTTATTAATATTCGATGTTAACAAATTTCTCTTTTTCAAAAAAAAGGCTTTTCTCCCCATTGCCTTTTTGCATTTTATATCCTCTGTACTGCGACCATCATTTGTTATTTTACAGCTCAAGTAACAAAACTCGTCTACCTCCTTTATAGTTTCGTTACCTAACCTAATTCCATCAGCATCTCCTTGTTTTTCTAAGACTGCACTCCATTACCCTTGTTTTGCTCTTGTTAATGTTCATCTTATATGCTCCTTTCAATTCTCCGTTCAATTGCTCCCCCAGGTTCTTTGTTGTCTATGACAGAATTACAATGTCATCGGCAAAACGCAATGTTTTTATTTCTTCACCCTGAACTTTAATTCCTAATCCAAATTTCTCCTTGCTTTCCTTTATAGCTTGCTAAATGTACAAACTGAACAACATTGGAGAAAGGCTACAACCCTATCTTACACCCTTCCCAACCTCTGCATCTCTTTCATACCCTTCAACTCTGATAACTGCTATGAGTACGAAGTCTTTCGCGACGTAGTTCTTGCGTAAAATACTCTCGGTGTTCTTGCCGCGTCAAATATGGGTAGGAGCCCAAGCTTTCGACTATATCCTCCATAGTCGTCGTCAGGGGTAAAACTGACTGCCGTGAACTGGAGGCGTCCGTTTATATAACCAAGAGACGGCTTCTCATTGGCTAGCTTACGTCATAGCGGTAATGGCGCGTACTCGTATGGTGCCATCTGACCACCTAGAATTTTCTAGCGCACTCTATTCCGCGTTGTTAGCAGCGCCATCTCTCGCAGCAGGCGGTAATCTGCGGGAAGTGCTAAAGGTTCTGGGAGCCAACCTCTGTTCCTTCTCCTTCTCCAGAGCTCGCTTCCATGCATTGCTGAGTGCATATCCGGAGTCTCTATTGATATTATTATCACATAATCTAATTTCAATCGCTCCCTGATGACAGAATCCCAGTAGTCGGAAGCGTGAGCCAGTACTCTCGTTTCTTCAAACAAAATCCGGTGTTTATTTAACAGGCTGTGCTCAACCACCGCAGATTTTGCCTGTATTTCAGGTGACGCTGATGTTCAACGCAGCGTTCAGAAACAGTTCTTATTGATTGCCTCACGTAATTTTTGCCACACTCGCACGGAATGCTGTATATTCCCGGCACTCTCAGACCGAGGTTGTCTTTGATGGGTGGCATCATTTCTTTCATCTTCTTGGGAGGACGAAAGGTAGGTTGGATCCCCTGCCTATTTAGGACTCTTCCGATTTTACTACTTGTTGCTCCGCAGAATGGAAGCCGCGCGATGTGTTGGTAGTCTTGATTTATTGAAATAGCATCCTGTCTAGGTTTCCTCGACAGTGTGGACCTAATATCACGGGAGGAATATCCATTCTTTCTGAAGACCTTCTTCAGGTAGTTGATCTCAGAGTCGAGGTGGTTTTCGTCTGAAATAATCCTTACTCTGTGTACCAAGGTGTTCAGCATAGCTTTCTTCTGAGTGGGATGATGAAAGCTACGGGCATTCAGATACAAGTCTGTATGCGTAGGCTTTCTGTACACAGAGTGTCCAAGTCGTCCATCTGATTTCCGTTCAACCAACGCGTCTAAGAAAGGTAGCTTCCCGTCCTTCTCTACTTCCACTGTAAATCTTATGTTGGGGTATATTCCATTCAAATGATCCACGAACTGCTGCAGTGCCTCATTCCCGTGTGGCCATATTAAAAAAGTATCGTCAACATACCTATAGAAGCAAGATGGACGAAAGGGAGCACTGTTCAGCGCTCGTTCTTCAAAATCCTCCATGAAGAAGTTCGCAATGGCACAGGACACAACGCACGACGTCCGTCAACTGGAGAAGATGCGCCTAAAACAGTCACAGCTGCTGAGTAATCTGGCTTTTCTACAACGCTGCCGTGACAAGGAGGTAGTACCAAAGTTTGCAGTTGTGAAGCATCACATCGGAACTGCTGCAGTGAACAGAATATTACGGAAGACAAGCCATGCAATCGACAAGGAAAGAGTACGTCACACCAGGTATGAACTTGATGCCAACGCTCGTACCTTATACAGCTGCCATTTACTTCTGTCTGCTGTTCTGTCACCTTGGGACTCGGAAATGGTCGACATGACTTTGGCTGCATATCAACGATCTAATTTAAGCAAGATAACGGAAAAACAGGCCGACAAATTTGTTCATCTCAATCGGGAACAAAGTGTTGCAGAATCCAAAATGATAACCGCACTGTCATCAATTTATCCGACAAGGAAATGGATGAAGCCACCATTTCTGTCCTCAGTAAAGGACTGAATTTTGCGCCTGCTCCTCGTAAGATACTAGTGGCCGAGATTATCAGTGGAGTGGAACAAGCGGTTCGACACCTTCCTGAAGAAGCTGCAGATGATATAAGGCTCGCCACGAGTCGGATTTTAGCAACAGCCAAACCTCCAAAGTCCAATATAAGTAGAGAGGAGAACATGGCGCTGAAATCTTTGGAGAAGGACAGCGATTTAGTTGTTTTACCTGCTGACAAGGGGAATGCTACAGTCATCCTCAATACTGTCAACTATCACGAGAAAGTGAAAGTGTTATTGGAAGACACCACATACCGGCGTCTCAAACGTGATCCCACAACAACACTTAGTAGGATGACAGGGGAGCTATTGAGGACATCTGGCCTCTCAGAAGAACTAGTGAATAATCTAAGACCTAGAGCACCCAGGCCACCCAGGTTGTATGGTTTGCCTAAGGTGCATAAGGATGGGATCCCTCTAAGACCGATTGTCAGTGCCATTGGATCACCCACTTATCGGTTGGCCAAATACTTAACAAAATTATTGTCACCAATAGTCGGCCACTGCTCTCATCATATTAACAATTCAAAAATGTTTGTTGACATCATAAAGCAGATGAGGATAGGCCAGAATGACATAATGGTGAGCCTCGATGTGGTTCCTCATTTTACGACAGTTCCAGTGGAAGACACATTAAAACTGCTGGCTGCTCACTTCTCTCCTGAAATTCTGAAGTTATTTCGGCACACTTTGACGACCACTTATTTTTTGTATGGTGGAAATTATTATGAAATGACTGACGGAACAGCCATGGGTTCGCCACTGTCACCAGCCATTGCGAACTTCTTCAAGGAGGATTTTGAAGAACGAGCGCTGAACAGTGCTCCCTTTCGTCCATCTTGCTTCTATAGGTATGTTGAAGATACTTTTTTAATATGGCCACACGGGAATGAGGCACTGCAGCAGTTCGTGGATTATTTGAATGGAATACACCCCAACATAAGATTTACAGTGGAAGTAGAGAAGGACGGGAAGCTACCTTTCTTAGACGTGTTGGTTGAACGGAAATCAGATGGACGACTTGGACACTCTGTGTACAGAAAGCCTACGCATACAGACTTGTATCTGAATGCCCGTAGCTTTCATCATCCCACTCAGAAGAAAGCTATGCTGAACACCTTGGTACACAGAGCAAGGATTATTTCAGACGAAAATCACCTCGACTCTGAGATCAACCACCTGAAGAAGGTCTTCAGAAAGAATGGATATTCCTCCCGTGATATTAGGTCCACACTGTCGAGGAAACCTAGACAGGATGCTATTTCAATAAATCAAGAGGACCAACACATCGCGTGGCTTCCATTCTGCGGTGCAACAAGTAGTAAAATCGGAAGAGTCCTAAATAGGCAGGGGATCCAACCTGTCTTTCGTCCTCCCAAGAAGATGAGAGAAATGATGCCACCCATCAAAGACAACCTCGGTCTGAGAGTGCCAGGAATATACAGCATTCCGTGCGAGTGTGGCAAAAATTACGTGGGGCAATCAATAAGAACTGTTTCTGAACGCTGCGTTGAACATCAGCGTCACCTGAAATACAGGCAAAATCTGCGGTGGTTGAGCACAGCCTGTTAAACAAACACCGGATTTTGTTTGAAGAAACGAGAGTACTGGCTCACGCTTCCAACTACTGGGATTCTGTCATCAGGGAGGCGATTGAAATTAGATTATGTGATAATAATATCAATAGAGACTCCGGATATGCACTTAGCAATGCATGGAAGCGAGCACTGGAGAAGGAGAAGGAACAGAGTTTGGCTCCCAGAACCTTCAGTACTTCCCGCAGATTACCGCCTGCTGCGAGAGATGGCGCTGCTAACAACGTGGAATAGAGTGCGCTAGAAAATTCTAGGTGGTCAGATGGCACCATACGAGTACGCGCCATTACCGCTATGACGTAAGCTAGCCAATGAGAAGCCGTCTCTTGGTTATATAAACGGACGCCTCCAGTTCACGGCAGTCAGTTTTACCCCTGACGACGACTATGGAGGATATAGTCGAAAGCTTGGGCTCCTACCCATATTTGACGCGGCAAGAACGCCGAGAGTATTTTACGTCTGATAACTGCTGTCTGTTTTTTTTACAAATTGTAAATAACCTTCCGTTCCCTATATTTTACTCCTGCTGATTTCAAAATCTGAAAGAGTGTATTCCAATCAACGTTATCAAAAGCTTTCTCCAGATCTACAAAAGCTAGAAATGTAGGTTTGCTTTTCCTTTATCTATCCTCTAAGATAAGCCTTACAGTCAGGATTGCCTTTCTAGTTCCTACATTTCTCCTGAATCCAAATTGATCTTCCCCAAGGTCGGCTTCTACCAACTCTTCCATTCTTCTGTAAATAATTCGTGTTAAATTTTGCTAGCATGACTTATTAAACTGGTGGTTCTGTAATTTTTCACACCTGTCTGCACCTGCTTTATTGTCAAATCCTTCTCTCAGTATAATATCTCCTATTTCATCTTCATCTACATCCTCTTCCCTTCCTACAATATTGTCTCTAAGTTCCTTTTCCTTATATAGTCCCTATATATATTCTTTCCCTTCTTTGCTGAGAACTGGTTTCCATCTGAGTTCTTTATATTCATACAGCTGCTTTTCTTGTCTCCAAATGTTTCTTTTATTTTCCTGGAAGCAGTATCTATTCTTCCCCTATTTATACATTCTTCCACTGACTTGCATTTGTCTTCTAGCCACTCCTGCTTAGCTATTTTACACTTTCTGTGAATCTCGTTTCTTAGTCGACTGTACTCCATTTTGCCTGTTTCATTTTCTGCATTTTTATATTTTCTCATTTCATAAATTAAATTTAGTATTTCCTGTGATATCCAAGGATTTTTGGCAGGTCTTGCCTTTCTACCTATTTTGTCATCTGCTGCCTTCACTATTTCGTTTTTAAATGCTACCCATTCTTCTTCTACTGTTTCATTTCCCCCAGTTTCTGTCAATTGTTGCGTAAAGCTACCTCTGAATTTCTCAAAAACATCAGGTTCCTTCAATTTATCCAGGTCCCATCTCCTTACTTTCCTATCTTTTTGCAGTTTTTTTCAGTTTCAGCCTACAGTTCATGACCAACAAATTATGGTCAGAGTCTATATCTGCCCCTGGGTATGTTTTACAGTTTAAAAACTGGTTCCGGAATCTATGTCTTACCATTATAAAATCTATCTGGAACCTCCCTGTGTCTCCTGGTCTCTTCCACGTTTATAACCTTCGTTCGTGATTCTTAAACCAGGTGTTTGTTATGATTAAGTTATGTTCCGTGCAAAATTCTACTAGGCTATTTCCTCTTTCATTCCTCTTGCCCGGTCCATATTCACCTACTACTTTACTTTCCCTTCCTTTTCCTACTACCAAATTCAAGTCTCCCATCGCAGTTAAGTTTTCCTCTCGCTTAATTATATGAATAATTTCCCTTACCTCCTCATACATTTCTTCGATCTCCTCAACATCGGCAGAGCTAGTGGGCATATAAACTTGTACTACTGTGGTCGGTGTTGGCTTTGTATCTATCTTGACTATGATAATGTGATCACTGCCCGTCTAATAGTAGTTTACCCGCATTCCTATTTTCTTATTCATTATCAGACCTACTCCTGTAATACCCCCAACTGATTTTGTATTTATTATCCTGTACTCGCCTGACCAGAAATTCTGTTCTTCTTTCCATCGAACTTCACTTATCCCCACTATATCTAACTTCAGCCTATCCATTTCCCTTTTTAAATTTTCTAACTTCTCTACCCGATTAAGGGATCTAACATTCCACGCTCCGATCCGTAGAATGCCAGTGTTGTCTTTCCTGATGATCACATCCTCCTGAGTAGTCCCCGCCCGGAGATCCGAATGGGGGACTATTTTACCTCCGGAATATTTTACTCGAGGGGATGCCATCATCGTATATTCATACAGTAGAGCTGCATGTCCTTGGGAAAAGTGACGGCTGTAGTTTCCCCTGGCTTTCAGCCGTTGGCAGTAGCTGTGTGGCGAAGCCACATTAGCTGATGTTACAAGGCCAGCTCAGTCAATCATCCAGACTGTTGCCCCTGTAATTAGTGAAAAAGCTACTGCTCCTCTTCAGGAACCACACGTTTGTCTGGCCTCTCCACAGATACCCCTCCGTTCTGGTTGTACCTACGGTACGGCTATTTGTATCGTTGAAGCACGCAAGCCACCCCACCCCGGCAATATCTGTGGTTCATGGGGGTGGAAAGTACCAGACATTTCAATAATTCCTTTGATTTTTTTTTTTCAAAACTTCAATTTTAATTATTTAAAGTACAATAATTAATTATTGAAATGTCTTATACTTTTTGAAAAAAATTAAATGAGCTATATAATGTCGTGATCATCAGGGGTGTACCGAGAAGTACTTACTACGATAATGATGGACAGCGTCCAGCATTCAGGAGGCCCTGATAGAACACTATCACAATTAGATGTGGTCGTCAGTCATTAAATAAATTTCACATTTCTACCCAAGTAGAAGAAACGAGGAATCTAGGTGAATCTAAAAACGAAACGATACTGTTAACAACTGATCATGAATACTATCCACGATCAACAAATGACACACATAAACTGAGAAAAAAATCATTAATGAGAGACAATTACTTTAAAAAAACCTGAATTGATCCGCTTACTGGGAACAAACGGCATCTCCAAAATGTTGAATTGCTGCAACTGCGATTAATATACAACAGGTGCATACTTAAGCTGCGCCAGGCGGCAGTTCGAGATATTCGTTACGTGTCTGATAGGAGCAATGAAAAATTACGAATCTAGCCGTTGCCCGTTAGATGGCTCTTAAACAAGGATTACTTAAGACTGGACACCGCTTGCAATGTGTACACTGCTGTTCTCGTAAAAAATTGAAAATTTTTCGACTAAGATATAGAAGTGATGTTTTTAAAATTCTATAGACATCTCTCAACCTGTACAAAGATATCAACGAGAGTTGATAACTGTTGTCGAGTTCATAATAAATTAGACACCTTCAGCAAACATTATCGTGAATGTCAATCAAAATTTGCTAAGGTATTATAATGTCTCAATTCTACCTGGTTGTTCTGGGAGGAACCAGGAGCCTGCTTAAGGTTTCCACTAATGTTCATCTCTTCCTTAATTACTTACCTTAATTATAGGTTTTGGGAAGTATTGTGTGTTGTAATTTCATTCAAAATGTTCTTAATCTGTCGCTGCCCATCCCAAAAAAATATTTACAATGAGAATATTCAAGGTGTATGAGAAGACTTGTAGATGCAGTGTTTGTAAATCAATGCTCCGAAAAATCAAACACAACATTTATTTTTGAGAGTTTATACATCGATTCTATTGGCAGCACACCAGATTTCCCAACGTTGACTATGCATAAAGTCCTTACATATACATATAATTAATTCAAATTAAGTCCCACAAAATTACAGTAAAAAATCACACAAAGGGCTTTATCTACTTAAATGGTATTGTAAACTCAGGGTAAGGAATTAGTTATTACTAGAGTTATGATTAAAAACAGTCAGGTGTATTCAGTATCATCTGATGACTTTAGTTTTAATCTGTTCAGTACCAGATATAATTAGTGTAACTGTTTAGAATGCAATTTAAATGTGCAAAATAAAGATCATATATCAGAAATATGTATTTTCAACCTCTGTCCGGTGTTTCAAAGTGTGTGGGTTGATTTCGGACACAAACTGACTTTTTTTATTCTACTTTCCTTCTGTTTGATTTTAATAACTTAACATATTTTAACTACTTCCATCATTAAAATAAGGGATAAGGCCTGAGATAAGGAATTTTATTTGTTAAAGGCTTTCCTATACGTTAATTTGCCACAACGAATATCTAGAACTGCTTTCTTTAAAATTTCCGGATTATAATTATACCGATATTGAACACCTTTTTTTTTTTTTTTTACTTTTATACGTTCTAGGTATTATCCGATCACCCTACAAAGTACACAATTTCGGAAAAACCTTCGTTACTATGAAACTTTACACAAAACTCATGACAAACTGGTACAAAACTTCTCACAGTGCCGCATCCTATTGATCTCGTTGGCAACAGACGCTACAATACTTTTCTGCCAGTCACAACAACAGAACGTTTCCGCTCTATAACAAATCGAGAACTTTCGACAATGAGACTGTCTGACTGTTTATTGTGTTGGTAAACAATCGATCCAAACGCGAGTGTGCGGGACGCGGGAATTACAGTCTCGTGCATAAAATAAGCAGCGTGGAGGTGGAAATTAGCGCTAATCCGTTGCTAAGCAGCGGGAAAGAGAAGATAAATCATGTCGTCCGAAATCACCCTGGTGTCCGAAATCATCCCGTTTGACAGTACGGGTCAGTAGTCGCAGACGGCCACCTATAGATGAATCCTGTATGCAGTTTCAAAAGAATGTCGGTTGCCGGTTTTATTCAAAAATTAAGAGGCTTAAACAGCAAATGCTAGCGTGAAGAACTGTATTAAACTAGTCTTTGGACTGAAGATCATGACAGACTGGTTCATCGTTAAAGGAGACTGCATATAAAACACTTCTGCGAGATCTTCTTGACTACTGCTGAAGTGTTTGGGATCCTCACCGGATCGTTTTCAATGGAGACGTATAAGTAATCCACAGGCGCCGTGCTAGGTTTGTGGCAAGTATCTTTCATCAATATGCGCGGGAACTCATATGAGAACCGCTGGAGGGAAGGCGACCAATTTTCCGCGAAATACTGTTGAGGAAATTTAGAGGACCGGAATCTGCAGAACGAGTCTACTGCCACCCACGTACATTTTGCGTAAATACCATAAAGATAAGAGAGAAAATAATGGCTCGTACAGAGGCATACTCACATTAGTCTTTCCCTCATTCTATTCGTGTGTGGTACAGAAAACGAAAAATCTAATAGGGATACGAGGTACACTCCGCCACTCATCTTGCAATGGATTGCGGAGTATGTCTACACATAGAGGTTGATTATTCTAAGGTAACAATACCTATGAACACTACTATGATGCTTCAAAACATTGTGAGCATAATTCATAACTTCAAGGCTCAGCACAAATTGTGACTACCAGAGAAACGTACTCCCCTACAAATTTTCCTTCTCCACATCAAATGTTTGTATACCTATTGGACCAAGCTACTAAGGCCATCAATCCCTAGATGGAAGGCTAAGAACAACACACACACCCATGCCATAGAGAGGATTCGAGCCTCCTACAGGAGCGACCGCCCAGTCCGTAACATGATGATTTACACCACGCGGCTACTCCCCCCGTGGCACTTTTCCCTCTGTGGGGTATCTGGATGGTTTTTTGTATTACTTTTATTAATTATGATTTTCTAACGTTTGGTCTGTCGTTGAACTCTAATTGTTTGTTATTGTGCGTGATGATACATACCGCTGCCTTTTCTAGAGCCTGAAAATTAATATTATGGGCAGCCAGAAAGCGATGGAGAACATACTGCTCTTAATTCTCAGTCAGCTACACCACATTTTACATCGAAATTCTAATTGAATGCTTCAAATTTCTATTAAATTTAGACGACTTGGGAACTACGATGAAATAAAACTGTTCAGGTACATCTTACACGCGAACTGCGAAATAATTAGCTTTACTCTTCCAGTTATCAAACAGATGCTCGCCTCAAGAGAGGAAAAGTTTCTCAATACTCGCCACGCGGATTTTCAAATGTGTATGGTCGGTAATGCGAAGTTAGCTGTAAAATAAATAAATAAAAATTAAACAGCAACGGTGAGTGGAGTACGTCTGCTGAACTGTTCCTGTTCTAAATTCCTGTACTTTTCCTATTTATCCAATATTCATGAAATTTGGCACAGTGTCATCTCGCTTAGTAACTAAAGTGCTGCACTACTAACCTTGTACCTTAATTCCATGAGCAACTTAATCTTCAACTATTTTTATACCCTCACAGAACAGATTACGATTTGTGTTGATAATTTGTGAATTCAATAAAATACAATCACAAAACACTTCTCCAAGCATTTCACATTAATTTAGACGTAAATCAAAAGTTTATATATTTTTGTAGCATTAATATTGGGGTTCTGAATGTTATGCACAGTTCTGCAATTATTCGTTAATGCGGCTGTTCTGTAGCTCTGACGTTATGTGGACGTGATGCACAGTTGTGGAATCGTATATAAGTATTGCAATACAGCAAGCTCACATCCCGTGATACTCAAATTACATAGGAGAGAGTAGGAAAGCTGGCTCTCCTATACAAATTGTGGCACACTGTATGGAGTCAGCGCCAAAAATGTGCTTAATCCACACAAATATTGTTTAAATTTTGTGATACCTACAGCACAAGTTCCAACCAGAGGAAGGGGCAATATTCCACGAATACCATGTATCATCACGTGGTACGTACGCACCTGTACGTCTTCTTCCACCTACATACTCAATAATCCACCATAAGGTACGGTCACGAAAGTTCCTCGTACACATCTAGTCACTTCCTTTTCCGTTCCACTCCTGAACTGAGCAAGGGAAAAACGAATGCCGCTACACCTGAGCAGCATCAGCAAACAGCCGCAGATTGCTTACTCATTCTCTCCGTCAGATAATTTATATAAACATAAAATAATAATGGTTCTGTCACACTTCACTGGGGCGATAACTGGCGAAAACTTTGATAAACTCTCGCCGTTCACGACAATTTTCTTGCTTCTATAACTTATGAAGTCTTCGAGCCACTCACATATGTGACTAACTATTCGTCGGCCGCGGTGGCCGAAGGGACTGTGGCGCGTCAGTCACGGTTGCACTGCCACTACGGTCGGGGGTTCGAATCCCCCCTCGGGCATGGATATTTGTGCTGTCCTTAGTGTTAGCTAGGTCATAAGTAGTTTGTAAGTTTTAGGACTGATGACCCCATAGTCAAGTCCCATAAGCTATACAAACATTTGAACTAACTATTCCATACGCTCGTACCGTCGTTTTCATTGCGCCACGGCGTCAAACGCTTTTCGTAATTTAACCCCTTACTGCATTATTCTTTTCTTCATCTGGAAAAAAAATGTGACACGTTAAGTACAATGTCCTGACTTCATAAAAAAAATACTTAAAAATTCTAAATCTTAAATGTGGGCGTTTGTTTTGGAATTAAGGGTTTGTGCCATATATGGGAAAGCATGCCAGTTCTAGTATAATATATTTGTCCAATGAATACCCGTTTATCAACTGCATTTCTTCTTGGTCTAGCAATTTTAATGGCCAGTAGTGTAAAATAAGAGAAATCAGATAGCGAGGTATTAGAGAATGGAACTACAGAAGAATATCATAAAAGTATTTGGATGAACTTTCTGCCATGCACTTCAATGTGACTTGCAGAGTATCTATATACATGTAGATGGTGTTAATGGAAGAAACATTAACCAGCCTTGTCACCAATTGAATACGTGTGGGATCGACAACTAATATGTGCGATTCTTGCAGATATTCGTGACCAGGTCTTGGAGAGGTGGAATTAAGAATTCCAAGACAGTATGAGCCATCTGTACGAAGTAAACGGTACCAAGATCTGTGTTGCACTGCCGCCCGATGAGGTTACAGCACATACTAATATGTTGGTTTCAGCATGGATCGACACCTGGTTCCGCTTGACCTACAGATCTATAAATGTATTTCATGTACTTCACATGGACACTTTCAATAACAAATATTGAGTGATTTGGAAAACTAAGAGGTTGTACTAATTTTTTTCCGTCACTGTATTTACCCACTACAAGACGTAGAGCTCTGCTCTCGGAATTAATATTGTCTTCCACGTCGATGATGCACATCTACATATATAGTCCGCAATCCACCGTAAGGTGCGTGGCGGAGGGTACACTGCACCACTAATTTCCTTTCCTATTTCACTCTCAAATGGAACGAGGGAAAAGATATGTCTCTATGTCTCTGTACGATCCCCAATTTCTCTTGCCTTTGTGATCTTTACGTGAAATATAAGTAGGCGGAAGGAATATTGTTCTACACTCAGCGTCAATTTCTCTAAAAGAACGTCGCCTTTCCTCCCGCGATCCCCATTATAGTTACCGGAGCATTTCCGTGATGCGAATTGGTCGAACCTACCAGTAAAGAACCTAGCTGCCTGTTTCTAAATTGTTTCCATGTCTTCCTTTAAACTGATCTGCTGCGGGTCCCAAACACTTGAGCAATACTCCCGATGTGATCGTACAAGTGTTTTATACGCTGTCTCCTTTACAGTTGAAGTACATCTTCCCAAAATTCTCCCAACAAACAGAAGTCGGCTGTCCGCCTTATTTACAACCGTCCTAACATGTTCGTTGCATTTCATATCGCTCTGCAATGTTATTAGACCTAGATATTTGAACGACGTGACTGCATCAAGAAGCTTACTACTAATGCTGTATTCGCAACATTAAGGGATTGTTTTTTCTACTCATGCGCATCAACTTACATTTTTTACATTGAAAGCTAGCTGCCATTCTTCGCAACAACTAGAAATTTTGTCTAAGTTATCCTGTATGTTATTACAGTCAATTAAACACGACACTCTCCAAAAATGTTCAAATGTTTGTTAAGCATATGGGACTTAACTGCGGGGTCATCAGTCCCTAAAATTACAAACTACTTATGAACCAACAAGAACATCCATGCCCGAGGGAGGATTCGAACCCATATAGCTAAATGTACCTTCGAAATTGTATCACAATACGACACGTAGTTCATGAGATATGAGCACATAATCAGTAACGTTCATAGAAAACCGCCCTATCATGCACCAAATTTTACTATATTACTTCCCTATTACTAATTACATTCGCAACAGATTTTACAGACATACAGCACTTCTACAAATATATACCTGAAAAATTAATGAACTTTATAACGTATAACTCAATATATATGAGATCGTGCGAATTTTATATGCCATACGTATTCTGATTGCTATCTTTCTTTCTGTGGATACTGTACGTATAATTTTGTACGTTATGCAAGACAGCATTATTTCTTATATATTCTCCGATAAATATAACATGTTTTAGACAAAAGAGATGGAGAGGGAGAAGAGTTAGGAGAAGTACTAACTCAAGGAAAAGAATAAATAAATACCCGGGCAACGGCGTTTATCATCATCATCATTAGAGACTGATTACGCCTTTCAGCGTACCTCTAATAAAACTCCTCCATTATCCCCTATTCAATGCTAACATTGATGCCTCGTCTGATGTTATGCCTTTTACTTCAAAATTATTCTGCACCGAATCTAAGTACTTTCTTCTTCGTCTACCTCGACTCCTCTTACCCTCCACTGATGAGCTCATGAGTCTCTTAGGTAACCTTGCTTCTCCCAGGCGTGTAACATGACCCCACCATCTCAGTCTGTTCACTCTAACTGCTTCATCTATTATGTTCATTCCAAGTTTTTCTTTGATTTCCTCACTATGGACACCCTCCTGCCATTGTTCCCATCTATTAGTACCTGAAGTCATTCTTGCTACTTTCATATTTGTAACCTCTACCTTATGAACAAGGTAACCTCCACCCAACTTTCACTCCCAAACAACGAAGTTGGTCGAAAGTTATAACGGTGCACCACTAACTTAGTCTTGGTAATGACCTCCTTCTAGCAGAAGAGAGTAGATCTTAGCTGAGCACTCACTGCATTAGCTTTGCTGCACCTCGATTCCAGTTCTTTCACTATGGTGGCATCCTGTGAAAAAATACATCCCAGGTACTTGAAACTGTCTACCTGTTCTAACTTTGTTCCTCCTATTTGGCACTCAATCTGTTTGAATCTCTTTCCCACAGACATTACTTTCCTTTCGGAGATGCTGATCTTCATATCATAATCCTTGCTAGTCGTTTATAAAAATAAGAAACAGTAGGTGCCCTAGAACACTTCCCTGTTGAATGACAGATATTGTCGTGGTGTAGTAGCCGAGCGGTCTAAAGCGTCTCGCTGCGGAGCGCACGGTTGCTCGCCGTGGAGGTTCGAGTCCTCCCTGGGGCATGGGTGTGTGTGTTTGTCTTTAGGTTAGTTTACCTAGGTTTAAGTAGTTTGTAAGCTACGGACTGATGACCACGCAGTTTGGTCCGATAGATTTACAAACATTTCAACATTTTTTTGAATGACAGATATTACTTCAGTCACTTCAGTTCTACTCGATAACTTGCCTTCATTTACAACGTACTGCGTCCTTTCCGACAGTAAATCACGAATGCAATAGCACAACTGTGATGCTATTCCATAAGCACACATTTGATTGTAATAGTGCGCTTATTGTCAGGAGAAGGAAACGGGACCATAGCTACTCCTTGCGAATGGAAACATAGAGAGGGAGAGAGCGAGTAGTGTGTAATGAGAGGCATCTCCTGTGTTGGCTTATTAATGCCGGAGCGGCCCCTTGCGGGGCCCGGAGCGGCGATCAGGTGGGATTTAGCGGCTGCACGCGGCCTCGCGCCCGCCTTATCTCCCAGCCCCCCCCCCCCCCCCCAGACCCCCGGGCCCCCTGCTGAGTTAGGGGCGCCGTTCGCCTCCGCCTAATGAATCTGGACCTCGCTATCTGCGCAGGCGCCGCCGCCGCCTCCTTCCCGCTACTGGCTGCCAACTCCAGCAGTGGTGCAGCAGCTCCACAAACACTTTGCGCTGCTCCGCTGTGGCGCCAAAGCAGCTTCCACTCGGGTGGGCACGCGCCGATCGTCTAGCCGCAGCTGTCGGGAAGTGTCCAAGTGCGGCACTCAACGTAGCTTAGAGCTTCCTGCAGAGAGCGTACGGGTGGTGGGTTTACACTCCTGGCCATTACAATTGCTACACCACAAAGATGACGTTCTACAGACGTGAAATTTAACCGACAGGTAGAAGATATACAAATGATTAGCTTTTCAGAGCATTCACACAAGGTTCGCGCTGGTGGCGACACCTACAAAGTCCTGACATGAGGAAAGTCTCCAACCGATTTCTTATACACAAACAGCAATTGTCGGCGTTGCGCCGGCCGCGGTGGCCGAGGGGACTGCGGCTCTTCAGTCACGGTCTGCACGGCCACTACGGTCGGGGGTTCGAATCACTCCTCGGGCATGGATATTTGTGCCGTCCTTAGTGTTAGCTAGTTCACAAGTAGTTTGTAAGTTTAGGGGCTGATGGCCCCGCCGTTAAGTGCCATAAGCTCTACAAACATTTGAACTTTTTTTTTTTTGACGGCGTTGCCTGGTAAACGTTGTTGTGATGCGCCGACTATGATAAAGGTCGGATTGTAGCCTATCGCCATTGCGGTTTATCGTATCGCGACAATGCTGCTTGCGTTGGTCGCGATCCAATGACTGTTAGCAGAATATGGAATCGGTGGGTTCAGGAGTGCAATACGGAACGCTGTACTTGATCCCAATGGCGTCGTATCACTAGCAGTGGAGATGACCGGCATCTTATCCGCAGGTCTGTAACGGATCGTACAGCCATGTCTCGATCCCTGAGACAACAGATGGAGACGTTTACAAGACAACAACCATCTACACGAACAGTTCCACGACGTTTCCAGCAGCATGCACTATCAGCTCGGCGATCATGGCTGCGGTTACCCTTGACGCTGCATCACAGACAGGAGCGCTTGCGATGGTGTACGCAAGGACGAACCTGGGTGCACGAATGGCAAAACGGCATGTTTTTGGATGGTCGCATCTGTGTATGGCGACATCGCGGTGAACGAACATTGTATTCGTCATCACCTTACTGGCGTATCACAAGCGTAATGTTATGGATGACATTGTTTACAAGTCTCGGTCACCTCTTGTATGCAACGACGGCACTTTGAACAGTGGTCGTTACATTTCAGATGTGTTACGACCCGTGACTCTACCCTTCATTCGATCCTTGTGAAACCCTACATTTCAGCAGGGAAATACACGACCGCATGTTGCAGGTACCGTACGGGCCTTTCTAGATACGGAAAATGTTCGACTGCTGCCCTGGCCAGCACATTCTCCAGATATCTCACCAATTGAAAACGTGTGGTCAATGGTGGCCGAGTAACTGGCTCTTCACAAGACGCAGTCACTACTCTTGATGAACTGTGGTATCGTGTTGGAGCTGCATGGGCATCTGTACACGCCATCCAAAGTTCTGTTTGATTCAATGCCCGGCGTATCAAGGCCTTTATCACGGCCAGAGGTGGTTGTTCTGGGTACTGATTTCTCAGGATCTATGCACCCAAACTGCGTGAAAATGTAATAACATGTCAGTACTAGCATAATATGTTTGTCCAATGAATACACGTTTATCAACTGCATTTTTTTCTTGGTGTAGCAATTTTAATGGCCAGTTGTATCGCCTATGAACCCACGTAATCTTGTTACCAGGAAACCCAGTTAAGACTAGAAGCAGGACGTCAGGCTTACATTTAACATTTAAGAAATCATTCACGTAGGAGGTCCATGCAAACATACCTGCATCTGATGATCACACTAATTCACAAATGGTGGGTATAGTAATAGGCATAGCTGGTGTTGTGAAGCAGTTGAGAGAGTTGAAAACAAACAAGTCGGCAGGTCCAGACTTGTATCATTAACATCAGTTTGCTGCAGTATTCTTGAACCTATTCTCACTTCTAACATAGTAAATTTCCTTGAGACGGAAAACACCTGTCCATGCATCAACACGGCCTAAAGAAGCATCGATCGTGCAAAACCCAGCTTGCCCTTTTCTCTCATATCTTGCGTGCTGTGGTTGAAGTACAACAGGCAGACTACATATTTTTTCGATTTTCGGAAAGCGTTTGAAACGGTACCGCACATACTCCTAGCGAAGGTACGAGCTTATGGAATAGGTAGCCAAATATGTGAGAGGCTCGAAGACTACTATTTGTACCTCATGGTTTGTTCTCCCTGATGCGGGAATACAGTATTGTGGCTAGCATTGCAGAACAAATAGGCTGTGGTATAGGATAGAGACAGCGTGGCAAATGGAGATTTGGGTGTGGCGGGAGACGTGCAGCTAAGAGTCCTCTGCAGACGGACTGCCCACTGTGCCCTCGGTGGCGGAGTGGTCGATGCGTCTGCCTAGTAAGCAAGAGATCCCGGGTTCTAATCCCGATCGGGCACAAATTTTCATTCGTCGAACCTTTCCATCTAAACCTAATACAGTGCAGCCATAACTGATCGCAAATTGTGATTTATTTCATTGGTTCTGAAATGCTTCGGCAACTCAAATGGAAGTCCATGGAGGGAAGGCGACGTTAACTTCGAGAAACGCTGTTGAAGTAATTTAGAGGGTCGGAATTTGAGCCGGACTGCAGGAAGATTCTACTGCCGCCACCCTACATTTTTCATAAAGACCACAAACATAAGATCAGACATGGATGCCTACAATCATTCGCTTTTCCCTCGTTGTAATCATAGTGTAACAGGAGAAGAAGTACGTTTGGGTACGAGAGACTAATTACGGGCTTTCCAATTCAAGTAAACGCAACAATTCCCCCCACTGGCGCCATACATTTGCTTTTATAGAACATATCAGACTACGAGTACAATCTCTCATGTTACGTCGAAATAATTACATTCAAAATTGAGAAATTAAAAACGTGGCGGACTCTTTGAATGTTATGTGTACATATTGTAAACTAAAGAAATCGTTAACATGGGAAACACGTCATGATACTGAATCTAGTAATATTTGTGTATACACTGCTTTAAGGGTAATGTATAAAATATTATATCATTTATACCAACATAATTGGTGTTTTGTGAGTCGCCGGCCGCGGTGGCCGAGGGGACTAAGGCGCTCCAGCACGGTCTGCACGGCCACTACGGTCGGGGGTTCGAATCCCCCCTCGGGCATGGATATTTGTGCCGTCTTATTTCGTAAGTAGTTCATAAGTAGTTTGTAAGTTTAGGGACTGATGACCCCGTAGTTAAGTCCCATAGAATATACAAACATTTTTTTTTTTTTTTTTTTTTTTTTTTTTTGAGTCAGTGCGTCGAAATTAATCCAGTGTACAATACGGTTAATATGCTTTTACCAAATATGTATTTGGCTGCTTTGTAAGTGTTCACGTATATTAAAATTTGAATTTTCAGCTATTTTATCTAATATTGGTACTGACCGTTCTAAAATATCCAGTAAACGTCATAAACACTTAAATTCTAATAGTTTGTGAACTTTTAAAATTCTTCCCACGTGAAATAAGTTTTTAATAATCGTTTTCACAAATTGCGAAATCATATTGACGGTTGTAAACATTTGTTTACAGAGTGAAATTTAAGTAGATAACGGATTCAAAATATGGCATCGAGTAGTTCAATAGTGGTTACCCCTTTTTATGTATTGTTAAAAATTGAAGTACTCTGGCGTCCTTTTAAGGGGTGTTTTTCATTTTTAATAGAAAAGTGCTTGTCTCTAAAGGACCTGTACTCCCAATGGTGTGAATTGTTCAGTTCAAATTCAAATGTAATATTGCGAAAAATTTAATTTTGTGATGAAATGTTAATTTTCAGTAGCCTGAAAAATGAAATATGATGTGAATCTATTTAACACTATATAATAAAGAAACCATATTCCCCACTCTCTCTATCTCTCTCTGTCTCTCACACACTCTCTCTATCTCACAGACACACACACATACACGTTTTTCTGGTCAATTTCTAGCAGATTTTGAAAGTTGGTTAGGCGGAATTCGTGTAACAGAGTTGGCAGCACTGCTCCAGACGTAGGACGCGGCTACCTGTTTGGTGGAAAGTCACGCTAAAGTCGCTCCCTCCGAGGCCATCTCGCAGCTGAATTTTCCATCGGGGATGAGGATTATGTAAAATAAATAGATCTGAAGCACTTTGCTCTCGAGGGGGCTGTTCGTTACTCGCGCTCCCGCCCTTCCGCCGCCCCCCCTCTTACTTCTCTACGAAACTTCACATCCTTTCCAAAGTATGAGAAGAGTTCTCCTGGCTCAGAGGCCGCTCGCGGACGGAAGAACTCGGCTCTCTGACTTCCGTCTGAGTGGCTCGCCGGCAACTTTTTATTGGCAAGTTGTAAACCGCAGATAACGAGCTGCATGTGCGTCGTCTGAAGTCATGCATCAGCTAGAATTTACTTCTCCTGCCGACGCATCTTCATTACCGTTGCAGTAATACAGTCTGATTTACACATTTAATGAGAAGAAGGAAGGGGGAATCGGAAGGACTTTAGCTGCACTAGGGCAATGAATTAACTGAAGTAACAGGTGAAAATGTGAGCCGGACCTAGATTCGAACCCGGGTCTCCCGACGCAAGCCAGCGGTCTACTTTATCTCTTGAACACCCGGGCTCGTCTCGCGTCCGTCTCCAATTCGAGCATCTCGAACACTACGCCAGTAGCGTCCCTATGATCAATGTCAAAGCTTGCCATTTCGGATTCTCGCAAAAGAGGGAACGTTATTACCGCATCGAGGGTGAATTAATGAACTATACGGCAACGTCGTGTTTAAGTACACATTGGCCTAAGGCGACCAACTGTTCCGGATTATGAGGGACAGTCCCACATTTGAACTCGTTGTACCGCATTGGGATAGTTTCTGAAAATGTCCCGCAAAATGGCAAAAGCGTCCCGCATTTCAGTAATTTTAAGTGTTTTGAAAACAATTTATCTTTCCGTCACAGTTGCAATATTTTAAAGTTAGTAACTAGTTTTGGACTTAATCGTCTATTTTCAAACCGTTGGCATTTTTCCAACCGTAATAATACAAAGCATGAAGCAATTGGCTGATAAAATCTTGTACATTATCCACTGTTAATACAATGCATGTCACTAATTACATAAAAAATTTTATATCGGTTAAAACAGGTGATGCATCCACAGCGTGTACTCTTTGAGGGATATAAAATTTTTATGTAATTAGTGACATGTATTGTGTTAACAGTGGATAATGTACAAGATTTTATCAGCCATTTGCTTCATGAATTGTATTATTGCGATAGGGAAAAGGCCAACGGTTTGAAAATGGACGATTAAGTCCGAAACTAGTAACTAACTCCAAAATATAGCAACTGTGACGGAAAACAACATATTACCAGTTGCTGATCCTGCACCATCCTTACGATGAATTTTCATAATTTTTAAAAGGTTTGTCTGAAAGCACAAATAGAAACTATTTGTGTACGCCACACTATGTAACACTGATTGCAAGTCAATTTCACAATGCATCATCTACGAATAAATGAAAGTCTTCTTATATATATATATATATATATATATATATATATATATAAAATCTAACTCCTTCAAAATGACAAATTCGCTAGCAGTGCAAAGTTTTTTGTTTCATCCTGGTACTGCATTTTATGACAGGATGAGTTACTAAAAAAGTCTATTTTTGCCATATTTTCTGTGCCTTAGTTTCAAAAATGTTCAAATGTTTATAAACATATCGGACCAAACTGCATGGTCATCTGTCCGTAGACACCCATGCCCCAGGAAGGACACGTACCTCCGACGGCGAGCAACCGTACGCCCCGCAGCGAGGCGCCTTAGGCCGCTCGGCTACTCCACCGCGACTGCCTTAGTTTCAGTGAGTGTAATGGAATAATTTTCGGTGCTCAAGGTGGCAAAGATGATGTGATATTATCACATTTTGTACAAACGTATTTAAATTCTGACATGCAAATAAAATATCACCATTCATATTACTTCCTTCAGGAATAAAAAGGTGGTGAAATTCTGAAAGTGCTACAATTTGAATATTGCTTGTAATGAGGCACAATTACACTCTGCATTTTTTCGAAACAACTTCTTTAATAAAGTATTTCAAATGGTTTTAAGAAGTATTTGTAATCAAATTTAATTCTTTGCTCATAGTACGTTACTTATGAAAATATGGGGAACACGATTCACTAAAAGCTGGAACAAATAAAAGTAGTACAGACAACAAACGTGATCGGAAAAACGTATCGGAGAAAGAATACGTAAACATTTGAAAATAGGAGCATGAGAAAATATTTATGAACTGTAAATAAAGATTGAAAATTAAGAATAAAATGTCACTCATGTTAGATATGTTACTTTTAAAGTAAACGCGTAGGCCTACTCTACTCACCTAAACTTCTTTCCTAGTTTCAGAATAACTGGCACAATGATTCACGTGATATTAGTCCTTCTTCACATCCTTGAAATGTCCCGCTTTGAGTTTGGAAAATGTTGGCCGCCTTGCACTAGCCTACATACAGTCACATTCCTTGCAATCCGCTTTTCAAGAAAATCTCGGTAAAATAAAAATTAGGCGTGTACTAAGCAACGTAACATTGACAGAAGGTGACATAGCGTAGTAAAATCTCTATTCTTTGGTGACATACCTACCGTAAGTAATAACTACTCTCTTCTGAGGGCAACATATGGGAGTCAAAGTAATTAAAGACACATAAAGAAGGGTGAATACATGTCAATCGCAAAATAGTATACTAAAGGAGTCGTTTTCATATAAATGTAGGCTTCCAGTTTCAACATCTCCCTACCAACATCTTGGGTCCCTCCAGCTAGATCGACACACTTCATCCTGTCGTACACGATACTTCAAGGAGCCAATATTTGTGCTAGCTTCCGTAGACTGCTGGCTACTTTGGGTATGTTCAAATGTTTGTATAGTCTATGGGACTTAACTACGGGGTCATCAGTCCCTAAACTTACAAACTACTTATGAACTACTTACGAATTAGGACGGCACAAATATCCATGCCCGAGGAGGGATTCGAACCCCCAACCGTAGTGGCCGTGCAGACCGTGACTGGAGCGCCTTAGTCCCCTCGGCCACTGCGGCCGGCACTTTGGGTATGATGGTGTATGAAAACGAGTAGCTACATATAAAATAACTGTTCTGTATCTGAAGTTATTATATGAATGTAACTTAGAAAGGCAAAATATCCACCGACTTTAAACCTCTGCATGGTATCAGCTCTAGAAAAACGTGTTTTATGCCTGGGGTCTTTTTTTGACCCCAAAGTGATTCAAGCGACTTTATGTCCGTAAAAAGTAAATATAATTTATTGAGGAACATATGCACAAAGTTGTTATTACAACTTCACAATATCTTAACGTGATTAAGTTACACAGAAAAAGGTAAAGCAGTCAACTATCCTAAGATTGGTTTGAACACCACAGTGCATTACTAGGCATGGTCCTGTTTGGAGGTGGTATGCCGTTCCCTTCCTCCGACCTTCGAACTGACTTACTCAGCCAGTTATAGGGGGACCTACAGTTTAACGTGGGTTCCGAAGCACGGTGCTACTCGGTATTTTTCACATGAGCAATACTGCCAGAGGTGAAAGAAGGAGAAAGTGACAGATAAAAATCCTAGGACATGGCGGGCATCGAACACGCGACTTTCGGATGCATAGTCTAGCACTCTACCACTGTGCAACCGAGAAGAACTAAGTTACATACAAGTTGTAATTGTTGTTGTTGTTGAGGTCTTCAGTCCGGAGACTGGTTTGATGCAGCTCTCCACAATACCCTATCCTGAGCAAGCCTCTTCATCTCCACATAAGAACGGCAACCTACATCTGTCTGAATCTGCTTACTGTATCCATCTCTTGGTCCTCCACTGCGGTTTTTACCCCACACACTTCCCTCCAACGCTAAATTCACAATTCCTTGATGTCTAAGAATATGTCCTACCAATCTATCCCTTCTTTTAGTCAACGTATGCCAGAAATTTCTTTTCTCCCCAATTCTGTTCAGTACCTCCTCATTAGTTACGCGATCCACCCACCTAATCTTCAGCATTCTTCTGTAGCACCATATTTCAAAAGCCTCAATCCTCTTTCTGTCCGCACTGTTTATCGTCCATGTCTCACTCCCATACAAGGCAACACTCCATACAAATGCCTTCAGAAAGGACTTTCTTAGGCTTAAATCAATATTCGATGTTAACAAATTTCTCTTTTTCAAGAACGCTTTTCTACCCATTGCCATTCTGCATTTTATATCCTCTTTACTGCGACCATTATTTGTTATTTTACTGCCCAAGTAACAAAACTCATCTACCTCCTTTATTGCTTCGTTACCCAATCTAATTCCTTCAGCATCATCTGATTTTCTTACACTGCACACCATTACCCTAGTTTTGCTCTTGTTAATCTTATATGCACCTTTCAGCACACTGTCCATTCCGTTTAACTGCTCTTCCAGGTCCTTTGCTGTCTCTGACAGAATTTCTATGTCGTCGGCAAAACGCAAAGTTTTTAATTCTTCGCCCTGAACTTTAATTCCTTCTCCAAATTTTTCCTTGCTTTCCCTTAGAGCTTGCTCAATGTATACATTGAATAACATTGGAGAAAGGCTACAACCCTGTCTTACTCCCTTCCCAACCACTGCATCCCTTTCATGCCCTTCAACTCTAACAACCGCTGTCTGGTTTTTGTACAAGTTGTAAATAACCTTACGCTCCATATATTTTACTCCTGCTTGCTTCAGAACTTGAAAGAGTTTATTCCAATCAACATTGTCAAAAGCCTTCTCCAAATCTCCTTCTGTATATAATTCCTGTTAATATTTTGCAACCATGACTTATTAAACTGATGGTTCTCTAGTTTTCACACCTGTCTGCATCTGCTTTCTTTGGAATGGGGATTATAACATTTTTCTTAAAGTCTGAGGATACTTCACCTGTCTCATACATCTTACACACCAGGTGAAACAATTTTGTCATGGCTGGTTCTCCCAGAGACTTCAGTAGCTCTGAGGGAATATCATCTATTCCAGGGGCCTTGTTTCGACTTAGGTTTTTAAGGGCTCTGTCAAATTCTTCTCTCAGTACAGTGTCTCCTATTTCATCTTCATCTACATTCTCTTCCCTTCCTACAATATTGTCTCGAAGTTCATTTCCTTTGTAGAGCTCCTCTATATACTCTTTCCACCTTTCAGCTTTCCCTTCTTTGTGAGAATTGGTTTTCCATCATTGTCCTTGATATTCATAGAGCTGTTTTTCTTATCTCCAAATGTTTCTTTTATTTTCCTGTAGGCTGTATCTATTTTCCCCCTATTTATACATTCTTCTACATCCTTGCATTTGCCTTCTAGCCACTCCTGATTAGCCATTTTGCACTTCCTATCAATCTCATTTCTTAGTCGTCTGTACTCCATTTTGCCCGTTTGATTTACTGCATTTTTATATTTTCTCCTTTCATCGATTAAATTTAGTATCTCCTGTGATATCCAAGGATTCTTTGTAGGCCTTGCCTTTCTACCTATTTTGTCCTCTGCTGCCTTCACTATTTCATCTCTCAATTTTACCCATTCCTCCTCAACTGTTATATTTTCCCCTGTTTCTGTCAATTGTTGCCTGAAGCTCCCTCTGAAATTCTTAAGAACTTCAGGTTCCTTCAATTTATCCAGGTCCAATCTACTTATTTTCCTACCTTTTTGTAGTTTCTTCAGTTTCAGCCTACAGTTCATAACCAACAAGTTATGGTCAGAGTTTATATCCCACATTAAAACAGATTATTTATAGTGAAATCAGCCTTGGTATCTAAAAAGACCCCAGGCATCATGCGAGGGATAACACAAATGCAATAACATTCATTCCAAGGGACGGATGACCTAGCTGTTTAGTCCCCTCAAAACTAACAACAATAACAAAAACTCATTCCAAAGAAAGCAGGTGCATACATGTGTGAAACTTAAAGAACTATCAGTTTAATAAGTTTTAACCCCTATTATTTACAGCAGGATGGAAAGGCTGATAGATGCTCACCTCGGGGAAGATCAGTTCGGATTCAGAACAAATGCAGGAACACGGGAGACAATACTCACCTTACGACTTATATTCTAAGATAGAGTAAGAAAAGACAATCCTACATTTCTAGCTTATGTAGATTTGGATAAGACTTTTGACAATGTTGACTGGAATACAATCTTTCAAATTCTGAAGACATCAGAGGTAATGTATAGGGAAAGGAATGTTATTTACAACTTGTACATTTACCAACCAGTTGAAGGGTATGAAAGGGATGCAGTGGTTGAGAAGAGATTAAGAAGGTATGTAACCTTTCTCCAATGGTATTCAAATTGTTCATTGAGCAAGCTGTGAAGGAGAAGCAAAGAGGAATTTGTAGAAGGAATTAGAGTTTAGGGTGAAAAAAATATTCGTTTTTCTGCTGACTGTAATTCTGTCGGAGACACCAAAGAACCAGGAAGAGCAATTGAACGAAATGGACAGTGTGATAGAAATGGTGTATAAGTTGACATTAACAAGAGCAAAACAAGGGTAATAGAATGCAGCCTTAGAAAATCAAGAGATTCTGAAGGAATTAGATTAGGTAACGAAACAATAAAAGTGTAGAATTTTGTTACTTCAGCAGAAAAATAACATATGACGGTCGCAGTACAGAGGACGTAAAATGTACAGTGCGAAGAAAAGATTTCTGGAAAACAGAAATTTGCTAGTATAAAATTTTAATTTAAGCAAGGAAGTTCTTTCTGAAGGCATTTGTGTGGAGTGTTGCCTTGAACGGGACTGAAACTTGGACGATAAATAGATTTGACAGGAAGAGGATAGAGTCTTTTGATATGTGGTGCTACAGACGAATGCTGAAGATCAGATGTGACATGTATATATATATATATATATATATATATATATATATATATATATATATATATATATATATATATATAATATGCCAATGACGGGCACCGATTCGTTAGTGGGGAGGGATGGGCAACTTTGGGGTCCTTACTCTTACGGGAATTAGTTTCAAAACAACAAGTTTGAGTGCTGTGGGTAGGGTAGAGCTGGAACTTTTTGTATTTCTTAAATATGTCAGAATCAGCCGAGATCTGATTGCGTTGGCAACATTGTTCTGGAGGCTGCCGAGAAATGAAATGTACGTCAGGAAAATTCTTTCGCAGAACATTATGATCGGTATTTCGCTGTTGCGGCCTTCAGTTCGCAGACTGGTTTGATGCAGTTCTCCATGATACCCTGTCCTGTGCAAGTCTCTTCATTTGAGAATATGTTCGGCAACCTACATCCTTTTGAATCTGCTTACTGCATTCGCCCCCGGTCTCCTTCTACGATCTTTACCCCACACACTTCCTTCTAATGCTAAGCTGACAATCCTTGATGTCTCAGAATGTGTCCTTCCAATGTATCCCTTCTCTTAGTCAGGATATGCCAGAAACTCCATTTCTCCTCAATTCGGTTAAGCACCTCCTCATCAGTTACGTCATCTACCCATCTAATTTTCATCATTAGTCTGTAGCACCACATTTCAAAAGCTTCGGTCATCTTTTTGTCTGAACTCCTTACTGTCCACGTTCCATCTCCTAACTTTTCTACCTTTCTGCAGCTTCTTAAGTTTTAATCTACAGTTCATTACAAATAAGTTATGATCAGAGTCAATATCTGCCCCTGGGTATGTCTTACAGTTTAAAACCCGGTTCCTAAATGTATTCCTCACCATTATAAAGTCAATATGGTACCATCCTCTGTCTCCTGGTCTCTTTGACGCATACAGCCTTCTTTCATGATATGTTTGGTTGTATGACCATCTTCCGCAGCAGCTGTTAAAATTGATTATAAGAGGTAATCCGTTTTATGCTGACTGCAATTAAGAGATTTATTTTACACCAGACACGTTTCGCTTTTTATTTTAAAAAGCATATGCTGTGGTCTGTAAATGATACAAAGGATTGTACAGTTTGTTTTCGATAAATAGATTAAAAACAGTTTTTAAAAACTTTGTGGACGTTAGACCTATGTGTTTTAACTTAATATTCGATCTACGCATGGTTTAAAGAAGAGACTGTACAAGCCTTTGTATCATTTTAAGACCGCAGAAGATGCTTTTAAAATAAAAAGCGAAACGCGTCTGGTGTAAAATAAATCTCTTAATTGCAATCAGCATAAGACGGATTTCCTCTTATAATCAATACTTTCATGATGTTTGAACCAAGTGTTGGTGAACATTAAATTGTGCTCTGCACAAAATTCTACCGAGCGATCTCCTCTTTCATTTCTGTTCCCCAGTCAGTGTTCACCCATAACATTTCCTTCTCTTCCTTTTCCTTCTACCGAGTTCCAGTCTCCCATCAAATTCAAGTTTTTGTCTCCCTTAATTTTCTGAATAATTTCTTTTATTTCCTCGTACATTTCTTCGATGTCCTTATCATCTGCAGAGGTATTCGGCATATAAACTTGTACGACTGTGGTCGGTGTTGGTTTTGTGTGTATTTCGTAGAACCAAGGAATTATTATGTTCACGTTTCATTAGCGTTTCACTACACTACTTAGTAACCACCTAAAATGGAGAAAAAACTGATACATATTATCTTGTCACGAAATGGAATAATGAAATTCGTCTAGTTTATTGAACTTTGTACCTGTAACACAACCAGACTGTGAAATAATAAATACTGTCGAATATAACGCCATTGTCTGCGATGTCCAGTTGTCAATGAAATTTTGTTCGTTTGCAATGCAGCAGTTCTCGAATAGACCGCTTAAAATTTTAAATAATAAATACTGTCAAATATTACACCACTGTCTAGCAAATCTAGTTCACAACGAAATTTTTTCGTTTTCAGTTTAGCTGTGCTCAGAAATGCCACTAAAAATTTGAAATTGTTAATTTTTTACGCAGTTATTTCTCTTTTCCACACAGCTAGATTTCTACTCAATAATGTAAAAAGCGGTAACGCAAAGGCTTTATCGTTGTTTCGCTCATATGACGTTCTACGTAAATAGTAACCGAATTTTCTCTGATGGGAACATACCAAAGGAATGAGTGAGAGTCAGAGATTGGCCACAGGAAGAGATAGCTACAAAAATATGTTGAAGAATGAACTATTTTACTTTTAATTTAAACAGGTTATCTGTATACCATCATCAGTCACTACTCTTTGTTAAATTAATTAAATCATTTATTACTTGGTTAACTCTCTTTCCTTGGCTCACTTACAAGTTAATTGTACCTTGTATCATCGGCACAGATTGTCTGTATCTTTTTAATGTAATTTTTGTAGATTTACTTTTAAAAAAGCTATTGTAATGAAAAATCTGCATAAAACTTTTCATCCCCTTTTGCCCCACTCTCCCCGTTAGTGCTTGAATTTCCAGTAATTTGGAGACACTACGTAAAAAAATTTCCAGTAGAGCTGCATGTCCTTGGGAAAAGTAACGACTGTAGTTTCCCTTTGCTTTCAGCCGTTCGCAGTAACTTAGCTGATGTTACAAGGCCAGCTCAGTCAATCATCCAGACTGTTGTCCCTGTAACTAATGAAAAGGCTGCTGCCCCTCTTCAGGAACCACACGTTTGTCTGGCGTCTCCACAGATAGCCCTCCGCTGTGGTTGCAACTACGGTACGGATATCTGCATCGTTGAGGCACGCAAGTCACCCCACCAAGGCAATGTATGTGATTCATGAGACTGGAAAATACTACTACCGAACCAAATATTTGCTTCCTCAGGAATAATTTATAAAATTTAGATCTGATCTCTCTTCATATCTACCAAACTAAGATTATTTCACGACGGTTTTAGATAAATTAAAATTATTTAATATTTTCTTTTGCGGGAAGGCTTCTAAGATTTTCGGAAAGCTAACTTTCTTTTTCAGTATTCAAATTTTTCCTTTAGTAAGGCCTGAAGTTAAAAAGAACAAGATACAAAATGGACCTAGTCAACCTTTCGAATGAAATTCAAGACGACTGTTGGCATTAATAATGCACTGTCATATTTTATTTACACATAAGCAGTTATGGATTACGATTATTTCAACTATTTCTCCTGTATTTTCGTACACATTTCTCTCATCATTTTCTCCGATGTTTCTCTCTTCTTTCTTCAGTCCACTTGGCTCCAGTCTTCGTTTCTTTCTGGAAACATTTCTAATCCTTTAATTCCTTTCTGAGTGGTAGTCTTTTCTCGATATTTTGTGGGGCATTGCCATATATTTTTTGTTGAATTCTATTTCTCAAAAAATTGGGTTATTACTAATTGTGATCTCTGTATTTATCTGCTGTTATTTTTATTAACCGACCTACAACATGTCTCCTGCCTTCAACAAAATTATTAGTCACTCCAGGACTAGAATTTGACTCTTTCCACTAACGAGTTTTCTTACTCTTGATGTAGGTGTAACCTAAATGAAAAACACAAAACCTCACAAAGATAAAGAAAGAACAGAAACGCACGTGAATCTTAAGTAATTAAAAAGAAAAATGAAATGAAATTCCTCAGGAACATAGGTAGATAGAAAAATTAGATTAGAAAAGAAATATATATTTTTGGGCAGGAAAATTTTTATAAGACAAACTGTAAGGTTGTTGATTATATCCCATAGTTTTGCGGAAATATATCTCATCTGTTGCGAACAGAAGAGTCGAGATTATCATTACATGTTTGGCGATCTACAGGGTGTTTCACTAAGTGTGTTTGCCTCTGTAACTTATAAAATAATAGGTGATGGGAAATTTTAATTCGGTAGGTCAACACAAGAAATGTTACACATTCTGCGGAGCTATGAACATAGTTTATAGTATCATTTTCCAAAGAGTTACAGCACAAAGATATAATTTTTTAAACGGAACAATAGTTTTTTTCTATCGTGCATTGGATTCGTTGAAACCAGCTGCGTCTAAATCAATTTAAACTACATTCCTATCACTGTTAGTTTGGGAGGTACAACCCTTCATAGTTTAGAGTGTGGAGGCTAGGACAGCGTAGCTGACTGGCTGGTGGTCATAAGACAGTGGGCCGTGCCCCAGGGGATAGCCACTTGGCCAGTCAGCTACGCTATCGTAGCCTCCGCCCCTGGAAGAGGCAAACACACTTAGTGAAACACCCTGTATATTCCACAAGGTAAAACATACACCGGAAGATACGCAAAACGGTGAAACAAACGTAGCTGCAATATGCAGTGGAAAAGCCTAGTGTATTACAGAGGAGGCAGAAAGCAGTAATTTTTGTTATCACTGATTACTGTGTACAAATGTCCTCGATCATTAAGAACCAATCTTCGGCCTCTACATTATCCGTTGTGAGAAGTAATGCCTGATATGTGGTACTCTACACGCTGTGTATCTCGGATTATTGATGGGTCCGTCAAGATGTATCTCAAAGCCTGCAGTGGGCTTTCGATAGGCCGATTACAGCGTATGAATCTACAGCTTTATTTATTTATTTATTTAAGCATCCACTTCATCAAATTATTGATATAGGATATTGCTTACAAGTTTTTTACATAATTATACAGATTTCTATATACACATACGTATTTATGGTACATCACAACAAAATGACTCTTTGCTATATTACATTTATTAAGTAGTTTTTAGCATGTCTAAATAATAATATAATCATCATCATACAACAGGTGTCAATAGTTACAGTAGTTATATGTGAGAAAACATGACATTAAGGTTGACAGATATTCACTGACAGTGTAATAACATTTATCTTGTAAATAATTTTAAAACCAATTTGAACTTCTGGTGTTCTTTGATTGTTTTGATATGGTGAGGAAGTTTGTTGTATAATTTTTTTCCCCATTTGAAGAGGTCCATTTTGTCGGAGAGTTGTTCCTAGGTGCTCACTATGAAGGTCAAGTGTTTGCCTTGTGTCATGCGTGTGAACTTTCCGCAGGCTACAGTCTCTCCCCCCTTGCCTGTAGCGCACTGAATGCCGCTAGCCACTCTTTGCCACACATTCCGTCGGTTTTTCTCCGAGCGCAACCGCGTGTGCCGCAGAATACACTCCCGAACCACTTTGCAGGAATTTCATTTCGCGGTCTCCGCGCCAGGAAAAAAGAGCCTTTCGCGGCGGCGGTCGGCGGGCCGGCGTCTGCGCATGCGCAGAAGCCCGACCACTTGTTGCTGAGCCGCCGCTGTCCCCTCCACCCTTCTTCCCCCGCATTCCCCGCCATTGTTAATCAGCCGCCCTTGTGCAAATTGAACCGCTCGCTCCGGGGACCATTACATAATCCATTTAGCAAGTCCTTTAAATTGACGTTATTGGAAATTACTCCCGGGGAAGAATGGGCCGGAACGGAGCCGACTGCCACCAGAAGGAGGAAATTACTCTGTAAATGCTCCAAGGTTTTCCGAAGCCGTCTCGTCGAAGCCGCCACCGAGCTATGATTCCTTCCCAGCGCTCCCCCTGGCCCACTTTTCTCCTACCCACCAATTCCAAATGTTTCCGCCGACTCTTGTCTGTGGCAATTAGGACGAGAATCTAATTATCGCTTAATCAAGTAGCGAAGACCAAACAGTTAGGCTCTGTTTATCAAGATAGTATCTCGTCCTGCCCTGCTGAAACATTAAAAATTCTATCTTCTGTGGCGAATATGTGTCTGGCAGTACAGATTAGTAAAGTATAATCGCTTTCCGCCACGATATGATGCATTTTAAGTGTGCTGTCGATCTTCTAACATTTTCCTAAACTAGTAAATACCAAAAAAGTCATTCTGCAGATACTTTTACGAACACTGTATCGCCGCGGTGGAGTAGCCGAGCGGTCTAAAGCGTCTCTCTGCGGAGCACACAGTTGCACGCCGTGGAGGTTCGACTCCTCCCTGGGGCATGGTGTGTGTGTGTGTGTGTGTGTGTGTGTGTGTGTGTGTGTGTGTGTGTGTGTTTAAGTAGTTTGTAAGCTACGGACTAATGACCAGGCAGTTTGGTCCGATAGATTTACAAACATTTGAACATTTTGAACACTGTATCACTGTATCAAAAAAAAAAATCGGAAAAATAACAATACTATTTTTGCATCCCATCCTCGTCGCCACTTTTGTGTCTCGTTTCGTTGTAGGTGTCGGTGGCCGAGTGGAATGAGACCGACACAGAAATAAAGATAGCACGCTGGTGCAGGTACGGAGGGGAGCAGCCAGAACTAGAAACACTAGAGTAAATTAGAATGAGATATATATTGCACAGAATTTATACAATACTTAACTTTTACATAGTACTGCAGAATGTTGATACATAGTTGAGCTAGAGTCCTGCCTAGTGCCTAACTGATAGCAAAGTCTTCACTGGTGCCTATCAGATTCCGAAGTGTTCGCTGGTTGCTATCTCAGTTCCAAGTGAACGATGTCGTTCAGCGGTGGCCACGAGCGGCGTTGTAGCAGAGGGCGCTCGTGGCTGTCGTCGTAAGAACGCCGCGCCGTGCGTGCATGGCGGTGCGCGGCGAAAGTAGGTGGCGCGCACTTTGTACTTGTGCGACACCACACCCCTCCCCCCCAAACCGCCACGCCGTCGTGGCGTAGGGCTGAGGGCCACGGCGACGGCACTGGGAGGAGGGCCTGGGCGGGGGCGTTACTGGTGGGACGGGCGTCGTAGCTGAGGCTGGGATCGAGACGCCGTCCGCGCCCCGGTATACACCTTGCGATCCGCTGGAAAACCCGCGAAAACCAGCGGAAGGGCGCCCGCCCCCGCCCAGAGGGAGCAGGTCATCTACTGAGGTGCGTGGCCCAAGCTGGGGGGGCCCGCACGGTCCCGGAGTCCCTCTCGGTAACGCTGTCATCTGCGGCGGCGACGGAGGCGGAGGGGCCGACTGCGTAGGAGGCGCGTCGACATCCATCGGGAGCTCGTAGCCCGGGGAAGCTGGACCCGTCGGCGAACGATGTGGCTGTGCTCCCTGGCGGTGAACTGGGTCTGGAAACAAGAAACCCGAGAGAGGATCGCGCGGCCTGTGCAGGCGCAATTGGTTTGCGTGGCGCCGCAGCTCCGACCCTGTGGAAGAACGTACAACATACATATTGCGGCCAAGCACGCGTTGAATGATGCCTGGCAACCATGACTTCTTGTTTCCAGCAAACAGCCTGTACAGCACCGGCGTAGAAACCTGAAAACGTGTAGCGCCATACGAACCTACTCGGTGCGTGGGAGGCTGCAGCAGGTGAAGGAGAGTGCGGTGACGGCGGCCGTGTAGCAGCTCGGCAGGAGACGGGCCGTCACGTGGCATGCATCGATACGTAGACAGGAAAATTTGAAGAGCTTGCTGCCTGGAGTGCTGACCTTTCATCTTCTCCATGTGAGACTTGAATGTTCGAACGAAACGTTCTGCTTCACCATTGGACTGAGGGTGAAAAGGTGCAGTGGTAATATGCTGAATGCCATTCACACGACAAAACTGTTGAAATTCCGCACTAACAAACTGAGGTCCATTGTCACTGACGATAGTTTCAGGCAAGCCTTCGATGCAAAACACTGATGTTAAGGCACTGATTGTACTAGAAGCTGTCGTTGAGTTCATGGCAATCACAAAAGGAAACTAGCTGAAAGCGTCTACAACAATTAACCAGCGCGTATTCCAGAAAGGTCCGGCAAAGTCAATATGTAAACGTTGCCATGGTCCCTTGGGGCGTGGCCAGTCTGAGAAACGCTGTGGAGGAGCCGCCTGATGCTCCGCACAAACTGTACACTGTGATGTCATGCTCTCTATCTGAGCGTCCATACCAACCCAGGTACAATGACGTCTGGCCAGTTGCTTTGTCCTAACAATGCCCCAATGTCCTTGATGCAGGAGGCGTAACACTTCTCGTTGCAGGGAACGAGGAACAATCACTCTTGCTTGGTCGTTATCGGTATGCAACAACAGTACACCCTGACTTAAAGATAATGCATGACGTTGTGCAAAATAACGTCGAACCAGAGGCCGATCAATGTCTTTGGCTCTGGCAGGCCACCCTGAGCGAACAAAACGTGCTAACACACTTAGGTCTGCATCCGCAGCTGTTTCCTGTGCAACCCTATGAGAGTTCAAAGGAAAGTCTGCGACAGCGGAAGCATCTCTGGAGTCTATGCCATTTCTGAAGAATCAAATGATACATCCTGGCCAACCGGAAGTCGGAAAAGTGTGTCCGCGTTGGCATGTTTAATGGTAGGTCGGTACAAAATCTCATACTGATAATTTGACAATATCAAGGACCATCTCTGAAGCTTTTGTGCCGTTCGTGGTGGAATTGGCTTTGTGGGTGAGAACAACGACGTGAGAGGCTTGTGGTCTGTCAACAAATAGAATTTTCTGCCATAGAGATAATGATGAAACTTTGTGACGCCGTAAATGATTGCTAAGGCCTCCTTTTCTATCTGACTGTAATTCTGTTGCATCGGCGTCAGTAGCTTGGATGCAAAGGCAATAGGACGATCGTGACATCCAATACGATGCGACAAAACTGCGCCCAGACCGTACGACGAGCCATCAACTGCTAACACTACAGGCTTCTGTGGGTCAAAGGGAATCAAACATCCATCACTGAGTAGTGCAGTCTTTAGTTTGTCAAAGGCAACCTGACAATCTTTAGACCATACAAAAGGAACATTCTTCCTACGTAAGTGATGCAGTGGAGCTGCAATCTGAGAGGCATTGGGAATAAACCTGAAATAATACTTCAGCTTTCCCATTACTGCTTGCAATTCGTGCACATTCTTAGGAGGAGGCAAGTCTTTGATTGCTCGAAGATGTGACTGTAAGGGATGTATTCTTTGGGCATTAATCACATGGCCTAGGTACTCTATTTCAGTTTGAAAAAACGAACACTTTGCTTTATTGCAACGTAGACCTGCTGCAGTCAAAACTTTGAAAAGGCACTCCAGGTTTGCTAAATGTTCTTCAACTGTACGTCCGGATACCACAATATCATCTAAATAGTTCGAACAACACGGTACAGAAACTGTCAGCTGTTCCAAAAAACGCTGAAAAATAGCGGGGGCGGAAGAACTGCCAAAGGGTAGGCGTTGAAATTGAAAAAGGCCCATGTGAGTATTAATGACGAAAAACTTTTTTGACTCGTCATCAAGTGGAATCTGTAAGTATGCCTCTGCTAAATCAATCTTAGAAAAGAAACGAGACTGTCCTAATTTGTCCATTAGTTCCTCAGGTCTGGGCAGGGGGTAAGTGTCTACAATTGTTTCACTGTTCACTATTGATTTGAAGTCCGCACAGAGACGAAGTTTTCCTGACGGCTTGGGTATAATTACTATAGGCGAGGCCCACTGACTCGCAGAAACAGGAGAAATCACCCCACTATCTTGCCAACGTTTAAGTTCTTCGGCAACTGTATCACGCAAGGCGATAGGCACTGGTCTAGCTTTACGAAATTTTGGAACTGCAGATTCTTTTAAAGTTACATGTGCCACGAAGTCTTTTGCACAACCTGGTTCCGGCGAAAACAAGTCACTATATTTGTCACACAATGCATTGATTTTATCCTGAGGCACTATTGACGAAATTTGAAGCATATCTCTTTGAATTGATAAACCAAACAAGTCAAAAGCATCTAGTCCAAAAATGTTCTGTGTCGATTTGGCCTGAAGAACTACAAAAGCAACTGTTTTTGTTACACCTTGAAAAGAGGCGGGCAGGCTAAACGTTCCTAGAACGGGAATATTTTGACCTGTATAAGCTGTTAACACTTGCTGTGACGGCGACAATTTTGGCGAACCCAGAAGTTCATAAGTATCTTTATTTATTAATGTGACAGCGGAACCACTATCAAGCTGAAATTGCACAGTCTTATTTTCTATGAAGAGAGTCACAAACAGTTTTTGCTTGCGGCGCTCGACAGGTGCGCGAAAGTAGGCAACGTCTGCTACGGTTTGTTTACTGCGCTTGCGCGGGCCGCGTAGTGAAGTAAGCGGCGCAGACTCGGCACGCAGTGGATTAACAACACTGTCACTAGATGGCACTACCGCCGGATCGGCGTCCGCGCAAGCATGCGAAGCTACTCCAGATGTACTAACTACTGCACTACACTTTTGAGTAGCTACTTGATGTCTACTGTCACTAGCTACACAGTACTGGGCACTATTACAAGGAGCAGTTGCAGAAGGCACTATTTTCACTACAGGAATGCACTGTTCATAGTCATTTTGCTTGTCCCGAACCCTTTTCCGTTGCACTGTTTTACGCGCTCGTCGGCGCTTGTTACGTGGTGCACTATATAGTTTTGCCATAGGTGCAGAACTACTTTCTTGCAATTGAGATCCAAGGAAAGCACTGTTCAATTCCACAGCCCGTATAACATTTACAGAATGAACTGTTCTCGCACTCTGCGAAGCACTGTTTCTAACGGTACCGTTCTTTAAGTTTTTAATTTGCATACACACAGACTGTACATGTCCTGATTTGCCACATTGATAACAGGTTGCGTTGCGACTAGGGCAATGAGCACGCTTGTGGCGAGACACGCACTGGGGGCAAGATTTACGTACATTTTTCTGAAATGAGCGTTGGCGCCCGTTATTCAAATCACTGTTTCTAACACGACGGGGCGACCTTTGTGTCGCACTTTTACACTGGCTACTGTTCACTGTCTGTTCAGCACGGCCTGTACTATTGTAAGAATCACTAGTGCTACACTGAGAACTACGGCTAGGAAAGCGACCGTTGCGGCGCACTGAATTAACACTGTGGCTTTGCATTTCTACATCTGCTAAGTCAAAAGTATCATGTGCGTCTATAAGCTGCAGTACACTGTCTAATGAGGAATCAGACTGTTTCAGAATTGCTGCTCTAATTCTGGGGTCCTGAATATTCTGCGTAATCGCATCCCTCAACATCACGTCACTATACGAAAGTCCACAAGAGCAAGTAAATTTACATTTGCGGGTTAAGCCCTTCAATTCCGTAATCCACTCTTGGTGTGACTGCTGCGGTAATTTTTTAAGTCTGAAAAATCGGTACCGTGCCGCAGCTACGAGAACTTTTCTCTCATAATGAGCATTTAGTGCCTCTACTATTTGTTCAAAGTCTACATCACGAGGAGATACGTCGGGGAAAAGTTTTTTCAGTAACACGAAGGTGTTGGTGCCCACCACAGATAATAGCAGATGCTTCACTTTCTGACCTGTAATTTGATGAGCCGCGACGAGTTCTTGAAACTGTGCGAAGTAGTCGCTCCATTCTTCCTCACGTTCGTTGTACTGGCGAAACGTAGGAAGTGTTGCGGCGGCAGGTGTGGGCTGCTGAAGCGGCGGCTGTTGTTGTTTAGCTGCTTACGCTGTGAGCTGGGCCACAGCCTGCAGGAATTGTGTTATTTGCGCCGTCTGTAACTGAATAATTTCCATTAAGTTTGGGTTCGGGGTAGTGGCCATGCTGACTGATTAGGCGCCGCGCATACAAGTAAATTATAACAAAACACAAATGCAATATGAAAGAGGACGCGCTGCAACAAAAAAAAGTCCACAAAACACGTAACAAAATATCTTCCCCCAAAATTCTTATAATAAGGGTGGGTGGGCGGGAGCAATTTCTGTGTGCTCCGACTACTACTGCTGTCTGGCTGCTGCAAGCGGACTGGTCCACGGATCGTCTATCACTCCTCGTTGCCACTTTTGCATCCCATCTTCGTCGCCACTTTTGTGTCTCGTTTCGTTGTAGGTGTCGGTGGCCGAGTGGAATGAGACCGACACTGAAATAAAGATAGCACGCTGGTGCAGGTACGGAGGGGAGCAGCCAGAACTAGAAACACTAGAGTAAATTAGAATGAGATATATATTGCACAGAATTTATACAATACTTAACTTTTACATAGTACTGCAGAATGTTGATACATAGTTGAGCTAGAGTCCTGCCTAGTGCCTAACTGATAGCAAAGTCTTCACTGGTGCCTATCAGATTCCGAAGTGTTCGCTGGTTGCTATCTCAGTTCCAAGTGAACGATGTCGTTCAGCGGTGGCCACGAGCGGCGTTGTAGCAGAGGGCGCTCGTGGCTGTCGTCGTAAGAACGCCGCGCCGTGCGTGCATGGCGGCGCGCGGCGGAAGTAGGTGGCGCGCACTTTGTACTTGTGCGACACCACAACTATCTCTAGTGAAACAACAGAAACAGACTACAAATATTTAACTGAATATCTAAAATAAGTCAATAGTCCCGCCAGCCCATCCCTTTCTCACGTCACACCCCGTAACCAATTATAGGATTGTCAATAGCCGATAATACACAGCCAAGGGGAAGATACCGTAGCCATCTTAAAACATACCTTGTAGCAAGAAATGTCAAAAACCAGAACCATGAACTAACAAGAGGCTATAAAATACTGTTAACAAATTTTTACCGCTTACCGTATTCAAATTCGCGACTTTCACATTATGAATTCAGTACGCAACCACTACAGCTCGCGGGAATTTCGGAGGCAGTAGTTCTATTACTAAATTTGTTCAGTGCCTTTCTTGCGTTGGTGGGGGGGTGGGAGGAGCAGAAAATATTTTCTTTGAACAGGCAGGAACAATTCGTTGGTTTCCAAAAGTCGCCTTTACCGTCCCACTTTCTCAGTTAACTTTCACCGCCCACTGTTTCCGTATTTCCTCATTCCTTGCGAACACAAACATCATATAACAATCTTTACTTCGGTTTTTGCAGCCAACGAGTAACAACGATGTAGTCCTCTTGACTGCCCATGATGATTATGTGATACACACTCAGCAAATCACTTCAAACCAACATATAATCTTAAAAATTGCCGCCAAGTTCTAAGGTTATAGTCAACGACCAACGAACAACAACATAACATACGTATATAGAACCAACAGAAGACGTGCAAATGTGGAGCAGTGCCCACCGTAATACAACCTGTTCGTAACAGTGCAGTGAAATCACTGTCAGAAAGTTTTAAGACACACCACAGTACAGAAACGCACACTGTAGCTATTCACTCACATGTAAAGCCCGCCAGGTCTGGTAAAAACATTGTAGTGTAGCGGCTATGCACTGCCTTGTGTCTGTATTTATCTGTGATTTTCTACGCGTGCTTTGTGCCGGTGAGTGAGGCGGACGGCCGAGTGTCTTGACAGCGTCATGTACGCAAGAGCGCTACATCTTTTAACGTCTTGGAGCTTGAGTAAGTAGTGTTAGTTTTGAAATAAGAGGCCAGCACTCTGCAGACGTGTGTTTAAGGCAGTATTCAAATAAACGGTTTAATTTATAAAGAGAACATTTATAGTAATATTTGAAAGCTAATAATATTTAATTACAGTTTTGTGTTTAGGTACAAGTATGTGAGTTTTTGGTAGATGTGTTAGTGATCTGACAAAAAGAAGCTGATAAATATTCAAGTGGTCTCACGTTTGAAACGTATTTAGCATATGTGTATGTATGAGAATATTAACAGAGAAATTGAATATAAATATTTCGTCAGTTTATGATAACACGGTAACTGGCAATACATGTAAACATGGTTAATTACTTAAAGTCGTGGATATTTTATTATTTAATATTTTCTAAGCACTATTTCTTGCATATAGTTCTAGAATGTTCGTAGCTTTTCATAGGCGTATATGGAAAGCGTGGGTTTTCTCTGTGATCTGATTGGTTGCCAATATCTTTAGCCAATCAGATTACAGCAATGCGCGCATGCATTCGAAAACTTTCACGTTTTCTGGGGTCTGATAGAGTAGTCGGAGTTTATACACGGAATTGTTAACATCTCCATGGTTGTGCTACGAACTTACTTCAACAATTTTGCTGAACGTGCTCATTTATTGGATTGAAAAGTACTTCAACATGCGTAGTATATCGTGTCGACAGTCGAGTAGTGAATTTGCGGTTTTTTTACTGAGAATTATGATATTATGCAACGTTGAAACAGCGTGGCGTGTTACGGTAATCAAGAATATGCGAAGATTTATCTATACTGATTTGCGTAGCACTTAGCGATCATATTAAAATGAACACCTCTCTTAAGAACGCTTTTGGTGACAGGGTAAATTAATTACTATAAACTGACTTTACTAGTGAGTGTGGAGTGTGGGTGTAGCTATTGCGTCATTTAGCACGGGCTTTGCAGTGAACTGTACCTGAGAATGCTTTTAAATATTAATTGCAACGTAAAAAAATCCCGTGATAACATCATTTTAACGCAATAGATCTGATCATTTATAAATAATTTAAGAAAAATGCGACGGAATGAAAAGAAGAATTTCCACCTAGTTTTTTTCTACACAGCTTTTTACAGGTGGAATTACGGTCCTTCTTTTTAATCAGGGCAGCACTGGATGGACTTCTGAAGAAGAGAATCGTCACGAGGTGAGTGAAACTATGAACTGACTGTTTTTCATTAGAACCAACCAGGCTGCTGAATTGCACACTGTTGTGGTTGGGATCTTTTCTTCGTTTTATCTGATCGAACTTTCGTTAGAATTACTCAGTTTTTATTTCGTTATAAGTCCTACAAGGCACCTATTGTTCCTTTCTTTACAGCAGTAGAGAGAGTATTATTAATAATGATTGCTAGTGTTTGTAAATGATTATACCTATCCACTCAAAAATAAAGTGTCAAAAGAAGGGAATAAAATATAGCATGAACTACCGTTCAACAAGCATCTGAATGCCTAAGTCGTAGAAATCGGCCGCCTGCAGAGAGAACCAGTCTTTAACAGATTTTTTCACTTCATCATTGTCGAAGCGCTTGCCGCCAAGAAACTCCTTTTGGTAGTGAATCGTCGCTCGCCAAGAATTTTGTCGTCAACCGCATGAACCAACTCGTCTGAAATCACGGATGGTTGGCCGGAGCGTGGTGCATCGTGCATATTTCCCCGTCCTTCATTAAAGTCTCACACCCACTTGCGCACTTTACTGTCACTCATTATGTTAGGACCGTACACTTCAGTAAGCATCTGTCGTAATGTTTCTTGCAGACAAAAAATCGTATCACTGCCCTTACTTCACAATGAGCGGGCTGATTGATTGTCTCAAACATTGCGAACTGCACTATGAACAGCACACAGCAGCAGTAACAACGATACTGGTGGCGTTTAAAGCGAAAGGTACGCCAGGACTCGTCGCACATTTGTCGCACATGTGTGTTTTGTTCTTGGCGCCTCTTTCAAATATTTACAGCGAATTGGACCTTACTTTTGGAATAACCCACTTATAATGTACGACGATGTTAAATCGAACTAAAATGAATTTAAAAAATGCACCCCGTCCCTGCAGTTTCCTAAACTAACACCCATAGTCTTAAAAATTGCGACTAAAATTTTCATTGCCATGAAAAAACGTACAATTTAAAACGAAAAGTTGTGGGACATGCAATAGATAACAATGGAGAGGGGAACTGTTAATGTATCACGTTAAGCATTCATGCATCAGTTATACATTGGACGCATTCCAAGTTTTCTGTTTTAAATCTTACAATAATTTACATAGCTTTTAAAATTTCATATTCACAGTTTTCAGTATGGTATTGTGTTGAGAAATTATATGAGGCTAAGAAAAATTATAGTTTTTAAAATCAAATCAAATGTTCAAATGTTTGTTAAGCTTAAGGGACTAAACTGCGGGGTCATCAGTCCCAGTTAACTACTTATGAACTATCTTATACTGAAGATGACACGGGCATCCATGCCAGAGGTGGGGATTCGAACTCTCGACCGTAGCGGCCGTGTAGACTGTGACTGGCACGCCGCAGAACGCTCGGTCACCGCGGCCGGCTATAGGTTTTAGTCCGATGTAAAAACGCGATTAAAATTATAGTTTTATTCGAGAAACAATGCTTCTCTTTATTGGTGTTATTGATGTGTGTGTAAAACATTCAATTGAATTCAAAAAATTAAGATGACATTTAAGTACAAACATGACAGATACTGCCAGATTATTTCAATTTCTATAAACTAAGTAAAACAATATATTGCTTACTGGTAGGAATATGTAACCGAAAAACCATGAAAGACAAATTTGCAAATATTCGAACTCACACGGAGGCTTTGCAGTAATATTTTCTGAATGATTTCACCGCTATTTGCTGATTTATTGTCGTGATATAGATTTCGGCCTTAAGGCATTTTTAAGTATGATCAGATTCATCAGACTTACGGTAAAATTCGACAGGCAAATCGCTTAAGGTCGATGACTATATCGTGATAGCAAAACAATTTATTTAATAAAGTGCATCATTAACCATCAGCTGTTTCATTAAAATCCTCACAATCGACTAGTTTCCGTCCAGAACCATCATCAAAAATAAAAAGGTAAGAAAACAGGTTAGTCAACAGCATTAAATAAATGGATCTGGCTAATACAGTCAGATCTATTTATTTAATACTGTTGACTAACCTGTTGTAATACATTTTTATCTATGATGATAGTCCTGGACAGAAACTAGTCGATTGTAAGGATTTTAATAAAACAGCTGATAGTTAACGATGCAATTTATTAAATACTTGACGGCTGTTAGCACTCACCTTACCAAAACCTTCAAAACAATATAGTTATATGGAGACTCCATAATGAGTCGTGTTTCCGTACAATAAAGTTAATATAATAAAAATTTCAACTTGGTGGTTATGATATACACTCCTGGCCATAACAATTGCTACACCACGAAGATGGCGTTCTACAGAAGTGAAATTTAACCGACAGGAATAATATGCTGTGATAAGCTTTTCAGAGCATTCACACAAGGTTCGCGCCAGTGGCGACACCTACAGCGTGCTGACTTCAAGAATGTTTCCAACCGATATCTCATATACAAACAGCAGATGACCGGCGTTGCCTGGTGAAACGTTGTTGCGATGCCTCGTGTAAGGAGAAGAAATGCGTACCATCACGTTTCCGACTTTGACGAAGGTCGGATTGTAGCTTATCGCGATTGCGGTTTATCGTATCGCGACATTGCTGCTCGCGTTGGGTTCGGGAGAGCAATACATAACGCCGTGCTGGATCCTAACGGCCTCGTATAAGCTAACAGTCGAGATGACAGGCATCTTATTCGCATGGATATAACGGAAGGTGCAGCCACGTCTCGATCCCTGAGTCAACAGATGGCGACGTTTGCAAGACAGCAACCATCTGTACGAACAGTTCGACGACGTTTGCAGCAGCAGGGACTATCAGCTCGGAGACCAAGGCTGCGGTTACCCTTGACGCTCCATCACAGACAGGAGCACCTGCGATGGTTTACGCAACAACGAAACTGGGTGCATAAATGGCATAACATTTTTTTTTCGGATGAATCCATGTTCTGTTTAAATCATCATGATGGTCGCATCCGTGTCTGGCGACATCGCGGTGATCGCACATTGTTGTGTTAGTGGTCTTCAGTCCGCAGACTGGTTTGATCCAGCTCTCCACGTTACCCTGTCCTGTGCAAGTCTCTTCATCTGAGAATATGTTCGCCAACCTACATCCTTTTGAATCTGCTTACTGTACTCGTCCATCGGTCTCCCTCTACGATTTTTACCCCGCACACTTCCTTCTAATGCTAAGTTGACAATTCCTTGATGTCTCAGAATGTGTCCTACCAATTTATCCCTTCTCTTAGTCTGGATATGCCAGAAACTCCTATTCTCCCCAATTCGGTTAAGCACCTACTCATTAGTCACGTGATCTACCCATCTAATCTTCATCATTCGTATGTAGCGCCACTTTTCAAAAGCTTCTATAATCTTTTTATCTGAATTCTTTATCGTCCACGTTTCACTGCCATACAATGCTGCACTCCAGGGAAATGCTTTCAGAGAGGACTTCCTAACATTTAAATTAATATTGGATGTTAACAAGTTTCGCTTCTTTAGAAAAGCAATTCTCCCCATAGCCATTCTGCATTTTATATCTTCTTTACTTCGGCCATCAGAAATTATCTTGCTACCCAAATAACAAAATTTGTCTACTACTTTTATTGTCTCATTACCTAATCTAATTCCTTCAGCATTCCCTGATTTTCTGACATTACATTCCATTACCTTAGTTTTATTCTTTTTAATGTTCATCTTATATCTACCTTGCAAGACAATGTCCATTCAATTGCTTTTCCAGATCCTTTGCAGTCTCCGACAAAATTACAATGTCATCGGCAAACAGCGAAATTCTTATTTCTTCTCCCTGAACTTTAATTCCCTCTCCAAATTTCTCCTTCCATTCCTTCACTGCTTGCTCAATATACTGATTGAAAAACGCTGGAGATAGGCTACAACCCTATCATACTTCCTTGCCAACCTCTGCATCCCTTTCTTGCCCTTCGACTCTAATAACCGCTGTCTGGTCTTTGTGTAGGTTGAATATAAGGCTTCGCTCCCTGTATTTTACCACCGCTACCCTCAGAGTTTGGAAGAGTTTATTCTAGTCGACATTTTCAAAAGCTTTCTCCAAATCTACAAACGCTAAAAACGTAGGTTTGCCGTTCCTTAGCCTATCTTCTAAGATAAGTCGTAATGTGAGTTTTGCCTCCCGTGTTCCTACATTTTTCCTAAATCCAAACTGATCTTCTCCGAGGTCAGATCCCACAAGTGTTTCCATTCGTCTGTAAATAATTCGTGTTAATATTTTGCAACCATGACTTATTAAACTGATAGTTCTGTAATTTTCACACTTGTCTGCACTTGTCTTTGGAATTGGAATTACGATATTCTTCTTGAAGTCGGAGGGTATTTCCCCTTGTCTCAGACATCTTGAATACCAGTTTGAACATTTTTTTCATGACTGGCTCTCCTAACGAAATGAGCAGTTCAGACGGAATATCATCTACTCCAGGGGCCTTGTTTCGACTCAAGTCCTTCACCGAGCTGTCAAATTCTTCTCGCAGTATCATATCTCCTATCTCATCTTCCTCCACTTCATCTTCCCTTTCTAGAATATTGCCTCTATATATTCCTTCCACAGGGCAGCTTTTCCCTCTTTCCTTAGTACTGGTTTTCCGTCTGAGTTCTTGATATTCTTACAGCTACTTTCCTTCTCTCCAAATAACTCTTTTATTTTCCTGTAGGCGTTATCTATCTTTCCCCTAGTTATGCATTATTCTACGGTTCTTCTTTTGTCCTGTAGCCACTCCTGCCTCCTGCTAAGCCAGTTTGCACGTCTGTACTCCCTTTTTCTTGCTTCACTTGCTGAATTTTTATATTTTCTTCTTTCATCAATTAAGTTCAGTATATCCTGTGTTATCCAGTGATTTCTATTAGTTCTTGTCCTTCTGCCTATATGGTCCTCTGCTGCCTTCAGTACCCTATCTCTGAGAGCTACTCATTCTTCTTCTCCTGTATAACTTTTCCCCGTTTCAGCCAATCCTTGCCTAATGCTCCCTGTGAAACTCTCAACCACTTCTGGTTCCTTCAATTTGTCCAGGTTCCATCTCCTAACTATTCTACCTTTCTGCAGTCTCTTAAGTTTTATCTGCAGTTGCCGGTCGCGGTGACCGAGGGGACTGCGGCGCGTCAGTTACGGTCTGCACGGCTTCTACGGTCGGGGGTTCGAATCCCCCCTCGGACATGGATATTTGTGCCGTCCTTAGTGTTAGCTAGTTCGTAAGTAGCTTGTAAGTTTAGGGACTGATGACCCCGTAGTTTATTTCCATAAGCTATACAAACATTTGAACATTTTTTATCTGCAGTTCATAGGCAACAAGTTATGGTCAGAGTCTATATCTGCCCCTGGATATGTCTTACACTTTAAAACCTGGTTTCTAAATCTATTCCTTACCATTATAAAGTCAATCTGGTACTTTCCAGTGTCTCCTTGTCTCGTCCGCGTACACAACCTTCTTTCATGATGTTTGAACCAAGTGTTGGTGATCATTAAATTGTGCTCTGCGCAAAATTCCACCAAGCGACCTCCTGTTTCATTCCTTTATCCCAGCCCATATTCACCTACTACATTTCCTTCTCTTCCCTTTCCTACTACCGAGTTCCAGTCCCCCATCACAATCAAGTTTTCGTCTCCCTTAACATTCTGAAGGATTTCTTTCATCTCCTCATACATTTGTTCGATATCCTCATCATCGGCTACGCTAGTAGGCATATAAACTTGCACCACTGTGTTCGGTGTTGGCTTCGTGTCTATCTTTGCTACGGTAATGCGTTCACTAGGCTGTTCATAGTGACGCACATTAGAAACATGTATTTGTCACTCCCATACTGGCGTATCACCCAGCGTGATGGTATGAGGTACAATTTTACATGTCTCGGTCACCTCTTGTTCGCATCGAGGACACTTTGAACAGTGGCCGTTACATTTCAGATGTGTTACTACCCGTGGCACTACCCTTCGTTCGATCCCTGTCAAACCCTACATATCAGCAGGTTAATGCACGACCGGATGTTGCAAGTCCTGTAAGGGACTTTCTTGATAAGGAAAATGTTCGACTGCTGCCCTGTCCAGCACATTCTCCAGATCTCTCACCAATTGAAAACGTCTGGTCAATGGTGGCCGAGCAACTGGCTCGTCACCATACGCCAGTCACTGCTCTTGATGCTGTGGTATCGTGGTGAAGCTGCATGGGCATCTGTTCCTGTACACGCCATCCAAGCTCAGTTTGACTCAATGCCCAGGCGTATCAAGGCCGTTATTACGGCTAGATGTGGTTGTTCTGGGTACTGATTTCTCAGTATCTATGAACCCAAATTCCACGAAAATGTAATCTCATGTCAGTTCTAGTATAATATATTTACCCAAAGAGTACCCGTTTATCATCTGCATTTCTAACGGGCAGTAGTGTAAAATACTTATTTCAAAATATGGCATATCTATTTCTTTCTTTGAATGATTCTCAGTGCATTTGAAAGTCCAGGGGGCTCACCCTCACAGCATAAGAAATTTCAAATATATAAATATACCTGTCAGATGTACATTTCATGTTTCTGGACTGAGCCAGTTAACATGCAATGCTCAAAGAAATCGACATGCTACAATTTTAATAAATGTTTATGTCATAACCATCAATTGGAAATTATTATTATTGAAATAATAGAATTCAATAAAAATGTTGTATATTCAACCTTAGCTACAGATTTATGTTCAAAGTCTAAATGTGTTAATGGTGTCATGCCATTTACTGTGCCTATAGAGAAGCCGGGACAGGTAGCGACTTCTTTTCATCCTCTTCCAAGTGACAAAATGCACCTAAGATTTCGTATGTGCACAACCGAACGAAACCATTCATGAAATAACTGTAGATCATGATAAAAGGTGTTTATCATCAAATCAAAGTGGTATTTCTCGGTTATTGTTTTCGAAAGTGTGGAGATCGGTGCATTACTCTAGTACTCTGTCAGTTATAATGCGCTGCTTATTATATTCATATCTGTACTGAGACTTTTTGTACTTAGTATAGTTTAATATTTGAACAGTAGACAGTGAGGTACAAGATTTTAGAAGAACAGAAATGGAATAATTTCACTTGATATGGATAGAAAAACTGGATAATGACAAGAGGTGGGAGATGATAAAGGGAAAGGTTTATTTTCATGATAAGTTTTAACAGAAAGAAATTTAATTTGGGATGAAGTTGACTGGGAAATTTATTTTATGTCATATATTCAGGGAAGTTTTATAGGGCCCCCAGCTGTTCCTTGTGTCTATAAGCGATTTTGGGGACAATATGATCAGCTCTCTTAGACTATTCACCTATGATGCTGTCTTTTATCGATTAGTAAGCAACCGCAGAATGATTTAGATAAGATATCTGCATGGTGCGAAAATTGACAATTGACCCTAAATAATGAAAAGTGTAAAGTCATCCATATAACCATGTTAACACTAAACTAAATCCTTTAAACTTCAATTACATGATTAAACAGTCAGAAATATTGAAAGACTCAAGTGTTCCTTTTTTTCCGGTTTCCTATTAGACAATGGAACGATAGAGAAATATCATAAATCCGCCTCGATGAACCCTCTGAAAAACGCTTAAATGTAATTTTCAGGGTAATTCCCATACGGAAAGCAAAATACTTCGGCATCTCTGTCTTATAGATGGTAATATAAGGAACATAAAAAATATATAGCAGTTACGTAAAACGCCATTGGAAACTTTTATCTATGATGGTATCGAGTACGTAAGTATAATAAAACCTAGTATTAACATGTTTTAAGCACTACTAGCTTCTACCTGCGTTTTCGGTCACGTTAATGTCCATGCATATGTGTCAAAGATCATCAAAAGTACAATAATTTCTGACCTTTTTCTTAGGTTATGATCAGGATCATCACGATAAAAAAAAGAGTTTCCAATTTTCCTGCTTAAATATAAACCGTACGTGCAATGACGGAAAATATTGTATTTCTTTATCGAGATGAAAATAAAGCTATTTATTAACTACGAAAAGGAACTTTCCTTCTTACGTCGTGATTGAACCGGTGACTGAAGGAGCTATACGTTATACAACGTGTAAATTATATAGAATTTAAGTGTCATAGAAATCTGTTCTGCAGTTTGAAGAGTTCGATGTCATGTGTAAGCATTGTATACATACGGTGAAAATTATATCGTACAACATATCAATCAAAAAGTATTTTAATAAATGTAATGAACTTCAAACGTCAAAGAATAAATGACTTTTCCAAGGGGCCTTTAAGCGTCTCAGAAGCCATAAGAAGTGCTTTGATGGTAAACTGTGTCATATTTTCAGTTATATTGTTACGATCAACAAATATATTGAATTATACTCATTCTAAGGTGGGGTATGTTCTTCTTCAGCATTGAAGCTATCTCCTTATCCAATTTCAACAAAATCAGTTAAGCACTTCCGTCGTTAAAGCGTAACAGAGCAACCCTCGCATTTATAATATTAGTGTGTTCAAAATGTTCAAATGTTTGTAAATCTATCGGACCAAACTGCGTGGTCATCAGTCCGTAGCTTACAAAGTACTTTAAGTTAAACTAACCTAAGGACAAACACACACACACACCCATGCCCCAGGGAGGACTCTAACCTCCGACGGCGTGCAAATATTAGCATGGATTTATAGATATAGCCATTGATGAAAGTTTCTCTATCGGTGGTTGTTGCTTTAATCTGAGGCATGCTCGAAAAGTAATTACGACCCACTTCAGACCGGTTTCCGTTTAAGATTTTCGGAATCGAAGGAACAGTAAACATAAAACCAGACAAACATACGTACCATCAATTCATTTAAGCAACATATCGAACAAAATGGACGAAATATTAAAGAAAACGAAGATACAACTAGAATTTCTCACGATCAATACCCTAAAAAGAAAATTAAGATTAGGGAAGGCGAAAACCAGCATTTATTCCTGCCTTGGAGATTACAAAATTTCGTGTAATGATTGCAGTAATTTTATGTTTGACGAAAGGCAAGAAACCTTGAAATTCGATACAAAGAACGTACAACAAAGTGTGAAAGGAACAGGTCGAACTTCACTTACATTTAAAGACAAAATACCACACACCCGAAAACATCGAAAACGTTTTAAAAATTCTACACAGACTACATAAACGCCCTGCTCTAAGCATTCTAGAACAAATGGAAATTTACACACACACACACACACGAATGAAACTCAAATGATCTCCTCAATCAACAAACAGATTTAAAAGGTAAAAATTATTTAGATGAATGTACTGAAATTTTAGAAGAAGAAAATGAATAAAACTCGCGCACGAAACCAATAAACAAAGTAATCAATAAAAATACATTATTTATGACACACGAACACACCCTCCAACCACCAACTATATAATTTATTTGGTAAAAGTAAAGCAACAAATGAGCAAGAAGTGTCACAAAAAAGATACTGTCTCAAAAATGTTTTATGAATATCAATCAAAGTCTCTCTCAGCTCCACACAGGCCTCGGAAGGCGCATCGGGTACCGATCGGTCACCGTATCATCCTCGAAGCGAAAGCGTCAGCGGTGTGGAGGGGGCCCGTGGTATGTGCCCGGCACTCCCGGCCGTTGTGTAGGTGTTCATGACCGGAGCGGCTGCTTCACAATGAAGTAGATTAGATTAGATTAATACTTGTGCCATATATCATATATACATTTCGCAATAATGTGGAACGTGTCAGTTTAGTAAATGGTGTCTACACTTGACAATCAATATTATAAGGTTTTTTTATTTCATTTTTTTTAAAGTTTTATCTAAAAATTCATCTGCATTGTAGAAAGACTCGCCATTCAGAAATTCCTTTAATTTCTTTTTAAATACTAGTTGGCTATCTCTCAGACTTTTGATGCTACTTGGTAAGTGACGAAAGACTTTTGTGGCGGCATAATTCACCCCTTTCTGAGCCAAAGTTAGATTTAACCTTGAATAGTGAATATCATCCTTTGTCCTAGTATTGCAGCTATGCGCACTGTTATTACTTTTGAACTGGGTCGGATTGCTAATAACAAATTTCATGAGTGAATACATATAATGTGAAGCTTTTGTGAAATGAATACTATTTTACTCAATATTGAATTACCCCAGAAAATGATACCCTATGAAAGCAGTGGATGAAAATAGGCGTAGTAAGCTAATTTACTGAGATGTACATCACCAAATTTTGCAATGACTCTGATAGCATGAGTAGCTGAACACAAACGTTTCAGGAGATCTTCAATATGTTTCTTCAAATTCAATCCCTCGTCAATGCAAACACCTAAAAATGTTGTATATTCAACCTTAGCTACAGATTTATGTTCAAAGTCTAAATGTGTTAATGGTGTCATGCCATTTACTGTATGAAACTGTATATACTGGGTTTTATCAGTTTAGTGATAGTCCAATTGTAGAGAAACACTTAATAACTTTCTGAAACATATCATTTAAAATATCATCAGTTAATTCCGGTTTATCAGGTGTGATGGCTATACTAGCTCATCAGTTGGCATCACAACGGTTGAGCACACCCCTCTTGCCAACAGCGCTCGGCATACCCGACGGTGACCGAGCCAAGTGCTAGCCAGCCCGACAGTGCTTAACTTTGGCAATCTAAAGCCCGTTTTACACGATCGACTTTGTGCTAAAAATTGACTACTCGGAGTGTGTGCTCCTTTCGTGTCTGCATGCAAATCAGCAGCCAACCCCATCGCGAGAGCGTCTGTGACGTCAATGATCTAAAGATTGTGTCGAGTGTGGAGCTCTAAATTTTCGAGTGTGCTGCCGAATGCGCATGCGCAGTAGGAACTAACATTAGTAGTGTGTGCTAACATAGGAAGTGAACCTATTCTGATCGAGCGCATTAATATTACAGAAATGCTTGTCGCATATTCTTTAACTTTATTCTGTCGTTTGCTTTGTGTTTTGATCACACCTAAAAAGTTGCACCAGAACCTAATACTGTTTTTTCTACTAGTTTTCTCCCACAAAAGAGGCGAAATATCTGCAAGCAGAAAAATACTTTCTTTACACGGGGAAAATGTCTACAAAACGTTTATATACGAGCGTGTATATATAAATGTTCTTTACCGAAAATTATTTCAACAGAAGAGGCAGAATTATTAGATGGGAAAATTATTTTCGCTGTTATTTACACTGTTAGCAAGAAAACAAGATGGAAAAGATTTTATACGCGTAGGCATAATTTCACCGTACTTAATTACGGTATACCTCACCTTGAAATACATCTTTTCAAAATGTCTTTCAAACGCCATTACATTTAATCTGCCCACTTTCATAATACTGAAGTATAAATACAAAATCCGCCAAATACGGTACAGTTGCGTCCGATCGCCTGAATTGGAGGCTACGCAACGCGATGTTCATTTGTTGCAGACCACGTGATTATGTCGGCAGCGAATCATAGCACATAGGAAGAGTATCGTCGTCAGCAATGAAGTATGTAAACAACATAGAGAGGCTGTAGGCAAGCTACAGCGCTCTGGGTGGCAGCACTGAGCAATATTGGGCGCCATATTTCAGAACGTCAGTTTGAAGCAGCCGAGTGAGCAGGCGCTCCTGTTTGTAATGTAAAGTAACGTGTAGGCGCTGTTATTAGTGGTAAATCAGGCGCAGTGTACGTTCGGCGTACAACTGCAGCAACCGCAGTTATAAAACAGTTGGAATGTCATTCATAAGGAAATAGATGTGTAATTATATAGGTCGTTGTGTATCAGCGTGTATTTGTCTATAAACATTCATTATACTTAACTTTCGCACTTACCAAGTTTAAAAATTATGTTTACTTCACGACAATCAAAAAGCTAAGCAGATGACGGTTGTATTTGGTGTGTTTTAATTTAATGACAGTTCTTTATATAGAGTAAAAATGCGGATTAACCATTGGACATATGAACTGTAATTAATTCTTAATACAGATTTCCTTTGAAAAACAAGGAGTTGCTAAGCCAATGGGTAGCCAGTATGAGGCGTGATAAGTGGCAGCCTACAAAGTATAGTTACACATTTTCTTGTCATTTCGAAGACAAGTTCAAGTCTGCTACCACCGATCGAAAGCGGCTACTGGCAAATGCCATTCCAACTATATTTTCGTTTCTTGAGCACTTACAGAAACTACATCTGCAAGGAGAGTACCAAGGAAACGTCAAATTGTGGAGAGCTTGATAAATACGTAATGTACTTCAAAGCGTGAAGCATCATTTGAACCACAGCCAGAATAAAGGTAATTAAAGACTTTCAAGAAATTCGCCTGTACTTATAGGGAAGATACTTCGGCAAATAAAAACGATTGACATTATAGTAACATCAAATAATGCAGCAGTTCGACGATTGTAAACATTACACTTAGGATGGAGTAGTAAATGAGGAATGCTATTCGTAGTGGGAATTACTTTCCGAAATACGTCGCCTAGAAATTAAGGAAAAATCAGGACTGGCAATGTTTAATACAAACAGTGGCGGCTCGTACAAAATTTGACCAGTGTGCTACAATATTACAAAAATAAACAGGAAACAAAATATACTAAAATAAAAAGCGTGACTGACAATGGAAATAACGGAACCTAGCAATATCCCCACCACGTCATCTGGGTTCTACGCAAGTGACCAATGAAACTGCTTGGCTGAAAAGCGCAGTTTCACTCGCATGTTGGCTATACGTTACTAATGCTGTCTGTGATTGCAGTTTTATTTTCGAAAATTAAAAATTTGGACTCAGAGGTATTTAAATACGAGCCTCACAGAAGTAGGTTTGAGAGACAACGCGCAAGACGCCTGAGCCAGCACGCTATTTGAGTCTGTATGCCGCAATATTCCTCATATATTATTCTTCCACAACCGTTACACGCAGTGCGAAGGGAAATATTGATCTGGTGCTGCAGTCGGTCTCAGCACACATAAGTCGCCAGGCCTGACGTCACATCTGCGCATGCGCAGTAGTGAACAGACGACTGCGCAGCCTCTCTGCGCACGTACTAGCGCGGCTGAATCCCACTTCAGCACATGGAGCTGGTTTCCAGCTATCGCGGCGACAGAGCTCCAAAATTCGTTTTCATCGCTGTTACTAGCATTGTAATACGTATTGGAAGGGAATTGGCATAATTTTATTGTGATATCTGGATCGCATTCCAAGAGAAAGGATGTAATTTTACAACGATTTCTCGCTTGCTTTCGAAGAGAAATGGCATAATTTTAGTAATATATTGACAGTGTGCTGCAGCACATTAGCACATTATTACCAGCCGCCACTGAATATAAAACCTATGATTCAGTTGTTAACAGACGCCCAGTACCACTGGCGTGACACTGACGTTCTCAAAGATGGCGGCAGCCTTTCAAATTGGCTTCAACTATGGCTGCGGTCTGGCCAGCCTATGGTGTTTATATAGGTCTTTGGTCGTCAGTCAATGGTAACCAAACCTTACCGCTGAAAGATACAAATAAGAATTTTTGACGTTGGAAATTAAATATGCGGTAATGCGTTTTATAGACGAAAGCACGCAATGTTGACGTGTTAACATAAAGTTTCAATTATTTTATTTTCGAAATCACTTCATTACACTTTTAAACGAATGATAAATAAAACATGCTGTTGTTGTGGTCTTCAGTCCGGAGACTGGTTTGATGCAGCTCTCCACAATACCCTATCCTGAGCAAGCCTCTTCATCTCCACATAACAACGGCAACCTACATCTGTCTGAATCTGCTTACTGTATCCATCTCTTGGTCTTCCTCTGCGGTTTTTACCCCACACACTTCCCTCCAACGCTAAATTCACAATTCCTTGATGTCTAAGAATGTGTCCTACTAATGTATGCCTTATTTTAGTCAAGGTATGCCAGAAATTTCATTTCTCCCCAATTCTGTTCAGTACCTCCTCATTAGTTACGCGATTCACCCACCTAATCTTCAGCAGTCTTCTGTAGCACCACATTTCAAAAGCCTCAATCCTCTTCCTGTCCGCACTGTTTATCGTCCATGTTTCACTCCCATACAAGGCAACACTCCACACAAATGCCTTCAGAAAGGACTTCCTTAGGCTTAAATCAATATTAGATGTTGACAAATTTCTGTTTTTCAAGAACGCTTTTCTACCCATTGCCATTCTGCATTTTATATCCTCTGTACTGCGACCATCATTTGTTATTTTACTGCACAAGTAAGAAAATCATCTACCTCCTTTATTGCTTCGTTACCCAATCTAATTCCTCAGCATCACCTGATTTTCTTACTCTGCACTCCATTACCCCAGTTTTGCTCTTGTTAATCTTCATCTTATATGCACATTTCAGCACACTGTCCATTCCGTTCAATTGCTCTTCCAGGTCCTTTGCTGTATCTGACAGAATTACTATGTCGTCGGCAAAACGCTATGTTTTTAATTCTTCCCGCTGAACTTTAATTCCTTCACCAAATTTCTCCTTGCTTTCCTTTATAGCTTGCTCAATGTACAATACCTGCTTTATGGTTGACAGGTTCTTTTATGTACTCTTGCCCGGTAACAGTAATTGGCCTTCTAAGTTGAAGATTTAGATTACTTGATAACTGTGGGCAGCAACAGCAGAAGATCGCCTGAAGGCCAAACGTGCGGCTGCGATATCGAGGACATGGGAGGGTGAATCGCCTTGCGGGCTGCGCCATCGAGTGGTCAGTGATTCCCGGTGGCGGGCAGAGCGCGCCCCCCTGAGACGCTGGGCCTGGAAATGGCGCCGCCGCGGCAGAGCGCCGCGGCTCGCGCAGGCTTTTACGCGCGGCATAAACACGGCTGTAAAGAATGCGCGTTACGGCGGCCATTCGCGCGCTCATGCCCGCGCTACACGCCCCATCTGCCGGCATTACCGTAATGCGCGGGCCGCGCGCGCCGCCAATCCGCCGCCTCCAATCCCAGCGCACTCTCCTCGCCGCGTAAGGAGCGCCGCGAATAATAAAACCCGCGCCTCTCCACACACAGGGGAAACAGCCGGGTGTATGCCCTAAAATTTTCCAACAGCCGTCACACACTGATACGACGTTTTTTACGTCTACAGAGAGTGGCGTCAGGTCTTTAAGAACAGGTGCCCGTCTTATAAGCAGTTCCACTACGTATACGACTACTCCACAATCTACCGTTTCCTGATATAATACGAGGGTCACTCCAAAAGAAAGGCACACTATTTTTTTTTTTAAATACAGTTTTCAGTTTGCATGTTTGAAAGTTTTACAGTGTGTTGGTACATCCGTCCCACTTGTTATCAAACTTATTTCAACCTGTTCCCGAGAGTGGCGCGGTCTCAGCATGTCTTCAAGATGGCTACTACACTTGACGTTCGTCAGCATAGACTTAGTACATAGACCATAGATAATATAGCCTGCGCGTGACGTCATTACACTGAAAGCAACATCTAAGTTACGTGACTCGAACAGGATACCGGTTTCACCATTACGAGTAATGCGAAATATAGCTGAGAGTTGCAGTTCTTATTCTTTGTAGTGGCCGGCCGCGGTGGCCGAGGGGACTAAGGCGCTCCAGTCACGGTCTGCACGGCCACTACGGTCGGGGGTTCGAATCCCCCCTCGGGCATGGATATTTGTGCCGTCCTAGTTCGTAAGTAGTTCATAAGTAGTTTGTAAGTTTAGGGACTGATGACCCCGTAGTTAAGTCCCATAGACTATACAAACACTTGAAACATTTTGCAGTGAAAATTAAGCGTATATTTGAACAATGAAACGTATTAGGGTATTCTTATTACATCTTTAGACGTAAAATTGGTATTAGTTCTCCGCAATGACGAGAGTTAATGCGATAAAAAATGTTCAAATATTTGTAGAACTTATGGGACTTAACTACGAGGTCATCAGTCCCTAAGCTTACAAACTACTTATGAACTAGCTAAGACTAAGGACGGCACAAATATCCATGCCCGAGGGGGGATTCGCATCCCCGACCGTAGTAGTCGTGCAGACCGTGACTGGAGCGCCTCAATCCCCTCGGCCACCGCGGCCGGCAGTTAATGCGATAGTTACAGTTTCTATATGTGCCTATATGAAACGTATCGGCAGTCTTTTTACAAGCAAAGGAACTACATTGTTGTCGTCGTACTGTGAGTCTTTTAGGCTGCATTTTACACAGGAGTAGAAGATCAAATATTAATTTGAAAGGAGCATCAGCTTCCTTATGAATCCTCAACAATATATGTAAAATATTTCGTTGTGATTTTATAAGAAATGAAACCTGTTTGCTTCCATACATTAACAAAATACAACCGTTTATATTTTAAGACTTTTGGCACAGACCGTGATGCCAAAACGTAAAACAACCAAAGTATTGGCTGTTTACATTAAATAATAGGGTATATAGTGAGGAAACATCATCGATGCACTAGCCAAGAAGTGACTTCATGTGGAAAATAAACAGTCTGTATGAATGTTTAGTTTTCTATAACGTTATTGTAAGCACATTTTCAGCAGAAATGACCTACTTGCTGACATATAAACTTGCTCAAGAGCAGCTGAATGTATTTTTCCGTCGATAATCACATTCGTAAGTTACAAAAAGTAAAAGGTTCGTAACGTAATACAAACACCGAGAATATGTAATTCTGTTGCTTTTAAAAATAACCGACAACACGGTACTTTTAACCTGGGCACATGTAAACACGACAATCACTGCATTAATATTAACAATATGATGAAACTGCGTTACTATTACTACTAGATGTGTGATAGGAATACCAGAAGTCGTTTATTGTTAAAATCGACGCTTAATATCACCTGTAAATGGGAAAAATTGTTGCTCATAATGAAGAAAACTCGGTTACGTGACTCGGGGCAATTTTAAATGTTGGTTTCAAACCACAACACAGCAGAAATAGGGACATGCGCAGTCTTATGTTATCTTTGGTCTATGGGCTTAGTAAATAAAATCTAGACCACTCACTGGCGCTAGTGTCGTGTTCCCACATTGAATGTGACAGAACCCGCCATTTGCAGGGAAACATAGTTCGTTCGTGTGCTGCTTGTAATTGTAACACTGAAATTGGAAGCAAAGATGAAGACGGAAACAATGTTATATTTCACAGATAAGTCATTACTTGTATACCCTACAGTATTTTCTTGGAGAAATAATAAATCATGGGCGTTTGTCTTTGTTTAGGTTTCCTCTTACAAATTATTCTCTAAAACTGAGTAAAATACTTTGTTGCATGTCAAGTACTTATATTTGATTTGCATATAAATTACTAAAAATACTAACTTGACCTAAATGAAGAACTAGGCGTATAAGAGGTATTTAGATTTTTAATCGCATATATAAGTACGAAGCATAAGTAGGTCGAATAATTGCTTTTAGACACTTAACAGGTGGTGACTGTGCTTCGTAAATGGTCATTGTTTGATCGAATGTTGCCTACTCAACTTCTTTGAGACGTACTATCTCTGTTAAAAAGTAATGTGCGAATGAAATGCCAATTTAAAGTTGCATGGGTTATTAGCAGTATTTATACCCAAATTCGAGGAACTCAAAAGAAAAATTCTATGTAATATGGAAAGGACTGTAGCAAAAAAAGTGCTATACAAAAATAAGCGTGCACAACTTGTTGAGTAGTCGGCAAAAAGCAAACATAACATGACAGAAATTTACACGAAACAAATAATAATCCCACTCTCTGCTACTTTACAAGTTTCATGCAATCATCTTATGTAAATATCTAGATACAAAATCGCTTCACCTTCTCAGGTAAGAGACATTCTTTAATTCCGTGTCTCTATGCAGACGTATTTCGGATATTAGGAAACTTAATTCATTTAAGAATACTTTTTTTAACAGACTGTAATAATCAGTAATTTCTTTAATCAAATGTGCGTTTATTTTGTGCTTTATTTTGCTCTTGTTGCGTCTCATACACTTCTGATCACAACCCCAGTACTAGGATTCTTCCCTGCAAATGACGGCGATCAGCTGCTTCAATTCGGGGACAGTTGCGTCGCTTCTCCGCTACGGCGTACTACGGGCTTGTTCGTCAGAAGCAACGAGCTTAAATTTCATATAGTGGCTAACACACGACTTACACAGCAGTCTTTGCGGCAACTTCTGTAAACTCGGCCGCCATACTTTTGGTCGTCAGTACACTAGAGAGGAGTATGTCTATCGTATGTTGATGTTGAACTTGAAGTGTTGTATTCAGTTTATATTGTATTTAGTGGTATTGCATATATAATTTTTGCTGATGAAATGTGCATAAAATGTATTCAGCATTTAAATGCACAAATCGATGTGATAAAACGACAAGTACTTCGTCCAAGAACACTAACTGTTTTGCCTTGTTTGAGCTCAGTCTGTCTACATTCAAACAAAATTCCTGATTGATGGCACTTAGCTGCCCCAAGAGTGAAGCTTCAGATGACCTATCCTGCAATTCCCTTGAAGTAAACGCCATAAAAATGCTTAGGTTTCTGTCTAGTGTGCTTTGAGATATTTCTTCTTCTGACGCTCCTGTGGTTGACGAAACCACACTTTTGAGTGTCTACACCTTTTCATTGGTTGTTGATAATAACTTGATCGACCATGGTTGACATGCGGCAAGTGAAAAGTGTGGAAGCAGTAGTGACAGCCAGATTTTTTTCGCTTGTAAATGTCTGTGTTCTTTGCCACAAATATTTACTTATTTCTGCGTGGCAACAACGAAAGTTATTAATGATCCGTTATTTTGGTGTGGAAATAGCAGCTGACCCAGACGCAATTTTATTGCAATATTCTATTGTCACTTTCGTCTTTGTACTCAAATTTCGCGTACCAAACGTTAATTGTTTCAGCATGGCAATAAGGAAAATTATTAACAACGCCTTATTTCGACGTGGAATGCTTTTGTGGCAGATGACCTAGGCGCATTTTAACTGCAGTATTTCGTCTCTGTACGCAAATGTCGCCCACCAAAGTTTACAAGTAAACCCTTTAACAGCAATTATATAAGTTTGTAGAGGTAATAGGTTTAGTAAACGCAAAATAAACGTATGCTAGACTTTATGAAAGCAGTTGTTACAACACATTTACAACAGATGGAAATGCATGGGCATGATTGTTCGTCATAACAAATACTACTCACTGTATGTTTCGCAGCTCTTTCAGACCGTGTACTTGCATTAAAATCTACACAAATCTTTTCACAGCGGCATTTTCGTTGTTATTGCAAATCGCATCTAACTGTTATACTTCTAGCTGGAAATGTAATACTAACAGGTAAAAGGCGACCATTGTACGAAACAAGAGCTTTGTTTTATCACTAAAATTAGTAAATACCGGTTACTCCCTGGTATAAAACCATGTTCCCTGGCCCAAACCGAGAACTGACTCGTTTCAAAATACTTCAATAACAGGATGTTAATACTACACTCCCCACATTCAGACAGCCATAGATTCTCACACCCACTTAAAAGTAAAACAACTGCACATTCTCACAGGGACAGTGGCGTAGCGGAGAAGCTGTACTTATGCCAAATCAATTAATATAATAACAAATTATTAACATAACAAAGTAAGAAAAACCTAGCAAATATTAACTAATATTTTAACACAAGAAAAAAATGCTATTCCTCAAGCCTTGAAAAGAGTGGGGTTCAAGTTCTACCAAAATGATAATCTAGCGACATTAAATAAATTATAACTTTACAGAAATATACAAAAAATTATATGGAAGACAACAAACGGTCGTCTTTCACAGGTTCGTGATATTTCATTACCGCAATTTTACGAATCATACTACCAGACTTGTCAATTCGCAGCTTCGAAAATGTCTGACGGAACTTGATGCACATCCGTATTCAATCGTCATTCTTTACTGAAAACGTTGAACTGTAAATAGGTACAATTCTCGAGTGGGTGTGGCATACCAGCTGTCAGCCGATACCCCAGATAACATGGCGGACACCAGTTCAATTAGCTTCAAACATGGCGGACCTGTCGCCACTCTATGAAATTTAAACTCATTGGTCAGAAGCAACGTGCTGTCATTGAATTCCTGTGCTGTGAAAACGAAACAGTGGGAAACATCTACAAGAGGTTGAACAAGGGGTATGGAGATGCTGCTGTCGATCGCAGTACAGGAAATGCATTTTACACTTAGCTATCATGTAGGATTTATTTATTATCCAACTAGTTTCGAGAATATCCCATCATCACGGCATTTATAATTACATAAACAGTTCCGTTTCATACATTTCCTGAATCAATTAAAGATGTCGTCTTATCCATAGAAAAGAGTCTTTTGTCACAATGATAAAAATACAGCAAATGGCTGTGCACTTAACCTAAATGAAATCATTGAGTAATGTAGCCATTCAGAGTTAGGAATGGAAAGCCCCTCAAAGATTGCTATCAATTAAACTCGTGCCGGCCGCGGTGGCCGAGGGGACTGAGGCGCTCCAGTCACGGTCTGCACGGCCACTACGGTCGGGGGTTCGAATCCCCCTCGGGCATGGATATTTGTGCCGTCCTAGTTCGTAAGTAGTTCATAAGTAGTTTGTAAATTTAGGGACTGATGACCCCGTAGTCCTATAAGCTTTACAAACATTTGAACATTTTCATTAAACTCGTGTTATTAGAATAACGCTGTAAGACACAGGATGTACCTAATAATATAGTATATATTTCTGACGTTTGGAGCGACTTATAAGGTTCTTTTTATTATATTTACTATTCTTTAAAGCATAGGTAACCTAACATCGGTTCAAAATATGTTTATAAGCTGATTCGGAAGATCTATGCGACGATAAGCAGATCTTGCATATCGGAAACAGTTCATGACACACACGGCAAATATTGGTCTTGCATCATAATAGCAGGATGATGGGAACATCGGCGTATGAAGAGTAAAATAACACCAAAATCATGTACAAAACTATTCTGCTGTCATTTAACAGCATGATGAGACATACTATGTGAGGACGTCAACAGAAGTGTTTCATACATTATTTTGAAGTTCTTTTAATCCTTTACACTGTGATGTTCCCGGCATCCTAATATTCTTATACAAGACCAATGTCTGATGTATCTATCATAAGCTGTTAAGCTGTTAATGATATATAAGATGTAATGATCTATCGAAACAGGTTATAAAAATATTTCCACGGCGGTGTGGCCAAGCGCACTGAGGCGCTATTCTCCGATGCGTGAGGCCGCTTCCCGTCGGGGGTCGAAACTCCCCTCGGGCATGGATGTCTGTGTCGTCTTTAGTATAAGGTAGTTCATAAGTAGTTTGTAAGTTTAGGGACTGATGGCCCCGGAGTTAAGTCCCTTAAGCTTAACAAACATTTGAACATAAAAATATTTTGAAACTATCTGCTTCGCTGCATTTTTAAAATGTAATAATGATAGCCTAGGAGAATGAATAAGAGCTTGAAAATTACATTAAACGATGTTTTATTTGATAAAAGGAGAGGCGCCGAATTAAAATTTCTGTTGTGTCCGGAATCGAACCCGGAACATCCTGCTTAGCAGGCACACGCAAATTTTAATTCAGCGCCGCTCCTTATATACAATACCGTGGTATAAAAAAAGAATGTATGTCTCAAGGATTTCAATTATTGTTGAGGTTTTATTTCATTAAATTCTGACAGCAGCTCTATTGACGAAAGGAATCATATTCAAAGTGATACAGATATATTTTTAACTGGCGTGAATCCGTTGTATGTTAGACAGGTAGAAAAAATTCAAATTTGTTTCCAGCCCTTAAAATTTTCATTAATTATTACAAAATTGTGCCTGAATGCTCACTTCGGGCTGTTATTCGCGTATAAGAGGTTGATTATGTCGTCTTACAAACAGCCGGGCCTAAAGGAGAAGCGTTCCCAACTCTCCCCTACGCACTACCGACAGAGTCGTAACAAAGCAACAGACGGCAAGCGGCGACTAGCTTGTCTTTTCGTTCACGCACAACTGTACATGTAATGATCACGTGCCACTCCCATCTGTCAGTTACAATGTAATTGTAATCGGAGTTCAGATGTATCTCCTTCACAACAACTAAAATAAATAAAAAAGCAAATTAAGTGAAATTTGTTCAAATGTTTGTAAAGTCTATGGGACTTAACTACGGGGTCATCAGTCCCTAAACTTATGAACTACTTACGAACTAGGACGGCACAAATATCCATGCCCGAGGGGGGATTCGAACCCCCGACCGTAGAGGCCGTGCAGACCGTGACTGGAGCGCCTCAGTCTCCTCGGCCACCGCTGAAATTTTGTTCTTCTTGATAACATATCCTTAGTGAATTGTAAACCTGAGTCAAAGTTGCCTTTTTACTCATTAACTTAACAAAATATTTTTCTTTCAAGATTGCTTGTTTCCATGGACATGTAACCTCAAAAGCCAATAAGAAAAATCGGTCGGTGGTTCGAGTCCCCCCTTGGGCATGGATATTTGTACCGTCGTTAGTATTAGCCAGTTCATAAGTAGTTTGTAAGTTTAGGGACTGATGACCCCGTAGTTAAGTCCCATAAGCAAAACAAACATTTGAACATTCTGTAAAATGTTTTCACTAAAGGTTAGAAACGTGTGGAAACAATTGTGCTAGTATTCTGGTGTAGCGAGGATTTCCGCATCGGAAGATAAACGGGGCAGGAAGCCGCCCCGTCGCGCCGGTCGGCGGGCAGCAAGTGTTTACTGGATAAGGCGGAGAGCGGGGCAGTCCCGGCGACAGGGCCGCCAACTCCCGCCAACGAAGTCACGTCTCTGGGCGGATGGCTAACTCAACTCCGCGGGCGCTGAGTTAGCAGATAGGGAGGGCCAACTCGCCGTATTAGCGCCGCCTCTGCCGGCTACTCCGCTCCGCTCCCCGGGGGAAAATTTCCCTGCGGTCTGCGGCCGGCCGGCCGGCGCCGGGAGCGTCACCGCCGGAGGAGTGGCAGCCCTGCGCTGCACGCCACACTGCGTGCAACAAATGGCACGCGATGAACTTTTCCGCCGGCACTAAATCACCGCGCCTCTCGCACCGCCGACGACAGACTTCAAATGTTAAACCCGCGCAAAATGTACCACTGCTCTGTTTCCACAGTCGAGAGTACGCGTTCTGTCCCAGAAAAAGGGATGTGAAAACCGACCGGTTAATCACAATACCAATATTTTAGTAATGAATAACCAGTACATTAGTTGTTGTTTGGTCTCGCTTACAACAGCTTTTCTTTTCTCCAAACGTCTCTATTATATTCCTGTAAGCAGGATCTGTATTTCCCCTAGTTTTCCATTCTTCTACGGTTTTGCTTTTGTCCTTTAGCCACTCCGACTTAGCACATCCTGTAAAACTTGTTGTTTAGAAGTCTTTACTCCGTTTTTCCTGCTTCACTTGCTGCATTTTCATAGTTTCTCTTTCATTAATTAAGATCAGTATCTATGTTATAAAGGGATTTCTACTACCCCTTGTCCTTCTGGCTCCACAATCCTTTGCGACCTTCATACCTCTATCTCTCAGTGCCACTGATTCTTCTTCTCCTGTATTGTTGTTGTTGTTATGGTCTTCAGTCCGGAGACTGGTTTGATGCAGCTCTCCACCCTACTCTATCCTAAGCAAGCCTTTTCATCTCCTCATAAGAACGGCAACCCACATCCACTTGAATCTGCTTACTATACGCGTCTCTTGGTCTCCCTCTGCGATTTTTACCCCACACACTTCCCTCCAATGCTAAATTTACGATTCCCCGATGTCTAAGAATGTGTCCTACCAAGCGATCCCTTCTTTTAGTCAGGGTAAGCCAAAAATTCCTTTTCTCACCAATGCTGTTCAGTACCTCTTCATTAGTTATGCGATCTACCCACCTAATTTTCAGCATTCTTCTGTAGCACCACATTTCAAAAGCCTCTATTCTCTTTCTGTCCGCACTACTTATCGTCCATGTTTCACTCCCATACAAAGCAGCACTCCACACAAATGCCTTCAGAAAAGACTTCTTTACACTTAAATTAATATTCGATGTTAGCAAATTTCTCTTTTTCAAAAATGCTTTTCTTCCCATTGCCATTCTGCATTTTATACCCTCTGTACTGCGACCATCGCATGTTATTTTACTATCCAAGTATCAAAACTCATCTACCACCTTCATTGTTTCGTTACCTAATCTAATTCCTTCAGCATCGCCTGATTTTCTAAGAACGCATTCCATTATTTTTGTTTTACTCTTGTTAATGTTCATTTTATACGCTCTCTTCAACACACTGTCCATTCCATTCAACTGCTCTATCAGGTCCTTTGCTGTCTCTGACAGAATTACAATGTCATCAGCAAAACGCAATGTTTTTATTTCTTCCCCCTGAACTTTAATCCCTATTCCAAATTTTTCCTTGCTTTCCTTCACCGACTGCTCGATGTACAAATTGAATATAATCGGAGAAAGGCTACAACCCTGTCTCACTCCCTTCCCAACTGATGCTTCCCTTTCATGCCCTTCGATTCTAATAACTGCGGTCTGGCTTTTGTACAAGTTGTAAATAACTCTCCTTTCCCTGTATTTTACCCCTGCTGACTTCAGAATTTGAAAGAGTGTATTCCAGTCAAAATTGTCAAACGCTCTCTCCAAATCTACAAAAGCTAAAAATGTAGGTTTGCCTTTCCTTAATCTATCTTCTAAGATAAGACGTATTACTTTCCCCATTTAATTCAATCCTTGCGTCAGTCTCTACCTGAAACTTTCAACTAAATCTGGTTCCTTCAAATTATCGAGGTTCTATCTCCTTACTTTTTGATCAATAACCGGCTTTTCAATTACTTTTCTCCTTACTTATCTACCTTTTTCTAATTTCTTAAATTTTAATCTACATTCTATAACCAATAACCACGGTCACTACCGTCGGGGGTTCGGATCCCCCTCGGGCATGGATATTTGTGCCGTCGTTAGTTTTAGCTAGTTCATAAGTAGTTTGTAAGTTTAGGGACTGATGACCCCGTAGTTAAGTCCCACAAGCTCTACAAAGTTATGATCAGAGTCAATATCTCTCCCTCGATATAATTTACAGTATAAAAAACCGTTTCTAAAACTATGCCTTTACCTTCTGGTGGCTCTAACTCTCTTCCACGTATACATCCTTCTTTCATGAAGATTAAACCAAGTGTTTGTGATGATTAAATTGTGCCCTGCACAAAATTCTGCCAGGCGACCTTCTCGTTCATAATTTTCCCTCAGTCCATATCCACCTACTACATTTCCATCTCCCCTTTATGCTACTAGCGAGATCTAGTCCCCATCACAAGTTTGCATCTCCCTTAACGGTCGGAATAATTTGTTTAATCTCCTCATACATTTCTTCGATGTTCTCATCATCAGGAGAGATATTTGGCATATAAACTTGTATTTTTGTGGTCGGTATTGGTTTTGTGTTGGCCTTTGCTACAATATTTCGTTAACTATGCTGTTCATAGTAACTGACCCGCATCGCTATTTTTTATTCATTATCAGATCAATTTTTGCGTTACCACGAACTCATATTGCATATATAACCCTTTACTCACATGACCAGAAATCCTCTTCATCTTGCCACTGTACTTCTCTAATCTCTACCATATCTAACTTTAACCTACCCATTTCTATTTCATTCTCTTACTTACCTGGTTCAGCGATAGAACAATCCACACTCTGGTCCTTAGAATGCATTTTATTTCTCTTGATCACGACATACACCGGAGTAGTCCCCGCTCGGAGATCAGAATGGGGGATATTTTACATCCAGAATATTTTACACAAGACGACATCATCATATATTTATACCGCAGAGCTGTATGTCTTCGAGAAAAGTAACGACTGTAGCTTCCCATTGTTTTCAGCCGTTCGCAGTGACTGTGTGGCAAAGCCACATTAGCTGAAGTTGCAGTAAATCATCCAGACGTGCCCTTGTAACTACTGTAAAGGCTGCTGCCCTTTAGAGCAACGATATGTTTGTTTGGCGTCTCCACAGATATACCCCTCCGCTGTGGTTGCATCTACGGTACGGCTGTCGTTGACGCAGGCAAGGCACCAACCAACCACGGCAATGTTTGTGGTTCTTAACAAAATGAAAAGCAATCGTCCTACAACCTTTCAGTAAATAATATTGTAATAATAACTGTTTTCTATAAATTTGAACAGCTGTGGAAAAAAACTATTTAGATAATACACAGTTCCGTTTTCACATCATGTTAATATTCGGACAGTTGACTGTATGGTACATGTGTCGATAGTTCGTCCCCTGTTATATAGCCTACTGGTAGTTAGAAGGCTTACTTGTAAATTCCATGAAAAACTAATAAGCGTTTTGGTATACGACGATATGCGATTTTTCATGATGCAGAGGTAAACCATATAGGCTAGTTGCTACCATGATCAACGTGAGAATTATTATCATACAAAATATAGACAGACGATTCGAAATCGGCGGACTTATAGACGATGTTCATTTGAATGACAATCAAAGACATTTGATCCTCCTGAAAAGAGGACTGCTATACAAAAATGAAGATATGCTCTACGGTCAGTCATTCTAATTAGCAAATGGGCTTCTAATCGAGACTCGAAAGAAGGTACATATTCAAACGGTTAGCATAGAATTATAAGATAGTGGATACAATTATAGTAGTCTGCAACGGGAGACATGAAGGGGCAATGGTCCGCTAAGGAATTCGGGAGTATTATATATGCGTTTATAGATATGATTATCAGTAACTGTGTTACATAGTAGAGTTCCAGGGGAAGTGGCTTTACCATTGTTTGGCAGTTAACAGTAAGTACGCCTTTTCCTTTGGCGGTGATGGTTTCTGCACTGTCCTGCAATCCTTAACGTTTGTTTGCACATTATCGTAATTCAACAAAGTCATTAACATGATGTGGCGTAAGGTTCTGTAAGCAAACAAATTTTTGTAGCTCACCAGAAAGTTACATAACCTTCTCTACAGTTTTTATGATGTTTTTCAACATCGAACGGTATAATTCAGATGTTTCTGCTAGTATCTTTTGTTATTAACGAACAGAATTTGTGTTTCAGAAGTTAATGTTCAAGGTAAACATTTATTTATTTATGCACATATTTTACCTGGCAAGATTAGGGCCTTCATAATTGGTATGTGAATAAAAAATATTTTATATGAATACATAGTTTCGCGTCGCGTCTTACAGACAAAATTCTCTCAGGCTTGCAGCCACGTTAAGTTGCAGCTATAAAAGGAAAGTGGCAGCAACGACTCGAGAAGTCACCTCTTGACAATGGCCTAGGAGATCTCTATGGAAAGCTCGTGGATATCAAACCACTTGACGTGGCTTTAAGACCGATAGAATTTTATCAACAAAAGATATTTTTCATAAAAGTGCTATTTTCTATCTTGTTGGAGTTGATAGATAGTTGAAACGAAGGAATGGAATCTATATTCATACTAAGCACAGAAGAAGACTGTACACATTGATGAAGTATATATACTTTATCTTTTAGGTATCAAAGTAACTAGCAATGGAAAGTCTTGGTTGGAATTCACCAATATAATCAGGATACTTTGCAACTCTCTGGTAAGACGTGCACTGATCTACCATAGGCATATAAAAGACACTCACATCTCCGAACTCGAAACGTAGCAGCTGGAGATGACAGCTGCGTGTCTGTGAAGTGTGTGTGTGTGTGACTTTTTGAATGACAGTTTGTGTTTCTTTTCTGACGAGGGCTACTGGCCGAAAGGTGAAGTGTCTCTTTTATGTGCCTTCTGTGGCTCGAAGAACGCTTTATCGGTGAGTTGGAGGTATCAGTATCAATAGTTTGACACACAAAACGTTTAATATACAGATGCTCAAATATTGCTCTTCGGCCACCAAACAATTCCAGACTCAACGAATTTACCCTAAAAAAGCTCGCACCCCCCCTCCCCCCTCTTGAGAAAACGATTGCGGATTCCCATTGGCCTACAATGGAAGAGTGATAAAATGTACAAGTATTTGTTAAGCTTATGGGACTTAAAAGCAGGATAATGTCCCTAAACGTACAAAATACTTATAAACTAAATTATACGAAAGACAACACAAACATCCATGCCCCAGGGAGGATTCGAAACGCCGACGTAGAACGGCCTCACGCATCGGAGCATAGCGCCTCAATGCGCTCGACCACTCCACCGCGGCTGCAAGAGTGTCTGGAATGGAACTGTATGGACATGAACAGAATCGGATAGAGTGATGGACTTCGTCCAATAGTCAACTGCGAACGGAAAACGTAGATGAAGTACTTCCTCTGTATCAATACATTTTTTGGGTCGGATGTCGAAAGGATGGAGTGGAGTGAGGAGAAGGAAGAATCTAAAGCAAAGTTTTAAGTCTTTTGTAGAGATATGAGGTGTAGCTGTACTTCGGTGAATTAATTTATCTTCAGAATTATGAGTAAATGTATTTGAACAAATTAAAAAAATTACTTATACGAAAGTACTTGAAAATAGGTGAAACAAAACCGTTGAAATTTTTCCAGACAATGACACGAAACATTGTACTGTATTACAACTACAGCAATGTATTGGCAAAGCGTCAATATCTACCAAATAAACTCAAGCGTCGATAAAAAAAACTGGACAGTCTGTAAATCGAGTATTAAAAAAGAAAATCTAGCTGTATACCGCAACATTTGAAAAAATGCTACAACAAAATTGTTTCCTGACAAGATATTTAAACATATATTTTCACCCACCCCCATGAACCACAAACATTGCCGATATGGAGTGGCTTGCGTGCCTCAAAGATGCAAATAGCCGTATCGTAGGTGCAACCACAGAGGAGGGGTATCTGTGGAGAGACCAGACAAACGTGTGGTTCCTGGAGAGAGGCAGCAGCCTTTCCAGTGATTACAGGGACAACAGTCTGGATGATTGACTGAGCTGGCCTTGTAACATCAGCTAACATGGATTTGCCATGAAGTTACTGCGAATGGCTGAAAGCAAAGTGAAACTACAGTTGATACTTTTCCCGAGAACATGCAGCTCTACTGTATGAATATATGATGATGGCGTGTTCTTGGGTAAAACATTCCGGAGGTAAAATAGTGCCCCATGCGGTTGTCCGGGCGGGCATACTCAGGAGGATGTCGTCACTCATCTACGGTTTTAGCATTTGTAGATTTGGAGAAAGCTTTTGAAAAAGTCGATTGGAACACACTCTTTAAAATTCTGAAGGTAGCGGCGGTAAAATATAGGGCGTGAAGAGTTATATCCAACCGGTATAAAAACCAGACAGTAGTTATTAGAGTTATTAGAAGGGCAAGAAATGGAAGTAGAAATTGGGAACGGATTGAGATAGGTTTGTAACCTTTCCCCAATGTTGTTCAATCTGCACATTGAGCAGGCTGTGAAGGAATGCGAGGAATAATTTGGAGAGGGAATTAAAGTTCAGGGAGAAAAAATAAAACTTTTGCTTTTTGCCGATGACATAGTAATTTTGTCAGAGACTGCAGAGGATCTGGAAGAGTAATTGAATGGAATGGACAGTGTCTTGAAAGGAAGATATAAGATGAACATTAACAAGAGTAAAACGAGGATAATGGAATGTAATGCCAGAAAATGAAGGAATTAGATTAGATAATGATACAATAAATGTCGTAGATGACTTTTGTTATTTGGGTAACAAAATAACTTCTGATGGCCGAAGTAGAGAAGATATAAAATGCAGAATGTTTATGGAAAGAAAAGCATTTCTAAAGAAGTGAATCTTGTTAACATCCAATATTAATTTAAATGTTCGTAAGTACTTTCTGGAAGCATTTGTCGGGAGTGAGCATTGCATGGGAGTGAAACGTGGACGATAAGGAGATCAGACAAGAAGATGATAGAAGCTTTTGAAATGAGGTGCCACAGAAGAATGATGAAAATTAGATGGGTAAATCACGTAACTAATGAGGAGGTGCTTAACAGTATCGGGGAGGACAGGAGTTTCTTACGTATCCTGACTAAGAGAAGGGATAGGTTGGTGGGACACATCCTGAGCCATCAAGGAATCGTCAACTTAGCATTAGAAGGAAGTGTGTGGGGTAAAAATCGTAGAAGGAGACCGAGGGACGAATACAGTAAGCAGATTCAAAAGGATGTAGTTTGCCGTACGTATTCTCAGATGAAGAGGCTTGCACAGGACAGGTTAGCGTTGAGAGCTGCTTCAAACCAGTCTGCGGACTGAAGACCACAACAACAAACAACATATTTTTCAATGAAATTTGTCTTGAAATAACGAGTTCTGAAAATTTCCCGAATATTAAAGCGAAAATAAAACCGAGTTTTAAGTGGCGCTATTAAAGAACTTGTGTAAGCTATGTTTAGGAAGTTGATTATTCATAGTATTTGGTTTGTTGTTTTGTTAAGAATGTAACGATGTTCCAGTTATATATATTTAATGACAGTAATTGTCATTAGAGCACCCTTTTTCTTCAGATTACAGACTCAATCCTATTCCATTACCTATAACATTTTGGGATTGATTGTATATCATCGGCTTCTTGACCTACAATTTTTAATTTTCCTTCCGTTTATCTCAAAAAAGAAAAACGTATAACATTAAACCGATGGAATCTGGACAAATTGAAGGATCCAGAGGTGGTTGAGAGTTTTGATCAAGGCATAATGGAATCTCGAACGTCAAACTTCTTAGTTTCAATTAGATCATCTGTAGTATGCGTCACACATAGAAGACAATGGAGATGATTAACCACAATGGTTTCAACATGTCCGACACAGAAAGATGTAGTCATTCTTATGAATAAATAACGATTTTGAAATAACGATTATGAAATAACAATTTCATTCATTTTCACATATCTTTGTGAGATGTTTGGTGGAATCTTCACCTGTACTTGGTTCTGGTGAGATTATAAGCTTTCCATTCCAGTCAGTCTCCACAATCAGTTTTATAGAGTTTTCCTTAAATCGGCTATAACTCTTAGCATTCCTCTGCTTCCTGACAGTCCAGGTCTTCTTCTGTTATGGTCCTCTGCATGCTTCGTTCTCTCAATTCACACTTCCCAGTAACATTCCTCGTTTATCTCACGATTTCATTCCTTTACCAAATATAGACAATTTAATCATTTACGATTCACAATTTATGCAATATTCACCTGTGCTTCTTGTCTCCATCGCTGTTTACTGTTTCAAATTTTCTCACGAGGAAAATGTCGCCTTTCTTGGCATTCCCCTGTGTACCGACAAAAAATAAGCCTATTGTATTTCATTTCTTACTATATTCTGTAACGTCTAATTTCCGCTCGTGTAGTTGACCGCTTCAGTACTCTCATGATCCACATTTCACACCAATTAAACTGCAAAAGCCCTTTGACAAAGTAGTTACCCTTGTCCGCACTAATCGACAGTTGATATCGCTTTCGTTTGATCATCTCCTGTCATGTATCCTTCCATGCATACCAATCACTCACTTCATTCACTGTATAATTCTCACTTTTGATTTTCAGATAATCTCCGTTCCATTTTCCAATCATTTCCCTTTTTCATATATCATGAGTTACCCAGATGGTCTATTTTGTAATTTTCTGAATAAACTGTTAGTGATTTCATTATTATTCGTGTTCTGCAATTTTCTATCGGTTTTTTGCTCATTCAGTATGAAACAAGATAGTTATCTATTTGCATATAGTTGTCCCTATAATTTGCACTAGACAAATAATTTTATCTTGATTACCTGTTTTTATTATTTCCTTCCGTTTTTATATATATTTTGTTTTATTCATTTGCTTAGTTCCAGTATTTTATTAGCTATAATGCTAATAGCTGCCGTTGATCGTAAATTTCGCGAACACTTCCTGGTTCTTTTAATCTTCCGTTGTGTACCATTCATAATTTAACCCCATAATCCTGTGACTCCATTGAAAGTGATGTCATACAATAGAACATCAGATTTCGGTTATAGACAATACTGTCATTAGAACTTTCTCTTTCTTCAGATAATAGACTAAATCCTCTTCCATTACCCGTAACAATGGATTTTCTTGGATATCACCGACATCTTGATCAACAATTTTAACTTCCTTTCCGGTAATCTCAACATCTCCTGTATACCAAGCTTTTATTCCACCTATAATGTCAAAGCTCTTTGGTATGCAAATTGATTCTACTTAATCTGTTGGGATCTTCCATTTGTGATAAGTACACTGGCTTCTCCATGAAAAGCGCTGTCCTATTTTAAGCAAAAACATCATCACTTGATAGTATGAATGATATTACTATGATGCTGCTTGGAGATTGACATTCCTTTTATAACTAGAAAACAGCGATCATTCTCGAAACAATTTACTTCAAACTGGTTTCTACTATGGAACACCTATCACAAAAATGTTAACACATATTTATGTATACTGATAGGTAACCATATGGAACCTTACATCTAATGAGACTGTACGTGCTAACATATAAACTGATGATGTGTTCTACAGCCAAAAATTTGAAATAAATCCGATTCTTTCGCGGCTGATTGCTGTTTTCGTCGTTGCACAGTGATCCAAACGGGAATCAGACATAAATTAAAATAGAGCAGCACATATTCTATTTAGTCACGACCAAGAAACAGTAGAGTCCGCTGCGCAATGTTTTCAATAATCCTTTCGGTTTGTACGTGTAAACTGTAATGTATATTGTTTTCCGAAATCACATACTCGTGTAGAATCGTTGTACTGTACACCAATTTAATCGCAGCTACAAGAATTAATGTTTGCTCTCAAAAATACGATGTTACATTTCAGGTATGTAGAGTAAGGCCCATGAAATTACTGATCATAACTACATAATTCTAAAACATCTGTTTTATTGGTATGCAAAGATAATATTGCCATGATGCTACTTTGATATTGGACATTCCTTTAGGTACTAATATGAAATTCGAGTAGAAATCTACACCCTGTTTTAATAAATATTATTTCTGGTTTTTAACTACAGCTCTGTGCTGTCTACTTGTAAAAGGTAATTCACATACGCGGTGCCAGTTTTATAAACAAAGTACTCAGCATAACAACAGGGTCACCGTCAGCCACCTACCTGATTCAACATAAGCGCCGCTAATGTCAACAGAAGCACCGACCTCCAATCTGTCGTTCCTCACAATTGTCTGGAAGGAAATACGATTAAACCATGCCCATAACCGCTATAATATAGCAACCATCCACTAGTACTAACACTATACACTGCCTGTCAGCTACTATGGAACAGAGGTGCTGTTGGATAGGAATAGCTTTGAGTGGCGATTGACGATGTGAAACACAATACACGTACTAAACACAGGAGCTATGAATTAAAACGCCTATGGACAAATTAATTCGTTCCTTATTAAAAACTAGAGAACTCGACAATGCTTCCGAATTTGCTAACACGTATGGAAATGTGATATACAGCCTGATCTCCTTCTCCTCCCTTCCCCTCTCTCTGTCCCTCCCCTGCTGCTCCCTCTATTTATCCATCATCTCCTTCCCCCTATCTCTGCCCATCATCTTCATGTCTCTTCGTATCATTCTTTGTAAATCTCTTATTCCTGACTCTATACATCTCCTTTCCTTGCGCATTTCTATCCTCCCTCCCTTTCTTTACGTCAATAGGATACACCATTCTCTATCTCCTCTTTTTCTCAAACTATTATTATTCAAAAAGGATTTTGTTATTATTGTGCAAACATGCGACAGCAGCACTGACAAACTGAACTATCTCACTCGTATTTTTTATTTATTTTTATTAAAAGCAGGTGATGGCGAAACTGTCAAACGTATCATCACATTTCTGAGATTTTTATATAAAAATGCTATCCATATTTCCCGCTTTCCTGATGAATTTTCAAAAAGTGTTCTTTCATACGACCTTAAGCCTGCAATTAAGACCGAACAAGCAACAAATCGGGCCGTTATGAAATGATTTTTCATGCTTGCGACAACCTTCTGTTAGTCCCTTTCCTCTTTCTCCTCTCTTAGCCCATCTAAAATATGGATAAAATTAAATACATACTAGAGGTGGAGTGGTATGTTTATATGTAAAAGTAGTAGAGACTTCATCACTTGTGAGACGTGGACACCAACGTAAATAACTCTTATGCAAGACACAGGTCGAACTCGCAGCCGAAAGATCCATTAGCGGCCTTTCAGTAAGGAATATTCAGCACTAGTGACAATCTTTCATCTGCCAGTCACTGTGTGTTACCATATTATTGCTCTTCAAAATATCAATTTTCTAACAATAAACTACGGAATCAAAAGTATGCAGACATGCATATGGAAAACGGCATTGCACACCAGATTCGATTTAAATACATATTTATCTTATTTTTCAAGTCAGCAACCGAGAAATTAAGAAGTGAAAAAATAAATATACTCATTGTAACACTACAGACAACAACTTGAGCTACTTTTCGTTAGAGATGGTACCTGAGAAACAGAGAGAATTTCACAAGGTAAATAATTAACTTTTGATTACATTTAACATCATTAGTATGACCAATATGTAACCACCTTAATGAAGAGCTTATATTTAATCCATTTTATTTATTTAGCGTATGGCTTACAGAATTTGAAGCTCCTTTTCTCGTCATAGTTGGATATCGAGAGATTCAACCAGTTAATTGTTGCAAGTGTTGCGTCTACAAAGTCTTTCAAGGTACCCATGAGTTCGCTTTTTGAGCAGTAGTACCTCCTTGTTACTTATGGCAAGATCAGACGCAATTTTTAAGTGTGCAATGCAGATGTCGATCCACTTTGGTGATGCAAATTGTTTTCTTATATTATATTTTCACAAGTAACTCTTTATTTTATTGAAAATATTAGAACACTGTAAAAAATATTTCTGAAGATGATGACATAGCTCATCGAAATCGTTAAAAAAACCCAGCAAATTAAATAAATTAGCGATCTTGGCAGAAGTAAGTGTGCTTTATATAATTGTATTTTAGATTAAAATTACGTGATTCTTTGTTGATAATCAAATCTCAGTTTATTAGAACAAATATTTTTTTATAATAAATGCGCCGTGTTAACAAAGGATAAGCCAAGCTGTTTGTTTAAGATATGAGACGAAAGGAATAGATGACGTTGGAGAGACGATCTTTTGAAGTTTTTATAAGGTAAAGTTTTTCATAAAATACGTGACATGTTTCTATGGCATGACTTCGCATTATTAGGCTGAACTGATGGTAACAGTAACGGTCGGGAAAGATCTTGCTGTTAGCTTGTGGTCTCACGATTTAACCTAGGGACCCCTTTCAGTGTTAGGAAAAGTATTTATTGTAATAGTTTTGAGACTGCGTTTTTTATGAACTAAGAATTTCATAGGCAGTGTTCTTGAAATATGGTATTGTTATAACATTGTTTGTGTTAATCGTGTTAAATTTATTAACAGTAAAGCAATGTTTGCCGGGCGCGGTGGCCGAGGAGACTAAGGCGCTCCAGTCACGGTCTGCACGGCCACTACGGTCGGGGGTTCGAATCCCCCCTCGGGCATGGATATTTGTGCCGTCCTAGTTCGTAAGTAGTTCATAAGTAGTTTGTAAGTTTAGGGACTGATGACCCCGTAGTTAAGTCCCATAGACTTTACAAACATTTGAACATTTGAAAGCAATGTTTATCTTTGGTTAAAAATAATTTTGTAGGCGGATTAAATATCTGAGTTATATTTTTCTCTGAAAGATTTTAAAATCTAAAACATGGCATTTTTAGTAATTTTCATGAAGTTACATCAGTTAGAAAATAAACCATATATTTCATTTTTAATAATTAGTTCGAGTTTCTTAAACAGATTACCAGTTTATCCCTTCTCACATTTTTATTAAAACTGGCACAGATATTTTCTGTAGTTAGTTTTCCAGTAGTTAGTACAGCAGGAAGCAGTTTCGTGTTGCGCAAATTTATGCAGTGTGGCTAAAAAAAAAAAAAAAAAAATATTAGTTCAGTCAGAACATTACGCAGTCAGATAGGTTATGCAATACCTTTACATTCACATAGAATACAGTTAAAAATACGCAGTCAGAGTAACATATGGGTTGTGCAAAGGCACTCAGGTAGAAAAAAAAAAGAAAAAAGGCCGACCGCGGTGGCCGAGGGGACTGAGGCGCTTCAGTCACGGTCTGCACGGCCACTACGGTCGGGGATCGAATCCCCATAAGACTTACAAACATTTGAATTTAAATTTTGTAGAAAAAGTTCAAACACATTCAGTTACATTTCATTAAAGTAGCGTCGGTCAGATACATTTCTTAGATCATATGGTAAAACACATAACTTTTGCAGCAGACGTAAATTTTGTAAGAGAGAAGGACAAGCAAGAAACTTTGAAATTGTTTTCAGGTACTATGCGGCAGCTAATTGTACAAGACACAATAAGTAATTTTGAAAAATACGATTGTTTACAAATTGACTACGCAGTGGAACATTGCTCAACGAGCATAATTCGTTTCTGAGCTTTACCTGTAATGCGAAACTTCTATATGCAAAGTAAACTTTTCTGTCGGAATTTATGTAATAATAGGATGTGCTCCATTCAGAAAAATAGACTCAACATGTATCGTCTGATGTACAATATTGTATTTTTTCAGGGTGTTTCACTAAGTGTGTTTGCATCTGTAACTTATAAAATAATAGGTGACGGGAAATTTTAATGCTGTAGGTCAACGCAAGAAATATTACACTTTCTGCAGAGCTATGAACATAGTTTATTGTATCATTTTCCAAAGAGCTACACCACAAAGTTATAATTTTTTAAATGGAACAATAGTTTTTTCTATCGTGTATTGGATTCGCTTAAACCAGCTGCGTCCAAATCTGCGGTGTCGCACAAGTCCAAAGTGCGCGCCACCTACTTTCGCCGCGCGCCGCCATGCACGCACGGCGCGGCGTTCTTACGACGACAGCCACGAGCGCCTTCTGCTGCAACTCCGCTCGTGGTCACGACTGAACGACATCGTTCACTTGGGACTGAGATAGCAACCAGTTAGGACCTTCGTAATCAGATAGGCACCAGTGAAGACTTGGCTATCGTACAGTCACTAGGCAGACCTCTAGCTCAACTATGTATCAGCATTCTGCAGTACTGATCTATGTAAAAGTTAAGTACCTATTGTATACATTCTGTGCAATATATATCTCGTTCTAATTTACTCTAGTGTTTCTAGTTTCTGGCTGCTCCCGTCCGTACCTGCATCAGCGTGCTATCTTTATTCCTGTGTCGGTCTCATTCCACTCGGCCACCGACACCTACGACGGAAATGAGACACAAAAGCGGCGACGAGGCTGGGACATAAAAAATAAATTTAAACTACATTCCTATCACTGTTAGTTTGGGAGCTACAACCCTTCAAAGTTTAGGGGGCGGAGGCTACGACAGTGTAGCTGATTGGCTGGTGGTCATGAGACAGTGGGCCCTGCCCCAGGGGATAGCCACCCGGCCAATCAGGTACGTTATCGCAGCCTCCGCCCCCGGAACCGGAACTTTGAAAGGTTGTAGCTCCCAAACTAACAGTGATAGGAATGTAGTTTAAATTGATTTGGACGCAGTTGGTCTCAACGAATCCAATGCACGATAGAAAAGAAACTATTGTTCCATTTAAAAAATTAAATCTTTGTGGCGTAACTCTTTGGAAAATGATACAATAAACCATGTTCATAGCTCCGCAGAAAGTGTAACATTTCTTGTGTTGACCTACCGCATTAAAATTTCCCGTCACCTATTATTTTATTACTTACAGAGGCAAACACACTTAGTGAAACACCATATATATATAAGACAGTTGTATCAGCTAAAGGAAATGAAATTGGATCCCTTTGACACTGCCCTAGCGCCTACACTGCGCCGCTTGGTGTGTTGCAGGAGGGCATGGGCTCGCTGCGCATCGTGTCGGGCGGCGTGCAGCTGCGCGGCCAGGCGCTGGTGATGGACGCGCTGCTGGCGTCGTCCATCCGGTCGCGGCGCGGCTACCCGCTGCTGCTAGAGTCCTCCAGGAACTTCACCGTCAGGACCCGCGACCGCGCCGGCAGGGTCGCCAGCAGCCTCTTCCTCAGTAAGCTCTCCTGCACTCTGCTGGCCGCTGCACACACACTGGTTCAGGCAAACACGGGAGGTAGGCTGTAGGCAGGTCTTGGCTGAGGAAATCAACAGAAGTACACTTTAAAATTTATTTTGTATCCAGTTTCCACATAATATTATCATCTTTAGACCACCATGCATAACAAAATAGATGTTCCTAACCACAGTGACTGTCATTGTTGATGTTGGTTGACTAGGATATACCGAGTAACCATTAGCTAGTGCTATTAGTCCACGAGACTCAGAGGGCTATAGATACGGCTACACAGGTACATGCCGTGTGCCGCGGCGAAGTGGCCAAGCGCATTAAGGCTCTATGTTACGATGCGCGAGGCCGTTCCCGGTCGGGGGTTCGAATCACCCCTTGGGATGTTTGTGCCGTCTTTAGTATAAGGTAGTTCATAAGTAGTTTGTAAGTTTAAGGACTGATGACCCCGCAGTTAAGTCCCTTAAGCTTAATAAATATTAGATGCCTTGTTTCTTGACTTCCGCAAGGCGTTTGATACAGTTCCTCACAGTCGTTTAATGGACAAAGTAAGAGCATATGGTCTATCAGATCAATTGTGTGATTGGATTGAGGAGTTCCTAGATAACAGAATGCGAATAGTGCTGTCAGGCGTGCCACAGGATCGCGGTGGAGTAGCCGAGCGGTCTAAGGCGCCTCGCTGCGGAGCGCGCGGTTGCTGCCGTCGGAGGTTCGAGACCTCCCTGGGGCATGGGTGTGTGTGTTGTCCTTAGGTTAGTTTACCTTAGTTTAAGTAGTTTGTAAGCTACGGACTGATGACCACGCAGTTTGGTACGATAGATTTACAAACATTCGAACATTGCGTGCCACAGGGGAGTGTTGTGGGTCCGTTGCTATTCACTATATATATATATATATATATATATATATATATATGACTTTGTGGATAACATCTGAAGTTCCCTGAGGCTTTTTGCGGATGATGCTGTAGTATATAGAGAGGTTGTAACAATGGAAAATGCTATTGAAATGCAGGAGATCTGCAACGAATTGACGCATGGTGCAAGGAATGGTAATTCAATCTCAATTTAGACAAGTGTAATGTGCTGCGAATACATAGAAAGAAAGGTCCTGTATCATTTAGCTACACTATACCAGGTCAGCAACTGGAAGCAGTTAATTCCATAAATTATCTTGGAGTAGGCATTAGGAGTAATTTAAAATGTAACGACCATATGAAATTAATCGCCGGTAAAGCTCATGCCAGACTTAGATTCATTGGAAGATTTGTAAGGAAATGCAGTACGAAAACAAAGAAAGTAGGTTATAGTTCCATAGCGTCGAGCTCCGACTTGCACATCTTTTGGAAATGAGTCAGTATGGAAGTGGGGGTCGTTGCAAAGCCGAACCATATAGACAGTCGCATACTAATTCCCACCATGTTACGCTGTCGCCACCCGTGCAATTTGAGCGTCATGACGCAAACCGTTCAGAAGTTATGACGATTTTATTTCATGTATCAATAAAACTCTTCTGGGTATGAAACCGCGTCGTCATATTATAAATTCCACCGACGTTTTGGCCACTGTTGCAGGTGGCCTTCATCAGGGTCAGTCAGACACAGACCCTGATGAAGGCCACCTGCAACAGTGGCCGAAACGTCGGTGGAATTTATAATATGACGACGCGGTTTCATACCCAGAAGAGTTTTATTGATAGTGACAACGGCCGCGGAAACCTACGTTTGCATTTATTTCATGTAGTTCAATAATTGTTACCCTGTAGACGTAAGCGTAGATCAAAGGTGATCACTGAGGTTAGCGAGCAATCGATGGGAGCCAGTGCGGCTCCGCCATTACTGGTTACCTGTTGTGGACTGCGGCAGCTTTTGTGCAGAGACCTTGTTCTAGGTGTGTGACGGCAGCGCCCGCCTGTTGCAGACGGCGACCGCCTCGACGTGGCCTCGCGGTCGTTCCGCGTCACCGACCCCAGGGGCCAGCTGCTGTTCCACGCCGACCAGCACGAGGTGGTCGTGGGCGCCGACTCGCTCAGGGTCTCCGGTGAGTAGCGCACAACTGTCAACACTACCAGACTCATTGCTCTTTCAGAGGCACATACACAGTACAGTATTACCTGTGGCAACTTTTACGTCAGCCTTCGATAACATTAAACCATAAATTATTTTAGTTTCTCGCAGTGACGGATGATTCCGTCATTGCCACTTTGGGTTGGCTGTGACATAATTCTCCCCCCCCCTCTCTCTCCCTCCCTCCGTCTCTCTCTCTCTCTCTCTCTCTGCCTGTCTCTCTCTCTCTCTCTCTCTCTCCCTCTCTCTGCCTGTCTCTCTCTCTCTCTCTCTCTGCCTGTCTTCTCTCTCTCTCTCTCTCTCCCTCTCTCTGTCTGTCTGTCTCTCTCTCTCTCTCTCTCTCTCTCTCTCTCCCTCTCTCTGCCTGTCTCTCTCTCTCTCTCTCTCTCTCTCTCCCTCTCTCTCTCTGCCTGTCTCTCTCTCTCTCTCTCTCTGCCTGTCTCTCTCTCTCTCTCTCTCTCTCTCTCTCTCTCTGTGTGTGTGTGTGTGTGTGTGTGTGTTTCAGTCGAGCCGCCTGAGAGCACCTTCCGTGAGCCTACCTTTGCAGCTTCCTATTTCTATATCATTCATTTTAAATTTCCGCCCACCTTCATAGTTCAACCTCGAAGGTGCGTAGCGATCGACCGTTAGATGTTATAATCGATACTTTTCCGTTGAGGATGGCTACGGTCAATTCGAAGTCCGTCATGGATAAGATTCGGGAATCAATCATTGAACACGAATGCACCCAGTCTCACCCCTTCACAAATTTTGGGTCGTGGAAACTTACGCGTTAGGTAAATTTTTCCTCTATTTGGGACTATGTCCCTCATATTTCATATTTTGTGTGCTGGTTTATATGGTGAAAATGTGTATTTAGGTTACGGCGCACAACTGTCTGATGAGAGCATAATGCCTCCATTACATTCGGATTAAGGCTTCCGCATTGTATTTCCTTCTCACTGTTTTGAAACGTCTTCGCACCGCTCGGTTACATACAGTTCAATTTAATGACCGTTTCTAACCTCTATTAGGTATTGGTAGGATTAATTATAAATGAAAGCATATCACGTATTTGTTTCTTGAGATCAGTTGTTTAGGAGAAGACGTTCTTTCTCAATCCAACATCTCTATAAAAAATTTATTACACCGTTGGCCATTACCTTCTTGTGTTTCATCTGTGAAACGTTTGCAGGCAGAAACCGCCACGAAAATTATTTGGTTCAAATCAAGCTTCATGTTTTTTCCGATGGAAGTGGTAGCCACATGGTACTAAGTAGTTCACAAACTTGTTCCTACCACCATTCGACTCTTTCGTGTTGGCCTCAACGCGACGGACCACTGCAGTCGTTGTCACGAAAAAGATGCACAATATCATCGCTTGATCTCCTGCAGACATGGACACTGAAGCCGGCTTCGCCCACAAATGGCCTTTCTCCCAACGACGGAGTCCGGTATTTCTGGCAAGTTTTCATTTTCTTTCGTAGAATGACGAACAATACGATTATGTGATTCATCAGGCTTTGTGTCCATCAAGTATTTGCAGACGAGTATAACCCTGAGCCTTGTGCAGTCTCCCAGTATAAAGTCACATGCTATTTGACATGGTACAAGATGTCACACTATCGTGGAATTTTTGTAAATATGCTCTATCTTCTCTGTAATAGCCAAGGCGTTTAATGATTTGATTAACTCACCCAGTTTTTCAATGTTCGTATATGTACACTTCTCTTTTGGAAGAAAATTACACCGAAAAAGGGGAAATAAGTTCAATGTATATTATTTTTTCCTAATATTTTGTTTCATAACAGTTTTGAGTAAAAATAATAGTAAATTAAAGACAATAAAAAATGAAAAAGAAAGGGAAAAATGAAAGAAGTTGAACGATGTTGGGGTCAGCAGTTCATTGCCGGGAGTCATCATGAGCAGGGCTCCAGATTCGACGCTGCCAACTTTGTCTTTACCAGACTCAGACTGGTTGCTTCCTGTTATGACTACATAGTTCAGCAGAAAAATAAATGTGTCGGCGCTTCCTGACCACCAGTGAAATGGGCCTGCGTTCCATTCTCGGCAGCGAACTTGGTCTCATATTTTCCTCCTCATTATTACTTTCATCCTCATCGCCATAGAAGTCACTCAAATGGCTTCATTTAAGAAGAAAAGTAGATGGTAACCAAATGCCCAATGCGGATATCTGGGCCAATAATAGCCGAACAACCATTTCATTGATCTGAACTTTGAATTTCAATCTTGTTTTTAGTACATTACTGGAATTTTATACGACGGTGTTTGTTGCTACGAACGCTTTGAAATGAAGCCAACGGAGATTTTCAAAAATCAATAAATTCACCCAATTCACCCAATTAACTGGTCTCTTTAAACATGACATAATCAGGCATTCTATGTCAACACTAATTCAGTTACCAAATCTAGTTATTGATTTATATAAAATTTTAAAAGTAATTCTAACACTCTTTGGGTCACTCATGTCAGCTATCTACACGGACACAGCAGACTATTTTGTATTACTCAAATGTATTTTGTTGTTAACTATTGTGCACGTATTGCTCAACTATATTTATTATTACGTGGAAACTTATAATTAAACTTCTTCTCCGTGTTTTATGCTGCATTTTTTAGTATAATGTCGACTTTGAATTCTTTCCATTACCGTATGTTTATCTGTACTAGAGTTTTATTTAATTGTCACGAAAACGAAATGAGAATTCTGTACAGTAAAGTTCATTGTGCCATGAAAGTGAATATTAAGTTGTACCTTCGTAATTTCGGTACCTTTGAAATAACAACATATAGGTAATTCTTGTACTTTTATTCTCCAGATATGAAGATGGAAATTTCAACTGTCGTTGTTATTGTTATGGTCTACAGCCCGCAGACTGGTTTGATGCAGTCCTGTGCATTCTCCTCATCTGAGAATACGTACTGCAATCTATATCGTTTTGAATATGCTCACTGTATTCGTCCCTCGATTTCCCTCTGTGATTTTTACCCCACACACTTCCTTCTAATGCTAAGTTGACGATGTCTTAGAATGTGTCCCACTAACCTATCCCTACTGTTGATCAGGATATAACAGAAACTCCTTCCCAATTCGGTTAAGCACCTCCTCATTAGTTACATGATCTACCCATCTAATTTTCATCATTCTTCAGTAGCACCACATTTCAATAGCTTCCATCATTTTTTTTCCTGAACTCCTTATCGTCCACGTTTCACTCGCATGCAATGCCATACTCCAGACAAATGCTTTCGAAAAGGACTTCCGAACCTTTCAGTTAATATTGGATGTTAACAAGATTCGCTTCTTTAGAAATGATTTTCCTCCCATAGTCATTCTGCATTTTATATATTCTCTACTTCGGCCAGAGAAAGTTATCTTGCTACCCAAATAACAAAACTCATTTACTACTTTCATCGTCTCATTGCCTAATCTAATTTCTTCGACATTGTCTGATTTTCTGACACTACATTCCATTACCGTCATTTTATCTTGTTAATTTTAATCTTAAATCTTCCTTACAAGACACAGTCCATTCCGTTTGCTTGCTCTATGTAAACAGCGAACCGTAAGATTTTTATTCTCTCTCGATGGACTTTAATTCCCTCTCCAAATTATGCCTTGCATTCCTTCACTTGCTCGCTCAATGCGACCCTTTCATGCCCTTTGACTCTCATAATTGCTTTCTGGGTTTTGTATAAGTTGAACATAGCTCTTCGCTCCCTACATTTTACCCCTGCTACCTTCAGAATCCAACTATACATCTAAATCTACATGGGATACTCTGCAAATCACATTTAAGTGCCTGGCAGAGGGTTCATCGAACCACAATTATACTATTTATCTCCCATTCCATTCTCGAATAGCGCGCGGGAAGAAAGAACACCTGAATCTCTCTGTTCGAGCTCTGATTTCTCTTATTTTATTCTGATGATCATTTCTACCTATGTAAGTGGGAGTCAACAATATATTTTCGCATTCGGAGGAGATGTTGGCGATTGGAGTTTCGCAAGTAGCCCACGCCGCAGCGATAAGCGCCGTTGTTGTAATGATTACCATCCCAGATCCTGTATCATTTCCGTAATGCTGTCAACCCTGTATCGTGACAATACGAAACGAGCTGCCCTTCTTTGGACTCTTTCGTTGTCCTCCGTCAAACCCACCTTATAAGGATCCCACACTGGGATGCAATACTCCAAAGATGGACGGACAAGCGCAGTGTATGCAGTTTCTTTAGTAGTTCTGTTGCATCTTTTAAGGGTTCTTCCAATAAAACGCAGTCTCTGGTTCGCCTTTCCCACGATATTATCTACGTGTTCTTTCCAGTTTAAGTCTGAAGTAATAGTAATTCCTAGGTATTTTGTGGAGTTTACGGCCTTCACATTTGATTTATTTATGTTGTAAACAAAGTTTAACGGATTTCTTTTCGTACTCATGTGGACGACTTCACATTTCTCATTATTTAGAGTCAATTGCCAATTTTTACACTATAGTGATTTCTTATTTAGATCGTTCTGCATTTGGTTGTGATCCTCAGATGATTTTACTAGACGGTAAATGACGGCGTCATCCGCAAATAACCTAAGAGAGCTACTTAGATTTTCTCCTAAATCGTTTATAGAAATAACGAACAGCAGAGGACCAATAACTCTACCATGTGGAACGCCCGATATCTCCTCTGTTTTAGTCGATGCCTTACCATAGGTTACTAGAAACTGTGTCCTCTCTGACAGGAGATATACCCTATCCAGTCGCAAATTTGGGGCGATATACCATAACCACGCAATTTGATTAAAAGCCGTTTATGAGGTACGGTGTTAAAAGCTTTCTGTAACTCAAGAAATATGGAATCAATTTGAGAACCCATGTCGATATCACTCAACACTTCATGTGAGTAAAGCGCTAGTTGTGTTTCGCATGAGCGATATTTTCTAAATCCGAGTTGACCTGGGACAAATGGATCATTCTGTTCGAGATAATTCATAATATTGAAATACAAGATATGTTCCAAAACCCTGCTGCAAATTGACGTCAATTAAATAGGCCTGTGTTAATTTCACTGTTAATTTCAAATCGCTATATCTACTTCCAGATATTTTATATAGGGTGTATATAAAAGGATGGCGCAAACTTACACGATTGAAAGCAAAAATGTCCCAGTACACATGGATCAGGAAAGAAGCCGTTTGCGAGCTAATTACCAACTTATGCTTACAAGCCGCCACTGACGACATTGTAAACATCGTTAGTGTACACTAATTTGAAATTTAGACATTAATATCTTCCAGAATTTCTCGAGGATGTTTCACTTCAGTAACTTCAAAGTATGTGGTACATTCATGATGGAGCTCTAACACATTCCGCAGCTGCTGTCAGACGGCGTCTAACTCACGGATACTGCCAAAGATGGATAGGTCGAGACGGACCAGTACCTGTACCTGATCTAAATGATTTGGATTCTTGTATCTGAAGTAACCTGAAAAGCGATTCCCGTGAACACTATTTAAGAACTGGACCGGAGAGGTGCATATGCTTGTCAAGAATTCCGAAATCATCCAGAGGATTTCAAAGTAATTCGAAATTCATTGCACAGTCGAGCACAGTATTGCATCCAGATGCTACGAAGACACTTCGAACACCTCCTGTAACAGGTAACTCGTACGTGTAATGTGAACCAGTGCAATGTAAAACTTAGCAGTATTGCCTAAATTTCAAATTCATGTGTACTAACTAGGACGATAATTACGACGTCAGCGGTGGCTTGGAAACATACCTTCGTAATTATCTCTGAAACGGCTCGTTTGCAGACCCATGTTTACTGGGAATTTTTTGCTTGTATTAACGTTTGCGCCATCCTTTTTTATACACCCAGTAGAAGTAACTGCTTCCAGTGTTTGTCTTGCTATTGCATAATTATACAGGGTGTTACAAAAAGGTACGGCCAAACTTTTAGGAAACATTCCTCATACACAAAGAAAGAAAATATGTTATGTGGACATGTGTTCGGAAACGCTTAATTACCATGTTAGAGCTCATTTTAGTATTTCTCTTTAAATGTAAATTGCAATAATTCGTGCAGACAATTGTCAAAATACCCAACTGTTTCGTTAGTATGTACTGTATTTCCTCGATTCACCGCCAGTTGGTGCAATTGAAGGAAGGTAATGTTAACTTCCGTGCTTGTGTTGACATGCGACGGATGAGGCTCTATTCCAACGTGATCAAATTGTAAATTTTCACAATGAACATTGTGGACTGACGAGAATCCGCACGCAATTGTGCAATCACGTCATCATCAAAGATTTTCTGTGAGCGTTTGGGCAGGAATTGTTGGTGATGTCTTGATTGGGCCTCACGTTCTTCCACCTACGCGCACTGGAGCACGTTATCATGATTTCATACGGGATACTCTACCTGTGCTGCTAGAACATGTGTCTTTACAAGTAAGACACAACATGCGGTTCATGCACGATGAAGCTCCTGCACATTTCAGTCGACGTGTTCGTACGCTTCTCAACAACAGATTGGGTGACCGATTGATTGGTAGAGGCGAACTAATTCCATGGCCTCCATGCTCTCCTAACCTCAACCCTCTTCACTTTCGTTTATGGAGCCATTTGAAAGCTCTTGTCTACGCAACCCCGGTACCAAATGTAGAGACTCTTCGTGCTCGTATTGTGGACGGCTGTGATACAATACGCCATTCACCAGGGCTGCATCAGCGCACCATGCGACGGAGGGTAGATGCATGTTTCCTCGCTAACGAACATTTTGAACATTTCCTGTAACAAAGTGAAGTCACGCTGGTACGTTCTGTTGCTGTGTGTTTCCATTCCATAATTAATGAGAGTTGAAGAGAAGTAATGAAATGAGCTCTAACATGGAAATTAAGCGTTTCCGGAAACATGTCCACGTAACATATTTTCTTTCTTTGTGTGTGAGGAATGTTTTCTGAAAGTTTGGCCGTACCTTTCTGTAACACTCTGTATAATGAAGGAAATTGTAAACTCAGCAGTGTACGTTATGTGGTGGGTCAACTGCAATTCCCTATAACATGTGTCGATACAATGCAGATCCTCCTCCACTTAGCTACCCTTTTGCAGTGGTACAGCTTCTCGATTTGTTACAATGGAGTTCCTCTCCAGCGTGTAATGAATTCTGTCACGAAATAAATCTGAGCGAGAAAAATATGTTTACGGGGTTGACCGTTCGGCCGTATTGGAGCGGCGGACGTGGTGAGTGACGTGGATGGTCGGCTAATAAACAAGACGGGCGACTGCCCCTGGCGCTAACGACCGGCTGCCAGCCGCGCGGCCGCATTCCACAGGTTGCCTACCAGCCAGGAGCTCCTCTTTCACGGCGGTTTGACACGCGCGTCGCGAGGGGGCGCTGCCCTGCGCTGTGACACCGCACTCTGCTGCGAGGGAGAGCCACTCACCCGTGTTCTGATAGAAAAACACTGCTGTCTCTGACAGCTTACCGCCTAACAGCATCAAACCAAAACTCACTGAAAATTGTTTGCTGTCAGTATTGCTACGAAACTGCTAAATACTGCATTTTATCACAATACTGCCATATATGGCAGGATCAAAGATGAAAAAGTGGTGTTATGTCCTTAAAGTTCGAGAAAGTTAATTATTTAAAAGTGAACACAAAAGTTTTCAACTTTTTTCCCTTCATTCACGCTCAGTCCTGTTACTGAGACACTTCGTGCCAATGTTTCTATTTGTGATAGAAAAATGCCCTGCACATGAGGAGCCATATTGCTTCCTTCCTCATCAGGATATGAAGACAGGAGTTTCTGATCACTGACCTGGTATCTTCTTTCTCTGCTGTTGTCCACTGCACAGAAGCAGTACTCAGGGTAATAGTAGTATTATGTGGCTAGGCTTTGATCTTAAAAATAAAGTTTGTCACAAGAAATTTTGGGATGCCAGTGTTTATATCTTCTTTTACAGAAAGCCACTACTGTGCAGTTGAAATTCACACACGTTTGACAATATAAAACATTTTAGGTGGAACCCATACGCATTTTACATCAACTCTTAGATATCAACGGTCTGAGGCACTTAACTTGACTTACATAGTTGTTAATTCTAATGTCTCTCGTTCGACTCTTAGATATCAACGGTGCGATGCTCTTAGCTCGACTGACTTGGTTGTGAACTGTCTGAGGCCTCTCACACGACTGACTGTGGCAGGAGTAACCGCGCCAGTGGCTACATTTTGGCACTAATGGAACATTCTCGAGTGTTATCCCTTTCATCTTTCTATTAAACTAATATTTAAATAACTATTTAATTAATAGAAACTTAGCTTAATACAAGATAATTACATCGTTTAAACAGACATATTTAAATTAATCACAGGACATTAAATATTAATAGAAATGCTGGAGGGTTTTGGCGGACTGATATTACTTGGAAGAGCCAATCAGATTTTTAGAAGGAAATATGGGCGGAGTTTCCCAACGAGATACTTGCTCACCGGACCATATGCTCTATGTTTCACTCACGCTACAAATTACGCAATTCTCCTTCCAACATAGTAAGTAGATCTTACAGAATAAAAATATGGAAGAACAAGTAAATGGCTACAGATCAGCTCCATCATAAATACTTGTACAGAAGCTTTGCATTATTCAGTGATGAATATGATCATACACTGAGGTGACAAAAGTCATGTCATACTGAAAGGTTTTCGTCAAAATAATCCATAATAATCATCAAGCCTAGCGTACTGTGGATAAAAATATTCTTAATTTCAAGGTATTACTAGAAGTAAAGCATTGCGCAATCTCTGAGCTAAAGTTAACATTACTCTGTGACACGGAAATAACGTAAACTTCGTGTCATTGGAAAGAAAAGCCTATCTTTCGGAAATTAGAGCCAAATGAAACTTTGTGTCACAGGTGAGCATCCAACATTAACTGTGGACAATGCTTTATGACGTTGGCCCTGTGTCTTTTAGTACTTACCTCGTGGATAACGCCTCTCTATAAAGTGACTCAACTAAGAGGAGAAGTGCAGCGCATAATTTAAATTAACGCTCACTATAAGAAAAAGGACAAAAGGGGGTTTTCTGATGTGCCTGAGCTTGTTAAGCATTACCTATTCTGACAATGCAGTAAATGACAAATAGCACTATCCACCAATCTGTATATATTAATGGAGAAAGATTCTATTACGTGAAAAAATTAAATAAAGAGGACAACAACATAGGTACGATTGTAACTGAATTATATTGCCACAGATGGGTGTGCGATCACGACGGGAATGTTTTTACAATATTCAGGGAAGTACAAATGACAGCTGTACCAATGCGCCATCCATTTTACCTTCCATACGCGAATCCACAGCTAATCAATGACTTTTACTAACGCAGTGTATCCTCTTCCGTGTAGACGAATACATTACAAGATGTTTCGTGTACTCCAGACATGACAATTTCTCTCATTCTTTTCTATGTGGTATTTACATTGACGCCAACAATTCCCTTATACCTTCTTCTTTTGGCTCTGCTCTCTGCTCTCAGTCACACATGTTTTTATCATGTAGAATTTCCTTTCATTCCATGTAACTTCTCATCCTGCTCTTGTTTTTAGCATTTATCATATTTAGCGGGCATAATCTGATTGCAAATTTTTTCTGTACACTCACACCTGTCGTTCTTCTCCTAATCAGTACCTTAGAAACTTATTTTCTTGTTGCAACGTTGCAAAGTTCTTCCTAATTAAAGTGTCATACTGAGTACTTGACCACACAAGTTTCTTGTGTTTCTCAATTTAAGATACATGAAAAGCAGTTTTTGATTACCAAAATTCCATTACGAAACACCGTAATGTTGCATTTCCATTTCCATAGGTGTGTATCTATTATCAAAAATGAAATATAACTTCACAATTATCATAATGACATTTCATAGAACAATGTCTTTGTGATTACTTGTCGAAAACTGAATTGTTTTCGTAATTTTTGAAAGCATACTGAATTGTAACAATATCCTTGTTGTAATTCTTAAAATTAAGATCAGTTCAGTCCGCAGATTACTTGTTTAATTTCGTTACTGGTTTCGGTCTATAGAGACCATCTTCAGACGAATGCAACCACAATGGCAGCGGTGGCAGTGGATAAAGCAGACACCATGAAGCACCATGAAGATGAACGTTTCTACGCCTGCTGCAATCTCCGCCAATGGTGATATCATAGCTATATTCGTCAGAATTTGGTCTTCATTGACCCAAACCAATAACGAAATTAATCAAGTAATCTGACGTCTGAACTGTTCATATATTTCAGATTTGGGCCCTGTGGAATGTGCAAGATTTTGTTAATTTATTACGCATTTGGGTGTAAGAAATTCTGTAAAAGATACTTAATTGTCAGGACAAGAATGAGCTACATAATAAAGTATAAAAGTCACATTAAAGCATTGAAGGACATACCTGTGTAAATACTTGATAGCATAAAATAAAGAAACACTGACATCTTACATATAAAATACTAAGACAGAAGTAAGTGAAGTGTATTCGATGGATCTAAATACGTAAATAGTAGGAAAATGAAAACTGTTCCAAAGCTAACCATAGCGTGCGTCACATGTCAGCTTAAACAGTTCATAAATCTAGAAAACAAAATTACTTTGATGGCATTTATACCCAAATGACACAGTAAAACAAAACAATTATTACAAAACTTACAAGACATCCAAATATACATCGGAAACACTACGTACGTCGGCATCGTGTATGATGGACAAAAGACGTGAGGATATGAATTATTTTTTACAGAACACAATACTACAAAAGAAATTTATTATTTACACTTTACACAACTCATAAAATGCATTCTTGATACTACATTTCTCTTTGCACAGGCCAACGTAGCCACAGTTCTCATTTTTATATAATTGTATCGACTAATAATTAGTGTAACTCTTTTGAGGAACGAGTAAGATCTGATATTGGAACCAATTTGCACTTGTTACGTTTATTGTCTTACTCGAAATAGTCACATGTCTCATTCAGACTTCAAGTAGTTTTTTTGAACAATTTTCGTTGTTTCTGCAAGGGAAAAGCCGGCCGCGGTGGCCGAGGGGACTGAGGCGCTCCAGTCACGGTCTGCACCGCCACTGCGGTCGGGGGTTCGAATCCCCCCTCGGGCATGGATATTTGTGCCGTCCTAGTTCGTAAGTAGTTCATAAGTAGTTTGTAAGTTTAGGGACTGATGACCCTGTAGTTAATTCCCATAAGCTATACAAACATTTGAACATTTTTGCAAGGGAAAAAATATTCAGAATATACGTAAAAAGCCTTCTGCAAATCAACCTGTCTCTTTGAAACCCGTAACAGTGTCATTTGACTGCGTTAATAATTGATGTTTCCTTTGTTGCAGAAAACAAATTGAAAATAAGCTACTTGTTGGTATTTAGAAGGAATTAGTTTCCCGACTTTTTTAATAAAAATATGTTTTGTAGATTCTTTCTTTTATCCGTTTATTTTTGAAGCTTCATTATCGTATGATAGCAGAATACTTTCCCATTTATTGATTTAAATACGAATGAGTCACGTTTTACTTTAGAAAAACGAATATCAAACATTAAATAAAAATCAAGTTGTAGGTACAACCTTTATCTTTAAGATATAGTTGTTGTTCTAGATTTACCTCTCAAATTTTCAAATGTTTATAGAGCTTGTGGGATTTAACTACGGGGTCATCAGTCCCTAAACTTACAAACTACTTACGGACTAGCTAATACTAAGGACGGCACAAATATTCATGCCCGCGGGGGGATTAGACGCCCCCACCGTAGTGGCCGTGCAGTTCGTGACTGGCGCGCCGCAGTCCCCTCGGTCATCTTAGATTTACCTCTAAGTTCTTGCTGTACTGTGTAAGCTCAAATGTTTGTATTTTTCTTGTTTCTTCGTTCAAATGTTTGTATAGTCTATGGGACTTAACTACGGGGTCATCAGTCCCTAAACTTCCAAACTACTTATGAACTAGCTAACACTAAGGACGTCACAAATATCCATGCCCGAGGGTTTATTCGAACCCCCGACCGTAGTGGCCGTGCAGACCGTGACTGAAGCGCCTCAGTCCCCTCGGCCACCGCGGCCGGCTACTGTGTAAGCATCTTCATCACTGTCTAATATTCAATTCCATATTCCAGACAAAACTTCCTAAAGTTTTAATTTTTTTTTTTTTTTTGCTTCTGATTAAGTTATCTTCATTTACTTTCCAGTCAAAATTAACACGCATAACTGCTAATTTTAGCGGCTTCCTTCCGTATCTAATTACGTTAACGTCACCTGAAGTCATTTAATTCTCGATACTATGTGTAGCAGTGGTATTATCTGCTGGACAGAGTACTAGACTGCTGCTCTGGACGTCAACACCCGAAAGGGTGACGAAATATTCTGTGCCAAGTGAGCCTTGATTAATTGTTCTTGTAACTACATCTACCTACTCACTCTGCAGTCTGCAGATGACATTTAACTCCATTGCAGTGGTTTTTTTCAAATAGTATATATATTTCCATTCTCTTTTTATATGAAATTTCTTATTTCATCAAGATGACCATGTTTCTCCATGTAGGTGCGTGCTAACAAAATATGTTTGCGTTCGAAGGAGAAAGTAAGTGGTGAAATTTCGGAAATGGATCTCGCCGCAACGAGTAACATCTTTCTTGTAATGTTTTGCACCCCAGCTTATGCATCATTTCCGTGACTCTTTGTCCCCTGTATCCCCATAATACACTTCTCAGAACTTTCCCACTGTGGGGGCTGGTCCCATAATGCGCAGCAACAAACTGAAGCAAGAACAAAAATATATTTTTGGTAGTCTCCTTAGTAGAAATGTTGCATCTTTTAAGTGTTCAGCCAATGTAACGTAGCCTTTGGTTCGACTTGCAATGATATTTTCTATGTGTGTTTTTTTTTTTTTTTTTTTTTTTCAGATTACAGTAGTGATGAGTGCTATCGACAAGGGTTCTCAAATTGATTCCGTATTTCAAGATTTCCAGAAAGCTTTTGACACCGTACTTCAAAAATGGCTATTAATCAAATTGCGTGGTTCTGGAATACACCCCACCCTACCCAAGAGTTGTAAGTAGATAGGGGATTTCCTGTCAGAGAGACACAGTTTGTAGTAACCGATGGTAAGGCTTCAACTAAAACAGAGGTGATATCCGGCGTTTCACAGGGTAGTGTTATTGGTGCTCTGCTGTTCCTTATGTACATAAACGATTTAGGACAAAATCTGAGCAGCTCTCTCAGGTTGTTTGCAGATGACGCCGTCATTTACCGTCTAGTAAAGTCATCTGAAGATCAAAACCCACTGCAGAGCGCTTTAAACAACATATTCAGTATGGTGTAAAAATTGACAATTGACTGTAAATAATGAGAAGTGTGAATTCGTCCACATGAGTACGAAAAGAAATCTGTTAAACTTTGTTTACAAGATAAATCAATCGAATGTGAAGGCCGTAAACTCAACTAAATACTTAGGAATTACTATTACACCACACGTAAACTGGAAAGAACACGTAGATAATGTCGTAGGAAAGGCGAATCAGAGGCTGCGTTTTATTGGCAGAACGCTTAAAAGATGCAACAGAACTACTAAAGAGACTGCATACACTACGCTTGTCCGTCCTCATTTGGAGTATTGCTGCCCAGTGTGGGATCCTAATCAGATGGGTGTGACGGAGGACATAGAAAGAGTCCAAAGAAGGGCAGCTCGTTTTGTATTGTTACGATACAGAGGAGAAGCGTCACGGAACTGATTCAGGACCTGGGGTGGGAATCATTACAACAACAGTGGAAATCGCTGCGGCGTGGTCTACTTACGAAACTCCAATCACCAAATTCTACTCCGAATGCGACAATATATTGTTGACTACCACCTACATAAGTAGAAATTATCATCAGAATAAAATACGAGAAATCAGAGCTCGAACTGAGAGATTCAGATGTTCTTTCTACCCGAGCGCTGTTCGAGAATGGAAAAGAAGATGAATAGTATAAAGGCGGCTTGATGAACCGTCTGCCAGGTGCTTAAATGTGATTTGAAGAGTAGATGTAGAAAGTAGTTTGTCATTGTGATTACTAGATATTTAGTTGAATTACGGACTGTCTGACTGATGGTGTAAAAGAAGTTTAACGGATTTAGTTTAGTGTTCATGTTAATGACTTCATACTTTCCATTATTTAGGTTCAACTGCCAATTTTCACACCGTGCAGATATTTTATCTACGTTGTATTCCTGTTGTTTCTGAGTTTCCAATGACTTTACTCACCGATAAAAGATACCATCATCGGCGAACAGAGTCTACGATAGCTGCTTACAATGTCTCCTAAATCGTTATGAAGATAGCAGAGGCCTCTAACGCTTTTTTTTTTTGGGTCGGGGGGACGCAATATATCACTTTTGTTTTACTTAATAACATTCCGACAGTTACCAGGAAGTGTCCTTTCTGAGATGAAATCACGAATCCCACAAGTGAGACCACATTCCATAAACAGTCAATTCTATTAGAAACGGTTGTAAGGTACAGCCTGAAAAGACTGCCTGAAATCAGGAAATATGGATTAGATTTGAGATCCCTTGTCGATAGCACTCATCACTCCATGTGAGTAAACATTATTCCGTGTTTCACAGCAACGATCATTTCTGTGATAACTATCTTTCAATAGGTCATTCTCTTCGAGGTAGTTGATAATGTTTGTAAAAATTATATGTTTCAAAATCATGCAGCAAATCGATGTCAACTATTTGGGCGTGTGCCTTTCTTGAATTGTGGTGTGACCCGTGTAACTTTCCAGTCTTTCGGTAAGAATCTTTCCCGGAGCGAAAGGTTGTACATGATAGTTACGTAAGGAGCTATTGGATCAGCATACTCTAAAAAGTACAAATTGGTATACAGTCTGGAGGGGGAAACTTTATTCTTTTAAGTGATTTAAGTTGCTTAGAAATGCTTTTACTAATACAACGATGGCTACTTTTAAATTAAAGTGTGGTAACATTTCTTGATTCGATTTCTGGAGTATATTCTTCCTCTTCTTTGGTGAAGGGATTTCGGAAAGCTGGCTTTAGCAATTCTTTATCAGTATTGTCATCAGTAGCATCACAGTTGTGTTATGCCGCTAATATATTTTACATACAACCAGAATTTCTTCAGATTTTCTATCAAATTACGCGACAGCGTTTCGTTGTGGGGACTATTATAAGCTCCTCGCATTGAAGTTTGCGGTAAATTTCAAGTTTCTGGAAATGTTGTGTATGCTTGACATCATTCAAGCCGGGAGTGCGATCTAATATCTTGTAATGGACTCTGTGTAAGAAAAGGAGCCCAGATCGATAGTTTAAAACTGATTTATTTAGACTGGTTTCGGCAATTCTAAGTTGCCATCTTCAAGTCTCTTAACATTTAAATATTATATGGTAATATCTCTTCACATTTCTGTAAATGATTGTTAGTCTTCGGGAGCATGAGTCTGTTTAAATTTGATATGCCTTTTTCTTTGCTTCTGCAAGAGTGATGTAACTTGTTTTATGTACCACAGTGTGACCTACACTCCCATTTTTAGTTAGAAAGACTGCATACTCTCATTAAGGTGAATCCTACGCGAATTTTAGCTGATTTTATAACAGTTCTCTTCTTGTTGAATTTTGATGGATTTGGAAATTTAGATAGTCACGCTCGCTTCATCTCTATAATCACTAACCTCTGTATCTATTTTGAAACTCTTTATTAGCTCCAAATTATTTGTTGCTTGGAGATCAAGTATGTTTTTACAATCATTTACTGTTCTAGTCTTTTCATGAATTATCTACTCGGGAGTTTTCGGAGAATGCGTTCAGTACAATCTTGAACGATATTTTATGCTTGCCAGACATTTTTTCCCAACATACCAAAAGTGAATTAAAGTCATGTCAAATTACAGTTATATCCTTCGAGTATGTTTTTGAAGCAATTTAATTCAAGCTTTCTTTATATTTTTCAACAATTGTATAGCATGAGCCAGGTGTCGGTTAAAAAAAAAACTACGTACTAATATATTTCAGTTGTCATAATTATTATCTTCCCCTATCAACTCACAGAAACTATCTACTTCAGTTACACTAAAGGATAAAACAATATAGCAGTAAACAAGTCACATTATTTTAAGCACTATTTGCACCTTTGTAAAATTTTTTGCTGGCCTGACATACGACTTTATCCCACTTTCGTTACGTAGAATGATGCGTGCTTCAGTACTTTCTATTGGAGCTCATACCTCTGGCACTATCCTCATTCAAGTACGACAAATTACAACTGTTAGACTAATGGGTCTTAGATCTGAGTCAGTACTTGCGGCCTAATACCTTAGAGACTAAAACTTTTTTGTACCTGATGCTCTTTTACCTAAAAAGACGCCCATTCCACGTCACACAACCCCTGATACCTATGTAGCCTCTTTCTGGGACCCATTTAATTGTCGCCACGGTGGATTGGCCGAGCGTTCTAAAACGCTTTGCTGCGGAGCGCATGGGTGGTCCCTATCGGAAGTTCGAGTCTTCTCCCGAGCATCTGTGTGTCTGTTGTCCTTAGCTTAATTGATAGTAGTTTGTAAGCCTAGAGACTAAAGGTTTTTACCTGTATATCCCGAACCATTCACCGAACTTCCCTGACGCATCTTGTAAAATTAACTTGTAGATTACATTTCGTAAGTCATAGTACTATGCCAGGTGGGCAGTACTTTGCAACAGAATGCAACACTATTTGACCAATCACCATGAAAGAAAGTGGAAGTGAGTAATTTTTCATTGGAAAAAAGGAAGGAAGCTTAGGGTTTAACGTTTCATCGACAGCGTGGTTATTTGGGACGTTGTCATAGGAGGAGGAGTAGATGAACTGGGAGATATGAAGGCGCAACTGGAAAAGAGAGAAGATGGAGGTAGACACGTAGAAAGGAAGGGGGGCAAAGGATCGAGGAAGTGGGGAGGTGGAGACAGAAAAAAGATAATTGAGGAGGAGAGATGAAATGATGAACAAGTGAGTGTAAGAAATGAGCACAGAGATGGGGGAGATAGATATAATGGATGGAAGGGCAGTTGCACAGAAAAAGGGAGGAGTACAGAATGTCCTAAATGCTACTGTAAATTACATGTATCGTCGTTTATATTAGAAAGAGGGGAAAATAGGTAGATAGGGAGAAATGGACTCAAGGGGAGGGAAACAAGGAAGATATAGACAGAGAGAACGTAGATAGATAGATAGAAAAAGAGAGAGAGAGAGAGAGAGAGAGAGAGAGAGAGAGAGAGAGAGAGAGAGGAGGAGGAGGAGGAGGACGAGATAGACTAACAATTAAACACTAAGGCAAAGCTTGATATTTAGCAAGTAAATCAAAAACACGTTACATTAACCTTTTCAGACCCTCTGGCTACAACTGTTACATAACTTACTGTCAACTGCGGAAGATCACTATAAAAATACCAAGTAGTCAGTGTTGCACTGCGCAGCTGCTTGTTAACTGAAAACAACGCGCGAGTTGTGGGTTATTAGTATTCCACTGTACAACTGAAAAGTAGTAGTAATTATTTTGCAAGGCAACTACTGAATGATCAGTTTATTTAGTAAAACCGTTAGTGCTACTAAATTAATTATTTTAGTCCATAAAATGAAGCCTTGCTTTTCAGGATTTGCAAATTTGTAATATGTAAATGAATGCATACAACAGCGTAAATCTTGCTTCTACAATCATTAAAAATGTAACTTAAGAGGAATTCAGCAGAAAAAAAAATCCTTCCTCCAGAAAAAAAATCAGGTCTGAAAGGGTTAAAATTAGTCTTAACTATTTAATAAAAGATTTATTTTATTTGCTTTTTGTTTTACATGAGTTAGTAGAGACCTTTGGTAAACTATAAAAAACACCAATGAGTTTATCTTTTTCAAATGAAGTGATATTCAGCTGAAGTTATTGGTGAAACCACAAACAAACGAATTCATGACGGAAGGCTGGAGTCATAAATCGCTTTGCTCCTATGTCCACTTTGAAGCGAGTGTCTCCTAACTCGATACAAATTCTCTTTTGAGCCACTTTATAGCCAGCGATACGCTAACCAACCGTCTGCTCACGAACACCGCACTACGACTGCACCTACAGCGATGCAGTTTTTCTCGCGCGAATATGTGTAAAACTAACGAGGCTCGTCAATGTTAAAATCATATTTTGTCACCCGCTATTGCATCTCTTTTTAATAATTTTAAATCCATCAGTATGCTAACGTTTTTAACAAACTTCGTTACACACAGCTTCCGCCTCCAATAAAAATTCATGAGCCTGTGGTAGGAAGTCCCTATCTACGAGTCACACTCGTATCATTCATTCCCAGAAAGCAAATAATGGACGATAATCTCGTTTCGCCCGCAAAATAACTCTTGTGGAAATTAAAAATTCCCTTTATATTTATTCCCGCGGAATCACAAACACCGGTCTGCTTCCGGCCGCACAAAACGAGGTTTTTGTCTCGCCGCTTGCGCGCGCGCATCACTGTGACGTCATCAGTCAGCAGCCCCTACCCCTCCTCGCTGACGGGAAACGCGTGTGTTGTTTAAGACCGCTTAACCGTGTAACAACAGTCCAAGTCGCCGTATTCGAAATAAATATATACATTACAGTTGTATTTGTTATTTCCCGATAAAGAACAGATTTCCGCTGGCTGCGTGTTAGACTAACTGGATATATCTTGAATAAATATACGTGCAGTTGCCCATTGAAAGCACACGAATGAAGTATCACCATGCAACCATCTCATAAACTGTTAATAATACAAAATTACTAATGAAGAGAGGAAAAACTTTCAAGGCATTCTCCAGGGGCGACAGGAGAAATTTTACGCAAAGTACCTCTCTACGGAACCATTGTCGCTAATCCGTTACCGACATTGGAAAATTAGTGCTGCCATCCAGTGACGACTCTTACACACTTTCATCCGTCAAGTTACTGACACAAGAAACGTGTTTGTGTTTTCGCGCAAGGTGAGTAAATTTTGTTACTAAAATATCGATGCCAGTTGGCAGCTTTACTCATAAAACCGACAACAGATCTATACAATACAGTTTACAGAAGGTATTCGTTCTTTTCATGATGCATTTGTATAATATGAAAGTCTAAGAGTTACAGTTCTAGCTTCATAGAAATTCAGACACGACACTGGAGCATATTTAGTCAATTGTGATGGGCCACGTTTACCCACTTCTTTCCTCTGCGTGAACGTGCATTTTCGATTCTTTGATAATTTAACATATCAGGCTTTCTTCCTATGTAAAAAATATGGCTCGAAAGGTTGCTATTCAGAATGATTATAACGTAACTTTCAGTCATTATTCTTACAAATAATCTGCTTTTTTTTCTTAAACTGACAATTATTAAATATATGAGAAAGACGAAGCTATATGTGTGCTATACCACTGTCAGTTAACTATTTTTTCATTACTTTTTCTGGTTCTGGTGTAGTTTTTGGTGATGGAAAATGTATTTACAACATTTATGTAAGGATGTAAAACACCTTTCTGATGTTGATAGTGGAAACCACCCTAAACTTGCTGTGTTTATAAATCTTGGTTTTGTTTTAAGAACAACCGAACTTTTACATGTACGAAGTAGGAGGTGACATACTCCTACATTTAAGGGTAACTGATGCTTGTTTGTGTCAGTAGTCTGACCAAAGATACAGACTATTAGAGCACAAACTATTGTGTAAATATGGATTGCGTCTTTGATTCAATCTTCTTTTTCCTACCAATTGCATTCCACTTTTGAATGAACACTGTTATTAGACCCATCTGTAAAAATTACAAGTCATTGGCGCACCTACATGGTTATAGTTCTGATTCAGAATTCAGATTAATTCGTGTGTATATGTATATTATTCTTGCGCCCTAGTCACTTTCTACCTTTTAATTTTTTAATTTTATTGTCATGCTTATTGATTGCAAACTTGTGGGCCGAAAGGAGGATGAAAATAATAGGACGATTATTTTGGCTTGGGTTTCAGTACCAACCATTTGTCGAGAAAAGACGATCGAAGTTTCGTAGTAGCTTAATCTCCAGGAGCAACTTACAAAATATTTGCTGGGTATTGTAACTGCTAGTGTCGTAGAAATGTTGCGTTCCGTGTAGTAATACAATCCTGTGCTTTTTTATTTTTTTTTATTTTTTATTATTATTATTATTATTATTTCGTCACTCTCTTTTCTTGACGCGGAAGAACGTGATGCTTGAAAACAGAAAGGAATTACACACGAAACTAGTAATCATTTCAAATCTCATTAAAAATACTTGCAGTCACCGGATGAACTCGAAAGGTTATTTGGAGACATAAAACATTTATTTCATACTTTGGTATACTGCATCACTAATGGAAATAATAAAAATGACAGGCGACATGAAGTTTGTACTTTCACCAACTACATTAGAAAGCTACTTTAAACATAACTCGATGGTGTGACGTTTCGTAAATTGCTGTTTCAAAAATGTAAACTTCGTCGCTTAAATTTCGGGCCCTGTGGTCAGGGAGTCAGGGCAACATTTTGCACATATCGAATTCCTTGCAACATCCAAACATAATTTTTCTGAAGTTTATACAGATTCGTTTTCGTTCATATTTTTCGAAACGTGAATGCCCAAACAATATGTGACTGATAGAGATTTTTGCTACAACAGGATCAGCATCATGTAGTATGATGTCGAAGGCATCAGATGACAAAGACAGAGCGTTATAGGGGGCTATCAATTTTTTATACTGCAAGTCATGAAGGTAGAAGCATGTTAAAAGCATAAATTGACACAATTAACCATTAAAGACGATTTCCAGAGGCCAGTCAGATACTATATTTTTCACTTTCTTTTTCTTTACTGTGGCATAGTGTACTTTGAGAGACCGAAATTATATTTATCGTATATGTAAATAGTGAGAAACTACGAAACACGACAGATCGAAACACTAAAAACTGCCATTATGTTGGTAAACCAAGGACAGTGTGCGTGAGGAAGTATAGTGTAAGCCTTATGCTTGTGCAACGAAACCTTAGGCAATTACTGATATCAGTGGGCAAGCCAGAGTGAAGGGGAATTTAGTTAACGATAAAAAAATAAAAAAAGAAGCCGGAGAGCAGTGGAGAGGCCGAGCGCTCTAAGGCGTCTTTGCTGCGGAGCACGGGGTTGATCTTCGTCGGCGGTCCGCGCTCTCCCTCGCCATTTACTAGGACCGCTATTATTACCATTAGAGTTTTTTTTTTTTTCATTGCAAATTTTACAGCACTTTTTTGGAATGCTGTTTTTTCCTCTAACGTCAGTTCTGGGAATGGAAAAAGGAGGATTATTTCGGAAACCACATGCAAATGTTTAACATAATGAACCTTACAAAATGCTGCAGCCACTAGCCCATCAATGTGAGTAAACATTGCACATCGCCTTGCTAATTACAGGAAATAATAATTCTTTTCGTATCATGAAAAATACTATATTAACAACCTTGAATTTTCCTTGATTTTTTTCACGTATATAAAATTATTAGACGTAAACACTTCTTTCTTCGAAATTTTAAACGCCAATGGTGAGAAAACTCTGACAGTGACTGAAATTTTGACCGAAATAGTACTCTTTAACCGGATTATAATATCTTAAATCATAGAACTATTTGTGTTTCCGTTAATACGTAAATAAACAATTGTGGAAAAATATTAGCTCCTTCGTAAAATAGGTCAGTGAAAATGAATGGATAGGCTTGAAATAATTTTCGAATGAATCACATTGAGAGCTAGTCGCATTTATACTATTTCTGTACTTGAAGAAAGGTTTGGCACAGCTGACTGGAATACATCGAAATTCAGAATATATTTGTCTGTAAGGTTATATACAATTTGTGCAATAACCAATCGGCAGTTACAGGAATCGAGGGTCCTGAAAGGGAAGCAGCGACTGATAAGTGAGTTAGAGTGCGTATTATCTGTCTCAGACGTTATTTAGTCTGCTCATTCAGTAACGGTAACACATTCAGGAGATAAACATGGGGAAGGAATTAAATTTCAGGGCTGAAATATATAAAAATTTTATAGTTCTGCAGGTCTAACTGTAAGTGTCAGAGACAGAGAGCTGCCCATCTTCAGATTAATTTCTACAGTTACAGAGTAACATCTACCTTCATCAACAAGATTTTCACTGTTGTTTCCTGTTTAGAAACGTTCAAGCTACTCTGTAACTGTAAAAATTGATCTGAAGATAAGCAGCTGACCGAAACCGGTCATATACAAAACATAACTTATATAAAGTCTGACAATGAAGTATTTAATTCAAATCAGGATCGCGAAAAGTCCCTATTTTTGATATTTATAATCACTTGTCTTGACAATGATAACGCTAACACTTCTGTATTACAATTAAAGTCGAACATTTTGTATTCCTTATCTTGAAGTAAAATTTTGAGTGAATCGAACCGCATTATTATTATTATTATTATTGTTATTATTCAAGAAACAAGCAACTAAGTGAAACCTCGGTTTTGATTTTATACCAAGAGCATTAAAGTACGCCAACATTTTCAGCTAAAGATTTTTTCTTCTTTTTGTGTATTGCGATGTGCCAAGTGATCTGCGTCTTTGTTCATGCTTATTATTTTATCAATAACTTTTGAGTAAAGTTGTTTATTAATTTCATGGAAAAGACAGTCCCAAATTACGTACTTGTGAATTATTAACTTAAAGAAGAATCATCTCTTTCATTCTAAAATAAAAGTAACACTTAAAGGCCGATTAAAGAGGGGTATAAAATGTTGAATTACAGTGGCAAGAAATATGTTTCTGACTAATTTATAAACAACGAATATCATTTGAAGTATTAGTAAACTAAACCGATGAGGCGAGAAGAGAATAGATGTTTTTGAAATAAGGTACTTCCGATGATTGGATGAGTAAAAGAGTACTTTATTACTAAAGAAAACGATCCCTCATAGGACACATTCTGGGACATCAAGTAATCGTCAGTTCATTATAGTAGGGAAATGTGTGTATGTGTATACATGTTGGAGGGGGGAGGGAATCTCAAGAGGGAGACCAAAACATACCAGTACAATAGGCAGGTTGAAATGAAAGTGCGTTGCAATTGTTATTTGCAGGTGAAGAGGCACGGAGTATAGTAGCGTAGACAGCTGCACCACAATAAATCTGTTCACTGACGTTCATGGACATACAGAGTGAAGTATATATATATATATATATTAGACGGCTTTCAACTATAAATAAAGATCTATAGTGTGGTTAGTTCATAAAACTGTACAACTAATTCACTGTTATCTCCTGCGAGATAATGTTTCTTTAGTACACCTTCTGCTATCTTGTTATTACGGCAATGTCATATCATCCTAGTTCTACTTTTTTCTTGTTGTCTTTATGTTGACCTGTTCTGATGACGTCACTTGCTGTTCGCAGGTGAGGGCGGCGCCGTGTTCGACGGCTCTGTGCAGACGCCGCTGGTCCGAGCGAATCCTGGCGAGGAGCTCATGTGAGTAACACACTGCAGGCCAGCAGCGTGTGGACGCGACGCCTCCTGAGCCACGTCCGAGCTGTTATTAGCACATGGTCCATTTGGGAGAAAATAACAAGCGTTTCCTATCGTCAACATCCAATTCTATTTGAACATTCTTACATATTGAAATAGATGTTCACCTTAATTGTTCTCTAATTCCTCCAGTATCCTTGAACGGTTTGCGAATCCCGACTAGTTGTGTAACTACATCAATCACAAATGGAAGTGGCGTCTCAGTGCGTGATCCATACCAGTCGATGTCCTCAACAGATTTTTCACACAAGTACCAAGTGTCCGCCAGCAAAGAAGCCGTACCTTCCAGCAGTTGTTTGTCGGCCAAGCTAGGTGTCGTGCGATTCTTGAACACGCCGGCATACCTCGCACACGAGTTGCTAATAGTTTGAGAGGCAGCGCAGCACTATTTTCGGAAGAAAAATGGAAATATCCTGACTGCGCTGGTAAATTCACACTACACCGTGACTTTTTATACAAGCAATGAAGTTTCTACAACGGTACTAAGATTTTCTAAGGCCCAAATTCCGTAACGGTGGATTTTGGACTCTATATCTACATACTTAGTGTGCAAGCCACTGTACGGTGCTTGGGAAAGGGTACCTAAAACGAGTACTGCTCATTTCCATGGCTCTGCACTTTCAGGTATAGAGAGGGAAAAGCGATTACTTATATGCCTTTTATGGTACCTAATTTCTTTATGTTTGTGGTCTTCACGCGAAGAGGCTCCTTGTGCATTCAGCTTCAAATTCCCGCCCTCTAAATTCCCTCAGTAATGCTTCTCGAAACGAACGCCTTCACTACAGGAAATTTCATTAGTATTTCTAATCATCTCTGTAACACTCGCTCACTGGCCGAACCTACCAGTAACACATCTAGCTACCCACCTGTGAATAGCTTCATGCCTTCCTTTGAACATATTTGTTAGGAACCCAAAACACTGAAGCAATAGTCAAGAAGGGGTGCGCAATTGTTACATATGCGGTTTGTTTTACAGACATCTTTCCAAAATTGTCTCAGTAAACAGAACTTAGTTATCTGCCCTCCTCAGAATTGATCTTACATACACAATCAATTTTAAATCTCCCTGCGAATTTACGGCTATACATATGTTTTTCCTAATCATCTGCATCACCTGACTTTTTTCTACTTTTAGAGCTAGATGCCATTCCTCACACCAATAAGAAACTGTCTCTAAGACTTCTTGTATACTCGTACAGTCACTCAACGACTACACATTTCCTACATCAGATTAAACAGCCGAAGATTACTACGCACTGTGCTTGTCAAGTCGTTTATGTACGAATTATATATATCTTTGACGAATTACAGCGTTCAAATGAATGAAATAAATCGCAATTTGCGATGTTATGGCATCACTGTATTAGGTTTAGATGGAATACCAAACAGTGGCGAATGAAAAGCAGGAGATCCCGGGTTCGAATCCCGGCCGGGCACAAATTTTCATTCGCCACAGTTTGGTATTCTATCTAAACCTAAAACAGTGGTGCCATAACATCGCAAATTGTGATTTATTTCATATGTTTATGTATGAGTTATCTATCAACAATGACGGTGGTATCACACTTTCCTTGGGCTACCCTGATGACACCCATGTCTCTGAAGAACACTCGCCGCCGAGGAAAAGTACTGGGTTCCCTCACTTACGAGGTCTTAGCCACTCACATATGTATGAAACTATTCCATATATTAGTGTCAGTCTTAGCAGTCCACTGTACGGTACCATGTCATTCGGAAAAAGGAATACGCAGTCTGTCTATCATCTACATATATACTCTGCAAGTCCCAATGATGTGTGTCAGAGGGTTCATCGAACCGCTTTTATGATATTTTTCTACAGTTCCAATCTCTAATAGCTTACGGGAAAAAGGAAAAGCTAAACCTTCCGTTATCGATCTGATTTCTCTTATTATGTGATCATGTCCCCCTATATTGGATAGGGGATTTCTTGCCAGAGAGGACACAGTTCGTAGTAATCGATGGTAAGGCATCGACTAAAACAGAGGTGATATCGGGCGTTCCACAGGGTAGTGTTATTGGTCCTCTGCTATTCCTTATTTACATAAACGATTTAGGGGAAAATCTAAGCAGCTCTCTTAGGTTGTTTGCAGATGACGCCGTCATTTACCGTCTAGTAAAATCATCTGAAGATCAAAACCAACTGCAGAACGATCTGAATAAGATATCAGTATGGTGTAAAAATTGGCAATTGACTCTAAATAATGAGAAATGTGAAGTCGTCCACATGAGTACGAAAAGAAATCCGTTAAACTTTGTTTACAACATAAATAAATCAAATGTGAAGGCCGTAAACTCCACAAAATACCTAGGAATTACTATTACTTCAGACTTAAACTGGAAAGAACACGTAGATAATATCGTGGGAAAGGCGAACCAGAGACTGCGTTTTATTGGAAGAACCCTTAAAAGATGCAACAGAACTACTAAAGAAACTGCATACACTGCGCTTGTCCGTCCATCTTTGGAGTATTGCATCCCAGTGTGGGATCCTTATAAGGTGGGTTTGACGGAGGACAACGAAAGAGTCCAAAGAAGGGCAGCTCGTTTCGTATTGTCACGATACAGGGTTGACAGCATTACGGAAATGATACAGGATCTGGGATGGTAATCATTACAACAACGGCGCTTATCGCTGCGGCGTGGGCTACTTGCGAAACTCCAATCGCCAACATCTCCTCCGAATGCGAAAATATATTGTTGACTCCCACTTACATAGGTAGAAATGATCATCAGAATAAAATAAGAGAAATCAGAGCTCGAACAGAGAGATTCAGGTGTTCTTTCTTCCCGCGCGCTATTCGAGAATGGAATGGGAGATAAATAGTATAATTGTGGTTCGATGAACCCTCTGCCAGGCACTTAAATGTGATTTGCAGAGTATCCCATGTAGATTTAGATGTATAGTTGGATGCTAACAAAATATGTTCGCATTCGGAAGAGAAATTTGGTGAAAGAAATTTCGCAAGTAGATCTCGCCACAACTAATAACGCCTTTATTTTAATGATTTCGACCCCAACTCGTGCGTCATTTCCGTGACACTCTCCCCCATATATCGCGATAATATAAAACGAGCTGCCCTTCTCTGAATTTTCTCTAAATCGTCTGTCACACAATGCAAAGCAGTATTTCAAAACAGAACGCACAAGTGTAGTGTAGGCAGTTTCTTTAGGAGAACTGTTGCATCTTCTAATGTTCTGCCAACGAAACGTAGCCTATGATTCGCCTTCCCTACAATATTTTATGTGTGTTCTTTCCAATTTAAGTTGTTCGTAATTGTTAGTCCTATGTCTCTGAGAAAAGAGCAAGGTGAGTTTCACATGAGCGATAGTTTCTAAAACCGTGCCGATGCAGAAGGACAATATTTTCCGTTCCAAGGAAATGTATTCGAAGTGAGAATATGTTCAAGGACTTTACATCAAAGTGGTGTGAATGATATTGGTTTGCAATTATTCGGTTCCGTTCTTTTACATTTCTTATGAAGCTGACGTATCTGCTCTCTTTTCCAGTCAGTTGGGACTTTGAACTGGACCAAAAATTACTAATAAAGTTAAATATGGAGCCAGTTCCGCAGAGAACTTTTTGTAAAACCAAATAGGGACTCCATCCGGAACTGGTGAATTTTTATTTTTAACGCTCTCAGCTGCTTCCCTATACCAAGACGCCTATTGCGTGAACAATTTCTTAAACACGAAATTTAAAACTCAAACTTTCCCTATTTTGTTTTCTACCGCCACCCCACACTGATCAAGTAGTGACTGGATACAGATCAGACAAGGAATGTGAATATTTTCTGCATGCGTATCGTTTTCAGGAAAACCGCGCGTTATTTAAATCGTGTATCCCCATTTGCGGCTCTCTGCCTACAATCTCCCCTAACTTCCTGCTTAATCAGATTTTATTGGACTTCCATATATACCTACAAATTCAAATTGATCTCATTGGTAATTCAGTGATAGCCAAATGCGTTTCTATTATTATTTTGGGAGGCTGATACGTAGAATATCTCTTCGTTTGAAGATGAATTGTTCATTCCACAGCTTGATATGAAATAGGTATAGGGAATCGGTGCAATACTATCTCTAGATATATGAACACTGTGATCCACAATCCAGTTTAGTTCCTTTACACAGTCGAGCCATACCGTTTAAGATAAGCGAAAGTGAGTTTAACGCTTTCTGAGAAAGCATTGGACGAATAATGGATACTGACGAAATGTTTACGCTTACTCTTCACAGCTTATACAGTATTTTTTAATTTTGCAAATTTTCGCACTAGAGACAAAATTTTTAACCGTTTCCCATGTGAGACTAAATAAATATCCTGACTAAATAGTTGCCCGCTAACATGTGGTACTGCGACTTTTGTGTCCCAGCCTCGTCGCCGCTTTTGTGTCTCGTTTCCGTCGTAGGTGTCGGTGGCCGAGTGGAATGAGACCGACACAGGTATAAAGATAGAACGCTGGTGCAGATACGGAGAGAAGCAGCCAGAAACTAGAAACACTAGAGTAAATTAGGACGAGATATATATTGAACAGAATTTATACAATACTTAACTTTTATATAGTACTGCAGAAGGCTGATACATAGTTGAGTTAGAGGCCTGCCTAGTGCCTGTACGATAGCCAAGTCTTCACTGGTGCCTATCTGATTACGAAGGTCCTAACTGGTTGCTATCCCAGTCCCAAGTGAACGATGTCGTTCAGTGGTGGTCACGAGCGGAGTTGCAGCAGAGGGCGCTCGTGGCTGTCGTCGTAAGAACGCCGCGCCGTGCGTGCATGGCGACGAGCGGCGAAAGTAGGTGGCGCGCACTTTGGACTTGTGCGACACCACAGCGACAAACAGGAATACGGTTACACACATCTCTCTGTAAAGAGTATTTCAGGTTTAGACCATAGGGGTTGACTTGTGTGCGTCTGCTTTCATGTCCATAGAAGGCGCCACGTTATGGATCGCCCCCAGCGTAAGTTAAAGTAGTTTCTAAGTCTAGAACCTGATGACCTCAGCAGTTAGGTCCCATAGGATGACAAACAATTCAGAAATTTAAATATCTAGCTCATAAAGATACCCATGTTGTCAATATTAATAAATGAATTATATATCCATACGTCTAAACGTACAAAGATGCGAAATTTTTAAAACAAAATAATAAACACATTGCAGGTGCAAGTAATTCAAAAATGATGAAGTCCACACCAGAATTTTAAGTAAGAATGTGCTACTTATTGTAGTAGCCGTGGTCCTGCTTGAAAGACTTTGTAACATAAAATGGAAAAAAGTGATGCAGTAAAGTTGCTTTCACGAAATTGAATGTAGATGTTTAAGCCCTCGATTTATGTTAACGACAGGCAACATAAGAGTTTCTCAATCGCGCCCGTTTCTTCAATAAATTACTGGTAAATTTCCTATTTTATATCACACTCCGGTAGAAGATAAAAACACTCGCGAAGCATACCACGAAAGCGAAAACCAACCACTTTGTTGAAATGAAGTTCAACATTTCCGAAGTTAACGAAACTACACGCGTTTCTAATTTTATAAACGCTTTAAATTATTTGACCTCGCCCCGACTACGACAAACATTCATTAAATAAATGAAACAAGTATAATATCTCATGGACAATCAACATTAAAAAATAAAAATGTACACATTTTCTTAAAATGGCCACATATGTGTGCTCGTGTTCATGCGTGTAGATATGTAGTTCACCTTTATATATCAATTAGAGTTCCTTTTATGAAAATGCCTTCACATGTTTTGTATTTAGGTGTATTTTTATTGCATAAGCATCCTTCCCATTATTCAATATGCCGGTTTAATCATAATTAACTAAAGAACGTTAATAATATTGTAGGTATTAAAATCATAAATTATGTGAACTGAATAAATGGATATAATATAGTTTTGTAATCTTTTATTCATGTTCTGTGTCACTGTGGAGGATTCGATGTTCTAAAATCAGTATTGTAATAAATCAATACCTTAAACATTAATATATAAATAACTAGCATTTACCCGCGGCTTCACTCGAGTTGATGTCCTTGCATAGGTGTTAAAGACAATCGAAGGAAAATAATTCAGCAACTTTGTTGTTAACTAATGACTAGATCATCAGGTTAAAAAATAGTTTATAGTTTTCCGGATTAAATATAAAACTCGCACAGAATGACGTTGAATGCTGTCCTTCATTATCGAGATGAAAATAAAGTCATTATTAAATACGAAAAGAAACTCTGTTCATTGCTTCGTAAGTAAAACGCTGACTGAAGACGCTACGGTATTGCTTGCACAACGTTTAAATTATGCAGGATTCAAATGTCATTGAAATCGGTTCGAAGGTGTGATGACGTTAAAGTCTTCTGTAAGCATTGCATTCATTATGTTGAATCGTATTACGTACAACATAACAACCATTAAAAGTATTTTTAAATGTGGTATATTTGAAACGTCCAAGAATAAATAGCTTTTTCAAGGAGTCTTCAAGCGTATCAGAAGCTATTAGAGAAACCTTGATGCTAGGCTGTTCCATATTTCGAGTGATATACTTAAAATCAACAAATATATTGGATTACACACTGTCTAAAGTAGCCTATGTTCTTCTTCAGCGTTCAAGCTATCTCCATACCCATTTTAATAGTATCGGTTAAGCGGTTTAGTCGTGAAAGCATGACCGGGAGAGCTTATTACGCATTTATAATAATATGACGTCGTATCTGCTGATAAATGTGTCGATCAGTGATATAATGTTGTAGCACCTTTCAGTGGTATATTTGGATATTGTTTTCGAAATGTGCTGTGAACAGAGTAATAAAAACTTAACAAAAAGTCAAACATAACGCAGTAGCTATTTTCGGATGTCACGTTTATGACGTAATATCTCCTGAACTATGTGTCCTACTAAAACATTATTTACCAGGTTCGTTGACTGGACTATTAGGAAACTGCTTGCGAAATTTGTTGTAAATGGAGTTGCTTGTAAAGACGTAGTAAATTAAAAATTCATGCTTATTAGGGCGAATTTTCATTCATTTCATTGTCTTTGGCGTCATAACACCTGAACTATTTGTCGTAATACGATATTGTTTCGAAGGTATATCCTGTGGTGTATATGTAAAATGTCTGCAAAATACGTCGCGAATGGAGTTGGTAGGAAAGACGTAATAAATAAAAACGCCATGCGTGATGAGGCGGTTTTTCATTAACCTAATTGTTTATGACTCTATATCTTATGAACTGAGTGTCGTACTACGATAAAATTTCGAACGTACGTTCAGTCTGTACTGTCTGTAACATTTCACGCAGATACAATTTATAATGTACGAGTAATAAATTGTAACGTCATGCCAATTCAAATGCCGTAATTTTACTGCATGAACGCCGAGAAAGTAGTAAGCGACAAAATTTATCCTTTCATAATTTTGCTAGGGTTGTTAGCGAGAAAAAAAATCGTACTGACGTGTTTTACGGCATACTTTAGATTTGTAGTTTTATGAGTTTTTGCAAAAATTTTGCACCAAAATAATAATCTAAATAATAAAAAATTAATTAATAAAGGTGTCTGAAACCCTTGTAGGAAAAAAAATTAGGTACTGGCGGGTTCCGAACCATTGACCTTCAAAGTGACAGTCGAACACATTGCCCAATACGCTACAGCTAACAGTTAGGAATTACGTTCTTTAATATCATACTATTGATGGCCGTTGTTAACTATTGCTAATATTGCTTTTGTAGACACTAGATTATCATTTATCGTACGAAGAACGATGACTTTTTGTTAATTCTTCAGTGCGCCATTGCTTTGAAATGACAACGAGTAAGTTACAATAAGAAAGTCATCAAATACGCAACGCAAGATGGCGTATGCCAGAGACAGTTCTGGGCGAGGAATGTCACGTGACATCTGCGAACGGCTGGTTTTCGTTAATTTAATGGAGGGTGTCAAAACTCCGTTATTTGTGCAAATATCACTCAAACGATACGAGATATGAAAAAAAAGGGAACAAAGTTGTAGAGAATTTTCTCCTCTACAAATTCGGTTATTCAATTTTCATGTCAGATGCGTGGTTAAACCGTTATTTTCATTTAAATTTCGAGCTGTCAAAAGACGATCGCAAATCCTCACTCTTAGTGTTACTATCGTAACCTAAAGTGGGCCAATTTCTTAAAGGTTTGAAATTACGTTTAAAGTTTGTTGTATGTCGCTACCTGGTCTCCTTCTGAAATAGTGCACTGATAAGGTCACACTATCACAACCGCAAGACGGGGAAGTTTTCATTGATTACGGCGTCATATCTCCTGAAATATCGACCTTATCGCCATATTCTTTCTTATCTGACGTCTTCTACCTATAAACTACATTCCTGCCAAATTTTAGCTACATAGGTGAAGCAGTTTTTGATATTTCGCGTTTAGTCAGTGAGTGAGTCAATAAATGTCTTTTCACTTTTATACAGATAGAGGTAAATATTTAGAGTGTGTCGCCTTCTAATTGTAGGTGTGTGCTTTGCTACCCTTTTGTACTATAATTTTGCTGATAAATATTTTATCCTGAAACAAGAGGTTAGAAAGTTTGATTTACATTATTTGAATACAGAAAATTATCAACTTTTAATCAGTCTGAGATATCGACATGGTAGAGGTTTCATTAGAAAGGCCTCATTTCTCTGAGTTCATTGGCATATTAAAATGTATCTTACGAGACTGCCGTATTAACATGCGCATACCAGCCTTCCCTACTGCCTGTATCGCTGTTGAGCAAGGGTTTTTCCAGCGTCTGGGACCAGTGAATACCAACACCGTTTCTCTGAGCCCTTTCTGCGGATGCCGTGACCCCTGCCTCAGCAAACTCTTCACATACGTCTTTTCTTACTGAATATACGTAGCAGCTTAATCTGTTATCTTAGAAAGCAAAGTGTGTATAGTAAACTGTCTGCATATTTGTGTTCTGCCAAGAAACAACAGTCTTTGTTTAGCATGAAATTTGAGCATTGCAATCATGTGTAGTGTAGCGTAGACTGTTTGTAAACCTGTATCATACCGTGTACGATATCCCACGGTAAAATATTTTTCTGAACGATGCGTCCAAAACGAGACTTTTCCGGTCCCATATGCCTAGTTCCGATCACAGAGAAAAGGAGTAAAGTGTTTCGGATAGCCTATGGGCAATTGATCATTTCTTTTTTTCCCTTCTTTTTTGTCTATGGGACTTAACTACGGGGTCATCAGTCTCTAAACTTACAAACTACTTATGAACTACTTACGAACTAGGACGGCACAAATATCCATGCCCGAGGGGGGATTCGAACCCCCGACCGTAGTGGCCGTGCATACCGTAACTGGAGCGCCTTAGTCCCCTCGGCCACCGCGGCCGGCTTGATCATTTCTATACGCATCAAAGAATTGGTATAATTTAACTATCCTACCCTTACAACATCAGTATTTAAACCACTTGCAGCCTAATTTGATTCCTACGTAAAATGTTGTCTAATGTTGCTTTATATTGCATATAAAAGCATCACTTTTTCATGGGACGTGCCTACTAAAAAAGAAGAAAGAAAAAGGTAAACCTTGTACTTCGGTGGATTATTATTATTATTATACGCAAACATGTTTCACTGCAGAAGCAGCACCGTTAGTGTGGATTTTTCTTTTCCTCTTACTCGTCGTGTCATTTCAGTTTTCCTAGATTTTTTGAGACGGAAAACTGAAATATCTCAACATGTGAATGCAAGGAATAAAAGACCTGCTGATGATGCTGAAACTTCAGTGGAACGTGTTTGGATAAACATAAAAGTGATAGTTTTGCTGCAGACAGCCCGTTACAATAAAAAACGTATTTATTATGCAAACACAGATCACAAAATCTTCACAAGATTATCTATATTTTAATGTATCGCAAATCGTTGAAATTCTCTAACTCCAGAGGTTCAACGTTGCCATACTCAGAATAACAGCTTTTTCTTGCAATTTTTGAATAGTTGACTTGAAACAGCTAAATAACTAATCGTAGCAAAATACTCAAAATCAACTTTATACATGCCATACGACTTTACGCTTTCTCCAGAACCGCAATTATCACAGCTAATATTAAAGCAAGTGTGACTATATGCTGTTAAAACCAGCATATTGGGGCTACGTACAGTTCTGTTTTAGAAGTTTTTCTCGATGTTATCTTAGGGCCGAACCGTATATCTCTGCTTTCATACCTCAGCAACTACCTTAGTTCCAAATATTATTTTTTACCTTTCTTCGTTAAAAACACTCTACCCATATCTGTTGTTTGCGAAACAAATCAGAAATATTGCAGAAAATAACTGGTTCAATAATAGTAAGGGTTTGCTTCTAACGTTTGCGAATGAATGGCGCAATGTCTGAGGTTTAGTTGCATATGGTTTATTCAGTTTATTGGTAGCACTTTCCGCCAACTAAGTAATCAGAACTGTAAGAAACATAAAAACTCTGTATATTTCGCGAGCACTCAAAATGAAATTGTCAACAGTTCAAAATAGTTTAATTTTCCCGAACAGCATTTCTACGCTCATAATTTCTTGTCTAAAAACATAAAAACTTGTCAGATGCACTGGTGTGCACTTGTTCTCGCCAAATTTAGTGTCCCTAGAAGCGAACGTTCGTTGTGCAAATCTGAACACTCTGCCCGATCGGATAACTTCTAACAACCGAGAGGGTCCTTCTTCTGCCAAAAATAGACATGGCGTTCCTTCTCAACGCACCCTTTACTCACCTGCTCTCTCCCGGACACACACTTCCTGCCAGTTCTATTCCTTGGCCGCTTCCTCATTGGCCGATCGCCATCCCTTCCAAAATTATCTTAACATGAGATATTTATTTAACTAACCCTGACCATCTGAAACCACTTCTTTACTAATATAAGAAGATGTAAATAAAAAAAATGGACTTTTAAATATTATTACATAAAATCTGAAATAAATGAATAGATAATCAACTGTCTTTAGTTTGACCCTTCAATCCCACACAATATTTACGTAAATTACTGGCAAACTGTACAATAAATCGACACAGTAAATTAAATATACGAGAGGTAAGTCATGCTGCTTGCATTTCCCGTGTTATTGTGGCGAATATGATATATTTATATTTCCATTATCAATTTATATCAGTTGAAATCAGTCATTAGATAAATATATACGAGTATTGCAATTTCTACCTACAGACAATAAGCTATCATCTAAACCAGAGTGTTATGAAATTTCATGACACATTCAGAAGTTGGTTATTTTAAGCTTTTTTATATATTTTGATATAGTATTCATAATCACTTCTAATTCTTGAGATATATAAATTATTTTTAGAATCACAAGATGTGCATAATTATTTAAACATCTTAGATGTTGAGGGTAAATAATTTATATATTATTTTATTTTATTCTGAATTAGTGGAATGTGGAACTCATAGATGTACTACATTGACCCCATTGGAAATGCTCGGCTAACAGCCCTAATTAGTTATGAGTACAAAACCTGGGCCGGTCCCTAATTTCCGCCGATTTGGACAAACCCCCGACTGGCTGCTCGGCTTAGCCCGCTACTACTTGTTCTGTCTGGCAGCTGCTACAACCGCTTGTCGTTGTTCACTGCTAGTCTTTTATCCTTCCACACAATACCACTATTTATACTAATTGCGCGACAAGCAGAGTGACAGAAACTTTATTAAAAATTCATAATTCCATTTTAATAATTGTATTTTGTGAAGTAATTTGACTTCATCGTATAGACTAATATCGCGTCCACAGACTTTCTCTGATATAAGCAGCATCCTGCTGTAGCAGTGAAAAAAGGGAACCAGGTGAAAATGGCAAAATGTTTCTGTGTACATCAATCAAACAGAGAAGTGGCATACAGCTGCCTCTTCCTCATTCCGCCTCTCTCGCCAGTCGGTTTATCGGTTAGTGAAGTCAACAGAGGATCAAAAGCAACTGCAAAGCGATTTAGAAAAAAATTCTTCACGGTGCGAGAAATGCCAATTGACACTAAATAAAGAAAAGTGTGAAGTAATACACATGACCACTAAAAGAAATCCGCTGAACTTCAATTACGCGATAAATCAGTCAAACCTTAAGGTCGGAGATTCTACCAAATACCTAGGAACTATAATTACAAACAACTTAGACTGGAGAGAACACATAGAAAATATTGTGGGAAAGGCGAACCGAAGATTACGTTTCATTGGCAGAACACTTCGAAAATGCACCAGCTCCGCCAAAGAGACTGCCTACATCACACTTGTGCGTCCTCTCCTGGAGTACTGTTGCCCCTCACCAGGTGGGACTGACGGAAGATATTGAGAAGGTTCAGAGAAGGGCAGCTCGTTTTGTTTTATCACGTTAGAGAATGGGACGGTAGAGAAAAGTTGTGAAAGTGGTTAATGAACCCTCTTACAAGCACTTAAATGTGATTTGCAGAGTGTCTATGTAGAAGTAGACGTAGATTTAGACATGCGAACATATTCGCGAAATAGCAGAACAAAACCAATATCAATTTTTAAGTATCTTCAGTTGCCATTAGGAATACAATATTTTTTTTTAATAAAGCAAAGTGGCAGGACCAAAAGGACCGCTTCTTTATCTACTAATCACAGGGTTCCGAAACACATGGTTTATGGTTCTGAAATACGAGTTACTAGAGATGTGATTTTACTTTTGCTCGTAATGCAAGAATTTCTCGTTCGAATTGATAATTCGTTTAGCCACACCTCAATAAAAGTTAGTGGCACATGGAACTTCCGAGACACGTTGAACTACTCAGTAGTTTTACTTGCTCACCGAACAGTTGCAGTAAACGTCTGGATGTCCAAAGTTTAAAATGTCGTTACAGAGCCGTCGTTGCCTGCACGCGCCTCGCTCGCTGTGCGAAGTTTAATTTCCCTTCCGCTCAGAAGGAGAGACATCACTCATCTTAATGAGAGCGACACGTGGCGCCGGAGAAGAAACGATCAGATAATCTGCATCCATATGACTCCGGAAGGCACGCGCGACCAGTAATGCTGGGGCGCATTACGGAGAGCGGGCGGAGGCCAAAGGGTTTTGTGACCGCCCAGTCAGTGCCTCCATCGATTACTCATCTGTCACAAGTATCGATATGTGTGGATATAAGCTACGGAAGCCATTTCAAAAGACCTCTCGTTATTCTTTTACCTGTAGCGAACTGTTTCTGGTGATCCTTTTTGGCGTATAGAAATGCAACACCCTCAAAGTTTTCTCGATAGAAGGATACAGAGGAAGATGTGTTTTTCGCAATAAATTATGGCATAGACAAAGACGTCCTTCAGCCTCCGACGAAAAGGGAACAATTCTAATTTTAAATTGTGTAGATCTGATGCTGTAACACTTAGCGATTATATGTATTTGTAAGAGTCTACATTTATTTGTGACATTTGCAGATTAAAGAATGCAAAGCCACAGAGACGCAAGTAGCTGAAGCAAGAATACAGTGGAGTTGACAGTTATGAACAGCAAATTCACAACAGTCAGCAATGAGATATTATTTGTTGAAAAACTAAGCAAATAGTTCAAACACTGTACAATAAGTAAAATGGTGTTACCCATGACGAAGGAGTTGTCCAAATTGTTCACCAATTAAATATTATTCAGGTATACATGGAAAACTTTGGTGGACGATGGTGTAAAGTGTGACGATACAATACAACTTCAGTTACTGTGGGCTAGCAGAGTAAGTGGATGATATCTCGATACCACATTCTCTTTTCTGTTTTTATAGATTCTCTGATCTTCTATATAGTACGTGTATTTTTATTGTGATAGAACCCATAATATACACCGTTTACAAAGAATTGGATGCAGGGTTTAAAATTAGAGAGCTTTGTACTTTCCTTTTCTGGTCTTTGTTGATTCAGGCGTGATGTCTCTGCATTTCTCATGTTATCAGCGACTAAAAATTTGGGTAGGGCTCATTCAATAAATTTCTTTTAGTCAGTTGCAGTTCACCTTCTTAATTACAATTACTTTATATCTGTACTCTACCAATTACACCACCTAATTGAGTCTGCTTCATCATAACATAACATGTACTTGGATGTGACAACAAATTCCGCAATCCCCTGTATTCTACCAAGTTATAATCTATCGTGTACAAATACAAAAGTAGGCCTATATACTTTTTACATTATACTGATGATAGTTATTAATAAGTACTTAGGTAACAAAATATAAAACAACTTTTTTTTCTTATTTTAATCGAAAATAAAATGATTCAGGTGGTCTGAAATCTAAATCAATCACACTTCGAATATTCCGAATGATCGGTATAGGATCAATGTAGTTACGGTTCCTATTTTTCTCCATTGTTTACACAATAACTGTCTATAAATGATGATGGTGAGGGTGATTTTAGCACTATAATATAAATATAAGTTTTTGAAATATTAAAAATAAAAAATAGGCGTTTAGAATAACACACGATATTTATTATTATTATTAAACATAGAGTTCCTAGATCGAAATGGCAGACTTACCTTCTAGATTCCGAACATATGTCGATGGAGCAATCGATAGTTTCTTCTTGCAACTATTTCACTATGTAAGATATTTTACATTTTCATACATCACTCTGAAAAAAATGTTTATTTAGACATGCAGTCAATGACAAATTAATAAAATGAAGTATGAGAGGTTGTTGTTATTGTTCACAGTCCAAAGACTGGTTTGATGAATCTCTCCACGCAACCATGTCTTGTGAATGCCTCTTCATCTCGGAAAAAGAACGGCAAATTAAATCCTTTTGAACCTGTTTACTGTATTCGTCTCTCGCTTCACCCCTATGTTTTTACTCCACAAACTTCCCTTGAATGCTAAACAGACGACTCAGAATGCGTTACACCAATCGATCCCTTCTCTTAGTCAAAATGTGCCATACATTTCTTTTTTATACAATACTGTTCAGGACTTCCTGATTACTTACGCGATCTAAGCATCTAATCTTCAGCATTAATCTGTAGCACTACACCTGAAATACTTCTATCACATTTCTGCTTTAAACTCCTTATCGTCCACGTTTCACTCCGGTACAATGCTACACTTCAGAGAAATGCTTTCAGAAAAGATGTCCTAACATTTAATTTAATGTTGGTTGTCAAGAAATTTCACTTCATAAATGTTTTGCTTCCCATTCCCATTCTGAATTTTATATCTTCTTTACTTCTGCCATCAGGAGTTACTTTGCTACCTAAATAACAAAACTCATGTACTACTTTATTATGTCCTTACGTAAAGTAATTCCTTCAGCATCGTCTGATTTTCTTACATCACATCCCATTACCCTTGTTTTGATCTTTTTAATGTTCATCTTATAATCTCCTTTCATCTCCGTGCATGCCGTTCAGTTGCTTTTCCAGGTACTCTGCGATCTGTGACAGACCTAACATTTAATCCCTTTGTGACACCGTAATTCAATTTGTATGCCTATTTTTTGATTTATAATTTTTTGCTAATATTTATATGACATGATTTATCGATTTAGTTAGATGTGTATATATCTGTAAACTTATTATCTTTGGATATGAGAGTTACGCAATTGAAAATTTGTAAGCTACTTAAGTGTGTGTTAACATTGTTGCCTTTGTACTATTTACTATGTTAAATATTTTATAAATTAATAAAATTGTGAAGGTTCTGGCTTAGGGCTTTTCTAAATAATATTCATATGTAAAAGATGAGGTGTATTCCCGCTTCAAAGGAGAATGATGACATGAAAGCAAAAGGTGGAAAAATCGCGCCAGAAGGCCGGTTTGCGGGGCGAAAAAGTCAGTTGCGAGAGAGTCGCAGTTTGGAGGCTGATGAGTGAACAGTGCTTGTGTCTTGTGCCTATTTGCTTGAAGCTATACTTTTTAGAAGAGCAGAAAAATGGCCTCCATCGAAGAATATTTTTCAAAATGTTCACTGGCATAAAATTTGTGGCATATTATTGACATTATTTCGACGCTATGAAGACTAAATTTGGCTATATGCTTCAAGAGCCAGTAATGGAATATATTACGCCACAACTAATTGCACTGCAGCGCCAGTCTTCCACCATAGGCAAAGTAGACTATTCTTTTAGTATTGTAATAACAGCCTGAACCTCACATTAGTAAAATTTGGAATAATCAGCTTCATAAACTGTAAATAGAGCTGTTAACCTGTTATTGTCCTTTTCCACTATCCATTTCCTTATTTAAAATGAAATATTCCGAGTGATCCAGTGTAATAATAACAGTCGAATTTTTATAGAGTGCAGGAAGCTATAGTGAATTATGTTGCATAATGATATAGTGGAGATTAATGTAAAGTGTAGGCTAATGTTCAATTTCATCTCTACTAAATACAAACTTTTTCAGCGATTGTTGCATTTTTAAAGTGTTTACTTAACTTTAACCAATGAATGACTCAATTAACAGAGTCGTAAGTTTCCTTGATTGCAATAGTAAAGTTCATAGTTGTCTGAGTTAATTGAAACATAGCATATCAGATTCAGGTAACTTATTTTCGAAGTTTGTTTGCTCGTAAAATGAAACCTTGCACTATTGAAAGATTATTATTATCATGCAAATAAATCAGTGAAAAGCAGAGTCTATCTTTATAGTCAAGGAAATAGTACAAATGCTAGTGCTTAACATATGTTTGGACTAGGTTTCTTAAAAGATGTTCTATTCCAGCAATTTTACAAAATTAAGACAGAATAGTGGCTGTTCTGAGGTTAATTTTCTGTGTTTTGGAATAGGCCTAAAAGATACATCTAGCATTCCAATATTTTGTTTTCACATTTTCTAATGAAAGAGTAAGCTTCTTATTCACAACTTTAGTAGGATGTTGTAGACTAAGATGCCATAGTTAATAGATTAATGATGCTTCTGTTCTGCTTAGTAACTAAATTCAAGTGTAGATTGCTGTGATGCTGTCTGATATCTACAAAAGTGACAGTTTTAAGTAGTGTGGCATTTAAAGTCTGTTTTACTTAATACGTTTTATCAGATTACTAACTTACTGCATGTTACCTTCAGACTATAAATCAAATAATTTGCATATCACAGCATCTTCTTCCTGTCAGTTAAATTTCACGTCTGTAGCATGTCAGCTTCGTGATGTAGCAGTTTTAATGGTCAGGTGAGTATTTATCAAGAAAACTAAACAATTGTTCTGTGGGATGTGGTCTGGCACCATCTTGCACAAACCACTCAATGGCTAGTCGGTCATGGAATACAACCTCCTTCGTGACAAATTGTTTCAAAATTTCAATGTAATGTTTACTAGTGATCGTTTCTCGTATGAAAAAAGGGCAAATAATACCTCTACTGCATACTGGAGTACACACAACAGCTTTGAAAGAATACAGTGCTTCTGATAGATACGAATGGGGATCTTCAGAACCCCAGAATCGTCACATTTCCTTCTTCACGACTCCATTCAGAAGAAAGTGTGCTTCTTCAGTCAACCAGATGCAGCCAACATGAAGTCCTTCATTATCAGTCAATGAGAGAATCCGGTTCGCAAAGACAGGTATCTGCCGCATTGGTAGTGTATATAAGGCCTTGTGCCATTGGATTTTGAATTGGGTTGTGGGCTCAGCATTTTCTGCGTACATGAACGCTTCAAACCAGCGTTTGTCGCAATTATTATGGCGGATTTCCTTGGATTTTACTAAATAACTCTATAAACCGTGGCAACATTTGCCTGGGGCTAACATTCCCTGCCACACTATCAGCGACGCGAGGAAGACATTACTTAAAGCTTCCGGGCTGAGATGCCGTGGTCAGTACATAAAACTTTCCTCTGACGTTTCGCCCTCGTCTACGGAAGGCATCCTCGGAGGTAAAGCGGCGTACTGCTTAGATGAAGTTAAAATAGCTTACTGTTGGTTTCCGCCAGTGCTCGTCGCATCTGATGTATCCTCTCTCGTAACATTTCTGATTTCATACGGCTGTAAATTCGATGAGCTTGTGCCGAGCGGAACGTCCTCTTCACTTTCAAAAATTTCGAAACAGTTGACGTGTCCCTGCAGCGTAACAAGGTGAGAGAACACAGTTGTTGTGACTTCTTCTTGCGCATGCTCTCGAACCGACGAACTGATGTTGACATATCCTCCCTGTAGAGGCGTTTGATCATAGAATGAAGGCTTTCACGGCAGATATCGTCATTACTTAAATTTTCCGGGCTGAGATGCCGTGGTCCATACATAAAAGTTTCCCCTGACGTTTCGCCCTCGTTTGCGGAAGGCAGATCATATTGACACCTTAAACAGAGTTTATATCTAGACGCCGCAAGACTTTTCTGTAACCTGAGGTATTCCAATACCAGGAAAACACGTTGGTCGATGAAATAAATTACCGTCACTTCCTCCTTCGGTACATTATTCACCTTTCACGTTGCAGCGGTGTAACTCATCGCTCGGAGCTGCGGAGCGCTGTTTGTAGACACGCTATTAAACATTTACAGTGTCATCTGTCTGCAGCTTTTGGAACACTATTTAAGTTGCTTTCTGATGCACTCGTCTATCGACATTTTTGTTTCGGAAACAGTGGCAGATACCCTGCAGCTACTCAATGAATTTTTTACGTATTGTACCTCTAGTTCCATTAGCGTGTTTCTTATGTAGGTCACTACCAGATGACGACTAACTCCTCTTGCCCACTCTTGTTTTCCAGGCTGGAGTCGCCGACCCGCTCCATAGAGATCCAGGCGCCGTACGGCGTGTCCATCGAGTCCAGAGCAGGCGACATCAGCGCCGCCTGCCTCACCAACCTCAAACTGCAGTCCCTAGCTGGAGCGGTGAGTTGATGCACAGTGTCTGCTGGAAGAAGGCACAAGGAGTCCACATGCCAGATAGAAGAGACACCCGAAAACAGGCTTTTCAGCATCACTGCATTTGGACAGCTGTTACACAACAATAAACATATATTTTAAATATGAACAAGTCAAATTGTCAGCCACCTTGTTACAATGTATGTTTAATTGATAGCCTTAGGTTTGGATCATTGTAATGGCTGCTAAAATTAGAAGAGATTTATGGCTTGGACCGAGATTCTTTATACTATTTTATAAAGAAAAGTTGTTTAAAATTGTTACTAAACATCTCGAGAATATATGCAACAGAGAAATGTTATAAAAACTCGTGAAAATATCTTCAGCGTTTTATTCCACATTTTTACACGATGAACTAATAAACGTTTGGACAGATACAGGTTTCTCATAGTTTTAAATATAAAATATGTATAATCTAAAGCCCCATCTCTGAAATCCAGACAATAGTAGCTAATATGGAAAACTTCAAGGGATCAGGTGAAAATCAAATAACAGCCAAATTATGGAAATTTGCTAGCAAAAAGGCAAGTCTCACCCCAAAAAATCTTGTGGATGTATGGAAAAAAGTCATTACAGAGGAATGGAAAATGGCCTCTTCACAAGGGGAAAAAAAAAAAAAAAAAAAAAAAAAGTAAAAAGTTTCTATCTGATCCCTATTACTGGTCGATGTAACCTACAAGATATTGTCCAGAGCATTATTATAAAGAGCAGAACCTTAGTTACACTGCCAAATTGCGGAATATCAAGCAGAGCTTCGGAAAGTAGTCCTGAGCCGGCCGAGGGGACTGAGGCGCGCCAGGCACGGTCTGCACGGCCACTACGGTCGGGGGTTCGAATCCCCCCTCGGGCATGGATATTTGTGCCGTCCTTAGTATTAGCTAGTTTGTAAGTACTTTGTATGTTTAGGGACTGATGACCTCGTAGTTAAGTCCCATAAGCTATACAAACATTTGAACATTTGAACTTGTCCTGATCGCATCTTAAAGATGCAGATGCAGATGGAGAAATCGTAGGCCTACATAGTGACTTTTGTGAAGTACCAAAAAGCTTAAGATTCCATTGACAGGGAGTCGTTTTTCTGTAAATTGTAGGAGTTTGGCTTGAACGGGAAAACTCTGAACATCATTAAGGAGACGCTCACGCATACGTTATCGGAAGTTAGATCAGAACAGGGGTCCGGCAGAGGATGGTCGCTCCCACCCCCCTCCCTTTGTTCAACTGTGCACTCAAAAAAGTTGTGAGGGAATGGAATGCAGAAAATGGAGGGGGAATAAGACCCGGAACAAAAAACAAAGGCATTACGATTAAGTGTTTCACATTTGCTGACGCCGCTGCTCGCAAAAAACGCGGGAGGAAGCCAAAGAACAAATCGCCGAATTACAATAACAAGCAGGGAAGATAGGGCTTAAGATTAATTTCGAAAAACGAAGATGGATGATTCGAAGAAAAAATCCATCATCATCATTAGAGACTGATGATGCCTTTAAGCGTTTAGTCTCGAGCAATGTACCTCTAATACAATACCTCCATTATCCCCTATTCAATGCTAACATTGATGCCTCGTCTGATGTTATGCCTTTTACTTCAAAATCATTCTCCACCGAATCTAAGTACTTTCTTTTTCGTCTACCTCGACTCCTCTTACCCTCCGCTGCTCATGAGTTTCTTAGGTAACCTTGCTTCTCCCATGCGTGTAACATGACCCCACCATCTCAGTATGCTCTCTCTAACTGCTTCATCTATGGTGTTCATTCCCAGTTTTTCTTTGATTTCTTCATTATGGACACCCTCCTGCCATTGTTCCCATCTATTCGTACCTGCAATAATTCTTGCTACTTTCATATCCGTAACCTCTACCTTATGAATAAGGTAACCTGCATCTACCCAACTTTCACTCTCATACAACAAAGTTGGTCGAAAGGTGCACTGCTAACTTAGTCTTGCAAAAGAGAATAGATTTTAGCTGAGCACTCACTGCATTAGCTTTGCTGCACCTCGATTCTAGTTCTTTCGCTATGTTGTCACCCTGTGAGGAAATACATCCCAGGTACTTGAAACTGTCTACCTGTTCTAACTTTGTTCCTCCTATATGGCACTCAATCTGTTTGAATCTCTTTCCCAAAGACATTACTTTCGTTTTGGAGATGCTGATCTTCATATCATAATCCTTGCACCTCAGATCGAGCTCTGAAATATTAGTTTGCAACCTTTCAATCGAATCTGCCATTACAACAAAGTCATCCGCACATGCGACACTGCTTATTTTGTTTTGGCCTACTTTAATCCCGCCCTGCCAGTTTACTGTTTTCAACATATGATCCATGAATAGTATGAACAACAGTGGTGACAGGTTACAGCCTTGTCTTACCCCTGAAACTACCTTGAACGATGAGCTTAATTTGCCAACTACTCTAACTGCTGCCTGACAGTCTACGTAAAGCCCTTTAATTGCCTGCAAAAGTTTGCCTCCTATACCATAATCGTGAAGAACTGACAGTAGCTTTCTCCTAGGAACACGGTCATAAGCCTTTTCCAGATCTATGAAACATAGATACAATTCCCTGTTCCACTCATAGCACTTTTCCATTACCTGCCGTAGGCTAAATTGATTTGAACTTTAAAATTTTAGAATATTAGACTTAGGCATTGTTTCCTCACATAACGAAGTGACGTGATACTGCAAGCTCGTATTGTTCCATTTAACTTCCGCTGATGCGTCCTATTCAGTCCGGCGCGTGTGTGTCAATTCCTGTAGCTTAACCCAGTAAGTATGACGCAAAGTAGCTGCCGGTCCCCTTCCCTGTTCTTTCGACACACCGCAGTGTTTATACAGAAACCAAGACATGAAAAAATTTACCGCTACACTTCCTCTGCAAAACTGCTGTGCATCAGTATTTACGTATCTCTGTGTAGTCATATGCATCCGGTCTCTTTGACTATTCAGTAACAATAACTCTCAGCTTTGGAAAGTCGATTTGAATCTGATATACACGAAAATACAGTTACTCCAAAAAGTATTCGTCTAATAGATGATTGTATGTTTAAAGGTGTATAAACAGTGGAAAACTGGCAGATTGAAATAAAGCAGGGACAAGGACGTCTTTATTGATCAGTGACAATGAGAACACAGATTGCTATTTAAATAAACAACGTTAATCATTCGGAAGTACATACAGGCAATGTAAGACACAAAATAAGTATTCGTCTACTGAACTTAAAATCACACTTTGAACATAGAATGTTACTGTTAGTACTTAGTAGCGCCTCCTTTCCTCTTTATAATCGCTTGCATTCTTCCTGGCATGGATTTCACCAGAGATTCTGTTGTTTGCACTGTAATTTTTCGCCATTCCTCTTGTAGAGCGTTCTGTAGATCATTTCTACTGGACATCTGACGATTCCTGGTGTTTTTGTCGAGTAAATGCCACAAATTCTCTATAGGATTAATGTCGGGGGATTGCGGTGGTGTCTGCATCCAGTGGGGCGTGTCATACAACAGCCACAGCTTTGTGTCTAGAGCAGTATGTTTTGGATCATTATCTTGTGTGAAAATATAATCCCCATTAAGACCCATATGATTCACACTACTGGATAGATGTGTTTTTAGGATATTTATGTACATCTTGTGGCCCATAATGCCATCAATAAAACACAAATCCCCCACACCATTTGCACTCATGCACCCCCACACAAGTACTGAATCTCCTCCATGTTTAATTGAGGCTGTCATATTTCTCTCTTCAAGTTCACAATTCTTTTTTCTCCACGCTGTTACTCGCCCATTAGACTTAAACAGCCCAAATCGACTCTCGTCCGTAAATACAACCTTCTTCCAGAAATCAAACCCATCTGATTTATGTTCCCTTGCAAATGCAAGTCGCTTTCTTCCGTTGATTTGTACCCAGCTTCATGAAGCGTATTTCTTACAGTCAGTGCTGAAACAGACCTTCCTGTACGTACATGAAAAGCAGCAGCAAGTTGTGGAGCGTACAGTTTCGGATTTTTGATGACTTCTCAAAGAAGCTGTCGTTTCTCCATCTTGGACAGAACTGCAGGACGACCGCTTCGTGATCTGTTTTCGTACTTTTTGCTCTGATTAAACCTGTATATAATGCTCATCACTGTACTGGTAGCTCTACCCACTGTTTCTCCGATTTCTTGAAAAAAATTTTTCTTGTCGAAACAACCTGACGCAGATTTATCTCTCTTCCTTTGTAGTTTCGCAACGTTTTCTACCCATATTACGTAAATATCACTCAACGGCGTTCAGACGGGAGAGACAGCTATTCACTGTGCTGGATGGAACACAACTGCATAACGAACGCGAGAGCGGCGTGTATCAGAGCGGCCCAATACCACAGATATTGCTTACTAGACAAATACTTGTTTGACGTCCATTGAGGCATGATTTTAAATTGTGTGTATTTGTTTACAAATTCAGCGACATATGAACCATAAATATCGTTTTATTTCCAAGTGGAGAAATCAACCAATTTAAGGAAACAGTTATTATTCATTTCGCAGCTATGTTTGTATGACTGCGCGCATTACAGTCTATGCGTCACGGTCGGACGAATACTTAGTGGAGTCACTGTATTATATGTTAGAGGTCTGCAAATCGCCGGTTTCGCTCGCTCGTACTCGGTCTAGTGCGCAACGCTCGGCGGTGGCGCGCCGAGTGTGTTACGCTCGCAGCGAGCGTGTTGACTCTCGAACGAGGCTACGTGGGGCGGGGCGGGCACAGGTCGCACAGTGTAGTGCTGCCGCTGTACTCACAAGGAAACCTACCCAAGTAACTCTCCGTTTTTATATAATTTGCATATGTTTTATAATACATGAAAAACTATGAGACACGTAATTTTTTTAGTGGTGAAAAACATATTTAAGGGGTGAAACGGTCCCTCCAAAATTGGGGCTAAAATAGAAAAATGGCGATAACTTAGATATTAGTGAAGCTATTGTAATGATTTTTGGTATGAATGTATCTTTTGATAAAAGACAAATTTCATAGATTCAACTTCGATTAAAACAAAACTTTATGGGTATCTGTCCCCCTAATTGTCATTCCCTCTGCAATGTACCTAGGCCGATCTCTTATCCAGCCATTCCGAAAACATGCAGTTCATTCTTTTGGCTGGTGCAACCGGGTGACATATTTCAGACGGCCCTAAATAAATATAATACAGATACCATTGAAACAGCAGGAGCACCATATATTCGTACAGCAGAGTAAAGCAAACAATTGGAATAAGAGGATTTAAAACAGGTAACGGATATATGAGCATTAGACCGGCATATGACCCTGATGACGGAGGATAGCGCGGATCCTATATATTGCACAAAAGCTTGCATGCATTCTTTATTATATAGTTAAGAAAGACGACAGTGGCAGTGCGCGATATATGAATGTTGCAATTGTAAAAATTCCCGTTAAGGACTCACTCGGAAAAGGTAGAGGCGCAGCAACCACGCCCATTGCCAAAATGCTACGGGAATATGTATTAACGGGGTGCAACAGAGAGAGATGCACAAACCTAACCTAACGGGTATACATCAATATCGTTTATTTAATATCAATATAAAAGACGGACAAAGTATTCCAGGACTTGAGAGTGATAAGTGGAATGGATAAAAAATCATTTTCTCGTTAAGACGGCAAGTAACACCTACCACTAAACAGGAACTAACAGTCCACAAAATGGGAACAAGAAAGAAAGAATGATCATGGATAACTCATTTAGTAAATGATCTTAGCACAGAAACTTTATATTAATCACGTATAATAACGTGTATTACAAATTTAGCAGTCAGGGTTTATTCTCAAGCGTCTAGTTTGCTCCCGACAATCGCCTTGTACTCGAGTGGCGCTGTGGTGGGCGACCGAGTGGCGAGCGGGCAGTGTGGACTAGGGATGGGAAAAACCGAGCGGTTAAAACCGATACCGGTATTTTAGTTCTGAATAACCGATTTTTTTCGGTATTTATTTGGTGTCGGTTGTAACCGGTTTTTTTTGAGTTATTGCCAAGAACCGGGTGAAAAAACCGGTACGACTACTTCCTGTAGTAGTGGTTCAAAATATGTTTTTTGTAACTAATTATAACAAATTAAAACTAGTACACCGTAATATTTAGGGCTATTCTTAACATATTCACTGCTATGAAATATTATGTCATCGCAGTAACTAAGAAAAGCGATCAGTGATAATTTAAGAACAATCCCGGCAGTCAGAAACGCGCAACAAACGCATGGCATTAAGAATTTAAGAACTGGTGCAGTTATTGAGGCATCGATGCATCTGTTGCCGTGTGGTGTGGCCTATTAGACGACGCGCGTGCACCGGCAGTGTACGAGACTTGCACTGGTCATGCGGCAGTTCCTTGCTGTCGTCGCCAGACATCGGTTGTGTCTTAAATGGCACCATCCAGAGTGTCGAAGTACTTCACGAAGTACGGGAGCAGTGAGGTACAATGCTCCATTTGCTGTACCTATTATGTAAGCTTGGAATAATAACTTTTAATGTACTATCATATTGTTATGCTGACAAGTTTTATTAATGTGATTCCTTGAAAGCGAGGGGCTTTATTAATAACCAATATGGGTTTATGTAACATTGATCATGTGGTGCCTTGCGAGGTAGCCGTGCGGTCTGAAGCTCCATGTCACGGACTGCGCGGCTGCCCCAGCCGGAGGTTCGAATCCTCTCTCCTCCCTCGGTCATGGGTGTGTATTTTGTCCTTAGCGTAAGTTTGTTTAGTTAGATTAAGTAGTTTGTAAGTCTAGGGACTGATGAAAAAATGTTCAAATGTTTGTTAAGCTTATGGGACTTAACTACGGGGTCATCAGTCCCTAAACTTACAAACTACTTATGAACTACTTACGAACTAAGACGGCACAAATATCCATGCCCGAGGGGGGATTCGAACCGCCGACCGTAGTGGCCGTGCTGACCGTGACTGAAGCGCCTCAGTCACCTCGGTCACCGCGGCCGGCGGGACTGATGACCTAAGCATTTAGGTCTCATAAGAACTCACACCCATTTGAACATTCTTTGATCATGTGGTACAGAGCTTTCCTAGTTCAATTTGCGTAAATTTACACTGACAACAATCATACTGTTAGTGATAACTGTGATTTTATTTTTCGAAATACATCTGCACCACTGATTGAAATTTATTTACTGACTGTAACTTATATATATATATATATATATATATATATATATATATATATATATATATATATATATATTGTGTATATACCGAGATATTCGTATGCGCTGCCTCACAAGTCCAACTTACGGAGTGGTTGGCTCAATATTCGCAACTGCCGGAAGGAAATACTAGGCCAGTAAATGTGTATGCTTCGTATATCGTCTTCTATGGACTCCTGGCTAGGCTTACACACACTCAAGAAGGCGTAGTATTGGGAGGGGATCGTGCAAAATATGGAAAGCCTAGTTATTTGTCGTATAACGTAAATTTACCTAAATATTAACAAAATTTTGTAAGTTTTGGTTTCGGCCGAAACTAGAACCGAAAATTCGATTACGGTTTCTGTTTCGGCCGCAAAATATGTTTAGGTCGAACTCTACTGGAAATAATAGCAATAAAAAACCGAAAACCGGGGAATTTAAAAAACCGGTTATTTAAAAAACCGGTTATCTGTAACAACTTTTATGATGCGGTTAAACTGGAGATGAAAAGAACCGATATAGCCGAAAACCAGTTGTTTCAGCGATAACCGCCATCCCTAGTGTGGACGGTCGGGCCAGTCGAGCGCGCCCCGCTCGAACGAGCGTGGAGGAAGTCGAGCGCAGCCACGCGCCTTGCCGCAAGCTGCAGCACCGACACCTGTCGGACTGTCATAGAACGACATGTATCACGCGATTTGAGCGAGCAACCGAGCGACGTGCAGCAACACCACCTAGAAGACAAGGCCTTACAACAGGCCGTGCCTACGTCACACTTAGAGGCCCCTTCAGCCACCTCACTGGCTGGCCGCTGGGGCACGCCTACCGCCGCACAGCGGCCGGCCAGTCAGATGGCGGCCGGGTCCTCTAAGCGTGACGTAGGCACGGCCTGTTGTAAGACCTTGTCTTCTAGGAGGTGTTGCGTGCAGACCTCTGTTGTATGTTACCGGCAGTAACCTAGATTCACGGCAGGCCAGCAGAAATCATTGACAAAACCTACAATACTTAAGATGCCACCTAATTGAGTGTAAAATAATGGTAATTTCTGTGTCGCTGTCGACAGGTGCGGCTGGACTCGCCCAATGTGTACATGCCGGGCCTGAAGACTGCGCATGCGCACCTGGGCCACGCGCCGCGCGCGGCGCCGCCGCAGTCGGTGTACCAACTGTGCGTCTGCGCCACGGGCAAGCTGTTCATGGCGCCCGCCACCGGCGCATGCGCCATCGAGGACACCTCCACCGTCTGCCGGTGAACGCCAACGGCGAGAGAGCGCCACTCTAAGAGCCTGCCACTCGCTGACGTAACAACAAGTTCATGGAGCTAGCAAGCCACTAAGCAGCCTTCAATGGGACTACAGCAGTTGCTAGAAAGCCAATACATGCCCCACGATATCAACTACACGGTGTCCAGGAAAGGGCTCCCTGATTTCAAAATTAAATATCTCGAAAACAAACATCGATAGATGAATGCAGTAAACGGTACGTTTATTGTGAAAGCTGTAAGAAGTTTATACAGCAGTTTGAAATAATAGTTACAAAAGCTGCTAACAGATGACGCTGTACAGCTTATATCAGCATACATAAGTGAAATAATCGTTTTGAAAACACTCTTTTGCAAACAATCACATCACAATGTTTTCAAAATGTTCACCATTGGCACTACAGAGGTGGCGCAAACGGAGAATAAAATTCGTCATCACATTTCGTAGTGTCTCAACCGAAATGGATTCACATGCCACAGGTGCAGCCAACATCAAATCGTTCACTATCGATCATTTTATGCATCCGATTAGCAAAGGCAACCCTTTGTTGCACAGCTCGTACGGGTATGACCTGGTGCGTTTGAATTTCGAATGGAAACATGTGTAGGTTCTTTCTCAGTATTTTCTGCGTGCTGGATGCTTCAAATCAGTATCAGATGCAATTCTACGGACGGATGACATTGGATTTCGCTGAATAATTCCAGAAACTGTGGTGATATTTTCAGACGTAACTGCGGTTTGCTTGCGGCCAACATGCCCCACTAGATCATCAGTTACGCTACCTGTTCGTCGAAATTTTGCGAAGAGCGTACGAATGGTTTTCGCATCGGGTCCTTTTGGAACATTAAATCGTGCTTTAAAACTTCGCCTTGTTGCCGTAGGACTCTCTACTAACCTGTGGTACTTTAGCACCAGAAAAACGCGTTGTTCAATGGAGTATATGGTTTTAACCTCTTCCTTCGGTACACTGACCTCCTTTCACGTTTCAATCACTATTTATACTAGGCATTACGTATGGCGATTACAGCGCCATCTGTTAGCAGCTTTTGTAACTATTATTTCCAACTGCTGTATAAAATTCTTACAGCTTTCACAATGAAGATACCGTTTACTGCATTCCTCTATCGATCTTTGTTTTCGAGATATTTAATTTTGAAATCATGGAGTCCTTTTCTGGACACCCTGTAAGATTCACACATTTTTCTCATTCTGATTGCATAAAAACCTCACCACATCTATGTAGTAACAGTTGCGTTAACGACATCCTCGTTTTTGGCTCAATTGTTCAAATAGTTCACTCCACAACCTTTTTTTTCTGACGGCTGATTTTTATTTCGTTAATGGCTAAGTTCAGGGCCGTAGTCGATGTGTCCTGCTATTCGAGATGGGTCGTCCCACATCCGGGGCAAATCCCCAGATGTAAAACTCGGGAACTGCAGCTTTCGATGCAATGCGTGATGTCTCCAAATGGAGACTCACATTTGAGGGGTTTCAAATACTCCTCCTGTAATCCAGATTTAGATTTCTCTTGATTTCCCTAAAGCAATATTCCTTCAGAATGACAAAGCTCTTGACGGAACTTCAAGCACTAACCGTTTTTCCTTCCTTCCTTCCTTCCAGATGGACAATAAACGTCATTAAATACATTTTGTGTTCATCTGGGCCCGCAGCGGCAGATATGTCGTATAACAACATTGTGAGAAATTTTGCTGTATCAAAGACTCTGCTTTATGAATAAAATATTTGTTAATTACGACAGGCCTTTTTCAGCACAATTGCAGTTTTCAGGTTTCTGTGGAGATAATATAGAAAACAATGGAATAATATTGCAATTTTGAACTTGATAATATACATTACAATATATAGAAACACAATTTAATTTAAGAAAACCTATATAGACAAAGATTTACTTAATCAATAACAATGAAATAGAAACGATTGCAACCATGTAACATCGCTGACTGCGCTGTAAACATAGCTGTAATCATGTAACATCGCTAACTGAGCTGCCAAAAGTAGCTATCGAAACACAAAAAGTAAAACAAAACAAAATTGAATTCGGAATGTAACAGATATATAAGAACGATACTAAATGTGTTCACTATTAACAGCAATAAAATATTCAAATCATCATGACAGCAAATAAGACAATCTTAAAATGAAGTAAAGTTTAATGTATATGCCTCTGTTATTATTCTACATTATCAAGTTCAAAAATGCAATATTATTCTTATGTTATTTATATTATTTTCACAGAAACCTGAAGATGCCAGTTGTGCTGAAACAGGCCTGTTGTAATTAATAAATAGTTTCCTCACACAGCAGCGTCTTTGACACAGCAAAGTGTCGTCATATGTCATTAAATACATCCCAGCCCGTTGACTTACTAGTTGCTGTATTACAAGTCTAGAATGAGGTGAAACAAATCACATAGTTTTGAAAGTTATTCCCTGATCTACAACCTGACAATTCCCTTCTTCTGTAAAATATTTGACGAATCTGCTGTTGAGTTTAGGTATCCAAACAGGTTTCACTGAAGTATTTCCACCTATCGGTTCTTGATCATTGATTTTCATGTTGTTATTCACATGGCTGCCTGACAGCTGCACAGCTGTTACTATCTGGTAAACTTCACATAAGATAATTGAGCAAAGTGCCCAAATATTCAGTACCTTTTCTAAATTTAGCTAGCAAACTTATGCTAAATTAAATGTACTATTACTATTGGACAATGCAATGCCTACAAAAAGTCTTCTGAATATTTGATAATACAGTAAAAATGGGACAAAGAATTACAACGTCTCAGTTTAATTCATGTAAAATGGCGTGTTTCATTTCTGATCTTTGGGTTTCCTTTGTTATGTTCTGGAATTAAACATAAAAGCTAAATGAATTAGCAACATTACCTTTTTATTCCCAACATACCTTTGTTTCAATGGTTAAGTTTAGATATTTTGTTTAATGTTGTCGAATCTTAGTCGGGTGTGTTCAAAACCAGCATTTTCATCAGACGTAGATGTAAAAAAAAAGGACTTCCTTCTAAATCTACAATTGGTTTCCAATGAGAGTCAGCCAAAAGCATCTGGTTCTCGGAATTATATATATATATATATATATATATATATATAAGAACATTGTTTGTATGAATGATGTTTGTTCTTCTGACTGAGGAATTGAAACTAAAAGTGGAATCAGTCACTGAATTGGTGTTGTTTTAATTCCATAATGTCAGTCAGTCATCTTGCATCGTTGCCAACCTCTTCCTCACTTCCTACAAGCAGCCCAGCTCCTTTGTCACACTTAACGACGATAGTGATACCAGAGTGGCAGTTATTCCGCCACTCACGTAATTTTACAGCCCCAGTGACGGTTAAAAATTTGGCCAGGTTTTTTTCAGCTGAGAATTATTCACAGTTTACTAATCGTAATTAATTATTTTTGCTGGCCGGCAATATCTTTGCAGAACTCGAACTTGAAGCTCACAAGACCAAGTAAGTTTTGTCCGTTACTTCTCAATAAAATAAATACCCTCCGAGCCTCTGTACTGATTACCAACACCATCCCCAATTCCATAGCACCAACCATCGTGGATCAAAATGAGAGAATCCGAAAAAATACCCATCAAATTGATATCAAATTTCGTATTCTGAAAGAAGACAGTTCTTCCATGACCTACAATAAATATAATGAAGACCTAAGTAACATGTTTTTCTCATGATACAGACAGATTCATGAATGATTCACAATGAATTGTACGCGCGAAATGCACATTATCTTACACCCAAGTGACCGGAAAAGTGTGGCATGAACAAATGGATGAACCTGTCTCTGAGGCGCTCCTCTTGTAATATAGAAATCCTTGACATTTCCTTATATTCGGCACCACTAGATAACACATTGTAAAGAAGTGATCAAAAAAAAAAAAAGCAGGAACAACACTGTCATTGATTAGATATAAAATTGTGTTCAGTTTTCTGTTTCATCCTCTCTGCGCTCGGCTGACATGGAAAGCTAGATGTAGGAACGCATTGCCTTTGATAATTCGTATGCATGCACAGTAGAATAAAAGAGGAAATCGGTCTGTCAGACTTGATTTATCCATTTCGTACAGTTCAAACTTCAGTTAAGCATAGTGTAAGGTGCAACTAAGAAATGTTTTTAATGAATGAAATAAATCGAGGATGCTGTTTGGGAGACGTCCAACAGAATTGCTTAGCAGCCTCTGACTTGTTATTGCAGAAATATATGTATCAATGGGGACCTAACGTCATTTAACAGGAATATAGAGACAAATACTGTGTTGTAACTCTTGATATTTGAGATAATTTTTCACCAAGCAGCAAAGCGATTAAGTGGAACGTAGTCAGTGTATTGACTGCGCACAGGGTTAAATTATTCTGTAAATAGTTGCTTATAATGAAAGGAATTTATTGTATAGTTCTTGTATAAATATGCCTTTTAGCTAAGAGATGCGTATATTGTATAGACAGTGAAAGTGTAAATTTCTGTGTTACTATAACAATGACTATGTGTCATGAAATGTATACAAAATTATGCAACTGAAGTATACAAAGTTGTTCGCGAAGCAGCTGTCTGGTGTATTTTCGAATTTTTGTTGAGAACTGTGTGGCCTCACAAGAGAATCTATTAAAGTCTGATAATTAAATATTTATATTCGAGATTTTTTGTAGCATTCTCTGAATCTAACTACCTTCGTTTTCAGTTTGCTAACAAATTAATTTAAAGAAAGTGTGGCTTGTTTGAAGATGCAAGAAAATTTTGTAGCAATGTCAATTTATTTTAATAACTGTAAATAAAGTAATTTGAAGTGATTTGCTAACAAACTGTACTGTGTTGTTGACATTTTACTTATGACCACGTGAAGAAAGAAAACTGAAGAAGGGATAACGAAGATTAGAGGCTTAATGCCTGACTGCTGTTTCCAAAACTAACTTCAACAGTCCTTTGAAAACGCCATACACACTACATACTAATCAACTTCGTTATGCTAACACTATCTTTATTACTGATATCGTGCTTTTGAATACGTTGACACTAGAAATGTGTTCCAAACATATGCATCCTAGTATATAATAATAATAATATTTTTTTCCTTCAGACTTTTTACACTAACTAGCCATCTAAAACACATTCATATTGAACAGTAAAAATACATATGTACCTAGGTTCTAACAACATTTCCAGTACATAACTTTCAGAAATCTATCATCAGTAACATTTTATCATTAGTTCACACTGTTTCTTAAATCAAATCCTAAAATAAAATAAAGAATAGTACAAGAAACTACAGATTTGTACCTAGTATTACCTATAGAAAAAAAAGAAAGAAAAAAAAACGTTCTCTTTATAAATGAGTCTCCAGGGATACACTGGCTGCACTATACGCTTGCACGTTGGTAATTCCACAACAAAAGAAGATTACGGCTCCTCCTTTGATAATTTAGTCCAAATTAATAAGAAACATGAAATTTGCAGTTGAATACAATATCTAATATCTATGTGACATACTGTACGACTTGTACATTACTGAAAGTGTATACTACATATTATATGCTGGAAACGTGCTGTCCACCTGGCTCCAGTGATATATTATGAGGTTGTCGGAAGAATGTTCTTCTGTATGGGCATGGTACATTTGTGATAAAATTGAAAGCCAAGGATAGATATACAATACGAGAGAGGTCGATGACGTATGTAGTTTGCTCCCTTTAAAATGCAAAGGAAACGACTACAATACGATAAAATTAACTACGATTCACACTGTTCTTTCTGGTATTATATATACAAAATTTTTATAACGGCATAAGGTGCGTTCATATTTTAAAAAAAATGTGTAACCAGTTCAAAAGGTTCCAATACGACGGAGTTGTATGAGATCATTTTCCTTTTTTGTCATTCTGCTTTATAGCGTACGGTAAAAAGGGCTAATTTGGGACACTTTGTGATACCTTATAAACATACATAGTGCCACATTGGAAGTAGACGTATAAAAAAACTACAGTAAGCAATGAGGCATTTCGAACATGGAATATCAACTGACGCAAAGTAACTCTCAGCCTTGGATGGTACAGTTATAGTAAGTCCAACAAGTGGCCCTTGAGGTCTCGGAATTCAGTTCGGGATGAGACTTTGCAGACTAGTTGTCTACCTCAAGGGTTTCCTCTCATACGAGAATTAGCGCGCACAGTCCAGAAAATTCCGACAAAAACGGCTGTCAGGTTTTAATTGCAGCTCATATAAATCCTACGTAGTGAAGAAAACCTCACATAAATCGCATTTTCCGTTTCCGCAATATTTGCGGTGCACGTGTAAGGTCATTCACCCTGTATAAACTACCAGACAGGCAGGAAGTGTGAAGGGCCGCCCGGAAATAATAGACCAATGGGCTTTACCTGCTATAGAATCATTTCATTTTGAATTCCGCAGATGTTGGTGCGTTTACAATAGTGTGCATAAAAATGTCTGTCACTGAAGGAACTGAAATATCAGAAGCCGCGGCGGAGTGGCCGATTGCAAGAGGCGCTATGATCCGATACGCGAGGCCGTTCGAATAAATGTTCAAATGTTTTTAAATCTATCGAACTCAACTGCTTGTTTATTAGTCCGTAGCTTACAAACTACTTAAACGAAGGTAAACTTACCTAAGGACAACTCAAACATCCATGCCCGAGGGGGGACTCGAATCGCCAACGGCGAACAGCCGCGCGCACTGCAGCACAGCGCCGCAGTCCGCACGGCTAATAGGCCGCGGGAGGCCGTTCTCCCTCAGGGGTTCGAATCCTCCTCGGTCATGTATGTTTGTGTTGTCTTTACTATAAATTAGTTTATAAGTAGTTTGTAAATTTGGGGACAAATGACCCCGCAATTAAGCCCCATAAGATTAACAAACATTTGAAGTAACAGAAGCTGCTGATTCATTATACAGTGACGTGTCGAAGGTGATATTAAAAGATGCGGTCGTTCATTGCAAACGTTTGCGTGCTGCAAATAATTTCATTGCATCGGAATCTTCACCAACAATTTCACGTGAAGCAATGGTGATGGGTGAAGAAATTTACCAACGAACTATGGAAATGCTAGCTGGAAAAATATTTGTGACTGATGAAGAACTTTCTCACGAAAATGCGAACAGTGAAGACGAAACTTTCGAAAATGCGAAGACCACAACACAGTAGATGAATATGAACCAGAAGAAGAAAAAAGTCAAGAGAACTAGACCGTCTTTCTTTGGATTACAAAATTAAAGTAGTTAATATCGCAAAAGCTCACCCCACTTGGACCCCACAAACATTGCAGAAAAAAGAATACAGCCGGTTAAGAAACAAGGAATATTTATTCCAATGGGAAGAAGAAGAAGAAAAAAAGGAGGCAATCACTTGGATATGCACGCAGCAATCAGTTCCTGGACGAATGATCGTTTCGTTGCAGCCCGAGAGAAATATCAGCAAGTGACTACAAGGAATTTATAGCATTGGGTTTTAGCAGCAACACAACAGTTCACTGATTTTGAATTTAAAGCTTCTGATAGCTGGATTCACAGACTCAAAAATAAACACTGCATTCGTCAGTGTAAAAGTGACAAAAATTTGTTTCAAGAAAAGAAGTAGCGATGATCGCAGAAACCTTAGCTGCTGCAGACGCATTTCGCGTCCAGACGAATAAATTGATACCGAATTTTAACAAAGAGTTTGTTATAAACATTGACCACACAGGTATTTATTGCAGATTATTTAAAAATTAATTTTTTTTCTTATTCTTGCGATTCCCTAACAAAACCAATGTCCGTTCTCTTTTCTTTCCAGGATGTCAGTATCAGTCGGTGTACAACAGAACTCTGAATGTCAAAGGAAGCAAAAATATTGTTGTCGAAAGACACGACAGGAATAAAGTATCGCATACTTATACTGCTCAATATGCTCTTACTCTATTTGGAAACGTTATATCTCAAGTGTTCGTTTGTTCACAAGAGACACCCGATAACTTCGGCCCCAGATAAAAAAAAAAAAAAAAAAAAAAAAAAAAAAAAAAAAAAAAAAAAAAAAAAAGTAAATGAGTACGGGAAGAAGTATAAAAAGGTTGTAATAGCGTCTTCCAAATCTGGAAAGCTAACGACAGAACTATATACTGACTTTCTAAAACGTTGTTTGAAGTAAAAATGTGAGGCAAGAACTGTTTCTGTTAATTATTGATTCTTGGGGTGGACAAGAAAAGCCTGAGATATTCGACGAAAAATTCCAGGATGACGAGAAATCACCAACATGTACAGTACAATCAAAGTAATTCGTCCGAAATGTACTCCACTAGTTCAACCACGTGACGTCAATTTTTTATTGACAAGTAAAAAGTCTGATAAAGCGTCTACAAAATTCCGCTTATCTTATTGTAAGAAACAGAGAAATCAATACTCGTGAAGATTGCATAAAGATTCAATCAATAATCAATAATCATCTGTCATCGCCAATTTTTAAGTAAATGATTCAATGTTCCTGGTACACTTCCAGACTTTCTCATGAAAGAGAATTTTCCAGGAATGTCAACGAAATACGTTTTCCAACACATCTTTTAAAAAAAACGTTTTCCTGTAAACAATCGTCGTTTATAAATTGTGCAAGATGACAAAATATTTTTTGTTTTCAATGTTTTTACGGCTGTTACAAATCTGGTTTCTGCACATCAAATAAAAAATTGACAAATGAAGATAGTGATATTTTTAATTTAAATTAGTAATTAACCTTTTAATTTACCTCCAGTATTCGACTTTTAAAAAAGAAAAATTTAATTCAACTTTTAACTAGCTGTGACAGCCAGTTTATAAACAAACTAATATTAGTTATGATTTAACTGATTGCACTTCATAACAAGTTATAATGTTTAAACAAATAATCAAAATTAAAAGTACAATACATACTGCAAGCAGGATCGAACATGGATAAGTTATATGCCACTCCCACACGCTTTTGCCTGAGCTAACCCGACTGACTGCACCCATGTTCCTTGAACTAGTATACTGTATAACATGTTTATGAGCTGCATTTAAGACTTAGGGCCGTTTTTCTCGGAACTTTATGGATAGGACACCCTTAAGGTATATTACTGAACTGTAAAGTCTTATCCCGAACTGAATTTCCGATACCAGGAGGTCCCCTTGTAAAACAAGGAAGGTATCGTTTAGCTCGTATGGTACATAGACAGAAGAGTATCTGATTATTCATTACACATCTGTAATAAATTTTCCATAATTTCGGAGTTCTCTTGTATCTATATAGAGCAAAATGTTTTTCTTGGGATTTGGCAGTTTGGTAAGATTTATTATTACATTGTAGTTCGCTACAAATAATTATAGCCCTGACCCCATCTGAAATAAATAATAGAGAAAACGTAAAGTATGCTACACATTTATATATGGATCTGTTCTGAAAATGTATCGAGAGGGAGAAAAATAGGTCACACAGTTAGATGATTTATTTAGTTTTTAGTGGCACAACATTCTTTCTGAAATTCTCAATAAACCATATTTGAATTAAAAAACAATAATTCGTCTTTTCACATTGATATTCGCCTCGTTTATTAACGTTTCTGGTCCAGAAAAAATCATTGCAAGGTGATGAATGACACTCCTGGATTCTCAAGACGAAAAAACAATACTCATCTTGAAGATGACCCACGTAAAAAGTATCTCAAAAACTGAACACTAAATGTAGGCACAGAGCAAGGACATTGTTTAATACTGGGCAGTGAATAAACTACTGATTTTACTCCAGGACCAACGATACCCTTAGTATTTGTTCATTCAACATGATCTTTACATACCATCAAGAATCAAAAGTTTTCAGGGTTGCCACATGAATTCTATTTTATGATAACAAATAGAAGTGACTCTTGCACTGCATGAACGAAAATTAAAGATCCACCTCTGCTTGCACCGGATAACTGTAGCCAGATAAGTTTGCAGCAACTCTACTTCTTTTAAAAGAAGCTACTGGCAATCGCATTAAACACCAACAGCCTGATAAATTAATATACTAGATATTTCCCAAAACCATCCCTATGAACCACAAACATTGCCGAGGTGGGGTAGCTTGCGTGCCTCAATGATAAAGATAGCCGTACCGTAGGTGCAACTTTTGTGTCCCAACTTCGTCGCCGCTTTTGTGTCCCAGCCTCGTCGTAGGTGTCGGTGGCCGAGCGAAACGAGACCGACACAGTAACAAAGATAGCACGCCGGTGCAGGTACGGAGGGGAGCAGCCAGAAACTATAAACACTAGAGTAAATTAGAAAGAGATATATATTGCACAGAATGTAACAATACTTAACTTTTACATAGTACTGCAGAATGTTGATACATAGTTGTTAGAGACCTGCCTAGTGCCTGTACGATAGCAAAGTCTTCACTGGTGCCTATCTGATTACGAAGGTCCTAACTGGTTGCTAACTCAGTCCCAAGTGACCGATGTCTTTCAGCGGTGGCCACGAGCGGAGTTGTCGCAGAGGGCGCTCGTGGCTGTCGTCGTGAGAACGCTGCGCCGTGCGTGCATGGCGGCGCGCGGCGAAAGTAGGTTGCGCGCACTTTGTACTTGTGCGACACCACACCCCTCCCCTCCCCTCCAAACCGCCGCGCCGTCGTGGCGTAGGGCTGAGGGCCACGACGACGGCACTGGGAGGAGGGCCTGGGCGGGGGCGTTACTGGTGGGACGGGCGTCGTAGCTGAGGCTGGGATCGAGACGCCGTCCGCGCCCCGGCATCCGCCTTGCGATCCTCCAGGGAACCCACCAAAACCTGGGGAAGGGCGCACCCTGCCGCCCAGATTGAGCAGGTCATCTTCTTCTGAGGTGCGTGGCCCAAGCTGGGGGGGCCCGCACGGTCCCGGAGTCCCTCTCGGTGACGCTGTCATCTGCGGCGGCGACAGCGGCGGCGTCGCGTCGATCTCCATCGGGATGACCTAGTAGTCCGGGGACGCTGGACCCGTTGACGAACGATGTGTTTGTGCTCCCTGGCGGTGAACTGGGTCTGGAATCAAGAAACCGGAGACAGGATCGCGCGGCCTGTGCAGGCGCAATTGGTTTGCGTGGCGCCGCAGCTCCGACCCTGTGGAAGAACGTACAACATACATATTGCGACCGAGCACGCGCTGAATGATGCCTGGCAACCATGTCTTCTTGTTGCCAGCAAACACCCTGTACAGCACCGGCGTGGAAACCTGGAAACGCGAAGCGCCATACGAACCGACTCGGTGCGTGGGAGGCTGCAGCAGGTGAAGGAGAGTGCGGTGACGGCGGCCGTGTAGCAGCTCGGCAGGAGACGGGCCGTCACGTGGCATGCACCGATACGTAGACAGGAAAATTTGAAGAGCTTGCTGCCTGGTGTGCTGACCTTTCATCTTTTCCATGTGAGACTTGAATGTTCGAACGAAACGTTCTGCTTCACCATTGGACTGAGGGTGAAAAGGTGCAGTGGTGATATGCTGAATGCCATTCACACGACAAAACTGTTGAAATTCCGCACTAACAAACTGAGGTCCATTGTCACTGACGATAGTTTCAGGCAAGCCTTCGATGCAAAACACTGATGTTAAGGCACTGATGGTACTAGAAGCTGTCGTTGAGTTCATGGCAACCACAAAAGGAAACTTGCTGAAAGCGTCTACAACAATTAACCAGCGCGTATTCCAGAAAGGTCCGGCAAAGTCAATATGTAAACGTTGCCATGGTCCCTTGGGGCGTGGCCAGTCTGAGAAACGCTGTGGAGGAGCCGCCTGATGCTCCGCACAAACTGTACACTGTGATGTCATGCTCTCTATCTGAGCGTCCATACCAACCCAGGTACAATGACGTCTGGCCAGTTGCTTTGTCCTAAAAATGCCCCAATGTCCTTGATGCAGGAGGCGTAACACTTCTCGTTGCAGGGAACGAGGAACAATCACTCTTGCTTGGTCGTTGTCGGTATGCAACAACAGTACACCCTGACTTAAAGATAATGCATGACGTTGTGCAAAATAACGTCGAACCAGAGGCCGATCAATGTCTTTGGCTCTGGCAGGCCAACCAAAGCGAACAAAACGTGCTACCACACTTAAGTCTGCATCCGCCGCTGTTTCCTGTGCAACCCGACGAGAGTTCAAAGGAAAGCCTGCGACAGCGGAAGCATCTCTGGAGTCTATCTGACAACATGCCATTTCTGAAGAATCAAATGATACATCCTGGCCAACCGGAAGTCGGGAAAATGTGTCCGCGTTGGCATGTTTAGTGGTAGGTCGGTACAAAATCTCATACTGATAATTTGAAGCTTTTGTGCCGTTCGTGACGGAATTGGCTTTGTGGGTGAGAACAACGACGTGAGAGGCTTGTGGTCTGTCAACAAATAGAATTTTCTGCCATAGAGATAATGATGAAACTTTGTGACGCCGTAAATGATTGCTAAGGCCTCCTTTTCTATCTGACTGTAATTCTGTTGCGTCGGCGTCAGTAGCTTGGATGCAATACGATGCGACAAAACAGCACCCAGACCGTACGACGAGGCGTCAACTGCTAACACTACAGGCTTCTGTGGGTCAAAGGGAATCAAACATGCATCACTGAGTAGTGCAGACTTTAAGTTGTCAAAGGCAACCTGGCAATCTTTGGACCATACAAATGGAACATTCTTCCTACGTAAGTGATGCAGTGGAGCTGCAATCTGAGAGGCATTGGGAATAAACCTGAAATAATAGTTCAGCTTTCCCATTACTGCTTGCAATTCGTGCACATTCTTTGATTGCTCGAAGATGTGACTGTAAGGGATGTATTCCTTGGGCATTAATCACATGACCTAGGTACTCTATTTCAGTTTGAAAAAACGAACACTTTGCTTTATTGCAACGTAGACCTGCTGCAGTCAAAACTTTGAAAAGGCACTCGAGGTTTGCTAAATGTTCTTCAACTGTACGTCCGGATACCACAATATCATCTAAATAGTTCGAACAACACGGTACAGAAACTGTCAATTGTTCCAAAAAACGCTGAAGATTGGCGGGGGCGGAAGAACTGCCAAAGGGTAGGCGTTGAAATTGAAAAAGGCCCATGTGAGTATTAATGACGAAAAACTTTTTTGACTCGTCATCAAGTGGAATCTGTAAGTATGCCTCTGCTAAATCAATCTTGGAAAAAAAGCGAGACTGTCCTAATTTGTCCATCAGTTCCTCAGGTCTGGGTAGGGGATAAGTGTCGACAATTGTTTGACTGTTCACTGTTGATTTGAAGTCCGCACAGAGACGAAGTTTTCCTGACGGCTTGGGTATAATTACTATAGGCGAGGCCCACTGACTCGCAGAAACAGGAGAAACCACCCCACTATCTTGCCAACGTTTAAGTTCTTCGGCAACTGTATCAAGCAAGGCGATAGGCACTGGTCTAGCTTTACGAAATTTTGGAACTGCAGATTCTTTTAAAGTTACATGTGCCACGAAGTCTTTTGCACAACCTAGTTCCGGCGAAAACAAGTCACTATATTTGTCACACAATGCATTGATTTTATCCTGAGGCACTATTGACGAAATTTGAAGCACATCTCTTTGAATTGATAAACCAAACAAGTCAAAAGCATCTAGTCCAAAAATGTTCTGTGTCGATTTGGCCTGAAGAACTACAAAAGCAACTGTTTTTGTTACACCTTGAAAAGAGGCGGGCAGGCTACACGTTCCTAGCACGGGAATATTTTGACCTGTGTACGCTGTTAACACTTGTTGACACGGCGACAATTTTGGCGAACCCAGAAGTTCATAAGTATCTTTATTTATTAATGTGACAGCGGAACCAGTATCAAGCTGAAATTGCACCGTCTTATATTCTATGAAGAGAGTCACAAACAGTTTTTGCTTGCGGCGCTCGACAGGTGCGCGAATGTGGGCAACGTCTGCTACGGTTTGTTTACTGCGCTTGCGCGGGCCGCGTGGTGAAGTAAGCGGCGCAGACTCGGCACGCAGCGGATTAACAACACTGTCACTAGATGGCACTACCACCGGATCGGCGTCCGCGCAAGCATGCGAAGCTACTCCAGATTTACTAACTACTCCACTACACTTTTGAGTAGCTACTTGATGTCTACTGTCACTAGCTACACAGTACTGGGCACTATTGCAAGGAGCAGTTGCAGAAGGCACTATTTTCACTACAGGAATGCACTGTTCATAGTCATTTTGCTTGTCCCGAACCCTTTTCCGTTGCACTGTTTTACGCGCTCGTCGGCGCTTGCTACGTGGTGCACTATATAGTTTTGCCATAGGCGCAGAACTACTTTCTTGCAATTGAGATCCAAGGAAAGCACTGTGCAATTCCACAGCCCGTATAACATTTACAGAATGAACTGTTCTCGCACTCTGCGAAGCACTGTTTCTAACGGTACCGTTCTTTGAGTTTTTAATTTGCATACACACAGACTGCACATGTTCCGATTTGCCACATTGATAACAGGTTGCGTTGCGACTTGGGCACTGTGCACGTTTGTGGCGAGATACACACTGGGGGCAAGATTTACGTACATTTTTCTGAAATGAGCGTTGGCGCCCGTTATTCAAATCACTGTTTCTAACACGATGGGGCGACCTTTGTGTCACACTTTTACACTGGCTACTGTTCACTGACAGTTCAGCACGGCCTGTACTATTGTAAGAATCACTAGTGCTACACTGAGAACGACGGCTAGGAAAGCGTCCGTTGCGGTGCACTGAATTTACACTGTGGCTTTGCATTTCTACATCTGCTAAGTCAAAAGTATCATGCGCTTCTATAAGCTGCAGTACACTGTCTAATGAAGGGTCTGACTGTTTTAGAATTGCTGCCCTAATTCTGGGGTCCTGAATGTTCTGCGTAATCGCATCCCTCAACATCACGTCACTATACGAAAGTCCACAAGAGCAAGTAAATTTACATTTGCGGGTTAAGCCCTTCATTTCCGTAATCCACTCTTGGTGTGACTGCTGCGGTAATTTTTTAAGTCTGAAAAATCGGTATCGCGCAGCGGCTACAAGAACTTTTCTCTCATAATGAGCATTCAGTGCATCTACAATTTGTTCAAAGTCTACATCACGAGGAGATGCGAGAGGGAAAAGTTTTTGCAATAGTACGAAGGTCTGGGGGCCCACAATCGATAAGAAAAGGTTCTTCACTCTCTGACCTGTAATTTGATGAGCCGCGACGAGTTCTTGAAACTGTGCGAAATAGTCGCTCCATTCTTCCTCACGTTCGTTGTACTGGCGAAATGTAGGAAACGGTGCAGCGGCAGGTGTGGGCTGATGATGTGACGGCTGTTGTTGTTGGTGAGCAGCCTGTGCCGTCAACTGCGACACGGCCTGCAGTAGTTGAGTAATTTGCGCCGTCTGTAACTGAATAATTTCCATTAAGTTTGGGTTCGGGGTAGTGGCCATGCTGACCGATTAGGCGCCGCGCATACAAGTAAATTATAACAAAACACAAATGCAATATGAAAGAGGACGCTCTGCAACGAAAAAGTCCACAAACACGTAACTGAAAATGTTCCCCCAAAAATCTTATAATAAGGGTGGGTGGGCGGGCGCAATTTCTACGTGCTCCGACTGCTGCTGTCTGGCTGCTGCAAGTGGGTTGGTTCTCGGTTCTATCACTCCTCGTCGCCACTTTTGTGTCCCAACTTCGTCGCCGCTTTTGTGTCCCAGCCTCGTCGTAGGTGTCGGTGGCCGAGCGGAACGAGACCGACACAGTAACAAAGATAGCACGCTGGTGCAGGTACGGAGGGGAGCAGCCAGAAACTATAAACACTAGAGTAAATTAGAAAGAGATATATATTGCACAGAATGTAACAATACTTAACTTTTACATAGTACTGCAGAATGTTGATACATAGTTGTTAGAGACCTGCCTAGTGCCTGTACGATAGCAAAGTCTTCACTGGTGCCTATCTGATTACGAAGGTCCTAACTGGTTGCTAACTCAGTCCCAAGTGACCGATGTCTTTCAGCGGAGGCCACGAGCGGAGTTGTCGCAGAGGGCGCTCGTGGCTGTCGTCGTGAGAACGCCGCACCGTGCGTGCATGGCGGTGCGCGGCGAAAGTAGGTGGCGCGCACTTTGTACTTGTGCGACACCACAGCAACCACAGCGGAGGGGTATCTGTGGAGAGGCCAGACAAACATATAGTTGCTGAAAACGGGCAGCAGCCTTTTCAGTAGTTACAGGGGCAACAGTCTGGATGATTGACTGAACTGGCCTTGTAACATCAGCTAATGTGGCTTTTCTACACAGTTACTGCGAACGGCTGAAAGCAAGGGGAAACTACAGCCGTTACTTTTCGCGAGGACATGCAGCTCTACTGCTTGAATATGTGATGATGGCATCCTCTCGGGTAAAATATTTCGGAGGTAAAATAGTTCCCCATTCGGATCTCTGGGCAGGGACTACTCAGGAGGATGTGATCATCAGGAAAGAAAACACTGGTATTCTACAGATCGGAGCGAGGAATGTTAGATCCCTTAATCGGGTAGGGAAGTTAGAAAACTTAAAAAGAGAAATGGATAGGTTGAAGTTAGACATAGAGGGGATTAGTGAAGTGTGATGGAAAGAGGAACAGGTTTTCTGGTCAGTAAAGGATTGTAATTACAAAATTTGTTTGGGTATTACAGGAGAATAAGAAAATAGGAATGCGGGTAAATTACTATGAGCAACACATTGCTCGCATTATCCTAGTCAAGATAGACACGAAGCCAACACCGACCACTATAGTACGGGTTTATACGGCAACTAGCCCTGCCGATGATGAGGAGATCGAAGAAATGTATGAGGAGGTAAAGGAAATTATTCAGACAATTAAGGGAGCGGAAAACTTTATTGTTATGGGAGACTGGTATTCGGTAATACGAAAAGGAAGGGAAGGAAAAATAGTAGGTGAATATCGACTGGGCAAAAGAAATGAATGAGGAATCCATCTGGTAGAATTTTGCACGGAACATAATTTAATCATTACGAACACTTCGTTTAAGAATCATGAAAGAATGTTGTATACGTGGAAGAGACCAGCAGACACTGGAAGGTACCAGATAGATTTTGCATTGGTAAGACATAGGTTTTAAACTGTAAGACATACCCAGGGAGAGATATACACTCTGACTTATTGGTCATGAACTATAGGTTGAAAAAAAAACTGCAGAAATGTAGGAACATAAGAAGATGGGACTTAGTTCAACTGACCGAATCTGAAGTTCTTGTGAATTTCAGAGGGAGCTTTAGGCAACAATTGACAGAAATGGGAGGGAAATAAAACAGCAGAAGAGGAATGGGTAGCATTGAGAGATGAAATAGTGAAGGCAGCAGAGAACAAAACAGGAAGGCAAGACCTACAAAAATATATATACATGTGGCGTCTGTTCGGAAAGAACAGACGTCACATTCTGATCCTGCAGCTGTTATTATTTAATATTCGTAGAATATATGACTTCAACTGCTATTGGGCAAAGCTGAAAATGTGTACCCAGCCGGGATTCGAACACGGGTCTCCTGCTTTCTAGGCAGTTGCGCTGACCCCTACACCACTGGGGACACAGTGATCACCGCACCTGCAAGGACTACCCATGCACGCCTCCCGTCAGATACAAATTCCCAGCTTCGCCCTGCCCATAGTACTCAAACTCGTAGTTTAACTAATTCCCGTAAGAGTAAGGGCTTCAAACTTGCCCACCCCTCCCCACTAACGATAGGATCATTGCCCGTCACCGGCATATTATATATATACATGTGGCGTCTGTTCGGAAAGAACAGACGTCACATTCTGATCCTGCAGCTGTTATTATTTAATATTCGTAGAATATATGACTTCAACTGCTATTGGGCAAAGCTGAAAATGTGTACCCAGCCGGGATTCGAACCCGGGTCTCCTGCTTTCTAGGCAGTTGCGCTGACCCCTACACCACTGGGGACACAGTGATCACCGCACCTGCAAGGACTACCCATGCACGCCTCCCGTCAGATACAAATTCCCAGCTTCGCCCTGCCCATAGTACTCAAACTCGTAGTTTAACTAATTCCCGTAAGAGTAAGGGCTTCAAACTTGCCCACCCCTCCCCACTAACGATAGGATCATTGCCCGTCACCGGCATATTATATATATACATGTGGCGTCTGTTCGGAAAGAACAGACGTCACATTCTGATCCTGCAGCTGTTATTATTTAATATTCGTAGAATATATGACTTCAACTGCTATTGGGCAAAGCTGAAAATGTGTACCCAGCCGGGATTCGAACCCGGGTCTCCTGCATTCTAGGCAGTTGCGCTGACCCCTACACCACTGGGGACACAGTGATCACCGCACCTGCAAGGACTACCCATGCACGCCTCCCGTCAGATACAAATTCCCAGCTTCGCCCTGCCCATAGTACTCAAACTCGTAGTTTAACTAATTCCCGTAAGAGTAAGGGCTTCAAACTTGCCCACCCCTCCCCACTAACGATAGGATCATTGCCCGTCACCGGCATATTATATATATACATGTGGCGTCTGTTGGGAAAGAACAGACGTCACATTCTGATCCTGCAGCTGTTATTATTTAATATTCGTAGAATATATGACTTCAACTGCTATTGGGCAAAGCTGAAAATGTGTACCCAGCCGGGATTCGAACCCGGGTCTCCTGCTTTCTAGGCAGTTGCGCTGACCCCTACACCACTGGGGACACAGTGATCACCGCACCTGCAAGGACTACCCATGCACGCCTCCCGTCAGATACAAATTCCCAGCTTCGCCCTGCCCATAGTACTCAAACTCGTAGTTTAACTAATTCCCGTAAGAGTAAGGGCTTCAAACTTGCCCACCCCTCCCCACTAACGATAGGATCATTGCCCGTCACCGGCATATTATATATATACATGTGGCGTCTGTTCGGAAAGAACAGACGTCACATTCTGATCCTGCAGCTGTTATTATTTAATATTCGTAGAATATATGACTTCAACTGCTATTGGGCAAAGCTGAAAATGTGTACCCAGCCGGGATTCGAACCCGGGTCTCCTGCTTTCTAGGCAGTTGCGCTGACCCCTACACCACTGGGGACACAGTGATCACCGCACCTGCAAGGACTACCCATGCACGCCTCCCGTCAGATACAAATTCCCAGCTTCGCCCTGCCCATAGTACTCAAACTCGTAGTTTAACTAATTCCCGTAAGAGTAAGGGCTTCAAACTTGCCCACCCCTCCCCACTAACGATAGGATCATTGCCCGTCACCGGCATATTATATATATACATGTGGCGTCTGTTCGGAAAGAACAGACGTCACATTCTGATCCTGCAGCTGTTATTATTTAATATTCGTAGAATATATGACTTCAACTGCTATTGGGCGAAGCTGAAAATGTGTACCCAGCCGGGATTCGAACCCGGGTCTCCTGCTTTCTAGGCAGTTGCGCTGACCCCTACACCACTGGGGACACAGTGATCACCGCACCTGCAAGGACTACCCATGCACGCCTCCCGTCAGATACAAATTCCCAGCTTCGCCCTGCCCATAGTACTCAAACTCGTAGTTTAACTAATTCCCGTAAGAGTAAGGGCTTCAAACTTGCCCACCCCTCCCCACTAACGATAGGATCATTGCCCGTCACCGGCATATTATATATATACATGTGGCGTCTGTTCGGAAAGAACAGACGTCACATTCTGATCCTGCAGCTGTTATTATTTAATATTCGTAGAATATATGACTTCAACTGCTATTGGGCAAAGCTGAAAATGTGTACCCGGTGATCACTGTGTCCCCAGTGGTGTAGGGGTCAGCGCAACTGCCTCGAAAGCAGGAGACCCGGGTTCGAATCCCGGCTGGGTACACATTTTCCATCCGATTAATAAGTCATGGTTGCAAAATATTAACACGAATTATAGAAAGGCTGGTAGAAGCCGACCTCGGGGAAGATCAGTTTGGGTTCAGGAGAAATGTAGGAACACGGGAGGCAATACTCACTTTACGGCTTATCATAGAAGCTAGATTAAGGAAAGGCGAAACTACATTTCTTGCTTTTGTAGGTTTGGAGAAAGCTATTGACAATGTTGATTGGTATACGCTCTTTCAAATAATGAAATCCGCAGGAGTAAAATATAAGGAACGAATGATTATTTGCAACTTGTGCATTAAACAAAAATCTGTTATTAGAGTTGAAGAGCATGATAGGGATGCAGTGGTTGGGAAGGGAGTAGGATAGGTTTGTAGCCTTTCTCCAATGCTTTTCAATATGTACACTGAGCAAGCTGTGAAGAAATGCGAGGGAAAATAGGGGAAATTCGAAGAAGGAATTAGAGTTCAGGTTGAAGAAATAAAAACATTGCGTTTTGCCGATGATATTGTAATTCTGTCAAAGACAGCAAAAGACCTGGAAGAGCAGTTGAACGGAATGGACAGTGTGTTGAAAGTTGCGTATAAAATTAACATTAACAAGAACAAAACAACGGTAATGGAGTGCAGTCTAAGAAAATCGGACGATACTGTAGAATTAGATTAGGTAACGAAACAATAAGGGTGGTAGATGAGTTCTGTTACTTGGGCAGTAAAATAATATGCAATGACCGCAGTACAGAGGTTATAAAATACAGAATGGTAGTCGGAAGAAAAGCAATTTTGAGAAAGAGAATTTTGTTAATATCGGATATTAATTTAAGTGTAAGGAATTCTGTTCTGAAGGCATTTGTGTGGAGCTTTGTCTTGTATGGGAGTGAAACATGGACGATGAACAGTGCGGACAAGAAAAGGATAGAGGCGTTTAAATGTGGTGCTATAGAAGAATGCTGAAGATTAGGTGGGTGGATCGCGTAACTAATAAAGAGGTAATGAACACAATAGGAGAGAAAAGAAATTTCTGGCATACCTTGACTAAAAGAAGGGATCGAATGATAGGACACATTCTTAGATATCAAGGAATCGTGAATTTAGCGTTGGAGGAAAGTGTGTGGGGAGAGAAATCGCAGAGGGAGACCAAGAGATGAATACAGTAAGCAGATTCAAATGGATGTAAGTTGCAGGTCTTCTGAGGAGATGAATAAGCATGCTCAGGATTGAGTAGGGAGGAGAGCAGCATCAAACCAGTCTCCGGACTGACGTCCACAACAACATTTCCCACAAAATAGTAGCTGAAGGTGTAACAATATATACCTTTTTATTGGTTCACTTTATGTTCGTGCTGAACATTTTCAGCTTGATTGAAGCTATACAGTTCGTGGGAGATGTACAAAAGTATGTAAATTTCAGTTTAATATGACTGGTAATTCCAAAACAAATATACATTCTCCTATTCAGAGACGATCAGAATGACACAACTACCTCTGAAAGCAACCACAATAAATCAAATCGAAACATTTGAAATAGTAGTATACAAAATTTTTCTTGACCCATGCATAGTACAACTATATTACGAAATAGCTAAAACCGAACGCCATTGCACAAACGAATAAATGAACGAAACGAGAAAGCAAGATACATACCTGCCACTCATATGGATAAGATCTCAAATCAGGTAAGTGGTACGTTAAAAAACCCTATTACAAAATTGTCATTGAAAACATCCAACATTCTACATTTTAAGCTTAAAAATCTGTTTTTGAAAAACCTCAATGCGGGAATAGTCATACGCTGGGATTATTATGCGTAGAAGAAACATAAGATATATAGACCTTATGAGAGGTTCTTACAGTAATAAACCTCTTTGTCATACGTTCATAAAGCCAATCATAAGCGCAAAACATAGAAATACCACGTCAGAGATTACATATAATTCTAAAAAGGATGAACAAGAATAATTTATAACGAACTCATCTTTATGAAAACATAAAAAAAACACTCAAAATACATGCTAGATGGACGTACTTACAAGCTTAAACACTATTTAGAAAAATTTACAAGCAGTTTTAGCAATAAATCTAGTTAAACGGCTCAAAAAGATTAAAATACATACTAAGTAACATACTGCACAAAATCAATGCTAGTTATACACTTATTCACGTATACACCACAGTCTATATTAAGATTTTAGATTGTACTGGGAAATACCAATATCCCCAAAAAAGTTTATCTTACGAAAGAATTACAAACAGTTAGTAGCCAAGCGAACGTAAAAAATCAGTTCAATGTCATACACTACGATTACAAATCTTACAAACTGCGAAGAAATGTATGGTCACAGAAAAAGTCTTTCATAGCCCATAAAATATTAATAATAAGATAGATTTTTTCCACGATCATGAAAGTAACAGGTGATTTAATTGGGAAAAACTGATGTTATATCAGTTTTCTAGAACGGAAAACCAATTTTCTGTCTGTTCAGTTGGCAAAAGTTAGAAACACTAATCATTAAAATTCACAAACCGTCAGATACAACGAAATACACTAAAGACATAATAATGTGAAAAGAGGACTGATTTTGTATGTTAAATTAATACATTAGGCAAAGGCAAGAAACTAAAAAGGTCCTTTTTAATTAGTATAGAAGGGAATTGCAAGCACTAGATAAAAAATTAAAACGGTGATTTCTGTGTTTGTCCACGCCCGTGAAGCCACTAACTGGAAATATTTTTGATTTAAAAAAAATGTCTTTAGCATGTTTATAAAGACAAATAATCGCATTTCATGGGAAGTGTTTATTCTTTAGAGTTAGTAACATAACTCATGCGCTGAAGTTAAGAGGATCTAAATGCAAAATGACAATGAAAGCAAATAAAATTTTAAAGAACATAAATTTGTTAGTTTTTAACATAAATTTTAGTTTTATTAGTTACTTGACTACAGTGTACACACGTCCGAAAGTGAAACTAGGACGTCAAACACTATCAACAAAGTAAAATAGGAGCTCGTTTAGAGATATGATGCTACAGAAGATTGACTGGGTAAATTTTGTACCTAATTAGGCGATGAAAAAATTGAATGTACACCTTAAACGGTTCTCGACAGTGACTGCGATGGTTTTGTTAAGCAGTTGTAGAAAGTAATGCAGACGATTAAACCTGGATTTCTTTCCATGAAATATCGTAATCCGCCTTAGATGTCCTATATGCCTTTATTAGGTTACAAACAGTTTCGCACCATTAAAGATGCATGTTCAGGTATCTGCATTAATAAAACCAACCTGTTATACATAGGGTTTATGACTACTATTATTTACAAAATTAAAAAAACCTGATAAACACCAACCTTCATTTATATGAATGGAATGGCTTATAGCGACTTCCCAATATTCATGTTGGGTGCCGGGTTTTTTGGGGGCTTCACTCAAAGTTGTTAGCTGTGTTTATAGGGGACACTATTAAGTAAACGTCTATGTGGTTGTAGTCAACTGTTGGTTAAACCTAGTGAGTGAAAAAATCATTGTGAGCTAGAATTTTGAGGGCGTAACCAGTAAAGAAAATCGGATTAAGAGGAGTGCTACTCTCCAAGTTTACTGCTTAAAACATTTTATTAAATTGTTCATGGAACGTGTGTTCTATCTCCCCTGAATCTAAAGAAAAATGGATTGTATCAATTGTTTCGCGTCATATCCTGCTAAAAGACGTAACAAAACGTAGGGAACGTAAAACACATGGCATTAAAAAGGGTTAGGGCGGCATAGCAATATACCCATCTTTAAATAAAAATATCAGGTCATACCGCTTAGCCCGTGTTTCCGCGATGACTTGTTTACTGATTTTTGTCCATAAATGTTCAAATAGTTGTAGAGCGTATAGGACTTAACTACGGGGTCATCAGTCCCTAAACTTACAGACTACTTATGAACAAGCTAATCCTAAGGACGGCACAAATATCCATGCCTGAGGGGGGATTCGAACCCCCGACCGTAGTAGCCGTGTAGACCGTGACTGGAGCGCCTCAGTCACCTCGGTCACCGCGGCCGGCAATGTCATCATGCACCAGAAATATTACCATTCTCTCTGCTAAGGAGTATTAATTAACACATCTGTTCTACCTTAGGTTTTTATTGACACTGGCAATTTTGTGTCTAATCGCGCACTTAATGGTTCTTAAAAATGTTTTACCCTTTGAGACATCATAACGCCGACGTACGACTCCAAAACGCTTCTGGAGCCTCAAAAAAAATTTTATTTCTTTACTGATGGGTGTATTGCTATTCCCGCCCTAACCCCTTTTTAATGCCATGTTTTTGTTTTTTTTTTTTTTTTCAATTCTTTTAACAGGATATGACGCGAACCGATTGGTACAATCTATTTTGCTTTAGATTCAGCGGAGATAGAACACACACCCCACGTTCAATTTGATAAAAAGTTTTAAGCAATAAACTTGGTGAGTAGCACTCCACTTCATACGCTTTTCTTTACTGGTTACGCTCGCAAAATACTAGTTCACGATGATTTTTGTACCCAATAGGTTTAACCAACTGTTGACTACAATCACATAGACGTTTACTTAATGGTGTCCGGTATAAACACAGCTAACAACTTTGAGGAAAGTCCCCATAAAAACCCGGCACCCAACATGAATATTGGGACGTCGCCATAAGCCATTCCACTTTATATACAGTAAGGTTGGTGTTTGTCAGGTTTTTCTAATTTTGTAAATAATAGTACTTATAAACTTTATGTATAACAAGTTGTTTTTATTAATACAAGTACTTGAAGATACACCTTTGATGTTGTGAAACCGTTTGTAACCTAACAAAGGCATATAAGACAGGTGAGACGGATTACGATAATTCATAGAAAGGAATCCTTGCTTAATCGTCTGTATTACTTTCTAGAATTGCTTAACAATGTATTTCTGCTGTGGATGCCCAAAGTATAAAATAGTCTGCGATAGTTTTAACAAAAAATTTAACCAGATAATATGCAACAAAAGACGCTTGATTTGAAAGTCAATATAAAATCTGGCAGAGTTTTAAAGAACAAATAATCCAGATATGTAACGTCAAAGTACTACAAAAAATAGGAGAGATGGAGGAAAATGAGGTGCAGTAAGAGAAGATGGGAGCTAAATGAAGAGGAGATGATGGACAGACTGAGAGGATGTTTTGAGTTCTGAACGTTACGTACCACAGATGTAAAATGAAACGATAATCCGATCCCCATGTCGTCTCCTTGTAAGACAGATTGATCAGAACCGTGTGTTGTTGAGTTTGAACTAATAAACGAATAGTTTCCTCACCTTTGAAGATCATTTTTATTAATCGATACTGGCAGGGGGATGACGTTTAATTTGTACAGCTGATGGTTTGGCAGAGAGCTATTTAGAAGCTTTTCCCTATTAACCCCCCTGTCTCTAATCACCTTACGTTACGGTTCCGTCCACCAGTGTAGCACTGTAGCTTTACCGAATATGTTTAATACTGGAGACAGAAAACAAGCTACCAAGTACGGCGCGTTTCATTTTGTGATAATTTGTCACAAATACGCTACACAGTTGTTAAGAAACTACAGTGGCAGACGTAACGACAGGGCGTTTCTGATGCAAACATGTATACTGTTAAAAGATCAGAAGCGTACATTGCTAGAAGATCCGGATTCATACCTTTCATGTTCAAATGTCTGTCAATCTATCGGACCAAACTGCGTGGTCATCAGTCCGTAGCTTACAAACTACTTAAACCTAGGTAAACTAACCTACGGACAAACACGCACACCCATGCCCCAAGCAGGACTCGAACCTCCACGGCGAGCAACCGCGCGCTCCGCAGCGAGGTGCTTTAGAGCTTTCATGTAAACACAGGACAAGGCAAACTATTAATGAAAAAATTGTAATGAAAATCGTAATCCGACTGAATTCTAATCCCATGTATTTGAAAAGTATTTTCACCAAAGATTATTTAAAGTTTACTTTTCGCACACATATACTAGTGACCAGGCTATACTCACAAAATTCAGCTGCGGAAGCCACCAAAAGTAAGTACTGATCACTGGAATATTGTGTCACCTTTGTAGAAAATAATACTTCAATCAGAATATTCAAAAATTTAATTAGCCATCGATGTCACTAAATCTGATGAGCATTACGCAACAATAAATATACTACCTCAACTGCGCGTACCTAATTTTCAAATCTGTTTATCTTTAGAAAACCACAACTGAATATACATACTTTCTTTCCTGCAAGACAACTAAATTTACCTGTTACTATTAAGCCTATTAATTAACCTAACAATGAGATCTTTCATTAATACAAGATATCTTTCTATTTATAAATTACAGTTTGAGTTCCTGTGTGTTACTTTTATTCTCACTAGTTATGCCGATTGATCTTAATAAGAATTATACTTTTATTAATATTTTTTAACAAATTATAAGTCAATGACTTGCTTTGTCAGAAGGCGAAAACACAAAACAAATGTTCAAATGTTTGTAGAGCTTATGGGACTTAACTACGGGGTCATGAGTCCCTAAACGTACAAACTACTTATGAACTAGCTAACACTAAGGACGGGAAAAATACCCATACCCGAGGGGGGATTCGAAAACACAAAACAAAATTAATCTTCAGAATGATGAATGGGAACTGGCAAGTGACATCAGGTTAAATCAAAACTAGCAACTTTTGTTAACTAACTTCATTAATAAGAAACACTAAGCACCCACTACAACAATAATCATAGAATACTACAATTACAATAATAATTACAGAAAATTTACTTTTTTTTTTCAAATAGCAAATGCGTAATCTCAGTTAGTGATACAATGGTCTCAATACCAGGGCATACTTTCGTCTTTCAAAAAATAAACTGAGTAGAAATATCCATGCAATATTGCTGCCTAAGCTACCAAACTAACTGCAGACAGTGTCTACTTCACAAAATCTTCACTCTCCGAGTCTAACCACCGACAGGTGCTCGCCACTTGCAGACTGCCTCGCTCGCTACTACTCAGGTCAGAGATAACGCATATTCTCTGGCTTACGGTATAGGTTACCAACTTGTTCATATTAACAAATGCAATCAAAATAAAATCAGAATATCACATAGAAGTGAAACTTGCGATCGTACAGCTCAAATACCAATAAAATATATCCAAGGCAGAATAAAATTAAAAATTCTAATAAATAATGCCCATGATAAAATATGTGTACTCCTTTCAAGTGACAATGTTTAAAGAAATTAACGTGCTCAGCAGCTAACGTAGAACAGTTTTCAAAAATGGCTTTAGAACATTACAACTAACCAGTTACCTATGCCGATACGTCCGATGAAATAAGAAAGTTGAAATTAAGTAAATGACAAATGACTCAATAATTTGGGCACAGTAATTAGTTAGGTTAAAAACATTCATCAGCGATCATAATATGCTACAATTAAAAAAGGTACAGGTACAAGATACACGTTAACCAGGAAACTGCTGTTGCTCATGATGGATGATCAGCGATGTCCTTGGTAAATAAATCAGAAGTCAAGGTCGTTCAGTAGAGCATATACAAAAGGGCCAGTTGCCAATGGGTGGAGACGCCTCACTTACAGTGAAAATAACGAAAGCCACCTATGAACTAGTCTCATATAGGGAATAAGGCAGAGACAGCAAGCTTTACGGGCACACTTAAGTTACGCGACGCCTCATCTCCTTTAAGTGGAAAATCAGATTTTAATACAATTCACACGGTGCGAATAACAATAACTGAAAATTACGACCACATACTATGCAACAGGAAGGAGTAAATGGAAGGAAAGAGCCATAGCAACACTTTCGTCTGCGGCTTGGGCAACCAACGAACCCACATGTGGATACTGACCTGGTAATCGTAGCCAAAAAAAGCACTAACTCAGAAAGATGGAACACACAAGGTTCAAGAACAAAACACGGAACGTACGCACTGCCAAATTATACCCACTCTCCTAACTGTACCAGTAGAGGGTAAGAAAAATGCACTGCCTACATATCCCTTTAAGACCCAAGATTGTAAGTGCTGCTGCATTAATATAGAGAGGGACGTTTAAGATACAAAAGACATACAGTAATTAGTTACAAAACAGGAAATAAATTTATTTTCAAAAATTTTTTATCCACATAATTGTCTGATTTGGGCCTTCACTAAAAATATGTATGAGCTGCACCATCTTTCAGCATAATGCCTTTGAAATAAATGACATAATAACATCAAAGGATCACATAAAATCAACTGACTGTCTGATATGAAAGCTTCACATTCCAAAACCAGGATATCAGCACCTTGTCAACAAGTCCATTTTGCCCCCAGTGTAAGTTTACTGGACGTTTGCCGAGTTTGCCGACTGCTGGTGTCACCCAATGTAGAAACATGGAACTAAAACCCGTTGCGCACTTTACTACAGTCCATCCACGATTGTGTGATGCAGGCACGAACTTCCTAGGGTGAGTCATAATGAAACAAAGCGAGCAAAACCAGAACCGTACAATTGAGCGTGCAAAGAATGAGAGGGCTATACAACCGCGGTCGGAGCAGACAACTGACACACGAGCGGCAACAAAGCAGAAAAAAGCCACTGGTCACACGTAGAACAGGCTTTGAAAGTTTCAATTAGAAAACAACAAATATTAAAGCAGCACCTAAAAACCCGAGAAGCGAATCCAGGTGCATAAACCCGAACAGAAAATCAAATCACAAGAAACATGTGAGTCCGGCTACTTCAAAAAGAAAAAGAAAAAAAGAAAAATAAAGAGAGAGAGAGAAAGAAAGAAAGAAAAAAGAAGTTTGTAAATCTATCGGACCAAACTGTGTGGTCAACAGTCCGTAACTTACAAATTACCTAAACTAAGGTAAACTAACCTAAGGACAACACACACACACACACCCATGCCCAAGGGAGGACTCGAACCTCCAACGGCGAGCAACCGCGCGCTTCGCAGCGAGGCGCCTTAGACACTACACGCGGCCTCCGGCTACTTCATTCGATGCCGCCGAGAAATGACCCATTGTTCCAAGACCTGTCGACATCGAGATGGATAGGCGGGGCGGGCCAAAACATGCCACGGCGCGCCGTGGTGTGAAAGGTCCGAAAAGCTGGCCGAAAGTCGAAAAATGAAAATCGTAAGTATGGGTTTAGTCCCATGCAATCATGTTTAGAGGACAGAAGACAGCACTGTTTATTACGTCACATGGAGGGGAAGCTACCTTTGATCCGAAAAAAGTAGTTCAAAGTTACGGTTGGCGGAGGACCGCTTCGGATTACATACCGCTCTTAAAGTCTGAATAACATTTATTGTAAGTGATCATTTTCAATTGTATTTGATGGAGGATGTTAACACGTTTACACGTTAACACGTTTATAAGTTACGTGCTCATAAATTTATGCTCGGTATTTTGTAAAAGTCACTTCCAAACGGAACCTCATAATGTCATCCATTCACACGTAGATCTATCGAAAAAGTAATGACTACCGTAGATCCTGCGATGTACGGTAGTGTAATAAGTAGCGTAGGATATCTTCCGTCCAAATTTACAAGAACTGTCAGCGACTTTTTGCGATTCTCATTGTATTGCAATTTTTACTCAGACAGTGCGCGGTGAGCCAGCTAGGTTGGAGTGCGGAGTGTCTGCTATGGGTGCTCTATATCCAATATGCACTTTGAGAGTTAATATAACACAGTGGTAGAATAACACTCGCCGCTTACATTACTTCCACAGTCTCCATTAAATAATGGAGTTGGCAAAATAGGACAATATTGATTCATCTGTACATTTCGGCACACTACATACGTTTGAATAATTTAAATCTGCTTATGTTTAGTATTACATGGCAATAGTTTACCTAGCAGGGTCGGGTGACAACCAATTAGCGTACACTCGAAGAAAATCTACATTATGATAAAAAATGACTTGGAGTCGGATTTGAACAAACAGCTCATGGCTGTGGAAGATAGACTGGCTGAAAAGGCCAAGACGTATTTCAAAACACATTGGGATACATTACATGACGTGAAAAAGCTGTTGCGCAGTTTGAGATAAAGACAGAAAGCAGCGTCTAGGAAAATTGAACGATTCCTTCAGCAAAATGAGAAATAGCTTAATTCTTCAACAACAGTTCGGTTACTAAACCTAGTTGTAATATCGATAATATTAAAAGTTTCTATTACAATTACAATGTGCTTTTTTGAAATATTACAATTACAGTTGACGTGTAATAGATGAATATGAAATATTTCGTAGACAGCTTCTACTACAAAATCTTCCACGTCACCTATGAATGGTCGACCTTACATGGAGTTCACAGTTGCTGGAAGATCTGAACAACTGCCTGTTAGAAACAGCACAAAGGAGTTGGCATCGTACCTGGAATGGAAATCAGTCTGTTGTTGCTTTGTCAGACAATTATGAAATATATATATATATATATATATATATAAAGAACAATCTAGATTGCAAAAATGAACTTTTTCCTGACTAGTTTCGATCTTCTCTTAGACCATCTTCAGGAAATATAGCTCCCGACCTTTTCGCGCCAACAGCTTCTCAACCCTCCAACTGAAAACGGTAAATGAAATAGCCTCATACAACGATACACATTAATTTTAACGACATTTTTTGCACAGTTTCAAAATGAACACTATTGTGTATTGTAAAAAGTTTTTTCAATGTAATTAATCCTTTACTTGTAATCGTCGATCCCAAATATCCTTATTTTTCAAATTTACATCAAAATGTAATACGTTTTTATTAAATAACTTGGTTATATTCGATCCTCCATGCGTAATTTTTGACTTTTGCCCTCAAAATCGAAGTCAGCGACCCCAAAAACTTTTGTATACAATTTTTCAACCTTTTCCGAATATTTTTCTATTTTTGGCCAGCTTTTCGGCCGTTTCAGACACTGTGTGGCGATCCAACACGGTATCCACACAGGGCCCACGCACAGAGGTCCTTCTCTATCTCTGTCTCGTGTCAACAGCCAACTCACCCTTTCCACCAAGACAACGACCACGTAGCCGACCAAAGATTAACTGTGGAAGGCATAGCTTACAGCTCTATCGCTGGAGGAAACAAGGAAGGAGGTGAGTACGGACAACTGGTACCTGGCTTCATTGGATAGCAGAAAGAGAGAAAAAAACAAATTCCAGTCAGCACGGCTCAGTACCCACTGTGGTAAACATCGCGCACTCCCAGCCCTATTGAAATTCTGTCTGGACAATTAGAGCAGCGAGGTCTGTGCCGGCCGGATCTCCTGGTTCTTGGAAAGATCGCTGGAACCGCTTCCCCCATTGTCAGACGTTCTCAGCAGATGCACCGCCAGATGCTCCATTGTCTCACATGCAAAGTGCGGTATCCTCAGACGTCCTTAGTAGTCACTTAGTGACGGTTTACATTGTTTTGAACATTTATGTAGTTATGAGGATCTTGACGAGGGCTTGAAGGATTCATTCATAGACACAGAGCCACTGTTCATCCACGCTTACTTAAACTAAATTGCACCATGAAGTTAAAGCGGAAATATAGAGTTTACTGCTTTATATGCTATCAAATATCCAAAGTAACTGTTCTTAATACGAAGAGTAATTTTCATTTAAATGCTCATTATAATGTTTTAAATTTTATAATGATTGCAATTTTGTATGTGCATGACTGAAAAGTAGCTACACCCGTCCACGCTTGGCTGTTGGTTAATTGGGAGAGTAAGGCACGAACCACTTCTTCCAAACACAGAGGCGCCGAGAGAATTTCTCAATCAATCAATGCCCTGTTTTCCGTTATTGAGACTATTTAGAATGAAAGAAAAAATATAAGAAAGAATATTATTTATTTTAAAACCAGTGTATTTACTATTTTTGTTCGTTTTCTGTATAAACAAAGATTATATGGTTTGCACATTCTGACCTTGAGTAAAGGAATTGTTTTCTACATTATTTCCTCTCATTTTAGAACTCCTCCTTCCTTTCTGCATACTTCCCTCCTGATCCTCCTCACTCAGTCCTTCCCCATTTCCTCCTTCCTTCTGTCTGTGTATCGCCGTCTCCTCCCTCTACTACTAACTTTTAATTTTTTATTTCCCTCGGCCTAGACATTCCGATATTAAAAATTACGAAAGCTCAAACTTAATGTTTAAAGAAAAGTAAGCGAAACAAAGATGCCAGTAAGTATAGTAATTCAGAGATTTGGATTGATTTTCACTTCTTACAACCTCATCGACCTTGCAGTTGTGAGGTTTTAGTGGTCCACCATGCATGTCTGACAGCAAGTGAACCATTTGAACACGAACCTCTCTAGAGAGCATTTTCACGGAATTTTGTAACTTTTATTTGTTATTGTTTTGTTCAAATTTGTGACAAAGTACTTTTCGAATTATATAAGTTTTATTGGCCTCCTAGTATAATTAATATTAAAAGTCGGTACTTCAACTTTTGTTTTCATTTACTACTTTTATGATGCATAAAAATCGCGAAAGGAACTTTAATGTGTGAGTGGCCAGGAATGAGATGCGTTTGGGAATGCTGGAGAAATAAATTTCACCATCTTGGTAAAATGGCGTGGTTACATTACCACCTTTGAAATGCCATTGTTTCGTTACAATAGAACCGCATTCAGTTACAGCCAGATTGTGTACAAAACTTCGTAAAAGGGCTGGGTATTTGTCGTAGCATTGTTATAATAATGGTTTTCTTCATAAAATGAAATTCAGTGCTTACATAGTATTAAATACAGTTAACTAGTTCGCAGCTATAATATCGATGACCAACATAAGTAACTGTCACAATAAGATAATATTACAATAAAATGAACTGCAAAAGAACTTCTAGAGTGACAGAAGAATTAACGATATTGTATCGAAGACACACGATGCAGAAAATCACCTGAAGATGACATTATAACCTAAATGACCACAGTATGAGATAAATGCATATTATAGCGGCGAACTGGTTAAAATATATTTAATATTATGACGTTAAAAGTCATTCACAGTGCTGGAGCTGTGTCGTTATACAGTAAAACTGTTTGTACGAACAGAAGACTACGAGATAGGGGGATAAAATAATAACGAAGACTCTTTTGCTCTCAACTCTAGTAGTTACTAATTTACAATGGATATGCAACAACGTGTACTTCAGCCGAATTATACAGGATTTCTTTCCCACGGTGTACAACTCCAAGATTGATGAAGGAGACTACGAAACAAAAAAGATCTAACGTCCGGCCGTAAATGGAGAGACAATTTTTTCAGTCATACTTTGTTACTGAGTCTGCAACCACAGATGATTCCCATTCCTCATCGCACCCGTGTCCATGCTGCATTTGACACTAAAGCTCTAAAATAACATTGGTGACAGCGCTGCGTAAATACGCTGCACCATTGTATCTACATCTCGCAAGGGCTCTGAATGCACGATAATATTGAGATGGCCCCACACTCAGAAATCTTCTGGGTTCAGATCCGATAAACGAACTCGCCGTGCAACTGATTTACCTCGTCCGATACTCGACCATGGAAGACGCAACTTGGATGCGTGTGGATGTTAACGGCGAATTCGGCAGTAGTAGTATCATCAGTACTACACTATGAGGAGTGGTACCATCCTTTAGAAGAAACCCATGCAAACTGTAACTGTGGTTGCCTTTTAGACCGCAGTCTCTGTAACTATGAATGAATAAACGGTCTCCAGCGTGGAAATCATGCATTTCCGGACCTCAGTAGAAGATTTTTCGTTTCGATTTCTCTCGTGTATCAATCCCCAGAGTTTCTACATCGTGGAAAAAAAACACCAAGTATATGATAAGGTATGTATATCAAGAAGAATCTGTGCTTTCACATTCTGAAGTCTGAAACCCAATCGTCGTTAGTACGTAAACACTACTTCTAAATTTACTTTAAATACGACGACCACGACAAAAATTTAACTATAATGTTTTCTTTGACTGTAAAAGTGGAACATTATCTCATATTACTTGTTCCTTTCCTTAATAGTTAAATTCGTCACTACTTAGTATCCATCTTAACTGAATCATATTTAGACAACTTAATAATACAGCAAAATAAGTAACTCATCAAATTTTACAGCAGTGGAGCTTGAACTGTTGTGTGTAAGAAGAAGACTCGTTCCTGTAACAGTCTTGCACTAGCTGAATAAAGTTACGACTGTTCTGCAGTGCTACCGTAAAGAAATATATTGTGGGTAAGAATGTTATAATTGCTTACTTGATAATATAACTTGCAGTTCTGAAAGTAATATAAATACTTCTACAATACATTTGTTCAAAAAGACGTTTTTACATTTGAAGCTAAAATTATAACAGTAAATAAACAATTCTACAATTATATGCAGGGTTAAACAAAAGGTTTCACTCAATAATCACAACACATATCTTCTTCTAACTGAAAACATGTATACTGCGATAACAAAAGTGACAGTAAAACGTTACTGTTTATGATCACTAATAAAAAAGACAGCAATGTTGCAGTATTCGGCAATATTTATTGTTTAGTACAAACTAGTTTTCGGCTGTTACGCCATCATCAGGTAAAAATAGTGAAAGTAGCCTGTTACTAATATAAGCAAAATCTCGGGCCGTAGAGATCCGAAAATGAAAGTTAGAAAGCTCACTGCTGCTCTAAATTACTTTTTGTAATATTTAGCATATTCGTGGATACAGTAATGACACGAAAAGTCAGTTAAGAACAACAATGAAATTCAAACACAGTAAGTTTACATTAATGCTTAAGGCCAACCACGTGTATTCTAACTTGAGCAAACTGGACACACAGTCATCACTGGAATGAAAATGCAAATAATAAATTTACACTGAATTTAATCTAGTTCTGTAATTACGTAACACTTCACGTCACATAGCGAAAGAAATTACTTAATAGGACTATCAATGAAAAACCAAGACTGCCTGATCGCAAAGAAATCAATGTCCTGACAGCATGGCTTTCCCTCAGCATGATTTGGTGGAGTACTTACTTCCACAGTCGTCGGGGCCAGAATGAAGAGTGAAACTAAAGCTCTAAGGCCCCAGGAAACCGTCCCCCTGCCATACACCGGCTGTAGATTGCGCTAAAAGCGACACAGAGTGCGTTCAGAGACCAGTGTTTACCAACCCTTGCTACAAGGCCAAGACAATTCCCTCTTCAACCGCTCCCAGAGAGGTCTCCTGTCACCTCTTTTGTCCATGATTAGGTTGTTACGACACTAATAACATGGCCACCTCAGCACTTTGCCAAGTAAGCTCGTCTCTGGCCAGCCAGCAGACGCTAGCTCAGACTACAAACGAAGTCCCGCGTTCTTAACTACAGCAAAACGAGGCCTAAAAGCGGTAGGCGCCGTCTGTAAGCCGTTGCACAGCAGTCAGTCAATATTAAGAGCACACATTCACATGAACACACAAGTTCAATCACATGGATGGGAACATATATAAATGTGGGGCAAACATATATAAACATGAGGCATTGATCATTAATAAAAAGAATAAAATAATTAACACACAAATAGGTAGCATTAATGTTGCAGAAACACCTTAGGTTAATGAATCAATCAAAGTTGAACACGACTACACATTCAGTGGACGTGTTTTATCACCCTCTACTTAGGGGTGAGTAATAGTCTGGAACCAGTCCTGTTATACTGGATTGGATCCAGATTAATATTAATTACACATAAATTTTAAAATCTACTTATTGCGGCATTGTGGGCACATCATAGGCATTTTCGGACAAATGATAAATTAAGGCACAATAATAAGAGATGAACTAATATTTTAAATTATGTAAACAACATTTAAAATTCAAAAAAAGGTGGTGTGCAAAACATTGGTCAGTAATATGGGAGGGCAACAATACATGCATAAACAAACATTTTACAAATTAACACAAAAGATATGACACACAAAGGATAAGTTTTTCACTCCTGGGAGTGTCTTTAAATAAAAATCAAGTTCGAGTTACTTTGGTGAGTGTTCACTTTGTCACGATATTTATGATTGAAGTTTCCCCACACATTGATAAAAGCTTAGGGGCATCGGCGGGGAGGATGTACTCTTCGGTTTAACGGGGTGGAAACTAAAACCCGCACTTATTTAACAGTTTACTACTGCCAAGTTATCGTTCAATATCCTTGGTTGTAGTTGATTGTCCCTCTTTCCAGCTCTACGTGCACCTCGTCTCACCAACATCTCTTTCTCTCTGTCTCTGTGCCAATGGTTATATCAGTCATCATGCAATATGCACAGAGGAAGAGGAACTTTGCGAGCACACTCGATGGCGAGTGGTCACAAGAGGCATGGCCATGCCTTCGTGGCAGAGTATTTGTGAGGTTCTGACATCTAAGCAGGAACCAAGGACGTGAAATGCCTGCTGCTCTCGTTGAGTGCCGTTCAGCAGGGTGCGTGTTTACAGTCTGAGCAGCAGCGGGCGATGGCTGCGTCAGGGGGCGTTGCCCACCACCATCAGCGCACGCGGGGTGAAGGCGCGGTTCACCAGCGGGTGATGTGGCTGCTGACAGCTGCTGTGAGCCGCTCAGAATAAAGCTCTGTATAGGGAAAGTATGGCCAGCCTGCCAGCGGCAGCCATGCTGGGCCTATTCCGCTGCTTCTTACGCACCGACCGCTACAACGTTCCCAGCGCTTAGCAATACTTCTCAACCGATTTCGCGAAAACTATTCAATGAAAAAAATTTAATTTTTTCACGTAATATAGTGTGATATGTTCTCTCGATAATGGTCTGTTTTTCTATTCATTATTAATTATAGTTTCCGCGCTACATCAAATTAAATAAAATACTGAGCAAAATTTTGAACAGTTTGCAGAGGAAAAGTCGCATTGCGTAGACTTTGCGTACGGTTGATTTTAGCACATACAATGCTGCGGACGAAATGTAGGTAAGATATCAAAATTTTATTTAAGGTTGAGAACAGAACGATAACTCATTTCATTCTCGAGATACAGGGTGTTATATCCGACGGACAGATGCGGGAACTTGACGTAGTTCTGTCATTGCGGACCTGGCTGCTCTACGAAATACTTATCGTTCGATTTTAAGAAAACTGTTTCGTTTTTAACTCCACATCTAGAGAGTTCACATATAAATTCAGATTGACCTATACTGTAGCCAAATATTCCAATACACCGCGAGTATGTCGTCATCGGAGCATAGTGTAATTTAAGAAAACAATTGAGATTATGGATAAGTCTTTGATGACTATTTTATTCCGTATTATGTACTTATATCGTAAATGAACTACGAAAAATGCAAGAGGATACCCACTACATGACTTTTACCAAAAACAGGTATTAAATGTGCCTTTACAACGCCAATTACATTTGAATGTCTTAATATTTGTCTTGTTTCAATTCCTTGTTTCCTGTAATGATACACATAACACATGAAAATTAATGAGAAAAGCTTGCTTCAGGAACTGTATATTAGTTTCATATCGAAGCAAGAATCTAGTTCACTCACTAATATGTCCAAAATTTGTGTTTTCGGCAACTACCTGCAGATAAAACCAACGACACGTGAATAATTTAACCTCACGGCATTATGCAGGAATTTTTTCACAAATTTATTCAAGTTAAAAATGTATAAGTATCTGCTGTGTGATCCATTCGTCAGTGAATCTTTACTAATTTACATTATTAATTAAAATCATCACAGTGCAAGAATCGAAGTTGGCTTCTGGACTCCTAGTTTTCTCTCACGTCTTTCATCAGTCAGGCTATTCAACTTCCTGCATTTCTGATATTTAATGGAAGTACTATAATGTTTGCTTCTCTTCTTCGCTTCTTAAGAACACCCAAAAGTACAATACTGTGGCATTAATCAAACCTAACATACGAATATTCACAAGGCTTCTCATGGCAGCCAAGCAACGTATAGGACCAAGATGGCGGAAAGGACCACGTGACTCGATTTCAGCCAATCACGAGCCGCAGACGGCGGAAAGCGGCGCGGAAAAGGATGGCCATACTTTCCCTATACAGAGCTTTAGCTCAGAAGCGTGGGTGAGGCGGCCCACAGTCTGCGGCGACTGGCGGCGTTGTCTCGCGGGCTCACAGAAGCATCCCGGGGCAGCCCAGTGACCCACGTGACGTCAGCGGCCTGGAACCGAGGCCAACGAGAGAGATAGACCGCGGCGCTCCTGTCAAACTACGTAAGCAAGGTAGGCCTGAGTCGGTGCGATCGCTAGCGGAGTGGCTCGCCGCTATAAGGCAGTGGGCAGTGCTCCAGCGGCCGGCCAATCGGATAGCGATCGCGCTGACTCAGGTCTACCCTGGTTACGTAGTTTGACAGGCGCGCCACGGCCTGTCTCTCTCGTCGACCTCACCTGAAATGCAGCCGCCATCGGGGCTGGTCCGCCGGCTCCACCACTGCAGCCTGCTACCCGCTGGCTTACTGAGACAGCTGGGTGAGCTCTCTCGTGCCCCCACATGCGGAAGTGTCACCCCCAGTTCTTGCTGCGACGCGGACTGCCGGCCATGGAGGACGCCGCCCCATGTTACTTATAGTAGTGTAGCATGGACGAATTGTATCCCTTGGCACTTAGAAAACACCTTTTGACACTTATTCGTTGCCCAGCAGTGTTCATTACACTGTTGCAACCTAACACGCACAAACGTCACATCAACTTACAAATAGAAAAATTACACAGATAATTTATAATGAAATGGGTGAAAAATGAAGGTAAATAAACTGCATTATTTGGATCAGTTAGTCCTTACAAATCATGATCCACACTTATCAAACAAAAGTTATAAGATAGGAGAAAGGTTTAAGAAATATCCTAATACTAACACAGGGACTTAAACAAAGCTAGTTTAATGATGCAGACGCTGCGGCCACAATCGGACAGAGACGAGACACATTCACAGTCAGACTCACAAGGAGACGCCAGAGGGGACGGGGGGCAGATAGCATATGCAAATTGGCGCGACGCTCCAATACTTATTCATAATATCAAATTAAAATGACCTGCCACAGCCTAAGCTCACACTATGGTAATGTACCATGCAAACTACATACTGGGCCCAACTCATGCTTCTACTGACTACAGCCGGCCGCGATGGCCGAGGGGACTGAGGCGCTCCAGTCACGGTCTGCACGGCCACTACGGTCGGGGGATCGAATACCCCCTCAGGGATGGATATTTGTGCCGTCCTTAGTCTTAGTTAGTTCATAGGTAGTTTGTAAGTTTAGGGACTGCTGACCCTGTAGTTAAGTCGCATAAGCTATACAAACATTTGAACATTTTCTACTGACTACAGTTTAATTCCCGATCCCTCGCAGATCACTGGATTGTTCTAGTCTCTCTGGCGAGTACCTGCAGAATTTTTGTATAACCAACAGACAATTTATTATGATTGGTGGCACTCCTATGCTTACTGCCCATTTGGAGCAGCAGCGTGAGGATGTGATGACTGCTCCAGCGGTCCCCGATTCCTGAAAAAACATTCTTTCTTGTAAATGTCAAAATACATAAAAGTGCAATTTCTCATTAGAAAATAATCATGGTTTAAAAACAAACAAATGGATGAATTAACATACTAGTCCTATAATCAGAGAAACACTAAAACAATACAAGACATGAAAATACATATATACCTGTAACAATGAACAAAATAGAACACAGTTAATTAACTCAGACATATAAACTAAAAATTGGCCTAAAAGGTAAATCGAACCACACACTAGTTATTAGATGCGCTAGTTCAAGGCTCATCTTACAAAAAGAATGAGTATCATAAAATTAAACATGGTACCTCGGTTCCAACAAAATTTACAATAGAAATTGATTATGGCGCATATCCCTAATTTGTACTGCTCATAGTTTTCCAAATTCTGGCACTCGTCTCGCACTGTTGTCGCATTAATCATAGGCTCGACCATGTACACTGGGCTGCGCACTTTTTCTCGTCTACAAAATTTAAGTGGGCCTGGTAAGGTAGTTACTTCAGTACGTTCTTTTCATTTATTATATTGCGCCAAATACAATTTCCAGCAAAAAAAAAAAAAAAAAAAAAAAAAAAAAAAAAAAAAAAAATTGTTGTGAAAATTCATTATAAAGCTTGCTTTATGGTTTCATTAATTAATTCAAATTCAAATGTTCAAATGTTTGTAAATCTATCGGACCAAACTGCGTGGTCATCAGTCCGTAGCTTACAAACTACTTAAACCTAGGTAAACTAACCTACGGACAAACACATACACCCATGCCCCAGGGAGGACTCGAACCTCCACGGCGAGCAACCGCGCGCTCCGCAGCGAGGTGCTTTAGACCGCTCGGCTACTGCACCGGGGCGATTAATTAATTGGTAAATTAGATACGTCACCCAGTTGGCATTACAAATCCTTGTCCCAATTATACACAACATGTTCCAAAACACCTTCTACGCTTCACCAATCGGCAATCACTTTCTGTCCGGTAGGCGGCATCATTACGGCGACTAACAAAAGGCAACACGTTGGCCATTTTAAGGACACAAGGCGCACACACACTGGCTGTGGCAGTACTAATTACCGTCCTCCTTGCTCTGGAGGACCATGCCTCTCCCATTCACTCATTGACGGTACTGGACATCAATACAACCAAAAACATTAATTTTCCGTAGCACAGCTGGAAGGAAAGGTACACCCTAAATTATTACGCTTCGTTTTGATACAAATTGTACTTAGATCACATATCTGGTGCAGCAGTTGAACAATACGCACGAACGACTGAAAATTTAAACTAAATTTACCCACTACACAGGCGCTCCACGGTAAAGTAGCAATCAAACTTCTGTTTACATTACCACAACAATTAAGTGCCCGCACCAAATCAGCATGCCTCACACGTCAGATGGTTGTACAGAATACAACTTAACTCACCCAGTGTTGCATACACTCGAATGCAGGATAAAAAATAATACGCCAGCCGTGGTGGCCGAGGGGACTGAGGCGCCCCAGTAACGGTCTGCACGGCCACTAAGGTCGGGTATGGATGTCTGCGTCGTCTTTAGTATATGGTAGTTCATAAGTAGTTTGTAAGTTTAGGGACTGATGACCCCGTAGTTAAGTCCCATAAGCTATACAAACATTTTAAACAAATAATACAAATGTCTCTTCTGCGCGACACAATGTCGGTGCGTTCTTTGACGCAGTAAAACAGTGTAAAACAGATACAAAATACACAACTGTAAACGCAACTTCTATGCGACACGTTCTCGGCGCATTCGTTAATGCCATAACACAATCGAAAAAAAAGCACATACAAAATTGTAAATGCGCCTTCTATGCGACACGTTGTTGGCGCGTTCTTTAACGCCGAAACACAGTGGAAAATAGATACAATATACACAATTGTAAATGCATCTTCCATGTGACCATTGTCAGTGCGTTCTTTAGCCGAAAAAAAGTGGAAGACACACACATGGAACCCGTAACATATAAAACACACACAAGAAAAATAAGTAAACACGGAATCCTTCTTTAATAGGAATTCCGTTACATAGTCTAACTTTTTCCGTCTGACGTGTTCCGTCTCCTGATCATTGTCATACCGTGACTAGGGAGGAAACTAGTAAGTACATCATTGTTTTGGCGTCGAGGGTGCGGAGAGTACGTCGGGATTTTTGTTATGTTACGCACTTTGACACCCTGTGGCGGCGTGTTCGGCCATTCCCAGTGAACACACTTCGAATTTTCCTCGCGCGGTTCTTTATTATCGGCGTGCCAGTTATTGCCGTTACCCCACATGCACTTTTTCTTTCCGCAGAAGTCACTTTTGTACCCGCTCTCATTTTGATTTGGCCATTGCTCGTTTTGCTGGGTTCACGGGCCGTTTCCCGAGGACTGCCGATCAGAACCATTATTTTGCTCCTTCTCCGGTGTCTGATTTTGATTATTATTACTCCCCTTTCCCTGTTTGACAGAAAAGTTATTTTGCGGGGGGTCATAATCAAAATCTAGATCTTCTAGGAAGGCTTGAAACTGCTCCACATCACTTTGCGTCTCCCTGCTAAGAGAGCGTTGCGTAGACGTCGCGGTAGCACACACAAATAAATTCTAATGAATGCAGGTACTGGACAGAGGTTGGTTAAATAATAGTTTTTATTTAAAATGTCCTGAAAAAACTCGGCCGGGCTGGCAAAGTTCGACTGTCCGAAGGGCGGCATCATTTGTATGATGCTGCGCACGCCGTCTTGCTGGTTATTTGACCAGTATGAGGCTAAAAAGTATTGTCAGAAGCTCTCACAACTTTCGCCATACCGCGGGAATAACCTCATTCACATCGCGGGTTCGCCTTCCAGGTGTCCGCGCATGTACTGATTTTATGCCTTTCGGGCCAGTTCAGCAGAAGCGAGAAGTCAAATTGGTCTTCCCACACCTGCAGATGTATCCCACCAAACACGTTCCAGAATACTTCAAATTTCCATCCAATCAGAAACTGGTTGTAATCGAAGACCGGTGCTGGGTCCCAATTATATCGTGCAGCCCTGTTTTGAGCATGGCTTGAGCTTGCCCGGTCAGGCACACTTTCGACTTCAAAAGTAGAATCGGAATCACGAGCCGGCCGCGGTAGCCGAGGGGACTGAGGCGCACCAGTCACGGTCTGCACGGCCACTACGGTCGGGGGTTCGAATCCCCCCTCGGCCACGGATGTTTGTGCCGTCTTTAGTATAAGCTAGTTCATAAGTAACTTCCTGGCAGATTAAAATTGTGTGCCGGAATCGGGACTCGAACCTGGGACCTTTGCCCTTCGCGGGCAAGCGCACTGCCGACTGTGCTATCCCGACACGACTCAGGATGCCGCCTCAAAACTTTACTTCCGCCAGTACCTCACCCCTACTTTCCAAACTTCACAGAAGCTCTCCTGCGAACCATGCAAGACTAGCACTCCTGGAAGAAAGGATATGGTGGAGACATGGCTTAACGAAAGGCAAAGGTCCCAGGTTTGAGTCCCGGTTGCGGCACACAATTTTAATCTGCCAGGAAGTTTCATATCAGCGCACACTCCGCCGCAGAGTGAAAGTTTTATTCTGGTAACATTCCTTAGGCTGTGGCAAGCGAAAGGCAAAGGTCCCAGGTTCGAGTCCCGGTTCCGGCACACAATTTTAATCTGCCAGGAAGTTTCATATCAGCGCACACTCCGCTGCAGAGTGAAAGTTTCATTCTGGAAACATCCCTTAGGCTGTGGCTAAGCCATGTCTCCACCATATCCTTTCTTCCAGGAGTGCTAGTCTTGCATGGTTCGCAGGAGAGCTTCTCTGAAGTTTGGCAAGTAAAGTACTGGCGCAAGTAAAGTTGTGAGGCGGCATCGTGAGTCGTGTCGGGATAGCACAGTCGGCAGTGCGCTTGCCCGTGTAAGGCAAAGGTCCCAAGTTCGAGTCCCGGTTCCGGCACACAATTTTTATCTGCCAGGAAGTTTCATATCAGCGCACAATCCGCTGCAGAATGAAAGTTTCATTCTAGTTCATAAGTACTTTGTAAGTTTAGGGACTGATGACCCCGTAGTTAAGTCCCGTAAGTTATACAAACATTTGAACATTTTTTTTCTTCGGAATCACGCCCCGCGATCCCGTTTCTGCTGCTAGAAATGCTGCGTGCCGCATGGCTGTTATTGCACGCGGGTACCTCTTGCTGCCGAGCCACACGGACAGGTGGTTCATCAGTGTGGTCACAAGTCTCGTTTAAGGGCTGCACGGGGTTTAATTTGACCCGTGCAATCCGTTGTAGGACACAGCGGTCTGCACACTAGTAACTGCAGGAGTCACATCAACACGGCCAGAAATCGCACCAATAGTGGTTTGAACCGTATCTATGTGTTTTCGACGTGTTCAAGCATAGTTTTCACCTGCGAGAGCATGTCGTCGACATGCGAATCAACGGTTTCGATATGTTTTTTGACTGTTCTTTTATTTCGCGAAATTGATCCCTAGTGCTCTGGTCCATTTTAGCTATTCGTTCATCACTCTTTTTTGACTGTCCTATTTGTTCAGAATTCCGTACGGTCATTTGTTTGAGAAGGGCGGTGAGCGCGTCGAGTAACGTGGCTACTGGCGGACAAGGGCTGCCTACTGGAAATCCGCATAATCCATAATACAACAGGGGCCCGGTTCAAGGCGGCTTCCGGCGGGCTGCTCGCTTCTAACCGACCCATCACCAACGCTTTGTACGCGGTTTTCAAAGGAAAGATTATTTTCTGTTTGAGAAACATCTCCCGTGTCGGCAGCGTCATTAACGGCAACATGCTGATTTTCTGTAGCAACTAAATCCTGCCACGTATCATATTTTTCCTTCTCCGGGTCCGTTAAGAATGGTTTGCCTACGTGTTTCAATTGCTAAAACTGAAACGCTATCCATGTTTCAGATCACGATAAATATTCACATGCACGTTAAAATACAATGAAATTCGAAAGCACATGTTCCTGGCGACCCACATGGTCAGAACATTTGGAGCCTCTGTAAGAGTTTCACATGCAACACAGTCGTAATTGCACTTATATCTCCCAAATATGCACATAGGAAAATGATCTCTAGGGAAACTGGCCTCAGTATTCCAGGCCGAAATCACTACCATCAGAGCGTGCGTGGAGGAGAATTTGCGTAGGTGCTACAAAGACCGTAACATCTACATCTATTCAGACAGCCAGGCAGCCCTGAGATCACTGGCAGCTCCAGCAACAAGGTCTAAAATTGTTGCAACGAACATGCCGACAGATTAGCCAGGATGGGGGCAGAGAATCCATTTATTGGACCGGAAACTGTCCTGACAATCACCAAGGCAATGATCAAATTGGAGCTACGTAACTGTCTCAGAAGACTGCACGTAGAATATTGGACCAAAGTCTATCAACAATAACATGGCAAGGTAATGATGCCAAAGGCATGTTTTAAAAGAAGCTCTGCAATCCTGGGCCTGAACTGGAGAGAGATTAGACTCATGGTTGAAATGTTGACAGGCCATGGGAATTTCAAAAACACCTACATACAATGGGAATAACAGAAGAGGGCCCTAAACGTAGGATCTGTGATGACGGTGATGAACGTGCATCACATCTAATCTTCGAATGCACTGCATTGGAGAGTAAAAGGCACAGAACATTTGGGACAACCAGACCCGAAGAAATTGTAAAGGGACTCCTTGCACTGTTCAAAGGCATTAGTTGGCTTTACTAGATATACAGCGAGCGATACCGCACAATAAACTTAGTTTCGGTGCGGGCAGTGGCGGGTTGGACCAAGACTGTTTTGGCTTCCCTGAGAAAATCAAATCAAATCAACGGCAATGTGCTGATTTTCTGTGGCAACTGACTCTAGGTCTTGCCACGTATCATATTTTTCCTTCTCCTGTCCGTTAAGAGTGGTTTTCCTACGTGTTTCAATTGCTAAAACTGAAACGCTATCCATTTTTCGGATCACGATAAATATTCACACGCACTTTAAAATACTCACCATGAAATTCCAAAGCACAAGTTCCTGGCAACCCACATGATCAGAACATGTGGAGCCTCTGTAAGAGCTTCACATGCAACACAGTCGTAATTGCACTTATTTCCCCAAAATATGCACATAGGAAAATGATCACTACTGCAATAGAAAGCAAATGCACTGGCACTACGAGCTTATAACACAATGGAAGTACACTAGCGCTTGCGATTTCTACTCCTTAACACGCACACAGTCACATTCAAAGGACGGGAGAGCATTTAGAGAGAAGCAAAAATTAAAAATAAAATCAGGAGATGCCAGAAGAACGAATACTTGCAGAAAATGAAAGTTAAAAAGCTCACTGCTGGTCTAAATTACTTTATGTGTGGCCACAATATATGTGCAACTACTAACTTCTCAAGGGAGCAGCCAACATTTTAACAAACACAAAATCAAAGTTAAAAATAAATGAGTAGATAATTAAACATGGGATGGGGAGCATGAAATAATAAAGCAGAGTTTTGACACTTAAAAATCATAATCTATTCAGTAAATTAACAAGCAAATAAATGTGGGGAGACCAAATTAAGCACACACCTTGTACAAAAGTGGATTAAATCATATAATTACTGCCTATATTAAAAGTGTTTCTCCCCTTAATGAATATGGAGGTAACGTGGGAGAAAATTTTCAAACACACAATGGGTAGCTGAAAGCTACCACAGTCAGCATTCACAGACAGGCGCATAAAGCTAGGCAGTACATTACAAGTTGGAACCCATGAAAGCAGCAGCGATACAAAGCCTCAGTGGCATCTTAATGAGATGATGGGTGTCTTTATCACAAATTTTAAATTATACTGTGCACTAAATTAACTCATGTGGGTGAAGGCAGCAGCTCACTGCTTCTTAAGTACCACATGGTGTGCGACCATGGAGAATTACATAGCATTTACAAAGAGAAATTAATTTAGAATAAGCAAGTAAAGCACATTTGAGATTTTGTATAGAAGAAAGCTAGTATTAATAAAACCATGGTTGAAGGCCAAAGTAGTGACCGTTATGAAAGCACATGGTGTAATTGCTCATACAAGACAGGAAAGACGGAATCAAATCTGATAAATATTTAGCATACTCGCAGATACAGAAACACTGTGAAAACCATCATCACTGGAATGAAAATGCAAATAATAAATTTACACTGTATTTACTCGAGTTCTGTAATTAAGAAGCATTTCGCCTCGGATAGCGAAAGAAATTACTCAAGAGGACTATCACTGAAAAACCAACACTGCCTGATCATAAAGAAATCAAAGCCCTAACAGCATGCCTTCCCCTGTGCATGATTCGGTGGAGTACTTACTTCCACAGTCGTCAGAGCCAGAATGAAGAGTGAAGGCCTTGGAAATACCTCCCCCGCCATACACCGGATGTAGACGCAGAATCTGTTCAGAGACTAGTGTTTGCCAACCCTTGCTACCTAGCCAAGACATTTCCCTATTCAACCGCTCCCAGAGAGGTCTCCTGTCACCACTTTTGTCCATGGTTAGGTTGGTACGACACTAAGAACACGGCCAACTCTCCACCTTGCCAAGTAAGCTTGTCTCTGGCCACCCAGCAGACGCCAGCGCAGACGACAAACGAAGCCATGCGTTCTTAACTACAGAAAAACGAGGCGTAAATCGGTAGGCGACGTCTGTAAGCCACTGCGCGGCAATCAGTCAATATTAAGAGCACACATTCAAATTCACATGAACATACAAGTTCAATCACATGGGTGGGAACACATATAAATGGAGGGGGGGGGGCAAACATATATAAACATGGGGCATTGATCATTAATAAAAGAATAAAATAATTAACCACAAATAGATAGCATTAATGTTGCAGAAACACTTTAGGTTAATGAATCAATCAAAATGGAACACGACAACACATTCATTGGACGTGTTTCAATAGTAACCTGATGGTGGCGTAACATCCGAAAACTAGTTTGTACTAAATAATAAATATTGTGGAATATTGCAACATTGTCGTGTTTTTTATTAGTGATCATGCATCAAATATTTTACCAAGAATCGAAACATTCTATCAACGAAACTAGGTGTTTATGAAATTTCACTCTTTACTATTCATACGAGAATACGTAAAGCACAGAAGTTCCTCGAATTTCTACTCTCTATACGGTAATAAAAAAGTACTGTACAGCAGAAAGTTTAAGATGTGTGTGGTGCTTTAATTCATACCAGCAGTTTCAGTCTTCAGCAACCATAAACTGTTTTTATTGTTGTGACAAAAAGTACGTCAACTTCGAAGTCAAATCAGTTTATAATTTCGTAAATATAGAACAGAACACAATCTTTCCAGATTTCTTATGTAAATAAATCATTGTACTTGAAAGGCAGAGTTTGTTATTGTTTTGAGCAACAAATTGCCGGCCGCGGTGGCCGAGCGGTTTATGGTGTGCCAGTCACGGTCTGAACGGGCGCTGCGGTCGGTGGTTCGAATCCCTCGTCGGGCATGAATGTTCGTGCCGTCTTTAGTATAAGTTAGTTCATAGGTAGTTTGTAAGTTTAGGGACTGATGACCCCGTAGTTAAGTCCCATAAGCTCTACAAACATATGAACATAAATGAGCAACAAATTATAGTTTTCATTGACGATAAGTGAAAATGTTTATATGTTCAGACACTACCAACCTTTTTTTCTAAGAACAACGATTATACAGCCTAGGATTTTCATATTTATAGATGAAAACACTAATGGAGTAGCTGTTGCTTTAAGTTGTGTATGCTGCTCTGTCCCAGTAAATAGGAATTCTGAAGACGAAATAAGGAACACGTAGGAAATGGCTGGAATTATAACGGTTGCTGCGTTTTCGTAAATTTGTGCCGCTCAAACAACGCTGTAGTTTTTCATCAAGTATCTGGTTACTAAATGTCTAGACTAGTACAATAACTCTCATTTATATAATTAATCGACAACCAAAAATGAAAAATTTCTATCTTATTTTTAGATCATATAAATACACTAAATATGGCGAATAAATAGTTACTAACTCACCGTCTTCTTAATATTACCAAAGAGATTTTCAAGAACTTATAAACAATACACAAGCTAATCTGTTAGTCGTCGTTTAAAGATTTACCAAAATTTCTCAGAAATCTTTACACCGACTATGAAGTCACGTGGCATCATTTCATGTGTATCGCTTTTAGTATTGTTGCTGCCTTCCTTAAACTATACACAACTACGCCTGCGAATGGCGAAAAGTCTAGCCAATGTCGTCTGAGTGATTTAAGTGTGATAGCGATGTAGAACATTGTGTGAAGGATGACAAATACGCTAGCAGGTTAACTGATCATAAGTCGCTTCGCACCGATATCATTCATCATCCTTCTAATGTCGTTCAATGAGGTGATCAATAAAATTCCTTTTTTGTTTAATCAGTGAGAACCCCCTTCAGTAACATTTAATGATATTACTGTTTCCAGGAGTGGTTTCGCTTTTCATATTAAACCAAAAATGATGTATATAGGAACATTGTGAGTCACGTGAAACACGCTCTTTTAGTTAGTGAGAGGTTACACATTTCTATACACATGCTATAACTTCGAGGGGCACTTACTGGAACCTATTACCTTTTATAGCTGCATTCCAGAGCTCTTGAGAAGACAATTACGGTGACATACGTTAGCTTTTGTTAATGTTGATGTTGAAACCTGTCGTAAAAGTTCGAGAAATGTCCTGAAATTTGAGGGCACGCTGGCCGGAATTGCCGTTTACAGTGTAAACAATAACAAGCTGGCGTCCCAGACCAAAATGCGTAATTGTACACCTTAAAGTTGGCCTGCGCAGTAACGCAAAAGGATGTGGGTTCACGAACGAATGTTGTATTTGGACGTATAGCTTACGCTAGGATCTACCGTATCACAAATGGCCTTACGAAACCTACTTCGCATTTATCTTTCCGGATGTATGTGAACTGTAACAGAGAAATCACCTGTTCATTCTTGGAAAATAATTACTGGATATCTAAATTATAGAAAGAATAATGGACCTATTTTTTCCTGTACGTGGCTGTGAGTTTGTAAGAGGTACAATCATACTGTCGGGCAACTGTCTCAACCTATACTCCTCTAAATTATACCATATGGGACACATTCATTTAATTAAACATTCAATTAAAAATAATTTGGAGGCAATTTGTACTCCGCATAATAAATGTTTCTCTTAACGAAACGTCGTTCCATGCCGAACGTAAGTGCGTAATGATAGCGTTACCAGCTACGTGCAATTCACACTGTCGAGTTATCTGACATTGTGATGAAATTTTGTACATACGTAATTGTAATAAACAATTTACTAATAATGTTTTAGTAACCACCCAAAGCACATATGATTACGTTTACATTAGAGAAACACCACTTTATCTTTTATTTCAACATGTGCTCAAAATATTGACCATATATTTTCAGTCGCCGTTCAAAAGAACATGCAAAAGCGATTCTAAGATACATATCATCTAGCGTAGTTGGGTCTTCGTCATAGATTGCAACTTTGAATGCACCTCCCCCCCCACCCCGACGAAAGAAATCAAGGGGGATCGGATCTCAGGACCTCGCAGCCATTTTACAATAGAATTTCATCCTATCAATCGTCGAGGATATTTTTCCTTTTTGCTCCAGTATTTGTAGTGCAACATGGGGTGAGCGAACTGGACATCCGTGGAGTTGCAGCCACATACACTTCCGAATATCCAGTGGTATCTCATCTGGAAGAACTCTCAAAATGTTCGTAAGGAAGTGTGCGTACGAATGTACATTTATCAAGCCTGGGATGAAGTATGGTCCGACAGTACAATTGCCTATTATTCCGCACCATACGTTTACGCTCACTGCCGTTGATGTTGCACCTGACGAAGCCAATGTGGATTTTCTGCTGCCCAGTAGTGCATGTTATGGAATTTTTTTTCTTTTTTTTTTACCATGGCTACTAAACATTGATTCAGTGGTAAAGAGCATACGTTGGATAAACGTAGTGTCTCTCTGCTGCTGAAAGGAAAACCGACAAAATTCTGTACACCTTTGGAAATCATGGTTGCAGAGTTGATGTAGTGACAAATGATTGGGGTGGAATTTGTGTCGAACAAACTCGTCTAGCTGAGTCCACATTGCTCGGCAATATGTCTGGTACCACCGTGCGGATTATTTAGTGTCGTAACCAGGACAGCTTCTTCGTGTGCTCTGTCGGTTGCAAGCGCTTTTTTTTTTTTTTTTTTTTTTTTTTTTTTTTTTTTTTTTTTTGAGATTCAAGCAACCTGCCCGCACTAGCATCTTCATGATTCGTTTAATAGTCTGGCGCGTCGGACAATGGCGATCCGGATAGATAATCCTATACCGTTGTATTGTTTTACACGGTATTTCTTTTACATTTACGATATGAAAGTGGTATATCCAAATTCTCGTCATTAGTGAAGACGTCTGCACGCAGTGGATGTTTAAGTGTAAATGAGTGCAGTGCAGACATGTCGGCAGTCAAATGTGCTGACATTCTGACGACACGTAACACGCGAGTCCTACCTGGCGGTGTTCCCCCCGCCAATTGCGACCGTTGGTTCCCTAAGTTCTAAGACATTTCTCGAATGTTTTACGACACTTTTCAACATTAACCTACGTTATATCACTGTAATCCTCTTCTGAGGAGCTATCGAATGTAGTTATATGAAGTAAGAGGTTCCATTAAAGAAAAAAAATGAACTCACCGTTAAGAGAACAAAAATATATTTACCTCTCTACGCTCTAGCATGTACCAAAAACTGCGTTTCGATAAGTTTGGCCGTTATTCTTACGTGACTCACTCTTTATATTAGACGATAAGAACAAATTTCATTCTTAAGTTACAGTACAGAAAAGTTATACTGTAGAGAATTTCTGTCCAAATGAGGGTCTAGTTAAATTGCCACCACTGCTATGTGTGACATCTTTGGATTCAAGATGGCGGCACCCAGCATGGCGTCTCTTACAAGCAGGTGGTTATACAACATGTGTATTTTATATTTTGACTTGCTGAAAACCCGGCGTTGCCCGGGATGTTAAATATCTGCCAGGCTGCAAGTGAAACTGCAGTAGGTGTAGATGGAAAGCACATAATATAAAAATCAGGTTCCACGCTTCCGATTCTGACTTTCCGGATGTACACCAATTTCAAACCAAAGTTTTATTGATACCACTTATTCTCCGACTTCTTTTAAAATTATAAAGTAAATAATTTTATCATTTCAGTGTACTTGAATTCCCTTGTAACTCTATGCAAGTAAACTGCTTTCGCTTCCAGCCGGATGGAGCAATTTTCCATGAACGTTACTGTTTACGTGCTCATATCTAATGAACTACGTGTCGGAATGTGATACAATTTAGAAGCTACATTCAACTATATATGTGTATACTGTCTGTAAAATGTCCTGTCGCTACAATTTGTAGTGTTCAAATTATAAATTGTAACGTCATACCGAGAGCCGTAGTTTTACTCCATAAACAGCGGAAAAGTAGTAAGCGAGAAACTTTTTTCCTTTCATCATTTTCTATGGTTGCCAGCGAGAAAAGTTTAATAAAGTTTTGAAATTATGTTTAAAGTTGGTTGTAAGTCGCTAAGTACTGTCGGAACAAAAGTATATTTTCGTTTATCATGTTTTACTCAATAAGGAGCAGCAGTCTCGATTCTTCCTTCTTCCTGCTCAAGCATTCATAGATTTCAGACGCAACAGTGTGTTGCTCTGAGTTTAACTTATTTAAATTGTAATTTCTTTTGGAGCCCAGAATGACTGTTGTACGCTATTGTAAGTGTGTACCTTGAGTCGTTTTCAGAATACAAGACAGGTATTTTTATTTAAAAAGAAACTGCATTTTTCGTTATATTTTTATTTAAAAAAACCATTTCATTATTCCTAACTGTACAATATATATTAACAATGTGTGATTTTTCTTACATATTGCCACCAGCCGCCATTTTCTTTGCAGTGTACGAATTAAATGTTGGCTGGATGCAGAATTTCCGCAATAAATGTCCCTGAGATATACGCAAGTCGTTAAGTACTGGCATTCTCATACAGTGTATCTCGAAAGTCTCGCCGCATTATATGGCATTTTTTGCGATTTCTATTGGTTATGACGTCATATCTTTTGAACCATGGGCCGTATGTGTTTCTTAACCATGCAGCAATTGTTACCTCACGTTAAGGAATGTGTGTACCAAATTTGGTTAAATCGGTCCAATGGTTTAGGAGAAAATGAGCAGCATTCTCGCAAAATGCAGCAGTTTTTCGCGCATCTCATTGTTTATGATGTCATCTCGTGAACTATATATCGTATGTGATTCTTACACTTACTGCGACCATCCTTATGGATTGAAGCTTATGTGTACAAAATTTCATAAAGATTGGAACAAAACTGTAGATTTGAATGCAACACGTACAAACATATGGACACTCTGCTTTATATATTAGACTAAGTATAATGTTGCGATTTCTGTTGAACCTCCTTTTATAAACAACGCAAGATGACCACATTGTAGGATTTGTACGACCTGATGATGACTGTTCAGCACATTGAAACTGGTCGTCAGTAAATATTTAATCATATTGCGATCTTGGCGTTTTCCTTTTAAAGATTATAAACCTATGGCAGATCGCCTCCATTCTGCCATGCCCGATAAAGTCAAGAGATAAAATGTAAAAAGTTAAAACTTTCTTGTTATATCCATTCAAAATTTCGTGCTTGTGTGTATCACGGAATTCCTAAAGAGTTTGACCGGTTTTAATTAACGTGTGTGTGTGTGTGTGTGTGTGGGTGCTTTACATTCACATTTGTGGCCATTAGTTGACGCTAAAAAACTGAACAAATTGCAACTGGTGATTTAGTGTGGACGTCGCTACTTCGGATTAGGTCGTATATTATGCGCTGCCATTCCGTTTATCCAAGTGCGATAAAATGTTGAAGATCTCTGGCACCATAAATTTTCATATAGTGCATGGCGAAGGGTACTTTACTTACATACTCCGACACATGCCTACAGTATCATTCCGATCTTGAAGAAATTTTAAACACTTCACTGTCACCACAAAAGGAACATCACAGTCTACATGATGTTTAATGTGACTTTGAGCAAACTTCGTTTCACCAATTACGATGAAAGTTAGCATATGATCGTTTGTTGTCTTGGAGAAGGGTTTATATGTATATATCGCTCATTAAATACAACAACGTCATATCTCAGAAATCGTTATTTTTTACTTATACACAGAGGTCTATGTATTTTAGTCTGCTCTTATAACTGTAAGAGCGTCACATCTGGGCTTCCATTATTTTCTCGCTAAGGTGCAGGAGTGTCGTTACTGCATTATGCCAGTTCAGCTACGTCATGCAACGCAATACTGCATTATCTCAGATGAGTTTGTGACACTGCACGAGAAGGTTGCAGCTTGTTAATTGAAGTATGTCATATTTTGTGTTGAGACGGATGTTTGAAGAAGTAAATATAGTGCTTTATACATGAATAATGTATTATTTAAACTTGAGACTGTATTGTATTGAATATATTAATCCAACTCCTCCATCCCATGTCAATGTTATTTCAAGATATGACGTAATTTCATTGAAGGATCCGTCCTTGACGTGTACTGTGTCAGATTATGACGTTATTGAGAGTTAACCATTTTGTCAATGCTGATGTCCAGTCTTGCATTAAGTGGAATTGTGTCACTCTTGATGCAAGAGTTGATTCAAAATTAGAAAATGCATTGTTTTATTTGCAATTATGTCAGTCTTGCAGGAACGTATTTTTATATTCCTTGTTTAAGACGATACTAGGCCTATATCTCATACTGCGTTTCCCAACTAATTTCTTTCAGTAGATCGCCATGACTTCTATAAGAGGATTGTTGGTTTCGTTAGCCGTAGCTGGAAACGAGCAGGCTGCCGATGATACGTCAGATGGCACAAATCAATCAGACCAGCAAGGAGATACTGTAAAAAAGTCTCCGGATGTGGAAACACAAACAGAAAATCAGAGTCTGCAAGGTAGTGTTAAGAAATACGTTATACATTAATGACCGCTCAATTCGAACAGTTCAGAACAAATGAAGCAAGGTATTTGGTGCAGTAATTGAACCGGATCTTAGGGGAAAACACGGGATGCACAGACATCTTGATCCAGCTATACGTGAAGGAGTTCCGAAACATTGACTCGATTCCAAAAATAAAGAACCATTATATTCGTGTAAATACAACAAGGCAGTATGTAGATGGGAGTAAATCACTTGCACAACTATCACAAAGCTACCTGTGAGGATAATAAGGAACCATTTGCAACCTATGCAATAATTCACCAAATCAAGAGTACAAAATTATTAGTTTTTTACACCCAAAAAGTATAGGTGTATAACGTGTGTTGACTACGAAAATGCAAATGAGGGAGATAAGGAACTCTTAAAAATAAATTATGAGCAACATTTGTAAGAAAAACATGTAGAACTGAAATAATGTATGACAAATAAAACGTTGACGGTATTTTGACAGTTTATAATCTATAATGCAAATACCTAAAGGAAATGCGTGTATTTTCTATTACAAATCAAAGCTGATTGTTTTTAACTTTACAATTTATGACCTGCAAAAGAAATCTTGCGAATGTTTAGTATGGGATGAATCCCATGGGCACCAAAGGGTTAACGAGTTGGGAACGTGTTTATATTTGTATTTGAAGAAGAAAGCTACTGCAAACGATACAGAAGTGATTTTTTACTCATATAACCGTGCTGGCCAACCAAAAATAAATTCATTTTATATATAGGTATTAACTAGATCACTCACGTATATCTGATTAAGGGCCATACACAAAATGAAGGCGACTCAGCCCATTCTATAACTGAAAGACAAGTAAAGGTCCAACTAAAGTGTAGACCAATATACACCAAAGACGGGTTATTTTTGCCATTAGAGGTGCTAACAATAACATGGCGAACCCTTCCACGTTAATGAACTATGCTTTGAGGACTTCTACGATCTGAAACAACTTGCTTCAACAATTGGTCCTATTTGCATGCTGTCTTCTGAAAAATGATCATATGTAAAAGTACTGAAAGTGCGAAAAGAATCTCCGTGTTCTGTTTCATACAAAACGTCTTTCAAACACGACTTTGAAAAGATAACTGCAATTAAAAGGAAGAAACTTGCTGATCAGTTGACTTTAACACCTGCATTTCGTTCAAAATCAGGAATATCTTTGAGGAAGAGGGATGACCTTTTATTTTTATTTTATTTATTTGTTTTTTTCTGTTCCATAGGACCCACTTGAGGAGTAAGACTCCATGGTCATGGAACAAGTCAATACATTGTTACACAAGAATGGTAATAGAAAAAATTTAAGTAGTCCTTTGCACACGACAATCTTAAGACAAAGTGAAAAGAATCAATAAAGAAAAAATGAATTAGCTTAATTGTTTAAATTTTCTAGGAGTTCCTCGACAGAATAAAAGGAGTGAGCCACGAGGTAACTCTTCAGTTTAGATTTGAAAGCATGTGGATTAGTGCTAAGATTCTTAAGTTCTTGTGGCAGCTTATTGAAAATGGATGCCGCAGAATACTGCACCCCTTTCTGCACAAGTGTTAAGGTGGTGTGGTGCAAATGTACATTAGACATCTGTCTAGTATCCACCGAGTGAAAGCTACTAACTCGTGGGAATAAGCAACCGACATTAAAGAAAAAACGTATTGTGACGCCAGAGTCAAAATTCCCAGACTACTGAAAAGGGGTCGACATGACGTTCGCGAACTTACACCAGATATTGCTCGAACCGTCCGTTTTTGAGCCAGAAATATCCTTTTTGCATCAGGCGACTTACCCCAAAAAACAATGCCGTACGTCATAAGTGAGTGAAAGTAAGCAAAATATACTACTTTTCGTGTTGAAAAATCACTTATCTCAGATATTGTTCTAATGGTAAATATAGCAGAATTTAGTTTTGGAACAAGATCCTGAACATGGGCTTTCCATGAAAGCTTATTGTCTATATGAACACCTCGAAATTTGAACTGTTCAGTCTCACTTATCACATGCCCATTATGTGTAATCATCATGTCAGATTTCGTCAAATTATGTGTTAGAAATTGTAAAAACTGAGTTTTACTGTGATTTAACATCAACTTGTTTTCTATTAGCCATGAACTTATCTCTTGAACTGCATTATTTGATACTGTGTCAATATTACGAGCAACATCCTTCACTACCAAACTGGTATCATCAGCAAACAAAAATATTTTACAATCACCTGTTATACTCGAAGGCATATCATTTATATAAATAAGAAACATCAATGGTCCCAAAACAGACCCCTGGGGCACCCCATACTTAATTGTGCCCCATTGGGATTGCACGTCATAGCCATTTTCTACACTGCGGAGAATTACCTTCTGTTGTCTATTATTAAAGTAAGAGGTGAACCAGTTGTGGGCTACTCCCCGTATTCCATAATGTTCCAACTTCTGCAACAATATTTTGTGATCAACACAATCAAACGCTTTTGTTAAATCAAAGAAGACGCCTAATGTCCGTAGTCTCTTATTTAACCCATCAAGTGCCTCACAGAGAAACGAAAATATAGCGTTTTCAGTCGTTAAACCACTTCTAAAACCAAACTGTACGGTTGACAGGAAATTATGTGAACTGAAATGATCAATTAATTTGAATATACAGCCTTTTCAATAACTTTGGAAAAAAACCGATGGCATAGAAATAGGTCTATAGTTGTCTACATTATCCCTTTCTCCTTTTTTATAAAGCGGTTTCACTACTGAGTACTTTAATCTGTTAGGAAACTGACCATTCTGAAAGGAAAAATTACAAATATGGCTTAGTACTGGACTAACATATGGAGAACAGTACTTTAGAATTCTGCTAGATACCCCATCATATCCACAAGAGTCCTTAGTCTTTAGTGATTTAATTATTGACTCAATCTCACCTATGGAAGTATCATGAAGGATCATTTCAGGTAACAGCCTTGGAAACGCATTTTCTAAAAACGTTATATGATTACCTGTAGAAACTAGAGTTTTGTTTAGTTCCTCTACTATATTCAGAAAGTGATTATGAATATTGCACATATATCTAACTTGTCAGTAACAGAAACATTCCTACCACGCACTGACGTTATATCTTCTACCTGCTGCTCCTGACCAGACACTTCCTTCACGACTGGCCAGATAGTTTTAATTTTATCCTGAGAGTTTGCTATTCTTTTTGCGTACCACATACTTTTTGCGTTCTTAATGACATTTTTCAGAACCTTACAGTACTGTTTGTAATGAGCTACTGCATCTTCATTCTGACTGCTTCTAACATTTTGATACAACTCCCGCTTAGTTCTACATGATACTCTTATCCCCTTTGTCAGCCACCCTGGCTGTCAGTTACTGAAAGTACCCTGTTTTGAGCGTTCTAGCGGAAAGCAACTTTCAAACAGCATAATAAATGTGTTCAGAAAAGCATTATATTTATCATCTGCATTATCAGTACTATAAACATCCTGCCATTCTTGTTCCTTAATTAGGATTAAAAAGGTCTCAATTGCAACTGGATTAACTTTTCTGAGTAGTTGATATTTATGTTTAACATTTGTTTGAGAACAAATACTTTTTAGAATTAAAAGTTGGGCATCGTGGTCTGATAGGCCATTTACTATTCTGCTGACAGAGTGCCCCTCTAATAATGAAGAATGAACAAAAATATTGTCAATGGTGGAACTGCTATTTCCTTGCACTCTCGTTGGAAAAAATACTGTTTGCATCATGTTATAGGAATTAAATAGATCTAACAGCTGACTTTTCCTTGAGCTATCACCTACACAATTAATGTTGAAATCTCCACACACAATTAAATTTTTATACTTCCTACACAATGAACCCAGAACCAATTCCAGCTTGGGCAGAAACATTTTAAAATCTGAGTCAGGGGATCTGTAAATAACAACTATTACTAGTTTAGTTCCATTAACATTAACAACTCCTGCACAACATTCAAATATCTGTTCTGTGCAGTGTTTAGAAAAATCGATTGACTCCAATGAAAAATCGTTTTTTACATACATGGCCACTCCCCCACACTGCAAGGAACTCCCAGAGTAGAAGGCAGCTAACCTGTATCCTGGCAAAGGAAGTCTCTTAATTGTCACACCACTTGAAAAGTGCTCTGAAATTGCAATAATGACAGAATCAGTATCAATAAGCATTTCATTAACTTTATCTCTGATACCCTGTATATTTGGACGAAAAATAGTAATTCCCTTATTACTTATATTCTTAGACTTTGTCAAAGGTGGTTCATTTCTTAGAGGGACTTTCTTTAAGCAGGAATATCTATCAGCTGTCTTCAGTCTAAAAAAGGTGCAGCCCTAACACCAACTACTACAGGAATTTTTCCATGAGTGAAACCCCCACCCCCTACTACACTGTCACCTATGAGCTTTGCCAACCTCCCCTTCCCAAACCTATTGAGGTGCAGACCGTGCCTAGTAAAATCCGACCTTTGGATAGTCTCAACTGGCACCACTGCAATGTGATCCATGCCCTCCGTCATCAGCGCCTTCTCAAGCCCCATGTTAACACGGCTGACAGCCGTATTAAGACAAGGCCTATCATGACGCTGAAACAGCTGCACGAAATGCACATTCGTGCCACCAGTTTCAGTTGCTATCCTTTCCAGATCACCACCTATATCATATTCCCCGTCCCTATCAAGACTATTCCCGACCCCACCCACTATAACTACCTGATCCACTTTTGAAAAATTCCTACATAAGTCCCCTATGTTACAAGTGACCTGAGCTAACCCTGCACTAGGCTTCACTATGCTGGTGACCTGGTACTCACTCCCAAGTACTTCCTGCAGCTGTTGGCCAACACCTCTGCCATGAGAACTAGCTAGCAGCAGAACCTTCTTCTTCCTAAGAGACTCCTCTACAGATTTCGGCTTACCAAAAGCTGAGGTCTGCTGCGTACTTCCTACATCTACAGCTACAGGAGGTTCATCTCCACTCAACTCTGACAGTTGGTCAAACCTATTTGCAACTTGCAATGTAAAGCTATCTGAATACCTTCTCCTAGCTACCTTCTTGCCAACTGCCAGTTCCCATTCCCCAGCCCCCCTTCCCCTCCTCAACCTACCTAGTTCCTCTTCAGCGTTTTTCAACTGCACCTGAAGGGCGCAGATCAAACGCTCCTGCTCCTCTATCAACTTATTCCTGCTGCAAATCCTACAGTTCCAGGAGAGATCCTCACCACAATGCCCACTGTCTTCCCCACTGCATTCCCCCCCCCCCCCCCCCATGAAAATACTTACTACAAATCCCACACTGCAGCCCACTACGCACAACCCTACGACAGAGCCCACACTTTTCACTCATGGTAAAATTTTACAATAATTTGTTAAGAAAAACTAGACGTCTACGTTATGAAGTTAAGTTTCTACAAAATAAGTAGGAAGTACCTCTTAACTACAGCAATCAACAAACCTCAGTCTCTACAAATCAAGTAACAACAACTAATAGTATCAGAAAAGAGCAAATAACACTACCACAGAAACTTTACACTGTTTCTTGTATAAACAAGTTCAAATTCAGGCGTCACTAATAAAATAACCAAATACTGTGAGAGTACAAGAGTTATCAAATACCGTAACTTAAAGTTTCCCAACCTCAACTACGTTAAAAACAGCAAGTCACCTGTTGAAAAGTACTAAAGTTAATAAACAACTAGCGCGATAACTCCTCCTGAAATCTAAAACTTTAATAATTTAACTACAATACACAAACACTTATTGGAACTTAGCTTTCGGAGACCGCTACGGCTGGAACCACTCGCCACCAGATGTAAACAAAGCGGTAAGACGTCGATGCCGGCGCACACGCGAACACAAATAACACCACTTAAAGCAATTACGGCACAACAAACGCTAAAATAACTGACGATCCTTTATTAGAACACCTCTAGATTGAATATTGTCACGAAATAACAATTAAAATAATTATATTAATCCTAAAATTATATAAAAAATCGAGAGCGATGTGCACAGCAGTCCAGCACTCGTGACGTCACGCCAAAGATGACCTTATGCCTTATGGCATGATTAAACAAAAATTATTTCCCAAAGTTTATTCAACCTTTTATGAAAATTTGTAATGGGTCCTCATATCAAGCCTGAAGAAACCTTTAGAATTTTCTTTAACCGATTGAAACATCAGTGATAGGACATAAGGAAAAGATTTGTTTGAATCATTTACACTTCACTTTTGTTTAGATTTTTGTTTGTTTGTAGTTGACCATTTAATTCAAATTGTTTACTGATATCTGTGAAAATATCATTCTGTCATTATATTTCTGGAATGTCTTTTTAAATTTTTATTGCTATTGGAAAATTCAAGCATAATATACAGTTATTTCCAATATTCATCAGTATTGTGTAACATGTGTGACACAATCAAAAGTGTTTATTTAACAGTATCAAAGTCAAAAATGTCATATTTTGAATTATTTCAGCAAACATTTCACACTTTCATACTGTCAACAACGTCATAATTTGAGTTATGTCAGCCTTTAAATACGATTATAGTGACAAGAGTGCCACAACTGAAAATTTTTGTAAGTAAATAGTTGTAAAATAATATCGTTAGTGTTCAGAATAATTTATAACGATGTGTAATTGAGGATACCGCGTTCTCTTCTCCAGATATATCAACTACATGTTTAAAGATTATTTCTTACTGGCATAAGAAAGATATCAAATCTTCAAATTCATTTCCTGAGAAATCGCGATTTTTGAGATGTGACGTTGTTGTATTTAATGAGCGATATATATAATCCGTACGGTGCATGGCAAACGGTACCTTGCTGTAGCGGAATGACCGCGTGGACCTAGGCGTTATGATATGGCCTGGGCGACAGTTCCCGCCGTGGGTTCGAGTCCTCCCTGGGCCATAAGTGTATCTCGAGTCGTTAATGTAATTTAGTTTAAGTACTTCATTTAAAATTTTCTAGCTGATAGGCCGTGGCCGACAGGTAAAACGTTCCCCTGATGTTTCGTCTTCGGCTGCGGAAGACATCATCGGAGGCGAAGGGGCAACTGTAATGAGGGCTCGAAGGAACATCGCATATATATACGGTGAAGGAGGCGCCACAGTCCATCATGTGACGTCGGTTGAGAAAAAGTCCCTGGTAATGTCAACCATACTGATAGAAGATAATCAATTGTCAACGTGTTGGTGTAACATTGAAGTCCCAATTTTGTGTAATTTAACACCCTCCTCTTTTCTATTAAAATTGTTGTGGTATTTGTAAATTTCAGTGGCTTCTATATAAGTACGAGCATAGTAGTGAGACGTTTTTGGTAAAACACTGGTCTCGTGAAATTTAACTTCCTGATCGCCCTCTTGGTAAAGATGTTCCACTACGCCCGATTTCTGCGTATGTACCAGGCGGCAGTTTATCTTATGTTCACACAGACGAATGTTGATACTTCTTTTCGTAGTGCCGATGAACACCAGGCCACAGCTGCAAAGAATTTTGTACACACCCGGTGTATTCAAATAGTGTCGTGATCTTTTGCAGAGTTAAGTATTCTTAGTTTTCATGGTTCACAAATTTTCCAGTGCGATCTGTACTCTGATTAATAATCGGGAGAAACACATTCCCGTTGGATAGTTCTGGTTCCTTGTTGTTTTTTGTTTTCTCCTTAAGCCGAGGAACTCAGTCTACGCGTCTGGTGGAATAATAATTCTTCTTAAAGGTCTTTCGTAAATGTTCGACCTCATCTTGTAAATAAACCGGTTCACAAAATTCGTGCGCCCTGTCGACCAAGGTTTTAATCACCAATCTTGTTTGTCTATGGTAGTGGTTGGAGTCTTTATGAAGGTAACGATCTGTATGCGTAGCCTTCCTGTAAACCTTGTGACAGAACTTCAGTCTTCTCGCTTGATCACAATCTAGAAAATTAAGCTGACCTTAAAGCTCTCTTTCCATTGTAACATGAAACCTGCGGTTCTTACTGTTGAGATGTGTCAAGAAAGCATCTAATTCCTATCCCTCCAGCCTATTATCTCTGAAGTTTTAAGTGAAATTAATGTTGATCGTGAAAGCCTACATTGTAAGATTAGTTTAGGTAGTTTGTAAGTCTAGGGACGTATGGTGATAATAGTTTGGTCCATAATAGATTGCTATACACTAAAGTTGACATATGTGAGATTGCTTCTAAGGGGGAGTGGTGAATGAACTGTGGAGTCGGGAAGGAGGATAGGAAGTGGATGAAATAAAATGCGGCAGGTGGAGATAAACAGAGAGATAGAGAGATGAATGTTGACAGGGCGGAGAGGAGGGTAGAGGAGATGGATTACAGATGTATAGAATAAATAAATACATGCGCTTCGCTTTGTTTTCACGTAGTGTTCTATACAAATTTTAAGTTTTAGTTTCGAAAAATATTCAAATGTTTGTGGATCTAGGGTTTTCGTCCCCTGGATATACATAAAACTTTTGAGCACGGACATCCACAGCAAAAACTATTCGTTTTTAATAGAAGGTTCTGCTGCAACTGTTCTTCACTTTCTTAAAAAAGAACGACCAGTTTCGTGACGTTTAATCACATCTTCAGGTTGTATACAATTAAAACATTAAACAAAAGGTTCTAAAAAAAAGGCAATCCCCAGGTTCGTAAAAAATGTTTCATGGTTAAAAACATTTAGATTATATTGGTATTTGTTCCATAGATGATGAAATCAACACTTCGTAATGATGTGGAACGTGTCAGGTTAATAAAAGGTGTCTTTGCAAGATATTAAAATATACAAAATATTACATGGTGGAAATTTATACTTTATTGCTTTTTTTATTTTTTAATCCAAACCAACAAGGCTGGAACGAAGCGGCCGAATAGTGACATGAATGGAAGTAAAATGGCGCGGGAGCACGCGATAACAGGCTTAAACTAATATAAACTACCACTAAAGAGTGCACATACATCATGCATGAGGCAGGGCTCGAACCTCCCGCGGGAGCGGTGGTGAAATTCCTAGCACGTAGCCTTAGACCACACGGCAATGTAAGCGCGGCGGTTTAGTTTCGTCAAAATTCAAATGTTCCAACGTTTATGCGACTTACCCCTTAACCGGAATCGTTATTTCCATGAACAAACTTGGAATCGAGGACCCATAGGGACCCTTGAATAAAAAAGCCACATAATTCATATAAAAGGTATAATTAATATCTTAATTCGTAAGGAAGTGTTGAAACAGACTTTATTTCAAATAAAAATCAATTTGTAAATTTTACATTGTGCTATTTTCCTATCCTTAAGTTCTAGGCCTCATATTTGAGAATAATTTTTAGTACCTTACTTCAGCATGCTATATGATTACAAAAAGGATTAAATTAAAAATTCTATATATGCTATAGGCTGGATCATAGCTCCCCTAAACGAAAATAGGGACTCTATGCCATAAATCGGAAAAAAAATAGTGCCACCGAAACATGAAAATGTCCCAAATGTTGCCAATATCATGACCTAGTTGGTGGATGAGTAGAACGATGGAAAAGATTTTTGCCAAAAAAAAAAAAAAAAAAAAAAAAAAAAATTCGTTCCACTTGACAGCTGGCTATCTCCTTACACTGAATCACCACTCCAAGTCATCAGAAGAAATTTGTTGTTGTGTATCATTCTCACTTATGTTCTCTGCATCAAAAGGTTGAAAATCGCTTAAAGATACTGTAACAGAATAATCTTCGTCTAATAATAGTTCACACTTCTTTTTCAGTGACAGGCCGTTGCATTGTGCTGAAACACAACATACATAGAAACACTACAACACGCGTAAACCACGAAAGAATTCCTTATCTGGAATCGTGGATCAAATTGGATCCAGCGCGTGAAACTAAAACCTCATGCGTTTCGATTGTTGGACAGTTTTATTGTCGTTGACGATTTCGGTTAAGGGAGCATACAGGGCCACTCCTGGTGGGGCTCTCTTGGTGTTGATGGGGTTCTGCTCCCTTGACATCAAGGTGAGGCAGCAGGGAGCTTGGTTCGGGGCAAAAAAGGGACAGCAGGTCAAAGTGGAAGAAATTCTCGGAAAACCAGCTGTCACAAAATCCAGCATCGAAAGGAGGGGAATACAGCTGTGGCAAGATGCTGAAGAAATTTGGGGGAGGACGCATTCTCTCCTGCCCGACATCCGAGAAAGATTTAGGATGGCTCATTTCTAGCCGTCCAGAGGAATGTTGCACTTTCTCACCGGTCATAAGCCCTATCCGGCTTATCTGTGCCGGTTCAGGAAACAGGCGACGCGGTGCTGAGGTGGGAACTCCAGATCACATAGTGTACAAGTGTCCTGGATTCGACAGTGTGGCTGCGGATCTCAGAAGGGCTTTGCCCAGTACCAACACGTACGAGCTAATCCGACGTCTGGAAAAATGAAATCTCCAAAAATGTACTACAAGACGTCATAGAAGACATTCAATCCGAACAATGACAACCTTCACCCGGTGTTGACAGTCACATCTACCACGCCGCCGGGGGATAGATTGATCGTCAGAAAGGGCAATATCTACCATCCTCTGGATTCGGGGGCTAGATGTGGCAACATCCGGATTTGTCACTTATACTTTAAGTTAGTTATGTTAACACAAAATCGGGGATAACATTTGTGGGAGGGCTGCAGTGACATCATTTGCCAGCCCAATGCCACAGGGCGCTTACTGGGTTTAGCTTGGCGAGTTGGCCGGCGGAATCACAGGTTTATATCCATGCTGGCCCAACTGTAACGCTGCAGCATCTAGTATACTGGGATAAGTAACTAACTGTAGTTGGTAGATTAATATTTTAAGTAGTTAGCCAGTGGATTGCAGTAGATAACAATACGTCACTAACATCATTGTAAACTACTACGACACATTTAGTCATATGTGATGGGTTATGTTTATTAGATCAGGCATGGCCAAACCAGCTCGCTTAGCCATGTGGTCTAACGCACTGCTTTCCTAGACAGGGAGGCGTACCGGTCCCGGTTCGAATCCGCCAGGCGTATTAGCGAAAGGGGTCGGAGTGCCGGTCAGCCTGGATGTGGTTTTTAGGCGGTTTTCCACATTCCCCTAGGTGAATACCGGGCTAGTCCCCAAGTACCGCCTCAGCTACAAGAATGACAAACATTTCGTAACACTTTACAGTTTTACATATATGTAAAACAATAGGTAGACATTTAGGGTACACATTTCCTCCTGGAGGGACATGGGGTGCCGGCAAAAAGAACATCTGGCCACCCTGTAAATGTTAACACATGCCAAATCCGCGGTAACGCAGTGCCGACCCTGAATGTGCGAGATATATATAGATAGATCAGGCGTGTTTATTATTATGTCTGTTCCAAGGAAACAGACGTTGGCGGTGATCCGCAACAGAGATAAATATATCCATGTATAAGCTTCACGAATCGCGAAATTTCCCGACCTCTGCTGCTCCTGTAAGATGAACAAAGGAGCTGCAACACATGAAAATTTGTGCCGGATCGGGGCTCGAACCCGGGTCTCCCGCTTTTCGCGAGCGGTCGCCTTAACCATTCGGCCACCCGTGCACGCTCCCCGGCACAAATTTTGATGTGTTGCAGCTCGTTTGTCCATCTTACAGGTGTAGCAGACGTCGGGAAATGTCGCGATTTGCGAAGGTTACACATGGATAGATCAAGCATGGCCAACATTTAAGCCCGGCGGGCCTGCCCGCGGCCTACCGACGGAGTAGCCTGTAGCTGACCACCCAGGCCGCGACCGTGTGTCGCTAGTGTTCCACACGCCGCGGGGCGGTGTTTGCCCATGCCTGTATTAGATTATGATAGAGAAATTAGAGAGAAGGTTAACTGCAGCGGTTATCAGTCCCTCTGCTTACAACCTGCTTTAGCTTAAACTGACCTAAGAACGGTGAGCAACCGCGCGCTCCTCAGCAAGGCGCTTTAAGCCCTTTCTAAACGATGAACGAAGTTGAACAAGATAGATAATAGTCTACTGAAGCGCTCCTAGCGTACTAGCCCTGAACTACAGACTCAAGAAAGATCTTATGGCAGTGTGTTTAGACGGTAAACGTAATCGAACAGTAATAACCGAAGTCGAAAGTGAGGTTATAAAAGGCGATTTGTTATGTAGGAAGTCATAGTTTAATACTGGAATTGAGGAAACAACGCTAAATGTTATTGACGGCCAAAGAAAACCTTGCAATCTATGTTTTGGTCAACTAGTGTGGTAAAGTTCTGGGAAGTGACATAACTTTTCAAAACATTCACGTCTATTTTCAAGCGAAAACAATAAACTTATGAACACGTCAAGCAATATTTATAAGAGCGTAAATAGACCTTCTTTACTTTATCTACTACGATTTTCCCACTGACATTGATAATAACGTCATGCACAACTGAGTTTTTGTCTTTCATTTGGACTGACTTTTCATTTAAAATGCTATTTAATGAAAATTGCATCATCAAATTACAATCTTATTCAAATAAACAATTGGCTTCAGTCTTTTCTTTTACGATATTGCAAAACATAAACCATTTTTCGGTTTCAGGTGTACGACCTCGCTTTTCGGTGGACAATAATTGAGATAAATATTTAAGTCGTCATGAAACATTTGCAATTTACCGCTAAACAAAAGTATAATAATAAGCTAAAGATTAATAAGACAAATTTGCGTGAAAACCGTGTAATTGTCGACTACAATATGAAAATCGCGTGACGAAAATAGGTTAACATCCGATGTCAGCAAACGACCGTTCAATCAAAACAATCTTCTCGAGAAAGCTTAACGTGACGCTGACGTTAGGTGACGGTCTGGTGATGGACGGTGTGAACGCCGTCATTAGAAATACATTTTGTAATACATTCTGATCTTAAACTGCCACATGACGTAAAATATACGTAAATACGAAGGAAAATGGCGGACTGACTGGAGAGGTGACTGCAGCTGATGTTCAAATGTTTGTTAAGCTTATGGGACTTAACTACATGGTTATCAGTCCCTAAACTTACAAACTACTTATCAACTACCTTATACTAAAGAAGGCACAAATATCCATGCCCGAGGGAGGATTCGAACCCCCGACCGTAGTGGCCGTGCATACCGTCACTGGAGCGCCTCAGTCTGCTCGGTCACCGCGGCCGGCTGCAGCTGACAGCTACTAGCTCGCGCATGCGCATGAACCCACTAGTACCGAATTTAGAACTGGCCCTATTTCTCTATCGCTATAATGATCGCGCTTCGATACTAGCACGATCATACTGGTGCAGCCGTTCAAACGACTGACGGCCGCCATTAACGCAACTTGTTATCAATCTATTACAAGTTCGTTGATCGTTTAAAATGGGCTTTAGAGCGCTCGGCCACTCCACCGCGGCTCAGTTTGCTCGGATGCGTTATTTGTGTTTCAATTTTGCCGCTGACTGTTTACTCGCTGCACGTGTAACTCGGCAGTATCAGGCGGCACGCGACGCCTGGCTTGCTGCCCGCCGCTCGGATGCCTGAGGTTTACTACTGTACTGTTCTGCTCCGCCAGCACTGGCTGGCGGTCCATTAAGCCGGCGCTTGGCGGCGCACGCGACCGCCCGAGGAGCGGGCGCTCACAATGCAGTCGTCGACGCCGCGTCGCCGGAAGTTTTCATTAGGCCGAGTACAAAGGCGCGCCGCCGTCTTGCGCCATTGTTCCCGCGGCAGTCGCCCGCAACAACAGACAACCGACAACCCGCGACCAACAACCACCAACCGGGCCGGCAGCGGCATTGTGGCGGCCCGCCAGCTAATATTCCGAGCGGTCCGCGGGACGTCGCGAGAGCTGCCCGAGCACGCGAGCCGCCGCCGCTCCAATTAATCACCAGGTGACGATCCGGCGGCGGTTTTAATTAAGCACAGCCTGCTCCAGGGGCTGGGGCACTGCAGTGGCAGACAGCGGCCAGGGTTCCTGAGCACTGTGCGCTCCTCAAACTGCAGTGGCGCATCAGAGAACTCAGTATTATAAGCTACGAACAGAAAACACTGTGTTTCTCGGAAATTTATTTATCCCCTTCCCTCTTCTCTTTCTGAACACTGAGGCGCTCCAGTCACGGTCTGCACGGCCACTACGGTCGGGGGTTCGAATCCCCCCCCCCCCCTCGGGCATAGATATTTGTGCCTTCCTTAGTATAAGGTAGTTCGTAAGTAGTTTGTAAGTTTAGGGACTGATGACCCCGTGGTTAAGTCCCATAAGCTTAACAAACATTTGAACATTTTTCTGAACACTTCCTTATGTCCCAATTATTTTTGATCCGTATTTGCCCTTTATCGAACTGTCTCTCTACTCCCTTTATTTGTCCATCTCTTCGTCCTCTCTCGGTTCAGCCTCTCCTCCTGAGTTCCTCTATAAAACCTCTGTCAACTTCCGTTGTTATCAGAAAAATAATTTCAGTTTCCAAATGGTAAGCCAAGATCGCAAACTAACAATTTATTAAGTGACAACCGGTTTCGGTGCACCGTGTCACCATCATCTGGTCATATATATATATTATAATCTGGTCATCTCGTTAAAAAATTGGGTATGAAGTAAGAAGTGCAACATTGCACTTAGTCACTATATAAAAATACTTAAGTTAAAAAAATGACAGTTTACAAAATACAAAATACAAGATGATCAGATTAGATGATGGTGACGAAACCGGTCGTAACTGAATAAATTGGTAGTTTGCGATCTTGGCTTGTCATTTGGAAACAATAAAACTAATTTATCGCCTCCAGACCAGACGATGTCAGGTAAACAGTGACAGGTACCCTTTGTCATGCATCCAGAAATGCAAAAAGAATTATTTTTTGGGTGAGAGCGGCACCGAAAACCTAATTATGTTTGTCCGCGATAAATTCCCATATTACTCAATGATCTTTTTAAAATATTGCACAGTGTGTGATTAATTGAAAAGATATGATAGTTTTTATCTCGAATAATAACCTCAATATTATTTTTGTAGCAAATTAAATGATTTCAATTTGGTCAGTGTCCAGTAATTGGAGCTAACCTTCGATTTGAGGTACTGGCTAGTGGCAAACTGCTTTGTTGGATAGCGAAAGGTCACAGGTTTGAAATTCGCTATGGCAACGCCTTTTTCTTTCACTTTTATTTTTAACTCTTAGGAGCGACGTGGTATCCTGGGCCGTACCTAAGGGCAGAGGTTGAAATGATCTATCTCTCCCCCACACGAAATTATGTTGTAACGCTTTACAAGTTAGAAAGTTGTAAGTTGTTTTTCCTAAGTGTGAGACTTTTTTTATCAGCTGTTCTGTATGTAACTTCAAAGTCAGGTGCCACCTTTCAATATCCCCCACTTATGTACATTACGTATTTATCAAGCTCCCCACAATTTTACGTTTCCTTGGTACTCTCCTTACTGCTTTTGGTTTTTGTAGGTACTCAGGAAATGAAAATATCGTTGAATGGCATTTGCCGGCAGCCGCTTTCGTTCGGTAGTAGGATCCATAACCTTTGTTCAAAATGACAAGAGCATATGGAACTACACTTTGTAGGCTGCTACATCACGCCTCATACTGGTTATCCATTGGATTAGCAACTCCTCGTTTTTCAAACGAAATCTGTAGAAAGAATAGTTTAATTAAAGTTCATATGCCTAGGCTACTTACCCAATGGTTAATACGCTTTTGTATACTATATAAACAACTGTCATTACATTAAAACACAGTAAATACATCTGTCCTCCGCCTAGCTTTTTGATGCTCGTAACGTAAACATAATTTTAATACTTGGTAAATGCGAAAGTGAAGTATAACGAACGTTTACACACAAATACACAACGACCTACATAGTTACATATCTATTTCTTTATGTGTGATATTCCAACAGTTTTATCACTGCGGTTGCTGCAGTTGTACGCCGAACATACACTGGGCATGATTTACAACTCATAACAGCGCTTACACGTTAGTTTAGATTACAAACAGAAGCGTCTGCACACACTACTGCTTCAAACTGACGTTCTCAAATATGGCGCCCAAAGTTACTAAGTGCTGCCACCCAGAGCGCTGTAGCTTGTCTGTAGCCTCTCTATGTTGTTTATGTACCTCTTTGGATCAAAATAATAAAGACATAAGTAAATGTAACATCCAAACACTATTACAATTTCACATACATGAGATACACATGAAAATGAAATATGTTAAAAGAGTGTCATTATTTATTTTTATGAAGTGTTCAATTGCCTTTCAGATGTGTATGACACTGGCGTAAGGATGTAGGAAACAAATTGATATTATGTGAAAAAAAAGCAAGATTTCACAGTTAATTCTGAGCCATAAGCATGGGGCATATTGTTTTTAGGTCAGAGAGGTGAGCAGATTGATTGTTTATGAGACATAGTGGTGGCTGGTAGGGGGAACGACACTGGTAGTGACATAAGCAGTTCTTGAAGACAAAGCGGGCCACAGAATCACTGAGAGGGCACGCAGTTCGTTGCTGCAGTTGCCCATTCATAGACAGCCAGTTCAGAGTTAGACAGCTGTCAGTGGGTCACTGGGCTACCGCGACCCTTACTTTAAATGCCGCAGCGCAACCCCCGCCAGGAAGGTACTTTCACTAACGTAAACAGCTGAAGGTTAGGTTGGCGGCGCCGCGCTGTCTGCCCCAAGCCCCTACCATGCTGTAGCGGAGAAGCGAGGCAACTGTCCCCGAATTGAAGCGGCTGATCGCCGCCATTTGCAGGGAAGAATCCTAGTACCGGGGTTGTGATTTGAAGTGTATGAGACGCAACAAGAGCAAAATAAAGCACAAAATAAACGAATGTTTGTTTTTAAAAAAGTACTGATTACTGCTGTCTGTTTAAAGAGTATTCTTAAATGAATGAAGTTTCCTAATTTTCGAAATAACGTCTGTATAGACACACGAAATTTAAGAATGTAAGTCTCCTTTCTGATAAGGTGGAGCGACTTTTCAACGAGATATTTGCATAAGTTGATTCCATGAAACTTGTAAAGTAGCAGAGTGTGCGATTATTTTTAAATTCACGAAATTTTCTGTGAGGCCCTGTTTACTTTTCGCCGACTACTCTGTGCGTTTTGCACACTTATCTTTGTACATCACATTTTTGTCTACATTCCTTTCCATATTACATAGAACTTTTCTTTCAAATGCCTCGAATTTGAGTATGAATAATAGTAATAACTCATAAAATTTTAAATACGCATTTCATTCGCACATTACTTTTTAACAGAGATAGTACTTTTCAAAGTGGTTGAGTATGCAACATTCGATCAAGTAATGACCGTTTACGAAGAACAATCACCACCCGTTAAGTGTCTAAAACCAATTATTCGATCTACTTCTGCATCATACTTACATGTGATAAATACCTCTTATACGCCTATTTATTCATTCAGCTCAAATTAGTACTTTTAGTAATTTATATATAAATAAAATATAAGTACTTGACACACAGCAAAGTACGTTTCTCAGTTTTGGAGAAGTATTTGTAAGAGGAAACCTAAACAAAAACAAACGCTCATGATTTATTATTTCTCCATACTGTAGGGTATACAAGTAATGACTGATCTGTGAAACGTAACATTGTTCCCGTCTTCGTATTTGCTTCCGTTCTCACTGTTACAATTAAAAGCAGCACACGAACGAACCACGTTTACGCACGATTGCCCTGTAAATTGCGGCTTCTGTCACGTTCAATGTGGGGACGCGACACTAGCGCCAGCGAGCGGTCTAGTTTTTATTTAGTAAGTCTATGGGCTGCCCAGACGGATTTTCCGTTTCTCTCGCACCAGGCTGTCCAGGGCGGACCCCTGTGGCGTGATTAGATTAGATTAGATTAATACTTGTTCCTTAGATCATGTATACGACATTTCGTAATGATGTGGAACGTGTCAGTTTAGTAAATTATGTCTATACTTGACAATCTATATTTTAAGGAATTTTTTTTTTTTTTTTTTTTTTTTTTTTTTTTTTTTTTTTTTTTTTTTTTTTTTGTGTGGCGGCCTGTGAGGATGTGAGCTTTCGCCAGACAACCGGTCACATCGCCTGGCGTGTGGCTGGTAGAGCCGCATTGTTCTCCTCAGCTGCGCGGGCGTCGCTTTTGTGTGAACACAGCCGGGCTTGTGGTGTTGACCTATAGTTGTCATGTTGCGCCTTCAAGTACATCGTCTTGCGGTGCGGCTGCCAACATCCTGTCTCCCCTCAACCGAGTGATCTACTAGTACAAAATATTCAAATGTTTGTAGAGCTAATGGGACTTAATGACGGGGTCATTAGTCCCTAAACTTACAAACTACTTATGAACTAGCTTATACTAAAGACGCCACAAACATCCATGCCCGAGGGGGGATTCGAACCACCGATCGCAGCGGCCGTGCTGACCGTGACCGGCACGCCGCAGACCGCTCGGCCACCGCAGCCGGCGATCTGCTAGTAGGCCTTGACAGACCAGTATGTTGCTCCGTTCGCACTCCACCAAAATCCATTTCTGGATGAACTTGTCCATTACTGCACGTGTATCTGTCTGAGGAAGGTCCCAAAGCCAGAATGACATCTCTCTACATACATATAGCTACATATAAGAAAACAAATATTAGAATTACAGTACAAATATAAACATTCCATGCTGTCCTATAAACATCTCCCATTGAAAGGGACTCTATTTTTTATATTTCGAAAATGAATGAACAACTTTTTTAATTTTTTTTAAAGATATTAAATTTTTTGCAAAGTTATATTACGAAACAATTTAGCAAACTAGAATTTTAAATGATCTATTTATTTACATCAAATTTAAGATCATGGGGAATTATATAGTTAAATACTTTTGTTAGTGCATGCTTTAGTTTCCCATTAAAATTTTCTTTTTGTTAAATTAACGTGCGTAGAGGTGGTACATGCTGAAAATGATTAGCTACTGATCTTATGATCAGTCCCTACAATTGCGCCAGCAGGAAAGAGTAGGAATCGTGGGTCATTGGAATGCGTACGTGTATAGACTCCCCGACCAGATTCTTATTTTATCCTCCCTGTCCCCCGGCACACTCTTTTATTGTCGGCATTTCAGTCTTTAACTTCCTTCTCATCAGGCCGTTATAAACATAAGAGTTTAACGATGTTCGTCATTCCGAAACTGTAGAGGAACGTTATGGTAAATGTCGTGGAATCCTACCCTGAAAAGAACTGTAATTAGTGCGTTAGAAATGGATTAGTTTCCTAGTGAAAAACTACTTTACCGTCGAGTGCGACATTTAACTCAATTTGTGGGAAACATTAGACGAGCACAGCGAAAACATATCGGGCAGCCTCACATTCATGCGACTGCACGATACATAATGTCAACGCGCATCATGCACGGACATCACAAGAAAATACAAAAAAACGGAGAGTCGTAACCACACACGCATGGCGTAGTTATGCACAATAAAGACCGACAACGCAACATCACTCATGTATAGCCATTCCATTTGGTCTATACACAGTGAATTACACTGGCATAACAAAAACGACAACATCCACAAAATACGAATGAGGGAAATACACATCAATGGCAAAAATCACAATTCCGCATTGACAGAGACAACAAGGGCAGAATCTATACACAAAATTCAAATCCTCCAATGGCATCCGCAGCCAGCAACGCTGACGCAGCCTAAAGATTACAAAATTTTAAAAAACGCACCTACAATACTGACAAATTGACGAACAGAGAACAAAACATGTCAAAGAAAACGGAAAGCTGCTGCCTCATAAAGGACAGTGTAGAAACCAGCGAACGCTCATCAGACCTGTGGTGTACAAAGATACATAACGAAATAACAAAATTCCTGTCAGAATAGAAATGACATAAGGAAACACATTGATATACAAAAACAAGGAAACCTTTAAACAAATCAATTAAGCGCACACAACTTATTCTAAAAACAACAAAACAAACTGTCATATTTGGTTATTGATACCCGTTTGGGTACGGAAAGATTGCGGTACTCTTATTTCAGCAATCTCAATTCCCCTCCTAGTTGGACTCGATTTCCTTTGGTTGCTTCAGGAATTACTACCATCTTGGACAGTCGACCACTTTTGAGCTTGTGGTGGTTGCCAATTATTATTATTTTCATTTTGGAATTGGGGTGCCCCATTGTTCTGCCATTGGGCATTGTTCGGACCCTATTCTTGACTACTATTTTTGTTGGAGTAAATTTTGTCCTCCTGGCGACCATTCCCATGGTTGCGCCAGTTTCCGTTTTTTTATTCCGTTTCTTCCAAGCATTTCCGTCATTTCAACCGCACTTGCGAATTTTTTCTCGCCCACGGTCGCCGTTGTTCTCCCAAGAATTACTATTTTCGCTTTGTGTAGAATCCCCCTCCATGTTCTCGTGAGATCGCCACCGGTGACGGATCTCTATGTATTCTGCTTCTCTATGTGCGGAGATGAATTGGTCTAGTGTACTGTTGCATTTGCCTATCATGCTCCTCTGGTAACGCTCAGGAAGCTTAGTGAAACAGTGATTCTTTATCTCCTTTTCCGAGTATGGTTGATCTAGGACTCTGTTTTCCTTGACTAATGATTCAAGAAACTTGACTGGGTTCTTAAAACCGGCAGACTCCATATCACAACCCACAACAATCTCATCTTTAATTCGTTCTAGTACTTGTGAAGACCAGTATGTTGCAAGGAACATCTTTGTAAATTGTCCATAAGACTTGCAAGTCTCCGCTACAGAGCGCATGTGCTCCGCTACCCTTCCTTGCATATGACCGCAAATAAACTAGAACTTGTGTGAAGGTCGGTTTTGTTGGATTCTTTAAAGACTTAGAAATTTTGCACAGATAGGAAATGATTAAGGTCGATTGGTTTGAATACAGTGGCTCCACAACCGTATTGCATGTGTTCGTCACTCCTTTTGCTCTAATGTCTCGGTTCTGTTGACATATCTCTAACACGTGGTACACTATGTGCACTTCCTTCCGCGCTTTCCACCGTGTCGTACCCGTCGACAGTGTCGTAATTTTTGCCACTAATCCGCGAGTGTTCTTTAGGTCGCAAATTAATTCTTTCCGATGTGAGGAAATGCTAGCTTGCGCCTCTTTGATTTCAGCTATTTCTGAATACTGATTAGTTACATCCACAATCACTTTCGAATTCTCAGTGATTTTCTCTTTCGTCTGTTTAAGGATTTCTTTTCCTTGTTCGTCCAATGTGACAACTACTTTTTTAACGTTTGCGATCTCAGTTCGTGATTTTACCGCCACTTTCGTGGCCAAATCGACCGTTTTTCTCGCAGCAGTTTCTTCGTAACGAGCAATTCTGGCGTCTTTTATTGCATCGATTGCGATGTTCTTTGCTTCAATCGCTGTCCTTCCGATTGAAACAAGCTACTGACGGACTATTGATAACTCTTCTCTAATCTCTCGGCACAAATCTTTTGCCTCATTCTTCCTTTCCTGCTTGTCATGTACTATATACCTCATTAAGTCCCCTAGCTAAATACCTTCATAATTACCAGCTGGTGTGCACGACCTAGACACCGTTGACTTTCTATCTTGGGCCTTAGTATATGAAGTACCTTCATCACTATGAGTGTAGACTTTGTTCTTGTTGTGACCGCGGGAAATTTCAGTCTCACTTTCAGTAGAATCGTTTACTGAGCCCTGTGTATCTTGTATTTCGCCATATTGTTTTCAGGAAACTTTACTGAAATCGCGTTTCTTACGAGATTCACAACGACTAGAGGTGTCGGAATTTTCAGAGTGGTGCCCTGTGTCACTCATTCTGGCACTATTGATCTAAACACCTGTATTTACTAATAGTTTAGCCCTACTCCCAGTAATCATAAAATATATGACACAAAATTAATTAAATTTACATACTAGTCTCTACCCGGCATAAAACAACTTGGCCTGAATACTAGCAATTTAAACACATCACAATACCAATGATAATTATAAAATTTGTACGCAAATGTCTATTAAACACATACATAAAATAAGCCCATCAAAAATCAATCAAACAAACAACGCCGTCAATTTCAACGCCGTAAACTAAGTGTTTTGTCCTGATTACAAAGGATACACTTACGACCACATAACAATGTATCCTAACGCCCAAAAATCCTTTCAGGGTCGTCAAACTAAAGTTGTTTTTCTAAGTGGTGGGATTTTTTTATCAGCTGTTCTGTGTATACCTTCAAAGTGAGGTGTCACCTTTCAATATTCTCCACTTATGTATTACTTTTATTATTTTATAACAATTTAATTTAATTTAATATCAATATATCTGGGCCGCCACCATGTTTCACAAAACATGGAAGTAAATAATTGTTGACCAAATAGCTTTCATGTTTGTAATGTGGTTATAGGTATCTTTAAAACAAATAAATAAAAATATTTATTCCTACTCTCACCAAGTTATGAGCTGCACCATGAAATACGTTAAATGAATATCAATTGGTACACTCTCAATTTAACTAATCTATTTACCGCTCCCGAATAGTGAGAAGGGCTGTTTTAAAGGAAAGAAGATTTATTCAAAATCTAATTTATTTCAACCAAAAATCGAACACCATAACTCATAAGAAATCTGATAAACATTTTTAAAGCTCTTTTCGTTAAAGCAAATGACATTTCCTTTTACACTGACAATGCAAAGCAAAGAATATCTTTATATAGATTTTACAATTTTCATAACATCAAATAAAATAAAAGTAAATACAATGACTCTCTGAGTCAAAGGATCGGGAAACTCCACAAACAGGATGTTAACAGAGTAGTTACACAGAAATCTGAAGTTATCTACACCAGCTAAGATCCCAAGAATGAAAAGACAAACCTAAATAAAATACTTGAAGAAAAATCCTAGACATCGGAATTACAGAAGTCCTGGTGACGGTGCTTGCAGTACTTTACCCAATCCAAAAATGGCAAACCTAAATAAAATAATACTTGAAGACAAATCCTAGACAGCGGAATTACACAAGTCCTGGCGATGGTGCTTGCAGTACTTCACCCAATCCAAATTACAGGTGATTACTGTAGCAGGCACAGCAGCAACAAGCAATGGCAACAGGTTAGCTGGAAAATAATCACAACCGTATTCTCACTGCAATCTGTTATACAGAATCGGCATGTAACTCCACTAACAAGGAAAGTACTTGGTCTCGAACAAACATATCTGTATGAACGTTTGGTTGTAGTATCTCTACGTACACCTCAATGTGCTGGTGGGTGTCATTTTTATGCAAAACATTGCAATCTTGATAGCACTGTAGATGTAGACGTCATACTTAATGCAGATATCTTAACTATAACTTATGTAATAATCGTCGTACATGTTCTCTAGAGTATTGTCATCAAAAGCCGTGATGATAGTTACAACTAAAACCTTCTTCACGGAAGACTGTTGGTATTCACTGCCACTGCTTCCATCGCCTCTTCCCGCACTTACCGTAGCACTACCGCTAGCAATGAGTTCTTCGTCATTGTCATCCCTATTATCATCATTATATGTTCGTGTTACAACAGTATCTAACTTATGCTCATATTTCTGTACAATAACAGATACGAGAAATCATGCGAATGATTCATCTTTTACACTAATACCATCTTCACGAAGAATGGTTCTTCGTAAATTCATGTCAACCAATCGCAATACATTAGCAGGATTGATTATGAATCTCCGCTCCATTTGACGCTTCACCACACAAACGTCACAAAACGTAACTTCGGAGGCACACTGCACAGTCCTTACTGGCGAACCGACAGGTCAAAGTGCAATGTGGTAAGGCACACGCAGAGGCCTCTAACGGACGACTGCAGAGTTTTGCAGATGCGGGAGTGTCACTAGTGCAATAAGGGATCTTGACATTATCCCTCGTACGATTTTGATGTATATGTGTTTCTTCGAGCCCAAGTACTTTCCTTGTAAGTATCAAGATGTCCGTACGGCACGGAAGCCTCCACCGAACACCGAACTCCTGTTCTTCCTCACTGCCCCTGCGCACGGCAAGAGCTCCAGCCACTACGCCCTCGCACCTCCGGCGCACCAATCTGCAAGAACGGCTAACTGCTTACCCAATGGGATGGTGTAGCGCTGTTGACAAATTAAGTAGTTGTCTCCCTACAAAATTCTGGTGAATCAGAACACGTTTTCTGTGCCCACCAAGAGGCTCCGCCCACTCCAGCGATGTTCCCACAGAATTTACCATCGCCAAGGTTATTGCCCTCTAAACATTTTAGAGCGCTCTCACTCCTGGTCCCCCAACCAAAAAGTTACGCTATTTATGTCCGCTGGAGACTTCCTCTCGCTGCCACAGACGGATAGAAAGCGTCACCACTCATTACATTACATTAAAACATTTCCTGCTCTACTGCCTTAATGAGAAGTTCTACAGATAACAGCCAGCACATTCGTCACCATAAATGACCTGGAGACCAGAGGGTGCTACTATTGTGGCTTATCGGCAAATTTTCACTCGTTTGGAATTGCCGATTGTCTCGAAAGCAGCTCCGGGATGGCGTCCACCAGAGACCGTCTACAAAGCATTATGTGGTACATCCTGCACATTCCCCCCAAAAAAACATTTCGCAGATAAAATGCCACCTGCATCCGGCCCACCATCTCACAACACTTCTCTGACCTGGTTTTGGCAGGTTGCCTGCTGAGAGTTGCGGGTGAGGGTGCGAATGCCCGCCAGCGAAGCTTTCCCCAGCCTTGCGTATCCACTTCTGTTTTTCCCTCTCCAACGGTTCCAAAATGTTCAAATGTTTGTTAAGGCGTATGGGACTTAACTGCGGGGTCATCAGTCCCTAAACTTACAAACTACTTATCAACTACCTTATACTAAAGCGGCACAAATATCCATGCCCGAGGGTGGATTCGAACCCCCGACCGTAGTGGCCGTGCAGACCGTGACTGGAGCGCCTCAGTCCCCTCGGTCACCGCGGCCGGCCCAACTGTTCCAACAGTGCACAGACCATACCAACAAAACAGTAAACATATCCAGAAAAATAATATTAAAATTAAAAGTACCGCAATTCCAGGAACCTATCTCCCCTGATGTGATCCCAAATGCACAGAAATCTGAATAAACATAATCTATATCTATAAATGTGAATGTCTCTTCGGTGTACGTTTATCACGTCTACACCACAAGACATAAAGAGCTAAAAATTTGTACAGTTACTGACGTCTACCCGGGGAAGGCTTTAGGCACAGTTTTCTGGCGATCGGATAGCTATTTATCTATATATATTAATGTGAATGTCTTTTAGGTGTACGCTTATCACGTCCAAACTACAAGACGCAGAGACGTAAATATTTGTGCAGTTACTAATTTATAGCTGAGGCAGTTTTTAGGCATGGTTTTATAGCGATCTGATAAATATTTAGTAATTTGAAGAATATAACGGGAAATGCGGAACAATAATGATTCTTTGAAAATTATATTTACTCTTTGAAAATGGTTTTATTGGTTGCATTGTTGCTTGTGGGTTGATAATGATAAAAGGGTGGAGTATATTGGGATGGAAAGTTATCGGTGTATATAAAATTCTACGTGTGTGTGTGTTAATATTTCGCTCTGCAGCGAAAACTACAGAACGCAAACGAATGGTGTGTCTGTAATTGTTGTCCGAAGTCTCCTGTTCTACATCATAGTAGTTCCATGCCGACAGCTAAAGGGGGTGGAAGATATGGTAGTTGAAAGTAGTCAAATTATTTAAAAAATTCGGACTGAAGGTCAGCGATGACGATTGTGACTCTATAGCAAGGAGGTTACTGCGAGAGTGAAGGTCGGGGTGAGAGTTTAAAATAGGGAAAGATTAATTTTTAAAACTCACAACCACCAACTGCGAACCAAATTCCTAAACATGCAAAAACACTGGAACTGTGATTGCGACTGTTTGACTCGTTTTCTAGGGGATGATATACGTTCGCAGCTTTCCTTCCCTGCATATGATTAACAAAACAAATTTTTAATAAAATCAAGTTCATGAGAGAAAAGGGTGTACTATCTACTATTTTTGAAAACACCTGAAAGTTCACTTTATGTTGTTTATTTCACAATATTAGAACCCTGTGGTTGATACGTCTGTACGTCGACACATTTATCAAATAAAGTTATAGCTCGTGAGCCCCCAGACAGAAATGAATATTTGTCGCAAATTGTTTTCACATCATGTGGCTGTCTCAAACACCGTCTATGTTCGTGCCTATGCGACGACACGCGTTACATTAACAAATCACAGTCTCTTTAATTCAATGCGATGCACACCTTGTTCCACCGGCTAAATATTAACGACACACAGTACCACTCGATTCAATTTGGTGCAGTCTACGACGAGCAACCACACGTGGCGATTGACACACACAAAACTATAACCTCCATCTCGCGATTCACATGCCGACTGATGCAGCGCGACGCCGCCCGGCCAGCTCCCCACGTGCTCCCGCCTCGTCACTTCCTGACCACGCGCGAGAGCACGCCAAGAGCTCAACTGCCGGGGTTTTTTCCCTATGTCATCAACTTCCCCATGTGAGCTGTTCTAACCGATTTGCCAACGTACAGCGCTCAGCCAATACATTTCTAAAACTTTACTTAAAATCAAAATAATTACACTACACATTAAACAAATATCTTCTTACGTTTTTATATTAGTATAAACATCCTTTGTACTATTTATTATAATCGTGCAATTTCTTATATCACAGACAAGTGATTTAACTGAATATTTCAAGGTAAAATACACAAAATTAATTAAAATAAAATGAGAAATAGTTAATATATTATTTTTATAAACAAAACATTGCCATGCTAGTTGTGTAACTGTCTTGTATTCATTGGTAATTTATTACTTTTCATTGTCAATTAAACATATTACGCCAGATGTGACTACATCAGCTAATGTATTGTTTATTTATCAACAGGCTATTTTGTAATGAGGGCCTTAAATGTTCTTAACTGCATCGTGTTACTTCAAATGCCAGTAGTATTAGAATATTTTATTTCACGCTGTGCACTGCACTGTGCCTGGCACTCGCCATTGTCCCTCTCTGCCCTCACCGGAAACGAACTGGAAAATCCTAAGCTGGAACAAGCCACCAACGTCGGCCTGCTCGCTGGCCTCCCGTCAGCTACAAGCACACAGCAAATCTCAACGTGGAGAATTTCTACCTATGGCCTAACTATAAATGTTGTCACCCAACTGTGTACATACATTAATACCATAATTAATAAGATTAAAAGTGTGTAACATTTAGTGCATTGGCATGGTCAATGTTTGCAGTGCACTTCATACTGTTTAATTATCAAATGCTATTAATTACCAGTATTTCTATTGGGCGGTAATCTTACATTACAAACAGCGAAACGTGATGCCACACGACATCTTTGGTCATTGCGTGCTACCATGTCTTCAGCTCTTTATCTGAGAGGATAAGCATACGAATAAGGAAATATAAGAATAAATAAATAAAGCAGTAAAAATGAAATTTCTTTTAATACATCTCTTTAAAAAATCGATTTGACGTTTCACGCATTACATCACGTCATCCATCTGTGATATTATTACAATCATTATTGTTGAATTTCGTGATTGGATTCTTCGAAACGAGTGCATTTTTACCTGTGATTTCTTATATATTCTCTGATAAATGTAACATGTTTTTAGAAAAAAGGAGTAGGACAGAGAGATGGAGAATAGGAAAAGTACTAACTCAAGGTTCGAATAAATAAATGAATACCCGGGCAACGCCGGTTTTTCAGCTGGTAATACATAAAGGTCAGAATAAAATTGTCTAACTACGTTCGCCATCTTACAATGTATGTTATATTCAGAGCTTCCGAAACAAAGTCTGACTATGGCCCTGGTAGTACCTACGGTGGCTGATTTTCTGTTTTATTAATGACTTCCAGCGTGTGACTTAGGTTTTTCCTAGGTATAATAGTACTCTCGTATTATCGTAGGACCAATAAGAAACTACAGATGGCAACAGCTGTCACTGTGTGAAGCGGAATAAAATGTATCAAGAGTCACTTGCTTTGTCGCGCTCACGTTCGACTCTTTTTAATTAATTAATTATTTTTAATTGCAGTAAGCTATGGTAACTCTGTTTGATTTTCGTCATGGTCTTATGTGAATAAGTAGACTTTTTAATGATTAATAGTGGTTCTAACTTTGACGAAAAAGATCTCTAATTTTGATAGCAGTGTTCGGTTTTTTCGCTATGAAAACAACACATGCTCATAATAATATAAAATCCTTGTCTCTGGAGTAAATTATTGTCTGTCTGCATTATTCTGCAAGAAAAGTACCTTTTTTTAATAAAAAATAGCGACTTATATCCTATGCTGTATAATATACTGTACAACATTTAGAATAAGTGTGTAAATGCTCAGTACCAGCCAGTTGTATGACACCCATTCTGCCACGTGCTCAAAATGTTGACTTAGCTTCTCAACGACATGAGGAGTCGCCAGTCAGATTCCATTCTAAACAGTAGGCCCCCTTTTCTACTTCGATAACTATGATAGGTTACGAATATGTTTGCACTGAAGTAATGTCCAATCGAAAGACTCGGGCCAGACAAACCTATCCGTCAATAATTAAAATAAAATAAGTTTTAATATAGTGATAATTGTAATTCTGAACCTCAAAGTTTTCTACGAATGGAATGTAAATAAATCTCTGTTCATTATGGCTTGTTGGTATAGAGGTAAGGCCTTGCACAACAATTTTGAAATAAAGTCAATGTTACTCTTACAGAATGAAAGAAATCAGACTTCCCGTTACCTGAAGAAAATCATTTCCTTTACAAACGAGAACAAAATTTAGCACTGCATCACAAAGGAACATGAAACATTAATTTTCGGCTTCCGCCCTGTGTTTTTTGGCACTTAACCTTGACAATAACACTTCTCACGAAAGTGCCTTAGCTGACAGCACAAGCTCACTGTATAATTTAAATTCACACTAACTACGAGAAAATGACCTGGAATTTATGATGTTAACTTAATGATGTTATGTATAATTTCGGCTCCAAGCGATTCTAAAATTCGGAAGAGGTTTAGCAATCCCTTCCACAGCAGTTCTGTTTTGGACAGTCAATGAGGGAAGTCGTTCTTATTATACATTGACAAGTCTTCCCACTTATGGAAAAAACTGACACCCTCTTGTTAGATTACCGCCCAATAGAAATATTGGTAATTAATAGCATTTTATAATTAAATAGTATGAAGTTCACTGCAAACATTGACCATGGCAATGCACAAAATGTTACACAACTAGTATGGCAATGTTTGTTTATAAAAGTAATATATTAACTATTTCTCATTTTATTTTCAATTAATCTTGTGTATTTTCTTTGGAAATATTCAGTTAAATCACTTATCTTTGATATAAGAAATTGCACGATTGTAATAAATAGTGCAAAGGACGTTTATACCAATATAAAAACATAATAAGAAATTTGTTTAATGTGTAGTGTCATTATTTTGATTTTTACTAAACTTTTAGAAATATATTGGCTGAGCACTGTACGTTGGCAAGTCGATTAGAACAGCTCACATGGGGAAGTTGATGACGTAGGGAAAAAACCCGGCAGTTTGGCGCGCGCGCATGCGGGCAGAAAGTGACAAGTCGGGAGCAAGTGGTGTAGCTGGCCGGGCGGCGTCGTTCTGCATCAGTCGGCATGTGGATCTCCAGGTGGACACTATAGATTTTTGTGTGGCAGTTGCCAAGTATGGTTGCTTTCGTAAACTGCACCAAATTGTATCGAGTGCTACTGTGTGTTGTGAATATTTAGCCGGTGGAACAAGGTGTGCATCGCACTAAATTAAAGTGACTGTATTTTGTTAATGTAACACGTGTCGTCGCATAGGCATTAACATAAACGGTGTTTGAGACAGGCACATGGTGTGAAAACAATTTGCGACAAATATTCATTTTGTCTGGGGGCTCACGAGCTATAATTCTTTTGATAAATGTGTCGACGTACAGACGTATCAGCCACAGGGTTATAATATTGTGAAATAAACAACAGAAAGTGAACTTTCACGTGTTTTCAAAAATAGTAGTTAGTACACCCTTTTTTTCTCATGAACTTGACTTTATTATGAATTTGTTTTGTTAATCATATGCAGAGAAGGAAAGCTGCGAACGTGTGGTATCATCCCCTAGAAAACGAGTCAAACAGTAGCAATCACAATTCCAGTGTTTTTGCATGTTTAGGAATTTGGTTTGCAGTTGGTGGTTGTGAGTTTTAAAAATTAATCTTTCCCTATTTTAAACTCTCACCCCGATCTTCACCCTCGCACACTGCACGTCGACCACAGGTAAATATGTACACGATTTGGAGGGTTCTTCAACCTATCAGAAAGGTGCTACCATTTTTTAAACAAGCAGCTTCTTTATTGCCGCCTTCGTCTCAAGTGAGGTGGAGGTCGATGATGCGCAAAATCCGCCCATTTTGCTGCAAGTTCATTGACCTATAGTAGTCGCCGATGGGATGATTACCCTCCCCGCCATTCCTTCACGGAAGTGAGTGGTATTTTGTGTTCCCGAGGCTAACAGCTGCTTTGTAGTGAAATCCTATAGTAAAATTCCCAACTACCATGGACGATATGGAAAAGTCAAATTTATATGCATTACCCTGAGCTACTTCCTCGTTGTTCGTGAAGTAAGGAAACAACTATAAACTTCAAAACGACCCAGAAACACTGGCCAAAGGCAGCAAGTCCTAACAGCTTAATTAGTTACATCATCCGACTGTTATGTAATTAATCCAGATTTCATTCATAGTATCTTTCCGTTTTCATTAGTTCAAAAACTTATATCCTTCGTTGGTTTAGTTTTATTATAAGAACAATGTTATTCTAATGGCACATTGAACTAAGATCGTTCGATACATCAAAAACCTTTCTTGACCTAAACTGAGCACCTGAGAATGCGGCTACATAAATTAAAAACCGGTAGAGTGATGCTAATAAACCTAATTTACCAGCTTACAACGGAATAATTTCACCGACCATTAAACATCGTTAACCAGAGAAAGCAATCAAAATTGATTATTATTACGACATACTTAAATTTGGAAAGATAACTTCGTAGGGAAGACTGAGTTTTATTGGTAGGCTATTTAGGGAATTCGACAAAACTATTACAGGACTGAATCCTAACCTGCAGTCCGCGGTGACAAGTGGTCTGCAAGAGCAAAAGTAAGGTACACGAAAGATATAAAATTACAAACTTTTATTTATTTTAAAAAGTAATTAGTTATCGCAAAGTGTCACCACGATAACTTGACAACTTCAATGGTGCTGCATATATTCGTCTAGTGTTGTGGACACTTTATGAGTTGTGAAATGATAAATTTTGTCCTGAAGAGGAAAGATAAAATTCCGACAATAGCCTCCCTCCATCTTAAGATTTTCTCCATGATTTATTTAAATGAACAAGGGTTTCCTTCTTAATAATAAATCCAAAGATAGAATGAAAGTAAATGATGATGTGCGTGTAGCTTTGAGCAACAGTATTAGCCCTAGGTTTACAAGCTTCTTTTACAGTTGTCAAATCAACACACATGACTTTTGAGTATGACGAATACATTAGAAGTTTTGATTAAAGTTTATTTTCAGACTGACACAGTTTGCTTTTCTTGAACCTTGTGGTCCCCAGTGAGAACAAAGAAATAAAAGTGTTCCCTGGTATAAGAAAGGTTGGGAGCCACCTACCTTATCAGGTAGGATTGATGGAGGACTTCAAAAGAGTACAACGAAGTGTAGCTCGTTTTACATTTTTGCGATACGGGGCAGAGAATATCTCGGAAATAATGCACAAATAATTGGGGTTGGAATCATTTCAACAGCGGCGCTTTTTGTTGCGGTGAAACGTATTTGCAAAATTTCTGCTCCGAATACGAAAATACATTATAGACACCCACCTGCATTGTGATGGATTGTGATATTACAGATACAGGGGGACGCTGATTGTTTCCATTTGAAAGAAGGGTTTTGCCAGAGTGTTGGGCTCCCCAGCCGGCCGGCTACCGCTTTGTACCTAGTGAATGGGATACAGCAGGTAGTCAGGTTTTTCCTAATGTGTCGGAAACGGGAAGCAACGCTCTTGAATGAGCGAGGGCAGCTAAACCAGAATGCAACTGAAATACAATATAGCCACACACATTACTCTAACAAACCATATAAAATCAGGAAATGATCTTACGGCAAATATAATTATATGAATGGATTCAGGAAACGTGAGATAATCAAACGCCGTAATTAAATTTCAGTATCCCTTACAGATAAAAAGCCGACAAATTTCAGTATTACAATAATAATACGAATATATTTACAATTACTGATACGAAGTGTTTATCAGTAACAATTTAAGAAGCAAATGGGCAGCATTGTGCCACGCTACCTATCTGAAAAGACATACCACGTTATTTCCATATTCTTTCAATAAACTTTGTTTTAATCTCTTGTTCTACTTTTCGTTGAGGTAGTAATATTCTTGTGTCAGAATATAGATTCCAGCACAGAAACACAAAACATGAACCCAGCAAAGTGCATTACATTTATATATGTATTTTATTATATTTAATATTATTCTTAGTGACCTTCATTTTTATAATGTAGACTGTCACTTAAATATTTCATGGCCGGCTAAAAATAGTAGATATGCAGCATGTAATTTATATAGAAACAATTATATGTATTTGTGGACAAGAACTTAATATATTTGCTTAATAATTCATGATAAATATTAATTGTGTAACTGTATTTCGACGGCGCAGTATATTTGAACAGTGAGACGCCACGCTTAATATCAAAGAGCTTCAATCTCAACCGTTTTTAGTATTTTTAAATATATATATATATATATATATATATATATATATATATATATATATATATATATATATATATTGTTTCTTAAATGTAAATAACATTTGTAGGGAGGTGGTCAAAGCATTTAATTCTGTGATATTCTAATGTATAGTATTTTGGAAGATGAGGCGTTAGGATGCGCGGAAGGATACAATTTTGGAAGCAGGGGAGCACGCTTTTCGAACGCTTGGGAAGGAACTCGTAACTTCGACGTGGTGGTGAAAGGTTGTGACACTGGGCGGTCTGAAGCCGCGTTACAAACTTGAGGTTTAAAGGATTAGGCATGTGTGAACTTAGAAAATTTACGGGTCTGTAACTGCAGAACTTAGTCTCTGGTGGAAAGTGATAAACTATGCACGGTAGTAGGGTTGTGGAACTGTGATAATTCAGCAATCATGTACACGTGTGATTACAACCTGTGTTTTATAACAAATAATTTAATCACAGATTAATTTGGAACTGCAGTGTTCGATGGACTATACTAATTTACGAGTGATGATTTGGAACTTCTACTCTCGAGTGCGTGTGATATTTATTTTGCCTCTCATGAACAGTAGTAGGAGAAATACTCAGTTATTTACCGATGTATAAAATAGGACCACTGTGGTGTCGCACAAGTCTGAAGTGCGCGCCACCTCCTTTCGCCGCGCGCCGCCATGCAAGCACGGCGCGGCGTTCTTACGACGTCGGCACGAGCGCCCTCTGCTGCAACCCCGCTCGTGGCCACCACTGAACTTTATCGGCCACTGGGCAATAGGATAGGCACTCGAACACACTCTCATCAGTAGGCAGGCCTCTACCTAGTTAAACGATTTATCTACATTCCACTAATCTTCAGTTAACAAAGATGAGTATTGTACTACCTCTACGAAATATACAGTTTGTTCTAATCTTTCTTAGCATTTCTAGTTTCTGCTGTCCCACTGGCTGGTTACATCAGACTTTGTACCCGCACACGCGTGCATCCTATTTTTCTGTGTTGGTCTCTCTCTCTCTCTACTCGGCCACCGGCACCTAGGACAACAGGCGGCAACGAGACACAAAAACCACCTCTGCGTTTGATGAATAATAAGAGTAATAAATTTATAAAGGATTACTTCGTGAGTGAATCACTTCTTTATCTTAGAATGTATTTTATTGTTAATTCAAAGGTTTCAAATGTTTGTATAGATTAAGGGGCTTAACTACGGGGTCATCAGTCCCTAAACTTACAAACTACTTGTGAACTATTTACGAACTAGGACGGCACAAATATCCATGCCCGAGGGGTGATTCGAACCCCCGACCGTAGTGGCCGTGCAGACCGTGACTGAAGCGCCTCAGTCCCCTCGGCCACCGCGGCCGGCTTCAGAGGTTTAATTTATGTTTGTTAAATATACTTTCACGTCATTATATGCAGATTGATAGACTGGCTAAAGTACAGATTAATTATTGATCTTGTTTAAACAGATTGGGTAGCTGTTTAGAGCATATTTATTTATTCGTGTCAGAAGCATCTTGTAAAAAACATAACATGAAACACAAAAACAAAAATGAAGATCACTGAATATAAATACAAATTAGCCATTAATACTACACATATTTACAAGTAACAGTGGTAACTGTTCAAAGGTCTTTTCCCCAGGATTAAACATTAAACTATGCTAGCCTAAAATTCTTAGGGCATAGAAGCTGACATACATAACTCACCCCTATGAACAGACAACGAACCTTAAACTTTATACTACTCTGAGTTATGTATTGCCCAATTGTTGTTGGTGAGAACCGACAGGAAGGTCGCAGGATGATGAACGCGACAAAATAAGAGTGCTCTCCACTCGCGCAGTTCTAGATTGGAATTGTAGATAAGTAGTACAGAAGTGGGTATTTCTTTAGAAAATTGACTGGATATTCTCTTATTTTCAGGTATTGAATTCAATTCACGCTTCTCATAATAACCACAGAAACTGTACAGGAAAGCGAACGCGGAAGTTAAATCCAGTTCTTCTCAAATTAAAAGTCTGTATATTAGCCACTAATAATCTTATAACTCACGGCTATGCAGTTTCTACTAGGAAATTAACTCTCTCCTAATGTCTGCCATCCTTATATTTTGGGAAAGCTTTTAGTTGCTGCTTTTTTCTGTGGTAAGCATATCTTGTCGCTATTAGAGCGGGATTAACGTGCAATAGCGTACTTGGTTGAAAACTACAACTTCCTAGTTCAGCAGGCAGGCTATTTCTGTGTATGAGGTAGTATTTTAGCGTAGTTTAAAGAATATTATTCCGCGCTAGGATGGGCGTAGGAAATAAACCAGAGCAACGCCCAGGTGCTGCGGATAGCCCCGACACACGCAAACCACGGCGATGCTATCGTCCGAACGGCCGCGTTAATCTCTGGCGACCGCCGACGTGCAGATACCGAATGACAGGCGCTCACTTTACTACTCCGTTTTTGGCAAACTACTTTAGTGGCCATTAAAATTACTACGCCGGCCGCGGTGGCCGAGGGGACTGAGGCGCTCCAGTCACGGTCTGCACGGCCACTACGGTCGGGGGTTCGAATCCCCCCTCTGGCATGGATATTTGTGCCGTCCTTAGTATAAGGTAGTTGATAAGTGGTTTGTAAGTTTAGGGAATGATGACACGGTAGTTAAGTCCCATAAGCTTAACAAACATTTAAACATTTTTGAAAATTGCTACACCAAGAAGAAATGCTGATGGTATTCATTGCACAAATATATTATACTTGAACTGACATGTGATTTCATTTTCATGCAATTTGTGGTCATAGGCCCTGAGAAATCAATACCCTGAACAATCACATACCATCACGCCGGGCGATACGCCAGTATGGCGATGACGAATACACGCTTCCAATGTGCGTTCCCCGCGATGTCGCCAGACACGGATGCGACCATCATGATGCTGTAAACAGAACCTGGATTCATCCGAAAACATGACTTATGCCATTCGTAGACCCAGATTCGTCGTTGCGTACACCATCGCAGGTGCTACTGCCTGTGATGCAGCGTCAAGGGTAACCACAGCCATGGTCTCCGAGCTGATAGTCCATGCTGCTGCAAACGACCCCATCTGTTGACTCGGGGATCAAGACGTGGCTGCAGGCATGCGGATGAGATGCCTGCCATGTCGACTGGTAGTGATACGAGGCCGTTGTGATCCAGTACGGAATTTCGTATTGCCCTCCTGAACCCACCGATGCCATATTCTGCTAACAGTCATTGGGTCGCGATCAACGCGAGCAGCAATGTCGCGATGCGATAAACCGCAATCGCGTTAGGCTACAATCCGACCTGCAAAGTCGGAAAAGTGATGGTATGCATTTCTCCTCCTAACACGAGGCATTACAACAACGTTTCACTAGGCAACGCCAGTCAACTATTGTTTGTGTATGAGAAATCGGTTGGAAACTTTCCTCATGTCAGCACGTTGTAGGTGACGCCACCAGCGCCAACCTTGTGTAAATGCTCTGAAAAGCTAATCATTTGCATATCCTGTCGGTTAAATTTCGCGTCTGTAGCACGTCATCTTCGTAGTGTAGCAATTTTAATGCCCAAGAGTGTATTTTATATGTGAACACCTTACTCGTTTAGAGTACTGTTTTGAAAGAGTTTCAAGCAACTCTGAACTACATAAAAGGAACAAAATATTACTTCCTCTCGCTCCACAATACCTTTCTTGCAAATTCTCTCTGACAAAGCATCGATATGATGTTCTCACTTATTTCAATTTTTGATGTAGCTTCTATAGGTGTAGAAGAATATCCCAAAGACGCACATAGATTCAAAACATTCATAGACAGTCGGCGAATGATTATTATACTCTAGCTACAAAAGAGATTCAGTGATTGCTAACAGAGAAAAGCAGCGTCTATTGGATTGGTATTAACAAACTGCAGCCTCCTCATATTTAGTGGATACCCAATCAAAAACTGAAAACTGATCATGTACGAAAACTGAAAGAAGGTGTACGGAATTGTGAATTTAGAATCAAAATAAGAACAGTGATGGTTATGTGATCTTTGTGTTGCATTCTAAAGCGGGAGATCCACGTAAAATCATTTTTTTCTCAAAATAATGTATTTTCCGTCTGGTTATTGACGTATCCCTTCGTAGGTGGAAAAGTGCTAATATTTGAAGACGAGAGACTCTTTTCTGATTGGAGTGCTCGGGACTTTATCAGATCGGACACTGGATCGGAGAAAATTCTTTGGTGCAAATTATTTCCAGAATGGCCGAGATGTATTCATCTTGAGGTATGAATAGCATTTCAATGTCCGTGTTTGCTTACAAATAAATTTGCATTTGGGTTTGATACGCCTTGAGCAAACAAAATTGTTTTCGTTTTTCCCAAACATGTTTCGCTGGCGTTGCAGCATCATCAGTGGGATTTTTATTGTAAAGCGTCTGTCAAATGAACAATGAAATGATTATTACTTTTATGTACACTAAGTGTTGCAAATACAGTAAAATAACCCAAACACAAAACTGACGTCCTATATTTCTGTAAAAAATTCCGATATTTGCAAGTTAACCATTCATCCCATTAACTTCACTTCTTTACAAGTGTCAAAAACTGACAAAAATATACAGAGGTGTATTGTGACATAAAGAACCACAAATACAACTACATGTGGTATTAAGGTAAGCCTAGTGTACCCATAAAAAATAAGAAACCATTTACATTGTTTTCACAATTATCTGAACTTGCTACACTTAATGTACATAAAAGTAATTATCATTTCATTGCTCATTTGACAGACACTATAGAATAAAAATCCCACTGATGATGCTGCAACGCCAGCGAAACATGTTTGGGAAAAAATTAAAAAAAAAGTTGTGTTTACTCAATGCAAATCATACCCAAAAAACTAATTTACTTCCAGGATGTTTAGGCTGATGTTGTGAGGAGATGCGTGTGGCACCAGGTCTGTTTCATGCAGTTAGGTGTTACAAATACTTCACGTCCAATGGAAAATACAAATATTCCGGTGCAATTTAAATATTTTCAGGTAATGGCGAAATTAGTCTTTGCTGCAGTAATGGGGATTAGTGTTACTTCTGTTATTCATTGCTATGAACGCATTCAGGCGTTTCTAAAACGTTTATTTGTATGTATATTCTCCAAAGTGAAATTCTAAGGTAATAAATTAATAATTTAAAAAATAAATTAATAATTTAGTTCGGTGAACTGTGTACCATCATCTGGTGTCATATATATTTTATAAGCTGGTCGTCTTATTTAAAAAAATGGATTTAAAATAAAAATTGCAACATAACACTTAGTCACTATATAAAAATACACATGTTAAAACATGACAACTTGAAAATTTTGTAAGCTGTCATATATTACCTTGTGTATTTTTACATAGTGACTAAGTATATAAGTTGCACTTATTATTTTACATTTATTTTAATAAGGTGACCAGTTTGTATAAAATATATGACATCATATGATGGTGACACAGTTAATCGAAACCGGCCGTCAATCAATAAATTATTAATTCGAGATCTTGGCAATTTATTTTGAAAAATATAAAACTATCAGAGTGCCTCAGAAACCGGCAATGTCAGGTAATGTTTATTTGTATTCTATACTGACCTGTATACTATATTGACGGCTCTAGCTATTATTCATAGCACTGAAAAGAAAAGCCATTTATTTGAATCATTAATCAATTGTAGTTTGTCTTATGATTTATAACAGGAACTACATTTAACCTAGCAATGACTACAGTATCAACAAGTTATTAGTAATTATTTATACTCTTTCTATTTATCACATTTAAAACAGCACCATCGCAGGAGTATTTAGTCTACCGTAGACGAAAGGAGAGAGTCAAAGCATTTATACTACACGAAAGACTAGTCAGGGAGAATGTACAGTGCATGCGTATGCGTTTGTGTTTCTATGCGTATGTGTACGTGCGCGAGTGTTTGTGTATGTGTGTGTGTGTGTGTGTGTGTGTGTGTGTGTTATTATCGTAATGGTGTTCCATTAACTTTCCAAACCAGGCTAGAACTCCAGTATGGTTTACATGCCCGTTTTGTCTATTTTCTAGGGTCATTCTCAATTTGTTTCATTATATGCTGTTTATATCACACATATATCTGTCCGCACAAGTTAGAATCACTGTAATTTTCCTATTTTTCCGGATGTTTACTTTACTATTTAACATTTACCTATGTGACTGTTTAAAGAGATTGAACATTAATAAAATATAAAAACTAATTTAAGTTTTTTGTATTTTATGCGCTGCAGTACCATTCTTCCGATTGCGTTGAAACTTTGTCAACATATTGCCCGTATTTCTATAAGCATTATTATATCACTGTACAATTCTCAGTTCAGGAAATATGACGTCATGAACACTGAAATAACGGTTAAATTTATTACTTCTCTACTGGAGGATTCTCGGCCATTGATTTAATTGCATTACAGGTCATGTTTCAAGATACGGTACGGACCTGTCTACCAATAGACGGTTGCAGGTTGCGAACTTCGACCAAATATCATTAATTGCAGGTAATATCTCTATCGATACTAAAAACGGGAAAAAATTGGAGAGTTTGCTTTTCTGCGTTCCTCCATAAATTAGTTGACAAACTCTGTTCAAAAATGTTAAAACGTTTGTTAAGCTTATCGGATTAAACTTACAATCTACATATAAACGGAGAATCTGATAGGAAAATAATGGAGGATAGGTAACAACTCTCAGTAAGAGGCTCGCTGAGCTGCTGACAGACACGAAAACGGATAATCTTGCTTGTGTTGCTGGAGTGGCCGGACATGATAGTTGTGTGTGTATAGTTGTCTGAGTGATTGCGAGAATGTATGTGTTTCTTTTTCTGACGAAGGCCATGGCCGAAAATTTAAGTTGTGTGAATGTTATTATTTATTTTCGTATCTGTGAGCAGCTCATCGAGCGTCTTTGCGGTGAGTTGTTACCTATCCTCCATTATTCAAACTACTTATAAATTAAGAAACTTCCTGGCAGATTAAAATTGTGTGCCGGAACCGGAACTCGAACCTGGAAGCTTTGCCTTTCGCTGGCAAGCGCACTACCGACTGTGCTATCGCGACACGACTCATGATGCCGCCTCATAACTTTACTTCCGCCAGTACCTCGCCTCCTACTTTCCAAACTTCACAGAAGCTCTCCTGCGAACCGTGCAAGACTAGCACTCCTGGAAGAAAGGATATGGTGGAGACATGGCTTAGCCACAGCCTAAGGGATGTTTCCAGAATGAAACTTCACTCTGCAGCGGAGTGTGCGCTGATAAACTAACTTACACTAAAAACAACACAAAAAAGCCATGCCCGAGGGAGGATTCGAATCACCGACGGGGAACAGCACCTAGCAACGGAACATAGCGCCTCAATGCACTCGGCCACTCCGCCGCGGCCAATCTGTATAATACAAGAGTTACACAGGGCAGTATAATGGTAAACAGAACTGATAAATCACAAGTTTTTACTGGAGCCGGCTGGTGTATGCCCGCTGGACTAGTTACGTACTGATTTTGCGCTGCTTTTTCATTTCGTTTTCGATTTCGTAGCGCTAGTACGTCTTGTATCCTGGGGATGTTGATGGAAGTTACTGTAGCTGCAGTCTTTCTTTTTTGAGTCTGAGTATGAATTAATAAAATATGGATGAATTAACATTCAAAGAAGCATCGACTAGCATTGTTCCCTAACAGATCACTCACCTGTAGATCGTCTGTCTCAGACGATTGGACTTCATTTCCTGAGCAGGTGTTTCGTTGCCTAGTATATGATTCATTTAAAGAATGGGACAGTAAGAGAAGTACACACAATGAAAGTCGAGAAGAACGTCAAATCTTTCTAAATCTGTGGGACTTAACTATAGTGGTTATCTGTCCCTAGGCTTACAATCTACTTAAACTAAACTAACCTAAGGATATCAAACACGCCCATGCTCGATGGAAGACTCCAAGGTTCGAGTCGAGCCTCCGACGTCCAACAGCCGCGCGCAGCGCAGCTAGGCGCCTTAGCGCGCACAGGTATTCCGCAGAGACGAAAGACGGGAGAATGGGTTGAAACATAAATTCAGAATAAAGCATTTACAGTACAGACAGCCCTATCACAAGTTTTCACCCATAGTTATTTACTGAGTATAAGCGCTGGGCGAGAAATAAACGTACTGTAAGAAAAGTAAGAGAATGATTTACACATTAAGGAAATAAAGTTCAGATCTCAGTGAAAGCTCGTGGATGAAATAGAAGAAAGTTACGCGAACGTTCACAAAAGTAAGGGTCGGACGAAGGTAACTATCACGCTATATAACGTTTTTTTCAGTGCCCGAATGTGGCAGAAATATGAGCATAAGTTAGAAACACTATAATAGATATTAAAAATATGCGAATGATTTATCGTCTACACCACTGGTATCTTCAGGAACAAGGGTTTTTTCGTAACTTAACCAAACGCGATAATTACCAGGATTTATTACCAATTGCCCACCCATCTGATGCCCCACTACACAAATAACGTCATAAAACGCAACTTCAGAGGCACACGACACCGTCTTTATTGGTGTACCGGCAGGTCAATGTGCAATGCGCCATGGCACACGCAGAGGCGTCTAACGGACGACTGCAGAGTTTTGGCGATGAGGGAGTATCACTAGTGCAACAAGGGAGCTTTACATAATCTTCCACAGGATTTCTGCGTATTTGTTTTTGTTAGAGCCCAAGTGATTACCTTCTAAGTCTAGACAGATACCAGATTGACGCGTAAATTTCTAAGTGCCGTATCTTAACCGTCAGACACGAAAATTCTTCAGAGGCCACCAAGCGAATTCTATTGCATTATTGAAGTGTGAGTCACGCCGCAAACACAGGTTCTACCTCAACCAGGGTAGGGCGCTGAATACCAAAATCCTTAGTGTTTCAAGCCCCTGGTAGGACAGGCTGACTGCATAATGTAGTGTGATATGGTGATGAAAAGGAGAACATGAACATACTTATGGATATAAAAAAAAACACGCAGACATACAGCCCTTGTAAAACATCCACGGTGGAATAAAACACACATAATCCGACGTAAACACTGTACATACGAAGGTAAAATTTAACAAAAAGACGTACAGGATTCTAATATGTGAGAGAAGCTGCAACAGGTTAGGAAAAGGGAGCCAAAATCAAGATGGCGGCCCCCTATTTACAGGTTTATCTGAACTAGGCAATTTTACAAAAACTTTACAAAGGACTTGTTCAGTACAAGTTTAATACCAATTGAATTGCACATCAAATAGTTTTGCTAATAAATGCCTTTTTAGTCGCAAGTTCGTCCGCGTAATTTCAGAGTTTGTTAAATAAACATGAACGATTAATTGATCTACTCTTCATAGGTCCCTACTATTGATAGAACTTGTGTAAAGCCGTTATTTTGTTTATTAAATTCTATGCCTTAAAAACTTGCAATTCAATAATTAGTAAATAATGAAAGTTACTATAGTTTTGCGATTAGAGTCCGATAGAGCTCTGCGAGATCTATCTATCGCCACTTGGTGTATAAAATCGGTACACTGAGTCTAGTTACAAATTTTTAAAGTTATAGTCGATATAAAACCGTATATTGAGAAATAGTTGAGAAACTAAGGGTGACTCAGTAGGTGCATTTACACCACTTTATTTGTCTCATCAACATTTTCTTTAACTAGGTATTGGCTTTGCAGTTGCGCGCTTGGTTTGTGTATAGTTAATTTCATACTGTTATTTTTGTATTTGGAAGAGTATTGGCTGTCCACTATAGTAGTCCAGCTGCAGACGTGGTTCACAGCATCAGCCACCGGGGGTTTTACCAGTCACGTGGCTTGACCTCTCGCTTCCGCTGGCCTGGCGCTTGCAGCTACTTCCACCCCGTCAACGGTACCGCGCATGGACCGCATCGTTCGCACTCAACGCGTGTGTTTACAAAACTAAATGCTACTCCTGGGGCTGGACTGTCACAACAATCACAATTGTGGAACTTGTTATTAACTGACAGTTGCAATACCAACAGCGCTTGTTGTGGTGGGTAAGCCTCAGTGTAAGTAATACTTGTTCATAATTATTTTTCTATGTATTTATATGTAGTATAAATAAGGGTTCCAAACGTAAGTAAAATATCAAGAAACCTAAATTATAGTGAAATAAACAGCCAAATTTAACTGAATCAGTGATATAAGCAACAGCTTATCCATGGAGAAATATTTACGAAAATGTGTATATTTTAATCTTATTCTGCTAAAAGTAAGAAGACATAAATATAAATATCTGTTATCGTGTGCTCCTTCTATGATACTCACTTTCTTTGACACGTAACAATTTGGTGTGGAATCTAATGATTTGCGCACTTTTACACCTAACTCGTCTTTCTTAAACACACATTTACTTTTGAGTGTAATTAATTTTGTTTGGAAAGCGAATCTCTTAAAAATTCTTGCAGTTTGTGGTTCCGATGTAGAAACAATATTGTGGAATTGCTTTCTTCTTTGTTGGAAAATAATTTTATTGCTTTTTATAAGTTATTGTCAGATCTGTGAGGTTATCCATTCAGCTACAGCTCTGGTGGCTGATTTGATACATTGAATAATGTAGGTATCGCATTCCATGTAAGTCAGCTGCGATCACAATCATTGATTTGGCTGGAAGTAACGTGAAGAAACCTTAAAGTTCCTGAATTGAAAAGCGACGACTGTCTGCAATAGGCCTCACCTTCTGGTGTTTAGTAGTTTTTTTTTTTTTTTTTTTTTTTTTTTTTTTTTTTCTTAACAGACAATTAAAGTCTTCAGTTAATGCCTGTAGGTTACAAGAGAATAGTAAATAAACCGGCACGTAATATACTGTTTCTTAAATATGTAGGGATCTTAGAAGACCGAAGAGAGAAATATTTGGAGTTATTGTTTAATTATCGACTTTTATTGTAGTACAAACATTCTCTAATACAAAAACTATATGCAAGTCAATATAAACTATACTATTCCCCTTCATGAGACACTTTATTCAGAACGGTAGCTAGCCGACCGCTTGGGGCGCTGCTGTAGCAATGTGTAACAAAAATCAGTGGGATGGTTGTCACTAAGAGTCTTACTACATGCTCCTTCGGTCTGACGGGACGTCATTCTGACGAATAAACGCTCTGTCATAGACGTAGAAAAGAATGTTCAAATGTTTGTGGAGCTTATGAGACTTAACTACGGGGTCATCAGTCCCTAAACTTACAAACTAGCTAATACTAAGAACGGCACAAATATTCATGCCCGAACGGGAATTCGAACCCCCGACCGTAGTGGAAGACGAAGAGATTGTGTCTCGACTTTAGATATCGTTGGAGACATTTAACTGCGGTGTACATTCTTTCAGTCGAATTAAGAAAGCTACTGTTGATATATTCAGTTCCAACTTCCTATTTGGCGGAACCGGTGTACGCTTCCCAACACCTTTCCGACTAGGATCTGATAATTGGCTGGAAAGATCCGCGACCCCAAATGAGCCGGATCTATAACAGCTAAAATTTGCTACTTATTGACAGCTGGTCGACAACAGCGCTGAACCGCAACTCCTTATGAGCCGGACCTCAAGCAGCCCAATGAAAAGAATAAAATGCTTTTTTAATTTTAATTTTTTTTAAGGAGTTAATCTGACATCTTTAAGAAAAACAAACTTTTTTGTCACGGCGACAAAAGTCACCCGTGCGTGCCAGACCCACAGATATATATAACTAGCCAGGCAATGCCGTACACAGTATAATTAGTGCGAGTGAAGTCTCGCCACCATATTTCTATACTATAAACGTGGAAAGTAAAAATACGCATGAACTGACGTAAGTCCGCTGCATTTACATTTACCATATTGGAAATTCGTGTTCAAATGTTTGTTAAGCTTATGGGACTTAACTACGGGGTCATCAGTCCCTAAACTTACAAACTACTTATCAACTACCTCATACTAAGGACGGCACAAATATCCATGCCCGAGGGGGGATTCGAACCTCCGACCGTAGTGGCCGTGCAGACCGTGACTGAAGCGCCTCAGTCCCCTCGGCCACCGCCGCCGGCGGAAATTCGTGTATATTGCTGTAATTTTTTCAGATGGAATAAGATTTGACACATACAGTAATGAATTGTAGGTCTGTTCATTTTCTGTTGTTCTTAATCTGTTACCAATTTCATCAAACTTCGAAATTTCTTTCAGTAGTATAGTGGTTATAAAAGTGTTGCTTATCTCGAATAACACGTATCCTTATTCTTTTGAGAGCTCTTTTGACGTATACGATGTGTCGCGTTTCCTGTTTTCATTAATCTGTTACCAATTTCGATCAACTTGGACTATTCTTTTAATATTACGACCGTTATAAATGTGCTGTTTGTCGTGGATAGCACATATCTTTATTCTTCTGAGTTCTTTTCAGATAACTACAGTCGCTTTAACTGTACGTAACGGTAAAATTTTACCTAGCATCGCGGCGGTCTCGCATGATTATGTTGGCAACATGGACAAAACGGTAGAAAGCCCTAGCCAAGAAGTTAATGTTCTTAGAAATCCACACAGAGTGACTTGATTAGTGTCTCGTACAGACGATGAGGTAAATGATGTTCGTGCTCTATGATTGACAGGTTCTTGTATGTACCCTCGTTCACTCAGTAATAGTAACAGCCCAAGTAAATCGAAGATTTCATGATAAAACATTTGCATCGTTACTCGATTGGCTAATGGCAACGTCACATGATTGACAACATAGTCACGTGAGTCCGCCAGGACGGTAAGTAAAATTCAACCGTGCGTTACTCGTTCTTCTGATAACTCGATTCGACAATTTAGGCCTTTGTGTTAAATTCAGTTATTGCGGAAGTATTAGCTTAAATGCAAATCATGTTCAAACCAACTAGTAACTTAAAGCTTACAACGTCATATCGTGTCAGAAGAACATAGTATTACCGTACGGAAAATTTTTGACGCGACGTAAAGCCACAGTCTAATATATACACTCACGACACCCAACCACATTTCCAGTAAAATCGGTGAGGGTGGAACGTAGGAAACGTATACATAATGCAATAACTACAGTGTTTAACATACCAAATTAGCCACCACAGCTGTAGCTGAAAGAAAAACGTCATACATGTGGTAATAAAATGGCGAAAGCAATAAACTGTTTTTCAACAAAGAAGAACCCACTCCACAATTGTTGCTTCAGCTGAACGAAAAACGGCAAGAAGCTTCAAAACACTGATCTTTTTAAGCTAAAGCCATTACACTCAAAAGAACATGCGCATATAAGAAAGACGAGTGAGGTGGAAAAATGTGCTTATCTTCAAATTCTACACAGAATTCATACGCGCCAGAAACATGCCTGCCGTAGTAAGAACAGACCATAATAGAAAACTATGTTTCTCTTATGTTTGTATTCTACTTACTTTCAGCGGAATAGGCTGCAAATATACCCTTATTCGTAAGTATTTGTTCATGAGTAAGTTGTTCTTTATAGCACTGAATCAATTAAATTATAGTGTTTTGACATTAATTGCCGTATTAGATATGTCTTTTGATATTTTACAATTGCTTGTAACGCTAAAATTATACTACATGTTTCTTTAATTACGTACAAAATAATTATAAACACACATAATTCCTTCGACGGCTTGCCCACCGCTAGGAACACTAGTGTCGTTGCAACTGTCAGTTCAAAATAAGGAGGTTAGAATCTAGGTAGAACAGTCATTGATTGAAGACACGGGGGCCATGATTTTGTACCCAAAACAAGGATTTCTCGCTTAAAATTCTGTGTGACTTTGCCCTCTTTCCGTAAAGCCACTAAATTGGCAGTCATATTACAGTACTTACTTAGATATAACATACGTTTGAACGACTATATCTCCTATACACACAGACTATGCCCAATGTTTTGGGCACAAACAAATGCCGAAATGCGCATTTTGCTGGCTTCACTTTTACAGTGTTAGGCCGGATCCACACATTGGTCCCAACGTTGGCGCCAACAGTGTTCGTCCAATGTGTGGATCGGTGAAATAGCATTGGAGCCAACGTTGGCGCCAACGTTGGTACGGCTCCGTTGCTTGTCGGTATTTCGACCAAACATCAAAGGACGTTGGGCCAATATGGGTACGTCGTACACACATTGGCGCCAACGTTTCATTCTGTCTTTGTCGTCTGCTCATCTCGAAACTGTTTCTTTCTTCCTTCGTTCTTCGTCGCCGTTTTAAAGTTTCGAAATCTCTTTGTAAATATTAGAACTGTATCAGAAAGTGATTTATTTGTGAAAGAAACCTCAAAAAACGAAATGCCACAGCAAAACTTAGGCGCGAAGTGTGAAATTAAAAACTTTCTAGACTTTCGACACACTCCATTACTGAATTTAATTTTTAAAATTAACAGTACACTACTTAATATTTCCTGTCAAATTTTGACTATCGTTTTGCAAACTTCAAGCACTACTAGTGATATCAATTGCATGGTAATTTAAAAAGGGAAGTGTAGGCTTCTAATATTGTCTCCTTTAGCAAGAAATGTAAGTGTAATATCAAAAGAATAGCATCTCTCCAAAACATCTCTTTCTTTTTTATTTTATTTTCTATCGTTTAAAGTTGCAGGTCCTAAGTTTTTATAATGTGTATCGAAAATAAATGATTTCGTACCGTAATTAATGTTTGGTAGGAAGTGATACAACACTCCATCTTTTACGTATGTTTCCCACATTGATTTACAATGACAAAATGCAATTAGTCGCACTTAAAAGCGTTAATGCATTGGCCGCGATTTGTGCGTCATATATGTTTTCGTTGGCTCTCGACGAATTCAACTGAATATTGGCTCCAATGTGTGGGCGCTGTCTCAAAAATATTGGCCAATGTTGGAGCCAGCGTTGGTACCAATGTGTGGACGCGGAGTTAGGGCATTTCCACAGATTCTAACCTCCTTGGTTGATAATAACTTCCACAGCAGTGAGTGTCGTGACCAAGCCCCTACAACGTCGTAGCGGAGAAGCGACGCAACTGTCCCCGAATTGAAGCAGCTGATCGCCGCCATTTTCAGGAAAGAATCCTAGTACTGGGGTTGTGATTGCAAGTGTTTGAGCCGGCCGTGGTGGCTGAGGGGACTGAGGCGCTCCAGTCACGGACTGCACGGCCACTACGGTCGGGGGTTAGAATCCCCCTTCGGGTAGGGATATTTGTGCCGTCCTTAGTATTAGTTAGTTCATAAGTAGTTGGTAAGTTTAGGGACTGATGACCCCGTAGTTTAGTCCCATAAGCTATACAAACATTTGAACAAGTGTTTGAGACGCAACAGGAGCAAAATGAAGCACAAAATAAACACATGTTTGTTTTAAAAAAAATACTGAATACTGCAGTATGTTTAAAAAGTATACTTAAATAAATGAAGTTTTCCAATTTCTGAAATACGTCTGCAGACGGACACGAAGTTTAAGGATGTTAGGCTCTTTTCTGAGAAGGTGGAGCGATTTTAAATCGAGATATTTGCATAAGATGATTACATGAAACTTGTAAAGTAGCAGAGAGTGCGATTATTATTTAATCCGCGTAATATTCTGTCAGGACCTGTTTACTTTTTGCCGACTACTCTGTACGTTTTGCACGCTCATTTTTGCATAGCATAGTTTTGCCTATATTCCTTTCAATATTACATATAAGTTTTCTTTCAAATTCCTCGAATTTGGGTATGAATAATTGTAAAAACCTAGACAACATTAAATAGGCATTTCATTCACACATTACTTTTTAACACAGATAGTATCTCTCAAAGTGGCTGAGTATGTTAAATACCGTATTTATTGCATTCTATATACGTTTCCTATGTTCCAACCTCACCGATATTACTGGAATTGTAATGAAGAATACTTAACGTTCCTGCTTAGACATTGACGTCTCTCTGCTAAACGGCATGTCTCCTGGTGTTTCCGAGGCATTTTTATTTTTAATAGAAAACGAAATATTTAAAGCCTGTATGTTACATGATGATTGCAAATTAACTGTCCTGTAATATATCGTTTTTTTTTTTTTTTTTTTTTTTTTACCTTATAAGGAATCTTATGAAACCTAGAAAGACAAATGGGGAGCTATTTTTAAATTATTACCTATTTATAAGGCACTACATACCTTCCCTAACGTAAAAAGTATGCTGAAGTCAATCTAAACGATACTATTCGCACTCATCAACTATCGTATTCAGAAACGTAGCTTGTCGGCCGCTTGGAGCGCTGCTATCGCAGCGTATAACAAAAATCTGTGGGAGTGTCGTGACTGTATATGTTAGACTGTGGTACAATCACCACCTGTTAAGTATCAAATGTTCAAGTGTTTGTATAGTCTGTGGGACTTAACTACGGGGTCATCAGTCCCTAAACTTACAAACTACCTATGAACTACTTACGAACTAGGACGGCACAAATATGTTAAGGATCCAAAAGCAATTATTCGACCTATTTTTGCATCATACTCATACATATGATTAAAAATGTAAATACCTCTTATACGCCTAGCTCTTCATTCAGCTCAACTTAGTACATAAATCGTGTTAGTATATTTAGTAGGCCCAATTTATATGCAAATGAAATTTAAGTACTTGACATGTAACGAAGTACTTTTATCAGTTCTAGAGAATCATCTGTAAGAGGAAACCTAAAGAAAAACAAACGCTCATGATTTATTATTCCTCCATGAAAATACTATACGGTATACAAGTAATGACTGATCTGTGAAAAGTAACACTGTTTTCGACTTCGGCTTTGCTACCATTCTTACTGTTACAATTAAAAGCAGCACACGAACGAACAATGTTTACGCACTGTTTCCCTGCAAATGGCGGCTTCTGTCATATTCAATGTGAGGACACGACACTAGCGCCAGCGAGCTGTCTAGGTTTTATTTAGTAAGACCTATGGTCGTGACTGTATATGTTAGACTGTGGTAAAGCAAAATGGCGGCGTCAGGCATCAGTCTCAGAGGCAGGTTTTCCACTCTAGTAATATACGTCTGTGGTGGTTTAATTCGTTCTGTATCTTTGGTTGTATGACGTTCTCTGATAAAACCGAAAGATATACATAATGTGTAATCATAAGCAACATACACAGAAAGATGGTGCCGAAACAGAGGAAAATTCGTAACCCCGACAGAAATCGGTGTATTACAGTACTGAGAGGATTACTTCTGAGTCGTTAAATATGCTAACTGGACACCGGAATAGAAGATTATCGGAACTGTTATAGACGGCCGCTCACTATCTCGACAGGTAAGAAATATTTCCAGTACTCATCGTTTGCTTTGATAATGACATAACGGACTTTATGGTGCATATTCAAATGTATTTAGGCATACTTATGGCATTATTCGTTGCATATTTTCTTTTATTTAGTCAAATGAAGTTTTCTTCTGTCTCGGTCGTAGTTCTTCATAAAAATGTGTCGGTTTATCGGTCTTACCTTTTCAATTTTTCCCCTCATTAATGATCTCGATGTGTTTAGTGGTAGTCTCTAAAGCTGCTCACTTATTTAGAGCATCTGAATCATTATCTTTCTGTAACTCAAAGCTAATAGTTAGTCATAACCATGTCACAGACTTTTTTCAGCTACCTACACGTATAGTGTGTAATTTTATGAGCTGTGTTTCTATTTCTTTTTAATTTCTTTTTCACTTCGTACGATGTCTCGTGGAATTCATTTTTACTACACTAAATCCTTGTATTTTATTTACGTTTCATAATATGAGCAGATATACAATATCATATACACCATTTTGTCTTCTGATTTGCGTTGAGTGATGCATGTTCAGTTGTTCTCTACGTAGCTTGTCAAAGCCGGTGGCGATCTGTACTTAATATCGTGTCTGAAGAATTCGATAATCATTGTATCGCAATCATTTTTTTATTGCTTGACTTCGTAATTTGGAAGATTCCGTGTACATCGAAGTCGTGGCACCACTGCCAACGCGCAATTTTCCAAGAAAGTTTACAATCGAAGTAGTATGGCCGGAATCGATATATAACGAATGTTTTACTTATGTATCATAACGTACAAATATATTTTGATGTTTGAAATGTGCCGGCAACAAAGAAGTTACTTCACTTCCTTTATTAATGAGCGAAGTCTTCCTCTTGAAGTATTCTATCACTTGTATATGCTCTTTATTAATTAGAACACACTAGTGAAATACGTTCTTCACGCTTAATAATTCGCTTGACAGTACTGACGTAATCTACATTCGATATATATCGATTCCGGCCGTACATTTTCGAGTGTAAGCTTTCTTGGAAATTACCGCCGACGCTGTAGTCAATACTTATCGAACGGTTGTGATAAGGAATATTTTAATTAAAAAGGCTCAAGACATAAAAGTACCTTGCTCTTTGGTTGATAGGTTCTTGTATGTACCCTTGTCTGGTCGGTAAATTAATTAACCGCATAAATGGAACATTTGATTGCCAACATTTGCACACTTCGAATTACATTGTGTTCTATTTACTTCTTATTGCCTGATTACATATCAGTAATGTTTTGTCGTTTGCGCCGACAGAAACTCGAGAGTGAACCGTTCGATAGATATCGACCACAGCGGCGCCACGACTTCGATGTACACGGATTCTTCCGAATTACCCTTTACTTCTGCAAGCAGGTTTTGGTGGATTTTGAAGCATTGTAAAATTATCCAAAATTACAATATTGTCGTGCTTACGCATGCCGGCTGCTTCATCAGCATTAAAATATAACGCCCTTTCCGTCATCCTCACCGTCAGCTGTTTTATTTCCATCGACATTACCATACTGCATCGCAAGTGATTAAATTTTACTCACGGCCCCGACGGCATACTGTGCTAATGTTGGCAATAAAATGTTCGCTTTACGAGGATAATTAATTTACTGACCGGGAAAGGGTACATACAAGAACATGTCAACCATAGAGAAGGAACAGTATTAATTATTTCACAGTCAAAACGAAAAATTATTCGCTCTCATTCTGTGTGATTGTTTTCAAAGAGCAATCAAAGGCCGTTGGCAACTTCAGAACACTACGCCGCCGAGTCGCTAAGTAACATTGTACCTTACACGCAATAATGCACTCTTAATTCGAATAGTATTTATGTGAGCAGTTTTACTTTATTAAACGGCTCCACAGACGCGTGATATATACTGGCTATCTCGGTAGCAATATGTTATATAATCGGTCACTTTTTTCGTTTTCATGACAGATGAGCAATTTAGCAAGCAGTTTCCACCAGTATTTTCAACGCTAGTACGTCGTAGAGTTCTGTAATAAAATAGAACTCCTATGACAAGCAGCAGAGGTAGTTGATCTGCATAAGTCGACAGCTATTCGTTGAACAAAAACAGAACAAAGTTATTAAATCGAACTGCTTTCGAAAGACCAAAAATGCAAATTTTCAATCAAGAAATTATATTGACTGTTATATATGATTGTCAAACGTGCAGGGCTATAGTGGCTAAACTTGGCTGTGCATGTAGTTAGAGATTGCAGAAGAGCTCACATTAGCCGCACACGTGATCAAAATAGGTCACCAGCACAAAGTAGACTCAAGAGTCTCCCAACAGTTGAAGAAAAGTAAAATGGTAATTTGGTTGAACGCTTTCAAACAATATATATCTAAAGTGCGACTTGATGGACCGATGTATCAAGAAATGTAGAATCAAAGTCAAATATAGGAGTTTAGATTTACGACGTTCAGAAGAGCGATTCTCGATATACGAAATGTTCGCTCCACGAGGATAATTAATTTACTGAACAGACAAGGGTACATCGTCAACCTATCAACCACAGAGCAGGAATAGCATAAATTATTTTATGTATCGAACAAGCGAATGTTAAGATTTTACGATTATATCATGAGTTTGAAGGATGTGGTTAGGTAGGAACCTAAGAGTACAGCTTAAATTGTTGCTACTGAACAAGCGAATGTTATTTTTACGAATATGTCATGTTTTTAAACGATGTGGTTAGGCAGAAACCTAAGAGTACAGCTTAAATTATAGCGCGTGAACAAGCATCGCTGGCACTGGGATAATTATGTTCGCTCACAACAATCTTAGCTGTACTCTTCGTTTCAAGCTTAACAACATCCTTTAAAATCATGACATATTCTATGTAACTAGCTGTGGTAACTAGGCTACGATAGTCGCTTATTCTATATGTATCGTTTTTATTCGTCACATCCGCTCCTTCGATATATATCGTTTGCAAGCGTTCTGCCAAATTACCTTCATTTGGTTCTAAACGAGAAAATTAAACGTATTTCCACTATTCGTTCCTTCAAAAACCTGCAACGTCAACCGCAATGACCACAATTTTCTCCACATACCTTAAAATTATATTGCAACAGAAGTGTTATTTATGCCTTGGTTTGTATACAACATAGTCCTTAGAATTAAAACTTTGTATCTGTTGTGGTCTTCCTCCTAGGTTTCCACATACTGTGTGTGCCTTTTGTCATTATCCTCTTAAATCATCACTTTTTTATTATGTAACCTATGGCCCTTGTTCTTGTCCCAATACTATCACGATTTTTGAGTCTATTTAGATCTACGACGCGTCCTGTTAAATCTCGCTTACGCTCGACATGTTTACTACATTGTATACTAAGCTCATGAATTGCTACCACACAGTGAAATCGGGCTAATAATGTGATTGTATTGATATCACACCTGCTTCCCTGTTGCATGGAATTCCGTGATTTCTCGATGGGAATATGGGAGATTGCAGAAAGTAACGTAGTCTCTTCAGTTTGATCTGTGTAACGCTCATATGAACCAGATTCCTTTTAACAATGGTTATACAAAAAAGCTCATTGTCAGTGAATATTTCCTGGAGGTTTCATTGTTACTGATCGACAAATGGACCGTGAAAACCGCTTTACAGGTACTAATCTCAAAATCACTTGATCAAAATATTGATTTACTCATTAACATTAATAATAAAAAAATTTTGTAAGACACACGGGGATATTAATAGACATATATTTGGCTGTGATCATTTGTAGTATCATCTTCTCAGCGACGTGAACTCGTTGCAAATTCTATGAGCGGTGCGTCTATCAAACTCGCGTACCAGTATCCCCGGAGCCATCTTCTATCTCCAGATGAAGTAAAATACTGCCCTGTAATTGCTTGTAGCACGCATGAAGTAGACAGCAAGAGGTCTATTTCATGGCTAGAATTTTCTACACCTTCAACATATAAATGTTATAGGTAAATTCTTTCACGATAAGAAACTATGTCCATTTACAAATAACCGTATTCACTATGAACACAAACTTGTATGAGAAACATAAATTTCACTATTCTGACATGTACATTTATTTGATGTAATTTGTCTTGGGATTTTCTATATTTCCCAAATTGCAAATGTATTTCGTTATGTACTGTTCGTTTTGTGTCAGTATCTTTACAACACTACTACAGACTTGAACCGTAAAGAAATACTTCGAAAATAAAAACATGGATCCTACAATACCTCTATTCTATCTCTTTCCTACACTGTTGTAGATCACTGAAGCTATTATTGTCTTAATGACTAAATCACTTATTGAAATACTAACTGAATCACTGGTTGAATTGCTAATCAAAGTCAAAAACTGAAGTGAATTTACATTATGTTCAAAACTAAAGATTTAATTAGCTTTACCTTAATAAAAAATATGGCAGCCCTGTTCTGCATGCAACCTTTCGTAGTCGTCTGCATCTGTAATGTATCTTTCATAGTATCTGTAACATATAAATTCTAAATTGGCCTTTGACTAAATTAAATCAGTGATAAACTGGTCTAAGATTTCTGTAAAGCAGAAACACTTAATTCCCTGAGATCTCAACAATAACAATAGAATTCATTCAGGAATACTTAAATATCTCATATGAATCAAATGATTCTCAAGGCGATAGAGAGCCCATAAAACATCATAGTGACACTAAACCTTTCATAAGCATTCTATATTGAACTATCCTTTGTAATTCCTGGAATACCTCTTACATTGTCACACTAGCCACATCGGCTCCACCCACTGAAATGTATCTGAACAAACACCAATCTGGCCACTCTCAAACAATTATTTCAGCCAAACGGCGTCAAGAGATATTCCAAGTGTTTCTCTCTTTCTCCAAACACAATTTCTCATAACACAATCCCTCAAGCAATATTTCATCAATATCTATTGAATAACAGTCATCTCAAAACAATAATAACACTCCTCCAGTGGTTCCAACACTTTGATTCTTTTCCACAATTATATCGAAAATTTCTCATACTCAACAGCACCATTCAAGATCAATGACTTCATTAAGAATAAAAGACATCTTCAAACTCCATACTTATCATTCTATTCAAATGACTGCTCATCGATATCACCTTTCACCAATGCTCTTTCTCAACATATCTATTAGCTGTTACTTCAATTATCTGCCATTATGTATAAACAAAATACTAAATGATAAGGTATTTTATAATATGTAGCTTTAATCGGTAGTAATTATAGATTTTTCTTTTCATATCTAGTACTTACCTAATTCTGCTTTGGCATGACAGTTTTATAACTGTGTTGATGCTGAAAAATTAAGTATCTGATTGCTCTTAAGACATCTCATTTGTTATAAAACTTTTTCTCTACTACTTCATTCGTAATTTCAAACCTGAACTGCAACATAAGCTAACTGAACTTTTTCACCGCTGCAATAAGCAGGCAACTACTCCATAACTGGGTCTACAATTACAATTATTTCTAAATCTAGGAATAGGAAAGATTGTATGGTTGTGAGGTCTGAAAAGGGAAGTAAAATCTCAAGCATATCAGTCGCCAGTTGCTATACCAACAAAGTAGTGATTGGTTCCCTATTCATCCTCTGATTTTACTTCATCGTCTGAGCTACTTCTGTATATGATGCGAGTCTTGGAATGTAGTACCTCTGTAAGTCTGGCATCTTGATAATTCCCTTAGAAAAAACATTCTGAAATTGATCATAACCATTACAGTCTTCTTTCCTCATAATTCCCAAGATGCAAACTTTATTCTCATTTGTGTTACCTGTAGGTTGGAGGCTGCCTTTATCTTCAAGTAACACAATGAATATTTTTATACCCCTTTGGTAAACATTATTGGAGGCTGCTCCCCTTTTGATTTGTATTGTTTTGCACTTTTGTCCTATATTAGCCTGTGGGGTACCTGCTATTACTATTCATCCCCGTATTGATACTACATTCTTTCGTCATCAAAATTGCACTATTAATTCTCCCATAAGTTTTACCCTCCTGTTCTTGTACAGCTTCTCATGACTGACAGATCTGTTGTTCAACTCGCTGATCATTATTCAGCTTAATTCATAGATAGTTCAGTAGACTTACTTTCTTTGATTGAAACAATGATACCAATTTCTTTATGTGTCCCTGTTATGTCTTCACTCCGTTGATTGCAGTAGGTGTCATTTTCTTGTATGTAAGTCTCAGTTTCTATAATTTTTATCTATGCTTCTTGTATTATATTTGTTCTTACGTTATTCCTTTGTACTATGCGATTTGTCTCCTGAAAATCGGCATTTCTTCTGACATAGTCTACCTCTCTATTCTATTCAAACTACTGCATTTCTTTCTTTATTTCCTCTCTGAATTCTAGGAATATTCGAGATATTGTCTGCTCTAGGCTATTTCTGTCTTCTCTGTTTGAACTTAATATTGCTTCCAATATTGACTGTAATTGTCCTCCCTCTATGTTAGATTCGGGTTTTAATAGTCTTACTGGTGTCTCAGGATATCTTTTTGAATTACTTAATGGGCTGTCAGCAGACAACTCACAGCTGCTGAACCCAGAATCATCTTTTACTTTCATCATTCAAATCAAATATCCAAAGATTTGCAAAGCTATGGCACTAAACTACAGTGAACATCAGTCCCTAGACATACAAACTATTTAAACCAACTTATGCTAAGAACAACACATTGCTATTTTACTCTTTATCCAGCACTACATTCATCACAGCTAACATTCAAGCAAGTTTGACTAATCCAGCACTTTCCAATTCAGCACTTGAATTTCTTTCCAATGTATTTGTCCAATGCTACTAAAATTTTAATAAGTTATATGCATACATATTGATACTGGGAATCTCAAGATACGGAATTGATCAATTACTCAAAATAAAGTTATTAAGAAATTTGTAAGTATATTTTCTACAGCACAGAGTGGATCATTGGCCAGTGAATAAAATGCTTATGCTTTTAACTACATCCAAAAATGTTGGCGTATTCTATTAACTATTGCATTGGTTACAGCTACAGTCGCAAAAAAGAACTCCTTCAGAGATATTTATTTAACTGTAATAAAGGTATCTTTGGAAGGAAACAAAATAATCTCAGGTGCCGACATTACGTAACAAAATTATTTTAACCCTTTCATTGCCACTTTATGAATTCGGCTTTGGGAAATTTAAAATTTATTATTATCTATTTTAACACAGGGCATTAAACATCAAGATATGTGTTTTAAAATTATGTCATTTATTTCATGCACTATAAGGAGGTTTGTATCAAGGTATTTTATTACTTGGGACGTTATTTTGTTGATAGCTAACACATCCAGATCAATAATTAAGGATAATCTTCACCACACCACCAAAGAGAAGACAATTTACTGCTGAACTAAAATAACATGAACCACATTCAAAGCCACGTACAGATGGCAATGTAACACAACCCCCAAGAATTACAAATTAATGCCTCAGAAGTGTCTATACGTCGTACCAAACGGCGAAATGTTGTTCTAGAAGAATCTTATTCATCAATAAAAATCTGACTTTAAGGATTGATAAAGAAAATATTGTACAAATCAGCTTAATACTTTATTGTTGAGGAATAACACTGGGAAAGAAAGGGTTAAAAGAAGAATTAAATCATTACCATTCATTAAAGACAATACTTCCTTGATGAAGACATATTTTTGTTATGAATATTTATTTTTTATGCAGGTTTAGTAGTAAATCTCAAGTTACTAATGAGGTTTATGAACTGATGGTATGACATTTTACATAAATGACGTTTTACGTAATGGACGCAGTACTAAAATAACTCTGTTTCTAGTTAATACAAATAGTGTTATATAGGTACTTGATTTGACAATTATGTAAATATTTCAAGCTGATGTATAGGCGAGTACAGTAAAATTTTAGTAGTAGCTACTCTTGCTTATACACATATGTACATATGTACTCCACCCCACTGTACCACAGACATTGCCGGTGTGAAATGCCTTGCCTCTACGATGCAGAGAGCTGTACCATAGGTGAAACCACAGCGAAGGGGTTTCTGTGGCAACAAACTTGTGGTTCCTGAAGAGGGGCAGCACCCTTTTCAGTAGTTACAGGGGCAACAGTCTGGATGATTGACTGAGCTGGCCTTGTAACATCAGTTAACACGGCTTTTCCATGCAGTTACTGCTAACGGCTGAAAGCAAAGGGAAACTACAGTCGTTAATTTTCCCGAGAACATGCAGCACTACTGTATTAATATAAGATGGTGGCGTCTTCTTGGATAAGATATTCCGGAAGTAAAATAGTCCCCCATTCGGGTCTCCGGGCGGGGACTACTCAGGAGGAGGTCATTATAAAGAAAGACAGGCATTCTAAGGATCGGATAGTGGAATGTTCTAACCCTTAATCACGTAGGTAAGTTACAAAATCTGAAATGAGAAACGGATAGGTTAAAGTTAAATATGGTAGGGATTAGAGAAATGCGGTGGCACGATGAACAGGATTTCTGGTCAACTGAGTACAGGGTTATAAATACAAAATCAGTTGGTGGTAACGCAAGAGTAGGCCTGGTAATGAATAAGAAAATAGGAATGCGGGTAAGTTACCATGAACAGCATAGTGAACACATTATCATAGCAAAGATAGACACAAAACAAACACCAACCACAGTAGTTTATATTACAACTAGCTCTTCCGATGATGAGGATATCGAACAAATGTATAAGGAAATAAAAGAAATTATTAAGAAAATTAAGGTCAACGAAAACTTGTTTGTGATGGGGGACTGCAACTCGGTAGTAGGAAAAGGAAGAGAAGGACATGTTGTAGGTGAATATGGACTGGGAAAAATGAATGAAATAGACGATCGCTTGGCATAATTCTGTGCAGAGCACAATTTAATGATCACCAACACTTGGTTTAACCATCATGAAAGAAGGCTTTAAACATGGACGAGACGCTAGAAGGTACAAGATTGACTTTATAATTATAAGGAATAGTTTTAGGAACCCGATTTTAAATTGTAAGTCATCCCCAGGGACAGATCTAGACCCTGACCATAACTTATTGGTTATGAACTGCAGATTAAAACTTAAGAGACTGCAGAAAGGTAGAAAAGTTAGGAGCTGGAACCTGGAAAAATGGAACCAGAGGTGGTTGAGAGTTTCAGGGAGAGCATTAGACAAGGATTGGCTGGAAAGTAATACAGTAGAAGAAGAATGGGTACCTCTGAGAAATGGAGTAGTAAAAGCCGCAGAGAATCATATAGGCAGAAGGACAAGAACTAATACAAATCCCTGGATAAGATATTGTATACTAAACGTAATTGATGAGAGGAGAAATATAAAAATGTACCAAGTGAAACAGGCAAAAGGGAGTACAGACATCTGAAATATGAGATTGATAGGAAGTGTAGACCGGCTAAGCAAGAGTGGCATGAGGAGAAATGAAAGACAGTAGAAGAATGTATAACTAAGGAGAAAGATAGATACCGCCTACAGGGCAATAAAAGATACATTTGGAGACAAGAAAAAGAGCGGTATGAATAACAATAACTCAGATGGAAAACCAGTACAAAGCAAAGACGGGAAAGGTGGAAGGAATATATAGAAAGCCTCTACAAAGGAAATAAACTTAATGGCAGTATTCTAGAATTAGAAGGTGAAGTAAAGGAAGATGAGATAGGAAATACCATATGCGAGTACAATTTGACAGAACGCTGAAATATTTGAGTCGAAACAAAGCCCCTGGAGTAGCTGATATGTCGTGTGAACTTCTGATATCGTTAGGAGAGCCAGTCACGAATAAATCGTTCCACCTGGTATGCAAAATATATGAGACAGGGGAAGTACCCTCAGAGTTAAAGAAGAAGATAGTAATTCCATTTCCAAAGAAAGCAAGTGCAGAAAAATTGGAAAATTACAGAACCATCAGTTTAATAAGTAAATACTAACAGGAATTATTTACAGACGAATGGAAAACTCGTGGAATCCAAGCTTGGGGAACATCAGTTCGGATTTAGGAGAAATGTAGGTACACGGGAGGCAACACTCACATTACAAGACAGGATAAGGAAAGGTAAACCCACCTTTTTAGTATTTGTAGATTTGGAGAGAGCTTTTGACAGTGTCGACTGGAATATACGCTTTCAAATTCTGAAGGTAGCAGATGTAAAATAAGAAGAGTTATTGAACTTATACAAAAACCAGACAGCGATTATTAGAGTTTAAACGCATGAAAGGGACGCAAAGGTTGGGAAGGAAGTAGGACAGGGTTGTAGACTTTTCCCAAAGTTGTTCAATCCGTACATTGCGCAACCAATGGAGGAATGCAAGGAGAAATTTGGAGAGGAAATTTAAGTTCACGGAGAAGAAATAAAAACTTTGCGGTTAGCCGATGAGATAGTAAATCTGTCAGAGATCGCAAAGTATCTGGAAGAGCAATTGAATGGAATGCAAAATGTCTTGAAAAGAGGGTATAAGATGAACATCAACAAGAGTAAAACAAGGATAATGGAATGTAGCATCAGAAAGTCAGGCGATACTGAAGGAATTAGATTAGGTAATGAGACAATAGAAGTAGCAGATGAGTTTTGTGATTTGGGTAGGAAAATAACTTCTGATGGCCGGAGTAGGGAAGGTATAAAATGCAGAATGACTATGGGAAGAAAAGCATTTCTAAAGAAGCGAAACTTGTTAATATCCTATATTAATTTTAATGTTAGGAAGTCCTTTCCGAAAGCATTTGTCTGGAATGTAGCATTGTATGGAAGTGAAACGTGGACGACAAGGAGTTCAGAGAAAAAGATGATTGGTGGTGCTACAGACGAATGATGAAAATTAGATGGGTAGATCACGTAACTAATGAGGAGGTGCTTAACCGAATTGAGGAGAAAAGGAGTTTCTGACATATCCTGACTGAGAGAAGGGATAGATTGCTGGTACATATTCTGACACATCAAGGAATCGTCGAGTTAGCAATAGAGGGATGTGTGTGGGATAAAAATCGTAGAGGGAGACTGAGGGACGAATACAGTAAGCAGATTCAAAAGGATGTAGGTTGCCGAACTTATTCTCAGATGAAAGAGACTAGCACAGGACAGAATAGCATGGAGAGCTGCATCAAACCAGTCTGCGGACTGAAGACCACAACAACAACACATATGTACTGGACGCTTTTAATCGGTTTATGTTCATATTTAGTAACTTCGGTAGCAGTGGGCATAGAATTATGTATTAGTAAGAGGAGTCTGTTATTGTTTTGTCACAAGCGTTTCACAGTTCTTAACATCTTTGAAGACAGTGTACTGTTGCGTCCTTAGGTGTTTGTGAAAGCCAACTATATGGTTCAGGAGTGATCAGTTATTTTGTACAAGGCAGCGACTTCTATATCAGTAAATAAAATGGTTAATACACACACATTCCAGAAGATGGATCGCTACAAAGTTCTTTGATGGTATTATAATACGGTTACACTTAACAACATTTTAGTGGTCGTTTGCCAATAACGAAATTACGAAGTTACAATTGTAAGTTTTCTTTCGTAAAGCTATGTCTACGCACTCAAAAAGAAATTACCACTGACTACTCCAGTCATCTCTTAGTCTTTGTGAGTATTAAAAGCAAGTGAACTGGTGTTTCTGTTTAGTGTAGACAGTGTGTAGGAATGTAATTCATACGAATGTGTCGTATACGATACAAGGGGACATTAGAGGGAATGAAAGAGATTATTAATATTTCATTGTGCAACAAATGTTGGTCCTTCGCAAGTAAGTGGTACTCATACCAGTACGAACTGATGAAGAAAATGCAATATTTAAGTAAAGTGATCTTAAGTTCTTGTATCAGAACGCGAAATGTAACTGAAATGTAATAAAGTAACTTGAATGAAATTAAAGAAAAATATCATCTGACTCTCAGAGACTTTCTCAGAAAATTACGATCAAAGAAAATCATGGTGTAAACCACGAAGTACTCAAGCCTTCAACGTATTGCTTAGAAAAGGCCTGGAAAATAAAACAGCGAAGCCCCTACAAAGGCTACAGTGAGTTATTCTTCTCACGCACATTTTAAAATGGCTAGCAATATATTATGTAATCTACGGTACACTGAAAATAACTTGTGAAAACTGTAGAGGTACTCATATAACGTGGAGTAAAATGTATAGTTATTCCCTTTATTCTGTAGAAACCTAGCCCTCAAGGTTTCATAGTCAGCTTACATTTTGTGCAGATTACTCTCTATTCTACACTTACCGGTCACATTCCTCAGAAAGGGAACATATGTCGAGTTGCATAGCCCTCTCAGGGGTTACTAGCAACACCAACCGCAGAGCAGGGCGCTGTGCAGCAAACTAGAAACTCGCTCCCCACACCGCAGAGTGTCTCGCTAGCGCGCGATCTGCAGTCGATAGCGACCGCAAGCGTCAAGAACTATCGGACAGGCGCTAATGCGATTGTGCCAAACTCCGGAGGTCGCATACGGAACTCGCTTGTCGCTAAACAGGATTTCCCCCGGTCCGCTGCGCGGACTACAGCCAAGACACCAACTAAATTACGCCCTTCTGCAATATCCACCGAAATTCGCTCCTCCAGAGGCGGGGAATGCCTACTCAGAGGAGGGAGTAACATGCGTGTGTTCAGCGGGTCATGACTCAAAGTGGGGCTAATGTGTAAATTGCCATCTGTCGATGGTAACTAGCTCCGTTAGATATTGGAATTGAGAAACACGATCAGACTAATTTAAATAGTATCCTAGGTCTCGATAATTTATTTTTAAGGTGGTGGTGGGAGGGGGGTTCAGTTACTTTCTTAGGGATGGGGTTTGGTCACCAGCCGGAGATGCGTGGTACTTCACTCTCCTCCGTCCGTTACTTACGCACCTGAATGACATATACTTAGTTCACCTTATTTCTCTAATTTGACGCGAATTTCTCGAGAGGACCACATTTAACAGTACTTTGTTACCCTTTCTTACGTCTATCAATTAGATAAAAATCTATCAGAGATACAAAAAGATGTTTTAGATTAAACTTCGTATTTTTTCCTGCAGAATACAAATCTGTGACAAAGTTTAGAGTGCTTTTCAAGTCTTTTATCCTCCACACTCAACCCTATAGGTAGAGAGGTGGGAGTTTCAGATGATTATCCTTGGTTCCCTCCTTGTAAACAAACAATATGTAATGCAAACGTAGGCTTCCGCGGCAGTTGTCAGTATCAATGAAATTCTTCTGGGTATGATACTGCGTCGTCATTTTGTAAACTGTACCGACGTACCGACACAGACCCTGATGAAGGCCGCCTGCAACAGTGGCCGAAACGTCGGTACAGTTTACAAAATGACAACGCGATATCATACCCAGAAGAATTATATTGATAGAAACAATATGTAACTTTATTTTGGCCCACTTTAAGTTACGGTAGTAACACTAAAAGTGGGTCTTTGCGATCGTCTTTTGACAGCTCGAAATTTAAATGAAAATAACGGCTTAAATATTCATCTGATACGAAAATTGAATAACCGAATTTGTAGAGGAGAAAATTCTCTACAACTTTGCTCTCTTGTGTTTTTTTTAATATATATATCTCGTAGCGTTTCAAAGATATTTGCAAAAATAACGGCGATTTTGGGATATATGTCTGTCCGTCTGTCTGTCTGTCCGTAACGTGTTCCCTGTTTTTAACACGAACCGTTCAACCAATCAGCACCAAATTTTACAGACATGATTGTAGGCCACCAGAGACCAGAACCTTCCTTTTTCAAATTTGTCGGACAAAAAATACGGTAGTAATATCACAAAAAGCCGTCTGTAATGTAATTGTAATTGCAAACGAACCGCTCATCTGACGCGAAAATTGAATAACCTAATTGGTAGGGGAGAAAATTCCCTACAACTTATCTCCCTTACGTTTTTTTCATATCTAGTATCGTTTGAGACATATTTGCAAAAATAACGGAGATTTGGCACCCTCCATTGATTTAACGAAAACCAGCCGTTCGGAGATGTCACGTGACATTCCTCGCCCAGAACTCTCTGTGGCATACGCCATTTTGCGTTTCGTATTTGATGATTTTCTTATTGTAACTTACACGTTGTCATTTCAAAGCAATGGCGCACTGAATAATTAACAAAAACACTTCGTTCTTCGTACGATAAATGATAATCTAGTGTCTACAAATGCCATATTAGCATCAGTTAACAGCGCCCATCAGTAGTATGAGATTAAAGGTCTCCTTTCATTTAGATCCGTAGCGTAGTGGGCAAGGCGTTGGACCCTGATGCTGAACGTCAGTGGTTCGGAACCCGCCATTACCTATTTTTTTCCTAAAAGGAATTCAGACACCCTTATTAATTAATTTTTTATTATTTTGGTTCAAAATGTATGCAAAAACGTATAAAACTACAAATCTAAAGAGGGCCGTAAAAAACGTCAGTGCGATTTTTTTTATCCAATACGTAATTTTACAGAGGTATGGCGATATCTCTAGATAAATTAAATACCCATTATACTGGTCTCTTAGTTACTTATTTCTTTACTAATAGTAACGGCTTCCGTGCCCTAATTTTCATAATAGATGGAAGGAAATCTTTACAGTATGTTATGCGACATTTCTGTGGTTGACCTAACGCATTAAATAAGTCTTCTGTTACTTCTGACATTTGTTGTTGCTTTGGTCTTCAGTTCGGAGACTTCTTTGATACAGCTCTCCATCCTCCTCTACCCTGAACAAGCCTCTTCATCGCCTCATAAGAACGCCAACTCACACGTATTTTAACCTACTTAATGTATTCGTCTCTTGGTCTCCCTCAGCGACTTTCACGATACTATCGTCCTTCAGTGCTAAACTGACAGTTCCTTGTCTCTTACACCTCTTACACTCAAGAGAATTTCTGCCTTATAGAAGACACCATTTTTGTTTCTATAACCCAAATATGTTTTGGCAGTTATTGTGCCATATTCCGTGGCTACATGAACTTAATGACATGGTTTACATGTTGCTTTAATTGAGCAATAATAATTTTTACAGGTTGTCGGTTTTGTGCTTTAGTGTTCTTCGTTCTTATTGTTGTCGCGTTATCGCGTTTTTTGGTGTTGCTGTGATAATTTTTTGAGTTTTTGCACTTTTTTTAGCGACTCACAGATTATATCACCATACAACTAGAAAACACGACAAAAACATGAAAAAAGTACTGCAACACAAAATTTACACGCTGAAAATATGCTGTTGCATAATTAAAATATCATGTAAACCCTGCCAAGAACTCCACACTGAAATTAAAGGCAAAATTTCACGGAGATGGGCGAAACATGTTTGGGTGATAAAAACACGTCTGAGATCAGACGGAATTCTTCTTCAGTTTGTCTTAGCATTCATGTAAATTGTATATACCAACACATTTGAAAAGCCTCTATCCTCTTCTTCCATGAACTATAAATCGCCAATGTACAATTCCCGTGCAAAGCAACAGTTCACACAAATACCTTCAGAAAGACTTCCTAACACTTAAATTAAGATTGGATGTTAAAAAATTCCCTTTTGCAGAAACACTTTTTTTTCTGCCCCATACTGTACTTTGTATTATCAGTAATGCGACCACCTAAACGAATTCTTTCAGCGTCATGTGATTTTGTTTCACTATATTCCATTATCATTGTTTTGCTCTTGTTAATGTTTACCTTATACGCTCTTTTCAAGACGCAGTCCATCTCGTTCAATATGCTGGGATGTAAATCATTAAAAGAAAAGTGTTATTCGTTGGGCGAGACCTATTGTGAATTTTTTTCACAACTTTCCCCTCCGAACGGAAACATATTTTGTTAGCAACCAACTGCATTGGGAGAAATGATCGTTATAATTAAATAAGAGAAATCAAATCGAAAACAGAGATTTTGGTGCTCCTTTTTCCCGAGTGCTATTGGGGACTGGAACGGTAGACAAATGTCATAAAAGCAGTTATATGAATTTCTGCCATGCACTTAAATGTGATTAGCAGTGTAGATGTAGATGCTCTTCCAAGTCCTCTGTAGACTTTGAAATAATTACAGCGCCATCGGCAAACCGCATTTTTATTTCTCCACATTCCTTCTCGAAATTTCCCCTTGCTTTTCTTCATAGCTTGATCGATGTACAAAGCGAATTACATTGGATAAAACTTTACAACCGTAGCTTCCCTTTCATGCACTCCAATTCTTATAACTACTATCTATTTTTGTGCAAGTTATAAATGACCTTCCCTTCCCTATATTTTAACCTTTCTGACTTCAGAATGAGAAATAGTGTTTTCCAGAAAACGTATCATAAGCTTTCTTTAAATCTACAAAGGCTATAAATGTAGGTTTGTTTTTCTTAATCTAAGACAAATAGTAAGGTAAGGTAGCTCCCAATCTGTTTTTGGCCTCTGAATACCGTATCTTTAAATCAATGATTCCCAAATAACTTATATAAAACCACCAACTAAGCCTACACATGGTATGTAGCTAAAAATATATCAAAAGCGTATTGTTATCTTTACGGAAAAAAACTTCAATACCAATGTACTTTTACCACACGTGAAAAAGTGGTCCCATTTTCGTCCCCTACCAATACGTTTTGTAAAAGAGATATTACCAGTTTAAAATCAAGGTAATAATAATAATAATAATAATAAAGACATGTTACAACATTTATTTATATTTGATATAGGTTACAAACTTTCTTTTTTTGTACAAAAAATACTGATTAGCAACAGTACAAAACAGAGAAAAAGAGCTTAACACTTTCCTCGTTGAAACCTTGTATCTTAGCTACTGACAAGGATTTCGGCGTTCGTATAGAAAGTGTCGGATGTCTCTGAAGAAACAGACGCATACATTTCCGTCCAGCTGTTTTATGCCTGACTAAAAATGGGCGAGCAACATTATTCCGTATAGCAAGCTGAAATGCCAACGCCTAAGATCGTTCAGAGTAAGGCCTTAGAAATTTTCTCTGTGTCCTTACAATAAGACGCCTAATCAGCCTCTACATCACATGAAAAAACTGGTTTTTTACCAATAGCTATTTCAATTACTCTTCAGCACTTTTACCTTCTCCTTTCTTCATATTGTAACGATACTGCTGACCCCCTCATCTCAATGTTATCGTACGATACCGTCTGCCTGGTGCTCTCATCTCAATGTAATCCTACGATACCGTCTGCTTCGGATCCGGAATCGCGTGGTTCAATAGTAATAAAAGTTGCTTGTGAAGTTAGTTAAAAACGATATAGCCAGCCTAGGAATCAGTGTAGGACAGTGTCTCGGTGATACTGTGATTAAAACAAGTGATAGATTTCATTAATTAAGAGATTCATATAGTTTCTTTCCAGACAGTTATATAAACAATACTTTTGTCATTGTATAATAAACAGACGAATTGTAAAATCTTTTGTAAAAAAACAAAAAGAAATGAAAATTAATAGCATTGCATGTATGTTAGGCTCATAAACAAGTTGTGTAGATCAGCTAATTGTTTTAATTACTGTAAAGTCGAAATTTGTATATTGTGTTTCTTTGTATATATTGACTGACATGATATTTTAAACCTAGTTTCAGAACTGGCAATATAATTGATAGTTCAATATATGTTAGGAACATGTGTGATGTATTCATTAACAAATTAATTGACACATAACATCGCACTTTGTTGTCAACAGAAAGATCGGAAAATACGACTTAAAATATTTATGCCATTTAAAATTATTGTATGTATAGTTTTCATTTTATATTGTGATTATTTTTGTATACATGAAATGTTTTACTGTTATGTTTGTTAATTGTAAATTACTATATTCAATTGTTATGAATAATGCATAATGTAAGGTCATTATTGGCGATGTTATATATTTGCCTCACAACCTTGCATGGGGGAGTTCGAGTTAGGGCTTTTCTAAAGTGCGCAGGAAGCTATGTCAGTCTTTTGTTTTGTAATGGAAGTTCTGTCAGCGAAGTTCTGATGCTTTGTAAATGTTTTGTTGTTAAAATGTTTGGAGTGGAAGTTTGATTTAAATTAAAGAAGAAGTGAAAAATTGTATATATCGAGTATTTACTTCTACCACGACGCCCCAGGGGAATAATGTTGCAGCGAGCAGAACCCCCATACATCGTAACGTTAAAAAGCTGAGTATCGGTAGAATAAACAGTAATTTACTTAAAACCTACTAAAATATTAGAATATGAGCCTTGATAGTTGCCCTTGGCACACTAAATGTCTTACTCGTAGCTTTATATCCCATTTCTTGTTTCTCGCTGTAGTTATCGCCGATTTCATCGCCTCCCTGACCCACCTCTTCCTAGACGCCATGTAAGTTTCGTCCACTGGACGAATTTAGGAACACATGGGGGGACGAAAATAGGAACATCCCACTTGCCAATAGGGTGACTTCCTAGACTACGTGAAGTAAACCAAACAAGGCAAAACGCTCAGATCATTCAGTTTGTAGCTTACCTAAACAGATATGTCAAATAGAACTACATAAACAAACTATAAGAATTCGAAAAGAGCATTTACAAATAGTTTTTCGAGAACTCATCTTCTGACGAATGAGAATATGTTTTCTCAAAGGACTACGCAGAGTACTTGATGCATCAAACTTTCATAACTAACTAGTGTCCTTGAGCACAACTAACAAACGGTATCACCGATGGCACCCTTACCGGCAGAACGGAGAAACTTATGGGACGAAATTAGGCACGTGGACGAAATTTGGCGCCTTTACCTTAAAGGTGACTGTTGCCTCATGTGTTCCTACATGTCATATAAATGCAAACTGATCTTCCCCAAAGTCGGCTTCTACCAGTTTATTCATTCTTCTGTAAGTAATTCGTAATTCGTGCTCGAATTTTGCAGGCAAGATTTGTTAAACTGATAGTTTCGTAACTTGCATACCTTTTTGCACCTGCTTCCTTTCGAATTGGGATTATTACATTTTTCTTGAAGTCTGGAGTTATGTCGCCTGTCTCGTACATCTTACACACTAGATGAAATAGTTTTGTCATGGCTGGTTCTCCCAGAGACTTCAGTGAACCTTGTTTCTACTTAGGTCTTTCAGTACTGCGAAATTCTTCTCTCTGTATAGTATCTCCTGTCTCATCTTACCTACTTGCTCTTTCCTTTCTCCAACATTGTTTTGAAGATCATTTCCTTCGCTGAGCCCCTCTATACATTCTTTCCAACATTAAGCTTCCCCTTCTTTGCTCAGAGGTGGATGTGCATTTGAGTTCTTCATATTATTACAGCAGCTTTTATTGTCTGGAAATATCTCATTTACTTTCCGGCAGGCAGCATCTATCTTTGCCCTCCCTAGTTGATAGTTGTACATTCTTCGAGAGACTTGCATTTTCCTTCGAGTCACTCCAGCTTAACCATTGAGCACCTTTTGTCAATATGAAGTCATTCATGGTCTGTAATCCATTTTAAATGCTTCATGTACTATTTTTTTAATTTTCTCATTTACCATTTAAATTCAATATTTCCTGATGTATCAAAGGATTTTCTTCGGTCTTGTCTTTCTACCTATTTCGTCCTCTGTTGCCTTTTCTATTTCATCTCTCGAAAGTAACCATTTGTCTTCTACTGTGATCCTTCTCCCCGTTTTCCGTCAGTTATTGCCTAGAACTCCCTTTGATACTCTCAAGAATATCTTCACTTACAGTCTTCAGTTCGTAACCACTAAGATTTGTCAGTGTCCATATCTGCTGATTCATCTACTATTTTTCTTTCCCTTCCTTTTCCAACCATCGAAGTCTAGTTGTAGATCACAATAAGTTTTCTTCTTGCTTAACTGTCTGGATAACTTACTTTACTTCCTCATACATTTATTCGATCGCCACAAGATACGCAAAGCTAGTTGGCATGTAAATCTGTATTATTACGGTCGATCTTATTATTATTACGATGTATCTATCTTGAGTACGATAATGCGATCACTGCGCTGTACCTGGACGTTTACCCGCGTTCCTAATTTCTTTATCATTATTAGACCTATTCCTGCTTCACTCTCAGCTGATTCTGAATTTTTAACCCTATTTTAACTTTACCAGGAATCCTGTTCATCTTTTCACCGAACTTCGTTGATCCCCACTTTATGTAATTTCAGTCTATCTGTTTCAGTTTATAAATTTCCAGCCTCCCTACCCGGTAATGGGATGTAGAATTTTACGCTCATATTCGTAGAACGCCAGTGTTACATTTTCTGCCGAGTAGACCTCACCCGCATATCCTTGTGGGGAATTATTTCACCTGCGAAATATTTCACCAAAGAAGCTTCCGTAATCGTGTAATCATACAATTGAGCTGCATCTCCTCTGGACAAGTAACCACTATAGTTTTCCCTTCCTTTCACTCGTACGCTGTAATTGTATAGCAAAACCACATTAGCTGGCCACGCAGGAGTAGCCGTGCGGTCTGGAGCGCCACGTTGCGGATCGCGCAGCCTGCTGCGTCGTAGGTTCGAATCCTCCCTCGTGCATGGATGTTTGTGCTATCTTTGTTATAAGTTAGTTCATAAGTAGTTTGTAAGTTTAGGGACTGATGACACCGCAGTTAAGTCCCATAAGCTTCAGAAACATTTGAACACATTATCTGATGTTACAAGGCCAGGTCAGTCAGTCATCCAGTTGTTGCCCCTTCAATTACTGGAAGGGCTGCTGCCCCTCTTCAGGAACCAGACGTTTGTTTGGCTTTACCACAGACACCCTCCTGCTGTAGTTGTACCTGCGATACGTCTGTATGTATAGTTGAGGCACGCCAGACACCTAACTACACAGATAATACTAACAATAAGATGTGACCCTCACGTAGACTGAAGGGCAGTACTTTCTATTCTCCTGACCAAGTTTTATCTTAGCCTAACGATCAAGCATAATACTCGACATGCACTTCGTAATGTCCAAATACGTCGCAGAAGGTTAAAGTGTTTCATTATTTATATGAAATATTATTACAGTCGCCTTGCTCGTCTCGTATACAAATCTATTTTCTATTTAACTGGTTCTACAAAATGTATACTTTTCCCTACTGTTTCGAGTTTCATCACAGAGGGAACTACGAAGACTGTATATCAACTCCATCCCTTTTTATATACACAAAACATTGTAATGTTTATTTCACTATTGTAGTTCAGAATCAGATCGACAAACAGTGATATGTAACATGACGAAATTTGCAGAATCGCCAATAGATATATGCATAAAGTTAACATATGAATTGTTATTTCATTCTGATTTTATATTGTCTTATTGATGACTAGGGATGCATATAACGAGTTCATTACAGACGAATCACAAACTGGAGAGGTGCATAGATGGTGAAGGATAACACACGTGCCTATTTAAAACTGGAACCTCCGGCGGGAGCAGCCTCGCTGTCTCTGACATTGCGCCTAGAACCGCTCTGTTATTCCCCCACATCGTGAAAAAGTAGCCGCGATTTGAAAGCCAAAAATAATTAATTTTCTCGCATGTTTTTCACCACCCACAAAACGAATAATTTGGTCTATTCGCGTGTTGCTTAGCTCACTATAGTCATCTTTGATATGGTGTGCCCTATGTTATAAAACTGTCTGTGGAACTCGTCATTTGATGTTGTCATTTGATGTTGTGGTCTTCAGTCCGAAGACTGGTTTCATACGGCTCTTCACGCTACCCTATTCTGTGCACGTCTCTTTACCTCATCATAAGTTCGGCAACCTACATCCTTTTGAATCTGCTTACTGTATTCGTCCTTCGGTCTCGCTCTACGATTTTTACCCCTCACAATCCGTCTAATGCTAAGTCGACGATTCCTTGATGTCTTAGAATGTGTCCCACCAAGCTATCCCTTCTCTTAGTCAGGATATGCCAGAAACTCCTTTCTCTCCAATTCGGTTTGCACTTCCTCATTAGTTACGTGATCTACCCATCTAATTTTCATCATTCATCTGTAGCACCATATTTCATAAGCTATCATCTTTTATCTTTTTGTCTGAAATCCTTATCATCCACATTTCACTCCCATACAATCATACACTCCAGACAAAGGCTTTCAGAAAGGACTTCCTAACATTTAAATTAATATAGGATGTTAAGAAGTTTCGCTTCTTTAGAAAGGCTTTTCTTCCCATAGCCATTCTGCATTTTATATCTTCCCTACTTCGGGCATCAGAAGTTATTTTCCTACCCAAATAGCAAAACTCATCAACTACTTTTATTGTCTCATTACCTAATCTAATTCGTTCAGCAACGCCTGACTTTCTGACGCTACATCCATTATCCTCGTTTTACTCTTGTTGAAATTCATCTTATGCCCAATTTTCAAGACACTGTCCATTCCATTCAATTGTTCTTCCAGATCCTTTGCCGCCTCTGACTATCTCATCGTCAAACCGCAAAGTTTTTATTTATTTATTTTCTCGCCCGGAACTTTAATTCCCTCTCCAAATTTCACCTTGCATTCCTTTACTGCTTGCTCAATCTACAGATTGAACAACATTTGGGAAAGGCTACCACCCTGTTAGACTCCCTTCCCAAACTTTGCGTCTCTTGCATATCTTTCGACTCTAATATCCGCTGTCTGGATTTTGTATAAGTTAAATATAACTCTTCGCTCCCTATATTGTATCCCTGTTACCTTCAGAATTTGAAAGAGTTTATTCCATTCGACACTGTCAAAAACTTTCTCCAAATTTACTAATGCTAAAAACGTAGGTTCACCTTTCCTTAGCCTATCTTCTAAGATAAGTCTTAATGTGAGTGATTTCTCCGTATTTCCACATTTTTCCTAAATCCAAACTGATCTTCCCCAATCTCGGATTCCACGAGTTTTTCATTCGTTTGTGAATAATTCGTATTAGTATATTGCACCCATGTCTTATTAAACTGATAGTTTACATTTGTCTGCACTTGCTTTGTTTGGAATTGGAATTACTATACTCTTCTTGACGTCTAAGGGTCCTTTCCCTGTCTCATATATCTCGCTTAGCAGGCGGAACAACTTCTTCGTGACTGGCTCTCCTAACGATATCAGCAGTTCAGACGACATATCATCTACTCCAGGGACCCTGTTTCGACTCAAATCTTTCAGCGCTCTGTCAAATTCTTCTCGCAGTATAGTATCTCCTATCTCATCTTCCTCTACTTCATCTTCCACTTCTAGAATACTGCCTTTAAGTTTATTGCATTTGTACAGGCCTTCTGTATATTCCTTCCACCTTTCAGGTTTCCCGTCTTTGCTTAGAACTTTTTTTCCATTTGAGTTATTGATATTCATACCGTTGTTTGTCTTGTCTCCAAATGTCTCTTTTATATCCTTGTAGTCGGTATATTTCCCATAGTTATTCTTCTACGGTCTTGCATTTCTCTTCAAGCCACTCCTGCTTAGCCAGTCTGCAGTTCCTGTCATCTTTATTTTTCAGACCTCTGTAGTCCCTTTTGACTGCTTCACTTGGTGCAGTTTTATATTTTCTCCTCTTATCAATTAAGCTCAGTATGTCCTATGTTATCCAGGGATTTCTATTAGGCCTTATCCTTTTGCATATATGATCCTCTGCTGCTTTCGCTACCCTATCTCTCAAGGCTACCCATTCTTCTTCTACTGTATTACTATCCCCCGTTTCAGCCAAACCTTTCCTAATGCTCCCTCTGAAACCCTCAACTATCTCTGGTTCCTTCAGTTTGCTAGGTTCCATTTCCTAACTTTTCTGCCTTTCTGTAGTCTCTTAAATTTTAATTTAGAGTTCATAACCAATAAGTTATGGCGAGAGTCTATATATGCCCCTGGATATGTCTTAGAGTTTAAAATCTGGTTCCTAAATCTATTCCTTAGCATTATAAAGTCGATCTGGTACAGTCCAGTGTCTCCTGGTCTCTTCCACGTATACTGCCTTCTTTCATGATGTTTAAACCAAGTGTTGGTGATCATTAAATTGTGCTCTGTACAAAATTCTACCAAGCGATATTCTCTTTCAGTTCTTTTCCCCAGTCCATATTCACCTACAACATTTGCTTCTTATCCTTCTACTTAGTTCCAGCCCCCATCACAATCAAGTTTTCGTCTCCCTTAACTTTCTGAATAATTTCTTTTATCTCCTCGTACAATTCTGTGATGTCCTCATCATCGGCACATCTAGTCGGCATATAAACTTATAATATTGTGGTTGGTGTTGGTTTCGCGTCTATCTTTGCTATGATAATGCTTTCACTATCCTGTTCATAATAAATTACCCGCATTCCTTTTTTTTTTTTTTTTTTTTTTTTTTGTTTTTGTTTAATTCGATGTCTGACGTACTCCTGTGTTCCCACCAACGGATTTCGTGTTTATAACCCTGTACCACCTGACCAGAAATCCAGTTCATCGTGCCACATAACTTCACTAATCCGTACCACATATAACTTTAACATATCTATTTCTTATTCCAAATTTTCTATTCGGAAGGATGGTGGTTCAAATCCGCCTCCGGCCATCCAGATTTTGGTTTTCCGTGATTGTTCCACATCACACCAGGCTAATGCCGGGATGGTTCCTTTGAAAGGGCAAGGCAGATTTACTTCCACATCCTTACCAAAACTTCCGAGGATAAGCTCCGTCTTTAATGACCATGCTGTCGACGGGACGTAAAACTCCAAGCTTCCTTTTTCAAATTTTCCAACTTACCTACGCAATTAATGGTTAGAACATTCCAACCTCCGATCCGTTGAATGCCTGTTCTATTTTTCTTGATGACGACATCCATCTGAGTAGTCCCCACCCGGAGATCCTAATGGGGGAGCAAAGAGTAAATGATCTGACCGAAAGGGTGAGTGGCAATGACCGACTCTTTCTTGATGTCGCTATGACGTCTCGGAAGGTGTCGTCGTTAGGATGATAGGACAGTATGAACTGGATTACAGAAAGATTATATTTGATGTGATGAATGTCAGGTAGTATTAAATATAGGAAGACCTAAGTTAACGTAGATTAGTAGACAAACTGTCATAATGATCGAATAATGCATTAGTAATAGGTTCATACATTCACGTCAATTAAACACTAGACTTCACGCTGTAGAGCTATATGAAATGGAATAAGTGTCTTACAAGTGTTGTAGGGAAGGCGGATACTCGAGTTTGGTTTATATGGAGGATTTTAGAAAGATGTGGTCCATATTTAAACAGATCGCGTATAGAACTCTAGTGTGTCCCATTCTCAAGAACTGATCAAGTGTACATGATTCCAACCAAACAGTTCAAAATTATGTTCAAATGTTTGTTAAGCTTAAGGGAATGAACTACGGGGTCATCAGTCCCTAAATTTACAAACTACTTATGAACTAGCTAATACTAAGGACGACACAAATATCCATGCCCGAGGGGGGGATCGAACCCCCGACCGTAGTGGCCGTGCAGACCGTGACTGAAGCGCCTCAGTCTCCTCGGCCACCGCGGCCGGCGTGGGTTCAGTCAACATGTAGGTGTTAAAGGGGTGCTTCGAAAACTGCAATCCCTGGACGTAAAGCGACAATGAAGAAATGTGCAATTGTGAAATTTGAATCTGATTGCTGAAGTTTAGTCCTGTTGGTGAGTTACATTTCACGTAAGGACTGCAAAGAAAAAATTAGGTCTCGGGCATTGTCAGATAGTCGTTTTTGCCTGCTTGTTACTCATCATCATCATCATTAGAGACTGATTATGCCTTTCAGCGTTCAGTATGGAGCGTAGTACCTCTAATAATATTCCTCCATGATCCCCTATTCAATGCTAACATTGATGCCTCGTCTGATGGCTTGTTACTGGAACAGAAAATGAAATATGTTGTAATGTATGACCTGTCCTCCCTTTATGCACCATATGGTGGGTTGTCAAGTATTACTGTAAACATAGATAAAGGACATTGCAGGTAAATAACCCTAATTACTCTGATAGGCATAAAAGTTCCCACATTTTACCCGGATGCGTACAGAACATCGTTATGCCCGACTACAAACAGAACGCCTTTGACGGTGACTGCTAATTTGCACGAATGTGCGTGCAGTAACTTCCCGCCGACGAGTCTCGCCGAACATCTTTCAGCGTCGACCGGCACGGAAACATTTAGATTAACGTTTGCAGACGGCGGGCAGTGAGTAATCGAGAACGGCGATATCGCGCTGTTCCGGCGGCGCTTGATTCGGCGGGCGCGGTTGTCGGCACTGCGCCGCGGGGGTTCCCCGCACTGAGCGATGGCCCGCGCCCACGAGAGCCGCCGCCCCATTGGCTGGCGGCGATCACCGCCTCGCGTGCGCCTTATCCGCGCTGCCAACGCGCGCGTGCCAGTTACCACCGCCTCCTCCCGTGTCGAAGTTGAGCGGTGCCTTTTCCAGGCTTTGCCAACCGGCCATCACTTTCTCTGGAAACCTTCTAGGCCAGCGGGAAGGCCAGTGGCCACATAAATCTGTCAGTACGCAACCCGACTGCAATGCGGCACGACCTTGGAAATGCTTTTTGTTGTTACCATTCAGAGACTGTGTAATGATACTCGTTTGGTTTTAAGTTCTGTTAGGTTTAGGCTTTCGCTTATTCAAAAAATTATTTTTGCCTTTATAGTAAATTCAAAACATTGTTTTTTTTTTTTTTTTTTTTTTTTTTTTTTTTTTTTTTTTTTTTTTTTTTTTTTTTTTTTTTTTTTGGCCTACTAGGGACCACGAGGCTCGTCTTAACTCTCAGCAAGGGTCTTCTGCTTTTTCTTTGCCCAGTACGCCTTCATCTTCTGGCTGTGAGCCTGCTTCCTCTCATCCGTCCATTTAGGTCTGGTGGTGCCTGTACACTTCTTGCTTGTGAGAGATAGTCTACATCTACATAGATACTCTGCAAATCACATTCAAGTGCCTTGCAGAGGGTTCATTAACCACTTTCATAACTTTTCTCTACCGTTCCATTCTCTAATAGCGCGCGGGAAGAAAGAACACCTAAATCGTTCCGTTTTCGATCTGATTTCTCTTATTTTATTGGGATGGTCATGTATCCCTAAGTAGGTGGGTGCTAGCAAAATATTTTCACATTCAGAACAAGAAGTCGGTGATTGAAACTTCGCAAACAGATCACGGCGCAATGAAAAACGTCTTTCTTTTAATGATTTCCACCCCAATTCTTGCAACATTTCCGTGACGCTTCCCCCCCCCCCCCCGTAACGTGATAAAACAAAACGAGCTGCCCTTCTCTGAATCTTCTCAATATCTACCGTCAGTCCCACCTGGTGAGGGTCCCACAAGGGGCAACAGTACTCCAGGAGAGGACGCACAAGTGTGATGTAGCCGGTCTCTTTGGTGGAGCTGGTGCATCTTCGAAGCGTTCTACCGATGAAACGTAACCTTTGGTTCGCCTTCCCCACAATATTTTTTATGTGTTCTCTCCGGTCAAAGTTGTTCGTAGTTGTAACTCCTAGGTATTTGGTAGAATCTACGACCTTAAGGTTTGACTGATTTATCGCGTAATTGAAGTTAAGCGGATTTCTTTTAGTGGTCATGTGTATTACTTCACACTTTTCTTTATTTAGTGTCAATTGACAATTTTCGCACCATGCAGAAATTTTGTCTAAATCGCTTTGCAGTTGCTTTTGATCCTCAATTGACTTCACTAACCGATAAACGACAGCATCATCCGTGAACAGTCTAAGGGAGCTATTCAGATTGTCTCTTAAATCGTTTATAAACACGAGGAAGAGTAATGGACCTATAACGCGTCCCTGTGGAACGCCAGATATCACTTCTGTTTTACTCAATGACTTACCGTCAATTACAACGAACTGTGTTCTTTCTGATAGGAAATCGTGAATCCAATCGCACAATTGGGGAGATCTTCCATAAGCACGCAGTTTCATAAGAAGCCGCTTGTGGGGTGCAGTGTCAAAAGCCTTCCTGAAATCCAGAAATATGGAATCGATTTGAGATCCCTTGTCGATGGCACTTAACACTTCATGTGAATAAAGGGAAAGCTGTGTTTCGCAAGAGTGATACTTTCTGAATCCGTGTTGACTAATGGTTAATAGGTCGTTCTCTACGAGGTAGTTCATAATATTCGAACAAAGTATATGTTCCAAAATCCTATTGCAAATCGACGTCAATGAGATAGGCCTGTAATTTTGGGGATCACTCCTACTGCCTTTCTTGATTATTGGAGTAACTTGGGCAACTTTCCAGTCTTTGGGTACAGATCATTCGCAGAGTGATCGGTTGTAAATTATAGCTAAGTACGGAGCTATTGCATCAGCATACTCTGAGAGGAATCTAGTTGGTATACAATCTGGCCAAGAAGATTTATTTTTGTTTAGTGACTTAAGTTGTTTTACTACTCCAAGAACATCTACTTCTAAGTTTCGCATGCTGACAGCTGTTCTTGGACTGAATACTGGAGTGTTCAGTGGGAAGTGGGAAGACTCCACGTAGAATGGCCTAACGGTATTGAGTTCAGTTCTCGGTTATCTGTAATGGGATCTGCAATTCCTGTAAGACTGATCTAACAGAGGTGAACCACTTAGCTTTGGACGTCTTTCCCCTGCTTGTCACTGTGAGGATCTTCTTGGTTAGCCTTCAGTGATTCAGGCGAGTCATGTGCCCGTAGAAGGTCAGTCACCTTTTCCTCTTACGTGTGACTATGTCTTCCTGGTGTTCATACAGTTCGTTATTGTGCCTTATTCTGTAAGTACCGTCTTCTTCTCTTATGGGTCCTAATATTCTCCTCAGAATCTTTCTCTCTTTATGTGGTGTCGCACAAGTCTAAAGTGCGCGCCACCTACTTTCGCCGCGCGCCGCCATGCACGCACGGCGCAGCGTTCTTACGACGTCAGCCACGAGCGCCCTCTGCTACAACTCCGTTCGTGGCCACCACTGAACGACATCGTTCACTTGGGACTGAGATAGGAACCAGTTAACACTTCGGATTCAGATAGGCACCAGTTAAGTCTTGACTATCGGATAGGCACTAGGAACTATCAGTAGGCAGGCCTCTATATCAACTATGTATCAACTTTTACATAGTTCTTGACGGCAGAATGCTAAGTATTACTAAGTCTTTATGAAATATATATCTCTTCTAATTTACTCTAGTGTTTCTAGTTGCTGCTGTCCCACTGGCTGGTCACCTCCATACCGCACAAGCGTGCATCCTTTATTCCTGAGTCGGTCTCTTTCTACTCGGCCACCGACACCTACGACGGAAACGAGACACAAAGCGGCGACGAGGCTGGGACACAAAACTTTAAGTTCTAGTTTCCTGAGTGGGCCCTTTCGATTCAGCAAGAGGCACTCGGAGGCATAGAATGCAGAGGGTCTTACTACTGAGTTGTAGTGCTTCAGTTTTTGAAGTTCTTGGATAGGTACTTGGAGGTATAGATATTCTTACATGAATGATAGGCTCTCTCTAACTTGGTGCACCTGGCGTCTATGTCTATGGCCATAGAATCTGTATTAGAAATAAAAAGTTTTAATTTCCTATTACGTTCATTGAAATATTTGTTGCTACAGTTTCAAGTCTATGGCTAACTCAGTCAATTAAAATTTTAGTTAACGGCTCTCAGTTAATACGAGTATCATTACAACACAGTTCCATATAAGTTATTGAACTTTTAGTTTTTTGATTAATATTCGACAAAGCTATATGGAACCTATCCATGCAACTAATCTGAGAGCAAAAATCTTTATATATGATCTTTAAGTAAAATTCTATTTTGTTACATAGCACTGAAATTACTACATATCATTACTGAATGCAGCTACGAGTCTCTGATAGGCTAACTGATCTTACGTAAATGCTTTCAATAGTACCACAGATAATTTTTTTTACTGGATGAAAATTACAATATTCACTTCCCCTTTTATTGAGAGAGCCATTTATATGAAAGACACTGTCTTTTTCTGTCCACACGTTTCAGTCACTATTTTCATGCTATGAAGGCTTTTACGACCCGATGTCATAGTTGCTGGTAGAACTTCCGGGTTATAAGGCCGTGGTCCATGAAACTTTCCAGTTTCAAGTAACGTTTCGTCCAGAGCTGCGCTAAGTCGGCAAGACTCAACGCAAGTAAGAAGACCTCTGAGGAAGTCCAGCGCAGCTCTGGACGAAACGTTACGTGAAACTGGAAAGTTTTATGGACCACGGCCGTATAACCCGGAAGTTCTACCAGCAACACTTTATTTTATCTCTTACAAATCTCGAGATGCCATTGAAGTCCAGAAGGTTGAAAAATAAATTATGTTAAGGTTCTATCAATTTTACGACCTCCCGGCCCTGATTTATAAGATCTGTTACTTTTAAATTTGCCGCGTGATATTCAGCGGCTTATGCAATTTCAGTCGCTGGCTGCAAGCTGCGACAACTGGTAACGTTTTGGCTGAAACTTCTTACATACATTTTATAAATGTGAGGTCAGGATAATCTAAATTCAAATCATGTAAATGCACTTATAAACCCATCAGTATATTTTGATACACATCTAGAATATTGGAATGTTACACATCTTTACTATAATTTGTTCCATTGTCATCAGAAAACAACAATCTAACCTCGCTTCTCATAATACAATGTCTAATAACAAGATGCACAAGCGATAATAAGCAACAAGAAGCAACCCCAAGGAATTCTTTTTTATACATACATTTTAAATTAATTATTTAAAAAGATAATAAAAGATAATTTTTCTCTGCAATTTCATACGGTTTCTGATTGCAAACGTTCACACTAGTGGCATGTCAAAACAGTTTGTTACATACCATGTAAGTTCACTTTTCACAACAACAGTCAAAAATCGGAAGGACATTACAACTGGCTTTAATCACAAGAAGGCACAAACCGAAGTGACACGTGTCATCTTGCAGCACACTGCCGTGCCATCTTACTTGAGACTGCATATTCAAATAATTAATTCTGTGATAATCGACGTAATACAGACGCGAAATTTAACAGACAGGAAGAAGATGCTGTGATATGCAAATGATTAGCTTTCCAGAGCATTCACACAAGGTAAGCGCCGGAGACGACACCTACAAAGTGCTGACATCAGGAAAGTTTCCAATCGATTTTTCATACACAAACAGCAGTTGACCAGCGTTGCCTAATGAAACGTTTTTGTGATGCCTCATGTAAGGAGTAGAAATACGTACCATCACGTTTCCGACTTTGATAAAGGTCGGATTGTGGCCTATCGCGATTGCGGTTTATAGTATCGCGAAATTGCTGCTCGCGTTGGTCGCGATCCAATGACTGTTAGCAGAATATGGAATCGGTGGGTTCAGGAGGGCAATACGGAGCGCCGAGATGGATCCCAACGGCCTCGTATCATTATCAGTCGAGATGACAGGCATCTTATGGCTGTAACGGATCGTGCACCCACGTCTCGATCCCTGAGTCAACAGATTGGGACGGCTGCAAGACAACCATAATGCACGAACGTTTGCAGCAGCATGGACTATCAGCTCGGAAACCATGGCAGCGGTTATGTTTGACGCTGCATCACAGGCAGGAGCGCCTGCGATGGTGGACGCAGCGACGAACCTGCGTGCACGAAGGACTAAACGTCAGTTTTTCGGATGAATCCAAGTTGTGTTTACAGCATCATGATGGTCGCATCCGTATTTGGCGACATCGCAGTGAACGCACATTGGAAGCTTGTATTCGTCATCACCACATTGGCGTATAACCGGGCGTGATGGTATGGGGTGCCATTGGTTATACTTTTCGGTCACCTCTTGTTCTCATCGACGGCACTTTGAACAGTGGCCGTTACAATACAGATGTGTTAGATCCGTGACTCTACACTTCATTCGATCCCTGCGAAATCCTACATTTCAGCAGGATAATGTTCAAATGTTTGTTAAGCTTATGGGACTTAACTACGTGGTCATCAGTCCCTAAACTTACAAACTACTTATGAACTACTTACGAACTAGGACGGCACAAATATCCATGCCCGAGGGGGGATTCGAACCCCCGACCGTAGTGGCCGCGCTGACCGTGACTGGAGCGCCTCAGTCACCTCGGCCACCGCGGCCGGCTCAGCAGGATAATGCATGGCCGCATGTTGCAAGTCCTGTAAGGGCCTTTCTGGATATGGAAAATGTGCTGCTGCCCTGGCCAGCACTGTGGTGTCGCACAAGTACAAAGTGCGCGCCACCTACTTTCGCCGCGCGCCGCCATGCATGCACGGCGCGGCGTTCTCACGACGACAGCCACGAGCGCCCTCTGCGACAACGCCGCTCGTGGCCACCACTGAAGGACATCGGGCACTTCGGACTGAGATAGCAACGAGTTAGGACCTTCGTAATCAGATAGGCACCATTGAAGACTTTGCTATCGTACAGGCACTAGGCAGGCCTCTAACAACTATGTATCAACATTCTGCAGTACTATGTAAAAGTTAAGTATTGTTACATTCTGTGCAATATATCTCTTTCTAATTTACTCGAGTGTTTATAGTTTCTGGCTGCTCCCCTCCGTACCTGCACCAGCGTGTCGGTCTCATTCCACTCGGCCACCGACACCTACGACGAGGCTGGGACACAAAAGCGGCGACGAAGTTGGGACACAAAAAGCACATTCTCCAGATCTCTCAGCAATTGAAAACGTCTGGTCAATGGTGTGCGAGCAACTGGCTCGTCACAATACGCCAGTCACTACACTTGATGAACTGTGGTATCGTGTTGAAGCTGCATGGGCATCTTGTACCTGTTCACGCTATCCAAGCTCTGTCTGACTCAGTGCCTTGTGATTGTGAAATGGACCATCTTAAATCAGAAACTTCCTGGTAGATTAAAATTGTGTGCCGGAACCGGGACTCGAACCTGGGAACTTTGCCTTTCACGTGCACCCTGGGCTATCCCAACATGATTCATGGTCCGTCCCCATAACTTTACTTCTGCCAGTAATTCACCTCCTACTTTCCAAACTTCACATAAGCTCTCTTGGGAACCTGCAGGACTAGCACTCCTGGAAGAAAGGATATGGTGGAGATATGGCTTAGCCACAGCCTAACGGATGTTCCCAGAATAAAACTTACTCTGCAGCGGAGTGTGCGCTGATATGAAACATCCTGCGATATTAAAATTGTGTGCCAGAACCGGGACTCAAACCTAGGACCTTTGCCTTTTGCGGGTAAGCACTTAAGGTAAATGAAAGCTCTCCCTGAATAACACCTACACTGTAGTAATATTAAATAAAAATATAATGATTAATTATCATTACCAGGTAGGGACATTTGATTCAAGGGATTGATTTGAGAACATAACAGTTTACATAGAGGATTCAAATCAAATGTTCAATTGTTTGTAAATCTATCGGACCAAACTGCGTGGTCATCAGTCCGTAGCTTACAAACTACTTAAACCTAGTTAAACTAACCTAAGCACAAACACACACACCCATGCCCAAGGGAGGACTCGAACCTCCACGGCGAGCAACCGCGCGCTCCGCAGCGAGTCGCTTTAGACCGCTCGGCTACTCCAACGCGGCTACACAAAGGATTACCACATGTAAGCCTGTCTGGCAACGGGCTGGACACTCATCTTCGATGGTTTCTCACCAAGTCCTTCTCCACCTACAGCTTCTCCTCGAATTTTGCGTCTCCTTGGCTCTGTGATTGGTGCGTTGGTTTTGAAATTCCATCCCATAGCTGATCGCATTTTCACGACCACGCCTCTCAGTCTCTGGTGGACATTTTCTGTGCGCCAAGATGAGACTAGCTAACTGGCTAACTGGCGTCTTTCCCACGTTTCAAGCGTGTTTTCTTTATCTTTGCATTCCTTATTGTTTCTAAAATACAGTTCTTTGTGGCAGCTGTGTTAGGTCTGTGTGGTATGTCATTTATCAGGGTCTTTCTCCCTGGACAGAAATATTGTTTTGGTGGAACCACTTTATGTATACTGCAAGCCATACTATCTCCCACTCGCACACATGTACACTTCAGGGGTTTGCTTGTCTTCTTCCTGTCTACAGGGACCCACGATTTATCTGCGATGCCGTCGCTGTTTTTTGGAAACGACTTCTCTGGCATCTGCAGACAAGGGCTTTCTCTGCACATGCGCTATTGTGTCCATTTAGTTGTAAGGGCCTACCTGCAAGCTCCTAAAGTCAGGATGGGGCGGAAGTATGTGGGAAGTATGTGCTGAATGTGAAAGTTTGGTTGCCTCCTGTCCTCCTGCTGGCTCCGTCCGGCACCCCGGGCAGGCAGGCTGGTGGACTGGCGGGACACTGGCGTCGAGTGTGCGAGTGCTTCCATCAGCAAAGTCACTGAAAAGAAGTTTCTCTGATCAAAATATTACACGCTCTGCCTTGAGCTATCCCGGCACGACTCACGGTCCGCCCTCACAACTTTACTTCTGCTAGTACTTCGCTTGCTACTTTCCAAACTTCACGGAACCTCTCCTGCGAATCTGCAGAACTAGCACACATGGAAGAAAGGATATGGTGGAGTCATGCCATAGCCACTGCCTAAGGGGTGTTTCCAGAACGAAACTTTCACTTTGCAGCGGAGTGTATGCTGATGTGAAACTTCCTGGCAGATTAAAATTGTGTACCGGAACCGGGACTCGAACCTGGGACCTTTGCCTTTCGCGTGCAAGGACTCAAGGAGTGCTAGTTCTGCAGGTTCGTAGGAGAGCTTATGTGAAGTTTGGAAAGTACAAGGCGAGGTAATGGCAGAAATTGTGAGGATGGACCGCGAGTCGTGTCAAAATAGCTTAGTGTGGAGCACTTGCCCATGAAAGGCAAAGGTTCCAGGTTTGAGTCCCGGTTCCGGCTCCCATTTTTAATCTGCCAGGAAGTTTCATATCTGCATACACTCTGCTGGAGAGTGAAAGTTTCATTCTGGAAACATCCCTTAGGCTATGGCTAAGTCATGGCTCCGCCATATCTTTTTTTCTAGGAGTGCTATTCTGCAGGTTTGCAGGAGAGCTTCTGTGAAGTTTGGAAAGTAGTAGGCTAGGTACTGGCAGAAGTAAAGTTGTGAGGACGGATCTCTCCATGTACGATTTGCTTTAAATGGCCGCAGAAAGAAAAGCCAAGTGGTCTAAGGTCACGTGATAAGGTGGCCATTCCACAGAACATTGACGGCCAGACCAGTGACCAGGATACTGATGATGTAACCACTGACGAGCACCGTCTCCGTAGTGTCGTGAAACCCCATGCTGTTGAAAATGGGAGAGAAACCTATCATCTTAATTCAGAACTAAGGAAACACCATTACTTGCAGCATATCCAAGTAGCTTAGAGCATTTAGGTTCTAATCAATGAAAACAGGTCCGATTGCATATATACACCATATTCCACACTGCACCATAGCCTTTACGTCACAAACTATCTCGATGGTTGCATCAAGTGTGGGTTCGAGTCAGTCTACTATCTGGAGTTTTGACGGTTATCTTCGCCACTGACGAAAGTGTTTGCCACATTACGGAACTCGATAGCTTGTAACAAGGAGAGGTCTTCTTCTAACGTTTGGCCTATAACTGCCACATTGAAACTGTTTACAGATATGAAGTTTCCAGAAAACGTTGATGTTATTTGATGTATCTACCGAGTCGCTTTCCATTTAAAAATGATTTAGATTGAAGATGGACGATACAAAATGGCATTCATGTTCGGTACATACCGTAAAAGTAAATATCACAACCTGGAATATTCATTTTTCTCAGATTTTGCAAAATTTTAGGAATAAACGATGTACTGTGACTTTTGACTCATCCTGTAGTGCTGTAGTAATAGGAATACTGGTCAATGTGAGAAACAGGTAAGATTATGGGAAGCAACTGTCGGTAATTATCTCCGATGGAGAGAACAAGACAGGCAGACGGTTTTACTAAGTTCGAGAACACCGCGTAAGGGAACGTGATTCTTCAGGCGCCTATGTCTCGTATTCTTTTGATTAAAATTATAGAAATGCTGCAAAAGCATATTCTTTTCATTCGTGGGTCCTGAGAAAACTCTGAAAAAACATGGTGTTTTGAGACGACATTCCATCTGCTATGTAACTTACCGTGTTACATTTTCGTAATGTACTGGACGAAAAGATATGAATTTTGCACATCTTACAGTTTTATACCTTCTCGCTCAATGAAAAATTGTTCTTAGCGTAAGTTAGTTCAAATAGTTTGTAAGTCTGGGGACTGATGACCACTGCAGTTTGATGCAATAGCCTTACAAACATTTGGATATTTTGAAATATTGGTTTTCGTCCTGCGCCATTGTTACTTTGCACTATGAAACTAAGTAACTATTGCAGATTATATTAAAGAGTTTTCAGAAGTAAAAAGGCACTACGTAGACTTTCTGCATTCCTGATTTTAGCTCATAGATAGCAGCGTATGGAATTCAAAGGAGATATGTATTTATTTACTTATTTAATTTTATTTAGAGCAAAATGATGTAATTGCGTTCATGATATATTCGATTCATATGCGGCTGACGACGTGCTATTGAGGAATACTCATCATTTCATTTTAAGAAGTCTGTGAAACATTTTATTTTGGACATCGTAGAGACTGATATCCTCAGTCAATAACTTTTCGTTATTAGTTGTATCTGTTGTATGCAGTGTGTCAAAGCTTATAAAGAAATTGTCAAATATTAAGTAATCTATAGATTTTGTCTTATATAGGCAGTAACGGAATTATCGCGGTTTCTTTTAAAAAGATGAAAATGAAATACATTTGAATTAAATTGATGCCGTTTTCCGGAAGTCTATCTTACCGTCTTCATATCTCTTAATATTTAAATATTACATGGATGTATTTCATGACTTTATAATTCAGTCGTTAGATATTTATATAATATGGCTATGTAATATTCAAATGTTAAGAGAGTTGATGACGTAGACATAAACTTGCCTAACCTGGTCTCAATCAAATACGAAGAAAGTTTATCTCTTCTTCTTACTCAAATTTTCGTTTTTGATTTATTAGCTTTGCCCTCCATCTTGTAGAATGTGAAGCAGATACATCATATTATCAGTACAATCTGACGTAGCAAGGTACAGAAGGGAACCAGCGTTAAAATGCTCATATCGGAACACAAAAAAGGAAAATATGATTCTATTTAAAAGACTCAGACAGAAAACTGGAGAACCAGGTGGAATAATTCCCATTCCGCCATCCTCTCCGATGATTTTAGCGTATGAACACAGTCGCATCTTTCTTGTGCTGAAGGAAAATAACTTACATTACTTTTTCGTGTCCGAATCCATGTCATAGCACATCAGCCCAGTATCGGGCCACGTCTAGGGCGTTGTCTCTAGCGTTCCATAAATCATCAAGGGAGCAGGTCCTTGGGCAGTTCTTGCACGTCAGATGTTCCATATTCTGTCTCTCTTCACAGTTACATCTGACGTTGCTTTCGTCGATGATTCCCCATTTCACTAGGTTCGTCTTTACAGGGGCGACTCGTGTTCTGAGACGGTTCAGAGACTTCCACCTTATCCAGTCCAAGTGATACCCTGGTGGGGGTTTCTGAGTTAGTGGATATTTGTCTGATGGTTCGATAGAGACAGACCTCAGAAAACTTCTTCGCGATTTCAGCCGCCTCAAGAAGAGAAGGCGTAAGAAAGACTAGATAATGCCAGTGGCAGAGAAATACACCCCAGTGATGGTGGATGGGGGAGAGATTAGCAGTAAAACAGATAAATAGCTGATCAGCAGTGGGAGCAAAAGACAGTGCAGGAAGTGGACTCAACAAGTCTCAGGAAGACCCCTACAGATTGTACCATGATACAGCTATAGCCGTCCACAATTATTTAAGTATTGTCAGTGCAGGATTTGGTGCCCCAGTCTTTCGCTGGAATTTTCAAAATGTTGTTCAAGCCAGTCGTGAACAATTGTGGTCCACTGGGATGGCACACTGTCGTTCATAAAAATTGCATCGTTTTATCTGAAAGTGAAAACCATTGATGGCTGCAAATGGCTTTAAAGTAGCCGAACATAATTATTTCCACTTATTAATCGATTCAGTTGTACCAGAGGATATAGTCCATGGCACCATTCAGCAACCATCATCAGGTTCCACAGTGCCTTAACGATAACTTCGGTCGATGGCCTCTTGGGATGTGCGTCAGACTCGAATCCTATCATCAGCATTACCCAACTTAAATCGGTATTCATCTGCAAAAATCACGGTGTGCCAATCATTTACGGTGCTAACAATATGGCTAGGAGTCCAGGAGAGACGCTGAAAGTAATTTAGTGTTGTTTGTTTATTTATTTTGTGGTTTTCGGTCGTTATCTGTACAAGCAGTCTTTAATACTGGGTATGTTACAAATTAAGTTATATCCTAGATATTCCTCCTACACACAAACACTCTCATACATTATAAAGACTATTTATAACGATTTAAATGTAAAAAGTAAACGTCAATGGGTTCAGATGCCAGTAACAGCTGTTAACACCCATTAACACCGAACTACATAGCACTGTCCGAACGGATACATTCGTCATACATTCGATATTTATTTGAGTGTTTCAAGGAATGATGCTTGTCTGTTAACACTACACAAAGCTGATGATATCCGTTATAAGGTGAAGGTTGTGACTTTGAAGTAATGGCCGTAGAGTCGAGCGATTGATGTAAGTAATGGTATTGTGTTAAAAGATAAAGGACTGGCAGTGGACTGTAGCAAACGGTTTGAGCTGTCAGATATCTCAGGTAGGAGGGCGCGTGAAAGGAACGGCCGGTCAGACGTTTGTCCAAATCAGCGGAAATCTGTGAAAGGCCCATGCTTTGTACTCAAAACTAATGAGGGCTGTTAGCTGAGCGTTTCTTAAGGGCTGTCTGGAGGACACCTGTCTGCTCCACACCACATTAATTCAGAATAAAATAAAACAATCCATAAAATTATTTTACAGTCAGCATTTAAGACATCTATGATGTTGGAATAATTATGCACATCTCACAATTCCAATATCTCAAAAATTACAAATGTTTATGAATACTAAATCAAAATATAGAAAAATCAAGCTGAAAATAGCCAACTTTTGAATGTGTCTGCAGTTTCAAGAAACTCTGCTTCAGATGATAGCTTATTGTCTCTAGCTATAATCTCGGAAGCGTCACACATGTATGTATTTATTTAATGACTGGTTTCAACTGATATAAATTTATAATGGAAGTTGCCTTATTTGCAAAATGACATGTTCACTATAGCTGTTTATTAACTCAAAGCTACCGGTTTCGGTTAGTGTACCATTTTCAAGCGCTAGCAGAATTTAGCCAATAGCTATTGGCGAAACTCTGCTAGCGCTTGAGAATGGAACACTAACCGAAGTAGGTAGCTTTGAGTTGTAAAAGTAAACAGCCATGGTCAACATGTCATTTTGCAATTATCTTAAAGATGTTAAACCTCACCTTTTTACCTTTTTAAATCACCATATTCTCCACAGAACACTGAAAATGCAAGCAGCATTATTTACCTCTCGTATATTTAATTTAATATGTCGATTTATTGTACAATTTGCCAGTTATTCACGTAAATATTTTGTGGCACGAGCGGTCAAACTCATGAAAGCTGGTTTGTCTCATTATTTATTTCAGACTTTATGTAATACTAACTAACAGATTTTTCTATTTAAATTTCGTTATATTACCAAGGAAGTGGTTTCAGATGGTCGGTTTTTACTTGAAGAAGTATCGCATGTTACGATGTATACGATTTTGTAAGGTTGGCGATGGGCCAATGACGAAGGGGCCATGGAACGTAACTGGTGGGGAGTGTGTGTTTGAGAGGGAGGTGACAGGGTGCGCCGAAAACAAGACTCCATGTCTGGTCTTGCCAGAAGAAGGATTGTCCTGGATGATACGAGTGATTCGATCGGGCATTGTGTGAGATTTGCGCTACGAACAGTTGCTTCTTGGAACTACAAATTTGGCGAGAACAAGTGTACGCCAGTGCATCGGATATGTGTTCATGTGTTTATACAAGAACTCACGAGGGTAGAAATGGTGTTGGGGAAACTTAAAATATTTTGAACTGCACTCAATTTCATGTTCAGAACTCGTAAAATAAACAGTTTCTGTGTTTTTTAAAGTTACTATTACATATTGGGGGAAAATGCTACCAACTTCTTATCACAGACTATGCAACTGTTTAACCATTTCATTGTATTTATAATTAATAATTCATCTGACCACTTCCAATAAAGTTTGAGTGAATAAACCTTATTCAACTAAATCTCTGACTGTGTATAGCATTTTTATTAATGAACTAGTTATTTTATTTAATAACCCCCTTTTTAGCACTTCTATAAAATATCTGAACATGGAACTCGTCAGTCTTTCCTGGTTTGTGTATGCAACATGACACCTGCAAGCTTGGCATACATAATCAGTTGTTATAGAATGTGAAGTGCCTTTGAGCCGATATTGCAGCAATTTAACGACTTTGTCCAAATTGCTTAATGTTTTAAAAGTGAAGAAATGACAGTTATTAACATTCTTCTGAAGTACAACGATTATTAACATGCTAGTGAAAGCCTGGATCGTCATTATTATTAAAATCATATAAAAAAATCCGAGGTCTTCAAGGTGCAGCTTTAAGAACTGTGATAAGTGGTAAAATTAGATTTTTCAATGACATTGATTGTTATTGTACACTTTGCAGCTCGCCTTTGCCAATGCTAGATTCTTATTTATGAAAAAGTAAAACAGCATGAATATATTGATCTTAAAATATTATTATAACAGACAAGAGGTGACATTTTATAATGTATCGCTATTTGATACATTGTGTACACAGTACTACGCCGATCTGTAATATATTACCTCACTTTATACGGTAGAGAGGTGTGGTACATAGGTTTTGGTAAACAACTTTTGTAATATCACCTTATTCCATTTCCCCATCTCCTGCAATACCTCGAACACATCCGAATCCTATACACCAACGACATGTAGCGTGTTTTACTGAGATGTGACTGACACTACATTTGTCAAAGATGGAGATACTAACGTAGCTGCTGAGGAATCTATCAGCGGCGGAGCTACACCCGTTCGACAACTACGTAACTGCTCATGTAATTGCTCATTATCTGCGCGCAACTGTGCCACCTGATTGACTAATGACGTAATTGCTCATCTACAGTAACACTTGCTTCCCCTCTGCGTCATTCTCCCCTGACATAGCTAAAGTATTTTCCCCCCTACTACCCACAAAACAAAGAAAAAATTCTCCCCAAAATTAAAACTATACTACAAATACTCCTAGCGTCTTAATGCGATTCCACACCTTCCCTTAGAGTCGAGCCGTTTTCTGACACCATAATGTAGCGTGTTTTACTCAGATGTGACTGACACAACAATTGTCAAAGATGGCATCTTGTGTGGAACATGGGTTCACTCGACTCATAGGGAGAGGGATGCGGGGTAACACAAGACTCCAAGTTTAGACATTTATTTAACATAGTCTTACAACAATTCTGAGGACTTGAAAGCCTTTATTCTTGCAGTTACACAAGTGACAGGCTAAACAGAACTCTGTACTTGAACGGAACGGTCTGGCTGTCTCGAAAGAACATTTACGTTGAGAGTATGAATGACCTACTATTGGACACCGTTGTGGTGCGAGCCTCGGCTGTAGGAATCGCTGAGTGAAGATGCTGGCGCAGCGGATGCCGGCGTTAGCTGACTGCGCGGAAGTGCGGTTCGCCGATCGCTGTGCAGACAGCAGGCCTCAGGGCCCCCGTGGAGGCAGGACCATGTCCCTCACCACGGGAGGTCTACAGGCAGAAAGCCAGTATCTTCAGAATGAAACTTTCACTCTGCAGCGGAGTGTGCGCTGATATGAAACTTACTGGCAGATTAGACTTTTGTGCCGGAACCGGGACTCGAACCTGGGACCTTTGCCTTTCGCGGATAAGCGCTATACCACTGAGCTACCCTGACACGACCCACGGCACCGCCAAACAACTTCAATTCTGTCAGTACCTCGCCTGCTACTTTCCAAACTTCACTGAAGCTCTCCTGCGAAACTTGCAAGACTAGCACTCCTGGTAGAAAGGATATGGCTTAGCCACAGCCTAAGGGATGTTTCCAGAATGAAACTTTCACACTGCAGCGGAGTGTGCGCTGATATGAAACTTTTGGCAGATTAAAATTATGTGCCGGAACCGGGACTCGAACCTGGGACCTTTGCCTTTCGCGGGCAAGCACTCTACCACTGAGCTACCCTGACACGACTCACGGCACCGCCCCACAACTTCAATTCTGTCAGTATCTCGCCTCCTACTTTCCAAACTTCACAGAAGCTCAGCTGCGAAACTTGCAAGACTAGCACTCCTGGAAGAAAGTATATGGTGAAGACATGGCTTAGTCACAGTCTATGGGATGTTTCCAGAATGAAACTTTCACTCTGCAGCGCAGTGTGCGCTGATATGAAACTTCCTGGCAATTTTAATCTGTTTCACTGATAGTAGGTAGGCCAGGAGCATCTTTCTGACTTCTAAGTGATGTGTTGTTGATGTCTTCCTTCCAGGAGCTTCGGGTACAATTACAAATAGGTCACATCAGGCCGTTGCGCACTATAAATAGTTCAAAGAGTACAATAAAAGTCCCATCACCCCCAGGGGGCTCACGGTTCTTTCGTGAGTAAGTGCGTGGCGAGCACGGAGCCCCGAACTAATGCAGTCTTCCTTCTTTCCTTACCGGACTGCATTTCGTTTCCCCTCCCCTCCTTTCCTATCCTCATTCCTTCCCCTCCCCACTGGGGGACTGATAACCTCAGTATCTTAGTCCCCCTATCCAGACCAAACAACACAACAGAAAAATCTCAACAGCATAGTTATCACGTTAGAGGGTCGCAAACGTGACGTTTTAAACGGTGTCTCCGAATGTTCTTCGTTTTGTCAGTGTTTTGATGTTATAATGTATGTATTTAACGCCACCGTGGCTCATAATTTTAACTGACTTAGTATCTTTTATCGCCCATCAGAGCTGTAATGTCTTCGAAATTGTCGCCTTGTCCATGTTTATATTCTCCACTGTTTTAACTCCTTTCATATGTGTTCATTCTTCATGTTCATTTGTTAATATTTATCTCTCGGCTGAAGAGTGGCAGTTAATGCTACTGCCAGCCTACTGGCATGTATTTTGTCAGTGTCAAAATTATAATAAAGGGCAAAAAAACTTTTGTGAGCTGCGGTCAAAATGATTCCTCGTTGCGAGTACGCAATGTACAACAAGCAACACCGATATGTCAACCTGGGCAGCGGTACGAAGATTGGGCAGTCAGGTGACGGTTGCCAACGGTGGGGGAGGCGGCTGAATGGTCGTCCACACTCATTTAGGGCGCAGCAGATGACAATGAGGGCGGCCCGCACCACAGCACAGCCTCGCTGGAGACCCGGCCACCTGCTAATGAAACACTGCGCCAAATTAGCGACTTTGCGCGGTCTGTCGCGGCCGCAGCCGGCCTAATGAGTCGTCGCGGGCATTCAGCGGCGCATTCACGTGGCGCAGCGGCACAAACTCGCCGCCCAGTTCTTTGCGTCCCGCTAGGATTACTGGAGCACACCAGATCGATACACAGTGCCATCAGCTGCGGTTCAAATACGTTCACACTCCTGGGCACTGTAACAGAAGCCATCACCCTCACGTATCCAAGTAGTGGAGTAAGCCACTTCTCTCAGTGACTCCTATACCTATCCAAATTTAAAGAAATGAGCTACACCTGGCCGCGGTTGCTCTATGTCGAAGGTTCGAGTCCTCCCTGGAGCATGGGTGTGTCTGCTGTCCTTAGGATTGTTTAATTTTGTTTAAGTAGTCTAGGGACTGATGGCTGCAGTACCTTGGTCCAGTAATTTTACAAAATAAATAAATAAATTACTTACCTATGCCTCCCAAATACACTGGTAGGAAATGCTTAGAAAACAACTAATTAAAAATTCAAGTAAAAATATAAAGACCGTGAATAGTATATACAGGATGTTACAAAAAGGTACGGCCAAACGTTCAAGAAACATTGCTCACACAAAAAGAAAGAAAATATGTTATGTGGACATGTGTCCGGAAACGCTTACTTTCCATGTTAGAGCTCATTTTAATACTTCTCTTCAAATAATATTAATCATGGAATGGAACGTACCAGCGTGACTTCAAACACTTTGCTACAGGAACTGTTGCAAATGTCCTCCGTTAGCAAGGATACATGCATCCACCCTCCGTCGCAGGGAATCCCTGATGCGCTGATGCAGCCCTGGAGAATGGCGTATTTTATCACAGACGTCCACAATACGAGCACGAAGAGTCTCTAAATTTGGTACCGGGGTTGCTTAGACAAGAGCTTTCAAATGCCCGCATAAATGAAAGTCAAGACGGTTGAGGTCAGGAGAGCGTGGAGGCTATGGTATTAGTCCGCCTCTACCAACCCATCGGTCACCGAATCTATTGTTGAGAAGCGTACGAACATGTCGACTGAAATGTGCAGGAGCTCCATCGTGCCTGAACCACATGTTGTGTCGTACTTGTAAAGGCACATGTTCTAGCAGCACAGGTAGACTATCCCGTATGAAATCATGATGACGTTCTCCAGTGAGCGAAGGTGGAAGAACATGAGGCCCAATCAAGACATCACCAACAATTCCTGCCCAAACGTTCACAGAAAATCTGTGTTGAAGAAGTGATTGCACAATTTCGTGCGGATTCTCGTCACCCGACACATGTTGATTGCGCAAATTTACAATTTGATCACGTTGGAATGAAATTTACATTTAAAGAGAAATACTAAACTAAGCTCTAACATGGAAATTAAACGTCTCAGGACACATGTCAGCATAATATATTTTCTTTCTATGTGTATGAGGAATGTTTCCTGAAAGTTTGGCCGTACCTTCTTGTAACACCCTGTATAATCACACACCAGTCTTAGTACCCGGCATTTACCGGATGTTTATTTATTCCAATCTTATGTCAGTACATCTCCCCTCCCCTCTCTCTGTTCATCTCCTCGCCGATTCTTGCTCTGTTTAGCCGGCCGCGCTTCAGTCACGGTCTGCACGGCCACTACGGTCGGGGGTTCGAATCCCCTTCGGGCATGGATATTTGTGCCGTCCTAGTTCGTAAGTAGTTCATAAGTAGTTTGTAAGTTTAGGGACTGATGACCCCGTAGTTAAGTCCCATAAGCTTTACAAACATTTGAACATTTGAATTTGCTCTGTTTATCACCTCTCCCTCTCTTGACCCAAACGTTCTTCTCTCACTGTTTCCTCTTCCTCTCTTTGTCCATTCTCCTTTTTCAGTCCATCTCTTCCTTCACCCCCCCCCCCCCTCTTTTTCTATATTTGCCTCCCCCTCTGTCTACCTCCATCTGATACTCCTCCTTTACCACCGTTTTCTCCTCCTCCTACTCTATACAGCACTCTGCTTCTGTGCATCTCCTCCTGAGATCCTTCTGTTAAAGCGGTGGCATACGTAAATCACAAAACATTTCCTGTCACGTATTTATTGAAAGCTTCCACTGGTCCCCTCTCTCTTTTCATCTTTCTCTTCCCTCTCCCTGTTCACCTGTTACTGTCACCCGTCACGTAGTTTCTTCCCCCACCTTCTGTCAGTCTCCTACGCACCCCTTTCACAGCCCTTATATCGGCACATCTCCTGTCCTTCCGTCGGTCAATCTCCTCCCATACTGTCGGCCCGTCTCCTCCTCTTCTCTCGGCCATCCTTTTTCTCCTCCTCTCTGTCATTCCAGCCCTCAACCTCTATCAGTCCATCTCCTTCTTGCTATGTCTACGAACATTTACATACATCTGACGAAATTACGGTGATGGGTTAAACAGTCTCGTTGTTGCCCTTCGCCATGCACTGTATAAAATATTGTGTACACGGTGATCGTCCTCTTGTTTTGAAGATAAAGTGCTCAAAATCAGAATAAAAATATTAAATGGTGTTCAGTTCTGCAAATAAATTATCCTCCACGATCAAATAGAATTTCTTATACATAAGGCCACCCTCTTCTTTTGAACGTCACGTGTGCAAAATTTCATAAAAATTGGAATAAAGGTTTGAATTTGTATGAATTACACAGAAAGGAGCGGCCATTATTCTTATTTTTCGTAGAGGCATTTTGGCCGCGGTGCCCGAGGGGACTGAGGCGCTGCAGTCACGGTCTGCACGGCCACTAAGGTCGGGGGTTCGAATGCCCCCTCGGGCACGGATATTTGTGCCGTCCTTAGTATTAGTTAGTTCATAAGTAGTTTGTACATGTGTGTGTGTGTTTGTAAATCTATCGGTCCAAACTGCGTGGTCATCAGTCCGTAGCTTACAAACTACTTAAACCTAGGTAAACTAACCTAAGGACAAACATACACACACCCATGTCCCATGGAGGACTCGAACCTCCACAGCTAGTTTGTACGTTTAGGAACCGATGATCCCGTAGTTAAGTCCCATAAGCTATACAAACATTTGAACATTTTTAAGGGCATTTTACTGAAAATAATACACAGCACAACTACAATAAAATGAAGTAGACGATAAATTTAAATAGCATGGTTGAGTCTTAAGTGAAATTGGAAAACACGTGCAATGTTAAATAGACTAGAATTCAAACTATAATAATAATTTCTTGTGTTTCAGTGGCCTGGTGCAAGCCTTTCAATTGGAGACCAATTCGGCGATATGTTTGTCCTTAACCTAACCCATCTATCCAACCAGGAAATGGTGACATGGAGTCTAACCTGCAATCTGAACCACGTTTCGTTTCTGGCGACTCTTCACATCGTTAAGAGGTTAAAACGCAGAGTGAAATAATTGTTCAGAGAGTCATTCAATTCCATGACCTCTCGCCTTGCTGCTTTTCAACCCTTGCCTTCAAGTCGAAAGACGGCGTTAACTATTGGCTCAACCGAGACAATATTTAATTTGCCATAAAAATGTACTGAAGTCATTAATCGAGATTAAAGTAACCTCTCTTTTAAGTTGGACCAAATAACACACAGTCTGCAAAATTTCATTAAGACTGGTTGAGTAGTTTCGCAGTTCAGCGCCTTAGCTTAGGTTTCTCAGTGTGTTAGCTAGCTGAAACACTGCTCGGACAAACTGTGTCGAATTCTGGAGTAAACTATCCTCCGCCATCCATAGTTCGAAATATTATGTAGTCAGTGATTTATATTGTTGTAAAGGTCAGTGTGCAAAAATTCTTCAAGATAGTAATAAACGGGGGGTGTGTTGTACAGTACCCTCCGCCGTGCAGATTGCGAATTATTATGTAGACAGTGCTGTTCCTCTTGCTTTGAAGCTCAAGTGTGAGAAATTTTATCGTAGTCGGATAAACGGTATGGTAGCGCATGAAATATGAATCTAAACCGAAGTGGCTATGCCACCCTCTCACAAAATGAGTAATTTAGATTTCTCAGCTGTTCCTTTGGGATTTTTTCCCTATTTTTTCTATGTCACCCCTGTATTAAACCGAACAGAGGAGAAATCTGTTATTTAAATTGGTGATGCAATTTCCACTCCCACGAACCACAGACATTGCCGAGGTGGGGTGGCTTGCGTGCCTCAACGATACAGATAGCCGTACCGTAGGTGCAACCACAGCGGAGGGGTATCTGTGGAGAGGCCAGACAAACGTGTGGTTCCTGAAGAGGGGCAGCAGCCTTTTCAGTAGTTACAGGGGCAACAGTCTGGATGATTGACTGAGCTGGCCTTGTAACATCAGCTAATGTGGCTTTGCCACACAGCTACTGCGAACGGCTGAAAGCAAGGGGAAACTACAGCCGTTATTTTTCCCGAGGACATGCAGCTCTACTGTATGAACATATGATGATGGCATCCTCTCGGGTAAAATATTCCGGAGGTAAAATAGTCCCCCATTCGGATCTCCGGGCGGGGACTACTCAGGAGGATGTGATCATCAGGAGAGACAATACTGGCATTCTACGGGTCGGAGCGTGGAATGTTAGATCCCTTAATCGAGTAGGAAAATTAGAAAATTTAAAAAGGGAAATGGATAGGTTGAAGTTAGATATAGTGGGGATTAGTGAAGTTCGGTGGCAGGATGAACAGGATTTCTGGTCAGGTGAGTACAGGATTATAAATACAAAATCAGTTGGGGGTATCACAGGAGTAGGATTGATAATGAATAAGAAAATAGGAATGCGGGTAACCTACTATGACCAGCACAGCGATCGCATTATCATTGTCAAGATAGATACGAAGCCAACACCGACAACAGTAGTACAGGTTTATATGCCAACTAGCTCTGCCGATGATGAGGAGATCGAAGAAATATATGAGGAGCTAAAGGAAATTATTCAGACAGTTAAGGGAGAGGAAAACTTAATTGTGATGGGAGACTGGAATTCGGTAGTAGGACAAGGAAGGGAAGGGAAGATAGTGGGTGAATATGGTCTGGGCAAAAGGAATGAAAGAGGAAGCCGCCTGGTAGAATTTTGCACGGAACATAATTTAGTTATAACAAACACCTGGTTTAAGAATCACAAAAGAAGGTTGTATACGTGGAAGAGACCAGGAGACACCGGGAGATACCAGATAGATTTTATAATGGTAAGACATAGATTTCGGAACCAGGTTTTGAAGTGTAGGACATACCCAGGGGCAGACATAGACTCTGACCATAACTTGTTGGTTATGAACTGTAGGCTGAAACTGAAGAAACTACAGAAAGGTAGGAAAATACGGAGATGGGACCTAGATAAATTGAAGGAACCTGAAGTTCTTAAGAATTTCAGAGGGAGCTTTAGGCAACAATTGACAGAAACAGGGGAAAATAAAACAGTAGAGGAGGAATGGGTAAAATTGAGAGAAGAAATACTGAAGGCAGCAGAGGACAAAATAGGTAGGAAGGCAAGACCTGCAAAAAATCCTTGGATATCCCAGGAGATACTAAATTTAATCGATGAAAGGAGAAAGTATAAAAATGCAGTAAATGAAACAGGCAAAATGGAGTACAGACGACTAAGAAATGAGATTGACAGGAAGTGCAAAATGGCTAAGCAGGAATGGCTAGAAGGCAAATGCAAAGATGTAGAAGAATGTATAAATAGGGGAAAAATAGATACAGCCTACCGGAAAATAAAAGAAACATTTGGCGATAAGAAAAACAGCTGTATGAATATCAAGGACACTGATGGAAAACCAGTTCTCAGCAAAGAAGGGAAAGCTGAAAGGTGGAAAGAGTATATAGAGGGGCTCTACAAAGGAAATGAACTTCGAGACACTATTGTAGGAAGGGAAGAGGATGTAGATGATGATGAAATAGGAGATACTATACTGAGAGATGAATTTGACAGAGCACTGAAAGATCTAAGTCGAAACAAGTCCCCTGGAGTAGATGATATCCCGTCAGAGCTACTGAAGTCTCTGGGAGAACCAGCCATGACAAAATTGTTTCACCTGGTGTGTAATATGTATGAGACAGGTGAAGTACCCTCAGACTTCAAGAAAAATGTTATAATCCCCATCCCAAAGAAATCAGGTGCAGACAGGTGTGAAAACTACAGGACCATCAGTTTAATAAGTCATGGTTGCAAAATATTAACACGAATTATATACAGAAGGTTGGAAAAGCTGGTAGAAGCCGACCTCGGGGAAGATCAGTTTGGGTTCAGGAGAAATGTAGGAACACGGGAGGCAATACTCACTTTACGGCTTATCCTAGAAGATAGATTAACAAAAGGCAAACCAACATTTCTAGCGTTTGTAGATTTGGAGAAGGCTTTTGACAATGTTGATTGGAATAAACTCTTTCAAGTTCTGAAGCAAGCAGGAGTAAAATATAGGGAACGTAAGGTTATTTACAACTTGTACAACAACCAGACAGCGGTCGTCAGAGTTGAAGGGCATGAAAGGGATGCAGTGGTTGGAAAGGGAGTAAGACAGGGTTGTAGCCTTTCCCCAATGTTGTTGAATTTGTACATTGAGCAAGCTATAAAGGAAACCAAGGAGAAATTTGGAGAAGGAATTAAAGTTCAGGGTGAAGAATTAAAAACATTGCGTTTTGCCGACGACATAGTAATTCTGTCAGATACAGCAAAGGACCTGGAAGAGCAATTGAACGGAATGGACAGGGTGCTGAAAGGTGCATATAAGATGAACATTAACAAGAGTAAAACTAGGGTAATGGATTGCAGTGTAAGAAAATCAGGTGATGCTGAAGGAATTAGATTAGGTAACGAAACAATAAAGGAGTTTTGTTACTTGGGCAGTAAAATAACAAATGATGGTCGCAGTACAGATGATATAAAATCCAGAATGGCAATGGGTAGAAAGGCATTTTTGAAAAAGAGAAATTTGTTAACATCGAATATTGATTTAAGCCTAAGGAAGTCCTTTCTGAAGGCATTTGTATGGAGTGTTGCCTTGTATGGGAGTGAAACATGGACAATAAGCAGTGCGGACAGGAAGAGGATAGAGGCTTTTGAAATGTGGTGCTACAGAAGAATGCTGAAGATTAGGTGGGTGGATCGCGTAACTAATGAGGAGGTACTGAACCGAATTGGGGAGAGAAGAAATTTCTGGCATACCTTGACTAAAAGAAGGGATAGATTGGTAGGACACATTCTTAGACATCAAGGAATTGTGAATTTAGCGTTGGAGGGAAGTGTGTGGGGTAAAAACCGCAGAGGGAGGCCAAGAGACGCGTATAGTAAGCAGATTCAAGTGGATGTGGGTTGTCGTTCTTATGAGGAGATGAAAAGGCTTGCTCAGGATAGAGTAGGGTGGAGAGCTGCATCAAACCAGTCTCTGGACTGAAGACCACAACACAACAACAACAACAGCGAGACAATAAACAGAAAAATTGGATTAAAATGAAATACACGTAAAATTAAAAATGATCGGCTATACCATGTGGAAATTTGAACAAATCTGTGAAATTTGAAATAAATTGGAGCATCTAGGATCATATGTAATCATAATTTCGTGTGGCTTAGTGAACTGGTGCAAGTCATTCGATTGGACGCCCTTCGTCGCCCATCATATCACTTTACTACTTCAGTTATTCAACAGGAAAAAGGGGTCCTACAGATTGACGTATAATGCAAACCGTATGTTGTTCTGGCGTTTCCTCACATCATTGAGAGGGAAAAAAAGTGAATTAAATACACCATCCCGGCGAGTTTCTAAAACAGGACATTTCACTCGAAAATCGAAATCTTTGCTGTTAGCCCCGACTTCAAGTTGAACAACGCGCCAATTATTGCCTACTTACTCAACAGAGGTTGTTGTGACGGCGCTATTCGTCACAACGCCGCTGGTCTACGCAGGTTTCCGGCCTACATGTGACGGCGCACCACCACCAGTACGAGAGATTTCGAGACAGTACGTGATGGTTCCACCCAGTTAGTCAGTTTCGATCCAGAAGTTCAACAGAGGAGAGCCTGCTGTGTGTCTTAGCAAAAGCCGGAAAATTTAGTATTGCCTTGCAGAACTGTATAATAGGAAGAAAGTTGTACCACACAAGCACATCAAAGTTAAGTATTCCTTTCATGGTGAAATAAATACATTCCTTTAGCTATCCTAATGATATCAGCAGTTCAGCCGTAATATCATCTATTCCAGAGGCCTATTTCGACTCAAAACCTTCAGCGCTCTGTCAAATTCTTCTCGCACTATCATATCTCCTATCTCATCTTCCTCCATTTCGTTTTCCATTTATAGAATACTGCCTTCAACTTTTTTTCCTTTGTATGAGGATAATGTATGTCTTCCAAATTTTACGAAGATCTTTCAAATGATGTCAAGGTACAATCCGTCATGCACGATATATCTTATGTGATGTTTCTCGTTTTCTGAGTAAGAGGTGTGAAAAATTTCATCAAGGTCAGTATGGAACTGTACATTGGTTTCGACGTCCCTTGTGAAGCATCTTCCGTCGTGCGTCGTAAAAATCTAATGTAGATAGCACTGTTTCTATGGTGTTTAAGGTCACGTGTACATTCTATATACACTACTGGTCATTAAAATTGCTACACCAAGAAGAATGCAGATGATAAACGGGTATTCATTGGAAAAATATATTATACTAGAACTAACATGCGATTACATTTTCACGCAGTTTGGGTGCATAGCTCCTGAGAAATCATTACCCAGAACAACAACCTCAGGCCGTAATAACGGCCTTGATAGGCCTGGGCATTGAGTCAAATAGAGCTTGGATGGCGTGTACAGATGCCCATGCAGCTTCAACACGATACCACAGTTCATCAAAAGTAGTGACTGGCTTATTGTGACGAGGCAGTTGCTCGGCCACCATTGACAGACGTTTTCAATTGGTGAGAGATCTGGAGAATATGCTGGCCAGGGCAGCTATCGAACATTTTCCGTATCCAGGAAGGCCCGTACAATACCTGCAACGTGCGGTCGTGCATTATCGTGCTGAAATGTAGGGTTTCGCAGGGATCGAATGAAGGGTAGAGCTACAGGTCGTAACATATCTGAAATGTAACGGCAACTGTTCAATGTACACGCATCCAATGTGCGTTCACCGCGATGTCGCCAAACACAGATGCGAGCATCATGAAGCTGTAAACAGAACCTGGATTCATCCGGAAAATGACATTTGGCCATTCGTGCACCCAGGTTCGTCATTGCGTAACCATAGCAGGCGCCCCTGTCTGTGATGCAGCGTCAAAGGTCGTGGAACTGTTCGTGCTGATGGTTGTTGTCTTACAAACGTCCCAATCTGTTGACTCAGGAATCGTGACGTGGCTGCACGATCCATTACAGCCATGCGGATAAGAGGCCTGTCATCTCGACTTCTGGTGATACAAGCCGTTGGGATCAAGCTCGGCGTTCCGTGTTGCCCTCCTGAACCCACAGATTCCATATTCTGCTAACTGTAATTGGATCGCGACCAAATCAAGCAGCAATGTCGCGATACGATAAACCGCAATCGCGATAGGCTACAATCCGACATTTATCAAAGTCGGAAACGCGATGCCACGCATTTCTCCTCCTTACACGAGGCATCACACAACGATTCAGCTGGCATCGCCGGTCAACTGCTGTTTGTGTATGAGAAATCGCTTGGAAACTTTCCTCATGTCAGCACGATGTAGGTGTCGCCTCTGGCGCTAACCTTGTGTGACTGCCCTGAAAAGCTAATAATTTGCGTATAACAGCATCTTCTTCCTGTCGGCTAAATTTCGCGTCTGTAGCATGTCATTTTCGTGGTGTAGCAATTTCAATGGCCAGGAGTGTATTTACATTCTAAATTAAATGTACGAGAATAAATGCAGATTTTCTTAACTATAAACTAGGCATACTTGACATTTGTCAATGGAAAACTGCCCGGGGATGGCCGTGTGGTCTATGCCGTCATGCTGCTGATTGGTCGGCCTCTTCCTCCAGAGGTTTAAGTCCTCCCTCGGGCGTGCGTGAATGCGTGCGTGCGTACCTGTGTGTGTGTGTGTGTGTGTTTGTGTGTGTGTGTGTTACCCTTAGCGAAAATTAGTTTCAACTACATTTAGTGAACTTCATTATTGAAATCATTAACTCAATTAACTTGCAATCAGAAAATCACATATAATTTTTCACCTGATATACTAGTAAAAATCAAAACAAATTCTCTCTCACCAGTACTATTCTGATTGCGTAAATTAAATGATATATTGATATTTAAAGAATTATTTTACCTAATATTTTAATTACGTCTTTATTGCTTTCATGACTTTATCGCTACGATATTTCTAGTTTCCACAGGAGTTTGGTTACTGTTGAACACAATGATTTAGTTCCAGTAATCGAATTTTTGTCAGTTGTATAATATTAGAACGATATAATGAAAGTAAATCCCTATCATAATATGTGCACCAAAGTTCGAAATTTCCACTTATACGAATGAAAGGGGAATAAAAATTTACCAATTGATGTGAACAGTAATTGACAATTCATTAGTTAATCAAAATGTAATAGATACAAACACGACAATACGATCGAATACATTACTAATATTGATATTGATCATTTCAGTACTGGCTAGCTTAATAGCTGCCAAAAGGTACAACGGATTGAAATGCAATGTACTGTCAATATGGTTTTACCAAATGCAATTATTTGTTGCAGTACGATACATAATATGACGACGTAGTTTCATCACGTACAACTGCCAGTCATTGCTGAAATTTGCTATCGCTAAGCGTTCTGTTCGGAATACGAAATACAGTAGCGCCCATTCGCGAGCTGAATTATTCGCTAACGCTAACAAAAATTTACTGTGAGCTTTCGTTAATCTCGAGGGCTAACAACACTATAACTAGCACACCCGGTACCATTTCCGAGCAAAGTACACAGTAATGGATTTTAGAGCAATTTAAGAACAGAAGCCCACTGTAATCATAACTTAATTGCATGCGTTAGTGATGGAGTCTCTCTCTCTCAGTGTATGTGTGTGTGTGTGTGTGTGTGTGTGTGTGTGTGTGTGTGTGTGTGTGTGTGAGAGAGAGAGATAGAGAGAGAGAGAGAGACAGACAGAGAGACCTGCCTTACTGTACATGATACCAAAAGGTGGAAAATAACTGAGTGCCAGTACCTCTATTTTCTTCCTTGTGTTACGTCATAATATATTGTCACTTACTTCTAGGTGTGTCAGTATTTCTCTCTCGTTGGAAGAAATTTTATTTCATCATCAAATTTCGAGTGTATGATTTCGAAGCTTTACTGTTTGAATATCTGTCCAAGAAGTGAAAGAACTATAGAGCTGAAACTTCCTGGAAGATTAACTTTGTGTGTTGGACTGGGGTTCGAAACCGGGACAATTGCTTATCGTTGGCAAACGTTTGCCTTTGAAAGCAAAAGGTCACCATTACGAATACTGTTCTGACAAACAGTTTTAATTTACCAGGAAGTTTCACATTAGCGCACACTCCGCAGCCGAGTGCAAATTTTATTTTGGATCTATCGAGTGTGCTAGCTAAGGAGGTAAGTATGGTGCCATCTGCGTCTCACTGTTTCTTCACATCAGTCACACAGTTAGATATGTCCACGTGCTTCTCGAGCTATTGCACCCTTTATGTGCCCAAATACTACGACTTGTGTAGATGTAAAAGTTGGTTGAGTCGATATGCACTCGAACAGAAAAGCAGTTTGCCGTTTTTGGGGTTCCTGATAGAAACTAAGGCAGCATTCGGAAAATTCTTGCGAGCACAAGAACTCAGTTAAATGGTCGGGGATGAACCAATAAATCTTCCGCAATGTAAGTTTTATGATCGAGAAGGTACTTCTCGCCGTTATGAGATAACGTGAGTTACTGTAAAATAAATCATTATTAAAAAGTAAAAATCACCTCCATCCTTAAATATTTTAATGCTGTAATATCGTCAAAGCTCTAATAACAGCAGAAATTCACAGTACTGTTCTCAGTTTGTGAACCGTAAGCAATGTATCCATACTTACAACCATATACGTAAAATTTCTGGAGATGTGGTGTTAGAAAAGGAATTTTTATGTACTTCCATTACATTAATCAAACAACTTACTCATTTGCTGAAGAACGGCCGTCAGGCTAAAGAAAGAAATGTCTACTTTGTACTCTTGTAGTGTAACACAGAACCATACGAGCCATGTTTAACACCTGAATAAATTAGTGAAGTAGACAACGGGATAGCTTTCAAATTCTACAATTTGCTAAACGGTTAGCATTAGACGTTGACACTAATGATAACAGGTATCTGCCCATCTAAATACACTTGTGTGACACCTCAAACAAATTTGATAATGCGGGAACAATGGTATGTAGAACTTTTTTTTTCGACGGTACGGGTTACATACATGGTGCTGTCGGGAAATAAAAGTCTTAACACTAAACTTCTTGTATCCCGCAGTATACTCATCCAAAATTTTAATAAACCGTCTCTTAAGGATTAATAACCTTTGAATGTCAGCTATTTCTATATCCCCCAATTAAATATGCCGTGATGTACAATTGCATAATTCAAGTGAGAAAAGAAAGGATCAGAATTTGAATTAAACTAGAGTGTTATTTATTTCAAAGTCTTACTAGAACTACACAACCATAAGTAATTGATATCACGATCATTATTACGGATGACGTTAACACTGACCTTCGAGAGAGGTAACTGATAATATAATAATCGTGCGTTTGAAACAGAGATATGAGGTTCATTAAAAGTGACGGGACCTTTTATTTTTTTATATATTTTATTCACACTTTAACCACAAGTCAGTTCCTTTCGTATAACTGAAAACTTTGTTTCCCATAACAGAACATTCTAACAGAACATATCTATGAATCCTATGACTGCAATCATATTACAGTATTAGTGTTGTATACGTTGTTTTTAATTGAAACACCAAGTGATTATTGTGAAGTTCTTGTTCTCAGATGGTGCATCTAACGACCACACAGCAGTTTCAGTTCCTCATTTCTTCGTCTGCTCATTAAGAAAAATTTAAAGTACTCTTTCATCTTTTGTCTATCTTTCTTCTTCCTGTCCTCTGGCATTTAGTAACCAATTCTTTTAATTTCTGTATTTTGGAATCCTTCGATATTCGATACGTTTTCCGCATAAACTTCTAGTCAGTGGTTTCCTCAACCTTTCTAATTTTCTAAGTCAATTTTCTACTTCATATAAACAATTTGTTGTAGAAGATCTTTTTGGTTACTCTGTTGTCTTGCAGTTTGCATCTACGTTAAAATAAACATATATATAATTTTAATTGCTTTTGATACGTTCTGTATGTTTTGATACATTTCATCTTTACTAAGTAATTTCCACCCTACATAATTTTTGATAGACCTAATATTTTACTACTGATTCACCTTGGAAGTATTTCTAACTTTATGACAGTTCAATGGTATAACTTTGCGTGCCCCTAGAAAATCTTGCCTCATCAGTACTTCATAGAGTCAGTAAAACTAAGACACTTTAGTGACAATACTGTTATCTTAATATGCTATTGCATATGCTCGCGTAAGTGTTCATATGGTATATTAATGACGGTACAGAAGTGTTGATATTAACTTCAGTCTGTTCTCAGGTGGTACAGTTGCCGATGATGCAGTATATACGATTAAACAAATATTGTTAGACCTTGAAACGTTTTAATCGTGTTGCAAAATCTGGCTGCTTATTATAATCACTGCAAAAGATAAATCTGTGCACAAAATGAGTAACATCATACAATCCCGTGACTAATGTATGAACTTGTCGCATGTGACACAGAACACTGAATTAGTAAATTTGATAGGACAGTGGGGTAAAGATGGAGTAGGTTTGTTATATGCGCACCATTCATCTCATCTGTCAGCGGCATTTGTATAGGAGACCATCTGAGACGTGGTTGTGATTTATGTGACATGCAAAGTCGTCGTCAGCTGACGCATGGGAGCGAGTTATGGTGGTCGGTGACCGAGATGTGGGAAATTCTGTTTCAGCGCTGGTGCAGGAATTTAGCTTCACATGTAACACTGTGTCCAGTGAATGGCTGTATGAGGGAATCACAATCCACAACCGAATAACTACAGGCAGTCGTGCCACCATCGATGACCGCGACCGGCGGCAGCTGAGACGTATCGTCAGTGGTGATTGAAAGGCAACATTGCAAAGACTCAGGGCTCAGTTGAAACCGAAGGAACATTATTTCAATGGTATGAAAGTGCCACTCTTAACATAACGTCAAATGGCACTATGGCTTGCAATTTGCCCAAACTCACCAGGGATGGACCCTGGAAAAATGGCGGAACAAGATATAGTCCCACGAATCACAACTGCACCATGTCGATAGGAGGCACGGTGTGTGGCTCGCGGTTGGCAAAATGTAGTCCAAGGCGGTATGCCTCTCTTATTTTCTGCGGTGTATTTTTTTGGTGAAAACGGAATCTCTCGAGTTGCTCGGGGTCATCTCCACCCATTTTTAGCCTCGCAACACCCTTGCGGGTTTATGTGTTCTATGATGATAACTCGGCGCCAACTCGCTCGCACACTACCCGGGAACGGTTCCAGGGGCATGCATGGGAGGTCCAAAGTCTGACATGGCCAATCCGAAATTCATATTGAACACAACCGTGCGTATGTGGGATGTTATGGAACGCAACTTCCGTGTCATAGATCTAACAAATACGGACGGACTAAAGCGATTTGGTGCCAGCTGCGTCTAGATGAGTGCGACGGACATAAACACTCAATAACAAAACGTCTCACTACAGTCCGCAGGGAAAGGGGAGAGTCCACACGACAATACGTGCCTATCCCATCACATTTGCTAAGTCAATGTAGTTTGCCGCTGTAGGTTACCGTAATGACAGCATTTAACTGAAACTGTTAAGTGTACTAAAATAATTCATTTCATTCACCTCGAATTTGTTTCAAAACATTCCATTTCTCACATGGAAAACTACGCAGTTCTGACTATTTACGATGAAACAGTCAGCAGCGCCCCTGATTCAGTTTCCATGATAAATTACCTACAACTTTGAATTCACGATCTTACAATATAATAGTTATATTCACGGAATGTATGACATTAACTGCGAATGGGTAAAGATGAAAATGTGTGCCCAGCCGGGATTCCAACCAGGGTCTGCTGCTTTCTAGGCAGTTGTGCCGACACAGCCGATAATGGGCAATGATCCGTTTTGCAGTGCAGAGGCATTCCTCTTGGGGAATCAGTTTACAAAAACTAAGAGTTTGAATTCTAGTGGGCAGGATAAAGTTGAGAATTTGTATCTGACGGGAGGCGTACTTCAGTATTACCGTGCAGGTGTGGTGATCGCTGTGTTCCCTGTGGTGTAGGGAGAAGCGCAACTGCGTGGAATGTACGAGACCCGGGTTCGAATCTCGGATAGTTACACATTTTCAAATTTACTAATTCGCAGTTAATGTCATACATTCCGTGAATATGAATAAATAATAACAGCAAGATCAAAAGCGTCGTCTGTTCTTTCGGACATGTACGAAAGCACAGACACCACACACACACACACACACACACACACACACACACACAACATATATAGGGTGTTTCACTAAGTGTGTTTGCCTCTGTAACTTATAAAATAATAGGTGACGGGAAAATTTAGTGAGGTAGGTCAGCACAAGAAATGTTACACTTTCACTTTCGACTGGGCATTGCATTATGCATTGAGAAACATGGACACACATTTCAACATCTCATGTAAATCAACTTCCCACCGCCATAACATCCATCACCCACCACACAGCCATGTATTATGTACAGCGTGTGGTATCTGCCCCTGAAACTTTGAAGGGTTGTAGCTCCTAAATTAATAGTGATAGGAATGTAGTTTAAATTGATTTGGACGCAGCTGGTTTCAACAAATCCAATGCACTATAGAAAAAAACTATTGTTCATTAAAAAAATAATATTTGTGCTGTAACTCTTTGGAAAATGATACAATAAACTATGTTCATAGCTCCGCAGAAAGTATAACTTATACAACATAACTGATAAACTGAGACGTAAATTGTTTATTATTTTTAAAAGCTTCGAGGTGCACTGTTCATACCTCGAATATTGATAGTTTTTACGTGTCTGAACGTTAACATCGTTTCCACTATAGCCCCAAAGATTGTGATGTCTACCTAAATCAACCATTAATATAGTTGGATACTTTATTTAGGGAAGTACTTATTTTTGCCATGGATATTATGATATCTACAGACATTGACTACTGTCAGGCTCCTTACTAAGGTTTTATTAGAAATTTTCACTCGTGACAATTTATCAATGTCACTGCACACTTATGTAGTTGATCCGTAACTCAAATGTTCAAATGTTTTTTAAGCTTATGGGACTTAACTACGGGGTCATCAGTCCCTAAACTTACAAACTACTTATGAACTACTTACTAACTAGGACGGCACAAATATCCATGCCCGAGGGAGGATTCGAGCCCCCGACCGTAGTGGCCGTGCTGACCGTGACTGGAGCGCCTCAGTCACCTCGACCACCACGGCCGGCTGGATCCGTAACTTTCCTGAAAAGTAGACACTCTCAGAACTTAATGTTCCTATCCAGATTTTAGTTAGCTCGTCCCTAAGTAAATATCTGAGGTAATATAATAACACACACCTGATATTCAAGTAGTAAACAATGGAGCATAAAATTAAATTAAACCAGGACAGTCATTGGTTTGGGCTTCTACCACACTGAACGTACTATCGCCAGAATTCACCTACGTGTTTAGATGTAAAGTATTTGAAAATATTACTCGTCGAGGTGTAAGTTGTCTTACTTTATTGCATTACCATTTGTTAATAAATAGCCTCAGTTATGAGAATATGTAACTCAATGCTGCATGTTTCTTTTATTTTTTGTTTATCTATCCCCCAATTAAGGCATCGACCACAAAAGTGGTCCTACATTTCAAAGTTCTGTTCGCTGTAATCATTCCTCCACGCTGATTAAGCTACTGCCCTACATCCGCTCTTTGCATGCTACTCATAAAGCTGTAATTAAGACACTTTACAAATATCTTTTCCCGAAAGCACGGGAACAAAGCATGACGTCAACTATCACAAGCACCCGCAATAACGACATTTTAATAACAAGGTTCCGATAATTTATTTAGATCTCCCCGTCGTATTGATTTACAGTTTATAATGTTGTCCTGGTTTCTTTCCGCATCGCTTTGTTCCGTAATTTATGTGAGGAGATGTCGTAGTTCATTAACGTACCCAGCAAAATTATTAGCGTCTATCATTGTAGACGTCGCATGTTACATATATACATGCTTAAATATTAGTCACAGTGTAATCTGATCATAGTGGATGTAAAGGGAATCGGATACCTACCAATGAACCGTTTGCTGTTCGTAATTGAGTATTTTATGTCAGGACATAGTCTGGCCTATTCAGTGGTACTTACATTTCTACTTACTAGTTTGCATCTGACATATATATATTAATGTCCTGATGTTCGCAACCTGCTCGTCATTACTTTGTCTCCTCTGTCAACATCTTCAGCTCACAAGGGGAGTGTATAATCTCGAGAATTCGGTTCAGGATACGCATTCGCAGATTGCTAGTATGCCTCACCAACAAAGCTCGTAACTCGCACAGGCTAGAAGTTAACGAAGAAAACAGCTCAAAAGTTCACGTGCATTTCTGATACTTGTCAGTATGTAAACGACAAAACCAATGTTCAAATATTTTGCAAATCAAAGCGAAGAAACTGCTAAGGTCATCATCAGTCTCTATTTACAAACTAACGGCCTAGGGAGGAATCGAATGTTCGGCGGGAGTAGCAGCGGAATCCATGACGTGGCGCCTCAGATCACACGGCGCGGCTTGTAAACTACGACAGCACAGTGAAATGGATGCGAAAGTTGCAGAATAGTTTCTTTCTCCGGCGACCCCGGTTTGATCCCAACTTCTGATAGGTTCTTTTTGTTGATTGCAAAATTATAACAAATTTTAAATTGAGTTACTAAGCTAAAAGCTTATCGATTACATCATAAACAGCTTTATATTATTTATGAAATTACTCTTACGGTTAATATAAATGTGCTCTATAATTCATATTTTCTATTTAAGAAAATTAATTATTTCATACATAAATTTGGACAGTGTACTCTTTGCATAATCTTTATCTACAATATTGTCTATTATATTTGTCAATTTCGTATTTTGCATACAAACACACGAACGTTAAATATCATAAAAAACATTGAAAACTTAAAACCTGACACAAAATGTTAAGGACAGTGGTTCATACCATCAACTTTGTTTTAAAGATGTGTTAGAGACGATACTTCTGGTAAATATTCCTGAAAAATTCTCTTCCATCAGAAAATATGGAAACGCGCCAGATCATTTCACTAAAATCTGGCAATGACAGTCAATGAATCACTAATTTTCATAGTATTCACAAGAATTTATTTCTCCATTACTTTGTACTTGCTCTATTAAGTATTTAAACTTTCTGTAAACTAATGTTTTAATATAATTAAAAAGGCAAGTGTCTACAGGAGCAACCACTTCACTGTGCCGACGCTGCGTAAATGTTGACCAGTACATGCGTTGCGACTAAACAATTCCTGGGGATCTTTTACCGTATCCGTTTAAAACGTTTATGCGTGGACACCTTTCATCTGTAGTATAAACCGCGAAGTCTCGTCTCGAACCTAATTTTCAGGCCTGTAAGGTTTCCTCGTCATAGCGGCACTTACAGCCAAACCCAAATTTCTTCGGTTACTTGTTAGGTGTTTACTGTAGTCTCTGTTAAGTACGCCTGCCGTTCCACGGATGACATTTGTTATACGTTCTTCTCCTCTGAGTGTGATCTACTACTACTTTTCACCAAACCACTACATATTATTTAGTATACTTCTTGCTTTGTCAATTAATATGAATAAGAAAACGTTACTAGAACGGTTCAGTCCTTGATATTTTCTCTTGTTTTCTAGTAAATGAACTGCTTGCTGTAATCTCAATTTATAACATCAGATTCTCTTGATTTGGAATATATTTGCGCATTATATTAATAAATACAATTACATTTAACAAGTGATGTTCTTCAGTAAAAATCGTGCAAAAACCTGATGTCTGAGCACGTTTCACAGTATTGTTTACAAAATTACGTGTGAAACTGCATTTGAATTAACCTTTCACTGCAAATAATTCTACAATAATTTTTGTTTGTCCAATAACAGTAAATCTCAAGGAACAGTTATGGTCGAAAAATGGATTTTCTGAAGATGATAAATTCGATAACATAGAAATTCACTTCATCTGTTAGGAAATATGGAGTGTAAAACTATGTGAAAGTAAAACGTGGACAAGGAAAAAAAAATTAAAAAAAAGAAGCATTCCATAAGTGTCAGCAAAGAAAAGTGTTGACAGTTACGCTGGTTTTATATGCATGGAACATAGCTATAATTTCAAAAACTACAGTTACATTAAATATATCTCTAGTTTCATGAACGAAGATTTGTAATTTTCAGCCGGCCGCGGTGGCCGAGGAGACTGAGGCGCTCTAGTCACGGTCTGCACGGCCACTACGGTCGGGGGTTCGAATCCCCCCTCGGGCATGGATATTTGTGCCGTCCTAGTTCGTAAGTAGTTCATAAGTAGTTTGTAAGTTTAGGGACTGATAACCCCGCAGTTAAGTCCCTTAAGCTTAACAAACATTTGAACATTTTTTTCTAATTTTCATACTAGAAATAAATACTGTCTTGCACATAATTGTCGAAGGCGCGGCCGAAAATATTTTTTCACAAGTGTTAGAGCAGTCATTATGAGGATAGTAGTGGCTATAGAGAAACTTGTTGTCAGAATGAATACCTCAATTCCCATCGTACAGTTAGCGATTTTGGCAATGACTGACACAATGGACATGTTTTCTGGAAAAGGACTCGAACGTAGTACTTTCTCTACTATGAGGAATGCTCCTGTCGCTAAGCTATCCAATAAACATTGATAAAATACAGTCTTCAGAAGTGGATCCCATTAGTGGATTGTAGCCATTGATTCGTTCCCCATTGCAAAGGACTCTCCATTATGATTCGACAAAAGGAACCAGATTAATCAACAGATGAATTAATTAATGGCCCTTCTCTACCCTTCGTCGACCTCAATTACGAGACTAATTCATGGAATGGCCCTACTTACCATTCTGAGCTCAAACAGATCTCAATCACTTCTCATTGCCCATTCCGTTTGTAACACAACTATGAGAAGCATACCAATGTGCATCATTAACATTAGAGCAGGTCAAATTTTACATCTTATAGTTTGCAGTTGCTTATGTCGTAATAATAATGGAAACTATGTAGCAAGTGTTACGGACACAGAATTTCCATCTCTCTAGCGTAAGCTTCATTACTGAAAACGTAACAGGAATGCAAGTATCAATATTCCCTCCTACTGACGTTAACATCAGATGGAAGCATCGTTAAGGTCATGGCTTTGGCATGATAGCGGTTCGCAATAAGACATTAGTGTCAGTTGCAATCAGCTTTATTTTTACCGGAACGTTGCAACGCTGGCCTTGTTCAGATACTAATTTCGTAAAGGAAATGAGATATCCCGAAACCTTTTTCGCATTGTAATCTCGGAACGGTATATCCCTTTAGTTAAATATAATTACATTCACAAGAAACAGAACAGGTTGTAAGTTTATAATCACGGAACATGTTCATGTCACATCAGTCCAAAATGTGACCAGTTCCCGAAAAGGTACAGGGCCCACCGTAGGCACTAATAATTTATTGTTAAAAATCACAGTCTAGATCGCAAGAGAATTTCTTTTAAATTGTTGTTAGGCAACTGGTTTCAGTCTGCTTGTGAGACTAGGTCGATGTATAACAATAATATCACAAATATTAAGAGGGATATCTAAATTGTTACCAATCTTTACGAATGCAATTTCTATATGCTCTTGAATATCTATCATCTTTCTTATATTATAAATGTAGCCTGTAGGGCAAACAAATAAATAAATAAATAAAATAAAATAATAAACAATCTTTAATTAACAAATACATCATTTACTCCCAATAATGTAATGCCACATGTGGGGGGAAAGGGGGCTTACTGTATATAAGCTCGAGCGTTGCTGCAGTATACCGCATTTGATTTCCACGGCGAACGGTTTCTACGTGCCTACAGCCAGCTGCCATGTGTATAACATGGCACTTTGTTATTATTTCACTGTTGGAATAGTTACTTTGATATCATCTTCTGTACATCCCTCTTAATATTTATAATATTATTGTATTGCAGTTCGCCTGAAGATGGTCTCACAAACATACCGAAACCCATTGCCTAACAACAATAAAAATTTGAAATATTGAAACATTTAGACCGTTTTGGGGCTTTGATATAAATTCACTGGCGAAATTGAAAATTTGTGCTGAGCCGGGATTCGAACCCGGATTTCTCGCTTCGGGCCAGTGGTCGGCTTAACCAAGTAGGCTATCCAGGCACGCTTCCCTTGGAACCCAAATTTTCTATTTCCAGCCTTCTCCTCACTGATTCCTCTTGCTCGCGGCCTATACAGGATGCAACACTCCCCTCACTAACCGGTTGATTAATCCTGGCTGCCGGCCACGGTGGCCGAGGGGACTGAGGCGCTTCAGTCACGGTCTGCACGGCCACTACGGTCGGGGGTTCGAATCCCCCCTCGGGCATGGATATTTTTGCCGTCCTTTGTCATAGTTAGTTCATAAGTAGTTTGTAAGTTTAGGGACTGATGATCCCGTAGTTAAGTCCCATAGACTAAACAAACATTTTTTTTTTACTAATCCTGTGACAGATTAAAGTTAAAATTGACCCGTGTGTTGCCTGCAAAATCAATTTCGACAAGGCTATCTTTACCGAAAAATTATTGTGCAAACAAAAACCAACTAGTGAGAGATGCTGCCACAACGAACTACCACACCAGATAGCCCGTTCCTCCTACTCTACTAATCACTAATTGAACTGCTTTAATAATGGAATAATCTCACTCACGTATGTATTGCAAATTATGGGAAGTAACAAACAATGAAACAGTAAAAAACATTAATAAATTAACACGGTCGCCAGCCCAATGGGGCACCCAGGGTGTGTTGTAATTAACCACGACAATTATAATGGGTAATCCCACACGTTAGTATTGCACAACAGAAGGTTGGCAAACACTTTTGCAGTCGAATAACTTTTACGAAAAATGATGTTTTGGTTTTATCAGTTTATAACACGATAGAAAATAAACCACTTAATCATTATTTGATTAAACTGGATTAGTTCGGAAACAGTGTTGGATCGGAGACCAATGTTGCACTCAATTATCAACGTTCCTTCACTAACATTCACCTGCATGAGAATTACACAGTAGGCAGCAAAACACTCGGTTGGCAGAGTAATTAATGTTAAGATTACCAGGAAGAAATTACTCAAAATGACTTGCAATTGGATCGCAGATTAACAACGCCGAAATACGAACCAACATAGGAAATCCACTTGACACACAAATTTTACACCAATGAAATATTAAAATAGTAATGAATCAATTAATTTACAATTAATATATAATTCTGTTTATTTACTTAATTGTGCCAACTTTGTTTTAAAGAAAGCAATTCTTTATGTCCAAAATTGTAAAATGTTGAAATTAGCTTTAAAATTCAAAGTTTAACTATTTAAATTTTATAGTTTGGGACTGACTTTAATATTTTTTTTTTTTTCATTTTGAACGACACTCGGGAAACTTCTGGAAAGGATAGGACCCTACTTGGTAACAATGTCTTAGGACAATGACGTAGTAGAAGTTCTTTGAAATTTTGGTTATTATTAAGAAAAATAGTTTCTCAAGCACAAATCTGGGTAACGCCTTACAATATGTCTAAACTCTGTGTGGTCGGAAATTATTGGAGCAGTCTTACATTGTTTCCTCGTTGTTGAAGAGCAGGATGCACCGACTCCGACAATGCCGCAGGTCACAATACAGGCACAGGTCCAATACAGTGAGCAATTCGAGGGCAGAATCTTGTTATACACAGATGAACTGCCGTGTGCCCCCGCTCATATTGGAAACATGTGCGCTAATTATGGAAATCCGCCAATAAGGCCTGGTAACTGCAAAGAGCGATGCGCTGCACGCTCCCGCGCACTTGCTAGCGTCCGAACTGTTCAAACGACAGAGCTCGACTTCCTGACTCCACAGCTAATACTCCTGCTCTCTCTCTCTCTGTTGCTCCAAAGACCACATGCCACAACATAGATGTTCCCTACTTCCCTATCGGCGATTACCCAGATACACAAATATTAAATTACATAAATTCCTATACACAAACTAAACAAAACTACAATATACATCAGTTATGGTAAAAGCTATAACAGAAACTATATACATTTAAAATTTAATACGTATTTGAAATACACATCTGGATGCTAACGTCACAAGAATTCCCGCAAGTGATCGAGCGTTTGAATTCATACTCATTGAAATTGTTAATTGCCTGTTGGTAGCATATTTTACAATTGTTGATATAGTGTCTGGCTTTCGGACATGTCTGAAAAAAAAAACAGACACCATATCAGTAATGACAAAGAATTTCTCGTGCGATGGACGCACCAATACCACAAATTTCGATTTGGCGACAAGTCGGGTGACCTGGCGAGCCATGGCAATAGGCTCACATCCTGTTACACCATAAAGGCAAATGTTCGTTTAGCAACAGGACGTCGTCTATTGTTTTCCTGAAAGTGGCGTCTTCGATGACGTGCAAAAGTGGTATGGCTACTGCAATGGAAAAACTTGTAGAATCCAACCTCGGGGAGGATCAGTTTCGATTTAGGAGAAGTGTAGGAACACGAGAGGCAATACTCACATTACGACTTATCTTAGAAGATAGGCTAAGGAAAGGGAAACCTACGTTTTTAGCGTTGTCGATTTGGAGAAATCTTTTGACAATGTCGACTGGAATACACTCTTACAAATTCTGAAGGTATCAGGGGTAAAATATAGGGAGCGAAGAGTTATATTCAACCTATACAAAAAACAGAGAGCGGTTATTAGAGTCGAAGGGCAGGAAAGGGACGCAGAGGTTGGGAAGGGAGTAAGACAGGGTTGTAGCCTTTCCCCAATGTTGCTCAATCTATATATTGAGCAGGCCGTGAAAGAATGAAAGGAGAAATTTGGAGAGGGCATTTAAGTGCATTGAGAAGAAATAAAAACATTGCGGTTTGCCGATGACATAGTAATTGTGTCAGAGACCGCAAAAGATCTGGAAGAGCAATTGAATGGAATGGACAGTGTCTTGAAAGGAAGACAGAAGATGAACATTAATAAGAGTAAAACGAAGGTGATGGAATGTAATGTCAGAAAATCAGGCAATGCTGAAGGAATTAGATTAGGTAATGAGACAATAAAAGTACTAGATGGATTTTGTTATTTGGGTAGCAAGATAACTTCTGATGGCCGAAGTAAAGAAGATTTAAAACGCAGAATGGCTATGGTAAGAAAAGCGTTTCTCAAGAAGCGACACTTGTTAACATCCAATATTAATTTAAATGTTAGGAAGTCTTTTCTGAAAGCATTTGTCTGAAGTGTAGCATTGTATGGGAGTGAAACGTGGACGATAAGGAGTTCAGATCAAAAGACGATAGAAGCTTTTGAAATGTGATGCTACAGACCAATGATGAAAATTAGATGGATAGGTCACGCAACTAATGATTAGGTGCTTAACCGAATACTGACTAAGAGAAGGGATAGATTGGTTGGGCACATTCTGAGACATCGACGAATTGTCAACTTAACAATAGAAGGAAGCGTGTGGGGTAAAAATCGTAGAGGGAGACCGAGGGAGGTGTATAGTAAGCAGATTCAAAAGGATGTAGGTTGTCGAACGTATTATCAGATGAAGAGACTTGTACTGGACAGGGTAGCGTGGAGAGCTGCATCAAACTAGTCTGCGGACCGAAGACTACAATAAGAACATATTATTCGGAGTTACAACTAATACTCATATTACAGGCAGTTTTATGGATACAGTATAAAATTCTTTCTTGAGGCCGCCAAAGGAAATAAAAGATACCGACCACAATAAAAGGCAGTCTTGATTTTTGTGTTTCTATAATTTACAACACACCTTTTTAGTGTGATGACAAATATCATTCAATAAATATCGTCATTTCGAGAAATCTGCCCTTCCTCAACACACTTACATAAGCAAACATACGAGTATGATTGATGAGACGAAAGTACTGGCTTGCACATTGTCACCAAAGGAGCGTATGTAACAACAATTTTAATCGGAACATTAGCTCCGCAAATAAAGATACATCTATATTTATACTCCGCATGCCACATAATGGTGCAGGGTAGACTGTTGATTCATTTGCATGGTAGCTCAATATTTCAGACAATATGATATTCTTTAATTAAATTACCTGCGATTAAATAGGATGACGGGGGAAAAAATTCTCCATTCGCAAGTTTTGAATACCATTCGTCACGCCTTATAAGTGTCACGACGGCCCTTTTGGTTGGTAGCTCGGTTGCAAGAAATCAGTACACTCAGTTTATCATTCAGCCATCAACTTCAATAGTGGTCGCACAACCATCTTTTATTATATCCATCCTGTCCTTTGGAAACTCAGCGTTGTTTTGCGCCTAATGGGGCCAATATCTTCGCCGCAGTGGAGGGGCCGAGCGATCTAAGGCACCTTGCTGCGGAGCGCGCGGTTGCTCACTGTTGGAGGTTCGAGGCCTTCCTCTGGCATGTGCGTGTATTTGTCCATAGTGTAAGTTAGTTTAAGTAGTTTGTAAGTCTATTGACTGATGATCACAGCAGCTTGGTTCAATAGGTTCACAAACCTTTTTCCACTAACTTAGTAAATTTCAAGATATGAATTTTCTCGACCTTGAAACTTTACATAAATTGATCCAAAACACTTTGCTTCATGGATAAAATAGCTGATGAAAGTGAAAAGTGTGTATTTGTCTTTTTACCCCGAAATTAGTTATTAATTATGTCAAATTTTTTTAACCTTCGGATCCAGAATTATAGTAACATGATGATTTAAGGACGAAAATTGTTTCATTTAAGATATTTTCCCTATTGTTTCAGGATGAACATGAAATTTGGCGTTATTGCCTGGCGCTTATAGCACGCAGAGTTGGTGCTCATGTTACGACGTGGAATATGCTGTTGCAAATGTATACATTCATATTCATGTTTGTAAGTTTTGTCCTTTTCTGTAGAGGTTGTCTTTTACACTGATAAAACGTACCAGCTTTTCGCCGGCGTTGTTGATGTTCAACCTTCCCTCTCTTATATTACTTCGAACGTCTATTCTTTCCTTTCCATCTGTTGTATGTGTTAGTTGTCGACACAGAGCTTTGAAGAACCGAAGACACATTAAATTTTATATTAAATATTTGAAATAGAGTTGATGTGAAGCTAACTGTTAGTTAGTGTCTTTTCAAAACCATTTTAATTATCGTTTAGGTGGTAATTCAGGAAAATAGATTTCTGAGTTTTATTCATCATGAAAATACTGGACCTCCCTTTCAATAACATGGTTACTCCGTTTGCCGAAAGTTATTTTTCTTTTCTATGCCCCTTCATGCCTTCACTTTTAGAAATTTGCAATACTTCTCGACTGAAATCTGAGCCACTTAGAATTTTTTGAGAAGCAGTGAGTTCTGTCGCAGTACCTCATCAGCCTAAAAATCCATGTGTAATCATGCAAAGTAGTTGCTGCCTCAGTCCTTGCAAGCCTTCGGCTTTAAATATTATTAGTAAAATCAGTCTTGTTATTTGTAATTCCAGGCTCTGACATATCGCAACTACAAATCAATACTACTACATTAGCATTCAAAACATCAATGATATCAAAAAGTAATAGTTGAACTCTTCCCTACATGCCAGTGCAACATGTACATTCGCAGAAATCGCAGAAGTATCATTCTGTGAATTCGTGCACAGTGATTATAAATTGAATCAAATCGTAATGACACAAGGAGCAAAACTCGCAGATGTAGCAGTTGGTGGAGTATGGAATAGCACAAGTTGCAAGCTGGTGAACAACGATTTTAAATTGTAATAAATAACTAGTTACACCGCCATCCATCCACAATGTAATACACAGAAAAACTGTAGAGCCGGCCGCGGTGGCCGAGGGGACTGAGGCGCTTCAGTCACGATCTGCACGGTCACTACGGTCGGGGGTTCGAATCCCCACTCGGGCATGGATATTTGTGCCGTCCTTAGTTGTAGCTAGTTCATAAGTAGTTTGTAAGTTTAGGGACTGATGACCCCGTAGTTAAGTCCCATAAGCTTAACAAACATTTGAAAACTGTAGATGTCACAGCCAGTACAGGCGCATGTGAAGTAAGGGCGATGATGAAATCAGTGCTGAGTATTGTCGACATTGTTGGCTATAATCTCTGATGATAACGAACCTCAGCATTGAATGTATGTTTTGCCTTGGTATATCAATCCACACTGCTACCATATATTAACAATGATAATCTACTGAAGCAGCGGGCAGTGTAACTGGAGCCAATCATTCAGTAGTCACCGTTCAAATGTTTTCAATAGGCCAGAAATGTGGAGAACAAGGTGGTAAAGGGAGAAATTTAATCCTATGGACATTAAAGAAGTCTTGAACATTGGGTATCTGACGTAGTCGCGCATTATCCTGTTGAAATGTAGTAATCGACGAGCTCCCAAGAAATGAGAGGACAACAGACTCCAGAAATGTAACGATGGCTGGTTAGAATATCAGAAATACGTTTTAAGAAGTGTGGGAATGGATTCCGGTATTACCCCGAACCAGGTGCAGGTCCAGTATAATTATATACAGGGTGTTTCACTAAGAGTGTTTGCCTCTGTAACTTATAAAATAATAGGTGACGGGAAATTTTAATGCGGTAGGTCAAGACAAGAAATGTTACACTTTCTGCGGAGCTATGAACATAGTTTATTGTATCATTTTCCAAAGAGTTACAGCACAAAGATATATTTTTTTAATATGATGATTTAATCGAAACGCGTCAGTAAACGTATGATCACATCACTATCTGTGGCTCAATAATTTACACAGCGTCCTAATAGCATTGTTGTAACAATTAAACTGTGATTTTCAAGTTTAACAAATCGCACCTAAAAACCACAGTTTCTCCGAAGTAGCATGCATAAAAATCTCTGATATCCGAAAGACACAGTTGTCAGCGCCTGTTAATTGCAACATTTGATTGATAACAGTGCAGCAACTACGGTCGCAAAAATAGCAGAGGTAACAGAAATCGCAAATCAGGGAGTAGGTACAGCGAGAAGGGGTAGAAGCTGCACACTCTGGGTCAGTGACTTTATGCTGTGACAAATCTAAACTGAAAGTAGCAGCAGAGAAGTGAGTGATGAGGTGATGTGACAGGTTCAGGCCATCCGTGGTGTTTGTGACAGAAGAGCTGGTTTTGAGCAGGTGGTGGTGCAGTGGTGGGCAGGGCGGGGTGGCTAGCGGCGCAGGCCGCGCAGCCGCCCCAATTAGCGCGGCATGCATAGTGCAGGCGGCCTGGAGTGGCCACAGCCGGACAGCTGACGCCCACCACAAAGGGAGCCGCCGCACAGGGCGAGGGGCACTCACAGTGCAAGCCTCCCTGGGGGAGGGTGCAGTACCAGCGACGAAACGCTTCCTAAGATGATTGCATGTGACAGAAAATCCAAAGAAATTTTTGTCATATGTACACTAGCGGCAAACACAGTCAATACCTTCACTATGTGATAGCGGTAGCAATGTTCATGCTGCTGATGACAGTGCTGATAAATCAGAGCAGCTCAACATAACTTTCGCAAATTTCTTCACCATAGAATGCGAATAAATACTCTAGAATTCGAATCAAGAAAAGCTGCCAGCATGCATACTTTAGAAGCAGCTGCCCTTGGACTAGTTACTGTCTTTAAAAACTTTACAAATGCATCACTTCCGATCCAGATTCAAGGCGAATATACCAGGCGAAGGAGCACAGGTAGTTATAGTATCACAAATAAATAAAACATACACATACACACACACACACACACACACACACACACACACACACACACAAAGGCTAACTTTCACATCCTAGCAGCTTCTTCAGGCAGAAGGGAAGGAAAGAGAAAAAGAAATTATGAGTGTTTTAACGCAAACACACCTAGGCAGACATACTGAAGAAAGCAAAGAAGTTGGACAGAGGTACCACTTGAGGCAGGGGCTCTGTCCAGAGAATCGAGGCAAAGATGTTAAAGATGGTGGGCGGGAATTTGATTTTAGCGCTAAGATGTGTGTGTGTGTGTGTGTGTGTGTGTGTGTGTGTGTGTGTGTGTGAATTTGTTTGCCCTCCTTTCTTTCCCCCAAGGTAAGTCTTGCCTCTCCCGGGATTGGAATGGCTCCTTACCCACTCCCTTAAAACCCTCATCATTTCTTCTTCCCTTCTGCCCGAAGAAGCAGCTAGGCTGCGAAAGCTAGCGTTTGTGTGTGTGTGTGTGTGTCTACGTGTGTGTTTTATTTATTTGTGTTACTATCACTACCTGTGCTCCTTCGCCTGGTAAGTAATCTCCATCTACTTCTACTTTTTATATATTTTTCATGCTCTCTCACTCTCTCTCTCTCTCTCTCTCTCTCTATATATATATATATATATATATATATATATATATATATATATTGCTCGGGACTTATTTATTCCAATCTTCTCTCTCTCTCTCCCTCTCCCTCCTCTTTCCTTTGTCCATCTCCTCCTCTCCGCTCTCTTCGTTCATCTCCTCCTCTCCCCTCTCTCTGTTCTTCTCCTCCTCCCCCTTTGAATGCCCAATTCCACCCTCCCTTTATCTGCCGGAAATCTAATCTCTGTATCTAACTCCTTCTCCACCTCTTCAATCCATTTACTCCTCCATTTATCAGTGAAAAATTAAACAAATCTGTTAATTTTAATAGTGATCAGTGAAGTGTTATCGGAGTTTACTGCAAGTTACTCTCTAAATGAAATCTTAAGCTTACAAATGTTCAAATGTTTGTTAAGCTTAAGGGACTTAACTGCGGGGTCATCAGTCCCTAAACTTACAAACTACTCTTATGAACTACCTTATACGTCGACACAAACATCCATGCCCGAGGGGGGATTCGAACCCCCGATCGTAGCGGTCGTGCAGACTGTGACTGGCGCGCGGCAGACCGCTCAGACACTGCGTCCGGCTCTTAAGTATACAATGAAGGGTTGTTTTGAAGTTGCAGTGTGCCAAATTTCATCAAGATTGGAATAAAATAGCAGATTTTGTCGAAGTCCGTAAGTAAAGTACCCTCCGCCATACACCACACAAAATATTATGCAGTCAGTGACCTTCCTCATCGGAATACAAATGTAGATTTTGAAGATATCCATTGGTTAAGTATTCTCTGTGACATACCATACGAAATTTTGTGTAGACTGTGACCTTACTCTTGTTTCCAGTCAAGTGTGTAAAATTTCATGAGGATTGTTTGATGAATTAAGTTAAGTTATTCAAATTTCTAATTATGTGGTTTCAATATCACTTCAGTATTACGCAAACTAATCCTTCACGAATGTCCAAGCAACATGTTGAAAAAGATTCATCGCAATAGAATTAACGGTACGGACTTGCATTCGGGAGGATGGTGGTTCAAATCCACCTCCGGCCTTTCTGATTTAAATTTTCCGTGATTTTCCTAAATCACTCCAGGCAAATGCCGGGATGGTTCCTTTGAAAGGGCACGGCCGATTTCCTTCCCTGTCCTTTCCCCAATTGTACTGATGACCGTTGTAATGTAGTACCCTACAATCTCATCCCTACCCAACCACCCCGCCTGCCTAAACCAACCAAACAACCTTATATAGTATATTAGAAGGAAGCTATAGAGTGGATGCATGCAACTGCAGACTAATATCGTAAACGCCATACTATTGCAGGGTCATGGAGCGTACTTTATGTTTGAAGTAGCGGGCACCGTATTTATTTTCAAATTCGCATTAAAACCATACGTTGGCAACAACAAATTCCTTCTGCTGGTGGTTTTCAATAATTCGGTACGCTTGGTACGCATCAAAGCTGACAACCAAGAAACCGTCATCTAAAAATCTGAATGATGTGTTCTTTCCACTGAAGCAAATTTTTAAGAAATTTTCTTACTTTAAATTGGTTACATAAAATTCAAATGGTGTGAACAATATTTGTTTTAAAATATTTCTTTCATGATTATCACCCTGAAAAATGTAACGTATCTTCCAGAGAGAACTGCTAGAATTTTCAGAAATTTTATTTCATTCGAAACTTCGCTGAAATCTGAAAATTAACGGTTTAATCACGTTAATTAATTGAAATGATTGCAGGTAATCTAATTATATCAATACTGCACTGGTAAACTGAATTGTTCAAGCACATTTAAAAATTTCAGCAGGATCGGAATACAACTGTAGAATCTGACGAAGTCCACATGTAAAGTATCCTCCGTCATACACCATACAAAATTTTATGTAACAGTGACCTGCCTCTTGTTTTGAATGCCAAGTGACCAAATGTCATATCCTCCATGTGTGTCTTCGTGTGTTTTACTCGTTAGTCCATATATGTCTTAATTTTTACTCAGTGGCTCATAATTCACTTCAACCTGTAATTTTCAAAGCTTCTGTTGTATATTTTACCTTTTATCCATGAAATCCGCCTTTCATCGTATATACGTTCATATTTTGTCTCCTTACCTATTTTGCAAATTGTAAATGCTCGTGGATGAAGAGCAGAATGTTACACTGCTGTCAGCTTTAGCGTTCTAGGCGTTGAAATGACAATATAGAAAACAATATCATCCAGTGCAGAATGAAAGGGTGCTTCGGGACGATATGGAGCCGGACTTAAGATGTGTGTGTGTGTGTGTGTGTGTGTGTGTGTGTGTGTGTGTGTGTGTGTAGGTGGGATACTGACTAACTTTTGCCACATACACAAGACAATACATGAGAAAAATAGTTATAAAACAGAATCGAGATTCATATTTTCTCTCAAAATTGAAATTATACAATACCCAGTCTCGGAGCAGCAGCTAACTTCATTGCATAGCTGCTCCATAGTTTATATGCTTAATGGAGAACACCTGTAACTGAGAGGAGGTAATTAACTTCGTGCGCAACTTATTTCAGCTGTTAATGAAGAACAGGAAACATATATTTTGAAGTAGTGGATATTTAACAAACATTAAGGCGAAACAACAGAAACTTAGAAATACCAAGCTGATGACGGCGAAGAAAGTTTTTTAAGTGAACACTGGTCAATCTTCAAAGAACGTTTATTTCAGAGTTCAACACTTACACTAAGTACACAGTACTAGAAAGGTCCAAAAGGGTTTACCATCACAAAGCGATTGAACGACAGTTCCGGACCTGATCGCAGATAAACTAAGTCCCCGCAGGTGATGTCTTTTCTGTCGGTCGTTGTCGGAAGTTTGGAGTTGTCTTGTCGGTGAGGCGTCCACGATCAGAAGAATACTGCCTGCAGCGAAACGGTGCGGCCTTAAGTGAAAGCAGCCCACCGAAGGCAGCCTGGCTTAGGATTACGCTGGTGTGCAGTAAGCCGGAGCCATCTGAAAGAAGAGTTCCGCGTAATCAAGCTGATGTTACTGTCTTGCTGTATTTACCTTCGGCTCGCCGGGCGTGTAGGTTACCGGAGCTCTTAGGAGTACATTGGGTAGTCGGCCATTCAGGGACTTTGGAAAGTCGGTAAACAGTTTTCATACTCTTAATAATTCCGTGTGGCTCATTGGCCTCGTGCAAGTCTTTCAATTGGACGCCACTTCGGCGACTTGCGTGTCCCTAGCCTACCCCAGTTATCTAACCGGGGAAAGGGGACCTACAGCTTAACGTGGAATCCGAACCACGTGTCGTTTCTGGCGACTCCTCACATCGTTGAGAGGTGAAGGATGGGTTAAAATGCAGACTGGAAAAAATTCGAGGTCCGACCGGGTTTCGAACTCGCGACCCTTCGAGCACTTTACCCCAAGACCACCTGGCCCGACTTTCATACTCAAACTTCTTCATTGTACTAATATTTAAGCCTTCCCTCAAAGAAACCGATAATAACGCTTCACCAATCCAGTTATATGAATAAACGAAAGTGATATCGGTGATGTTGTTTTGCAAGTGTAATGACTGTTAACGGATTTTCTTCTCAATACCATTCGCGACCACTCACATGAATCACAAACATCGCCAAGGTGGGGTGGCGTGCGCGCCTCAACGATACAAATAGCCACACAATGGAGAAGTATCTGTGGACGGGCCAGGCAAATGAGTATTTCGTGAAGAAGGGCACCACCCTTGTCTGTAACTGGAGTGGCAACAGTGTGGATGATTGACTGAGCTGGTTTTGTAGCATCAGCAAATGTGCCTTTGTCGTAGAGTTTCTGCGAATGGTTGAAATCAAGGGGAAAGTCCAGCCGTTACTTTTCCCGAAGATATGCAGCTCTGCTGTATGAATATATGATGACGGCATCATCTTGGGTAAAGTTTTCCGAAGGTAGAATAGTCCCCCAATGGGATCTCCAAGTGGTAAGTACTCAGGAGGATGTCGTCACCAGGAAAGACAAGATTGGGAAAATGAATGAAAGAGGAAACCGCCTGGTAGAATTTTGCACAGAACGTAATTTAATTATAACAAATACTGGGCTTAAGAATCATAAAAGCAGGTGGTATACGCTTAAAAGGACCAGGAGACAATGGAAGGAACCAAACAGATTTTATAATTTTGTAACCAGGTTTTAAACTGTAAGACATATCTAGAGGCAGGTATAAACTCTGACCAGATCTTATTGGTTACGAACTTGAGACTGCAATTGAAGAAACTGAAAAACGTAGTAAAAGCGGGTGATGTAACCAGCATAAATTGAAGGAACCTGAGATTCTTGAGAAATTCAGAGGGAGCTTTAGCCAACAATTGACAGAAATGAGGATAAATAACACAGTATAAGGTCAATGAGTAGTTTTGAGAGATGAAGAAGTGAAGACAGCAGGGGACTAAATACGTAGAAAGACCAAACTTAAAAGGAAGAACAAATACTTGCGTATCGCAGGATATAGCCTGTGGAGAACAAAGAAGAGATGAAGACGACTTTCACGCGCTGGTTTTATTCACAGGCGGCAGGCTTTTCCCGCACAGGAATAGGAAAGTTGATAACACGATATGGATACTTCGAAAAGTATCTGAAACATTGCAGTACATAAGTTTGTAAAACATAGTTTCCTTATTGGAAGACAGCGAACTGATAAATGTTTTAAAAGATGAAAATAATAGCCAACTTCGCAAAATTTAACAATTTATTAGATAAGGCGACCGGTTTCGATCTATGTTGAGATAATCCTCAGACCCAGTCGTCTGTAAAATGAAACGAAAGACACCATGCTACAGAGGGGAAACAGGTACTCCATTAATAGCTAACCCGGCAACGCTTCGCAGTTGCCAATGTGTATGGGATATATATACACTTACGTCTTCCCTTTTTCTCCCTATGTCTATCCCTTCATCCCTCCTATATTTTCCCATCGCCACCTCCGCCCTTCCTTTGTCCATCTCCTCCTCCCCCTATCTTTCTCCATCTCTTCCACACCAATCCCTCTTATCTCTTATCCCACACCATATCCATCTGTCCCCCCTCGTCTCTGCGTCTATATCGTCCCACCCTTTTAAAATCCATTTAATTCCCCCATTCTCTATCTTCTCCTCCGCCTCTCTCTGATCTTATGTATTGTTATTGGGACCCTGATATGTCGAAATGGATGGGTTAATCAATTACAAACTGGTTATTACAGACTCATTTCCACCTGCTCTTTCTGTTGGTAGCTGTAATGGCCGTACTTTTAGTGATGTAGCTGCACGAACAGGTATGGTTATAAATTTACGCATAAAACAACTTTCCTGTATTATGTAGAAAATGACTGGGAAAAGGAAAACAAAACGACATGTTTTTACAACACAGCTTAGCATGTTTTTCTTGCAGTGAGCGGAATAGAAATGATTTTTATAAGATGTTTATATTTTCTTGAGAGTAATTGAACTGAAAACAAAATAATTGTAGCATGCTCATACCTTATTCGCTGCCAAAATGGCTCGTTCGATCAACCAAATATGGCTTTTAAAACTGGCAGCGATAGTCGTCTGTTTCTTTCTTGACCTGTAAGTGAATAACTAACTCGTATTAAGAACCTAATTGAAACATGGTAAACAATAGTGCTACATAATGGCAAAATTTCACAATCCGCGACACAGGCGTGGTATGGCTTTGTTGGCTACAACTGTTGGATCGTGGGAATGAAGACGGCAATCTTGTCAAAGCTTGAGATAGACAATCAAGCTATAGATGCCGTCAGTTGTTTTCTCTTCATAGTAACAATATTTTTTTTTTTATAATCCGCATAATAATTTAGTTTCAGATACATTAAACTTACTGAGGAATAAGATGTTTGCCGGCCGCGGTGGCCGAGGGGACTGAGGCGCTCCAGTCACGGTCTGCACGGCCACTACGGTCGGGGGTTCGAATCCCCCCTCGGGCATGGATATTTGTGCCGTCCTTAGTCTTAGTTAGTTCATAAGTAGTTTGTAAGTTTAGGGACTGATGACCCCGTGGTTAAGTCCCTTAAGCTATACAAACATTTGAAACATTTGAATAAGATGTTTACCATGTATTCTCAGCATACATAACGCCACCCCCCTTTATTCGAACTTTCTTGGCGTATTTGTTCGTTCCGTTCCAGCGTATTTGGTCGCTAGGCGAGTAGCGATGGAATAAGCTGATTGTTGGAGAAGCTAGAAAATGATCCGAGCTTTATGCTACTTTAAGTTATCTCAAATTCTCAAGTAAATAAAACCTGCGCCGTCGTCGCCCGATTGTCGCCGTGTCTGAACACGGCCTTGAGCCGTGGGCACATGAAGCGTGTGTCTGAACGTGTGTGGTCAACGTTTCGAGTCCATCGTGCGGCTGAACGCTCGGATACAGCGCGACTTGAGCATAATAGACGTGTGCCTCAACGAGCTGCATGCGACCGCAGCGCGCTCCAGTGACAGTTGTTGGCGGTATCAGTAGCTGGAATCACACTGTTTACCAAATAAAAACAGTGGAGTTCCTGCTTTAACTCTATTGAATCGCTTATTTCCGCGCTTGTGCTTATTTTCGTTTTGTTCTGTGATATAGGCCTAAATAAGTGACAACAAAATACCTTTGAACATAAGACGACTCTTATAAAAGTTGCATTTTATGTCAATAAGTGCAGCGAATAACAAAAGTTTCGCGACAAACTGTGCGATATAAAATTAGAATAGGTCTTCACAACACAAAGATTATTGAAAGAGTCTCGCTTTTTAGTAAATCTGAGAAGCTCATGCTTCCACGGTCAATGTTACTATTCAGTAGAAGAATGTTAAGAACGTGTAAAATGCAATACGTGAAACAATAACTGCGTATTTTAATCTAAGTAAGGTACAAACTGCCTTTGAACCACTGTCCATGTACTTTAGAATCCAACGCGCTGCCCACTACACTATTTTTTTATTATTTTATTTTTTATTTATTTTTTTTTTTTTTATTTTATTTTTTTTTACCTCTTCAGGCGTTGGCGCCTAACTAAAACTACCTCTAGAAACTTAACTATATAAGGGAACAAAAAAAAAAAGAAAAGGAAGGGGAATGTGTAGGAGACAAAACAAATAAATTCCCTTTATTCACATCACTATGATTGTATTTAATTATTTTTATTTATTTATTTTTATTTAATAGATCTTGATTCTCGTTGTACAGTTCAGAAGGTCTCGGTTCCCTGCGGCTAGTAAGTTCAGTCACGGCTTCTCGTAGAATGTGCATTTCGTTGAACAGTTCAAGGAGGGACAGCAGTTCTAACATTTAAAATTCTTTTCTATCGACTGAACACATTCCAGCTGCGGGGAGAGTCGTTGAAGGTACTCCCAAGGAAGTTGTAAAAGTATTGTCTGTATTTAGGATGTCGTACAACTCTGTAATGGCGATCCGTGAGATAAGTCCAAAAATCAAGTTTCGATTTTGCATTGTGTCCAAAAAGATAGTGTATGGCATGTCCGCGAATCCAATTCACAGCATTCACAGCATCGGTCCGGAAATAAGAACTAATGAGGAGTAACACTCTCTGGAATAGTTCTCGTGAGGAAAGCTATAATATGGCGAATCATTTGCCAAACGTCAGCAGCAGTACCGCAAACAAAACGATGTTCGTCAGTGTCAGCCACCTCATACCTGGGACAGAGAGGTGATTCGGCGAGGTGGATGCGATGAAGGCGAAATCTGCAAATATGCTTACAATTGACAGTAAGGTACCAGACCGACTGTACATCAGAATCAAAGAAAGAAGCAGATACAGAACGCCAGATGGAGCGCCAGTCAAACTGGGGAAATCTTTGTTCAATCGGGTTTGATGGTAGACTTCTTTGTAGAACATCATAAACAGCTTTAGTTTTGCTTAAGTACGGGTTGGACAAGTTGAGGTGGAGATAGCTAAGCTCGAGAATAAAATATCTGATATAATGGAAAGGAACTCGAATAACCGACAGCATGACCGGAGCTGACAGCGAGGCCGGCGTATAAGTCGACAATAGAAGACCAGTAAGGCTCGTCGGGCAACGTGTCCATATCGTCATCTGGGAGCTAATAAAGAGGGCACGAGCCACGAGCTCTATCCGATACGTGATATCTACATCTACATCTACATAGGTACTCGGCAAATCACATTTAAGTGCCTGGCAGAGGGTTCATTAACCACTTTCATAACTTTTCTCTACCGTTCCATTCTCTAATAGCGCGCGGGAAGAAAGAACACCTAAATCGTTCCGTTTTCGATCTGATTTCTCTTATTTTATTGGGATGGTTATGTCTCCCTAAGTAGGTGGGTGCTAGCAAAATATTTTCACATTCAGAACTAAAAGTCGGTGATTGAAACTTCGCAAACAGATCACGCCGAAATGAATAACGTCTTTCTTTTAATGATTTCCACCCCAATTCGTGCAACATTTCCGTGACGCTTCCCCCCCCCCCCCCGTCGCGGGGAAGGGTGAGCGATTCATAATTAACTTTGAACAACAAGCCATTGCTGTCGAATGAGGCCATCGCTGCTAACATTCGATGGGCAATGGTAAGTGGGTAGGGGAAAACCTGTGCGACATGGAGAACGCGGGTTGCGATATAGACATTAACATATCGAACTCGCTGAAGAATATCCAGGGGTCTTAGGCGATGATCAATAAGAACAGCCCTCATTTGCTGAAGTAGGCGTCGGCAGTTGGTAGCGGCCGAACGCCAGAGATCAGCCGAAAAGTCAATGCCTAAACAGCGGATGGTATCTTGGGTGACGAGGGGCGCAGTGCACCCAGCAGCGAAACCTGTGCCGATAAACATAGCGTACGACTTACGAACATTGAGAAAGCTACCCGAAGCCTCGCCATATGTCGCAACCCACGTCAAGGCTGCCCGGACTTCATCAACATCACGTATATAGACGACTAAATCGTCAGCATAGGCTGTACAACAGAATAAGTAGCCATCAATGGGTAACCCCATCAAACGTTGCCGAAGGCCACAGAGCAAGGGTTCCAAGGCGAAGGCGTACATGAGCACCGAAATCGAGCAACCCTGTCGTATAGAGCGACCAATTACGATCGGCGGGGTTAGTCTGCCATTGTAAGGGATTCTGGATGAAGCACCCCTCAGTAGGCGCATCACCACCGTAATTATCATGTCTGGGAAACCCATATGACGTAGGACAGTCGTAAGAAAGGAATGATCTACTCGATCAAAAGCCTGGCTGAAATCCAACGACGCAAGTGCACCGGAGAGGCGTTGTGCCCGTGCCACGGCGATCATATCCCTGTATCGAAATAAAGCGGGACGGATATTATTGTCTCCTCCCAAGGATGCTTGGTTTGATGACACGACATATCGAGCAGCGTGTTTGAGGCGCGTGGCCAAAAGGCGAGTGAAGATCTTCATATCACTGTTAAGGAGTGTGATGGTACGATAATCACTGATGCCGATACCACCATGGAGCTTGTGGACAGGAACAATGATCCCTTCCGTAAAGGCATCTGGAATGCGCACCTCCGGAGGCATCAGCTCCTGACAAATGGAAGTGAAGGTGGGTATAAGAAGAGTGCAGAACGTACGATAAAATTCAAGCGGAAGACCGTCAGGTCCTGGGGAGCGATTAACGGATCCTGCCCGTATCGAATTGAGGACTTCATCAGAAGTTATGTCCGCAACCAGTTCCATTGCCTCATCTCCTGGAACAACACCGAAAGTGAGATGTGATACTTCCTCAATCAGCTCTGGAGAATGTGGAACATCTGCATAGAGCTGTTGGTAGTGAGTATAAAGCGCATGTCCGATGGTAGGCTGTGTATCGTATCGTCTCCCTTGTTCGTCCGTTAGGGCATAAATCAACCCTCTGTCGATATCGTCGGTCCTTGAGTATATGGTACATCGATGGGTTTTCGTGAGGCATACTATCAGTACTACTAGATCGTACTACCGCTCCGTCCAAATGCCGTCGCATGAGAATAGATATCTGGGCTTTAGCACGTTTCATCATTATCTGGCGCTCTGGGGAGATAGGCATCAATGAACAGTCCCCTAGGATCCATCGTGCTCTTTCTCCAATTTGCAACATCTTTACCATATCGCATCAGAGTTTTGCGGATAGCGGGTTTTGCACACTGGAGCCACCAGGATATGGTTGACGGATTCATTTGTCATACATTCATAAGACCTAAGTTATATACATAAAACCACGAAATACGACGGCCAACATGGCGTCTTCGTCTCTATCGAAAAGAGCTGCCCCCTCCCCGGATAGCCACGTGGTATGACGTCGGGGGCGTTCTCCCATCTTATTGGTGACCGTTCAGACGCTCGTTGAGAATATCTGGCATGCTTGATACTGTACCACACGTTGGGAAAGCCTCGCCAACGTGCAGTTCGCATCCAAGGCCAACGAGAGAGACAGGCCGCGGCGCGCACGTCATATCACGTGATCAACTAAGGCCTGAGCCGGCGAGATCGCTAGCGGATTGGCCGGCCGCTGGGGCTAGCCAATCCGCTAGCGACCGCGCCGGCTCAGGTCTCATTTGATCACGTGATATGATGCGCACCGCGGCCTGTCTATCTAGTTGGCCTCGGTTCGCATGTTGTGACGTCAGAAACTCGCCACGTTGGCCAAACTCGTTCAGATACACGCTCCATGTGCTGACGACATTAGAGCGCTCGGCCACTCCCGCGTGGCTCGAGTCCTTCCTCGGGCATGGGGATGGTTATGTGTATCGTGGTTAGGGTAAGTTTAAGTAGTTAGTAAGTCTAGGAATTGATGACCATAGCAGTTTGATCGAACAGGTTTCCAAACATTTTTGAAAGAATTACCGTCAGGTTTCGGCCTGTGTCACGTTCCTTCTGCAGTTATGCTGATGCTGACGACACGGCGGCCGACTGCCTGGAGGAAGACGCGTGCGTCCTGGAGGCGGCTGTGGCAGTGCCGTCGCTCCAGTCAGCGAGTCTGATACACGCCTGGCCCGCGGCGCCTCGCCTCATATTTAGAGAGGCCGGAATTAACTCAATCTGGCGCGACGGTGGCGCGGCGCGGCGCGGCGTGGCAGGATTTGGAGACAATTGCAGCCCGGAGCGGTAATCCCCGCGGTTCTCCACCTGCTGCAGGTAGCGCCGCCCCGCATTAAGGCGCCCCCCGCGCTGCTAAGGCGATTACCGCGCTGCTCTGCTCGCGTTCTCCGGCCTGCGTTAAGTACTCCACCTGCTACGGTATTCTTCAATTAATGGAACCTCTCCGGGATTTATGTCGAATCGCCCCCCGTCTGTGAGGCACAGAAGCTGGCGGGGAGCAAATTGCTTTTGTTATCTCAAGCTGCGCCGTCTGGCCTCGTGTAGACCGTACGTTGAATCACTTGCTTCGATATTCATTAGTAACTGAAAGCTTGAAGCGTTTACCCCCTTCAAATGAGAAGACATTACCGCCGTGTCGCAGTACAATATCAGAAAAACTAACCACGTAAGAGCTGGTTCGCGGCAGATCCATGCAAAGCCCTACATTAAGCGAACCACAAATTCAAGTGGACTGCACTTGATTCTTCTCTAGATAATCAAATAGAGGCTTTCCTACCTCATCTCTTCTAAAGCCCTCTCTACCCCCCATCGCCTTTAGCACCCTTGGGTTGTCGCTGCTGAAAATCCATTTCAAGGCAGGCTAATTTGATTGTGGCCTTCGGGGTTAAAACTATAGTTGGCATCATGTAAGAAGGCGCCTTCGTGCATAGAGGAGGAGCGATAGGGGAATCGTGGAAGGGAGGATCTACCGCCGTGCGCAAACATATGAGCCTGCGGTAGAGACATTTCCTTACCCGAGGCCAGCCACCCGCGTAGTGAATGAATATTACTGACTGCCAGTGCGGTAATGCAGGGAGATGCACAGAACGGCTGAAAACTGGGCCGGCTTGTAAGGGGACACCGACTATAATATCGTATATTAGTGTTTCCCACATGGGATCGCATCTAATTTATCAATTCGAATCATATTACTGAAAGTGGGGTTTCATAATCAACACTAAATCTACTCGGAACACATTCATCACAGAAACGTGAAATCTAACTATTTGAGAGTTAGTTCGCAAGGTAAATATCTCGTCAGGCTTATTACAAACAATTGTGTGAACAATTATGACAAAAAATCTTACCTGCTGATGACTCTCAATTTGATCAGGAGTCATACAGAAAATTAGTGTCAGAGAGGTGGAGATATACACTACTGACCTTTAAAATTGCTAAACCAAGAAGAAATGCAGATGATAAACGGGTATTCATTGGACAAATACATTATACTAGAACTGACATGTGATTAAATTTTCACGCAATTTGGGTGCATGCATACTGAGAAATCAATACACAGGACAAAACCTCTGGAAAATAATGGCCTTGGTACACGTGGACGTTGAGTCAAACAGAGCTTGGATGGCGTGTACAGGTAGAGATGTCCATGCAGCTTCAACACGATACCACAGTTCATCCAGAGTAGTGACTGGCGTATTGTGACGAGCCAGTTGCTCGGCGAACATTGATCAGACGTTTTCAATAGGTGAGAGATCTGGAGAATGTGCTGGCCAGGGCAACGAATATTTTCCGTATCCAGAAAGGCCTCTACAGGACCTGCAACATGCGGTCGTGCATTATCCGGCTGAAATGTAGGGTTTCGCAGGGATCGAATGAAGGGTAGAGCCACGGGTCGTAAGACATCTGAAATGTAACGGCCGCTGTTCAAATCGCCGTCGATGCGAACAAGAGGTGGCCATGTAACCAATGGTACCCCATACCATCACGCCAGTATAGCTATGACGAATACACGCTTCTAATGTGCGTTCACCGCAACGTCGCAAACAGGGATGCGACCATCATGATGCCTTAAACAGAACCTGGATTCATAAAAAATGACTTTTTCCATTGGTGCGCCCATGTTCGTCGTTGCTTACACTATCGCAGGTGCTCCTGTCTGTGATACAGCGTCAAGGGTAACCGCACACACGGTCTCAAAGCTGCTGCAAACGTCGTCGAACTGTTCGTGGAGATGGTTGTTGTCTCGCAAACGTCCCCATCTATTGACTCACGGATCAAGACGTGGTTGCACGATCCGTTACAGCCATGCGGATAAGATGCCTGTCATCTAGACTGCTAGTGATACAAGGCCGTTGGGATCCAGCACGGCGTTCCGTATTGTCCACCTGAACCCACCAATTCCATGCTGCTAACAGTCATTGGATCGCGACCAATGCGAGCAGCAATGTCGCGATACGATAAACCGCAATCGTGATAGGCTACAATCCGACCTTTATCGAAGTCTGAAACGTGATGTTACGTATTTCTCCTCCTTACACGAGGCATCACAACAACGTTTCATGAGTCAACGCCGGTCAACTGCTGTTTGTGTATGAGAACTCGGTTGCAAACTTCCCTGATGTCAGTAAGTTGTAGGTGTCACCACCGGCGCCAACCTTGTGTGAATGCTCTGGTAAACTAATCATTAACACAGCATCTTCTTCCTGTCGGTTAAATTTCGCGTCTGTAGTATGTCATCTTCGTGGTGTAGCAATTTTAATGGCCAGGTGTGTATGTATTACACCTCACAAAACTAACACCGTGAAAATCTAAAAAAGTTCAGCCTTTATATGTGCGTTTCTCCTTGCCTACAAAACATATTATCGCATTACCTGCAGCTACGCTTTAAAGGATAGCCGATATCAAGGTTTGAACCATGACATACTATTTCTTACAGTTTCATTCAATTATATTTCAGCGGATTCATGGTGATCACTGGAAAACTCGCTATTCGTAAGTGCAAGTTAATGTTTCGTTTTAAAGATTTGTAGGATACCTGTGACTTCCGTTTTGTGACGTTTATATGTTTATCCCATAGATCTCTGTACCTCCTCAATATTCTGTAGGGAAGCAAACTATCCCTCATCTCCAATATGCCTGCGGAATAAGTGTGCATATTACATAGCCGCACTTACTAAGAAGTGGACAAATATGTATAACATTCAGTCCACATAATGCTAATGCTGTAAAATATAAATTTTTCTTTTAACTCTGGAGTAATGCAAATCGATAGAAGTGTTTTCATGATTATATTTTACTAAATTCAAATGTTCATATGTTTGTCATTCAATGGGACTTAACTGCTTGGTTATTAGTCCCTAGCTTGCAAACCACTTTAACTAAGATAAACTAACCTAAGGACAACACACACATTCATGCCCGAGAGAGGATTCGAACCTCCGACGCGGGAGGCTTCGTGATCCACAAAGGGGCACTCCAGACCGCTCGGCTACACCCGCGCGGCTTTATTAAATTCAGAAAATATGAGCGTAAAACTAATTTGGTTTTTAGAAAGTATAAAAACGTGGTAGATTACGTGACTCGTAGTTTTAAGTTACTCGGTTGGTAATATAGCTCTTTAGTTTTGAGCAGTAGGATGAAACCGTACTAAATTTCGGGTAGATAGCGTTAAGAAAGGTACAGTAAGTTAGAATAGGAAGTTCTCTGCAAACTTGATCTATTGGGTGTTGACGTTTAAAAACATTACAAGTAATTTTCCGAGATATTTATTCGAAAAATTAATACTTGCTCCATTTGGTACACTAAGGAAAAACTTAGCTAGCCTGTAAGATTTTATTGTATATATATATTGGTACAATTGTACCATAAAAGAAGGCTGCTGTACAAACGTAGGGGCCAATGACAGTTGTGTCTTGTCCGTCTGCGGTGATCATATATAAGGAACCGGCGCGTGTAGGCAGGTGAGCAATCCAGTCAAGCCAAGATCGCATTCCCTCGTCGTCAGCCGATAGGGAAAAAAAGTTCCGTTTCGGTGCTTAATTTTACGTTGCTGCCCGAACAAATCGGGAAAACGGCGTGGTAAGTGTTGAAATTTTCTCTGCTAGTTGTGGCATGCATTACCAACTTTGCGGCTCGATAAACGGAACAATAAAGCTAATTTCTTCGCAATTCCAGTGGAAGACGAACCTGAAGTCTCTCGAATCCGGTTTAGATAGGAGTATATACTTTGTTAAAAAGTAGAAAATTTAATTTTGGGGGCGTAATTTGCAAGCTCTCTGACAGTTCATTAGGGATTTATTTTTCAGTTTCGACGAACTGAATCGTGGACCAACTGATTAAATATTAGGAGCAGCATGTTCTCCATAGCTATATGGCTCATTATAACATTAAGTTTCGGTTTCTAGAAAAAGGCAGCGGTAGATAAAAATCATGCGCAAAAACATCCAAAATTAGTTACAGCAATGGCGCTGCAAACGGACAAACCACCCGCCGCCCCACAAATCATTTCTATCGTCCTCTTGATACACATAGTGAGTCATTAGCAGCTAATATTTTTCCTGTCATAAATGTTTAAACTTCCAAATAAGCGGCCTCGCACTATAGCCCTTAGAGTACCACAAAACTCACAAAAATGTACTGTAAAACTGTACGATATTTTCATATGAGGATTTTAGCACCCTTCATCTATTTCTATTCAGTAATAAATATTATTACTTATACATTATTCATCGTGATATAAATGATACAAATTCCTTATAATCTATCGTCTCTGAGGGAAAACACAGCGATTTGAATCTCTTTCTCACACTCTCCATCAGTACTTTACTGCGTGTGCAATGGCTAAATTAAAATCAGCGACCAAGAAATTTTCGTTTGACGTCTATCAGTCCGGAATAGTTCTGCAAATCGGGCGTAAGCATCGTGATAACTGAAGGCCATTACACTACCGATTCAAAAGATTACAGATTCTCGTTCGAGAAAACAGTGTCCTACTGCGGGAAGAATTTCGTGAGATCCTCCTGGACGATCTTATCCGACTCGGATCTTCAGGTACCCCCGCCCCTTCGAATCCTTCTTTTAAGGAGCCTATAAAGGGATAATTGCATGAAGATTGTAGTTTGGATTCACAAACGGTTCCCGTTGCTCATGGCGTCCGTTGAGACTGCGCTTTCAGACCTACCAGCGATTTCTGCTGAACCGCGAACAGCTCCGTATTTGGCGTTCCAGCCCACCGCAGTTTTTCGGCCGCAAACAAATTCTTAACTTATCTCGGCTGTTCATCGGTGCTCGTCCTTCGGCAGCCAGACAAGAACAAATGTACTCTGTGATACAAAAACATTTATTATATACATCAGCAGACATAAATTTTGAGTTTAATCGTTTTATTTTGTTACCAATTTCGATACTCCTATGGTATCATTTTTAGGACACATCAGAGACATCCATCCAGTTACAGTTACCATCAATATGGCCGTATTTACCGGAATTTGCTGCTCCTGGATATTCATGTGTTCCACTTGCACATTATATCCACAGTAAATGTAACTGTGGCCTCAAGTCGCAGCGGAGCGGCCGAGCGCATTGAGGCGCTATGCTGCTATGCATGAGGCTGTTCCCCGTGGAGGGGATCGAATCCCCCCTCGAGCATGTATGTCTTTAGTATAAGGTAGTTCATAAGTAGTTTGTAAGATTAGGGACTGATGACCCCGCAGTTAAGTACCTTAAGCTTTACAAACATTTGAGCTTTTTTGTGGCCTTAAAACACGTCCACTGATTGTGTGGTCGAGTTCCATTTTGATTTATTCTTTAACCTAAAGTGTTTCTGCGCCATTAATGTTATATATTTGTGTGTTAATTATTTTATTCTTTTTATTAATGATCAATGCCCCATGTTTATATATGTTTCCACCCGTGTGACTGAACTTGTATGTTCATGTGAATGTGGAAGGTTGCTCTTAATATTGACTGACTGCCACACAATGGCTTACAGCCGCCGCCTCCTGCTTTAGGCCTCGTTTTGCTGTAGTTAAGAACGCATGTCTTCGTTTGTCGTCTGCGCTGGCGTCTGCTGGATGGCCAGAGACAAGCTTACTTGGCAAGATGTCGAGGTGGCCGTGTTCTTAGAGTCGTACCAAACTAATCTTGGACGAAAGAGGTGACAGGAGACCTCTCTGGGAGCGGTTGAAGAGGGGATTGTCTTACTCAGGTAGCAAGGATTAGTAGACAGGAGGCTCTGCGTCGCCTTCAGCGCGCTCTACATCTGGTGTATGGGAGGGGAAGGTTTTTTCCATGGCATCAGTACTTCACTCTGCATTCTGGCTCTGACAACTGTGGAAGTAAGTACTCCACCGAATCATGTGAGGAGAAGGCACGCTGTTAGGACTTTGCTTTCTTTGTGATCAGGCAGTCTTGGTTTTTCAGTGATAGTTCTCTTGAGTAATTCATTTGCTATGCCAGGTGAAGTGTTTCTTAATTTACAGAACTCGAGTAAATGCACTGTAAATTTATTATTTGTATTTTCATTCCAGTGATGATTGTGTGTCCGGTTTTACTCAAGTTAGAATACTTGTGTGTGGCCTTCAGCCTTTGTGTAAACCTAGTATATTTGAATATACTTCGTGTTTTTAACTAAATTTTCATGTCGCGTCTGTATCCGCGAGTATGCTAAATATTTCTTAAATTTTCTAGCCTGATTCTGTCATTCCTGTCTTGTATTTCCGATTGCACCATGTGCTTTCGTAAAGGTCGCTACTTCGGCCTTCAGCCATGCTTTTGTTAATATTATCTTTCTTCTATTCGAACTCCCGTGTGTGCTTTACCCACTTATTCTAAATTATTTTCTATGTGTAAATGCTGTGTAATTCAGTGTGGTCACACACCACGTGGTACTTAAGAATAGTATGACGCTGCCTTCCCACACATGAGTTCATTTAGTATACTGTGTAATTAAATTTATGATCAAGACACCCGCCATCTCATCAAGAAGCTGCCGATGCTTCGTTTCGCCGCTGTTACTGCAGAGTAATGTACTGCCAAGCATTATGTATGTGTCTGTGTTTGAATGAATGTGCTTTCAGCTACCCATTGCGTGTTTGCAAATTTCCTTCCATGTTACCTTCATATTCATAAAGGGCAGAAACAATTTCATTAGAGGCAGTAATTATATGATTTAATTCACTTTTGTACAAGGTGTGTGCTTAATTTGGTCTCTCCACATTTAGCTGCTTGTTCATTTTTCTGAATAGATTATGATTTTAAAGAGTCAATACCCTTCTTTGGGATTTCATGCTTTCCATCCCACGTTTAATTATCTATTAATTCATTTTTAACATTGATTTTGTATTTATTAAAACGATGGCTGCTCCCTTAAGGAGTGTGCAGTTAGATAAATTTCCATTTCGCATGTACTGTGGCCACTCATAACGTAATTTAGAGCAGCAGTGAGCGTTTTAACTTACATTTGCAGATCTCAACTGCCCAAGATTTTGCTTATTTTAATAACAGGCTACGTTCAGCCTGAAGATGATACTGACAGCGTATCGAAACCAATAGCGAAATAAAATAATTAACCTCAATCAAAACGGCTGTTGGCGCAAGTAAGAAATATTGCTGAATCACACTCGATCAGCCGCTGTCCCACACTCCATGACAGTATGGGGCTACATCGTCGAAATGTTCTTTGTTCCTGTATAGGCGCATTTAGCGATAACGTCGCCGTAGTAGTTTCTGTATTTGCAGCGCAAGCGCTGGAAAGAAAAGAATGACACAATAATATGTCGCACAGCCTATAATTACGCTACATATTTATGATCCCATGCCAATCATTTTAAATCCTTTTAAACATGTTTGTATTAGAAATGTATTAGTTTTTAATACGCGCCACCTCACAACAGTGTTTTTCGTCATAGATAACCCAATGTTTTTTCCAAATGGGTGAAACGAGTCATAATTAGTAAATAATATATTTTTATAAAAATTCACACTGATTTCATGCCTAGATATAAGTCCATATAGACCCGCATTGAAGTCATGCTTCAGTGCCTATACATTGCAACAACACTCTGGCCGGTTATATTTCTCGTCTGACAACATAAGACGGTACTTCGTCACTTATGGGGTGTATTCGACAAGGGTTCATAACGTTAAGTTAGTTATTTTATTAAACTTGGCAGTTCAGTTTTTGAACAGTTTCAAACACATCCATATAGCGTATTCCATTTATTTCATCCCCAGTAAATAACTGTTGATGGGCTTCAGACATTTTTTGAGTGTAGCGAGACCCTCCATTCGCACTATGGGAGATACCAGATATACAAAATATTCTTTTGTCCAAAATAAGTAATAATTTTGTCGTTTTTTTTTTTTTTTTTTTTTTTTTTTTTTTTTTTGTATGTGCCCCATATGTGATGGCGTATGCTATATGTTCCCACTGACCCCGCTTGCGCAGAATGAATGGGGTTTGTGTACAAAACAGTTTAAACAAGCATTAGCCCCGCCTCGTTGCTCTTGTCGTCTGCCGGTTCAAACAGCATGGCAGCAGTACCCTCTGGTGCTGGTGAAGTTCTGCCAACTCACAGACATAGGCAAATCTTTAGGGAAGATGCTTAGCGAAGGCCCCCAAGCACTCCCCTTGTCTGGTGTGCGCGTTAAGTTTGCCTACCTGAGTCGGCTAAACCCTTTGGAGAGGTTCCCCCTCCACTTTAGGTAGCTGGAGAGGAGCAACCACGAGGGCGGCCAGGAGTCGTTAGCCTGTCTCTTGCCGAGTAAGTTCTTTCTTGGTGTCGGCTCTGTTCTGAGCATGTGGCTAAACTTTGTTCGGATTCGATTATAAGTTGAAAATGCTCTTTCGTGTCTCTAGTTCTCGCTATAACATCACCGCAATGCATAGCGGTGAGATTTTATTTAATTTTGTTCTGGGTCGCTAATTTATGATGATTTCTGCCGAAGTTTGATTTCGCGGCCTCACTGCTGTTCTACAGAATCCTTGCAGTCCCTGACTTCTGAGTCCTTCCTTCGTACGTTCAAACGTGTTTAAATGTTTTTCGTGTTCATGTAGTCGGTAAATTTGATGTTTTTCGGAAACATTATGATACTTCCGGTGTCTGTCCTTTGTCCATAGAACACGTGGACGGTGTGAGATAAAGCCCTCAGCTTATTCCATCACCCTTTGCGCACGAGTTGTTAACTATAACCTTGCTTAGATGTTGTGATTTCTAATAAGTGGAAATTTCGTCCCAATTTTGGTACTTCTGAACTTGTAACTTCCTTACTCGCTGCTCTACGTGTATGGCAAATAGCATGTTATATACCGTAGTCATTCGTATTAGATAGCTCTTCTCCCCCTGAGTAGAATGTATCGTTACACTACATATCTCGCGTTTTTATTTATTTATTTTTTTTTTTTTTTCGTAATTGTCATTTTTCCTTATCCAACTTTTGCGATCCAACCCCGAGAAGTATTGTAGGTTTCTCTAATCTAACTTCTATTATAGATACCCCCGGAGTAGATCGAATGGTTTCACGACCTATCTCGCGATCTTATTTCTTACTAAATTGAATTTTTTCAACTTGTTCAAATTTCACGACCTCACCCCGTAGCATGTCGTATCACCCTGTATCCTTACCTATTGTCTAGATATCATTTCCCTGAGTAGAACGAATGGTTATATGCCCTATCTCACGTTTTTATTTTTCCCGAAATAGTCTTTTTTTCATTCTGTTCAAATTCTGTGATTCGAACCTGTATCATGTCCTACCTCTCAGCAACCTTGCTTATTATCATTCCCCTGGGTAGAACGAATAGTTGCACAACCTATCTCGCGAACTTACTTGTGCTAAAAGTATTTTTTACTTTTGGGATTCTAAGATCCGATCCTGTAGAGTGTTGTTTTGACCTGAAACCTTTAACATTCTTGTGCAAAATGAACACCTGAATGCAAGTTTTTAATTATTATTTAGTGAATTTTCCTATTTAATCGATATCTTGAATTTCTCTGGAAACTTATACTTCGCGACTGTATGGCTCGCCACGTGGTCCTCTACCACGTGCGTTTGTTCCCGCTGATAGCTACCCTAACCCTAAGCTACAAGACCACACAATACGGGACAAAATTTTTCTTTTATTGGTGCGCGAGTGAACCTGTTGTTTCGTACAGCGTCCTGCTGGCGTTGCTCTTTTTGTGTTCGGTGCTGGTTAGCACCTGCATGGCTTGGCGCATGTGTCTGTGTGAGAAAGTGTACCAATTCCTCCCTTCTCCCCTCTGAAAAATAATCATTATTATTTAAGCTAGTACTACTTTTGCAGGTGGGCAGTATTAGGACATATAATCTTATGTAAATGTAGATTCTTTGTAATGTGTGCGTTTTATTATATTTAAATCTGTCTCTCCCCTTTGTTGTTTATGTCTAGAACAATAAATCATATTGTTAAACGTTAACCCTTTGTCCTAATTTAAATTCTCCCAAGCGATATACCTTATAAATTTTGTGTAGTTAAATCAAATATCTTGTCTCTGGCTCCCGGAGGAGAGAAAACTAACCCGCGTTTCCGTTGCCACCATTTAATGTTATTTAAGATCCATAGATGGGGATCGTTAATTAATTTAGTGCAGTTCTATTCAGAAAAATAGTAAAGACACGCTTCTTTCACTTGGCTAACTGATCCAGAATTTTGTTTAGAGAATTGCATGCTTATTTCAAGTTGTAGCCATATTTTAATATGAATGAGCAGGGGAACAGTTTTCAGCGATGACTGGTTTGCTTCTTATTCATTTAAACACTGAATACTAATTCGGTACTATACGTTATGCTAAATCTTGCACGGGACAGCTTGCTCTCTGTCTTGTCCCAGGTACTACTCAGCCGATTGGCATCACGTTGCCACACTCCTCGTCCATAGGGCACGACCATTTCCCATGTACAGCGGTAAATTATCTTTTCTACCGGCTCGCACAGATACGACACTCGGACGCAGTGGTTGCCAACAGTTCTCCAGAGTAACTGAGACTATTGGGGGAACCAGTAAATACGAAACTATTTATCCTCAGATGAGAGATAACATAAACGAATTATGTGAAGATTACACAACGAAAATTATAATTCCAATTTCAGATGACGTACATGTCAACATGTTTTAATATTACTTAACAGTTATTTAACAAATGCGTTGGAAAAAAATTACATGAATTATTTTCAGAAAAATGATATAATTGGTACATGCCTACACCGGAAGACGATAGTTTGTTCTGAAAAAAATGTAGAAATATACGAGAATACATTCATTCCACGACACGCTATCCAGTATATGTTAAATAAATGTAATAATATAAAGCCAATGACACAGGACCCAAGCGATACGTCGTACTCTTAGCGAAAGCTCTCGAATCGATCATCTGCTGCCACGGACCATAACACCAAATTGCTACTCATGTCCAACAGATACCTTCGTAATTCGTTTCACATTGACTTTGCTGTTATTTGAAGTTGTGAAGCTTGCCTGCTGGCACTGTTAGCTCTACGAAACGCTGTTGATCTCGGCGATTGAGAGCAGGCCGTCGACCTCTGCGTTACCTGGGGTAACATGTAATGCCTTTAATTTTATTTGTTTGGCTCACTCTTAAGATTTGGATGTCGTAACATTTAATTCCCTAACCATTACCGACGGGCAATCGCTCATTCGTCTAGCTCGTACAATAATTTCTCGTCCAAAGTTTGTTTATTCCTGTCATGTAGCCATAATCACTTAGGAATTTTCTTTTTACCTGAATCATCGGCGAGTAAATGACAGCTGTCCCAAGTAACTGGACTTTGGGATCTTGTGTCCGTGATACTACTGCCTTAAATATATTTGCTCAAATCGCTATATAATAACTTTCGTAACGTCACTGTATTTTGTTTCGAAGATAGAAAAATTACTCCCTTTATTTCCGACACCCGTATCTAATTATCGCGCAGTCGATGGGACGTTATACCCTTTTTTTTCCTTTTCTTTAGTGTATTTGAAACAACCAGAAGGGGCAGGCTGGCAGCAGCTACCATGCTGCTCTTCAACCGAGAGTACACAAACTTGCTAAGATAATTTTTAAAACAAACCAGGTGATGATATATGAAGACTTTACAAATGAACATGGAGAGATAAATGGGTTAAATGACAATGACGGTAAAACAGAATGACAAAACTTACATACACAGATCTTAAATCAGCCACGGTGGATTAAACTTTCATGTTCATTGAACGGTACGACAACGATGAGACGAAAATACACATTTAAAAACACATGGCAACGCTACGTTCTGCCTGTGCGGCGGTTGCTGACGTTTTAAAAACGCACGTACACACGAAGCACTAAGTCACTGCACATTTAAAATCACTGAGACAGAATTAAAGTCACTGAACAGGCATCGTATGGGAGAGGAAATGGGAAGGAAAGTGAGGTGGTCGGGAAAAGGAGGTGCTGGGGAAGGGAGGAGGGGGAGTGGGGATGGGACTGAAGGACCCCAAGGGAGTGGGTGGGAATGGGGATCCAAGTGGTGGAAGGGAAAAGGACGGGTGGGGGAGGGGGTGCGTATGACTAATCTACAAGCAAGGGCTAAGGTTGATAGGAGGGGTATATGTCTGGAAGAGGAAGCTGATGGAAGTTACCCTCGGATAGGACGTAGAGAGTATGAAGGTGGAGAGAGGGAGGAACATGCTGGTAAAGACATGGCAGAGGCCCGGGATTCAGGAGAATAGGAGAGACCATTGGGTGACAAGATTCTGTTTTGCAGGAGGTGTATAGGAAGCGGATACGTTCAAGGAATTTTAGGTGGGGAAATTTAAACCCTCAACTTCCTTCGTTTTTAAAGTACCAGCTGCAAGACGAACTTGTTTTGTATTAACGATAAGAATAACTGAGCGCTCTTCACAGTTGGCAAGATAGCTGTAATAGCGACAAACGAAGAATTATAACCCTACAACCAACACCAGCAGACGTTAAACGTAATAACACTTTAATAGAGGCTGGGAAACAGTGGCCGACCGCGAACGCTCGTCACGTGACAGGATGTGCCAACACGATTGTAAGCCAAGTGGACAAAACTCGTGCTGTTCTACTTAAGATATCTCATGCTAACGACAACACACAGCCACATTGGAGTCGCCGAGTGTTCTAAGGCGTCTTACTTTGGAGCGCGCGTTTGCTCCATGTCGGAGGTTCGAGTCCTCCCTAGGGCATATGTTTGTGTGTGTGTGTGTGTTGTCCTTAGGTCAGTGTAAGTAGTTTGTAAGCCTAGGAACTGATGCGCTCAGTAGTTAAGTCACACAGAATTACAAACATTTGAACTTTTTTTTTTTTTGACAACAAACAACCCATGACCGAGGGAGTGCTCAAACCTCCGAAGTCAGCAGCGACCGCGCAGTCCACGACATGGCGTCTGAGATCACGCGTCTATTCTCGCATGACTGCTATTATATCGGTTGCACCTTTAAAATGACCCTTTTACATTAAAAGTGACAATGTGGGTAGGGTGACATTTCTCTTGTTACGGTTACTTAGCATGTTACGTCAACGGAGAGCGATCCGTTTGAATGTTAATAAAAATACACCTTCTTTAGGTTTGTTATGGTACATGGCGAACCCAATTTTTAGTGACTATACCTATCATTGTCTGAATAAAGGTAGACTTTGGTCATTTGCAATATACTTATATAATATGCATTTCCTTAAAGTGGAATCACTGTAATATTATTCTGTAATAGTTACTTAAGTGATTATTGCAGGTATAATCACAGTGGAATCACTGTAATACATGTTCTATAATATTTACTTACGGGATTATTACCTTTCTTTTGGTCTGTGCTATTGTTTTTCCTTGTAATAAAATGTAAAACATTTTCGTAATTATTTATTCATATTTGCAGCTTATTTATAACTTCGCTCTAATATCTTGTATTAGTATCCCTTCACATGTTTAATTGCACTGTACAACATTTTTTGTTCTGTAAATCTGTAATATTCTTAACATTTGTGTATTCATGTATTTGGTTTGTTTACATTGTTTTGCTATTGAGGTGTCAAAGACAAATTATGTGACATGCCAAACATAAATTATATGTGCAGAATACACATTAACCTCCTTGCTGAGGTAGATGTTTCATATTTTTGACGAGAGAGTTGTTATCTTTTTGTTATATAAGGGAGAGTCAGTAGTCAGTTGATGTTGGCTTATGCTTATGTTTTTTTCCGTTTCAATTGTGAAATATATATGTCTATTTTCTGGTAGTATCTAAGTTGTGAAGTTAAAATGGGCAATAAACCACGTGTTAATTTTTGAAGCTAACATGTATTTATATGCAAAAATTCCTGTTGCGTCACGAGGAGCCTAGGAGTGACCTCCTTTATTGAATGTGTGACAGTTTTTTGAAAGTGTTTCGCCCAGCATAGCAACTCCCAAGAAGTATGAGGCGGTACTCTTTCAGCTTGTTACGCCAAGATCGCTGATAAAATACATTTCTCTTCCTTGACCGGTTTCAATGATTTAAATCGTCATCTTCAGAGTGGTTTACAAGGTCTCTACTTAGGAGCACATGTCAAATATTACGTTTCTCGTTGAGATATAATATGAATAAAGAAGACTGATCAACATGTTAAAATCTACGTCACCAAAATGGATCGTCTTGTTAGATTAAAAGGTAAAGTGTGACTATTTCTGACGTAGGGTCTCTCTTATACTTACATCAGAAGTAGTCGGATTTTATCTTTTAACCTAATATGATGATCAATTTTGGTGACATATTCAACAGCTTAACCATGCTTTTTCATTGATCTCAACCGCAAACTTTTTATTTCACACTAGTCGTCCCGGCAATGCTTCGCAATTGCTAATATGTATGTTCTCTTGCTTTGAATGTCAAATGTGCAAAATTTTATAGCAATCGTACGAATGCTATTGATATACCAAAGAAAAGAGCTCTTTCAGTTTCCCACAAATTTTCCTATCTTCTGGCCACGCATACCTTCCTCTCTCTCTGAACGTCGAATGTATAAAATTTTAACGCAATCAGGTAAATCGTTTTGATATTTCATACTAAAATCTCTTTCTACTTTTTCTGAATTTTCCAAGTTTCCGGGAAACTTTTCCAAATCTTTATTTAATAACAACGTTACTCTTGCTTTGAACGTCAAATATGTAAAATTTTATCAAATGTTCAAATGTCTGTAAATCTATTGGACTAAACTGCATGGTCATCAGTCCGTAGCTTACAAACTACTTAAACCTAGGTAAACTAACCTACGGACATACACACACACCCATGCCCCAGAGAGGACTCAAACCTCCAAAATTTTATCTCAGTCAGACGAATGATATTGATATCCAACTGGAAAAAGCTCTTTCAGTTTTTCGCAAATTTTCAAATTTTCCGGTAGATTTTCCGAAAAATTTATTTCATACAAACCTTGTAGTGTCTAGCCGTAGTCAAGTGATGCTCTTACAACCATGTAACATTTTTATTCATAGAAAAAAAATCGCTTTCGGTTTTTCAAAAATTTTCCTACTTTCCCGGTGACTTTTCCAAATTTTTATTTGATGCCAACCCTCCTCTTGCTTTCAAATTGAAATGTACAAAATTTTATCGCAATTGGTCGAACGGTATTAATAGCTCACTGAAAAAAGGTGTTTCAGTTTTTCCCGATTTTCCTCTTTTCCGGACAACTTTTCCATATTTTATTACCGTTTAAACCTTCCTTGAACTTGCACGAATATTTCGAGACTAAAACTAGCCCAATCGGTTCAGCCGTTCTCGGGTTTTAGCGAGACTAACGAACAGCTATTCATTTTTATAAAGATTGTTTCACTAAGTGTTGCTGTAACTTATAAAATAATAGGTGACGGGAAATTTTAATGCGGTAGGTCAACTCAAGAAATGTTACTGCGTAGCAAACTGGCTGGTGGTCAAGAGACAGTGGGCCGTGCCCCAGGGGATAGCCACTCGGCCAGTCAGATACGCTATCGCAGCCTCCGCCTCCGGAACTTTGAATGGTTGTAGCTCCCAAACTAACTGTTATAGGAATGTAGTTTAAATTGAATTGGACGCAGTTAGTTTAAACGAATCCAATACACGATAGAAAAAACTATTGTTCCATATCTTTGTGGTGTAACTCTTTGGAAAATGATACATTATACTACTTCTGAAGAAGATGATGTGAATCACTGAAACCGGTCAAGGGAAATAAATAGGGTAAGGTGGTACAATTTCGATCATTTTGGACAAATGTTATTGTAACTGGAAATATATTGAGAAAAGATGTAATTTTAATTATAGCACTTGTTCTTGGATGTTTAACTAATATGTAACACAAATATTAGACAATTACAAAAGTCGGTATAGACACACACAAAAGTTACAGAATTGAGAAAAATCGATCGAAAATGTACCACACTAGGTACAGTTGTGATCACTTCCTAGTAGAATTTTGAGTAAGGGCATCTACGACATAAAAAGCACTTTTTCCGTCAGGCACCAACTCATACGTCGTTGTACTAAACATTGCATTTTCGGTAGATAATCTAGTCACCCTTAAATAGAAAATTTATAAGAGCTTGTTAGACTAAGTAGCTTCACCTACCTCCTAACGTGAAAAAATTTCTCTCTACTTAGCACAAAGTGGTGTATTCTTGGAAAAGACAGGAGGAGCTGTAGAAACCTGCTACACTACAATGCCACACAACGAGACACTAAGAGACTGACAAATGGCGCGAAAATTTAGGTTGATCAGAATTGTACCTATATCGAATTTGTACCACCTTACCCTATACTTTATCAGCGAACTTGGCGTAATAACGTAAAGGTGTATTTTTATGAACATTTCTCTTGTTCTTTCAGGTAGTGGTGCCAGTAATTGGCCGGAGCGGTACTGTCGTAACTCCGTGTGCAGAGGACGACCTGAAAGAGCGCGCCAGCTCGTTATTCACATGGAGAGGTGGCTTTCACCCGGAAATAAGTGACTGTTGTTCGAGACGTCCCACATCCCGGAGGCAAGTGTTTTGTTCTGGGGAACAAACGCAGCGGTAGGCACGGCCGCTTCCCTGTCTAGCAGAGCGCCTCATCCGCGGCCATTGTGAGGCGTCATAAAGGCGCAGCACGCGGCGTGGTGCCGCTCCCTGCCGAACGGCCCGGTTCGTCGCCCGCGCGCAGTATGCCGCATTGTGGGCTGCGCACTGCTGTTTTTCTTCCATCAGCGGCGCGCCGAAGGGAAGCCGCAAAAATGAAGAGAGCCAGTCGGCGGCGCTGAAAACACCCCGATACTGCGGCCGCCACAATCCGGTCTGCCGCCGCGAGCTGCCGCTCAGGCCGTGCAGCCAACTAATCCCCTCACAATCCTCCCCAGAGAACTCCGATAAAAGGCTAGCAACAGTGCTTACTGTATCTCCAGTCCTGCCTTGCCGCTTTAAAAATACATTCTTCTTTGATTTACCAACTTGACGTTCCCTTGTTTGCTTATTGCTCCTTGTAAAAGAATTACTTCGAGAGGCTGTCGGTCCCAAACATGAAATCGCCGTTGGAGGGTGTCCTATTGCAAAAGGAGATAAGAATTGTAGTGTTACATGCTCCTCCACATACAAAACAATATTTATTTGCCGATATTTAAATTAATTATGTTTATCTACATCTACATGGGATACTCTGCAAATTACATTTAAGTGCCTGGCAGAGGCTTCATCGAACCACCATTATAATATTTATCTTCCATTCCATACTCGAATAGCGCGGGGGAAGAATGAACACCTGAATCTCTCTGTTCGAGCTCTGATTTCTCGTATTTTATTCTCATGATCATTTCTACCTATGTAAGTGGGAATCAACAATATATTTTCGCATTCGGAGGAGAATATTGGCGATTGGAGTTTCGCAAGTAGCCCACGCCGCAGCGATATGCGCCGCTGTTGTATTGATTCCCATCCCAGATCCTGTATCATTTCCGTAACGCTGTCTCCCCTGTATCGTGACAATACGAAACGAGCTGCCCTTCTTTGGACTCTTCCGATGTCCCCCATCAAACTCACCTGATAAGGATCCCACACTGGGCTGCAATACTCCAAAAATGGACGATCAAGCGTAGTGTATGCAGTTTCTTTTGTAGTTCTGTTGCATCTTTTAAGGGTTCTGCCAATAAAACGCAGTCTCTGGTTCGCCTTTTCCATGATATTATCTTCGTGTTCTTTCCAATTTAAGTCTGAAGTAATAGTAATTCCTAGGTATTTTGTGGAGTTTACGGCCTTCACATTGATTGATTTATCTTGTAAACATAGTTTAACGGATTTCTTTTCGTACTCATGTGGATGACTTCACACTTCTCATTATTTAGAGTCAATTGCCAATTTTTACATCATACTGATATCTTATTCAGATCGTTCTGCAGTTGGTTTTGATCTTCAGATGATTTTACTAGACGGTAAATGACGGCGTCATCTGCAAACAACCTAAGAGAGCTACTTAGATTTTCCCCTAAATCGTTTATGTAAATAAGGAACAGCAGAGGACCAATAACACTACCCTGTGGAACGCCCGATATCACCTCTGTTTTAGTCGACGCCTTACCATCGATTACTACGAACTGTGTCCTCTCTGACAAGAAATCCCCTATCCAATTGCAAATTTGGGGCGATATACCATAACCACGCAATTTGATTAAAAGCCGTTTGTGAGGTACGGTGTCAAAAGCTTTCTGGAAATCAAGAAATACGGAATCGATTTGTGAACCTTTTCCTTGTAATTTCGTATCATTTTCAATGTCACTAAATTATAAAAGACGCAATATTCTTCGAAAAACTTAATTCAAAGACTAACTCTGAACAAAGAGCAATTAGAATAATACATATATTTAACTATTGTTTCTTTTAAAACAAAGGAGCTGTGAGATTACCGCCCAATAGAAATACTGGTAATTAATAGAATTTGATGATTAAACAGTATGAAGTTCACTGCAAACATTGACCATGCCAATGCACTAAATGTTACACAATTTTAATCTTATTAATTATGGTAGCAATGTGTGTACACAGTTGGGTGACAACATTTATAGTTAGGCCATAGGTAGAAATTCTCCACGTTGAGATTTGCTGTGTGCTTGTAGCTGACGGGAGGCCAGCGAGCAGGCCGACGTTGGTGGCTTGTTCCAACTTAGGATTTTACAGTTCGTTTCCGGTGAGGGGAGAGAGGGACAATGGCGAGTGCCAGGCACAGTGCAGTGCACAAATATTGTAATATTACTGGCATTTGAAGTAATATGATGCAGTTAGGAACCTTTAAGGCCCTCATTACAAAATAGCCTGTTGATAAATAAACAATACATTAGCTGATATAGTCACATCTAACGTAATATGTTTAATTGACAATGAAAAGAAATAAATTACCAAAGAAGACAAGACAGTTACACAACTAGCATGGCAATGTTTGTTTTTAAAAATAATATATTAACTATTTCCCATTTCACTTTCAATTAATCTTTTGTATTTTTTCTTGAAGTATTCAGTTAAATCACTTATCTGTGGTATAAGAAATTGCACGATTATGATAAACAGTACAAAGGATGTTTATACTAATATAAAAACGTAAGAAAATATTTGTTTAATGTGTAGTGTAATTATTTTGATTTTAAGTAAAGTTTTAGAAATGTATTGGCTGAGCGCTGTACGTTGGCAAATCGGTTAGAACAGTTGACATGCGAAAGTTGATGACGTAGGGGAAAAACCCCGGCAGTTGAGCTTTTGGGGCGCGAGAGTGCGCGCACGAGGGCAGAAAGTGAGGACTCCAGAGCACGTGGTGTGGCTGGCCGGGCGGCGTCGCTCTGCATTCAGTCGGCATGTGGAACTCGAGGTGGTGACTTGAGATTTGTCTGTGGTAATCGCCACGTGTGGTTGCTCGTCGTAGACTGTACCAAGTTAAATCGAGTGCTACTGTGTGTTTGTGAATATTTAGCCGGTGGAACAAGGTGTTCATCGCATTTAATTAAAGTGACTGTGATTTGTTAATGTAACACGTGTCGTCACACAGGCATGAACATAAACGGTGTTTGAGACAGCCACGTGGTGTGAAAACAATTTGCGACAAAATATTCATTTTGTCTGGAGCCTCACGAGCTATAACTTTATTTGGTAAATGTGTCGACGTACAGACGTATCAGCCACAGGGTTCAAATATTGTGAAATAAACAACATAAAGTGAACTTTCACGTGTTTTCAAAAATAGTAGTTAGTACACCCTTTTCTCTCATGAACTTGATTATATTATGAATTTGTTTCGTTGATCATATGCAGGGAAGGAAAGCTGCGAACGTGTGCTATCATCCCCTAGAAAACGAGTCAAACAGTCGCAATAACAGTTCCAGTGTTTTTGCATGTTTAGGAATTTGGTTCGCAGCTGGTGGTTGAGTTTCAGAAATTAATCTTTCCCTATTTTAAACTCTCACCCCGACCTTCACCCTCGCAGAGTAGTGACGCCATTTTCTTCTTCTGTATTATGCTCTCGTCTAGTAAACTTCTCTTCCATATTACGCTTGTATACGACCTGATGAATTGTGAAAATGTCTGTAACGATATCTCGCGATATCTCGCGATGTACTGAATTTATGACATGATCTCGACTGTATGAATTTAATGAGACTTCGCAAAGGTAACTGAACTTTGAATGTGATGTATATGTAGACTTGCTTCATTTATTTTAATAACTGTTTCGTGCGTTTAGCGAAATTTGTCCGAGTACTTATTTGTAGTGAGATTGGAACCTGGTATTTTCCTTTCACATTTTTCATTTAACTGTGATGCAATTTATTTTTCAGGACAAAAGAATAATGAATTACACTGATTTACGAATCTAATTGTTGGAGATGTGTACAATAGGACCCATTTTTATCGCATTCTTTTAATAAATAATTATTCTAACTGCGACCCTGAGATTACGAATGATTTATCATTTTCGGTTAGTGACAGATCAACAAGCCGCAAACTTAGTTACAAAATCAGCAATAGTGATAATGTCTCCAACAGTTAGATTCACGTTGCTTATCAGTATCAGCCAGGTTAGAAAAGGATTTTAACTACTTTCTTGGTACATAGCTCATTAATTTCTCTAAAAGTACAGCATAGTAGATTCATTTCAATAGATAGATAGTTTTGCTACGTAACGAGTATTGAAATATTTCTCCCAACCATTCTTTACAGTTATTTTGTTTCGTGCTCACATTTACTTGCAAAAATTTATACTGACTTAAAACTTTAAATTAAAATAATAAATTAAGGAAGGAATGTTTCAGATTCCAGATGTGTGTGTAATGGATGGAGATGTAATATTAGGTCAGTCCAAAATCTTCTATATGTGTTCGTTTGCAATTCCTTCAAATAGAGTTTACTTCCTTCTTGGTAAAATTTTGTACACTTGATTTTCAAACTTTCTTACCGTGTATGGTGGAAGCTACTGCTCTAATCTTGAGTATCACTCCTATCTTGATAAAATTGTACACATTTATACTACAAAACAAGGGGGGCATCACTGTCTACATAAGATTTGCAAGGCGTCTTACAGCAGATGGCCCCATTTCACCGATCATCCTGCAAACGTCGGGCCCGGTGATCTTGGGGTAATGCGCTCGACTGGAAACCGAAGGGTCGCGGGTTCGAAACCTGGTCGGTCCTCGGATTTTTCCAGTCTTCACTTTAACCCATCCTTCACCTCTCAACGATGTGAGGAGTCGCCAGAAACGACACATGGTTCGGATTCCACGTTAAGCTGTAGGTTCCCTTTCCCCAGTTGGATAACTGGGGTAGGCTAGGGACATGCAAGTCGCCGAAGTGGCGTCCAGTCGAAAGACTTGCGCCAGGCCAATGAGCTGCACGAAATTATTATTATTATTATCCTGAAAATAAGCATATTTACGTACGTTTACAGTGCTAAGATTTTTGTACGTTCTGGGCAGTCATGTGCTAACGGTTGTGATGCAGTGGACACATCGGTTCCCGCTAGATTACTGAAGTACTGTGGAGCATGGTCAGCACTTGAATGCGTCAATGTCAGAGTTCTGCACGGCGCTCATTTCAGCCCAACTAGCCCGTATGGGCTGGGTCTGGCTGGGCTGGCCCGTCTAGCCTGCCGGCATTAACGTGGCTGAGCGTAGCCCGCAAGGACAGATGCAGCGAGCGCACGGGCCCACCGGTCGGCCTGCAGGCTCGCCATCCCACTGTGCAGTGCTCACTCTCTGCTTGCGCCACTCGCCACTGCAGCACGCTACTTCACGGCGCCTCATAGTTTGCGACATTTTAACCTTTTTATTCCCAAATATTATACTTTCAATGCTGAGAAATGAAAAGAGTTTAACCTGAAAAAACAAACATCTGTTCAAACTCAGGGAAAAAGTACAGACAGGTTTCACTTGAAAAGTGAGTGAATAACTTACTTAAACTGCAAAACAACGATGGAATATGTTGATGGTATCTTTGGATTGTTACCAGTAGCTAGTTACTAAAAAAAAAGTTACACGAGGAAAGAGGAAATACGCCAAACACCCACCACCACACACTGGGCAGTGGATTTCAGAGTACAGGTGCAGATGGAAGCACGGTATGTCACTCCCAGTGCATGTGTCACATTGCTTATTACTCCGTGTTGGGGGGGGGGGGGATCCAGGCAGTAACACAGCAGGCGAGCTACCGGCTGGTAACGACAGTGCGCGACCCAACGGGCTGTGGGAATGGTGGGCTGCATCAACTGAGCTCAGCCCGCCAGTCCGCCGAGCCAAGGTCAGCTTGCGAGCCCGGAAGGTCAGACAAGCTGGCCTCGGCCCATACAGGCCAGGCTGTGACTCACGGGCTGGGCGAGCTGAAACCAGTTCTGTGCAGGACTCTTGTCACTCTCCGGGTCTCCTGAGCGCTGTTCGCAAGCGGGATGCACTCAGACCTTATGAGGCAAACTGGAGAGCTACTGGATTGAGAAGTAGAGGTTCCTGTCACGAAAATTGATAAATTGGTTCTGAGTGCAGGCGGTGCTGACCACGTCCCCCTCCTTACCGCATCCTTTGACGCCTTCGAGCAGATGATGATATGGCAGCCAGCCAGAAGCCAGAAGGCCTCTAGACGCCTGTCAGACGGAGTTTAGTTACGTTTATATGCCACCATGTGGTTTATATATATATATATATATATATATATATATATATATATATATGCTACGTTTTATTAAACTTCAGCAACGTTTCCACTGATCACCATGAAAGTTGACAGTTGTTTGTAATTGTAAACGAGGAGGAGAGATAGATTGACAGAGGTGGAGGAGGAGATGGGCAGGCTGAAGACAAGAAGAAGAGCAGAACAGTGCGGGAGTGACCAAGCGTTCTAAGGCGCCTCGCTGTGCACCACGCGGCAGATATCCATCGCAGGTTCCTCCCTCCGACATGGATGTGTGTGTGTGTGTGTGTGTGTGTGTGACGTCATTAGCATTAGTCAATTTAAGTAGTCTGTAAGTCTAGGAACTGATGGAAGAGAGATGCCACGAAAAGATCAGTAGCAGAAGACGAGATAATCAGAGAGAAGAGAGCGGAGTAGGTCAAGAAAGGAAAGTAGAGTAGGTTCACGAAAAGAGGAATTTAATGGAAACTGAATAACAGGAGGCAGTAAAAAATAAATACCATCAAACGCGTGGTTTCAGTATTGGTAGCATAAGTAAGTTCCCTTAAGGAAGTTCTGTCAAAAATACAATGTACTGTGATCGAAAATAGTAGCAGAACAGCATGGTAGGTAAATTCTGTTTGTTTATTTCAAGTGAAATGAGTGTAGGCAAATTCTGTAGTGCTGATTCTAATTTTTCAAACCTCGACTCAATTTCCTCTCTACAAACTAGTTTTTTTGTTTCTCTACTCTGTGTAAATGCTGTTTAGTGGCATTATCAAGTTTAAGTTCTTATTTAGTAACATCGTGTAGCTGTTCTGAATCTTGTGACTTAAACTGTTCATCTAGTTCCCATGAAATTAAATTTTAAATTTCGTCTATAGTAGATGTACGTAATATGTTGAGTTCATCTTTAGTGTAGGTTGTTAAGTTGTTAAATGTACATACGTTATTCAATATGTTGAGTCAAAACATAAATCTGACTGTACTTGTTTGTAAATAATGTCTCAGAACGGTTTAGCCTTTCGTGTATAGCGTGACTGATTCCCTATCTATGCCGTGAAATCTGTGACGTGGGACGTGGTTGCAATATTGTCAACTATTCAACGGATTTGGCCGCCATGTTGTGAACTGCGGACTGTGTTGACTGTTGTGGATTATCATCACTGTTATTGGGTTTCATTATTGGATGTTGCTTACGGGTTTTAACGATGCTAATTTGACAAAATTGGGAAAAAGCACCTAATCAATTTACACGGAAAATTTTTTTTTAGTATTCTAAGACAGATAATTCTGCCTAGTATCGTTGCATTTCACACGCATGAGAGAAACATCACGCAAAACAAGCGAGGATCGCTTTGCTAAGCTATTTTCTCGGTAATCCTCTTGGCCATATTTTCACACTAATACTCGAAATCCACAATTAATTATGGAAAAAGTTTGAAAAATGATTTTAGAGAAAGAAAAGATGCTGAATGTATAAAGTCGTGCTAGCGGTAGGCTAAAAGAAAACAAGAAGCGTAATAGCTGATCTGCCCTTACATGTGTTGTTATTCGTCGTACTGGAATTTCCGGCTGTTAATTATTTCCTCCAAAATTTCAGCCCAGGATACATCCGTTAATATTATCTAATTTCTTATCTCCAACAGTTGAACACGAAAAAGAAACAAAAGTGGTATTAGTACAGACGTAACGCCAAAATACAATAGAATTCGTTATCACTACAGATTATGGGGGTCCTGTCAAGAGCTTCGTCACTTCTCTGTAGCAATATTCTTTGTTATGTTGTCTGTACATACTCGAATTGAAACTCGCGTACGAAAAAGGATGAAATGTTCGACTAATTAAATTTTGAATAAGCTCAGAAATTGAATTTTAAATTGGAGAAGCCTAAGCAAAACTTAAATATATCCAGTATACGGAGATGGCGGGAGCTATTATTGAAGTAAAGATAACACTCGAACATATCACCACAGAGGAAATTGGCGAAAGTTGCCTTGAACTGCAGCATTAGCCGCGTGAGGTTGTGAAGAGTTGAAAGTAATAATTTGGTGCAAATAATTAAATGAATCATATAACTTTCTCCCTTAACGAGATGCTTAGTTATTATTACGGTTCACATCGCATAGTTTCGAGAACACGTTTAAAAATTATCGCAATAGGTGAATAAATCGAAAAATTATCGGACTTAGAAGGAACTAAACATTGATTACAGTGTCTGAAAAACAAAATATGTATGAAAAGAATGTTGAATGAGACGAAATTGAGCTAATTTAGAGCACAATCGCAAAGCGAGCCTTAATAGTGGGTAAGCATCATTTTATGTTCGAACGCGACTTGCTGAAAATGTGAATTAATTAATGAATTAATTATGGGTCAGTATAAAAAATAGTAATTCAAGTGTTTACCTTAGTTTAGAAGAGTGGTTGTAATGCAATAAAGAAAAAATATGCTGGTTCACGCTTATAATTGTTTCCTGAGGAGAAGAAGAAACGGCGGTTCGGTACAACTGCGTAGATATAAAAGACCAAAGAGCTTGAGAGTGGCGATATGTCCGCCATGTGTGAGGGAAATTGAACTTGAGTTAGCCATGTTATTTGGGGTATCAACTGACAGCTGGTATGTCACACCCAGTAGAGAATTTTCCCTATTAACCGTTCTACGTTTTAAATAAAGATTGACTATTGAATACGGATGTGCATCAAGTTCTGTCAGACTTTACCGAAGCTGCAAATTGAGGAGCCTGGTAGTAAATTTTCTAAAAATGCAGTAATGAGATATTACGAAGCTGTCAGTAAAGCAGTTCCAGTTCGAATTACAACAGTTAGCTAAGGCTTGCAATAATAACTAAAGTGCCGCTGTGATTTAAAAAAATGTGTCGATTGTAATGCAAGCACATGGTCTAAACGAGCTGTGAAACATACAGTGAACGGTAACTGTCATGACGAACAATCAAGACCATAGTGTTGCAACTGTTCACATTACGGTGAATTGCGGAGTATGTATGTAGATGTATGTAATGTGTAGTATACTTGTTATCTTTTCTTTACTAAACGTATTAAGTCTGTAAAGTTGTAAAATTGCTGTCAAAGGATTCGGTTGTGAATTTTGGTGGACGAAATATGAGCACAAAGACGAAAGTGACAACAAAATACCTCAGTTAAAACTGTGTGTATGTCATCTGCAACAAAAGCATTCCACATCGAAAGAAGATGTCGTTAATAACTTTCCATGTTGCCATGTTGAAACAATTAAAAGTTGTTACATGAAATTTTAGTACAAAGATGACTGACAACAGAATACTGCAATAAAAATACGCCTGAGTCAGGTGCCACGAAAGCTTTCCCCACCTAAATAACGTATGATTAACGTATGTTGCCACGCTGAAATAAGTACATATTTGTTTCAAAGAACACAGACATATACAAGTGAAAAAATTCTGCCTGTCAATACAGCTTCCACACTTGGCACTGGTTATATTTCAACCATGCTAGATCAAGTATTGTCAAAAACAAATGAAAATATTTTAAAAGAAGGCGTAGATACTCAAAATTGTTGTTTCATCAGCCACACTAGCAACAGAAGAGTAAACATCTCAAAAACTCACCAACACGAAATTAAAAAAAAACTGACCGTCTTTTTATGATGTGTACTTCAAGGGAATTGCAGGATAGGTCATTTGAAGCTTCACTCTTGGGTTGCAATGTACTATCGCCAGGAATTTTGTTCGAGTATATACTGAGATCACTTCGATTTGTGTATTTAAATGCTGAATACATTTCAGGTATGTTTCATTCAAGCTCAACAACAACATACGATATACAGACTCCTGTTAAGTGTACTGACCACCAAAAATATGGCGGCCGAGTTTACACATTTGCCGCAAAGAGCGCTGTAACTCGTGTTTTTGTCACTCTATGGAATTTAAGAACGTTGTAAAAGATGAAGGGTGCTTCAGTTCTTTCTTCAAGTCAACGCAAAACATTGACCGTCGAAAAGAAAGGCATACTTTGAAGCGAGAATGGATAAGCTGGCGACAAGCGTCGCTGATAATTTATCCAAACATATTTAATGTGCAGTCGCATACCCAATAGATAGCAGTACCTTTCGACTGCAAGTCTGGGCTATCGCTAAACCGCTTGGCTGGAAGATAAAAGACCACTCTGAGTTGTAACGTACCCATCAACCGTCTGAGAAGTGGCCAGAAACATCACATGGTTAAGATTCCTCGTTAAGCTCTAGGGCCTCATTTCCCGGTTGCATAACTGGGGCAGGTAAAGGACACACAAGTTGCTGAAATGGCATCTAATTGAAATACTTCAGCAGGCTACTTTGCCAAACGAAATTTTGATGCTACAATTTATTTCGCATTACACATGTTTTCCAAATGTACATGAACCATAATCGAGCATTTTCTATTATTCAAGTATTTTATTTTATTCTAATTGTACTAATTTTTTAATGCTGGTAAAAATCTATTTTATCAAGCCACTATGCAAATGAATTGCATGTTATCAATTAAGGACTTCCTAAATTACTTATTTACTTCAAATTATACATGAAAGTGAGATAAATAAAATTAAAAATTTTCCATTGTTCAGCGCTAATTTCAATTTCATAAATTGTCAATCCTGTGGGTTGTAGATGAACTGAAAACTTGTTGTTATTAGCGAAAATTAATTTGATTTTATTAAAAGGCTTACTGCAATATTAATTAAACGTGTTGCGTCCGAGCCGCAGGAACGAGTGGCCGGGTCTATGTACATATATTGCATGTAACAATCTTTGTCTACGATGCACTTCGAAACTAGTCAGCAGATCTAAAAAATATTTTGCACACTGTGTGTGATATGGTGCAACCTAAAAGACAATATAGTTTTTATCTCGATTAATAATCTCAATACTTTTATCGCAAATTAAATGTTGTTGCATTCTTTCGGGCCCCATTGACCCATCTGAGTGCAGAACGCGCAATTGGATAGTTATTTATTGGATAAATCTCACTCACGTTGCTGTATTACGATTTCAGACCTTTGGTTGATGCTACAATTACTTAACGTTACACGTGATTTCGAAATGTACATACGACATTTGTGGTTATCACTTTAATTCTATATGTGCGGAGTATTCACTAAAACGCCTCGAAAAACTAACCTATTCTCAACAATGCATTTAGAAAACAGACACGACTCAGACGTGTTGAAAGAACCTTGTGTATGTCACTGATCTCCTAAACCGCTCGATTGATTTTGATGTGTGTGTGTGAGTGGGTCCCTCGATAGTTTACATTCATAATTAAGAGCCAATGGGTGACGCTAAAAAACAGCTATCATCATTCCACAACCGCAATACCAGTTCGGATACGTCTAGCATCTTGACTGTACCTTCACACAACTCTAAATCTTTCTCCGTGTCGTTCTCCATCTCAGCCATACGACTATGGAACACACTGCCACGTGATCTACGTCTTACACTAAACTACGTCTTACATTCAAGGGGAAACTCAAAATTCACATATTAACGACGGCATAGCCTCCATTGTTACCCTGCTCTCAAATCTTTCTCTCCATCACAGATTTGAATCTTACAATTCTATTTCTCTTCTATATAACTCTCTTCTATATAACTCTCACCACATTATATCGTCTTATGCCTCTGCTTGAAGTGAATAACTCTCAATCTGCAAGAACATAACGAGGCAATTCCTAAATTGTAATAGGCCTGATGTTCACAATATGAAACATGCTTACTGTACTGGACAAAGTCATTATTATTATTAGAGGCACTATTACTGCTATTATTATAATTATCTAAGTATTATTGTTCCAATTATTTTCTATTAATAATCTGTATTTTTTTAAATTTTAATTTTAAATGCACCCAAATTGCGTGAAAATGTATCAAATATTAGTTCTAGTATAATATATTTGTCCAATTAATACCGCTTTATCATCTGCATTTCTTCTTGGTGAAGCAATTTTAATGGCGAGTAGTGTATTTCCTGAGAACACTGGAGCTAGGTTATAAATTGTACACGGCTGAAGCGGTATTTATATTAAAGAATAGAGCAAGCTTTCATTTCCAGGTAGTTATATCAGTATTTTAATTTTTTTAGCATCCTTTTTCAGTACTCAAGCAAGTAACAGATCTCATTAACGCCAGTTTTGTTTTGACATCACGGCTAGCGTACGTTCTCTATACATTTTCAGTTTGTTAAAGCAGCTGTCATCGGGTTCATGCCATCTACGACTTATGTCTATTTGAGGTATGGCTGATTTCTGTATAAGCAATGCAAGCCAGCGATCTGATTACCAGAAACTAACCTTTTCTGCTCAGGCGCTTCCAAGCTACCAGATTCGTGAATTCGCAGAGCTCTTTTAAGTTGGAGTGGCGTTAGACTGACGTGATTCTTGTTTTTATTTTTGGGGCACTCTTAAAAGTCTTGACACCTGTTGCAGTCCCCGTGTTCGAATATTTCATATTTATGTTTCATAGTCAACTGTATCCTATAGATACCTTTACAAGTCGTCAGCTGATTAATCCGATAGACTTCAGCCAGAAAGGGCGAGAAAACGTGTAAGTAGAGCAAGCAACAAATACTAAATGCTACAAGCAGCGTACAGGACTTTGCTGAAAATAAATACTCTGGAGGATATGTTAATAATATCTGTGAATGGATCTCCCTTTTCTCAGTTTGACCGAAAGGTGCACTCATAAGAGGTACTACTCAGCAGAAGGACAACGATACACAAAAATGAAGTGATACACAATATTAGTTTTATTTTCTTTCCTATTAAACAATTTGATAAGGTATTACTTGTAAAGATATTGTTCGAACAGTAACAGGGGCAGGAAGAGGAATTATTTCATATTCAGATAAAGGGGTTGTGGCGACCAAAGATGTTACAGTGGTTGGTGGCCTGGTTTAGAACCGAAACCAGTCGAAGTGGTAACTATAATAAAAAGCTGATGGTTGATAATATGCATTTTCTAAAATATATTATGGCTATTACTCTCATATCATCCACGATGAACGTAAGAGTTTGGTCCGTTAGATTCGCAACATTTGAACATTTTCAAGTAACGATGAATTTCAGTCGGTGGCACATCGTGCAAATGGATAAAGCGAATGAATACACACTGCTGTTTTACTGAGAACATCGCAGTTTTAATTATCAAAAACAGTCTTAATTCTCTCCACTGCTGATATTTTTAGTACAATTTTTTGTGCCGTACACTGCAACTATCTCTGTCACACGTTCACTATGAGTACGAGCGTTTTTTACAGCAAACGGCTTGTTTCAGTCAGTAGGCAGGTGTTATAAATAGAACGTATCTCGTACGAAGAATTCTGTTGAGGAAATTTAGAGGGCCGGAATTTGAAGCTGACTGCACAACGAGCTTGCTGCCGCCCACTTACATGTAACGTAACGACGTTATTTTCGAAGAATTCTGTTGAGGAAATTTAGAGCTCCGGAATTTGGAGCTGACTGCACAACGAGCTTGCTGCCGCCCACTTACATTTAACGTAAAGATCACGTAGACGAGATAAGAATAAATAAGGAAATGTCTGAAAATCGATGGGACTTAACAGCGTTGGTTATTAGTCCATAAAGTTACAAACTACTTAACCGAAGGACAAAACACACACACATACATACACACACACACATGCCCCAGGGAAGACTCGAACCTCCGACGGTGAGCAACCGCTACTCGCGGGGCGCCGCTTCTGCGGCCGTCTTTTAGCGGCTGAGGCTGCGCCGAGCGAGTGTGCGGGTGAGGCAGCCGGCTGAGCTGTGACGTCACGAGCAACTGCAGCCGCGCTGCAATTCCCGCCACGGGCACAACTGTTTCTGAAATAGTTAGCCTACAATTGAGATTGCCATTTTTCTCCATGAAAATGCGATACACGTGACACCTGGTCAATCCTCATCCATGATTTTTCTTTATTATAAATAATTTAAAAGGTTCGTAACCCTAAATGTCAACGGTCTGATTCCACGACTGTAATATAGCAAAGCATTTTATGGTGACTTTATTTTACATTTTTAACTGCCTGTTTCACGCAACCAAGGTAGGAGTATTTCTTATGAATTGCATAACGAATTTATCCCATTATTTGTTAATGAAGATGTCATTGATTTTAGCAGTTGTTGCTAGAGTTGCAAAGCAAGTCAGATTATGACTGACTGATTTATCACGCTGAACTCCATGCAGTTTCCACGATGTTAATCGTAAATATGGCGATATGAATTTTACAATGAACTGTCTTCGAGAGAAGTATGTTTTTCATTTAATTTCGCGCAGCATACTCTTCATTGTAGGGTTCTGAAGCAAAGACCTTTCCTTGTGGTTTATTCTTTTCATTGCAGAGGATAAATACTCGGTACAGTACATTGTACTGCGTGGGCTGGCTCTAAAATAGCGGGCACTTGGCTTTGACATTTTTCTTGTTGACACAACTACACATTAGCAAGATCCAAACGATGGTGTCTGTTTACATATGGCCGTGCGTTACGTCAGCTTCCCCCACCACCGCAGCTCCGAGCTGGGGTAGTGAGCACTCGTGTGTGATCCTGCTCGCGGAGCAGCCTGTTGGAACAGCCTACCTTATACCGCTCGGCTACTGCACCACAGCTCAAGATAAGAGTAATAAAGGCTCGTACAGAGATATATAGACTTTCTTCCTCCCTCGTTCTATTTGGGAGTGGAATAGGCAAGGAAAGGGCTAGTAGTGATACAGTGTACCCTCCGCCACGCACCTTACGGTGGATTGCGGAGTGTATAATTATGTGGATTTACATCTTACAAGGAATGTACTTGGGATCGTACAAACACATATACACCAAAATCGTATGAGAGATAATGTAAAGATCCCTTATTGCACTAGTGATAGTCCCGCATCTGCAAAACTCTGCAGTCGTCCGTTAGAGGCCTCTGCGTGTGCCATGCTGCATTGCACCTTGACCTGTCGGTTCGCCAGTAGGGACGGTGCAGTGTGCCTCCGAAGTTGCGTTTTGTGATGTTATTTGTGTGGTGAAGCGTCAGATGGCACGGCGATTGCTAATCTATCCTGCTAATGTATTGCGATTAGTTGAGATGAAGTTACGAAGAACCCTTCTTCGTGAAGATGGTATTAGTGTAGAAGATGAATCATTTGCCTGCTTCCTCGTATCTGTTATGGTAAAGAAATATGAGCATAAGTTAGATACTGTTGTTACAAACTCATAATAATTATGATAGGGATGATAATGACGAACAACTCATTGCAAGCGGTAGTGCTACCGTAAGTGCGGGAAGAGGTGATGGATGCAGTGGCAATGAATACCACAGTCTTTCGGGAAGAAGGTTAAAGTTGCAACTATCATCACGGCTTTTGATGACAATTCGCTAGAGAACATGTACGATGAAACTTTCTGGCACATTAAAATTGTGTGCCGGAACCGGGACTCGAACCTGGGACCTTTGCCTTTTGCAGGCAAGCGCACTACCGACTGTGCTATCCCGACACGACTCACGATGTCGCCTCACAACTGTACTTCCGCCAGTACCTCGCCTCCTACTTTCCCAACTTCACAGACGCTCTCCTGCGAACCATGCAAGACTAGCACTCCTGGAAGAAAGGATATGGTGGATACATGAGACAGGAGAGCTTCTGTGAAGTTTGGAAACTTGGAGGCGAGGTACTGGCGGAAGTAAAGTTGTGAGGCGGCGTCATGAGTCGTGTCGGGATAGCACAGTCGGTAGTGCGCTTGTCCGCGAAAGGCAAAGGTCCCAGGTTTGAGTACCGGTTCCGGCACACAATTTTAATCTGCCAGGAAGTTTCATATCAGCGCACACTCCGCTGCAGAGTGAAAATTTCATTCTGGAACATGTACAATGATTATTACATAAGTATAAGTTAAGATATCTGCATTACTTATGGCGTCTACAATTACATCTACAGTGCTATCTAGAGCATGGTTGCAGAGCTTTGCAGAAAAACGACACCCACCAGCACACTGAGGTGTACGTAGAGATCATGTAACCAAACGTTCTTACAGACATGTTTGTTCGAGCCCATGTACTTTCTTTGTCAGTGACACTAATATTTGGTTTGCTATACCTGTTAATCATAGGGAGTTATTTGAGCGTTTCATGTGCTCTGACGGAAAAGTACTGAAAGATACCGGTGCAGAAAAACGTATTGTGTGTGTGTGTGTGTGTGTGCGTGTATGTGTGAGTGAGTGTGCAGCACTTTTTGTCGCCAGTGTTGGTGTTCGTCGTATCGCCACCCTCACAGTGACTTTACATCACAGTGTCCTATTTGTTTGCTCGTGTTTTGTGTGTTATCGTTTACAGGATATTTTACGAGACACTTCCGTCGCGAGTATTGGTAGGAAGTCGAGACGTGCACGTTTTCAGGTAACTGGTTACATCCCCCCACCCCCTCCCTCCAGAAGCTGCAGTAGTGCATAGACACCGCACACGCGCTGGCGCGCTGTTTGAATTACCGAGTATTGACGTCGCATCAGGTGAATTAATCGAATTGTGCCGGCCATAATGAGGCGTTCCGGTGCGGTTGCTACACAGAACACCCGCCCCCTCCCCACAGTCGGGCGTGTAGCCGACCCTGGCCAGGCCGCCATATCGGCTATTTACGGCCGGGCGTTGCGTGCCGAATCAATGGTAGAGATAAACCGCGGCAATACGCTTGTTCCTTCCTGGCGACAAATCCCGCCACCTGATAAAGCCAGCGCCGCTCTGCCGCCTCCATTGTTCAGTCCGCAGCTCTTGTTAGCCGCCCCAGCCAATTTCCCGCCCCACTTGTTTACACCGCGGCCCACGCTACCTGCCAGAATTCTTTCATTTACAATTCCGTACGACTAGGTACTCCTACAAGTTGGCCGCTGGCGCGTCAATTACTCACTACCGTCTCGATATACTGAGCGCTTACAGCTATAAACCACGACCTTTTAAAAGTTTCTATCCGACTCCCGTTGGCAAACTGATCAACTGATGAATCTCCATAGCCGGCCGCGGTGGCTATGGAAAAAAATATTGAACTGCCCTGCCTCTACTGCCATCCTTAATTGTGAAAGTGCAGGCAGGGTGGGGTTTAGGTCACAAAGAAATCTCTTAATCATGTCCTATACATGTTCAATGGGATTCATAGCAGGCTCTAAGGGTTGCCGTATATTTACTGAAACTGTTTGCAAATCTATAGGACGAAACTGCGTGGTCATCAGTCCGTACCTTACTATTTCCACACAACCTACAGCTACGTTTATACACTTATCCAAACTTTTAACTAACGTCTTGAGTGCTTCGGCACAGAAAGTGCGGCGGCCCGAGGTAATGGTTGTTTTGTGTGCCTGTGTGATTGCGTGAGTGTATAATTTTCTGAAGAAGGCCATGACCGATAGCTGAAAGTGTTGTATGTGTGTGTCTTTTGTATGTGCCTGTCGTAGCTCGTCGCCACGTTTTTGCGGTGAGTTGTAAACTGTCCTTACTATATCATTAATTCCAACCTGGACTTTCCATTATTATATAAAGTGAAAGTAACTGATGCGTGATTGTAGCAGATGAGCAGGATGCCGCCGGCCGCGGTGGCCGAGGGTACTGAGGCGCTCCAGTCACGGTCTGCATGGCCACTACGATCGGGGGTTCGAATCCCCCCTCGGGCATGGATATTTGTGCCGTTCTAGTTCGTAAGTAGTTCATAAGTAGTTTGTATGTTTAGGGACTGATGACCCCGTAGTTAAGTCCCATAGTTTATGCAAACATTTGAACATTTTGAACAATCTCCAAACACAGGCAGCAGCTGCTAAGAAGTGAGGAAACCTTTCACACTTTAAATGAGATGACGAACATTGTCTCCCAGTACATCAGGGAGCAATACATTACCCGGCTATGACTTACTTTTCCAGATCGAGACAGCTACACCAGAGCCGTGTGCACAGGCCGCCAGAAATGGACGGGATCCGCCGCACCCTGGACCAGGAGGACTGGATGCAGCAAAAACTGGACACGACGCTTAGTTACAAGTTACCTAGTGAATAGAATTAGATTACACACAAAACACACGCACACACACTCCCAGAGGGCAGCCCTGTGCCAGGGGCACGTCTGCTGGAATTAGTTCAGCAGACAACAGTCACAAAGTAGGTTTGTAAACATCTGGCACACCTGTGACACTGCAAACGGGAGAACACACGATCACACACAGAACAAACAAACACAGCACACCAAACACAAACACAAACATAGCATAAAAGACAAACAAAAACAGAGTTGTAAATGTAGAAAAGCATGTAGAAATATAGAATAGCCAGATTGTTAAGTATAAATAGTAATGTAATAAAACAAAGTACTGTATAACATTAGGATCCAATTAGTTTATTGGTATTGGGTTATGTATAATAGCAAATAAAGAATTTAAAAAAAACTGATCAACTCATGGACCAGATACCTATTGATTCAACACCCTCGAAAATGTGGGATAACAAGATGGTTTTGCCTCGCACGACACTTTAGCAACTCTAAATCACCACTAATTTAACACCTTCGTCAACATCGGCATATCTTAATATATATGAGGTATGTCCACAAAGTAAGTTCCATTTTGTTATATAAACCAAACGTGAACAGATACAGAAAAAATATTTATTGTATAAAAATCTGCAACTGTTCAACTACTTTTCTACATAACTTCCGAAATTTTGTAGGCACTTTTCATAGCGTAGGACATGTTTTTGTATGCCTTCTTCATAGAAGGTTGCCGCCTGTGTATTCAACCGTGTAGCAAACATGTTCTTTCAGCTCATCATCGTTGAAGTGTTGACCACCAAGGACAGATTTTAGGTGAAGGAAGAGATGAAAGGAATCTTCTTCTTCCCTTCACGTAGCCGCCAGACCTCACAAGGCGAATGTGACCAAACAACTCTTAACGTTAATTTCACTGGGACGTGTTTGATCATCATCCGTACAGTCTCGCTCCTAGCGACTTTCTTCTTACACCTAAAACCTGTCAGCGATGATGAGGAGCTGAAAGAACATGTTACCACATGGTTGAATACACAGGCGGCAACCTTCTACGAAGAAGGCATACAAAGACTTCCGCCACGCTATGACAAATGCCTAAAAAGTTTCGGAAGCTATGTAGCAAAGTAGTTCAATAGTTGTATATTTTTGTACAATAAATATTTTTTATTTATCTAAACACGTTTGTTTTATATAACCAAACGGAACTTACTTTGATGACATACCTCGTATAAAAACGGAGGTGTTTGTGCCTATATTTCAATCTGCAGCCAAAATTACACATCGCCAATCGATAGTGTTTATATGTGGTAGTAGTTATCAGTTTCCCATTGTGCACTAAGGTGGTAGAAGGTTGATAACGATAAGGGGGTGGAAGATATGGGAGTGGAAAATTACCGACTTATATAAAATTTTACTTGTGGATGTCAATATTTTACTCTTCGGCAAAAACTACACAATGGATACGAACGGTCTCTCTGTGTTGTTTTTGTGCAGTACCTCGTTGTACACCATAGAAATTCCGTGTCGATAACTGTAAGAAGGTGGAAGATATAGCAGTTGAAGTTCGTCTGCTTATATAAAATCCGGACTGAATACCAGCGATGACTTTTGACCCTATAATAGCAAAGAGGTTATATACAGCGAAACGTGATGCACATCCTTCAGTTGTTTTTCTGCAACAAGCGTACAAATAAAGAAAAATAAGTGCATATTGCTGGTTGAAAAGTACAACTACCAAGAAAGATGCCAAAGCGTAAGAAAGAAATTTTGTGTTCTGGATCCGTTTCTAAAAGGCCTTTCGCCTTTTGGAAAGTAGGAGGCGAAGTACTGGCAGAGGTAGTTGTGAGGACGGATTGTGAGTCTTGTCGTGGTAGCTCAGTAGTAGAGTATATATATATATATATATATATATATATATATATATATATATATATATATACTAGCTTAATCCCCCCTGCTTCGAATGCGTAGACTGCATGATCTGAAACTCCCTGGGAGTGCCAAAATCGGGACTCAAACCTGGGACCTTTGCATTTCGTGGGCAAGTGCTCTACTATTGAGCTACCCTATATATATATGTCCGTGTGTTTGTGTGTACATCTTGCACATAAATCTACAATTTTATTCCATTCTTTATGAAATTTTGCACACTTGACCCTCAAACCAAGAGGACGGTGCCGAAGGTATATGGATCACGTACTACACATAGGTCAGCAGATATGACGTCATAAACCATGAAATGGCCACAAACTTCTGTATCACGCGACAATGTTGCAAGTTTCTTCCCAAACAACCAATCGATTTCAACCAAATTTGGTACACATATTTCTTACCGTGAGGTAACAATTACTGTATGGGAAAGAACCACATACGACACGTGGTTCAGGAGATATAAACAATTGGAGTTGTTAGAAACTTTCACATAATGAGTCGAGGCTTTATGTATACACCAGTTGAAAATGAGCGACTTGCAACAAAATTTAAACATAATTTCAAACCTTCATTATACTTTGTCTCGCTGTTAGGCACAGCAAAATGATGAAAGGAAAAAAACGTTTCTCACTTACTACTTTTACGTTCTTCATGGAGTATAACTATGGCATTCGGCATGACGTTCCAATTTATAATTTCTACGCTACCAATTTCACTCTCAGGAAATTTTACAGAAATATAAACACATATCTCAGTATGACCAGTATTTCATGAAATATGAGGACGTAAACAGTAACGTTCATGGAAAACCGTCCCATCACGCATCAGGTTTTAATCCATTACTTCTGTACTACTAACTGTATTAGCAACAGGTTTTACAGACTTACAGCACTTATACAAACGTATATATATCTTCAGAATTATACAATTTTCCAACTGTACAAGATCGTTAGTTTAATACTTTATTTCGACGACCGGTTGCAATGGTCTCTGCCATCATTTTCTGGTCTAAATATTTTTTACAAATCCGTCATCCTGTGATGTCAACAGTTGTATAAAATAATGTAAAGTGCATACATGCGCTGTTTCATTGTAGTAAAAGTTTCAGTATAAGGGACAGTAGGATCCTCACATATACTAACATATAAACTTTTACTACAATTACATAGTACATTTATGTACTTAAAATTATTTTATACAACAACTGTTGACATCACAAGATGACGGTTTTGTAAAAACTATTTAGACCAGAAAATAATGGCAGAGACCATCGAAACCGGCCGTTGAAATAAAATATTATACTAACGATCTCGGCTTTATCCTTTTTGGTACTTATTAACGTATAATTCAATAAATAGGACGTCACATTTACCATGATGGGTAAAAACCTGTCACATAAAGCATAGAGTTTTCATACGTGTATTATTTGCTACCCTAGGAACTTCCGTATTTCAGTCAGCTGAAGAAAATTCCTAAAAGCTGTTCGTGCTGTTGACAACTTTGAAATGTGAAGCGCACACGGCGGCAGGTGAAAGCAATAGACTTCCATGGAACTAAAAGGAAAGGAAGAGAATGAATCACTGTACAGGCAACGAGTTGCCATTATTTCCGACAGATCTACCTTTTAAACTCAAAGATACTGCAGTATCCAGCGAGACTTCCAATGTCTATTACGAGTAACAAATCACAGGGCACTCTATTAATACTGCTGACTGGATCTGATATCTCCATGGTTCTCAGAAGGACAATTTAATGACGGTTGCTCAGGAGTGGACTCACCAAAGAAATTATTCATATTAGTTCCTGCACGACTAAAAAGAAATATTGTTTATAATCAAGTTTAAAGTAAATAAATCTATGACTGTGTTTGTGTTTTGATTACTACCTTCAGTCCGTTTTAAGTACTGCCCTGTTTTGTTCTTGACAAACTGGCCTTTGTGGTGTTACATTTATATGATTCAGTTTCTTCGACTTGTCTCAGCTTCCTTTCGAAAAACTTGAATTATTATTTTTATTTACCTCCTTTCTTAAGTGGAATATCCCGTGTCAGATTTCATTATTTCTAATTTTCCCGTAATAATGTCTGTCCGTGTGCACTGTTGTCGATCGTGTTCCCCTCCCTAGCAGCTCCATCTGTGTAGCGGGCGCAGCAACGCCTCGAGGTGCGGCAACCCGCGACACAGGAGGGGTCCCAGTTGCGGGCCGTGATAGGGTGGAGTTGTGGCTGCCGCCGTGCTTTTGTGGTCCCCCTGATAACTGCTGAGTTACTCGCGCCCTCCAGAATCAGGAAGCGCTCCCAGCCGCCGCTATCTGTCCGCGCCCTTTGTTCGCGCCGCATCTAATTTTCGCGCTTTGGTCGCCATTCAGGATTTTGTGTATACATGCGAAGGTCAGCTGTGTCCCATTCTGCGACAACTGACGCAGAAACTGACCTGGATAGAACAAACAGCGTCGGAACACAATAAGAGCATGACTTATTTTACACGCTATTCATACGTTGCCTTTGCAGGCGATGGCGCTAACGTACGCTTCTGGGTGGCGGATTCTGATTCTGGTTGCGGAATTAATTCTCACCTGCAGTATTTCCCTGGCAAAGGAAATCTAGGTGTAGTGTACACTCACTGACGGGACATACGTGCAAAGCTTTCCGCAATATGACACGACTCAAGAGACATACATAAGTAAAATGAGTGCCCAGCGTTGCAAAAATATTTTCAAATGCTTGTAAATCTATGGGACTCAACTGCCTGGTTATTAGTCCCTAGCTTACAAACTACTAAAAAACCAAGTTAAACTAAACTAAGTACAACACAAACACCTATGCCAGAAGGGGGACACGAACCCCCGACGGCGAACGGCCGCGCGCAACGAAGCACGGCGGCTTACTGCGCTCGAGTATTCTACCGCGGCACCCCAGCGTTGTCCGAGGTTTTCCTTTTTATTTCAGTCTTCGTTCAAATATGCAAATGTTTGTTAATCTAAAGGACTTAACTGCTTGCCGGCCTCGACGGTCGAGCGGTCTGCGGCGTGCCAATCACGTTCTGCACGGCCACCACGGTCGGGTGTTCGAATCACCCTTCGGGCATGGATATTTGTGCCGTCTTTAGTATTAGCTAGTACATAAGTAGTTTGTAAGTTTAGGGACTGATGACTCTGCAGTTAAGTCCCATAAGCTTTTCAAACATTTGACCTTTTTTTGTGTATAGGTGTCCAATGACACTACGACTTCAGGCGTCAGCAGCTTCACATAGATTTTGTATTATAGCTGCAATCTATTGAAAACAGTACATTAATACTGTCCCCCTACCTGTCTACAAAACATAATAAATCCATTTTTACGTGGTCGGAGAACCTGATGATATATTTATGTGTCGAAACTGATAGCAATAAAATTTCATACTTAACGTCTGAAGGCACTCCATTCGTTTTTATCCTTCTATCTGGTCATTATCTTTGTCTCTTTTCGTCTTCTGTTTCCCCTCTCTCGGCCGATCTCTCTCTCCCCATCCTTTCCACTCTCTTCCTCTCTCTGTCCATCTCCTTTGCCTCTCCATCTTAACCTCCTCCTCCACCTACTCCTCCCCTTCTAATCACCCCTCCACCTCAGCCATCCCCACACCTTTTTCACTCTTCTCGTCTCCCTTCTCCGTCTTCTCTAGGAGCTGTTAGTGCCAACTGATAACGTTCCCGTGGTCGTGACTGTCGGAGTAGTCAACGTTATCAGTTGGCACTAACAGCTCCTAGAATCCCGTCAGTAGTTAAGTAGCCGGTCTGATGAAGAGTTTGCATCGTTTCAATGGAGAGTGTTCTCCAGACTTCCTAGCGTTGCATCTTTTCGTCGGATGTTTGAAAACCTATTGAACCATGGTCATGTCTCTAGACTTACAAACTTTTTTAAACTAACCTAAACTAAGGACACAAACATGCCCCAGGGAGGACTCGAACTTCCGACAGCGACCAATGCGCGCTGCGCACCGAGGAGCCTTAGAGCGCTCGGCCACTGTACCGCGGCGTCGTCGGAAGTGTCACTTCAGTTTGATGCAGCAATCCGCAATATGTCTCAAGACTTGTTTCCTCATTGAAACTTATAAATTATTGCGAACTGTCATCCGATCTGGAATGCCTGTAATGCTCCATCACCGGAAGATAAGTTTCATTTGTTTGTAATAAATTGTTACAAGATACTGAAGTTTTTCTGTTAAAGCGTCCCTTACTTGCCTTACAAGTAACAGCCCAACGACATTTTCCTTCCCGTGTATGGGAAAAATTTCGTATCGATTAGAGGGTGTCTGACTTAATTGCAAGGTACTCTCTGCCATACATCATACAATGACTTGCAGAGTACAAGTTCTTCTGAAGGAAAACATACACAAATACGGCTAATTTGATTGTTATTGATCAAACATTCGATATTGTTCTGGAATGTTTCATAATGATCTGTGATGTTCATGAACATTCTGGAAACTTCCCCTTATGTTCCTGACTATTCGCGAACTGATCAAGAGTCGGACTGCAGAACATTTGGGAGCATTCTGAAATGTTGTGAATTGATCTTGAATACTCTCGAATGTTCTAGAACTTTCTAGATGACGATTTGTCCCAATCATTATATCTTCAAAACGACGCACTTCAGGTAAAAACACGATGGATGGGGGACACAAGGCTACCATACCATTACTCCGTACCGGATCTCGCTTCTGAATTTCAGCAGCAAGCACACTGTACTCATACTTTCATAACGTATATTTATGCAGACAGCGAGTGATCTGTTCACTGTAGAAACACGGCGTGCTCCAACTCTTACGCGACTCGGCGAAATGTTTCTAGGTTAAAAGTTTCAAATTCACATACAACGTAAGCCTCTATAGTGTCTCTCAGTATGACAAAATCCTGTTCTTTATTGTAATTTGAGGAAAAGTTACATAATTATTTCTCTTTTGAAACCATTTAAATTTTCCATTTTCCAAACCAACTTATCCCTTCTAATGTCAAAAACTATTTATCTTACTGCGCACAATGTCTCACTTTCTCCGTTCATTGCCGAAATATCTCGCTCGATAACAAATGCTTTTAAAGGAATCGTATTACATTGCGTTTTTTGCACACAAGTTTCTTAAAAAAGAGGTAAATCAATCATCAATCCGAAGAGTGGTTTGAACACCACAGTGCTTTACTAGGCATGGTCCTGCTTAGAGGATGTATGCCGTTGCCTTCCTCCGACCTTCAAACTGACTTACCCAGCCAGTTGTAGGGGAGCATATAGTTTAACGCGGGTGCCGAACCACGGTGTTACTTGATATTCTTCACTTCAGCAATACCACCAGAGTTGAAAGAAGTGGAAAGTGACAAAAATCCTGGGACCTGACGTGGATCGAACCCGCGACTTTAGATGCATAGTCTGACACTCTACCACTGTGCTAGCGAGCCACACACAAGTTTCTTATAACTGCGTTTTTATCCAACTACCAGTATTTAACGTGTAACAAGTATGACTTTTAAATGATTTATCTACTACAAATATAAAATTAAAATTCTGAAATATACTTGATTGCTCTCATTGGTATCTCTGAGAACGTAAAAAATATCTTGTGTTAATTATATGGCCAGTGTTACGTTGGAGATTGAAAAAAGATAAATTTTCTCGTCCGAAGAAGTTTCTTTATCACTAACTATATCGGAACACATGAAGTAGCATCTAGCTGCGGTAGTCAGTCGGCCCTCGGCGGCCGTGGCGAGAGGAAGTACGCTGTTTACGTCTCCGCGGCCAGCGGCTCGGGGCTGTTGGTGAGTTACACGCCGCAGTGCGCGCATAGTTGTTTACCTCCGATCGTATCGTAGAAATGGCAACTCCGATGCGCTTGCGAAAAGACACATTGAAGTTTAGTTTTGCGAATAAGTTTGCACGACCGAAGTCTTTTGAAGTTGAAGATTTTTTTGAGGAAGCATTGAAGTTAACTACCGATGACGTAATTGGCTATCACCTCTCGATCAGCAGTAGTACCGTCTATTTGAAGTTACGGAATCCCGAAAAATGTGAGCAAATTGTACGTTTATATGCGGACAACTTGAAATTTAAACATTCTGACGGGAATATTGGTGACGTGAAAGTGACTCATGCAGGACTTGGCACTAAGACGTTACGCATTTTCGAGCTGCCGTTTGAAATAACGGACGAGGACATTGAAGCTGTCTTGAAACCTTACGGCACTGTAATCAGCCATGTTGCTGAAAAATGGTCCTCGGTACACAAATTTCGAGTATTAAACGGAGTGAGGCAGATTAAACTTGAAATGGTCAAACATGTACCGTCTTACATTACGGTTTGTGGATACAGGGCCATTGTTATTTACGATGGGCAACCGCGTACTTGCTCCGGGTGTGGGGCCACTGGACATTTGCGAGCTCAGTGTGTGCAACGCCGAGTGACACAAGTGCCGACAGGTGAGGCCGCTGCCCCACCCAGCATGACACACCTACCGATCACATACGCCGCGGCAACTCGCAGCGCACCTACAGCGATGGACGTCACAATAGATGATGTGGTCAGTCACATCGATGAGGAAATACGGTTGGAACAGACTACCATCAATGTACCGACAGCGAACACCGTCCCTGAACCACCTGGTAAAACGCAAAAGAGCAGTAGCACAGACTCGACACAGAACAGCCTGGAGGTCGGGGACATGGCGGCAGCTGACGACACCACAGAAAAAGCCGGCGCGGAGACCAAGAAACGACGGATCGCCCGTCAAGGAGCGGACAACAGCGCATCTGTGTTGCGAGACAGAGCCAAGCAGGTACGGCAAAAACTTGAGGATGGGACACTGGAATCACAAGATGCCATCCACCAAACTCAGAAGAAAACACGGACGTCACAAGAGGCGGCCTGTGGGGCCAAAAACTCGCAGAAAACGGCAAACACCTCTGTGCCTCCCAAGCGTCCAGGAGACTCGAACGGCCAAACACAGAAGGGGACAAAGGGACCTCGTACAGCCAACCCCTCGCAAACCGGAGGAGGAGCTGAAGACCGCAATACTGAAGACCATGAGATGGCAGAAACTTCAGCTGGTCTACCGACAAGAGACCTACAACAACGACTACCGCGAGGCTCTGCAACGCATGCGGGCAATGCGACGGTTCCCATATTGGTGGACGGCGACCCCCCAAAGGCTCTCAGTGCTACTGCATCGATTGCAGGAGCTCCACACAGCGATGGTGGTAACAGGATGGACGTGACGGCATCAACCCCCGACAACATACCCTGGCATGAAGACGTAGAGGATGGCGATTCGTCAGCAGTACCTCATGGTCCTTTGAAGGTAGCCAGGAATGATGAAGAAATGGAAGACAGCTTTTATTAAACGGCACTAAAGCATCGCTAATTGACAAGTATGACGACTGACATCAAGCTTCAATCATATAGTATAGCCACTATCAACATTAACAGAATAACTAGTCCGACGAAAGTTGAATGCTTTCGGGATTTCCTTTATGCATTTGATATAGACATCGCCATGTTGCAGGAAGTGTGCACGGACAGGGTAGAACATATTGCGGGGTATAGTGCCGTTCTAAACAGAGGAACCGAAAGCGGCACCGCCATCTTACTCAAGGACGGAATTGTACCGCGGAACGTGAAACAATTAGTGAGCGGACGAGGAATCTCAGTCGAAATCGACGCATCCCAACTTATCAATATTTACGCGCCATCGGGTACGCACGCCAGACAGGAAAGAATGACGTTCTTTAGTGAACACATCATCGAGTTAATTAATCCCGCGAACGAGAACACCATCCTTGCTGGTGATTTCAATTGTGTTCTTACCGCCGCCGACCAAACGCCTAACCCCAACATATGTCCGCAACTGAGAGACTTAGTGCAGGGTCTGCACCTCGCTGATATCTGGCTCAGTCAACCACGAGGGAATCCAGGGTTTACGTTTATAACCAGCCATTCTAGGAGCCGCATCGATAGAATATACGCATCTAGTAGTTTGAAGCGGTGTATACTAAGTGCTGAAACTTGTCCGATCAGCTTCTCCAACCACCTAGCAGTTATAGCTCACATTAACTTGCCCAGGCAGAAGACCTTTCGAGGCAGGGGCGTGTGGAAATTCAATACGGCACATTTAAACGATGGCGTTTTAGAGGAAGAGCTGCGGAGGGTCTGGGAAAAGTGCTTGAGAAACACACACCGCTATCGCACTAAGCTCGAATGGTGGGTAACCTGTGCAAAACCGAAAATACGATCCTTTCTGAAAAGCTATGCCTTTGAAAAGAAACAGTGGGAACGACGTACGATGGAATTCTACTTCCAGTGTCTACGAGAATTGCACGCAGATGCCACCAATGCGCAACTCAATATCGTGAGGGTAAACAGAATCAAGGCCAAAATAACCGCCTTAAAACGCCAGCAACTAGAGGGTATTAAGGTAAGATCGAGAGACACTAGCGTCGTCGCCGAAGAAAGAGCTGCACTTTTCCATCTTCTGTCAGAATACAAAAGAGGGCGAAGTCATCATATTAGCTCCCTTCGTAGGGATGATGGGGGACTGATTACCGACCACAAGGATATCATGGCGTTTATCCATGCCTATTTCACGAACCTGTACGCTGAAGGCGAGGCCGCCCATGATGATGTGTGTGCGGAATTTTTAACTTGCATTACAACGACTGTAACGGAAGAAGAAAATTCTGACCTTGAAGCACCATTTACTGAAGAAGAATTGTATAGCGCGCTGAAGGGAAGCCCTAGGAACAAATCCCCTGGAGCTGACGGACTGCCAGTGGAGTTTTATTTACGATATTGGAATTTGCTAGGCAGCACACTGACTGTAGTCCTGAATGAAATACGTACCACAGCCACGGTTCCCAGCGAATTCTTAGAGGGGATAATAGTATTGGTTCCCAAAGTGGGAGGCACTAATAATTTGCAAAATATGCGACCCCTATCGTTGTTGAACGTCGATTACAAGCTAGTCGCCAGGGTGTTGCTCCAACGGTTGAACAACGTTGCTGCTCGCCTCCTCGGCCCCTATCAGACATGCGCCGTCCCTAGGAGGACGATACACCAGGCGATCGAGGAATACCGGGACATGACGGCTGTCACTTCGGCGTCCAAGTGCAGAGCGGCTATCATGTCGCTTGATATGGACAAAGCTTTTGACAGGGTCCGCCACAAGTACCTGCTAACTGTGATGTCGAAAATGGGCATGGGGCCTTCTTTTGTCGACCTTATTCGGAGACTATACACTGGTGCAACTTCAAGAATTCTCGTCAATGGACACTGCACTCCATACGTACCTATCCTATCGTCGGTAAGACAAGGGTGCCCCCTGTCAATGATGCTCTTCTCGATATCCATCGAGCCTCTTCTACGAACACTCTTCGGGACGCTTCCGGGGATCAAAATTGGTGGCCATAAATATGTATGCAAAGGTTATGCCGACGACCTGGCTGTATATATATCTGATCCGTCTGACCTCCCGAAGATACAAAATGTGCTTCAAACATATAGCAGCTGCTCTGGAGCGCTAATCAATTTACGTAAATCTCGGATTCTGCACTTAGGCCGAGGCATAACGATCGGAGGAACTGGTCCCGTCGAAGAAGCAGACGCCATCAAACTTCTCGGAATCCATTACAGCAAATGTCCTCTCCAGACAGCGGCCCGAAATTGGCAAACGAAGCTCAACAGCATCCGTGCGATATTAAGGGTGAATGCTACTCGCTCCTTAGACGTGATTCAGAAAACCACTCTGATAAATTTAGTGATACTGCCTAAAGTTTATTACCTAGCGAGTATTTTTCCTTTGCCCGAAACTATAGGACAACGCATTGAATCCGCTCTTGCGTGGTTTCTATGGAGAGGGAGCGTCCTTCGGGTTGATTACCTCACCGCAACCCTACCTGAAACGAAAGGAGGCCTCGGACTGACTAATGTCAGAGCGAAATGCAAAGCACTCCTAATATCCAGGATGGCTAAAGCCCTGGCAGCAGGAGACGGAAATTTGACGGCATACATCGTAAACGCAGTTACTCCTTTAGATGGCAGGGTGCCAGTCAAAGTCGACCACATTGACTACAAGCTGCGACATATTAAAATGTACATCTTAGAGAACAGCTACATATCCCATAGGGTGAAGCACTACACGACCAAGGAAGTCTACCGCGTATTCACGGAAGATACGGCAGTCAGCAAGGTCGAGAAGAATACGCCCGCAATCACCTGGAGCAGAGTGTGGAAAAACATTCACATTCCAACTTCCACGTCACACGTCAGGGCCTCGTGGTACTGCGCTGTACATAACATAATTTGCACAAATGAGCGCCTATTCAGGATTGGCATGTCAAATACCAACACATGCATGCATTGTCAGCAGACGGACACTGTACTTCACCGATTCACCTGCGGCGCCGCCAACGAGATATGGCAATGGACACGACACAAGCTCGCAGTTATGAACCGAACTTCAGAAAACAACATCACTCTGCAGGAACTGCTCGCTCCGACAAGGTGGCCTTACCCAAATCAAAAACGTATGTCCACTTATTGGCTAATGGGAAAGTTTATTGACTACTGCCTGCACAACGAGAGCAAGTCTCTCCTGGAATTTCAGAACCACGTCTTACATGAGTACCGCATCAGATCTCAGCGTGGGAAATGGAAATCAAAGATGGGTGGTTATTTACCAGCCGTCCTCCACATAACATGACACTAATAAAGAGCATCGATTATATTTCGATTCATAACAAAAAAGAGATAAAAACGAAACTAAAGAAAAGATTATCGCACAATCAGAAGGACATGTAGAAACCCCGATGCTATACGATAGATATAAAGGAACAGAACACTTTATTATTGCAGAAGGACTGCACTTCATCTCTATAGAGGAACATTTATTATTTTACTTATAGTGAAGGCATACTCACTACTCCCATACCCTCAAGATTTGTATTAGCACCTGTAGAATGAGTACTTCGTTTTAGTTCATGGCAACGGGACGCCAGTCTTATGTTCTGTTCCATGGGGTGTAGTAAGAGTCTTAGTACTAATGTATCAATACATTAAAAACCAGATCTGGAGGACTATGATCTCCTGGTACCACCAATTTGTACCGCGGAGCATGTGGTGGAGCGCTTTGGGTTACGAGACGCCGAAACGGATGACAATAATCGACTAATCGACGACAAGACAATCAAATTGATTGTGGAACATAATGGAAAGCAATTCACGAGAAGACGAACTCAGAGCCGACTCCACTGTGATTGCTCCTACGGAGCGATAGCAACGTCCTAAACAATAATAATAATAAAACAAAATTTAAAAAAAAAAAAAAAAAAAAAAAAGTAGTCGGTAAACACAATGTGGGGATAGTAAAATGATCGGAATTATAGTACCGGAATGGCACAAATTTTGAACTTGATGTAACTCAATGCCCAAATGCTACTAAATTCTTTTATCAAAATGGAAAAATTCCCGATGTTCTGCAAAATTACTTACTTAGTTATTAAGCGACTTTCGGTTTCTTAGGCCATCATCAAGTAACAACTGAATGTCACTAGCATTCGTTCATAGATGTGCCACTTACAAATCTTAGCGACATTCAGTTGATATCTGATGATGACCTAAGAATCCGAAAGCTGTCAGTGAGTCAGTAACTTTAGAAATTTCTCCTTTTTGATAATATTATCATGTTCTGTGAAGCACCGACGGATAATTCAATTAAATGTCAAATTATTTTATGAGTCATAATGTTGTACAATAGCACCATATATATGATATAAGTTAAACATCAACTATGTTTAAAAACGTTGTTTTCCAGTAACCACTGTTGGAAACAATACAGTGGCATCTACAAGTCCTGTATCAGCATTCCACTTTTGATGGTCATCAATATTAAGGTTAAGTGAAGTACATACAAAAACCCAACGACGACATAAAAGTATTCAAGGCACAGAAGGAAACAGTTTTTTTCCCATACGCAGGTTATACCATGTAAAAAGAAGCAGTTGTATGTGGGATTTAACCGAGGAAGGAGAGTACAACTACTCACATGATACTCTATACAAAACGGTCTTTTAAATAAAGATAGAAAGGGTGTAAGACTTCAGATACAGTCAACTGACAAAGGCAGCCTTGTCTTTATTTGATACAAGTTTTTCCACTTCAAATGTATTTAATCTCATTTTTCCGTAAGCAGTATAAAGTCTTTGTGACAAGAAGCGACACAATAAAAAGAGTATAAAATAGTTGTCTTTTCTTATAAGTCTTAGACAGAAAAACCACATGAGAGCAGAGCATACACATTAGATATACAGAAGTAAGTAACAGTTGAAGCCATGCATTAAAAACATTTTGTTCGCATGTGAGGTCTACAACCAGTATACATCCGTAATCAATACAAATCGGATATTCCACCAGCATAATGCAGCTTTGAATTCATAATTTGAATGGTATGTGAACTCATATCTCCTGCCTCACAAAGGCATACAGCTATCATTTCGATGTACTTAATATTATTGGTTGCATAAAAACTTCAAAATAGTAGCACAGTAAATTATTAGTTAATATTTGTCGGTCTTCAGAAGGCCAAGTGTGAACTCGTGGCTCAGGATTAGTTCAGAGGTACTGCTGTCCCGCTACCAGCAGCGTTCCGTTGGAAAATATTCGCTATTTGTGTAGGCTAATGGCGTGTCAGTGCAATGTTTGCGTATCACACATCAAATTACAAACGAGTGTGACTGCAATCTCCATTCTCACTGACTAATTGGGGCAACGCTTGCTGCCACAGCCCACACGGAAAGCAGACTCGACAGTGGACACGTTAGCTATTTGGGAAAGATGGCACAATCTAGTTCAACCTGGTATAAGTTATTCTGACAACAATTGTGTCACAGGTAAAGTGGGACAAAAGGCATTTTAAATTACAAAATTGTATCGGTTCTATCATCCATCAAAATAATTTATTTTTAAAAGCCTGCTTTGATGTTTTAAAACTGTTAGAATAAATTATATACTGAAGACAGAGTTTTGTACACAGAGAATATCTCCAGATAAAAGCCTCATATAATTTGCCGGAAAAGATGCAAGAGACGAGAACAGTTTCTCTAATTACCTGGGATTTCCAAAATATTTGAATGAAGAATCCTGATAAATATGCGGTTTTGAGCTCTCGAGAAAGGAAGTGTCGAGATATCAACCTGCAACAGCAAGTATCACTCACTTTGGGGATCAATACAGCCTCTTTATTTTGTATCAGACGATACGAATCAAAAACCAGGAAGTGGTACACTACATTTAATGCGCTCTGTTGTAGATTATTTTTCACTGACTTGTCATATCTTGAACATTTTTTGCAAATTGATATAGTATTCATCTTTACATTCCAACACGACAGTTTGATTTCAAAATTGCAGTGATGATTCTTCGACGAAATTCCTTGTAGTCGAGTTTACCATCCTCTTCCCTGTAGAGTTGCCATGCATTATTCACAGCTAAATAGACGAAATGTGCAATAATGCGGGAATAGCATTTCTTTCACATGATAAATGCTCTATATAGTGGAATATTTTGGTCACCTCTATACCTCTATCAGCTCAACCCGTAAGCGTACTGTAGTGGTAAATGAGTCTCGATTGTTGAACTTTTATCTAGCTTTTCTGCTGACATGAATATTACATTTATTGATGAGAGGAATTTATAGTTGCTATTGTCACCACACTGCTATGATTCCATAAAGCCACTAATACGTTGGCTGAACTGTCAGATCTGAAATTAAGTGGCCCTCTAGATTTATTTTTCAGTGCCTTTCCTTTCTGTAGATACTTATTGTATTTGTGCCCTGAATATTTCTTACATGAACGTCACTCAGTAAATAAATTATCAAAATACATTCTATATGGCGACTCATCCGAGTTTCTGAACGCACTAAGGCACTTTGCTGTGAAGTGCGCATTTGCTCCCCGTCGGAGATTCGAGTCTTCCCCCGGGCATGGGCGTGTGTGTGTGTGTGTGTGTGTGTGTTTGTGTGTGTGTGTTGTTCTTTTAAATTCAAACAGCTCGTTAAGATACGTAATGAGTACTCCATAACAAAAATCATTGTGAGCGTATTTATGACAATACTAGGTCAGATATCCGTAACTTGGCTTCCTCAGCAGAATTTATATCCATATTGATAGATTTGCCTCGTATAAACTGTTTTGCCTAATATCTTCCAAAATAAGGAGCCACTCTTTCGTCAACAGGGTGATTCAGCAAGGGAACAGAAGGTTCTCTGCATTTTTAATTTATCATGTTCGCTGGAGAAAGAAACTTAGAAAAACTATCGGTACCAATAAGTTGTAAAATCCTAATTAATTATGAATACCCCAAGAGCATATTAACTATATCTTAGTGCCCACACTAGTGTGCTTTTATTGCAAAAATATTCTATTGTCTTGGTAATTATGTTGCAGAAAAAGAAGAATCAAAGAAAACATTGTTTGAATTCGGAGTAATACAGCTAAAGTTCTTCCATAAGAATGTGCTACAACGGTCACTGAGGTTACATTCACCATGAAAATACCAGTAGTATCACATACTATAATAATCTGATGTTGTGAATTTACTATAATAATCTCATGTTCTGAGAGAACGCTTGTACAATTGTAAGCTTACCACCCTCCGCTTTCCTATCAGTTGCCACCCTGATCCGGGTATAAAAAGATATTAAAGCAGATTTTAGTGCCTTGATTTTAAATAAATGACGCGCAACGGAATTCGCCTTACGGAAACTATGGCAACTAATTGGAAAGCGGTGGCAGTTGCTTACCTCAAGGGATATGTCTAATATGATTTCCTATCTGAATATTGCGCATACAAGCAAGAAATATTATGGGGCATTTCAGTTAAAACATTTAGAATACAATAAATTTTTCGTGGAGGATTAAAAAAGGGACCAATAGCTTACACACTCTTTGTCTACTGGCTTGATTCCACAATCGTAGTGCCATGATGTACTACTCTCGTGCCACAAAGAAAATCCCCACAAAATAATTGATCACACAAAAATCTTAGGTCACGGATACCTACTTCTCACTAGCTGACTGTTGCAGTTACTTTAAATCCGATTAAAAGAGTTTTACGTCCACTTCTCTTTGTGTATCTTGCCCCACCATGTCAATGCGCCAAAACAAATATGAAGGTTGGGTGTTGGCTTCATGGAGTATTTGTCGATGCGCAAGGCGAGGTGCACAGTCGCTCCATTATCTTGCTTCGGGACCATTCGTGCGTAACCACCAGAGTTCGAGCAGCCAGGAGCTGGCGTCTCCACAAGTTTCTACATCAGTGTTTAGAGTGGCGTTTCCCCTCGCCCCTCCGTGCCGCGGGAGCGTCCATATGCTGACTCCAGGGGGTTCAGAAGAGGATGTGAACCTCAGCCGCGCATGCGCATTGTAACGCTGCGGCCACTGCCGCCTATACTGGGCGGCCGCGCTACAACTCGTATATGTCTCCGCGACGTAAACCGTTTCTCATGCGATAAAAATACTTTGAATGTGCATATAAAATGATCTGATAGAAGAACGAAACGAAGAATGATAGTTTAAAAACTCTTTTTGTTTTATTTTTTAATTTATTTATTTTGCACGACGGGCTTTTCCCAGGATTCACTGAACCAGTGAGCACTTAGGAAGCGCCGCCACTGGTCTGAAGACTTCTCTCTGTTGGGAATGACACGCTGTTTTCTGATAGCTAGAAACGACAGAATCCGCAGTTGATCTGATATTCCATGTACTCGCACCTCCCGAGCGAGGTGGCGCAGTGATAAGACACTGGACTCGCATTCGGAAGGACGGTGGTTCAAATCCACCACCGGCCATCCTGATTTAGATTTTCCGTGATTTCCCTAAATCACTCCAGGCAAATGCCGGGATGGCTCCTTTCAAAAGGGCACGGCTGGTTTTCTTCCACATCCTTACCCAAAACTCCGAGCGTTAGCTCCGTCTCTAATGACCAAGCTGTCGATGGGACGTTAAACCCTAAGCTTCCTTCCTTTTTGCTCGCACCTTGTTCATCAGGCGACGCTGCTGAACAGTTTCAAACGTCTTTCGGAAGAAACACGGCGTGTACCTGGGAATCTGTATCAACTTTCTTCTGGATCTTGAGGATGAACAGCGCGAGTTGTGTTTCACATGATCGTTGCTTTCCTAAACGATGTTGATTCCTACCTAGGATATTTCCAGTCTCCAGAAATGACATAAAATTCGGGCAATGATCCTTTCGTTAGTGGGGAGGGGCGGGCAAGTTTGAAGTCCTTACTCTTACGGGAATTAGTTTAATAACTACGAGTTTGAGTACTATGGACAGGACTAAGCTGGGAATTTGTATCTGACGGGAGGCGTCCTTGCAGGTGCGGTGATCACTGTGTCCCCAGTGGTGTAGGGGTCAGCGCAACTGCCTAGAAAGCAGGAGACCTGGGTTCGAATCCCGGCTGGGTACACATTTTCAGCTTTGCCCAATCGCAGTTGATGTCATATATTCTGTGAATATAAAATGTGTTCCCAGTATCTGCAACTGAACGATGTCCATAGTTTTGCACTCCTGGTCGACGACGCTTCTTGTAAGCGGGAATGAACTGCGCCCTCATCCAATCCTCGGGAACACTTCGTTCCTCTAGAGATCTTCGGTGCGCCGCTGCTAGAAAGGGGGCAAGTTCCTTCGCATACTCCGTGGGAAATGAAATTTGTATCCCGTCGTGCGTGTGTTGACTGATTTCAATTCCTTTTTTTTAACAGTCTGACGTTTATTTCAATATCCACCATTTTAACATTCGTACGATGGTTTAGAGGAGGTACTATACGGTGGTTCGATGAACCCTCTGCCAAGCACTTAAATGTCATTTGCAGAGTATCCCACGTAAATGTGTAGATTATCAGAGAATGTCTGGATATCTGATTTTGACCTATTTACCGATTTGCCGTACGACCAAAATTTCTTATGATTTTCTACCAAGCCAAGTCGGTACACACAGCGCCGGCTTTAGAGTGGCGCGACCCGGGTCCTGCAACATACGGTCGTGCATTATCCTGCTGCAACGTAGAATTTCGCAGGGATCGAATGAAGGGTAGAGCCACGGGTCGTAGCATATCTGAAATGTAACGGCCACTATTCAGAGTGCCGTCGATGCGAGCAATAGGTGACCGAGACGTGTAACCAATGGCACCCCATACCATCACGCAGGGTGATATGCCAGTATGACGAATACACGCTTCCTATGTGCGTACACCACGATGTTGCCAAACACGGATGCGACCATCATGATGTTGTAAACAAAACCTGGATTCATAAAAAAAAAAAAAAAAAAAAAAAAAAAAAAAAAAAAAAAAAAAAAACACGTTTCGCTATTCGTGCACCAATGTTTGTCGTTTCGTTCATCATCGCAGGCGCTCCTGTCTGTGATGCAGTGGCAAGGATAATTGCAGCTGCGGTCTCCGAGCTGATAGTCAACGCTGCTGCTAACGTCGTCGAACTGTTCGTGCAGATGGTTGTTGTCTTGCAAAAGTCCCCATCTGTTGACTCGGGGATCGAGTCGTGGCTGCAGGATCCGTTACAGCCATGCGGATAAGATGCCTGTCATCTCGACTGCTAGTGATACGAGGCTGTTGGGATCCAGCACAGCGTTCCGTATTGCCCTCCTGAACCCACCGATTCCATATTCTGCTAACAGTCATCGGATCGCGACCAACGCGAGCAGCAATGTCGTGATACGATAAACCGCAATCGCGATAGGCTACAGTCCGACCTTTAAGAAATCGGAAACGTGATGGTACGCATTTCTCCTCCTTACGCGAGGCATCACAACAACGTTTCACCAGGCAACGCCGGTCAACTACTGTTTGTGTATGAGATATCGGTTGGAAACTTTCCTCATGTCAGCACGCTGTAGGTGTAGCCACCGGCACCAACCTTGTGTGAATGCTCCGAAAAGCTAATCATTTGCGTATCACTGCATCTTCTTCCTGTCGGTGAAATTTCGCAACTGTAACAGATCATCTTCGTGGTGTAGAAATTTTGATGGCCAGGAGTGTATTATCAGCAGCGGACGACAGCAAGACCTATTGCTACGCCGCGCCGTCAAGGGACAGCCTTACGGTCGGTTCGCCTATCACTGTCAGGCAACTGTCGACTCACATGGACATCGCTAGTAAAAAGTCAAACGTTGCAGTCGTGCAGGTCACTGATGCTCCCACTAACTGCCTACCACCGAGGTAGCCGTTTTTGGGAGCCTAAAAACTCGAATATTACACCGAGCTTTTCTGTTGACCGTCGCAAAATGAAACCCAATACTCGTATACTGCAAGGTTACCTCTAAGACTTCGTAGAACAATTGTGTACTGTAGGCACGTCTCTGTGTTTAGCACGTAGGCAGTAGTGTCTATTTACAACAAGATGTAGTATAATGCCTGATGTTCATACGATTTTGTCTAACCCTCGTATGTTCACGACTCTTGCACTCATTAAGTGTTCAGAACCCATGTTCACCCGATATGTGTTTCTTGTTTTGGTACATGAAAATGTGTGGAAATTGGCACAGGTTCCGTCTGACTGGACGAAAGCGCTAATCACAGCAATTTTCAAACAAGGGAACAGCGAAGACTGTAACAGCTATTGAAGGAAATATTGTTGAAATGAGAGTGCGAGTATTAGTTGAATGAAAATCATTTTGGGCTTAGGCCTCTAAGTGGCTAGCACAACCAGATCTTTAGCTTACGGCAGATAATGGAGAAGTGCTATAAGTGAAACGGAATTGTATCATTGTTTTATAGATCTAGAAAAGGCTTTGACCGTGTTCCTAGGAGCAAGCTGTTGACAATTCCACATGATTATGGAATAGGAGGTGAACGTTTGTAGACTGTTAAAGGTCTTTACGTAGAGCGTCAGGCAGCAGTTAGGGTAGATGGCAAATTAAGTTCATAATTCCGGGTGGTTTCAGGGGTATGACAAGGCTGTAACCTACCACCAATGTTGTTCATACTATGCATGGATCGTATGTTGAAAACAGTAGATTGGCAGGGTGGGGTTAAAAAAGGTGAAAACAAAATAAGCAGTCTCGCATACGCAGATGACTTAGTTGTGACGGCAGATTCGATTGAAAGATTGCAGTCTAATATCTCAGAATCGAGCAGAAGTGTAAGGGTTGCGATATGAAGATCAGCATCTCCAAAACAAAAGTAATGTCTGTGGGAAAGAGATTTAAGTAGATTGAATGCAAAATAGAAGGAACAAATTTGGAGGAGGTAGACAGTTTCAAGTACCTAGGATGTATTTTCTCACAGATGGCAACATAGTGAAAGAACTGGAATCGAGGTGTAGCAAAGTTAATGCAGTGAGTGCTCAGCTAAGATCTACTCTCTCCTGCAAGAAAGAAGTACCTAGACTAAGTTAGTAGTGCACTGTTCTATCTTTCAAACAATTTTGTTGTATGGCAATGAAAGATGGATGGATACAGGATCCTTTTTTCATAATGTTGAGGTTACAGATATGAAAGTAGCAAGAATGATCGCAGGTACTAATATATGAGAACAATGGCAGAATTGTGTCCATAAATGGAAATGAACACCACAGATGAAGCAGTTAGAGCGAACAGACTGAGATGGTGGGGTCATGCTACACGCATGGGAAAAGCAAGGTTACCTAAGAGACTCATGAGCTCGGCAGCGGAGGGCAAGAGGAGTCGAGGTAGATCGAGAAGAAAGTACTTTGAAATGTGAAGAATGATTTTTAAGTAAAAGGCTTAACAAGAGATAAGGCATTAGCATTGGATAAGGGATCATGGAGGAATTATATAAGGGATATTATGCTCCAGACAATGCTGAAAGGCACAATCAGTCTCTAATGATGATAATGATGATGGTCCATTCTACCTTTGCCCAAATTTTGTTATCGTCATTTTGTTACTGTGGATAAGATTTTTTCACAACCTCAAAGATAAAGAACTGGATGACGTTTTCCGACTCGGTTAACTATCCAGGATATTGTTACTCACTCCCACAATTTTCTACATTCATTTAAAAAATAACTTGTATAAACACACCCACTTCTCCCACCCGAAGCAATTTCAAATTTTCCTTTGTATTTTGTTGTCTGCCATATGGCCGAGAAGCAGTCAAAATTTAGACTGACTGCCCATTCTTCTTATGAGTAAGGGGACGAAACTATATGGAGAAGAAAAACCAATTTACTACAGTACTACACCCTTGAGCGATAACACTTTTGCAATACTGTTTTGCTACTTAACTTTCTGGACAGAAAACCCCTCCATTTTAGCGCGTTAAGCCAAGCACTTAGCTGCAGCGTAGTGAAAGCTACACAAAAACCAGCTGGCTACAAACTGAATAAAGTTCCAAGTGGAAGCGCGGCCGTTACTGCCCCGGAAATCTCGGGATTATCCCTTCCTGGACCGGAAATGGCCCCTCGAATATTACTTAACGATTTATACATGGCGACGGCTCGGCGCTGCCGGAGAATGGAATCGCGCAGCAGGAAGTAATAAAAGTATCGCCGCGGGGCTACGACGGGGGCCGCCGGGCGCGCCGATATCCCTGCGGTGCCGTTCGGCGCGGGCATAAATCAGGAAATTAACGTTTTATATAATTAGAGAAAGGGTGGGGCCCGTTGCCGGGGCAACCGGTCCGGTCCGGCAACGCAATAACGCAGGTGGCCGGGGGCGGCCAGTTAGGCCGCGCGCGTGATGAATGGCGAGTTTCATCTAATACAAGGCCGGGCGCGGGCGGGCCTAATGAAGGCCGCTATGAAGATTGGTGGCACTGCGCGATCGCCCGCGGGCCATTCATCAGACGGCGCAACTTTTGGCGCGGCTACCGCCGGGTCCTCGCCTCCGTCAGCAGGCACAGAGTAACATATACAGAGAAGCAGCCTCCCCTAAACCACTGTCCTACACTCCCCTCGTAGTTCTGTAAGATGCTAGCAGGTGTCAGGCGGTTCCCCGGCTTAGTACCGGTAGACCACACTAGAGGCGCTTCTGAGGGTAGCGTAGAGGGGAGGCTGAGGGGAGAGCTCGTGCCGCCTGCCACAAGGCACAGAGTAACATATACAGAGGAGCAGCCCCCTCTAAACCACTGTCCTACGCTCCCCTCGTAGTTCCGTAAGATGCTAGCAGGTTTCAGGCGGTTCGCTGGCTTAGGGTGCCTCTCGCAAGTCAGAGGGTAGCGTGGAGTGGAGGCTGAGGGGAGAGCTCATGCCGCCTTCCACTAGGCCACGGCTGTGTCCGGCTTGCCGGCGTTTGAGGGGAGATGGTGGTGGGGGCAGCCACTACCTGCCGACTGCTCTGGCCGGTTTAAAGGGCTGCGCCATCATGGGACATCTTACAGAACTGCTGGAAATCCTCCCTCCCCGCACCCCGGAGCGTAGGACCGGGTCCTTACGGAGGTTTCCCGTCTGTATATATTTGTCTGTGCTGCAGCGCCATCATGGGACATCTTACGGAACCTTCCCTCCCCGCACCCCTGAGCGTAGGACCGGACCCTTATGGAGGTTTCCCTTCTGTATATATTTGTCTGTGCAGCAGGGCAGCTCCACACCACAGAGTAACTATACAGCAAAGAAGCCCCCCTATAGTCAGGCCGCCGAAAGAACGACCCTGACAGTTAGCGCACGTGGGCCGCAGAGGGTGGGGGGACACTCAACCACCAATCTGAGCTCTGGAATTCGTAAACGTTGCCGGGGTAATGGTGCCACGTTGCCACACTGCTATTCAAGGTCGCACATGGTGGCGTGCTTCAGTCGCTGCAAAGGATCTATCGCTTGTTCATCGTTTTTCTCGTTCTGTTACAAAAACAAAAGCCGAAAAATCATTTATGAAATTGATACAATTGCTGAAGAAAGAGGTCATAGAGTGATGCGCCTTCCAACATATAATTGCTATTTGAATGCAATAGAACTCGTGTGGGCTCAGGTGAAATAGTACGTTGCAGAAATAATAAAGGTTTTTATAATTACATAGGCTTCCGCAGACAAAGTCAGATGACATAAAAGTTTTCTGGTTGTTGTACCGCGTCATGATGTAAGGCTATTACTTAAATAACCGACGTTTCGGCCGACATTACAGTGGCCTTCATCTGGGTATACTGATGTGAGCTGGTTGTTACTACACTTTATATTACTTTCATTTAGACATTACGTGATAATTTTTAAAAATAAGTGATGTTATTGGTGAATTTTTGTCGGAAGAATGGAACTTTATTTTTGATAGGATGCTGAGGTGGAGGGAGTGGGGGTTAGCCGCTGCTTTTTGCAGAGAGAGACATGATTGGTGTTCATCGGCGAATGGGGTGAGGGCTTCCGTTTCTCTACTGCTGGCCGTGGGCCGCGCGGCGGGAGTTGCTTACTAGTAACGTCGGCCGAAACGTCGGTTATTTAAGTAATAGCCTTACAGCATGACGCGGTAAAACACCCAGAAAACTTTTATGTCAATAAACGTTTTTCATTAACAAAAGTAGAATTCTTAGTTCGTGAAACATTGAACAGTATTACTCCCACAAAATGGAACGATGTTGTCACACATACGTGGCACATCTTAGAAGAGGCATAGGAACGAGAAGGTACACTAGAAGAACGGGTAGAAGAATTAATAATAAGATTAGGGGACGATAGTAGTAGTAGCAGCGGTGCATTGCACATGATGCTGGCCACGGCTGATTTTTAATGTATAGTTTGTTTCGCAACCAAAGATCATTTACTGAAAAATTACGTTATTTTATTTCTACCTCTGTGACCAATAGACTAGCTGTCGAAACTGATCTGATAATATTACTCAGACACTATACTATGGAAGTCAACAGCGACCATAAACGAATGAGACAAAAACTCTTTTTATGTAAGAAGACAAACCATTTCACGGGAACAGGTGGTTTTACTACTTGTAAATTGGTTGTCCTTATTTGTTTACCCTCTCGGCAGACTGCCACAATACAGTGTCCGAGTAATAACAGCGAGTCTGTGGAAAATAGTTATAGAAGATGAAATATATAAACAAAATTCTTCAACTAGCGAACTTTGGCTAAAGACTAAATGATACATTATATTTAATGGAATACTGGAACATATGAAACTTCAACTCGACGTATATTTCTAAACCTTTTCTTTTTCACTAAAACAGAGTATTTTTCAATACTTCTTGATTGATTTCTTTCGTTCACGCTTTATTAGTACATAGCAACGGTCCCAAAATTTTCGGACGTGATATTCGTATGCCGGCGACCGACACGGCGTAACAACAAACAGTCGCGTAGCAGTATTGGCAACATAGCCGCTAGCTGTCAGAGTCGTTCTTTCGGCGGCTCGACTATAAACCACTGTGCTCTGCTCTCCTCGTAGTTCCGTACGATGCTAGCAGATGTCAGGCAGTTCCCCGGCTTAGTACCGGTAGACCACACTAGAGGCGCTTCTGAGGGTACCATTCGCACATCAGAGGCAGGGGGGTGTAAATTTGACTCGCGCACTTTGCTTCTGTGACGTCACCTGGCAGCAAGAGCCGAGCAGTTGCCGCAGTACCTTTATGAAACGTGCAACCAGGAAGTTTTGTTTTGCGCTCGCCCGTTTCGTGACCTGTTAAGTGTTCGGATAGAAAGTGGCTTTCTTGTATTAGGGAACAATTTTTCCATATATTCTTTCTGTAATTGTGAGTAAAAATACTTCGTGTTGTGCTGTTACGGAGTGCAATAATAGTGGACGCAAGACGGAAGGCACTTTGTACCATCGGTTTCCAAAAGATGACCTTCAGCGCATATGGATCTCTCGCTGTAAACGACAAGACAGAATTGTTCCGAACATTTTTGTGAAGTCGATTACAAAAGAGACTTGCAGAATGAATTGTTAGTTCTACCTACAAAGAAGCTGCTTAAAGCAAATGCTCTTCCATCGAAAAAAATATTGCATGAACTAGCGTCACGGTTATAGGCACAGTAAAATTTCGAAATTCGCACTCTAAGGGGGTGAAATCATGATATATAAAACAGAAGCACATTTTCTCTCTGTATGTCCCTTTAACCTTCTATAACTCGAGAACTACTGAACGTATCGCGATGAGGTTTCTTTTAAATTGTAGATCTCACAATGGTCTATAAAGGGTCCTCGGGAGCATATGTATAACTTTTACGAGTGAAGCATATGTACAATTTTTCTCTCCAAAGGCGCTGGCGCCGCATGGCTTCCGACTACATAAATAGTGATTGTGGGACATCTATAAAAGTTAGACATGTGCTCTCACGGACTTTATTTTAGATCTTTATGAACTCCACAATTTAAAAACAGACCTCATCGCGATACGTTCAGTGGTTCTCGAGTTAAAGACGTTTAAATATTACCCGTGACGAGTCGCGGGGCGGGACGGGTTAGCTACTTGATAATAATGAATGAAGCTTTTCTTTTTCACTTCTTTGTATGTTAGTATACAAATATATTAATCACAAGCGTGTGCCACCGCTAAAAATCAATGTTTCAATGTTTCATTCTTTCTTTCTTTTTAAACCAATACGTGATCTCTCTAAGTTGTAGGTTAAACTGGAAAGTAATTTGTTTGGAAAGCCAATTAATGCAAATGTTAAATCTAGGTGACAGCAGATTGTTCTATAGCATAACCTGATGTCTGTATTTGCACCTTATATCTAATGAACTGTCTGCTATAAAAACAACAAGGTACATAGGGAACAGCTGTAGTGTTAGATTACCGATAAAAACTGAGACAAGTACTTTTTTACATGTCAAGTACGGTACTTATATCGTATACACAGTTAAGTTACTAAAAATCGAACAGGATTAATGTACTAAGTTGAACTGAATGAAGAATCATGCACATGAGAGGTATTTAGATTTTTAATCATATATGTAAGTATGATACAGATGTACGTCGATTAATTGCTTTTAGGAACTTAACGAGTTGTGATTGTACTTCTTAAATGGTCAGATATTTGATCGAGTGTTGCACGCTGAACCACTTTAAGAGGTACTAGGGTAGAAAAGCGTTCTTGAAAAAGAGAAATTTGTTAACATCGAATATTGATTTAAGCCTAAGGAAGTCCTTTCTGAAGGCATTTGTATGGAGTGTTGCCTTGTATGGGAGTGTATGGGAGTGAGACATGGACGATAAACAGTGCGGACAGGAAGAGGATTGAGGCTTTTGAAATATGGTGCTACAGAAGAATGCTGAAGATTAGGTGGGTGGATCGCGTAACTAATGAGGAGGTACTGAACAGAATTGGGGAGAAAAGAAATTTCTGGCATATCTTGACTAAAAGAAGGGATAGATTGGTAGGACACATTCTTAGACATCAAGGAATTGTGAATTTAGCGTTGGAGGGAAGTGTGGGGGGTAAAAACCGCAGAGGAAGACCAAGAGATGGATACAGTAAGCAGATTCAGACAGATGTAGGTTGTCGTTCTGATGTGGAGATGAAGAGGCTTGCTCAGGATAGGGTATTGTGGAGAGCTGCATCAAACCAGTCTCCGGACTGAAGACCACAACAACAACAACATCTCTGTTAGAAAGTAATGTGCGAATGAAATGCCTATTTAAAGTTACATCAGTTATTAGAATTATTCATACGCAAATTCGAGTAAGTTGAATGAAAAAATTCTATGTAATATAGAAAGGAATGCAGACCAAAATGCGCTATACAGAAATTAGCGCGCAAGACGTACAGAGTAGTCCGCAAAAGCTAAACAGGACCTGACAGAAAATTGCGTGTATATAACAATACTCGTACCCTCTGCTTCTTTACAAGTTTTATGCAATCATCTTCTGCAAATAACTCGATCCAAAATCGCTCCACATTGTCAGAAAAGAGCCTTGCATTCTTAAATATCTTGTTTCTATGCAGACGTATTTCGGAAATTAGGAAACTTCATTTAAGATAACTTTTTAAACAGACTCTAATACTCACAAGGAAAGTACTTGGGCTCGAACAAACATATCTGTATGAACGTTTGGTTACAGTATCTCTACGTACACCTCAATGTGCTGGTGGGTGTCGTTTTTATGCAAAACTTTGCAATCATGCTCTAGAATAGACATAATTGTAGACGCCATACGTAATGCAGATATCTGAACTATAACTTATGTAGTAATCGACGTACATGTTCTCTAGCATATTGTTATCTAAAGCCGTGATGATAGTTCCAACTTTAACCTTCTTCTCGGAAGACTGTTGGTATTCACTGCCACTGCTTCCATCGCCTCTTCCCGCACTTACCCTAGCACTAACGCTAGCAATGAGTTCTTCGTCATTATCATCCCTATTATCATCATTATGTGTTAGTGTTACAACAGTATCTAACTTATGCGCATATTTCTGTACCATAACAGGTACGAGAAAGCATGCGAATGACTCATCTTCTACACTAATACCATCTTCACGAAGAACGGTTCTTCGTAACTTCATCTCAACCAACCGCAATTCTTTAGCAGGATTTATTATCAATCGCCGCTCCATCTGACGCTTCTTCGTAACTTCATCTCAACCAACCGCAATTCTTTAGTAGGACTGATTATCAATCGCCGCTCCATCTGACGCTTCACCACACAAATGTTACAAAACGCAACATCGGAGGCACTCTGCACCGTCCCTACTGGCGAACCGATAGGTGAAAGTACAATGTGGCAAGGCACACGCAGAGGCCTCTAACGGACGACTGCAGAGTTTTGCAGATGCGGGTGTATCACTAGTGCAATAAGGGATCTTTACATTATCTCTCGTACGATTTTGATGTATATGTGTTTGCTCGAGCCCAAGTACTTTCGTTGTCAGTACTTTTTTAAAACGAAACTTGCGTTTATTTTGTGCTTCTTTTTGCTCTTGTTGCGTCTCATATACTTCAAATCACAACCACAGTACTATGGCCGGCCGCGGTGGCCGAGGGGACTAGCCGGGCGCCGTGGCTCAGCGCGCCCGGTCGGGGGGCTCAACGCCCTCTGTAATAAAAAAAGCTGAGCCAAGAACACTTCGAACATCAATGAACAAATATGATCAGCGTCCGCATTGAACAGAACTACCCATAGAGAGAGAAAAAAAAAAGGGGGGGGGACTACGACGCTTCAGTCACGGTCTGCACGGCCACTACGGTCGGGGGTTCGAATCCACCCTCGGGCGTGGATTTTTGTGCCGTCCTAGTTCGTAAGTAGTTCATAAGTAGTTTGTAAGTTTAGGGACTGATGACCCCGTAGTTAAGTCCCATAGACTATACAAACATTTGAACATTTCAGTACTAGGGTACTTCCCTGCAAATGGCTGCGATCAGATGTTTCAATTGGGGGACAGTTGCCTCGCTTCTCCGCTACGGCGTGGTAGGGGCTTGTGTCTTGTGTGCCGGCGTTTGAGGGGAAGTGATGGTGAGGGCAGCCGCTACCTGCCGCCTCCTCTGGCCGCCGGCTGGCCTGTTTTGCAGGGCTTTTAAAGGGCCCCCACGCCCCGCACCCCTGCATGTGTGACCGGGCCCTTACGGAGGTTTCTCGTCTGTATATTTTTGTCTGTGTCCCCCTGTGTTTCCAGACTGAGTTTTCGAATTTTCCCCATAACAGACAAAAAATTCCCCAAAATGACACTATTTTTGCAACTTTTCCCCAAATAGATTAAAACTACCATTTTCTTCAAATTAACATTTATTGTCACTAATGGCAACTTGAAAGGGTGTAACTAGGTGTTCAGGGCCATAAAATTATCGTATGTATCAGAAATTATAGTTCATAAAACAAAATTATTAATATTATTGCATACGCTTTTTATATTAATGGTACAAAAACCCACAGAGCGAATCAGGAATGAAACCAGTCTTACATATTTCATCATGTTTGTCAAGGATCTCAATAAGTAGGTATTAAATAATTTTGTACAGTCTAATTTTGATGTAACTGTACTAATTCTAAAATTAAAATTAAAGTAATTTATTCTAGCTTCGTTGCTTTACTTTAGACAAGATTTTCAGTCTAGTATGCATCAGGTCAAGTGCGTAGAAAATGTAGAAATTTATTAACTTACCTGAAAATTGTGGTTCAGCTTCAGGTGCAGGTCGGTATCTTCGCATGATAATTTTTTGATGCCTTCTTCCTCACTAACTCTCATATGCTGTCTTCGTAGTAAACTACTTCTTTGTGAAGGGCCAACAATGAATTTTCTGTATTGTTGTACTAGTTTGGGGAAATGACAACCAGTTGTCAAATGTCGCAGAAATCACTGCTTACTATCATCTAAACATACCTATCTGTTTACTCCATAAGCAATAAGTAAAACTTTGTATTAGGGATTGCATAGTATGCCAGTCTTAGCTAGCAAAGTTAGGCGTGACATCTGCAGCGATTGATATACAGCTGCCATCAAACACAAGTGAAATCTTACTTACGGCAGTGATAGTGTAGTGTGCTAATGTTTTAACGACCATTGCTCTTTGGAAATGCAATAGAATGTGGGAAATAATCTTTCGTGTTGACCATGAAATAAATAATTAATTATTTCCCTGCTCTGTGGTTGACAGGTTCTTGTATCTAATTTACCCTTTTTTGCTCAGTAAATTAATTACTCTCGTAAATGGAACATTTCGTTGCCAACATGACCACACAACACTGCCACTGCCTAAAATAAAAATTTAACCCCAAATTTCTCCAATACAGAATTTACTTCCCCACGTTTTTTGTTTCCAAAAAGTTCCCCATAAAATTTTTTCCCCAAAATGGGGGAAGAAACCCCAATCTGGAGACATTGGCACATTCCACACCCAGGAAGGGCCAGTGCCAGACACCAGTGTAGCTACCTCTTGCGGAGCCATTCACAGATGGCGGGACATTCACTAATCATAAAAAACGTGGACACACATTATGGCCATCAGCACTCAGGTCGATCGCACTCGTGGCTGCCACTCGTATGTGACGCCACAGAGTAACATATACAGAGGAGCAGCCCCCCCTAAACCACTGTCCTACGCTCCCGTCGTAGTTCTGTAAGATGCTAGCAGGTGTCAGGCGGATCGCTGGCTTAGGGTGCCTCTCGCACGTCAGAGGGTAGCGTGGAGGGGAGGCTGAGGGGAGAGCTTGTGCCGCCTGCCACGAGGCCACGGCTGTGTCCAGCTTGTTGGCGTTTGAGGGGAGGTGGTGGTGGGGACAGCTGCTACCTCCCGCCTGCTCTGGCCAGTTTAAAGAGCTGCTTCTGACCGCAGCGCCATCATGGGACATCTTACGGAACTGCTGCAAACCCTCCCTCCCCGCACCCCTGAGCGTAGTAACGGGCCCTTACGGAGGTTTCCCGTCTGTATATATTTGTCTGTGGCGACGCTACGCTGTCCCCATTAGATTGCACGAGCGAGTTAATGGGATGCCGCACACTGGGCGACTTGTCGTACCAAGCGACTCTCGTCTCTTCAGTCCTGAGTACGAGCGCGACGCGCGGAGCACACGGCAAGCAGATGATCTACCTTGTGTTCGCCCCCTCCCATTCTCTACCCCCATTCCTCTCTCTGTCTTTTTTTTCTCTAGTGCACAGGAGACTTTAGACCCCCTGCAATCGACGTGAATAGTGGCAATAGCACAGCACGCAAATGCTCTTAACAGCCTCGGCAAGGTTTGTTACTGCTTGTAGTTCAGTCTATCGCCGCAGAGCGCTGACTACAGACTGTTGTGGGCTGCTACCAACGACCTTATAACTAGGCTCCATAACGGTGCCGCTGTCGCAAGGATAATTTGAACCTTCGGCCGGTCGCCATGAATAGTGGCAAGCGTCAGATAAATACGAGTGTTTTAGGAGATAAATCGCGCATTATATATAGCGCCTGCCAGTGGCAGCTGGTGCTTCTGATGACTGGGGGTTCACTTCTCTCAATGCCGGATCTTGAAAGTGGCGCCGAAGCCACCCACCCTTCGGCTGGCTCTGCACGTCGATGGTTCGGCGCCTCCCCCCCCCCCCCCACGCCCTTTAGGTATATTTTGCATGCAGGATCTTCAGAGATTGTTATCTCCGCTCGTTTGCACTTACTTCATCTCGAGCTGAGGTGTCGGCCTACCAAGCTTCGTTAATTCACACTTCTTTTCCTATCTTAAGGTTGAGTAATTTGTTTCTGGGAACGGGAGGGGGGGCAGTTTCGTGACGTACACATTGGGTGAAAACACCACAGATACATCAAAGTAAGTGATACAAACTTGTCATAAACACATAGTCATTTTGTTCTAGAAACAGTAAAATAACCCAAACACAAAAATTATGTCCTATATTTTCGTAAAAAAATCCCAATATTTAAAAGTTAACGATTCATCCCATTAACTTCACACGTTTTGGTTTGCAGATGACAAACTGTCAAAAATATACAGAGATGTATTGTGAGATAGAAAACCACAAATATAACGACATGTGGTATTAAGGTAGGCCTAGTCTAATATATAAAGCAGTGTGTCCGTATATTTGTATGTGTTGCATACAAATCTACAGCTTTGTTCCAATCTTTATGAAATTTTGTACACGTAAGCTTCAGTCCATGAGGACGGTTGCCGTAAGTGTGAGAATCACATACGATATATAGTTCACGAGATATGACGTCATAAACAATGAGATGCGCGAAAAACTGCTGCATTTTGCGACAAAGCTGCTCATTTTCTCCTAAACCATTGGACCTATTTCAACCAAATTTGGTACACACATTCCTTACCGTGAGGTAATAATTGATGCAGGGTTAAGTATCACGTAAGACACATGGTTAAAAAGATGTGACGTCATAAACAATAGAAATAGACAAAAACTGGCACATAATGCGGCGAGACTTTATAAATACGCTATATGAGAATCAGTGTACTTAGCGACTTGCAACAAACTTTAAACATAATTTCAAACCTTTCTTAAACTTTTTCTCGCTGACAACCATAGCAAAATGATGAAAGGAAAAAAGTTTCTCGCTTACTACTTTTCCTCTGTTTATGGAGTAAAACTGCGGCATTCGGTATGACGTTACAATTTATAATTTCTACACTACAAATTGTAGGGGTAATAAATTTTACAGACAGTATACACATATATAGTTGAATGTATCAACTAAATTGTATCACATTCCGACACGTAGTTCACGAGATATGAGCACATAAACAGTAACGTTCCGCTACTCATGGACTAAACCTACGGCTTTCGTTATGACGTTACAATTTATAATTTCTATTCTACACATCGTAGCCGCAGTATGTTTTACAGATAGTATACACGCATATAGTTGAATGTACCTTTAAAATTGTATCACAATGTGACACATAGTTTATGTGATATGAGTACATAAACTGTAACGTTCATCGGAAACCGCCCCTTCCCGCACCAATAACTGTATTCCTAAGAAATTTTATAGACATACATCCCTTATACAAATGAATATAACTGAAAAATGGCAGGAACAAATTGATAAATACCCGAGCAAAGCCGGGTTTACAGCTAGTGTACCTATAAAATAAGAAGCGATTTATATTGTTTTTACAATTATCTGTACTTGTTACACTTAGTACATATATCCAATAATCATTTCATTGTTCATTTGACAGTCACTATACAATTATCCCACTGATGATGCTGCAACGCCAGCGAAACATGTTTCAGAACAACTAAAAACAATTGTTTTTGGTCAAGGCAGATCATACCTAAAAAGCAAATTTATTAGTAATAAAAGTTTTATTTACTAAGGTATACAAAATACTCAACTTCGATTTATGTTTGTTCTCGCGGCAGTGTCTTCTTGCACGATGCTAGCTGCGCTGAATCATAGTAACTGTCTAGTTCGGAGTGCCCTTCCAGACGCATGTCTGCTTATAGAGGCCGCGCTTCTTGGTTGCTCCCTCCAGCAGGTGCGATGCCGGTGTGTGATTGGCTGCCGGTCATCCGCTGTCTTCTCCACGATCGTTTTCATGCACTGACTTCACGCCACAACAGTCTTATTCCACCCATAAACCTTTTTTACTCGTAACTGACTTCATAAGACTAATGTAACTCAGTCTATTCTACGTTTATAGCAATACTAGCTTAAACCCGCGGCTCCGCTCGCGTGTTGGTTGATTATGATAGATAAGCTATCTTTCAGTATGCTTATACTTACAGAGAAAGAGCTGAAGACATTGTAGCACGCATCGACCAAAGATGTGGTATATGGCATCCTTCGACCATACGTACTGGTAGATTGGTCATGGCATCGTTTTCATGGAACCAACATCTCTGCAGCTAAACCATTGTTCAACCAAGAGTCACGTACTAGTATATTGCTTTGCCTAGGATTATACAGAGTTTTTTGTGGAAGGAAGTAACATTAAATTTCGAGTGAAAGTATTATTAGTTTAAAATGATGGCATTTCTTCAAAACTGTGGAGTTGTTTATTATATCCAGCTAATGCTTGCCAACAGTCACGTAGTCATGTTTGAACCACACCATGTGAACAGCCGCTCTGCTGTTTGTCCTGTCTGGTAATATCTATGGTCGAAGGTGGCATCACGTTTCGCTGTATGTAACCTCCTTGTTATAGAGTCGCAAACGTCATCACTGGTCTTAAGTCCAATTTTTTTTTTAATAATTTGACGACTTTCAACTACCATTTCTTCCACCCCCTTATAGCAATCGGCAAGGAACTGCTATGGTGTAAAACTGGAGACTTTGGACAACAATTACACACCTCATTCGTTTGCGTACTGTAGTTTTCACTTCAGAGCGAAATATTAAGACACACAAACGTAGAATTCGGTATACACTGATAACTTTCCATCCCAATATACTCCTCCCTTTTATCATTATCAACACTCAAGCAACAATGCATCCAATAAAACCATTTTCAAAGAGTAAATATAATTCTGAAAGAGTAATTATTGTTTCGCATTTCACGTTGTATTCTTCAAATTACTAAATATCTATCAGATCGCTATAAAAGTGTGCCTAAAACTTACTCAGGTATATTTTAGTAACTGTACAATTATTTAAGTCTCTGAGTCTTGTCGTTCGGACGTGATAAGCGTACACCGAACAGACATTCACATAATATATATATATAGATAAATAGCTATCCGATTACCATCAAACCTTGCCTAAAGCCTTCCCCGGGTAGACATTAGTAACTGTACAAATTTTTAGCTCTTTCTGTCTTGTGGTTCAGACGTGATAAACGTACACCAAACAGACATTCACATTTATAGATATAGATATGTAATCCTGATTTCAAATGTTTGCATAGCTTATGGGATTTAACTAAGGGGTCATCAGTCCCTAAACTTACAAACTACTTATGAACCAGCTAACACTAAAGACGCACAAATATCCATGCCCGTGGGGGGATTCGAACCCCCGACCGTAGTGGCCGTGCAGACCGTGACTGACGCGCCGCAGTCCCCTCAAAAACAAAAAAATGTTCAAATGTTTGTAGAGCTTCTGGGACTTAACAACAGGGTCATCAGTCCCTAAACTTACAAACTGCTTATGAACTAACTAATACCACAGAGAATGAAACTTCACTCTGCAGCGGAGTGTGCGCTGATAGGAAACTTCCTGGCAGATTAAAATTCTGTGCCGGAACCGGGACTCGAACCTGGGACCTTTGCCTTTCGCGGGCAAGCGCACTACCGACTGTGCTATCCCGACACGACTCACGATGCCGCCTCACAACTTTACTTCCGCCAGTACCTCGTCTCCTACTTGTGAGGCGGCATCGTGAGTCGTGTCGGGATAGTACAGTCGGTAGTGCGCTTGCCCGCGAAAGGCAAAGGTCCCAGGTTCGAGTCCCGGTTCCGGCACACAATTTTAATCTGCCAGGAAGTTTCATATCAGCGCACACTTCGCTGCAGAGTGAAGTTTCATTCTGGAAACATCCCTTAGGCTGTGGCTAAGCCATGTCTCCACCATATCTTTTCTTCCAGGAGTGTTAGTCTTGCGTCTTTGCAGGAGAGCTTCTGTGAAGTTTGGAAAGTAGGAGACGAGGTACTGGCGGAAGTAAAGTTGTGCGGCGGCATCGTGAGTCGTGTCGGGATAGCACAGTCGGTAGTGCGCTTGCCCGCGAAAGGCAAAGGTCCCAGGTTCGAGTCCCGGTTCCGGCACACAATTTTAATCTGCCAGGAAGTTTCAATACCACAGAGAGCTAATACTAAGGACGGCACAATCATCCATACCCGAGGGGGGATTCGAACCCCCGACCGTAGTGGCCGTGCAGACCGCGACTGACGCGCTGCAGGCCCCTAGGGCACCGCAGCCGGCTAATCCTGATTTACGACTACCGTTCCAACCATAATGAAATTTAATCTACGATGTTGTACTATTGAAGAATATACTGGTAACTAGTTAATTTACAATTATACAGGGCGCCCAGAAGTATTTACACAAAGGGTCTACACCAATTTCAAGCACGTGCGTTATGAAACATTCAGTCCCTTCTGATGTAGCCGGTTAGGTAGAGTGGAGTTTCGCCTCCTCTTAGTTTCCAGACATACTGGATTGTTGAGTATGACGAGTTGTTTTAAAAGTGAACTGCCATAGTAACTATGTATGTAACTAGTATGTGTTGCAGTTTTACACCTCTACATACATTATTTCGTAAAGTACTGTCTCTGAATATTGTCTTTTCGACGTGCTGTAGACTGAGATTCTCTACCACTGAAGTTGAGGATGTGGTATTAGATTTTGAAAGAGCTCGGGAAGATTTTCTATCACATAATGTAGAGAGAAATGATAATGAATATAGGCTGAATCATAGAATTAAATATTGTACCAGTGACAGGATTCTAACACGGTTCTACTGAATGTTCTACGGTGATTTAATTTTAGGAATAATTCACTGGATCCTATTTTTAGGATTTTAGTCTTCATTAACACTCGGACTGATAATCTTTGCCGCGGTGGAGTGGCCAAACGCATTGAGGGGCTATGCACCGATACGCGAGGCCATTCCCCGTCGGGGGTTCGAATCCCCCTCGGGCATGGATGTTTGTGTCGTCTTTAGTATAAAGTAGTTCATAAGTAGTTTGTACGTTTAGGAACTGATGACACCGCAGTTAAGTCCCTTAAGCTTGACAAACATTTGAACAATTTGAGAATCCTTTATGTAGTTGTATAAGACCGAAGTAAAACGAATATGATACGGAAAGAACGAGCAGAGTACCTCAAACCAATAGTAGCTAGAGATACAGGTATAAGGTTTTCGAACCCATTCAGTCATTGATGTTTTAAGCCACATACGAACTTATTCTATGTTGTACAGCTCTTCGAAGTTTCGATAAAAACATGTACTTTCAAGATATGTTCGACACGAACTGCAGCTGTAGCTTAAATTGACGGTCTATTTTCGATAAAAGAATTGCAACTATCTGTCTTTTTGGATGTTTTTTTATTTAAAACCAGAACAAATTTTCGAGCTACTGCAGGCTCATCTTCAGTGGATACTTTACAGGAACATTTATCTTCCACTAAGTGTAGGTATATGCTGTCATGGTGGTTCTGGTAACAACTGAACTTTAGTTAGCAACAACAGAATGAACCGAAATTAAACGTATTGTAATTTTATGTACTTACTGTGTTCTTATTGTATGTGTAGGTGTAACCAAGTTATGCATTGGGCACTGACGTTTTTTACACATAACAGCATTTTTACTACACTTAGCGTTACACATTTACAAAATATAAACACTGAATGTGGTGCAGAGAGGATGGCTTTGGTAGATGTTGCACTTCAGTAATTAACGTTCTTTACTTTGAGACACTGTAAAGGTATAAAGGGTATGTAACGGATTAAAATTATATTTTACACATTATATTGAATTTTGCTGGTGTGTAATGTGTAAAATATAATTTTAATCCGTTACATACTCTTTGCACATTCACAATGTCTCAAAGCAAAGAACATTAAGTACTGAAGTGCAACGTCTACCAAAGCCATCCTCTTTGCACCACATTCATTGTTTATATTTTGTAAATGTGTAACGCTAAGTGTAGCAAAAATGCTCTTATGTGTAAAAAAACGCCAGTGTCCAATGCATAACTTGGTTACACGTAGCCGCGGTGGAGTAGCCGAGCGGTCTGAAGCGTCTCGCTGCGGAGCGCGCGGTTGCTCGCCGTGGAGGTTCGAGTCCTCTCTGGGACACGGGTGTGTGTGTTGTCGTTAGTTTACCTTAGTTTAAGTAGTTTGTAAGCTACGGATTGATGACCACGCAGTTTGGTCCGATAGATTTACAAACATTTGAACATTTTGGTTACACGTACACCTACAATAAGAACACAGTAAGTACATAAAATTACAATACCTTTAATCCCGGTTCATTCTTTTCTTGCTAACTAAAGTTCAGTTATGTTACCAGAACCACCATGACAGCATATACCTACACTTAGTGGAAGATAAATGTTCCTGTAAAGTATCCACTGAAGATGAGCCTGCAGTAGCTCGAAAACTTGTTCTGGTTTTAAATTAAAAAAAAAAAAACATCCAAAAAGACAGCTAGTTGCAATTCTTTTATCGAAAATAAACCGTCAAAAACATGCACGTCATATAGCATACTTCGTATTCAATAAAATTGTATGCACGAAATTGTCAACACATCCTTGATGTATTACATGTTCACGTGATGTGAAAGGGAATTTAGCTGAGAAGGGAAGATGGCATGTGTGGTACTTACCTCCGAAACAAGTGCAATATTTCAACGTATTGGCTATCCCTGAGATTCCATTGCCGTACTCAAAGGCCGCTTCTTCCCACTTTCCCAGAAATGTTTACCCGATACCGCTGCAGTAAGATTCCAGAGACACCAACAGCGAAACTGATACGCGCATTCACATACCTCAAGCCCCTAAATTTCCCTGGCAGCCGTACAGTCTGTAAACAGTAAAGAGACACGTGCGCACTACTGCCTGCTCGCAAATAATGTTTAGTCTGAACGATATTCCTGACATCCCAGATAATATTTTCCCTTTCGTCGAGGAACTTGTACTCTGTTTCCATAGATACTGACTTAAAACGGAATGTAGACGCTACACTGTAACCGGCGGCACCGTATCTGCATGCGTGCAGAGTATGTCGAGCAGAATTGTAGGCACTTCCAAACCAGCTACTGTGATTGTTGTTTATTCAATCAATGACGACGCTCATCTGCGTTTTACCTGCTCAGCGTTTCTGCCCACATAACTGCTTTCTGGCGTAGAACATTGCGAAACGTTATAGACCGTTTGACGAAATTAAAAAACCTGGTTCCACATGGTACACGAATGCCACCCGCTCATTCGATTTATTACTTTTAATAAACGGTTTCGCTCTGCTGTTGACGTTTACATACGATATCACTTATCGGATGATAACTCACTTCCGTTGAAAATTCCTTTATTACGTTATGCCTGTTGCTTCTTAACACTTGTGCTAACAGATGTTCTTCCTTCTAATTCTAAAATATGAAATTTCTCTTCTTTGGTGCCGAAATTTTAAAAAATTATTTAATAATGATTGAGCGTGATCGATATCTCGCAGCGAAGTAACTGACTGTGTCTTGCGATAATGTACTTAAGGTACGTTTAGAAGGCGCCATAAAATTGCATATTGTCGATAAATTATCCCGAAAATGTTGTCGGGCAACACTGCAGCAACATGTATAGCAGCCACGCTAACGACAATATACCAGAAACTATTGCCCGGTAATGTTTGCGGCAACAAATTTCCTGGCCAGAAGTGTTTCAAGGGCTACACTGTTTCACACAAAATGTATACGAGGTTGTAGAAGTGAGTGCGACTCTGCTACTTTTACATGATACAAATAATAAAGTCATTCGAAATAAAAAGAAGAGAAACTGTTTTTCATAGCGTTTCTATCTTTATACATACAATTTCTACGTCCCACAACTCAGGACGAAGATATATTTCGTTAATAAATAAAATGGTTTTCTTATTACGTCATTTTTCTATTGCTGACACAACAAAACACAACAACTGTAAACAAATTCACCTTCAAAATAAACACTGTAAACGCGTAAACTTTCGTATGACCAAAAGCGAAATGATACTGTTTTCGCTCTGACGTAACGAATAGAAGCTGCTTCTAGAAGTTGAGGTTCAGACATATGACTGCAGTGCTGTTAGTGAGAGAAGCACGAAAGAGAGGTGAGAGCGAGGGGGAAGCACTTACAGACAAGGACAGACATAGGTAATGCCCTGCAACACGAAAGGTTCTCCACGCTTCATGGAAAACAGGGCAATCTCTCGGCAATACATCGCCAACTACCTGCAATATCAGCAATATTTACCATGCATACTCAAATATTGCCGTGTGTTGCAGTCATATGGGAACAATGTTGACGGCTACGCTATTTGGGCCAAATATTTCGGTAAAATGTTGCCATCTAAACGTACCTTTACGATATCAATCTCTTTGGAATCTTTAGCGCATTTCGAGACAGTTGAAGGGTGCGCTAAATTTCGAGCATGATCAGTCTTAGGGACTTGGCACTCTTCCAAATTTGTCAGTTTATAAGATGCTTTTGAAGTACCATTACCAACATTTCGTCTTTTATAGTTGAAAGATGCTGACCCTTTAAGTACATCTGTCCCATTTTTCTCGATCCTCGGTTTCACGGAGTAAGTCACTCCATATTCCCTGCAACCATTTCTCTTCGACTTTCCTTTGATGCGAATTTTTTGCACGAATTAGGATTCGCAGAAAAGAAATTCTGCACCGCTTCTTCTCCATGCTGAGTTCTTGACGGATTTATTTGTTAGTCATTTGTAAATCACAGCATCTTCTTCCTGTCAGTTAAATTTCGCGTCTGTAGCACGACATCTTCGTAGTGTAGCAATTTTAATGGCTAGGAATGTATTTTCCATAGGCATTAAATAGAACTGGCGATAGAATACACTAAATAACGTAACCCTGTCACGTGAATTATGATCATCAGCTAAAGACAGGATAGCCTGACATTAACGTAATAGGCATGATTTAAGCGTTATTTCGTGAAAAATGTGCACTGCATGCCTTGAATGTGCAGTCCTTTAATTATTTTCTTAGTTCATTCAGTCATGTTAACAGTTGCCAGACCTGTAACTAATTTAATGCGTAATTATCGGTATTGTTAGTGATAGCTTGGTGCAAGGTAGTAGTTTCATTTAATATGACAGGGAAAAATTTTCTTGCTAGTTTTCTCTACAAAGTTATTTGGCGATTGCCCCTACAGGCGTTATTAACAGGGCCAGCCACGTTATGGCGACAGTCTGGGAAGAGGAATATATCAAAGAGAGGTGGGCGGAAGCCGACAACGTTACTTTCTATAGGTACAACGAGGCTCCAAAGCGAGGTCTGGTTTCACCGAATTGGCTATTGTAGGATGCGTAATACACAATGCTGCATGGACGGTAAATTGGTACCTGTTAAGACGTTTGCATTTTCCTCGCCTTGCCGTGGAGTTGAGTCAGTGGACGTCCTCGAAAATGCAACAACTGAATTTTTTCTGGCGCGACATTTGTGTCGTCAGAGGACGCAGAACAATGTTTCCGTCACACCTCACATTTTGTTTCAAGTAGGCCATTGTCCGTCTCAATATAGTAACGTGAAAAACATAAACGGTTGGAAATGTTTAGGGCTGCTATTGGCAGCGTCTTATTGTGCCGTACGCTGGAGAAGGGACATTGCTATTTTCCTCCAGGGCGTGAACGCAGTTAAAAAAGCCTGCCACATTCAGTTGCCAACTACTGCTGTGTCTCTATGTCTGATGGACACCATTTAAGCCTGATTATACTTTTGTAGCTGTGAGACAAACACTTATGTGTCGCTGGATCAAATATATTACAATCTGATCGAGTAACTGAATGGCATAGATTTATTACTCCAAAAACAAGAAGTTTATCTCACTGTGCGATTAAGTTATAAGCGTCACTTTGGATCACGCAATTCAAAATGGTTAATGTTAAATTCAAAAATTTTCTTGCAGCCAATGAAATGAGTTTATGCTTGCTATGATACACACCGTCATTCTTTACTAATTTCATTTCATTTGAGTGAGGGTTTTTGGTATTCTTCTTTCAACGAAGGACAGGCTTCAATCGTAACTTCCGTGATGACGATGCTTGTCTGTAACCACAGACTGGTTATACTGCTAGCTGGTACAATTACGACAACCGCGGCCGTGGATACTGGTATGGTAATGTGCCACTTCCACTGCCACTCAAACAGGAAATAAAAAAAATTAAAAAAAAAAGTAACCTATGTCTCTGCTCTGCCTCTTTCCTCGTCCTGTTAGTTAACATCAACTGCATCTTAAATCTGCTCTTTCCTTCCTCTATATAATAAAGAGACTGCACATTCACGGTTGGCACAAATCTCAAAAAGTTTTTCATGAGTTTCCTTTCTCGCGAATTAATGCTATCACGCTACTTTCTTTTAACTGTTACACGTAAATATAATTTACGATAATTATGGGCTGCGTCTTCTTTTCTTTTCACTTCCATACATTCGTTTTTCCCCTTTTTCTGCTAATTCACAAATTCAATAGTTAATTATTGGCCCAGGTAGCGCTCAATGCAGAGACTTGTCTGCAGAAAGAGGTATCATCTAAATGGGAATACCAGTAATTGGTAGCGCAGACACATTAAGCAACCTTCACAAGCTATGTAATCTACAGTGAGTGTTCAGAGCATAAATTATTTTATTTGCGTGTTGATATCATTGTATGCTACTAACATAGCAAGCACATTGCACTCCTGCTTTTCAAACAGACTTTAAATGATCTTGTCTAGTTTGAATATTGCCTTGCTGTCAGCGTAAAGATGTCTGATAAACGTAACACGGTAATCCGGAACGCCCATTTCCACAAGCACATTCCACAATTCTTCGCATCGAATACAGTCAAAAGCTTCAGCAACATGGTTGCCCAAAACAATAATATTGTAGTATCAGCTCGTGCTCATGGCAGAAATTAATAAATTCATATTTACTCAATAAGAATTATTACAGATTTGTGAACAAGTAGTGTCTGAGGCGGGGTGGGGGGAGGGAGGGATATTGGTTTCCACATATTTATTTCGTTTTTTGTGTGTAATCCGATCAGCAAACGCAATTATCTGAGTAAGGGAAAGAGCGTCGCAGGTGATACGGGTTTAATTTGCTTCCAGTTTGCATGGGGCACAATTGCTGTTAATGCAATCACAACGAATAAACGGCAGTCCGGAAACGGTTGCTGTTCCTAATTATAATTGTTATTGAATTAACGTGTTATTTTTTAAACTGAAGCTTGAAGCGGTTTTTCTCCTTCCGTAGCACTGCGGAATGTCCACATTTAAACATTCAGGATATTTTTGATATCGATGCTGAGGTACAGTTGAGTCTTTATAATATCAAAATATTTGTGTACTAGCCATACTCCCGTGATTTGCAACGCAAGCTAAAGAAAGGCCTCATGGTTCCGTCGCATTTTAGAGTTTAGCATCTGAATTGGTGAAACCGGAACCTTTATATGATGCACCTGAAAATAATATATATGTCTTGACCACATTTAGCACTTTATTGATGCCATTTTTGAAAGCTTACAAAAGGACACAGGTTTTTAGTATTCCATCACTAATTTTGCTAAATCATCACAAATAATTAAGCTTTGTTAAAAAAAATTCCCCTTAATTTGTGTCACAGTCATACATTATACATAAACGTGATGTTTAAAATACGTATCCCCACACTATACAAGTGCATACTGATGTTTGCCTGATCTAACAGTAAATATGTGAATCCTCTGCCAAATGGTGTTAGTTTTTTTTATTATTAGTATTCCCCCCCCCCTCTCTCTCTCTCTCTCTCTCTCTCTCTCTCTCTCTCTCTCTTTTTATTTATTTATTTGGCAATCATATACTAGTGGATTTACAATATTTTATACAATTTTAAACATCTGAGTGCTGTAAAAAATACGTTTCTTTTACGTTATATAATTTTAAATAATTGAGTGCTTTACCAAACAGTTTTTGTTTCATTGTACTTCTACGTATTACAGACCAGACAATAAAACCACTGCTCAGAAACACCAAAATCACAGGCTTTCGAAAGAAATCCAGGTGACAGGAAAGGAGGAAGGGAAGGAAAGTAGCAGGAGAGTATGCATATAGAGTTCTGAAGAAAAACTACTGGGCACTATACAGCCTACAAAGATCGCTTATTGTTTTTTCTCATAACACACAAGATTGCATTGTGCTTCACGTATGCACGTGAAATAAAATGTTACACATTAATTCAAACCTATCAATTTACATTACTAAACACATTATCTGCTATTTATTGAAATGTTGTGCTGTTCATAAAGTAGCATATTCCCAACAATTTTGAAAGTTTACATGGAGAGGTGACGTTCAGGTAATTAACAGATCTGAGACTACTACAGGTTACAAAATAAAATTTGGTGGTGTTCATACAATTTTATGACAATGCAGTATAATATCTCTGTTTTGTCTGATGTGTGGTGATGGATACTTTAGTTTATCTGCTGATTGCACGGATTTGACAATAAATTTTAAGCTTAAACCCTGATGAGCTAAGGAGTTAAAATTTTCTACATAGCTCAGAGGTGCGTAGATGCGTGTCTGGTGTGTGGCGGAGTGCACTTAGTTTCACAATTACTTGTATGTTTGGTGCATATTTTCCAATTTATTTTGGAGCTAACTTCCTGATAATCTTAAGACTTGAAACTTTCAAAATAAGTAAGAACTCGATGTAAATGCAATAATAGCTCGGTTTCTTGTCTCCTATATGACGGTGGGTACTGTCCGTTTCCACCTTTTTTCGCTGTCAAGAGTACCTATCTGTGAGCCTTTGTGGTATTTGGGATGTTGTTGTATGTTTCCAAATCCACATGCGCAGTACTCCAGTCACTTCCGTACAAGGGAATTGGTGGAAAACGGCTCTTAGAGTAGACGGTTGGGACTTTTTAAAGTTAGTGTACATGACATCACGTCACATGTAGTGAATGAAAAATGACTTACACAATTTCACTTGTTTATTTTATGCGGAACTACACGTAACAGCGAGTGTGCAGGGAACTGTCTGCTTCTGCTGGGTGCGCTGCAGAGCCGGCCGCAATTTTGCGATCTGTTTTAATGTTAAGATCGCTGTTTGTCTCAAGTACGCATTCTAAAATTTTAGTTTTGTATTAATACATCCCCTCTTCATTGTCTTATTTTGTGTTAGAGCTTTCTGAAACTTTATCTCAGCATTTTTTTTTTTGTCTTTGTTTTTAGCGACTTGCGTTATCGCTAACGAACAAATCAAAAATATTTGCGAATATGATTATGAGTTTCCACAGCAACGTCGTCGAATATCAATACACTGTTTGGTTTTACCTTCTCAGGCGGCTATATACCGCTGCTTTCACTAAAAGTCTGGTAGCTAACATCATTAATATTGTGTAGGATTCCCTGCAACACCTGGTATTTATTTTCGGAAATATATATGTACATGTTCAAAGCGAAGTCCCTCGGTGTGTGTTAATAGCGACAGAACAAGGTTTGTATTGCCACAGAGCACATATGTATATAATCGTTTATTGCAACAGACACATAAGTATGAAATACATTAACGACTGTGAGATATAGTACTGTTATTTTAACAACTTGGTCCATTCCCATATTCCAGTCATTGCTGACTAGCAAGTGCTTTTCACACCCAACGGTTAATGCTAGACGTGACAGACAACCTTTCTTCTCAATATTATGTACCCTGTACTCGGGCAGCAAGTCCTTTATCCACTTTACTTTTTCCAATTCTTTCACAAGACAAGCAGTGCAGGTGGGATAATGAACGTATACCGCTACAGGTACAAAATTCGAGCCTATGAAGCGACCCCGTGATGTTTTCGATTAACCATTTTGCTGAACGTGTACGCAGTTAGTAGAATGGAGCTGGACACTGTATGATAAAGACACCTAATTCCAACAATGAACTACACCAAGCATGCAATATGCTATTTCCTTTGGGATGATTCGATTAACGATGGTGTGGCAAACTTGGCATTCGAGAAACACATCAAACATGGTTCTTGATGAACTTTGGGTTCCATCAAGTATACGATAAGCTATTTCCTTTGGAACGAATCGCTTATCGATGGTGTGGAAACCTTGGCCGTCCAAAAATACGTCATACATGTCTCTGGATGTCCTTGCACTGCAGAACTGATTGAAAATTATCCATCAGCGCTTAATTCTTGCATCCCATTGACACGGAAGCATGTGGGTTGGACGGCACGGCACCTAATTCTGATGACTCCTAGAATATTAGAGCACACTTGTGTAACATTACACCTCCTAATTCTCAGAATAGTTAGGTTAGCGCTTGAATCTATCAATTTCCAGAATGCCGCGGTGGAGTAGCCGAGCGGTCTAAAGTACCTCGCTGCGGAGCGCGCGGTTGCTCGCCGTGGAGGTTCGAGTCCTCCCTGGCGCATGGGTGTGTGTGTTGTCCTTAGGTTAGTTTACCTAGGTTTAAGTAGTTTCTAAGCTACAGACTGATGACCACGCAGTTTGGTCCGATAGATTTACAGATATTTGAACATTTGATTTGAATTCCCAGAATATTGACTGGTCTACAGTAATTCAGTAGTTATGTAATATAATACTCTGGATTCCCAGAATGAATATAATGGAATGCATCGTATACGACTAAAAGCGCTGATCGTAGCCTATTTCCTGGAAATGATGATGTCGTCATTCCCCCAATGACCTGTGGTCAGGGGTCCCCATCGTTTAGTATTCCTACTGTCCCCCTACTGAGTAACACCAAAAAATGTTCAAATGTTTGTAAAGCTTATGGGACTTAAGTGCGGGGTCATCAGTCACTAAACTTACAAATTACTTCTGAACTGACTTATACTAAAGACAACACAAACATCCATGGCCGAGGAGAGTAGCACCCTAGGAATGAACATAAATAGGAACTAACATGCCTGTGTCTCAAGCATAGGTGATATTAATATAAAAGATTAAATTCATTTTCCAGAGCCATGTGTTGCCTCAAAATATCAAAGACATTGAACAAGTATGAACATATTACCAATATATTGAGACGACATGTCTCTGGATAATGAATTTACTGCACTGAAGTTGTGATGGAAGTTCTGAAAATCAACTTTCAACGTCTTTAATTATATTTGCTTAAAGTTTGCTGTGTTGCACTGATTTTATATGGAATTTTATTGCAATTTGTCTATACTACCACCTCCTAAAAATCTAGTACTAGTTGAAAACCCAGCGTTACAAAGGTATTTATTTATTTAAGCCTTCCTATCCCCTCTGTCAATCCTCTTTTCCTGTAAACATGTTACTTTTATAGGAGAATATAGAAGGAATCGGGATATTTTTGCAGATATTTTGCAGATATATATTTACTTGTAAATGTGTTGTAAGTCTCTAAAATCTGGTGCAAATACAGTTCATAGTAAAGAAGTAATAGCGTGAAACTTGACTCGTGATAGTGCGGTTTTCCATGATCGTTACTATTTATGTCCTCATGTTTCGTGTACTACGTGTCGTACTGTGTTACAATTTCGAAGGTTCATTCAGCGGCATGTCTGTATTCTGGCTGTAAAATTTCTTGCGGGTACAGTATGTAGTGTAGAAATCATAAATTGCAAAGTTATACCGAATGCCGTACTTTGTCGCGTGATGCAGCAGTATTTAGTGCATCTCATTATTTATGACGTCATATCTCGTGAACTATGTGAACGACCGTCCTCATGGACGGAAGCTTACGTGTACAAAATTTCATAAAAACTGGAACAAAACTGTAGATTTGTTATTATTATTATTATTATTATTATTATTAAGAAAGAAAAGAAGGTAATGATTTAATGTAAATTATCACGTACTCTACTCGCTAAGCTGATGGGGTTTTAATTTACCATCTACAGTGTCAGTATGGGAAAAAAAGCTCCAACACCAATCTTTGAAGAGTCTAAAGCAATGTAAAACTCTTTTGACATGTCAGGGTGACACAGAAAGTTAGAATTCAGAAGAGCTTGTTTTAATGAATCAAAAGCTATATGACAATTTGTGGTCCATACTCACCAGGTGTTTTACTTAAGATGATGTAACAAATCACTATTGTTCTATAACTGTTTAGGAATGAGTTTACGAGAGAAGAAAATTAGTCCTAAAAAGACTGCAAATGCCTTTTAGTTGTAGGTGTTCTGGATGGCTTTGATTTTCTCTAGATCAGGTTTAACGTCTGCTGGTGATATAATATGCCCTAAAAATTTCACTTGATCTCTAGTAAATACAGACTCTTCAAGGTTTGCAGTAACACCTGCATCATGAAATCTTTGTAGGGCAAGAGTAAGAATTTCTATGTGCTGATCCCAAGTACATGTTGCAATTAACAAATCATCTACATATAAAGTGACTTTATCAAGCAATTCAGGGCCTAGTATTGTACCCAATGCACTTATAAAGACACCTGAACTTACATTTAATCCAAAGGGAAGTACTTTGAATTGATAAGTTCTTCCTGCGAACATGAATGCTGTATATTTCCTGCTTTCCTCATGTAATGCTTCTTGCCAAAATGAAACTCTTATGTCAGTGGTACACAAATACTTAACATTGTGAAATTTCTGCAGTTGCTAATCAAGAGCCTCAGGATGTGTACGTACAGTAACAAGAATCTTATTAATGGATCTTGCATCTACCACTAATCTTACCCCACCTTCTACTTTTCCCACAGCCAGCAACGGGCTAGAATAAGTTGACACTGAGGTTTCAATGTTGTTCCAATCAAGCATATTTCTAAGTTCGGCTTTCAACTGTCAGACCATGGGATCAAATATGTGCGATCACAATTCTTTGTATGCGGAGCCACATCCATGCCATACACATATTTTTATTACACCCGGTTTCGATGAAAATACATGAAGATAAGTCAGTAAAAGATTATGTAATTATGTTCTTTCCCCATCTGACAAACTTTGGTATTCTGTTACCATTTCCGAAATTTACCTGGTAGTGGGCGTAATCTGTAGCAAGTCAATTAACTGTATCTTTCTGTTCTACATCTGATACAAGCTCATAATGATCACAATAAGGAAAATCTACATCATTGTACTTTATAAAGATCCTATCACATAACCTATTCTCTCTGCTATGGGTACGAAGTAGATTCAAATTAAAAATCTTACCATCAATCTCCACAATACATAACTCTTTACGAAGATCGATCAAACCGCACCCTCGTCTTAAAAACTCCATACCTAATATGCACCGGACACACAAATACTTCACAACGAGGAACAAGCACTCTATTGTGCCATCCTCAAAACTTACATCTAACAAAACCTGCTTCTCTACTCTTTGCTTCTCTACCCTATAGCTCCAGACACTACACAGTTTTATACAAGAAAACTAGGTATTTTAGATTCTGTCTTAATTCTGTCATAAAAATCTGCACTAATTACATTCATGTTAGCCCCTGTGTCAATTATGACTAGTGTGGGTACCCAGCTAGCTTAGCTGATACTGCTGCTTGAATAGTCTCTTTATTATCACTATGCTTGCAAGATGGCTCTGATAAAAGCTCTTCCCTGATATATTTCCTTTCATCATATCGTATCAACATGGTGCGTACACCCTTACCGTGCTCGCCCCGATTCCGCGGTCTGTATTATGGAGCAGCATACGACCGCCTTTAGTTTGACACTTGCTGGTTTTGTGTCTGCTGTTGTGGTTGTGTTGGTGGTGCAGCCTCTGCTATGCTTACCACCTCCAGTATTCTGATAGATTCTATCTTATCATTTCTGTTGTGTTTAGTCGTATGCTGATTCATGTTGTTTTGTGGATTTTGCACTTGTAGATGGTTCCACGACTGTGGTCGCCTAAAGTTTTCTCTCCAATGGTTTTGGTGACTACCACCGCTGTGGTTCCAGTTACTGTTCCCGAAATTTCCCTGTCTGAACTGATTATACCCAGGGCGACACCTGTTGTCGAATGATCTTTGTATAACCAAGGCACCACAAGCGTTATTGTATACATTGTAAATGCCATGTTCAAATGTTTGTAAATCTATCGGACCAAACAGCGTGGTCATCAGTCCGTAGCTTACAAACTACTTAAACTAAGGTAAACTAACCTACGGACAGACACACAAACCCATGCCGCAGGGAGGACTCGAACCTGCGACGGCGTGCAACCGCGCGCTCCGCAGCGTGGCGCCTTAGACCGCTCGGCTACTCCCACGCGGCTAAATTCCATGGTTATTGTGTATATTGTTTCCTGTTCTTCTGTGTTGTCCGTTCGCTGAATTATTACTCTGTTGATGTGAGTTGTTTTTATTTTGATTCCAACTATTTCCGTTCGTATTGCTGTTTCCATTACTGTCCTTGTTTACTGTCTGTCCCTCGTACGCACTATTCTTTCACGATATAGAGAGGTGCTCGAATGAGCCATGGAAGAATATCGGTTGGTATTCTCTCTCTTAAAATTCCTACGTCATTCATTGCCATCGGCTGTTCCAGGTAGCGCATTCTGTTTACATATCTTTCTCAACGTTTCTTGTTTAGGATTGTTCATCGGAGGATTGTGAATTTGCCTTCGCAATTTCGCCTCCTCGTTGGCGGACCAGAATTCCGATAAAAATGCGCGTTCAAACTCATCGTATGTTTTACATAGCCCTGCTGTCTCGGACGCCCACATTGTGGCTCCGCCTTGAATGGAAGATGCTACAAATGTGATTTTTGTCATGTCCCGTCCAGTTATTTGGAAGAACGTCACGAAAATATTTGATGGAAACACGGTTGTGGTATCCTTTTCTCAGAGAAAAAAACTTTGAAAAGGCCTGATCTGAAGTTATGTTGGCTTTGTGATTACATGTGAAATGTTTGATGTAGCGTTCTCTACGTCTGCAAATGGCATAGGAGTACGAGGTGACGCATTCCTATTTTAAAAAGTGTAGCTTTCTGGACTATTGTTTAAACTCGGATTTTCATTGTTTCCTTGGTTCAAAATGTAGTTTACTCTGTGACCAGCTTTAACCTGTTCTACTTCGGTTTTCAGTTCGGAAATTTTTGTATTTAACTCTGTTTGCCAAACGGGTAGTTCTTCCTGTATAAGATTGCGAATTTCGCCTAACCCATTGCTCGCCTCAGCACCAGTCTCTGTTGTAATGTCCGATGTTAATGCTTGAACAGCAATTTTAATTTCATTTTCCGCTTTGTCGGTTATTTCAACATCTTTCTGTTAATCCAGTCTGCGAATTCTCTCGCGTACTTCCTATCACGTTGCGTGATATGCGTATCTATTACCTGTTCTATTTTTAAATACACTTAGTTCAGCCGGCCGCGGTGGCCGAGGGGACTGTGACGCTTCAGTCACAGTCTGCACAGGCCACTACGGTCGGGGTTTCGAATCCCCCCTCGGGCATGGATATTTGTGCCGTCCTTAGTTGTAGGTAGTTCATAAGTAGTTTGTAAGTTTAGGGATTGATGACCCCGTAGTTAAGTCCCTTAAGCTTAATAAACATTTGAACAGTTTTATTTAGTTCACACATTTCGTGATTTTAGTTACGTTTGTCTGCAAATAAATTTGTGTGTCTTTAAGATCAAATATTCCTCTGCTAATTGTGTGACTTTCTCGGGGATTTCATTACAATGTTCCGTAATCAAATTGAATTTGTTTCTCATAGCCTGAAATTCTCTTTGCATACGTGATTGAATCTTTTGTGTGGTCGCGGACAATGTAGCTTTGAGCTTCTGCTCCGTAAACACATTGTTGAGCCATATCGGTCTTAAGTTCAGTTTTAATGTCATGTAAACTTTGTTGTAGATGTTACTGTACTGATTCCGTCTGTGCTTGTAAGTTAGCATTCTGTGTTTGAATTTCAGCGAATTTCTGTTCAAAATTGTCCTGAATATTCGCGTTCTGTGTTTGAATTTCAGTGAATTTCTGTTCAAAATTAGCCTGAACATTTGCATTCCTTTGGTTAAACATTTTCGCGATTTGCGCCAACATTACTTCATTGGATAATGGCATGGGATTAGTTTAAGTGGGTTTTGTACCTCACTGTTGTGTGAGTGTTGCGGGTGTGTTGCGGGTGTTGTATTAATATTCACATCGCCTCCTCCCCCCCCCCCCCACCACACACACACACATTTTCTGGAATGTTCGACATTGCCCGCTTGGACGATGGTCCGCCTTCGACAACGTTTTGCGTATTCTGTGTTTGAGAATCCATAGTTTCTGTTTTATAGACACTGCGGGTTCTGACCATAATTTTCCTAGAAAAGCTTATAAAAAAATTCTCTATCCCCACACTATAGATTGTAACACCATAGTAAAGAGACTTTGGCATAACCTTACACGCAAACTTGAATTTAAGACACAGTATAATTACTATTACACACAAGATGGAAGTTCAAAAATGGAAAATCTTTCGATGCACAACAGCCATGTCTGACAACTTTCTAGTTTTCTTATTAAAATTAACACAATGAAATTATCACTTATGCAAGCTGATAAAATAACTCATGAGCCAAACAATACAATTTCACAGAAATTTGTCGAACGAAAGCCGGAATACATGCAGTGTCGGTGTTCCTTACCTTATTCGTTTGTATGTTGGTTGAATAGTGTCAATATTGGTATTTTCTGCTTTCTCCTTCGTGTTTCCAGTAATTACAGTAATAATCTGGTTTTCTCTCCACAACAATCAGAAATCAATAGTCTCGTTCCGCAATGTAGAGTATGAAGAAAAAGACACAACAATATAATTAGTTACAATATTTAGGTGAATTTCAACCCGGCCGCAAGTTCAAAGGCGCCAAATTGAAATATTTCTCCCTAATTGAAAATATATATATGTATTAAAAAGAGAAAAGAACACGAACATTGAAATATTTCTCCCTAATAGTAAAAGAATAGTATTTTAATTTTAAAAAAAAGAAAAGAAGGTAATGATTTTATGTAAATGATGCAAATTTAGAAGAGTAGCGCCTGACAAAATAATGTTCCGCGAAGTGAATCGTAATTTTCAAATGAAAAGATTGACGCTGAAATTACGGCGGGAGAAATATTTCAAGTTAGTGGTCACGTTGTAAATCAAGATCTCTCGAAACTGTGCCTGCAAAAATTTACTGAAACTAAATAAATTTGGAAAATGGCACAAAAATATTTAGTTCTAGCAACGTACCTAAAAATCTGTCTGATTTCGAGGAAAAGCAGCTCGCCACAAATACACTGCACAGAAACTAACTGTTTGAATGCACTCGTAAAACACCGATTTATTGTACGTCCACAGCCAGCAAAAGTTAAAAATAATTAAATTTAGATAATCCGGCGTATAGCTCATGGTCGTTTAGTGCGGAACAAATTATTCTGAAGTAATTATGGTGAATTGTGCATCCAGCCAACATTTAATTTCGTACAGTGCAAAGAAAATGGCGGCTGGTGGCAATATGTAAGAAAAATTCACACATTTTTAATATATATTGTAGTTAGGAATAATGAGATGGATTTTTTAAATACTAAAATAATGAAAAATGCAATTTTTTTTAAATAAAATTATCTGTCTTGTATTTTCAAAACGATTGAAGTTACACACAATTGCTTGCAACAGTCATTCTGGGCTCGAAAAGAAATTACAATCTAAATAAGTTAAACTGAGAGCAACACACTGTTGTGTCCGAAATCTATGAATGCTTGAGCGGGAAGAAGGAACAATGGATACTGCTGCTCCTTATTCAGTAAAACATATAAGCGAAAATATACTTTTGTTTCGACAGATAAAAATGTGCTAATTAGCGTTATAGTTTAGTAGCATAAATTATTTCTTTGAAGGTTGTATAGTAATTTGCCGCGGTGGAGCAGCCGAGCGATCTAAAGCGTCTCGCTGCGGAGCGCGCGGTTGCTCGCCGTGGAGGTTCGAGTCCTCCCTGGGGCATGGTTGTGTGTGTTGTCCTTAGGTTAGTTTACATAGGTTTAACTAGTTTGTAAGCTACGGACTGATGACCACGCAGTTTGGTCCGATAGATTTACAAACTTTTGAACGTTGTAGTAATTTGCATAAAATAAATACATCATAATCGTAATAAATACAAGAAATTAATTATGAAAAATAAATAAAATATTGAAATAAAGTCATGGCGGTCCACGAAACATTTTAACACTATGCTTTATATGTAAAGACTAGTATTGCCAGAGTATTTATTTATTTATTCATTCCCGCCTTGCGTTAGTACTTCTCCTATCGATTCTCTCTTTGTCCATCTCCTTTTTTCTAAAATCATGTTATATTTATCGGAGAATATATAAGAATTAACACCAGTCTTGTATAATGTACAAAATTATGCAAACAGTATCCAAACAAAGACAGATAGCAATCAAAATAGAATGGCATATATAATTCGCACGATCTCATATTTATTGAGTTACATTTTGTACAACTGTATAATTTTTCAGGTGTGTATTCATTTGTATAAGTGCTGTATGTTTGTAAAATTTGTTGCGAATACAATTACTAGTAAAGAAGGAATAGATTAAAACTTGTTGCGTGATAGGGCGGTTTTCTGTGAACGTTACTGTTTATGTGCTCATATCTCATGACCTACGTGTTGTACTGTGATACAATTTCTCAGGTACATTTAGCTACATGTGTGTATACTGTCTGTAATATTTCCTGTGGTTATAATTTGTAGTTTAGACATTATAAATTGTAACGTCATACCGAATGCCGCAGTTTTAGTCCATGAACAGCGGGAAAGTAGGATGCGAGAAACTTTATTCCTTTCATAATTTTGCTGTGGTTATCAGCAAGTAAAAGTTCAATAAAGGCTTGAAATAATTTTTAAAGTTTGTTGCAAGTCGCTACGTACTGTCATTCTCATACAGTGTGTGAATCAAGTCTCGTCGTTTTAAGTGGCAGTTCCTTGCTGCTATATTGTTTATGACGTTGTACCTCCTGTAACGTGTATCGTATGTGGTTCTTACCTCGACAGCATTGTTACCTCACGGTAAGGAATATATGCAACAAATTTGGTTCAAATCGGTGCAGTGGTTTAGGAGGAAATGTGCAACACTGTCGTTTGATGCAACAATTTTACGCGCATCTCATTGTTTATGAAGACATCTTTCGTGAAAAATGTGTTGTACGTGATCCTAACTCTGACGGCGACCGTCCTCATGGATTGGAGCTTACGTGTGCAAAATTTCATACATATTGGAACAAAACTGTAGATTTGCATGCAATTGTTGTGTTGTTATTGTCTTCAGTCCGGAAGCTGGTTTGATGCAGCTCTCCACCCTACTCTATCCCGAGGAAGCCTTTTCATCTCCTCATAAGAACGGCAACCCACATCCATTTGAATCTGCTTATTATATGCGTCTCTTGGTCTCCCTCTGCCATTTTTACCCCATACACTTCCCTCCAATGCTAAATTTACGATTCCTCGATGTCTAAGAATGTGTCCTACCAAGCGATCCCTCCTTTTAGTCAAGGTATGCCAAAAATTCCTTTTCTCGCCAATTCTGTTCGGTACCTCTTTATTAGTTCTGCGATCTACCCACCTAATCTTCAGCATTCTTCTGTACCGCCACATTTCAATAGCGTCTATCCTCCTCCTGTCCGTACTGTTTATCGTCCATGTTTCACTCCGGTACAAGGCAACACTCCACACAAATGCCTTCAGAAAAGACTTCCTTACACTTAAATTAATATTCGATGTTAGCAAATTTCACTTTTTCAAAAATGCTTTTCTTCCCATTGCCATTCTGCATTTTATATCCTCTGTACTGCGACCGTCATGTGTTATTTTACTACCCAAGTAACAAAACTCATCTACCACCGTCATTGTTTCGTTACCTAATCTAACACCTTCATCATCGCCTGATTTTCTAAGACTGCATTCCATTATCTTTGTTTTGCTCTTGTTAATGTTCATTTTATACGCCCTCTTCAACACACTGTCCATTCCATTCAACTGCTCGTCCAGGTCCTTTGCTGTCTCTGACAGAATTACAATGTCATCAGCAAAACGCAATGTTTTTATTTCTTTACCCGCTACTTTAATCCCTATTCCAATTTTTTTCCTTTTTTTTCCTTCACCGCCTGCTCGATGTACAAATTGAATAACATCGGAGAAAGGCTACAACCCCGTCTTACTCCCTTCCCAACTGATGCTTCCCTTTCATACGTTTCGATTCTAATAACTGCGATTTGGCTTTTGTACCAGTTGTAAATAACTTTCCTTTCCCTGTATTTTACCCCTACTGACTTCAGAATTTGAAAGAGTGTATTCCAGTCAACATTGTCAAAAGCTTTCACCAAATCTACAAATCCTAAAAATGTAGGTTTGCCTTTCCATAATCTATCTTCCAAGATAAGTCGTAAAGTGAGTATTGCCTCCCGGTTTCCAACGTTCCTCTTGAATCCAAATGCAATACGTAAGCACAAGCAAACACAATAACATACGGACACTTTGCTTTATATAATACTAGCTGGTACGGTGCGCACTGCTGCCGCAGAAGAAATAATTGTGTGACATCTGCCCTTCTCATTCTCGTCCTCTCCACTCTCTCTCTCTCTCTTTCTGTCAGTCTCCTCCGTCCCCTCTCTGTCCAAATTCAAACGTTTGTAAATCTATCGGCTCAGCTGCGTGTTCATCAGTCCTTATCTTACAAATTACTCAAACTAAAGTAAATTAACCTAAGGACAACAAAAACACTCATGCTCGAGGTGGGACTCGAACCCACGACGGCGAACAGCCGCGCGCACTGCAGCACGGTGCCCCAATAAGCAGGGCTAATTCACCGCGGCCTTCTCTGTCCGTGTCCACCTCCATCTACTCTTCACCTTCCTGTATATGAAAACATACATATATCCGCCCAAGTTTCAATGTCACTGGTCAAACGGTCTCTCAGTCGCAAGGTACCTCCCGTCCTGCTAAATTCACTGGCTTGCAGATTACAAAAATCTCCTTCATGAAAACATACACTTATGTGCTGACTTTCATGGTGACCAGTTAAACAATTTGTATGTTTGTTGTAACGTACCCTCCGCCTTGCACCTAAGGAGTCTAACGAAAGATAGCCCGTGTATTCATTCTGATTATAAGCTATCTCCAGTCCACATTTCGTTCAATTCCGTCCAGTCGTTTCACCGTGAAGAGTAACACGCGTGTTAACCTACTGTAAGATGCCATCCGCACAGTGTCTTCTTAAAGGTAGCTCGTGCGTTAATTCAGGGTATAAGTTATCTGCATTCCAAATTTCATTCAAATCCGTATAGCTGTCTCATTGTGAAGAGAAACGTACCACTCTACCGTAGGGTACCTTCCGCCATGTTCCGTACGCTGGCTTCCGAAAGGTAGCCCATTTATTAATTAAGGTTATAACCTATCTCCATTCCAAATTTCAATCAAATCTGTCCACCCGTTCAGCACGAAGAAGTAGCAAACACATTAAGTCATTGTAAGCTGTCCTCTGCCAGACACCGTACGGTGGCTTACGAAACGTAGCCCATGTGTTAATCAGCGTATAAGCTACCACTGTTTCAAATTTCATTCATCTCCATATAGCTATTTAAGGGTGAAGGCGTAAGAAACGAATTAAATAATAGTAAAGCACCCTCCGCCATGCACTATACTAAGTTGATTTTAGTATGCTTATAACTTCCGCGCGAATGAAAGCAATGAGCTGATAAAAGTTTTATCGCAATCGGATATATGGTATGGCGGAACTACACGTAACAGCGAGTGTGCAGGGAACTGTCTGCTTCTGCTGGGTGCGCTGCAGAGCCGGTCGCAATTTTGCGATCTGTTTTAATGTTAAGATCGCTGTTTGTCTCAAGTACGCATTCTAAAATTTTAGTTTTGTATTAATACATCCCCTCTTCATTGTCTTATTTTGTGTTAGTGCGTCCTGAAACTTTATCTCAGCATTATTTTTTTTTTGTCTTTGTTTTTAGCGACTTGCGTTATCGCTAACGAACAAATCAAAAATATTTGCGAATATGATTATGAGTTTCCACAGCAACGTCGTCGAATATCAATACACTGTTTGGTTTTACCTTCTCAGGCGGCTATATACCGCTGCTTTCACTAAAAGTCTGGTAGCTAACATCATTAATATTGTGTAGGATTCCCTGCAACACCTGGTATTTATTTTCGGAAATATATATGTACATGTTCAAAGCGAAGTCCCTCGGTGTGTGTTAATAGCGACAGAACAAGGTTTGTATTGCCACAGAGCACATATGTATATAATCGTTTATTGCAACAGACACATAAGTATGAAATACATTAACGACTGTGAGATATAGTACTGTTATTTTAACAACTTGGTCCATTCCCATATTCCAGTCATTGCTGACTAGCAAGTGCTTTTCACACCCAACGGTTAATGCTAGACGTGACAGACAACCTTTCTTCTCAATATTATGTACCCTGTACTCGGGCAGCAAGTCCTTTATCCACTTTACTTTTTCCAATTCTTTCACAAGACAAGCAGTGCAGGTGGGATAATGAACGTATACCGCTACAGGTACAAAATTCGAGCCTATGAAGCGACCCCGTGATGTTTTCGATTAACCATTTTGCTGAACGTGTACGCAGTTAGTAGAATGGAGCTGGACACTGTATGATAAAGACACCTAATTCCAACAATGAACTACACCAAGCATGCAATATGCTATTTCCTTTGGGATGATTCGATTAACGATGGTGTGGCAAACTTGGCATTCGAGAAACACATCAAACATGGTTCTTGATGAACTTTGGGTTCCATCAAGTATACGATAAGCTATTTCCTTTGGAACGAATCGCTTATCGATGGTGTGGAAACCTTGGCCGTCCAAAAATACGTCATACATGTCTCTGGATGTCCTTGCACTGCAGAACTGATTGAAAATTATCCATCAGCGCTTAATTCTTGCATCCCATTGACACGGAAGCATGTGGGTTGGACGGCACGGCACCTAATTCTGATGACTCCTAGAATATTAGAGCACACTTGTGTAACATTACACCTCCTAATTCTCAGAATAGTTAGGTTAGCGCTTGAATCTATCAATTTCCAGAATGCCGCGGTGGAGTAGCCGAGCGGTCTAAAGTACCTCGCTGCGGAGCGCGCGGTTGCTCGCCGTGGAGGTTCGAGTCCTCCCTGGCGCATGGGTGTGTGTGTTGTCCTTAGGTTAGTTTACCTAGGTTTAAGTAGTTTCTAAGCTACAGACTGATGACCACGCAGTTTGGTCCGATAGATTTACAGATATTTGAACATTTGATTTGAATTCCCAGAATATTGACTGGTCTACAGTAATTCAGTAGTTATGTAATATAATACTCTGGATTCCCAGAATGAATATAATGGAATGCATCGTATACGACTAAAAGCGCTGATCGTAGCCTATTTCCTGGAAATGATGATGTCGTCATTCCCCCAATGACCTGTGGTCAGGGGTCCCCATCGTTTAGTATTCCTACTGTCCCCCTACTGAGTAACACCAAAAAATGTTCAAATGTTTGTAAAGCTTATGGGACTTAAGTGCGGGGTCATCAGTCACTAAACTTACAAATTACTTCTGAACTGACTTATACTAAAGACAACACAAACATCCATGGCCGAGGAGAGTAGCACCCTAGGAATGAACATAAATAGGAACTAACATGCCTGTGTCTCAAGCATAGGTGATATTAATATAAAAGATTAAATTCATTTTCCAGAGCCATGTGTTGCCTCAAAATATCAAAGACATTGAACAAGTATGAACATATTACCAATATATTGAGACGACATGTCTCTGGATAATGAATTTACTGCACTGAAGTTGTGATGGAAGTTCTGAAAATCAACTTTCAACGTCTTTAATTATATTTGCTTAAAGTTTGCTGTGTTGCACTGATTTTATATGGAATTTTATTGCAATTTGTCTATACTACCACCTCCTAAAAATCTAGTACTAGTTGAAAACCCAGCGTTACAAAGGTATTTATTTATTTAAGCCTTCCTATCCCCTCTGTCAATCCTCTTTTCCTGTAAACATGTTACTTTTATAGGAGAATATAGAAGGAATCGGGATATTTTTGCAGATATTTTGCAGATATATATTTACTTGTAAATGTGTTGTAAGTCTCTAAAATCTGGTGCAAATACAGTTCATAGTAAAGAAGTAATAGCGTGAAACTTGACTCGTGATAGTGCGGTTTTCCATGATCGTTACTATTTATGTCCTCATGTTTCGTGTACTACGTGTCGTACTGTGTTACAATTTCGAAGGTTCATTCAGCGGCATGTCTGTATTCTGGCTGTAAAATTTCTTGCGGGTACAGTATGTAGTGTAGAAATCATAAATTGCAAAGTTATACCGAATGCCGTACTTTGTCGCGTGATGCAGCAGTATTTAGTGCATCTCATTATTTATGACGTCATATCTCGTGAACTATGTGAACGACCGTCCTCATGGACGGAAGCTTACGTGTACAAAATTTCATAAAAACTGGAACAAAACTGTAGATTTGTTATTATTATTATTATTATTATTATTAAGAAAGAAAAGAAGGTAATGATTTAATGTAAATTATCACGTACTCTACTCGCTAAGCTGATGGGGTTTTAATTTACCATCTACAGTGTCAGTATGGGAAAAAAAGCTCCAACACCAATCTTTGAAGAGTCTAAAGCAATGTAAAACTCTTTTGACATGTCAGGGTGACACAGAAAGTTAGAATTCAGAAGAGCTTGTTTTAATGAATCAAAAGCTATATGACAATTTGTGGTCCATACTCACCAGGTGTTTTACTTAAGATGATGTAACAAATCACTATTGTTCTATAACTGTTTAGGAATGAGTTTACGAGAGAAGAAAATTAGTCCTAAAAATGACTGCAAATGCCTTTTAGTTGTAGGTGTTCTGGATGGCTTTGATTTTCTCTAGATCAGGTTTAACGTCTGCTGGTGATATAATATGCCCTAAAAATTTCACTTGATCTCTAGTAAATACAGACTCTTCAAGGTTTGCAGTAACACCTGCATCATGAAATCTTTGTAGGGCAAGAGTAAGAATTTCTATGTGCTGATCCCAAGTACATGTTGCAATTAACAAATCATCTACATATAAAGTGACTTTATCAAGCAATTCAGGGCCTAGTATTGTACCCAATGCACTTATAAAGACACCTGAACTTACATTTAATCCAAAGGGAAGTACTTTGAATTGATAAGTTCTTCCTGCGAACATGAATGCTGTATATTTCCTGCTTTCCTCATGTAATGCTTCTTGCCAAAATGAAACTCTTATGTCAGTGGTACACAAATACTTAACATTGTGAAATTTCTGCAGTTGCTAATCAAGAGCCTCAGGATGTGTACGTACAGTAACAAGAATCTTATTAATGGATCTTGCATCTACCACTAATCTTACCCCACCTTCTACTTTTCCCACAGCCAGCAACGGGCTAGAATAAGTTGACACTGAGGTTTCAATGTTGTTCCAATCAAGCATATTTCTAAGTTCGGCTTTCAACTGTCAGACCATGGGATCAAATATGTGCGATCACAATTCTTTGTATGCGGAGCCACATCCATGCCATACACATATTTTTATTACACCCGGTTTCGATGAAAATACATGAAGATAAGTCAGTAAAATATTATGTAATTATGTTCTTTCCCCATCTGACAAACTTTGGTATTCTGTTACCATTTCCGAAATTTACCTGGTAGTGGGCGTAATCTGTAGCAAGTCAATTAACTGTATCTTTCTGTTCTACATCTGATACAAGCTCATAATGATCACAATAAGGAAAATCTACATCATTGTACTTTATAAAGATCCTATCACATAACCTATTCTCTCTGCTATGGGTACGAAGTAGATTCAAATTAAAAATCTTACCATCAATCTCCACAATACATAACTCTTTACGAAGATCGATCAAACCGCACCCTCGTCTTAAAAACTCCATACCTAATATGCACCGGACACACAAATACTTCACAACGAGGAACAAGCACTCTATTGTGCCATCCTCAAAACTTACATCTAACAAAACCTGCTTCTCTACTCTTTGCTTCTCTACCCTATAGCTCCAGACACTACACAGTTTTATACAAGAGAACTAGGTATTTTAGATTCTGTCTTAATTCTGTCATAAAAATCTGCACTAATTACATTCATGTTAGCCCCTGTGTCAATTATGACTAGTGTGGGTACCCAGCTAGCTTAGCTGATACTGCTGCTTGAATAGTCTCTTTATTATCACTATGCTTGCAAGATGGCTCTGATAAAAGCTCTTCCCTGATATATTTCCTTTCATCATATCGTATCAACATGGTGCGTACACCCTTACCGTGCTCGCCCCGATTCCGCGGTCTGTATTATGGAGCAGCATACGACCGCCTTTAGTTTGACACTTGCTGGTTTTGTGTCTGCTGTTGTGGTTGTGTTGGTGGTGCAGCCTCTGCTATGCTTACCACCTCCAGTATTCTGATAGATTCTATCTTATCATTTCTGTTGTGTTTAGTCGTATGCTGATTCATATTGTTTTGTGGATTTTGCACTTGTAGATGGTTCCACGACTGTGGTCGCCTAAAGTTTTCTCTCCAATGGTTTTGGTGACTACCACCGCTGTGGTTCCAGTTACTGTTCCCGAAATTTCCCTGTCTGAACTGATTATACCCAGGGCGACACCTGTTGTCGAATGATCTTTGTATAACCAAGGCACCACAAGCGTTATTGTATACATTGTAAATGCCATGTTCAAATGTTTGTAAATCTATCGGACCAAACAGCGTGGTCATCAGTCCGTAGCTTACAAACTACTTAAACTAAGGTAAACTAACCTACGGACAGACACACAAACCCATGCCGCAGGGAGGACTCGAACCTGCGACGGCGTGCAACCGCGCGCTCCGCAGCGTGGCGCCTTAGACCGCTCGGCTACTCCCACGCGGCTAAATTCCATGGTTATTGTGTATATTGTTTCCTGTTCTTCTGTGTTGTCCGTTCGCTGAATTATTACTCTGTTGATGTGAGTTGTTTTTATTTTGATTCCAACTATTTCCGTTCGTATTGCTGTTTCCATTACTGTCCTTGTTTACTGTCTGTCCCTCGTACGCACTATCGATTTCATCTGCAATCGTGAAAAATTCTTTCACGATATAGAGAGGTGCTCGAATGAGCCATGGAAGAATATCGGTTGGTATTCTCCCTCTTAAAATTCCTACGTCATTCATTGCCATCGGCTGTTCCAGGTAGCGCATTCTGTTTACATATCTTTCTCGACGTTTCTTGTTTAGGATTGTTCATCGGAGGATTGTGAATTTGCCTTCGCAATTTCGCCTCCTCGTTGGCGGACCAGAATTCCGATAAAAATGCGCGTTCAAACTCATCGTATGCTTTACATAGCCCTGCTGTCTCGGACGCCCACATTGTGGCTCCGCCTTGAATGGAAGATGCTACAAATGTGATTTTTGTAATGTCCCGTCCAGTTATTTGGAAGAACGTCACGAAAATATTTGATGGAAACACGGTTGTGGTATCCTTTTCTCAGAGAAAAAAACTTTGAAAAGGCCTGATCTGAAGTTATGTTGGCTTTGTGATTACATGTGAAATGTTTGATGTAGCGTTCTCTACGTCTGCAAATGGCATAGGACTACGAGGTGACGCATTCCTATTTTAAAAAGTGTAGCTTTCTGGACTATTGTTTAAACTCGGATTTTCATTGTTTCCTTGGTTCAAAATGTAGTTTACTCTGTGACCAGCTTTAACCTGTTCTACTTCGGTTTTCAGTTCGGAAATTTTTGTATTTAACTCTGTTTGCCAAACGGGTAGTTCTTCCTGTATAAGATTGCGAATTTCGCCTAACCCATTGCTCGCCTCAGCACCAGTCTCTGTTGTAATGTCCGATGTTAATGCTTGAACAGCAATTTTAATTTCATTTTCCGCTTTGTCGGTTATTTCAACATCTTTCTGTTAATCCAGTCTGCGAATTCTCTCGCGTACTTCCTTTCACGTTGCGTGATATGCGTATCTATTACCTGTTCTATTTTTAAATACACTTAGTTCAGCCGGCCGCGGTGGCCGAGGGGACTGAGGCGCTTCAGTCACAGTCTGCACGGCCACTACGGTCGGGGTTTCGAATCCCCCCTCGGGCATGGATATTTGTGCCGTCCTTAGTTGTAGGTAGTTCATAAGTAGTTTGTAAGTTTAGGGATTGATGACCCCGTAGTTAAGTCCCTTAAGCTTAATAAACATTTGAACAGTTTTATTTAGTTCACACATTTCGTGATTTTAGTTACGTTTGTCTGCAAATAAATTTGTGTGTCTTTAAGATCAAATATTCCTCTGCTAATTGTGTGACTTTCTCGGGGATTTCATTACAATGTTCCGTAATCAAATTGAATTTGTTTCTCATAGCCTGAAATTCTCTTTGCATACGTGATTGAATCTTTTGTGTGGTCGCGGACAATGTAGCTTTGAGCTTCTGCTCCGTAAACACATTGTTGAGCCATATCGGTCTTAAGTTCAGTTTTAATGTCATGTAAACTTTGTTGTAGATGTTACTGTACTGATTCCGTCTGTGCTTGTAAGTTAGCATTCTGTTGTTTGAATTTCAGCGAATTTCTGTTCAAAATTGTCCTGAATATTCGCGTTCTGTGTTTGAATTTCAGTGAATATCTGTTCAAAATTAGCCTGAACACTTGCATTCCTTTGGTTAAACATTTTCGCGATTTGCGCCAACATTACTTCATTGGATAATGGCATGGGATTAGTTTAAGTGGGTTTTGTACCTCACTGTTGCGTGAGTGTTGCGGGTGTGTTGCGGGTGTTGTATTAATATTCACATCGCCTACTCCCCCCCCCCCCCCCCACCACACATACACACATTTTCTGGAATGTTCGACATTGCCCGCTTGCACGATGGTCCGCCTTCGACAACGTTTTGCGTATTCTGTGTTTGAGAATCCATAGTTTCTGTTTTATAGACACTGCGGATTCTGACCATAATTTTCCTAGAAAAGCTTATAAAAAAATTCTCTACCCCCACACTATAGATTGTAACACCATAGTAAAGAGAAATTAAATCGTCAAAGACTTTAGCATAACCTTACACGCAAACTTGAATTTAAGACAGTATATTTACTATTACACACAAGATGGAAGTTCAAAAATGGAAAATCTTTCGATGCACAACAGCCATGTCTGACAACTTTCTAGTTTGCTTATTATAATTAACGCAATGAATTTATCACTTATGCAAGCTGTTCAAATAACTCATGAGCCAAACAATACAATTTCACAGAAATTTGTCGAACGAAAGCCGGAATACATACAGTGTCGGTGATCCTTACCTTATTCGTTTGCATGTTGGTTGAATAGTATCAACATTGGTATTTTCTGCTTTCTCCTTCGTGTTTCCAATAATTACAGTAATAATCTGGTTTTCTCTCCACAACAATCAGAAATCAATAGTCTCGTCCCGCAATGTAGAGCATGAAGAAAAAGACACAAAATGTAATTAGTTACAATATTTTTGGTGAATTTCAATCCGGCCGCAAGTTAAAAGGCGCCAAATTGAAATATTTCTCCCTAATAGAAAAAAAAATTATTAAAAAGAGAAAAGAACACGAACGTTGAAATATTTCTTCCTAATAGTAAAAGAATAGTATTTTAATTTTTAAAAAAGAAAATAAGGTAATGATTTTATGTAAATGATGCAAATTTAGACGAGTAGCGCCTGACAAAATAATGTTCCGCGAAGTGAATCGTAATTTTCAAATGAAAAGATTGGCGCTGAAATTACGGCGGGAGAAATATTTCAAGTTAGTGGTCACGTTGTAAATCACGATCTCTCAAAATTGTGCCTGCAAAAATTTACTGAAACTAAATAAATTTGGAAAATGGCACAAAAAAATTTAATTCTTGCAACATGGCTAAAAATCTGTCTGATTTCGAGGAAAAGCAGCTCGCCACAAATACACTGCACAGAGACTAACTGTTGGAATGCACTCGTAAAACACCGATTTATCGTACTTCCACAGCTAGCAAAAGTTAAAAATAATTAAATTTAGATAAACCGGCGTATATCTCAGGGACGTTTAGTGCGGAACAAATGATTCTGAAGTAATTATGGTGAATTCTGCACCCAGCCGACACTGCAAAGAAAATGGCGGCTGGTGGCAATATGTAAAAAAAAATCACACATCGTTAATATATATATATATATTAGTTAGGAATAATGAGATGGATTTTTGAAATACGAAAATAATGAAAAATGCAATGTCTTTTTAAATAAAATTACCTGTTTGGTATTTTCCAAACGATTGAAGTTACACACTTACAATAGCTTGCAAAAGTCATTCTGGGCTTGAAAAGAAATTACAATCTAAAAAAGGTAAACTGAGAGCAACACACTGTTGTTTCCGAAATCTATGAATGCTTGAGCGGGAAGAAGGAAGAATGGATACTGCTGCTCCTTATTCAGTAAAACATATAAGCGAAAATATACTTTTGTTTCGAGAGATAAAAATGTGCTAATTAGCTTATACTTTAGTTGCATAAATTATTTCTTTGGAGGTTGTGTAGTAATTTGCATAAAATGAACACATAATAATCGTAAGAAATACAAGAAATTAATTATGAAAAATAAATAAAATATTGAAGTAAAGTCAGGGCGGCCCATGAAACATTTTAACACTCTGCTTTATATGTAAAGACTAATTAAAAACCCGGCGTTGCCAGAGTACTTATTTATTTATTCATTCCCGCCTTGCGTTAGTACTTCTCCTATCGCTTCTCTCTTTTTCCATCTCCTTTTTTCTAAAATCATGTTATATTTATCGGAGAATACAGAAGAATTAACACCTGTCTTGCATAATGTACAAAATTATGCAAACATTATCCAAACAAAGACAGATAGCAATCAAAATAGGATGGCTTACAAAATTCGCACGATCTCATATTTATTGAGTTATATTTTGTACAACTGTATAAGTATTCAGGTGTGTATTCATTTGTATAAGTGCTGTATGTTTGTAAAATTTGTTGCGAATACAATTAGTAGTAAAGAAGGAATAGATTAAAACTTTTTGCGTGATAGGGCTGTTTTTGTGAACGTTACTGTTTATGTGCTCTTATCTCATGAACTACGTGTTGTACTGCGATACAATTTCTCGGGTACATTTAGCTACATGTGTGTACTGTCTTTAAAATTTCCTGTGGTTGTAATTTGTAGTGTGGGACATTATAAATTGTAACGTCATACCGAATGCCGTAGTTTTAGTCCATGAACAGCGGAAAAGTAGGATGCGAGAAACTTCATTCCTTTCATAATTTTGCTGGGGTTATCAGCAAGTAAAAGTTCAATAAAGGTTTGAAATAATTTTTAAAGTTTGTTGCAAGTCGCTACGTACTGTCATTCCCATACAGTGTGTGAATAAAGTCTCGTCGTTTTAAGTGGCAGTTCCTTGCTGCTAAATTGTTTATGACGTTGTACCTCCTGTAACGTGTGTAATATGTGATTCTCACCTCGACAGCATTGTTACCTCACGGAAAGGAATATATGCACCAAATTGGTTCAAATCGATCCAGTGGTTTAGGAGTAAATGTGCAACACTCTCGTTTGATGCAGCAATTTTACGCGTAGATGATTGTTTATCAAGACATCTTTCGTGAAAAATGTGTTGTACGTAGTCCTAGCTCTTACGGCGACCGTCGTCATGGATTGAAGCTTACGTGTGCAAAATTTCATACATATTGGAACAAAACTGTAGATTTGCATGCAGTTATTGTTTTGTTATGGTCTTCAGTCCGGAGACTGGTTGATGCAGCTATCCACTCTACTCTATCCTGAGTAAACCTTTTCATCTCCTCATAAGAACGGCAACCCACATCCATTTGAATCTGCTTATTATATACGTCTCTTGGTCTCCCTCTGCGATTTTTACCCCATACACTTCCCTCCAATGCTAAATTTACGATTCCTCGATGTCTAAGTATGTGTCCTACCAAGCGATCCTTCCTTTTAGTCAAGGTATGCCAAAAATTCCTTTTCTCGCCAATTCTGTTCGGTACCTCTTCATTAGTTATGCGATCTACCCACCTAATCTTCAGAATTCTTCTGTAACACCACATTTCAGAAGCCTATATCCTCTTCCTGTCCGCACTGTTTATCGTCTATGTTTCACTCCGGTACAAGGCAACGCTCCACACAAATGCCTTCAGAAAAGACTTCCTTACACTTAAATTAATATTCGATGTTAGCAAATTTCTCTTTTCCAAAAATGCTTTTCTTCCCATTGTCATTCTTCATTTTATATCCTCTGTAATGCGAACGTCATGTGTTATTTTACTACCCAAGTAACAAAACGCATCTCCCACCTTCATTGTTTCGTTACCTAATCTAACTCCTTCAGCATCGCCTAATTTTCTAAGACTGCATACCATTATCTTTGTTTTGCTCTTGTTAACCACTCCCATGAACCAAAGACATTGCCGAGGTGGGGTGGCTTGCGTGCATCAACGATACAGATAGCCGTACCGTAGGTGCAACCACAGCGGAGGGGTATCTGTGGAGAGGCCAGACAAACGTGTGGTTCCTGAAGAGGGGCAGCAGCCTTTTCAGTAGTTACAGGGGCAACAGTCTGGATGATTGACTGAGTTGGCCTTGTAACATCAGCTAATGTGGCTTTGCTACACAGCTACTGCGAACGGCTGAAAGCAAGGGGAAACTACAGCCGTTACCTTTCCCGAGGACATGCAGCTCTACTGTATGAACATATGATGATGGCATCCTCTCGGGTAAAATATTCCGGAGGTAAAATAGTCCCCCATTCGGATCTCCGGGCGGGGACTACTGAGGAGGCTGTGATCATCAGGAAAGACAATACTGGCATTCTACGGGTCGGAGCGTGGAATGTTAGATCCCTTAATAGAGTAGGAAAATTAGAAAATTTAAAAAGGGAAATGGATAAGTTGAAGTTAGATATAGTGGGGATTAGTGAAGTTCGGTGGCAGGATGAAAAGGATTTCTGGACAGGTGAGTACAGGATTATAAATACAAAATCAAATGGGGGCATCACAGGAGTAGGATTGATAATGAATAAGAAAATAGGAATGCGGGTAAACTACTATGACCAGCACAGTGATCCCATTATCATTGTCAAGATAGATACGAAGCCAACATCGACAACAGTAGTACAGGTTTATATGCCAACTAGCTCTGCCGATGATGAGGAAATCGAAGACATATATGAGGAGCTAAAGGAAATTATTCAGACAATTAAGGGAGAGGAAAACTTAATTGTTATGGGAGACTGGAATTCGGTAGTAGGACAAGGAAGGGAAGGGAAGATAGTAGGTGAATATGGTCTGGGCAAAAGGAATGAAGGAGGTAGCCGCCTGGTAGAATTTTGCACGGAACATAATTTAATTATAACAAACACCTGGTTCAAGAATCACAAAAGAAGGTTGTATACGTGGAAGAGACCAGGAGACACCGGGAGATACCAGATAGATTTTATAATGGGAAGACATAGATTTCGGAACCAGGTTTTACAGTGTAAGACATAGCCAGGGGCAGATATAGACTTTGACCATAACTTGTTGGTTATGAACTGTAGGCTGAAACTGAAGAAACTACAAAAAGGTAGGAAAATAAGGAGATGGAACCTGGATAAATTGAAGGAACCTAAGGTTCTTAAGAATTTCAGAGGGAGCTTTAGGCAACAATCGACAGAAACAGGGGAAAATAAAACAGTAGAGGCGGAATGAGTAAAACTGAGAGATGAAATAGTTAAGGTAGCAGAGGACAAAATAGGTAGGAAGGCAAGACCTACAAAAAATCCTTGGATATCACCGGAGACACTAAATTTAATCGATGAAAGGAGAAAATATAAAAGTGCAGTAAATGAAACAGACAAAATGGAGTACAGACGACTAAGAAATGAGATTGACAGGAATTGCAAAATGGCTAAGCAGGAGTGGCTAGAAGGCAAATGCAAGGATGTAGAAGAATGTATAAATAGGGGAAAAATAGATACAGCCTACAGGAAAATAAAAGAAACATTTGGAGATAAGCAAATAGCTCTATGAATATCAAGGACACTGATGGAAAGCCAGATCTCAGCAAAGAAGGGAAAGCTGAAAGGTGGAAAGAGTATATACAGCGGCTCTACAAAGGAAATGAACTTCGAGATAATATTGTAGGAAGGGAAGAGGATGTAGATGAAGATGAAATAGGAGATACTGTACTGAGAGTAGAATTTGACAGAGCCCTGAAAGACCTAAGTCGAAACAAGGCCCCTGGAGTAGATGATATACCCTCAGAGCTACTGAAGTCTCTGGGAGAACCAGCCATGACAAACCTGTTTCACCTGGTGTGTAAGATGTATGAGACAGGCGAAGTACCCTCAGACTTTAAGAAAAATGTTATAATCCCCATTCCAAAGAAAGCAGGTGCAGACAGGTGTGAAAACTACAGAACTATCAGTTTAATAAGTAATGTTTGCAAAATATTACCACGAATTATATACAGAAGGATGGAAAAACTGATAGAAGCCGACCTCGGGGAAGATCAGTTTGGGTTCAGGAGAAATGTAGGAACACGGGAGGCAATACTCACTTTACGGCTTATCCTAGAAGATAGATTAAGAAAAGACAAACCTACATTTCTAGCTTTTGTAGATTTGGAGAAGGCTTTTGACAATGTTGATTGGAATAAACTCTTTCAAGTTCTGAAGCAAACAGGAGTAAAATATAGGGAGCGTAAGGTTATTTACAACTTGTACAAAAACCAGACAGCGGTTGTCAGAGTTGAAGAGCATGAAAGGGATGCAGTGGTTGGAAAGGGAGTAAGACAGGGTTGTAGTCTTTCTCCATTGTTATTCAATTTGTACATTGAGCAAGCTATAAAGGAAAGCAAGGAGAATTTTGGAGAAGGAATTAAAGTTCAGGGTGAAGAATTAAAAACATTGCGTTTTGCCGACGACATAGTAATTATGTCAGATGCAGCAAAGGACCTGGAAGAGTAATTGAACGGAATGGACAGTGTGCTGAAAGGTGCATATAAGATGAACATTAACAAGAGCAAAACTAGGGTAATGGAGTGCAGTGTAAGAAAATCAGTTGATGCTGAAGGAATTAGATTGGGAAACGAAGCAATAAAGGAGGTAGATGAGTTTTGTTACTTGGGCAGTAAAATACCAAATGATGGTCGCAGTATAGAGGATATAAAATGCAGAATGGCAATGGGTAGGAAAGCGTTTTTGAAAAAGAGAAATTTGTTAACATCGAATATTGACTTAACGCTAGAAAGTCCTTTCTGAAGGCATTTGTGTGGAGTGTTGCCTTGTATGGGAGTGTAACATAGATGATAAACAGTGCGGACAGGAAGAGGATTGAGGCTTTTGAAATGTGGTGCTACAGAAGAATGCTGTAGATTAGGTGGGTGGATCGCGTAACTAATGAGGAGGTACTGAATAGAATTGAGGAGAAAAGAAATTTCTGGCATACCTTGACTAAAAGAAGGGATCGATTGGTAGGACACATACTTAGACATCAAGGAATTGTGAATTTAGCATTAGAGGGAAGTGTGTGGGGTAAAAATCGCAGAGGAAGACCAAGAGATGGATACAGTAAGCAGATTCAGACAGATGTAGGTTGCCGTTCTTATGTGGAGATGAAGAGGCTTGCTCAGGATAGGGTATTGTGGAGAGCTGCATCAAACCAGTGTCCGGACTGAAGACCACAAAACAATGTTCTTTTTATACACTCTGTTCAACACACTATCCATTCCATTCAACTGCTCTTCCAGGTCCTTTGTTGTCTCTGAAAGAATTACAATGTCATCATCAAAACGCAATGTTTTTATTTCTTAACCCTCAACTTTAATTCCTATTCCAAATTTTTCCTTGCTTTCCTTCACCGCCTGCTCGATGTACAGATTGAATAACATCGGAGAAAGCTACAACCCTGTATTACTCCCTTCCTAACTAATGCTTCGCTTTCATACCCTTCGAGTCTAATAACTGCGATCTAGCTTTTGTACAAATTGTAAATAACTCTCCTTTCCCTGTATTTTACCCCTGCTGACTTCAGAATTTGAAAGAGTGTATTGCAGTCAACATTGTCAAAAGCATTCTCCAAATCTACAAAAGCTAAAAATGTAGGTTTGCCTTTCCTTAATCTACCTTCTAAGATAAGTCGTAAAGTGAGTATTGCTTCCCGGTTTCCTACGTTCCTCCTGAATCCAAATGCAATACGTACGCACAAGCAAACACAGTAACATACGGACACTCTGCTTTATATAATACTAGCTGGGACGGGGCGCGTTGCTGCAGCAGAAGAAACAATTGTGTAACATCTGTCCTTCTCTTTCTTCTCCTCTCCACTCTCTCTCTCTCTCTCTCTCTCTCTCTCTCTCTGTCAGTCTCCTCCCTCCTCGCTCTCCGTCCAAATTCAAACTTTGTAAATCTATCGGACTCAACTGCGTGTTCATCAGTCCGTATCTTACACATTACTTAAACTAAAGTAAATTAACCTAAGGACAACAAAAACGCTCATGCTCGAGGGGGGACTCGGACCCGCGACGGCGAACGGCCGCGCTTACTGCAGCACGGCGCCTCAATAAGCTAATTCGCCGCGGCCTTCTCTGTCCGTCTGCCGCGGTGGAGTAGCCGAGCGGTCTAAAGCACCTCGTTGCGGAGCGCGCGGTTGCTCGCCGTGGAGGTTCGAGTCCTCCCTGGGGCATGGGTGTCTGTGTTTGTCTGTTGGTTAGTTTACCTAGGTTTAAGTAGTTTGTAAGCTACGGACTGATGACCAGGCAGTTTGGTCCGATAGATTTACAAACATGAGTCACATGAGTCTGTTCGTCTCCTCCGCCATCTACTCCTCTCCATCCTATATATGAAAACATACATATATCCGCCCAAGTTTCAATGTGAGCGGTCAAACGGTCTCACAGTCGCAAAGTACCTCCCGTCCCGCTAAATTCACTGGCTTGCAGATTACAAAAATCTCCTTCATGAAAACTTACAGCCGGCCGCGGTGGCCGAGGTGACTGAGGCGCTCCAGTCACGGTCAGCAAGGCCACTACGGTCGGGGGTTCGAATCCCCCCTCGGGCATGGACATTTGTGCCGTCCTAGTTCGTAAGTAGTTCATAATTAGTTTGTAACTTTAGGGACTGATGACCCCGTAGTTAAGTCCCATAAGCTTTACAAACATTTGAATATTTGAACATTTGAAAACATACAGTTATGTGCTGACTTTCATGGTGACCAGTTAAACAATTTGTAAGTTTGTTGTAACGTACCCTCCGCCTTGCACCTAAGGAGTCTAACGAAAGATAGCCCGTGTGTTCATTCTGATTATAAGCTATCTCCAGTCCATATTTCGTTCAATTCCGTCCAGTCGTTTCACCGTGAAAAGTAACACGCGAGTTAACCCACTGTAAGGTGCCCTCCGCACAGTATCTTCTGAAAGGTAGCTCATACATTAATTCAGGGTATAAGTTAACTGCATTCCAAATTTCATTCAAATCCGTATAGCTGTCTCATTGTGAAGAGAAACGTACCAACCTATCGTAGCGTACCTTCCGCCACGTTCCGTGCGGTGGCTTCCGAAAAGTAGCCCATTTATTAATTAAGGTTATAACCTATCTCCATCCCAAATTTCATTCAAATCTATCCATCCCGTTCAGCACGAAGAAGTAGCAAACACATTAAGTCATTGTAAGCTGTCCTCTGCCAGGCACCGTACGGCGGCTTACGAAACGTAGCCCATGTGTTAATCAGGCTATAAGCTACCTCTGTTCCAAATTTCATTCATCTCCATCTAGGTATTTAAGGATGAAGGCGTAAGAAACGAATTAAATAATAGTAAAGCACCCTCCGCCATGCACTATACTAAGTTGATTTTAGTATGCTTATAACTTCCGCGCGAGTGCAAGCAATGAGCTGATAAAAGTTTTATCGCAATCGGATATATGGTATGGCCGTGCATAAAATATGAACAATCAAACATAATTTTTATATTTAAAAAAAAATACTTTGAATTGCTTACATAAAATTCACATGGTGTAACAATATTTATGTTCTAATGTTGATGATTATTTACCTGAAAAATTAACTTCCAGAGAGAGCTGCTAGAATTTTCAGAAATTTTATTTCATTCGAAACTTCGCCGAAATTTGAAAATTAACTCTTTAATTACGTTAATTAATCGGAATGATTGTAGGTAATCTGAATATATTAGTACTGCTCTGATAAACTGACTTTTCAATCATATTTAAAAATTTCATTAGGATCGAAATACAACTGTAGAACCTGACGAAGTCCATATGTAAAGTATCCTCCGTCATGCACTATCCAAAATTTTATGTGACAGTGACCTTCTTCGCGTTTTGAAGGGTAAGCGTCCAAAATGTCATGGAGATTTTAACATTAATAAAGTGTCCATATTCGCATATCGCGTGATGCCACAGGTTTTCAACCGTATAATTGTTTATGTGACGGTAGCAAGGAAGTTAGAATAAAGGGATATGGCGTTATCTAGGCCGAGTACATACGTCAATTGAAGCCTGTCCGCCATCTTGGTGTGTTGTGGAATGCTGTTTCTTAGATTAGATTAGATCAGTTATTCGTTCCGTAGATCCAGGTTGAGGGGATCCTCGTGGATGTGGAACATGTCAGGAAACAAAATTAAGAAGTTGAATAATAGATAATACTAATAATATAAATACAAATACATACACTTATAATATAAATACAGATAAATAATTTTTTTTTTCAAAATATACGTTAAGTCGACCCTCTTACTGTTAATGCATTGAACTGACGGTCAGTGCAAAGTATGTACTTACAAACAATATACTTCTTTTAAAAAATAGTAATAAATACCCATCATAATATATTTCAAAACTTAATTTTAAACGGCTAAAGTGCACTCTTTTAACATGTTGTACATCACGGCACTACCGCCGGATGTTTTATTCCTGATTTAAGTGACATAAAACATTAGCTTTACAGTACGAACACTTCTCCAAAACATAGCAATATGGCGGAGGCAGCCTTCACTTTTTCAGCGTATGGGCGTCTCCCTGTATTCTAATCTCCTTGGACGGTACGTCCGTCAGGAGGAACGCCGCAGTTTCTTACGTCGAATGCAGGGTTTGCGTTAGAATGACTGATATTTTAGAGAGTTTAGCTGTGGAGAGTGAAATTTTATTACGCGGTAGGGGTTGAAGCTAATGGAAGTTAGCTTGGTAATACTGATAACTGCGTAAGTTTTCAGCGATTTGTAGGAGGTAGTAACGCTGGTACTCTGAAATTGTCATTTGGGTTTCTGAAAGGATATTCGAAATATTTGTTGTGTAACAGCAAAGAGTAACTCAATTAAGAAACGTGTTTCTTTTGTTTATGTGTGTGAGTGTCAATCCCGAGCGGAATTGACGTTACAATTTGCCTAGGGCAGTTTATTGGTATTGAAATGAACCCTGTGAGAGTTCGTTTGGATCACGTATGAGACGCGAATCCTTTTGTAGTATTTTGCCTTGCTCTGTGGTCAAATAGTGTAATAAGAGTAAACCAGCTAATTTTCCGACAAACAATCAAAGTTGTGACTGCGACGGATAAAACACGTAAATAGGGTTTGGAACCAACAAATCTGTTTGGAGATCTCTCAAGTAACCGAAAATTAGCTAAGACTGACTAAGGTTCGGTGGGTAAACTTAGTTCAATTTTGTAGAGTCGTGTATAAGTCAACACCTAAATAAGGCTCCAAGCTGTTTTTGTTTTTTCGAGATTTCGTAAAGTTAAACACGGAGCTCACCTTAAAAATATAGTTAGAGGTGAATAGTACATAGGAGTCACTCGAATGCTAAGATCCGTAACTGATATGAAATATTTTCCAATAAAACAAAATACTAAGCCTGTAGGAAGGAAATAAAAATAAACTGGATTATTTTTCCTTATTTCAGTAGATTACAAGTCATTCAAAGAGATATGGAATTGAATAATATATCGATCGATAGTAAATGATTAAAACAGATTCTAAATAAATAACATCTTTGGTAAAATGAGATAAATATCTGTAATAACTATTTCTTTTAGAAATAAAAGGCACTTAAATTTATCGGTCTGTAAAAGAAGGGTTTTAAAATCAAAGAAAGTATTTAAAGAAAAGATTACAAGTATCGGGTTCAAAAAAAGACTATATTTCATTCACAAGTTATCAGTTGAGAATGCTACAACTAGAATCTTTGTTTCCGGGAAATTAATTTCACTGAAATTAAAATGTTACGTGAAAATAAATGTAATATATTTCAAAATTAAGAAGCCTTAAATACATTGCGCAAATATAACTTTGAAAAGAGATTATTTCGTCAGGGAAAGTATTAACAAACAATTTTAAAGAAGAGAAGGAACTGACATATATCTGTTATTAGAAGCCAATGGAGTGACTTTCTTGGAAAAACTATGGTTGTATCGTTCCTCTTATTTACAAATATCAGTTTAATATATGTATGATAGTCTTGTATTATTAATAACGCAAAGAAGAAATTCATTTTAATTATATAGTAGTATATTAAGTAGGTGAATGTTAACTTTGAGTGGCAACAACGTTATCTTAGGTGACCATAAATTTTAGTTGAGTGACCGCGTTTGTTTATAAACGATATAGTGACTCTAAATCACTCTGTTGGTTTTGTGTTCACAGCAGAAGTAAATATATTCATCCTGGGTGGTATCTGATGCTTTTAGAACCTTTGATTTCCTGGGATAAAAACGAGTCAGATGCGTAACAATTACAACATCGAAACCACAATATTGTAACGTCGTCATTAATTCTAACTTAACAGGCGACCGTAGAGGCTACCTAATGACAACTTTTAAAGTTAAGCAAGTGACAAAAATTCAGGTTTTCGCTGTTATAAGCTTGGCGAACCTTTCTACCAGAATTTTAGAGTGAATACAACAACACGGAGATTCTGGCATTTACTTCCACCTATTGGGATAGTGTTATTAAGGAAGGTGTTGAAATTAAACTATAAAGCGACCTTATAAACAGAGATGACGGTTTTTTTTAATTCTGCTTAGAATCCGGCACTGTCTCACGTCAAAAAACAGAGGGACAGAATTAATGCTGCCTCACCTGTTGATTAATATTCCCTATCGATATTTTCGATGTTTGGTCACCTTTGGTTGTGTTGACTCTGCAGTCAGTTGTGCTGTGTGTGTTATCCTGCGTGTTTATCCATTGCAAACCGAGGTATTAAATAAACTTGCACATTGCTTCCTTGAGTACAGTGTGTCTCGAGAACGGCAGGGTGTCCTCCTGTCGAAAATCGGCGGTTGTCGACGACGTCACCCGGCAGCATTCGCGTAAGTTGTTTGAACAGATCATATTCAAGTAACGGGATATTTTCCATTAACTGAATCATATTTTCGAATGCAGCACTCGGCCGCCCAGGCACGGAGAAGATAATAGTACAATTCGCATGTTATTATTCCATCATCTTCCGGGAGTGCACCCGGGACAGCGACAATTCTTCGTCTGATATTTCGGCTGCAAACCTTACAGCCATCTTCAAGGCGAGTCCAAGACTGAGTACTCAGCATCTGCGCGTGCCTATTTATACGGTAAATCTCGTGATGCAAAGCTACTGAGGATTAGTCTGCGCATGCTCGAAGATATCACATTCGTAACTGCTACGCTTGTCATAGATGAATATATACTTCAAAGATAAACATGTGAGCGCTGAGTGCAAACATAAACAGAGCTGTTACGTATCCATAGTGTTTGCAAATGAATAATTAATCATTAAAAGTGGTAACATCAATCGGAAATGAAGACGCAGACATTCTTTCAGAACGAAGGCGTGATATAAGTGGCTTCCATGCATTGTCAAGATGAAATCCGTCGTCACAATTTAACAGGTTGTCCGCCAGGCCAGTTGTACGTGTACAGCTTCCTTTACAACTGAGTCCCAGAAAGTAGAAGCTGTGGTTAAAATCTTTATTTCTTTGTAATTCATGGAATGGCCAGTAGAAATACAATGTTCGGCTACTGCAGACTTGTTGGACTGAAGAAGGCGTGTATACCGCTGGTGCTCAACGCATCGTTCCTGCACAGTGCGCATGGTTTGACCTATATAACGTTTTCCACACTCACAAGGGATTTCATAAATCCCCGCCTTTGGCAATAACAGATCATCTTTGTCAGATCCCAGTTCTGAGACTCAGTTGTAAAGGAAGTGTACACATACAACTGGCGGACAACCTGTTAAATCGTGACGACGGATTTCATCTTGACAATGCATGGAAGCCACTTATATCACCCCTTCGTTCTGAAAGAATGTCTGCGTTTTCACTTCCGATTGATGTTACCACTTTTAATGATTAATTATTTGTTTGTAAGCTCTGTTTATTCTTGCACTCATAGCTCACATGTTTATCTTTGAAATATACGTGGTATGTCCAGAAAGTAAGTTCCGTTTGATTATATAAAACAAACGTTGAAGTGTCGACAGAACAAATTTTAGGTGTAGGAAGAGGATTTCCATCAAAAGGTGGTGTTTGTTTCCACTATAGTGCCCGACCTCATGTGGCGAATGTGACCAAACAATTCTTACGGGCCGGCAGCGGTGGCCGAGGGGACTGAGGCGCTCCAGTCACGGTCTGCACGGCCACTACGGTCGGGGGTACGAATCCCCCCTCGGGCATGGATATTTGTGCCGTCCTAGTTCGTAAGTAGTTCATAAGTAGTTTGTAAGTTTAGGGACTAATAACCCCGTAGTTAAGTCCCATAAGCTATACAAACATTTGAACATTTTTGAACTCTTACTGGAATTTCACTGGGACGTGTTTGATCATCATCCGTACAGCCCGGGCTTCGCTCCTAGACATTTTCACCTCTTCTTACACTTAAAAATCGGTCCTTGGTGGTCAACATTTCAACGATGATGACGATCTGAAAGAACATCCTACCACATGGCTGAATACACAGGCGGCAACCTTCTATGAAGAAGGCATACAGATACTTCTGCCACGGTATTACAAGTGCTTACAAAATTTCGGCAGCTTTGTAGAAAAGTAATTTAACAGTTGCAGATTTTTGTACAATAAATATTTTTTTCTGTATCTGTACACGTTTGTTTTATATAACCAAACGGAACTTACTTTCTGGACGTACCTCGTATATTCATCTATGACTAGCGCAGCAGTTACGAATGTGATATCTTCGAGCATGCGCAGTCTAATCCTCAGTAGCTTTGCATCACGTGATTTACCGTATAAATAGGCACGCCCAGACGATGCAAACTCAATCTTGGACTCGCCTTGAAGATGGCTGTAAGGTTTGCAGCCGAAATATCGGACGGAGAATTGTCGCAGTCCCGGATGCACTCACGAAAGATGATGGAATATTATGTCCGCCGGGAAAACTTCAAGAATCACACTACGCATGTTGTTTCAACTATTGAACCTACCTGGTATGTGCTCATTTTCAGAACAGCTTTCATTGGCCTGCCAACAGAAATATCGTTATTCTAATGATTAAATTATTCATTTTTAAGTACTATGGATACGTAACAGCTCTGTTTATGCTTGCACTCAGCGCTCGCATGATAATCTTTGGAGTATATATTCATATATGACTAGCGCAGCAGTTACGAATGTGACATCTTCGAGCACGCGCAGTCTAATCCTCAGTAGCTTTGCACCACGCGATTTACCGTATAAATAGGCACGCACAGACGCTGAGAACTCAGTCTTGGACTCGCCTTGAAGATGGCTGTAAGGTTTGCAGCCGAAATATCGGACGAAGCAGTGGCGTAACTAGGTCTTGGCTTTGGCGGGAGGGGGGGGGGAGAATAGATCTGCTTGCCGAGCAAAATTTAGGTCAGACAGACTACCATCTACCACTCCCGTTGAAGAAACTAATTCACTCCCTTCCAATGAAAGCTTATGATAAAACATCGCAAGTTTCCAATCTTTACCTTTACCAGATTGCTGTTATACGATTTTATTTTCTCTCTCTCTCTTTCTTTCTTTCTTTTTTTTTCAGGTTCAGATTCTGGGGGAGGGGTGGGGGGTTCTATCCCCCTCATCCCCCCCTAGTTACGCCACTGGGACGAAGAATTGTCGCTGTCCCGGGTGCAATCCCGAAAGATGATGGAATATTATGTCTGCAGGGAAAACTTCAAGAATCACAATATGGATGTTGTTTTCTTTGTGTCCCAGCCTCGTCGCCGCTTTTGTGTCCCAGCCTCGTCGCAGCTTTTGTGTCTCGGGACGATCTCGTAGTCCGGGGACGCTAGACCCGTCATCAAACGATGTGGCTGTGCTCCCTGGCGGTGAACTGGGTCTGGATACAAGAAACTGGAGAAAGATCGCGCGGACTGTGCAAGTGCAATTGGTTTGCGTGGCGCCGCAGCACCGACCCTGTGGAAGAACGTGCAACATACATATTGCGACCGAGCACGCGCTGAATGGTGCCCGGCAACCAACGGTTCTTCCCATCAAACACCTTGTACAGCACAGGTGTAGAAACCTGAAAACGCGAAGCGCCATACGAACCGACTCGGTGCGTGGGAGGCTGCAGCAGGTGAAGGAGAGTGCGCTGACGGCGGTCGTGTAGCAGCTCGGCAGGAGACGGGCCGTCACGTGGCATGCACCGATACGTAGACAAGAAAATTTGAATAGCTTGCTGCCTGGAGTGCTGACCTTTCATATTTTCCATGTGAGACTGGAATGTTCGGACGAAACGTTCTGCTTCACCATTGGACTGAAGGTGAAAAGGTGCGGTGGTGATATGCTGAATGCCATTCACACGACAAAATTGTTGAAATTCCGCACTAACAAACTGAAGTCCATTGTCACTGACGATAGTTTCAGGCAAACCTTCGATGCAAAACACTGATGTAAGGGCACTAATTGTACTAGACGCCGTCGTTGAGTTATGTCAATTACAAAAGGAAACTTGCTGAAAGCATCTACCACGATTAACCAGCGCGTATTCCAGAAAGGTCCGGCAATGTCAATGTGTAAACGTTGCCATGGTCCCTTGGGGCGTGGCCAGTCTGAGAAACGTTGTGGAGGAGCCGCCTGATGCTCCGCACAAACCGTGCACTGTCATGCTCTCTATCTGCGCGTCCATACGAACCCAGGTACAATGACGTCTGGCCAGTTGCTTTGTCCTAACAATACCCCAATGTCCTTGATGCGGAGGCGTAATACCTCTCGTTGCAGGGAACGAGGAACAATCACTCTTGTTTGGTCGTTGTCGGTATGCAACAACAGTACACCCTGACTTAAAGATAACGCATGACGTTGTGCAAAATAACGTCGAACCAAAGGCCGTTGAATGTCTTTGGCTCTGGCAGGCCACCCAGAGCGAACAAAACGTGCTACCACACTTAGGTCTGCTCCGCCGCTGTTTCCTGTGCAACCCGACGAGAGTTCAAAGGGAAATCTGCAACAGCGGAAGCATCTCTGGAGTCTATCTGACAAAATGCCATTTCCAAAGAATCAAACGACACATCCTGGCCAACCGGAAGTCGGGAAAGTGTGTCCGCGTTGGCATGTTTAGTGGTAGGTCGGTACAAAATCTCATACTGATAATTAGACAGTTTGAGGGTCCATCGCTGAAGCTTTTGTGCCGTTCGTGGCAGAATCGGCTTTGTGGGTGAGAACAACGACGTGAGAGACTTGTGGTCTGTCAACAAATAGAATTTTCTGCCATAGAGATAATGATGAAACTTTGAGACGCCGTAAATGATTGCTAAGGCCTCCTTTTCTAACTGGCTGTTCTTCTGTTGCGTTGGCGTCAGTAGCTTGGAAGCAAAGGCAATAGGTCGATCATGAGATCCAATACGATGTGACAATATTGCACCTAGACTGTACGACGAGGCATCCACTGCTAGCACTACAGGCTTCTGTGGGTCAAAGGGAATCAAACATGCATCACTTAATTTGTCAAAGGCAACTTGTCAATCTTTAGACCATACAAAAGGAACTTTCTTCCTACGTAAGTGATGCAGTGGAGCTGCAATCTGAGAGGCATTGGGAATAAATCTGAAATAATAGTTAATGTTTCCCATTACTGCTTACAATTCGTGCACATTCTTAGGAGGAGGCAAGTCTTTGATTGCTCTCACATGTGACTGTAAGGGATTGATTCCTTGGGCATTAATCACATGGCCTAGGTACTCTATTTCAGTTTGAAAAAACGAACACTTTTGCTTTATTACAACGTAGACCTGCTGCAGTCAACACTTTGAAAAGGCACTCCAGGTTTGCTAAATGTTCTTCAACTGTGCGTCCTGAGACCACAATATCATCTAAATAGTTCGAGCAACACGGTACAGAAACTGTCAGCTGTTACAAAAAACGCTGAAAAATAGAGGGGGCGGAAGAACTGCCAAAGGGTAGGCGTTGAAATTGAAAAAGGCCCATGTGAGTATTAATGACGAAAAACGTTTTTGACTCGTCATCAAGTGGAATCTGTAAGTATGCCTCTGCTAAATCAATCTTGGAAAAGAAGCGAGACTGTCCTAATTTGTCCATTAGTTCGTCAGGTCTGAGCAGGGGATAAGTGTCTACAATTGTTTGACTGTTCACTGTTGATGTGAAGTCCGCACAGAGACGAAGTTTTCCTGTCGGCTTGGGTATAATTACTAAAGGCGAGGCCCACTGACTCGCAGAAACAGGAGAAATAACCCCTCTATCTTGCCAACGTTTAAGTTCTACAACAATTTTTTCACGAATTGCGATAGTCACTGGTCAAGCTTTACGAAATTTTGGTACCGCATAGTCTTTTAAAGTTACATGTGCCATGAAGTCTTTTGCACAGCCTAATTCCGGCCGAAACAAGTCACTAAATTTTTTACACAATGCATTGATTTTATCCTGAGGCACTACTGACGAAATTTGAAGCACATCTCTTTGAATTGATAAACCAAACAAGTCAAATGCATCTAGTCCAAAAATGTTCTGTGTAGATTTGGCCTGAAAAACTACGAAAGCAACTATTTTTGTAACACCTTGAAAAAAGGCGGGCGGGCTACACGTTCCTAGCACGGGAATATTTTGACCTGTATATGCCGTTAGCACTTCTTGACACGGCGACAATTTTGGCAAACCCAGAAGTTCATAAGTGTCGTTATTTATTAATGTGACAGCGGAACCAGTATCAAGCTGAAATTGCACAGTGTTATTTTCTATGGAAAGAGTCACAAATAGTTTTTGCTTGTGGCGCTCGACAGGTGCGCGAATGTGGGTAACGTCTGACACCGTTTGTTTGATACACTTGCGCATGCGGGGGGCCGCGTAGTGAAGGAAGCGGCGCAGAATCGGCACACAGTGGATTAACAACACTGTCACTAGATGGCACTACCGCCGGATCGGGGTCCGCGCAATACGAGGCTACTGCACTAAAATTACCTTGAGTAGCTACATCAAGTCTACTGTCACTAGCTACACAGTACTGGACACTATTACAATGAGAAGTTGCATAAGGCACTAGGTTCATTATTTTGTGTCTCGACTTCGTCGCCGCTTTTGTGTCCCAGCCTCGTCGTAGGTGTCGGTGGCCGAGTGGAATGAGACCGACACGCTGATGCAGGTACGGAGGGGAGCAGCCAGAAACTATAAACACTCGAGTAAATTAGAAAGAGATATATTGCACAGAATGTAACAATACTTAACTTTTACATAGTACTGCAGAATGTTGATACATAGTTGTTAGAGGCCTGCCTAGTGCCTGTACAATAGCAAAGTCTTCAATGGTGCCTATCTGATTACGAAGGTCCTAACTCGTTGCTATCTCAGTCCGAAGTGCCCGGTGTTCTTCAGTGGTGGCCACGAGCGGCGTTCCAGCAGAGGGCGCTCGTGGCTGTCGTCGTGAGATCGCCGCGCCGTGCGTGCATGGCGGCGCGCGGCGAAAGTAGGTGGCGCGCACTTTGTACTTGTGCGACACCACACCCCTCCCCCCCAAACCGCCGCGCCGTCGTGGCGTAGGGCTGAGGGCCACGGCGACGGCACTGGGAGGAGGGCCTGGGCGGGGGCGTTACTGGTGGGACGGGCGTCGTAGCTGAGGCCGGGATCGAGACGCCGTCCGCGCCCCGGCATCCGCCTTGCGATCCTCCAGGGAACCCGCCGAAACCTGGGGAAGGGCGCACCCCCCCGCCCAGAGGGAGCAGGTCATCTTCTTCTGAGGTGCGTGGCCCAAGCTGGGGGGGCCCGCACGGTCCCGGAGTCCCTCTCGGTGACGCTGTCATCTGCGGCGGCGACAGCGGCGGCGACGACTGCGTCGGATGTACGTCGACGTCCATAGGGATCTCGTAGTCCGGGGACGAACGATGTGGCTGTGCTCCCTGGCGGTGAACTGCGTCTGGAATCAAGAAACCGGAGACAGGATCGCGCGGCCTGTGCAGGCGTAATTGGTTTGCGTGGCGCCGCAGCTCCGACCCTGTGGAAGAACGTACAACAAACATATTGCGGCCAAGCACGCGTTGAATGGTGCCCGGCAACCATGTCTTCTTGTTTCCAGCAAACACCCTGTACAGCACCGGCGTGGAAACCTGAAAACGCGTAGCGCCATACGAACCGACTCGGTGCGTGGGAGGCTGCAGCAGGTGAAGGAGAGTACGGTGACGGCGGCCGTGTAGCAGCTCGGCAGGAGACGGGCCGTCACGTGGCATGCACCGATACGTAGACAGGAAAATTTGAAGAGCTTGCTGCCTGGATTGCTGACCTTTCATCTTCTCCATGTGAGACTTGAATGTTCGAACGAAACGTTCTGCTTCACCATTGGACTGAGGGTGAAAAGGTGCGGTGGTGATATGCTGAATGCCATTCACACGACAAAACTGTTGAAATTCCGCACTAACAAACTGAGGTCCATTGTCACTGACGATAGTTTCAGGCAAGCCTTCGATGCAAAACACTGATGTTAAGGCACTGATTGTACTAGACGCCGTCGTTGAGTTCATGGCAATCACAAAAAGAAACTTGCTGAAAGCGTCAACAACAATTAACCAGCGCGTATTCCAGAAAGGTCCGGCAAAGTCAATATGTAAACGTTGCCATGGTCCCTTGGGGCGTGGCTAATCTGAGAAACGTTGCGGAGGAGCCGCCTGATGCTCCGCACAAACAGTACACTGTGACGTCATGCTCTCTATCTGAGCGTACATACCAACCCAGGTACAATGACGTCTGGCCAATTGCTTTGTCCTAACAATGCCCCAATGTCCTTGATGCAGGAGGCGTAACACTTCTCGTTGCAGGGAACGAGGAACAATCACTCTTGCTTGGTCGTTGTCGGTATGCAACAACAGTACACCCTGACTTAAAGATAATGCATAACGTTGTGCAAAATAACGTCGAACCAGAGGCCGATCAATGTCTTTGGCTCTGGCAGGCCACCCTGAGCGAACAAAACGTGCTACCACACTTAGGTCTGCATCCGCAGCTGTTTCCTGTACAACTCGACGAGAGTTCAAAGGAAAGTCTGCGACAGCGGAAGCATCTCTGGAGTCTATCTGACAACATGCCATTTCTGAAGAATCAAACGAAACATCCTGGCCGACCGGAAGTCGGGAAAGTGTGTCCGCGTTGGCGTGTTTAGTGGTAGGTCGGTACAAAATCTCATAGTGATAATTAGACAATATCAAGGACCATCTCTGAAGCTTTTGTGCCGTACGTGGCGGAATTGGCTTTGTGGGTGAGAACAACGACGTGAGAGGCTTGTGGTCTGTCAACAAATAGAATTTTCTGCCATACAGATAATGATGAAACTTTGTGACGCCGTAAATGATTGCTAAGGCCTCCTTTTCTATCTGACTGTAATTCTGTTGCGTCGGCGTCAGTAGCTTGGATGCAAAGGCAAGAGCACGATCGTGACATCCAATACGATGTGAGATTACAGCGCCTACACCGTACGACGAGGCGTCAACTGCTAACACTACAGGCTTCTGGGGGTCAAAGGGAATCAAACATGCATCACTGAGTAGTGCAGACTTTAGTTTGTCAAAGGCAACCTGACAATCTTTAGACCATACAAAAGGAACATTCTTCCTACGTAAGTGATGCAGTGGACTGCAATCTGAGAGGCATTGGGAATAAACCTGAAATAATAGTTCAGCTTTCCCATTACTGCTTGTAATTCGTGTACATTCTTAGGAGGAGGCAAATCTTTGATTGCTCGAAGATGTGACTGTAAGGGATGAATTCCTTGGGCATTAATCACATGGCCTAGGTACTCTATTTCAGTTTGAAAAAACGAACACTTTGCTTTATTACAACGTAGACCTGCTGCAGTCAAAACTTTGAAAAGGCACTCCAGGTTTGCTAAATGTTCTTCAACTGAACGTCCGGATACCACAATATCATCTAAATAGTTCGAACAACACGGTACAGAAACTGTCAGCTGTTCCAAAAAGCGCTGAAAAATAGCGGGAGCGGAAGAACTGCCAAAGGGTAGGCGTTGAAATTGAAAAAGGCCCATGTGAGTATTAATGACGAAAAACTTTTTTGACTCGTCATCAAGTGGAATCTGTAAGTATGCCTCTGCTAAATCAATCTTAGAAAAGAAACGAGACTGTCCTAATTTGTCCAACAGTTCCTCAGGTCTGGGCAGGGGATAAGTGTCGACAATTGTTTGACTGTTCACTGTTGATTTAAAGTCCGCACAAAGACGAAGTTTTCCTGACGGCTTGGGTATTTTTGTGTCCCGACTTCGTCGCCGCTTTTGTGTCCCAGCCTCGTCGTAGGTGTCGGTAGCCGAGTGGAACGAGACCGACACGCTGGTGCAGGTACGGAGGGAAGCAGCCAGAAACTATAAACACTAGAGCAAATTAGAAAGATATATATTGCACAGAATGTAACAATACTTAACTTTTACATAGTACTGCAGAATGTTGATACATAGTTGTTGGAGGCCTGCCTAGTGCCTGTACAATAGCGAAGTCTTCAATCGTGCCTATCTGATTACGAAGGTCGTAACTCGTTGCTATCTCAGTCCGAAGTGGAAGTGCCGATGTCCTTCAGTGGTGGCCACGAGCGGCGTTGTACCAGAGGGCGCTCGTGGCTGTCGTCGGAAGAACGCCGCGCCGTGCATGCATGGCGGCGCGCGGCGAAAGTAGGTGGCGCGCACTTTGTACTTGTGCGACACCACACCCCTCCCCCCCAAACCGCCGCGCCGTCGTGGCGTAGGGCTGAGGGCCACGGCGACGGCACTGGGAGGAGGGCCTGGGCGGGGGCGTTACTGGTGGGACAGGCGTCGTAGCTGGGGCCGGGATCGAGACGCCGTCCGCGCCCCGGCATCCGCCTTGCGATCCTCCAGGGAACCCGCCGAAACCTGGGGAAGGGCGCACCCCCCCACCCAGAGGGAGCAGGTCTTCTTCTGAGGTGCGTGGCCCAAGCTGAGGGGGCCCGCACGGTCCCGGAGTCCCTCTCGGTGACGCTGTCATCTGCGGCGGCGACAGCGGCGGCGACGACTGCGTCGGATGTACGTCGACGTCCATAGGGATCTCGTAGTCCGGGGACGAACGATGTGGTTGTGCTCCCTGGCGGTGAACTGGGTCTGGAATCAAGAAACCGGAGACAGGATCGCGCGGCCTGTGCAAGCGCAATTGGTTTGCGTGGCGCCGCAGCTCCGACCCTGTGGAAGAAGTACAATAAACATATTGCGCCCGAGCACGCGTTGAATGGTGCCCGGCAACCATGTCTTCTTGTTTCCAGCAAACACCCTGTACAGCACCGGCGTAGAAACCTGAAAACGCGTAGCGCCATACGAACCGACTCGGTGCGTGGGAGGCTGCAGCAGGTGAAGGAGAGTGCGGTGACGGCGGCCGTGTAGCAGCTCGGCAGGAGACGGGCCGTCACGTGGCATGCACCGATACGTAGACAGGAAAATTTGAAGAGCTTGCTGCCTGGAGTGCTGACCTTTCATCTTCTCCATGTGAGACTTGAATGTTCGAACGAAACGTTCTGCTTCACCATTGGACTGAGGGTGAAAAGGTGCGGTGGTGATATGCTGAATGCCATTCACACGACAAAACTGTTGAAATTCCGCACTAACAAACTGAGGTCCATTGTCACTGACGATAGTTTCAGGCAAGCCTTCGATGCAAAACACTGATGTTAAGGCACTGATTGTACTAGACGCCGTCGTTGAGTTCATGGCAATCACAAAAGGAAACTTGCTGAAAGCGTCCACAACAATTAACCAGCGCGTATTCCAGAAAGGTCCGGCAAAGTCAATATGTAAACGTTGCCATGGTCCCTTGGGGCGTGGCCAATCTAAGAAACGTTGCGGAGGAGCCGCCTGATGCTCCGCACAAACAGTACACTGTGACGTCATGTTCTCTATCTGAGCGTCCATACCAACCCAGGTACAATGACGTCTGGCCAGTTGCTTTGTCCTAACAATGCCCCAATGTCCTTGATGCAGGAGGCGTAACACTTCTCGTTGCAGAGAACGAGGAACAATCACTCTTGCTTGGTCGTTGTCGGTATGCAACAACAGTACACCCTGACTTAAAGATAATGCATGACGTTGTGCAAAATAACGTCGAACCAGAGGCCGAGCAATGTCTTTGGCTCTGGCAGGCCACCCTAAGCGAACAAAACGTGCTACCACACTTAGGTCTGCATCCGCAGCTGTTTCCTGTGCAACCCGACGAGAGTTCAAAGGGAAATCTGCAACAGCGGAAGCATCTCTGGAGTCTATCTGACAACATGCCATTTCTGAAGAATCAAACGACACATCCTGGCCAACCGGAAGTCGGGAAAGTGTGTCCGCGTTAGCATGTTTAGTGGTAGGTCGGTACAAAATCTCATACTGATAATTAGACAATATCAAGGACCATCTCTGAAGCTTTTGTGCCGTTCGTGGCGGAATTGGCTTTGTGGGTGAGAACAACGACGTGAGAGGCTTGTGGTCTGTCAACAAATAGAATTTTCTGCCATACAGATAATGATGAAACTTTGTGACGCCGTAAATGATTGCTAAGGCCTCCTTTTCTATCTGACTGTAATTCTGTTGCGTCGGCGTCAGTAGCTTGGATGCAAAGGCAATAGGACGATCATGACATCCAATACGATGTGACAGAACTGCGCCGACACCGTACGATGAGGCGTCAACTGCTAACACTACAGGCTTCTGTGGGTCAAAGGGAATCAAACATGCATCACTGAGTAGTGCAGACTTTAATTTGTCAAAGGCAACCTGACAATCTTTGGACCATACAAAAGGAACATTCTTCCTACGTAAATGATGCAGTGGAGCTGCAATCTGAGAGGCATTGGGAATAAACCTGAAATAATAGTTCAGCTTTCCCATTACTGCTTGCAATTCCTGCACATTCTTAGGAGGAGGCAAGTCTTTGATTGCTCGAAGATGTGACTGTAACGGATGGATTCCTTGGGCATTAATCACATGGCCTAGGTACTCTATTTCAGTTTGAAAAAACGAACACTTTGCTTTATTACAACGTAGACCTGCTGCAGTCAAAACTTTGAAAAGGCACTCCAGGTTTGCTGAATGTTCTTCAACTGTACGTCCGGATACCACAATGTCATCTAAATAGTTCGAACAACACGGTACAGAAACTGTCAGCTGTTCCAAAAAGCGCTGAAAAATAGCGGGAGCGGAAGAACTGCCAAAGGGTAGGCGTTGAAATTGAAAAAGGCCCATGTGAGTATTAATGACGAAAAACTTTTTTGACTCGTCATCAAGTGGAATCTGTAAGTATGCCTCTGCTAAATCAATCTTAGAAAAGAAGCGAGACTGTCCTAATTTGTCCATCAGTTCCTCAGGTCTGGGCAGGGGATAAGTGTCGACAATTGTTTGACTGTTCACTGTTGATTTGAAGTCCGCACAGAGACGAAGTTTTCCTGACGGCTTGGGTATAATTACTACAGGCGAGGCCCACTGACTCGCAGAAACAGGAGAAATCACCCCACTATCTTGCCAACGTTGAAGTTCTTCGGCAACTGTATCACGCAAGGCGATAGGCACTGGTCTAGCTTTACGAAATTTTGGAACTGCAGATTCTTTTAAAGTTACGTGTGCCACGAAGTCTTTTGCACAACCTAGTTCCGGCGAAAACAAGTCACTATATTTGTCACACAATGCATTGATTTTATCCTGAGGCACTATTGACGAAATTTGAAGCACATCTCTTTGAATTGATAAACCAAACAAGTCAAAAGCATCTAGTCCAAAAATGTTCTGTGTCGATTTGGCCTGAAGAACTACAAAAGAAACTGTTTTCGTTACACCTTGAAAAGAGGCAGGCAGGCTACACGTTCCTAGCACGGGAATATTTTGACCTGTATAAGCTGTTAACACTTGCTGTGTCGGCGACAATTTTGGCGAACCCAGAAGTTCATAAGTATCTTTATTAATTAATGTAACAGCGGAACCAGTATCAAGCTGAAATTGCACAGTCTTATTTTCTATAGAGAGAGTAACAAACAGCTTGTGCTTCTGGCGCACGACCGGTGCGCGAATGTGGGCAACGTCTAATACATATTGTTTTCTGCGCTTGCGCGGGTTGCGTGCGGTAGGAAGCGGCGCATACTCGGCACACAGCGGATTAACCACACTGTCACTAGATGACACTACCGCCGGATCGGCGTCCGCGTAATGCGAGGCTACTGCACTAAAATTACTTTGAGTAGCTACACCAATTCTACTGTCACTAGCTACACAGTACTGGGCACTATTACAATTAGAAGTTGCAGAAGGCACTATTTTCACTACAGGAATGCACTGTTCATAGTCATTTTGCTTGTCCCGAACCCGTTTCCGTTGCACTGTTTTACGCGCTCGTTGGCGCTTGCTACGTGGTGCACTATATAGTTTTGCCATAGGAGCAGAACTACTTTCTTGAAATTGAGATCCAAGGAAAGCACTGTTCAACGCCACAGCCCGTATAACATTTACAGAATGAACTGTTCTCGCACTTTGCGAAGCACCGTTTCTAACGTTACTGTTCTTCGAGTTTTGAATTTGCATACACACAGACTGCACATGTCCCAATTTGCCACATTGATAACAGGTTGCGTTGCGACTAGGGCAATGAGCACTCTTGTGGCGAGACCCACTGGGGGCAAGATTTACGTACATTTTTCTGAAATGAGCGTTGGCGCCCGTTATTCAAATTACTGTGTCTAACACTACGGGGCGACCTTTGCGTCGCACTTTTACACTGGCTACTGTTCACTGACTGTTCAGCACGGCCGGTAGAAAAATAAGAATCACTAGTGCTATACTGAGAACTACGGCTAGGAAAGCGTCCGTTGCGGCGCACTGAATTTACACTGTGGCTTTGCATTTCTACATCTGCTAAGTCAAAAGTATCATGAGCTTCAATAAGCTGCAGTACACTGTCTAATGAGGGGTCAGACTGTTTCAGAATTGCTGCTCTAATTCTGGGGTCCTGAATATTCTGTGTAATCGCATCCCTCAACATCACGTCACTATACGAAAGTCCACAAGAGCAAGTAAATTTACATTGGCGGGTTAAGCCCTTCAATTCCGTAATCCACTCTTGGTGTGACTGCTGCGGTAATTTTTTAAGTCTGAAAAATCGATACCGTGCAGCGGCTACAAGAACTTTTCTCTCATAATGAGCATTTAGTGCCTCTACTATTTGTTCAAAGTCTACATCACGTGGAGATGCTTGCGGGAATAGTTTCTGCAGTAAGACGAAGGTTTGAGGGCCCACCACGGACAATAAAAGATGCTTAACAGTCTGACCTGTAATTTGATGAGCCGCGACGAGTTCTTGAAACTGTGCGAAATAGTCGCTCCATTCTTCCTCACGTTCGTTGTACTGGCGGAACGTCGGAAGCGTTGCGGCGGCAGGTGTGGGCTGCTGATGCGACGGCTGTTGTTGAGTTGACGTCAACTGCGCCACTGCCTGGAGCAACTGGGTTATTTGCGCCGTCTGTAACTGAATAATTTCCATTAAGTTTGGGTTCGGGGTAGTGGCCATGCTGACCGATTAGGCGCCGCGTATACAAGTAAATTAGTACAAAACACAAATGCAAGATAAATAAGGACGCTCTGCAACCAAAAAGTCCACAAAATACGTAACAGAATATGTTCCCCCAAAAATCTTATAATAAGGGTGGGTGGGCGGGAGCAATTTTTGCGTGCTCCGACTGCTGCTGTCTGGCTGCTGCAAGCGGGCTGGTCCAAGGTTCTATCACTCCTCGTCGCCACTTTTGTGTCCCGACTTCGTCGCCGCTTTTGTGTCCCAGCCTCGTCGTAGGTGTCGGTAGCCGAGTGGAACGAGACCGACACGCTGGTGCAGGTACGGAGGGAAGCAGCCAGAAACTATAAACACTAGAGCAAATTAGAAAGATATATATTGCACAGAATGTAACAATACTTAACTTTTACATAGTACTGCAGAATGTTGATACATAGTTGTTGGAGGCCTGCCTAGTGCCTGTACAATAGCGAAGTCTTCAATCGTGCCTATCTGATTACGAAGGTCGTAACTCGTTGCTATCTCAGTCCGAAGTGGAAGTGCCGATGTCCTTCAGTGGTGGCCACGAGCGGCGTTGTACCAGAGGGCGCTCGTGGCTGTCGTCGGAAGAACGCCGCGCCGTGCATGCATGGCGGCGCGCGGCGAAAGTAGGTGGCGCGCACTTTATACTTGTGCGACACCACAGGTATAATTACTATAGGCGAGGCCCACTGACTCGCAGAAACAGGAGAAATCACCCCACTATCTTGCCAACATTTAAGTTCTTCGGCAACTGAATCACGCAATGCGATAGGCACTGGTCTAGCTTTACGAAATTTTGGAACTGCAGATTCTTTTAAAGTTACATGTGCCACGAAGTCTTTTGCACAACCTAGTTCCGGCGAAAACAAGTCACTATATTTGTCACACAATGCATTGATTTTATCCTGAGGCACTATTGACGAAATTTGAAGCACATCTCTTTGAATTGATAAACCAAACAAGTCAAAAGCATCTAGTCCAAAAATGTTCTGTGTCGATTTGGCCTGAAGAACTACAAAAGCAACTGTTTTTGTTACACCTTGAAAAGAGGCAGGCAGGCTACATGTTCCTAGCACGGGAATATTTTGACCTGTATAACCTGTTAGCACTTGCTGTGACGGCGACAATTTTGGCGAACCCAGAAGTTCATAAGTGTCTTTATTCATTAAAGTGACAGCGGAACCAGTATCAAGCTGAAATTGCACAGTCTTATTGTCAATGGAAAGATTCACAAAAAGTTTTTGCTTGCGGCACTCGACAGGTGCGCGAATGTGGGCAACGTCTAATACATATTGTTTTCTGCGCTTGCGCGGGTTGCGTGCGGTAGGAAGCAGCGCATACTCGGCACACAGCGGATTAACCACACTGTCACTAGATGACACTACCGCCGGATCGGCGTCCGCGCAATGCGAGGCTACTACAGAGTCACTAACTACTGCACTACACTTTTGAGTAGCTACTTGATGTCTACTGTCACTAGCTACACAGTACTGGGCACTATTACAAGGAGCAGTTGCAGAAGGCACTAATTTCACTACAGGAATGCACTGTTCATAGTCATTTTGCTTGTCCCGAACCCTTATCCGTTGCACTGTTTTACGCGCTCGTCGGCGCTTGCTACGTGGTGCACTATATAGTTTTGCCATAGGCGCAGAACTACTTTCTTGCAATTGAGATCCAAGGAAAGCAGTGTTCAATTCCACAGCCCGTATAACATTTACAGAATGAACTGTTCTCGCACTCTGCGAAGCACTGTTTCTAACGTTACTGTCCTTTGAGTTTTTAATTTGCATACACACAGACTGCACATGTCCCAATTTGCCACATTGATAACAGGTTGCGTTGCGACTAGGGCAATGAGCACGCTTGTGGCGAGACACACACTGGGGGCAAGATTTACGTACATTTTTCTGAAATGAACGTTGGCGCCCGTTATTCAAATCACTGTTTCTAACACGACGGGGCGACCTTTGCGTCGCACTTTTACACTGGCTACTGTTCACTGTCTGTTCAGCACGGCAGGTAGAAAAATAAGAATCACTAGTGCTGTACTGAGAACTACGGCTAGGAAAGCGTCCGTTGCGGCGCACTGAATTTACACTATGGCTTTGCATTTCTACATCAGCTAAGTCAAAAGTATCATGCGCTTCTATAAGCTGCAGTACACTGTCTAATGAGGGGTCAGACTGTTTCAGAATTGCTGCTCTAATTCTGGGGTCCTGAATATTCTGCGTAATCGCATCTCTTAACATAACGTCACTATAAGAAAGTCCACAAGAGCAAGTAAATTTACATTGGCGGGTTAAGCCCTTCAATTCCGTAATCCACTCTTGGTGTGACTGCTGCGGTAATTTTTTAAGTCTGAAAAATCGGTATCGTGCAGCGGCTACAAGAACTTTTCTCTCATAATGAGCATTTAGTGCCTCTACTATTTGTTCAAAGTCTACATCACGAGGGAATAGTTTTTGCAGTAACACGAAAGTTTTGGGGCCCACCACAGACAATAAAAGATGCTTAACAGTCTGACCTGTAAGTTGATGAGCCGCGACCAGTTCTTGAAACTGCGCCAGATAATCACTCCATTCTTCCTCACGTTCGTTGTATTGGCGAAACGTAGGAAGTGTTGCGGCGGCAGGTGTGGGCTGCTGAAGCGGCGGCTGTTGAGTTGACGTCAAGTGCGCCACCGCCTGGAGAAGTTGTGTTATTTGCGCCGTCTGTAACTGAATAATTTCCATTAAGTTTGGGTTCGGGGTAGTGGCCATGCTGACCGATTAGGCGCCGCGCATACAAGTAACTTATAACAAAACACAAATGCAATATGAAAGAGAACGCTCTGCAACAAAAAAGTCCACAAAACACGTAACAAAATATCTTCCCCCAAAATTCTTATAATAAGGGTGGGTGGGCGGGAGCAATTTTTTTGCGTGCTCCGACTGCTGCTGTCTGGCTGCTGTAAGCGGGCTGGTCCAAGGTTCTATCACTCCTCGTCGCCACTTTTGTGTCTCGACTTCGTCGCCGCTTTTGTGTCCCAGCCTCGTCGTAGGTGTCGGTGGCCGAGTGGAATGAGACCGACACGCTGATGCAGGTACGGAGGGGAGCAGCCAGAAACTATAAACACTCGAGTAAATTAGAAAGAGATATATTGCACAGAATGTAACAATACTTAACTTTTACATAGTACTGCAGAATGTTGATACATAGTTGTTAGAGGCCTGCCTAGTGCCTGTACAATAGCAAAGTCTTCAATGGTGCCTATCTGATTACGAAGGTCCTAACTCGTTGCTATCTCAGTCCGAAGTGCCCGGTGTTCTTCAGTGGTGGCCACGAGCAGCGTTCCAGCAGAGGGGGCTCGTGGCTGTCGTCGTGAGATCGCCGCGCCGTGCGTGCATGGCGGCGCGCGGCGAAAGTAGGTGGCGCGCACTTTGTACTTGTGCGACACCACACATTACACTGTACATTGTCATTTTGCATGTCCCGAACCCTTTTCCGTTGCACAATTTTACGCGCTCGACGATGCTTGCGACGTGGCTCATTACATAGGTTTGCAGTAGGCGCAGAAGAACTACCTTACATTTTAGAATCAAGAGAGGCACTGTTCAAGACCACAGTGTGTATGACATTTACTGCATGCACTGTTCTCGCACTCTGCGAAGCACTGTACCTAACTTTACTGTTCTTTGAATTTACATTCTGCATACACACTGACTGAACATGTCCCGATTTTCCACATTGATAACAGGTTGCGTTGCGACTAGGGCAATGCGCACGTTTGTGGCGAGACACTGAGGGCAAGACTTACGAACATTTTTCTGAAACGAGCATTGGCGCCCGTTATTTAAATTATTTCGTCTAACACGACGGAGCGACCTTGGTGTCGCACTTTTACACTGGCTACTATTCACTGTCTGTTCAGCACGGCCGGTAGAATTTAAAGAATCACTAGGGCTAAAATGCGAACTACGGCTAGGAAAGCGTCCCTAATGGCGCACTGAATTAACACTGTGGTTTTGCATTTCGACATCTGCTAAGTCAAAGGTATCATGCGCTTCAATAAGCTGCAGTACACTGTCTAATGAGGGGTCAGACTGTTTCAGAATTGCTGCCCTAATTCTGAGGTCCTGAATGTTCTGCATAATCGCATCTCTTAACATCACGTCACTATAAGAGAGTCCACAAGGACAAGTAAATTTACATTTGCGGGTTAAGCACTTCAATTCCGTAATCCACTCTTGGTGTGACTGCTGCAGTAATTTTTTTAGTCTGAAAAATCATTACCGCGCCTTGGCTACGAGAACTTTTTTCTCATAATGAGCATTCATTGCTGCTACAATTTGTTCAAATTCTAGATACTGAGGAGATGCGTGGAGGAAAATTTTCTGCAGTAACACGAAGGTCTTTGTGCCAACTACGGCGAGAAATAAGTGTTTGCTTGTCAGACCTGTTAGTTGATGAGCCGCGACGAGTTCTTGGAAGTGCGCGAAGTAGTCACTCCATTCTTCCTCACGTTCGTTGTACTGGCGGAACGTAGGGAGCTGTGCGGCCGCAGATGTGGGCTGCTGAAGCGACGGCTGTTGTTGTTGGTGAGCTGCCTGTGCCGTCAACTGCGCCATTGCTTGCAGTAGTTACGTGATTTGCGCCGTCTGTAACTGAATAATTTCCATTAAGTTTGGGTTCGGGGTAGTGGCCATGCTGACCGATTAGGCGCCATACATACAAGTAAATTATAACAAAACACAAATGTAATATGAAAGAGGACGCTCTGCAACAAAAAAGTCCACAAAATACATAAAAAAATATCTTCCCCCAAAAGTCTTATAATAAGGGTGGGTGGGCGGGAGCCATTTCTGTGTGCTCCAACTACTGCTGTCTGGCTGCTGCAAGCGGGCTGGTCCAAGGTTCTATCACTCCTCGTCGCCACTTTTGTGTCCCAGCCTCGTCGCCGCTTTTGTGTCTCGTTTCCGTCGTAGGTGTCGGTGGCCGAGGAGAAAGACAGACACAGGAATAGAGGATGCACGCTTCTGCGGGTAGGAGGTGACCAGCCAGTGGGACAGCAGAAACTAGAAACAGTAGAGTAAATTAGAACGAGATATATATTTCTTAGAGACTTAGTAATACGTAACTTTTACATAGCTCAGTACTGCAGAATGCTGATACATAGTTGAGCTAGAGGCCTGCCTATTGCCTATCCGATAGCCGTCTTCACTGGTGCCTATCTGATTCCGAAGTGTCAGCTGGTTTCTATCTCAGTCCCAAGTGAACAATGTCGTTCAGTGGTGGCCACGAGCGGAGTTGCAGCAGAGGGCGCTCGTGGCTGACTTCGTAAGAACGCCGCGCCGTGCGTGCATGGCGGCGCGTGGCGAAAGTAGGTGGCGCGCACTTTAGACTTGTGCGACACCACACCAATCTTTACGTTTACCAGATTGCTGTTACACGATTTCATTTTCTCTCTCTCTCTCTTTACTTTTCGGGTTCTGGGGGTCTGGGGGGGGGGGGGGCGAAGAAAAATTGTCGCTGTCCCGGGTGCATTCCCGAAAGATGATGGAATATTATGTCCGCCGGGAAAACTTCAAGAATCACAACACGCATGTTGTTTTAACTATGGAACTAGCCTGGTATGTGCTACTCATTTTCAGAACAGCTTTCGTCGGGCAGCCAACAGAAACATCGTTAGGGCACCGGCTGGTCTGCTTTCTACTTGTTGCGGCGCGCAATGTGGCGGTGGCGGTGCGCGGCGGTCACGCACGGCCAGAGGTGGGCACGCGTGCCGGCGCTCTAATGGCGCCTAACCCCGTGCTAATTGCCGGCGGGCGCCTGCTGGCCGGTCGTGTGGCGGTCGTGCGGTGGTGGTCGTGGTGGTGCAGCCCGCGGTCGCGCACAGCGCAGGCGCCGCGTCGGCCACATAGCGGCCCTGGTAATTAACGAGTCGCGAGGCGGCGTGTGATCTGCCTGCGCCAGATGAGACCCCCCCTCACATACACACACTTGGCGCTGCTTTCATTTGCGCGGAATAAAGGCGGGACCAGCTGCCGCCGACGACCGCTGCGCGCCCCGGCGCTGCAGTTGCGCGCGCGTTCTCGTCTAGTTCGCGGCTGTTAGCGGATACCGAGGCACGCAATACTGCTGGCTCAAGTCAGAAAAGAAGTTCAGGCACAATCTAAAGGCTAGTCTACACAACGACACTAGGTTACGACAATGGTTGCGTGAAATGAATTGCGCGCAACTGATTTCGTGTATGTCTGTATACACGGGGCCGGCCGCGGTGGCCGAGGAGACTGAGGCGCTCCAGTCACGGTCTGCACGGCCACTACGGTCGGGAGTTCGAATCCCCCCTCAGGTATGGATATTTGTGCCGTCCTTAGTTGTAAGTAGTTCATAAGTAGTTTATAAGTTTAGGGACTGATGACCCCGTAGTTAAGTCTCATAGACTCTACAAACATTTGAACATTTTGTAGACACGGCGCCGATACTATACAGGCTTTCACGACCGGCTGAAATAATTGCTGTTGAATCTTCCGGGTTATGTGGTCGTGGTCGAAGAAACGTATCTGCTCCTGACGTTTCGTCCAGACCTGCGCTAGACATACTCAGAGTTGCTACTGGTAGCGGCGAGTCTTGCCGACTAACAAGTCGGGCGTCGGAGAGCGGTATAAATACTATCCAAATGGGGGCGTGGTCAAGTGCAGCAGAGGTAAGCCTTGTCAAAGATAAAACATAACATTCGATAGTCGATGGTCAAAGATAAAAGCGTAACTACCTACTCTGACGAGCCACAGACATATGTCATTAAGTTTCATTGTTTCTTCCTTTCTATTAAAATTATTCCCATGTTTGTATATTTCCATTGCTTCTCTGTACAGTCGTGGATAATAGTTCGTCGTTGTAGATTAAATTTCCGTTTCGAAAAACTTCACTTCATGATTTCCTGATTGGAAAACATGTTCATCTACAGCTGATTTCTCTATTCTACCCATTCTGCAAAGACTTTTGTGTTCTTTCAGTCTTGTAATCACACTCTTTTTTGTAGTACCAATATACACTTTTCCGCAAGAACACGGAATTTTGTACACCCCACTGGATGATGGAGGAGGGCGTTTGTCCTTTACAGATCGGAGTGCCTGAATTATCTGTTTTGTTGGTTTAAAAACCGGTCTGACATCGTGTTTACGTAAAATCTTTCCTATCTGATCCGTAACTGTTTTAATGAAGGGGAGAGAAACGGTGTTCTTCCATCGTTGTGTTTTGTTGTTGTCCTTTTGTTTACTTTTCCTTTTACTTCTTCCGTGTATATCCATTTTTCTCAAAAGCTTGCATCAGATGCTGTAACTCGACATCTAGGTGTTCTGGTGTACAAATTCGTTTAGCTCTCTCAATAAGACTTTTAATGACCCCTCTCTTTTGCTGAGGATGATGGTTGGAATCCTTGTGCAAGTATCTGTCCGTATGCGTGACTTTCCGCAAAACCTTATGCTTCAAACTTCCATCCGTCTGTCGCATAACTGAAACATCCAAGAAAGATATTCATTTTCCATCTCCATAATGAATTGGATCTTTGGATTTACACTATTCAGATAATTAAAGAAGTCTTCCAATGCTTTTTTACCGTGTGACCAAACGACAAATGTGTCATCCACATATCAAAACCAATGATTCGGTTTCCTATTTGCTTTTTCCAGAGCTGACTCTTCGAATCTTTCCATGTAAAAATTAGCGATTGCAGGACCTAACGGGTTACCCATTGCGACACCGTCAACTTGCTCATAAAACTCATCATCCCATTGGAAATGACTCGAAGTAAGGCAGTGTCGAAAAAGAGTGGTCAAATCTCCTGGGAAAAGATCCATTATTTAAACGATAACTTCGTTTATAGGAATCATAGTGAACAACGACACTTTATCAAAACTTACAAGAAGGTCTCCAGGAGCCAGGATTAGTCCTTCAATTTTCTCAATAATTTATAATTTACCATCGACTATCGAAAGTTATGTTTTATCTTTGACAAGGCTTATCTCTGCTGCGCTTGACCACGCCTCCTTTTGGACAGTCAGTCAGTCGGCAAGACTCAAATGTAAATGTTCAAATGTTTGTAAATCTTATGGGACTTAACTACGGGGTCATCAGTCCTAAACTTACAAACTACTTATGAATTGCTTACGAACTAGGACGGCACAAATATCCATGCCCGAGGGGGGATTCGAACCCCTGACCGTAGTGGCCGTGCAGACCGTGACTGAAGCGCCTCAGTCCCCTCGGCCACTGCGGCCGGCTCGGCAAGACTCACCGCTACCAGTAGCACTTCTGAGGATGTCCAGCGCAGCTCTGGACGAAACGTCAGGAGCAGATACGTTTCTTCGACCACGACCACATAACCCGGAAGATTCAACAGCAACTATACAGTTCAGTTTCGTTGTTTTGTAAGTGCCGTAGTCGCCGTGGAATGAAAGTTTTGGTAGCTGTAAGATTTGTGGCCCAGCTGTTGCTTCTCTGTGTGGAGTCACTGCATAAGACTAAACATAAAAAGAATAAAGAACGTGTTGGTTTCGTGACTGGATTTAAAAAAGACGTCAGCTCGGTTGCTTAGCGACCTTGCTGAAAGAAATTGTGACTGAAAACCATAGAAGTCATTTTAATCAACTTAGAATGTCACCAGAGCAGTTTACGTTCCTTTTAAAAAGAGTTAGTAAAGCAATAAAGAAACAAGATATTGTTATACATGAAACATTATTACAAGAACTGAAAGTACAAATTCAATTACGTTTCTCGTGAAATAGATATTCGTCTCTACAGTACCTGTACCGTGTTCCCAAATCCACACTTGCCATAGTTTGTTTGTATAGGTATTTTAAGTTGAATGTATTTTAGTCTGCAATTCACTAATCGTCAACCCATCAATATTTAATTCACGAATAATTCTTCAAGAGCACTAACACGCCGCTGCTTATTCCTGAAATCGTTAAAATCGTTAAAATCGCACAAACACCTATGCATCGTATATCTGTTCAAAAGCTGAATTATTTCTTCAGTTCCCCCCTTTATTTGGAATTTTGTTCTGTATTGGTTATAACCTAACCTAAAAACACGCACAAACAGTTGGAAGGTGCCGAAACTGTTTAGTTTCGCCAACGACTTGCGCGAACGCCTGCCGCGCATGCGCACTGGCCAGTAACGCTGTTTCATGAAACCTAGTGTCGTCGTGTAAACTAGCCTCAACAGGTACATTGACGACACTCCCACAGATTTTCGTTGTACGCTGCGACAACAATGCTCAAAGCGGCCGGCATAGGGAAGAGTAGTACAAAGTGAAACAAAAAATACCCTTTTGAATGTTTCGTATAAAATACTACTCACAAAACAAATTTTCATTGTTTACTTGAAAGAACAATACTTTGTCAATATTTTGGAACAAAAAACAATAATTTTGCTACTAATTAGTAAGTGAAATAACAATTTTAAACAACCTCCGCAGATGTTTCACTGTGTACCATATATAGTACACAGTGAAACAGGTGCCATTTTTTATATTTATTACTTGCTGTGTGACTTATAAAACATAAATATCTTTATTAAATACAGGTACAAACTTTAACATATACTAAATTTTGTTCAGTGAATATAAATTCCACCAAAATTGATTGGAAAACGAATATACCGGTGCTTGGAGAGTCTCTTAGTAGCCATAGGTAACGCAGGTGGCAAAATCATTCCAATGTCATGTGAAAAACAGACTATGACTTCTGCAGCTGGGAATATAAAACCAGTAACTTTTTTTTTCACCAAAATGTAGTCACCAATCGTAACGCCCCTCTTCAAGTTAAAAAGAAGTAATGATACACTTATCTGTTTCACTGGATCGTTGTCACTTTATTCATCACTTTCACTTGTAGCTGCTTTACTTACACACCACTTTTTTATGTTGGCTGTCTTAATACTTCTATTCTCCTTTTCTTCCAGCTCTGACCTTTTTCTCAGAGTCTTTTCTTCAATAGCTGCTCGCTCTGGTGTTAGGAGTAGTCATATATCCACCTGACGCCAATGGTCCTGTTTCACTGTGTACCACATACAAGTGTTTCACTGTGTACCAAAGTCACCATAAACTAAAAATTTAGACACAACTTTTAATCTACGTATCTACAAAATCTACAACTGGTCAACATATAGCTTAAGATGTGTATCTTATCACAAAACATATTATTTCAACAACAACAAAATGTTCAAATGTTTGTATAGTCTATGGGACTTAACTACAGGGTCATCAGTCCCTAAACTTACTAACTACTTATGAACTATTTACGAACTAGGACGGCACAAATATCCATGCCCGAGAGGGGATTCGAACCCCTGACTGTAGTGGCCGTGCAGACCGTGACTGGAGCGGTTTAGTCCCCTCGGCCACAGCGGCCGGCATATATTATTTCTTTTACCTGTGTGTTATATCGAAAATATTAAACTTACAAAGAGACGTTAACTGTAACGTTAACCAATAATAACCATAGAAACAAGAATAATCAACCAAACTGTCCACCATTACAGTAAAAGATGTATTTTATCATAATAACAAGAAGAAAGAAATTACTAAAACAATTGAGATGGAATGTTTCACTGTGTACCGTGTTTCACTGTGTACTACTCTCCCCTACTACATTTCTGATTAGGATATCGGATGAGTCTCCTTTACATTGATTTCAACATACTTTTTACATTATGGAACTATGCAGTGTATTAGAAATAAACAATGATTTAAAAATAATTAACAGTGTAACTGAATTTTCCGATACTAGTCACAATGCATATAGCTACATGTTTCGAGGCATGTGCGTCATCTTCGGACTATTTCGCATAGACGAAACTATTACTACAGGTATATTACATTCTTGCGGTTTGTTGCAATGGACCTGTGAAACCTCAAATAAGACATTTTGAGATGATGTCTGTGTGTCCTGAAATTTCGTTTGATTACGGAAGTTTATATTATTAACTCATGATCTTTATGTGAAAAAGCACTTCTTGGCTTGCTGGTCACACCACATGACATTTAGCCACACGATTTCGCTATAATCACAGCTGACACTTTAAACAAGATTGCGATCAAAACAAAGGATTGTTTCGACTGGTTTAGTATCGATAAATCGATGTTTAGTATCGAGAACCGCTTGGAGTGTCTTCTTTGTCTTCTGCTGGTCTTAGGTTTCTAAGGTCACTTGCAAGGTACGAAACGGTAGATTATAGGACAGTTGATTTACAATTATCTTGTAAACTAACTGATTCATTAGAGACATCATCTAACATCCTCTTCAATCCTTACAGGCAAGTCAAATCAATGAAATTCATAAGATAGCACTTGACATCTAGTCTTGATGAAAACATCTCCTGAATTTTATTGATTTGAGTTGCCTGTAAGTATTAATGAAGACCGACACCGCTCGATGTTATAAATAAACAGTTGATGGTTAATGACATGCACTTCCTTTAAGTCTCTGTTATTGGCTGAAGAGTATTTTACTGCTGAATCAAGGGAAGTCCACTTATTCTGGAAGGGACTGTAAATGATTCGCGATCTGTTGAAACACTGATAGCTCTTTAGTCACATAATGTGATGAGTGCTATCGACAAGGGTAGTCAAACAGATTCAGTGTTTCTAGATTTCCGGAAGGTTTATTGCGTGCTTATAGAATATCGCCACAGATGTTCGTTTGGATTCGTAATTTCTTATCTGAAAGGACACAGTGCGCTGTAACTGACGGAAAGTCATCAAGTAGAACAGAAGTGATATCGGACGTTTCACAGGGAAGTGTTATAGGTCCCCTATTGTCCCACATTTTCATAAACTGTGTAGGGACAAACTGAGTAGCTCTCTGAGAGTGCTCGCGGATGATGCTATCTTGTCTACACCACACATCTGCGTCCCAGTTTGGAGTATTGTTGCGAATTGTAAGATCCCTAGCAAGTGGGACTGACGGTGGATATAGAAAAAGTTCAAAGAAGGGCAGCTCGTTTGGTATAATCGCGATATATGAGAGAGAGAGTGTCACGGAAATGATGCACGAGTTCGGGTGGAATCATTAAAAGGAAGGCGTTGTTAGTTCCGACAGGATCTATTTCCGAAATTTCTTTGACAAACTTTCTATTCCGAATACGAAAATATGTTGTTAGCATAAGCAGCCATGATCTTCAAAATAAATAAAATAAGAGAAATCAAATCGAAACCGGAAAGATTTAAGTGTCCCTTTTCCCCAACAGCTAATAGAGAATGGAACTGTACACAAATATCATAAAAGCTGTTCGATGAACCCTCTGAGATGCACTTCAATATGAAACTTCTTGGCAGATTAAAATTGTGTGCCGGAACCTGAACTCGAACCTGCGACCTTTGCCTTTCGCGGGCAAGCGCTCTACCACGACTTACGGTCCGTCCTCACAACTTCAATTTTCCCAGTACCTCGCCTCCTACTTCCCAATTACTAGCAGAATTGAGGTTGCCAGTACCTCGCCTCCTACTTTCCAACTACTGGCAGAATTGAGGTTGCCAGTACCTCGCCTCCTACTTTCCAACTACTGGCAGAATTGAGGTTGCCAGTACCTCGCCTCCTACTTTCCAACTACTGGCAGAATTGAGGTTGTGAGGACAGACCGTAAGTCGAGTCGGAATAGCTCAGTGGTAGAGCGCTTGCCCGCGAAAGGCAAAGGTCCTATGTTCAAGTTCCGGTTCCGGCATACAATTTTAATGTCAGGAAGTTTCATGTCAGCACACACTCCGCTGCAGAGTGATAGTTTTATTCTGGCATTTCAATATGACTTGCAGAGTACTTACGTAGATGTGTATGTTGACCTACACGGGAGCCATCTACACCAATTTGTGTCCTTCCAACACCCTGACAGATCTGCGGTATTTCTAGACGATAACTCGCTGCCACATGCCCTCCACACAATAAACATGCAAGAGATTTCGAGAGACTGGAAAGGTCACCCAGAAGCCATATTCACAGAATATATGACATCAACTGCGAAAAGGCAAAGTTGAAAATGTGTACCCAGCCGGGATTCAAACCCGGGTCTCCCGCTTTCTAGACAGTTATGCTGACCACTACAACACTGGGGACACAGTGATCACTGCACCTGCAAGGACTACCTAAGCACGCCTCCCGTCAGATACAAATTTCCAGCTTTACCCTGCCCACAGTACTCAAACTCGTAGTTTTGTACCAATTCCTGTAAGAGTAAGAGCCGCAAATTCTGTGAATATAGAAGAATAACGACTGCAGGATCAGAAGTGACGCCTGTTCTTTCGGAACAGACGCCACATGTATATATATATATATATATATATATATATATATATATATATATATATATATAATATGCCGGTGACAGGCAATGAACCTTTCGTTAGTGGGGAGGGGTGGACAAGTTTGGGGCCCTTACTCTTACTGGGATTAGTTTCAAAACTTCGAGTTTGAGTACTGAGAGTAGGGTAAAGCTGGAAATTTGTATCTGACGGGAGGCGTGGTTAGGTATGCCTTGCAGGTGCGGTGGTGTCTCCAGTGGTGTAGTGGTCAGCGCAACTGGCTACAAAGCGGGAGACGCGGGTTCCAATCCCGGTTGGATACACGTTTTCAGCTTTGCCCATTCGCAGTTGATGTCATATATACTGTGAATATGAAATAATAACGACTGCATGGTCAGATGTGACGTCTGTTCTTTAGGAACAGACGCAACAAGTATACATAAATATACGCAGAATCCTTGCTAGGAATAACGCACCTATTATCAGAGCAAAATTGGCATCCTCTTTGCCGGCGATTAAATGTCAATTGCTTCCAGACGAGTACCAGAGACTTGTAGACTCTCAAGCCTTTTCATTGCATTAAACAGGGTGATAGTGTCGCACGAAATTAAACATTTGCAACGTCAGTGTAAGCGTTACGGAGTATTTGCCACGGTTGTATGCGGCAGCAGGTAAGTTAAATCGAAAAGCACGATATCCACTCGAGACCGAAGTCTGCTTGTAAAAGTTTCTAACTGTGTAATACCATGTATAGAATGTTACAAATATTATATTGAGGACAGTAAGAAAATTTTGAGACTCAGCCTATCGATCTATGGCCATGATAATAGCATTTTTACACCTTCTACATCTACATGGTATAGTCTGCAAATCACATGTAAGTGCCTGTCAGAGGGTTCATCAAACCATCATTATACGATTTGTCTCCCATTCCATTCTCGAATAGCGCGCGGGAAGAAAGAACACCTGAATCTCTCCGTTCGAGCTCTGATTTCTCGTATTTTATTATGATGGTCATTTCTACCTGTAAGTGGGAGTCAAAAATATATTTTTGTATTCGGAGGAGAATGTTGGCGATTGGAGTTTCGTACGCCGCAGCGATAAGCGCCGTTGTTGTAATGATTCCCATCCCATGTCCTGTATCACTTCCGTAACGCTGTCTCCCCTGTATCATGACAATACGAAACGAGCTGCTCTTTTCTGGACTCGTTCGATGTCCTCCGTCAAACCTACCTGATAAGGATCCCACACTGGGCAGCAAAACTCCAAAAATGGACGGACAAGCGTAGTGTATGCAGTTTCTTTTGTAGTTCTGTTGCATCTTTTAAGGTTCTGCCAATAAAACGTAGTCTCTGGTTCGCCTTTCCCACGACATTATCTACGTGTTCTTTCCATTTAAGTCTGAAGTAATAGTAATTCCTAAGTATTTTGTGGAGTTTACGGCCTTCACTTTTGATTGATATATTTTTTAATAAAGTTTAACGGATTTCTTTTCGTACTCATGTGGACGACTTCACACTTCTCATTATTTAGAGTCATTCCTAATTTTTACACCATAGTGATATCTTATTCAGATCCTTCTGCAGTTGGTTATGATCTTCCGATTATTTTACAAGACGGTAATTATTTAGAGTCAATTGCCAGTTATACACCATACTGATATCTTATTCAGATCGTTCTGCTGTTGGTTTTGATCTTCAGATGATTTTACAAGACGGTAAATGACGACGTCATCTGCAAACAACCTAAGAGAGCTACTTAGATTTTTCCCTAAATCGTTTATGTAAATAAGGAACAGTAGATGACCAATAACACTACCCTGTGGAACGCCCGATATCACTTGTTTTAGTCGATGCCTTACCATCTATTACTACGAAGTGGGTCCTCTCTGACAGGAAATCCCCTATCCAATCGTAAATTTGGGGCGATATACCATAACCACGCAGTTTGATTAAAAGCCGTTTGTGAGGTACGGTGCCAAAAGCCTTCTGGAAATCAAGAAATACGGAATCGATTTGCGAACCCTTGTCGATAGCGCCCATCACATCGTGTGAATAAAGAGCTAGTTGTGTATCGCATGAAAGATATCTTCTAAATCCGTGTTGACCGTGGGTCAATGGATCTACATTCACGTTATTTTCTTTGCCTACGATATTGAAAGGAGCTTGATTTTTAATAAAGGCAATGCAATGCGCTGTAGAACGTCTGTGCGAAAGCGTTCCACGAACGCTGCGCTTCCGAGAATCTCGGCGGATCCGTTTTCGGGCAGGCGAACGGTGCGGCGCCACCAGCCAGAGAAAGGCGGGAGCCTTCTTTGAGTCGCCGCTAATGAATGGACTGGGCCGCCTTTGTCTCCGCCCCCCTGTTCGGCGACCCTTTCACCGGGTCTGCACCCAGCATCGGCGTGGATCGCGTCTCGTGCTACCTGCGAACCTCAGGCGGACACGGGAAAGTCCTGCCAAACGAGTCAGATTCACTCATAGATTGGGAACTGCAGCAGTCATCCACGTCTACGGACAGTGCTTGGAAACAAAACCTGGAAACACAGCGAGAAGGAACAATATAAAATCTTTTATCTCTTCTAGCTAGCCGGCGATTTTTTTTTATCTAAGGTACACATTATTGGGGCGATCTAGATTTCAAAATAATATCCAAATGTTTGTACAGCTTATGGGACTTAACTACGGGGTCATCAGTCCCTAAACTTACAAGCTACTTATTATCTAGCTAACACTAAGGACGGCACAAATATCCATGCCCGAGGGGGGATTCGAACCCCCGACCGTAGTGGCCGTGCAGACCGTGACTGGCGCGCCGCAGTCCCCTCGGCCACCGCGGCCGGCGATCTAGAATTATTTAATAAGAGGTTTGCAGCCAAAATCGCTTTCTGCATTCAATTACATAATCGGTTTCGGCGTCCTGGACTCCATCTTCAGACCTAATACACCAAGGGTTTTTTTTTTTTTTTTTTTTTTTTTTTTTTTTTTAATATGATCTGCATTACTTGTAGTCATTGTCTACAGTTATATACCTTAAGTGATTTTTTTTTACGTGACTTCACTGCAATTCCAACAATTTTTAACATAGCAGAATGGTGTACATCCACATTGATGTGTCATCAAAATAAAATTTACACGTCAATAATAAATCGTCTGAACCCATCTTTCTTAAGGTCTTAGTCAGCGTCACTTCAGAATCCAAGTTCAATACTGACTGAAGACAAGCAAAATATTGACTATTAGGCGGGAAACCATAAACAAAGATGTTACATGTACAACAGAATATATATCACATATGGTCTTTGCCTTTGAGGCAATCTTTTTTTTTAATTTTTTATATTTTTATATACATTAAATACCGTATATATTCAAATTTCATGATTACATGAAGTAACACTTCTTATAAATTGCATGTTATACATATATAATTTGTATTAAGTACAATGCTATGTATGGGGTGCTTTGTCAGGTATCAAATATAGAAGGAAGTGCCATGTCAGTTGAACTACAAGGAATATAAAATTGTTATATTACAATTTTTTAAAGCTGTGTATAAAACCAGATTACATATAAATTATTTTCCAGGGTACATTAATTTATATGTAATCTAGTTTTATTCACAGCTTTAAAAAATTGTAATATAACAATTTTAAATTCCTTGTAGTTCAACTGACAAAGCACTCCATACTCTATGATGCATAGCATTGTACTTTATACAAATTATATATGTATTACATGCAATGTATAAGAAATGGTACTTCATGTAATCCTGTAATTTGTATATATATGGTATTTAATGTATATTAAAAAAAGATGTTATGTAATTAAATGAAGAAAGCTATCTTGGCTGCAAACCTCTTTTTTTTTCTTTTTTTATCATTCAGTGAAGGCTTTCATTGAGTCCTTCCGCGTTAAATGGCGGTGGTCCATGGAATATTTCTGCTCCTGACGTTCCGTCCGGAGATGCGCCGGACATCTTCAGAGGTGCTCCTGGAGACGCTGTGTCTTGTGGACTGCCGACTCGTACGCTGGAGAGCGACATAAATGCTGTCTAAGATGGACGTGCTCATGTGTTCATCTGATCAGCAGAAATAATTCTTCATATGCGTATAAACGTTTTGGCCCAGACTGCTATCATTGCCTAGAGTTACAAATTACTTAAACTAACTTACACTAAAGACTACACACTCACACCTAGGCCCGAGAGAGGATTCGAACGTCCGGCGAGAATGGCCGCACAGTCAGTAGCTTGACGCCTTAAACCACGTGACCATTCCGCGCGGCAGAAATAATTGGCGAACATAAAAACATATATTTCCATTAATAACTAAGTTTCATGGCTTCTTACTTTCTGGCTTATACATTTCGATTGCTTCTCTGTATAGGTCGTCGTTTGAGATAACATTTTAGTTTCGAAAAACATCACTTGATGATTTGTTATGCGAGAGCCAGTTGCCATCTCCTGCACCATGCATCGATAGAATGCAGATCCTCCTAGATTTCGCTACAGTTTACACCGTAGTTAAATCTCAATATACTACAGCTACCTCGGCGCACACCAGAAATCACTTTGACGTCGGAAGACTTCTGTCTGTTGCTAAGATTTGAGTCAGTGGCCGGCCGCGGTGGCCGAGGGGACTGAGGCGCTCAAGTCACGGTCTGCACGGCCACTACGGTCGGGGGTTCTAATCCCCCCTTGGGCATGGCTATTTGTGCCGTCCTTAGTATAAGGTAGTTGATAAGTAGTTTGTAAGTTTAGGGACTGATGACCCCGTAGTTAAGTCCCATAAGCTTAACGAACATTTGAGTCAGTGTCCTAGAGGTCAGTTTCTTCATCCCGTGTGCAATTAAATGGTACAGAATTGTGGATGGTGCTATTTTCTTCCTTATAACGTAGGAAATGAAAAAAAAAAATACCTTATGGTGCACATCACAGCTCCGCGACTGAAGATGGTGGGAAGAGATGATGAGTCAACGTTCGCTTAACCGTTCATAATTTCGCGTCTAATAATTCGATTTTAGTTTTTTTGCTGAGGTTTAACTACTTTCTACACATTAGATTAGTAGCACTTCTTATGTAAATGTTTCCGTTTGCCCTTTTGGCTAAAATTTCAAAAATATCACTGTCCGTCTGTGTCTCTGCCAATACATATGTAGATCTAGTTTCTAAATTAAATTATAACCGGCTTTCGATTATAAATACTCATTTTACATGTAACTACAGTGCCCTTTGTGTATGGCACATAACTGAAAGCTGAAGATGGAAAGGTTGCGGTCCTCAATCCATTTGGATGCACAAGTAATGGCTTAATATTGTGACAGTGACTACTGCTCCATCTGAAGTACAACGTGACGTTACGGGATGAAGGTGATGGACATAGAGGGAAGAGGAGGAGGAGATTGACAAAGGGAGTGGGGATGAAAATTTGTGCACAAACAAGGGGAGGAGAAGATGGATCGATAATCTGGAGGAGAATATTGTGTGGGTGGGTAGTAAGAACTATTTTATTTTTCTCTACACTACAAAATAATCAAATCGGATCGAAATGGAATTTTACGCCTTGGGTTTGGTTAACACATTGAATGCCGGCCATATAAACCATACCAGGAATGTCAGACACTCTGCATGCAGGAGTAAGCCGAGCTTCAATTGGTTTCCTTATCTTCTGTCTGGCATAAAGAATTGTCTGCTCTTTGAAATGAGCAAGAAGAACCCTGTCCACGAAACGAAAAGAAATGCAGAACTGAACACACAGCATCTAATTCACATACAACTCTGACGCCAAGGGCTGAACTCAAAACGTCTACACTTCGCAAACAGTCTGTATACGTCCATCCCTGTGTAGAATCATTAAGATATGTTGCTGTGCTGCCCCTCAGTCTTGGCCTCCTCTCAGTACTGTCAGGGGGAATATTTTGCGGATATTTTGCGATTCTACATTCATCTTGGAATCACTATCTTCATTTTATGAAGCTATAAACAAACAAAAAAAAATCATTGTTAGAAAATCGAGATAACAATATATGAAACAATCGATTCAAGAATAATAATACTCGAAATACTCGCCAGAAATGTGACGCAATCATCATCTGAAGTCGATTTCATCGTCCTCACTGTCATCTAATATATAAAAATGAATGTTTGTGTCTTCGTGATTTATGCGCGGTCGTACCGTTCAACCGAATGTGATGAAACTTTGTCAAAATATTACGTGCATGAAATAAATCGCAATTTACGATCACTTATGGCTTCACTGCACTAGGTTTAGATGTAATACCAATGTGCGGCGAATGAAAATTTGTGCCCGGACGGGCTTCGAACCCGGGATCTCCTGCTTACTAGGCAGACGCGTTGATCACTTCGCCACCGAGGACACAGTGGCCAATTTGACTGCAGAGGACTCTTCCCTACAAGTCTTCCGCCACACCCAAATCTCCATTCGCCACACTGTCTCTTTTCTCTTAATTCTGTAATGCTCGCAGCCACAATACTGTAATCCCGCATCAGGGAGAACAGACCATGACGTATTGAGACAAAATTGTCGTCAGGAGCCCAGCCTCGGCTTATATATATATATATATATATATATATATATATATATATATATATATATATATATATATATATAACAAGAGGAAGGACACTGTCACATAAAATTTTTTATGCTACATGACGGATGATTCTTTACATGTGGTCTTCTTCGGATTCTGATCCTGATAAGATTTTTTAATATCATTGAACAATTCAGTTTATCAGTGCAGTATTAATACATTAAAATTACCTACAACCATTTCAATTAATTAACTTGACTGAAAAGTTAATTTTCAGATTTCGGCGAAGTTTCAAATGAAATAAAATTTCTGAAAATTGTAATAGCTCTCTGTGAATGTTACGTTACCTTTTTCAAGGTGGTTTTCATCAAAGAAACTTTTAAAACATAAATATTGTTCACACCATGTGAATTTTATGTAAGCAATTCAAAGTAAGAATTTTTTTAAATATGCTTCAGTGGAAAGCATGTTTAATTCAGGTTTTTAAATGACGGATTTTTGGCTGTCAGCTTTGATGCATTGCAAGCGTAACGAATCATTGGGGTGAAAACCGCCGGCAGAAGGAATTTGTTGTTACCAACGCATGGTTTTAATGCGAATTTGAAAATAAGTACATAAATAGAATGTATAAAAAATTAATATTTGTTTGTCTTTTTGTTCGTATTTTATGCACGGCCGATTGCGATAAAACTTTGTCAACTTATTACTTGCTCTCGTGAGAAGGTTATAGGCACAGTAAAATTAAATTCGAATCGTCGGAGAGTGCTTTACAATTAGTTAAGTCATTTCTTACCCTTTTACTCTGAACTGGCTGGAAAGATATAAATGAAATTTGGAACACAGGTAAATCATAACCTGAGTAATAAATGAGCCACCTTTCTTAAGTCATTGTATGGTAGATGGCGGAGGGTACCTTCCAATGAGTTAATACGTCTATTACTGCTTCATGTTGAAAGAGATGGACATATTTAATGATATTTGGAATGGAGATAGCTTACGTCGTGCAATAATACATGGGCCACCTTTCGTAAGGTACAGTACGATGCATGGCAGAGGTAGCTTACAGTGGGTTAATGCATTTGTTTCTATTCACGCTGAAACAGCTAGACGGAGTTGAATAAAATGTGAAATGAAGATAGCTTATACCCGGAATCAATACACGGGATACCCTTCGTAAGTCTCTGTAGGTGCTTGGCGGAGAGTACTTTACAACAAACATCCAAATTGTTTGACTGGTCACAATGAAAGCACATAAATGTATGTTTTCATGAAGGAGATTTTTACAATCGGAAAGCCAGGGAATTTAGCATGACGGAGGGTACTGGTGATTTATCACCGTTTGAGGAGGGAAAGGGGTAAGTGGAAGAGGAGGTGAACAGAAAGGAGAGGAAGTAGACAGAGAAATGTTTGTAAATTTATCGGACCCAACTGCGTGGTCAGCAGTCCGTAGCTTACAAACTACTTAAACTAAGGTACACTAACCTAAGGACAACACGCACACCCATGCCCCAGGGAGGACTCGACGTTCAGACGACGAGCAATCACGCGCTCCGCAGCGAGGTGTCTTAGACCTCTCGGCTACTCCACCACGGCGTAGACAGACGGGAGAGGAGGAGAGTGGGAGATGATTACAGGGAGGTGAAAGGAGATGAACAGAGGGAGGGGAAGGAGGAAATAGACAGAGTAAGGGGCAGGAGGAGGCGCGGTGAAGGGCAGGTGAACAGAGAGAAGGGAAAGAGAAGATGGACTAATGGAAGATTGGTAGGCAGAGAGATGGGAAGAAATGGGCTGCATAGGGAAGGGGGATGATTGAACAGAGGTAAAGGAGATGAAAAGAGAGAGAAGAGAAGAAAAGAAATAGTAACTCAAAACAGGAATACATCCATACCCGGGCTACGCCAGGTTTCCGGCTAATCTATATCTATAAATGTGAAGATCTGTTCGGTGTACGTTTATCACGTCTGAGCCACAAGGTATAAAGAGCTAAAAATTTGTACAGTTATTAATGTCTACCTGAGGAAGGCTTTAGACACGGTTTTATGACGATCTGATAGCTATTTGTGTGTATATATATTAATGTGAATGTCTGTTCGGTGTACGCTTACCACGTCCGAACGACAAGACGCAGAGACTTAAATATTTGTACAGTTACTGATTTATACCTGAGGAAGGTTTTATAGCTATCTGATAGATGTTAATAATTTGAAGAATATAACGCGATATGCGGAACAATAATTATTCTTTGAAAAATGGACGATAAGCAGTGTGGACAGGAAGAGAATAGAGGCGTTTGAAATGTGGTGCTACAGAAGAATGCTGAAGATTAGGTGGGTAGATCGCATAACTAATGAAGAGGTACTGAACCGAATTGGTGAGAAAAGGAATTTTTGGCATACCCTGACTAAAAGAAGGGATCGCTTGGTAGGACACATTCTTAGACATCGGGGAATCGTAAATTTAGCATTGGAGGGAAGTGTGTGGGGTAAAAATCGCAGAGGGAGACCAAGATACGCATATAGTAAGCAGATTCAAATAGATGTGGGTTGCCGTTCTTATGAGGAGATGAAAAGGCTTGCTCAGGATAGAGTAGTATGGAGAGCTGCATCAAACCAGTCTCCGGACTGAAGACCATAACAACAACAAATTATATTTACTCTTGGAAAAGGGTTTCATTGGTTGCGTTGTTGCTTGAGGGTTGATAATAAAAGGGTGGAGTATATTGGGATGGAAAGTTATCGGTGTATATAAAATTCTACGTGTGTGTGTGTTAATATTTCGCTCTGCAGCGAAAACTACAGAACGCAAACGAATGGTCCGTGTGTAATTGTTGTCCGAAGTCTCCCATTGTACACCATAGCAGTTCCATGCCGATAGCTATAAGGGGGTGGAAGATATGGTGGTTGAAAGCCGTCAAATTATTAGAAAAAAAATCGAGCTGAAGGCCAGCGATGACGTTTGCGACTCTATAGCAAGGAGGTTACATACAGCGAAACGTGATGCCACCGACCTTATCTTTGATCTATGCGTGCTACAATGTCTTCAGCTCTTTCTCGGTAAGGGTAAGCATACGAATACGGAGCCGCGGGTTTAAGCTAGTTATCAATAAAATCTGTCTCAAATTCATGCAAATTTTCGTCCAGCGTAAGAAAGCGTGAAGCCATGTCTGTAGATTTACCTACTGAGTGAGTGGACACCACTTTCTACCTGCACCGTTCCACACAATGAATGTGACGAGTCTGCCGATTTAGAAAGTAAGTTTACAAGATCTATAGGCTGTTTGAGACACTAGATTTTCCAAGTAACGCATTTAAGATAGATCTAGTCCGTCAAATGACGTGATCGGCATTCTACAGAAGTTTCCATATCTCCTCAGTTGACGTGACTGGCAGTCAAAGTGTTAACTTGAGAGAACCCGAAAACAGTGGGAGCAACAAGTCGATGCCACGAATGCCTCGCCGCGACCGTCACCAGGACTCTACCCGTCATCTCCTCCTGACACACGTGCTGTTTTTGGTACCGCCGATCGCCACCACGTGCGGCAGGAAAACAGCTGCCTAACGAATGCGGCGTCGCGCTAATTGGCGAAAACGCGCCCACAGCGGCGCCGGGATTTTCACAATTACAGGACGCCCGTTTCGCGCCCCGCACCAAAATTGTTTCGGCCAAGATCGAAATTTAATTTCGGCGCGCATAAATTTATCAGCTGATTTGTTTGACCACTTTGGCAAACACGCGGGCGCAGCGGTCCGCGGACGCCAGCGAGGGAGGCGGCAAATCCAATACGCGGGGTCGCCAGCGGAACACCCCCAGCCCAGCGCAAACTCTGCAGCCGGAAGAATAATCAGCGCGACGCAGGGGTGAAAACGACGCGCGCGCCCGATAATGCCTCCATTACGCGTAGAAACGTCCCCCGTTTTTCACGCTTCCCATCTGATTCGGGCAAGTGTTTCCCCACCAATACTTATGCAGTATGAGACAATAATCTACCGCTCGTTCTACGTAGTTCATGGCTGGCAAGCTTAACGCGAGAATTTCTCATTTCATGAAACTAGTTCTTTCAAATACACTCAACATTACCACGCATTCAGGAATTTATTATCCGACTAGTAAAATCTCGGTTCTATAAACATAAGAATTTTTTTCTGAAATTACGGTCCTTCAGGGCCATTTTGGGTTCAGTTGATCGCAGAGATAATGGGTAAAACGTTGTGGATAGCTTAATGATCATTTTTAAACATATCAGAGGTATGTGGCTCTTGCTTATCCTACAGAATAATTTCAATATTTAAAAGTTACACACTTCCTGTAGCCCACATAAATTGAGCGTATTGGCTGGGTTCTTCACAGTATGTACGGTGTAGCGTAGTCCTTATATGGCTTAAAAAGCGCCATTGTCCATGGGTCATTTCTGAGGAAACAGAAAAACCACGATTTTTGGGTACGCAAATTGTGGGAATGCCCACTCATACTTTTGATTCATTTGAAACTGTCGAAATTTTTACATTATGTTCTCAAGACTATATTCTCAAAAGGCATTTTTATTATTATATCTTCAAGTCTTATTGAAATCCGAAAGTTCAACTTTACCGCTCCTAAACGCAAGATTACAAAAATCAGTTTTTAGCCGTTTTTGTAAATTAGAACGCAAATATTAAATGACTAACAACACTAGCTCAAATGTTTACAATACATTATGTAAACATTGATCTGAAACGTCCTTTTCGCGTTCTCGAAAATCTTTATCGATTATTAAAAATACATCGGCAAAACAACGATGTTTGGGGACCGCTTTCGGGCCATTATGAAATTTACGACCCATTTTCAAGAAATATACTTTGTCATACGAAGGATTGATTTTATTTTCGTTGTTCGTTGCATAATTGCGTAATGATTTTCAACATATTTTGTGGAGTTTGAAGAGGTAAACACTTCATGTGTAGACTTTTGGTTATACGTCATACTTAGCGGCGTATTGCTTTCTAATACAAAATATTTTTATTCGATTTTGCATTAACAGTGTAAAGAAGAAGAATTACTTTTGAAAATGATTGTTAATTATGTAAAACAATGCAATAATTTTGAGTTTTACATGAAGTTGTTAAATTACCTTCTTTCTTATTATTGTACACTAGAAGGCATTACTTTCCCTGTGTTCATTAACAAGTGTTGATTTTATGAACCGCGGTGGAGTGGCTGAGCGTCTAAGGCGCCTTGCTGAGGAGTGCGCAGTTGCTCGCCACTGGAGGATCGAATCCTCCTTCGGGCATGAGTGTTTGTGTTGTCCTTGGCATATTTTACTTTAAGTTTGTTTTAGTAGTTTGGAAGCTTAGGGACTGATGACTATCGTAGTACGACCTTTTTTATTCTATGAACTATACGTGAGTGAATGATTCAGAGTTTCGTAACCAGAGCGCGTTTTCCATGTGTGTAGAGAGATTCTTAGAATCTGATGTATGTGAAAGCATGAATTTATATTCATTTTATATGTAGAATTTTCATTATTCACCGTTAAAATAAATTCTTGTGCTATGTATCCATGTGAAAATTTATTGCTTATTAGCATACACTAAAATGTAGTAATATTTACAGGATTAATTAACTATTTTATCAGGGCTCAATATTACGTACCTCATCAGATACTAAGAGTACATCACATACATGTTTTTGGCCAATACTTCACACAATAGTCAGCGTAAGAAGCCACCTAATTCTTCACAGGAACCAGCACGACGCAACAGCAGATTTAAAACTACGAGAATCGTCTTTGAAGCAGTCCGCAGAAAATTAATTAACGCTCAAACGGGAGAGTTTAGGGTTCTCACTTTAATACTTAATTACAGCTGTGTAGTTCCACGAACTAGTTCTTTATTCTATAGCTGATCAGTTTTGACAGAATAGTTCCAAATGACATTTCATGACTCATCAGACCATGTAATGTTCTGCCACTGTGCCAACGACGAGCATCACTTGGTGTTATCAATGGCACATGCATCGGTCGTCTGATGTTAGTTCCGTCGCGGTACACTGCCTGTTCGGAGTTACCTCCATGCCCCCCTTACAACGTTGGACATATGTAATGAGGGATGGCCGCCTAATCCCTCGGTTCGGTTTCGCCACTTGTTGAAGACACTCACCACAACACTTTTCGAACAGCGACAATTCGTACAGTTCCCGAAACGCTCATGCAAAACGTCTAGGTCATCACAATCTGCCCCATTCTACACACTGACAGCAAGTTCACTAATACATCAGACACTGTGTGTATCTCTAACAAGAAATCATTGTCGGGTGAAAATTTTATCGTCTGGATGTGTTTAAATTTATGGTGATCAGCGGGCACTAATGTTCTGACTGATCAGTGAAAGTAATACACAGTGGTTAAAACAATTAGGGGATCAGCTGGAGAATGAGGTATAATAGTTCGACGTCTTTGAGTAAGTATTACGGAGACAAGTGGTAATAACAGAAAGTTTCTGCAGAGAAGGTTGGTGTTGTTTTGTGTATACTAAACTAATTGCACAAGCAATTGGGTTCAGAGAGTAAAGTGAGTAGTTCGTGCAATGCAACAACAACGTGTCTTACTCGAAGCTATGGCATTGAGAGCCATAGGAAGATTCGAAGAGGTAGGTGGCTCCAGCTATTGGAGGGTCCCAAAGTCTAATTTCCAGGCCCTGGACGCGATTTCAGACAAGAGGAACCGTCAAAAGATGGCACGACCAAGGTCGTCCACGGGTAACATCAGCAACAGCCCGTCGAAAAAGGCGGCTGAATGCAGCTGCAACGCACACTCCAGGAAGCAACAGGACATGCAATATCATCACAAACAGTCCGAAATCGCCTTCTGGTATGTGGACCCTACGCACGGAGGTCTGTGGTGTTTGTCCCATTAATTCCACGACACTGTTCAGAACGCAGACACTGGGCGGAAGAACATCACGATTGAAGTCGTAAGGAATGGCGTCGGGTTCTGTTTACAGATGAGTCAACATTTTGTGATCAGCAGGACAATCCACGTTCCCTCATCAGGAGAGAACATGTAACTCGGTAAAACCCTGCTTATGTGCAGTAAATATCACCATATCATGGGGGTGGACTAATGGTGTGTACAGGAGTCAATTTTGGCGGAAGTATGGACCTCTATGTTGTCCAGAATGCCGCTTGCTGCTCAGAGGTATAGAAACGAGATCCTTCGACGTATTTCTGCTTGCTTTGCTGGTGCCACAGGACACGGATTCCTTTTGGTGGTCGATAACGCTCGTCCCACAGAGCTCTACTGGTGGACAAGCTTGAAGCTGAGGTAATTGAACGAATAGAATGACCAGCTTGTTCACCGGACTTTAACCCCATTTAGAATATCTGGGATGTACTTATCAGACGCAACGAATTGCACCAGACCAGAACCTTCCACAACAGAGCTCGATATTGCTCTCATGAAAGAATGGTCAAATAGCCCTCAAGAACTGACTGATAATCTCATACTTGTCCATGCCACGCTGTTGTGCAACTGTACTGGCCGTCCGAGGTGATCACCTATCATTAAAAGGGCAACGAGAAAGACTTTTTCACTATTACTCGTATGGTAGCCCCTGCTGCCTCGCTCTAAGTAAATGGCATATAAACCTGAAGTAAAGAACTAAGACAGCAAAATATCGTACTTTATCACACTCTAGTTACAATGGTTACCAATGTCTTAATAAGTGCGGTACTATATGTATCTCACATGATCCCCTAACAGTTTTGAGCAGTGTATAATATTTAAACAGAAATCAAATAATAACATGAAAATCACCATCCTTTACAAGTCAATGTGTGGGTTTTCTGTCAAAATGAACTGTGAGAAAATGCTTTCCTATGAAATCGTGTGATTTCATTGTGACTAAGGTTGCAGGGCACGTTAACCATTATACCACTTGACCCACATAGATTCTTCCTTCTAGAATATAATTGCTTATTGAATCCATCATCGGTGGTGGAAACGGGACAGCGGCTGGTCAAGAGTCTGAAGGAACTGAGATACCAACAGTCGTAAGTATAATGAAATATTTATTCTATTACAACCAGTTCCGGCATTTCACTATGCCGAAACTGGTTGTAATAGAATAAATATTTCATTTTACTTACGGCTGTTGGTACCTCAGTTCCTTCAGATATAACTGCTTAGGTTGAGTGACCGAGAGTTCTAAGGCGTCTTGCTGCTAATCACGCGGTCACTCGCCGTCGGAGGTTCGAGTCCTCCCTCGGGCATGGGTGTCTATTTTGTCCTTAGTGTAAGTAATTCGTAAGCTTAGGGACTGATGACCATAGCAGTTTAGTTCAATAGCTTTAAAAACGTTTGGAAATTTTAATATAATTATATAATAGAAATGTAGAAACGTCTATGTGCTGTGTGATAGAAAAACAGCGTTTAATCGTTTGGCCTGCTTCCTAACTATGACCAGTGTTGCAGGTGTGGTTACAACAGGCTCGGGTTGAAGTATACCGAAGTCTGTCGTAACCACACCGGTTGACATATGGTAAGGTAATACAAAGTCGATATAGGTACAATTCCGATCAACATAAGGTTTCGCGCCATGTGTTAGTCTCACAGTGTAGGCAGCACTTTCCTTTGTGTGGCGGAGGTTTCTACAGCTCATCCTGTCATTTCCAAGAATACACCACATTGTGCTAAGGAGATATAAATTTTTTCCTGATAAGAGGTAAGTGAAGCTACTTAGTCTAACGCGCTCTTATAAATCAGTAGCTAAGGGTAAATGGAGTCGCTTGCGAAAATGCAGTGTTTCGTATCACGAAGTATACGTTGGTGCCCGAAGGAAAAAGTGCTTTTCCTGTGGAAGATGCCAGTGTTCAAAATGGTACCAGGAAGTGATCACAATTGTACCTAGTGTGGTGCATTTTCGATCGATTTTTCTCAATTCTGCAACTATTTTGTGTTCATAACAATATTTGTAATTCTCTAATATTTGTGTCATATATTCATCCAAGAACAAGGGCCAAAGTTAAAATTATTTATTTTCTCAATATATTTCCAGTTACAATAACAATTGTCCGAAATGATCGCAATTGTACCACCTTACCCTACGTTGTAACACTGATTATCAGCAGAAATCGATATATATATATATATATATATATATATATATATATATATATATATATATTATCCTTATTTTCTTATCAGAAAACACCAATGATCGCTGCTGTTGGCAGGTTCTGAAATGGATTTAAACATGCCGCGGTGGAGTAGCCGAGCGGTCTAAAGCATATCGCTGCGGAGCGCGCGGTTGCTCGCCGTGGAGGTTCGAGTCCTCCCTGGGGCATGGGTGTGTGTGTTTGTCCTTAGGTTAGTTTACCTAGGTTTAAGTTGTTTGTAAGCTACGAATTGATGACCACGCAGTTTGGTCCGATAGATTTAAAACATTTGAATTTTTTTGGATTCATACATAGTTGTATGTGGTTTTCTTACCAGGTTTGCTAGTTCTATAAAAATCTGTCATATTTATGTTAATTCATAATTTACTGAGAGTTCCTTTTCCTGGCCATCGAATTTATGTTGCTTTCGAACTGCGTTTACTGAGGAATGGGGAAATTTGTTCCGTAAGATGGAAAGAGCACTTCAAGAAGTGCCGCTTGTGTTACTTTTTCGGAATCTGTCACAAAATGGCTCTCTCGGCGCATCCCCAACTTCCAAGTGTTGGCGCATTCCTTTCTGTGAGGGACCCAAACAACATTTCCGAGTTCCTGAGTTCTGAGCGAACTGGCGCTCGTTTCCGGGCCACGCCTGAGCGACTGACGACAGTCGAGGAATCCCGGTGGAAACCTCAAACAGCTTCCCGCGGTGTATCGCTAAAAGGCGGTGACGTCGCAGCGGCCGCCTGAAAGGCTGAGTAACAGCGCGCTGTTGTGGGGGAGCGATCCGCCAATCGCCGGGCACGGGGCGAGAGCAAGCACGGGGGCTGATGGTCACGGCTTTATCGCTCGGAAATAGAAAAAGAAAAAAGAAAGAGAGGGAGGGGGGAGGCATATACGCCCCCTTCCGGGCGCTCCAGGAGACAGAACTGCGCTCGTAAAATGCGCCATGAAGTTTGATTGGAGCCATTCCGGAAGCGATAGCCGGTGCCTGGGACCGTGTCTCGAGCGCCGGTCTAATTATGTGCCCACACCCAATCCCACGGCCGCCCCCTGCGCCTGCAGGCACGCTGCCCTGCGAAGCACAACAGCCGCCGTCGCCTTACAGCGAAGCACTTGTGCCTCCCGTCTGTTTGCACTCACGATACTTTTAGTATATTTAAGTATTCCATCTGGCACCTCTCAAAAACTTCTAAATAATTAATGTAAGTCGTGACAAGAACGGAAATTGTTTTTTATACACAAGGTGTTTATAAGTGAATATCGGGATTTCAAGGCTTTATACATCAATACAAAAAGAAAAAGCAAGGGAATGACAATACGGACGAAATATATGGAGTGAAGTACGTACTATCGACAAAGGTGCGAGTCGAGGATTATCGCTCGCGGAACGAGTCCACACAATGTAAAAAATGTCAGAGATGGACGCATACCACTAACTATTGCTGGTTGCCGGCTGGTTGTGTTAAATGTGTGGATATTCACCCCAGAAAAGAGTGCGCGCTTACACAGACCTCGGACCCTAAGTGCAACGGACAACATGCAGCTTCATGGAAAGGGTGTCCAGAATATCAAAAGACTTTGAAGAGGTTCCGCGCTCCAATTACGACACATGGCAAACAACGATAGGAAACACCGAAGAACGACACAACCGTCAAGCTGGTTGTGGCAGACACCGCAGGAACAGCATCACCAACTCAGACGATTCAACGGGAACATGACACAATACACCGACTGCACGATGAGCAGACTTACGCATCTGCACTAAAAGGACGCAGAAGAGACACCAGTCGAACCAGGGCGCCAAGAGACAGAGACGCAGATGCGGCGCTTACAGAAGTCACCACGGTCTTGAAGTTCCTCAGTAGCCAGAATTTTCTTACTAAGCTTGTCACAGCTGGCAAGAGAATGCTGGCAGCTAAGGACAAACTATCAAAAATTGTGATACTGGATGAAACGTTAGCGTTACTGAAAGCAGCCGAGTAACACCATGGAGGCCAATACGACAGATCTGAGATCTGGAACGCCACTGGGGTTCGGAACAAGAAAAACGAATTACAGGATTTCATCTTCAGGCACAAGATTGACATTGTGATTTTATCTGAAACCCACTTACGACCGCACCAAACCTTCAAATTAAGAAATATCGTGGGATACCGCACGGACACACCTGCTAGAGGTGGCGGAACTGCAATTTTCCTCCGTCGATCGATCACCCACAGACCTATCGATCTACCACAACTTCAAGAACTAGAAGCAACGGCAGTCTCAATCCGGACAGTACTTGGAGAGGTCACTCTAGTAGCTACGTATCTTCGTCCTCGAGTGCGACTGGTTCCACAAGACCTGGAAAACATCCTTGCGCCTCATGGGAAGACATTTATCGCAGGAGATTGGAATGCAAAACATCCCACTTGGAATTCCCGAGTAACAAATCCAAGAAGCACCCAACTCCACCAGCTGGAACAAGAACTGGAGCTTGAAGTTTGGGGACCAACCGAACCCACACACACACCAAATCTACCGAACCAACGGCCGGACGTATTAGACATCACTATCACTCAAGGACTCGGGATTGACCCCCGGCTGATTATGGTCAACGACTTGTCGTCAAACCACGACCCGGTCCTTGCAGTACTGCCACGGACGGGGACCATACGTCGGCGCAGGACATATCAGGAGAACAACTGGACACAATTTAAAAGATACTTAAATAACAACATAGACCCAACTTTGGCAATACAAACACCACAACAGATAGACTCTGCCGTAGACGTCTTAACGAAGAAGGTCCGCAAAGCCCATAACTTGTCTCTACTTACGATTTAGGAAGATGCGCACCACATGGAAACATTACCATCGCTGCTAGAAGAACTTCGGCATCAGAAGAACAGGTACAGGAAACACACAAGAAATCCAATGTACCGCAGACAATCCCACCGACTTCAGCGACAACTACGTAGACGACTACAGGAATGAAAAATAGAGAGGTGGGAGGATAAAATGTCGAACTTCCTGCTCCAGACGAAAGATGAGTGGCGACTGGTGAAGAACATCAGGGAAGAGCCCACGCCAAAAAGACCGTTGCAAACTCCACAGGGGTTAACAGAAGACCCATTAACCAAAGCTGAAACATTCGTCACCACCTACGGACAACAAACAACCCTGCTACAAGAACAACTAAACCCTGCCCAACGGGGGAGCATGAGGCCGCTACAGTCCAGATAGTCAATCAGTTCATCACGTCAGAAGATCAATCGCTTCCAAGACAGGCAACACCTAGCGAAGTGCGGACTATCATCAGCAAATTACATCCCAATAAGACACCAGGAGCGGACAAAATCAGCAACCAACGCCTCAAAAACCTTCCGAGGAAGCCGCTGGTACTGTTGACTAGAATATTGAACGGCTGCATGCTGACAAGATACTTTCCTGTGGCATGGAAGCTAGCTAAGGCAGTGTCAATACCCAAACCGAGGAAAGACACGACGCAACCAGCCAACCATCGCCCCATCAGCCTTCTCAGTGGTATGGGGAAGACCTTTGAGAGGGTAATACAAAAGCGGATATTGGAAACCACTAGTAGAGGACGGAACTAAAAGAGCGGAACAATACGGTTTCCAGAGAAAACTGTCGGCGGAACTCTAATTACTACGTTTGGCAGAGCACATCACCAGGAACATGAACGTAACCAAAGCAACGGCCTCCGTATTTTTGGATATACAGAAAGCTTACGACAAGGTGTGGAGGGAGCTCCTCATTCGGAAGTTACACTGAGAGATCGGGCACCACTTCCTACCTGTCCCGTTTCATACTTGAATGCGAGCAGTCGGCCGATTTAGAAGCTAAATTTACAAGATCTACAGGCTGCTTTAGACTCTAGATTTATCAAGTAAGGCATTTAAGGCGGATCTAGCCCGTCAATAAACTTAATTTTGTGTTTAAAAGTACGAAAACAAAGATCACGTCAAATCACGTAATTGGCATTCTACAGAAGTTTCGATATCCCGTCAATTGACGTGATTGGCAGTCAGTGTTAACTAGCGGAAAACCCGGTGTTGCCCAAGTATTTATTTATTTATTCCTGTCATTTTTCAGGTATATATTCATTTTTATAAGGGCTGTAAGTATGTAAAATTTCTTGGGAATACAATTAGTGCTAAAGAAGAAATAGATTAAAACATGGTGCGTGATGGGGCGGTTTTCCACGAACGTTACTGTTTATGTGCTCATATCTCATAAACTACCTGTCGTACTGTGATACAACTTAGAAGGTACACTCAACTATATGCGTGTAAACTGTCTGTAAAATTTCCTGCGGCTGCAATTTGTAGTGTACAAATTACAAATTGTAACGTCATACCGAATCCCGTAGTTTTACTCAATAAACAGCAGAAAAGCAGTAAGCGAGAAACTTTGTTCCTTTCATCGTTTTGCTATGGTTGTCAGCGAGAGAAAGTTTAATAAATGTTTGAAATTATGTATAAAGTTTGTTGCAAGTCGCTAAGTACTCTGATTCTCGTATAGCGTATTTATAAAGTCTCGCCGCATTATGTGACAGTTTCTTGCAAATCCGATTGTTTGAGACGTCATATCTTCTGAACACTGCAGCAATTGTACCTCACGCTAAGGAATGTGTGTACCAAATTTGGTTGAAATCGGTCCAGTGGTTTAGGAGAAAATGAGCAGAATTGTCGCTAAATGCAGCAGTTTTCTGCCCATCTCATTGTTTATGACGTCATATCTCGTGAACTATGTACCGTACGTGATTCTTACACTTACGGCGACCGTTCTCATGGATTGAAGCTTACGTGTACAAAATTTCATAAAGATTGGATCAAAACTGTAGATTTGTATGCAACACGTACAAATATACCGTCACTCTGCTTTATATATTAGATATATATGAAAATCGAGGCGTTTGTGCCTATATTTCACTCTGCAGTCAAAACTACAAATCGCGAATGAATAGTGTTTGTATGTGGTAGTAGGTATCAGTCTCCCATTGTGTACTACGGTGGTAGAGAGTTGATAACGATAAGGGGGTAGAAGATACGAGAGTTGAAAGTTACCGACTTATATGAAATTCTACGTGTGGGTGTCAATATTTTGCTCTTCAGCAAAAACTACACAATGGAGACGAAAGATCTCTCTGGATTGTTTTTCTAGTATGAACTCTCCTTTGTACACCACAGCAGTTCGGTGTCGATAGCTACAAGAGGGTGGAAGTTCAAAAATGTTCAAATGTCTGTAAATATATCGTACCAAACTGCTTGATCATCAGTCCGTAGCTTACAAACTAATTAAACCTAGGTAAACTAACCTACGGACAAACACACACACCCATGCCCCAGGGACGACTCGATCCTCCACGGCGAGCAACCGCGCGCTCCGCAGCGAGGTGCTTTAGACCGCTCGGCTACTCCACCGCGGCAAGAGTGTGGAAGATATAGTTGTTGAAAGTCGTCAGCTTATATAAAATTCTGACTTTTACCACTATAATAGCAAAGAGGCTATATACGGCGAAACGTGATGCACATTCTTCAGTTGTTTTTCTGAAACAAGGGTATGAATAAAGAAAAATAAATGCATATTGCAGTTTGATAAGTAAAACTACCAAGAAAGATGCAAAAACGAAAGAAAGAAATATCGCATTCTCGATCCGTTTCTAAAAGACAGAAAATGGCGCTAAAAAGTGAATCTACAGACGACAGAAACTTGAAATTTGTAGACTTCGTTAATCTTTTACTGTAGGCATCATCGATTTTTCGATATTCCCATTCCTGCTATTCGATAAGACAGGAAATTCCACTAATATGTCACATCCAACAGTGTTAAGGTGAAATAAGTGTACAGCTGACAAAGCAGTATTGCTTGTGTGATCTGAAGATAGCGTTTTAATTTCGCTGAAACTATTTATCAGAATATATTTACAAGCGATCTGGTCGGATAAATCTTCTTGACCGGCCGCAGTGGCCGAGCGGTCTGCGGCGTGCCAGTCACGGTCTGCGCGGCCGCTGCGGTCGGGGGTTCGAATCCCCCCTCGGGCATGAATGGTTGTGCCGTCTTTAGTATAAACTAGTTCATAAGTAGTTTGTAAGTTTAGGGACTGATGACCCCACAGTTAGGTCCCATAAGCTCTACAAACATTTTTTGAAATCTTCTTGATAAAAGAAGTTCATCAATTTCAGAGAGAACACTTATTAACACAGTGCGCCACTAAGTTTGAGGTAAATTTTTCCCCGTACTTTGAAGAAATCCTTTACGAAAGTTACAAGCGTCGTTTGTGTTCAACAAACATTTTGAAGTTTTAAAATGTTTGACAGATCATCATCATGCAACTATTAAACTTTAAAATTAGTTTCCAGCAGTTAATTAGGGGTCTTGAACCAAAATGTGGCATTCGTACGTAAGGACAGAGATGCGCACATTGGTGTTAATGGGCTATAGTCAGCGACCGACCGGTTCGAGTGCCTAACAACACAACATCGCCTACAGCACCCCTACTCGGCTCGAGACTACATCGGTTGCACCCTAGACGGCAAACGTGGCTTGGTCAGATGTCTCCAGTTTTCAGTTGGTCAAAGTTGCTGGTTTAAGATGTTGGTCCGATTTCAACCAAGCGTGGTATACTTATTCCTTACACTCACTGTTGGGTTAAGAACCACCTTCGACACACAGTTCTGGTGAAATAACGTCATAAACAATGACATTTTCGAAAAATATCTACATCATGCGTCCATGTTCCACTCCCCCCCCCCCTCCCCCCACCAACCTTATGGACTGATTTCAATGAAACGCAATACAAATGTTATTTCACATCACAAAAGAATCTCTGTGGTGTTTAAACGACCTACCACACACAGTGGTAGAGAAATGACGTCATACATGACGAAAATTGCCCTACCAAGCCACGATTAAAGCACGAGATTGTATCCATCGAATATTTGAGAATGAGTGCACTTAGCGACTTGTAGCAAACTTTGCACGTAATTTCAAACTTTTACGAAACTTTTTTTCGGTGACATGAAAATCCGGCCCATAACGCATGAGGATCCGATTATTTCCTACTCAATCTATTGGAGGCAAATCAAATTTCAAATGTTTTTAAAGTTAAGCGACAGAACTGCTGAGGTCATCGGTCGCTAGACCTACAGATTACTTAAACTAAAACAACTTACGCTAAACACAACACACACACACACACACACACACACACACACACACACACACACACACACATGCCAGACGGAGAACTCGAAACTCTGTCGGGAGCGGCCTCACAACCCGTGGGAAAGTACCATAGACCGCGTGGCCATTCCCGCACGGCCCTTACAGGCAGTATGCGCATATACGACTCAATGTGTCTTCGAAATTATATCATAGGTTAGTGACTCGTCGACAGTGCAAGACTATTTTTAATTGGCAGTGATGCTACTCGTCCCAAGTATAAGAACAGTTTAAGCAGAGTACAGTTGTAATATGCAGCTCAGATTCTGTCTACTGCCAGTTTCTATTTACAGAATTTCATGGGAGCCGACACAGATGCAAGTTTTTAAACAATCTGTACATTTATAGTATGACACATTGTAATAATTGTGCCGCAGTTGGTGAGATTGCTTGTATGGTCCTATCGCTAATTTGCTTGTGGTTTACCAGCTGTACGGTATCATTACGAAAATAAATATGAATCACTCCTTTCAATTAGACAATTACTGATACAAAAACACTTGGTTTTAATCTTAGGCAATTTCTTATAACTAGGGATAGCTGGGATTCCTAATCCTAATAAATAAGAAATCGGAGGATTCAATGTTCTATATAGTAATTTAATTATAAAAAAGAACGGTACACAAATTCAGGAATGAATTATGATACAAAAGTGATCGCGCCTCTGTATTATACGTATGCACTGCAGTGGTGTCAACTTGCAACAAGATGTATCATACTGCATTGCGTTAAGTTATTTGTCCACCCCCCGGTAATGCTGCGAAATTCATGCTGCAGTGTTTAAAATCAACAGTTTAAAAACTCAACGTAATCATTTAATTTTTTCTACATCGACGTAGTCTGATGAAAACCCGCAGGTCTTTCCTACAATCATAACGTTAGTCACTCAGATCATTGCTGAAAGGGAAGTACACTAAACACACCGTTCTGATTAATTAATCCTGGGTATCCATGCGTCATAGTTTCTGTATTTAGTAGTAATCAGATGGAATGTCATTGCATATTGTTTTACGAACGAAAGCGTGACTGATTCCCACTGCGGCTGTTTCGGAATTGCGCGTCGGAACGAAACGTATCTACGCTCGTCGTAATTTTGATTGACTGCTATAATGTTTCTGTTTAACCAGCAGAGTCCGTTCAGCTGAATGTCCGGTACGGGATACTTGTTCGTAGGCAACATGACGCGGCACGTTGGTGAATTATCGGCTGTCACACGATTTCGGAAATATCACTCTCAAATTCATCATATACTAGCTGAAAACCCGGCGTTGCTCGGGTATTTATTTATTAGAGTTTTAAGTTAGACCCTCTGTCCTTCCATTCTCTATATGCACCTTCTCTCTCTCTCTCTCTCTCTCTCTCTCTCTCTCTCTCTCTCTCTCTCTCTCTCTGTCCACCTAATTCCCCCCTCTTTCCCTCTTTGTTCATCTCCCCTCTCTTCACCTACTCCTACTCTTCTCTCTGCTTATCTCCACCTTCAGGTTTTTTATGACAGTCATTTACTCGTCACTCTATCAAACTCCTCCTACGCCTACAACTACTCAATCCATTGCCTCCTCTATCTCTGAAAAATTAAAAAACTCTTTTAACTTTCATGGTGGTCAGTGAAGTGGTGTCTAAGTATGGAATTTTATGTAGATGGTGATGCTTCTCTTGTTTTTAAGGTTAAGGTACCCTCCACCATGCATCGTACGGTGGCTTCCCAAAAGTAGCTCATGCGTTAATTCACGGTATAAACTATTTGCATTCCAAATTTTATTCAGATCGGTCCAGGTGTTTCAAGGTGAAGAAAAACAAAGTATTATTGTAAGGTACCTTCCATCATGCACTATATGGTGGCTTACGAAAGGTAGCCGTATTAATTCAGGATATAAGCTATCTGCATTCAAAATTTCTTTCTAATCAGTCCATCCCTTTCGGAATGGAGGCAAATGATGCGTGTCCGACACAGTGGGAGCCAAAAATTTGTCCAGGAAATATTGTGGTTCTGATAACAAATAAATAAATTGGAACCACTGCCCTAGACCATAAGGTCTAAGGTTGGGCCAGTGTGTCTTGGGCGAATGCCCTCTACGAGACAGCGCTCGCCAAATCAACGTCGTCTGCGTCAACCATCAGCTTACAACGCTGAAGACGACGATCCGCTATTCAATATTCCAGATGAAACTGTGACGATACTAGACGCGTCGTGTATGTCGTCGCTGCGCGGTAGTAGTAGCAGGTAGACTAACTAGAAGTGAGCGTGCCCGGCGTCCGACTGCTAGAAACGTTTCGTCAAGAGTTGGTGTTGGCACCTGCGCTCTCTCCCTGCTTACGATTGTGCTGTGTATACGTCCATTACCTTTTCAATCAGCGACCGCGGAACGTGCAACAAGTGTGGCACTTCTCTGGAAGCACTATCCGGCCCATTGAAACGTCACAGTTATTTGACCCTCTTCATATTCGCTCTCTTGGGCATATGAAGCACGAGTGCTCTTCTGTGGCAAGGTGCCTGTTTGCATCAGACGTAGATATGACACTACATCTACATACTCAGAAATGCACCCAAAGGTGCGAGGCGGAGGGTCACTACCACTACTAATTACTTTCTTGCCTGTAGGGGGGGGGGGAAATCAAAAAACACACCAGCAATAATAACGACATATTTCCAGTTAAAGGGTATACGCGGAAGGACGGAAGGCGCTCTGGCAGCTACGTAACTAGGCCAGACAGAAGTGTGGTTCCTGAAGAGGGGCAACAGTCTGGATGATTCACTGAGCTGGCTTTTCCACACAGTTACGACGAGCTGCTGAAAGCAACGGGAAAATGCAGCTGTTACTTATCCAGAGATTATGCAGCCCTACTCTATGAATACATCCTCTCGGGTAAAAACTGCTAAGGTAAAATAGTTCCCCATTCGGATCTCTGGGCGGGGACTAAATGTGGTTATCATGAAAGACAACACTGGCATTCTACGAATCGGAGCGTAGAATGTTAAATCCCTTATGATACGTTCCAAAAATGGTACATCCATGATCGATGGTATATAATTTTATTTGGATGACCGGTTTCAATAGTCTCTGCCATCATCGTCTGGTCCAAAAATTGTTTTATATAGGCTTCATCTTGTAATGTCAAAAACCTTTGAAAACGGTCGTCCAAGTAAAATTATATAACAGCGATCTTGACTGTATCATTTTTTTAAGGTATCTTAATATTGAATCGCCTACTCATAATATAAACAAAGTTGAATCCCTTAATCGGGTAGGAAGTTTAGAAAATTTAAAAAGAGAAATGGAAAGAATGAAATTAGATATAGTGGGGATTAGTAAAGTTTAGCGAAAAGAGGAACAGATACGAAGTTCAGACCGACCACAGTACTGCAGGTTTCTATGACAACTAGCTCTGACGATGACGAGTACGTCGAAGAAATGTATCAGGAGATATAGGAAACTATTCAGACAGTTAAGGCAGAGGATAACTTAATAGTGATGGGGGACTGTAATTCGGTACTAAGGAAGGGAAGGAAAAATAGTACGTGAATATGGACTGGGAAGAAAGGAATGTAAGAGGAAGCTGCCTGGTAGAATTTTCCACGGAACATACTTTATTCATAATGCTTGGTTTAAGAAACATGAAAGAAGGTTGTATATGTAGAAGAGACCAGAAGACACCGTAATGCACCAGACAGATTTTTTAATGGTAAGACTTAGATTTCGGAATGAGGTTTTAAACTGTAAGACATACCCAGGGGAAGATACAGACTCTGATGATATGTTATTGGTCATGAACTCTAGCCTGAAGCCGAAGAAATACAGAAAGCTAGAAAACTAATGAGTTTGGACCTGTAGTTCTTGAGAATTTCAGAAGGAGCTATAGGCAACAATTGACGAAGGGAAATAAATTATGAGGAATAGGTAGTCTTCAGAGATGAAATAGTGAAGGCAGCAGAGAACGAAACAGGTAAGAAGGCAAGACCTACAAAAATCCTTAGATATCACAGGAAATACTAAATTTAATCGATAAAAGGAAAAAATATATATAAGTCAGTAAATGAAACAGCCAAAATAGATTACAGACGAATAAGTTATGAGATTGTCAGAAAGTGCAAAATATCTAAGCAGGAAGAATGTATAAATAGGGAAAAAATAGATACCTCCAACAGGAGAATCAAAGAGACATTTGGAGACGAGAAAAGCAGTTGTATGAATATAAAGAACTAAGATGGAAAACCAGTTCTAAACCAAGAAGACAAAGTTCAAAGGTGAAAAGAGTACATAGAGGAGTTCTACAAAGGAAATGAACTTAATATTGACGGAAGGGAAAAGAAAGTTGATGAATACGAAGTAGGAGGCACTATACTGAGAAAAAGATTTGACAGAGTACTGAAAGACCTGATTCGATACACGGTGCCTGGAGTGGACGACATTCCCTCAGAACCAGTTAAGTCTCTGGGAGAGCCATCCATGACAAAACTATTTAAGCTGGTGCGTAAGATGAATAAGACAGCCGAAATTTCCTCAGATTTTAAGAAAAATGTTATAATCCCGTTTCCAAATAAAGCAGGCGCAGAGAGGTGTAAAAATTACAGAACCATCAGTTTAATAATTCATGGTTTTAACAATAATTATTTACAGAAGATACATTAAGGAAAGATAAACCCACATTTCTGGTTTTTGTAGGTTTGGAGAAAGTTTCTGATAATGTTGAATGGAATGCAGTCTTTCAAATTCTTAAGCAAGCAGGAATGGAATATAGGCAAAGGAAAGCTGTTTACAACTTGAACCAAAACTAGACAGCAGTGGCCAGAGTAGAAGGGCATGAAAGGGATGTAGTGGTTGGGAAGGGAGTAAGACAGGATTGTAGCATTTCTCCAATGTTATTCAATTTGTACAACGAGCAAGCTATAAAGTCGAGCAAGGAGAAATTTGGAGAAGGAATCAAAGTTCACGGTGAAGAAATAAAAACATTGCATTTTGTCGATGACACTGTAATTCTGTCAGAGAGGGTAAATGACCTGGAAGAGCAGTTTAACGGAACGGACAGTGTATTGAATGATGCGTATAAGATGAACATTAACAAGATCAAAACAAGGTCAATGGGGTGCCGTCTGAGGAATTAGGTAACGAAACAATAAAGGTGGTAGATGAGTTTTGTTACTTGGGCAGTAAAATGACACATTTGTGCCGTCCTTAGGATTAGCTAGTTCATAAGTAGTTTGTAAGTTTAGGGACTGATGACCCCGTAGTTAAGTCCCATAAGCTATACAAACATTTGAACATTTGAAAATGACACATGATGATCGCAGTACAGAGGATACAATGCCAATGGAAAGAAAAGCGTTTTTGAAAAAGAGAAGTTTGGTAACATCGAATATTAATTTAAGCGTAAGGAAGTCCTTTCTGAATGCATTTGTGTGGTGTGTTGCTTTGTACGGGAATGAAACTCGGACGATAAACAGTGTGTGCAGGAAGAGGATAGAGACTTTTAAAATGTGGTGCTACAGAAGAATGCTGAAGATTAGGTAGATGGACTGCGTAACTAATGAGGAGGTATATATATCAATTAATACAAATAAATAATCCCAGAGACGGATTTACGTCTCAAATATGTCAAAGACATTATTGATAAATCTGAAGCATTGAATTAAAATTTGTGGTGCGGCCGGGAATCGAACCCGGATCTCCATGCTTTCTAAACAAACGTCTTAACCGTTAGACTACCACACCACTAACGATTAATGCGCTTTGGAATAGTCTATGTACGATTTCCCTCTACATCACAAATTTTAATTCAGCTTCTGTGTTCCAAAGATAATTGCCACTACTGCCAATCTCTGGGATTGTTTATTTGTATTAATTGATATTTATATCACCTTAACAGGGTTGTTCCACCATGTCCATTGCCGAGGTGCTATTCCGCTGCATGGAGACCCTTGGCAGTAGTGGCAATTATCTTTGGAACACAGAAGCTGAATTAACGTTTGTGATTTAGAGGGAAATCGTACATAGACTATTGCAAGGCGCCTTAATCGTTAGTGGTGTGGTAGTCTAACGGAAGCCGGGCGCCGTGGCTCAGCGCGCCCGGTCAGAGGGCTGAACGCCCTCTGTAATAAAAAAGCTGAGCCAAGAACAAATCGAACAAACTTGATCAACTACACACACACACACACACACACACACACACAAAAGAAAAAAAAAAAAAGAAACGGTTAAGACGTCTGCCTAGTAAGCATGGAGGTCCGGCTTCGATTCCCGGCCACACCACAAATTTTAATTCAATGCTTCAGATTTATCAATAATGAGGAGGTACTGAACAGAATTGGCGAGGAAAGGAACTTTTGGCATACTTTGACTAAAAGAAGGGATCGATTGGTGGGACACAATCTTAGACATCGAGGAAGCATTGGAGGGAAGTGTTTGAGGTAAAAATCGTAGAGGGTGACCAAGAGATGAATACAGAATCAAATTCTAACGAATGTTGGTTGCCGTTCTTATGAGGAGATGAAGAGGCTTGCTCAGGATAGAGTGCGGTGGAGAGCTGTATTAAATCGGCCTCCGTACTAAAGACCACAACAACAACAACAACAAACCATAGAAAGCACTGCACGACCCTCCTGTTACACCCCACGGTCAGCAGAGAGCTATGGACAGTGACGTCCGGGCTTGGCGGCGATGTAGCGGGACGCTTACACGTTGTTGTTGTTGTTGTTGCTGTTGCTGGGGCTCGGAGCTCCCGACGAAGAGGCAATGAGGGCGCGCGACGGACCGAATGCTGTGGCTGGCCCTCTCCGCGTGGCGTTCATTAGCAGTGTGGGCGCATTGTGCGGCGCTGAAAGGCGCGGCCGGTCGCAGCGACTGGCCGCCCTGTGGACGGCCACTCATTAGCCGAGCGTCACAAAGGAGGCCCAGCCCTTTCTGCCGATCGCATTTATTACGCCATACAAGGCGTCGCTAAGGCCGCCTCCACGTACAGACCGGTCAGCGCGATCTCTGGCCAAATTGAAAGAGAGGTCGCTAACACCAAGAAAGCTACGGCAAGTCCATTTTCAAATCTGCTCTGACGTAAATGCATGGAAATGAAGTTGAAGCACGCCATAGAAGGTGAAAGGTGTGTTGATACGCAAGGTTGCTAACAATCATTCTTTGTTTCATTCTTATATCACATCATTTTATCTCCATTTTCAATGAATTAAAATTTCAAGTCGTACAGATAATATGCGTACAGCGTTTGCGCTGGTGCAGGCACCTTCTGTGCCACTCTGACACTGAAATGCACGAACTGGCCCGACCAATGCAGCTAGTACCACACCTAACCTTGAGATTACGCAAAGCTTAGCTGGAAACAACATCCACGCCTAAAAGCATTTCTTTTTTATTTATGTATTTATTTAGTTTTGTGATTTATGGAAAAATGTCATAATTTGTAAAATTTCTTGTAACTAAATGTTAGCTAATAACACATCAGCTGTAAGAGCCTTCAGAATATAGTTACATGACAAATAATGTTTTATGCTTAAAGTATGAGAAAGGCCTTACAGTTAGCCGCGGTGGAGTGGCCGAGTGAATTGAGGCGCTATGCTCCGATTTGCGAGGCCGTTCCGCGTCGGGAGGTTCGAATCCTCTATCGGCCATAATGTTTGTGTTGTCTTTAATTTAAGTTAGTTCGTTTCAGTAACAAGTCATACTTTTGCATTGTTACCCTGTAACGTAATTTAAATACTGATTTTGATGACGGTGAATACCTGTGAATTCTGTCTGAATCCGGTTACTCAGTTTGTGTTGATTTACATCATAGTCTTGCCTAATTTATTCAAAAGTAGGTTTTTGTAATCTTCCTTATCTACTGAGGTGAATGTGCATGGTACGAGACAAGAGGTTTAACCCTGGAATGCTACTAGGGGTACGCCTGTACCCCAGTGCTCTATTAAATGTTTCTTTCTGGGCATTTTTTCTTTTTTTTTCTTAAGTGTGATTTAAATGTTAATGTATTACTTTGAAATAAAATTTATTTTTAATCATTTTAAAAATCCGTTTTTATTTGGGGTACACCTGTACCGCAGTGTAGCAGACCCATCTATGAAAATAAGTGTAGCAATCCAGGATTAAATAACATTACGTATATTGAATTGAAACAGTAAGAGTATCAGTAATAGTGAAACTCTGTTGAATTTTTCACAATAATTATGATTGGCCCTACAAAGGACTAGCGCACCACCTAGTTACCCCATTATTTTTCTGCAGATTTTCAACCCTATCAAGAGATAGTAAAAGAAGCTGTTATTTTTACACTAACTACCATATACGCTGGTTTACAGCACAAGGGGTACGGTGAACGCAAGCTTGAGAAACGGTACATTTGTGATTACTACCCCCCCTCCCTATCAGCCACCGGTATGGGCAACATCCATAAGCGTAGTCTTGTGGTAGGACGTTGAAGGACCGTGTAAAGCTGCTACCAATTCAACAATGCTTACTGACAAAGCTCAGAAAGCTGTCCTACTCAGTGAACTGTATTAACCGTACAAAAAATCCCTAAGGGCGAATTTACTCAAATAGCGCTTTCAGTCCGCAGACCGGTTCGATGCAGTTCTCCACGCTACTCTGTCCTGTGCAATCCTCTTCATCTGAGAATACGTACTCCAACCTATATCTTTTGAATCTGCTTACTGTATTCGTCCCTCGGTCTCACTCTTTATTTTTACCCCACACACTTCCTCCTAATATTAAGTTGACGATTCCTTGATGTCTCAGAATGTGTACCACCAACCTATCCCTTCTTTTAGTCAGGATATACCGTAAACTCCTTTTCTCCGCATTTCTGTTGAGCAGCTACTCATTGTTTACGTGATCTAGCCATCTATTATTCATCATTCGCCTGTAGCACCACATTTAGGAAGCTTCTATCATCTTTTTGTCTGAACTCCTTAGACTCCATGTTTCACTCCCATACAATGCTACACACCAGAAAAATGCTTTCAGAAAGGACTTCCTAATATTTTAAATAATATTGGATGTTAACAAATTTCGCATCTTCAGAAACGCTTTTCTTCCCATAGCCATTCTGCACTTTATATCTTCTTTACTCAGGCCATCGGAAATTATTTTGCTACCCAAATAACAAATCTCTCCTACTACTTTTACTGTCTCATTACCGAATCTAAATCTTTCAGCATCGTCTTAGTTTCTAATACTACATTCCATTGCCCTTGTTTTACTCTTGTTCATGTTCATCTTATACCTTCCTTTCAACACACTCTCCATTCCGTTCAATTGTTTTTCTGGGTCCTTTGCTGTCTCTTACAGAATAACTATGTCATCAGCAAACCGCAAAGTTTATATTTCTTCTCCCTGAGTTTCCTTCTCCATATTTCCATCATAGCTTGCTCAATGTTCAGATTGAACAACATGGGGGAAAGGCTTCAACCCTGTCTTACTCCCTTCCCGACCACTGCGACCCTGTCATTCTCTTCGACTCTAATAATTGCTGTCTGGTCTTTGTACAAGTTTAATATAGCTCTTCGTTCCCTATATTTTACCCCTACTACATTTAGAATCTGAAAAAGTGTATTCCAGTCAACATTGTCAAAACCTTTCTCCAGAGCCAGAAATGCTAAAAACGTAGGTTTACCTTTCCTTAACCTATCTTCTAGGATAAATCGTAATGTGAGTATTGCCTCGCGTGTTCCTAAATCCAAATTGATCTTACCCAAGGTCAGATTACACTAGCTTTTGCATTCGCCTTTAAATAATTCGTGTTAGTTTTTTGCAGCCATTACTTATGGCGCTCTCTAAACCGGACACATTCTACTTACCGTACTGGCCAGGAGTATAAGTCGGTCTCCAGTGACGAGCATAATTGAGCTTTTCAGGAGGCAGAAACGCGTAAGTGAAGCATGAATCTGTCACAATAATAATAATAGTTAACCAAAACGCTGCTGATTAATAATATTTATTTGAACATGACATTCCTGTTTCGGCTTACATTGCCATTTTCAAGTCACTTGCGATACAAATTGGGTGGTATTTAGGTTGAATAACTATTACATTATACTATAGTATTACTGTATATAGACTGTCAAATTTGGTTGATACTTTTAATTCTGATTTCGTATTTTGACAGATATAGCCACGATGGCGTATGTTTACAAAGCATGTAAACGTCATATTTACGTCATTAGAATTTGAATAATCTTTGGAAGTATTTTGTGTGCTAAGAATTTATAGGTGCTAAAAGCAAAGACGAGTTTTATGACTTTTTTATACGAATATATATTTTTTAATTTTTTTGGTAATTTATATGTATATAAAAATATATACGTATGTTCGATTTTCCTAAGTTGTGTTTACGTTTCCAGAGAATGTATATGCATAGATGTTCAATTAATTGTTAGCTTGCGTTATCTGTGGATTTTTTTATGATATCGAACCTTTTCATCGACGAAGAAAACAATAACAGCTTTTATGTAATTTCGATGTTTGAGCTCAGTTTTCTCATTCACTACGTTTTGTGGGTGGTTTCATATATTTATATAGATTTCAGTTTCTTCAAGAATGCTCATGATAGGGCCTTTCGGAATTTTATGGAGTATATGAAGTGTGTGTTCAATGGTATTAACAGTGTGCCGACGTTCTTTTAGGTGAAGAAAATGTTGATTGTTCGTTATCTGTATTCCTGATGTGTTTTTTAAATCTTGTGTGGAAATATTGCCCAATTTGACCAATGTAAAATTTGTCGCAATCGGCACATTTAATTTTATAGATACCTGGTTATCATAGATGGGAATTTTTGTGTTACCTGATCGTAATTTCAGTTTAAGATTGTTGGTGGCATACGTATAAAATAAATATATAATCAATTATATATATATATATATATATATATATATATATACGTACAAAATATAGCAAAGTATAAAAACGCATCCATGTTCTTAGCACCTATAAATTCTTAGCACACAAAATACTTCCAAAGATTATACAAATTCTAATAACGTATATATGGCGTTTACATGCTTTGTAAACATACGACTTCGTGGCTGTAACTGTCGAAATACAAAATCAGAATTAAAATTTCCAACCAATATGACAGTCTATATACATACCTCTTAAATGTCTTATGTTTGTCATGCCATCAAGGCATAACCGTAAGTGAATGTAAAGCTGTATATTGTAATACCATACCACAACGTAATAATTATTCAACTTAAATACCACCCAATTTGTGCCGCAGGTCACTTGAAAATGGCAGTGTAAGCCGAAACTGGACCGTCGTCTTCGAATAAATATTATTAAAAAATCAGTGTTTTGGTTAATTATCATTATTATTATGTCACTTTCTGACCTATACCACGCTACGGGCCCTATGGAATATAATATGAATCTGTCTGTCTGCTTAAGGAGACACAGATTCACAGTTCTGCACAGAGTGATTCAACCCTTCGAAACGTATTACAAGATTACTGAACGTGTTGCCAGTGAGTCCTCAAAAGCTTCCTCTCACTAGGACTGCCGAAATCCAAAAGCCCTATCTCCACAAAACTGGTCTTGTCCGTAAAGCCACGCGGTTCCAGACTGGAACCCGCATTCAAGAAAATTCCTCTCCCATTCTCACACTAGTTCTCAATGTTCTGCTCTCAACACTTATGTTTCTTGAAGGTTCTAGAACATTCTCGCTTCGATGAAATGGCTAGCTGTTGCAACGACTACCAATCACGACCCATCTGTCTACTTTTGGCGCAAACCGCTACGCGACACCCCAGTCAGTCAGCTGTGCCCTCAGCAGCAGACGCCAGAGACGGACGGATTGGCCGCTTCCCCTGCTTCTGTCTGCCCAGGGCACCTGCCTCTCCATCTTGGCAGAGTCCGTTATACTGTCTGCCTACTGCATTCGCCTACTCGCTTTCCCGCTTACACATACCACACAGAACTAAAATATGTTTTCAACGGTGGATTCACTGTACCAACTAGCTGAATAAAATAGAAGACGGTTATGACTTGCTTCCGAACTACCTACGTGCAAGGAAGGATTAAATTACTGCACCTTACATAACACCTCCTCTCCCATCAAATCACATAATTTCTGCTCGTATCTTGCAACATTTCGGGTGTTGTATGATACTGCAGAAAAACCTCTCTTATAACGTATATCCCAAACCGAACCTTCTTGTGCCAGCTTATCTGAAACACTAAAGATTTGGAGACTGTCGTAAGCCGCGGCGAAGTGGCCGAGCGGAATGAGGCGCTATGCTGCGATGCGCGAGGCGCTCCCCGTCTGGGGTTTGAATTCCCCCCCCCCCCCCCCTCGGGCATGGGTGTTTGTGTTGTCTTTAGTATAAGGTAGTTCATAAGTAGTTTGTAAGTTTAGAGGCTGATGACCCTGCAGTTAAGTTCCTTACGCTAAACAAACATTTGAACATTTTTAGTCTCCCGTAAATTATCTCACTACATTGCCATCAGTTTTTATTGATTTTGATGCCCATCTCCTCTTGAGGAAAATCTCTGTGTTCCATGACAAAATTGCAAGACTATAGAACGCGCCGTGCAAGGAGACGCTTCTGTTGATATAGGTGGAGCGATAGGAGAAGCGTGGAGGGGGATAGCTGTGGCCGAGCGCCAACTACAACCAACAGTGGAGGCTGCGGGAGAAACATTCTTCTAACTTGCGGCTAGCCACGCGCCTAGGGAACGAATATTATTGGCTGCCAGTGCGGTATTCGAGGGAGATACGCAGAACGGCTGAAAACTGGGGCGCCTTCCTACGTGAAGCTGACTACTATGCAGACTGACTGAGGAACAACCTAACAGTCTATGAGATTACCCACATTTAAAATTACTACTTGCGCTCTCAGGTTGGAGGTAAGTTGTTTTCACATGCCTGAGTGCACTGATGTAATCCAGTTTTTTTATAGAAATTACCCCATTCACGCTTTCCTTTCATAACCAAATATCCCATATCCATCACAAGACATATCTGTAAATGCACATGATGAAAATGATTGAAAAAATGGCTTTCCACCCTCACAATTTCAACACTAGAAAGGCTTACCAAACATTATAGTCTGAGTTAAAAATGTGATCTGCATTAGTTAATATCAAACAGCAAGCATGATCACGGTGAATTAATAGTTATCAACATTTAAAAATTACTTAATAAAAATCGAAAATTATTATGATCTTCGAATTACTTTTCCTAATTAATTTTCTGCTATTCAAAGCGATATCACTATACTAAAATCAGTTCTTTTTCCAATTCATCTATTGCAGTCTGTGGTTGACTACAAATTAATGGCTATGACTTATAACTGGCCTTCTATAACAAAGTGATGTGAACATTTGATCGATAATTACATCACACAAAGACATGTACATCATAAGAATGAAATGAACAAACATTACACCATCATGATAGGTTCCAAAAAGGATAAAGTCAAGATCGCTAGCATATAATTTCATTTCGACGACCGGTTACGATGGTCTTTGCCATCATCTTATGGTCTAAAAATATTTTACGCAGCAGTCATCTTGTGATGTCAACAGTGGTTGTATAAAATAATTTAAAGTGCATAGATGCACTATGTCATCGTGGTAAAAGTTTTCATATCAGCATGTATCAGTATGTATGATACTGATCAGTATGTATGTAAACTTTTAGCACAATGACATATTGCATCTATGTCCATACGGAGCGACAGAGCGTCTCTCCTGCACAGTCTTCCACTGGAGTTTATCGTTCATCTCTGTAACGCTTTCACGATTACCAAATGATCCTGTAAAGAAGCGTGCTGCTCTCCGTTGGATCTTCTCTACTTCCTCTATCAACCCCACCTGATACGGATCCCACACCGGTGAGCAGTATTGTGTACTGTACCCTACTTCCTTTGTTTTCGGACTGCATTTCCTTAGGATTCTTCCAATGAATCTGAGTCTTGCATCTGCTTTACCGACGATTGATTTTATATGGTCGTTTCATTTTAAATCACTCCTAATGCCTACTCTCAGATAATTTATGGAATTAACTGATTCCAGTTGCTGACCTGCTATAGTGTAGCTAAATGTTAAAGGATCTGTCTTTCTATCTATTCCCAGCACACTACACTTGTCTACATTGAGATTCAATTGCCATTTGCTGCACCATGCGTCAATTGGATGCAGATCCTCCTGTATTTCAATACAATTTTCCATTGTTACAACCTCTCTATATACTACAGCATCATCTGCAAAAACCTCAGTGAACTTCCGATGTTATCCGCAAGATCATATATATATATATATATATATATATATATATATATATATATATATATATATATATGAACAGCAACGGTAAGTGAATGAATACTTCCCCAACTATTGTTCATAAGAGCCGCAATAAGTATCACACGCACTCGAGAGTAAATGTTCCAAATTATCACTCGTAAATTTATGAAGTCCATCGAACATTGCAGTTCCAAATTAATCTGCGATTAATTACATTATTTGTTATAAAATACAGTTTGTCATCACCCGAGTACACGATTGCTGAATTATCACAGTTACACAGCCATACTACCGTCCACAGTTTACCACTTTTCAACCAGAGACTAAGTTCTGCAATCACAGTCCTGTAAATTTTCTGACTCCACACATGCCTACCTCTTCAAATCACAAGTTCGTAACGCGGCTTCAGACCGCCCAGAGTCACAACCTCTCTCCACCACGTCCAGGCTCCGAGTCCCCTCCCAAGCGTTCGAAAGCACGCTCTAACTGCTCCCAAAATTATATCCATCCGCTCATCCTAAAGCCTCATCTTTAAAATACAATTTTCCTTCCAAAATATTATACATTAGAATATCACAGAATTAAATGTTTTGACCACCTCCCTATAAATGTTGTTTACATTTAACAAATAAATACACATTTAACAATACTAAAATCGGTTGAGACTGAAGCTCTTTGCCCAGGAAGCTATTAAGCGAGGCGTCTCACTGTTCAAATATACTGCCGCCGTCGAAATATAGTCACCCAACAACTTGCCAAAACTTGCTTTTCACATGGTAACAATCAACTTCCACCTTTAACTGTAATGTCACACAGGAAATGTGGAAGAATTCGTTACAATACTCTGAGACCGTGTGACCAATCAGCGTGGAAGCTTTTCATGATCTCCAACTCAGGTTGGTGTGTGGCAGTGGGCACCTTGCTATAAGCGCCGATCAAAATGTTCAAATGTTTGTGGATGTAAGGGACTTACCTGCTTTAGTCATCAGTTCGTAGGCTTAAAAACTACTTATAGTAACTTAAAGTAACTTATGCTGAGGACAACAGAAACACCCATGCCCAAAGGAGGTCTCAAACCCTCGACGGCGAACGGCCGCAGGTACCTCAGCTGGGCGCCTTGGTGCGGATAAGCGCCGACACAGTTTTACCTGTGACTTGTAGCTTCGTAGGAATAACTAATTTTTCATAGACGAGTGATGAGGTGATGTAAAAATGTATGGTACAATAACATGCGGGCGACATTGGGTTTTCAGCTGGTATTACTCGGTAGAGCGTGGCTCAGGATTTTTAATTTTTTTTTCTTTAGCACTGTGCGCATGTTCGTTACTAATACACAAACCTTATGAATTTCTAAGCGCAACGAAACGAAAACCGTAACTAACATTTATTCTACCCCAAAATGGATAATTTCATTCGATAATTTTATTCATATTTGGAGAATAGCTACGAATATACAAACTGTAAAATTATTTATCTGTAAGCAAGAATATTCAAACCGCATGACGTCCTCTTCATAACCAAAGAGCTGCATGAATACACAAAACGTTAGGGCCGTTTTCGAAATACACAAAACTGAAGTGTATACACTCAGAAGCCAAACGAGTAACTCCACTTTTTATAATTTTTCAAGTTTCGAACCAGAAAACCTCTCAAAGACGTCTATTTTCATATTCTAAAATCTTTAACTCCATTTGCTAATTTTTGTTCCAGAAACTGATAATTTTTACTATGGCAACTGAATATTTCGTTACAGTTTTCGGAGGCGAAAGTGACTAACACCATTTTTCTGTCGTAGTATTCGCAACATTGTTTAATGCTTGTCAATAGTTGGTGTGTAATATTAATTCCAATAATGCATTTACTTCGAGGACTGGCTAAGTGATTTACTTTGTTGTGAGCTTACTTTTGAACAGAGTGCTGCAAAATGAGTGGCAGTAAAGGAAATCCATTTTCTGGAGCTGCAGACAACGCTCATGATCCAGATTTCAGTCCAGCCAAAGGTTAAGGGACAACTAGCCAATACATATTCATCTGGGAGATCATCTTCATTGTATTCAAGACAATGCAAAAGTTGACAAGCTTATTGTGACTTACTCAGATTCGTGCACGGGTCAGAATCGAAATATAAAAACTGTGTTGATAGTGATGAAGCTTGTACAAAGCTCTGAAGCAGGAACAATTCATTTAAAACTTTTAGTACCCGGACACAGCTATCTTCCAAATGAATTCGAAGGAAGAAAGACACAAAATATTTTCTCACCAGAAGATTGGTACATTATAATTCGCAATTGAAAAAGGAAGAATCGCTTTGTAGTAGTTGAAATGAATCATAATAACTATCTGTCTACGAAAACTCTTGAAGACACCATAAAAAACTGCAGAGAGACAACCTGTGGTTTACCCGTATACTGGCTTGACATTGGATAGATTCGATTGGAAGAGGTCACTACCTTACACTCTGCAGTACAAGACGACTTTTTTAGTAGATTTTCCATTTCTTGGCATTGATTTGAAGAAATTTACACCAGGTGGGCCGCCAGAATTTGCGAATACAAAGCAGGATGACCTGTACTCAAGTATTCGTCCCATCACTAAGGATAAAAAGGCAGAGCTCATGCCACTCCTGTATTCCTCCTATGGACGATGGCTACTACGAAAAGCTAGAGCCGGCCGCGGTGGCCGAGGGGACTGAGGCGTTCCAGTCACGGTCTGCACGGCCACTACGGTCGAGGGTTCAAATCCCCCCCTCGAGCATGGATATTTGTGCCGTCCTTAGTTGTAGCTAGTTCATAAGTAGTTTGTAAGTTTAGGGACTGATGACCCCGTAGTTAAGTCCCATAGACTCTACAAACATTTGAACATTTGAAAGCTAGAGACCACTCGTGGGGAACAGAACAGTAGTGTCACAGCACTGTGATTTAATTTATTGTGATGATAAGCCATGCTCGAATTAAAGTGGAATACAAAGTAAGCCTTTTCAGGTGACAATGTGACTATTTCCTGGAAAAATACACATTTCAAGTTGTTCGCTATTTCAGTGATTATCTTTGTTGTGTTTTCAACAAATTAAAATTTGTATGTCAAACTAAATTGTAATTGTCATAGTATTTTTTTTAACATAGCCAACTATGGACCGCAAGAAACTTAAGAAGTTTTGGCTTTTCTTCTTTTCCTCCAAGAACCTCTTCATTGTTCGCTTCTATTTTTTCTCTCCTCCTCAGAAATGATCCGTTTGGGTCTTGTGTTTGGTGGTTCCTCTCGAAATGATTCTATGATGTCAACTCTGCTTCTGAATTCTCCTCTGTCGTGGACCATCTGTGGTGTAATTCCAGTTTCTGCTGCATCCTTCTTCACTTCATCTACCCATTTAGATATAGCCATTAACGCCGTGATGTAATTGAAGATCCTTTTGGACAGTCTGCATTTATCCATCCTTAACAGATGTGCATAGAACTATAACCTTCACATCCTCATTATGTCCGTAATCTTTTCAGTGCGCTTGCAGAGTTTTTCATGTTTCCTTTTCTTCCAAGTCCCATCAATAGTCTTCTGTGGTGCGAGTATTTTCCTCGGAATCTTCCTTTCCTTCTTTTTTAATTCTTCAAGCTCCCATTTCTTATTTAAAATAAGACACTCTGAGGCATGCAACGCTTCAGGTTTGACGACCGAGTTGTAATGTCTGATTTTGGCCTTGTAGATTAATGCACGTTTATTATATTTGTTTTGGGTTAGCATGTAGGTGAGGTATAGTTTTCTGGCTTTTTTTTGCCTCTTTATCCAGTCCGTTGGGTTGGATCTATTCTCCCAGGTATTTAAATTTATCTGTCCTCTTAATCTCCCCATGATCTACATCCATGAATCTTTCACTTCCATGCCTGAAATCCATACATTCCGTCTTTTCGTAGGAGACCTGGAGACCCGTTTTTTTCAGAGATTTCATGAAGACTGTCAAGCATCTTTCGGGCATCTTCTCTGTTATTGGCTAAAAGAACAAGTTCGTTGGCAAAAGCATAACACTTGATTTCCAAGCTGTATTTTGCTCCCAAGGCTTATCCCTCTTATTCTTTCCGGGTTTTCATTATCTTCTCCAGAACGCCGTTGAAGAGGAGTGGAGATAATCCATCTCTTTGTCTAACCCCTGTGTTAATTTCAAACGGGTCAGAAATTTCTCCTAAAAACTTTTTTGAGATGGTACCTGTCAGTGTTTGTTTAATGATTTCTCTCTCTCCCTCTTTGTCAATTCAAAAATTTTCTAAAGTATTAAATAGTATTTGTCTGTCTATAGAGTCATATGCCTTTTTAAAATCGATAAATATCTCTACTGCTTTCTGACTCCTACTCATAGTATTATTGTAATGAATAAAAAAATCGAGTTATTATTCAAGCTGTAATTTCAAGATGCTCTTAACTTTAAACTATCCCTTTCTTAGTTCCTGTTCCAATGGAGTTAAATGGTTTGGCTTCTGAGTCTGTGTTTCAAAAATCATGCCGTATCAGGAATGAAGAAAATGCAGAGCCGCGGTGCAGTAGCCGAGCGGTCTAAAGCGCCTCGCTGCGGAGCGCGCGGTTGCTCGCCGTGGAGGTTCGAGTCCTCCGTGGGGCATGGGTGTGTATGTTGTCCTTAGGTTAGTTTACCTAGGTTTAAGTAGTTTGTAAGCTACGGACTGATGACCACGCAGTTTTGTCCGATAGATTTACAAACATTAGAGCTGTTTAAAAATACAAAAGTTCGAATATATAAGATACATGTAACGTATCGAGGAAATGAGTACGTTGTAAAAGTTCTGAAACACATGAATTACACGCGTGAGCTTAATGTGCAAACTATTAAGTTATAACTGCATTTTTTGGGTGAATGCATCCATGAATAATTATTTGCATCTGCGTAGTATAATAGTCAGATTTTCAGAGAACTAAACAAGAAGGACTGAAGACTAAAATTATCTTGGTAGGCTGGCAAATAAATTCTTATTAATTTTTAAATGAATGAGCGGAACAGTAAATTACGAGTAAAAGATTTTAACTTCTCTAAAGGATAAAATTCAGAAGATAAGGCCACAACATGCATCTTGTGTACCTACAGCAAAGTAAATTTGTTTCTCAGTTCAAAGGGAGTGTTGGTAGGCTGTTCAGGACGTAAGCAAGCGTGCGGAGCAGGCGGTAACGAAGTGATGGCTATCGCACCGTCAGGCCTGCCGCATTCCTTGTGGTTTCTCGGAAAACGCAACAGGACTGCACAAAGAGATCCGTATCGTGGACTGCTTCCGCGTTGGAGGCAGGCAGAATGAACCACAGAAATAAAGCAAGTATAAAAATTATGTAGAGATTTTATCCATTACTTCTTTCGTAAGTGATATAATGGTGAAACCTGTTGGCTTTGGTCATTTTTTTCAAGAAAATATCTCGGTGGTAGATTACAAAGTGGAGTCGACTTCAATAAAATTGTTTCTTGTGAAATCAAATATTGTTGCATGTGTTTTTTCTGGAAAGGAGAGGAAAGGAAAGGTAGTAATGCTTAGTTAACTGGGAAATTTTCAGCTGACCCCAAACAGTGAAATGGGTGAAGACATCCTCAAGAGTATTGAAAAATAATCCTTTTAAATATCGTTTACAAAATAAGTCGAACAAAGGCCGCACGATTTACTAGAAACGACAAGTGCTACAGATTCAAATGAGAAAGAAAAATTGTATTATGGAGAAGATGAACTACAGGCTACGATTTATATGCAACATTCTTAGAGACTACTAAAGAGAAATACTGAATAGACTGCATACATTACGGTTGAATATATGCATTTTTTTTCGAACCGCAATACGGTATCGGATTCTTAACATGTAGCATTGACGAAGGAGATCGAATGAGTACAAAGAAGGTTATCTGGTTTTGTGCAATTCCGATACAGGGTAGGGAGAGAGAGAGAGAGAGAGAGAGAGAGAGAGAGAGAGAGAGAGAGAGAGAGAGAGAGAGAGGGAGGGAGGGAGGGAGGGAGGCAGAGAGAGAGGGGGGAGGGAGGGAGAGAGGGAGAGTGTGTCAGGAAAGTACACTACTGGCCATTAAAATTGCGACACCAAATAGAAATTCAGATAATGATAAACGGGTATGTAATTTTGTGTGCGTGATACAGCATCAGCGACTTGTTTAGTTTCTCCCATGTAGCATGTTCTCTTATAGGTACAATCTTTATTAGGTGTGTATGGTGGCCTGATGTGTGTGAGTTGCTGGCAGTGTAGCACATTCCCTATATGTGCAGTCGGCACTGTGGCTGAGATTCACGCGGGATAAGGAGCCTCTCCAGTCAGAAAATTAACCAAAGCGAGGATGGGATTGATATGGCGTATTGTCCTACGTTCTCTGATCTCCCAGAAGAATGTGAAACGTGAACAACCTTTCACTTTTATCCTATACCCTCTGCGTGGTATACACACCAACCATTTGGTGAGACGACGCATATCCCTAATCTCTATGTATAGAGATGTCTGTGCTTCGGGGATCAGTAAAATGTTTCGTAAGACTGAAAAACATGCGAAAAGTGACGTCATCGAAACGTCGCCGATCATGTGACATCACACACCATGTGACACCACCATTCATGTGACGCCACACATGACGTGACGTCATTGATAATGTAATATGTAGGGAACAAAAAAAATGTTTCGGGGTCATCAGTTCCTAAACTTACAAACTACTTATGAACTAGCTAACACTAAGGACGGCACAAATATCCATGTCCGAGGGGGATTCGATCCCCCGACCGTAGTGCCCGTGCAGACCGTGACTGATGCGCCGCAGTCCCCTCGGCCACCGCAGCCGGCCTTTGAGTTCACTAAGAGTTTCTATGGCATCATCAGATACTTATCGTTCTCGTAATGAAAATAAATACTGAACTGCGTAGTTGTGATGGAGCACAGTTTATCGACCTCATGCGTGAAACATTCAACCTTGAACTGAACTGGAACCCCTCAATCTCTACGATCAGAATCATCGCGTGTCTTGACGTAATTTTCTCACAGAGGGTAGATCATTTGCAAACAAAAAACTACGTATCATACATTTCACATATCAGACCTTAGTAGAGTATCACTAAAGTGCAATAAATATTATATACAGGGTGTCCCAGCTATCTTGCTCACCCACAATATCTCTGGAACAACAACAGCTATTGTAAAACGACTTTCACCGGTATCAATGTAAGGCTGGGGCTGTTAAAAGTGCACATTTTGAAACAGTCTAACACGAAAGCATACGTGTTTTTAACACAAACTTATGTTTTTTAATGGACACCCTATGTTATATCTTCGGCAGTGTATAGCATGACAAATCATATAAACAATGGCGTTGATTGCATCGCAATACGCCAATTACCCGTGAAAATCGTTTTACAATAGCTGTTGTTGTTCCAGAGATACTTTTGCTGAGCAAGATATCTGGGACACCCTATGTGTTAATTAGTTTTCTCCTTTCTCATATATGCATACAATATTCGCTAGCTAACTAGTTAATTCCAGCTAAGACATCTCCATAATCTGAACCGTCTCCCGTTTGGAATGCGTATTTTTTCCGATGATTTCCAGTGTGCCGTGCCGCCGGGCCCGTTTCAATTTACGTATTCTAAATAATGACACCTCGACCGTTGCACGGCATTGAAATAAATTCAATAGTGATTTTGAATATTTCTGCTGGACTGGAATTCGTGCCCGGAATTCCCGCTTCGGGCCAGCGGTCGGCTTAACGAATTAGGCTATCCAAGCAGGCGTCCAGTCCTGCCGAAATTCTCAACTTGTAGCGCACTACCACGTTAGTGTCCCCTGGCAATTACTTCATCTTGCTCGCAGCTATGACTGTATTCCTGCACGGTATCGGACACATTGGCGCAGTGCAGTGGTCAAGCGCTACAAGGCACTTTGCTGCGGAGCGCGCAGTTGCTCGCTGTCGGATGTTCGAATCCTCCCTCTGGCCTGGTTTTTGTGTGTGTGTGTGTGTGTGTGTGTGTGTGTCGTCCACAGCATTTAAACATTTCATCGGTCGTATCTGTGCATCAGCACGGAAGTAGTCAATTACCTGTTGGGGCATATCAGTAATCGTTTGGTTTTCCTTGTGTAGCGCCGATAAGATTAGGGGGTGCAGTGGATAAGGATGAGGTGATGGTTTATAAGTTGGAAACAGAGATCGGGCAGCGCGACATCGGCGGGAGAAGTGGGATCCTGCGGAGTACCGCCACGAGCGAGTTCCAGCTCTGGCACTAAAGTGGCCTAACTATGGAGATGCTGACCGAACATTTGAGTGGTCGCCGCACTCCTTCATTAAGAACTTCTAATACTTCTTGGGAACTTTGATGCCTTCTTGAGTTTTCTGGAGACTTATGCTGTGGTTTCGTGGTTGACTACACTTTTTAATCTAATTAGTGTTGTAGAATCAGAGCGATTGAGTGTCCGTTCAATGCTGTCGGGGCTTGAGGTAATCGTTGTACGAGCAGTGTGGAATGTAAACAAACTGTTTGTTAGCGGAGATCACTTGCTTTAGTGTGTTTGTATCCAATTACATTTGGTTATACACACCCTTGCCAGCTCGTGCGTCTAGCTGTCGAAACGATATATTACTTTGTTGCAATGGGCTGCACGAGTCCTAAGATTGTCATATGTACAGCACGCTATGAGCCCTTGAGGTAGCAAGAGCCGTGGAGCTAGATAATTACAAACGAGGTCAGCCCCTTGTTTCTACAATTTCGTTTTCAGTGTTCCAGCGTTGCCACGCTACGTAGTTCGATAGTTCGAGTGGAGTGATAGCAACATGCTCAGATGTGTTCAGCAGTGTTCGGCCGTTGCTATTTGATAAATGACCCACTGTGTAGTTTCTAGGCTCTTAATGTCAAAGTTCAAACCTAGGCAAAAAAAAAAAAACACCTTATTCTAAATTTTGGGTCGTGCGTAAAAAGTTTCAGCTGGCTTCGTCCGTTATTTTACAGTCAAACATTTGAACTGAAACAGTCAGTAAGTGCCTACGTTTGTTTTGTAAGGGGCGGCATTGTGTGTAAATATTCCTGTCAAATCAAATTGTTTAATTATTAATTGGCCAGCATATCACCCCGAAATTATTTCTGGAAATTACCGTCTTTCGTTATCGTTTACTTAAAAACTGAGAGCTTTGATGGATAAATTTTGCCAATCAGGTGTTAATCGTTGCTTACCTAGTGTGTGAACTCAAATTTTGCCAATCAAGTGTTATGCGATGCTCACCTATTCTATGAACATCCAGATATGAGTACCTTTTGAGATTACGTTCCCACTGACGAGACTCCTCTGATTTTGAGTGTAAACTGTAAGTTGCACGTTTATTCTCACAATCGTGATCCGTATGTGTACTGACTGTTGTGAAAATTAGGGGGTTGGTATTAGCTGATATTGTGTGCAGTAAACTGAGCGGCCGTCAGAATTCTTTGTGTGGCCTCTTATGAGCTTATCTATTGTAATGAAGTTCGCTCTTATCACCAAATTGGAATTTAGAAATCGTTGGTAGTGTAATCTCTTTAATCTTAATTGTAAATCTCTCGGGTTGGACTTACAGACGTACTGTATTTCTAACTCTGAATTTGTGCTATTTAATGTTACTTGGTCAAAATGTAACTTGTTCATTGGCTCTTATTTTCAATTATAAAATTAGTATCTTCCTTTTCTTCTGTCTTTAAATTTGGTGTTTTGTTTTTAACTGTAACATTCCTCTTTGGGGCTCTTGTCACCGAAATGAATTTTGTTTTCGCATTAATGCTCATGATATGAGGTCACCTTTTGCGCAATTTAAATTTCAGCTGTAATTAATTTAATTTATTCTTAAATTGTTCTTGGCTTTTGGTAGTCTCTTTAACCCTTTAATGCAGAGTGCAGCTCATCAGCTACAACCTTTTTCGATTATTTCTCAAGCTGATCCTTTTGCCACAAATTCATTTGCAGCTGCTTGTATAAATAGTGTTACACAAGCAAGTAGATCGTCCTAGAAATGATAAATCGCAGAGTGCTACTGAATGAGTTCGACAGTTAGATGCATTGAGTTACACCTAACATGTGCGGTTGTTTACATTAGTATTCCTCCTTCGCCATGTAAAAGTAGTTAGTCACATACAACTGTTTCTTTATGAGTTACTTTCTGGAAAAATGAGAGGCATAATAGAGACATTTACTTTACTGGGTATATCATGGAAGCACTGTATAGCTGACCAGCTGTGAACTTTTTGTTGCTAGTAGTGCATAATAATTTCAAGGAATTTTTTTCAATATTTTTCTCAGTACATACGCACTATAAATTAACCGTTGTGTTTTTATAGCTTCAAATAAAAAGTCGTGCATTAAAAGGTTAAATTGTAAGTTTTTTAAAATGTGATTTGTTAAATTGAACACCCTGTTCTGTCGCACTATTTATCGTATTTAATTTGTGAATTTTTCTCTTAAGTTGGGTAAATTGTGTAATCAAAAGTGAATGATGGTCAATCACATGTCAGTCCCGTCCGTCCGCGCTTGCTGTCCTTAATCCTTTCTTAGTTTTGTGTAAATGTGCCCTGAGCCACATCACCACTGTCACGTGTGGTGCCACATATCTCCGGAAAACTGCTAAATACCTGCCAGATCCATGTATACAGTGTGACCGTTGTACTTCGAATGCCGACACGTCATTAACCCTACACTGCATGCTTATTTTAGAGCAAATGTTCACCAATGAAGGCGAAAAAAATTCTAGAACTCGTTTAACAATGAGAAAGTCATTATTTATTACGTGTTTCCATAAGTGTCATTCACAGAAACTTGCTTTCAAGGAAAATATTAGTGTGTAACATTTTTTCTACTCCTGTTAGATGTCTCTAAGATGATAAAAAGATTTTATTTTAGAGAAGTTGTATCAGTTTGTAAATACAATTTCATGATCAACAGTGAATAAAACCCACTGGAGCGGTCTGTTGCGTTTCTCCTCAGTTCACGACTGCGCTAGAATCTATGGAGAAAACGGTGAACTAAATGCTTAGAACAAACTCCAATTCATACAATATGCATGGTTTTATCATCTGGCAACAATAAGTACGCCTGAAAATGTAACAAAAATTTGCGTTGCCAAATGGCAACACAATGCAGTGTAGGATTAATCACGCGGTCATAAGGATCTGGCTCTTCGTCATAAGTGCGTGGTAGCGCGTCTCCGATCCGTGACGTCACGTGGACCCCGGTAGCCGGTGGACACAGGTGGCCGGTGCGTCGATCCAACCCCCCCCCCCTCCTCCTTCCGTTTTCCTTCCCCTTTTTCGTTCGTTTTTCCATAGGAGGCGCAGCAACCGGTCGCCGGAAGTCGTCAGCGGTGGCGAACGCCGCCGGCGGCCGGCAATCAATCTTAATTAGGCGCTGAAAGGCGTCCGGCCATTAGAAGGCGGCGGGCAGCACCGCCCACCTGCTGTGCGGGGGTGGGCTGCGGGGGCGGCGGCGGGCGGCGCTCCCACATTCATCACGGCGCAGCGCCAAGCAGAGCCCTGAAAAATTAGCCCGCCCGCCGCCCGCTGCCTGCAGGGCCCGGGATCGGTTTAAAACGCCGTAATGCGCGCGCCGCAGCCGCGGTCACGAGGCTGCACACCGGCCATTAAATCCGCGAGCCGCCCTTCAGAATTATTGGTCGCGCGTTCGCACCCGGCGCAATCCCAGCGATGGCTTCCAGACCTCTCAGACCTCTGGAAATTCGGGGTAACATAAGGACTGTTTGTTTCTTGATTATCTTCCCCCTTTTGTCTTTATTTTCTCGGTTTTTTTTTTTTTTTTTTTTTTTTTTTTTTTTTTTTTTTTTTTTTTTTTTTTTCTTTCGTTGTCCATCTTCTCTTCCTCCTGGAAGATAGTGTTATTCACGTCCGAGGCATTCCTCAAGCTGCACGTATCCCTCGGGTGGTGCCAAACGAATAACAATTCTGGTAGCTGGGCTGTCACACCAGTGATCTCCAAGCTATGTCAGCTACTCATCAAAATCCAAATGGACCTTCTCAGGGCCAACATAATATACAGGGTGGTCCGTTGGTAGCGACCGGGCCAAATAGAACAAAACTTTTCTAGCTTGAAGGGGGAAAACAAATGGCGCTACCGTTGGCCCACTAGATGGAGCTGCCATAGGTCAAACGGATATCAACTGCATTTTCTTAAATAGGTACCCCAATTTTTATTAGATATTTGTCTAGTACGTAAATAAACATGTTTATTTTATTTGGAACACTTATTTCACTTTGTGATAGATGGCGCTGTAATATTCACAAACGTATTGTTCACAATTTTAGGCGAACAGCGGGTAACAGGTAGGTTTTTTAAATTAAAACACAGAACGTAGGCACGTTTGAACTTTGTTTCGGTTGTACCAATGAGATACATGTACTTTTGTGAAACTATCATACATTATGAAAACGCATGCTATTACTGCGTCATTACCTGTAATAATTACATTACCTCATCACTTCAAAAAATTCTCAAAATGAAGTCCAATGCATTTGGCAAAACGCGTAGTGAAAGTACTCTCAACAGCGAGTAGTTCGTCTTCAGTAGTGTTCTCACATGCATTGACAATGCGCTGACGCATATTTTCAGGCGTTGTCGGTGAATCACGATAGCAAATATGCTTCAGTTTTTTTTTCCCACAGGTAGATATCCGGGGATGTAAGATCCGGTGAACGTGTGGACCATGGTATGGTGCTCTCTTTAAATATTCCATTTAAGACCGTTTCAACTGCACGCGAGCCATGTGCCGGAGATCCATCATGTTGAAAGTACATCGCCATTCTATCATGCAGTAAAACATCTTGTAGTAAAATCAGTATAACATTACGTAGGAAATCAGCATACATCGCACCATTTAGATTGCCATCGATAAAATAGGGGCCAATTATCGTTCCTCCCATAATGCCGCACCATACATTAACCCGCCAAGGTCGCTGATGTTCCACTTGTCGCAGCCATCGTGGATTTTCCGTTGCCCAGTACTGCATATTATGCCGGTTTAGTTACCTCTGTTTGTGAATGACGCTTTATCACCAAACAGAACGCGTGAAAAACAAATCTGTTGCCGTCCCGTAATTTATTTTCTGCCCAGTGGCAAAACTGTACACGACGTTCAAAATCTTCACCATGCAAATCCTAGTGCATAGAAATATGGTACAGGTGAAATTTATGTTGATGTAGATTCTCAAAACCGACTTTTTAGAGATTCCCGATTTTCGCTCAATTTGTCTGCTATTGATGTGCGGATTAGTCGCAACTGTAGCTAAAACACTTACTTGGGCATCATCATTTGTTGCAGGTCGTGGCTGACGTTTCACTTGTGGCTGAACATTTCCTGTCTCTTTAAATAAGGTAACTATCCGACGAAAGGTCCGGACACTTGGATGATATTTTCCAGAATAAATATCAATATACATAGCACAGACCCGTTGGACGTTTTGATCACAATAGCCATACGACCTTTTCTGTAATTGGTAAACGGTCCATTTTCACACGAGTAATGTATCACGAAGCAAAAACCGTCCTCCGTAGTGAAATGTTACGCGATACCACGTACTTGTACGTTTGTGACTATTACAGCGCCATCTATCACAAAGCGAAAAAAGTGTTCCAAATAAAACATTAATTCGTACTAGACGAATATGCAATAAAAATGGGGGTACCTATTTAAAAAAAATGCAGTTGATATCCGTTTGACGTATGGCAGCGCCATCTAGCTGGTCAACCGTAGCTCCATCTATTTTCCCCCCTTCAAGCTAGACAAGTTTTGTTCTTTGTAGTTTTCTTTTTTTCGTTTTATGCTTATTTCGTGAGATATTTGGCCCGGTCACTATCAATGGACCACCCTGTAGGTCCAATTCTCAGTGTTTGTCATTTTAACGCCGAGGGTTTGAGCAAATCAAAAATGTGTCTAAGTAAGGTCATGCATCAACACAATGTCGATATCCTTGCACTTCAAGAAACCCACATTGAGGAACCTCTAAAACGAAAAAGGCAATATCCCTGGGTATAGACTAGTGGCGGCTATGGGCCACAGGGCCTATGGAGTGTCAACTTCCGTCAGACAAGACCTGGATGAAGTAACAATACAACACAACAGCTGTAATGACGATACTTTCAATATGGCAATTAAGGAGTCTGAAATCACGATTGTAAATGAGTACAAGCCTCCTAATACTCAGTGGACAAATAGTTTCTCCAGTTTTTGAACATCCTGCCCTCTATGTAGGTGACTTCAATAGCCACCACAGACAGTGGGGTTACCCTGCGAACGCCAGGAGACTAACCAGATGGGCTCAAAATAACAATTGTTCCTTCATCTTTGATGCTAAGGGCAACAGCACATTATACTCAGCTTGTTGGTGCCGTGGTTATTCTCCAGACTTATGCTTCTGAACGGTCTTCAAAGTCCATGACAGGAAAAGTGCCCTCACTCCCAGCATAGGCCGGTTATAATTTCTGTGGGAACCCAAATCCCAATGGTTCGGTCATTTCCAAGACCTAGATGGAATTTTAGCAAAGCCGATTGGGTGACCTTTACTTCGAAGGCAGAGCGGAGTATCAGGTTTATTCCTCCCAAAATAACTAACTACGACCGTTTCGCGAATATTCTCCTGGCTATTGTTAAACAGTGTATCCCTAGAGGCTCCAGAATGGCGTCAAGAATGCGACGATCTTTACAAGGAGTTTGAATACACAGAAAGCCCTGGCACTGCCGACCATCTGTTGCAGTCTGTTGACACTGCCAGAAAAGAGAAGTGAACAAAAACTTTGGAAAACTTTAACTTCAAGCACAGCAGCCAGAGCCGGGTCTTTATTAAAGAAACTTTTCTCCGGCAAGCCAGCTGATAATTTCGCAGTGACACACCCAAACCCCTGTTACAAAAGTGTTGCATACAAAATGAACAAAATATTGAGGAGCCAATTCCCACAATTGGAAGTTCCAAGACCCTTCAGTGAAGAGGTGCTAGAGACTGCAATCACTACCCTTCAAACTGGGAAAGCCGCAGGACTAGATAAAATCTTTCCGGAGTTCCTTAAACACATTGGCTCTAAAACTGAATTGTGGCTGTTAAGTCTATAACGCCATACTCACAACTGGAAATCTGCCAAAGGCATTTAAAAAATCAATAATAGTAGCCATTTTAAAACCAGGTCAAAGCCCACAGCAAGCTGAGAGCTATCGCTCCAAAGCCCTACTGTCTGCTATAAGCTGCTGGAGAGTTTAATCTATAGTCGGATATCACAGATCCTTGATGCCAGCATCCTCATCGAACGAGCTGGTTTTAGGCCAGATCGAAATTGCTGTGATCAGGTCCTTGCCGCGGTGGAGCGGCCGAGCGCATTGAGGAACTCTGCTACGATGCGCGAGGCCGTTCCCCGGCGGGGTTTGAATCCCCCCCCCCCCTTGGACATGGATGTTTGTGCTGTGTTTAGTATAAGGTCGTTCATAAGTACTTTGTAAGTTTAGGGACTGATGACCTCGCAGTTAAGTCCCTTAAGCTTTACAAACATCTGAAGCAGGTCCTTTGTCTGACATCTTTCATTGAAAAAGATTATTAAATGAAAAAGAAAACATGAGCAGCCTTTATTGACATCTCCGGAGCTTATGACACGGTCTGGAGAAAAAGACTGTTACTGAAATTTTACAGTACCGTACCGTGCACCCTTCTCCTGCGCTTTTTGAATTCCACCCTCAGTAACAGGCGAATCAAAATTTACCTGGGTCATAAGGAAAGTGCTTTTAGGCAGTTTAATGATGGCCTCCCCCAGGAGTCCGTTCTTGCTCCTTTCCTGTTCAATGTATATATTGCTGACATCCCTGCAACACACTCTAAGAAGTTCATTTACGCCAGTCACATCGCTTTAGCAACCCAGCATACTGATCTATCCACCACAGAAGCAATACTCACGAATGATCTTACCACCCTCCAAGAATATTTCAGAACCTGGAAGTTAAAGCCAAAAGCACAGAGGTATATTGCTTTCATTTGAACAATAATCTAGCCAACCAGAAACATAACATTTATCTCGACGGTGTGAAGCTCAAACATAATAACCACCCAAAATATCTAGGAGTAATATGGGATCGCTTTCTCACTTTTAAAAGTTTAGGAACTGATGACCCCGTAGTTAAGTCCCATAAGCTATACAAACATTTGAAACATTTTTGAGTATTGTGCTCCTGTGTGGCTGAACAGTGCCCACGTGCGAGAAGTTGACGTCCACCTTAATAGAGCCACGAGGATAATTAGTGGAACCGTTTGGCTACACCTCTTCCGTGGTTTCCTGTCCTGTGCTGCATACCTCTCGTAGAGATTCTTCGCCAAGAAGCATTCATCAGAGTATAAGAAAATATTAGCTACCCCACTTCTCATCACGCAATATCTCCCACAAAACCAAAGCTGACTTCAGTCAAGAAAGCCACTACTACGCTTAGCGTCTCAGTTGATAAAAGAGGATTTCTCGCCCAACACCACCTGGACAGCCTCATGGAACATGTTTGACGGTTAAACAAACACCTCATTCGCAGCCCTTCCACTAAAGTCAGTGGCATGAACTTCCCTCGCAGGGAGGGGACTCTACTGAATCGTTTTCGCACAGGAGTGGGTAGATGCCATTACTGGAACTATAAATGGAGAATGACACTAGATCAGTCATGTGATTGCGGAGCAGATACCCAAACTATGGCTCACATAGCAACAGATTGCCACCTGCGTTCTTTCGCTGAGGGATTGGGTGGTCTTCACAACATAAATGAAGCAGGATTGAAATGGCTTAAATCACAGGGACGGAGATCCTATTCACACATACTTTTTAATACACTGAACTCAAGTACTATGCACTGCAGTATTAATAGTTTCATATGGTGGCTGACAAGAACCATAGGATAATAATAATAATATTGCCTCTGTCATAGGCGTTTGCCACCCTTCCCTTTCCACTCCCTCCTTCCGTCCTATCTCTCGCTCTCTATCGCTATTTTCTCTCTCTCTCTTTCTCTCTCTCCAACTCTCTCCTGTATCTGCCCCTCCCCCCCCACCACCACTCTCTCCTCACCACTCTCCCGATCTCTCCCTGCTTTCTAATGTTATATGTAATTCACAGTAACAATCCAAAATCATTCGTCATGACCATCTTTCTTTTCATCTGCTGTGTTGTGTTACATGCATTCTGCAGTAAATAGTAACGCAAAGTGTAAATTGCATTGTAAATAATTGGGCATAAAAGAAGCACTATGTAACCGTTCCAATATCCGGCACAGTTCCACGACGAGAGCAGCTGTAAGAAGCCGGTCAGTCGCCTAACAGTGTCAGTGCCCTACATTCATCTACATATACATAAATACCCTGCAAATCACAATGGCATGGCAGAGTGGCTCATCGAACCACTTTTATGATATTTCCTTACAGTTTCAGACCGAGTGAGGTGGCGCAGTGGTAACGCACTGGACTCGCATTCGGAAGAATGGTGGTTCAAATCCAGATTTAGATTTGCTGTGATTTTCCTAAATCACTTCAGGCAAATGTCGGGGATGCTTCCTTTTAAAGAGCACGGCCGGTTTCCTTCCCCATCCTTACCCAAACATCAGAGCGCTAGCTCCGTCTCTAATGACCAAGCTGTCGACGGGACGTGAAACCCCTCCTTCCTTGTACAGTTTCATTCTTTAATTCATTCTCTAACAGCACGCGGGAAAGGAATATATAAATCTTTCCGTCTTTGTTATTTTATTTTGAAGATCATGTCTTACTATGTCGATAGGTGCTAACGAGATACGTTCGCATTCGGAAGAGAAATTGGTGAAAGAAATTTCGCTAACAGCTCTCGTCCCAATGAAAAATAATTTTTTTCTACGTATGAGGTCCGCAAATCAAATGTTCAAATGTTTGTAAAGCTCATGGGACTTAACTGCTGGGTCATCAGTCCCTAAACTTACAAACTACTTATGAACTAGCTTATACTAAAGACGGCATAAACATCCATGCTCGAGGGGGGATTCGAACCCCCGACGGGGAACAGCCTCGCGCATCGTAGCATAGCGCCTCAATGCGCTCGGCCGCTGCCGTGGCTACGAAGTCCGCCTGATATTCAAAATACTATTTCATTTTACATCCCAACTACTTTCGGCACCTCTATGCCATCATCAGTGGGTGAAAACAAAATAATTTGATTTTGCTACGGTACTATGTGTAAATTCAGATCTAAAACGTCGTGTGCTTTATTGTGGTTATTACCTTGTTTTTATATCTGAAGTCATATAGGACCCTTTTTACATTACCACAGCATGTAAAAACAAGGTAAAAACAAAACTAAGGCTCATGACTTTTTAGGTCTAAATTTACACGTACTAGAGTAGTAAAATCAATGTATTTTGTTTTCATAGCAATAAATAAATTTGAAACTCACTGATGATGGCATAGAGATCCCGAAAGTAGTTTGGTTGTAAAATAAAATACTGTTTAAGATATCATGTGGACCTCATATGCAGAAAAAAATGTTTTTACTGCAAACACGGCAAGAATTCGTTTCACATCGCAAAAATGATGAATAATAATGCTTTTGTGTTAATGATTTCCACCCCAAATCGTGCATCATTTTCGTGACACTCTCTCCTCTCATCGCGATAATATAAAACGAACTACCCTTCGCTAAGCTTTCTCTAAATCATATATCAGTTCCACTTGGTTGGAATCCAACAATGCGCAACAATTCTCCAAAATAGGACGCACAAGTGTAGTGTAGGCAGTTTCTTTAGTAGAAATGTTGTATCTTCTAAGTGTCCTGCCAACGAAACGTAGTCTTTGGTTCGCTTTCCCTACAATATTTTCTGTGTGTTCTTTCCCATTTAAGTTGTTCGTAATTGTTACTCCTGCATAATTAGTTGAACTGACGGCCTGTAGATTTGACTGGTTCATCGTGTGAATGAAGTTTAACGGATTTCTTTTAGTGGCCATATGGGCAACTAAGGGCCAATTGCCATTTTTTGCACTATGCTGATATCTTATTATCTTACAGTTGCTTTTGATGTTCTGATGACAGAATCACTCGCGAACAGTTTAAAGAGTTACTCAGATTGCCTCCTAAATCGTTTATAAAAATATTACGGCCAGAGGTGGTTCTTCTAGGTACTGATTTATCAGGATCTATGCACCCAAACTGCGTGAAAATTAAATCACATGTTAGTTCTAGTAGAATATATTTGTACCATGAATACCCGTTTATCATCTGCATTTCTTCTTGGTGTAGTAATTTTAATGGCTAGTAGTGTAGTTTCTTGGGGGCTGTCGTTATTCTCACTGTAATCGAGGAATCGCCACCGAGTGGCAATTAGCCCTTCGGAATATACTCAGTTTAACGACTTTAAATCTTTAATTTAGTTACGGAAGGCGTAGCTGTGCATCGACCATGTCAACCTGCAGATTTCGTGTGTATCTTCCACATTTTCCTTGTTTTGTAGTCGCATATTAATGATCAACCAAGAAAGCTTTAACTTCAGCAATCGTTCCCTCAAATTGCTCACGTGTGTTGCTCACTCCTTTGGCATCGGGCGTATCTGCTTTTTGTAACTGCCCAGTTGTAATGGTCTAGAACCAGTTCTGAAAATTGGATTTTTTTAATATGGAAGACCTGCAGTCATATTTAACCTTTTTAGCATTACTCCAGAGTTATTGTTTTAACCATTGTCATGTATTAACAGCAATGTAAATGATTTAAAGAATTCTTTTTTCTTTTTCTCAGGCAAATAATTTTCAGCTTGTTGCAGTGAGATATCTTGAGTGACACTATTGCCACTGTTCTTAACCCTACACTGCATGGTGTTGCCGTTTGGCAACACAAGTTTTTGTTTCTTTTATCACGCGTACTTCTTGTTGCCAGATGGCAACACTGTGCATATTGAATACATTGAAATCTGTTCTAAGCATTTAGTTAATCGTTTCCTCCATAGATGGCAGCGTAGTCATGAATTGAGGAGAAATGCAACAAAGAGCGCCCCAATGGATTTTATTCACTGTTGGGCCTTAAAGTGCGTAATGTAATTACAGAATGACACGACTTCTGTCAAGTAAAAAAATTATATCATGTTACAGACATCTAATAGGAGTAAAAACATGTTAGATATCAATATTTTCCTTAAAAGAAAGTTTCTGTGTAAAGAAAATTACGTGTTGCCGTCTGGCAACACTATGCACTCATAGTATTGTTGCGTACTTGCTTAGGAAGCTTGCTCTCAGCGCTTACGAAATTTCTGCCATTTCAGTGAACTAGTGCTGTTTCTTTTGTAAAATAAGGTGTCATGAGTGCTGAAAAAGTTTATTTTGTGGATGATGATGGACGGTTAAAGGAGTTGACAGAAGAAATTTGGTTTTCAATACCAGTTCCAAGTGGAAGTGAAGATGACAGTGGTGATGAAGATGAAATATGTAATAACAGCAATAAATTCGTTAAATCACACAGTGAAACTTTTGATCTTATTGAATCCAAAGTGTCTTCAAATGATTCTAATTGCGATGGGCAGTCAATGGACACCTCGGTAGCTGTATCAGGAACTACAACTGCAAGTAGGAGCGGAGGTTCTGCTCCAATAGTAAAGGGGTAAAATGCTTGAGTTTATCGGAAATTATGAAGGAACAGAGAACTCAAAATAATGAAATGGAAGGACAACAAGACAGTTATGTTGTTATCCACGTTTGTAGGAAGTGACCCTGTAAGCAATGGAAAGAGGTATGACAGAAGTAGGAAGGAACATATTTTTGTTTCATGTCCAAAAATTGTGAAAATTTATAATAAGCATATGGGAGGATTGGATCTCGTAGACAGTCTCATTGGCAGATACAAAATCATAATGTGGAGTAATAACTGGTCCTTTAGAATATCATAATCAACAGCTGGATTTTGTACCGCAAAGTTAACAGCATCCGCAACCCAGTGTGTCAACATAAGGAGCTCCAATTAGCAAATTTTAGGATTGAACTGGCTGAAACTTTGCTCAAAATTGGTTCCAGCTCTACGCCAAAGAGAGGTAGGCCACGTTGTGTAGAGAAACCACCAGCAAAGAAGAAGAAAGGTTCACACCATCCAGCTAAAAATGTCAGATTCTATCAGGTCGGACACTGTCCTGTTTATTTAGATAAAAAACAGAGGTGCAAACATGAAAATTGCAAAGGTTATACCATTATTAAATGCGAAAAATGTAATGTGGAGCTGTGTCTTAACAAGAACAAGAACTGTTTCACTAAATACCATGTACTGTAATTTAATGCTTTCATATTTATTTCACAGAAGTATCCTGCTTTAAATGCCACTGAGATCTATAATATGAAATTAAAATTCAAAATCAAATGTCTCATAAAATGTATGTTTCATAGAATGCATTTGTAAATAATTTTCCTGCTTGATTTGCTATTGTAAAAGTTTTGATTACTGGAGAGTGAGTTATGCCTAAATGCATGAGGTTGCCAAATGGCAACAGGTAATAAATAAAGACTTTTACATTGTTAAATCACTTATATATTTTTTTCAATATTTTCCCCCTTCATTTCTGAACATTTTGTACCATATAAAATTTTTTACGCTAAAATAAAAATTGATGCAGTGTAGGGTTAATTGTCGTCTCTTCAGATGTTCTTTAGCGAATGCCGTTAAGGGGGGCTTGTGTTGTTCAATTGAATTTAATCCAACTGTTCATTTAAGCCAGTCAACAATATTTGCAAATTTGTTGCACTATTGTCATTGAACATCTCTTTCAAATAAATAATTAATTACAGTGTTTGGACTATCCTTTCGCATTATGTCAATAATTAAGAAGTGTTGTCCCTTTTCTTAATTGTTGCCTTTTAGAAGGTTATTCATGAATTTTATTAAGAAGCTCTGTTGATTACTTCAATTTGACCAAGGTTTCATAAATAAGTGTTCTACTAAAAAGCATTCTTCCCATAAACCTTGTCTGGCGTTCCGCCTATTACTGTTCTTCTTCGCCCCAATGTTCAATGTCAAAATTATGATATAATTTCTGATTGAGTGTATCTTTCAATTAAGGAAATCTACTATATTCCATTCAGTGTAAGTACAGTTGTAAGAAGTATAATCTCAGACTATGGTATAGATTAAAATGTTAGGGGAGGTGGCAGGCACCATCGGCTCGCCAATTATATACGCCACTGAATGTTGATAACCCACTCTTTGATAGAGCTCGATATTCAGATCTTAATCGAAATATAGTTTTCTTATTCGTAGTTGGTTCAAGAATGTATTTTCGTTTATATGTGCCCCTTGGTTTATAGCTGTTGCAGTGTCTCAGTATTGTTTCTGCGTAAAACGCATTCCCAAACGCTTTTTTCATCTTATTGTAGTTTTATTTCAATTCATACACCATTACAGCACCAATGTCTATTCGAAAAATCTCATTGGCGCCATATTCTCAATCATGCAACAGGAATTCTGACCACCACCTATAAGTCATTATGCTACAAGCTGTAGCGCCCTTTTTGTGGACAGCCGCGGCGGATTAGCCGTGCGTACTGGAGAGTCGTGTTGCGGAGCGCGCGGCAGTTCGACGTCGGGGATTCGAATCCCCCCTCGGGCATGGATGTTTGTGCCGACTTTAGTATAAGGTAGTTGATAAGTAGTTGGCCCTATAGTTCAATCCCATAAGATCTACAAACATTTTGACTTTTTTTTTTTTTAATTGTGGACAGCGCAAACCAGCCTTAATACCCGAAGCTCCTCTAAGCGCAGAAAAGTTTTGTGGATGAAGTTCCGGAATGTTCTTAACAGACATCGGTATCTTACAGGGAGATGGAATGAATACAAAAACACAGAAATAACTGGGTGTCGCCATATACCACGAGAATTCTGTGTGTAGTCTAAGCATTAGGGAGAAATCGGTGTAAAAATTATTACCTGAAAACAAGGAAATGAGCGTGTAGTAAATTAAATTTCAAATAGAGTTTCTTTTAATGAAACTCGAGCTGAGATGGCGAAATTTGCCAAAGAAATTCGCATGTTGCAAAATCCCAGTTTTTCTTAAACAAAAAACACGATAACTCCAATGAGAAAATAATACAATAGAAAGTTATAGCCCTTAAGATTATCTACTGATTACTTTTTTGTACGTATCGATTGCATTGATACGTTTCGAGATACATCGAAAAAATACATGAAAATCTTTAAAAACAAGAGTACTTATAACTTTACGTTTACAAACTTATTATTTATCATACGTACTGCAGGAATTGAGCCAAAAAAAGTAATTGTTCGAAAAAATTAAAAATATCCAGTATTTTTCGAGATATATCGATGTTTTGGAAAAAATTGCTTCCTCGAAGCTTGGTTAGTGTTGGTCAGGAATCGACCTAGAGTAACGGTTTCTCGTCTGTGTTTTCTCCGTGAAGACTTGTAATATCGTGCTATTATTGTTATTATTATTATTATTTTCATTTTTTAGTTAAAAGTATCAGAGCATGAGTGTGAAGTTTTTGGGTCTCTTTTCTTCAACAGACTATTTCTATTTTTGTGTTGTTATGAAAGGAACTATTAAAGAAATATGTTACTGACATTGTTTCACAGATTTTAAAACAAATAATTTTGCACAACGACCTTCTGAAGCCGAGATAAATATTTTTCTTAAGAAAATTCTAGTTGACGTAATTAACCTTTTACAGCTATGTGCTTCATGGAGCTTTTATAAGAAAAATATTTATCTCCGGTCAAAAAAGTCGTAGAGAAACATGTTTTAAAGTCTGTGAAAAAATATCAGTAAAATGTTTCTTTAACAGTTACTTTCATAACATAGAAATAGAAATAGTCAGTTGAGGAAACACACTCAGAAAAGTACACATCCTTCAACTCATTCTCTGATACTTTAAATTAACAACATCTAAAAAAAATTAATAGCATGATATTAGTCTAGGTCGATACCCTGACCAGCCCTAACCAATCTTTGAGGACGCAATTTTTACAAAAAATTATTTAAGAAAAACAGTATTTTGTCACTTGGTGAATTTTTTTGGCAAATTTCGCCATATCGGCTAGAGTTTCATTATTTATTTATTTATTTACCCTTGTTGCAGACCAGCTGCCTTTGGGTATATAGCTGGTCGTGATTACAAAAACTATGTGATACATTTATGCGCCTGTGATACATTATTTTCTTTATACATTTACAGTAATTATATAAAAAATACAAAGAAAAGCGAAAAAACTTATCATAAGGAAAATGGAAAGGCAACTTAAAAAACATCAACTATTTTAAGAGGAGAATAATAGAAGATAGAAAAGATTGGTTGAGTGACAGTCTGAAGAATAAGAGTAGAAATTCCAGGTTGGGAGGCCTCGGAATTGACATAGAGCCCTACAATCCTGGAGTTTTCTCATTTGGAGACTCCTATTATTGGCTATATCTGTATGTTACATTTCGCATGTGTTTATATCGTCCTGTATCGGGGCTGTCATCTGTGGTGTAGTTTGTACTGTTTGCGCTTTCAGTTTCAGATGCATCATAAGTGTTTTGTCTTCTGTTGTGGGCGTTTCGTGTTGCATTACGTCATACGTTCTGTGTGTACTCGTCTTTTTTTCGTAGTGAGACTACGTCCGTCAGCCTATTCATTATGTCCCATCCGTTCTTATCTCGTATTAGTTCGTTTAGGTCTTTAGTTTTGTCAAACAGTGTGAGTGTGTGTTTTTTAGAGCTGACAGTGTATGACAGTGTGTTCTGGGGTCCCAATTTCTCCACACGTACAGCACGGACTGTCACTGAGACCCACACGTGTGAGGTGTGTGGGGTAGGTGCTGTGTCCCGTTAGGAAGTGGATCATACCCCGACTGGGATTGATATGACCCTTTCGAAGACGTACCCTTATATTCGGGAAAAAGTCATAGACACATCTTCCTTTCTCGCAGTTATCCCATTCCCTTTGCCATGTGTCCATTCTCCATTTAATTAGTTGCCTCCGTTCTGTTATCTCTTGTCCAAGAAGTTCGTGGAACTTGTTGTATTTACCCACCTTCAGCCAGAACACAGCAGCTATTAGTCGTATGGTAAGATCTATTGGTGGTATCCCCAGTACCATGCAGAGTGCTTCGAGGTAGTGTTGAAGCCTCCAGTTAGCCTTAATAGGACACTTCTTTGACCTTTCCTAACAGTGGCAATGTTGGTCTGTAGTGCCAGACGCTGTGCTGATGAACTGGCCGCGAAGCAGATTACTGACTCGACGAGGGCTATGTGGTATGTACGTAGTGCTTGTGTAGGTAGTCTGTACGTTGTGGTGTTTAGCCTGGCAAGTTTTTGGGTCATCTTGGTGGCCCTGTCGGTCGTCAGTCGTACATGTACATTAAAGGTCAAGCGTTCGTCCAATGGAACACCAAGATAACGTGTATTGTGTTGTCTGCGTATTGTGATGTTGTTGTGTTTTACTATTGGGTCCCTGATTAGGGTTCCTTTTAGTAATATGTAGACTGTCTTATGTGCTGCCATCTGTAATTTGTTTTGTTTGCAGCATTGACCTATAGTTGCCAGGACATGTGTTGCCTTGTTTCTAATTGAATTCTCGAGTCAGCTGTAACCAAAACAAGTAGGTCATCTGCAAACGCTACAGTACCTTTCACCAACTCCTGTTGCCCCAGTAGGTTCAGGAGTGGTTCAAAGGTTATGTCCCAGAAAACGGGTCCACAGATCGATCCCTGAGGGCATCCTTTGGTGATTTGCTTTACCACTTTACGCCATTCAACTGCCCTATTTTTGCACTAGTCTAAAAGACTGTTATAAAGGGCCATAGGTACCCTTAGCTCCCATAGTCTTGTGAAAAGTGCCGGCCACCAAAGATCATCAAAGGCGCCAGTTTCAATAAATAGAAACTTTATTTGAAATTTCATTTACTATACGCTAATAGTAATACATAGTAATTCTGTCAGATACAGCAAAGAACCTGGAAGAGCAATTGAACGGAATGGACAGTGTGCTAAAAGGTGCATATAAGATGAACATTAACAAGAGTAAAACTAGGGTAATGGAGTGCAGTGTGAGAAAATCAGGTGGTGCTGAAGGAATTAGATTAGGTAACGAAACAATAAAGGAGGTAGATGAGTTTTGTTACTTGGGCAGTAAAATAACAAATGATGGTCGCAGTACAGAGGATATAAAATGCAGAATGGCAATGGGTAGAAAGGCGTTCTTGAAAAAGAGAAATTTGTTAACAGCGAATATTGATTTAAGCGTAAGGAAGTATGGAGTGTTGCCTTGTATGGGAGTGAAACATGGACGATAAACAGTGTGGACAGAAAGAGGATAGAGGCTTTTGAAATGTGGTGGTACAGAAGAATGCTGAAGATTAGGTGGGTAGATTGCGTAACTAATGAGAAGGTACTGAACAGAATTGGGGAGAAAAGAAATTTCTGGCATACCTTGACTAAAAGAAGGGATCGATTGGTAGGACACATTCTTAGACATCAAGGAATTGTGAATTTAACGTTGGAGGGAAGCGTGTGGGGTAAAAACCGCAGAGGAAGACCAAGAGATGGATACAGTAAGCAGATTCAGACAGATGTAGGTTGCCGTTCTTATGTGGAGATGAAGAGGCTTGCTCAGGATAGGGTATTGTGGAGAGCTGCATCAAACCAGTCTCCGGACTGAAGACCACAACAACAACAACGCTAATATTTTTTGTTTTAAGGTAATAATTTCTGCAAATTTAACATTACGCCCTCAAAGAATGCTTGGACTATATAAGCCTATTAACAGAAACTACAATGGTACAAGTGGTGGGAGTTACTTAGCGGAGCACGCACGGACGGCGAAGGAGAGCTGGCTGGCGGCACGTGTAAGACGGGGGAGTAGCTGCGGCTGCGGCCGCCCCGCCACAGGGGACTGGCGCCATTGTTTCGGCAAGATGAAGCAGGTGTGGCCTAATTACGCGGACCGCCGGAAGCGGGCGCCTCAACCTTTCAGGGCGGCGCAGCGCGGGAAAGTAATGGCGCTTCCCGGGACAATAGCTGCCGCCAAAGAGCGCGCGGCCGTTATTGCAGGTGTAATGAACTGGCGCGCCAGTCGCCAGTCGCCAGTGCCGGGCTCCGGATTAATCAGCGGGCCGGCCGCCAGGCGGCGCGCTCCGCCACCGCAGATGCGCCGCTGTTTTGGGATGAGGAGGCGACTGCGGGTGCCCACCCCCAAGACGGGCCGTCCCAGGGCTTTGCTTGCCGCTGGACGAAACACTGGCCATGCTGCTGGAACAAAGGTCGCGTAGCTCCGAGAGAACTTGAAGCACCGGTGAAAACAATGGCAGGACGCTCGGTTAAATTTTACCACAGAGTAACATGTACAGAGAAGCAGCCCGCCCCCCCCCCCCCCTAAACCACTGTCCTACGCCCCCCTCGTAGTTCCGTAAGATGCTAGCAGGTATCAGGCGGTTCCCCGGCTTAGTACCGGTAGACCACACTAGAGGCGCGTCTGAGGGTAGCGTAGAGGGGAGGCTGAGGGGAGAACTCGTGCCACCTGCCATAAGGCCACAGCTGTGTCCGGCGTGCCGGCGTTTGAGGGGAGGCGGTGGTGGGGATAGCCGCTACCACAGAGTAACAGAGGAGCAGCCCCTCCTAAACTACTGTCCTACGCTTCCCTCGTAGTTCCGTAAGATGCTTGCAGGTGTCAAGCGGTTCGCTGGCTTAGGAGGTTTCCCGTCTGTATATATTCGTCTGTGATTTTACTTATGGCCTCGGCGGTATGGTGTGCTCAAGTTGGCAACGAAATGTTTATGAATCTATCGACAAGGGATATCATATCGATTGCACTTCCTGATAGTTTGCAGTTCCCTATCTCACAAGTGGCTTCTAATCGAACTGTGTGCTTATAGCATACCAGACTGTTTGAGAAGGGGGGCGGCTCTATTATGAGGAGAGATGAAGACGCTATATTGGCCGTCGTATTTTATGGATTTTATGTATAAGGGAGAGTGGTATACAGTGAAACAAAGGCTCTTGGGTAGCTCCGAGAGAACTTGAAGCACTGGCGAAAACAATGGCAGGACGCTCGGTTAAATTTTACTTACGGCCTCGGCGGTATGGTGTGCTAATGTTGGCAACAAAATGTTTATGTACTTAACAGTCATATACAACCGCTCTCTCATAAGAGGATCTGTACCAAAAGATTGGAAAGTTGTCCGGGTCACACCTATATTCAAGAAAGGCAGTAGGAGTAACCCACTAACCTACAGGCCTATTTCATTGACGTCATTTTGCAGCAGCGTTTTGGAACATATCTTGTATTCAAATATTATGAATTCTTCGAACAGAACGATGCATTGACCCAAGGTCAACACGGATTTAGAAAATATCGTTCATGCAAAACACAACTAGCTCTTTATTCACACCAAGTGATGGGTGCTGTCGACAAAGGTTCGCAAATCGATTCCGTATTTCTTGATTTTCAGAAAGCTTTTGACACCGTACCTCACAAACGGCTTTTAATCAAATTGCGTGGTCATGGTATATCGCCCCAAATTTGCGATTGAATAGGGTATTTCTTGTCAGAGAGGACACAGTTCGTAGTAATCGATGGTAAGGCATCGACTAAAGCAGAAGTGATATTGGGCGTTCCACAGGTTAGTGTAATTGGTCCGCTGCTGTTCCTTATTTACATAAACGATTTAGTTGAAAATCTAAGTAGCTCTCTTAGGTTGTTTGCAGATGAGGCCGTCATTTACCGTCTAGTAAAATCATCTGAAGATCAAAACCAACTGCAGAACGATCTAAATAAGATATCAGTATGGTGTAAAAATTGGCAATTGACTCTAAATAATGAAAAGTGTGAAGTCGTCCACATGAGTACGAAAAGAAATCCGTTAAATTTACAAGATAAATCAATCAAATATAAAGGCCGTAAACTCCACAGAATATCTAGGAATTACTATTACTTCAGACTTAAATTGGAAAGAACACCAGAGACTGCGTTGTATTGGCAGAACCCTTAAAACACGCAACAGAACTACACTTCGCTTGTCCGTCCATTTTTGGAGTATTGCTGCCCCGTGTGAGATCCTTATCAGGTGGTTTTGGCGGAGGACATCGAAAGAGATCAAAGAAGGGCAGCTCTATTGTCACGTTACAGGGGAGACAGCGTTACGGAAATGATATAGGATCTGGGATGGGAATCATTACAACAACGGTGCTTATCGCTGCGGCGTGGGCTACTTGCGAAACTCCAACCGCCAACATTCTCCTCCGAATGCGAAAATATATTGTTGACTCCCACTTACATAGATAGAAATGATCATCAGAATAAAATACGAGAAATCAGAGCTCGAACAGAGAGATTCAAGTGTTCTTCCCGCGTGCTATTCGAGAATGGAATGGGAGATAAATAGTATAACTGTGGTTCGATGAACCCTCTGCCAGGCACTTAAATGTGATTTGCAGAGTATCCCATGTAGATGTAGACGAATCTATCGACAAGGGATATCATATTGATTGCACTTCCTTGTGGCTTGCAGCTCCCTATCTCACAAGCGGCTTCTAATCGAACTGTGAGCTTATAGCATACAAAGCTGTTTGGGAAGGGGGGCAGCTCTATTCCGAGGCGAGATAAAGACGCCATATTGGCCGTCGTATTTCATGGATTTTATGTACAGGGGATATTGGTACACAGTGAAACAAAAATTCCCCTTTTGATTGTTTCGTATAAAATACTACTCACAAAACAAATTTTCTTTATTTACTTGAAAGAATAATACTTTGTCAATATTTTGGAACAAAGAATAATAATTTTGCTACTAATTAGTAAATGAAATAACAATTTTAAACAACTTCCGCAAATGTTTCACTGTGTACCGTGTATAGTACACAGTAAAACAGGTGACATTTCTTGCATTTATTACTTCTGAGTGACATATAAAACATAAATATGTTTGTTAAATATAAGTACAAATATTAATAGATACTAAATTTTATACAGTGAATATTAAGTCCACGAAAATTGATTGGAAAACGAATATACTGGTGGTTGGAGAGTCTCTTCGTAGCCATAGGCAACACAGGTGGCAAAGTCATTGCAATCTCCTTATGCGAAACACAGACTATGTCCTCTGCAACTGGGAATAAAAAACAAGTAAATTTTTAATTTTCATTTTTTTTCTAAAGTATGAGATTTCATACGCAGTACCACAAACTATTGACTTCAAGACGTTAGCTACAAAATATACATTTTCTTGGAATTTCTCCTTTTCTTCCAGCTCTGTCGTTTTTCTCAAAGCTGTTTGCTCTGGTGTTCATGTTAATATTATGCTTCCATCTTTGGAACGTCCACTTATTTATCTGGAAGATGCTTTGGGCAAACCACGATACTCTCTTGGCGAGATGTGTGTTTTTCTGTCGTTACTGCAATGGCTTCCTCAACATCTTCCATAGTACCTTCCAAATTGTTAGGTGTAGTCATACATCCAGCTGAGATCAATGGTCCTGTTTCACTGTGTACCACATACAAGTGTTTCACTGTGTACCAAAGTCACCATAAACTAAAAGGTTAGTCACAACTCTTAACCTACGTATCTAGCAAATTCTACAACTGGTCAATATATAACTAAAGATGTGTATCTTATTACAAAACATAATTTTTTTTTGCTGTATGTTATATCGAAAATATTAAACTTACAAAGAGACGTTAACTGTAACTTCTGACCACCGAAAACCAATAATAACGTATAGAAACAAGAATAATCAACCAAACTGTCCACCACTACAGTGAAAGATGTATTTTATCATAATAAACATACAGAGATAGCAACAAGTAGAAAAAAATTACTAAAAATAATTTGGAATGTTTCACTGTGTACCGTGTTTCACTGTATACTACTCTCCCCTATAACTTAGGTCTTACGAATGTATTACATTTCAAAGTAAGGAAAAATAACTGAATAAATTGAGAATCTCTCGATAACCGGTCATTAGAAGTACTATTTGTTGGAATAAATGACTGCAAAGGTCTTATATGTGGTTAAAAATGTCCATATTACAGTAATCTGCCGTTTCAAAGCAAGGCGGACTGAATATCTATCAACACGAATTGTTTTTACATCATTTGTTGTAACAACATGTCAGCAACCGACATATCTACCAGTAGTGTATACAATATGTCTCGTACCTTCATTGTTGTAGTCATACGTTAGTGACCGTAGCGTAGGCAGCAAAGTCGACGATTATGAAATAGAAGATAGTCTCAATTGTGGCAAGTCATGGAGTAAAACATAAATGAAGTCTGGCGCTCCCCAGGGGTGTGTTACGAACAATTTACGAGACAATCTGAGCAAACCCCTTGGCTCTTTGCAGATGATTCTTTATTTGTCGTCCAGTGAAATCACCAGATGATCAAAACAACTGGAAAACGAACAGTCAAAGATACCAGTAGGATGGAAAAAATTGGCAGTTGACCCTAAATAATGTCCGCATGAGCATTAAAAGAAATACGTTTATACTATAAGTTAGTCCAATCTAACGGTCGTAAATTGAACAAAATTGTTGGGAATTACAATCAGCAACAACTTCACTCTTTCGCTATTTTTGTCGACTATAGTCGACGATCTTGTTTTCAGTGACTATATGCCATCTAAAATATTTTCAAAGCACTGACCTTAGCGTGGCATTTTATAGACAGGTATTCAAGTGATGCTACCCAGTGTATGTGCCTACAAAGCGGAGAAACGAAGCCCGTAAGGGATATCCGATTCTGTGGAATATTTTCTAGGTTTTTGCCAACAGAAATCTGCTTATAGATGCCTAAATTCAAGGTGCAAAACTAAAAGTCTCATACTCATACCAAATGCAACCTCATGTAAAGCAAAACGACACAACTGCTTTCTACAATTCCATCCAAAGTAATATTATATGCATGCGATTCTGCATCTTTCGTATTATTTCACTTTTGTAAAAAATTTCGCAATAAATAAATATTTTAAAATCTTCTAAACTTTTCATTCTTTTAAGTACTGACCTAAGATTAATATTAACGAAATTACACAACAAAAATTTCTGAAAATTTTGAAAAATTATATCTTATTATCACTATGTCTTCTACAACGGACGAACCATAACTTACCACGGCGGAATAGCCGTGCGCACTAAGGCGCCTTGCTGCGGTGCGTGCGGCCGTTCGCCGCCGGTAGTTCGAGTCCTCTCCTTTGCTTAGGTGTTCGTGTTGTTGTTACACTAAGTTAATTTAAGTTGTTTGAAAGTTTAGGGACCGATGACCACTGTAGTTGGGTCCCATAACTTTACAAACATTCGAACATTTGAACCATAACTTGCATTCACATACTCAAATTGTGATTTTACTGTTTGAAAAAATACGGAAACAAATTCTGCTAGCATATCAAACTACAAGTTTTAGCTTCAGAAATGAAAAAAGAGTGACAAAAGTTTAAATTAGAAAGAATACAAACACAATGTTGTGGTGAAGGCAAACCAAAACTGCGTTTCAATGACAGAACACTTAGAAGATGCAACATTTCTGCTAAAGAGAGTGCCTACACTATAATTCTCTTATTTTCGATTATTGCTGCGCATCCTTGCTAGGTGGGACTGTGGGACAACAGCTGACGTAGTCACATAGCTCAAAGGGGGTGTACTAATTTTTATAGATGGCATTGCGTTAGGTTCTTACAATAATGATTATTCAGAACAGGCAAAGCAATTCATTTCCTAATCTCTGCCATAGGTTCTCATCTGAATACTATGCATTTTCATCTCGCAAAATACTGCACTACTTGCTTTCGGGAGACTTCTGGTTGATGGACCAGAAGACCGCTATCCTGTCCGAGCGATATATCGCGCTCCTGGCGGCAGCGTTTTGCGAGCAGCGGATTATTCGCATCAGGAAGTCAAATTGCCGACTGCATAATGAAGCGAACCATACCGCCGCGTTCTTCAGTTCGCTGCGAAACTCTGCGGCAGGAAGAGCGCCCTGCTGCGCTGAACTCCCATTGCTCGATGGGTTTTGGGACGCCGTTAAAAAAATACCCAACGCTTAGGCAGTGCTTCGTCCCGTCATGGGAAAAGAGCACTTCTGTCCTATTCCCTTCATTTTCAGTCGTCCGTAATGTCTCGTACCACTGCTCCTTTGTCGATAAGCAAAGAACTTAGGAGTAATATTTGATCAGCACTTAGACTGGACAGAGCACACAACGAGAGTCTGTAAGAAGGTATATGCATCACTTCATTCGCTGCAGAAATATAAAAAAGCATTTCCTTTACAGCTGAAAAAGAAGCTCGTTGAGTCATTAATACTTCCCAATCTAGATTATGGTGATGCTATTCTGCAAGGACTATCACACGAAAACTCGCGTAGGCTGGAGCTGGCGATGAATTCTTGTATCCGATACATTTGTAACTTACGTTTCTACGACCATGTCAGCTCAAATGTTTGTAAATCTTATGGGACTTAACTACGGGGTCATCAGTCCCTAAACTTACAAACTACTTATGAACTAGTTACAAACTAGGACGGCACAAATATCCATGCCCGAGGGGGGATTCGAACCCCCGACCGTAGTGGCCGTACAGACCGTGACTGAAGCGCCTCAGTCCCCTCGGCCCCCGCGGCCGGCACCATGTCAGTCCCGCATACCAGCAGTTATCTTGGCTACGTGCAGATAAGCGTCGAAGCTATCGTACACTATGTTTGCTGCATCGCTTTCTCAATCATTGCAAACCTTCATACTTATCCTCAACGATTATATCACTATCTGAACAGCACAGCAGAAACACACGCTCTTACCAAAATAAAACTCTCTACCTTCACATAACACTGCAATATTCTCTAAATCATTTTGTGTATCGGGAACACGTCTGTGGAACAATCTTCCTCAAAAGTTAAGAGAGATAAAATCAATTCAAAACTTTAAAAGACAACTTAGGGTTCATCATCTGTCACAATAGCCATCTTTTTCTCCACTTACCAGTCTGTAGCCCACTGTTGTCAATTCCTCCTCCCCCCATAAATGTTTCCCTTTCCTTTCGCCAGCAGAGATCTCCTTTCATATATGTCTCCACTTCCTCACATCCATTAGCACTGTCATTTTTCAATCTTCTCCTCTTTCACTAACCATTTTCTCTCTTCTGTTTATTTTAAACTTTATTCAAATGTGAATATCTCTTGTTATTATTAGTATTACTTTGATTTTTGTGTTATTATTATCATTATTATTATTAGTATTATCATATATTATTATTATTTAATATTATTAATGCAGTGTTTTTGTAATGAATTCCTTTGTTTATGTTGTTCCTGGTCAGATGTAAGAGAGGGCCCTATGGCCCTAATCTGGTCAGGTTAAATAACCAAATAAATAAAAATAAATAAATAAGAGGTAACAGAACTTAGGATTGTGTGGGTTGTTTGCCACCTTCTCTGATCTCATCGGAGCATCTACATCCATACTCCTGAAGCCATCTCACGACATGTTGCGGATCGCACTTCGTGCACCACTGTCAGCTCCTCCTCCTATTACAGTTGCACATTCCTCGTAGAAAAAAAGCGATTGCCTGTATGCCTCCATGTCGGTTCTAATCTAAAATTTTATCATTGTGACGTTTTCCCGAATGTTCTTTTTGAAACTGTAAAATAAATTGTCGTTGCAAAATTAGTCTATATCGTTGTCTGAGGCTGATTCATAATTGTCAGACAAAGCAACAACAGACTGATTTCCATTGGAGTTGCGATGCCAACTCCTCTGTGCTGTATTTAACAAGCAGTTGTCCAGGTCTTCTTTTCGTTCGATCACTAGCACCTGTGAACTCCGAGTAAGATCGACCAATCTCAGGTCATGTGGAAGATTCAGTAGTAGAGGCATTATTCAAAACATATGAAATTCATTTATTACACGTTTATTGAAACTGTAATATTAAAAAAACGCACATTCTGATAGTAATCGAAACTTTTAAAATCATCGATATTACAAATAGATTTACTAACCATAAAAGTTGTTGAAGAATTAAGCTATTTCTCATTTTGCTGAAAGAATCTTTCAATTCACCTAGAACGATGCTTTCTATCATATACATCTTGGCCTTTTCAGCCACTTTATGCTGCAAAACCGTAAGCTGCGTTTTCAAATCCGATTATGTAGATTTCCTTGCGAGTGCATACTAATTGCCGGCCGCGGTGGCCGCGAGGACTAAGGCGCTCCAGTCACGGTCTGCATGGCCACTACGGTCGGGGGTTCGAATCCCCCCTCGGGCATGGATATTTGTGCCGTCTTTAGTATAAGGTAGTTCGTAAGTAGTTTGTAAGTTTAGGGACTGATGACCCCGTAGTTAAGTCCCATAAGCTTAACAAACATTTGAACATTTGCATACTAATTGGTGGCCACCCGACTCTGGTAGGTAAATTAATGCCATACTAAACAGAAGCAGATTGAAATTATTAAAACACATGTAGTTTGACGAAATGTACACCTGATTCAGTATTGTCTTGTTTTGCCAACTCCATCATTTAATGAACACCGTGAAAGTAATATAAGCGGCGAGTGATATCCGACCACTGTCTGCTATTAACTCTCAAAGCCCTTACTGGATATTGAATACCCGTAGCGGACCTCTTGCACTCTCTGCAAAACCGTAAGCTGCGTTTTCAAATCCGATTATGTAGATTTCCTTGCGAGTGCATACTAATTGCCGGCCGCGGTGGCCGCGAGGACTAAGGCGCTCCAGTCACGGTCTGCACGGCCACTACGGTCGGGGGTTCGAATCCCCCCTCGGGCATGGATATTTGTGCCGTCTTTAGTATAAGGTAGTTCGTAAGTAGTTTGTAAGTTTAGGGACTGATGACTCCGTAGTTAAGTCCCATAAGCTTAACAAACATTTGAACATTTGCATACTAATTGGTGGCCACCCGACTCTGGTAGGTAAATTAATGCCATACTAAACAGAAGCAGATTGAAATTATTAAAACACATGTAGTTTGACGAAATGTACACCTGATTCAGTATTGTCTTGTTTTGCCAACTCCATCATTTAATGAACACCGTGAAAGTAATATAAGCGGCGAGTGATATCCGACCACTGTCTGCTATTAACTCTCAAAGCCCTTACTGGATATAGAATACCCGTAGCGGACCTCTTGCACTCCGCGCTAGGTGGCTCACCGCGCACGGTCTCAGTAAACACGGCAATACAATGAGAATCGCTAAATGTCGCAGACAATTCTTGTACAATTTGACGGAAGACATCCTACGCTACATATTACACTATCGTACATCGCAGTACGCATCATTTACGATAGATCTTCGTGTGAATGGTTGACATTATGAGGTTACGTTTTGAAGTGACTATTACCAAATACCGAGCATAAATTTTTAAGCACGTAACTTATAAACATATTCTATGTAACTTCCTTAACATCCTCCATCAAACACAATTGAAAATGATCACTTACAACAAAAATTATTCACACTTTAAGCACGGTATGCAATCCTAAGCGGTTCTGCGTAGCGTGTGTTACTCCGCCATCGGTAACTCTGAACTACTTTCTTCGGTAACGAAGATAGCTTCCCCTCTCTGTGACTTAATGAACAGTGCTGCCCTCTGTCTTCTAAACATGATTGTATGGGACTAAACCCATACTTACGATATTCATTTTTCGACTTTTGGCAAGCTTTTCGGACCTTTCAGAACACTGTGCGGCGGAGTGGCAGAGGGCATTGGGGCGTTATGCTTCGATGCGCGAGGCCGTTCCCCGTCGGGGGTTCAACCCCCCCCCCCCCCGGGTATGGGATGTTTGTGCTGTCTTTAGTATAAATTAGTTCATAGGTAGTTTGTGATGGAAAAGCTGGTAGAAGCCGACCTCGGGGAAGATCAGTTTGGGTTTAGGAGAAATGTAGGAACTCGGGAGGCAATACTTACTTTACGGTTTATCCCAGAAGATAGATTAAGAAAAGGCAAACCTACATTTCTAGCTTTTGTAGATTTTGAGAAGGCTTTTGACAATGTTGATTGGACTAAACTCTTTCAAGTTCTGAAGCAAGCAGGAGTAAAATATAGGGAGCGTAAGGTTATTTACAAATTGTACAAAAACCAGACAGCAGTTGTCAGAGTTGAAGGGCATGAAAGGGATGCAGTGGTTAGAAAGGGAGTAAGACAGGGTTGTAGTCTTTCTCCATTGTTATTCAACTTGTAAATTGAGCAAGCTATAAAGGAAAGCAAGGAGAAATTTGAAGAAGGAATTAAAGTTCAGGGGGAAGAATTAGAAACATTGCGTTTTGCCGACGACATAGTAATTCTGTCAGATACAGCAAAGGACCTGGAAGAACAATTGAACGGAATGGACAGTGTGCTGAAAGGTGCATATAAGATGAACATTAACAAGAGCAAAACAAGGATAATGGACTGCAGCCTAAGAAAATGAGGTGATTCTGAAGGAATTAGATTAGGTAATGAAACAATAAAGGAGGTAGATGATTGTTGTTACTTGGGCAGTAAAATAACAAATGATGGTCGCAGTACAGAGGATATAAAATGCAGAATGGCAATGGATAGAAAAGCGTTCTTGAAGGAGAGAAATTTGTGAACATCGAATATTGATTTAAGCCTAAGGAAGTCCTTTCTGAAGGCATTTGTGTAACGTGTTGCCTAGTATGGGAGTGAAACATGGACAATAAACATTGCCGAAAGGAAGAGGATAGAAGCTTTTGAAATGTGGTGCTACAGAAGAATGCTGAAGATTAGGTGGTTCAAATGTTTATATAGCTTATGGGACTTAACTACGAGGTCATCAGTCCCTGAACTTACAAACTACTTATGAACTAACTAATCCTAAGGACGGCACAAATATCCATGCCCGAGGGGGGGGGGGGGTTCGAACCCCCGAGCGTAGTTGTCGTGCATACTGTGACTGGAGCGCCTCAGTCCCCTCGGCCACTGCGGCCGGCGAAGATTAGGTGGATTGATCGCGTAACTAATGAGGAGGTACTGAACAGAATTTGGGGGGGGGGAGAAAAGCAATATCTGGCATACCTTGACTAAAAGAAGGTATCGATTGGTAGGGCATATTCTTAGACATCAAGAAATTGCGAATTTAGCGTTGGAGGGAAGTGTTTGGGGTAAAAACCGCAGAAGAAGACCAAGAGATGGATACAGTAAGCAGATTCAGACAGATGTAGGTGGCCGTTCTCACGTGGAGTTGAAGAGGCTTGCTCAGGATAGGGTATTGTGGACAGCTGCATCAAACCAGTCTCCGGACTGAAGACCAAAACAACAACAAGTAGTTTGTAAGTTTGTAACCCCGCAGCCCCCCAAACTCAACAAACATTTGAATATTTGAACATGTGAACCTGTTGTTTATAAGAAAGCAATCTTCTCCTTGCTGTTTCTGTGGTACGGCATTACGTGCAAGTTTCCCGGCAGCAGTGTGTGTTGCGGTCCTCGTGGCTTTGGCTGTCGCGCTTCTCCGTCGCGTCGTCCGCTGACGCGGCGGTCTAATCCAGAGTAATAAAGAGAGGAGCGTGCTCTGCGAATGCAATAGCGGCCGTGGGCACTTTTCATCGCGGCTCAGGCCGGCAGAGTTCTGCTTTAGGGCGCATCCGTGTGTATTCGGTACAGCCGCAGCCGCAGCCGTCCGCTCCGGCCCACTCGTAATCGCTCTGAATAGCCCGACGTGCAAGTCCGGTTTTCATCTGCTGTCGTTATGACAGACCGTAGATGGAGGCGAAATGACGGATTCCTGTATTATTGCGCTTTATCCGCAGGCTGTTACTCTTCTCTCTGTAGAGGAAAACTGTTATTTGGGCCGTTAGGTGTTCAGTAAACGCCAACAAAAGACATAACTATCTCTGATACTTCCGCGAAACGATGCTGTTCATGCACGATTACTTCGACAGGTTCCAGGCCACGGCATCTAATGAATTACACTGGTTTTCCTCAAATTTTGTAACAGAGAAGATGTAGAACCAAGATCATAATACTAATAAATGAAAACGAAAATTGAAGTACCGATTTTAATACCAATTACGCAAGAACGCCAACGAAACATATAATGCAAAAAGTGGTTTGTTGCAGACGTACATAAACAAACAAAATAATTTGTGCATGTAGTCGATAACAGTTATAAAATTATTGCCTTCTCTACCGTGCATTGAAATCTCCAATACCAATAACTCAACATAGAAAAGTAATTGTTCTAACTTTTATCTGCGTACCCATCAGGTACTATGGTAGTAATGACACATAAAAGTAACAACGTTTCGTAAATTCGTATTCTTGGGACTTTCATGTTTACATAGGTCTTTTACGTGCAAGCGTAGTCTTTCGCGGACGTTGTCACTGTCAATAAAATCCTTGACACAGATCCTGATGACGGCCGCCTGCAACAGTAGCCGAAACGTCGGTAGATTTCATAAAAATGACGTCGCGGTCTCATACCCGAAAGGATTTTATTGAAATGTCTTTTACGGTAACACACATTCCAGGCACCTACAATACTAGAACTACTAGGTCGATTACGTTGTTATCACTGGAAATCAAAACATCGTAGTAACAAATTTTGTAAATAACGTTGTTTATTGGCTTCGCTATTTCGTTTACGTTTCTGTGAGCATAATTTTCTGGTCAATGGCCACCGTTTGAAGTAAGTTCCTAATTTCTTATTTCTTAATCATGAATAACTATGACGATCGAAAGAGCAAATAGAGACAGGAAGGCGTGGGAGATAGAAGGCAGAGAAAGGAACTCTGTGCGAAAATCATATTTAACCTTGAATAGTGTAGGAAACAACAGTTTCCAGTTCTACTGGCAAATTCCAGCAACTGAAGGACGCACCAGTTTGTAGTAATGAATCCACACCGTGTACAGAGAAATTCTGAGCGTCACTATCGAACTGGGTCATATCGCCTAATTTAAGAAAGAGCAATATATCACAATCGTAAAATCTTGTTTCCAATTGTGTTGGAATCTTATATAACAACTCGAAATACACCTATCTGTATTTTGTCACAAATGTTGCTGATGTATCCATTCAAAATTTCTACTCAACGTATGGGTGTTTCGCAGAATTTAAAAAGTATATCACTTCAGCTCGTACGTTTTACACGTAAGCTATACATTTTGAGATAGCATTGGTAATTTTGCTCTAATCCTCTACAATCCGTCCTAAAATTGTTATGGCGATAGCAACGCTGGCGACAAATGCCCATGAGTGGCGTGTAGTAATGCCTCTTCTAACTCCACAGTTTCAGTACGGGCATAGGTTATGCTTTCTTGTAGACCCCGTAGCATCTTTTCAATCAACAGCTGTCTATCAACCTTTCCCACATGTTCCTTAACGTTACTACGTTCAAATCGCGGTTTGTTGCATTCGCCGATAGTTGCACGTGCAATAACAACGTGGCAGCTAGAGTTTGGAGTTGCTTAGTATTATTTCAGACGTCATACTCGAGGCTAGTCAACCTTGTCGTATGCTAGACTAATGTCTCCTGGTTGCCTCTCACGTCGCTCTGTAAATGCTGCAACGCCTCATTAATGTTTTTAAGATCCTCAGAATCCGCTGTTCCGAACACTGTTTTCAAAATTCATCCTCCTGCATACAACCATACCCTCTTCTGACGTACTCGTGTAATCACTGTACATGTTTGTCGAAACTGAGCCTAAGAAACCCATTATCAGCTCCCTGACTTTGCGCGCGGTTTAAGAGCGTAGTAATGCATTGGCGTTGTTACAGAATGATTTCATTCTCTTTAACCACTTTCTCTCTGCATTTCTTTTTTGATGGAGCCTTCCCGGCTATCGACAAAGGAGGTACAAACTCAATATTCCCCTTGAAAGTTCTAACTCTGCTGAGATGCACAACTACTGTACGGGTTGGTAGCTGTAACATGACAGCTACGGGTGATGTCACCCCAATGACTTGATATGGGCCATCATACCTAGAAATAGATTTCTTCGTCTTCCCTTTCGGTACACAAGGATTTGATAACACTGTCCATTGTCCCACATGAAATTTCGGTAATATATAATATATAGAAAAACATAATATTCAACAACATAGTGAAACAGAAAGGATACAAAGTAACGTACTGGTTCAGATATGTGAATGACATAATTTGCCTCATAGATGAAACACAAAGCAGAATAGAAAAATTACACAGTGACATCAACACAGTACACCCCAAAATACATTTCTCAATGGAATCTGAAGAAAACAAGAAGCTAAATTTCTGAGACCACACAATAACAAGACCCAAAAACCAACATGAATTTTCCATCTACAGAAAGCCCACAGCCACAAGTACTGTGATCCATAACTCCCCCAATCATCCAATAACCCACAAATAGGCCAGTTTCACACACATGCTCCACAGGCTAAACAACACACCCCTGAAACCCCAGAAATACACACAGCAACTAAACATAATTAAACAAATTGCTGCTGAAAATGAATACAAAACATACAGCATAGACAAGCTGAACAACAAGATAAAAAAAGAAAGACAATACCAGTGGCTATCCACTTAAATGCACACAGGAGAACAAAACACAAGGGCAGAACACAGTAAACACAACACTACAAGGGAAAAAAAAACAAATGGTACACACTAACATACAATAACAAAATAGTACACAAAATTGCAAATATATTAAAGAAGCAAAGGATACCAATCGCCTTCAAAACAAGCAACACAGAACAACAAAGACTAAAACCACAAAAAAGAACTCCAGACATATACAGTAATGCAGGAATATACAACATCACTTGTAACTCCTGTCAGTGACATTCTTTGGACAAACATGCAGGAATTTCAGAACACGTTACACTGAACACATAAGAGCTCTGAAGAGCGAAAGCACACACTCAACTTTTTCAGAACATTTGGTAACAGAAAACCACCATCCCACAACTATCGAAACTGACTTAGAAATAATGAAAAACAGCAATAGCCAAATCCGAAAACTCACGATAGAAGAAAATTATCACATCCAAAAAACAAGAAAGTAATGAACGAATACGTAACTTTGCAACAATGGAATCTTCAATGACCTAGATGAACTAACACAGGATATCAATAAAACTCTCTCTCTCTCTCTCTCTCTCTCTCTCTCTCTCTCTCTCTCTCTCTCTCTCTCTCTCTCTCCCACAACACGAAGTATCGAAACTATCAAAACTCGCGCCACAGATACAGGAAGAATCTCGCAATATACGACACATCTCGCAAGTCGCGTCACACGCGAGAATACCGCAAATTTCAAAAACTGCCAGAGGCGGAATATGTTTCCTTGTGAGTACGTTATATCAAGCCCAGAGGACCGACCAACGAACGTGAGTACGATTTCATGTTGACACAGCCTAATATCGATACCATCACAAACCGCAGTAGTAGATAAAAATAAAAACAAAAATGAGATTTAAACAGGCTAAAATAAACTTTTCATTATAGTAACTTTTAACAATAACAGCTGCTCATACTGTTGCAGATGACATGCTGTGGGTCTACACCATATAAAAGGCAAAAAGTGCTGTGGAAGTGCAAAATAGCCTAATGATGAAAGATTAAACACAAAAACCCACTGAGGATGGCGGGTTCTCCGCCGAAACTAGTTTGGGTATAAAAATAACAAGTGTTCTGCATTAAGGCGGATCCATAAACCCACAACCGCCTTTTTGCTGCTTCATGCGGAAATAGAAGGGTGATCTCATTCTTTCACCAAATACCACCTCGTACGGAGAGAAGCCAGTACTTTCGTGCACTCTGGTGTTGTATGCGCAAGTGCAGAGGTTGAGAAGCGTATCTCAATTGTTGTGAATTAACATAATAGCTCAACATTTTAGCTATTGTTCTATGTACCCTCTCTGTTTTGCCGTTCGACTGCGGATGATATGCGCTACTGAGTAATTTTTTAATGTGCAACAACGGTCACAATTGTTTGAATAATTCTGATATAAATGTTGCACCCTGATCCGAAATTATAGTGTCTGGAACGCCAAATTTCAATATCCAGTAACCCCTGAGCCACGGTCGTTGCTTGCTGATCAGGTATTGCAACCATGGCTACGAAACGAGAAAAATGGTCAGTTATGGTAAGTATATATCGATTAACTGCAGGGGTTTGAATTAGGTATCCGAAAATGTCAAGTCCTTACATAGCCTTAGGTCTATCTGCCTCTGGAAGTCTCTGCAACTCTATTCGTTGGCGGCTGTTACGCCCTCTGTGCACAAAGGGATACAATTTTTTACATATTGATCTACGTGCTGTTTCCGCGTTTTCCACCAATAGTTCTGTGCTAATCTCCTCATCTTGGAGGACCTGTCAGGATAGCTCATGTGCTTCATTTGCGACAGAGTCTGCGTGGTCGCTTCATTGGGTCTTTAACTTTGGCAATCAGAGCCAGTTTAAGAACTTTGGATTGTTACTGGACAGTGTATGTGAGTCTACACGAGAAATTACGACTGTTGAAATGTTATTCTTAGAACAATTAATTAAACTATTATTTCGTGTTGACTGATCGTGAAATGGACTTCCAGTATGTGCATGGTCAACGATTACTTAGTTGGGGATTTTGCTACTATTCTTATAGCTTAGTTAACGCAACTGTTCTGAATATGAGAATAGTTTTATTTCTAATCTATTTCTTTTATTTGTGTAGGACCACTATCAATAGATCAATTCATGTGTTTGAATAAACATTATTCCACTGCGTTATCTGGCGTTCCCTACATCATCTACGAACGTTAGAATGAAACCTCTTTTATTAATTAAAATTTTACCTTTATTTTAAATTTCGTTATTATTTCGCAAATGTTTGCTCATGCACAGAGTGTTTGACTGTAGAATCACAGGTACAAGGTATTATTTGCGGTTGTTGTAGCCATAGCCACTGAGCATGAAAGCAGACGTGTACGGTTCGACCCTGACACTACATCAAACTACAGTCCTTTAGCAGAGACGTACATATCCCAATACGAGTATATTGTATGTGGGGAATACAGCATAGCTTGATCAACACAGGAAGATCTCGTAAAGTCGCAAACGAAGCCACCAAATTATTTTATAAATGAGCCTCTCCAAGAGTTTATCAATTCAAGAGGGAAATTGGTGTGATACTTTCAGGTTTCTCAGCTAGTTTGCCGGTTTCAAAATTGCCACTTTTTGAGATGTCTTTAGCTCGTTGTGTAGTAATCCATTATCAAGGATGTCGGAGAAGAACACGACGAGCCACTTTTTTTCACCATTATCAACGCTTTTCAGAAATTCTGGGTGTATATTATGTATACCATGTTTACCATGTTGAGATTGTGTCATAGTCTTCTCCAATCATTGTAAACGGTGAGAGAAATGGGATTCATTTGAGCACTGACTTTTTAGAGAGGTGAGTTCTCGTTTTATTTTAGTAGTTCTTTTTAAAAGGATGACCTAGATGATTCAACGATATAGTTAGCGATATGGTTAGCTGAATACCGGGCATCTGATGTAACGCAGGAGGCTCCTCAGTGGAAGGTGCGAGATCCAGCAGCTCACAAAATCGGCAGTTGCTGAACATTGCTTAGAAATCATCCACAAGATGAAATACAGAGATTTTGCCGAACACTCCCTGCTATTGGAACTGTGTGTACAAGGACGCCATCGAAATCCAACTACGGTACGTGAGAAACTTACCATTAATGACACAGCTGCCAAATGCGTCAAGCGTTGAATCGGTCACTTAAGTCTCTCCAAATCCAGAAGAGATGGAACACAGATGACGACGTAGATTATTTATGATAAATTTCATTTGTTAGTAAACAGGGTGATTAAACTTTCAAAACTGGTCAGAATAACGTCAATTGCAACGGAGTATTGTCGAAAAAGGGGAAAACGTATGGCAGAAGAAGAATAAATAGTGTGAAAATTGATCAATAGATGGCGCTGTATGTGTCAATATATCTGTCATGCGCACGGCCCGTTTTAGTTAGTATAAACTAGCCGGCTACACGGCTTTTCCTCATTTCGCTCCTTACCCTGAAGTTCACGTATCTATAGCGAAGGCAAAAACCTTTCCACAGCTTTCCTGATCTTGTAGGCTAAGCCCTTTTGGGTTAAAACTACATTCGATATAATCCTTGGCATGTACCAAGGACCAAAGGATGCGGGGGCGTGTTTTCTCATTTCGCGTCTGAGACGTTCGCCATGACTGTCTTAATGCAAGGTCGCGCTCCGCTTTTAAAGGTGTTTTACCAGAGTGATGACTGTGCACAAGTCGTTCTGCAGAAGTTCCGGACACTGAAGAGCTTGAAAAAAAAAAGGCGTTGGTTCAATGATCGCAATGGTTTGGAGAAAATGATTTTGAAATTCGAAAAGACGGGCTCTTGTGTTGTGGGACCTGGTAGGGGGAAGAAATGAATTGATTTAACGTCAGTGGAACAAGTGATCACAGCAATGTAGGAGGAGTCGAGTAGTGGTTGCAAACGTGTAGTGCAAGGAGAATTGCCCGAACATTGTACAAACCTGTGAGCACGATGCGTAAAATGCTGTTAAACATCCTTCTTTGCTATGCATTCATTATTACCCATGTGCACCAGTTGCTTCCTGTTGACCTGTCAGCAAGAGAGACTTTTGCTTTAGAATTTCTCGCTCACTTAGAAGTGGACGATGAATGGCCGCGGGAGATTTTGTGCCTAGACGAATCCCACTACCGTCTGACAGGATATGTCAATACATAGAATTATCGAGTATGGGCTACATATAATCCACAAGCAAATCAAGCAACACCGCTTCATTCTGAAGTCTTGGAAAAGGCGGGTGTGGCAAAATTTCATAACTTTGTTCGTTTAATTTTGAAGTGGCGATAGCACATGTGTGCAGGCGCGCATTGTCTTAATCCAGTGCCGAGTCTTGGCACACACCTTGCAGATTTTTTTTTCATTTCTAATTCTTTAATTAAAAAGTGATATACCCTTTCAGATGACATCTTGCAAGTGAGAGCAAATTCATACACATTCTATCGGCGATCTCCATTTTGTGCACTTTTGCAATGGTTTTTGGAGCATTGACACACACCTTTGCCGACCACTTGGAGGATCATTATGTAAGCAATCCCGACGGAATTGAAATTATTTTGTCCACTTGACAACAGTTGAATATAAAGAAGCAGAGTCCCTTTGTGTATTCTGGAAATCGAAATAATGTCCTTTGCTTTCATCTTTCATATCTTTCCTCACAAAGTACTTAATCACTACTCGAATCGCTGACGTGGCACATGTTTACAAGCAAGACTCGAACGGATATCACGTGAACTACTCGTTGCGCTAGCACTGAAGTAATGGTGATTCCAATAACTTTTCAAATCACCTTCGCATTTTGTAAACTACATCACTAATTTACATCGGCTTTTCACAGATAACTTGAGCGTATCGGGCTGTTAGTTCAGGCTTAGTTTCATCAAATTCAGATCACAGAAAGTAAAGATATCAAAATGTAAAAAATTGTCTGAAAGCAATCTTATGTATCTATCAGTACAGTATAATCTCAAAAGTACTAAACGAGCTTTCACGGGGCTTCACAGGTAAAGTGAGAATAGCTTGGGACAACATAGATGTTTTATTTAATGAAAATTGGATCAGGGGTAGAAAAGATATCGTATTTTTACATTTTAGGTGTATGTAATATTATTTCTAAGGACAAGCGAGTTTTCTTTGTAATTTCGTTGCCTACTCACTACATTTTGAATCGTTTCTGTTTACGAATAACCGTGCCTAAAAAAACGCTCGAATCTTTCACAATACGCAAGAATGGCTACAAAGCTCAGGATTGTGCAGTCTCTTGGCTAGGACAACTGAGTTTATTCTGGAACCTTTAAGCGCAGTGGAATGCAGAGGGCCTTCTTTAACAATCTTTTACAATGCACGATATAGCTAGTCAAAGAGAAAGTTTCAGTAGTTAAGAATGAAATCATGAATTAAAAGCAACAGTCGCAGATCAGTGCAGTACATTTATCATATTTTGATGTAAGCTTGCGTTTTCTTGGAAAGAATTAGACTGAAGTTCCAAACAGCGATTTCTGTGAAGTGATGATATTTACTGACATTATAAAACGAGCGGAACTGATGGGTGCTTTCAGTGTATCTGCTTTGTGGTTTTAGGTTTCAGTATGCAGTAGTCCGAATTGATTGCAGGCTCAGCTCATTAATGAAACTCGACCTGATGCCGGATCCAGTAATTCCATTAATACGCCATCTTTTATTCATGAATAGTTTTGTGACTAAATGCTGTATCAGTTGACACAAATTACATTTCTGGACGCAGTAAACGTTATCGAGTACGTATTAATGCGGCCCTTACTAATTGGTTCAATGTTTTCTCTTCCTTCTTTCAGTACTGAATAGCATCCGTGAAAACACAATGCAGAAAGACCCAAAAATGGCGTTTTTTTTTTATTTCTGGAAGATTAAACTTTTAAAATATCCACAAAGGGGGTTTCTTTAATTGCTGGTAGAGTGAAAGCAAGGGGAAACTACAGTCGTTACTTTTCCAGAGGCCATGCAGCTCCACTGTATGAAAATATGATAATGGCATGCTCTCGAGTAAAATATTCCGGAGGTAAAATAGTCCCCCATTCGGATCTCCGGGCGGGGACTACTCAGGAGGATGTAATCATCGGGAAAGACAATACTGGCATTCTACGGATCGGAGTGTGGGATGTTAGATACCTTAATTGGGTAGGGAAGTTAGAAAATTTAAAAAGGGAAATGGATATGCTGAAGTTAGATATAGTGGGGATTAGTGAAGTTCGGTGGAAAGACGAACAGGATTTCTGGTCAGGTGAGTACAGGATTATAAATACTAAATCAGTTGGGGGTATTACAGAAGTAGGTCTGATAATGAATAAGAAAATAGGATAGCGGGTAAACTACTATGAGCAGTGCAGTGATCGCCTAATCGTAGTCAAGATAGATACGAAGCCAACACCGTCCACAGTAGTACAGGTTTATATGCCAACTAGCTCTGCCGATGATGACGAGATCGACGAAATGTATGAGGAGTTAAATGAAATTATTAAGACAATTAAGGGAGAGGAAACCTTAATTGTGATTGGGTTCTGGAATTCGGTAGTAGGAAAAGGAAGGAAAAATAGTAGGTGCATATGGACTAGGCAAAAGCAATGAAAGAGGAGATCGCCTGGTAGAATTTTACAGGGAACATAATTTAATCGTAACAAACACTTGGTTAAGAATCATGAGAGAAGGTAGTGTACGTGGAAGAGACCGCGAGACACTGGAAGGTACCAGATTGATTTTATAATGGTAAGACATAGATTTCGATACCAGGTTTTAAACTGTAAGACGTAACCAGGATCAGATATAAATTCAAATGTTCAAATAGCTTATGGGACTTAAGTACGGGGTCATCAGTCCCTAAACTTACAAACTACTTATGAACTACTTACGAACTAGGACGGCACAAATATCCATGCCCGAGGGGGGATTCGAACCTCCGACCGTAGAGGCCGTGCTGACCGTGATTGGAGCGCCTCAGTCACTTCGGCCACCGCGGCCGGCGATCAGATATAGACTCCGACCATAAGATGTTGGTCATGAACTGTAGGCTGAAACTGAAAAAAATGCAAAAAGGTGGAAAAATAAGGAAATGAGTCATGGATGAATTGAAGGAGCCTGAAGTTGTTGAGAATTTGAGAGGAGCTTTGGGCAACAATTGACAGAAACGTGGGAAAATAAAACAGTAGAAGAAGAATGGGTAGCATTGCGAGATGAAATAGTGAAGGCAGCAGCGGACAAAGTAGGTAGAGAGGCGAGGCCTAAAAAACAATCCTTCGATATCGCAGGAAATACTAAATTTAATTTATGAAAGGAGAAAATATAAAAATGCAGTAAATGAAACAGGCATACTGGAGTACAGACGACTAAGAAATGAGATTGACAGGAACTGCAAAATAGCTAAGCAGGAGTGGGCAGAAGGCAAGTCTGTAGAAGAATGTATAAATAGGGGAAAAATAGATACAGCCTACAGGAAAATAAAAGAAACATTTGGAGATAAGAAAAACAGTTCTATGAATATAAAGAACTTAGATGGAAAACCGGTTCTCAGCAAAGAAGGGAAGGCTGAAAGGTGGAAAGAGTATATAGAGGCGCTCTACAAAGGAAATGAACTTAGAGACACTATCGTAGGAAAGGAAGAGTATGTATATAAAGATGAAATAGGAGATACTATACTGAGAGAAAAATTTGACAGATCACTGAAAGATCTAAGTGGAAACAAGGCCGCTGGAGTAGATGTTATTCCCTCAGAACTACTGAAGTCTCTAGGAGAGCCAGCCAAGACAAAACTATTTCACCTGGTGCGTAACATGTACGAGATAGGTGACATACCCTCGGACTGTAAGAAAATTGTAATATTCCCCTTTGCAAAGAAAGCAGGTGCAGACAAGTGTGAAAATTACAGGACCATCAGTTTAATATAAGTCATGGTTGCAAAATTTTAACACTAATTATTTACAGAAGGGTGGAAAATCTGATAGAAGCCGACCTTGGGGAAGATCAGTTTGGATTCAGGAGAAATGTCGGAAACGGGAGGCAATCCTCACTTTACGGCTTCTCTTAGATGATAGATTAGCTTCTGTAGATTTGGAAAAAGCTTTTGACAATGTTGATTGGAATACACTGTCAAATTCTGAAATCAGCAGGAGTAATATATAGGGTAAGGAAGGTTATTTACAACTTGTACAAAAACCAGACAGCAGTTATCAGTGTTGAAGGGCATGAAAGGTATGCAGAGGTTGGGAATGGTGTAAGACAGGTTTGTAGCCTTTCCCTAATGTTATTCAATTTGTACATTGACCAAGCTATAAAGGAAGGAAAGGAGAAATTTGGAGAAGGATTTAAAGTTCAGGGTGAAGAAATAAAATGCTTGTGTTTTGTTGATAACATTGTAATTCTGTCAGACAGCAAAGGACCTGGAGGACCAATTGAACGGAATGCACAGTGTGTTGAAAGGTGCGTGTAAGATGAACATTAACAAGAACAAAACTAGGGTAATGGAGAGCAGCCTAAGAAAATCAGGCGTTGCTGAAGGAATTAGATTACGTAACGAAACAATAATGGTGGTAGATGACTTTTGTTACTTGGGCAGTAAAATAACAAAGGATGGTCGCAGTACAGAGGATACAAAATGCAGAATGGCAATGGGAAGAAAAGTGTTTTTGAAAAAGAGAAATTTTTAACATTGAATATTAATTTAAGCATAAGGAAGTCCTTTCTGAAGGCATTTGTGTGGAGTGTTGCCCTGTATGGGAGTGAAACATGCACGATAAGCAGTGCGGACAGGAAGAGGATAGAAGCCTTTGAAATGTGGTGTTACAGAAAAATGCTGAAGATTAGATAGGTGGATCGCGTAACTAATGAGGAGGTACTGAACAGAATTAGGGAGAAAAGGAATTTCTGGCATACCTTGACTAAAAGAAGAGATCGATTGGTAGGATACATTCTTAGACATCAAGGAATTTTGAATTTAACGTTGGAGGGAAGTGTGTGGGGTAAAAATCGCAGAGGGAGACCAAGAGATGAATATAGTAAGCTAACTCAAATGGATGTAGGTTCCCGTTCTTATGAGGAGATGAAGAGGCTTGCTCAGGATAGAGTAGGGTGGGGAGCTGCATCAAACCAGTCTCCGGACTGAAGACCACGACAACAGATTAAACTTTTAAAATAAGTCATTTCTATATAATTCGTAAGCCGAAAACGACTAATGTTACCATAAGTACGCGTTATGCTCCCGTAATTAAAACGATCGATTTGGTTTTCGGAGTCAAAGGCATAGTCATAAACCCTTGCCGACTACATGACACTAATCTTTACGCCTCGTCTGGGCCCGTCAACACTGACATAGGACTGTGGGTGACTGGAAACATGTTGACTTATCATACGAGTCTCGTTTCCCATTGTATCGAGTGGATGGACGTGTACGGGTACGGTGGCAACCCCATGAATCCCTGAACCCTGTATGCCAGCAGGGCACTGTTCGAGCTGGTGCAGGGGTGATACCTTGTAACGCGCCCGGGGAAACAATTAAATATCTAGTTGATGATTGTTTTGCTAATAAAAACTTGCTGCTAACATTTGATTGGGGGTAAGTAGGTTCGCCTTGACCGTGTGCCAGCCCAGCCAAAGTCTTCCCCTAAGCCGATAACGTTCCCACATAAACAATAATGCACCCTCCTGTAATGAAGTCAATGAACATAATACAGTAATCAAGTAATCCAGTAATCAAGTTAATTATCACAGTTTAGAGTTAACAACACATCTATTCACCAAAACACACAAAAATATGGTTCCATCGTTTTGACAATACTAACGACGCTTACGATGAGAAGTCCATCCAATAACATTATGTTGAAATTACACAAATAACTGTTCCGATCTTGAGTGCTCATTAGTGTCTCCAATTAATGTAAGCAATCCACAATCAACATATTCCAAACAGTGGAGATAATTGCAGGTCATAAAGTCCCATTTCAATAACGGTGTCATAGCCCATGTGCAGTTTCCACCATCAGATCACGACGCGTTTGTCTGATCAGTAAGATTCGTAAACGACGAAAGTAACCGGTATCGATGACATACGTCCGGATTAATTATGCAGTTCAAAAATTCGTAGCTCAATACAATCGAAACCGTTGCCGGGCGGTTAAAATAATTGAACTCGAGACGACACACGTTACGGGTATAAATATACTTCTTCGAATAACACTGTTCACAATACTCGATGATCTCTTAAAACAAATTAGAATGATACTCATACAACTGATTAACATTTACTGGCACGGCTGCGCCGCTATTACACATTCCAAAACATGAGTCCGGAAGCTCGCAAGGACGGAGCGCGATGACTCACGTCGACAAACACATACAACTCGCAAGTATCAGAGTCGATAATCGACTCGCCCAGCTGGTCAAAGATATAGCGCCAGCTTACAACCTCTAGACACAACTCTGACAGATGACACGTACGAATGCCTCCTCTCTAATCACCTACAACTACTGTGCATTACAATGGACTTGGGAAGTTCTAGCAGGAAAATGTGACACACAAGTCCATAATTACTCGAGAGTGGTTCCAGGAACACTCATCTAAACACCTCCACTAGCCACCAGTCTCCCCTGAAATTACATAGTTGAGCGTATCTTGGATGCCTTTCAACATGCTGTTCAGAAGAGATCTCCATACCATCGTCCTCTTACGGATTTGCCGAGGGGACTGAGGCGCTCCAATCACGGTCTGCACGGCCACTACGGTCTGGGGTTCGAATCCCCCCTCGAGCATGGATATTTGTGCCGTCCTAGTTCGTAAGTAGTTCATATGTAGTTTGTAAGTTTAGGGACTGATGACCCTGTAGTGAAGTCACATAAACTATACAAATATTTGAACATTTCTTACGGATTTATGGACAGCCCTGCAAGATGCATGGTGTCAGCTTCCTCCAGCAGTACTTCAGACGTATGTCCAGTCCACGCCACGTCGTGGTGCGGCACTTCTTCGTGCTCTCGTGGGCCCTCGACGATATTCAGCAGGTGTACCAGTTTGTTTCCTTATCTACTGCATATGCTGTATAAAATTTCCAACCTATTCTAAAAGAAAAGAAGTCAAAATCAGATTTTCCGACAAATAAAACTTATTCAGTCTTACATACACTTCCACACATAAATATCTCCCAAAATTACCAAGAATAAAACTTTATTCCAATTACTGACCCAAATTTATGTTGACCAATTTAGTTCGAAAGCTGCTTCCTATCTCAACACCTCGTTTCGGATACTTGGTCTTAACTTGATCCTTGTTCAATGTACATATTAATTGCGAAATCCTAGGAGTAGAGTAATTAGTGTGTCTTTAAATAAAGTCTCTCTACAGCTGCAGTGGAGTGTACTTTTAATGTGGAGCTTTTGGCTCAGGATCTACATACAAACTTTACTGTGCTCGTTCTCGAATTTATTATGCAATCTAGCTATTTGTAAAATAATAGTGAAATGAATAAATTTTACAAAAAAACATAAATTGATTTAGACGCAGAACTAGACGGTTCAGTTGGCCGTCACTACCCGTTCACAACACTTCTTGGAAGATTTATAAAAGCCACGCGGGAGAAGCCGGAAGGTCTGGAGCGCCACGTCACGGATCGCGCGGCCTCCCGCCTCGGAGTTTCGAATCCTCCCTGTGGCATAGATGTGTGTGTTGTCCTTACTTTAGTTTAACTTAGTTTAAGTAGTTTGTAAGTCTAGGAACTGATGACCAACGTAGTTTGGTCCCATAAGAATTACTAACATTTGAAAATTTGATTTATAAAAAACGGTGACAGTGTACTTCCGAAATCGAATGGGTTAGTCACGGTGTCAGACAACCTTCGTTGAAAGAACTTAGCGTTTCATTTATGGATATGTATCCCAAATAACAACTCACAAGAGCAATTCGATACCCGAAAATATTCAAGCGACTGATATAAATCAGGGGTTTTTGTAAAAATTCATGGAATCGTGGTGGTATAAATATAGTTCTGGACCGGACCGATGCTGCGCTCCCTGTCTGCTTCGGGAACCACGCACATAACATCTCTCTACAGCTGCAGTGGAGTGTACTTTTAATGTGGAGCTTTTGGCTCAGGATCTACATACAAACTTTACTGTGCTCGTTCTCGAATTTATTATGCAATCTAGCTATTTGTAAAATAATAGTGAAATGAATAAATTTTACAAAAAAACATAAATTGATTTAGACGCAGAACTAGACGGTTCAGTTGGCCGTCACTACCCGTTCACAACACTTCTTGGAAGATTTATAAAAGCCACGCGGGAGAAGCCGGAAGGTCTGGAGCGCCACGTCACGGATCGCGCGGCCTCCCGCCTCGGAGGTTCGAATCCTCCCTGTGGCATAGATGTGTGTGTTGTCCTTACTTTAGTTTAACTTAGTTTAAGTAGTTTGTAAGTCTAGGAACTGATGACCAACGTAGTTTGGTCCCATACGAATTACTAACATTTGAAAATTTGATTTATAAAAAACGGTGACAGTTTACTTCCGAAATCTAATGGGTTAGTCACGGTGTCAGACAACCTTCGTTGAAAGAACTTAACGTTTCATTTATGGATATGTATCCCAAATAACAACTCACAAGAGCAATTCGATACCCGAAAATATTCAAGCGACTGATATAAATCAGGGATTTTTGTAAAAATTCATGGAATCGTGGTGATATAAATATAGTTCTGGACCGGACCGATGCTGCGCTCCCTGTCTGCTTCGGGAACCACGCACATAACATCGCTCTCGGAATGGGTACTTTGGTTATGCTGCTTCGAAACTTAAGCCCTCTGAAGCTATATAATGGGAATCGCCTTAATGTGGTGGTGGAGCTGGTGAAATAGTGTTCATACCAAGCGCAGCCCTCACTCCCAAAAGGTCACTTTGTTGTTCAAACGGTAGCATGCATCGCCGTGACCGCAAACTAGAACTCACGCTTCGAACCGATGGTGTCCACTTCAGGACGAACTGTGTTTCACACGGACAACCCCCCGTGACTGGCTCGCGGTTTAGTAGCTAAGACAATTTGTTTATAAGGTTCCTGTGGCTAAATTATCAAATGTTAGAGAATTCTTTTCATTTTCTAATTTTTACACACACATACATCAAAATATATCTACATAATTACTCTTGAAATAATATTTAATTGCATGGCAGAGGATTCATCGAACCGCTTCATGATATTTTTCTACCGACCCATTACCTAATAGAGAGCGGGAAAGAAAAGTACGCTTAAATCATTCAGTTTTCGATCTGATTTCTCTTATTTTATTATGACTATCATGTCCTCCCGTGGAGGTGGATGCTAACAAAATATGTTCCGGATTTCACACTTCGAATCTCATGACTTATGCTTACATATATATCGCTTAAAAAAAAAAAAAAAAAAAAAAAAAAAAAAAAAAAAAAAAAAAAAAAAAAAAAAAAAAAAAAAAAAAAAAAATTCACATAGTGTAAATAGCGGGCAAAAGCTAGTGCTTCGTAATAAAGAAATTGCTCATATCGTATTAATGCAGTATGCTATAAACTACTATTGCCGTTTTTGTAAATACACATTTAAATGATATTAACATAGTTTAATGAATTAAAACGTTACAACTCATTTATTGTAAATGCAATACTAGATGAGGAAAAATAGTTTTAACATTTAGATTGTTGATGCTATACAGTTTTCAACCTCAGTTTATCAGTATGTATAAATGAACCATTATTGTGCTTATGTACTGTACTCAGAGTTTGGTTATGTAAACCGTGCTTTGGATGTGTAGTTTTTCCAGTAGAATGCTGTATTATAACTTATTACACACAGTGTTACCTCTCTATCACGTTTATAAATTACTTTCTTTGCACAAGCAAGGAGATATTTTACTCTGAACACAGAACAGTGATCTCTACACAGGTACAACCAAGGTTATAATAAATGGAGGTGGCATTATCTATGCTGAGAACATGCATTGGTTGAAGCCAAGGAGGCATACTTTTGAGCCGAAAACGAAGAATTGTCGCTTAAACCCCTGTGTGAATATTGCCCTCTTAAAGCCACTAAAATGACAGTCACATCGGAGTATTTACTTAGATTTGACGTATATTTCAACGAATAGGACTGCTACACACACACACACACACACACACACACACACACTACTACAAATGTTTTGGGCACAATCAAATGCCGGGGCGCGAAATTTGCTGGCTTAACTTTTTTTATGGTTAAAGCATCTCAAGAGATTCTAACCTCCTTGGGTACAACTTGGATGTATAACTCTGGTCTTTGAGAATAGAACTACTTCGCGCCTGCTCATTCATACATTTCGCACATGATATTCCATTTACCGTCATGGTGCAATTCGGTAAAGGAATTTCCACCAGTTTGTGTCGAAGAATTTATGGCTTACTTCTTGTTCTCAGCTTGATGTCAATATGCGATGTTAATCAACTTGTATGTGAGCGCAGTCGAAAAGTATTTTCTTTTGTCTTGTGGTAACGTATAGTACCAGCCATGTTGTAAGCCTCCACAAATATTAAATACTGTTTAATTAATACCTCGTTTCATCGGAAATAACTTAAGTTATTTCTATTTACCTGTAGATTAAAAAAATCTTACAGTATTCATGATTGTGTGAAATTCGAATTCCTTCCCAAGCTATCATTTTAAAATAGGGTTCAATATCTTTAACCGTTTATCAGATATGATGGTAGTTACCACTACACAATCGACGTCGCACGTGGAGAGCACTGACGCGCTTGTCGCGACGCTCCCGTACCGTAGATACTCGAGCCAAAATCTCGAAAACGGAGACAGCTATCGTCCTGCTCTCAACTTTAAGAATAATCTCGTATTATTAGCTTCATTTCATCCACAACGATGTATGACCTAAAATGAACCATACGCAAAGTAGCTAGCGATTACATTATTCGATGTAAACATTTCAGGTGTAAGGCAATAGTTTACTCATATATGAATAACTATAAGGAATTTTCAAATATAGACAGTTCATTATCAAGTTCGGATATGAAAATACAAAATATGCAAAACCCAAATGTTTTTGCGTGTTAGTTTCCTCAAACTCGACAGAGATGTAATAAGGCGTCAAAAAAATGCACAACCGAAAGTAGAGCTTTTTAATTTTTTAAAGGAAAACGAGAATATGTAATAAAAAAAGCCGGCCGCAGTGGCCGAGCGGTCTCCGGCGCGCCAGTCACAGGTTGCACGGCCGCTACGGTCGGAGGTTCTAATCCCCCCTCGAGCATGGATGTCTGTGTCGTCTTTAGTATAAGGTAGGTCATAAGTAGTTTGTAAGTTTAGGGACTGACGATTCCACAGTTAAGTCCCTTAAGCTTAAAAATTTTTGAACACATTTTGTAACAAAAAACTAACTATGGGAACTTACGTAGCTTTGCTTCCTTAACATGCAGTATTTCATACAGCAAGAAAATAGGAAATTTTAGTTTCGTCATGAATTTCCATAGTCGCCGAGCAGAGCCGCGCCTTGGTAAACGGCAGCGGCTACCGTCGTGTCCAGTGTTGTCAAGTTAGTGGTTTTGAGTACCTGTCTAGTGGGAAAATTTTGCTTTTAGTGGGTAGTGGCAATTATGGTCGATTTTAAAAATATTTCGTTGGTTCCTGAATTTATATCACATAAACATTTATAATACACGTTTTTCTGTCTTTGCTCCCCATTTTTGTGGAGATATATTGTTGTGTGTGCTCCCCATTTTTGTGGACATATATTGTTATGCGTGCTTATATATATATATATATATATATATATATATATATATATATGACAGCATTAATTTATTTCAAGCTATGCACTTCACAACACCGACGACTTTTTCTTTAAAGTTTCCTTCTGAACGAAAGCAATAATTCCTCAAAACTGATAAGGAAATAAAATTTCGACCAAAAATGAACAGCTGCAGGTCGAAATTTTAATTTCAGTCAGTGTTGTGAAGTGCATAGCTTGCAATAAATGAAATAAAGAAATCAATGTAGTATACATTCAAAAAATATTTAAAAGGAGAGATTATACATTCTGTTAATTATTACATGATAAGGAAAGCCAGTATCACATTTCTCTTATCATTCGATAATTACCTCCTATTAATTTTTTTTATTTTATAATTTTTAAATATTCGTTTTAAATTTTTGTATGCTACGAACTTCAAAACACGAGGAATCAATTTAAATGTCTCATATTTTAGGTTACTCGACACTCTCATTACTTCAAATAGTAAGCATATAATGGTTCTGTTAAACACATAAAATCTAGGGGTTTCTGGTGGTTTTTAATAAGCTCTTTAGTCGGAAATCCTATTTAACGGTAGGCAACACTGGTCGTGTTGCCGCCTAGCCGCCAACCGCCACAGCCGCAAAAGAGAGGGGGGGGGCAGAGCCGCAGTTGCAGTTGTAGGTAACAGCCGCGTCTTGGACAACGCACCTCTACCTGGGACGCTGCCGCCGTGTCCCCCTGGGAGAGCGACTGGCCGAATGGAAGCTGACGTTCGTCTGCCCCCACCCCCCTCGGCGGCTGGCGGTTATTAAAAAAATTGCCCGCGCGCGCGGCCGGCTCACCGCACACGATTTTTTCCCCTTTTTTTCGGCCTCTCGCAAACCGTTTTGCTGCCAATTCTGGCCCACTGTAGCGGGCCCGTGGCTCTTTGAGGCGCTCCTAATACGAGACGGGGATATATAAAAAAGGAAATACCGCCGGTGGATTGCCTCACCGTGGAAAGTTTATCGTAGCACTACAGTACGCATCAGTGCAGAGGAGAGACGGGTAACACGATTTGAGTGATCGCATCTTAGTCTTCTCTCCTTATGTGTATATTTAGATCCCGTGTTAAACATACGGTCTACACAAAAGTGACCACAGCTGATTAAGAATAAAAGTGCCTGTGATAAACCAATAGAAGGCCCTTCTCAAAATCTGTTGCTATGCGTGAATTGCCGCGTGGTCTAAGGCACAATGCTACAAATTGCTCGGTCGATCGCGTCAGAGTTTTACGTCCTTCCTCCGACATAATGTTAGGTGTTCTTCGCTCACGTTAGTTTCAGTAGGTTTGTAAGTCTAGGGACCGATTACCTCAGCAGTTTGATTCCTGAGGTTTGGAAATACTTAAGGGGAGCACACCGTGGTTCAGCTCGAAAAACAATCGATTTTCGGTTTTCATCATAGATTAAGGTTTTATTTAAGTACTCTGAAAAGGATTGTGCTGAAAAATAAATTTTTAGGGCATATAAAGAGCATTTTCCTACCACGTGTGTTCATGTGTCACGCCCACTTATCTGTCACCCACTTTTCTGCATATATTTTAGATCTTTATATCCCCTGCATTGAACGTTAAGCATTTTTTTTATTTACTTATTTTTTACTCCCCAGTGTGTTGGCTATCCTTGGAATGCAACAGTCGATATTTTTTTTTTTTTTTTTTGTTCTTGATTTTTGTAAACAACATGCTTTCAAACACGTGGTTAGTTTTGTTCAAGTGTGATTGCGAGCAGTTGATATCCTTACGTTTGCAGTGCTTGTTTACGTCTGGTTTGTTGTGTTTATTGAAGATGACGAGAAGTAAAGGCGTTTTCAAAAACTACAATTTAGAGGAAACAAGTGTAGAAAAGCTTTCTGTACGAGAGATTATGTCTCCTGGCAACGATATTTCTAATCGTAATTCTTCAACAAATGCATCATCAAAGAAGCTCTCACCATTTCAACAGAGTTACAACGAATTTACTGTACGTGACAAGGAGTGCAGTAAAATTAATATAAATTTGGGACTAATTTCAGATATAATTTCTAAATTTGTTATGTAGACAGTGTGGAGAGTCACAGAGTGTGAAACTAGGAGTTCATGCAGGGCCGCCCAGAACATACTCGGAGCCCTAGGCAAATTATTTTAATGGCGCCCTGATTAATAAAATCGCAATAAAACTTCAGTGTAAAATACACATTGCATCTTTCTTATTCAAATACATAATCGCAACATATACATAAATAAACATATTGCCCCATTAAAATAGGACACATAATACACTTTTATACAACATTGTTGCTTTTTTATCCTTTTTACATGTTTTTGAAAAGGTTTTGGTTGGTAGCTTAAAAAATTTATACAATTATAAGCTTTATTATACAAAGAGTCGCGCAGATTTCATTTTTCTTGTCTTGGATTTTCTGAGACGATCTCTTTTAAATCAATTGTGTCTGCTGCTTTTCCTTCAGTTGACAAACCTACAAGTCTTTCTCGAGTCATTGTGTATCGCAGATATGTTTCACGAATTTTAATTTCGAGAAGCTGCTGTCATCACTGGCTACAGACACAGGAAGAGTAAGCAACAGTCTCAGTGCAGTAACTAAATTAGTGTTTTCCCCCAAGAAAAAGGGCCACAACAATAGTGTAACAGACGAACTCTACTTACTGTTGCAAGGTGCGCTCAAATGACGGCGGTGTGGGTAGCTGACATCTCTCATGTTACTACAACTAAACTGAAATGCTTTGCCCTGTTCCGTTCCTGTAGTCTGTGAAGGTGTAGTTTCCGATAGCAACAACGATACTTACAGTAGAACCCCTCTAATCCGTCACCTTCGGGACCGGGACAATGGTCGGAACGAAAAAAAGGTCGGATTATCCGAAAAATCTAATTTTTATTGCAAAATTATAAAAAATAGTACAAAAAATTGAACGATTTAAGAACTAAAAGACGTCTACAGTAATATAGAAATATGTTTTATACACAGTGTCAAACAATATTCTAACTAAAAAACGGCTGCACACACTACAATGTATATTGGTTCTAAAAGGAAAAACGATGTTATACACATGGCAGGGTAACAGTTCATTTTCTTCAAAAAATTCTTGAAACTTAGTGGCTGCTGCATTGGCGAATAGTTTTTCACCGGAAATAGAAACACATCGGACACCATAACGGATTTTCCAACGTCCAGTCCAGCCTTTGCTGGCAGCAAATTTACTTTCGGGTTGCAGTTTTTTGTGCAAAAGTAACGCTTTTTCTTTGAGAATTGGCCCTAATGTTAGAGTTATTTTCTTTCTTTCGTGACAAAACCACACCCACAATGCATTATCAAGTAAATCAAGTTTAGGCTTTTTTAATGTTTTGCATTTCTTCAGAGTTTTTGCACCATCAATCGTAAGTATATAGGATTCAATGTCTTTCCGATTCTTCCTCCAATCATTAATTGTCGTAACACCTACATTCAGTTCCTTTGCAATTTTTTGGAGCGATTCTCCTTTGTCCAGACTTTGTAGCACTGCTAATTTTTCATTTAGTGAAAGAGTTAGGCATTTTCGTTTGAACCCAGACATGTTGAGTCCCTCATGCCCATCACCACCACCAGACATGTTGAAAAACATATAACTGTACACGCTATTAATCTGATATATACTGTAGAGAACACGGAATAAAACAAACAACGACGACGTTTTTTAATCCCAACAAAGACTAAAAGTGCACAATAACGTACAGTATAACAATATGCACAGTACCAGACACCTCAACAAACGCCCAACAGGCGTCCAGTCAGTGACAAGTTGGCACAGGCTCGTGAGCCCTAACATGGTCAGACTAACCGGAGTGACGGACCATCCAAGGATTAGATGGGTTCTACTGTAGTTAAGAAAGCCCTCTCCTGTTTCACTTTATGAGACAGGCACAAACTCACAATGTCTTTGTGCATCACAAAAGCATATTTGCACCTAAGAATAATTATTTATAGAGTGCTTATGAACAAATAGAAAGAGATGTTTTTGCCAAGAAACTGATAAGCTGATGCAGCAGGTGGGCTTAAGTAAAATAAATTATTGTATTTTTCCTTTTGTTTATGTACAGATGTAAGGCACGCCCTGCGTTATTTGGCGCCTTAAACCTTCTACTCTCTTTTACCAGTGATGATGTGTGTGGTGCTATGGCGAGATCATTAGCGCCCACTGTACACTAGATTGTAGAGCGGCATACTGAGCGGGCTGTAAGGACGCCCCAGCTGACACAATGGGCGGCACGCCAGCTCTGATTGGTTGCAAACTGCTACTCGCCTATTCATTAAACGCTTACTAGCAAAACTCTGAGGAGTCAAAGAGTATGCACGTAACATATACTTGCCTTTTGTCTCTTGCCTGTCGCTCTATGTGGAATTCATCGCTCCTGGAACCGCAGCGCAACAGCAAAGTAAACCGCATTGCGAGCGGACGAGGGTTGGTCGCGTACGACAAATTTACCGCCCCCAAATTGGAGCGCCCTAGGCAATTGCCTAGTTTGCCTATAGGGACGGGTCGGTCCTGAGTTTATGATGCTGTTATTACATTCAGTTGTTGCAATTGTTGGGCACTGAAAAAACTGGGAATTAATCCTGGTGAAAATATGATCACTGGGCTACAATATTGCGATAAAATGAGGATAACCAACGAAGTGTAACTAATGTGGCCAAAAAAAGCGACAAACAAACATCCAGGAAGGTGAAAATGAAGCTTTCCGGAAACTTTACAGAAAGGCCTCTCCAGATCAACCTCTTCAGTTCATGGCATGCGTGGCTCCCCAAGGACAGACAAAATGGAAATGAGCGTATGGCTTTCTTGGCCGGGAGATCCTTACGGGATTGTTCGGCCGCCTGAGTGTAAGTCTTTCTATTTGACGCCGTGTGGGCGACTTACGTGCCAGTGATGATGAGATGCTGATGATTAGGACAACACACAACACCCAGTCCCCTGCCGGGAATCGAACCCGGGCCTCCTGCGTGGTAGTCGTCGACGCTTCCACTTTTTTTTTTTTTTTTTTTTTTTTCTATGGGTAGTTCTGTTTGTTGTGGACGCTGATCGTTTTTGTTCGTTCTTGTCCGATGATTTGTTGGCTCAGCTTTTTTATTACAGAGAGCGTTCAGCCCTCTGACCGGGCGCGCTGAGTCACGGCGCCCGGCAAACTGAGCTACGGATGCGGACACGGACAGACAGAGTGCCACGGAACAACTTGGACGCACACGTCGGGCCCGGCCATAAACGGCCCCTTAATCAAAATAGCTAGACCCTGGCGATGCCATGCATCGTATCAAACTCACTGCCTGATACCCTCTGCCTCTGCTTCGGCGCGCCAGCGTAGCGCCACACGCAACAATGAAAACATCAGTCAGAAGACAGTCGACACGCGATAGATCACACTGAGCCACGAGCGGTGCAGAATAGTCTGCAGCAGGTACCAGCGCAAGGGGTCCGCTGACCACCACTGCGCGGCCATCACGCTGTGTAATGAATGTGTGCCTTATCCGAAGGCTCGTTCTCCGTCTTGGCACTCCTCTTTCTCGCTCTGGTGCCACCCAGAAGCGCCTTAGAAACAGTCAGGATTCAGTGGCTTGGCCTCTCCTTGGAACTCAAATGAATGAAAATATCGATAACAGGTAAAATTAAATTTGGCGAGCAGTTCTCGACGCAAGTTTACGATTACCGACTGATCAATATGGGCACTTTAAATTATTTACTGTTATTTTCAATTGTTTTGGTTTAAGAGTTTCTCACTACTTTTCAATTATCTACTATATATTATTAATTAGCTCATTAAGAAAATATCTATTTTTTTCATATTTTCTCCTTTAGGACACTACGGCATTTACACACTAGGATGTGAACCCTGACGAGGTAGGCCTAATCCGGGGTTGTCAAAGTTTTTAGTTCAGTTCACTGATTATTGGAACTTATCACAACTTGTTGTCTGATCATTCGCTCTTCAGTTCTAAAAGTACAGAACCTTGCCCAGACTTTGTAGCACTGCTAATTTTTCATTTAGTGAAAGAGTTACGTGTTTACGTTTGAATCCAGACATGTTGAAAAACACATAACTGTACACGCTATTAATCTGATAAGTACTGTAGAGAACACGGAATAAAACAAACCTTGTCAAGTATCCAGTGCTGCGGACGAGCAGTTGGCTCTTGATGCGTGGCACTGTATTCTCTTCTTGGCGAAGAATAAATTTACATTTTGCCCATTATTCTATGTCACGATAGAATAAGCAGTCTACCAGCATACGAGGCTAATTTTTGGTAACTCTTGATAAATTTCCCGGCCTCCGCTTTGCTGCCTCGCTTACGTCTCTCCACATATGTGCTCACTAACTGGCTGTCTACACTCCACTCTGTCGTTAAGCCACACTGAGATTCCTGCCTCTTCCTTTACGCTCCAAAATTTGGCGCCTTCCACGTCAGCAACGGGGAAGCACCACTGTTTTTACATTACACATATCTTATTGCATGCCCTGCGTATGGACGAGAGTAGAATCTCTTTACATTTGTAACAATAAATATCAAGATACAAAAAATCAATTTTGACTCTACAAATACTCGAAATAAGGTAACACACATACCACATACCATAACTGATACCTAAAATTTTATATATCAATTACAGCAACAACAAACATTTGGTACTAAATAGATCGAAAAAGTTATCGATTATATATATTAATGTTACACATTAACTGCTTTAGACACTGCACCGCGGCATCCGGATGGGCGAGGTAAATTTTAAGAGTCGCTCATTAACAGATGTGAAGAAAAGCAACGTTTCCAAGATATAATTCTTTGGCCAGATGAAGCGACGTTTAAACTTTAAGAAATAATTTACTGCCATAATTGCGTGTACTCGGCCAGAGAGAACCCATACGTAACCGAGCAAAGACATTATAATCTACGAGGAGTAACAGTCTTCTGTTGTCTGTCTCCTAGAGGGTTAATCGGGCCGTACTTCTTTGACATCGATGTCACAGGCTACTCTTACTCGGAAATGTTGGAAACGATAGCTCCTGGTCTTAACGTTGGGTTTGAAAATGAAGATTATTACTTTCAACAAGATGGGGCGCCACTTCACTGTGTAGTGCTACACTAAACACTACTACTTCTTTTACATCGACTTGAGGTATCTAAGTATTAATTAAATGGATATTAGGCTTGCGCAGAACAGAAGCTGCCGCAAGAATTAATGTCTTTTACAGATTCTGGGGGCGAGAGACGGCGCAAATAGTCTCAGATGACATATGAAGTAATTGAAGAAGTTTCTCCATGATCGAAGAATAGCTGAGATGGACAAAAAAGACAAATGAAGTGTTAATTCTGGTTTATTTTATATTTATGTTTATGGTAATTTGTATTATTCATTCATGACTTGGTTGATGTTGAACACATTATTCCAATATTCATCTAGAAATGTAATAAGGCGAATAAATTGAGTTGAGAAGTTTAGTAGTCAACCTGAGTTCTTATTTATATTTATGAAGAGCATCTCAATTGAACAATTAACATCAAGAAACTTATAAATTATAACAGTACTTTTGGAAACTACAGAGGCACAGATGAGATTGGATCTCTTAAATAAAATTTAATACAGCTACATTAAAATACGTGCTTAACCTGGTTGTAATTTAAATATGGAAGTGTTGGTTCATAGTTGGAAGAAAATATTTTCACCAGCGTCCAGAATACTTCATGTTTCAACCGTGAAATAGGAAGATCACTGGATGTGAGGGCATTTCTCGATCGTACATTCCCTGCCAGATGGATAGGACGAAGTGAGAGTGTGGAGTATCCAACTCGATCTCCAGATTTAACTCCTCTAGATTCTTTTTGTGGAGTACTCTAAAGAACACAGTTTACACTGCGAGACCACTCACATTGGATGATCTTAGAGAACAAATTGAACAAGCCCATGATGCTATTCCGTTGGAAACAATAGAGCTGGCATGTCACTCAGTCGTTAGTTGATATCGACAGTGTATTGCGATGGACGGACACCAGTCTGTACATTTGCCACCTTGAATCGGACCACTAAAATTGCATTTCTAATCCCTTTCAATAAAGAGATGTTCAATTTCAAAGCAAGAATAATTATTTCGGGATACCCTGTATATGATAAGGAAAGTTTACGAATCACCGCAAAGATGCGCGCCAAGCGTGTGATTATGCGAGTGATGGTTTTTGACGAAGGCTAACGACCTAAAGGAAGGAAGGAAGCTTAGGGTTTAACGTCCCGTTGACAGCATGGTCATTAGAGACGGAGCTTTCGCTCGGATTTTCGGGGAAGATTGGGGGAGGAAATCAGCCGTGCCCTTTGAAAGGAACCACCCCGGCATTTGCCTGCAGCGATTTAGGGAAATCACAGAAAACCTAAATCTGGATGGTCCTCCCGAATGCGAGTCCAGTGTCGTATCACTGCGCCACCTCGCTCAATATACATACTAACGACCTAAAGCCAGAGTTCTGTGTGAACGAGTGTCTTTCTTGTGTACCTGTTGCAGCCCGCGTGTCTTTTCGGTGATTTGTAAAGTTTCCTCATTATATTATTGAATCTCAATCTGGACTTTCAATTATATATATATATATATATATATATATATATATATAGAATGTTGTGATAATTAATGTGAATGAAGAAATTTTTCTGTGTACATTTTACATTTGTTGTATGTCCTCTAGTTTAGTGGCAGTTGTCTTCTGAACGCCCTTGAGAAACATTGTATGTTTTCCACCTCTGAGTCTCACCTGCGCTGCTCAGTACTGGTTTGCCATCTGAGCTCTTGATTCCGATACTTCTCATTTTTCCTTTGGTCAAGAAAATTAAACGTCTTGCATTTCAGTGAAAGATCTATTCTGGGCCTTGCTGTTTTGTCCATTTCATCTCTAGAAGATATACATATTTCATTCATTCGTTGCAAATACCGTTCTTAACTTTCTTCACTTTTTACCTCTTTTTGCTAACAAGGTGTTTGTTGTTCACATCTGCTGACAGAAATGCTTACAACTATGTAACATGTTTGAAAGCTCCAGTAGTCTGCAATTCTCTTCCACGCATACAACTTTCATTAAAAATTATTCTGTAGTATTGACTCAGTTGTGTCCTATGCAAGATTCTACGAGTTGATTCTACCTTTTTCTCTTCCCTCTGCCATTGTTCTAATATTTTTGCTCCTTTTCATTTTCCAATTACTTAATTCACTATTCCATCACATTTAGTTTTAAATCATTATTACGACCAGCATTCCAGTTTATTACTGATTCCGTTTTGTTTGAAAACAGTTCTGGTTTTCAAAGTGCAGTGTTACGTAATCGCGAGTGTGCCCTATTCTGTCAGTTTGGTTACTTAAACTTCTTGTGGTTTTTTTTTCCTTCTTTTTTTACTGTTTGCAAAAGTGCATCCGCCAAAATTCAGTTCCATGTCTTAATCAGACTTTCTACTTTGATAATCTTGTGTTTTTAATTTGTTTTACTAGACACTTATAGTGACGTCAGGCATTTTCGCGCTGTTGGATGCAGGACGCGATACATTTACACAACACATCTACTTCAGTATAGGCTACTGTTCTACATTGTTCTTATTAGTTTCAATAAAGGTTAAAGACATAACGACTGTGTTCTATTATTTCTGGCGACTCATGTTTATTATATCTCATTTATGTAAACTCACTATTTGCTTTGTTAAGTTGAAGAAGGTTCACAAACACGAGAAACAAGCAAATGTGATCTCAATTACATAGAAAGGTTTCGTAGTATACTGTGTTTATCATTCCAGTGTACTCTCAATTCTTCCTCTGTCGACAGTCATCCAGGAAATTTAACACAATTTTAGCGGTTGTTTTGTAAATATATTTTGCTGTGATTTGTTTGCTCTCTAGCGGTTCTCTGCTGAACTCTGCTTACAGTTTACAGATTGCGTCTCTTTACTGTTTGCTTTTGTGAAGACATTTTTAACAAGAGAAGCCGCACAATAACGTTTTCAGTGAAATACTGTACACACTTGGTACAATTTTAATTACAATTATATTAAAACTGAATAACTCAATAGTAGGGTATTTTCGGATTTCAATTGTTAACTGCAAAAAATAGTGCCAGAGTGGCAAGCAGTGAAAAAACTGTTACTTTTAAGCGGTGTTACTACTGTTTTTCAAGACTACTTTTATTGAATAAGTTACTGAGAAATAGTACAAAATGGTGACTTTTAAGTGGTCATAACAAAGTAACTGTTCGAGTCCTCTTGAAATATTCGTTCTAGTACTAATATAACAACTTATAAATCATTTTCTCGTACTCGTACGAAACCACCTGACTACATTAAATTCTTTCCCTCCGCCCCTCCCTCATCCCCCCTGGGTTTGGGCGGCCAGGAGAAGTAGTGTTGATAGCATGATGTAGTGAAATTCGTACAGTCTAGAGACAAAAACTGAATACTATTAACACAGCCTTTAAGTTAAACCCATTTTATCGCTCCGTTCGCTATATTTCTTAACTGTCTTGTGAGAGAGAGAGTAATTTGTATTTCAATATTTCTGTGTCTTACTTCTAGAAGCTGTAAATAATGTTACTGAAGTTTACTTAAATTCAGTTTCGGTTGTTGAACACGACAAAAGTGCATCATAAGTTCAAATTGTACCCGTAATATAAATTTTATTATATTTAGTCTGAGTTGCTTGTTTAGAACTTACCTGTTCAGTACATAATTTTCAACCATCTGAAAAACGTTGACAAAAGAAAGCGCCATGGTATAAGATATTTCCACAGACTTTTCAACTGAGAGTGAAAGATAAATTGAGTGGTACTGCAAATTCTAATAACACTACCTGTACAAACTTTTCATGATATGTCCTAGATTCAAAGATGGTTAAAAAAAAGTGTGGCGCACATTTAGGTTTTCGAACCTTGAACATACAGGGTGGCCGAAAAGTTCAGAAACATTCTCATAAAATCCGAACGGAGTAGCAGACAGTACACGCTATGTCACCAACAGACGACCACCTTGAAAACCGCAATCTTGAATTCAACTTAAAAATTTCCAATATGAATGTGATCAAGTGACTATAATTTTGCCAGAAAAGCGATCTACACAACATCTACATAAATACTCTGCAAGTCACACTGAAGTTCATGGCAGGGGGTTCAGCGTACCGCTTTTATGATGTTTCTCTACAATTCCATTTTGCTCGCTGGAAAAAGGAACACCTAAATCTTTCCGTTTTCGATCAGATTTCTCTTATTTTATTTTGATGTTAATGTCTTCGTGTGTAGGTGGATGCTTACAAAATATGTTCGCATTCGGAAGAAAAAGTTGGCGAAAGAAAGTTCACAAATCGATCTCACCGCAACAAATAACGCCTTTCTTGTAATGATATCCACGCCAACTCGTGCATCATTATTGTGACACTCTTTCCCCTATATTGCGATAATACAAAACTAATTGTCCTTCTCTGAACTTTCTTTAAATCGTCTATCTGTTCCACTTGGTTTGGATCCCATAATGCGCAGCAATTCTCCAAAATAAGATGCACAATCGTAGTGTAGGCAGTTTCTTTAAGAGAACTGTTGCATCCTCTAAGTGATCTGCCAACGAAACGTAGTCTTTGGTTCGCTTTCCCTACAATATTTTCTATGTGTTCTTTCCAATTTGTTATTCTGTACGTAGTTCCATTCAAACTCGAGTTCAATTATTTGTAACAGCCGTCACACGCTTGACATCATTTAAGTACCGAGAAAAATGGTGCAAAGTGCACATCCTATGTCTGACGTGTTACATGTGTTTAATAAGTTCGTAACATTTCTTCATTTTATGGTTACGAAAAAACTTGATGTAAGGAGAGCGAAAAGCACGGGGATTGCTGAGGACTTAAACCGTAGGTTCCGGACGAGACAGCCAATTTCTCACTCTGCAGTTGCCATCTTTTGGCCAAATTCCAACGAATAAGATCCGCTGCAGATAACCCGAAAGTTGGGAGACCAACATCCGCCACCATCATTTAGCGAGAGTCCACAACGTCGCAAGAGTAAGGCGTTAGCCGTTCCTCCATACTGAAAATTTTGTCGCAGCACAAGTAGCAACCTTGCAAAATTCGACTGCGCCAACCCCAGAAAGAGAATAGCCCAGACTGTCGAGTACAATTCGCAGAATGGGTGACACTGCAACTGCAGATAAATATTCGTTTTCCTTAGCAGGTACGGTTCAGTGATGAAGCCCGTTCCTTTGTCAATCGTGAGGATGCATCTCAAACGGAGCTTCGTAAAAAGTGATGTTCTGATGTGTTGTGCGAGGTACCAAAGTGGTGGGACCGATTTTTTATGAACGTTATAGTAACAGCCAACGGTTATTGGATGAAATGTTTCCTTCCCCGTTAACGTAGTGCAAAATATTTCCGGAATTCTTCAAATGTTCAAATGTTTGTATAGTCTATGGGACTTAACTACGGGGTTATCTGTCCCTAAACTTAGAAACTACTTATGAATTACTTATGAACTAGGACGGCACAAATATCCATGCTCGAGGGGGGATTCGAACCCCCGACCGTAGTGGCCGTGCAGACCGTGACTGAAGCGCCTTAGTCCCCTCGGCCACCGCGACCGGCCCGGAATTCTTCCAGCACGTTGGAGCCCTGCCACATTGTGGATGCAGTGCGCGGTCATACCTGGATGTGCATTCGCTAAAAGTGCATGGTCGTATGGGTGCAGTGGAGTGTCCACCACGTTCATCAGACCTAGCTCCTTTGGATTTATATCTGTGGGTTCATATTAAAGCATTGGCTTATTCTGTGAAAATACGAGATCTGTATGACCTTAAGCAGCTCATTGTTGATGCATGCGGTCAAATTCCGCAAGATGTATTTCTCAAAGACTGGATACAGAGGATAGTATTAACACTGTAACATAATATACAGCATATCGAATCGGTCCTGTGACTGTTAGTGCTCTCGATGGAATATGTAACGTCGGCTTAAATGTCTTTTCGACAAGTAACAGTCACATGCGTATCTCTGCTGTCACAGATAATTCGTTATAACTCGAGAAATATTAAAGCCATATTCAAACTAAGAACGCCACCTTTTTTTTTTCTTTGATGTCTCATGACCACGTTCCTAATGATAATCTTCGAATTAAATCTCACATAGTGGTTTTCGAGATGGCCATCATGTTCCTTTTTCTGCCTCTCCTTCCTCAAGCCAAGGCACATTGTTTTACTTATTGCTACTCCGTTGGGATTTTATGAGGGTGTTTTTGGACTTTTGCACGACCCTGTATTATCCCAATGTGAGTAGGCTGTTCAATTAAAGATGGCTTCCTGTAAATATTATATGTGAGCATACTACACATACTACCCCCATTCCTCCCAGCTTTCATTACCCAGTAAAGAAAGAAACAAATTGTCCTGTAAATTGTTTTACTTTCAAGAAATAATTTTAAAAACTTCAGGTCAAAGTTCGTTATCATTTTTCTTTAATTCTGAGAGATATATAAAATAATAGCAGGACCGAATATAATGGCAAGGTCCAATGGGCATGCCCCTCCCCCCCCCCCCCCCCCCCGAAATTATGAATAGCTATAGATTTGTGATGGAATGCGAACTTGGTAAAGTAATAGGAGCTTCAGCGCAAATTATCTTCTGAATATGAGCAGCAAAACTGATTCTTCATGGTGTGTCTACTTAAAATTCCTTATCTTTATATTAATCTCCTTCCTCCCCCCCCCCCCCGCTCCCGGCCTCAAAATATACGCTATATTCACTACTGCTTAACAGAACTAGTAAGCAGATATACAGGGTGAATCACCTAACACTTGCACCTCAAATATTGCAGCAACGGGAAGTGCGACTGATGTGCGGTTTCCACAGAATGGATTGGTAGTCAGGGGCTAGTATTTTTAGCCAAGAAACAGATTGTAATATTACTTAGAAGGTGTATTTTTTATGCAAACATACAGTTTTTTAAACGGAACAATGGTTGTTTCTATCATGCACTGGAATTTTTGACACCAGCTGTGTACAAAGGATTTTGAATGATATTCAGTTAGGCAGCAGCTACAGCCATTAAAGGTTTTGGGCGCGGAGGCTACGACAGCTTAGCTGACTGGGTGGTGGTCATGAGCCGCGGTGGAGTAGCCGAGCGGTCTAAGGCGTCTCGCTGCGGAGCGCGCGGTTGCTCGCCTTGGAGGTTCGTGTCCTCCCTGGGGCATGGGTGTGTGTGTTGTCCTTAGGTTAGTTTACCTAGGTTTAAGTAGTTTGTAAGCTACGTACTGATGACCACGTAGTTTGGTCCGATAGATTTACAAACATTTTTTTGGTGGTCATGAGACAGTGGGCCGTGCCCCAGGGGCTAGCCACTCGGCCAGTCAGAAACGCTATCGCAGCCTCCGCCCCTGAAAGTTTGAACGGTGGTAGCTAACAAACTGAACGTGATAAAAATGTCATTCAAAATTCTTTGTACACAGCTAGGGTCAATAATTCCAGTGCATGATAGAAACAACCATTATTACATTTCAAAAACAGTATATTTTCATAAAAAATAAATTTTCTAAGTAATATTGCAATCCGTTTAATGGCTACAAGTACTAGCCCCTGACTACCAATCCATTCTGTGAAAACCGCACATCAGTCGTACTTCCCGTTGCTCCAATATTTGCGGTGCAAGTGTTAGGTGATTCACCCTGTATATCTGCTTACTAGTTCTAAGAAGTAGTGAATATAGCGTATATTTTGAGGCGTGGAGCGGGAGGGGGGGGGGGATGGAGGAGATTAATTTACCAAATTCGCATTCCATCACAAATCTATAGCTATTCATAATTTCGGGGAGGGGGGGGGGGGCACGCCCATTGGACCTTACCATTATATGCGGTCCTGCTATTTTTTTATATATATATCTCGGAATTAAACAAAAATGATAACGAACTTTGACCTGAAGTTTTTAAAATTATTTCTTGAAAGAAAAACAAGTTACAGGACAATTTGTTTCTTTCTTTACTGAGTAATGAAACCTGGGAGGAATGGGGGTAGTATGTGTAGTATGCTCATAATATGAAATTGTTTCAGGTTCCAGTTGTGACTCTGTTAAAAATTATTATTGTAAATTTCCCTTTAAGGAGAGCATTTTATGTTGACAGTTCTATCCGTCCATCTCCCCATATATATTATTTTAAGTCACAACTGGAACTCTGAATCTCTGTTATTTTTCACAAAGTCAGCATTATCATTGTAAGTTAAGACTCTGTTTTGAAGTTCCAGAAAGTGAAGCTGTTATGGAAAGTACGGTACATAACGTCTTGTAACTCGTGTCGTCGTCTAATCTTGGGAGTTTTTCACCAATATTTCAGAGAATTTAACCATCTGATGCATGAATTATTAACCAGCTAGAAAAATTGAAGTAAGTTTTATACATTAACGAACTATGTTCGTTATTAAAAAATGCAAAACTTTCATGAAATTTTCCAATTACATGAAAAAACACACCGATGTCCATTAAATAATCATCATTTACCACTTCATAATTCTGTAGACTTAAGTAGTATTTGTGAAGATGGGACACCCAAGTTCGAGTCCCAAGCCGCACAAATTTTCATTTGCCAACAAGCAATAGACCACCAACAGAAAAGCAGCTAAAGTCGTCAGAACTCGCAAATTGTGATGAGTATTTGATTATTTAATTTCATATACAGGGTGCTACAAAAAGGTACGGCCAAACTTTCAGGAAACATTTCTCACACACAAAGAAAGAAAATATGTTAGGTGGACATGTGTCCGGAAACGCATAATCTCCATGTTAGGGCTCATTTTATTACTTCTCTTCAAATCACATTAATCATGGAATGGCAACACATAGCAACAGAACGTACCAGCGTGACTTCAAACACTTTGTTACAGGAAATGTTCAAAGTGTCTTCCGTGAGCGAGGATATATGCACCCACCCTCCGTCGCATTGAATCCCTGCAGCCCTGGAGAATGGCGTATTGTATCACTGCCGTCCACAATACTAGCACGAAGAGTCTCTACATTTGGTACCGGGGTTGCGTAGACAAGAGCTTTCAAATGCCCTCATAAATAAAAGTCAAGATGATTGAGGTCAGGAGAGCGTGGATGCCATGAAATTTGTTCGCCTCTACCAATCCATCGGTCACCGAATCTGTTGTTGAGAAGCGTACGAACACGTCGACTGAAATGTGCAGGAGCTCCATCGTGCATGAACCCCATGTTGTGTCGTACTTGTAAGGGCACATGTTCTAGCAGCACAGGTAGAGTATCCCGTATGAAATCATGATAACGTGCTCCAGTGAGCGTAGGTGGAAGAACATGAGGCCCAGTCAAGACATCACCAACAATTTCTGCCCAAACGTTCACAGAAAATCTGTGTTGATGACGTGATTGCACAATTGCGTGTGGATTCTCGTCTGCCCACACATGTTGATTGTGAAAATTTACAATGTGATCACGTTGGAATGAAGCCTCATTCGTAAATACTAAAATGAGCTCTAACATGGAAATTAAGCGTTTCAGGACACATGTCCGCATAACATAATTTCTTTCTTTGTGTGTGAGGAATGTTTCCTGAACGTTTGGCCGTACCTTTTTGTAACACCCTGTATAGGTCTGCCGAACATGCACAGAAATGTGCCCATTAACCCCTCCCACTACGGTGTACGCTATGAGTCACAAGGGTATTTTATCTTTGTGCAAGAGGAACACAAACTGAATTATTATTAGATTACACAAACCCTTTAATACTAATAATGTTAAACTAGTTGACGACAGTAAGGAAGAATTAAAAGGTCGTCATAATTATGTCACCAGCCAGCGTAAAAAGACGCAAATTGCTAGCGACAGAGATCTTATAATCTTTGCCACTTTCCCTCCCTGCCTAAATCCCCCTCTCTCTTCCCATCTCTCTCTTTTTTGTCTGAAGTCGGGTTAACGATGCCGTTAAAACGTAATGATTTTCAGAAAGCAATTACTTTCCTTCAAGTCACGAGGAACGACAATTAAAACCTGTGCCACAGTAGCGGAAACATTATCACGTGTAAATTCCGAACAGGTTCCTCTTTCACAACGCCGTTATCGGCGATGCTCCACCCACGGACAAAAGTAAAAGGCTAAATTACAACGGCGCGGCGGGAATAAAAAGAAAGCACCAAAAAACCCTGTGCCGGCGCGCGGCATTCTCGCACGTGGGCCCATTACGGCCTTTTATGCCGGCGTTCTCCCCTCGGGCAGCCTGGCGTCTCTGTAATCCGGCGCCGCGCATACGACACAAATCAAAGAGCCGTCGCCTTTTTAAAACAGCTTTCGGCGGAAAGGAACGCCCCGTAACGGCCACGCCACACGGAAGCCGCGGCCGGCGCGCCCGCAGCGCCGCGCCGCGGACCCCTCAATAACAATAATAACAAAAGCGCGGCGGGCCAGCCGCTCGGTGCGGTTCGGCGCTCCTCGGGCGCGCTCGGCTGCCCGGCCGACACGAGCGCCGCACGGCGGGCCCGTCTGTAATCGCGCCAAACAATGCGTGTCACGCGACGCCGTGATTTAGGTGCAAATGACGGCTGCGACGCTTTGATTCTCGGCGCGCCGTCTGCACCGCAGAGAGCCAGGTGAGCCGGACCGGGAAAACCGCAGGCCCGCGTAAATGACCGGCGTGCGAGCGGCGTTGCCAAACCGCGCGTTATAGCTGTGGGATTTCGCCTAAAAGAATCTGCAAGAGGCCACTGTTTCTTGCATACGGGACCATTCCTTAGCAATGAAACAGGAATTATAGATCACGATTCCACATTTAGCTGTTTAAATTTCCACCATAATGGATACATAATTTCTACATTTTACACGTCTGTACTGCTCACTTAAAATAGTATAGAGCTAAAAAAGAAACTAATAATTTGCTAAAGACATTTTCTATTCATGTAACGTACCTCACTTATTTAAAAAATACGGATTAATGCAAGGACGATTCTCACATTAAATGTCCCGTACAAAATGTCAATACCAGGGGTTCCCAGCCTTTTTTGCTCTGCGGCCTATTCATTGCATAAAAACATCTGGGAGGGCCAGTAACTAAATAAAAAGTAAAAGTTACCAACACACGAAAATAGGTGTGCGCATGCACGCGCGTATATATATATATAGGCTAAGGTGGTAAAATTTCGATCATTTCGGACAAATGTTAATTATAACTGGAAATAAATTGAGAAAAGGAATAATTTTAACTATGGCACTTGTTCTTGGATGTTTAATGAATATGTAACACAAATATTATACAGTTACAAATGTTGGTATAAACACAAAAAAAGGTTACGCAATTAAGAAACATCGATCGAAAATGTACCACACTAGGTACAATTATGATCACTTCCTTGTACAATTTTGATTACGGGCATCTTCCACATAAAAAGCACTATTTCAGTCACGCACCAACCCATACTTCTTGGTACCAAACATTGCATTTTTGACAGCGAATCCAGTCATCCTAAACTAGATGATTTAAAAGAGCGCGTTACACTAAGTAGCTTCACTTACCTTTTAAAGGGAAAAAATTATATCCCCTTACCGCAAAGCGGCGTATTCTTGGAAAAGACAGGAGGAGTTGTAGAAACCTGCTACTCTACAACGCGACACAACGAGACACTACGAGACAAAAAAATGGTGCGAAAACTTACGTTGATCGGAATTGTACCTATATCGAAATTGTACCACCTTGAGAGAGAGAGAGAGAGAGAGAGAGAGAGAGAGAGAGGAAAGTGTATGTTATATTCACTTAATTATAACTACAATACGAAAATTCAAAATCGAGCAGGCCATGTTAAAAAAGCTCAGTTGGATATTTGACACTGTTTATCACTTACAAGACAGTCAATATTTGGATTAGCCTCAAATCACCTTCTACATTCAGTCTATTCCTATTTTTTCTGAAAGAGTTAAAGTTGAAAAGGCTCGTTCACATAAATAGGTTGTCGAAAATGCCTCTGAGGTGTTTCAGAGCAATTTTGGCAATTACTAGATAGTCTTGCGAACCCTTATCCAGGATGGGACCGATGACGTTGTTTCAAAACTATTTTAAGGCCTGGTCACATGATAGTTCAGTTAACAAGTCCTCTTCGCCTGATGAAATTTTCAATCTTTTAAAGTAATCTGCTTCAAAGGGATTTTTAATCCACTGGATTTCACCCTTGCGCGTACCACTAGAACTTATTCAATTTTTGACAAAACATGAAGTTGAAAAGGGAGGGTAGGATGTGGAACGTTGACTGATGAGTGATGCAGGAGAGAGGTAATAAGTGGAATATGCTAACTGCGTATCAAAGATTTCTTTGGTTACACTGTGTAAGTGGGAACTTGGACGTTTCCCAGCATAACCTTCATCCATAACAAGAATTGTTAGTTCGTCACGTAGTTCAAACAATCTTGACAATACTTTACTTCTCGACAGCCACCGAAATTCACTTCCCATTTCGTCACACAAAACAGTTAATAGTCTAGAATTTACTGACATTCATTAAATAAAATTGACGATTATACTGCTTCGTTAAACGTTTTTGAAATATTCGTTCAAACCTTTCACTGCAAGTGTCCCTCTATGTATGTTACAATGTGTCCGCTGAACCAAGGGAGCCACTGATCTAATTGATGACTTAGTAGTGATACAAATATCTAAAGGACATTTTTTTACTCAGTGACCATGGCAACTGAAGAGTAAAGCCCCTGAACCTACCGATAATTTTTATCTCGTCTTTGACTTTCGACGAGCGTTCGCGGCTCAGTGCAAGGCTGTCCGCGGCCCATAGGTTGGGAACCTTTGGTGTATACTACACAACTATACCAGCTGAAAAGTGTTGCTCTCAGAGAGCAAAAAGGCAAACTTTTTCCTGTTAAAGAGACTATGACAGAAAAATGGAAACCAGATAACTTGACTTGATTACTTTTACACCGGTGTGAAGCGTAGGGCACATATTTTAAACATTTAGCTAATAAACATGCTCTACTCTGAATAGAACCAAAAAGGAATATATTGAAAATATGCTACGGTATTAAACAATAGTATTTAATGTTTAGAAATACAATATAATTAAGTGGTCGTTACTTTTCAGCAATTTTCATTTGTGTTTCCTTTTTAAAAGTGTACTTTTAAATATAACGAACTGCTGGAAGAAGAGGTAAATTGTTATCTTTAAAAATATTCCTCACAAGACATGTCCTTGCAACTGTACTTGACAAGTAAAATTCCATCATCATCAAACGGTTCCTCTCTTTCGTCCACTGAGCAGCTATGAGAGAAAAGACCAAGCGAAACGGTTCTGTTCTTAATTAGACTAACACTTTCATTTGCAGTAGATGTTCAGTTATCCTATACAAACTGTACGCTTTCTTCTTTGCTGTAATCTGAACTACAGCTAAGTTGCGAGGGCAGACCGAGCGTTGGGAGCGGGGGAGGTGAGAGTCTTGTATTTATTTTTAAACATTTTTTTTCTTACAAAATGTTTCTGAATGGAAGTATTTGTGACTGAAAGAAGAGTTGTTTGTCTACAGACCATTCAAGAAAGGAACAGAAGTAAAAGCACCAAATCTGCACTGACAGTGCTCCGTTAGGTCATCTTGAATACGGTTCTGACTTCACTTGATAGTTGGGTTAGCCTGTTACAAAACATCAATCCTTCACACTGAGTTGACCACAGTAACGATATTCACACATCTAGATGGCAGTAGTGTTGTGTAAACAACGTATAAAAGTGCAATGTATTGTCAAAGCTGAAGCTTGTACTCCTGAGATTCATGTACAAAGGTTCCTGACATGACAGTGGCAGCACGACGGGAATAAACGAACTACGAAAGCGGAATGGTAGCTGAAGCTAACCGCTAGGAACATTCCAGTTAGAAAATCATTAGAAGATTCAATACTACGACATCCACAGTATCAAGACTGCGATTCCTGGCACTACATATAAATGGGGTACTCTGCAAATCACATTTAAGTGCCTGGCAGAGGGTTCATCTCGTATTTTATTCTGATGGTCATTTCTACCTATGTAAGTGGGAGTCAACAATATATTTTTGCATTCGGAGGAGAATGTTGGCGAATGGAGTTTCGTAATTAGCCCACGTCGTAGCGATAAGCACCGTTGTTGTAATGATTCCCATCCCAGATCCTGTATCATTTCCGTAACGCTGTCCCCCTGTATCGTGACAATACGAAACGAGCTGCCATTCTCTGGACTCTTTCGATGTCCTCCGTCAAACGCACCCGATAAGGGTCCCACACTGGGCAGCAATACTCCAAAAATGGCCGGATAAGCGTAGTGTGTGCAGTTTCTTTTGTAATTCTGTTGCATGTTTTAAGGGTTCTGCCAATAAAACGCAGTCTCTGGTATGCCTTTCCCACGACATTATCTACGTGTTCTTTCCAATTTAAGTCAGAAGTAATTGTAATTCCTAGATATTTTGTGGCGTTTACGGCCTTCACTTATGATTGATTTATCTTGTAAACAAAGTTTAACGGATTTCTTTTCGTACTCATGTGGACGACTTCACACTTTTAATTATTTAGAGTCAACTGCCAATTTTTACACCATACTGATATCTTATTCAAATCGTTCTGCAGTTGGTTTTGCTCCCACCACGGACAATGCAGTCGTATTAGGCATGCACTTAGTTAGCAAGAGCAGCGGTTTTGTCTTTTGTCAGTGCTTACAGGCTGCGTGAAACTGAAATCAACGCGGAACACACGACGAACGTATCCATTACGACAGGCTGTAATTATGACAGAAGACGACTGGCTCAAGAGACTTTGCTAACAGCACGACATCACCTGCTGTGTCTCACCTGGGCTTCTCATCATTTCCGTTAGATTCTAGATGATACTAAAACCATATCTTTATCAGACGAGTCTCGATTTCAGTTGTTAAGAGTTGATACAAGGATGTTAGTCTGCTGCAGACCCAAAGAATCCATGGAACGAAGTAGTCAACGAGACACTGTGCAAACTGGCGATGACGGTGCATTGTCAAAGATGTCGCTTGAACTCCTGAGATTCATGTACAATGATTACTGACATAGCAGTGGCAGCACGAGGGGAATAAACAGACTACGAAAGCGGAATGGAAGCTGAAGCTAACCGCTAGGAACATTCCAGTTAGGAAGTCATTAGAAGATTCAATACTGCGACATCCACAGTATCAAGACTGCGATTCCAGACAATACCTCTCACCACAGAAAATGCAGTCGTATTAACTGCTTAGTTACCAAGAGTAGCGGTGTTGTCGTTTGTCAGTGCTTATAGGCTGCGCGAAATTGAAATCAACGTGGAACACACGACGAACGTGTTGCTAAGCGTAAAACTCGAGAATGGCTTTACCGATTTGGCTGATCTATTCTTTGTTCTGTTCGTAATTCTCAGTACAAGGTTTGTATGAAAGAAATATTTCGGAAAATCTACCGGAAAATAGCAGAATTTGAGAAAAATTGTGCGGGCTGTTTTTGCTTGGAATGGCGTGACTGCTCTCGTACAGCTGAACCGATCATTGACACAAAGTTTTTAGGTTCGACTTCTTGCAGATCATCTACTGCCATTTAAGAACTTCATGTTACAAACTAATGACGCATTTTTTTAATGTATGACAATATACCTTGTCAGTGGGATACAACGAATATATATAAATAAAAATGAATCGACAAATGTGTTGCTTAAGCGTAAATTCGAAAATGGCTTCACCGATTTGGCTGATATTTTCTTTGTTCTGTTCGCAGGTCTCAGGACAAAATTTGTATGAAAGAAATTTTTTGGAAAATCTACCGGAGAACATTAGAATTTGAGAAAAACTGAATGTACGCTTTCGGCCCGGATCATTTTGTAGATTCTCCAACAATCAGCTTATTCATTCGCTACTCGCCTAGCGACCAAATACACTGAAACGGAGCGAACAAATACGCCAAGGATGTTCGAATAAAGAGAGATGGCGTTATGCACTCAAGCTCAAAACAGCAACACATATTTAATATTAAACGTTGTTTCCAAGAAGCCCCTCAGTATTTTTCTTACCTCCATTGTGTTCTTGCTGGTAATCATTAATCATATCTTTGGAGCGTTACAAAGATAGAATTGATGACAGTTCGTGGTATTTTTGAGTGTTAACAAACAAATTGAGCACATTCGTAGTTAATTTTTATAACAATTTCTCCATTGCTTCGTCGTAATATCGGTCGACGTACGCGCACTGGAATCCAACTACGTGATCGTAGAGTCTATGAGACCGACGATGATTGTACACGCGCTTGGAGGTAAATCGAAAAAGAAATTCTGAAGCGCGATCCGTTATGACTCTGGAAGAACGGATACAGACGCGTTCGACTTGCTCTGTTGCAGTTTACGCAAAAAATAAATTGGATCGTCGACAAAACAGATTGCAACATGTGACGATTGGAACTGAACGTCTGGCATAGTCGATTACGCACCGGATGGCTTCGGAACAATGAACATTGTTTGTCAATAACCTGTTTCCAATTGATTTACCCATCCATTTTGACTTCTATTCCCAATCAAGGTCCCAATCCCAATAACAATAAATAAGAGCTGCGGCGGAGTGGCCGAGCGGATTGAGGCGCTATGCTCCGATGCACGAGGCCGTTCCCCGTCGGGCGTTCGAATCCCCCCTCGGGTATGGATGTTTGTGCTGTCTTTAAGGTACTTCATAAGTAGTTTGTAAGTTTAGGAACTGACGTACAGTCTGAATTTAAACGACTACAATTTCCAGTGCGGCTTGCTTTCTCTATGACAATAAACAAATCACAAGGTCAGTCGTTGAGTGTTTGCGGCGTCAATCTGGAAAACCCATGCTTCTCTCATGGACAGTTGTATGTTACCTGCTCTCGCGTCGGAAAACCGTCAGCTTTATTTATTTACGCGCCAGGCAATCAAACAAACAATATCGTTTACCTTGAGACATTACAATAACAATACCACGTTACTACTACTACTACTACTACTACTACTAAATTCTTGCAGTGTACAAAATAGAAATCTTATATTTATAAGTAATTGTTGTTTGTTGTGGAGACACAAATATATAAATAAAGTGATCACTCTGAAATATGTTTTATTACTTCGAAGAGCCAGTAACTTTTGACATAACAAAATCAGTCGGGGAAGACCTACTAACATAAAAAATCAATGTAGTGTTGTTTTAGAGAAATAAATAGGGCAGAATAACGTCTGCCGGGGCAGCTAGTGATCAATAAAATTCTTCTGCTGTAGTGGAATGGCCGAGCGCCCAAGTCTCGTTGCTGCCGAGCTTGAGGGATATTAGGATGTACCCGACTTTATCACCTCAGTGTAGATCAGTTATAATGTAACTAAATTAGTACATTGTGTATAGTAGCCAGGTGTAACGAAAAACGAAATTAAATTGTTAAAACTATGTAACGAGAACTACATCATGTAAAACATTATTAGTAGAGACATGTCCCCCGAGTGGCATATAGAGTGGTTGTACATGCTAAAAGCAGCTGAAACATGCTGTATTCACTTGCCACGTAAATGATCATGTATTATAGCTTTGTGACCATACCTGTTTGAACATATGTGAATGAATGCTATGTTTTAGCAGCGATGATTACTATGAACAACCGAATTCTTTTTATATCTGCAATAAATCACTAATTGTCATTTTTTGAATTCATGTAACCTTACTATTAACTCAATTTGTTACTCATTTTCGAGACAGTTATGGTTTTAAATTGTTCGATAGTCCCCAAGTGAATAAAATGGAGGTAATAGAAACTTAATTAAAAATGCTGTCTCTGTTGCAATATTTTATTCTCCAATAACGCGTTTCGCGCTGTTAGCGCATCGTCAGACTGAAAAAAAGACAAATGTTTTGTTACAGTCCGTGTACCTGGCGGGCAGCGAATCTAATGTGGCTAAGGTGAGTACATTTGAAAATTCAGACATACTTGGGCGGACATGGAGCCACAGAACTGTCTATAGCTGTGGAGGAGGTATCTTAACAATTTGTGTTGTCATTGGGCCCCTGCAAAGAGGTAAACGTACAAAGTACTTAAGGGTTATTTGAACTAGAATAACTAGGGACTAAAGGGGTATGGTATGGAAATTAATAGAATGCTTTTTATATGATAAAACTCACCATAGCAGCAGAGGAGTCGCTGTCGCGGCAGGTCCACGTTTACAACTGGTAGAATTGTTAATAACTGCGGAACATAAATGCGACCGTTAAACAGAGCGGTATGGGCAGAGTTACACCTGCGAGATGAGCGGCTTGCCAAGCGGTAGCTTGGTATTATTAGAGATGTTTGTGACGTGGGGGAATGAATCGTGAAATGATGCATGTTGGTATGAAACAATAATAAATGAATGAAAACGAAATTATTAGAGGCCTGAGGGTGGGGCGGAAGAAAGATAACTTCAAATAACCCTTACGTACTTTGTACGTTTACCTCTTCGCAGGGGCCCAATGACAACACAAATTGTTAAGATACCTCCTCCACAGCTATAGACAGTTCTGTGGCTCCATCTCAGACCCAAGTAAGTCTGAATTTTCAAATTTACTCACCTTAGCCACATTAGATTCGCTGCCGCCAGGTACACGGACTGTAACAAAACATTCGTCTTTTTACAGTCTGACGATGCGCTAACAGCGCGAAACGCGTTATTGGAGAATAAAATATTGCAACAGGGACTGAGCATTTTTTAATTATTCAACACTGTTGCTGCACCAGCCGCCACCACCACCATCATGGAATGGAATGAAATGTAATAGAAACTAACATCCCGAGGAGTGTGAGGAGTTTGCATTTTAAGCCAATAAGCTTCAATATTCAAACAGTAACCCATTTCTTAAGTAATCAGACTGCAAAGCTTGTTTTTACATGGCGTAAATAGGCTACGGAATTTATGACGTGGTAATAGGAAAAGTTGATGGCTCTTAGTTTTTGAGTAATTTCCCTGACACGAATAATTCGTGATGCTCCTCGCATGTAGTACACTGCGCACGCTAGGTGATACATTTCAATTGGGCACGCACTTCGCGTAACCTTCGTGAGCTTGCTCCTGCCAAAGAGAATATTCTTTGATCAAAAGCCATTGCAGTATTTTATTGTCAAGTTAAGGCACGATAAGCAAATCAGAGAACACGCCACCTTCCTCTCGCACACATGGAGATTGCCAGTGCCTGATATGTAAATCTGCTGGTCCAACGTGTCCGTTTCCTCCAAGCAAGCAGGCTATTCTAACTCACAACAAACACACAGCCGCAGTTTTGAGAAACGTATAACCGAAGAGGTGTCCAACAACTTAAATGGTATAACAGTTCTCTAAGTCTTTTAATATTTTCTTTTCTTTTAACTATGTGGTTTTTGACAGAGGACAGAAATTAATAACAACAATATACAAGGTGTTTCACAAAGTGTGTTTGCCTCTGTAACTTATAAAATAATAGGTGACGGGAAATTTTAATGCGGTAGGTCAACACAAGAAATGTTACACTTTCTGCGGAGCTATGAACATAGTTTATTGTATCATTTTCCAAAGAGTTACAGCACAAAGATATATTTTTTTAATGGAAAAATAGTTTTTTCTATCGCGCATTGGATTCGTTGAAACCAGCTGCGTCCAAATCAATTTAAACTACATTCCTACCACTGTTGGTTTGGGAGCTACAACCCTTCAAAGTTTCAGGGGCAGATACCACAAGCGCTGCGCATTATGCAATGCGCCTTCTAAATGTGGTGCGGCCTAGTTGTAACGTCGCCGGTGTCACGGAGCGAGAAGCTTCCTCGATGCGCTGTTAGACTGCCGACTGTCACCGCACACGGCCGTATACCCGACAGTTGGAGCTACACAAACAACCGGGGCTCAATATACCACAGTTACTGACATCGGATGACGATGGTATACACGAACAACATCGCATCGCAGCGAGGAAGCTTCTCGCTCCGTGACACCGGCGACGTTACAACTCGGCCGCACCACACTTAGAAGGCGCATTGCATAATGTGCAGCGCTTGTGGTATCTGCCCCTGAAACTTTGAAGGGTTGTAGCTCGCAAACTAACAGTGATAGGAATGTAGTTTAAATTGATTTAGACGCAGCTGGTTTCAACGAATCCAATGCACGATATAAGAAACTATTGTTCCATTCAAAAAATTATATCTTTGTGCTGTAACTCTTTGGAAAATGATACAATAAACTATGTTCATAGCTCCGCAGAAAGTGTAACATTTCTTGTGTTGACCTACCGCGTAAAATTTCCCGTCACCTATTATTTTATAAGTTACAGAGGCAAACACACTTAGTGAAACACCCTGCATAAAGCATTGATAATGAGCCTTGATTCGTACTACTGTCTCTAGGAAATTAACAGCGCTGATGTACAAAGTATTTTGCTAATAAAACGTTCGGATAAAATAGGTATCACCTGGAAGCGATTTCATACTTTGGAGGGATAGTGCACAAGACTGAATTACATACCTTTCAGAAACCCAACGCCGAATAACAATCGTACAAATTACAGTGATTGAAAAGCAGTAGTACAATAAAAAGTAAAAGCTCTTTCAGACTATTTAGGCGCAGTATGCTTTCATTTTCAATTTCCTCTCGGTCTACCATAGCATTTCCCTACAGCGTTGCGTATTTCCTTTACACTATAGAGGTGTGTCACAAAACCGCTCATGTCTAGTAGATCGTCACGATTTACTATCATTGTATATTGCTCCAAATTATTGAGAAATGTAAGTGAAGTGTTATTTATATCTAATAAAATTAATTATCCTTAGCAATTAACTATCAGAAAACTGTCACTTTAAAAAAAGGTACGAATAATTTCACTTCATTTTTAGTACTTTTTCACAAATAATTTGTGAAGTACCTCAAGAAATGTTATGTTGTAATCATAATTATTATTACTATTATCATCATTGAGAGGGTTGTTCCTAAGTAATGGAACATTGGGCGTAACATAGTGGTAACATATCGGAGTCCTTTCGAATTATACACTTCATTAGAGTAGCTCAACCTCTACACCAGTGTCTTTCAACCAGGGGATCGCAAAGTTTTGTTCATGGGGTTCGCGGTCACAGTAGGAAGTACTTGCACAGTAAAACAACCAGAGCAGTGCACATCTGTGTAGTTGGGGTTCCGCATGGCCTAAGAAAAGTCAAATTCAGTTTACACTAAATTTACGTAATTCCTTGTTATCATCAATTATGATTTGAATAGAACAGAATTGGCCACTTTGGGTTACGGTAATAACACTAAAAGTGGGTCTTAGTGAAAGGCGAACTTGTAAAGGAGAACATTCTCTACAACTTCGCCCTGGTATTTTTTTCGTATCTCGCATATATTTGCAAATAAATAAATAAAATAAAAAATAAAAATAAAAAATAAAAAAAAAATAAAAAAGGGAGAGAAAAAAATTTATACTGTCACTTGATTTTACGTAAGCCAATTCAAGCAGATGGAAAAAAAACTTGATAAAGGCAAACTACCATGGCAAAATAGGTGATGATATTTTGACGGAAAAAGACAATGTAAATGCGGGAGAGATAAAAAAATAATAGCTTAAACAGATACAAGTTCAAAAAAAGTATATGTTTGTCAAAGCTAAACTTAAATATCAAATTATTCTGGCTGTTTGTTAAAATACGGTTAGAGACAATATTTTTGTTGAGTGCATAGATATTGTCACAATAGTAGTCGTAATCCTATCGTCCATAATTTTTTATTATTCATATTATTTTTGACCGAAATGTTTGCAAAAAAATCATAAAATTACAGTAAAACCTCAAGTTGGTCGTATAACATGGCAGCGCGATATTTATACAATAAATACGTCATGTTAACCATAAATAAACGAAAAGCCTGATAACTGTTTTCAGGAACCGATGGATAGCGAAATTAAATGGAGGTAATAAGTAATTTTGAGAAATTCGAAGAAAAACGTCAACTTCGTTAGTAACTGCCCGTACAGTGAGACTTAACGAGCATAATTCGCTTCCGAATCTTACCTGCAAACCGAAACATTCGTCATGCAACAAATGTAGAAACTGGATAATGTTTTGCAATCAGGAAAATGGACTAAAACTTCACCCTATCATGTTGAATACTGTACTCGCCAATATTCTTTGTTTTTCTTTTCTTTTTTTTTAATTTTTAGAAAAATGTTTCCTCAACAGAAGAAAATATAAAATTGGCTGTCTCTGAATTCACACACACAGTTGTGTTATAGTACGATGAGGGCGTGGTGGGGGAGGAGTTATCCAAAATGTTTTTGCTTAGAAGGGGGGTCGCGAAACCAAAATGGTTGAAAAACACGGCTCTAGACAATATCACTATTCAGTGTAATGTCCAATACGAGCAACCTATTTCCGCCATTGTTGAATCCAACATTCGAATTCTCTTTGGAAAAATTCAGGTTTGCACTTTGCGATTGGATTCACGATTTCCTATCAGAAAGGACACAGTTCGTTGTAATTGACGGTAAGTCATCGAGTAAAACAGAAGTGATATCTGGCGTTCCACAGGGAAGCGTTATTGGTCCCCTACTCTTCCTCGTGTTTATAAACGATTTAGGAGATAATCTGAATAGGTCCCTTAGACTGTTCGCGGATGATGCTGTCGTTTATCGGTTAGTGAAGTCAACAGAGGATCAAAAGCAACTGCAAAGCGATTTAGACAAAATTTCTACTTGGTGCGAAAATTGGCAATTGACACTAAATAAAGAAAAGTGTGAAGTAATACACATGACCACTAAAAGAAATCCGCTGAACTTCAATTATGCGATAAATCAGTCAAACCTTAAGGTCGTAAATTCTACCAAATACCTAGGAGTTACAATTACGAACAACTTTGACTGGAGAGGACACATAGAAAATATTGTGGGGAAGGCGAACCAAAGGTTACGTTTCATTGGCAGAACGCTTAGACGATCCACCAGCTCCACCAAAGAGACTGCCTACATCACACTTGTGCGTCCTCTCTTGGAGTACTGTTGCCCCTTGTGGGACCCTCACCAGGTGGGACTGACGGAAGATATTGAGAAGGTTCAGAGAAGGGCAGCTCGTTTTGTTTTATCACGTTACGGGGGGGAAAGCGTCACGGAAATGTTGCACGAATTGGGGTGGAAATCATTAAAAGAAAGACGTTATTCATTGCGGCGTGATCTGTTTGCGAAGTTTCAATCACCGACTTTTAGTTCTGAATGTGAAAATATTTTGCTAGCACCCACCTACTTAGGGAGACATGACCATCCCAATAAAATAAGAGAAATCAGATCGAAAACGGAACGATTTAGGTGTTCTTTCTTCCCGCGCGCTATTAGAGAATGGAACGGTAGAGAAAAGTTATGAAGGTGGTTAATGAACCCTCTGCCAGGCACTTAAATGTGATTTGCAGAGTATCGATGTAGATGTAGATGTAGATACATCCCATTGCGTTAGTAGTACTTTGACCTAAGCTGTGTTCTGAAAGAGTTGGCCCTGATGACTGCCCTTCATTGGGCAGCAAGTGGCCTGTACAGCAGAAGGGAAGCAAGCTTAGGGTTTAACGTCCCATCGACAGCGTGGTCATTAAAGACGGAGCTAACGCTCTGATTTTTGGGTAAGGATGTGAAAAACCCAGATGAGATAATAAATCTTGAAAAAGAAGAAAATGTCACAAATGATCAGTTAGGGCCCTCATTAACATCAGAATAATACCTGCCGCGGTGGAGTAGCCGAGTGGTGTAAAGCATCTCGCTGCGGAGCGCGCGGTTCCTCGCACGTGGAGGTTCGAGTCCTCCCTGGGGCATGGGTGTGTGTGCTTGTCCGTAGGTTAGTTTACCTAGGTTTAAGTAGTTTCTAGGCTAAGGACTGATGACCACGCAGTTTGGTCCGATAGATTTACAGACATTTGAAGATTTTTTTTTTTTTTTCTAATAATACCTAAAGGCTGTGAGAGAACTAAAAAACAGCATCAGGATGCGACGCAATCGCTGGATAAATGGTACGAGGATTGGATGACGAAACACGTAACTATATCTTCAAAATAATCCAAGATGTGTATGAAACTGGAGAAAAACTGGAAGATTTTAAAAAGACTATCATAATTTCTACGCCAAAGAAACCAGGCACTATAAAATGTGAAGAACATCGTACCTTGAGCCTATTATCGCATAAGTCAAATATATTAACAAAAATAATATATAATCGAATAAAAACGCTAAACTGAGCAGAATTTTGATGAATATCAATTAGGATTTCTACCTAATACAGGAACAAGAGAAGCTATCTTCATGTTAAACCTGCGGCAGGCGCGCTTAAGATTGTCACATCAGTGGGCGCGTGCGGCACTCAGTGCCGCCTACATTTAAATAAATAGAAAATCTATTTTTTCCTAATTTTTGGGTTGAATTAATTATTTATTGTGTATAACATCATTCGGTGCATGGGAAAATTAAAATTGTTACAGTATATCTGACATAAGTTTCCAGGATATTTCGTAAGCGCTACTTTAATAACAAATTCGAAATAAATTATAACCACAGATATGATTGGATTGTTTACCATTGTTAAAGCAAGTTTTATAAAAAAAGTGTAAAATGTATAAAATCTTTGTAGTAATAATAAAGAATAAGGCAGTCAGTAAATACATATCAATAATCACACACTTTCTTCCTCCGGAGAAGCTCTGCAATCATTACATGTGACAACATTGTGGCAATGTTACTTGCAAACGAATATTTTGCAGCTGTTGCAAGTGACAGTAGTTTTATTCTTTTTTAACCACCACAAAGATGGCACCTCCCACACCTTCTTACAGTCTCATCGTGATTGGCGGGAATTGATCGATGAGGTGACAGAAATTCTTGAATATCTCTTGGTAGAGTAGAGAGCTGAGCCCTTTCTTTCAAATGGCAGTCCATCAGAGCCAAGGCCAGGTTTGTTAGATAGGTTCTTCTTCTGAATCTTTTCTCTGGATTGTTTGCAAAGAACAAGACCTGGGAATTTATCCCAGCAATATCCAGATAACGAAAAAACAATGCTAAGGGCCATCTTCTTGTGGTTCCTTGTGTAGAATAGGATGTACACATATAATCCACAGTATCGACTCCACCTTTTGTTGCATTGTAGTCCAAATTTACAACAGACTTGCCTGTAGCGGTGTCTATTTCAGCAGTTTCATACATTGATGACAGGAAAAGCACAGCCTTGTTTCATTTTGTTTGGCACGAAGAAAGACAGAAGTCATCTTGAAATCCGAAAAGACAATTTCCAATTTCTCGCGATCTGTTCGGCAAAAATTCCGGAGGAATTTTCTTCTTGTTCTTTTTCAATGTTCCAATGAACGATAGCCCATTTTCTAAAAGATGCTGGGCTACAGGGTAACTACTGTAGTAGTTGTCCGTAGTTACATACCTGTAAGTTCCTTTGATTGGATCAACCAATCTCTTCACAATATCATTAACTGGTTAGATGCAACATATGGTCCAGGATTCTGTCTGCCGCAGTATACTACAAAATTAAAAGTATAAAATGTCTTGATATCGCACAATGCATACAACTTCAATCCAAACTTGGTGGGCTTATTGGGCATGTACTGAACCAAACAACAAAGTCTGCGAAATGGGACAAGCATTTCGTTTATGGTTGTGAACACCCCTGGAATGTAGTAATTTCTGCAGTTGTTCAGAAATGCTGAGTGGAGATTGCGGATGGCAGCAAGTTTAGCAGTTGCTAATCGTTCCTTTCTTGTAGAAGTATCATCAAACCGGAGTGCCCAGAGCAAGAACAAAAAGCGTTTGTAGCTAAATGCTGTGCTTAGAATAATCATTTCTGTTCCAGTTGATGCCCACAGTTCTAATACATTTGTGCGTTCTCCTTTTTGTACAACAATGAGAAAAAGTGCTCCTAAAAGAGCGGTTATTTCAGAAGCAGAAGTAGTTTTGCAATCTCTAGCCCTTGAGTAATTCACCGATGATCTCTTGTTATTTATGTACTTGTTTGTGTTTTCAACAACATAATCAATTATCTCAGGATCGAAAAATTTGAGAAATCTTTCAATTTCAGTTTTAGCTTCTCTACCATTCAGTTTCGGGCCAGGTAGGACTTTGATTATATTCTAATGTTTTGTTTTCCCTGGTAGTGCTAAAGGATTATTTATCCACAAAGTTTCTTGGTCCTTACCAATATAAAAATGGCAGTCATCATGTGGCATTCCTATCATTTCATTCTTGTCAACGCATGACTGCTCAGATTCGCTAGAATGATCTGCAGTTTCAACTATTTCTGCTTCCTCATCGCTGTCAGAGAAACAGCGTAATCTTCTTCGTCAGATGATTGCAGAAGAAGACGTTCAATTTCTTCTGGTGTTAGTCCTTTCCTTTGTGCGGACGTGGGAGCCAATAAAATAATTCTAATACAAAAGCAATGTTAATAACTAAATCATCATACACCCACAGAGTTGTAAAACAAAGCTCCTAATCATCAAAACATCCGACAGTGGTACGGCTACATGTACTTACATTACCGGGCGCGTGCGGTACGCAGTGCCGTCTCGGTGCAGTCGTCCACTCCACAGGTCAGTCACAGCTGTTATGGTGAGTATATTGGTGGCGTAGTAATGTAGTTCGGCGCGTGACTAAACAATCAAAGTATATCTAGCACCAATGTTGCGTGCTCGGCACGCTGACGTAATTATTGAAAGAAAACAAAATTAGCGGCACTGTATGCCGCCACGCGCACGCCGCAGGGTTAAGACAAATCATGGACAAAATGCTGGATTGTTCATTGCTTTCGTGGACTGGAAAAAGCCTTCGTTAGGTGAATTGAAAGAGGATTACGTAAAGAAAGGAGTACGACAAGGATGCAGTTTATCACCAGTGCTCTTCAACTTGTATATTGAGGGTGGAATTATGGAATGTAAAGAGTCTATGGAAGGAATTAAGATCATTGGAGTATAAATTAAAATGATAAGGTTTGCTGATGACATAGCCATTATTGAAAGGAGCGAAGAAAATTGAGATCCTGCCAGATAAATATAACATGAAAATCAACACCAAGAAGACAGCCACGAGCATATTACAACTGAACTTAAGATTAATGATGTACCATTGAAACAAGTTAATATATTCACCTACTTGGGAAGTAAAATCACACCATGTGGAAAAAGTTCTGCAGACATAAAAAAACAGAATTGCGCAAGCTAAAATAGCCTTCATCAATAAACGGATACTTCTTACATCAAGAAATATAAGAGACCATAAAAGCATTTATAAAATGCTCTGTGTGGAGAGTGACATTGTATGGCTCCGAAACTTGGACACTCAGCATCTGTGACAAGAGAAGACTAGAAGCATTTGAAATATGGTGTTGGAGAAGGATGCGTAAAATCCCTTGGACGGAAAAGATACAAACGAAGAAGTTCTTAGAAGAATCCGTGAAAAAACAGTTACTTTGAAAACAATGATGAAGAGTTAAGTTAATAAGTCATTTTTATAGGCTCAATGAGTTTGTAGTCAATGTTATGGAAGGGTTGGTCGTAGGAAAAAGAGGCAGAGAAAGACCCAGATTTCAGTTCTTGAAACAGATTCAAAAACATAAAAAAGTGGAATCATCTCGGAAAATGAAGAGGCTATCCGAGAAGTGTGGAGGAGAAGAATTGCTGCCAACCAGACTTCCGATTGAGAAGGAGAGAGAGAGATGTGGAAGGAAATCAACCGTGTTCTTTGGAAGGAACCATTCCGGCATTTTCCTAAAATCTGAAATGGCCAAGGTGACGGATGTACGGGGAGCCAAAGGGGCGAAAGCTTTAGTGTAATTATTAGGATTTTTGAAGAGATAATTACATGAACTAAATCAACTTTGCTGTAAGCTATAGCATGCATTTCTTTACATTACTTTGTTTTCTCGGTACTGTAATCATGAACTGTGACTGCTGTGTGCGGATGCAGTCTGAGCTGGTGACACTTCGCTCCCTGCTTCGAGCTGTGTTAACCTCCGTTGCATAGCTGGAGGCTGCGATCGAGGGGCGTCGTTGTTGTTGGCCGGTAGTGGGGACGAACGTCCTCCCGTCGTCTCCGCCGATAGACTTTGCGACATGCCCTGATACTGCCAGCAATGGGGCGGACACCCCACCCGTGGTTGCATGGGAGGTCGCTCCAGTGCGTGGCAGGCGGCTTGAAGACATTCCGGAGGACCGATCGTGAGGCCTCCCAGGTTCGTCTTGCGAACAGGTTTGAGGCGCTATCTGTTCAGGAAAATGTTCCTGAGCCGGATGGTGTCTCTAATCCAGAGATCACCAATCAGCCTGCAAGATTCGGGCTTTCACAGAGGGTGGGTTTGCTTGTACTTGGGAGCTCCAACGTTAGGCGGGTGATGGAGCCCCTTAGAGAGATGGCTGCCAAGGAGAGGAAGAAGGCCAACGTGCACTCCGTGTGCATACCTTGTGGGGTCATTCCAGATGTGGAACGGGTCCTTCCGGATGCAATGAAGGGTACGGGATTCAGCTAACAGCAGGTGGTGGCTCCCGTCGGTACCAATGATGTGTGTCATTTCGGATCTGAAGAGATTCTCTCAGGTTTTGAGCGGCTATCTGATGTAAAGGCTGCCAGTCTTCTAGCAAGATGAAAGCAGAGCTCACCATCTGCGGCTTAGTTAACAGGACCGACTATGGACCTCTCGTACAGAGCCGAGTGGAGGGTCTGAATCAGAGGCTCAGACGGTTCTGCGACCGTGTAGGCTACAGATTCCTCGACTTGCGCCATCGGGTGGTGGGATTCCGGGTTCCGCTGAATAGGTCAGGAGTCCATTACACGCAGAAAGCGGCTACACGGGTAGCGGGGGCTGTGTGGATTGGGCTGTGCGGTTTTTAGGGTAGAGGGCTTTGCGGAAACAGTAAATGGGCTTTCTCAAAGGATGCAGGTTGATCACAGGAGAAATATAGATCTAGGAACATTGAGGTCTAAGTCAATATCATTGTCAGTTATGCTCGCCACATAGTTCCCTTATTTTGTTTTTTGTAATTATAAAAGATGCACATATCCCACTACACACCTTCTGTAATATAAAAAACAGTTCCCCATCTGATGATGATATAAAACCAGAAATTGGAGAAATGTAATAAAAATATTTTGCATAAAAAGCGACTGGTTGTTGTCATTCAAGATACCTTATATTTAGTGTAAATTTACAGAATTATGAAGTATTTTAGACAAAACTGTAGTTCTTCTACAAACAGGGCTTATTCAACGAAACGGAATAAATACATCTAATTTTTTGGGACGTAACTTCGAATTTTCATTTAGGAGTGTATCAGTTCGCTTTATTAACAAGTTAATATTTTAATGCAAATACACAATATGACACAAACAACATAAATTGTAATTAATAATTTCTTTAATTGTTGCATTTCTTTTTAGCTCTTAACAATAACACATAAATACGGTACAATTATGGGGCACAAACATTGTGTGGGTTAGTAATTTCTAAAGTCGAGTATCGAATTCCTCATTACATCATTCCCATCTTATGAGGCTAAGATGAAAATCAATAGAAACTGCTGCAGAAAAAAAAGTGGAAGTGGCACAGTTTAATAAATACCGTCCACAGCACACCGTGAGTTGGCTCCAGGAGTACAAATGTGGAAGTGCCTTGCTAAAACTATGAGTTTCTGTCATGAATAGCATTAAGTATGTGTAAAACGTGACTCTTGAGTTTCTCCCGGCGTATTTGATAATCAAAATATCCACGGGTGTACTGCCGGACTATAGTGTCCAACGGGCACAATATTTCGGCGATCATACATGTCGCCATCATCAGGTGAACTGACGGACTGAGCTCCTGGAAACGCGCCGGCGCGGAGATCCGCACGCTACGGCGGCTCGAAGGGAACTGGGTTCTAGCCCGGTTGCGGGCGATTTAAATACATAGGGCGCGCACTATCACCGACGCAGAGAGTCTACCACAGGAATTGGAACACCTGAGAACTGTATTCCGAATAAATGGCTACTCAGAGTGGCAGATTCAGGGGGCCCTCCACCCAACCACTACAGCACAACCTGTGGAAATGGATGAAAACACGAGGGAGGATGTAGGCACTGCGTTCATTCCATGTACTGGCGCACTCTCGGTGAAGGTCTCCCGCATTTTGAAGAAACACCAGGTTGGAACTGTCTTTTGTCCGCCGAATAAAATTCGTGCACTGGTGGGGAGCACCAAAGATGATCTTGGTTTGAGGAAGGCCGGCGTGTACCAGATTCCGTGTCAGTGTGGGAGGTCATATTTTGGACAGACGATGCGTACCGTCGAGGATCGATGCGTTGAACACCAGAGGCACACACGATTGATGTAACCGAGCAAGTCGGCGATCGCTGAACATTGTTTGTCGGAGAATCACGCGATGGAGTATGAACGCACAAGGATTCTGGTACAGATGTCTAAATACTGGGACTACGTCGTTAGAGAGGCCACTGAAATTCGCACATGTGACGAGCTCATAAACCGTGACTGTGGCAAAGCTTGGGAACCAGCGATTGTGTTAATTAAGAGTAAATCTAGCAAACGTAACGTAGTGACGACCAGGGCGGACAGAGCCCTCACATCGACGTCATCTCAGACGCCGTCGCAATCGGTTTCACTGCGCGACCGCGGCGCGGGGCGCGGACCACGGATGGTTTGCTCCGCGGGCCGATGGTATTTAAATCGCCCGCTACCGGGCTAGAACCCAGTTCCCTTCGAGCAGCCGTAGCGTGCGGATCTCCGTGCCGGCACGTTTCCAGGAGCTTAGTCTGTCAGTTCACCCGATGATGGCGACATGTATGATCGCCGAAATATTGTGCCCGTTGGACACTATAGACCGGCAGTACACCCGTGGATATTTTGATGTGTAAAACGTTTGCTTTAGTTATTATTCATCGAGCCTTCTTATATTTTCTATACATATAACAGCTGGAACAGTATATGGTACAGATACAAAATTCCATGATCGTTGGCGAGAAACACATTACTCTCTGTGCAGGTAAAAGCAGCCCAGATTCGTGCGACTTCTCTGAAACAGCCGTTGACTGCAGTCACGACAACAAAAGTGTTGACGGCGTCACTGGCTGGACGCAGCCATCCACCCCACAACCCCCACTCAGTGCCACTTGCTCTCGACCGTCATCGCGACTGCAGCGCCACTGGCGGCAATTATAGCGAAGAAAAACACGCGGTGTTTTCTTTCCATTCCGCGCCGCCCACACCTGCCTAATTACTGCTTTCATCTCATTTCGCGCCGCCCCCCTGCCGCCCCATCACCCCGCCCCCGCCGCCCCCAGAAAGCAGCCCCCAACCCGGCCTCCGCTCTGCCTTAATTCGTTTACAGAGGGGCCAAATAAGAAAACAGTTGCGCGCCGCCCGTTGTAATAAGAGCTCGGCATTAAGGAGACCACCCCCAACCGCTTGCTCTCTGGTGGCCCACTTGCGCCTCCCTCATCCCTTAGCCTCCCGGTGAACAACAGCTATATCCTGTTCTGATCCCTCTTTAGTTTCACCACGTGTCCTATGAGCAAATCAGGATGAATCTGGAAGCACGTTAAACCTTATGAGTTATCTAGTGCTCTTCACCACACCTAACCAAATGCAATTGTAAATACATCTACATCTATATGGGATACTCTGCAAATCACATTTACGTGCCTGGCAGAGGGTTCATCGAACCACTTTGATACAATTTATCTCCTATTCCATAGTGCATGGGAAGAAAGAACACCTGAATCTCTCCGTTCGAGCTCTGATTTCTCGTATTTTATTCTGAGGACCATTTCTACCTATGTAAGTGGAAGGCAACAATACAAAATGAGCTGCCCTTCTTTGGACTCTTTCGATGTCCTCCATCAAACCCCCCTGACAAGAATCCCCCACTGGTCAGAAATACTCTAAAAAAGGACGGAAAAGCCTAGTTAGTAGTTCTGTTGCATCTTTAAATGTTTTGCCAATAAAACGTAATCTCTGGTTCGCCTTTCCCACGATATTATCTACGTGTTATTTCCAGTTTAAGTCTGACATAATAGTAATTCCTAGGTATTTAGTGGAGTTTACAGCCATCAGTTTTGATTAATTTATCTTCTAAACAAGTTTTTAAGGATTTCTTTTCGTACTTACGTGAGCGACTTCACACTTCTCATTATTTAGAGTCATCGTCAATTTTTATACCATAGTGATGTCTTATTTAGATCGTTCTGCGGTTGGTTTTGATCTTCAGGTGCTTTTACTAGACGGTAAATGACGGCATCATCTGCAAACCACCTAAGAGAGCTGCTTAGATTTTCTCCCAAATCGTTTATGTAAATATATTCAAATGTATTCGAAACTGATTATTTTTACATGGTAGTTGCATATAATTCTCTGTTAGAAGTTTCAAGCAAAGTAAACATGCTGTGATGGTGTTAAAACGCCATAATACTTTTACTTTCATTCAGATAAATGTGCACAAGCAATTTCTCTATTAAAACCTAATGCGGTTCCATAAAGGGATATGAGTTTTTCGAATAATTGTCATTGTATTCGTGCTCATTAACTGTTTATGAGGGATTGTTTTTGTGTACTCATCCTGCTAACTCATAGTCGGGAATAAAAGTTGGAACTTGGAATATCACTGTGATGGAATAGGTCAGACACGTATCAGTTAATACAAACACAAGAGTCTCAGTGTACAGAACAGCTGTGTTTCAGTATAAAGTTGATGATACAGGGCTATGTTTTCCGAATATTATGATCTCTGAAGCAATAATTATACTTTTGACCTGATATTGTTACATTAAAAATTAGGTCTAAAAATTTCAAAAATCTTACGTTATAATAATTCTAACATTGTGATAGTTTAGTTCATTGACACAGAGTTCCACTAAAAACTTTCATTTTACAGCTTGGGTATTCACACATTGAATTACAAGGATGAATAAATGATTCCTTTAATTGTTTAATAAAATACTGAAACTCGTGTAACCAAACACAGGCTGTTGAAGTTTGTTTCGATGAATAACGAAATATCAGAGCGAATTGCAGAAGTTTGTCTATACACGTTAAGACAATTGCAAATTCTATTAGATAAATTAATCGCTATATGTGGAGACAATGTCAATACTAAACTCGTAGGACTTTATTGGTGCAGCCAGCGGAATCTATTTAATCAATTTAAAGAGGAACTGTGAAACATTTAGGAAGAATTTAATGCTCTGCACATATTCTCTATAATATAATATGAAGAGCTGCTGCATTATAACTGTCAAAATTGAAATAATCGTTGTCAAAATATTAGAGTATTTATAACATACACAAGGACAGAGAAGCTGGAATATTTCTACAAATACTCTGATTTCAGTCATCAGACTCTTTTACCTCACTCAAACATAAGATGCCTCTCCATACCCATAGTTGAGAGAATCCCTTTGCTTCTGCTTCAATTCAAGTACATTTTGACGTCAAAGACAAGCCACATAAAATAGTTTAAGGTTTCTTCAGTAATCCGATCAGTGAAATTTAATTCATATTTCTGCACTCTAACTTGGCTGTGTTTTGAAAAAATACAAAAATCATGTGGAAGAATAGTCTTAATGATCGATATAAGATGCTTATTAATAGTTATTGAAAGGTATCTGAATGAAGGGAAGACTGCAAATTTATTGGTGTGCCAACAAAGATGAATTTCAACAAATTAAGGAATAGCAATGCTAACAAAGAAATAATTAGTCTGATTTCTAAATTTGAGGAAGAAAAAATGTGTTTCTATACTATAACATTTGATTACAAAGAGACATGGGCTACTTCATTTAAAAAATACGAAGAACTTCATTGGATGATGTTATTTGAAACCATACGTTGGTGATGATTGAAAACACTATAATACGCCTGAATAAAATTATATAAAGATTTCATGGGACAATTTTCAGGAATATAAGTATGTGAAGAGCTTTTTAGAAACTTAGCATGAGTGAAAAAAATGGATGTCTAACCACTCCTTGGAAGAAAATATTTACTTTTTTATGGAAACCGAAATCCAGAATTCGAAATCGAACTTCTAAAATTATGAGTGTATTTGTTTTCTATTTACCACACAACACCACTGTGAAAAAAGTATTTTTTGCTGGTTCAGGCCAGTGGGTTGATGAAGAAATTCGATTACTCCCATAACCAATGGAATCAACCTTATAGTACCAGGTTATCTACAAGTGGAACTGCATGTCGTTTTATAAGTAGAAAAAATAATGTTGCTACAAAAGTCGAAATGTCCAGAAAAAAATGATGTACCACCTACTCCCGAAGCATGAGGTTCCACGGAATTGTGTACATAAAAAGTAAAAACGTTGAAAATGTTTTACTTTATTTCTATACCCCTATCTCAGTTTCTTGACGATGTCTCAGCTACATACAGCAATCCCAAGTGTAGAAAGAGTTGAATATTGTCAGAACGACCAGTTTATGATATTTTTCTGTGCAGGTGTGGGGTTAGGTGCTACAGTCTGCTGGCAGACATACATATTGTCATTTTTACTCGTAGTAGGTTACAGAATATTACAATAGCCTGTCTGATCACCATAGTCACTCTGACTGTACTTGCAATTCACTCGTATTGTGTGTTCACTACTGAGTTGCAAGCACAACATTACTTGTGGTTTCCAACTATTTTTAACATTCTGATTACGTTACATCAGGCACCTCTGGAATGGAGATTGTTAAAAGTAAAATTATGCATGAATGTGTCCTGAATATGCTTTGCTACAGAATGGAGTTTATAATGTACCCTTTATTTCTGATATTCAGTACATTCCTCTGTAACACACGCTAGTCAGTATTTTCGAGTGAGTCATACGAACTCGCATATCTATATATTAAATTATAAAGTTCTACCTACGTAGCTGAATGTCGCAATGCTGCCGTCATTGTCTTCTTAAAGGCATGGCTATGTCTGTAATCTGTTTTAGTGTAGAGTAAGTAACTGACGAGGGATTGTGAATATCAAGTAATTATAGAATTACTATATATATATATATATATATATATATATATATATATATATATATATACCTACTTTTTGTTTGTGTGGGAAAATGACTTGACCATAATTTACTATCACTAATGACCAGGTGTGAACACAATGAAGAGGAGCAGAGATACTATTGAATGCAAAGAGTTTACATCATCTGAGATAATCACCAGTACATATTTAGCAAAATTAAATTAATACAACCTAAATTATAACTCTTTGTGTAAAAACTGAAAAATTGTTTTAAATATTGGAATGCACATATTTAAATCTGAAATAATTAATTTTAGTGAAAATGGTGAAGTATATCATTTTACTAAAATTTATCATTAAATAATTGTCCTGATAAGAAATAATATCCTGTTGTTAGCACAACCAGAGACAAAGGAAGTAGCTTAAGAGTAGGTAAAGATCTTTAGTATTTCATGTTCATTTTTGATAGAGACATTTATTACCCTAGGCGTCCTAGAAGCTTATTATTGGAGTAAGATGACATTATTTAAAAACTGATTGTTTTCTGCCTCTGTATTGATAGGGTGAAACTTTATTTTTCGATGTTATTGGGGCTACAGTGGAATGACTGAACGCTGTAAGATCCCTTGCTGCAGAGTGGGAGACTTGTCCCCCACCGGAGGTTCGAGTCGTTTCTTGGGCATTGGTGGGTGTGTTGTCTTTAACATAAGTTAGTTTTTATGTCTATGTACTGATGGTGGCTGTAATTTCGTCCCATAGCTTAACAAACATTTTAACTTTTGATATGACTGAACAAGTGATCCTTTTTATGACGCAATGGTTTTTATATTGTGTCGTTTTGCAGTTTTACATGCTAAAGTCGAAACTGCAAATTTTACTTTTCCAGTTCAATATATTATTTCAGGAAACGATTTTATGGAAGCAATAGGAAAGTACAGAACATCGAGGGAAAAGTGTTTTATGGTGGAAAATAATGAATGAAAGTTACTTTTCCAACTATTTGAGGTGCCATCGTATTTATAATGTTACATCATGAAATGCGTAATCTTAACTATAACAATGCTGTATTAACTGCCTAAACAATAGTACAATTTCTTAAAGTTAAATAGGAATAGTTTTATATAAATGAAGCTACCAACGCCTATTTGTATCGGTAGTTTCCTAATACGTCACTGACTTTATTACATGTCAATGTTATAGTATTTCTGTGCTATGCGTAAAATTTACATGGTATTTAAAGATCAACAGTAAATATTATAGGAGGCTGTAGTATAGACTATACATAAAATGTGTCCAGTTTTTATTTAGTAAAGAGACACAGCTTAGTTCAATGCATTTTCGTTTCCTTTCTTGGTATTCCGTGTGCTATGTGTTGTTATGGGCGTATTTATCGATTGACAGCAGTAGAGTGTTGATACCCAAGTTGTGAAGTTTTGTGTTATTTTACATTGAAATTTTCATTGTGATTTGTTGGCCAAGTCTATGGTATTGTAACAAGTAAACATGCAGCATCTAAGTGCACAAGCTGAGTATGCCCACATGCATTTACATGTGTTTTGTAATGGAAACAATGTTGCTGCTTATAGAGGATACGGTATACAAATCCTAACCGCTGTCCTGCAGACATAGGTAACACGTTTTACAAAGTATTTTGTATTTTTAATTATAAATTTTATTCCGAAAGTATGAAAAAGGTTTTTACTTAGATCTAGATGGAATGTCGTTCATATATCATCGTGATGGACTGTCTGATGTTTGTCAATTACCTTCTGGTAATAAAAAGGATAATGAATTTCGTTTGGAATTTTTGACAGTTCCGATGATATATGTTTACAGATTAACGATTGGCGGTAGAAAAGACGATGTTAATATCTCAATCTGTTATAGTTGCGATCTCTGGTTGTTGCATGACATTTACGTGCACCGAATTTTTAATTTCTATAGATAGAAGCGTCGTAAAATCGGCGAAATATAGATGTTATTGCTGTTATATAATTCTATTGGTAATCTTTTGTCTTACGTCTACATTTTGGTGTTATATTCTCGTGTTTTCGCTTTATGATATAGCAGCGTTATTATTTGTTTAAGTTGCTGTTTTATTTATTGACTTAGAGATTTTGATAAGGGTGATCTTTTTTTGAGCAATCAAGCAATGGATTCGTAATTTTAGCCATTGTCTTTCACCTGAATTTCAATAAAGTATTTAATGTAGCGTTGGTGTTTAAGCTCTGCTTTCTCATTCAGAATTTGTTGTGGTTGGATTTCCATATGCATATAAATTTCAGATTCTTCAAGAATGATCATAATAGAATCTTTCGGGATTTTATGCAATACTTGTAACGCACTCTCAATTTCGCTTACATTGTGATAGTGATTTTTTAGGTGCAGGAAGTAACTTGAGTGGTTGTTTTCACTATTTCTCATGTTTTCTTTAAATCTTATGTTAAAATTTCTTCCAGGTTGGCCTTTGTAAAAATGATTACAATCTTGGCATGTGATCTTCTATATTCCTTTGTTAGCGTATATTGATGAATTTGTGTGATTTGATCGTAGTTTCAACTTCAGTTTCTTGGTGGTACAGAATGCTAATTGTATGTTTGGGGCTTTAATTTTGTTGGAGATTAGACCTAAAAGGGTTGTGGGTATCTACTTCGTTTTCTATTTAGTTAGTGTTTGTTTTGTTAATCGTATTTCATTGTGTATTGAATTGTATTTGGAGTCGAAATTATTTCTATTGGCTATCTATTGAAGTGCTTTAGCTCTATCTGTACTGCATGATTTTCTAGTAGTAGGTTATGTAATCATGGAGTAAAAGTCTGCAAGTTTTTGTCACTTGGGATGGCATGAGTTGGCATTAATTACGTTGTCTGATGTCGTAGGTTTTTGACAGATATCAAATATGAGTTGAAGACATCGCTTATTATACTTTATGCCTTCAATCACTTTAGTTAGTTTTATTTTTAAACGTACAAAATGCAGGATTAGCCCCTTCATTTCATATGACGAAGGTATCAAACGTTATTGCTGTTTGTGCCCTGACGCTCACTAAAGGTCATATAATGGCATTTTAACTAAAGAAAGTTCCAAATTTAGATTTGTTTTTATATCGTCTCTACAGACGGTTTCGACGCATTACTGCCTTTTTCAAGTGTCTTGCAGATATAGGTAATAAGTTTTACAAATTATTTCGTGTTTTTAAGTATAAATCGTATTCTGAAAGTATAATAAAGGTTTTTACTTACGTCTAGATGGAATGAAGTGCTTATATGATCGTATTGGACTGTCTGATGTTTGTCAATTATCTTCTGATATTTTAAAAAGGTTATTGAATTTCTTTTGACAGTTTAGACAGTTCCGATGATCTTGAGTCTCTTACAAGGTGTTGATGTTTTAACTTATGTATCTTTATACTTAGACAAAGTGCTATGTTATGCGTACTATTTAATCACAATTTTTTAAAATAAAGTGGCAACCTTTTTGAAATTTATATGACCAGATGACGGTGGCATAGCCCATTGAAACTGGTCGTCATAAAATAAATAAGCATTTTGCGATCTTGGCTTTTCACTTTTGAAGATTATTATAGTGAGATTTGTTAGGTTTAGGGAACATGTGGACACGGGAAACTTTCCACAGCAAAGGTAGAAGCCGTTGGAGGATGATGCTGTAGCGGGTGGAGAGGACTTCATGGAAGGAAATGGGACAGGCCCTAAGGGGCCTGTAGGTAAGGCAGTCGTGACCGGGAGCAAAGTTGGTTTAGTGTGAATTGTCTGCTGGATGTCGAGGGCAGTTACAGGAAGGTTTACATCAGATGGAGTGACGGGAAGCTGGGGGCGGAGATGTCGGTGCGCTCATGGACATATGAGAAGTGGGAGTAGTCGAAATGAGGATGGTCTGGGATGGAAAAAGTATCAGTAAGCGAAACGGTCTGCTTTACTGGCGTCGTTGAAAATGGGAGGGTTGTTGTGGAGGAGTGGGTATGCAGAAGAGGGGTGACTACCACTAAGGCGGTGGAAAGCTTTCCAGTACTTACCAGCACCTCCTATACTTACTATTTGAAGATAAAGGTGAAGCAATGAATTAAAATTTGTGATGAGACCGGGAATCGAACCCGGACCTCCATGCTTACTAGACAAACGTCCTACCATTAGACCACCGCACCACTAGCGATTAAGTCGCCTTGGAATAGTCTAATTATGACTTCTCTCCACGTCACAAACATTGATTCCTAGCCGCATCGCAAATTTTAATTCATTGCTTTACCTTTATCTTTAATGTCTTTGACGTGTTCGACACGAAAAACCGCCTCAGGGTTTGTGAATTTCTAATTACTTATTTACTATTTGTACTGAAAAAATCCTGTATTTTAGTTTGGGGATAAAATCTGTCCAACTTTTTCTATGACTATACCTCGACGTTATTCTGCTTATCCAGGTGCCTACACATCATGGAATGTTAATTCAAGATTCGGATCAACCATCTCATTTGTAGGAATCATTACAATTATTCCAATTATATGAGAAAGAATAATCAAAATCTGAACAATCATTTTCAGACGATGAACAGAATGACTACTAAATAATCCACAGTGTAGAAATAAAACTGTCTGTATGATAAAACTATACAAAAACTATCAGCCATTTCTACGGTACCTACATCCGATCACCTCTTCAATTGTATCTGGTACTCAGCATTTAATGTTTCGTAATGTTAGCCGCATAGCAGGAACGCTTCTAGTTGATAGCTCTACTGTATTTTAGTTTGGGGATAAAATTGTCCAGCATCTTCTATGACTGGCAGCAATACCACAACGTTATTCTGAGTATACAGATGCCTACACATCATGAAATGTTATTTTAATATTCGGATCAACCATCTCATTTGTAGGAATCATTCCAATTATATGAGAAAGAATAATCAAAAACTGAACAATCATTTTCCGAAGATGAACAGAATGACTACAAAATAACCCACAGTGATGAAATAAAACTATCTATATGATAAAATTATACAAAAACTATCAGCCATTTCTACGATGCCTACATTCGATCACCTCTTCAATTGTATCTGGTACTCAGCATGTAATGTTTCATAATGTTAGCCGCATATCAGGAACGCTTCTAGCTGATAGCTCTGCCACTGCCGGCATCTTGGGCCGCATTACAGACCGGAGCGGGCCGTCCCTCAAACGCCGCCGCGGCCGCCTCATCCATTAACGCACAATGTCTGCCGCACGCCTTAACAGCATAATCGCCCCTCCCGACACTGCGCCGCATTTAGGGGAGGAACACCCTTGTGCTCAATTTTTCATTCTTATCCCGCAGAACGGAGACGGGCTACATCTTTTACTCTAGTTTGGCTTTTACCAGCAACGCTCTGAGGTTTCTATGCTCTTCCGGGAAATACTTCCCGCCCCAACCCTCCCCTAGATTCAACATTTTCTCGTAGTTATTTTTCGTTACTAGCCTTAGTGTTCGGCGTTTTCCTGGTATTTACTTATCTCAATATTGTCTTCCAATGTTCAAATGATTGTAAATCGATGGGAGCAAACTGCTGCGGTTATTAGTTCCTAGGACTTGAAACGAAGATATAAGATGAACATTAATAAGAGTAAAACGAAGGTAATGGAATGCAATGTCAGACAATCAGGCGATGCTGAAGGAATTAGATTAGGTAATGAGACAATAAAAGTAGTAGATGAGTTTTGTTATTTGGGTAGCAAGATAACTTCTAATGGCCGAAGCAAAGAAGATATAAAATGCAGAATGGCTATGGGGAGAAAAGCGTTTCTAAAGAAGCGAAACTTGTTAACGTCCAATATTATATTAAACGTTAGGAAGTCCTACCTGAAAGCATTTGTCTGGAGTGTAGCATTGTATGGGAGTGAAACTTGGACGATAAGGAGTTCAGATAAAAAGATGATAGAAGCTTTTGAAATGTGGTGCTACAGACGAATGATGAAAATTAGATGGGTAGATCACGTAACTAATGAGGTGCTTAACCGAATCGGGGAGAAAAGCAGTTTCTCGCATATCCTGACTAAGAGAAGGGATAGATTGGTTGGACACATTCTGAGATATCAAGGAATTGTCAACTTAGCGTTAGAAGGATGCGTGTAGGGTAAAAATCGTAGAGGGAGACCGAGGGACGAATACAGTAAACAGATTCAAAAGGATGTAGTTTGGCGAACATATTCTCAGATGAAGAGATTCGCACAGGACAGGGTAGCGTGGAGAGCTGCATCAAACCAGTGTTTGGACTGAAGACCACAACAACAACAACAGGCTTACAAACTACTTAAACCCACTTACTCGAAGGAAAACATGCACAACCCGTGCCGCAGGGAGGACTCGAACCTCCAACCGCGAGCTCCGCAGCAAGGCGCCTTAGGACTCTCGGCCACTTAACCGCAGCTACCTTCGGTTAGTCCATTTCCTTTTGTCTCCCATACCTGTCCATCCCCCCCCCCCCTGTCATTGTCCAGCTCCTCCCCGTTCCCTTTCCCATCTCTATCCATTCCTTCCTCCATCTCTTTCGGTCCATCTGCTCCGTCAGCTGTATACGAAGTCCAGTCACATTCACAACCTGTGACAATAAAGTTTGGTGAATAGTCCTGCAACATTAACGTGGATGAACCTATGAACTACAGTTACCTTGAATGAAACTTCCACTCTACAGCGGAGTGTGCGCTGACATGAAACTTCCCGGCAGATAAAAACTCTGTGCCGGAACCGGGACTCGAACCTGGGACCTTTGCCTTTCGCGGGCAAGCGCTCTGCCGCCTGAGGTATCCCGACACGACTCACGATGCTGCCCCACAACTTTACTTCCGCCAGTACCTCGCCTCCTACTTTCCAAACTTCACAGAAGCTCTCCTGCAGTAGAAAGTAGGAGGCGAGGTACTGGCTGAAGTAAAGTTGTGGGGCGGCATAGTGAGTCGTGTCGGGATACCTCAGGCGGCAGAGCGCTTGCCCGCGAAAGGCAAAGGTCCCAGGTTCGAGTCCCGGTTCCGGCACACAATTTTAATCTGCCAGGGAGTTACAGTTACCTTGAGGTCCTTAGAAATATTCTCCTCCCATAATTATGGACTCTTGAGCTATATGATACATGTCCTGGAATCTTTACATAGCCTTCTTTCTTGGTGGTGTTTAGAAGCCTCGCCACGTTTCCATGGATGTAAGAAATATCTACAATTCTTTTCCTTTCAAAGCGAGTTTGAGTGGAAAGAATACGAACAAATCTGGAGGATGGAGATCCGGCAAGTATGGTGGATATGCAAGTTGCATGACCTCCCTTTTTGTCAGGAACTGTTTGGCGGTATTGGCTGTGTGTGTTGGAGAGCATTGTCGTGAACAAAAAACCGGGAAGCTAGTTGTGGATACAGGGTCCGTCTTGCTAAGCTTAAAACAAAACTTTAAATTGATTCTTTTCACGTTGATTGTCCTGTTCTCATGACCAGAACCAAACCACTTATCAAGCACTTCGCACAACAGGTTTATCTCGGAACACACACGATGCTCAACTGAACTACGTTTGGGGCTGGTTGTCAACACCGACCGCTACGCAGATGCAGCGTTGTGCTTCTCCTGCGTTGCCCCATCAACTGTTCTTACTTCATTCACTGAACTTCATTGTCAGAGGTTATATCTGCCAGACATTTATGGCGATGTCTGAAACGATGTCGTAGTTTATTGCAAGGTAACGTTCCACCTTGCAGCATATGCTGGCTTGTGATCTATAACAATGTTTTCTGTGAAAATACACACCTGTGCCAACTTTCATGGGAACGGCTGAAACGGTGTAGCAGTTTATATGAATGTACCCTGAAATCCAACATCCGATGGCTTGCCGAGTATAAAAACGTTCTCTATGAAAACTTTCATACATGTACCAATTTTCAAACGGTGTCTAATTCTGTTGTAAGGAATCCTTTGCCATTCTCCACAGGAAGTATAATGAAAACAGTGACTTGTTTTGGTGTGCAAAATTTCCTAAAGTCGGGAATGAAACTACAGTCGAGCCGCAGCAGGCGGAGACATCGGTCGTGAGCGTCAGTTGTGCCTATGTACTTGTTTGTGTGTCTTTTCCTGACGACAGCTGAGGTTAAAAATTAAATTATATTAGTACAATTGTCTGTGTGCCTATTTGCATCTCGACGAACATCTTTACGCAACCTATCCCCATTATGTAATTGACATTCCAACCTAGACTTTCCATATATAAAAATATTTTTGTCCTTAAGTGCATTTCCTTCTGGTGTAACCAGTGGCTCCTAACTGTCAACCCTACCAAATCCCAGTCAATCATCATAGGTCGTACCACACGCTCCTTCCACCTCCATGACTTCTACCTTACATTCCAAGACCGCCTCATCCCGATAACCACCACCCTCAAGTACCTAGGCCTCACCCTTGACCGTTCCCTTTCCTGGAATCCTTACCTTACTGAGGCGCTCCAGTCACGGTCTGCGCGGCCACTACGGTCGGGGGTTCGAATCCCCCCTCGGGCATGGATATTTGTGCCGTCCTTAGTATAAGGTAGTTCGTAAGTAGTTTGTAAGTTTAGGGACTGATGACCCCGTAGTTAAGTCCCATAAGCTTAACAAACATTTGAACATTTGAATCCTTACCTTAAAACTGTCCGACACAAAGCCCTCTCCCACCTCAACCTTCTCAAGCTCCTTTCTGACCGGACATGGGGATTAAGCCCCTCCACCATCCTTTACAAGTACCATTCCCTAATGGGTCCCGTCTTGTGTAGCTTTCATCCTGCCTGGATCCTTTCCCCCCTCCTACTATAAATCCCTCCAGATCCTAGAACGCCACGCCCTCCGCCTCGCTTACCCTATCCGCCTCCCTTCCCCCACGCGGGTCATGTGATCTTATCCGTTTCCCCCACCTTCTAAAATTCCTTGGACATATACATCCTATACACCTCCGGCAAAATAAAATCTCGTCACCCACTGGTCCCTCCTTTCCTCCTGAATCCTGGGCCTCTGCTACGCCTTTACTAGCATGTTCCTCCCTCTGTACATCTCCATACTCTCCACATCCTATCTGAGGGTTACTTCCATCAGCTTCCTGTCCTATTTACCTTAGCCCTTCCTTGAAGATTAGTGCCACATCCCCCCTCCCCCCCCCCCCGCCCTTTTCCCTTCCTCCGCTTGGATCCCTCTCCCCACCCACTCCCTTGGAGTCCTTCCGTCCCATCCCCAAACCCCCCTCCTTCCCTCCCCATCACCTCCTTTTCCCACCCACCGCACTTTCCTTCCCCTTCCCTGTCTCCTGTGGGGCCTGTTCAGTGATTTTAATTCTATGTTAGTGATTTTAATATGCAATGACTTAGTGCTTAGTGTGTTTTTAAAACATCAGCAACCGCCGCACAGGCAGAACATAGCGTTGCCATGTGTTTTTAAATGTGTGTCTTCGTATCATCGTCGTCGTTCCGTTCAATCAACATGAAAGTTTTATCCACCGAGAAAAAGAATTCGCCTTCAGTCACAAATTGTGTTTTATTTCACACAATGCATTTCGAGCACTAAGGGCTCATCATCAGGTGCTTCAATGAATTATTAGACATGTTTAAATGCCTCGGTTTATTAAAAAGTGGTGCTCAAATAAGACTGGTGCAGTATTGTAGTTGGAGTACATTTGTATGTATAAATAATCACTAACACATACTTTTCTCATCTTGAGACAACATTATGGAATAACAACAACTCACAGTGTTGTCCCAAGATGAGAAATGTTTGTGTTAGTAATTATTCATATATACAAATGTATACATACTGCATCAGACTTATTCGAGGACCACTTTTTAATAAGCCCAGGCATTTAAACAACCTGATGATGATCCCTCAGGACTCAAAATGCATTGTGTGAAATAAAAGAATTTGTTACTGAAGGCGAATTCATTTTATTTTACTGAAGTACAATAGTCACGGAACTTCACTGACATCAATTGACAATTTAAAAAAATAAATAAAAAATAAAGAAAAGAACTTACCTCTTTGATCTTACATAACGTTATTGAAATCATCGTATTTTGTCAGACCAATAAAATAATGAAGCAATTAAAGTTTATAAAACTCTTCTGGATGTTGGACCGCATCGTCAATATAAACGTAACACCCAGAAGATGGCCGCTTGCAATAGTGGCCGAAACGTCGGTGAAATATTTGATATATTGTCGATGCGGTACAACACCCAGAAGAGTTATATAAACAATGAGAACGGCCGCGGCAGCCTTCGTTTACATTTAAGCAATTAAAGCTTTATTCCATTATGAACGAGGTACACTGCTTCTGTGGTAAATAAAGGTATCTTGAAAAACAGCAACCAGTCGCCTTTTATGTAGAATGTGTTTATTCATCTTTTTTCTTAACCGGTTTCGACATGCCTAACATATCATCAGCATATCGTATGACAAATGTTTTACATTACATTTTGTGCACGGTGGGATTGAGAAATCTGTGACAGAACAACAAAAAATAAGTTAACTATGTGGCGAGAGTTAATAATACAATAACATCGACTTAATTCACTACTTACAATTGGTACCATCATTAAGATATTTTAGTGTGATATTTCCTCCAAATTGGTGTAGCTGGTAACGTCCAGAATGGACATGTGGTTAAAATACGTAAATATAAGTTACACTTTTGTCTTACGCCATAGTCGTTGTCAAATAGTTATTTAGCTCCACTACTTTTTGATTCATGACTAGTTTCGCCGTTCTTTGCCACTATTTTCAAAACTTAAAGCATGAAAAAATATATTCAAAATAACCTCACAAAAGAATAACATTTTATATCTTATATCAGAAACTTCACAAATTTTTGTTCTACTGCCTGCATATTTTGTCAAGACAAGCTTCATACCTGCTTCATCTGATATTAATCCATCTTCCTCAAAACCTGTTTTACTCGTACGTTGATACAGTTTTACTGGAAAAGCTACATCAGGATACGTATAAAAGATGTTTGGACGGTAACAGAATAATGTACAGGAGTTCTGTAGCAGAGGACTAATTGGAATACGACTGTTCACATATTTGGAGGACTATACCGTAACATGCCTACGAAAATAAGGATAACTGTGCTTTTACCGGCCACCCTATTCCGCCCTCATACTTCAAAGAATGTACACAATAGCGTGAAAAAACCAGGATCAGGCAGTATTAGTTGGGAGCCACTTTAAGCTACTGAGTATACACAGAAATGCATATAGTTTCAGTACAGGTGGGAAATACCAGATTGACTTTATAATGGTAAGGCAAAAGTTTATAACAACAAGTTTTAAACTGTAGGACATATCTAGGGGCAGACATAGACTCTGATCATAACTTATTGGTTATGAACTGTAGACTGAAACTTAAGAGACTGCAAAAAGGTAAAAAATTAAGAAGATGGAATCTGGACAAACTGAAGGAATCAGAGGTGGGTGCGAGTTTTAGTTGGAGCATTTGGCAAGGATTGTCTGAAACGGGGGAAGTAATACAGTAGAAGAAGAATCGATAGCTCTGAGAGAGTAGTGAAGGCCGCAGAGGAACATATAGGCTGAAGGCCAAGGCCCGACAGAAATCTCTGGATAACACAGGAGATACTGAACTTAATTGATGAAAGGAGAAAGTATAAAAATGCATCAAGTAAAACAGGAAGGGAGTAAAGGCATCTGAAAAATGAGGATGACAGGTTGTGCTGACTGGCTAAGCAGAAGTGGCTTCAGGAGAAATGCAAGACTGTAGAAGAATGTATAACTAGGAGAAAGATAGATACCGCCTACAGGAAAATAAGACACATTTGCAAACAAGAAAAGCAGCGGTATGAATATCAAGAACTCAGATTATTCTAAAAATGGAAGACGAAATATGGAAAAATGAGATTGGAGATACGATACTTCGAGAAGAATTTGACAGGTATGATTAGATGAGGTCCCGTCTGAGATGCTATTATCGTCAGGAAAGCCAGTCATTAAGAAATTGTTTCACCTGGTATTCAAGATGTATGATACAGGACAAATAACTTCAGAGTTCGAGAAGAATATAGTGGTTACAATTCCGAAGAAAGCAAGTACAGACAAATGTGAAAATTACAGAACTATCAGTTTAGTAAGTCTTGGTTGCAAAATACTAACTTGAATTATTTATATACGAATGGAAAAACTGATGGAATCCTGCCTGGTGGAAGATAGTTTGGATTTAAGAGGAACAGTGTAAATAACAAAATTAAATAAATATGTCTGAGATGACACACAACAATGACCTTTCAAGAAGAGGGAGGCGAAGCCTTGCCATTAGTAGCATATATCCTAATACGCTACTGGCCATTAAAATTGCTACACCAAGAATAAATGCTGATGATGAACGGTCGCTGGGATCCAGCACGGCGTTCCGTATTGCCCTCCTGAACCCACCGATTCCATTGTATTTCATTGGATCGCGACCAACGTGAGCAGCAATGTCGCGATACAATAAACCACAATCGCGATAGGTTACAATCCGACGTTTATCAAAGTCAGAACGTGATATTACGCATTTATCCTCCTTACACGAGGCACCGCAACAACGTTTCACCAGACAACGCCGGTCAAGTGCTGTTTGTGTATGAGAAATCGGATGGAAACTTTCCTCATCTCTTCCTGTCGGTTAAATTGCGCGTCTGTAGCACGTCATATTTGTGGTGTAGCTGTATTAATGGCCAGGAGTGTATTTTACTTCCCATACTTCATCCATTTATCGATGTTTCAACGTTTATTTCCCATTAATCCTAGATAGCATATATCGTATTGTGTGTGCTCAGCCTGAGGACAGCTTTACGGCGCATTCGCCGTGTGAGCAATGCATGCCCACAGGAGCCAACCTCAGGCAGAGGCGTCCTTCCTTCGGGCTGTTTTTTATTGAGCAGAAGCAAGCACAGTAGCAGCGGCGCCTCCCTCCCTGGCACGCAGACACACTTGTGTAGCAACACACGTACGACTTGGCCCGCAGCCGCGGCGCGCACCCTGCGCCGAACTGCCTGCCCGCAATGAAAGATGGATGAATCGATTCGGCGGCGCCGCGCTGTCTATACATTACCAATCCTAATTCCTGCCGCGGGCGACGCCTGCGCCTGCGCCTGCGTCCGGTTTCAATAACGGCGAGGCGCGGCGTGTATCTGAGTGATTCCACCGGCTCCCCACCCCACCCCCATGCAAATCCCTGCCGCCAGCCGACGCTAATGTTGCAGCCAACAACTGCGCCCAGGCCGGCCCACGGACCTAACCCAGAAATGTGCTGCGTGCGCCGAAACAAGATATTTCCCACGTTTTGTTTCGCCAATAATGGAGATGACGCTCCTCTCGGAGCAAGTAGCATCACTGTAGCCGACGTGTTTACTCTCCGAGTCTAGCCTAGTATGACCAGATTTCCAAAACCGAAATACGGGACACATATGGGGACCGAAGATTCCGAAACTAAATTTTGCCTTCCCTGCAGCTTTATCAACATGATTGTCACCCCTTATACAATATGACGGCCTTGGTGTCACTCATTAATGCAGACATAAACACGCGATTTAATATACACACAGATTAGATTAGATTAGTACTTGTTCCATACATCATGAAGACGACACTTCGTAATGATGTGGAACGTGTCAGGTTAATGAAAGGCGTCTTTACAACTTATTACATTAGACTAAATATTACATGACAATACTTTTTTAATATTTTTAAAATTATTATTTAATATTTTAATTTTTTCAGATTACTAATTTATATCTAAGAATTCATCTATAGTATAGAAGGAGTTGCCATTAAGAAATCCTTTTAATTTATTTTTAAATGGTAGTAGGCTATCTGTCAGGCTTTTGATGCTGTTTGGAAGATGACCAAAGACTTTTCTGGCAACATAATTCACCCCATTATGTGCCAAAGCTGGATTTAACCATGAAACACGAACATTTGTCGTCTTCCATATATTTTTTGTATACTTCTGTAAAGTTATAATTTATTTAATGTCGCTAGATTATCATTTTGTTAAAACTTGAACCCCACTCTTTTCAAGGCTTGAGAAATAGCATTTTTATTTCATGTGTTAAAATATTAGTTAATATTGCTAGGTTTTTCTTATGTTAATTATTTATTATTATATTAATAAATGTGGCATAAGTACGGCTTCTCCACTACACCTCTGTCCCTGTGAGAATGAGCAGTTTTTGTACTTTTAAGTGTGTGCAAGAATCTATGGCTGTTTGAATGTGGGGAGTGATAGCTCACTTTGCATCATTCTCTCTGGCTCAGAGTCGATAGCTGCTGAGGTTACCAAAAAGGTTTCTACACCCTTTGGTTACAGTCTAGTTACCGTGCCTTCCCTCCAGCGTGTGTCTGGCTGTCCGTCCACACCACCGCTGTTTTTTGATTTTCCGGCTGCCGGTGGCTTCCCGCATCTTGCCGTCCCCCAGTGGCCGCTCGGCTGATCATTCTGGGCTGGTCATCTGGTGAGGTAAGGTTGGTTCTGCTTTTGTCTTTAGAGATGGTAGCGTTTCATAGACTAGCATGTTTAACTTAGATTCGTGAATTTAGATTCTACAATCGTGTGCAGAAATGAGTTCTCGTTTTTCAGTTCCGTGATTTCCAATAGATGAACACGGTGTGTGTGATTCTAGTTGCAGTTTGGTAGTGGCCTGGTATGTGAAAACCTTTTGTGATCATGTGGTGGTGTATGAACTCTGTGTAAATACATTCTAACTTTATGGGCCCCGATTTCTAATAGGCGATATCTTCATTTCATACAATGCATATAAAAAAATCTTCTCATCGTTTCCTTCTGTGAGTGATAAGTGTTCCATGTGGTTGGTTCATAGAACAAAGCCTTCAGCTTCCACTCTTGTTTGTTCCATGCCCATCAGGTAAGTAACTATGAGGGTATCCTTCTGATTTCCCCTAATATCTCATGTTCTTCTCTCCTCGCCTATTTTAATTTTGCTGTCTCTTCTCCAACTGGTAGTACGCACTCTGTCTTTGTCTGTAATTCTCTCTGAGCCTTGTACAACCTCCTTCAATAGCTTCCTGATGTAATTCTAAACATTTCTAGAGTTGCATGCCGTAATTCTTATTTTTATTTTCCCGACTTTGTAATTAATTCATTTTTATGGTTTTTCTGAGACAGGACCTCATCCGTCTCTGTAATCGCCCCATATCGCGTGTAACTGTATTTCATTCGCTTCCTTATATAATTCTAAGCATTTCTATGGGTTGCATGCTGTAATTAATTTTCTTAATTTTACGAAAACTGAATTTATTCAATTTTATCGGTTTTCGGAACCACGTGGGTCCCAGCTCCGACTTCCGGGATTTGCAGCTAGTCGCCTGAATTCACGCCACTTCTCATATAAAACCAGTATCTAGATCGATTTCTAACAGACTGCGGCTTAAGAATCCACCGTGATTTTGTATAATGAAGCCGACTTTCAACCAATTCACCTTCAGTGGAGTGCGTTCTTGTAACGTAGCCTTGTGTCGCCATTAGCGTGTTTGTTCGCGGTGCAATTCAGATGTAATTTAACTTGTTATACACACGCACCATCTCAAAAAACAGGCACGTCATACCAGAGCCAGCTTCAATGTGTTTTTGTATATTGTGTTTTGTACTACGTCCGAATTGCTGAATTTCGCCTACGATAGCGGTGCCTCCTTCCGCCTCGTCTCAGCACGCTGTTTTTGGTGGGTTTCGCTGTAGTACAGCGCGTGTGTGAGAGAATGAGTGTTGTTTGTGAATCCTTCCCCCCAGTAGCGTTAAATCATGTATAATTTAGGCTGGGCACTGTCCGCATTAATCCATGTAAGATATGCATTTTATTGTATTAACAAAATTGTTTCCCCATGTTGCTTGTTTTCTAACTGAATAAACAAGTTTAAGTTCAGCATAATCTGTAAGTTGCTTATAAACTGTAGTTTTAGAGCACCTTCCCACTTTTATTTAATATTGTTCTTCCCAAGTACTGAGAACTAGTTCAGATGCAATTTTTTCTTATATCTAAATTCCGTTGCGCCATAAATGTTCTTCTTAGCCACCTTTCTAAAATAACTTCAATTGTGGTGACTTGATTATTGATGTCTGTGTGTAATAACGTGTGAGCTGCTATGTATATTAACCACTGTAGTATTAACTTCCTGTTATTGAAGTAATTTGAAACGAGTCAGTTCTCAGTTCGGGCCAAAAAACAAGGCTTAGTAGCACAGAATAACCAGTAGTTCACACGGACCTCATTTGCTAATTCTAGTGATAAAGAAAGGCTCTTGTTACGTACAGTGGTCGACTTTTAACCATGAATAGTGAAGGTCATTCTTTTTCATGGTGTTGTACTTATGTACACTGCTATTGCTTTTGAATTCGGTGGGACTGGTAATAACAAATTTCATAAATGAATATTTACTGTGAAGATCCCTAGCTCTTTAAGTAAGTGTCTGCAGGATGATCTTGCATGGGAACCAGCAATTATTCTGATTACAAGCTTTTGTGCAATTAATACTTTTTTGTGCAATGATGAATTATCCCAGAAAATGATGCCACACGAAAGCAGAGAATGAAAATAGGCATAGTAAGCTAATTTACTGAGATGTATATCACCAAAATTTACAGTTACCCTTATAGCATAAGTAGCTGAATTCAAATGTTTCAGCAAATCTTCAATGTGTTTTTTCCAGATCAACCCGTCGTCAATGCATACAACTAAACATTTTTAATATTCTACCTTTGCTACAGATTTCTGATCAAAGTCTATATTTATCAATGGTGTCATTCTATTTATTGTATGGAACTGTATGTACTGTGTTTTATCAAAATATAATGATAGTCCTTTTGCTGAGAACCATTTACTGATTTCCTGAAAGACATCGTTTACAATTACTTCAGTTAGTTCTAGTCTGTCAGGTGTGATAACTATACTTGTATGATCAGCAAAAAGAACCAGCTCTGCATCTTCATGAATATAGAATGGCAAGTCATTAATATATATTAAGAAAATCAAAGGACCCAAGACCGAACCTTAAGGGACACCATTTTTGATTGTTCCCCAGTTTGAGGAATCATCTTTTTCGAGCATATTATCTGAATTACTTATCTCAACTTTCTGTATTCTTCCTGTTAGGTATGATTTAAACCATTTGTACACTGTCCCATTCATACCACAATACTTTATCTAGAAGCATTCCATGATTTACACAATCAAAAGCCTTGGAGTGATCACAAAAAATCCCAACGGGTGATGTCCGATTATTCAGAGCAAATGCGAATCAGTCGTTAAGTGGTATATATTTCTGCCGGAAATCATATAGTACTAGGATACTGTGTTTCACTCCGAAAAATACGGATGAAATTTAGATCAACTATTTAATCAATTGGATCAATTGATCAATTGGATCAATACAAAATGTCCAGACACTCTGTGACGAAGATGATAATGAAATACAGGATGACACTCCAAAGGCTGAATTACTAAATCTCTTTTTCCAAAGTTTCTACGCGGAGGAAGATTGCACTGTAGTTCCTTCTCTAGATTGTCGCCCAGAAGACAAAATGGCAGATATCGAAATAATTGACAGAGGGATAGAAAACAATTAAAATCACCCAAAAGAGGAAAGGCTGCAGGACCTGATGGGATAACACTTCGATTTTACACAGAGTACGCGAAAGAATTTGCCCCCCTTCTTGCAGTAGTGTACCGTCGGTCTCTAGAAGCGCATAGCGTACCAAGAAATAGGAAAATGCCGCAGGTCATTCTCGTTTTCAAAAAGGGACGTCGAAAAGATGTGTAGAACTATAGGCCTGTAATGTCGGTCAGTTGTAGAATTTTGGAACATGTATTATATTCGAGTATAATGAGTTTTCCGGATACTATAAATCTGCTTTGTAGGAATCAGCATGGATCTCGAAAAAGGCGATACTATGAAACCCAGCTCGCGCTATTCGTCCACGAGACTCAGAGGGTCATAGACGCGGGTTCTCAGGTAGATGCTGTATTTCTTGACTTCCGCAAGACGTTCGATACAGTTCCCCATAGTCGTTTAATGAACAAAGTAAGAGCATATGGTCTATCAGACCAATTGTGTGATTGGATTGAGGAGTTCCTAGATAACAGATTGCAGCATTTCTCAATGGAGAGAAGTCTTCCGAAGTAAGAGTGATGTCAGGTGTGCCACAGGGGAGTGTCGTGAGTCCATTACTGTTCACAAGATATATAAATGACCTTGTGGATAACATGGGAAGTTCACTGAGGCTTTCTCCGGATGATGCCGTAGGATATAGAGAGGTTGTAACAATGGTAAATTGTATTGAAATACAGAAAGATCTGCATCGAATTGTCGCGTGGTGCAGGGAATGGCAATTGAATCTCAAAGTAGACAAGTGTAAAGTGCTACGAATACATAGAAAGAAAGATCCTGTATCATTTAGCTACACTATAGCAGGTCAGTAATTGGAAGTAGTTTATTCCATAAATTATCTGAGCGTAGGCATTAGGAGTAATTTAAAATGGAACGACTATATAAAATCAATCGTCGTTAAAGCAGATGCCAGTCTTAGATTCACTGGAAGGATACTAAGGAAAAGCAGTCCGAAAACAAAGGAAGTAGGTTACAGGACACATGTTTTCCCGCTTCGTTACAGGATCATTTAGTAATCGAGGAAGCGTTACGGAGATGATCGATAAACTCCAGTTGCAGACTCTGCAGGAGAGGCGCTCTGTCGCTCGGTACGGGCTTTTGTCGAGGTTTCGCGAATATACGTTTACTGAGGAGTCTAGCAGTATATTGCTCTCTCCTATGTATATCTCCCGAAGAGATCATGAGGATAAAATCAGAGTGATTAGAGCCCACACAGAGGTATACTGACAATCTCTCTTTCCGTGAACAATACGTGACTGGAATAGGAGGCAGAACTGATAGTGGTACTCAAGGTACCCTCCGCCACACAACGTTGCAGTATGGGTGTAGATGCAGATTTTTTTTGTAACTCATTAGGAGTCCTTCCATGGAAATTCAATTAGGGTTGCCAGATAGTAGTACACTTCAAGGGTATCCACAAATGGTAGTCCTACAGCGTGTAATATTTCGACCAGGGACACTTTTGTTAGGTGACTTTGCCGATGGAGGCATTAGCGCACGTCACGCCAACCTGGGGAGGACATATCTAGCGGGAGGCACCCCAACTTTCACCGCCGCATTCTCCCGCCCCAGCCTGACTTCTGTGTGGAGATAAATGGCGACAACGAACTCAGGGAAAAGATGTCTTTACAATTAAATGGACACGACATCTTGTGTGCAGAGAAAGCCGTTATTTGCAGATTCTAGAGGAGTCGGTTCCAAAAAACAGCGACAGCGTCGTATATAAACCGTGGATCCTGTAGATGGGAAGAATACAACGAAACCGATGCATTTGCACACGTGGCTGAGTGGGAAAAGAGCTGGGCTTGCAGATAGATAAAATGGTTCCACTAAAACAATTTCTGACCAGGGAGAAACACCCTGATAAAAGGCATACCAGACAGGCCTATCACAGCTGCCACAAGGAATTGTTTTTTCGAACCAAGGAGGAATGCAGAAGATAAAGACAACACGCTTGAAACGTGGGAAAGACGAAAGTCTCATCTCAGTTCACAGAAAATTTCCACCGGCAACTGAGAGGCATGGTCGTGAAAACGACGATCAGCTATTGGATGATATTGCAAAACCAACCCACCAATCACAGAGCTAAAGAGACGAAAAATTCGAAGAGAAGCTGTAGCTGCAGAGCGAATGGGACTTGGCGAGAAACCTCCGATGAGGAAACGTGGTCCGTCGCCGGAGAAGCGAGAAGACATGCTGGCAGCTGCCGCCTTGGCAGACGTCGAACTCTGGCGCCTTCACTCGGAGGTCGCGCCGCGCCTCATATCTGAAGAGACGGGGAGTGGAGAGCAGACGCGTTCTATGCTGCCGCCACCACCGCCACCGCCGCATAGCCACACCGCACCTCGCCTACATAACGCCTGACGAACACATCAATTTAATGTTGGTGAGATAGGAAATTACTCCCCCCCCCTTTCCCTGTTCATATATGTGCCCATACCCAGTCAAATCGGCCCTGAGAGATTATTGTTACCAAATGTTTTAATAAATAAAACTAAATTACATGTGGTAACCCTCTGTGCAAACTGTTATGTTCTCAGATCTATCGCTTGAATCAAATGTCCCTACCAGCTTAGTTCCATAATTTCTCATTGTAGTAGGTACGCTATAGGGCTTATGGATAAAAATTGGGGGATTCTGGATAGACCTTGACATTTGACCTCTTGACCGTCTGGTTGCCTATCTCACAGAGGTCAGTAGGTCAACATTGTGGTCACCTTGCTGACCCTCGAGGTCATCACACTAATAATGGTCAGCCTTCTTCCATCGTAGTGTTACAAGGTGGTGTACATAAACAACAACAAGATGGCGGGCATAAACAAGATGGCGGGCATAAAAAATATGGCGGACATAAACAACATGGCAAACATAAACAATGTGGTGGCAGTGGCACACATAAACAATATGGCGGACGCAAGCAACAATATGGCGGACATAAACAACAAGATGGCGGATATAAACAACAAGATGGTGGACATAAACAAGATGGTGGACATAAACAAGATGGTGGACATAAATAACAAGATAGCGGACATATAAAATGCCAATACTCTCCAGCTATCCTATTGCAGCTCTCAGCTCATTTCAACATTTAGTCCGTGCTGAAATGACCCAGAACTCACGGTGAGGACGTGGCTGCAAGGCGAGTCCCACTTCCACCCTACCCAACCAACCAACCAGGGTGAATTTTATTTACAATATTTACAGTAACTATTAACTTTGTTCAACGTATAAAAGTACTTTAGGCCTTTAGTGCGAATTCAGTAAAATAAGAACGGGTCTAGTTGAACAAAAATAAAATAGACAACGTTCACATTTTTTTTCGTATGAGCAGTAATACCGCTATGTGCTAGTCTCGAAAGGTTCTTTATATAACAGAAGTGGTAAATTTCAGTATTTTCTATAGGAAGCATTATCACATTTACGTGTTTCTTCCGTTTATAATTTTTTGATATGTGCAATGGAACGACTGTAAACTTTTCCCTTTATAGTCTTCGTCACCTCTTATAGTTAACCATTCCTGTTCAGAAATTTGAATACCGTAAACATTTATAGACACTGTAGCATTGTGTTTTTCGAAAGTTGTCACGTGCCCTCGTTCCTGCAGGGAAAGATATACCCTCACAGTTCAATTAATCTATATATGGAAGATAATTAGATAAGCAGCAAACATTTTCATTTGCTGGGTACAATGCAGCAATTATTGACCACTTGAAACAGTAAACATCATCATTTCCTGAATCGATATTAACAACTGCATGTTTGTTTACTATCAGCTTAGGTAATTTTTATGCACTCCCACATAAAAAGCCTTATTAACATTTACATTAATGTAAAGCTTCAAAATCTCTTTGAGAGCCCAATCAGAATCCTAGCTAGAAAAGTTTCTAGTTTTTTAATTACTTTTTCAGTAAAAATAGACGAGTGTTCTAATAGAGGAGTGTTCTTCGTATTAATGTACATCACTCTTTCCTTACCCAATTTGGGTAGCACAAATTTACACGCCAGATAAACATTGATTTTTAATGGCTGATAGAACTCTTGCACCTTGGTAACTAATAAAGGCCGACATGCTCTAACAAACTCATTAGGATCCTTAAACCAAAGCTCATTCACCATCATACTTGTCTAAATGTGTCCTTTGTATGCACTATCTTTACAAATCCATTTGAGTGTATCACCATTGATTTTAATTCGTTTTGTACAAGACTCATGCACTGTAAACATTTGTGTTTTCACCAACAAATCTGGGTCCTCTTATTTAGCATCGGCGACGGCGCACTGAGGAAGATAATAACAATTTCGTGGTTTATGTACTCATCAAAATATCCCTACGAGAACTACTCGGTTAACTTTACCTCGAAGAATACGGCGCTAGCTTATGCCATGTACAGCAAATTTCAGTCTGTGTATTATGTGACAAAAGGAAAAATTGCAAATCCTCTCATGAGTCGCAAAGAGTTTCAGAAATGTCCAGTTCATGTCTTGGATTGCTCACGGCAAGAAGAAAATCTGATATCTTCTAACTCTGATATGCGAATTGAAATGGAGCTACAAAAACCATTTCCAAAGAATACAAATGCATACTGTCTGGTTATTCACGACTCTGTAATTGAAATGATACCATCAGCCAGCGAGGTTTCACGAAAGGATTAGCGCTTAATAAGAAGAAACATTTACACCACCATATTTGATTGGCAAGGATTCCATGTCGTAAATAATCAGTTTATTCCGAAGGATGTTGCCTTTCGGATATTGAGCAATGAGATCAAAATATAAAATTACTGCATAAATGGTGGATTCATATTTCATACTAATAATAATAATGTATCTTTTTAATCAATATTTTTTTACATTTCCAACTTATATATATACGATTATTGATATCAAGCAGTGATTGATGTCTATTCTAAATACGCTTGGTTTGCTCCTCTGAAGACCAAATCATCTGACGAGGACACTAATTCAGTCAGAAAAATATCTATAAGAACTAGTAAGACACCAAAAAGTTTGCAAACTTACTTGGGTAAAGAGTTTTACAATAGTAATTTCATGAAGTTGATGCAGAAATATAAGTTTAACCATTACTCGAAGTATTCTGTAATGAAAGCTTGCGTGGTCGAACGATTCAATATAACTATTAAAGGCAGGTTGTTGGTTTCACGGCAAAGGGTTCTTACAATGGACTGATGGAGTGCAAGATCTCGTTAGTATATACAACCTTACGAAGCATATAACCATAAAAATGAAACCAGTTAATGTAAAGAACAATAGTGTTTTATCTACAGTGTACCGCAAAATCAAGATGGTGGATCCGCGAAAACCCAAGCTGAAAGTTAGTGATTTTGTAAGAACTAGCAAACACAAGTCTTATTAATCACCGAAATAAGGAAAACAGTTCATGGCGGGAACCCTCGTCAATCATGTAAGTCACCACGAAACATTCGCTGATTTCTCCAGCATGACACATAGTTTCATACTTTCAACTGACGCAGTTTATTGTTGTGGAATGTTCATCGCTATTAAGCCATGCTGGACCATGGAGCAGATGGCTCAGGGCTCTCTCAAAAACCTTTTCGGCTAATTCCAACATTACGTACAAGGAAAGGGCAAAAGAATGTATATATTAAAGATATCGGATAAGATATTTAGGCACATTGGTGCAGAAAGATTATGAAAGCTCACTGGAGGTGATTATTTGCTTTTATCAGGCATGGTGAAGTCAGAATTATCGAAGACTGGAAAACGCGGGAATGCATCTCCAACTTGCCCGTTACAAAGAGTAAAGGAAAAGTCTTACACGGACATCGTCAATTATTTTGAATAAGAAACAAACGCACTTGTTGATGAAGCATAATTCCCTGACATTGACTTATAAATTTAACTGTATGTCCTGAAGCTGATGGCTCATGCCCCATTCAAAAATACGTTACAACTGCAAGTTCCTCATCATACCGAATTTCTACCTCTAAAATCCACAAAATTTCGCCCCACATTTCATCTCGCGGATGATCGACGATAATTACAGTATTATCTTCCGAATTATTTAAATAACCCGTCACAATTGGACACATTTCTGAAAATCATATCAGATCTCACTATACGCACGTCTCTTCTCCGCAGGCGCCTCGCAAACTCTAAGACCTCTCGCTCCAACCGCTTTCGCGTTCAACTCTCTAGGCGGTGCTCTCCCATTGGCTGGAGTCGTAACGGCTCCACCCCCAACCTGACCATCCCCAAAGATTTGCCAGCTGCCGGTTAGAATTCCCTGTTTCTACAAGAAACCTCTCTGCTGATCGCTCAGAAAGCAAAGGTTGGCTATCCTACTCAGACCCAACTGTTTCTGGTAATCTGCCACCAACTCTATTTTCACAGGATCTCTGGCACACACACACACACACACACACACACACACACACACACATACACACATTCACTCAAGGAGGGAGACGTAGGAGCTGTGGAGCCTGGCTCCCTGTTATTATCTTTATTGATGACATTTCTGTGTCCACTGGATTCTTTCCCTAACCTGAACTGCAACGAAATATGTACTAAAAAGATCTTCTTAGATTATACAAATATTAAAGGGCTCATCCATCCTGTTGTCATTAATTAAATTGAATAAAATGATGAGAAAAAGTAATGAAGCGATCTAACAGTACCCCTTCAACATCTAAAGAGCATTTTTTACTAATTTGTATGAGAACAAAATTAATGATGTTCGAGTAATTAAAGTTTTTGTTTTCACGCTGTATCTTGGATACTCGTAAACGTGAAATCCGTCGCCGGTCTAGCGGTCTAGGGTTTGGTCAAATCGTGTATCGAGTTTCGAACCTCCCTCATGTTTTAGATGTTTTTCTCCGTGTTTAATAATATTCTCATATTTTTAATACCTTTTCTTGCCTTACTTTGAAGTCCAGCATCGGGAAGTGTGATTAGTATTCAATCAAGTGCTTTATCAATTTACAGGTGTTATATGACACAGAGTACAAAAACAGTAAAAATAAGAAATAAATAAAATCAAAAAACTTCTGAAGTATATTATTACATAATTCCAATTACTGGGCGTCTATTTGTCAGCGTTCTCGCATCATGCACGACACACGAACGTCACATCGCCACATTCTCATGTTGTCCAAGATATCGTTTGTGGAAAACATACCTCATGTATGTAGGTCTAACAGATATTAAATTAAATGGGTACCAGGAGTATAAAGGCATATCTTAAAAGACAGGCGCAGATAACTGATTATGGATCAAAGTGTGAACTTTAATAGCATCTGCTCTATCATGAATTTCTCTGCTCTCATGTAATAATAAACTTCAGAAGTTCTTTATTTTATTTATTTCTTATTTTCATTGTTTTTGCACCGTTGTTTCTCCACTGTGTATCACGAATGAAACAGCTGTAAATAGATAAGTCACTTAAATGAATATTAATCACACTTCCCGATGGTCTGCTTGAAAATGAGACAAAGAAAGGTATTACAAATATGAGAACACTAGCTGGAAACCCGGCTTTACCCGGGTATTTATTTATTTATTCCAGCCTTCAGTTAGTACTTCTCCTATCCCTTCTCTCTCTATCTCCGTCAATCTCTTTTTTCTTCCAAAACCGTGTCATATTTGTGGGAGAATATTTTAAGGAATAATGTACAAAATTATAAGTGCAGTATCCAAGCAATAAAGACAGTAATCAAAATACAGATGACATATAAAATTCGTAGGATCTCATACTTATTAAGTTATATGTTGTACAGTTGCATAATTTTTCAAGTATATATTCACGTATAAGTACTATATGTCTGTAAAATCTGTTGAGAGTACAATTGGTAGTAAAGAAGTAATAGATTAAAACTTGATACTTGATTGGCCGGTTTTCCATGAACGTTGCTGTTTATGTACTCATATCTCATGAACTACGTGTCGTGCTGTGATACAATTTCGAAGGTACATTGAACTATATTTGTATACACTGTCTGTAAAATTTTCTTTGGCTACAATTTGTAGCGTAGAAATTATAAGTTGTAACGTCATACCGAATGTCGTAGTATTAGTTCTTGAACAACGGAAAAGTAGTAAGCGAGAAACTTTTTTCTTTATCATTTTACTGTGTTTGTCAGCGAGACGAACAATAAGACAATTTGAAATTGTGTTTAAAATTTGTTGCAAGTTGCTAAGTACTATGATTCTCATACAGTGTATGAATAAAGTCTCGTCACGTTATGTCACAGTTCTTTCACGATTCTTATTTTTTGTGACGTCATATCTCCTTAACCATGTAGCGTATGTGTTTCTTAACCCTCCAAGAACTGTTACCTCATGATAAGGAATATGTGTATCACATTTAGATGAAATCGGTCCAGTGGTTTAGTAGGAAATGTTCAATATTGTCGCGTAATGTAACAGTTTTTATCGCATCTCATTGTTTATGACGTCATATATCTTGATCTATCGGCCCTATCCCAAAATCCTTACATTCCTGCCAGATTTCAGCTTCATTGGTGAAGTACTTTTCGTGATTTTGTGTTTAGTCAGTGAGTGGGTGAGTCAGTGAATGAGTGTCCTTGCGCTTTTATATAGATATAGATTACCAAATACATCGAAAAAATTCTAACCAAACAAAAATTGGCCATGATGGAGTTTCGAACCTGGATCCACGGTTTGACAGCCTAGAACCGCCTTTTTCCCCGGATTGATCGTTCCTTTGCGAACGCTTGTTCGTTTTTTCTATGTTAATCGTTACGTCGTTGACTAGGGTATTTTGTTGAAGAGTGCGTATAGCCCTCTGACCGAGCGTGCTCATCTACCACGCCGGCTGACCGCTCGACCGGCGACGGGGGTCGGGAAGTCTCTCATGTTTACGAGTACCGAAGCTACAGCATGAAAACACAAAATTTTAATTACACGAAATTTATTAACTTTTGATGCCATATATATCTAAAAAAATGCTCATCTCCAGACAATCTTTCGATGTATAGCATTGAAAACGCGATTTTCCATCATCAAGTTTGAGCTGGATTTTTTCCAAAACTACATAGTGTTTAGCAAACAGTCCAAACACGTCTCTTTAATCTTCTCTATATATAAAAGGCAATGTCCCAACTGACTGACTTATCATCGCCCAGCCCAAACCACTGAAGATAGAAACTTGAAATTTGTAGAGAGTGTTGATCTTACTCTGTTGGCGTGATTTATGAAGCGATTCAGTCCGTAAGGGGGTGAAATAGGGGATCAACCTTTTTTTTTTTTTTTTTTTTTGGAAAATGCCTAAACAGCAACGTAATTTTGAAGCTAGAACTACAAAATTTCGGATTTTAATTCAGGTTTCGAATTTAAAAGACACGTGTTTCGGAATTTTTTGAAATTCAACCAATAAGAGGGTAAAATTGGGGACGCAAAAAATTTATTTTAAAAAATATTTTGCTGTTAACTCAAATTTTAAGCTACAACTACGAAACTTTAAATATCGAATCTTGGTCAGAACAAAAAAAATAAAAAATAAAAAAATAAAGAAAACTAGTTTCATTATTTCTGGAAATTCAACAAGGAAGAGGTTAAAATAGGGGATGAAAAATTCTTTTTGAAATCAAGTTGCTGTTCAGAGAATTTTGAAGCTAGAGCTGCAAAAATTGATATTTGTACGTTGGTTAGAACTTGAAAAATACGTGTTTCGGTATTTTTGGAAATTCAACCATAAAGGGGATTAAATTGGAGAGGGGATGTTTTTCGAAAATCTTTTGCTATTAAGATAATTTTGAAGCTGCAACCACGTAAATTGGTATACGTTTTCTTGGTCAGAATTAAAAAGATACGTGTTTCGATGTTTTCAGAAAGTTGATCATTTAGGGGGTGAAGTAGGGGATGAAACATTTTTTTTCTTGAAAATACGTAGCTACTAAGCCAATTTTGAACCCAGAATTGCAGAAAATGACATTTGCATACTTGGCTGGGATTTAAAAGAGACATGTGGTATTTTTGTAAATTCAACTATTAAGGGGTGCCATAAGGGGTTACAAGTAGTAAAATCAAATGTTCAAAAGTCTTAAGAGACTAAATTACGGGATCATCAGTCCGTAAGGCTTAGAAACTAATTAAACTAACTTAAACTTATGCTAAAGACAACACAATCACCCATGCCCGAGGGGCGAATCGAACCCGCAACGGCGAACAGCAGCGCGCACCGCAGCATGGCGCCTCAATAAGCACGACCATTCTGCCGCGGTTGAAAGTGGTATCACAACATTTCATTATGATAGTACTTAAGCTGTATCTACGAAAATTTATATTGAGAGGGAGAAACAACTGGTGCAGACCAACCAGCATACGCATGCAAAGCAGCGGACGTTAAGCTAGTTTCAATATAAAACTATCGTGCAAAATTTGAGCGAAATCGGTGATCCACGTGTCAGACCCTCTCCTTGGCAGGCACAGAGACCACTGCAGACCCGTGAGCCAATTTGGTGGTCGGTCAGGATGTACAGAAAGACACTGTATCTGCAGTTCCACTCGCTGCCTCGCATGTCAGCAGATGGGACTCCCTGCCCAGAATACGACGGCGCAGTACTTGGTTGCAGACTGGTAAATTAAGGAGGAGAGCTATCTGGTGCCCTCACGTAGGGGGAGAGGGGGCGGGAGCGCTGGATAGAGCGGCGGATCAAGCGCGGTAATCCGCGCGGCGGGGCGGCCATATGCATGTGAATAAGCAGCTCCGTGACGTGGGAGGCGCTAGGCGCTAGGTGCGGCTTACCGCACGCATCGCCGCCCTGTTGACTCAGCCGCTGCAGCCGAGCCTGCCTGCGAGCGTGTTTGCGCAAATACACTCCAAGACAGAATTGAAGGAATTGTCCCGATGCCAAGGGGAGTGGTTAGATGTCATGTACGAGGTTCATTCAGATCATAATATCTGCGACTTTTTATCTTCTCGCGAACTAGTCACATGAAAAATTTGAAACGTCTGTCACTTCTCGTCGTATTCTCCCGGCAGCTGTAATCATTTCTTACGACGACGACGTCGCGAATCTGTAGTGGTATTACTGGTAGGCCAGTCGTCGTAGACAAAAAAAATGGCCTTAGGTCCAAAAAAAATTGCAGGAAGTTGAATTTTTGATATGTTGTTAGGACGTATTAATGTAGTATTACACCAAGTTTGCAGCTTCGAAATCCTTTAGCTTAACTTTTAAGAGCCAAAAAAGCTCGAAATTTTCGGACGATTTTCTGGTTTTGGCTTATAAATCGTGAAGGGTGGTTTTTTTGAGGAAAAGTCACTCACACCTCTATTAATGTAGATAAAATATTCTAAAATTTAAGCCCAACCGCAGCTCTGTAAGTCCAATAGTTCCGGAGATACTGGACTTCAAAAATTGACTTATTTTTTCCAAAAAGTTCAAATTTTCGATTTTAGTCATCTTTCCGTTAGAATATTGGCTTTAATGATCATCCCACGGGAAAAGTCATACTAAAGATAGTTATAGAGCAGTTATTTAGCTTTAATCTGAGTACAGAACAAAGTCCATAGTCCCAATAGATTTCTAGTTATCGTTAAAATAAGAAAAGTCGAAACATCGGAGTATTCAATAAACTGACCCAGACGAACTGCAGTCCTCTTATCCTATATATGTTAAAGAAAAAGGAGGAATTATTCATTGACGATGATTATTAACGCATTGTATATAAGTTGTAATTTATGTTAGTGCATACCAATATATTTGTGAAAGTAGGTATTACTCTAAAAACAACAAAAGCCTCTCCGTTTGTGGGTATTGGTCAGACATTAAGGGATTTGGACTTTCGTCCGTAGCGAGGCCTTTTGTTTTGTGAAGGCATCACCGCCCCCCCCCCCCTTACTCCGAGTGGTGACCAAGCGGGTGTTCTGTCCTCCTTCCCAAACTTCTTGTCTCCGAGGTCTTCCTCACTACACCCAGTTTGCCCCTAGAAACGGCTGTATTCGGATCTGTGAAGAACGTTTCAAACAAAAATGGTATAGCCGGCCGCGGTGGCCGAGGAGACTGAGGCGCTCCAGTCACGGTCTGCACGGCCACTACGGTCGGGGGTTCGAATCCCCCCTCGGGCATGGATATTTGTGCCGTCTTTAGTATAAGGTAGTTTATAAGTAGTTTGTAAGTTTAGGGACTGATAACCCCGTATTTAAGTCCCATAAGCTTAACAAACATTTGAACATTTGAAAAATCGTATAAGTCTCGATCGTAGTGGTGTTTTAAGTACTTTCTTTTTTACAATACGTCGGAGCTACCCCCGACGGATGTTTGTTTCATTTGTCGAGAAGTGCTTGGAGAGGGAACAGTGACAGTGGAAAAACTCGGGATCTCCAGCAGTGTCCTTGCGCGCTGGACTGGGCGCCCGGTGTGTATGCTGAATATCTGTGAGGGCTTGGAGTAATTCTGGGATGTCTCCTGCACCAGCACTGAGCAACACGCTGACATGAGATCCTCTCATATCGACCGAAATATTACTTCGACAAATTAAAAATGTGGTTTGAATCCCAATGCACCATTTCCTTGGAATGTTACTTTCAAAAGGAATGACAAGGTACGAACATTGGCTACAGCTACAGTTAAAGTGCGAAACAAGGTGGTCGCTAACCTCTCACACTCTTCCAAAGGCTGTGCATTACGAAAACGACAGATCAAGACTTAACAGAGCACTTTACCATGGCACTATTTTCGGAGGAGGGTATGCAGAAGGGCACAAAATCCAACTTCTTCAGTGTTTTCACTACTCTCACTGAAAACATCTCCATCACACAAAGTACTTTTGTTGTTTTCGATGGAGGGCATCTGCTATAGACAGTTATCTGGCAACGTTACGCGAAATTGTAGCAGCCTACATTTCCTACACTGTTCATCGCTATGGGAGGAATGTGGCTGTGGTGTTGGATGGATACTCAGAGGTGGAGGGGGCTGGCAGTAGCACGAAAGCAGCTGAGCCTCTACGACGTTATGCAGTACCTGACGCAGCAAAATTATATTCCAAGATTGTACTCTGATCAAAGTGGCTCAGAGAAAATTTCTTTCCAACGGAAAGAACAAGCAGCGCTTGACCAAATTTATTCGCGCTGGAGTGGACCAAGCAAACTTCCGACGACGCTGACTGCCTTATTGTCAAGACAACGCCGAAGAAGAGCCGATAACGTGAACACGTTCTAATAGCTGGAGAGGATGTTGATTTGTTAGTTCTCTTCAATGGGATGGGCTCCAATAGAAGGAACATATTCCTCCAAAAAAAGGTGGAAGGGGTGGAGCTAGTTGTGAACACTTTCCCTTCAATCGAGGACAAATGTCGCTCCCTCCGACATTAGAGCTATTTCTCCATGCGTTCACTGGTTCGGACACGGTATCTGCCATTTTCGGGCAAGGAAAAACAAAAATGATGGGCATAATTGAGAATAATCCCCAGCTGATTGGCGTGGCTGCCACATTTCTTAAGCAACATGCTACTGTAGAAGAGATAGCCTCTGCATGCTGGAAATGCTTGATCGCCCTATATGGTGGTGGAGAGGACGACAACCTTCAAACTCTCCGCTAAGAACTTTTCCTCAGGTCTGCTGCGAGTGCAAGAGTCCAGCTTGCTCGTCTACCCCCAACCCAAGAAGCAAGGACCAGCACTAATACAGAAAATACCACCAGTTTCGGATTTGGTTGGGTATCGAGAAAGAGACCTCTGACTGGGGTTGAACAACAAACCAGTAAGGGGTAACACCTATCACCACAATCCAAACCCAGCACCCTCAACACTGCTGAAGATGTCAAGCAAACGTAGAAAAAGGGTGTGGTGACGGGACCTGCTCGTGCCAAAGAGCAAGGCTCATGTGCTCTGTTCTTTGCCGAATGAGCCAGGGCAAGACATGCCGAAGCACCCGAACGTCTCGGCAGATTCAGAAGAGGAAGACGAAGATGTGGACGAACGAACTTCGGTTACAGAGCTCCAATAGACAGAAGAAACAACGGAGACCGAGCATTCTCGTTAAAAAGAATGGTAAGAGACATTTTAGTAGGTATGTACAGAATTATATTTTAGTTTGTTGCAGCTTCAAAACTGAGAAGTAGCGCATTACATTACTACAAATAAATTTATGTTGTGTAAATCTGTTGCAGGAGTCACCAGGCGTTTCCTTCGACGATACATCCCCCCCCCCCTCCTCGGCCACCTAAATTCTTACCTCGATGTACCACTTACGTTTATAGATGTAAATTGTGTTATAAGTAGTACTACCTGTAAATAAAAATTTGTTTCCTTAAAAATTAATAATCTGGACCAATTTATTGAACTGTGCGATTTTCCCAAATTTTCGTTTTTTTTAACGATAACTTGAAACCTATAAGGCCCATGGACTTCCTTCTGTACTTAGATTAAAGTTAAAAAACTGCTTTATAACTTTTTTGTGTGTGACTTTCCCCGTGGGATGATCATTAGAGCCAATATTCTAACCGAAAGACGACTAAAATCGAAAATTTGAACTATTTGGAAAAATAAGTCAAAATAAGTCCAGTATCTCGAGAACTATTGGACTTACAGAGCTGCGGTTGGACTTAAAGTTTAGAATATTTTATCTACATTAATAGAGGCGTGAGTGACTTTTCCTCAAAAAACCACCCTTCACGAGTTATAAGCCAAAACCAGAAAATCGTCCGAAAATTTCGAACTTTTTTGGCTCTTAAAAGTTAAGCTAAAGGATTTCGAAGCTGCAAACTTGGTTTAATACTACTCTAATATGTCCTAACAACATATCAAAAATTCACCTTCCTGCAATTTTTTTGCACCTAAACATACCTGACGACTGGTCTATGGTAGGATACCAAGGAAATTCAAATCTAGGAAAGTGTGCTCGGGATGCGATTCGAACACAGTGGTGCAGCCAGGAGTTGGTTCTAATTTTTTAACAATGAAGCCTATTTAATTTATTCTGTAAAAACAAAAATCAGGCGATGCTGAAGGAATTACATTAGGTAAGGAGGCAATGAGTAGAAGAGATTTATTATTTGGGTAGCAAAATAACTTTTGATGGCCTAAGTAAAGAAGATATAAAATGCAGAATGGCAATGGGAAAAAAGCGTTTCTGAAGAAGCGCAACTTTTTAAAGTCCAATATTAATTTAAACCCTAGGAAGTACTTTCTCGAAGCATTTGTCTAAAGTGTAGCATTGTTTAGGAGTGAAACGTGGGCGATAAGGGGTTCAGACAAGAAGATGTCAGAAGCTTTTGAGATGTGGTGCTACAGACGAATTATGAAAATTAGATGGTTAGATTACGTAACTAATTATGAGGTGCTTAACCGAATTGGGGAAAGAAGGGATAGAATAGTGAGATAAATTCTGAAACATCAAGGAATCTTCAACATAACATTAGAAGGAAGTGTGTTGGGTAAAAATCGTAGAGGGAGACCGAGGGACGAATACAGTAAGTAAATTCAAAAGGATGTAGATTGCCGTTCTCATTCGTTGTTGAAGAGGCTTTCATAGGCTAGGGTAGCATGGAGAGCTGCATCAAACCAGTTTGCGGACTGAAGACCACAACAACAAACACTAAGAGAATTTAATCTAAAAATATACGAGAAGGGAACAATGGTATCATGGTAACTGTGGTATCAGGGAAGATGACGTCTTAGAATATGTCGCGAGATTCTGTTGTTTGTGGAGCACAGTCGCCGCGGTGGAGAGGCTGAGCGTGCTAAGGCGCCTAGCTACGTAGCGCGCTGCTGCTCGCCGCGGGAATTTCGAGTCTTCCCTCGGGCATGGGTGTATTTGTTGTCTTTAGCAGAAGTTAGTTTATGTAAGCCTAGGAACTGATTACCGGAGTAGTCAAGTCCCATAGTTTTACATACATATGATTTGATTTTGAGCACTGTCACAAAAGACAATAAATCTATTCCAGATATAAAACGATGAATTGCCTTGGCAAATTAACTAAAAGGAATCAGACAATCATATAAGCCTCCAAATTAGGAAACTTTTGCCGATACTATTATTTGGAGTGTCTTAAGGTACAAATGTCAAAGCATGCACTCTGGAAAAGGCAGAGAAAATGGGAGGAATGAAAGTATGGATTTGGAGAAGAATCACGAAAATAAGCTGGATGAATAGGAAAAGTAATTATCAGGTATTTACAGAAGTGAATGAGAGTAGAACGTGGCTGAAATATATAGGAAGAAGAAAAGCAAAAATGGTACGGCATATGAAACGTGACAAGTTCTTAAAATATATTTGAAGGAAAAGTTTTGGTGAAAACACCAAGAGGCAGGCAAGAACAACATATTTCAAAAACAGCAAAGAAAAAATGAGCCTAAACTCATATGAACAACTGAAGGGGATGGCAATGGAGAGAGGGACGTGGTTAAATCAACCAGGTATAACCTTTAGTTTATGATGATGATTTTAAAAAGTTGTTTTAAGTATACATTCCAAAAAAATGGTCGGAAATAGTTACAGGCATACTGTGCCTACATAAGCACTTTTGTTCATATTGTTTCTCCAAGAAAATTATTTTGTTTACGTGGGTTTGGTAGCGGTGGAAAGGGAAGGAGGGGTGACAAGGTAAAGCAGCGGCGGAGTGGCCGAGGGCATTGAGATGCTATGTTCCGATGCGCGAGGTCGTTCCCTGTCGGGAGTTCGAATCTTCCCTCGGGCATGGATGTTTGCGCTGTCTTTTGTATAACGTTGTTTCTAAGTAGTTTGTAAGTTTGGGCACTGATGACACCGCAGTTAAGTCCCATAAGCTTAACAAACATTTGAATATTTGACAAACCCCTGCAACGGGTGCCAAACTATCTTGCGATGCCACTGAATTGTGGACAACGTTTCAACGTCTGTAGCTTGTTCAGGGCCGGCGCAAGGCACGTGCGAAACGTGCGGCCGCAGGGGGCGGCACTTTCCAAGGGGCGGCAAATCTGCCGCCCCCTTTTTTCTTTATTTTATTACTATTATTACATATATATTTTTAGGACAAACTCAACATTCATGCCCAAGAGGGGATTCGAAACCAAACCTCGGAGGAGCGGCTTCGGAAACTTTGGCATTGCGCCTCGACTACCTGCCGGCCGCCCCTCTTGAACAAGGAGACGGAGGACTAATTTCTTCCTCGCCACTGTGGCAAACAGAAGTGCCGGTCACTTTAATTCTTGTTCATTCAGGCTCAAAAACCAAAACGTCTGACTATCACTCAGAAACAGATAGCAAAAATTTCCAAAAATACGTCGAAACCCTACTTATGCCAGGCTTACTACCAATGTCTTTATCCCTTCAGGCTTAACATGTAACCGCAGTATCGAACATTGCATTCGAATTTCCAAATTAGATTTCGTCTTCGGCAAAATTAGTTGTGAGTAAACGCATGGTGCTTAACAGTGCTCATAAGAGCCGGCCGCGGTGGCCGCGGAGACTGAGGCTCTCCAGTCATGGTCTGCACGGCCAATACGGTCGGGGGTTCGAATCCCCCCTCGGGCATGGATATTTGTGCCGTCCTTAGTATAAGGTAGTTGATAAGTACTTTGTAAGTTTAGGGGCTGATGACCCCGCAGTTAAGTCCCTTAAGCTTAACAAACATTTGAACATTTTGAGTTATGTTTACACCTATATCGTCATGCTGAACGTAACTGTCAACATGACGGTTTAGATGTAAGCACATATTAAAAGCTATGAGACTGCGATTGACTGCTGACATTTTCTACAAATTTGTTTAAATAACATTCCATTAAAGTTCTATAAACAAAACAAAACAAAAAAGGTGGGGGCGGCAATTATTTAGCAACTCGCACGGGGCGGCACTGGGGCTTGCGCCGGCCCTGAGCTTGTTGCACCAACAATCCACAATCCCTGGGAATCAATCACGTTCATCGGTACCGCCGCCTCCCAACTCCTCACAGACTCCAGTCCTCGACATCTCCGCTACGGGCGGCGACGTTCCGCGTCGTACATCTTCCACCGGCCGTCCCGCGTTCCGTTTTACGAACACGAGTCTAACCACGAGAGATTTTATGGTGCTGTTAAAATTCTTGCGATAAAATAACAGACCTTTTTGTGAAAGAATGGCTAACGTGACGGTTTAATCTCTCGCACGGTTGTAGATTTTAATCCGTACGAACTACGGCGCGCGCGGCGGGATGCATAAAACACTTGCCGCTCGGCGCGCCGACCGCAGCGCTGCCCCGCGGCGACGCGGCGCACTAGCCGGTCCCGTTAGCCTGCCCAATTACCGACCGTTGCTCCGTCCCGCGCGCAATATGGCCGCCGCGCACTTTTTATTTATTGTTCTAAAAGAAGCGCGGAATTTCCAGCCGAGACTCGAGCGCGAGGTACCGGCGGCCGAGTCCCGGCCATTTATAACTCCATTGCAGACTTCCATCCCAGGTATTCAGCGATTACACGGGCGGAATACCTCGGTATTAAATTGTGTTACAAACCTCCCTTCTTACTCGACTGCTGAGAGCATTCGCGGAGAAACTGTAGAACTGGCCGGATAATATACGGCGTAATTATTGAAATAACAAGGTTACTTGTAACATGGTAAGTTGCGACGATACTTCTTGATCTTATATCACTGGCGAAATAACTCTTTTTGTCGCGGTTTTTTTTCTTTTTTTTAATCGAACAAAGTCGCAAAATGATTCTTTGATTTCAAAAGTACAGAAATTTGTAAAAAACTATGTAACGGTCTCCTTCTGCATTTAATTTTCTTAATCCGTATAGAAGAGATGGGGTATGAATTTTTTTTTGGGTTGTCTGTTGGAATGGTAGGTTAGTACTCCTGCTTATTATATTGCTTAATACATTGCTGTCTTCTAAATTGGCACTAGAAACTGCCCAGTCTATAATCTTTATTTGCCTTATTTTTGTACTTATATTTTTGTGGATATCGAGCATGAAAATTCCTTGATCTCAGGGACTTGGTTTTACGGTGACACAACATACTTAATACTGTTATCTTTTCCCCGTTAGTTCTTAGTCCTGTTAAACTGGAGCCTGTTGAAAAAAATAGTGTATATCACAATTTGTAATTGATATTGTCTTTGCAATTTAGTCTCAATTTGAGATCCTTTTTACCTCCAAGATATCAATCTCACTTCTTCGAAATATACGGTTCATTCAAGCATCAGAGATATTATTTATAGTTCACTTTTTCAAAACATTCCACAGATGTTGTTACGGGTTCTAATTATGAAGTAAGCTTGTAAAAAATTATTTTATATCTCTTGACCATATATATTCGTAAGAAAAAAATTGTTCACAAATATTAGACTTGAAAACACACTCGTATGATAGTAAACAGTTCGATAAATCAATTCCTCACATTTATTGATTTTCTTCTAACACAATCTCTGCATCTGTTTACAGTTCGTATCTATACTGATATTTCCTAAAATAAGGTTCGTAATCCCAATATCAACTATCCTTGATAATATAACTGATGAAATCTTCTGACAAAGTTCATATTAAAATCTGGAGGCAGAATTTCCCACTATCTCTTGTAGAGTAACCCAACTGCATGTACTATTTATACTAATATTCTGACAAATGATGGCTGTTATGTATAGTGTTTTGGCTATCTTTCTCTATGCCATTTTGCTACTCTGATTAACAAAGACGATAATTAATTTTCTTTTAAATACCAAAAATATACGAATTATGCCTTGTAAAAATAATTAAAAATATTTACGAATAACTAAAAAGTGCCGATACTAATGCTACGGCCGCCATGTGGTGTTACAAATGTTATTTTAAATGAGCAGATTTTTATTTATAATGTTATGCTGTATTTACATGTAACTATTCGAAAATTTTGTTAAATGTGTTATTAAAAATGTTTTCATAGACGTTATGTTTCGTCAGTTCGAAAACTGTTGGCACTAAAGTACCTTCTGCAAACGTAAATGAATAAATAAAATGATCTTAAGTGAAAACATTAAAACTTCATTATTGCTGTGACTTCTATCTTACTCAGAGAAACCTCAGTGTCTTCTGTTAAGAGTAACTATTTATCTTTTCGAACATAAGGAGCTTTCTTTTATTTTTTGAGTATTAATGTGACGTGTATGTTGTTACTACTTGAAGTGGTAACCTGTGGTCCTGTCGCCACTCTATTCTCTTTCGTAAAGGATCACGGGTAAACTGTCACTGATGTGTTCACTCCATAAAAAACAAGAACAATTTCTATGTCCACTTTTACAAGGTAGCTAGGTACCTTAGGGTTTAACGTCCCGTTGGGAACTTGGTCATTAAAATCGGAGCTAATACCTATATTTTTAGATAAGGTTGTGGAAGGAAATCGGTCGTGACCTTTGAAAAGAATCATTCCAGCATTTGCCTGAAGTAGGAGTCGGCCACTAGAAAGTCTTTTAGGTTCTTCTTAAACTGATCTTTATTTGTAGCTAAATTGTTTATACTTGATGGTAAATTATTGAAAATGTCTGTTCCTGAGTAGTGGACCCCTTTTTGAACTAAAGTAAGTGCTTTTAAGTCCGTGTGTAGATCATTTTTATTCCTAGTATTGTATGTATGAACAGAGCTGTTTGTTGGGAAAAGAGATATATTATTTATGACAAATTTCATTGAGGAATAAATATACTGAGAGGCAGTAGTTAATATACCCAGTTCTTTGAAAAGGCTTCTACAGAACGTCCATGAATTTACTCCACAAATAATATGTATTACACGTTTTTGACTCTGAAGACTTTTGACTGACTTGAAGAGTTACCCCAAAATATTATACCATATGACATTAGGGAATGAAAGTAAGCAAACTATGCAAGCTTTGTTATTTTTATGTTTCCTATGTCTGATAACACTCGTATTGAAAATACAGATTTGTTGAGTCGTTTCTGCAGTTCTGTGGTGTGCTCCTCCCAACTAAATTTATTATCAATCTGTAATCCCAAGAATTTAATACTGAAACCTCTTCTATCTGCTCTTCTTCATACTTAATGCATGTGCTGTCAGGAAATCTCTTACATGTTCTGAACTGCATGTAGTGCGTCTTTTCAAAGTTTAATGACAATGAGTTTGCTTTAAGCCATTTATTAATGTTCATGAAAATATCATTGGCAGACCTTTCTATAACTATGCTTGACGTACTTTTTATTGCAATAATTGTATCTTCTGGAAACAAAACGAACTCTGCTTCTGGTAGTGTAAGTGATGAGAGGTCATTAATGTACACAAGAAAAAAACAATGGCCCTACGATGGATCCTTGTGGGACACCACAGTGGGACACCCAGTTGCCGCCAGCTTACGGCGTATGGCTTACAGGTTTTAAAAGAAACATGTAAGGGGGTTAAAATGGAGTACTAAATTAAGTATAACTTCAATGTTTGAGTAGTAGAAGACTGGAATGTATACGAAATGTCAATATTTTAAAGGGACATATTAAGCGGGTGTATCAACGCTTTCTGCCTCTTTTTCTTTTCGTAAGTGAATAACAATCGGAATTAACATTTTTCATACCCCTTTCAAGGACAGCTTTCTTTTATATAAAAGACGTCATCGGGGTAAAATAACAAAGTGGAAGGCAATAATCGATACGAAGCACAAATCAACAATACATTGACGATGTCTACGGTGTTACAATGCTGTTACGAGGTAAGGTCGGTAGAGACCATAAACATTCCGTAGACACACGAACTCAGCCGATTTCCGCCGATCACAGAGGGGCCACGAAAATGTGCGTGACCTGTAATCGTCATGCTTCCCAAAAATCAGACGATACAGGCTTCTCCAGGCTTCTCGGTATACGAGGTGTTTCTTGAGTACCTAAATGTCTTCGCTACGGTACCACGCATTCGCCTAATGAACCAACATACGGAATATCAGACGAAATATGTGACTGTACTGAATATTATCCGACGGGCAGCATGTCATTCGCAACGGAGAGAAGATTTCTGATAAAGTAGTTTCTGGGTGTACCTCACCTGCGTGTTATAGGATCGTTACTCTTCACAATATACATTACTGGAAAAAGTAAGTACACCTGGAAAGCAACGTCAATTTTCATCCCACCTAAGGGGCAGTAGATGTAGTGATAACGTTTGACGCGGCCGCAGTGGCCGAGCGGTCTGCGGCGCGCCAGTCACAATCTGCACGGCCGCTACGCTCGGGGGTTCGATTCCCCCTCTGGCATGGATGTGTGTGTGGTCTTTAGTATAAGGTAATTAATAAGTAGTTTGTAAGTTTAGGGCCTGATGATCCCACAGTTAAGTCCCTTAAGCTTAAGTGGTCCACCAACAAACAGCGTAGTGATACAGCTGCCAGAGCGACAGCTCTGAGCACTCATCATTAGGCAGTGGCGGCTGGTGATAATGTGCTAATGTGCTGCAGCACACTGTAAATATGTTACTAAAATTACGCCAATTCTCTTAGAATGCAAGCGAGAAATCGCCATAAAATTACATCCTTTCTCTTGGAATACGAGTCCGATATCACAATAAAATTATGCCAATTCCTTTCCAATGCGTATTAGAATGCTAGTAATAAGGATGAAAACGCATTCTGGAGCGCTATTGTCGCGATAGCTGGAAACCAGCTCCATGTGCTGAAGTGGAATTCAGCCGCACTGGTACGTGCGCAGAGAGGCGGCGCAGTCGTCTGTTCGCTAGTGCGCATGCGCAGACGTGACGTCAGGCCTGGCGACTCATGTGTGCTGAGACCGACTGCTGCACCTCATCAATATTTCTCTTCGCTCTCCTTGTAGCGGCTGCGGAAGAACAGTAAATTACGAATATTGCGGCATACAGAGTCAAATAGCGCGCTGACTCAGGCGCCTTGCGCGTTGTCTCTCAAACCTACCTTTGTGAGGCTCGTATTTAAATACCTCTGAGTCTAAATTTTTAATTTCTAAAATAAAATTAATATTTTTAAACGTTATATTTACTACCTGCAGTGAATACATGCGGTTGGAAGCGCTGTTATAGATTCCCCTGAAGGTCTTACTGTCAATACAGTATTCATTGATATTTAATTAAAGGCAATCATACAAAGGTTGACTTTTTATTTTAGTATATTTTGTTTCCTGTTTATTTTTGTAATATTGTAGCACACTGGTCAAATTTTGTACGAGCCGCCACTGTCATTAGGGAATGTTTTCAGGCATAAGGTTGGTTTGTTGTTTGTTTGGGACAGGGAGACCAAACTGCTAACGTCATCAGTCGCCCGGTGGGGAGAAGGAGGAGTGAGGATAGGAAATGAGGGGATGGGAAAGGAAATGCAATCCTGGGAGGAAAGAAGGAAAAAAGACTGCACGTTAGCTCGGGGACCCGTTCTTGCCACGCACATACTCACAAAAAACCGCGAGCCCCTCGAGAGTTAGGGGCTCAGGGAGGGCGGCAGGCATAACGGTGAGGCATAAAGCTTAGTGTCATATGGCAAGGTACTCGGCCGCTCTCGGGGAAACAAACATTAATTCTGTAACGGGGACATTGCTCCTGAAATTCTGTTTATCTATACCTTGCTAATATTAATTGTATGCATACATTGCTCGTTAAAATATAGCAGATGGCTTACGGCCAACATATCAGCTGTAACTGCTGATTCAACATACAGAAATGTAACTGTGGAATTCATTGTCAATCACAAGGCTCGTCATAAAATAGTGTGACAGTGGAAATAGAAATGATCTCTAATTCATTAATATAAACACAAAAATAAATAACGGGGGATAATCCTACACTACACAAAAGTGTAAATGAAACATAGGAGCTGTTATGTTAGCACTGAATACTTGGCCGATTGAACAGAGACAAATTAAGTTTAGGTAAAAAATTAGATGAATTTGATAACAAATTAAATTATGAGCTCGGTTGGGAGAGACACGGGATTCGGTGGGGCAGTAAAGCAATTCCAATCGGTAGGTGTGCACCGCACTTTGACATGGGTTGTGAATGGGTGATTACTAACTCTGCTCCTTTACTATAGCTCCACAGGAAGCCTCAGATTAGTCAACAGAGCAAACTAACATGCCGAGCGGTAGTTACTTGACCAAGACGACCGTTAACTGGATGCGACGTCTGCTTTGCTGATGTAGTGAGAAGCCTACACGAAATCACGAAAAAACGGTGGAGTTCCGTGCACACCTCTAAAGGTTGCGGCTCCAACAGAAGCCAGTCTCTGCTGTCATACGCCAGTACATACATCAGCCTGTGTGTACAACCCGTTACGGAAGCGACGACAAGGTAAAAGAGGCGGGCAACGGCACGAGAGCACAATGCACCTCTTGCCTTACTAAGACTGTGATGCAAGCTCAGTGGGATACTTAGCTGTCGGTAGTTACATTCCAATGACTACTCCACACGACGCAGAAGTTGCTCAAAATAGGAAGTTTACATTCCGTAAATAATAATAATAAATAAAAATTATAATAAAATTCAGAGACTTGCTAAGCTATCGCTAAGCTAATACTGCTACAATGCAACTAATTGCGTAATCGAAGTGGGAAGCACAGCATAGATCTACACACCTGGCCATTAAATTGCTACACCACTAAGATGACGCGCTACAGACGCGAAATTTAACCGACAGGAAGAAGATGCTGTAATATGCAAATGATTAGCTTTTCAGAGCATGACGTTGCATCACAGACAGGAGCGTCTGCGATGGTGTACGCAACGACGAACCTGGGTCCACGAATGGTAAAACGTCATTTTGTCGTATGAATCCATGTTCTGTTAACTACATCATAATGCCCGGATCCGTGTTTGGCGCCATCGCGGTTTACGCACATTGGAAGCGTGTATTCGTCATCGCCATACTTGCTTATCACCCTGCGTGATGGTATGGGGTGCCATTGGTTAAACGTATCGGTCACCTCTTGTTCGCATAGACGGCACTTTTAACAGTGGCCGTTACATTTCAGATGTATTACGACCCGTGGCTCTACCCTTTATTCGATCCCTGCGAAAGCCTACATTTCAGCAGGATAATGTACGACCGCATGTTGCAGGTCCTGTACGGGCCTTTCTGGATACGGAATATGTTCGACTGCTGCCCTGTCCAGCACATACTCCAGATCTCTCACCAACTGAAAACGCCTGGTCAATGGTGGCCGAGCAACTGGCTTGTCACAATACGCCAATAACTACTCTTGATGAACAGTGGTATGGTGTAGAAGTTGCATGGGCATCTGTACCTGTACAAGCTCTGTTTGACTCAATGCCCAGGCGTATCAAGGCCGTTATTACGGCCAGAGGTGGTTGTTCTGGGTACTGATTTCTCACGATCTATGCACCCAAATTGCGTGAAAATATGTCAGTTCTAGTATAATATATTTATCCAATGAATACCCGTTTATCATCTGCATTTCTTCTTGATGTAGCAGTTGTAATGGCAAGTAGTGTATTTCGATGGTTTCTCTACATAATCGTGGATAGTAAGAATTCGTTGTAGCTAAAACTTTTCTTTCAGAAAATTTAACTTTATGATTGCTAGACTGCAGAACATTCTGTGCTACAGCAGATGTATCTATATTTCCTAGTCGGCAAAGGCCTTTTTTGTTGTTTCAGTGGTTTAATCATACTCTTTTTTGTGATTCCAATATAAACTTTACCACATGTACAAGGAATTTTAAATACACCACATGCCGATGGAAGAGGAGAACTTGACATATTTTTCTTGTTGGTCTAAAAACTGGTCTGATGTTATGTTTCTGTAAAATATTTCCGACATAATCCGTCACTTTTTAGAAAAAGTAGGAGTTGATGGGACGAAAAGTAAAACGCGGATATCGTCATCCCACAATTCTTGTAGTACTAAGTGAGCCCTCGTGGAATAATGTATCCTAAGATATAATTCATTATCTGTATGGTTGAATGAATTCCATAATCTACGTCTGCATTGCCGCCCGTGGAGGCTAAAGCACATAGTAACATGAGCGTTTCAGATAGATCGACACCTGGTACCGCAGGTATTGATGTGGAAATGTAATAATTCCATGTACTCAGTATACACTGTTTCAATAATCAATACCAGCCACAGTGGCCGAGCGGTCTGCGTCGCACCCGTCACAGTCTGTACGGCCGCTACGTTCGGTGCTTCGAATCACCCCTCGGGCATGGGTGTTTCTGTCGTCTTTAGTATAAGGTAATTCATAAGTATTTGTAAGTTTAGGGACTGATGACCACGCAGCTAAGTCCCTTAAGCTTAACAAACATTTGAACATTTGAAACATTTCAATAATTAATTTTAAATGAATTGAACATTCTAAGAAGTTTGGTGTTGTTGTGGTCTTGCCGGCCGCGGTGGCCGAGGAGGCGCTTCAGGCACGGTCTGCACGGCCACTACGGTCGGGGGTTCGAATCCCCCCCTAGGGCATGGATATTTGTGCCGTCCTAGTTCGTAAGTAGTTCATAAGTAGTTTGTAAGTTTAGGGACTGATGACCCCGTAGTTAAGTCCCATAAGCTTTACAAACATTTGAACATTTTTGTTGTGGTCTTGTTCGCAGACTGGTTTGATGCAGCTCTCCACGTTACCCTGACCTGTGCAAGTCTCGTCATCATTTTTGAATCTGCTTACAGAATTCGTCCCTCGGTCTCCCTCTACGATTTTTAACCTACACGTTTTCTTCTAATACTAAGTTGACGATTGCTTGATATCTCAAAATGTGTCCAAACAATCTATCCCTTCTCTTAGTCAGAATAGGCAAGAAACTCCTTTTCTCTCCAATTCGGTTGAGCACCTCCACATTATTTACGTGATCTATCCATCTAATTTTCATCATTATTCTGTAGCACCACATTTCAAAAGCTTCTATTAACATTTTTGTCTGAACTCCTTATCATCCACGTCTCACTCCCATACAATGCTACACTCCAGACAAATGCTTTCAGGAAGGACTTCCTAACATTTAAATTAATATTGGATGTTAACAAGTTTCGCTTCTTTATAAATGCTTTTCATCCCATAGCCATTCAACATTTTACAACTTCTCTACTTCGGTCATCAGAAATTATTTTGCTACTCAAATAACTCATCTATTACTTTTATTGTTTCATTACCTAATCTAATTCCTTCAGTGTCGGCTGACTTTCTGACGCTACATCCATTATCCTTGTTTTACTGTTGTTGATGTTCATCTTACACCCACTCTTCAAGACACTGTCCATTTCATTCAATTGCTCTTCCAGATCCTTTGCAGTATCTTTCAAAATCACTACCTCATCGGCAAACCGCAAAGTATTTATTTCTTCTCCCTGAACTTTAATTCCCTATCCAAATTTCTCCTTGCATTCCTTCACTACTTGCTCAATATATTGAACAATACTGGGGAAAGGATACAACCCTGTCTTACTCCCCAACCTCTGCGGCCCATTCTTTCCCTTCGACTCTAATAACTGCTGTCTGGTTTTTGTATAAGTTGAATGTAACTCCTCGCTCCCTATATTTTACCCCTGCTACTTTCAGAATTTGAAAGAGTGTACTGCAGTCAACATTATCGAAAGCCTTCTCCAAATCTGGTGTGGACTGTCTTTGGAGGTGGTGGTGTGGACTGTATTTGGAGTCGGTGGTGTGGACTGTCTTTGGAGTCGGTGGTGGTGTGGACTGTCTTTGGAATCGGTGGTGGTGTGGAACGTCTTTGGAGTCGGTGGTGTGGAACGTCTTTGGAGTCCGTGCGCACTATCTGTGGACGGATGGGGACTATCTTTGGAGTTCCGTTCTTTAATCTCATACTATTGATGGCCGTTGTTAACTTATGCTAATTTGGCATTTGTTGACAATAGATTATCATTTATCGTACGAAGAACGACGTATATTTGTTAATTCTTCAGTGTGTCAATGCTTTGTAATGACAACCTGTAGGTCACAATCGGTAAATCATCAAATACGCAACGTAAGATGGCGCATGCCAGAGACAGTTCTGGGCGAGGAATGTCACGTGACATCTGCGAACGGCTGGTTTTCGTTAATTTAACGGAGGGTGTCAAAACTCTGTTAGTTTTGCAAATATCTTTCAAACGATACGAGATATGTAAACAACATAAGAGAACAGTGTTGTAGAGAATTTTCTCCTCTAAAATTTCGTTTATTCAATTTTCGCTTTAGATGAACTGTTTATTTGCAATTAAAATTAAATTACAAATGGCTTTTTATTTGTTAATACTACCGTAATTTTTGTCCGAAAAATTTGAAAAAGGGCTGTTCTGTCCTCTTGCGGCCTACAATTATGTGTGCAAAATTTGGTGCTGATCGGTTGAACTATTCGTCTTAAAAACAGGGAACACGTTACGGACAGACAGACAGACAGACACATCCCAAAATCGCCGATATTTTTGCAAATATCTCTGAAACGATACGAGATATGAAAAAAAGATAAGAGAGCAAAGTTGTAGAGCACTGAAATTAAACAATGGCGATAAGTGAAAATATGAAGTGGGGCGGGAATCGAACCGTGTCTCCCGCTTCGGGCCGGCGGTGAACTTAACCACGTGGCTACCGGTGCTCGTTTCGCGTCCGTCTCATACTTTCACAAGGTGCACATCGTGCGAGGTTGAACGTATGACCGCATATGCGATGAAGTGATTGAAGAAACGCAGTCTTCGCGAGTCGTAATTAATTATATTGGTATGGTGTCTGTTACTTCGGATAAGTCCGAAATAACAGACACCACACCAATATAATAAGAAACGAGAATACCCAATAGGCTTCGAATCGTTTCGGAAGCAGTATTAGCAGAGGACGTTCATTAATTTATAATGGTTTACTATGTAACAGTATAAGAGTGCTAATCATTGGACCCACTGTTTGGCTACCATTGGCAAAAAAAACAAACGAGTCAAACAATATGAGAAACACCGAGGTTCAATAGAATAGAAAAAAAAGTCACCTACGAAATGAATTCATTTTTAGTATATTTCTTTTAAAGTGGATGTAGTATGTTCTAACGTTCTAATCTATGATTTCATTTTAATATTGTGTATTTTTTTCAATGAAGGAGAACGGTATTACTTTTCAACATTAATTTAGGGAATAAATAACATATTGTGAACAATTATAGTACAGAAAACGAAGCAAGTATAAAAAAGCGTTGTGGAAGGATCAGGTGATGAAGGCCAAATAAAAAATAAAACACAATGAAACCCTTTATCATAACTATCGTTGATGGCAAGCAGCCATAAACGATATGTCTTTTTTTCGGGTCAGAGGTTTCCAGAGCATTTTTTTTTTTCTCGAAGTAGGTTGAAAAGCTCTTTGTACGATATATAGTAGTAATATTCCGGGTATATCTATAGTATACTAGGTAAGCGTCAATAACTGGGGTCGTGGTGTAATGGATTTTATACGACATTACTTTCAAATTCGTCTTGAAGCTGTGTATAAAACTCACTTCTGAACCAGCTGACAGATACAGACACTATACCAAAGGTTCGAAACTTTTGTATTTTTTGTTCATACAACAGCGTACTTTGTTTCATCATTAGATTTCCCGCAAGTTAATTCTTTTCTTACAGATAAGATTATGGAAATGGTATTAAAAACATTAAAAAATCGTCAAAACCAACAAATAGACTAGATGTTCAAATCAATACGCAACTGCCATGTCATAAAAAAAAGTTTAAATTTTTGTTAAGCTTATGGGATTTAACTGCGGGGTCATCAGTCCCTAAACTTACAAACTACTTATGAACAACCTTATACTGCAGACGGTACAAACATCGATGCCCAAGGGGGGATTCGAACCCCGAGGGGGAACGGCCTCGCGAATCGTAGCGTAGCGCCTCAATGCGCTCGGCCATTCCTCCGTGGCCATGTCATTATAAAGATATAATTTGATAGTTGCTTCGAGTTTAATGTGTTACATATTCAACAGAATACAATTTTAATAGACCACACACACCTTTTTTTTACAGCGTCACGACATGTTAATGTTCAAATATAAATAAGTTATTATAGACTTATTGATTAATAATGTAAGAAATGCCGCTAAATATTGCAACTAACAGGCGGGCAATCCGAAACCATCCAATAATAAAAATTTTAATTCAGTGTACAATAATATAACCTACAACGAGAATCCATTAGGAGATCGGTATCAGGATAACCAGGCCTCATAAGGCAAACAGTCCACTTAAGAAAAGACAGGTTCAGACACATCCGTGGGCAGTCGAGAAGAGGCGAGGAATGCCTCTACTCTGCTCAATCGCAGCGAATGTCTCGTCTTCCAGTCAGTGCTTGTGGCCGGCCAGAGGTTTGAACGGAAGTAAACGGGGCACTTCACAGCACGGCTAGCGTGTGTAAACAAACTTCCTTACACGACAATCTACTGCAGCTAAATCTTACCAACTGTTATTCAGTTGGTCTTAGATCTTTCATAAAAGATTCCTGCGTTAGGTATGTTGTTAACATGAAACTGTTCATTAAAGAAATCAAAGTGACAAAAATAAGACCACCTTTTTTTTTTTTTTTTTTTTTTTTTTTTTTTTTGGTAACTTGACATGCTTCATTTATTTAAGAAAACCGTTCTGCTTTCAATAAAGTCAGAGAAAATAAAACAGCGATTGATATTAGAATGAACACCCCAGAATACCAAGACCTTGCATGTGGGTGTTTAGTCGACATACGTCTCCCTCACTTTTTGTTAAAAAAATTTCGCAAAATTACTCTCAAGTTACCGCATGTGCCTTTGAACTATAGAACACTCACGAGTAAAAATACCGTTCGTATTAATGATTTAGATTCGTTGCTGTTTCTTAGATCAGGCATTCGTAGGTACAGCGTAAAGTTTCTTTATAAATATTGACAGAAACTACTTCATAAACGTTATTACCACAATTTTTACGACTGTCGCTGTAACAGGACACTGAATTTCAGAAAAATATCGCGTCTCAGTGCGTGGATCATGGATGAGGATGTTCCTACTCCTGGAATTTTAACCCACGAGGATTGGAGAAGGGGTGGGGCAGACATTTCCTCAGCGATTCTGTCTTTAATTTTATACTGTAGAATGTTCATGACTGGCAGAGTAGATTCCGGGATGGTTTTCACCGATTTTGTTCAAACCCTGCGAGAAGGAAGTTGACAAGCCTTTCAAATTCCCAAAATATCCTGTCTGAGGTGGCGAAAGGTAAAGCGGATACGGTGGTGGAAATTTCTCACAGACAAATAGGTGTTATATAAGCTGCTTATTAACTTCCAGTCTTCGAGGAGTGTGAGTAGCATAGTGGACAAGCGCTTGGCGTGCAAATTTTGAGGCCAAGGTTCGATTCACCGGTACTCCTTACATTTTTGTTCATTTCATATTACCCCTTTCAATGTAAACCTTTTATTTGTGAAATTTTAATTTACTTAAACGTTTCAGTGTGCCACGAACGTTGATGTTAAGAGGTGTCTTAAAACACTTTCAATCCTACAGCGTCAGTTCAGTGCCACAATTCCCATCCATACACTTGGTATGCACAAAAATCAACAATCAAAAGTTATTAACTTAAAAACTTGAATAAAGTATGCTTTCACCGAAGCATTTTTCGGATAAAATTTCTCACTTAAAATACTTTGGTAAAGTCTGCATAGTGTGGAGTTTTTCTTTGATGATGAACACCCTAAAGAATGTAATATAACTACGGCACATAAATACGTGCTACAATTTTTGAAATATTATTTTCATTTAATACTTCATCGAATTATGAAAATTAAATGATGCAATAAGGTATATTAATTAATGAAATTAGTTATAACGAAACCAAATATATTAATTATGCATTGAATTTTTTATAAAGTTTTGAACCCATATAAAGGCAACGTGTTCCAGAATTCACTTATTTCAGCTAATAAATTGTGACTACTATAATGTTTGATATTTATAAATCCATACGATATGTGCCCTGAAACCAACGTTTATTATCTGTCTGTGGAAAAACTTACGCTATGACGCACACGATCTGTTGCATTTTTCTGGTGGCAGTGTGAATCTGCTCAGAACATCTGACGCAAATAGACTGTCTATTTCGTTCATTCATTCAAAACTTCTCTTTGTTATAATATGAACTGGCTGAATGAAGATTTAAAACTTTTTGATACTACATTCGCTACCAAAGTTGTTACTGAGCAGAAAAGTTACGTATGTGAAAAATACGGATTGAAACTCGTGAAAATGAATGAATAATTAAAAATAAAAGTGTTGCGGATGTCAGCTTGATCATAGGACCTCGTGTTACACATCTGCGCATTTATGCCGGCGCCACCCACACATACTATAGCATAGCCGTTTATCGAATCTCTACAGAAACATAGGCCTACTACCTATTCATAAGTGGCAGGAAACGACGCACGCTTTTGAAGAATAACCGTGGTTTTGTATTTTGCACAGTGACTGAAACCCACAAGTGTGTAATGCTGTTCTGCTACAGAATAAACGGCTGCGGCTTCTAAAAGGGATTAGCTTTAGAATCTTTGAATCCTCTAATTGCTATGATGGAGAATCACCAAAAGTCGACTATTAGGTTCGAGATTTTACAAATTATTCTATCTACTTGTTTTTGCTGTTTGCATTATCAAATTAATGCCTGCTTCTTTGACTAGATGACCGACTTCATTCTAAGGTGATTGTTCAGTTGTTGTTGTTGTTTGGATGTTTTAGGGGGACAAAACTATGGAGGTCATCAGTCCCGACGTCTACTTCTTAGGTACGTGTGTTTGACGGGTTAATAGTTTTTATTAGTATGCGAAACATATCGTCTTCGATACTCACCAGTGACAAACTCACACCAAAGATCTCTTGAACGTCTGGGAAAGCCAAGTGGCGAACACCGAGCTCGCCATTATTCGGAATTCTTGTTGTCGTACTACTGTTTGGATTGAAACAGGATTAGATTAAACGACTACGGATTTGAATGTCACAGCGATTTAATATTCCTAATGTTGCTTACACGAAAAAGGTAGCTTTTGCGTCATTATTGAAATAAACGGAATAAAAATATAATTATGAGTTGGATACGATAGTTTAAAGAATTTCATTTGATGCAACACAATTCTCTGTTGCACATGTTTCATATTGTATTATCAGTATATTTTCATGGTTACGGAATAATAATTTCCCCACAATGTTTGCGATACAGATTGTTACTCAATTACCATGTGTGTTTGTTATTGTTACTTGAGAAACATAATGAACCATATTTCAAAATAGAAGAAAAATGTGGAAGAGTCAGTAATCGAACTGTCGCTCGTTGATCAGTTGGCGAGATAAATAAGCTTATCTTTATCATTTGTTTGCTTCTCTGCACATTCATTTGACATAATCGTATCTGGTATTATAATAGTCCAATATGTTGTCGAATGCTTAATATTAGGCATTTCAATAAGACATGGACTATGGAAAAGTACCAAACCCCTGAGGAGAACTGTAATTTGCTGTGACACAGCTGCAGTGATCTGCGGCGCCAAACGGTTGTCGTCTTTATAGCGCAACCGAGGCGGTGGGCGGAAACCGTCAGCGATACTCGGAACATGATGCACCATGATGCAACCCTTAGCTTTATAACAAAGTGTTTACAACAGGATCCGTTTTGTCTGCTCTCTCAACGAATAAGTGTTGTAGCGTGATTCCAGCCAGTGTGCCGCTGTAGCACCCACTAGACATTTGTCGACTTACACTTGTGTGATGATTACCTTAAGTAGTGGTTAATGTCGATAATTTGCTTCCAGTCATGTAATTGAATTAATTCTATGATATGCATGCAATTTTTCAATTTGAATGTGTCAGTAACATATATTCACGGACTGCAGCATCTCTACTCTAATTGCTGTCTTTGTTCATTGAAACTATAAGAAAAGAAATGTGGAAAGGAATTTGTCGGTGCGAATAGTTTAAAACGGTATGGCTAATACGCAAAGCAGTTTCTAAACTCAGTTTTCGAAGTCGCCTTCACGTCGCATAGAAAGCATGCGGCCGGCCGCGATGGCCGCGGGGACTACGGCGCTCCAGTCACGGTCTGCACGGCCACTACGGTCGGGGGTTCGAATCCCCCCACGGGCAAGGATATTTGTGCCGTCCTAGTTCGTAAGTACTTCATAAGTATTTTGTAAGTTTAGGAACTGATGACCCCGTAGTTAAGTCCCATAGACTATACAAAAAACAAAACAAACAGAAAGCATGCGTGTTGTTACAATTGGCTGCGATAGTGGAAGATAACTTTTTTCCTCTCAGATTTCGTGTCAGATGTGTAATCGACAGTATGTACGATCGTGTTGCGTAGCTGTATATAATTCCCACCAAGCAGCAGAACTTTGCGGTTGTGTATAGCGATTAGGCGAGGGGTCTCACGAATTCTGTCACCGACTGTACTTTGTCACACTACTGATCATGCCCTGCAATTCTTCAACACTTTATCTGAGAATATCAATGTCACGAGTGAACTATCTCAGCCTTGGTGGAGTAGCCGTGCGCGCTAAGGCGCCTTGCTACGGCGCACGGCCGCTCCCCGTCAGAGATTCGAATGCCGCTCTGGAGAGGCTGAGCGTTCCAAGGCGCCTAACAGAGGCCTTTAGCATAAGTTAGTTTAAGTAGTGTGTAAGCCAAGGGACTGATAACCAGAGTAGTTACGTCTCATAGATTTACAAACATTTGCTTTTGAACTATCTCACTAGTTTTACCTTCAATTTTAAACCTAGTCTTGAACATTGCTTTTATTTCGGTCTTTTGTTTACTACTATTAGTTAAATAAAGACTGCATCCCTACCTAACGCCGTTTATACTAGCAGTGTGAATTTATAGTATGATGAAATCATGGAGAGTAGTAGATAACTGGAGGACAGAATTTCATAAGTAAAAAAAGAGAAATACCAGGGAAATATAATAACAAGGAGACCACATGGGTATCGTTTTTCATATTTTTTTTATATTTTATATTTTTCAGTAGTTTCAGGGGCAACAGACTGGATGATTGACTGAGCTGGCCTTGTAACATCAGCTAATGTGGTTTTGCCACACAGCTACTGCGAACGGCTGAAAGCAAGGGGAAACTACAGCCGTTACTTTTCCCGAGGACATGCAGCTCTACTGTATGAACATATGATGATGGTATCCTCTCGGGTAAAATATTCCGGAGGTAAAATAGTCCCCCATTCGGATCTCCGGGTGGGGACTACTCAGGAGGATGTTGTCATCAGGAAAGACAATACTGGCATTCTACGGATCGGAGCGTGGAATGTTAGATCCCTTAATCGGGTAGGAAAATTAGAAAATTTAAAAAGGGAAATGGATAGTTTGAAGTTAGATGTAGTGGGGATTAGTGAAGTTCGATGGCAGGATGAACAGGATTTCTGGTCAGGTGAGTACAGGATTATAAGTACAAAATCAGTTGGGGGTATCACAGGAGTAGGACTGATGATGAATAAGAAAATAGGAATGCGGGTAAACTACTATGAGCAGCACAGTGATCGCATTATCATTGTAAAGATAGATACGAAGCCAACACCGACAACAGTAGTACAGGTTTATATGCCAACTAGCTCTGCGGATGATGAGGAGATCGAAGAAATATATGAGGAGCTAAAGGAAATTATTCAGACAGTTAAGGGAGAGGAAAACTTAATTGTGATGGGAGACTGGAATTCGGTAGTAGGAAAAGGAAGAGAAGGAAAAATAGTAGGTTAATATGGACTGGGCAGGAGGAATGAAAGAGGAAGTCGCCTGGTAGAATTTTGCACGGAACATGATTTAATCGTAACAAACACCTGGTTTAAGAATCACAAAAGAAGGTTGTATACATGGAAGAGACCAGGAGACACCGGAAGGTATCAGATAGATTTTATAATGGTAAGACATTGATTCGGAACCAGGTTATAAACTCCAAGACATACCCAGGGGCAAATATAGACTCTGACAATAACTTGTTAGTCATGAACTGTAGACTGAAACTGAAAAAACTGCAGAAAAGTAGGAAAATAAGGAGATGGGACTTAGATAAATTGAAGGAAAGTGAAGTTCTGGAGAATTTCAGAGGGAGATTTAGGCAACAATTGACAGAAGCAGGGGGAAATAAAATAGTAGAAGAGGAATGGGTAACATTGAGAGATGAAATAGTGAAGGCAGCAGAGGACAAAACAGGTAAAAGGCAAGACCTATAAAAAATCCTTGGATATCACAGGAAATACTAGATTTATTTGATGAAAGGAGAAAATATGAAAATGCAGTAAATGAAACAGGCAAAATTGAGTACAGACGACTAAAGCGAAATGCAAATCTGTAGAGGAATGTATAAGAAGGGGAAAAGTGGATACTGCCTACAGGAAAATAAGAGAGACATTTGGGGACAAGAAAGCAACTCTACGAATATCAAGAACTCAGATGGGAAACCAGTTCTCAGCAAAGAATGGAAAGCTGAAAGGTGGAAAGAATACATAGAACAGCCCTACAAAGGAAATGAACTTAGAGACGATGTTGTAGCAAGAGAAGAGGAAGTAGATCAAGATGAAATAGGAGATGCTATACTGAGAGATGAATTTGACAGAGCCTTGAAAGACCTAGGTCGGAACAAGGCCCCAGGAGTAGATGACATACCCTCAGAACTACTAAAATCTCTGGGAGAGCCAGCCATGACAAAACTATTTGACCTGGTGTGTAGGATTTATGAGACAGGCGAAATACCCACAGACTTTAAGAAAAATGTAATAATCCCCATTCCAAAGAAATCAGGCGCAGACAGGTATGAAAATTACAGAACCATCAGTTTGATAAGTCATGGCTGCAAAATTTTAACACGAATTATCTACTGGTAGAAGCTGATCTCGGGGAAGATCAGTTTGGATTCAGGAGGAACGTAGGAACCCGGGAGGCAGTACTCACTTTACGTCTTATCTTAGAAGACAGATTAAGGAAAGGTAAACCTACATTTTTAGCTTTTGTAGATTTGGAGAAAGCATTTGACAATGTTGACTGGAATACACTCTTTCAAATTATGAAGTCAGCAGGGGTAAAATACAGGGAAAGGAGAGTTATTTATAATCTGTACAAAAGCCAGACCTCAGTTATTAGACTCGAAGGGCATGAAAGGGAAACATCAGTTGGGAAGGGAGTAAGACAGGGTTGTAGCCTTTCTCCGATGTTATTCAATTTGTACATCGAGCAGGTGGTGAAGGAAAGCAAGGAAAAATTTGCAATAGGGATTAAAGTACAAGGGGAGAAATAAAAACATTGCGTTTTGCTGATGACATTGTAATTCTGTCGGAAGAGCAGTTGAATGGAATGGACAGTGTGTTGAAGAGAGCGTATAAATTGAACATTAACAAGAGCAAAACAAAAATAATGGAATGCGGTCTTAGAAAGTCAGGCGATGCTGAAGGAATTAGATTAGGTAACGAAACAATGAAGGTGGTAGATGAGTTTTGTTACTTGGGTAGTAAAATAACATGTGATGGTCGCAGTACAGAGGATATAAAATGCAGAATAGCAATGGGAAGCAAAGCATTTTTGAAAAAGAGAAATTCGCTAACATCGAATATTAATTTAAGCGTAAGGAAGTCTTTTCTGAAGGCATTTCTGTGGAGTGTTGCATTGTACGGGAGTGAAACATGGACACTAAGCAGTGCGGACAGGAAGAGAATAGAGGCTTTTGAAATGTGGTGCTACAGAAGAATGCTGAAGATTAGATGGGTAGATCGCATAACCAATGAAGAAGTACTGAACAGAATTGGTGAGAAAAGGAATTTTTGGCATACCCTGGCTAAAAGAAGGGATCGCTTGGTAGGGCACATTCTTAGACATCGGGGAATCGTAAATTTAGCATTGGAGGGAAGTGTGTGTGGTAAAAATCGCAGAGGGAGACCAAGAGACGCGTATAGTAAGAAGATTCAAGTGGATGTGGGTTGCCGTTCTTATGAGGAGATGAAAAGGCTTGCTCAGGTTAGAGTAGGGTGGAGAGCTGCATCAAACCAGTCTCCGGACTGAAGACCATAACAACAACAACAAGTTCAGAACACAACAATCAACCAAAGTCATTAGACGCAACTCTCAAAAATTCTCTATAAAATCGACTTTTAATTTTTGCAAACACACATGAGTACCAATATATAAAACGATTGCAGCATCTGTAGGTAGTAGCTTTCTAGCCTCAGAACCGTGGTTAGAATCCCACAATGAGATATTGGCCCACTTTAGGTTACGGTAGTAACACTAAAAGGGCCTAATTTTAGTGTTACTACCGTAACCTGTCTTTTGACAGCTCGAAATTTAAATGCAAATAACGGCTTAACCATGCATCTGACACGAAAATTGAATAACCGAATTTGTAGAGGAGAAAATTATCTACAACTTTGCTCTCTTATGTTTTTTTCGTATCTCTTATCGTTTCAGAGATATTTGCAAAAATAACGGCGATTTTGGGATGTGTCTGTCTGTCTGTCTGTCTGTCCGTCTGTCCGTAACGTGTTCCCTGTTTGTAAGACGATCAGTTCAACCGATCAGCACCAAATTTTGCACTCATAATTTTAGGCCGCCAGAGACCAGAACCTCCCTTTTTAAAAATTTTCGGACAAAAAATACGGTAGTAATACAAAAAAATCCGTTTGTAATATAATTGTAATTGCAAACGAACCGTTCATCTGACACGAAAACTGAATAACCTAACTTGTAGAAAACCTAATTGGTAGAGAGGAAAATTTTCTATAACTTCGATATATCTTGCATCGATGCAGAGATATTTGCAAAAATAACAGAGTTTTTACACCCTTCATTAAATTAGCGACAACCAGCCGTTCGCATATGTCACGTGGCATTCCTCGCCCAGAACTGTCTCTAGCAAACGCGATCTTGCGTCGTGCATTTGATGATTTTCTTATTGTAACTTACACGTTGTCATTTCAAAGCAATGGCGCACTGAAGAATTAACATAAAGACGTCCTTCTTCGTAAATGATAATGTAGTGTCTACAAATGCCATATTAGCATCAGTTAACAACGGCTATCTATAGTGCGAGATTAAAGAACGCAATTCCTGTTACCTGTAGCGTAATGCGCAATGTCTTGGACTGTTACGCTGAAGGTTAGTGGTTCGGAACCCGCCAGCACCTAATTTTTCTTTCCTACAAGAGGTTCAGACACTCTCATTAATTATTTTTTTATTATTTACATTATTATTTTGGTCCAAAATGTTTGCAAAAACGTATATAACTACAAATCTAAAGAGGCCAGTAAAACACGTCAGTGCGATTTTTTAAAAATGTTTTCGAATACTCAAGCAATTTTAAAATTGAAACTCGCCCGCTTTTCTTTTGTCTGTTAACTAGTCGTGTTTGTGAAGTTAACAATTGACTGCTTGCTCACAAAATTTAATTACGGCGATATTCACACAGTATACAGTTCCATTAAGCAAAACTATGATTCTATAAGCTAAGCAACAGTTCTACCTTTACTGTAATCTTTGGAGGAAACTGCACACAGTTAAATAATGATCCGCAGTCATGGGTCTAAATCAAAAATAAATGTTGACAACGGAAACGCAACCATTGTCTGCTCCAGAAGGGAGCAGAGATACAAGATACAGGATCAAATTTCCCCACATTAATCCAAAATAAATGATAAGGGGAGAATTTAAATTAGCACAAAAGAATTATAGTTTAACAAATTAATTTATTGTTCGAAACAAGAACAACAAGGGGGGAAGACCATTTTTTTTAAATACAATAAAAAACGCCCACCTGCAAAGTTGAGTACAGGTTAATTACGATTACGTTTCACAGGGGGGAACGGGGGAATTGCAGCACATTCACACACATATTCATACGCCAAGCCATGCAGGTACTTACCAAGCACCTGACACCAATACACTAAGACGACAGCCAAGCAATGTGGAGAATGCAGGTCGAAGGTTCACTCGCGCACAATGCAATAGTACTTCGCTTCCATAATGTGTCAAGCTAGTGGCTTAGGCTCATGATAAACTATCAGAAACAAATGCACTTGGTTTAAGACCACAAAGTGCGGTGTACAGACGGAAGTTAAAAGTTTTCCTAGAACTTCTAACTATACATTAAGTCAAGATTTCATTAAATATTATCTAAATACGGTCGCTCTGGCGTTCGTTTAGCACAGGAAGAAGATAACTACAGAAGATTAAAGTTGTTAGATCAATGCAGCCCTCTACTAAGTCGGAACACAAAATATGCAAAAAAATCAATTTCGAAGAGAATAAGATCGCGAAATATATCGTGTAACCATTCATTCTGGTCAGAGGAATGATATCTATTAGATAAGAAAGGTTACAGATTGCTACAGCACAATACAGAGTTCGGTCACAAAAATTCAGACAAGTGAAATAATTCTATTTCGTGAAAATTAAAAACACGATATGCGTCGTGCAACGGTTCTTTCTACACAGAGGAAGATGATCTATTTGATGGCAATAACCACGACAGGGAACACGCTAATCGGCGCACACGTGGGCCGACAAGTACACATATTATACGTTTGAATGGTCAATTTTCGAGGAAAATTATCACGCTACACTCACTATGAAACACCTTAGCAAATTAGCTATACAATTATTAACCACTCATGTGCACTGAATGATGGAAAAGCTGAAGGCTTAGACTGATATCGCCCACGTGTTCTGTCGACAAAATACGAACAGTATAGGCACCGCAAATCCCCGAAAATATTAGAATTCAACTACGATAAGGACGCAAAAGACATTGAACATATTTAAACAGGTGAAGAAGTGATTTAAAAGTTATAAAGTGCAAGAACTATGCTAACGAAACACCATCAGAGCCTCGGAATCAGATTCCAGCAAAAATCGACATAAAATTAGCAATCCTGTAGGAAATTAAGCAAAATCTCACTACTACACATAGTGTAGCAGCTGCTCCTGGAATTAGACTCGTGAAAAGGCATAAGTACGACTATGGAGCCTGAACTAAGTCGAGCCACGAGGCCACAGCAGAACCAAACCCAGAGGTACTTACCCTACCAGGAACCAAGAAGCGAATGAATAGCTCTCTTGACCACTGCATAGCTGTTGCTGAGAGGAGTAGTGGAGGGGAGCTCAGAGAGCGTCACCGTTCATCAGGCAGGTAACTTGACCAACTCCCAGCCAAGGAGGTTAAGAGCAAGCTACATTAGGAATCTTTGCTAAGACTGGGTTCTGCTCAGCAGTTGGCAAACCTACTTCTTGTCCAGAGACATTCAACGCCCAGAGTTTGAAAGAAATGATGACACAAAGCAGACGAGGCGTGCCTAGCACTTCCTAAACTCTCTTACATACAAAGTTTCATTCATTCTGTGGAAGCCGGGGCCAGTGGTAGCACATCACAGAACACACTAATAGATATTTGGGGCCCCATGTACAACATAGACACTTAGAATTTTACATACAGATAAAACTAAATCAGTATATAATGCCTGGTATCCCGCATATTGCGAGTGGAGTGTCTTGCTACACTAAAAAAAAGTCTATAGCTCGTCAACACTTGTTCATGGGGAGTCAATTAAATGGAACACGTTATGTGGACGTGTTTCAAAATCTAATGGTAATTTTTAAGAATTATGCGCGTATTTTTGTTTATTAGTAATTTTCTATATTTTACAAATAGATGTTAACCCTTTATTGTTTCACAGTGAGACCACGTTTAATTTCGTGTCTCAAAAGCGGCTCACTGGCTGCTCTGTAAAACCACCACGGCACTGGAGTGTCGTCAAGAAAAACAATTCTATGCCGGCTCGGACACTACGTTTGCGCAGAAAGGCAACAAAGGTATTCAGTTGCGTAGTGTGTGCCGGTGGTAGCTGTTGCTGAAGATCGTGAGGTTGCATGTATTGTGTTTTCCGCTACGTTATCTTCTGAGTTGGCGTAGTTCTGGAAAGTTACGAAAGGCTAAGCGTTGTAGAGTATAATGATATTTTAGTTTGATCCACATCCTGCATATTTTTTATGTAAACACAAAACATATGTATGGTTTCACTACGAAACCACTGTGACACATCGGTTAGTGAGGCCTGTTGTAGGTGTAGTACTATTGTGTTTGATCATGGCTTGTAGAGGAAGATTCAAAGCAACTGAACTGAATACTGAAATGCTGATGCAAATACTTGATGTACTCAGTTTTGCATATCAGATAGTGAAAGTGATGACAACGAAATACAAATTTCTGAAGCACCAGACCGACTTTTGTTTTGCTGATGAAGCTGTACCACCTTCTGTAACTGATTGTGACCCTCAAAATGAAGAGCAAGATATGCTGGAAAAAGCTGATGCTGATGTTGTATGGGAACAATTTCCAATTTACAAGGGTCGAATACAGTTTTGTGGTGATACAGGCAATAATGTCGAAGAGGACAGAGAAACACCAACAGACATTTTTCTAACACTATTCCCTCCAGAGCTGTTAAAAATGATAATATGAAAAACTGTTTTGCTTTGTACCACAAAACCTGTTGAGTACCGTTTGACAGAACTTTATGTACTGGACCATTGGTTTCACTGCATAGCCTTGTGTTATATATAAAAAAAAGTGTAGACACTCGAGTACTTTTCTCACTTTATATATTAGTTTTGTATATCACTTGTAATATAATTATACAAAATAAATTTGTTTCAAACCTCAATTTGGTTCCTTGGGCCACAAAGAGTTAATGATGATACGTTCAATCAGAAAAAATATAAGTTACATTTTTTAAGGTATAGCTTCACTATTAGTTGACGACGGTTGTCTTTTATTGTTCAGTTTGTGAATATCTATGACGCTGTTTGTGGAAAGTCATCTCCACAGCTAGTAATGGCTTTCCAAATAACTAACCTACTCAACCTTTGTTTTAGGTGACGACAAGGTGTTCAGCTCGTCTACAGACACATAAACAAAATCTAACACAACACATCGAATAACAGGTCCCAAAATGTTTTATATAACAGAATTCGAAAACAACGACAAAAAAGTTGATCAATTGCGATGAAAGACGTAAATGGTAGGTAAAATTTCTGGCAAAAAGAAATAAAGAAAAATTTCGTTCGCGCACTTTGGGTTCATATTCGATACAAAACAGCTGCGCGCATATATTTAACTATGACACAGAATAGTAAAGATAAACGGAAAATACAATGTCAAACATTCCATTCTGTATGTGAATTTAGCACAGATGTATGGAGAAAAACAACATGAATGACTGAGAAATGTCGTGGGCGAAGTCTGAGATTAGATTTACGTGACATAATATTTACCGAATACTGATATACATTTACTGGACATATGATGTTAAAAGTGAAATACCACAGACTCCAACAAACGAAATTATATAACACACTGTACAACGTATTGAAAAACTAGATCCGTTTGTGCTGAAGCTGAGGCAGCAAACTATTGCGAGAGATTTTGAAATTATGTAGTCACTGTTTCAAATTTGTTATTATATACGACGCGTTTCGCATTCTCGGATTATCTAAACGCAATTATCAATATTGTGAGGCAAATACGAGTGAGAAAAATGAAAAGTAGCATCGATAAAGTGGTTGCGGAGGCGAAGGCAGATACATGTTGTGTAGTTCCAGGTTATGTGTCCCTATCTACAAGATGTACGTGGCATCACTTATGTAATTTTATAATTATTTATCGTCTTGTAGACAGGACCGTACATCCTATGCTACACATTTCGGTCCTCCCAATTACACTTTCTCAAAGCTAATTTAATTTTTTGATAAATGTCTCTACCTCATAACATTGTTTCCTGCCTTTTGATACTCTCATTGTCAGTTAATTTTCAGGACAAACAAAAAATTTATTAGTAACGCACAATTGTTAGATAGTAAAATTTTATTAGATTGTACCGTACTAGACTAACAAATCTAGGCTGGTTGGTCTGCACTAGTTGTTTCTCCCTCTTAATCTGTACTTTCATATATATATAGCTAAGTATTATCATAATGAAATGTTGTGATATTACTTGTAGCCGCGGCAGAATGACCGTGCTTATTGAGGCGCCATGCTGCGGTGCGGGCTGCTGTTCGCCATCAGGGGTTCGATTCGCCCCTCGGGCATGGGTGTTTGTGTTGTCCTCAGCAAAGGTTAGCTTAATTAGTTTGTAAACCTTAGGGACTGATGACCCCGTAGTTCTCTTAAGATTTACAAACATTTGATTTCACTACTTGTAACTCCCTATGGCACCCCTTAATAGTTGAATTTCGAAAAATACCCCAACCTGCGTCTTTTAAACTCCAACCAAGCAGGCAAATATCATTTTTTTGTAATTCTGGGTTCAAAATTGACTTTGTAGGAACGTATTTTCAAAAAAATGTTTCATCCCCTATTTCATCCCCTGAATGATTAATTATGTGAAAATGCCCAAACACGTATCTTTTTCATTCTGACCAAGAAAACATATACCAATGTATGTGGTTGTAGCTTCAAAATTGCCTTAATAGCAAAAGATTTTCGAAAAACCATCCTCTCTCCAATTTAACCCCGTTGATGGTTGAATTTCCAAAAATAACGAAGAACTTATTTTTTTAAATTCTGACCAACAATACAAATACCAATTTTGGCAACTCTAGCTTCAAAATTATCTTAACATCAACATTTTTTCGAAAAGAATTTTTTATTCCCTATTTTACCCCCATAGTTGTTGAATTTACAAAAATACCGAAACTCGTGTCTTTTTAATTCTGATCAAGAGTCCATACCCTACGTTTCGTAGTTACAGCTTGAAATGTGAGTTAACAGCAACTTAATTTCGAAAATCAATTTTGCATTCCGTATTTCACCCCCTTATTGGACGAATTTCCAAAAATACCGAAACACGTGTCTTTTAAATTCGATCCCCGAATCCACATCCGAAAATTTGTAGTTCTAACTTCAAAACTGCCTAAATAACAACAGATTTTCGAAATCCATCCCCTTTCCAACATAACCCCCGTTATGGTTAAATTTCCAAAAATACCGAAACACTTATTTTTTAAATTCTAATCAACAATACGAATATCAATTTTTGCAGCTCTAGCTTAAAAATTGTCTGAATATCAACGCGTTTTCAAAAAGAATTTTTCACCGCTACTTTACCCACTTACTTGTTGAATTTCCAAAAATATTGAGACTCGTGTTTTATTTAATCCTGACCAAGATTCCATATCCTAAGTTTCGTAGTTGTAGCTTAAAATTTGAGTTAATAGCAACATATTCTTTCAAAATCAATTTTTTCTGTCCCCTCTTTCACCCCCTCCGCCTTCTTATTTGCTGAATTTCAAAAAATGCTGAAACATTTGTCTTTTAAATTCGAACACTAAATTAAAATCCGAAATTTTGTAGTTATAGCTCCAAAATCCACCCCCCATGAACCACAGTCATTGCCGAGGTGAGGTGGCTTGCGTGCCTCATCGATGCAGATAGCCGTACCGTTGGTGCAACCACAGCGGAGGGGTATCTGTGGAGAGGCCAGACAAATGTGTGGTTCCTGAAGAGGGGCAGCAGCCTTTTCAGTAGTTACGACAACAGTCTGGATGATTGACTGAGCTGGCCTTGTAACATCAGCTAACATGGCTTTGCCATGCAGTTACTGCGAACGCCTGAAAGCAAGGGGAAACTACAGTCGTTACTTTTCCCGAGGATATGCAGCTCTACTGTATGAAATATGATGATGGCGTCTTCTTGGGTAAAATATTCCGGAGGTAAAATAGTCCCCCATTCGGATCTCCAGCCGGGGACTACTCAGGAGGATGCCCTCATCAAGAAAAACAAGACAGGCATTCTACGGATCGGAGCGTGGAATGTTTTAACCCTTAATCGCGTAGGTAAAATAGAGAAGCTGAAAAGAGAAATGTATAAGTTAAAGTTATATATGGTGGGGATTCGTGAAGTTCGGTGGCAAGATGAACAGGATTTCTGGTCAGGTGAGTAGAAGGTTATAAATACAAAATCAGTTGGTGGTAACGCAGGAGTAGGTTTAATAATGAATAAGGAAATAGGAATGCGGGTAAGTTACTATAAACAGCGTAGTGAACGCATTATCATATTAAAGATAGACACAAAACCAACACCGACTACAGTAGTACAAGTGTATGTGCCAACTAGCTCTGCCGATGATGATGATATCGAACAAATGTATTAGGAGTTAAAACAAATTATTCAGAAAATTAAGGGAGATGAAAACTTGATTGTGATGGGGGACTGGAACTCGGTCGTTGGAGAGGTAAGAGAAGGAAATGTCTTAGGTGGATATGCACTGGGAAAAAGGAATGAAAGAGGAAATGGCTTGGTAGAATTCTGTGCAGAGCACAATTTAATGATCACCAACACTTTCTGTATATGTGGAAGAGACCAGGAGACACTGGACGGTACCATATTGACTTTATAATGGTAAGGAATAGATTTAGGAATCAGGTAGTAATTGTAAGGTATATCCAGGGGCAGAGATAGACTCTGACCATAACGTATTGGGTATGAACTGCAGATTAAAACTCAAGAGACTGCATAAAGGTAGAAAAGTTAGGAGATGGAACCTGGACAAATTGAAGGAACCAGAGATTGTGGAGGGTTTCAGTGGGAGCATTAGGCAAGGACTGGCTGAAACGGGTGAAAGTCATACAGTGGAAGAATGGGTAGCTCTGAGAGATAGGGTAGTGAAGGCTGCAGAGGACCATATAGGCAGAAGAACAAGTCAGAAGAGAAATCCCTGGATAACACAGGATATACTGAACTTAACTGATGAGAGGAGAAAATATAAAAATTCAGCATATAAGGTTGACAGGAAGTGCAGACTGGCTAAGCAGGACTGGCTTGAGGAGAAATGCAAGACCGTAGAAGAATGTAGAAATAGGGGAAAGATAGATACCGCCTACAGGAAAATAAAAGATACATTTGGAGACAAAAAGTAGCGGTATGAATATCAAGAACTCGGATGGAAAACCAGTACTAAGCAAAGATGGGAAAGCTGAAAGGTGGAAAGAATATATAGAAGGTCTGTACAAAGGAAATAAACTTGAAAGCAATATTGTAGAAATAGAAGATGATGTAGAAGATGATGAGAGAGGAGATACTATACTGCGAGAAGAATTTGACAGAGCACTAAAAGATTTGAGTAGAAACAAGGCCCCTGGAATAGATGACATCCCGTCTAAACTGCTGATATCGTTAGGAGAACCAGTCATGAAGAAATTGTTCCACCTAGTAAGCAAGATGTATGGGACAGGGGAAATACCCTCCGACTTCAAGAGGAATATAGTGATTCCAATTCCAAAGAAAGCAAGTGCAGACAAATGTGAAAATTACAGACCTATCGGGTTAATAAGTCATGCTTGCAAAATACTGACACGAATAATTTACAGACGAATGGAAAAAACTGGTGGAATCCGACCTTGCGGAAGATCAGTTTGGATTTAGGAGAAATGTTGGAACACGGGAGGCAATATTCACATTACGACTTATCTTACACGATAGGCCAAGGAAAGACAAACGTACGTTTTTAGCGTTTGTGGATTTGGAGAAAGTTTTTGACAATGTCGACTGGAATACACTGTTTCAAATTCTGAAGGTAGCAGGGGTAAAATATAGGGAGCGAAGTGTTATACTCAACTTATACAAAAATCAAACAGCGGTTATTAGAGTCGAAGGGCATGAAAGGGACGCAGAGGTTGGTAAGGCAGTAAGAATGGGTTGTAGCCTTTCGCCATTGTTCAATCTGTACATTGAGCAAGCAGTGAAGCAATGCAAGGAGAAATTTGGAGAGGCAATTAAAGTTCAGGGAGAAGAAATAAAAACTCTGCGGTTTGCCGATGACATAGTAATCCTGTCAGAGACCGCAAAGGATCTGGAAGAGCAATTGAATGGACAATGTATTGAAAAGGGGTTATAAGATGAACATCAACAAGAGTAAAACAAGGATAATGGAATGTAGCGTCAGAAAATCAGGCGATGCTGAAGGAATTAAATTAGGTAATGAGGCAATAAAAGTAGAAGACGAGTTTTGTTACTTGGGTAGCAAGATAACTTCTGATGGCCGAAGTAAAGAAGATATAAAATGTAGAATGGCTATGGGAAGAAAAGCGTTTCTGAAGAAGCGAAACTTGTTGACATCCAATATTAGTTTAAATGTTAGGAAGTCCTTTCTGAAGCCGACCGCGGTGGCCGAGGGGACTGAGGCACTCCAGTCACGGTCTGCACGGCCACTACGATCGGGGGTTCGAATCCCCCCTCGGGCATGGATATTTGTGCCGTCCTAGTTCGTAAGTAGTTCATAAGTAGTTTGTAAGTTTAAGGACTGATGACCCCGTAGTTAAGTCCCATAAGCTTAACAAACATTTGAACTTTTTTTTCCTTTCTGAAGGCATTGTGTAGCATTGTATGGAAGTGAAGCGTGGACAATAAGGAGTTCAGAAAAAAAGATGATAGAAGCTTTTGAAATGTGGTGCTACAGAAGAATAATGAAAATTAGATGGGTAGATCACATAACTAATGAGGAGGTGCTCAACTTGGGGAGAAAAGGAGTTTCTGGCGTATTCTGACTAAGAGAAGAGATAGGTTGGTGGGACACATACTGAGACATCAAGGAATTGTCAACTTAGCATTAGAAGTAAGCGTGTGGGGTAAAAATCGTAAATGGAGGTCATGGGATGAATACATTATGTAGATTCAAAGGGATGTAGGTTGCCGAAAGTATTCTCAGATGAAGACACTTGCACAGGACAGGTTAGCGTGGAGAGCTGCATCAAACTAGTCTGCGGACTGAAGACCACAACAACAACAGCTCCAAAATTGTGTAAATAGCAACGTATTTTCAAAAACGTTTCACCTCCTATTTCACCCCCTTACGGACGGAATGTCGAAAAATTGCTTCTTAAATGACGCCTACAGTGTAAGATCAACACCCTTTACAAATTTCAAGTTTCTATCTTCAGTGGTGTGAGCTGGGCGATGATGAGTCAGTCAATCAATCAGTCAGCCAGTCAGTCAGTCGGGACATTGCCTTTTATATATAGAGATGATCTATCATAAATGTTGATTGCTGAAACGGCAAATTTTCCTATATCTCATTTCCAGTTTTTAGTTCTGTTATTACGTGACTCATCAATATAAGCATTGTGCACATTACTTCGTCTCAAAGATTTTAAGAAATTTTCTTTCCTAATCTGTCAATATGAGGAACAGACATTGCATATTATTCATTTTTGCACTATTGATACTTACTGGTAGCGTATACAGACGAGGAAAATGAAGTTCAGATGGTACGATGCGTGTTCTCTACGGTCCGGCGTTAAGTGTCTCGCACCTACAAAACTTGGATGCTTCCTTTCTACCTTAGGAATTCTAAGATTCTCCGGCTGAAGAGAGGTTTTTGGGGGACACCATTGATCTCAATAACGTATTGAAAATGATGTATGCTTGCACAGTTCCCAACAGAATAACGAAGCAGAGCCAATAAAGGAAATTATTAACTCTTGAACTGGAGGCCGATTTCTTGTTTGTCAATATTTCCTCAATAGCATATTGAAGCAAGAGACATTCGTTTGGTTAGGAATGTTAAAGTGCAGGGAACAGAGAATTATTTAAGCATCTGTCCTTCGTAATTTAATATTACCATATAGCAAGAGCCCCGTAAATAACATATTTTAAAGTCATCTGAAATATTAAATCAGATAAAATGCAATTAGGATAAATATTCATTTTTTCTTCCTTGAAATCGATAGGGTATGTAAAAGATATACAAAGAAACTCTAATTATAATATCACTGTAACTAATTAAAATCTCTGACTTTTACTATAAAAGTAATAATCCCATCGTACTCGCTCTCTGTTCTAGTGTCTGCTCTGTTCTATTGTCTGCTCTGTTCTGATTGTTCTGTTGTCTGAATTTTACTGATAATATCTGCTGAAACGAACATTGTTAACTATTGATTATTGTTGTTAACTGATTGTACAAAATCTTCAGATATAAAATGGACACTCAGGTATGCAATAATTGCTTTCTGTTCAAATTAATAAATCCCCTTATATGAAGTTAACTTCAGTCAGTTGTTCAGTTAGTTATTTATTTTTCCAGTCCCTCCATTTAGTGATCATGCTGTTTTCAGGTATAACTAACTATTACGACTTTGGATGGTTCGGTAATTAAACATGTTAAATTTACGTATCTCGTGTAGCTTGCCATAGTATCTTTGACTGTAATTAAACATTTTGCAATATTTATTGGCTTAGAAACTGCAATCACTTTTATGTAATGAACAGTTCGAAGTCTGATTAGCCATTAATCTTTATCAATTATTAATTTTCATTCACTAAATTACCTTCATTTCAAAATTATGCTACACGTGGATTGAACCTTAATAATCTGAACCTCCATCCAATGTCGGCGGATAGTTACGCGGATTACAACCAATCTCACTGCAGCTTACCAACGAGATCAACTACACCGCTGTTTAAGGTAACTATTCGTTGAATTCTGTAGGTTGCTTGCTCCACAAGATGTTTTAAACTATTAAATGTTTGGCCATTTCACTTCATTTCATTTTTTTAATTAACAGTTCGTCTAAATTGAAGGCTTAGTCACTGATTATTATTTTAAAATAGTTCAACAACTTCTGTACGGCCAATTTTTCAAACCTAAATAGTCAGGCAAGCAATTACACTACAGTAACATGTGCTTGTTTTGTAAAGACTACTACCATAGGTATGCATTTGATTGTTATATCTACAGATGGCGCCATTTTCTCGGTTTTGTTTTGTAAATTTCGGACAGGCCTGTTTTTGTAAGAATCTCATTAACTGTCTTCACTCACTATTTTCGGTACAGCTCCATGTCGTTTCTTCCATTGCTATGATTTCCTGCTCACGTTTCAGCGAGAACCGAAGAATCAGCTATGAAAGTAAAAAGCCACGTTCCTCGGTTTTCTACAAGATCGCAGACTGCGCGTCTCAACGTAATTAACCGCCCTCCAGCGCGCCTTGGCACCCCCAAGTTATGGCGCCTCTGTATCAGATTTGTGATTTATCCCAGTCGATAATAAATTTTTAACGGTGCTTACCTCACGTATCACGACAATGTGCCGGTTAATAAAGCAGACGAAGCTGCTCCCAGGAGCAATCGATAAACTCCGGGCTTATACCAAGAATTTACGACCGATAGAATGCGATATATTAGCTATCGCGTTGTAAGGTAATTTAAGTTCATCGTCTTCCAAGAAACGCCTACTCGAGAGAGAGCAAAACGTCGTGACAGTATAAACCTTTTTATAACCTCAGGTAGGGTCTTAAACTACCCATCGAGAGAGCGGTTTATTTTCTGTACACAAATACAGAACGAAGATAAAATCTTCGCCTGTTAGTTAAAATTTATTACTAAAGTCTACACGTGGTACAACTATGCGTTTTATTGAAAACTGTAACTCAACTGAAAAATTTGCATTTGTTAGTTCAATGCTTAGCCGTATTTGTAATTTTTCCTGTCGGAAGGACCTTATCGATGATGTTTCTTTGATTCGACGCTGACCCTTGTTGATGGCCGAGCACTGAAATCCGCAGCAATCCACGGAAGGGTTGCACTTTTGTCACTATGAACGATTCTGTTTAATCTTCGTCTTTTTCCGATAGCAGCGATGCCAAACATTTGATGTTTTAACGAATTCCCGATATTCGCGGTGCACTCCTGAAATTGTTGAATGGGAAAGTCCCTATCTCTTCGTTACCTCGCAGATACTGTGTCCCATCTTTCGTGCGCCGACTATAATACCACGTTCAAACTTTGGCCATTAAAGTTGCTACAACACGAAGATGACGTGCTACAGACGCGAAATTTAACCGACATGAATAAAATGCTGTGATATGCAAATGATTAGCTTTTCAGAGCATTCTCACTAGGTTGGCGCCGGTGTTGACACCTACAACGTGCTGCCACGAGGAATGTTTTCAGCCGATTTCTCATACAGAAACAGCAGTTGACCGGCGTTGCCTGGTAAAACGTTGTTGTGATGCCTCGTGTAAGGAGGAGAAATGCGTACCATCACGTTTCCGACGTTGATCAAGAACGGATTGTAACCTATCGCTATTGCTGTCAGTCGAAGCATCACCACGAAGTAATATTGGTATTTCAGTATGGATAGACACCTTGTACGAGGCGTGCTCAAATGGAAACCATACGAAACGTGTTAACAACCAAACCGGATGAAATTTCAATATACCGCTTTGATAACATAGTGAGATACTGTAATGGAATCTGCATTATCAGAGAAGCCCAGATCGCTTTATTTAGACCGGTTTCGGTAATTCTAAGTTGTCATCTTCAAGTCTATTAACATTTAAGGTAAAAGCGGGACAGATGACGCGGGGGGGGGGGGGGGTTCAGACGCCGCACTTTAAAGAAATTCGTCAGCACACATTGTTGTGCGCATGACGCTCGTTGTTGTGGTAACTGCTGGTGAGACCAGTTTACTCCCAAGTTTTTGTAGTTCAGGGGCGGAAAATAGAGGAAAAATTCAAGAAAATCGAATTTCGAGACCAAAGTAAGTCAAGGAAATTTTTCACGATTCCTTTTTAATAGTATGTACTAGTAGATACGCGCCTAGTAGCTTATAACTTATATTTAGATTGTGTAGTAGAAACATTGGAGGTTATGTCGGTCGAGTAATGGCTTCTTCCGATTATATCTTTGCTGAAAATGGGGGTGCGGCATCTGTTCCCACGAAAACGGACAGACGTCGCACCATTAAATGTTTGTAAAGTCTATGGGACTTAACTACGGGGTCATCAGTCCCTAAACTTACAAACTACTTATGAACTAACTAAGGACGGCACAAATATCCATGCCCGAGTCGCACCATTACTGTGGGACAGATGCTGCAGTGCTTGCAATGCTAACAGGATTCCATACGTTTCTGTTTTGCAGAAAAATGCCGAGAAAACGCATTAGGACAACAGACAGGGGAAAATGGACTGCAGAAGATCTATTAGAGGCTGTTAGACTAGTCGAAAAGGAATGTTATGCTAAAAGGAAAGCAGCTCAAATGAGAAATATATTGAATGAACATTAAGGAGAAGACTTGCTACGCACAATTTCAAGAAATAAGGGTGTGGACTATCATCATACTAGGGTGAAGATCCAGAAAAGAATATTAGTTGCCCATATAAAGAAATTGCAATCAAGTGGCTTTGCTCTCTAGCCGTCAGACGTCAGGCAAATAGCTTTCAATTTAGCTGATCAGATGGGACTGAAAAATAAATTCAACAAGGAAAAGAAGCTTGCAGGGAAAGATTCGGTTCTCTCATTTTTATAACGCAATGCAGACTTTAAGCATCAGAAAAGCGCAAGGGCTTCCTGTAGCCAGAGCGATTAGAATGAACAGAGACGAAGTCAATTCTTACATTGATCTGTTAACAAAACGTTGACGGAAAATGAGCTTTTGGATAAACTAGGTAGTATTTACAACGTAGACGAAACTGGTCTACAGTTAAACAATGAGCATGAGAAGGGTGTTGCAGCAAAAGAAAGCAGAGATGTCCACGTCATTGCTTCTATTGAAAGAGGAGAGACAATAACAGTTATTGCTTGCTGTAATAACGAGGTAAATTTCTTACCACCTTACTCCATTTTCAAAGGAGTGAATAAAAAAACTAGACGCTGAAGACAACATGCCTCCAGGACCCGTTGTTGTTATGAGAAGAAAATCCATATTCATGGATTGGCTCAAAAACCATTCCCTACCTAGAAAGACGCCTGGCCCTGCTCGGCTTTTGTCAGATGGTCATGCCTCTCATATAAATTGTGTCACCCTTTTGGATATAGCTGTTGAAAATAAAGTGACAATAATTCTCTTGCCTACCCACACGATACAATTTTTTACAGTCACTAGATCGATCTTTTTTCAACCCGCTGAAATCATATATTAAAGAGGCTTGTCATTCATGGCTTGTAGGTAATGCAAGTAAAAACAGAAGAATTACAAGGCAGCAATTCGGAGAGTTGCTCTGCAAGGCATGGACTCGTGCTGCCACTGTTCAGATTGGTGTATCCGGATTTAGAACTACTGACGGAGCAGTAATTCCACACCATGTCTTTGTTTCAGACGTTAAAAATACTGATCTCCAAACAACTGCAGATGTCTCGAATAATCTGAAGCCAGATGAGCCATTAACATCAAGGTCTGTGTTAAGAGAACACCCTTTTACCTGCAAACCTTGCACAAATTTGGCTACTCATTAACCAATTGATCAAGGCAACTGCTGTGTAAATGACAACTCAGATGACTCTCACATCTCATGGAGAGACTCCATCAAAATTGCTGGAACAGATATCACCTGTTCCTACTGTGCGTCAGAGAAATCAATTCAAAAGAAAGCAATCAGCAACAAATATAACATCTGACGACTTAATAGCAACGAAAAGAAAGAAAATCACCGATAGAACAAAGCAGGAAAGGCTCTAGCCAACAACAACAAAAATAGCAACTAAAAGAAATCAAATCCCCAAAACCATAGGGAAAATACCCCCAAAGAAGACTCAATTTCAGAAGGAGATGATGATATTTCCATACACGGTAGTTCCTCCGATGAATTAAATTTCGAAAAAAACGAATGTGTAGAATACCTTGAACACTATCAAGAAACATCGTCTACCTCTATCTGGATTCAGTGTGTAGGATGTTCTAGGTAGCTTCATGAATCATGCACTCTCTATGAGAAAGAGTGTTGTTTCTGTGGACGACTTAAACATAAACTTGAAAAACAAAAATCAAAGTGACTGTCATTTTGCCATTGGCCGTCTGTCCCTCCTTTCTGCGGCATCTTACCCGCCACTTGCTAATTAACGGAAATTTGCAAGCCATTGTACATCATAAGAATGTTCCTTTGTTATAATGTTTTTTTAAATGCGATGGTATCTGTAATAAAAAACAATGTTCGAACCATCAATCTTGCCTAATTTTATTGCGATTTAAGTGTTTATATATTGATAAAAATTAATTTGAAAAAATGTGCGGCGTCTGTCCCGCCTACATCTTAAATATTATATGGTAATATTTCGTCACATTTTCGTTCTGTTCTTGGATAAGGTTATGTCGAAAATAAAACATTTCTGGCATCTATCTGTTATAAAATATGTTGCGCCATATCGCGAGCCCATCGCTCAGAATGTTTGTTTACAAATGTATTTCCATATAACATTTAAATGTTAAGAGAACTGAAGATGGCAACCTAAAATTGCCAAAACTGGTCTAAATAAAGCAATTTGAAACTAGCTATGTGGCCGGCGGCGGTGGCCGAGGGGACTGAGTGCTCCAGTCACGATCTGCACGGCCACTACGGTCGGGGGTTCGAATCCCCCCTCGGGCATGGATATTTGTGTCGCCCTTAGTATTAGTTAGTTCATAAGTAGTTTGTAAGTTTAGGGACTGATAACCCTGAAGTTAAATCCTATAAGCTCTACAAACATTTGAAACATTTTTTCTTGCTTATGCAGATTCCAAGTTATTAGATCGCACCCCCGACTTGAATTATGTCAAGCATATACATAGTGCGATATCTAGCGGTGCGAATCATGCGTCATCACTTTCCGTTAAAAAAATTCAAGGCCGTGCCTTCAGCAGGCAAGGTGATGCTCACCATATTCTTCGATGTCCGAGGTCCGATGCTCATCGTATTGCTCGAGCACGGAAAAAACATTAACAGCGACGTGTGCTGTAAGACAGACCGTAGCCCATGCAAGTCCATCAAGAGCAGACGGCCTTGACTTCTCACGGAGGGAGTGATTCAGCTCCGCCGGCCGCGGTGGCCGAGGGGACTGAGGCGCTTCAGTCACGGTCTGCACGGCCACTACGGTCGGGGGTTCGAATGTCCCCTCGGGCATGGATATTTGTGCCGTCCTAGTTCGTAAGTAGTTCGTAAGTAGTTCATAAGTAGTTTGCAAGTTTAGGGACTGATGACCCCGTAGTTAAGTCCCATAAGCTTTACAAACATTTGAACATTTGATTTAGCTCCATGAAAACGCGCGTCAACACGTCTCCAAGGCCTCACAAAATGTACTGGCCAAGCCCTGCTAAAGCCCAGATGTCACCCTGTGACTTCCATCTGTTTGGTCTGCTAAAAGAAAAAAAAATCTCAGAAGGAAACGCTTCAACACAAACGACGTGAGTAGACACAGTAGAAGACTGGCTCTTGTCACAGCCGTAGGGAGGCTGACAACAGGGAATTCTTCGGCTTGTTCACAGTGGGACAGTTGTCCTCAGCCCTCTGAATGAAGACTTCAGCTATACCCACAGTGTCCTTTCGTCCGTTTTGATTTGAACACCCATCGTACATGAGTGGACGGATGGGCGATGGGTAGGGGGGTTTTGGACGCTCGACAGCTAGGTCTTCAGCGCCCCAACAAATTTAAGAACTCAAGAAATGTTGACAATAATAAAATAAACTAGAGCAATCCAGTAAGTAACATGTGCAGCTGAAGTAAAATACAAAAGGTGAAGGTTAGAGAACAAGATGAGAAGAGTAGCCCATTGGAAAAGTTTGAGAAAGAGATAAAACAACTAAGCAACTGGATGACCACAACGATAAAGAAGGGTGAGCCAACTACTCTGCAACATATTAAAACCTCCAGCCTAAAGGCTTAGGGCAGAGTTGAAACAAATCACAAAATTTGAGAACTTTGCTCACACTAGCTTCGTCATTACCTGAAATAGAGGGCAAATCTCCACCAAGATTCGCCGCACCCTCTCTGCATGGTATGAATCTCACTCGATTACAATACGGCGGACAATAAGCTGCACACCGAGCGAGGTGGCGCAGTGGTAACACACTGGACTCGCATTCGGAAGGATGGTGGTTCAAATCTACCTCCGGACATCCTGATTTAGATTTTCCGTGATTTCCCTAAATCACTCCAGGCAAATGCCGGGATGGTTCCTTTGAAATTGCACGGCCGATTGCCTTCCACATCCTTACCCAAACATTCCGAGCTTAAGCTCCGTCTCTAATGACCACGCTGTCGACGGGACGTTAAACTCTAACCTTCCTTCCTTCCTTCCAATAAGCTGCACGCCACAGGCATCCCAGATCGGGGCTGCTCTAATCGTAGGAAACCATGCGTGAACGGACAGAGCCCAGTGCCCAGGCGTGTAATGGCGACTTCATCCCGCATAAGAGGTCGGTAGGATGAACACCACGGACGGACAGTGGGCTTCAGGACACACTATGAGTCAATGAAAGCCAGTCCTCCTCCCACAACTGCAGCAACTAAAAGAGTAGTGCTGCAGCTATTTATCTGTATTCAATTATATATATTTTTGACGAATTACAGCGTTCAAATGAATGAAATAAATCGCAATTTGCGATGTTATGGCATCACTGTATTAGGTTTAGATGGATTACCAAACTGTGGCGAATGAAAATTTATGACCGGCCGGGATTCGAACCCGGGATCTCCTGCTTACTAAGCAGACGCGTTGACCACTCCGCCACCCAGGACACAGTGACCACCCCGACTGCAGAGGATTCTTCCCTGCACGTCTCCCGCCACACACAAATCCATCTGTTCCATCTAAACCTAATACAGTGATGCCATAACATCGCAAATAACGATTTATTTCATTCATTTGAACGCTGTAATTCGTCAAAAATATATATAATTGAATACAAGCCGAGGCTGGGCTCCTGACGAAAATTGTCTCGATACCTCATGCATGGTCTGTTCTCCCTGATGCGGGAATACAGTATTGTGGCTGCGAGCATTACAGAATAAATTGTGGTGTAGGAAAGAGACGGCGTGGCGAATGGAGATTTGTGTGTGGCGGGAGACGTGCAGAGAAGAGTCCTCTGCAGTCGGGCTGGTCACTGTGTCCTCGGTGGACCGGCCGCGGTGGCCGAGGGGACTGAGGCGCTCCACTCACGGTCTGGACGGCCCCTACGGTCGGGGGTTCGAATCCCTCCTCGGGCATGGATATTTGTGCCGTCCTTAGTTCGTAAGTTTAGGGACTGATGACCCCGAAGTCCCATAAGCTTAACAATCATTTGAACATTTTTTGTCCTCGGTGGCGGAGTGGTCAACGCGTCTGTCTAGTAAGCAGGAGATGCCGGGTTCGAATCCCGGACGGGCACAAATTTTCATTCGCCATCTAAACCTAATACAGTGATGACATAACATCGCAAATTGCGATTTATTTCATTTATTTATCTGTATGTGTAACCATTTTATGTATTCCATATGCACTGTTTCAACAACAAATCTTCAATGAATTCGTAAACTCTAAGATAGGTACTACTTTTTATATGCGCCAGTGTATACTGGGAAGGAGTAGGTAGTGAAAGCTGAAAGGGGTCAGCTATGTAGAGACGAACTCTGCAACTCTGTGACAAAACGCGCACACACGCGGAAATCGTGAGTATATGTTGACAAGTAGCCTACTGGCTGTTACGTGACATATTATGACAGATACTGATTCGTCTTAGTTCAGGGGATACTCAGGACATGGCGACACCAGGCATCTGTCAGACGGGCATGTGGCTGGCCTTGGTGAAATATGCAAAAAAAAAGTACTTAAAATTAATAACTATTCATATGTATATGGTACAAAGGAGCACGTAGGCTCATTTTAAAGATAAAGACTAGACAGATGCGTTGATATAAACGTGCCTCCTCTCACTTTAATAGTCCTTGAGTTATAGTAAATCAAAAATCATCATAAAATAACAATTTTGTAAACGATATACCCCGAAAACGATATATCTTGAAAACAACTTAACCAAATATTACGTACAAGGTGTCAAATGATAAATCTAAGTGAACACTATTAAGATGTAAATTTAGTTTTTTTCTGCAAATTTAGCAATCTTGAATTAGAGGCCAGTAACATGTTTTCCAGGTACAAAAGCTGGATTTTTAATAAATAAACAATAATAAGTGTAGTATTAGCGGCAGTAGGGCAAACTAAACTAAATGAAACCACGGGATCAAAGGTAGAAAAGTTAAATTTTTTTGATAATGCAAAAACTACGATATTTACACTGTTTTATGCTATATTCTGTTTCAGCGGAAAATTCCCGTTAAATACTATCATCACATGTACTCATTTCATTTGTATTCTAAGTAAAAGATGTAATTTTGTGAAAATAAGATACTGATTTGACTTCAGAGTAAGCTTAAGTCGGCCATTTTGGCTTGTTAGGGGCAGTCTGTTGGTGTCGGTTTGACAGACATGTCGTTACGACGCGCGACTGTGGAGTCGCTTGAGGTCTTGTAAAATTTCATCGAAGTGTTGTAGTGTGACAGTGGACCTTAGAGTTTCTTAGGATTGTTGCTAGACAATACTTATTTAGCGACTGTGCGACATGTTTACAATTTTGGTATGGCAGCCTTCAGGCACTCGACATTTCTCTGACGTCAGTTCTAACAAATATTCAGTGAGGGATATTAGGCGGAATAAACATCAATTTTATCATAGAATGAAGGCTTTCACGGCAGGTATCGTCATTACGTAAAGCTTCCGGGCTGAGATGCCGTGGTTCATACATAAAACTTTCCCCTGACATTTCGCCCTCGTCTGCGGAAGGCATCCTCGGAGTTAAAGCGGCTTACTGCAACGAGAGCGCGAGTAAGCGTCGTATATATAGGCAAAACAGAGAGCGCTGTTGTCAGTCACGTGGTGTTTGCTGTGCTGTGGTCTCTGCTATTGCCAACATCCTCGATTGAAATTAATCGACTCTCATGATGTTGCTGCAGTGTTGACATCCATATTTTATCCAGTTTGAGATCTTCTTCTTTTTTGTCAAAATTATTTCGATGTTTAAAAATCCCAATGGTCTCTCTGTACAAACGCGCATAATAATGCGACGTCTTTGCTATGACGGACGTCTCGTTAAATTTTCTTTCGTGATCACCTTCTTGATACACGTGTTCCGCTACAAACGATTTATCAGTATGCCCGAGGCGGCAGTTCCTTTTTCGTTCGCCCAGACGAGTGTTGACACTTCTTTTAGTTGTACCTATACAAACTTTTCCACAACTGCAGGGGATTTTATAGACACCTGGAGTAGCCTGGGGATGTCGCTTATCTTTTGCAGATCTTAAAAATTCTTTTATTTTCGTGGTTGATCTGAAAACAGTTTCCACATCGTACTTGCTTAAAACGTTTCCAATACGATAAGTGACCTTACTGATAAATGGTAGAAAAACATTCCCCTTGGGTTGTTGTCGTTCCTCGTCCGTCCTTGTTGTCAGTTTAGGGCGTAGTGCACGATCTATCTCCCTGTCTGACTAGCCATTCTTCTTAAATGTCACTCTAATATGGACACACGGTGAAGAGGAGCTGGATGCCTTCCTGTTACATCTGAATAGCATCAATCCTAGAATTCAATTCACTATGGAAAAGGAAACCAATGGTCAACTGAACGTTTTAGATGTGACAGTTATCAAACGAGAGGACGGATCATTGGATCATAAGGTCTATAGGAAAGACACACACACTGATCGTTATCTTCAAAAAGATTCTAACCACCACCCACGACAAAAAAGAGGCATGATTAAGACATTAGTAGACAGGGCCAACAATATTAGACGGTGAGATTGAACATCACATATGGATGTCAGCACTGCAGCAACAGCATGACAATCGATTAATTTCAATCGAGGAGGTTGGCAATAGCAGAGACCACAGTACAGCCGATACCACGTGACTGACAGCAGCGCCCTCTGTTTTGCCTATATATACGACGCTTACTCGCGCTCTCGTTGCAGTACGCCGCTTTACCTCCGAGAATGCCTTCCGCAGACGAGGGCGAAACGTCAGGGGTAAGTTTTTTTTGTATGGACCACGGCATCTCAGCCCGAAAGCTCTAAGTAAAACATCAATTCAGTTAAAAGTAAATGTGTCGTTTGTGTAACTTTTTTTTTTTTTTTTTTTTTTTTTTTTGCTCTTGCAATCGAAGTTCCGGTCAACTGAAGGAAATAGCTGAGGCAATTGTGTATAGATTTATCACCCTGCACGGAATAGTGTTTGTTTTCTAGTTTGTTTTCGAAAATCAACTGAAAATGCTATATATACCTTCACTAATGAAATATTAAATGCTTTGAATAACCGGACATCACCAGTAGGGATTTTTTGTGATCTCTCAAAGGCTTTTGATTGTGTAAATCATGCGCTTCTTCTAGATAAGCTTAAGTATTGTGGTATGAGTGGGACAGTGCACAAATGGTTTAAATCATACTTAACTGGAAGAGTGCAGAAAGTTGAAATAAGCAGTCACATGATGTAGATGAGACAATTAATTCTTCTAACTGGGGAGTTATCAAAAATGGGGGTCCCACAAGGTTCGGTCTTGGGTCCTTTGTCTGTTCTTAATATATATTAATGACTTGCCATTCTACATACACGAAGATGCTAAGCTAGTACCTTTTGCTGATGATACAAGTATAGCTATCACACCTGACAAACAGGAATTAACTGATGAAATTGTAAATGATATCTTGCAGAAAGTTATTAAGTGGTTGTCTACAAATGGACTCTCATTAAACTTTGATAAAACCCAGTATATACAGTTTCATACAGTAAATGGCATGACTTTGAACATAAATCTGTAGCTAAGGTAGAATATTCAAAATTTTTAGGTGTTTGCATTGACGAGGGACTGAATTGGAAGAAACATAATGAAGATCTCCTGAAACGTCTTAGTTCAGCTACTTATGCTATCAGAGTCATTGGAAAATTTTGTGATATAAGTCTCAGTAAATTAGCTTACTACGCACAATTTTCATTCACTGCTTTCATATGGGATCATATTCTGGGGCAATTCAACATTGAGTAAAAAAGTATTCATTGCACAAAAGCGTGTAATCAGAATAATTGCTGGAGCCCACCCAAGAGCATCCTGAGACATTTATTTAGGGATCTAGGGATACTCACTGTAGCTTCACAGTATATATATTCACTCATGAAATTCGTTATTAACAATCCGACCCAATTCAAAAGTAATAGCAGTGTGCATAGCTACAACACTAGGAGAAAGGTTAAATCTAACTTTGGCTCAGAAAGGGGTGAATTATGCTGCCACAAAAGTCTTTGGTCACTTACCAAGTAGCATCAAATGTCTGACAGATAGCCAACTAAAAAGAAATTAAAGGAATTTCTGAATGGCAACTCCTTCTACAATGTAGACGAATTTTTAGATAAAACTTTAAAAAAATTAAAAGAAATAAAAAAAAATCCTTAAAATATTGATTGTCAAGTATAGACAACATTTACTAAACTGACACGTTCCACATCATTACGAAATGTCGTATATATGATCTATGGAACAATTTTTAATCTAATCTAATCTAATGTAAAGCTATTTCTTGAACAACCTTCTGCAGGAGTCGTCCACGTTCAAAGATTTGCCAGTAAAAGTTTAAGCGCAAATATCTTCTCAGACGGCTCGGTGGCGTGTGGACCGGCCTCGACAGCGGGAAGAGGATCGTGCGTTTAAGCGCGCGCAGCCCGCGGCCACGGTATCGCGACCGCAAGCGCCGGCCGCCCATCGGCTTACGGAGCGAGTGGTGGTGGGGGAGGGGGTGGGGGGGGGGAAGGGGGCATCAAACATTCAGGCTCTCCCGCCACAGGTAAGTGTCCGGCCGGCGCGCCGGCTTACAGCGGGAAGCCTGCGCAGGCGGACTGCCCATGCCGGGCCCGCGGCTCGCGCAGGCCGATCCCGCAGGCGGACGCGCAGGATTACTCGGCCGCCCCAGGCCGGGCATTAGCCGGCAAGAGTGCAGCGCGGCGGGGGGCAGTTGTGAGGCCTAAGCAGCTCTTCTCTGTATCGCGGACGATTCCATCAACCAAGGAGGGAAGAGAGGTCACAGTTCCTTCTGTTGCTCGTCTCCAAGTGGTCGGCGATTGTTTTCCTTTGCAGTTGTTGGCTGCCGCTCTCAGACTCTGCAAAACGAATTTCAGGATAGTGAAAAATATTTTTACACAAGTCAAATTAATTTACAAAAGAATTACTGTGTACCAAAATCGGTCTCAAGACAAAATGAAAAACGAATAGAAAATTAGTCAAGCCACCACACGAACTAGAATAAAAAACAAGGTACGACAGTGGTTGGCAATAGTCATTGAATGGGTGACGAAAGAAATTTGTTCTCAGAAGATATCTCAGCACGAATTGATAAAAAGAAAAGGTCCACATCACGTAGAAAGGGGGCGAGTTTTCAGGAGTTCTGCGCATCCCCCTCCATTAGCGCACTAGCAGCCAATAATATTCATTCCCTATGCGTGTGGCTGGCCTCGAGTTACGCAATGTTTCTCCCTTCACGCTTCCTATATCATTCCACCTCTATACACGGAAGCGCCTTCTTACATAACGCCAACTACAGTATATTTCATCACAACATTGGAGAATTAAAGAATTAACTAGATCAGCTTCTCCTTTGTTTGGAAAATAAAGAAACTCAGGCTGCAATAGATCTACTATAGCTATCTGAGCATCACGTCGTGACTGATATGGAAAACGTAAATGTTAGTTGGTACAAACGTCAGCACATGCAACAGGCAAAATTGGAAGAAAGATAGAGTTGCCATTTATGTTATAAGCTCTCTTTCATTTATTTATTTATTTATTTATTTAGAGCAACATATACAAGCATGTGCCTGTTAGCGAAACTGTGTATTGGTTCCCTATACGAATTTTTCAACTATTTCTGAAAAACCTGGATTCCTTGTTGTGTTATCTACTACACAAGGAGAAGCCACTTTGCCATCCGTTATTCATTTTCCTATTCGTCATTAGTAAAGGACAGCAGCACATTGTAACTTTTTATAGTTCAAAATAATGTTAACATGAATGATTATCCTATTGAGAAAGGTCTTTCTGTTCATGGCACACAACTAGTTACAGTATATCACATATCTACATACACTAATTAAAAGGGTACTCGAATGTACCGCACTCAATCAATGATTTAACTACTACAAATTTCATGGATAACCTACAGTAGTTAGTCTGGGATGAGGTGTACAAGGAACCAGATGCTAATTTAAAATACAACTTATTTTATGATACATTTGTAACTACACTTGAAAACTGTTTCTCCAAGAAAATAAATATAATTGTAAGAAACCATGCAAAAACCGTGGTCTACCAAAGCAAGTTTAAAAAATCCCATAACCAGGAAACGGAACACTCTCTAACAGCATGAAAGACTAATGACCCATCAACAGACAAAAATTACAAAAACTAGTGTGCTATATTAAGAAATGTTATTAAAAAGTCCAAAAATATATGTATCGTATGAGATTAGCATATCTGATAAAAAATTAAAACCATTGAAAGAGAAACAGGGCAACCAAGAACATAGGAAGACAGTATTACTATCAAACTGACTGAAAAACATACTAGCAGAAAGTCAGGAGTTGAGAATACTTTAATTATAATTTTCTAAATGTTCCGGAGGAAATATGTTGAGGAAGTTCTTTAGCAGAGGTAAGGCTATTAATGCCATACCTATGCAATCTGATATATATTGAAATTCCATCCACCTCTCCCTTTGTAAATAGGAAGAAAATAAACCACCAAAAAGTAAAAGCTCACTTCGAATTTATGGCATTTCCAGCGAAATATTAAAAGCTTGTTCCTAACAGATAAGTGGGACTGTCAGCTACAACATCCAACTTTCGAACAACCTTCCGAAAATTACCATAGATATGAGATACCCTCACAGCCTCCAAATATCAAAAGACAGTTAATGACCCTCGATAGCTGTCTCTCAGAAGCTGACTCTTGTGTTCCAACAACCCCTCAAACTTTCCCTCCCCTTTGACAGCAAAGTCTCTTTACATCCCACTCTTTCCTAAAAGCCTCTGTCATTCATTTCTTTCTCCTTATCTATATGCTTCCTCACACCAAATATTACTTTAAGAGTGTTCATCTGTATCATTTCATATTCTCTGTAATATTGTTACAACTACCACTATATTAATTATTATTGTCGACTATTATTGTTTCATTGTTACTCTAATCTTTTGTAATTTATTTTGTATGTGTTGTTTCCTGATCAGATATAAGGGTGGGACTTAAAGCCCTATTCTAGTCAGGCTAAATAAGCAATATATAAACAAATAAATCAACATATGTTATAGTTCTCAGAAGCAAAGTATTTTTCCTAATAGTATGAAATATGCTAGCGTTAACACAGTGCATAAAATAGGGAATACAACGAATGTCAAAAACTACCGATCTCACCTCTGGATACTTTATCCAAAATTCTTGAAAAAGCAATTTATTCAAGACTACCTTAACATACTTGTAAAAAATGATTTACTAAGAAAACCTCAGTTCAGTTTTCTGGAAGACTTTACAGCAGAAATTGTGATTTATGCTTTTACTGTTGTTGTGGTCTTTAGTCTGCAGACTGGTTTGATGCAGCTCTCCACGCTCACGCTACCCTGTCCTGTGCAAGTCTCTTCACCTGAGAATAAGTTCAGACACCTACATCCTTTTGAATCTGCTTCGTCCCTCGATCCCCTTCTACGATTTTTACCCCACACCCATCCCTCTAATGCAAAGTTGACGATTCCTTGATGTCTCAGAATGTGTCCCGCCAATCTATCACTTCTCTTAGACAGGATATGTCAGAAATACCCTTTCTCCCCAATTCGGTTAAGCACCTCCTCATTAGTTTTCAAAATGAACTTCCTAATATTTAAATTAATATTGGATGTCAACAAATTTCGCTTCTTCAGAAACGCTTTTCTACCCATAACCATTCTAGATTTTATATCTTCTTTACTTCGGCCATCAGAATTTAAATTGCTACTCAAATAACAAAACTCATCTACTTCTTTTATTGTCTCATTACCTAATCTAATTCCTTCAGCATCGCCTGACTTTCTGACGCTACATTTCATTATCCTTGCTTTAGTCTTGTTGATGTTTATCTTATATCGCCTTTTCTCGACACTGTCGATTCCATTCAACTGCTCTTCCAGATCTTTTGCGGACTCTGACAGAATTGCTATGTCATCGGCAAACCGCAAAGTTTTTAATTCTTCTCCCTGAACTTTAATTGCCTCTCCAAATTTCTCCTTGCATTGCTTCACTGCTTGCTCAATGTACAGATTGAACAATGGCGAAAGGCTACAACCAATTCTTACTGCCTTACCAACCTCTGCGCCCCTTTCATGCCCTTCGACGCTAATAACCGCTGTTTGATTTTTGTATAAGTTGAGTATAACACTTCGCTCCCTATATTTTACCCCAGCTACCTTCAGAATTTGAAACAGCGTATTCCAGTCGACATTGTGAAAAGCTTTCTCCAAGCTTTCTCCTTGCATTCCTTTACTGCTTGCTCAATGTGCAGATTGAACAACATTGGGGAAAGGCTAGAACCGTGTCTTACTCATTTCCCAACCTCTGCGTACCTTTGACTCTAATAACCGCTGCCTGGTTTTTTTATAAGTTGAATATAACTCTTCACTCCCTGTATTTTACCCTTGATACCTTCAGAATTTGAAAGAGTTCATTCCACTTGACATTGTCAAAACCTTTCTCCAAATCAACAAATGCTAAAAACGTAGTTTTGCTTTTCCTTAGCCTATCTTCTAAGATAAGCCGTAATGTGAGTATTGCCTTCTGTGTTCCTACATTTCTCCTAAACCCACAAGTTTTTCCATTCGTCTGTAAATAATTCGTGTTAGTATTTTGCAGTCTTGACTTATTAAACTTATAGTTCTGTAATTATCACATTTGTCTGCACTTGCTTTCTTTGTAATTGGAATAACTATCTTCTTCTTGAAGTCGGTGGGTATTTACCCTGCCTCATACACCTTGCATACCAGGTGATACAATTTCTTTTCACGACTGGCTTTCCTAATGATATCAGCAGTTCAGACGGAATATCATCTATTCCAGGTGCCTTGTTTCGACTGAAATCTTTCAGCGCTCTGTCAAATTCTTCTCGCAGTATCGTATCTCCTATCTTCTTCCACTTCGTCTTCCATTTCTTACAGGCCCTCTATATATTCCTTCCACATTTAAGCTTTCCCCTATGTGCTTAGTACTGGTTTTCCGTCTGAGTTCTTGATATTCATACAGTTGCTTTTCTTGTCTCCAAATACCTCTTTTATTTTCCTGTATGCGGTATCTATCTTTACCCTGGTTATACATTCTCCTATGGTTCTGCATTTGTCCTCCAGCCACTACTGCTTAGCCAATCTTATTTTTCAAACCTTTTTAGTCCCTTTTGCCTGCTTCACTTGATGCATTTTTATATTTTCTCCTCTCATCAATTAAGTCCAGTATATCCTGTGTTATCCAGGAATTTCTATTAGTCCTTGTCCTTCTGCCTATATGATTCTCCTGCCTTCACTACCATATCTCTCAGAGCTATCCATTCTTCTTCTACTGTATTACTTTCCCCCTTTTCAGCCAATCCTTGCCTAAAGCTCCCTCTGAAACCCTCAACCACCTCTGGTTTCTTCAGTTTGTCCACGTTCCATCTCCTAACTTTTCTACCTTTCTGCTGTCTCTTAAGTTTTAATATACAGTTCATTGCCAATAAGGTGTGGTCAGAGTCTGTATCTGCCCCTTAGAGTTTAAAACCTGGTTCCTAAATCTATTTTATTAAATATTAAATGCTTCGAACAAACCCAGATCATTTACTGAGCGTTTCTGTGACCTCCCAAAGGTTTCTGATTGTGTAGATCATTGAAGTCTCCTAGATGAACTCAAATATTAAGGTATGATTGGGACATTGCACAAATGCTTTAATTCTGATTTATCTGCAAGAGTGCAGAAATTTGAAATATGTGGTTCACATGATGACAAAAAGAAGTTGTTTCCTCAAACACCCAATAGCAGGGTACCACAGCGCTCGATCTGGAAACATTTGCTGTTCTTAATATATATCAATTGTTGTGACCTCGTCGCCTTTTGTTGATTACTCGTCCCGGTCTGTCAGGGAAGGTACTGGTGCAGGTATCGATGTCAACTGCAAAAACTATTCAGATTAATAATACAAGTTTTATTGACCGAAAATTATAATACTCGACATTAGAACATGTGTCTGTTTCTTCTCTCTTTCTGATTCTCGCGGCGTCTTCCGTATGATACTAGCTGCGCTGATACTTAGTACTGTCCTGTTTCTGACTTTGTAACTAACTAGTAACTGCCCTAGTTCTGTACTTCGTACTGACTCAATTCTGACCTATTTCTGACTGCCCGTCCAGACGTATGTCGGCCTAGATATAGCGCGCGCATCTTCGGTTACTCCCTCCAGGAAGCGCGGCGTCTGCTTGCAATTGGGTTTCGGTCGATCGCTGCCTTCTTCATTCTCATTCTCTTACGTCTGGCGTTTGGCGCTGAATTTACGCCACAACATTAATAACTTGCCATTCTATGATTAAGAATATCCAAAGCCAGTGCTTTTTGCTGAAAATACAAATATTGTAATCGCACCTGACAAACAAGAATTAACTGAAGAAATTGTAAATAATGTGTTTAAGAGAAAAGTGGTTATGAAAATTAAAAAAAACACGATTTTGCATTTGTTCTATATGTTTGTTGGATATAGATATTGAAATAAACTTATTCGATGGATTTCTGAAAGTAAATACTGAGACATTCTAAAGGGTAAACAAATATTATTTTCAAGAGAAACTTATGTTCTTTTTTCGTATTGGAAAACTCATATTATTTCTTATGCAATCAATAGCCTGAAAATCGCAAAAGAATGGCGTTTCTTATATCGCAATAAGTCAATAACATCCTGCAATATTGAGAAGCGAAACTGATACTTGAAATAAATAAAGCGCGAAGCCAGCGCATGATTATGCACAGAGAAGGAATAAGGGATATCCTTTTAAACGAAGATAATTTTGTGATGAAAGTTTATTTGTTTCTGTTTGGCACTGTCTCATAGCATTTACTTGCATAAACCCCTATCATAACTTCATGCCTGTGATAGTCGATTATTGGTCCAGAAATATCTAGGGTGAAAATTGTATATGTAACAGACATAAATAACTATATACGAAAATGAAATCCCCGCGAAACGCGATATATATACTGGCCATTAAAATTGCTACACCAAGAAGAAATGCAGTTGATAAAGGGTATTCATTCGACGAATATATTATACTAGAACTGACATGTGATTACATTTTCACACAACGTGGGTGCATAGATCCTGAGAAATCAGTACCCAGAACAACCACCTCTGGCCGTAATAACGGCCTTGATCGCGGTGATGTTGCCGAGTGGTCTAAAGCGCCTCGCTGCGGAGCGCGCGGTTGCTCGCCGTGGAGGTTCGAGTCCTCCCTGGGGCATGGGTGGGTGTGTGTGTGTGTGTTGTCCTTAGGTTAGTTTACCTAGGTTTAAGCAGTTTGTAAGCTACGGACTGATGACCACGCAGTTTGGTCCGATAGATTTACAGACATTTCAACGGCCTTGATACGCCTGGGCATTGAGTCAAACAGAGCTTAGATGGCATGTACAGGTACAGATGTCCATGCAGCTTCAACAGATACCGTAGCTCATCTAGAGTAGTGACTGGCGTATTGTGGCGAGCCCGTTGCTCGGCCACCATTGACCAGATGTTTTCAATTGCTGAGATCTGGGAAATCTGCTGGCCAGGGCAGCAGTCGAACATTTTCCGTATCCAGAAAGGCCCGTACAGGACCTGCAACATGCGGTCGTGCATTATCCTGATGAAACCTAGTGTTTCACAGGGATTGAGTGAAGGGTAGAGCCACGGATCGTAACACATCTGAAATATAATGGCCACTGTTCAAAGTACCGTCGATGCGAATAAGAGGTGACGGAGACGTGTAACCAATGGCATCCCATACCATCACGCCGGGTGATACGCCAGTATGGCGATGACGAATACATGTTTCCAATGTGCGTTCACCGCGATGTCGCCAAACACGGACGCGGCTATCATGGTGCTGTAAACAGAACCTGGATTCATCTGAAAAAATGACGTTTTGCCATTCGTGCACCCAGGTTCACCGTCGCAGGCACTTCTGTCTGTGATGCAGCGTCAAAGTAACCGCAGCCATGGTCTCCGAGCTGATAGTCTATGCTGCTGCAACCGTCCAACTGTTCGTGCAGATGGTTGTTGTCTTGCAAAAGTCCCCATCTGTTGACTTAGCGATCGAGACGTGGCTGCACGATCCGTTACACCCATGCGGGTAAGATGCCTGTCATCTCGACTGCTAGTGAGAAGAGGTCGTTGGGATCCATCACGGCGTTCTGTACTGCCCTCCTGAACCCACCGATTCCATATTCTGCTAACAATCATTGGATCGCGACCAACGCGACCAGCAATGTGGCGATACGATAAACCGCAATCGCGATAGGCTAAAATCCAACCTTTATCAAAGTCGGAAACGTGATGGTATGCATTTCTCCTCGTTACACGAGGCATCACAGGAAACGCCGGTCAATTGCTATTGGTGTATGATAAATCAGTTGGAAACTTTCCTCGCGTACAAGAATGTGCATTACGTTTCGCTGTACGTAAACTCCTTGCCACTCTCTTATAGTTATCGACATCGAACTGCCCTCAAACTGACACATCGCAAACGAATAACATAAATTATTTATGTGTTATCACTCTCCCATTGTGCACAATGGTGTTGGTTGACGACGATAAGGGGATGAAAAATACAACTGCTGAAAATTATCAATTTACATAAAATTCTATGTGTTTTTGTCTTTAAATCTTTCACCCCATTATCGTTATCAGCCCTCAAACACCATAGCGCACAATGAGAGACTGATAATTACAATCACATAAAAACACTATTCATTTATTCATTTGCAATGTGTATAAACTGTGTTTGTCGATGTAGTTCCATAGTATTTTGGAATTGGGACTGCAGCTGGTCTCTTTATTTAATTCGAAGTACTTAATGTATTTACCAACAGCCAACAGTTTCGGTAATACAATATCATCATCTATAGGCTCTATACTTAAAGTTACAAATATAAAGAACAAGAACAAATGACTCAACAATCAGCATTGAAGCAGTATAATAAGCTATAATGGTTGGTATAGTAAACGAGGTATTAAAATAAAATGACATATATCAATAACATAAGACTCACATTTCTTCATACTGTTTGTGTCTTAAGATATCTTAGGCAGTAGCAGACATGTATAAAAATATTTAAAATGATATAAGACGGGGAAATATACGAAATAGTGCTGAATGGGATTATTACTGGTATAATCAGTAGTAACAATAAAAAGCATTATTTAGGGCAGTGTATTAGTATTTAAGTGGTGAGTGGTCATTATAGTAAAAATTGATATGGTATACAACAGTGAATTATGAACATTATTCTTTTGAAGTAAAGTGAAAACTTTCAAAATACTACTCCAACAATGGGCGTGTAATAATCGACAACACTTTATGGGTCCTCAGATAAAGATGAATTTCGCTTGATCATCATGAATACAAATGGCTTAGACCGCAAATCACTATAACATCGACCAAAATTGAAATTGAAGCATGATTTTTTTCTCAATATAGTTAAGTCTAGAATTTAAGTATTCTACAACATCTAATATAGAAAGCCATATCTAGGAAGGATGCATTCATCAAATAAAGTACCTATGGACGAAGTTTAAAAACCATGGAACAATGTATTAAATGGGCAAAGATCTAGTACATCTGGGTTATTAAATTATGTTGTACCACAAATAGATGGATATATAGTTGCCATCAAACAGTTGGATCTATAGTTGTCCATATGTGCATTCATTAAAGCACATCTGTCGACTAATGTGATGCATTGACCATAGATGTAAAGTTATAGGGTTAAACTCGAACTATATATATTGTATTGGAAGTAGGTGCAAAAGGGCTACATGTGGGGCAACGTAGTATATATCTTTATTCATCTATGCTTTAGAACATGTGGTACCCTCAATTAAGGAATGCTTGCATTCTTTCAAAATATTAAATGCTTAGTGATACTGAACGGTAAATCGAATATTCGTTCAGGTTAGTGATAATCATAGTTATATTAGATAGATACGTAATTAGCGTAATTACGTAATTATCTGATTGATAGTCAACCAAAATATGTGGGGAAACATACTAAGAAATTGTGTTATGCATTGATGTTAAAACTAGTAAGCCAAATGTATCAAAGAAGAAGGTAAACTCATATGTCATAACATACATCCAAGTAAACTCTTGAAATGGCCTTTGATGCCGGTTTATTTAATATCTCACAGCTGAAATGAAGAGATGTGTTAAAATATGTAAGTAAACAATTGAAATATATGAAGATCTCACATTGAAACAACATGCCCAATACACACGTCCTGAATAAACGAGTGTTAATTAGCACACATGACAAAAGCAGTCAAAATAAGTAACAGCAATAAAGTCAAAGATGTTATTGCAAGATATGTTTACTAAGAAGAAGCAACATATCGATACATTATCTTTATCCTATGTAAGGGAATATGGAAGTGGGCATAAATTTTGCATGCAATCTAAGATGATTGTATCATCAATTAAAGAATAAGTAAAGTACTGTAAGTTATCTAAGGTGATATTGTTAAAAATAAGACGCTTTGTAATTTGAATAATTGTTCTTTTTCAGTCAGTACATGAGTTTGCAGAAGTGTCGACGTGAGAAAAATGAAGGCTTCAGCAGATTAGTGGCGATGTTCAACAACTTACATCATAAAATTAAATTCACTTATGAACAACATATAGATAATAAAAAACTTTTAGATATCACTTTGATAATTTACAATGGTACACATAAATTTTCTATAAACAGAAAACCATCAGCTGCTACCATTCCATTTAACTCAGTACATTTTGATCTGAATAAAAAGTCATTCTTTTATAGCTTCATTCATAGACTCACCAACATTCCTTGTGACAAGAAAGAAATTATGAGAGAAACAGTATCATTAAAGATATTACAGTGAACAATAGTTTCTCTCCTGATAGTGTAGACCACATTCAGACAAAAATCATAAGAAAAAACTAGAACCTCCTTAATGAGATTGCTCTTTGTTGACATAAATCTATTCATTGATCCCATTCATGTGTGGATTATAAGGGACCAGTATCAAACAAGATCACAAATGCATTCAAGAATACTAAAGTTAATATATGTTTCAGTAACAGTAACACTTTAGGTAAAGTACTAACACATTCGATTGAAGAGACTGACGCTCTCCAGAAATCTGGCAATTATAAGATTAGATGTAATGATTCTAATTTATTTTACATTGGCCAAATTGGTAGATCTTTTAGAGACAGATATCGTGAAAACACATCAGTTCACACTATAAAATATTCAAAATTTAAAGAACACCTGAAAACCTCGAGCATTGTGTAACAAGTATCAAAGACAATTTGGATATTTTGCACTTAGTAGATAAGGGGGAACAATGGATCTCCTGGAACAAATGTAAGTTTTTGTTCATTTGAAACGAGAACCTGACAACTTTTTAAATGAACAAATATATTTTAAGAATAAATACATCTTTGGGATGTTCAGTGACTTTTTATAATATTAAAGATGATAGACGTATTGAAGTAAAAATGTGTACTGTTCTACAAACAAAGTTGTCGATTGAAACAGAATAATTATTCAAATTACAAAGCGACTTATTTTTAACAATATCACCTTAGATAACTTACAGAATATTACTTATTCTCTAATTGATGATACAATCATCTTCGATTGCATCCAAAATTTATGCCCACTTCACACTCCCTTATATCAATTTGTACTACAGTGACCATTCACCACTTTAATGCTAATATACTGTCTTAAATAATGCATACCACCAAAAGGAAAATAAAAGATAAGTTTGGAGACAAGAAAACCAGTTATATGAGTATAAAGAACTCAAATGGAAAACAAGTTCTGGGCAAATAAGGGAAAGCTAAAAAGAGTAGAGAATATATACAGGCGCTCTACAAAAGGAAATGAGCCCATGGCAATGTTGTCGGAAGGGAATAGGAAGTAGATGACGATGAAATAGGAGATACTATACCGGGAAATCAATTTGACAGAGCACTGAAAGACCTAAGCCGAAACAAAGCGCCTGGAGTAGACGACATTCCTACAACTATGTAGAGGAACTCAGAAAGCAAAAACCTCTCTGCATACAAAATATAATCCAAATTGTTAGCGCCGTTTCCGGGATACGCGAAATATGAATGTGCAAGAATTGCATATTACGGTACATGTAAATTGTATAAACGACGTGTGTGTGTTGCACTGCATCTGCAACGCGTAAGACGTATGTAATTTTTCATCATACTTTGATTTCTTGGTGTTAATCGTGTGTATTAGCAGTTGTGAATTTTGCTGCTTCTCGTTTCTGTAATCTGTAATTCGTGAATAATAATTAACGGCTCACGATTTTGGTTCTGTGCGTCCTTTGTTCATACACGTCCTCCTTCTTAACTGCTTTCTGGCTCTCATAATCGTTCGGCACGTTTCGCCAGTTGCCTTCGAATCATGAATCGTCGAATATTGCAATCGTCACGAGACTGACGATTCTTTTGAACGACGATTCGTCCGGATCACGATTCGATTCTTACGATTCTTTATTTGTATTCGTTCAAACCAACGACTCAGTCACGAATCGCCACAGCTCTAGATATCACCTTTAATTCTGACAGTTTTACTGCTTTTATAAATCATGCGTGGAAAAAGAAAGCGTTTAGGTGTAGCTATTTGAGAAAGAGAGCCAGGCTATAACAGCGGTGCTGCCTTCTAGCGTCTGAGCATGCAGTAAATCGCGCTCATTGTCTACATCTACATCTACATACATACTCCGCAATTCACCGTAAGGTGCGTGGTGGAGGGTACACTGTACCACTACTAGGCATTTCCTTTCCTATTCCACTCCCAAATTGAACGAGGAAAAAAAGAATGCCTATATGCCTCCGTACGAGCCCTAATTTCTCTTATCTTGTCTTTGTGATCACTACGCGAAATATAAGTAGGCGGCAGCAAGATCGTACTACACTCTGCTTCAAATTCCGGCCCTCTAAATTTACTTAACAGAAATTCACGGAAAGAACGTCGTCTTTCTTCCAGCGATCCCCAATTGAGTTGCCGGAGCATTTCCGTGACACTCGCGCATTGGTCGAACCTACCGGTAACAAATCTAGCTGCTCCTCTCTGAACCGCTTCAATGTCTTCCTTTAAACTGATCTGCTGCGGGTCCCAAACACTTGAGCAATGCTCAAGACGTGGTCGTACAAGCGTTTTATACGCGGTCTCCTTTACAGGTGAAGTACATCTTCCCAAAATTCTCCCAATAAACCGAAGTCGGCTGTCCGCCTTACTCACAACTGTCCTTACATGCTCGTTCCATTTCACATCGCTCTGTAATGTTACGCCTAGATATTTGAACGACGCGACAGCGTCAAGAAGCTCACTACTAATGCTGTATTCGAACATTATGGGATTGTTATTTCTACTCATGCGCATCACCTTACATTTTTTCTACATTGAGAGTTAGCTGCCAATCTTCGCACCAACTAGAAATTTTGTCTGTCATCCTGTATGCGATTACAGTCAGTTACAGACGACACCCTCCCATACACCACAGCATCATCAGCATTTGTCTATCAAATTCGTAAGTATTGGACCCAAATCCATAAGTCAGCGACGTCATGCGAAGAGGAGCGCGGACGAGTAGAGCTCATGACCTTACGGTGCACTAGATTCAAATGGCTTATTATTAAATACCGCGTCTGTGCTCTGAGACAGCAGTCGCCATTGGATATAGGTGTGTAATTCAGTCGGCTACTGCTATTTCCTTGCTTGAATCCGGTGTAATCCTTGAAAATCTCTAGTCCTTGGGTACGGATCCTTCGTTGAGGTTGTACGGTACCTGAGTGTTAAATATGGAGCTACTCAGCCCCTGGCAGGAACATTCTTTTCCGTCCTGTTGTGCCGTCTTACTCGACCCTAAAAGAAAACAGAGGTTGCAAATCGATGACTCGGAAGCCCGAGGGCTGATAAGGGAAGTGCAGATGAGTTCGTGGCGCGGCTGTTTGATGACGTCTGGGGCACGCCAGCCTGCCATTAGCGGGGCCGGCTAAGCTGGTGGAGTTATCGCTGCCCTGGTCAGCGCAGATGGACGGCCGCGATGGAACTGCACTGTCCACCGCTCTGTGTACTTGAAAGCAGACTCCCTCAGCGTCTGGTGCTGACAACCGCAGGCACGATTACGGTGGCTCGTTAATAGAAAGTACAGAGTGTAATCGTCTGCCTCACGCATAGACACCTTACTTCTTCATCCGTACACATTTACTGTACTGATCAAGCTGTACAATTCAGCTGTTGTAATCATTAATATTCAATATCGGAGAGTTGCTGTGACACCCTACCTGATAACACACTGTTATTATTCATATATTACAAACTTTGAACAATTTATGTATAAGTAGTTGCATGGACGTGTGTCAGCATGGATTATTCTCTGGTGGCGATACGGCATAAACGACGAGGACATTGTTATCATAACAAAGAAACGAATGTGCCCTCAACTATACAAGGTGTTTCACTAAGAGTGTTTGCCTGAAGATGCATCTATAGCGATGTGAAACTGGTTGTGTCTAAATAAACACGTCTTAACAGCTTTGCGATTATCTATACACATCTGCACCCAGGACTTTATATTATTGAAGTTAACTTTTAATTTTTAGATTTTGTGTTGTTTGTGTATTGAATTCTCTCTTTATTATCCGTCACCTCTTCCCCTATACAGGGCGTTTCACTAAGTGTGTTTGAATCTGTAACTTATAAACTAATAGGTGACGGGAAATTTTAATGCGGTAGGTCAACACAAGAAATGTTACACTTTCTGTGGAGCTGTGAACATAGTTTCTTGTATCATTTTCCAAAGAGTTACACGACAAAGATATAATTTTTTTAAATGGAACAATAGTTTTTTCTATAGTGTATTGGATTCGTTTAAATCAGCTGCGTCCAAATCAATTCAAACTACATTCCTATCACTGTTATTTTGGGAGCTACAACCCTTCAAAGTTCCGGGGGTCGAGGCTGCGATAGCGTAGCTGACTGGCCGAGTGGCTATCCCCTGGGACACGGCCCACTGTCTCATGACCACCAGCCAGTGAACTACGCTGTCGTAGCCTCCGCCCCCGAAACTTTCAATGGTTGTAGCTCCCAAACTAACAGTGATAGGAATGTAGTTTAAATTGATTTGGACGCAGCTGGTTTCAACGAATCCAATGCACGATAGAAAAAACTATTGTTCCATTAAAAAAATTAAATCTTTGTGCTGTAACTCTTTGGAAAATGATACAATAAACTATGTTCATAGCTCCGCAGAAAGTGTAACATTTCTTGTGTTGACCTACCGCATTAAAATTTTCCGTCACCTATTATTTTATAAGTTACAGAGGCAAACACACTTAGTGAAACACACTGTATATACTGAATTCTCAGCCACTATTTATTGTCACTTTTGTTTCACTTCTGTACGAATTCTGATCTAGATCTCATGTAATAATACTTTTTTTTCAATAATTACCAGTCAAATCTAACGAGTTGTAACGTATTTACAGTAATCTACTTAAAATTCTGGCATGACCAATTTTAATAATTGTCTGTATTATTTTATATACTGTCTCTGTACTTATGTGGCTCATTGCACAGTTTTTTTGCTTCACCGATAAATTTAATGTATTTCATTTCTTTTACGCTCATTGTTGACAACCTACATCATTTTCTCCCCACAACATTAATTCGATGCCTTTATATAAAATATCTTACGAATTTCATAGTCTTCGGCTTGTGTAATATTAACAATAATCGCTTTCGCGCAACAGCCATATCGACACAGAACATTTTACAGCTCTGGTTTCCCGTTGCTGCTACTAAAATATTTAGCAGGTATTTATAGCCTGGCAAAAATGAATTTAAAAATTCTTTTTTTAAATAATTAATGTCTTCTGCAGTAGATATTATCAGACTCAAATTAACTTTATTTCTTTGTAATCCCGATCTATTGTGTATTAATTCAATAGCAACAACATCATTCTTTTGTATAGAGACATACAATAATTTATATTTCTAATTTTAAAAACTTTTCTCACCTAAATGTGTACCAAAGTAATTTTTTAGGTAATTTCAGTGCAATATTGGTTCATTAACTGGACGTGAGAGTACAAATTGTAACTTCGAAATAATTTTGCAACAAGATTATTTAAAAACAGCTTTCTCTCTCTAAATAATAAACGAAAAGAATTAGTTCGTAATGGTGTTCGAGAGTTGCCCGGGAATTTAGTTTTTATAACATTGTCGTATTTCGAAGAAGATGCTTATCACATGTTAATATTTTGCAATCTTACTTGCATTGGAACTGCATCATTACAGAGAAAAGATGTAAATGCATCTAGTTCAATGAGACAGTAAATATTTGTCTCAAACATTTCCTAGGCATAAAAATACACACAGACTAATCATATTCGTATTCAGATCTGCACAGGTCTGCAAAAAATATACAAACCACTTGACTTCCTTGTACCTTTTTTTGTGCAACATAACTAGTTTTTAATTCACTTGATGTAATGAGTGCTATCGGCAAGGAAAATCGATTCCATATTTCTAGACGCCGGAATGGTTTTGACACTGCACCTCACAAGCGTCTTCTAATCAGAACGTGTGCTTATGAAATATCTTCCCAGTTGTGCGATGGGAGTCCAGATTTCCTGTCAGAAAAGAGGCAGTATGTAGTAAGTGACGGAACGGCATCGAGTAAACCAGAAGTGATATCTGCCGTTCACCAGACATGTGTTATAAGTCCCCTACTATTATTTTATCAACGATTTAGAAGAAAATATGAGCAGTTATCTTAGATTGCTTGCAGATGACGCAGACGTATATCGGTTAATAAAGTCACAGAACGTCAAAAGCAACTGCAAAATGTTTTAGATAAGATATTTGTATGGTGAAACAAATGGCCCTAAGTATTGAAAAGTGATTTTATCCATATGAGCACTAAAATAAATCAGTTAAACTTTCCAGAATGAAATTTTTACGCTGCAATGGAATGTCCGCTGATATGAAACATCCTGGCTGATTAAAATGATATGCCTGAACCGGGACTTAGACCTGCGACCTTTGCCTTTCGCGGGCAAGCGCTCTACCACTGAGCTATCCAGAAGCGACTCACAGTCCGTCCTCACAACTTCAATTCTGCCAGTAGTACCTCGCCTCCAACTTTCCACACAGAAGTTCTCCCGTCAACCTTGCAGAACTATCACTCCTGGAAGAAAGTATATGGTGGAGACATAGCTTAGCCACAGCCTATGAATGTTTCCAGAATGAAACTTTCATTCAGCAGGAAGTTTAATATCTGCGCACACTCCGCTGCAGATTGAAAGTTTCATGGTGGAAACATCCCTTAGGTTGTGGCTAAGCCATGTCTCCACCATATCCTTTCTTCCAGGAGTGCTAGTTTTGCAAGGTCCGCAGGAGAACTTCTGAGTGGAAAATAGGAGGCGAGGTACCACCAGTATTGAAGATGGACTGTGAGTCGTGTCGGGATAGCTCAGTTGTAGAGCGCTTATCAGCGAAAGGCAAAGGTTCCAGGTTCGAGGCCCGGTACCGGCACACAATTTTAATCTCCCATGAAGTTTCAGTTAAACTTTAATTACACGTTAAATAATTCAAATCTAAAGGCCGTAAATTCAATTAAATCACTAGGAATTAAACTTACGTACAATTTTAACTGGAAATAACTCATAGAAAATATCATAGAAAATGCGAACGAAAGGCTACGTTTCATTGGCAGAATACTTAGAAAATCCAACAATTCTGCTACACTACACTTGTGCGTCTTATTTTGGAGTATTGATGCGAATTGTGCTATCCCCACCAAGTAGTATTGACGGACCAATCAGAGAAAGTTCACAGAAGGACTGCTCGGTTTTTATTACCACAATACTTTGAAGAGAGTTCCACGTAAATGATGCACAAATTGGGGCGGAAGTTATTAAAAGAAATGCGTTATTCGTTGCGGCGAGATTTAGTTGCAAAATTTCTTTCGATAACTTTCTCTTCCGAATTCTATTTTGTTAGCACCCACCTACATATGGAGACATGATCATCATAATAAAATAAGAGAAATCAGATCGAAAACAGAAAGGTTTCGTAGTTCCTTCTTCTCACGCGCTGCCGCGGTGGAGTAGCCGAGCGGTCTAAAGCGTCTCGCTGCGGAGCGCGCGGTTGCTCGCCGTGAAGGTTCGAGTCCTCCCTGGGGTATGGGTGTGTGTGAAGTCCTTAGGTTGGTTTACCTAGGTTTAAGTAGTTTGTAAACTACGGACTGATGACCATGTAGTTTGGTCCGATAGATTTACAAACATTCGAACATATTTCTCACGCGCTAATAGAGTTCGGAACAGTAGAAAAATGTCATAAAAGCGGTTCGATGCACCCTCTACCGTGCACTTGAATGTGATTTCCAGAATATTTATGCAGATGTTGCCACCAAGAATATATAAACCGTTCTTTGTTCAAACCAATGAGTAACATGAATATACAAATCATTTGCGAGACACACGAAGTGTATATATATATATATATATATATATATATATATATATATATATATATATATATATATATATAAGATTTTGCTTATTTACTTTTTTACAACTAATTTTGTGTATCTTAGAAATGCCTCTGACAATTTAAAATCAAATTTTTTATGTGTTTATGTTAATCAAATTTTTCTTATTTACTTCATGTGCAGGGTGGTTCATTGATAGTGAGAGGGCCAAATATCTCACGAAATAAGTATCAAACGAAAAAAACTACAGAGAACAGAACCTTTTAGCATGAAGGGGGCCCGCTAGATGGCGCTGCCATAGGTCAAACAGATATCAACTGCATTTTTTTTAAATAGATACCCCTATTTTATTACATATTCGTCTACTACGTAAATAAATATGAATGTTTTATTTGGAATACTTTTTTCGCTTTGTGACAGATGGCGCTGTAAAAGTCACAAACGTATAAGTACGTAGTATCGCGTAACATTTCGCCAATGCGAACGGTAGTTGCTTAGTGATACATTACTCGTGTTAAAATTGACCGTTTACTAACTGCAGAAAAGGTCTATATAGTATTTATGTATGGCTATTGTGATCAAAATGCCCAACGGGCCTGTGCTATGTTGATCGTTATCCTGAAAGACATGATCCAAGAGTCCTGACCTTTCGTCGGATAGTTACGTTATTTAAAGAGACAGGAACTGTTCAGCCACAAGTGAACGTCAGCCACGATCTGCAACAAATGATGATGCCCAAGTACGTGTTTCAGCTGCTGTTGCGGCTAATCCGCACATCAGTAGCAGACAAAGTGAGCGAGAATCGGGAATCTCAGAAACGTCGGTGTTGAGAATTCTACATCAACCATATTTCTATCCACTAGGATTTGCATGGCGAAGACTTTGAACGTTGTGTACAGTTTTGCCACTAGGCACAAAATAAATTATGGGACGATAACAGATTTTTTCACGCGTTCTGTTTAGTGACGAAGCGTCATTCACAGAGGTAACGTAAATCGGCATATTATGCACTATTGGGCAACGGAAAATCCACGATGGCTGCGACAAGTGGAACATCATCGACATTGGCGGGTTAATTTATGGTGCGATATTATGGGAGGAAGGATAATTGGCCCCTATTTTATCGATGGCATTCTAAATGGTGCATGTATGCTGATTTCTTAGGTAATGTTCGATCGATTTTACTACAAGATGTTTCACTGCATGACAGAATGGCGATGTACTTTCAACATGATGGATGTCCGGCACATGGCTCGCGTGCAGCTGAAGCGGTCTTAAATGGTATATTTGATGACAGGTGACCATACTATGGCCCGCACGTAACCGGATTTTACATCCCCGGATTTCTTTCTGTGAGGAAAATTGAAGTATATTTGCTATCGTGATTCACCGACAACGCCTGAAAACATCCGTCAGCGCATTGTCAATCCATGTGAGAACATTACCGAAGGCGAACTACTCGCTGTTGAGAGGAATTTCGTTACGCGTATTGCCAAATGCATTGAAGTTGAAGGACATCATTTTGAGCATTTATTGAAGTCATGAGGTAATTATAGGTAATCACGCAGTAACGGCATGCGTTCTGACAATGTGTGATAATTTCACTACCGAAATGACGTTCAAACAAACCTACGTTCTATGTTTTAATTTAAAAAACCTACCTGTTACCCACTGTTCGTCTAAAATTGTGAGCAATATGCTTCTGAATATTACAGCGTCATCTATCACAAAGCGACAAAAGTGTTCCAAATAAAACATTCATATTTATTTACGTACTAGACGAATATGAAATAAAAAATGGAGGTACCTATTTAAAGAAATGCAGTTGATATCCGTTTGACCTATGGCAGCACCATCTAGCGGACCAATCATAGCGCCGTCTGTTTTCCCCCTTCAAGCTACAAAAGTTTTGTTCTTCGTAGTTTTTTCGTTTGATGCTTATTTCCTGAGATATTTGGCCCGGTGACTATCAGTGGACCACCCTGTATATACGCATCATTCCTGAAAAATCATTCACACATACAAATTTGATTTAAACTGTCAGAGGCGTTTCTAAGATACATGAAATTATTTATAACAAAGTAAATAAGCAAAAAATCATCTAAATACAAAATGTGTTGCAAATAGTTAGACCTGTTTCCGAGATACTAGAAATATGTGGCACAGTCAATAAGTCCATTGACGCCTAGAGGACAGACGCCCACACGACTCTGTATGTCGCGCGCTGCCGCATTACACGTACCCCTCTATGCAGGCTTACACGCACCCTCAAATAGTCACCGTCGGACTTTATGTACGTTTGCCAACGTTGATATAGCCGCTGGAAGCACGCTGAAATCAGAAAGAAACTTTCACTCTGCAGCGGAGTGTGTGCTGATATGAAACTTCCTGGCAGATTAAAATTCTGTGCTTCAACCGGAACTCGAACCTGGAACCATGTCTACACCATATCCTTTCTTCCAGGAGTGCTAGTCTTTCAAGGTTCGCAGGAGAGCTTCTGTTAAGTTTGGAAAGTAGGAGGCGAGGTACTGGCGGAAGTAAAGTTGTGAGGCGGCATCGTGAGTCGTGTCGGGATAGCACAGTCGGTAGTGCGCATGGCCGCGAAAGGCAGAGGTGCCAGATTCGAGTCCCGGTTCCGGCACACAATTTTAATCTGTCAGGAAGTTTTACGCTGAAAGCAGCTTGCAGGAATGTCCCATACGGCATCTCTTTTGGCGTCACGACCTCTTCGGATGAACGAAATCTGCTTTCAGGCGAGCAAAAAGAAGTATGTTGTCGTGTAGCATCAGCCAAATCTTTGTAGGCAGAAGCAGAAGTCGCTTTCGGCGAGCTACCGTGAATCTCCATGATATCACAATGAGGCTTATGGCTGGAAACATTCCCTACACACAAGTGACTCCCTGGCAGATACGTCACTAGCCGTTGGCGGACGACGTCGAAACCATTTCAACTAGCCGGCCGCGGTGGCCGAGGGGACTGCGGCGCGCCAGTCACGGACTGCACGGCCACTACGGTCGGGGGTTCGAATACCCTCCTCGGGCATGGATATTTGTGTCGTCATTAATCTTAGCTAGTTCATAAGTAGTTTGTAAGTTTAGGGACTGATGACCCCGTAGTTAAGTCCCATACGCTCTACAGACATTTGAACATTTGAACATTTCAACTACTATCTCTTAAGTGACATCTTCCACCATCAGATAAAAATTGACGTGATCTATTCATGTGTACTATATTTCTCCGGCAGTTCATTTCTAGAGCTAATGTTACCGCATTTTAGTTAGTACGAGTTTGAAGGTAACCTTATTGTCGAAACGTTGCGGAAATTGGAAGCCAAATGCAGACGTCGGCAATCTGAGTGGCGTATTCGGAGATAGCCCAGGTACGTGCCAAGATAATAGCCCCCTAGATGGGCCGTAACCGCTTTGTACTTGTCGCCGCTCTCGCAGTCTTCAGGACTAACACCCCTAGACTGACACCCCTCCTGCCGCCCTCCGAGCAAATTGTGCGGACATTGCCTCACCTCAGCTCGCGTTGTCTCGCCGCGCAGGCAAATTTGAATATCATTAGCAGCTCGGATCGCTCCACCAGTGTACCAGGTCTGCCCGAGCAAACAGATCCGCCGACGGTTCTTTGAGGCTCGCGCCATTCAATTACCCGCGGTCGGGCAGAGTGGAACAGCCTATCCCCCCTTCACCCCCGCGGCAGGTGTAATATCTCAGGCCGCCTTATTCGTCAACCCCCACCTCCCACCCCCTGGCCGACACCCCACAACCCCGTTCCCGAAAACGCCGCTACACCCTCTTCCGCTCGGTCCGCATCTTTAAAACATGAGCCGAGAGGCGCTTAAGAAAACAGGGGCTAAAACGGTAATAATCGAACCGTGGCTTATGCTAAAAACTGTCTCCCTTAGTCCGCGCTTATCCCCGACACTGGTGATGCCTGCTTTGCGGTCGCCGTGGGAGACCGAACGCTGCTCCGGCCCTGGAGAAACTTTGCGCGCGCGGTCGCTAACTACGGAATGGCGCAGACGCGGCGCGCAAGTCCTGGAATGGGTCACGAAGCGAGGCGGCGAAAATTAAATCTGCATTGTTAATGGCGCCGCAGCCACGCTCGCTGTTTTTGTCAAAATTAAACTCGTCTCTTTCTCTTCTCCAGCGCTACATATCTAAGATTCTTTCCCTACTTGACGTAGTTCGCGAATAGGAAAAAAAAAAAAAGTAGTTCTTTACTTCGTCGAAAGAATTAAAGGACTTGAATATGTTTTCGTCGCAACGTTTCTGGTACCGACAAGAAAAGTACTTGGGCTCGAACAAATATAAATACACGATAATCGTGTGAGAGATAATGTGAAGGTTCCTCATTGCACTAGTGATATTCCCTCATCTTCAAAGCTCTGCAGTCGCCCATTAGAAGCCTCTGCGTGTGCCACGCCACACTGCACCTTGACCTGCCGGTACACCAGTAGTGACGGTGCAGTGTGCCTCTGAAGTTGCGTTTTGTGACGTTATTTGTGTAGTGAAGCGTCGGATAGGTCGGCGATTGGTAAAAAATCCTGCTAATATGGTGTGACTGGTTGAGACGAAGTTACGAAGAAACCTTCTTCGTGAAGATGGTATTGGTGTAGAAGATGAATCATTCGCATGTTACCCGGTATATACTATAGTGTTTCTAATCTATTCTCCTATTTCTGCACCATAATAGATACAAGAAAACTTGTCAGTGATTCATCTTCTACACCAAGAACGAATTCACGAAGAAGGGCTCTTTGGATTTTCATCTCAAACAATCGCAATACATGATCAGGATTGATTACCAATCGCCGACTCATCTGACGCTTCACTACACAAATAACGTCACAAAACGCAACTTCAGAGGCACACCGCACTGTCCCTTGTGCTCCCGACTGGTGTACTGGCAGGTCAAAGTGCAATTCGTCGTGGCTCACGCAGAGGCTACTAATGGGCGAATGCAAAGTTTTGCAGGTGCGAGAGTATCGCTAGTGGAATAAGGGACCTCTACTTTATCTCTCAGATGATTTTGGTATATTTGTGTTTGTTCGAGCCCGAGTACTTTCTTTGTGAGTGATGTGTGTGACGGGAGCAGTGTATTTTGTTTTGACTGGTCTTGACTCCTAATAAGGGGATAGCATCGCTTGTGCCTAGCCTTAGTTTACGTATTAACTAGCTGAAAACTCGGCGTTGCCTGAGTGTTTCTTTATTCCATACTCTGGCAGTCATTTTCCCCTCCAACTCTCTCTCTCTCTCTCTCTCTCTCTCTCTCTCTCTCTCTCTCTATGTATGTGTGTGTGTGTGTGTGTGTGTGTTTGCGTGTGTTAATCTCTTCCTCTCCCATATTTATAGCCATTTCCTTTTCTCTGGGTCCCCCCGCCCTTTATCTCCTCGTTCTCTCTTTCATGATGCCTCTTCATCTACTCATCCCCACATCTTCTAAAACATGTCTGTCAACTTTCGTGGCGATTACTGAAACACTGATTTTTGCAAGGTACCCTTTGCCATGCACCATGCGCTGAGACAAATAGTTAAGAGTGTAAAATTTCTTCAAGATCGGAAAAACTTTAGATTTTTAATTATTTTCTAATATCCATCACATGTAATTTTATGTAAATAGTGGCCTTCCTGTTCTCTGTAAGTTCCAGTATGCAAAATTTAATCAGGATCAGAATAAAATTCTAGATTTTGCCGAAGTTATAACCACGCTGTAGTGACCGAGCGCTTTAAGGAGCCTTGCTGCGGAGCGCACGGATTCTCGCCGTCGGAGGTTCGTGTCCTCCCTCGGGCATGAGGGGGTGTGTGTGTGTGTGTGTGTGTGTGTGTGTGTGTGTGTGATGTCTTTAGTGTTAAGTTAGTTTGTTTTTAAGTCTAGGGACTGATGACCATAGCAGTTTGGTCCAATAGGTTTTTAACATTTTGAAGTTATAAGGAAAGGACTCCCCGCAATATATCATACGAAATTTAATCCAGAAAGTCACCTTCTTGATGACGACATCCTCCTGAGTACTCTCCGCTAGGAGATCCGAATGGGAAACTATTTTACCACGGGAATATTTTAGCTGAGAGAACGCCATCATATATTCATACAGTAGAGCTGCATTTTCTCGGGAAAATTTACGACTGTAGTTTCTCCTTACTTTCAGCCGTTCGCAGTAACTGCATGGCAAAGCCTTGTTAGCTGATGTTGCAAGACCAGCTCAGTCAATCATCCAGACTGTCGGCCCTGTAACTACTGAAAAGGCTTTTGCCCTCTTCAGGAACCACACGTTTGTCTGGCCTCTCCACAAATACCCCTTCACTGTAGTTGCACCTGCGGTACGACTATCTGTATCGTTGAGGCACGCAACCCACTCCACCTCGACAACGTATGCGGTTCATGAAGGCCGCAGATGATCATATAGGCAGTAGGACAAAGTCTAATAGAAATTCTTGAATAACACGGGAGATACTGAACTTAATTGACGAAAGGAGAAAATATAAAAATGCATCAAGTGAAGCAGGCAAAAGGGAGTACAAACATCTGAAAAGAGACTGACAGGAAGTGCAGACTGGCTAAGCAAGAATGGCTTGAGGAGAAATGCAAGACCGTAGAAGAATGTATAACTAGGGGAAAGTGAGATACCACCTACAAGAAAATAAGGGACACTTGGAGACAAGGAAAGCAGCGGTATGAATATCGAGAACTCAGATGTAAAACCACTACCAAGCAAACATGGGAAGGCTGAAAGGTGGCAGGAAATATAGATGTACAAAGGAAATAACCATGAGGGCAGTATTCTGGAAATGGAGCACGAATTACAGGAAGATGAGATAGGAGATACGACACTGCGAGAATACTTTGACAGAGCACTAAAAGATTTGAGTAGAAACAAGGCCCTGGAGTAGATGATGATCCGTCGAACTATTACCGTTAGGAGAGCCAGTCATGAAGAAATTGTTGCACCTGGTATGCAAGATGTATAAGAATGGCGAAATACCCTCAGATCTCAAGAATAATATAATGATTCTAATTCCGAAGGAAGCAAGTGCAGACAAATGTGAAAATTACACAACAACCAGTTTAACAAGTGATGGTTGCAAAATACTAACAAATGTAGGATGAGTGAGGCAATACTCACATTAAGACTTATCTTAGAAGATAGGCCGAGGAAAGGTTTACCTACGTTTTTATTATTTGTGGATCTGGTTTTTGACAATGTTGACTGGAATACACTCTTTCAAATTCTGAAGGTAGCAGTGGTGAAGTACAGGAAGCGAAGTGTGATATTCAACTTGTACGAATACCAGACAGCAATTATTAGAGTCTAAAGGCATGAAATGGTCGCAGTAGTTGGGAAGGGAGTAAGACAAGTTTGTAGCATTTCCCCAATGGCGTTCAATCTGTACATTTAGCAAGCTGTGAAGGAATGCAAGGAGAAGTTTGTAGAGGAAATTAAAATCCAGGAAGAGGGATTAAAAAACTTGCTGTTTTCTGATGACATAGTGAATCTGTCAGAGACAGCAAAGGACCTGAAAGAATAATTGAATGGACAATGTCTTGATAAGAAGATATAAGTTGAACGTTAACAAGAATAAGATGAAGGTAATGGAATGTAGTAGTGTCTTGGGTTGCAAGATAACTTCTGATGCGCGAAGTAAAGAAGATATAAAATGCAGAATTCCAATGGGAAGAAAAGCGTTTCTGAAGAAGTGAAACTTGTTGACATCCAATATTCGTTTAAATTTTAGGAAGTCCTTTCTGAAAGCATCTTTCTGGTGTGTAGCATTGTACGGAAGTGAAACGCGGGCAATAAGGAGTTCAGACAAAACAATGAAAGAAGCTTTCGAAATACGGTGCTTCAGACGAATTATGAAGATTAGATGGGTAACTAATGAGGAGGTGCACAACAGAATTGGGGAGTCTCTGGCATGTTCTGACTAAGAGAAGGGATAGGTTGGTGGGACAATATGAGAGGAATCGTCAACTTAGCATTAAAAGGAAGTGTGTGAGGTAAAACTCGTAGAGGGAAACAGTAAGCAGATTGAAAAGGATAAGGTTGCTGTTCGTATTCTGATGAAGAGACTTCCACAGGACATGGTAGCATGGAGAGCTGCATCAAACCAGTCAGCGGACTGAAGACCACAACAATAACAACAGTCACCTTCCTCTACTTTTCATGGTAAAGTGTGCAAAATTACTTTTAACGTAGGAATAGAACTGTAGGTTCCTGTGGAAGACTGTAAGGAAAGGACTCTCCGCCATTGGTCAATTGAGCAAAATTACTTTTCACTTCGGAATGGCAAACAAACAGACACACAAAGGGACACTTCTTGATTTGTCAGAAAGATAAAAAATGTAAAGCAGACAACACTCTGAACATTGGTTTGAGCACCACAGCACTTTAATAAGCAGAGTCTTGTTTGGAGGTGGTATGCCGTTGCATTCTTCCATAGAGGGACCTACAGTTTAATGTGGATTGTGAACCACGGTGCTACACGAAATTTTTCACATCAGCAACATTGTCCGAGGGGAAAGAAATGGCAAGAGTCTGACAAAAATCCTAGGACCTGGTGGGTACCGAACCCACGACGTATCGATTCATTACCTGGCACTTTACCACTATGCTACGAGCCACACGAAGATTAAATATCGAAATTTTATTTAAAAGTAAGTGCAATAATACTTCATTGCGTTTTCGAGATTGTGGTTCCATATTTGGCGTGAGAACCTCCACGATTCGTCCACTTCTGCCGTCTCGAATTACCTATTCCTTTTTAACAAAACTATTATTTCAAAAAGATTGATTCTGTATATCCTATAAATATCTTCGCACGAGCAGTGATAGAATGTAGTTTAAATATGCGTCATATCCTGCTTATAAATTTGTGTAATCATATAAATTATTGTCATATCTAAGTCCCATAGACTATACAAACATTTGAACATTTATTGTCATATCCTTACTGATTTAGCGAATTTATCTTATATAAGAAGCACATCCCTTTGTAGCGAGGAAAAGAAGAGAATTAGCTGTAAAATGCTCCTCCCAGAGCACAATAAAGGCAATATGTTCCCCTTTAAAATACTCTGAGAGAAACGTGGAGAACCAGCTGCCTCAGGCCGCACTCCATTTTCTTCAATAAAAATGTTGGGGCACCAACGTATTCACCCCCTATTAATACAGAATAGCTTAAATCCGTTTAGGCAGTCCTTCATCGTAGTTTTCATACACAGCATCTCACTTTCAGCGTCTACTTTCTCTTGATCTTCCTCGCCACTGTCTATCTGTCATTCAAGTCATCCCATTCTTTTTTTCTCTCACATTGACATTACCAACTACTTCCTCATATCCTCCTCCTTGTAATATTACCTGTCACTGGCTGAGAATCTGTAAGTTGATTGTGATTAAATATTGAATTTAATTAGTGTGCCTTAAAGGTAAAGGTTAAATAACATCTTATTTAAGTGGTTGGAGTGTTTACATGCATTTGAATCTTTAAAAAGCATAAGGTGGCCAAAATTAAGTTATTTGAAGAACTGGTTATTTTGGAAACAGCGAATCATGGTCACACTACCCATAGTTCGTCGGTTGGTTCAATGATTTAAGGCTCCGTGAAACAGGGAGCGGGCAGCCCGCGCGGGCAGAACGCGCTGTTGTCCGCCGCGTTCCGCAGCAGTCATACAGAGCGCGAGCAGCGCTCGGCGTTCCAGCTGTTGACTGGCGCTTGCAGTGCATGAGTCAGCCGCGGAGCGTATAAACATGAACAGTAGTTCAGATGAAGACGAATTTCTACTTCTCTTCACGGTTGCGTCAAAGAAGCGAAGAAAATGGATACATGAAATTTATACGAAACGAGAAGAATATGGTAAATTTCATCGTCTTTGTAAAGAACTGTGGCCGTGTGGAGACCACTTTTTTTTTTTTTTTTTTTTTTTTTTTTTTTTTTTTTTTTTTTTTTTTTTTTCTTCCGAATGTCTCGCGAACAATTTGAAACGATACACAATCTAATTGACTCACGTATTATAAAAATTCAATCAAACTGCAGAAAGCCTATTGGATTTCTGGAAAGATTGTCAATTTGCTTGAGGTAAGCATGTTATTTATTACACGTTTCATTCATTTTAATGTTTCGTTTATTGTTTATTGTAACTACACAAGTTGACTTTTATGAGGCATATTACAACTAATAACACGATTGTAGTTTGAGCTGTAAATAAATTCCCGCCAAAATCCGAACCTACCATAATATCATTACATTTCTAAAGAGACAAACAAATACAATCCAGCACTAATAGTATTACATTTCTTAAAAAAGTAAATAAGTAAATAAAATAAATTATATCCATACACAGACTGAAAATGTCTCCTTCAGGGTTTTCTATAACTGAAAATGACTGTGTGCCCACTCATATACTTGTTTCATTGATGAAAATTCTCCTTCCTTGTTTCTGCCTTCTTAGACGCATTTCTGTGTTCTGGGTCATGTGTGTCATACAGGAATGGCTTTGGACGCCCCAAATCGACCACTTTCTATTTCTTCCGCTCCCGCTTGCCCGCCGCGTCCTCTGTAGAAAACCACAGCCTGCCCGCTGCACGCGACGGGCAGCGCGTGCGACCGCTCCCTGTTTGACCGAAGCGGTGAGCTCGAATGCGTACTGCCCGCGCGGGCTGCCCGCTCTCTGTTTGACAGAGCCCTTAATGGACCAAATTACGATGCCATTAATCCCTCTTACCGTGAATAAGCACAATGCAAAGAAAAATAACATAAAACAAGACAAACAACAGCATTTTAAAAGATGAAATAGCTCTCGGGTGAACAGCCTGGTGTATGTGCGCATAGGACACAATATTTCGACAATCGACCATGTTGCCATCATCAAGTGTGCTGATGTACCGCCATAGGGGTGGCCTGGGTGGGTATATATCTGATTCCCCCCTCCTCCTTCGGGCGCTCCCTCTTAACCCAACGCGGTCCGCGCCCTGTCCACGGTTCAGACCCCGCCTCCTCTCGTCCGTCGTCTGGGCGTTCCCCCCTAGATCTCCAGTCCGCGCCCAGGGGGGTCCGCCGGTCGAGGCGTTCCATCTGTTTCTCCCCTCTCCCTCAAAGTCAGTACACTACGGGATGTTTTATTCTTCGTCTTAATCTGGGTAATAGCTGGTTCCCAAGCTTTGCCACGATTCAGTTTCCTTTTACTGATCTTTGTAGTCTCTTTGATTATGCAGTCCCAGTATTTTGAAGTTTGTGCTAGGACCTTGGTCTGGTCGTAATCCATACCATGGAGGTTCGACAGACATTGCTCGGCGATTGCCGACTTATTTGTCTGTTGTAATCTTTTGTGCCTTTGGTGTCCGCGGCATCGTTCTTCAATGGTGCGAATAGTCTGCCCTATGTATACCTCGCCGCATTGCCAAGGTATCTTGTAAACTCCTGACTTACGTAGACCAGTTTTTACCGGAGAGGTATTTCATCATGAAATACGCCTGGAGAAATTGAAGAACCACAGAATTTTAAAACTTTGCAAGGAATGTCAGCTCATAATCATCTCGATTAGTTCTGGAAAAATACTTCAGGGTAACACAAAAAAAATTAAAAAGAAATGTTATTGTGAAGACTGGTTTTATGCAGCTCTCCATCCTATTTTATGCTGTGTAAGCGTCTTTATCTCTTAATAACAACGACAATCTACATACTGCTTATTGTTCTCATTTCGTAGTCACCCTTAGCGGTTTTTTCCCAATCAGTCCCGTCTTTTCGTCAAGATATGCCATAAATTTCTCTTCTCCTCAATTCTGTTCATTACCTACTCGTTAGTTACACGATTTACCCATCTCATCTTCTGCATTCGTCTGTAGCACTATATTTCGAAAGCTTAAATCCTCTTCTTGTTTGAATGTATATTGAACACATTTCACTCTTTCACAAGCCTGAACCATAGAAAAATGACCACAAAAAAGGTTCACTTAACGCTTAAATTAATATTCGATGCTAACAAAACTCTCTTCTTCAGAAATGGTTTTGTTCCCATCGCCCTTCAGCATTTATATCTTTTCCACTTGCGCATTGCGCATTTTACTATTCAATGAACCAAACTGACAACGAAACCAAACTCATTTGCTACTGTTATTCTCTCATTTCCTAAACGTATTCCATCACCTGATGATATACCCTACAATAACAAGCGGCTTGATAATGTAGGACACAATGAAAGTAACCGCAATAAAGACACTAAGAATACGCAGAATGACCTACAACAGAAAAAGCATCATTGATGAGCCAAGAGGGGAAGCTACCTCCAGCAAAAAGTTGAAAAGCCAACGAAAGGGCAACATACTACGGGTGTAAGTGTGGAACTACAGAAAAACGTGGGATAATGTGACATGGAAGCTATAAAGTCCTAAAAGGGCAAGACAAAGGCTTTCTCTAATATACTTACACAGGCTGAACCAGAACTTCACCGACAAACTTTGAGACGTGGCTTAGTGATACCAGTTCAGTATGAATGTTATATAGCTACTCGTTACAGAATTATAGCATTACGTTTTCTTCTTCCAATTACCTTTGTATATGCAGTGGACTGCAAACAGAATACAATAGCATCTATGTCCACAGCATATGTTTTATTTTCCGTCGCTCATGGCCCTTGCTGTTGACAATAGTCTGTATTTAGTTGAGCATCATCCTGTCTAGCATGTTGTTTCGCATTATTGTTGGTTGTGCGTGACTCACAGCTATACAGCTATACAGCTAAGTAGTATATTTTATTATGTGACTTCTTTTGTTTTATAGTTTCTGATGAAGACAATCTTAGTTATTGCCGAAACCTGGTCAAATAATTTTATAATTTTCGATCGAGGGCTGCTTTTTTATCCATTGAAATCGACAGACATTCCACTTAAAACAGGTGATATGCAATCTGTATGCATTTCAAATAAGTGAAGTGATGTGCTGTGATGAAACGGAAGAAACTACACGAAAAACACACAAAAAATGCCGTACACAGCATAAAAACACACGCCAGGAACAAACCAACTTCAGCCAACAAGACGGAGAAACAGCAATAAGATGTAAAAAAGAGACAACAACTCTGAGAGCAGACCCAATATTAAGTTGAAAACACATAGGTTTAACGTGCACAAAGATTTTAAAAACTGTTTTTTAATCTATTTATCGAAAACAAACTATACAAACCTTTGTATCATTACAGACGACAGAAGATGCTTTTAAAAATAAAAAGCGAAACGCGTATGGTGTCCAATAAATCTCTTATTGCAGTCAGCACAAGACGGATTACCTCTTATAATCAGTCAAAACACTCGTTCGACTAATATTTCACTACTGGTCTTCAGTGTGGAATCCGTATCAGAAGAGATGGAGAAGATCCGAAGAAGAGCAGCACATTTCGTTACACTCCATTTAAGCCAGCGCGAATGCACCACTACATAGTCGGCCAACTCCAGTGACAGAACGTGCAAGAGAGGCTTTCTTCATCATAGTATGGACTTCTATGAAGGTACCTAATGGAAGAGTTATTTAATATATTTCCTTCTACGTGTATCTCGCGAAAGGACCAGAGGGATAAAATTTGAGAGATTACCAGCGAACCATACGGAACAGGAAACAATAATAGCCAAACGATGTACCCTCCCCCACAACCCGTGAGGTGGATTACGGTATGTAAATATGTATACTGATATGGACAACAAGCGCGAAAGCATCTCAGGGATCAGTGACAAGGAATAGAAGAGAGACATTCTGGAATGATATTTTCACTCTGCAGCGGAGTGATATGAAATTTCCTGCCTAATTAAAACATCTGCCGTTCCGGGATTCGAACCTGGGACCTTTTCCTTGCGCCCTTGCCCGTTCGGGTTAGAATCCTGGCCTGTCACACAGTTTTAATCTGCCAGGTAGTTTCCGAATATTTTGCACTACTGTCAAAGTCTCGAGAGCATACATATCTGGAAGAGATGACTAATTTTTTTCTCATGTATATCTCTCAGAAAGGCCACGCAGGCAAAATTAGGGACATTATGGCTCACACGAAAGCTCACCTGCTGCCTTTTTCCTCACAAACCCTACCTTCTTCACCGAAAAAGACGAAATCAATATTCAAAATTTCGAATTAAGAACAGCTTCAAACGATAGTAACATAGTAGATATCCTCGGAGTAGTGAAGCAGATAAATAGTTTAACAAAAATAAGTATTCATGTACATATCGTATGCCGATTAGGTTCCTATCATAGTGTGCTGATCCATACTTCCGCCATATACAAAGCCTCGCTAAACGAAGGAACCTAAAGAGTGGAAACCAGAACAAGTTAAGCCATTCAAGAGAATTACTTACCTATATCAATGTCATCGAATAGCATGAAGATTTTGGAACATATACTGAGTTGACCCATGCTTAACATATATTCACGATCGATCTTGTGAAACACACGAAGTAATGAGCGCTGTCGGCAAAGGTTCTCAGATCGATTGTATATATTTAGCTTTCCGAAACGTTTTTGACATGGTGCCTCACAAAAGGCTTTTAATCAGATTACTTGCTTATGGAATATCGTGTGAGATACACGAATAGATTGGACATCTCCTCTCAGAGAGGACACAGTTAATAGTAATTGACGGAAAGGCAAATCGAGGTAATTCTGGCCTTCCCCAGGGTAATGTTATTGACCGTCTACTTTCCTTTTGTGTACAAACGATTTTGGAAAAATGTTAGCAGTCAGGCTGTTTAAAAGTTAACGCAATCATTTATCGTCTAGTGAAGTTATCATACGATCAAAATCGACTGTAGAACGATTTAGGTAAGATATCTGTACGGTGAGAAAATTGTAAATTGGCACTAATTACTGAAAAGCAAGAAATATTAAAAGGAATCCGCTAAATTCCGTTTAATATAAGTGAACAAAATCTGCAGGTCATAAATTGAACTAACAATCTAGGAATAAGAATCACGATCGATGTAAAACGGAAGCAAAATATAGAAAATTTTCTGGGAAAGGCCTACCAGGCAGAACACTTGGGAGATGTAACGGCCATACTGCATAAACCACATTTGTCCGCCTTCTTTTTCATTGTTTCTGTATGGTATGGGTTCCTTATAAGGTGGGATTGACGGAGGACATTCGAAGCAGTACAAAGAAGGCAGCCCGTTTTGTATTGTCACGAATAGGGGAGAGTGGGTCACAGATTTGGTACTTAACCTGGAGTGAGAATCATTACAACAAAATGTTTTTTTCGATGCCTTGATATCTATTTACGAAATTGTTACAGGTTTCACCTCCAAGATGAATGAAAATATCATTGTGGGTTTAGTGATTTTATAGGTTGTTAGGACCAGATCATTAGCTTACGGCAGATAATGGAGAAGTGCTGTCAGTGGAACAGGAAGTTATATCTATGTTTTATATATCTAGATAGTGTTCCTAGTAGGAAGCTACTGCCAGTTCTACAAGATTATGAAACAGGAGGTAAACTTCTGCAATCAATTAAAGATTTTTATGTAGGCTATCAGGCAACAGTTAGATTGACTGTGAATTGAGTTCATGGTTCAGGGTAGTTTCAGGTGTAAGACAAGGCTGGAACCTGTCGCCACTGTTGTTCGTACTATTAATGGATGATATGTTAAAAATAGACTCCAAAAAATGTTCAAATGTTTGTAAATCTATCGGACCAAACTGCGTGGTCATCAGTCCGTAGCTTACAAACTACTTAAATTAAGGTAAACTAATCTAAGGACAACACACACACCCATGCCCTAGGGAGGACTCGAACCTCCGACGGCGAGCAACAACGCGCTCCGCAGCGAGGCGCCTTAGACCGCTCGGCCACTCCACCGAGGCAAAATAGACTCACAGAGTGAGATTTTAATAGGTGAAAATAAGCAGTCTCGCATATGCAGACAGTTGTGATGGCAGATTGGAGTGAAAGGTTGTAATCCAATATAGATCAGACGTGTAAGGGTTATGGTATGAAGATCAGCACCTACAAAACGAACGTAATGTCTGTGAAAGAGATTTAAACAGTTTCAGTGCCAAGTAGAAGTAACAAAGTTAGAACAGGGTTTGAAGTACTCAGGTTGTATTTTCTCACAGGATGGCAATATAGTGAAAGAACTTGAATCAGGGAGCAGCAAAGCTAATGCAGGAGTGCTCAGCTAAGATCTACTCTCTCCTGCAAGAAGTCAGTACCAAGACTAGGTTAGGAGTGCAGCGTTCTTTCTATCGACCAACTTTGTTGTATTAATAAGGTTGAGGTTACAGAAATGAAAGTGTAAATGATGATCGCAGGTTCTAATAAATGGGAACTAGCAGGAAGGTTTCCATAATGAGGAAATCAAAGAAAAACTGGAATGTACACCATACATGAAGCAGTTAGAGCGAACAGGCTGAGATGGTGGGGTCATGTTACACGCATGAGAGAAGCAAGGTTACCTAAGAGGCTCATATGTTCAGCAGTAGAGGGTAAGAGGAATCCAGGTAGATCAAAGACAATATACTTGCATTCGCTCAAGACGAGGCATCATTGTTAGCGGTGAATAGAGGATCATGAAGGAATTTTATTAGGGGGGGGGGGGGGGGGAGGCTATGCTCCAGACTGAAAGCTGAAAGAAAAATATATTGTAGACTCGCACCTTTATAGGGAGAAATAATCATCAAAACAACAAAATACATCTACATCATCATAAATACTCTGCAAGTCACACTGAAGTGCATGGCAGAGGGCTCATCGAACCGCTTTTATGATGTTCCTCTATAGTTTCATTCTCTAATAGTTCGCGGGAAGAGGAACACCTAAATCTTTCCGTTTCCGCTCTGATTTCTCTTATTTTAATTTCATGACCACGTCTTCCCATGTAGGTGGGTGCTAACAAATATGTTCCCATTCGGAAGAGAAAGTTGGTTATAGAAATTTCGCAAATAGATGTCATCACAACGAGTAACGCCTTTGTTTTAATGATTTCCACTCCAACTCGCGTATCATTCCCATGATAGTCTCTCCTCTACATCGCAAATAGTACGCGCCAGAATGGAGTAGGCAGTTTCTATAGTAGAACTGTTGCATCTTTTAAGTGTAACCAAGGTTTAACGGGCTTTTTTTAGTGGTCGAATGGATGTCTTCACACTTCTCATTATTAATGGTAAATTGCCATTTTTTGCACCATGCAGATATCTAAATCATGTTGCAGTTGCTTTTGATCTTCTGGTGACTTTTCTAACTGATAAGTGACAGAATCATCCGCGAAGAACCCAAGAGATAAATTGTCCCCTATGGGCCGGTTAGTCAATGTCTCGTAAAGTTCCAGTTAAGATTTTAACTTATCGTTAGAGAAGAATTGCGTTTGTCAATGTTTCGTTATGAGTTAACCTGAGGTTAAAGGACCTCAAACTGGCCGTTAAGTTAACGAGTAAAATTCTGCTCGTTACACGGCTAACGATCAGTTAAGTGAGAATCTGTATCAAAATGGCAGGATTCCAAAGCGCTAAAATACATCAATATATACACGTGGAAAAGACCGATTTATGGAACAAAATAACAGAATCACTACAGGTATGAAAAACTAGTGTGGAAAGCAGCTTTATTGGTAAATTTTATCGTCATATTTCTCGCCCTAGCGGTCAGTAGCGGTTAGATGAGTTTGATACATTGCAGATACGCAAAATAACCTTAAAAATATTGTTGCGATATCAAAATACAAACTTACGGGTAACGACTAGTTAACTGAGAATCGGTATGATGAAAATGGCTGGAATAAGATTTCGTTGACAATTACTACGATGTCAATATTTTGGATGATCTAGAGGACATTGCCTCTATAAGGCGTCCTAGACGTATTTATGTTCGTCCAAATCATTTTGAATGCTGGGATGATGCAGAATTTGTTACGCAATTTCGTATCGAGAAGCCACTTTGGAAATGCTGCATGAAAAACTACACGACCATCTGAAGAGAGCAACATATGAATTTTGTAAGTTATCTGTTGTAATAAAAAACAGAATACATTATCTATGTGTGCAAACTTATTAATTCAGTATTTACTTATGCTTGTTGCACCTATTGTAAGGCTTAAAAATGTGATTTCTTCCTCCGATCTACAGGAACAGTGCACTTTCGCCTACGTGCAATTTATTGCTTGCACTGCACTAACGTACTATGCACTTGGCAGTATATTATTGTACTAGGCTCTAAGCACTTTTGCTGTCCTACATGTTCCATGGACAGCACTGAATTCATTTGCCGCAATACCGCTTCCTTTTCGTTCCACGTCGTAGCGTCGGTTTTCTTTTACATTCCAATGTGTCATATTTCTCTATTAAGGACACAAGACTCTCGCACTAATTTCTTGTAAAATTTGAGCTTCTTTCACGTTTGTTTGCCATAGCACCAAATAACAACTGTCTGCTAACCTCTTCCCTGATAGTCAAATATGGGGAACAGTTGTTTATTCAGACTGTACTTTCATTTGTTTCTATTTCCAACATAGTCGAAATATATCGTACCTTCTCGTTTTCTCCAGGTTAGCAAACTAGAGGTGTATGTGGCAATGACAAACGCAGTGCACTTAACGAGCACATTTAACGAGACGTTAAAGGCATCTTCTCGTTTACTAACGACAAGATTAACGAGAGATGGACGAACCGGCCCTAAATCGTTTATAAAAATAAGGTACAGTAGGCCCTATAGCACTTCACTGGGGAACGCCACATCTCATTTCTATTCTACTCGATGACTTACTGTCAATCACAACGTAAGGTGTCTTTTCTGACAGGAAATCACGAATCCAATCGTACAATTGTGGCGATGTTCCATAAGCACGCAGAGATTAACGAAGAGATTTAGCTGTACTTTCTTCGGACATGCTGTTCGGGAATTGAATGGTAAATGAATAGTATTAAAGTGGTTCGACGAACCCTCGGTACAAGGTCTCAATATAGGAAACCAGAGTTACAAATAAAATACCTTTACTGTCCTTGAAAGTAATCGCCATTGGCTAAAATATACTTCTGACATCGGTTGTACAATCGTTGGAAACTGTCAGCAAACGCTTCTTGTGGAATCGCTTGAAGCATTAAGGTCAAGCGTTCTTGGATCTCCGCAACCACTCAAACACTTACTTTTTAATCACTGTTTCAACACCACACACATGCACCAACATTTGAAGGGTCTCCGTGGCCGTTTTCCCTAATCTGAAACAAAACTTGATGTTAACGCGTTGTTCCAGCTCCGTGTTGCAATGACACGAGTTCTCACACTGATCCTGATATCTGGGTAGTTCTGCACGATAGGGGCGCTTGTTGACATGTCATTGAATGTTTATGCGTGGGTACCTCCTCATCAGCTAATTTGGCTTTGCACACAGTTATTGCGAACGGCTGAAAGCAAGGAGAAACTACAGCCGTTACTTTTCCCGAGAACATGCAGCTCTACAGTACGAATATATGAGGACGAGCCTTTAGTTGTAGAACTGTTTTCGAGTGGCACTGCGGCTCTCGCCTCAGGTGTATTGTGTAATGGTTGGCCACGGTGGCCGAGGGGACTGAGGCGCTCCAGTCACGGTCTGCACGGCCACTAAGTTCGGGGGTTCGAATCCCCCCTCGGGCATGGATATTTGTGTCGTCCTTAGAATTAGTTAGTTCATAAGTAGTTTGTAAGTTTAGGGACTGATGACCCCGTAGTTAAGTCCCATAAGCTATACAAACAATTTTTATTGTGTAATGCGACCTAATATATATATATATATATATATATATATAATTTGTTACCATTATAAAGGATGTGGTTAGGCAGGAGCCTAAGAGGACAGTTTAAATTATAGCGAGTTAACAAGCAGCGATGACACGTACAGTCTAGCTTGTCAAAAAGTACATCGCCGTTTACTGCAAATATCTGATATTGGGCCTTATTATACGATACCCCTGAGCAGGGCAGGTGCCACATGTGCAACTGCACAGGGCGGCATAATCTTGAGGGCGGCAAAATTCTACCATCGAAAAAAGTTTTAATATTATTTTAATGTTAATTGAACCATTATTATTCAGAATTTCTATTAAAGCAATCAATTTTAAAATTCAAGTTGTTGTGTTGATAGCAGTAGCGAATCAAGAGAGGGTTCTTTATGTTTTATTTAATTTTTTTTAGAAATCAAGAAATCTGTTTGAATCTCAGATAGATACCACGTGGAAAGGGGGGGGGGCTAAAATAAATTACTGCACATGGGAGTCGCATACTCTAAATACGGCCCTGCCCCTGAGGCGAGATCCGCGGTACCAGTTGAAAACGGTTCGACGGATAAAGGCACGTATATATGAGGTACTGAACAGAATTGGGGAGAAAAGGAATTTCTGGCATACTTTGACTGAAAGAAGGGATCGATTGGTAGGACACATTCTTAGACATCGAGTAATCGTAAATTTAGCATTGGAGGGAAGTGTGGAGGGTAAAAATCGCAGAGGGAGACCAATAGATGAATACAGTAAGCAGATTCAAATGGGTGTAGGGTGCAGGTCTTAGGAGATTAAGACGCTTGCTCATGACAGAGTAGGGTGGAGAGCTGCATCAAACCAGTCTCCGGACTGAAGACCATCGGAGTAGTGAAGCATCTAAAATCACTTAACAAGAACAAGTCTTCTGGTCCGGATGGTATACCCATTAGAGTTCTATCTGATTGTGCTGTAGTGATAGCTCCTTACTTAACAGCCATATACAACCGCTCTGTACCAAAAGATTGGAAAGTTGCACAGGTCCCACCTATATTCAAGAAAGGCAGGAGGAGTAACCAATTAAACTACAGGCCTATTTCATTGACTTAAATTTGCAGCAGGGTTTTGGAACATATCCTGTATTCAAATATTATGCATTATCTCGAACACAATGATCTATTGGCCCAAGGTCAACATGGATTTAGGAAATATCGTTCATGCGAAACACAACTAGCTCTTTACTCACACGAAGTGATGTGTGCTATCGACAAGGGTTCGCAAATTGATTCCGTATTCCTTGTTATTCAGAAGGCTTTTGACACTGTACCTCACAAACGGCTTTTAATCAAATTGCGTGGTTATGGTACATCGCCCCAAACTTGCGGCTGGGTAGGGGATTTCCTGTCAGAGAGGACACAGTTCGTAGTAATCGATGGTAAGGCGTCGACTAAAACAGAGGTGATATCGGGCGTTCCACGGGGTAGTGTTATTGGTCCTCTGCTGTTCCTTATTTACATAAACGATTTAGAGGAAAATCTAAGTAGCTCTCTTAGGTTCTTTGCAGATGACGCAGTCATTTACCGACTAGTAAAATCATCTGATTATGAAAACCAACTGCAGAACGAGTTGAATAAGATATCAGTATGGTGTAAAAATTGGCAGTTGACTCTAAATAATGAGAAGTGTGAAGTCGTCCACATGAGTACGAAAGGAAATCCGTTAAACTTTGTTTACATGATAAATCAATCAAATGTGAAGGCCGTAAACTCCACAAAATACCTAGGAATTACAATTACTTCTGACTTAAATTGGAAAGAACACGTAGATAATGTCGTGGGAAAGGCGAACCAGAGACTACGTTTTAATGGCAGAACCCTTAAAAGATGCAACAGAACTACTAAAGAAACTACATACATTACGCTTGTCCGTCCTTTTATGGAGTATTGCTGCCCAGTGTGGGATCCTTATCAGGAGGGTTTGACGGAGGACACCGAAAGAGTCCAAAGAAGGGCAGCTCGTTTCGTATTGTCACGATATAGGGGAGACAGCGTTACGTTAATGATACAGGATCTGGGATTGGAATCATTACAACAACGGAGCTTATTGCTGCGGCATGGGCTACTTACGAAACTACAATCGCCAACATTCTCCTCCGAATGCGAAAATATATTGTTGACACCCACTAACATGGGAAGAAATGATCATCAGAATGTTGTTGTTATGGTCTTCAGTCCGGAGACTGGTTTGATGCAGCTCTCCACCCTACTCTATCCTGAGCAAACCTTTTCATCTCCTCATAAGAACGACAACCCACATCCACTTGAATCTCCTTACTATACGCGTCTCTTGGTCTCCCTCTGCGATTTTTACCCCACACACTTCCCTCCAATGCTAAATTTACGATTCCTCGATGTCTAAGAATGTGTCCTACCAAGCGATCCCTTCTTTTAGTCAGGGTATGCCAAAAATTCCTTTTCTCACCAATTCTGTTCAGTACCTCTTCATTAGTTATGTGATCTACCCACCTAATCTTCGGCATTCTTCTGTAGCACCACATTTCAAAAGCCTCTATTCTCTTCCTGTCCGGACTGCTTATCCCCCCGTACAAGGCAACACTCCACACAAATGCCTTCAGAAAAGACTTCCTTACACTTAAATTAATATTCGATGTTAGCAAATTTCTGTTTTTCAAAAATGCTTTTCTTCCCATTGCCATTCTGCATTTTATATCCTCTGTACTGCGACCATTGCATGTTATTTTACTACCCAAGTAACAAAACTCATCTACCACCTTCATTGTTTCGTTACCTAATCTAATCCTTTCAGCATCACCTGATTTTCTAAGACCGCGCCGGCCGCGGTGGCCGAGGAGACTGAGGCGCTTCAGTCACGGTCTGCACGGCCACTACGGTCGGGGGTTAGAATCCCCCCTCGGGCATGGATTTTTGTGCCGTCCTAGTTCGTAAGTAGTTCATAAGTAGTTTGTAAGTTTAGGGACTGATGACCCCGTAGTTAAGTCTCATAAGCTAGACAAACATTTTCTAAGACCGCATTCCATTATTTTTGTTTTGCTCTTGTTAATGTTCATTTTATACGCTCTCTTCAACACACTGTCAATTCCATTCAACTGCTCTTCCAGGTCCTTTGCTGTCTCTGACAGAATTACAATGTCATCAGCAAAACGCAAAGTTTTAATTTCTTCCCCCTGAATTTTAATCCCTATTCCAAATTTTTCCTTGATTTCCTTCACCGCCTGCTACGGGAAATCAGAGCCCGAACGGAGAGATGCAGGAGGTGTTCATTCTTCCTGCGCGCTATTCGAGAATGGAATGGGAGTACGTTGTTCTCGACGGCGAGTGTTCATCAGAGACGAGTGTATCGTTAGGCGTGCCCCAGGGGAGTGTGATAGGACCGCTATTATTTTCTATCTATATAAATGATCTGATGGACAGAGTAAGTTGTAATTTGCGGCTGTTTGCTGATGATGCTGTGGTGTACGGGAGGGTGTCGTCTGTAACTGACTGTAATAGCATACAGGTTGACTTAGACAAAATTTCTAGTTGGTGCGAAGAATGGCAGCTAGCTCTCAATGTAGAAAAATGTAAGGTGGTGCGCAAGAGTAGAAAAAACAATCCTATAATGTTCGAATACAGCATTAGTAGTGAGCTTCTTGATGCTGTCGCGTCGTTCAAATATCTAGGCGTAACATTACAGAGCAATATGAAATGGAACGAGCATGTAAGGACAGTTGTGTGTAAGGCAGACAGCCGACTTCGGTTTATTGGGAGAATTTTGGGAAGATGTACTTCACCTGTAAAGGAGACCGCGTATAAAACGCTTGTACGACCACGTCTTGAGTACTGCTCAAGTGTTTGGGACCCGCAGCAGATCAGTTTAAAGGAAGACATAGAGGCGGTTCAGAGACGAGCAGCTGGATTTGTTACCGGTAGGTTTGACCAATGCGCGAGTGTCACGGAAATGCTCCGGCAACTCAATTGGGAATCGGTGGAAGAAAGACGACGTTCTTTTCGTGAATTTCTGTTAAGTAAATTTAGAGGGCCGGAATTTGAAGCTGAGTATAGTACGATCTTGCTGCCGCCTACTTACATTTCGCGTAAAGATCACAAAGACAAGATAAGAGAAATTGAGGCTCGTACGGAGGCATATAGGCATTCTTTTTTTCCTCGTTCAATTTGGGAGTGGAATAGGAAAGGAAATGCCTAGTAGTGGTACAGTGTACCCTCCGCCACGCACCTTACGGTGAATTGCGGAGTATGTGTGTAGATGTAGATGTAGTATAACGGTGGTTCGATTAACCCTCTGCCAGGCAGTTAAATGTGATTTGCGGAATGTCCCTTGTAGATGTAGATGTAGACCACAACAACAACAACTTCGTCCTTGCCAGCGCGGATTGTAAAATATAAGACCACTTTTCAGGCGTACCTTCTAGAAATGATCAGTGGCGTTAGTAGACTGTAGGCTCGGAGATGCACTTCTTTCATTTCACTTGCCAGCGGAAGGAGCAGCAGTAAAGGAAGGAAGCGCGCCGACAGATCCTTAATCACGGGACCAAGTTTGCCCGGCGAGTATTTTTGGAGGCGCCGCTGACGCCGGCCGGCCCGCAGAGGGAAGATAATCATCAAATTGTAATCAGACGCGGCGCATCTGCCGCCACTAATGCCCGCCGTGAGACGGACGGCGCGGCGTGGCGCCAGGCAGCGCATCGGAGGCCCGCGACGCGACGCGCAAGTTTGCCGGCGCCAGTAATGAGGACGTCGATTCAAAAGCAAACTCACATTATTACAACTCGGCTGGCGGCGCGAGGAGGGGAGCCGCGGGGAGAAAGTTGCCGCCGCCCGGAGATGGGTTTCAATAGTAATTTTAAAACAAGTCCCCGATATGCTTCTGTTTGCCACCAGGGGGGTGGGAGTCTGGGGGACCGCCGGCTCGGAAGGAGGCATCGCTTTGTTCTCCGGATGACGAGTCGCGTCGGCGCGAGCGAGGACGCCCGACTGCTTCCCGGCATTGGGCTGTCGGTTTCCGTGTGCCTACAGCAGCCCTGCAGCTTCTGCAGCCGAAAAATTAGAAGCTAAAGTTCAGTCAGAACAGCTGGAGGTTTCATGATTACCGTCAGAAGGGGAGAAGTCGATCGCAAAATTCAGTTTTTCTGCTTTTTTCGAGGGAACCTCTAGAAGAATTCGATTCAAAAATATTATGTGTAATCCTTAGCATTTCGACATTATATCTAATGTTGTATATAGAAATAGCGTTTTGTGAAACTTCCTGGCAGATTAAAATTGTGTGCCGGAACCGGGACTCGAACCTGGGACCTTTGCCTTTCGCGGGCAAGCGCACTACCGACTGTGCTATCCCGACGCGACTCTCGATACCGCCTCAGAACTTTACTTCCGCCATTACCTCGCCTCCTACTTTCCAAACTTCACAGAAGCTCTCCTGCGAACCATGCAAGACTAGCACTCCTGGAAGAAAGGATATGGTGGAGACATGGCTTAGCCACAGCCTAAGGGATGTTCCCAGAATGAAAGTTCACTCTGCAGCGGAGTGTGCGCCGATATGAAATGAAAGTTTGGAAAGTAGGAGGCGAGGTACTGGCGGAAGTAAAGTTGTGAGGCGGCATAGTCAGTCGTGTCGGGATAGCACAGTCGGTAGTGCGCTTGCCCGCGAAAGGCAAAGGTTCCAGGTTCGAGTCCCGGTTCCGACACACAATTTTAATCTGCCAGGAAGTTTCACAAAACGCTATTTCTATATACAACATTAGATATAATGTCGAAATGCTAAGGATTACACATAATATTTTTGAATCGAATTCTTCTGCCAGGAAGTTTCATATCAGCGCACACTCCGCTGCAGAGTGAACTTTCATTCAGCCTTTTGTGCTTTTTGAGTACTTTTAAAAATTGATCGGCTTCACCCCACCTAGTGGGGTGAAGTCGATCACTTTTTTTTTTTTTTTTTTTTTTTTTTTTTTTTTTTTTTTTTTTGACCTATAACGGTTTCACCAAGGCAATGGGGTGAAACCGATTGTCTTTTACATTGAAATATCTCCCAAGGTACGGCAGGCTATGTTTATATGAAGTTTTAAAATAATGGAGGGTCTTTCTCAGGGACCAAACATCTAACAAAATTAACAAATAGACTATTTTATGGTTAGAACATTGTATTTTCCTTTAAAAAATAACCACTGTACATAAACTTATCTTGCATCGTAAAGAATTTTCACCCAGTTTTTGAAATTTCAAAGCCGGCCGCGGTGGCCGAGGGGACTCAGGCGCTGCAGTCACGGTCTACACGGCCACTACGGTCGGGGGTTCGAATCCCCCCTCGGGCATGGATATTTGTGCCATCCTTAGTCTTAGCTAGTTCATAAGTAGTTTGTAAACTTAGGGACTGATGACCCCGTAGTTAAGTCCCATAAGTTCTACAAACATTTGAACATTTTTGAAATTTCAAAATCTGGGAAACTGTAGCGTCCACGACCGATGTCATTAGGCTTCATTTTTGTTACAGTTTGTGTGAAGGGAGTCTTTTGTACATCAGGAATATCCAGAACAACATTTCTCACGTCTTGTCGTTTCAAAGGAAAAAACCCGTCCGCCTCCGTAGTCTAGTGGACAGCGTGATGAGTTAGCACGCAGGGGGCCCGGGTTCGATTCCCGGTCGGGTTGGAAATTTTCTCCACCCGGGGCTGGGTGTTATGTTGTCCTCATCATCATTTCATCACCATTGACACGCAAGTCGCCGAAGTGGCGTCAGATAAAAAGACTTGCACCAGGCAGGCTGAACACGACCCCAGTTGGGGTCTAACGGTCATTAATGCCATACGATCATCATCATCAAAGGAAAAACCCAACTCTGCACACTTGATCAATCCATGAACTAAACATTCTTAGTGTACTGAACAAAGAATAGGCTGCCCACCATAATGTATATCTATGTTTGCCCTTCACCTACTCATTTTAACGTTATATAGGACACACCGTAACACTCATATGCTTTACGAATACTCAACTTCCCTTTCTTTACTTCCTGAACGGCTTTTACCTTCTCTTCCCGCCTTCTTCACGTATGTTCGCGGCATGATCGACTTCAACCTACAAAATACGACAATTCCATTTTAGATCACTACAACAAACTTCTGCTTTTGCAAATACATAAATCACATGGCAATGAGTACGCTTACCGACTAACAGTCCAAAAACAGCAGAATTATATGACTATAAGGTCGTATTGTAACAGGTTTAGTCTTGCTTCATTCACAGGCCACCAAAATGCATTTGACAATGACGCTGAACGGATACTCAGAGAGAAAAATTCTACAGGCAAACACTACTCTGCAACTCACTGGCTTCCAACAAGTATGTATAGCGTGAAGTTCGTGGATGTACCGGCAGGCGGAAGTAGTGTAAATTATAATGCTGTATTGTCGGTCGACTTCCCCCCACCTGATCGGCTTCACCCCTTCTGACGGTACCTTGTATTTCTGTCGGAGACACTAAAACACATTGAAGATAACTTTTATATGCTGCACATTGTTTTCAAATATTGTTTGTCTAATGTAAAGCAATGCGTCTGTGTGTGAGAGTGTATGTATTTTTATTGCATATAAATCTCCAGTTTTGTTTAAACCTTGATAAAAATTTTCATATACGGCTTCCATACAACAGGAAGGTCACTGTTGACATAAAATTTGGTGCAGTCTTTGGCACAGAGATCTTTACCAGCTCTATCTTTGGCACGGAAAGGGGCGAATTATGCTGCCACAAAAGCATTTGGTTACTTACCAAACAACATCAAAAGCCTGACAGATAGCCAACAAGCATTAAAAAATAAATTAAAAGAATTTCTGCATGGCAACTCCTTCTACACTAAAGATGAATTTTTAGATATGAATTAGTAATTTTGAAAAAAAAATAATAATTGTGTCATGTAATAGATATAAATTACTAAATTTGGAAAAAAGTAATAAAAAAATAAAAATAAAATGTGTCATGTAATATTTAGTACAAGTAATAATTTGTGAAGACACCTTTAATTAACCTGACACGTTCCACATCATTACGAAATGTCGTCTTCATGATCTAAGGAACAAGTACTAATCTAATCTAATCTAACTACAGACCGACAAAAACACATGTTTTTACTACGACATTCATGTAAGTTGGTACACTTTCGAAATAAGAGGAAAGATACTGTCTACATTAAATTTAGTACGATGTATGGTGAAGGATACTTTACATTAATATATGCCGATTTTGATGACCTTTTGAACATCTGACCTTTCAAACAATCGGAACGTAATTGTCTACAGAAGATGTGATACGTTGAATGGCGGAGAGTACTTTACAACAAACTTCAATACCCTTTCAAGATTACAACGAAAGTTGGCAGATATATGAAAGTTTCAATAGACGAAGGACGAGCTGGACTAAGAGAGGAGAAGGGCCGAGAGGAGAGGGAGGAGAATGACAGGGAGAGGAGTAGACAACGAAGGACGAGCTGGACTAAGAGAGGAGAAGGGCCGAGAGGAGAGGGAGGAGAATGACAGGGAGAGGTGTAGACTGACAAAGAGTACGATAAGGAGATGATGGACAACTCAAAGAAGCGAATGACGAGAAATGAGGGAGGACATGTCACGGATTGTTCAGCTACTCCCGTCGAAGGTTCGTCCTCCCTATGTTCCTCTGAACGCAGTTCAGTAGTCAGAACTATGAAAAACGGTGTTTGTTTTCTGGGTTATAATTTTACAGAATGCATTTCTATATTGCCGCGAGTCTTCCGACAGCACGCGTGGTCTAGTGGACGCCGGGCTCCGTGGCTCAGCGCGCCCGGTCAGAGGTCTGAACACCGTCTGTAAAAAATAAATAAATGAATAAAAATAAAAAATAAACTTGAGCCAAGAAAACATCGACCAAGAACCCACAAACATGATCAGCGACCGCAACCTACAAAACTACCCATAGAGAGAGAGAGAGAGAGAGGAAAATAAAAGTGGTTAGCATCGCAAAAAAATGTTCAAATGTTTGTAGTCTATGGGACTTAACTACGAGGTCATCAGTCCCTAAACTTACAAACTACTTATGAACTACTTACAACTAAGGACGGCACAAATATCCATGCCCGAGGGGGGGATTCGAACCCCGACCGTAGTGGCCGTGCAGACCGTGACTGGAGCGCCTCAGTCTCCTCGGCCACCGCGGCCGGCTTAGCATCGCAGATCACTGTGCTTGGAGTCCCTAGTTCAAATACCGGCATGGGCAGAAGAAAATTTATTACTTTGTATTTACTTTTTCCAGAATGTTCAACATTTTCTTATGTTTGATGTACTTGTAAGTTAAAGAAAATTCTTTCTATGTATAAATAGTGGAGCACTCCAAGCAGGAGTCAGTCTCTACTGAGTGTACGCTTGTGTTAGCAATAAACGAGTTCTAAGTGTAAAGTGTTGTGATCTATTAACGACCAGCCTTAGAATTCCGGACCACCTGCCGTTTGCAACGTGACAATATTTTTGGAAATTCAACCTGTAAGCTGAGAAAATGAGGAATGAAATTATTTTGAAAGTATGTCGGTATTAAGGCAATTTTGAAGTTAGAACTCGGAAAATCTGATACTTTTTTATGGTTTAAAATGTGCGTATTTTTGGCATTTATCGAAGTTCAACCACTATGTGCCTACAGTAATACAGTAACAAAGTTCGAAACAAATAATTCATTATGAATGAATTTTTAAAGCTAAATTATGAAAAATTACATAAAAACAGTACGTTTAGACAATACAGTCTACCCAAGAGAAGCCACGGACGTTAACTGAATACATTATAAGCAAAGTAGTGATATATGTGCGAAATTTTGCAAAATATGTGGTGAAGACAGTCAGTACTGAAGAAGCAATCAATTAAAACATCATCCAGACACACACGCAACGTCTCAGAGTAGGGTATAATTTCACAGCACTATTCTTTCCTCCCACAACCAGCCACTTCCATTCACTGGGACCAAACCTAGCGTACAATTTGAGACTCAAGGCTACTCCCGTGCAAAAACGCATTGGCCTGGAGTGAATCATTTTGGCTACAAATTGAAATATACGTAAACATGTATATTTTTATATACAAGATATGTATATCCCAGAAACCTTATCGACTCGCCAATAATATATATTGTGAATATCAGTGGACTAACACTGCAACACTTTAATCGGTAATTATGACAACTATGCGCTTTTTTTTTTCAGGTTAACTTCGGAATAACTACAGCGGAAATTCCGTAAATAAGAACAGAATCTTATATATTAAAAGAATCTATGAATACTGAAGTCAGTCGACCAGACTAAGCTACCCGGCCGATTTCTTTAATTTTTGTTTTTAACGAAAGGTATTCATCCACAGATTCGTCATCAAGTATCAGAACCACCTTCCTTTTTCTATAAAACGCGATTTCCTTCTGTATATTTCTTATGGGGATGTCTTTGCTGTAAAATAAAGTCAGTCGGTCAGCCCGTTCTATCAGACCGATTTCCTTCATTTTTGCTTTAAACGAAAGGTATTCATTCACAGATTTGTCATCAAGTATCAGAATTAACTTACGTCTCTCCATCCTTTATTTTTATTCAAACGCGGTATCCTTCTGTCCTTGCATTGAATATTTTAATCGGTTTTTTTCGGCATCTTCGATTCTAATTAAGGTATGCAGTTTAACAACACTCAGCTGATCAAGCTCTTTCATTTGCGCTTTTAAACACTTGCATTGATTGATCGTGAAAAAAGCTTTACTTCTATTTGTTCCCAACTTTTTTTCATTCCACTAATGATGCAAAGTATTCGCTCGGGTCCTCTAGTGAGATTTTAAGTGAAAACAGGCCTAATACTAAATATACATGTTTGAAGGTTTTGATAAACGAAATTTATTTTCACACTCTTTTTTTCAATCACTGATAGACACTTACCACTGTATGCACGGCCATTTGGCTAGCGTTTCTGCAGGGATACTATTTCTTATGCGCCCAGAATGTATTCCCTGTGACACGATAAGATCGGCCACCAGATGGAATGAATTTGCTTCCCCTGTGACATGTGACAGACAGACCACTTTAGTCGCAGACCTGGCCGGCACAGCCTGCGGCCTTTCTGGCTTATTCAGGAGGACGGAATTCGTTTTCTGGGCTGCGGCCGCAAAATGTGCTTCTGGCCGCTCAGGATTAAACCACTCCGTGAAATTTCGAGGTACACAATGTGTCCTTAACGTCATGGTGCAGCTTTAGTCAGTCACAGAATGGCAACGAAGCGAGACGGAAATGTAGAACATTTGCCAAATGAAAGAGAGAATCTTCAGAGATACGTTATATTATTTTCATTGTTATGCGCTCGCAGATATTGTCGCAAGAATGAAATTAAGCGAATTATGTACCTTCAGCGGGTCCGTAAAGTCATGGTGCATTTTAACCGATCAGAGAAGAGCAAGGAAATAAGATAGAAATGTGAAATCATCACCAAATGAAAGAAAAAGTCCATGGTTATATGCCGGTTTAGTGCAGTTCGCTGTGTCTTCCATTTGTCGCTCTACATTCGTCACTAATGACCACGTTGTCATCTGGAGGTTTAACCCCAATCTTCCTTCCTATCTTTGTCGTTCTACACACATCTATAAGAGATTCTAATTCATTCCAAACACTTTGTAGGGCATCACGTGTAACGGCGGGATTATCGTCTCTGATTCCTCTAAAAATCCAATGTCGTTGATAAGAACACTATGCACACGTTGCTTCACGCAAATCTACAAGAAAACGTATAGGGGCGTCAAGTCCGGGGGTAGTGGGTCAAATGTTTGTAAATCTATCGATCTCAATTTTTTGGTCATCAGTCCGTAGCTTACAAACTACTCAAACTGAGGTAAACTAACCTAAGGACAAAACACTCATGCGCGAGTGAGGACTCGAACCCCCGACGAACGTCCGCACGCACCGCAGCACGGTGCCCCAGTGCGCATGGCTAATCCGCCGCGACGGAGGGCTGTGCTGTTCATACCATAACATCCCCCTTCATAGCTGGTCTAGTATAGAGGAACACCGTATTGTTTGAAGATGACACCTACATCTTCATCTCGAATTGCGATACTGCATACTGTTGAAACGTGTTGAGGTAGTTGTTTGACGTCACAGATTGCTCCGCAAATTAAGGGCCTCTAATTTTATCATGCATCAAGGCACATGGACGTTAACCTTAGTGGAGTCACGCTGGTAATTATAGTAGGGAAGAGGCCAGATTCTTACATTATAGCGATTAACTTGACCACACATATGGAATATTGCCACATCAATAAACACTATTCTCTTTAGAAATCGTTTACCATCGTCAATCTCATGAAGCATCTGTGAAGCGAATTCAAATCGTCTGAAGCTATCAGATGGGTCGCTAAATAAATGAAGTATGAACCCCTAAAATGAAGACGTTTCTTTAAAACTTTTTAGAATGCATTCTTTATGTGTAGTTCTCTTGGGTCTCCTTAGGTAGGCGTCCCGTATATGTACTACAGTTTCGTCACTAGCCTACGGCCGACCAGATACGTTTTGTGCTAACAAACTGCCAATTTCCCTCAACTGCTGATCCCACCGGCTAATTTTATCTCAATGAGGCGGCACCTCATCGTGCACACGACGATATTCACGAGGAACACGTGTCATTGCTTGCCATGCCTATGAACGAGGTCTGACCGCTGCACTGCGAGAATGCACGGCCACTGTGCGCGCGCAGTTAGTATCCTCTTGCACACGAAAACTGAAACCAAAAATTACCAAAGAAGCCAGGCTGTAACTATGGAGGGCTGAAACATCCCACATCAAGTTGGAAAAGATATTCAGAATCTCTTCCTCCTGGTCGCAATGAGCATTGGCTAAAGTGGCAGTCCTGGAGTGCGCAGATAACGGGTCAACCGGGCAAGATGGGACACATTGATGAAAACAGTACCCAGTGTGTCTGTGGAGAAGTACAGGCCGTTTAGCACGTGCTTCGACCGTGTCCAGCCACCTGCAGAGAAGATAACCTTCACCAGGCAACATGTGGCCGAAGTTGTGGGCAAATATCATTTAAACTATGATGATCAGTCAATAGTTGTATAAACTGTGTTTAGTTTAATTAAGATTGTATAAACTATGATTTATGAACGTTCTGACAAAAATAAATAAAAGTTGATGTTTGAGTTTGTAATCACGTTAAACTTTATTGTAGTTACCCATCGTACGACATTACAAAGAAAAGTAAGGACACAATACCAATAAATCGCTGAATTATCTGCCAAAATAGCAATCGCATAACGCCAAGGGAATAAATTAATTTGATAAATGGAAAGCTTCATAAGAAACTACAAAAATGACAGTTCTTAGATTTCAGATAATCTAACAAGTATACAGAATTGACAAGAGTTGAGAATTGATATTGCAAGGAGAAGACCAACTGATTTTACCTTACGATGGTAGGCACACCGAAACAATCCTGTCCACTTAAATAATTTATTTAAAAGGAGCATCCTTGGTATAAATAATCTTTTAACAATGACTCTAAATGGCATATACGACTTAACGGGCCCAGAAGAATACAATTGAATGGTGCAGAGAAGTACTATCGAATGAAAACAAAATGACAGCTCATAGTAATCACGCAAGAAAATGAAATCAATTTGCATTAGACAGCATGCTTTTATGCGTCCTCTCTTCGCAAAACGCTATGCATGCCAATTATTAGGCAGCAAAATAGTTGTGTTCTTTTCATTTGGTTGCCAGTGAGTGAAATTTTGTTTTTCATATTTCAATATTTTCGACCGTGAAGAACCTCTCCCTGAGCACTCGACTTCAAGTGATAGTCACGAAGCTCCAACTGAATTGCAAGAGCTGCAATTCGAAAAACTACTGCAACAATGTTAAACGAGTTTGGTATGTTTTATAGTTTTTATTTTAAAGATAACTGAAATGGTATTGAAATAAAAAAAGAAATAGTTATAAGTGACGGGAATTTCTTATATAGTATTTAAGGAAAAATCAGTTGCAAAAGAATGGAACTTACTATCTTTATCATAAAGCATACAAAACTGAATTAGCAGTTTAAGGATATGACTGCAAATAATAAGAAAATTTTGCTAAATCAGTTTCAGATCCACGTACATCGCTAAATACGGACTCAACATTTCTAAGAAAGCGTACAAGACTGCAACAAATTCATGAAACTGTTCGCCTAATGTCTCCTTAAACATTCATTTAATTTATAATTGATTCAGTATTCGAAAAGCGTGATATTTTAAGTGTTATCAGTAATCGTCGTGTCTATTTTTTCAACTATTAAAAACCTCTTATCTCCAAAACTACTTCACGAATTTGCATGGGGTTTTCACAGATAACTTGACCGTAACTCTAGACAACATATAGACTTCGTTTTATAAAACTCGGATCACGGAAAAAAAAGGATATCGTAATTTGAAATATTTTATCAACTACCGGCATGTCTGTCTGTCTCTTTGAACACGTCTATCTACTAAACTACTTGACGAATGTTCATGCGGTTTTCACACGTAACTTGAGCATATCGTGCGGTTACATAAAGGCTTCAATAATTAAAATCGGATCAGAGAAAATAAAGATATCATAATTTAATCATTGGCTTAAAAGCCATCGTGTATGTCTATTTGTTGAAGGTAATCTCCAATCTCCTACACGACTGTGTTTCCACAGGTAAATTGAGAATAGTTTGGAGATTAACTTAGGCTTAGTTTCATTAAAATCGAATCAAAGGAAGGAAAGATATCGTAAATTGAATTTTTTTTGTGTATGCTATGCTTATAAGTATGGTGTGAAACAGCAAATCTACGAGAGTACTACACGAACTTTAATGGGGTTTCATAGGTCAACTGAGAGTACCTTGGGGCAAGATATAAGCTTCATTTCATCAAAATTGGATCATGGGAAGAAAAGATATCGTTAATTGGTAGTTTCTGGTGTATGATTTGCTTGAATTGCAGCGTAGTGTAGCAAAGATCCGATAGAGGCGCTGTTAGTGACATAGTATACCAAATAACTAATAGATGGCGATGCTGCGTTGTTTATTCTTATAACTAAAGTGTAATACACCAAAACAAGGGCTATGATTTCTCTTACGGCAGCGGTGTAGTTTACTGATGTTGGTAACGGCCATTGAATCCTTTTTGAAAAATCAGTCACGTACAAGGAGGGGATTAATTCTTAGTTTTGTAAATGAAATAAATAATTAATGTTGTTCCGATCAGTAGAGTCTACGGTCAGAGTCTATATACTTATTGGTTATGAATTGCAGATTAAAACTTAAGAGACTGCAGAAAGGTAGAAAGGTTACGAGATGGAACCTGGACAAACTGATGGAACCAGAGGTGGTTGCGAGTTTCAGAGGGAGCATTAGGCAAGGTTTGGCTGAAACGGAGGAAAGTAATAAAGTAGAAGAAGAATGGGTAGCTCTGAGAGATAGGGTAGTGAAGGCTGCAGAGGACCATATAGGCAGGAGGACAAGGCCTAATAGAAATCCCTGGATAACACAGGATATACTGAAATTAATTGATGAGAGGAGAAAATATAAAAATTCAGCAATTGAAACATGAAAAAGGGAGTACAAACGTCTGAAAAATGAGATTGACAGGAAGTGCAGACTGGTTAAGCAGGAGTGGCTAGAGGACAAATGTAGAACTGTAGAAGAATACATAACTAGAGGAAAGATAGAAACCGCCTTCAGGAAAATAAAAGAGTTATTTGGAGACAAGAAAAGCAGCTGTATTAATATCAAGAACTCAGACGGAAAACCAGTACTAAGCAAAAAGGGGAAAGCTGAACTTGGAAGGAATATATAGAGGGCTTATACAAAGGAAATAAACTTGAAGGCAGTATTCTAGAAATGGAAGACGAAGTGGAGTAAGATGAGATAGGAGATATGATACTGCGAGAAGAATTTGACAGAGCGCTGAAGGACTTGTGTCAAAACAAGGCCCCTGGAGTAGATGATATTCCGTATGAACTGCTGATGTCGTTAGGAGAGCCAGTCGTGAAAAAATTGTATCACTTGGTATGCAAGATGTATGAGACAGGGGAAATACCCTCAGACTTCAAGAAGAATATCGTAATTCCAATTCCAAAGAAAGCAAGTGCAAACAAGAGTGAAAATTAAAGAACTATCAGTTTAATAAATCATGGTTGAAAAATACTAACACGAATTATTTACAGGCGAATGGAAAAACTCGTGGAATTCGATCTCAGGGAAGATCAGTTCGTTTTAGAAGAAATATAGGAACACGGGAGGCAATAATTACTTTACGACTTATCTTAGAAGATAGGCTAAGGAAAGGGAAACCTACGTTTTTAGTGTTTGTCGATTTGGAGAAAGCTTTTGACAATGGTGACTGGAATACACTCTTCCAAATTCTGAAGGTATCAGGGGTAAAATATAGGGAGTGAAGAGTTATATTCAACCTAAACAAAAACCAGACAGCGGTTATTAGAGTTGAAGGGCAAGAAAGGGACGCAGAGGTTGGGAAGGGAGTCAGACAGGGTTGTAGTCTTTCCCCAATGTTGTTCAATCTGTACACTGAGCAGGCAGTGAAGGAATGGAAGGAGAACTTTGGAGAAGGCATTAAAGTAGAGGGAGAAGAAATAAAAACATTGCGGTTTGCCGATGACATAGTAATTCTGTCAGACACCGCAAAGGATCTGGAAGAGCAATTGAATGGAATGGACAGTGTCTTGAAAGGAAGGTATAAGATGAATATTAATAAGAGTAAAACGAAGGTAATGGAATGCAATGTCAGAAAATCAGGTGATGCTGAAGGAATTAGATTAGGTAATGAGACAATAAAAGTAGTAGATGGATTTTGCTATTTGGATAGCAAGATAAGTTCTGATGGCCGAAGTAAAGAAGATAGAAAATCCAGAATGGCCATGGGAAGAAAAGCATTTCTAAAGTCTGAGGGTTTATAGTTCACAGTTTGCTGTTCACTTTGGAGATTGGTCTCTCCGCTCCCACATCTAAATACGCAAGTTCACCTCTGACTGCAACATTGTCTGTCTTCGTTTTCCGGAAAATTATCCCTTACATGTAGATATTTTGCAATGGAGCTGAGATGCTGTCTTCATACGCTGTCTAGCTTCTTGATTCCAGCCTTGAAGAACCTAGTCTCTTCCAATTAGTTTTACTGTTCCATACTTCTCAAAAACTGTACGATATTCTTCTTTATTAATGATGGTATCTTTTTTCTTAAATCTCTTTCTATTAGGCCGAACATTCTATCTGAAGGTAAGAAAGAGTGAGATTTTTCCTTAAATTATTTCTGACATCGAACTTCTTTCCAACAAGTGATAATTTCGTACAACACACAATATAACAGTATAGTTTACTAGCTAGTCTTACCTTTTTTTCAATGTTTATTTTCCACTTTTCAGGTTTTCTCAACCGCTTCCTAGCTTTTCCTGCGGACACTGGCGATATATTATGTTCCATTTCACTCGCTTTAAGATGGTTATTACTAATAATACTATAAAACGTTACTGAAAAACTTAAGTACGGGCTAATACGTCTTAGTACGTGGCACATACTGTCGCCATGTCTGATTTTCGAGGTCATGTGATCATATACTGTGTTCCCAATGGTGCAAACTGCTTTATTCAACAAGTGTCCGAATCTGATATCAAGCTCTTATGTAGGTATCCGCTTTTGATGTGAACAGTCAACTTTAACGTGTGTTTTATCACATTTAAGGTTTTTTTTTTTTTGGGAGTGAAACTTGGACGATAAATAGTTCAGATAGGCAGAGGATAAAGGCTTTTGAAATGTGGTGCTACAAAGAATGCTGAAGATTAGGTGTGTAGATCGAGAAAGCGATGAAGAGCTATTGAACAGAATTGGGGAGAAACGGATTTGCAGGCATAATTAAAATAAGGGATCGATTGGTAGGAAATAATCCGAGGCATGAAGGATTTGTAAATTTAGAATTCGAGGGAAGTGTGTGGGATAAAAATCGCAGAGGGAGGCCAAGAGACGAATACAGTTAGCAGATTCAAATGGATGTGGGTTGCGGTTCTTATGAGGAAATGAAGAGATTAGCTCAGGATAGAATAGGGTGGAGAGCTGCATCAAACCATGCCCCGAACTGAGGACCACAACAACAACAAAAATTATCGCTTGTAAGGTGATGAAGTAACAGGAGAGACAATAAATATCTGTCAAAAATGAAGAGTAATAAAAAAATATGGTATGACATTTCTGTGCCTCTGAACGAAAATAAACAAACGTATTGAACGACACTGATGTGAGAGAATTTTAGAAATAAAAAAATAATGATTTTGACGGTGTTAATATGAAACTGTAGAAATGAGAAGTGTTATCCCTACATTTAAGGCTTCTTCATACATTTAATCAAAGCTGTAGAAATAAAGTGCCGACAGACAGACTAAATTGCAAAGTACAGGATCACAATTATTGAACTATATTAAACAAAACGCAAATTATTTACAAACTACGGCAAGCATACACTAAATTGAACACGTAAAAGTCACTGCAAATATTCTGGTTTAGGGTATGTGATGTTCTATATGCCTTTCTTCCACGGCGATCATGTGGCGCAGATGAATAGTGAAGTGTTGGAACATCTGTTCTGTCAGTGGACTCCTGAATGCCTGTTTGCAGCTCAGCAATGGTTTTGGGGTTTTTGCTATACACTTTGTCTTTAACATAGCACACAAAAAGGAGTTGCATGTGTTCGGATGAGGATAATAGCGCTGCCAGTGGCCTATGAGTATCCCTGAACGAAAATTCAGTTCCCAAAATGCTCTTCCAGTACATCAAATACTCTCCTACTTCGATAGGGTTGATATCCGACTTTCATGAACACTTCTTCTCGAAAGCAGAGTCACTTTTGATAAAGCGGATGAAATCATCTTCCAACACCTTCACGTACCATTCGGTAGTGACCGTGACATCAAGAAATAACGGACAGAATAGTCCGTGACTGGAAATTGCACACCACACAGTCACCCACTGACGGTGAAGAGCCTTCCCGATGCCGAAATGCTGATGCTTCGTCCCACAATTGCTTTTACGAACCCTTCCAAATGAAAGCGGGCTTCTCGCTAAGCCAAAACATATTCATATGGGCATGCAAATTCTAGTGCCCACCATTCTCCACGGCCATCCGCGCAATTTGAATTGTACGTCCTGATGCAGACCATTCAGAACTTGATTTCAGATAGTATAATGTCATCGTGTAATATTTCGCGAAAGAGGCCCTAGAAGAGCACGATAGTTTAGTGATTCAAGAGCAGGGCTCTGGGTTCGAGATCCAACACGTTTGTACATTTTAATTTGTAAATAGTGTCCTAATACCTACTAATAAGTAATGATGTTCCAGAAGTTTCTGTAAGTCTGTATGTTTTGTGTAAACCTCCAGCAGGAGTCATGAGACATATTTCATTGTTCGGCAGTGAAGATCACTACCCAAAATGATTAAACTGATACGAGCATATATCTAAATTCAACAGCTGGGACGAGTCAGTACGCCTGGCAAATGTATGTTTCTATTTGGAGGGTACCGCCAATCAGTGGTAGGAAACAACGAAGAAAAACTGACAAGTTGGGCAGCATTCCAGACGATGCACGATTTCGAGATGCACGCCGACAGAAATTTGAAGCTGAAGAACAACTGATCAACCAGCTACATCCTACAAATCACTACGCGACATCATACTGGTGGAGACGCCGGGCACTGCTAACATAGGATCACATGCATCCTCGTCAGCACAGTGGCTCCTATCAGGACGACTTAACCGTCGTTAACATGGCGAAAAGCCAGAGTTCGAATCATATTGCACCGAGTAAACGACATCGGAGACTGAAGAAGAGAATATGACTTACACAACCACAACGGTAAACCAATATATTTCTGCAGTAAAGATCACTACCCAAAATGATTAAACAGATACGAGAATATCTCTAAATTCAACAGTTGGGATGAGTCAGTACGCCTGGAAAATGTCTGGAGGGTTCCGCAAATCAACGGTAGGAAACAACGAGGACAAACTGACAAGTTGGGCAGCATTTCAGACAGAACTGGAAAAATTGTTTGGAGATGCACAGTGACAGACATGTGAAGCTGAAGAATAACTGAAAAGCAAAGCGCAGATTACAAACGCATACATTCAAGATGTCTTCGGATTGTGTAAAATAGTTGACCCCAATATGGAGAAGGAAGAAAAGCTCGCTCATCTTACGAAAGGTGTTTCTGAGGAGCTACTTTGAAGAAGATTTCGACAGCAAACGATTCCATAAAATAGTGCCAGTACATGGAGATGATACATCAAAGTGAATGCAAAAGTTTGAACGACTTCTGAACGTCGTATCGATGGCTTCTATGGAGGAAAAACACTATTTTGCAGACATCATTAGTCATATACTTAGAGAATAAGTTGAAATAAGGGAGGAAGTGGAAGAAACGCTGGATTCAATGGCTCACCGTCCAGCTCCATCAAACGCCGTCGAGAGCAAAGACTGTTTACATTCATACAACACGGAGTGGGGAACTGTTTATGCCCCCAGAAAGACTAGCATTTGGAGAACCCAAGACAACTGGTCAGCGTGTTTCCATTGTGGCTGACCGGGTAGTGCTCTAATGCCTGCGCCAGCAGGCTGCAAGGACACCTACGCCGACGCAAACCCCAGAACGAAGAGGAAGGACAAAAGGTTCCTTTTCTTGGGTGACATAGATCACCAACGCAGCAATGAAGCCACTGAAGAAGACGTTCCCCTACACTACGATCATTTGCATCGCTTTCAGGGGCTCCAACCGATCACCTAGACGACGCAGCCTGGCAAACTAGAGGGTGAGACCCAGTTTAGAGTCCCAGCAGGGCTCAAATTTTGACTTGTCGCCGTTGAATTATTTCAATGCCCAGTGCAAGAAAAAGTCATTTCATGACTTCCTTCTTCCTTCCTCATTAAATTCTATCCAATTGTGGTGACATCCTACCAGGGACTGTTGAATGCAGTGAGAGCAGAGCACAGTGCCTTGGTCAGAGTCCCAGCGACAACGCAGAGTGAGGTACTGTTCATGCCCCTAGAAAGACTGGCATTTGAAGGACCCAAGACAACTGGCCAGTATGTTTCCACTGTGGCTGACCGAGTGGTGCTGTAATGCCTTGCGCAGGAAGGCTGCTAGGACACCTACGCCGAAGCAAACCCCAGAACGAAGAAAAAGGACAAAAGGTTGTTTTTCTTGGATGACCATCGCAGCAAGGAAGCCGCTCAAGAAGACGTTCCTTTACACTACGGTGGTTTGCATCGCTTTTAGGAGCTCCAACCGATCACGTGGACGACGCAGCCTGGAAAACTAGAGGGTGAGACCCAGTTTAGAGTCCCAGCAGGGCTCCAATTTTGACTTGTCGCAGTTGAATTATTTCAGTGCCCAGTGCAAGTAAAGTCATTCCATGCCTTCCCTCTCCCTTCCTCGTTAAATTCGTTCCAACTGTGGTCTCATCATACCAAGGACTGTTGAATGGAGCGCAGCGCCTGGGCCAGAGTCCCAGCGACAAGTGGCTGCCCTGCTGGAGTGAGACGCTCCCCGGCACCCCGCGAGGGAGTAAATCAGACGCTGGCTGGGAGACGCGGCGGCCGCTGTTTATAAGTTGGGGGAGGCAATAAATAACGCCTACTGAGCGGTGGAGGCGGCCCTATCGGCGGCGCCGCTGGCGGCACGGCCGCGCGGTGCATCACTGTGCGCTATCAGCTGTCTGCAGGGGAACCCCCGGCCAGGCCGGCTCCTCGGCTGCCCTGCAAAGTAGCCGGCGCAATTTCCTGGCGCGGACGGCCGCGTTATGCCGGCCAGATTAACGCCGCGCGCCGCTCACGTGGCTTGCATTATTAACGCCACAGCCCCAGACGGACACGCGTCCGCAGCCCGCATCCCCCATCTCCTCTCCACTGCGTTTCTCTCCTCTTATTTCTCTCACTGTTCCTCTCGCCCTCTCAGACTCCTAGTGAGAATCTTAATGCCCCACAGGGTCTGTAGTTACACCGTACAATGTGTGAGTGGGTCAAAGACAGCTTAACCAATAGAACGAGTACATCTTCTTCAACATCGAGAGTTCTGAGCCATTCCGCGATCAATCGGCTGTTTGTTCAAAAAAATGTTCAAATGTTTGTAAAGCTTATGGGACTTAACTACGGGGTCATCAGTCCCTAAACTTACAAACTACTTATGAACTACTTACGAACTAGGACGGCACAAATATCCATGCCCGAGGGGGGATTCGAACCCCCGACCGTAGTGGCCGTGTAGACCGTGACTGAAGCGCCTCAGTCCCCTCGGCCACCGCGACCGGCGTGGTACTGTGTGAATGTGGATGTAGATGTTTTGTGGTAGTGTATGAATATGGATGCAGATATTTTGTGGTACTGTATGAATGTGGATGTAGATGTTTTGTGGTATTGTGGTAAACAATTGAACCTACGTAGTCGAGTGCAAACTGTCGAGAGCGTATTATCGGCAGTCTTCAGTCCTGTTAGCGACGAAGAGAATGTAAGCTGCGCCTGCATCGTGTCTGCACGGCGACACCTTTGTTCGCAGTGCACGCTGGCAGCTTCGTGTGCAGCTCACATGGCAAGCCTTAGTCTAAATCGTGCAGACCGTGACTGGAGCGCCTCAGTCTCCTCGGACACCGCGGCCGGCTCGCTGTTTGCTGATGATGCTGTGGTGTACGGGAGGGTGTCGTCTGTAACTGACTGTAATAGCATACAGGATTAGACAAAATCTCTAGTTGGTGCGAAGAATGGCAGCTAGCTCTCAATGTAGAAACATGTAAAGTGATGCGCATGAGTAGAAAAAACAATCCCATAATGTTCGAATACAACATTAGTAGTGAGCTTCTTGATGCTGTCGCGTCGTTCAAATATCTAGGCGTAACATTACAGAGCGATATGAAATGGAACTAACATGTAAGGACAGTTGTGAGTAAGGCGGACAGCCGACTTCGGTTTATTGGGAGAATTTTGGGAAGATGTACTTCACCTGTAAAGGAGACCGCATGTAAAACGCATGTACAACCACGTCTTGAGTATTGCTCAAGTGTTTGGGACCCGCAGCAGATCAGTTTAAAGGAAGACATAGAGGCGGTTCAGAGACGAGCAGCTAGATTTGTTACCGGTAAGTTCGACCAATGCGCGAGTGTCACGGAAATGCTCCGGCAACTCAATTGGGGATCGCTGGAAGAAAGACGACGTTCTTTTCGTGAATTTCTGTTAAGTAAATTTAGAGGGCCGGAATTTGAAGCTGAGTGTAGTACGATCTTACTGCCGCCTACTTACATTTCGCGTAAAGATCACAAAGACAAGATAAGAGAAATTAGGGCTCGTACGGAGGCATATAGGCATTCTTTTTTTCCTCGTTCAATTTGGGAGTGGAAAGGGAAAGGAAATGCCTAGTAGTGGTACAATGTACCCTCCGCCACCCACCTTACGGTGAATTGCGGAGTATGTATGTAGATGTAGATGTAGATACCTCGCGTCTGGCTCTTGAACATGTTATCTTTGGGCTGAGCGCTTGACCGGTAGAGACGACCTCTGGCGGGGTCGAGAGAGTTGAGTGGTGACAACGGAGGAGTGCGCATGTGATACGGAGAGGGTGCGCGCGATGGTCTCTGACGAGGGAAAGTGCAGTGACGTCGTGTCGGCCTAAAGTTGGCTCTTGGCTGTTCAACTGGGTCGTGGAGCTCGTTCCGTTATATACTGTGTGGTTGTCGTATTTGTCGGGCACGCGGGGCGTGTTCTGACAGTATGTTGGAGGCAGCAACGAGACGGCACTATCTGGCCGGAATACTGGACGATAGCAAGTCATCGCTACAGAGACAATGCTGCCTTCGGTGTTTCCCTGTTGCCAAGCTGGGCAGTAACCTGTACTGAGATTCTCCTGACACCACAGTGAGGATACTCTCCGATTGCCCCAGGTGACAAACATCTGAAACTTTCGTCTAAAAGTTGTGTATGATAAGTTCCCCGGCGCGAAGATATCAGTGTAATTGCAGGCTTACATTCCTGCTTAGTTAGGATAAGACCTGGTCATTACGGCACCAACTGTTGGATATGTTTTGCATGGGTGTTTTCAGAAGCAGGCGCTCGGTACAATGATTCGCAGTCATTATGGCTCAGTTTCCCAAGGGAATGTTATTTGTGTCTTTTCGTAATTGAGACAATATTGGTGTTCCGTAATTTATAATTGCTGCTGGTTCATATTGTTGCATCTCCCCTGGACGGTCAGATGTATTTTATTGACGATTAGTGGTTGGCTAATCCCAAAAGGTAGAAAAAGGCTTAAGTTATTTGGTTGCTAAAGTTCTTAGTGTTTCGCTTCAGTTCAATCTGTTTCATTGGGAGGTACAGGAAATGCTTCAGGGTCTTAGTTTTATGTGTTTGTATTTTAAAGCTAAAGTATGTCTCTGTGTGTTTTAGAGTCATTATCTGTATATGTGCGGACGCTTGTTGTTCAACTGAGAGACTTGGTGACGTCACGAGGAACGCTACGTGCTAAGCGGGTTGACGGACCCAACGGAAGACGAGCGCGCACTGTTCATATTTAGATTTTCATATACTTTTAGTGTTTTTACTTGTTCTAAAGCTTATGTATTTTACTTAAAGCGTGTAAGTTGTTGAATGTTGGTTTATACCTTGATGTTACTTGCTTAATCTTGGGTATATAATTTTGAAGTGCTTCTCCTTAAATAGTTTAACAGTTCTGTATACGCAATGGAGATATATTTATTATAGCCAGGTCTTGTGCTAGAACCTTGATAATCATTGTATTCCTTAATTGTAATATCTTCTTGTGGTATTTTTTTTCTTTTTTTTTTTTTTTTGCCAGGGTGGGGGGGGGGAGGTTCGAGTCTATTTCAAAAAGCATTTTGATAAAGATTCATGTCTCAATATTTTGTTGTGGGTTCTCAAAAATGTTCAAATGTTTGTAAATCTATCGGACCAAACTGCGTGGTCATCAGTCCGTAGCTTACAAACTACTTAAACATACGTAAACTAACCTAAGGACAACACACACACCCATGCCCCAGGGAGGACTCGAACCTCCACGGCGAGCAACCGCGCGTTCCGCAGCGAGATGCTTTAGACCGCTCGGCTACTCCACCGCAGCGTTGTGGGTTATAATCGGTGATGAAACTATTACTTGAGTTTGGTAATAAATGTTGTTTAAAATAAACTTAGATAACGAATGATGTTCAATTCCCTACCGCCCAATTCTTCCATGATTTATTCCTGGTTTATATCGGCCTGTTGCAATTAAACGTAACAAGTTCATCTGATATGATTGAGTCCTCAGGAAAGTGTGATAAGATGACTATTTCTTTCTGTGTCCGTAAATGATCTACCAGTTAGAGTCATCAGCTATCAGCGACTGAATGCTGCTGTGGTGACTGGGAGGGTATAGTCATCGAGGAACTTTAGTAGGACACTACTTGATTTAGACTGAGGCTGGCCATGTGAGCTGCACACGAAGCTGCCAGCGGGCACTGCTAACAAGGATGTCGCCGTGCAGACACGATACAGGCGCAGCTTACGTTCTCTTCGTCGCTAACAGAACTGAAGATTACCGATAATACGCTCTCGATAGTTTGCACTCGATTACGTAGTTTCAATTGTTTACCACAGTACCATAAAACATCTACATCCACATTCATACAGTACCACAAAATATCTGCATCAATATTCACACAGTACCACAAAACATCTACATCCACATTCACACAGTACCACAAAGCATCTATATCCACATTCATTCTGCAAACTCAGGTTGTGTGGTGGAGGTTACTAGGTCACCACCAACCTTTCTTGCTCCAGCATTGTATGGCTTTTAGGAACTAATTTTAACCTGATGGTATTTTCCTGACAAATATGTAGTAATATATTGGTTGACACTTCAAAAAACGGACACTTTCTAAATTTTAATAGTAACCCATACCACGACACAAAACGCCTTTCTTGCAGTGTCTTTATTTTTTTATTTTTTTATTTTTTTTCTGTTTCATAGGACCCACTTCAGGAGTAAGACTCCATGGTCATGGAACCAGTCAATACATTAATTGCAATAGAAAAATTTTAAGTAGTCCTTTGCACACGAGAATCTTAAGACAAAGTGAAAAGAATCAATAAAGAAAAAATAAATTAGCTTAATTGTTTAACTTTTCTAGGAGTTCCTCGACAGAATAAAAGGAGTGAGCCACGAGGTAACTCTTCAATTTAGATTTGAAAGCATGTGAATTAGTGCTAAGATTCTTAAGTTCTTGTGGCAGCTTATTGAAAATGGATGCCGCAGAATACTGCACCCCTTTCTGCACAAGTGTTAAGGTGGTGTGGTGCAAATGTAGATTAGACATCTGTCTAGTATTCACCGAGTGAAAGCTACTAACTCGTGGGAATAAGCTGATATTATTAACAACAAACGACATTAAAGAAAAAACGTATTGTGACGCCAGAGTCAAAATTCCCAGACTACTGAAAAGGGGTCGACATGACGTTCGCGAACTTACACCAGATATTGCTCGAACCGCCCGTTTTTGAGCCAGAAATATCCTTTTTGCATCAGGCGAGTTACCCCAAAAAACAATGCCGTACGTCATAAGTGAGTGAAAGTAAGCGAAATAGACTACTTTTCGTGTTGAAAAATCACTTATCTCAGATATTGTTCTAATGGTAAATATAGCAGAATTTAGTTTTGGAACAAGATCCTGAACATGGGCTTTCCATGACAGCTTACTGTCTATATGAACACCTAGAAATTTGAACTATTCAGTCTCACTTATCACATGCCCATTATGTGTAATCATAATGTCAGATTTCGTAAAATTATGTGTTAGAAATTGTAAAAACTGAGTTTTACTGTGATTTAACATCAACTTGTTTTCTATTAGCCATGAACTTATCTCTTGAACTGCATTATTTGATACTGTGTCAATATTACGAGCAACATCCTTCACTACCAAGCTGGTATCATCAGCAAACAAAAATATTTTACAATCACCTGTTATACTCGAAGGCATATCATTTATATAAATAAGAAACAGCAATGGTCCCAATGGTACCACTGGAGTTGCCCAATCTTCTCCGTATTGGTTTCTACTTGTTTAATCAACCTGTGTCGGAGCATGCTGGTCTTGTTGGCATCTCTTAACTCCTCCACCAGATACCGATCCTACACTATCAAGGAATATTTATGTATATTCACGGAATATATGACATTGACTGCAAATGGGCAAATTTGAAAATTAGTACCCTGTCGGAATTCGAACCCGGGTCTCCTACTGTGTGGGTAGTATCCGAGACCCCTATTCCTATGGCGACACTGTGATTATCACTTCTCCACGGGCTACTCAAGAACATCTCTCGTCAGATAAAAATTCTCAGCTTTACCCTGCCTATTATTACTCAAACTCGCATTATTTTTTAAACTGATTCTCGTAAGAGGCAGAGCCTAGGTAGGAGTGCCAGCACACTCAAGAAAGGCTCATTGCCCCATCATCGACATATTGTGTTATATGTGGTGTTTGTTCTTCAGGACTTGTCCGAAAGAACAGACACCACATATTTATAACTTATAGAACATTTATGTTTTTGGCAAAAGAGTGCGTTGTAGGCTACTATATTACTGATGAATTAAAGATTCGGAGTATGCGTCTGCTCACCGTCGGATGTACACGTATTCTCTCGCGCATGTGTGTGTGTGTGTGTGTGTGTGTGTGTGTGTGTGTGTGTGTGTGTGTGTGTGTGTGTTTTGTCCTTAGCATAAGTTAGTTTAAGTAGTTGGTATGTCTAGGGACTGATGACCATTGCAGTCTTGTCCGACAGCCTTATAAACAATTCAATTTGATTGCAGATTCTTCCAATGACCGTCTGGTTAAGTTTAATTTCATGCAGTCATTCGGCTTCAGATCACTCCGTATGCACGCTCTCTGATATTTTGTGAAAGCAACTGGTTCCAGTGATTGTTTTGTAATTTTAACTCATTTTACTCAGATGCTGTATCGTGAGGGGGTCGATGTTTGGACCTGGAAGCAGTCTGGCAGTCGGCCGAAACTGCCGGCTCCGCGACCGCTGCAGTAAGCACAGCGTCGAGAAAGGTTTACACGATGGCGACAAACAGTTAGTGCAGTAAGTGAGCAGATATTCTTTTGTATCACCACAGGCATAAACGTTTCAGAAATGTGGCGACAAAGGGTGAAGTGTGGAAGAAGATAAAAAGAAGCAATGTTACAATATTGAAGCTAGATTATTTCCTTTACGCCTTAGTTCTTCTTCCGGTTGTAGGTTCACAGGAAAAATTGCTGCAGCTAATGAACAGGAGCCCGAACATGATATAGATATTCATGAGAAGTATCACAGCGTGCATCAAGAAACTGCCACGTTAAAATTTTCAAATGTTTGTTAATCTTATGGGGCTTAACTGCGGGGTCATCAGTCCCCAGAGTTACAAACTACTTATAAACTAACTTATACTAAAGACAGCCCGAGGGAGGATTCGAACCCCCGACGGGGAACAGCCTCGCGCAACGGAGCATAGCGCCTCAATGCGCTCGGCCACTCCTCCGCGGCTACCACGTTACCTCATTGATGAAGCAACATTTAACATTTCAAGCTAAGTTACGGGACTTGAATGTTCTGAAACCTCTCTCGTCTTAGTAGCTGGCATCACGAGTCTTTAGAGTTCTTCTTATCGAACTTGACAACAATGAGATGTTTCGTCGGTTGGAGACAAAACCACGTTATGCTCTTGCTACTTTTTAAAACACTTAGTTGTACTATTGTAAACATAATGTAAAAATTACAACAAACTGTACAATCAGTGAGTCATTTCCATATAAGTCTCTTATCTTCGCAGACTTTTATCTTATTTAAAATAAATGAAAAATTATCCGTATTAAGCCGATGTTGATGAATACGTAAATTGGCCCACTTTAGGTTATGGTAGTAACGCTATGGGCCTTTGCGATCGTCTTTTGGCAGCTCGAAATTTAAATGAAAATGACGACTTAACCATTCATCTGACACGAAAATTGAATAACTGAATTTGTAGAGGAGAAAATTCTATACAACTTTGCTCTCTTATGTTTTTTTTTTTTTTTTTTTTTTTTTTTTTTTTTTTTTTTTTTTTTTTTTTTTTTTTTTTTTTCATATCTCGTATCGTTTCAGAGATATTTGCAAAAATAACGCCGATTTTGGGATGTCTGACCATCTGTCTGTCTGTCCATAACGTGTTCCCATTTTTTAAGACGAACCGTTCAACCGATCAACACCAAATTTTACAGACATAACTGTAGGCTGCCAGCGACCAGAACCTCCCTTTTTCAACTTTTTCGGACAAAAAATACGTTAGTAATACCAAAAAAGCCGTTTATAATGTAATTTCCATTGCAAGTAAACCGTTCATCTCATGCGAAAATAGAATAACCGAAATTTTAGAGGAGGAAATTCTCTACAACTTTGTTCCCTCAGGTGTTTATCATATCTCGTATCGTTTGAGAGATATTTGCAAAAATAACGGAGATTTGACACCCTCAATTGAATTAACGAAAACCAGCCGTTCGGAGATGTCACGTGACATTCCTCGCACAGAACTCTCTCTGGCATACGCCGTCTTGCGTTGCGTATTTGAGGATTTTCTTATTGTAACTTACACGTTGTCATTTCAGAGCAATGGCGCACAGAAGAATTAACAAAAACACGTCGTTCTTCGAATGATAAATGATAATCTAGTGTCATCAGTTAACAACGGCCATGAATAGTACGAGATTAAAGAACGCGACGTACAGTTGTTACCCGTAGCGTAGTGGACAGTGGTTTGATTCCTGCCACTACATAAAATTTTTTTTCCTAAAAGGGTTTCAGACACTCTTGTTAATTAAATATAGCACATGTTGTGCACATGTAAGAATGCTTCCTCTAAAATGCGTGAATGTTCTATTTCGTGAACATGCTGTGAAATACGTAACAACGAATTGTACACTGGTCTTCTGAAGCATATGTACGTAAACTGGGGGGCTACTGTAATAATAAACATTCTGAACAAAGTGCTGATACAGATAGTTTCGTATATAAAGGAAGTCCCAGATTTCTGGGGAAAGTGTAGTCCCTTAATCAAACAGAAGGGAAGTGTATACATTGCAACAAATTACCTTTTTATTTTTTTCCTAAGCGTTTAATCACTATTTCTGTAGTATATTCAAAGGAATTAATTAGAATCAATGTATCTACTAAAATGTTTGTCTTCGACATGATCGCTATGAATGCATTTAACGTAGATGATATTACCTTTTCTGTAGTTCAGCTATGGCGAACAGCTGCGAGAGTAATCCGTGATTCTCGAACTATCGATGGCAGGTGTTAACTAAGTAACCAACATTAGATTATAATTCATTGTCCTAAGAACGACGTGTTTTTGATAATTTTCAGTGCGCCATTGCTTTGAAATGACAACTCTCGAGTTATAATAACAAAATCATCAAGTAGAGAAAGCAAGATGGCGTACGCAAAAGAGATTTTGGGGCGAGGGATATGACGTTACTGATTTACGAACGCGAAATGTACGCTATGTTCCACTCAGGCAATAGTCACTCGTCCGAACGCCAAATGTACGCCACGTTCGTTCCAGCCTATAGTTATTCGTAACCAGTACAGGCAAAGAAAATAAACTTTGAACTACCAAGGCAAGACTGGTGATAATATTTCAACGGAAAAATATAATGAAAATGTGGGCGAGATATTAAAATGATAGTTCAAAGAGGTAGAAAGTTCAAAAATGAGTATGTTTGTCAAAGCTAAACTCAAACATCTAAAATTTTGGCGGTTTGTTAAAATAGGCCAGAAAGAATATTACATATTGGGTGCATAGATATTACCACAATAGTAGAGTTGTAATATTATCACCATACTTTTTTATTATTCAGATTATTATTTTGGTCCAAAATGTTTGTAAAAATTTATAAAACTACAAATCGAAAGTAGGCCGTAAAACACGTCAGTGCGATTTTTTTTTATATACAGCAAACTAATGTAAATCAAGTGCCATTTCTTCATCATCTTGGATTAGAGTTTGTACTGTACTGATATCTGTACGTGCTGTATTTTCTTTCAAAAACATGATTCAAATGTTTGTATAGCTTATGGGACTTTCTGTTTTTCCTCGTCCACCAGAAAACCTCGAATGGTATTGGTACACGCGTGTTTTCTCACAGAGACACGGCACAGAGTGGCATGGCCGCTGCGGCGAGCAGTCGCGACGAAATACGCGGGCAGCAGTTTCGGTTGCCAGCTACTGCCGGCCGCCGCGGTGTAGTAGCCAGTCGCGGCCGAGCGGCCGTAGCGAGCGGAAGCGTGGTGTTTACGCCTCGCGGCTGGTGTCCGGGCGCTGTTGGTGAGTTTAACGCCGTAGCGCGTTGCACTCTTGTCTCACATAGAACACATAGTAGACGTAACCACAATGGAACCTAAAAGAAAAGACACTTTGAAGATCTCATTTGATAACACCCTTCCGCGACCAAAATCATTTGATGTAGAAGACTTTTTGATGGAAAAATTGCAGTTAACTAGTGACGACGTTATAGGAATACATCTCTCGATTTGTAGCAGTACTTTGTATTTGAAGTTGCGTAATCCTACCAAATGTGATCAAATTGTCGAATTATATGCGAACAAATTGAAGTTTAAACATCCTGACGGAAGTATCGGTGACGTTCAAGTTACGCATGCAGGACTTGGAACGAGAACTATTCGCATATTTGAACTGCCGTTCGAAATCACAGACGAGGAAATTAACGCTGTTTTGAGACCGTACGGCACTGTACTTAGCAATGTAGCTGAAAAATGGTCATCTGGTCATAAATTTCAAGTTTTAAACGGCGTAAGACAGGTCAGAATTGAGATGATTAAACACGTTCCGTCATATATAACCGTCTGTGGATACAGGGCTATAGTGACCTACGAGGGCCAGCCGCGTCTGTGGATACAGGGCTATAGTGATCTACGAGGGCCAGCCGCGAACGTGTTCTGGATGTGGTGCCACCGGCCACATGCGCGCTCAGTGTTTACAACGGCGAGTGACGCAGCTGCCGCGAGGCGAGATAGTAGCACAACTCGCTATGACGCAGTTTCCCCTGACCTATGCAGCGGCAGCTCGCGGGATTACGGAACCGACGACAGATGCGCGTCTCCAAGACACTATTAGTAACACCGAGGAAGACGCACGCATGGAAACCGTTCGAGTAGACGAACCAGTCGGAGATGCACTTCCTGAACATTCTGCTGAGCGGGGACAGAGCAGTAGTACAGAGCCAGCACGGGACCGTCCACGGAATGAGGGCTTGCCCCTCGCACACACCACTGACTCGCAGCCGGCCGACAACAATTTGTCATCGCCGTCAGTTCAAGAGATGGCTGAAAACTATTCAAAAGACACCAAAAAGAGGCATATCGCCCATTAAGGAGTGGACAAAACGGCGCCCGCCCTACGGGAAAAGGCCAAACAAGTCAAACAAAAATTACAGGGCGTGCCAACCGCAGGGCAAGAAGACAATCTGCAAACAGTCAAAAAATCACGGACGACGAAATTGACGGACGAAGTGACGGAACAAGTTGGGCGGAAAGCAACGGCCGCTGACATTTTGCAGGTTACAGTCGATACAGGTAACGAACCTGCTGAAGCATCGACGGGAAAAGAGTGCACACGTAAAACCACCCAAATGCCAGCTTGGGGGGATGATGAAGACAGCGGCGCTTCGGATCAAGAAATGCCTGAAGCTCCGAACGAAAAGGGACTAAGGATGAAAGAAAATAAAATCAAGCCAACACAACGCCATGCATATCTGGATGCACATACAGCGACTACCGCGTCTGACGACAGGGATAATAATAAGGAATCACCGATGGATGTAGTACACCATGATAGTCATGATGCAGTTACTCCTGCCAACGGCGTCACCACATGTGCATCCTCATTTAACAGCATGCATTGTCACGTGGACAGGAACGCCAGTCGTTCGTCGGCGATACAAAGTGCCGTCGCGGGGGCTGACAGGACTGATTCCGACATGGAAGACAACTTTTATTCATAGGAGCACTTCATCTTATTGCAATGACAGCTAATATTCCTCTACAATCATACAGTATAGCCACCGTTAACATCAACCGAATCGAAAGCCAAACGAAAGTAGAATGCCTACGCGATTTTATCTACGCTTTTGACATAGACGTTGTCCTGCTTCAAGAAGTGTGTACAGACAGGGTTGAACAGATCGCGGGATACAGTGCAATTCTCAACCGGGGCACTGAAAGTGGTACTGCCACATTATTGAAAAACGGCATTTTACCGCGGAACGTGAGAAAGCTAGTGACTGGACGGGGAATATCAGTGGAAACAGACACAGCACAGATCATTAACATCTATGCACCGTCGGGTTCCAATGCCAGACAGGCTAGGATACATTTCTTCCAAGAAAGTATAATTGAGTTAATAAATCCTGCGACCGCAAACACCATACTAGCCGGTGATTTTAACTGTGTCATTTCCGCAAACGATCAGATGCCGAATCCTAATATATGTATTCAACTGGGAGATTTGGTGGAAGGATTGCACCTTACCGACATCTGGCACAACCATCCACGTGCGAACGCAGGGTTCACGTTTATCACCAGCCACTCGAAGAGTCGGATTGATAGAATATATATTTCTCCTAGTCTGACCCGGAGTGTACTCGGTGTCGAAACCTGTCCAGTCAGTTTTTCTAACCATCTGGCAGTTTTAGCAAATATTAACATGGCCAGACAGAAGACATATCAAGGTAGAGGTGTGTGGAAATTTAACACTGCACATTTAATGGACAGTGCATTAGAAACGGAATTACAGCGAGTCTGGGAACTGTGTCTGAGGAACTCACATCGATATAGATCTAAGCTCGAATGGTGGGTCAAACATGTGAAACCCAAACTTCGATCATTCCTCAAGAGGTACTCATATGAAAAGAAGCAATGGGAAAGACACACTATGGAATTTTACTTTCGGTGCTTACGCGACTTACATGCCGATGAAGTCAATGTGTCTCGCCATACCGTCGAAATCAATAAACTCAAGACCAAAATAACGGACTTGAAACGAAAACAGTTGGAAGGCATGAAAATACGATCGAGGGATTACTGTGGAATTGAGGACGAAAAACCAGCACTCTTCCATCTCCTGTCGGAAGTCAAGAGGGGACGGCGTCAGCATATCAGTGCTCTCACCGCGGACGACGGCAGACAGATCACTTCTCAACGTGAGATCTTAATGTTTGCCCAGGACTATTATGCTAAACTGTATGCTTCGAGCGACACTTCTGACATCACCAGATGTGAAGCGTTTTTGAATGTTATTCCACCAACGGTGACGGACAAAGAAAATGTTGATCTGGAAACACAATTCACAGAAGAGGAAATCTTCGACGCTTTGAAAGCAAGCCCTCGGAACAAGTCCCCTGGACCCGACGGTTTGCCTGTTGAATTTTATGTAAAATATTGGTCCTTATTTGGCGGTAAACGGACGAAAATTTTTAACGAACTACGTACTATTGATATGGTTCCCAGTGAGTTTTTAGAGGGCATCATAGTATTGGTCCCTAAAAAGTGTGGAACAAAAGAATTGCAAATATGCGCCCTATTTCACTGCTAAACGCGGATCTCAAGATAGTTGCTCGGGTTTTGCTTCAAAGACTGAAAGCTGTTGCTGCTCGTATCATCGGTCCCTATCAGTCGTGCGCAGTCCCTAGAAGATCTATACAGCAAGCGCTCGAGGAATACCGCGATATCACGGCCGTCAGCGCGGCATCCAACTGTAGAGCGGCCATCTTGTCATTAGATATGGACAAAGCATTTGACAGGGTTCAACATGAGTACCTGTTTCAGGTGATGTCCAAGATGGGTATGCGGCCGTATTTCATAAATATTATCCGGCGACTGTATACTGGTGCGGCTTCCCGAATTCTTGTGAATGGACATTGTACAGCAAAAGTACCCATTCTAGCTTCGGTGAGACAAGGTTGCCCCCTTTCAATGATGCTTTTCGCCATTTCAATTGAGCCATTCCTACGAACCCTGTACGTACAGCTGCCGGGTCTGGAAATTGGAGGCCATAAATACGTCTGTCGAGGTTATGCAGACGACCTGGCTGTGTATATGAGTAACCCCTCTGACCTCACTACAATCCGAGAGGTAATCGGAACGTATAGCTCTTGTTCGGGAGCGCAAATCAATCTACGCAAATCTCATATTCTGCAGTTGGGGAAAGGGATAGAATTCGTCGGAAATGGCCCCTTCGAACTGAGCGACGTTATCAAATTACTTGGGATCAGTTACAATAACTGCCCTGTCAAGACGGCAGCTTGGAACTGGAAAATGAGGCTCAACAGCTTACGAGCGATTTGAAGGGAGAATTCCACCCGCTCTTTAAATATATTTCAGAAAACCATGTTGATTAATCTTGTGATATTGCCAAAAGTGTACTACCTCGCGAGCATATTTCCCTTACCTGCAACAATCGGGGCACGTATTGAATCCACGCTTGCGTGGTTTATATGGCGAGGTAGTCTCCTCAGGGTAGCCTACTCCACGGCGACCCTCCCTGAAGCAAAAGGCGGCCTGGGACTCACCGACGTCAAGAAGAAATGTAAAGCGCTGCTTATATCTAGAACAGGTAAGGCCCTAGCTACTGGAGACGGCAATCTTACAGCGTACATAGTAAACACAGTGACTCCGCCGGACAGAAGGGCGCCAGTTATGGTCGGACACATCAATTACAAGCTACGACATGTTCAACAATACATTCTAGACAACAGTTATATTCAAGAAAGATTAAGAAACTATACTACCAAGGAAATATACAAAGTGCTGACAGAAGATAGTGGCGTCAGTAAAGTACAGAGGAACAATCCCACAATCGCCTGGAATAGAGTGTGGAAAAATATACATTTGAAAACCTCGTCATCACATGTACGGGCTACGTGGTACTGCGCAATTCACAACATCATAAGCACAAATGAGCGCCTCTGCAGGATAGGCATGTCAAACACTGAAAAATGCCTGGACTGCCAGCAGACCGACACCACACTACATCGGTTCACTTGCGGTGCTGCTAACGACGTATGGCAATGGGTACGGCACAAGATAGCAGTTATGAACCGTACATCAGAAAGTAATGTAACTGTAGAGGAACTGTTAGCGCCTACCAGGTGGCCGTATCCAGACCAAAAAAGGATGTCCACCTACTGCTTGATGGGCAGGTTCATCAATTACTGCCTGGGCAATGAGAGGAAGTCCCTACAGGAATTTCAACATGATATCTTGCAAGAGTACTCAAAATACTCTAAACTCCGGAAATGGAAAGAGATGATGGGAGGCTATTTACCTGCAGTTCTTGAAATAAGGTGACCAACGGATAAGTGAAGATTACATTTTCGACTACACATGAGCATGATAAACTATTATTCTCTTACGTATCCCACTGGAAGAAAGGTTTTGTTGGACATACATTCGAAGGAAAATGTTATGCATCGAATCGTTTTTGTTCGTCACTTTTGTTTATTTTAAAGTAGCAGGAGTATTGCTCTTTATTTGTAGGAAGATACTTTCTCATTTAGTTACAAAGTTATTTTCGATGCATAAAACCACTCCGGTTTCCTCAAAAATGATGAGGTAAAGGAATCCTATATACTTTTGTTTGGAAGATTTCTTCCTCGTCGGTTGGTTCAACGTGAACGGGGGTGTGGAGCAGTAAGCAGTACAGCGCTTTGAGTAGCGAGAAGACAAACACGTGAAGTCAAATTCAGTAACTGATAATAGGAGATTAACGCGATCCAGCATATACCGGAAGACAAATTTTCTTCGAGAAGACACTCTCAAAGCAAACACGTAAATGCGACTGTTCCCTTCCGACGTCCAGCGACGAAAAAAATAAAATAAAAAAAAAAATAAAAAGCGGTCTAAAGCGTCTCGCTGCGGAGCGCGCGGTTGCTCGCCGTGGAGGTTCGAGTCCTCCCTGGGGCATGGGTACGTGTGTTTGGCCTTAGGTTAGTTTACCTAGTTTTAAGTAGTTTGTAAGCTACGGACTGATGACCACGCAGTTTGGTCCGATAGAACTACAAACATTCGAACATTTCTACTGCCGGCCGCTACGGCCAAATAGTGTCAGGGCGCCTCGCTGCGGAGCGCGCTGCTAGCCTTGGGAGGTACTTGGGCATGTGTATGTGTGTGTTTGTCCTTAGGTTAGTTTGCGTAGTTTTTAAGCGTAGGGATTGATAATTGGAGTAGCTCCAAATGTTTAGAAACATTCCAACTTTTTGAGCTGCATACAGCTCTGTTATGACTTCATATGATGTAAGTGAATATGAAGGATATAAATCAGAAACAGTACAATGTGAAATTTCATGATTTTTTCACTTACTATTGGAGGCACTTGTTTTCGCAGGTAATCTTTTCTTCAAAACTGAGAGATTCTTCGGTGAATTTTGCAGAAAATACCAGCCATATTTGCAGCGCGCGGCCATTCGCCGTCGGGGGTTCGAGTCTTCCCCCCCCCCCCCCCCCCCCTCTAGGAGATGGGTGTTTACGTTGTCGTTAGTTTACCTTAATTTAAGTAGTTTGTACGCAACGGACTGATAACCTACAAGTTAAGTACGATAGATTTACAAACATTTGAACATACTTGCAGGTGTAGGAAACTCCAGAATTTCTTTAATTTATGAAAAATTTAACAACCAGTTACCCTTTAAATTCAAATTTTCTAGTGTTTCATAATCTGTATGCTGTGCAAAATTCATGGAAGTACAGCTACAACAACAAGTGCATCCAATAAATTGTGGAAAACGAAATTTCACCGCCGGCCACGGTGGCCGAGGAGACTGAGGCGCTCCAGTCACGGTCTGCACGGCCACTGCTGTCGGGGGTTCGAATCCTCCCTCGGGCATGGATATTTGTGCCGTCTTTAGTATACGGTAGATAATTAGTTTGTAAATTGACTGATGACCCCGTAGTTAAGTGCCATAAGCTTAACAAACATTTGAACATTTAAATTTTTGAAATTTCACCATCATCATCATCATCATCATTAGAGACTGATTCAGTGTTCAGTCTGGAGCATAGTACCTCTAATAAAATTTCTTCATGATCCCCTATTCAATGATAACATTGATACCTCGTCTGATGTTATGACTTTTACTTCAAAATCATTCTGCACCGAATCTAAGTACTTTCTTCTTGGTCTACCTCGACTCCTCTTACCCTCCGCTGCCGAGCTCATGAGTCTCTTAGGTAACCTTGCTTCTCCCATGCGTGTAAGATGACCCCACCATCTCAGTCTGTTCGCTCTAACTGCTTCATCTATCGTGTTCATTCCCAGTTTTTCTTTGATTTCCTCATTACGGACACCCTCCTGCCATTGTTCCCATCTATACCTGCAATCATTCTTGCTACTTTCATATCTGTAACCTCTACCTTATGAATAAGGTAACCTGTATCCAGCCATGCCGCGGTGGAGTAGCCGAGCGGTCTAAAGCGTCTCGCTGCGGAGCGCGCGGTTGCTCGCCGTGGAGGTTCGAGTCCTCCCTGGGGCATGGGTGTGTGTGTTGTCCTAGGTTAGTTTACGTAGGTTTAAGTAGTTTGTAAGCTACGGACTGATGAGTATGCAGTTTGCTCCGGTAGATTTACAAACATTTGAACATTTATCCACCCAACTTTCACTCCCATATAACAAAGTTGGTCGAAAGATAGATCGGTGCACAGGTGACTTAGTCTTGTTAGTCTTGGTTTTTACTTTCTTCTTGCAGAAGAGAGTAGATCTTAGATGCGCACTCACTGCGTTAGCTTTGCTGCACCTCGATTCCAGTTCTTTCACTATGTTGCCATCCTTTGAGAAAATACATCCCAAGTAGTTGAAACTGTCTACCGGTTCTAACTTTGTTCATCCTATTTGGCACTCAAATTTCACGTGTAAAAAAAATTAAAATTACAAAATAATTAAAAAAAGACTTATTCTGCCATGTATATGAACTACCGCTACTAAGTGTGAATTCTAAATCTTTCGTGGTCATGCGGAAAAAGTTCTATGAATTTCTTTTGAAAAGTATAGACAGAGGAAATTAAAACGTCCTGTGGTGCTTCTTCTGCTTGACGTCAGAAAAAAAATGTTCAAATGTTTGTAGAACTTATGGAACTTAACTACGGGGTCATCAGTACCTAAGCTTACAAACTACTTATGAACTAGGTAAGACTAAGGACGGCACAAATATCCATGCCAGAGGGGGGATTCGAAATCCCGACCGTGCTTGAAGTCGACCGGTTTGATGTCCTACCAGTGGCGGCTCGTACAAAATTTGACCATTGTGCTACAATATTACAAAAAGAAATAGGAAACAAAATGTATGATTGCCTTTAATTAAATATCAATTAATATTGTATTCACAGTAAGACCTTCCGGGGAATCTATAACAGCGCCGCCAACTGTATGAATTCACTGCAGGTAGTAAATATAACGTTTAAAAATATTAATTTTATTTACAGAAATTAAAAATTTAGACTCAGAGGTATTTGAATACGAGACTCACACAGGTAGGTTTGAGAGGCAACGCGCAAGACACCTGAGCCAGCGCGCTATTTGACTCTGTATGCCGCAATATTCGTCATCTACTATTCTTCCGCAACTGTTACACGCAGCGCGAAGTGAAATATTGATCCGGTGCTGCAGTCGGTCTCAGCACTCACGAGCCGCCAGGCCTGACGTCACGTCTACGCATGCGCAGTAGCGAACAGACGACTGCGCCGCCTCTCTGCGCACGTACCAGCGCGGCTGAATCCCACTTCAGCACACGGAGCTGGTTTCCAGCTATCGCGGCGAGAACGCTCCAAAATGCGTTTTCATCCTTATTACTAGCATTCTAATACACATTGGGAGGGAACTGGCATAATTTTGTGATATCTGGCTCGTATTCCAAGAGAAAGGATGTAATTTTACAGCGATTTCTCGCTTGCATTCGAAGAGAAGTGGCATAATTTTAGTAATATATTTACAGTGTGCTGCAGCAAATTAGCACATTATGACCAGCCGCCACTGTGTCCTACCTCGACCCGCTCTCCCCTCCCTTTATCAGCACCTGCCACAGCAACGCGTTGCCGTTTACAGCTAGTCGTAACGTAAAACTGTAATGGCCGAGTGCACCAACATCGGTCAAAAAGCACGATAATCAAGGGTTCCGAGAACACGGTCAAAACTTAACCGCGGTTAAAACGACTCTGCGGTGCACCAACGTTAATCACCGGTCAGCAAACCGTCGTCAGCCAATCGTACATTTGATCGTGATCAAGTCCGTATAACGCAATGGAAGGCACCCAAGTGATGCAAAGGTGTTAGTTGAGCTTACCTACATGTGTATTCTCGACTATCTTTGGTGAATGACGACAGTACCACGTGATTTGTATTACAAGATTGTAAATACGGTAAAATTGTACGACGCTTCTCGCCGGGCTGCTGTGGCTTTGTTGGCACCAATGGTAATGACGGCAACTAAGATGACCAATAAATATTTTTTCGTGACAACTTCAATTAAAACGAAAATTATTTTCTTCTGAACGGACAAGGGTACATACAAGAACCTTTCAACCATAGAACAGGTACAGTATTTATTTTGTTGCGAGTGAAACAAGCAGCTATAACATTTAGTCTGTAGCTTGTTAAAAATATTAACGCAATTCTACACTTCATTGTTCATCTGTGGCCAACATAAGCACTGGAGCCCAGCGAGAAGCGTCGTAAAATTTTACCGAATCCAGTCATATTGCAAAGAGAAATGATTATTAAAAAAACACCCTAAGACAGATTTATATAATTACATAAATTATGATTTATTGTTTCGAACAAATCAACACAAATGTCATTGTTGTTCACAGCGTATTTTCCCATGTACCGCATGTTCACCTGGTAACAGAAATATACAGATAACATGTTTTAATAACACGAAAGCTTTACGATTATAGTTACGGAACATATCGTAATTTTTTATTCAAAACTTTTTCTGAATTTGATAGTTACCTTACTGGAAATATTATGGCGCGGCAAACTGCTCTTGCTGGCAATGTGTCGTCGCGATATATGTTACTGTTGTCACCAATAAGTATGTTAAATGCATCAGTTGCATATGCTCTTAACGTAATCAATAGTCTGTTCATGGGCGAAATAGGGTTATTTCTATCGGTAGGAAATTCTAATCTGTAATTGATTTGGTTTAACAACCACCATACTTTCTTTGGACAAACAAAATCTTTCTTCGAACTTTTTGTCACTGTAATTTTCAAAAGAGTCCCCCTTTCCACAATCACTGCGTTCCGGTTTTGATCCCGATTTAAGTGATCGAGGTAAAATAAATCTTTGTCAATTCCGTCTAAAACAGCAAAACGCGCCGCCATCTTGATACTGCAGACTCGTATAACCCTGATCATCTCGACAAAACCGGGCGTCAGCCGCGATCAAATTTAACCGCGATCAACTCCCTCGTTTAACTTTGATCGGTGTCGGTGCACCAGAAACTTGAGTTGACCACGGTTAAATGCCGACTTGACCGTGATTAACTTTTGACCAAGGTTGGTGCACTCGGCCGTAAGTGTTTACTGTTACATATGCCGTCTGACATAAGAGTCAGGCTTTTGTGTTGCAGGCTGCGCGCCTGTCGCGACGGCGTGGCGGTGTCCCCTGGGGCGGAAGCGCTGCCCTGCCCTGCCCTGCCCAACAACTGGCGCCGGCGACAGCGCGAGTTCGCAGCCAGCAGCTGCGCCGCGTCGCGGGTGAGTTATTTCCAAAGTTGGCGGAACATTATTTCGGAGAAAATTAAAGACCGTTAAAAGTTATCGAAAATTATGCGGCAGCTGTGACAGCGGCAGTCTGGCGCGGAGGCGCGGAAGCAGCGATCGCGCGACAAATGACCGACCTGCCTCTGCCGGGCCCCGGCCGCTCGCGAGGAGCGCCTCCAACAGTCCGCTCCTAATTACTTCTGCGTCTCACATTTCCCTACTGAACCCAAAACCTGGTTAACAAAATTGTTTAATAAGAGTCAAATATATTCTAAACATGCGATTAGGTTCATCAGATTACTTTCATGGTTTGCGCTCCACGGCTGTCATATGTTTCCAATGCTCCGAGATTTTCAGCTATCAGTCGAACTTTCTTAAAAGTCTTTATTATTTTTCTTTCCATTTGATATGTATCAAACGACTATGTACAGCCATTAATTGACAAATAAGCCGAACACCTATACAGAAATGTTTTTATCTTTCGTAAATGGCTTATCATGGCTTTGAAACTATTTTCGAAAAACAACTGTTTTACTTTATTTGACAAACTTTTATTTTAATTTATTACGATGTTTATGTAAACTTGTCATAAATGAAAGCCAAGTTGGTTTATTACTTTGACTTCTCAAATTTATTTATTCTTGTGATAAAAACTGTTATATTCGTTACACTGTAGAGGGCAGCACATGCCCAAATAATGTGCTATGACGTCGCCCACTTTTGTTTTGAAACGGTAAAAATGTCCAGTTGTCATACTTGGCGCGGTGTGAGTTATCCATATTAATAACATCTTCATTTAAACACATGGTATGTATGATTAATTAAATATTGTCATAATGTCATAATATCATAAGTGGTACTTATGTAACATTTTCATTACGTAACAGTGTATTTTCTTGTACATTTTAGCATTTATAGTGGCCAGTTTCTGTCCGAAATCATGATTTGCTAATAAAGACTATTAAAAAAGATCGACTGATAGCTGAAAATTGGATGCGATTAGGTTGTTGCAATAATCTTATAGCCGTTGAAAGTAAATTATTTATTTTAATTTCACAACCTGTTTCGGGCATAGCCCATCATTTGGTGTTCTGTCAGTAAAAATACATATATAACCAGTAATTAAGTAAGCAAAATTATTTAAAATTTACTGTAAAAGAACAAATATCAAATAGTTTTACATGATATGGAAATACGTACTGATATAAATTTTCATTATACATTTGCCATTTAAAGATACAGATGTTACTGTACTGTACATGTAATGGAATGCCATATGCAGCGAAGCATCAAATGGCTGCGGCGGAGTGGCCGAGCGCATTGAGGAGTTATGCTCCAATGCGCTAGGCCGTTCCCCATCGGAGGTTTGAATCTTACTCGGGCATGGATGTTGTGTTGTGTTTAGTATAAGTTAGTTCGTAAATAGTTTGTAAGTTTAGAGACTGAGGAGCCCGCAGTTAAGTCCTATAAGCTGAACAAACATTAACGTAACATCAAATATGGCCAAGGCCACGTGGTAGCGAACGTGCGTGTGCAAGGTCCACTGAAGGGCACCACGTGTTAGCGACAGATCTGCGGCTATGACAGCGTTGACATAAATATAGAAATAAAAAAATAATAAATTAAAGACAATGAAAGCCCATGGCTACTGAAGATAAATTTTACATGAAATATTTTAGAAAATTTTGATTTATAATATAAAGGTTCAATGGCATGACATCATGCCGGCGCCCTGATAGATTAGAGGCCGAGCAGTAAAATAGATGTTGTCTAATTGAGAGCAAGATACAAGGCCGCAGGGGATTAGCCATGTCCGCAGGGGCACCGTGTTGCGGTGCGCGCAACCGTTCGCCGTCGGAGGTTCGAGTCCCCCCCTCGGGCATGGGTGTTTGTGTTGTTCATAGGTTAGTTTACCTTATTTTAAGTAGTTTGTAAGCTACGGACTAATGACCAATAGATTTACAAACAAGATGATATAAGGTCGACAAAAAGCGGCTTATCCGCGACATTTTAAAACAAAAATCCAAATATCAAAGTGAGCCCCGCATAAGGAACAGGAGCAGGTCATCAAATAAACATCAACAACAAAAATTAAAAAGTAAATGAAGAAACAAGAATAGCGGCTCTGTTTCTTTCGTTCTGAAAACCAAATAACACTAAAAAAGTGGATTTCACGAACGTCACAAAGTAATGCTGTCACAATGACATATTGCAAAATGAAAAATCTTTCACATGTTAATTTTTTTTAATCATCGGTGAAGGGGAAAATCAGTCCCTTGAGCCGCTAATTTATTCATTAAGCAGTTGATCCTGCAAAATGTACCAATGCACAAAAATTTCCAAATCCTATAAATGTCTAAACATACACCTTTATTCTCAAAAATCAAATGTTTGTATAGCTTATGGGACTTAACTACGGGGTCATCAGGCCCTAAACTTACAAACTACTTATGAACTAGCTAATACTAAGGACGGCACAAATATCCATGCCCGAGGGGCGATTCGAACCCCCGACCGTAGTGGCCGTGCAGACCGTGACTGACGCGCCTCAGTCCCCTCGGCCACCGCGGCCGGCCTTTATTCTCATAATGAAGAATTAGCAACTTGTTTACAATGTCAAGCAGTTGATGATTATTATGACGCAAATGGGCACCTAGTGCGCAACCACTATTGCTATAGCTATACTCCGTGTATCGTATTTTAAATTCTCTTCCTGTTTGCTCAATATAAAAACTGTCACACGTTACACATTTAACCTTATATACCCCACCATAAAAAAATAGTTTTTAACACTATGGTGATCAACTGGCAGATGATTGCAGCAACCTGAAAGCATTTTAGAGTCATTTTTATATTTTAGAGGCAATAATTTTAAGTCCGAGAACAGAGCATTTCGCAGGCCCAAGCTCGATAGTGCCAGTGTTCACAACTTTACTGGTCTCCGGAGCTTCGGCTTCCTGTTTACATCGTCAAATATAAGAAGTCTTAGCTACATACAGTACATGTCTACCTTTATTGCAATGTAATTCATTGCATAATTTATTTTGAAAACCATTATTGGAACATGAATAAACTGTTGAAACACACATATCAAAGAAGTCTTGAGTCACCTTGCTTCCAAGGTCTTCTGGACACTAACATTGAATGTGTACATGGCAAATAGAACACAGTTCCTTACACTGTTGTCACTCAGACCGCACAAAGATGTGCGCAGCCACGCATGAGCGGTGGCAATACAACGGATTACGTAAATCGACCGATCAGTTCCAGTGGTAATACCAGGAAGGAAGTATATACACTGCTTGTGTTAAGTTCTGCCGTGCATATGACGTCAATCCCGAAGTTTGATCGTATGCTCATTGTTACGTTGTGTCAGTAGGGACTCTCATCAAGAAAAATTTACAGATGTCTTGGACAAGCATTTGAGACACGGTTCATTTCTCCACTGGGAACAGGTCTCTCATGCTATGAAACATATTAGAAACCACAAGACAATTAACATTTCGTCAGTGCCAGTCATCCAGTATTTAAAGTTTGTCACTGAATCATAAAAGTAGGCCACTGTACGTAATAAAAGCTTAATTCTGGTAGGAGGTACCCAGATAAGAGTTTACTGTTATAAAAAAGCTTAATTTTAGCAGTAAAATTAGCGAGAGATCCGTGTGAACTACCGGCTACTCCCTGCTGTAAAACCTTGTTCCCTGGCCCTAATTGAGAACTGACTTGGTACAAATTACTCTGATAACAGGAAGTTAACGACACAATGGCCAATATACGTAGCAACTCACACGAAATTACACACAGACTTTAATAAACAAACCACCACAATTAAAGTTATTTCATAAGGGTGGCTAAGAAACTGAAAGCCGGCCGCGGTGGCCGAGGGGACTGAGGCGCTCCATTCACGGTCTGCACGGCCACTACGGTCGGGGGTTCGAATCCCCCCCTCGGGCATGGATATTTGTGCCGTCCTTAGTTGTAAGTAGTTCATAAGTAGTATGTAAGTTTAGGGACTGATGACGCCGTAGTTGAGTCCCATAGAAAAAAAAAAAAAAAAAAAAAAAAAAAAAAAAAAAAAAAAAAAAAAAAAAAGAGAGAAAGAAAGAAACTGAAAACCCTTCCTAAATAATAAAAGAAACACTATTAAGTAGCCCCTATATTATATGTAACACCAATTGAAACATTCCCTCCCGTAATTAATTACGCTCTGCTAACCTTCTACGCGCCAGATTTGTGCGGCCAGTTTGCCCTCATCTGTCTTAAAACCATCCATCCAATTGCAATACGCTAAGCTCAGGTAAAAGATTTTTCATAATCATTTTTCGTCTCTCACTTTCTAGTTCAAACTGCAGATATTTCTCCACAAGAGAAGTTTTTATTTCATAACAAATCAGTACCCAAAGTGACGTCTTTTACCAGACCAATTATCACAAAACATCTCATATTAAAAAAATGTCCACAACGCTACGTCGCTTTTTCAAATACAATTACGCGCTTTCCGCCGATTCACCACACAATAAATTGCCAGGTGACGAGTGTATTACTTCGTCGCCTCCTAGGTGATTAGTTGAATTGATGGCCTGTGGGTTTGTCCCAACGAAGAGACCATTTGGCACACAGAATTTGTCATAAACTGAGGTCATCTGTTATCCTAGCAGATCCTCCCTCTTCCAAGAAAAGACATCTTGTCATAGTCCCAAGGAGCTCCCCTCACATACCCCAATTACACGGCTACAGCATTTTCCTGCCTTACTCAGTCTCATTGGTAGATCGCCATCTCTTTCAAAAGTAGCAGAGTTCTTCACATTATTTTGACTTAATTTTGACAACTTCCACACTAAATTAACATTCTGAGAATTTTAAATAAAAAGTTATAAACATTCAGTCACCTTGTAACTATTTATCAGAAGTGCAAATAATGTAAAATAAATAAACAGGCCAGTTTTCAGAAGATTCACTGTTCCTACTATATAGTAATAACGTAAAGTTACTGGCAAAATTGATAAATATCCATTAAATAGTTTCATGAACACGAAGACAAAAGAAGCATATCATGTTGCTTACAATTGCTGAGTTACTATGGAGGACATGATGATTTGACAATATTTCCATGATAAATGGCTATAAGAAGTGTAATAAACCTTGAAATAAATAGATCCAAGTTACTGCTTTATAGTTGATAGATTGAGGAAAGAAGCTATAATGTAAGATATTGTTTGCTGAAATTGCATGATGCATTGAACAGTTGGTAATTTTAACTCAGCTATATTGAGATATTGTGAACAATAACTTTTGTAGCTGTAAGATATTAAAATTATTGTTGGTCCATGGAATGTGCGCAATTTTCCTGACGTCGTCGATGTCTTCGGAATTGGTAGGAACAAGACAATAATATTTGTTATTTATTTCTAAGCTACGAATTTGTCCATATTTTTAAGTTCATTTCCCTAGCGTCGATTAAGATATTTGCCTGCCATCTCAGCTGCCCCAGTAGCACAGGTTTACTCATTTACAGCAGCTCGCCATTGTCAACAGGGTCTGTCGCAGCTTGCTGGAGCCAAATCCAGTTTCATGGTCGCTCGCTTCCCCCACCTAATCAGGAAATGGCACCTCTCACCTGTTTGTAAGTGTGTCGCCCTGCGTTCCATACAATTCCAGAATGAGAATGTCTCATACATATACATCTATATCTACATAGATATTCTGCAAATCACATTTAAGTGCCTGGCAGAGGGTTCATTAATCACTTTCATTTCTCTACCGTTCCATTCTCTAATAGCGCGCGGGAAGAAAGAACACCTAAATCGTTCCGTTTTCGATCTGATTTGTCTTATTTTATTGGGATGGTCATGTCTCCCTAAGTAGGTGGATACTAGCAAAATATTTTCACATTCAGAAGTAAAAGTCGGTGATTGAAACTTCGCAAACAGATCTGGCCGCAATGAATAACGTCTTTCTTTTAATGATTTCCACCCCAATTCGTGCAACATTTCCGTGACGCTTCCTCCTCCCCCCCCCCCCCGTGATGTGATAAAACAAAATGAGCTGGCCTTCTCTGAACCTTTTCAATGTCTTCCGTCAGTCCCACCTGGTGAGGATCCTACAATGGGCAACGTACTCCAGGAGAGGACGCACAAGTGTGATGTAGCCAGTCTCTTTGGTGGAGCTGGTGCATCTTCGAAGCGTTCTGCCAATGAAACGTAATCTTTCGTTCGCCTTCCCCACAATATTTTTCATGTGTTCTCTCCAGTCTAAGTTGTTCTTAATTGTAACTCGTAGGTATTTGGAAGAATTTACGACCTTAAGGTTTGACCGATTTATCGCGTAATTGAAGTTCAGCGGATTTCTTTTAGTGGTCATGTATATTACTTGACACTTTTCTTCATTTAGTGCCAATTTCCAATTTTCGCTCCATGTAGAAATTTTGTCTAAATCGCTTTCCAGTTGCTTTTGATCCTCTGTTGACTTCACTAGCCGATAAACGACAGCATCATCCACGAACAGTCTCAGGGAGCTATTCAGATTGTCTCCTAAATCATTTGCCGTGGTGGAGTAGCCAAGCGGTCTATAGCATCTCGCTGCGGAGCGCGCGGTTGTTTGCCGTGGAGGTTCGAGTCCTCCCTGCGGCATGGGTGTGTGTGTTGTCCTTAGGTTAGTTTACCTAGGTTTAAGTAGTTTGTAGGCTGCGGACTGATGACCACGCAGGTTGGTCCGATAGATTTACAACATTTCAAACATCCTAAATCGTTTATAAACACGAGGAAGAGTAGGGGACCTAAAACGCTTCCCTGGGGAACGCCAGATATCACTTCTGTTCTATTCGATGACTTGCCGTCAATTAAAACGAACTGTGTCGTAATGATAGGAAATCGTGAATCCAATCGCACAATTGGAGAGATATTCCATAAGCACGCAATTTCATTAGAAGTCGCTTGTGAGGTACAGTGTCAAAAGCCTTCCGGAAATCCAGACTACGTATCCGTTATGTCACAACTGTTTTCTGTAAGTCCACGAAGATTCTAATAGGTATTTCGGAACACATTGTATTCAATGTGCCGGGGGCGGTGCCGGCCGCGGTGGCCGAGGGGACTGAGGCGCTCCAGTCACGGTCTGCACGGCCACTACGGTCGGGTGTTCGATCCCCCCTCGGGCATGGATATTTGTGCCGTCCTTAGTCTTAGCTAGTTCATAAGTAGTTTGTAAGCTTAGAGACTGATGACCCCGTAGTTAAGTCCCATAAGTTCTACAAACATTTGAACATTTCGGGGGCGGTCTCCAGCCACCACCGACCGATTTTACGTAGCGCGCTGCTATCCTCTGCGCCCTGCGGCAGCGCGCGGCGGTGCCAGAGAGAACTGTTGACACAGCGGCGCTCACACGCGACGCGCGGTGTCTCGCAGAGGCTGCCGCTTCCTGGCGGTGACGGAGCCGTCCGGCTGGCTTTAATAACGCCCGCCCCACCGCACAAATCACGGCCAGACCGGTTTTCAATTTACCGTCCGGTTCCGCTGGCGCCGGCGCCGGCGCAGCCCCTCGCCAGATATGGATGGACCCCCAGCCCCGCCGCTGGCGACACATAAACAACGCGACGCCGATATTATCCGCCGAGCGCCGCCTCTGTCAACAAACCGGGCTTTATTTGGCGCCACACGCCCACTGGCGCCAGACCGTATCGAGTGGCGGCCTGCTTCACACGGCTTCGGGATTTTTTTTCTTTCTGACACAGATATATCCTAGGCAACAAGTGCAAGCGGTGTCTTAAGTGTAAGGACGAAAGTGACTTCCGCGTGGTCTCCCTACCAAGCAAAACACCTTGATATAGCTCTACTACTTTGGCCCGTTACTCAGCTAGCATTTATCGCGAACTTGCCGAAAACCTGTGCCGCGGTGAAGTAGCCGAGCGGTCTAAAGCGTCTCGCTGCGGAGCGCGCGGTTGCGCGCCGTGGAGATTCGAGTCCTCCCTGGGGCATGGGTGTGTGTGTTTGTCCGTAGGTTAGTTTACCTAAGTTTAAGTAGTTTGTAAGCTACGGGCTGATGACCACGCAGTTTGGTCCGATAGATTTACAAACATTTGAAAATTTTTTTTGAACCGAAAACCTGTCATTTCCCAGTCATTTAATTATTCCAATCTTCTCTCCCAGTCTTTCTCACTCACTCTCTCTCTCTCTCTCTCTCTCTCTCTCTCTCTCTCTCTCTCTCTCTCTCTCTCTCTCTCTCTATCAGGCCATTTTCTCTTCTTTACCTCTCTGCCGATCTCCTCCTCCCTGCTCCCTACTCCATCCTCTCTCTGTCCTCTTTCCCACATCACTCCTCGTCCTGCAGGTCGCGATGGCCGAGCGGTCTACGGCGCGCCAGTCACGGTCTGCATGGCCACTACGGTCGGGGGTTCGAATGCCCCCCTCGGGCATGGATATTTGTGCCGTCCTTAGTATTAGCTAGTTCACAAGTAGTTTGTAAGTTTAGGGACTGGTGACCCCGTAGTTCCATAATCTCTACAAACATTTGAACATTTGAACTCCTCGTCCTTTTCCTCCAGTTCCCCCTCCATTAACCCTCTAATTCTCTGTCCACCTCCTCCCCATCTCTTACTGATAGTACATTTAGTTCACAGTAACATTTGCTGCATTACGTATTTATTACATCTTCTCTTAACCCACGTTTTCTGTACCCTTCTGTCTCTTCTCCTGCTCTTCGCCTCCGGCTGTTCATCTCCTCCTCCTCATCATCATTTCCTCCCACCGTTCCTTCTCTCCCTATCCCTCTCTGTCCATCTCCTCTCTTTGTCCTACACTGTTCTTCTCCTTCCAACCGCCCTCCTCTTCCTCCTCCTCCTCCTTCTCCTCCTCCTCCTTGCCCCTCCTCCTCGGAACACCCTCCATCCCCTGTCCATGTAATTCACCTGCTCAGCGCCTGTCCATTAGTTCCCCCCTCCCCTCCCCCAATCTCCGTCAATCACCTTCTGGCCATTTCCTCTCCCCTCTGAGTGCATCAACTCTCCTTGTCCATATTTTCCTCTGCCTCTCTCTTTGTTATCCGTTTCCTCTTCCCCTATATATGGAAAAATTTCCTATAACTGCCAACTTTCAAACGTCAGAGACATTTTGCTCGATTGTTGCCAGAATCAGATCGAAGTACCTGGGAAGCAGGTTGCTAGCCTTACTTGCAAAGTGTCCCATTGGGTTTTGCCCCTAATGGTCGACGAATTAACCGGTTAATTTAGTAGTATTTGCCGACTGAACAGTAAGATGGCCACTACTCAGAATATGTCCCAAATACTCAACCTTATTCCAAAGTAACTGGTGTCCCAACTGTCAGGATCACTTACCTGGCCACTGACACGTTGCCCACGGTTCATGAACAAGGACATGACTACAGGAATGAAAGTAAAAGATTTAGGCAAACTGAGTGCTAACTAGGAGCAAAAATGTTAGAACAGATGGACGTTTTTAAGTACTTAGGATGTCAATATAGTGAAAGAACTGGAAACAAGGTGCAGCGAAGCTAATGCAGTGAGTACTCAGGTACGATCTACTCTCTTCTGCAAAAAGTCAGTATCAAGGCTAAGTTAGCAGTGCACCGTATAATCTTTCGAACAACTTTGTTGTATGGGAGTTGATACAGGTTACCTTATTCATAAGGTTACAGATTTGAAAGTAGCAAGGATGACTGCAGGTACGAATAGATGTATCAATAGCAGTATGGTGTCCATAATGAATAAATCAATGAAAAATCTGGAATAAACATGGATGAAGAGCGAATAGCTTGAGATGGTGGGGTCATGTCACACGCATGGAAGAAGCAAGATTACCAAGAGATTCATGGATTTACTAGTAGAGGGGAAAAGGAGGTAGACCAAGGAGAAAGTACTTGGATTCAGCTGTTCTGGAGAACAAATCGTATCATTTAAAATTCATTAGTGCAATAAAAGGACGGCAATATTTATTCTGGACTATTGCACTTATAAATTTATTAAATGGTAGTATTTGTTCAATACAATACCTTTTGTGGTTTTTATGCCCAACGCACACCTAATGATCCCTAAAATCTTATTACTTTTAATACATCAAAGTACAGACTTTGGACTACAAACCGCTTCTCGTTTCTGTGAAGTGTTTTAACCAGATATCACGTGAACCTAATGGTGCAACCCATTCTTAATTCAGATTCAGCGGAGATACAACACGTTTCCAACGTTCAATCTAATAAAGCATTTTAAGAAGTGAACTTCGTTCAACCAATAGTGACTTCAGCCCTGTAGACATCCACCTAATGATCTCACGTACAAACCTACTTACCTTTTAAGAACTTTAAGGAGGGCCCTACAAAACTCGGCACCCAACATGAACAATGGGACGTCGTAATACGTCTTTCCATCTTCCATTGTCACGTACATCTCAGTGTCCTTAGGAAATTTGAAAACAGACAAATGAGGTATTTTTTTCTGGCTGTTGTTACATTTTATTGCGCTACAAGCGTTTCCCGTTCCGGAAAGCATCACGAAAACGAATATAAGCTACAAGTGAGCCGACGTACAACGCACGAAATACCGACAATTCAGTAGTGTCCCCTGCTGGCCGCTTGGTGCACTGCTGTCACGATGGGTAACAAAAATTCGCTCGAGTGTCGTGACTGGTATGGCAGACTGTGGTGCTATGCTGCCTCACTTATGCACGTGAAGCATCTGCAAAATGGCAGCGACGCAGTCGAGGGTAAAATCTGAATTCTGGGTATTAATTTGAAAACTAATCAGTCCGTTGTGTACGTGCACGCTGTGACTCACAAAAGGGTGCCGCATCGATTGTGCTCGCCGAGCGTGAGCTGTAGGCACAGTGGGGCGCTATTCTCACGCAGTTGCTGCGAGGAACCGCCGGCCCTGCATTATTTACCGTGCAAACAATACAAGACGCCGCCACGTCAATAGTGACCAGCCAGAGCTCAATACAATGCAATATGAGGCGCGCCCTCACTCGTCTTTTGAAAGAAGTCGTCCTCCGCGACCCTACCTTTAAAAAGGGCGCTCCCATCTCACAATCGTGAGGACGCTGCCGGATAAAAGACCTGTAATGCCCGACAGCGCAGCGCAAATGCCAGCTTCACAATTTAAAATTGTCTTGATTTTTTTTTTATTTATTTAAATCATGAATACGACGTTTCGTTAGGATGTTGAACTGCCAATATTACAAATTCAGAAATTCTTTTAATTTTTTGGCCCACTTTAGGTTACGGTAGTGACACTAAAAGTGGGCCTTTGCGATCGTCTTTTGACAGCTCGAAATTTAAATGAAAATAACGGCTTAACTATTCATCTGACACGAAAATTCAGTAACAGAATTTGTAGAGGAAAACATTCTCTACAACTTTGCTCTCTTATGTTTTTTTCATATCTCGTAGCGTTTCAAAGATATTTGCAAAAATAACGGCGATTTTGGGATGTATGTCTATCTGTCTGTCCGCAACGTGTTCCCGGTTTTTAAGACGAACCGTTCAACCGATCAGCACCAAATTTTACAGACATAATTGTAGGCCGCCAGAGACCAGAACCTTCCTTTTTCAAATTTTTCGGACAAAAAATGCGGTAGTTAAACCAAAAAAATGCGTTTGTAATATAATTGTAATTGCAAACGAACCGTTCATCTGACACGAAAATTGAATAACCTAATTGGTAGAGGAGAAAATTCTCTACAACTTAGCTCCCTTATGTTTTTTTTTCATATCTCGTATTGTTTGAGATATATTTGCAAAATTAACGGAGATTTGACACCCTCTATTGAATTAACGATAACCTGCCGTTCGTAGATGTCACATGACAGTCCTCGCGTATTTGATGATTTTCTTATTGTAACTTACACGTTGTCATTTCAAAGCAACGGCACACTGAGGAATTAACAAAAACACATCGTTCTTCGTACGATAAATGATAATCTAATGTCTACAAATGCCATATTAACATCAGTTAACAACGGCCATGATTAGTATGTAATTAAAAACTGCTGTTTTGATTTGTAGCCGTGGTTCGAAACGCACCACTACCTAATTTTTTTTTTCCTAAAAGGGTTCCAGACACTCTTATTAATTAATTTATTATTATTTACATTATCATTTTGATTCAAAATGTTTGCAAAAACGTATGAAACTACAAATATATTGTGGGCCATAAAACACGTCAGTGCGATTTTTTTTTTTTAATGGTAGTTGGCTATCTGTCTACATTTGATGCCATGATGGAAGAAATAGTACAGTGGTGCCAATCTACAAAGGAATAGGAGATATTCAAGAGTGCAAGAACTACAGGGGATTTCAAAGTGACATATTGACCACAGCTGTTTATTTTTTTATCTCAATGCTACTAGTTTCGGTTAGTTTTCCATTTACAAGCGTTAGCATAGTTTATCTAATAGCTTGAAAATGTTAAACTACTGAAACCAGTAGCATTGAGATAAAAAAATAAACAGCTATGGTCAATATGTCATTTTGCAATAATATTAAAACTGTTAAACCCCACCTGTTCACCTTTATAAACTACAAGGGAATGAAGATAACGTCGCATACAATGAAGATCTGGGAGAAAATTATGGATAAAAGGATCAGAGAAGAAACAGAAATTTCAGATAAGCAGTTTGGATTCATGCCATGCAGAGGAAAGATGGATGCAACCTTTATCCTGAGACAACTGATGGAAAATTATAGGGAGCGACAAAGACACCTACACCTAGTGTTTACATACCTGAGAGAGAGGGGTGTGCCAGAAAGGTATGTTCGACTGATCAAAGATATGTATGATGGTGCCTGCTCTGAAGTAAGATCTAGTGTCGGAGTGACTGAGAAGTTCCCCATCATCGATGGACTGCATCAAGGATCAGCACTAAGTCCATACATGTTCAATATAGTGATGGATGTGTTGACGGGGGAAGTGAAGTGCCTGGCTTTTTGGTCAGGTGATGGTGGAGGAGAACAAAGAGAAGGTAGAAAGAACACCGGAGAGATGGAGGGAGGAAATGGAAAATGGAGGACAGAATTAGCAGGAAGAAGACCGAATACCTGTGGTTTGGCAGAGATGGAAGAGATGGAAAAACTATGTTGGCTAATGATCAGTTGCTGGCCGCGGTGGCCGAGCGCTCTGCGGCGCGCCAGTCACAGTCTGCACGGCCACTACTGTCGGGGGTTCGAATCCCCCCTCGGGCATGGATATTTGTGCCGTCCTTAGTATTAGCTAGTTCACAAGTAGTTTGTAAGTTTATAGACTGATGACCCGTCGTTAAGTCCCATAAGCTCTACAAACATTTGAACATTTAATGATCAGTTGGAGACCTGGGCTCCTGTGTAACCAGTGAATGACATTTAGATAAGGAGATAAGCCACAGGAACTAGGCTGGATGGACAAACTGGAAAAGAGTGTCAGGTATACTCTGCAACAAAAGAATAAAACCAAATACAAAAGTAAAAACTTTTTAATTGGTGGTGAGACCAGGTGCGTTGTATTGCAGTAAGATCTGACCCTTAAAAAGAAAAAAAAAAGTGCAGGAGAAGATCCGCGGTGGAGTAGCCGAGCGGTCTAAGGCGCCTCGCTGTAGAGAGCGCTATTGCTCGCCGTCGGAGGTTCGAGTCCTCCCTGGGGCATGTGTGTGTGTGTGTGTGTGTGTGTGTGTGTGTGTGTGTGTGTGTGTGTGTGTGTGTGTGTGTGTGTGTGTGTTGTCCTTAGGTTAGTTTACCTTAGTTTAAGTAGTTTGTAAGCTACGGACTGTTGACCACGCAGTTTGGTCCGATAGATTTACAAACATTTGAACATATTTATGCAGGAGAAGAAATTAAACTTGGCTGAGATGCGTATGCTGAGGTGGATAGCAGGACAAAATAAGAAATGATCTTATTCCAGAGCAGACAAGTGTAGTGGAAGCATCGAAGAAAGCCTAGGACCGAAGACTACAATGGTATGGGCAAGTGATGAGAAGGGCTAGGAACACGTGTTGCAGAGAACAATGGAGTAGCAATGGTAGGGCAGGAGAAGAAGAGACAGACCAAAGAGAATGTGGATGGACTGCATCATTGGAAGACCTGAGCGAGAAGAGACTGAACCGGGAGGACACGTGGGACAAGCTGAAGAAGAAGGAGAAGCTACTATGAAGATACCTATAACTTGAAATATATGTCTGTACCATGATCTTGGGTGGGCTCCAGCTCTTATTCTGATTACACACTTTTGTGTAATTAATACTTTAGCCTGAAGACTGTATGAAAAGACAATAGGACATCATCAACTGTCATCGCCAGTTTCTTCATGATATGATGTGGTATGCCAGGTAATTTGCCAGGCTACCTAAATTAAAGAGTAGTTTTCATTAATGTATCTGATGTACTTTTTCCAGCATATCTTTTACAAAAAAGAAGTTATTCGTGTAACCAATCGAACTTTATAAATTATCCAAGATGTCAAAATACTTTTTTTTCTTGCGTTTACTATAATGACTATAATAATCATTCCGGTGCTCCTATGCAAAATATGAAACTCATAATTAAAAACGTACATGGACGATAAACAGTGCGGACAGGAAGAGGATTGAGGCTTTTGAAATATGGTGCTACAGAAGAATGCTGAGGATTAGGTGGGTGGATCGCGTAACTAATGAGGAGGTACTGAACAGAATTGGGAAGAAAAGAAATTTCTGGCATACCTTGACTAAAAGAAGGGATAGATTGGTGGGACACATTCTTAGACATCAAGGAATTGTGAATTTAGCATTAGAGGGAAGTGTGTGGGGTAAAAATCGCAGAGGAAGACCAAGAGATGGATACAGTAAGCAGATTCAGACAGATGTAGGTTGCCGTTCTTATGTGGAGATGAAGAGGCTTGCTCAGAATAGGGTATTGTGGAGAGCTGCATCAAACCAGTCTCCGGACTGAAGACCACAACAACAACATTTTTACTTTTTGTTTAAGGTGTTCAAAGAAGTGACGAATACTTTAAGAAGTAGTAGTACTCATAGAAACATGGAAAATATTTATTTTTGCTTGAAAATTTTAAAATTTAAAAGCTTGTGTGTCACAAATTTTGATCGAAACATCTCAATGATGAATCCTACTTTCATACATACTCATCACTAAGTAGTATAGCTCTGGAAACAGGGCTTTGAAAACAGGCAAATTTTTGCCTGTTTAAGATCAGGTACACACCCTTCACCCTCCGAACGTGAATTTCTCAAAAATGCTGACAAAAAGGACAGTGCCTGTTTGGAAGTTTTACTATGAAGTCATGTACCTATCCATGCATCACATATGACTTAATTCTAAAATAGTCACCTAACGATCGACCACAATATCTTCGTGATTTTATGTGGAATATGTATACTTATACAATCTAGTCCCTCCACGCCTCCCCCCAAGAAACATATACACTTCCACCAATAATGAATTAGGGTTCCACTGTTTTCAGAATGTATCCTATCAAACTATACCTTCAATTAGTCTAGTTAGTCCACATGTTCTTTTCTTTTCATGAATTCTATTCAGTATATCATCATTGGTCAACACGTTCTATTCATCAAGGCTTGAGTTCTGCAGAACCACTTTTCAGAAGCTTCTTGTTGCCTTCTTGTAAACTCTTGTCGTCCAGAGTTCAATTAAATCCAAGACTACACTCCCGAAAATAACTTTCCTAAGTGTTTCCTAACAAATTCACATTCGACGTCAAAACTTTTTCTTCGGAATCATTTTCCTTGCCTTTGCCAGTCTACCTTTTATATCCTCTATACTTCGGGCGTCGCCAGTAATTTCGTTGCCAAAAAAGCAAAACTCATTTGCTATTTTTATTATCTCCTAATTTACCACTGTCAGCATCAAATGATGAAATTTATATCACAGTACCATTTGTTTCATTGTTATTCATGATCATCTTACATCGTACTTTCAAAACACTGTCCAATCTGTTCAACTGCTCTTCCAAGACGTTTACTATCTGTGACAAAGGGTAAATCCGGGAGAGACGTTGCATACGGCATAGGCTCGTAGTTTCTAAAAACACCCAAAGTGAGCGGCTATTTGCCTCGCAATTGTTTAGTAAACTCCAGGATATATTAAAACTATTTTCGTTTAGATCGAGAAGGTTTTACATAAGGTCTATGAAAGTAATTGGAATAAGCCTGTAAATATCTTTTCAAAATATTATCAGTATCGCGATTAGTTCTTAGCGTGTGCTGAATATTCAAATAATTCCAAACGCCTGCATATTTGTACTAACAGTAAGTTCAATAGTGCCTCTTTAGTTTCTTGTGCGGCCATCTTGGCTGTCGAGGTTAAGACGCGGCGTCTCTCTGCTACACATCGTTCTTGTACCAAAACATCTGCTATTAGTTCAACGATAAGGGAGGTGTAAATTTTTGCCTCACTCTTTGCTTTATAACTATCCATTAAGGTTTAGTTATGTTGAGGTATGGTGATTTTGCTATCAAGGGAGATGTTTGATAATTTTCTGGTAACAGAAACAATTGAATTCCACGCTGTAGATGTCCAATTCAAGACGAAATCCCCCGCATGTTTGGCTATAGGCAGCAGGCATACCGTATCGTAAGCTTTGGGTTTTCGATAAATAAGCTGAGTTGTTTGTTGGAAGCAATCTAAATGATGATTCGTTGAACCATAAATTATACTTCCAGCGATAAAACGTCTAGTTTTTATGATGGTGCCACCACTTTCTTTGCAGCTTTGCCTTTGTTTCTGTTATTAAGGGTTTAACAGTTGCAGGCATGTTAATCAGCAGCCTATTGTTTATATCAAAACAGCATTACTCAAATGAGCGATGAGTTTTGCAGTCGCTTTTGCTGTGGTACTTTTATATTTTCTGGTCACAATCGTTTTTAACCCTGCGGTACTAACATATGATTTTAACGCTCGCTACTATCACCCGTCTTTCAGGGGGTTTTGAACTTTTGTTAGTAACACCCGTCAATTCCGCGAGTGTGATTCCAAACCAACACTCTACCTGTGTACATATGTTCATCAATCGTTCCTAGTAACGTCACAGCTCACTGACACGTAGCCGTCATTTTGACGGATGTTACTAAGCTAGGGTTAATATTCGTCGGGCGTTATCAGCTGACTTCGGGTTTCGACGATTATTCCTCTTCGCCAACGACGCTTTACCTTGTTTTGTGTACGCTGTCATCACCGAGGAAACCGCCGCTACTGAAACGTTAAACAGTGCAACCGTTTGGGTCACCATCGAGATGGCCTCTTTGGAAGTCTGAGACATAACGTATCTCGTCTTAGAACTCTTAGAACCATGTTTAGTGTTATGTTGAAAATCTTATATCTCCGAAAGTTCTTGACCGAATGCTTTGAAATATTGATACAACGTACTACTGGAATACGCGCATATTTTACATGCCTTAATTTTTTATGTATGTTATATATGAATTCATATAAATTTTACAATGTGGAAAAGTTGTTACCAAAAATCGCAAAAATGTCATATGTATAGGTTATGTGTAACATATTAAATAAATAGCTATCTAAATAGCTTCCTGTGTTACAGGCATTTGCTATTTTTATAATCTCCTAATTTAATACCGTCAGCATCAAATCATGAACTTTATATCACATTACCATTTGTTTCATTGTTATTCATGTTCATCTTACATGACAAATTTGGAGCTTAGTCGGTGAAGAACTTTCTGAGATTTTGAAACACACCCAAACCAACACAACAGTTTTATATATAGAGATTTGTATTTTGATGACTATCTTTCTTTGTATGGATGCAGCACTTATAAATTTGTACATTATGCAAGACAGCCTTATTTCTTATACATTCTCCGATAAATATAACATGTTTTTAGTAAATAGGAGATGGACAGAGAGAGAATTGGTAGGAGAAGTACTAACTCAAGGCAGGAATAAATAAATTAATACCTGGGCAACTCCGGATTTTCAGCTAGTAAGATAATAAATAATAGTAATAAATAGATTAATAAATAACGTTAAAAACCTCTCATCATTATTACTTAATCGGTTTTATTTATAACGAAGAAGAGGGCAAAGATGTAGAGAATTTTCTCCTCTACAAATTCGGTTATTCAATTTTCGTGTCAGATGAACGGTTAAGTCGTGATTTTCATTTAAATTTTGAACTGTCAAAAGACGATCGCAAAGGCCCACTTTTACGAGTGTTACTACCGTAACCTAAAGTGGGCCAAAATGTATATCTAAATAGATTTTTATTTCGAAACGAGGTAGTTTTGCGTGTTTAGGGATGCGGCATATTTCCCATGTCACAAGGGACGGTCGCCGTAATGTAAAGATTGTTTCATGACCGAGTGAGGTGACGCAGTGGGAACACACTGAAGCCCCTCCTGACATGGCGATTTAGGTGATTTTCCTAATTCGCTCCAGGCAAATGCCGGGTATTTCGTTCCCTGACCCTGACGAAAAGCCTCCGAACGTGTGCTCGTATCTAATATCTAATGACCTATTGACCACGATTCTTGTCTTCTGGTCAAATATTATGTTTTAAAGTTAAACAGACAAAATCTGATATTAAGCAGTCAATTCTGGCCCAGTTTGGAGCTAGTATGGTGTGTGTGTATGTGTGTCGCAGATGACTGCTGTGTTTTACTAAAAGTGCTTCATGGAAATTTTATGTATGGAGTAATGTGCCCGTATCGCTACTTTCACTCTTAAAGTCCACATGTTCTATTTCTTCTCGGTGGACGTTAACTCCTTCACATTTTTTTCCTTTTTTTTTCAGTATCATCTGCGATAGGCTACGGCCACGATCCGTTCTCTTTTCAAGCACCACTCTCCCTTTCATGCCCCTCTTCATTCATATATTGCAATAAAATTCTGTAAGAGAGAGAGAGAATGTGCCGGAAGGAACTTCTCGGAACGAGGCGTTTCGTGTGTCGCCATCGAGTTATAAACGTCCATCGGGGAAATTTGAGCTTTAGCTAGTACCTATCGGCCACGATCGTAAATGGTAACGTTTCTTGGATGCAATACTACACGTACTACACTCGCAGCCCTCCACATTTTTAACGAAAGCCAATGCTCCATCACTGTGAGAAGACATCCCTCGAAATGCTCCCTCGACAGCGGGTCACCACCCATCTGGACACGTAACCGCTGCTCGATTGGCTGACACGGGGAGGGGAGGGGGAAAGCGGAGACAACTGCCGAGCGCGATGCCAGCCGACACCAGTGATGGATGGCGTGCCCGCCCTCGGACCTACTCAATTTTTTAACGCGGCCGATAGTAAAATAAATCAGGGCCTCGCACGGCAGTCCGGCCGGTGATTCGACTCCCGGTGATGGCAGGGAGGGGGCGACTTATGGGGCCCATAAAGACGTGGAGTGAGGGGAGGAGGCTGTAGTGTCGCCCCAGGGGCTCTTCAAGCCAGCGGCGTGGGCGCTACGCTACCACTCCATCGCTCAGTCGCACCCAATGCCAACCAGTGTTCTACTACCGAAAATGGCCGAGCAAGACTCATTGCACGCTGGTTCTCTCAGACGTGAAGTCATTTTACGTATGTACGCTGTATCAAAAGCGACAGAGACAGTGTATCGACTTTCCCGGTAACATTACTCTTAACTGCAGCAGCCATTCTAACACACCAGTTATGCGAGCAGTTCATTACATATTCGGTTGGTAAACTTAATGTAACTTTGGAAGCTTGTGGCATTACAGATACAGGAGGAAGCTAATTGTTTCCAGGTGAAAGGCGGGTTTTGCCAGGCTCTTGGGTTCCCCAGTCAGCCGGCTAATAGTTTGGACCTAGACAGGTAGTCAGGGTTTTCCTAATGTGCTCGGAAACCGGAAGTGACGCTCTTGGCTGAGCGAGGACAGCTTTTGCAGATTGCAACTGAAATACAATATAACCACACACATTATTCTAAAAGTCCACATAAAATCAGGGAATGATCATACGACAAATATAATTATATGAATGGATTCAGGAGACTTGGGAGAATCAAACGCTTTAATTACAATTACAATATTCCTCGCAGATAAAAAGCCGACAAATTTCAGTACTAAAATAATAATATTATAAGACTTATATTTACAATTATTGATACATACTGTTTATCAGTAACAATTTCAGAATCAAATGGGCAGCATTCAACAACGCTACCTATCGTAAAAGATGTACCACATTATTTCCGTATTCTTTCAATAAACTTTGTTTTACTCTCTTGTTCTGCTTTTCGTTGAGGTAATAATATTCTTGTGTCATAACATAGATTCCACCACAGAAACACAAAACATGAACCCAGCAAAGCGCATTACATTTATATATGTATTTTATTATATTTAATATTATTCTTAGTAATGTTCGTTTTTTATGTTGTAGACTGCCAGTTAAGCATTTCATGGCCGACTAAAAATAGCAGATATGCAGCAAACAATTTATATATAAACAATTATAAGCATTTGTCGACAAGAACTGAATATATTTGTATAAAAAGCCATGATAAATTAAATATTAATTGTGTAACTATATTTCGATGGCAGCAGAATATTTGAACACTGAGATGCCACGCTTAATGTCTATCTAAGCAAAGAGCTTTAGTCTTAACCATTTTTGAGTTTTTTTTAATATATATTTGTTTTTTAAATGTAAACAATATTTGTAGGGAGATGGTCAAAGCATTTAATTGTGTGATATTCAAATTTATAATATTTTTGAAGGGAAATTATATTTTAAAGATGAGGCGTTTAAAGATGCGCGGAAGGATACAAATTTGGGAGCAGGGAGAGCACGGTTTCGAACGCTTGGGAAGGGGCTCGTAACTTGGACGTGGTGGTGAAAGATCGTGACGCTAGGCGGTCTGAAGTCGCGTTACGAATTTGTGATTTGAAGAGATAGGCATGTGTGGACTTTGAAAATTTACGGGAGTACGACTGAAAGTGATAAGCTATGCACGGTAGTAGGGCTTGGAACTGTGATAATTACCAATCGTGTACTCGTGTGCTGACAAACTGTGTTTTATAACAAATACTTTAATCACGGATTAATTTGGAAGTGCAATGTTCGATGGACTACACTAATTTACGAGTGATGATTTGGAACTTTTACTCACGAGTGCGTGTGATACTTCTTGTGCCTGTCATGAACAATAGTTGGAGAAATATTCAGTTATTTACCGATGTATAAAGCAGGACCACCTCCGCATTTTCATGTCCAAAATGAACTTCATTTATAAAGAATTACTTCGTGAGTGTACCACTCCTTATCTTAAAATCCATTTTGTTGGTTATTCAGAGGTTTAATTTATGTTTGTTAAAATATATTTTCACGTCATCATATGCAGATTGATAGACTGGCTAACCACAGATTAATTATTGATCTTGTTTAAACAGATTGGGTAGCTGTTTAGAGCATAGAAGCTTACAAACTCACCCCTATGACCCCGAGTAATGTATTGCCCAATTCTTATTGGTGAGTACCGATAGGAAGGTCGCAATCTGTTAGGTTATTATCTTTCTTTCAAATTGTGAACCTGACGGTTATATGAACAACAAGGAAATATATATATATATATATATATATATATATATATATATATATATATATTAGTTGGCCGGATGTGGCTGATATAGTTGCTTGAGTACTCGTCCTTTATACTGAGCTGAGCATGAAGGACTTTGAGTCAAAGCTCTTAAATATCTTGTCTTTTTTAATTAACCTATTGTATAAAAATTTATGTTTGTTTTCTTTTTGTTCGTATTTTATGCACGACCGTACCACACATCCGATTGCGATAAAACCTTGTCAACTTATAGGCATACTAAAATTAACTTCGTATGGTGCATGGTGGAGGGTGCTTTAAAGTTAGTTAATTAGTTTCTTACAAGTTTACACTGAAATGGCTGGACGGATATGAATGAAATTTGGAACAGAGGTAGCTTATACCCTGATTAATATATGGGCCATCTTTCGTAAGTTCAAATCAAATGTTCAAATGTTTGTTAAGCTTATGGGACTTAACTACGGGGTCATCAGTCCCTAAACTTACAAACTACTTATGAACTACTTACGAACTAGGACGGCACAAATATCCATGCCCGAGGGGGGATTCGAACCCCCGACCGTAGTGGCCGTGAAGACCGTGACTGGAGCGCCTTAGTCCCCTCGGCCACCGCGGCCGGCCTTTCGTAAGTCACCGTACGGTGCATGGCGTGGGTACTTTACAGTGGGTAAACACGTTTGTTACTCCACGCTGAAGCGGATGAATTGAATTAAATAAGGAATGAAGAGATCCTATCCAGAATTAATACATGTTACCTTTCGTGGCGGAGGGTACGTTACAATACAACAAACTAGCTTTTTTGACTGGTCATCATGAAAATCAGTACATATATGTACGTTTTTATGAAGGAGATTTTTATAATCTGCAAGTCCGTGAACATAGCAGGGTGGAGGGTACCTTGCGATTTCGATTCAAATGTTCAAATGTTTGTGTAGTTTATGGGACTTAACTACGGGGTCATCAGTCCCTAAACTTACAAACTACTTATGAACTACTTACGAACTAGCACGGCACAAATATCCATGCCCGAGGGGGGATTCGAACCCCCGACCTGTAGTGGCCGTGCAGACCGTGACTGGAGCGCCTTAGTCCCCTCGGCCACCGCGGCCGGCTGCGATTTCGACACCTGTTGACCAGTCACTATGAAACTGTATGTCAAACGCCTTTGGGAAATCAAATAACATGCAGTTTACCCTTTATTCAGGGATCGCAAAAGAGAAAAGGGAAAGCTGGTAATACAAAGAATTGAAAGAAATTTACTATATTGTAACAATGAAAAATGTTCAAGAATTACAGAGCAAACTTATGTTAATGATATTCGTCTGTAATTATGCGGGTGCGTTCTATTACCTACGCTTTTTTCCACTCGCTTGGGCCTTTTCACTAGAGCAAAGATTCGAGATGAATGCGAGCCAAGTAGGGGATCAATGCGAAGAGTACTCGTTGTAAATAGAAATGGGATTCTATGCGCACCTGGCTACTTGTTTGTTTTCAGCTCTGTTATTTGCTCCTCTATAAACAGGGATGACTAACACTATGTACTCCATTGGGGAGTCTGTTCGCTGGTTTACGTACATCTCTCGTCGACGCATTACGTAAATGAGCAATTCGGTAACACTCTCAACAAAGTTTCCATTTTATGACGATGACCTATCGTACCGTTTCAAACATTTCTCCTTCGGGTGATAACAGTCCACGCACCTGTTAAATGTAGAAAAACTTAAATTAATTACAATGAAATGGAAACATGCGCTGAAAAATATCTGTGCTGTTTGTTTAGAATTCACTGTGAAATATGTAGCTACAGTCGTTTTATTAATTTTGAAAGCAAACATGACCATGTCCTGACAGTTAATTATATTTTAGGACAATGTCTGCGTGTTTTTTGAATGCTCGATGCAGTGATTGTTCTAGGTCATTATATACCATCGAGTGAGTTAACGTGTGTCTTTCGTATCTATGAGCAAAGTAAGATTACCCATCACCATCAGAATATATTTAACATCTTTATACGGAGACTAATCCATAATCTGTACTTACTAAAATGACAATTTTTCGCAAAGAAGTAATTACTGTGGCCTTCGATCGTACGTTTGTCTTCCTTATTTATCAGTAGAATCCGAACTCAGGACTCCACTGGTTGAGCGATACCCCTTTGAAGCAAAGATAAGATGGGAGGATTCCTTTGCTTCCACCACCTCTGTTATCAGGCCACCTAGCTAATACGCACGAAAGAACACCGAGGGTCTTCAATTTTGAAGAAAACCGAAATCAGATAATTAAATTACACGTCACATATCTACTCTTTACCAATGAACAAATATTTTCGTTTTCTTCATGCGAACATTAGTTCCCGGTGTTTCGCCAATGTGTATTTACAATGTTAGTTCATCTTCTTTCCTGTTTGTCCAACGCTATTCATTTCAGTTCTGTTTTCCTGCAGCTCAGTCCTTATGACGTGTATCTCCTCAATTATGTGTCCTACAATAACAAAGAAAACTGTCTGCGTAGTGAGTTTGGAGTTGTAAGTTATTAAATTACCATCTCATGTATGTTGTTATTGTTTTGTTGTTGTTGTTGTTGTTGTGGTCAGTAGCCCGCAAACTGGTTTGATGCAGCTTTCCACGATAACCTGTCCTGTGCAAGTCTCTTCATCTGAAAATACGTTCGGCAACCTACATCCTTTTGAATCTGCTTACTGTATTCGTCCCTCGGTCTCCCTCTACGATTTTTACCCCACACACTTCCTTCTAATGCTAAGTTGACTATTCCTTGATGTCTCAGAATGTGTCCCACCAATCTATCCCTTCTCTTGGGATATGCCAGAAACTCCTTTTCTCCCCAATTCGGTTAAGCACCTCCTCATTAGTTACATCTAATTTTCATTATTCGTCTGTAGCACCACATTTCAAAACCTTCTATTATCTTTTTGTCTGAACTCCTTATCGTCCATGTTTCACTCCCATACAATGCTTCTCTCCAGACAGATGCTTTCCGAAAGGACTTCCTAACATATAAATTAATATTGGATGTTAATAAGTTTCGCTTCTTTAGAGACGCTTTCCTTCCAATAGCCATTCTGCATTTTATGTCTTCTCTACTACTGCCATCAGAAGTTATTTTGCTACCCAAATAACAGAACTCACCTACTACTTTTATTGTCTCATTACCTAATCTAATTCCTTCAGCATCGCCTGATTTTTTGAGATTACAGTCCGTTACCCTCATTTTACTCTTGTTAACGTTCATCTTATATCTTTCTTTCAAGACACTGTCCATTCCATTCAATTGCTCTTCCAGGTCCTTTGTTGTCTGTGACAAAATTACTATGTCATCGGCAAATCAGAGCGTTCATCTGGATCTGATAAAATTTTGCACGACCTGCGAAACAAGAGAAACTCCACTGTCTGGATAATATAATAAGAACAGCCCCAAAGCCAAGAGATGGCACTGGGTACCTTACTCAATACGATGACGCTGTTTGCCGATCAGCTTGAAATTTGGCAGATATATGCCATTTTCATGTTCAGAGGAGGGAGGAGAGAGAGGGGGGGGGGGACAGGAGAAGATTGAAACTGTTAGTGGGTGTTGATAAAGTCGGTGTTGATAGAGAGGGGGATGTGTGTGTGTGTGTGTATGTGTGTGTGTGGGGGGGGTCTATGTGTGTGTGTGGAGGGGAGGAGGAGGAAGAGAAGGAATAGGTGGCAAGGATGGAGAAGGAGAAGGCAGAGGGTAATAGAGAGGGAGGACGGGATGGACAGAGAGAGAAGGAAATGGACAAAGGAGCACATTGTCTAACAGACTACTGGGATAAATAAATATCTGACTAACGCCGGTTTATCACCTGGCTAATACAGAGAGAGAGAGTATTAAGAGGAGAACCGAAAGATGACAACTAGGCATAAAGATAGGAAAGGTTATGGACAGAGAGTGAGGGATCAGAGTGTAGGATACATGTGATTCTTGAAGTTTTCCCGGCGGACATAATATTCCATCATCTTTCGGGAGTGCACCCAGGACAGCGACAATTCTTCGTCCGATATTTCGGCTGCAAACCTTACAGCCATCTTCAAGGCGAGTCCAAGACTGAGTTCACAGCGTCTGCGCGTGCCTATTTATACGGTAAATCACGTGATGCAAAGCTACTGAGGATTAGACTGCGCATGCTCGAAGATATCACATTCGTAACTGCTGCGCTAGTCATAGATGAATATATACTTCAAAGATAAACGTGTGAGCACTGAGTGCAAACATAAACAGTGGCTTCCATGCACTGTCAAGATGAAATCCGTTGTCACGATTTAACAGGTTGTCCGCCACTTGTATGTGTACAGCTTCCTTTACAGCACTGTTGGGCTTGGCTAGCACTTGAATGGGTGACCGTCCGGGTCTGCAGAGTGCTGTTGGCAAGCGGAGTGCACTCATACCTTGTGAGGCAAAATGAGGAGCTACTTGATGGAGAAGTAGCGGCTCCGGTCACGAAGACTGACATAACGGCCGGGAGTGCGGGGCGCTGACCACGTCCTCCTCCCTATCGCATCCGTTGACGCCTTCAGCCTGAGGATGACACGGCGACCGGTCAGTGCCCAGTGGGCCCCATGAGGCCTGTCAAGGGGAAGTTTACAGTTTTTCAATACTTAAAAATAAATGATAATAAATAAATACACAGGAGTGTGGGACTGTGGGGATAAACAAGGAATCCGTTTTTTAAATTAATATTGAAACTGTGATTGTCTGACTTTGATCTATTTTATACAAATAAATAAAGGGTTAGGTCAAAATTTAGATTTTTTTGTAATGGAGGAATGAATTTAGTAAAAAATGATAAGTTACATCGATTTACAAATGTTTGAACATTTTGATTACTTTGAAGAGGACAGCATGAATATTGATGAATAAATAAATAAATTAGCTGAACATTTGTTATTGACTTGTTTCACAAAACTTTATTTTTATGACCAAGGTTTCGAGTTATGAGCCCATTTTGAAGTACTTTACTGATTCCAAAGTTGTTACACCAGTGAAGACAAACCATTATGATACTACAGGTCACTGTTCATCGATTTAACATTGGAAAAAAATACTTTTACCTTGCAATTTAGGAACTATTACACTTGCGTTACCTTATTAGAATAGCCTTATTATCTATTGTACTAATATTGTGTTTAATATGTTATCTATTAGTGAAATTACTGATCCTTATTGTACCTCGAAAATTGAACAATTTATAGTACAAGACCTTGCTTCTTGCCTATTGTTAGTGATTTTGTTATTATCTACTATGTCGAAGTTACTCATAGTCTAAAAGCGGTGAATAATTGAATTCTGTCTGTTCATTCAGTATCAAATTTGGGTCTGTGCGCATCTGTTTTTTGATCTCCAAACTTTCTAGTTGGGTCAGTTTTGCACCTTTACCTTCAACATGTAAGACTTTTATATCTATGGCGTATTTGTGCTCTTGTTCTAAGCAGTGTTGGGCATAGGCAGAATCTGGTTTTCTTAATCTCCAGCTCCTGTGGTGTTCCCTAAGCCTGGTACAAATTGACCGACCTGACTGACCTATATAACAGGACTGGCTCATAACCCGAAACCTAGGTCGTAAAAATAAAGTTTTTGTGAAACGAGGCAATAACAAGTGTTCAGCTAATTAAGAACCGACAGTAGAATCAATCAATATGAATAAATAAATACATTTTCATAACATATTTTTGGAAACATTTTTGTTTATCTATTTTAGGGTTAACAGCACTCTATTTAAATTTGTTAATAAAGAACAGTCTAGAATGCACTAATTTATTTCATTCAACTAGTTTCAGTCTTATGTAGACCATCTTTAGGAATTTGTCTGTGAAATATGTCACAGTTACATTTAGAGGAATTTGGAGCAATATACATTACTGTAAAAGCTAAACTAAGTTAATAAATAGAAATAGAACAAAATAAAATAAGCGATGTTATACTCTTCGATGTTGTGGAGCTGGCAGGTAGCTGGGAGCCTTCCAGTGCGTCACTGCTGGCTGGAGTTTGCTGCTCTTAAATAGCTGAGGCTCCGCCCCTTTGCCAGCTCCACCCATCTTTTATAGCCAATGAAAAGATTAAATACATGAATATAGCCAAAGTATATAAAATTATAATTAGTAACACATTTCTTGGTTAATGTCTAAAATAAAATAATTATAGTCGTCTTAGTGGTATTAAAAATAAAGATTAAAACATTAAAATACTATTTATTAACTTAGTTTAGCTTTTACAGTAATGTATATTGCTCCAAATTCCTCTAAATGTAACAGTGACTTATTTCAGAGACAAATTACTGAAGATGGTCTACATAAGACTGAAACTAATTGAATGAAATAAATTAGTGCATTCTAGACTGTTCTTTATTAACACATTTTCATAAAAATATAAAGTCACCTTACTTGTTGAACACGCCTTGTAAATCGAGTATTTCGAAGTAAAAATAATGATTTTCGCGCTGTATTTTCAATGTTCACTTCGCCACAGCCGGCCGCGGTGGCCGAGGAGACTGAGGCGCTCCAGTCACGGTCTGAACGGCCACTACGGTCGGGGGTTCGAATCCCCCCTCGGGTATGGATATTTGTGCCGTCCTAGTTCGTAAGTAGTTCATAAGTAGTTTGTAAGTTTAGGGACTGATGATCCCGTAGTTAAGTCCCATAGACTTTACAAACATTTGAACATTTGAACTTCGCCACAGCCGGCCGCGATGGCCGAGGAGACTGAGACGCTCCAGTCACGGTCTGCACGGCCACTACGGTCGAGGGTTCGAATCCACCCTCGGGCATGGATATTTGTGCCGTCTTTAGTATAAGGTAATTGATAAGTAGTTTGTAAGTTTAGGGACTGTTGACCCCGTAGTTAAGTCCCATAAGCTTAACAAACATTTGAACTTCGCCACCACTTGATACACTGCTGTCGTTCTGTTTCCGGCCCGTATCAGGGGCGTTATACTTTTCATTTATTGGTGTTTGGTGTAGTATACTGGATACAAGCCTATAAACTCACATCGTTACGGAACGTTGTTACTAACGATGAATTTGCGCACAGAAGGAAACTATTTGCCCGTTTCATATTCTATGACGGATTAGATAGCTTTCGGCAGGGATTTCATCTGTTTGTGGCCGTAGGACGCACTGTTCGTCGCGGTGGGAAAGCTTTCAGACAGCTGTCAGAAATCATGGGCCATTTTTCGGCGTGGCTCTCCAGAAGGTCTGCGGCGGCCGGGGATTTACTGTGTTTAGTGCCTCTCAGCGACACGCATATCGGAGCGGGCCAAAAGATACCACTTGGACCGCTTAATGCCTTCCGCGTGTACCTTATACCTCGGCCGTAACAAAGATAGCCATAAAAGAGGCGCGATGAATGTGTGCAACATAAACGCGATGGGCGGCGCGGCCAAAGATTACAGATGCAGGAAACATTGGCAGGAACAATGCGGCCCATAAAGGTCCGCATTTATGCGGCAGCTCGTAAAGCGACCGCAGCCGCCCCCACTTTTACAGGCGGCGGCGGCGGCGGCGGCGCGTCCTCGCCGGGACCCGGCATTAGCCGCTGGCCAGGGGTCGCGCCTTGCAGGGCAACTACTGTACTATAAGCCGGCGGCAGGTGGCCGAGGGCCGTTGATGACCGCAGTACTCGCCGGCGGGTTTTATACCGCTCGTCATTAACCCTTCCCACACCGAATTAATTACAGTTTCGCGGATGCCCGCCAAAAAAATTCATTTCCTGCCTTTAGATCTGCCAAATTTTTATATTTACACTGTTGTTTATTAAGACTAGTAGTTTCCAAACTAGTGCGCCGTGTTGCCTATTAAGGTGTGTTGCCAGGCCGCTTTAAAATTTCTCTTTCTCGCTGATAAAAATAGAAGTTCGGTAAGTGCGGATCGGTAGCTATTATTTATCAAATGTTTTAAATGTTTGTATAGCTTATGGGATTTAACTACGGGGTCATCAGTCCCTAAACTTACAAACTACTTATGGACTAACTAAGACTAAGAACGCCACAAGTGTCCATGCCCGAGGGCGGATTCGAACCCCCGACCGTAGTGGCCGTGCAGACCGTGACTGGAGCGCCTCAGTCCCCTCGGCCACCGCGGCCGGCGCGGATCGGTAGCACAGTGGTAGATTGCCAGACTATGAATCTAAAGCAGAGGAAGCCAACTTCAGGCAGTGTGACGTGTGAATAGGAAGAGCAAGCTTGTCAATACGTGTGACGTCAGGCGAGAGCCGTGTTCGCAATGTTGCCTAGATAAATGGGGTCACGGGTTCGGAGCTGGAGGGCTCAGTCAGCAATAGTGCTCTTAACGACAATAACATCGCGATTTCACCCTACAGTGCATGGTGTTGCCGTTTGGCAACGCAAATATTTCAGACATACAAATGGCAACACCATGCATATCGTATACAATGAAGTCTGTTCTAAGCATTTAGTTGATACTTTCCTCCATAGAAGGCAGCGCAGTCATGAATTGAGGAGAAACGCTACAAAGAGCGCTCCGGCGGATCATACTCACTGTTGAGCATTAATGTAACTACAAACTGATACATCTTTCAAGTAAAAAAAAAAAAAATACATTCGCATGTTACAGACAACTGATCAGAGAAGGAAATATGTTAGATAACAATGTTTTCTTGTAGAGTGAGTTATGTCTAAATGCATGATGTTGACAATGCCAACAGGTAAATTATGACTTTCACATTGTTAAATGAGTTATATACTTCTTTCAAAAATTTTCCCCTGCATAGGTGAACATATTGTACAATATATTTTTTTTTCGCCAAAATAAAAATTCATGCAGTGTAGGGTTAAATACCTCACTCCAAGGGAAAGGCCTTCTCATAATAATACAACAGTATTAAAGCCTTCAAAATGGCACTGAATCTGTGGATTAATCAACTACAGACTGGAAACGCTGCACATTTTCCAAAGCTATCGCAGGTACCTGTTCCTCATCTTACTCTCTCTGAAGAATATGTGAAAATTCTGGAAGCTCTTCATAACCAGTTTGAGTCAAGGTTTGAAAATGTGTAAATACTGTCTACTATGTTTCAGCTTTTTGCAACAACGTTTTCAGTGGATGTTAACAATGTTCCTACCGCGCTTCAAATGGAACTTTTAAATTTACAGTTTTATTGAAGGACAAATCTAAACACAATGAAGGCTTGGCATATTTTTATAAGAAGGTTCCTCAAAACAGATTTCCGAGGTTGTATGCCCTTGCTTCACGGATATTATGTATGTTCGGTTCGAGGTATGTGTGTCAACAATTCTTTTCCATTATGAAACTAACGAAGTCCCAATACCGAAATACCTTGTCAGATCACAACCTTACTTACAGTCGTCGATTAAAAATATCTCAAACACTTCATCCCCACACTGAAAAACTAACCAAGGAAAAACGAAATGGAAAATATCGGAAAATTTTTACTTAATTGTTCTGTACAGCTTTGCCTTAAATTGTAGAGAAATGGTATTATGTTCCATTTTCTTCATTTTATAACGGTGTTATCCTCACATTAAATACAATTACATAATAACGTAGTCATGGTATAGAGACGACATGAAATTGTTTGTAATATGTGTCTATTATTTAATTAAAACAGTAAGTTTTAAAATTAGGATTTCATAGACCTCACTGTATTCTTCACACCAGGTATGTTCCTGTCTTCCCTAAATTGCTGCAGTCCTCGCGCTGCATTCTATTTCTCCGCGGCAGCAGTACAGAGCGCCTGACGTCTTATGGTCAACTCTCCTTCCTTGTGGGCAGGCAGATCCAAAACCGTCTAGATAAAAGGCCTCACAACAAGTCCGTGTCACGTGACACCTATAGCCTGCCCTCGCAAGCTCACTGGCTGAAGCTACGAGGCAGTGGGCTGTGCCCCAGCGGCCAGCCACTCACCTTGCGAAGGGGGTGTGACGTGACACGGACTTGTTGTGAGGCCTTGTATCCAGACGGTGTTGGGTGAGCGGCCTGGGCTGACGTCACACCGACGTTGCCTGTCCTCCCCTAGAGGTCTGCAAATCGCCGGTTTCGCTCGCTCGTACTCGGTCGAGTGCGCAACGCTCGGCGGTGGCGCGCCGAGTGTGTTACGCTCGCTGTACTCACAAGGAAACCTACCCAAGTGTCACTCTCTGATTTTTATGAAAATTGCATATTTTATAATATATGGAAAACTATGGGACACGTAATTCTTTTGGCGGCGGAAAAACATATTTAAGGGGTGAAACGGTCCCTCCAAAATTGGGGCTAAAATAGAAAAATGGCAATAACCTAGAGATTAGTGAAGCTATTGTAATGATTTTTGGTATGAACGTATTTGTTGATAAATGACAAATTTCATAGATTCAACTTCGATTAAATCAAAACAATTTTTGAGCATAAAAAATTGGGCACTTCATGGGTAGCTGTCCCCCTAATTGTCATTCCCCTTGCAATGTACCTAGGCCGATCTCTTATCCAGCCATTCCGAAAACATGCAGTTCATTCTTTTGGCTGGTGCAACCTTGTGACATACTTCAGACGGCCCTAAATAAATATAATACAGATATCATTGAAACAGCAGGAGCACCATATATTCGTGCAGCTGTGTAAACAATTGGAATAAGAGTATTTAAAACAGGTACCGGATATATGAGCATTAGACCGGCATATGACCGTGACGACGGAGGAAAGCGCGGATCCTATATATTACACGAAAGCTTTGCATGCGTTCTTTATTATGTAGATAAGAAAGACGACAGTGGCAGTGGGGAATATATGAATGCTGCAATTGGAAAAATTCACGTTAAGGACTCACTCGGAAAAGGCAGAGGCGCAGCAACACTCACAGTTCTAAAATGCTACGGGAATATGTATTAAAGGGGTGCAACAGAGATGCACAAAACTAACCTAATGGGTGTACATCAGTATCGTGTATTTAATATCAATATAAAAGACTAACAAAGTATTCCAAGACTTGAGAGCGATAAGAGGAATGGATATAAAATACAATCATTTCCTCGTTAAGACGGCAAGTAACATCTACCACTAAACAGGAACTAACAGTCCACAAAATGGGAAGAAGAAAGAATGGTCACGGATAACTCATTTAGTAAATGATCTTAGCACAGAAACTTTATATTAATCACATATAATAACTTCTATTACAAATTTCGCAGTCAGGATTTATTCTCAGGCGTCTAGTTTGCTCCCGACACTCGCCTTGGACACGAGTGGCGCTGCGGTGGGCGACCGAGTGGCGAGCGGACAGTGTGGGCGGTCGGGCCGGTCGAGCGTGCCCTGCTCGAACAAGCGTGCAGGAAGTCGAGCGCAGCCACACGCCTTTTCGCAAGCTGCAGCACCGACACCTGTCGGACAGCCATAGAACGACATGTATCACGCGATTCGAGCGAGCAACCGAGCGAGGTGCAGATCTCTATCCTCCCGTGATCTAAAGGTTGCGGGCAAAAAGAAATGAAAGAAGAGATCGCTTGGTAGAATTTTGCGCAGAGCACAATTTGATGATCACCAACACCTCGTTTAATCATCATGAAAGAAAAGGCCAGGAGACACTGTAAGGTATCAGATTGATTTAATAATGGTAAGGAATAGATTTAGGAACCACGTTTTAAACTGTAAGACATATCCAGGGGCAGATATAGAATCTGACCATAACTTATTGGTTATGAACTGCAGATTAAAACTTAAGAGACTGCAGAAAAGTAGAAAAGTTAGGAGATGGAACCTGGACAGATTGAAAGAACCAGAGGTGGTTGAGAGTTTCAGAGGGAGCAGTAGGCAAGGTTTGGCTGAAACTGGGGAAAATAATACAGTAGAAGAACAATGGATAGTTCTGAGAGATAGGGTGGTAAAGGCCGCAGAGGCTCTCATAGACAGAAGGACAAGGCCCAATAGAAATTCCTGGATAACACAGGATATACTGAACTTAATTGATGAGAGGAGAAAATACAAAAATGGATCAAGCGAAGCAGGGAAAAGCGAGTACAAACGACTGAAAATGAGATTGACAGGAAGTGCAGACTGGCTACGCAGGAGTGGCTAGAGGACAAATGCAGAACCGTAGAAGAATGTATAATTAGGGTAAAGATAGATACCGCCTACAGGAAAATGGGAGATATATTTGGAGACAAGAAAATCAGCTGTATGAATATCAAGAATTCAGACGGAAAACCAGCATTAAGCACAGAGGGGAAAGCTGAACTGTCGAAGGAATATATAGAGGTCCTATACAAAGGAAATAAACTTGAAGGCAGTATTCTAGAAGTGGAAGACGAAGTGGAGGTAGATGAGATAGGAGATATGATACTGCGAGAAGAATTTGACAGAGCGCTGAAGGAGTCGAAACAAGGCCCCTGGAGTAGATGATATTCCGTTTTAACTGCTGATATCATTAGGGGAGCCTGTCATGAAAAAATTGTTCCACCTGGTATGCAAGATGTATGAGACAGGGGAAATACCATCAGACTTCAAGAAAAATATTGTAATTCCAATTCCAAAGAAATCAAGTGCAGACAAATGTGAAAATTACAGAACTATCAGTTTAATAAGTCGTGGTTGCAAAATACTAATACGAATTATTTGCAGATAAATGGAAAAGCTTGTGGAATTCGACGTTGGGGAAGATCAATTTGGATTTAGGAGAAATATAGGAACACGGGAGGCACTACTCACATTACGACTTATCTTAGAAGATAGATTAAGTAAAGGCAAATCTACATTCTTAGCATTTGTAGATTTGGAGAAAGCTTATGACAATGTCGACTGGCATACACTCTTTCAAATTCTGAACGTATCAGGGGTAAAACATAGGGAGCGTAGAGTTATATTCAACCTATACAAAAACCAGACTGCAGTTATTAGAGTCGAAGGGCAAGAAAGGGCCGCAGAGGTTGGGAAAGGAGTAAGCAGTGAAGGAATTCAAGGAGAAATTTTGAGAGGGAATTAAAGTTCACGGAGAAGAAATAAAAACATTGCGGTTTACCGATAACATAGTAATTTTGTCAGAGCCTGCAAAAGAACTGGAAGAGCAGCTGAATGGAATGGACAGTGTCTTGAAAGGAGGATATAAGATGAACATTAATAAGAGTAAAACGAGAGTAATGGAATGTAATGTCAGAAAATCAGGTGAAGCTGAAGGAATTAGGTAATGAGACAATAAAAGTAGTAGATGAGTGTTGTTATTTAGGTAGCAAGATAACTTCTGATGGTCGAAGCAGAGAAGATATAAAATGCAGAATTACTATGGGAAGAAAAGCGTTTCTTAAGAACCGAAATTTGTTAACATCCCATATTAATTTAAATGTTAGGAAGTCCTTTCTGAAAGCACTTGTCTTTAGTGTAGGATTGTATGGGAGTGAAACGTGGACGATAAGGAGTTCAGATAAAAAGATGATAGAAGCTTTTGAAATGTGATGCTACAGACTGATGAAAATTAGATGGGTAGATCACGTAACTAATGAGGAGGTGCTTAACCGAATTGGGGAGAAAAGACGTTTCTGGCATTTCCTGACTAAGAGAAGGGATTTATTGGTTGGACACATTCTGAGACATCAAGGAATTGTCAACTTAGCAGTAGAAGGACGTGTGTGGGGTGAAAATCGTAGAGGGAGACCGAGGGACGAATACAGTAAGCAGGTTCAAAAGTATGTAGGTTACCGAACTTATTCTGAGATGAAGAAGTTTGCACAGGTCAGGGTAGCGTGGAGACCGGCATCAAACCAGTCTGCGGACTGAAGATCACAACAACAACAGGGCAAAGAAAGTTACTAAGTCTCACTGCTAAGTCAAGTTATTTTGTAGTCAAACCCACAACAGAAAATTTATTTGTGAATTTTTTTCGGGCACTGTCACTTAACACAAACAGTGACACGATTTTTCCGACACGCACACTTTTATCTTCCATCACACGTCACTTTTAGTATTGTATAATAATAGAAAATAGGACACTAAAATACGTCCATCTGTCAGAAACCTACGAAGTATGTTGTACACTTAGGCGGGACGTGTGTACCAAAATAAAAAAATATCGATTATCGAATGTAGGCTGCCCGCGTAGTGTGAAAAGTCACCGTACTTTCTGAACAACCCTCGTATTTTATTTTATTTTCTCAGTACTCTTATATTTGGCACATAATCATTAGTCTCCTAATTTCACGAAACAATTGACTATCTGACATCCCGTCACAATTTTGAACTCTTTCGCGAGTTGTTAGATGCTCCAAGTTCATAATGATGTTTTCTCTTTGGCATATAACACACTTCTCTCAGGGTAAGATTCCAATGCTGTGTAGGCATTCCCCAATGTGGCCTGTAACTTTCCCAAATGATGCCACCGTTTCCCCTTGAGGGTATTTAGGAAGTGCGCTCTTATCTTCTGACAGTATAAGGCATTTTCCTTTACTCTGTGTTGTCAAGTGGTCAACTTGTTCTGGAATTTATTATTCATGAGTCTTTTAAATGAGATATAGGATTGTTTTGGGTAACTTGTTAGAGAATTTTTTTTTTTTCTTAAACGTCTGGCATTTCATATCCATAGATGGTCACATGTGAAAGTATCCATTGTTCCTGCTTCGGTAATTCAGAAAATCAAAGATTTTATTTAATTCTGTAAGTACTTGAAGTGTTTGGAAGGATTCTATCACCTTTGTCGCAAAAATTCTGTCACAAACATCCTTTTTTTGATATTTGGAGCTGAATAAAACTTGTTTTAGCACAACGTTTATTGCCTTCAGCTCTCCATGAAAATGGGGATGATACTGACCGACAAACTTGTAAAAGCAAAATACGTCATTATACACGCCAGCACCACCTAGACTATCGATCTCGCTCAAGGATCCATATGTGTATATAGGTAGTCATTCTGTTTGTTTTTAGAATTTGTTTCTAAACCCATATTTTTAAGCAATTCCTTATTCACTTTTGTTTTTCAAACCCTTTTCATTGAGTTGAAGTCTGACTGAGCTTAATGTAAGAGGACAGATTGGTGGGCCAAAATCTTATTTATTTACTGGTGGAAAGTGGTCTTTTCTTAACCAGTCAATGCATTGCACAAAATATTTTTCTATTTCCAGACGGCTACCATGACGTTGGTAATTGTTCCAATATGTAATTTGGATACTCTGATTAATTTTTCATACTGAAGTATTGGCAGTCACATAATTTCCGATCTTAGAGGTGGAATACGAAACTGCTTGAAGCTAAAACTGGTGTTGTTTTACTGCACCTATAATAAGGGAAGTACGCAGTTTAGATGCCTTTATTATTAATTTATACTTTATGTAGTGGACTACAGCCAGTGTGTGTTTAAGGAAACTAAATTTTTATGAGACTTTCAGCGTAAAATATTCGAAAAATCGCAATTAAAAATTAACACTAATTTCTCGTAGTTTATGACTACAAAATTATTTATGTGTAAAAGCCTTTTCTGCAATATCGACCGTGTGGCCATTAGCAAGTGGACTTAATTGTGCCTATCACATGCCAAAACCCCAAAAGTACCTGATACCACATGACACAGAAACGGGTTTCATAGCATTGGGATACTGGGACAGCAGCATTTATGACGTCGAAATACGATATTTTATATGAAATTAGTTCAAATAACTGCCATTACTCTTTCTTTGCTTGTATTTTAATATTTTGCATAACAGGCCTTCTAGTTCCGGCGTATTGTCATTGACAAGTGCGCCTGTAGGCGTTTGTAATAATGCTTATCATCTACGTCTTAATGAAATTCAATAATTTTTAACTGTACTTCACACTATGTGTCTGTCGGCCATATATCACCTTTAGTAACCTAGTGTCAACTTTCTGTTTTTACATTATAATTCCAATCACGTATTTTTAATAATTCGTAGAAAATTTTTTGGATTGTTTATTTTGACAGTTCAGGTACATAGCTGTCATGTTAACTCTTTTTTTTATCTTGGAAAGTCAGAGATGGTCATTGATCCCTAAATTTCCTGGATGTTGATCTTCAGTTGTCTGACTGTGCCCGCCATAGATTTTCATGTTTAGTCTCTTACCAAATTCAGATACGTCTACGAAGTGTTACCATAACAAGAAATTAAAATACGTTTCGATTCTACTACCATACCAACCAACATATATTGGCATCAAGGGTGTATATAAAGGTGGTGGGAGGGCAGCAGGGACTTCTCCACCCCCACCCCGAAATAATGAATTTAGAGAAACGAAAAGCTATATTTCTATGATTTAATGTCAACATTAAAAAAAATTTTGAACATAGCTGCTATTGTCAGTGACCGTTACAACGTCAAAGGATGAAAATACTGTCACATAATAATAGTTACAAGCTTTACAGCTGAGTTGCAACTTTTATTATGTGACTTGTTTTAACTTGTAATTTCTGATGAAAGCAATCGCAGTTATTGCCGAAACCAGGTTAGATTATTAATTTTTTTTTTTTTTTTTTTTTTTTTTTTTTTTTGGCTGCCGAGGGCTTTATTTTTATCCTTTGATTTTAAAAAATCTTGATCTCGGTAAAGTGAAAGGGGCTTCAGCGCAAATTATCATTTGAATATGAGCAACGAAACTGATACAAATTATCGTGTATTTAACATTAATTACTTAACTTTCCTTTACATTAGTCTTCCATCTCCCCTTAAAAAAAATACGTGAAATATTCACGTTCTGGTTGGCATAAGTTCAAAACAAGAGGTACGCAAGCAATTATTGTTGCGTACGAACTAATGGAAATTTGTTTGCCATATTCAGACATGGAGGACAACGCGAATTCATGTGAAAAACATAGGAATGTGCAGGCACGGAGCAGTTCTATTTTCAAAGACCAGAGTTATACATCGAGGTAGTGTAGAGATCATTGGGGATGGTTTATACGCGGGTTGGAACTAAAATAAAGGCAACACTGATATGGTGACACAATGCAATGGAATCTACTATTGTCCCTGATAGCACACATACTTACCTTATCTCCGATCAAACGCAGCCGCCCGTCCTACGTCACCGCGTGCGCACAATCGAGGAAAACAATCCCCTGTGAGTGAGTGGTCTAACATAACGGTATCACTATGTTTTTGAAACAGGAACAACGAAGACCGTCAATGCGCAGTATTACTGTTCGTTATCGAGCATCACCAGCGACCAGCTTTGCGCATACAGCGCCATCTGTGGCTGTTCGATCGACGGAACAGGGAAGTACTGTACTATCCACCATACTCCCCGGAATTAAGTCCTTGTGACTTTGACGTGATTCCGAAGATCTACATCTACATAGGATACTCTGCAAATCACATTTAAGTGCCTGGCAGAGGGTTCATGGAACCACCATTCCATTCTCGAATAGCGCGCGGGAAGGAAGATCACCTGAATCTCTCCTTTCGAGCTCTGATTTCCCGTATTTTATTCTGATGGTCATTTCTACCTATATAAGTGGGAGTCAACATTTTCGCATTAGGAGGAGAATGTTGGCGCTTGGTATTTCGTAAGTAGCCCACGCCGCAGCGATAAGCGATAAGCGCCGTTGTTGTAATGATTCCCATCCCAGATCCTGTATCATTTCCGTGACGCTGTCTCCCCTGTATCGTGACAATGCGAAACGAGCTGCCCTTCTTTGGACTCTTTCGATGTTCTCCGTCAAACTCACCTGGGCAGCAATACTCCAAAAATGGACGGACGAGCGTAGTGTATGCAGTTTCTTTTGTAGTTCTGTTGCATCTTTTAAGGGTTCTGCCAATAAAACGCAGTCTCTGGTACGCCTTTCCCACGACATTATCTACGTGTTCTGAAGTAATAGAAATTCCTAGGTATTTTGTGGAGTTTACGGCCTTCACTTTTGATTGATTTATCTTGTAAACAAAGTTTAAAGGATTTCTTTTCATACTCATATGGAAGATTCACACTTCTCATTATTTAGAGTCAATTGCCAATTTTTACACCATAATCATATCTTATTCAGATCGTTATGCGTTGGTTTTGATCTTTAGATGATTTTCCTAGACAGTAACTGACGGCGTCATCTGCAAACAACCTAAGAGAGCTACTTAGAATTTCCCCTAAATCGTTTATGTAAATAAGGAACAGCAGAGGACCAATAACACTACCCTGTGGAACGCCCGATATCAAGGACCTACTTCATGGCTTTCGCTTCAGAACTGTTCCAGAGATTCGACGGGCAGTAGACCGCTCCATTCGGACCATCAACAGAATAAGCTTTGCTAACGGTGTACTACGCATTCCACATCGCTGGCAACGGGTTCTACACAACGCTGGTGAGTACTTCGATGGACAGGAACAGGTGCAAACATTTAACGCTTTTGTATCGGTCGCGAATACATAGTTGTCACTATTCCAACCCTCGTATTTCATCGTAAGTAATCATTGCATTTTCATACTCTAGCAATCACAAAGAATACTTCTATATCTATAAATTTGTACAGTTACTAATGTCTACCCGGGGAAGGCTTTAGGCACGGTTTTATGGGGATTGGATAGCTTTTTATCTATAATGTCTGTTCGGTATACGCTTATAACGTCCGAAAGACAAGACGTAGACATTTAAATATTTGTACAGCTACTAATTTATACCTGAGGAAGGTTTTAGGCACGGTTTTATAGCGATCTGATAGATATTTAGTAATTTGACGAATATAACACGAAATGCGGAACAATAATTACTCTTTGAATATTATGTTTACTCTTTGAAAATGGTTTTATTGGTTGCATTGTTGCTTGAGGGTTGATAATGATAAAAGGGTGGAGAATATTGGGATGGAAAGTTATCGGTGTATATAAAATTCTACGTGTGTGTGTGTGTGTGTGTGTGTGTGTGTGTGTGTGTGTGTGTGTTAATATTTCGCTCTGCAGGGAAAACAACAGAACGCAAACGAATGGTCTGTGTGTAATTGTTGTCCGAAGTCTCCCGTTGTACACCAAAGCAGTTCAATGTCGGTAGCTATAAGGGGGTGGAAGATATGGTGGTTGAAAGTCGTCAAAATATTTAAAAAATCGGACTGAAGGCCAGCGATGACGTTTGCGACTCTATAACAAGGAGGTTACATACAGCGAAACGTGATACCCACAGGTGATGCCACAGATCATATCTTTGGTCTATGCGTGCTACAACATCTTCAGCTATTTCTCTGTAAGGGTAAGCATACGAATAAGGAAATATAAGAATAAATAAATAAAGCAGTAAAAAAGAAATTTCTTTTAATACATCGCTTTAAAAAATCGATTTGACGTTAAGCGCATTACATCAAGTGATCGATCTGTGATATTATTACAATCATTATTGTCGAATTTGGTGATTGGATTCTTCGAAAGGAGTGCATTTTACGTGTGATTTGATCTACACTGCTTACTTCCTGATAAACGTAAATCGTTCGCACTTCACATAATTTTATTCTTTTATTTTAATGTCGATTAAAAATGTTTGTTTCTAAAGAAGGTATTGTATTTGAAGACTACACGGAAAGAAGGGGTGAAGTCCAAATTTCACGAAAATGAGTTACTGGTATCCTTATGAAATTCATCAGATGTACTTTCAGTTGGGTGAACTTAAATGAAAGTAATGGGTTTAGTCACTGAGTTATAGCAAGATCAAAATATGGTATACACTGATTCCGAATCACGGAAAGAAAGGGTGAAGTCCAGTTGGTGTCCATTTCTCAGCAGTCAGCTATATTTTTTTTCCTGCTGTTACGGAAGTATCATAGTTGACATCGTTAAATGCAATGTCATTATTGATTTTCATATGAATTGTCGAAGCAAACACGTAGCAGATTTCACATTAGCTTCTTTGCTTTATGCTGTGACAGAACCGAATATCGTGTCGTGATTTGTGCTAACACAGAGTAGCCTTGACATTCACTTGAATTCTTTGTGGTGTAGTAGATTGAATTTCGTGTGATATCAAACTGAGGACGGTGTTACAAGTGGCGATGGAAGATCCATATTCAAGCTGCAGTGGTAAGTCTAGAAAAAGACAGAGCTTTGGTAGACAGTCTGAAGTATCTAAAAAGCTAAGAGCAATGTCACATGAAATAGGGGAGCGTTGGAAGTGCAAGAAGAATTGCTAACTGATAAAGAGAAATCTACATTAATACCTAAATTCAATTTGCTGAAGGACTGGAATGAGCAAAGTTGCCACCTGACAGGACTGATTTTTGTCGACAGTGTATAACAGCGTAGGCCTCGCAGAGATGACCACATTCAAATATAAGAAAAATTTTGTAAGGGGAATTGCAGGGAAGTAATATAGTGAAATATCTCTCCCAATATCACATAACAATCTGACTTTGACAATCTTATTTGTGCGTTACACTAAGAAATTAGAAAATAGATTTACAGATAAAAAGACGTAAAGGGTCCAGTTTTTCTTATAAATATTGTTTTATACTTTCAGGGAATACTAAAGAAAGGTCGTAGAATCTACTGTATAAATTACAGAAGCGTATGTCAATAACCAATGAAACTGTAACGTTTTAAACTTTGAAATTAGTCTCCTGAAAAGTCTGTAAAATGGACTTAACCCCTTCTTTCCGTGTAATCCACATTTCATTTCATCCTTCAAAACCAGTCTCATAGCACACTGCTGAAAGATATTTTATCTATCATAATCAACCAACACGCGAGCGGAGCCGCGGGTTTAAGCTAGTGTGACTATCAAGTCGTGCGTCAGCTGTGGATTGTGTAATATCTGCAATCTTCGGCGTTTTTCGCGAGTAAGAGATCGCGAACCGCTCTCGCGTGGTGCCCAAAGGCAGCAAAATGTCTGCAGTGGCTACGAGCAGCCATGAGGGCAGTTCGCGCCCACCCACTGCTGAACAGTTGTGGAGAGACTGAAGGCTGTCTGGCTGCCCTAACAAGCGATCGCCGGCCACGGTGGCCGAGGAGACTAAGGCGCTCCAGTCACGGACTGCACGGCCACTACGGTCGGGGGTTCGAATCCTCCCTCGCGCATGGATATTTGTGCCGTCCTAGTTCGTAAGTAGTTTGTAAGTTTAGGGACTGATGACCCCGTAGTTAAATCCCATAGACTATACAAACATTTGAACATTTGAATTAACGAGCGATCGAGCGACAACACGGCTGCCAGGCATCCACTTCGGCCGCGGGACTCACGAGGAAGCAGCCACCAGGTGTCTATGCTTTTAATAAGGCAGCGGAGGCAGCGGCTTCCTCAGGTACAGGGACGGCCGCGTCAGCAAGTCCTCGCGCTCTTCTTTTATTTAGGCTCGCGGAGGTGTCACGGGGCTGCGGAGGCCCCTCCTTAATTAAATATTTTCCGCCAGCCCTCGTCGCGCCCCCTCAAGAGTGATCCGGCGACGGGCCGGTGTCTTATATTACGCCCCTGCACCCCACACCCCTCCTGCCACCCCTAGAAGGGCGCACTTTTAAAAATTCCCCAGGCGCTCGCGCCGCGATCGCTTGCCAACTATTTCCCAATTAGGCACTACTTTCCGATACTGTCTCCTACCCCCTCCCACTCCCCTCTTCCTTTGGAAGACTATCTGACCCTCGACTACCCCCTCCCTGCCCCCCCCCCCACCACCGCCACCCGAAAAATTCTTCGACGAAGAGATTCCGGTGCCAATACGTCAGGCTTTTTCCTAATACAGAGTGTCGCAGTATTAAAAACTTTTATCCCCAAAATTGAAGCTGCGCAGAATTTACGTCACTTTAATTGCTCCAGTCTCTTCATTTTTTCTTTAACTCTCTTACTCTTTTGGGAACCATCTTCTGCGCATACTTTCACACCAAGAGCTACCTAATAGCCCTTTTTTTTACCTCTGTCGCCGAAGGCATCTTTTAGAGTGTAAAACTGACATCATTTCGTGCCTTAAAATACCGCTTAGTTCTTTAATTATTGTGAATTCCCTCGATAGTTGCCTACAACTGACCTGCCATGCATCCAGCACATGTTGTAGTCATGTAGTGGATACAGGAAAATTACAGGTTGAAAGGACGTCTGGAAATACTACACATTAATTTATTTGTAGAAAATTTTTCAGCAATCAGTCGTAAATATTTAGTTTATTCAGATCTAGATTTCGACCAATATGTGATCATTATCAATGCTTAAAACAAACAGGAAAACGTGTAAAACATTTCGACCTCCATGTTGGAGGTTACGTTCATACATCTATGTGGTATACTCTGCAAATCACATTTAAGTGTGTGACATGTTTTAACTGTTTGCTTTAAACATTGATAATGACCACAAAGTGGTCAAAATATAGATTTGAATAAACTAAATATTTACGACTGATTGCTAAAAAAATTCTACAAATAAAAAAAAGTAGCACTAGTGCCACAATGGAACCAAGCTTGATAAGATTAATTTACATCCACGAATGAAAACACCATGTAAAAAAAGTCGTCACAAAGGTTCCAGTCATCAGGGGATAATAATTACACCTCAATTTACGCAATTTGCGGATTAGCGAAATTGTACGCCAATGGATACTTGTGATTCTTTGCCGCTTTCATTTGTGAATTCCTTCGACAGCTGCCTACAACTGACCAGCCATGCATCTAGCTATAATACATGAATTAACACTATATATATAGGGTTAGTTACCATTTTCACCTAGAATAACTCCGAAAGCATGATAGGAGCTGAAACGTTTAAGGGGACGAAATTCCACTGGACAACGGAAGCCAAAATACCAAAATACGAAGTTGGTTTTTTGTGGCTAGATGCGGTCGCTTCACAGAAATATAAAGGCAACTTTGGGTTTTCTGATGGGCTGCTATAGTTTGGTACTTATTTTCTGATAGCGGCTATCGAGACGTATCCAATGATGTGTAACAGTAAAATTCTTGAAGGACACCGAAGGTCAAAAAGGTCGTATGAACGTCCATTTTCAGAAGGTGTTCGAAGTGATGACCGTTGGTATCAATGCAGCGCTTCAATCTTCTTCTCATGGATCTTCTGTAAATGGACGTTCGTGCCACCTTTATTACCTTCGTTGACCTTCAAAGGCCTTACTGTTGCACATCACTGGATTCATCTCGATGTTATATTGTGGCCCCCGTTGTTCAAATGTTCAAATGATTGTAAATCTATCGGACCAAACTGCGAGGTCATCAGTCCGTAGCTTACAAACTACTTAAACCTAGGTAAACTAACCTAAGGACAAACACACACACCCATGCCCCAGGGAGGACTCGAACCTCCACGGCGAGCAACCGCGCGCTGCGCAGCGAGACGCTTTAGACCGCTCGGCTACTCCACCGCGGCGCCCCCGTTGTCTCACGGAACTTTCGTCCCCTTTAAGCTCCTGTCATACTTTCGAAGTTATTCTTGGTGGTAATAGTTGGTGATTCGCCCTGTGCATCGTGGGCTTCATTCAGAAAACTGGTTTGATGGAAGGGAGCCAACAAGCGAAAGACAGCAGCAGTTCATCGCAGGCAGCCGAGCTGGTTGGAGGCAGTTGTATTTTGCAATTTCCAGTGTCTTCAAACATTTTGTAGGAAAGCTTAGTAATTTAGTTGATACACCAAGGCATTTCTTATTACTACAATACTACTACAATAACGCGTGCCACAATCGGCATATAGTATTTATTGCATAACTACTCAAGTAATGATCTGCTACCACTTTAACCGTCCTTTTCCAGTTGGTATAATAAATGTGGGCTACGCAACTGGGCCTAGTATGAACTAGCCCACATTTACACCTTATCCTAGAATTCCTTATGCAAAAAGGATGATTTATTATACCTGGTACTTCATGAGTGACAATAAAAGTGCCAAAGGATATTATAAAGGTTTAATGAAAGTATTAGAATCAAGATAACATGTAGAAAGTTACGATAGTTGTCGTATAAGAGCGACTGGTGATCCTGATAGCAGCAAAAAGTAGTATATGACTCCAGCTGGTAATAAACTAAGGAGAAAACATCATTTGAGTGCAGAATAACTATAGAGTTCAATATGAGGCTACGCAGTCGATGTTCAGACGCTGAAACGGGTATTTATGTTTGCGACTTTTGCAGATCGGTACTTTTTTTTATAAAATATTTTCATGTGCTTTTCAATATTGTCAACTATAAATAATTATATCGTTGTGAATTCCTGTCATCTCATGTGTCTATTTTTAGCTTTCCCACTGTCATCTGGCACAGGTACTGAGGGGTTACGAAACAGTCTGCACTTCCCGAACGATTAGGAGCAAATGCGGCAGAAGGACTTCCAGTAGAGATCACAAGTCAGCGGTCAAAACTGTCGGCAGGCATCCATTCATGGTCTGAATTGTGAGAGTCTGCAGGATTTTTCGTGTAGGGAACTCAGTAGCTTTGACAAAGCTGTTTATCGCAGTGGATAATGTGACTTGGGCGTTGTTTGAATGTGTTGTACAAACTATGCAGTATTGGCCAAACTCAGCTTACACGTATTTAATTATGTACGACCGTTCAATAAATATGGCTCTATGTAGTTTAAGACTTGAATCTTACATGTCTGCTTTCATGCCAAGCAACTAAATTAGCTGCAAATTTCACCTAGTACTGGCGACCTTACATTCAAACACGCTATGCATTGGTTATCATTTATGAAACACAAACGAAATTTAAAATAAAGATTGATTATAAAAGCAGGTTCCATTCTATCATTTCCAAATGATGTAGGCAATTATAGCTGTCTATCTTTAGGGATGTTTCTGTATTAATCCTTTATGATTTATTGGATTTATTGATATACAAGCCACTGCCTTGTATGAAATGCCAGGTAATAGCTGAGCCCTGTGGTCGTAATTCACAAACACCGAAGGACGCTACAGTACATTGTCTTCAATTATGTTACCAACTGTAAAACGCATCTGACAAAACTCTAATAGTCTCTTCCTATTAAAATTTAATTTCAAGCCCACTACTACCAAAGATAGATGTCGCATTACTATATTTGAACATACACCCGATTAAACTTTCCAATACACATGTACATATGTGTATAAGCGAGGGCAGTCACTACTAAAATTTTACTGTACACGCCTATACGTCAGCTTGTAATATTTACATAAGTAAATATTTCGATCTGACTTTGTCGTATCAAGTAGCTATGCAATACTATCAGTAGCTACTATAAATACAATATTATTTTAGTACTGTATTTACGTAAAACGTCATAAATGTAAGATGTCATAAGATCAGTTCATAGCCGTGGTGGAGTAATCGAGCGGTCTAAAGCGCTTCGTTGCGGAGGTTCTAGACCTCCTTGGGGCATGAGTGTGTGTGTTGTCCTTTAGGTTAGTTTAACTTAGTTTAAGTCGTTTGTAACCTACGGACTGATGACCACGCAGTTTGGTGCGATAGATTAGCAAAATAAGATAAATAATTATCGTTCCCCACCAATTGCTAAGTCACTCACAGCAAAATACTGGTTATTCGTACTATCCCGTCAGACCTCTATTGGTTCCAATTCAGCAAAAATATAGTCTTCTGTCCGTTAATATCGGTTCCTGGGCAGAAGAACGGCAGACAAGTCGGTAACAAGTGAGTAACTTGCGGATCAATCCGCGGCGGAGTGGCCGAGCGCATTGAGGCGCTATTGTCCGATGCGCGAGGCCGTTCCACGTTGGGGTTCGAATCTTCCCTCGGACATGAATGTTCGTGCTGTCTTTAGTATAATTTCTTTCAATCTTTATTCTTTATTAATACAATTAACTCATTACGTATGACTAAATGGGTCCTATTTTTAATAGAATTCTTTTCCATTTTATTTTAACTCTATTATACAGTTATTACTGACTTATACTAAGTTTGGTTAGCTTTGTTTGTTTCGTGGTTTTGTGTTTGTTGTGCTGATGCTGGGGTTCTTTTGTGGAAGTCCTCTATTTGTTTGGTGTTGTGTGTGTGTTGTTGTTGTTGTCTGTGTGTTTGCTTGTGTGTGTGTGCATGTCCCCCCATATGCAGTGTTTGCAGGTGTGCCAGAAGATACAAACCTACCGTAATGTGGGCGGTGTTCGCCAAACTAATTCCAGCGAACATGCCCCTGGCACTGGGCTGGCCCTTTACACTGCAGTACTTTGTGTTGGTGTCCTGTTTTGTGTTCTTACATCTAACTTATTTCTAACTTAAAACTAGCGTCGTGTCCAGTTTTTGCTGCAGCCAGTCCTCCTGATCCAGGGTGCGGCGGATTACAGCCATCGCTGGCGGCCATTCCACGCCCCGGCGGAACGGCTCTGGTGCAACTCTCTTACCTCCTGGAAAAGACTAGACTTTATTAGTGTAATTTAGAATATAAAGGGTAAGTTTAGGGACTGATGACCCCGCAGTTAAGTCCCATCAGCTTAACAAACATTTGAATATTTTTATTTTTTTCCCGGATCAAACTATAAACGCAACCAAAGACAAAGGCAAGTCCTAAATTAATACAAGCACACGAGCATCTCGTTGCCAAGTGAACTCGTCTCAGGATTCGTCATAAGCCTCAAATGATGGCTCTGTCTACTTTACAATGTCAACTCTCTGCACAACTGGCAAAATTCCGGCAAAAATACCAATATACAAGAGGCAAATCCGCTTCCGATCTACTAATTATATGAGTATTAGTTTCCGATGTGAATAGATGAGGCCTTCACCTGAGATGGACTCTTTCCCTGATGATGATGATCGTGTGGCATTTATGACCGTTAGACCCCAACTGGGGGTCGTGTTCAGCCTGCCTGGTGCAAGTCTCTTTATCTGACGCCACTTCGGCGATTTGCATGTCAATGACGAGGGAATGATGATGAGGACGACACAACACCCAGTCCCCGAGCGGAGAAAATCTCCTACCCGACCGGGAATCGAACCCGGGTCCCCTGCGTGGCAACCAACCCCGCTGTCCACTGGACTACGGAGGCGGACGACTCTTTCCCTGACTAGAAGATTCACCAGGCTCATAATACGCTCAATGAAATGGGCCGTTTTACATCGTATTCCTCTTGTTTTATTATGATGATCGTGTATCCTTATGTAGCTGGGTGCAATCGGAAGAGAAAGTTGGTGAAACAAATTTCACAAATAAATCTCGCTTGATTTTAATGATTTCTAACCCATGCATCCAATCTGTGACACTCTCCCCGCCGGCCGCGGTGGCCGAGGGGACTGATGCGTTCCAGTCACGGTCTGCAGGGCCACTACGGTCGGGGGTTCGAATCCCCCCCTTGGGCAAGGATATTTGTGCCGTTCTTAGTATTAGTTAGTTCATAAGTAGTTTGTGAGTTTAGGGGCCGATGACCCCGTAGTTGTCCCATAAGCTATACAAACATTTGAACATTTTTGATCACTCTCCCCCCTATATCGCGATAGTACATAACACGCTGCCCTTCTCTATGCTCTTTATACTACGGCAACCTCTAGTTGTTTATTCTTCAAGATAGAACTCCTAGCACGTGACTGTCACCAGGGGCATCTGTAATTCGGGTGACTATCACCTTTCTGTTTACGTCTGGTAACCTATATACGTTGAGTCTGGTCTGCTATCTGCGATGGTTTTCCAGCTTAGTGTATCCCTTTGGCTCGGCAAAGCCTTAATTAACTATGCAACTGTAATAGCCAAAGCATGACACCATTGCTGGTAAAGCTTATAACTGCTCTTTGACTGACTGACATTACATATTCAAAGTGTTTTTCTAGCACACATTCATTAAACAATGTTGTTAATGACATTATTAGCTATGAATACGCTGCTATTGTATTCCGCGATATGCTTCTCTTCTCTCTCTCTCTCTCTCTCTCTCTCTCTCTCTCTCTCTCTCTCTCTCTCTCTCTCTCTCTCTCTTGCTGGAACAATGTATGTGCAATCGTCTCCGTTTTGAGCTCATTCTACGTTACTTCTGTGACATCATAAAGTATCTCTGTTATTACCTGTTCTAATTATCATTGTCGAATCCATGTTTTGTTTTATTTATTATAGCTTTATTTATTTGTAATTTGTAAAAATACATTCTTACAGCAAAAATCAGTATTTTAGAATTAAATTAGGTGGACCGTGCCAAGATTCCTCGATAGATCGTATTTTGTCTCCAAATCAAAGAGTTTCCTTGACTGAAACCGCCGCAAGGCGGCGTAATGTGAGGGAGAAGGACGATCGCTGGAAGACGGCAGGACGTTTGAGGTCTGGATGACGGAGGTTGCCGGACGTCAGCAGACGCCTACATTATGGGACATGGACATTTAAGGTGTACGGACACCTTCACCACCAGCCGAGCACTGGTCGAATCGCTTAAATGCGCGTCCTGGACAACGAGATTACGGGAAAACTATAATACTTTCCCTTGAGGGCAGCGAGAAAGATAGGCCTGGGCACATAGCCAGGTCTGGGCCTGGGCACTTGGCCAGGTCTGGACACTTAGCCAGGTCTGGGCACTTAGGCAAGCCTGGGCACTTAGCCAGTTCATATCATAAGAGCAGTGCTGTCGTGATCACGAAACCGACTGGCTGGCCCCTGGGGCACAGCCAACTCTCTTAGTGGCAAGCCAGTCAGCTAGCAATCGTGTTGTCTCAGCACTACTCCTACCACGTGAATTAGCTATGTGCCCATACCTGTCTTTCTCATTGGCCTCGACTATCCCGTGAGGCCAACGAGAAAGACAGGCCACAATGCACCTGTCAAATTACGTAAGCAAGTTAGGCCTGAGCCGGCGCGATCGCTAGCTGAGTGGTCCGTTGCTATGTGGCAGTGGGCTGTGCCCCAGCGGCCGGCCAATCAGCTAGCGATCGCGCTGGCTCAGTCCTAACTTGCTTACGTAATTTGACAGGTGCATTGTGGCCTGTCTTTCTCGTTGGCCTCGCTTTCCCTGAACTGACGTCAGCTTACAACCCTGATATTGCCTGCAGGAGAGGAAAGACGAATGAGCGTATGTGACATTGTGTACTGGGAAGTGCTCAGTTTTTAGTGCTGGAGTTCTGTCAGTTTGAAGGTTTCCCTGTGTCGTTGTTCCAAGTGCTTACAAGTTTCTAACCTTGGTTTGCGGTCTGCTACTGATTAGTACATTGTGTAATGATACTTTCCTTTTTTTGCCTTGGTAGGTTAAGGTTAGGCACCGCTATTAACATTTAACATATCGGGAAATATTACGCAGAAAAGTAATTTTGAATGAGTGATCTGCTGAAAAAACATGAAAGATTCCGCACTCAGTGCTTAGCGGCAGTAATAATTTGCACAAAGAAAACACCAGAAAGCATCACTACAAAACAAACCGGCGGAATCCGTAATTTACCTGGTTAATCTGCTACTTTTGCAATCATTTCTCTGCAGTTGGTCCTTAGAACAATTTATTCTACATTGTAAAGTGATGCTTGGTTTTTCTGCTCTGTTGATGCAAAAGTTTTAAGACCGTGGTGAATTTAAGTTAATATCAACGGTCAAAATTGCAAAAAAAAAAAAAAAAAAAAAAAAAAAAACATCGGACTTCGTATACTGACAGACGATTTCTTGCAGGCATTGATATGAGATGATTGAACATCATTAAAAAGTTAAAACTGCATCGAGAAATTTGTATCACAATCACGTAACAGTTTTCAACATTGGCCCAAGCGTCATTTTACAGATTTCTGATATTTCTGGAAAATAAAATGTCGAAATTAAAAAAAATATGGAGGGCATTTTGAAATCAAATAAATACTTCAATTAACTTAGTCATTATTTCCAAATAAAACATAGAAATCTCACACTTACAATTTTATTGAAGCTCGCTCTGTGGAAGAAGTCCAATCAGTACAACCCTAAAAATAAGAAAGACCATTAGCAACACCGCTTTCTCTTCGGCCAGTATGAAAAAGTTGAATATCAAAAACAAAAAATAGTAAAAAATATCGCTGGCAGAGAGAACGGTTGTCGCAGATATAATTTTAATGAAAAAAATTCTATGTAATGTTACAATTGTGGTGTGAGAACTGGCTTCGACTTCTTAATAAGATGTGGTTTTGCTCAACCCCTTAAGGAAAAACTGCTTATAAACGGTTCTCTTTAAACTTTAACTAACGCACTTTCACTGGAATTTTGATGTACGTACATGAAGTTGTCGGCTTTCTACAGAGTGTGATTATTTGGTTGTTACTTAACACTCCCACCCCCATGAACCACAGACATTGCCGAGGTGGGGTGGCTTGCGTGCCTCAACGATGCAGATAGCCGTACCGTAGGTGCAACCACATCGGAGGGGTATCTGTGGAGAGGCCAGACAAACGTGTGGTTCCTGAAGAGGGGCAGCAGCCTTTTCAGTAGTTACAGGGGCAACAGTATGGATGATTGACTGAGCTGGCCTTGTAACATCAGCTAATGTGGCTTTGCCACACAGCTACTGCGAACGGCTGAAAGCAAGGGGAAACTACAGCCGTTACTTTTCCCGAGGACATGCAGCTCTACTGTATGAACATATGATGATGGCATCCTCTCGGGTAAAATATTCCGGAGGTAAAATAGTCCCCCATTCGGATCTCCGGGCGGAGACTACTCAGGAGGATGTGATCATCAGGAAAGACAATACTGGCATTCTACGAGTCGGAGCGTGGAATGTTAGATCCCTTAATCGAGTAGGAAAATTAGAAAATTTAAAAAGGGAAATGGATAGGTTGAAGTTAGATATAGTGGGGATTAGTGAAGTTCGGTGGCAGGATGAACAGGATTTCTGGTCAGGTGAGTACAGGATTATAAATACAAAATCAATTGGGGGTATCACAGGAGTAGGTCTGATAATGAATAAGAAAATAGGAATGCGGGTAAACTACTATGAGCAGCACAGTGATCGCATTATCATTGTCAAGATGGATACGAAGCCAACACCGACAACAGTAGTGCAGGTTTATATGCCAACTAGCTCTGCCGATGATGAGGAAATCGAAGAAATATATGAGGAGCTAAAGGAAATTATTCAGACAATTAAGGGAGAGGAAAACTTAATTGTTATGGGAGACTGGAATTCGGTAGTAGGACAAGGAAGGGAAGGGAAGATAGTAGGTGAATATGGTCTGGGCAAAAGGAATGAAAGAGGAAGTCGCCTGGTAGAATTTTGCACGGAACATGATTTAATTGTAACAAACACGTGGTTTAAGAATCACAAAAGAAGGTTGTATACGTGGAAGAGACCAGGAGACACAGGAAGGTATCAGATAGATTTTATAATGGTAAGACATAGATTCCGGAACCAGGTCCTAAACTGCAAGACCTACCCAGGGGCAGATATAGACTCTGATCATAACTTGTTAGTCATGAACTGTAGGCTGAAACTGAAAAAACTGCAGAAAGGTAGGAAAATAAGGAGATGGGACTTAGATAAATTGAAGGAAAGTGAAGTTCTGGAGAATTTCAGAGGGAGATTTAGGCAACAATTGACAGAAACAGGGGGAAATAAAACAGTAGAAGAGGAATGGGTAGCATTGAGAGACGAAATAGTGAAGGCAGCAGAGGACAAAATAGGTAGGAAGGCAAGACCAACAAAAAAGCCTTGGGTATCACAGGAAATACTAAATTTAATAGATGAAAGGAGAAAATATAAAAATGCAGTAAATGAAACAGGCAAAATGGAGTACAGACGACTAAAAAATGAGATTGACAGGAAGTGCAAAATGGCTAAGCAGGAGTGGCTAGAAGCCAAATGCAAATCCGTAGAAGAAGGAAAAGTAGATACCGCCTACAGAAAAATAAAGGAGACGTTTGGGGACAGGAAGGGCAGCTCTACGAATATCAAGAACTCGGATGGGAAACCAGTTCTCAGCAAAGAAGGGAAAGCTGAAAGGTGGAAAGAGTACATAGAGCAGCTCTACAAAGGAAATGAACTTAGAGACGATGTTGTAGGAAGGGAAGAGGAAGTAGATGAAGATGAAATAGGAGATAGTATACTGAGAGATGAATTTGACAGAGCCTTGAAAGACCTAGGTCGGAACAAGGCCCCAGGAGTAGATGACATACCCGCAGAGCTATTAAAGTCTCTGGGAAAGCCAGCCATGACAAGACTATTTGAACTGGTGTGTAGGATGTATGAGACAGGCGAAATACCCTCAGACTTTAAGAAAAATGTAATAATCCCCATTCCAAAGAAATCAGGCGCAGACAGGTGTGAAAATTACAGAACCATCAGTTTGATAAGTCATGGTTGCAAAATTTTAACACGAATTATCTACAGGAGAATGGAAAAGCTGGTAGAAACTGATCTCGGGGAAGATCAGTTTGGATTCAGGAGGAACGTAGGAACCCGGGAGGCAATACTCACTTTACGTCTTATCTTAGAAGATAGATTAAAGAAAGGCAAACCTACATTTTTAGCTTTTGTAGATTTGGAGAAAGCGTTTGACAATGTTGACTGGAATACACTCTTTCAAATTCTGAAGTCAGCAGGGGTAAAATATAGGGAAAGGAGAGTTATTTACAACTTGTACAAAAGCCAGACCGCAGTTATTAAACTCGAAGGGCATGAAAGGGAAGCATCAGTTGGGAAGGGAGTAAGACAGGGTTGTAGCCTTTCTCCGATGTTATTCAATTTGTACATCGAGCAAGCGGTGAAGGAAAGCAAGGAAAAATTTGGAATAGGGATTAAAATTCAGGGCGAAGAAATAAAAACATTGCGTTTTGCTGATGACATTGTAATTCTATCAGAGACAGCAAAGGACCTGGAAGAGCAGTTGAATGGAATGGACAGTGTGTTGAAGAGAGCGTATAAAATGAATATTAACAAGAGCAAAACAAAAATAATGGAATGCGGTCTTAGAAAATCAGGCGATGCTGAAGGAATTAGATTAGGTAACGAAACAATGAAGGTGGTAGATGAGTTTTGTTACTTGGGTAGTAAAATAACATGCGATGGTCGTAGTACAGAGGATACAAAATGCAGAATGGCAATGGGAAGAAAAGCATTTCTGAAAAAGAGAAATTTGCTAACATCGAATATTAATTTAAGTGTAAGGAAGTCTCTTCTGAAGGCATTTGTGTGGAGTGTTGCCTTGTATGGGAGTGAAACATGGACGATAAGCGGTGCGGACAGGAAGAGAATAGAGGCTTTTGAAATGTGGTGCTACAGAAGAATGCTGAAGATTAGGTGGGTAGATCGCATAACTAATGAAGAGGTACTGAACAGAATTGGTGAGAAAAGGAATTTTTGGCATACCCTGACTAAAAGAAGGGATCGCTTGGTAGGACACATTCTTAGACATCGGGGAATCGTAAATTTAGCATTGGAGGGAAGTGTGTGGGGTAAAAATCGCAGAGGGAGAGCAAGATATGCGTATAGTAAGCAGATTCAAATAGATGTGGGTTGCCGTTCTTATGAGGAGATGAAAAGGCTTGCTCAGGATAGAGTAGGGTGGAGAGCTGCATCAAACCAGTCTCCGGACTGAAGACCATAACAACAACAACTTAACACTCTATTTGTGTTAATTAAAAGTCTGCAATTAAGTATCTAACCTCGTTGGGAAATTTATCTGGTGTATTACTGAGGTAGTGTGTTACCAAGCCCATGAAGCGTTGGGTCTGATTACCTCTGTGTGGTGTTGATTAATGTATAGAATATCAAGGTTTTGGGAAGCTCTGCGTTTTATGTTAATAAAAGAAAAAGTTGACTTACAGTTGAAAACAGATGCCCGCTCAAGTGAGCTCCTTTCATAATGATGGCTATTAGCGTGGATTCAAGTTGCATTTGCTATTAAGAGGCTATTTGACGTTGGTTTTGTATCACTTATTCCAGCAGGCAAATTTGTTTTTGTTACCTTATTGTGAACACGCGTATTTCTGCAATCATTTTCTGAGTAGTGTGGATCACTCCTGAGTAACTTAAATTTGTATTTTACGGCTAGCAAATTTTAGCCTACTGTTCCATGCTAGTTGCCGGGTGTTTAGTGATCCTTGTGTAATTGTTAATTAAAAGTACGATCAGAGTTTCTGTGTTTTAGAAGCTTGTGCCGTCGATGTCGCTTAGTCACCGACGCTGTGTCGTTCCTGTGACCATTATTCAAACATATCTTTAACGTCATCATTGTTACGGAAATGTTTCTTTATTTAAGCCCAGGTACATAATTATTTACGACGTTTCCGAGCCGCCTCGCGTTCCCACTTCCCTGAAACCACCATTAGACTCATGTTCTACCGATAATTGGTGTTTCCTCTCAGTAGCTGGTAATAATTATAACTAAACTCTCATTTTCTGACTTTAGAGAGTGAAGCAGCATTGCAGCAGAATCGCGATTCAATGAATTCAGAACTCAAAACTGAACATCAACGCAAAGATCCGATGTAGTAGTGTTACTAGCTTCCTTAACACTAAAGTCGAAGCCTGACAGATTGGTGTTGCTACACAGGTCTAAGAGAAGTAAAGATAATAGTTGGGTGCCTTTACCGGCTCCCCAGTGCTGCTGTAGCAGTTTTAGAGTCACTCAAAGAAAGTCTACGCCAAGAAGTCCGTAGGTATCCGACCTTTTCAATATTACTCGGGGGATATATCAGCCTTAAGAGTACACAATAGAACCTCTCTAGTTTCATTTCAGGCAGTACAGACAAGCAGTTTTGCCAGCTACTTTTGCATACATTCTCCGAAAACTGTCTTGAGCAGTTAAACTGGTAACCCACACGCAATGGAAATATTTTAGACCTTATAGCTGCAAACAGGCCTGACCTTACTAACGATGTCGGTGTAGAGACAGGAGTTAGTGATCATAACATCGTCATAGCGTCAATGGTGACCGAAGTTCATAAACCAATCAAGAAGGCTAGGAGCGTGTTTTTGTTAGAAAGAGCCGATAAGCAATTGTTAGGATCGCACTTCGAAAATGAATGGACATCATTTAGTTCCGGTACAGTGGATGTAGAGGAATTGTGGACTAAATTTAAATGCATTGTAAATAAAGGGCAAGAGAAATTTGTGCCTGTAAAGTCGATTAAGGGTGGGAAAGAACCACCATGGTATAACGTATAATGTTAGAAGCTACTGAGAAAGCAAACGCTGTTGCACTCTCGGTTCAAAAAATGAAGACGGGTAAAAGTTAGTAGAGATTCGTGCGTCTATAAAAAGAGCGATGCGCGAAGCATACAATAATTACCACAGCTATACCCTATAAAAAGATCTTTCCGAGAATCCGAAAAAAATCTGGTTCTATGTAAAATTGATAATCGGGTCAAAGCCCACTATCCAGTCACTCATTGATCATTACGAAGCAGTAATACAAGAAAGCAAACGGAAAGCTGAAGTTCTAAATTTAGCTTCTAAGAAATCTTTCACGTAGGAGAGTCGCACAAATGTGCCACCATTTGAGCAACGTATATGGAGGACATAGCGAAGCAGCTGAGACAGCTAAATTCAAAAAAAGTCACCTAGTCCGGATGGAATACCGTTTCGATTTTACAAAGAGTATTCTGCGGCATTGGTCTCTTACTTAGCTTGCATTTATCGCGAATCTTTAATTCGGCATATGGAATAGGTTCACAGATTCGTGCCGGCCGCGGTGGCCGACGGGACTGAGGCGCTCCAGTCACGGTCTGCACGGCCACTACGGTCGGGGGTTCGAATCCCCCCTCGGGCATGGATATTTGTGCGGTCCTTAGTGTTAGCTAGTTCGTAAGTAGTTTGTAAGTTTAGGGACTGATGACCCCGTAGTTAAGTCCCATAAGCTATACAAACATTTGAAACATTTGAACACAGATTCGTGACTGGCTGGAAGACTTTCTCAGCAAATAGAACGCAGTACGTTGTTCTCGACGGCGAGTGTTCATTAGAGACAAGTGTATCGTCAGGCGTGCCCCGGGGTAGTGTGATAGGACCGCTATTATTTTCTATCTGTATAACTGATCTGATGGACAGAGGAACTTGTAATTTGCGGCTGTTTGCTGATGATGCTATGGTGTATGGAAGGGTTTCGTCTTTAATTGACTGTAATAGCATACAGACAAAACTTCTAGTTGGTGTAAAGAATACTCACAATGTTGAAAAATGTGAGGTGATGCGCATGAGTAGGAGAAACAATCCCATAATATTCGAATACAGCATTAGTAGTGAGCAAATGTCCCAGGTTCTAGTCCCGGTTCCGGCACACAATTTTAATCTGCCAGGAAGTTTTTACTGGCATATTTGGTGCTTCGTATGTTCTAAAGGGTATATAATATCAACCTGTAGATATAGTTTCTCATACTGCTTTTTGTTCCTTCATAGATTAAAAATTACGCAGTAACGACGTCCAGTAGTATATTATCCTTCGAACAAAGTAATGGATAGCCAATCAGGAGTCTGGTGGAGACAACCACTGGCTTTTAAAATAATTATGCCTCGTGGTCCTACTTTCGCCATTCTGTTAGCTTCCTGCCGAACCACATTATTGAAAATGGTGATACATTCGAAGAAAATAGTTTTGATATGCAAGACTACTGTTCGTTTCAAAAATCAAATGTTTGTTAAGCTTATGGGACTTAACTACAGGGTCATCAGTCCCTAAACTTACAAACTACTTATGAATTAGCTAATACTACGGACGGCACAAATATCCATGCCCGAGGGGGGATTCGAATCCCCGACCGTAGTGGCCGTGCAGACCGTGACTGAAGCGCCTCAGTCCCCTCGGCCACCGCGGCCGGCTGTCTGCACTTAGTGCGCGCGGCCGTTCGCCGTCGAGGGTTCGAGTCGTCCCGCGGGCGTAGCTGTTTCCCTTCGACTAATAACCCAGCCGTTGAGTCCGATAGATATACAAAGTTAAGGACTGATGTTTTACAGCTCCAATGGAAAAGTACTTTGGGACTAATAACAGAAAAACTGTATATCAGCTTTAAAAAAAAATAAAAATAAAAAATAAAAAAAAAATAAAAAAAAAAAAAAAGCCGGAAAGGAGTGTTTTGATCTTGTGGGAACAAGAAGATCTCGATAAGGGCGATGCAAAGTGGCAGAGTTCTACGTCAAAGAAATTATAATGCAGATGTTTATTCTTTGTTTTTATCTTGTGACTTTTAGAAGCTCTCTTGTTTATTTGTAAAGTATTATTATTTGTCTTTTGTATTAGTATTTGTCTTTCTTTAGAGTTGGAATAAAGTGCGCCGGCCGCGGTGGCCGAGGTGACTGAGGCGCTCCAGTCACGGTCAGCACGGCCACTACGGTCGGGGGTTCGAATCCCCCCTCGGGCATGGATATTTGTGCCGTCCTAGTTCGTAAGTAGTTCATAAGTAGTTTGTAAGTTTAGGGACTGATGACCCCGTAGTTAAGTCCCATAAGCTTAACAAACATTTGAACATTTGAATAAAGTGATTTAATGCCCCATTTAGCCGTGGTTATCTTTTTCAAATGAAGATTCGAAGTGGTAATAAAGTGGTGACCCCGAACAAGAAACAAATACCAGCGCGCGAGAAGACGCGGGAACGTCGGAAAATGCGGCGAGCGACAGCAGTCTAGTACCAAATCTTGTGCAGCTGAAGAATACACTACGGGGCCAAATTCAAGATTTACGCACTGCAATGAGAAGAGACACTAATAATTCGCCAGGAGGGACAATAGATATGCGCCCGGAAAGCTCCGAGATCAACATGAGTACTACGAAAAACGACATTACATGAAAGTGCACACTCCGCGGTTTTTGCCGGATAAGCCGGAACTATGGTTTTCAATGTTGGAACTGGCTTTCCTTCATAATGATGTAGCAGAAGACTACGAGAAGTTCGCAATAGCTGTAAATAGTTTGGACGCCAGAGCAGCGTCACTTGTGGAAGACGAAATTACACATCCGTAGACAACACTGAAATATTCCTTTCTGAAGACACTTTTAATAAACAGGCTTGGTAAGCCGTTGGACCAACGATTACACCAAGTATTACAAGTATTACGTCGTGGTGACAGATCGCCATCGGAATTTTGGCGACAATTTTAGTGACAGAAGAAAAATTTTCAGACTACACGCTACGATATATTTGGACGTCACAACTTCCCATGACAGTACGGGCAGCAGTGGCGGCAGATGAAGAACACGATATGACCAATATTCGTCGACTCGCCGACGGAGTATATGCTACAACAGAAACAGCTGATACAATGAGTATAACGGAGACAGTAACGACGGCCGACGTACACGAGGCGGCAGCTATCAAGAAACATCGGCACGTAGAATCCAACATACAATTTCAATAAATGAACAACTCGACAGGCTACAGAATCCGTTGAAAATTTTGAAGCCTGCAGGTTGGGTGGTTTCGGAAACGCACCCGAGCAGCAGTGGAAGGGAGAACAAGGAAAAATGGTGTTGGTTTCATCGGTTTCGGTAAACGAGCTACCAAATGTGTTCCCCCTTGCAGTTACACGCACAATTTCAATAACATGGAAAACAATTGTTTGTACCTGGGTCTAGACGACTATACGTTCGTGACGTGAAGAATTCTTGTTGTTATCTCGCAGACACGGGATCTGATCTAAGTACATTACTAGTTAAACAAAATAGGGCCTGTACGAACAATTCATTGGTATACGCCTTTCTGCCGCAAACAAAGCAGAGATACGAACGTATGGCACTAGCCTTAAGGAAGTAGATTTAGGTTTTACAAATAAGTGCAAGTGGACATTTGTGATTGGAGATGTGTCTAATGCATTTTGGGGGCGGATTTTCCGCATGCACATAATATCAGCATCGACCTTCGCTCTGCTCAGTCAGTTAAAAAGAGGAAAAGATGTTGTGATCGGATTTTTGCGTCTAATTTGTGAAGGAACATTTAATGCAGTGCGCGGGATCGACAATAGACCAACGCACAGATCCGCAAATACAGACGCCGGACACTGTGGCGCATAAAACGGTTCACCATATTAACAGGGTATCAGGTCTTTCCATTACTCTCAGGCCGGGAATATTGGCACGAGATAGATTTGCGGATGCAAAAGCAAAATTCTAATTATGTTACATAAAGGCTTCATACGTCGACCTGACAATGCATGGTCCTCACATTTACACATCGTAAGGAAGAAAGACGAAAGCTGGAGACCATGTGGCAATTACAGGCAACTAAATGCCCGATCGATATCCCATACCAAATATTAGAGATTTCACAAGTGTATTAGCTGGAGCAATAATCTTCAGTTTGATAGACTGTCAAAAAGCTTACAGGTCCAGTAGCGGAGGCGGACATACATAAAATAGCAATTACAACGCCTTTTGGTTTGTTTGTTGTTGTTTTTTTTTTTTTTTTTAATTTTATTTTTACCTATGCCATTCGGGCTTAAAAACGCAGCTCAAACTTCGCAACGTTTTACAGATGAAGTCCTAAGAGGGTTAGAATTTACGTTCGCTTACTTGGATGATATATTGGTGTTTTCAGCGACAACTTACATTCATGAGAAGCACCTAAAGATGGTTTTTGATAGACTGCAGTCGTACGGAGTAATTGTTAATGACGAAAAGTGCACACCAAAGAAAAACTATGTAACGTATCTGGGTTATAACCTTACAGCCGGCAGTATATTTCCCTTAGAAGAGAAAGTTGAAAGCATACAAAAAATGACCCGGCCACAGAATTTGCTACAATTACGACGTTTTCTTGGTGTAATAAATTTTTACCGATGGTATCTGCCACAAGCTTCAGCAATACAAGCTCCGCTCACGGAAGTATTAGCAGGTTCTAACGCAAGTACATCGCAAGAGCTTAAATGGACGACAGAAATCCAGCAGGCTTTCGAACAATCGAGAAGGAATTAAAGCAAGCGGATTTACTAGCTCATCCTGTAAGATATGCGATATTCTCTATCGTCGTGGACGTTAGCGCAGCGGCAATAGGTGCAGCATTACATCGAGAAGTCGCCAGTCAGTGGCAGCCGTTGGGTTTCTTTTCTAACAAACTTACTGAGGTACAAAAGAATTAGAGTGCGTATGACAGAGAATTGTCAGCGATATATGAATCGATTCGGTACTTGCGGCCCTACGTGGACACAAGGCCGTTTATAATACTCACGCATCACAAACCACTCACCTTTGCGTTCAGCAAGCGTACTGACGCCTTGTCACGACGACAATTTTGACAATTAAAATACATAGGCCAGTTAATTACCGATATATGCCATGTAAACGACGCAGATAATATTATGACAGATTATTTTTTAAGGGTCACTGCCATTAGACATTCTGTTGATTACGCACGATTGGCGGCAGAATAAAATCAGGATAAACGGCTACAAAGCTTTCGCCGAAGCACCTCTGCTGGGTTGATACTACAAGAAGTACGATCAGAAGAGGAGACAGTTAAAGTATGGTGTGATATCTCACACGCAAGACCAAGACTTTTTGTACCGCAACACTGACGAAGGGAGATCTTTGAAAGCGTACGTAATGTAGCTCACCCAGGAGTACAAGCGAGTAATTGCTGACAGAACGTTTTGTTTGGTCTGGAATCAAACTGGATTGTCGAAGGTGGACACAGACTTGTCTTACTTTTCAAACTTGTAAAGTAGGACGACATGTGAAGAAACGAGTAGGACATTTCGACGAACTTTGTGCTCGTCTTGCTCATGTACATCTTGATATCGTTGGGCCAATTTTCACGTCTGAAGGTTACCGTTACCTTTTCTCAGCAATTGATAGACGTACCATGTGAGCAGAAGCCGATCCCATTCGAGATATTTCAGCAGGGACAATAAGCCGAAGTTTCTTATCGACATGGATAGCAAGATTTGGATGCCCAGTGCAAGTCACTACTGATCAAGGCCGACAATTTGGGTCGCAATTGTTTCTGAAACTAGCAAATATTTGTGGCTTCCGTCGTCACCGTACCACTAGCTATCACCCTGAAAGTAACGGGATCGTGGAAAGGTGGCACAGAATGCTTAAGACTGCATTAATGTGCCACGGTGACAGTTGGGCAGCGTCGTTACCACTGGTATTATTACGCCTACGTACGGTTTTCAAAACAGATTTAGGATCATCTACAGCCGAATTCGTATATGGAGAAATTTTACGACATTTCAGCGAGTTTTTAGAAGGAAAAAAGAGAAAACGTTCACCTCCCATACTCATTGAAGAGAGTGAAAGAACATTTAGCACTTCTTCGACCACTGCCATCGAAACATCATGTGACTTATAGAAGCTCTCTTGTTTATTTTTAAAGTATTGTTATTCTTTGTCTTACTTCCTAGTTACAATAAAGTGATTTAATGTCCCACTTAGCCGTGGTTATCTTTTTTATACAAATGATGCTTCGAAGTGGCCATAATCTGTAAAAAGTAAGTTTTAACAGGGAAGGAAGTCAGGGGAAAATCAGGGATTTTTTTTTTCTTGTCCACGCATACACACTGCGAATGGCACTCACTAAATATAATACGGCGCGAAGGTAAATGCTATAGCTTAGAAACCAACTAACAAAATTCAAAACCTACCATTCGCCATTCGTGCAATGTTAATGGTGCACAGCTATCTTCAAGTGCGTATAAGCGTATGTGTATAAAGCGGAGACGCAATTGTCACACATGTTGAGCATAGTGAATACTCAGTAGTATAGGCCGCAATGGAAGTTTCTATGCAGCGATAATATGGTTCCAATGATTGGAGAGATGCAAATGTTTTAGCAGAATAAGACGCTGAATTTCGCAGGAAATACCTGAAACAAATGAAATAGCGGTCAGCTGTCAGCTGTCTGACAAAACCAAACAGACAGCGGAAATTCGTACTTTAGGGTCAACGTGGCACAGACCAACTAGAAATTGTGAGACGCAATTTTATTCCGTGAATTTTTTAGTATTATTTCAAACAGCTGAGAATGATATAGGGTTAGTTTGGCACTGGTAACAGAAACCGTTGCAGAGAAGTTACTCTGAACTGCCACTGATAGTGCCTTTCCAGGCCTTGCCGCGAACCTCTCGTTTTCGTCCATCCTGCCACAGTGACGAAGCTGTTTTCCTTTTCCCACCAGCCACCCATTGCAGAGGGTCAGTAGGAAGTGGCCGTTACTCCCTCCACACCCCCAGTCAGGAAATCTGAAGTCATAGTGACGTCACAAAGCCGTCTGCCTTACCCCACTTTGCCCCTGATCTTTCAACTGTAGTTGAAGCTGGTGCAGCTTGCCCCATCCACCGCCACCGTCTGTCTGCCATCGTGGTAGTCTTTCTCTGAAGATGGTCTGCATTCCCTAAATTTTCCATCTGGACTTTGAATTTTAATTGTAATAAGCAGCCATTTCTGCTTAAAATCACATTTCTTAGACTGGGTTTGTACGGTCGCTAGTGGTTATATCCTGCAGATAAGTCAAAAATTGTGGTCGTACTACACTCAAATAAGGTCAAATCATATTCTGTGTCGCAACCCCGCAGCATCCTTACAGAAGTATTGAATCAACACTTGGGTGTTCATTTGGTCTCTGCAAGATGGCCAAAAACGTTGTGCTCTGGTTTGCTGAACAGCAAACTGTGGTTTATGATTTCAAAATGTATGTGAAGTGTGCTCCAAAGCCAATGGCAGTTTCATTGGCACCGCCTGAAGCCTGTTTGTGTCGTTCTTCCACGTTGGTGTGTCTGACATGTTTCCCTTCGCTGCTCATCAGGCGATCAGGAGAAAGTGTAATTTTAATGCAAGGCGTCGTGGTTCCCACTTCCATGTCAGAGGGGTGAAATTTTGGGTCCATTCGTCTAAGCAGAAATGGCTATATATATATATATATATATCTCCGATACCTTACTGTTCGAAACGTCAGCGAGTCTGAGGGTGACATCATTGGCAGAACTCTTTTGCAGTATCACTGGAAATTAGGAGACATATCTGAATACACTTTAAAGCTCTGTGACACACTTGTAAATAATTGTGGGTTTTAAAATAAGTGAACCTTTAGTTTCTTTACATAGGAAAGGCTCCTCAATGAACACCGCTTTACTGCCGAATCCAAATTTACAATTCTAGGTCTTTCCCCGATCCACTCTACTCTGTAGTGATAAAAGTCGACAGTACCGCATAAGCTCAGGTCGATCAGGGTGGCTCAGTCAGTCGCTGTGATGGTCAAGAAGTCCCTCAAACCGATCACCAACAACTGTGGCACAGTAATATGACGTATTTTCATTCATAAAATTTCCATGAATGGCTGAGAACGGTCTCCGAGTAATAGAACATGGCCATTTTCAATCAATGATAGGTTTATTTGTACAGGAGGATCAAGACTATTCCATTTAAAACAGCCAACACCATTATGAAACTACCTCTTGCTTGTACAGTGCCTTGTTGACAACTTGTATGGCTGCGTGGGATCTGCGCCACACTCTAAGCGTACCTTCAGTTTTTCAGATATTTCAAACAAAAACTGGGATTCATCTGACTAAACCACGGTTTTCCAGTCGTCTAGGGTCAAACCGATGTGGTCACGAACCCAGGAGAGTGTCTCGAATTTCGAATTCTCCTCTTACTCTCGAAACTGTTGATACGAAAATATTGAATTTCATAACAAATTCTGCAATGGTATGTCACACTCGTCTAGCTAAGACTACCATTCCGCGTTCGAAGTCTATTCTATTCATCGTGCGGCTACAATGACGTCGTATAACTTTTCTTATTTATCACAGGAATACAAATGAGAGCTCTGTCAATGCACTGCCCTCTTATATTACGAATACGCGGCATATATATCCACGAATTATAGACAAATGGAAAACTGGTAGAATACCACTTTGGATTTAGGGGAAGAGTAGGAATACGCGAGGCAATACTCACCTTACACCATACCTTAGAAGATAGGTTGAGAATAGGTAAACCTACGTTTTTAGCTTTTGTACTTTTGTAAAATGCTTTTGACAATGTTGATTGGAGTACACTCTTTCAAATTCTGATGCCAGAAGGGGTAAAATAGAAAGAACGAAAAGTTATATACAACTTGTGGAAAACCCCAACTGTAAGAGCTACAGGACATCAAAGGGACGCATTGATTGGGAAGGTAGTAAGACAGTATTATGGCTTTCTCCAGTTTCATTCAATTTGTACAATGAGCAAGCTGTGAAGAAAAGCAAGGAGAATGTCAGAAAAGGAATTAAATTTCAGAGAGACAAAAATAAAAACGTTGCAGTTTGTCGATGACATTGCAATTCCCTCATAGACCACAAAGGACTTAGAAGAGTAACTGAACGGAATGGACTGTGTCTTGAAAGGTGGACATAAGTAGAACATTAATAAGAGCAAAACAAGGGTAATGGAATGCAGTCTAAGAAAAACAGGCGATGCTGAAGGAATTAGATTAGGTAACGATACAAAATTAGTAGATGGATTTTGTTATTTGGTTAGAAAACTATGATGACCGGAGTAGGAAAGATATAAAATATGGAATGGTTACGGAAACAAAAGCATTTATGAAGAAAAAAAGTTGGTGACAACTAATATTAAACAAATTGTTAAGAAGTCTCTTTTGAAGATATTTTGAGTCAAGCCTTGTACAGGACTGAAATGTGGACAATAAAGAGTTCAGACAAAAAAAATGATGGAAGCTTTCAAAATTAGGTTGTGTGACAATACTGAAAATTAGAGGGGTAGATTGCTTAACACTTAGCGTGTGGCCGACGTAATATATCGTCTCAGCAGTTTCAATGTCGTTTTGTGTCATCAAACGTATATTTACGGCTCCCGCGAAGTCTGTGTGGTCTGCAGGCTTCGTTGTTTCACCCACTGGCGCTAGATGGCAACAGCGTACTCAAGTGGAATACTTTGTGTTTGTGGAAAACTTTGTTATTGTAGCTTACTTCATAGACATTGTCTGGCGTTGGCATCCTCGCAGTTTCATTCGTTTTCGGTTTTTTTCGTTTCGATTTTCTATGATTTATGAAGTCCCTGACGAGTTTTCAAATGGTGAAATAGGACTGTCTGATGACGATTCGGATTATACGTTATCTGAAAATAGCGGTAAGTCAAGAAATGTTCAACAGGGAAGGCTGGAAAAAGGACACCTCATATGAGTGAGTGTACCGAATATGATGTCGAGTAGTGTATCTTTCCCTGCTTCAAAGTTTATCAAACCGTTGTCCACTATGAACGCTAAATTGTGCACTGAACTTATGCTTATTGTTATTTTTCTTCATTTCAAATATCACTGACTTGAAATTTCATTGTGCCTTCAATTTTTAAATTATTGACCCCAAAATTTGAGTACTTAACGTAAAAAAGTCCAAGAAACATAAACATGTTTTGGAATTCTAATAACGGTGAGCTGCATATAAGTAAATAATTACAGAAAAGCACAGATTTTACCCAGTCTGAAGGTGACGGAAACTACAAACTACATCAGCACTGTAAGTGTTAACTACCGGTGATGATGAGGTGCTGTACAGAACTGGGGAGAAAAGAAACTTATTTCAGGTCTTGACTAAAAGAAGGGCTCGATTGGTAGGACACATTCTGACACATCAATGAATCGTCTATTTAGAATCGGAGGGAAGGGTGTGGGGTTCACATCCCAGAAGGAGATCGACGAAGGCGTAATAGTCTTGTGTAGTTCGCGAACGAACTAGTTCGGAAGAGCGCTCCCACAGGCGAACTACGCGAACTAGTTCGCAGATCCCTCGCCTCTTAGTTCGTCCGCTCCTTTTCCGAAGACTGAAGGGGAACAGCGAGAGGACGCGAGAGCGCGCAGAATCGCGTGATCCCTTCTGCCAGTTACCTTCATTTCGAGCTGAGATGCAGCTCAGCCGAAGTTTCATAGTTCACTGCCACAAGAAATCTATTTTAAAAATAAATTACTACGAGTACTCTGTATGCAAAGTAGAAGAATACCATTGTATCACCGATTGTATAAATAACTGGTTTACTTGCCTAAGTATTTGATGTCAAATTGCCCGAAAATACGGGTAATAGCACACGCTTTGGCAACACTGATTCATTATATAAAAAATCTATCATTAAAAAAAGAACTCTTTTAGTAGCGGTATCAAAAGCCAAAAAAAGCGGACGAACTAGGAGCAGCGGACGAACTAGGAGCAGCTGGTCTCGCTTCATAGTTCGTTGGATTCTTTTCCGAAGACCGACGAGCAATAGCGAGAGGGCGCGTAGCAGAATTAAAAATATCGTGACTCGAACCTGGAACCTTTGCCTTTCGCGGGCAAGCGCACTACCGACTGTGCTATCCCGACACGACTCACGATGCCGTCTCACAACTTTACTTCCGCCAGAACCTCGCCTCCTACTTTCCAAACTTCACAGAAGCTCTCCTGCCAACCATGCAAGACTAGCACTCCTGGAACAAAGGATATGGTGGAGACATGGCTTAGACACAGCCTGCAGAGTGAAAGTTTCATTCTGGAAACATCCCTTAGGCTGTGGCTAACCCATGTCTCCACCATATCCTTTCTTTCAGGAGTGCTAGTCTTGCATGGTTGGCAGGAGAGCTTCTGTGAAGTTTGGAAAGTAGGAGGCGAGGTAATGGCGGAAGTAAAGTTGTGAGGTGGCATCGTGAGTCGTGTCGGGATAGCACAGTCGGTAGTGCGCTTGCCCGCGAAAGGCAAAGGTCCCAGGTTCGAGTCCCGGTTCCGACACACAATTTTAATCTGCCAGGAAGTTTCATATCAGCGCACACATATCAGCGCACACTCCGCTGCAGAGTGAAAGTTTCATTCTGAAAAATAACGTGTTTGACTTCTGCTGATGAATCATTTCGAGGTGAGCGTCTGCCTGCTAGATTACATAGTTCAGCGCAACAAAATTTCTGTCTTGATGTGTTCTGCACTCTGCAATATCTGACTAATAAATTCCATAATGCCAAGACATAGAGATAACTCTAAACTTAAACGCGAGAAATTATCCACAAACTGTTTCTTTTAGTTTGCATAACATTAGCGACTCAAGCAGCAAGTGCATGAAGCAGCTAGGTGGGGGAACTTCCCCCTCCACCTGCACGCGCAGACCACGCCGCTCAGCCGTCACTGGGAGCGGACGAATTAAAAGAGCGAACTAGCCGCGAAATAAAGTGAGCGCTCCCGATCGCGTACTATTATGCGCAAGTCTAATTCGTAAGTAGGTCCAAATGAATATGGGTTGCTGTTCTTATTCAGAGATGAACCAGCCCAACAACTGGGTACTAATCCATCTATACCCCAGACATAGCAATGCCCCGACTCCTGCCGCCTCGGTTGCAGCCTGGCTGGCTGACGGTGCCTTAATTGCGAGCTCCTTGGCTGCGCAGGTTCGCGTCAGGGCGCGACGCTGCGCTGACGTCGCCAGCAGCAGAGAGAGACGTGCGTCGCCGACGCCGGCGGAACGTACACTGCCGGCGAGCGCGCAATAAATCCGCGTTAATTCCGGAGACAGCCGCCAGGGCGCAGCGCCGCCCGTAATTACGGCGGGTCACACTCCGACGCCTCTGCCTGGTGGGTGGATGGGGGGGGGGGGGGGAGGGGGGACGCTAACGGGCAGGCCGGCGCTGTGCGTCTTGTCGTCGACGACGATGGTGCGAGCTGCTGAGCGTCTTACAGAAGAATGAGGTGAATGGGCAGCTCACATAAGCTCTGGACTCTGCTGTGGAACGATTCCAAGGGCCTAATATTCGGACCTCCACTGTTGATATACACATCACCTGAAAAGAAAGGGGAGAAACCAGTAGGAGAATGGAAAACGAAATCAGACTTCACAGATTACCGTGCTCAAAAATAATTCTTCCTAACTATTTTTAGATAAAACAATAAAGGATGCTTTATCTCTTAAATTTAAGACATCAAAATACCCTTCTTGGTAAGTTAAACAGACATCTATAGATCTGTGCAATCTGTCCTGTCGTTGATTACGCTGCTGTAGGCAGATAAGTCTCTCACAAAAGAATCTGTGATGAGTCATTAGGTCATAGGAACACTGTGGTCTGACCTGGAATGAGAAACTCCAGAGGTCCACAGGGTTCAATATTCGGGCCTCCACTGTTGATACAAAGATTAACTGATGAAAAAAAAATAAAAAATAAAAAAATAAAAAAATAAAAAATAAAAGAAGATGAGCCATAAAGGAGAATAGGAAGCAAAATCGACCTTAACAGGCTCACAAGCTACGTCAGCCTGATTTTTAAACTACACAGTTGTCTAGTTTTCTCGTAAAAATATTTCATTCGTCTTGGCCGCAGACATCTTCATTTATTACCAGTTTTGGCAAGTCAAATTACCATCTTCAGATCACTTTAGTACAATCCCTCTTTTGCACAATTAAGGAAGAGGGGATCACAGGAATGACATTAGCTGCAGCTGGCATTGAAATAATGGCGACAAGTTAAAATTTGACCAGGTCCAGGATCCAATCCTAATGCTCGCCTCCTGTCAAATTCCTAGAAATCGCACATTACGACTGGAGCACACCTGTCGTCCATGCCCTGTTAATACTCGTCATTTCGGATTGCCTCTTGAGGTCAAACATTAATACCGTATCTGTGGTTAAATAATGAACAATGTCTTTGCGCAGAATGTAACGTTGGAACTCGTCGGAGAATCTGAAGTAGCGAGTATAAGAGGGCATGGACGGTGGGAGACTAGGGCCGTAGTGTATGATTTGAGTGAATTTGGGGTGTACGGGAGGCAGCCAAGGGGTTAACGCCCAAAGCAGGTGACACAAGTTCGAATCCTGACCTGAGTGAATTTTTCACTTCTCACCATTAGGTCAATACTTTAGTGCAGCTAAAGTCATTCCTTCATCCCTTCTCTCATTAAATGTGCAAATGCATAAGTAACTGTAAATCTGGTTAGAGCTTTTTTTTTTGTTGACATATCTGATAGAACAGGCACCACACCAATCTACACAAGCAATTTGTCGTGCCACTGGAGACAGGAAAGCCTCTTAAAAATAAATCTGGGCTGACTAATTTTCTTACAGTAACAGGGGACTATGGAATAGAACCATTAACTGGAGAGTTCCACAGGATTCAATATTTGGACTACCGGTGTTCTTTATAAACAATAACCTGACAAAAACAATGTAGCACATAGAAACAAAATAAAACTTTTCGAATTCAGAGATCACGCGGGTGAGGTCGAAAATAATGCCTCTGAATGTTGTTTCAATAAAACAAACTTTGTTAATGATCACGCGGGTGAGGTCGAAAATAATGCCTCTGAATGTTGTTTCAATAAAACAAACTTTGTTAATGACTAGTAAAGCCATGTGAGCTTTACTGTGACTCGGTCTGATATTAAATGAATGGGAAAATGAGGCAAACTATTGTTGTGAAAATTTACTCTCTAAGAAAATACATCAGTACCCTAACTTTCATTATGGTTGCTTTGTTGAATGAAAGAAAAGAACAAGATGTATTTAAAGAAAATCACTGTTGTGTAAAGCCTGTGGATTGACTCCATGTTTCTCGTCCGTTCCCTGCATAAACATAGATACCAGACCGTTTACCACCTCTGAAGCATGTGAAATGTAATTGTCGTTACAGAAAAGAGGCCAGCGAATGTTTACAGTCAATCCATCTGTTGCCTTCCTTCTTCCCCATCTGTCATTGTTCTCCTCTCTTCCTATCTACCTCGGTTGCCTCTTCCTCCCTACTCCTTCCAACCATCCAAGTCTCGTTCTTCCTTCGGCCGTCTACTTCCTCCTCCTCTTCCTCCTCCTCCTCCTCCTTTTCTATGTCTATATTCTGTCCTCTCTTTGTCAATCTCCTCTTCATTCGTATACGAGTATTATGTGGGATAGTACTGAACTCTATTCGAATAACACAGTTGTGCCCCCTCTCCTTACCAATCCTAGCATCAACCCTCCACACACACTAAACCTTCCACGTCTAAAGAAATGCAAGCAACCTACCTCTCTCCAAGGGCATGCCTTCGATAGATAGAGCTAAAGGTAAGTTTGTTTACATTTTGTGACAGTTCAAAGAACCCAGCTTTTTGGATCATATAAACGTAGTACCCATAGTGATACGTTACAGCATAATAAGGCCATACAAACCTTTTATGTATACAGGGTGTCCCAGCTATCCTGTCCACCCAAAATATCTCTGGAACAATAACAGCTATTGGAAAACGACTTTCACCGGTATCAATGTACGACTGGGGTCCATGAATGTACATATTTGAAAACATTCTAAAACGAAAGCAAATGTGTTTTTTAACACAAACTTATGTTTTTTTTAATGAACACCCTATATTTTTTCTTCAGCGATCCATCGCATGACAAATCACGCAAATAATGGCGTTGATTGCATCGCAATATTCCAATTTCATCCCGAGATATTGCGACGCGAGTTTGACGCTTGAAAAACCGGAAATACGCTGCTAGCGCACGTCCTGAGGCTCAGGCGTGAACTCCATGTTGCCCGTAATCGCGATGTGATTGACATGCGTAATCGCACTTCCATACTTATCAAGAGGTCCGAAACGTACGGTCTGCTGCCATCAACTCTCATAAGCACATAATGGTTTCCCTCTTGCACGTTTTATGTGTCTAGGTACACAATATGAACCAGTACCGATCGGTATACACCAGTCAGGTTGTCTTATTTATCCTGTACACCCAAAATAAGGTTTATCGAATTCCGCGGTGGCCGAGGGGACTGAGGCGCTCCAGTCACGGTCGGGGGTTCGAATCCCCCCTCGGGCATGGATATTTGTGTCGTCCTTAGTATTAGCTAGTTTGTAAGTAGTTTGTAAGTTTAGGGACTGATGACCCCGTAGTTAAGTCCCATAAGCTATACAAACATTTGAACATTTTGTTTATCGAATGCGTTAAATGACCCATTGTGCCTTTCGCGTACTCGTTCATCGAGGGCTTAGCTCTACCTAGACACGTGTCCAACGTAGTTCCCACTACAGCCACAGTTACCACTTCGCCTTGTTTGTGATTTGCGACCCATGCAAAATCCTGTACTCCAACACCCTCCGGGCATCCCATTTGTTGTTGCTTTGGCGTGCAGTACACCGCTTGCCAGTGTAGTCGTGTATCAGAGTAATGTAGTGACGGCACGGAGGTAGTACACATTGTGAATAAACGTTGTGTAATGGAACGTATACTATATTATGTACACACATGAAGATATGATAGAAATGCTGCTTATCTATGGAAAATGTACGTTGACGGGAAATACGTTATTAGATTGCTTGTTTGTTTATAGTACTGTTAGAGAACATTATGATTATTACGTTAATATGTCTTTTTTCTACCCTACCTCTACCTGTAGTGTACCCTGTTGTAGGCGGGCGAAAATCTGTTCAGGTAGAACGACTGTATAGAAGACGACTCCCTGACAAGTCATCGCCTTCGCGCCGGATGTTTGGTCGTCTCGCTTCTCGTCTAAGTGAAACGGGAAGCTTAAATCCAATACCTAGACATCGTCCTAGAACAGGCACAGATGTACGTGCTGAAGTTGCTGTGCTCGCTACCGTAGCTGTGAATCCTCACATCAGCACACGTCAAATTGAACGTGAAGTTGGTGTATCGAAATCAAGTGCACAGCGTATTCTTCAACATCATAAATTTCATCCTTACCATGTTCATTTACACCATGATCTTCATGGAAATGACTTCAGCAACAGGGTAACATTTTGTTGGTGGGCTCAGCAATAACTTCTGACTAATCCAAATTTTTTTCGCAGATGATCATTCTCCAACAAAGGAATTGTCAATATGAGGAATATGCATTATCGGTCCGCAGACAATCCAAAATGCTCCGTCAGGTAGAGCATCAACGTCCGCGGAAAGTGAATGTTTGGTGTGAGTTTATTGAAGATACCATTATCGGATCTTTCTTTGTAAATGGCGTCCAAAATGGCAGACAGTACCCCAGATTTATACGACACAATCTTCCTGTTCTCTTGGACATCGTACCTCTGAACAGGAGAATGGTCATGTGGTGTCACCATGACGGATGCCCTGCACATAACGACTTAAGAGCACGACGACTTCTGAACCGCAAGTTCCCTGGTAGGTGGATTGGACGTGGTGGCCCAGTTAGGTGGCCTACCCGATCACCGGACCTTACACCGCTGGATTTTTTTCTTTGGGGAGCAGTGAAGGATGCTGTTTACCAACATGAAACAACAACACCAGAGGACATGAAGCAACGCATTATTTATGCTTGTACAGCCATCAAAGAGGAAATAGTAGCACGAAGTAGGGCATCCTCCATCCGCAGAGTGACCCTATGTATGCAAGCCAATGGTTATCACTTTGAGCATGATATATGAACGCTATCTTTACTATGTAGTGCTAGTATCACAGTGCAAGTTTCTACAAAGGGCCATTTTACCCAGTGATGTTCAGAAGCCGGCCGCGGTGACCGAGGGGACTGAGGCGCTCCAGTCACAGTCTGCACGGCCACTACGGTCGGGGGTTCGAATCCCCCCTCGGGCATGGATATTTGTGCCGTCCTTAGTATTAGCTAGTTTGTAAGTTTAGGGACTGATGACCCCATAGTTAAGTCCCATAGACTCTACAAACATTTGAACATTTGATGTTCAGAAACTTTTGTTTGAAACAATTTGTCATGTAACGCATTAGATAACATTGATAGTTATGGGATAAAACTAATTGGTTAAACATGTTTACATTCATCTTCTATGTCTTAGCTGAACTTCCCAAATCGAAACATTTTTACCACTTGTTCGTTTCACTAAAATCATCAACATGAATTTTACTATTATGAGTGAATGATTCACTGTCACTTGCGCTAGATCTACAGTGAAGTAAAGTTTTAACGTTGAACGGCATTACCTTTTTAGTAACGGATTAACGATAAGCGAAGTTAACTTTGTGACTAACGTTGCCTGTACACAGATATGTTACATAACCGCATCACGCCTATGGGATAAATACCTGCTGGAATGTATGTCTTTAATGCAGGATGGCAGCAGACCGTATTATTCGTTTCGGACCTCTTGGTAAGTATGGAAGTGCGATTACGCATGTCAATCACGTCGCGATTACGAGCAGCATGGGCTTCACCCCTGAGCCTCAGGACGTGCGCTAGCAGCGCATTTCGGGTTTTTCAAGCGTCAACTTCTCGTCGCAATATCTCTGGATGTAATTGGAATATTGCGATGCATCAACGCCATTGTTTATGTGATTTGTCATGCTATGGATTGCCGAAGAAAAAATATAGGGTGTCCATTTAAAAAACATAACTTTGTGTTAAAAAACACATTTGCTATCGTTTTAGAATGTTTCCAAATATATACATTCATGGGCCCCAGCCGTACATTGATACCGGTGAAAGTCGTTTTCCAATAGCTGTTATAGTTCCAGATAAATTTTGGGTGGACAAGATAGCAGGGACACCCTGTATATTAATTACTAGCTTATATGCCAGTGCTTCGCAACGGTTGTTAAAGAGAGACCTGTGTATATCATGGCTTTTTAGGGTTCCGGACCTAAGTCAGCGAAAACAGAACCCTTATTGGATCCCTCCGTCAATAAACTTAGTTCTCCTATCCAAGAAGTTCAATTTAAGTAGAAGTCATTGTCGAAAACGATGAATGTTCATTAAGTTTTCCATACAAAAAGATACAAAACGCTTCATAAACGTCCGAAATTACTTGCAAACTTTGTTTCAGGTATCTAACTACTCCCAGTTTTCAATAATTTACGCATAAATTTGGATATTCTCACGAGGTGGCATCTCATTATTTATGACGTCATATGTCCTATGTCATATGTGTCGTGATCTTTTGTTTTTGGTTCAGGAACCTCCGTGGACGTACGGTGAACAGTTCACCAAAGTTTTGTTGCAATCGAATGAATGGTATATGAATACATAGAGGACATACAGACAAACATTCATATATATATATATATATATATATATATATATATATATATATATATATATATATATATATAGCTACCTGATCCATAATGACAAAAAAACACTTGCATTAAATGATGATGATGAAAGGGTGGCTGAACAATGACTACATATACGCTTACAAAATGGAGGATGTTTAAAGTTCAGAGAAAGACAAAGCTGGAAATCGGGGGAACGACGAATAATTCTATTTCTTCGAATGCCGACACAAAAGAAACAAGATAGCGAGTTAATAAGTTCTGCAAACCTGTCATAATTACTACCACTACAAATTGCTGGTGCCGTGGGCTCTGTGAACGACATACAATGATTTTGTAGCTGAATTGCTGCAGTACATTACCAGTACGTGATCGGCAGATGAGACGTTGCGTCCTGTTTGTGCCGAAGACGAGGAAGATAGTTGCGACGAAGAATGAAAAAGCCCATCGCAAAGAATAAACAATAACTGTTATGTTATCCAGAAGGGACGCTGCTGTACCGACGTTAAATAGAGCCACCAGTCCCGGTGGACCTTGTTGTCAAGGTAAGGCCACGCAATTCTGTCGTACACCACTAGACCAAATCGTTCACCTGAGCAGCTAGTCTCCATGAATGGAACGAATGTCACAGAGTGGGCGTTCAGACACAGAAAATATAGCTTGGTGTGACGTATACGGACAAATCTAACAAAGCTCCTGGTCGCCGTTGCGGTTCCAGAGCTCAAGACAGTCTGGCCTAAATCACCTAACTTCACACTAGCTAGCACCCAACCGAATAGAAATTTTCTATGGCTCCCAGACTACATGGAGCCCTCCTAGACACAACTGCGCGCTGCCGCGTCCCGTGTCGATCTCCTTAACACTCCCTCTCTTACCAAAAATTCTGCCCACACATCTTGCTGACCAATTTCAGCGCCTCAAATTCGTGCGGCAGCCTGTAAGATGCTTAGAAATTGTCCCGAGCGGACCTCGCGCATACATGCTTCTGGGGAATCATACGCCTTCGCACCAACATCTTCCGGGAAAAACCGTTTACTGCTAGAAATTTCGTTTCTCATAGGAAGGAGCGGCTATACTTGCCGTGGTTCTACGAAACCGAACCCGCACCATCTCATGTGTGACTAACGTGGCAACGTTCTCTTTCATATGGAACTGTAGCGCTCACAGTAACTTTTTGAGAAGACGTACGTCTTGAGAAAAGCACTTCTGGGTGGCCCCTGTGTCCTGTCCGCCTACTACAGCGGCAACACTCATTACATAAAGGCGTCGCGGGTTGCCGGACAGCTAGGCGAACACTCCGCGAGCCCACACGAGTTCAAGGAGGCACGCCCAGAGGGTGAAGAAACCAGGGACCTACTCCCGTCCGCCGTACACGTGATCGCCGAGTTCGGGCAGGCAGATATCTTTCCGCGTGCGTACTTAAGGACGCGCACAGCCTATCCACGGCAGTCGGACGCCAGCCAAGGGACCTGTCGTGCCTCTACCCTCCGACGTCGCCGACGCCGCTGCTCAACCGCAGCACCGCCGTCAACTTTAGGTCTCAACATTGACGTCCGAGATTGGTGAACTGAAATTGTTAAAGTTTTGGAACTGCAAACCAGTAGACCTTTAATTTTGTGTATATTTGGTTTTGGTGTAAAATTATCATACAGTCAGAGGAGTACTGACTTTTTTGTTGTATTCTAATAAACTGTATTGGAGGAATACACGAGTGAAATCCTTACAGTTAGATTCTTCACCCTGGGCATGCGTTTCTGCCACGTCGAGACTCCTACTATGACATCGCTGCCTTTTGCCTTTCATACAGACCATGATTCCAAACCGGGCCGCGCGGGAGTAGCCGTTCGGTCTGGAGCGCCACGTTGGGGATCGCGCGGCCTCCCGCGTTGGAGGTTCGAATCCTCCCCCAGGCATGAATGTATGTGTTGTTTTTAGTATAAGTTAGTTCATAAATAGTTTGTAATTTTAGGGACTAATGACCCCCCATAAGCTTTACAAATATTTGAAGACCTTTTTTATTCCAAACGTACAAAATTTCACTAGCATTACTTACTCCCACCAATAAAAAGTATGCAGAAATTAATCATAATTGAAATATATTTAATATAATTTAATAATATTTATAATATTCCTACAGACACGGAGGAAGCAATGGCATAATCGACATTTCGGTTTAAAAAAAAAAAAGAAAGAAAAAAAAGTGGTACTTCTTAACCTAATAATTTATCATATTTTACACCCAGTCCCTCATGTCTACTGATTCGACCGTTCATTGTTACTATTTTGCTTCTTTTTTTAAGAGTTATGTACTGAAAGTGGAAATGAGCGTATGGCTTTCTTGGCCGGGAGATCCCTTGCGGGATTTTTCAGCGCCGCAGTGTAAGTCTTTTTATTTGGCGCCGTGTGGGTGACTTCTATGCCAATGATGATGAGATGATGATTAGGACAACACACAACACCGAGTCCCCTGCCGGGACTCGAACCCGGGCCTCCTGCGTGGTAGTCAGCGACGCTACCGCTGAGCTACTGAGGCGGACAGTTATGTACTATGTTCTATGTTCTGCTTTTGAGCTACATATGTAGTTATCTCCTATATTCTGCTTTTGGGCTAGATTTGTAGTCAGTTTGTGACGAGCTGTCCACTGTGTCATCATACCACTAAATCGGGGGGGGGGGGGGGGGGAATACAATGGGGAGTCAGAGTACGCGAGCACCTGGCACATGCACAGTCATTTGCAGCAGTCGAGAATTAACAACAGGTAGCTCTTAAATCGATCACCTTCTCCTCCCCACTGTCCTTTCCCCTAAAACGAGATCTCTTCCGCCTCTTGCGCTCTCGGCCAAGGCGAGAAAACGCAGAGCAGGAAGTAGGATAAGGATGGGAGGCGACGGACCAGCTAGAGGTCAGTGCGGGGTGCAAGTGGCGACTGCGAGATCGAACCGCCGCTGCCGCCAAGTTGGACGCGCCGCCGGAATCCCTGATGCCGGCCGCGGCCACGTGAGGCGCCACCGGCGGCCAACTTCCTTTGTCTTTCTTCCTCTGAGAGGGCTGGGGGGGGGGGGGGGCAGGATAAAGGCGGCGACACGGCCAAGCGCGGCCGCAACTGTTTGGCGGCGCGGGGGCGCCTCAACTTCTCGCCCATGTGTACGCCATGTCATGGGAATTAAACGTCAGAACAGGCTTCAGGGAACCCGTGGAGAAAATTTGGAAAGGGAATAAAGTTCTGACGACAAAAATAAAAACTGTGGGAGACTTCGTGGTAGATTAAAACTGTGCACCAGATGGTGAGTCGAACCAGGGTCTTGTGAAGACAGAGACTTCTACAAAAGAGAGGCAAAGAGGACACTTGTATGTGGGAACTAAACTGGGATTTCATACGATAGATGTGGTAAGACAGTGCAGCTATGAGGGGTGCTTGAAAAGTCAGTGCATAAATAAAAACTACTAAGGTCTTGCATGTTTCGCAGGAGAGCTTCTGAGAAGTTTGGAAAGTAGGAGGCGAGGTACTGGCGGAAGTAGAGTTGTGAGGCGGCATCGTGAGTCGTCTCGGGGTAGCTCAGTCGGTAGAGCGCTTGCCCGCAAAAGGCAAAGAACCCAGGTTCGAGTCCTGGTTCTGGCACACAATTTTAATCTGCCAGGAAGTTTCAGCTAGTAAGGTGTTTGGGGAAAACCATTTTTATTTTAGACTTACACGTTTCTCCCAACAAAGTTCTAATTTGTTGATCCCTTCTGAATAATAAGAATTGTCCAAGCATGTACAATAGCTATTAGTTTCTGCAATCACCTCCTCGTTTGAATGAAATGTTTGTCCTACCAGCCATTTCTTCAAATTGGGGAACAAATAGCTGTCCAAGAGAGCCAAGACTGCAGAATGGGGGATGTGAAACTAGTTAGAATCCTATTTATAATAATTTTGCGACCACAACTGCTGAGGTGTGTGCTGGTGCATTGTCGTGATAGGTAAGTACTTTTTTGTGGGCCAAGCGCCAGTATTTTTTTTCCCATGTCGGTTTTCAAACGGTCCAATAACAACCTGTAATAGTTTTACAATGTTCCAGATAGTCGATGAGGATTATCCCTTGTGAATCCCAAAAGACCGTCGCCATGACCTTTCCAGCCGAAAGACCGGTTTTCGCCTTTTTGTGCAGATTCTCCCTTGGTAACCCATTGTTTAGATTGTTTTTTGGTCTCAGGAGTATACTAATGTATCTATATTTCATCCGCAGTGACGAAACAACGGCCGAAGTCCTGCAGATTCTTCCTGAACAGCTGAAAACCTTCCTTGCAACACTTCACACTATTGTTTTTGGTTAAGCGTGAGCAATCGTGGCACCCATGTAGCGGATAGCTTTCTCATGTCCATATGTTTATGCAAAATATTATGTCCCTATCCATTCGAGATGCCCACAACACTAGCACCTCAATTCTTCTATCACCATATCATGGATTCTATCAATGATTTCTGGAGTCGTAATCTCCACAGGGCGTCCAGAACGTTCTGCGTCTCTTATGCCCATACGGCCACTCCAAAAATTTTGAATCCACCTTTTAAACTGTTCTAATCGAAGGTGTAGAGTGACCATAATGTTAATCAAGTTTCTCTTTAGTCTCCTGAGACTTTTTGCCTTTCATAAAGTAATGTTTAATCACCACACGAAACTCTTTTTCGTCCATGCTTTGACAATCAGTCGACTTCCTTGACTCACAAGAATGCCAAACACAAAATAGACCAATATGGCTGAAACTTGGTGTGTGCTCTTTCTCAAATATGCTGCTAACTAAACAGGACTTTCACGGACTTTTCGAACGCCCCTCGTATTTCCAAAACTGCTGTGCGGCCTGGCGTCCTTGTGTTGCAGGTGAAAGTTGTTCTTCTTCTCTGGCCTTTGTTTGGAGATTTGAGGTTTCAGTTTAGTGAGTGTCGTCTTGTAGCGTGCAGAACTGAAACTTTTTCCAGGCTTCAGGATCTCCTAAGCAACCACATCCTGGATATCCCAGAAGACTGTGCACAACACTTTCCCTGAAGACAGTTGTGGCTTGAACTTCTTCTTTGGCCAATAATTCGTATGTCGCCATTCCATGAAATGTCTTGGATTCTGGCTCATAGTGGTGACACCCCAGTTAATCTAATCTCCAGTGATGATGCTATTCAAAAAATTGTCCTCTTTAGCTTCATATTGGTACAGCAGGTCCCGACAAATTTCCAGTTAATTAGTCTTTCTTCTTCTGTAAGCAACTGCAGGACCCATCTCGCAGAGATTTTGCGATAGCGAAGATCTTAAACATTCTTTCAAAAGCATTAGAGCTGGCATTCAGGCTGACAGCCGGCCGCGATGGCCAAGCGGTCTGCAGCGTACCAGTCACGGTCTGCACGGCCACTACGTTCGGGGGTTCGAATCCCCCTCCTGCATGGATATTTGTGCCTCCTTAGTATTAGCTAGTTCATAAGAAGTTTGTAAGTTTAGGGACTGATGACCCCGTAGTTCAGTCCCATAAGCTCTACAAACATTTGAACATCAGGTTGACACACCATTCTGTGGTCGTTATCCTTCGACCAGCACGGATGACTTGCTTGAGATGCTCTTGTCATGCAAATCCTTTTCACACCTTTGAAATGCAGTACCCATAGCCCACATCGCTCACATCTATTGTATCATCTATATACACCTTCATCAAATGTGAATGAGTTGCAATCGGTGTAATTTCTTCAACATTGAAGAATTCAATCACACATCGCTTTTATACATGTGTGTCCTTATCTGTCTCCATTTTGGAACACTCCTCTGCTGGTGCCAACTCCCATTGAATAACGGAACCACCTGCAAATGAAAAATGAAGTTTGAACATTAGCACTACACCAACCACATTTGGGGCAGACACTCAGAATCACCACAAAAATCAATGTTCAAGTGTTTGTATAGTCTATGGGACTTAACTACGGGGTCATCAGTCCCTAAACTAACAAACTACTTATCAACTACCTTATCCTAAGGACGGCACAAATATCCATGCCCGAGGGGGGATTCGAACCCCCGACCGTAGTGGCCGTGCAGACCGTGACTGAAGCGCCTCAGTCCCCGCGGCCACCGCGGCAGGCTCACCACAAAAACTGGGAACAATTACTTTTGGAACAACTCTCGTATCATAGGATTTTCATTTCATAGACATAATGCAATTTTTGAGGCGCGCCATTCATTATCTTCTGTACTGAAGCAGTATATCCGTGATATGTTTATACGAGGTTTGGAACTTGAATAGTGACTACTTTTTATTCACGACCAATACAAAAGCGTTACATCTGTTACTGTCCTTCAAATTAGTCACCAGCATTGTGTAGAACTCACTGCCAGCGATGTGGAAGATGCAGTACACCGTTAGCAGAGCCTGTTCTGTTGTTGCTGCGATTGGAGCAGTCTACTGCCTGTCAAATCTCTGGAACAGTTCTAAAGCAAATGCCACGATGTGGTTCCTTCATCATTGAAATCAAATCTAAGTCACGAGGACTTAACCCCGGGGAGTATGATATATGATACAGTGCTTCTGCAACCACCTCTCATTTTGCACGACGATGTGCGGGCACAAACAGCACAATTTGTGGCTGTTCTGTTCGCTCAATAGGACTGGGAAGTACTGTACCATCCACCATACTCCCTAAACGTACGTCCTTATGACTTTGATTTGATTCCTAAATCTCTGGCAACGGGTTTTGCACAACACTCGTGATTACTTTGAAGGCCTGTAACAGATGCAAACATAAACGCTTTTGTATCAGTTGTGAATAAATAGTTGCCACTATTTAAGTTCCAATCCTCGTAATTGGTCTGCGTGATAAGAGCTGACCCATCTGGTTGTGTTCTTTGGCCCTCAGTGAACCCTTCTGCACACACTCGTGGCCCTGCCAAAGCACTTTGAAACACGAACAGCAATTTACCAGATGCCTGAATCACATTCTCTCATGCCAACAATGCGCTCTCTTTCAAATTCACTGATTCGACAACAGAGTTCAGGCGTACTTCTGTGATGCTTGCTTCTCGTCTTCTCAAGACACACTGATCCATTGCCTTCGCTTTATAGTGAGTCGCAGACATATTTTACCGGTAGGTTGTGTTGTGCAGCAATATCGATGTTGACTTTGAACCTGTGGGCCGACACGCTTCAAATGCTTATCTTTTCTGCAGACTAGCCTTTTGAAACTTCCCATCCCTAGTCTTTCAAGGTGTTCTTTCTATCTTGTAGTACATCAGTGTGCCTGGCTACAGTCCATGCTGTGACAGAAGTCCTGTGTGTAACACCTCGTTTGTATTTCAGTTAACATTTTTAATTATTTAGGGACCAGTAGTCAACTTTCGTAATGGGAAAGTTAGAATTCAAACTATTGTGAATATTAATTTAACAGTAGGTCAAAGTAATGACAGGAGTACCAGCATGGAGGGCGAATAAGATCATAGTTATTTATTCCGTGGGGTCATATAAAAGCAAAACTTCCGCACTGTTAAAGTCAATCTCATGTTTTAGCCGAATAAATCGATGAAATGTGTGTGATACGTGTTACTATACTTTATTAATAGACTTTGTACAAAAGATTTAGTACTGCATAATAGTTTTATGATTGGTACTAAGAGTATCGAAATCAGTCATTACGGTCAATACTTAACATCAGTCGAATGATTGTGTGGTGGTTTATGGATGGATTTGACTTGATAATTACAGAAACTACATTTTGGGACTTGATCGAACTTATCTTGGATATTAGGAACATTTCATCCACATTATTACATTCAAAAGGGACTCTGAATATATTCGAAGAATCTGGAAAAAGTTACGTGTGTGCACCGTTGATTTATTTAAATAATATTATCTTTGACTAAACGAACTGACGTGTGTAAACACTCGATCAGTCTGTTTCCACAGGAATTTGACATGCAATAATATTAAGTGCAATACTTTCAAGTTTATGAACTGCGTAATATTATTCCAGGGCGTGAACTTTAATCAGAAACTTTTAATTACGCAGATCTCGCTGTTTTATGTACTGTTTGATGGATGTTAGAGTTTTGCTAGGCAACGCGACTGTTTTCTCTGGATATAATTTATATAGTAAATTACGGATATAAGTAATGGAGTCTAATACTATTTAAATCCAAACCCGTTCACTAAAAGAGGGAACAGTTGGCTAATTTCGATTCCTAGAAAGCGCCTGTTGTGGTATTCCTGCCAATGGAAGCATTAATTTAAAGAAATGAACATTAACAGACAGACATATCACGCTTCGTACATTGGTTTATGTGTGGTTTAACAAGAGGAATGCCACAAGTGACCATACTCCGATTAAAATTATTTCATGATTTACGTATTATGTTGTTAGTATGCATCCATCCAAGCCACATATAACTATAAATTTGGTAGCATGCCACGCATGACCCTTTTGTAAGGCACTACAATTGGTTGACAGACACCTACCCCCTTGTTAGAATGTCGACACGAAGTAATTTTAATTGGAGTACATTCGTTTAGCACTGGATATGGAAATGATGTGTGACCACGACTGTGGACACAAGCCCGGGCGAGCCGCCAGCTAGCTGGTGTGCCGCGGGCCTCGGACAGCCGCGGCGGCGGCAGTAGCGGCGGCAGCAGCAGCAGTAGTACCACCCCACCAGTAGCAGCGGCGCTTTGATGGCCGCCCGCAGCCCGGGGCCACGCCTTTGCCGCGTTTAATATTCCCTCTGCAGGGAAATACACTCGCCGCCGCCGCCGCCGCCGCGTATATATTTATAAATCCTGTCAGGGAAGATATACACCGGCCGGGGGCGCGGCGTGGCCATACGGCGGCCGCCGGCGCCGCGCCGTCTCGCAGTCGGCGCTCGGAGATGAGATTCTGAAGACATTCATCACAGTCGCGCACCGGCACGCCGGAGCAGCTGCGCCCGCCGCCGCCGCCGCCGGGGGCGCTGGCGTCGCCGCAGTCTCGCCCCTGGGGCCGCTGCCAATTTGTGTCCTCGCGTCTCTCTGCCCACTGCACGCCACTTCCAAATCTTACTGTACGCTCAACAAGGGCCATAAGCAGAAATATCAAATAGTGCAGTGAGGGGGGGGGGGGGGGACACTTTAACCTGTGAGTAGGCGTGCCTTAGAAAGTTACTCGGTTTGGCGCGTGGAAGCAAAATGATCACGCTATTTAAATCGTATTTTTAGAAAAAGGAAATATAATACTATAATAAAAATTCTTGATATGAAATGAAAGGCACTTACATATGTGATTCATAGTATTTATTAAGGTATAAGCAACAAAAATGTAGTCTTAGGCATAAATAATATCCACTGAACTTTGGTTATTAACTTATGGCACATATAACAAATATAATAAATAAAAAATAAAAAAGTTTCATATTTTTTAATTAATCAGTCTTCCATAGTATCTGAGGAAATGTGTCTTCCATAACATCCCTAGCACATGACTGTCACATGCTCAGTGCAGAGTGATTTGTGACACAAAGTACAAGCTTATTTAGAGCGTCTATTTTTCGTTCTTGGACAAAGCGCATAAAAGCCACTGGATGCGTATTTGTCTGATATCGAAGCAGTTGCTTTCAGAGTTGTTTACATGCGGATCCAATATACGTTCTTCGTCTAAATCAGATTCTTCCAGCCATGAAATTTTTTGTTTTGTTTGTCGGTCATCCATACTGATTATTGTAAGCTGTATATAATAAAGAACGTAATGAGTAAAAATAAAGTTACCTTTTGCTTGTTAAAATATAATAAAGCAAGAAATAAAAATTTACATAATAGGCGCGCAATGAGCAAAATGTCGCAATTAATGGCGCAGTGGCACAACCGATTCACTGAGAGGTCACAGGCACACTGAGCGACGCGAAAGTGTGGTGCACAGGGAGGGTATGAGTGCATAGGAAGGTACTGAGACGCTCGCTGCGCTATCGTGTTAATAACAAGCACAATAATCGAAATGAATTACTGTCTGAGAGAAATGCTCATAGCGCGCCTACTCACGGGTTAAAACGGCCAATCTTTTTTCTTTTCACTTTTATTGCTTCCGTAAAGCAATTAGTGAAAGCGCATAAAAATTCTCGGTTTACTTGCCGATGTCAGAGTCAGATAAAATCCAGAGTTTCAATTGTATCCTCACACAGCCCCCAGTCATCATTGCATCATGTACTGCCACCTCAAATAACGTCCTTTCTCGTTTCTAACTTCCTTTCCTCCCTATATCTATATCTATAAATGTGAATGCTCGGTGTATGTTTATCACGTCTGAACCACCATAAAGAGCTAAAAATTTGCACAGTTACTAATGTCTACCCGGGGAAGGCTTTAGGCACTGTTTTATGGTGATCGGATAGCTATTTATCTATATATATTAATGTGAATGTCTGTCCGGTGTACGCTTATCACGTCTGAACGACAAGACACAGAGACTTAAATATTTGAGCAGTTACTAATTTATGCCTCAGGAACGTTGTAGGCACGGTTTTATTGCGATCTGATAGATATTTACTAATTTGAAGAATATTATGCGAAATGCGGAACAATAATTACTCTTAGAAAATCATATTTACTCTTTGAAAATGGTTTTACTGGTTGCATTGTTGCTTGAGGGCCGCGGTGCAGTAGCCGAGCGGTCTAAAGCGTCTCGCTGAGGAATTCGCGGTTGCTCGCCATGGAGGTTCGAATCCTCCCTGGGGCATGGATGTGTGTGTTTGTCCTTAGGTTAGTTTACCTAGGTTTAAGTAGCTTGTAAGCTATGGACTGATGACCACGCAGTTTGGTTCAATAGATTTACAAACATTTGAACATATTTATGTATGTATATTGCTTGAGGATTAATGATAAAAGGGTGCAGTATATTGGGATAGAAAGTTATCGCTGTATATAACATTCTATGTGTGTGTGTGTTAATATTTCGCTCTGTAGTAAAAACTACAGAACGCAAACAAATGGTCTGTGTGTAATTGTTGTCTGAAGTCTCCCGTTGTACACCACAGCAGTTCCATGCCGATAGCTGTAAGGGGGTGGAAGATATTGTGGTTGAAAGTCGGCAAATTATAAAAAAAATTCGGACTGAAGGCCAGCGATGGCGTTTGCGGCTCTATAGCAAGGAGGTTACATACAACGAACCGTGATGCCACAGACCATATCTTTGGTCTGTGCGTGCTACAATGTCTTCAGCTCTTTCTCTATAAGGATAAGCATACAAATAAGGAAATATAAAAATAAATAAAGCAGTAAAAAAGAAATTTCTTTTAATGCATCTCTTTAAAAAAAATCGAATTGACGTTTCGCGCATTACATCAAGTAATCGATCTGTGATATTATCACAATCATTATTGTTGAATTTCGTGACTGGATTCTTCGAAACGAGTGCATTTTTACGTGTGATTTGATCTGCACTACTTACTATTCAGTCTCATAGCACACTACAGAAAGATAGCGTATCTATCATAATCAACCAACACGCGAGCGGAGCCGTGGGTTTACAGCTAGTACTATATAATACCATCTTAACAATGGAAAATCCGGTAGGAATATCAATAATGGATGACAGGTAACAACTCACCGGAAAGAGGCTCGCTGAGCTGCTGACAGACATGAAAATAGGTAATCACATTCGCACAACTTAAATTTTTATTTTCGACCATAGGCTTCGTCAGAAAAAGAAACACATACATTCACGCAATCACTCAAACAACTACACACACACAACTAGTTGGTGTGTATAGTTGTCTGAGTACGTGAATGTATGTGTTTCTTTTTCTGACAAAGAACTAGTTGTGTGTGTATAGTTGTCTGAGTGATAGTGTGAATGTATGTGTTTCTTTTTCTGACGAAGGCCATGGCCGAAAATTTAAGTTATGTGAATGTGATTATCTTTTTTCGTGTCTGTCAGAAGCTCAGCGAGCCTCTTTACGGTGAGTTGTTACTTATCCTCCATTATTGATATAAACTAGCTATTACCCAGAGCTGGGGAAGACATCCAAAATCCTTCTTTTCCTCAGACCAGAAACCTCTTCTACCAAACCATAAGCCTAACTTCAGTTTCGGTATGGTCCTTGAATCAATCCTTGCCACAGTGGAGTGGCCGAGCGCTCTAAGACACCTTGCTGCGGAGCGCACGATTGCTCCCGATTGCTCCCCTCCCTTGGGCATAGATGTGTGATGTGTTGTCCTTAGCATAATTTAAAGAAGTTTGTCAGCCTAGGGACTGATGACCGCAACTGTTAAGACATTTGAATTTTTTAATCCATCCTTGTTCGCTGAATTTACAACCACCTCAAGCATATATTTCTCTCCTCATACATTATCACTTTCACTCCCACGTTCTTCACATATGAACAACTCCTCCGTCTCAACTATGACCATGTCGAGAAAGCCATGTATCTGCTGTCATCCATAAAAGTAACTAGCTATGATGTGTCAAGCAGGAAAAACTACCAGGTAGCCAGATGCAGAGCTCCATCTTCTGCAGTGTGCATTGATTTGTTCATTCTGAAACACTTTCTCATCTACCGTTCTAGTATCAGCTCCATTGGTAAGCACTTCCAATCAGTTATATCCGCCTCATCGTCTCCTTCACTAATCGTCCCTCCTACAAAACACACAATCCCACATAATCCATCCCCAAGGCTCCAATCTGTCTCCATCCTTATCTCCTCTATCAGCTGATGTCCTGAAACCACCCCGCCTCCTGTGTATCTGTTCCAGGATGCTGACATCACGGCCTTGCTATCTGTCCCTCATACACTACACCTATACAATTTAATATCATGGAGTGAACGGTGGCATTTCTCCATCAATCTAAATCCTCAGAATAACCCTCCTTCGAAAACTAACCTCGAAATTCCACGTACTAACCAAACTAACAAAAAATACCACACACAACTAAACATACTAAAAGTATTAACATTCCAAACATGGGGACTCAGTCCCAATATTGAGCTTCACACTTACAATAACCTCATCCATTCCTCCTTTTACCACTCCCTTGAAAACTTAACAGTGCCATGCATTCCTTCTTGCATTCCACATCTGCCTCAGCTTCCCAACCACCACCTTCACCAATTAATAAAATTCCCACATCTCTTTAACCACATAGTACATCAATGTCTCTCATAAACTTCTAACGCCCTATCTTGGAGAATACAAGAATGTTGCTGGGTGTCTATCAATGTGCCCCTCCTTCCCACCTTCTCCACATCCTCTACATCCTTTCTAGACAGAATCTCAACCACCTTTCTCCTTCATGATCGTGAACTCATCCTAGAAATCTCTTTTAACCCTCAGTCATACTCTCTTCTTCACAGAAGAGGATATTCCACAGATTGTGTGACCTCTCCTGCTGGAGGTTCAAGTCGTTCCTTGGGTACCTCGGAAATAGGTTTTGTGTTTTCCATAGCATGAGTTAGTTTCAGTTGTCCGTAAGTCTAGGGACTCCCACCCCCCCCCCCCACACCACCACCAACGCCACCTTTGCCACAGCTGGCAGTTCCTCTCCTCTCCCCCTACGTTCTATCTCACGTGCATGCCTCCTGCCATTAACTCTCCTTATCCTCCTCCATCTGCATCCCCAGCCTCCAACTCACTCCCCAAAAGCCCCATCATATTATCTAAATGTCCAGGCATAACACTGCAGAGAAATATTTAATAGAATGGCGGTGAAATGACAGTCGAGGTGAAGACGGATGTTAGACTTCAGTTTATTGGGAGAATTTTGGACAGATGCGATCAATCTGTAAAGAACGCTTCTTAATTCTGCTAATGTATGGGTACCCCACCAGATCAGTTTAAAAGAAAACGTGGAAGCAATACAGATGCGGATTGCTAGGTCACAGACAGGTTCATCTATGTGCGAGCGTTAAAGAGATGCTTTGGGAACTCAAATGCAAATCGATGGAAGGTAGGCTATGTTCTGTTTCAGAAACACTGTAGGGGTTAATTTGTATAGGTTAGGACGTAAATTGGAAGCTGGCAAGTACAAATGTAAATGTTTGTTTGTTCAAAATCACAAATCTCTGTAAGTTCTTCAAAGACTGCGTTGAAATTTTGGCACAAGGTTGCATTCGATTTGACACTTTTTTTTCTTTGTATTTTTGTAAGACGTTATGATGTAAGACGAAAAACAAGGCTTAAATTTCCATTAGTAACAAAACAGAACTGACGTGTTTTGCTAACGGACTTTTTTCGATCCAAAAACCAAAAAAGTTGTAGATATCTGTGATTACAGACCACTGTTTTATTGTTGTTAAAACGAAATACGTCTGGTGAAAAAGTCGCATCTTATTTGTAGTTGCATAGATGAACAAAAATTACCCATTATAACAATGAAACCAAATACGAACGTCATGGCCACCCAAATGACGAATTTTTCACAATTATGAAATTTACATAAATTTATATGGCCCAAAATAAGGTATATAAAATCACGCTTATATTACAGGGCAATGTTATGTCAAATTTTCAAACCATTCAGTCAGAAAATTTCGTAGATTTAAGATTTTGAACATAACGCTAAATTAGGCTAGACAGAGTTGTGAGCGGAGATAGAGCAGGGGGAGAAGATGGGGACAGAGAGATGGACAGAAATAGTGGGAAGAGGAAATGCAAATATAATTAATAGTTTACGAGTAATAAATTGTAACGTCATGCCAAATGCCGTAATTTTACTTCATGAACGCCGAAAAAGCAGTAAGCGACAAACTTTTTTCCTATCATCATTTTGCTAGGGCTGTCAGCGAGAAAAAGTTTCCTAAAGGTTTGAAATTATGTTTGAAGTTTGTTGCAAGTCGCTAAGTCCTCTCCTTCTCAAATAGTGGACTGATAAAGTCCCACTATCACGTGCCGCAATACAGGGAAGTTTTCATTGTTTATGAAGTCATATCTCCTGAACTATCGGCCCTATCGCAAAATCCTTTCTTAGCTGACGCCTTCTACCGATGAACTACATTCCTGCCAAATTTTAGCTTCATAGGTGAAGTAGTTTTCGAGATTTCGTGTTTAGTCAGTGAGTGAGTGAGTGTCTGAATGAGTGTCCTTTCGCTTTTATATAGATAGAGATAATGCCACTGTTAAATGAAGAGAATTTTGGATAATGTCACTTTTATAGAAAGAATTTTCGTTTTGATTACAAATCTGTGGCAAGATATCTTTATGTCCCTAAACGCATCTCTTGGACAATAAAGAACTATTGTAAACTTTACTTTGGGTAATTGGCCCTAACTAGAACAAATCCCACGTCTTTGCCAATAAACATTTTCTGCAAGATTTGCTTGAGTATTTCATATAAAGATCACAAATCAACACTCACAAAATGTGAGACACCTAATAGTAGCCAGCCGCGGTGGCCGAGGAGACTGAGACGCTTCAGTCACGGTCTGCACGGCCACTACGGTCGGGGGTTCGAATCCCCCCTCAGGCATGGATATTTGTGCCGTCTTTAGTATAAGGTAGTTCATAAGTAGTTTGTAAGTTTAGGGACTGATGACCCCGTAGTTGAGTCCCATAGACTCTACAAACAAACCTAATAGTAAACAGTCAGAAAATAGACATTAAAATCAAGACAGTCAGGGTAATATCATAGCAAACTTGTAATTTAGCATTAACTAAACCATGCCACTATGTAACTAGCAAAATCTGTACCTAAAGCTACCCGTTTAAGGGATCAAATATTTGTGAATATTATATAATGCTTATATACTGAAAACATCGTATTTTGTAGCTCCTTGAATTTCTATAACAATAATAAACCTGTAAGGATTATGTAACTTCCAAAATCATAGTATTTCTGTTACTTAAATGTTAGCACATTTCACACATAATTTTACCTAGTCTGTATCTTTGCTAAAAGGAGATATTACCTGTATATCTCTGTAGAAGTTTTCAATGCAAACAGAAATATCTTATGTGTAGTGCATGTATGCTGCAACAACTTGGACACTGAATATCCTGAAATATGCCACAATTATATATTTAAATTTATGTGCTTACTACAATGCAGTAGTGGTTATAACATGAAAAATACCAAACAAACACCAGCAGAACGTAAATAAGTGTTTCGTTTTGTAATTAAGTAAATATAAGTAAATAAATATGTACTGTATGTCCATCTGTGAAACAAATTACGTGTGGCACTAAACGTCTGAATATTCTTGTGCAGTAAAGAAGCAGACGACATGCCTCTGACAAAAAGTAATATGTGAAGAAAATGTAGCCATCTGAAGATGGGCAAGGTAACACAAATCTGGTAACGGCGTTCAACCAAAACATTTTTTAAAGTATATGTGGCTGGTTGGTTTATTCACCAACAATAAAGAGCATGTCTCATAACATTAGGGTTACCATATATCCAAATGAAAAAACCGGGGGTATTACAAACAATCTTTATGTGAAACAAAATGGTTTAATTTCCCACAAAAGCATACTTGTCGCTTCCTCGAACCTTCTGAAGTAACTCATTCTCGAATCTGATGTTAACACATTTTTTAGAACCAATCTGCTATTAATAGCTATAACTGACGATCAACAAATTCTTTACACACTGTACAGAAAGTCTATTTCTTTCGTAAGTCCAATGTATACTTGACGAGGAAAATACTATTTCCACAGCTGCGCTGTCGACAGGGATTGCGAAAAAAGTGTTGCAGAGTTTTCAAAAGTTATGAACATTCATCTCTAGAACCATTGTTCGTGAAGTCACACCGTCTACCATATACAGTTTTCTCTAAAAATGTTGGTGCGGAGAATTGCTCACTTACAAAAATTTTTAGGCCGTCCTCTTCACCAAAAAATTCCACAAGAATATTTCTATTTCTCAAATAGGATGCAACATTCTTTACACTTTCCCGATCAAATCGTTTCTTAAGATTTTATCCTAGAACAGAGTCAATTCGTCCTACTGCTTCGTTCATGTGATTTCCCTGAATCACTCCAGGCAACACCGGGATGGTTCCTTTTAATGGGAACATCACTGACAGAAAAAAAAAGAAAAAAAAAAAAGCTGTGCATCTTCTCTAATGATAACGACGTCGATGGGACTTTAAACCCTAATCTTCCTTCTGCCTCATTCATTTGCTAAAGTAATCGTTAGAATCAGAATAAAAACATTCATATATTTTGTGAACACAATAACTTTTAGCCTTGTGTTGCATACTAGACACTCAGGACAGATTAAACTTCCAATACAGTATTTTTTCACTTTCACAACTTAACACAAAAATTAATAATTCGGGGATTTCTTCTGTTTTAGGAATTTCCAATCGGGGGTTAAAATAGAGTATTAAAAAACCGGGTGGAACCCGGATAAACCGGGTGATTAGGTAACCATAGATGACATTACTCATTAGTTTAATTTTTTCTTCAAATCCCACTAAAACGCTTATGACAGAGGGAGCAGGAAAGAATGAGTGCGTAATTGTGTCCATAACTACAGATCTTATTAGTGTTCCTCATTCCCTATTTTGGCACAAGGTAAACGCCTTGCTGTTGAGAAACCTCGCTTTCCGTTTGTGAACAGCTTATCAGGCCTGGAACTGAGCTACGCGGCGGTCCACTGTGTGGCATTGTTTAGCGCACTATTTAGATTCGGCGAATGCAGTGCACGTACTTGTGTTTATATTACGAATATGTATAAGGCCCCGATTTTAGCATTCTTTAGAATTTGATTCAAAATAGTTATGTCCTGGGGAGCCTCCACATCGCGAAGATCCCGAGATTTGGAGGATCGACAGAATAAAGGCCAGTTTACACGATGATCGCGCTAGTAATGAACAGATCACGTTGCGCGCCATCTAGCGACGTAAACACGGAACTACTAGCATTTAGTGAGCGCAACGATGTTTCGTACTAGCTAGTATGCTTTAGGACAGGTTCTAAATTTGCTACTAGCGAAGGGGGTGCGCATGCGCAGAAGCGAATTCGTCTTGTGGTTTTCATGTTTATGTGTGAAAATAGCCGCGTCCTTACCGAAATTGCTTGTTTTGTTGGAGTGATATGTCTTGCATCAGTGGAGTGGAACAGAGCAGGAATTGCGCTTCCGATTGAGGCATAGAGGGTCACTGCAGAAAATCCTCTCTATTGTAAGAATGTACAATGACTGTTGTTCACGAAGAAAATAACAGAAAAGTGTAGATTTAAATGAATTTTTAATACGTCTTGTTGATTAACTCCATATTTTTAAAATTCTATAATTTTTAGCATGTCAGAAAGTCAGTTGCACATAATCTCGAAAGTGTGATGCTAAAAGCAAAAAAAAAAATTTAGTTGACTGAGTTCCCATTATGGATCGGAAATTGAAATTGCTGTGCAGACTTCAAGAGCAATATTTGTAAGAGTCGGTACAGAAATTCTTTGTGCAATGGCTAGGCTTTCGAAAGATTCTCCTGTCGCCAGAAACCGCAATGTTATAGCGAACCTCCAAAGAACAACAATTACAGGCAGTAACTGACGCATAACTTTAACAAAGCTGAAAATGTAACTCAAGTGTAAAAAGTATTTCGTACCTTCAGCTTACCGAAATACTCTCTCTCTCTCTCTCTCTCTCTCTCTCTCTCTCTCTCTCTCTCTCATTGTCAAAATCAAATGTTCAAATGTTTGTAGAACTTATGGGACTTAACTACGGGGTCATATGTCCTTAAGCTTACAAACTACTTATGAACTACCTAAGACTAAAGACGGCACAAATCCAAGCCCGAGGGGGGATTCGGACCCCCGACGGTAGTGGCCGTGCAGACCGTGACTGGAGCGCCTCAGTCTCCTCGGCCACCGCGGCCGGCTCTCATTGTCCTTGGACGAACGAAAGCAATTTGGTAAAACACTCAGCAGTTAATATTCGTAAAAATATCTAATTCATTGAGGTCGTCTGGTATGAATTACTTCATTATCTGCGTGCAGTACACATCTCATTCTTCGCCTCTTCCTCTCAACCAAGGGCACATCCATTTCTATTTCTTCTTCACTGTAGTGCTCTAACAAACATTGCCACAACTCCTGCAACCGCCGACAGTGTAAGCTTCTTAAGTTGAATATTATCAGCTATGACGTACACCCAAACTTGAACAATCCACGTATACAAACTGTGACAAGCCGTATTTTCGCACAGGCGCTGCTGTTAGTTGTAATCATACGTGTAGACGGACGTTTATCGGATAAACGCAACCAAGCTTGTTTGATCGCACGTCATTAGTACCGAGTTAGTACGCTTGGAGCGCTGCAACAGTTATCTTTCTTGTGAACTTTCGATCGTCGTGTAAACTAGGCGTAAGTGCCCCCCCCCCCCCCTCCTCCTTAGACCGCTACTGTGCTCCGTTCCCGATCTCCGCCGTCTACGGTGTCGCGGTTTTAATGGCCTGCATTGTACAAAGACAAGCGGTCGCGGAGATTAAAAAGTAAACGAGGTGCTCGGCCGCGCGAGAAGAAGTGAGAACAATTCCGCATGAAGTCATTTCCCTCTGCGAATGGCGGCCCGCCGCGTACCGCTGGCGGAACGACCTTGTACAGCAGTTTAAGCGCGCCGTTAGCGGGGCCCGCCAGACGCGACAGGTAAGAAAACCGTTAGCGGGGCCACCGAGCAGGCGTATCTGCTGCGACTGCAGCCCGAAGGAGGCTCGCAGACACACGCCCGGCCCCTGCAATTGTCGCAGGCGATTGTGTCTAATTACACAAGACGACGTGGCGGCAGCCGCATTATCTGTTTGAATCAGCGGCAGATATTAAAACCAACTGCCCTCCCCGCCCGTAATGCAAACAGCTGCAGTCCCGTAACCAGGGTCGTCGCTGGTCTCGCAGGGGAGGTCGCTGGGTGGATTCAACCAAACTGTGTGAGAAGAAGCAGGCAGGTCAACCGTTCAAATGCCTGAAACATTTCGCCTAAGTGAGCTACTTGAAAAGACTAAATATTCTCAAAATATTTTAATTATGCTGTTAGTGTGTTTGAGTGTAATTACATTTGAGATGTAGATGGGATACTCTGCAAATCACGTTTAAGTGCCTGGCAGAATATTATTAATCTCCCATTCCGCGGTGACCGAGGGGACTGCGGCGCGCCAGTCACAGTCTGTACGGCCGCTACGGTCGGGGGTTCGAATCCCCCCTCGGGCATGGATATTTGTGTCGTCTTTAGCATAAGGTAGTTCATAAGTAGTTTGTAAGTTTAGGGGCTGATGACCCTGCAGTTAAGTTCCTTAAGCTTAACAAACATTTGAACATTTGATTTTCTCCCATTCCATTCTCGAATACCGCGCGGGAAGAAAGAACACCTGAATCACTCCGTTCGAGCTCTGATTTCTCGTATTTTATTCTGATGATCATTTCTACCTATGTAAGTAGGAGTAAACAATATATTTTCGCATTCGGAGGAGAATGTCGGCGTTTGGAGTTTCGTAAATAGCCCACGTCGCAGCGATAATCGCCTTTGTTGTAATTATTCCCATACCATATCCTGTATCATTTCCGTGACGCTGTCTGCCCTCTATCGTGACAATACGAAACGAGCTGCCCTTCTTTGGACTCTTTCGATGTCCTCCGTCAAACCCACCTGATAAAGGATCCCACACTGGGCTGCAATACTCCAAAAATGGACGGACAAGCGTAGTGTATGCAGTTTCTTTAGTTGTTCTATTGCAGCTTTTAAGGGTTCTGCCAACAAAACGCTGGTTCGCCTTTCCCACGACATTATCTACGTGCTCTTTCCAGTTTAAGTCGGAAGTAATAGTAATTACAAGATATTTAGTGGAGTTTACGGCCTTCAATTTTGATTGATTTATTTTGTAAACGAAGCTTAACGGATTTCTTTTCGTACGCATGCGGATGACTTCACACTTCTCATTATTTAGAGTCAATTGCCAATTTTTACACCAATGTAACGTCCACTGCAAACGATGAATATTTCAAATTCTTAGTATTTTGTAATGAAAACAAGAGTGCTCTGTTATGGATGCGTGAAAGTAAATGAACAAGTTTTTACTGTAAAAATGTAATGATACACTTAAAAAAAGAAAAAATAATAATAAACAAATTAAAAATAAAGAAAGAATGAAAGATTGCACTTTCTGGTGAAGTTAACTGTACCTCTTTAAACATGTGATCACCCATTGTTGTGCCACATAGGGAAATCATTTCTACTAATTTTTCGGTTACTTCAAAGTTTGAGCAAACACCTCTTAAGAACAACAGAACTTGGGCGTCATTACTGATAATCAGTAGATTCGTTCAGGGCTATAGGATACCAAGCAAAGTTGGATGCCCTTTCTTGCAACTTACTTGTTAAATCGGAAGCAATGTCTTTAACTCGACGCGCCACAGTATCTGCTGACAGAGAAACAACTTTACATTGTTCCATTTTGCCAAGGAACAATTCTTCAGCTGTAATCAGCATGCAGTTCTTCATGTAATCACTATCTGGCAATGGCTTTCCACGTTAAGATTGCTTTCATAGCGGCATCGCTTTCATGAACACTTTTCTTAAAATTGTTTTTTCCAAACACAGACTACGTTTTAACACTTCGAATTTGTGCTCATCTACATTGTCTTTGAACGCATCAAACTGTGCACCATGCTTTGTTTCATAATGAGGATGAATATTAAAGTACTTGAGTACAGCTATAAGTTCATTGCAGATCCTACAAATGTTTTTGTTGCTTTTCTGTATGACGAAGTATTTCACGCCCCACGTTTTATTGTACAGTCGACACTAGACAACGACTTTTCTCTTTTTCGTTTCTACTGACATGTTGCACCGTGCACACTTATTCGGTACAAAAAAAATTGTATAGATTTTACAAACAAAGAAAAGTTTATGTAACAAGGGACACGCTACAACGAACGCTCGAAACAAACAAGACGAAATCCGAAAAGCAAAATAGAGCCAGGAAACTACTAGAAACTGATGTGCGGGCCGGATCCGGCCCGCGGGCCGTATTTTGGACACCCCTGACCTAGTGTATTGACTTCCAGAGCAACGTGACGATCGATCTTTGTACAAACTGTACAACGTGACAGAAGAGATAACGGCCCTGAAGCCTTTAACCTCCAGCAAGGTCCATTAAATAAATGCCCCAGCTAAGAATAAGTCACCACAGAGTTAGTACCGTCAGTATTGGCAGTAGCAGCAGCAGCAGTAGCTGAAGTTGGTCATGATGAGCCACCGGTAGTGATAGTTGGCGTTGAAGATGTAAGTATCTGGTCGCCAGCAACAGCGTTCGGGAAGGAGATCAACAGTAACAGAAGTACTCACCTATAATGGCTGGCCAGAACGATAGGATGAGGTCTGGTCGTGAAAGTCACCTGATCTTCCTCCATGGTACCACAGACGAAGACATGCAACCTGAAGGCCGTCGACTCGACCTCAGTGCAAGGACACACCGCCCCCATTTCGAGATCCTACCTCTGGTCGAAGCACAACACAATCACACAGCACCGCCACGAGGTAATTCCACAGGATTTACAGGCTGATGACGCACAGTGAGCGCTGTTCAACTAACGAGCGCGAAGTAGATATGCCGCCAGCGTAACCAGAGCTCCACGGCCGAAACTACGAAACCCACCGCCACCGACATTTGCCCAGTCATTTTATAACAGGAAGAATAGTGTCTACATTATTTGTTCAATAAATGTATTTTGTGTATATGCTGTTTCATTTACGTCTCATACCCGAACCAAGAAAAAGACCCCATAGAACCCACATATTTATAAGATTTCTTGTAAAATGCCATCCTGACAATAAAATGTACCATGTAGTTAAAGCCTGCCATCGTGACAGCAGGGCAATGCATTTACAGTTGTTGTTAAGTTTTCATTCGTTAGCAAAGCGGCAACAGATCTCTTCAAGAAGTACACGGTATCACACGGGAGACGGACGGTTTTTAATGAAATAATACTCAGCCAACTTTAAAATTAATGCATGTTTATTTACACAAAATCAAACATCATTATCTACCATTTTAGTTAACAAAGTTATCTGTGAAAAATAGTCGTCAAGATGATGTCCATCATTTCGAATGCAGGACTCAAGTCTCTTCTCAAAATCCTCCATCACACGGACTAAAATCTCTGCAAGGATGACAGCAATTTCTTGAATGATTGCATTCTTCAACTCGTCCAAATTTCGCGGTTTGTGTTTATAGACACAGTTCTTAAGGTACCCCCACAGAAAAAAGTCACATACTGACAAGTCGGGAGACCTGGGAGGCCAAGCAAGGAACATTGCCAAAACGTAACATAATCCGGCCAGGAAACATACGTCTAAGAACTGTCGCCAGCTGCAGTGGCCGAGCGGTCTGCGGCGCGCCTGTCACAGTCTGCACGGCCGCTACGGTCGGGTGTTCGAATCACCCCCTCGGGCATGGATGTCGCTGTCATCTTTAGTATAAGGTAGTTCAGAAGTAGTTTATAAGTTCATGGACTGATGATCCCGCAGTGAAGTCCCTTAAGCGTAACAAACATTTGAACATTAAGAACTGTCACTGAAGTGTTTGCGGTGTGCGATGTTGCCACATTCTGCTGCAATCAAACGCGTTTTAAAGGGATTCATCGTCTTCTTAGTACTGGTTTCAAGAATGTTTCAAGCATACGAATGTAACGAACTGAACTAACAGTAGCTGTGGCCCCAATCTCTTCCGAAAAAAGACCAATAATGCCAACAGAACCAAGAGCACACCAGACTGTCAATTTTTCTGAGGTATAGAACACTGGGGGATAAGGTGTAGATGCTCTGGAACCCAATAACGTAGGTTTTCCTTATTCACAGTCCCGTTTATATTAAAATGAGCTCCATAGCTCATCAATAAAATTTCATTTTCATTCGATCGCAAAATCACTTGCATTCTGTAAACAAAGTCTTCTCATACAGCAAAATCAGTTTCCTTAAGTTGTTGGACAATGATCATTTTGTAGGGAAGGAATTTGAATTCTTTATGCAAAATTCGTCTAACCAATTCACGATTGATTCGCAACTCACCAGCATGACGTCTAGCTAACCGTCCTGGGCTTCTGCATCTGGTGCCAGGATGCTTCTTATCCAGTATGTTTCCAGTTGATCTGAAGTTTGCCACCCATCTGAGGATTGTGTTATGGCTCGGAACAGCTCCATGTTGACTGACATTAAACCACGTACGAAACAATAGCTGTGTAGCAATAATAGACTCAAAACTTTTCACGAAACTGTCATAGACAAACACTCGACGTTGAAAGTCCCGCATCTCCATAGTGACTGAGTAAATGAAATGGCGTCTTGTGTGGATCAGAACTATCACCACTGTGACCACCGCCCACCACCGCCCCCTCAGTACTACGCAGTTCAAAACCATTTGTCTCCCGTGTGTCACCCTGTATCTTCATTTAGTGTCAGCAGTAATAGATCGTGATGCCAGCCCCAAAATTCATGGTGACCAGGAAAACCCATGAAGTCATTCAAGATGGCGGCATGGTAAAAACCCACTCCAACCCCCACTGGGGTCCAGCCGCAAAATTCAAGATGGCCGCCATCCCCCCCCCCCTTCATCCTCGAGGGAAGTCCACTTGCCTATCTTCCACCCTTGGACAATGGAGCTCTTAAGGATGATTGACAGCTTACACATAATTGCACTTAACACAGGTGCATTTGCAGGACACGAAAACACCCCCGTCAGTTTGGGGGGGCCTGCTCTTCCGGCAGATAGAGACTTGCCTGGCGCCAACCCCTACCCTTCTACCTCTGCACAGTGAAATCTCGTAAACAATAACAGGTCGAGACTCGTTCTCCAGGCTCCCGTCTGACTGACGCCACCTCCGGCAGGTAGAGTCCTGCCCACTCACCTGGCTTCAGACCCCAGACACTCATGTACATACACGAAAAATCTACAGTAGTGCACTTACGATGAAGGCGCCGCCCGTGCGCCCGGAGAACAGTGCGCCCCTGACACCACGATCCGCCCGCCCTGATTATTTTATTTGCATATCAAACCGCACTTAGTATTAAATGAATGGGAAAGTGACATAGCCCCAGTGCTTCAGAAACGCAAACAGCCCCATTAATGAATATTCTCGTTAGAATACGTAACACTGCACACGCAGAATATTTTTCGCGCGATAAACGGCGATGCCGGCCGATGGCGCCAGAGGCGCCCGCACGGTCGCTAAGTGCCGGACGCTCGCTTTGACAGCCGGTGACCCAATAGGCGGCCGCGCTCCGCCTAATTGATACGGCCTCGCGCAGCCGCGAGCGCCGATAGCGTAACACATGATCGAAAGCTTTCGTGGAAAACTGCAGTCCAAAGTGCTTTTAGGAAACACCCAAAATATCAACCGCCTTCAGAGAAGATGTGCGTTATAGCCTCAGAATCTCTTCTCGCGAAAATGCAGTTCAGCACTCTGCAGTTTTTCCTATCCACAAAATTCAGTGAACACATTCAAAAACAACAATGATGTTTACCAAAAAGCTTTTAGGTCTGCAAAATTCTCAATAATCCGCAGCTTCCAGAAGACGGTTGTGCCGAGCTAAAAGCATGTTGAAACACGTCTGGGGTGAGTATGGTGGGAGGGAACTCCTCTCTCCAAGCATGTTCAAACCTGCATGCTTCAACCGTCGCTCTGTTGGATCTCATGGTGTGGTGTGGGTGTTGGTGGTAGGGGTGAACCTATATATATAAGGGGAAACTACAGCCGTTACCTTTCCCGAGGACATGCAGCTCTACTGTATGAACATATGATGATGGCATCCTCTCGGGTAAAATATTCCGGAGGTAAAATAGTCCCCCATTCGGATCTCCGGGCGGGGACTACTCAGGAGGATGTGATCATCAGGAAAGACAATACTGGCATTCTACGAGTCGGAGCGTGGAATGTTAGATCCCTTAATCGAGTAGGAAAATTAGAAAATTTAAAAAGGGAAATGGATAGGTTGAAGTTAGATATAGTGGGGATTAGTGAAGTTCGGTGGCAGGATGAACAGGATTTCTGGTCAGGTGAGTACAGGATTATAAATACAAAATCAATTGGGGGTATCACAGGAGTAGGTCTCATAATGAATAAGAAAATAGGAATGCGGCTAAACTACTATGACCAGCACAGTGATCGCATTATCATTGTCAAGATAGATACGAAGCCAACACCGACAACAGTAGTACAGGTTTATATGCCAACTAGCTCTGCCGACGATGAAGAAATCGAAGAAATATATGAGGAGCTAAAGGAAATTATTCAGGCAATTAAGGGAGATGAAAACGTAATTGTTATAGGAGACTGGAATTCGGTTGTAGGACAAGGAAGGGAAGGGAGGATAGTAGGTGAATATTGTCTGGGCAAAAGGAATGAAAGAGGAAGCCGCCTGGTAGAATTTTGCACAGAACATAATTTAGTTATAACAAACACCTGGTTCAAGAATCACAAAAGAAGGTTGTATACGTGGAAGAGACCAGGAGACACCGGGAGATACCAGATAGATTTTATAACGGTAAGACATAGATTTCGGAACCAGGTTCTACAGTGTAAGACAAACCCAGGGGCAGATATAGACTCTGACCATAACTTGTTGGTTATGAACTGTAGGCTGAAACTAAAGAAACTACAGAAAGGTAGGAAAATAAGGAGATGGGACCTGGATAAATTGAAGGAACCTGAGGTTCTTAAGAATTTCAGAGGGAGCTTTAGGCAACAATTGACAGAAACAGGGGAAAATAAAACAGTAGAGGAGGAATGGGTAAAATTGAGAGATGAAATAGTGAAAGTAGCAGAGGACAAAATAGGTAGGAAGGAAAGACCTACAAAAAACCCTTGGATATCACAGGAAATACTAAATTTAATCGATGAAAGGAGAAAATATAAAAATGCAGTAAATGAAACAGGAAAAATGGAGTACAGACGACTAAGAAATGAGATTGACTGGAAATGCAAAATGGCTAAGCAGGAGTGACTAGAAGGCAAATGCAAGGATGTAGAAGAATGTATAAATAGGGGAAAAATAGATAGAGCCTACAGGAAAATAAAAGAAATATTTGGAGATAAGAAAAACAGTTCTATGAATATTAAGGACACTGATGAAAAACCAGTTCTCAGCAAGAAAGGGAAAGCTGAAAGGTGGAAAGAGTATATAGAGGGGCTCTACAAAGGAAAGGAACTTCGAGACAATATTGTAGGAAGGGACGAGGGTGTAGATGAAGCTGAAATAGGAGATACTGTACTGAGAGAAGAATTTGACAGAGCCCTGAAAGACCTAAGTCGAAACAAGACTCCTGGAGTAGATGATATTCCCTCAGAGCTATTGAAGTCTCTGGGAGAACCAGCCATGACAAAATTGTTTCACCTAGTGTGTAAGATGTATGAGACAGGTGAAGTACCCTCAGACTTTAAGAAAAATGTTATAATCCCCATCCCTAAGAAAGCAGGTGCAGACAGGTGTGCCGGCCGCGGTGGCCGAGGTGACTGAGGCGCTTCAGTCACGGTCAGCACGGCCACTACGGTCGGGGGTTCGAATCCCCCCTCGGGCATGGATATTTGTGCCGTCCTAGTTCGTAAGTAGTTCATAAGTAGTTTGTAAGTTTAGGGACTGATGACCTCGTAGTTAAGTCCCATAAGCTTAACAAACATTTGAACATTTGCAGACAGGTGTGAAAACTACAGAACCATCAGTTTAATAAGTCATGGCTGCAAAATATTAACGCGAATTATATACAGAAGGATGGAAAAGCTGGTAGAAGCCAACCTCGGGGAAGATCAGTTTGGGTTCAGGAGAAATGTAGGAACACGGGAGGCAATACTCACTTTACGGCTTATCCTAGAAGATAGATTAAGAAAAGGCAAACCTACATTTCTAGCTTTTGTAGATTTGGAGAAGGCTTTTGACAATGTTGATTGGAATGAACTCTTTCAAGTTCTGAAACAAGCAGGAGTAAAATATAGGGAAAGGAGAGTTATTTACAACTTGTACAAAAGCCATACAGCAGTTATTAGACTCGAAGGGCATGAAAGGGAAGCATCAGTTGGGAATGGAGTAAGACAGGGTTGTAGCCTTTCTCCAATTTTGTTCAATTTGTATATTGAGCAAGCTATAAAAGAAAGCAAGGAGAAATTTGGTGAAGGAATTAAAGTTCAGGGTGAAGAATTAAAAACATTGCGTTTTGCCGACGACATAGTAATTCTGTCAGATACAGCAAAGGACCTGGAAGAGCAATTGAACGGAATGGACAGTGTGCTGAGAGGTGCATATAAGATGAACATTAACAAGAGCAAAACTAGGGTAATGGAGTGCAGTGTAAGAAAATCAGGTGATGCTCAAGGAATTAGATTGGGAAACGAAGCAATAAAAGAGGTAGATGAGTTTTGTTACTTGGGCAGTAAAATAACAAATGATCGCAGTACAGAGGATATAAAATGCAGAATGGCAATGGGTAGAAAAGCATTCTTGAAAAAGAGAAATTTGTTAACATCGAATATTGATTTAAACCTAAGGAAATCCTTTCTGAAGGCATTTGTATGGAGTGTAGCCTTGTATGGGAGTGAGACATGGACGATAGACAGTGCGGACAGGAAGAGGATTGAGGCTTTTGAAATATGGTGCTACAGAAAAATGCTGAAGATTAGGTGGGTGGATCGCGTAACTAATGAGGAGGTATTGAACAGAATTGGGGAGAAAAGGAATTTCTGGCATATCTTGACTAAAAGAAGGGATAGATTGGTAGGACACATTCTTAGACATCAAGGAATTGTGAATTTAGCGTTGGAGGGAAGTGTATGGGGAAAAAATCGTAGGGGAAGACCAAGAGATGGATACAGTAAGCAGATTCAGGCAGATGTAGGTTGTCGTTCTTATGTGGAGATGAAGAGGCTTGCTCAGGATAGGGTATTGTGGAGAGCTGCATCAAACCAGTCTCCGGACTGAAGACCACAACAACAACATATATGGATCAACATTCGATTTCTCATTTTCAGTCGCCTTCCTAGCCTTGTATCACTACTCAACCGTCTTTAGCAGCAGTCGAAGCAGCATCGGACTAGGTGGAAGGCTGAGTTGTTGCTCTGCATCACCATCATGAAGCGTTCCAACAACGGCATCAACACCGCTGGCGGCAGTATCAAGAGAATTCGTGAAGAAGAAGGGATTCAAAGTAAGCTGAAATCATTAGTTTTGTCTTTCTATACTTCACACTCGTGTCTGTGTGTATGTGTGTGAAATCCCTAGAGTTTCAGAACTAAAGTAGACATTTACAGATCGCGCTTACTATCAACCAAGAAAAAAAAATTCTTTAAAAACGAGTGAACCTAAGTTTTATCATCCTCTTATCTCGGTATGCGGAATATTTTCTGTGGAGTTTATTTCTATGTACAGAAATATCTTTTTTTAAACCACAGAATACTGTCGAGCTTAATGCCGGCTTTTTATGCTGTTCCTTTAAAGCAGTGGAAATACTGTAGAGTTTATAGCTGATCTATTAACTCGAAGTTTTTGCTTAGTAAATCCTTTACATCACTCCCAGAACGAAATTTACTTGTGAATTACATTACGTAGAAACATCAGTCTCCGTTGTTGCAAAATACATCCCGCTCAATGTGCTGGAGCAGCAGCAGCAAACGCCGCACCCTAATCCCTCCCAGCTGATCTCCAATCATGTGGGTGCATGAGCAGGCTGCGGAATGGGAGGAGAGATAGCATCGACAGACAGCATGTAAGTACTACTACTGATACTCATAGTCAAATAATTTTTCTAGCAATTAATTGGTGTGATAACATACCTTTTTTTCTTTGTTACAGCTAATGATTTGCATCAAATTGATGTATTGATCGGTGGCTGAGTGCTGGCACACCCCCTGTAACACAGGAGGAAGCGGTGACGCCAGAGGCACGTCAGTGGGCTGAGATCGGTAAGTTGGTCCCCTTGTAAGTTTGTCAGTAAGTTTGTGATAGAACTTTTCTATTTTAAAACAAGTTGATGTTATTGGCGGTATAAGCAGTCGACTGTTCGGTCCCACGTGGTTCCTAAAACCGATAAAAATGTATAAATTCAATTTCTGAAAGATAACGAAAATTAACTGCAGCATGCAACCCCTAGAACTGCGCAGAATTTCATAAAGAAGCTACTGAAATGCAGCAACATGCGATTGGGAGCGTTCACAGAGACGGAAAAAGTCCAGTCTCAAAACCTGGAAAAGTGAAATAATTACCAAGTCGGAAAAATAAAAACTACAGCATGCAACCCATGGAGAGAATTACTGACAAAGACTGAGTGCATACTACAAGTTCGGAAAAGAAACAACAAAATTAGAAAATAGGCGGGGAGAGAAGATCGTGAAATGTTAGTGGAAACGAGAAGGATACACGGATAGTTACTAGCCTGATGGGCATGGAATAAACAATAGTGGAAGCTAAAGGCTTTGTTCTAACAACCAACCACGTGGAACTCATATCATTCATGGAAGGAAACGATAAGAAAGCTTTACATGCATTGTACAAAAATGAACATATCGTCTGTTAGAAACAGGGCCCAACAACGCTAGAAAGAATTCACACAGAGTTTGTACACCGCCAGATAATCACAAAAGGTTTGAATATACCAGGTCGTTATCAAACTGCAACTAATAACACATACACCGCGTTTATCTGTTGGAAATCACTGGATTGAAAAACTAGAACACATTCCTGCGCACGATCGGAAGGAATATTCCAAAAAAATAAAGCTAAAAAAGAGCCCAACATGCTGGACAACGAATCCCTACGACAGACAAGAACCAACCTTATCTCACCACAATCCCAGCACAAACTGAAGACCTAGTTTCAGGAGGCGCGGGAAAGCTACCGGAAACTGGAAAATCTATGATAACCACGGTGGTGGGGAGAGAAGATCGTGAGACTCACGCTGGAGAGGGCTCGTCGACTGGCTTGTAACTAAAGGGTGCAGAAACCTCTTTGGTCGCATCAGCAGCGGGGGTTGGTAACGACTAACTATCGACTCTGATCCAGAGAGAACCATGCAAAGCGAGCTATTACCACCCACATTCAGACAGCCATTACATCCTCACACATCCACTTAAAACAAGTACATATACTCACAGGGACAGTGGCGTAGCGGAGAAACCACATTCATAACCACAATAATAAATTATTAAAATAACAAAATCCTAGCAATATTAATTAACATTTCATAAACTAATATTTTGAAACATGAAACATGATTGCTATTCTTCATGCCTTGAAAAGAGTGGGGTTCTAGTTTTAACAAAATACTAATCTAGCGACATCAAATTAATCACAATTTTATAAAAAATATATGAAAGACGACAGACGGTCGTCTTTCACACGTTCTGATGAATTATTCGCAGGATGATGAAGAGTTGTACAATATGGCAGTAGATTGTAATATTTGTGGGCTGCCGTTAGATAAGGAAGCGGAAACACCTCGTCAAGATCATTGTCATTTTACGGGGAAGTTCCGCGGCTCGGCTCACAACGTATGTAATTTGAGCTATCAGGTGCCCAATGATATTCCAATATTCTTCTATATCCTTACATGTTATGACTCCCATTTCCTCGTTCATCTCTATCGGAATTCGGATGGAGGGCTAACGATCAACCAATATGATACCTGATACTACAGAGAAGTACATTTCCTTCTCAAAACGATTCACACCAAGAATCACGCTGCGGTTCCTCGACTCGCTTCGGTTTATGTCCTCCTCACTAAATAAATTGGTTGAAATCCTACCTCAGAGAGACATGCACATCACTCCATCTGCTTTTCCCGATGATGTAAAGTTTCAATTACTTATAAGGAAAGGTGTTTTCCCTTACGAGTATATTGACAGTATGGAAAAACTCCAAGAACCCAGATTGCCCGACATATCCGCATACACGAGCAGTCTCATAGGTGAGAGCATCCCGGGTGAGGATTATGCACATGCTGAGGGGGCTGGCAGGAATTTAATATTCCCAACTTGGGACACCTACCTACGTTTGCTGGCGGACGTATTTGAAAAGTTCAGAGATGTTTGTATGGAGACATTGGACCCTGCCTTTTACTTTACAGTGCCGGGGCTATCCTGGGACGCTATGCTAAAAAAGACGAGAGTCAATATCGAATTCGATGTTGATATGCTCCTTTTTTTTAGCGTGGGATGCGTAGTGTCTTATGCCAGTGCATTCACAGATATACGGATGGACGAGATTTTTAACGCATCCCTCGCAACCATCTATCATGTACTTGGATGTAAACAACTTGTAGTATGGGTATGCCATGCAGCAATCACTACCGATTGTTGAGTTTCGCTGGCTATCCGCAAGTGAATGCGAGGGATTAGGTGCTACGTTGGCTAGATTGAATGGTGATTGTGTGTCAGCAGATTCTGATGTAGGGCACGTTGTGGAGGTAGAATACCCTGTTAGTATGTATGCCAAGATAAGCAGTTTGCCCCTATGTCCAGAGCAACAAACTCCTGCGAAGGCTTTACCCCAAAATTATTGACAACGCTGATGGATAAGCAGAGGTATGTTATTCATTATCGTAACCTCCATCATTGTCTCAGTTTGGGTATGAAGCTTATTAGAACCACCCGGGCAATCTCCTTCAAGCAGTCCCCATGGTTGAAGGAGTATATTGATGTAAACACCGCAAAGAGGGCTGTCCCGTCGAATGATTTTGAGTTTTATAACTTAATGAACAACGCAATAATCGGCAAAACTATGGAAAAGGTTGGTAAATATTGCGACATTAAACTTAGAAACGTGTGGGATTGGGCTAGTGGTGCTAGGAAATTAATCGGGTCACCATATTTAATAAGGACTTTATTGCTGTGGAGATGGGGCGATCTGTAGTAGAGTTTAAGAAACCCATCTACATGGGGATTTGCATACTAGACCTGTTCAAATTGCACATCTACCAGTTCCATTATGTGTTTGCGAAAACTCATGTTGCTTAGCCAGAATTGCTGTATATGGATAAAGATTCCTTCATATACTGGGTGAAGAACTGCGAGCCATATGCAGTGATGAGGTACCACGGTGAGGCATTCGACACGTCTGGCTACGCAGCCGGTAATCCGTATGGAATTATTCCGCAGAATAAAAAGGTTATCGGGCTCATGAAAGACGAATGGCTCACCGATTGTAGAATTTGTAGGTCTAAGGCCTCAAATATATGCATGTCGCACGTTGGAGGGTGACACCCAGAGACGGGCAAAGGGTGTTAAGCGATTGGCATCGAATGTCCTCATGATTGAAGACTATCTGCAGCGCTTGTACAGCGGTGTGTCCGGTGCTCCACCGCAACATCCGCATATAGTTCAGCAGAGATGTCATGAGGTGTACACTATGCTACAATCGAGAATTGACTTATCTTGTGACTACGATAAACGAGTAATTTCTGCATGTGGTATTGAAACTCTACCATGATCGCACTATTTACATAATGACAGTGGTGGGGGGAACAGCATGAATGAGGAAATCGAGTGAATGTTGATGAGAGAGAGTACACCAACACACACACACACACACACATACACACACAGATAAACACTAGTATGAATGTGAAATAGGAAAAAAATTACTCGTTTATCATAGTTAAGACCCATTAATCTAGTTGTGTGCCTTGCATACCGTGTATGCCTGCTTTATGAATGTGCACCGTGTACAAGATTCTGTAATTTTATGGCTTACAATGTGTACCATGTACACGCTTCTCTAGGAATCACTTTCATCATAGTTAGAAACAATTTTTATTTATTATTTCATTATATGCGCGTGTGTACCATGTACACGCTTCTGCAATCAGCACTTGTACAATATTTTTCTCTTAATCACATGAGAGAGTAAAGTTTCATTTATTTCTGAGTTTCCCTGCTACCAGTCATCCAGTCATTGTAATTTTTAAGTGTGTAAGTTCCATCCATTTTTTCTTGTTCATAAATAGAGTAACAGTTCATTGTATAATTTATTAAGTTGGTGCTTATAAAAATATCTATTGGTCTGGAGAAAAAGAGCTAGTATAGAACGAGTATTCCGTCTTACCTGGATCAAGTATTCCAGAGAATAATTGTAACATTTCGTTTGGAACAAGTATTCCAGAACATTATTATTTTTTTAAAAAATCGCTTGGAATAAGTATTTCAGCTAACATGGATCAAGTATTCCAGAACATTGTAAAATATCGCTTGCAACAAGTATTCCAGCTCTTCAGTGTGTGCAAGCGTCGTATGCTTTCTGGGTGGAATTTCACATTCGTTGTAGTACCTCAGTTTTATAAATACGTAAATTTAAGGGACAAAACTGAATCGCTATGCGATGTACCTCTGCTTTAGAAATCTAAGTGTGTAAACCTGCACAGAAATCTGCACAAAATGTTAATGTATTGCTCTGACAGAAGTGCAAGTAGTTTTAAGAAAATCTGAACGAAAAAAATTGTAAATGTTGAGAGCTTGTAATGCTCTAACATTAGTGCAAGTAGTGTTAAGAAATTTGCACAAAAATGTGAAGGTTTAAAAAAATAAGCTTATACTGTTCATAAAAAAGAATAAGATACATGTAATCAGTGTATAGTATACCTGAAAAAAAAGATTTGCAATAAATCTGTAAAATTGTTAATGGTATTATTATTATTATTATTATTATTATTTTATATCCCCTACGCCCCTTTTTAAATATATATTTTTTCACTCTTCTATAAGGAGAGATGAATTTTTTTGTTATGTACAATAGGCAGAAACATCTGCATTGCACGCACTCGTCTATAAGTTGAGATGCACGTACACATATGGAGTATAGTTCGAGAACTTACAGAAACAAATGTGGGGTAAATAAGAACGCAAAGGGTTTCTTAGGTAGAATTTAATTTATTTTCTTTTTTCAACCAACATACAAGCATATTTACATTATATTCTGCATACATAAAACAAGTTTTCATGATCTTGAGAAGAGCAGGACAGCCGATGGAACCCAGGTCGTGAACAGCAGCATCCAGGTAATGTTCTCTTCGCCTTTGACGTAGATTATAGTGGTACTGCTGTCGAACGCTCTGAGAGTCGTCAGCAAATCTTTATAGGGAATACCAAGTTCGTCCCTGTGTATTCCATGGTGGTTCCACGTGAGCCACTTTGCATTCCTCTTTAAATAGTCTTGGTGATGCAATTCTTCCTGTTTTTATCACTCCATTTCCTTCTACGAGTGCAACATCTTTAAATATGAACCGCTAGCGCTCATAGTCGTAGAAACCTTGGACGTCAGCAACGATGATGTTCACACTTTGAGAGCTCATGATGAAATGACCCTTTATACAGAACGCTGCACAATGCTAGTTAGCGAGCTGTAGTTAATTATTCTGTCATGCAGAACTAAGGCATATTCAATCCTCACATCAATAGTCCTGATATAATTACTTCATTCTGTTTAGAGCAGTTTGTTACGATTATTGGTGCCCGATGCTTGAATTTTCGTGGACTAAGTAGACATTCATCCGATTCCATGACGACGTCATAGTTTGAAGCGTGGAATCTTTCGTACATGTCGTATGCTAGACTGTACATATTTTTACCCCATTACAAATGCATGTTGTCATCTGGGTAGAATTCCGAATTCATGTAGACTCTTGCATTAATTAAGTTACAGTTGTCAAATACAGATGAATCATTTGTTAGATTCCCTCGTCGGTTGGTCTGAAATGCAAGTGTAGTGAAACGAGATGTCTCCATTTCAACAGAGGTTTTAATAGTCCAGGTCTGTCTCCTAGCTGTTGGTGGCAGAGGATACTTGAACAGCTCCCATGAACGAAAATTTAACGGTAGTAAAGCTCCTGTGTTCATTACTTTTAAAAGCTTCAAAAGCTCCTCGTCCGATACACTGATGTGCGGCATTTTCCACATTATAGCGTTGATAATGATTTAATTCTCCCCTTGAACTATAACACCTTGACTGTATGAGTTGTTGTCCCTCGCACTTGGTATAAGAATAAGCTCCTGTTTAGCATTCATGATAATTCGATGTAGGTCCTCAAAGTACCCCAGAAGCATTTTTAGAAGCACATATGCTATAAACCTTTTGTACTCGCCAACACTTCGATCTGCAGGCTATCAACTAACCAGCATGCGTTTTATAGAGCATTCATATCCGAGGGCGCTGCGGAGATGTAGGTTTTAAGAGTCGATGTTATGCCCACGTAATGTGTGTGATCGATCTCAACCCCATTAAGTTCATAGCGTATCTCTTGAAACAAGAATGCTAGAGCATTACGTCTAACCTTCGAAACTTCTGCAGCATCTTCATTCTTGTTATTATTCTTCCTAAACGATCCATCCAGGTAAAGGAAACTCTTGCAGGGCATGGTTAAAGCATCATGATGTTGAATGACGATCCTAATTTCATCGTTTTTGTTAAATGTAGTTAAAGGTTAATATAAGAAGTATTCCAGACGAATAATCCGATCATTATACTCTACTGCTTTAGTTATACCGAGTGTCGACATCTTTGCAGGGCTTCAGACCATTTGATTTAAGAATCTTGTAGTTCACACGTGTTATCGCTCGGAGGTTCTGCGACGAAGTGACGCTCTGCGTTGCGCGCGCAGAGGTTATATACCTTACGCCCATTCTCTCTTGTAATCTCACGCTGATTTCCTCCCCTCGAAAAACGACAAGTCGGTTATTCTGGTCAACGGTACGGTACGGTACGGTTCCAGGTAGTCCAATGCCTTTACTGTCACAGGTATGTATATTGCTTTGGTTGGAGCCTCGATAATCTTATATCCGGAACCTATAGACGGAAAACATCCGTAAAATGTATGAACCAATCTGTCATTTAAGTACGAGTTGGTTGTAATGTTACACTCTAACAGTGCTAACTGGTAGTATATCCACAGTCTGCTCGGGACTGTAGAATTTATTGGAGTCCTTCTTAAAAACTTGCCCCTTGTTGAACCCTAGTAGCTGTCTTATCAAGCCTTTTTGACTGAAGTCGATCGATGTATTCAACGTCCTTTTCTCAGCTTGAAGAGTGCTGGTGTTTGCACGTAGTTCGATCTCTTTTCCAATTTGCTGTAAAACTTCGTTTAGTTTATTATATCATATGCACCAGGTTCTATTACCACAGTTTCTTATACACCATTAAATTCCAAATGCAATTTATTGTTAGCTTTTGCGCTATTCGGAATAGAGTTATATGTTTCCAAGCAGGCAGGTCTATGCTCCAATCTCCACTGCTTAAATCAATAGGAGGGAAATAATTTGCGCTTAATACTGACGAACGATCCTTTAAAGTCAGAGTGTACGACATGGCAGTTAAAACCTAACTGATGAAATGTGTTGAATTTTCATCCTTATATAGCCTTCTTCATATTCGTTAGAAGGAACATGAGACATAACTGGCCGCACAGGTAAGTATCATAGGAAGGAAGGAAGAAAGCTTGGAGTTTAACATCCCGTCGATAGCGTGGCCATTAGAGAGGAAGCTTACGCTCGGAGGTAAGGATGTGTAAGGAAACCGGCCGTGCCCTTTCAAAGGAACCATCCCGGCATTTGCTGGAGTGATTTAGGGAAATCACGGAAAACCTAAATATGGATGGCCGGAGGTGGATTTGAACCACCATCCTTGCGAATGCGAGTCCAGTGTGTTACCACTGCGCCACCACGCTCGGTTGTCACAAAATCCTGATATCTGTGGAAATTGTAGAAAACACGACTTCGACTGTTTGTAAAGTATTGCTGTAGTTCTTCTGGAGACTGTAGGTTACCAAAAGAGTCGAAATACAGCACACTACTTGCATTCGTCTTAGCAACAATGAGTTCCAAGTCCACCAACAAGATCCAAATTAACTATACCGCGTTCATCTGATCTCCACATAGTCTTCGGTAACGTATCACGCACAAACACACCTCTGAATCTTGAGATGTTGAACTTCTCTTTAGCAAACTTGAGCAGATCGGTATTAGTATGATGTCTATCAGGTTGGATGGTTAAGGGTCTTTTTTTAAATTGTTATTATCTCTATATATGAAAGGAAGTGTCCCGATTGACTGACTCTTTATCGCCCAGCCCAAACTACTGAAGATAGAAACTTGAAATTTGTGGAGGGTATTGATCTTACTCTGTAGGCGTCATTTAAGAAGCGATTTTTCGATATTACATCCGTAAGGGGGTGAAACAGGGGATGAAACGTTTTTTGAAAATAGGTAGCTGTTTAGGCAATTTTGAAGCTAGAACTACAAAATTTTTTATTTTAATTCAGGGTTCGAATTTAAAAGACAAGTGATTCGGCATTTTTTGAAGGGGGTAAAACAGATGACACAAAAATTGATTTTAAAAAATGTGTTGCTGTTAAGTCAAATTTTAAGCTACAACTACGAAACTTCGGATATGGAATCTTGGTCAGGATTAAAAATCCATGATTTCTAGTATTTTTGGAAAATCAACAAGTAAGAGGGTTAAATAGAGGATCAAAAATTCTTTTTGAAAACGCGTTGCTATTGATACAGTTTTGAAGCTAGAGCTGCAAAAATTTATATTTGTATAGTTGGTTAGACGTTAAAAAATACATGTTTCAGTATTTTTAGAAATTCAACCATAAACGGGATTAAATTGGAGAGGGAGTGTTTTTCGAAAGTATGTTGCTATTTAGGCAATTTTGAAGTTAGAACTACAAATTTTCGGATCTGGATTCGGGGTTTGAATTTAATAGACACGTGTTTCGGAATTTTTTGAAATTCAACCAATAAGGAGGTAAATTAGAGGACGCAAAAATTGATTTTCAAAAATATGTTGCTGTTAAGTCAAATTTCAAGCTATAACTATAAGGATATGGTATTTTTGGAAATTCAAAACCTAAAGAGGAAAGAGGGGATCAAAAATTCTTTTCGAAAACACTTTGTTGTCAAGACAATTTTGAAGCTATAGCTACAAAAATTGGTATTTGTATTGTTCGTTATGATTTAAAACTACGTGTTTCGGTATTTTTGAAAATTCGACCAATAAGTGGGTGAAATACGAGATGCAAAAATTGATTTTCAAAACTATGGTGCTGTTAACTCAAATTTCAAGCTATAACTACGAAACTTAAGTTATGGATTCTTCATCAGGATTAAAAAGAAACAACTGGTGCAGCCCAACCAGCCTACTCGGGAGTTCAGCTAGTTATTTATAAAGAGACCAAGTCCTTTCTTGTATGGTTTCAGGTATAGTCCTTTTCCTATGGCAACCGCCTCCATCATTCGATTATGTCTTCTCGCTTCCTCTAGCTGCTGTTGAGCATTTTTACCATTATTCAGCGTTCGGGCAATAGCTGATGCACCACCAGTCAGAGATCCAATCGCTGAGAGTCCGGCAAGAGCAGGAATTAGGAATGGAATAATCCCACCTGACATCTTCGGTAATAGCAGAACACGTGGTGTTTTAACCCCTCTCTGTTTATTGTTCTTCATGATACCTTTAGCTCAAAATGTTCAAATGCCTGTAAATCTATCGGGCCAAACTGCGTGGTCATCAGTCCGTATCTTACAAACTACTTAGGCAAACTAACCTAAGGAGGACACCCACACCCATGCCCTAGGGAGGACTCGAACCTCCGACGGCGAGCAACCGCACGCTTCGCAGCGAGGCGCCTTAGACCGCTCGGCTACTCCACCGCGGTACACCTTTAGCTGCGTACAATTTAGTCAATATGCAGTTCTTCATACATCCACTCTTTTCTTCTTTAGTGCACGACGTGCTGTGTTCATAACTTGACGGAACCCTACACCGAGCTTAATTTTGGCGCGTATGGATTTATCAACTACAAACGCTGATAGGCGCTGACCAAGTCCAAGATCTCTCCTCACACGTATTGCCTTAGCTTTATCAGCTAGAATCCTATCAGCCGTATGACGATCGCTATTCGATGCGTATGCGATGTCGTGCTCCTTACAGGCTTCGTCAAGCTTCGTCCCAGGTCCGCAGTAGTTATATTCAGGAATGTGAAGCTCGACTGGTAGCTTGTCGAGAATAGCTCCCGATCCTTCGATGCGCTTCCTACAAAGCATGGTAAGCTACTGATGCACATGCTCTCCATGCATCTCATTACATAGCAAGTTGTCGGTATCAGTCCAACTATTTTCAGGATAGGGGAACCCGAGCCATTTAACTAGAGCCCTATTCCCACGACGTCTTATAACCTTCTCCACGAGAAACACATCAGGTTCGGAGCTTTTCTGTAGTTATTCAGTGCAGAAACTTCCAGAGATTTCTTTACTGTCCTTTAAGATATACGTCCTAGGATTCGTTCTTTGTACCTTGACTATAGTAAATATCTCATTAAAATTGGAAGAACCAGCTTTGGCCGCACTGAAATCTTTATTTTTTATATTCAATACAGATCGATTTGGGTCAGTGTCTGACCATCCTCAGGGCATCCAAGCCATGTGGGCCCACAAAAACTTGCACTTTGCATATTAATATCAAGTTACTTGATGTCAGTATGCAAAGTGCAAGTTTTTGTGGGCCCACATGGCTTGGATGCACTGAGGATGGTCAGACACTGACCCAAATCGATCTGTGTTGAATATAAAAAATAAAGATTTCAATGCGGTCAAAGCCAGTTCTTCCAATTTTAATAATTTTAATGTGGTCGCTCTGCACCAGATTCCGGATGGAGTTGCCTACATGCAAATATCTCAGTTGACCAGTTTGGAGAGTAAGATTTCTCAAAAGTAGTCCTATACTTTGAAATACGTACCAAGTCCTCCACGTTAAACTATTGCTTACGTAGGTCGAGCGTTTTCATTGTACTATATTTTAGGGTTCATTATCTCCAACATCAATGGGTCTCATTTTCATCGTGCTATGTTTGGTCCGGTTATACTTTGCAATTATATCCGCGAGAATATCAGTCCATTTATGAGATCCTCGGATATTAAAAAGCATCCATATTTCAGTTTTATTGTTCTGTTCAGACGTTCCACAATACCCGCTTTCAGGCGAGCGAATGTTGAGTAGTGGTTTATATTATACCGCTCCATTACGGTCTTGAAATTCTCATTGTAAAAATTTTTGGAAGAAGAAATACGCTAGAATAACTTGGATTCGGAACCCACGTTAAATTGTAGGCCACTAGCTGAGTAAGTCAATTCGAAGGTCGGAGGAAGGCAACGGCATACCACCTCCAAACAGGACTATGCCTAGAAAACACTGCTGTTCAAACCAATCTTCTGATTTAAATATCAATTTAATACAGATAAACAATCCTTGAGACGGATTTTCGTCTCGAATATGTCAAAGACATTATTGATAAATTTGAAGCATTGAATTAAAATTTGGAACACAGAAGCTGAATAAAAGTTTGTAACCTGGAGGGAAATTGTACTTAGACTATTCCAAGGCGCTTTAATCGTTAGTGATGTGGTGGTCTAAAGGTTAAGACGTCTGACTAGTAAGCTTGGAGGTCGGGGTTCGATTACCGGCCGCATCACAAATTTTAATTCATTGCTTCAGATTTATCAATAATCTTCTAACTGTTGACTGCTTTACCTTAAATTGAAATGTCAAATATTTCTGGTGTCCGAGATTTTGAAAAAAAATCTTAAAACTACAGGAAAACCTAAAGCGGGTCAAAAATATGCCAGTGCGTTTATTTTAGTTGGTGAGATGTGTAACAATTGTGGTCTGCCGGACTTCCGGAGCCCCTGAAAGGCAGACAGCCCAGCGTACACTGATGAATTCCGGGCAGCCTGCACGCCTGGCGAGCCGGAGGTAAATACAAACAAGGGAATAACAGCGCCTTGCTTACACGGACCTCTTCTTGCAGACGTCTCCGGCGCACTGCACGCCGGCGTGTTCCTACGCCAGGGTTCCACTGGTGCGCCGCTTGTACTCCACGTCACGCTGGCAAGCTCCAGGCAGTATTCTTCCAATCGTGGACGCGTCACCAACTGGACGACTCCAGCCTACCCACGACGACCAGCAGAAGAGACTCGGGTGGGGACTTAGTTTCTCTGCGGTTTGACCCAGACTTGTCCATGAGTTACGTTGTGATCTTAAAACTTCTTGTTTGTTCCATGCCCATCGGGCAAGTAACTATGTGTGTATCCTTCTGATTTCCACTAACATTTTGCGATCTTCTCTCCCCGCCTATTTTAATTTTGTTGTTTCTTCTCTGAACTTGTAGTATGCACTCAGTCTTTGTCATTCTCTCCGAGACTTGTACAACCTCCTTCAATAGCTTGCTTATTAAATTCTATGTATTTCTAAGGGTTGCATGCTGTAGTTTTTACTCCATCTTTGTAATTATTTCACTTTTCTGGTTTTTTGAGATTGGACTTCATCCGTCTCTGTAATCGCTCCCTATTGCGTGTAGCTGCATCACATTCGCTTCCTTATGTAATTCTAAACATTTCTATGCGTTGCATGCTGTAGATTTTATTTTTCCGACTTTGTAATTACTTCACTTTTCCGGGTTTTGAGACTGGACTTCTTCCGTCTCTGTGAACGCTCCCAACCGTATGTTGCTGCATTTCAGTAGCTTCCTTATGAAATTCTACGCAGTTCTAAGGGGTTGCATGCCGTAGTTAATTTTCTTTATTTTTCGGAAATTCAATTTATACATTTTTATCGGTTTTCGGAACCACATGGTTCGAACTCCGACCTCAGGGGTTTGCAGCTAGTCACCTGAATTCACGCCACTTCTCATAAAATCAGTGCCTAGATAGTTTAATCTCAGATTGCAACTTAAGAGTCCGCCGTGGTTTTCTGTAATGAATCCGATTTTAACCACTTCACCTTCAGTGGAGTGCGATCATGTAACCGTTAGCGTGTTTGCTCGCGGTCTAATCTAAATGCAACTTAACTTTTCTATACTCACGCACCATCTCAAATAATGCACAACAGATCAGGGCCATCTTCGCAGTTTTATTATATACTGTGTTGCGTGGTACCTCCGGGTTTGCTGAATTTCGCCTACGATAGCGGCACCTGCTTCTGCCTCGTTTCAGCTGATTTTGCTGAGTTTCGCTGTTGCATTGTGTGTGTGTGAGCGAGTGAGTGTTGTTTGTAAATCTCTCCCCCCCCCCCCCCCCCCAGTAGCGTTAAGTTCCGTGTAATTTATGTTAAATTCAATGCTGGGCATCGTCAGTATTAATGTAAATGGGATGCATTTTTATTGTATTAACAAAATTTGTTGTCCATTTTGCTTGCGTTCGAGCTGAATAAACAAGTTCAGTATAATTTTGACTTGCCTATAAATTGTAGTTTTCGAGCACCTTACCCCTTTTATTTAATACTGTTTTTCACCAGTGCTGAGAACAAGCTCAGATGCAATTTTTATGTTAAGTTCCGTTGCGCCATAAATGTTTTTCTTAGCCACCTTTATGAAATAACTTTAATTGTGGTGGTTTTTTTATTAATGCCTATGTGTAATTTCGTGTGAGCTTCTACGTATGTTGGCCACTGTATCGTTAACTTCCTGTTATCAGAGTAATTTGAACCAAGTCAGTTCTCAATTTGAGCCAGGGAACAAGTCTTCGCAGCAGGGAGTAGCCGATAAATCACACGGACCTTTTGCTAATTTACTGCTAAAATTAAGCTTTTTTGTAACAGTAAACTCTTATCTGAGTACCTCCCACCAGAATTGAGCTTTTATTACGTACAGTGGTCCCCTTTTACTATGAAGTTAACAGTTTGTGGAAGGAAGCTACCCTGAAGTTCTCAAGACATGAATTCTCTGACTGACAATATAAATCTGGTTTCAACGGCCACTGGCGGTACTTGAATTTGCCTTATGAAACTTACCGGACAAGATGCGCATGCACCATACTGCTGGTGTTACTAGAACCATGTTCAGCCCTTAAACCTTTCATCGGAGCTTCTGCAGCACAGCTGGTGTTCGGTGAACCATTCAGACTGCCTTAGAATTTTTCCAACAACACCGTGGCCATCCACCATAAGAAGCGTTTTCCTTCTGTGGAATATCTGAAGTGCCATTTGTAAACTTCCTCCGTCGATGGCTTGCCGATATACGGATCATATATCTTCGTGCACAAGTGTCTACGGTCGTGTTCTCGTGTCAAGTTGCTTAAAGGCTCTGTAACCTCGCGGGATTGTTGTGCGGTTCTAGGCGCCATGTCAGGAACTGCGCAGCCGCTCCCGCCGGAGGTTCGACTCCTCCCTCAGGCACGGGTGTGTGCGTTGACTTTAGGATAGGTTTAAGTTAGTTTTCGTACTTTGTAAGTCTCGGGACCAATGACCACAGTTTTACAAACATTTGAACATTTTGACCGCTACGAAGAGATTTTATGTGTATAATGACATAACAATGCAGTGTCGGCGCAACATTTCGTTTTTATTAAGCTTGGTATGTGATGTGGCGTATGTTAAAGACAGATCCGATTATGGCAGTACGATCTGCCGAATCCGGTTATGCAAATTTTAAAAACTGAATTATCGTTCTGGGCTGTTAATTTAGATAACAACTCAGTACTGTCATCTTCCTCATTTCACATTGGCCTGTATTTTCAATCATATAATCTATGTACAAAGTTACATCTCAAATAAAGTAGGCTCTTATATCTCCTGTCCTCCCTGATGTTGCATTGTTGATGTGTAGCAGTATATTTGGCGCCTTCCGAGGCAGTTTTATTAAACTACTAGCTTAATTTCTGCTTCACACGCGTAGACTGGATGGTCTGCATTGGTTGTTTCTACTTAAAAATATAAATTTCCATAGATTTATCATTAAAAATGCTTTCCTAATTAGGTATTTTGATACAAATTAACTCCTCCTATTGCACCATTGATGGCAGCATTCAGAACATCCCGAAACATTTTTTTTTTTTAATTGTAACCATGGTCACAATTCCAAATTTTCGTACTTCTAGCATCAAAATAGTCTTAGTAGCACCCTTAAAAGATTTTCCCTTATTTCAGCCGCTTAATGGTTGAATTTCCAAAAATATCGAAACACTTATGTTTAAAATTCCAATCAAAAATCTAAATCCGAAGTTTTGTATTTCTTGCTTGAAAATTGCCTGAATAGCAACGTATTTTCAAAAAACCGTTCATCCCCTATTTCACCCACTTAGGGATGGGAATATCGAAAAATTTCTGATGCCTAGAGTATAAGATAAATAACGTCTACAAGTTTCAAATTTAATCGTCTGTAGATTCACTTTTCAGCGCCGTTTTATGTCTTTTAGAAACGGATCGAGAACGCGAAATTTCTTTCTTACGCTTTGGCATCTTTCTTGGTAGTTTTATTTTCAAATTTCAATATACACTTGAAAGTGGCCTGTTATTAAAATAAGCAAAATCTCTGGCGTTGAGATGTGCGAATGTAAGTTAAAACGCTCGCTGCTGCTCTAAATTACTTTATGAGTGGTTACAGTACATGTGCAACGGAAATTTATCTAACTGCTCACTCCTTAAGGCAGCAGCCTACGTTTTAACAAACACAAAATCGACGTTAAAAAATAAATGAATAGATCATTAAACATGGGCGGGGAGCATGAAATCATAAACAGAGGCTTTATACTTTAAAATCATAATCTATTCAGTAAAATAACAAGCAAATAAATGGGGGGAGACCAAATTAAGCACAGACCTTGTGAAAAGTGAATTAAATCATATAATTACTGCCCGTATTAAAATTGTTTCTGCCCTTTATGAATATGGAGGTAACATAGGAGGAAATTTTCTAATACACAATGGGTAGCTGAAAGCACATTCATTCATTCACAGACACACGCATAAAGCTTGGCAGTACATTACAATCCTGGAACACGTGAAAGCAGCGGCGAAATGAAGCGTCAGCGGCGTCTTGACGAGATGGCAGGCGTCTTGATCACAAATTTTTAAATTATACTTTGCACTAAATCGAACTCATGTTCAGAAAGGCAGCGGCTCACTGTTCTTAAGTACCACGTGGAGTGTGACCACGCAGAATTTCATAACATTTACAAACAGAAATTAATTTAGAATAAGACAGTAAAGCACACGCAAGAATTCGTATAGAAGAAAGCTAGTATTAACAAAAGCATGGCTGAAGGCCGAAGTACGACCGTTACGAAAGCACATGGTGCAATCGGTCATACAAGGCAGGAAAGACGGAATCAAATAAGAAAGCCGGTTATAGTGGCCGAGTGGTCTGCAGCGTGCCAGTCACGGTCTGCACAGCCGCTGCGGTCGGGGGTACGAATCCTCCCACGGGCATGGATGTCTGTTCCATCTTTAGTGTAAGCTAGTTCATAAATAGTTTGTAAGTTTAGGGACTGATGGCCCCGTAGTTAAGTCCCATAAGCTCTACAAACATTTAAAACAAACAAGAAAATCTGAGAAATATTTAGCATACTTGCGGATACAGTAACGACGCGAAAAGTCAGTTAAAATAGCAAGAAGATTCAAACACACTAAGTTTACACAAAGGCTGAAGGCCACACACGTGTATTCTAACTTGAACAAAACCGGACACACAATCATCACTGGAATGAAAATGCAAATAATAAATTTACACTGAATTTACTCATATTCTGTAAATTAAGAAACACTTCGCCTCGCATAGCGAAAGAATTACTCAAAAAACTGTCACTGAAAACCAAGACTGCCCGATCACAAATAAAGTATAGTCATAACAGTATGCCTTCTCCTCAGCATGATTCGGCGGAGTACCTACTTCCACGGTCGTCGGAGCAAGAATAAATTCTGAAGCTCTAAGGCCTCGGAAAAACCTCGCCCCCCCCCCCCCCCTCGTCATACATCGGATGTAGAGCGCGATGAAAGCGACGCAGAGTGCGTTCAGAGACTAGTGTTTACCAACCCTTGCTATCTGACCAAGACAATTCCCTCTTCAACCGCTCCCAGAGAGGTCTCCTGTCACCTCTTTCGTCCAAGTTTAGGTTGGTACGACACTAAGAACACGGCTACCTCGCCATCTTGCCAAGTAAGCTTGTCTCTGGCCACCCATCAGACATTAGCGCAGACGACAAACAAAGCCATGCGTTCTTAACTACGGCAAAAGAGGCCTAAAGTGGGAGACGGCGACTGTAAGCAATTGTGCGGCAGTCAGTCAATATTAAGAGCACACATTCACATTCACATGAACACACAAGTTCAATCACACGGTTGGAAACATTTATAAATATGGGGCAAACATACATAAACATGGGACATTGATCATTAATAAAAAGAATAAAATAATTAACACACAGATAGATAACATTAATGGTGCAGAAACACTTTAGGTTAAAGAATATATCAAAATGGGACACGACCACACAATCTGGACGTGTCTCACACTTATTTTTCTTTATTTGTACGCTTGTTGAGGAAAAACAACTGGAGAATGTGCATCACGTATCGCTGTATATAACCCCTTTGCTATTATAGTGTCATAAGTCGTCTCTGGTCTTCAGTCCGAATTTTATATAAGCTGACGACTTTCAACCACTATATCTTCCTCCCTCTTATAGCTATTGACACGGAAGTGCTATGTTGTACAACTAAAACTTCATAGAGAGATCGTTCGTCTCCATTGTGTAGTTTTTGTTGAAGAGCAAAATATTAAAACCCACACGTAGAATTTTATGTTAGTCGGTAACTTTCAACTCCCGTATCTTCCACCCCCCCTATCGTTATCAACCTTCTACCTCCATAGTGCACAATGGAGACTGATACCTACTACCACATACAAACACAATTCGTTTGCGATGTGTAGTTTTGGCTACAGATTGAAATATAGGCACAAACATCTCCATTGTTATATATATTAAGATTATGGACAGTTAAAAACAGGGACACACCTTGGGCTGTTCTGTAGTGTTCCCAGACCATCTTATCAGGATTCGCCTCGCTACTAACTATTCCAATTTTTAGCTGACCTGCACGCAATCCTGAAGGCACGAGAGCATATGCAGCGTTTTCAGGGCATACAATTTGCATCAGTCTTTGCATTATCAATACAGGTGTCCTTCTGCTGGGTCCCAGGGCATATGGGAATACAGGGAAATGAGGTGGCTGGCTGATCGGGCAACCAATGGGGAATACAGACAGCATGACGCACTTCTGTGTACTGTACTACCCCTGCAGGACGTCCTCTCCTTGTAGCCGAAGGAGATGCAACACCGCCTAGAAGCAAGGCCTCACAACTGACCGTGCCTACGTCACACAGAGACCGCGGCTGCCAGCTAACTGGCTGGCCACTGGGGCACGCCCACCGCCTCATAGCGGCCGGCCTCTCGGTGTGACGTAGGCACAGCCAGTTGTGAGGCCTTGTCTTCTAGGTGGTGTTGGGAGAAGTGGCTACCGGTGGCGGGGAATAGCTGCGGAAGGAACTGACAACACACCTGTTTCGCAGCCATATTGCATTTGCAAATTATTGATAAAGGAGGGGAAGGAAGAAGGATTAGGAAGGAAAGGAGTGACAGTGGCTGCATTAGGGCATTGAAATTAAAACATTGGCGACAAGTGAAAATGTGAGCCGGGCCGGGAACAGAACCCGGCTCTCCCGCTTCGGACCAGCGGTCGCCTTAACCACTTCGCTACCCGCGCTCGCCTCCCATCCATCTCCAACTTCTACAAGTCGCACTCTATGGCTGTAGCGCCCCTACCGTCCATATCCTCTTACACTCGCCATTTCGGATTCCCGTGCGAGGTCGAACGTATGACCGCATATGCGGTGAAGTAAGTGAAGCTAACGCCATCTTTGCGTGTAAATACTTATTATAATGGTATGGGGTCTGTTCTTTCGGAAATGCTCTAATGCAGTCATTGTCAATCCTTTCCTTCCTAATCCTTCACCCTTCACCTTCTCCATAAATAATTTGCAAATGCAATATGGTTGCGAAGCAGGTGTGCTGTCGGACATGTCCGAAAGAACATACCACTCCAATATAATAAGTATTTACACCCGTAGACGGCGTTATCTTCACTTACTTCACCGCAGAAGCGGTCATACGTTCGACCTCGCTCGGGAATCCGAAATGGCGACGCCGGGCGCTGTGGCTGAACAGCGAGCACGGGCTCAACGCCCTCTGTAATAAGAAAAGCTGAGCCAAGAACACTTCGAATAAGAACGAACACGATCAGCGTCCACAACGAACAGAACTACCCATAGAGAAAAATATAAATAAAAATAAAATAATTAAAAACAATAAAAGTGGTTAAGGCAACCGCTGGCCCGAAGCGGGAGACTCGGGTTCGATTCACTTGTCATCATTGTTTAATTTCAGTGTCCTAATGCAGCCACTGTCAATCCTTTCCTTCCTAATCTTTCTTCCTTTCCTTTCTTCATCGATAATTTGCAAGTTTCTATTTAATGAAACCCGAGCCAAGATAGCGAAATTTGCCAAGAAAATTCGCAAAGTTGCAAAAAACTATCTTTCTTAAGTAAATAAAACGAAAAGCCGTTGGTAAAACGTTAAATTAAAATTTCATAGGCCTTAAGATGATCTATCAATTTGTTTTTTTGTACAAATCGACTGCTTTGTAACTTTTCGAGATATAGCGAAAAATGTAGATTCCTTATAACTCGTCAACATTCAAGTTTCGAAACTTATTATTTGCCGTAAGTATGGCACGATATAATTAAAAAAAACTACTTTTTCGAAAAACAATATCCAAATTTTCGAGATTTATCGATTGTATATATGGCGTTCTAGAAAATTGACTAGAGTTCCTCAGGGGATCAACCTATAGTATCGGTTTTCTTTCAGTTTTCCTTGTGAAGATATTTAATAGAATGCTATTAAATAACTTTTTAGATTTTCTTGATTATAAATAACAAAGATTGACTTTGATAAACTTGCACTTTTTCGGCTTGTTTTCTTCAACTAAATATTTCTATTTCTTATTGTGACATTTTGTCACAGATTTTAAAGCAAATAATGTTCCTCTTCGACGTTTTGGAGCCGAAATAAATATTTTTCTTTGAAAAATTCTAGAGGACGTAATTATCATTTTATAGGGATGTTATTCATGGAGCTTAATATTGAATTCTTCTAATAGTAAGAAAAAATTACTAACAGACAGGTAAAGTGAAGCGTGCAAGCACATAGTGCCTTGAAACAAAGCGGGCCATTAGGTGAGTGGGCAAGTTTCATTAAACAGAAACCCTACTTGAAATGTAATTTTCTTTATGTTCATATTTTTGTTGTTGTTGTTTTTTTCCGGGAATTTGTTTTGCGAATGTAAAGTTACGCTTTCACAGAATGCTTGGACTATGACACGCCTCCGAATCGGGCACTGCACCGTAACACAGGGCTTGTTACTCTGTCGAGAGGATCCTCCTATTTGTGATTCTTGTGGTGTACAGATAACAACGCGCCATATTTCAAGTGAGTGTGTTTTATATCGCGGTTATAGGGCACAAGCGGATCTTGGAGTTGATCTTGGAGTTAGCTGATATTGAGGCGATTGAGGCCAATGTTTACTAATTTTTTAACTGCTTCTACAATTGTCTACTTTAGTGGGCAAACTTATATTGTCAAGTTGCAAGAACGCATTTGAAAATGACGGTGAAAAAGTAAATAAATAAATAAAATGAAAGTGTACTTAAACTACCATTTCTCGTTTCGTTTTTCTATCAGATAATTTTATATGTACATTCAAAGTATTTTTATCGCATGAGAAACGTTTTACGTCGCGGATACAGCACGTATACGACGTGAACGTTGTTAATTTTTCTTTGATAAGAAACACCAAGGACATATCAATGTGCACATTGTGATGATACTGCCGGCCCTCTCATCTCAATGTTAGCTTACGATACCGTCTGCATCGGACCCGGAATCGTGTGGTTCAATAGTGATACATGTTGCGTGTGAAGTTAGTTAAAAACGAAATAGCCAGCCTAGGAATCAGTGTAGGACAGTGTCTCGCTAATACTGTGACTAGTTAACAAGTGATAAATTTCATTAATTAAGAGATTCATATATTTTCTTTCCAGGCAGTTCTATAAACAGCCGGCCGCGGTGGCCGAGGAGACTGAGGCGCTTCAGTCACGGTCTGCACGATCACTACGGTCGGGGGTTCGAATCCCCCCTCGGGCATGGATATTTGTGCCGTCCTTAGTTGTAGGTAGTTCATAAGTAGTTTGTAAGTTTAGGGACTGATGACCCCGTAGTTAAGTCCCTTAAGCTTAACAAACATTAACATTCTATAAACAATAGTTTTGTCATTGTACATTATTTCAAGAACTAGATAGACGAATTTTAGAAACTTTATGTAAATGAAAATAAATAGCTTTGTATATATGTTAGGCTCATACACAAGTTGTGTTGACCAGTTAATTGTGTTTATTAATGTAATAGTCGAGATTTAAATATTATGATTCGTTGTATATATGGACTGACGTGAGATTTTAAACCTAGTTTCAGAATGGCCAAGATATTTGATAGTTCAATATATGTTAGGAACATGTATAATGTACTCATTAACAAATTAATTGACATTTAACATTGCTGTTTGTTGTTATACAAAAAGAACCGATATTACGACTTAAAAAGATATGCGCCATCTAAAATTATTGTATGTATAGTTTTCATTTTATATTGTGATTATTTTTGTGTACATGAAAAGTTTCACTGTTGTGTTTGGTAATTGTAAATTAGTATATTCAATTGTTATGAACAATACGTAATGTAATGTCATTATTGTCGATGTTATATATTTGCCTCACCGCCTTGCATGGGGGAGTTCGAGTTTCGGCGGTTCTGAAGTGCTCTGGAATCTATGTCAGTCTGCGTTTTAAAATGGAAGTACTACCTGCTAAGTTCTGTTGCATTGTGTATGTTTTGAAGTTGTAATGTTTTGGAGGAATAATAAGCAGTTTGATTCAAATTAAAGAAGAAGTGAAAAATTTTACATACGAGTATTTATTTCTACCATGACGCCCCAGGTCAATAATTTTGCAGCGAGCAGAACCCCCATTCATCGTAATGTTGAAAAGCTGAGTATTATGTTTGAAAGTGGTAGAATGTAATTACTAAAAAGTCAAGTAAACGTTATAACATGAACATTACAATACACTAAGTAACATTGTAAAGTTAAGTGACTGTTACAAAATGAATCTGCTTCAGGTCACAGGTCACGTGACACCGTAAGCAGCAACCCCTCCTAACCTTACGCATGCGCATAGGCTGCTATCCTCCACATCTTTTCAAACAGTTAAATATTTGTTACAACGAAGAGTGCAGCGTTGCAATGCGCATTCACGGTCGAGGTTCAAATTCTCTTCGGAGCCCCCTGGAGACAGCAAATGGGCGCTCCCGCGGCAGGGAGGGGCGAGAGGAAACGCCGTTTTTAACATTGGCATTGTAGTTGGTAGAGACATCAGCTCATGGCTACTCGAGCCTTGGTGGTTACGTACGAATGGTCCCGAAGCAAGATAATGAAGCTATTGTGCACCTCGCCTTGGGCATTCGTATATCCTCCATGAATGCAACATCCGACATTCATATTTGTTTTTGGCGCATTGAAGATTGATCAAAAACTTGTCATATTTGGTAAAATATCTTGTAACTATAAACTAAAGACGCATAAACTGCAAAAGCCTTCAGAAGAAACGATCATGAATAATAATGAAGTCGCTACTTTCCACCTAGCTAGAATAGCCGTATGGTTAGTGGCATCGCTAGGTGCTGTTGAAGATAGTGGGTTCGAGACCGACTGCAAGCAATTTCTTTGAACTCGATCTTCTTTTTCACAGATACAGAAACAATGACTTCTGTATTGTTAATTGCTACTTATAGTTTGGACGTTTTTCAAAATGAGTCACGATTTTGAGGGTAAATGGCATTATATTCTTCGTTGTAACAAATATTTAACTGTTTGAAAGATGTGGAGAGAGCAGCCTATGCGCATGCTTAAGGTTAAAAAATGCTTGTAAATCTATCGGACCAAACTGCGTGGTCATCAATCCGTAGCTTACAAACTACTTAAACCTAGGTAAACTAACCTACGGACAAACACACACACCTACGCCCCAGGGAGGACTCGAACCTCCACGGCGAGCAACGGCGCGCTCCGCATCGAGGCGGTTAAGACCGCTCGGCTACTCCACCGCGGCATGCTTAAGGTTAGAGGGGGTGCTGCTTACAGTGTCACGTGACCCTAAAGTAGCTTGTCTCTTCACTGTAACAGATTCATTTTATTACAGTCACTTAACATTATAATGTTACTTATCTGTATTCTAGTGTTCATGTGCACATTAATATGTCCTTGGTGTTTATTATCAAAGAAAAATTAACAACGCGCAGTATCTTTTAGAAATAAATTACTCAGCTTTATGCTTGAAAGAGAAGTGTGAGATAACGAAGCTTAGTAGGCCGATACCTCAGCTCAAGTTGAAGCAAGCGCAAGCAGGCCGAGGTAAGACATTCTGCAGATATTGTAACGAAAATATATCTAAAGGGGTGGGGCTGGGATGGCGCCACTAGCAAGATCCGGTATTGAAAGAAGTGAATCCCCAGTCATCAGAAGCACCAGCCGCCACTGGTATTTGTGCTTTCTTTTTGCTGGCACTATGTCGGCTGCCGGCCGCGGTGGCCGAGGTGACTGAGGCGCTCCAGTCACGGTCAGCACGGCCAGTACGGTCGGGGGTTCGAATCCCCCCTCGGGAATGGATATTTGTGCCGTCTTTAGTCTTAGCTAGTTCATAAGTAGTTAAGTAAGTAAGCTTAGGGACTGATGACCCCGTAGTTCAGTTCCATAAGTTGTACAAACATTTGAACTATGTCGGCTAGTTTGTCTCCTTTTATATCTGCGGCACTTTTTAACTCGTTTTCTGTTTCATTAATCCACACTCGTCACTTATTACATTTGTCCGGCCGCTAAAGATGTCGTTTACATGCGACCAACAACCACTGTTCATTCATTCAACCAGACTATTAAACGACTTACTCCGCACGTTAAACGTAGTTAGGAATTGTACCTGTAATTTCGCATAATAAATCTAGTAAACAGAAAATAAACCTTTCTGTTTAAAGCAGTACAATAACAGCCAACCAGTTGCAAATTAAAGTTTAATAAACTTTACCGCTGTTTCAATTGATATAAATCAATCTTCTTCAGAAGATACATGGACCTACACTCAATAAGAAAGTAACAATCAAGCTATGTACAACAGTATTAAAACCATAGATTGTTTATCTATAAAATTACAACAAAGTTTAGTCTACAGGAAAGAAATACTTACATTACATTCTTACTATGGAAAAGTTACACGCGTCAATCTTTGTACACATAATGTAGCCCTTTATCAAAGGCATGTCAAACATATACAATGATAACATATGCTGTGTAACATAGCAGATTGCGCGGAGGCGTGGATGCCACGTAAACATGACACGTGGCGCATGCGCCTAGTGACGATGCTACAGCGTCAGTAGTCAATACATGTTAATAACAAAATAGAAAATAGAAAACCCACAGAAGTTTAAAATGAAATAAAATAGAATTTTGAGGAAATGACACCGCAATGGTTACCGTTGACTATTAAATTTTTTTGATAATATTGGTTTAAACCCTTCAAAAAACTATATGCGCGCGAGATGGAGCTGATCATTTAATATGTTACCATCTCTAGATTCTAAATGTTTAAAAATCTCCAACTCCTCCCAAAGATCGAGCTTTCGACCCTTGTCTTCTCTACGTAAAACCAATGTGTCTTCTAGCTTTATCGGCGTATGGCTAGCAATAAAAAGGTGTTCAGCGAATGTGGAGTTACGTATATTTTCTCCATTGTTTCCTAATAGATGTTCTTTATATCTTACTTTCACTGCCCCGCCTGTCTGGCCAATATAATAACTGGGACAATCGTTACAGATTAGTTTATAAACGCCGGAATTAGATAACTTATCTTCAGTGTTTTGGGCAATATGTAGAAGGTGTTTCTCCAAACTGTTATTTGTAGAAAATGAAACATTGCAGTTGAAATTCTTTATTAGAAGACGTCTGATCCTATACGAAATGTTGCCTAAGAATGGAATGGAAATGAATTTAGTGTCTTTATTATTGCAAGAAAATGAAACATATCCTAAAGTAGAACATTTCAGTAGGGTTACCATATATTCAGCACTAAAAAAAGAGGACAGTTCATATAAAAAAGAGGACACCTTATTTTTACCGTAATGTAATTTACAACTTTATTAATGAACCACGTAAAACTACTACAAACTAAAACAGTAACCCTGTGTGGTTATTGGAAAACGAAATGTTATTAACCTTGACAGTTTATTCAGAATCACTACTGTCAATTGTCTTATTCTCGCCTTATTCACTTTTGAACCATCTGTATTTGGAGGACGACCAAATCTTTCTCAAGAGCTTTTTGTTTTTTTTAACAAGTACTGATAAAAGCTCTTTCAATTTAAATATTTGAAATTATACTGTACACATACAATAGCTTTTATATTTTCTATTTTAAATCTACTCCTGTCTTTTGTCCACTGTATGTTCGGAAGAGAAAACACACTTTCAGTGTTGGCATTATAACTAGGTGTAGAAAAAAAGAATTCTACAATTTTCAGCAGTTCAGAATAACTAACAACACTGGATGACGGAAATATGTACACCATACTTCAGCTGCTAGTATGTTCTGTTTCCTTTGATAATCTTTCAAAAAAATGTTCAAATGTTTGTAAAGCTTATGGGACTTAACTACGGGGTCATCAGTCCCTAAACTTACAAACTACTTATGAACTACTTACGAACTAGGACGGCACAAATATCCATGCCCGAGGGGGGATTCGAACCCCCGACCGTAGTGGCCGTGCAGACCGTGACTGAAGCGCCTCAGTCCCCTAGGCAACCGCGGCCGGCAATCTTTCAAAAATATTATAAAATTACAAAACTGAATCAAAGCAAAATGTATCAATAATTCTTACATTCGTTTGATCATTCTCTTGAATGATTTGTATTTCTCCAAGAGCACTGGCTTTATGTATTTGTATTGAAGTTCGTAATTTATTGTGAAGCAAAAGGCTACCTACGATCTGGAATATTCAATACAGCTTTAACCTAAACCACAAAGTATATCAAAAGTAACACCAAAGAACATAATGCAGAAACAGAATACACTGGTTGAATACAGGATAGACAACCGGATTCCATCACAGAGTAGTTCCGTATCGTTTGCAAGAGTTCTGAACTGCAGTGCGAACGAACCCATTGTCGCCAATGACATAAAAATAAATTTTATTTCTCGGAATCCAAAAAAGAGGACATTCTGTTAAATTTTATAAATTGCGGCCGGACACATTTTCTTCCCTCAAAAAAGGACGTGTCCGGGGAAAAGAGGACGTATGGTAACCCTACATTTCAGGGATGCTTTCTTCCTGAGAATGTGACCTATCATGTGGTGATCGTACCCGTTGTTTACAGCGATAGATTTAATCACACTTAGCTCATTTTGTTGATTAGCAGGTGACAAAGGAGTGGTTGTCATACGATAACAACTGGAGAGTACAGCTCACGTGAGAGTGAGTGGTGAGGGGGACACAAGATCTCACCAAGAGCAAAGTGAATCGAAGTTTTTAGAAGAGAAAACACTCCTGAGAGTACGTTTGGCTGTGGCGCAACAGACTCGCAGGCCGCTACACGTGTTGCAGCGCCCACGACCTGCGGCGTAATCCCTGGCCGCACAGCTGCGCCGCTGCTGAATAATGAGTGGCTGTGTTAGCAAGTGCCGGCCAAGTGCTCCTCTGGCCGACACACTCAATTATTTACTCGTTTGACAACAGGCGGCGGTCCGAGCCGCTCCGGGCGTGCGGCGCTGCACGCTCCCGCGCTCTGGCGCCCAACACCCCAACTAATCTGGACTCCGTCTGCCGCCAGATGGCACTGAGTCACACGAGCGCTAATCCGCTGTACCGTAAAACGGGGTGACTTGAGACATTTTTTGTGTTTCCTTAGCTTTTTCTCAGAGCCCATGCAACTTACGTCGGCGATTGTAGTTTCGCAAGTAGCCCTCGCCGCAGCGATAAGCGCCGTTGTTGTAATGATTCCCACCCCACATGCCGACCGCGGTGGCCGAGGAGACTAAGGCGCTCCAGTCACGGTCTGCACGGCCATTACGGTCGGGGGTTCGAATCCCCCCCTCGGGCATGGATATTTGTGCCGTTCTAGTTCGTAAGTGGTTCATAAGTAGTTTGTAAGTTTAGGGACTGATGACCCCGTAGTTAAGTCCCATAGACTATACAAACATTTGAATTTTGAACCATCCCACATCCTGTATCATTTCCGTAACGCTGTCTCCCCTGTATCGTGACAATACGAAACGAGCTGCCCTTCTTTGGACTCTTTCCATGTCCTCCGTCAAACCCACCTGATAAGGATCCCACACTTTTGATAATTTTTAGTGCGCATTTGCTTTGAAATGACAACACTCGAATTATAATAATGAAATCATCAAATACAGAAAGCAAGATGGCGTATATAAAAGAGAGGTTTGGGCAAGATTTTGGGCGAGGGATGTCACCTGACTGATTTCTGAATGTCAAATGTTGAGCACCTCCATAAAACCATCAGACATGTGTACTATGGTGATTATTATTTTATGTATAATGTACTGTTTTAATTTTGATCAGCCATCCATTTTATCCACCAGCACATGATTTTCTATATAACTATCGTCCAGTACACCTACCAGATTTTATGTGGAGTGCTATAATATGCAGTTTAATGTCAATGACACCACATGATGACACCATAGAATGTCGAAACCGGTCGTCCTGAATAAATAAAATAAAAATTGCTATCTTGGCGTCTATCTATATAAATACGATCGTTCCCTAAGATGAGTAAGTTAAGTGATAATGAAAATGTGGGAGAAATAGTAAAATAATAGTTTAAAGAGTTAAAAGTTCAAAATAGAGTATATTTGTTAAAGCTAAACTCAAATAGCAAATAATTTTGGCTGTTTCTTAAAATACGCTCAGAAAGAATATTACGTGTAGGGTGCAAGGATATAATCACAATAGTAGAGTTGTAGTCGTATCGTTCATCAATTTTTAAATTTTTATGTTTGGAAAAATCATAAAACTACAGGCAAATCTAAAGTGGGTCTTATAACACGTCAGTCCGATTTGTTTCCTAAGAAGCGACTGTGGCTGTGGAACATGTCTTGTGTGTTTCCTGTAGCGGTTATATATATTGTGTGTGTGTGTGTGTGTGTGTGTGTGTGTTTTAAAAGTAGTCTCGCAAAGCGCTTAAGGACATATTCGCCCTCCTCAGCCTTGTGCCCCCGCCAGAAAAAAAATTCTCTATCTGCCACTGCTTTGACAGTTTTACTTGTTCATCTTAGCCTCTACCGTTATTAATGAAAATTTTCACTCACTTCTTATTTAGTACTAAAGTCAAGGGGGCAATCACATAGCACAGGCATCTATTATTCTGAACTCACAATGCTGTAGTAATGTAATCGTAATAATTAGTAATATTCCCAAACTACCAGCGTACGTTTAAACACAGGGAATTTCTCGTTTTGAACATCTCTAAAAAATATTTCACACACTGACAGAACTCAACAATAGTGTAGTGCATTTCTTGCTCTAATAATACTCTGCAATTCGAATAAGGCTGTTCAATATAGCAATACATTAGTCTCCGCTGCTTAAAAATCGAATTCAGCCCAAGGTTAATGAAAGAAACTGGTGCCCATGACGTTTCTGTATATATTCCTGATAAGCTCGAGATTCCGTTCACTTGATTTGCGTTGTCTTCTGCAGTCAGAATCGAACAGAAATGTTTTGTTACCACAATAAGAACTGAAAAATTTGTCTCATGACATTACAATGGGAAGAATATGAAGTTCCGTTTATTTTTATTTCAGATTTCTCACACTTCTTAATTACCGTAAACTGTTGGCCTTACAACACACGATGTAAACGAGACTATAGACTTAAGTAATACACGTATGAATTTCACAGCTGCGTGTTCATTTTTCACTGGTATCGTCAGTGGCGGCGCTAGACAAAAACTGGGCGTCGGCGAACTCTTCTTTGCGAGGCCCCTTTCATTTTTTCAGTAAGGAGGAAAACGTTAAATAAAGTGAGCTACATTACACACCAGTAATCATTATACTAAAATTTTACCATTATAATATACAAGTATTAATGAGATGGCAAAAATTACAATAAACACAAATTGAATAGGGAAACTTTTCGGCTTGTTTTTTATCACATACTTAATACTAGCCGTTATTTTGGCTTCAGTTGATAGTACAGTTCTGACAGCGCAAATAGTCTTTCTTGGCTCATTGTGCTTCTCAAGTAAGTCTTAATTTTAACTTCGAGAAGCCTTTCTAGGCCGAAGCTGTACTGACGAACTGTGGGCGTGATTCTGATTGTGATATACAGGTCATGCACTTTTTCGTGGTCCCTTTGTGATCTGCGGAAGTCGGCTTAGTTCGTGTGTCTACGGAATGTTTATGCTCGCTACCAACCTTACCTCGTAACAGTATTTTACATCGGAGACATCGTCAATGTATTGTTGATCTTTTAGAAAAAGGTAGGCTATCCTTGAAAGTGGAATGAAAAATGTCAATTCCGATTGTTATTCAGTTACGACAGTAAAAAGAGAAGGCGTTTTCTTTTAAAACCTGTAAGCTATACGACGTAAGCTGGCGGCACTGGGAGAAGAGGCGGGGCTTGTTCTAACAGTCAATCCGCTATGAGCTGAATGCAAACTTCAGCTCCTATCATTCTCCGCTCAGGAGCCACGTTTCAGTGCGTAATCTATAAACATTTAAATATACTTCTTCCAAATTGTTTTCTAAAATGTACTGAAGAAGTTGTTTTGCGTCTTTGATTGAGTCTAGTGGATTGGATTTTGAAAGCTGGAGTTCTTCGTAAATTTCTAAGGGCTGTATGTCACTATTTTCGCCTTCTCGGAGTACCATAACTAAATCATTACAATCCTTGAGAAGATCCTCCTTGGATAGAGATTTCAAATAATTGATATCATAAATAAAACCAAATCGCTCAGGATATTCTTCGAGCGCTTTGAATCAACATTCACTGTCGACTGTTACACCATCTGTCACTGTGTTAAAAAAATTAACTCTGTACTGCATTTCTGCAGATTGTATTGGTTCATCAATTTGTTCGTAATCGAACATTCGTTTTTTCTGTGGTATTATTTTCCTTTTAAACTCACAAACTCAATTTCGTAACTACTACATTTTTTCAAACTCTCGAGCTTTTACAACGCATGTGTCAAATACTATAATACGGAATTCTCGAATCCAGTAACGAAATGAACGTAAAGAGTCAACACTTACTTTCAGGTTCATTTGAATCGACTGCCATTGTTTGTTTATATTGTTCACACGTATTAAAATATCATACCACGCGTGTATTGCAACAGGTTAACATTTCGTTCAAGACAGCTTCACAGTCAATATGAGTTTCAGAATCAACAGGTCATTACGCTTTAGATGATATCAAATTGAAATAATATAGCTTTTAGTGCTCCGATTCTGCTAACCCGTCTTGTTTCAGACAGAGGTTTCAATGTCAATTTTAATTCCCAACGCTTTCTAGACCTTGCAAAGAGCACAAATTTAATTGGTGAAGCCGAAAAATGTTGTAGCTCCTGTTGTAGATGAGTTAGCTGCATCTATGAGAATTAAATTCCCAGAATGGCATCCACATGGCGCGAAGAATGTCATGAATTAATATTGAGTATTCCTGGTCTAACACCTTTATTAATGCAACCATGTTGGCACCGTCATCAAATCCCTGTCTTCGATAATTATTTTATATATAGGTCATTATTTTCTAGTTTCTTTAAAACTGCAATTGTTAAATACTCTCCCATTGTTTCTGCGACGGCAATAAACCCAGTAAAGTGTTCCTCTATCTCTCCAGCTGAGAAATTCCAAAATCTTAATATTATTGACATTTGTTCCACACGGCTCACATCCCTGGTACAATCGGGCATGAAGGCATAATATTTAGCTTGTTTGACCCTTTTTACAATTTCGTTAACGACAGATTTTGACAATAATGAAATCAATTCATCTTGGATCACGTGCCTCAGATAATGCCGAGAAAGTTGCCTTTCATTAATTCGTAGCAAGTGCTCTTTTAGTGTTATACCATATTTGGATAACTGTTTAAATAGATCTATAAAATAACCACTGTTTCCAGTATCATTCAGGTTAAGGAATTCTCGATGACCTCTAAATGCCAGATTGTGTGAGTCTAAGTAGTTGATAATATCGATCAATCTTTCAACGAAGTTATACCAATACTTGTGATTCCCTAATCTGTCTCTCGTTTTCTTTACCTATCGTTTTCCCATATTTCATTCCTTTATAAAATTCCATCCATTTAATATACACTCCATGTGTCGTTGACATTGTTCATGTCTTTGCGATATCCTCCACAGATCTTTCCAGTCACAACAGCCTTCTTTTACCATCTGTGTCTGCAAATGTGAAAAAAGTCTACATGGAAAGGAATAAATTTTATCTTGAGATGTGGAACAAACCAACCACCTGCGATATTGATCTTCACCATTACTCAATTTTCTAGTAAAATGAAATTTAGTAAAATGTCACATTTGCGTCTTTGGGGTAGCTCTCATCAGATTTCTGGAGGTTTTGTTGGGGAATATTTTGAATTACGTCATGACGCTGAATCTATTACTCTAAGCACCCACTTTCCCGGATCTAATTCTGTAAATAACTGTTTTATGGACAATGTCCTCTAGATTTTCTGAATCACAAATATTTTCACTTCTTAACTCCTAATTCGGCTCAAAATTTTGGGTAACAGCAGTTTCGCCCAATTCTAATGCTGTATCAGGAAGTGTAAGATTCATTCGACCCTAGTTCTATTTCTGCGACTACAGAAACTTGGAGGACAGATTCCATTGAGGCACCTGGAGCAGATTCACCTGAAGTAGGTTCAAAAATGTTCAAATGTTTGTATAGTCTATGCGACTTAAGTACAGGGTCATCAGTCCCTAAACTTACAAACTACTTATGAACTACTTACGAACTAGGACAGCACAAATATCCATGAACGAGGGGGGATTCGAACCCCCGATCGTAGTGGCCGTGCAGACCGTGACTGGAGCGCCTCAGTCCCCTAGGCCGGCTGAAGTAGGTTTCTTCAGAAATTTCATCATGCTCAAACCCATAGCTTGGTTAGATGTAACTGTCGTAGCCATTCTTCTACGTTTTTGATGCACTGGACTCCCATTTCGTAAGACTCTGACCATAACTTGTTGGTTATGAACTGTATGCTGAAACTGAAGAAACTACAAAAAGGAAGGAAAATAAGGAGATGGGACCTGGATAAATTGAAGGAACCTGAGGTTCTTAAGTATTTCAGAGGGAGCTTTAGGCAACAATTGACAGAAACAAGGGAAAATAAAACAGTAGAGGAGGAATGGGTAAAATTGAGAGATGAAATAGTGAAAGTAGCAGAGGACAAAATAGGTAGGAAGGCAAGACCTACAAAAAATCCTTGGATATCACAGGAGATACTAAATTTAATCGATGAAAGGAGAAAACATAACAATGCAGTAAATGAAACAGGCAAAATGGAGTACAGGCGACTAAGAAATGAGATTGACAGGAAGTGCAAAATGGCTAAGCAGGAGTGGCTAGAAGGCAAATGCAAGGATGTAGAAGAATGTATAAATTGGGGAAAAATAGATACAGCCTACAGGAAAATAAAAGAAACATTTGGAGATAAGAAAAACAGCTCTATGAATATCAAGGACACAGATGGAAAACCAGTTCTCAGCAAAGAAGGGAAAGCTGAAAGTTGGAAAGAGTATATAGAGGGGCTCTACAAAGGAAATGAACTTCGAGACAACATTGTAGGAAGGGAAGAGAATGTAGATGAAGATGAAATAGGAGATACTTTACTGAGAGAAGAATTTGACAGAGCCCTGGAAGACCTAAGTCGAAACAAGGCCCCTGGACTAGATGATATTCCCTCAGAGCTACTGAAGTCTCTGGGAGAACCAGCCATGACAAACCTGTTTCACTTGGTGTGTAAGATGTATGAGACAGGCGAAGTACCCTCAGACTTTAAGAAAAATGTTATAATCCCCATTCCAAAGAAAGCAGGTTCAGACAGGTGTGAAAACTACAGAACCATCAGTTTAATAATTCATGGTTGCAAAATGTTATCACGAATTATATACAGAAGGATGGAAAAACTGGTAGAAGCCGACCTTGGGGAAGCTCAGTTTGGGTTCAGGAGAAATGTAGGAACTAGGGAGGCAATACTTACTTTACGGCTTATCCTAGAAGATAAATTAAGAAAAGGCAAACCTACATTTCTAGCTTTTGTAGATTTGGAGAAGGCTTTTGACAATGTTGATTGGAATAAACTCTTTAAAGTTCTGAAGCAAGCAGGAGTAAAATATAGGGAGCGTAAGGTTATTTATAACTTCTACAAAAACCAGACAGCGGTTATCAGAGTTGAAGGGCATGAAAGGGATGCAGTGGTTGGGAAGGGAGTGAGACAGGGTTGTAGCCTTTCTCCAATGTTATTCAATTTGTACATTGAACAAGCTAGAAAGGAAAGCAAGGAGAAATTTGGTGAAGGAATAAAAGTTTATGGGGAAGAATTAAAAACATTGCGTTTTTCCGACGACATAGTAATGCTGTCAGATACAGCAAAGGACCTGGAAGAGCAATTGAACGGAATGGACAGTGTGCTGAAAGGTGCATATAAGATGAACATTAACAAGAGCAAAACTAGGGTAATGGAGTGCAGTGTAAGAAAATCAGGTGATGCTGAAAGAATTAGATTGGGAAAAGAAGCAATAAAGGAGGTAGATGAGTTTTGTTACTTGGGCAGTAAAATAACAAATGATCGCAGTACAGAGGATATAAAATGCAGAATGGCAATGGGTAGAAAAGCGTTTTTGAAAAAGAGAAATTTGTTAACATCGAATATTGATTTAAGCCTAAGGAAGTCCTTTCTGAGGGCATTTGTATGGAGTGTTGCCTTGTATGGGAGTGAGACATGGACGATAAACAGTGTGGACAGGAAGATGATTGAGGCTTTTGACATATGGTGCTACAGTAGAATGCTGAAGATTAGGTGGGTGGATCGCGTAACTAATGAGGAGGTACTGAACAGAATTGGGGAGAAAAGAAATTTCTGGCATACCTTGACTAAAAGAAGGGATAGATTGGTGGGACACATTCTTAGACATCAAGGAATTGTGAATTTATCATTAGAGGGAAGTGTGTGGGGTAAAAATCGCAGAGGAAGACCAAGAGATGGATACAGTAAGCAGATTCAGACAGACGTAGGTTGCCGTTCTTATGTGAAGAGGCTTGCTCAGGATAGGGTATTGTGGAGAGCTGCATCAAACCAGTCTCCGGACTGAAGACCACAACAACAACAACATTGATAAGTGCAGTTCCATCAAATGGGGTGATTCCGGACTGTTTTGAGGTTGATTTTACCATAACTTCCACAGGTTGTATAGATTTCATTCTATGTCAGCGAAGTGGGGGGTGTATGTAGAACGAATAAAAATCCTAAAAATAGAGAAGTCGATGTGCACCGCTATTTGCCTGAGACACACAAAAAAAGTGGCTAATGACTTGGATGACAAATGCAGTTAGTACGCTTTTCCGCTTGTTGTTACAATAGAAAGTTTCCAATTCAAGATGTTGCGTGAAATTTCAACCTCGAGACTGTTAATCGGATATATATCAAGGTTTAAATAAGACTAAAAAAAACGTCGAAGAATGCGAAAATACAGTTTCTCACATAAAATAATTAGTGTACGAAAGTGAAAGTGAGCGGCAAATTGTTGCTATGCATCGCGAAAGAGCGAATTTACCATACTGTCCTAAATTACCTCATTTGACGGTGCTTAAAAGTACTCAGTGTTATAGTACAGAAAGAATTGTACGCGGTATCGTCATACATGGCAACATAGTTTTTATATTTGGCCATGTATGAAGCCAGAACATCAAGTAATAAAACATAAGAATTACTTAAGAAATCTACACATACTATAAAATTATTACAAGCATACCAGTAGGTCTATCCGAAAATGAGTTACACCAGTCTGTTCCTTGTTTTCTTCTGCTTCACGATATATTGAGCAACTGCGTGTAAACTAATCGGAAATTTGCTAAACGACTTAAGTCCCTAAAGTTACATTTTCAGAAACAACAAGTTTCATAAACAGATACATGGAACAGTGTAGAATAACTACCAATTCTACATCAAGAATTTAATCCAATATTTTTTGAAGCCTTTGCTATCTACACAGACGTACTATAAGTGCAATATAAAAATACGTACATAAGTGCAACGAAGAGCTTTCCAAAGATTTATTAACTTTCAGCTCTAGTATTACATTCTACAATTACTTTCTCAAAATTTACACATAGAGACATCTACATTTAACGATTTTTACCAACTGTAGACATCATGATCACCAATATTTTCTGCTGGGCACACCCACTACACATGAATCTTTGTCTAGTACCGGTAATAGTCAGCGCCTATGCTCGCTATATAGCAGTTTCGTCATAAGACATAAATAATAAAACCGAACAACTGGGAAAAAGTAACGAGGGAAGTCAGTTTGGACTATATTGTCATACAACTATATACCTTGTTAATACACCAAATGAAGATAGTGGCTGATGTGGCGCTGGCCGCGGTGGCCGAGGTGACTGAGGCGCTCCAGTCACGGTCAGCACTGCCACTACGGTCGGGGGCTCGAATCCCCCCTCGGGCATGGATATTTGTCTTAGCTAGTTCATACATAGTTTGTAAGCTTAGGGACTGATGACCCCGTAGTTGAGTCCCATAAGTTGTACAAACCTTTGAACATTTTTCTGATGTGGCATTTACCGCTGGGAGGCCTCAGTTTGTTATCTACGCCGCCCCAAGCCTCAAACAGGCAGCCCACCAGTGGTTCAACTATCATGTAATTTTAATCAGACCGTACCACTTATATAAAATTTACGGCAGTAAAATGAATTATGATTTACAGACAAATAAATATGCTAAGAAATGTATCTGAATACTAACTTACCTTACAAACATGAAATCAGTCCCAACAGTGTGATAAATGTATCGAAATAAACGTAACAACTTACAATAAACAACCAATTTTTCATTCAGTAACGACAAGAAACGTAGACGGAACTGTTCTACGTGCGAGTATCTTGATACTGCGTTTTATGCATTTCGTCACTGTCGTTTAGTACGCATGTAATTCACGGCAGGTGTTCGCTTAACTGATCGGTAACAATCGTCAGCACTCGTGCTGGAGTGACGATGCTCGTTGTCAAATGCACAGCGTGTGTTAACAGCCTGTCGTCACTGCATTGTTGTCTACCTTGTTTTATTTGTAACTGAGCTGGGCTGTCGATATTGTGTTTTGTTGGAATATTTTAATTGTTTAAACGTTCGTCCTTGGGTTAAGCAAGATGTAGGTCATCGCTACACAATCTAGCAGTTGAAAAGCGCCGTTAAACATAAAAAATAAAATAAATTTAACAATATTTCGCGAGGCCCCCACAGGCGCGAGGCCGTCGGCGGTCGCCGACGTCGCCGACGCCTAGCGCCGCCACTGGGTATCGTAAGCTTTTACTCCCTGCCACCAGGAAGCGTTACGAGCTGCAAAAAATGTTCAAATGAAAGACGGCAGTCTGCCGTCCTCCCTGGGTTTTTGCTAAACGAGAACCCCTTTCATTCGGAGGCATGAAGAATAGCATTTCATTTCATGTTTTTAAATGTTAGTTTCTGTAATACTGTGTTAATATTGCTGGGATTGTATTATGCTAATAATTTATCATTGTGTCTATGAATGTGGCAATATGAACGGTTTCCCCGTGACGCCACTGTCCCAGTGAGAATGTGTACTTGCTTTATTCAGTATGTACAGCATCTTCTAGCATGGGAGTCTGAGTGTATGTATGAGAATTTTCGTCGTCGGCTGCTGGCTGCGCACTTTGCATCTCTGGCTTCGTGTCGGTCGGTAGTCGTTACCAACTTCTGCTTTTGATGCTACCAAAGATGTTCCTCCACCTTTTGGTTACAAGTTAGGTTGGCAATGCACGGTAGCGAGCCTCGGTAGGACGCTCGAGTTTAAGCTCTCCCCACCACCTCGTATTTCTTCGGTTTTTACGGATTTCCGGTGGGCGGCGGGGGTTTCGTCGGCCGATTCTTCTCTCTGTGGCTGCGCTTCGAGCTGGTAAGACGTTCTGATTTTCTTTCCTCCCTAAAATATGGTAGCGGTTCTTTGTCTGGTGTACAAGTTAGGTTTCAGAGCTGAGGTTCATTTTTCGGAATCAGTTTCTCCGATCATGTACAGAAGTGTATTCAATTTCATTTCGGTGATTTTGCTTAGGTAAATGTGGTGAATATGTAACTATTTCGGTTTGATAACGGCTGGGAATCGGTACCTTTTGTGAAACTGGCTGGTAGTGTACGAACTCGGTTTAATTTCTTGCCAGCGTTTTGGGATGCAACTAACGTGCAGGAATATTATTATTCTGTGTAGTGCAAGTCAAATATTCTTTTCCATTTTTCCTTCCACGAGTGAACTGTACTCCACGTGGTGTGTTTTTAGAATAAAGCCTTCAGCTACCCCTGTGTCTGTTTCTACGCCCTTCAGGCAAGAAATTATGCATATATCTTTCTGATTTCCCGTAGTACATCGCGATCTCCTCTTCGTCTATTTTAAATTGCTCTTTCGTTTCCAAACTTGTACTTTGCATTCGGACTCCGTCAGTAAATTCTCTTTCTAGCCTTCTACGACGCCCTTTATTAGCTTGCTTATGAAATACTACGTATTTCTAGGCGTTGCATGCCGTATTTCTTAGTTCATTTACTCCGACTTTGAATTTATTCCATTTTTCTGATTTTTGGAGATCGGACTTCGTCCATCCATGTAAACCCTTCCAATCGTGTCTAACTGTATTTCTTTAGCTTCCTTATGATATCCTACGCATTTCTAAGGGTTGCATGCCGTAGCTATTTTTCTTTATTTTCCGAAAATTGATTTTTTTTTTATTTTTCCTGTTTTTGGAACCACGTGGCTCCGAACTCTGACTTCTAGCTTGTCACTTGAGTTCTCCCCACTGCTCACACACCGGTGCCCTACTATTGTGTATTCCTGCTTTGTAAGCATTTTGTTGAAATGAATGCAATCTTTAAGCACTTCGCCTTCAATGGGGTGCGAATATGTAATGTAGCAGACATGTGCCGTGTGTCTCAGTAATTCTGCATGCTCATGGTTTGATTTAAATATAAATTAATCTCACTATTATCGCGTACCATCTCAAGCAAAGAAAAACATACCAGAGCCACATACGAAGTTAATTTTCCTTGTGTTGTGTGGTACATCCTGGTTCGCTGAATTTCGCCTATGATAGCAGCACCTGCTTCTGTTTCATATCATCATCATCAGCCATTTCAATCATTTAATGATGTGGCCTCTTTGAGTCGTGGATTTAGCTATGCTTTCAGCAGTCTTCTCCAAGTGGAACGGTCATGAGCAGTTCTCTGCCAGGTGCTACCAGCGATCTTCCTTATATCTTTGTCCCATCTGTCCGGTGGTCTTCCTCTAGGCCTCAGGTGCTCTCTTGGACTCCACTCCAGTACTATCTTCGTCTATCTGTTGTCTTCTCTTATCGCGATGTGGCCAGCCCACTGCCATTTCAAGGAGTCTACAGTCTCTAAGATGTCCTTAACCTTGGTCACAGATTGAATGTCATCTGCCCTTTTCCTATCCTTTCTTGTATAGCCCAGCATTGCTCTTTGCTGTTTCATATAAGCATGCTAAATTGGGCGACTGTCGCTTTGCTTCATGTGTGTGAGTGGCTGAATGCTTGTTGTTTGTAATTCCCACCTCTGTTCTGTTCAGATTACTTTAAGTCAACCTTCAATGGTATGCATTTTTATTGTTTAACGAAATTGGTTCCCCCTTTTGCTAATGTTTGAAGTGAATAAATAATTGATTGTCAGTGAGTTTGATCCTTCTTATGAATACCCTCCCTTTTTTTATTTAATGTTGTTTTTCACCAGCGCTGAGAACAAATTCAGATGTGTATTATCATATTTTTAATTCTGTTCGCCATAAATGTTCTCACGGTCACTTTCATGAAATGGTTTAGTTCGGGGTAGCTTGTATATTAATGATTGTGTGCAATTCTCGTGATCCACAATATGTGTTGGCCACCATCTCTCTGTCTTCCTTCTGCTAAAGTAAATTTTAAGTCAGTTCTAAATTCTAAGGCCAGGAAGTAGTAGTTCACGCAAATCCTCTAAATGGTTTTTTACGGGCAGAATTATATGTTTAAAGTAAGCTTGTAACTGGCTCCTTTTAGTCAGGATTAATTATAAAATTAACAGTAGTCTTACAATGTTTGTAATTCTATGGAACAACACTGCAATCCTCATCAGTCCCTAGTCTACAAACTACTTAAACTAAGTTGAACTAACTAAGGACAACACACACATCCATGCCCAAGGGAGGATATGAACCTCCAATGTGGGAGGTCGCGCGATCCGTAACAAGGCACTCCACACCGTTCTACGAGATGCAAATTCGAAGTTTACTGAGCGTTTACACCCAAACGACCCCTAGTTTTGCAATCACCTGACACAAGTAACTCCAAGAACATTTTAGATATTTGCCTAATGCCAACAAGTAATATCTCTGGGAAAGATTTTTTTTTGTTTGTTATATAAGCGCATGTGAAAATTCCACAAAGTTTTTGCTGTTTTCTTTATAAGGTATTTGGTAATATATGTCTGTGGTCTGTCTGTGTGCACAATATATATATATATATATATATATATATATATATATATATATATATATATATATATATATATATATATATGTAGAAGAATACTATGTAATATTCATATTGACAATGAGGTTTAGTCCTGTGAGAAATCAGGTAATCGTAAATTGAAACGCTAAATGACTTGGGACATTGGGGTAACTTGGGAGATTTTGACAGTGTTCTGTATTTTATTTTATTATGTGGGAAGCAGTGGGGGCCAGAACTGTGTTTTGCTGCTTATTATTATTTATGTGATGGTGTGCTGATGACCTCAAGATGAAGGGAACAACTTGTTATCAATTTAAGCACTACTTTTACTTGTTTGAACAGTGTCACAATATTAACAAAGAAGTGATAGTGAAATAGGAAGACCTGCTGGTTATTATGGATTAATTGTGGAAATATGGTTAATGTTTAAATGGGATCCCCACTTCTATCTTTAATAATAACCACATAAAGATAAAAATTTAGGCCCATATTTTGGACAGAAAATAGCGATTTTCAAAATGATGGCAAACGTGGGGTGACTTGGGACATGTTGTTGATTGTCAGAAACCTCTCATTAGACTTAACTAAAGAGATGTATATACACAAAAACACATTGAAAAGAAATTGTTGGTGTGTCTTATACGTTTTATTCTTAGGTGAAGAATTTCTGAAAACATTCATAGGGAAAATACGGGCCATAAAAGATTCCAAAGTGAGGACTTCATTTATGAGACAGTCTCAGAAGCAATCAGACATTTATGTATTTCCAAATGAAGAAGACAATCAAGAAGTTTCTATTTCTCAAGTTATGTGCTAACTTGTTCCCCTCTTTGTTCGTTGTGGTCGTTACAAGTTCCCATATGAAACTGCAGAGTAATGTGAAAAAAACTACATACTGTAATTAAAAACAACATGAAACAATTAAATTTTGTACTTTTACATGTGAAACACTATTTAAGACAATAAATATCATAGAAAATTCTTTTGATACTTTTCAACTTTTCACATTTGTTTTAAATGTAATATATTGTAATTTTGATTATTTCACTTTAAAACACACTTAAATTGGTTACAGATATTTGAAATGAAAAAAGGAAAACGTTTTCAGTGTCACGTCACCTCTTTGGTGAGGTGAATGCAGTTTTATGAAAAAAAATTGAATAAAAAATTAATTACCAAATTTAAGATTATATTTGGTACATAAGTGTAATCTAATGACCCAGACCTAAATTATGATATATATATATATATATATATATATATATATATATATATATATATATATATATACACACATATTGTTTTCGTAAGTTGCATGGGCTCTGAGAAAACACAAAAAGGGTCTCAAGTCACCCCGTTTTACGGTACAGCAGATTAGCGCTTGTGTGACTCAGTGCTATCTGGTGGAAGACTGGATCCAGATTAGTTGGGCTGTTGGGCGCCAGGGCGTGGGACCATGCAGCGCCACACGCCTGGAGCAGCTCGTACCACCGCCTATTGTCAAACGAGTAAATAATTGAGTGTGTTGGCCAGAGGAGCACTTGGCCGGCACTTGCTAACAAAGCCACTCATTATTCAGCAGCGGCGCAGCTGCGCGGCCAGGGATTCCGCGGCAGTTCATGGGTGTTGCAACACGTGTAGCAGCCTGCGTGTCTGCTGCGCCACAGCCAAACATACTCTCAGGAGTGTTTTCTCTTCTAAAAACTTTGATTCACTTTGCTCTTGGTGAGATCTTGTGTCCCCCTCTCCACTCACTCTCACGTGAGCTTTATCCTCTAATTGTTAAGCAAAAAGATTTATTTTCTGTTTATTAGATTTATTTTTCTAACTATGTTTAACGTGCGATGTAAGTAGTTTAATAGTCTGATTGAATGAATGAACAGTGCTTGTTGGTCGCACGTAAACGACATCTTTAGCGGCCGGAAAAATGTAATAAGTGACGAGTGTGGATCAATTAAACAGAAAACGAGTTAAAACGTGCCACAGATATAAAAAGAGACAAACTAGCCGGCATAGTGCTAGCGAAAAGAAAGCACAAATATCAGTGGCGGCTGGTGCTTCTGATGACTGGGGATTCACTTCTTTCAATGCCGGATCTTGCTAGTAGCGCCATCCCCGCCCTCCCTCCCCCACCCCAACCCTTTAGATATATTTTCGTTACAATATCTGTGGAATGTCTTACCTCAGCTTGTTTGCACTTGCTTCAATTTGAGCTGAGGTATCAGCCTACCAAGCTTCGTTATCTCACACTTCTCTTCTAAGCATAAAGCTGAGTAGTTTATTTCTAAAAGATACTGAACGTTGTTAATTTCTCTTTGATAATAAACACCAAGGACATATCAATGTGCATATGAACACTAGAATACAGTAAGTAACATTATAATGTTAAGTGACTGTAACAAAATGAATCTGTTACAGTGAAGATACAAGCTACCTACAGATCATGTGACGCTGTAAGCAGCACCCCCTCCTAACCTTACGCATGTGCATAGACTGCTCTCCTCCACATCTTTCCAAACAGTTAAATATTTGTTACAACGTAGAGTATAAATGCCATTTGACCTCTAAATCACGACAAATTTTCGAAAACGTCCAAACTATAAGTAGCAAGGAACAATAAAAATGTCATTGTTTGTCTGTTACCAATTTTTTCTTACTAGTATAAGAATTCAATATTAAACTCCATGGATAACATCGCTATAAAAATGCTCCAGAACGTCAAAGAGGAACATTATTTGCTTTAAAATCTCTGACAAAATGTCGGCAACATAATTCATTAACTGTTCCTTTTATAACATAAGAAATAGAAATATTTAGTTGAAGAAAACAGGCCAAAAAAGGTACAAGTTTCTCAAAGTCATTTATAATGAAGAAAATCTAAAAACTTATTTAATAGCATGATATTAAATCTCTTCATGAAGAGAACAGAACGAAATCCGATGCTCTTGGTTCATCCCCTTAGCAACTCTATCCAATTTTCTAGAAGGCCTTTGTTATGTATATATTTGTGACACCTAGGAGGGAAAAACCTCCAGATAAGCGTAGTGTACCAATGGGTAGCATTTTGTGGGATGACTTGAACATCAAAGAAGATTTCCTACAGAAAGACGTACCCGACAATGACAAGCCTGGAATTAAACAGACATGGTAATGGTAAACATTTGTAGATACGAAATTTGGGCGCTTTTACACACAGGAGCGCTGATTAGTGCTACATTAGAATCCTTTTATGAATGTATAAAAGTAAAACATGATATAGTGACAATGTCGGTGACCAGAATGAGAGTAGTGGGGGCAACTGGAAAGAGTAGAGCGTCTATTAAAAATCTAATTTTGGTTGATTTCTATATAAAGGGACAAAATTTTAGTCATGATTTTTTAGTAGTGGCAGATCTAAGTAATGAGATGATTCTCGGAATTGACTGGGTTTATAAGCAAAAGCTAGTGAAAAGAATTTGTCAGTGTTTCTAATGATGAAGGTACATTTCACATAGATTTTGAGGAAGTGGGGGAAATTGAACGAGACTGTTCCTGTCTTGTGTTAGAGGTGGAGACAGAAAACGGTGGATTATCTAATATATTGGAGGAATACCAGGTAAGGAACATCAACACTAATAATCAAAATATGGAAGAATTTAAGAAAATTATACAAATTATTGAAGTATTAAATGAAAAACAAAAATGGGAATTAATTGTGATACTGAAAGAAAATGAATAAGTGTTTTCGACAAACAGGGGAGAGTAAAGAACGTATAGAAGTAGAGCCTTATGAATCTTTTCGAGTATGTCCATATTCCGTACCTTTAGCAGAAAGACCAGCAGTGGAGAGTGAAATAAGCAGAATGCTTGAATAGGGATTCAGTGAGCGCAGCAATCTATCTTCTATCTATATACTAATAATAAATCTGTAAATGTAGGCCTGACGCTGTTCCCTTCAATCTTCAAAACTACTGGACGAATCTTCATGCGGTTTTCGCAGGAAACATGAGAAAAGTTTGGGTCAACATATAGGCATAATTTTATCAAAATCGGATGATGAAAACAAAAGATATCGTAATTTTTAGTGTTTTCAGTTACCGTTGTGTCTGTTTTTTCAACTATTAAAAACCTCTTATCTCCAAAACTACTTCACGAGTTTGCATGGGGTTTTTACAGGTAACTTGGGCGTAACTGGACAATATATACACTTTCATAAAAGTTGGATCACGGAAAGAAAGAATATCGTAATTTTATCTGTCTCTTTGAACACGAATATCTCCAAAACTACTCGACGAATTTTCATGGGGTTTTCACACATAACTTAAGAACATCGTGCGGTTACATAAAAGCTTCAAAAATTAAAATCAGATCACAGAAAATAAAGATATCACAAATCATTTGCTTAAAAGCCATTGTGTATGTCTATTTGCTGAGGGTAATCTCCAAAAGTACTACACGAACTTTCATGGGTTTCCACAGGTAAATTGAGAATAGTTTGGAGAGTAACATAGGCTTAGTTTCATCAAACTCGGATCAGAGGAAGGAAAGATATCGAAATTTGAAGTTTTTGTGTATACTACGCTTATAAGTATGGTGTAGTACAGTAAATCTCCAAGAATACTATACGAACTTTCATGGGGTTTCATAGGTCAACTAAGAGTACTTTGGGGCAACATATAAGCTTTATTTCATTAAAATCGGATCAAGGGAAGAAAAGATATCGTAATTTGTAGCTTCTGGTGTATGCTATGCTTGAATTGCAGCATAGTATAGCAAAGATCCGATAGAGGCGCTTTTACTGAGATAACTATATGGCGCTGCTGCGTTGTTTATTCTCCTAACTGAAGTATAATACAATCACTACATTTACATGCAACACATCTTCCGGAAGACGAAAACCGTTTTTCGTAAAGCGTTTTCCACTGTCGTATTTACATGTCACAGTCTGAATCGGATTTCCTATCCCACTTAATATGGCGGCTGAAAAATAGTTGACTCAGTTCCTGATTTAGTCAGCACAATCGGTATTTTTCTTTACTTAAATACACAGATTCATTCTCACTCTAATATTTATACTTTTATTTCACGGTAGAAAATGTTACTCTGTCTGTATGTGGCGAATATTCTTAACAAGAAACACAATATGACAAGCCAAGAACGCTTCAAAATCGGTTGCTTATACATGGGCACGAAAATCGATTGTGGAACTGGAAAACCGCTTTACAGAAGTGGATTTCGAGAATCGATTTTTGAATGTTTACAAGACCAACCAAAAGCGGATTTGGGAAATCGGTTTAGGAAATCCATGTAAACGGACTGACTGATACAAGGGCTATGATTTTCCTTACGGCAGCGGTGTAGTGTATTAATGTTAGTAAAGGCCGTTGAATTCTTTTTGAAAATTCAGTCATGTACAATGAGGGGAATAATTCATAGTGTTGATAATGAAATAAATAATTTTGTTCTGATCAGTAAATTAATGATCCCCCTAAAGCGAATATTTCGTGGCCAACGTTAACATACTAAACCGCTGCCACTGCAAGTAAAATTTAACTCAGGTACAACCAAAAAGAAATACTAGCTGTATCCTGTATGCCTTGCAATTCCGTGAAAGGAAAAAAAAGTGATTATTTTCACGGGCAACATTTGAATTTAAAACATAACGACATTCCTTTGTGTCTATCGATGCTCTAATTTACATAAGAATTCTTTGCATGGAAAAATGGAATTTATGTAGTTCCCTTTCTGATTTCGCTGTATCCTCATTACATTTTGAGTGCGTTCTGTTTAGGAATGCATCGAAAACGCCACAGCGAGGCAAAGTTAGTTACATAATACACAAAATAACTGATTATGGCGTGCTGCGGTTTTTTTTTTCATTCTCATAAGCACTACAAACAGGAGTACTATTTTACTTACGGCAGCGGCGTTGTGCGCTGATGTTGGCAACGGACGTCTAATGCTTTTTCAAAAATCAGTCATTTAGAATAGGGGGAATAATTCTTTAAGTTCACGATTAAATAAATAATTTATGCTGTTCTGGTCAGTAAATTAATCATCCTCCTAATGCAAATAGTTCGTTTCCAATGATAGCAAACTAAACCGCTGCCACTGCAAGTAAAGTTTAGCCCAGTTAGGACAAACAAACAAATTTTTCTTCCTAGCTGTAACCCATATGCTCTGCAATGTCATGGAAAGAAAGGAAGTACATCTTTCGACAGGTATAACCGCTAAATTATACATAGAGTAGAAATATCTATGGAGTGAGCTTCTCAATATTAAGCTAGAATTACCAAGTGATACTGAGACAAATCTACTCTTTCCACACATTTATTTGCTGTTACGATTGATTTGTACCGCATTGGCTGCAAAGAAGCTCCACCTCTTTTTCGCAGAGCAAACACGTAACATGAAATAATATCTAAATAAATATGTCACAGAAACAACAAGAAAATTGAGGAAGTTTCGCTAAAATGGCCATCTACACATAGTCATCCGTCTTTCGCGTCTATTGATACTCTAATTTACATAAGAATTCCCTGCAAGAAAAATCGAATTTATGTAGTCCCCTTTTTGATGTCGGTGTATCCTCATTACATTTTGAGTGCTTTCTCTTTAGGAATACCTCAAAAACGCCATAGTACATGAAAGAACAATGTGAGGCGATGTTAATTACATAGTACACCAAATAACTAATTATGGCATTGCTGCATTTTACTTTTTCATTCTCATAACTATTGTGTAATACACTACAAGAACGGGTACAATTTTTCTTACAACGGCGGTGTTGTGTGCTGATATTGGCAAGAGCCGTTGAATGCTTTTTTAAAACTCAGTCACGTAGAATGAGTGGAATAATTATTTACGTTCTTGATGAAATAAATAATTTATGCTGTCCTGGTCAGTAAATTAATCATCCTCCTAAAGCGAATAATTAGTTACCAACGATATCAAACTAAATCGCTGCCACTGCAAGTAAAATTTAACCCAGGTACGGCAGATTTTTTTTTCTTCCTAACTGTATCCCATATGCTTTGCAATGTCATGCAAAGAAAAGGAGTGCATCTTTCGACGGGTATAACCATGCATAAATTGTGCATATCTATGGAATGAGCATTGCGTTCTGTGCATCTTCTCATCATTAAGTTGGAATTACCAAGTGATATTGAAACAAATCAACTCTTTCCACACATTTATTTGCTCTTACGATTGGTTCGTACTGCATTGGCTGCAAAGAATCTCCACCTCCTTTTCGCAGAGCATCCACATAACATGAAATAATATCTAAATAAATGTGTCACAGAAGCAACAAGAGGAAGAGTTGCTAAGAGAGCCATTTACACATAGTCATCCGTCTTAACCGAACAAAAAAGGACCAAGATAGAGTCAGCGATTAATATATTTTTCTCATTGTTATGTGATATTTCCAACTTAATGTTCAGGACACGAAAACTGTTCTGCGCATTTTAATGCTCACTCCAGTGATATTTCTGCTCTGTGCCTGCCACTAGAAATAATATACACACACGAGCAACAAACTCATCAGAAACCTCCCTGCTTTCATAATTTTTCCATACAATATTGAGATTAAAATTTGTAGTTAGTTACATTTGATGCGGACTACATTAAGATAAAGTCGCCTTTTGCAGAGACAATTGTACTTAGAGCTATAATCCGACTTCCGAATATATAGTTCTGTTACACAAGATCTATTTCAGCTTAAGTGCTTTACGAAGTAATCAGTGCAGGACATGGAGACATGTTAGCTGAAAGAGTGGCCGACTAGAGTCGGCTGTGCTACAGGTAAGCTACAGCGCTCTGGGTGGCAGCAGTGAGCAACATTGGGCGCCATATTTGAGAACGTTTGAAGCAACAGAGTGAGCAGGCGCTTCTGTTTGTAATCTAAACTAACGTGTAAGCGCTATTATTAGTGGTAACACATGCCAAGTGTATGTTCGGCTTACAGCTGCAGCAACTACAGTCATAAAATGGTAGGAATATCATTCATAAAGAAAGAAATATGTAATTATATAGGTCGTTGTGTATCAGCGTTTATTTGTCTATAAACATTCATTATACTTAACTTTCGCATTTCAAAATTATGTTTACTTCAGGACCATCAAAAAGCTAGGCATAGGACGGATGTATTTGGTGTTTTTTAATGTAATGACAGTTCTTTATATAGTGTACAAAAGCGTATTAATCATTGGGTAAATAGCCTAGGTATATGAACTGTAATTAAACTATTCTTTATACAGATTTCTTTTGAAAAACACGGAGTAGCTAACCCAATGGGTAACCCATATGAGGCATGATAAGAAGAGTGTACAAAGTATTGTTCCATATGATCTTGTCATTTTGAAGAAAAGTTATGGATGCAACCACCGATCGAAAGTGGCTACTGGCAAATTCCATTCAACAATTTTTTTCTTTTCCTGAGCACCTACAGAAACCAAAAGCTGTAAGGAGAGTACCAAGAAAACGTCAAATTGTGGGGAGCTTGATAATTACGTAATGTACTTCAAAGCATGAAATATCATTAATTGAACCACAGGCAGAATAAAGGAAATTAAAGATTTTAAAGAAATTCGCCTGTGTTTATAGGGAAGATATGTGGGCACAAACGATTATTGACATTATAGTAACATCAAATAATGCAGCAGTTCGACAATTGTAAACATTACACTTAGGATGCAGTAGTAAGCGAGAAATGCTATCCGTAGTGGGAATTACTTTCCGAAATGGGCCGTCTAGAAATTAAGGCAAAATCGACACTGGCAATAATTAGTATGAAACCTATGATTCAGTTGTTAGCAGACGCTCAGTACCACCTGGCGTGACACTGACGTCCTGCCAGCCACGGTGGCCGAGGTGACTGCGGCGTTTCAGTCATGGTCTGCACGGCCACTACGGTCGGGGGTTCGAATCCCCCCTTGGGCATGGATATTTGTGCCGTCCTTAGTTGTAGTTACTTCATAAGTAGTTTGTAAGTTTAGGGACTGATGACCCCGCAGTTAAGGCCCATAAGCTCTACAAACATTTGAACATTTTGAACTGACGTTCTCAAAGATGGCGGCAGCCTCTCCAATTGGCTTCAACAATGGTGGCGCTGTGGCCAGTCTATGTTGTTTATAAAGGTCTTTGGGAAATACTATATTTAATGGAAAGTTCTATACAGACGATCAGCTTACGCCATTCCTTCAACGATTACCCAGACTTACTTTGTCCCACATTGACACCACCATGACGTCTTCTTTAAACAGGCATGAACTGCACTGTTGATTGAATTATCAGACTTTCAGTATTCGTCGAGATTTACATAATAGAGAGTACAGCATACAGAATAACTACATTGTCCTCAGTGCAACACTGCAATATACTAATACTTCAGCGTACGCTTACTGTGAGAGATAAACAGTTAGTACTACACCATAGAACCAATACATGACGCTGTTATTATTATTATTATTATTATATTTCTCATCTCAACAATTGAAGTGTTTTCAGAATTTTACGCCAAACACACAATTAAACACCGCTGTCTCAACTTTACGAACACAAACTAACATTGAATTCACATTGTTCCAGAGTAAGGGCTTAAATTAATTTCACTTTTTATATGAAAAACTTTATGAACATTCATCGTTTTTCCCAAGTACTTCTACTTAAATTTGACATCTTGGCTAGGGGAACTAAGTTCATTGACAGAGCGATCCACCATAGATTCTGTTTTTGCTTACCTATATCCGGAACCCTAAAAAAACCATGATACACATAGGTCCCTCTTTAACAACCGTTGCGAAGCACGAGCATATAAGCTAGTAGTGAATATAATAATCCATTGGTGATAGTGAATAAAAGAGAGTAAGGGTGGTAATTGATGCAAGAACTTTAAATAAAATAGTGATGAAACGCTTTAAAAATTCCATAATGTCAAGTCCTTAAGTAGCCTCTATCTAACGGCTGGCTATTAGCAGATAGCCCTAAACCAGGAGTCCAGATAATATCCTGTCTTCCTCTTTGCAGGCAAATGTTATCAGTATAAGGTTGTTCCTTTTGGGTTGAGTACCTCAGTGTCGGTTTTTATTAGAGCACTGGATTGGGTTCTGGGCAGAACGTTGAGTAATAGATTGACCATTTATATGGATGACCTTCTTATTGCTACTTAACAATGGTATGAACATATAGAATTATTAGGACTGGTATTAATGGCATTAATCAACGGTGGCATGACTCTAAAGTTAAAGAAATGTAAATTTATTAGGAAATATATAAAATTTTTGGGACACATAATAAAAACAAAGGGAATCGAAAAATTAAAATCCATTGAAAATTGTCCATCACCTAAGAATATAAAACAGTTAAAAGCTTATTTACGCCTATACGAATTTTATCGTAAGTTCACACAAGGGCAAGCATTCAACAGTGAAGCCCTAACAAATTTACTTAGGAAAGACGGTGCTTATATTTGGCAGAAGAGTGTCAACAGGATTTTGGATAGATCAAACAGGAATTGCAATGTGCTAGACCATTCTGACTTAACCCTTTATAGGACAAAACTTTTTTTCTGAAAAAGTTTCAAGAGTTTTCCCCACACGACAAGGCAATTTGTCTATATGAGATATGCATTCTTGGGTCTTTTCCAGCTTCAGTATAGGTGTGAAAATTTTTGTACCCAATCGTCCTTGTCTTCCCCATGTTTCATTAAAATCCACAGGATCAGATCTAAAGCCTCTTGAGGCAAATTTATAATCATATCTTAATGAACAAAGTTAATTCCTGGAGAGGTGCTAGTAGAATTTTTCATAACACCCACCTGTCAGGTGAATGGCGTTAGTAAATGGTGACTAAAATCTCTTTCTGTGGAATATTCACTGGTGACTCTGGGTAATACAGTGGAGCCACTTTTACCACAATTTTTTTTTTTTACAATATAGATTTCACCTCTGGAGATGCTATTGCATTGGGATGTTTAAGAGATTTAACTGTCCCCTATATCTCCGAAATTTTAAGAGACATTATTTAGTCTGTTACAATAATTGACCCAAGACCCCTTTTTCTTTCCTCAGGAATATCCTTGTGATTGTATTGGTCCTTTTGTATTCCAGGCATCATTGTAAATTCTGTTCCTTATGGTATCTTTTGGCCTTAGCTTTAGAACAGTAAGAATTTCACAAAAAATAAAAAATAAAATAAAACAAAACAAACATGATTCCATGGAGTAGAACTCTGTTCTGGAATATTGAGCTACTACTTGCTAGATTGATGACTGACATAAGTGGAGTATAAGCTTCCCTTAGTGTCCAAGTTGCAGTCAGTTTCTTGAGTTCTTCTTGAATAATTTTCTGATATCTTTCTCTACATGCATGTTTTATTTTCCATGGGCTGTTTGAATAATATTTCCTTCTCAATTTTACCTCGAGGTCCAATACTTTTTACGGGAAGATGGTTTGGCCCCATAGAACACATAAAAGTCTTCCACTTCGTAATATGATGGAAATCAGGAGGTACAAGGCTCGCGTCCACCACTGTCGGTCGTTGAGAATGGAAAGGTATTAATGTTGGGCTGCCAACATTCAGAATAACCACATCTAGATCTCCAACTCTATTGAAGAGGTGTCATCATTCTGGGGCGTTAGCTATGTTTCCCGAAGCACTATGATGGAAACTAAAATCCCCCCACAAGTGAGGAATGGATGATGCAACTGAACAAGCAATTGACACCAAGCATTATTATTAGTTATTATCCTTCGTGCCTTATGTATTGACATAATACTGAAGTTACCTTACAGTGTTTCTATATTTGCAGCTACCACCTCAAGCGGCAGATTACCATTACATATCAGAGGTACAGGGTGTCCAGAAAAGGACTCCCTGATTTCAAAATTAAAGATCTCGAAAACAAAGATCGATAGAGGAATGCAGTAAACGGTATGTTTATTGTGAAATCTGTTAGAAGTTTATACAGCAGTTTGAAATAATAGTTACAAAAGCTGCTAACAGATGGCGATGTATGCTGTACAGCTCATATCATCATACCTGTTGTAGCTAGGTACACACACAAAAAGCAAAGCACGTGACACGAAATACACGGCACAGCAAGAAGAGGGTTTCACATGCGTGAGGTATTCAGAACATATCAAAAAGTCGATAGCAGTACCTGTGATCTTCAATGTTACGCATTAGCATGTGTGTGACGTCATAATTGCACGAAGCCTTGTGTACACAGAAGGAAATGGAGGTGTGATGGAATATCCGACGAGTACGCTTCAACCAGACATTTCTGGTACTATCGCAGAGACAAAGCAAATGAGGCGGTTGATTTGAACTTGTGGGAACGTGTACATTTCGTATATATGTATTCCACTTAGAAGCAGGTATTTTGAAGTTAATGAACGCAAAATTTCCTTGTCAGTGTGATTAATCTTTATCTGAATAACAACTTTATTTTTAATCCTAAAATAATTAGATTTTTGATATGTCAAAATGTAAGTGTGTGGCTGTTCTTTGACACAGGGGATGACTGATGCAAATGGCTACATGAAAGTTGTGTGGACGATTGTATGCCACAGGTAGAAGAACATATAATGTTCATAACCGTTTAAAAAGATTTCATAAAGATTCCTACAATAATGAAGGACAAACCAATATAAAAGTGGTAAAGTATGGAAAGTGTCGAAAAGAGAAAATAGACAATGTCTTGGTACATTTCATTATTTCCACATGTGGTGGTTTTAGTTTTAAAGAACTCTGATTTATTTAACAAACAACTCTTTAAATGACCGTGACTTTGAACCCAAAGTTGACTAGCACCAACTCACAATAATTATCATTGACAATAATATTAACTTCCAAATTTTTCTTATTAAATTTCTTCACTTGAATATTTAAAATATTTCAGTATTACTTTCTACATTCAGATCCTATAAGTTCGCAAACCCTGAGTAAAATTTTAGTTGAAGTTTCCACAAGAGTTTTTTTGCTTCACAGCACTCGTATTTACCTGCATTCGATAAAACATGTCAACTTAAGTGACACATAACTTTTGTGTAAGTCTTCAGACCACATTCAAACTTTACTTCAGAAAAAATCATTTACATAACTTGATTCAATTTTTTAGAAATCGTAGACTCTCATCAGTAACTTCTTTTTAAAACTTTTGTTTTAAATATATTTGACGTAATTAATCACACACAATTCAGTATTACGAATCATGATTGCAAAGAGACTTCCTCTCAATATGCAATAGAAATAACAACTAACTCTTTTTTCATTTACATTTTTCTTCATATTCATTGTTAATATTTAAAAAATGTCTATCGCAGTCCACAACAGAAGGCAATGGCTTCTAGTTCAGCGTCCGACCTTTGGCTAATCAACGATAGCAAGCAGTATTTTCTTGCTGACATCGGCAGAGAACTCATCACTGCGTACTGCTGCACCCCTGTCGTTACACATGAAACAAACAAAAGCAAATAAAATTCACACAACTATATGTTCACAAACATTAATAACATTCAAAACAATATATTCCATAATAACTGAATAACTGCGAATTTGAGCTTTATGGGGAAAATAGTGGACGGTTAAATACATGTCCCACTACACACAATGCAACCATTCGTAATTGTGGAAAACATGCAATGCTTTCCTTCGAAATTTACCGATAAAACTAGCACAAGCAAAGCAACAAGGAGTGATGATAAAACAAAACATTTACACTACTCTGTTCTTTGCCGCTTCTATACAGTGTTTTTCAATGTCTGCTGTGGACATACTATTTGGCAATGTAAAAGGGTAGAATGTATACATTCGGCTTTAATGTTGTGATGTTATGTATAGACGATTGCTTCCAGTTATGCAGTCATCACATTACTCTGTGTTCACTATCTTCAAATTGTTTTCAGAAAACAAGAGCCAAATTTATATGAAGGCAGAAAAATGCTTTGTATACCCTAACAGTTTCGAGAGTTTTTGATAGAATGAACATCCCCTGATAAAAGGTATATAACATGTTGAATAGAACACTACAAATATATTAAAGTACCTCGAATAACTTTCTCTAAAACACTAGATAAATTGGTCTACAAAAGACTTATTGACCACCTCGTTCATCATAAAGTATTAAACAGTAGCCAATTTGGATTTCAACAGGGTGTTTTAACAGAACAAGCTATTTTTTCCTTCACTCGTCAAATCTTAGAGGATTCTTTTAATAATAAAGTATCTCCTGTTGGTATCTTTTGTGACCTTTCTAAAGCATTCAGTAGTGTTAATCATGAAATTCTCCTAGCAAAGGTTGAATATTACGATATAACTGGATCATCTGGCTTGTGGATAACATCCTACCTAACTGGAAGGAAGCAAAAGGTCATGCTGAACGACTCTGAAGGGCACTCTGTGTCATCTAGCTGGGGATCTATTGGCTATGCCGTTCCTCAGGGCTCATTACTTTGCCCCCTTCTCTTCCCCATCTTTATCAATGACCTTCCCTTGTGTACTAGCTTTAAAACTCATTTCCCTCTTTTTGCTAATGACACCTCCATCCTCATCAACAAAACTTCAAACCACAATCTCCAGGAATCGGCGAATATTGGAAGTACTTAATTGGTTTTTAAATAATGGGTTATCTCTAAATGTTAACAAGACACAATCTGTTCATTTCCAAGTACAAAACAAAGTGGAGGATCAATTAAGTAATAAATGTCATGGTAGTGAGCTGCTACAAGTTGAGTCAATTAAGTTCTTGGGTGTACACATTGATAGCACCCTGAAATGGCCTGACCACATTTTACAACTTCACAAAACACTCAGTTCAGCTACATTCGCTATTCGATTTATTTCTACTGTCCACGACCAAGACACCATAAAAACTGCTTATTTTAGTTACTTCCATGCTTTTGATTTATGGCATTGTTTTCTAAGGCAATCAGCCAATTAAAAAAAAACTATTCATAGCCCAAAAGAGGGTAATCAGGATAATGAGTTGAGTCCAGCCCAGATATTCTTGTAGGAACCTCTTTAGAAAATTGGGGATTCTGACAACTGTGTGTCAATAAATCTACTCCCTTTTATGTTTCGTAGGTAAAAATGAGGAACTATACAATACCAATTATTCGTACCATACTTACAATACTAGGAGGAAACTAGGTCTCCATTATGAACTAAAAAATCTCACTACTGTACAAAAAGGAGTCCATTATATGAACTGCAAGGTATTCAATACTCTCCCGCCATCACTGAAACCACTCGTGCATGAGCTTCCTAAATTTAAGTGGCAGCTCAAACATTATCTAATAGAAAATTCCTTTTATTCAATTGATTAATATTTCAAGTGTGTTAACCGTGATTGAGTCTATCTTTTCATTACTTCAGGTGTACTCTTTGTATAACAACAGTTAGAATCACTGTTAACATTACTTTGATATGTCATTATGAAGCTATTAAGATTATGTAATTTTCGTCGTTACCTATTAATGTGTATTTTGCCTTATATCTCCTCTTGCACGAGGGATTTTTATCTGTTCCTTTTGTACAATTTCGAATAACCTGACACATCCTACATCCATGTGAATGTCTCACTGTATTGGATTCATGGTATATAAATAAATTAATTAAGTAAATAATAATAAAATTATCATAGTTGAAGTGTGAAAGACAAAGAAATTTTGAACAATTACAGAGAATTAAAGTGTAAACAGTCGTAGAGAATCGAACACTGGACCTTCCACCACGCAACTAAAAACTCTACTGTCTAATGTCTAAAGCCGGGTCCACATGCTATGATCTGTCTGCGAAAATGTCTGTGCACACCTCGCAAATCGTTGCGTGTGGACAGCACATTTGTGCAGATATGAGATGTGCGCAAACCTTGAAGTTGGAGGTTTGAGCAAAATTGCTCAAATCTGTGGGTTCAAATCACATCTGCGCAGACAAGTTGGAACGTGTGGACAGGAGATCGCTGCAAATCTGTCTCAGTGTATACTTTTTTCGTGTGTTTACTATGTTGACAGTGGATGAAAATGGCTGAGAACTGAAAGTTCCGACTGGGAAAGAAAGTTAGCTGCAGCTTATTGGCCTCATATATAAAATAAAGTGAAGTAGGCGTATAGTGTTTCAAACATATCTAGAACTCTGACAATGTTATTGGAATCTTGTTAGAAGGTAGGCCTTCTTTAGTTGCCTTCATGAAATCATTCTTCTGGGGGGCGTAAATAGCTTCACAAAGTGTTCAAAGAAGTTTGGGGCGTGCAGCCGCATAAAGTTTTCTTCTTCTAATATTTCGGCTGAGAAACGTTCAGCCATCTTCAGAGACGAGTCGAAGACTGACGCTCCAGCACACGCTTCGTGCTTATATACGCGCGGGCCGCGCTACTGCGCATGCGGCCACAGATACGACAAAGCGCCAAAGACGTTACTCGGCGGCAAGGAAGTACACGTGTATGTAAATTATGTCTGTGGCTGCATGATCGATTACTGCGGAGATATCGATGTATTATTATCTGTGCTGTGGTGGCGTCTTTGTAAATTTATTAAAGAAAGTGCCGGATTCCATGATTTATCTAAAGTGAAGCCACTGTCCCTGTTAATCAAATTCGTCCCCAAACGAATTTCTATTGCTTCTTTCACTACTGAGTCCCAGAAAGATGAAGTGGAAGCTAAAATTTTGACGTTTTCGTACGTCATGGAGTGACCAGTATCAATACAGTGCTCTGCCACTGCCGATTTATTTGATTGTAAAAGACGGGTATATCTCTGGTGTTCCGTGCATCTTTCCTGCACTGTACGTGTCGTCTGTCCTATGTACGAAAGGCCACATTCACATGGGATCTTGTAAACCCCGGCCTTCCGGAGCTCCAAATCATCCTTGTTAGAACCCAAAAGTGCTGCTGTCTTTGGTGGGGGTCGAAAAATCACTTTAACATCGTGTTTGTTCATAATCCGTCCGATTTTCGACGACAGGCTCCCAACATATGGCAGAAAAGCTATAGATTTAAAACTTTTTGCATCATCTTCCATATTCTTTTCACGTACCGTTGGCTTTGTACGTAGTGCCTTATGTATCTGTTGTGGAGAGTACCCGTTTGCTTCAAAGACTCTCTTCAGGTGTAGAAGCTCGTCCAGCAGACTGCTCTCATCAGCAATGACGTGTGCTCTATGGACCAGTGTTCTAAGAACACTCATCGTCTGGGATGGATGATGACAGCTATTTGCATGTAAGTATAAATCAGTATGCGTAGGTTTCCTATATACTGAATGTCCTAAGGTGCCATCGTCTTTACGTCGTACCATCACATCCAGAAAAGGAAGGCATCCATCTTTTTCGACTTCCATTGTAAACTGGATTTGGTTATGGATGGAATTCAGGTGATTTAAAAATTCTTGTAACTTATCTTCACCGTGAGGCCACACAACAAATGTGTCATCAACATACCTCCAGAACACTGTGGGCTTCAATTTGGCAGATTCCAGCATCTTTTCCTCGAAGCACGAAGCGTGTCCTGGAGCGTCAGTCTTCGACTCGTCTCTGAAGATGGCTGAACGTTTCTCAGCCGAAATATTAGAAGAAGAAAACTTTATGCGGCTGCACGCCCGAAACGTCTTTGAACAGTCATTGCGCCGCGAAAACATGAAGACGCACAGCTTCACAAAGTGTTGGGGATGATTTAACTCAGTGCTTGTTTAGAAATCACTGTTGAAAATTCCTGTGGCCAGGAATCTTAATGTAACTGTCAGCCAATCACGTGGAGAAATATATCTCTCCATACAAGTATCTTTGCGTATTTGCCAGGAGTTACCAGTCTCAAATATAAGTTTCCATATCCATTCGAAAAAAGTTACGCCAGTCATCGGGTTTGCACTCCCACTCACGATGTAGAATCACATGTGACAGTTGCCTACTTTTAAGCAGCCAATGCCTAGACCATTTCTGTTTATTGTGGTCTGTTTGCACTTTTTTGCGAGACACGTTGCAAATAGTGTCCGTAAAAAGATTTCCTCTATCACTGACAAAAATAAACTTCGTAAAAAAGTTTATGGTATTCGTTTGCCAGTCAGATTGCAGTCTATACTAGTACCTAGTTTCTTTTTTACCGAAAGATGTCAGGCGCGAGAATTTGCAGCGATGTGAACACCCGTCCACACACCGATTGGTGTGCGGAGACATTTGCGCAGACAGATCGTTGCGGGTAGACCCAGCTTAAGCTATGCCATATAACACTCTCTATTCGTCAAGCTTGAGAGGCTATCACGAAACTTATATCAATAATTGTACCGTTACACAACGTTTATTATAATAAATTTATATTAGTAAACTTAGATCGTGGTTTATGTTCACAGAATTGGTGTCCGGTAACAGTATGTTTTCGTGCTACACAAAATCCATTTCCAAATCAAATACATACGGCCAGATTAATCTCCAAAATGGCGTCTGCTCGTTTCGAGGTAACCGGAGGCATCGAATTAAAATCGAATTAAATGGCGCGAAATCTTCGCCTGCGAAAGGCACTAACAGAACCTCCTTGTCTGTTAAAGCCACAGACATATATTAAAAGCCGATGATCTCTATCACTGGTAAAAGCCAAATGGCAGACACTTCATGTTGGTATATTTCTGCCGCTAACGTCATTTGTAGTTTTGTACATACATAGCGGAGATGTCGTGTGTGTACGTGTGCCGTCGCTTCAGTGATATCGACCTTGGTTACGAGTTGATGTGTTCGATAGTCAACCTGCGTGTTTACATGCAGTAGAATTTGAAGAGTGTTTTCAAACACGTGTAATATGGAAACATCGAAAACAGCTCGACAAGAAGTTTTATTAGCAGCCCAGCAAATATCGCTTGCTAAAGTTTTAGCATCAAATGATAAAGCTATTCGTGACAAGGGGATTAAAAGATTAAGCAAATGGATCACTGCCAGATCAGGAAGCAAATTAGGTGAGAGATTAGGTTCAGATTGTGACAGTTGCTCTTGAATATTCGTATTACTTAACCTTTCTTCACTATGATTACTGAAAATGTAACTTAAATAAGCACCATGTACGTTCAACACATTTATTTTTTTCCTGCATTGTGATGGCGTTAGAGTTAATTATTGCATTCCAGCGCGAGTGTTGACATGAATAGTTCATTTCTGTTGCAGAATTTACCAAACAAGATTTGATGACCATATGGAAAGGTTTATTTTACTGCATGTGGATGGCTGACAAACCGTTATACCAGGTAGGCCTAACTATCTGGGAGCATGTTTATTATATAACGATAATCTTGGTATCAATTTTAATCTACGTTCGCGTTAAAGCACTTGACATAATACACGGTCCGGTTTTCAGGAGGAGTTAGCAGAACGAATTGCGAATTTAATTCACAATTTCAAAAAATTGGAACAGGGCCTACTATATGCTGAATGCTTCCTTTTAACTCTGAGGCGGGAATGGTTTGGAATCGACCAACACCGTTTGGATAAATTCATGATGGTAAGATTGGCAGTTATTTCTTAATGAAGATAGCTCTTATGTGAATTCAGTTGATATTGGTTCTTGGTGAAACATTTCCAATTGAAGAAACAGAACCACTTTTTGCCTTCTTTCTCAAAACTTTATTTTGCACGACCTAGGTTTCTAGGTAAAATGCAATATGCATGGTTTAGTTTATGTGTGTGAATTGATACGTCTTGTCCATTGTAGAAGTGACCCCGAAAAATAATTTGTAACTGTTTTTCTAACTTTGTCTTGTAACTTGAATGTAATTATGTGCCCTTACTATAACATATGTTGATCATTTCATTGTTAAGACTGCATGTGAAACCTACAGCCATATCAGCACTGAAAAATCACTAAATTTTCTGCTTTTCATTTAGACATATGTAGATAATTAGGCCTACACAAAATAGACATTTACACAGGAGAGGTATACACACACATCATTTTCATTGATTGATTAGTGGTATTGGCACTCACTTGAGTGAGCATCGCCTTAGGATTCCAATCCATGTGGGGACCAGCCTCACGATGAACTGGTGAATTGGGTGGCTTCTTGTGAATTCCTTAGATGTTCTCCTATAATATGAGGCAAGGTAATGCTATACTCTCAAGCAAAGCTTAATTTGGTTAAAGTGTAGTTAATGAGTCCGTGACTGGTGTTTGACCTGTAGACGTTGGCAACATCCCAGTGGATGACGGGAGGTGAAGGCGCTGAATACCATTTGCAACATGAGAGGACATTACTAATGGTGTGCATGAACAGGTGACCCGATTCAGGCATAGTATGGCAAATGCTGAGGCAGAAGGTATTCAGTGCCTCCCGTATCATTGACAGTGCGTGGTGACAGTATCAGGGGACTACTTTGAGGGTCTGTAGGGGCAGATTTATCATGTCATGCCAATTGTATAGGCCTATGCACTGTGTTGTCATTCTTTTACACTGTGAAGGCCATATTGCCCTCTATACATAAGTCAGTGTGTTACGATATTTCTGTACTATCCATTGTCCACACGTGTAGTTAACATGTAGTTTCATCTGTATATGTCACATTTTCCAACTGGTCTGCTATCTGCAAGAAAGAAAATAGTTGCAATGACTTTTACCCCAACTCTCATATAAGAATTTAATGTTGATGGGATTTTGGAGGAGGGTTTATGGGTATTGTTTTCTTCAGTTTAGGTGTAGTATAGTTTAATTGAAGTATTCAATATTGATTTTGTACAAGTGTGTTGATTGTATCGCCATCATTTGAGGAGTGGAATAGGTCTGTTGAACTATGCAATTCCGCGTATCCCCAAAGGGCCCACAGCTCTTTTGTGGGTATGTGTGTGCCGCACATGGGTCCCCGAGCCATTGGAGCCTTTCTTCTTACTTTCCTGGGCTGCATTACCTCCCCTAGATTCTCTCCTCCTCCCCACCCTAATTCCTCCCCATCCCTCTCGTCTTCCCCCCCCCCCCCCCCCCCCTCTCGGTGGTTTCCTTTGAAACAGCACGGCTATTCCTATGGTTCCGATGATGGTTATAGAAATTTTGATCTTCGTCGTTTTTCTCTGTTTTTGGCACAGTTTGGTCCCACTCGGGGTTTGACATCCACAAAAATTGTTACCAGTGCGAGCCATTCAGGGAAGAACTGCTGACGTAGCCAGTATGGCGCGGATCTCAAACATTTTCTTTCCCATTTCCTTCCTTCCCATAGTCCCTTTCCCCGCTAGGTCCCCAGCACGTGTAGCCAGTTCGTGTGGGGGAGCTGTTGTGCGCCCTTATGAGTGAGCCCCCTGGCAACGCAGGGCTCACACTGTTGGTACCTGAGCTGCAACCTCCCCATGCAGGCCAAGGAGTACATACAAGAAGCTGTCACCCATAGAGCAAACACAACATTTTTATTTAGTCTATTATCTCTACAAAACAGTAATAAAGTAAGGTTAACATAGTCATTTTCACATCTTGTAAACATTGTGTGCTCCACTTGTGCCAGCATCCACAACGACTGCTGCCAACATGCCACACCACGTCAGTACATTAGGCCAAGGCACTGATCAAGACTTTCACTAACAATTTCTTGTAATTCGGAGTAAAGGCTCTGTTTTGATAATGTCATTTTAAGGAAAGGTGTACTTTATTCACTTATAACTAGCAATGATCAACAGAAACACATGTTACCACCCATATGCTTTCACTTGACACTGGTTATGTTATATTGCATGACTCTAAACTTTGATCATTTACATTTTCTTTTGTTACTGTCAATTTACATTTGCCCATCCTCCTAAAGAGCACCATGATTTAATTAGAAAACACTAAGCAATGGCAACTGATTGTCAGATAACTTTGACAAAGGAAAAATTTAATTCAGTGAAACTGAAATAATTATTTTACAAGTTTTGTATTTATTTAGGTATTTGTTTTCAGTGTTATAATGTAAAATACATGCAAAATAAAAGTTGAAGACAACCAAAAACTCTTTACAAGGAATGGTTGGTTGATGGGTGGATGGGACCAAACAGCTAGGTCAACAGTCCCATGACCTCTGTATGGAGTACAAGCCAGGGTGTGGTCGACTAAGACCGTAACGAGAGTAAAATAGAGGAACTAAAAGGGAGTTAAAATCAGGCAGGACTAAAACCAATAGAAAAAGTGAGATTCTGCAAGGAACGTCGTGACAGGTCTAGTATCCCCTTTAATTAACAAGCAGATACAGGAGAATAGTTTATGCTCCTAAATGAGAAGCCTAAATGTTTTTTGTACCTTGTTACATCAAAAACTGTACGGGCCATTCTTCTTCACCGAGAGCACTGCACTGGATATTCCTACTTGGACATGTTGCAGCAATGGCTGATGCCTCAAATGTAATTGGACTCTGCTCCCATCTTCAGGAGGATGGGGCTCCACCTGATTTTCATCGTGAAGTTAATGGGTACCTTAACATGGAGCTGTCGCATCAATGGATCGATCACACTACAGAAGGGGATGGCTGTTTCAGGAAATGTCCTCCCCAATTACCAGATCTCATTCTGTGTGATGTTGTTCTGTAGGGACACATTGAAGATCTGGTGTAGGACGTAGCAGATCTCCCGCAGACAATACGAAAGTGACTGCTACAGTCAATGATGCTATGCTAGGATGGGTATGACAAGAATTTGATCACTTTATTGATGTCTGACAGGTCACTCGTGGTTCACATATCGAAAGTTTCTTAAAAATTCAGAGTTTCTCTTCAAAATGCAATGTATATGACATATGTACAGTGTTTAGTTCTTTTGCAATAAATACTTGAAAGTGTTCCTGGACTATATGTATACCCTGTATAATTTAACCAACAGAAGATATTGCACACACGGTGTGTCCTGCCCCTCCAATAAAGCGTATCTGGGATACCCTAGGGAAAGACGTTGCATCATATCAGCGTCCACCAACCACTCTCCAGAAAGGATGTGGGTTTCTGCCTCAACATGAGATTGATAGCATCATTCACACAGTGTGCTCCTTCATTGTCAGGCATACATTGCTGCCAAAGGTGGCCATGTTCCAAACTGAGCATACTGAAATTGCTGAAAGATGTGTTAAAATTTGTTAAATTCTAAAAAATGGAAAATACATTATTGCTTACCATTATGCATGGTGCAGTTTTTTTATGCTCTGTATTCTTTACATTGTTTCTACTTCACCATCCCCTGTTTGTATTGTGTTGTGGCAAAATAAGAGGCACCATGCAAAACTTCCATTTGTTGCTTTAATTTTGGACACCAGAGTCCGTCACTTTTATTATTTTGTTAATTGTAAGATGTAACTGCAGTTTTTTAGGGAAAAAAAAAGCATGTGGTCTGTATACATTGTATTATAGCTATATACTAACGAAATCGAAATGATCAATGTTTCTAAAATTGTTTCAGCTTGTTCGCCGATGCATACGTCAGTTATTTGCTTACTGCTCATCGCACTCATGGCCCAGTGAAACTTACGATGGTATCTCAGGTTTGCTGGAACGAGGCATCACATCTTCTGCCGAGTCATCGCCATCGCTTGGTTTGTTATTCCATGTGGCTGACATAATACTTGAGGAACTAGCAAAAGTGGAAAGCCCGGAGAAGGGTCTTCGTGCTGTTCTCTTGCCTTTTGCTTTGTTAATTGCCAATAGTAAAGATGGACGTATTCGGCAGCATGTTACAGAGAGGGTATTCCATCATCTGATACAGCAGTCTCCACTTGGTATTGAATTTCAGGAAAAATTTGAGGCGTGGAAACAGGTTTGTAACATTTTTACTTGAAATTTGAAAATGGATTCAAACAGTACTCTCGTATGTGTGGTGTCTGATATTTTGAGCAAATCTGAGAAAACATAATATTTTGATTTTATGACATTGTGAATGAAGATGCAAAGGAATTAAAGACTAGTTGCCAGTGGGCATTGAATAATATTGATGGGGAACATTCAGCTCCCAGTCCAACACAAATTTTCAACTTTCCTCATTGATGCAATTCAGTACCCACTGGCAACTAAAGTTTTTAATTCCTACTTATTTTTTCAGGCGTTTGATACATAGTCATTAAGTCTCCATTTTTCCCAATACAGTTGACAATCTGACATCTTGTCAGAATTTTTAGCTCTTTGCAGATTTGTAAGTATTACCAGTTGATAATGGTGTTTCTCTTTTGAATATAACTCACTTTGGTGAGGGGAAGATTCCAGTTTTATGCAGGTGTTTCACAAGATTTTTCAAATTGCTGCCAACACTTCCAGTCTTGGATGTTCAAGTGTGCTCTTGTAATATAACATTATAAGCCATGTATTTCTGTAGCTTTTTATGGTTCAGTAAGCATCAAACTTCTTGAATGATTCTTTTATTTGAGGTATAGAATAATTTTGGGCAATACTGAAAGTCCCGATACCACCCATCTGCTTTGATCCATGATAGATGGGGACATACGAAACGGAAAAAATGTAGAAATCAACATCCTGAAACACATAACAAAACCTTCTTGCCACAGTGGCCATATCCCTGTAGAAGACTTGAATGACCTGCCCAATGCTGCCTGTTTTAGTCCTGCCCTTGGCTTGTCCTACCTATAAGAGGCTGTGGCAATGATGAAAGCAGCCATGTGATTTGCAAATTCTTCTACATCCACTGCACAGCTTTTCATATTAAATTTCCAACCTGCTGTCCATTCCAAGAGTTCCTGCCATCTCTATCCTACACCTTATCCCAATTCTTGCCTTGTTCCCCGTTGTCTGTGATATTGTCACTTCTCCACCCCTCTCCACTTTCCACCCCCTCCTCCAAAATGCATTCTAAACTGCATCTGTTTCCACCAACCTAGTACATGCACACAGTCAGGGATCACCTAATTTCTACCACCACCTTTGTCCTACATCCTTTCTCTCTCTATGCCAAACAGCTCTCACTGTGGGTGTGACACTTGAAACGTAACAGCTGGGGGTGGTCTTGTTGTGTGTCTGTGATTGTATGAATGTAGACTACAACCTCGCTAATCTAGTCCTCAGCAGTTCGGTGTCTCAATAATGCAGTGTACATCAAAACAGACAAGTACAACAATGGATTATCATGTGCAACATTTAGTCCCCTATACATACTGTACTTGAAATTGTTACATTCCTTACAGTTCTGTGTGATATCTTTAAAAGAAAACTCTTTTCAGATACAACTGGATTTTGTACAGATCAGAAGTTGGAACCTATCCTCATTATATTATTGAAATCCAGCTTGGAACTGCCCATTGTCAGATATGACAGTTACATCACTTTTTGGTATTTTAGAAAAGATTATATCATATTCCACTATGATTTTTCATTTGCAGATTTTATCTACTAAGAATAAAAATGTCTTTGCAAACTAGATTTTTTTCCTGATTTTATTGTCTTTGTCATTTTTGCTCGACATGTATTTTATAAATATGAGTGTTGTCAGAATTTTAACTTTCAATCTCTGTTCTGCTTTAAGCCTCATGTGTACCACTAGATGTTGGAGTATCCCTGTAACAAAATAGGCCACTATGAAATGTGCAGCTCTTCCTTTACCTCTATGTCCTCTGTGCATCTGAGACTTTTTAGTATCTTAATAATGGAAAGTCCAGGTTGGAATTCAACAATATAATGCTGATAGTTTACAACTTACCACCAAGACATATGGTGAGCTGCGAAAGGCACATAAAAAATAACTCACAACGCTTATGCTGTCAATCATTAGCCTTCATTAGAAAAGAGAAAATCACACAATTATTTAGGCACACTTTACAGACACACAACCATCTTCTCTGGTCACCACACTCTGAATCATGCTCTGCAGTGAGCGGTTTGGAGGAGGGAGGGGGACAGGTTGCAAGGGGCTGGAGATGGTGGTGGGCCGATGGATCCATGGATCCTCCCCACAAACTCCAGCTTTCCTTAATTGCATGGTTGGGAACTGTACCTACTATATTATCTTAAGCTCCCGCAATCTCCCAGACCTAAACTTTAGCTTGTCTTCACCCCCCCACCCCCCCCCCCCCTCCATCCTCATCTCCCCCTCCAGGGAGCTCACACTTATTTCATGAGTATGGCAAGCACGAGACCCTGAGCTAATGCAATCTTCCTTCCTTCTTTACTTCCCAGACTGCATTTCCTTTCCCCCTCCCCTCCTTTCCTATCCTCGCTCCTTCCCCTCCCCACCGGGGGACTGATAACCTTAGCAGTTTAGTCCCCCCATCCCAACCAAACAACCCAACCCCAAACTCCTCCTCTCTCCTTCACTGAGCACACTCTTCCCTCACATATGTCTTCCACTTCACCACAAACTTCACTGTCTCCCTTTCCTTCTCCAGTGTACCATGCATCCATCCACTCCCTTCCTGCTTTCCTTTTCATGCTGCCTCCTTATACCCACCATAGGTTGCTTTTGTCTCAGCTGTACTAAGTCCCATTGAAATAGCTCTGTCACAAAGACAGAAAAATACAATGAAATTGCGAAAAACATCCTGGTAAGTTTGTTGAACTTTTGTGTCCTTACTGGGTTGGTAATACATATATCTCATTACCATACAATTTTATCTGGTAGATGTAAAAACTTGTTGGAACCTAGATATTTCTGCTTTGAAACTCTGGAATTTGTCTTCCGTTCAAAGTGCAAAATAGTAAAATGAAATGCATGTTACCTGTACATCAGATAAAAATAAAATCCTAAGCAGATGTCTGTCTGTGATGCTAAATATTAGAGTACATGGCAAAAAAAAAATCTGTAAGATGTTCTGGCAGATTTAATGGCAGTTATGGGTAATTTCACAAATAAGAGGTATCACTGGAACATTAAATGTACTAATGAATCGCCCAACTACAAATGTGACTAAAATGTTCTAGCAAATTACTTGCAACAACAGCCAGGCGATAAAAATCAAACCAAAACAAGGCTGGTCTGGCTCAAAAATTAAGATGAAGCAAACATAACAATTTGGACGAGCACTGCAAAGCAATTTCTGAAACCTTCCATTTAAGAAAAGCTTCATGAAACCTGATTATGGTACCGGTATGCACAAAATTTTAAAAGAAATACAGTAGAGACTTGCTTAACCAAACTTCAGTTACCCGTCATTCTGTATTATCAGATGCACAAGGTTTATATTCACATTAGACTGTACTCTAGTGCAGTGTTTTTCAACCTGTGGGTCGGGGATCCCAGAGGGTCACAAAGACTTGTTCGGGGGGCTCGCCATTACAGGAGGTACTATTTGCACCATGAAACAAGAAGACTGGCTACTTGGTCGTTCTGGAATACCAAAATTATCTAAGAAAAGTAACATTTATTTTATATGAAACTTAATTCCTTGTTGTCATCAATTCTGATTTGATTAGGACAGACATTGTTACAATAAGCCATCTTAACTATGAATAAGCGAAAAGCCTGAATACTGTTATCAGGAACCAATTGATAGCTACATTAACAAGAGGCAATTAGTGATTGTGACAATTTCAAGAAATATCAAGTTTTTTAGAAATTGCCTATCCAGTGGAACTTGACAAATATAATTTGTTTCCGAATCTTACCTGCAACACGAAACATTCATCACGCAACATATATTTTTCTGTCTAAATTAATGTACAAATAGGATAATGTGTTCCGTTCCGAAAAATAGATTAAAAATTCAGATTAAATGTAGAATAATGTATCCTTTTTTTTTATATACAAGAATGTTTTATTAGCAGGAGAAAATATAAAATTCGCTTTCTTTGAATGCACACACACAGTTGTTACAGTATGGTGGAAGGGGTCACCAAAAATTTTTACTTGGAGGGCGGGGGGGTCATAAACTCAAAGGTTGAAAAACACTGCTCTAGTGGATCAAACAAATCCCAACAGGTGATGTCCAGTTATTCCGGGTCATTTAATATTTGATCAGTGAAACATATCTGGTCTCTAATGTTATACAACTGATACCATTGTTCTTAGTTAGCTCACAAATACAGTAAAGCTCTGACCAGTGACTTAGATCAAACCATGCGTGTCAGTGTGGTGATTGTTTCTTAAATGATTGTTCATTACAAGAATGTCATCCATAGCATTGTTGAAAAATTTTCTTTTACCTGTCAGAATTTTTATTTTTTAGTGTTGTTCAGGCTTCATACACATCCTTAAAAAGTCCTTATTTCAATGACTAAATTTTTAGGGCCCTTAAAAACTCCTTATTTTAACATGTCCCAAAAATGAATTTTTTGAAATGTAATTTCGCATATCTTCATTTTGTTTTATTACTTTTAAAAAAGAGAATTTGGTACAAGATTTTTAAGCCCCTATTGTACGATGATCTGCGGCGAAAGGTATATAGGTCTATTGCGACAGCCATCTAGCAGTAGAACAGACACATTATCCCCACGTCAGCATAGAGACCAGTTCTATTCTGCCTCGAATTTGCACATGCACAGTAGGCAGCACTGATTCGCGCTTGTACAGAAGGTGGAATTGCAGTAAGATTTCTGTTTGAGTACGAAGTCCTTCTCGGCTACACTTCTGTATAAAACTTTCTCGGACTTCTTGCTGCGTCAATTCTTGATAAAATTTCATACTTTCGAAGATATCCTCCATCTTCTTCGTCAGGAGCCGCTGACTGACTGCTGGTGCTGTGGTGGCCTTAAATAGCCCATGGACGGCGTATGATTGGTCGGCCGCTACGTCACGCTGTCACAGATTCAGTCTACATCTGCACTGGTGGCACCACCCCTCCCGTAGTATCGAAGACGTTGCGTGATGTGTCTGCTACATTTCTGTATCAAGCACTCGTTTTCAAGCACTGCTAAGATTATACCTGCTATTATGGTTGAAGTTATTCTCACACATTCTTATTTCTACAGCCTCTTTGAGTAGAGTGTCCCAGTATGTGGAGGCCTGGGACAAAATTTTTGTTTCGTCGAACAAGTTTGTTTGTTCGTGAGACTGTGCTCAGCAACTGCTGATTTCCTCAGTTCTTGATTTTTTAATATGCTGCTGGTGTTCTGTACAGCACGTTCTGTAAGAACGGCTATGGTGCACATGACATAAAGACAGTGTTTGCAAAGAAATGGAAATGGGATAATACTGAAGATCCAACTGATGGACAACCGACAGTGTTCCTGCCTTTCTGTGGAGCCACATCGAGCAAAATAGGCAGAGTTTTGGGGAGACAAGGTATAAGATCGATTTTCTGACCACCTAGGAAAATTAAGGAGATGCTTCGCCCTGTTAAGGATAGCCTTGGCCTTAGGATCCCTGGAATATACAACATACCATGTGAGTGTGGAAGTAATTATATTGGTCTGTCCATTCGTACCGTTTCCGAACGCAATGTTTACAAATGCACTGACTGCAAAACCACGTTCTTGATGAACACTAACCAGTTGATGCTACGTACTGATGTGCTTGATGCTAGTACTGTAGAGCAATGTATTGCATGTCAACACAAGCACTGAAGTAAACATTACCTTCTTTCAATTGGGCCAACTGGCAGTGAATTGAGGAAGTACAGTACATACTAACGAAACAATTGGATATTTTGACGATTGTCTGCACAAATTATTTCAATTTATACTTAGAGAGAAATACTAAACTGAGCTCTAACATGGAAATTAAGCGTTTCCGGACACATGTCCACATAACATATTTTCTTTCTTTGTGTGTGAGGAATGTTTCCTGAAAGTTTCGCCATACCTTTTTGTAATACCCTGTACATATTGTCAGAGCATACGTATTTTGTGATTCTATTCCATTCACAATAAATACTTATGGAACAGAAGCTTAATTTTTATAATTAAATTGTGTACCTTACCTTTCAGTATTTAGGTGATTTTGTATGTGGAATCTTTCTGTAATGTGCTCTACAGTAAAAATTTAGTAGTATGGGTGGGGGCAGGGTCAGAATGCATTTAAATGTGTAGTTGTCTGTCTTCTACATAAAATTTATGTAATGAGATAATCTTAGGCACGTGATATTGAATGACGTCATTTTCTGTATTATTTCAGGCTGGCTTTCCAGGGAACAGCTGGCGAGACATGGTACCTGTGGATGTTAGTGATAGTGAAGATGGTGCACCAGATGAAGAACAAGCTGAAAACGAAATTTCTGCACCAGTGACTCAAGAAAAGCTTCTTGACCCTAGAGCTGGGAGGGTAGATATTGAGTTGCCAACCATAGACTTTGATGCTGTTGAAATTGCTACTTTACTTAAGTCACAAATTCAGAAGGCTACTAATGTGAAGCAAAGGAAAGCATTGAATGTTCTTGTATCACAGTAAGTACACAGATGAAACTAGTTACACCAGCCGTTTTTCCATGCTTTGCTGTTCAGACAATGGATTTAACTCATTTTAGAAAACTTCTCTTGGAAGATATTTGTTTACAGATAGCTACTTGTTTGGTACAGTAATTTTTAAGAACTTGTCTCTGTTGCTTCATGTACTCTAATTATAGACATCCCCATGACCATACTGTATAGTAATTTCCATCATTCCATGTCAAATCACCAAATTTTTGTTTAGATTTTACCAGGATGTTGTTAAAGGTTCTAAAGGATTTTATACAAAATTTGAGCCCAATATCTAAAGTGGTTTAACTCCAGGGCCCCTTTTGTGGAAGGGTGTCATGTGTTGCATGAAATTATGGTCTAGTTTGCACTTTCATTGCTCTGCATCTAAAGTACTTGACAAATTCAAGTCTAGGTTTCTAGATCCGGTATGCCCAGAGAATTCAAGAATAACATTATTGTAGGTATGTTGTTGTTGTGGTCTTCAGTCCGCAGACTGGTTTGATGCAGCTCTGCACGCTACCCTGTCCTGTGCAAGTCTCTTCGTCTGAGAATACGTTCAGCAACCTACATCATTTTGAATCTGCTTACTGTATTCCTCCCTCGGTCTCCCTCTAAGATTTTTACCCCACACACTTCCTTCTAATGCTAAGGTGACAATTTCTTGATGTCTCAGAATGTGTCCAACCAATTTATCCCATCTCTTTGTCAGGGTATGCCAGAGACTTCTTTTCTTCCCGATTTGGTTAAGCACCTCCTCATTAGTTACGTGATCTACCCATCATTTGTCTGTAGCACCACATTTCAAAAGCTTCTATCATCTTTTTATCTGAACTCCTTATCGTCCACGTTTCACTCCCATACAATGCTACACTCAAGACAAATGCTTTCAGAATTGACTTCCTAACATTAAAATTACTATTGGATGTTAACAAGTTTTGCTGCTTTAGAAACGCTTTTCTTCCCATAGCCATTCTGCATGTTATATCTTCTTTACTTCGGCCATCAGAATTTATTTTGCTACACAAATAACAAAATTCATCTACTACTTTTATTGTCTCATTACCTAATCTAATTCCTTCAGAATTGCCTGATTTTCTGAAATTTCATTTCATTACCCTCGTTTTACTCTTGTTAATGTTCATCTTATATCTTCTTTTCAAGACACTGTCCATTCCATTCAATTGCTCTTCCAGATTTCTTCGCGGTCTTTGACAGAATTACTATGTCATCGGCAAACTGCAATGTTTTTATTTCTTCTCCTGCACTTTAATGGCCTCTCAAAATTTCTCCTTCCATTCCTTCACTGCCTGCTCAATGTACAGATCGAACAACATTGGGGAAAGGCTACAGCCCTGTCTTTCTCCCTTCCCAACCTCTGTGTCCTTTTCTTGCCCTTCGACTCTAATAACCACTGTCTGGTTTTTGTATAGGTTGAGTATAACTCTTTGCTCCCTATATTTTACGCCTGATATCTTCAAAATTTGGAAGAGTGTATGCCAATCGGCATTGTCAAAAGTTTTCTCCAAATTGACAAATGCTAAAAACGTAGCTTTCCCTTTCCTATCTTCTAAGATAAGTCATAATGTGAGTATTGCCTCCCGTGTTCTCCCAAATCCAAACTGATCTTCCCCAAGGACAGATTCCACAAGTTCTTCCATTCGTCTGTAAATAATTTGTGTTAGTATTTTCCAGTCATGACTTATTAAACTCATAGTTCTGTAATTTTCACACTTGTCTGCACTTGCTTTCTTTGGAATTACAATTACAATATTCTTCTTGAAGTTGGAGGGTATTTCCCCTGTCTCATACATCTTGCATACCAGGTGATACAATTTTTTCATGACTGGCTCTCCTAACGACATCAGCAGTTTAGACGGAATATCATCTACTCCAGGGGCCTTGTTTTGACTCAAGTCATTCAGCACTCTGTCAAATTCCTCTCGCAGTATCATATCTCCTATCTCATCTTCCTCCACTTCGTCTTCCATTTCTAGAATACTGCTTTCAAGTTTATTTTCTTTGTATAGGCCCCCTATATATTCCTTACACAGTGCAGCCTTCCCCTCTTTGCTTAGTACTGGTTTTCCATCTGAGTTTTTGATATTCATACAGCTGCTTTTCTTGTCTCCAAATATCTCTTTTACTTTCCTATAGGTGATATCTATCTTCCCCCTAGTTATGCATTCTTATACGGTTCTGCATTTGTCCTCTAGCCACTCCTGCTTAGCCAGTCTGCACTTCCTGTCAATCTCATTTTTCAGACGTTTGTACTCCCTTTTTCCTGTTTCACTTGCTGAATGTTTATATTTTTTCCTCTCATCGATTAAGTTCAGTATATTAGGTCTTATCCTTCTGCGTATATGATCCTCTCCTGCCTTCACTACCCTATCTCTGAGCTACCCATTCTTCTACTGTATTACTTTCCCCCATTTCAGCCAATCCCTGCCTAATACTCCCTCTGAAACTCAACCACCTCTGGTTCCTTCAATTTGTCCAGGTTCCATCTCCTAACCTTTCTACTTTTCTGCAGTCTCTTAAGTTTTAATCTGCAGTTTATAACCAGTAAGTTGTGGTCAGTCTTAATCTGCTCCTGGATATGTCTTACAGTTTGCAACCTGGTTTCGAAATCTATTCCTTACCATTATAAAGTCAATCTGCTACCTTCCAGTGTCTCCTGGTCTCTTCCACATATACAGCCTTCTTTCATGACGTTTAAACTAAGTGTTGGTGATCATTAAATTGTGCTCTGCGCAAAATTCTACCAAGCAATCTCCTCTTTCATTCCTTTTTCCCAGATGATATTCTTCTACTAAATTTCCTTTTCTTCCCTTTCCTACTACAGAGTTCCGGTCTCCCATCACAATCAAGTTTTCATCTCCCTTAACTTTCTGAATGATTTCTTTCATCTCCTCATGTATTTCTTCGATATCCTCACCATTGGCCTTACTAGTTGGCATATAAAATTGCACTACTGTGGTCGGTGTTGGCTTCGTGTTTATCTTTACTACGATAATGCGTTCACTATGCTGTTCATAGTAACTTACCCACATTCCTATTTTCTTATTCATTATCAGCCCTACTTCTGTGTTACCACCAACTGATTTTGTATTGATAACCCTGTACTCACCTCACCAGAAATCCTGTTCATCATGCCACCGAACTTAACGAATCCCTACCATATCTAACTTTAACCTATACATTTCTCTTTTCAAATTTTCTGACTTACCTAAAAAATTATGGGTTAGAACATTCCACACTTTGACTCTTAGAATGCCTGTTTTGTTTTTCTTGTTGCCCGGAGATCCGAATGGAGGACTATTTTACCTCCGGAATATTTTACCCAAGAAGATGCCATCATCATATAGTCACACAGTAGATCTGCATGACCTCGGGAGAAGTAACGACTGTAGATTCCCCCTTGCTTTCAGACATTCACAGTAACTTCATAGCAAAGCCATGTTAGCTGATGTTACAAGGCCAGCTCAGTCAATCATCCAGACTGTTGCCCCTGTAATTACTGAAAAGGCTGCTGCCCCTCTACAGGAACCACATGTTTGTCTGGCCTCTCCACAGATACCCCTCCACTGTGGTTGCACCTATGGTACGGCTATCTGCATCGTTGAGGCACGCAAGCCACCCCACCTTGGCAATGTCTGTGGTTCATGGGCGTGGTGTTATAGGCAAAGATTTGTAATTTCAAAAAGTCAGACGAGAATTTTGTGACCATTGTATTTCCTGAAATAATGGTCCAAAAAGCTACATCCAGAAAACCAGAACACTAAATTTGACCAAGTTTGGAGGCAGATATCTTCATATACATCACCTCATATTTGTATTTTTATTGCACCAAAAGAAAGAGCAGCTTTTACTCTGCTAGAATATTGATTGTTTATCCTGGACACTCTACGGGTTGTCTTGACTGTATGATCACTGCACGTTTCACAAATTTTCAGCCAAGTTTTCACTTTCATTGCTCTTATCTAAGGTATTTCACATTCGAAGTCTAAGTTTGTAGATCAGTTTTGCCCAGAAAATTCAAAAAATCAGATTATCATTGGTAAAGATTAAGTAGCCTCTTATTTTATTTATTTATTTATTTATTTATTTTTCTCCAAATTCAGGTCTAAATTCTGTGACAAAAAATTTAAGGTCAACTTTGGCAATCCCTTATTAAATGGCAAAGGCTTTTTACACCTTGTTATTCTGCCTTTGTGTATGTGTTCTGCATGGCGAGCCAGTGTAATAATGACAAAATTGTATCTTTAGTAGTTTATGAAATAAATATTCAGAAAATTGCCTCTAAAAAATCAGGACACATTTCGTGTTTTCTTTTCTTTCTTTTTTTTTTTTTTTTTTTTTTTATTTATTCATTTATTTATTATTATTGTTATTTTCTTCCAGGCAAATATATTTGTATAGGTTGCTTCTGGTTTTAATTTAAATTGCACCATTAGAAAGAGAAGCTTATTCTCTACTAGAATATAGTTTGTTTATCCGGGGTGCTCTGAGTTGAATGGGTTAAAAAATTTGAAAGCCAACATAACTCGTCATATGCAATGTATGTATTAATATGCAAAAAACATGATGCTCTTACTTAAGATTTAGTCCTTGCTTTGGTCCATGGTGGCTAAGTTGCTATCAGTGTCACTGACTGGTAACCCTATCGCCTAGGGGCTACACCTGATAGCCATGTAAGACTAGCCTCAGGTGAATTTCTTTTGCCACATGTACGAGCCTGATTTATATGCCTTCGTTATGGATTCATGGATGGGCATCTAGCAGGTTCCCAAGCCTATTATTGTTTTTAATGGTGCCCACACCGGGATGTTGCAAATTACGAAATTTGGACTTGATGCTCAGAAGAACTACCTCTGGTAAATTGTATTACTGTTTCAGCTTTGTTGCTGTGGTAGCTGGTATTGTGGCAATAATTTGTTGTTAAGGTATCCAACACCATCTTGCTGCTCTTTCTTATGGTGCAATTTAAATTAAAATCTGAGGTGACGTATATGAAGATATTTGCCCCAAAACTTGGTCAAATTTAGTGTTCTTGTGTTTTGGGAGCAGCTTTCTGGATCTTATCTCAGGAAATACAACAGACAGTTTTACAGTGACTTACCAGGCAGAACATATACACAAAGGCAGAATAACAAGATGTAAGAAGTCTTTGCCATTCAAGAAGAGATTTCAAAATGTTTTTCTTAAATTTTTGCCCATGGAATTTACACCTGACTTTAAAGCAGGGAAAAATAATTAAGTTTCTTCATCTTTACTAGATTTTGAATTTTATGGACAAAACTGATCTAGCAACCTAGACTTCGAAACGTCAAGTACCTTGATTTGATTTGATTTTTCCAGGGAAGCCAAAACAGTCATGGTCTAACCCGCCACTGCCCGCACCGAAACTAAGTTCATTGTGCGGTATCGCTCCCTGTATATCTAGTAAAGCCAACCAATGCCCTTGAACAGTGCAAGGAGTCCCTTTACCAGTTCTTTATTAGACACAATTTCTTTGGGTCTAGTTGTCCCAAATGTTCTGTGCCTTTTACTCTCCAATGCAATGCATTCAAAGATTAGATGTGATGCAGTTTCATCACCGTCATCACAGATCCTACATTTCGGGTCCTCTTCTGTTATTCCCATTGTATGTAGGTGTTTTTTGAAATTCCCATGGCCTGTCGGCAATCCAACCATGAGTCTAATCTCTCTCCTGTTCAGGCCCAGGATTGCAGAGCTTCTTTTAAAACATGACTTTGGCATCATTACCTTGCCATGTTATTGTTTATAGACTTTGGTCCAATATTCTACGTGCTGTCTTCTGAGCCAGTTACGTAGCTCCAATTTGATCATTGCCTTGGTGATTGTCAGGACAGGGTCCGGTCCAATAAATGGAGTCTCTGCCCCCATCCTGGCTAATCTGTCGGCATGTTCGTTGCCACTGATCCCCGAGTGGCCAGGGACCCACAATAGGTTTACTCTATTGCTTTCCCCGAGCTCCACCAGAACCCTGTGACATTCTGCAACAATTTTAGACCTTGTTGCAGGAGCTGCCAGTGATCTCAGGGCTGCCTGGCTGTCTGAATAGATATAGATGCTACGATCTTTGTAGCACCTACGCAAATTCTCCTCCACACACGCCCTGATGGCAGTGATTTCGGCCTGGAATACTGAGGCCAGTTTTCCTAGAGAGATGACACCCTCCAGTCTTGGCTGCACTCCATATACCCCGGCCCCAACACCTTGGTCGGATTTTGAGCCGTCAGTGAACCAGACAATATCCCCCGTATGGTGTCGAACTATTTTCTCCCATTGCTCCTTACTTCCAGTTGTTATATTGAAAGGCTTGTTGAAGCAGTATGGGGTTATAATATAGTCGGGTGGCATTTCCTCAACCTTTCCTATATTTACCTTGCTCACTATTTTAGTGTGTGATTCTGGATATCCCAAAGAGTTCCAAAATGTTCAAATGTTTGGTAAGCTTATGGGACTTAACTATGGGGTCATCAGTCCCTAAACTTACAAACTACTTATGAACTAGCTACAACTAAGGACGACACAAATATCCATGCCCGAGGGGGGGATTCGAACCCCCGACCGTACTGGCCGTGCAGACCGTGACTGAAGCGCCTCAGTCCCCTCGGCCACCGCGGCCGGCCAAAGAGTTCCAGTTGTTGCCAGATTTGAGTCTGTATGCACCAGCCGCTGCCTTCATCTTGACCCAAAGGTGTAATGGGGACATATCCGGCATGGTTTTTCCATCCCAGCAGTTGGTGTGCTGCTAATTCCGCCTGTTATGGCTAAGCAGGCTAATCTCTGCACCTTACCAAGCTCCTTAGCAGCAACCTGCTCTTCTACCTTCTTCCACCACACGACCGCCCCATAGATGATCCTGGGTTTAATCACTGTGGTGTATATCCAGTGCATACCCTTGGGGCTCAGGCCCCAATTTTTGCCACAAGCTCTCCTGGTACTCACAAGAGTACCTTCTGCCTTGGAGCAAATATTCCTGATGTGAGGGGTCCATGTCAGTTTCTCATCTAGGGTAACCCTTAGATATTTCACTGTCCCCTTCACAGGTAGCGCTTCATTGAAAAGCTTTAGATTCCAACTTGAATGTTGTATACGCTTGAATGAAAATTATACAAGGAAACTTTCCTGGTGGGACAAAAAAATTTAAACGGATGACTTACCTAAAAGGACTGGCTCGTCGATAGACACAAATAAAAATAAAAGTCACACTCAAACACACATACAAGCTTTCGCCACCACTGGCAGCTTCTTCAGGAAAAAGAGGAGAAAAGGGGAGGAGAAAGGGAAGGATATGGGTTTTAAGGAAGTGGAAAAGGAGTCATTCCAATCCCAGGAGTGGAAGGACTTACCTTAGGGGACAAAAAGGAAGGTAAACAAATACACACACACTCACACATATCCAAACACAAACACACCTAGACAGACATTTGTAAAGAGCAAAGAAGTTGGGTAGAGATACCACTTGAGGCAGAGGCTCTGTCCACAGAACGGAGGCAAAGATGTTAAAGACGGTGTGCGGGAATTTGAATTTAGCGGAGGTTGAGACCAGGTGGGCAACGGGAGGAGAGAATAAGCTGAAGGGCAAGTTCCCATCTCCGGAGTTCTGAAAGGTTGGTGTCAGTAGGAAGTATCCAGATAACCCGGACGGTGTAACACTGCGCCAAAATGTGCTGGCCGTGCACCAAGGCTTGTTTAGCCACAGGGTGATCTTCATTACCAACAAACACTGTCTGCCTGTGACCGTTCATGCGAATGGTACAACAGCAGTCTTCTTAGGACTAACCCCCAGATCCTGTTTTCTGCGCCATTCTTGCACAATGTCCAAAGCACCTTGTGCCATATTCTTTACTGTGTCAGCAAATTTGCCAAGTATTACTATGACAAGATCATCTGCGTATCCTTGGCAAAAGTACTGCCTAGAGTTTAATTCTCCAATGAGATCATTCCCCACTAGATTCCACAATAAAGGGCAAAGAACTCCTCCTTGCGGGCAACCTCTAGTGGTGTTGATTACCATTTTTTCATTCATCATGGTAGCTTCTACATTTCTTCCACTGAGCATGGCCCTAGTCCACCTACATATAGTGACCCCTAGGTCATGCACCTCTGCTGCCCTAACCATGGAATCAAAGGTCGTGTTGCTAAAAGCCCCCTCGATGTCCAGGAAGATACAGAGGGCTATTTCCTGAAAGTGTAGTGCTTTCTCCACCTTCCCAACGAGTTGGTGGAGAGCTGTCTCACATGATTTACCTGGCTGATATGCATGTTGGTTTGAATGTAGAGGAGCCCTACTTAACCTCCTTTCTCCAAAATGCACATTAACCAGCTTTTCCATTGTCTTAAGAATGAAGGAGGACAGGCTGATTGGTCTCATATCCTTGGCCTTGGTATGATCAATTCTCCCTGGTTTAGGAATGAAGACAACATTCACTGCCCTCCAGGCATTGGGAATGATTCCTGCTGCTAGGCTAACCCTGAATAACCTGCATAGGAATTTAATAAGATTTTCTCCCGCTTGTTGTAGGAGAGCTGGGAAGATTCCATCAGGGCCAGGTGACTTGAACAGTTGAAATGTTCCCACCACCCATCGGACCTTACTGAGATCGACGCACTCCTTGGCCAAATCCCAGTCCTCTTTGCGAATACCTGAGAATCTTTGTCTCTCAGGAATCGCATTCTGGTCTGAGTTATCCCCCAGAGTATATTGAGGAAAGTGAGTCTTGAGGAGCAGTTCCAGTGTTTCATGTGCTGTCTTTGTATACTCCCCATCCTCCTTCCTCAATGTTCCTCCTGGATTAGTTGGTACCCTAGTGAGGATTTTATGAAGTCTCGCTTGAGCAGCCGTGCCCTCCACTTCCTCACAGAATACCTTCCAAGATGCCTCCTTTGCCCGTCTGATGGCAAGGTTGTAATTGACAAGGGCCTCACGATACTTTGCCCATTGTCCCTTGCGCCTCGCAAGGTTAAACAGTCTTCGTACCTGTTTCCTTTGCATTTCCAGGTTATTATTCCACCAAGGCGCACTCCTATTTGTGCACTTCTTGGTGATTGAGCAGTTGTCCTGGTATGAGGTCACTATAGCAGAGGTTACAGCTTCTGCTACTTCCTCAAACTCTGCTGGATTCCTTATCGAAGTTTTAATTTCCAATAGGCTGAAGTCAAGGTCTTTCCTATATGTCTCCCAGTCCGTTTTCCTGGGGTTCCTATAGGCCATGGTCTGTCTGGTTCCCATTTCAACTTTGAATTTAATATACATGTGATCTGATGAGGATGGCTCCAGGACCACATGCCACTGTTTGACGTAACTTCCCATCATCATGGAACCAAAAGTTATGTCAATTACGTCTTCCCTTCTACTATTCCTGAATGTGGGTTCATCACCCCTATTCAGGATCTCCAAGTTGTTAGATAGGAGATTGGTGTCCTTGCTGCCCCACGATAGATTGTGGGCATTGGCATCACATCCCACCAACAGTTCGTCACCTTGCCGATGGCAGGCTTCCGTCAGTCTCCTCACTTCCAAAGGAGGAGGAGAGCTGTCTTCGTAAGGAAGGTATGCTGAGGCTAAAACAATTTCCCTCGTGATACCTTTCTCACGTTGCTGCATCCTGATGGTCACCAGGTCCCTGGAACAAAAATCCATCATTGGTATGAAAGGTATTCCATTTATAACATAAATGCATGTTGGAGTTTTTTAGATTTCTGGCATAAATCAGCTTACCTCCAGTACCACCGAGGCCCGATACACCCCCTTTGTATAAATAGGGTTCTTGTATCAGGGCCATGTCCACCTCCTGTCTCCCCAGGCGACGGCTCAGGGCAGCAGTGGCCCCTTTACGGTGCTGCAGGTTTATCTGCAGCACTTCCAGTCCTCACCTTGCTGCCATTATTGCCTTTAAGGTCTTTGATTACCCTGACAGCGACCTGCAATAACCCTAAAAACAGTTTCAGGCCTTGCTCTCGCAATTCCTTCAGGGACTTCTCTCCTACCTCCACCACCAGGGTTCGTCCTTCCGGAACGACCTTTTGGTTAATTACCCTCCAATCCTCTGTCGAGACTTTTGGGTTCTGGACCCTTATTTTCTCGAACAGTCTTTGGAGTGACATCCTTAACGATCTTTGGTACCCATATTGATACCTTTGCGGTCTTCAGGAGTTCGGCTGCTGTCTTGACCAGCAGCTTTGCATCCTCCCACGGCGATATCATGCGCACCTTGTACTTAAGCCATTCTGCTGAGTGCTCCCCCTTGCAGACAAAAATGAGGGCACTGCGATCTAGATAGACCCTCCAGAATTTGGGTCCTGAACCAGTGTCCCCCCCAATCTCTTCAAAGAGGGCCATCTGCACGAGCTCCTCCTGCTGCGAGGTGATGCTTACCAGTGGGTATCCTTCATGGACAACCACCATTCTAAAGACCGAGACTGCAGTACTATAGGTCTGTTTTCCTATTTCCTGCCTCAGCCTTTTAGGATCACGCTTGTCCAGAGAGGAGGGAGTCTTAGATTCCTCCCTAACCCTCTTGCCACCTGTCTTTGACGTTGAGGGGGTCTGTGTATCCCCTTCGACCTGAGGCAGTTTCTTTTTGGGGTCTTGGGCTCAAGCCCTTTTGATTCCCTCCACTTATGTTTAGGAAGCCATTCTTTTCCTTCCTTTTGCTTCTGTTTCTTGAGAAGTTTCCTCCTCTGAGCCCCAGACAAGGCCTTAATCCTAATCTGGTCCAACTTCTCTGTTACAGTTCCCACTTCTTGCTAGGTCTAGACCCTGACTGAGAAGTAGGAGTGCACTCCATCGGTCCTGATCCTGATGTCTAAGTATCTGAGGTCTCAGATTGCCCCTCGGATTCTTTTAAAATAATTTTTTTCTCCCTGTTCATCTTAGTCCCACGAGATTTGGGGATTTATATGGTCCACACCACGATAACCCCACGCGGTGCACCCATGTGCCACGCACCCCTCGGCACGGATCGCATCACACCTTGGGTTGGGAAAGGACTGGGAGAGGATAAGGAAGACGGGACGTTGTGGGACACACTTGGTCTGATCCATCAGCTGAGGCCTTTCCGGCAGTAGGTTCTCTACCTTACCTACGTCAAGTACCTTAGATGAAGAGCAATGAAAGTGCAAACTTGGGCAAGTTCGTCAGACTCATGCGACAAAAAGGGCCCTGGAGTCTCGACCACATTAGATATTGGGCTAAAATTTTGTATAAGTTCCTTTAAGATCTTTAACAATGTCCTGGTAGAATTTGACAAATTTGAAGCTGGCCAAGCTTAAACCGCATTGGTGATTTGATATGGAATGACCCAATTTCCAATGACATGTTTCTAAGTCTTACTTTTGGTTTTAAGGTGCAACACTCCTTTAACAAAAGACAGAATAATTGTCATTTACTGCTACAAATGTTAATAATTTATTAACTATTAGAGGTCATTCAGGCCTCTTACTGCACAGGCAAATAATGCCCATCTCTCTAACTTGATTTGTTACAGTTACCTCACAATTTATATTCCAAAAATTGGCTTAGTTTAAAAAACAACGGGCTAATTGCTAGGAAGGGCAAGAAACCCATTCTTATGTGTCATTTTGATCAGGTATTATACTCATGAGTAGTAGAATTAGGCCCTTGGTATGGTGTAGTGGCCCTTTTTTTTTTTTTTTTTTTTTTTTTTTGCAAATTGACACTAGTGCATCATGGAATGGACACCATAAGACAGAGCATTGGAAAGCTAGCCATGTCCATGACAGGTCAGCTGTTGGCTACAATTCAGAATGAAGTTCACACTTGGCACATATCTCCCAATGTTTGTCATCTGAACTGCTGTACAAGCACCATAATATCTGTAAACATGCTTCAAACCAGTCTGACATTTTAGGAGTTGAGAGGTGCATTATCTGGCAGAAAGTACAAATACTAGTGTGTGCTAAAGACAAATAAGTGGATGTGGTGTGCTATAGGCAAATAAGTGGATGTACTTAATGGACAGTAAATTCGCCTTTTTCATAGGTGAATCCAATTTCTTTATCACAAACATTTTTTAAATCAGAATATCTCACAGTTTGAACAATATTGGACAAGGCAAGTTCATTGCCTTGCCTGTTTTCCAAAGTATTCTTGCACCATCATAAGTGTGTGGCAAACAGTGGCACGACTTTTCCAGTCCAGTTGACAAATTTTCCCATGCTTTTAAAACTGTTATTTGCTGTGTCCTACATCTGTTCCCCTGTGATTTACATTACAGTTAAATTTGATGCATAGTTCTTCTGTTTGGTAGGAGGAGGTGAACTTATAGTGTGTGGCTGCTAGTAGTTAGTAATACAGTTTATAATTATCATGGTCACCTCTGACATCAACATTTAGTATACTACAGCAAATGGCTAATGTCTTGTCTGAAACTGAAGTGCTGCTTCGACAGTTTCAAAGCCCAGTGCCTGCATGACCTAGTACCGAGCAAGGTGTCGCAGTGGTAACACACTGGACTCACATTTGGAAGGATGGTGGTTCAAATCCATCTCTGGCCATACAGATCTAGGTTTTTCACGATTTCCCTAGATCACTAGAGACAAATACTGGGATGGTTCCTTTGAAAGGGCACGGCCAACTTCCTTCCACATCCTTACCCAAACACTCAGAGCATGAGCTCCATCTCTAATGTCCACACTGTTGATAGGGCGTTAAACTCCCAGCTTCCTCCTCCCTTCCCTGGCCTAGTTTCCAAGCTCAGACACCCACAATAAGATACGTGTATATCATGTGCATTTGCTCATCTTGAAGCTCAATATAAATTCACCTTGCTACCAGTTGTATTGAGCAGGAGCTGTCTGGATGCTAGATGTTCAATGCAGGTAGGTTGTCATGGTCTGCGGGTGGTCAAAACCAGTAACCTTTAAATAAATTGTGATCTTGGCTGACCTTTTAAGCGAATTCAGTCATTCTGATTGCTGATTTTCCACAATGCTCTCAAAAGTAATCAGAATATAAAAATTGTTTGGTTATTTTTTGTTTGTTTGTTCAACAATCTGAGAAACAACTGTTACATTAATAGAACATATCAGGGTGGTTTCTAATAGAGCCATTGTACACAAAATGCCATATCTGTTGGTGGTAAGATAAAAGCCAGTTTCTGTTGACAACTGTTGTGCTTCTTGGGAGTTGTACATATCCATCTGCTTCTGTGACATGACTTATTTGCGCAGAGATTTGATATATCACAATTTACAGATCCTTTGCAGCTGTTACCAATTTTTCCATTAAATGTTCTGATGATTTAGACAGTTGACACCCTTAGTTGATACCTTTCATTTGTATTCTTTTCATTGTGTTTAATGTTTTCATAGAATTTTGTGTGTGTTCCACTTTTATATTGATCCTGCACAACTAATAACATATTTCTAGCGTTTTAACAATTTTCCTATTCTCTTGACAGATTTATGACTCTCTCTAATGGCCAGTACCCACTTGGATTTAAGAAACCACCAGGATCCACAGATCGCCGAAATCGTGCAGAGCACCAGGAAGAACTCTGGCAAGCAGCAGAAGACCTAATTGACTATGAAAAAGACCTGTTAAAGGACACTAATGATGAAGGTGATGAGAATAGCAGCTCACAGTCGGGCAAGAAAAGGAAGTGTCCAGATGCTGATGCTGAAACACTTCAAAGCAAAAGAAAGAAACGTAAATTATCTGCATCAGAAAAACCTGAGGAACATTCAGAGCACCTGGAACCTGAGGAACATTCAGAGCACCTGGAAAATTTGCAGAAAAACAGTGGTGACCTAAAGAAATCGAAGAAAAAGACACAGAAGTTGAGTAAAGGAAAGAAGTCTTCTACAGTTGTTTTTAATAAAAGTGGAGAGGAAAAGGAGGAAAGTGAATTAACATCAGAGGGTAATGATAGTGTGACATTTAACAGTACTGCAGAATTGAAAAAATCTGGAATAGTGCTTTCTCAGGAAAGAAATGAGAATGATGATGTATCAGATAAAGTAGTTAATGCTGGAGTACAGTTATCCAACAAGCTTTTGAAGAGGAAGAATAAAAGGAAAGAAAATGCTGAGAAGGATGTAGACACTCACTCTTCTGTTGCACAGCTCGCAAGTACAGTCAGTAAAGCCATTCAACCAACAAAAACTAAAAAGCGTAAACAGAATAACAAAGTCCCCACTGTAGTACAGAATGATGAGAATCATTTCCAACACCCTAATTTGGATTTAGCTACTGGTCACCCCAACTGTAATCAGGTGAATAATGTTCATGCAATGAGTAATGGTGCAAATGATAATGAATACTTACTTACCACTAGACAGAGTCCAGAAACACGTGCGAAAAAAAAACTAAGTGGCTCTAACTATGGAGAAGAAATGGGTTCATGTATAGGAAGTACACTCCAGTCTCTCGGAAATAGTGTAAATGTAACTAAGACGGCAATAAGGAGAAGTCTGCCCTTACAGCAGACATCTTCACCACACGTTCCAAAGAAGCGGAACAGTCTTTCATCGTGGATTGTAACAGATGTATCTCAAGTAAGTCATCGTCATCTACAAAAACTAATGAAATTATATGAAACCTATGCCTGAGTCTCTCTTCTATCTTAGGTTGAGGACTAAGTTGTGAAAATGAAACTTAAATCTGTATGTCTGCTTTATAGCTTACCACCATGCTACAGATTTATAATATTGTAGTTATATTAAATCGGATGATAGATTTAAATTAGGTACCTAATCCATATCTGTAAAAATAGATGTGTGTGTGTGTGTGTGTGTGTGTGTGTGTGTGTGTGTGTGCGCGTGCGCGCGCATGTATGTCTTCTGTCTTTTCAAGTACCAGGCATAAACTTTTACATACACATTAGACTGTGATATTGCTATGTAAATACCGAATAAACCCACGGAGGATTGTATAAGCATGTTATGGATTGTGTTTAATCATATTACATCGAACATAGCAATCAATAAAATGCATACACACGTTGATTTTTTGTAGATATAAAATATAATTCCACCTGTGTGAAAATTGTTGCTAATGGATGTTTCAGACATTTGGTGTAGTGGCAGCTCCAAAGGACCACCCAAAATTGACTGCTTGCACTGCTACCAATTTTTTGCCAGGAACCACACCAAAAACAACGCCGAATTCTGTTAAAACACTGAAGCAAGGAAGGCAAGCAGAAAATGGATATAATGCCAGCCCAGCAACCACACCAGGCCCAGACAGTTGTGCTAAAACACCAAAAAGTGCAAAAAAAGTGAACATAGTTCTCACTAAAAACATAGCACATGGTAAACATTTTTAGCAAGACAAATTTTTCTATATGCAAAAATATTTTTAAAAAAGTTTGTTTTTGGTTAGAAATGTATGTTATAACAGACATGAACTTAAGCTATTGACATTGGACATTTGCTTGTCAAAATATTTTCACACTTTTAAATTTAACAGAATCTAGCCTTTATATTTGTTTTGGACCTGTTTTGCACGAGGCTCGGACAGGGGTAGAAATAGCCTGACAGTATAGTATTGCTTTGTTGTGATACTCTTTTGCATTAGATTGAAATTGACTTCCAGTGAAAAGCCCTTTTGTAGATAATGCTCGTATTATAGTAACTGAAATTTAAATTACATACTTCTAATAAAAAGTTATAGCCAGTGAACAAGGCAAATGCAAGAACTAAAACATGGAAAATGTTGCACTTGAGATCGAGTTGTGAAGGAGGTGGTGGTGGTGGTAATACGAAGGGGTGGTAAGAAACTCTAGGTAGCTATGCTGTTATTCTTAGAGTTTTTTCTCACATAGATATGCTGTCAGCATCTGAATAGTGTTTCAGCCACCTACAGTACTAGTTGTAAGCAAACAAAAATAGCAACTGGTTTGAAAAAATTGTCAGGTAGAAATTCACTCTGATATCTGTGTGTGGAACAAGCAACAATAGCTGAAATTCATCAACAGTTGGTAGAAGTTTCATGGAGGGGACTGTACAATTGGCGTCATCTAGGAAGATGCTTCTGCGCATACAGGTGGAGCGATAGGGAAAGCGTGGAGGGGAGTAGTTCAGGCCGAGTGCCAACAGTTGAGCCTGTGGGAGAAACATTGGATAACATGCGGCTGCCTAGGGAGTGAATATTATTGGCTTTCTCACCAGCAGGTCTCAAAATGGTGTTGGATACCACCATGCTGTTGAAGTGGTTTCAATGGGACATCATTGACCATCATCTCTAGGTGCCATACCTAACTCCTTGGGACTTCCATTTTGCTCCTCACTTACAGGAGCACCTAGGAAGGCCACATGTTCACTTTGGATGAGAAGGTGAAATACTTCGTGAGATTTCTCTGAATGTTTACAGACGGGATTTTTAACTATTAACCATCAGTAGAAATTATAGTAGGGCCTAGCCTTCTAGTTGGTATGTTTGTTACCAAAAAATTAAAGTTAGATTTTGTAGGGTTTTCCTCAAGAATAGGACATAAACAGGTGATGCTTACATAGGTCTTATAAATCCCATCCTAGACTACTACTAATGCACAAAAAAAATTCTCTGAGTTGTACTGTGTTATAGGATAACTACAGTATTCCCCTTTTTGTGATCGCAAGGATTATATGACCTGGGAAATTCAGGAAGAACTCAGCTAATTTATTCATCTGGGAAATAACCAGCAATTTATCTAGACATTCGGGAATTTCTCATTGCTTTTAGTTATCAGTTAAATATTTATAATTTTGAACTGTAGTGAAAAATTTTACTTTAGCCTGTTGCAGAAATATACTGCAATAGTAAAACACAAATGAGAGAATAACATACAGATAAAACTTTAGTTGCAACAAAAACATGGTGCATATCCAAGCATCTGCCAACAGTAAAATGTGTGAAAGGCTTTAGAATGAAGACTGGGCAATACTTCATAACAACAAACAGATTTAGTGTGATACCACAACTGTTTACATTCCTAACAGCACACAAGTAAACTTCGCAAATAGTGGTTTGAGAAGTGTTATTTTTGAAGTAAATTTGCCTTTTTGCCAGGTAATGCACACTGAATTTCTTAGTCAATCTGTGATTTGCTTCAAAACTTCACATTTTGGGGACCAGCTACATTTGAGCCCAGAAGACTCATTTACACCGTATTAAAAATATAAATATTCTTAAAATAAAATAAAAAATAAATAAAATAAAAAGATAGTTAAGATAGCCCATCAGGATTCATATGCAGGCAGCCAGTGGCTTTGTAAAAAAAATTGCGCGTTGAATCCTCTACAGTTCTTGGTCGAACTTAGTTGCCCAACCACATACACAGATAAATTAAAACTATTGTGCCCTAACTATTTATAGCACTTTGAAGCTTTGTGTGTCCATAAGATATGGGCAGGTAGTTCATTTGGGAACAAAATGAAATTATTCATGTTTGAATCCCAGGTCACCAGACCAACAAACAAGTTTTCATTTGTCACTGTTGTAATGCATATGCACATATGTCAAAAGCCAAATGCATATGTTGGGTGTTGGCCATGGAAGTGTGCTTAGAGAGACTGTCACAACCTGCCATGGGCTAGGACACTACATAAACTGTGCCAAGCAATGCTCCAGTGAGTGTGTGTGTGTGTGTGTGTGTGTGTGTGTGTGTTACCTGGACTTCTCATTATTAGATGTTGAATAAGTGACATACACTGTGATCAGAAGTATCTAGACACTTGGCTGAAAATGATTTACATGTTCGTGGCACTTTCCATCAGTAACACTGGAATTCAGTGTGGTGTTCACCTACCCTTAGCCTTGATAACAGCTTCCACTCTCACAGTTCAGTCAGGAGCAGGAAGTTTCCTTGGGTAAATGGCAGCCTGTTCTTCACTGAGTGTTACACTGAAGTGAGGTATCGATGTGGATCGGTGAGGCCTGGCACAAAGTCAGCATTCCAAAACATCCCAAAGGGGTTCTATAGGATTCAAATTAGGACTCTGTGCAGGCCAGTCCATTATAGTGATGTTACTGTCGTGTAACCACTCTGCCACAGGCCTTGCATTATGAACAGGGGCTTGATCATGTTGAAAGATGCAATCACCATACCCGAGGCTCTTCAACAGTGGGAAGCAAGAAGGTGCTTAAAACATTAATATAGGCCTGTGCTTTAATGTTGCCATGCAAAACAACAAGGGTAGCAAGCTCCACTCCATGAAAAATATAACCCCACCATAACACCACCACTTACAAATTTTAGATGGCACTATACACAGTGGCAGATGACATTCACCGGCTATTCACCATACCCACACCCTGACATCGGATCACCACATTTTTTAACCTGTTTAGTCACTCCACAAAATGTTTCTCTGCTGTTCAATTGTCCAATTTTGCTCACTCATGATGTCTAATGATTACTGAGTTTGCTGATATGGAGTACCTGACAGTGTATGGCAGCACAGTACACCTAATATGAAAAAATATGATTTTGGGGGTCTCCAAATACTTTGATTGAATAATGAAAGTCAGTGCATTATTGCCATAATAAGTGATTGCCTACTCATGTCATGTTTCTAAATATTGTTTCGTACTAATGAGAAGACTCATAAGCGTTCTGTGGAAAGCATTGTTTACTGTACCAAATTACATTTAGTCACACCATTTCTAGTACTTTTATAAAGGTAATGCTTCTTCCTTGTGTTTTCCAGATTAAAAAGGCGTATTTCATTGTAACTTTCAAAAATTGTTATTGTTTCTTGATTCATTTGGGTTGTATAGAGAAAAGGATGACACATACAAAAATGCTACAATAGAGAAAACAGATTTATTAAATAAATAACTTCAAACCTCTTTCTTTTTCCAGATTTTCGTGATTACCCGAAAGTCGTCAAACAAAGTCCGAGTATTCCTTTTGATGCCAATAAGAAACCGATTCAGGGAGTGCTTAAAGGAGGCCTTCTACCAAGTCCTGTGAATCCTTTCTATAGAAAATCAAAAAGGCTTAAGTTATAAATACTAAAATTTTTGCATGTGTTAACAACATTAATTGTAATTGTAAATAATTTGTAAAAGGTCTTACTGTAATAAAGCAGTATTTTATTATTTTTATTCAATTGTTGATTCTTCATGAAAGACACTGGTAACAAATGGCTGAGTACAATTATAACAATGTCAATAATAGAGGATAGATATCAACTCGCCGTAAAGAGGCTCGCTGAGCTGCTGACAGACACGAAAATGGATAATCACATTCATACAACTTTTTTTTGGCCATGGCCTTCATCAGAAAAAGAAACACATACATTCACGGAATTACTCAGACAACTATACATACACAATCATCATGTCTGGCTACTCCAGTGACACAGGCATCTAGACTGTGAGTGAAGTGGCGAGTATAGGGGGAAGGATGCCGGGTAAAAGTGGAGATGGAAAGTTCCGCGTTGCATGATGGATGCAATTATAGTACGATTTAAATTAGTTGAACAAGTGTTTTGTCCAAAGTTCTGATGTCACTAAAATTGTATTTAAAAAAATCTTAAATAATAAGACAGAAGCAGGGGAAAGGGGCGACACACACAAAATCAAACATCTGTGGAGACACTGATCATCCAAAAATCACTTCGAAAATATCAATTTTTTTGACTGTGGATGTTACGTGGCACCCTGTAAAACATTACTAAATGCAGATTATTGATAAAGTAGAGGAAGGAAGGAGGATTAGGAGAGAAAGGATTGACAGTGCCCGAAAATTTAGAAGTGTGTGTGTGTGTGTGTGTGTGTGTGTGTGTGTGTGTCTTTTATTTGTGTCTGTTGGCGGCTCAACGTTCATTTTTACGGTGAGTTGTTTTCCCTATCTACATATTATTATTGACAATTTGGAATCGTACACATGATGCAAATATATTAGATTTAATGGTAAAAACAAGACTTCAACTCTTGGAGAATGACAGCACTGAAACTGAAATCAGTGACCATGAAGCAGTTGCAGCAAGAATGATTAATAATTACCTAAGGACAACTAAAACATTTTGGCCTTTCAAAATCAAGGACTGCCAACACTGGAGCACTATTGAGGGCCACCTTGAGGGTGTGAAAGGCTGCATGCTGACTTTGTCCATTTACTCACCTTTTCAGTGTACTTGGATCAAGGGGACTACTCACTACGCAAACTTCTGAATGAACTTAAAAAAAAAAAACTTTCCTATGGCTATGAATTGGGTGATGCCCCTCTTAGTTCACACAGGATGGCAATTATGTTTGGCCTGGGTGAATATCGGATCAATACAAACTCCTTCAGCCAACACTTGATGCTCTAAAAACAAAATGTCCTTGATGACTTGTCAGTCAACCCTGCATCCTGTAACTGCTACAAAATGTCCCGAATATGTACAAGGCATTGGTCAGATCTGGGAGTGGAACACACTCCAAAAATACTTTGCTGGTCAACGCCCAATAATTCACCAGAGGCTGGAACCCCCGTCATTGGGCTTAGCTACCAGAAAAATTAGCAAGGCATACAGGGATGTGGATGGTTTTATCACCCCATTTCTCAGCATATTTTCTTCCAACTGCAATACGTTCATCTTGGGAGGCGATAAACTTTGTGGTGCCTAACAGCATCCTGGTCCAAAGCGCACATGCGCTTGTTTTGTTTTGCTTCCAGCTCTTGCTCCACTCCACACCATTTTGGAGTAACATCCTGAAGATGGCCCAACATTGGGTCAAAACTAATCAATAATAAAAAGTCAATTTTGTGATCTAGACTAAATTTATATTTTAATTATCATAAGGGTGTTGTTCTCCCAAGGTAAACAAAAATGTTTCTAAAAATAAGTGAAAACTTGCACTGTTTTCAAGGCATATAGTTTAAGAAAATTTTGTAACAGGAAAACACTATCTAAAATATTCATAGTAAATGTAAATAATACTTAGCTGTCACAACAAGCTCTGAGACACAAATCCAACTTATTACAGTAGAACTCTGCTTTTACAATTTTCAAGGGACTTAATGAAAAAGGCGGGAAATAATGTTTCAAATGCTATAATACACTTGCTGGATCACTCTTGCATTTTCATGATTTATTTGTGATATATGTACATAATAGGCATCGGAATACTCCGCAGGAAGTTTGTTTATTATGTAATAAAGGTTTTCCGAATTTTACACTATTTTAAGAGCCAGGCGGAACTAGTAACTTTATAGGAAGTAGAAATTTTGATGTAATTTCATTCATCATAATCAACTTTGTCAGCAAGCCTCTAACTTGCACTCATTTTCATAGTGAAACTGCACAAGTTCCGTACTTTTTGTATTTTTCGATGTTTCGCATGACGAGTATATATTAGAGAATTTATTTGCTTTCTCGAGTGCAAATATATGCATAAGTATTTTCGTGACATTCACACATCATCAGCATCTTACACTATAATTGCGTTTTTGAGGTTATAATATACTGTGCTCTCTTTAATGGGCTGAAAAACACACACAAGCAACAATCAGTCTTGCTGTTTATAAAGCTTCACAAAAAATACTTAGATAAATATTTGCATTTCACATAAAAATAAATTCTCGAAATGTGTCGTGCAAAGCATGAAAAACTACCAGTTGCATAAACAAAGATAAGCTGACAGTTGGTGCAATGGCTGGTGGGATACTCCATGTCAAGAGTCAATTAGGCACATACTGTAAACAACGAAACATAAAATATACATTTCAATAAATGCAGTGTCAAGAAACTTGACTGATTAACATTTATAAACTCTGTACTTGAAGGCGAAATCCATGTCAACATCGCTTTATGTCAATTACGTCATTTTTTTCTTCGTGAACGTGGTTTCAAAAAGTGTAAAATGTGGGAAAAGTGTAAATCTGTTAACACAAAAATGGGGTGAATTAACATTGTGAACATAGGATATTTGATGGGACCGACATAAAATCGTGTAAATGGTGGGAAAACGTAAAATCCGGGAGCGTAAATTGGGGTTTTACTATATATGTTTAGCAGTAAGTCAGCCAAAAAGTCACCAGACAGTAGGGGCGCCCCATGATAGCCAACTAGGATCTCAGTCATTATTGTGTTCTACCACATACATTAGCCAACTTTTCAAAACTTAAGGACTCTGAACTAGGCCCTCAAGACCTTCTACCCTGTCATGTCAGTATCTCAATAAACAAACCCCCAGAAATCAGGTAAGAGATGAATTAGTGTGTAAGGCCAATACCTTTACCTTAAATTGCTCGGAGCCCTTGCACTTATACGAATGGAACTTGTTAAATTAAAGCAAAAAATGCATCAGATGTGACCTTGGCAAGTCCAAACATGTGATTAAACATAAGTGAGTGAAAATGAAGTAACAGACATTATCTCAATCCTCAATTATTAAATTACAGTTGAAATCCGAATCCACATCGTAATGAAGGCCTGCTAATAAGATCTCTTTAAATCGGCGAGAACACTGTTCTAACATTTTACCATACCTTAAATACGGAATATGTGTTAAAAGTCAAGATTGGAATGTTAGTAACAGTGGATAGGTAGCAACTAAACAAAAAGACAATTGCTGACTCGCAGAATAGACAATCACATTCACACAACTTTAAATTTTCAGTCACAGCCTTCATCAGAAAAAGATAAATACATTCATACAATCACTTAGACATAACATGCACAAATGACCACCATCTCTGGTCATTCGGATACAACTAGCATTTTGAGTGAATGAGGAAAGGGAAAGGATGTTGGGAAAGTATCCAGCACAGCAAGTATCTAGCACAAGTCTTTTCAATAATTATGAAATGTAACAGAGCCTAGTATTTTTCTTGAGGTTTTAAGTAAATATATGTGCACTTGAGGAACAACACACTGGCTGCACAATACTTTGGAGTGGCCAAGCACTGACAAAAAATCAGTGGTCACCCCAACACTAAATGTTGTTGAAAGAAACTGTGCAACAGAACAGAAGTTGCTCACCAAATCCATTCCTTCTCAGTTACAACTGTAGCATACGGTTCATTAAACATTAAATTTAACACTTATTTTTCCACACATTTATTTACTCCTATCTTGCACATCACACATCATGGAAGCGTAATACAGTGACAAGTGAAGAACAGTTTTTTGTACTCTTTTTTGTTTACAATCATAGATAATAACACAGAATACCAATTAGCTTAATACAGCTCAGAAAATACAAATAGTAATTTGTCATGTCCCCACATCACCCCCTTCTCAGTCATATATAGTCACTTAACACTGCAGTTCTTCAACTAATCTTGCAGGAAATCGAACTGCACGACCAGATCTTGTTCTTCTTGGTTTTCAACTGTCGGTTGCGTCTGGTTGTTTGACCCGGGCTGACCGTTCAGTTGAAGTGTCTTCAGGCTGTTTCTCATTATGATTCATGAGGTACGCAGGTTTCAGTCGATCAATGGAGATATTCTTGACTTGGTCTTTTATTTTAACACCAAAAAATTTTGGGGTTCTTTCTATTACTTCGTATGGGCCTTCATATGGAGGTTCTAATGCTTTTTTGACTCGGTCAACTCGCACAAATACATGTGTTGACTCATTGAGATCCCTGTGTATGAAAGGTCTTTCTTTTGCTTTGTGGGAGTATTGTACAGGCTTCAGACGATTCATGCACTGCTTCAGTTGTGAAACGAATTGAGGTAAGTCTGCATCCAATTTTGTTGCATACTCTTGAAAAAAATCACCTGGTATTCTGATGGGTGAGCCATAAACCATTTCTGCAATTGTAGCATTACTGTTCTCTCTGATGGAGCATCGCAGGCCAAGGAGGATTACAGGTATTACTTGAGTCCATTTGGCAGTTGCATGGGTACGGATAGCTGCTTTAAGTGTGCGATGAAATCTTTCAATTTTTCCATTTGATTGAGGATGGTATGCTGTAGTTTGTGTTTGGTTACAACCACATAGTTTTGGCAGTGCTCGGAATAGCTCAGAGTTAAACTGCCTGCCTTGATCAGTCACTATCTGATATGGTGTTCCAAACCTAGTGATCCAACAATTGAAAAATGCTTGTGCTACTGCCTCTGCTTGTATGTCCCGAAGAGGTACTACTTCTGTCCAGTTTGTAACTCTGTCAATGCGTGTTAAACAATAAATATATTCTTCAGATGGAGGCATTGGTCCTATCAAATCAAGGTGAACAATTTTGAAACGTTCATCGTTACTAGGAAAGTGTCCTACTGGTGTTTGAATGTGCCGTGATATTTTGTTTTTCTGGCATGCCATACATGTTTTTGCCCAGTTTTGGACATCCTTTTTTAAACTGATCCAGACAAATCTTGATGAGATCATTTTTACTGTTGTCTTAATGCCTGGATGAGCCAGATTATGATAGTGTTGGAAAATAGAGTATCTAAATGGTTTAGGAATATAAGGACGAATGATTTGTGTTGACACATCACACCATAGCTGTTTTCCTCCATGTGTCAGATGGTGTTTTAACTTCAGTGATGTATGAGGGCTGGTCTGTAGTTGACGAAGCTCTTCATCATCTTCTTGTGCTTGGGCTATCTCATCATAGTTAACTGGAACTAGTTCTTCAAGCCTTGATAGACCATCAGCAACAACATTTTCTTTACCAGATATATGACGTAGGTCAGTGGTAAATTGCGAAATGTACTGGAGGTAACGTAATTGAATTGGTGTTGCTTTTTCATTCTTTTGTTTAAATGCATATGTTAGCGGAGCATGGTCAGTATAAATAATGAAATCTCTTCCTTCCAGCAGGTATTTGAAATATTTGACAGCCATATAGATGCTAAGCAGCTCTCTATCATACATGGAATACTTCTTCTGTGCTGTTGTAAACTTTTTTGAAAAGAATCCAATTGGTCTCCACTGTTCATCTTGCCATTGTTGCAATGCAGCACCTGCTGCAAAATCTGATGCATCCACAAATAATGCAAGTTGATTGTCCAAACCAGAAAATGTCAAAAGTGCAGCATTTGCTAGATCTTCTTTGCATTTTTCGAATTGAGCGATTGCTTCTTCTGTCCAGTTAATATGTCGTCGGTCCTTTTTTGTTGTTCCTTTTAGGAAATCATTCAGCAATGCTTGGTTTTCAGCAGCATGTTCCAAATGTCGACGATAAAAGTTGATGATCCCTAAGAATTTTCTAAGTTCACGGACTGTTTTGGGTCGTTTGTAGTTCATTATTGCTGCAACTCTCTCTGGATCTGGCTTTGTTCCAGCAGGTGTAATTAAATTTCCTAAAAATGTTAACTGTTGTACACCAAATACTGATTTGGAAACATTCATGACAAGACCATACTTATTCAACTGCTCAAAAAGTAAATTTAGATGCTCAACATGTTGTTCTGGTGATTCAGATGCTATTAGAATGTCATCCAAATATGGAAAACAAAATTCTAGTTCTCTCACAACTTCATGTATAAACCTTTGGAATGTGCTAGGTGCATTGCGAAGTCCAAATGGCATATAATTAAATTCATAGAGACCAAATGGTGTTATAACGGCTGATTTTGGCTTATCTTCTTCGGCTAGTGGAATCTGGTAATAGGCTTTGAGTAAGTCTACCTTTGAGAATATATTTTTATTTTGAAGCATAAAATTTACATCATCAATTCGTGGAATTGGATACCGGTCTGGGAGAGTCCTGTCATTCAAACGGTGATAATCTCCACAGACTCGCCATTGACCACTTGGCTTCTTAGCAAGGTGTAGTGGACTAGCCCATTGTGATTTTGATGGACGTATAATACCATTATTTAACAGAAATTGAAATTCTTGTTTAGCAATTTTCAATTTATGTGGGTCCAATCTACGAGCTTTACAGTATACTGGTGGACCAGGAGATGTAGTGATATAATGCTGCACATTATGCTTTAATATTTTTGGTACTATAGATGGTTTAGTTAGATCAGGAAAATTCTCTAAAAGTTTTGAAAACTGGCATGTTGCATAGAGTGAGCTTACTGATTCATTAGCATCCACAGTGGTTACTTCTGCTACAATTTTTAATTTTGTGGTGTTGTCTATCAACTTTTTATTTTTGAGGTCAACCAGTAGCCCATAATGATGAAGAAAATCGGCTCCCAATATGCCTTTTGATACGTCTGCTACTATGAATGGTCATTCAAAATTGCGTTTGAGTCCTAAACCAATGTTTAACAGTTTTGAACCATAAGTTTTTATCTGTGACCCATTTGCAGCATAAAGATTGAAGTCAGAGGGTTGACCTTTTTGGCTTTTTGCAACTGGTATAACGGACAAATCTGCACCGCTATCTACCAGAAAATATTTTCCACAATTTCGATCTTTGACAAATAGGCGATATTGGCGGCCTAATGTGTGCACAGGGGTAGAACACTCAGCCGCTATTGTGTCTACCACTTCTAGTTTTCCTTATTTTGCCATTGGCAAGGCTGAACACATTTTTCAGGCTTACATCGTATGCCGAATCTGAAATGGTAATAGCAGTATTTGCTGTTTTTATCGTATCTTGCTCTGCTTCTACTTCTACTGCGCGATCTTTGCCTGTGGTTGCGAGTGTTTCGAAGCATTTTAATCTCATTTTCCAATTCATCAATTCTCACGAGAAGATCTTGAACTGATAAAGACGATGTTGACGGAATGGAATGGGTGGAAGCAATTTGAACCTCGTCAACAGCGTTTAATTCGATCATACGATCTGCCATTTGAGCAATCTTATCCACTGTTTCGTCAGATATAAGTAAAATGCTTCGGATACTAGCTGGAAGTTTGTCAAGCCAAAGTGTTTTTAGGATCTTTTCTGATACATTTGTACCTGCATAGCTCCTCATTTTTCGTAATAATTGGGTAGGTTTCATGTCGCCAAGTTCTAAGCCACTCAAAAGTTTAATTTGGCGCTCTCCACTTTCTCTGAATATGTTCAGTAGACGTTCTTTTGCGAGAGAATATTTGTTGTTATCGTTACTCGTAACTAGATCCCATATATTTTCAACAAATTTTGGCTCCAGCTGAGCGAGTAAATAGTTAAATTTAGTCGCCTCCGTAACAATACCAGCGATCGTAAATTGCGCTTCGTCTTGACAAAACCAGATGTCCGGCTTTTCCGTCCAAAACGGCGGTAGCTTAACGCTTACCTTATCAATTTCCACTTTACTGCTACATTCAAAACGATTCCCTTGATTACCGTTTGCTTCTCCTGTCGACATATTGCGTATTGTTGGACACAGAATACGTCGAACTCAAGTTACGGAAATCTCGTCGAAAATTACGCCGAAAAATTTCGTCGCAACTGTCGTCTTGTCGATCACGTCGGGGTCACCAATTTTGTAGCACACGATTCATTAAACATTAAATTTAACACTTATTTTTCCACACATTTATTTACTTCTATCTTGCACATCACACATCATGGAAGCGTAATACAGTGACAAGTGAAGAACAGTTTTTTGTACTTTTTTTTGTTTCCAATCATAGATAATAACACAGAATACCAATTAGCTTAATACAGCTCAGAAAATACAAATAGTAATTTGTCATGTCCCCACACAACCAACCCCAATGACTGACAATGTTGCAAGACAGCAGATGTTTGCAGAGACTGTCCACAGCAAACCCTCAGGGCAGATGGTGGCTGGACCTACTACTAGCACAAGTTCTTCATGCCCTCTGACCAAGCCATCAAAGCTACACAGCCAGACTGTACGACAACTTTTCCTACTGCACTGTCTTCTCTTTTGTCTCCACTCACACACTAGGCCACCTTATTACTGTTGCCTCACTTCGACCCACCACATATCCGCATAGTTCCACCACAGATCTCTCATACCAGAGGGAGTCATGATTATCGATCGACTGTGCATCAGAGAGTAATTAATAGAAAGAAAAAAAGTAATGGATAGAAAACTGACAAAAATTGTATTCATGAAGTTAGGAAATTCATCTACTTTGGAAGTAAAGTAACCAACAACAAATGAAGCAAGGAGGACCTATTAAGTACACTAGCACAGGTAAAAAAGGCATTCATGGCCAAATTGAGTGGATTGGTATCAAAGATTGGAGCACAGTTCTATATGGAAATGAAACATGAACAGTAAGGAAACCAGAAGACAATGCATTTGAGATGTGGTGCTACAGAAAGGTGTTTAGAATCAGATGGACTGATAGCTAACATCCTAATTTGTGAAAAAGAAAATATGAAAAACTCTGACAAGGAAAATGGACAGGATATAGAAGACATAAGGTAACAAACTCCATGATACTAGAGGGAGCTGCAGAGGGTGAAAACTTTAGGGAAAGATGATGATTGGAAGAAATTTATCAAATTACTGATGACATGATGGAAGTGCTACTCTGAAATAAAGTGTTTGGTGAGGGAGAAAAATGCGTGCTGGGCCACATCAAACCTGTTATAAGACTGATGAATAAAGTACTAATTTAAAATTATAATAATAATAATTTAAAAATATGTACAGGTAAGCAGTTCATAATGGGAGAACCCCCCCCCCCCCTCGCATGGGTTACAGTCAATGAAGAAAAATTTAAAAAGTAACACACACTACTGCTTAACAGGTGCAAAACAAATCGCATGGCTACATATAGCAAGAAACTAAATGCAAACTCACCTCAAAAATTATCATCAAACTCTCTCTCTCTCTCTCTCTCTCTCTCTCTCTCTCTCTCTCTCTCTCTCTCTCTCTCTCTCTCTCTCTCTCTCACACACACACACACACACACACACGCACAACTAATAGTTTTCAGCCACAGCCTTTAGTAGTACAGGACACACTTTCATTCAGCCTTCATCAGTACAGAACACACTTTATATTATACAATCACAGGCACAACTCACTAATTCTGTCTTCAAATGTTCCTTTACAAACAAAAACTCCTGAGAATCGCTCCATTTAATCTTCGTACACCTGAAAAGATGAGTGTTTTTGAGAAAAAGCTGAAATAATTAAAACAATACTCATGAGCTCCATATAATTCTTGCCACATTCCCACATTCTGTACTACATTCACAGCTGAGTCGCCCCCCCCCCCCCCCGACCTGCTTTTTTTTTTATTTTATTTTACCATAATATGTAGTAAATTTCTTAAACAAAACACAGTGTCCTGTAGTTGGAAGAAAGCATAGGTTACCGTCTGTTTACAAGAAGAATACAAGAAGTGACCCACAAAAGTCTATCCAGTATCCTAGATAGTTATTTATTGTAGAATCATAGAACATATTATGAACTTAAATGTAATGAGGTATATTGAATTGAATCTCCAAGCCAGCCAGCATGGATACCATAAACATTGATCATGTGAAAACTAACTTGTTCTACCTCAGATGAATGCTTTGGATCAAGTGAGACAGGTAGATACAGTATTGGATACATCAAATTTCTGGAAGTAGGAGTAGTTCATCTCTTACTTTAATAACAGACAGCAGAAGGTAATTCTCCACAGTGTTGGAAAATGGCTATGACACACAATCGCAATAGGGCACAGTTACGTTTGGGGTGCCCTAGGGTTCTGTTTTGGGACCATTGTCGTTTTTTATTTAAATATAAATGATATGCCTTCAAGTATAACAGGTGACCATAAAATATTTTTGTTTGCTGTTGACACCAGCTTGGTAGTGAAGGATGTTAATCATAATATTGACACAAATATTATAGAGGAAAAATTCCTAAAAGGAAAAATATACGTAAAAAATAGATGAAGTACACTTACCAGGCGAAAGGGCACAGGCAGTAATAGCAACAAATAAACACACAGACACACACACACACACACACACACACACACAAATGCTAGCTTTCGCAGCCTAGCTGCTTCATCAGGCAGAAGGGAAGGAGAGGGAAAAGGAAATGATGAGGGTTTTAAGGAAGGGGGTAAGGAGCCATTCCAATCCCGGGACAGGAAAGACTTACCTTGGGGGAAAAAATGGAAGGTAAATAAATGCACATACACCCACACATTTACACAGACACAAGTAAGTCTGTGTAAATGTGTGGGTGTATGTGCATTTATTTACCTTCCATTTTTTCCCCCAAGGTAAGTCTTTCCTGTCCCGGGATTGGAATGGCTCCTTACCCCCTTCCTTAAAACCCTCATCATTTCCTTTTCCCTCTCCTTCCCTTCTGCCTGATGAAGCAGCTAGGCTGCGAAAGCTAGCATTTTTGTGTGTGTGTGTGTGTGTGTGTGTGTTTATTTGTTGCTATTACTGCCTGTGCCCTTTCGCCAGGTAAGTGTACTTCATCTATTTTTTACGTATAATATTGACACAGTATCAAATAACGCAGTTCAAGAGATAAGTTCATGGTTAGTAGAAAGCAAGTTGATGTTAAAACGCAGTAAAACTCAGTTTTTACAGTTTCTAACATATAATTTGACGAAAGCTGACATTTGATTACAAATAATGGGCATATGATAAGTGAGACTGAACAATTTAAATTTTTAGGTGTTCAGATAGACAGTAAGCTGTCGTGGAAAGCCCATGTTCAGGAGCTTGTTCCAAAACTAAATTCTACTTTATTTACCATTAGAACAATATTTGAAATAAGTGATTTTTCAACACGAAAAGTAGTCTACTACACTTACTTTCACTCACTTATGACGTACGGTGTTATTTTTTGGGGTAACTTGACTGAAACAAAAAGGGTACTATTGCCTCAGAAATGGGCGATTCAAGCAATGTGTGGTGTAAGTTCATGAATGTCATGTCGACCCCTATTCAGTTGTCTGGGAATTTTGACACTGGTGTCTCCATACGTTTTTTCTTTAATGTTGTTTGTTGTTAATAATATCAGCTTATTCCCACTAGTTAATAGCTTTACTCGGTGAATACTAGACAGAAGTCGAATCTACATTTGCAGCACACCACATTCACACTTGTGCAGAAAGGTGTGCAGTATTCTGCAGCATCGCAGCATCCATTTTTCAGTAAGCTGCCACTAACCCACACGCTTTCAAATCTGAATTAAAGAGTTACCTCATGGCTCACTCTTTTTCTTCTGTCGAGGAACTACTAGAAAAGTTAGACAATTAAGCTAATTCATTTTTTATTTCCTTATTGATTCTTTTCACTTAGTCTTAAGATTGTCGTGTGCATAGGACTACTTAAAAATTTTCTATTACCATTCTCTTCTTATACTTCATGTATTGACTTGTTCCATGACCACGGAGTCTTACTCCTCAATTAGGTCCTGCAGAACAGAAAACTATATTATTATCATTATTATTATTACTGTTGGATGTCTGCAGGTTCCTGCTACAAAATTTCAGCTCAGAGTCTTCAGCCCGTCTTCAGGTGAGTACTACCGAAGTACTGGTGAAGACACACTGAGTTCTGCTTTTACGGCCATATTGGAATGTGTGCTGTATAGTCAGCCGACATTGCACATGTGCTACTTTAGTTGTTGCACTTTCACTGCACCATGTACCCACCTTGGAGGAGGCTTTACACATCAGTATCAGATCAATTACTATCTTCACTCAGAAACAGGAAACTACACTGACTACGAAGTCAGCAAGCAGAATTTAGCTACAAAACCACCATGACACTATTGATAGAGTCTTGCAGTCAGACAATTTTATTTCCACAGATTCATTGATAATTGAGCTCCAAAATTTTGGAAGGAGAGCAAAAGATGACTCTTCCTTTATATTTTCTTACTATTCTACCTATCTGTGATGAAAGATTCCCAATATATGATAGTTTAGCAGTCAACTTCAAGGCCTGTTCTTCTGCCTTGTTGTTTGTAGGTCTGCATCACTCTGTTCACTCACTTAGTTGAATACTTCAGGAATACTGTTTGCGGGTGTTCCAATTTCATTTGAAGACTATCGCCATCAGAGATGGTATGGGCTCAATGGATTAAGATCATCAGAACACCCATATTTGTGTCGGATGGTAGCAACTAGTGGCTTGTAGAAACAGGTCTGTATGGGTGGCCTTTCTGTAAACTGAATGATTAAGTGTTCTATAACATCAAGATGTCTAAAACCAGCAAGAAACCATCTTTCTCTGTCTCCATAGTAAACTTTATGTTCTTGTACGTGGAGTTCATATGATGTAAAAACTCTTGGAGACAGTCCAGACCATGAGGACACACTATAATACTGTTGTCAATGTATCGCCAAAACACTGTTGGTTTTAAAGTGGCTAAGTTGAATGCTGTCTCCTCAAAATCTTCCATAAAAAGATTGACCACCAGGGGAGACAAAAGACTCTCTTGTTTGTAAAACTCATCGGTAAAAAAAAAAAAAAAAAAGAAAAAAAAAAATGTAGAAGAAAGACTGTGCTCTAACAATGTTGGAATTTCTGCATCAAACCTATTGCCAATGAGATGTATTGAGTCCACATATGGCACATTGGTAAACAGTGAAATCACATCAAGACCGGCCAACAAGTCATTGCTTTGCAGCTGAAGTGACTGTAGTCTACTGTAGAGACATTGTACAGTATTAATTCCAAACATGCTGCTTTTAATAAATTATTTAATTTGACAGGCCTGTTTCGGCATGAATGCTATCGTCAAGTTAAAGTGGCAGCTCTTCTTATCCTTGTAAGATCACTGTTTATCTGATCTGTTTGGTTCTTATTTAATAGAGCTGTTGTTGTTGATGTGTGACAGCTATTTTGACAGATATGTCAGATAAAGACTCAAACGCTACTGTTTTCCCACAGTCGTGCAATGTTTCAAATGTTCATGTGCCTATGCCATGCCTGGCCGGTTCAGCCTTCTGTTTCTGCGATGGTGGCACCCCTGTGTGCTTCGGTGGCCACTGCCATAACATTCTTCTCAGCTGACCTCCCGGCTCCTTCCGCTTGACTGCCATCTTGCGCTGTGCCACGGTAGCGCCACCACCTGCCACAGTGGTCGCCACATCAATTACTCTGCCGACCGATCCACACACCACCGAGGCTCAGCTGTCATCTTGCTCACGCCTTCACCAGCTCCTACAGTGTTAGCGTCAACTACTCTGCCGGCACACCGCTGCAACTCGGCCGCCATCTTGCTCGCGCACCCAGGTGGCGCCCTCGTCTGCTCAGTCGGTGCCCGCTTCAACTATTACACCTGCTGACCCACAAGCCTCTGCAGCCCATCTCATGCCCTCATACTTGTGGCACCTCCAGCAGCACCAGCAGATATCACAGCCAGCAGGGACAGTAAGCTGTAGTCTCCCATCCCATGCCTGCTGTCACAATATCGTCCGCCGAATGCGATGGACTGGACGCCACGCCTCCCCCTTGCCTCCAGCCCTTGGTAGTGCATTTCTGTAGTAACTAACAGCACGATCCACAGACTCAGACTCATGGACGACATGCCTGTTGTAGTAAACCATGCCGTTTTTGTGCTGAAAAATTCGCGGCCGTGGAAGCACAGATCACAGAATTACTAGAGGCAGGCATAATTGAACATTCTTGTAGCAGTTAGTCCCCCCCATTCACTTAGTAAAAAAAGCGATGGTTCTTGGAGAATGTGTAGGGACTACCGTAGGCTCAATTCTAAGACGATCATGTACAAGTATACTATCCTTAATGTAGCCAATTTCACTCATGCTCTCGCTGGTGCTAAAATGTTTTTTTGTGTTTGGTGGCAAATGTGCATACCATCAGATACCCATGGCTCCAGGGCTCCAGAGGATGTTGAGAAGATTGCCATCATGACTCCGACAGGTTTATACCATTACAGCTTCATGCCATTTGGACTTAAAAACACCACACAAACCTGGCAATGCTTCATCACTGAGATTCTCCTTCCCCTAAAGTTTTTTTTTTTTTTTTTTTTTTTTTTTTTTTTTTTTTTTTTTTTTTTTTTTTTTTTTTTTCCCTTAGATGACATTATACTATCCAGTACCTCTGTTGAAGATAGCAAACGTCATTTACAAATTCTCTGTGACACTCACTTTGGCCAAGGCAGGGACTTATTTGAATGACAGCAAGGACCAACTGCACCTACCTTCCATTAAGTTTCTGAGGTACATTGTTTTGGCTGATGGCATTCTCCCCCCCCATCCCTCCCCCTCCAAAAAGGTCAATGCCATCAAGAAATTATCACACCCCTCCATATTCAAAGAACTGAGGGAGTTCTTAGGCACTATTAATTATTATCATCAGCACTTGCCCGGTACTGCAGACAGTCAAGCCCCCCTTACTGATGCGCTGGCAGGCAAGAATACCTCAGGCACCCACCCCGGCTCTTGGATCCTGTGATGTCTGACACTTTCTCTTCCCTTAAAGACCTTTTATCGAATGCTATTACTATTGCTCACCCTCACCGTGAAGCGGATATTTTCATGACGACTGATGCCAGCAACACTGCCGTCAGTGCTGTTTTTAGCCAATCTCTAGACAGCAACATCTCTCCTCTCCAGTTCTTCTCAAAAAAATTAAATCATGCTCAGATAAAGTATTCAGCCATTCACCAAGAACTCGTTGCCATTTATGAGGCCATTAAGCACTTCCGCTCTGAGATCGAGGGCCATCCTTTCCATGTCCTCACTGACCACAAACCTTTGGCCACGCAATACAAAATCCAGTGGCCGATCCTCCTCCTAGATGCTTCAGATACCTAGATATCATCTCCCAGTTCACCACTGATGTTACGTACATCAAGGGTGCTGACAACATTGTTGTAGCCGACTTTCTCTCCTGAGTTGATGCCGTGTCCTCCCTGATTGACCTCTCTAATCTTGCCATTCTCCAGTCAGCTGAAGACGAGCTCATGCAACTAGTTTCTGATCATTCCTCCTCTCTCGACCCCGTCCGCACCTCTTTACCTAGGGTGTCGGGTGAAATTTGGTGTGACGATTCCATGGGCAAGCTTCGTTCCTTCATACCTCGCCGCTTACAGTGCAAGGTTTTCCAAAAATTGCATGAGCTTTCGTACCCTGGCATCCACGCCTCAATCAGACTTGTCACTGAATGTTTTGTCTGGCGAGATGTCAAACAAGACTGTGTCCACATTGACCTCATCGGCCATCTTTCCCTGGCTGATGGTTTCTGTTATGTCTTGTCGACCATCGATCGGATGACCCGCTGGGCTGAGGCCATCCTTCTCACCAACATCACAGCAGAGACAGTGGCCAAAGCCTTTCTTCATTCCTGGGTTTCTTGGTTCAGCTGTCCCTTGGTCATCACCACAGACCAAGGCCGCCAATTCGAATCTGCTCTCTTTTCCAACCTTTGCCACCTCTGCAGCATCAAACGCATCCACACTACCGCCTACCACCCCCAAAGCAATGGACTGGTAGAGCAGTGGCACAGAACCCTAAAAACTTCTCTTCTGTGCCAACACTCTCTATGGAAGGAGGCACTTCCCCTCGTTTTTCTTGGATTACGGGCGACCTACAAAGAGGACCGCCATGGCACTGTAGCCAAATTTGTCTATGGACAATCCTTACTTTTACCTGGTGAACTTGTCTCCCCCTCTCGCATTTCTCACTCCTCTGACCTTCCGATCCTGGTAGACTGGGTGCGTCAGCATTGCACGAGGATCTGCCCTCCAGCTCCCTCCAGTCACACTCCTCTGCAGGTCATTGTTCCCAGGAACTTGGAATCTTGTGAGTTTGTCATGCTATGGGACGACATGGTGCATCCGCCGCACAGCCCTCCTTACCCGGGCCCTCATCAGGTGCTCAGGCACTCCCCCAATATCTTCACCTTATTCGTCAATTATTGTCCCTCCACCGTGTTGGTAAACTGCATTAAACCTACTCATGTAGAGCCCTCCTCCTCGCCTCCAGTCGAGGGCAATCCTCCTCCGCTCATAACATTGAGGCAGATACCTCTCTTGTGGCCTCTTCATCGTCTCCTGCCGATGCACCTCTGCCTTCTCCCCCTCCTGCTAGAGTTGCCTCTCTGACTCCTCCTCCCCCCCCCCCTCCCCTCCTGGCGTGAGTTGCCTCTCCGACGTCTGCTTCCCCCTCCACTCTATTCGAGGTCTCTCCACGCTCTCCCGCCTCCCCCTTCTGAGATTTCTGCATTCAACCTCATCCTGAGACCGTGGTCCTGGAATTTGAGTTTTCTATCCCTCCCCAACTCTCTTCCGACATTGCAGTTATTTTCCACGAAGGATCGATTTTAATCGTATGTATGGATGTCAGCACTTCTCCTCCCTCCCCAGCAATGTAGGTATGAGTTACTGAAATGTTTCTTCCCTCTTGCTTCTTTTAATTTGGATGCCATACGAGCCTTTCTGCTCCCCTCGGATGTGGTTAGAGTGGTACTTTCCCTACTACCCTCAGCCTCACGCCAGCTGGTGTGTCAGGTTTGGCAGCTACCTCACCTCAGAGACTTCAAGGTTTACGGCTCCACTGCTCACCGCTTCCATGGACCGTTGCCTCTGCCAGACAACTCTGTGGTGCTGTCCATCACTCGGACGCCACATACACAATCATTGCTGGCTGTCTCCCCCCTCCCCGCCCCCCCTCTCCAACCTCAATGCAACATGAGTACTCCTTACTGTGGGGGAGGGGGGGGCGGTCTGTGTGGCGGCAATAGCTGTAATCTATTCTGAAAAAACAATTTATATCTTTACGACTGTCTTTGGACGAGCTGCCTCTCGGCTGCCACCAACAATTACAGCCAGTCTGTGTGTATACTTGTTTTATGTCAAGTTGAATAAAGTGTTGTTACACAGACAATAGTGTTTTCTGGGGCTCACACGCCATGAATAACCCACAGTAAAGTGGGACAAATCCAACGGATATGATTGTACTCCTTTTAATATTTAAATTTATCATTCCACTTATATACTTTTAATAAAGTCGCCAACATAATGCACAGAGTGCTCAGAAATAATCTGAATTGAATTAGTATTGAATATTGTCAATTGGGACATTTTGCATGCACATTCAAGCAGCCTGTCAGTATTGCTGTTGTTAAAAATGTTCTTAATTTGGTTAGCTGAAACCATATTAACAAACAAGATAGTAATGAACAAGAATGTTGAGCTGTTGGCTCAGGTTAAAACCTAGCAACAGTCAATTTTTCTAGTTTTATGAAGCATATTTCTGTGGAACCAAATGAAGAATAGTTTGGCAACACAATCACTTTCAGAATGATTGAATTTGTGTGTGTTACAAGCATTTAGTTACAGTAACTTCAATGTTAATTAAATATGAAATTATTTATTTATTTATTTTGCTGTCTTTTACAATGACCTGTTATCTAGATGCTAAAACAGGTCGTATTTTGCAGAGGTAATTGATTTTTTTTATACTGAATAATTTCTTCTTATATCTAGTTAAATTTAACCAAATACAGTAGAGTCCCAAAAACTCGGCCTAATGTGGACCGAAGGCTGGCCGAGTTTGTGAAAATGCCGGGTTATTGGGAACGATGTTAAAAAAATAGGTGAGGGTGTTTTGTTATAAAATACTTTCTATTGGTACTTTAGAATACAATACAAATGATGGAATACAGTAAAATGAAATAAATTTAAGACAATATCTTACAAATGATATTTGTTACTTACACTCACATGGACTTCACAAACGCAGTTAAGAAAAGACAAAGGCTGTAGACAGACTGAGTGACAGAGCGAGTGCAGCCATGTCACATGAGTGTCATTGTTGTCTGCTGTAACCAAGTTTATTATTTGTCCATCACACCTAAACTGATTTTAAACGACACTGTAAAAAAATAATGCACTCTCGTAGTTTTGATCAAGACAATTTTTAGTATGAAAAAGCATCTACATACTGCATTAATGACACTGAAAGGATTCTTAAATAGATTGTAGGTGGCACAAGAAAAGATGATCCCTGGGTCCATACATAGCATAGCCTTTTACTGCTATATGCTACGATTTCAGTTCTGCCCTGCATTCTAAGAGCACTGAATAATTCCAGGGGGTTTGGGGTTTGCCGGGGAATGGACAAGTTATCCAAACTGCCGGGTTACTGAGTGCCAAGTATTTGGGACTCCACTGTATGGCTTAATTAGAAAAAGTAATTAAATAATACATATCCATTTAAGAAGAAGAAGTAAAGAATAAGGGCAAGTATAGACAATTATGTTGAAAAACACAGTGAAAGAATAACATGAATTTATATTTAATAGAAGAAGGTGATAGGAGAGAGAAAGATGGAGTCAGACACTTTGTGATGCTTGAGGGTCAAGGACTTAGCATTCCCATTAAGTCGTCAGCCCTCAACCTTTATCTACAACAGGTTAAAAGGTTTATAGTGCTGTTTTGCCAGTGACAAAGAGAGACAATTTCATTTTTGTACTTACTACTATAGATACACTAATTATTTTCTATTAAATGATTGTCACTGCCCTCATCTGTGTTGGAGTCTGTGTTATGGTCCCTGTCATGTTCTCGATTTTGGTTCCTTTGCTGGTAAACTCTATTCACTGTGTTTGCTCACTGCATATGTTGTTGTGTTCTGTATGGTCTATTTCATTTGTATTTGTCATATGTCATGCTCAAGATTTTATCTGTTAGTATATTGAGTGTTGTCCATTGGTCCTCTTGTCTTATGGCCTTGTATATTAGTTATTCTATGTGAGCATGTAGTGCTGTTGATGTGTCTCTGAGGTGATTGTAAGTCCCGCAGAATAGGACAACGTGTTCGGGAGATCCCCTCTCCCCACATGTGCAGTATGGTGTTTCTTTAAGACTGACACAGTGTAAGTGCATAGGATAAGGACCGTGTCCTGTCAAGAACAGAACCATGCCGCATCTGGGATCAACATGTTTCATTCTTAGTCTCTCCGCTGTGTCGGGGAAGAATGAATGGACCATCCGACCCTTATCACTAGCCTCCCATTCCTGCTGCCAGGAGTCAATTCTCCAGTGCCTCATTTTTTTTTTTTTTTTTTTTTTTTCCCCTCCACAGTGCCGAACCAGTTACTAAATTCACCAGGTCTAGTCTGCCCTTCTTTAACTAGTAAATCTCAGCCCAATATTTGATGGATATATCGATGTGGAAGATCCCCAGCACCACATACAGTGCCTCCACTGAGGTGGTCCGGAAAGCTCCCGATAGCCTAAGTAGTGGGCTCCTCTGTCCGCGCCTTACCACTGTAACGTTGGTGGCTAGAATCAGATGGTGCGCCCAGCAACTTGCTGCAAAACATAGTACTGATTCAAGAAGTGCACAGTGGTAGGTATGTGTAACTGACAAAGAAATTTGTACTGCTCTGTGTTTAGCCTTGTCAGTTTGTGTAGAATTTTTTCTGCCTTATCTGTTTGTATCCTGATGTGTTCCTTGTAATTTAATTTTTCGTCAATGTGTACTCCTAAATAGCATGTGACTTTACTTCTTTTGACGTTTGTTTCCCCGATTTCGACTGATGGATCTCTTTTTAGAGCTCCTTTTAGAAGAGTGTATGTTGTTTTACTTTTGCTATCTGGAGTTTGTATATGGTGCACCATTGTGTGACTCTGTTGAGTATGCCACTTGCTTTCTCCTCTAGCTGGGATCTACTGTTTGCTGAGACAACAACCAGCAGATCGTCTGCATAAGTGATAATTCCATCTGTCCTATTGTCCTCGTCAATTAGGTTTAGAAGAGGTTCGATAGTGATGTCCCAGAAGATGGGCCCACAGATGGATCCTTGTGGGCATTCCTTAGTGATTCGTCGGACCACCTTGCGATTCCCCACTCGCCATTCTACCACTCTATCCTTGCAGTAGTTGATAAAGCTATTGTAGAGTGTATGGGGTACCTCCAGTTCTCTGAGCCTTGCGAAGAATGCAGGCCACCACAAGTTGTCAAATGCACCTGCGATATTCCTTCGCCTTTGTTCCACATACACAGACACAGCTACTGGTCTTTCTTGAAAGACATACTGATGAAGCATTAGGAAAATTCACCTGCATGATGGCATGCCAACCTGATTTTCAGGTGAAGAACATCTGCATATCCACCAAACAACTGGAGAGAGGTGGATAGCTTGGAGTGCATTGATTAGTTGGCCACCATGATTGCCTGCTTTAACAGCATTGGACTCTTTCCTGTGGAGGTACATGAAGAGTATTGTTTAAGGGCACCCTGTGAAGGCTGTGAATGCCACATCCATTCCCAGTGTAGGACCTTTATTGGTTTGGGCTTGCCTTACGTACCGGTTTCTCTGCTGCACGGTACTGCTGTCACTTTGTAAAGATGGTGGTTGTGCTTCACTATGTTATATCAGTGGAGTGTGATTCGCTTTCTGTGAAGCAATTGATGCACACCCCATCACGATTTGCAGAGCTGCAATCAGCTGAAAGCGCTGAGAGATTCTCAATGTGGAAAATGTGATTCTTCTCCAGAGCAATGCAAGACCACATGTGGCAATCAGACCTGCCTGGAAAGCTCTGGGCTTTTAATTACGAGATTCTGGAGCACCCACCATACAGTCGACAACTCGCCCCATGTGATTTCAATGTTTTCAGATCACTGAAGAAGTTCCTGGCAGGACAGCGATTCACAGGTAATGGTGAAGCTCAGACAGCAGTTCAACAGTGGTTCCATAGTCAGGTGGACGAATGCTCTCGCAGGGGCACCTTCAATGCTGTGATGAGGCAAATGTGAGAATCATGTGGGGACTATGTAGAAAAATAGTATGAGGTTAATAGAACAGGAAGTATGTTTGTAATGACCTGATGCACCTTATTTGGCTAATAATAAATGGGAGCAAATATTTTTATGATTTTGGTCCTCATAACATCTGCATTATTCGCATTGTTTTACATTTTTTGCGTCGATTTTTTACACTTTTTCGTGAAAGTAAAATATATTGAAGTTTTCAGTATCCGCTTTGAACAGCTCTTCAGTTACTCTGTTCTTTAAAAATTGAGCAAAGCTTAATTCGTTGCTTCCAGTTGAGAGAGAGAGAGAGAGAGAGATAGGAGAAATAGCAATAATAAAGGAATTTATGGATAAACGTGGAGCACAGCTTATAAGAATGCTCACAACTAGTTCTTTTCTTATTAATTGTAGTAAATCACTAAAGAATATTGAAATTACTACCAGCACTCAATCTCTATCGTTATTTTCACTTAAACAAATTATATACACCATAATCACACAGTGTTACCGAAAATATTCAGCACCTACAATGCACATGCAATGTGGGTCCTTGCACAGTGGCGTTTGGCAGAATTCTGGTGAAATAACCTATGCTACATGCCTTTCTTGGCACACAACGTGCAGCACAGTTTTTGCATGGTTCAGTGATTTTATTGTATGGATTGCACATTAGTAAATGAATAATATTTCAAAGTTAAATCTGTTTATCTTTAGAAAATCACCATTGTAGAACTTTCCCTTTAATTTACAATTTCTAAACGAGGAGAGAGGCTTCTTTGGGTTAACTAGCCAGTCAGATACAATAACAACCAACGGGCCTGGGCTCTAGTAGTGTTGTACATTAGCATGGTACATAATCCATGTGGCATTCTCTTTCAATACATTACCATACCGTCTAACAGCTCGTAGGCTATAATGTCCTGTGAACAATATTGTAGTGCAAGAGCAAGGGGCAGCAGTGTGTAGCTACCATCACCCAAGGAAAAAAGACTATTGCTCCCAAGTGCACCTAAAGCAATTTGTAACATATATTTCACTTTTCGCCATTATTCATATAGTAGCTGAATATACCAGATGGACATTTGTTGGGTCGGGGGTTCGAATCCCTCCTCGGACATGGATATTTGTGCCGTCTTTAGTACTAGCTAGTTTTGTAAGTTTAGGGACTGATGACCAAGAAGTTAAGGCCCTTAAGCTCTACAAACATTTGAACTTTTGACATTTGTTGCAGTTGTCTGCAGTAGCACTGTACTTTCAATCTGCGATCTTTCTTGTGTTATCAGATTATGTTAAAAATGCGAAATTTGAATAAAAAAAGTATCTCTCTTTTTGCAAACAAAACATGTACAAATTATTCCCAGATATAGGCTACACTCAGGGCCGGCCCGTCCATATAGGCTAACTAGGCAATTGCCTAAGGTACTCCAATTTGGGGGGTGGCAAATTCCGCCCTGCACGACAAACCTAGTGCTCTCACGGTGCTGTTTACTTTGCTGTTGCGCTGCGATTCCAGGAGCGATCTATTTCCGGATACTACACATAGACAGAGCAACAGGCGAGAGGCAAGGCGAAAGTCAATGTTTACATGCATTCTCTTTGACTCTTAGCAGAATTTTGCTAGTAACCGTTTAATGAACAGCAGTTTGCAACAGTCATACCGGGATCACAGCTGGCGTCCTGCCCATCATGTCAGCTGGGGCGCCCTCACGGCCCCGTGCAGTCCGCCGCTCTGCAGTCTCTCTACATGTAGTATAAGATGGGCGCTAACGACCTCGCCATAAGGCCTCACACATCAGTGGTAAAAGAGTGTGCAAGGTTTAGGGTGCCAAATAAAATAGGGCGTGCCTTACATCTGTACATAAGGAGAAAATACAGTAAATAATGTTTTACTTAAGCTCTCTTGTATATTACCTCTGTCATCAGATTATCAGTTTCTTGGTAAGAAAGATCCCCTTCTATTTGTTCACAATGACGCTGTCAATAATTATTCTTAGGTGCAAGTATGATTTTTGTGATACACAAAGACATTGTGACTTTGTGCCTTTCTCACTGAAGAGACAAGCTATGTTCAAATGTTTGTATAGCTTAATAATATAGTAAGGACAGTTTACAACTCACCGCAAAGACGTGGCGACGAGCTGCGACAGGCACATACAAAAGACACACACATACAACACATTCAGCTATAGGCCATGGCCTTCTTCAGAAAATAGAGCACTCATGCAATCAGACACGCTCTCTCTCTCTCTTCTGCCATGCAGACCGTGACTGGAGTGCCTCAGTCCCCTCGGCCACCAAGGCCGGCGTTAATACTATTATTATTTGATACTAAATACTGTTAAGAACTATAGATTTGTGTGATTTCATGATTAAAGGAAAGCGGAAAAGCAGCAGCTGCATAGCCAATTGTTTGTGGCATGTGCCATGGTATGTGTTTAAATGTCGCAATGTTAATCTCCAGGATGATGATACAATTGTTGATATTTGAAATGTAGTCACTGAAGAAAAGACGTCTGTTTTATCGTAAATGGCAGAGGTTGTGTCACACCCAATTACAGTATGGAGGAGGAGGAGGAGGAGAAGGAAGATGGCTTCAGCGAATGACAGTTGCTGGAATTTGGATTCAGCCTTGGCCCTGCCATGTTTAATGATGTATGTGTCAGTGTATGTCAATGAATAAAACAACTCAGTCGACATATTCACTTATTATCGTGACTGTGGAGTGAAGGCAACTTTCTCTAATGGACATCTCACTATTGTGACGAAGTAATTATTACATGAGTTTTCTGATTCGAGAACCTATCTAACTCATAAATGGCATTATAAGTAAGTAGTGTGATGGTAGAAACATACCTTAAAAGTCTCTGGGCAACACTGAGCGTACTCCACTATTTAAAAAGAAGCAGAGTGAAGTTGTTTCGTCCACTCACGGAAGAGAACTGGACAGAAAATGTTGTGAAGGACATAGTCGATCAATCATTGTGTAAACTAAAGAGCGAGGAGTTCTCGTAGGGGGAGGGAGGGGAAGGGTTTACTTCGAATAAAAGGGACACATCAATAGTGTAATGTACTGTTGAAAGTGCCCGCGAGAAAGATGCGCTCACATCATGACAGTGCGAGCGGGTGACATCTCACACATTACTACAACTAAACTGAAATTCTTCGTCCTGTTCCGTTCCTGTAGTCTGTGGACGTATAGTTTCGACAGCAGCAAAGCTACATAGTTGAGAAAGCCCTCTCCTAGTTCACTTGATGAGATATAGCCTGTGCCGGCCGCGGTGGCCGAGGGGACTGCGGCGCACCAGTCATGGTCTGCACGGCTACTACGGTCAGGGGTTCGAATCCCCCTCAGGCATGGATATTTGTGCCGTCTTTAGTGTTAGCTAGTTCATAAGTAGTTTGTAAGTTTAGGGACTGATGACCCCGTAGTTAAGTCCCATAAGCTATACAAACATATAATAATGGAAAGTCCAGGTTGGAATTAATAATATAGTGAGGACAGTTTACAACTCACCGCAAAGACGTGGCGACGAGCTGCGACAGGCACATACAAAAGACACACACATACAACACATTCAGCTATCGGCCATGGCCTTCTTCAGAAAATAGAGCACTCACGCAATCACACAGGCACACAACACAGTCATACAACCATCACCTCCGACTGCCGCACTTCGAATCACGCTCTGCAGCGAATCGGGGACGGGAGGGGAGGGGAGGGGAGGGGGAGGGGATAGAAAGGTTACGTCACGGTGGTGGGGATGGGTTAGATGGGAATAATGAGATGCAGCTTAGGAATGGAGTGGGGAGGCGGGTGAGGGGAGAAAATAAAATAAAATAAATATATATATAGAAAATGCATGCACACTGCAAGTACAAAAGACCGCATACACACACACATACACATGCACACACACACACACACACACACACACACACACACACACGCGCGATCACACATTCACACACCACTCAAAATAGACGAGGTTTGGGATAGAGAGGTAGGAACTGTACGGTATGGACAAATATATATATATAGGGAAGTTATCGTAGATTGAGGCCTGGTTGATTTCGGGATCGGAGAATGTATTGTAGGGATAACTCCCATCTGTGCAGTTCAGAAAAGCTGGTGGTGGATGGGAGGATCCAGATGACCCGGGTTGTGAAGCAGCCATTGAAATCAAGCATGTGCTGTATGCTGTGCCACAGGGTGGTCCACCTTGTTTTTGGCCACAGTTTGGCAGTGGCCATTCATCCTAATGGACAGCTGGGGGCACGAGGATAGAAAATCAAAACCTTGGCCCTGAAATGAGAGACATCCTGCCCAAGATCCTTCCCACCTCTCCTAAGAGTGAGAAAATTACCTGGAACACAATTCTGTAAGAGAAAGTTAGAGAAGGAATTGTCATTAGCAAAGCAAGCAGGCTTATTCGATAAGTATCTTCGTCCAAACCCTCAGCAACCGAAAGCTGGAAAAAGGACAGATGATCATGCGGTAGAAGAATCAAGCGATTCTGACATAGAAACTCGTGATAGAGAGAACAGAACCCTTCTTTATGTCCCGAAACAGTGAAAGGATCATGAGTAATGATGTCTGGACTAGTTTTAAATTTCAGCAACCCTGCAACCTGCGATACTACTTCAGATCATATACGATCACTTCTTGTTGAATATGGCCCAGACCAAGTAAAACTTGTCAACTTCCCATTAGACAGCAGCAGAAGAAAGTTTTCTACAGTACACTATAAAAGGAAACTTGTTAATGGTAAAGGTATCTCTCGTCCGTAGGTACAATATTCAGTTTCAAGAGATGCAGTTTTCTGCTTTTGTTGTAAGCAGTTTTCTAAAAATCTCAAAGCCTCTCTGTGTAACAAAGGGGTGAACGATTGGAAAATCATATACATAATACTATCAACACATGAGAAAAGCAGTAGTCACTTGGGAGCTCATCAGGAATGGAAAGAGTTTCACCTTAGACTGAAGACAAAACCATTGATGCGGAAAACGTGCGTTTAATGAGGGAAGAGGAAAAATACTGGCAACAGATTCTGGAGAGGTTAATGGCATTGGTGCAAGTTCTAGGAAGTAAAAACTTACCTTTTCGTGGAACAGATAACAAAATATATACTTATGACAATGGAAACTTTTTAAAAATGGTAGTTGAATACTTGGCTTTATTTGATCCTGTTATGTAAGAACACTTGAGAAAAATTTCTAACAAAGAGATTCATGTTCATTATTTGGGAAAAATGTCCAAAACGAACTGATCATTTTGTTTGTTGAAGCAAATATTATTCTAAGATTGCATACCTTACCTACGACATGTTAACAAATGATCATGATCATTCAATTTGTAAAGGTAAAACAATGAGGTTAAACAATTCGAGTATAAGAGTGAAATGAAAGAACTTTTTCTTTCTTTGGCATCATTCCTCTTACTTATTTACCTGGAAAAAATGTTTGAAGTTAGATGAGTTGTCTCTTTCATTAAAAAAAAAAAAAAAAAAAAAAAAAAAAAAAAATTACATGGACAGGGATATGACAATGCAAGTAATATGAGAGGTAAGCACGATGGTGTCCAAAATTGGATTTTGGATAAAAATCCACACGCATTCTTCATACCGTGTATTTCGAACACTAATTCTTGTGGTGCATGATGCTGCTAAATGTTTTTTCCCTGCAAAATCTTTCTTCAAGTTGATCCAAACTATTTATGTGTATTTTTCTGCTTCAACATATCTTTGGGATTTTCTATTGAGCCATGTGCCTGTATGACGCTAAAACCGTGACCGATGGGAGAACGGAATTGATGCATTGCGTCTTTTTCATTATCAGCTATCTGATGGGCATGGTGCACTTATGGATATTTATGATCATACATTCACCGGTTCAGCTGGGAATCAAGCGTGATTCAGAGCTCAATCCATTGCTAAAAAAAAAAAATAGCTTCACTTGTTGCATGCTACAATATGTTTAGTTTAGTTTATTATCATCCATTGCATCATATACATGATATTCGAATCGTCATGTTTCTGTTCTGCATTGGCACGGTACAGATTAGAAATTATATAATATACATACATATTAACAGTTTACATTACGGTATATTAAAAAATTAGACAATTAGCTACTGATTTAGTCAGATATTAGTCTTTGTTATTGTACAGTTCGAAGTAAATTTGACTTGCAGACTTCTTCAATCAGAAGAAACTGATCTTAACGCTGCTTCAAATGCGTTACTAAGAACAAAAACCTTTCTTGAAGATTATAGAAGTGATTTGGGACTTAAAAAATTATCGTAGAAGCAAGAGAAATTTCAAAAGCAGCCACCATTTCCGCATCATTTTCATCGGATGTGGAATCACAAGAAAAGACGGTTTGGTTATGAAGCAGAAGATGAACCTATTAGAGACGCGCAAAATAATTCCAAAATTAATTTTTATTTTGCCATGTTGGATACTATGATAAATTCAATTGACGTAAAGATTTCATCAGATTAACGAACTAAATAGTGTATTTGTCTGTTTGTACAACATACTTGATGTACAAAATAAAACTCCCAAAGCTCTTGAAGAATATATTAATTTGGTAGAGTCTCTAACTCAAAAGACTCTAAAGATATTGATGCTACTGATCTACAAGCCATTGCTAGAAGAGTACCTATAACTCAGAGCCACAGGACATCCTGAGTTAACTTTTATTGTACCTAATTTAGATGCTAAGAGTTTCTTCCTGTGTCTGTAGCAAGTGGTGAGCGCAGCTTCTCGAAATTAAGACTCATAAAAACATATCTGCGATCAACAATGACTCAAAGACTTGTGGGGTTGGCAACTTTGTCATTTGAACGATAAACATCAGACACAATTGATTTAAAATAGATCTTCTCAGATTTTGCAAAAGCCAAGGCAAGAAAAATGAAATTTATCTGACTCTTTGTATAATGAAGCTTATAATTGTATCGGACCCAAAACGATGAAAAAGTAAAACGGATATATAAGTGTATGATGTGTCCCATTATAACTGGGAAATATGTTTATGTGATTTTATATGTTGTGTTTATGTTTATGTTTTATTGCAATTTTGCGCCATTAAAATAATTTGACTAGGGCGCCGAATTTGTTTGGGCCGGCCCTGGCTACACTTAGATAAATACAGTTTAGTTACTAGATACCGTACCTTTTAAGAAATGGTAGCATTAGTAGGCTATGTTTGGGACATACTATTTTAAGAAAATAGCTTTGACTTTATTTTCGAAGTAATTGTTCTTCGCACTGTATTTACCCCTGTTCCTTTCCCGAAAATGCTTCCAGCTAATAAGATCCTGATTAGTTTTAAGTTCATTACGGATCCTGAGTACGCTCTTGTTAACACCTCTACGTCAATTGTGCTCTAATAGAGTTTAGCTTTTCATATATGTATTTATTTAGAGTTCTAATATACAGTGGAGACCTAAACTATATGTACGATAATTTTTATTGTCATCGATTTTCCCACCGTCACAATAATACATTTCGCAGCTTATACTGCTCCCAAAAAGCCGCGCTTAAACACGCGCTCTCGCTGTCCACTGGTTTCCGTTGCTATAGTTACCTAATGGAAACAATGCCATGAGCGCAGAAGTATTCTGTATTCTACAGTGTAATTGTCGCCGTCCGTTTCCTCGAAAATGTGTTATGTGAGCAAGACGTACTGCAATTACTGTTAAATAATGTAACTAAAGAGGCATTTTGAATAGCAAAATCTTCCCACGAGAGTGGTTGGCTTAAAATAATAAAAACAATGTACGAAAAAGATACTGAAGTTATGCTTGTGACGTCAGCCTCTTTAGTTTACGGTAACTTGAAAGTGCACTATCAAACAGAGGAAGAAATATTACGAACATTTGGCGTTATTCATGGAGGATACATTAATATCATAATCGCTCATGGGTCGAACGTAAGACCAAAATATTTGCCATGTATAGAAATGGGCACAAAACCTAAACATATCACCGCTTATGTAACAGAAGTAAGTAAGGACAAAAATTTGTGTGTCACATCGATTACCGTATCAATAAAGATACCGGTACTTATCTGATATTTCTTATTGTATTATACAGGAATAAATGATAATTGTTGGGTGAATCATAATATGTAAAAACTGTCTCAAATACCGGTATTAAAGAATTTTACTTTCAAATGTAGACTTACCATAGCCCAAAAATATTTCCCATTTGCGTTAGCAATTCGTTTTTATTCTAGTTAGCACACAGTAAGGAAACATACTTAAATGATTTTACCATGTGGATTGCAGACTGCCATCTAATGCACTTGTCAATAAATTTCGCGCTACAAAACAATGGCAATGAGACTCGAGCTAACATTACCTATAAGACATCCTTTTCTATAGTAAGCAAAGGCGTCCTTTAACAACGTTTATAATGAAAATAAACTTCTGCTGAAGGCATAACCACTATTCCTATGACATATGTATTGAAACTACAATAATATTGGAGCTGCTTGTTAGCCATGCATGTGTACCTAATTCATTGGCAAGCAAGAGAATTATCATGACTAAAATTTTGTTGCAAAAATTAACTTGAATATTGTTCTCATTTTTCAAATTAGAAACTTATCTGTTTGTATGTGGGTGCGTGTGCGCGCGGGTGTGTGTGTGTGTGTGTGTGTGTGTGTGTGTGTGTGTGTGTGTGTGTGTGTGTGTGTTTATCTTTTTATTTATTTCTTGTTCTAGTGTCCATACTGTGACTATATATCAGGATACGGAAAGTCTGATTCTTTGTTGCCATTGCCACATTAGACTTTTGTAGTATATTAATTCGCCATAAAAATTACACCTAACGTTCAAACTAGGCTTACATAGATGCATATGGTACTGTTGTTATAATACATTATATGTGAAGTTCACAATAAGAGCACCTCTTTTTGTAATGTTGTATCATATTATGTGTTAATATTGCCACCATCCATATCAAAGAACTCTTAATTATACTGCAGCATGGGTTCTTTGACAGCCAGTCATATAACTAGTTTGAATTTTTTAAATTGTAAGGATCCAGCAGCAAGAGGAACTATATTTGTTAAAAATTCTGAGGGCATTCACTTTATGAGAGTTCCCAGTTAATTTTAACCTGTGTTTTGGGATGTCAGTGTTTGCTTTGTTTCTAGTACGGTGTGTGTGAATTGTTTCAGTGATAACACATTCATTAATGTTGTCCCTGACAAAGAAACGAGATTCATATATATAGAGAATCAAAACTGTTAAGATCTTAAACTTTATAAAAAGAGGTCGACAGTGTTCTATAGAAACAATATTACGTATTATATGGACAGTTCTTTTTGGACTTTTAGAATATTATTAATATGAGGAGAATGTCCCCATAAGAGTAGGCCACATGAGATATGTGGCTGGAATAGCCCAAAATACATCACACAAAGATAATTCCTACTGATCATATCTCACAATTGCCGTATCAAATTTTGTTGCAAATGTCAATGTTGTCTTCTTCCCAACTGAGTTTTGTATCAGTATGTATACCTCAGAGTTTATTTTTTATGTTCGTAGATAGACAAGAATAAAACGAAGGTAATGGAATGCAATGTCAGAAAATCAGGCAATGCTGAAGGAATTAGATTAGGTAATGAGACAATAAAAGTAGTAAATGAATTTTGTTATTTGGGTAGCAAAATAACTTCTGATGGCTGAAGTAAAGAAGATAAAAAATGCAGAATGGCTTTGGGAAGAAAAGCGTTTCTAAAGAAGCGACACTTGTTAACATCCGATATTAATTTAAATGTTAGGAAGTCCTTTCTGAAATCATTTGTCTGGAGTGTAGCATTGTATGGGAGTGAAACGTGGACAATAAGGAGTTCAGATAAAAAGATTATAGAAGCTTTTGAAATGTGGTGCTACAGATGAATGATGAAAATTAGATGGGTAGATCATGTAACTAATGAGGAGGTGCTTAACCGAATTGGGGAGAAAAGGAGTTTCTGGCATATGTTGACTAAGAGAAGGGATAGATTGGTTGGACACATTCTGAGACATCAAGGAATTGTCAACTTAGCATTAGAAGGAAGCGTGTGGGGTAAAAATCATAGAGGGAGACCGAGGGATGAACAGTAAGCAGATTCAACAGGATGTATTGTCAGATGAAGAAATTTGCACAGGACAGGGTAGCATGGAGAGTTGGCATCAAACCAGTCTGAGGACTGAATACCACGATACAGATAGACCTAACACTAGCTTTTGAGTTTTGTGTTGATTACATACAAGTTTACTGGCTGCAAACCAGTTGAGTGTTGAGTCTAAATCTTCTCGCATATTCTTTTCAAGTGTTGGGATGTGATAGTGTGAAATATGTAACGTAGTATGATCGGCAAAACAGATTACAGACTGATACACAATGGGACTGGTCATTTGTAGCTACAGTGTAGAAGAAGGGTACAAAGATTGAATCCTGTGGGATGCCCATACTTATTTTTACTAGGTGGGATTGTCTGTTTCCAATTGAGACATACTGTCTTCTGTTGTTCAGGGCGGAAGTTATTACAGCTAATATAGTTTCGCAAGTAATGTTTCATTTGTTTGCTAATACATAAAAGAAAAGAACATAATTTCCTATTACAGTAAACAATAACTTTGGTTGTACTATGTAAAAAATTAATTTTACAGATATATACATAGGTACAACAAAATAATAACGGTTACAGAAAAAAATTTCACAAAATTTGTGTTTACAATAGAAAATAATTAGGATTACAATTATAAATTTTGGTATGTATTTACATTGTAGGTGTTCTTAAAATTGAGTGGTGTGAAAATAATGGTACCATAATATTCCCGATTTTGTGAGTTGTATAAATAGAAAAAATGCATAATGCAAAGGTTGTTGAAGTCAAACTTTTGCTTGGATCCAGAAAGTCGTTTGACTGTCAAAATAAGCAAACCTAAGTATTTTGAAGTATCCACTCGTGTTACTAGTTGCCTACCTATTGTTAGATGTACTGTGAAACTTAATGCAGCCTAGTTTGCTTTAGTATAATTTAAATAAAGAACATTAGTGTTACATCAGTTCACTATTTCAGTTAAAACTTTATTGTGTGAGTGTTTTTAACAACGGAAACAACGGAAAATCTGATTGGAATGTCATCCCTACACCCTATGCCTAACATCCCCCCCCCCTTTTCCCACTTATTATCCTGTATCCATCCAATTCATGTCTTCCTTGCTACTGTGTGTAGCTCCTTACAATATCCACTTAATTAATTTACTATTTTATTTCATTTTTTTTCCTGATTATTTTTATCACTTCACTTCCCCTCCACTCTCTTCTCACACCTCCCTTTTAACCTCATTAAACCCCTTCCCTTCACTGTATTCAATGCTGCATCTCACATTGTCTATCAGAGCCTTTACAATACATCAATGCAGAACTTTCCATCCTCTTCCTTATTTGGCATCCTTCCTGCTCCACTCCCCACCTCACTCACAGTCAAGATATTGGAGGCACTGGAGTGGCCAGACATGGTGGTAGTATGTATAGTTGTTTGAGTGATTGTGTGAATATATGTCTTTTTCTGATGAAGGCCTAGGCTGAAAATTTAACTTGTTTGAATGTGATTGTTTATTTTTTGTGCCTGTAGGCAGCTCACCAAGCCTCTTTTTAGTACATTGTGTGAGTGAATTATTAAGTTATTATTGCACGTAAATATGTCTAGAGAATTGTTTGTGTAACAGGTGAAATGGGCATTCTTTGGCAACCAGTATCATCTTTTAGTAACATCATCCTTAGGAATCAACATTTACGATCATGAAGGTCAGATTTGCAAATTTACTCATCCGTGCTGTGATGGTCCAAGGTCTCCTGGAACTTTTGCAAGGGGCATTGCACTGATAGGTGACCAGTTGCTTTGTGTTGGTAAGTACCAGCCCAGAATATGTACAATTCCTTGACGATTGACTTGTGTCCCTTAATTTAATAGCTGCCCATGCTAAGAAAAGCTAAATTAGAATAGTGTAACTGCAAGTGGGCACTGAAATAATTCATTGGAGAAAGTTGAAAATGTGTGCTCTAGCCAGGATTCGAACCCAGATGCACTTGACCACTAAGCTACTGGGGACATAGCAATTGCTGCGGGAACGTGGTCTATTCCGCATGTTTTCCACCAGATACAAACCTTCAGTTTATCCATACACTACTGACGTTGTGCCTCTACTCATTATCACTCAAAAGTCATATAATATAGCCGATTCCCAATAGAGTTTGTGCCTGATGTTCACCCGCTCTGAAAAAAAGAATCATCAGCCATCATTGCTTAATTATATAAGTTATATATGTTGCTTGATTATATAAGTTATATAAGTGTTGTCTGATGTTTCAGACATGTGCAAAAGAACAGACACCAAATATATAACAAAATAGTTATATTATTCCTAAAATTAGTATTCTGTTGATAATTTCAGTCGTATTTTTAAAAGTTCCATTAGAAGTTTATCTGATTGTGTATCCCTCCCATTGAAATAATGAATTTACAGGAAAAAAAGCTATATTTTGATGATTTTGTCAATTTCTACAAAAATTATTAGTAAAAAACAGACTTACTTAGTAATCCAGATACCAGTATTGGAGGTAATTTGTGCAAAACACTTGTCTGAGTACCTGAAAGGCCACAAATGAGTAAGATCTGGTGAACTAATAATTTTATTCAGACTTGAAAAATTTATATTTGTAATCTTGTTGTACATATCATATTCAGCAGTGTATTCCATATGTTCAGGGAAGAGGAGAAGGTAATCCACGACCTAGGGTTCATGGTCTAGGTCGTGAATAACCTTCCCTCTTCCTTTTATCGTCCATTCTCTCCTACCTGATGAAGGAACCCTGTTCTAAAAGCTAGTCCTATTTTTTCATCCTTTGTATTTCTTTGTGTGACTACTGGTGCTGCAGTAGTGCCAGCTGTTTCCAGTGTCACATCGTAAACAGTGCTATTTATTTGTATCAAATTTAAATTGCCAGTTCTTCATTTTCGTTAGTACTTCTGTTTTATCAGGTTTATTCCCGCGTACTTGGCTGATTTTGTTTGCGCTACTGTTTTAATAGTTTATTCTCGCGTATTTGATAGTGTTGGGTGCGCCAGCTGCACTCACAGCAACACCAGCAGAGTTACAGCTAAGCAGGAGCGAAGTGTTGTGATTTATTTGTGGGCTGAGCAGTGTCAATTTTTATAAACTCGCACTAGTAACAAGATACTTAACTCTCTGCAGGCAATTGTTGATTTGTTAGGATGGATAGGATGTGTGACTGCTGTGTACAGACACAGAAGGAGCTGGCCGCTGTTCGCGAGCAGCTGAGCATGTTGTTGGCCACGGTCAGCCGTCTGAGCTAACTATTTGTGGTGTCATTCCGAGAACTGGTCGCGGTCCTCTGGTTTGGAGCTGAGTGGAGGGCTTAAACCAGAGGCTCAGACGATTCTGTGGAGATCTAGGGTGCAAATTTCTCGACCTCCGCTATCGGATGGAGAAATGTAGGGTTTCCCTGAATATGTCAGGCGTGCACTACAAGCAGGAAGCAGCTACAACGGTAGCGGAGTACATATGGAGTGCACATGGGGTTTTTTTAGGTTAGAGAATTCCCTCCCCAAGCCCGACAAGACGCTTCCTGAGTCGCAACTAGGTAACAGTAGGCAGAACACAACGGGAAATGAAAAGATCAATGTAGTAGTAGTTAACTGCAGGAGCATCTATAGAAAGGTCCCAGAACTGCTCTCATTAATAAACACATAGTAATATGGACGGAAAGTTGGCTGAACCCGGATGTAAACAGTAATGAGATTCTAAACTCAGACTGGAATGTATACCGCAGCGATAAGTGCACTACTATCGAAGGAAATAGACGAAGATCCGAATTGTGAAATAATTTGGGTGAAAGTCATGGTTAAAGCAGGCTCGAACATGGTAATTGGATGTTTCTATAGGCCTCCTGGCTCAGCAGCTGTTGTGGAAGAACACCTGAAGTAAAATTTGGAAAATATTTCAAATAGATTTCCCAATCATGTTATAGTTTTGGGAGGAGATTTTAATTTTCCGGATATAGACTGGGTGACTCAAACGTTTATGATGGGTGGCAGGGACAAAGAATCTAGTGAATTTGTTTTGAGTGCATTATCTGAAAATTATCTTGAGCAGTTAAACACAGAACTGACTCGTGGTGACAACATATTAAACCTTCTGGTGACAAACAGACCCGAACTATTTGAAACAGTTAACGCAGAACAGGGAATCAGCAATTATAAAGCAATTACAACATTGATAATTTCAGTCATAAATAGAAATACTGAAAAATGTAGGAAGATTTTTCTATTCGGAAAAAGTGAAAAAAAAAAATGCAGATTTCAGAGTACTTGATGGCTCAACACAGAAGTTTTATCTCGAGTACGGATAGTGTTGAGGAACAGTGGTCAAAGTTCAAAGCCATCGTACAATATGCATTAGATGAGTATGTACCAAACAAGATCGTAAGAGATAGAAAGGAGCCACCATGGTTCAACAACCAAATTAGAAAACTGCTATGGAAGCAAAGGGAACTTCACTGCAAACATAAACATACCTAAAGCCTTGTAGACAAACAAAAATTAAATGAAGCGAAATGTAGTGTGAGGAGGGCTATTGAGAGGCGTTCAACGAGTTCGAAAGTAAAGTTATACGTACTGACTTGGCTGAAAATCCTAAGAAACTTTGGTCTTATGTCAAAGCGGTAGATGGATCAAAACAAAATGTCCAGACAATCTGTGACAAAAATGGCATTGAAACAGAGGATGACAAAGGCTGAATTACTAAATGTCTTTCCAAAGCTGTTTTACAGAGGAAGATTGCACTGTAGTTCCTTCTCTACATTGCTGTACAGATTACAAAATGGCAGATATTGAAATAATTGACAGAAGGATAGAAAAACAATTCAAATCGCTCAAAAGTGTAAAGGCCACAGAACCTGATGGGACATACCAGTTCGTTTTTACACAGTCTGCAAAGGAACTTGGCCCCCTTCTTGCAGTGATAGGTCTCTAGAAGAGTGTAGCGTTCGAAAAGATTGGAAAATGGTGCAGGTCATCCCTGTTTTTATGAAAGGACTTTGAACAGATGTATCTCTAACGTCGGTCAGGTGTAGAATTTTGGAACACGCATTAGTTTGAGTATAATGACATATCTGGAGACTAGAAATCTTCTCTGTAGGAATCAGCTTGGGTTTCGAAAAAGGCGATCGTGTGAAACCCAGCTCGTGCTATTTGTCCACGAGACTCAGAGGGCCATAGACATGGGTTTTCAGGTAGATGCTGTGTTTCTTGACTTCCGCAAGGCATTTGATACAGTTCTCCACAGACGTTTAATGAACAAAGTAAGAGCATATGGTCTATCAGGCCAATTGTGTGATTGGATTGATGATTCCTAGATAACAGAATGCAGCATGTCATTCTTAGTGGAGAGAAGTCTTCAGAAGTAAGAGTGATATCAGGTGAGCCACAGGGGAGTGTCATGGGTCTGTTGCTGTTCATGATATATATAAATGACCTTGCGGATAACGTCGGAAGTTCACTGAGGCTTTTTTCAGATGATACTGTAATATATAGAGAGGTTGTAATAATGGAAAATTGTATTGAAATGCAGGAGGATCTGCATCGAATTGACACATGGTGCAGGGAATGGCAATTGAATCTCAATGTAGACAAGTGTAATGTGCTGCGAATACATAGCGAGAAAGATTCTGTATCATTTAGCTACACTATAGCAGGTCAGCAGCTGGAAGCAGTTAATTCCATAAATTATCTGGGAGTAAGCATTAGGAGTGATTTAAAATGGAACGACGATATAAAATCAATCGTCGGTAAAGCAAATGCCAGACTTAGATTCATTGGAAGAATCCCAATAAATCTAGTCTGAAAACAAAGGAAGTAGATTAAGGTACATTTGTTCGCACACAGCTTCAATAATGCTCACCGGTATGAGATCCGTACCAGGTGGCGTTGATAGAGGAAGTAGAAAAGATCCAACGGAGAGCAGCACACTTTGTTACAGGATTATTTGGTAATCGTGAAAGCGTTACAGAGATGATTGATAAACTCCAGTGGAAGACTGCAGGAGAGACGCTCAGTTGCTCAGTAAGGGCTTTTGTCGAAGATTCAAGAACATACCTTTACCGAGGAGTCTAGCAGTATATTGCTTCCTCCTATGTATACCTCGCGAAGAGATCATGAAGAAAAAATCGGAGAGATTATAGCCCACAAAGAGGCATACCAACAGTCTTTCTTTCCACGAACAATACGTGACTGGAATAGGAGGGAGAATCGATAGTGGTCTCACGGTACACTCCGACACACAGCATCGGGTGGCTTGCGGAGTATGGATGTATATGTAGATGTACAGCACAAAGGTAAGTACTGGTCAACCAATCTATCTCTTTTGAAGAATAATGTATCATCTCTGTGAAGTATTTCCATCAGTAATCAAAACTTTCATCATATGTGGCAGTTGAGTGTATTAGAGGTAATGGTACTGGTATAATTTTACTGAATGAATTATGGAAATTATCCACAGAGATAATAATTTTTTTGTGGAAAGAGATAGATTGGCTAGCCAGTACTTCTTACCTTTTTGTTGTACTGCCAATAGTCACACACAGAAAGAAAAATCATCCTTTTTTCTTTCTGTGTGTGACTATCAGTGGTACAGCAAAAATGTAACTACTGGCTAGCCAATCTCTTTTGATAATGGTGCATAAAAAATAGAGATCGTTTAACTTACCCAAAACACAAGCTCGTTGACAGATACAAAAACACAAATAAAAATGTAAACAAAAACAAAGATTCAAGCTTTCACGACCCTTGGGTGCTTCATCAGGAAAAGAGGAAGGAAGGAGGGCAAAAAGGGAAGGATGCAGGTTTTAAGTGAGTGGATTAGGAGTCATTCCAATACTGGGAGTAGGACTTACATTAGGGGAAAAAAGGAAAGGTAAACAAACACACATACACATGTAAACACACCAAGGCAAACATAATTTCTAAAATACATGCCATCCTCTAGTGTGAGCACTGTGTAAGCTCTGTGAGTAGTGTGCTTGCGAAGAAACTCTCTTTGCCACCATCTATGCTTCCTCCACCTTTTTTTCTTGTCATCTTCAAAAAGAGCAAGTGCACCAGCACATAAAAACGTGAAATCCTCCAAATCGTCGTCAGAAGCCATCACACAGTGATACAAATCAACAAGTGTAAACGCACTCTCATACATGTATGAGGTTCATACTTGTCAGCTCATATGAGTCACGATACATGTCACAAAGTCACCTATACACGTATCTCATACATGTGCCAATACAAATCGCATTGTAAACATACCTCATTTCAGGGTGATTTCATCATTACTCCAAACTGTTCTTCCCACACCACCCAGAGTAGCCTTCCACCGTCCTCCCAACCTCCGCAACATCCTTGTCCAACCTTACAACATCCCAAAACCACCCTCCCTACCTAATGGTTCCTATCCCTGCAACCGATCCCGCTGCAAAACCTGTCCAATGCATCCTCCCACTACCACATACTCCAGCCCCACCACAGGAAAAACCTACCCAATTCAAGGCAGGGCCACATGTGAGACAACACATGTCATATACCAGCTGACATGTGTCCACTGTTCAGCCTTTTATGTTGGTATGACTACCAGCAAATTGGCTGAGCGGATGAATGGGCATAGACGGACTGTTCGCCTGGGGGACACCCAATATCCTGTGGCAGAACATGCCCTCCAGCATAACTCCAGGGACCTGGGCACGTGTTACACCACACGTGCCATTTGGATAGTACCAACCAATACCAGTCCCTCAGAGCTACGGAGGTGGGAACTTGCCCTCCAACATATCATCTCCTCCCGCCACCCCCGGCCTAAATCTACGCTAACCCCTCCCCTTCCTCCATCCTCAGCTCACCTATTCATTATCCGTTCCTTACCTCTCTCTTTCTCTCTCTCTCTCTCTCTCTCTCTCTCTACCGCCCTCTCGCTCTCTCTATCATTCTCTCTCTCTCTCTCTCTCCATGTGTGTGTGTGTGTGTGTGTGTGTGTGTCCATCCATATTTCCCTGTTTATGAAAAACGTTTTAGACACCCCCCCCCCCGCCCCTCCTACACCCCTCAGCATCATTAATTTCACTCTCTTCTCTTCTCTTTACTACTTGATCTTTCCTCTTTAGTTATATTTATCCTCTCTGGCTTGGCTCAGTACATACATGCAGTATCTCTGATGTCCACACTCCCAAAACACCACCTTCATGACCTAGGTTGTGAACCACCTTTCCCTTCTGTTCCCATCCTTTATTCTTCCCTTCTCTCCCACCTGACGAAGGAACTCTGTTCCAAAAGCTTGTCCCTTTGTCCCCTTTTTTTCTGTTTTATATATATATATATATATATATATATATATATATATATATATATATATATAAAATAAAGATTTTGGACTTACCTAAAGTACAGGCTCGTCGACAGAAACATAAAACACACAAACATTCGAGCTTTGCCACCACTGGCAGCTTCTTCGGGAAAAAGAGGAAGGAAGGAGAGGAGAAAGGGAAGGATACGGGTTTTAAGGTAGTGGAAAAGGAGCCATTCCAATCCCAGGAGTGGAAGGACTTACCTTTGTCCCCTAAGGTAAGTCCTTCCACTCCTGGGATTGGAATGGCTCCTTTTCCACTTCCTTAAAACCAAAGGTTTCTATAGTATGTCTGCCTAGGTGTGTTTGCGTCTGTGTGAATGTATGGGTGTGTGTGTATTTGTGCACCTTCCTTTTCTTCCCCAAGGTAAGTCTTTCCTCTCCCGGGATTGGAATGGCTCCTTACTCCCGCCCTTGAAACCCTCATCATTTCCTTTTCCCTCTCCTTCCCTTCTGCCTGAAGAAGCAACTGGGTTGTGAAAGCTTGCGTTTGTGTGTGTGTGTGTATTTATTTGTGATGCTGTCACACCTGTGCTCCTTTGCCTGGTGAGTAATCTTCGTCTATTTTTTTATATAATTTTTCCTTCTAGGAATTTTTCATCTTAATATATATATATATAAAACGATTATTAAGACGAAAAATTCCTAGCAGGAAAAATAAAATATAAAAAATAGACGAAGATTACTCACCAGGCGAAGGAGCACTGGTGTGACAGCATCACAAATAAATAAATGAATACACACACACACACACAATCGCAAGCTTTCGCAACCCAGTTGCGTCTTCAGGCAGTAGGGAAGGAGAGGGAAAAGGAAATGATGAGGGTTTTAAGGAAGGGGGTAAGGAGCCATTCCAATCCCGGGAGAGGAAAGACTTACCTTGGGGGAAAAAAAGGAGGGTAAACAAATGCACACATGCCCACACATTCACACAGACACAAGTACACCTAGGCAGACATACTGTAGAAAGCAAAGAAGTGACTTCTTTGCTTTCTACAGTATGTCTGCCTAGGTGTACTTGTGTCTGTGTGAATGTGTGGGCATGTGTGCATTTGTTTACCCTCCTTTTTTTCCCCCAAGGTAAGTCTTTCCTCTCCCGGGATTGGAATGGCTCCTTACCCCCTTCCTTAAAACCCTCATCATTTCCTTTTCCCTCTCCTTCCCTACTGCCTGAAGACGCAACTGGGTTGCGAAAGCTTGCGATTGTGTGTGTGTGTGTATTCATTTATTTATTTGTGATGCTGTCACACCAGTGCTCCTTCGCCTGGTGAGTAATCTTCGTCTATTTTTTATATTTTATATATATATATATATAAAAATGGTATAAAATAAAGATTTTTGACTTACCTAAAGTACAGGCTGGTCGATAGGAACACTAAACACACACAAAAACACACAACCATTCGAGCTTTCGCCACCAGTGGTGGCTTCTTCGGGAAAAAGAGGGAGGAAGGAGAGGAGAAAGGGAAGGATACGGGTTTTAAGGAAGTGGAAAAGGAGCCATTCCAATCCCAGGAGTGGAAGGACTTACCTTAGGGGACAAAAAGGAAGGTAAACAAATACACACACACTCACACATATCCACATCCAAACACACTTAGGCAGACATTTGTAGAAACCAAAGAAGTTGGACAGAGATGCCACTTCAGGCAGAGGCTCTGTCCACAGAACCGAGGCAAAGATGTTAAAGATGGCGGGCGGGAATTAGAATTTAGCGGAGGTTGAGACCAGGCGGGCAACGGGAAGAGAGAATGTGTTGAAGGGCAAGTTCCCATCTCCGGAGTTCTGAAAGATTGGTGTTGGTGGGAAGTATCCAGATAACCCGGACGGTGTAACACTGTGCCAAGATGTGCTGGCCGTGCACCAAGGCATGTTTAGCCACAGGGTGATCCTCATTACCAACAAACACTGTCTGCCTGTGACCGTTCATGCGAATGGACAGTTTGTTGCTGGTCATTCCCACATAGAACGCTTCACAGTGCAGGCATGTCAGTTGGTAAATCACGTGGGTGCTATCGCAAGTGGCTCTGCCCTTGATCGTGTACACCCTCCGGGTTACGGGACTGGAGTAAGTGGTGGTGGAAGGGTGCATAGGGCAGGTTTTACAACGGGGGCGGTTACAAGGGTAGGAGCCAGAGGGCAGGGAAGGTGGTTTGGGGATTTCATATGGATGGACTAGGAGGTTACGGAGGTTAGGTGGGCGGCGGAAAGACACTCTTGGTGGAGTGGGAAGGATGTCATGAAGGATGGATCTCATTTCGGGGCAGGATTTAAGGAAGTCGTATCCTTGCTGGAGAGCCACATTCAGAGTCCGCTCCAGTCCCGGAAAGTATCCGGTGACAAGAGGGGCACTTCTGGGGTTCTTCTGTGGAAGGTTCTGAATTTGGGGGGATGAGGAAGTGGCTCTGGAAATTTGTTTCTGTACCAGATCAGGAGGATAGCCGCGGGATGTGAAAGCTGATATTAGGTTGTTGGTGTACTGGTTCAGAGATTCGGGACTGGAGCAGACTCGTTTGCCACGAAGACCTAAGCTGTAGGGAAGGGAACGTTTGATGTGGAATGGATGGCAGCTGTCATAGTGTAGGTACTGTTGTTTGTTGGTTGGTTTGATGTGGACGGATGTGTGAAGTTGGCCGTTGGACAGATGGAGGTCGACATCAAGGAAAGTGGCATGGGATTTGGAATAGGACCAGGTGAATTTGATGGGACCAAAGGAGTTGAGGTTGAAGAGGAAATTCTGGAGTTGTTCTTCACTGTGAGTCCAAATCATAAAGATGTCGTCAATGAATCTATACCAAACTTTGGGTTGACAGGCTTGGGTGTCCAGGAAGGCTTCCTCTAAGCGTCCCATAAATAAGTTGGCGTACGAGGGGGCCATCCTGGTTCCCATGGCTGTTCCCTTTAGTTGTTGGTATGTTTGGCCCTCAAAAGTGAAGAAGTTGTGGGTTAGGATGAAGCTGGCTAGGGTGTTAAGGAAAGAGGTTTTAGGTAGGGAATTGGGTGGTCGGCGTGAAAGGAAATACTCCATCGCAGCAAGGCCCTGGGCATGTGGGATGTTTGTGTACAAGGAAGTGGCATCAATGGTTACAAGGATGGTATCTGGAGGTAACTGGCTGGCAAGGATTTCAGGCGATCGAGGAAGTGGTTGGTATCTTTGATGAAGGATGGGAGACTGCACATGATGGGTTGAAGGTGTTGGTCTATGTAGGCAGAGATTCGTTCAGTAGGGGCTTGGTAATCAGCCACAATGGGGCGGCCGGGATGATTGGGTTTGTGGATCTTGGGGAGTAGGTAGAAGGTGGGGGTGCGGGGTGTCGGTGGGGTCATGAGGTTAATGGAGTTAGGTGTAAGGTTTTGTAGGGGGCCTAAGGTTTTGAGGATTCCTTGAAGCTCTGCCTGGACATCAGGGATAGGATTGTGTTGACAAACTTTGTAACAACTTCTTCACTTTTGAGGGCCAAACATACCAACAACTAAAGGGAACAGCCATGGGAACCAGGATGGCCCCCTCGTACGCCAACTTATTTATGGGACGCTTAGAGGAAGCCTTCCTGGACACCCAAGCCTGTCAACCCAAAGTTTGGTATAGATTCATTGACGACATCTTTATGATTTGGACTCACAGTGAAGAACAACTCCAGAATTTCCTCTTCAACCTCAACTCCTTTGGTCCCATCAAATTCACCTGGTCCTATTCCAAATCCCATGCCACTTTCCTTGATGTCGACCTCCATCTGTCCAACGGCCAACTTCACACATCCGTCCACATCAAACCAACCAACAAACAACAGTACCTACACTATGACAGCTGCCATCCATTCCACATCAAACGTTCCCTTCCCTACAGCTTAGGTCTTCGTGGCAAACGAGTCTGCTCCAGTCCCGAATCTCTGAACCAGTACACCAACAACCTAATATCAGCTTTCACATCCCGCGGCTATCCTCCTGATCTGGTACAGAAACAAATTTCCAGAGCCACTTCCTCATCCCCCCAAATTCAGAACCTTCCACAGAAGAACCCCAGAAGTGCCCCTCTTGTCACCGGATACTTTCCGGGACTGGAGCGGACTCTGAATGTGGCTCTCCAGCAAGGATACGACTTCCTTAAATCCTGCCCCGAAATGAGATCCATCCTTCATGACATCCTTCCCACTCCACCAAGAGTGTCTTTCCGCCGCCCACCTAACCTCCGTAACCTCCTAGTCCATCCATATGAAATCCCCAAACCACCTTCCCTGCCCTCTGGCTCCTACCCTTGTAACCGCCCCCGTTGTAAAACCTGCCCTATGCACCCTTCCACCACCACTTACTCCAGTCCCGTAACCCGGAGGGTGTACACGATCAAGGGCAGAGCCACTTGCGATAGCACCCACGTGATTTACCAACTGACATGCCTGCACTGTGAAGCGTTCTATGTGGGAATGACCAGCAACAAACTGTCCATTCGCATGAACGGTCACAGGCAGACAGTGTTTGTTGGTAATGAGGATCACCCTGTGGCTAAACATGCCTTGGTGCACGGCCAGCACATCTTGGCACAGTGTTACACCGTCCGGGTTATCTGGATACTTCCCACCAACACCAATCTTTCAGAACTCCGGAGATGGGAACTTGCCCTTCAACACATTCTCTCTTCCCGTTGCCCGCCTGGTCTCAACCTCCGCTAAATTCTAATTCCCGCCCGCCATCTTTAACATCTTTGCCTCGGTTCTGTGGACAGAGCCTCTGCCTGAAGTGGCATCTCTGTCCAACTTCTTTGGTTTCTACAAATGTCTGCCTAAGTGTGTTTGGATGTGGATATGTGTGAGTGTGTGTGTATTTGTTTACCTTCCTTTTTGTCCCCTAAGGTAAGTCCTTCCACTCCTGGGATTGGAATGGCTCCTTTTCCACTTCCTTAAAACCCGTATCCTTCCCTTTCTCCTCTCCTTCCTCCCTCTTTTTCCCGAAGAAGCCACCACTGGTGGCGAAAGCTCGAATGGTTGTGTGTTTTTGTGTGTGTTTAGTGTTCCTATCGACCAGCCTGTACTTTAGGTAAGTCAAAAATCTTTATTTTATACCATTTTCCTACCTGGAAGGTCTCCTTCTATATATATATATATATATATATATATATATATATATATATATATATATAGAGAGAGAGAGAGAGAGAGAGAGAGAGAGAGACAGAGAGAGAGGAAGGTAGGGAAGGGGTTGAGAAATGAGTAATGTATAAATGAGAGTTGAGGATGGAGGAGGAGTGAAGGTTAGGGTGGGTTTAGGCCAGGAGTGTGGCAGGAGAAGAGGATATGTTGGAGGGAAAGCTTCCATCTTCATAGCTCTGAGTATCCAAATAGCACTTGTGGTATAACATGTGCCTAGGTCACTGGAATCATCCGTCTGTGACCATTCATGTGTTAAGCCAATTTGTTGGTAGTCATACCAACATGAAAGGCTGCACAGTGGACACTTGTTAGTTGGTATCTGACATGCATTGTTTTCATTGTGGCCCTGCCTTAAATGGGATAGGTTTTTCCTGTGGTGGAGCTGGAGTATGTGGTTGTGGGGGGATGCATGGACAGGTTTTGCATTGGGATCAGTTACAGGGGTAGGATCCATTACGTGGGGAGGGTGGTTTTGCGATGTTGTAACTTTTGATGATGATGTTGTGGAAACTGGGAGGATGGTGGAAGGCTAGTCTGGATGGTGTGGGAAGGACACTTTGGAATGATGATCTCATTTCTGGGCTTGACTTGAGAAAGTCATAGCCCCTGACGGAGCAATTTGTTGAGGATTCCAGACTGGGATGGTACTGGGTGACTAAGGGGATGCTTCTGGGTGGTCTAGGGTTAGAGGCATTGTTGACGGAAGAGGAGATCTGCTTGCAGACAAGGTCTTTAGGGTGGTTGCGGGAGAGGAAAGAATTGGTTAGTTGTTGTTGTTGTAGGTAGTGAGGGACTTGTCACGGATGCCTAGGCTGTAGGGAAGGTATCATTTAATATGGAAGGGATGTCAGCTATTAAAGGTACAGTACTGTTGCTTGTTTATGGGTTTAATATGGACTGAGGTGTGTATGTGGGACTCAACAAGAACTTGAGCCATCTTCCTTGATGCTGACCTTCACCTTGTTGAGTCCCACATCCACAACTCAGTCCGTGTGTGTGTGTGTGTGTGTGTGTGTGTTTCTCTATATCTTTCCCTGTTTTCCCTGTTAATCAAAAATGTTTTAGATAACCCCCTCTCCCACCCCCCACTGGGCGTTATTCTGTTTACTTCACTTTACTGCTTGATCTATGCTCTTTGGTTATATATTCTCTTTGGAATGGGCAGTACTGATGTACAGTATCTCTGACTTCCACAATCGTGAAACATCCTCCTCATGGCCTAGATTGTGAATAACCTTCCACTTCTGTTCCCTATTACTTTTTTCTGCCCCTCTCTATTACCTGACAAAGAAACCCTGTTCCGAAAGCTAATCCTAAGCACTAAGGTAAGTACTGACCAGACAATCCTTATCTTTTGAAGAATATTCTGTTTGTTGTATTAAAGTAGGGTGGTGACTGTATAGAATATTTGAAGCATTAAAACGACCTCTGCTCTGTTTATTATTAATCCAGTCTTGAAATGTTTTGGACTGATGGGGTAGATGAGAGCTGTCCTCTGAAAACATTATTCAGTCCTATAATCCTCCTGGCCTCAATATCTGCTAGCCCTTACACTCACCTTCACGCCATGCTTCTCCTGTCTGTGCCCTTTCTTCTCCATATTCTACCTCTACCTCTGTGCTACCACCTACCTCTAAATACTCATTGTGCACAACTCCCCATACCTTTGTTGTTGAGAATGAACTCACAGGAGCTATGTTGCTATCCTATACCTCCCTCCCAGCTGTCAGTCACTTTTTCCATCACTCTCTTCAATTCCCCTCCTCCTCCTCTCACCCCTCCCCCATCTCCCCCCACCAATGCCTTGCAGTATAACCTCTCATCACAGTGACATAGTGCTGTACATTGAAGTAAGGCAGGACATTGTGGTCATACTATCAAAATTGCAGCAGCTCTACTGTTAGGTAAGTCATTACCTTTACTCCATAACTTATTTGTAATCCACCAAGGACGTTTCATTATCTTACAATACAAACAAAATATAATTTCATTTTAAAATGTTTGCAGTAGAGTAAGCTTCAGTAAAAGAAAATCACTGATAAAAGTATGGTAATGGAATTTGAAGCATTTATTTGTGTTTATACAGGGAACAGTTCTGGTTATATCTACATATTTTGCTATCCAGATGATGAGAGTTGTCAAATACTGGAAATGGTAAGGCTCTTTAAGGCACATGACCAGGCAGTGATCTCATTAGAGAGTGGCAGAAACACAATGATTTCTACAGATAATTCTGGTGTGATTACAATATGGGCTATTGATGACAGCATGAGCCATCTTGCTACTATTCCTAGTTTCAGGTAGGTTTAATTGTAATTCAGACTGCATAAAATACAAGCTACTAATAATATTGCATAAGTACACATGGTAATAATAAAAACTGACTAACGTGTATGTGTGTTTTAAAACAACACCTTTGTTGTGATATATGCATAGCTATTTGCAAATTCTATTTGTATCTAAGAATGGAAAGTCCAGGTTGGAATTAATAATATAGCGACGACTGTCGCATTTCAAAGTGCGACAGTCAGAGGTGATGGTTGTATGACTGTGTTGTGTGCCTGTGTGATTGCGTGAGTGTTCTATTTTATGAAGAAGGCCATGGCCGATAGCTGAATGTGTTGTATGTGTGTGTCTTTTGTATGTGCCTGTCGCAGCTTGTTGCCACGTCTTTGTGGTGAGTTGTAAACTGTCCTCACTATATTATTTGTATCTAATATTGATATTAGTTGAATTTCAATGCCTTTACAGAACTTAAAATCTTTCTCTAGATTTTAAGTAGGTGTCTTGTTTTGACCAGGTAGCTTAGTAGATCGTCAATAAAGATCATAATCTATATGAACCAGAGTGCAACATAGCTCTTACAGAGATCTGCTGTGTAGACTTTCAGGAAGCCTGGCTGTACCAAGCCTACTGAAAGGTGTTGCAAGTGGCTCCCAAGATGGGCTAGCAACACCATCATCACTCATTTTAATAAAGTGTTGGACAACACAAAATGCTCAGCATAGTGGTATTGAGAACACAATCTGGAAAGCTAGCAATGTTGGTTGCAGCCCAAAAAGACTGCTGGCTGAAGCCTACTGACATCTCCCAACTTCTACCAGTTCAGGGCTAGGAAGAGGTCTACCAACTATATTTTAACACACAGTACTATGGCCTTCAGGCCAGAGATGGCCTGTGGTAACTGTGACTCCTCCAGGTGAGTTATCAGGTGTTTGTGGATGCCCATGCCTCACGGGTTAGTGTGGGAACCATCTGCCCTAGGTAGTCAACTGACTAATAAATTGAATATCTGTATTTACAAAAATGGCAGCATCATTGGTGCCAATTTCCTCAGTTCATATGTAAATAGCTTGTAAAAACAATATTTTTGGGGATTTTTGTTAAGGGTGGTAATATTGTTAAAAGGCACAGAGACAATAAGCGCATGTAGATTTCAAAGTAGTTTGAAATGTGCTTAAAGAAATTCTTTTGCAGTATATCACTTGATAAAGGCCTTCAGGCTGACATTGCAATGGTGAAAAAAAAAAAAAAAAAAAAAAAAAAAAAAAAAAAAAAAAAAAAAAAAAAAAAACACAATATAAAAAGGATAGGTTGCAACTCACCTTAAAGACAGTAGCTGAACTGCAGACAGGTATTTACAAAAGTCACACTCACACAATTAGTGGTTCCATTCCCAGTCTTCATTAGAACAAGTGCACTCATACTCATTCATAAAATCACATGGGGACAACTACACAAGACCCTTGTCTGTGGTTGCCACACCTTGATTGTTGCTTGACCAGTGTTTGCAATTTGGAGTGGGGAGGGGATTCTCCTCGAGGTCTGGCAGCAAGAGACAGCAGACAGATGGGCATGAGCTGTGCCTTGTGGATGTTTGGTCTAATTTCAAAAAATATTTTCACACAGCCGTAATTAATTTTGCTGTGGTTTGTTTGAACATTCACACATATTCCCAGTTAACAATGGTAAAACTTTAACTCTATAATGAGATCAATTTACAACTTGCTGCAAAGACGTAGGACGAGTTGGGAGAGGTACATAAAAAAAAGACAGTCATACACATAGATCTCAAGCTTTCGGGCATCAGAAAAGACATCACTCACACAGATAAACTTCACAGACATATAACAGAAATCTCTAGGGGCCTCACTCCTAACCGTGCTTCGAGAGTAGAAGAAGGTGGAAGAGGAGGAGGGCGGACAGGAAGGTTGCAAGATGATGGTGTGGATGGATACAGCATGACCTTATGGAGCATGTAAGTATGAAGTACGTGGAAAGAGATATAGCATGTTGTTGTTGTAGTCCGGAGACTGGTTTGATGCAGCTCTCCACAATACCCTATCCTGCCCAAGCCTCTTCAACTCCACATAAGAACGGCAACCTACATCTGTTTGAATCTGTTTACTGTATCCATCTTCCTCTGCGGTTTTTACCCCACACACTTCCCTCCAACGCTAAATTCACAATTCCTTGATGTCTAAGAATATGTCCTACCAATCGATCCCTTCTTTTAGTCAAGGTATGCCAAAAATTCCTTTTCTCCCCAATTCTGTTCAGTACCTCTTCATTAGTTATACGATCCACCCATCTAATCTTCAGCATTCGTCTGTAGCACCACATTTCAAAAGCCTCCATCCTCTTCCTGTCCGCACTGTTTATTGTCCATGTTTCACTCCCATACAAGGCAACACTCCACACAAATGCCTTCAGAAAGGACTTCCTTACGCTTAAATCAATATTCGATGTTAACAAATTTCTCTTTTTCAAGAACGCCTTTCTACCCATTGCCATTCTGCATTTATATCCTCTGTACTGTGACCATCATTTGTTATTTTACTGCCCAAGTAACAAAACTCATCTACCTCCTTTATTGTTTTGTTACCTAATCTAATTCCTTCAGCATCACCTGATTTTCTTAGATTGCACTCCATTACCCTAGTTTTGCTCTTGTTGATCTTCATCTTATATGCACTTTTCAGCACACTGCCCATTCCGTTCAACTGCTCTTCCAGGTCCTTTGTTGTCTCCGACAGAATTACTATGTCGTCAGCAAAATGCAATGTTTTTAATTCTTCAGCCTGAACTTTAATTCCTTCTCCAAATTTCTCCTTGCTTTCCTTTATAGCTTGCTCAATGTACAAATTGAATAACATTGGAGAAAGGCTACAACCCTGTCTTACTCCTTTCCCAACCACTGCATCCCTTTCATGCCCATCAACTCTGACGACCGCTGTCTGGTTTTTGTACAAGTTGTACATAACCTTACACTCCATATATTTTACTCCTACTTGCTTCAGAACTTGAAAGAGTTTATTCCAATCAACATTGTCAAAAGCCTTCTCCAAATCTACAAAAGCTAGATAGGTAGGTTTGCCTTTTCGTAATCTATCTTCTAGGATAAGCCATAAAGTGAGTATTGCCTCCCGTGTTCCTACATTTCTCCGGAACCCAAACTGATCTTCCCCGAGGTCTGCTTCTACCAGCTTTTCCATCCTTCAGTAAATAATTCGTGTTAATATTTTGCAACCATGACTTATTAAACTGATGGTTCTATAGCTTTCACACCTGTCTGCTCCTGCTTTCTTTGGAATGGGTATTATTACATTTTTCTTAAAGTCTGAGGGTACTTCGCCTGTATCATGCATCTTACACACCAGGTGAAACAGTTTTGTCATGGCTGTTCCCCCAGAGACTTCAGTAGCTCTGAGGGAATGTCATCTAGTCCAGGGGCCTTGTTTCGACTTAGGTCTTTCAGTGCTCTGTCAAATTCATCTCTCAGTATAGTATCTCCTATTTCATCCTCATCTACTTCTTCTCCCCTTCCTACAATATTGCCTCTAAGTTCATTTCCTTTATAGAGCCTCTCTATATACTCTTTCACCTTTCAGATTTCCCTTCTTTTCTGAGAACTGGCTTTCCATCTGCGTTCTTGATATTCATAGAGCTGTTTTTCTTATCTCCAAATATCTCTTTTATTTTCCGGTAGGCAGTATCTATTTTTCCCCTATTTATACATTCTTCTACATCCTTGCACTTGCATTCTAGCCACTCCTGCTTAGCCATTTTGCACTTTCTGTCAATCTCATTTCTTAGTCGTCTATACTCCTTTTTGCCTGTTTCAGTTACTGCGTTTTTATATTTTCTCCTTTCATCGATTAAATTTAGTATGTCCTGTGATATCCAAGGATTTTTTTGTAGGTCTTGCCTTGCTACCTATTTTGTCCTCTGCTGCCTCCACTATTTCATCTCTCAATGCTACCCATTCCTCCTCTACGGTTTTATTTTTTTCCGTTTCTGTCAATTGTTGCCTAAAGCTCCCTCTGAAATTTTCAAGAACTTCAGGTTCCTTCAGTTTATCCAGGTCCCATCTTCTTATTTTCCTACCTTTCTGCAGTTTTTTTCAATTTCAGCCTACAATTCATGACCAATAAGTTATGGTTAGAGTTTATAGCTTATGGCATGGAAATCTGGGGAAGGGGACAGAAGCAAAACATACACACAACACACAGAATTGGAGAGGTTTAGGAGTAAGGTAAAAACCTTTAGGTGTTGGGAAAAGTGGATTATTGTAGCTGAGGCCTGGATAATTTCACAATTGAAAAATGTCCTGTAAGGGTGGGAGGGGGAGGGGGGATCCAGATGTCCCTGGTTGTGAAGCAGTTGTTGATATCAAACATATGGCTTCATGTTCTAAGTCATCATGCCACTAACTGGGCAGCCATTCCCACCACAGGTTTGAGTCCTTCCTTGCCCACGGGTGTATGTACATCTTCTTTTTTTTATCTTCTGTGACCATTTTACTTGTTGTTGATGTTTATAATTTGTACAAATTTAGTAACAACAATGATAATAACAATAATAATAATAATGGTACATATAATGGCAGTATAGATAATATAGATGTGTATACAGACATCCAATGGTTACAGGTTAGTGGCCATCTTTTGCAGAGTCAAAATATTCTTCAGTGGTATACAGATTCTTGTTTTTTAGCCAGTTTAGTATTAGTAGATAAGGTGTGCAGTGGATTGAAGTGGAGGAGTTGAGGTTGTGAAGAAGGAAACCAATGCTTCCAGGCATTCTATTCTACTCCTACACCTCTGGAAATCTGTGTGTTGTGTGTGTATGTGTTTGTTTTGCTTCCCTCCCCTTTCCCTTTCACTGATTGTGCCATTAAGCACTTTATTGCTAAGCTATATCTCTTTCCAGGCATTTGGTATTCACACACTGTATCCATCTCCACCAGTGCCTTCTTGCAACCTTCCTACACCCCCCTCCTCCTTCCTACCCTTCTGTCTCCTACCCCCTCACCGCAGAGCATGATCAGAGTACAATGGCCCCCAATGACGGTTGCATGTTTGTGAAGTGTGATTGTGTGAGTGATGTGATTTGTAACAAAAGCTAATGTCCAAAAGCTTGAGATCTATGTGTATGTCTTTTTATGTGCCTATTACAACTTAATGTATGTCCTTGTTGTGAGTTGTAAACTGTCCTCATTGAATTACAGCCTGGACTTTTCGTAATTAGATTTTGGTAAATTTTTTCTTTCACCAACATCACACTTGCAGAGATGTTATTATTTTTGACCCAATAACACAGCTTTCAATGGTATACCTTTGATTTTTGGAAGCTGTGAGACATAATATCTCCAGCAATATTTACTTGAAGAACTAGGTTGTCTTGTACAATTTTTGTGCTTTCTTAAGCAATATGTATCAAAACAATTAGGGGATCAGTTGAGATATATAGGTTCTGCAGTATTGTCATCAACATATGAAACTAAAATAGTTTGCTGTCTTTCTGTCAGTTTTATGGAGTAGAGACAACAACATTACAGTACCTGAAAAAGTGGTAATAGCAGAAAAATGCTGGTGTTGATTTGTGTTTGGGTCATTCCATGCCAAGTGGTCTAGAGGCTCCCACATGACCCTCATGGATTTTGATGAAATTTTGTATGAACATTCACACATGTTTTCAATGAACACTGGCAAAGTTTCAGTTTCAAAAATTCAATACTTCCGGAGATACAGTCACTTGTTTAAGACCATAGCACAGCTTCCAATAGTGCGTCCTTGAATTTTCAGCAACTTTGAAATGATATATCTCTGGGAGTATTTGCATGAAAGAAACAAAACTTGGCCATCTTATACAACTTTTAGAGCTCTTTAAAGTAAAATATCAAGAACAGGATTTCTGAGCAATTTTCGTATAGAAAATTTGGGACAAAGTTGGGCGAAAAAATTGCTGGTTAAAAAAAGTGCGAACTTTAGTTTTTTATATCTCCAGAAGTAATTGTGGGATGTACATGAAACTTTGCACACCATAACTCACCAACACAAGGTCTTAGAATATAAAGTTTCATTCTCCTATTGCTTCCCATTATTTCACAAATCTAGGGTAAAGTTGACAATTTTTCAAAAAGTTCTAAAAATGGGTATTTTCAGTCAAATTTTTCAAAAAAGTGTTTTCTCCAAATTCCTTTAAACTATGCTCATTAGAAAGAGCACATTCTAAACTATCTAGAAAAGTGGATTTGGTTTTGCAATGCAAGCATATAAGGCCCTAAAAAGTAGCATAATCCTAGAGGCGCACTGGAAGTTTGAACCCATTTTTCTGGCACTCAAATTATACCTAAAATCTTTTATTATGTCTAATAAATATTTGTTAATGCCTAGGATAAGTGAAATAAGAACAGCTTACTGTAGGAAAATAAGTATATAAGTGAGTTGTTGTGGTTTAACCACTGCTAGATTCATTTCACCTGAGAAAACCAGTATCTCCATCACCGTAGGGGCTACGCTCGAGCATCAACAGCTATGGGTGAGTTTCTTTACACAGGTTTCCAAGCCTGATGAATGTAAACAGGAAAGGTGTATTGCCGGCCAGATGAATTTACTGACGGAGCTGGAATAAGTGCAATAATGTGGTGTGATGGAACCCAGCACTTGTCACTTATTGGTGGTCAATAAAATGAATCTGCTGGACCATGAGGGTGCATAAAGTTTATTAATGCACCCCTTTCCTCAGTGGAAGTCTCACAGATATTCCCAATCCACCAAAAATTTTCTTAGATGCATGCAACATATTGTCCAGCTTGGAGAGCAGACATTAATGTGCCTTCTTTAGTTCTCTGACCCATTGTAGCTAGAAAAGATGATCAATCATTTGAAACTCTGCTGACCTGAATTATTGTTTCATCAATAGGTAAAAAGTTACAATTTTCTCTAGTGCCTGCTACAGTTTGTCCATGTTTAAACCTTACTTCTTGTGACAATTTTTTTCTTTTTTTCCTGTTTTTCCCAATTTCATCTTTACTGACGAAAAGAAATTTGATTCCATTAATGTTTTCAGAGAAGAAGTGAAACAGGTCTAGGTGAGTAAGATTGAGCACTGGAGCCATCACTGAAATTATGAATGTGAGATATCTGTTCAAACTGTGCTTTTATGTATTTGATGAGCTCCTTGATAAAAACGTTAACTGTACCAGTGTCATGCCACAAACAAGAACTGATAATGCAGAAACTTAAATATTCCACTTTCTTATTTTGATGAAAGTAGATAACAAATGGATGAATTGTTGCTTTCCAGTGGAAGCCTTGCACAGCATCCTGAATAATAAAAGAATAATTTTCAAAAAAATCCATTAGGACAACAAGCTCTTTGTTTTTCGGATAACATTTAAGGCCTTTAAGGTGCAGTTATTCCAGCTCCATCAGTAAATTTAACTGTCTGACAATACACCATTCCTCTTGATATTCATCAGAAAATTAATGTAGCATAGGGTAAGGTGGTACAAATTCGATATAGGTACAATTCCGATCAACATAAGTTTTCAGTCTCGTATTGTTGCTAGCACTTGCCTTTGTGTGGCGTTGCAGTGTAGCAGGTTTCTACAGCTCCTCCTGTCTTTTCCAAGAATACAACACTCTGTGTTAAGGAGACATAAATTTTTTCCTGTAAAGATGTACTTGGAGCTACTTCATCGAACGTGTTCTTATAAATGTTCTAGTTTCCACGTGCTTATAAACTCGTTATTGTGCAACGTTTGGTACAGCGAAGTATGCACTGGTGCCCGAAGGAAAAAGTGCTTTTTATGTGGGAAAAGTCAGTGATCAAAATTGTACGAGGAAGTGGTCATAATTGTACCTAGCGTGGTACATTTTATATCGATTTTTCTCAATTCTGTAACCTTTTTTTGTGTTCATACCAACATATGTAATTGTCTAATATTTGTGATACATGTTCATTAAACATTCAAGAACAAGTGCCATAGCTAAAATTATTTCTTTTCTCAATATGTTTGCAGTTACAATTACATTTGTCAGAATTGATTGAAATTGTACCACCATACCCTATAAAAATTGAAATAGGTTAGAGGAAACTAAGCAACCTATGAGTGGCTTCTAATTTAGGACACTTCAATAATTTTATTATCAGGCTTGAGAACCTGTGTAAAGAAATGCTTATCACGCTTGGGATATCCTGTGGTAAAGGAACCCACCCGTGGCTGTTGTTGCCCCTGTGGCGATGGGGATGTTGGTTTTCTCAGGTGAAATGAAACTAGCAGTGGTTAAACCATAGCAACTCATTTACACACGTCTTTTCCATCAGTAAGCTAGTGTTTGTTCATTAAACAGGCTACTAATAATTAGATAATGATTATGGAAATAAATTTTATGAATTAAATTCAGTTTGTGTGTGTGTGTGTGTGTGTGTGTGTGTGAGAGAGAGAGAGAGAGAGAGAGAGAGAGAGAGAGAGAGAGAGTTGTGGGATGGGGGGGGGGACAGTTAAGAAATAACATTGTTTCTATTTTTATTCTTTTTCTATTTGGACTTGAGCTACGTCCTATTCATCAGGACTTCTTATTTCACTTATCCCAGGCATTAACAAATATTTATTAGACATAATAAAAGATTTTAGGTATAATTTGAGTGCCAGAAAAATGGGTTCAAACTTCCAGTGCGCCTCTAGGATTATGCTACTTTTTAGGGCCTTATATGCTTGCATTGCAAAACCAAATCCACTTTTCTAGATAGTTTAGAATGTGCTCTTTCTAATGAGCATAGTTTAAAGGAATTTGGAGAAAACACTTTTTTGAAAAATTTGACTGAAAATACCCATTTTTAGAACTTTTTGAAAAATTGTCAACTTTACCCTAGATTTGTGAAATAATGGGAAGCAATAGGAGAATGAAACTTTATATTCTAAGACCTTGTGTTGGTGAGTTATGGTGTGCAAAGTTTCATGTACATCCCACAATTACTTCTGGAGATATAAAAAACTAAAGTTCGCACTTTTTTTAACCAGCAATTTTTTCGCCCAACTTTGTCCCAAATTTTCTATATGAAAATTGCTCAGAAATCCTGTTCTTGATATTTTACTTTAAAGAGCTCTAAAAGTTGTATAAGATGGCCAAGTTTTGTTTCTTTCATGCAAATACTCCCAGAGATATATCATTTCAAAGTTGCTGAAAATTCAAGGACGCACTATTGGAAGCTGTGCTATGGTCTTAAACAAGTGACTGTATCTCCGGAAGTATTGAATTTTTGAAACTGAAACTTTACCAGTGTTCATTGAGAACATGTGTGATTGTTCATACCAAATTTCATCAAAATCCATGAGGGTCATGTGGGAACTTTTCTCGATATTAGACCACTTGGCACGGAATGGCCCGTTTACCAAATGGATTACAGAAGCATTTGGGCTCAGATAGTGTTGTGAGTAGGTAGTGCAATACAACAACAATGTGACTTACCTGAAGATATGGCATAGAGAGTCATAGGAAGGTTGGGATTGGGACAGACACAGAGTGAGGTTGCTGCAGCTCTTGGAGTGTCCCAAAATGTAATTTACAGGACCTGGGTGCCATTTCAAACAACAGAAATCAATAAAAGAAGGTTGTCTACTGGTAACATCGCTATTTGCAGTTAACAGTCTGTCGAGACAGGAGGCTGAAAGTAACTCAGCTGCAACACACCCACCAGTCAGCAAAAGGACCTGCAATTTCAACACACAGTCCAAAATCACCTTTGGGAATGTGGTCTATATGCCTGAAGACCTATGGTCTGTGTCCCATTAAAACCACAACACCATTTAGCCTGCAGAAACTGGGTGGAGGAACATCAGGATTGGAGACATAATATATGGCATCAGGTACTTTTCACAGATGAATCAAGATTTTGTGATCATCTGGACAATCGTCATTGCCTCAGCTGGAGAGAATGTGCAACTTGGAACAATCCTGTTTATGTGTAGGAAACATCACCATATCATGATGGGGGACAAATAGTGTGGGCAGGAGACAGTATTGGTGGATGTACGGACCTCTATGTCATTCAGAATAGTGCTTTGACTGCCAGAGTATAGATATGATATCCTTCAACCTTTTGTTGTAACCTACACTGGTGCCATAGATGGTCTCTTTCTGGTGGATGATAACACTTGTCCCCACAGAGCTCTTTGGTGGACAAAATGCTTGAAGCTGATGGAACTGAACAAATGGAGTGGCCAGATTGTTCAGACTTAAAGACAATTGAGCATATCTGGGCTGCACTTGGTAGACACATTGCAGCCAGAGCAGCATCTCCCACAATGATTGCAGAGCTGGATATTTCATTCATGGAAGAATGGCCAAATATCCATCAAGAGCTGATTGATAATCTCATACAGTCATGTGGTGCAGGTATGCAACTATACTGGTCATTCTAGGTGATCACACATCATATTAGAGGGCAATGAGAATGACATCTCTCTATTATGGCAGCCCATAGTGCCTCCCTTTAAGTAAATGCTATGTAAATCCCAAGTAAAGAGTAAGAGACAGTAAAATGTCGTTCTGTATCACACATAAATTACAATTGTAACCAATATCTGAATAAAATATGTTCACTTATGTATATTGTGTACGATATCTCACCTGACCCCCAAATTGTTTTGCTCAAAACAATTTCGTTATCAGGCACCCCCAATGGAAAAAATCTCTGCTCTCTTGAACCAACACCTTTAACATATTGCCCGCAACCTACCCCCTAAATAAAAGGCACCAACCATTTGTGTAATCTAGGGACTGATGATCATAGCAGTTTGGTCCAATAAGTTCAGAAATATTTGAACATATTCAAGCATATCTTCATCTTCAGGTTGTGTCACAGGGTGGTGTAACTTGTATTTGACCTCAGTTTGGCAGTGGCCATTCATCCTAATGAACATCTAGTTAGAGGTTATGCACCTATGGTTATGGCCTGAGTAAAAGGTTCATAAAGGAGAGAAAGGATGTGTTTATAACTTTTAATCACCACTCAAAACATTACAGAAAAGAAACAAGAACAGAAACGAATTAAAAACGTTTGAAGTAATGAAATGCGAATGAAGTTCAGAGATATAATTTACACAGATTAACACTCGGGTCCGCCACACACTCACTCCACAGTGACAGCATCCATGTATTTTCGAGGGAAGGTGACCGGTCGACCTGATCTGGTGATCCGTGGTGAAGGTGCACTGGGTTGAATGCTGTCTGTTGTCTTCTGAAGGTTGTTAGTCTTTGAGATGGAATGTGACAGAGTGTCCAGAGTGGTTTCTCTTGATGTGTCTTCCATGTTGTCCGATGAATAGTCTGTCAGAAGAAAGGCAGGTTTCAATCTGTCAATGCTAATAGTCTGTTTTCCTGTTGGCATCTCCACCTCAAAGTACTTATCACTGTGAGACAAGTCTGGATATGGCCCGTCATATGTTGGCTGAAGCGGCGTTCGGACAGCATCATGTCGCATGAAAATAAACTCGCTTGTCATCAGTTGTGGGTGAATAAAGATCTTTTTGAGGGTGTGATGTTCTGCTGGAACTGGTCTTAGGCTTCTCATCTGTTCCTTCAATTTGAAGATAAAGGTTGAGACGTCAGTTACTAATTTCTGTTCATTGAGAAATGCTCCTAGTAAGCTAATTGCTGAACCATAAGTCATTTCCACTGGTGAGGTATTGACTTGCGGATTTATGTAGCAGCGAAGTCCTAACAAGACCAGACGAAGCTTCAAAACCCAATCATCAGACATATGTGCTTTTAAAGCAGATTTTAACTGACGGTGCCAGCATTCAATTTTTCCATTTGCTGCAGAATGATATGCTGCAGTTTTAATGTGGACAATGCCCAGTGTGTTTGTGAGACATTTAAAAAGTTGACACTCAAACTGCCTTCTGCGTTCAGTAGTTAGTTATGATTTGAGGCACACCAAAATGAGATATCCATGTTGAGACTATGGCACATGAAACTGTCTCTGCTGTGATGTCAGTTAATGGAACTGCTTCTGGCCATTGAGAGAAACGATCAATGACTGTCAGTAAATAGCGATATCCGTGTGATGGAGGTAGGGGTCCAACAATATCTACTTTAATGTGACTGAATCTTGCTGTCGTTGGTGGATAATGTCCCACTGCACTGTTAGTGTGTCGCCAAACTTTACTTTGTTGGCAAGGAATACATGTTGAAGACCAGGTCTTCACATCCTTTTTAGTGATGGCCAAACGAAGTGTTTTCTCACTAAATTAATGGTTGCTTGAACACCAGGATGAGCTAGATTGTGTACTGAGTTGAAAATTGCCTGTTATAGTTGTTGGGGTACGTATGGACGAATCATATCTTCAGACATGTCACAAACAAGTTCTCCACCATGTGGCAACATTATTGTTTGAAGTGCAAGGGATGTCGTATTCTTAATGTGTGGAAGCTCTTCATCACGTTGTTGGCTTTCTGCAATTTGTTCCATGGTAACAATTGGAGGTATAGTGATTGAAACAATTTGTGAACAGGTGTCAACTGCAATGTTCTCCTTCCCCGTAGTGTAACGTATGTCTGTGGTGAACTGTCCAATGAAACTAATGTGTCGGAACTGAAGTGATGAAGCTCTATCTGAACAATGCGTGAACATGAAGGTGAGTGGCTTGTGGTCAGTGTAAATCGGAAAATTGCGTCCTTCAAGAATGTACTGAAAGTGCTTCATGGCTGAGTAGGCAGCGAGGAGTTCTGTCATAGGTTGAGTAATTCTTTTCTGCTTTTGATAGTTTCTTGGAGAAGAATGTTAATGGTTGCAGATTATTGTCACTAATTTGTTTTAAAGATGCACCAGTAGCATAATCTGAGGTGTCAACCGTTAAAATTAAAGCTAAACTTGAAGATGTGTGAGCCAGAAGTACTGAATCAACCAAGCTATTGTTCAGGTTATAAAAGGCTTGTCGAAGATTTTCTTCCAATTAATTTTCCTCTTTATCATTTTTCTTCGTCCCATGGAGGAGGTTCAAAAGGTATGCTTGTTTACTGGCTGAATTTAATAGTGCTCTTTGGTGAAAATTAATGAGGCTTAGAAATCGGCGCAATTCCTTTATTGTTGTAGATAGCAGATAGTCAACAATGGTTTGTACTCGCTCTGGTAGTGGTCTGATTCCTTCTGCAGCTACCATATATCCCAGAAAAGGAACTTCTGTTGAACTGAAAATGCATTTATTCAGATTGATTCTGATGTTGAACTTACTGAGGCGTTTGAAAAACAATTGAAGACACTTCTTGTGCTCTTCTTCATCTTGTGATGCCACTAGAATTCATCTATATAATAGTATACAAAATCGAGGTATCTCAGTATATTGGCGTTATATCTCTGAAAAGTTTGAGCCGCGTTTCGGAGTCCAAATGGAAGTCGCAAAAATTCAAACAAACCAAATGGAGTTATCACTGCTGTCTTAGGTACATAGTCTGGATGTACAGGGATGTGATGATAAGCTCTGGCCAGATCTATCTTTGAAAATATTTGTTTTCCATGCAGTTGACTGTTAAACTCTTGAAGGTTAGGTATAGGATATCTGTCATGCTTGTTGATGTTGTTGAAAGCACGGTAATCTCCTCAAGGCCTCCAGATCTATCTTTCTTGGAAACCTGGAGGGGACTTGACCAGGCGCTCTGTGGTGGCTAGCAGATTTTCATATTAATCATTTGTTGGAACTCTGCTTTAGCTGCCTTCAGTTTATGTGGTGGTAGTCGCCATGCCTTGGCTGCTACAGGGTGTCCTTCTGTGACAATCGTATGAAAAACAGTGGTATTTGGGAATGTCAAAATGGATGTTTTCATGAAGCAAGCTGGGAAATTTCTTTAGAACGTCAGCATGTTTTTGATCTGGAGGCATTACATAAACTGTTTTATGCCCAAGACTTTAATCAGTGTGTCAGGTGTTGCTGCTGATGTTAATGGGTCGATTAGTCACCTGTTTTTGAGATCTACTAAAAGATTGTAATGATGAATTAAGTTGGCTCCAATAATCGGTGATTTACATCTCCAATTACGAAATTGCACGTGAAATTGTTCCGTAAACCCAAATTGAGTTCTAATAGACACTCTTTGTAAATATTAATACAAGTGCCATTTGCTGCATAAAGTTTACGATCTGTTTTTCTTTGGCGGTCACTATCTGAAGGCGGAATCACAGAAATGTCAGCTCCAGTGTTGACTAGGTAACGTCTTCCGCTACTTCTGTCTGTGAGAAATAGGCGGTGTGAAAAATTGCTCCTATCACTTGCCGCTGCCGATAATGTGGAGCCTTTGAGTTTGACTGCTTGTTGGAATTTTGAGCGGGAGGTGGTTGATATGAGCATGGATTCTGACATTTCTTTGCCCTGTGGTGATATTTAAAGTGATACCGACATAGTGCTTCATTAGGATTAAAATGCTGGAATGACCATGGCCTGTCTCCCAATCTACTTCGTGAGGAACGAGATGAACCTCAGCTGCTTCTTGAAAGTGACCTTTTTTCAATTCATTGACTGTCAGTGTTAATTCGGCGATCTGCTTTTCTAGTCTTGAGATACTGTCATTACTGGTATCATTTATTTTACTGACTGCAATACTGGATGATGCCTGCGATGTTTGAGCACAAATATTTGATCCTGGGTGTGAAAATTCAACAATCTTGTCAGCCATGGTGGCTATGGTATCAAGATCATCTCTATGTGTAGCTAGTATAGAACATGCGGTAACAGGAAGCCACTGCATAAATATGGTTTACAAAAAATCGTCCTTTACTTGTATACCAGCTAAAGTTCGCATCTCATGTAAGAGCTGAGTTGGCTTCTTATTACCTAAATCCAGTTCTGTTAATAATTTTGTTACTTTTCTATTTTCTGACTCTTCAAATTCCTGAATTAATCTTGTTTTAAGCTCTGTGACCAAAGTGGTAGATAATGGTCAAGTTAAAAAGTAGGAAATTAATTCCACAATATCCACTTCTAATGATGCCACAACATGATTAAATTTCGTGGTTTTGTTAGTGATACCCAACATGGTGAACTGAGCTTCAATTTGAAGAAACCATACCTTTATGTTTTTCTTCCAGATGGACGGAATCTTCACTGAAACACAAGCAATACACGCTTCGTCCCATGCTGATGTAGGCCGTGAATTTGTGTCATTGCTGTTGTCGGTCATTTTTTGCACTTCACAAATTAAAAATGCGTTCCGCTCCATATTAATCACGTTGGGGTCACTGGTATGGTTACGGTTTGAGTAAAGGGAAGGATGTTTATAACTTTTAATTGCCACTCAAAACATTGCAGAAAAGAAACAAGAACAGAAACGAATTAAAAACATTTGAAGTAATAAAACATGAATGAAGTTCAGAGATATAATTTACATAGATTAACACTGGGGGCTCCCACACGCCCACTAGAATAATAAATAGTTGTGAGAACATAATTGAGCTTGTAGCAACAAATAATCTGGAGCTAATAAAGAGCATCAAAGCAGACACAGGGATTAGAGAACATAAGAGTTGTCATAGCTAGACTGAATATTGGACTTTCCAAATCCACCAAAATTAAAAGTATATTTATTTCAAAAAGCAGATAATTTGATTAACACATTCCTGAGTGAGAATTTCCAGTCTTTTGAAACTAACAATGTTAGTGTAGATCAGATGTGGCTTATATTCAAAGAAATAATATTGACAACCATTGACAAATTTATACCAAACAAATTAACAAAAGAGGGGTCTGATCCACAAAACTGATTAGATCACTCTTGGAAAAGCAAAGAAAAGAAGCATACCAAATTTAAACGGATACTGAATCCTCAAGACTGGCAGTCTTTTACAGAAACTCGAAATTTAGCTCAAACTTCAATGCGAGAAGCTTATAATAAATTCCACAATGAAACCCTGTCATGTAATTTGGTAGAGAATCCTAAGAAATTCTGGTCGTATGTAAAGTATACTAGTGGTAAAACATAATAAATACCTTCTCTTCATGGTAGTAACAGTGATGCTATGATGACAGTTCTGCTAAAGCAGAATTGCTTGCCACAGCCTTCCGAAATTCCTTCACAACAGAAGATACTCCAGAATTCATATCAAGAACAGCTGCCAGCAACCGTAATTTAGAAGTTGCTACCCCTGGTGCATTAAAAAGCAACTGAAATCGCTCAACAAAAGTAAGTCTCCCAGTGAAATTGTATATCAATTAGTTTCCTTTCAGAGTATGCTGATGCATTAGCCCCATACCTAACTATCATATACAACTGCTCGCACATTGAACATTCCATACCCAAAGACTGGAAAGTTGCAAAGATGACTCTAGTATTCTAGAAAGGCAATAGGAGCGATCCACAAAATTACAGGCCTATATCATTGATGTGTGTTTCCAGCAGGATTTTAGAACATATATGTTTCTCAAATATTATGAACTACATTGAAGAGAACAACCTATTGACCCACCGTGGGTGTGATGTGATGAGTGCTATCGACAAGGGATGTCAAATAAATTCTGTATTTTTAGATTTGCGGAAGACTTTTGACACTGTACATCACAAGCGTCTTCAAATCGAATTGCGTGGTTATGGAATATCACCACAGTTGGTGTGATTGGTTTCGTGATTTCCTGTCAAAACGGACACAGTACATCATAACTGATGGAAAGTCATCGAGTAGAACAGAAGTGATATCTGGACTTTCCCAGGGAAGTGTTATAGGGCCCCTACTGTTCCTTATTTTTATAAACGATTTAGGAGACAATCTAAGTAGATCCCTTAGACTGTTCGCAGATGATGGCTAAAGTCAGAAGATGATCAAAAGCAACTGCAAAATGATTTAGATAAGGTATATGCATGGTACAAAAACAAATAAAAATAAAAAAATAAAAATAAATAAAATTGGCAATTGACCCTTACTAATGGGAAGTGTGAAGTCATTCATATGACCACTAAAAGAAACCTGTTAAACTTTATTTACATGATAAATCAGTCAAAACTATTGGCCGTAAATTCAACTAAATACCTCTTAGTAATGATTACAAACAACTTAGTTTGGAAAGAACACACAGAAAATATTGTATGGAAAGTGAACCAAAGACTACGTTTCATTGGCAGAACACTTAGAAGGTGCTACAATTCCACTAAAGAAACTGCCTACACCACACTTGTGGGTCCTATTTTGGAGTATTGTTGCACATTGCAGGATCCCCACCAAGTGGGACTGACAGACAATTTAGAGAAAGTTCAGGGAAAGGCAGCTCATTTTGTATTATCAATATAGGGGTGAGAGTGTAATGGAAATATGCACGAGTTGGGATGGAAATAATTAAAACAAAGGCGTTACTTTTTGTGATAAGATCTATTTACGAAATTTCTTTCACTAACTTTCTCTTCTGAATGTAAACAAATTTTGTTAGCATCAATCTACATAGGAAGACATGATCATCAAAATAAAATAAGAGAAATCAGATCGAAAATGGGAAGATTTAAGTATTCCTTTTTACCACGAGCTGTTAGAGAATGGAGCTGTAGAGGAACATCATAGAAGTGGTTCGATGAACCCTCTGCCATGCATTTCAGTGTGACTTGCAGAGTATTTAGGTAGATGTGGATGAAAAATGGCTAAAATTTGGTTTTGTGATTTTGTGCAAAAGTGTGATAAATTTGAATCTCTTGATCTTGGTAACAGATTAAGATAATGAAAAAATGTAAAAAGGTATTCAGAATATTATCATAAGAACATATGATTAAAATTTTGATGACTTACAAGGAAAACAAATTATGCAAGTGACCATCCCCATAATTCGTATTATTGGTACCCAAAAATCATACTGTTTTTTTCCCCCCTTCGGGTACGACCCATAAATAAATGGTGCTTTCTGTAAGCCTTATGAAGCCCTCTATAGAGGGCAAAGACCATCCAATTTGCTGTACTGTATGATAGCTACAATATTACCATTCTTCTAATATGTATAAAAATGACCGCTAGGTCAAAGGCTATCTAGAACATATTATCCCTTTAAAAAATTATTTGATGAATAGAACCTGGGATATGGGCCCCTGAAGAATCAAGAATTTGCAAGCACTGCTTACAAACATATTAATACCGTGCACTGCTGTGCATGGCATGATAAATACAAAATTTCTCCCATACAGTTAGGAGTTTACTATTACAAACATATGTACATGTAATATATGTAGTAGTATTTTTCCTTTCATTTATCTGTTGTTCTTCTCGACCTTGGAATACCACAGTTGTTCTTCATTAATATTACATATTTTGGTTTCTCAATTCCTACATTAGTTAAAGATGGTTTTAAATTACTCCTCAAACCCCTACCAAATACAATGCCATTTATAGCTTTTGCTATTACCTTATTGACTTGGCAGAAGAGTTACAACATTCTATAGTTTCATTGTACTTTTTATGATTCTACAAATTAATTGTTTTGATTAGTGAAGATTGATCTCCTTGTATAATGTAATCTGTTGCACACTGTGCGGTACATGCTTTCAGCTCAGTTTGCACATCTTTGGTCAACTGTGACAGTCTGGTGATTGCGGGGTATCCCTCTGGCCACCTCCGTCTATTTGAGAGCCCATCTGGTCAGCTGCTCTATGATGTAACAGCTCATGCACGTACTGTCACAGCTCTTGATTTTACACCCGAATCTGGACTATTGTTATCTGCATCTGAGGATTCTTTTATTAGAATATGGCAGTTGGAACCTGGTGATAAACTGGTAAGTATTATGAGCTTCATGTATTAATATTTTTGTTTAGGTCAATAAGACTTTCATCTATATGGTGCTTCTTGCCATGGGTTCAGGTGGTGGTGTCACTACTGCAGTTGATAGTGGAAGCTGTACAGCTGCTTCATCTGATGTTTTGTCTCTCCTGCTTCTGTTTAATGAATAAATTGTAGCACTATCTTTCTTCTTGGCAGCACTTGCTGCTTCTTCTTCTGCTGCTGCTCCATTAAAAGTAACCATTTCTTCAGTCTCTGCTTGCATGAAGGAAGGAATTTGAAGAACAGAAATTTCTTCTCCTTGGTTGGCAGATGCTTCCAGCAACATGCTACCCTCCCTTCCCCCCCCCCCCCCCCCCCCAAGGTAAGTCTTTCCTCTCCTGGGATTGGGCTGGCTCCTTACCCCCTTCCTTAAAACCCTCATCATTTCCTTTTCCCTCTCCTTTCCTTCTGCCTGAAGAAGCAACCGGGTTGCGAAAGCTTGTGTGTGTGTATGTGTGTGTGTGTGTGTGTGTGTGTGTGTGTGTGTGTATTCATTTATTTATTTGTGATGCTGTCACACCTGTGCTCCTTCGCCTGGTGAGTAATCTTTGTCTTTTTTTATATATAATTTTTCCTGCTAGGAATTTTTCGTCTTAATATTCGTATCATATATAAGTATCTTTATAGGGTCAGCATATTCTGTAAGTGTAATGCACTTTTTAGTGTTTGTTGTTATGATTTATGAAAGTACTAAAATTGAAAATTACGTAAAAAACAGTGAAAGAAAGAAGGAAGAAGAAGAAGACAGCCATAGTTACGTTTAAATCAACATACTATTTCTTAAACATGTTTTACTAATAGTGTTAATAGTATGTTAAACTGTACGTGAAAATGTGGTATTTTACATGTCCGGTGGTAAAGTTTTATTTAGGGTCCCACATGTTTTGTGTTTGTGATGTTGCCAACGGATTTGTAGGGAGCATGCAACATAACAGAAACGTTACAGTATGCCACGACGTTACAACATACTGACTGAAACGGGGGAAGTAGTACAGTAGAAATGTTGCTCAACAAGTGGGTTATCTAGAAAAACACCACAAAACAAGGAAGGTGGTAGGCAGAAGCCAGGAAACCAGCTGGCAAGAATTCCCACCCACCTTCTTAACATCTTTGCATCGGTTCTCTGGACAGAGCCTCTGCCTCAAGTGGTATCTCTGTCTAACTTCTTAACTTCAATAACTTCTTTGCTTTCTACAGTATGTCTGCCTAGGTGTACTTGTGTCTGTGTGAATGTGTGGGCATGAGTGCATTTGTTTACCCTCCATTTTTCCCCCCAAGGTAAGTCTTTCCTCTCCCGGGATTGGAATGGCTCCTTACCCCCTTCCTTAAAACCCTCATCATTTCCTTTTCCCTCTCCTTCCCTACTGCCTGAAGACGCAACTGGGTTGCGAAAGCTTGTGATTGTGTGTGTGTGTGTGTATTCATTTATAGAGGGAAACTTTCCCGGTGGGATAAACAAAAATAAAAATAGAAAAGAGATGACTTACGAAAAGGAGCGGCTCGTCGAGAGAAACAAATAAAATCACACACAAACACACATACAAGCTTTCGCCACCACTGGCAGCTTCTTCAGGAAAAAGAGGAAAAAGGGGGAGGAAAAGGGAAGGATATGGGTTTTAAGGAAGTGGAAAAGGAGTCATTCCAATCCCAGGAGTGGAAGGACTTACCTTAGGGGAAAAAAGGAAGGTAAACAAATACACACACACTCAGACATATCGAAACGCAAACACACCTAGACAGACATTTGTGAAAAGCAAAGCATGTCTGTCTAGGTGTGTTTGCGTTTCGATATGTCTGAGTGTGTGTGTATTTGTTTATCTTCCTTTTTTTCCCCTAAGGTAAGTCCTTCCACTCTTGGGATTGGAATGACTCCTTTTCCACTTCCTTAAAACCCATATCCTTCCCTTTTCCTCCCGTTTTTTCCTCTTTTTCCTGAAGAAGCTACCAGTGGTGGCGAAAGCTTGTATGTGTGTTTGTGTGTGATTTTATTTGTTTCTCTCGACGAGCCGGTCCTTTTGGTAAGTCATCTCTTTTCTATTTTTATTTTTTATTTTATATATATAAACACACATACAAGCTTTCTCCACCACTGGCAGCTTCTTCAGGATAATGAAGAAAAAAGGGGAGGAAAAAGGGAAGGATATGGGTTTTAAGGAAGTGGAAAAGGAGTCATTCCAATCCCAGGAGTGGAAGGACTTACCTTAGGGGAAAAAAAGGGCGGTAAACAAATACACACACACTCAGGCATATCAAAATGCAAACACACCTAGACAGACATTTGTAAAAAGCAAAGAAGTTGGACAGAGATACAAATTGAGGCAGAGGCTCTGTCCACAGAACCAAGGCAAAGATGCTAAAGATGGTAGGCGGGTATTTGAGTTAGCGGAGATTGAGACCAGGTGGGCAACGGGAGGAGAGAATAAGCTGAAGGGCAAGTTCCCATCTCCGGAGTTCTGAAAGGTTGGTGTCGGTGGGAAGTATCCAGATAACCCGGACAGTGTAACACTGCGCCAAGATGTGTTGGTCGTGCACCAAGGCATGTTTAGCCACAGGGTGATCCTCATTACCAACAAACACTGTCTGCCTGTGACCGTTCATGCGAATGGACAGTTTGTTGCTGGTCATTCCCACATAGAACGCTTCACAGTGCCGGCATGTTAGTTGGTAAATCACGTGGGTGCTATCGCAAGTGGCTCTGCCCTTGATCGTGTACACCTTCCGGGTTACTGGACTGGAGTAAGTGGTGGTGGAAGGGTGCATAGGGCAGGTTTTACAACGGGGGCGGTTGCATGGGTAGGAGCCAGAGGGTAGGGAAGGTGGCTTGGGGGTTTCATAGGGATGGACTAGAAGGTTACGAAGGTTAGGTGGGCGGCGGAAAGACACTCTTGGTGGAGTGGGAAGGATGTCATTAAGGTTGGATCTCATTTCGGGGCAGGTTTTAAGGAAGTCGTATCCCTGCTGGAGAGCCACATTCAGAGTCCGCTCCAGTCCCAGAGAGTATCCAGTGACAAAAGGGGCACTTCTGGGATTCTTCGGTAGAAGGTTCTGGATTTGGAGGAATGAGGAGGTGGCTCTGGTAATTTGCTTCTGAACCAGATCAGGAGGATAGCTGCGGGATGTGAAAGCTGTTATTAGGTTATTGGTGTACTGGTTCAGGGATTCGGGACTGGAGCAGACTCTTTTGCCACGAAGACCTAAGCTGTAGGGAAGGGAACGTTTGATATGGAATGGATGGCAGCTGTCATAATGGAGGTACTGTTGTTTGTTGGTAGGCTTGATGTGGACGGATGTGTGAAGTTGGCTGTTGGACAGATGGAGGTCGACATCAAGGAAAGTGGCATGGGATTTGGAATAGGACCAGGTGAATTTGATGGGACCAAAGGAGTTGAGGTTGGAGATGAAATTCTGGAGTTCTTCTTCACTGTTGGTCCAGATCATGAAGATGTCGTCAATGAATCTGTACCAAACTTTGGGTTGACAGGCTTGGGTTTCCAGGAAGGCTTCCTCTAAGCGTCCCATAAATAAGTTTGCATACGAGGGGGCCATCCTGGTTCCCATGGCTGTTCCCTTTAGTTGTTGGTATGTCCGGCCCTCAAAGGTGAAGAAGTTGTGGGTCAGGATGAAGCTGACTAGGGTATTAAAGAAAGAGGTTTTAGGTAGGGAAGTGGGTGGTCGGCGTGAAAGGAAATACTCCATCGCAGCGAGGCCCTGGGCATGTGGGATATTTGTGTACAGTACAACAGTACCTCCATTATGACAGCTGCCATCCATTCCATATCAAACGTTCCCTTCCCTACAGCTTAGGTCTTCGTGGCAAAAGAGTCTGCTCCAGTCCCGAATCCCTGAACCAGTACACCAATAACCTAATAACAGCTTTCACATCCCGCAGCTATCCTCATGATCTGGTTCAGAAGCAAATTACCAGAGCCACCTCCTCATTCCTCCAAATCCAGAACCTTCTACCGAAGAATCCCAGGAGTGCCCCTTTTGTCACCGGATACTCTCCGGGACTGGAGCGGACTCTGCATGTGGCTCTCCAGCAGGGATACGACTTCCTTAAATCCTGCCCCGAAATGAGATCCATCCTTAATGACATCCTTCCCACTCCACCAAGAGTGTCTTTCCGCCACCCACCTAACCTTCGTAACCTCCTAGTCCATCCCTATGAAACCCCCAAACCACTTTCCCTACCCTCTGGCTCCTACCCATGCAACCGCCCCCGTTGTAAAACCTGCCCTATGCACCCTTCCACCACCACTTACTCCAGTCCAGTAATCCGGAAGGTGTACACGATCAAGGACAGAGCCACTTGCGATAGCACCCACGTGATTTACCAACTAACATGCCGGCACTGTGAAGCGTTCTATGTGGGAATGACCAGCAACAAACTGTCCATTCGCATGAACGGTCACAGGCAGACAGTGTTTGTTGGTAATGAGGATCACCCTGTGGCTAAACATGCCTTGGTGCACGGCCAACACATCTTGGCGCAGTGTTACACTTGTCCGGCTTATCTGGATACTTCCCACCGACACCAACCTTTCAGAACTCCGGAGATGGGAACTTGCCCTTCAGCTTATTCTCTCCTCCCGTTGCCCACCTGGTCTCAATCTCCGCTAACTCAAATTCCCGCCTACCATCTTTAGCATCTTTGCCTTGGTTCTGTGGACAGAGCCTCTGCCTCAATTGGTATCTCTGTCCAACTTCTTTGCTTTTTACAAATGTCTGTCTAGGTGTGTTTGCGTTTCGATATGTCTGAGTGTGTGTGTATTTGTTTACCGTCCTTTTTTTCCCCTAAGGTAAGTCCTTCCACTCCTGGGATTGGAATGACTCCTTTTCCATTTCCTTAAAACCCATATCCTTCCCTTTTTCCTCCCCTTTTTTCCTCTTTCTCCTGAAGAAGCTGGCAGTGGTGGCGAAAGCTTGTATGTGTGTTTGTGTGTGATTTTATTTGTTTCTATCGACGAGCCGGTCCTTTTGGTAAGTCATCTCTTTTCTATATATAAACAGATGACGTACCAAAAGGACCGGCTCGTCGATAGATACAAATAAAATCACACACATAAAAGCTTTCGCAACCGTTGGTCGCTTCTTCAGGATAAGAGGAAAAAAGGGGAGGAGAAAGGGAAAGATATGGGTTTTAAGGAAGTGGAAAAGGAGTCATTCATATCCCAGGAGTGGAAGGACTTACCTTAGGGGGGAAAAAGGAAGGTAAACAAATACACACACATATCCAACCCAAACACCCCTAGACAGACATTAGTAAAAAGCAAAGAAGTTGGACAGAGATACCACTTGAGGCAGAGGCTCTGTCCACAGAACCGAGGCAAAGATGCTAAAGATGGTGGGCGGGAATTTGAATTTAGTGGAGGTTGAGACCAGGTGGGCATTGGGAGGAGAGAATACGCTGAAGGGCAAGTTCCCATCTCCGGAGTTCTGAAACGTTGGTGTCAGTGGGAAGTATCAAGATAACCCGGACGGTGTAACACTGCAGCAAGATGTGCTGGCCGTGCACCAAGGCATGTTTAGCCACAGGATGATCTTCATTACCAACAAACACTGTCTGCCTGTGACCGTTCATGTGAATGGACAGTTTGTTGCTGGTCATTCCCACATAGAAAGCTTCACAGTGCAGGCATGTCAGTTGGTAAATCACGTGGATGCTATCGCAAGTGGCTCTGCCCTTGATCGTGTACACCTTCCGGATTACTGGACTGGAGTAAGTGGTGGTGGAAGGGTGCATAGGGCAGGTTTTACAACGGGGGCGGTTGCATGGGTAGGAGCCAGAGGGTAGGGAAAGTGGTTTGGGGGTTTCATAGAACATTATCACATCTCTTACAACACTTGATGAATTAGCTATAATCATAGAAACATTACCCAGAAATATTCAGCAAGTACCAATGACATACCAGATATTATCAAAGCAAGTGTATAATTCAATGTAGGACCATTAACAGATGTATACAAATCATTATTTTCCCTAAAAATCTGAAAACGGCATAAGTAACACCACTCTTCAAAAATATTTATGCCTGTAATATTTTACACCTTAATTTGCTACAAATTGTCCAGTTGTAGATTTTTCTAGGTTCCACATTTCAACATATTTCATTTTATAATAGTCGAATTCTTAAAGATACAGATAACCTGTCATAGTAAAAATATGAAAATGGATGTCTTTGTTTATAATGGCTGTGACCACTACCTAGTGTGTGTGTGTGTGTGTGTGTGTGTAGTTTTGAGCAAGAGAAACATATCAGCTGATTGATATATTTTTCTAAGTCCTTACTAGCAATTTACATGAGCTAATGGAACATGCCTTCCATATCTAAAATTTCCATTTTAAAAGTCATCTCTAAACAACAGTAGAGTAATATATGTTTTTTATTTTTTTTGTGTTGGATTGACTCTCACTGTGTAGAATTTTTTTCATGGCTTTTTTTTTTTTTTTTTTTTTTTTTTTAAATTGCATCGCCTTTATTTTGGTGTAATGGTTGAATAGCCCTAGCATAGTTGATGAACGAGTATCGAGTATTCAAATGTTCAAATGTTTGTATAGTCTATGGGACTTAACTACGGGGTCATCAGTCCCTAAACTTACAAACTACTTATGAACTACTTACGAACTAGGATGGCACAAATATCCATGCCCGAGGGGGGATTCGAACCCCCGACCGTAGTAGCCGTGCAGACCGTGACTGGAGCGCCTTAGTCCCCTCAGCCACTGCGGCCGGCTATCGAGTATTAAACTGTAAACAACAAATACTGGAAGGCATATCCACTAGCTTATGTAAACTGCTAGTAAGGACTTATAAAAATGTACCAATCAGCTAATATGTTTCTCTTACCTTAAAACTATACACACACTAGGTAGTCCTTGAAGTAATTATAAATAAATACATCAGTGTTCATTATTTTTACTATGACCATTTGTCTGTTTATTTAAGGATTGACTATTATAAAATGGAATCTTTTGAAATATAGAACCTAAGAAGCCTATAGCGACACAATTTATAGCACGTGGCCGTAAAATTTACCTCCTGTCTGTTCACAAACCATCAGCCGATCCACACAGCCACTGAAGCAGATGTGAAACACCTGTTGTAGTAATTTTACCTATGTGGTCTGCAGGACCACTTCCAGGCTCCTTCCATCACTATCACTCCCAGTTCCTGTTGGGCCATTTTCTGTTGGGCAGATGTGAGACATGCCTCACGCGTTTGTGGTGATGGGAACACCTGTGAATCATGACACTGAGATGCAGCCTGCCTCTTTCCAACCACATTCCTGAGGCTTACATGGCCACTACCCTGCCTTGGTCACCAGTGTCCTGGGCACTTACAGCTGTACACATCACCTGAGTGGCTGGCTGGCTGACCAGTGACATTCCCATTTCTCCTCTTCAGATGCAGATGAGCTGATGGAAGCACTCTGTCTCCTGCTTTCACTGTGGCCTCTACAGAGTCACCTGGGCAACTTCCATGGCCGCCACACTTCTCCTCTTCCAGGATCACTGGCTGGTTCAACTTTCAAGGTTCACATCCCCCTGCAGCTCGGGTTTCCTGGAAGAAGAGAGGGAAGTTGTAGCACACTACCATATGCCACAGCTGGTGAGCCTGTAGCATACAAAATTTGTGCCAGTGGCAAGGACACTTTTGAGGGCACCCACTTCACAAACATACAGCACCTTTCCATGATCGGTCTGCTCACTGCCTGCAGGACTAATCTCTGCCTAAGTTCACAGCCAGTACTCGGAGTGTTCGCCAGTACTCTCCAGAAAATATGTTAGTCTGTGTATTAGTGCTTGTATCACATGGAATACTGTAATAAGTGTAGTACTGTTACAGCGTCAAAGAATCGTCAATTTAGTATTAGTGGGATGTGGAGGGGGGGGGGGGGAATCAGGTGGCTTGCACTGGATAGAGTAGAATGCGGAGCTGTATCAAACTAATCTTTGTACTCAAGACTTTTACGACAGGTTGGAGGTCATGGCTAAGATGTTGTCCATCAATTGAGTGACACTGCTGTAGAACCTGATATGCTGGTGATGCAGAATGCAACACGATGAATGACCAGATATATCACAGCCAAATTTATTTGGGATAATATGTTGTACAAAGATCAAATGATAGAAAAAAAACTGTGAAGTGAGGAAGACTATTGAATCAGTTTTTAGTGTTGCCATCTATAACTGCTAATAAACAGCATTGAATCAAAGTTGTTCTGAATGTGTTGTTGCCTATAGCAGTTCATGCTGCACCCACATCTTGCAAACCGATGTGGGGTAGCAGTGAGTGAGGTATCCTAGGCCAGTCATTATACAATCATTGACCAGATTTTTTCAGTGGGCCTGTTCTCTTGATCTCTAGCCTATCAGAAACATTGGACTAATGACTGCAGAAGACTGCTATACCACCCCACCCCTCAAAAAAATAAATAAATAAAAAATGGTCTGAGGTGCCAATGTCACAAATTGTGTGCCCACTACCGCCAGAGGTTAGAGTCCTCTCTTGGACATGGGTGTGTGTGTGTGTGTGTGTGTGTGTTGACCTTAATTTAAAGTAGTTTAAGTAATTTGTTAGTCTAGTGACCAATGATCATAGCAGTGTTGTCTTTTAGAATTAAAAACATTTGATTTGGTATCAGTGGTTATAGCCAGAAATTGTGGCAACACTCAGAACTAATTTTACTATCATGCTCACTTCATATAAAACATATGGCTTGTCCCCCAATTATCGTCAGATCATATTGAAAATGCACAGTAAATATATCTTTTCCTTATAAGCTGCAAGGCTACTTTATTTCCAGCTTTTGTGTGAGAATATTATGTAATAATATTATATGGCATCTGAATGAAACAACTATGGGTGAAGAATAGCAATCTTGCAAGATTTGATAAGAAATATCAATCTTCTGCACTGAAATCAGACCAGTTTCTGCAGGACTGAAAGAAACTTGCAACAATCATAGCTGTTCCAAGTTCTACTTTCACAAGCAGAAATATGTTCAAGAGCATCCAAAAAGATGAGAAGCTCCATAAATAGTTCTGAAAGGTGGTACACAAAAAGATGCAACTTACCTACATTTCCCTTTGCATACTTGACAATTGAGTAATATTTCCTGTAATCCAGCAAAGTCCGAGATGAACAGTTTCAGTGTAACTTTTTTAGATACTCTTGACTTTCCACTGACTCGATCTTTGCCTAATGAAGGGTTGAAACAGTTTGCATACCAAAAGCTGACAGCACAAAGACCACATTTTGTTGTTTGTTTTTGCAAAGGAGGGCATAAACATTGCCCAGCTATCCCAACAATTATTACACTGAAAACATTGAGCTATATGTGCAGTGTTTGTGTCCTATACGGAAATAAAGAGCAAAATGTGGTCTTCTTGCCATCATCTTTTTATGAAATCTTTTGACGTGTAAACTGTGTCAACCCAAAATATTTTCCCACTAAATGATGGTCCTCAACTGAAACTAGCAGTGAACAGTATCATGTTAGTACCAAACTTCAAGTGCCCCTTTTGTTCTCTCTCTCTCTCTCTCTCTCTCTCCTCTGTTTTCAAGGAAGTAATCAACTGACTGAAAAGTGATTAGTCATAGTGAATGTAATAATTGTGTTTTCTCCCTTCACAGATTCAGCACAAGTCAACAGTATGTGTAAAGGACAGACTTATAGTTGGCTGCCAGTTCCTTAATAGCAAGGGCACAGAATTTTGTGTGTCATGCTACGATTCAGCAGAAATTCTTTGCTACAAAACACAATAATGGTAATGTTCGCACTACAGACTCAAGATTTCACTAATGCAATGGTCAGCAGGATAACATCGGAAACATTTTGAAGAAGTCTGTTTACATATCATTTCATGAACATTAAGCTTTTCACTAACGGAATAAATTCAATTAGTAATGAAAATAAAAATTTAATTTTGTTGCAACATTCACTGTGAGTTCCCAGTGACAATGAAGGTTTTTGAAGGTAAATGTTATTTCACAGGCATTACTGAACTTCAGTTTTATTTCAACTATAAAGTAGAGAGTAGATTTGTTGTTTTTGTGTCTTTTTCTATGTGTAACAAAGAAGAACATAAAGATTTATGGGTCCTCCAACAATCTGGTGATTAGAGGTGGAGCCCAGCCTTACACTGGGAAAGGAAATTGACTGAACTCTTCTCAAAGAAACCATTCTGGAATACCTTAATGCTGTTTGATTTAATCTGCAGAAAACTCATCTTGTTGATCTGAATACATGCCTAATGTCTTATTATTGTGCCACCTCAGTTGGTTTTGTGTCTGGAAGCTAATAAAATATTTATGTATTGCCCATAGCTAGGGATATGCAAAAAAAAATTTATTCTAGTATCAAATTCAGTGTTGTTACCAATTTTATTATTATTTTCTGCCAAATTGGAAAGATTTTATTGCAAATTAGTGATTTTTTCTCACCAGATTCTGCATTATTGTTTTGCCAAATTCTTTGTATCTTTTTGTCAAATGCAATGTTAAATTTTTCCAAACATCACTATTTTGTAGAAAGTCAGTATTTTCCCTTAAATTAGGTGTTATTTTTACTGCCAAATTTGGTATCGTTTTCCTAAATAATTGTTTGTGTTGATGCTTTTAGCAAATTAAGTATTGGCGTTTTCATAAGTTCTGGAAATTAGCTTCTCAGGGAAATTACCTAACTGTAGAAAAAAAGCACTGGAAAATTTAATTTTTGGCTCAGCAGACGAAATTCTTTGTTTATGGAAATGCCTTACATTGGAATTGTTGTAGAGATCCCTTCTGTCACAAAGGAGTGTTGACTGTCTGACAGTGCAGTGACAGTGCAGTGGAATTCAACAATAATCTCTGGCTGCTGCACTCTGGATCACTATGTGTGGTGAGGGGTTAGGAGGAGAGGAGACGACAGGGGGAACAGTTGCAAAGCAGTTGTGGGGATGGATACAGTACGGCCTTATGGAGCATGTAAGTACTGGATGGAAAGTGATGCAGATTAGAATTGGAGGGACAGGGGAGGAAAGCAACACACACACACACACACACACACACACACACACACAAACACACACACCACTGTATTGTAAGGATAACTCCCATCTGTGTAGTTCAAAAAAGCTTGGGGAGAGGGGGGGGGGGGGTCCATATGGTCCTGGTTGTGAAGCAGCCGTTGAAATCATGAATATGGTCTTCTGCATGTGGGACTACCTCAGTTTTGACCACAGTTTGGTTGTGGGCATCTTCCTAATGGACAACCAGTTAATGGTAATAACAGTATAAAAAGTTGTGCAGCAAATGTAGCACACTTGATAAATTACATGGCTGCATTCACTTTTAGAGACCGAGTGGGTGACAGCATTTTTTGAGATTTGGGGATGATGTGGGCATGGTGTCTCACATTTATGGGCATGAGCACAGAAAATAAAAATCTTGGCGAATGAGCTGGTTTAGTTGTTCTAAACTAGGGCAGTATTAGGTGACAAGGGGAGCACTCTTTTTGTAGTTGGTTACAGGTGGTGCAGGGAGGATATGGGGTGTTTGGGGTTATGACACTGGAAATATGTTGGCAGACTAGGTCTTGTGGGTAGTTTCTTTATGTGAAGACTTTTGTGAGATCTTCAGCATATTGAGACAGGCAGTTATCGTCACCGCAGATACACCGACTGCAAATCTGTAGGCTGTAATGGAGGGATTTTTTTATGTGGATGGGATGGAAACTATCATAGTCTAGACACTGTTGTTGGTTGGTTGGTTTAATGTGGGCGTAAGTGTGAAAGGTGCCCCCAGTGAGGTGGAGGTTAACATCCAGGAAAGTGGCATGGTGGATTGAGGAAGACCTGGTGAAAAGCATGGGTGAGAAGGAGTTGATATACTGAAGAAAGGAGGGTAAGGTGTCCTTCCCGTTAGTCCATATCATGAAAATATCTAATGAACCAGAACCAGACCAGAGGTTAGGGGCAGTAGGAAGGTTTCCTCCAAATGTCCCACAAACAGATTGGCTTAGGAGGGTGCCATGTGGGTGCCCATGGTCATGTGAAGGAAAAGTAGTTGTTTATTAAAAGTTGGTAAGGGTTATGAGGAATGAGATATCGGGGTAGGATTCTGAGGGCCATTGGGAGAGATTGTGTTCAAGAGTGGCAAGGCCATGAGCATACTGAATGATGATGTAGAGGGACGTGGCATCAACTGTGGCAAGTAAGGATCCAGGAAGTAAAGCGGAGGGGATGGTGCAGAGATGGTGAACAAAGTGGGTGGTATCCTTGATATGGGAGGATAGATTTTGGGCAGTTGGTTGAAAGTGTTGGTCAATGAGTACCGAAATTATTCAGTAGGAGGAAAGTGACCAGCTACAATTGGGGATCTAGGATTATTTGGTTTCTGGATATTGGGGAGCTTGTTGAAGGTAGGTATGCAGGATGCTGTTGGGGTGAGGAGGAAGATTGATTCAGGAGAGAGCTTCTGAAAGAGGCAGTATGATTTCAACAGGAATTGAATATCTTGTTGGACTTTTGGGATGGGATCATTCCTTGTAAGGGGAAGAATCAGAAAGTTGGCACAACCTTTCTGTCAGGCAGACACTGAGATTCATAACAGTGGTGAAACTGGGTCTGCAAGGAGGATTATTATGTCAGGATTTGTTTTTAGGTTGTGGACGGCTCTCCTTTCTTCTGTTGAAAGGTTTATGTTCCTAGGAAGGAACTTGGGAAAAGTTGGAGGTGAGAAATTCTTGGAGAGTGGTCAGGGAGTGGTTATGTGGGAGTACAGCGGTCTTGGTTGGATAGTGGTATGAACTGGGAAAGGCAGGGTTCAATGTTGGAATTAGGGCGACTTTGGTCAGGGAAATTGGTGGCAAAGTAGTGTTTCCAGTGTAGGGATTGGGAAAAGGAGAGTGGGTCTTCCACAAGTCCAACACGATTGAATAGGTGTTAGGTTCCTCACTCCATTCCTAAGCTTCATCTCTTTCCACTGATTTAAAACTTACATGCTCTGTAAGGCCATGCTGTATCCGTCACCACAACCGAGACTTGGCAGCACTGTGCCCACGAGTAGGCTTCAAGTACCAGGTGATCAAAAAGTCAGTATAAAGTTGAAAACTTAATAAATCACGGAATAACGTATACAGAGAGGTAAAAATTGACATGCATGCTTGGAATGACATATGGTATTATTAGAACAAAAGAAAAAAAAGTTCAAAAAATGTCTGACAGATGGTGCTTCATCTGATCAGAAAAGTTATAATTAGCATAACAAATTAAGACAAAGCAAAGATGATGTGAAACTTCCTGGCAGATTAAAATTGTGTGCCGGAACAGGAACTCGAACCTGGGACCTTTGCCTTTCGCGGGCAAGCGCACTACCGACTCTGCTATCCCGACACGACTCACAATGCCGCAAAGGTCCCAAGTTCGAGTTCCGGTTCCGGCACACAATTTTAATCTGCCAGGAAGTTTCATATCAGCGCACACTCCGCTGCAGAGTGAAGTTTCATTCTGGAAACATCCCTTAGGCTATGGCTAAGCCATGTCTCCACCATATCCTTTCTTCCACGAGTGCTAGTCTTGCGTGTTTGCAGGAGAGAGGAGAGCTTCTGCCAAGTTTGGAAAGTAGGAGGCGAGGTACTGGCGGAAGTAAAGTTGTGAGGCGGCATTGTGAGTCGTGTCGGGATAGCACAGTCGGTAGTGCGCTTGCCCGCGAAAGGCAAAGGTCCCAGGTTCGAATCCCAGTTCCGGCACACAATTTTAATCTGCCAGGAAGTTTCATATCAGCGCACACTCCGCTGCAGAGTGAAGTTTCATTCTGCAAAGATGATGTTCTTTACAGAAAATGCTCAGTATGTTCACCATATCATCATTCCTCAACAATAGCTGTAGTCAAGGAATAATGTTGTCAACAGCACTGTAAAGCATGTCCGGAGTTATTGTGAGGCATTGGCATCGAATATTGTCTTTCAGCATCCCTAGAGATGTCGGTCGATCACGATACACTTGCGACTTCAGGTAACCCCAAAGCCAATAATCGCACGGACTGAGGTCTGGGGACCTGGGAGGCCAAGCATGACGAAAGTGACGGCTGAACATACAATCATCACCAAATGATGCATGCAAGAGAATCTTGCGTTTAGCAATAAGGCTTTTTTTTTTTTTTTTTTTTTGTCCTAATAAAACCCCGTCATTCCAAGCATGTGTGTCAATAATTACAAAAATGATTGTTTTCAAGTTATTTTTAAACATTACCCATTGTTATAAAATTAATATAAATGTTGTTAAATATGAGAAAGTTTTAAATAAGATGAAAAGGTGTAAAAATGTTATTTTCTTCTCACACCTACTACATGTATTTCTAGGCCTAATTTAATGCATGTGAATCTTGCAACAGTGACCTAAACTTGTATTTAATTACCAATTCTCCTGTTTTTTCTCTCATTGCATATAGTAGTTACGGTTTATAAAGTCTATCAGCCACAAGTAAATGGAAAACAGCGTACATTAAAATTTTGTAATTCAGCAAAAGTGTGTAGTAGGGCCTAATCCATGTTTTTTATAGTTTTCATTAGTAACATAGACGTTTTAGTCTAATCAGTTTGTAAGATTTCTGTATTCACCATGAGTGAAAAGTGTGGGTGAAATGTTGTAAGATTGTTAGATCCGGGATGTGGTGTGATGATTGCTGTGGTTTCTTTCATTGGGGCAAAAGGGGGTCATAATGAGACTCACCAGTGGTTTAGTAGGATCCGCAGCTGAGACAGAAAAATAATGGAACAGGAGGAGGAAATTGCAGCCCTTCAAGCTCAATTAGATAAGGCGGGGGGGGGGGGGGGGGGATCTGGACAGTTTAAGGCAGGAGAAGGGTGAACAGAGGTGAGAAGTGGCTACAGCTAACAGGGAGAAGAGACATCGTAAGTATTGGACAACTTTGTCATTAATGTGAAATATAGATTTTACCTGTTGCCTCAGTCAGAATCATATGAGTCTCATGTAGCTGAAGCTTTGAAAAAGGGCAACAACCAACTTTCAAGAAGGACTTGAAAAAGGTAGGGACATTTGTAAAGAGAAAATGTTGTTAGGTACTTCACATGGTAGAGGTGTTAGCCAACTACTACAGGAAGATACAGAGTACCACGTCACAAATATTTTCAAACCTAGTGTAGGTCTGGGTCAAATAAGAGAGGATATAGGTTCTTTATGCAAAGATTTTACAAAAGAGGATGCCATGGTTATAGTGTGTGGTCTGGAAAATAGTAATGATTGAGACTCTGAATATTCCATAGAGTGTGAGCTGGTAAAGATAACATCAGCAACAAAGTGTTCTAGTGTGGCAGGTTTTGAAACATCATGAGCAGCTTCATTTGAACTCTTCGATCAGGAGAGTAAACTCAGAGTTGGAACAGTTGTTTATGTTAAATATAGGATCCCATATTGGTTTGATTGCTGTGGACACTATCTGTAAGTGGAACTACACTAGACATGTAAATTACAATTGTGGACTCAACTAGATTCTGCTGATTACAGCGCCAACTGTGATGAAACAAAATAATGTTTAAGACTAAATGTATGTAGTTTTTTCTGTAAAAATATAATCTACAATAAAAACTGGGGATTACCATTGAAGATTTTCAAATTGCCTCCCACCACCCATGCCCGGGGTTGGGAGGGCAGGGGGAGGGAGGCAAGTGTAGTATCATTGGATGCCCGTCCCAAACCCAGTTCCTCTCCTTTGTTACTGTTCTATTATCATTCTATACCTATTGCATTTCTTTCTTGTTTCTTGTACTTTTGTCCCAATCGGTCCTGACTGCTCTCAACACAGGGAGTCACGACGCCAATTGTTGGTACAGCATTAAGTTCTCCCTTGTTGTTGCACATTTAGTTTTCTCCACGCTTCTCAGTAAATCTTGCCGTGTAGTCAGATTATGTTGGGTGACCAGAGACGACTGATGTTTGTGGATGGATGAGTGTGCCCGAGTGATAGTGTGGGTGAGTGTTCTCTTTCTGAGGAAGGCTGCAGCCAAAAATTTAGAGTTGTGTGTCTTTTATTTTTGTGTGTGTCAGCAGCTCAACATTCATCTTTACAGTGAGTTATGCCATATCTAAATATTATTACTATACATGACATACTTATTGAAATACCTCATTGTCTACTATTAATGTCCTACAGTGTTTCAGTGAATACTAAGCAGAAGTGGTGGTGGTGATTATGGGATCAGGGCGCACGACATCAAGGTCTTTAGCGTCCGGATGAAAACAGAGTGATACGAGTGTCAAACAAGATAAGAGACGAACTAATTAAATGAGGCCATAAAATCATTCATATCACAGTTACCAAGAGAGGACTATGTAGATTAGCATGGCTGGCTGACCACACAAGGAGTAACTCAGCCAGCCACTCGGCATCGAACTAAAATCTCCAACCTAAGAACTTCAGCCAGAGTGCGGACGCTTCACAAAATCTTAAAACTTTTTTCACACTCACCTCGTCATCAGCTAAAATGGAGGGCAGATCACCACTAAGATTGGCTTCTGCCCTTGCAGCACGATATAAAGTGCACCCTATTAAAATGTGGCGTATAGTAAGTTGCACGCCACAGTCATCACAAAAAGGAGGATCTTCATGATGTAGTGAATAGTTGTGCATTAATGGGCAGTGCCCAGTTCAGAGCTGTGTCAGGGTCATTACATGCCGTCTTTGTGACTGGCAGGAGGTTCGCCACAGTTGGTTTCACCAACTGCAGCTTATTGCCCGTCACTGACAGCCACGTCTTCCCACAGCTGACAGCATTTCTGCCAAACCTCAGAGAGGATGTCCTGCAAGGGGATTGTAGATTGTATTATGTTGTGGTCGCTGCCGGTCGCCTTTGCAGCACTATCAGCAACGTCATTTCCCCGAATTCCCACTTGCCCAGGTACCCAGCAGAATGACACCTGCTTACCCCGCCACTGGAGAGAGTACAGTCTGTACTGTATGAGCTGTGGTATCCTCTCATCTGGGTACAGGCTGTCCAATGATTGTAGTGGGCTAAGTGAATTGGACCAGATAAGAAACTGCGTGTTCTGAACACGCCGCATTTCCTGCAATGCCATCAGAATCACTTGAGGCTCTGCTGTGAAGATAGAGAAGGCTGTTGAGAGGCAAATCCTGGCAACACCATGGAGCAGCAGAGGGAATCCCTGAGCTTTGAACCATTGGTGTAGAACACCGTAAAATCATTATGTCTATTTAAAATTTTGAAAAATGTAGAGTGATATGTAAAACCAGGAGTGCAGCTTTTCTTAAGACTGGCTATGTCTAAAATAATGTTGGGCCGCCAAATGTGCCAAGGAGGAAATCTGCTCCAACCCTGATGTAAGACATTAAAATCAGGTACACCCATCTGTGAGAGACAATCATTCATGCGAATTCCAAAGGGTCGTGTTGCTCTTTGCCGTGTACAAAACAACCCAGCCATAGGAGGCCAAGATACACTATGATATACAGGTGCATGCAGCAGTGACAACATTTTGTATCCCTGGTACCCCAGAAGTTGTCACTGATGGACAGTGGTGGTTCAGCAGCCTCAGCACAAAGACTCGGAATGGGGCTAGTTCTAAAGGACCCAGTAGCCAGCCAAATCCTTTTGTGGTGCACCACGTCCAGCATCTTAAATAAGAGGGTCTGGCAGAGCCATACACCGTGCATTCATAATCAACGTGTGATCGCGCAAAGACCCGTTAAAACCAAAGCAGACAGGTTCTATCTGCACCCCACGAATTGTGGCTAATACATTTTAAAATACTCACTGCCTTGAGGCAATGGTTCTGCAGGTCCTTGAGGTGTGGCAAACATGAGTTTTGAGTCAAAACTCAGTCCCAGAAATCTCACTGTTTCTTTAAAAAGTAGTACAGTGTCCCTCATCCTCAGTTCTGGTAAGTTTAAAATAGAACGGGAATGGTTAAAAAGAACACACAAAGACTCCTTGGTCAAAAATTTAAAACCACTCTTCTTTGCCCAGTCATCCAATCGTCGAAGAGTGGGTTGCAACTAAAGTGTTGTCATCGCAAGGCTAGAAGAAGAGCAAAATATTGAGAAGTCATCAACAAATAATGAACACTGAACAGGACTTTTGAACACAGACGTAAGACTGTTAATTGCTATGGCAAACAAAGTCACACTTAAAACACTACCCTGTGGAACACCATTCTCTTGCTCAAAACGATCGAGAGCATGTCACCGACTCGATACCTAAAATAGCGTGGAGAAAGAAAAGACACAATAAAAAGGCTTCCACAAAAACCTCATTCATGGAGCTGCCTGGGGATAAGATGCCTCCAAGTAGTATCGTAGGCTCGTTCGATGTCAAAAAGATACCCAAAAAAAGTGCTGCTGGCGTAGGAAAGTCTGTTGTATAGATGTTTCCAGGAAGTCCAGTGCCAGCTGTTGTCCCTGCCTCATCGCCCAGAGTGCTAAGTATCATAATTTAACTGCGTGAAATTTCGTTGCCAGTTAGTGCTTCTGTTTTTAAGAGGTTTCTTCTCACCTACTTGGCAGATTCATTTGTGCTACGGTTTTAAGAGTTTAATTCTCACGTATTTTGATAAATACCTTCTGTATAGTTTTCGTCTGCTGCAAGCTACGTGATTTAAATCTCTTATTGTCACTTCCTTATTTCGTGTTCTGCTTTAAGAAAGCTTATACTCCTGCGTTTTTGATAACAGTGTATTCCATAGATTTTTTTGTTTTATTTTGAAAACTGCCGAATTCAGTTTAGTTGTTTTGACAGTGTAGTAACCACTAACCACAGTTCAGTAAGCTGCCAGCCGCCTTTGTTCAAGAACTAGGCTAGTTAAAAGTTGATTATTTAGTTTTCTACATTCTACAGTTAATTGTATTGATAGGATGGATAGGATGTGTGCCTGCTGTGTGCGGACGCAGGAGGAGTTGGCCGCAGTTCGTGAACAGCTGAGCGTGCTGTTGGCTACAGTCAGCTGTCTTCAGGCTGCTGTCTAGGGGTGTAGCGGTGGTGGGGAGTCTATGGTGCGTCGAGTGGGACATCTCAGGTGTCTCATGCTTTGCCCTCTGTCCCTGCTACCAAGGTACCTTCAGGTGTACCGGACATGATCGAGCCGCCCTCTCCCGTTTGTTCTGTGAGCGGACTTGTAGCCACTCCTCCAGCAGGGTCCGAGCAGGTGCACGGGGGAAGGGGATTATTAGTTATTGGGAACTCCAATGTTAGGCTTGTGATGGAGCCCCTTAGGCAGATAGCATCGACATCCGGAAAGAAGACCAACGTGCACTTGGTGTGTCTGCCGGGGGGCCTCATCCGAGATGTGGAGGCGGCCTTGCCGGCAGCTATCGACGGTGCAGGGTGCGGTCGACTGCAAGTCGTGGCTCATGTAGGCACCAATGATGCTTGTTGCTTGGGTTCTGAGGACATCCTCAGTTCCTATGAGCGGCTGGTGGAATTGGTGAAAGCTGCTGCCCTCACATGCGGGGTGCAAGCAGAGCTGTCGATTTGTAGCATTGTTCCCAGGATTGATGGCGGTTCTTTGGTTTGGAGCCGAGTGGAGGGTCTGAACCAGAGGCTTCGCCAACTCTGTGACAGTCATGGCTGCAGATTTCTGGATCTGCGTTATCGGGTGGGGACTAGTAGGACACCCCTAAATAGATCAGGGGTGCACTACTCTAAGGAAGCGGCTACTCGGGTAGCAAAGTATTTGTGGAGTGCACTCGGTATTTTTTTTTTTTTTTTTTTTTTTTTTTAGGCCAGGCAGTAACTCTGATGAGCACTCGCCTGTCAACATTCAGACAGTGAATTCAGGCCGCGTTCGGTTAAAAAAATCAACTGTCAAAATATTAGCCGTGAACTTTCAAAGTATTAAAAACAAAGTTCCCAAATTTGCTACACTGCATGGAAATTATTGTGCTCCGATAGTTTTAGGCACCAAAAGCTGGCTAAATCATGATGTGGCAAGTTCAGAAATATTTAGTGAGGCATGGAATGTATATGGGAAAGATAGATCGGACACAACTGGAGGAGGAGTGCTCATTGCTGTGGAGAAAGGTATTGTTTCTACTGAGATCGAGGATGAAAGTAACTGAAGTTATCTGGGCACCTATAACAGGTATAAAAGAAGTAAAGTTAATAGTTGGGTGTTTTTACCAGCTCCCCAGTGCTACTGTAGCAGTTTTAGAGTCATTCAAAGAAAGTCTACACTAGTTAGTGCAGAGGTATCCGGGCCATGTAATATTAGTCGGGGGAGACTTGGAACCTCTCTAGTTACATTTCAGGCAGTACAAACAAGCAGTCTTGCGAGCTACTTTTGGTCACATTCTCTGAAAACTGTCTTGAGCAGTTAAACCGGCAACCCTTGCGCAATGGAAATATTTTAGACCTTATAGCTATGAACAGACCTGACCTTATTAACGATGTCCATGTAGAGATAGGAATTAGTGATCATGATATTGCCATAGTGTTGATGGCGACCTAAGTTCATAAACCACTCAAGAAGGGTAGGAGCGTTTTTTTTTTTTTTTTTTTTTTTTTTTCAGGCTTAGAGAAATATGTGCCTGCAAAGTTGATTAAGGATGGAAAAGATCCACCGTGGTTTAATAACAATGTTGGAAAGCTACTGAGAAAGCAAAGACTGTTGCACTCTCGGTTCAAAAAAGAACACGCAAATGATGACAAGCAAAAGGTAGTAGTGATTCGTGCGTCTATTAAAAGATCGATGCGTGAAGCATACAATAATTACGACAGCCATGTAAAATCAATAAGCAGGACAAAGCACACTATCCAGTCACTTGTTGATCATTCTGAGGCACTAATAGAAGAAAGCAAACGGTTTTAAATTTAACCTTTAACAAATCTTTCATGCAGGAGGACCACACAACTCATTTGATCAACGTACTAATTCCAAAATGGACGACATAGTAATAGGTATTTCCCGTGTAGAGAAGTAGCTGAGAGAGCTAAATAAGAAAAGGTCTGCTGGTCCGGATGGAATACCAGTTTGGTTTTACAAAGAGTATTCTGCAGCATTGGCCCCTTACTTAGGTTGCATTTATCACGAATCTTTAATTAAGTGCAAAGTTCCTAGTGATTGGAAAAAAACACATGTGACTTCCATTTATAAGAAAGGAAAGAGAACTGACCCACATAATTACAGGCCAATATCATTGACATCAGCTTCCTGTAGAATTTTGGAGCATACTCTCAGTTTGAATATAGTAAAAATCCTTGAGACGGAAAAGCTTCTTTCTACAAACCAGCACGGGTTCAGGAAACATCGTTCATGTGAAACTTAGCTTGCACTTCTTTCACATGACAACTTGTGAGCCATGGATGAAGGGCAACAGGTGGATTGTGTTTTTCTCAACACTCAATATAAATTTCTTATCACAGTCGAATATAAGTCAATGTTAGTCTCCACTATTACATTAAATCCCTTCTTAAACAAAGTAAAACCTCTATATAATTCAGATTAGCTTTCCAGTAAGTATAAATCACACACGTAACCTTCTGGACCTTACGGGACTGGAGTAAGTGGTGCCCTATGCTCCCTTCCACCACCACTTACTCGTCTCATAATCCGGAAGGTGCACACAATCAAGGGCAGAGCCACTTGTGATAGCACCCTCGTGATTTACCAACTGACATGCCTGCACTATGAAGCGTTCTATGTGGGAATGGCCAGCAACAAACTATCCATTCGCATGAACGGTCACAGGCAGACAGTGTTTGTTGGTAATGAGGATCACGCTGTGGCTAAACACGCCTTGGTGCACGGCCAGCACTTCTTGGTGCAGTGTTACACCGTCTGGGTTATCTGGATACTTCCCACCAACACCAATCTTTCAGAACTCTGGAGATGGGAACTTGCCCTTCAGCATTTCTCTCTTCCCATTGCCCACCTGGTCTCAACCTCTGCTAAATTCAAATTCCCGCGCACCATCTTCCACATCTTTGCATCAGTTCTCTGGACAGAGCCTCTCTGAGGTATCTCTGTCCAACTTCTTTGCTTTCTACAGCATGTCTGCCTAGGTGTGTTTGCCTTTGTGTGTATGTGTGGGTGTGGTGTCATTGTTTACCCTCCTTTTTTTTCCCCCCAAGGTAAGTCTTTCCTCTCCCAGGATTGGAATGACTCCTTACCCACTCCCTTAAAACCCTCATCATTTCCTTTTCCCTCTCCTTCCCCTCTGCCTGTAGAAGCAGTTAGGCTGCAAAAGCTTGTGTTTGTGTGTGTGTTTTTTATCACTACCTACGCTCCTTCACCTGGTAAGTAAACTTCATCTACTGTAAAGATTGTTTGACTTACCCAAAGCACAGGATCGCCGATAGACACAAAACACACACAAACAAACATTCAAGCTTTCGCAACCTAGTTGCTTCTTCAGGCAGTGTAGGTAAGGAAAGGGAAAAGGAAAGGATGAGGGTTTTAAGGGAGTGGGTAAGGAGCCATTCCAATCCCGGGAGAGGGGGAAAAAAGGAAGGAAACAAATACAGACACCCACACATATACACACGCAAACATACATATGCAGACATATTGTAGAAAGCAAAGAAGTTGGACCACTTGTTTGCTTTCTACAATATGTCTGCCTAGGTGTGTGTGCGTGTGTATATGTGTGGTTGGGTGTGTATTTGTTTATCCTCCTGTTTTTCCTCCAAGGTAAGTCTTTCCTCTCCCGGGATTGGAATGGCTCCTTATCCACTCCCTGAAAACCCTCATCATTTCCTTTTCCTTCTCCTTCCCTTCTGCCTGAAGCAGCAGCTAGGCTGCGAAAGCTAGCATTTATGTGTGTGTGTTTTATTTGTTAAACAAATATAAAAAAAAGATAGAAAAATAGAAAAGGACCGGCTCGTCGATAGGCACAAATAATCACACACAAAAACAATACAAGCTTTCGCCACCACTGGCAGCTTCTTCAGGAAAAAGAGGAAAAAAGGGGAGGAGAAAGAGAAGGATATGGGTTTTAAGGAAGTGGAAAAGCAGTCATTCCAATCCCAGGAGTGGAAGGACTTACATTAGGGGACAAAAAGGAAGGTAAACAAATACACACACACTCACACATATCCATACACAATTCACCTAGACAGACATTTGTAAAAAGCAAAGAAGTTGGACAGAGATACCACTTGAGGCAGAGGCTCTGTCCACAGAACCGAGGCAAAGATGCTAAAGATGGTGGGCGGGAATTTGAATTAGCGGAGATTGAGACCAGGTTGGCAACGGGAGGAGAGAATAAGCTGAAGGGCAAGTTCCCATCTCCGGAGTTCTGAAAGGTTGGTGTCGGTGGGAAGTATCCAGATAACCTGGACGGTGTAACACTGCGCCAAGATGTGCTGGCCGTGCACCAAGGCATGTTTAGCCACAGGATGATCCTCATTACCAACAAACACTGTCTGCCTGTGACCGTTCACGTGAATGGACAGTTTGTTGCTGGTCAATCACGTGGGTGCTATCGCAAGTGGCTCTGCCCTTGATCTTGTACACCTTCCGGGTTACTGGACTGGAGTAAGTGGTGGTGGAAGGGTGCATAGGGCAGGTTTTACAACGGGGGCAGTTGCATGGGTAGGAGCCAGAGGGTACGGAAGGTGGTTTGGGGATTTCATAGGGATGGACTAGGAGGTTACGAAGGTTAGGTGGGTGGCGGAAAGACACTCTTGGTGGAGTGAGACGATGTCATGAAGGATGGATCTAATTTTGGAGCAGGATTTAAGGAACTCGTATCCCTGCTGGAGAGCCACATTTAGAGTCCCCTCCAGTTCCGGAAAGTATCCAGTGACAAAAGGGGCACTTCTGGGATTCTTCGGTGGAAGGTTCTGGATTTGGGAGGATGAGGAGGTGGCTCTGGTAATTTGCTTCTGAACCTGATCAGGAGGATAGCTCGGGCTGTGAAAGCTGTTATTAGGTTATTGGTGTACTGGTTCAGGGATTCGGGACTGGAGCAGACTCTTTTGCCACGAAGACCTAAGCTGTAGGGAAGGGAACGTTTGATGTGGAATGGGTGGCAGCTGTCATAATGGAGGTATGGTTCTTTGTTGGTTGGTTTGATGTGGACGGATGTGTGAAGTTGGCCGTTGGACAGATGGAGGTCAACATCAAGAAAAGTGGCATGGGATTTGGAATAGGACCAGGTGAATTTGATGGGACCAAAGGAGTTGAGGTTGGAGAGGAAATTCTGGAGTTCGTCTTCACTGTTGGTCCAGATCAAGATGTCATCAATGAATCTGTACCTAACTTTGGCTCGACAGGCATGATATCTCCAGCCAAGGCTATCACTTTTCCACGAAGAAAAATAATCCTACTCCTGATGATCCAGTTCCCCAAGACATCATTCAAATTGAACCCTGCCTAGAACAGTTCCGTCCTCCATCACAGCGAGACGCACCCGCTCTTCCTCAAAATCACCCCCTTCAAACCTTCCAGGAATTCCTTACTTCCAACCTTGCCTCTCAGTCCTTCCTGAAAAACCTTAATCCTACCCCAACATTACCGTAGCTGAATCTCGAGCTATCCGTGATCTGAAGGCTGACCATTCCATCATCACTCTCCCCGCCGACAAGGGATCCACGACCATGGTACTTGATCGGCGATAGTATATGGCTGAGGGACTGCGCCAGCTTTCAGACAACACTACCTACAAAGTCTGTCAAGATGACCCCATTCCTGATGTCCAGGCAGAGCTTCAGGGAATTCTCAGATTCTTAGGCCCCCTACAAAACCTTTCACCCGAGTCCATCAAACTCATGAACCCACCGACACCCCGCACCCCTACTTTCTACCTACTTCCTAAGATTGACAAACCTAATCATCCATGCTGGCCGATTGCGGCCAGTTTCCAAGCTCCTACAGAACAAATCTCTGCCTACATAGACCAACACCTTCAACCCATCATGTGCAGTCTCCCATCCTTCATAAAAGACACCAACCACTTCCTCGATCGCCTGAAATCCTTATCCAGCCTGTTACCTCCTGAAACCATCCTTGTAACCATTGATGCCACTTCCTTATACACAAATATCCCACATGCCCATGGCCTCGCTGCGATGGAGTATTTCCTTTCATGCAGACCACCCACTTCTCTACCTAAAACCTCTTTCCTTAATACCCTAGCCAGCTTCATCCTAACCCACAACTTCTTCACCTTTGAGGGCCAGACATACCAACAGGGAACAGCCATGGGAACCAGGATGGCCCCCTCTTATGCAAACTTATTTATGGGACGCTTAGAGGAAGCCTTCCTGGATACCCAAGCCTGTCAACCCAAAGTTTGGTATAGATTCATTGATGACAACTCCTTTGGTCCCATCAAATTCACCTGGTCCTATTCCAAATCCCATGCCACTTTCCTTGATGTCGACCTCCCTCTGTCCAACGGCCAACTTCACACATCCGTCCACATCAAACCAACCAACAAACAACAATACCTCCATTATGACAGCTGCCATCCATTCCATATCAAACGTTCCCTTCCCTACAACTTAGGTCTTCGTGGCAAAAGAGTCTGCTCCAGTCCCGAATCCCTGAACCAATACACCAATAACTTAATAACAGCTTTTACATCCCGCAGCTGTCCTCCTGATCTGGTTCAGAAGCAAATTACCAGAGCCACCTCCTCATCCTCCCAAATCCAGAACCTTCCATCGAAGAATCCCAGAAGTGCCCCTTTTGTCACTGGATACTTTCCGGGACTGGTGCGGACTCTGAATGTGGCTCTCCAGCAGGGATACGACTTCCTTAAATCCTGCCTCGATATGAGATCCATCCTTAATGACATCCTTCCCACTCCACCAAGAGTGTCTTTCCGCCGCCCACCTAACCTTCGCAATCTCCTAGTCCATCCCTATGAAATCCCCAAACCACCTTCCCTACCCTCTGGCTCCTACCCATGCAACCGCCCCCGTTGTAAAACCTGCCCTATGCACCCTTCCACCACCACATACTCCAGTCCAGTAACCCGGAAGGTGTACACGATCAAGGGCAGAGCCACTTGCGATAGCACTCATGTGATTTACCAACTGACATGCCTGCACTGTTAAGCGTTCTATGTGGGAATGACCAGCAACAAACTGTCCATTCGCACGAACGGTCACAGGCAGACAGTGTTTGTTGGTAATGAGGATCACCCTGTGGCTAAATATGCCTTCGTGCTCGGCCAGCACATCTTGGCGCAGTGTTATACCGTCCGGGTTATCTGGATACTTCCCACCGACACCAACCTTTCAGAACTCCGGAGATGGGAACTTGCCCTTCAGCTTATTCTCTCCTCCCATTGCCCACCTGGTCTCAATCTCCGCTAATTCAAATTCCCGCCCACCATCTTTAGCATCTTTGCCTCGGTTCTGTGGACAGAGCCTCTGTCTCAAGTGGTATCTCTGTCCAACTTCTTTGCTTTTTACAAATGTCTGTCTAGGTGTGTTTGTGTTTGGATATGTGTGAGTGTGTGTGTATTTGTTTACCTTCCTTTTTTCCCCCTAAGGTAAGTCCTTCCACTCCTGGGATTGGAATGACTCCTTTTCCACTTCCTTAAAACCCATATCCTTCCCTTTCTCCTCCCCTTTTTTTCCTCTTTTTCCTGAAGAAGCTGCCAGTGGTGGCGAAAGCTTGTATATGTGTTTGTGTGTGATTATTTGTGCCTATCGACGAGCCGGACCTTTTGGTAAGTCATCCGATTTCTATTTTTTATACTTGTTTATCCCACCAGGAAAGTTTCCTTCTATAATTTTTGTTTTATTTGTTACTATCACTACCTGTGCTCCTTCAGCTGGTAAGTAATCTTCATCTACTTTTTATATATATTTTTCCTGCTAGGAAATTTCCCTCTTTTTAAATAGTCATTTTGTGTTAGTCGTGCTGAATACATGTCTTATTACAAGCATTAGTAGTTTGAACTTGTATTATTTCAGAAGAAAATAAACATTTATTATGTTGAAAAGTATTTTGAACCTTATGAAGATTTATTTAATGTGTGATTTATACTTACTGGAAGGCTAATCTGATTTATAGAGGTTTTACCTTGTTTAAGAAGGGAGTTAATATAATAGTGGAGACTAACATTGACTTATATTCGACTGTGATAAGAAATTTATATTGAGTGTTAATGTGGAACGTTGAGTTTAGCAGGCGGTGATTTTTAATATTTGAGTTGAAGCTATCAATAGCAAACCATAGTGACTCTGTTAAGACTTTGGGTTAAATTTTACTAACGGTTACAGGACCACTCTCCTGCCCCTGCTTGTACAAGAACCTGATATTTTATTCAAGAACTATTTAAAGATTTCTTCTTTTTGTTCTGATGCTTGCTGGGGTGTGGGAATTTCGGAATGAAGTCAATGAAATTTTCACGGTCAACTTTCAACAGTTTGTGTTGCTAAGAAACAATGAACTACAAGTCAACAACTACTTGGCAACTAAATAGAGTTGCATAAAATCAAGTTAATTTCATTACTAGTGTCGACATATGAGTTTATCATTCCATTATGGACATAACTTATACAATTAACATCAACATTATCCCGCCCCATTGGCGCTGGGGTACGAGTGTGAAATGTCATGATCACCAACTGGCCAGCTGGTGGCAGAAGGACTGAATGAGTATGGGAACAGCAGTTTACATTCAGACTCGTCTCATGTCCTGTTCTCATCTTGATAGTGTCACGTGTGTTGATTTTTGAGTGTCCGTGTTGTTACAATAGAATGCAATTTTGATTTGGCTGCGGACCTTTCCATGTGAGGAGGAAGTGGCGGCAGGGCTTGTTTCTCACATGTCACGTTCACTGGTATAGCCCATGACCAGGAAACTATTGTAGGTTTACGGTCCCTGTGGAAAGTTCCAAGTTACTCTCTTTGCAAATCATACTGTGTAATTTTTCCAATCCGAGTCTGTGCTGTCTTTTGTTCAAAAGATATTTAAATTTGGGCTAAGGGTTTAGATCTGTCATCTATCAAAACTAACTGTCCTCAAATCAACCTAAGAAGAATGTTTATGTATCTGTAGTACTGCATTCACAGATCTTCAAAATATTATTTAACATTTTAAAGCATAGTTCTCCCTTCAAAGAGAAATTTAAGATTTATTTACTGTACATATGGCAAAAAATAAATTCATGCTACCTTCTGAAACAAATTTAACATTTATTGATTGTAAACATTGCAAAAAATAAATACATTCTACCTTCAAAAACAAATTTAACGTTTATCCACTGTACACATAGCAAAAATAAATACATTTAACACTTTCAAAAATGAATTCAATATACTTTCATACACACTTTTTTCATCCAAAATAATCTTCACTTAGGAAAGTGTTCCTTTGCTTCCCATATGGGTAAAATTTCATTTGTAGATGATAAAGTCCACACACTTTTTATACAAATCCACTCGCACAAAATCATATAAGGTTATGAACCATGTCCTAGGAACTTTCATATAGTACACAAATTACTTTAGACCTAATCACAATTCCTTGATTACTAATCAAAGTTCATCTCTAGCTAAAGGTTTGGCTCCAACTTCAAAACTAAGTTTATCAAAAATTTCAGAAAGATCGGAGAAATAATGTCCATTTGACTGTGCTTCCCGTGATGCTAGCTCATTGTACCACAAGCGGATTTCATGAATTATTGCAGCTAGCTGACTGTTTCTGCGATATTCTTTTTGGCATGGTCCTTGTGCCAATGCAAGTACTGCCCCCGCAGCCTTCTCCACAGCATCATGATGTGTTAAAATGGGCACTTCCTGTGATACTGCAGAACTGAAATCATCCCGCCGAACCTGCACAGATAATATCACAAATGAAGACATTGACATTTCAAAACAGACTAACTTCAAAAGGCTTCATCACACAAATAAAAATTGACTAATTGGGAAGAAAAATGGACTACTATACTCTAATTACATTTCAAAATGGTACTTCCATCATACTTACTCTCAATTCTTTGTCACACAAGTCAGGGCTCTCCTGAAGATTGAAGATTGAAACGAAAAGTATATTTGTTTAGGAAAGCAGATAGAAATAAAATACATTGCTTCTTGAAAAGACAGCTTCCACTCGTTTCTAACACTAAACATAGGTGTAGGCCAGATGTGGCTCAAATTCAAAGAAGTGGTATCGATAGCAATTGACAGTTTTATACCAAATTAATTAATAAAAGATGGAGGTGATCCTCCATGGTACACAAAACAGGCCAGGAAACTGATGCAAAAGCAACGGAAAAGAAATGCTAAATTTAAACGAACACAAAATCCCCAGGACTGGCAATCCTACAATACTTATCACAACAAAACTCTTTCTCGAAATTTGACTGAAAACCCAAAGAGATTTTGGTCATATGTTAGGGGCAAAACACAAACAATACCCTCATTACATGATAGTAACGGCGATCCCACTGATGACAGTACTACTAAAGCAGAGTTATTAAACATAGTTTTTTGAAAGTAATTCACCAAAGATGACAAAAGCAATATTCCAGATATCGAATTACAAACAGAGACCATAATGAGTAACATAGAAGTAGATACCATCGGAGTAGTGAAGCAACTAAAATCACTTAACAAGAACAAGTCTTCTAGTCAGGACTGTATACCTAAGAGATTTCTATCTGATTATGCTGAAGAGATTGCTCCTTACTTAACAGCCATATGCAACCACTCTCTCAAAGAAGGATCTGTACCTAAAGATTGGAAAGTTGCACAGGTCACACCTATATTCAAGAAAGGCAGTAGGATTGACCCACTAAACTACAGGCCTATTTCATTGACGTCAATTTGCAGCAGGGTTTTGGAGCATAACCTGTATTCAAATATTATTAATTATCTCGAACAGAATGATCTATTGACCTAAGGTCAACAAGGATTTAGAAAATGTCGTTCATGCAAAACACAACTAGCTCTTTACTCACACGAAGTGATGGGTGCTATCGACAAGGGTTCACAAATCGATTCCGTATTTCTTTATTTCTGGAAGGCTTTTGACACCGTACCTCACAAACGGCTTTTAATCAAATTGCGTGGTAATGGTATATCGCCGCAAGTTTGCGACTGGATAGGGTATTTCCTGTCAGAGACGATACAGTTCGTAGTTATCTGTGGTAAGGCATCAACTAAAACAGAGGTGATATTGGGCGTTCCACAGGATAGTGTTATTGGGCCTCTGCTGTTCCTTATTTATGTAAACGATTTAGGGGAGAATCTAAGTAGCTCTTTCAGGTTGTATGCAGATGACACCGTCATTTACCGTCTAGTAAAATCATCTGAACATCAAAACCAACTGCAGAACGATCTGAATAAGATATCACTATGGAATAAAAATTGACATTGACTCTCAATAATGAGAAGTGTGAAGTTGTCCACACGAGTACGAAAAGAAACCCGTTAAACTTTGTTTACAAGATAAATCAATCAAAAGTGAAGGCTGTAAACTCCACAAAATACCTAGGAATTACTATTACTTCAGACTTAAACTGGTAAGAACACGTAGATAATTTTGTGAGAAAGGCGACCAGGGACTGCGTTTTAGTGGCATAACGCTTGAAAGATGCAACAGAACTACTAATGAAACTGCATACACTACACTTTTCCATCCTTATATGGAGTATTGCTGCCCAGTGTGGGATCCTTATCAGGTGGGTTTGACGGAGGACATCGAAAGGGTCCAAAGAAGGGCAGCTTGTTTCGTATTGTCACGATACAGGGGCGACAGCGTTACAGAAATAATACAGGATCTGGAATGGGAATCATTACAATAACGGCGCTTATTGCTGCGGCATGGGCTACTCCAATAGCCAACAATCTCCTCCGAATGTGAAAATATTATTGACTTCTACTTACATAGGTAGAAATGATCATCAGAATAAAATATGAGAAATCAGAGCTCGAACTGAGAGATTCAGGTGTTCTTTCTTCCTGCGCACTATTCGAGAATGGAATGGGAGATAAATAGTATAACGGTGGTTCTATGAACCCTCTGCCAGACACTTAGTCATTTTCAGGGTGTCGCACGTAGACGTAGAAGACCTAGGTGTACAACATGACTAATATAGTCATTCGGCACATCAGACTTACAAGTAACACTAACCAAATGCCACTCACCGATTCTGAAACACTCCGAATATGTTGTAGTCTAGGTCAAAATGAGACATTATTTTATATGTACCCATCCAGTCAATGAAGTGGTGCAAATGCTCCTGTTATCTTTTATGAGTACATATTGTCAAAACAGTAGGAAATATAACCAAAATGTTGAAAAATAATTTCCATAATAGCTACTGTGGAATATATTTTGAAATGGTTAACATTTTGTGTGTAAAGTTGTAAGTATCCCTGTATACCGTAATACATATGCTCGGTCCACATTATGATGCTTGTCAAATATGGTGATAGTGTAGTTTGCAATTTTATCTCCATATTGGTTTTTCTGTATCAATGAGAGCAAGTGTCAGTTAAATCCTGCAACAGCCTGTCTTTTATGGTTGCACTGTGAAATTGCAAACAAAAGGTATCACCACGTATGACAAGCTTCATATGGTGAACAGAGTTCGCATATAGTAGTATATAGGGATACATTGCCTCCAAACTACTGTGACTTTGGGATGTAAGCTGATCATATTTGGTTGAATGTGTCGTGAAATATATTATTAGATTTACTACAAATAACACAGGACATACTAAATTTAATTGATGAAAGGAGAAAATATAAAAATACAGTAAATGAAACAAGCAAAATTGAGTACAGACGACAAAGAAAGGATATTGACAGGAAGTGCAAAATGGCTCAGCAGGAGTGGCTAGAAGCCAAATGCAAATCTGTAGAAGAATGTATAAAAAGGGGAAAAGCCTACAGGAAAATAAAAGAGGCATTTAGGGACAAGAAAAACAGCTCTACGATTATCAAGAACTCAGATGGAAAACCGAGTTCTCAGGAAAGAAGGGAAAGCTGAAAAGTGGAAAGAGTACATAGAGGAGCTCTACATAGGAAATGAACTTAGAGACAATGTTGTAGGAAGGGAAGAGGAAGTAGATGAAGATGAAATAGGATATATTATACTGAGAGATGAATTTGACAGAGCCCTGAAAGACCTAGGTCGGAACAAGACCCTGGGAGTAGATGACATTCCTTCAGAGCTACTTAAGTCTCTGGAAGAGCCAGCCATGACAAAACTATTTCACCTGGTGTGTAAGATGTATGAGACAATGAGACAGGCGAAATACCCTCAGACTTTAAGAAAAATGTAATAATCCCCATTCCAAAGAAATCAGGCACAGGCAGGTGTGAAAATTACAGAACCATCAGTTTGATAAGTCATGGTTGCAAAATTTTAACACAAATTATTTACAGAAGAATGGAAAAGCTGGTAGAAGCTGACCTCGGGGAAGATCAATTTGGATTCAGGAGGAACGTAGGAACCTGGGAGGCAATACTCACTTTGCAACTTATCTTAGAGGATATATTAAGGAAAGGCAAACCTACATTTTTAGCTTTTGTAGATTTGAAGAAAGCTTTTGACAATGTTGACAGGAATACACTCTTTCAAATTCTGAAATCAGCAGGGGTAAAATACAGAGAAAGAAGAGTTATTTACAACTTGTACAAAAGCCAGACCGCAGTTATTAGACTCGAAGGGCATGAAAGGGAAGCATTAGTTGCGAAGGGAGTAAGACAGAGTTGTAGCCTTTCTCAGATGTTATTCAATTTGTAGATCGAGCAGGTGGTGAAGGAAAGCAAGGAAAAATTTGGAATAGGGATTAAATTTCAGGGTGAAGAAATAAAAACATTGTGTTTTGCTGATGACATTGTAATTCTGTCAGAGACAGCAAAGGACCTGGAAGAGCAGTTGAATGGAATGGACAGTGTGTTGAAGAGAGTGTATAAAATGAACATTAACAAGAGCAAAACAAAGATAATGGAATGCAGTCTTAGAAAATCAGGTGATGCTGAAGGAATTAGAGTAGGTAACGAAACAATGAAGGTGGTAAATGAGTTTTGTTACTTGGGTAGTAAAATAACATATGACGGCCACAGTACACAGGATATAAAATGCAGAATGGTAATGGGAATAAAAGCATTTTTGACAAAGAGAAATTTGCTAACATCGAATATTAATTTAAGTGTAAGGAAGTCTTTTCTGAAGGCATTTGTGTGGAGTGCTGGCTTGTATGGGAGTGAAACATGGACGATAAACAGTGCGGACAGGAAGAGAATAGAGGCTTTTGAAACGTGGTGCTACAGAAGAATGCTGAAGATTAGGTGGGTAGATCGCTTAACTAATGAAAAGGTAAGGTAGGTAAAGGTAAAGCAGTCAACAATCCGAAGATTGGTTTGAACACCACAGTGCTTTACTAGGCATGGTCCTGTTTGGAGGTGGTATGCCGTTGCCTTCCTCCGACCTTCGAACTGACTTACCCAGCCAGTTATAGGGGGACCTACAGTTTAACGTGGGTTCCGAACCACGGTGCTACTCGGTATTTTTCACATGAGCAATACTGCCAGAGGTGAAACAAGTGGAAAGTGACAGATAAAAATCCTAGGACCTGGCGGGGATCGAACCCGGGACCTTTGGATTTGTAGTCTGGCACTCTACCACTGTGCAACCGAGGTACTGAACATAATTGGCGAGAAAAAGAATTTTTGGCATACCTAGACTGAAAGAAGTGATCGCTTGGTAGGTCCCATTCTTAGACATCGAGGAATCTTAAATTTAGCATTGGAGGGAAGCGTGTAGGGTAAAAATCACAGAGAGAGACCAAGAAACGCATATAGTAAGAAGATTGAAATGGATGTGGGTTGCCGTTCTTATGAGGATATGAAAAGGCTTGCTCAGGAGAATTTTGAAATTATCAGACTATTTAAAGGTGTGATTGCTAGTTGTAAATTACAGTAGCAACCATGGAAATTATGTTCAAATATTTCTATTTTAGCTTCTATTGTTTTGACAATATGTGCTCAGAAAGATAATAACCACGTTTTCTTCAAGAGAGTTTTCACCACTTCAACAGCTATATGGGCATGTATAAAAAATATCTCATATTTTGACTTACACTATATGTAATTTGAATTATACTGGAATCGACAAGTGGCTTATAGGTAATGTTACTTGTTAGTTCAATCACAGGGGTAATCATATCCTGTCAAAGCCAAGGCCATTCACAAAAGCAGTTGTATATCAGCTCTGCTGTATATTCTGCATAGAATTTTACATTGGCAAAACCTTTGACCAAGTGTCCTTCAGAACGAATGGCAACTGTCAAACTGTGGACAAGAGCGGAGTAGACCAGCCAGTGGCAGGGCACAATGTTGAACACAACAGGCTCGATTGCAATAGCTATTTCACAGTTGAATAATAAAGCTGGAAACAGTCTTTTCAACACACTCTTCCATTTTGTAATCCTCCTGCCTTCCATCTCACCTGGTTCCACACTCCACCCCTGCCCCATGACGTCAACCTCCTCTCAGTAGCTCAGTTGCCTCTGTCCTACTCCCCTTCCCAGTCCTCTTTGCCACATCACTGTGTCTAACCCACCCTGCCTCTGGCCCTTCTTTACCACATCCCAGCCGTTATTCATGCTTCCACACCATTCCTTCCTGTTCCCATCCTTCTTTCTCTTCTCACCCATTAAATGCAACACAACCTCTGAGGTCAAATGAATTGCAGTGTTAGCTTAATGTCATAAGCCACAATCTTGTAGCCATCATATGTTAAGTGCGTATGAATGTCAGTATCTCTCTATCATATTAGCTCTGAAGGAGGAGTCTTCTAAAGTCCGCAACACACTCAGTCTTGTTTATGTGCCTAATGATGACTCAATAATTCATTTATGCAATGAGTTTTTACTTTTATTTATCTCCATTATACAGACACTGACAAACTGCGACCAAGAGCAGAATTGACAAACCTGTGGAAGAACACATTGCTTTCCACAACAGGCTACATCAAATTATCAGAAACTCAGCAACTGAACTGTCGTTTGCCACTGAAGACCTTATGCTCAGTATGTCTCCTCTCTTTCTTTCAGGAAGTAACTAACAAAAAATTGTCTCTCAATGGAGAACAAATGAGTTGCCAATACAAAACATTATTAATAAAAATAATATTGTTTCTAACTGCTATTTATATTTAATTCACCCACTGTTTCCTTCATCCTGCTTGAAGTCAAATAAAGGCGATATAGTATAAAATTGTTAAGGCAAAAATGGTAATGTAATAAAGAACCAAATACGGATGCAGTGCTAGTAACTACAGAGATGTCTCAATGATTTGCAGAAAGGCACACAAATAAGATTACAAGTATATTCAGCTTTGGGCCTTTACATCCTTCTTCAGATATTGAAACACCCCCTCCCACCACCTCTCTCTCTCTCTCTCTCTCTCTCTCTCTCTCTCTCTCTCTCTCTCTCTCTCTCTCCACACACACACACACACACACACACACACACATATATATATATATATATATATATATATATATATATATATATATATATCCCGCAGCTATCCTCCTGATCTGGTTCAGAAGCAAATTACCAGAGCCACCTCCTCATTCCTCCAAATCCAGAACCTTCCACCGAAGAATCCCAGAAGTGCCCCTTTTGTCACCGGATACTTTCCGGGACTGGAGCGGACTCTGAATGTGGCTCTCCAGCAGGGATACGACTTCCTTAAATCCTGCCCCGAAATGAGATCCATCCTTAATGACATCCTCCCCACTCCTCCGAGAGTGTCTTTCCGCCGCCCACCTAACCTTCGTAACCTCCTAGTCCATCCCTATGAAACCCCCAAACCATCTTCCCTACCCTCTGGCTCCTACCCATGCAACCGCCCCCGTTGTAAAACCTGCCCTATGCACCCTTGCACCACCACTTACTCCAGTCCAGTAACCCGGAAGGTGTACACGATCACGGGCAGAGCCACTTGCGATAGCACCCACGTGATTTACCAACTAACATGCCTGCACTGTGAAGCGTTCTATGTGGGAATGACCAGCAACAAACTGTCCATTCGCATGAACGGTCACAGGCAGACAGTGTTTGTTGGTAATGAGGATCACCCTGTGGTTAAACATGCCTTGGTGCACGGTCAGCACATCTTGGCGCAGTGTTACACCGTCCGGGTTATCTTGGTACTTCCCACCGACACCAACCTTTCAGAACTGCGGAGATGGGAACTTGCCCTTCAGCTTATTCTCTCCTCCCGTTACCCACCTGGTCTCAATCTCCGCTAACTCAAATTCCCGCCCACTATCTTTAGCATCTTTGCCTTGGTTCTGTGGACAGAGCCTCTGCCTCAATTGGTATCTCTGTCCAACTTCTTTGCTTTTCACAAATGTCTGTCTAGGTGTGTTTGCGTTTCGATATGTCTGAGTGTGTGTGTATTTGTTTACCTTCCTTTTTTTCCCCTAAGGTAAGTCCTTCCACTCCTGGGATTGGAATGACTCCTTTTCCACTTCCTTAAAACCCATATCCTTCCCTTTTCCTCCCCTTTTTCCCTCTTTTTCCTGAAGAAGCTGCCAGTGGTGGCGAAAGCTTGTATGTGATTTTATTTGTTTCTCTCGACGAGCCGGTCCTTTTGGTAAGTCATCTCTTATATATATATATATATATATATATATATATATATATATGAAAAATTACTAGCAGGAAAAATATATATTAAAAAATAGATTAAGATTACTCACCAGACGAAGGAGCACATGTGGTGATAGTAGCAAAAAATAAATAAAACACACACACAAGCGAAAGCTTTCCCAACCCAGTTGCTTCTTCAGGCAGAAAGGAAGGAGAGGGAGAAGGAAATGATGAGGGATTTAAGGGAGAAGGTAAGGAGCCATTCCTCATCATTTTCTTCTCCCTCTCCTTCCCTTCTGACTGAAGAAGCAAGTGGGTTGCAAAAGCTTGCTTTTGTGTGTGTGTGTGTGTGTGTGTTTTATTTATTTGTGCTACTATCACCACCTGTGCTCCTTCGCCTGGTAATTAATATATATCAAATAGACGAAGATTACTCACCAGGCGAAGGAGCACAGGTGTGACAGCAGCACAAATAAATAGAACACACACACACACACACACAAATGCAAGCTTTCGCAACCCAGTTGCTTGTTCAGGCAGAATGGAAGGAGAGGGAAAAGGAAATGATGAGGGTTTTAAGGAAGGGGGTAAGGAGCCATTCCAATCCCAGGAGAGGAAAGACTTACCTTGGTAGGGCCTTGCTGTGATGGAGTATTTCCTTTCACGCCGACCACCCACTTTCCTACCTAAAACCTCTTTCCTTAATAGTCTAGCCAGCTTCATCCTAACCCACAACTTCTTCACTTTTGAGGGCCAGACATACCAACAACTATAGGGAACAGCCATGGGAACCAGGATGGCCCCCTCGTATGCAAACTTATTCATGGGATGCTTAGAGGAAGCCTTCCTGGATACCCAAGCCTGTCAACCCAAAGTTTGGTACAGATTCATTGATGACATCTTCATGATCTGGACTCACAGTGAAGAATTCCAGAATTTCCTCTTCAACCTCAACTCCTTTGGTCCCAATCAAATTCACCTGGTCCTATTCCAAATTTCATGCCACTTTCCTCGATGTCGACCTCCATCTGTCCAACAGCCAACTTCACACATCCGTCCACATCAAACCTACCAATGAACAACAGTACCTGCATTTTGACAGCTGCTATCTATTCCACATCAAACGTTCCCTTCCCTTCAGCTTAAGTCTTCGTGGCAAACGAGTCTGCTCCAGTCTCGAAGCTCTGAACCAGTACACCACCTAATAACAGCTTTCATATCCCGCAGCTATCATCCTAATCTGGTAGAGAAGCAAATTGCCAGAGCCACTTCCTCATCCCCCAAAATTCAGAACCTTCAACAGAAGAATCCCAGAAGTGCCCCTCTTGTCATCGGATACTTTCCGGGACTGGAGTGGACTCTGAATGTGGCTCTCCAGCAAGGATACGACTTCCTTAAATCCTGCCCCGAAATGAGATCCATCCTTCATGACATTGTTCCCACTCCACCAAGAGTGTCTTTCCGCCGCCCACCTAACCTCCGTAACCTCCTAGTCCATCCCTATGAAATCCCCAAACCACCTTCCCTACCTTCTGGCTCCTACCCTTGTAACTGCCCCTGTTGTAAAACCTGCCCTATGCCCCCTTCCACCACCACTTACTCCAGTCCCGTAACCCGGAAGGTGTACACGATCAAAGGCAGAGCCACTTGCGATAGTACCCACGTGATCTACCAACTGACATGCCTGCACTGTGAAGCGTTCTATGTGGGAATGGCCAGCAACGAACTGTGCATTCGCATGAATGGACACAGGCAGACAGTGTTTGTTGGTAACGAGGATCACCCTGTGGCTAAACACGGCTTGGTGCACGGCCAGCACATCTTGGCACTGTGCTACACCGTCCGGGTTATCTGGATACTTCCCACCGACACCAATCCTTCAGAACTCCGGAGATAGGAACTAGCCCTTCAGCATATTCTCTCTTCCCGTTGCCCACCTGGTCTTAACCTCCGCTAAATTTGAATTCCCGCCCGCCATCTTTAATATCTTAACATCTTTGTTGCGGTGCTGTGGACGGAGCCTCTGCCTCTAGTGGCATCTCTGTCTAACTTCTTAACTTCTTTGGTTTCTGTAGTATGTCTGCCTAGGTGTGGTTGCGTCTGTGTAAATGTATGGGTGTGTGTGTGTATTTATTTACCTTCCTTTTTCTTCCCCGAAGGTAAGTCTTTTCTCTCCTGGGATAGGAATGGCTCCTTACCCCCTTCCTTAAAACCCTCATCATTTCCTTTTCCCTCTCCTTTCCTTCTGCCTGAAGAAGCAACTGGGTTGCGAAAGCTTCCGTTTGTGTGTGTGTTCTATTTATTTGTGCTGCTGTCACACCTGTGCTCCTTCGCCTATTTTTCCTGCTAGGAATTTTTTGTCTATAATATTCGTATCATAAATTTGAATTCAACAATTACTTTCGTCCTTGCTCTGTTACTTTTCAAAATCTTTTCTGTCATCTTACTTTCTCTTTGGTTTTTGTTTGTATTTATTCATTTATTTACATTTTACATATCAGTTCCATTCTACATTCACTTCTTTCTTTACTGTTCATATTTCGCTAATTCTTACAACAATACATTTTCTTCCAAACCTTATCCTATTAGTACATTTATTTTGATATTTATCACTTTCATTATCCTTCTTCTGTCTGAATTGCACCGCTCATCCAATTTTTTCGTTTAAAATCGTAAACACTATTTCCTAACAATTCTTTCTATATTGAAATAGGTTTCAGAAATTACTGCAACCAGTCGCCTTTTGTTTCTTCTTAATGAAGATTTATTTAGACCATTACCGGTTTCAAGCTGCCTAGCAGCTCATCTTCAGATGGTATACAATTATTACAAGTTACATTTGAATAGTTATGCACTTTACATGTAGTTTGTTCATATATGGTCTGCTTATTGATAGGATATCAGAACACTTCCTTTCCATCATCACGCCACAACAAATCCCACGACTTTTAGGTGGTAAAATTAATAAATATTTCACACACATTACGACTTTATAGCCACTAGCACAACTTTCAGCTTGTAAACACAAGCTTGTTTACAAGCTGAAAGTTGTGCTAGTGGCTATAAAGTCGTAATGTGTGTGAAATATTTATTAATTTTACCACCTACATTTTTAATAATTTTTTATATATATTTTTATACATATTTGTACTTTTTATTTGTTCATTGCAGCCTGTTACATAGCCCATATTTCCCTCTTTTCCTTCATCCATATATTATGCCTCCCTCACAACATCCCTACAACAACCCCATCCAGTTTTATGTACATTCCCTCCATAAAAAAGGCATCTGTGTAAATGTGTGGGTGTGTGTGTATTTGTTTACCTTCCTTTTCTTCCCCGAAGGTAAGTCTTTCCCGGGATAGGAATAGCTCCTTACCCCCTTCCTTAAAACCCTCATCAATTCCTTTTTCCTCTCCTTCCCTTCTGCCTGAAGAAGCAACTGGGTTGCGAAAGCTTGCGTTTGTGTGTGTGTGTGTGTGTGTGTGTGTGTTCTATTTATTTGTGCTACTATCACACCTGTGCTCCTTCGCCTGGTGAGTAATCTTCATCTATTTTTTATATATAATTTTTCCTGCTAGGAATTTTTCGTCCTTAATATTCGTATTTCATATTTAACACACACAAATTCAAACATGACTCTCCAGTCACTATGGCCAGACTGCAGGACTGACCAATGCGAGAAGTGGGGATGAGGAGGCAGCATGGAGACGGGAGGGAAGGATGCAGGATGAGAATGGGGGAATAGGCTATCACTGTTTGACAGACCAGGAGGAAGGGAAGGAGAGAGACTGGAATGCATGACAAAAAGGAAGATGTTTGTGAGGCAAAAGTGTGGGCAGGGAAGGGTGGTTGGACCAGGAACTTGTGAAGGTTTAGACCTGGGGGATTGTGGGAGCATAGGATATATTGTAAGGAGAATTCCCACCTGCGCAATTCAGAAAAGCAGGTGTTTGTGAGGCAGGATCCATATGGCACAGGCTGTGTAGCAGATACTGAAGTCAGCCACATGCTCTGCGACATGATTGTTCAGTTGTTTCCTGGCCACAGTTTGACGATTGTCATTCATGTGGACAGACAGCTTGTTACTAGTCATGTCCATTTAGAAGGAAGTGGTTGCAGCTTAGTTTGTAGATTACATGACTACTTTCACACACTGTCCTGCTTTTTATGGGATAGGCAATATCTGTAATGGGACTGGAGTAGATAGTGTTAGGAAGGTGAAGAGGACAGGTTTTGTCTCTAGGCTTATTGGAGGAATATTAACCATGGGAGAAAAGGTTGGAAGTAGCGATGAACAAGGATATTATACAGGTTTGGTGGTTGGCAAAATACCACTGTAGGAGGACTGGGGAGGATAATGGGTAGGGTATTTCTCATTTTAGGTGGGTGAAAGATAGTCAAAATCTTGGTGGAGAATGTGGTTTTATTCGTTTCAGTCCTGGGTGGTACTGGGTCACAAGAGGGGTGCTCGTTTGTGGCTGGACTGTGGGTGAGATGGTGGTGGTAGGTGATTGGACAGACAGGGCATGTGAGATCTGTTTCCAGACAAGGTTGAGAGGGTAACTAGGGTCAGTGAAACCCTCAATGAGGTGCTGCTCATCACTGCAGGTGTGTCGACCACAGGTGACTAGGCTGTATGGAAGGGACTTTTGGGTGTGGAATGGGTGGCAGCTGTTAAATTGAGGTATTGTTGGAGGTTGGTGGATTAATGTGCACAGAGGTACTGATAAGGCCATCCTTGAGGTGGAAGTCAACATCGAGGAAGGTGGTTCAATGGGTTGAGAGTAAAATCAGGTGAAGTGAATGGTGGAGGTGTTGTAGTTTAAGAGGAATGTGGACAGTTTGTCCTTACTTTCAGTCCAGATGACGACGCGTCATCCATGAATGTGAATCAGATGAATGGTTTGGGATTCTGGGAAGTTAGGAAGGAGCTCATGGCTGTATCATGGATTGTTTGTATGTGTTGCCTCAAAAGAGAAGTAATGGTGGGTAAGAATGTAGTTGGTCATAATGAGGACGGGGGTTGCACACTTGGAGTCAGTCAGTCATTATGAAAGGTAGTGTTCAACAGTGGCAAGGCCATTAGCAATAGGGATGTTGGTGTAGAGAGGGAGGTGGCATCAATTATTGTTGAGCTTGGTACCAGGTGGTAAAGAAACAGGGAGGATCATAAGGTCAGGATCAGTTTTTAAGTGGTGGATTGCAGTTATTTCTGCAGGTGTGAGTTTGGTTTCCATATTGAGAGATTGAGGGAGTGATTGTTGAGGCCAGGTTAGAAGATAGGGAATTCTGCAGGATTCAATATTGATATATTATTGAGACTGTATGGTGGGGTAGGTAGCAAAAAAGTATCTCCATTGTAAGGAATGGGACGAGGAGAGAAGATCCTTGACAAGTTTGGCATGGTTGAATTTGGGAATGCGGCCTTTGGAAAGGACTGATACTTCTGTGGGATCGAGGCTTTTGGAGGAAAGATTCATGACTCTGTTTTTGGTCTGTTTGTTGTTGTTGTTGTTTTTGAGGGGACTAAACATCTAGGTCATTAGTCCCCTGTTCCTAGCGAAGAGTCCACTGTCAAGAATGTAAAAAACAAATACAAAGCTCTGAAAAATAAAAACTTAAACAGCGACAGACTGACAATGGTCAAGACACTAACAACACAAAATGAAGAGACACAAAGTCATTAACTCAACTGAAAGTGGACAGCAGAGTACACACTAAAAACCCCTAGGTAGTGTACATAAGGGTATTAAAATGTGTTTAAAAGCACTGGATAGGTGGGGACCTGAGGTATGAGGCTATAGCACCTACCACTAGATGGAGTTGTAAAACCCAGCTGCGCAAATAAAACTTAAAACGGAATGACCCATGGAAGCATCGTCGCTTAGGTTAAAAGACTGCTGAAGGTAGCTAAATCTGGGCAGTCCATCAGAAGATGGACTACTGTCAGCACTTTGGTCTGTTTAGATTGTGGACTGAGTGTGGTGTTGTGGGGCAGTTTCTGAGGGTGTGGTAAATGTGAAAGGTCGTCAAAGATGGTTTGTCGGATATGAGGGTAATGGGATATATTTGGAGGCTCTGGATGAGGGGGTGGATAATGGTAACCCTGCATGGGAGTAGGAGGAAAACAGCAGGAATGTATGGAAAACTTGCAGGAAAGTGTAAAAACAATAAATAAACAAATGGCATGAAATACATCCAAGAATGCGGCAAAATTGCGTAAAACTTATGCAGGAAAAATCACAGTCAGGATTTAACGGATAAAATTTAGGGCATAGGGTTAGTAACAGAACTAATAGTTGTCAGTGTTAAGATGAAATACATGGGTGGCAGGAAATATGAAAATGGGATGCAGTACTAACAAACAGAATGGTCATGTAAATAATAATATGTGATAGGTAACAACTCACCATAAAGACATATGTTGAGCCGGCAACAGACACAAATAAAACACACACACACACACACACACACACACACACACACACACACAATTCTAAATTTTTGGGTGCGGCATTCCTCAGAAAGAGAACACACATCCACACAATCACTCAGGCATGCTCATCCACACGTCAGCCACCTCTGGCCGCCCAACACAGGAGACTGCATTGGGCGGCCAGAGATGGCTGACGTGTGTGGTTGAGTGTGCCTGAATGATTGTGTGGATGAGTGTTCTCTTTCAGAGGAAGGCCGCAACTGAAAATTTAGAATTGTGTGTTTGTTTGTGTGTCTTATTTGTATCTGTTGGCAGCTCAACATTCGTCTTTATGGTGAGTTATTCCCTATCTACATGTAATTATTAACATTCCTTACTGGACCTTCCATTGTTGTTATTTTGCCAGAATGGTCATGTAGGTGTAGGATTGTTGCCATAAGTGACTCAGATGTCAAAGTGTTCGTGATTTAGAAGGGAATTAAGAACACAAGAAAGAAGAAAAAGAGCGGACTTTGAGTAAGGAAATGCGTTAGCTGCTCTGGCCAGACTGCGGGAAAGAGCAGCAACCACTCTTGGGGGGGGGGGGGGGGGTGAGGAGGCAGCATGAAGAGGGGAGGGGAGGGATGCACTCATCATTGAGAGTTTATGTACAAGAATGGAACAATTTGTGCTCATGATTTTAACATTGACAGATTACTTCTTTAAATTTATTTGCTTTATAACTGTTACTACATGATAGATCATTTTATGAAGTGAGAACATCTGAGGATGGCAGCTGGTTCTGATGAAACTGGTCATGAAAAACTGGTCTTGGTAATCCATATAACAAGTCATATCAGATCAAGCCAACAGAATGTGTCACCTATAAAAAAATTGTATGGCTGGAGTTGAACATTCATGGAAGAGCTGAGGTTCCTAAAATCCCAACACGAAGTATCAAAGATAGTGGTGCAACAATTTTCACCTAGACACTTGGTGACTGGAAGTATGTGGCATGGTCTAATGAATCATCATTTACACTGCTTCCTACAAACAACTGGGTTTATGTATTGAAGACCTCAAGAGAAGCTTATGATACAGCATGTCTGCTTCCTTTGGCCGATCATGGAAGAGGTTCCAACATGATATGGTCTTTTATATTGTGTTGATTAACTGCTTCTATAATTACCCTAACTGGTCTGATAACTGTGACTGAATACCTCAACATCCTTTACAACAAACTGCTTACTACGAGTCTATGAGTAATATATTATTTTCAAATATAGTTCAATCAAACCAGACTGAAGAAGTCAATGGCAACAACCCGTAAATTTCTTTTTTAACATTTGACCAGTAGTGACTATTAATATGACATCTAAGTCATAGCAGATTGATAGGTCTAAACACTAATTGTCAACTGATATTGTAGTGTCTCAAGCACTACATGCTTTCCCCAGCTAGACAAGATGACCAAATTGATTAGTTTTGGGTATTTACAGAGGTTTTTTGCTTGGACTATTACTGTCCTGGGCTATTTCTTTCACAGGCAAATGCCCAGACAGGGGCCTCCTGCTTCTCATGGAAAACTTATTTAAAGGACACTTTCTGAACTCTGTGGATACGCAGAGTAAAGAGATGTTAAAATGAAAGTGGTGATATTGATTGCATTTTGTTTTGTAATTAGTTACTAGAGTCAACCTGAACTGTTAACATGTTCTAAGCTTGGTCTCAAGAATTTGTATATCTGGATGCAAGAGTGTAAACTAGATGGTTGAGTTTACTGGTGATGTACAAAGGGTACAATAAGCCGCAGTTATTGTTCAAATATAAACGAACTGTCTTCTCATTTAAGTAATGAGATAAAGTTTGACTGTGATACTTCATCTCTTCTGAGCATAACTTACATATATATAAGAAGTCTGATTGACCTTAATTTTGGAAATAACTGTCATTAGGGGCACTGAGTAGCAGGACCTCTACCAATATATACTACAATAAACAACACATGAATAAGATGATTAATTATGTGATGGGATTCTGAAATAAGTAGAATCACACAGTCACATCACATAATAAGGCGACTGTTACACCAGACCTGGAAGAAGGAAGAGAAGAAATACAATTTTGAGTTCTAAAAAACCTCAAGAAAGTTACGAAAATTTGACAGCAATTTTTTATATTTCTTTTGTGGAAAGAAAAGGTTACCTTAACAACAAGAGTAAACCCCAGTCATTAAGGGTTGTGAATCTTAAACAAAAAATATCAGAAGAAACAACTGTTATAAAGAAGAAGAGTTACAAATTACTAATAAAAGCTCTTCAAATACACTAAATAATTTATTTGAACTCTTTGGTGAGTTTTATCACTTACAAATTACTTTTTGGCTGCTCAAGAAACTAGCTGCCTGTAAGATTCAAGACAACCCTACACCTACTTTTATGATTTTGGACTACGATTTCCAATGCAGGCCTGGCAGCCTGTAGGTGACTACTTCCTTCAATCCTCATATATAATTTTACTGTGGAAAATAATCCAGAGCCAGACATCAACAACTCAAAGTGCCTTTGGTCAGTACTATCTCAAAACCATAATTTTACAGTTATGTCTGCATAAGCTGTTTCTAGCTGCTTTAAAATAATGCCTGGTGGTGGTCAGTACTATATGATTCTGTGATTCCAAATCCACAACTGTGGCACTTACCTCAAAAAGCTGTTCAACGCAGAATTTATTAACGTCTAATGCTTAGGACCTAACGCCATTTTTTACATATACAGCCACTGCACCTTTCTTTATATTGATTCTACAATAATATGATTTTAGCTTCTCTCTATCAAGATGAATCTGTTTTTTTCCCAGTCATTTTCATGTGATATTCTGATACACACGACAAATCTGCATAAATCCCATTGATCTTTTAATTTTCTTGTATAGAAATGAGAAGTTTGTCTTTTTCATTTGTTAGGTTTCTAATGTTTTGATTGAATACCCTAAAAGCATTCCTTAAAAGATCTTTCACTTTTCTGATCTGCAGTACTTAGTTTTACTAGTAGTTGTATCAATCAACTGTAACTGTGTCTATTCCATGAGATTACCCTAAAAAAAGAAGAAAAAAGAGAACTAATGTACACATAGGATGTCATTGGGATCAGACTGACACTTCTCTGAGGACAATAGATGCTTCTGGCCATCAGCAATGTAAGTAGCATCTAGTCAGAAGTATTACATACAAGTCATGTTATGTATGATGTGACTGAATGAGTGATAATGCATCACTCACACCCATGTGTGAAAATTCTTCTCCCCCAAAGAATCGTTCAGAGTTCTGCATTAACATGCTCCACAGAATGCCTCATTAATGGCATATCAAGTTGATCAAAGACCGACATGATCTTCACGAAATTTTGACAAAGTTAAATTCGATTGGAATGTCAATAGTGGAGGATAACATAACAACTCACTGTAAAGAGACTCGCTGAGCTGCTGACAGGCACGAAAATAGATATTCACATAAACACAACTTAAATTTTCTGCCATGGCCTTCGCCAGAAAAATAAACACATACATTCACACAATCACTCAAACAACTATACATACAAAACCACCATGCCCAGTCACTCCACACTGGAGTGGTTGTGTGTGTATAGTTGTCTGATTAATTGTGTGAATGTATGTGTTTCATTTTCTGACAAAGGCCATGGCTGAAAATTTAAGTTGTGTGTATGTGAATATCTATTTTCGTGCCTGTCAGCAGCTGAGTGAACCTCTTTACAGTGAGTTGTTATCTATCCTTCTTTATTGACATTATCTTCATGAAAGTATGATGAGTATTCTGAGTAATGTTTCTGAAATTATCCATATAATTAAGATTATGATACACACTGGTTCCTGTACTTTCTGCTATAATTACATAAGCTTTTCTAATATCCTTCCCCAATGAGCATAAATAACAATTGACGGCACTGAGCCCTACACTTGCCTTAAAAATGCTGGTTAATTGATAATAACTTCCCAAAATGTTCTGAAACAGTTCTGACATTTCCCTCCCCTGACTACTACCCATCAATAAGGCCTTCTCAGTCTTCTTAAAACATTTCTTCCTGCACATATCTTGCACCTTATGCCTTGTGTTGTCACATTATTGGAACTGTCCTCTGTTTCCACAGTACCAAAGCTACTGAAAGCAATCACTAAAGCAATCAGACTATTAACACCTTCTGGATCTTTTTGCTAATTTGTAAGACTTGCCTATAAGCTAGTCTTCTCATCTAGATCTTACATTATAGTTGCAGAGTGCAGCACACGAAATCTGCAAACTCTTCTTATACTACTGCCAAATCAGCTCAGTTTCAAGATAATCGATTAATGATGAAAATTCTCCTCAGAGATAATAAATATTGTTGAAATGAGATAGAATGGCTGGCCAGTACTTACCATTGTGCTGTACCGCCGATAGTAACACAAAATGAAAAACAGAAAAAAAGGGGACAAAGGGACAAGCTTTCGGAACAGAGTTCCTTCGTCAGGTGGGAGAGAAGGGTGGTTCACCTAGGTCGTGAACCACCTTTCCCTTCTGTTCCCATCCTTTATTCTTCCCTTCTCTCCCACCTGACGAAGGAACTCTGTTCCGAAAGCTTGTCCCTTTGTCCCCTTTTTTTCTGTTTTTTCATTTTGTGTTACTATCGGCGGTACAGCACAATGGTAAGTACTGGCCAGCCATTCTATCTCATTTCAACAATATCAGTTTCAAGATAAGTTAGTCTTTTTCGAATATTCTGTAGTAGTACTAACAATTGCTGCATCTCCAGAAGTGCAGAATTACTTTAGGATCACCTACCTGGCCTGATTCTGCAGAGGTTTTTTTGTCACACCCTCAGAGTATAATACAACAGCTACCCGTAAATCTCAATTGCATTAATCCACACCAAGAGTAAATTAACGTAATTTCTCATAAATTGAAGGACACAGAAAGACGCTTCTTTGGCATATATACTTACATTATTTTCGATTCACACATTTTTAAATGTTTAAACATGACACATTATATTTGTACAAAGTTATAACAACACTTTATGTACTGTTTTATTAGTAAAACTATGTAGAATCTGTAATTACCTGGTCAAAAGTGCAATGTCACAATGTTGCTAATCTCGATGGTTTCGTAAAAGTAAGTGTTGCTAATATGTACACATCCTTTGTTTTGCACCAGGAATCCGATTTTAACACTGTCACAAACTAATCTAATTGCAAGTGGCTAATTTCGATAATACCTGTATTTTAATTTATGCATAAAAACATGGATGCAACCATACATTTCAAAACACATGCTTTTTACCTCATTTGTAAATAGAACAATTCACTTTGCAATAATACTGTCAATACATGTATTAAGATATATCTGTCAACATCAGACAAACCACTAGTATTTGAATGTGCTAAATATTGAAATGTCTTGTCAATTATGTAATTGTTTAAACTCATTCAGTGAAGAAAATTCAACACGGAGGACGGATTTTGTCACTTCTTTATAAGGAATTTTGCCGAGGACACAATCAGTCTGCTTTAAACATTGGTTGTGTGAAGGTATGTTGTTGTTTGGCTCTGGAATGTCCAAAGATTATGTCATGAAAGACAGTCTTGTTGACTGAAGTGTTGGGAATAACATGCTGGACATTTATTTATAGTAAAAGTATTCATTAAAAGTGTTTTTTGATTATTATTAAAATTTCATGACTGCATACTCCAAGATACCTTGGACCTTGATCCTTTGGAGAAATATACAACTTTAGACAATGAGAACAGCCAACAAATAAATATTAAAACTTTGATCATCGAGATTCGACTTCTTCATATTGAACGTCTCTGCTCCACAATATCTCCAGTGCCATTCCACTATTCCAGAGTAAGGGGTTGATTAGTGACACATTTATTGATATCTTTCATGCTGATAACATAATTACTGAAAATTGAAAACTGTTTGTCACCTTTCTTGAATACCGGTGTTTTTATAGGAGTATTGCTGAATTTAATGAAGCCATGAAAACTCGTTTAGGCTAGAAGATGTAATACAATGTAGTAAATTCACCACTGTATTTACAAGTTCGCCAATATATGTAAAAAAAATTCAAAATAATAAACAGATTCACTCCATATGAGGTCTAATTCAATTATTGGATACAAAACATAAATTGGTGAACCGATTCAACCCCCTCCCCCCATTTTCATAAGGTGAACCCAATGAGTAATACCTCTAATTAGTATTTAGGTATCATTACAATGAACAGATGGTCCTGGGAATTATACCTTTGTACTTCTGCTCTGAAGGCAGCACCACTAAACATTTGGCTATGGACGCAGTTGAAAATGATGGTTAACATTCATAAATATATTTGTTCACAAGATCACAGATGCAATTCCTCGTATCTTTGTGCCACTTACATGATTTTATCATCACAAACATTCATCCAAAGGTCCAAACAAGTTAGAATCTGACTGTACCCAAACTACAGCAATACCTCATACTTCAGATCAGTGTTAGCATAATCATGTATTGCTATGGGGCAATAGTACCTCTTGTAATAGAAAATCTCAGAGCTTTAATTGTATGATGAGCATAAGCTCTTACACCACCTTGTTACAGAAGTCCACTTCTTTCAGAGCAGAAAACAAGGCTCTGGACATCTCCAGAGCAGTGCCAAAATGACTTTCCTTGTGAATATCATTAGATTTAATTTTGTATTGACTGATACAATAACTGATTCTCTCTATTTCGGGTCATATAGATGCATCATGGGCTTGCCTCCTGTTACAGTCTGACTGCCAAAACATCTCCTTCACACAAGGATGGAAAATCTTGCACAATATCTAAACGAGTCTTCTAGAGCTCACGTGTCTTTCATTTACTGACCTAAGTTGAAAAACAACAAGCAGAAAATCCACTTGAATTGGGGCATTCTATGAATGTACGGTAGAACCCCGATTTAAGGAACCCGCTTTTAACGAATATTTCCGTCAGTCCCGGCGAATCTTCCATTAGAATAATGTTATTTTTCCCCGCTTTTAATGAACCCCACTTTAAGGAAAAGTCTGCTTTTAAGGAACAATCAAGAAACATTCTGCAAATTAAAATTTTGTTTTTACGCAATTCCTGACTGTGGGAAAGTTAATTTGTTTTGTTTCGTCCACACAATTAGAAATTTGTGTTTACGTGATGTCAGTTATCAATTCTTTAAGTCAATGCATATCGAACATCTTTGCAGTGATACTGGGATAAGCAACCATAATCGATTCTTTACGTCAATAGGTTATCATATCGAATACCAGTGCAGCAATACGGGAAAAAGCGTTTGACGAATCAGCAAGCTATTTCCCCTTTTGTCTTCCATGTGGTCTGACGTCAGTCGAAAATTATGAAGCGCGATCTGTGAAGTGTTGTCTTGTGTTATTTTCTTCACATTCACTTTTTCAGAATTGTAGTCTATAAACATAGAAAACTTCAGAGTGGAGAGAAGCTGACGACCATCCAAGCTGTCGAAGACTGTCGTAACATTAGGCAAAGAATACAATTTTACATTATCTTCATTGTGCGACTTTTAGAAACAGGGACCATTGTTATATGCCGAATCTAGTGGTACCTTTGGTTGCAAAAAGACAAATATTTGTGTGAAAATGTTCAGTTGTACTTATTAGATGTTTTGAAGGAGTGAAAATTACGTAGCTGCATTCCTGTAAGTAAAAACTTATGCAAAACAGGTTTGAAAATCGCCCTGCTAGATAAGTGTGGAAAATAAAGTGCTTTCGAATTGCTTAGAAAACTTAATAATCTCTCGTTTCAGAGTTTAAGTGCAAAGAGTGGAGCTGTGATACTGAAACTGAATCACTGGAGAAAACATTACTACTAATAAAATGTTACAAGGCCTATGTATAATACGGAAATTAAAAACTCCAATGCGTTTAAAAAATTACTTCATGCAACAAATACCTGGATGACTTCGAGAATTTTCAAGTATTTAGCCCCAAAGATGGGTGGGTTAAAAAGCAGATAAACTGTCAGTGGCCGCCGATTGAAGTGTTACAGCGTCGTGATGACTCGCAGTGAAGGCATGCAAACAGCTAATAACAACATTTTAGGCTACGTTTTTCTATTTGTAAACAAATTGGTGTTGTGGATTATTTTTTAGAAGTAATATATCGCAAAATCGTGACACACTAGTAGAAGGTACATTGAAGTTTTGACAAATTTACACTATAATGTTATTGCTGCTCCTTTAACTTGCAAAAAGGAAAACTGTGCTACTATTGTAGTTTCCGACATAACAACATAATCGAAAATCTTAAGATATTTGTAGAAGCGCTAAAGACCTATTTGTCGTGTGCTCAAACTACCTATCCATCAATATTTGTAGAAAATGTTTTTGACGAATTAACAATGGGAATTAATTTTGAAGAAGTGTTTTGTATTGAAGGTACAGGTTGTTAAAAAGGTATTTATACATCGAACCAGGAGGAAGGCGATGACGAAATTTTTGAAATTTATGCATTACTAAAAATTAAAGATGTGTTCTTAAAATCGCCACAAAGACTTATCTGGCCATTAGGCTTTTTGACAATCATTAAGGGCGATGCCCACTCACTGGAGAGAATAAGCTGCAGGGCACCCAGAGAAGTCAACCTGTGACAGTCCCCTCGGCCACCGCGGCCGGCGGTGCGATAAGGTTGGTGGGGCTTCTTCTGACAGCAGTAAAATTCAACACGTGCTGCAACGACATGCGTGCACTTGTGACAGGAAGTAGATAACAACCGACATTGTGTGTCAAAAGGAAGGGATGCCGGGTCCCACAGAAGGGCCAACTGGCCTAATAATTGATAGACATGAGGCTAAAGCCATGATAAAAACAAAGCCTTACAGACAGGGCCGTATTTAGGCATGTGTAGCTGCACAGGGCGGCTAAAATTTTCCGTTGAAAAAATAAATTTAAATATTATTTTAATGTTAATTGAATAGTCATTATTCAATGCTTCAATTACAGGAACAGCGTAGAACGCAAGAAAATGTTGCAATGTTCTCATAAGTGTCCCAGGCTTCAGCCGAGTCATCATACTGAGGAAATGGGGGTAGAAACATCAATAGCAAGATGCCCAAACGGACAGCGTGGAAGTGTCGTGATAGCAGATGTAAAAGCTCTCTGCTGCTAAAGAAGAGCCTGAATGACAACCTCAGTATCCTTTAAGCCCATACAAAAATCATGAATGAGCGTAATATGTGCGGAAATGTTGGAACTCATCACAATTACTGCTGTAATGTGCAACACAACACGCGAAGCTAACCCTGACAAGTCTGAACTGATGACACAGTCGCACCTGCCTTGGCTCTTCTCGTTGCTCTCTGTCAGGTGTCATGGCAGTAGCCTTGTCAAGCATTGAGCGACACACTGAGTATTGTCGGCAGATCTGAACTAGTACACGTCATGTTTGATCATGCTTTATACCAGTTACAAGCACTCCTTGGAAAGGTTTTCTTAGGAGTACATGGAGTACTGAACTTCCTCGCAGATTAAAACTGTCAGTTAGAATGTGACTCAAAGCTGGAACCTTTGCCTTTTGCCAGCAATTGTTCTACTCACTCATTTATACAAGTGTGTAGGACCTGCCCTCACCTTTCCTTCTGCGGGTACCTATCCTCTTTCCTACTGTCTAAACTTCATTTCTATGCAGTATCATTTTGGCAGGAATAATTGCAAAAGGGTGCAGAAGAACTTCTGTGAAGTTTGAAAGATAGTAGAGAGGCACTGGCAGAGATAAATCTGTGAGGGTGGATCAAGATACATGCTCACATTAGCTCACTCAGTAGAGCATTTGCCATGGAAGGCTCAAAGACCCATGCTAAAGTCCCTGTCCATCATACAATTTTGATGTGCCAGAAGGTTTCATACAGAAGCTTATAACTGACATTGAGCCTTTGATTTTTAAAGTTTCTCACCCACTTATACAGGGTGGAAAAAAAAGTCAGTATAAATTTCAAAACTTAATAAATCACGGAATAACGTAGATAGAGAGGTTTAAATTGACACACACATGCTTGGAATGACATGGGGTTTTATTAGAACCATATCCCATTAGAGGTACGCCGATATGTTACAGAATTGCATCATCCCCAACCTGGCTGATAAACACCTGCTGGAACATAAGATTTTTATGCAGGGTGGATCTCCACCCCGTATTGCTAGATGCGTGAAAGATCTCTTGTGCGCATCGTTTGATTGTGATCGTGTTCTCAGCCACCACTTTCATCATGTTTTTCCTCCCAGGTCCCCCGACCTTAGTCCATGTGATTATTACCTGAAGTCGCAAGTATATCGTGATTGACTGACATCTCTAGGGATGCTGAAAGACAACATCCGACGCCAGTGCCTCATCATAACTCCGGACATGCTTTACAGTGCTGTTCACAACATTATTTCTCGACTACAGCTATTGTTGAGGAATGATGGTGAACATTTTGAGCATTTCCTGTAAAGATCATCATCTTTGCTTTGTCTTAATTTGTTATGCTATTTATTGCTTTTCTGATCAGATGAAGCGCTATCTGTTGGACATTTATTGAACTTAGTTTCTTTTTGGTTCTAATAAAACCCCATGTCATTCCAAGCATGTGTGTCAATTTTACCTCTCTATCTACGATATTCCATGATTTATTAAGTTTTGAAATTTATACTGACTTTTTGATCACCCAGTACATTGTGAATTGAGGATGCTTTCACTTTCTCTGGCCAGTTGAGAGAAAACTGATGGAGTGTGTGGAAGCCAAACAGAGGATATTTAATCTAGACAAAAATATGCATTTTTGGTGGGAGAATGTCATTGACTTTCTGAAAAGACAGAACTGACAGACACTTGAATATGAACTTGAACTATCCTGGGAAAGCCTCCTTACAAATTTTCAGGAATAGTATTAAGTGAGAAAATTCCTAAACTCTATATATTGCTTCCACAGTTATCAAAAAAATTAGACTAATCACGTGAAGCATGAACACATTACAGCAATCATTATTTCTGTGTTTTCCTGTCAAATATTACACAATAGTTCTTAGAAAACATATACAATGTAGATGAATGTTTAACTGTATGTTGTTCTGGTGCATTGCTGGCAATGGCATAGAAATAGATGAATAAGACTCTTTCCCCACAGCAGCTTTAAGGCATGGTTTTGAAGTATCATCATTGGTTTTATAACACATACAGTAAAACCCTGTTTTTATGTTCCCGGATTTTATGTTTTCCTGCCATTTACCCGTCAAATTTCCTATGTTCACAATGTTCACTTGCCCCCATTTTTGCGTTAACATATATACACTTTTCCCACGTTTAACACTTTTTGAAAGCAAGTTTGTGAAGAAAAAATGACGTAATCGACATAAACTGATGCTGGCATGAATTTCGCCTTAAAGTATAGTGTTTATAAATTTCACACAGTCAAGTTTCTTGACATTTTGCATTTATTCAAACATATATTTCATGTTTTGTTGTTAGCAGTACACATGTAGTCAAGGAGGTTAGAATTTGCATCTAGTTGACTTATGATGTGCCGATTTGTGGCAATGTGGTTCCTCTTTCCACCAGCTTCTTTGCATGAACAACTGGTGTGTACTCAGACAAACAGAACCAGTTGCTTTGTTGATGTGAGAATAACGAATTTCATTGTTTTTGTGACACATTTTTCTGATTAATAAAGAACATTATTTGTTAAAGTTGGGTATTGTTCTGTTTGGCATCACCATAATACCCACAACCTCAAAAAAGTGATAATAGTGTGAGATTTCGACCCTATACAAACGTCACAAAAATACTTACGCATATATTTGCACTCAAGAACATGAATAAATTCTCTAATATTGTCGTGTGAAACATTGAAAAATACAAATTTACTATGTAAATAATTAATGCCGGTAAAAGGCTTGCTGACTAATCAATTATAATGAATGAAATTACGTCAAAAATTTCTACTTCTCATAAAATTACCAGTTCCAAGTGGTGTTTAAAATGGTAAAAATTTGGATAACCTTTGTTATATAATAAACTTCCTGGCGAGTATTTTGATGCTTATTATGTACATAGATTACGAATAAACTATGAAAATGCAAGGTTGATCCAGTAAGCATATTTTACAATTTAAAACATTATTTCCTGCATTTCATGTTTTCCCGTATTTTTACCTTGAAAAGTGTACAAACAGGGTTCTACTGTATTCTGATGTGTGTACTTCATTAAATGCTTTCGACTTTATGATTTCTGTAGGAGTCCAAAAAATAATGAAAACCACTCTGGCTTTGTAATAATCACCTAATTTCATAATTATTCACTATAGAACTGAGTTACAATTTCTCCTGTTATCAGCAACACAGTTTTCCATAACTGTAAACTTACTGTATTGAAGCCTTCTCCACCAGGAAGTTGAGCCTGGCTTGCTAGCAACTGCACTAGTCTCCGGCACCATCCCTGTTCTGCAAGATGAGCCTCCAAGCCAGCTTGTTCATACTGTCTTATTCGTTCTTCTTTCAGTTTATCATCAACCATAAAAGCATCTATACGTTCTTGCAGCAGATCTTGTAGCAGAGTTGCAACCTTCAGCTTAAGGAGGGTGGAAACAAAAACAGTTAAGTTATTAAGATTAACATTAGCTAGTACATAGTGCTATTGCACTTAAAATATACATGCAAAATTCATGAAGCTTTTTGTACAGGTTGTTTATAAATGAATATAAGTGTTTTAACGCTTTATGATATTTATTATATAAACTTACAATTATAAATGATATGGCAAATGAAAGAGCAACTCAAACTCTTTTACCAAGAACCTTGTAAACATTTAATATGAGCACCATTTGGAATACGGCTCGCATCAGGTTTATAGCTGAATACTTCTCAAACACTGATATGTGTCTCTTCAGTGATGGTAGCAACAGCTACTTCAATCAGGTTTCTTAATTCAGGAAGGTAAGCTGGTAGCAGAGGCACATACACACAATTTTTGATGAAACCCCAAAGGAAAAAATAGTATGGCATTAGGTCGGATGAACATGGAGACATGCAAAGCAAGCTCTGTCACTGGGCGCTTTGCGGCCTATTTAGCACTTGGGTACAGTGATGTTCAACCAATCGCATACTTCGCTTTTCCAGTGAGGTGGCACGTCATCTTGCTGGAAAATGAAGTTCTCTGACTCATCTTCTTCCAACTGATGGAAGAGCCATTGCTCTAGTGTATTAAGGTAAGAAGTGTCAGTTGCAGTAGGTTCACCAAAAAAGAAATACCCATAAACTTTCAGCCTGGATACGGCACAAAAAACAGTCACTTTAGAGGAATCTCGTTGCATTTGTACTATCTTGTGAAACTTTTTTGAGACCCAGATACGCGCTTTGTGTTAACATGTCAACGAAGAAGAAAGGTTGATTCATCATTGAAGACAACATGATCCAGAAAATTGTGATCATCATGAAACAACATGTCGTTTGTGAAATTGGCATGTAATCTGTGGTCTGTCGGCTTTAGAGCCTGAAATAACTCTAAACAGTAAGACATAGCTGTAAGTGTTTTCTTAAACCTTTCCAAACAGCAGGCACAGGAACGTGTAATTCATGACTGGCCTTCTGGAATGATTTCTTTGGACTACAGGTGAATGACACTCTCACTTGCTCAACACACTCTCCACTAAATCTTGGTGGTCCTGTGCTCTTCTCTTTGCAAAGGCAGCCAGTATCTTGAAACTAGTGATACCATCTATGAATGTTGTTATCACTTGGAGTATCACAACCGAACTTCGGCCAGAACGCACATTGCACAGTAACAACAAATTTAGTCTTTGCAGACTGCAAAACACAAAACACTTTCCATTCACTAGCTTCCATCTTTGCTACTACCATTGTCTACCAGATTGTGATGGAAACATTGTGTGCTGCACATGCACACTAGTGCCAAACAAAACTGTTAAGTTGCACTTTCATGTGACATATATAACTGTTAAGTGTAATATAATAAATATTATAAGCATTAAAAACCCGATTTTCATTTATGAACACCCTGTATTTCCCATCAGTATGTAGCAAAGCATTTTCAAATGTAAGTGTTGACATTCACTAAGCAAACATTTCAAGAATCCACAGAGCTGCATAGTGGCAGTGGTGAGTGAATCCTTTGTCAAGCTCATCAATAACCAAAATTTATATTTTGAAAAACAGAGCTGTTTACAGCAGCATAAAAAAAGGGATTTTCTTAGGTGCAGTATTAACACACTAGCTTGCGAAGCACTTCTATAGATTAATAACGATTAGCATAAAATTACTGATATTGAATGCCAAAATTATTTTATGAACTAGCTTATATGCCCGTGCTTCGCAACGGTTGTTAAAGAGAGACCTGTGTATATTATGGTTATTTAGGGTTCCGTACCTAGTCAGCAAAAATAAATAAATAAATTTAAAAAATAATAATTAAATAAATAAATAGAAAACAAAAAAAAAAAAAAAACAAAAAGAACCAAAGTTGGATCGATCTGTCAATAAACTCATTTCTCCGAGCCAAGATGTCAAATTTAAGTCGAAGTAATTATCGAAAACAATGAATGTTCATAAAGTTTCTATTACAAAAAATGAAATTAATGTAAGTCCGCACTCCAGAACGATGTAAACTCAATGTTAGGTTGTGTTCATAAAGTTAAGACCGCGGTGTCTAATTGTCTTTCGGTGTAAACTTCTGAAAACACTTCTATCGTTGAGATGAGAAATAGTAATAACAGTGCCATGTATTGGTTCTATGGTGTAGTGTCAAATTGTTTATCTCTCACAGTAAGTGTATGCTGAAGTATTAGTATGTTGCAGTGTTGCACTGGGGACAATGTAGTTATTCTGTATGCAGTGCTACCTATTACCAAAAATTCGACGAATGCTGAAAGCTTGGTAATTCAATCAACAGAGCAGTTAATGTCTATTTAAATAAGACATTACTGCGTTGTCAATGTGTGATAAAGTAAGTCTGGGTAATCGTTGAAGGAATGGCGGCAGCTGATCGTCTGTATAGAACTTTCCATTAAATATAATATTTCCAGTGAATTGTATTGATTGTATTAGAGCATCAGCCACTCTTTCGGCTAATACATGCCCCCCCGTCCTACAGTGATTACTTCGTTAAGCACAAAGTTGAAATCGACCATGTGTAATAGAACTATATATTCAGAAGTCGGATTATAGATCTAAGTACAATTGTCTCTGCAAAAAAGCATCTTTCTCTATCTTAATGTAGTCTGCACCAAAAGTAAGTAATTACAAATTTTAATTGCAATATTGTACCAAACAATTATGAAATCAGAGAGGATTCTGATGAGTTTGTCGCTCGCGTGTGTATATTATCTCTAGTGGCAGGCACAGCTCAGAAATATCTCTGGAGTGAGCATTCTGATGCGCAGAACAAATTTTGTGTTCTCAGCGTGGAAATATCACGTGATATTGGGAAAAAGTACTAATCACTGACTTTATCTTGGTCCCTTTTTGTTCGGTTAAGACGCTATGTGTAAATGGCCCTTTTAGTGACACTTCCTCAACTTTCTTGTTGCTTCTGTGACACATTTATTTAGATAATATTCCATGTTATGTGGTTGCTCTGAGAAAAGGAGGTGGAATCTTTGCAGCCAATGCAGTACAAACCAATCGTAAGAGCAAATAAATGCGTGGAAAGAGTGGACTCGTCTCAATATCACATGGTAATTGCAGCTTAATGTTAAGAGGATGCACAGAACGCAATGCTCACTCCATAGATATCACTACTCTATGTACAATTTAGTGGTTATACCTGTTGAAAGGGGCACTTTTTTTCTTTCCATGACACTGAAAACCATATTGAATATAGCTAGAAAGAATTTTTTTTCCTACATTGGTAAAATATTACTTGCAGTGGCAGCGGTTTAGTTTGCTATTGTTGGCAACGAACTATTCGCTTTAGGAAGACCAGAAGAGCATAAATTACATATTTCATTGTGAACAAAAAGAATTATTCCCCTCATTCTACGTGACTGATTTTTGAAAAAGCATTCAACAGCCGATGCCATCATCAACACACAACGCCACCGCCATAAGTAAAATTGTACCCCTTCTTGTAGTGTATTACACCATAGTTATGAGAATCAAAAAATGCAGCAACACCATAATTATGAAGATTAAAATACACAATTTTGTTTTTGTTCTACAGATTTGTTTATTACGTGAATCGATTTTCGGCTTATTAGACCATCATCAGACATTTGAGTAATTATAAGCATACTATACACATAAAATTTCAAATTACAATACTTCTCTCTCTCTCTCTCTCTCTCTCTCTCTCTCTCTCTCTCTCTCTCTCTTTTGTGTGATCCGATTTTGATACAATAATGCCTATATGTTGACCCAAACTGTTCTCATGTTTACTGTGAAAACCGCATGAAGTTTCATTCAGTTTTGAATATTGAAGTGAACAGCAGCAGACCTACATTTACAGATTTATTATTAGTATAGATTACACAATTCATATTTTGCAAATTTCAAGCTTACATTGCCAATTATCAATGAGTTTGTGCATCAAATCTTTACAACAAATGTCTATTATTCACTAAATTACATCATCAATAGCAAATAAAATGGTTAGTATTTATTTAAAGCTCCCTAGTGGAAATGTGTTTGATTTTGTGATTGTCATTAAGATGTCAACAAGACACAGAACAGGACATGGAGACAAGATGACCAGCCAGATGAAATTTTATTACTACTAGAAATATTTAAAAGCAGTCCTCTGGTGAGATGACCCCACAGTTGTTAGGACAACAGGAGACAAAAGATTTTATATAGTTTTTACAAGTAAATTCTCCATTTCATGTCAGTAAAACATTCTCTTACACAAAAAAATTAATATTGCTTAGCTTCAGTAATTCCTAAAGGAGTTCTCAAAGGCAAGGTGTGAATATCAAGATATCCTCAATCAATTTGAGCATTCAGGTTATGAATTTTAAGCCTCCTTTAATAGAGAGCTCCAAACCAAAGATGACACCTATAGTGCATAATGTATTTTTATTATGATATGAAATTTCTTGGCAAATTAAAAACATATACTGGACTGTGACTCAAAACTGGAAAGGAAGGAGAGTGGTGAAAGTAAAGTGAGGACGTGACATGAGTTGTAGTAAGGTAGATCAGCTGAGAGAGCACTTGTTCACAAAAGGCAAAGTTTGACATATATTTTTAATCTGCCCAGAAGTTTCAAATATAGATCACATATTAATTGTCAGCTTTTGGCTGTTTTGCAGAGTAGTTGTTTCTATTTGTACACAATATTTCAAAAACCAACCCAGCCATCTTCTTCAGGTGTTATAAATTTTACATTAAGTGCACTGTTTGCGCTATTGTTAGGCCGAGTTCTATGCTTGACATCCACCATGACCTTTGATGCTCTTTTGTTTTCCATGGGTCACAGTGATACTATGTGAAATGAAAATTCTTTAAACTTTTCACAACTCTGATAAATGGGGTTGCTGGTGAGATTTTAATAAATTGAGTGCCAGATTCCAAGATCATTTAAATTGACATTTATATCCCTGTTTATTACGTTTTATGAAACGATTTTGAAAGAACTCCTTAATTATGTTGTTCCATAAACTTGGCATTTGTATAGCAAAACTGGCCTCATTGTATTTCATCTCACCATTATATTCGAGGCAGTACTCAGTGACAGCAGATATGCTTTGTTGTTTTACTCATCTGTGTCATAGATGCTCCTTGCACCTCTCCTCAACTGACCTAATAGTGTGTCTAACATAATACAAGCCACATCATGACAAGTGAAAAAGGATGCAAGGAACATCAGCAACACAGGTGACTAAAGCAACCATGCAAAACAGCTGTTGCTAAGCACTGCCTCAGGTGTAATCATAAAATGAAATATGATAAAACAGGTACTGCAGCACAAACACTAAGTTTCTGGAACAACATAATCAATGAGTAAAGCAAACAAAACTGCCAGAAAAACTAGTAGACAGGTGTGGATGTTTCATTTAAATAATGCTTTGGACCCAGCAATCAGTTTATTAAAATCTCATGTATTAAGTTAGGAAAAGTTGAGAGAAGTTGTTTTTCATGGACTATCAGTGCGAGCCATAGTAAAAAAGGGCCTCAAAGGACAATCACACCAATAAAACTTTTGAGAGATCATAGTTCAGGCATATCTAAGTCTACGTTGTTACTCTTCAAACCAATTTACTGTGTGTGTGGCAGACGTTACTAGATAAAATGCATTTTTTTTTTTTTTAAACCATCAGCTGTTTATTAAAAACCTTATACATCTACCAGTTTCGGTCATAGACCATCTTCATGGATAAAAAAGTGTTAAAACAGAATGGTAAAATGCATCAAATAAAATACATCCAACTGAGATAAACAGGAGTCAGTATAACTAAAAGTGTAAAAATTACTGTGGTCATCTTAGATAAAACCTATCAGTCAAACATGACAGACATGAGAACAGTCTGTTCTCACCTTTTATGTCATGTTTGACTGATAGGTTTTATCTAAGATGGCCACAGTAATTTTTACACTTTTAGTTATACTGACTCCTGTTTATCTCAGTTGGATGTATTTTATTCGATGCATTTTACCATTCTGTTTTAACACCTTTTTATCCATGAAGATGGTCTATGACCGAAACTGGTATATGTATAAGGTTTTTAATAAACAGCTGATGGTTTTTAAAAAATGCATTTTATGAAATATATTACGGCTGTTGACACTCGCCTCACCATAGCATTCAAGACGTTACTAGGTTTACCACTGTCACTGTCTTCTTTTCCTGTTACAGACACGACTACTTGCAGTGAGAACAATTGATGCTAAGCTTTCCTGTAGGTTTAAATCTTTCTAATTAAATCTTCATGGTCTTTTTGTGAGATATACATATGAGGAAGCAGACTCTTACAGAAACATACACTCTTGGAACTTTGACAGTAGCCCATACCATTATGCAGAATGACTCTCCCGCAGAACATCTGCCTTTGCAGTACCTGACATTAGGGTTGACTGATGATCTCTGTGATGCTTTCAGGCTTACTAAATGAACCTACAATTAATTTTTTATCTGGTCGTTTGACTTCAAATTGATGCTCACATATTTTATTAAGTTCATATATGGTAAATAGTGTGTCTTTTGCATCTACAAAATTAGTCTAATTAAAACTGGACATGTTTCACTTTATTTTGAAGCACCTTAAATGGTCATCTGTAGCAATGAATTTATTTGTTTTGCACTTTTGTATGGTTTTTCTACTTTAAATCATGGACTGTCCTCATGCTATGGCATCATATTATTCTGATTGAAATCACTCTCATATTCTATATAGACTTCTTCATGTTTTTCCATTCCACTCACACTGGCACTTATGTTGTCACTTCATATTTGAGTCAATCTACTTGATCAAATCCGCCTGCAACTAAGCATTTCTGTGGTTTGGGAGATACATTTGTGTTTTGTTTTGATTTGATTTGTTATGAATCATCTGCTACCACTGTTAATGTCTGTCTATTATTCTACTGGTGTATGTGTGTTTTTAAATAAGTATTTTAACTTTGTGTGTGTGTGTGTGTGTGTGTGTGTGTGTGTGTGTGTGTGTGTAGGGGTGGTTGTTTCGTTTATGTGGTCATATTATGTGGTGGGTTTAGACGGGATTGGGGGGTTGTTACAATGTGTTTTATTAGTTTAAATAGCATTTGGTTGCTGATATTGACTTGGTCATTTAATGTGTGTTTCGTTTCTATTGCTGCTTTTTGTAATTGGAAATTCTCTTGGAGTGTTAGGAGAAGTTTCTTATTGTCGAATCGGACTATTTTCATATTTGTTTCTATTGTGGTAGGGTAATGGTTTTCTTGCAGAGGTGTTCTGCAAATGTTGAATGGTTGTTGCCATATTTTCATGATCATTCATGCTCTTTGTATCTTGTTTAAATGTCCTGCTGGTCTGTCCTATATACAGAGCAATACAATTGTTACATTAGAAATGGTAAATACCGAATAATTGACACATGCCAGGGCTCTCATTTTTGTTAGACATTTCTGTACTGAGTTATGGCTTTGGAAAGCTGTTCTAATTTCCTTTTTCTTGACAACGAATTCTGTGTGTCAGTTTATTTCTAAAAGTGAATGTGTACCAGTTTGTTTGTTGACTCCCTATGTTATGTCCTTGGGTAATTTTTTTGACGTCATTTTGTGAATAGTGATGAGTATTACGACACTCTGGTTTTGTGTGGTATTTTGTTTCTTTATTTTTGTTCTTCCAATAATTGTTCAGCAATCATATAGTCTTACAATAAAGGCTTTCTATGTATTCACAATGTGCTACATTTGTTTATGTTAAGAGTCAGGTGCCACTCCCTGCAACCAAGCATTGATCCACTGCAGATTCTCTTGCATTTTGCTTCACTACAATTTTCTAGTGTTACGACTTCTCTGTAAAATACAACATCATTGGTGAAATGTCACATGGAACTTAACACCATTATATACTAGGTCAGACATGATATAGTGTTAAAATTAATTCTCCTATACCCTCCCTTGGAGCATGTCAGAAGCTACTTTTAAGTCAAAAGGCTTCTCTCCGTTGAGATTGGCATGTTTTGTTCTGTTTGTTGGAAACTGTTCAATTGTATCACACAGTTGGTCTGATATTCCATGTGCTTATATTATGTTCACTGTAGTTGAGTCACTGTACGTTAGTCTCCGACAGCTGGAATATTTCGGTCATGACAGCTTCATGTGTGTACGGTTACCAGTTGTGTTTTGTGAATATCTCTGCGGCAGTGCCACTAATAGTTTTCTTTTCCAAACCCATTAGCGTTCATTGTTGGAACTTTCGACAACACAACTTTCGATCAACTTATGCCAACTCAACTATAGCTGACAGATCGGAACCGTATTTAATGCCTTTTGGAAGTCAAGAAAGACCAAAGCTACCCGAGAACCTGTATTTAATGATAGGTGTTGTGGATTAACAGAAAGAACTGGATGTCAAACAATCAGTGCATTCCAAACCCATGTTTATTCCTACAGAGGAGATTTCTGGTCTCCAGGAATGTCATAATATGTGAGCATGTAAATATTTCATAATTCCACAACAGACTGATGCCAGAAACACAAGCCTATGTAATGGACAGAATATGAAGAGGTCAAGTATATGGGGGAATTGTACAGCTACAGACATACTCCACAATCCACCTTGAGGTGCATAGCGGAGGGTATTCAGTACCACTACTAGTTACCTGCTTTTACGTTCCACTCCCATATAGAATGAGGGGAAAAATGAATGCTTGTATGCATCTGTAAGAGCCCTAATGCATAAAATGTAGATTGGCAGCAATAGAATCAATCCGCAGTTCGCTTCAAATTCCAGCCCTCTAAATTTCTTCAACAGTGTTTCTTAAAAAGAATGTCACCTTCCCTCCAGCGACTCCCATTTGAGTTCCCGAAGAATTTCAGTAACACTCGCACATTGACTGAACCTATCACAAAAAACCTAGTTGGCTGCCTCTAAACTGCTTTTATATCTTCTTTTAAACTGATCTGGTGGAGATCCCGAACACTTGAGCAATACTCAAGACGGGGTCATATTAGCGTTTTATATGTGGTCTCCTTTACAGACGAATCACAGCTTCCTGAAATTCTCCCAATAAACCAAAGTCAACCATCCACCTTCCCCATGACTGTCCTTATATGTAAGTACCATTTCATATTGTTGGGCAGTGTTACACCTAGATATATAATCCACATGAATCCATCAAGTAGCACATTACTAATGCTGTATTTCAACACTGCAGGATTGTTTCTCTTACTCATCTGTATCACCTTACATTTTTCTACATTTAGAGCTAGCTGCATCCTACTACAGTCATTCAATGATGACACCTTCCTTACACCAGAGCATCATCAGCAAACAGCAGTGGATTTCAACTCACTCTGTCCATCAGATTATTTATATAGATAGAAAATAATAGCGGTTCTATCACACTTTCCAGGGGCACTCCTGACGATACCCTAATCTGAGATGAACACTCACTATCGAGGACAATGTACTGGGTTCTGGGTTCTTTTAGTTAACTAGTCTTTGATCCACTTGCATGGATTTATGGTTTGATTTTGAAAGGGACTAAACTACAAAGGTTATCAGTTTCGAGCCACTAGCATATTTGGGTACTTATTCCACATGCTCATTCCTTCGTTAGCAGTCTGCAGTGTGGTACAGTGACAAACACCTTTCAAAAGTTGAAAAATATGTAGTCTACCTGTTGCCCTTCATCCATAGCTCACAAGATATCATGAGAGAAAAGCGCAAGCAGAGTTTTGCACAATCAATGCTTCCTACACCTGTGCTGATACATGGACAGAAACTTTTTGTCTCAAGAAAATGTAATATATTAGAACAGAGAATGTATTAAAGAATTCTACAGACTGATGATAATAATAAAGGTCTGTAATTGTGTGGGTCCATTCTGTTGCCTTTCCTATATGCAGGAGTTACCTGCACCTTTTTTGAGTCAAATGGAATTTGCCACTGTATTAAATATTCACAAAACAAGCAAGCTAAGCAGGGGCCAATGCCGCAGAGTACTGTTTGTAAAACCAAACTGGTACCCCATCTGGACCTGGTGACTTGTTTGTTTTCAACTCTCTCAGCTGCTTCTCTACACCAATGATGCCTGTGGTATCTGCTACTACGCCGCCGCCGGCCGACAACCCAGCAGCTGGCGCCACGCCAAGTAGACGGCCTGCAGCACAAGCCACACAAGGAAGTAAGGAGCGCAGACCGAAGGCTTGCCGGCCGGCCGCATGGTACAGTTCGACTGGACCACTAGAGGGCTAGTGTTGCGAGATGGAAGTGAGTCTACACTAGACGTCCACGGCGCCACCGCCTGGCTCACACCCGAACTACCAGAACCAAATATAGGCGGCCGCACCTGACTAAGCAACCCAGTGTACTCTCACCTTCGCCAGTGATACCTTCGCTTATTGTTTATTGACGTGCTGAACGTAGTGCTACAAGGACTTCAATAGTGAGCTGCCACTTCCGGCTCTAGATTCCTGGGGCATTTCTATGAGATGTGGCATGCCGTACCAAGGAAGACCTACCCACGTATGACTTGTCTAAACTGTGCGTTTGTGAAAGTGCTGCGTAAATAAATTGTTGGGAGCTTGGATTTTGCTTTTATTGTGTTATCATTATAACAGTGCCTATTACTATGTCCTCCATTTGGAAGTTAGGGCAACCACCAAATGAAGGTACCTGTATGTTTACACGGTCCTCCTACGTGAATGATTTTTTAAATGTTACATTTAAAACTTCAACCTTCATTTTACTGTCTTCTATCACCACCAAAGGATGAACAACTAGTGACTGAATAGAGTCCTTTGATCCACTTACCAATTTTACACAGGACCAGAATTTTTTCGGGTTCTCGGCAAGACCTTTTGCGAAGGTATGGCAATAGTAGTTATTGTATGATTCATACATTGTTCTTTTTATAAGATGTGCAAATCTATTCTAACTTTTGCCTGATTTGATTTGCTTGACCTTTTCTTAACTGAGAGTGGAAATGCCTTTGCTTTCTCAGCCTTTTTTGAATATTATTATTAAACCAGGGTGGGTCTTTCCCATCCTTCACTTTGATGGTACGTATTTCTCCTGTGCTGTATTTACAATGCTTTTAAATTTTCCAGAATTAAACTTTCACTCAGCAGCGGAGTGTGCGCTGATATGAAGCAGATATGGCAGATTAAAATTGTGTGCCGGAACCGGGATTCGAACCTGGGACCTTTGCCTTTCGCGGGCAAGCGCACTACCAACTGTGCTATCCCGACAAGACTCACGATGCCGCCTCACAACTTTACTTCCGCCAGTACATCGCCTCCTACTTTCCAAACTTCACAGAAGCTCTCCTGCGAACCATGCAAGACTAGCACTCCTGGAAGACAGGATATGGTGGAGACATTTTGTCCTTAATTCCTCTATGGCCACAGTACCAAGACTAAACAATGTCCACTCACTCCTTAAGTGGGATTATAACAATTGCTTATCTTCTCTTTCTAGCACAAACACTCTCCTAGCCTTCTTGACTGATTTATTAACTTTCGTTGTCAGTGTCGCTATGACAACATCATGATCACTAACCCCTGTCTCTGCAGTGACATCACTGACAAGGTCTGGTCTGTTTGTAGCTACAATGTCTAAAGTATTTCCATTGTGTGTGGGCTACTTTTTTGTCTTTAGACCCCCTGTATATGCAATCTGTTCGATTAAAGGCCATGAAGGGACACCTGAAATCCCTGTATGTGGGGCTGAAGGTGCAATTCAATGACCATATGACATATGGCCAAATTTCCAACATTTAAAACACCTCATAGGTGGAGGGATATGAGGCTTTATGTCAACACCAGTACATCATAACTTCAACCTTTTCGGGCAAAGAATTGCCCTCAAAGGCTAGGATAAAAGCACCGGATGTATAACCACCGTCTCTAAGAGAGGAAAGGTTGATTTCATTGCAGAGCAATATGATCCCCATATTTTTCCTTCCCTGACCATACTATGGGAGGAATGTAGGGCTTCTGTAATTTATTATTATTATAGATTCAGTCTCTTTCTTCAGTGGAATAGCATGTTGCAGATTGTTATTTAAAACATCACTCTTCCTGTCATTATTAGGTCATCTGCAATACTGTTCTTCTGTTCATTTCTGATGTGTGTTAGATATTTGTTGTATGTATATTCTTTATCTAGTTACACAGTTGCCTCTTTCTCTTTTTCTTGTATGTTTTACAAAATTCTGATCAGAGTCTGCATCTGTTCATGGGCATGCCATATAGTCCAATATCTAACTTCAGAATCTAAGCATTATGTAATTGAGCTACTATCTCCATGAGCCTCTTGGACTTTATCAAGAATTAAATCTCTTCTGGTGAATTTTGAACTGTTATTTCCTATTTTATAACATAGCTCAAGTAGTATATCTGTTCTTTCATTCTTATTGCTGAGCCCATATTATCTGAATTGTACACAATACCTTCCCGTATCATAACATTTAAATTCCTTGTGATTATGATTTTTGTCTCCTTTCACTACAGGGGGATACTGATAACCAGTCTTGTGAACTACTGTAGTGCATGTTTTCTAAACACTAGTTTGAGCAGCGAAATCATTAGCCCATTAGTCTTAGTTCATTTCACTTTGTTTCCAAGAGCAGCTAGGAAATATATACATATCCATCCACTTGCCTGGGAAAGCTCGATACAACTGAGATGTGGCAGGTTCCCCAGAGGTTGCTTGCTAGTGGTTGTTGAATTGACGTCATCCAACATGTATGGCTCACGATTAGAACTTTTTTCCACACAAAATAACTAACTTCTTGAAATCCTAGTGCTTCATTACAGTTCACATACCCCAGCACTTCACAAAATTCGACAAAACAATATGTGAAATCAGAATGAGGTAATTCATGCAAGACTCCTAAAGCCTTATGTATTGTTGGTATTTATATAAAGAAATTTATAGTTGCTACTAATATTTGAAAAGCTGCTACATTTGAAGTTGAGTAATACTAAAGTTCCATTTCCTTTGTTGGGTGGTGTATTACAATTCAATAGTTGAAAATAAAAAGGAAATTAGACTCATATTCCTTTATATTCCTTTTTTTTATTTTTACGAGCACAAAAATTTTAATGCCAGTACTGTATTTATATTTACACCTGCAAAACAACCCTTTGCAGCACTGCTTATATTGGACGTGAAAAGTTACTAGTTACTAGTGCCATTTTTCAGAACTTCATTCGCTTTGTACTCGAATTTAAACCGCAGGCGATTTTTTGGACCCCCAAAAACCTGGAAAAAAGTGTGGCTTTGATTCGGGTAAATACGCTAGAATGTTTTCACAATAGCCATATGACTGCGTAAGTTTCGTATTGGTTTCACTTGAATAAATTCAAAGTGAGATCATTATGTTTCATGACATCACGTCTTTAAGCGGGTCTATGGAAAATAAAGTAAATTATGCAATCAAAAGTGCACAAGCGATTTTTTGGACCCCCAAAAACCTGGAAAAAAGTGTGGCTTAGATTCGGGTAAATACGCTAGAATGTTTTCACAATAGCCATATGACTGCGTAAGTCAAAGTGAGATCATTATGTATCATGACATCACGTCTTTAAGCGGGTCTATGGAAAATAAAGTAAATGATGCAAACGAAAGTGCACTGTTATGCAAAGTAAACTACAAAATTCATGACTGAAGGTTTCCACATAGCACTTTGGATTCAGGATTCGGTAGTATTCAGCCATTATGCATCGAATCTCGAACCTGAAGTCAGTGTGCTAGATTCGGCGAATAATGGATACGGCCAAACCACTCAGACACAACCCTCCTTTTTTTGTTTTTACAGTTTCATCCCCAGAAATCTGATACAGTCTTCCTGTAGGTGTTACTCAGTTTACCTTACAAAGAATATCATTTATCAATAACTAAAGAATATCTGGTTTTATGGGAAAAAGACTGTGACGGGCCACAAGGGTGAAGGAATTTAACTTTAACTTCATCAAGGTCTTCGTCTTTCGTTAAAATACAAGCTGACCACCATTTCTTGTCACAGACAACAGTAACATCTCCATGAATGTCTTTCAAAGCCAGTCTTTCTGGAGATTTGGTAACAGTAGATTCTGTTATGTTTGAAAAAAAAAAAAAAAAAAAGTCTTTACCAATATTTTTGATGTACTTGAAGCAATCAATATAAAAGCAAGTAACTTCTGTGTCCCTTTTACGGAAACAGATGAAATGAAGCATTCTTCCAGGAATCTCTCTGTTTGAATGGGCTCTTCTACTGTAGAAAATTCAAAATGTACAGAAGTAATGTTTTTAACTGCCCAATAAAAAAATTTGTTGCGGAGTAAGAATGTGGTTGTCATATGGCCTCTGCAGACTTGATTTTGTTGCTAATCTCTTAACAGTTTCACTGACACCACCACAAGATTCTTTCCCATGAGCAGAGGCAAAAAAACGCCACTTGGTTTAGATTCCAAAATCTTTGTGAAGCATAAGTTCGCAAAATTCTATTTTTGTACTGGGCTGCACTCCCATCCGAAAAGTAGTTTATCTTCTATATATTAGTATGAAATATTGTTTTTAAAAACTGAATTAGCTTTTTTGTTGTGGACTGCTACGGTATTACACTATAGTCAGTTAGAAATTATGACTTAACTCATGTGTTCTGTTTTGTTTTCTCCTTTGTAGTACACTACAAAGGGATGCACGGTTGCATGAGCACTTGGCCAATGATAACTTTGGGCCTCATCTTGGATCACAAAAGTATAGTTCTCCAAGAAGTAACATTCAATCTCAGTCAAGTTTTCCTTGATTTCATTTAGATAACAGCTCTGCTGCTTCGCTAGAAAATCATGTGATATTAGAGTACGCAGTTTTTGACAAAAGAATTCAATGAACTTGGATGAGGTTTTCTGCAGTATTTCTAAGTTTCATTGTCGAAATGTGTTTTCAATTACATTACCATTAAATGTACTATGTAATGTTCTTTTTATTGGGTTACTTCCTGAGCAACAACTATAGTTTCCCATAATCCACTGGAATTATGCTGGGTTGCACAGCACTTTTACCAAATAGTGTTTACAAGAGGCCAATTCTCCATTGGTTAAGATTCCAAGCTTAGGGTTTTCTATCATTAGTTTCGACATTTTTATGTGTAGTGCAGACACATACTGAGTGTGTTCCACTATGACCAGTCAAAATGCAGTGTTTTGGGCGCAGTTCTGCAAATTTTGAAAACCTGATCTTCATTACTGGAAATTCAGCTTTGAAACTTTTATATACTTCTTTTAAATTTAACAAAATAAGTCTTTGAGACATTACTGCTCTAATTCCATCTTCCCCTTTCACAGTTACACCAGTGTAACTTAAGTATATGTCCACTTAAACCTACAAATTTTACAAAAATGTGAAATTTTGAAATTTTATAAAGGTATGAACAAATTATAGTTCCACTTTCATACTCAGGGTATTAGTTAACAATAATCCAAAGCATTATATAATTTCCTTTAAAAATTTTTGAAGATGTGCTTTTTGAGAAATTAAAAACTTTAATTTTCATTTAAATGTGAAACACAGTTTTCATCTCAAATCAATAACGTGTTGTATATCATTGGAAAGTTCATGCAAAATGCTGAAAATGACACCTCTCCCATCCTTGTAGCTTAATTAGGAGATTTGTTACAACAATTTGAAATTATGGATGCAGGGTGCTTTTTGGTGATTTTTGATAACTTCAAATTGTCGTATTTTCAAAATGGATTGATAGATTTAAACAAAATTGGGTATTTTTCTTAATTTATATTTGGGCTACCTCTGTGCCAAGTTTCATCAAAATCTGAGATGATGAGGTGAAACTCATGTTAAAAGTGTGTTGATTTGACATGGAATAACCCAAAGATAAGATAAGAGAAATTAATATTTGTATGGACGGATATAAATAGTTTTATCCCTCGCACTATTTAGGAGTGGAACAAAAAGGAAAATTACTAATACTAGTATCAGGTACCTTTCGCAACACACTGTATGGGTGACAAGCAGAGTGTGTTATAAAGATTTAGAGTGTATCACATCTTCTTCTGTCACTAAGAATTCTGTGGCAAAGACATTTTTCAAACTTTATACCAAGGACAATGCACAAAGATGTAAGATGAATACTTGAAAGACTCTGACTTCAAGATTTAAGATAAATATAAAAATATTTATACATTGTAACAATATTTTTGTGAAGGATAGATCACTACTCCCCCCCCCCCCCCCAAGACGTCTGATGATCCGCAGAAAGGAACAAATAACAGAAAATTGTGTCTATCCATAACTCACCACACATCTCTGTGGAGAGTAACAACCTACCCTTCACAAAAATATTGTTGAATCCTTCCTGGACTTTCCATTGTCTATATATTGTAAAAAAAGAAGACGACAAAGTCATACGCTACACTAATATTATTGATACACAAATATTGTCTGCCTTCAGTATCTGCTGTAACTCTTTAAGGGGGCTGTAGCTGGGATGACGGTTAATGTTCTAATATATTAGACACACACACACACACACACACACACACACACACACACACCAAGGCAGACAAATAAAATCTTGAAGCCAGAGTCCTTCAAGTTTTCATGTTCCTGAACTATTTGTTAAAGTATTGCCAATGTATACTACAACTTTGAACATTAATTCCGTTGGTATTTATCACTGAACATTCAAGCAGAGTCAGTACACCTGAGCATAAGAAACTTTTATAAAATGTAATTGACAAATACATACAGGCATTTGGAGAAAATAAAAGCAGCTGTATGAATATCAGGGGCTCAGGTAGGAAACCAGTACCAAGGTGAAAGAAATAGACAAAAAAGCTATACAAGGGAAATGAACTTGAAGGCAGAACTGTAGAAAGGGAAGAGAAAGTAGAAGAAGATGAGATGGTGGGCGTTGTTTCTAAAGTGTGGCTTGGATGCTGGAGCGTTTACAGTTTCAAAGGTAATGAAAAAACAAGAGGAATAACAGACAATTAGTAAAGTAATACTTTAGAGAACAGTAACAAAGGAAATAATGCTAGGCCGTGGGATGGAAGAAACGCAGATAGGCAAAATCAAACAACTGAAATAAAATAATTCTGTGACAATGAGATTAAACGTACCTGGAGTTTCAATTTGTCGTGACTGTCACCAGTAGCAAACAATTCTGCAAGACCTGACAAACCTCCTTCCGTTACAAACTGTGCCTGGGCGATTGGAAAATTACGGATAAGGCACGATAAGGCAAACAGTGCACGAGATCGAACAGTGGGATCTGTATCTAGTGCAACAGCACGGACAAGTGCAGGAAGTGCACCTGCTTCTAACATTGCAATCTGCACCCTTGGGTTGCTCTGTGCAGCGGAGCCCAACAAATGTGCTGCGGCTGAACGTATTCGTGGAGAGCTGGCATTCAGCAATGGCAGTGTCTCCAATATCCTAAAAAAAAAAACAGAAAGAACATGCTTTGTCCATGTAATCATAGATTATTTTTAAATAATAATAATCTACTAATCTGATGGAAATCCTCCACAGAGATTTAAATAAAAATATGTAATATTATTCAAAAGAGACAGAGTTGGTGGCCAGTATGTACCTAAGTTCAGTACTGCCAATAATAACATCAAAAAGATGAAAATAAACATGGAAATTTTCTCCATCAGGCAAGAGAGAGGGGGGTGGGGGTGGGAAGAAGGGAATAGAAGGGAAAATTTGATGGTGGAAGAAAGTACCAGCAGCTGTATAACAATTATTTATTTAACTGCACAACCGGTTTCAGTGTTACACTACACCATCTTCAGGCAACCGTTTTGCAACTGTCAGTATTACCACATGTCAAAAACACGACAACGACTGATGAAAAATCATCATTTTTCCATTAGTCGTCATTGGGTTTTTAACATGAAGGAATTAAGACATTTGCTGCTACCGGTATAAATGGCCACCGTTTTCAAATGTTCTAATACTGACAGTTGCACAATGTGCACCTGAAGATGGTGTAGTGTAACACCGAAACCAGTTGCGCAATTAAATAAATAATTGATATACAGCTGCTGGTACTTTCTTCCACCATCAAATTTTATCAGCTGTTGTCCCAACAAATCAATTATGGAGAGAAGGGAAAGTGGTTTTGAGTTAATCACCTCACCCTCCATCCTTCACTCCATCTTTACCTCATGGCCTATGTTGTGAATAACCCAAAACCACTTTCCCTTCTATCCCCTTTCTCCTCCCTCCTCTCTCTTGCCTGATTAAGGAACTTTGTTTTCTGAAAGCTCGTTCCCACATGTATTTTCATTTTTTTTTAGTGTTAATATCAGTGATACTAAGGTAAAGTAAGCACTGGCCAGCCACTCTATCTCTTTGGACTAGTAATAATAACCACCTGATCACAAATGCACATACACACTATTACACTTCCATCATCAATTCAAATTTAGTGAACTGTGGCATTATCGAATTGCATGTGCCACACTCATCTTGGAGCTGACAATCTTTGAGAGAGGACAGTTCGGTATGTTGATTGCGTGGTGGCAGTCAGTGAGTCATTCGTGAAAAGTGCGATGAGAAGCAACCATTATCAGTGCCAGTGTGCTATAATGTTGTTCACCTGGCATCTGGCAGCTTAATGATGTTTTCCACTTGGTTCACTTGTGTCAGCAGTTTGCACCAAGAGCAGTGAAAACATCTGTTAACAGAAATTAGCCATCGTATTTTCTGTATGATTTCTCGGTCTTGTGGTCTGTTGCCTGTTATGCTGGAAGCAGCTATATTATTGTGCAAGACCCAGAGTGGATTGTTGAATGCATTGTGGACATTATTCATCCACAGGCAATCTACCCTGTCTGTACTGACGTCGCTACTTTGACTTGAACATGGTCAGCAGTAAAGGAGGGGCAAAAATAAAAACTGCTAACGTGTTTCGGGAAAACCATTTTTATTTTTCGGCATAGTCTTCTTTTAGACTTATAAACTTCATCAAACATTGCTATAATTTGTTGATACCTTCCAAATAACAGGAATCGTCCAAGCCTGCAAAATAGCTACTAGTTTCTGCAATCACCTCCTTGTTTGAATGAAATCTTCGTGCTGCCAGCCATTTCTTCAAATTGGGGAACAAATAGTAGTCCGAGGGAGCTAAGTCTGGAGAATAGGGGGCATGTGAAATGGGTTTGAATCCCATTTCCAATAATTTTATATATATATATATATATATATATATATATATATATATATATATATATATATAAGTGAAGAACACTTACCAGGCGAAGGGGCACAGGCAGTAATAGTAACAAATAAACACACACACACACACACACACTCAAAAATGCTAGCTTTCGCAGCCTAGCTGCTTCATCAGGCAGAAGGGAAGGAGAGGGAAAAGGAAATGATGAGGGATTTAAGGAAGGGGGTAAGGAGCCATTCCAATCCCGGGACAGGAAAGACTTACCTTGGGGGGAAAAATGGAAGGTAAATAAATGCACATACACCCACACATTTACACAGACACAAGTACACTTAGGCAGACATACTGTAGAACTGTAGAAAGCAAAGAAGTTAGAAGTTAGACAGAGATGCCACTTGAGGCAGAGGCTCTGTCCAGAGAACCAAGGCAAAGATGTTAAGATGGTGGGTGGGAATTCGAATTTAGCGGAGGTTGAGACCAGGTGGGCAACGGGAAGAGAGAATATGCTGAAGGGCTAGTTCCCATCTCCGGAGTTCTGAAGGATTGGTGTCAGTGGGAAGTATCCAGATAACCCGGACGGTGTAGCACTGTGCCAAGATGTGCTGGCCATGCACCAAGGCATGTTTAGCCACAGGGTGATCCTCGTTACCAACAAACACTGTCTGCCTGTGTCCATTCATGCGAATGGACAGTTTGTTGCTGGTCATTCCCACATAGAACGCTTCACAGTGCAGGCATGTCAGTTGGTAGATCACGTGGGTACTATCGCAAGTGGCTCTGCCTTTGATCGTGTACACCTTCCGGGTTACGGGACTGGAGTAAGTGGTGGTGGAAGGGTGCATAGGGCAGGTTTTACAACGGGGGCGGTTACAAGGGTAGGAGCCAGAAGGTAGGGAAGGTGGTTTGGGGATTTCATAGGGGTGAACTAGGAGGTTACGGAGGTTAGGTGGGCGGCGGAAAGACACTCTCGGTGGAGTAGGAAGGATGTCATGAAGGATGGATCTCATTTCGGGGCAGGATTTTAGGAAGTCGTATCCTTGCTGGAGAGCCACATTCAGAGTCCGCTCCAGTCCCGGAAAGTATCCGGTGACAAGAGGGGCACTTCTGGGGTTTTGTGGAAAATTCTTAAATTGGGGAGATGAGGAAGTGGCTCTGGCAATTTGCTTCTGTACCAGACCAGGAGGATAGCTGCGGGATGTGAAGGCTGTTATCAGGTTATTGGTGTATTGGTTCAGGGATTCAGGACTGGAGCAGACTCGTTTGCCACGAAGACCTAAGCTGTAGGGAAGGGAACGTTTGATGTGGAAAGGATGGCAGCTGTCATAATGCAGGTACTGTTGTTTATTGGTAGGTTTGATGTGGACGGATGTGTGTAGTTGGCCGTTGGATAGATGGAGGTCGACATCGAGGAAAGTGGCATGGGATTTGGAATAGGACCAGGTGAATTTGATGGGACCAAAGGAGTTGAGGTTGGAGAGGAAATTCTGGAGTTCTTCTTCACTGTGAGTCCAGATCATGAAGATGTCGTCAATGAATCTATACCAAACTTTGGGTTGACAGGCTTGGGTGTCCAGGAAGGCTTCCTCTAAGCGTCCCATAAATAAGTTCGCGTACGAGGGGGCCATCCTGGTCCCCATGGCTGTTCCCTTTAGTTGTTGGTATGTCCGGCCCTCAAAAGTGAAGAAGTTGTGGGTTAGGATGAAGCTGGCTAGGGTATTAAGGAAAGAGGTTTTAGGTAAGGAAGTGGGTGGTCGGCGTGAAAGGAAATATTCCATCGCAGCGAGGCCCTGGGCATGTGGGATATTAGTGTATAAGGAAGTGGCATCGATGGTTACAAGGAAGGTTTCAGGAGGTAACAGGCTGGGTAAGGATTTCAGGCGATCAAGGAAGTGGTTGGTGTCTTTGATGAAGGATGGGAGACTGCACATGATGGGTTGAAGGTGTTGGTCTATGTAGGCAGAGATTCGTTCTGTTGGGGCTTGGTAACCGGCCACAATGGGGCGGCCGGGATGATTGGGTTTGTGAATCTTGGGAAGTAGGTAGAAGGTGGGGGTGCGGGGTGTCGGTGGAGTCATGAGGTTAATGGCCCACGCCAATTGCCGGCATTTTTCTTGCAGCTCGGTTTTCAAATGGTCTAATAACGATGAATAATATGCAACTGTAACAGTTTTACCCTGTTCCAGATAGTCGATGAGAATTATCCCTTGTGAATCCCGAAAGACCATTGCCATAACCTTTCCAGCCGAAGGACTGGTCTTTGCCTGTTTTGGCGCAGATTCTCCCTTGGGAACCACCGTTTAGATTGTTCTTTGGTCTCAGGAGTATAGTAATCCATGTTTCATCCATAGTGACAAAACGGCACTTGAAGTCCTGCAGTCTTCCTGAACAGCTGCAAACCCTCCTTGCAACACTTCACACGATTCTGATTTTGGTCAAGCGTTAGCAATCGCGGCACCCATCTTGCAGGTATCTTTCTCATGTCCAAATATCTATACAAAATCTTATGCACCCATTCATTCGAGATGCCCACAGCACTAGCAATCTCATGCACATTAACTCTTCTGTCATCCATCACTATATCATGGATTTTATCGATGATTTCTGAAGTTGTAACCTCCACAGAGCATCCAGAATGTTCAGTCACTTGTGCCCATATGGCTACTCCGGAAATTTTGAAACCACTTATAAACTGTTCTAATCGAAGGTGCAGAGTCACCATAATGTTTATCAACCTTCTCTTTAGTCTCCTGAGGCATGTTGCCTTTCATAAAGTAATGTGTAATCACCACTCAAAATTATTTTTCATCCATTCTTTGACAATCACTCGACCTTCTTGATTCATTCACATGAATGCCAAACACTAAGAAATAGACCAATATGGTTGAAACTTGGCGTGCGTTTTTTCCAAAGATGCTACTAACTAAACATGATCTCGATATGCACCAGTGGTGCCATCGCTCAGACTTTGCATGGGCTTTTCAAATGCCCCTCTTATAGTTGTTCTGTGCATTCTGAGTTCTGGGTGAAGGTGTTTTTGACAAACACTACAGAGTGGTTCGTTATTCTCTTATACGAGTCTTTATAGGTGGGAGTGGCAGTTTGTTGTTGGTTTATACCAGTGCCTTTGCTCAGCCTCAGAATAATTTAGTTCTCGAGTAGTGGTCATTTAACCTTTAACTACACGGGCAGGGTCTGAGTGGACCCCATAAGATATTTTGTTTATCATTTTCATTGTTGGCGCACTACAGAGAAGTTATTGTTGGTATTCTCAGTGTGCCACGGAAGCTTGCAGTAGGTGGACGTGCACAGTATTCTCACAACAGTAAATACCTGTTATTCATTGTTGGTGTATCCGTAGACCCCATGTGTAATTTTAACACATTCAAGATGGGGCAGCTGGATGGCTGTTTTTAACAAGTTTTTCGAAAATTACAGCTTTCTAACTATTGAGTTGGCTGTCCCATTTTAAACAATGAAATTCTCTTTTATCTATTCAATAAAATTATTATTAAATATTAAAATTCACTGACATTCTTTGATTCTTAAAGATACTCACCTTTTCCTTCTGAATCAGAATCGTCTACTTCCTCTTCCAGGGCATTGAAAACATCGCTCTCATGTAAATTCACCATACTGAGAATATGCAGAGAGTGAGCAAGGGAGGTAGCATACGAAAGCAGTGTAGGACTCAACAGAGAGCAAGAAATACAAAGCCCTTTTGCAGCATACAAATAGTTAAAACTGCACTCACTATGTGGCAGCACCTATCTACTTCATTTTACGTGCTTACAAACTGAAGGCAGCTTGCAAAATTATCATTACATATTTTTAGCGTTACACGAGCCTGACTTGGGTGCCGTCCGTTTGACTAACTACGAATGAATGAGTCTGCCTCAGGCGCCATCCACAATTGGTTAAGTAGTATTTATTTACAATATTGCCGCGAGAGACCACGAACACCAACTGCCGGCGTGGTGCAGGGGATAGCGTCACGGACTGCGGAGCAGAAGGTCGCCGGTTCAATACCGCCCACCGGCAAAAATTTATTTCTTTGTAATTTACAATTCCAGAAGATTCTACATCTTTCTTATGTTCACTTGTAAATTCTACTTGTTTCTTATGTTAACTGTTCTTCTAATTTCTGGTAAATTCTGTCTGTGTATAAATAGCAGAGCACTCTGCCTGAGAGGCAGTCAGTGCTGCGTGTATGTTGAGTTCGTAATAAACGTGCTTTCAGTATAAGTGCTGTGTTTAGTTGCCTTCAAAGTCAAGCCTACTTCCATTGCAACGTGACATTGTTTGGTGGAGGCACTGGGTACACTGCGCAACAGCTGCATCACCGTGGCTCCGATTAGGCAACGTAAAAGCCGTCGCTTACACGGACTGGAACCGGAATACAAGGGATACACCGAGTATCCAAAAGTCCGTATTATCAGAAGAACGATGGAGACGAAACCAGCAATAAGTCAGCTGCACATCAGACACCCGTCAGTGTTCTCTGGAGATGCTGGACAGGACCCCAACAAATGGCTAAAAGGGTTCGACCGAGTCGCCAACTACAACAGGTGGGATCATACGATGTGCTTGGCCAACGTTTATTTCTACCTGGATGGAACAGCCCAGCAATGGTTCGAAAACAACGAAGACAAGTTGAATGACTGGGAGACGTTACACGAGGAACTTAAGAAGACATTTGGAGACCGCAAGCGACAAATCCGCTCGTCGGAAGAACAACTGAAGAACCGGGCCCAACAACATGGTGAGCCGACACAATCGTACATACAGTGTTTTGGCCCTGTGTAACGTAGTCAATCCGAACATGACTGAAGCGGACAAAATCGCGCACCTGATGAAGGGAATTGCAGAAGATATGTACCAAGCTCTTCTGATAAAAGACGTCGCTACGACAGAAGAGTTCATCAAGTGGTGCCAGCGTACTGAAGAGATGCAACAAAGGAGGGTTGGACGGAAGAAGTATGACAGACTCCCAAATGTAGTCCCTATGGCCGCTGTGGAAGACCAGCAGGACTTGGCTTCTCTCATCCGACAAATCGTGAGAGAAGAATTACAACAGTGCATGGCAGTTGGGACTATTAGACCGAGCGAGCATCAGATTATGGCTATGGATGTGAGCCCTGTACGTCACAAGGTAGCCGACGCCGCTGAGGAGGTATTTCAAACATTAGCTCCTGTCTGCCCCGTCAATCACACCTGACGTGAAGAATGGCGTCGCCCTGCTATGACTTACGCTGCAGCCGCCAAACGGCAGCCCATGAACCGACCGACGCGACCACAGCCAACTCCCCCGGTAACTATGACGCCCCGCAGAAGAACAGACATCTGGAGGACAGAAGACAACACACCACTGTGTTTCCACTGTGGACGCCCTGGACATGTCGTATGCTACTGCAGAGAGAGGAGGCGAGTATTCGATGATTATTTTGCCGCAAGACGTCAGCCGTCGGAGCAGTTCTATCCAAGGCAGTCACCTGCTGATGAGTTCAATCGACCTGTGGGAAGAAGCCCATCGCCGTACCCTAGACGAGGTCGCTCCCCGACGCACCGCAGCCGTTCACCGTCGCCGTACAGAGGTACCAGTCGCTCCCCTAGCCGCCGCGCCCAGGAAAACTAAGCGAGGCGACCATCTACGGAGGTGAGGCCGCCGCAGATGAAAATCCTCCATGGATGACAGTCGCCAAGATGTCGGGAAATCTCATCAACGTCATAATCGACGGCCAACCTGTCCGGGCACTTGTTGATTCAGGAGCCTCTTTTTCTGTATTATCGGATAATTACCGCCGCACACTAAAGAAGACAATGTTCTGTGATACGGGAGCAACTGTGCTGAAGGTCGCGAATGGAAAGTACGTCCATCCAGCAGGAACTTGCGTCGCAAGAATAACCATCAACAACAGGACGCAGCCGTTTGAATTTGTCGTGTTAACAGAATGTAGTCACAATGTCATCCTCAGATGGGACTTCCTTCAGGCATCCCAAGCTATCAATGACTGTGGAAGATCTGAGCTGCAAATTGAAGAAGTTGTTCCGCCAGATACACGTAATACAGAATTTTCTGGGAAGTTATTCGTCGTTGACAATGTGACGATACCGCCGTTGACAATGAGAAGAGTTGCAGTCACAAACACAGATGACTGGTTAAACTGTGAAGTTCTTGTTGATAGTAAAAAGTTTATCAGGCTCACAAAAGAAATATACATACCAGCAGCTATCATAAGCATTACCGGTGGTCAAGGAGAGATTTGGATCACAAATTGTCACGAGCAGTCACAACTAATCCCCAAGGGAATGTGTATCGGGACAGCTGAACCAATCCAGCTCAACGTCATCAATGAAGACCCATGCCCTGCTATTAGTACAGACAACACACTGGAGGAAACAAACGTGGAACTGCCAATAGGGCCTGGACTAACCAAGGAACAACGCCAGCGGGTGTTAGGTATACTACGCCAATTTTCAGGTGCATTCACACCTCAGCAGGGGAAAAGTCAGACGAAACGGCCCACGATAAAGCACCGTATCAATACTGGGGATCATCCGCCAATTAGCCAGTGCTCATATAGGGTGTCACCAGCTGAAAGACGGATAATTCAGGAGGAAGTGGAGAAGATGTTGCGAGATGACATTATTCAACCTTCGGAGAGTCCTTGGATGTCTCCGGTGGTCCTCGTAAAGAAGAAGGATGGCACGTGGCGATTCTGTGTCGACTATCGGCGGCTGAACAGTATCACAAAGAAAGATGTCTACCCATTGCCTCGTATTGATGACACCTTAGACTGCTTGAAAGGAGCTACATACTTCTCAACTATGGACATGCAGACAGGTTACTGGCAAATCGAGGTTAACGAAGCTGACAGGGAGAAGACGGCTTTTATTACACCTGACGGTGTCTATGAATTTAAAATAATGCCATTTGGATTATGTAATGCTCCAGCCACATTCGAACGCATGATGGACAACTTGCATCGACACCTTAAGTGGACGACGTGTCTCTGCTATTTAGATGACATTGTCGTTTTCTCGAAAACATTTGAAGAACATCTGATTCGCCTGTCAACTGTGTTGAAGTGTGTTCGGACTGCAGGTCTCCGCCTCAATCCAAAGAAATGCCTCTTCGTCGCCAAAGAGATAAAAATCCTGGGGCACCTAGTCAACGGAGATGGTGTCCGTCCTGATCCAGATAAAGTAAGGGCAGTCACAGAATTTCCAACTCCTCAGCACATTCGCGATGTGAGAAGTTTTCTCGGGCTGTGCTCATACTACCGACATTTCATAAAAGGATTTTGTAACAATGCACGTCCATTACAAGAACTTCTGCAGGGAGACGCCAAATTTTACTGGGATGAGACAAAAGAAAGAGCTTTCCGAGCACTTAAGGAGGCTCTAACTTCCGCACCAGTGCTAGCCTTGTACGACGAGAATGCAGAAACGGAACTTCACACAGACGCCAGTGGCTATGGGATTGGTGCAGTGCTTGTACAAGTTCAGGAAGGTGCTGAAAAAGTGATAGCCTATGCGTCAAGAGTACTCTCAAAGTCCGAGATAAACTACTCTACAACTGAAAAAGAATGTCTCGCGGTTATCTGGGCTATCAATAAGTTCCGGCCGTATTTATTCGGCAAACCATTCACCGTCGCGACAGACCACCATTCTTTGTGTTGGCTGACTAGCTTGAAGGATCCATCAGGTCGACTATCAAGATGGGCACTAAGACTCTAAGAGCACGATGTCAAAGTGGTATTCAAGAATGGGCGCAAACACAAGGATGCCGACTGCCTTTCGAGGAATCCATTAGTGGAACACAACAGCATTAATGAAATTTCAGCTCTCACTGAATTAGATGACGTTACAGCTGAACAGAGGGAAGATCCAACTCTATTAAAAATGATAGAGGCCTTGGAGAAAGGAGAACCGACCAATGGATAGTTCCAACTTATAAACGGAACATTGTACAAGAGCAACTACGATCCACTGGGCCCCAAATGGCTACTTGTTGTTCCAGCTCATCTCCAGCCAGCTATTCTCAAATATTTCCATGATGCTCCAATATCCGGTCATCTGGGATTCGTGAAGACCCTAGACAGAATCAGACGCAGGTATTACTGGAAAGGTCTCTACAGATCTGTCAAGCATTATGTGAGTCACTGTAAAGAGTGCCAGCGACGGAAGCATGTGCCGCAATTACCTCCAGGACATCTCGTACCGATTCTGCCGGCAGCAGCTCCATTCCACCGAGTTGGGATCGATCTTTTAGGGAGGTTCCCGAACTCGACAACCGGTAACCGTTGGATAATAGTCTGCACTGACTACCTCACACGCTACACTGTCACCAAACCTGTGCCGACTGCAGAAGCTCCAGAGATCGCAAAATTCCTTGTAGAAGACATTATTTTGAAGCATGGAGCACCACGTGTCATGATATCTGTTTGTGGAAAAGTATTCCAGTCAAAACTAGTATCGGAGGTAATGTCACGGTGCAACATTGTCCACAGAAAGATAACTGCATACCATCCTCAGACAAATGGTCTTACGGAACATTTTAACAAAACGTTAGCCGACATGCTGTCGATGATGAGCAGAAGGATTGGGATACAATTCTGCCAGTCGTGACATTTGCTTACAATACCGCAAGACAAGACACCACAGGCTTCACTCCGTTTTTCCTGCTACATGGCCGTGAAGCTGAGACGACAATGGATACACTGTTCCCGTTCCAACCGGACAACACTCAGGATGACTATGTTAAACAGCTCATCACCAGGGTCGAAGAAGCAAGACAGCTGGCTCGCATACGGACACTGGACGCCCAGGAGAAGGACCGTCAGTGGTATAACGACAAGCACCGACCTGTTGTGTACAGCCCAGGAGATCTGGTATGAATTTTTACCCCTGTACGGAAGGTTGGACTGTCAGAAAAGTTATTGAAACGATACTTAGGTCTGTATCGTGTCATACGCCGCGTGTCAGACGTCACATACGAAGTTGAGGATTATGAGCCGTCGTCGAAACGTTAAAAACGAAGAGACATTGTTCACGTCCTGCGCATGAAGCCTTACTACGATCCTGAAGAGCAGGTAGACGACAATGGCTTCTTGTTCAAGGACTTTAAGGACGGTAATGTTCGTGATGAAGGCACGACAGGAACGCCTGTCGTCGATAATCGCGGAGAAGGGAAGGATTCTCTTGAACTGTCATACAGAGGACCCATGACACGGTCAAGATCCAGGACATTGCAGCTGGCTCCACAGGGATCATAACAGCGGGTCACTGTTTCTCCAGGAGAGGGAGCAATGCCGCAAGAGACCACGAACACCAACTGCCGGCATGGCGCAGGGGATAGCGTCACGGACTGCGGAGCAGAAGGTCGCCGGTTCAATACCGCCCACCGGCAAAAATTTATTTCTTTGTAATTTAAAATTCCAGAAGATCCTACATCTTTCTTATGTTCACTTGTAAATTCTACTTGTTTCTTATGTTAAATGTTCTTCTAATTTCTGGTAAATTCTGTCTGTGTATAAATAGCAGAGCACTCTGCCTGAGAGGCAGTCAGTGCTGCCTGTATGTTGAGTTCGTAATAAACGTCCTTTCAGTATAAGTGCTGTGTTTCGTTGCCTTCGAAGTCAAGCCTACTTCCATTGCAATGTGACAATATGGTAGTACAGTGATTTATTTTTATTTCAGTATCTATATAACAATGGCTTGATTTCTCTGTGATGAGGATATTTTTTGACTGTTAGAAAAAGGAAATGACCCATAAATTGAAGACATAAAATAAAATACCCCCGAAGAAGAAGAAGAAGAAATTGATGACATTAACGATCATGAATCGATACACAGTGAACACCTTTCTGGTTCAGATGGAGATCGAGCAAAGTGAAGGCTCTTCTTCGAGATAAGGAAAATAACCTCAAACTCCAAGAAAAATATAATAATTATAATTCCAAAGAAAGCAAACGCAGTCGAGTGTGAAAATTACAGAAATATCAGTTCAATAACTCATGGTTCCAAAATATTAACATGAATTATTTACACATAGATGGAAAAACTGACAGAATCTGAACTCAAGTGAAGAGGAGGAAGAAAAAAGCCCAAAGAACTATTTTTATTTAGGAACAGATATAAATCGAATAAATCTGCCCCACTTTCATCTTGTGTAAGACAGCACAATACTGTATGAGAATGTGCAGGATTGAAAGGACCTGCTGCCTGTAAAAGTGAAATGTCGCCATTATAGAGCAGGGATCTATTATTTACCAATGATGTGATTGACACTATAATGCACTAAGCCAACAGAAAACTTGAGGACATATATTCAACTCCATCATTACATACTTATAATGCTAAGAACATTGATTGCTGCAATTTACGTGCTTACCTCAAATTATTTCTGTTTACTTCAATATTCAAGTCAAATCGCGAAGATGTTAGAGCGCTATGGGCAACTGATTCCACTGATAGAGATATTTTTTGAAGTGTAATGGAAATAAACATATTTTTATTCATTAATTTCACTGTAACTTTTGATGATACAGTAGAGCACCGAAAACTCTGTCTAATGGGGACTGAAGGTTGGGCGCATTTGTGAAAATACCGGATAAATAACATTGATGGATGTTAGGCAACAATTTCATATTTTAAAATCATTTTATTCTGTTTGAGTGGTTTAAACTGAAGTGAGAATAAAGCTATCTTTTGAGTGAACAATGTTTTAGCAACACAAATAAATAAAAAATAACCAATTCAAAAGAAGTTAAACCAAGAGTAAATACGCATCTGTGAACAAAACAATTATTCAAATTCAGCAAACTGCTTATTCTCCAATATCTCACTTTTTCTTAAATAAATAAATAAAATAAATCTATTAAAGCTGCTCATCTATGCAGCTGGCACTTCATTCCATCACACAACAGTTTATTTATTGCAATGATTACCCCATGGATTTTGCCAGGTAGGAGAATGGCACTGAGACCAAAGAGCATGGTAGAGGCAATCTAAATAACAACTAATTCATACTCTTATCCAGACAACTATAAATATTCTTAGGTGATTTAAATGAATTTACAGATAGCTTGTACAAAACAAGCTAATACTCAACCAATTAGGAATAAGTACACACCCTCCTGCTTGAACAAACTCCTTTGCATTGTCCACTTGGTGCACCATATATTCAAGATCGGTCAAAATGGTTAATTTTTCATCTTCGCTCTCATCCTCTTTTAATTTACTTTCTCTGAACTTTAAAATCAGTTCATTTAATAATTCCAGATCTGTTTTTATATTCAAATTTAATTCTTGAAATTTTTTTTTCAATTCATCATATGATCTAAATCTCTTCCGGACTCGTTCCAAATCCTGCAAATAAATGTACATCAACTACTTTGATTGTGCGAGAGAAATAATTGTTATCACATTAATATCTACTTCATAAAATTCATTTCCACTCCTAAAATGAGAAATGTGATTCTTAAAAATACTGCACAGGTTCATCAAACAAAAGCTGTGGAATCTAGGCTCCTGTTGGATGTGGCTGATAAAAATGACACACACACACATCAATTTTTTGTCAATTACTAAAGGAAGAAAACAGACTGCAATTATACATATCCATTAATATTGCACTGACAAAAGCAAGTGAATAAGCAATGTGAACAATTTGACACATTACACCTCATCTTAGAGCAGGAAACACCAAGTTTGATAGAAGGTTATGAAATTGTGAGATACTAATCGGGTGATGATATGAACACACACTGCACTGTCCAAATAACGACCTGACCAGCTAGAATATAGTTACATACTCTACCAGGTGAACAAAGCTCTAACTATGGAAGGAAGGAAGCTTAGGGTTTAATGTACCATCGACTGCATGATCATTAAGAGACAGCTCTTACGCTCAGATTTTTGGGTAAGGATGTGGCAGGAAATCGGCTGTGCCCTTTGAAAGGAACCATCACAGCATTTGCCTGGAATGATTTAGGAAAATCAAGGAAAACCTAAATGTGGATGGCCAGAGGTGGATTTTAACCACCGTCTTCCTGAATGCGGAATCCATTGTCTTACCACTGCACCACCTCACTCACTGGTTCTAATTATGAAGTATTGCCAGTACTGGGATAGCAATTGGTACATTAGAAACTTGCACTACTCACTTGGGACAGGTTTGTAGATGATACTGGATTTTTAATCAAGTCCGATACTGAACAACATTGATGTTTGAATAACTCCATATCAACAAGAAACTCCCACGGGAACAAACATGTAGAGAAAAAGCAAGTATACACACAGCAAAATGGGATAATAAAAATTAGATCTATGCAAATGCCTGTGATTTAACACTGTCACAAAAAGAATAAAGAAATGACCTAATGTTTATTACAATTTTTGCACCTGAAGAAAGTAAAATAGAAGAAGCCACAGAGATGAAACTTCCTGGGAGATTAAAATTGTATGCCAGAACTGGGATTCGAACCTGGGACTTAGCCTTTCGCAGCAAAGTGCTCTTACCATCTGAGCTATCCCGACATGCTCCACTGTCTGTCCTCACAACTTTTCTTCTGACAGTACCTCACCTCCTACTTTCCAATCTTCACAGAGGTTCTCCTGCGAATCTTGCAGGACTAGTAGCCCTGGAAGAAAGGAGGTGGCGAGGTACTGGCAGAAGTAAAGTTGTGAGGACAGGCCATGGGTCATGCCAGGATAGTTCAAACAGTACAGAGCTTGTCCACAAAAGGCAAAGGTCTCAGGTTTGAATCCCGGTTCCGGCACACACTTTTACTCTGCCAGTAAGTTTCATATCAGCACACACTCCTCTGCAGAGTGAAAGTATCATTATAGAAGAAGTCAGAGTTTTCTATAAAACATTGTAGAAAATGCCACATAAATATAATAATGAATGGCAGGTAATTTAATTTTAAGACATCAGTGTACTAGTTGAAAATATATCCATAGAAAATATAGGAAACAACAGAAAAACATAGCATTAATGAAAACAGATAGTTATTAAAAAAGATTCAATTTTCTACATATTGAAAATAATTAGTTATCAATTAATGAATATGTGCTGCAAAGCTTTCAAGATGCCTTATGGAACTATATTACTAGAAGAAAAATAGATGGGGAAGCAAGAGATATGTGATGGTATGTGTAATTCACAATAACATTTAAATTTATGGAACGAAAAGTATAGAAGGGGCTTTTTACAAATGTCTGTCTAGGTGTGTTTGCGTTTCGATATGTGTGAGTGTGTGTGTGTATTTGTTTACCTTCCTTTTTTTCCCCTAAGGTAAGTCCTTCCACTCCTGGGATTGGAATGACTCCTTTTCCACTTCCTTAAAACCCATATCCTTCCCTTTCTCCTCCCCTTTTTTCCTCTTTTTCCTGAAGAAGCTGCCTGTGGTGGCGAAAGCTTGTATGTGTGTTTGAGTGTGATTTTTATTTTTATTTGTGTCTATTGATGAGCCGGTCCTTTTGGGTAAGTCATCCGTTTTCTATTTTTTATATTTGTTTATCACAATAACATTTCCTACATTAAGAATTTATTCCAACTTTCCATTAATCCATCTCCATCTACACCCTTTGTTTACTTACTCGCCCTCATTTTTTTTCATTTTCTCATGCATGTCTCTCTGTCCATTTCCAATTCTCCCTTTCTTTTCATATCTTCCTTTCACCTGCCCATCACCTCTTCTGCCCTTTCATTCAATCTCATCTCCACTCCCTCTCTCATTTCTTCACTTAATGCAAACATTTAAAACTATTTAGAGACATGGTTTAATTAAAAACAAAGATTAAATTTAACAACATATAGTATGTAATGAATAAATCTAAAATAAGTCCTTAAAATTGGTAAAATAATCAAGGTTAAGAAATAGGTCTATTGCAAGCTACCCTCTATTATGCACCATTCGCTGTCTTAAAAACCATCTACATGAAAAAATTCATATATGTACAAGATACTATGGTGATATGTCAAATATGTCATTCCTGTTGTCAGTTGTGATTGAGAGGGCCATTTACATTAATTTTCCAGCTTTCGCTTGTAATTATCCTGAATTCTGTTTTCCCCAAAAACTTTTCTAGGACCAAAACGAATAAAAAAAAAAAAAAAAAAAAAAAAAAAAGAATTACGTATATCCTTCATTTGCATTGTGAATTATGGCCTTGAGGTCATACAAAAGTCCCATAGCAGAAAGTGCTATCTGTTTTTCTCAAATTTTCCAGAAAATGTTTGCAATTTTTCTTATTAACAAGCCTGGTACTGAGAATTATAAGAAACATAAATGAATAAAAAAATGTAATAATAAATAAACCTGCCAAATCAAACTATATAATGATTTTTCATGCATGCACCAAGTGATTATTAATTACAGAAATTAGCCTAGATTTGCAACCAATAGTATATTTGGGTTTTTTTTCTTCAATATTAATGGTTTGTTATCTCAATAGTAACATTATCTATTTACTGTTAGTAAGATGTTAAAAAAGACTGACTGATAAAGCAGTTACATACCAAAAACACGTAGTAATCAATTTTATTAGTACTTGCAACAACTTTCACCGAATATACAGGCATGTTTTGGCAATGTGTCTCATAACTCAGTGGTAAAAATACAATTAAAATGAGAAACCACAAATCTGCAGCTCATCTGGCATGACATCTAAACTACACTATTCTGACAACGACTGTGTTAAGTATTGCGACACCCGGATGGTTTTCATAGCTCTGTGACAACAATACAGCTATTCTACAGCCACAGAGTCACACAGTTGTTACAGTGTTGAGTTTCTTGTTAACAAGTTTAGTCTGGTACTGACCGTAAGTGCAGTTTGTTGCACTCTATGTTCTCATTTGTTTAAGGGAAATCATGTAGAACTAATATGGTAAAATAATCCATTATGGATTCTAAATAAAAATCGCCCATATGGACATACTTCGAAGACAATGAAAATAATCCAAAAAGAGTTTGTGTAAATTGTATGAAATAAAAATTTCATGTGGTGATTTTGGAAAAAAGGCTACTTACATCAGAAATGATAAATCATTTGAAAAACCAGACACAGCAATGAACATCAAAAGTTACAGCCTAAGCTTCCTGAAGGGCAAGAAGGTGTAAGCAAACATTTGCTTTCAAAAAAGCAATTGAGCCCTGTACAGTGTGCTGAATTACATAAATCATGTGATATTAATGATCCTAGAGCTAAAAAATACCATCTCTTAATTACTGAAATGATAGCGCTGATAATGAGGCAGTAAATGTAGTAGAAAGGCCTGTTTTAGAAGACTGAGTAATAGTGCTTTTCCATGATATAAAATACAAGCTATCCTTATAGCCAGACAAAATAATTTCCGAGATATATCATAAGATGGTTGAGACAATTAAAACATTGAAAGTAATATTTCCATGACGTGGATGTGCTTGCATTTTATTGATTGTGAATTCAATTTCAAACATGTGTTATTGAGCATCAAGTATTTTTAGGGACAACACATGGAACAAAACATAGTGATTATGTTTACAAGAAATTACAAGTTCATGGGACATTCAAATGGCAAAAATTCATGTTGTTTTCATGATAATATACAGAATATAGTAGAAGCTGTTAATGATGCAGAGTTTGCCTCTGTGCATTGCTTCATTCACACTCTTCAATTAATTGTTAACAATTGTCTGAAGGCTCAGTCAAATGTGATTCAAATGATAGCAGCAAGAAGAAGAATCATAACTCATTTTAATCATTCTGGCACTGAAAAGGAAAAACTGCATTCTACACAAAATTTGGATCTCACTCAGCATGGATTGGTGCTCAGTACACGATGGAATTTCACCTATTGTATGCTTGCAAAGTTAATGGAATAAAAACGGGCCATTTCACTCTATCTCACGGACTGCAACCTGGTGGCTGCAAAATGGGATCATTTAGAGCAAGTTTTGTAATTATTACAACAATTTGAGGAGCTAACAAGAATTAAAATTTATGGATACACTTGCATTTCTGAAATTATTCCATGTGTTCTTACATTAATGCAATATAGTGAGAAAACAAGCACATCATAGCTCAAGCCTTAAATAAGGCCTGTCATATAACAAGGGTTGCAAGATCAATTTGAAGACCTTACAAAAAGTAAAAATTATTTGGTAGATTTAAATCCTCGCTTTAAAATGAATGTTTTCACCAGTAAACTACAAAGAGAAGAAGGAAGAAAATATATTTTCAAATGTTCAAATGTTTGTTAAGCTTAAGGGACTTAACTACGGGGTCATCAGTCCCTAAGCTTACAAACTACTTATGAACTACCTACAACTAAGGATGGCACAAATATCCATGCCCGAGGGGGGATTCGAACCCCCGACCGTAGTGGCGAAAATATATTTTGATCGAGAGCCTAAACAGCAGTGGCAATAGAGGGAATATTTCCGCTACTCAGGCCAAGAGGATGATAACCAAATAAAAGTCTAAACCAGACTGTTTATTCATCTCTTATGGATTGCAACTGAAAGAGAACTTTATTGAAGTATTAAGAACATGTCACGTTAAGACAATCCATACACAGGTGGCAAGCAGAAACAGATTAATTTACGTGTTTGGCGAATCTTGCTGCAAAATATTTGTCAGTGCAGGAAATAGTGTTTACTCAGAGTGTCTTTTCTCTGAGCTGGAAATGTCTACAAGAAGAAAAGGAGCAAACTACTGCCTAAAAATGAAGAAAAATTAGTGTTTTTGAACCACAGTCTTCCAATTCGAAATTTTAATTATGACCATTTTAATGCATGTGATTAATTATTGTTTCATTTGATACCTAGATTTATTAAAATTATTATTCAGAAGTTGATTATGTACCTGTGATTGATGAATATTTACAAGAAAAATACATTAATATTATAAAATAAATCAAAATTTTCAATTTATTATCAGACTAAAAAATAAATAAATAAATCTTATATATGTATTCGGTTGAATAGTACCGAGATATTTCGTATTAGGCCGAATAGAATAAAACATGCTGAATAGGCCAAATATCAAATAGTGGCCGAATAGTCCAAATACTGAATAATATTAATCTCCCATTGTGCACTATGGTGGTAGAGGGTTGATAATGATAAGAGGGTGGAAGATATGGGAGTTGAAAGTTACTGACTTATACAAAATTCTACATGTGGGTGTCAATACTTCGCTCTTCAGCAAATACTACACGACTGTGATGAACGATCTCTCTGTGTTGTTGTAGTACAAAGTCTCTTGTTGTACACCATAGAAATTCAACAACTAATCTAGTGAAATAAGGGAATATCTTTTAAGGGTGCTACTAAGACTATTTTGATGGTGGGTCTTCCATGTCAAATCACCAAGGGGTGGAAGCTCGACCATCTTCAATCTTTTTTCAAATTTTACCAGAATGTAAGGTCTTAAAGGATGTTATACAAAATTTTAGGCCGATATCTAAAGTGGTCGAGGCTCCAGAGTCATTTTTGTGAAAGGGTGACATGCGTCCTGCGTGTGCCTGAGGAACTTTTGGCCAAGTTTGCACTTCCATTTCTCAGCCACTCAGGTACTTCACATTTACAAATCTGGGTTTCTAGATCAATTTTGTGGAGAAAATTGAAAAATAACATTATCATGGGTAAAGATTAAGTTCTTTTTTAATTTTTTCCCCCTTTCAAAGTTCAAAGTGAGAGGAAAATATCACGAACCAAAATTTAACGCTGACTCTGGCAGTCCCTTTAAATGACTAATCCATTGTACATTTTGTTATTCCGCCTTTGTGTACAGGTTCTTCCTAGTAAGCCAGTGTAACAATGGTAAAACTGCATCTTCTATAGTTTTTGAGATAACGATCCAGAAAGTTGCTTCCAAAGAATGAGAATGCAAAATTTGCCCAAGTTTGGAGGCAAATACCTTCAAATATGTCACCTCTGACTTTAATTTAAATTACACCATTAGAAAGAGCAGTTTTTTCTCTGCTAGAATATTGATTGTTTATCCTGGGTGCTTTATGAGTTTAATGGTTACAGAACTTGAAATATGATGTAACTTATCATACGCAATTTATGCATTAACACACGAAAACAAGGAAGCAACATCCATAGTTAACCTCCACTACTAATTAATGTATAAAATCCAATCTATGAAAGAAATGTAACAATAAATCAGTGTTTATGTATATATATCAAGCTATCAGTAAGAACGTCAGTTAAAAATAGTAGAAGAATGCATTGTTATGTATGTTAACATAATAAGATTCAATTTCTTACCTAAAGATCAGGAAGGTTACACAAACAATTCACTGAAGTGCTTAAAACGGCTCAGCATGGTAGAACCACCTTGGCACAAACGTAGCAGTAACGACAACACAAGGGCATAAGGGTGGCGAGTATTTGTGTCCCGAAAATGCAGCGACCTGGAGTCAAATGCAGATCAAGCAAAACGGGCTGTGTCATGTGGGGCGCATCCACCAAGGAAGAAAGCTGCAAACTGTTCAGACCAGGCAACAAAAAAAGTTTTACCTGGGTGTCAGCGGGTGTAGCCGGGGCCTAAGAGAGTAATAAACTATTTCACTCAGTGGTCAGACGCAGGAAGCAGCCACACGATAACTGCACATTCACATTGTGCTCAACAGTCGAGTAAAGCAAAAGCTGCACTTCCTAAAGTGCGTTTTAAATTAAAATCAGAAGTGACCTATACAAATATATTGGTCTGCAAATTTGGTCAAATTTAGTGTTCTGGTTTTTCTGATTTTGAAAAAAAAATTCAGATAATATTTACCCATGATAATGTTATTTTTCAATTCTCTGCACAAAATTTATCAAGAAACCCAAATTTGCAAATGTGAAGTACCTTAGCTGCTGAGGAATGAAAGCGCAAAGTTGGCCAAAAGTTCCTCAGGCACATGCGCGATGCATGACACCCTTCCACAAAAGTGACCCTTGGCCTAAAATTTTGTATAACATCCTTTAAGACCTTGAACAACATTCTGGTACAATTTGAAAAATATTGAAGCTTCGACAATTTGAAAAATTTGGTGATTTGACGTGGAATGACCCTGATAGAAAACCAAAAATTTGGGTTTGGAACCATGGTTAAAATTTTAAAAAATTGTTTCGGGATGTTTTGAATTCTGCCATCAACGGTGCAATAAGGGGTGGCAAGTAATATCAAAATACTTGATTAGGAAAGCATTTTTAAAGGTAAATCTGTGAAAATTTATATTTAGAAGTAGAAACAACCAATGCAGACCAGTCTACGCATGCGAAGCAGCGGAAATTAAGCTAGTAGCCAAATATTCGTTATAGTCTAAGACAAATTACTTAGTACTGAATGGCAAGTAATGTGAGAATATAAAATGTCGAATGAAACTACTGCTAATAAGGTAGTTGGGACAATAATCAGTAACATGGTTCAAAAATTGACAAGAAATTATGGAAGACATTATTAACCCAAAATTTATCTTACTACATATCTTGGGAATCCATCTGGAGAAAATAATCAGTCTTATGAACAAAACAGAAATGAATCAAAGAAAATAAACAGCAAAGCCCCTAAAGCAACTTGCAAAACAATCAAAATGAGCAATAATTAATCTTTTTCTTGTGCCTTTATCCCAGGGTTATCAGCTGTTTAGCATTGTTAATGTAAGGGCTTGGCAGATGGTATTCCTGCCACTCTCCCCCTCCTCCTTGGATGGAATGTGCTTGGATGTAACATTATCCATGTGAAAATGTGCTCGCATTTTCCAAATGTTAGTGATCTGTGTAAGTGAGGAAGGTCCTGGATACTAGTCTGGTATTCAATTAGTCAGATTTAGGAAACTACCTAAAAACCACTGGCTGAACACCAGCACTTGTCTTTAATACACCAGAATGATTTGATCTCTTGACCACTGCACCTGCCAAAACCTGGTAACAGTGCACTAACATGTGCAGCTATCTAGGTGGTCAATTCAGAATGAGAAATGATATTCATAAAAGAAGGGGAACATACATTTTATTACATAACTGTGTGGTATAAAGATTCATATACAATAACTCATCTTCCGCCCTCATGAATCACAGACATTGCCAAGGTGGGGTGGCTTGCATGCCTCAATGATACAAATAGTCATACCATAGGTGCAACCACAGTGGAGGGGTATCTGTGGAGAGGCTAAACAAATGTGTGGGTTCAGTAGTTACAGGGGCAACCGTCTGTATGATTGACTGAGCTGGCCTTGTAACATCAGCTAACGTGGCTTTGTCATGCAATTACTGCAAACGGCTGAAAGCAAGGGAAACTACAGTCATTAATTTTCCCGTGGTCAGGCAACTCTACTGTATAATTATATGATGATGGCATCCTATTATGTGAAATATTCCGAAGGTAAAATAGTCCCCCATTCGGATCTCTGGGCGGGGACTACTCAGGAGGATGTCATCATCAAGAAAAACAAAACAAGCATTCTACGGATTGGAGTGTGGAATGTTCTATCCCTTACTCGAGTAGGAAAGTTAGAATATTTTAAAAGAGAAATAGATAAGTTAAAGTTAGATACGGTGGGGAATAGTGTAGTTCGGTGGCAGTATGAACAGGAGTTTTGATCAGGAGAGCACAGCATTATAAATACTAAATCAGTTGGTGATAATGCAGGAGTAGATCTGATAATGAATAAGAAAATAGGAATGCGGGTAAGTTACTAGGAGCAGCATAGTGAACACATTATGGTAGCAAAGACAGACACGAAGCCAACACCGACTACAGTAGTACAAGTTTATATGCCTACTAGCTCTGCCTTTGATGAGGAGTTCGAAGAAATGTATGAGAACATATAAGAAATTATTCAGATCATTAAAGGAGAAGAAAACTTAATTGTGATGCGGGACTGGAACTTGGTAGTAGAAAAGGGAAGAGAAGGAAATGTAGTAGGTGAATATGGACTGGGGAAAAGAAATGAAAGAGGAGATCGCCTGGTAAAATTTTGTGCAGAGCACAATTTAATAATCACAAACACTTGGTTTAAACATCATGAAAGGAGGTCATATATGTGGAAAAGACCAGAAAATACTGGGAGGTACCAGATTGACTTTATATTGGTAAGGCAAATGTTTATGCAAGACATGTCCAGGGGCAGATATAGACTCTGACCATAACTTATCAGTTATGAACTGTAGATTAAAACTGAACAGATTGCTCAAGGGTAAAAAATTAAGGAGATGGAACCTGGTGTAGCGGTACGGAATATTTCCATAACGTTATGTTACAGTCGATTTTTCGCTGCTAACTCGATCGAAGTTTATCGCCTGATTTGTTTACGGATTTGAAACTTTATCGAAAGATTTATTATAAAATTGTATTCTTATAGTGTATTAATTATTTTTGTAAATATGTTGCATGTAAACTTTTGCTGTGAAATGTGCTGGAGTCATGGCATGATGTGGATCTAACCAAAATGGCTGCCATAGATGCAAATACACGTTCTGAAGCAGGCTTCTGGGGCTAGGAGTAATCCAGCGGTCACGGAGATTGAAGAAAAAAAATCGGAAAATTATATTGATTGTTAATTATGAGTAGTTGAAGTCTGTCCGAGGCTACGTAGTGTATCTGTTGGGGAATACTTCAATCCATTTGGCTAAAACAGAGAATGTCATCCAAGTTACACATTGTCTGGTTGTGGAAGTAATCCAGCATTTGGGGCTGGGTTTCAGCTTACTGCGTCGCAGTGCGTCCATACTGAGTCGACACTCACCTAGAGAGAATTCGGTAATGTGTTGGAGAGATGCTATTTTATTTTAAAAAATGCTGATTGTCCTATTGAGGTCTGATCGAGAGTCGAGAGAAGTTAAACTATCCATGTTGTTGTAATATTGTGGAAAAGAGGTAAAAGAAATTATTCAAGGGTTCCTGTGTGCTTCATATCTTAATTTGCTGTTGATGTATAGAGTTTTTGTGAGAGTTGAAGTTGTTATTGGTATGCTTGTGGTTCATATAAAGTGAGGTATTGGTGGAAAGGATCCACAATAGCATCGGTTACTGATAAAGTTTCAGGCTGAGATATATTTATAAAGGTACCTAAACATTACTGTTTATTCAAGTGGTGCTGGTGTATGTCCACAGGACCCTTGGATTTTGGTAAACTCCGATAGGGACAGAGACATTGAAAGTTTGGACAAAAATGATTAGGTAACTCAATTGTGACGTGTGTACGACAGATTAATTTTATTGGACTGATGGTTTGTAGTTGATTCTTAAAATAAGACCTTCTTTGAAAGATAGTTCCATTTAACTGTATTCAGGGACATAGGGAGCTGCGTAGGTGAAGGACGACTTTAACTGCTCATAATCAGGGCTATTAAATAATAAAGACTGTACTTGAGCAATTACAACAAATGCTTCCCCTTTTCTTTCTTCTCAATATTGATGTTAAACCTGCGTGATATAAAAATGATTATGTTGTATTGAAGTAGCCATGCCGTTGGTAGAGCTACCATAATTCGTAAGAAATTCTTTTTCTATCATAATTCTTTCTTTTACTGTTCTTTACAAAACCTCATTAGTTGATGCACACTCAAGTTTAAAAAAAATAAAGAAGAAAGAATAAATGTTGTATACAAAACAGTCATAAATTATCCTGATGGGAATATATTTATATATCATAAATTATAAAATAGTTCATTGGTTTAGAACTGCGTGTACTTACTTCGTAGAAACTAATATCGGTCGTTCGGGCTTTCTCCAATAAATAAAAGTTCTAGCGATCGATATTTATATTTATTTAAAATTATTCTACTTGCTGAAGTATTTATCTACAGGTGGATCTTTTCTAGCATGAACTTGACATATTGGCCACTTGTATTTTATCTGAAAGGAATTTCAATGCAAATGCTGCCAGTAGTTACGACAAAGTTTTCAAACACCAAAGATCCTATATTGCCGTAGTTGGAACAGCTACCGGTGTGAAAGTAACATTCATACTTTTCACAAGAGAACACAACTCGCTGTTTATCTTTGTTTAGTAAGCACGTCAGATGCATGTAACAACAGCAACAAAAAAAGAACCTGTCTGCAGTGACTGGAATTATGGTACAGTAGAATTAGTCTACGGGGCTTGGTATTTTCTGATTAAAAAACTTATTCGCAGTCAAATGTGTACAGGAAGTATAAATTGATAGGAGAGTATAGGGCAGTTACACTGGACAAACTGAAGGAACCAGAGGTGGTTGAGAGCTTCAGAAGGATCGTTAGGCAAGGATTGGCTGAAACAGAGGAGAACAAGAAAAATGGGCAGCTCTGAGAGATAGAGTAGTGAAGACCACAGAGAATCATATAGGCAGAAGGACAAGGTTTAATAGAAATCCTTTGATAACACAGGAGATACTGTACTTAACTGATGAAAGGAGAAAATATAAAAATGCATCAAGTGAAGCAGGCAAAAGGAAGTACAGACATCTGAAAAATGAGGTTGACAGGAAGTGCAGACTGGTTCAGCAGGAGTGGCTTGAGGAGAAATGCAATACTGTAGAACAATGTATACGTAGGGGAAAGCTAGATACTGCCTACAAGAAAATAAAAGAGACATTTGAAGAAAATAAAAGCAGTGTTATGAATATCAAGAACTCATATGGGAAACCAGTACTAAGCAAAGAAGGGAAAGCTGAAAGATGGAAGGAATATATAGAGGGACTGTACAAAGGAAGTAAACTTGAAGGCAGTATTCTAGAAATGTAGAGGAAGATGAGACAGGATATACTATACTGCGAGAAGAATTTGACAGAGCACTAAAAGATTTGAGTAGAAACAAGGCCCCTGGAGTAGATGATGTTCCATCTGAACTGCTATCATTGTTAGGAGAGCCAGTCATGAATAAACTGTTCCATCTCATATGCAAATTGTATGAGACAGGGGAAATATCCTCAGACGTCCAGAAGAATATAGTGAATTCAATGCCTAAGAAAGCAAGTGCAGGAAAATGTGAAAATTACAGAACTATCACTTTAGTAAGTCATTGTTGCAAAATAATAACACAAATTACTTACAGACGATTGGAAAAAATGATGGAATCTGATCTTGGGGAAGATCAATTTTGATTTAGGTGAAATATAGGAACACACATGGCAATACTCACATTAAGACTTATTTTAGACGATAGGTTAAGGAAAGGGAAACCTATGTTTCTAGCATCTATGGATCTGGAGAAAGCTTTTGACAAAGTTAACTGGAATACAAAATTGGAAAGTCCAGGTTGGAATAAATAATATAGTGAGGACAGTTTACTACTCACCGCAAAGACGTGGCGACGAGCTGCGACAGGCACATACAAAAGACACACACATACAACACATTCAGCTATCGGCCATGGCCTTCTTCAGAAATAGAGCACTCACGCAATCACACAGGCACACAACACAGTCATACAACCATCACCTCCGACTGCCACACTTCGAATCACGCTCTGCAGCGAATCGGGGACGGGAGGGGAGGGGAGGGGGAGGGGATAGAAAGGTTACGTCACGGTGGTGGGGATGGGTTAGATGGGAATAACGAGATGCAGCTTAGGAATGGAGTGGGGAGGCGGGTGAGGGGAGAAAATAAAATAAAATAAAATAAAATAAAGTAAAATAATTTAAAATAATTCATGTACACTGCAAGTGCACAAGACCACACACACACACACACACACACACACACACACACACACACACACATACATATACACACACACGATCACACATTCACACACCACTCAAACCAAACCTCGCCTGATTTGAGTGGTGTGTGAATGTGTGATCGTGTGTGTGTATATGTATGTGTGTGTGTGTGTGTGTGTGTATGTGTGTGTGTGTGTGTGTGTGTGTGTGTGTGTGGTCTTGTGCACTTGCAGTGTACATGAATTATTTTAAATTATTTTACTTTATTTTATTTTATTTTATTTTATTTTCTCCCCTCACCCGCCTCCCCACTCCATTCCTAAGCTGCATCTCGTTATTCCCATCTAACCCATCCCCACCACCGTGACGTAACCTTTCTATCCCCTCCCCCTCCCCTCCCCTCCCGTCCCCGATTCGCTGCAGAGCGTGATTCGAAGTGTGGCAGTCGGAGGTGATGGTTGTATGACTGTGTTGTGTGCCTGTGTGATTGCGTGAGTGCTCTATTTCTGAAGAAGGCCATGGCCGATAGCTGAATGTGTTGTATGTGTGTGTCTTTTGTATGTGCCTGTCGCAGCTCGTCGCCACGTCTTTGCGGTGAGTAGTAAACTGTCCTCACTATATTATTTAACTGGAATACACTTTCTCAGATTCTGAAGGTAGCAGGGGTAAAATATAGGGAGCGAAGATCTTTATTAAACTTGTATAAAAACTAGACAGCAATTATTAGAGTCAAAGGGCATGAAAGGGTCATAGTGGTTGGGAAGGGAGTAAGACAGGGTTGTAAGCTTTCCCCATCTGTACATTGAGCAAGCTGTGTAGGAATACAATGAGAAATTTGTAGAGGGAATTAAAGTCCAGAAGACATACTAATTCTGTCAGAGACAGCAAAGGACCTGGAAGAGCAATTAAACAGAATGGACAATGTCTTGAAAGGAAAGTATAAGATGAACATTAACAAGAGTAAAACGAGGATAATGAAATGTAGTGTCAGAAAATCAGGCGAAGCTGAAGGAATTAAATTAGGTAATGTGACAATAAAAGTAGTAGATGTGTTTTGTTATTTGGATAGCAAGATAACATCTGATGGCCGAAGTAAAGAAGATACAAAATGCAGAATGGCTATGGGAAGAAAAGTGTTTCTGAAGAAGCGAAATTTGTTGTCATCCAATATTAGTTTAAATGTTAGGAAGTCCTTTCTGAGAGCATTTGTCTGGAGGGCAGCATTGTATGGGAGTGAAATGTGGATGATAAGAAGTTTAGACGAAAAGATTATAGAAGCTTTTGAAAAGTGGTGCTACAGATGAATGCTGATGATTAGATCATGTAACTAATGAGGAGGTGCTCAACAGAATTGGGGAGTTTCTGGCATATCCTAAGAGAAGGTTTAGGTTGGTGGGACACATTTTGAGACATCATGGAATCGTCAACTTAGCACTAGAAGGAAGTGTGTGGGGTAAAAATCAAGAGAGGGAGACCGAGGGATGAATACAGTAAGCAGATTCAAAAGCATATACGTTTCCATATGTATTCTCAGATGAAGAGGCTTGCACAGGACTGGAAGAGCTGCATCAAACCAGTCTGTGTTTTATCATTTATAACACAATAAAGTGATAACCCACTTAAATTTATTGGTACAGTACCATTTTAAACACAATACAAAGGTCACTAAAGTGCAAGTCAGGCGAAGTCATCATAACAGAGCTATTCAAGTCCGTATGAAGTCCAAGATTCCAGAGCAGGCAATTCCAGTATACCAGAGACGTCGGTGGAATTTATGGCATGCACTTTCAATCTTCAACAGAGTGATGACTTCACAGGTGAAGGCAGGATTACACCGACTACTATGTCCTGCGCAGCAGCCTGCATACAGTCGTGGTAGTTTGTTTACTTGACATGAGGTGGCGCAAAGAATGCCTAAATGAGATTCACTTCCATCTCGCGACACTTGCCCTCTAGTGGTCTAATTGAACTGCCTCGGGCGGCCGGCCGAGAAGCCTACACTCCTTGCGTGACTATTTCCTGGTGTGGCTTGCGCTGCAGGCTGCCGGCTGCACGTGCTAACAGCCACTGAGCTGTCAGCTGTTGGCGGCATAGTGGCAGATACAGCACCCCTTCCCCCTCGGGAAGACGTGAAACAGTGGCTAGAGATGCAGGAAACGTCCATGGGTTCTTCATCAGCAGAGTCATGAGGGAGTGTTATGCAATAAGGGCGGAAATGACCGTGACGGTGGCATAGACAATGTGGCTGGCTAGTCTGCGGAGCACGAGGAGGAGACAGTGGAGGAAGAGGCATCTCCTCATCAGATAACCATGTCCAGGAAGGGTGCCGTGCTGGAGAGGCAGCATCGGTGGCAGAAGAAGGTGAACCTGGTGAGGGTTGTCTGGTATCGGGCGAGTGCTGGACATCGGACACAGCCGGAACACCAGCTGGTGTCGGAGACAGTGACTACTCTTCAGCAGGTGGAGGTAGTAGAGTGAGTGAGAGGCGCACTGGAGGAACCAGCATATTGGAAGTATTTGGCAGAGGAGCCCAGGCACAGAGGCCAAGTGCCAGAAGAACACAAGGAACCGTCCGGAGGGCAGTCAAGGTCAGTGGGGAGGACCTGGACGGACTTGGAACATCTTGCAGCCCTACTTTCATAGCACCTCACCTGTGAACCACTTTGCTTAGCGGCCAAACCCCTGAGCCCAAACAGTCGATCCGGGACAGATGTGATGCACAGGTGGTGGCGGTGCTCCTCAAGGAACGGGGAAGAGAATATTTAACATTGTACATGGCTGCTGTCCATGCAAGAGCTCGGCCGGGCTCTTGTCACCCAATGGTGTGGTCCTGTATGAACTGAGAAATAAGGTGAGGGCATTAGCGGAGGAATGATCCTTGAGGTACTTTTGCATTTGGTTCTTGAAAGTTTTCACCATGTGTTCTGCCTTGTCATTTGACTGTGGATGAAAGGGACGTTTAGGAACATTTCGAATACCATGGTGGAGGCAGAATGAAATTCAGGGCTATGGAACTGGGGGCCATTGTCAGTCACCATAATTTCAGGAAGGCATTCAATCACAAACATGCATTCTAAAGCAGACACAGTGACTGATGTAGTTGTGGAGTAGCAACGGATGTCATAGGGAAACCGGGAATAGGCATCGACCACAATGAGGTACATGTCACCATGCAAGGGTCCTGCAAAATCCAGCTGTAGGCATTCCCATGTGCGGGAGCAGGGAGGTCATGAAGAAAAAAACCTGGCGGGAGGCTGCTTGTTAGGTCGGGCAGGTCTGCACCATCCTTTCAATGGTGCGGCTCATGCTGGGCCAGTATATGAAATGACGACTGAGTAACTTTGTGTGGGTGATACCCCAATGATCTTCATGAAGAAGTTGCAGGACCTTGGGGCATGAACAACCACCCTCAGTGGCCTATCATCAGGTATTAGGACCACCCAATCGACAACTGTTAACTGATGGCGCATGGCAAAGAATTGTCGTCAGGCAGGAGAGGATTCGGTAGGTTGCTGTTCTGGCCACCAATGAAGAATACTGTTGTGGACCCAATGGAGATCAGCATCCTGGCCTGTAGCATCAGCGACCATGGTGCTAGTGAGGGGAAAAGAGTCTACTGTGGACTGGGTGTCATTGTTGATCTGAAAACAGAGAATGTCCTTGTCAAACTCAGGATCCGGCCCCCAGGGAGGGCGAGAGAGGAAGTCAGCATTAGCATGGTCAGAGGTACATCGAAAATGGGTTTCATATTGGTAGCGGGACAGAAACAGAGCACATTGCTGGAGACAGTGAGCTGTGCAATCCGGACCAAGCAAGGTGGTGCAATAGTATCACACTGGACTCGCATTTGGGAGGACGGTAGTTCAAATCCACATCCAAATTTAGGTTTTCCGTGATTTCCCTAAATCACTCCAGGCAAATGCCGGAATGGTTCCTTTCAAATGGCATGGCCGATTTCTTTCCCCATCCTTACCCAAACCATTTGATCGTAAGCTCCGCTTCTAATGACCACACTGTCGACGGGGCATTAAACACCAATCTTCCTTCCTTCTTCTTGTGTGATCCGGAATTTTGGAAGCACGGTTGAACAATGCTATGAGTGATTTGTGGTCCTTGATGAGATGGAATTTGGTGCCATAAAGGAACATGTGGAATTTCTTAAGTGCAAAGACAATGGCATGGGCCTCCTCCTCAATCTGGAAGTACTTTCTCTGGGCATCAGTAAATGTTTTAGATGCATAAGCAATAGGGTGTTCAGAGCTATCATCGAAGCGATGTGCCAGTACTGTCCCAATGCCAACATCCGATGCATCCGTTGGTTGTTTCTGTGGGTCAAAACATGTGAGGCATGGGGCCATGAGCAGTTGCGATTTTAAGGTCTGGAAAGCATTTCACAAGCTGGGGACCAAGCAAAGGGGACACCTTTTTTACAGAGGTGGGAAAGAGAAGCTGTAGCTGTTGCTGCAGCTGGCAGGACATTCTGGTAGTAAGATACTTTGCTCAAGAAGGATCGAAGTTGTCTGAGGGACATCTGTCGGGGCAGTTGAATGATGGCCTGTAGATGACGATCCATCAGCTTGATTCCTGCTCTGGAAATCCAGTATCCCAGATATTCAATCTCCTGCTGAAAAAAACAGCATTTGTCTTTCCAGTAGTTGAGGTTATTGTCCCGGAGCATCTGAAAGAGTTGGCAAAGGTTCTTGAGACGTTCATCTACTGTACGTCCTGTAACAATCACATCATAAAGATAATTTATACAACCTTTGACAGAGGTAACCAGTTGTTCAAGGAAATGCTGAAATATAGCCATTGCACTCACAATGCCATACACAAGGCGCTTGAAGCAATAAAGTCCATGTGGAGTGTTGAGAGTAAGAAATCCTTGGGAAGCTTCATCTAAGGGTACCTGTACATATGCTTCAGCTAAATCAACCTTTGAAAAGTACTGGCCATCTTTGAGTTTTCGCCAGTATTTCCTCAGGACGAGGGAGAGGGTAAGTGTCGACTTTCAATTGTGAGTTGACTGTAACTTTAAAATCTACACAGAGGCAAATTTTCCCTGAAGGCTTTCTGACAATGACAAGAGATGTGGCCCATGAGCTGGAAGATATTGGCTCCAGGACACCTTCTGTAGTTAGGCGACCAGTTCTCCCTTGACTTGGTCATGGAGAGCAAGAGGGACTGGTCGAGATCGAAAATAACGAGAGCGGGCATTTGGCTTGAGCGAGATGTGCGCCTGTAAATGGCGTGCCCTTCCCAATTCTTCACGGAAGAGATCTTAGTATTTCTGGCAAAGATCATCCAATCCGGCATATGGAACTTCTTTCGGAGATCATATTTACCTCATCTTTGATGGAGAATCCAAAAGCACGAACAGTATCCAGGCCGAAAATGTTGGCGGTGGTAGAACTGTGGACAATAAGGAAGGCAATCATTCGCGTCACTCCATGATACATTTTAGGAAGATACTATGTTCGTTATATACCACAAGCCAGCGAGATGCTGACTGAAAAGGGGTGTTCCCAGACGAATGTCATATGGTTGAGCAAGCTGGCTGCTGCTCCAGTGTTCACCTGTAATCTGATTATTTTGGCCTGGATTGACACATCCAGAAACAATTTATGAGGAGAATCCTGGACCTCAATGGCGGCTACCAAATTGATGTCCATTGGAGTTTCATAGGCATTACACTTATGTTTGGTCTTAGCGTAACGACAAACTAACTACAGATGTCCTTGTTAGGAGCAAATGGTGCAGTAAGCCCAATGATCTCGATAGTCATCTCGAGAATGATGTTTGTAACAGTCCAAACATGTAGGAAGGTGGCGTGGAACCCACTGAAGGGTGAAACGACTGCGTTTGTTGTGAACGGCCAGGTCACGATGAACAATGCCCTGGATGGACTACCAAAACTTCGACGTCATCGACCATTGGGCGTGTACTGGCAGCGATGCGAGGCGGACGGGCCTTGACAGCAGCAATATTCGCCCAAGTCTCCAACTTTTTTCCAGCTGCATGAGATACTTCAAATGTTTGAGCCAGTTCCAACACTTTATCTAATTAAGGGTTGACCAGTTGTAAGGCATCATGTTTAAATTCCCCTTCTGAGGCCCCATGGATAATCATATCTCAAATCATTCCTTATCCTGTGAAAATCGACATTTGCAGCTCAGGCCTTGCAATTCAGCTGCCCACTCGTGATAGGATTGAGGCAGCTATTTCTTGCACTGGTAGAACGCCACTCATGAAGATATAACATGAGAATGGCTTTGGTAAAACTGTGTTAACAAAGCACATATTTCCGTGAATTATAAGTCCGAAGACGTGGATAGTGGAGCCAATTTGCAGAGCATGCGATAAACTACTGGCCTCGAGTATGAAAGAAACAGAGATTTCATTAGTTTGATGTCCATTAGCTGGAATGCTTGGACATGCTCCTTGAGTCTGGTTTCATAACATTCCCATTCTTCAAGAGCTTCATCAAAAGAAGGGAAGGTCAGAATTTGATATATTGGCTGTTGTGCAACATACCGAAGAGAAGTAGATGCAAAGTGGCCATCAACTTCGTGATGAGCACTTCCAAAGTCACCGGGTCTGTCTGGCTCATGAACATTTCATTGTGTTATAAATGATAACACACTAAAGTGATAACCCACTTAAATTTATTGATACAGTACTGTTTTAAACACAATACAAAGTCCACTCAAGTGCAAGTCGGGTGAAGTCATCATAATAGAGCTATTCAAGTCCATATGAAGTCCAAGGTTCCAGAGCAGGCAATTCCAGCACTCCAGATATGTCAGCGGAGTTTATGATGCACACTTTCGATGCTCAACAGAGTGATGACTTCACAGATGAAGGCAGGATTACACTGACTACTAGGACCCATGCGGCAGCCCATATACAGTCATGGTAGTTTGTTTACTTGACATGAGGTGGCGCGAGGGATGCCTAGCTGAGCCTCACTTCCACCTCGCGACACTATACTCGGGCCGCTGAAATTTTGCACTTGATATTTACAAATAACAAGTGAAGAGCAAGAAGCGGGAGGCGCTAGTCACTAGGAACGATCCAATCACAGTGCTGTAAACACTTCCCATGGTCACGTGCCGTGACATCAAAGTTCCTGCGTTGCCGGCTTTGTTCAGTGCTACTGTAAACATCATTGTGTATCGTGTCTACTGCTTGTTTACATTGTGTGTGCTTATTTTTGCTGTGTTTTGTGTTTACTGTGAGTGGTTTAACTTGACTAAGTGGATAATGTCACCGAAAAGATGTTTGTCTAGTGACAATCCGCTGCGTCGAGGTGTGCTGCTTAACAGCCAGGCACTAGAATTGCTGCGGTGATCTCACGACTTTTGCGAGCAGGAGAAGACATTCGTGAATATTCATGGATGGCCATCAATTCCTGCAGATAAGTTGTTGAATGAACAGCCAAAACTCTTGGACTTAGTGTAGTGGTAAGTAAGGGAGTGTTGTTGCAAAACTTGCATGATGCAGATGAGAACCTTGACGATCCCGAGCTGTCTGCATCAAAGGACATATTTTTAGGGACACCAAGAAAGAAGAAGAAGAAGCAGCCTCGCCCTGTAACCCAGTTGGATAATTTCCAGACAGATGCTATATGTAGGCATATTTATGCATACTGCAGCAGGAAGGAATACCCTACTGTAGCAAAGTTGTTAATTTCACTGAAAGAAAGCGAACTTTTCATGGGTGGAAAAAATTCACTTAAAATTGTGTTTAAAAGTATCAGTTTCCAATACAAAAAACTAAATGGATCGAAAGTCCTGTTAGAAAAGTTGCATATTGTTACGGCTCGAAGCCTTTTCTTGCATAAAATAGTGGGAAGAGATATTCATTCCGTAGTATGGCTAGACGAGACATGGGTTAATGCTGGGGAAGCCGTGAGGAAATGCTGGTCAGATGACAATCCTAGCAGTAGTGATCATCAGCTGACGGAAAGAGGGGCTAGATTAATTGTGGTCCATGCAGGCTCATCTAATGGTTTTGTCCCGAACGCACTTCTGGTTTTCTGATCAAAAAAGACAGGTGATTATCACAAAGACATGGACCACACGATTTGTTGAGTGGTTCAGGAACCTCTTAAAAGAATTTACAGTCCCTACCATGATTGTAATGGATAATGCTGAGTATCATTCAGTGATACTGAACAAGGCCCCAACTTCAAACGATCAGAAAGAAGTTATGGTGCAGTGGCTAAAACAAAGAAATATTTATGTAGATATGTCAATGACAAAACTTCTTTTATATTCACTTGTGAAACAAAATAAGCCTGTTACGCCCATGTATGTAGTTGACGAAATAGCAAAGGAGCAGGGTCACAATGTAATAAGGCTTCCCCCGTATCATTGCCATTTTAACCCCATAGAATTAGTGTGGAGTGATGTAAAGAATTACATCAGGAACAATAATAAGGCTTTCAAAATAACAGAGGTGGAAAGGTTCTTGCTTGAAGCAGTTGCAAATGTGGATGCTGCATCTTGGAGAAAAGAGGTCGAGCACGTTGAAAAACTGATTCGGGTAGTGCAGACAATGGAAGGAATTATCAGTGATCATGAATAACTAATGATTTGTCTTGGTGATGATGATGAAGACGATTTAGGCAGTGACGACAACAGTGAAGATTGGGAACTTGATGGAATTGCACCATTGTCGCCATAAATTGAAGAGTGAAAATCATTGTGATTATAAAACAGAGATAAGTTACTATCTTGATTATTGTTTATTTCGTATCTGTCATGATCAAAAGCTTATTTTCTATATTTCTTTGCTCCGTTACTGAAAGCGTGCGCATTGGTTGTACTCTTGATTTCATTACCGTGCCGTCACTTAATTGTTGCTTTGTGGTAGCAGCTCAAGAACGAATTGTTAATTGCGCTTTTATTGTTCAATAGCTTACATTTACGAGATGCAACTGAAAACCATTTCTTCTGCTGCGTGTATAGAGGATAGTATTGCAACGCCGCTATAGCAGTATAGCCCACTTAACTCGCCATAACACGAAACGTCAAGTGCAATGTTTCAGCGGCCCGAGTATAGCCCTCTAGCGGTCTAATCGAACTGCCTCAGGCAGACGGCCGGTGAGCCTACGCTCTGCATGTGACTATTTCCTGGTGTGGCTTGTGCTGTAGACCGCCGGCTGCACATGGTGAAGGCCAATAAGCTGTCAGCCGTTGGCAGCATAGTGGTGGATACAGCACTGCAGACTGAAGACCACAACAACAATTCATCTTAAAGAGGGCATGAAAGCAATGGGCACTCTTTTGTATTTAAGTGTTGATGAAAGCCATTGAAAGTCTTTTTTAAACATGAGAAAATACCATGTTACCACAAAAACTTCTTCACTTAGGAGACATATATAATTTGCAGTATATTATTCTAGATTGTATCAAGTAATTTGTATGAATATGAAACCTGGCTTAAAAGCCACTACTTGTAACCCATATGTGGGCAATATTAGAAAGACAATTTCAAGCTTAGATGGCACAAATAATGAACTATTGAAGCATAATTGTTTGATCTCACAATTCAGATTATTTTAATTGTGTTAACACACACACTAGAAAATTAGTATTGACAATGTATGAAAACAGTTCATGGAAATTGTGATTCAATAAAAACAATATAGTAATATGGGCACTTTACAACTCACTGTTTTCTAAAGCATTCCTGTATCAATATTTCTTTCTCTCATGCATTTTCCTTCTTCTCATAGTTGCAAACTTACTATATTGTTAATTCCAACCTGGACTTTCCATTATTTGATTCTACAAAATGTGTGATAAGGATAATTATGATCATTATTTGGGAATATATCTGCTGTATACTGCATGTAAATTACATGCTACAAATTTAAATAATATACTAAAAATTGAATTTGAATTTGACAGAGCGCTGAAGGATTTGAGTCGAAACAAGGCCCCTGGAGTAGATGATGTTCCGTCTGAACTCCTGATATCGTTAGGAGAGCCTGGTATGCAAGATGTATGAGACAGGGTAAATACCAACAGACTTCAAGAAGAATATTGTAATTCCAATTCAAAAGAAAGCAAGTGCAGAAAAAAGTGAAAATTACAGAACTATCAGTTTAATAAGTCATGGTTGCAAAATTCTAACACGAATTATTTACAGATGAATGGAAAAACTTGTGGAATCCGACCTCGGGGAAGATCAGTTTGGATTTAGGAGAAATGTAGGAACATGGGAGGCAATACATTATGATTAATCTTAGAAGATAGGCTAAGGAAAGGGAAACCTACATTCTTAGCATTTGTAGATTTGGAGAAAGCTTTTAACAAAGTCGTCTGGCATACACTCTTCAAATTCTGAAGGTAGCAGGAGTAAAATATAGGGAGCAAAGAGTTATATTCAACCTATACAAAAACCAGACAGCAGTTATTAGAGTCGAAGGGCAAGAAAGGGCCACAGAAGTTGGGAAGGGAGTAAGACAGGGTTGTAGCCTTTCCCCAGTGTTTTTTAATCTGTATATTGAGCAAGCAGTGAAGGAATTAAAGGAGAAATTTGGAGAGGGAATTAAAGTTCAGGGAGAAGAAATAAAAACATAGTGGTTCGCCGATGACATAGTAATTTTGTCAGAGACTACTAAACAATCTGGAAGAGCAGCTGAATGGAATGGACAATATCTTGAAAGGAAGATATAAGATGAACATTAACAAGGGTAATGGAATGTAATGTAAGAAAATCAGGTGATGCTCAAGGAATTAGATCAGGCAATGAGATAATAAAATTAGTAGATGAGTTTTGTTATTTGGGTAGCAGGATAACTTCTGATAGCCGAAGTAAAGAAGATATAAAATGTAGAATGGCTCTGGGAAGAAAAGTGTTTCTTAAGAAGCGAAACTTGTTAACACTCAATATTAATTTAAATGTTACGAAGCAGTTTCTGAAAGCATTTGTCTGGAGTGTAGCATTGTATGGGAGTGAAGTGTGGACGATAAGGAGTTCAGATAAAAAGAGGATAGAAGCTTTTGAAATGTGGTGCTACAAACGAATGATGAAAATTAGATGGGTAGATCACGTAACTAATGAGTGCTTAACCGAATTGGGAAGAAAAAAAGTTTCTGGCATATCCTGACTAAGAGAAGGGATAGATTGGTTGGACACATTCTGAGACATCAAGGAATTGTCAACTTAGCATTAGAAGGAAGTGTGTGGGGTAAAAATCTTAGAGGGAGACCGAGGGACGAATACAGTAAGCAGATTCAAAAGGATGTAAGTTGTTGAACTTATTCTCAGATGAAGAGGCTTGCACAGGACAGGGTAGCATGGAGAGCTGCATCAAACCAGTCTGCGGAAGAGGTAGTCATTTACATTTGACAGTTGTTACTCTGATGAGCATGAATGTGAGTGCCCTGTTATTCTAGATTTAAATGGCAAATTAAATCAACTTATATTTACAAACAAAAAGGATCAGACAACGTTCCACTGTATCACCATACATCTTGATGTATTAAATGAATGGAGAGCCCAATTTTGATAGGTAGGCCTATAATTTGTCACTTATACAGAGACAATCCCACTTTTCTGGCACTGTCTCTAATGACGACGTTGTCGACAGGACGTTAAACACTAAGATTCCTTCTTCCTCCTCCTCCTACTTTTCTGGCAGAAAGGAAAATGTTCAAATGTTTGTAGAGGTTAAGGGACTTAATGTGGGTTCATCAGTCCCTAAAGTTACAAACTACTTATGAACTACCTTACACTAAAGATGGCACAAACATCCATGCCCGAGGGAGGATTCGAAACCCCGACGGGGGACGACCTCGCGTATGGTAGTATAGCGCCTCAATGCGCTCAACCACTCCGCCGCAGCTGGCAGAAAGTGATTACTTACAAAAAGAAAGAAATATTTTTTAAAAAAATTACCTACCATCACACTTAATTTAAGGTGTGTATGCAGTAAATATTTCTAATCTGCTAAAAGACATAAATTACCAATATAAAGATTTATAAGTTTAATAGAAAGAAGTTTGAATGGACAATAACCTCTTCTGTTGTTACAGAATCTTCAATATTTTCTATATTCAAAATAGACTCCCTAATGCGGTCTTTATTTTCAGTAATATCTTTGCTTTCATCCTTGCCTGCTTCATCATACACAGATGCAACAGCAGTTGTCCCTGGTTTCTCGTTTCCATCAAGAAGCTTTGCTTCTCTCTCCCCCGTCTCCAGATTTAGTCTCACATGAAGTCCACTTGGTATGGACTGACCTGGAATAAATTAAAAATGACTGAAAGCTAACTGATGTGGATTGTATAGATGGGTAGGTGGTACATTCTGACCTATAAAAAGTACTTACTCAAATAGACCCTGCATGATATTTGGACAAAAAAGAGAGCAATATAAAATTGAACATTATGTAAGGAATGAAATCCACAGTTTACCACTTTATTTTGTATTATCATTCAAATTGAAATCATTGATCTATTACAGATATTAAACAATTCCCTACCATGTAGTAAGCACATTAATAATGAGAATGTTTCCTGAAATTTCACAGAACATCCAGATATCTGGATCAGCAATTAAAATTTTTGTTGCTTCATTTATTGACGGAAATTTAAAGTTTACAGTCACATTATTTTATTCATTCAGTCTCTCACTCACTTTATACCTTAGATTCCATTAAGAACATGAACCTTCTGGGATGTTGAATGAATTAATATAGACAGTAACAAAAACAAACTGGTTATAAAAACTCATACTTCTGTTGCATTATATCACAAACTATACCACTACACTGCTTCCTAATTGTCCAGGCTAACTGAATTAGAAAGATACACAATATTTCTGGTAATAATAAAAAAAATTAAATTCTGTTGCTTGTCCAGTTACACTGAATAGCTGCTATTACATCCTAGTGGTAAATTAATATTTACTAGGTTTTTTTTTTCCCCCAAGGAAAATAGTTTGGCCTACCTACATCTGTAATATAAAGACTTGTTTGCAATACACTACTGCTTGTCATGCAGCACTATAAATGAACACTTCCAATTTGTCATGCAGCTAACACAAATTTTCAATTTATGCAGTACCTAGATAATTTTTGAAATTGCGAAATTCTTCAAACAATTAGTCCATGAGTTAACTAGAATTGTAAATGGATCTCAAAACACACTTGATCTCTTAGCAACAAATAATCCTGAGCTCATAATGAGCATCAAAATTGATACAGGTATTAGTGAACACAGAAATGTCGTCGCGAGACTGTATCGAAAGTTCCAAAGTTACCAAAAATAAACGAAATGTATATTTGTTCAGGAAAGTAGATGGAAATACAATACATTGCTTCTTGACAGACAGTTTCCACTCGTTTCTAACACTAAATGTACGTGTAGACCAGATGTGGCTCAAATTCAAAGAAGTGGTATCAACAGCAATCATTAATAAATGAAGGAGGTGATTCCCCTTGGTACACAAAACAGGTCAGGACACTGTTGAAAAAGCAAGTGAAAAAGCATGATAAATTCAAACGAATACAAAATCCTCAGGATTGGCAATCCTACACAGAAGCTCGAAATTTAGCGAGGATTTCAATGTGAGATGCCTACAATACTTATCACAAAGAAACTCTTCCTCAAAATTTGAGATTTTGGTCATATGTTAAATATACTAGGGGCAAAACACAAACAATACCACCACTATCCTGTAGATGATAGCGCTACTAAAGCAGAGTTACTGAACATAGCTTTTACAAACTCATTCACCAAAGAAGACGAAAACAATATTCCAGATTTCGAATTACAAACAGAGGCCAGAATGTGTAACATAGAAGTAGATATTATCGGAGTAGTGAAGCAACTAAAATCACTTGACAAGAACAAGTCTTCTGGTTCAGACTGCATACCCATTATATTTCTATCTGATTAAGATGAAGCGATAGAGCCTTACTTAACAGCCATATACAACCACTTTCTCAAAGAAGGATCTGTACCAAAAGATTGGAAAGTTGCACAGGTCACACCTATATTCAAGAAAGGCAGTAGGAGTAACCCACTAAACTACAGGCCTATTTCATTGACGTCTATTTGCTGCAAAGTTTTGGAGCATATCCTGTATTCAAATATTATGAATTATCTCGAACAGAATGATCTATTGGCCCAAGGTCAACACGGATTTCAAAAACATCATTCATGCGAAACACAACTAGCTCTTTACTCACATGAAGTGATGAGTACTATCGATAAGGGTTCTCAAATTGATTTCGAGTTTCTTGATTTGCAGAAGGTATTTGACACTGCACTTCACAAACAGCGATTAATCAAATTGCGTGGTTATGGTGTATCGCCCCAAATGTGCGACTGGATAGCGGATTTCCTGTCAGAGAGGACACAGTTTGTAGTAATCGATGGTAAGGCATCGACTAAAACAGAGGTGATATCGGGCATTCCACAGAGTAGTGTTATTGGTCCTCTGCTGTTCCTTATTTACATAAACGATTTAGGGGAAAATCCAAATAGCTCTAAAGGTCGTTGCAGATGAAGCCGTCATTTACCGTCTAGTAAAATCATCTGAAGATCAAAACCAACTGCAGAACGATCTGAATACAATATCATTATGGTGTAAAAATTGGCAATTGACTCTAAATAATGTGTGAAGTTGTCCACATGAGTACGAAAAGAAATCCATTAAACTTTGTTTACAAGATAAATCAATCAAAAGTGAAGGCCTTAAACTCCACGAAACACCTAGGAATTACTATTACTTCAGACTTAAACTGTAAAAAACAAGCAGATAACGTCGTGGGAAAGGCAAACCAGAGACTGCGTTTTATTGGCAGAACTCTTAAAAGATGCAACAGAACTACTAAAGAAACTGCATACACTATGCTTGTCCATCCTTTTTTGGAGCATTGCTGCCCAGTGTGAGATCCTTAACAGGTGGGTGTGACGGAGGACATCAAAAGAGTCCAAAGAAGGGCAGCTCGTTTTGTATTGTCTCAATACAAGGGAGACAGCGTTATGGAAATGATACAGGATCTGGTATGGTAATCATTACAACAACGGTACTTATCACTGCGATGTGGGCAACTTACGAAACTCCAATCGCCAACATTCTCCTCCAAATACGAAAATATATTGTTGACTCTCACTTACATATGTAGAAATGATCATCAGAATAAAATACGAGAAATCAGAGCTCGAACGGAGAGATTCAGGTGTTCTTTCTTCCCGCGTGCTATTCGAGAATGGAATGGGAGATAAATAGTATAAAGGTGGTTCGAAGAACTCTCTGCCAGGCACTTAAATGTGATTTGCAGAGTATCCGGTGAAGATGTTTCTTATTGCAGGTGTGTCTGGTACCATGCGAAGACACCAAAACCAGATAAAAACGTGCCATAATGGAGATCCTGCTGCTGCTTTATGTTCCCAGAATTGGCAGCAGAGTGCCTATGAATGCTGCCTTACCAAACACAGCATTCAGCGGGCACAGGCACCTTCGCCTTATGCGCAGGTGCTGCCCCCTTTGTCACGGGCCCTGACTCCGACCTCACAACGCTGACATTGCATCTGCCTCCATAGCAGGGAGGACCTTCATCAGCAGATGGACATCAACAACGGAACACTGCCAGCATCTCCGGGACACCAGACGCTGCAGGTGTCCTCCTTATCGCCGCGAGCACCGCCTACAGCAGCAGACCACGTGTTTGATACTTTGCCACCTACAATCCACCCAATTGCACATATACCTAGTGTTGGCGTGCTCCCTGGAGACGTTTTGGTAGAGTTTTCATCCTCCCCTCAGTCACAATGGCAGGGTACAGGATGGCATACCTCTCCCGTAGCTGGTCCCTCCCCCCCCCCCCACTCACTTACACCAACATTAGGTCCTCCTCCCGTAAGCCTTATTCTATGGTGGTACATCGATTTGGGGGGGGGGGGGGGAGGGGGGGAAGAGTGCAGTATCACAGCTCGATACTGCCCATAGGTCGATAGCCAGGGAAGGTAACATTTCTGGTGTGCGACTGGAGTGTCACTGTGCATCCAACTATGGGATTCCACAAGACAGTACCGACTGGAAATCGCGAATCCAAATGTACGACTGTGGCAGTATTGCAATTTGCTTAGAAGCCACTTGTGAAGTACAGTAGAAGCACAAATTTCTAGAAACTTTCACCTGTCTTGTTCTTTTTTGGACAGAGAGAGTAGCTGCATTTACTTTCTCGTTATTTTCGAAATATTATTATTAAACCATGGTGAATCATTTCCATCCTTAATCCACTTTGTCAGCAAACACTTCTCCAGTGCTTCATTTAAAAAGCTTTTGTGGCTGATTTATTAACTTTGGCAACCATTGTGGCTATGATGATATCACGTTCTGTTCACCTACCTCAGTCTCTACACTGGCATTATTGATAAGGTCAGGCCTGTGTATAACTATAAAATCTAAAGTACTTACATAGTGTGTGGACTGTCTTTTTGGAAAACATGTTCAAAAGTAGTTCACAAGACTGTCTAGTCTGCACCATCTTCAATAGAACCATAGTGCCCCAACCCAACGATTAACTCGATTTCTCCTAGTCTGCCACACCTTTCGAGCTCCCGCTTGAGTCAACAGCAACACTACCTACTGGGTTGTTCAGTATGCTGGCAGGATCACTACTGCCCTCTCCTTTTCTAGATCTTGAAGGTTACAGGCCCAGCCTGGCTAATTCCCACCCCAGAAATTCTTTTCAGTGGAGAGGGATTTAGTAACCCCATCAGAAGACAGCCCAATTGAGGTGCAGGAAATGGTGTGGCTAGAGCATCCAACTAATGTCAAAAGCTGTCATGGGGAGAACAGGCGGTTGGTTGGTTTGTGTATTAAGGGACCAAACTACACTGGTCATTGGTCCCTTTTTCTATCAACAGAGTGTGAATTAAAATAAAAGAAACCAGTCACCACTAAAAATACATTTAAAAAATATGAAACCACATTAAAGCTGTAAATTTAAGTAATGCATCAAAATTAAAACCAGTAACTAAAATGAAACAAAGGCGAGCAGGATTTAAAAGAAAATAGCAGACGATCTTGGCTCGGTGATCACAGTAATAAAAAGAACAATCCAGCAGCTTTAACACATTATAAAATCCAGCCTAAAACTGCTAGACAAGAGAAACACAGATAGGTAAAATATGTGCACTAAAATATAAATAGAATAATAAAAACTACTTGCACAAATAAAATTTAATACTTTCTCAGCTGATGAGGTATTGTCAGCAAGAACCAGAGGCAGCATGTGAGGAATACTAAAATTTCTGCCTCAAAGCAGTTAGAAGAGGACAGTCCAACAAAATGTGGACCATTGTCAAAAGAGAACCACACCAACACTGATGAGGATCCTCATAATACAGAAAGTGGTCATGTGTCAGCTAAGTATGGCCGATGCAGAGCTGGAAAAGAATGACAGAGTCCGTGTGAGAGGCCCGCAAGGAGGACCTACACTTGTTGTTGTCTCCTTTATTGGTCTTAATAGTGATAGTGCACCATTCGTTATTCCACAACTGAAGAAATCAACTTCACAATACTGATCGGAACTCAGTTGCCAGAATGTCACCTTCAGAGTCTGTTGACTGGTATCTTCTTTGGCTAACCTGTTGGCGAGTTCATTTCTCACTTTTCTGATGTCTCCTAGGGTCCACAGAAAGACCGCATAGTGTCCATGTTGCTCAAGGTTGTAAACGGACTCCTAGATGGCCCATACCAAGGGATGGCAAAGGTAGCATTGGTTGAGGGCTTGTAGGCTGCTCACAAAGTTGATGCAGATGTAGAAACCCTGCTGCAGGAACAGATATAATCAAGTGTACAAAAGATGGCTATCAGCTCCACAGTGAAGACATGCAGCTGTCTGGTGAGGAGTGCAACTTGGTATGACCTGCATGGGCATATGCACAGTTAACTGGACCGTCAAACAACGAGCCATCAGTACAGACCACTTCTGAGCTTGTGACTATTGCTTCTCAGCCTTTTGGCTAAGATCAAAGTGTAGTGAGGTGTCGAGAATGGACAGTAACTGTTAGCGAAAGATGTCAGGATGAACCGAGTTTTTTGGAGCATTGCGATAATTCCAATCAATACTGTGGTCAATGTATACATCATGGTGATGTTCGTGATTGGAACCGGAAAAGAGGTGGTACGGAAAACACTTCAGTTCATTGAGAAGTGACCGAACAAGGACTGAAATTATAATCCCTGATCATGGCTTCCGTATATAAGTATGGAGTGCCATTTTGGGAAAAGGAGACATTGGTTCAAGAGATTAAGTCAACCATGAACGTGAGCAGCATAATTAATCAGCAGTTGTTGGCACCTAGTTCGTAGTGGAGGAACCCCAACCTTTACCATTCTGAGAGCTCCTGTCACAGTGTCCACAGTGATGTATTGGGTCCAGGATCTGCAATGCTGAGGGTGATCCAGAAGCACATGCCAGACTCCCATTAACCAGCTGGGACAGAACAAGGGCTTTGTAGAGTTGCAGCAGTGTACTGTGGTCTGCTTCCCATGTGATGTTGCTCAGTTAGCGGAGAGTGAACAATCTGACAGCTACAAACATGTAGTAAGGAGATTTGGCAGCAGAAAACTAAAACCAATGGGCGAGCCAATTACTGCACCTTTTGTATGGTTCCCAGCAGCTGACATTCAGCAACACATATAATGCAGGGGGGACAGAGGAGGGGGGGGGGGGGGGAGAAGAATAAGAAGAAGAAGAAAGAAAGAAAAAAGAAAAAGATAGCAATCAGTGGTGGCGCCTGGAATAGTATCAGTAGTGGAGCAACCCTGGCAAAAACCACATGGGCACAGAGCCAGAGTCAAGGAGCCAGCACAAGTGCCAACTCACTGTACATTCTAGCATGTTACAAAGACTGTGGGTCAGGCAAATGGGGAAATAGCTACCCTCATTTAGTGTTTCTTTTCGTATTTTATTTTATTTTATTTATTTATTTTTCTTCCATGTTTGAGCACTGAACAATGATACTTTCTTGACAATGTCACAGGAATATACCACTGCTCAAGATGTGGTTGAAAATGGTGAGAACATATTGCCTGGATTCTGTTGAGAGGTGAATGTTTCTGAACATCATATGTCTCAGGGTGGCATGAGGTAAAAGAGTGGTATTTCCATTCCACCCACTGTTTTAATGTAATGTTGGTAATTGTGACACAAAAAGGCACCAGCATATTACTCAGTGGTAACCTTGGTGATTGTGTCCGAGTCATTACATTAGTGGGAATCCCAGGTACACCTGCTAGGGTCTGGTATCCAAGGAGGCATCTAATCTTTGCCCGGAGTTGTGAAGGTGAGGTATGTGTCCCAATAGTTGAGATGTATCTCTTTCACCACTCCTGTTTCTGTTAGTTTATCAGCTGGCTAACACAGAGCTGGCGGAGTTTAAAGGCGATAAGATGCTCTAGAGATGGGTACCATTAATGTTGCTTTATAGCCCATTTATGGTCTTTATGGCCTCAGCGATCTGTGGTGACTACCAGACCTCCTCTGGAGAATAGGGGATTGTAATCTCAGCTGTAGAAACAATAGCCTCATTAAATGTTGAACTTGCACATCGATATTACCATCTAGTTGAGATCCAACAGTGACAGCAGTGGTGAAAGTGTCCCAGTCAGCCTTCTTAAGAGCCCACCTGGGCAAGCGTCCAGTGGGTTGACGCTGGTGTAGTGAGAGGAAGACTGGGACGTGGCCACTACCACACAAGTTATAATGCACTCCGCAATGGATAGATGATAGAAAGTCAGTGCTGCAAACTGAAAGATCAATAGCTGCGTAGGTGCCAAGCATCATAATGAAATGTGTGGAAGGACCAGTATTGAGAACACAAAGATCAAGCTGCATCAGGATATTTCTGACATCTTGACCTTTGTGTCGCCCCACAAAGTGTTGTTGGTGTTTGTAATAGCCAAATACTAGGAAAGGTGGGTGGAGCTGGGAAATCTGTGCAGCCAATACGTTTTGGGGGACTTCACAATCAGAAGGAAGGTAGACATTGCAAATGGTAACATCTTGTGTTGTCCTTATCTGGCCACAGCTTCTAAAGTTGTTTGAAGAGGCACAAGTTCTCTATATAAAGAGGTAAGGACAGATATACACACTCAAGCCTGATAATCTGCCATAGTCAGTACGGTTTCTACAATATCACTTATTGCAACTAATGGTGGAGATTTCCTGAAGTGCAATGCACAAAGCAGGTGATATGCTTAACAGATTTCTCAACTCAGCTAAGTGATGGAAAAAAAAAAAAAAAAAAAATAAACCACCACCCTGCAATTCCACTGGAAGCTAGCTGATTAGCTGATGCTATCAGTGTTCTGGGAAGCCATGAGTGGACTAAAGAGACAGTTTGTGTCTTAGAGCCATCTTTTTCCACTGGTTGAATGTCGTGGCATCAATGACCATCGTTTCCAAGGTTGTGGCGAGAGCTTGGTTGTAAGAGACCCTACGATCACCACCTCACCCTCAATCAGATGACACAAGGTTCGGTGGCATAGGTGCTACTGAAAGCAGATTTTTCTCGTTTCTTCTCCTCCTCTCACTGTTATTTCAGTTGAGAATGTAGGGAGGGCTTCCTGAAATAACTTCAAAGACCAATGAAAATCGGGAAGCTCGTTGACCAGCAGTTTGTGTTTCACTCGGTGTACAGCTGGAATCTGTATTCCTAAAGGAGGTAACTGTGGACGGGAGAGTCAAAAGGGACTCCTTTCTTGCAAGAGCGGCTGGAGGAGGTTGTTGCTTCCCCAGATGAGGGGTGGGAACTAGTGTCTCTGATGACTGGGGGTCGATTGCTCCAAATGTAGGTGTTGGGGGAACAACAGAGGAAAAGGAACCCCCAATCATCAAGGAAACAAAGTAGGTGGTGACATTTCTAATACCTTAGTCCTTAAAGGTACGACTCGGTTGCACAGTGATAGAGTGCCAGGCTACAAATCCAAAGGTCGCAGGTTCGATCCCCGCCAGGTCCTAGGATTTTTATCTGTCACTTTCCACTACTTTCACCTCTGGCAGTGTTGCTGATGTGAAAAATCTCGAGTAGCACCGTAGTTTGGAACCCACGTTAAACTATAGCTCCCCCAATAACTAGCTGGGTAAGTCAGTTCAAAGGTCGGAGGGAGGCAATGGCATACCAGCTCCAAACAGGACCAAGCCTAGTAAAGCACTGAGGTGTTGAAACCAATCTTCAGATTGTTGACTGCTTTACCTTTCTACTCCCTAAAGAGAGTGGTGATGAATGACTGCAGCAAATGAAGTTATCACAGGCACAGGATGAAGCTGCTCATATTTCTTTTTTGCTTCTGTGTACAACAGTCTGGTCCTCTCTTCATAGAGAATCAAATAGTGCAGTAAGCAGGATGGATGGTACTGTTCACAGTTGACACAGGTGGTAGGTGTGTTAAGGGAGTGTCTGAATGTGATGGATGTCCATAATCTCTACATGTGGGCTGGAATCACATCAAGTGGACACATAGCTAAATTTCCATCACTTAAAGCACTGCACAGGGGGAGAAACATATAGCTTCACACCACACCCATAAAACATAGCCCTTTTTGGGCTATGTAGTGCCCTCAAAGGCCAATATCAAAATAGCACTGGCAACCCTCTTATCTTTTTGTGTCTTATACATGCTCTGGATGAAGTGAATATCCAGTTATCTAGGTTGGTGCATAACTTTTCACTGGATCGCAATAAGAGGTCGTGATGAAAAATATTCAATGATTTATGTGTTGTGATACTGACAGGAAAATCACCCAGCTTGTCATACAAATAATGCCCATAACTGGGCAGAAGATGCTGTTTGTAGCAAAACTGACCCATTTCGCATCTTAAGATGTCTTCATACTGACAACCAACTCCAACAAACTCAGTTGACAAATGTTTTCGACTTGAAGTTTCACTTTGTTTCCAACTGTTGTCAACAGTTGTTTGAAATTGCTGGTTTGAAAAACTATTTGACAAAAGTTTTCTCTTGAGTTTATACTTTATGGTCAGTGAGAAAAAACACAGCAGGGTTGGGCAACTTGCAAATGTGCATTGCCGTGCTACTGTGTCATCTGCTGCGCGTTTAGGCTGGTATTAAGCTGCAAGTATGAAGAAAACAAAATATTTCTTAATACAGAGCACAGTGACAAAGTAAGTGGTTTTCTTGAATAAAAGAATGTCTTGGCTACAAAGTTTTTTCTTTAAATGACTGGTTTCGCCCTGTTTGGGCATCTTCAGATATCTGACAAAGAATAAAAATGAACCAGAACTTACAATATTTACATGACAATATTTCATTTTTTTTAGCTACAAAACAATACTGATTGGTAATAAGGAATTATAATAATGTACGGTACTAATGTTGTACTTACTCTGAGAGAGAGGATGTTTAGATTAAAATGTAGCCATCGAATATCTCACAGAGAGAATAATAATGTACTCCCTTGATCTGCAGTAACATTGACCGTTAAAAACAAATTTATACAATGTTTAACTGAATGGCTATTGAAATAATTTATATTCTGAGATTTACCTTGTCTGATGTCCCTGTACCATAGAGTAGGTCTTCAACTCATTTACACAACATGCGTTGGTAATGGTACTGGTACTGCCTGGAGCAGAGATCAAATGTCTACTGCAAGTAAAGTGTAGTACTCCACAACACTTTAGGTGTTGTTCCATCAGATAACAGTTGTTGTTATTGTTGTTGTTGTCTTCAGTCCGCAGACTGGTTTGATGCAGCTCTCCACACTACCCTGTCCTGTGCAAGTCTCTTCATCTGAGAATACCCTCGTCAATCTATATCCTTTTGAATCTGCTTACTATATTCGTCCCTCGTCAATCTACATCCTTTTGAATCTGGTTACTATATTCGTCCCTTGGTCTCCGTCTACGATTTTTACCCCACACACTTCCTTCTAAAGCTAAGTTGACAATTCCTTGATGTCTCAGAATGTGTCCAACCAATCTATCCCTTCTCTTAGCCAGGATATGCCAGAAACTCCTTTTCTCCTCGATTCGGTTAAGTACCTCCTCAATAGTTACATGATCTACCTATCCAAATTTCATCATTCGTCTGTAGCACCACATTTCAGAAGCTTCTATCATCTTTTCATCTGAACTCCTTATCGTCCACGTTTCACTCCCATACAATGCTACACTCCAGACAAATGCTTTCAGAAAGGACATCTTAAGATTTAAATTAATATTGGATGTTAACAAGTTTCGCTTCTTTAGAAACACTTTTCTTCCCATAGCCATTCTGCATTTTATATCCTCTTTACTTCGGCCATCAAAAGTTATCTTGCTACCCAAATAACAATAATCGTCTACTACTTTTATTGTCTCATTACCTAATGTAATTCCTTCAGCATCGCCTGACTTCCCGACATTGCATTCCATTACCTTCGTTTTACTCCTGTTAATGTTCATCTTATATCTTCCTTTCAAGACACTGTCCATCCCATTCAATTGCTCTTCCAGATCTTTTGCGGTCTCTGACAGAATTACTATGTCATCGGCAAACCGCAATGTTTTTTATTTCTTCTCCCTGCACTTTAATGACTTCTCCAAATTTCTCCTTCCATTACTTCACTGCCTGCTCAATGTACAGATTGAACAACATTGGGGAAAGGCTACAATCCTGTTTCACTCCCTTCCCAACCTTGCTTGCCCTTCGACTCTTTAATAACTGCTCTCTGGTTTTTGTATAGATTGAATATAACTCTTCACTCACTATATTTTATCCCTGATACCTTCAGAATTTGAAAGAGTATTCCAGTCGACATTGTCAAAAGCTTTCTCCAAATCGACGAATGCTAAAAACGTAGGTTTCCCTTTCCTTAGTCTATCTTCTAAGATTAGTCGTAATGCGAGTATTGCCTCTCGTGTTCCTACATTTCTCCTAAATCCAAACTGATCTTCCCCAAGGTTGGATTCCACAAGTTTTTCCATTCGTCTGTAAATAATTCGTGTTAATATTTTGCACCGATGACTTATTAAACTGATAGTTCTGTAATTTTCACACTTGCCTGCACTTGCTTTCTTTGGAATTGGAATTACAATATTCTTCTTGAAGTTTGAGGGTATTTCCCCTGTCTCATACATGTTGCATACCAGCTGATACAATTTTTTCCATGATTGGCTCTCCTAACGACATCAGCAGTTCAGACGGAATATCATCTACTCCAGGGGTCTTGTTTTGACTCAAGTCCTTCAGCACTCTGTCAAATTCCTCTCGCAGTATCATATCTCCTATCTCATCTTCCTCCACTTTGTCTTCCATTTCTAGAATACTGCTTTCAAGTTTATTTTCTTTGTATAGGCCCCCTATATGTTCCTTCCACAGTGCGGCCTTCCCCTCTTTGCTTAGTACTGGTTTTCCGTCTCAGTTCTTGATATTCATACAGCTGCTTTTCTTGTCCCCAAATATCTCTTATTTTCCTGCAGGTGGTATCTATCTTTCCCCTAGTTATGCATTCTTCTACGGTTCTGCAATTGTCCTCTAGCCACTCCTGCTTAGCCAGTCTGCATTTCCTGTCAATCTCATTTTTCAAACGTTTGTACTCCCTTTTTCCTATTTCACTCGCTGAATTTTTATATTTATAGCAGTTGTTAATTTCAAATATTGACATTATTTACATAAAATATCCAATATGACATGAAACAAATTTGAAGGGATGCCAAGTTATATAACATTCTGTTGTGTTCCTTTCTGCAGCTCATCGGGCATCTCTGTGGTGAGTAGCAACCTATCTTTTCCAAAATATTGATGAATCGTTTAAGGTATTTCCATTGTTAGAAATATTACTTAACAATTTTCATAAAAGTATTGAAAAATGTTTGGTCTTTTGAGGTCAACAGATCGTTTAGAAGACTCGGGTGTTTAAAATAAACCCACTTATATATCCCAAATTCTTCTAGGATGTTTAACTTTCGTCCTTTTTGGGCATAAAGCAAACTATCTAGGGTGGGAACTTGATGTCCAGAAGCCTATAAATGTTCGTTTTTGTTAATAGGTGTTCATTCAAATATGTTTTGAATGCCCTCCCCATCTGTCCCACGTACTAAGCTGGACAGTCTACACATTTAAGCTCATAAACATCCAAAGTTGTGTGTGGCTGTTTGATAAGTTGCTCGCTGTGTGGTAGAATTTGTTGAATATTTGTTCCACGAGTAAAGACAATTTTTACATTGGTATTATGAAACAATTTAGCTATATTATATGTGAATGGTCCTAGAAAGCATCAGCAGCCTTTCCGTAGTGTGCATAGGTTGGCTAAGCACCAGTTTCATATAGCCAATGACATACTACTCTTTGTAAGCGGTTGTGATTGTATATGAAGCACTTGGAGGTAGAAGGTCTAACTTCATGCAAATGTAAAGCCCCTTACTTTTTGCCATTATGTGGTTGAAACATTCATCAGATTACTCCAATAAAGGGACAAACTTCTTTATTTCCTTACCCATCTGAACTTCATTTGTGCCAACATCAATTCACTACAGAGATCAAACACGATGGAGGGCTACTGTTTCTGGGCATAATTTCAAAACACTATTCCACCCATCTGCTTTGATCCATGATAAAAAAATTATGTATATAAGCATTAAAGGGCAAAACATACAAAAATGGTATCAAAAATTTCAATTGACTTATAATAGACCCAAAATGAAGCTGTTGATTCCAACCAACCGCCCCCCCCCCCCTCAACTAAAAAAAAAAAAATAGGTAGTAAACTCTTTATAGGCCTAATACACCTCAATGCAAGAAAAGATTTCTATCAACTAATAAACATAGAAAACAATACCAGAATTCTTCAATGAACCTATAATATACCTACACTTCGAACAAAGAAGCCGATTGCAAGTAACCCTACTAAATACAAAGAAATTAAAACAACAGTATCAAATACTGTGATTGACCTACACTACGGTAATTATGAAGAACCCAATAGCAACCCTATGGATTAACCTGTGTCATCATCAGCAAGAAGATAATAAAATGACATTCTGAAACACAAAACAATACTCATAAAATAAAACTTTCCATTATATAATAAAAACTTTCCTTTACAACAGTTTTCTGCCAAGCAGTTGCTGTTACAAATGATCAACATTATAAGTAATTAGTGTGTTTTTCTGTATTATTTTTTAAAACTAAAACACAGGGCTTGGGTAGGTGGATGGGGGAATATAAACTGATCTGTTTGTATAGTAGAATGGCCAAAACTGAAGGAGGCAGTTCCGTCCGTATGCTTTGACCCGTGATGTCACCAAGATGGCGAAATGACATCTATCACTAAAACAAATATCATTTGTCATCGTAAGAGGTTGTACAGATAGTTTGATACTGCCACTGGTGCATTGTGTGTTCTATTGTCTCACATTTCGTTGTGGTTCGGAAGTGAGTGCACGAGTTTTTCTTGGATTTGTCGAGCAATTTTTTGGTTTATTTATTCGTTTCTGATTGTCAATTGTTTGGATTTCTTAAGACTGATATCACAAGAAAAATTAATTATTTGATCTTAAGGAGGGAATGGGAGAACCTATGGGGGACGTCATCAAGAATTTGCAACTATTCGGCCTAAAAGATGAAGTTGTGAAATTTGTCGAATGTAGACAATCTATGAAGATGGTCAGTGTTTTTTTAATTATTATTAGTTTGAGTTGGAGTGTATGTTGTTAATTTTTTGTTTTAATTTGTGTGTTTTTCTCTTCTTTTTTTTGTGTGTGTGTGTGTGTGTGTGTGTGTGTGTGTGTGTGTGTGTGTATGTGTGTGTGTGGTTTTAGGGCGCACAACTACTAAGTTCATTAGCGCCCAGACAAGAACAGAGATTTGCTAGATCTCAAAAAATTTGGTAACTGCCAGTTAGAATATCAAGAGAAGGCTAAAAACGAAAGATAAAAACAATTAAATGGGTTAAATATCCTTTGATAAATTGGCCAAGTTAATAAAACGCAAAACTTGAGCAGCTGCTTGTGTGTCATCAGCTAAAATTTCCTCCAGAGTAGACGGAAAGCGAAGGGCTACACAGAGATGATTAAAATTAACACAAGACAGTAAAACATGTCGCACCGTCAGCAATTCACCGCAGGAGCAGAGCATTGCAGGATCGGCGGTTAGCAAATGACAGTGGCTGAAACGGCAGTGACCGATCCGCAACCGGGTCAGGATGACCTCCTCTAGCTGAGAGGAGCGTGAGGAGGTCCTCCAAGCGGTTGGGATCGGTTTTACAGTTCTCAACTTATTGTCGTACAGTGAGAACCACACACTGTGCCAGGACGACACGATACTCTGGCGAAGAGCCCGTTGAATATCGTCTGATGGGACGCAAAAGTTAGCCATGCCAGGCAAAAGAGCTGCTGCCTTGGCTACTATGCGGGGGTCTCATTCCCGGGCACACCCACGTGGCCAGGGACCCACAGAAAAGAAACGTGACAGCTGTCATCTGCTAGCAACTGGAGGGATCCGATACACGAGAGGATGGGTCGAGAAAGGGTCCTTAAGACTCTGCAGGGCACTAAGGGAGTCTGAACAGATGGCATAGCAAGGTTGGCGGTAGCGGCAGGTATACAAAACAGCCTCGTGGAGGGTGTTGACCGTGAAATTCGAGCACCGGTCAGGGAGCTTGTATTGGAAATGGTTGTCCCCGACGACGAAGGCAGATCCGACACCAAAAGTGCTCTTGGAACCATCAGTGTAAATAAATATGGCATTATCGAACCGCGAACGGAGTTCGACAAGCCTCAAGCGGTATACCAAATCCGGGGTGCTCTCCTTGAGCAGCGAACTAAGTTCAAGGTGAGTGTGAACCTGGGCCTGATGCCACGGTGGCAATGGGCTGTCGCTCAACCGAAAGGTGAAAGGAAGGGTAAAATCGAGCCGCTGAAGCAGGCGGCGAAACCGAACTCCAGGTGGAAGCAAGGCTATCGCAGACAACTGATATTGGCGATCAAGTGAGGCGTCAAAGAATAATCGGTAAGATGGATGGTTGGGCATTGACCGCAGGCGGCATGCGTACCGACAAGAGTATCTCACGCCGAGTGGTCAAGGGTAATACAGCTGCCGCGGCATACAGACTTTCAACAGGGCTGGTATAAAATGCACCGGTCACCAGACGTAATCCCCGATGGTAAATAGAGTTGAGACGGCGGAGAATCGACAGCCGTGCAGAAGAGTATACAAGGCTTCCGTAGTCTAGCTTTGACTGAACAATGGCCTGGTAAAGGTGAAGCAGGACGGTACGATCCGCTCCCCATGACGTGCCACTGAGGACATGAAGAACATTAAGGGATCGGGCACAACGGGCAGCTAGGTAGGACATGTGTGTGGACCAGCAAAGTTTCCGATCCAACATTAGCCCCAAGAATTTTGTTGTCTCCATGAATGAGAGAGCAACCGGGCCGAGACGGAGTGATGGTGGAAGAAATTCCTTGTATTTCCAAAAGTTTATACATACCATTTTCTCAGCGGAGAATCTGAAGCCATTCGCAATGCTCCAGGAATATAGGCGGTCAAGACAGCGTTGAAGACGACGCTCCATTGCTGGGCGCTGCAATAAATTGCGAAATCGTCTACAAAAAGGGATCCAGAAACGTCAGCTGAAAGGGAATCTACGATCGGATTGATTGCGATGGCAAAGAGAGCCACACTCAAGACGGAGCCCTGTGGCACCCCATTCTCCTGGCGAAAGGTGTCTGACAAAACAGAGCACACCTGTACCCGGAACTTATGATCCGCCAAAAACGCTTGAATAAAATGAGGGAGGTGGCCACGAAGGCCCCATGTGTTCAATGTGTGGAGGATGCCCGCTCTCCAACGGATATCGCTTGATGCTTCTTTAGAAAGTTATTCATAATGAAGGTCAACAAGGTAACGAGGTGATCAGCAGCAGAGTGGTGTCGTCGAAAACCGCATTGGACATTTGTTAGGAGGCGTCGAGATTCGAGGAGCCAGACCAACCGAGCGTTAACCATGCGTTCCATCACCTTACAGACGCAGCTCGTCAGAGAAATGAGGTGATAACTGGAAGGAAGATGTTTCTCCTTCCCTGGTTTGGGGATGGGGACAACAATGGCTTCATGCCAACTTGTGGGAACATGACCTTCAGTCCATATGCGATTGTAGGTACTAAGAAGAAAACACTTGCCCGCAGGTGAGAGGTTCTTCAGCATATCAACATGAATGGAATCGGGCCCGGGAGCAGAAGATCGGGACAGAGCGAGAGCACGGTCTAGCTCCTGCATGGTGAAGGCGACATTATAAGTTTCACGATTAAAAGAGCGGAAAGAAGGCGGCCGTGCCTCCTCTACCTGTTTGCGAGGGAGAAAGGCAGGGTGGTAATGGGCAGAGCTCGAAACCTCCGCAAAGAAACGGCCCAATGCGTTGGAAACATCAGCGGGGTCCACGAGGACTGCGTTCTCTACGGTCAAGCCAGGAATCGGGGAGTGGACCTTGATGCCGGATAAACAGCGTAGGCCACCCCAAACAACCGTGGAGGGAGTAAAGAGGTTAAAAGAAATAGTAAAAGCAGTCCAGCAAGCTTTTTTGCTGTCTTTTATAATACGACAACATTGCACTCTCATTTGTTTATAATTTATACAATTCTCCAAAGTTGGGTTGCGGCGGAAGGTGCGTAAAGCACGTCGCCGGGCTCTAAGCGCGTCGCGACAGGCTTCAGTCCACCAAGGGACCGGGACACGACGTGGAGAAGAGGATACAAGGTATGGAATGTTCGGCAGCTGTGCGAATAACCTCTGCGAGGTATTCGACCTGACTGTCACAGCTGGAGAAGTCCTGATTGTGAAAAACTGCCATGGAAGAATAAAGCCCCCAGTCAGCTTTAGAAATGTTCCAACTGGTGGGACGAGGAGATGGGGAATGATGCAGGAAGTGGATGACACAAGGAAAATGGTCACTCGAGTACGTGTCAGAAAGTGCATACCACTCAAACCAACCGGCAAGCTGAGGAGTGCATATCGCAAGGCCTATATGGGAATAAGTATGTGTTGTGTCTGAAAGGAAGGTCGGTGCACCGGTGTTGAGGCAGACAAGATTGAGGTGTTGGAGAAGGTCCACCAAAAGGGAGCCTCTCGGACAAGGTGCCGGAGAGCCCTATAGGGGGTGGTGGGCATTAAAGTCGCCTACCAACACGAAGGGCTGAAGGGAGCTGGTCAACAAGGTGTAGCACATCTGCCCTAGTGAGGGCAGATGATGATGGCGAATAGATATTACAGAGGGAAAAGGAAAAGGTGGATAGAGTGATGTGGACGGCAACTGCCTGTAGGTGAGTATGCAATGTAATGGGGTGGTAATAGACGTCGTCCCAAATGAGCATCAGAACCCCTCCATGGGCTGGGGTACCTTCCACAGATGGCAGGTCGAAACGCATAGAAGTGTAATGGGGTAAGTCTGCACTATCACTTGGACGTAACTTAGTTTCTTGGAGACAAACTAGAAGTGGGCAGTGCAATCGAAGGAGTAGTTTTAATTCCTCCTGATTTGAAAGAAAGCCGTGAATACTCCATTGAAGGAGCACCACGATAAAAAATAAGAGAAGAAGGGAAGATAAAAAGGAACAAGCAGGTGGGGTCACCTCGACGGCCGCTGAGGACCGGACTTCGAGGGAGCACTACTGTCACCATCTAGAGGCAGAGTGTCATGTTCCATAGGTTCAAACGATACATATGCCTCCTTCCCGACTTTGTCAGGAGGGGCAGCTTCCGCCGCCGGTAAAATGCCGGTTGCCCGGCTAACAGTAGTGCGTCCCGGCGAGACAGAAGATGATCGGGACCGACTACTGTTGGACGGCGTGACGGATGGAACTCTTTTTCTTGTTGGCTCTTCTGGAAGAGTGACAATGAGAAGAGGCAGTTGACGGTTGGGAAGCCTGAGAACGCAGAAAATCTTCACGGACGGGTTCCTTTTTCAAAGTCCGGGCATCTTGTTTAGGTGCCCACAGTTTATTAGAGGTTGACGAAGACTGAACTTTAGAAGCAGCAGGAGGAAGCAGGGACGTGGAACGGGCAATCTTCGAGCTGGCCGAAAGTGTGTCAGCGAAAGTGAAGTCACAGGTCTGGGTACTTGAATCCTTAGTAGGTCGAGTGGAGGTGAGGACCTTACTGTATGTGCCCGATGGGATGACAATGGGCTTTCAACTCGCCAACAACTTTCGAGCGGCAGGTGTTGATACCTTTTCCGTAACCCGAATTTGCTGGATGACTTTTTCATCCAGTCTCGAGAGGAAGCCGCATGGTCACCGTTGCAATTAAGACAGTGAGGAGACGGAGGTGGGCAATCCCCCTCATGGGCGTCCCTACCACAAGTGACACATTTTGCTGCGTTAGGGCAAGATTGACGGATGTGGTTGTATCTGTGGCACTGATAACAGCGCGTTGGGTTAGGTACGTAAGGGCGGACGGAGATGACTTCATACCCTGCTTTGACCTTCGACGGGAGTTCAACTCTGTGGAACGTCAAAAACACAGTACGAGTCGGTGTCAGCTGGTTATCTACCTTTTTCAACACCCTATGGATGGCTGTTACATCCTGATAGGACATATAGGTTTGTATGTCTTCGTCAGACAACCCGTCAAGGGATCTCGAAAAAACTACCCCCCGTGACAAGTTGAGTGTGCGGTGCGCTTCTATCTTGACTGGAAACGTGTGTAACAATGTAGTCTGTATCAGTTTTTGGGCCTGGAAGGCACTGTCCACTTCCAGTAACAATGTGCCATTGCGCTGACGCGAACAGGTTTTAACAGGGCCAGAAATTGCATCAACACCTTTCTGAATGACGAAAGGATTTATCGAATTGAAATCTTTACCGTCGGTTCGAGAGACAACTAGAAATTTCGGTAGATTAGGCAGAGTTTTCTTTTGCTGAGGTGAATCTATCTTTCGTTTCTGGGTCAACGTCACAGAAGAAGAGAAGGAAGTCATTGCGTAAGTGACCCACGTGATTACCTGCGTCTCTGATGGCGCGCTCCTTCCTAGTGGGAGCCCTCTCCGAGGACTTACCCGCCCTCGGTGATTGCTCACAGCTCCCGAGAACTGACGGAGGGACCAATCGGCATGTTCAGAAGGTACCAGCTCGGGTAATCACCCCTCCCTGGGGCTGGCCTTTACCAGGGGGTACATACGTGCCCTAGTTGTCTACCCGGGGCGGGGAATTAGGCGTTACCCCGTCACCTGCTACACATGATAATGCGTGGGTCGGCCTTCAGACACACACAGGGAGGAAAGAAGAAGAATAGAGGAAGTGAAGAGAAAGAAGGAAAGACGTGTCTCAAACGCCGAAGCGGAGACTAATGAGGAGGAGAAGAAGGCTAGGAGAGTACAGCAAGGAGAGAAAGACAGAAGCAAAGGTTAGGAAGGGAAGAAACCAAGGAATAAGAGAAACTACAACAAGAAACCACCTTAACTCACGAAAGACGCCTGTCTCCGGGTGAAGGCATAAACCGGGTGGGAAAGGGAAGCAGCCTGGGGCAGAAGAAAGGCTGCTTCAGCTCGGGGCCCCGTGCGCACCACATACGTACCCACAAAAGAGCTGTGGATCCCATGGGTGTGTGTGTGTGTGTGTGTGTGTGATTTGAGGGAGGGCAACTTCGTTGGGAGTAGGGGAGACATTTTTGAGTAAGTGATGTTTACATTTCTTATAACTTTTTGTGTAGAGTCATAGTTGTTAGTGTAGAGTTATTTAATTTTAAGTTGTGAGATCAGTTTTTCCATCATTTTGGGAGTTTTTGGTATCCTGAGTCTCATTTGAGGTGTAAAATAGGTCAAACGAAGTGTCTGATACCATTATTCTCCCCCCCCCCTCTCTTTCGTATGTGTTTTCGGTGATTTTTACGAAACACATTTTTTCTAATTGTTTGGCCTCTTCAATAGGTTTTGTCATTTCTTCCCGCTTAGTATATATCCACCCAAAAACCCCACATTCCCGCATTTGTCCTGTTAAGTGTCATTTCATTGATTTTATGTTAATGTTTGCTTGTTTATATGTGCGTTTTTTGTGAATTATTTTGTCGCCATATTGGCTATGAGTATATAGGTCATTGCCACCATGTTGATGGCATCATGGATCAAAGCTGACAGGTGGTATCCTGGTCTTCAATTATGCAAATACTTCAAATGTTCCATTCTAACACAATATTCTTCACCATAACCCGTTTTGTAATTTTATATTTGATGGATTTGTCAACACAAATGAAACTGTTGCATCCCAACCTAACCTAGCCCTTCGGGCACCACTACCAGTTTCACACTTTCACAACATTTGGCTTTGCAATAATCACATCAAACCACCTACATGAAATATGGTATGCTGCCAACCATCAAACACTTGGAATCTCCTTTACAGTGATCTGAACCTTATACAAACATCCTCAACTACCTCCAACACCAGGCGAGGTGGCGCAGTGGATTAGACACTGAACTCGCATTTGGGAGGACGGTGGTTCAAATCCTCCGGCCATCCAGATATAGGTTTTCTGTGATTTCCCTCCCCCACCTCAAATTTCATTAACTTCAATGGTTGCTGACATCTTGTACACTGAAACAATCAGCTATAACACCAAGCAGATGAAATTTTATCATGGCCAACATAGCCCCCCCCCCCCCCAGTGCGTCAGGCAGCAGGAACAAAACAACTTGAAATTTATAGAAAAGTGAAACTAAACTCGAAGCATCACACTATTAAAACGAGTAGTAACACACACACACACACACACACACACACACACACTCTCACTCACTCTCTCTCTCTCTCTACAGAAAAACCATCATCAAACTCACTTCCAAAAAGCAGAAAACAATTTTTAGAGAAGCAACCACACCACACCATGCAAATATGAAGAGTGTCACACACCATACGGACTGTACAACTAAATACGACCACAAACCATTTAATTTCCACAAAAAGAGTGCGCCACCACATGGCTACACGTACCAAGTGTTAACATAAACATAGATAATTCAAAATTACAGCAAAGCGTTGATGTAAGAACACAAAAAGCAGACAGGTGGAATTGCATGCCTCAACTGACCCCATTTCTGCACGTCTTGGTGAAGAGAGGACTTGATGGCATCCTGGCACCACCATGTGCAAAGGAATAGGCTACTGAAAGCACAAGTACACAACATAGGGTGTGAACAGGAATAACTCAGAACAGTATTCAGAAGAAACAATTATTCATATAGCAGATTAAGGGCATTCTTTGCCATCATTGCAGTACACAACCTATTCAGATGTAAGAAATCACAAGGAGAAAGAAGTAGTCACAGCCTTTATATTGTTTACAGCATACAAGAAAAATTGGGCATATACTGAAAAAGCACCAAGTAAGAACTGCCTTTTGCCCATCCAAGACAACACGGACTTTACTGAAGAGTATTTAAGATGATACAGTTATGCAAAAGAAATATTCAATTCTGTGCCAATGTGTCAAGACATAATCGGGCAAACAGTGCACACACTTAAGATTGGCACAAAGAAAACCAACAGCACACTCAACTAATGTAAGGGCTATACCAACAAGCTGATGATCACAGAGCACTGTCTTAACGTCATGTGATGGAATACAAACATGCCAGATTTTAGCAAAGACTTTGAAATAGTAGTGCATTGTCATATGTAAAGCCATCAAAATTGGCACCAGGTACAATCTTATTAACTGGAACTGTGGCTATAACCTTAGCAAACACATAGAACCAGTAGAGAGTTTAATTAAGAAAACACTCAGCAAACATGAAAAGCTGGTGACCACAGCAAGCAGAGAAAATACATTGACAATATTGCAGACTCTGATGCAAGCAACTGTGCAACATTTGGGGGGTCATGTATAGGATTCAATTCCACCCATCGGCTTTGAGCCATGGCATTCGTGTATTGTGTAGTAGGCCAAGTGGTGACGACCTGTTCGTTTTATGACTGCAATTACTTTTACCGAGTGGACAGAGGTACAGCAAGATTCTGTCAACCATAGAGCAGGAACAGCATTACTTATTTGCTTTACGGTCTCTACAAAACACTAAGTCATCCTATGTTGTCCAGATTTCTAAGAATATTAACACCTGGGCAAATCAGGTGAAACTGTTGGGATAACAGGTAAGGCAGTTGGGATTGGAAGTAAAATTTTAACAAGCCATGTTATTTAATTAAAAACACTAATCAATTCAAACATAGATTATTTGCGACCGACAACAACTGAAATTTGGGTTTTCCACCATGTTATAGGTCAAAGCAGATGGATGGAATCGAGTCATAAAATGTGCCCCTTTGGAACACACATGTGGAAGGAAGTAATAGACTGCCTCAGAGTTTCGAATGAATGCTCTCTGAATTTTTACATTAAATTTCTCCATAATACACAACCACTCTCTTGTAGTGACACTACTGAAGTTAGATGAGCAGTCATTTATGTAGTAAGCGATTCCACCCATCGGCTTTGACTTGTGATGTCAGCATGTTGCGTTGTATGACATTATCACATGCATGCTAGTTTTCAGAGGTGTTTGTTTACAGGTGGCGTGTGTAAGTATTGAGTGGCTCTCTCTTGTGGTGGAAGTTACACAGAATGGGTTTTTGTCATTTCTGTTGGTGTTGGTGGTAGTTGATGATTTTTGCGTAAGGTTCAGAATATAAATAAAGATTTTGTGTTTAAGAAGTGATTTGTATTTCACTCTGATGATAACGTATAGGTTAACAGAGAGGGTCTTTTTTCACAAGCGCCGAAGGCGCGAATTTTTGGCCGGAGACCTGTGATCAATGGTATTTATGTTGTTATAATTTGTAATTTATGAGGATAAGTGCAGATTACTTATTACATACAATACATAAGTATTGACATACTATCCCATATACGGGTTGTCCAATGTGTTGATTTCGTCATATGTCAAAGCGGTTAAAGTGTGGTATTCCATCGACCCTGATATCTTGGTTGTGGCGACAGACTGATCTGTAGTGCAGCCCCAGGTTTTGGTTAGGTTGAAGGCAACAGTTTGGTTGTGAGCTGGTGAACCCAGTGAATGGGACGCCAAATAATGGTTGTGGTAACAAAATTGACCGGCTTTGAAGTCTAATGTTTACATCACCGCCTTATTGAAAAATGCAATGGTGACCCCAATACGTAACTTTTACCGATCTGTGGTAAGGTTCGTGTAAGGTTCAGATTATACATTAAGATTGTGTGTATAAAAAGTGATATGTATTCACTCTGATGCTAATGTATAGATTAACAGAGAGGTATTTCTTTTTACAAGCGAGTGTCGAAGGCACCAACTTTTGGACTGAGACCTAAGATCGATGGTACATTCTGTTGTTGTAATCTGTAATTTATGATGATAAACACAAAGTATTTATCTACAATATGTAAGTAGCAAGATATTATTCCGTCTAAGGGTTTTCCGACATTTGATGTCATTTGACAAAGCAGACAGGTGGAATCGCGACGTAAAATAATGCCACTGAAATGATATCGCCATCTTCATTTGAGGTGTATTATAGGTCAATTTAAGTATTCAATACTATTTTTAATGCTATTTGGCAAGTGTTGATTAGTGTCATTTTCTTCATTTATTAGGGCAAGTAAACTATTTGATTCCGTACACAGTTTGCTTATATCGTTTTCGTTTGTCTCGCATATTTTCATGTGGTTTTTAAATGATACTTTTCTGTATTTTTTGTTTGCTTATGTCTTATTTTCTCACACACAGTGTCCCACAAAAAATGTGCAATTTCTGTGTCTGTACCGTTGCTGTTACTTTGCATTAATTTTCGCATGTTTATATGAGCATGTTACATGAGTGTTTTGGTTTCCATATTGGCTACGAGTACATACGTCATTGCCACCATATTGGTGACGTCATGGATCAAAGCAGACGAGTGGAATCGCGTCGTAAAGTATTGCCGATGAGCACACCCAAAAAGTTCTGTCAAAACATAGTGCTTCTCTATCACCTCACTAAATTCAAAGAGCAGACCAAGTTTTTTTTTAGAGAAACTTAAAATGAAAGTAAGTGTCAAACTGGACAGAAGAGCATAATTGTCATACATAGAAAAAAGCATAGCTGAAGACTGGGATACCACCTTGCAGAAAGGCACACACAAAACATTACAAGTTAGCTATGGTTTCGGCCGTTATGGCTTTCTTCAAAAACAAAATAACACTCTATCTTACACACAATCACACAAATATGACTACCATCTACAGCCGCTGTGGCTAGACTAAACCTGTACCCACAACTGAGCGGTAAGTAATTTATTTTGCAACAGTAAAAATAAATCACACTGAAAGGAGACAGAAAAACCATCAATATGATACATGCCTTGCACCGCAGTATCACAAAGATATTTAAAAAATCACTTACTAGAGAAATCATGCAAGTTCGAATATTTAACTTTCAAGTCATACGAAATAATGTCATTTACTAAGCACGTCACAATGATCAATTAAAAGATATTACAATTAAAATAGTTATACAAGCATTAATTTACATAACGTGGTTTGCAAGAAAGGCTTCAGGAATGTGGACAGAATTATTTGAATGAAATTACTAGTACTCGGAATAAAGCATTGGAAATTAGGCAATAATTGAAATAAATTATACTGGATCTGTTCTATGTTTGTACTGATAACATGACGCCTACTTGTTAAGTAGTAATCTGAGAACAAAAATCCCACAAATTTTAAATAGTACACCAAGCAACATCTCTTATTCAACAGTACCATTCGTACTGTGAATGCATCTTGTCATTCAATTTGTTGTTGGAAATAAATTACTGAAATAATTCCTAATTAACAGAGCAATAAAATTTGACGATACCTTTTTTTACAGTTTGCCATTCTTCGGTAGGTACAAAAACATCTTTTTCGTCTTCTTTCTCTTCACCTTTCTTTATGCCCACTGATACAGATTCTCCGAAAACGGCATCAACGTAAAACAACACAACAAACACGACACATAACCTCATAAGGCTCATAATGAATGCACAGCAATACCGAGGGCAACAAGTTAAAAATCTTATGTATGATTACTTGACTAAGGGCCTACTTGTATTTGTTCAATACTGACAGCGTAAACATCGAATCAATGTTTTCCACGTGTATCAAGGGACAACCTGATTCACGATTGTAAAGACTTACGAAACACTGCGTAACCACAATTTAATTCAAAACTGAAAACTGTTCTACTACATGGAATAATCTCTAAACTAAGATAAGAAAATCCGTACGCTTGTATTTCTTTTACAGAAAAATACGGTACTATTTCGGACAACACATTACGGTATCTATATTACATGTCAAATTTCGGATTTGAAAGATTTGTGAACAGTAATTTAACTTTATTGGAATATCTAGTTTCCATACTGCAGAAACGTGGAAACTGAATGACAAGACCCGAAAGGACTTGCCTCAAAATTGTTAAGTATATCATACTAACAATACACAGAGATACAAACATTTCATGTAATAATAATAATAATAGATAAATGAATATGCTAAAACGTCTTCCGTTCTCATTAGAAAAGCGCACATTTGTTTCTTGTTTCTATCGGTTGATTGTTAGAACTTGGAGTTAATGTTGTTTCATACAGATAACAATTAAAAATACTAAGACATGCGCTCAATTTTGATTGTTTATTTACGGTTTTATTGCATTCTTCTTGCATCAAAGCTTTCATTTGTGTTTTGTTTTGTGAATGTGAAGTAATTTTTTATGTCATTTGTTAATAACGAGCGTGATCTAAGCTCTTTGAAGTTTAAACTATCGACATGACAAGTAGCCAACCTGATACGAATTAAAGGCCAATTCACACTGTCCGTCACGTCACGTCACGTCACGTCACCGTCCGTCAGAACATTCCGCAATGTATTTCTAATGGCGGCATTCACACTGTCCGTCACCGGACCGTCACGTCACGTCAACGTCCGTCAAGCTTTCTCGAGAAGAATGTTTTGACGGAACGGTCGTCTGCTAACATCGGAAGTTAACCTATTTTCGTCATGCGAATTACATGTTGCAGTCGACGATTGTACTGTTTATATGCAAATGTGTCTTATTCATCTTTGTGATGTTGTTGTACGTCGTTTTAGGGGTAAAGGCCAATTCACACTGTCCGTCACGTCAACGTCACGTCACGGAACCGTCACGTCAAGTTGTATTCACACTGTCCGTCCGTGTCCGTCACGTCAATTCGTCCATCTCAATACGCGATGTTGAAAGTGAGGTTATGAATGGCGATTTGTTATGTAGAAAGTCATAGTTTAACACTAGAATCGACGAAACAACAATGCTAAATGTTATTGACGGCCAAAGAAAACTTTACGACGTATGTTTTTGGCCAACTTCCTGGGAACTGAAACAACATTTCAAAACATCGACATCTATTTTCAAGCGAAAAAATAAACATAGGAAAACATCAAACAATACTTATAAGAGCATGGATAGCGCCTGATTACATTGTCCATTACGATTTGTCCGCTGACATTGTTAGTACCATCGTAAACAACTGAATTGTTGTCTTTCATTAGAACTGAATTTTTCATTTAAAATGTTATTTAATGAAAAATGCGTAATCAAATTGCAATCTTATTCAAATAAACAGTTTGCTTTAGTCTTTTCTGTTACAATGTCACATGACATAAACCATTTTTTTGGTTTCAGATATCAGACTTCGATTTTAGGGGGACACTCAATTGACAAAAATATTTAAGTCGCCATGAAACATTTGAGATTTGCCCCTAAAACGAAGTATAACAACGAAATAAAGATTAATAAGACACATTTGCATATAAACAGTGCACTCGTAGTCTGCAACATGTAATTCGCGTGTCGAAAATCGGTTAACTTCCGATGTTAGCAGACGGCCGTTCCGTCAAAACATTCTTCTCGAGAAAGCTTGACGGACGGTGACGTGACGTGACGGTCCGGTGACGGACAGTGTGAATGCCGCCATTAGAAATACATTGCGGAATGTTCTGACGGACGGTGACGTGACGTGACGTGACGGACAGTGTGAATTGGCCTTAAATCTCAAATGTTTCATGACGACTTAAGTATTTTTGTCAATTGAGTGTCCCCCTAAAATCGAGGTCGGATATCTGAAACCAAAAAATGGTTTATGTTACGTAACATTGTAACAGAAATAACTGAAGCAAACTGTTTACCTGTATTTGAATAAGATTGTAATTTGATTACGCATTTTTCATTAAATAACACTTTAAATGAAAATGTCAGTTCTAATGAAAGACAAAAATTCAGTTGTTTACGACGGTATTAACAATGTCAGCGAGCAAATCGTAATGGTAAAAGTATACAGGCGCTATTTATGCTCTTACAAGTGTGATTTGATGTCTTCATATGTTTATTTTTTCCCTTGAAAATAGAAGTCGATGTTTTGAAATGTTGTTTCAGTTCCCAGTAAATTGGCCAAAAACATACACTGTAAAGTTTTCTTTGGCCGTTAATAACATTTAGCGTTGTTGATCCCCCTTTCTAGTATTAAACTATGACTTTCTACATAACAGATCGTCACTCATAACCTCACTTTCAACATCGCGTATTGAGATGGACGAATTGACGTGACGGACACGGACGGACAGTGTGAATACAACTTGACGTGACGGTTCCGTGACGTGACGTTGACGTGACGGACAGCGTGAATTGGCCTTTTAAGTGCTTCCATATTTATTTAGGGTCATATTGCTTCCAGATGATGTTTTTCACTCGATTAATTTTTGTAAATAGCGTAAAAAGATAATAGTTGAAACTGAGGATGTTAGAATCTCTGGAGATGAAATAGTGAGGCCAGCAAAACGCGAATTCCAGCATTTGTTTGTCCCCAAAACATTGGTTTTTCAGTTCCACTATCGAGTTTCGTGCCCATCGAAACGCGTCCGATATTGAAGCGTTGTTGGCTTGACAGATTGTGTTTCCTTGTTAAGAATTTTCGGTATATATGGACAGCATGACATTTCCTAAAGGGAAATAGAAGTATATGTATTACAGTTACATAAATCTGTGTATTTAAGTAAAGAAAAATAGCGATTGTGCTGACTAAATCAGGAAATGAATCAGCTATTTTTCAGCCGCCATATTGAAAAGGGCCAGGGAAATGGATTCAGGTTATCACACTGCCGGCCATGGTGGCCGAGGGGACTGAGGCGCTCCAGTCACGGTCTGCATGGCCACTACGGTCGGGGGTTCGAATCCCGCCTCGGGCATGGATATTTGTGCCGTCCTTAGTCGTAGATAGTTCGTAAGTAGTTTGTGAGCTTAGGGACTGATGACCCCGTAGTTCCCATAAGTTCTACAAACATTTGAACATTTTTTGGTTATCACATGTAAACACGACAGCGAAAAACGGTTTACGAAACTCGGTTTTCGTCTTCCGGAATATATGTTGCATGTAAACATAGTGACAAACGTGGTATTTGCCGAATACGGAATTTCGTTGGTTGGCGAGTAGTGGGGTCTGACCGCTCGCTGTTTGCCGAGCACAAATCGACCAGTGCTCGCCGTTTCCGCCACGTGTCGGTTTTGCTGCACACATCAAAGGAGGCGAACATTCATCAACATGTACCTTTATTCCTCATCCAGACATTCGTGTTGTTGGAAGTGTTCGTCTCTATGCATTTGTGAACATATGTAATAAAATTTAGGATTACGTTATACCCAAAGTCCAAGAGTAACTTATTTTCTGATAAAAATACTGAAATTCATCCAATTCCGATGAACTATGAGAGTTTTACTAAACTGCTGCTGCAAGCAGCCCAAGAAAATATTCCACGTGGAGCCAGAAGAGATTACATACCAGGCTTTAACAAAGAATGTGAATCTCTTCTTCAGGAATATAACAACACCGGAAATCCCCAGGCTGCAGACTCCCCGATGAAGCTTCTTGACGAAGAAAGAAGGAAACGATGGCATGAGATAGTTGAACAGCTTGATTTCACCCATTCCAACCGTAAAAGTTGGGGGGGTCTTCTCAGAAAATTAGGGAGTGTTGTGCATCCCAACTCCAAACAGAGTGCTGTTAATCCTAATAGAATAAGCTCGTTTATACTTGGAAACTTCAGCGGAAAGTCCCTAATGATTGGAAAAAAGCGCAGATGACTCCCGTTTATAAGAAAGGAAAGAGAACTGACCCACATAATTACAGGCCAATATCGTTGACATCAGTTTCATGTAGAATTTTGGAGCATATTCTCAGTTCGAATATAGTAAATTTCCTTGAAACGGAAAAGCTTCTTTCCATGAATCAGCACGGGTTTAGGAAACATCGTTCATGTGAAACTCAGCTTGCCCTTTTCTCACATGACATCTTGCGAGCCATGGACGAAGGGCAACAGGCGGATTGTGTTTTTCTCGACTTCAAAAAGGCGTTCGACGCGGTGCCACACTGCAGACTGCTAACGAAGATACGAGCTTATGGAATAGGTCCACAGATTTGTGACTGGCTGGAAGACTTCCTAAGTAATAGAACGCAGTACGTTGTTCTCGACGGCAAGTGTTCGAGACGAGTGTATCGTCAGGTGTGCCCCAGGGGAGTGTGATAGGACCGCTATTACTTTCTATCTATGTAAATGATCTGAGTAAGTTGTAATTTGCGCCTGTTTGCTGATGATGCTGTGGTGTATGGGAGGGTGTCGTCTTTAACTGACTGTAATTGCATACAGGTTGACTTAGACAAAATTTCTAGTTGGTGTGAAGAATGGCAGCTAGCTCTCAATGTAGAAAAATGTAAGGTGATGTGCATGAGTAGAAAAAACAATCCCATAATGTTCGAATACAGCATTAGTAGTGAGCTTCTTCATGCAATCGAGTCGTTCAAATATCTAGGCGTAACATTGCAGAGCAATATGAAATAGAACGAACGTGTAAGTACAGTTGTGAGTAAGGCGGACAGCAGACTTCAGTTTATTGGGAGTATTTTGGGAAGATGTACTTCACCTGTAAATGAGAGTGCGTATAAAACGCTTGAACGACCACGTCTCGAGTATTGCTCAAGTATTTGGGACCCGCAGCAGATCAGTTTAAAGGAAGACATAGAGGCGGTTCAAAGATGAGCAGCTAGATTTGTTACAGGTAGGTTCGACCAATGCGTGAGTGTCATGGAAATGCTCCGGCAACTCAATTGGGCATCGCTGGAAGAAAAACGACGTTCTTTTCGTGAAATTCTGTTGCGGAAATTTAGAGGGCCGGAATTTGAAGCTGAGTGTAGTACGATCTTGCTGCCGTCTACTTACATTTCACGTAAAGATCACAAAGACAAGATAAGAGAAATTAGGGCTTGTACGGAGGCATATAGGCATTCTTTTTTTCCTCGTTCAATTTGGGAGTGGAATAGGAAAGGAAATGCCTAGTAGTGGTACAGTGTACCCTCCGCCACGCACCTTACGGCGAATTGCGGAGTATGTATGTAGATGTAGATGAAACTTAAAGATCCGCGTCCCTACACAACAGAAAAAGGATCTTAAAAGACTCATGGCTGAAGCACTGAAGAACTGTGCAGAACAGTCAAACATTGTGAGCACTATCTCTGAAGAAGAGCTGATAACTGCAATAAATGACATCAAATCAAGGAAAGCAGCCAGACCTGATGGAGTCTTACCGGAGTTTCTAAAGAACTTAGGCCCAAGAGCACGCACATGGCTCTGCAGATTTTTCTCCGCCATACTTGAGGCTGGAAACATCCCAGACAAATGGAAGGAGTCGAAGATAATAGCTATCTTGAAGCCTGTAAAGGACGAGAGAGATCCCAAGAGCTACAGTCCTATCTCTCTGTTGTGTGTTATGTACAAACTTTTCGAAAAAGTTCTCCTAAAGAGAGTGGCTCACCTAATAGATGCAGCAATACCCGTGGAGCAAGCCGGTTTCAGGTCGAAGAGGACCTGCTGCGATCAAGTCCTGGCACCAACCACGCACATTGAACGTGGTTTTCAGAACAAGAAAAAGACCAGTGTAGTATTTATAGATCTCTTGGCTGCTTACGACACGGTCTGGCTTAAAGAACGCACTGGAAGGCTCCCAGCTACCTGCCAGCTCCACAACATCGATGGAGACAAATTCCTGAAGATGGTCTACATAAGATGAAACTAGTTGAATGAAATAAATTAGTGCATTCTAGACTGTTCTTTATTAACAAATTTAAATAGAGTGCTGTTAACCCAAAAATAGAGAAACAATAATGTTTCCAAAAATATGTGATTATTGTATAAGCTTGCTACAGTAGTCATATGTAAGAAGTCAGTAAAGCTCTTCTATAATATGCTATCCACAAGGAAGTACATAGTACACATTAACGGAAAAACAAGCAAAGCCCGCATACTTAATAATGGACTCCCACAAGGCTCTGTGCTAGCTCCTTTACTGTTTAATTTGTACATCTCAGATACGCCAAAACTCAAATCATGAAAGTTCGCATATGCCGACGATCTGGCCATTGCCCTGCAGGGTGAGTCATTCGAATAATTAGAATCAGACTTAAATTTTGATTTGGTGCAGCTTCATTACTACTACATGACATGGCATCTGAACTTTAATGCATCAAAAACAGTAAGCACAATGATGCATCTGAACAACAAACAAGCAGAAAGGTAGCTGTACTTAAATATAGCAGGCCAGAACATACGACACGAAAGAGCACCGAAATACCTGGGTGTTAAACTGGACCGCAACCTAACGTTCAAAGAACACCTACATGACGTCAGCGAAAAACTCAGATGCAGAGTCAATATCATTCAGAAACTCGCAGGCTCTAGCTCGGGAAGCAATGCTATGACATTTTGCACTTCCTCCATGGCTCTAATCTACAGTGTTGCAGAATATTGCGCACCTGTATGGGCTAACAGTTCGCATGTCAACAAAGTAGATGTTCGCCTAAATGACACCTTGCAAACAATAACTGGAATGTTGAGAACTACTCCTGCACCATGGCTCTCTGTGCTGGCAAATATTGAACCTCCGTCACTCCGCAGACAACATGCAATCCAAAGAGAAATGGAAAAAATTGCTGCTGACATCACACTTCCCATACAGGCTGATCTTCACGGCCCGACACGATTAATGTCTAGAAATCCCTTCTGGGACCACTTGTCGAACAATCGGAACACCATAACAGAATGGAACCACCTATGGCAGCAAGCAAATGTTCACAATGGACACCTCATTAAGAACCCGGCTGATCGTGTTCCAGGTTTCAACCTCCCTCGAAGAACCTGGGTGGATTAAACAGAATGAGAACCAGTGTTGGAAGGTGCAACAAGCTGATGGCTAAGTGGGGCTACGTGGATAATCCTCAATGTGACTGCGGAGAAATACAGACGATGCAGCACATATCTGATTGTAAAATTCAAGGGTTTCTGGACGGTTCCCTGGAGGATCTGCATAGACTTACAGACACTGCCATTTTTTGGCTTTGTAATTTAAGAGTTTCCGTTTAGTTGTAAATTATTTTGACAAATTTGTGTTCCCTTTAATTCTTAATTTATAAGCATTGTAATAAGTATAAGTCATTTCATAATGAATAATGTTTTGTTAGATTTGTATGTTAATTTAGTTTCTCGTATGTGTAGTACTGTAAGGCATCTGGTATATTGAACACAAAATAAAATAAATAAATAAATACTGCACTTGAGAATGTAGACAGTTATAATTAGAATTTTATTCGTATGTTTCGTATAAGCCTATTGGTTTCTTAGTATCTTTTGCCGATTTTATATTATTTCTTCACCATGGTAAACGTGTAGGGGTAATGCTTTTTATTTATGTCGCCAAGCATCGTGACCCACATAACAAATTTTGTAAACATTATAGAAGAAAATTATTTGTAGTTTTAAAATCTCTGATAATAAGTCACATTACATTTTCTGATGGGTGGCAATTCTTGATACAATTATATAAGTGCTGCATTTTGTACAAAATAAAATTATTTTATCAAAGTCCATGGTAAACACACTGGCAATAACAGTTTTTATCATCAATTTCACAAGTACTAAATCAAGACATTGACTATCTTTACCTCAACACAAAATAAACCATAAATATTAATTTACAATTGTGGTTATTTCACGAAACTTACGTTTCTCTCCTTTGATTTAGTGACACCATCCACTAACGTCGTTCTCAGCTTTTATTTATTTTTTATTTATTATTATTCTCTAATCTTAGACTGCCATAAGGCATGACCAAAAAAGTAGATGTACACATATCAACTTCTGAATCACTGATCATCTGTATGATATTAGCTGCTAAACAGAAAAAAAGCGATTACAACAGATACGAAAAGTGCCGGTCGCTCAAAATGCTACACTATTGTAGTTTGACGAATAATCGTTGTTCCCATATATGCTAGCTGTTATGCGAATATTCACGGAATGCAATGACGAGCAAGCTTGCTCGATGTTCGTTGCTCAGTATTCGCCAAATACCACATGTGTGGTGCCACCTTAAATGAAGTGACACATGAGGTATTTGGCGAATACAGAGTAACTGCTTGCTAGTTGCCGAGTAGTGTAGTGCGATCGCTCACTGTTTGCCGAGCACCAATTGACCAGTGCTCGCCGTTTCCATCGCGTGTCGGTATTTCTACACACATCAAAGGAGGGAACATTCGGCAACAGGTGCTTTTGTTACTGATCCAGACATTCGTGTTGCTGGAAATGCTCGTGGTTAGTGGGCGTCTGTATAGCATTTGTAAACATATGTAACTGAATTTGGAATTTCGTTATTTCTAACGGTTTCAGTAATTTAATTTCTGCTAAAAATATTGCTTGTGAGCATGTAGACAGCTATGACTGGAATTTTATACGTTATTTTCGTATAGTCCTATTGGGTTTCTTAGTATCATTTTGTAAGTGTATTTTGCTGATTCATTATTATTGTGGTATTGTAGTAAACATGTGAAGCGGGTAATATGTGTTGTTTATGTCGCCACGGAATTTTGTACGAAAATGAAATGTATTGTATCAAAGTTGATGGTAAACTCACTAGCAATAACAGTTTTTCATAATCAATTTTTTAAACACAAAATAAACTGTAAATATTTATTTACTGTTGAGGTTACGTCACCAAACTTACTTTTCACTGCTTTGGTGTAGTGACACTATCCACGAGTGTCGTGATTTTTTTAAAACAGTAGATGGCAGTACACCATGATAAAAAAGGACTAGTAATAGCAATTTTAGTATCACTGTCCATCTTTATCTGATCAGCCGATAACAGAAGAGCAATACGATTACAATAAATGCAAAAAGCATGTGTAGTGCTGGTCGCTCAGTATACTACCCCACAGTGTAGCTTGACGAATGTTCGTTGCTCCCATATATGCTCACTGTTCGGCAGGAAGCGCAGATGTGGTACAGCGTGCTCGCCGTTACGCAAATATTTGCTGAATGGCATAGCAAGCACGCTTTCTCCGAGTTCGTTACTCGGTATTCGGCAATTTCCACATGTGTGATGCCACCTGTAAAGTACTTCTAGTCATTGAAATGTGTTGAGAGCGCAATTTAAAGATTGTAGACTAGCTATATCCCTGACAGCGTGTAAATTGCATTGCTTTGAGATTCTGTGTTCCACTGTTTTCTTGTTTCTTCTTGGAATAAAGTCTGATGTTAATAAGTGAACATTTTCTGCATTTTAGTGTGTTATTGAAAGTAAACTTATCAAGTTATGGGCCCATAAAAGTTTTAAAACGGAATTATTAATAAAATACGTGGCCAAGAGTGCACTTTCACGTAAATATTTTCGAGATGGCAACTGAAATAGAAAAGTATCGTATTCCCTTCTTCGATGGCACAAATTTCAGTAACTGTAAATTCAGGATAGAAACTCTTCTCGAGGAATTGGAACTTTTACAATTTGTCCACAAGCTTTAACAAATAAATTACTCTAGACAGTTTACTGCTTATATATTTTACATGTTCACTCCAAGATAATTTATAATCCAAAAAACTTAACATAACTAGGATCGTCTGATGGAAGTTTATCTTTTAAACTAAATACCATCTCCTGTGTTTAGTGTTTATTGAGCAAGAACCCATTTGCTTTGAACCAAAATGATGTTTATTCAACTGTCTCTGCAACACATGTTTTAAGGCTTATCAGATCATTAATGCTGTGCAGAAAACTTGTATCATCTGCATATAGTAATGTGTTAGATTTAACACATGAGGGCAGGTCATTTATCACTAATAGGAACAGGAAAGGGTCCAGCACAGATCCCTGTGGGACATCGACCTTCACTTGTTCCATTCTGTACAATTCTTTACCAACACATACAACTTGCTTACAGTTGTGCAGATAAGACTTCAATAGATTAAGACTATTTCCTCTAACACCATAGAAGTCCAGTTTTTCAAGGAGTATTGTATGTTCTACACAGTCAAAGGCTTTGCTTAGATCTCAAAGATGACTTGAGCAAAGCCTTTGTCCTCAAATACTCGATGGATGTACTTGACTACAGAGTGAAAGACGATCGTCTGTCATCTTCCATATATTTTGTATAGTTTCTGTAAAGTTATAATTTATTTAATGTCATTAGATTATAATTTTGTTAATACTTGAACCACACTCTTTTCAAGGCTGGAGGAATAGCATTTTTTATTTCATGTGTTAAAATATTAGTTAATATTGCTAGATTTTTCTTATTTCGTTATGTTAATAATTTTTTATTATATTAATTAATGTGGCATAAGTACAGCTTCTCTGCTAAGCCACTGTCCCTGTGAGAATGTTCAAATGTTTGTATAGCTTATGGGACTTAACTATGGGGTCATTAGTCCCCAAACGTAAAAACTACTTATGAACTAGCTAACACTAAGGACGGCACCCCCGACTGTAGTGGCCGTGCATATCGTGACTGACGCGCCTCAGTCCCCTCGGCCACTGTGGCCGGCCTGTTAAAATGTGCAGTTGTGTACTTTTAAGTGTGTGTGAGATTCTATGGCTGTCTGAATGTGGGGAGTGATAGCTCGCTTTGCATCGTTCTCTCTGGCCCAGTATAGACATCTGCTGTTACTACCAAAGAGGTTTCTACACCCTTTGGTTACAGTCCAGTCAGCGAGCTTTCTTTAGTGCGACTCTGGCTGTCCGCCCCCACCACCACTGTTTTCGTGGATTTTCTGGTATCCGATCGTTTTCCCGCGGCCCGGTGACCGCACGGCTGTTCATTCTCAGCTGTTCGTCTGGTGAGGTAAGGTTCGTTCTGCTCTCGTTTCTGGAGATGGTAGCATTTCATTGTCTAGCACGTTTAACTTAGATTCGTGAACTTAGAATCAATTTCTTGGAATATTTTCACCGATCGTGTGCAGAAATGTGTTCTCGTTTTTCAATTCAGTGATTTCCAATAGATATACGCAGTGTGTGAGATTCTAGTTGCAGTTTGATAATGGCTTGGTATGTTAAAACCTTTTATGATCATGTGGTGGTGTATGAACTCTGTGTAAATACTTTGTAACTTTGTGGGGCCCAATTTCCAATAGGTGATATGTTCATTTTATACAGTGCATGTAAAAATGTTCTAATAGTTTCCTTGCATGAGTGATATGTTTTCCACGTGGTTGGTTCATAGAACAAAGGCTTCAGCTTCCACTCTTGTTTGTTCCATGCCCATCAGGCAAGTAACTATGCGAGCATCCTTCTTATTTCCACTAATATTTCGCGATCTTCTCTCCCTGCCTATTTTAATTCCACCGTTTCTTCTCCAACTTATAGTACGAACTCTGTCTGTGTCAGTAATTCTCTCTGAGCCTTGTACAACCTCCTTCAATAGCTTCCTTATGTAATTCTAAACATTTATATGGGTTGCATGCTGTAATTCTTAATTTCATTTTTCCGTCATTGTAATTAGTTCACTTTTACCTGTTTTGGAGACTGAACTTCATCCGTCTCTCTAATTGCTCCCTCTCGAGTGTAGCTGCATTTCTTTCGCTTCTTCGTGCAATTCTGAACATTTCTATGGGTTGCATGCCATAATTCTTATTTTATTTTTCCGAGTTTGTGATTATTTCTTTTTTGTGGTTTTTCTGTGACTGGAATTATTCCGTCTCTGTAATCGCCCCCTATCACGTGTGGCTGTATTTCATTCGCTTCCTCATATAATTCTAAACATTTCTATGGGTTACGTGCAGTAGTTAATTTTCTTTATTCTTCGGAAACTGATTTTATTTAATTTTATTGGTTTTCGAACCACGTGGGTCCGAGCTCCGAGCTCCGACTTCCGGGGTTTGTAGGTAGTCGCCTGAATTCACGCCACTTTTCATATACAAACCAGTACCTAGATCGATTGCTGATAGACTGCAATTTAAGAATCCACCGTGATTTTGTATGATGAATCCGACCTTCAACCACTTCACCTTCAGTGGAGTGCATTAATGTAATGTAGCCATGTGTCGCCGTTAGCGTGTTTGCTCGCGTTTTCTGTTCAGATGTAATTTAACTTGCTATACACACGCACCATCGCAAAACAGGCACGACAGACCAGACCTTCAAAGTGTTTATATATTGTTTTGTGCTACCTCCGACGTGCTGAATTTTGCCTATGATAGCAGCGCCTGCTTCCGCCTCGTCTCAGCATGCTGATTTTGGTGAGTTTTGCTGTGGCATTGCGTCTGTGTGATAGAATGAGTGTTGTTTGTGGTTCCCCCCCCCCCCCCGCCCAATAGCGTTAAATAATGTATAATTTAGGCTGGGCACCGTCCGCATTAATCCATGTAAGAGATGCATTTTATTGTATTAACAAAATTGGTTCCCCAATTTGCTTTTTTTCTATCTGAATAAACAAGTTTAAGTTCAGCCTATTCCATAAGTAGACTATAAATTGTAGTTTTAGAGCACCTTCCCTCTTTTATTTAATATTGTTTCACAAGTGCTGAGAACATGCTCAGAGGCAATGTTTCATACGACTAATTCCATTGTGCCATAAATGATTTCTTAGCCACCTTTCTAAGATAACTTTAATTGTGGTGGCTTGCTTATTAATGTCTATGTGTAATAACGTGTGTGCTGCTATGTATATTGACCACTGTAGTATTAACTTCCTGTTATTGAAGTAATTTGAAACGAGTCAGTTCTCAGTTTGGGCCAGGGAACAAGGCTTTGTAGCAGGGAGTAGCCAGTAGTTCACACGGACCTTATATACTAATTTTAGTGAAAAGTAAGGCTCTTGTTACATACAGTGGTCGACTTTTAAGAGTATTTAGCATCCATGGTTGAAAGGATTTTTTTCTGAAACCGTATTGTGATCCACTAATTATTCCAAGATTTTCAAAGTAATCACATAATTGTTGGTAAATTATACATTCTAAAACTTTAGAAAAAGCTGGTATTATAGCAATTTACCCTGGACACTTTAAGCATTTCAGGAAAATCTCCGTCTGGTATACACTTGTTTATACAATGTGTTAAGGGATGCACTATATAATCTATTACTTTCTTCAGTATATTGCAGGACAAGTCATATATGTCTACACTGTCAGAAGATTGCAACTGCTTCACTACTCTTAAGACAAGACTAGGTGAGACCTTAGAGAAGCTCAGGATACTCGTATTTCTTGATCTACAGACATTTTTTGACAGAAGCTGTGATGAAGTAAATTCAGGTTTAATTATAGCACTTCTTCAACTGATTTAATGAAGAAATCATTGAATTTTTGTAGCGTGTTATTTAAGAGTAAACTTATCAAAATGTATGTCATACTGAAATAAATACTCCTATATGACTACCAATTTAGTGGCTTTACATAAAGAGGGCAATATTCACACAGGATTTTAAGCGAGAAATTTTTGTTTTGGGCACAAAAGCATGGACTCTGTGACTTCAACCAATGCCTGTTCTCAGCGTAGATAACGCCACCTCCCTAGATTCTAACCTCCTTGTGGAAACACCTCCTCGGTGGAAACTCTACTTACCGTTAAGGCCAGATTTCCACATGCATGAATTTCTTACTTATGCATTCCCCTACCACCACTCGTGCTAGTCAACATATGCATAGGAACAGCAAATTGGAATACTGACATACCATCTTACGCGTAAGTTACGAAAGTTCAAACGCATTTTAGGCTGGGTATCCACAAGCATAAATTTATTACTTATGCATTCTCCCACCACCATTCCCTATGTACATGTAAACGTTTCCACAAGCTGATGTAGGAAACACTATTTACACGACTTTCAAGATGGCCCCCAGCGAAATTTTGTTTGTGGGAGCTGTACACATTTTAGTTGTAGAGTTTATACAGAAAATGACGAACAAAAAAACTGATGCATTACTGCTGATTATGGTAGTGGGAATTTCGTAGGGAATGTTTGGGGATGGTAAAATAAATTTCGAATCAGCTTTTGGTAATGGCAGTGTCAATGTAACATGCTAATGTTAGCGATGACTTCGGATATTACTGTTTGAAAACTGTCACTATCAGAAAAGGGGAAAATCTTTCGTTTTGACCTTGAAATAAATAATGAAAGCTATTACTGCTCTTGGTGTGCAGGGTCTTGTATTTACCCTTGTGTAATCAGAAATTACACTCGTAAAGCGAACATTTCAATGCCAACAAAGCACAGTGAAGCCGCTACTTAACATTTAAATCAATTTTGAAAGCCTTTTGAGCCATATTTCTGATACTATACGAAAGTTGAAACACGTATGTGAGATACCACGCCAGCTCGTATTAATTTGCATGGTCATTGACTACTGGAGATACTGCAGTACATACATTCGGAAGAACACTATTTTTACCATATGTTAGCTACAATTAACAGAAGATACATCGGAAGAGAATGTTTATATCAGTACTATCTGCAGCAGTAATAAGTGTAAAGTAAATTTCTTTCTCAATAGTTCATTTTTTAAGGTTTAGTCTAATTTCTGATAGGTAACAAGTGCCGAAAATACCGATTCACTACTTAATTTTGTAAGCAAACTTGCATCTAATTTAGAGAATAGTCTTTACACAATGTTAATGCCAATTTGAACGCTATTATATTCACATAAGATTTTTATGGTGATCAAAGTAGGCCTACTTTTAAATCTCCAAAGCCACATTTAAATTTTCATTTGATCGAAATATTTATGCTCAATGATGAATTATTATTAGGGATATACCGAAACAGAATATACATTTACAATATTAACTGTTACACAATGTTAGCACGTTAACAATGTTTCAATGTTTTCAAATTCGTTTTGTCACATCAAACAATGGTGTGTTACTCTATGTATAAATGTTCATAACGAGCAGCACAATTCTAAATTGTTCTCCACGTAACATTGTGTATGAAAATTTTGTCACTTTATGAAGTATTCATTTACTTAGCTAAAGTCTTTATTTCGGTGCAACGCAATCTCTTCAGGTACATAAACAAACATTAATTATAGACCTATGTTCCGTTCTGTAGAACGAGCAAGACCAGAATGAAAGCAGATCCACCTATCTGCAGCTGCTGAAGCGATGGTGGGGAAAGTGACATTGTGCAAGAAAGTTAAATGCGTTTGAACTTTCGTAACTTATGCATTAGATAGCATGACAGTATGCAAGTTTGGTGTGTCCATGCGTATGTTGACTGTCGCTAGTCGTGTTGGGGGAATGCGTGTGTTAGAAATTCATGCCTGTGGAAACCCGGCTTATCTTTCTTGCACAATGTCGCATCCCCCACCATCACTTACGAGCTTCAGGAACTGCTGATAGGTGGATCTGCTTTCATTCTGGCCTTGCTCGTTCTACAGAATGGAACACATATTTAGAACTAATGTTTGTTTATGTACATGAAGAGTTTCTGTAATACCAAGATAATGTCTTTTGTCTTTAGCTAATTAAATAAATACTTCGTAATGTGACAAAATGTCCATAAATAATGCGACATGAAAATCAATTTAGAACTGAGCTGCTCCTTATAAACACTTGTACATAGAGTATAATATGATGAAACGAATTTGAAGACATTGAAACAGTGTTAACTTGCTAACGTTCATAGTATTGCATAACAGTTAAAACTGTAAATATATATTCTGTTTCGATATAGGTCTAATAATAATTCATCATTGACCATAAACATTTTGATCAGATGAAAATTTATATGTGGCTTTGGGGACTTAAAAGTATGCCTACTATGATCATCATAAAAATCTTATGTCAATATAATAGAGTTTAAATCGGCATTAACATCACATAAAGACTGTTCTGCAGTTGATTCAAGATAGCTTTACCTATTACACAAGGGTGAATGCAAGACCCTGCACACCATAGAGCAGCATTCATTATATATTTTATGGTCAAACCGAAAGATTTTTCCACTTATTCTGATTGCGACACTTTTGAAACAGCAATTTCCGAAGTCATGGCTAACATTAGCAAGATATACTAACACTGACACCTAATAAAAGCTGATTCACAATTTATTTTACCGCCCTCAAACACCTACTACGAAATTCCCACGTTTATATTCTGTAGAAGTGCATCTGTTTTTTCTTTGTTAACTTATGTATAAACTCTACAGCTAAGAGGTGTACAACTTCTGCACGAAAAATTTCACTAGAGGCCATCCTGAAAGTCATGTAAATAGCATTTCCTACATCGGCATGTGAAACGCTACTTGTATGTAGGGAATGGTGGTGGGGGAATGCATGTGTAAGAAATTCATGTCTGTGTAAACCCAGCCTAAGGTGTCTTCACACTGAAAGACGACTCCGACAATCAAAAACTTGAAAAAGTTACAAGCAAGGACGTTAGAATCTAACGTCCTTGTTTGCCAGTGTAGCAAACTTACAACGCTCGTGAGTTTGGCAAACTTAAAATTGTTGCAAACTGTTGAAAACACTAGTATACACACATTCGGCGTTCTCTATTTAATAATCGATTGTACAACAGCATTTAAATTAATACCTTGAAAAGAAGGAAAAATTAAAGCAATTTTAGGGGAACAGTGGATAGCGAGATGAACAGACATAAAGTGCTCGCACAAATGTACTTCAGGACTTACACTGTGAGGACATAATTTCGAAAACTGTCATAGAATGGGTGATCAAACATTTCAACTCTACCACATATTTACAAATACTTAAATTCCTTATAATCGATGTTTCAGGAAGCCCTATATTTGTGGCAGTGTATAAATAATGAAACACTGAAAAGTTTGAAATAGCTAAATGTTTTTTCATTGTTAACATAGCCTCTTCAGAGAATTTATTTTAATTAAGAAGATAAAATATTTTTGTAGTTCTTTCATGTTACATTTGCATGTGAGACATTTTGACCCAAGCACTGCAATAGTCTCATTATAGTGTACTACAGAGTGACTTTCATTTTGTCTGATTTTCCGAAGCATCTCATTAAATATATGTATACCAATCTTTTCTTATGGTTACAGTAACTCTGTAGATGCATCATGCTAAGCACGAAAAAGTACGAAGTTAACTGGTGCAGGTTTCATTATGCAAACCATGAATGCTATTTCTACCAATAAAAAGCTATTCCATCACGCAGTAAAATAGGCACCGATACTCGAATACTAAAGTAAGCCTCTATTATTCCAGCCAAAATTGAATCAAAATACAAATCACTTCATGAATTAAGTAGATTGTTTTAGAATACAAATAAGAACATATATTTGATGTATTCATCTTCATAAATTTCTTCCCTATCATCCACAGTATTTGGAATACCACTGATTGTAGTAGCTTTTTCTTTATACGATTCTAACAGTTTATTTTGAAAAAAATGTTCAAATGTTTGTTAAGCTTAAGGGACTTAACTACGGGGTCATCAGTCCCTAAACTTACAAACTACTTATGAACTACTTACAACTAAGGACGGCACAAATATCCATGCCCGAGGGGGGATTCGAACCCCTGACCGTAGTGGCCATGCAGACCGTGACTGAAGCGCCTCAGTTTATTTTAGCTACTGTGCTTTGTATTAAGAAATATTTCGTATTCTTCATACTTGCAGTGAAATACCGGCCTAAAAGGCACAGCAGACGACAGGATAACATGGCAATGTGCATGCGCAAGTTGCCCAACTCTGCCGTTTTTGCACAGTAACCAGAAACTTAAAACTCGAAACAAAACTTGCATCAACTAGTTTTTAAAACTCGCGATTTCACACAACTATTGACAACAGATGCAAACACAGTTAAATTGCGAGTTGAAAACAGTTGTCAACTGAATTTGTTAGAGTTGGTTGTCAGTGTGAAGGGAGAGCTCGGTGCGAAATAGGGAGAAGCAGTAGGATTGCAGAACACTTTTCTGATATATCTTCGACTCAATGCAGCAGACGCCATTGTGCACTCTGGCGTATGTTAAACTGTTTTAAGGTTGCACAATGCCATTTCAAAAAGACGGTTCAGTGACAATGTATCACAAGGATATGTGCTCTATTATTACATATCAAACTGTAATGCAGCAATAAGATATTCTAATAAATTCAATGATATACTGTTGAATTATTCATCGTCAATGTGGTGTAATGCATACAGTAACAGATTCCCATAGCAAGGGATCCAAGTTCTCGTCCATACTTCCTTTAATTTTTTTAAATCTTTTATTTAAACACATTCAAGGAATTGCTTATTAACAAAAGGCAAGTATGACGTGCAATGTTCTACATTATTTATATTTCTGTATGATTAAAAAATGAAGGACGTAAATATTTCACCATTTGCAGAATGAAACTTTTCACTCCGCAGCGTAATGTGCGCTGATATGAAACTTCCTGGCAGATTAAAATTGTTTGCCAGAACCGGGACTTGAATTTGGGATCTTTGCCTTTCACAGGCAAAGGTCCCAGGTTCGAGTCCCAGTTCTGGCACACAATTTTAATCTGCCAAGAAGTTTCATTTCGCCATGTATTTCCCAGTATATGATAATTTCACAGTGTGCACATAGGCAGGAACCCAGTAGGACACCTTCACTAGCAGCAAAAATATTAATATTCTTCCTTATCACATATATTTGGCTGTATCCTTCCGAAATGCTATCAAGGTGCACCCTAGATACTATTATTGAAACAGCTGGCAATCTTCACCAAGTCATGCTAGTACATCATTTTTCATGTTCATACTGTTAACAAAACTAATAGTGCATGTGAACTTGATGATACAAGAACTAAAAACGATCTTCAAATATAGGCCTTTGTTAAAAATTGTAGCAGGAGACAATAAAAAACACGGTAAATTATTCAAGCAGCAAAGTATAGAATAAACTGTAAGTTTATACGAGGGTTGTTTTTTAAGTAAGGGCCGTTTTTTTTTTTAAAAAAGATACAAATATTTTTGTAAAAAAACTTTTATTTTCTGATTCTAAACATTTTTACCTATTTTTCTACATAGTTGCCTTGTTTATTTAAGCACTTGTCATATCAAACAACTAAGTTTTTAATACCCTCTTCAAAGAATTCGGCCGCCTTCTCCGACAGCCAAGAGTTCATGGCCGCTTTCACTTCATCGTCGTCATTGAAGCGCTGCCTGCCAAGATGGTGTTTCAGGTACCGGAAAAGGTGAAAATTGCTAGGAGCAAGGTCGGGACTGTGTGGTGCATGGTCCAAAATTTCCCAGCGGAAAGAATCAATCAAATCCCGAGTCTTTTGAGAGGTGTGAGGCTTAGCGTTGTCGTGTAGGAGCAAAACTCCTTTTGTCAGCATGCCACGCCTTTTGTTTTGAATTGCTCTGCGGAGCTTTGTTAGAGTTCCACAGTAGGCATCTGAGTTGATTGTCGTTCCTCGTGGCATAAAGTCCACTAGCAAAACACCGCGCCGGTCCCAGAACACAGTTGTCATAATCTTGCGCTTTGACAGCGTCTGTTTGGCTTTGACCTTGATAGGTGAGATTGTGTGTCGCCATTCCATCGATTGTCGCTTGCTTTCGGGAGTGATATGGGACACCCATGTTTCATCTCTAGTGACAATTTGACTCAACATCTCATCCCCTTCTTCCTTGTAACGAATCAAAAAGTCCAATGAAGTGGCAAATCTCTTCCCTTGTGGTCCTGTGTGAGGAGTCTGGGTACCCGCCGAGAACACAGTTTCTTAAAGTTTAGATTTTCAGACACAATTTTGTACAAATCCGATCTTGAAATTTGTGAAAATTCCAAAGAAAGAGTGGAAATTGTGAATCTTCTGTCCTCACGAATCTTTTTTTCGACTGCCGCCACCAAATCATCAGTGATCACAGAGGGCCGGCATGAGCGTTCTTCGTCATGGACGTTTTGACGGCCATTTTTAAACTCTCTAACCCATTGACACACTTGATCTTGACTCATTGCATTCAACCCATAAACTTCTGTTATCTGACGATGAATTTCTGCAGCTGATAGGCTTCTCACGGTCAAAAAACCTATCACTGATCGTATCTCACATGCGGCGGGTGATTCAATAATCGTAACCATTATAGAGTAGCACAGCGTTGCGTACACGTCAGCTACAGAGCAACTAGCATCATTGTGAACGGGATGGATGCCGGATGTGGCGTGGTGGCTTGTTGCAGCGTCCGCGCGAACTACGGGACTATACGTGCGAACGGGCCTTACTTAACACTAGAACGGCGGAAGGAGTCAAAATGACCCCTGCCATACTTTTTTCCTTCATTGTCATTTCAGTTTATTTACTTACCTAATGAAATCATATGACTTTTCCTAATTTTTTCTCCTCTTTATGATGATGTATTAGAATTTAAAAAGTATTTATATTTGACATTTTTATCGATATACCTAGAACGGCGGATGGGGTCAATTTGACCCCAATGTAAGTAATCCAACAATGTAGCGGCAACAGTCAGCAGTATTGCAGAGTAGTTGCCTGTCATTGTTGTAACTTGGCAGGTGTTCATTCCAGTCTGCCACAGTTTATATTGTGTCATTCTGGTGATAGTTCTTGTCCTCCAAACACGCTTTTGAACATGTATCGTCAGCGTGGACTTTCTGATGAAGAAGTGTTACAGCTCTTAGAGAATTCCGAAGTTGAATCGGAAACGGACTTCGCTGATGAAGATGATAATTATGTACCTGAGACAAGTGAAGATGAAGATATAGTGAATGAGGAGCGATTAGTGGAAAAGGATTCACGTGCTGATCTACATCAGTCATCACAGCAGGCCCAGTTGTTAACGTCTACAAAGATGGTTCCTAGGGATGGAACCGTGTGGAAGACGACCAATTTTTCATCTTCTGGAAGGATGTTGGCTGTGAACTTTCTGGAGGAGAAAGGAGGACCCACTGCTTATGCTTGTCAACGAATAGATGACTCTGTCACCAGTGCCTCCCGTCTTATTTTTGACGAAGCAATGCTACGTCTCATGAAGAAATACACAGAGTCAAATGCACGAAAAGTACTGAAAAACAATAACTGGACTGTTTCACTTGAGGAACTGGAGAAACTGATAGCCACCATGTATGCTAGGGGCGTTATTTGTACAAAAGGTATGTCTTTGAATGATATCTGGTCGCACTCTCGGGGGCCTACTTTTATCAAGGACATTATGCCGAGGGATAGATTTCAGGAGCTTCTCAGATTCCTCCGTTTCGATGAAAAATCAACCTGAGTTGAAGGCCTGGCATCCAACAAATTCGGTCTTGTATCTGAAATTTGGGGAAAGTTCAATGAAAACTATTCGTGCTTACTATCCTGGAGAAAATATAGCCAAATATGAGCAACTATTACCAAGCAAAACAAGATGCAGGTTCACTCAGTTCATGTCCAACAAACCAGACAAATATGGCCTCAAATTCTGGGTGGCTGTCGATGTGACGACAAAGTATATATGTAATGCTTTTCCATACCTCGGCAAACAGTACATTCGTAAAGAGAAGCAACCACTTGGAGAGAGTACGTTGTTCTGTGTCTCATGGAGCCATTTGTAAATCAAGAAAGAAATGTGACGACAGACAGCTTGTTATCTCTTCACCTTGATAAGAAACTCAAATAGAAGAAAACTTTATTAGTTGGTACAATGAACAAGATCCGTCATGAAATCCCTGATACCATAAGGAAGTCCAATGCTGAAATACACTTCACCAGCATCCTGCATCATAGCGGCAACCCAGAATGCACCATGACTGTATGCCAAGGAAACAAGAATGAAAGTGTCATTCTTCTGAGTACACTGTACGAGTACACAAAGTATGGGGTGGACGTGGTAGATCAAATGACCCGTAAATATACTAAAAAGGTTGCATGTATGAGATGGCCAATGCATGTCTTTTACAACATCTTGGACATGGCGGTAATAAATGCATGGGTTATTTACAAAATAGTAACAAACAAGAAAATGGAAAGGAAGAAGTTCATACTTCAGCTGGCTAATGAACTCAAGGGAATGAAAGAGCAAGAACATCAGGCAAAGGAAGAGGATACTGGACCGAAATCAACTAGAAAGTGGAGGAAGCGACAAATCAGCCTCTGCATAGGCAAAAAGACCAGCGAAAACTGTGTAAAGTGCCACAAAGCCATGTGCGAAAAATGTGCGCATAAAACAGAAATCATATGTGCTAAGTGTGTCTAGCAGATTCGAGTAACTTGAGAAAAAAGTGATACAAAGGTGTGTGCAGACCATGTACGAGAGTAATATGAACCAAGTATACTAAATGTGTCTACAAGTTTATACAAATAGCTGGCTGCGGTGGCCGAGGGGACTGAGCGCTCCAGTCACGGTCTACACGGCCACTACGGTCGGGGGTTTGAACCACCTAGAAGACAAGGCCTTACAACAGGCCGTGCCTACGTCACACTTAGAGGCCCCGGCCGCCACCTCACTGGCTGGCCGCTGGGGCACGCCCACCGCCGCGCAACGGTCTGCCGGTCAGATGGCGGCCGCGGCCTCTAAGTGTGACGCAGGCACCCCCTCTCGGGCATGGATATTTGTGCTGTCCTTAGTATAACGTAGTTGATACGTAGTTTTTAAGTTTAGGGACTGATGACCCCGCAGTTAAGTCCCATAAGATTAACAAACATTTGAACATTATATACAAATAAGAAACTTGTTACCAGTAACAGCAATAAATTTGTAAGGTATTTTGCTTTTGAAATAACTAATTATTGATTATTATTAATTATGTTGTTTAATAATTATTGTCCCTGCTAGAGAAAAGTTGTGGATTAACAAAAAAATACTCATTTAAGTCTAATATGAGATTATTTTATGTGGGGGCCAAAATGACCCCTTTCCGCCGTTTTACGAATGTCAGAAACTCCGCCGTTCTAGTGTTAAAAAACAACCCTCATATTAGATTAGATTAGTACTTGTTCCATAGATCATCAATACGACACTTCGTAATGACGTGGAACGTGTCAGGTAAATGAAAGGTGTCTTTACAAATTATTACTTTGTACTAAATATTACATGACAGAATTTTTATTTTTTTATTATTTTTTCCCAAATTTACTAATTTATATCTAAAAATTCATTTATAGTGTAGAAGGAGTTGCCATGCAGAAATTCTTTTAATTTATTTTTAAATGCTTGTTGGCTATCTGTCAGGCTTTCGATGCTGTTTGGTATGTGACCAAAGACTTTTGTAGCAAAAACTGTGCCAAAGCTACATTTAACCTTGAATAGTGAAGATCATTCTTTCTCCTAGTGTTGAACATATGTACACTGCTATTGCTTTTGAATTCGGTGTGATTGGTAATAAATAATTTCATAAGTAAATGTATATATACTGAGAAGCTACTGTGAAGATTCCTAGCTCTTTAAATAAGTGTCTGCAGGATGATCTTGAATGGGCTCCGGCAATTATTCTGATCACACACTTTTGTGCAATAAATACTTTTTTACTCAATGATGAATTACCCCAGAAAATGATGACATACAAAAGCTGAGAATGAAAATAGGCATTGTAAGCTAATTTACTGAGTTTATATCACAAAAATTGGCAATTACCCCAATAGCATAAGTTGCTGAACTCAAATGTTTCAACAGATCTGCAATGTGTTTTTTCCAGTTCAACCCCTCATCAATGCTTACACCTAACATTTTTGAATATTCTACCTTTGCTACAGATTTCTGATCAAAGTCTGTATTTATTGATGGTGTCATTCCATTCACTGCATGGAACTGTTTGTACTGTGTTTTATCAAAATTTAATGGCAGTCCATTTGCTGAGAACCACTTAATGATTTTTTGAAAGTCGTCGTTTACAATTTCATCAGTCAGTTCTTGTCTGTCAGGTGTCATAACTATACTTGTATCATCAGCAAAAAGAACCAACTTTCATCTTCATGAATATAGAATGGCAAGTCAGTAATATATATTAAGAACAGCAAAGGGCCCAAGACCACACCTTGTGACATCCCATTTTTGATTGCTCCCCAGTTTGAGGACTCAGCTGTTTTTTTGTGTATTATGAGAACTACTAATGTCAACTTTCTGCACTCTTCCTGTTAGGTATGATTTAAACCACTTGTACACTGTCCCATTCATACCACAATACTTTAGTTTATCTAGATGAATTCCATGATTTACACAGTCAAAAGCCTTGAGAGATCACAAAAAATTCCAACAGGAGATGTCTGGTTATTCAGAGCAGTCAATATTTAATTGGTGAAAGTATATATAACATTTTCTGTTGAAAAGCCTTTCTGAAAACCAAACTGACATTTTGTTGGAACTATATTTTTACCTATGTGTGAAACTACTCTAGAATACATTACTTTACCTCAGTCACTGGGGATGTTGTTAAATTCTTAAGGCAACTAATGCCTTGTCTTCTAGATATCTATTTTTTATAGGAATCGTTTAATAATCTGTATGATTTCGTGTTTGATTTCAAGCTTCACTATATGAACTGACTATGTGACTCTCATGGATATATCACTTGTTGGCTGTATATTTTTCTGTGAATTAGAACTTAAGCCTTATGATAAATTTTTATGTATGGTGGAGGCGTAGTGTGCTGAAGTGTGCAACCCAATCACATACAATTAGCGCAATCATCCTTTGTGTTGGACGTGAGATAAGTAATTAATGCTGCTCCTGCTCTATGAGTGACAGGTTGTTGTATGTACCCTTGTGTGGTTAGTAAATTATCATCGTAAAGCGAAAATTTCGTTGCCAACATTAGCACACTAAGCCCTTGCTGCTCATAAGTGTAACACTTTCCATACATCTGTTTACAAACAATTTACACAGTAAGCCTCATGACATTTACATATGATTGTTATTGCACTAATATGACACATTCTACATCCTAGCGATACACCCCTGTCAAGTTTTCATGGACCTCGAAAATAAATAAAGAACTACATAAAATAAATCTGGTCAGGCAGGGAATTATGAGGGCACCTTAAATTGCTCTGAGAGCAGCAATAAAATTCATATTCTCCTGCCTGACCACACTCCCGGAAATCGTTGCATATCTGGAAAGAGAGAGAAATATTTGTGGTAAGGAATAACATGAATTTTACTTCTATATGTTTCATTTTAAGCTATTTAAGCTTACTTTACTACTGAGCATATACTCATGAATCCCAACATATTGCGAAATAAACTGCAGAATATTAGGGACAACTGAGAGTTTTTATTTTATCCTTCATTCTGTAATCAGACTGAAATGTAAAAAACAATGAATGTTACATTCATTCAAAAGAGGCAGAATGCATTCAAACTGCCACATCAAGGCAATGTTTTCACCAGTATGCAATTATATTGGCTCTCGCTATCTTACTATCCTATTGGTTACTGTCATGTGTAAACTTTTCCCAAAAGAGCGCGACAGCGACTGTAGCATGCACTGAAATGTACACTGTTTCGGATATGTAAACAACCAGACTATAGCTGCTTTGTAAGATAGTTTCAGTTTATCAAATCAAATGTTCAAAGGTTTGTAAATCTATCAGACCAAACTGCGTGGTCTTCAGTCCGTAGCTTACAAACTACATAAACTAAGGTAAAGTAACCTAAGGACAAACACACAAACCGATGCCCCAGCGATGACTCGAACCTCCGACAGTGAGCAACCGTGTGCTTTGCAGCAAGGCGCCAGAGACCGCGCGGCTACTCCATCATGGCTTCAGTTTATCTATGTCCTGAAATGGCTGGTAGGGGCGTTATTTGTTCCATATATGGGTGGAATAATTACCAACGACAAACTGATCGAAAGTGCTTTTACAGATTCCCAAGGAATGAAGAAGTGTTAAGTATGAATGGAAATTGGAGGCGAGTGTCTATCAGTGACTTAAATTTTATTTCGTTAATGTGAGAATGTCATTACCTGTGGGTTATGCGAATCAGAAGAGCAGATCTGGATGAGACATTTTAAAAATGGACCAGAGCATTTAAATAAAACTCAAGTAATATGTTCAGACAATTTTGTAGAGAAGGACTTTAGAAACAAAACATTATTAAGTCATGGGTAAGTATTATTTTTAAAGCTTTTAGTGAGTTCAATTTTAAAGCTTGTTCAATGCTTTGTCATGTTATTGCTGTTGCATCTAACTTTTTTCTCCTCATTTCTGTATATGACGAATATGTTCCTTCAATGTTGCCTAATACAAAGTAGTTTCAGAGCAAGCCAAAAGAAAAGAAAGAGAGAAGAGGAAGTGGAGCCACAGAAATCCATCAACATTCTGGCGAAATTGGATGATAGTGTCAGCTCTAAAATTAGAAAAAAGTGTGTAATACGTTTTCCTTAGTTCCTGTGTGTTGAGCACTACAGAAAACAGTGAGGAGTCAGAGAGGAATCATTCATACTTTAAGAACAGAGTTGTGTAATTTACAACAAAGTGTAACAGTAACGAAAGTGGGCCTAACGCTTTTAAGTTAGAAATTAATTGGTCCATAAGCTGATCAATTTGTCCACTGCTGTAGAGGGTGTCTGTGAAAATTGTTTCCTATTATCAGCCAACAAATATTTTGCAGTGCTGTTTAAAGCTCATGTAAATGATATAAACAACTTTCTGCAACATTATCTTCAAAAAAGAAAGTGATTTTGCAAAAAATTACGCATATGTGGTCAACAATTTGTATAATAACTATGTGTAATTGTTTGTATCTTACAGTTTGCTGACAAATAATTTTTTTATTGTACAGCTAAAATATTTCCTTTATGCCAAAATACCCAAGTCATGATTCAATAAATGCCATCTACACCCTTTATTTTACGTATGTCAGACAAATGAAGTCATATTTTACGTAAGGTATACAAGGTAGCAGACGACTTGTAGAGGATAACACTGTAGTTAACATTGTGAACCGCTAGGTGGCAGCGCTATCTCAAATGGAACTAATGCATTCTGGCGTAAGTTTCCGCTATTATATTTATACACTGATTTTTGTTTTCGTTTTTTTTTTTTTTTTTTTTTTTTTTTTAAGTTCTCCGTACGTGGAGTAATGCAATGTCAAAACTTTGACGATACATTTAAAAATGCATATTGCGTCAGACACACATCATCTCAATTATTACTATTATCACTATTATTATTATTAAAACAAATTACGACCTTAAACCATATAAAGCATATCTTTCTTCAGTGTAGGTGTGACTACAACATGACCTAATGCACTTACGATGTTCATGGAAAATCAGTGAAGCTGTGGACTTCGTACATCAAATTTGTACACACACTTGTGTAATTAAGACACATTATGTAGCTGTTTACGAGTGTGAAGTTTTTCTCTTAGCAAATTTTGTTCTGCTCATTCCATACATTCTTCATTCAAATCAGCAGTGCAGGAAGAACTTTACAGACTGAAAAGATGCTATATTATTAGGAAAACTTCACAGTGACACTTGGATCAGCTTGTTCCTCAAGACATTTCTTTCCTAAATAATCTCTTACTCCTAGAGTTGCTATCTTCTGCTTGTACCTTAATGGCCGAATAAAATTCTTTCCAATTAAGATACATCCTTCTTTAGTCATACCATAGACTATTTTTCTGGAGGAATTTACTTGTATACATGTAGGAGACTGAATAAGTTTATGGTGGTTACATTACATTACAGAGATTTTAAATAATCTGGTAAGGACGATGTGGTATTTTTTGTACTTTGTTATCAAAGTTATTGACTACAGAATCTGACAACTACTAAGCAAGTGAACTGAAGTGGCCTACAGACGATCTGATTTGGTCAGGCAGTCGGGCGGATTTGGTCAGATCAGACACATTGTCAGTCCGTGTGTAGTGGTGTCGGCTGACAGATGTCTTGACGGGTCTTTGTCAAGTGGCCCCACCACCCGACCACCTGACAGCCTGACCAAATCAGACCATCTGTAGCGCTGTCGTATGAAAATGTTCGTCAGTTGTGCTGGGGATGTCATCGTGTGAAGGTCGCACTTACTTGCGCTACAATGGCCACTGTTACTACTGAGCGAGAGGTAATTATTGAGTTTTTAGAACTCTATAAGAACTTTAAATGCCTATGGGATACATCTGATAAGCAGTATTGCAATAAAGATGTGAGGAATCAGGCACTAGAAATTCTTGTAGAGAAACTAAAAGCAGTAGAATCTGACGCAACCATAACAACAGCAAAAAAGAAGATCGAGAATATGAGGGCTGCATACAAAAACGAGTGGAATAAGGTAAGTAAACAGCTATTAAGTTGTACACACGTTTATTTGTATAAGTAATAAGCATTACAGTAATTGGAAATTGTATGTGAATTTGCAGGTACAACAAAGTAAACATTCTGGGGCGGAAACGAATAACATATATGTACCGTCTTTATGGTATTTTGAATACCTAACTTTCCTGAACGAGAAACATACTGTTGTCAGAAGTGGAATGGACACTATTGGCACTTTTGAAGATGACGAGCATGAGGTATGTAATGATTTCAGGCTGATAACATGGCTTAAGTATGACCTAATACATTTACCATTCCCTCTTGAAATCGCACACTGCCCTCATTATTGAAGTATTCCATAAAGTTATTTCTAACATATTTTCCCTCTTCTGTTTGTTGCCTATGGCTATTTCGATCAAGTAGTGAATTTTGCTGTCGCCAGTCCCCTTCCCGGAGTGTTCCATTACCGATTTCTTCATAGTCTATACAGTTATTTGTAATATATGTGCTAGAGGTCTTTCGCAAATAATTATGTAGAAAACAGCACGCTAAGACAACCTTATCTATGATTTTTTTTAATAACTGGCTTTTGAAATATTCGGAAACGTGATGACAAAATTCCAAACACAGTCTCCACTACTCGTCTGGCACATGATAAATTGTAATTAAAAATCCTCTTTTCGTGCGTTAAGTTCTTCTGCAGACATGGTTTCAACAAATATTTACTCACAGCAAACTCACTGAGGAATGCATATGGAGCTAAAACAGTAGTACCAGGCAACAGCGCTGGAGAGGGTAGATTTAATGTTCCTCATTCTAACTTTTGATAGAATCTCGTTTCCTTCAGAACTCCACCAACAGAAATACTTCCATTTACACCTGTATGAACGTATATAAATTCATATTTGGCGTTGGCGACGCTGAATGTTCCTTTGTAGTTATAAAACAGCGATCCCGTTCCTGATGGTTTCTTGATTAACACGTGTTTGCTGTTCAAAGCGCCGATGCAATGGTTGAATTGCCATAATGTTTCGAAATCCTTTGCTGTTCGTAACCAACCACTTTCTGTTGCAGGTATCTGAAAGAAACACACCGCATTACATCCAGGAAAAGACGTGCTGCAGAGATGATGAGCAAACAGGACAGATTAATAGAGACAGCACAGTCATTACTTTCAGCGCAAGAAAATCCAGCTGAGACATATGGGCGGACTATTGGCCTACGGCTACAGGAACTGAACGATGTACAACGATGCCTAGCGGAAAAACTGGTTTCTGATATCATTTTTTATGGAAACCTGGGAAAGCTGACTGTGCAATCGCCTATAACGAATTTAACTGATACTACTCCCGTGCCCTCACCGTCAACTTCATTGTCAGGCAGTTACAGATACAGCTGTTACAGCAGTACTTCTCCAGTTCCCCTCATTATTTCAAGCATACCGGTACACAATTCTGCTGCACAGGGTGCAGCCCTATGTGAAGAATAGGAAAACAATGCTTTCAGTATGAATGAGTTAATTCTATTGAACAGTAATCGTACACAGTAAAACACCGTTTGGCATAAAATAAATTAAAAATAAATAATTTATATTGTAAAAAAAGTGTTTTATTTACCTGTATGTAGTTTCTCAGAACTTTGCATATGGCTTCGCACGTTTCAGGGATTATTTCTGAAAGTAGCTGTGGAGAGATTGCAGTGCTGTATTTAAGATCTGCGTAGTCTCTTCCTGTAGCCAAAAACCATAAAGTGGCAAACAGTCTTTCTTCAACAGTAACCGCTTCTCCCATGGCACTGTTCCTCTTATAAATCAATGGAGTAACCAAATGTAGCAATGTAATGAAACTGTCGTAGTCCATTCTCAGATAATTGCGAAAATCGTCGCTATCTAATTCTCTTAATAACGTCATATGTGTAAACTGTTTACGTTTAATTTTTTGGCCCACACCGTTCTCTTTCTTACACGAGGAGTACTGGACAATGCTACCAGAGCAATGCCAATTCTCCGTTGTTTCGACAGTACATGAGGCATGGCGCGCGCTTGTGTGTGTGTTCTCGACAGAAGCCAGGTGCCGACTGACAGAACTGGGCGCTGCATCATGCTGTCATGCCGACAGATCAGGTCGTCTGTAGCCGTCTTAAAGTTATTAAAATAGATAAGGAACATCACTTTAACAACCAATCACGAAACTGCATTCAAATACAAGAAAAATCAGGCTTGAAGCTCAAGCAGCTGGCCACAAGCCCTGTGCTGACGTGTCGACTGCCTTGTCAGTTTTTATGTGATATCTGTATTTACCACAATTCCTGTGATTGCAGCTATCTAATGCATAGCAGATATTTTTCCACCTGATGTAGTTACGTTCTTTAGACACTTCCTCACCCCTGCTTATTTTCAGTACTGTGACGAATACTGTGAACAAATCGATGAGGTACCTATGGGTAGTCCTTTGAGTCCATTAGTGGCCAACTTATTTTTGGAGACTTTTGAACAACAGGCCTTGCAGGATGCGCATAAAAAACCAGCCTAGTAGTATTCTCATGCCGGTGACACGTATGTAGTAAAGACACATGCCACATAGGAATTTAATGCTTTCTGCATATGTCTCAACAGTAGCAACTCCAGATTCCAATTTTATGTGCCAGTGGTCAAATGAGTGGACAGAATGTTAGCCAAAGACTATGCATATAGATCGCTACCTTCATAGAAAGTCTAACCACCACCCCAGACAAAAACAAGAGAGATGTTTTAAACTTTGGTAGACAGGGTACAGAACTTTTTGATCCGATTTTTTTACAGATGAGGCTGAACATCCATGATCAGTTTTTAGAAAAATGGTTATTCTAACAAAAAGATAGACCAAGGACTTAATCTTACAGGGAGTATGAAAAACAATAAGAAACAATGGCCACCCAAGGGGAGTCTCTCTTCTGTCTACCAGTAAGATTATAGATCAAGATGGGAAAGTGTTAAACAAGTGCGTAGTTTTATAACTATTTTTAGACTGACGAGCAAGGTTTAATAATATTTAAAACTTACAAAAGATATATGACATATTTTGGACATACTGGGTGTGTATAAAACTCCTTGTATCTGTGGTTTACATTGGTACTTCAAAAAGAAGTGTCAACAGTCGTCTGGATGAGCATAAGAGGAAATGCCGCCTGGGTCATATGGAGAAATCGGGTGTAGATGCTTGGAAAAAAAAAAAAAAAAAAAAAAAAAAAAAAGGTAACCGTGAAATAAAATTTAATGAGACTAGTGTCAAAACGAAAACTTCACGTAAATATGCCCACATATATAGAGAAGCTATCGTGATTTATAAACGCCGTAAAAACTTTAATAGAAAAGAGGAAGATGTTTGTTGTTGTGATCTTCAGGCTGGAGACTGATTTGATGTAGCTCTCCACCCTACTCTATCCTGAGCAACCCTTTCATCTCCTCATAGGTACGTCAACTTACATCCATTTGAATCTACTTACTATATTCTTCTCTTGGTCTCCCTCTACAGTTTTTACCCCACTCACTTCCCTCCAATGCTAGATTCACGATTCCTTGATGTCTAAGAATGTGTCCTACAAATCGATCCCTTCTTTTAGTCAAGGTGTGCCAGAAATTCCTTTTCTCCCCAATTCTGATCAGTACCTCTTCATTAGTTATGCGATCCACCCACCTAATCTTCAGCAGTCTTCTGTAGCACCATATTTTAAAAGCCTCTATCCTCTTCCTGTCCGCACTGTTTATCGTTCATCACCCCATTTACATGGGTTCCCAAAACCGGATTTTGTAAACCGATTTCCCAATTCCGCTTTTGGTTGGTTATGTAAACAGTCCAAAATCGATTCTGGAAATCCGCTTCTCTAAAGAGGTTTTCCAGTTCCACAACGATTTTCGTGCCCATGTAAACGCAACAGTTTTTGAATCGTTCTTGGATTGTATGATTGTATTTTCTTGTTAAGAATTTTCGACACCTATGGAAGGAGTAATATTTTCTAAAGGGGAACAAAAGTATGAATATCATAAAATTTTGTTTTTAAATGAAAGTAGCGATTGTGCTGACTAAATCAGGAACTGAATAGGAGTTCTTATATCCCAAGCAAAAATTTCTTTCCCTCCAATGAAATTCGCTGTTACATTAGCCAATAAACGACGACTTTGGAAAGTGGCGTGAGATCGATATTCACTTGTTCCTTCCATGTCACAGACGCCATCTTCATTTGCCGTATATCTCACAGTTTCCTCTTTCATTCCACTGCCCAGACTATATTCACCTACAATTTTTCGTTCTCTTCCTTTTCCTACTACCAAATTCCAGTGTCTCATCACAATTAAGTTTTCCTCTCCCTTAATTGTCTGAATAATTTCCTTTACCTCCTCATCCTTTTCGTCAATCTCATCATCATCGGCAGAGCTAGTGGGCATATAAACTGGTACTACTGTGGTCGGTGTTGTCTTTGTATCTGACTCGACAATGATAATGCGATCGTTGTGCTGCTCATAGCAATTTACCTGCATTCCTATTTTCTTATTCCCCACACGTTTGTCTAGCCCCTCCACTGTGGTTGCACCTACGGTATGGCTTTCTGTATCATTGAGGCTTGCAAGCCACCCCACCTCAGCAGTGTCTGTTGTTCATGGAATCATGGGGGTGGGGAAGATGTTTAATTTGACAAAATTTGGATGTCATTGTTGCACCAACCAAATGAAAATCGATTACTATCTATCAATACTTTTGACAATACCAGAGTACTCTCTCAACCAACGTCACATGATGGATTGTTTTGCCCTCTATGCTGTCTATATATTTGGTGCTCTCTCCAGTACTGATGATGTCTTCTGCATATGAAGATGAAGCGTTGGGAAAGCTTTACAGTTCGACCATGGCTTGTCAGCTCAGAAATTTTATGTGAAATTATGCATGTATGTTTAATATTACTTTGTTGCTGTTTGAATAATTTATGCCAGTAAATAAATTTAGGGTTATTTTTTCTGTGGATTACACATCAATGTAATCAGATAAGGATATCCCTGGTAATGTACTTGGTGTTGAACTTATGATTTCGAACAAGATTTGTGGGACTGCTTACTACGTAGATCCAATAGATCATATGAGCAGGCATAATGGTCAGATTTACAATTAACATTTTCCAAGCAACAACACACAAAAATAGTGAATGAAACGACTCAAAGGGACTATCAGAGACACAGATTTGGATCCTTTTCATCATTTGTGGAACAAATAAGAGAGTAACATTAAGCAAGCATGAATAAGCTCATTAGTCCTTTTCACTTCGTTTCTATAATCCATTGCTTCCCTCTTAGTTTTTCTGTGGGTACTGACATCCATCACATCATCCAGGATATGAAATCTCTTCCTTCCTCGTCTTCTCTTCCCTTCCACATAGCCCACTAACACTGTCTTCACAAGCCCCTCCTTTTTTCTTGATATATGCTCAGTCCAGTTTTGTTTCCTATTTTTAATACACCCATAATTGCCATTGTTCTCCCACTCTCCTCAGAACCTTCTCATATTTGACTGTCACCGTCCAGTTTATCCTTTCACTCCTTTGGCATATCCACATCTCAAAAGCCTACAGCCTTTCACAGTCTTCCTTTTTCAATGTCCGATTTGAGCATCATACAGAAGAACACTGCATACAAAAATTTTGTTAATCATTTCCTTTCATCTTTGCCAATATTGCTAAAAAAATTCTTATTTTTCTATAAAATGCTTCTTTCAGTATAATTTTCGGGTTTTAATTTCTGTGCTGCTCTTCCAGTCAGTTTCTATCCTACTTCCAAGGTATTTAAAGCTTTGCAGTTGCTCTAATTCTCCTTCATTCAACATTGTATTTAATTTTTTTGTGTTTTTATTCCATAATTATTTCCTTTATTTTTAATACTATCCAGTATGTCCTACAATTCTTTTTTATATTTTGCTAGAAGGACCATGTTTTCTGCAAATCTTAAATACCATATTCTTCTTCCTTCAGTTTTTATCCACTTGTCTTCTAAGTATAGATACATATGGGTAGCAGACAAAGAGCAGCCCTGTCTCACTCCTTTTCCTAGTTCCAACCATTTGGTTGACGCTTTTCGATTTAAATATAAGGAATTTATCAGTCTTCTGGTTTTCCAATCAACTCTCTTTTCTCTCATTATAGGTGCAATCGTATCCCGATTCACGTTATCAAAACCTTTTTCAGGTCTATAAGATACACATATAGCTCTTTTTCTTTTTCAATACCCCCCCCCCCCCCCAAATTCACGAGAGGCTGATTCATCGCTTGTGCCTGTATTCTGCATAAAATCAAATTGCTCTTCAGATGGATTCTCCTAAATTACCTTTCCCAGTCTTTTATTAATAATTCTTAACACACTGTTGTGTGTGAAATGAGGCGAAGTGTCCTGAGCTCACTTTCTTTCTTGGTTATGTCCTCTTTCGTGCTGGAATCGTATGTTGTCAGAAAGTCCTCTGGCCATTCTCCACTGTCATATATTTTGTTACATAAGCCTCAATGTTTCTTTTAGTCCTTTATAGTTCAAACATGTATGTACTTCACCTGGTAGCATATCTGTATCTGCCGCTTTCTTGTTTCTCAATGCATCTATTGCACTTTTTACTTCATCCATGATGGTTGTAGGTACTTTGTCATCATCAACCACAGTACTCGAGGATTCAAGTTCCAGCGACGCTGGTTTGTGATATGTGTCATAAATCCTTTAAATAACCATCCATTTCTATGGGATGTCCATGTGATCTTTGTGCAATACTTTTCGACTTTACTCAGAATTCCCGTTGTGGGTTTCCTTATCAGTGGCAACCCCCTGTTGTTGCCTTTACTCTGTTGTACAATAAATAATACCTTCCCTTCCTCTGTAGCTTTTCAGTTTTATCTCCTCCTCTTTTAGCCATTTTCCCTAGCCTGCTCTGTTTCTCTTCACAGTTCATTGTTCAGTCTTCACTATGTCTTACTTCTTCAGTCCTCTAATATTTTAATTTTCTTCTCTCCACCATGGCTTTTTGCGCTCCTTCAGTTTACATATCCTATACTTTTCTGCCCTACCTTTATGTCTACATCTACACACGTACTCCGCAATCCCCCGCAAGGTTAATGGCGGAGGGTACACTGTACCACTACTACGCATTTCCTTTCTTATTCCTCTCCCAAACAGAACGAGGAAAAAAAGAATGCCTATATGCCTCCGTATGAGCCCTAATTTCTCTTATCTCGTCTTTGTGATCACTATGCGAAAGTAGGATTCAGCAAGATCGTACTACACTCAGCTTCTATTTCGGACCCTCTAAATTTCCTCAACAGAAATTTATGAAAAGAACGTCGTCTTTTCTCCAGCGATACCCAATTGAGTTGACGGAGCATTTCCTTGATACTTGCTCATTTTGGTCAAACCTACCAGTAACAAACCTAGCCGCTCGCCTCGGAACTGCTTCTGTGTCTTCCTTTAAACTGATCTGCAGAAGGTACCAAATACTTGAGCAATACTCAAGACATGGGCGTACAAGCGCTTTACACGCGGTCTCCTTTACAGATGAAGTACATCTTCCCAAAATTCTCCCAATAAACCAAAGTCGGCTGTCCGCCTTACTCACAACTGTCCTTACACGTTCGTTCCATTTCATATTGCTCTGCAATGTTATGCCTAGATATTTGAACGACTCGATTGCATCAAGAAGCTCACTACTAATGCTGTATTCGAACATTATGGGATTGTTTTTCCTACTCATGCGCATCAATTTATATTTTTCTACATTGAGAGCTAGCTGCCATTACAGTCAGTTAAAGACTACACCCTCCCATACACCACAGCATCATCAGCAAAAAGTCGCAAATTACAAGTTACTCTGTCCATTAGATCATTTATATAGATAGAAAATAATAGTGGTCCTATCACACTCCCCTGGGACACGCCTGATGATACACTCGTCTCTGATGAAACTCGACGTCGAGATCAATGTACTGCGTTCTATTACCTAGCAAGTTTTCCAGCCAGTCACAAATCTGTGAACCTATTCCATAAGCTCGTATCTTCGTTTGCAGTCGGCAGTGTGGCACCGCGTAAAACGCCTTTTTGAAGTCGAGAAAAACACAATCCGCCTGTTGCCCTTCATTCAAGGCTCGCAAGATGTCATGTGAGGAGAGAGCAAGCTGAGTTTCACATGAACGATGTTTCCTAAACCCGTTCTGATTCATAGAAAGAAGCTTTTCCGTCTCAAGGAAATGTACTGTATTCGAACTGAGAATATGCTCCAAAATTCTACAGGAAACCGATGTCAACGATATTGGCCTGTAATTATGTGGGTCAGTTCTCTTTCGTGCGCTTTTTTCCAATCGCTAGGAACTTTGCGCTGAATTAAAGATTTGCGATAAATGCAAGCTAAGTAAGGGGCCAATGCCGCAGATACGACAGATATTTAAATAAAAATTAAAAAGCCAAGGAAGGCTGCCATGGTGAAGAAGTGGGATCTAGAGAAAATAAAACATGGAAAAGAAAGAATCATATAAATTACTTCACTTGAAGTTACTGATACCTGACAGATTACAAAAATCACTGAAAATATCAACAAGTGTTGAAATATGTTGTAATTAGCCATCATTTCAAAACAAGTCAGAGACCTTTTACTACAGCTAGTTATCAGTCAGTCCAATGCCAGCTGCTGTCGCTGCCTCATCTCCCAAACCGCTAAGTATCATAATTAAATTATGTGAAATTTCATTGCCAGTTAATTTCTTAATTTTCGTTAGTGCTTCTGTTTTAAGAGATTTCGTCTCACCTACTTTGCAGATTTCGTTTGTGATACTGTTTTAAGAGTTTATTCTCGCATATTTTGATAAATAACGTGTGTATAGTTTTCGTCTGCTGCAAGCTACGTGATATAAGTTTCAAATTGTCGCTTCCTTATTTCGTGTTCTGCTTTAAGAAAGCTTATATTCCCGCGCGTTTGATAACAGTGTATTCCATAGATTTTCTTGTTTATTTTGAAAACTGCCGGACTCAGTTTCGTTGTTTTAACATTTTGTTACCACTAACCACAGTTCAGTCAGCTGGCAGCCGCCTTTATTAAAGTACTAGGCTAGTTAAACGTTGTTTATTTAGTTTTCTACTTTCTACAGTTAATTGTATCGATAGGATGGATAGGATGTGTGCCTGCTGTGTGGGGACACAGTAGTTGGCCACTGTTCGCAAACAGGTGAGTGTGCTGTTGGCTACAGTCATCCGTCTTCAGTCTACTGTCTTGGGGTGCAGCGGCGGTGGGGACTCTGGGGCGTCGAGTGGGACACCTCAAGTGTCTCATGCTTCGCCCTCTATCTCTGCTACCGAGGCAACTTCAGGTGTACGAAACGTGGTCAAGTCACCATCTCCACAAGGGTAGTGGTGGTTTGAACAGCCTTCGCGTCACTCAAGACGGAAGGCAAATGTGGAGGCTGGCCGTGCGTCCACGCCCGTTTGTGCTGTGATTGGATGTGTGGCCACTCCTTCAGCAAGGTCCAAGCAGGTGCATGGAGGGAGGGGGATTATTAGTTATTGGGAGCTCCAATGTTAGGCGCATGATCGAGCCCTTCGGCATATAGTGTTGAGATCTGGAAAGAAGTCCAACGTGCACTCGGTGTGTCTGCCGGGGGGCCTCATCCAAGATGTGGAGGCAACCTTGCTATCAAGGGTGTGGGGTGCGGTCGACTGCAAGTTGTGGCTCACGTCGTCACCAATGATGCTTGTTTCTTGGGTTTTGAGGACATCCTCAGTTGCTACAGGTGGCTGGCGGATTTGGTGAAGCCTGCTGTCCTCGCACGCGGAGTGCAAGCAGAGCTGTCGATTTGTTCCCAGGGTTGATTGGGATCCTTTGGTTTGGAGCCGAGTGGAGGGTATGAACCAGAGGCTTCACCGACTCTCTGACAGTCATGGCTGTAGACTTCTGGATCTGGCTTATCGGGTGGGGATTGTAGGACGCCTTTAGATAGCTCATGGGTGCACTACACTAAGGAAGCGGCTACTCGGGTAGCAGAGTACTTTTGGAGTGCACATGGCTTTTTTTTATTTTTTTTTTTTTTTAATGGCTATGCGTTAACTCTGTTGAGCACTCGCTTCTCAACATACAGACAGCGAATTCAGGCCGCGTTCGGTTAAAAATTCGACTGTCAAAATATTAGCTGCTAACCTTCAAAATATTAAAAACAAATTTCACGAATTTGCCACACTGTGTGGAAATTATTCTGCTCAGATAGTTTTAGGCACCGAAAGCTGCCTAATCATGATGTAGCAAGTTCAGGAATATTTAGCGAGGCATGGAATGTATATCGGAAAGATAGATCGGACACAACTGGAGGAGGAGTGTTCATCGCTGTGGTCAAAGATATTGTTTCTAATGAGATCGAGGTTGAAAGTAACTGTGAAGTTATCTGGGCACATATAACAGGTCTAAAAGAAGTAAAGTTAATAGTTGGGTATTTTTACCAGCCCCCCAGTGCTGCTGTAGCAGTTTTAGAGTCATTCAAAGAAAGTCTACACCAGGTAGTGCGTAGGTATCCGGGCCATGTAATATTAGTCAGGGGAGACTTCAACCTTAAGAGTATAGATTGGGACCTCTCTAGCTACATTTCAGGCGGTACAGACAAACGGTCTTGTGGGCTACTTTTGGACACATTCTCCGAAAACTGTCTTGAGCAGTTAAACTGGCAACTCAAGCGTAATGCAAGTATTTTAGACCTTATGGCTACAAACAGGCTGGGCCTTATTGACGATGTCTGTTTAGAGACAGGAATTAGTGATCATGATATCGTCATAGCGTCGATGGTGACCAAAGTTCAGAAACCAACCAAGAAGGCTATGAGCGTGGTTTTGTTGGGCCGATAAGCACTTGTTAGGATCGCACTTAGAAAATTAATGGGCCTCGTTTATTTCTGGTACTATGGATGTAGAGGGATTGTGGACTAAATTTAAGTGCATTGTACATAAAGGGTTAGAGAAATATGTGCCTGTAAAGTCGATTAAGGATGGAAAAGATCCATTGTGGTATAATAATAATGTCAGAAAGCTACTGAGAAAGCAGAGACTGTTGCACTCTTGGTTAAAAAAGAACACGCATATGACGACAGGCAAAAGTTAGCAGAGCTTCGTGTGTCTATAAAAAGATCGAGGCGTGTAGCATACAATAATTACCACAGCCATACCTTAGCAAAAGATCTTTCTGAGAACCTGAAAAAAATTCTGCTCCTATGTAAAATCGATAAGTGGGTCAAAGCCCACTATCCAGTCACTCGTTGATCATTCCGGGGCAGTAATAGAAGCAAGCAAACAGAAACCTGAAGTTCTAAATTTAACCATTAACACATCTTTCACGCAGAATATTCTTTGTATTTATGGTTGCTATTAATATATGCACCTAGTAATGTGTCTGTCTTTTTTTTTATTCTATATCTTACTACCACTAGAAAAGAATCACCAGGTCATTTCCAAGTGTAGAATCCCCCCTGCTGATTTTTGAACCGTGTATTTGCCACTATTAACTGTCTTTCTATGCAGAAATCAAGAAGGCCGTTCACTTCTGTCATGGCTTCGGTCAAGACCATGCCTGCCTAACACAGTTCCTCCCCTCTCCTATAATGGCATTCCACTCGCCCATTACTATTTTGCAACATCTTTTATTATTGCCTTTCTCACCTTGGGGAAGATTAGTCTGGACTTAGGAGAATGTAGTTACATGGGAGGCAATACTCACATTACAACGTATCTTAGAAGATAGGTTAAGGAAAGGGAAAGCTACGTTTTTATCTTTTGTGGATCTGGAGCAAGCTTTCCATAATGATGACTGGAATACATAGTTCAAATTCTGAACTTAGCAGGAGTAAAATATAGGGAACTGAAGGTTATTTACAACTTGTACAAAAGCCAGATAGCAGTAAGTAGAATCGGAGGGCATGAAATGGACGCAGAAATTGGGAAGGGAGTAAGACAGGGTTGTAACCTTTCCCTGATATTGTTCAATGTTTACATTGAGCAAGGTGTGAAGGAATGTAAGGAGGAATTTGGAGAAGGAATTAATGTCCAGCGAGAGGGAATAAAAACATTGCGGTTTGCTGATGATATAGTAATTCTGTCAGAGACAGCAAAGGACCTAGAAGAGCAATTAACACTTTGAAGACCGGCAGCTGAGGTACACTCTGGGTCCAGTGGACTGGCCACTTTTACCCTTCTTTGAAATGTCACTGGCGCATTTCTATTTAACATAACTTGAAACAGAAACCATATTATGAATGAAGAGTCTCTAAGGTTTATATTAAACGTTTATTTTAATTATATCGGTTGATGACAAAATTAATAACAACAGTCATATAATTTTCGTGTTTGGTTACACACAAAAATGCGTTCCTTTGTTTTGTGTAAATTTGCAGGTAATTAGCTTATAAAATTTATTTCTAATGCAAAAATATGACATATTGACAGAACAATAAGCAAGAAATGCCAAACAGTAACATAAACATTGAATCTCATGGCTATATCAGTGCACAAGGGACATGCAGGCAGCTGTCCCAAGCAAACTTACCACAGTAGACAGCCTGCTTCTGGACAGCTAATAGGCTGGGAGCAGTGCGCAACTGCCACCCGACCTATACTCAGGTGCGGTCATTTTGAAGTAGCTCTGTAGCCTGACTTATGCTTGGTCTCCGTTGCCAAAGTGTGAAATCGATTATACAGTGTCTTGAAAGGAAGATACAACTTGAAAAGTAACAAGAGTAAATCGAGTTTAACAGAATGTAATGTCAGAAAATCAGACGATGCTGAAGGAATTAGATTAGGCAATGAGACAATAAAAGTAGTAGACAAGTTCTGTTATTTGGGTAGCAACATAACTTCTGATGGCTGAAATAAAGAAGATATAAAATGCAAAATGGCTATGGGAAGAAAAGCGTTTCTGAAGAAGCGAAATTTGTTGACATCCAATATTAGTTTAAATGTTAGGAAGTCCTTTCTGAGAGCATTTGTCTGGAGTGTAGCATTGTATGGGAATTAAATATCGACGATAAGGAGTTCAGACAAAAAGATGATAGTAACTTTTGAAATATGGTGCTACAGGCAAATGATGAATATTGGAGGGGTAGACCATGTAACTAATGAGGAGTTGACAGAATTGGAGAGAAAAGGAGTTTCTGACATATCCTGACTAAAAGAAGAGATAGTTTGGTGGGACACATTCTCAGACATCAAGGAACCATCAACTTAGCATTAGATGGGGTGTGTGGGGTAAAAATCGTAGAGGGAAACCAAGGGACGAATACATTAAGCAGATTCAAAGGGATGTAGGTTGCCATTTGTATTCTCAGATGAAGAGGCTTGCACAGGACAGGGTAGTGTGGAGAGCTGCATCAAACCAGTCTGCGCACTGAAGACCACAACAACAACAACAGTGCATGAGTCACTGAAGTGAAAAGGAATGTCAAGTGATGTTAGAGATCCATTTCAGTGAAACTTGCGGACCTAATTTTACTGTCACTTTTACCAGTACTTAGCTCTTGTAGTGAGAGCTATGTAGTGATAAGCATTCCGAAACCCATGCTCATCTCACACAGGCTTCCAGATGGCAGTTACCAGCTGGGTCAATATCCTGTGCTATCTCTTGATTGTTTCTAATTTCGCCTTTTAGGCTGACATTGTTTAAACCATTCAATTAGGATTAATCGAGCATTGTATATTTTTAAGCTTTGTGGTGGTCATATAATTTCAACATAGGGATAGCAATGTCAGTGATACTAGTATCGCTCATGTAACATGTGGAATGTTGGAGACTGAGCTACCATTTACTTTATTACATTGTGATGAATTCCTATTTTTGTGTCATTGAAAATTGCTCTCAATAATACAAATAAAACTTTGACTGACAATAAAGAAATATGTTATTGCAGATGGAAGAAAGAAGAAACATAGTAAGTTAATTATTCGCTGCCAAACACTAATCAATTCTTTTGGTATCTAGAACAGTAGGTACTAAATACCCTATGTACATTGATTCAGAAGCTCATGGGCAATTCAGTGTTGTTTTTTTATCATGAGACTCATATGAATAATAAATAGCCCACTAACCAGATCCCTCAAGGGAGGCTGTAACCTATAGAGGGCATGTCCTCAGGTGGCGGATTAGGGAATATCTCCCAGATGGGTGTAGTAGGAGGGAATTGAAATATCTCCTGTGGACAAACAGGCATTGCAGCTTTGGACTTGTTTGTTGGAACATGGGGACCAAACTGCTAATGTCATCAGTCCCCCCACTATGGGAGGGAAAGGAGTGAGAATAGGAGAGGAGGGAACGGAAAGGAAATACAGTCTAGGGAGGAAAGTGGAAGGAAGACTGCATTATCTTAGGGCCTCGTGCTTGCTACACACATACTAATGAAAGAACTGTGAGCCCCCTCTGGGATAGAAGGTGGAAGCAAAAGGCACCTATATCCTCTGTTATGGGTGGTCTACTGAACTGTGTTAGGCAATGGAATACCACTGTAGATTACTTTATATGCATAATGCAGTGTCCATTTTGCAATGTAAAATATGACTTCCTATCATCACCTGGTGGTAAAATATTTCCCACTCGGATCTCTAGGAAGGGAGGGAACACCTTGAAAGGAGGTACAATATCAGAATGAGGAGTTGTACATGGAACGTCAGAACACTGTTACAAGCTGGAAAACTAGAGAATCTTAAAAGAGATGAAAAAATAATATAAATCTGGTAAAACTTGCTGATGTTGGATAGGATGGATGTGGAGAACTGCAACCAGGTGAATACATAAAGTACTACCCAGGAGGACAAATAAAAGGAAGAAATGCAGTAGGGGTGATTATGACAAAGGAAATGGCTAAGTATGTGAAAAATGTAGACTATGCAAGTGATAAGGTTGTTGGTGTAAGGACTAAATGAGTGCAAAAGATGTGCTAATCATACAGGTGTATATGATAACCTCATATCATTATGATCAGCATGTAGAAGACACGATGTAATAGCGAAAGTAATAATAAAAGATGCAAAGGTTACAACCCTGTCTTACTCCCTTCCCAATTACTGCATCCGTTTCATGCTCTATGATTCTAATTACTGCTTTCCAGCTTTTGTACAAGTTGTAAATAACCCTCAGTTCCCTATATTTTACTCCTGCTATCTTCAGAATTTGAAAGATGTATTCCAGTCATCATTATGAAAAGCTTTCTCCTGATCCATAAATGCTAAAAACGTAGCTTTCCCTTTCCTTAACCTATCTTCTAAGATAAGTCGTAATGTGAGTACTGCCTCATGTGTAACTTCATTCTCCTAAATCAATACTAATCTACCCCTAGGTCGGATTCCACGTGTTTCCATTCGTCAGTAAATAATTCGTGTTAGTATTTTTCAACCAAGACTTATTAAACTGGCGGTTCTTTAATTTTCACATTTGTCTGCATTTGCTTTCTCAGGAATTGGAATCGCTGTATTCTTTTTGAAGTATTAGAATATTTCTCCACTTTCATACATCTTGCATACCAGGTGGCTAGGGCGGATTCAGGGGGGGGAGGGCACAGGGGCACATGCACCCCCAGATGGCCCGACGAAAAATGGGAGAGAGAAAGAAGAAAGAGAGAGAGAGAGAGAGAGAGAGAAAGGGAGGGGAGAGAGAGAGAGAGAGAGGGAGAGAGAGAAATGGAGGGAGGGAAAGAATCTCAGCATTAGAATAATTAACTTTTACTTACGAGCAGCATGTAATTGTTTGTTTAAAAATGCAAAATCTCTGTAATTGCCATAACTAATTTGACTTTTTGTGTTATGCTTCCATTTAGTTGCTCTTTTTGTCAGTAACTTGCGAAAAAAATAAATAAAGGATGTTTCTTATTTTGTGATTGCTTGGGAGATAAATGAGCTATTGTGAATTTTTATTCATACCTAAATAAAGGATTTAACTGTGTGATAAACTGTGAATTTCAAGGGCTGCGTTCAAGTTGTTGCATGCAGATGTTTTCAGTAATCAGTTTACCACTCTGGATTCTTGTCCTATGCACTAAGAGACAGTACTGCCACCCATTATAAAAAATTTACTTGAAGCTACATGTTTCGATTTTATAGTTATTGGAGCAAATTAGAAATTCAATGGCATTTCTCCACACATCAGCTACAAAGGATTTTCATGGTAGTAAGATTTATTCTTGAAACACAGTCAAATATAATTTTCAGAATGAAATTTTCACTCTGCCAAGGAGTATGCAGTGATATGTAACTTCCTGGCAGATTAAAATTGTACTCGAACCGGGATTCGAACCTGCGACCTTTGCCTTTCGCGGGCAAGTGGTCTACCGTCTGAGCTATCCTGGTATGCTTCACAGTTGTCCTCACAACTTTACTTCTGCCAGTACCTCGCCTCCTACTTTCCAAACTTCAAAGAAGTCCTCCTGCGTACCTTGCAGGACTAACACTCCTGGAAGATAGGATTGTGGTGGAGACATGGCTTAGCCACATCCTAAGGGACGTTTCCAGAATGAGGACTGCTAGTCCTAATAGGTTCATTGTAGAACTTCCGTGAAGTTTGAAAAGTAGGAGGCGAGGTACTGGCAGAAGTAAAGTTGTGTGGATGTACTGTGAAGCGTGCCGGGATAGCTCATATTGTAGAGCGCTTGCCCACGAAAGACCAAGGTCCCAGGTTCGAATCCTGTTTCTGGCATACAATTTTAATCTGCCAGGAAGTTTCAAGTGTAATTTTGTTGATCGCGAAAGCTTTCTTGAAAAAATATCTCGTTTTGCTTACCAACTTTACAAAGCATGAATTGAAATTGATTCAGTACAACGCAAACACAGGAAATCTGGTTTTAGGTTTTGAGGGAATATCAAACATTTACATTTACATTTACATTTACATTTACATTTACATTTACTGACTGTTTGCTTCTGACCCGTAATTGGGCGACCTTTAAGATATGCTGTTTTTCCAGTGTCTGCATTGTTTGGTAATGACACAGCAAATCCGGATACTCTACTTTTAGTCCACGATAACCTGACGAGTCGTGCGGTGGCTTTTGATAGCAGCAGGAGGCATGTACCATGGCTGCCGGGGTCGAGCATCAGCGAGCAGTAGGCAGTGTCGGAAACATTACCCGTAACATTGTATACAGTAATATTTCGCGTCTGCGACAGCGTAAATTTGGCAGGGCTCCAAAATAAATGGTTATCCTTCAAGTAATGCAGATATTTTCTGCTGCTGGCGTCACCAGGTGAAATAGTCATCACCTAATTACCAGTGCACTACTAGTTTCGGCGCACTATGGCGTCATTCTCAAGTTCCTATGATTACAAAACATATTACAAGATTCAACCATACTGAACAGTGAAACATATATAAATTTACCACAAAAATTATCAGAACACTATATTTACCAAAATGACACTCAAATCATGTTCACCGTACGGGAATGGCCGTATGATCTGGGGCGCGTCGCTGAGTACACGGCCACTCCTACCACAGGTTGGAACCCTCCCTCACTCATGTGTGTGTGTGTGTGTGTGTTATCCTTAGAATAAATTAGTTTAAGAAGTTTGTAAGACTATGGACTAATGACCTTAGCAGTTTGGTCACTTCGGATTATAAACTTAAAAATTAACCCTATGCTTTAGGTTTTTGGACAATCACAATTAAGACATTTGGCTCATTTAATATCATAATACTGTGGGCAATATTGTACAAAACTGTTATTTTTCGACCGTATTGTACAATTGTTTGAATTTTCAAGTGGTCAGTCTTTTCAGTCTTAGGCCCATTTTAAACGATCAACGAACTTGTAATAGATTTATAACAAGTTTCGTTAATGGCGGCCGTCAGTCGTTTGAACGGCTGCTCTAGTATGATCGCGCTAGTATCGAAGCGCGATAATTATAGCGATAAAGAAATAGGGCAAGTTCTAAATTCGGTAATAGTGGGTTCACTGCGCATGCGCGAGCTACTAGCTGTCAGCTGTAGTCACCACTCCAGTTAGTCCGCCATTTTCCTTCATATTTAGGTATATTTTGCGTTATGTCGAAGTTTATAAATCAGAATGTATTACAAAATGTATTTCAAACGACGACATTCACACTGTCCGTCACCAGACCGTCACAACATCACATTAAGGTTTCTCGAGAAGATTGTTTTGATTGAACAGTCGTCTGCTGACATCGGAAGTTAACCATTTTCGTCACGCGATTTTCATGTTGTAGTCGACAATTACACGGTTTGCACGCAAATTTGTCTTATTAATCTCTAGTTTATTATTATACTTTGGTTTAGCGGTAAATTGCAAATGTTTCACGACGACTTAAATATTTATCTCAGTTATTGTCCACTGAAAAGAGAGGTCGTACATCTGAAACCGAAAAATGGTTTATGTTTTGCAATATCGTAACAGAAAAGGCTGAAACCAATTGTTTATTTGAATAAGATTGTAATTTGACGATGCAATTTTCATTAAATAGCATTTTAAATGAAAGACAAAAATTCAGTTATGCATGACGTTATTAACAAAGTCAGTGGGCAAATCGTAGTAGATATGCTCTTATTATGCTCTTATAAATATTGCTTTATGTGTTAGTAAGTTTATTTTTTTCGCTTGAAAATAGATGTGAATGTTTTGAAATGATGTTTCACTTCCCAGAACTTTACCACACTAAAATGCCCAAAAACAAGATTGCAAGGTTTTCTTTGGCCGCCAATAACATTTAGCGTTGTTTCCTCAATTCCAGTATTAAACTATGACTCCCTACATAACAAATCGCCTGTTATAACCTCACTTTCAACATCGGGTATTACTGTTCGGATACGTTGATCGTCTAAAGACGCTGCAACAAGATCTTGCATGAGTTTGTAGTTCAGGGCTAGTACGCTAGGAGCGTGTCAGTAGACTATTATCTATCTTGTTCACCTTCATTCATCGTTTAAAAAGGGCTTTATAGTCCAATTATTCGAACGTGGCAAATATGTAGAGAACCCTACGACAATTTCGCATGGCTTTGCATATACCCATCTGGTGAAGCTCCGAAACAGTTACATATGAAATTAAATTCAGAGCCAGAATGCCCTGTGTTCAGCTGTGGGCAAGTGCTTCATCCTTTACGATGATGACTGAAACAAGTGTGCCCACAGCTAAACACAGGGTATTCAGGCTCTAAATTCTCTGGCTTTTTTTATTTTGTGGTAAATTTAGAAAATATACGCTGTTTAATGTGATTGAATAATTGTAATATTTTTGTGATCATGGGCATTTTAAAATGACTCCATACTGCACAGAAACTAATAGTGTATTGGTAGTTAGATGGAAGTATATTAAAAAGTTCTTTTCTAAGAAGCAACTGTAGCTTTGAAACATATTTGTGTGTGTCCTATATATATTCGTCAGGAAAAGAGGAAGGAAGGAGGGGAAAAAGAGGAAGGATGTGGGCTTCAAGGGAGTGGATGAAGTGTAATTCCGATCCCGGGAGTGGAATGTCTTACCTTAGGGGAAAAAAAGAAGTTAAACAACTACACACACACACACACACACACACACACACATGCATATATACACACGCAAACACACTTAGGCAGACATTTGTAGAAAGCAAAGAAGTTGGACAGAGATACCACTTGATTCAGAGGCTCTGTCCAGAAAACAGAGGCAAAGATGTTATAGAATGGTGGGAGGAAATTTGAATTTAGCGGATGTTGAGACCAGGTGGGCAAGGGGAAGAGAGAATATGCTAAAGGGCAAGTTCCCAACTCTGGAGTTCTGAAAGATTGGTGTCGGTTGGAAGTATCCAGATAACCCGGTCGGTGTAACACCGTGCCAAGATGTGGTGGCCATGCACCAAGGCATGTTTAGCCACAGTGTGGTCATCATTACCAACAAACACTGTCTGCCTGTGACCATTCATGTGAATGGACAGTTTGTTGATGGTCATTCCCACATAGAACGCTTCACAGTGCAGGTATGTCAGTTAGTAAATTACGTGGGTGCTGTCGCAAGTGGCTCTGCCCTTAATTGTCTACACCTTCTGGGTTACGAGACTGGATTAAGTGGTGGTGGAAGGGTGCATATGGCAGGTTTTACAATGGGGGCGGTTACCTGGGTAGGAGCCGAAGGGTAGGGAAGGTGGTTTGGGGATTTCATAGCGATGGACTAGGAGGTTACGAAGGTTAGGTGCGTGGCAGAAAGACACTCTTGGTGGAGTGGGAAGGATGTCATGAAGGATGGATCTCATTTCAGGGCAGGATTTAAGGACACACACACACACACACACACAAATATATATATACAGTGCTCTTTTTCTAAAAAAAAGTTTGGGGGTACTCAGATATTAGATATAATGCAGCGAAAATTACTCATAACTGAATCATGGGATTCCACTCGTCGACCTTTATCCATGACGTCATCAACATGTCGAACTACAAAAAATGGTATCGTACTCTTCAGTTGACTTTACTACAGCTCAAATGTAGCAGGCGGTACCAAGAAACTCCCAAACATACCAGATACTGTGGTATAGAAACAAGCATGCAGTTCTCATCAGCCCCTGAACAATAATAAAAAAAATAGCATCGTACAGTTAAGTTGACCTATAATACACCTCAAATGAAACATGTGATTCCAATCAATCGCTCGACATACAAAACAATACAGGGAAATATTACCGAACACAAATTTTGACCTATAAAACACCACTATAAGACACAATACAACAAAAACCATCCACACTTATCAACAACAATAAAAACTACACTATAAAAATCTTTTGTAAACTTGTTTGGCTCCCGAGATGTTGAAGAAGGTGTGGTGTCCTGTGATTCAACTGAATCAACTCTTAATAAAGCTGAAGATTTTACTAAAAAACTACAGTGTACCTTACATTAATAGTGGCAGATTTTTTTAAAGTGAAATAATTAGGTACTCAGGACTTTAAAGTAATACTGTATTGAAATTTTTTATTGGTAACAAAGATTTCCTACAAAGTTGTTTACATACCAAGAGCGTACGTAGCCCACGGGTAGAAACACCTGCAGTGGAGGCCCATCTAATTTAACAAAAATGTTCAAATGCTTGTAAATCTATCGCACTCAACTGCTGCGTTATTAGTCCATAGCTTACAAACTACTTTAACTAAGGTAAACTAACCTAAGGATAACACAAACACCCATTCCGGAGGGGGGACTCGAACCTCCAACGGCGCACAGCCTCGCGCGCAGCACCACTGCACCCCAGCGCGCACGGATAATCCACCGCCTCCCAATTTAACAAACATTAGATTGCTAACAGTAGAGAGATGGAGTGAAGCTCTTGTAGGTGTGATAATGAGGTTCATTTGAGATAATCCACGTTGACATTCACTAGTAGAAATGGGGAAAACATTTCACTGCATTGAGAAGAGGAAGGAGCGATGCTGGTATTTTCTTCTCCATAAAATAATCTCTAAATCCTCTAAGCGTCACTCTCTCTGGATGACCAAAAGGATAACATAAGGTTTTAACATTTTATTCACCCTATGTCATTGCAGGGTTTTCAGGCCAAGTCTGTGAGTCCAACACTTCTCCACATTCAGAGATAGCAATATCCTCCGTCTGCAGAAGACGATTCTCCATTTGCTGTTTCAGGCAACCATAAAATCTGCAGGGCTCAAGCGGTCTGCTTTTTGCTCTCCGAAGTACAGCTCTTCTACTGCCTTAAGAGCTTCACAATGAGGAGCAATACTCAGTTTCCTTTCTTCGAACAACAATATCTGATTTTTGATCTTCCGCTGGGCCGAATACAGTGTGATATCTCATAAATGTAGTTCAAGACTTAGTTCTGATAATTCTTGAAGGACATCACACATTAGCGCTAAGTCGAGAATGAAATCAACTTTCGTGTGCACTTCAGTAAACCTTCGTACATGCCTCTGTCAGCTGACTCCCTGCTTTGATCGTCTTTTGCAGCTGTAAAGTCAGCAACCAAAGATTGAAAGTTTTTCCATACTGCTGACACACTTATAAAGCTCGATGCTACCCACCAGGTACTCCAGATTCTTCCAATTTTCAAAATTACCATTTCAAGCATCTCTGCATGCTGCTTTAACTCTCGAAGCGTTCAAAAATGTTCAAATGTTTGTTAAGCTTATGGGACTTAACTACGGGGTCATCAGTCCCTAAACTTACAAACTACTTATGAACTACTTACATACTAGGACGACACAAATATCCATGCCCGAGGGGGGATTCGAACCCCCGACCGTAGTGGCCGTGCTGACCGTGACTGGAGCCCCTCAGTCACCTCGGCCACTGCGGCCGGCTCTCGAGCGTTCTTCAGTAACTGGTGGTACACTGAATATAACTTGTCCAGGAAAGACTGAAACTGACTCATATGTGATGGGAAATCTGTTTTTATCACATCAGCAACCGACAATTCAAGTCTATGGTTAGCACAATGTGAAGCCAAAATCTGTGGGGAAACACTGTTTCATTAATGTAACAAATCCTTTTTTCTTCCCATCATCACTCCAACTCCATCTGTTGCAATTGAGCCGGCCGCGGTGGCCGAGGGGACTGAGGCGCTGCAGTCACGGTCTGTACGGCCACTACGGTCGGAGGTTCGAATACCCCCTCGGGCATGGATATTTGTGCCGTCCTTAGTTTTAGCTAGTTCATAAGTAGTTTGTAAGCTTAGGGACTGATGACCCTGTAGTTAAGTCCCATAAGTTCTACAAACATTTGAATATTTTGTTGCAATTGAAATAAGATGTTCTTTGAGGAACTCAGAAAATCCCATAGATTCTAAATATAGAGCAATGTGTTACAAATACCTTCGGCAGTAACATTATTCAGCTCGACTACATCAATGAAAATATTTTTTGGCTCTCTCATGTCAGGCAGCTTGGTGCAACCTCCAGTTCATTTTGAAACACTCAAGTGCAAGCATTTTCCAAATTCTTCTCTTTTGCACAAACCACTATTTGTGTAGCAGCTTGATGAGTGGAACTCTCTTTATGTTTCAATATTTTATCCGCAAAGAATCCATCCCTTCTTTTCTTGACTCACCTCAATGGGACACAGATACGATGGCCCAAGGTTGTGTGATATTCATGCCTTGTTTGTTTCTTTAAACGCCCAAATTTCCTGCTTCTTTGCAAACTTTGCAACCTAGTTATTTATTTGACACGATTAACCAGTCATATTTCTCGCGGAATGTAGTTTCTTAATTAAAGACCAACATTCTGGACGATCATTTGACCTGCTTTCGTACACATACTCGTTCACTGTATTAGCACACGTGGGTTCAGTGTACACGTGTTGATTTTGACTTACAATCTTACCATCCACCGAGAATGTCGAAATTTCTAACTTTTCACTCGCACATGGATTATTAACAAGTTTTTGCTTTTTCGATGAAGGAACACGGTAAAATAGTTTATTATCTTTCTGATCATCTTAACCTGTACTATAACTTGCAAACAAGGCAGGACGCACGGCACAATCACTTATACAACAAAGAAGAACGGAACAGTAAATGACCCCGTTTACATGGGCTCCCAAAACCGGATTTCGTAAACCGATTTCCCAATTCCGTTTTTGGTTGGTCATGTAAACACTCCAAAATCGATTCTGGAAATCCGCTTCTCTAAAGCGGTTTTCCAGTTCCACAATCGTTTTTCGTGCCCATGTAAACGCAACCGTTTTTGAAGCGTTCTTGGCTTGTCAGATTGTGTTTTCTTGTTAAGAATTTTCGGCACATGTGGAAAGCGTGATATTTTCTAATGTGAAATAAAAGTATAAACATTAGAGTGAACATAAATCTGTGTCTTTAAATAAAGGAAAATAGCGTTTGTGCAGACTAAATAAGGAACTGAATCAGCTGTTTTCCAGCCGCCATTTTAAGTGAGCTATGAAATCCGATTCAGGCTATGCCATGTAAACACGACAGCGAACAACGGTTTACGAAAATCGGTTTTCGTCTTCCTGATGATGTGTTGCATGTAAACGTAGTGAATGAAGAAAAAAGTGTATCGATTCAATAATCGAAAACGGTAAATGTGAATTCAATTATCGAAAAGGATCTGTGTCGATTCAGTTATCAATGCATGCTTCAGTTATCAATGATCGATAACGGTCTGTGTCGATACAATTATAGAAAGCAGTTAATGTCGATTCAATTATCGCAAACGATCACTTGAGCAGTGGTGTCTCCCAAACAACCCGTATCCAATGCTAACGAAAGTCGCCAGCAGTTCTTGTGTTCTTCGATAACAGCGTGTGAGTTCACGTCTGTACAAAGTCTTATGAATTGGATACTTCAAAACTGTTTGTATCCCTTTCCCCATACATTTATTTATAATATTCGCCACCACAGATTGCGCTGGCATTGTTTATAAGGCGATTATCAACATAAAAAAATATCATGAATTCGATTCACGTCTGTGAAATAAATCGTTGACAAACTTTTATATTCTGCAACATTGGACGAAAAAATAAACTTTACTTTTTTGACATAAAAAGTTTAGGGGGACGCATCCCCCGCATCCCCCCTGAAAAAGAGCACTGTATATATATAAAATCAGGCTTACAAAGCCCTTAAGGACATCACCTTTGTCAGTCAGCCTTGTGCCCCCCCCCTCCAGAAACAATTCTGTATCCTCCCCTGCCAGGTGGAACCTATTTTTTCATGACCTGCTCTCCTCACTATAATAGCAGTTCAGACGGAACATAAACTAGTCCAGGAGCCTTGTTTCTACTAAAATCTTTTAGTGCTCTGTCAAATTCTTCTCGCAGTATCGTATCACCTAGCTCATCTTCCTCCACTTCGTCTTTCACTTCTAGAATACTGCCTTCAAGTTTATTTCCTATATACAGGTCCCTTATGTATTTTGTCCACCTTTCAGCTTTCGATTCTTTGCTTACTAATGGTTTCCCATCTGGGTTCTTGATATTTATGCCGCTGCTTCTCTTGTCTCCAATGTTATGTGTTTTACTATAGGCGGTATCTATCTTTCCCCTAGTTATACATTCTTCTACGGTCTTGCATTTCTACTCAAGCCACTCCTGCTTAGCCAGTCTTCACTTCCTGTCGGCGTAATTTTTCAGTGATTTGTACCTTCTGTGTGTCTGCTTAAGTTGATAGATTTTTATATCTTCTCCTTTCATCAGTGTGTTACCAAAGGATTTCTATTAGGCCTTGTCCTTACGCCTATATGATCCTCTGTGGTCTTCACTACTGCCCCCTTCTTATTCTACTGTAGTACTTTCCCCTGTTTCAGACAATCCTTGCCTAATGATCCCTCTAAAACTCTCTACCATCTCTGGTTCCTTCAGTTTGTCCAGATTCCATCCCCTTGATTTTGTACCTTTTTGCAGTCTCTTATGTTTTAATCTACAGTTTGTAACAAATAAGTTATGGACATAGTCTGTATCTGCCCCTGGATATGTCTTACAGTTTAAAACCTGGTTTCTACACGTTTGCCTTGCCATTATAAAGTCAATCTGGTATCTCCCAGTGTCTCCTAGTCTATTCCGTGTATATAACCTCCTTTCATGATATTTAAACCAAGTGTTTGTGATGATTAAATTATGATCTGCACAAAATTCTACCAGGCGATCCCCACTTTCATTGCTTTTCCCCAGTTCATATTCACCTACCACATTTCCTTCTCTTCTATTTCCTACTGCCGAGTTCCGATCCCCCATCACAATTCAGTTTTCTTCTCCTTTAATTTATTTAATCTTTCCATACATTTCTCTGATCTCCTCATCATCAGCAGGGCTAGTCTGCATATAAACCTGTACTACTGTGGGCGGTGTTGGCTCATGTTTATCTTTTCTACAACAATGTGTTCACTATGCTGTTCATAGTAACTTGCCCACATTTTTGTTCTTTCAATATTAGACCTACTCCTTTAGTATGACCAACTGATTTCATATTTGTAACCCTGTACTCATCTAACCAAAAATCCTATTCATCTTGCAACTGAACTTCACTAATCCCCAGCATATATAACATTAACCTATCCATTTCTCTTTTCAAATTTCCTAACTCACCCACCCAACTGAGGGATAGAATATTCCACACTCGGCTCTGTAGAATGTCTGTTTTGTTTTACTTGATGATGACATCCTCCTGCATAGTCCCATCCCAGGGATCCCAATGGTAAACTATTTTACCTCTGGAATATTTTACCTAAGAGGAAGCCATGATCATATATTCATGCAGTAGAGTTGCATGTCCTTCGGAAAATTAATGACTGTAGTTTCCCCTTGCTTTCAGCTGTTCACAGTAACTGCATGGCGAATTCATGTTAGCTGATGTTATAAGGCCAGTTCAGTCAATCATCCAGGCTGTTGCCCATGTAACTACTGAAAGGCTGCTGCCGCTGTGGAGAGGCGGAACCACACATTTGTCTGCCACCTCACCTCAGCAATGTACGTTGTTCATAAGGGTGGACACATGCCCTATAAACCTCATTTAATTGGGACATTGAATAAAAAAATTAATTTTTTCACCGGAAGAATGCTTTTCGTTATATATGTGGCGATTTTGTTATATTTAGGAATATTTACAAGTCATCACAATAAATATAATAGAGGAAGTTATTGATGAGAGTGCCTCTTTGGCTATGTGGTTCTGCATGTGATTTTGGATGCAAGGTCAGCATGCATCATCAGATCCAATCATTGTGGAGGACTGTTAGGTCGAGTTTCATTTTTTTTCTAGTTGATGGCACCTTAACTAGCCAGGGGAAATTATATAACTAAATCAGAAGGAAACCTTTATGAATTGAGTCTTTTTGAAAGCTGAACTCTGTAATTTCTAATAATGCCAAGCTGCTTCACCATAAAGATGCATCTAATGAAATTCCAGTTGACAGTCAACGATGTGAATCACTTAGGAACATCACATAATCATGACTTGGGATCCATACGCCAGTGGAATACCTTCAGAGGACGTAAATGTATTGATTAATATAGTTCCTTCATGCAAAATGTGTGCTAGATCAATTAAGCACCAGGCATACAGAGTGCCTACATTGCTGGAATGCTTGCACTGAAAAGCATTCACACTACTTATCATGTTTATTTACAGTAAGGAATCAAACGACGTCAGTAAAACATATCAGATCATCTCACGATGTATTTCAATGAAAAGTTACTGAAGGCTGTCTTGTAAAAGGATAAGGAGCGATATCCAAAACACAGATAATATTGTTAACGAACATATTGTTGTGTTTTAATTGGATCATGAACTATAAAATTAATGTTTTGACTCACAAGTGTAATGTGTATTGCTGTAATAAAATAACATGAAAGATCTGGTCATCACCTCATGACGCTATGAAGTATGAAATGCAAATATTAGACTTTTTCATGGATCACCACTCATCAGCACACACGTATTTTGCTCTATGTAGCGCTTTCGGCAAAGGGTGAGTTAGTGCAGCGCCATCACTGCTGTTGCTGCCGTTTGCCAGAAATTACAAAGTAAAATGTATTGTAGATACGCTTCCATTGAACTCATGGCTTCAGTTGGGGTAAAAATGTTGGAGGCCGAACTTTCACTTGTCACGAGCGTCATCGTTACCCTACGTGCGTATTCAGCTTACGCCACTTCTAAGTAGAGACAAAATGTTCCTTAGGGACTATCGCAGCTTACGATATTGCCAGATTGAGCACAGAGCACAGAAATTTCATGTTAATGACCTATAACGCGACCAGCGATAAACGCATTTCATCGGTTCTATTGACGACTATTTGCTGTTGAATTTAATAATGTATGCTCAGTATTTCCTATCATTTGCATGTAACTCTAGTAACCAAATTAATTATAGATGCTTCGACAAGTAAATATTAATAATGTGTATCAAAACTAGACACAAGTCTCTTAAGAGAGTTGCCGCAAGCGTAATTTGAATTAAATACCTTCAGTGTCTGTCTTCTTTGGGCTAATATTTGTGATATTTCATCTTGAGATGCATTTTTTGTAGTTACATAGTAACTTTTCCCCTTTCTGAGCACGATATTCATTGTCTTACTATTATGTATTCTTATAACAGTGGATATTGTGTGCAGTAAGGTGAGAAGTTACTCTGTAACTGCAAAAAATTAAACTGAAGTTGGGTAGTTGACCGAGACAGTTCATGTAAAAAATATAAGCTTCTTAAAGACTGACATTGAGGTATGTAATTAATAATGTTGATTATCGAATGTACATAGCAATCTTTTATGTTTAATAATTTTGTAATATTTACTCAATATTATATTTTTCAGTGTTACATTTCCATTTTGAACTCTTTCGGACGTGACGGTTAATAAAATATGTAGAAATGGAAGTAAAGGCAGCGATAATGTAACTCTCTGAAATGGAACGCACCCTCATTTTGCATTCGATCACGTGGGTGAAATGCGTTGCTGGCTATCACCAAGCGCGCCATTTCTTGTACGATCACTTTGTCACAGGGAGCGCTGGAGGCAAGAAGGAGTGCGAGGCTACTATTAGTTCTGCACACGTGTTGTGAATATTAGCGTCTCTGTTAAAACAGAGCTTTTTTGATTTTATACTCTAAATAGAACCACAGTCGAAATGTCTGAAGAATATTTCTGGGGTAAGTAAATTAGTGTTGTAAGTATTGCACTCCGAAAGACGCCAATACTGGGAATCTGTAATGGAGGGAAAGACTGCGTGCTTCAACGTTTTTACTTGATCTCTGTAAGTAGGCAATATTATGTGAATTAAGGAACTGGTCTAAGTCAGAAAATATGATTTGTTGTTTGATATTTTATTTGGGTAAATTTCGCTCACTACTTTCCTCAATTTGAGAAGATTGTAGATGCCGGCAAGTTGAAACGTAAGTAATAAAATTTGTTATGTCTTGCCAATAATGTAACTGTGAATCAAACTTCAGGAATAGCCTTACATCCACATATCAATTTTTAAACTGAGATATATATTTGCGGTGCGTATTGTGATAGGCAGGTATCAAAACTTTGTTATATTGGGGTTGTGAGATGGGAAACAACTTTTGTTTATAGTTCAGCCATATTATTGTAATGGCTGATTTAAATAATGAAACGTAATTCAGTGTTTACGAATCGCCTTAAGAGGTAGGGAATTTTCAAAAAAGCAGTTTTACTCCTTTGGATTTTGTTTACCGAACAGTTTAAAAGTACATAATTTTTGTATATATACACACACCGGTATATGCTTCGTAAATTATGTTGCCCTCAAGTTCATGTCCGCAATGTATATTTTGGAGAAATTTTTTTTTAATTTAATTTTGTGTGTGTGTGTGTGTGTGTGTGTGAGAGAGAGAGAGAGAGAGAGAGAGAGAGAGAGAGAGAGAGAGAGAGAGAGAGAGAGAGTGACGGGTAGGGGGGAGGAGTTGACTTAGTGTATGTAACGATAAAGTTATTCATTTACAGTAAAATGGTCTTATGTGAGTATTTGTGAATTTCAGGATTGACGTTGAAGGGTGGTGATGAAAAGACATCAGTTTCTCAGTGGGATCCTGATGGTGATGTTGAAGAGGCAACTAAACCTGGCTTCAGAAGTAACCAGTCGCTTATTGTGAAACAGGTAAGAAAGCGTTTTCTGAGATTGCTATAATTACGATGCATTGGTACTTCATGGTATTCTAGGTAGTAGACTGATTACAAAATGCTTTTCTAATTATGTACGTTATGTAGGGTGTTTTGTTTAGGAAATTTAGGTCTAATATTTAGTATTTAGTATGGTTGAGCTACTTGCTTTCATCTCTCCGATATTATGGTTTTGTAATTCGGCTGGTTAATCCATACTTCTGGGTTTGTCTGTGGAGATTGCTTGTGTAAATTTTGGAAGAGACATTAGTCATTCCACAAACAGTGCGTTTACTCACCATATCAGATTTTGATGAAATTTGGCTCAGTGGTAGCCAACACAGATTAAGATTACCAAATTTTGTTGACATCCATCAGTCCATTTTGAAAACATGTCAGTCTGAAGTTGTCAAAAAATTGCCAAAAAGCACACTGAAGCCATGATTTCAGTTGTAGCAACTGTCTTGATGGAAGATGTCATTTTTCATTATTTCCCATGAGCTTTCTAATACTATATGGCATATTATCGATTTGAGACGAAAACTTTTTCAAATTTAAATGAAAAATTTGGTAATTTGGTAGAATCTATGTATTCAATAGTGTTTGTGAATCGCAGATTCGGGTGCTGTGTGCCCTCACGTACTAAAGAAAACTTCTTGTTTGACCTAAACCTAACTTTCAGTTAAAATGATGGTTTTGCACATATCATAAAATAAATAAAACATGCTATACCTGCCCTGTGGTTGACTGCTGTGGTGTATACATTGATATTCTGTGGTGTTGCCAATATTTGCAGTGTGTGAGCAACACTGCAGTCTAGCCCCTAAGCTAACTTTGACTTTAAAAAAAGTTATCTGTACGTAGCCTTAAGGTTAGGTATAGGTTAAACCAGTTTTAATATGTGAGGGCATGTAGTGCCCGAATCTCCAGTTCACTCATTGTTTTCCCATAGTTGCTCGCGGTAAAGTTGCCAACATAAGATGCCATGCTAATAACAGACTGCAGTTTTACCAAATTTATATGTTCATGCAGAAATAAATTCTTCCTTAATGTATCTACATACATTCCAAATGTGCAAAACCTAATTTATACAGTTGGTGTTTTAAGATTGATCTTGTTAAATGCATTTTCTACTTTTTGGTTTCATCCCCAGGAATTCTTCCTGTTAGTTTACCTTGCAGATATCATTTATAGATAACCAAAGAATATCTGGTCTTATAGGTAATGTGTAAGAGGGTGATGAGCCTCATGGGTAAGGAATGTCAAGGTCTTTCTTTAGAATCAAGCTAACCAGTTTCTTGTCATAGACAGCAGTAACTTATCCATGAATGTCTTTCAAAGCCAGTCTTTCTGGAGTTTTTGTAACTTTCAACAATAGCTTGTCTTGTGCCTGGAAGGTCTTTGCCAGTATTTTTATGTAGGCCTACTTGAAGTAATCTGTATAAAAGCATGAAACTTGTCCATTTTATGGAAACAATTGAGGTGCTCTTCCAGAAATCTGTTTGAATGTACTCGTCTGCTGTAGAAAATTCAAAATTTACAGATGTGATGTTTCAAACAGCCCACACGAAAAGTTGTTGTGGTGTAAGAATTTCATACGCCCTCTGCAGGCTTTTGTTGCTAATCCCTTTCGACACCATCAGAAGGTACTTCCACATGAGCAGTGGCAAAAAAGCCTTTAAGTTTAAATTCTAAAATCTTTGTGGAAGAATGTCACAAAATTCTATTTTTGTACTGAACTGCACTCCCATCAGAAAAGTAGATCTTCTATATATGTCTGAACTTTTGTTTTAAAAAACTGAAATAGCTTTTTTGTAAACAGTAGACCGCTATAGTATTGTAGACAGAAAAGTATGACATAATGGTGATGCATGTTATGTTTCTCTTCTGTAATACACTATAAATGGATGCACTGTTGCATAATTTCACCATGATGAATCTGGGCCTAATCTTGCAGCATGAAAGTATAGTTCTATGAGAAGTCACATGTAATAAATTCACCCAACAGTAAAGTTTTCCTCGATTTCATTTAGATAAGAGCTAGGCTGCTTCACTAAAAAAAAAATTGAGTATTCTTGTACGATGAGGTTTCTGCAGTATTTTTAAGTTGCACCTGTCTACTGAAACCCAATGTCAAAATGTGATATTTTCCAATTAAATTATCATAAAGTGTGCTTTTTCTTTTTATTGGATCACTTCCTGGGCAAGAACTAGTTTCCCATATTGCAGTGGAATGAAGCTGGGTTGCACAGCATTTTCGCCAAACAGTATTGGTTAAGAAACAGCTTGGTGTTTTCTATCATTAGTTTGACCTTTTGATGTGTAGTGCACACACATACTGAGCGTTCCACAATGACCACCCAAAATGCAGTGTTTTGACCGTGTTCTGCAAATGTAGAAAACCAAATCTTTGGTATAACTGCAGTGTCTGTTGCCCATGTTGTTAGCATTACACTTAAGTTGGCAGCAAGTGACTATGGAAAGACAATAATTTGAGTGTTTCTGAGACAGAAGTTAGAGTGCTACACACTCACATACTTAAGGTAGTTCTTGTTTAATCTATACCTAACATAACTATGTAAAAAATGGTCACTGTTTCGCACAGATCATAACATAAATAAAACATGCTATACCTGCCGTATGGTTGACTAATGTTCTATAGTGTTGCCAACATTTGCAGTGTGTGGGCAACAACTCTGCAATTTAGCCAAATCTTCATTGCTGGAAATTCAGTTTTGAAACGTTTATATTCTTGTTTTAAATTGCACAATTTCTTTTAGTCATTACTGTTTATGAAAAAGTGAAGTCATTTTTTAGTGAAATTTTATAAAGGTGTGAGCCTGTGACAGTCCCACTTTCATACTCATGGTATTATTAAATAATAATCTAAGGCATGATATAATTTTGAAGACATGCTTTTGAGAAATAAAAAATTTAAATTTTCTTTTAAATGTAAAGGTTTTTGTCTCAAATCAATATGTTGTATATCACTGGAAACATCATGGAAAATGCTGAAAAATGACACCACTCCCATCATTGTAGCTCAATTAGGAGAGTTGATACAATTTGAAATTATGGCTGCGGGTGCTTTTTGGCGATTTTTGACAACTTTGGATCATATTTTCAAAATTGGATTGATGGATTTTAACAAATTTGGGTATTTTTCTCAGACTGTGGGTTACCTCTGTGCCAAGTTTCATCAAAATCTTAGAAGAGGTAGAATACATGTTAAGTGTGTTGGTATGACATGGAGTGACCCATATTTTGCTAAATAAGTAGTTTAGATGAACTGCATCAGGAATCTATTTTTTCTTGTTTTCAAGTTAAGGGTGGCTGGGAATTTGATTTTTGCCATGGGTCTTCAGCTCTGAGTTCACTGTAACATTGGGGTGTTCTCAATATCATTGTGTACTCCTTCACGAGACGGGGAGGCCAGGGCTTCAGTAAAGCTGTTACTTCGCTTAGTACAGTTCTCTGGAAACAATCTGAACATAGTTTGAGCTATGTATTACTGATTAACTTTCCTCTTGGGCTGTTACTTTCGTCTATTTAAGTTGTAGCAATGTTTGTTCAGGAATGTGAAATTTTCAAAACTAGTTTTGAGCCCAGGTAACTTAGCCACAGTAGATGATTCTTGTTAGAGGGCCATATCTTGGTGGTATAATAGTGCTGTCACAGGCCTAACTATAAAGGTTAATTTTCATGCACATAGTACCAAGTTTTTGGTGTTTCTGAAATTTGTCATTTAAGACTGGTCCACATGCAGTGGTCTTTTTGTGTAAATCTCTCCCCTGTGGATGGGTATTCAGATCACTGCTAATTCTTTTGCCTGACATTTTTTAGTAGTATATTTATTCAGTGGTGGATGAAATGTCACTGTTTCCTATGTCTTTCAAAAACAATACAAACAAAATGCCAGGAATGGAAAATCTGGACAAAATCTAGGCAATGGCTACCAAAATACCTTAGACTAGGTCTGTAAACTTTATATTCTTAGACAACTCTCCAGTTTTTAGTGGGAGACTCCTGATTTTTCCTTTTTCCTCCTGATCATATTTCAATATTTCTCTTATTTCAAAATCCTGCGCCTTCGATATATTGATGTACAAGGTGTAGCTAGTAGAAAGTCGTCCCACTAAAAGCGATTTGCATTGTTTAAAAGAACATTGTGTTGTCGTTTTGTTGCGTGTTGTCTAATGTTGAAGTAGTGCGTGTTGGCTGCAAATCTTGTAGCTTTTAATTATATTTCGGCAAAAATGTCAAAGAAATAGAATTGTCTTCAGAAGTGTGTATAAGGAAGTGTTTCTGTGTTTTGTAACATTTGTAGAAGTCTTTTCAGTGGCTTTTTGTGTAAACTCCAAAAAGGAGATTCTGTGACAAATGCCAAGGCTTTGTCATTGTGGAACACAACTTGCCTTTAAACTGTGCTCACCATGCCGGGCCTTTGGTCTACAAAATGTTTCCAGATTCTGAAATTGCCAAACTATATGGGTGTGCCAGAACAAAAACAGCTATTATGGAAATGTGCATGGAAGAAAAACTAAAATTGTTGTGGTTGCAGGAGAATCCATATTGTATCGCTACCGATTGTAGCAGTAAAACAGATTTCAAATTATGAACCATTGTGAAGTTCTTGAATCCTGAACTCTTAAATTCAAAATTGTGTACTTTGTCTAAATTAGTAGGAGATGCTACTGGAGCCAATATTGCTGATCTTTTAGTTAAATGTGTGGCAATTTAACTGATTCATTCATGCAAAAGCTGTTCTATTGTCAAAACAGAAGTCAAATAATTTTTTGGTATCATAATTCTGAACATTACTTCTCCCGAAAATGCTTCACTTTGTATGTGAATCCAAAAAAGCCTGCAGAGATCATTTACTTTCTTCAGCATGTTGAATGATAAATGAGCTTTCAGAATTGAGATTTATGTCCATGTCTCCAGACCGAAGAGCTTTTGAAGCTTTCGAAAATCTTTGATGCACAGTTCACAATGAATTGTAATAACAGATCTATTATCAGCAGGATCAGTTTTACTATGAGATCATTGTATATCAGCTATTCTCTCTTAATTTTTAAATTGATCCTAATTTCAATATTGTTAAATTTATGTCAACATCAGGTATCTGCAGAAAAATGCCTTAAGGAAATAAAATAATTCTATAATGCATTAAATTTTCATGAAACTGCTATGTATTGCCCATTTAAAAGAATAACCAGGATTTTGCACTTACTTTCATTGAGGAAACTGAATGAGCTGCATACAAAACAATTTGCACAGATGGTTTATTTTAGTGCAAGGTTATCAAACACTTAAGTTGGTCAGAATTGAAACTCTTCTCGCACTGGAACTTGGATGCCTCATTGGCTGTCATATTTAGTTTGGAATGGTGGTGACAGTGACTCGAACGAAGATAATGGCAGTTTGCAACTCACTGTATGACATGAAAGCTGTGACAGGCACAAGAGACATTTGTGAAAACCTGACATTTTCATAGAGTTCCATACAAGCCTCATTGTTTAATTCCAACCTGGTCTGGAATTAACTTGGATAGTGGTGTGTGTGTGTGTGTGTGTGTGTGTGTGTGTGTGTGTGTGTGTGTGTGTGTGTGTGTGTGTGTGTGTGTGTGTGTGTGAGAGAGAGAGAGAGAGAGAGAGAGAGAGAGGTCTTATTTGTGTAATGTTTTTTCTTGCAGGCTGTACTTGGAGCTGAGGCCAAGGAGGGTGAAGTTAATGTTGTACAAGTGGAAGCCTTGGGATGTCGTCAGAGCATAAAAGTACCAGTTTGTGTCCTAAAGGCTGGTTCTATACAACAGGTTCTTCTTGATTTGACATTCCCAGACGCACCTGTAACTTTCAGCTTAGTGCAGGGCAATGGACCTGTTCATCTAATAGGCAATCATGCTATTGGTAAGAAATTGGCTTAAAATTAAGGTGTTAGGTCTTAAATGTTTGTATCAGTGGTGGTTTATTGTAATGTGTGAATATAAACTGTGGAATGGTGGTTACAGGTGGACCTGTGGATGAAGAGATTGATGATGAAATGGATGAAGAAGAATTAGGTGAAGAGGAGGAAGGAGAAGATGGCGAAACTGCTGTGAGTAATATTTTTTAATGAAAGTACTAAATGTTTAAACTGATGTCTGAGTAGGATGAAAAGGGTAGGACACAAGTGTTTCCAGAGCCTTATATTAGTTTTAGATTTACTGTTCGGTCTTTCATGGTTGATAAATGGGGTCAAATCTAAAAGTTGTCATATAATTCGTCATAATTTTAGCAAGAAATGTTTAATATGTTGAAAATCTAGTCTTTTGCTGTAATTTTTCTTGTTAAGTATAGTGTACTTGCCTCAAAGGAAGTAGTTTATGCATATTAAATAAACTTAGGTACATTTCCCTCCTTCTTGCTCAGTCACTTTTTTCAGGCCAATCTCTCAGAAAAATGACATCAGGTATTTAACTTCTGCAGCAAAGCACAGGCTTAAATGGCCTTGGTATACTGTTGCTCTTAAGGTTTCAGTAATAATAAATTCCTTTTGGACTAATTCAGCCAACAATTTTTCGTTTTTTTTTAAGGATTCAAAATATAAGTGAAAACTATCGTAAGAAACTTAGTTTCTTAATACACAATACATAGTCAAATCGGTGAAACTATAACTTAGCAAAATAAACTCAATTACTTAGATCCCTGTATGAGTGAGTATGTGTAAGGTTAAGTCTGCACTATTGTCTTGTTCTTGGTTAAATTGCTCTAAAAGGATTCTATTATTACTGAAACTTTAACAGCAACAGTATGCCAAGGCCATTTAATTTGTGGCAAAGCACAGGTCGTGTGTGTGTGTGTGTGTGTGTGTGTGTGTGTGTGTGTGTGTGTGTGTGTGTGTTAAACCAAATAATTTTTCCGGTCATTAAAAAACTGTTGTATCCTGAATGCACTAATTACTTTCCACAGAAATTTGACATGTTTCAGTAAGGACCACTTGTCAAGATTTTCTAATTCAGAATTTGCCTACTAGAGTCCTATACATCAGTTTAAGATAAGGCAGTTAAATCAAAAGCAAGGTTGCTTAAATGTAAAATAAGTTGGCAGAGAGTGAAGAATTTTGAATTTGGAGAAATGGCAAAATTTGTCATATCTTGAATGCCCCCCCCCCCCCTCCAGTGTAGTTTGATTTTTTAGAAGAAAAACACAGAAATTACTTGTCGGTTATGTAATAATTTCTTCTTAGTTTAATGGAAGCAAATGGCATTTGGCAGCATATATAGATGTTACATGTAAATGAAATGCCAAAGGTAGAAAATGGTTCTTGATTAAATTTCTGTGGAACATAAGCTTGAGGGTATACTGGGTTTACAAATTACCATTGGTATGTTAATGCTCTTATTCCTCAGGCTACATTACATAGCAACTGACTTCAAACAATGGGACAAATTAGTAGTAAAATATTGGTAGTTCTCTAATGCTTGCAGTATGTTTGCAACATTTGTGTTGAGCTATAAATTTTTAAACACACCACATTTAAACTCTCTGGGGCATTATTCTATTTATTCAGATAATTATAACTGTTATAGGTGTCTGAAAAAAATTGTTCCAGTTCTGGGTGCATGGTGTAGTTCAAATTATTATAAGTCTTTAACTTTATATAAGGTTCATCGCAATAAAATTTGGACTATTGCACAAAAAGTACCTGTTCATAAGTGATTGTTAATGGGATGGCTGAATCTTGCCTGCCTACCTCGCACAGGTTTGGGGTGTTTCCATCTGGTTAATAATTTTGGAAAAACTAATATTGATGTGTATTTGAAGTCTGTAGTTTCGGGTATTATAGTTCTGTTTTGTGCAGTTTTGTAAATTGTAGACATACTAAAAGCATAAGTATTTGGTATTGTAGATTAATATTTTAAATGTTGTGAATTTATGTACATCCTTTAACGGGTGATAGGTATGTTCAGTGCTTTTGATATGTGAAGAATTAGTGATTGATTTTATACCTGTGCCAGGTTGAGCCCAGGAAGAGAAAGCTGACCCCGAACCAAAACAAGGTTAACAACAAGAAGGCTAAGCTTGATGAGGAGCCAGAGGTAAGGGCACTCAATGCAAGCTCTAGATACTACTCATAATCTGCAATACTTGAAAGCATGTACATATGAATAATGAATTTACCTTAATATTGCTTGCTGAAAATTCTTATTTAATTGGAATTTAAAAAGCCCTGGATTTTATTACTGGCTCCTCATTGTTACATTTAAGCTGTACTGTTTCATTGCTTTATGTGAATTTGTCATGCAAAGGAAACTGTACTGCTAACCACTCAAATACTGCTGCACCAGAAGAATAATTTGGTGAAGCTGTTTTTGTTTTTTGCTTTGTGCTTGTAAGCTTACTGTAAAACAAAATTTGTCTTTGTGTTGATAACCTTATATGGGTTAGTTTTTGTCTTTACATACTTCGGAGGAGGTGGGTGTACACTTATATGAAATTGTAACTGCTATGGCATAAAGAATCACTAGACTGCAGAATGTGTTATTAGATGATATTGTATTGCTCATTCCTCAGAAAGCAGAGATTCAATAAATTTTGTATACATAGTAAAGTTAGTGCTTACATTTTAAGTGATGCTTGAAAAGTCTGTTTGGAAAAGTTTAGTATGAAGGGTAAACTACTGCATAATGTGAACAGGGCAGATTGCACCTCTGAAAAGAATGTTCTTAGCCTGGAAAAGAAATTTAGTTTTTAGAGATACGTACATACATCACAAAATTTTAAACTTGTAGATGTTTAAAACCCATTTTGATCAGTAGGTGCTAAGCATTTACCTTATGCTGGATCTACACATTGGGACCAATGTTGGCACCAACAGTGTCAGTGTGTGGATTAATGAAATAGTATTAGAATCAAACAGCAAAGGATGTTGGCCCAATATCAGTACTGTCCGCACATTGGCATCAACATTTTCATTCTTTGCTGTCCGCTTCTCTCAATGGGTTCCTTGTTAGTTTTTCTCGTAATGCCATTTAAAGTTTCTAAATTTCTTTGTAAATTTAGATCTTTTGAAAGGGAATTACTGCTTTTAAAACTTGGTGGTGGGTGACTATTACTGAATGAAATTTTTAAAATTGCTTTGAGAGTTCCATTGTCTGAAGGAGCTGCTCTGCATGTGAAATTTTAGTGGGCATCAAATACTTTTAAAATTGACTTACAGATGCACAGGATGAAGTGAGAAGTCTAGCATATTCTTTAATGCAATTTCCGTTTTATTTTGCAATGGTGGAATAAAAGTACTCAAAACTGTTCACAAATAGTGATGTCATGTTCATTAGCTGTTGATGAATTCAACCAAATGTTAGCTCAAATGTACATGTGCTGTCACAGAAATATTGTCCAATGCGTGTGTCAATGTTGGTAACAATTTCTGTGGATGTGGAGTTATGTATAAAATTGGGAATTCCTAGATGAGGCTGTGTGTTGAATGAAACAGAAAACTGGTAGTAAGCTGATCTAAAACTTATCATTGCCCTCTGTGTGTATTCTTGTAGTCAAGCAAGAAATTCCAATATTTGCCATTGGGAATACTGTAACACGTAAATTTGTTGGCATTATTAATTTTTGTCACTAATTTCTTTTTAAGAAATTACCAATTGTTACTTCTATCTCAATATGTGATGTGCACACAGGTGAAATATAAGTTAACATTATGTGCTCAGTTTATACTTTAGCTAAATACAGTAGAACCTCGTTTTTATGCTTTTCAAGGGACTTCAGTGAGATGGTGTAAAATGCAGGAAACAAGGTTTTAAATGGTAAAATATGCTTACTGGATCAGCCTTGCATTTTCGTAGTTTGTGATATATGTACATAATAAGCATCTAAATACTCGCCAGGAAGTTTATTATACAATAAGTTATCCAAATTTTTACTATTTTAAGCGCCAGGCAAAATGTAATTTTACGGGAAGTAGAAACTTTTGACGTAATTTCATTCATTATAATCAGACGCCACTGCTGGGCTATGTAACATCTTCAAAATTACCTGAACAGCTTCGTTTGGACGCCGCTGCCAAGCTATGTAACATCTTCAAAATTACTGCCCTTTACTGGCATTAATTATTTATGTAGTAAAACTCAAAGTTCCGTTCTTTTTGTATTTTTAAATTCTCACTTCAACAAAGTGGATCTGATTGAGTAGACGCCAGACGCTCTGGCAGAGAAGCAAGTGGAAAGAGGAACTACACCGCCGCAGATCAGCGTTATTCTCTCGTCCACATTGTTCTGTTTGAGTACACGCCGGGCGCTCTGGCAAAGAAACTGGTGGAAAGAGGAACTACATCACCACAAATCGGTGCGTCGTAAGTCAACGAGACGTGAAATATACATTTGAATAAATGCAAAGTATCGAGAAACTAGACTGCGAATAATTTTTAAGCGCTATACTTTATGGGGAAAGCCATGCTAGCGTCAATTTATGTACAATACGTCATTTATGCTTTTTGAAAGCATGTTCGTGAAGAAAAAACCGCAGGAAGTGTGAAATGTTAACGCAAAAACTAGGGCGAATTAACATTGTAAACGTAGGAAATTTTACGGGACTGACAAATTGTGTAAATGGCAGGAAAACGTAAAAACGAGGTTTTACTGTACTAGCTAAAGTGATCTGAGCAATTAATAGCTGTAATTAACTAAATCAGTGATCAGTTACAGATAGCAAGGCAGTTGTCAGGATTTTAAATGTTGCTTTAATTTTATACCACTTTTTCATTGCATAATATTTTTGAAGGTTTGATATTGTCAGTTTGATGTGCTACTTTTAAAAATTCTTGTTTTTCAGGAGATGTATGATGATGAAGATGAAAACATGAGGAAGAAAGCAAAAAATGATGCTGGTAAACAGAAGAAAGAAATGTTAAAGAAGAAGAAATAAATTTACAGAAAGACTGATTTTAATGCTGTGATTCATAAGTTCCATTTCTCAGTTATGTTGAAGTGTGGTATTACAGTAATGTACTGTCATGATACAGGTTCTTCCAGCTGTAGGATAGTGTACAACTGTAAGAACTGAAGACATTCAGCAGGAACTGTTTATGTTGTCTTTATCAGTATAGGATTGTAAATCTCATTGTCTTAATACATTACCATTCCTCATAAGTTTCATTACAAACAATCTGTGGATAAGTGATTTTAATATCTTAATGTTCATACACTAATTTGAATATATGTATCTTTCAACATATTGGTCACTACAGTGGAATTTTATTGAAATGGTCCCTACTTAAACATCCTTGGTTAATTGTTCCTCAGATTTGATTTCGCTACATAAATTCGTGGAAGTATTGCCATTGAGATAAAATTGCAACTGCTGAAACATGACATTTATCATATGTAGGCCTACAACACATTTAGTTTTTGTTCAAAAATTACTCATTTTCATTTCTATTCCATGTACAAGCAGTGATGTGCATTGAAATACATTTCATAATTGAAATATATAGTTTCTTTGTATGCTAAGTAGAAATAATGGTAATTGCTTCAAAATAGTGTTTCCCTTCTTGGAAATATTTGCTTATGCCAACATGGAAATATAGGCAAATGTAGAATTACTTATGTACAGTATTTTTATAAAACAGTAGTGAAGTGTGATGGACCAATGACCTCTATAGTTAAGTCCCTTCAAAACACAAAAGTGCAATGTATATATGTGTGAAGTACCCAGTAAGGATAGGGGAAATCAAGAGTTATTAATGAAAAATCACTCTTAAAATCTAAAGTGTTGGTAAATTGTCATTTTTATCTCGACTGCTTTGTCCCTTGGCTTTCTAAAAACCTTGGTGTATTTTGTCACCAGATGTGTGTTACCATTGTGAAAGATTGGACTTACCTTTCATTGGCCAGTTAACAGAAGACGGCCCATCACAATTGTGAATAATTAGCTAAATATGGCCATAGCTTAATGGTCTAAACAATATTGTTTTTTGTACCTTAATGTTTACACAATGGTATTGGATTGCAACCACCATGGAGCCTACCTCTAGTAGTCAGATTACAGTGGACATGTGTATATTGGTGGCTGTCCCTCTGGAAAACCTGAAAAAATAGAAAGCATAGACAATTTAACAATTCTGAAGAGTGGTTGGAAGTGAATAAGACATGTTCATTGAATTGATTACAATATGGGCCAAAAGTCCAGCCTTTTACAAATGGAATTTTGATGCCAGGTCACATTGATACTGTGGATGCAATGCATGCTGCAATCTGGTTTGAAATGGATTCTTTCCTGAAGCAAGTTATTGCAGCTGACCCTCTTCCAGATCCTGCAGCTTGGTATTTAAAGAAAGACCCTCTTCAAATCTCATCTCACATTTCTTAATCTGTGTAGGTATGCATTATATTGTTGGGGCACTCTAAGGGTACTGAACCATCATGAACATGTTTAAAAAGACCCTTGATTTGTCAAAGCAAGGCTTGAGGTGTCAACTGTCTCTAAAATATTTGCAGGATGTTGTTCCCTAGACACTAGTTATGGAACAGGGACACCATTAGTCCTTTTTATATGCCTCCTAGGCATGGCACTACACCAGATGCCAGTTTCTTCTGGTGTCAGTGGCAACTGACTGAGTGGTACTACCCTAATCTCAAGATTTGACATGGCAGGAACAAGCTGGATGTTGTCTCCAGTACATTTGTGGATGGTTGGATTGTACATTGCTTGCTGCACCATCAGATGTTCCTCCCTTCAGCTGCTATGACGGCTGAATGGCTCATATTCCTTGCAGTTGCACAGCAGACCAACCTGCTTCAAGCAGTCAGTTTGGTTGGTAAAGTGTGTGTGTGTGTGTGTGTGTGTGTGTGTGTGTGATTTGTGAATAGGCTGAAGTGCAGGTGTTTTTCATTGTACAGAAATGTCACTTCAGTTATCAGTTGACTGGTACAAACTTTTCAATGAGGTGGTGACAGTAACAATAGTATGCATTCTACTTCACATAAGAGCTGTGTATATCTTTTCAATGGTATGCATACTGAAAGTGGGAAGTGCTTGGTTTAGTAAAAGTTCATGTAATTGTATTAAAATATTGGCGTGCATTAAGTATCTATTCCATTGCCAGACATGATTTGTCACTACCTATGTACCTGTTATCTGACCCAATTTAAGGTTATTGGTGTCACATGAGCTGATAAAAGGCCTGGGGTGCCAATGTTTTCTGAAGGACCTGTAATTGCTAGTGTCTTTGAATCAGGGTTGTTGTAATTTAACCAGGTAAAGTGTGGGTTCACAAAGTACATACGTGGAAAATTTTCCTTCCACTGGATGCAGTGCTAGCAAGGCAAGAAATAAGGCTTTTTACAAAACCTGTTGGTAAGTTTCCCTTGTTAACAGTTCCATTATATTTCACCACTTGATTTAATGGAACTGAGTAATTACTGTCTCAGAAATATAGTAACAGGAAAATAGTCATCAGCAATTCTAAATGATAGAAAAGTTGCAATCCACTTTGGATGCACCTCCATGAACCATTTTTCCTGTAGCATAACGTCCCAGTAATTTAACACAGTTTTGAAGGGCATTTGTTAATTTTTTCTCCATGAACATACTTGATTGTTCCTAGCTTATAAATTTTTGAGCACATACTGAAATGAACTCTCCTCCACTGACAAGTAATTTTCATAAGATCCTCAATTTGAAGCTCCTGTTACAAATGGTGCATTCTTCTATTAGCTCACTCTGAAACCCACAGCTTAATCCATTTCCTTGTTTAAGTCCTCTTTCAGGTGTACAGCAATTGCGATCACAGTACATCCAACTGCAGAGCACAGTAATTGTCGTCAGAAGTTTTGTAGGGGCCTTGACGTAATATTTTAGTGTTTTAAACTTTTTACTTTTTGTAATATTCATAAACAATAACTATGAAGTTGGCAGATTCTTGCATTCAGAGAGAAAAGGCAACAATGACTTTCAGAACTGAAATGAATGTACCAATACAACATAAAATGACAGTAAGTCACACTTTAAGGGTCAGCCTGTTTATTTTGCACATTTGCATATCCTCAATAAAGTGACCCAGACTTCAACACAAGAATTAAACTGAATTTAACCCACTGGGCTGGATTTTATTAAAACCCGGGTTTTTCTCAACCTGCTATGAATTGATGAAATAGTAGGTACTGTAATGGACGTTCATAATATTGGACAGTCTGACAGTGGAGGGGAAAGGGTGTAGAGTAAGGATCAAGCAAGCCTGATTAGATGTGAAATTACCAAGAAAACACTTGTGGATACTGAATGGCCTACCTGATGTAAACTATCTGTTGAATAGTGATATCTGATAAGGTGGTATCAATGGATATAGCTGTTTCAGCTTTACTTCTCACAAAGGTGCTGGAAGTGGCAATGGTGTTTTTATGTATACAAACATCAGGTATTTGTCTGCTTAACTTTCGAAAAGTTGTTACATTCAGAAATTTTTGTGCAAAACTTAGTATGTTAAATTGAACTTTGCTTTTGATGCAGTATCACTTAATTGAATTTATAGTTCTGTGAAAAGATTTAAGGGTAATTGGAGCATCTTGGTCCATTGTTACAAAAATTGTGAATTTCAGCAAAGTATTTGATATTGAACTACACAGAAGAAAATTTCCTTAAGCCTGTGTTTCATGGTGTAAGATTTGTGGTAAACTTGGTTGCTAGCTGGGCTGTTAGGTCTTGGATTACTTTTCTTGTAGTAGAATCAATCTTCCCTACCTGCTACTTATACTAGGCAATGTCCTATTTGGCATTACAGATGAATTCTCAGGAAGCTCTTATTAATTACATTACACTCAAGTAAGAGGAATAATTAGTGTTGTGAAAATCTACTTCTGTTGAAGCTAAGGTGGAATTCTGTAGCCCATGTTTGTGGACTGTGAAATTTGTATTCCTAAATTATCTGGGAAATAATAAAAACAATAAGCACTTGGTATACTACCTTTAGTTCTTGGCCCTATACTGAAATATAGATTTTCCTATCTTTAACACATTGTTTAGAGGCAGACTGAATCTGAAGGTTATGGGTTTGATCCCTGCAAGTCCTAAGCCCTGTCCTCTTCACATCTGGCAATGTTGCTGATGTGGAAAAATTGAGCAGCACTGTGGTTCAGGATCAACATGGAACTGTAGGTCGCCGGCTGGTCACAGTCTGCACGGCCACTACAGTCGGGGGTTTGAATCCCCACGTCGGGCATGGATATTTGTGCCTTCCTAGTTCATAAGTAATTCGTAAATTTAGGGACTGATGACCCTGTATAGTCCCATAGACTATACAAACATTTGAAACATAAGTGGTTGGGTCAGTCTGAAGGTCAGAGGAAGGCAATGGCATACCACCTCCAGACAGGACCATGTCTAGTAAAGCATTGTGGTGTTCAAACCAATCTTTGAATTTTTTAATGGGTTTTTGACATGATTCTGCAACCTTAAAAATCCTCATTTCTCAATGTTTTTCACTAAATTTACTGTTATAAAATTTGCTACGGTATAGAAGTCTAAATGGTGGTGGTATGGAGGGAGATGTGCTTAAATGATATGTATATTCACATTATCCATAAGGCTATTGTCAGTGGATAAAAGGGATTGTCTAGTAACACGGTTCCAATCCTGGCAGTGGTACAAATTTTAATTCAATGCATTTAAGAAAAAGCATTTGCTTGAATTTTTGCTATACATGGAAGTTTTGTGTAATAGGGCAAATCCTTGGAAATGTAATAATTTCTATTGGAAGTACTTTAAAAGATTTGTGATTATGACAATCCTTCACTTTCAAAAATATATGATGTAATAAGCAGCAGATGGAATATCTCAGTAATTTATTACAATAACTCCATTTAGCTTATGATACCACAAACTATGGTCATTGTCATTTCCAGTTCATCATGAAGCTGACAAATACAATTAGGACATTCTTTTTGACTAAAGTTTCTTTACTGTGATCTAGTCTCAAATAAGGAAGTCTGTGCTAACCTTAAGGCCTGTAATCATCACATGCCTGCCAAGCCTACTGGCAGTAGTTGTCTGCTGGCTAGTATTGGAATACAGCAAATTATTTGTTGAAAATTAGGCATATTTTCAGGAGTTAAAAATAAATTTTTGTTAATATTACATACCATATATACTTGAGCAATTCACACACCCCCAAATTCCAAATTTATACAGTCAGGTTTGGACAAATATTTGTGGGCAGCCATCTTAGAATGTCACATGTTAAATTGCAAAACACAAATATCAAAGTAATTGATGCTGCACTGATAGAGAGATGAGCATAGTTGTCATATCCAGAGCATGCAAATCTCGTGCGAACCCCATATTTTACCTACTAAATGTTCATTCAAATTGAAAAATTTCATTCGAAATGTATTACTGTGAAAATGTACTCACTCGCACACTGAAATGAACATGTATAGAATCTGAGCAGTTAATAAACAAATGGAGCTGAGACTGGTATTACATGGTCACATCTTTATCAGTTGGTATGTCATGATTCACATCAGATATTTGATAGGGTTATAGGGAACTTTGACATACAGGTATCCAAGGAGGTATCTTTCATCAAAGAAATATCAACTGTAGTGCCTCACCATATATTTGATTATAAAAACTGCTTGTTTTCTATTCGCTGCAATGCAAAATGTAACCGCTCTGAGTGCTAGCATCACTGTTGCTAATCAAAAGTGTGCATGTCTTTGAACATGGCTGCAATGCGCATGCCTTAACGTTTAACCCCAGTGACAAGAAATTGCTGTACCCCTAGAGTGCTGATACCAGTGTGGGTAATATGGTGCTACTGAATCGGACAATACCAAACTTAAGTATAACTGACTTTACTCAGAAAGGTGGTTTCACAAACATTCGCAACTATTCATTGTTACATCAACAAAGCAACTTTTTATATGTGCTGGCAAAGAAATGCTACTCTGCCACACTGGTTTGTGAAGTGATGAGACCTTTTAAATCTGATGCATTACTAAGTTTACATGCAACACAACGAAGACTGTATTTTGTAACAGTGTTTACATGCTATAGTCTGAATCGGATTTCTTAGCCCACTTAATATGGCATCTGAAAGCTGATTCAGTTCCTGATTTAGTCAGCCCAATTGCTTTTTCTTTACTTAAATACAGATTCATGCTCACTCCTCACTATAATATTTATACTTTTATTTCATGTTAGATAATCACTGTCCATATGTGACGAAAATTCTTTACAAGAAAACATTCTGACAAGCCAAGAACCAACCAAAAGTGGAATTGGGAGATCGGCTTACAAAATCTGGTTTTTGGAACCCATGTAAATGGGGCGGTTGTATCATTGTCATGTAAATTATATGCAGTTTTGATAGTGGCTAAGGCAGCACACAATAAAAAGTTAACTGCTATCTTGTCGACAATCATAATATCCCTTTTTAACACTGCGATGATTTATGTCCAAGAAATATTATGAGTATTTGATAATATTTCCTCGTCAAAGATTTGACTCCAAACACATTGTGTAATACTGGCCTTAAGAGAGCTGTTTTGGAAACGGTCCTACACCAGTCTCTGCACCAGAACATCGTTTCTCAGTCTTGCAGTACACTGCACACCTTTTTGTAAGCTTGTTCTTCTCTGTGGATGGCATCTCAATGTAGAGTTGTGAAACGTTCAGGTGATGATACTCTTCTTGTGTGTTTCCTGCTGTTGTGATATGAGATTAAACCTGAAATTTACATGTTTTCTTCCTGTCTTTCCTTTGACTGAACAATTAAAGCATTGTGAGCTGCCAAATTCATTAGCCTTCTAAACATTTTCCTGTAGCACTTCTTTCTTCCCTTCCTTAAAGGGTAATTTTGGGTCCTGTGAATATGCTAAGAGTCTGCCTTTCATGCGGCAGTTATAAGCTATGGAATAATGACCAAGCAGTTGAGTCAGAGTTAAAAACATTTGAGTTTGCCTTTCTCGAGTTGTTCACTTTCCAAGAAATTGGATACATTCTTCATATTCAGTTGAAGTGTGCCAGCAACATTCATACGGCTTTCTCTTCAAAAAGTGACTTAACATGGATGGTGTTATAACTTGTCCCTCCAGAATGTGACTCAAGTTTAGAAGAGGTTCAACAAGATTTACTACTGACTAGTTTTCAGTGTATCAACAGAAATATATTTCGGTGGAATTTCCTGCATAACTAATAAATTGCCATGAATATCCTGTGGACAGTTCACAGATCTCATTAAACTTTATGCCAAACTTTGCTGCTTTTAGGGGTAGGTTTTTTTTTATTGCAAACTTCCCTTTCTATGTCAGAGATCCACTTGCATAGGTATTGTCTCCCATTTTGTATGAATTTGTAAACATGTCATTAAAGTGTTGAATAACTGAGTCCAGCTTTTATTGCTCTCAAATGCAAGATGATTCCCATTGTTTATGAAATGAAGGAATCTGCAAAGTAGCCCAAATTTTTTTTGCATGGATTGATTTAAAAAAAAAATATATATATATATATTGGTGTTCTAAAGGGGATGTTTACTGAAGATGGCTTCTGAGTAATTTCCACCATCAGCAATGCAAAAAACACTTAAAGCTCATCTAAATCAGTTTCTACCCAGTTATGAAGCCTTGCACGTGGTTTTAGAAGTGGCTGCTTCTAAATAGTCTGCAGCATAAGTTTCGCACACAAATGTTTCACCTGCGTCTCTGATCCACATTTACCAACAGTTGGTGCTCTTAAGGGCGCTTAAGAGGTGTCAACTTCTTGCTTCTTTCAAATCGCAAGTATTTCATTGCTGGAACATGTTCAATCTTGTCCTGTTTCTTAACTTTTCCCCACTATTTCTTCCAAAAAGTCAGTATCCAAATCAGTTCTGCTGTCTTTTATACCATATAATTTACCTGTCAGTTCATGCAGAATAGCAAGAATTTGCTCAGATGTAAGAACGTGCAAATTGGCTGAATCATTTCATGGTGTGTTATTTAGACTGATGATATAACATGCTATTTCATCCAACTCAATCACTTCCTTGCAGATCTCACTTACAGATAAAAACAAATGTCTACATTTGTCAGTATTGCCCTCTGCAAACAGATGGGCAGAACAATACAGTTTTACCTGCGACATTGGAAATAGCGAGTACATGGTCAGAATGCCGCCAGTGTGGGAACAGTTATGTTCTGCTGTGGATTTGTGCATATACAATAAAATTGTACCTGCAGATACACAGAAATGCCTTTATTTCTGTGGTCAGCAAGCAGTGTGTGCTACTGTACCTTTTGGATTTGCTCTATGAAACACAATTTTTGGTGAGGTGGTCACTGTGTTGGCAAATGCTACAGAAACATTAGTCCTCCATGCCTAAAACTGGGTCAATCCATTTAAAATCACCCAATATGAATAAAATTTTTTGCTCAACATTTTTGATTTTCTTGATTTTTTTATCATATCTTTCCTATAGACAGACATTCACAAAACACTGTTTAAAAAATTTTTATAAGTCATAGTTTTTTTCTGGCAGCCGTTTCTACAATGGCGATTGGGAAAATTTTAGTGGAAATCGACATTTGTGGAAAGTTTAATTGCCATGCTATTTTAAAAGATATCAGAATAATTCAAAAACCAGTGTGCTCAGCATGAAATGAACTTCAGGCATAATTTTTTAAAAAATTTCTATCATGCAGGAGAGTCACTCAAACTCTTTCTGTAAAGACTCTGAAAAAACTTATCAATCTTCACTTTTTATGGCCTTCAATTTGCATGAAGGAAGAGAGACTCACTAATAATATGTTATCTCTGTGTTGTGTACTTACATAACAACCTACAGTAAAAGTTACAGTCCTGAGAATGCACTCCTGTTTTTTCTAGAGCTTTTCAAAAATGGCCAAAACCCTTCTAACGTCAATTTTTGCAGGTCAATATCTAAAAAGGGACTGAATGAAAACAAGTGAAAATTTTACAGAATGTTCTTTATTCTCATGGGAATATCTCTCAAAAAAATTATGACTGAGACTCAGCTACATTGAGAGTAATAGAGCAGCAAATTTCAGTAAAAACGCTACCCCTCTACATGCTCGTGCAGTGCCAAGTTAGCAAACAAGGGCTTGAAATTATTACAGTTGACATTGGTCAAATGATGCTTAAATCATTACATACAAAAATTGACCAAATTTTCTACTTTTAAATAACAATGGGCAGAGATAACAATTGGTAAGAGATCTAATTCTTAAAATTAACGGTACATCTGTTGTACTACACTTGCATACAGAATACACATAATAATGTTTCTTCATGTATACAGATTTAGAACTTCAGTTGTAACTATTTGCCAGCTGCAATTTTCATTAGGGAGTTAAACAAACATGATATTTCATTACATAGTTTATCAGTTATGTTGTATGTTCTACCAAACACTGTTGTGAGTTCCAGTGGAGTCAGTTTTCATACTATTTTATTTGCAGGCACCCAAGCAGCGTCATTTTTGAAAAGTTGAAAGGCAGTTCTTGGACCAAAAGGGTGGAAGAAATGCACTAAAACATCATTGTTATCTTCACTTTTCTCTTCAATTTTTCCAAGCCGCCACTTCTCATCATACATACAAACAACAAGATCGTTATTTGTAAAAGATGATACATTTGTAAAAAGTATTCAAGTTTGATGATCATCAAAGTTGGAGCCTTTGGAAGTAACAAAGCATCTTATTTGATTGTCACTTAAGGGAACATATCTGTGATAGCTTCTTGTTCCTTTCAATGGTAAACAACAATCAAATCTCTCAGTAAGCTTTGTTTTGATTTGTTCAATTTCAGTTGAAGAAACAAATATATAATTCCAGAAATATTCTGTTGACAGTATTTGAACAAATCGTGTGGAATCAGGATCTGCTCTGTGTAAGGTCTTTTGAAGAGAAGCTCGTGTAACTTCTCTTTTTGTTGATCCGCCTATCCCATCGCAAGAATTCTTTCCGTGTGATGAGGCAAAGAAATTCCACTCTGCAGGTACACCAAAATCATTTTTGTGTTGGCAGATATTAATGAAGTTTTTTTTTTATTTTTGTACTGACTGCTTGCACCATCACTAAAGTAGATTATCTTTTCAACATTACGTATGGTATTCTTAATTTCTCCAATGAGGTGATGTTGAAATGCATACACAGTCGTGGTATTATGTTCTAGGTGGTCACTAATTACACAAATATTTTGCAACACACATTGCCTTCTTTTTTTAAAGTAGATGATAAACGGATGCAGTGTCGCTTGTGCATTAGTCCAGTGAAAACTTTGAATTTTATCCTGTACTGTAAATGTATAATTTTCTGCAAAATCACCAATCACTAAACAGTGGGTTTCTTTAAGGTTTTCTTTAGTTTCCTTAAAATATTGAGCTTGAGCTTTTGAGATAAAGTGATGGGATCTTAAAAGCACTAGCTTATCGACAAGAGACTAAAAATTCCTCACTGGGCATTACCTGTGTAATAAGCTCAACTCTTATCAGTTTGTACCCATTGTTTGAAAACTACTTCATCAGGCAAGATGTCAGGTTCATTTTTTGATATCAAGTAGGGTATGTGGTCCAGGACATGCTGCACATATGCCAAGCATACATTTTTCATTATCGATATCAAATACCATGAAAGCTATCAGGTCTTTATAATTTGCATTAAGCTTTGCTCCTTCCATCATGAGCTTCGTGTTTTGATGATGCTTGCAAACACATACAGTGAGAGTTCCTGATGAACCCGGAAGAACACACCACTTTGGTCATAGAACACAAAACATAGAGCAGCCAATTTTGTTATCAGGGTATTTTTGTTTATAGAGGCTGTAGAGCTCATTCAGCGAGAGAAGAATTAACCTTTTCTGCTTCTGCACCTTAACATTGTCAATCATAGTTGAAACACAATCATTTTTACCAGGACACATGCGACAATTGTCATCATCCTCGTAAAATTCTTTAACACTATTAACAACAACTTCACTTATTTTGTTGGCACCTTGTCTTTTCGAAAGATGTGGTAAGATACCTTGATCCATAACTAGCTGCCTAGTTAACTTCTTAATTTTGTCATCTTTACTGGAAACTTTGAATTTTTCTTTCAGTTTTGTAATGAGTATATCATACTCACTATGTACATTTTGTGTACTATTTCCATTCTGAGCATCTAAGTCATTATGGAAAGATTCTTCCAATTTTCGCTTGACAGCACTTGTAATTTTATCAGTTTTTCTTTGTAACGCTGATAGTCGCTGGTCTTTGTTGAGCTTTGTTATTTTACGTAAAGGAGATAATTTTAAGAATTAGATCTCTTACCAATTGTTATCTCTGCCCATTGTTATTTAAAAGTAGAAAATTTGATCAATTATTGTATGTAATGATTTAAGCATCATTTGACCAATGTCAACTGTAATAATTTCAAGCCCTTGTTTGCTAACTTGGCACTGCACGAGCATGTAGAGGGGTAGCGTTTTTACTGAAATTTGCTGCTCTATTACTCTCAATGTAGTTGAGTCTCAGTCATAATTTTTTTTGTGAGATATTCCCATGAGAATAAAGAACATTCTGTAAAATTTTCACTTGTTTTCATTCAGTCCCTTTTTAGATATTGATCTGCGAAAATTGACGTTAGAAGGGTTTTGGCCATTTTTGAAAAGCTCTAGAAAAACAGGAGTGCATTCTCAGGACTGTAACTTTTACTGTAGGTTGTTATGTAAGTACACAACACAGAGATAACATATTATTAGTGAGTCTCTCTTCCTTCATGCAAATTGAAGGCCATAAAAAGTGAAGATTGATAAGTTTTTTCAGAGTCTTTACAGAAAGAGTTTGAGTGACTCTCCTGCATGATAGAAATTTTTTAAAAAATTATGCCTGAAGTTCATTTCATGCTGAGCACACTGGTTTTTGAATTATTCTGATATCTTTTAAAATAGCATGGCAATTAAACTTTCCACAAATGTCGATTTCCACTAAAATTTTCCCAATCGCCATTGTAGAAACGGCTGCCAGAAAAAAACTATGACTTATAAAAATTTTTTAAACAGTGTTTTGTGAATGTCTGTCTATAGGGAACTCATGATAAAAAAATCAAGAAAATCAAAAATGTTGAGCAACATCACCTGGGTGATTTGAAATGGATTGACCCAACTGCGAAATGTAAAAATGGATAATTATGTGATGCTGGCACAAGAAATTAAACAGTTGAGTGCTTAATTCTGTATAGGCTTAATCAAAACATAATTTCATGCTTGCTGCACAAGAGTAAATTAAATACGATCATTTGGTTGCACCAGCTTGACTTAAAATGAACTATTTAGTGCATTAGTCTAATGATGAAATTCATAGTTGCACAAGAGAAACTTAAATTATAAGCATTTGCTTGTGCCAGTGAGAAATAAAACAAACATTTTAATTTCGTGATATTGACAAAAGAGAGAAACAATTGAAACTTCCTGGCAGATTGAAATTGTGTACCGGGACTCGAACCCGGGACCTTTGCCTTTCACGGGCAAGCACTCTTACCACTGAGCTGGTAGAGTGGTTGCCCGTGAAAGGCAAAGGTTAGAGTCCCAGTTCCAGCACACAATTTTAATCTGCCAGGAAGTTTCATATCAGCACACACTTTGCTGCAGAGTGTGTTTCATTCTGGAGAGAAATAATTGTTTACCAAGAACAACCTGTTACTTTCTAAACGTTAATATACATCAATAACAGCTTGACAAAAATAAAAGTATCCTTCGCAAAAAAAATACAGGTAAAAAACTCTCACTTCAAAGAATGCGCTGTTGGCACCTTCGTGAGAATTGTACATGTTAAGTCCTGTCGTAGAATAGGACGAACAAAACACACATTTTTATTGCTTAAGGAAAGTGCAGTTGAATGTTCTGACCAATTTTGTTATGGGAGTGAAAGCTGGGTGGATGCAGGATACCTTAAGGTTGTGGTTACAGGTATGAAAGTAGTGAGGATGATGCAAGTACTAATAGATTGTATCAGTGGCAGTGTCCATAATGAAAAAATTGAAGGAAAAACTGGGCATGAACACGCTAGACAAAACACATAGCGAACATGCTTAGATGATAGGTCATTTTACGTGCATGGGGAAGGAAAGTTACCTAAGAGAAATGTTGTTGGCAGTAGAGGGTAGAAAAAATAGATGTAGACGAAGGAGAAAGTACAGTGTCGAAGTAACGGTCTTTAAATCGGATGAGGCATCAGTGTTGGCATTGAATGGGGGAATTTTGAGGTACTATATTGTTTACTACCATTTGTCAGTTTGTGGTTGTTGTGGAGGACACATTGCCATACTGAGCACACCAGTATCTCAAACTGTAAAAGGCTTCTAGCAGCGACATATTTTTGAGTGCTCTGAGAGGCTCTTCCTTCAGTTTATTAAATTTATCTTTTGCTCGCTTGCATATTACCACATGTACTCGCGTAATCTGCGCACCACCAAATTTTGGCAAAGGGGGGGGGGTTGTGTAGATGAAGATACGACCTGTTGGCGTTGGTTTTGAACAAGCAGCTTGTGGATGTCACGTCTGTTAAATTTAAATATGACATGTAAATATCAAAATAGTTGAAGCCACACACACACAGAGAGAGAGAGAGAGAGAGGCAGGCACGCAAGATTGTCATATCCAGAGCTTGCGAACCCCATAAAATTATTGTATTTTACCTACTAAAGTTCTCATACAAATTGAAAAATATTTCATTCGTAACATATTACTGTGAAAACATACTCCCAGTAACACGCTTTGAAGTGAATGCGTATAGAATCTGAACAGTTAATAAATAAATGGAGCTGAGACTCATGTGTCATATATTTACATCAAATAAATTCAATAGTGTAATAGGGAACTTTGACATACAGGTATCCAAGGAGGTATCTTTCATCAAAGAAATATCATCAAATGTAGTGCCCCCGTATATTTGATTATATAAGTTGTTTGTCTTCTGTTCGCTGCAATGCAACATGTAACTGTGCTGAGTGCTAACATCACTGTTGCTAATTCACATGTGCTTGTGTTTGAACATAGCTGCAATGCCGCGCCGTAATCAATGTTTAACCCCAGTAGCAAGAAATTGCTGTCTTCTCCATATATACAGTAGAACCTCATTTTTACGCTTTTCAAGGGACTCCAGAAAAATGGTGTAAAATGCAGGAAATAATGTTTTAAATGGTAAAATATGCTTACTGGATTAGCCTTACATTTTCGTAGTTTAATTGTGGTATATGTACGTAATAGGCATCTAAATACTCACCAGGAAGTTTATTATACAATAAAGGTTATCCAAATTTTTACTATTTTAAGCACAGGGCAGAACTGGTAATATTGTGGGAAGTAGAAATTTTTGACGTAATTTCATTTATTATTATTGATTAGTCAGCAAGCCTTTTATCGGCATTAATTATTTACATAGTAAAACTAAGTTCCGTTCTTTTTGTATTTTTTGATGTTTCACATGACAATATTAGAAAATTTATTCGGGTTCTTGAGTGCAAACATATGCATAAGTATTTTTGTGATGTTTGCATAGGATTGGCATCTCACACTGTTATTGCTTTTTTGACAGATAACGTTCTTTATTAATCAGAAACATGTATCACAAAAACAATGCAACTCTTTAGTCTCACATCAACAAAGCAACTGGTTCTGATTGAGTACATGCCAGCCACTCTGGCAAAGAAGCTAGCATAAAGAGGAACTACACCATCATAAATCGGCATTATTCTCACGTCAGCAAACCGTTCTGCTTGTCTGAGTACACACCAGGCACTCTGGCATAGAAGCTGGTGGAAAGAGGAACTAAATCGCCACAAATCGGCGCGTTGTAAGTCAACTAGCTGCGTACTGTCAGCAACGATATGCAAAATATACGTTTCAATAAATGCAAAGTGTCAAGAAACTAGACTGTGAATAATTTTTAAGTGCTATACTTTAAGGGGAAAGCCATGCTAGCGTCAATTTATGTAGATTATGTCACGTTTTTTCACGAACATGGTTTCGAAAAGTGTAAAAAGCAGGAAAGGTGTAAATACATTAACTCAAAAACGAGGGCGAATTAACATTGTTAACATAGGAAATTTGACGGGACCGACAAAAAAATGGTGTAAATGGAGGGAGAACGTAAAAATGAGGTTTTACTGTAGTATTTGTCACATGCTGATACCGGTGTGGGCAATATGGTGCTATTGAACTGAATAGTATCCAACTTAAGTAGATAATATACTTTATTACTCAGAAAGATGGTATCACAAACAAAAGCGACTAGTCATTCTTACATCATCAAAGCAAATTTTCGTACGCACCAGCTGTGCTGACAAAGAAACTGGCGGAAAGAGACGCTATTCTGCCACACCAGTTTGTGATGTGAGACGTCCCTTTACAGTGAAATTATGGATACATAGTTGTTATCCACTATCTTGAAACATGACGACCATAATATACCCCCCCCCCCCCTTTTAACCCCATGATGAATATTTTGGTGTAAGAAATATTATGAATATTTGATAAAAATTTCTTTGTCAAAGTTTTGATCAAAAATATTATTTGCTTTTTAAAATACAGTAATATCCACCTAGTGTGTTTTGTTGTTGCAGATGGAGTAATTCCAACCTGAATTCGAGTAATCTGTGCACCCCAATTTTTCGTTCATAAATTTGGGGGGAAATATGCACGGATTACTCGGGTATATATGGTAGATCGTTTCACGTTAAGCATATGGTTAGTGTGTTCTTCCAACATGAGATTCCCAACAGTTGTCTGTTGTGATTTTGTTGGATTAATACCACCGCTACTCGTATTCATTTACCTTAGTTACCTTTTGTCGATTCTATGTCGCATCTTTTTAGTTGTTAGTTTTTCTGGGCATTGAAACCATGAATAGGGACTGTGACTTCTTTGTGCTGATGCAGACTGAGCTGGTGACACTTCGCTTCCAGCTTTGGGATGTGTTAACCTGGGTTGCATAACTGGAGGCTGTTGCTAAGGTGCACCATTGTTGTTGGCCGGTTGTGAGAAACAAACGGATGCCCGGTATGTTCACCTATCAGCCTGCGGCAGTGACAACCCCTGTTAGTGCTTGCAATGAGGCAGACATCCCACCCGTTGTTATGTGAGAGGTCACTCCAGTGTGTGGCAGGTGATATAAGACATACCAGGACTGATCATGAGACCTCCAATCATCTTGCAAACAGATTCAAGGTGCTATCTGTTCAGGACAGTGTACCTGAGCCGGATGGTGTCTCTCATCCCAAAGTCATCACACAGTCTGCAAGATAGGGTGGGTTTGCTCATAGTTGGGAGCTCCCTACATTATTTGGGTAATGGAGCCCCTTAGGGAGATGGCTGCCAAGGAGGGGAAGAAGGCCAACATGCACTCTGCATACCTGGTGGAATCGATCTAGATATGGAATGGGGCCTTCCAGATGCTATTAAGGGTGCAGCCAATTGCAGGCAGTGGCACAATACCAGTTGTGTGTGTCACTTTTGGACCTGAAGAGATACTATCAGGATTTGAGCGGCTATCTGAATTGTAAAGACTGCTAGTCTTGCATGCGAGATGAAAGCAGAACACACCATATGCAGTTGACAGGACCAACTGTGGACCTCTGGTACAGAGCCGAGTGGAAGGTCAGAATCAGATGTGCAGACAGTTCTGTGCCTGTGTAGGCTGCAGATTCCGTGAATTGCGGCTTTGGGTGGTGAGGTTCCGGGTTCTGTTGAAAAGGTCAGGAGTCTACTACACGCAGGAAGTGGCTATACGGGTAGTGGGAGCTGTGGTGCATGGACTGGGCATTCTTTTCTTTTTCTTTCCTTTAAAGATTAGAGGGCCTCGGGAATACACAGGAAGGGTACAGTCGAAAGATAGGACGAACACAGGTGTAAAAACCATTGGACTAACAGTTGTAAATTGTCATAGCTGGGTGGGTAAAGTACCAGAACTCCAAGTGCTAATAGAAAGTACAGAATCTCAAATCATTATAGGGACGGAAAGCTGGAGATAAGTTCAGCTGACATTTTTACTAAGGATAGATTGAAAAAATGAGCGGATTTATTGATGTCACAAGTAATTCTGACAACAAGAATAAAGTAATAATTGACTCTTTTTACTGATCCTCTGCCTCAAATGATTCGATTGCAGAAATGTTCAAAGAAAGCTTGGACCAAATTTCAAAAGTGTTCTGAAGGCATAAAATTTTTATTGGCAACTTTAACTTACCCTCGATATGTTGGTAAAAAATACATGTTTAACACAGGGCGCAAGCATAAAATATTTTCCGAAATCTTACTGACCACATTCTCTGAAAATTATCGTGAGCAGGAAGGTTAATGAACCTACTAGAATAATAAATGGTTGTAAAAATATACTTCACCTCTTAGCAACAAATAATCTGGAGCTAATAAAAGAGCATCAAAACAGACATGGATTAGTGAACACAGAGCTGTCGTAGAAAGAATGAATATCGGATTTCCCAAATCGGCCAAAAATAGACGAAAAATACATTTATTAAAAAAAAAAGAGAGAGAGAGAGAGACGCTAAAAATAAGATTAAAGCTTTCCTGAGTGAGAATCGCCAGTCTTTCGAAACTAAACAGGGTAGATCAGATGTGGCTTATGTTCAAAGAAAAAATATTGACAATGATTGACAGATTTATACCAAACAAATTAACGAAAGACAGTTCTGCCCGTGGTACACACAACAGGTTAGATTTCTCTTGCAAAAGCAAAGAAAAACCAAGCCAAATTTAAACGGACACAAAATTCTCAAGACTGACAGTCTTGTACAGAAACTAGATATTTAGATCGAAAGCGAGCAGCTTAATAATAGTTACCACAACGAAACCCTGTCATGTAATTTGGTAGAGAATGCTAAGTAGTTCTGGTTGTATGTGAAGTATACTAGCAGTAAAACACAATACCTTCACTATGCGATAGTAATGCTACTGGTGACATTTTTGCTAAGGCAGAATTGCTTAACGCAGCTTCACGAAAGAAGGCTAAGCAAATACTCCAGAATTTGTATCAATAACAGCTGCCAGCATGTGTAATTTAGAATTTGATACGCCTAGTGCATTAAAGCAACTTAAATCACTTAACAAAACAAAGTCTCCCGGTCCTGATTGTACACCAATTAGGTACCTTTTAGAGTATGCTGATGCAATAGCTCCGTACCTAGCTATCATATACAACCACTCACTCAGTGAATGTTCCATACCCAAATACTGGAAAGTTGCACAAGTAACTCCAATATTCGAGAAAGGTAATAAGTGATCCACAGAATTACAGGTCTATATCATTAACTTCAGTTTGCAGCAGGATTTTAGAATGTATACTTTCCTCAAATATGAATTACCTCTGAGAGAACGACCTATTGACCTATAGTCAACACGAATTTCGAAAGTATCATTCTCTTGAACTGCAGCTAGCTCTTTACTCACATGCTGTAATGAGTGCTATAGACAAGGGGTGTCAAATACATTCCGTATTTCTAGATTTCTGGAAGGCTTTCAACACTACCTCACAAGCATCTTCAAATCAAACTGTGCTTATGGAATATCACCACAGTCGTGTGATTTGCTTTGTGATTTCGTTTCAGAAAGTAGGGATGGGCTTTGAGCGCTCTTGAGAAACGCACGCCGCTAAGGCAAATTCTCGAGTACTGTTGAGAAGTTGTCGACAGTGTTACACTCTGGAGACTGTATGAAACTACTCTACGAGGAAGCATTACGACAAAGCAGTTGTAGCCGTTGTCTTCCATAAGTGCAAGGAAGAAAATGTATTATTATTGTTATTAATATTACTAGAAGTAGGAGGTTTCGCAGAAGACAAAAATCGTAGGACTATTAATAAAACACGTATCTTACACGAAAAAGAACTTTGTTACCAAAATCAAATATGCATTCCACATCTATTAATACTAACATGAGAGAGAAATGCTACATGTTACACCCACAACCTCCTTACATACATTTACTAATTGCAGAAAAAATAAGCGGCAGAGCTTACAGTATTAGCTAGCTTACATACCTAAGCTTCCGTCTTTATTTCAGCTTAGAGCTCTGGCATTTTTCTCAACACGGCCACCACAATTTACATCTACAATACTTACTTGGTTGTTATGTCTTCATTCTGTTCAAAAGTTTGGATAGTGTTAATTTTAATGCTTTTTGCATGTTATTGCAGCCAAATTAAAAATTACAGTTTTACAATATTGGCGGACTGTTTCAGGCAGTATCCAACTTTTTTGCATTTTCTTTGAATGTAGTGTGAATGGAAAACACACATAATAGCTGGGTATTTTGTCTGTCATGTATTGATATAAGAATACATTTTTGTATCCATGAACGTATCTGTTTGATTGGTAGATATATTGTGTAATTTTAAATGTCTTATCATATCTGTTGTATTTTCTGCTACACTACGGAGCTTTGCAACAGACATCTCCGTTCTCTGTAAAATACTGCCGGCTCCGTGACTTTGGTTTTCGTGTATCAAATATCCATATTGAAATAATGATCACAGCGTTGCAAAGAACCGCAGCATGCGGTAGCTTGGCATGCTGCCCCAGTCAACCACCGCTCAGCAACACATGCCACAGTGCTGCGCTGCTTCTCGCGAGTTTCTCAAGAATCGCGTGAGCACCGGCAGCTTGAGAAATTATCGGTGTACTTATCAGAAAGGACACAGTATGTTGTAACTGCTGGAAAGTCATAGAGTAGAACAGAAGTGATATCTGGTGTGTCCCTACTATCCCTCATTTTTATAAACGATTTAGGAGACAGTCTGATTAGCTCTCTTAGACTGTTTGTGGATTATGCTGTCATTTATCAGTTAGTAAAGTTACCAGAAAATCAAAAGCAACTGCAAAATGATTTAGATAGGCTGCCAGTATGATGCAAAAAGTGGCAATTGACCCTTAATAGTGAGAAGTGTGAAGTCATCCATATGACCACTAAAAGAAATCCGTTAAACTTAATTTATGTGATAAATCAGTCAAAACTACAGGCAGTCATTTATACTAAATACCTAGGGGTAACAATTAAGTACAACTTAAACTGGAAAGAACACACAGAAAATAGTGTAGGGAAAGTGAAGCAAAGACTAAGTTTCGTTGGCAGACACTTAGAAGATGCAACAGTTCTACTAAAGAAACTCCCTACACCACACACGTCCTATTTTGGAGTATTGTTGTGTACCAAGTGGGACTGACAGACAATTTAGAGAAAGTTCAGAGAAGGGCAATTTCTTTTGTATTATTGTGATATAGGGGAGAGAATTTCACAGAATTGATGCATGATTTGGGGGTGGAAATCATTAAAAGAAAGGCGTTATTTCATTGTGACGAGATCTATTTGTGAAATTTTTCACCAAAATAACATACATTGTTAGCACCCAACTACATAGTAAGACGTGATCATCAATTATAAAACGAGAAATCAGATTGGAAACAGAAAGATTTAGGTGTTCCTTTTTCCTGCAAGCTATTAGAGAATGGGACTGTAGAGAAATATCATAAAAGCTGTTTGATGAACTGTCCGCCATGCATTCCAAGGTGTATTTATGTACATATCCAGACTGAACACTGAAAGCCATAATTAGTATTAAATTAGGATGGTGTTCACTGAGTTTGGGGTTAACTACTGTTTGTTAACTGTTGAACTAAATTGGATTATATGTTTGCAATTTCTGTGAGCTTATGACTACATTAATTCTTGGCTTTGCCTGAGTGTGTTTGTTTTGTTCATCAACTCCTTACTGCTTGTCCACTCTTTCTATACATTTCTTTTTAACTTCCATGCAGCTAAACACTTAACGACATCTAATCTGTGTGTTATTTTATATAACTTTCAAATTAATAGGGTGGAATGTTAGGTAACTGCAAAATCATTTGTATTGGGACACAGTTTCATATAATACTGCTATACCCTCAAATTCTGCCGTTAAGACCCTCTTCTCGGTAAAGACATTCTGCCTTCTAAATGAGCCTTGCTCTAAGATGTAGCCTTTAATATGTTGTCCACTAATGGAAATGAGTCACATCATTCCATTCAATTGCTCTTCCAGGTCTCTTACTGTCACTGACAGAATGGCAGTGTCATTGGCAAATCACAAAGGTTTCGTCTCCCTGAACTTTAATTTCCATACGAAATTTCTCCTTCCTTTTCTTCACAGCTTGCTTAATGTACAGACTGAACAACACTTGGGGAAAGGATATAACCATGTCTTACTCCTTACCCAACCAGTGCTTCCCTTTCAAGCCTTTAAACTGTTAAAACTGTCTCTGGATGCTGTACAGGTTATATACAACTTTTCATTCCCTATATTTTACACTTGCTACATTCAGAATTAGAAATTATTGAAAGCTTTCTCCAATTCTTCAAAAGCTAACCACATAGGTTTGCCTTCTGTTAATTTATCTTCTGAAATATCATGGGGTCAGTATTGCTTCAAGTTTTCCTACATTTTTCCTAAAGCCATTTGATTGATTGATTTTGTCAGGGAAGCCAAAACAGTTTTGGTCCAACCCGCAACTGCCCGCACCAAAACTAAGTTTATTGTGCAGTATCGGTCCCTGTATATCTAGTAAAGCCAACAATGCCCTTGAACAATGCAAGGAGTCCCTTTACCAAATGTTCTGAGCCTTTTGCTCTCCAATGCAATGCATTGGAAGATTAGATGTGATGCAGTTTCATCGCCATCATCACAGATCCTACATTTAGGGTCCTCTTCAGTTATTCCCATTGTATGTAGGTGTTTTTTGAAATTCCCATGGCCTGTCAGCAATCCAAACATCAGTCTAATCTCACTCCTGTTCAAGCCCAGGATTACAGAGCTTCAAGGTATCTTGAATGACTGCAACCAGTCGCCTTTTATGTAAAATGTTTTTATTACATTTCTCCCATTACCGGTTTTGATATGCCTAGCATATCATCATCAGATGGTGAACGGTTTTTTATATTGCAGATGGTGTGTGGAGGAATTTGCGCATCTGTTATAATTACAAAAACAAAACAAGTAAACTATGTGGCGAGCATAAATGACATAATAATATTGACTTAGGCCTAAATGTTGCTACTTACAATTTGTGTTATCCATAAACCCATTGTCAAAAATAATGACACACATTCATTGTGCTGCTATGCACTTCACTCATATTACAATATGTGGCGTGCACATATTTATTGTGCTGCTAAACACTTTATACATGATGCACCATACAGTTTCCATGCACTATATAAATCTAAACAAATCAAAGATATTCGCCAAAGACGTTGCACAGTTACATCACCCTTTGGTTGACACTCGCATTATTTGATAATTATGTATTTGATTGAGGATATGTCATAAGCTTAAGTTATGTAATTTCTAATATGTTAATGTTAATTATGTGTGAATACTTCATTTAAAACTTCCGGGCTGATAAGCCGTGGTCGATTTATAAAACTTTCCCCTAAAGTTTCATCTTCGGCTGCGGAAGACATCTTCAGAGGTAGAGTGGTGAACTGCGATGATTACTTGAGGGAGCGCCGTATGTATAGGCAATGTAGAGGGCACCACAAGACATCACGTGATGTCGGCTACGACACTCTCTCTGGTATTGCCAACATTCTTGGCAGAGAAGAATTGATTGTCATTCCGCTGGTGTAAAGCAGAAGTCCAAGTTCTGTCTAATTTAACAGCTTCCTCTTTCCTGTTAAAATTATTGCAATGTTTATATATCTCGATTGCTTCTCTATATGTGCGCGCATGATAGTGTGAAGTTTTTGAGATGACACTAGTCTCATTAAATTTAATTTCATGGTTGCCTTCTTGGTATACATGTTCCGCTACGGCCGATTTCTCCGTGTGCCCAAGGCAGCAATTCCTTTTATGTTCGACCAGACGAGTATTGACGCTTCTTTTAGTAGTTCCAATGTAGACTGAACCACAGCTGCAGGGAATTTTATATACACCTGGTGTATTCAGAAGAAGTCGTACATCTTTTGCAGATCTTAAATATTCTTTTATCTTCTTTGTAGGTCTGAAAATGGTTTCTACCCCATACTTGTCCAGTACTTTTCCAATACGGTCTGTAACCTTATTTATGAACGGAAGAAAAACTTTCCCCTTGGGCAGTTGTTGTTCCTTGTCGATGTTAACTTTCTTCCTGGGACGAAGGGCTCTCTCTATTTCTTTGGTAGAATAACCGTTCTTCTGGAAGGTGGATCGTAAATGCTCCAACTCATCTTTTAAATAAGTAGGTTCACAAATTTTATGCTCCCTGTCAACCAATGTTTTAACCACACCTCTTTTTTGTCTGGGATGGTGGTTAGAGTCTTTATGTAGGTAATGGTCAGTATGAGTAGCCTTCCTGTAGACCTTGTGGCCCAACGTCCCGTCCACGTGCTTGATTACAGACACATCGAGAAAATTCAGCTGCCCGTTGCTCTCCATTTCCATCGTAAATTGTATTCTGGGGTTGATACCACTGAGATGCGTTAAGAAGGCATCTAATTCCTCTGCACCGTGTGTCCATAGCACAAAAGTGTCATCGACATATCGATACCACCTAGCTGGCTTTTTATTAGCAGTCTGCAACGCCTGTTTTTCAAACGACTCCATAAATAGATTGGCCACCGCTGGACTCAGTGGACTGCCCATAGCCACTTCGTTAATCTGTTCATAGAACTCGTTATTGTACTGAAAGTAGGTAGTGGTGAGACAGTGTCTAAACAATGATACTATGTCAGGTGGAAAAATATCTGCTAAGCAAGAAATAGCTTCATTCACTGGAATCATTGTAAACAGAGACATTTAAAATTCTGAAGATATGGGTTGTTGGCTAAATCAATCTGTTCATTTAAGATTGTGTGGGGTGACTTTTTGTTATGAATGAAGATCTCTAGTTGTTCTAGGAGGTTCATTTTTATGCCTTTGTCAACTGTGTGCAGAATTTTGAGGTTGTTTTTTATGTCTGTGGTCGAATGGATATTTTGTGCCAGATGGGCTGCAAAACTGGATTTACTTAAGTTATTTAGACAGAGTGGCTCTGGCAATTTGCTTCTGTACCTCGTGTTCTTTGTATCGGGTATTGAAGTTTCTTCCGGTTTGTCCTATGTAGTAGCAGGCACAACTGTTACAGTTACAGTTTGTATATTCCTGATTTGTTGTATGGGGTACTGGTGGATTTAATGTTGTGAATTATATTGTGTTGGATTTTGTTGTTTGTGTGGAAACTTATTTTTACATTATGAGGTTTGAAAAGTTTTGCGAGCTGATATGAAACGTTCCCAAGGAAAGGCATACAAACATATTTCATTTCTTCTGTTGTAGATGGTTGGTTAGTTAATGTTATATTGATGGTCTTCATTTTTGCATCTAATTTGTCAACTATGGATGTGTCATAGGCATTGTTGCTGGCTATTGTTCTTAATATGTAGATCTTGGTTTTTTACAGCAGGTTCGGCATGAATTTTGTTAATGCGGCGGAGTGCTGATTTGAAATATGCTTGTTTGTGCTGGTATGGATGACATGTTGTGTTATATATAACAACATCTGATGTGTTTGGTTTTCTATAGACCTGAAATTTGTGTTTGTTGTTTTGGCTGGTGATATTTAGATCAAGAAAGTTTATTCCTTGTTGAACTTTATTTTGGGCTGCAGGTTATTGAGTTTCTCAGCTAAGCTTTCTATTTCAGTGGTTGTCCCATTGTATAGCAGCAATGTGTCATCAACATATCATTTGTAATAAATAATTTTATCTTTCTCAGTTTGGTTTGTTTTGAAAAATTTGGTTTCTAGGTTATTTATGAATATATCTGCCAATAGGTCTGCTAGGCTACTACCCATTACTAGACCATCATGCTGCATTTACAGAGCTTCTTTTAAAACTTGGCTTTGGCATCCTTACCTTGCCATGTTATTGTTTATAGACCTTGGTTCAATATTCTACGTGCTGTCTTCTGAGACAGTTATGTAGCTTCAATTTGATCATTGCCTTGGAGATTGTCAGGACAAGTTCCAGTCCAATAAATGGAGTCTCTGCCCCCATCCTGGCTAATATGTCAACATGTTCATTGTCACTGATCCCCAAGTGGCCAGGGACCCACAATAGGTTTACCCTATTGCTTTCCCCTAGCTCCACCAAAACCCTGTGACATTCTGCAACAATTTTAGATCTCGTTGCAGGAGTTGCCAGTGATCTCAGGGCTGCCTGGCTGTCTGAATAGCAAATTCTCCTCCACACAAGCCCTGATGGCAGTGATTTCGGCCTGGAATACTGAGGCCAGTTTTTCTAGGGAGATGACACCCTCCAGTCTTAGCTGCACGCCGTATACCCTGGCCTCAATGCATCTCAGCATCTTGGTCTGATTTCGACCCGTCAGTGAACCAGACAATATCCCCTGTATGGCGTCGAACTATTTTCTCCTACTGCTCCCTACTTCCAGTTGTTATACTGAAAGGCTTGTTAAAGCACTATGGGGTTATAATATAGTCAGCCGGCATTTCTCCAAACTTTCCTATATTTACCTCACTCACTATTTTAGTGTGTGATTCTGGATATCCCAAAGAGTTCCAGTTTTTGCCAGATTTGAGCCTGTATGCACCGCCGCTGCCTCCATCTTGACCCAAAGGTGTAATGGGGCTATATCCAGCATGGTTTCCGTCCCAGCAGTTGGTGTGCTGCTAATTCCGTTTGTTATGGCTAAGCAGGCTAATCTCTGCACCTTACCAAGCTCCTTAGCAGCAACCTGCTGATCTACCTTCTTCCACCACATGACTGCCCCATAGGTGATCCTGGGTCTAATCACCGTGGTGTATTTCCAGTACATACCCTTGGGGCTCAATCCCCAGTTTTTGCCACAAGCTCTCCTGGTACTTACCAGAGTACCTTTCGCCCTGGAGCAAATATTCCTAATGTGAGGGGTCCATGTCAGTTTCTCATCTAAGGTAACCCCTAGATATTTCACTGTTCCCTTCACAGGTACCGCTTCATTGAAGAGCTTTAGATTCCAACTTGAATTTTGGATGTGCTTTTTTGTGAATGGTACAACAACAGCCTTTTAGGACTAACCCCCAGATCCTGTTTTCTGCGCCAGTCTTGCACAATGTCCAACGCACCTTGTGCCATATTCTTTACTGTGCCAGCAAATTTGCCAAGTATTACTATGACAAGATCATCTGCGTATCCTTGGCAAAAGTACTGCCTAGAGTTTAATTCTCCAATGAGATCATTCACCACTAGATTCCACAATAAAGGGGAAATAACTCCTTCTTGCTGGCAACCCCTAGTGGTGTTGATTACCATTTTTTCATTCATCATGGTAGCTTCTACCTTTCTTCCACTGAGCATGGCCCTAGTCCACCTACATATAGTGGTCCCTAGGTCATGCACCTCTGCTGCCCTAGCCATGGAATCAAAGGTTGTGTTGCTAAAAGCCCCCTCGATGTCCAGGAAGATACAGAGGGCTATTTCCTGAAAGTGAAGTGCTTTCTCCACCTTCCCAACGAGTTGGTGGAGAGCTGTCTCACATGATTTACCTGGTTGATATGCATGTTGGTTTGAATGTAGAGGAGCCCTACTTAACCTCCTTTCTCCAACATGCACATTAACCAGCTTTTCCAATGTCTTAAGAATGAAGGAGGACAGGCTGATTGGTTTCATATCCTTGGCCTTGGTATGATCAATTCTCCTTGGTTAGGAATGAAGACAACCTTCACTGCGCTCCAGGCATTGGGAATGATTCCTGCTGCTAGGCTAACCCTGAATAACCTGCATAGGAATCTAATAAGATTTTCTCCCGCTTGTTGCAGGAGAGCTGGAAAGATTCCATCAGGGCCAGATGACTTGAACAGTTGAAATGTTCCCACCGCCCATCGGATCTTACTGAAATCGACACACTCATTGGCCAAATCCCAGTCCTCTTTGTGAATTATTGAGAACCGTTGTCTCTCAGGTATCGCATTCTGATCTGTGTTATCCACCGCAGTATATTGAGGAAAGTGAGTCTTGAGGAGCAGTTCTCAGCATCTTTGTATACTCCCCATCCTCCTTCCTCAATGTTCCTCCTGGATTAGTTGGTACCCTAGTGAGGATTTTATGAAGTCTCCCTTGAGCAGCCGTGCCCTCCACTTCCTCACAGAATACCTTCCAGGATGCCTCCTTTGCCCGTCTGATGGCAAGGTTGTAATTGACAAGGGCCTCACGATACTTTGCCCATTGTCCTTTGCGCCTCACAAGGTTAAACAGTCTTCGTGATTGAGCAGTTGTCCTGGTATGAGGTCACTATAGCAGAGGTTATGGCCTCTGCTACTTCCTCAAACTCTGCTGGATTCCTTATCGAAGTTTTAATTTCCGATAGGCTGAAGTCAAGGTCTTTCCTATAAGTCTCCCAGTCCGTTTTCCTGGGGTTCCTATAGGTCATGGTCTGTATGGTTCCCATTTCAACCATGAATTTAATATACATGTGATCTGATGAGGATGGCTCGAGGACCACATGCCACTGTTTGACGTAACTTCCCCATCATCAAGGAACTAAAAGTTATGTCAATTACTGCTTCCCTTCTACTATTCCTGAATGTAGGTTCATCACCCCTATTCAGGATCTCTAAGTTGTTAGATTGGAGAAATTCAAGAACGTGCTCACCTCTACTGTTGGTGTCCTTGCTGTTCCATGATAGATTGTGGGCATTGGCATCACATCCCACCACCAGTTCGTCACCTTGCCAATGGCAGGCTTCTGTCAGTTTCCTCACATCCAAATAAGGAGAAGAGCTGTCTTTGTAAGGAAGGTATGCTGAGGCCAAAACAATTTCCCTCGTGATACCTTCCTCACGTTGCTGCATCCTGATGGTCACCAGGTCCCTGGAACAAAAATCCATCATTGGTATGAAAGGTATTCCATTTCTAACATAAATGCATGTTCTGGAGTTTTTTAGATTTCTGGCATAAATCAGCTTACTTACAGTACCACCGAGGCCTGATACACACCCCCTTTGTATAAATAGGGTTCTTGTATCAGGGCCACGTTCACCTCCTGTGTCCCCAGGCGACGGCTCAGGGCAGCAGTGGCCCCTTTAATGTGCTGCAGGTTTATCTGCAGCACTTCCAGTCCCCATCTTGCTGCCATTATTGCCTTTAAGATCTTTGATTATCCTGACAGAGATCTGTGAGAATCCTAAAAACAGTTTCAGGCCTTGTTCTCGCAATGCCTTCATGGACTTCTCTCCTACCTCCATCACCAGAGTTCGTCCTTCCGGAACGACCTTTTGGTTAATTACCCTCCAATCCTCTCTCGAGACTTTTGGGTTCTGGACCCTAATTTTTTCGAAAAGAGTCTTTGGAGAGACATCCCTAAGGATCTTTGGTACCCATATTGATACATTTGCGGTCTTCAGGAGTTCGGCTGCTGTCTTGACCAGCAGCTTCGCATCCTACCACGGGGATATCATGGGCACCTTGTCCTTAAGCCATTCTGCTGAGTGCTCCCCCTCGCAGACAAAAATGAGGGCACCGTGATCTAGATAGACCCTCCTGAATTTGGGTCCTGGACCAGCGTCCCCCCAATCTTTTCAAAGAGAGCCATCTGCACAAGCTCCTCCTCTGTGAGGTGATGCTCACCAGTGGATACCCTTCTTGGACAACCACCATCCTAAAGACCGAGACTGCAGTACTATAGGTCTATTTCCCTATTTCCTGCCTCAGCCTTTTAGGATCACACTTGTCCAGAGAGGAGGGAGTCTTAGATTCCTCCCTAACCCTCTTGCCACCTGTCTATGATGCCGAGGGGGTCTGTGTATCCTCTTCGACCTGAGACAGTTTCTTTTTGGGGGTCTAGGGCTCAAGCCCTTTTGATTCCCTCCACTTTTGTGTAGGAAGCCATTCTTTTCCTTCCTTTTGCTTCTGTTCCTTGAGAAGTTTCCTCCTCTGAGCCCCAGCCAAGGCCTTAATCCTAATCTGGTCCAACTTCTCTGTTACAGTTCCCACTTCTTGTTCAGGTCTAGACCCTGACTGAGAAGTAGGAGTGCATTCCATCGGTCCTGATCCTGATGTCTGAGTATCTGAGGTCTCAGATTGCTCCTCAGATTCATTTAAAATAATATTTTTTCTCCGTGTTCATCTTAGTCCCGGGAGATTTGGGGATTTATATGGTCCACACCATGATAACCCCGCGTGGTGCAAGGGTACTTACTCAGGGAGATCGCCCGGTATCCCTGAGGCTCCATTCGAGACACATCCACCCATGTGCCATGCACCCCTCGGCACGGTTCGCATCACACATTGGGTTGGGAAGGGAAATGGGAAAGGACTGGGAGAGGATAAGGAAGACGGGACGTTGTGGGACACTCTTAGTCTCATCCATCAGCTTAGGTCTTTCCGGCAGTAGGTTCTCTACCTTTGGTATAGCCCTCAGCTTCCCACGGATGTTCAAGCATCTCCACCCGCACGGACAGTGCTTTGTCAAGGTGGTGTCCCCTGGAGAGGTGCCAAGTATTACTATGACAAGGTCATCTGTGTATCCTTGGCAAAAGTACTGCCTAGAGTTTAATTCTCCAATGAATTCATTCACCACTAGATTCCACAATAAAGGGAAAAGAACTCCTCCTTGCGGGCAACCCCTAGTGGTGTTGATTACCATTTTCTCATTCATCATAGTATGCATGTTGGTTTGAATGTAGAGGAGCCCTACTTAACCTCCTCTCTCCAACATGAATATTAACCAGCTTTTCCAATGTCTTAAGAATAGAAGAGGACAGGCTGATTGGTCTCATATCCTTGGCTTTGGTATGATCAATTCTCCCTGGCTTTGGAATGAAGACAACCTTCACTGCCCCCCAGGCATTGGGAATGATTCCTGTTGCTAGGCTAACCCTGAATAACCTGCATAGGAATCTAATAAGATTTTCTCCCGCTTGTTGCAGGAGAGCTGGAAAGATTCCATCAGGGCCAGATGATTTGAACAATTGAAATGTTCCCACCGCCCATTGGACCTTACTGAAATCGACACACTCATTGGCCAAATCCCAGTCCTCTTTGTGAATTATTGAGAACCGTTGTCTCTCAGGTATCGCATTCTGATCTGTGTTATCCAGCACAGTATATTGAGGAAAGTGAGTTTTGAGGAGCAGTTCTCAGCATCTTTGTATACTCCCCATCCTCCTGCCTCAATGTTCCTCCTGGATTAGTTGGTATCCTAGTGAGGATTTTATGAAGTCTCCCTTGAGCAGCCGTACCCTCCACTTCCTCACAGAATATCTTCCAGGATGCCTCCTTTGCCCGTCTGATGGCAAGGTTGTAATTGACAAGTGCTTTACGATATTTTGCCCATTGTCCTATGCACCTCACAAGGTTAAACAATCTTCGTACCTGTTTCCTTTGCATTTCCAAGTTATTATTCCGCCAAGGAACAATCCTATTTGTGCACTTCTTGGTGATTGAGCAGCTTTGCCCAATCACAGTTGATGTCATATATTCTATGAATATTAAATAATAATAACTGCAGGATCAGAAGTGACGTCTGTTCTTTCGGAACAGACGCCACATGTATATACATATACATATGAAAGCACTATTCAATAACACACAAAGAATATGTACAAATGTAGTCATCTTTAACATGCAATTTATTTATTTATTTTTATTTATTATTTCTTTTTATAATTAATCTTATACTAGTGACTTTTAGAATTCCTAAGCTGACAAAGGGAATTACAGTGTACGACTAAAGATAGTCGTTTATGGTGATTAAAACAATGCCATGTTGGCAGAGGCACATAAAAACTAAATAAGCTAGGCAAGCCCAAAATATACACATGAATCATATACTGTAAGGAGGGAGACATGCAACATACTTGTTAGTGGTCACTTAGCTTGCCTAGCTTATTTAGTTTTTATGTGCCTCTGCCAACATGGTATTTTTGTAATCACCAAAAATGACTATCTTTAGTCGTACACTGTAATTCCCTTTGTCAGCTTAGGGATTCTAAATGTCACTAGTGTGTGTGTGTGTGTGTGTGTGTGTGTGTGTGTGTGTGTGTACATGGGTCGAATTGGGTCGCAGGTCGGGTCGGGTCTGTATAAAATTTCGTTCGGTGCATGGTGGAGGATACTTAACTTATGGAATTTTACAAAATGCATAGTTTTTCCCCAATACTTACAAATTTTTGCACTCATGACCTTTAAACCAAGAGGAAGACCACTGGGTACATAAATGTTTGTATGGTACATGACAGAGGGTACCTTGCATATAACTTTGCCGAGAGAAGGAAAGGTGAAAACGAACAGAGATGGGAGAGAAAGAGGTGGATGCTGAGAGAGGGGAGAAGGGGATGTGGACTATGAGAGTGTACAATAAATAAACACCTGGGCAACGCGAGGTTTGCAGCTCGTATATATATAAAATTTGCATGTTAAAGTTGACTATGTTTGTACATATTCTTTGTGTGTTATTGAAGTGCTTTCATATCTATATTGTATTTCCAATGTGTTACCATACAATACTTTTATCTTTTTTTATATTTTAATGTTTTTGCCTTAGTCACTTGAGTAGCTTTGTTTAATACTCAGGGACCTGAATATGGCATAATGGAATGCTGAAACTGGTAGTGAAAGAATAAATGTTTCTGTTAAACACACGGCTGTTGGTATTCTTCTTCCTACATACTCTTGACCAGCCACAGTCCTGGTTCCACCAGCAATGATGGATTCAATAAGTCAAAGCAAGTTGTCCATCATGCGTTCGAATGTGGCTGGGGCATTAGTAGTCCAAATGGCATGACCTTGACTTCATAGAGGCTGTCAGGTGTAATAAAAGTAGTCTTCCCTGTGTCAGCTTTGTCAATCTCGACTTTTAGCTATTTCAGTCAAACAGTCTGTGTTGTCATGTGCGGCAATGGGTAGATATCTTTCATTGTGATTTTGTTCAGCCATCGAAAGTCAACCACATGCCATCCTCCTCCTCCATGAGGACCACTGGAGATGACCAGAGACACTCTGAAAGTTGAATAATGTCATTGTGCAACATATTCTCCACTTCTTCCTGACTTATCTGTCTTTTAGCTGGTGACACTTTATACGAATGCTGGCTAATTGCTGGATGATCCCCAGTATCGATGTGGGACCTTATCGTGGGCCATTTCGTCTGACTTTTCCCCTGCTGGGGTATGAATGCACCTGAAAATTGGTGTAGTATAGCTAACACTTGCTGGCGTTGTTCCTTGGTCAGACCGGGACCTATATGCAATGCCATAGTAGTTTCCTCTAGTGATCTGTCAGCAATAACAGCAGAGCATGAGACTTTGCTGATGACATTGAGTTCAACATCCTGGACTGGATCAGCTGTCCCAATACACCTTCCTTTAGGAATGAGTTGCAATTGGTCATGAAAATTAGTGATCCAAAGTTCTCCTCGACCACCAGTAATGCTTATGATATCTGCTGGTGTCTAGATTTCCTTTGTTATACTGATTAGATTTTTGCGAATTCAAGCACTTTACAGTTCGGCATCTCAACTGCTGACTGGAACTCTTCTCATTAATTGTGGGATCTCAACATTTTTGACGCAAACAAACAACATGTTATGTGTACTCGTCAGAATGGCTTTCTCAATTTGTAGCTCAGATTTTCCACAGTCAATGACAGCCTGGGATGCCTGAAGGAAGTCCCATCCGAGGATGGTGTTTTGGTTACATTCTGTTAAAAAAACAAATTTAAAAAATGCTGCATTCTGTTACTGATAGTTATTCTTGAGACACATGTTCCTGCTGGTCGAACATATCTTCCATTTGCGACCTTCAGCACAGTTGCTCTTGTATCACAGAACATTATCTTCTTTTGTTTGGGTGGTAGTCATTCAGCAATACAGAGAAGGAAGCTCCTGAATCGACTAGTGCCCGGACAGGTTGGTCATCAACCATCTTAGCAACTGTCATCCATGGAGGATTTTCATCTGCAGTGCCTTCATCTCTGTAGATTGTTGCCTTGCCTAATTTCCTGAACACGGTGGCTAGGCGAGCAGCTGGTATCTTTGTAAGACGACGGCAAATGGCGGTGGCATGTTGGAGAACAACCACGTTCAGCATATGGCGATCAACTTCAGCACATGGGTCAATGGTAATCATCTGCAGTTGACTGCCCATTGAAAGGACTGCTCCGATGGTTGGCATCTTGCATTATAATAATTGTCAAATGCTCGCCTTCTCTCCCTACAGTATCGTATGACATGTCTGGAAAGGCCACAGTGAAAACACAATCTACATCTACATACATACTCCACAATCCACCATAAGGTGTGTGGCGGAGGGTACAATTTACTACTACTAGGCATTTCCCTTCCTATTTCACTCCCAAATAGAACGAGAAAAAAAAAAGAATGCTTATATGCCTCTGTAAGAGCCCCAATTTCTCTTATCTTGTCTTTGTGATCACCATGCAAAATGTAAGTAGGCGGCAGCAAGATCGTACTACACTCAGCTACAAATTCCGGCCCTCTAAATTTCCTCAACAGAAATTCACGAAAAGAATATCGTCTTTCCTAAAGCGATCCCTAACTGAATTGCCGGAGCATTTCCGTGACACTCGCACTTTGGTCCAACCTACCAGTAACAAACCTAGCTGCTCGCCTCTGAACTGCTTCTATGTCTTCCTTTAAACTGATCTGCTGCGGGTCCCAAATAATTGATCAATACTCAAGATATGGTCGTACAAGCGTTTTATATGCCGTCTCCTTTATAGATGAAGTACATTTTCCCAAAATTCTACCAATAAACAGATGTCGGCGGTCCGCCTTACTCTCAACTGTCCTTACATGTTCGATCCATTTCATATCACTTTGCAATGTTACGCCTAGATACTTGAACAACGCAACTGCATCAAGAAGCTCACTACTAATGCTGTATTCGAATATTATGGAATTGTTTTTCCTACTCATGCACATCAACTTACATTTTGCTACATTGAGAGCTAGCTGCCATTCTTCACACCAACTAGAAATTTTGTCTAAGTCATCCTCTATGCTATTTCAGTCAGTTAAAGACGACACCCTCCCATACACCAAAGCATCATCAGCAAACAGCCACAAATTACAAGTTACTCTGTCCATTAGAACATTTATATAGATAGAAAATAATAGTGGTCCTATCACAGTCCCCTGGGACACGTCTGATGATACACTCGTCTCTGATGAACACTCACCATCGAGAACAACGTACAGTCATGAATCTGTGAACCTATTCCATAAGCTCTTATCTTTGTTTGCAGTCTGCTGTGTGGCACCACGTCAAACGCCTTTTTGAAGTTGAGAAAAAAACAATCCACCTGTTACCCTTCATCCATGGCTCGCAGAATGTCATGTGAGAAAAGGGCAATCTGAACTTCACTTGAACGATGTTTCCTGAACCTGTGCTGGTTCGTAGAAAGAAGCTTTTCTGCCTCAAGGAAATTTACTATATTTGAACTGAGAGTATGCTCAAAAATTCTATAGGAAACAGATGTTAAAGATATTGGCCTGTAATTATGTGGGCCAGTTCTCGTTCCTTTCTTATAAACGGAAGTCACCTGCACTTTTTCCAACCACTAGGAACTTTGCGTTGAATTAAAGATTTGTGATAAATGCAAGCTAAGTAAGGGGCCAATGCGGCAGAATAATCTTTGTAAAACCAAACTGGTATTCCATCCAGACCAGGAGACTTTTTCGTTTTTAGCTCTCTCAGCTGCTTCTCTACACTGGAAATACCTATTACTATGTCCTCCTTTTCAGAATTAGTGCGCTGATCAAATGATGGTACATTTGTGCAGTCCTCCTGAGTGAAAGATTTCTTAAAAAGTTAAATTTAGAACTTCAGCTTTCCTTGTTATCTGCAGGGCCCACAGTGTTAGTGACATCATACAGCGACATTTTAATAATGAGAATTATATAATTTCACTGTATATTCATAATTTGTATTAGTTGCACTATAAGCTTATTTTGACTTAAAAGTCGTCTTCAGGTGTTACGCCACATTCTGTTAGGCTGTATATTTCGATATTATTGTGACGTGATTTCTTTTTTTTTTTTTTTTTCTTCTTTTTAGGAAACAGAAATCACATCACAATAATATCGAAATATACAGCATAACAGAATGTGGCGTAACACCTGAAGATGACTTTTAAGTCGAAATAAGCTTATAGTGAAACTAATACAAATTATGAATATACAGTGTTGAAATTATATAGAGCTTATTATTATTCAGTTTTCCGTTTTCTTTCTTCTATTACTGCCCCCAAATGATCAATGAGTGACTGCATAGTGGACTTTGACCCGCTTATCGATTTTTCATAGGACCAGAATTTTTTCGGGGTCTCGGGAAGATCTTTTGCTAAGGTATAGCTGTGGTAATTATGGTATGCTTCGCGCATCGATCTTTTTATAGATGCACGAATCTCTACTAATTTTTGCCTGTCGTCATTTGCGTGTTCTTTTTTGAACCGAGAGTGCAACAGTCTTTGCTTTCTCAGTCGCTTTCTAACATTATTGTAACACCATGGTGGATCTTTTCCATTCTTAAACGACTTTACAGGCGCATATTTTTCTAACCCTTTATGTACAATGCATTTAAATTTGGTCCACAATTCCTTTACATCCATAGTACCAGAACCAGGCAATGCCCATTCATTTTCTAAGTGTGATGCTAACAATTGCTTATCAGCTCTTCCCAACAAAAACACGTACCTAGCCTTCTTGATTGGTTTATGAACTGTGGACACCGTCAAAGCTACGATTATATCATGATCACTAATTCCTGTCTCTACACAGACATCGTTAATAAGGTCAGGCCTGTTCGAAGCTATAAGGTCTAAAATATTTCCATTGCGCTTAGGTTGCTCAAGTTTTTGGAGAATTTGTCCAAAAGTAGCACACAGACTGCTTGTCTGTACCGCCTGAAATGTAACTAGAGAGGTCGCAATCTATACTCCTAAGGTTGAAGTCTCCCCCGACTAATATTACATGGCCCGGATACCTACGCACTACCTGGTGTAGACTTTCTTTGAATGACTCTAAAACTGCTACAGCAGCACTGTGGGGCTGTTAAAAATACCCAACTATTAACTTTACTTCTTTTAGACCTGTTATACATGCCCAGATAACTTCACAGTTACTTTCAACCTCGATCTCAGTAGAAACAATATCTTTGTCCACAGCGATGAACACTTCTCCTCCAGTTGTGTCCGATCAATCTTTCCAATATACATTCCATGCCTCGCTAAATATTTCTGAACTTGCCATATCATGATTAGGCAGCTTTTGGTGCCTAAAACTATCTGACCAGAATAATTTCCACACAGTGCAGCCAATTTGGAAACTGTTTTTAATACTTTGAAAGTTAGCAGCTAATATTTTGACAGTTGAATTTTTAACCGAATGCAGCCTGAGTTTGCTGTCTGAATGTTAACAGACGAGTGCTCATCAGAGTTAACGCTTAGCCTAAAGAAACCCATGCACACTCCACAAGTACTCTGCTACCAGGATGGTGTGTTATCTTCTGTCCTCCTAGGAGGCTTCACAGTTGCTGAAGGAGTTAGTTGCCATTTGGCAGCTGCGGTGTAAGTCATAGTAGGCTGACGGGCACTAATGTTTGAAATACCTCTTCCAGAGCAGTGTCGTCTCCCTGAGTACATGGTCATAATCTGGTGTTGGCTTGGTCCAACAGTCCTGGCTGCCATAAACTGTTGTAATTATTCCCTCACAATTTGTCGTATGAGAGAAGCAAAGTCAAGCTGCTCTTCCACAACTGCCATACGGAGAACATTAGGAGCCTGTCATACTTCTTTTGTCCAGCCCTCCTCTGTAGCAGCTCTTCAATTTTCTGGCACCATTGGATAAAATCTTGTGTCATCAAAATGTCTTTTAACAAAAGAGCTTGATACATGTCTTCTGCAATGCTCTTCATCAGGTGTGTAATTTTATCAGTGTCAGTAATATCTATGTTAACTAAATGACATAGGGCCAAAACACACTGTATATACAACTCTGTTGACTCGCCATATCACTGGGCCCTGTTCTTCAATTGTTCTTTTGATAAACAGACTTGCTGCTGGTGGTCTCCAAAGGTCATCTTAAGTTCTTTTTGGAATTTTGCAAAGCTATCGAGCTTGTCCTCGTTATTTTCAAAACCCTGTGGGGCAGTCCCATCCAGGAAGAAATATACGTTTGCCAAGTACATAATGTGATCCCACCTATTTTACTTAGTGACTTAGTCAAATCCTTTCAGCCACTTGTTTGGGTCCTGTCCAGTATCTCGTGAGAACACCAATGAGGTCTGATGTGCAGCTGGCTTACCGCTGTTTTGGCATCCATGGGTCTTTTGACAACATGGACCTTCAGACAGAGGTAGTCATTATACCTTTGTATTCGGGTTCTTGTCCATGTAAGCTCAGCTCTTACACTGTCTAATGGGAGCCACAATGATGCAGATGTATTGCAGGATACCCGGGTCTCCACCAGAAAGTGTCACATTGAAAACTGCAGGTGGTCTGGAAGTCAAAGGCGGGTCGTTATTAGAACACAACACTTAACACTTAGAACACGTGTATTGCTAACACAAGCGTACACACAGTACAAACAGCCTCCTGCTTGGTGTGCTCCGCTATGTATACATAGAAAGAATTTTCTGGAACCTTCAAGTACATCAAACATAAGAAACATGTAGAACATTCTAGAAACAGTGACTAGAAAAAAATATATTTTTTCTGCCCATGACAGGTTTTTGAACTGGGGACCACAAGCACAGCAATCTGCGATGCTAACCACTGCGCCATGCATTCTGTCAGAAGATTCGTGGCAATATTAATGTTCAGTGATTCTATCAAGCAGAACAAGAAACATTTACAAACTCTTCTTGAGACTTTGGCTGCAGCAGGCATCGAACTTAACAACAGCAAATGTCAATTATATAAACGCTCGATGCTTTTCCTTGGTTTCATAGTTTCTGCCAATGGGATAACATCCCCTTCCCCCCAGAGAAAATTGATTACATCAGAAACCTATTATTTCCTTCAACCCTCAAATAACTGTGTTGCTTCCTTGGAACCAATAACTGTTATTGATGGCATTTAACCAGCACAGCTGAGCTTAAAGCCCTGCTCAATGACGCCTTGGATAGCAAACACACCTCTGGCAATCAGCCTGTTCTCTGGTTGGACACCTTGTCTTCTGCACACTCTGCTCTCAAAGACCTACCGCTCGAGATGTCACTATTGCTCCAGATGCCAAACTTTTTATTCGTTCAGATGTGAGTGATAACACCATCGGTGCAGTTCTAAGCCAATCCCTCAACAGTGTCACTCTTCAGGTCACTGATGTGGACCCCTCTGCAGTTCTTTTTGAAGCAACTTAACAATACTCAGAAAAGGTACTCTGACTTTGATCAGGAACTCTTGGTCGTCTATGAGTCTATCAAACACTTCCACTCTACCATAGACGGTCGTTCCTTTTACGTTCTGATGGACTCCAAGTGTCTTGCAGCTGCTATCAACCCCCCCCCCCCCCGCCCCCCATGGCAGATGCCCTTCCCTGCTGGTTCCACTATTTCAACTACATCTCACAATTCATCACCAACGTCTGTTACATCAATTGATAACAATTCATCTCTCTTAGATCTCTCTCATCTTGCCACTCTTCAGGCACAATGTAACCCATTCATGACTCTTCCTCTAATCTGCGACCTTCTCGCACCACATTCCCTGGTGTTTCAAGTGAGGTTTCATGTGATAATGGGCACTCTCCACCCCTACATTCCTTTCTTCCTCAGGTGCAAGATCTTCAATAAACTGCATAATCTTGATCACCCTGGCATAAACGCCTCCACCAAATTGGCCAACAACCGTTTTGTACGGTGGGAATGAGGCATGATTGCCAAGCCTGGGCTTGTGTCTGTCAAAAAAGCAAAATTCAAACTCACTCCACCCTTCCCTAAGGTTCTTTTTCTTGTCCCTGCTGGCCACTTTCAACATCTTCATATTGACCTAGTCAGCCCCCTCCCCCCAGTCAAATGTTTTCATTACATTATCACTTCAATTGATTGACCACACACTGAGCTGAAGATGCGCCCCTCTTGAACATCACTGCAGAGATTTTCACTTTATGCACTCAAGGATTTCCTGCTTCGGCTGTCTGTCTGTTACCACCACTGACCAGGGCTGGCACTTAGTCAGCTCTATTCCAAAATTGATGCAATGTTTTCAGAATTACATATTCACACCACAGCCTACAATCCTCAGGGGAATGGTTTACTCAAACATTGGCACCACACACTCAAAGCAGCTCTCATGTGCCATTACACACCATGGCTAGAGGCTCTTCCCCTAGTCCTTCTAGGTCTCCACTCAACATACAAATCAGACCTGAAGGGCGCCATAGTGAAGTTCGTCTATTGCCAAAGCTTGTCTCTCCCTGGCAAACATGTTCACCCCTCCCCTTCCCCCTCTGACCTTCCACCCTTTGTTGTTCGAATCCACTCTTCTACTCCAAATTTTTCCCTCTCCCTCGTCCAATCCAGTTACTCCCCTCATGTTCCCAACACCTTGGCGACATGCTCACATGTTTTTCTCCAAGATGATTCTGCCCCCCCCCCTCCCTTCAGACCCCTTATTCCGGCTCTCACCAGATCCTGAAGTGGGGTGACAACATGTTCATCATATCCATCAACAATTCGCCGTCCCCTCAGGGGGCCCACAGCTCTTTTGTGGGTGCATGTGTAGCGCGCACGGAGCCCCGAGCTGAAACACTCTTCCTTCCTGTCCCAGGCTACTTCAGTGCCCCCCCCCCCCCCCAGTTCATGCCTTAGCCCAGAGCTGGGTGTCCCATATGAGTTTGAAGTGATCTCTTGTACCAGTTTCTTCCTTTCTAGGTTTCTCTTCTCCTAAACTTTACTTCTGCCTTCGCTCCTTACTGTATTCTTCTAGCCTTCCTCTCCTCCTCTAGTCTCCGCCTCGGCATTTGAGACTCAACCTTTTCCACTTCCTTCTTCTTTCCTCTTTCCTTTCTTCCTCCCTGAGCATTCCTGAAGGCCACCCACACACTCGTTGTGTAACAGGTGACTGGGTAACGTGTAAGTCCCATCCCTGGGTTGGCATGTAGGGCTCGCACATACTCCCTGGTAAAGGCCAGGCCCAGGGAGGGGTGATTACCCAAGCTGTAACCTTCCGACCATGCCAATTGGCCCCTCCGTCCGTTTCTTGGGAGGTGTGGACAATCACCTAAAGCGAGTGAGCCCTCAGTAAGGGTTCCCCATTAGGAAGGAGCGCGCCATCGGAGACGCCGGTAATCGTGGTCGACAACTACACAGTGACTTCATCTTCTTCAACTTCGGCATTTACCCAGAAAAGGACACACAATGAATCCAAGTCAAAGAAAATTTTGCCTAACACACTGATGACAAAGATTTCAAATCAGTAAATCCCTTTGTCATACAACGGGGTGTTGACGCGATAGCAGGTCCTGTTAAAACTTGTTCCCGCCAAAAAAAATGGGTCACTGTTGCTGGAAACGGAAGGTGCCTTTCAAGTTCAAGAGCTGCTTTGCACCACACTGTTACACGCCTTTCCTGTTAAGGTCAAACCTCATTGTACCCTAAACTCGTCGCGGGGGGGTTATGTTCTCATGATACCTTGACGTCCTTTCCGATGAGGAACTACAGGAGTACCTTCCTGACCAGGGTGTAACAGCAGTACATAGAGTGATGAAAGGAGTTAACAACTACTTCACACCGACCCAAACAGTTTTCTTGACCTTCGACAAAGTTGACCTTCCTTCGAAGATAAAAGCAGGTTATGAAATAATCTCTGTTCGGCCGTACGTCCCAAATCCTACCAGATGTTACCAATGTCACCAGTATAATCATACACGTCAGTCATGCCCCAATGCAGCAAAATGCATCACCTGTGGTAGGGACGCGCATGAGGGTGACTGCCCGCCTCCGTCCCCTCGCTGCATCAACTGCTTGGGTGACCATGCTGCTAATTCGCGTGAATGCCCTGTATATAAAGATGAACGAGCCATCCAGGAAATCGGAGTCAAGGAAAAAGCTTCCACATCTGCTGCCTGGAAGTTATTGGCAAGTAGAAAGCCTGCTGTGCTCCCAGCGGGTACCTACAGCAATGTCCTTTCCTTTCCTTGACCAACAAAGGAGATGGGTACACAGACGTGTGACTTTACCTTCAGCGATTCAGTTGTTAGGATTAGCCGGCTCCAAGATTGCCCGCTCGACATCTCCAATGACTTCTGCTCAATCTAAATCCCAGTCAACTTCCGTCTCACAGAAACCACAGGCCCCTACGTTGGAAGCCCGGATTTTGAAACAAGATCCTGTTCGTGGAGATTTTCTGAAAGCTTCATCTTCTCAACTGTCAGCCACTCATTCTTCGAACAGAACTGTCTCCAAAAAGGCACACAAAAAGAGAAGTTCCTCTCCTTCCCCGTCACGGCGTGACTCTTCGGTCACGCCATCCAGCAGTAGACAGCCCCGGCCATCCTCTGTCTTGCCAGGACCCTCTACTGCTTGCCGATCTGCCGGCATTTCACCAGCGGAGGAAGCTGCCCCTTCCGATACATCCAGGAAGGAGGCAGAACCGATGTCTGAACCCATGGAACACGACTGTCCATCTGTCAATGGCAGTAGCAGTAGCAGCCAGGCCCTCAGCAGCCGTTGAGGCACTCCTTCAGTGGAACATTAGAGGCATACATTCCAATCACAATGAATTAAAACTACTCCTTTGATTGCACTGCCCACTTATAGTCGCTCTTCAAGAATTGAAGCTCCATCCAACCGATCATATCAATTTCCCGCAGTGCGTTTTGATTTACCTCCTGTGGAAGGTATTCCTGCCCATGGAGGAGCTATGCTGCTCAATCTAAATCCCAGTCAACTTCCGTCTCACAGAAACCACAGGCCCCCTGCAAACTTCCCTATAGGCGGTTGCCGTCCGTGTCACCATCCCTGCATTCACCTTCCCTATTTGTAATGTCTACACCCCATCGTTGTCTGCCATTCTTACGGCAGAGATACTGGAACTAGTTGCTCAGCTTCCTATGCCATTTTTGTTGATCAGCGACTTCAATCCCCACCACCCTCTATGGCGCTCTCCAGCTCCTTGCCAGAGGGGCTCTCTATTGGCTGACATCTTCAACCATCTGAACCTTGTCTGCCTAAATACTGGCGAACCGACTTTCCTATCCGACACGATGCATACCTATTCCCATCTGGACCTCTCAATTTGCACTACTCCACTTGCACAACGTTTTGAATGGTATGTTCTGTCTGATAGGTACTCGAGCGACCATTTCTCCTGCATAATTTCTTTACTACATCATACTAATTCTCGATGTTCCACTAGCTGGAACAGCTCCAAAAACTGACTGGGGGCTCTATTCTTCCATGGCCGTTTTCCGTGATCAGAACTTCCCCAGCTGTGATACTCAGGTCAACTATCTCACGGACGTCATCCTCACCGCTGCCGAACATTCCATATCCTGAACCTCAACATCTCCACGTAGGGTCCCAGTTGCCTGGTGGAATGCAGCATGTAGCAATGCTATTCGAGCCCGGCGACATGCTCTACAAATGTTTCAACCCTGGCCTACCTTGGAAAATTTGCTGGATTTTCTTTCACAAGTTCTTTCAACAGATCTACTCCTTCGTTGGTTGTCTGGGGGTAACCTACGCCGATTATCTGGCACTAAGGTACATTCCCCAATCCCCGGCCTGAACATAGCAAACAAAGTTCTTGTGGAACCTGTTGATATCTGCAATGCTTTGGGCCGCTCTTTCCCTGAGGTCTGAAGCTCAGCTAATTATGACCCTGCCTTCCTCCCCCGAAAGCAGGCCGAGGAGGCACGAACGCATTCTTTTACGTCTCACAATTGTGAAAATTACAATGCCACTTTCACCATGCAAGAGCTAGAATCTGCCCTTGCCGTCTCCCGAACCTCTGCTCTGGGGCCCGATGCCATTCATATTCAGATGCTGAGGAACCTTTCCCCTGCAGGTAAATGCTTTCTTCTTCACACTTACAATCACATCTGGACTGAAGGTGAAGTTCCCACTCGTTGGTGTGAAGCAATTGTTGTCCCCATACCCAAACCAGGGAAGGACAAACATCTTCCTTCCAGTTATCGCCCCATTTCCCTGAACAGCTGTGTCTGTAAGGTAATGGAGCGCATGGTCAATTCTCGAATGGTTTGGATACTCGAATCTCGACATCTTCTCACTAATGTCCAATGTGGGGTTTCGAAAGCATCGCTCTTCTATTGATCACCTCGTTACCTTGTTGACCTTCATTATGGATAACTTTTTGCGGAAGCGTTAGATGGTGGCCGTTTTCTTCGATTTGGAGAAAGCTTATGACACTTGTTGGCGGGCAGGAATTCTCCGCACCATGCATACAAGGGGGTTTTCGCGGTCGTCTCCCCCTCTTTATTCGTGCTTTTGTGCAAGATCGCATGTTCAGGGTATGAATGGGCTCTGTTTTGTCGGACACCTTTCGCCAGGAAAATGGGGTGCCACAGGGCTCTGTTTTGAGCATGGCACTTTTCGCCATTGCGATCAACCCAATTATGGATTGCCTCCCAGTTGATGTTTCAGGCTGACTTTACGAACTATTGCAGCGCTCAAAGAACGTGTCTCTTGGAGCGTCGTCTTCAGCATTGCCTTGACAGTCTCTATTCCTGGAGTGTCACAAACGCCTTCCATTTCTCCCATGAGAAAATGGTCTGTATCAACTTCTGGAGGTACAGAGAGTTTCTTCCACCATCTCTCCATCTCAGCCCCGTTGCTCTTCACTTCATGGAGCTGACAACATTTTTAGGGCTAATGTTGGATAGGAAACTCAGCTGGTCCTCACATGTGCCTTCTCTGGATGCCCGCTGTGCTCGATCCCTCAGCGTTCTCTGTGTTCTTAATGGTACATCATGGGGAGCGGATCATACCGTCCTACTTCACCTCTATCAGTCTCTATCAGTCTACTGTCAGATCCAAGGTGGATTACGGGAGTTCCATGAACGCTTCTGCACGGCCATCCATTTTATGCCGCCTGAACTCGATTCACCATCGGGGGCTACGCCTGACGATAGGAGCTTTATACACTAGCCCTGTTGACAGCTCTATGCCGAAGCTGCTGAATTACCTTTACCCTATCGACGCGACATATTGCTATAACGGTATGCACGCCGTCTGCTTTCGATGCCTTACCACCCTTCCTATCCATCATTTTTTAATGAGTCCCTCGATAGCCATTACAGGCTGTCCGTAATTGCTCTGCTCCCTCCTGGAGTCCGTTTTTGTCACTTGCTTCGGCAGCTCGATTTTACCCTCCCTTCCACATTTCAAATTGGTGAAATCCCAGTGCCACCTTGGCTTCAGGCTCAAGTTCGCGTTCACCTTGAACTCGCCTCACTCTCAAAGGAGAGTACTTCGGATGCTGTTTACCGCTCGAGATTTTTTGTAACTTCGTGCACGGCTTGAAGATTCAGTCTTCATATATACGGATGGCTCAAAGACCAATGAAGGTGTCGGATGTGCGTTTGTTGTCGGGAATGACGGTTTTCAGTACAGGCTTACTGACCACTGCTCGAATTTCACGGCTGAGCTTTTTGCTCTCTATCAGGCTTGCTCAGCGCCATCCAGTGTCTGAGCGATCCCATCCTGTTGTGCACCAAATCAACCAATCCCTTCAGTTATTAGCTGCTGATGGCCCTCGCATTCACCTCCTGTGGGTACCTGGCCACGCAGGCATGCCTGGTAACGAGGCTGCTGATGCCGCGGCCAAGGCTGCAACTCTCTTACCTCAGACATCTACATACTGTGTCCCATCGCACGATATTCAAGGGGCTCTTTCCCGTCGCCTTATATCGTCGTGGCATAATGTGTGGTCTTTGCTTACAAATAATAAGCTTCGGACCATTAAAGCGCTCCGGGTGGCTTGGGTGACCACCTCACGCCGCTCGCGACGAGAAGAGATCATCTTGGCCCGGTTGCAGATCGGACATTGTCGGTTCAGCCGCCACCACTTGCTCACTGGTGACCTTGCGCCGTTATGTTCCTGTGACCACCTGCTGTCAGTGCACCATGTTTTATTGTTGTGATCCAATTTTACTCCTGTTTGGATTGCACTACATCTGCCGGATACACTGGAAGAAATTTTAGCTGATAACGCGCGGGCTGTTGCTTGAGTATTGAATTTTATCAATGTGACCAATTTGTCAAAGGACATTTAGCTCTTCCTTTTGATGTTTTTTATTCTATGTTTTTAGCTGCTTTTCTATAGTCTCTTTATCCTTGGGTATATCTCAGTTTTGTTTCGGGCGCTAATAACCTCAGCAGTTGTGCGCCCTAAAACCACAATAAAAAATTCGCCCGTCACTGTCTCAACCCTGTTAAACCTGCTCACATCAACCCAGTCTCTCTTCAGCCTCAGTGAGACTTAGCCACCTCCCCATCTCCATCCCCCATCTCAGCCCCCTCCTGCTACTTCTCTTCCCCCTCCGGCTTCCTTCGCACTTTCTACTCCCTCCTCTGTCGCCTTTCCATGGCTTCTTATTATTTCCATTTCCCCCTCCCCTGACCCCAAATTCGTGATTCGTTTCCCCTCCTCTCACCACTACGGGACCATTCATTCTTTGCCCGACTTCAACTGCCCTTTCTCCTCCTTTTGGCATTGAGTGGGAGCTTCTCAAGCACATTCCCCTTCCTCCCATGGCCATCATGTCAGCTGTTCACACTTACCTCCTACCTCTCACTGAGTTGCTCATCATCGCTCCACTGGGTTCTGCTCAACTGTTGTCGTACCCAGCCCAAGCTGTCCATCACTCGCGACACCTCGCCGACTTTGTCGTCAACGTGCCATCTAGTCATAGCTGTTCACCTACACTGCTGTCTCCTCGCCCTCTCTAGATGTACTCAGTACAGCCTGGGAGGGGGGGGGGGATGCTTTGTTGTGTTCTCCTGACCTCCACGTCGATAGCGTAGAATGTGTGAACATCTTTCCAACTGGATTCTTTGGGAGCCAGCTTCACTGAGCTTTCGCTGACCATGTTTGAATCAATCTTGTATTAACTTATGTTGTGTTAAGAATAAAGTTGTGCAAGTATAGATATATGTGGTCTCACTCGGGCTCAAATCTCTCAGTTAATCCACAATATTATCTTGAAGCTTAGTCTGTAAACTGAAATGTTTTTTCTTCAAAAATGAGTTAAGTTTTAATAAGGAGACAAACACTGAAGCTAGTGTTTAATATTACTTCCATTTGTCTGTAAAATATACAGGGTGAACATTAATAAAACCAACAAAAATTGAGATGATATTAAAGGGACATAATAAATCACATTTTACATAGGAATCAATGTCTTCAAATGGTGCTGTGAGCACTTATTCAATGTCAATAGCAGGAAACAAATTCTTCTACTGCAAGTCCTTTGCTTTCCATATTTTGGAAGGAGGCACTATGGACCAAAAAATGACAAATGTTTGTATAGCTTATGGGACTTAACTACGGGGTCATCAGTCCCTAAACTTACAAACTACTTATGAACTATATAATATTCATAGAATATATGACTTCAACTGCTATTGGGCAAAGCTGAAAATGTGTACCCAGCCGGGATTCGAACCCGGGTCTCCTGCTTTCTAGGCAGTTGCGCTGACCCCTACACCACTGGGGACACAGTGTAGGGGTCAGTGTAGGGGTCAGCGCAACTGCCTAGAAAGCAGGAGACCCGGGTTCGAATCCCGGCTGGGTACACATTTTCAGCTTTGCCCAATAGCAGTTGAAGTCATATATTCTATGAATATTAAATAATAACAGCTGCTGGATCAGACTGTGACGTCTGTTCTTTCCGAACAGACGCCACATGTATATATACTTATGAACTAGCTAATACTACGGACGGCACAAATAGCCATGCCCGAGGGGGGATTCGAACCCCCGACCGTAGTGGCTGTGCAGACCGTGACTGGAGCGCCTCAGTCCCCTCGGCCACTGCGGCCGGCACTATGGACCATATCAAAGGGAAAATGTCTAGTAAACATGATTTTAAATGTGTCTCTTAAGAGCTATGAGTTACTCTTCATCTGCAGTACTATGGAACATTTATATATACTACTGGTGAAGCTCTTAAGGTATTCATTTTAGAGCCCACGTTTACCAGACATTTTTTGTTCATTTAGTCCACAGTACCCCCTCCTAAAATATGGAAAGCAAAGAGCTCGCAATAGAAAAGCAAACTTGTTGCACTGGATTGGCCAGGTATGGTGGTCAAGCATGCTTGTCTGTGTGAATGTATGTGTTTCTTTTTCTGATGAAGGGCATGGCCAAATATTTAAGTTGTCTGAATGTGATTGTCTGTTTTACTTGCCTGTCTACAGCTCAGTGACCATCTTTACAGTGAGTTGTTATCTGTCCTCCATGACTGGCATTTCAAGTTATTACATTGTATTTACCTTGCATTGTATTACTCACTTATGCTGGTCAGTAAAGTGTCTTGAGATAGGAAATAATTTTGGAGCACTACATTGGAAGCTCCAATGTTAAGCACATAATGGGGCTTCCTTGGGGATATGGCTACCAAGAAGAAATTCAGTGCGCTTCCTGTGTGTAGACTGGAGGGAGTCATTCCAGATGCAGAAAACTTGCTTCTGAATGCTCTGAAGAGTAATACAATGGCTCATGTCAGCTCCAATGTCTTTTTTCACTTCATCGCTGTAGCTTCATATTGATGTCAAGTTTGAGAAAGCGGCTGGTCAAGTTGTGATACAAAATATTTATATATTTACCAACTGCTGTAAATTATGATTCAACATTGTTATTTTATTGACATTCTGAATGAGAAGATATTTACTCTGATTTCCAGTATCTATCTGAATTGGCGGAGACTGCCAGTCTTGCTTGGGAAAGAAGCAGAGCTCATCTGTAGCATTGTTGACAGGACCAGTTACAGACCCCTGATAGAGAGCCAAGTTGAAGGTCTCAATCAAAGGCTAAGATGGTTCTCTGACCACATAGGCTGAAGATTCCTCTGCTTGCCCCAATGTCTGGTCTGGGTACTGACTTCTGCTAAATAGGTCAGGGATTCACTGCAGTCTGCAAGAAGAGTCTTTGGGACTGGCAGCTTAGTAGCGTCTATCTGTGGCCTAGTGACTGCAGGTAGCTACCCAGTGCTAGATTGCACTTGAGTAGGTAGCACAGCTCTCGGTGCCACTCTGAAAACTGAAAGCATTCTTGTCTTACTTGAAAAAGACAATCTTTTTAAAGGAAGCAAATTTTCATCACTTACAATGCTCAGCGATATAGGCTTCAGCTGTTCATTGTTTAATGGCTGCAAAATATTAATGGAAAGGACAGATGCCATTGCATTTCTCTGCAGGATCATGGCTGTGGGATTTGGCGGCTAGACACATGTTAATTACAGTAATTAATTATGTAGAGGCTGCTGTGATGGCACACTCAAGGAGACCATGGCGGTGCTTATTTGAAAAGGGTAACAAACTATTGTTGTACATGCAGATACTTTTGTGCAATACCGCCTGTTAATGTTTCATTAAAAAAAGACAGATGATTAGCAAAAGGAGATGAGCAGCATAATTTTTAGAGGTGTTTAGTACATTGCTTATGGAAAAATCTCAAAGGTCCATTACTGATTGTTATGGATAAGCCCCTATATAATTCTATCTTACATGATTCAACATCAATTATGACAAAGAAAGGACACTATTGCCTTCCATGTTCTTACATTTCTCCCACATCCAATCTAATCTTTACCGAGGCTGGCTTATTCAGTAGCTGAAATAATGAAAAGTGGATTTCAGAGCTGACTTGATGAAGGATCAGAGATGACTTGATGAAGGATGAATTCAAAGCAGTGGCACAAAACGAAATACAGTTTTCAACATACAAGATTACTAAAAGACATGGGCATGAAATCTTTCGGCTTCCTCCTCATTGTCACTACTTCAGTGCCACTGATCGGGTATGGGCACAATTTAAAAAAATCAGTTTCCGCAAACAATAAAATTTTCACCAATTTGGTTGATGAAAATCTCTTTGTGGAAACTGTCAATCAAGTGATAAGTAAGATTTGGACAAAAGTTGTGAATATCACTGAAAGTGTTCTTAGAGAGGAAGCCAAAAATAAAAAAATAAATAAAAAAATTAACAGTAAATCAGGCAAGGAGTAGTGCTGAAGAAGACAATTTAGAACCAGTTTCTGGCAGTGATTTGAGTGGTTTTCCCATAAGCTTAACTACAGTGTGCTCAGGATTTTAAGAAGGAAACATACAATCAACTTGACATCACATTTTGGTACCTACTTCAGATTGTAACTGTTAATACGCTGGTAAGTATTCTTTACCTTGTTGTAGAACTAATTAAATATGGTTGTGCAGTCTAAGGTATCTTACCATGGATTGCATAACCACTCTCCAATGGAGGGAGGGAGGGAGGGGGGGGGGGGGGGGGGAGAGAGAGAGAGAGAGAGAGAGAGAGAGAGAGAGAGAGAGAGAGAGAGAGAGAGAGAGAGAGTAATAAATATCATTTTGAAAAAGAGATAGGTTGGCTGGCCAATACTTACCTTTTTCTGTACCGCCAATAGTCTCACACAGAAAGAAAAAAGGACGAAAATAATACAAGCTTTCGAAACAGGGTTCCTTCTTCAGGTAAGAGGAAAGGGGGAAGAAAAAAGGAAGGGGAAGGTAATTCATGACCTAGGTCATGAGGATGGTGGAAGTCAGAGATACTGTATATTAGTACTGAGGCATGCCAAAGAGGATATATATATTTAACCAGAGAGGAAAGATCAATCTTTAAAGAGAAGAAAAGAAAAGATGAGTGAATCAAATGATGCTGATTATATATATCTGGAAAGGCAATACACTCTCCCTCAACAAACTCCCTAATAAACCTCAAGCTCCTCTTATTACACAGAAACCCAGTCTCTCTCATCTACTCAATCTCCCACTTCCAGCTCCACTCTGCCCCCAAACTTGTAAATCCTAATCCACACAATCCAGAACAACGTCATCTCAATTCAGTAGTCAACATCTCTTCTAAACCTCAATCTGAAACGTCCATCCTATCCAAAGGCCTCACCTTTAGTTGTTGTTGGGTATTGAGGGGACTAAACATCTAGGTCATCAGTCCGCCTCACCTTTAGCCCTACTTCCAAATTCAACCAAACAGCCCTTGTTAAGGATTTACTGTCCTATACTCGTAGTCTTTGCTGGAGATATCACTTTGCCACAAAGAAAAATAATCTTACTCCTAATGATCCAGTTTCCCAAGACATCATTCAAACTGAACCCTGCCTGGAACAGTTCCGTCCTCCATCACAGCAAGACCCACCCCCTCTTTCTAAAAATCACACTCTTCAAACCTTCCAGGAATTCTTCACATCCAACCTTGCCTCTCAGTCTTTCCTGAAAAACCTTAATCCAACTCCCAACATTACCGCAGCTGAATCCCAAGCTATCTGTGATCTGAAGACTGACCATTCCACATCATTCTCCCGGCCGACAAGGGATCAATGACCGTGGTACTTGATTGGCGGAAGTATGTTGTTGAGGGACTGCGTCAGCATTCAGACAACACTACCTACAAAGTTTGTCAAGACAATCCCATTCCTGATGTCCAGGCAGAGCTTCCTGAGTCCATCAACCTCATGACCCCATTGACACCCCACACCCTTACCTTCTACCTAAGATTCACAAACCTAATCATCCAGGCTGGCCCATTGTGGCTGGTTACCACCAACCACCCACAGAACAAAGCTCTGCCTACATAGTCCAACACCTTCAACCCATTATGTGCAGTCTCCCATTCTTCATCCAAGACACCACCCACTTTATCGACTGCCTGAAATCCTTACCCATCCTGTTACCTCTGGAAACCATCCTTGTAACTATTGATGCTACTTCCTTATACACAAACATCCTCCATGTCCAGGGCCTCACTGTGATGGAGTACTTCCTTTCACACTGACCAGCAGCAACCCTACCTAAAACCTCTTCCCTTATTACCCTAGCTAGCTTCATCCTAACCCACAACTTTTTCATCTATGATGACCTGACATACCAACAACTAAAGAGAACAGCCATGGAACCAGGATGGACCCCTTGTACGCAAACTTATTCATGGAATGCTTAGAGGAAGCCTCCCTGGATACCCAAACCTATCAACCCAAAGTTTGGTACAGATTCATTGATGACATCTTCATGATCTGGACTCACAGTGAAGAAGAACTCCAGAATTTCCTCTTCAACCTCAAATTCTTTGGTCCTGGTCCTACTCCAAATCCCATGCCACTTTCCTTGATGTCGACCACCATCTGTCCAACGGCCAACTTCACACATCCATCCACATCAAACCTACCTGCATTTTGACAACTGCCATCCATTTCACATCAAACGTTCCCTTCCCTTCAGCTTAGGTCTTCGTGGCAAATGAGTCTGCTCCAGTCTCGAAGCTCTGAACCAGTACACCAATAACCTAATAACATCCTGCAGCTATCCTCCTAATCTGATAGAGAAGCGAATTGCCAGAGCCACTTCCTCATCCGCCCAAATTCAGAACCTTCAACAGAAGAATCCCAAAAGTGCCCCTCTTGTCACCGGATACTTTCCAGGACTGGAGCGGACTCTGAATGTGGCTCTCCAGCAAGGATACGACTTCCTTAAATCCTGCCCCGAAATGAGATCCGTCATTCATGACATCCTTCCCACTCCACCGAGAGTGTCTTTTCGCCGCTCACCTGACCTTCGTAACCTCCTAGTCCATCCCTATGAAATCCCCAAACCACCTTCCCTACCCTCTGGCTCCTACCCATGCAACCACCCCTGTTGTTAAACCTGACCTATGCACCCTTCCACCACCACTTACTCCAGTCTCGTGACCGGGAAGGTGTACACAATTAAGGTCAGAACCACTTGCGACAGCACCCACTTGATTTACTAACTGACATGCCTGCACTGTGAAGTGTTCTATGTGGCAATGACCAGCAACAAACTGTCCATTCGCATGAACAGTCACAGGCAGACAGTGTTTGTTGGTAATGAGGATCACGCTGTGGCTAAAGATGCCTTGTTGCACGGCCAGCACATCTTGGCACAGTGTTACACTGTCCAGGTTATCTGGATGCTTCCCACCGACAGCAACCTTTCAGAACTCTGGAGATGGGGACTTGCCCTTGGTCTCAACCTCCACTAAATTCAAATTCCCATGCACCATTCTTTAACATCTTTGCCACGGTTCTCTGGACAGAGCCTCTGCCTCAACTGTTATCTGTGTCCAACTTCTTTGCTTTCTACAAATGTCTGCCTTAGTGTGTTTGCATGTGTGTGTGTGTGTGTGTGTGTGTGTGTGTGTGTGTGTGTGTGTGTGTGTGTGTGTGCATGTTTACCTTTCCTTTTCCCTCCTAAGGCATGTCCTTCCACTCCCAGGATTGGAATGAATCCTCTTCCACTCCCTTAAAATGTGCATCCTTCCCTATTTCCCCTCCTTCCTTCTTCTTTTCCTGATGAAGCGGCCAACAATTGCGAAAGCTTGAATGTTTGTGTGTGTTTTTATTTGTGTTTCTGTGTCTGTCTACGAGCCTGTACTTTGGGTAAGTTATTAAGTTATTGTGTATATATAGTCCAGGTTGGAATTAATAATACAGTGAGGACAGTTAACAACTCACCACAAAGACGCGGCGATGAGCTGTGACAGGCGCATACAAAAGACACACTTACAACACATTCAGCTATTGGCCATGGCCTTCTTCAGAAAATAGAACACTCGCGCAATCACACAGGCACCAACACAGTCATACGACCATCACCTTCGACTGCCGCACTTCGAATCACGCTCTGCAGCGAATGGGGGATGGGAGGGGAGGGGAGAGGGGATAGGAAGTTTACGTCATGGTGGTGGGGATGGGAATAACGAGATGCAGCTTAGGAATGGAGTGGGGAGGCGGGTGAGGGGAGAAAATAAAATAAATATATATAGAAAACGCACACTGCAAGTAAACAAGACCGCATACACATACACTCATGCACATACACACATGCACGCACACATGCACATGCGCGCGCGCGCCCACACACACACACACACACACACACACACACACACACACACACACACATGCACGCACGCACACACACACAATCACACACCACTCAAAATAGGCGAGGTTAGGGATAGAGAGGTAGGAACTGTAAGGTATGGAGAAAAAATATAGGGAAGTTATCGTAGGTTGAGGCCTGGTTGATTTCGGGATCGGAGAATGTATTGTAGGGATAACTCCCATCGGTGCAGTTCAGAAAAGCTGGTGGTGGATGGGAGAATCCAGATGGCCTGGGTTGTGAAGCAGCCATTGAAATCAAACATGTGCTTCGCTGCATGCTGCGCCACTGGGTGGTCAACCTTGTTTTTGGCTACAGTTTGGCGGTGGCCATTCATCCTAATTGATAGCTGGTTGGTGGTCATGCCAATATAGAAAGTTGTACAGTGTTTGCAGCACAGTTGGTAAATTACATGGCTGCTTTTACAGGTGACCTGGCCTCTGATATGGTAGGATAAGCCTGTGACAGGACTGGAATAGAAAATGCTGGGTGGGTGGATTGGACAGGTCTTCCACAAGGATATGATCCCTGTGGCAGTGAGCTGGGTTTCGGGGTGGAATAAGGATGAACTAGGATGTTGTGAAGGTTGGGAGGGCAACGGAACACCACTTTAGGGAGGGGTGGGAAGGTTCTTGGGCAGGATGCCACTCAGTTCTGGGAATGAGGATAGAAAATCAAAACCTTGGCGAAGGATGGAATTTAGTTGTTCGAGACCAGGGTAGTACTGGGTGACAAGGGGAGCGCTCTTTTGTGGATGGTTACTGGTGTTAGGAGGAGAATTTGGGGGGTGTGAGGATATGGCATGGGATATTTGTTTGCGGACTAGGTCTGTGGGGTAGTTTATGTTTGTGAAGGCCTTTGTGAGACCTTCAGCATATTCAGAAAGGGAATTCTTGTCACTGCAGATATGCCGTCCACAGGTGGCCAGGCTGTAAGGGAGGGATTTTTTGATGTGGAAGGGATGGCAACTGTCAAAATATAGGTACTGTTGGTGGTTGGTAGGTTTAATATGGACGGAAGTGTGGATGGAGCCATCAGTGAGGTGGAGTGTGACATCCAGGAATGTGGCATGGTAGGTTGAGGAAGACGAGGTGAAGTGGATGGGAGAGAAGGAATTGGGGTTCTGAAGAAAGGAGGATAGGGTGTCCTGGCCCTGAGTCCAGATCATGAAAATATTATCAATGAACCTGAACCAGGTCAGAGGTTTGAGGTTTTGGGATGCTAGAAAGGATTCCTCCAGACGGCCCATGAACAGGTTGGCATAGGAGGGTGCCATGTAGGTGCTCATGGCTGTGCCTTGGATTTGATGGTAAATTTTTCCCTCAAAGGAAAAGTAGTTGTTAAGTAGGATGTAATTGGTGAGGGTTATGAGGAATGAGGTATCAGGCTTGAGTTCAGAGGGACGTTGGGAGAGTAGTGTTCCAGAGTGGCAAGGCCCTGGGCATGTGGGATGTTGGTGTATAGGGAGGTGGCATCCACTGTGACAAGTAATGATACAGGAGGCAAAGGGGTGGGAACGGTGGAGAGTCGGTGAAGGAAGTGGTTGGTATCCTTGATGTGGGAAGATAGATTTTGGACAATTGGTTGGAGGTGTTGGTCAACCAGGGCAGAAATTCGTTCGGTAGGAACACAGTAACCAGCCACAATAGGGCATCCAGGATTATTAGGTTTGTGGACTTTGGGGAGCATGTAGAAGATGGGTGTGTGGGGTGCTGCTGGGGTGAGGAGGGAGATGGATTCACCCGTGTCCCAACTCCATTCCTAAGCTGTATCTCATTATTCCCACCTAACCCATCCCCACCACCATGACATAACCTTCCTATCCCCTCTCCCCTCCCCACCCGACCCGATTCGCTGCAGAGCGTGATTCGAAGTGCGGTAGTCGGAGGTAATGGTTGTATGACTGTGTTGTGTGCCTGTGTGAGTGTTCTATTTTCTGAAGAAGGCCATGGCCGATAGCTGAATGTGTTGTATGTGTGTCTTTTGTATGTGCCTGTCGCAGCTCGTTGCCACATCTTTGCGGTGAGTTGTAAACTGTCCTCACTATATTATTAAAGATCAAATTGATGATACGAAAATTATAGAAGGAAACTTTCCTGGTGGGATAGATTTATATTAAAAATAGAAATCGGATGACTTATCCAAAGCACAGCCCCGTCAACAGACACAAATAAAATCACACACAAATACACATACAAGCTTTCACCACCAGTGGTAGCTTCTTCAGAAAAAGAGGAAGGAAGGAGGGGAGAAAGGGAAGAATACAGGTTTTAAGGAAGTGCACATGCTTTATATATATATATATATATATATATATATATATATATATATATATATATATATATATATATATATATATATGGATGGGATAATGGATAGGTGAGATGAGGTTGGAGGATGGGGAAGGGTTAGCTTAGATTTAGGCCAGGAGGGTGGCAGGAGGAGAGGATATGTTGGAGGGCAAGTTCCCATCTCTGTAGCTCTGAGGGATTGGTGTTACTTGGCAGTATCCAAATGGCACCTGTGGTGTAACACGTGCCAAGGTCCCTGGAGTCATGCTGGAGGGCATGCTCTGCCGCAGGATATTGTGTGTCCCCCAGGCGAACAGTTCATCTGTGACCATTCATCCATTCAGCCAATTTGTTAGTAGTCATACCAACATAAAAGGCTGCACAGTGGACACATGTCAGTTGATATATGACGTGTGTTGTCTCGCATGTGGCCATGCCTTGAATAGGGTAGGTTTTTCCTGTGGTGGGGTTGGAATATGTGGTAGTGGGAGGATGCATTGGACAGGTTTTGCAGCGGGATAGGTTGCAGGAATAGGAACCATTAGGTATGGAGGGTGGTTTTGGGATGTTGTAAGGTTGGACGAGGATGTTGCGGAGGTTTGGAGGACGGCGGAAGGCTACTATGGGTGGTGTGGGAAGAACAGTTTGGAGTGATGATCTCATCTCAGGGCATGACTTGAGAAAGTCATGGCCCTGTCGGAGAATTTGTTGAGGCATTCTAGGCTAGGATGGTACTGGGTGACTAAGGAGAGGCTTCTAGGTGGTCTGGGGTTACGAACATAGTAGTTGTAAGGAGAGAAATGGACAGCTTGAGAGATCTGCTTGTGGACGGGGTCTGTAGAGTAGTTGCGGGAGAGGAAAGCATTGGATAGATTGTTGTTGTAGGTGGTGAGGGATTCGTTACTGGATCAGATACGTTTCCCACAGATGCACAGGCTCTAGGGAAGCGATAGTTTAATATGGAAGGGATGTCAGCTGTCAAAGTAGAGATACTGTTGCTTGTTTGTAGGTATAATATGAACTGAGGTGTGGATGTGGGAGATGAAGATCAACATCAAAGAGGGTGGCCTTGGGTTTTAGAGAACGACCAGGTGAATTTTAGGTTGGTGAAGGAATTAAAGTCGTGAAGGAAGTTCAGAAGAGCTTCTTCACCGTGAGTCCAGACCACAAAGATATCATCTATGACTCTATACAAAATCCGGGGGGGGGGGGGGGGGTGCAACTGCTTAACCTTTCCTTTTTTTCCCCTTAAGGGAAGTCCTTCCACTCCTGGGATTGGAATGACTTCATTTCCACTTCCCTAAAACCTGTATCTTTCCCTTTCTCCCCTCCTTCCTTCCTCCTTTCCTTGTCACTACTTCCCAAGATTCACAAACCCAATCATCCTGGCCACCCCATTGTGGCCGGTTACCAAGCCCCTACAGAATGAATCTCTGCATACATACACCAACACCTTCATCCAATCATGTGCAGTCTCCCATCTTTCATCAAAAATACCAACCACTTCCTCGATGGCCTAAAATCCTTACCCAGCTTATTACCTCCAGAAACCATCCTTGTAACCATTAATACCACTTTCTTATACACAAATATCCCACATGCCCAGGGCCTTGGTGCGATGGAGTATTTCCTTTCACACCGACCACCCACTTCCCTACCTAAAACCTCTTTCCTTAATACTAACCCACAACTTCTTTACTTTTGAGGGCCAGACTTACTAACGACTAAAGGGAACAGCCTTGGGAACCAGAATGGCCCCCTCATACGCAAACTTATTCATGGGACACTTAGAGGAAGCCTTCCTGGATACCCAAGCCTGTCAACCCAAAGTTTGCTATAGATTCATTGATAACATCTTCATGATCTGGACTCACAGTGAAGAAGAACTCCAGAATTTTCTCTTCAACCTCAACTCCTTTGGTCCCATCAAATTCACCTGGTCCTATACCAAATCCCATAGCAGTTTCCTCGATGTTGACCTCCATCTGTCCAACGGCCAACTTCACACATCTGTACACACAAAACCTACCAATAAACAACAGTACCTGCATTATGACAGCTGCTATCCATTCCACATCAAACGTTCCCTTACCTACAGCTTAGGTCTTCATGGCAAACAAGTCTACTCCAGTCCTGAATCTCTGAACCAGTACACCAATAACCTAATAACAGCTTTCACATCCCGCAGCTATCCTCCTGATCTGGTACAGAAGCAAATTGCCAGAGACACTTCCTCATCCCCCCAAATTCAGAGCCTTCAACAGAAGAACCCCAGAAGTGCCCCACTCATCACCGGATACTTTCCTGGACTGGAGCAGACTCTGAATGTGGCTCTCGAGCAAGTATACGACTTCCATAAATCCTGCCCCGAAATGAGATCCATCCTTCATGACATCCATCCTACTCCACCGAGAGTGTCTTTCCACCGCCCACCTAACCTCCGTAACCTCCTAGTCCAACCCTACGAAATCCCCAGACCACCTTCTCTCCCTTATGGCTCCTACCCTTGTAACTGCCCCCATTGTAAAACCTGCTCTATGCACCCTTCCACCACCACTTACACCAGTCCCGTAACCCAGAAGGTGTATACAATCAAGGGCAGAGCCACTTGCGATAGTACCCACATGATTTACCAACTGACATGTCTGCACTGTGAAGCGTGAAGGGAAAGAGAGGGAAAAGGAAATGATGAGGGTTTTAAGGAAGGGGGTAAGGAGCCATTCCAATCCTGGGAGAGGAAAAACTTACCTTGGGGGAAGAAAAGGAAGGTAAACAAATATACACACACAGAAAACGGATGACTTACCCAAAGGACCGGCTCGTCAATAGACCCAAATAAAATCACACATAAACACACATACAAGCTTTCGCAACCATTGGTCGCTTCTTCAGGATAAGAGGAAAAAAGGGTGTTTACGTTCTGATATGTGAGTGTATGTGTATTTGTTTACCTTCCTTTTTTTCCCCTAAGGTAAGTCCTTCAACTCCTGTGATTGTAATGACTCCATTTCCACTTCCTTAAAACCCATATCCTTCCCTTTCTCCTCCCCTTTTTCCTCTTATCCTGAAGAAGCGACCAACGGTTGCGAAAGCTTGTATGTGTGTTTGTGGGTGATTTTATTTGTGTCTATCGACGAGCCGGTCCTTTGGGTAAGTCATCCGTTTTCTATTTCTTATAATTGTTTATCCCACCAGGAAAGTTTCCTTCTATAATTTTTGTTTCATCAAGGTTGTCCCCTAAGGTAAGTCCTTACACTCCTGGGATTGGAATGGCTCCTTTTCCACTTCCTTAAAACCCGTATCCTTCCCTTTCTCCTCTCCTTCCTTCCTCTTTTTCCCAAAGAAGCCACCACTGGTGGCGAAAGCTCGAATGTTTGTGTGTTTTTGTGTGTATTTGCTGTTTCTGTCGACGAGCCTGTACTTTAGGTAAGTCAAAAATCTTTATTTTATACCTATTTTCCCACCTGGAAAGTCTCCTTCCATAATATTATATATATATATATATATATATATATATATATATATATATATATATATATATATATATATATATATATATATATATATATATATATATGGGTTTCTATAGTATGTCTGCCTAGGTGTGTTTGCGTCTGTTTGAATGTATGGGTGTGTGTGTGTGTGTGTGTATTCGTACACCTTCCTTTTCTTCCCCCAAGGTAAAGTCTTTCCTCTCCCAGGATTGGAATGGCTCCTTACCCCCTTCCTTAAAACCCTCATCATTTCCTTTTCCCTCTCCTTCCCTTCTGCCTGAAGAAGCAACCAGGTTGCGTAAGCTTGCGTTTGTGTGTGTGTGAATGTGTATTTATTTGTGATGCTGTCGCACCTGTGCTCCTTCGCCTGGTGAGTAATCTTCATATATATAAACCTCCAATCCACACAGTCCAGAACCACAACATTCCAATTCAGTAGTCAACCACTCCTCGAAACCTCTCTCCCAATCTGAACCTCTGTCCTATCCAAAGGCCTCACCTTTAGTCCTACTCTCAACCAAATACCTCTTGTCAAAGATCTACTTTCCTATACTCGTAGTCTTTGCTGAAGATACCACTTTGCCACGAAGAAAAATAATCCTACTTCTAATGATCCAGCTCCCCAAGACACCATTCAAATTGAACCCTGCCTGGAGCAGTTCCGTCCTCCATCACAGCGAAACCCACCTGGTCTTCCTCAAAATCACCCTCTTCAAACCTTCCAGGAATTCCTTACTTCCCAGCTTGCCTCTCAGACTTTCCTGAGAAACCTTAATCCTACTCCCAACATTACAACAGCTGAAACCTGAGCTATCCGTGATCTGAAGGCTGACCATTCCATCGTCATTCTCCCAGCCGACAAGGGATCCACGATTGGCGGGTGTATGTGGCTGAGGGACTGCGTCAGCTTTCAGATAGTACCACATATAAAGTCTGTCATGGCAATCCCATCCCTGATGTCCAGGCAGAGCTTCAAGGAATCCTCAAAACCTTAGGCCCCCTACAAAACCTTTCACCTAACTCCATTAACCTCATTACCCCACAGACACTCCGCACCCCCACCTTCTACCTACTTCCCAAGATTGACAAACCCAATCATCCCGGACGCCCCATTGTGGCCGGTTACCAAGCCCCTACAGAACGAATCTCTGCCTACATAAACCAACACCTTCAATCCATCATGTGCAGTCTCCCATCCTTCATCAAAGACACCAACCACTTCCTCGATCGCCTGAAATCCTTACCCAGCCTGTTACCTCCAGAAACCATCCTTGTAACCATTGATGCCACTTCCTTATACTCAAACATCCCACATGCCCAGAGCCTTGCTGCGATGGAGTATTTCCTTTCATGCTGACCTCCCACTTCCCTAACTAAAACCCCTATCTAACCCACAACGTCTTCACTTTTGAGGTCCAGACATACCAACAACTAAAGGGAACAGCCATGGGAACCAGGATGGCCCCCTCATACGCAAACTTATTCATGGGATGCTTAGAGGAAGCCTCCCTGGATACCCAAACCTATCAACCCAAAGTTTGGTACAGATTCATTGATGACATCTTCATGATCTGGACTCACAGTGAAGAAGAACTCCAGAATTTCCTCTTCAACCTCACATTCTTTGGTCCCATCAAATTCACCTGGTCCTACTCCAAATCCCATGCCACTTTCCTTGATGTCGACCACCATCTGTCCAACAGCCAACTTCACACATCCATCCAAATCAAACCTACCAATGAACAACAGTACCTGCATTTTGACAGCTGCCATCCATTTCACATCAAACGTTCCCTTCCCTTCAGCTTAGGTCTTTGTGGCAAACGAGTCTGCTCCAGTCTTGAAGCTCTGAACCAGTACACCAATAACCTAATAACATCCTGCAGCTCTCCTCCTAATCTGATAGAGAAGCGAATTGCCAGAGCCACTTCCTCATCCCCTCAAATTCAGAACCTTCAACAGAAGAATCCCAGAAGTGCCCCTCTTGTCACCGGATAGTTTCCGGGACTGGAGCGGACTCTGAAATGAGATCCATCCTTAATGACATCCTTCCCACTCCACCAAGAGTGTCTTTCCGCCACCCACCTAACCTTCGTAACCTCCTAGTCCATCCCTATGAAATCCCCAAACCACCTTCCCTACCCTCTGGCTCCTACCCATGCAACCACCCCCATTGTAAAACCTGCCCTATGCACCCTTCCACCACCACTTACTCCAGTCCCGTAACCTGGAAGGTGTACACGATCAAAGGCAGAGCCACTTGCGATAGTAACCCACGTGATCTACCAACTGACATGCCTGCACTGTAAAGCGTTCTATGTGTGAATGACCAGCAACAAACTGTCCATTCACACGAATGAACACAGGCAGAAAGTGTTAGTTGGTAATGAGGATCACCCTGTGGCTAAAGACGCCTTGGTGCACGGCCAGCACATCTTGGCACAGTGCTACACCGTCCGGGTTATCTGGATACTTCCCACCAACACCAATCCTTCAGAACTCCGGAGATGGGAACTAGCCCTTCAGCATATTCTTTCTTCCAGTTGCCCACCTAGTCTTAACCTCCGCTAAATTTGAAATCCCGCCCGCCATCTTTAACATCTTTGCCTCGGTTCTCTGGACAGAGCCTCTGCCTCTAGTGGCATCTCTGTCTAACTTCTTTGGTTTCTATAGTATGTCTGCCTAGGTGTGTTTGCGTCTGTGTAAATGTATGGGTGTGTGTGTGTATTTGTCCACCTTCCTTTCCTTCCCCCAAGGTAAGTCTTTCCTCTCCCGGGATTGGAATGGCTCCTTACCCCCTTCCTTAAAACCCTCATCATTTCTTTTCCCTCTGGGTTGCGAAAGCTTGCGTTTTTGTGTGTGTGTGTGTGTTTTCTATTTATTTGTGCTGCTGTCACACCTGTGCTCCTTCGCCTCGTGAGTAATCTTCATCTATTTTATATAAATAGAAGAAGAAGTGGATGAAGATGAAATAGGAGATACTATACTGAGATAAGTGACATTCCCTCAGAACTGCTGAAGTCTCTGGGAGAGCCAGCTATGATAAAACTATTTCACCTGGTGTCCAAGATGCGCAAGACGTGTGTAAAACCCTCAGACTTCCAATTCCAAAGGAAACGGGCCCAGACAAGTGTGAAAATTACAGAAGCACTAGTTTCGTAGGTTATGCCGGCCGCGGTGGCCAAGGTGACTGAGGCGCTCTAGTCACGGTCAGCACGGCCACTACGGTCGGGGGTTCGAATCCCCCCTCAGGCATGGATATTTGTGCCGTCCTAGTTCGTAAGTAGTTCATAAGTAGTTTGTAAGTTTAGGGACTGATGACCCCGTAGTTAAGTCCCATAAGCTTTACAAACTTTTTTCGTAGGTTATGGTTGCAAAATTCTGACACAAATTATTTACTGAAGATTGAAAAAAATATCAGAGGCTGACCTTGGGAAAGATGAGTTTGGATTTAGGAGAAATGTAAGAATATTTACCTTACAACTTATCTACATCAACATAAATTATTTGCAAATCATATTTAAGTGCAAGTCAAAGGGTTCATCAAACAGCTTTTGTGTTATTTCTCAACAGTTCTCTAATAGAGCGCAGGAAAAAGGAACACACAAATCGTTCCATTTTCCATCTGTCTCTTATTTTAGTGATCATGTCTCCCTATGCAGGTGGGTACTATCAAAATATCCTGACATTCGGAGGAGAGAAGAGGTGATTGAAATTTTGCAGCAGATTTCGCCGCAATAAATAACACCTCCTTCTTTTAATGATTTCCACCCTACCTTGTGTATCATTTCTGTGACACTCTCTACCCTGTATTGGGATAATACAAAATGACCTGACCTTCTCTGAACTTTCTCTGTCTCCTCTGTCGTCCCATTTGGTAGGGATCCCACAATGCATATATTAAAAGATAGATAAATGAAATGCAAACCTAATTTTTTAGCTTTTGTAGGTTTGGAGAAAGCTTTTCGAAATGTTGATTGCAAACACACTATAAATTCTGAAGTCAGCAGGGGTAAAATGAAAGGAACAGTAGGTTACTTACAACTCGTTGGAAAGGGAGTACAACAGGGTTGTAGTCTTTCCCCAATGTTATTCAGTCTGTACATCAAGCAAGCTGTAAAGGAAAGCAAATAGAAATTTGGAGAAGGGATTAAAGCTCATGGCGAAGAAATAATTTGCCAATGACATTGTAATTCTGTAAGAGACAGCGAAAGACCTAGAAGAGCAACTGAAAGGAATCGACATTGTCTTGAAAGGATGAATATTAACAACAGCAAAAGAAGGGTAATTGAATGTAGTCCAAGAAAATCAGGCAATGCTGCAAGAATTAGATTAGGTAACTAAACAATAAAGGTGGTAAATGGTGTTTATTACTTGGGCAGTAAAATAACATATAATGGACATAGAAAAGATTATATAAAATGCAGAATGGTAATGGGAAGAAAAGTGTTTTTGAAAAAGAGAAATTTGTTAACATTGAATATCAATTATGTATTAAGAAGTCTTTTCTGAAAGCATTTGTGTGGAGTTTTGCCTTGTACAGTAGTGTAACATGGATGAAAAATAGCTCAGTCAGGAAGAGAATAGAAGCTTTTGAAATGTGGTGTTACACACGAAGGCTGAAAATTGGGTGGGTAGATCACATAACTAATGAGGAGACACTGAGCAGAATTTGGGAGAAAAGGGAATTTCTGGTATACCTTGACTAACAGAAGGGATCAACTGGTAGGACCCATTCTTAGACAACAAGGAATTATGAATTTAGCATTGGAAAGAAATGTGTGGAGTAAAAATCACAGAGAGCGCCCAGGAGACAAATACAGTAAGAAGGTTCAAATAGAGGTGGATTTCCATTTTTATGAGGAGATGAAGAGGCTTTCTCAGGATACTGTAGGGTGGAGAGCTATAAGAAACCAGTCTTTGGACTGAAGATTACAACACTACTCATTTATATTTCATTACTGCAGCATTGTTCTGTAGTGGTAGGCTAACTTGAAATTCTTCATTTGGGTATCGGTTCTTTCCGTCAATCATCATTTTCCCTCCCCAGCTTCCTGGATGTGGCTAACAAGTGCTCTCCACCTTTTCTGATCTTGATAAAACTTTTGTTCTTGGAAATTGTCCCAGTTGAAACTGTTCTTCTCTACTTCTGATTGCATTGTCTCTATCCATAATCACTCTAGTGTTCCTCTTAAGTCTTTTCGCTTCAACATCCAGCAGTATTTCTTAGCTGGTCTTGTGCTATCCTTTTTCATTACATGACTGTACTACAGCAGTCTTCATTTCCCCAGGATGTAGGCAATACGAACCTCCATACCAGCTGTTTCTCCATATGTCGCATTTATGATCTCTCTCCTTGTACATCGATATATAATCCTGAAACATCTCATTTTGTTATTTGGATTTTGTTGTAACCCTTTTTAACACTGTACATGTTTCCATGCCATACATAAAGATTTGGTGAAAGTATGTGTGATATAAGGTAAATTTTGCTGCTAGCGGTATTTTCTTGTCCCAAAGTAAGTTTTGAACATACTTGTAAACATTTGTGTGTCCTTTAGGATTTCTTGTTTGAGGGTATTATACTTTGAGAACACTCTTCCAATGTTCTGAAAGTGGGATACCGATTTAATTTTTGTTTCCGCCAAATAAAAATTTTAACTACTTTTCTCTCTATTTGTGGTCATCTTGACAGTCATCGTCTTGTTGATCTTTAGATTAAATTCTGTCAGTTTATTGTTCTACACAGTTGGTCTCTAATGCACTTCTGTTTCTGCCCCCCCCCCTCCTCCATACCCTACATTACATCAGCATTTGCAAATAACAATGCTCTTGACTCATCTGCAGTCAGTTCCAGAGTATGTAATGATTTTTTTCTGGATGAAAACATTCCTAAGCTTTTCACAGAGCTTATATTACAATGTTGCTTATCTGAAATGTATGATTATATCAAGGCATTTTTCCATGGATTGAAATGTGTCATTGTTAAACACCTCTGCATGAAGGGTGACAGTCAATACCTATTGACCTGTTTCATTACTGACACCATTTTCCAAAATATTTGAGAATTTAATGCATGACAGAATAGTATTCCAACTGGCTGACAACATTATCTTGAGTAAATCATAGTTTGCATTTCAGAAGATTTGCTCTACTGATAATGCTATCTACATGTTCAGTCACAAAATTTTTGAAGCATTAAATCAGAAATTTTCAATTCAGACTTTGCTGAGATGGATAGTTTGTGTGCATCAGCGATACAGATAGATGGACTACAAGTGCAACCACAGCAGAGGGGTATCTGTGGAGATCGGACAAATGTGTAGTTCCTGAAGAGTGGTAGCGGCCAGTTTAGTAGTTACAGGAGCAACAGTCTGGATGATTGACTGAGTGGGCCTTGTAACAACAGCTAACATGGCTTTGCCACACTGTTAGTGCGAAAAGCTGAAAGCAAGGGGAAATTACAGTCATTACCATTTTTGAGTACTTGCACATTCTACTACATGATGATGGCATCCTCTTGGGTAAAATATTCAAGAGATAGTAAAGTATCTCCCTCAGATCTCTGAGTGGAGACTACCCAGAAGGATGTCACAGAGCACAATCATTACAAACATTTGGTTTAAGAATAATGAAAAATGGTTGTGCACATGGAAGAGACCATGAGACAACAGAAGGTAACAAATTGATTTTATAATGGTAACACACAGATTTTGAAACCAGGTTTTAAAAAGTAGATTGAAATTTAAGAAACTACAAAAAGGGAGAAAAATAAGGAGATGGAACCAGAAGCAGAAAAATAGGTAACTTTGAGAGATAAAGTAGTGAACACCGCAGAGGATCATACACATAGAAGAAATCATGGATAATATAGGACTTAATAGATGAAACAAGGAAATATAAAAATGCATTAAATGAAGTAGGCAACAGTGAGTATTGGTTGACTAAGCAGGAGTGAGTAGAGAACAAAAGCTAGTCTGTAGAAGAATGTATAACTAGGGGAAAGAAAGATACTGCCTACAGGAGAATAAAGAGATACTTGGAGACAAGAAAAGCAGTTGCATGAATAACAAAAGCTCAGATGGAAAACTAGTATTAAGCAAAGAATTGAAAGGTGAAATATGTGTGTGTGTGTGTGTGTGTGTGTGTGTGTGTGTGTGATCTGTCTAGGTGTGTTTGCATTTGGATATGTGTGTGTGTGTGTTTATAAATATAAAAAAAATAAAGAACGGATGACTTACCCAAAGGACCGGCTTGTCGATAGACACAAATAAAATCACACACATACAAGCTTTCGCAACCATTGGTCGCTTCGTCATGAAAAGAGGAAGAAAGGAGAGGAGAAAGGGAAGGATATGGGTTTTAAGGAGTCGTTCCAATCCCAGGAGTGGAAGGTCTTATCTTAGGGAAAAAAAGGAAGGTAAACAAATACACACACACTCACACATATACAAACGCAAACACACCTAGACAGACATTTGTAAAAAGCAAAGAAGTTGGACAGAGATACCACTTGAGAAAGAGGCTCTGTCCACAGAACCGAGGCAAAGATGCTAAAGATGGTGGGCGGGAATTTGAATTTAGCAGAGGTTGAGACCAGGTGGGCAACGGGAGGAGAGAATAAGCTGAAGGGCAAGTTCCCATCTCCAGAGTTCTGAAAGGTTGGTGTCGGTGGGAAGTATCCAGATAACCCGGACGGTGTAACACTGCGCCAAGATGTGCTGGCCATGCACCAAGGCATGTTTAGCCACAGGGTGATCCTCATTACCAGCAAACACTGTCTGCCTGTGACCATTCATACAAATGGACAGTTTGTTGCTGGTCATTCCCACATAGAACGCTTCACAGTGCAGGCATGTCAGTTGGTAAATCACGTGGGTGCTATCGCAAGTGGCTCTGTCCTTGATCATGTACACCTTCCGGGTTACTAGACTGGAGTAAGTGGCGGTGGGAGGGTGCATAGGGCAGGTTTTACAATGGGGGTGGTTGCATGGGTAGGAGCCAGAGGGTAGGGAAGGTGGTTTGGGGATTTCATAGGGATGGACTAGGAGGTTACGAAGGGGTTAGGTGGGTGGCGGAAAGACACTCTTGGTGGAGTGGGAAGGATGTCATTAAGGATGGATCTCATTTCAGAGTCCGCTCCAGTCCCGGAAACTATCCGGTGACAACCGGAGCACTTCTGGGGTTCTTCGGAGGAAGGTTCTGGATTTGGGGGGATGAGGAGATGGCTTTGGTAATTTTCTTCTGAACCAGATCAGGATAGCTGCGGGATGTGGAAATAATATATATATATATATATATATATATATATATATATATATATATATATATATATATATATGGATGGGTCGAACCCTAATTTTACCGAATCGAATCCGACTACCAAATCTTAAATAAAACATGTGCCGAATACCGAAACCCGAATCGAATCTTCCAAATCTCGAACACAAATAATGTGTCAATTCAAGTACATGTATTTAAACAGAATTACTACTCTATCACAGCCAGTGATGAAGATAAAGCCTTCTGGGGTGAATCCCAAATGACAATATTAACAGTAAAATTTCATTTAGATTTTTATTTTAAATCTTAAAGATTGCTTAATACCCCTTAACCTTAAAAGAAATTTGTATGAAACATATATATATGTTGTTGAGACGGTCTAAAGGATTATAAGAAACTGTCTTCACTCTATTACAAAATGTTTCATCTTGAAATAAAAAAATAACGAAAGGAAAGGATTACAAATTGTTTTTCTTTTTTCAAAGGGGAAGACTCAAAAATAAAACCTGAAAAGATGAGTAGATATTTTTGATGTTAAATAATAGATTCTTAAAAATTAGGATGTGTAAATGTTAAATAATTTTATAGTGACATATCAGGCATTTCGTGACTGACGGACAGAACATTCAGACACATAGAAAACCGCGTTTATTCGACATGTGTGTACTTGTTATTGCCACGAAGACATTTCAGAACTGTGAAAAGATTGTGCATTCCAGAGGGTTAAGCAAGGGTATTTTGCACATTTATTTATTCTTTCAAACATTTAAGATCACATAACTAGTCTGCACAGAATTTTTATTCATACAAGATTTAAAAATCACTACTAGAAGTCACTTGCCGTGTTACGTTTCTAACTATTCCCATTCCGCATAAAAATAATACAAATGTAAACATTAACGTGATACGTATTCTTCCGCGTTTGCCGTTGTATTTCTGGTTTGTTAGGCGGACGGAATATAAATATGGTAACAGCTAACACGGAAAATTACATGGCGTAATGTACATTCGTAACACTTGGGATTATCGATTCAGTAGTATTTGGCCATTATGCGCCGAATCTCGAATCCGAAGCCAGTGTGGTAGATGCGGCGAATAATGGATTCGGCCAAACCACTCGGACACAACCCTAATATATATATATATATATATACGTAAAAAATAGATGAAGTCCACTTACCAGGCGAAGGAGCACAGGCAGTGATAGCAACAAATAAACACACAGACACACACACACACAAACGCTAGCTTTCACAGCCTAGCTGCTTCGTCAGGCAGAAGGGAAGGAGAGGGAAAAGGAAATGATGAGGGTTTTAAGGGAGAGGGTAAGGAGTCATTCCAATCCCGGGACAGGAAAGACTTAGCTTGGGGGGAAAAAAGGAGAGTAAACAAATACACACACATCCACACATTTACTCAGACGCAAGTACACTTAGGCAGACATACTGTAGAAAGCAAAGAAGTTAAGAAGTTGATTTCTTTGCTTTCTACAATATGTCTGCGTAAGTGTACATGCGTCCGAGTAAACGTGTGGGTGTGTGTGTATTTGTTTACCCTCCTTTTTCCCGCCCAAGGTAAGTCTTTCCTGTCCCAGGATTGGAATGACTCCTTACCCACTCCCTTAAAATCCTCATCATTTCCTTTTCCCTCTCCTTCCCTTCTGCCTGACGAAGCAGCTAGGCTGCGAAAGCTAGCGTTTGTGTCTGTGTGTTTATTTGTTGCTATCACTGCCTGTGCTCCTTCGCCTTGTAAGTGGACTTCACCTACTTTTTATGTATATTTTTCCTGTTAGGAAATTGGGAATTCAAATTTAGCTAAATTTGAATTCCCACCCACCATCTTAACATCTTTGCCTTGGTTCTCTGGACAGAGCCTCTGCCTCAAGTGGCATCTCTGTCTAACTTCTAACTTCTTTGCTTTCTACAGTTCTACAGTGTGTCTGCCTAAGTGTACTTGCGTCTGTGTAAATGTGTGGGTGTGTGTGTTTTTGTTTACCCTCTTTTTTTCCCCCCAAGGTAAGTCTTTCCTGTCCCGGGATTGGAATGACTCCTTATCCACTCCCTTGAAACCCTCATAATTTCCTTTTCCCTCTCCTTCCCTTCTGCCTGACGAAGCAGCTAGGCTGCGAAAGCTTGTATGTGTGTCTGTGTGTGATTTTATTTATTTTATTTGTTTCTATCGACGAGCCGGTCCTTTTGGTAAGTCATCTGTTTTCTATTTTTATTTTTGTTTATCCCACCGGGAAAGTTTCCCTCTATAATTTTCGTTTCATCAATTTGAATCTAACAATCACGATCGTTTGTTATTACTCTGTTACCTTTCGAAATCTTTTCTGTCCTCTTACTTTCTCCTTCTGTTTATATTCTACATAGTATTTTCACTCTATTTTTACCTCCCCTCTTAGTTTACAATTCAATTTTCTCCAGGCAATTAGACTACATACAACAATCTGTACAACAATCAGTAATATTAACTTGTGAGCCTATCCAAACAAAACGACCAACGTCATTATTATTATTTTTTATTCATGTTCTCGCAGATACCGCCTTCAAAACTGCATCTCGATAATATCTACATTTCTCATTTTACTGCATTAACATCATCTCAGAACTTCATTTACTATAACCTTTAATTGGCACTTCATAACAATTTTCGGCTTTTCATAACAATTTTTGGCATTTCATAGCAACTTCACGATTATTTCCATTCCGTTTTTCGATATTTCCGTCTGTTCTTCCGACATTTCCGATCTTTTTTTCTACACGTTTTCACTTCTATTCATTCGGTAGATTATTTTCACCCTTCAACCTTATTCTACCAACAGTTCCCCCCCCCCCCTTCCATACTATACATGTCACCCTACATTGACCCCATCAAATTTTATCTACATTCCCTCCGCCAGCATGCCTTTGCCCTAGCCAGATTGAGGTCACACATTTTATTCATTCAGGCTTGCTTAAAATTTGGCATCGCCCCCAAGGGCCTCACACTGAAAGTTCCCATCTCTGGCAGTAACCCATCCTTTCATCCTGCCTTATACCAATTCCAAACAGAAGAATCCACAGCCCTCACCCGCCTGATCCTTAACCTATACCTCAAATCCGCCAATGAACACACCTGTCGACTCCTATCCCTGATCAAAATCCTCAACCTTTCCACTCCCACATCCACACCTAGAGTTCAGAACATCCTTTTACAGGCCAACCGCAAATTGGTACAGCATGCCACCCTCCACCTCAAAAAACTATTCAAACTCCTGGTCACCCACCTCCAGAAAGGCAATACACTCTCCCTCAACAACCTCTCCAATAAACCACAAGCTCCTCTTATTGCAGAGAAACCCAGTCTCTCCCATCTGCTCAATCTCCCACTTCCAGCTCCACTCCCCCCCCCCCCCCAAACCTCACAATCCTAATCCACACAATCCTGAACCACAACATCCCAATTCAGTAGTCAACCTCTCCTCTAAACCTCTCTCCCAATCTGAAACCTCCGTCCTATCCAAAGGCCTCACCTTTAGTCCCACTCCCAAATTCAACCAAACAGCCCTTGTGAAAGACCTACCTTCCTATACTCGTAGCCTTGGCTGGAGATATCACTTTGCCACGAAGAAAAATAATCCTACTCCTGATGATCCAGTTCCCCAAGACATCATTCAAATTGAACCCTGCCTGGAACAGTTCCGTCTTCCATCACAGCGAGACCCACCCGCTCTCCCTCAAAATCACCCCCTTCAAACCTTCCAGGAATTCCTTACTTCCAACCTTGCCTCTCAGTCCTTCCTGAAAAACCTTAATTCTACTCCCAACATTACCGCAGCTGAATCCCGAGCTATCCGTGATCTGAAGGCTGACCATTCCATCATCATTCTCCCTGCCGACAAGGGATCCACAACCGTGGTACTTGATTGGCGGGAGTATGTGGCTGAGGGACTGCATCAGCTTTCAGACAATACTACCTACAAAGTCTGTCAAGACGACCCCATTCCTGATGTCCAGGCAGAGATTCAGGGAATTCTCAGATCCTTAGGCCCCCTACAAAGCCTTTCACCCGAGTCCATCAAACTCATGACCCCACCGACACCCCGCACCCCTACCTTCTACCTACTTCCTAAGATTCACAAACCTAATCATCCAGGCTGGCCCATTGTGGCTGGTTACCACCAACCACCCACAGAACAAAGCTCTGCCTACATAGTCCAACACCTTCAACCCATTATGTGCAGTCTCCCATTCTTCATCCAAGACACCATCCACTTTATCAACCGCCTGAAATCCTTACCCATCCTGTTACCTCCTGAAATCATCCTTGTAACCATTGATGCCACTTCCTTATACACAAATATCCCACACACCCAGGGCCTCACTGCGATGGAGTATTTCCTTTCACGCCGACCACCCACTTCCCTACCTAAAACCTCTTTCCTTAATACCCTAGCCAGCTTCATCCTAACCCACAATTTCTTCACCTTTGAGGGCCAGACATACAAACAACCAAAGGGAACAGCCATGGGAACCAGGATGGCCCCTCATACGCAAACTTATTTATGGGACGCTTAGAGGAAGCCTTCCTGGATACCGAAGCCTGTCAACCCAAAGTTTGGTACAGATTCATTGATGACATCTTCATGATCTGGACTAACAGTGAAGAAGAACTCCAAAATTTCCTCTCCAACCTCAACTCCTTTGGTCCCATCAAATTCACCTGGTCCTATTCCAAATCCCATGCCACGTTCCTCGATGTTGACCTCCATCTGTCCAACGGACAACTTCACACATCCATCCACATCAAACCTACCAACAAACAACAGTACCTCCATTATGACAGCTGCCATCCATTCCATATCAAACGTTCCCTTCCCTACAGCTTAGGTCTTCGTGGCAAAAGAGTCTGCTCCAGTCCCGAATCCCTGAACCAGTACACCAATAACCTAATAACAGCTTTCACATCCCGCAGCTATCCTCCTGATCTGGTTCAGAAGCAAATTACCAGAGCCACCTCCTCATTCCTCCAAATCCAGAACCTTCCACCGAAGAATCCCAGAAGTGCCCCTTTTGTCACCGGATACTTTCCGGGACTGGAGCGGACTCTGAATGTGGCTCTCCAGCAGGGATACGACTTCCTTAAATCCTGCTCCAAAATGAGATCCATCCTTAATGACATCCTTCCCACTCCACCAAGAGAGTCTTTCTGCCGCCCACCTAACCTTTGTAACCTCCTAGTCCATCCCTATGAAACCCCCAAACCACCTTCCCTACCCTCTGGCTCCTACCCATGCAACCGCCCCTGTTGTAAAACCTGCCCTATGCACCCTTCCACCACCACTTACTCCAGTCCAGTAACCCGGAAGGTGTACACGATCAAGGGCAGAGCCACTTGCGATAGCACCCACGTGATTTACCAACTAACATGCCTGCATTGTGAAGCGTTCTATGTGGGAATGACCAGCAACAAACTGTCCATTCGCATGAACGGTCACAGGCAGACAGTGTTTGTTGGTAATGAGGATCACCCTGTGGCTAAACATGCCTTGGTGCACGGCCAGCCCATCTTGGCGCAGTGTTACACCGTCCGGGTTATCTGGATACTTCCCACCGACACCAACCTTTCAGAACTCCGGAGATGGGAACTTGCCCTTCAGCTTATTCTCTCCTCCCGTTGCCCACCTGGTCTCAATCTCCGCTAACTCAAATTCCCGCCCACCATCTTTAGCATCTTTGCCTTGGTTCTGTGGACATAGGCTCTGCCTCAATTGGTATCTCTGTCCAACTTGTTTGCTTTTTACAAATGTCTGTCTAGGTGTGTTTGCATTTGGATGTGTGTGAGTGTGTGTGTATTTGTTTACCTTCCTTTTTTCCCCTAAGGTAAGTCCTTCCACTCCTGGGATTGGAATGACTCCTTTTCCACTTCCTCAAAACCCATATCCTTCCCTTTTTCCCTCTTTTTCCTAAAGAAGCTGCCAGTGGTGGCGAAAGCTTGTATGTGTGTTTGTGTGTGATTTTATTTGTTTCTATCGACGAGCCGGTGCTTTTGGTAAGTCATATAAAGTAGATGAAGTTTGCTTACCAGGCAAAGGAGCACAGGTAGTGACAGTAACATAAATAAATAAAACACAAACACACACACAAATGCGAGCTTTCACAACCATTTGTTGCTTCTTCAGGCAGAGTAGGGAAGGAGAGGGAAAAGGAAAGGATTTGGGTTTAAACCCAAATCCTTTTTCCCTCTCCTTCCCTACTCTGGAAAGGGATTTAAACCCAAATCCTTTCCTTTTTCCCTCTCCTTCACTACTCTGGAAAGGGATTTAAACCCAAATCCTTTCCTTTTCCCTCTCCTTCCCTATTCTGCCTGAAGAAACAACAAATGGTTGCGAAAGCTTGTGTTTATGTGTGTTTTATTTATTTATGCATTTATGCTACTGTCACTACCTGTGCTCCTTCGCCTGGTAAGTAAACTTCATCTACTTTTTATACATAATTTTAATATTAGGAATTTTTCCTCTATAATGAGAGAGAGAGAGAGAGAGAGAGAGAGAGAGGTTGTACAAGGGAAACAAACTTGAAGGCAGTATTGTAAAAATGGAAGAGAAAGTAGGTGGAGGTGAGACGGAAGATAAGATACTGTGAGAAGAATTTGAGAGAGTACTGAAAGATAGTCAAAACAAAGTCCCTGGTGTGGATGATATTCCCTCTGAACTGCTGAAATCATTGGGGGAGTGAGTCATGAAGAAACTGTTCCACCTTGTGAGCAAGATGTATATGATGGCCAGGAAAACCCTCTCGACTTTCAGAAGAATATAATATTAGCAACTGCATTGGAAACAAGTTGGAAAAAGTATGAAAATTATGAGTTTAATAAGTAATAGTTGCAAAATACTAACATGAATTATCTACAGACGAGGGGAAGAATTGGTAGAATCTGATCTTGGGGAAGACCACTTTGGACTTGGGAGAAATGTAGGAACACTTGGGACAGTACTCACATTACGACTTATCTTACAAGATTGGTTAAAGAAAGGCAAACCTACATTTTTAGCTTTTCTAGATTTGGAGAAAGCTTTTGATAATTTGTAATACGTAAATAACCATTGGTCATCAATTCTTTTTTTTTTCCTCCGTTTTTAATAACAAGTTGATTTCAGCTAACTACTTGCCCTTGTCATTATTAGAGCACATCTCGGCAGAAGCAGTAACAGATGCAGATACATTTGATGTGGTCACTTCAAATTGATCTGTGTTTCTTATAATCGCTCATGCTTAGATATTCTCTAACACTGATGATGGCTAGGAATTGTCAGAAATCAATTTGTAATTAAAAGAAAATTATTTTGTGATCAATCACTATATTCCTCTTACAAATTATCAATGCTGTACATTGATACAAACATGGATTCAAACATCAATAACAGCTTTTGACAACATTAAGTGGAATACACTCTTTTGGAAGTGCCAGGTATGGAAGCATTGACTCTGGTGGAGGCGTCCGATGCGGCACTTGCAAGTCAGGTGTGGAACCCACTGGTGGTGGTGGTGGTGGTGGTGGTTGTGGTGGTGGAGGCGGCGCCTGTGGTGGGGACCCCGCAGGAGCCTGGGGGCATATCTGGTCCCAGTGGCGGCGCACCACGCCTCCTGGCGTGCGTAGAGAACATGTGTGTCGTCCTCTGCAGCCCATGACGACGCCTGGCAGCCAGCGGGGGCTGCATCCAAATCCTCGTGCCCAGACAGCTGAGCCAGGAGAGTAAGGGCGTGGCAACAGCGCGGCGACCGACCACGTCCGTGTCAGGAGCAGGTGGAGCATCGTCCGCGGCTGGCGGCCGTGGAGTAGCTCAGTGGGCCTATGCTCCCCCATTGGCGTGAAGCGGTAAGAGAATAAGAATCTAAGCACAGCATCATCCACTGAAGAAGAGGCCACATACTTGTGCATCTGGACCTTGAACGTGCACACTAACTGCTCCACCTCACCGTTAGACTGGGGATGGAAAGGTGGAGTAGGAACATGACAGACCCCCAACTGGGCACAGAAATCCCGAAAAGTGGAGAAGGTAAACTGAGGCCCATTGATCGAAACCGATGTGTGAAGGAGGCCTTCAATGACAAAAACCTTAGAAAGAGATTGAATAATCACGGTCGTGGACATGGTAGGACAGCACATGACATAAGGGAAGTTAGAGTAGATGTCCACGACAAAAAACCAATAGGAATTAAGAAAAGGGCCAGCAGTATCCACATGTATGCGCTCCCAAGGCTGTCTAGGCTGAGGCCAAGGTGAAAGTGACACGCGCAGTGCTTCTTGCTGCGAAGCACATTGCAAGCAGGAGGCCACCAGGCAGACAATGTCACTATCCATACCAGGCCAAAACACATGTCGCTGGGCCAAAATTTTAGTGCGGGAGGCCCCCATTGTCCCTCGTGTAGCAACGCCAGCACACGCGAACATAAGGTCGCCGGCACAACCACCCAAGACCGCAGGTCATCAGTAGTCAGTAAGATGACCCCGTCACATTCAGACAAACGAAGTCTGAAGGAATAATAATTCCGCAAGGGATCGGATGGCCTGTGAGGAGGAATTTCCGGCCAACTGGTACAGATATAATGCAAGACCTGCCATAACACAGGATCAGCAGCCACAGCCGCAGACAGTACTGAAGACGTAATAGGGAAACTATCCACAGCAGCCTTCACTTCCTCATCCAGGTAAAAGCAAAGAAGTTCATTATCAAATTCAGGATCTGGTCCAATAGGAAGACGCGACAGGGTGTCAGCATTAGCATGTTGGGCTGCAGGCCAGAAGTGAATTTCATAGTTGTACCGTGACAGAAAGACAGCCCACCGCTGAAGCCGGTGTGTGGCCTTATCAGGATGAGAGGCGGTAGGATGGAAAAGCGAGACCAACGGTTTGTGATCCGTAATCAGGTGAAACTTGACACCATACAAATACACGTGAAATTTCTTTAAGGCATAGATGATGGCCAAGCCTCTTTTCCAATCTGAGAACATCTTTGCTGGGCCGGGGTCAAAGTTTTATAGGCATACGCAATATGGCGTTCAGTCCCATCAGGAAATTTATGGGCCAGCACTTCTCCAACCCCGTACTGGAAAGCATCAGTAGTGAGAACCAGGTGCTGACCTGGAGTGTACACGGACAGGCAGGGGGCCGACACTAGAAGAGTTTTCAGTGTGGTGAAAGCTCAGTCACAGTCTGCCAACCAAAAAAACACCTTTGTGGAGGAGGTGGTGGAGAGGTTGTGCTACAGTAGCCACACCAGGCAGAAAACGATGGTAGTACGCAACTTTGCCCAGAAAAACGTACAAGTCCTTGACAGACGTGGGCCGCAGAAGAGAGGCAACAGCTGCTACACGGTCCAGCATGGGGTGTACTCCTTCCGATGAAATTTCAAACCAAAGGTAGGGAATCGATGATTGGAAAAACTGAGACTTAGAAAGGTTGCAACGGAGGCCAGCAGACTGCAGAACTTAAAAGAGGGCCCGCAAGTTATGAGCGTGCTCTGCGGGCAATGATCCTGTAACCACAATATTTACCTAGTTAACGCACCCCGGAATGGGGCGCAACAGTTGTTCCAGGAAGCATTGGAAAATTGCCAGCACACTGGACACGCCAAACGTTGGTATTGATAGAGGCCGAAGGGTGTGTTAACCACCAGCAACTGCCTGGATTCTTCATCGAGGGAAAGATGGTGATAAGTGTCTGCCAAGTCTATTTGAGAAAAAAAAAATGTGACCCCAAAAGTAAAGCTAATAATTCATCAGTACGCGGCAGTGGATAGGAGTCTGTGACCGACTGCGCGTTAATCGTGACTTTAAAGTCGCCTCAAGTGGTGTGTCCCATTCACTGGAAGTTACCGGGTGAAGAACCAGCATGGCTTGGTGGCGATCGATTTCAGCCTTCAGCTGATCGCATAAGGCGACCAGTGCCTGCCGAGCATGAAAAGTCGCGCTGTTGGCTTCATAGTAATGTGCGCCGAGAAGTCAGAAGCACAGCCCAACTCACCAGAAAATAAAGAAGAAAATTCTTGTCAGAGTGACTTGAGATCATGAAAAGGCACAGTGTCTGAAACTAAGTAAACTGAGTCAGAAATTGAAAATCCGAAGGCGGTGAAGGCATCAAGGCCAAATATGTTCACTGCGGCTGTATTGTCAACCACAAGCAAGGTAATCGATGCTCCCCCGGAGCTAACTGGCTGGATTCTAGCCATACATAGGTGTGATAGTTCAACAAGGGGACAGAGGCCCCTGTATCCACTTGTAAAGTCACACTTTTGTCAAAAACGTGTAGTTCCACAAATAGTTTTGCAGGAGACAGTTGCAGTTCCTGAACCAAATTAATTTCCATATCTACCTCCACTGAAACGGGTTGAGAACGGCATACTGAAGCCATGTGGCCCTTCTTTTGACACTTATTAGAAGTCACCCACCGTTTTGGGCAAGAAGCCCTGTCGTGACCAACAAAATGAAATTGGCAGGATGGAAGAGGTTGCTGAGTACTGGGACGCCCCCGCGCGCAAGTGATTAGAGCGGTCGTGCACCGCGGCAACATCTACGTCAGAATCGGAAGAGTGAACGCCGTCAGAAGAAATAGCCGCAATGTCCCGCCACGCCTCAATGTGATCCCCTGCAGCCTGAGAAATCTCAAAAGATTGAGCAATGTGAAGCACATCGGCTAGTGTAGGATTGTCTAATTGTAAGGCTCTTTGGCATAGTTCCCGGTCCGGCGCGAGGAGAAGAATAGCATCGCGGACCATATCGTCAGCATATGACTCCTGGTGGGAAGCTGTGACAAATAAACAATGATGGCTAAGACCCTGTAGTTCAGCAGCCCAAGCAAGGTAAGATTGTTTTGGCTTCTTGTGCGCCTTGTGGAACTCGACCCTGGCCACAATAACATGAGTGCGCGGCCGATAATAGGAAGATAAAAGGCAGCACATTTTGTCAAAAGACAACGTCACGGGTTCCTGCAGGGGAGCTAAATGGCATAACAACTGGTAGATGCGCAGGGAAATCCAAGACAAAAATAAAGCTTTACACAAATCTGGGCCAGATACACCAAAGGCAAAGAAATGCTGTCGTAATCTTTTCTCGTAAGAGTCCCAATCCTCAAGACTATCGTCAAATGCAGAATACGGTGGCGGAAAAGGAGCCGTATTTACGTGCCAGAGCCGACGACGATGCAGGGGGCGAAACCAGTGTTGTCACCACAGATGACAGGTTGTCCATATGGCTCACCTGTGCTGTCGTCGCGGCAACTAACTGCCGAAGAGACTCGGCTAAAGATTGTAAGTCATTATGAAGAACTTGACCCCAAGAGGGAATGGGAATGTCAACAACAGTGGCCTGTGGCTGTTCCATAGCTGATAAGCAGGGTGAACCAAGCACGTGTTCGAACCCTAATCTCGTCGCCAATGTTGTAACTTAAGTAGTACTGTCACCAGCACTAATAATAGTGTCGAAAAGTATAACAATAAAGAACTAATCGTCAGTATGACAGTATATAACACTCAATGCTATGTGCTCTCGAACAAGTCTCACACACAACTGAGCCTGGTTGTGGCTCGCTTGGCTTCGCTGTGCCGGCGGCCGCTAGGTGGCAGGCCGATAACACTGGTCTGCGCTAGTGTTGCTGTCTCGTAGCTGGTGGCGTAAATACATGTGGTGGCACATAATTAGTATGCTGTGCACCGCGATGTATAGGCAACAAATGAATGCTCAATCTGCACAGCGAGAAATCTGTAAAGGAAAACACGGGAAATTTGGAGAAGAAATAAAAAGGTTTTCGGTTTGCTGATGACATAGTAAATCGGATGGAGACAGCAAAGGAACTGTATGAGCAATTGACTGAAATGGTTAAGTGTCTTGAAAGAGGGTGTAAGATGTACATTAACAAAAACAAAACAAGGGTAATGGAATGTAGTGTCAGTAAATCAGGTGAAGCTGAAGGAATTAAATTAGGTAATGCGACAATAAATGTGATAGATGTGTTTTGTTATTTGGGTAGCAAGATAACATCTGATGACAGAAGTAAAGAAGATATAAAATGCAGAATGGCTATGGGAAGAAAAGCGTTTCTAAAGAAGTGAAATTTGTTGTCATCGAATATTAGTTTAAATGTTAAGAAGTCCTTTCTGAAAGCATTTGTCTGGAGTGTAGCATTGTATGGGAGTGAAACGTAGACGATAAGAAGTATATACGAAAAGATGATAGAAGCTTTTGAAATGTGATGCTACAGATGACTGGTGATGATTAGCTCACATAACTAATGAGGAGGTGCTCAACAGAACTGGGGAGTTTCTGTCATATCCTAAGAGAAAGGATAGGTTGGTGGGACATATTTTGAGACATCACAAAATCGTCAACTTAGAACTAGAAGGAAGTGTGTGCGATAAAAATAGTAGTGGGAGACCGAGGGATGAATACAGTAAGCAGATTCAAAAGTGTGTATTTGGGTAGTAAAACAACTTATGATAACCGAAGTAGAGAATATATAAAATGCACAATGACTATAGGACAAATGTGGACATCAAATATTAAAGTGTTAAGATGTCTTTTTTGAAGGAATTTGTCTGGGGTGTAGCCTTGTATGGGAGTGAAATGTGGATGATACGGAGTTAAGTCAGAAAAAGATATAAGCTTTTGTAATTTAGTGCTACAGGACAATGGTAAAGATCATATAGATAGACTGGGTAATTAACAAGAGAGGGGGGGGGGGTACTGAACACATTTGGGGAGAAAGTAAATTTCTTGTATATCATGACTAAAAGAAGGGATTGATGTGTAAGACACATTCTGATACATCAAGGAATAATTAGTTTAGCAATGGATGGAAGTTTGGAGTGTAAATATCGCAGTATACATGTTCAAAGAGATGTATGTTGTTGTTCTTATTCAGAGATGAAAAGATTTGTGTATGATGGAGTAGTGTGGAGAGCTGCATCAGACCAGTTTTTGGTCTGAAGACCACAACACCAAATGTAACGAAATTAACAAACTTTTTGTATCTATTAAAGAAAATGAAAAGCAAAAAGTATATGAAAAGTACATTATTACATCAACTATTGTTTACAAAGAGGTACTGTATGACTCTTAAGAATTTAGTTCAATACTGACGTATGGAAATGTACAGAGGTGATCAAAAATGTATACATACTTTAAGAAAAGCAGATATAAGTATTACAGAGAATAAAAATGACATAGTCACAGTATAAGTGTTCAAACTGTAATCCACAAGCCTCCAAACATTTTTGAGCAAGTGGTGTACATTACTGGCGACATATCTAAGTAGAGCTACAGCAAATGCATGACTAGCTGCTTCTACCTCATGGTGCATTTCCGCCAGTGTGTGTGGTTTCTTGCGATACACACAATTTTTGAGGTTGCCCCATAGGTAAAGCCAATTAGTTTAAATCAAGTGAATGTGCAGGGTGCTCAAATCAGACCCCTGTGACTAATCCAATGACCTAATGTTATCCAGATCGGCACGTACATCTGTATGGTAATGGGATGGAGCACCATCTAGGATGAAAAAATGGGTAGTCACCAAACAAAACCTCAATGCATGGTCAAATTAATGTCTGAAGCACATCTCCAAGCAATTCCTTCCAGCAATTATATCCTTGAAATCTAAATGTCCAATCAATCCACCTGACAATAAACAGTGTCAAACGTGATGTCCCAGAGCATGCAGCCCATTACACGCAATTATGCCTGTTTACTGTTCCACTTATTTTAAACTGTGTCTCATCACACCACTTGGCAAGCAAAATTTGCAACCTGCAGAAGGCATGATTCACAAAACATAACTTTTCTGTCAGGCTTATTCTCATTCAGTATTGTGTAAACCTTCCATTTTGCTCTGTGGGAAATATGACCTCTGTTAGTTCTATTCCCACCAGTTTCCTGTGCACATTATGAGGTGATTTTTGTGGTATCTGTGTGAATGTATCAAACATTGCAAAAAAAAAAAAAAAAAAAAAAAAAAAAAAAAACACACACTTTTGTTGCTGATGTGCATGGCCAGCTTGATCATCATGCATTATTGTTCCATCACTTTCAAACTTATTGCACTTGTGAGCAATGCTTAAGCATGTTGGTTATTGTGTTGCTTCCAAAGGAACTGAACTTAACTGATATTCTTGAATTTCCAATACCCTCTAAAAAGGGGTTTTGTACCATGGTCTCACTTTCCCTACTAGAAAACTAGTGCCATCTGTCACGGAACACATCAAAACACTAATGACAATTATTAATACCAACTCTTAAAACTTAACCTTGCATCCCATACAATCTCAAACTTAGGGCATTAACATATTGCACAATCTTACAAGGTGTGTACACTTTTTTGATCATTCCTGTATATACAAGGACGTATCATAAGTGCATAACCTTTGCTGAGCTACTGAAGCAAAGCATAGACAACCAAGACAAAAGATACAAAGAGATAAACAGCATGTGATATGATATTATTGAAACAAACAGTTGGAAACACCAAAATGAAAATAGAAGGAATGAACATTTAATGCTTCAGTCTGTATGAATACATGACAGAGTAACAATGCGATCTCAGAACTTAAATTGGCACCTGTAACACATTAAATAAAAAAATTACCAATCATTTACAGTGAATGCGAAAATTACAATTTATGTCGCACTACTACTTCAATATTGTAAATGAGTTTACATTGAGCAATCAAAAGAACTCTAACAAGACACTAATAGGCCACACAACCCTAACAATTAGGGGGGAGGGGGGGGGAGAAGAAATGAATTAATATTGAGTAAAGAGGGACATGTTGTTGTTGTTGTGATCTTCAGTCTGGAAACTGGTTTGATGCAGCTCTCCACTCTATTCTATCCTGAGCAAGCCTTTTCATTTCCTCATAAGAATGGCAACCCAAATCCATTTGAATCTTCTTACTATGTGTGTTTCTTGGTCTCTCTCTGTGATTTTTACCCTACACGCTTCCCTCCAATGCTAAATTTATGATTCCTCAATGTCTAAGAATGTGTCCTACCAAGTGATCCCTTCTTTTAGTCAAGGTATGCCAAACATACCTTATCTCACCAATTCTGTTCAGTACCTCTTCATTGGTTGTGCAATCTACCCACCTAATGTTCAGCATTCTTCTGTGGCACAACACTTCAAAAGCCTCTATTCTCTTCCTGTCCACACTTTTTATCGTCCATGTTTCACTCCCGTACAAGGCAACACTCCACACACATGCCTTCAGAAAACACTTCCTTACACATAATATTCAATGTTAGCAAATCTCTCTTTTTCAAAAATGCTTTCCTCCCATTGCCATCCTGCATTTTATATCCTCTGTAATGCGACCACCATATATTATTTTACTACCCAAGCAACAAAACTCATCTACACCTTCATTTTTTCGTTACCTAATCTAATTCCTTCAGCATCACCTGATTTTCTAAGACTGCATTCCATTCTCTTCGTTTTGCTCTTGTTATTGTGCATTTTATATGCTCTCTTAAACACACTGTCCATTCCATTCAACTGCTCTTCAACGTCCTTTGCTGTCTCTGACAATTACAATGTCATCAGCAAAACGCAATGTTTTTATTTCTTCCCCCTGAACTTTAATCCCTATTCCAAATGTTTCCTTGCTTTCTTTCACCGCCTGCTCGATGTATAAATTGAATAACATCAGAGAAAGGCTAAAACCCTGTCTTATACCCTTCCCAACTAATGCTTCCCTTTCATGCCCTTCGAGTCTAATAACTGGAGTCTGGCTTTTGTACAAGTTGGAAATAACTCTCCTTTCCCTGTATTTTACTCCTGCTGACTTCAGAATTTGAGAGTGTATTCCAGTCAACATTGCCAAAAGCTTTCTCCAAATCTACAAAAGCTAAAAATGTAGGTTTGCCTTTTCTTAATCTATCTTCTAAGATAAGTCGAAAAGTGAGTATTGCCTCCCAGGTTCCTACTTTCCTCCTGAATCCAAACTGATCTTCCCCGAGGTCAGCTTTTCCATTCTAGTGTGGATAATTTGTGTTAAAATTTTGCAACCATGACTTATCAAACTGATGGTTCTGTCTGCGACTGATTTCTTTGGAATGGGGATTATTACATTTTTCTTAAAGTCTGAGGGTATTTCGCCTGTCACATACATATTACACACCAGGTGAAATAGTTTTGTCATGACTGGCTCTCCCAGAGACTTTACTAACTCTGAGGGAATGTCATCTACTCCTGGGGCCTTGTACCGACCTAGGTCTTTCAGGACTCTGTCAAATTCATCTCTCAGCATAGTATCTACTATATCATCTTGATCTACTTCCTCTTCCCTTCCTATAACATTGTCTTTAAGTTCATTTCCTTTGTAGGGCTCCTCTATGTACTCTTTCCACCCTTCAACCTTCCCTTCTTTGCTGAGAACTGGTTTCCATCCAAGTTCTTGATATTCGTAGATCTGTTTTTCTTGTCCCCAAATGTCTCTTTTAGTTTCCTGTAGGCAGTATGTACTTTTCCCCTTCTACAGATTTGCATTTGGCTTCTAGCCACTCCTGCTTAGCCATTTTGCACTTCCTGTCAATCTCTTTTCTTAGTCGTCTGTACTCCATTTTGCCTGTTTCATTTACTGCATTTTTATATTTTCTCCTTTCATCAATTAAATTTAGTATTTCACAAGTCCCATCTTCTTATTTCCCTTCCTTTCTGCGTTTTTTTTTCAGTTTCAGCCTACAGTTCATGACCAATAAGTCTATACCTGCCCCTGGGTATATCTTAACAGTTTAAAACCTGGTTCCGGAATCTATGTTTTACCATTATAAAATCTATCTGATGCCTTCCATGCCTTCCGGTGTCTCCTGGTCTCTTCCACGTATACATTCTTCTTTTGTGATTCTTAAACCAGGTGTTTGTTATGATTAAATCATGTTCCGTGCAATATTCTACCAGGCGACTTCCTCTTTCATTCCTTCTGCTCAGTCCATATTCACCAACTATTTTTCCTTCTCTTCCTTTTCCTACTACCGAATTACAGTCTCCCATCACAGTTAAGTTTTCCTCTCCCTTAATTGTCTGAATAATTTCATTTAATGCCTCATATATTTCTCCAATCTCCTCATCATCGGCAGAGTTAGTTGGCATATAAACCTGTGCTACTGTTGTCGGTGTTGGCTTCGTATCTATCTTGACAATGATAATGTGATCACTGTGTTGCTCATAGTAGTTACCTGCATTCCTATTTTCTTATTCATTATCAGTCCTACTCCTGTGATACCCCTAACTGATTTTGCGTTTATAATTCTGTACTCACCTGACCAGAATTCCTGTTCATCCTGCCACCGAACTTCACTAATCCCCACTATATCTAACTTCAAACTATCCATTTCTCTTTTTAAATTTTCTAACTTTCCTATCCGATTAAGGGATCTAACATTCCACACTCTGATCCATAGAATGCCAGTGTTGTCTTTCCTGATGATCACATCATCCTGAGTAGTCGCCCCACCCCCCCACCCGGAGATCAGAATGGGGGACTATTTTACCTCCAGAATTTTTTACCCGAGAGCATGGCATCATCATATTTTCATACAATAGAGCTGCATGTCCTGAGGAAAAGTAACGGCTGTAATTTCTACTTGCTTTCAGCCATTTGCAGTAACTGTATAGCAAAGCCACATTAGCTGATGCTACAAGGCCAGCTCAGTCAATCATCCAGGCTGTTGCCCCTGTAATTACTGAAAAGGCTGCTGTCCCTCTTCAGGAACCACATGTTTTTTTGACGTCTCCACAGATACTCCTTCGCTGTGGCTGCACCTATGGTACGGCTATCTGTATCGTTGAGGCATGCAAGCCACCCCATCACAGCAATGTCTGTGGAGGAGGGACCTGCAGACAAAAATATTTATTGATAAAGAAAACAGAAGTTATGTAGGTAAGAAAATTTGATACACCACTCAGCTTCATTTTTCTGTTGAATGTAGTACCTGGGAAACAGTATTTTGTTCCTAACTAGTGTGTTTCACTACAGACAAACTGAGAGAACTAAACTATAATTTAGCACTTGACAGCTGCAGACATCAGTTCAAATTTGAATACATTCAAGCATACATTAAAATATCATCTCGTGACATAAGTGTCACTGAAAACGAATGTTAATGAGGTTACCTGAGTTAGCTATATAACTCTTAGCTTCTGTCAATTACATTTATGACTACAAATGTCACTATTACATTTCTTTTGTCAGTGGTCTATCAGCCCAATGAGTTCCATCCATCCGTGTCCCACCACAAGTTATCATAGAACCTGAAGGAATTTGATGTATGTTAATCCTTTCTTTCAGTGTCCCACTATTAAAAGGAAGCTTACTAATTATGTGTAGAATTTGTATAATTACATCTTGCAAATGTAGGTTGCACTGTCTTCAAGTTTATTAATGACCTTCTCTGTTCTCTTAATCACATCAAATTAGTTTGCAGATGAACAACCCGATTTGAAAAGTGGACTGGTAATACACTTTCCTAGACAATGTGGAATGTGAGTTATGAGCAGCACATTGTGAGCACCAGTAATGGAAGTAAAAACTCGAAGGGATCCTTTATCCACTGATGTTTATCTTATTTTCAGTATGTTTTGTAGTTTTTATGAAGTCATTTTCTTAAACCCAGGAAGTAGTTCTGAATTTCCTCATGTCTCATTTCTGGAAAATGGAATGACGGGGAATATGTTTGCAATGCAGTTAATTCTGACAATGGCATTAATTAAAACATCCAAACATTAATGTCTTTCATGCTATAAAAATTGATAATGTAAGGGCCACGTCCCAAATGGAATCACTGTCAGGAAATTTAGGAAAATGATGGTATGGAGAAAAGAAAGTGAATTCAATCAATGGTTCTCTTAATTTGGAGTTCCGTGTTTTATTACTGCAGTACTAATTAGCTACAGTCACTAAGTGGATGTAACATGGAAAACAATGCGACACAGAAACATTATCAACAGATAAATGAATGAGGGGAGAGAAAAAAATAGCAGTACAGAAAAAGTACACAAGTCTAAAAGTTATTACAGAATGCGTTTAAGTGCTGCGAGTCACATGTTACGTTTTCCTTAATGATTATTTCACTATTCTTGAGTTATCAGAATGACATTTCATTAAATTAAATATTTCATTTCCTGACATAAGAGTACAAATTAAAAAAGTGATTAATTCCTCTAGAAAAATAAATGAATAGAAATAAAATACAAATAAATGCAAATGATATTTGAATCTAATGAGTGCTACAATTTACAGCTTTCTTTGTTAATGTAATCAATGGATATTACTCGGAGGAAAAAATAATAATGCTGAATAGTATTAGTATTTTATTTAAATTCCGTTTCTAAAAAGAAAAATTTAACATCAAAACTTGGGCAAAATATTACTTTCTACTAATATGTTGAGCACAATTACCATTTCATTGTCACTCAGAGATTCACCATGCGGAAAATAGATGCTTACATGTAGGCCACATGAAGTCATTCAGTGGTAATCTGACTTGCTCAGAAATAAGACATATTGTAGCTGTTTTGAGTTTTGTTAATGTCAAAGACAGGCTATGGAATCTCAGCACAATATCAAATTTCATAACAATAGTTCCAGCACTTTTGGAAAGTCTGTTTGTATATGTGTTTACTGCTACCAACACCACATACAGTCTAAATGAGAACTATTGCAATATTACTAAAACTAGTTCATAATCTAGCAGCTGATGAAGACTTCTTACTTTTTCAACTAACTGGAGTATAGTATACTCATTTGTTTACATCTCCATAACTCGGTTGGAGACTGAAAGGAAACAAATTACAGTAGTCTATTTGCTGACATTAGTCACAATATAATCTATCTGGAAGCTAAAGTTTGGTCAATCTACCATGATTTAGAATTCCGTAAATACTGTTTAACTGGCATAGTAAACAGTCACTTTTGGAATCCTCTGATTTGAATTCACATAGTGTAGATATGAGTACTTGAGCCACAGCGAATTTGTTTATTGCACTCACAAACAATGAGGACCACTTGATCTCTCTCTAACAAATCCAGCTTGTGCTCTATTTCAGGCAGGTCTGAAATGATGTTTTCCACTTATGTAGTTGGATGTCTATAATCTGGAAAGAGAGGTTTAAACTCTGGCTAAGTATGACACATCAAACAAGTAAACATTGTTCCTGCAATTATATGCTCTTCACAATGTCTCATGTAGTACTTCAGCATTTAGAAGTTTAATTGCAGTTAGTGCAGCATTTCTCTTACTATGTATCTTCACAATGTCTCATGTAGTACTTCAGCATTTAGAGGTTTAATTGCAGTTAGTGCAGCATTTCTCTTACTATGTATAGAGATGAACAAATATAAAAAATAGAAAACAGATGACTTACCAAAAGGACCGGCTCGTAGAAAGATACAAATAAAATCACACGCAAACACACATACTAGCTTTCACAACCGTTGGTCGCTTCTTCAGGATAAGAGGAAAAAGGGGAGGAGAAAGGGAAGGATATGGGTTTTAAGGAAGTGGAAAAGGAGTCATTCCAATCCCAGGAGTGAAAACTTACCTTAGGGGGGGGGGGGAAAATGAAGGTAAACAAATACACACACACTCACACATATCCAAACGCAAACACACCAAGACAGACATTTGTAAAAAGCAAAGAAGTTGGACAGAGATACCACTTTCTGTCTAGGTGTTTTTGCGTTTGGATGTGAGTGTGTGTGTATTTATTTACATTCCTTTTTTCCCCCTATGGTAAGTCCTTCCACTCCTGGGATTGGAATGACTCCTTTTCCATTTCCTTAAACCCATATCCTTCCCTTTCTCCTCCCCTTTTTTCCTCTTATCCTGAAGAAGCGACCAACGGTTGTGAAAGCTAGTATGTGTGTTTGCATATGATTTTATTTATATCTTTCGATGAGTCGGTCCTTTTGGTAAGTCATCTGTTTTCTATTTTTTATATTTGTTTATCCCACCAGGAAAGTTTCCCTCTATAATTTATGTATAGAGATGCTTACATGAGAGCCACGTGTTTCAATTTTCATAAACTATCAAAATATAACATGTTAGTAACTACTCTTACCAGTAACCTGAAGGAAAGAGTTGTGTTGGCACTAAAGAAGCTCATCTTCACCAGCAAATCATAACACTACAGTTCCCCCTAGTTGTAAACAATGAGTGCATACTGACCTACTTAAAAAATCATATCAGTTTTTTATTCATTTACTTACAATGCCGAGTTTCTGGGTGCTGTTGTTTACAGCAGTTTTGTAAAATACAGTAACATGAGATTTTAATTCAGTAACGCAATACTATAGACACTACAGGTGTACCAAAGAGAATCATAAGATTTGGCATGTCTATATTTCTCAAATTAATAACCAAATACAATGGACATATGTACTTGACATAATTTAAGCTGGAGATGCAATCTAATATATTGTAATAGTAATACGTATAAGCAGAGGCACCAAGATTGCTTCTGGTTGTATATAAAGTATACTAGTGGCAAAACACAATCAATAGCTTCATTACACGAGAGAAATGATCATGCTAATGATGATAGTTCTGCCAAAGCAGAATTGCTTAACACAGCTTTCCGAAATTCCTTCACCAAAGAAGATGAAGTAAATACTTCAGAATTTGTATCAAGAACAGCTGCCAGCATGCGTAATTTATTAGTAGATACCCCTTGGAGTATTAAAGCAATTTAAATCACTTAACAAAAATAAGTGTCCCGGTCCTGATTAAATACCAGTTAGGTTCCTTTCAGAGTACAATGATGCAATAACACCATACCTAGCTAGCTATCATACAGAACCACTCGCTCAGCAAACATTCTGTACCCAAAGGCTGCAAATTGTACACGTCACTCCAATATTCAAGAAAGGCAATAGGAGCAATCCACAAAATTACAGGTCTTTATTACTGGTGTCAGTTTGCAATACAATTTTAGAACATATGCCTTCCTCAAATATTATGAACTACCTCGAAGAGAACAATCTATTGACCGCACAGCTAGCTCTTTACTCACATGATGTGATGAATGCTATTGACAAAGGATGCAAATAGATTCTGTATTTTTAGATTTGCGGCAGGCTTTTGACACTGTACCTCACAAGTGTCTTCTAATCAAATTGTGTGCTTATGGAATATCGCCACAGTTGTGCGATTGGATTTGTGATTTCCTGACAGAAAGGACACAGTACATTCTAACTGATGGTAAGTCATTGAGTAGAACAGAAGTGACATCTGGCATTCCCCAAGAAAGTGTTATAGGGCTTCAGCTGTTCCTTATCTTTAGAAATGATTTAGGAATCAATCTGAGTAGGTCTCTTAGACTGTTTGCAGATGAGGCTGCAATTTATCAGTTAGTAAAGACACCAGAAGATTAAAAGCAGCTGCAAAATGATTTAGGTATGATATTTGCATGGTGCAAAAACTGGCAATTGACCCTTATTAATGATAAATGAGAAGTCATCAACAGGATCACTAAAAGAAATCCCTTAAGTTCAGTTACATGATAAATCAGTTAAATCTACATGCAATCAATTCAACTAAATACCTAGGAATAACATTTACAAGCAACTTAAATTGGAAAGAACACATAGAAAATATTGTTGGACAGGCAAATCAAAGGCCTCACTTCAGTGGCAGAACACTTAGAAGATGCAATAGACCTACAACAGACCTGTCAGCACTATACCTGTGTTTCCTGTTTTGTAGTATTGCTGTGCATTGTGGGAGCCACACCAGATGAGGCTCACGGACAATGTAGAGAAAGTTCAGAGAGGAGCAGCTTGTTTCATATTATCGCAATATAGGGGAGAGAGTGTCACGGAAATGATGCACAAGTTAGGGTGGAAATCATTAAAAGAAAGGCATTATTCGTTGCAGCAAGATTTATTTGTGAAATTTATTTCACCAAATTTCTCTTCCAAATGTGAACATATTTTGTTAGCACTTACCTACGTTGGGAGACAGAATCATAATAATAAAATAACAGAAATCAGTTTGAAAACAGAGGATGCACTTCAATGTGACTTGCAGAGTATCTATGTAGATGTAGATTTCAAATTCCTGTATTGTCTGGATTTTGGTAAATCTAAATTAAATATTAGCAGACTCGAAAATGACAACTAATATTTGCCAAAACCGATCAATGAAGGAAAACAGTGATCTTGGTTTCCTGTACTTAAACAGATTCCCATATACAATGAATTTTTGTTTTTTTGATTATTAGAAAACTCTGAAAGTTTGTTGTCTTTCATACCTTCTCGTAGGTGTTCAATACACTCCCCTTGAATGGCACAGCATATGCCAATGCAGTATTCAAATTGTTCCAACACTGCAGTCAGCATGTCTTGAGTTACAGTTTCCACAGCAGCTGTTATGCAATGTCTCAGTTCCTTCAGTCTTGTTAATGGAGGCACATAAACATTCTTTTTATAAAACCTCACAAGAAATAATCACATACAGTCAGTTCCTATGACTTTGGAGGTCAGTAATAATCATTAGATCAAGTGCAACCAATACATCTTTCAGTCATATTTCGATTTAAAAATTCATGAAGCATGTAAAACTTGAGAGTTTGTTCTTTCCAACAGTATATTGTTCACACACACACACACACACACACACACACACCAAATAACATAATAGTATGATTTTTAAAAAAATTAGATGAATCTTTTTGAAATAACCTGTAAATGGTTGATTTTTCAACTGTAATGTATGATCTAGTACGAAAGAAACTAGTATCCCCAATTTTTTCTTCTTTTTTGTAGTTATAGGTTATGGTTCAGACATTTACATACAAACTCAGTTACATCTGATCTACAAGAAATAGATTTTTTTTGTGTCACAACTATTTGTGCTAAAACTTAATAACAATTGTGATGATTTACTTGTGTTTTGGGGTTAACTGTATCCCTGCCGAAGACAGATTATAGAAAGTGCAATAGCAGAGGCAGTGAGACTAAACTGATAAAATTCATTCACTAGTACATTATGTATTGTTTGCTACATCATAAATGAGTGGGTACATAAATAAACAACACCTAACACAGAAAGTTAAAAACAGCCATTGAAATATTATTTCTAGAGCCTAAAATTGTTAATAAGGGAAGGCACAAAATATACCCCCGAAATGCAGCAACTTTTTGAAAGGTAAAACTGCTTATTTCAGTCAGTTGTAATTTATCATGAGTTATTTCTGGTTTTGGCTTCTATTAGCTATCTTTGGAGATTTTTAGATTAGCTTCAGTGTAACGTGAATATGGCAGGAATGGTTACCTCAATGTACTGTATTTTAATGTTTATGAGTAGATAAACTGCAAAGCAGTTGATGTGATATACTGTATGTAGTCTGGAGGCAGATTAAGATGTCAATGAAACCAGTAATCTCATGTGACTCCCAATCAATTACAATGTTTTATTTACATTTATACATCACAGTACTGTGAATAATATAATTATATATAAAGAAACATAATAATCCACATGAGAAGATACAAAAAAGGTGGAAAATATGTGTTAATTAGGTTGAAGATCACTACTTTTTTAAAAAAAAGTAACAAAGCCTCTCAAACTATTCAACATTCCTGGTAGGAAAAATATGTATAAAAAATAGAGATCGTGTAACTTACCCAAAGCACAGGCTCGTATACAGATACACAAATAAAAACAAACACAAAAATTCGCTTTCGCAACCATTTGTTGCTTAAATGTCTGCATCCTCCCCCCCCCCCCCTCTTTCCTGATGAAGCAACAAACAGTTGCAAAAGTTTAAATTTTTGTATGTTTTTATTTGTGTATCTGTCTACGAGCCTGTGCTTAGAGTAAGTAAGTGTGTGTGTGTTTATACCAAAAGATTTCCAGTTACTGTGTTGTGTGAGTTGACTACTTGTTAAAAACTGTTTCACAAGAACATACAACTAAAAAATCAGGTCCCTAGAAAGGGACAGAAAATCTATAAGACAATATTTTTACTTCCGATATTGTATCTCAGAAATTATCTGTTCATCAAATGTTCGCCATAAGGCTTAAGGAACTAAATATATTAGCACATTAAGTTTATATGCCATTCTTACTGCACCCAACTGTAATATAGTTTCATGCTTTAGTTCTACATACTTTGACAGTCTGATTGAATCACTGTATGTGCATTTGTAAGTTATAGGGTCAAATGTGGTTTAGGTGAAGGCAGCTACTGCTTGATGTTGGTAGTGGTGTGAGTAATGATTGGAAGTTAAGGCAGTCAGAGTGGAGTCCAGAAAGTCAATAAGGATGTGTGTTTTGTCTTTTTTCCTGTTAATTTCAGAATTGTCTGCTGTTGGTAAGTGGTTAGAATTTTGTTGGGAATACAAAATGCTGCCAGATCACGAAGTAATAAAGTACAATGAGAAGGAATCACTACATGGGCGTAACAGTTCCTTTAATCATGAAAACTGAGCACATTTAACTCAGCAATAACTTTTATTAGTCATCACCTAAATAACTGTTTATAGTCAAAGCTGTGTAATTATAGAAACAAAAAATTGCCATTCTGATGTAGTGACTGGTTCTCCGTGTTCTTTCTTTAAGATCTCCAATGATTTCTTACCCGATGAAACTGCAATATATAATCTTAAAGAAATAAACATTAACTGCAGGTCATTCTTAGTTTCTCTTGTTCTATTTATATCCTTGTTTTGAAGGTCATATCTACTGGGGCCAATGTTTCTCTCATATTACCTCATAATGTAACTAGCCAAAAATATTATACTATTTTCTAAGAATGTTGTGACTTTCTAATGTGTTGCTAAGTAGTTACCAAATATCACTACTTTAAATTTCAGAAGTGAAACAACCACCAATAACATCCGCAAGGTAACTCATCAAAAACATTAAGGTATTTTCAAAGAATATGTCCTGATTTTGCAAGTTACTTGTAGAAAATATTTTTGTCCTCACCACCAAAGTGTTACAAAAAATGTAAAGACATTCTTATTGGGTGGAACGCCATTCCTGAATGGCTGCCTCCATGTATCAGCATCCACTGAGACACTGCAAAAATGGAGACACCAAGCAGAAGCCACTGTCACATAAATTATATTTTAACCAGTAATAGAGTACTCCCAATCAGAATTGGGACCATTTCTTCACTAGAAACACATCAGTAATTTCTAGATTTCTTGACTTTTTTCATCTGATTGATATGTTTCTGGGTTTAACCACCAACTGCTTTATAAACCAAAACATAATTTACAAATCAGTGTTCAGTGATAGTATAATGTGATTCACTGCAAATGATCGACTTTGATGATACATTATATAATTAAGAGTACCCAGATACAAAAAAATAAATAAATAAATATTTTTTTTTTTCATTTATACGGCCAGGTATTCCATATCAGCAACCTCAGTAGTCATTAGACATTATGAGAGAAGAGAATAAGGCACTCCGGTTAAGTTAGGTTAGGAGACGACCGACAGTTGACGAGGGCCATACAGTGTAATAGGAAGGCATCTATCCAGACCATCACATAGGAATTCCAAACTGCATCAGAATCCATTCCAAGTTCTATGACAGGCGGGAGAATCACCATTAAGCTACACATCACACAGATCAATGCCAAACAACACCTCACCAAGTGTAATGAGAGTAAACATTGGACGACTGAACAGTGGAAAAATGTGTGGAGTGATGAGTCACGATACACAATGTGGCATCTGATGGCAGGGTGTGGGTTTCGCGAACTTCATCTGCCAGCTTGTGTAGTGCTAACAATAAAATTTGGAGGCAATGGTATTATGGTGTGCTCATGTTTTTCAGAGGGGGCTCGCATACCTTGATTTGCGTGGCACTCTCACAGCACAGGCACCTTCATGCTTCCCACTGTTGAAGAGCAATTCAGGGGCGGCAATTACATTTTTCAACATGATCAAGCAAGTGTTCATAATGCACGGCCTATGATGGAGGGTTACACGACAATAACTTCCCTGTAATGTACTGGCCAGCACAGATTCCTGACTTGAATCCTATAGAACACCTTTAGGATGTTTTGGAACGCTGACTTGAGAGTGGGCCCGCTGCCTCCTTCCAGATCAGCCAACTTTTAGCTTGTTTAAGAAACGAACATATGGATTAGTGTTGTAGAAGTGACACAAAATTTGATGGCACGTTACTAATAAGGACAGGTACAGCCTCACTATTTATTGTTATGAGTAATATCAGCTATGGCTATGAGCAACACAGTACATGTAGTAACACTATTGACGATCAAAGTTTAATTTTACAATCCGTGCCGCAGCATAGTGTAGAGTGTTCAGGCATTGGTTACGGCCATGGCATGTGACCAGCTAATTAGGTGATAGTGCATGGCAGCCATTCACTGTTTTTTATTTGCGCAATATTAAAATGTTTTCACATTAACGCTAATGATTTGTTATTAATTGTTACGGTGATGATTACAGTCAATTTACTGAGCGGACAAGGGTACATCAAGAACTTGTCAACCATAAAGCAGGAACAACATTTAATTATTTACTTCATTGTCAGTGCAAAAAAATAATAATTTATTATGACTAAATAAGGTCAATTTACAACTATAATTCATACTTTGTCTGCATACAAACCAGCCAACTTTTATGTCAGCAGACTTATTTAAGAGAAAAAAAATCCTTCGCCTGGTAAGTAAACCTCATCTACCATATATATTTTTAATCCAATTAACAGTCTTGCCTGAGCATTTCATACTGGTTAAAGTGCAGTTTATGCGGCAGCAGCTAGCCGTCGCGCTCGCTAGGTTGGAACCGGCAGAACAGCCAATCACAAGTCGTGATGCCGCAGCCAATGAGATTACGTGTTACATGACTAGTAAATTTGGCGTCAATTTTGAAGTTTATTCGAAGGTATCGGTGCAGCGTTTGTGTGATTGTAATAGATTTTCCATGTATAAGAGATTTTTTGGTAATTGTTGTATTACGGGACATAAGTGACCTATTATTAATATACCACAGCAGTCAAACATGTTTTATTTGTTTTATGACCAGTACGAAACATTGATCATTATAAGTGAAAGTTAAGTTATGTATAGGTTAAACAAGAAGTCTTTTTAAGTATGTGAGGGCGCGTAGCGCCCGAATCTCCGGTTCAAAAAACACTCAATCAATTTACAGTTGTACGCTCGATATATACATCATGTCAGTCCGAGCTACCGCGATTGCTAGCATTCTTGGAAATTACTGCAATTACTTTTATTGACCAGACAAGGATACATACGAGAACCTGTCAACCATAGAGCAGGTATAGCATGTTTTATTTATTTTATGATAATTCGAAACAGTGATCAAGTGACATCCATACTGATAGCAACTGTAACTTTTAGATTGTCAAAAACTTTTGCATACACTGTTTCGATTTGTTTACATAGTACAATCACGACTCCTGATTGGCTGCTCTGCCGCATAAACTGCACTTTTACCTTTCATATTACCTATCCCTGCAACATACTACAAACTCAAGGTCTTTCATTTAACCAGTGAATAAAAGATTTCAGTAAGTTAATAACAAATTAAAATACACTTACAGATGAGGGAATTGATTGTGTGGTGTTTTTTTTTTACTGTGAACAAGTTGTACAGAGCTTTAAGAACAATATTAAGAAATAAAAATTATGGACTATTTCCACAAGTATCTAAAGTGCAGTGAAACCCACATTCCACTTTAAAGAATAAAAGTTGACTGGTGCTGCACACTGTTCCAACATTTGGCTTCAAGGTACTAAGAAAAATCTCTAAACGTCAATGTACAATCTTATTGAAAAGACTGTTAGTGAAATTCTAAGACTGCATTTACTGGCCAGTAAATAGAGGTAACATGGCTTTAATAATAGACATGGTGAATATCTTAATTATGTTACGAGTTCTATCACAGGCAGGGGTGGAATGAGTTTTTAACATCTCCATTATTTGGTGCCCCTATAGGGTAATTAATAATGCCCCCCCTCCATCCCTTTATGGTAAAATTGGCAACATCAACAACACAGTAGAAAATCATGACAAGACACTTATATTAAAAATCCGAACCACAAAGAATGACTTGATTTGTTTTTTGTACATAGCATTACATAAATAAATCATGCTCTTCTTGGTCTTTGGTTGATAGGTTCTTGTATGTACCCTTTTCTGCTCAGTAAAAGTAATTGCCCTCATAAAACAATGGTTTCATGACAAAACATTTGCATTGTCTCACAATTGACTAATGCCAATGTCACATGATTGCCAGTATTCAGCATCTTTTGCCGATATTATCATACAAAGTCACTGGGACGGAAAATACAATTTAAACCTCTTTACTGCAGTTCAACATACATCTTACATTCCAATTTACCATAATCTTTATGCTCTGCTGGACAGTACAGAATGCTCTATCCTCACACTTGCCCTGTAGCCTTCTGCCTCTCCATTCCATTCACTGTCAATCATAGTCTGGCTGTAGCTACTGGTCATGGGTGCGTGTGAATCCTGAATGATTGTGTGCATGTAATTAAGTCTGTAGCCTAATATTTAAGTTCTGTGGAAGTGGTTCTTTTGTATATGCTGGTATGTGGCTCAGAAATCGTCTTTATGGTGAGTTGCTACTATACTCACATTATTGGAATTAGTAATAGATAGTTATAGGACAATGACTACAATACTTTTTCTTCTTGTTTTTCCATTCCACTCATTTGCTGTAATTTATCTTCCTTATATAGGCCTATGGTAGTGACCTCACATTACTGTATATTGAGCAAATAAATATCTGACAAACAGATTCTACAGAAAGTGGGAAAAAGTGAGGAAATGACCAGGGAGAGCTGTGGGGTAATATGCCATTTCGTTATAAAACTAATGACACTTGTTCTTATGTAACTTGAAGTACAGACTTCTAAAGGCAATATTTTACTACGTGATTCTATCCGTCTGCTTTGACCCACGACGTCATCAACATGCTGGAATACCCATATACGGGATATCTTAATACTTGTGTATTGTAGATAATAAATTATCTATAGTTATCATTGCAAATTACAGAATGTACCATTGATCACAGTTCTCATCCCAAAAATTTGGCACTCACATGCAGGAAAAAGAAAAACAGCCTCTTTGTTAATCTATACCTCACCATCAGAGGGAAGCTACAGATCACTTTTTAAACACAAAATATTAAACTATAATCTGTTCTGTTTGGAAACAAACTGTCATCTTTAAGTCAACCACTACATAATTACTTACGCCTTCTACAAAACATGCACGCACCTCAAAATTACCACGTTCCAACGGCATCTCGGGTCAAAGCTGATGGGTGGAATCGCGTCCTATAAATGACCCCTTTTAAGCAATATATATGATCGGAGAAATTTGTACACTTTTTTTTGTAATACTAATTATGGAGATTAACTTGAATGGTCCTTAATGTTACCATGACTGGGACCTTGACACTACTACTGCAGTTAAGTTTTACTTCAGAAACAAAAAGTACCATGAGACCAGTTACTTTTCTTGACATTCGAATTCCATCTAGTGTCACTCACATTGGCTGCTGCGAGATGTATAACAATATTTAGTTCAGTAACCAGAGACTTCATATAACATCTGCATCTAGAACAATATGTTTGTATTTGTCTCTAGCAACACTTTTTTTTTAAATATATCTATCCCCCAGGAGAAATCAATAGTTAACTAAAAAACCTTTCCGAGCAACAATAATTCTTTACATATTTCCAATGTAACTGAAAAACTATTGTTTGAAACACTTTTACAAATATCTTATAATTAAATATATTCAACTTGATTATACAATATATAGACCTACTATAGTATACCCCAGCCAAAACATTGCTCTCTATAGCTAACCTGAAGGTTGTAATAACGTACTCGACACAGAAATAACAGCATGCCATTATTTATGGCTTTCTTTCAGCTACTGTAATGGACAAAAAGACACAAAAGTTACAAAAATGGTTTAACAATTTTTCTACAAAATCGTTGTCTTTTTATGCATAACAAATGTTGCATATCCCAATCTTCAAAATATGTTTTGCACCTGAAACTCATTTGGTACTAACAATAAATTAGCCTAAATGAAAATATCTGAAGCTCAATATCAAAATAGGCCTATATGTGCCTGAAGATTTATGAAAAACTGCCTGACAACTGCTTCTATTAAGCTAACAAAACTATTTGAAAGTCAAACTACTTGCATCCACAGAAAAATAAGACACATCTGAGCGAATGATTAACTTATAAATTTATTTCACACATCATATACAAGAAACAAAATAATTAGAATATGACTGACTAGACTCTGTAACTGGTTCATACTGCAACTGAAGGGTATGAATTATGAGAAAACGTTCTGGTGTTAATTTCACAGAAGTGCATAAACAACAACTAAACAGATTTTTCCTGCCTGGTGTACGTTACCATTATATGGTAGGCCTACAGGTAGTGAACTGTTATTTTTGTGAAATACTGTTCACAGTGCACTCTTCACATGTAGTTGTTACTTACTTAAGAGGCTGAACAGTTTCTGCTGCATCTTGGGCAGTTTCAACTAATCCAACTTCACGACTGATTTGCCTTGTCACAATATCATTTCCATCAAGTTTCTGGCGCAATCTGCGCACTTCGAGGTAAAGCTCAGCATTTTCATGTATTAAGAAACTGTTGCGTTTCATAACCTGTAATAAATATAAAATGAATAATACCGATATACTGAAATACTTTTCATTCCTGTAGAGACTGGATGCAACTGGTACAACAGACTGCAGTAATAATCCTTTTAGGTACCTTTTTTTTTTTTTATTTCTATCTTGTTTGGAAGCTAAATCCATTTATCCTGGCTTGATTTGTCTTTGCAAAAAATCAGACTTTGATTAGTACACAACCTGAACCTAACCTACTCCTGCATAAAGGGTGGAAAGAGAGAGAGAGACAAAAGTATGAACATATAAAACCTTAAATTATGCAATATTTCCAGATTTAGGAGGACTGCTAATAGGCTTTTTTGTTGTTTTAACCTTGTGTTTCTTACTTTCACAATGCTGAATAAACTGAGCTTCAGAGTTTGATGTAGAATTACATGGTTGGCAGTAATAATATCCAGATGGTGTTCTATAAATAGAATAGTCCTTTACCACAGCAGTCTGTGTGCCATCTTCATTCTGCATCACACTTGCTAGAATTGAATCCGACTGAGTAGCCTGTGGAGCTGTACTTGTCACAGCTGATCTCTGTTTATTTGCAGCCTCTGCTTTTCTGTGTTTTGACCCTCGCAAGTGCATATCCAACTGGTCTTGGGAAGTAGTAAATACTTGACAAAGTTCACAGAAAAACTTCTTGATATCAAAGGTTGAAGGCTCTGGTTCAGGTGGTTTAAGTCCCAGTGGATCACTGCTGTTAGTACATGGATTAAACTCTACACCAATCCCAAATCTTCCTGAAGGATCATCAGCAGGAACTGCACCCTGTTCTACCTTTGCTTTTGCTGCAGCACGACCTGCAAGTACTTTTCGATGGTTGCGTCCCATATAATGCTGCGCTGCATGTGCAGGTGAAGTAAATGGAATATTACATACTTCACAGAATGAAACATGTAGTGTGTTTTTCTTTGGTGATCCATCTTTGAACTGTTTTGGCAATGGCTCTCCAGTTTCCTTTGACCAGTTCATTAAGAAACTGTGGACTTTCTTTTCATGTTGCTTCCCCTTGTAATGCATTCTTGCTTGAACAGTTGAATTTACAGACACTGAACACAACTCACACGTCAGCGGACCAAATTTCTGGGTTAATTCTTTGGGTAACCCAGCAAAACTGAATGATTCGTTTTCAAATGGCCTTTTTCTCTCTGTTTTACTAGGGCTACTATCTTCAACTGAAGTACATGGCTTCTCTTCCACTTCATCTTTTACATCGCACCGAGTGTCTCCTGTCTCTTCTTTCAGGATGGGTGTTTTCACAGGAGACAGCTGTTGTTCTGTGGCCGGTTTGGTGACAGTTGCTGTGTTATCATCCTTTCCTTCCCGATTTCGTCGTTGTAACGAAGTAATCTGTGACTCTGGTCTGTACTGGGCTGTTGGCGATGAATGTTGCCTTTGTGCCTGATTACGAAATTTAGGGGGAGGAGGTGGAAGTAAGAAAGGTAGATGATGTGGCCTCTGGAAGTGACGCTGATCTGGTGACTTCGAAAAGCGATTCTGCACTGGCCGAACAACTGGGCTGCTTCCTCGGGGTTCATATCTTTTTGGCGATAGAGACAGAGGCGGCGGAGGTGGAGGCATGAAAGAAGGCCGAGGAAGAGGCGGTGGTGGCGGCGGTGGAGGGAAGCACAACTGTTCCATTTTCGACGTATTTGAGGGAAATGCTTGCATTTCGTATTTCTTGCTATTCATTTATGTCTGATAGAAACATCAAAACCTCTATAATTATCATGTTTGTAATAAACTGTTACAAAAAATCAAGAGTTCAAGTTTCACAATCGTCCTCCCGACGTAACATAAATTCCACTGCGCATGTATGCTTTCCCGCCGTTTTCTGGTTAAACTTATGTCGTGAAACGTAACAGATCAGCAACAATTACACACAACACAGCAAAGTCCAAACAACGTATCTCACAAACACAACTCCAGTCAAGGACCTACGACAACACTGATTTCGCTTGTTACTTGCTCACCATTCCGCAGCCGCCATATTGCCCACACAATTCTACAATGAAACATACTTCTTTGGTTTACAAACAAATCTTTGGTTTACAAACACATTCTCCCGAGTACAGTGCGTAAATTGGAAATGATATTCAGTTGTAATTGACCTATTAAATTGCGAAGTTAAAAAATATATCGGACTCACGAATGTAAGTGAAGATACGCGACAGTTAGTTGAGTGTGTCAGTAAAATGAAATAAACTCTGTCGTCATTATGGGGAAGAGACTACAGTGACTAGTGACTACTATTCGGTTGGTTGGTTTTAGAGTTCAGAGCAGCTACGGAGGCGGGCGAGGCGAGCGTTCTGCGCAGGGAGAGAGGGGAGATACTTTGCGACGATGCCAGTTTCCTTCCGACAGTTCGCGCACTCTGACAGCTGACAGCGCACGCAAGCATAACATTGTGCCACAGTGAGCGCGCACGCTGTCAATGTTCACGATTTAGTTCCTTTCCTTAAACACTTTAAAAATTTAATGGTTTAGTATTTTGAACAAGAATAACGTTCTTCCAATTAAACGATTTCTTTGTATAACTTTGTTAGGCATCCACAGCGATCGAAAGTACCGATAATTGAAATATTTCAGTCATCGGTATGTATGACCTTAAGGGTATCAATGACAAATCGTAATGATTTAATAGGTTGCACAGTGAAAGAAAATCAGTATTTGGTAAAGCATGTAACGATTTTTGCATGTAGACCTACTACAAAGAAATAACAATATTCTCTTGCTAGGATCGCGCTGTATTTTAATTTTCATGTAACTAGTTTCAACAGACAAGTTAACATCTTCAGATCTTGTGGAATACCTAATTTATAAATCTAGATCTTTTATAAATTTAGATCTCGCTCCCATAATGAGAGCAGATCTGAATATTAATATAGCAGCATATTTTATAAAGTAGGTATTCCACAAGATCTGAAGATGGTAGCTTGTCTGTTGAAACTAGTTATGTGGAAATTAAAACACAGCGCGATCCTAACACACACACACACACACACACACACACACACACACAACGACCACAGTCCAGTTTCCATATTTCAAAGAACAGGACAGCAGAACCGCTGCGACTATTAAAATTCTTTATTAAAGAACATGACCGGTACCGCAATTTACAATTGCATCCTGAGATGCTTTATCTGTTTACAAATGAATAAAGAACTGTCAGAATTTCAATATTTTTAATATATAGGCGGGAAGGTCTTGTTTACTTACGTTAAATCATTATATAACAGAATATTTAATGGTTTGACGTAAACAGACACAGACCTTTCCGCCTTCCTATTAAAAATACTGAGCGTTTTAACTGTAATAGTTCTTTATTCATTTATAAACTGATAAAACACCTGAGAAAGCAATTGTAAATTGCGAAACCGATCGTATTATTTATCAAGGGATTTTAACAGTCGCAGTTGTTCTGTTCTTTGAATATAAGAAAATATTATTAATAATCCAAATAATGATCGCGCCCTACAACATGTGCAACTTATACGAACAAATTCTTTTATGAATAATTATTAATAATTTTAAAGTACCTGCAGTCAGTCATAGGAACAAAGTCATAAGTACTAGTAAGTGATAGGCTACTTACATACTTCACGGTAAAAAATTAATGCCATCGTCTTCTTCGCTGTTGGACGTCGAGGAATCGCACTCTACAAGATTTATTACGAATGGTTCCATAATAGTGTCCCTGCCAATTTCTCTCTCGTGATCTTCTTCCTGCAATTTCTCTGCATATCTTACGCAAGCTGCCTATGTTGATTCTGAGATGCTCTCTATTGGCTCGTGTGTAAGTCTCTCAACATCTGCAATTTTAAATGTTTTGTTTTTTCTGCAATATATGCTTTGACCTGAGCCCATACCAGTTCAATTGGGTTATAGTGACAATGATATGGCGGTAACCTATCAACACGATGTCCATGCTGTTTTGCAATTTCATCTATCTCATAAACTTTGTATGCTGGCTTGTTTGCATTGACAAGAACCAGCAATTCTGCTCTGGTATGTGATGTTAAACATGCAATAATGTCCCCCTTTCTGGAATTCGTGGAGGGAACTTTGTTGACTTGCATGGAATGGATGCTCGCACTGTCCATGACAATAACAGAACAGGGAGGTGTGTATGGCAACAGTTGTTCTTTAAACCACTTTTTGAAGATACTGTATGTCATCTCCAAATGGTAATCTTCAGAATTCTTAGCCTTTGAAGCCTTAAAAATCAGCTCACTCTGGGGAATGAAGTCAGTTTCTGCTGATCATATATGAAGCACTATAATACTGCCGCCCTTGCCCACTGGAACTTTCAGTCCACCATATACATCACTCATTTTCCAGCACATAGCCCTTGCATGGTTCTGGTTGACGAAAGTCTCATCTAAATAATAAATTCGAGAGGTGTCGGTTTCTCTAATCTGCTGCATTGTTCTTAAAAACACAGTCCTTGCAGCTACAATGTCGCTATGTTTCAACAGTAATTTCCTCCCGTCATTTGTTTTCTGATACCTGAACCCCATGTCCTTCAATATCCTCAACATGGTCCATTTACTTCCGTTAAAATTTTCTGCTTTTTTCATATGTGAAACCAATTTTTCAGCAGTCGGATATTCGCCTCTAGCGTACATGCTGAATACTATGCGGCGCAAAACGTTTTTCACGAAATCGTCTAGCTCATCCACTTCTTTTTTGCGATTGTGACATTTGCCTGGAGATTTAAAAACAGCTGGGCCACATGCCAGCAGCGACGCGTTAGCTTCGCTGGATATCCTCTGAACAGTCCTTAAGCCAATGCCGCAAGCCTCGGACGTCTGCTCCTGGCACCTGGCAACGGCGCGACCCGCACTTTGTGCCGGCGCGGCCTTAGCAGAAGACAGACTTTTGAAGTACTGATACACACGGTACACTATTCCTCTTGCCTGTTTGTGCAGAACTTGGCGTGATTGCTTAACATCACTCATAATGTACACTATTATGGCAAAATAATCACTTAGCACAGAACACAGACACTAATAAAGACCGAAATTCACGAACACAGCACGAACCGCACAGTACAAAGGCAGGAATGCCACTGGCGCGTGGTTGGCTGAAGGTCATGTGGTGCACTTCCGCTTGCTAATACACATCTGACCTTGACGCGCCTTCGTAGCTGCTCTCCACTCTAGCGCAATTAAAAACACCATCGTCACTTGCAGATAGTGGAGTGATCTGAAGAGCTATATCAAGGATTGCTCGGCCTACCCCGCTGGCATTGGTGTCTGCGTTGTTTTTAGCATGTTAGTTTAAGTAGTGGTTTAAGTCTAGAGACTGACGATTTGAGAAATTCGGTCCATTAGTTAACACAAACATAGAACGCTGTCCGTTATGTCAAATCTAGTTCCGTACACATACATTCCAAATGGCGGCATTCACTTTCTCCAACATTGGACAGCCGCAGTGGCCGAGGGGACTAAGGCGCTCTAGTCAAGTTCTCCACGGCCACTACGGTCGGGGGTTCGAATCCCCCCTCGGGCATGGATATTTGTGCCATCCTAGTTCGTAAGTAGTTCATAAGTAGTTTGTAAGTTTAGGGACTGATGACCTCGTATTAAGTCCCATAGACTATACAAACATTTGAACATGTCGTTCGGGACAGTAGGCTGTGGAAGTGTCTTCCACGACTGCTTTGACCTGGCTGTCGTTCAGTGTATACAAAGACCTTATAAAAATAACTAGACACCCTAATGGCGCTGCTGTCGCGGGATAATATGAACCTTCGCCCGGCCGCCATGGTAGTGACAAGCGTCAGATAAATACGAGTATTGTTAGCAGATAAATCGTGTATTAAATAGCTACTGCGGGATATATACAAAATTGATATTGTTTGACTATTGCAGTGTGCATGAAGCACGATGGTGAAGAGCTGCTCAGCATTTAAATACATAAATCAGTTTATGGAAGGAATAAAAAGATCAAATACTGTCTTCCCATTTATATTTTTAAGAATACTAGTAGCCCTATTACTTGTGTTCAGAGATAGTTACTCTCGCTTAACAGACTGTTAGTGAAGACAATATAGGGCTGAATGAAATAAATAAGAGGCTTTTACAATACTGGTGCCATGGTGGAGTAGCCGAGCGGTCTAAAGCGTCTCGCTACGGAGCGTGCGGTTGCTCGCCGTGGAGGTTCGAGTCCTCCCTGGGGCATGGGTGTGTGTGTTGTCCTTAGGTTAGTTTACCTAGGTTTAAGTAGTTTGTAAGCTACGGACTGATGACCACGCAGTTTGGTCCGATAGATTTACAAACATTTGATTTGACAATATTGGTAGCTCTTAAAAAGGAGCTACTTTAGGCAGTATTGGTGGACAGGAAGTTCAAAAAGTTTCATTTTATGATTGTGTAAAATAACTATAGGGTTCACGAAATTACTTGCCTCTCTGCAGTTCGAATTTTTGTTTATGAAATTAATATTAGCAACCTGTAATGCAGAATTTAAAGATAATCTGCTTTACATATACATATAAGAACTGAAAGGGTTTGAAAAACTGTGTATAGTTCCATATATGAATGAAACATAGCCATATTAAATGCACTTTGTGAAGTTGAACCCTAACAATAGTTCTTTTGAGCAGTTCACGCTGCTGTTAGGTATTTGACTTACACCATTAAAATGCTAATGTTTTTGCTAGATACCCTAATGCTAATGTCAGATGCATTAGTTAAGAACAAAGTAAGGCATACTTTGTGTTCTCAAAAAAATTTGGTAGTGGTTGGTTGCTGTATTCACAAGGTAAGAAGCTATTTATCAGTTATGTATCTGGCGGCATATTACACTTTCATAATCTATTTTTAACATTAGCTGTTTCAGGCAGTGGTAGTGGTTGGTTGCTGTATTCACAAGGTAAGAAGCTATTTATCAGTTATGTATCTGGTGGCATATTTCACTTTCATAATCTATTTTTAACATTAGCTGTTTCAGGCAGCCTTGTTTGATTTTTTGATGCTATGAAATATCTAAATATTGAATACAGCACTTAGAAAAAGACGTAAAGTGTGAAACTCTTTCGAAATAAAAAGTTTTACAATCGTAGAATATACTAAGAAAGTGCCAAAAAATCGTGTCTGACGATAAATTCCGTTCATATGCTGCACTTAGAACGCTATAAAACTATGTGTTATAATTCGGTTTCGTTAGGAAGAGGAAACACTGTTGGCCAATTTATACACCGTATGTCTAATAAATTTACACACAACCGATAAGGTGCGTGTATTTAAGGAGTGTGAAACTGTTTTGTAGTTATATATTTCAGTTAGACATAGTTTACATGATTTACCTCAAATGAATACTCTCTCTAATCAAAAGAGTCTTACGCACATTTAAAGTTTGCGCGAAAGTTTGCCACCACAATGGCTGCCGAGGCGCTCTTCAATTTGTCTGCTGTTCGCAGTCGGCCGCTTACGCGATTGTGGGGGCTAGAGTGTATATTTGATGATCTTTGACGGTGATTTTGGCGACGTTTATTTTTAATGGTAGTAGACGGATTGACGAGATGCAGTGTTTGTTGTTTTAAGCATAATACGTAGAGTCCAAGGAAAAGTTGTGTTTGTAGTCAGCAGCAAATTAAAGATCTATTAAAAATATATCATTCATACCATGTTTTGTGAAAACGTATTCCTAAGGAAATAGCTGTCGGAGGAAAAACGTCGTTCATGCAATGTTCCGTAAAAAAAAAAAAAAAATATCGAGAAGGAATCAGTTAGGAAAATAATTCACCGACCATTCTTTTTCTTGAAACTTTATTTATATTATTGTTAAAAAAAGAACCTGAAACACTGCTTTTATTAGCAGTTAATTGTGTACTTCTTTCAAGATGGATCATGGAACGAAATTCCAGCATCTCGCCTCCATTTTGCTGTTTAAAAATGTCACTGTTCATAAATCAGCTTTTTCTTCCTACAGTTTACTACATTGCACTTCCCGACAGGAAATCATAATTGTCAGTCCTCTAACCAAACGTAGGAGTACTTGTAATGGAATAGATTTCACACAAACCACTGAAACTTTTGAGCTCTTTTTATACGAGACATGCAACACACACAAGGAAGTAGTTGTCAGCTGCAGCGCCCCTTGCGATAGACCGTCGTACCACAAAGAAGGGTTCAAACGTTACACATTTGTTGAGTCGTCTGCTTCACAAACGGGTCTACTTCTTTTGTTGTCAACAAGGAGGTTGTCAACTTAAGCCCCGTTTACACCAAGGAGGTTATGGATTACACCGACGTGCACTTAAGCCCTTTCTACATGGGAAGTGATAGCTTACGAGATTACCCGTGATGCACCGGTCACGCTGTCCATGTACTGTGTAGACACATCCACTTACACAAGATGCACGCATACTATCGCTAGTAGACAGAATAGGATGGATCCTATTCTCACACGTATGGAAGTGCTTCGAGCATGCACAGATGGCTGAATGGAGAGCCCAGCTGACAAATGAAGCAGTAGGGAATTTGTTTGAGAATGTGCACTTGTCTCCTGCTCAGAGGAACAGAGTTTTTCAACTCAGTCATAAGTATTTTAGGAGGTGATACTGTAGAGTATTGCATTAAAAATTTAATATAACCTGTGTACAATTTTTATTGAATACAGAGATATGATATCCAAAAAAAAGTAGAGCAAATGTAAATCAAGAAATTTTAACTGATTTATCCGTCGGTTCTTGGTAGTACAACATCAAACTTACTTAAAAGTAGAATTTTGTATGTTCTACACGTTCATTTCCACATAGTTACCCAGTTTTCTGCTTACTAGGACATATTAAGACTTTACGCTACACTGTAAACCGGTTATTTAAATAAAAGTCAGTATGGTGATCTACAAAGAACAGACAAAAGAATAAGTCAAAATATCCAAATCAGTTTGTTGTACATACCAAGAGCTGCATCTCTGTACCCACTAAAAATTGGACACAGGTTATATGAAATTTTAATTGCAAATCGTCTTTATTGTCATCTTCTAAAATATTTGCTATTTTTCCTGAAACATGCTCCTTTTAACAGATAAAAATATTTGTTTCTGGTGAGCATTATTTGAAGCTAAATAAAAAAAAATGTTCAAATGTTTGTAGAGTCTATGGGACTTAACTACGGGGTCATCAGTCCCTAAACTTACAAACTACTTATGAACTAGCTAATCCTAAGGACGGTACAAATATCCATGCCTCAGGGGGGATTCGAACCCCCGACCGTAGTGGCCGTGCATGCCGTGACTGGAGCGCCTCAGTCCCCTCGACCACCGCGGCCGGCAAGCGTAATCAAAGTCTATGTATAGACACCAGAGCTAGTTCATCATATACATAGGCGCCTCGAACCGCAAGGGGATGGAAGTAGGTAATCACATTCTATAATGAGGACGTTAACACATGTGAGCGACGTAGTTACACATGAACTGCACGAAAACAATTAAATACAGTTTCACAGTTGCAGTCTAAAACACAAATAAATGTTTTAATCATCACAATATATCATACAGTTTCGGAAAGTGATGTTAACGCGGCGATTCATTTGCTGTAAGTTGACAACAAATGAAGTAGACGACTCAACAAATGCGTACCGTTTGATCGCATCTTTGTGGTTCGACGCTGCAGTTGACAACGACTTCCTTGTGTATGTTGCACGTCTCGCATAGAAAGGACTTTATATCCCAAGCGAAAAAATCTTGCCCAGAGATACTACCTGTAGGCATTAGGCAAAGATCTAAAACGTTGATGCAGTATGGATGTAGATATGTTAGCAGACGAGATTGTTCGGAGTATTTTGTATACAGTTGCAAAAGAATCCATAGAAATTCGTATGGCCGATAATATTAATAGGGACAAGGGCTTCCCTCTAAGTAAAACTTGGAACCCAATCTTATCTTCATTTCGACCTGCTGTTTCTTTTAACTAGTCTTGTTCGATTCAACGTTTTGCCGATTTCTTTTTTATCGGCGCGCTACTAGTTCCATAGCGCCTAGAGGGCCTCTACTTTGGTTTCACGCACGCACGGTGGATCGTCAGCCCTTTCTACACGGGAAGTGAGAACTTACGAGATTACCCATGATGCACCGGTCACGTCATCCGCGTACTGTGTAGAGGCATCCACATGCACAAGATGCACGCATACGATCGCTAGTAGACGGAATAGGATGGATCATGAATGAAACTTTTCACTCTGCAGCAAAGTGTGCGTTAATATGAAACTTCCTGGTAGATTAAAATTGTGTGCTGGAATCGGGAGTCGAACCTTGGACCTTTTTCCTTTCGCGGCCATGCACTCTACCCACTGAGCTATCCCGATACGACTCACGATGCCGCCTCACAACTTTACTTCCGCCAGTACCTTGTCTCCTACTTTCCAAACTTCACAGAAGCTCTCCTGCGAAAGATGCAAGACTAGCACTCCTGGAAGAAATGATATGATGGAGACATGGCTTAGCCACAACTTAAGGGATGTTTCCAGAATGAAGCTTCTCACTCTGCAGCAGAGTGTGCACTGATATGAAACTTCCTAGAAGATTAAAATTTTGTGCTGGAGCTGGGACTCGAATGTGGGACCTTTGTCTTTCGCGGGCAAGCGCTCTACCGACTGAGCTATTCCGATACAACTCACGATGCTGCCTCATAACTTTACTTCCGCCAGTACCTCGCCTCCTAGTTCCCAAACTTCATAGAAGTTCTCCTGGGAAAGATGCAAGACTAGCACTCCTGGAAGAAAGGATATGGTGGAGAAATGGCTTAGCCATAGCCTAAGGAATGTGCTAGTCTTGCACGTTTCGCAGGAGAGCTTTTGTGAAGTTTGAAAAACTGGAGGCGAGGTACTGGCGGAAGTAAAGTTGTGAGGCGGCATCGTGAGTCGTGTCGGTATAGCTCAGTCGGTAGAGCGCTTGCCCGTGAAAGGCGAAGGTCCCAGATTCGAGTCCCGGTTCTGGCACACAATTTTAATCTACCAGGAAGTTTCATATCAACGCACACTTTGCTGCAAACCATATTGGTTTGGAGTAAAAAATTTAGAAAACTATAGAGTAATGTAGATAGAGGCCTCAAGTAGCAAATAGAAAGTAGCCACAGTAGAGTAGATAGCAGTTAGTAGGACTAGTAGAAAACCTAGTGCATGTCTTTACTATCCACTCTCTTTAAATGTTCAAATGTTTATATAGTCTATGGGACTTAACTACCGGGTCATCAGTCCCTAAACTTACAAACTACTTATGAACTACTTACGAACTAGGATGGCACAAATATCCAAGCTCGAGGGGGGATTCCAACCCCTGACCGTAGTGGCCAAGCAGACCATGACTGGAGCGCCTTAGTCCCCTCGGCCACCGCGGCCGGCACGCTCTCTATCTCGGCATGTAACTTCATCTATATATAACCCACACATAGGTATAATAAGTTAAGAATAGATAAAATTAGAAATTTCATTGTAATAAAATTTGATACTTAAAAAAAATGGTGATCACCATGAAAATTTTTTAATTTTTTGTCACACTTTTATTGTTCTATGTGATGCTAATTAGATTTCAATGTAAGTTTATAACTTGTAAAACTGTGGCACTGAAAATGCTGGTACAGTTTGTGCAGAGGAAAGGAGGGTTGGTGGCAACAGCCCTGAGGTCGTCTGGTAGATCGCTGAATGGAGTGGCGCTTGCTGGGACACGACGCCTGACAAACACGGCAGCTGAAGGGATGATCCAGTTTCACATAGCCGAGGTCCCAAGAGACCTGTTCTGCTCACCACGTGCCTTCGGCCACAGACAAATATATACAGATGGGAAACCTCTGTAAGGGCCCGGTCCTACGCTCAGGGGTGCGGGGAGGGAGGTTTTCCAGCAGTTCCGTAAGATGTCCCATAATGGCGCTGCGGTCACAAGCAGCCCTTTAAACTGGCCAGAGCAGGCGGCAGGTAGCGGCTCTCTCCACCACCACCTCCCCTCACACGGCAGCAAGCCGAACACAGCCATGGCCTCGTGGCAGGTGGCACGAGCCCTCCTCTCACCCTCCCCTCCACGCTACCCTCTGACATGCGAGAGGCACCCTAAGTGAGCGATCCGCCTGACACCTGCTAGCATCTTACGGAACTACGAGGGGAGCGTAGGACAGTGGTTTAGGGGAGGCTTCTTCTCTGTATATGTTACTCTGTTCTTCGGCTATGCTACGGGGCTCACGAGGGTAAAACATGGGAGCCGCCCACCTCAGCTGACTGCGCGCTGAAATAGGGGTGGTCGACCTTGCCCGCCCACCGGAGCAGCACAAGCGACGGGAACCGAGAGTGCCACCTTGCCTCCGCCGATCGCACCGCAGGGGGCCAGCTAACCGCGTGCGGCTCCTCAGCTGGGCACAGCAAGAGGCACACTCCCTGCCGAAAATACAACTGCCGCCAGCGCAGACGCTCACTGCCTCTGTGGGGCGTGACCGCTGACCCAGGCGACTGCCGCTCACAGTCCGTCACGTACGAGACAAACGCATCCAGTCGACGCCACTACCTCGCGCCGAGCCGGGCTCAGGCTAGACGCACGCCTTGGCCTGCGGTCCCACCTCAACGACAACAGCTAACCATAGGCGAGTCACTAGATCGCTTATGTCCAGATCTTCAAGACATCGAACCCCATATCCTAGTGTACAATGTAACACTAGAGCATCAGCAACGCCAATTATCCGAATCCCACTAACAAACAGACAATATGTGGGCACTATCAGCCACGAGCATTACGTCATGGTTAAAAAAAAATAGATATGTAGTGGACTATCTAAAAGACTAATAAATTTAAGTATGCAGTTTAAGTATTCAACAAATGTTACCCCTTTCCAACAACACATGTTATATAATAGGTGTACCGAATATCACTCATGTGCCACCTACACTACACTGAGATCCACTTTACCAATTAAAAAAAAATTAATTGCCTGGTCAACTGTCTGACCAAGACTAATATAATTTGTATTGTTTGTGTTCATCTCTCACCTCACTTGTACAAATAAGTCACACACACACCCATATACGAAATTAAATTCAGAATATTTATCTGTTCTTACTTTGCAAAAGCATAATGTTTTATGTGTTAGTTTAAGAATTCATTACAGTAAAATATTTACAAATGTGTGACGCAAATCAACAGGTACACATGCTAAAAAGTAAGCTAGACAACATATTTACTCATGTAACAGCAATACAATTTTGATTTCGATGACATTTCCTGTAAAGACTGATGTCCTTTTATTTTAATTTCTACATCACATTTAATTTTATAATAACTCCTGTAATGTTTTTCTGTCATGTTAGCTACCTGTTGTAATTTAGATGTCACACCTGTTTCTTGATTTGTACACCATTTACAGATATGAAAAAGCCACATGCTAAAGAATAAGGTTCCATACATGCCACATGTAACACTTACATACATCTTTTGGCTTATCATTATATGGGTTTTTTTCGTGATATTTGTGCCACAGTGGGATAAAGCAGGAATATCTGCATCCCTCACAATGGTTCTTCAACTCACGCAAATAAATTAGTGGCAACCGGAGGATTGTAATTTAGTCTGGAGATCAATTTACAGACTCCAACCTTCATTGGATAGGGGGGAATTACGTATATATCAATATAATGATTAGTTTTCATTTTGATAATGGTTGGCAAGCCTAATTAATTTCTTTTGTTTTGTGACACATCATATGAATTTCGATGTGTCACTCCACATGCAGAAATTTGCAATGGGTGTGGGATAATGAGAGATGGCAGCCCATCTCTCATCTTTATTATCGATGTTTATTGTTCACGTATTTTCTTAATGAGTCCTGTACATACAATTTTCTGTTGCTGTCGGGAATACCATGCAGGGAGAGATGCAGGTGAGATGCAGAGCTGGCTTGGCCCTGAGGGGGCGAATTCCTTCCTACCTGCTCCCTGCGGCGCCGTAGGAGGCCGGGTGCGCTGGCCTTGGATGGCACACTGACAGGGCCGTAGGTCGTAAAAATGTAGACTTGTGTCCCAAACTGTGAAGGAGAGGGATCGTCTGCACTTTTTAAAGAAGATAGCAGGGCACACGGCTGTGGCCGAGGGTCCGAAAGGGAAAGCGACGGAATGTTGCAGGAGGCTAGGCAGCCGCTCCCACAGGCGACGGTTAGAGCCGTTTAGTGAGAATCACGCCAAAAGTGTGTGTGAAAGGGATGCCATCTTTGATTGGCTGATGTTCAAAGCGCCAGCTTTTCGAAATCAGCGGTTGTCTTGGGAGATTTTACTGGCTGGAGTTCGAGAACACGACGCTGATTGGCTTTACGAAAAAACGGCATTTCTCGGGGCGGGGGGGGGGGGGGGGGGCTTGCGCAGAGACACGGTGAGAAGAGGACTTCGTGTTTCGTAGCGCTGGAGTACGGACGCATCTGGTGGCGTCCTGTCCTCCCAGTGTGCGGAACTGGAGATTTTGCTTATTGAGCCGATACTTGGACGAGTGAACCTGTATAAGTTTCAGGGTACACTCTGAGATTTATACTTGAGCGGATTGTTTTTGTTTTCGGTTTGAATAAGGTCAGCCAGCCAATACCAGTGCACCGAAGCACTAGTTGCGATATACTCAACTTCTGGAGACATTTAGACCTTCAGTAGTCGTGCGTACTTGTCTACACTCACTGAAGTGGTCCTGACTTGGCAGAATTGTTTGAGATTGTGGGCACAGTGTACTGCCGAGCGCACAGAGGCTGATAGTAGAGAGTACAGCTTCCGAGCGACAGAGCGAGTTTTCTTTTTTATTTCGTGCCCGCGCAAATTTTCAGCTCACAGTCGCCCTGCCCCCACGCCACTGCAGCGCAGCACCTTCACACGCAAGTCGTCAGTTTGGTAATGTATGACAAAACGCTCACCAGCAACATATAGTCGATACATCAGGTTCTGCCTTATAGTGGGGATTGTGTAGTTAGGAAAGTCAACCCTGCACTGGTATTCCGACTCGATTATCCCGCTAAGAACATTATATTATTTCACGATAGGGGTTCTGACTTACCAGGCGTTACTAATTTCCAGTTTCGTAATAACTTGAGTAACTTCATATGCATTAGATTGTTCTTTCTTATTTGGTTATAAATGTATTCTTGTTGTTTATGATTTTAGTATTGGATTTATCATTGTGTGTTTTATCCTGCTTAAAAATGTGTAATAAATATTGCTGGATTTGAAAGATGTTTTTTCAACATTATTAGTCGTCAGATCCCAGTTAGTTCGTTAGATTTTTGGTGGGGACAAATTATTAATTATATTTTATGCCACTTGCAGGAAGTGGAAGAGTCTCATTACAATTAGAACTGAAACAGGGCAATTCATGCAAATTATTTGATGTGATGTTAAATATCAATACTTAATTCAGGGTCAGCCGCTCCTGTCTACATATTCATTTCACATTTTTTTTCACCACCACACCTTACAAAATTTCATATCAGCGCACGCTTTGCTGCAGAGTGAAAAGTTTCATTCATGATCCATCCTATTCCGTCTACTAGCGATCGTATGCGTTCATCTTGTGCAAGTGGATGCCTCTACACAGTACGTGGACGGCGCATCATGGGTAATCTCGTAAGCTTTCACCTCCCGTGTAAAAAGGGCTTTATACACCGCTGACGATCCACCGCACGTACGCGAAACCAAAGTAGAGGCCCTCTAGGCGCAATAGAACTAGTAGCGCGCCGATAAAAAAAAAAAAAAATCGGCAAAACGATGGATCGAACAAGACTAGTTAAAAGAAACAGCAGGTCGAAATGAAAACCGTTGTTGCTTAATATTTCTACTCCTATTCCAGTCACGTATTGTTCGCGGAAAGAAGGATTGTCGGTATGCCTCTGTGTGGGCTCTAATCTCTCTGATTTTATCCTCCCGATCTCCTCGCGAGATATACGTAGGAGGGAGCAATATACTGTTGGACTCCTAAGTAAAGGTAAGTTCTCGAAACTTCGACAAAAGCCCATACCGAGCGACAGAGCGTCTCTCCTGCAGAGTCTTCCACTGTAGTTTAGCGATCATCTCCGTAACGCTTTCATGATTACCAAATGATCCTGTAACGAAGAGCGCTGCTCTCCGTTGGATCTTCTCCACTTCCTCTATCAATCCCACCTGGTACAGATCCCACACCAGTGAGCAGTATTCAAGCTGTGGGCGAACAAGTGTTAGAATTATCACAATGAATCTAAGTCTGGCATCTGCTTTACCGACGATTGGTTTTATATGGTCGTTCCATTTTAAATCACTACTAATTACTACTCCCAGATAATTTATGGAATTAACTGCTTCCAGTTGCTGACCTGCTATAGTGTAGCTAAATGATAAAGGATCTTTCTTTCTGTGTATTCGCAGCACATTATACTTGTCTACATTGAGCTTTAATTGCCATTCCCTACACCATGGGGGCAATTCGATGCAGATCCTCATGCATCTCAATACAATTTTCCATTGTTACAACCTCTCTATATACTACGGTATCATCCGCAAAAAGCCTCAGTGAACTTCCGATGTTATCTGCAAGGTCATTTATATATATCATAAACAGCAACGGACCCACGACACTCCCCTGTGGCACACCTAACATAACTCCTACTTCGGAACACTTCTCTCCATTGAGAATGGCCTGCTGTTTTCTGTTATCTAGGAATTCCTCAATCCAATCTCAATCCAATTGGTCTGATAGACCATATGCTCTTACTTTGTTCATTAAACGTTTGTGGGGAACTGTATCAAACGCCTTGCGGAAGTCGAGAAACACAGCATTTACCTGAGAACCCGTGTCTATGGCCCTCTGAGTCTCGTGGACGAATTGCGCGGCTGGGTTTCAAACGACGCTTTTTTCGAAACTCAAGCTGATTCCTACAGAGCAGATTCCTAGTCTCGAGAAATGTCATTATATTCGAACATAATACATGTTCCAAAATTCTACAACTGACCGACGTTAGAGAGATAGGCCTATAGTTCTGCACATCTGTTCGAGGACCCTTCTTGAAAACGGGGATGACCTGCGCCATTTTCCAATCTTTCGGAACGCTATGCTCCTCTAGAGACCTACGATACACCACTGCGAGATGGGGTCCAGTTCCTTCGTGTACTCTGTGTAAAAACGAACTGGTATCCCATCAGGTCCTGCGGCCTTTCCTCATTTGAGCGATTTTAATTGTTTTTCTATCCCTCTGTCAGTTATTTCTATATCTGCTATTTTGTAATCTATGCGGCAATCTAGGGAAGGAACTACAGTGCAATCTTCCTCTGTGATACAGCTTTGGAAAAAGACATTTAGTAATTCCGCCTTTAGATTGCCATCCTCTGTTTCAGTGCCATTTACGTTACAGAGAGTCTGGACACTTCGTTTCGATCCACCTACCGCTTTGACATAAGACCAAAATTTCTTAGGATTTTCAGCCAAGTCAGTACAAAGAACTCTACTTTCGAATTCGTTGAACGCCTCTCGCATAGCCCTCCTCACGCTACTTTTCTCTTCGTGTAATTTTTGTTTGTCTACAATGCTTTGGCTACGTTTATGTTTGCAGTGAAGTTCCCTTTGCTTCCGTAGCAGCTTTCTAATTCGGTTGTTGTACCACGGTAGCTCCTTTCCATCTCTTACGACCTTGCTAGGTACATACTCATCTAATGCATATTGTACGATGGCTTTGTACTTAGACCACTGTTCCTCAACACCATCTGTACTTAAGATAAAATTTCTGTGCTGGGCCGTCAAGTACTCTGAAATCCCCTTTTTGTCACTTTTTCCGAACAGAAAAATCTTCCTACCTTTTTTAATATTTCTATTTACGGCTGAAATTACCAATGCTGTAACTGCTTTATGATCGCTGATTCCCTGTTCTGCATTAACTGAATTTAATTAGTTTCATGCAGTTCATGTGTAACTACGTCCCTGATATGTGTTAACGTCCTCTTTTATAAATTGCGATTACCTACTTCCAGTTGATGATTAAAACATTTATTTGTGTTTTAGACTGCAACTGTGAAACTGTATTTACATCTACATCTACAACCATACTCCGCAAGCCACCCGACGGTGTGTGGCGGAGGGTACCTTGAGTACCACTATCAATTTTCACTCCTATTCCAGTCACGTATTGTTCGCGGAAAGAAGGATTGTCGGTATGCCTCTGTGTGGGCTCTAATCTCTCTGATTTTATCCTCCCGATCTCCTCGCGAGATATACGTAGGAGGGAGCAATATACTGTTGGACTCCTAAGTAAAGGTAAGTTCTCGAAACTTCGACAAAAGCCCATACCGAGCGACAGAGCGTCTCTCCTGCAGAGTCTTCCACTGTAGTTTAGCGATCATCTCCGTAACGCTTTCATGATTACCAAATGATCCTGTAACGAAGAGCGCTGCTCTCCGTTGGATCTTCTCCACTTCCTCTATCAATCCCACCTGGTACAGATCCCACACCGGTGAGCAGTATTCAAGCTGTGGGCGAACAAGTGTTAGAATTATCACAATGAATCTAAGTCTGGCATCTGCTTTCCCGACGATTGGTTTTATATGGTCGTTCCATTTTAAATCACTCCTAATTACTACTCCCAGATAATTTATGGAATTAACTGCTTCCAGTTGCTGACCTGCTATAGTGTAGCTAAATGATAAAGGATCTTTCTTTCTGTGTATTCGCAGCACATTATACTTGTCTACATTGAGCTTTAATTGCCATTCCCTGCACCATGCGTCAATTCGATGCAGATCCTCCTGCATCTCAATACAATTTTCCATTGTTACAACCTCTCTATATACTACCGCATCATCCGCAAAAAGCCTCAGTGAACTTCCGATGTTATCTGCAAGGTCATTTATATATATATCATAAACAGCAACGGACCCACGACACTCCCCTGTGGCACACCTAACATAACTCCTACTTCGGAACACTTCTCTCCATTGAGAATGGCCTGCTGTTTTCTGTTATCTAGGAATTCCTCAATCCAATCTCAATCCAATTGGTCTGATAGACCATATGCTCTTACTTTGTTCATTAAACGTTTGTGGGGAACTGTATCAAACGCCTTGCGGAAGTCGAGAAACACAGCATTTACCTGAGAACCCGTGTCTATGGCCCTCTGAGTCTCGTGGACGAATTGCGCGGCTGGGTTTCAAACGACGCTTTTTTCGAAACTCAAGCTGATTCCTACAGAGCAGATTCCTAGTCTCGAGAAATGTCATTATATTCGAACATAATACATGTTCCAAAATTCTACAACTGACCGACGTTAGAGAGATAGGCCTATAGTTCTGCACATCTGTTCGAGGACCCTTCTTGAAAACGGGGATGACCTGCGCCATTTTCCAATCTTTCGGAACGCTATGCTCCTCTAGAGACCTACGATACACCACTGCGAGATGGGGTCCAGTTCCTTCGTGTACTCTGTGTAAAAACGAACTGGTATCCCATCAGGTCCTGCGGCCTTTCCTCATTTGAGCGATTTTAATTGTTTTTCTATCCCTCTGTCAGTTATTTCTATATCTGCTATTTTGTAATCTATGCGGCAATCTAGGGAAGGAACTACAGTGCAATCTTCCTCTGTGATACAGCTTTGGAAAAAGACATTTAGTAATTCCGCCTTTAGATTGCCATCCTCTGTTTCAGTGCCATTTACGTTACAGAGAGTCTGGACACTTCGTTTCGATCCACCTACCGCTTTGACATAAGACCAAAATTTCTTAGGATTTTCAGCCAAGTCAGTACAAAGAACTCTACTTTCGAATTCGTTGAACGCCTCTCGCATAGCCCTCCTCACGCTACTTTTCTCTTCGTGTAATTTTTGTTTGTCTACAATGCTTTGGCTACGTTTATGTTTGCAGTGAAGTTCCCTTTGCTTCCGTAGCAGCTTTCTAATTCGGTTGTTGTACCACGGTAGCTCCTTTCCATCTCTTACGACCTTGCTAGGTACATACTCATCTAATGCATATTGTACGATGGCTTTGTACTTAGACCACTGTTCCTCAACACCATCTGTACTTAAGATAAAATTTCTGTGCTGGGCCGTCAAGTACTCTGAAATCCCCTTTTTGTCACTTTTTCCGAACAGAAAAATCTTCCTACCTTTTTTAATATTTCTATTTACGGCTGAAATTACCAATGCTGTAACTGCTTTATGATCGCTGATTCCCTGTTCTGCATTAACTGAATTTAATTAGTTTCATGCAGTTCATGTGTAACTACGTCCCTGATATGTGTTAACGTCCTCTTTTATAAATTGCGATTACCTACTTCCAGTTGATGATTAAAACATTTATTTGTGTTTTAGACTGCAACTGTGAAACTGTATTTACATCTACATCTACAACCATACTCCGCAAGCCACCCGACGGTGTGTGGCGGAGGGTACCTTGAGTACCACTATCAATTTTCACTCCTATTCCAGTCACGTATTGTTCGCGGAAAGAAGGATTGTCGGTATGCCTCTGTGTGGGCTCTAATCTCTCTGATTTTATCCTCCCGATCTCCTCGCGAGATATACGTAGGAGGGAGCAATATACTGTTGGACTCCTAAGTAAAGGTAAGTTCTCGAAACTTCGACAAAAGCCCATACCGAGCGACAGAGCGTCTCTCCTGCAGAGTCTTCCACTGTAGTTTAGCGATCATCTCCGTAACGCTTTCATGATTACCAAATGATCCTGTAACGAAGAGCGCTGCTCTCCGTTGGATCTTCTCCACTTCCTCTATCAATCCCACCTGGTACAGATCCCACACCGGTGAGCAGTATTCAAGCTGTGGGCGAACAAGTGTTAGAATTATCACAATGAATCTAAGTCTGGCATCTGCTTTCCGACGATTGGTTTTATATGGTCGTTCCATTTTAAATCACTCCTAATTACTACTCCCAGATAATTTATGGAATTAACTGCTTCCAGTTGCTGACCTGCTATAGTGTAGCTAAATGATAAAGGATCTTTCTTTCTGTGTATTCGCAGCACATTATACTTGTCTACATTGAGCTTTAATTGCCATTCCCTGCACCATGCGTCAATTCGATGCAGATCCTCCTGCATCTCAATACAATTTTCCATTGTTACAACCTCTCTATATACTACCGCATCATCCGCAAAAAGCCTCAGTGAACTTCCGATGTTATCTGCAAGGTCATTTATATATATATCATAAACAGCAACGGACCCACGACACTCCCCTGTGGCACACCTAACATAACTCCTACTTCGGAACACTTCTCTCCATTGAGAATGGCCTGCTGTTTTCTGTTATCTAGGAATTCCTCAATCCAATCTCAATCCAATTGGTCTGATAGACCATATGCTCTTACTTTGTTCATTAAACGTTTGTGGGGAACTGTATCAAACTCCTTGCGGAAGTCGAGAAACACAGCATTTACCTGAGAACCCGTGTCTATGGCCCTCTGAGTCTCGTGGACGAATTGCGCGGCTGGGTTTCAAACGACGCTTTTTTCGAAACTCAAGCTGATTCCTACAGAGCAGATTCCTAGTCTCGAGAAATGTCATTATATTCGAACATAATACATGTTCCAAAATTCTACAACTGACCGACGTTAGAGAGATAGGCCTATAGTTCTGCACATCTGTTCGAGGACCCTTCTTGAAAACGGGGATGACCTGCGCCATTTTCCAATCTTTCGGAACGCTATGCTCCTCTAGAGACCTACGATACACCACTGCGAGATGGGGTCCAGTTCCTTCGTGTACTCTGTGTAAAAACGAACTGGTATCCCATCAGGTCCTGCGGCCTTTCCTCATTTGAGCGATTTTAATTGTTTTTCTATCCCTCTGTCAGTTATTTCTATATCTGCTATTTTGTAATCTATGCGGCAATCTAGGGAAGGAACTACAGTGCAATCTTCCTCTGTGATACAGCTTTGGAAAAAGACATTTAGTAATTCCGCCTTTAGATTGCCATCCTCTGTTTCAGTGCCATTTACGTTACAGAGAGTCTGGACACTTCGTTTCGATCCACCTACCGCTTTGACATAAGACCAAAATTTCTTAGGATTTTCAGCCAAGTCAGTACAAAGAACTCTACTTTCGAATTCGTTGAACGCCTCTCGCATAGCCCTCCTCACGCTACTTTTCTCTTCGTGTAATTTTTGTTTGTCTACAATGCTTTGGCTACGTTTATGTTTGCAGTGAAGTTCCCTTTGCTTCCGTAGCAGCTTTCTAATTCGGTTGTTGTACCACGGTAGCTCCTTTCCATCTCTTACGACCTTGCTAGGTACATACTCATCTAATGCATATTGTACGATGGCTTTGTACTTAGACCACTGTTCCTCAACACCATCTGTACTTAAGATAAAATTTCTGTGCTGGGCCGTCAAGTACTCTGAAATCCCCTTTTTGTCACTTTTTCCGAACAGAAAAATCTTCCTACCTTTTTTAATATTTCTATTTACGGCTGAAATTACCAATGCTGTAACTGCTTTATGATCGCTGATTCCCTGTTCTGCATTAACTGAATTTAATTAGTTTCATGCAGTTCATGTGTAACTACGTCCCTGATATGTGTTAACGTCCTCTTTTATAAATTGCGATTACCTACTTCCAGTTGATGATTAAAACATTTATTTGTGTTTTAGACTGCAACTGTGAAACTGTATTTACATCTACATCTACAACCATACTCCGCAAGCCACCCGACGGTGTGTGGCGGAGGGTACCTTGAGTACCACTATCAATTTTCACTCCTATTCCAGTCACGTATTGTTCGCGGAAAGAAGGATTGTCGGTATGCCTCTGTGTGGGCTCTAATCTCTCTGATTTTATCCTCCCGATCTCCTCGCGAGATATACGTAGGAGGGAGCAATATACTGTTGGACTCCTAAGTAAAGGTAAGTTCTCGAAACTTCGACAAAAGCCCATACCGAGCGACAGAGCGTCTCTCCTGCAGAGTCTTCCACTGTAGTTTAGCGATCATCTCCGTAACGCTTTCATGATTACCAAATGATCCTGTAACGAAGAGCGCTGCTCTCCGTTGGATCTTCTCCACTTCCTCTATCAATCCCACCTGGTACAGATCCCACACCGGTGAGCAGTATTCAAGCTGTGGGCGAACAAGTGTTAGAATTATCACAATGAATCTAAGTCTGGCATCTGCTTTCCGACGATTGGTTTTATATGGTCGTTCCATTTTAAATCACTCCTAATTACTACTCCCAGATAATTTATGGAATTAACTGCTTCCAGTTGCTGACCTGCTATAGTGTAGCTAAATGATAAAGGATCTTTCTTTCTGTGTATTCGCAGCACATTATACTTGTCTACATTGAGCTTTAATTGCCATTCCCTGCACCATGCGTCAATTCGATGCAGATCCTCCTGCATCTCAATACAATTTTCCATTGTTACAACCTCTCTATATACTACCGCATCATCCGCAAAAAGCCTCAGTGAACTTCCGATGTTATCTGCAAGGTCATTTATATATATATCATAAACAGCAACGGACCCACGACACTCCCCTGTGGCACACCTAACATAACTCCTACTTCGGAACACTTCTCTCCATTGAGAATGGCCTGCTGTTTTCTGTTATCTAGGAATTCCTCAATCCAATCTCAATCCAATTGGTCTGATAGACCATATGCTCTTACTTTGTTCATTAAACGTTTGTGGGGAACTGTATCAAACGCCTTGCGGAAGTCGAGAAACACAGCATTTACCTGAGAACCCGTGTCTATGGCCCTCTGAGTCTCGTGGACGAATTGCGCGGCTGGGTTTCAAACGACGCTTTTTTCGAAACTCAAGCTGATTCCTACAGAGCAGATTCCTAGTCTCGAGAAATGTCATTATATTCGAACATAATACATGTTCCAAAATTCTACAACTGACCGACGTTAGAGAGATAGGCCTATAGTTCTGCACATCTGTTCGAGGACCCTTCTTGAAAACGGGGATGACCTGCGCCATTTTCCAATCTTTCGGAACGCTATGCTCCTCTAGAGACCTACGATACACCACTGCGAGATGGGGTCCAGTTCCTTCGTGTACTCTGTGTAAAAACGAACTGGTATCCCATCAGGTCCTGCGGCCTTTCCTCATTTGAGCGATTTTAATTGTTTTTCTATCCCTCTGTCAGTTATTTCTATATCTGCTATTTTGTAATCTATGCGGCAATCTAGGGAAGGAACTACAGTGCAATCTTCCTCTGTGATACAGCTTTGGAAAAAGACATTTAGTAATTCCGCCTTTAGATTGCCATCCTCTGTTTCAGTGCCATTTACGTTACAGAGAGTCTGGACACTTCGTTTCGATCCACCTACCGCTTTGACATAAGACCAAAATTTCTTAGGATTTTCAGCCAAGTCAGTACAAAGAACTCTACTTTCGAATTCGTTGAACGCCTCTCGCATAGCCCTCCTCACGCTACTTTTCTCTTCGTGTAATTTTTGTTTGTCTACAATGCTTTGGCTACGTTTATGTTTGCAGTGAAGTTCCCTTTGCTTCCGTAGCAGCTTTCTAATTCGGTTGTTGTACCACGGTAGCTCCTTTCCATCTCTTACGACCTTGCTAGGTACATACTCATCTAATGCATATTGTACGATGGCTTTGTACTTAGACCACTGTTCCTCAACACCATCTGTACTTAAGATAAAATTTCTGTGCTGGGCCGTCAAGTACTCTGAAATCCCCTTTTTGTCACTTTTTCCGAACAGAAAAATCTTCCTACCTTTTTTAATATTTCTATTTACGGCTGAAATTACCAATGCTGTAACTGCTTTATGATCGCTGATTCCCTGTTCTGCATTAACTGAATTTAATTAGTTTCATGCAGTTCATGTGTAACTACGTCCCTGATATGTGTTAACGTCCTCTTTTATAAATTGCGATTACCTACTTCCAGTTGATGATTAAAACATTTATTTGTGTTTTAGACTGCAACTGTGAAACTGTATTTACATCTACATCTACAACCATACTCCGCAAGCCACCCGACGGTGTGTGGCGGAGGGTACCTTGAGTACCACTATCAATTTTCACTCCTATTCCAGTCACGTATTGTTCGCGGAAAGAAGGATTGTCGGTATGCCTCTGTGTGGGCTCTAATCTCTCTGATTTTATCCTCCCGATCTCCTCGCGAGATATACGTAGGAGGGAGCAATATACTGTTGGACTCCTAAGTAAAGGTAAGTTCTCGAAACTTCGACAAAAGCCCATACCGAGCGACAGAGCGTCTCTCCTGCAGAGTCTTCCACTGTAGTTTAGCGATCATCTCCGTAACGCTTTCATGATTACCAAATGATCCTGTAACGAAGAGCGCTGCTCTCCGTTGGATCTTCTCCACTTCCTCTATCAATCCCACCTGGTACAGATGCCACACCGGTGAGCAGTATTCAAGCTGTGGGCGAACAAGTGTTAGAATTATCACAATGAATCTAAGTCTGGCATCTGCTTTCCCGACGATTGGTTTTATATGGTCGTTCCATTTTAAATCACTACTAATTACTACTCCCAGATAATTTATGGAATTAACTGCTTCCAGTTGCTGACCTGCTATAGTGTAGCTAAATGATAAAGGATCTTTCTTTCTGTGTATTCGCAGCACATTATACTTGTCTACATTGAGCTTTAATTGCCATTCCCTGCACCATGCGTCAATTCGATGCAGATCCTCCTGCATCTCAATACAATTTTCCATTGTTACAACCTCTCTATATACTACCGCATCATCCGCAAAAAGCCTCAGTGAACTTCCGATGTTATCTGCAAGGTCATTTATATATATATCATAAACAGCAACGGACCCACGACACTCCCCTGTGGCACACCTAACATAACTCCTACTTCGGAACACTTCTCTCCATTGAGAATGGCCTGCTGTTTTCTGTTATCTAGGAATTCCTCAATCCAATCTCAATCCAATTGGTCTGATAGACCATATGCTCTTACTTTGTTCATTAAACGTTTGTGGGGAACTGTATCAAACGCCTTGCGGAAGTCGAGAAACACAGCATTTACCTGAGAACCCGTGTCTATGGCCCTCTGAGTCTCGTGGACGAATTGCGCGGCTGGGTTTCAAACGACGCTTTTTTCGAAACTCAAGCTGATTCCTACAGAGCAGATTCCTAGTCTCGAGAAATGTCATTATATTCGAACATAATACATGTTCCAAAATTCTACAACTGACCGACGTTAGAGAGATAGGCCTATAGTTCTGCACATCTGTTCGAGGACCCTTCTTGAAAACGGGGATGACCTGCGCCATTTTCCAATCTTTCGGAACGCTATGCTCCTCTAGAGACCTACGATACACCACTGCGAGATGGGGTCCAGTTCCTTCGTGTACTCTGTGTAAAAACGAACTGGTATCCCATCAGGTCCTGCGGCCTTTCCTCATTTGAGCGATTTTAATTGTTTTTCTATCCCTCTGTCAGTTATTTCTATATCTGCTATTTTGTAATCTATGCGGCAATCTAGGGAAGGAACTACAGTGCAATCTTCCTCTGTGATACAGCTTTGGAAAAAGACATTTAGTAATTCCGCCTTTAGATTGCCATCCTCTGTTTCAGTGCCATTTACGTTACAGAGAGTCTGGACACTTCGTTTCGATCCACCTACCGCTTTGACATAAGACCAAAATTTCTTAGGATTTTCAGCCAAGTCAGTACAAAGAACTCTACTTTCGAATTCGTTGAACGCCTCTCGCATAGCCCTCCTCACGCTACTTTTCTCTTCGTGTAATTTTTGTTTGTCTACAATGCTTTGGCTACGTTTATGTTTGCAGTGAAGTTCCCTTTGCTTCCGTAGCAGCTTTCTAATTCGGTTGTTGTACCACGGTAGCTCCTTTCCATCTCTTACGACCTTGCTAGGTACATACTCATCTAATGCATATTGTACGATGGCTTTGTACTTAGACCACTGTTCCTCAACACCATCTGTACTTAAGATAAAATTTCTGTGCTGGGCCGTCAAGTACTCTGAAATCCCCTTTTTGTCACTTTTTCCGAACAGAAAAATCTTCCTACCTTTTTTAATATTTCTATTTACGGCTGAAATTACCAATGCTGTAACTGCTTTATGATCGCTGATTCCCTGTTCTGCATTAACTGAATTTAATTAGTTTCATGCAGTTCATGTGTAACTACGTCCCTGATATGTGTTAACGTCCTCTTTTATAAATTGCGATTACCTACTTCCAGTTGATGATTAAAACATTTATTTGTGTTTTAGACTGCAACTGTGAAACTGTATTTACATCTACATCTACAACCATACTCCGCAAGCCACCCGACGGTGTGTGGCGGAGGGTACCTTGAGTACCACTATCAATTTTCACTCCTATTCCAGTCACGTATTGTTCGCGGAAAGAAGGATTGTCGGTATGCCTCTGTGTGGGCTCTAATCTCTCTGATTTTATCCTCCCGATCTCCTCGCGAGATATACGTAGGAGGGAGCAATATACTGTTGGACTCCTAAGTAAAGGTAAGTTCTCGAAACTTCGACAAAAGCCCATACCGAGCGACAGAGCGTCTCTCCTGCAGAGTCTTCCACTGTAGTTTAGCGATCATCTCCGTAACGCTTTCATGATTACCAAATGATCCTGTAACGAAGAGCGCTGCTCTCCGTTGGATCTTCTCCACTTCCTCTATCAATCCCACCTGGTACAGATCCCACACCGGTGAGCAGTATTCAAGCTGTGGGCGAACAAGTGTTAGAATTATCACAATGAATCTAAGTCTGGCATCTGCTTTCCGACGATTGGTTTTATATGGTCGTTCCATTTTAAATCACTTCTAATTACTACTCCCAGATAATTTATGGAATTAACTGCTTCCAGTTGCTGACCTGCTAGAGTGTAGCTAAATGATAAAGGATCTTTCTTTCTGTGTATTCGCAGCACATTATACTTGTCTACATTGAGCTTTAATTGCCATTCCCTGCACCATGCGTCAATTCGATGCAGATCCTCCTGCATCTCAATACAATTTTCCATTGTTACAACCTCTCTATATACTACCGCATCATCCGCAAAAAGCCTCAGTGAACTTCCGATGTTATCTGCAAGGTCATTTATATATATATCATAAACAGCAACGGACCCACGACACTCCCCTGTGGCACACCTAACATAACTCCTACTTCGGAACACTTCTCTCCATTGAGAATGGCCTGCTGTTTTCTGTTATCTAGGAATTCCTCAATCCAATCTCAATCCAATTGGTCTGATAGACCATATGCTCTTACTTTGTTCATTAAACGTTTGTGGGGAACTGTATCAAACTCCTTGCGGAAGTCGAGAAACACAGCATTTACCTGAGAACCCGTGTCTATGGCCCTCTGAGTCTCGTGGACGAATTGCGCGGCTGGGTTTCAAACGACGCTTTTTTCGAAACTCAAGCTGATTCCTACAGAGCAGATTCCTAGTCTCGAGAAATGTCATTATATTCGAACATAATACATGTTCCAAAATTCTACAACTGACCGACGTTAGAGAGATAGGCCTATAGTTCTGCACATCTGTTCGAGGACCCTTCTTGAAAACGGGGATGACCTGCGCCATTTTCCAATCTTTCGGAACGCTATGCTCCTCTAGAGACCTACGATACACCACTGCGAGATGGGGTCCAGTTCCTTCGTGTACTCTGTGTAAAAACGAACTGGTATCCCATCAGGTCCTGCGGCCTTTCCTCATTTGAGCGATTTTAATTGTTTTTCTATCCCTCTGTCAGTTATTTCTATATCTGCTATTTTGTAATCTATGCGGCAATCTAGGGAAGGAACTACAGTGCAATCTTCCTCTGTGATACAGCTTTGGAAAAAGACATTTAGTAATTCCGCCTTTAGATTGCCATCCTCTGTTTCAGTGCCATTTACGTTACAGAGAGTCTGGACACTTCGTTTCGATCCACCTACCGCTTTGACATAAGACCAAAATTTCTTAGGATTTTCAGCCAAGTCAGTACAAAGAACTCTACTTTCGAATTCGTTGAACGCCTCTCGCATAGCCCTCCTCACGCTACTTTTCTCTTCGTGTAATTTTTGTTTGTCTACAATGCTTTGGCTACGTTTATGTTTGCAGTGAAGTTCCCTTTGCTTCCGTAGCAGCTTTCTAATTCGGTTGTTGTACCACGGTAGCTCCTTTCCATCTCTTACGACCTTGCTAGGTACATACTCATCTAATGCATATTGTACGATGGCTTTGTACTTAGACCACTGTTCCTCAACACCATCTGTACTTAAGATAAAATTTCTGTCCTGGGCCGTCAAGTACTCTGAAATCCCCTTTTTGTCACTTTTTCCGAACAGAAAAATCTTCCTACCTTTTTTAATATTTCTATTTACGGCTGAAATTACCAATGCTGTAACTGCTTTATGATCGCTGATTCCCTGTTCTGCATTAACTGAATTTAATTAGTTTCATGCAGTTCATGTGTAACTACGTCCCTGATATGTGTTAACGTCCTCTTTTATAAATTGCGATTACCTACTTCCAGTTGATGATTAAAACATTTATTTGTGTTTTAGACTGCAACTGTGAAACTGTATTTACATCTACATCTACAACCATACTCCGCAAGCCACCCGACGGTGTGTGGCGGAGGGTACCTTGAGTACCACTATCAATTTTCACTCCTATTCCAGTCACGTATTGTTCGCGGAAAGAAGGATAGTCGGTATGCCTCTGTGTGGGCTCTAATCTCTCTGATTTTATCCTCCCGATCTCCTCGCGAGATATACGTAGGAGGGAGCAATATACTGTTGGACTCCTAAGTAAAGGTAAGTTCTCGAAACTTCGACAAAACCCCATACCGAGCGACAGAGCGTCTCTCCTGCAGAGTCTTCCACTGTAGTTTAGCGATCATCTCCGTAACGCTTTCATGATTACCAAATGATCCTGTAACGAAGAGCGCTGCTCTCCGTTGGATCTTCTCCACTTCCTCTATCAATCCCACCTGGTACAGATGCCACACCGGTGAGCAGTATTCAAGCTGTGGGCGAACAAGTGTTAGAATTATCACAATGAATCTAAGTCTGGCATCTGCTTTCCCGACGATTGGTTTTATATGGTCGTTCCATTTTAAATCACTACTAATTACTACTCCCAGATAATTTATGGAATTAACTGCTTCCAGTTGCTGACCTGCTATAGTGTAGCTAAATGATAAAGGATCTTTCTTTCTGTGTATTCGCAGCACATTATACTTGTCTACATTGAGCTTTAATTGCCATTCCCTGCACCATGCGTCAATTCGATGCAGATCCTCCTGCATCTCAATACAATTTTCCATTGTTACAACCTCTCTATATACTACCGCATCATCCGCAAAAAGCCTCAGTGAACTTCCGATGTTATCTGCAAGGTCATTTATATATATCATAAACAGCAACGGACCCACGACACTCCCCTGTGGCACACCTAACATAACTCCTACTTCGGAACACTTCTCTCCATTGAGAATGGCCTGCTGTTTTCTGTTATCTAGGAATTCCTCAATCCAATCTCAATCCAATTGGTCTGATAGACCATATGCTCTTACTTTGTTCATTAAACGTTTGTGGGGAACTGTATCAAACGCCTTGCGGAAGTCGAGAAACACAGCATTTACCTGAGAACCCGTGTCTATGGCCCTCTGAGTCTCGTGGACGAATTGCGCGGCTGGGTTTCAAACGACGCTTTTTACGAAACTCAAGCTGATTCCTACAGAGCAGATTCCTAGTCTCGAGAAATGTCATTATATTCGAACATAATACATGTTCCAAAATTCTACAACTGACCGACGTTAGAGAGATAGGCCTATAGTTCTGCACATCTGTTCGAGGACCCTTCTTGAAAACGGGGATGACCTGCGCCATTTTCCAATCTTTCGGAACGCTATGCTCCTCTAGAGACCTACGATACACCACTGCGAGATGGGGTCCAGTTCCTTCGTGTACTCTGTGTAAAAACGAACTGGTATCCCATCAGGTCCTGCGGCCTTTCCTCATTTGAGCGATTTTAATTGTTTTTCTATCCCTCTGTCAGTTATTTCTATATCTGCTATTTTGTAATCTATGCGGCAATCTAGGGAAGGAACTACAGTGCAATCTTCCTCTGTGATACAGCTTTGGAAAAAGACATTTAGTAATTCCGCCTTTAGATTGCCATCCTCTGTTTCAGTGCCATTTACGTTACAGAGAGTCTGGACACTTCGTTTCGATCCACCTACCGCTTTGACATAAGACCAAAATTTCTTAGGATTTTCAGCCAAGTCAGTACAAAGAACTCTACTTTCGAATTCGTTGAACGCCTCTCGCATAGCCCTCCTCACGCTACTTTTCTCTTCGTGTAATTTTTGTTTGTCTACAATGCTTTGGCTACGTTTATGTTTGCAGTGAAGTTCCCTTTGCTTCCGTAGCAGCTTTCTAATTCGGTTGTTGTACCACGGTAGCTCCTTTCCATCTCTTACGACCTTGCTAGGTACATACTCATCTAATGCATATTGTACGATGGCTTTGTACTTAGACCACTGTTCCTCAACACCATCTGTACTTAAGATAAAATTTCTGTGCTGGGCCGTCAAGTACTCTGAAATCCCCTTTTTGTCACTTTTTCCGAACAGAAAAATCTTCCTACCTTTTTTAATATTTCTATTTACGGCTGAAATTACCAATGCTGTAACTGCTTTATGATCGCTGATTCCCTGTTCTGCATTAACTGAATTTAATTAGTTTCATGCAGTTCATGTGTAACTACGTCCCTGATATGTGTTAACGTCCTCTTTTATAAATTGCGATTACCTACTTCCAGTTGATGATTAAAACATTTATTTGTGTTTTAGACTGCAACTGTGAAACTGTATTTACATCTACATCTACAACCATACTCCGCAAGCCACCCGACGGTGTGTGGCGGAGGGTACCTTGAGTACCACTATCAATTTTCACTCCTATTCCAGTCACGTATTGTTCGCGGAAAGAAGGATTGTCGGTATGCCTCTGTGTGGGCTCTAATCTCTCTGATTTTATCCTCCCGATCTCCTCGCAAGATATACGTAGGAGGGAGCAATATACTGTTGGACTCCTAAGTAAAGGTAAGTTCTCGAAACTTCGACAAAAGCCCATACCGAGCGACAGAGCGTCTCTCCTGCAGAGTCTTCCACTGTAGTTTAGCGATCATCTCCGTAACGCTTTCATGATTACCAAATGATCCTGTAACGAAGAGCGCTGCTCTCCGTTGGATCTTCTCCACTTCCTCTATCAATCCCACCTGGTACAGATCCCACACCGGTGAGCAGTATTCAAGCTGTGGGCGAACAAGTGTTAGAATTATCACAATGAATCTAAGTCTGGCATCTGCTTTCCCGACGATTGGTTTTATATGGTCGTTCCATTTTAAATCACTCCTAATTACTACTCCCAGATAATTTATGGAATTAACTGCTTCCAGTTGCTGACCTGCTATAGTGTAGCTAAATGATAAAGGATCTTTCTTTCTGTGTATTCGCAGCACATTATACTTGTCTACATTGAGCTTTAATTGCCATTCCCTGCACCATGCGTCAATTCGATGCAGATCCTCCTGCATCTCAATACAATTTTCCATTGTTACAACCTCTCTATATACTACCGCATCATCCGCAAAAAGCCTCAGTGAACTTCCGATGTTATCTGCAAGGTCATTTATATATATCATAAACAGCAACGGACCCACGACACTCCCCTGTGGCACACCTAACATAACTCCTACTTCGGAACACTTCTCTCCATTGAGAATGGCCTGCTGTTTTCTGTTATCTAGGAATTCCTCAATCCAATCTCAATCCAATTGGTCTGATAGACCATATGCTCTTACTTTGTTCATTAAACGTTTGTGGGGAACTGTATCAAACGCCTTGCGGAAGTCGAGAAACACAGCATTTACCTGAGAACCCGTGTCTATGGCCCTCTGAGTCTCGTGGACGAATTGCGCGGCTGGGTTTCAAACGACGCTTTTTACGAAACTCAAGCTGATTCCTACAGAGCAGATTCCTAGTCTCGAGAAATGTCATTATATTCGAACATAATACATGTTCCAAAATTCTACAACTGACCGACGTTAGAGAGATAGGCCTATAGTTCTGCACATCTGTTCGAGGACCCTTCTTGAAAACGGGGATGACCTGCGCCATTTTCCAATCTTTCGGAACGCTATGCTCCTCTAGAGACCTACGATACACCACTGCGAGATGGGGTCCAGTTCCTTCGTGTACTCTGTGTAAAAACGAACTGGTATCCCATCAGGTCCTGCGGCCTTTCCTCATTTGAGCGATTTTAATTGTTTTTCTATCCCTCTGTCAGTTATTTCTATATCTGCTATTTTGTAATCTATGCGGCAATCTAGGGAAGGAACTACAGTGCAATCTTCCTCTGTGATACAGCTTTGGAAAAAGACATTTAGTAATTCCGCCTTTAGATTGCCATCCTCTGTTTCAGTGCCATTTACGTTACAGAGAGTCTGGACACTTCGTTTCGATCCACCTACCGCTTTGACATAAGACCAAAATTTCTTAGGATTTTCAGCCAAGTCAGTACAAAGAACTCTACTTTCGAATTCGTTGAACGCCTCTCGCATAGCCCTCCTCACGCTACTTTTCTCTTCGTGTAATTTTTGTTTGTCTACAATGCTTTGGCTACGTTTATGTTTGCAGTGAAGTTCCCTTTGCTTCCGTAGCAGCTTTCTTTTGTGTCCCAACTTCATCGCCGCTTTTGTGTCCCAGCCTCGTCGTAGGTGTCGGTGGCCGAGTGGAACGAGACCGACACAGTAACAAAAATAGCACGCTGGTGCAGGTACGGAGGGGAGCAGCCAGAAACTATAAACACTAGGGTAAATTAGAAAGAGATATATATTGCACAGAATGTAACAATACTTAACTTTTACATAGTACTGCAGAATGTTGATACATAGTTGTTAGAGGCCTGCCTAGTGCCTGTACGATAGCAAAGTCTTCAATGGTGCCTATCTGATTACGAAGGTCCTAACTCGTTGCTATCTCAGTCCGAAGTCACCGGTGTCTTTCCGTGGTGGCCACGAGCGGGGTTGCAGCAGAGGGCGCTCGTGGCTGTCGTCGTGAGAACGCCGCGCCGTGCGTGCATGGCGGCGCGCGGCGAAAGTAGGTGGCACGCACTTTGTACTTGTGCGACACCACACCCCTCCCCCCCAAACCGCCGCGCCGTCGTGGCGTAGGGCTGAGGGCCACGGCGACGGCACTGGGAGGAGGGCCTGGGCGGGGGCGTTACTGGTGGGACGGGCGTCGTAGCTGAGGCTGGGATCGAGACGCCGTCCGCGCCCCGGCATCCGCCTTGCGATCCTCCAGGGAACCCACCGAAACCTGGGGAAGGGCGCACCCCCCGCCCAGAGGGAGCAGGTCATCTTCTGAGGTGCGTGGCCCAGGCGGCGGCGGCGGCACGCACGGTCCCGGAGTCCCTCTCGGTGACGCTGTCATCTGCGGCGGCGACAGCTGCGGCGTCGCGTCGATCTCCATCGGGACGATCTCGTAGTCCGGGGACGAACGATGTGGTTGTGCTCCCTGGCGGTGAACTGGGTCTGGAATCAAGAAACCGGAGACAGGATCGCGCGGCCTATGCAGACGCAATTGGTTTGCGTGGCGCCGCAGCTCCGACCCTGTGGAAGAACGTACAACAAACATATTGCGACCGAGCACGCGCTGAATGGTGCCTGGCAACCATGTCTTCTTCATACCAGCAAACACCCTGTACAGCACCGGCGTAGAAACCTGAAAACGCGTAGCGCCATACGAACCGACTCGGTGCGTGGGAGGCTGCAGCAGGTGAAGGAGAGTGCGGTGACGGCGGCCGTGTAGCAGCTCGGCAGGAGACGGGCCGTCACGTGGCATTCACCGATACGTAGACAGGAAAATTTGAAGAGCTTGCTGCATGGAGTGCTGACCTTTCATCTTCTCCATGTGAGACTTGAATGTTCGAACGAAACGTTCTGCTTCACCATTGGACTGAGGGTGAAAAGGTGCGGTGGTGATATGCTGAATGCCATTCACACGACAAAACTGTTGAAATTCCGCACTAACAAACTGAGGTCCATTGTCACTGACGATAGTTTCAGGCAAGCCTTCGATGCAAAACACTGATGTTAAGGCACTGATTGTACTAGAAGCTGTCGTTGAGTTCATGGCAATCACAAAAGGAAACTTGCTGAAAGCGTCTACAACAATTAACCAGCGCGTATTCCAGAAAGGTCCGGCAAAGTCAATATGTAAACGTTGCCATGGTCCCTTGGGGCGTGGCCAGTCCGAGAAACGTTGCGGAGGAGCCGCCTGATGCTCCGCACAAACCGTACACTGTGACGTCATGCTCTCTATCTGAGCGTCCATACCAACCCAGGTACAATGACGTCTGGCCAATTGCTTTGTCCTAACAATGCCCCAATGTCCTTGATGCAGGAGGCGTAACACTTCTCGTTGCAGGGAACGAGGAACAATCACTCTTGCTTGGTCGTTGTCGGTATGCAACAACAGTACACCCTGACTTAAAGATAATGCATGACGTTGTGCAAAATAACGTCGAACCAGAGGCCGATCAATGTCTTTGGCTCTGGCAGGCCACCCTGAGCGAACAAAACGTGCTACCACACTTAGGTCTGCATCCGCAGCTGTTTCCTGTGCAACCCGACGAGAGTTCAAAGGAAAGTCTGCGACAGCGGAAGCATCTCTGGAGTCTATCTGACAACATGCCATTTCTGAAGAATCAAATGGTACATCCTGGCCAACCGGAAGTCGGGAAAGTGTGTCCGCGTTGGCATGTTTAGTGGTAGGTCGGTACAAAATCTCATACTGATAATTTGACAATATCAAGGACCATCTCTGAAGCTTTTGTGCCGTACGTGGCGGAATCGGCTTTGTGGGTGAGAACAACGACGTGAGAGGCTTGTGGTCTGTCAACAAATAGAATTTTCTGCCATAGAGATAATGATGAAACTTTGTGACGCCGTAAATGATTGCTAAGGCCTCCTTTTCTATCTGACTGTAATTCTGTTGCGTTGGCGTCAGTAGCTTGGATGCAAAGGCAATAGGACGATCGTGAGAACCAATACGATGTGAAATTACAGCGCCCAGACCGTACGATGAGGCGTCAACTGCTAGCACTACAGGCTTCTGTGGGTCAAAGGGAATCAAACATGCATCACTGAGTAGTGCAGACTTTAGTTTGTCAAAGGCAACCTGACAATCTTTAGACCATACAAAAGGAACATTCTTCCTACGTAAGTGATGCAGTGGAGCTGCAATCTGAGAGGCATTGGGAATAAATCTGAAATAATAGTTAAGCTTTCCCATCACTGCTTGCAATTCATGCACATTCTTAGGAGGAGGCAAGTCTTTGATTGCTCGAAGATGTGACTGTAAGGGATGAATTCCTTGGGCATTAATCACATGGCCTAGGTACTCTATTTCAGTTTGAAAAAACGAACACTTTGCTTTATTGCAACGTAGACCTGCTGCAGTCAAAACTTTGAAAAGGCACTCCAGGTTTGCTAAATGTTCTTCAACTGTACGTCCGGATATCACAATATCATCTAAATAGTTCGAACAACACGGTACAGAAACTGTCAGCTGTTCCAAAAAACGCTGAAAAATAGCGGGAGCGGAAGAACTGCCAAAGGGTAGGCGTTGAAATTGAAAAAGGCCCATGTGAGTATTAATGACGAAAAACTTTTTTGACTCGTCATCAAGTGGAATCTGTAAGTATGCCTCTGCTAAATCAATCTTGGAAAAGAAGCGAGACTGTCCTAATTTGTCCATCAGTTCGTCAGGTCTGGGCAAGGGATAAGTGTCTACAATTGTTTGACTGTTCACTGTTGATTTGAAGTCCGCACAGAGACGAAGTTTTCCTGACGGCTTGGGTATAATTACTATAGGCGAGGCCCACTGACTCGCAGAAACAGGAGAAATCACCCCACTATCTTGCCAACGTTTAAGTTCTTCGGCAACTGTATCACGCAAGGCGATAGGCACTGGTCTAGCTTTACGAGATTTTGGAACTGCAGATTCTTTTAAAGTTACATGTGCCACGAAGTCTTTTGCACAACCTAGTTCCGGCGAAAACAAGTCACTATATTTGTCACACAATGCATTGATTTTATCCTGAGGCACTATTGACGAAATTTGAAGCACATCTCTTTGAATCGATAAACCAAACAAGTCAAAAGCATCTACTCCAAAAATGTTCTGTGTCGATTTGGCCTGAAGAACTACAAAAGCAACTGTTTTTGTTACACCTTGAAAAGAGGCGGGCAGACTACACGTTCCTAGCACGGGAATATTTTGACCTGTGTACGCTGTTAGCACTTGTTGACACGGCGACAATTTTGGCGAACCCAGAAGTTCATACGTCTCTTTATTCATTAATGTGACAGAAGAACCAGTATCGAGCTGAAATTGCACAGTCTTATTGTCAATGGAAAGATTCACAAACAGTTTGTGCTTCTGGCGCTCGACAGGTGCGCGACTGTGGGCAACGTCTGCTACGGTTTGTGTGCTGCGTATGCGCGGGCCGCGTAGTGAAGTAAGCGGCGCAGACTCGGCACGCAGCGGATTAACAACACTGTCACTAGATGGCACTACCGCCGGATCGGCGTCCGCGCAATGCGAGGCTACTACAGAGTCACTAACTACTGCACTACACTTTTGAGTAGCTACTTGATGTCTACTGTCACTAGCTACACAGTACTGGGCACTATTACAAGGAGCAGTTGCAGAAGGCACTATTTTCACTACAGGAATGCAATGTTCATAGTCATTTTGCTTGTCCCGAACCCTTTTCCGTTGCACTGTTTTACGCGCTCGTCGGCGCTTGCTACGTGGTGCACTATATAGTTTTGCCATAGGCGCAGAATTAGTTTCTTGAAATTGAGATCCAAGGAAAGCACTGTTCAATTCCACAGCCCGTATAACATTTACAGAATGAACTGTTCTCGCACTCTGCGAAGCACTGTTTCTAACGTTACTGTACTTTGAATTTTTAATTTGCATACACACAGACTGTACATGTCCTGATTTGCCACATTGATAACAGGTTGCGTTGCGACTAGGGCAATGAGCACGCTTGTGGCGAGACACACACTGGGGGCAAGATTTACGTACATTTTTCTGAAATGAGCGTTGGCGCCCGTTATTCAAATCACTGTTTCTAACACGACGGGGCGACCTTTGTGTCGCACTTTTACACTGGCTACTGTTCACTGTCTGTTCAGCACGGCCTGTACTATTGTAAGAATCACTAGTGCTAGAATGAGAACTACTGCTAGGAAAGCGTCCGTTGCGGCGCACTGAATTTACACTGTGGCTTTGCATTTCTACATCTGCTAAGTCAAAAGTATCATGCGCTTCTATAAGCTGCAGTACACTGTCTAATGAGGGGTCAGACTGTTTCAGAATTGCTGCTCTAATTCTTGGGTCCTGAATATTCTGCGTAATCGCATCCCTCAACATAACGTCACTATAAGAAAGTCCACAAGAGCAAGTAAATTTACATTGGCGGGTTAAGCCCTTCAATTCCGTAATCCACTCTTGGTGTGACTGCTGCGGTAATTTTTTAAGTCTGAAAAATCGGTACCGCGCAGCGGCTACGAGAACTTTCCTCTCGTAATGAGCATTCAGTGCATCTACAATTTGTTCAAAGTCTACATCACGAGGAGATGCGTTGGGGAATAGTTTCTGCAGTAACACAAATGTTGGAGTTCCTACAGTCGATAAGAAAAGGTTCTTCACTCTCTGACCTGTAATTTGATGAGCCGCGACGAGTTCTTGAAACTGTGCGAAGTAGTCGCTCCATTCTTCCTCACGTTCGTTGTACTGGCGGAACGTAGGGAGCGGTACGGCGGCTGGTGTGGGCTGCTGAAGCGGCGGCTGTTGTTGTTGGTTAGCTGCTTGCGCTGTGAGCTGGGCCACAGCCTGGAGAAGTTGTGTTATTTGCGCCGTCTGTAACTGAATAATTTCCATTAAGTTTGGGTTCGGAGTAGTGGCCATGCTGACCGATTAGGCGCCGCGTATACAAGTAAATTATAACAAAACACAAATGCGATATGAAAGAGGACTCGCTCTGCAACAAAAAAGTCCACAAAATACGTAACAGAATATGTTCCCCCAAAAATCTTATAATAAGGGTGGGCGGGCGGGAGCAATTTTTGCGTGCTCCGACTGCTGCTGTCTGGCTGCTGCAAGCGGGCTGGACCAAGGTTCTATCCCTCCTCGTCGCCACTTTTGTGTCCCAACTTCAGCGCCGCTTTTGTGTCCCAGCCTCGTCGTAGGTGTCGGTGGCCGAGTGGAACGAGACCGACACAGTAACAAAAATAGCACGCTGGTGCAGGTACGGAGGGGAGCAGCCAGAAACTATAAACACTAGAGTAAATTAGAAAGAGATATATATTGCACAGAATGTAACAATACTTAACTTTTACATAGTACTGCAGAATGTTGATACATAGTTGTTAGAGGCCTGCCTAGTGCCTGTACGATAGCAAAGTCTTCAATGGTGCCTATCTGATTACGAAGGTCCTAACTCGTTGCTATCTCAGTCCGAAGTCACCGGTGTCTTTCCGTGGTGGCCACGAGCGGGGTTGCAGCAGAGGGCGCTCGTGGCTGTCGTCGTGAGAACGCCGCGCCGTGCGTGCATGGCGGCGCGCGGCGAAAGTAGGTGGCGCGCACTTTGTACTTGTGCGACACCACACTTTCTAATTCGGTTGTTGTACCACGGTAGCTCCTTTCCATCTCTTACGACCTTGCTAGGTACATACTCATCTAATGCATATTGTACGATGGCTTTGTACTTAGACCACTGTTCCTCAACACCATCTGTACTTAATATAAAATTTCTGTGCTGGGCCGTCAAGTACTCTGAAATCCCGTTTTTGTCACTTTTTCCGAACAGAAAAATCTTCCTACCTTTTTTAATTCAAAAAATGTTTGTTAAGCTTATGGGACTTAACTACGGGGTCATCAGTCCCTAAACTTACAAACTACTTATGAACTACTTACGAACTAGGACGGCACAAATATCCATGCCCGAGGGGGGATTCGAACCCCCGACCGTAGTGGCCGTGCTGACCGTGACTGGAGCGCCTCAGTCACCTCGGCCACCGCGGCCGGCCCTTTTTTAATATTTCTATTTACGGCTGAAATTACCGATGCTGTAACTGCTTTATGATCGCTGATTCCCTGTTCTGCATTAACTGAATTTAATTAGTTTCATGCAGTTCATGTGTAACTACGTCCCTGATATGTGTTAACGTCCTCTTTTATAAATTGCGATTACCTACTTCCAGCCCCTTGCGGTTTGAGGAGCCTATGTATATGATGAACTAGCTCAGGTGTCTATACATAGACTTTGATTAAGCTCCAAATAATGCTCACAAAAAAACAAATATTTCATCTGTTAACTGCAGCATGTTTCAGGAAAAATAGCAAATATTTTAGAAGATGGTAATAAAGACGATTTGCAGTTAAAATTTCATATAACGTGTGTCCAATTTTTATTGGGTACAGAGATACAGCTCTTGGTATGTACAACAAACTGATTTGGATATTTTGACTTATTCTTTCGTCTGTTCTTTGTAGATCATCATATTGACTCGGTCTCTGTTGCAGCTGGCATGTACATCTGTAGGCTGGAAAGACTGCACGATGAGATAATGGTCTTTCTGAAACTTAAACATTTTATTCTCCGATTTCCTTCCACTCGAAATAGGCTACAATTTTGCTAAGGTGGCAATTGTTTTTGTTTTGATCTAAGGTTCTTGTTCTCCAGACTTGTCCAAACACGAAACAGGTCTGTCCCACCGACTGGTGCGAACAGACAACAACACAACATAGAATCACCGGACTGTGTCACTCCACAGGTGAACGTCCCAATCTGTGACCACAGATAGTCAGTGCGCTCCTACACGCAGACTTCTAGGTACGAAACATCGGCAAAACCGTGATCTCGCACGGACAAAAACTAACGAAGACAAACGTCTACACGCTCGTCCACGTGGACGAGAACACACAAGACATCGGCAATCACGCCCCTACACGTGGCCGGAAACTAACGCCTCGAAAATCAGATTGGACACCCCCGTCCGGAAGTACAAGATAAAAGTAATCATGGGACACATGGAACACGTTTTCCGTGCCACTAGAGTGGTTTTTATATCAGATTACAAGATTATGCATGTGATATTAAGTACAGAATACATCTGGATGCACACCAGCATTTTACTTCGAACACAATCGCATTTAGAGTGGAGTAAAAAAATCAGAACATCGTATAAACAATGAAATAACTTCAAAAACTGACTGCCTTCCCTTGGCAGGATGTAACAGACACAAATTTCAAATTCTGCAACACCACAATCAATGACCACCTAATACAAAGCTCCCTCACGACAAATATAAGAGTGAAATAAAAATTTAAACACATACATGATACACACAGAAAAATTCTTGAATTAAACACAAAATAAATCAAATAGAATAACACAAATCATTATTCTACACATGATACAAGGTCTACTACTAACAATCTTCTTATATTTCTATTCGTATTCCTAATATGTACTCATCTACTCAATCAAGGGCTTTATGTATTCAGAGACTCTTTCCTGTCCTGATGGTCTCTAATTCTGCCGCACATGGAAGAACCATTCTTCGTTCACGGACTGGACCGTTGTACACCGAGTAGAACTTATGGCACAGTTGTTCCTGTTTATTTGAGAGTTTGAAACTCTTAACAAGAACTTTCTGATTCGGTTCGAATGACCTCGGTTTTTGCCTTGCTAATTTTCGCTTCCTCCCGGCAGCTGATATGCGCTGTAGCGCCTTATCGACAATCATTTGATGTCGGAGCCTACGCTGTGGCGGAAAATCAATCACCTCTCGTATGAGCTCTCTCGGCCGAATATTCTTCAGGACAGTTATGGGAGCTAACATCGTTGTGCTGTGCGGAATTTCATTAATGATCTCCTGAAAGTCTTTCAGAAAAACGTCCCAAGTAGCATGCTTCTTGTTGCAATAAATCCTGCATATATTCCCGATCTTTTTCATCACAGTCTCCGCTGGATTGTTTTACAGATGTCTGGAGGAGGTATAGACTGGCTCAATTCTGTGTCTCCTTAGAGTCCTCTTCCAAATCTCAGATTTGAATTGGGGACCGTTGTCCGAGATTACCTTGTCTACTTTTCCCACCTGCAACAGGGAATCTCGGCAGAAAGCACTGCTTACAGTTTTCGCAGTTGCTTTCCTTAATGGAGTAAAGTTGACGAACTTGGAGGTAAGCTCCATCATGACCAGAATGTAACAAAAACCTCGCGATGTCCTAGGGAGAGGGCCTATTAAATCTGCGGCTGCCAATTGTTTGAACCTTTCCGGAATTATGGGATGTAGCGGTACTTGCCGGCCGCGGTGGCCGAGGAGACTGAGGCGCTCGAATCCCCCCTCGGGCATGGATATTTGTGCCGTCCTTAGTTGTAAGTAGTTCATAAGTAGTTTGTAAGTTTAGGGACTGATGACCCCGTAGTTAAGTCCCATAGACTCTACAAACATTTGAACATTTGTAGCGGTACTTGCATATTTACCGTACTGTGTTTTGCCTTCTGGCACGGTTTGCAAACTACAAGCACACGCCGTATCCGTCTCTCCATATCTTTGAAATGGCTCAGGAACCTTAATTTCAAGTAACATTTCCTTGGGCAAAAGTGGCCATAGCTTAGGTGAGTGTGTCATATAATCTTATTCACTAATTCGTCTGGTACACACACTCTCCCCGACTATTGTAGAAAAGAGCTCCCTTTATAAGCAAATAAAACTTGCGGATGTTCGGCTCATTCCTATCTTTTATCTTTTCCCTAATAGCACGCAGAGCCGGATCTTTATTTTGCTATCTCCCAATTTCTTTCAGAGATGAAGTCACATAGTTTTCGAAAGCCACCCCTCTCATGTAATATAGGCTGTAATGTTCTTCCTCCAATGTTAGCGGATCCACATCTTCCAGGTCTATGGGAGAACGTGAAGTGCGTCCGCTATAACGTTTTCGACACTCGGGACATGAACAACGGAGGAATCATACTCCTGCAACGTGAGCACCCACCTAGTGAGTCTCTTATTCCGCAACTTCGCCGACATCAGGAATTCCAACGCTTTATGGTCGGTGTAGACCTTGGTTTTCCTTCCGTAGAGGAAGTAGCGGAACTTCTCGAAACCCCAGACGACTGCAAGGGCTTCGAGCTCAGTTACTGAGTAATTTCTCTCCGCCTTATTCAACACCCGGCTGCCGAAAGCAATGGACTTAAAAACTGTGTTTCCCTGTTCCTGATATCGCTAAAAGATCATCACACCCAAGACAGTATATGAACTATCTGTCGCCATACAGAAAACTTCTTCAAGATTTGGATGTGACAGAATTGGTGCTTCTACTAGGGCTTTCTTCAAACTATGGAACTCCTCGTCTTCTTCCTCGTCCCAATCTCACTGCGTTTTCTTACTCGTTAAAGCACATAAGCGCGGGGCTGACAATTTCTTGATGAATATGTATCTTTTGTAAAAATTAATAATCCCAAGGTACCCTCTCAGCTGTTTTTTTTTTGTCTTTGGAACAGGAAACTTTACTATGGCCTCTATTTTCTCATGGTCTGGTGTAATCCCTTCAGTCGAAATTACGTGCCCAAGATACTTTACTTCTGATGTCCCATACAGGATTTTTTATATTCACTGTCACTCCACATTTACGGAAAGCTGACAGCACCTCATGGAGGTTGTGTTGCTCCCAGTTAGGTAGGTTCCGCGATTAATAGTTCATCAACGTACCTTGCAATTCTATTGTTAATTTTCTCTGGCAAAACCGTGTTCAGCCCCCTAATGAAAGCTGCGGACGACACGTTTAGTCCAAACGGCAATCTCCTGAACTGGTAACACGTGCCGAACGCGAGAAAGGCCGTGTATTTGCGGCATTCGGGGTGTAACACGATTTGCCAGAAACTAGATCGTAAGTCGAGTGTGGTAAATATACTGGCCCCATGGAAATTTTGTAACAGTTCCTCAAGTCGTTCTGGACGGTCCGTCTCTGGTTCGATAATAGTTTTTATTTGCCTAGAATCGAGAACCAGGCGAACAGTTTTATAGTGTTTTTCAACCACTAAAAGAGGTGAATTAGCCGGCCGCGGTGGCCGAGGGGACTGAGGCGCTTCAGTCACGGTCTGCACGGCCACTACGGTCGGGGGTTCGAATCCCCCCTCGGGCATGGATATTTGTGCCGTCCTTAGTTGTAGGTAGTTCATAAGTAGTTTGTAAGTTTAGGGACTGATGACCCCGTAGTTAAGTCCCTTAAGCTTAACAAACATTTGAACATTTTTTTAAGGTGAATTATAAGTAGAGGATGCCTTTTCTATTACGCCTTCTTCTTCCATTTTTATTTCTGACTTGACTGCTTCTTTATGAGCTAAAGGAATGCCATACTTAGGCACGGCAAATTTCGTGTGCTGTTTTACACGAAAGCCATACACAAAATTGCGTATGGCACCAGTCTTGGGGTAAAATACTTCGTCATTCTTCGTCAAAATGTTTGTCAATTCTGACCTATGTTCCGAGGAAATGTCACTCAGTCCATTCACTAAATCCATGATTGCAAGAGCTACTTCCTCATGAACCTCATTATTTCCCACACTAAAGCTTCGATTCGTCGGTGGGGATAATGTTTCCTCGGTCTTCTGGTGGCCAGACCTACATAACCGCATACATTCCGCCGATATTTCTCCTTTCAACACCTGATCTTTGAAACTAATTATGGCTTTCCCATCTTTGTTCAAAATGGTCTCCCCACGACCTATGTCTAATATAGCCTTGTGCTCAGCTAGGAAATCCATTTCCAGGAGCAAATCGCAAGCTAACATTGGCACCACAATAAGATTAGATTCCCGCTGTTGCCCTTGGCAATTCAGCGTTATTCCTGTCTGTACCCTAGCACCAACTTGCTTACCAAGTAATGCTCCTTTTACCCTCATCTTTCTTAATTTTAAAGTCGGCCACGATTGTTTTTCTTGGCATCTAGAAAACGCAGCATCAGATATGGCCGAAATCTAACTGCCACTATCCAAGATTCCTGTTAGTTCTACGTTCCCAATTGTTACCTGAATTATCGGGTGAACTTCTGTTTTCTCTGTAGTGTGCCTTTCCTGATTTAATATGCTACGAATATCTTCATATTCTAGCATGTACAACGCGCGTCCTCCGATGTTTACTGTGGGGTTCCTTCGCGCGTGACCCACAGAACTCATCCGTCAATTATGACCGTTTCGTCCAACGTTATTATTTGGTGGACGAAGCTCCACAATTTCTACTTGTCCCTGTCTACGTGGGCGGTCAAACCATCTGTTTTGTTGATTATCGTCCTGTCTTTGTGGGCTGATGGATCGGCAATCACGCCATCCATTCGGACTACGCGGTCTTTGCCTCTTCTCCCACTGTTCATTACGTGGTTGACCCCAGGTTTTGTTGCCTTGGTTACGAAACCCAGGATTACCTTGATTCCGTTCGCTGCGTCGGTTTGGTTGCTGCGCGAAATATCTACTTCGAGCCTGCCCGAAGTCATTCATCTGTTGGTTTCGGGCATCATCACCCCATCCACCATTGTTACTCCTTTCCGAATGATATGGTGGTTGCCACCTTTTTAAATTTCCCTGTCTCTCCGTGATGTATTCTGCTTCATGCAGAGCAGAGCAGTGCCATTGCACTTCCCGACAAGTGATATTTGCAGTTCTAATGGTAACTTTAGGAAACAATGCCTCATAATTTCTTTCTCAGTGTACGGGCTGTCTAAAAATCTGTTTTTCTTAACTATGGAGTCAAGAAATGTTACGGGACTCTTGAAACCTGACGCTTCAAGGTCCTTTCCCATGATAATTCCCTATTTTATGCTCTCCTGCGCTTACGCGGACCAATATGTGGACAGAAAGGTTTTGCGAAATTGTTCGTACGACACACGTTTCCGCGACTGACCTCATGTGTTCGGCCACATTTCCTTGCATGTGTCCGCAAACAAATTCCAAGAGGAAACGTAAAGGCCAAGATGCGGAGAGTGCACTGTCAAATTACGCTATGAAAGATTTTGGGTGCAGCGCGTTATTTGCGTCTTTATACACATGGAAATTTTGTACCGAAAGAAAATGCTTCCAGTCGAACGCGTTGGCGAAGTTTTCTCTGGCCAAGGTTAACCCAATGTTTGTCCCTCTTTGTCTGTCATACGCAGAATCACTCAGTGTATTGCTATTCCTCACCTCTGATTCCCGTAAACACGTTTCAGTCCTAAGGAGACGTTAGCAATTATCTTCTGCTATAGCTTCCGCAAACTGAGTACTTGCTCGATCTCTCGTTGCATTTGAACTTTCCCGTTCTAATGCTACACTCTGTGTGTCACCGCTGTCAAGGTTACTGTTCGCAGACTGCGGTAACGTGTGTCGAGTCTGAATATTATTTTGTTCAGAACGCGCACGCGTTTCGGAACGAGTGACTTGCGACGTACCTGCACTAATTTGCAGTAACGTCTGCAGTGTTTCTTGCACGTCTCGAGCCAACTCATTGTGCCCTAGCGTAAGCCGTGTTTGTTCCATTTTAATTTAACTTTTTCGGCTTGCTTTTGTTTGAGATCTTCTATTTCTTTGCAATTTTTATTTAATTTTACTTCCGTTTCACGGACAATACGTTTACCTTGCTCTCTTAGCGATTATACTACATTTTTAATTCATGAAACTTCTTTATGAATCTTTTTACTCTCGCGGTTTGCAACTAATGCAAGTTCTCTTGCTCCCATCGCCTCTAACCTAGCAATTCTCGCATCTTTCTTTGCGTCTTCCGCCGTGGCTTTCACAACGGTTACGGTCGACTTTACATTATCTAAGTCCACTTTCACACCAGAGATCTCGGATCTTACCGATGCTAAAAAAATCAAATGTTTGTAAAGCTTATGGGACTTAACTACGGGGTCATCAGTCCTTAAACTTACAAACTACTTATGACCTACTTACGAACTAGGACGGCACAAATATCCATGCCCGAGGGGGGATTCGAACCCCCGACCGTAGTGGCCGTGCAGACCGTGACTGAAGCGCCTCAGTCTCCTCGGCCACCGCGGCCGGCCGATGCTAAACCCTCAGCTAGTGTTTGTTTGATCCCCTCTATTTGCTTACTAGTTTTCTTATCTTCCTGTGCAATCACTGTTTCTACTTGTTTGCTATTATTACTGCTTTCTTGTAATACCTGTGGCATCATTTGCATGACATCAGACGGTGGCGCAGTTTTGCGTGCTCCACCCGATTCTTTCGATCGTACTTCTACTCTGTGCGAGTGTGTAACTGACGATGTCGCAATGTCATCATCACGATCGAAAGTAACCCTTCTCTCTACAACTGATTGTTGAGAGGGAAGATACTATTCCTCAGTTATATTTACTACTTCATCAGTACCTCTTTGCCTGACAAACGTAGAACTACTTTCTATGTTTCTATTAGTCACACTGGACTCTCTAAACGAATCGTACTCTCTTACACTTTCGTCCATCTCTACGTTTAAGTTTTGTAGACGAGCGATATCGGACATTTCATTCGCATTTGACTCTACATTGATATTCTGAGTACTCTCCATTTTATTCTCAGAAAGAACACAAACCTGATTACATAAAACCCTAGCTCTATTTCTCGTCAACATTAATTAACCTAATTAAATTAATTGTAAATGCCTCATCTAATCCTATTTCATGCTATAAGCTCCACTCAGCACACTTCTTACTAACTTATCCAGTGAATAGAACAGATTCTAATCCCACGTAAATTAAAAAAAAAAAAACAAAAAAAAAAAAAAAACGTGAAAATAGCCCGAATTCAAAAATCATACATCAACAAAAATATTCCCGATCCAAAAGTTTCCAACGCCTTATTTTACAATGCAGTTATCAACGCTGTTGTGACGCAGAGGTCACTATAGACATTCATGTATAGTGGGACAGAAACCACTAACATGAAACATTTGAATGTGGAAAAATTGTATAATTACCTTACAATTATGCGTAGCGCAACATAAATTAAACTGTATAAACTTTAAAACTTATTCCACGCCTGGCGGCTTTATTCAAATAACGCGATCTGACTATTTCTCAAGAAACCCCACGACTCAGACATCCTGGCTGGGTCGCCAAATGTAAGGTGTGGTGGTGAAAAAAATCTGACATGGATAGGAATGATTCCGGCTGGGCAAGGTTAATGTGGGTTAATACAATAGGAAGACAGGAGCGGCTGACCCTGAATTAATTACTGATATTTAACATCACATCAAATAATTTGCATGATTTGCCCTGTTTCAGTTCTAATTGTAATGAGACTCTTCCACTTCCTGCAAGTGGCATAAAATATAATTAATAATTTGTCCCCACCAAAAATCTAACGAACTATCTGGCGACTAATAATGTTGAAAAAACATCTTTCAAATCCAGCAATATTTATTACACCATTTTAAGCAGGGTAAAACACACAATGATAAATCCAATACTAAAATCATAATATAATGTTCTTAGCGGAATAATCGAGTCGGAATACCAGTGCAGGGTTGACTTTCCTAACTACACAATCCCCACTATAAGGAAGAACCTAATGTATCGACTATATGTTGTTGGCGAGCGCTTTGCCATACATTACCAAACTGACAACTTGCGTGTGAAGGTGCTGCGCTGCAGTGGCGTGGGGGCAGGGCAACTGTGAGCTGAAAATTTGCGAGACCACGAAATAAAAAAGAAAATTCGCTCTGTCACTCGGAAGCTCCTCTTAGTCGTAGCGACTCGAAGTTCCTGATGTTTTCATAAACGTCCTGCCCATACAAGGTTGGTTGAATGTAAACTAAGGCTTCCGAGGCCGCTGTCATTGTTGATAAAACTCTTCTGGGTATTGGACCGCATCGTCAATATATCAAATGTTTCACCGACGTTTCGGCCACTATTGCAAGCGGCCTGCTTCTGGGTGTCACGTTTACTGCTGGGAAGTCCGTGCTTCATACTCTAACAAAGAGAGCCCATCGAATTAGCGATGAACAACACGTGAAGGTTGAATTACAAAACCTCAGTTCCATCTCTGAAGCAAACGGTTATGGGAAGAGGATGATTGAGCAATCTAAGACAACTAAAGATGGAAATAAAAGGGAAGAGCAAAAGGAAGAACAAACCATCGCCCTATTGTCATATGTAGAAGGAGTCACTAAACGAGTGGGCAAAATTCTTCTTCAAGAGACAACAGTTGCCGCACATACACAGAGCAAATATCATCTCTAGCCGGCGCTAGGCATCAGTGCTACTTCATTGCTACTACCCGCTCGTCATTCGCCAATTTCAATCAATGGCAAACATTAATGTAAACACCAATCCAGAACTTCCTGTTTCACCAATAGGAAGAAATAAAGCAAACACCAATAAAAGAGAGCTGAAACCACCAATCCTAGCTGATAATATTGAAGACCCCAGCTTTCTCTCATCCATCAGTAAACTAAACACCCAGAAGAAGGTCGCTTGCAATAGTAGCCGAAACGTCGGCGAAACATTTAATATATTAAGTACCCAGAGGAGTTTTATCAACAGATGGCGCTATGGTTGGCCCACTAGATGGCGCTGCCATAGGAAAACGGATATCAACTGCATTTTTTAAATATTCGTCTAGTACTTAAATAAATATTAATTTTTCATTTGGAACACTTTTTTCGCTTTGTGATAGATGGCGCAGTAATAGTCACAAACATGTAAGTGCGTGGTATCGCGCAACATTTGGCCAGTGCGGTCGATATTTGCTTTGTGATACATTACTTGTGTTAAAATGGACCATTTACCAATTGCAGAAAAGGTCGGTATGTAATTTATGTATGGCTGTTGTGATCAAACTGCCCTATGGGCATGTGCTATGTATGTTGATCGTTATCCTGGAAGACATCATCCAGGTGTCTGGACCTTTCATTGTATAATTACATTATTTAAAGTGACAGGAAGTGTTCAGCTACGACCTGCAATAAATGATAAGTAAGTCTTTTAGCTGAAGTTGTGGCTAATCAGCCCATCAGTAGCATTCAAAATGAGCGAGAACCGGGAATTTCAAAAACGTCAGTGTCGAGAATTCTACATCAACATAAATTTCACCTATACCATATTTCTGTGCACCAGGATTTGCATGACAAAGACTGTGAACATCGTGTACAGTTTTGCCTCTGGGCACTAAATAAATTCTGGGACGATAACAGATTTTTCCATGCGTTCTGTTTAGTGACAATGCGTCATTCACAAACAGAGGTAACATAATATGCATAATATGCACTACTGGGCAACGGAAAATCCACGATTGCTGTGACAAGTGGAACATCAGCGACCTTGGATGGTTAATGTATGGTGTAGCATTATGGGAGAAAGCATAATTGGCCCCTATTTTACCAAAGGCAATCTGAATGGTGCAATGTATGCTGAATTCTTATGTAGTGTTCTACGGATTTTACTACAAGATGTTTCACTAGTAGTGGGGCTGTGAGGTTTGTGCCCCACTAAGATTCGCCTGTCTTTTGTGTGTTTGGCGGGAAATTTGAATTACCCCCACCCCTCCTCCCTCGACTAATTGCCGGACCGCAGATCAAAGGATGGCGCCACAGGATGATTGATAGGTCTTCCCGGAAGGACAGGATGATTACATTTAGGTCCTTTTGATTCGCTACTTGCCCAACTGCTATTCAAATAACGCCACCATAACGCACTTAAGGATGATTGACAGGTTGCAAGTAAACAACACCTCCCTCGTCCACACACCTGGCCTTCACGATGCCCCCTCCACCCCTCAGCGCTGCCGCCAGACAGGCAGCACCTCCGACAGGTCCAGACCAGTCTACCCCTCGACATGTCTGTACTTGCACACTCAGACATACACCTGGCCGAAACCGCGACCCCTACTCGCTCGGTCGATTGCCCGACCGCCGCCACCGCCGCCGAGCCCCCCTACTCCACGCTCGCGACCGCTTCTCAAAGGACGCCGCCACCCGCCCTACCCGCGATAACAAACAATACCACGACGATTGTCTTGACCGCATCGACATCTAAACAACACCGCCCCCGCCAGCTGACCCCTGTGCCCCGGGCAGGGGCGTACTGCACTCTTTTTTACGGCGACCACTCCCCGCCAGGTCAGCACCCAATTAAATTGCATATTTATTATTAAGCGTGCCGCAGCGATCCCTATGCCAGATCTCGATTTATGTAACAATTTACACCATTTATTATTTTTATTGGAAAAAATACAACTACCGTAGTGTTCTTCGTATGTATTTTTAACAAGAATTTCGGTGTAACGCTAAAAACGATTTAGAACAGAAATGTTTAGTTGGTTTCGTATACTGCAGATTGTAGAAAATATTAAAACTCGTATGCAAAATTTGCAAGTAAGAATTTCTCAATGCACAACTACTCCCATCTTTCTCCATGCTCTTCGCATAGATTACAGCCGACAGGCGTGTTTAATAGCGCAGGTTACGGTAACGAACGCCACAAACTTACATATCCATCTTAACATATACTCTTTCGATATACAAAAACAATTCTAACCAGAGCCGACTAACCAAAAGAAAAGAAATGGTCCGTTTCGGAACTCGACCACAACCTTAGATCTATAAATGTATCTCTTTTTTTAGACGATGCAAGCAACAGCCATCAAATGGAATGTAACTTGTATGCCAACCACACTTTCGATAAAACAACAGCAGCAGCAGAAGACGACATATTGTTTATACAAAAATTCCAAATAACGAAAATCGGCAATGACATCTAGCACGTCGTCTCTAAATATACACCTGCAAGCACCGTTAACAATCGTCTAGAACGCAGAGCGCTCTCTCGGCAGGCTACATAAAAGAAACATATGCTAAGTATTTAAACAAAAACACCTAAGTTACATCTCCAAATGATCAAAACCTTCTACGCAGACGCACCACTCTAACAAGGATAGCGCGCATTGCATTTATTTAATGGAGCTGAGCCATGCCGAAAGTTCCGAAATTTAACACACTCTCTCTCTCTTCAGCGATCTTGCCCTGTTACGTTTCCTTCTTAGATTGAGGTATAGATGCGCCTTCCGAGAATTCGGGTACTTTAATTTTACCTCTTATTTCCTTGCTACAGCAGTACACATCCCATCTAAGGAATCTCTATGTCCTGTTACGATGCGAACTACATTTATCTGACACCGATATTCCAGCATGCTTTGCGTTTCGAGCGATGTGACCAGGAGGCTTCTCTGGTGGGAGTTGCGGTGGATGTGGGTCTTTGCTATAGCTGGGAGGTCATCCCCAGCTGTTGCGCATCGGGACTCGCCACCGTCGAGTTTCAGCCGAATGTTTTGTCATATGCAGGATTCGAATCCACGCTCCTGTCTCTATACCACAAGTCCCGAAGGATGCATCTTTTTCTCGCCTATATGGAGGTTATTTAGTACTTCGCCTGGAAATATCAGTCAATGTGGTGTGAATTTCGTGATCCGTTGCCTGATTTACCCTAAAAAGAGAGATAGAGCTCTATTTGCTGCATTTGAGCACTTACTTAGTCGTTGGGTCGAGAACAGGGGTATTACAAGGCTGGAGGTAACAATATACGATTATCGGATGGCTGGTGTTTTTGATCTTGTGCAAGACTGTTTAAGTGTTTTAAACGGTATCTACAAAGTGCTTCTCCACCATGTGGAGGCGAATAACAAACATCTGGGACAACAGATGCTTTGTAGTGTTTAATAGAGTCCTGCAATTTGTGTTCTGGGATAATAAAAATACCAGAAAATTGATCGGTGTACAGGTAAAAACCTTCCAGATCGATAAAAGCTTATACATTACGTTCTGTCAGCTTTTAGTTTCATTTGTCTACCTGTAAAATACGTGGAGAGTCGTAATACTGATACCGGCAAAGACGATGTAAGTAGTACACTTAAAAGCTACATTAACGCAGGGGAAACATATTTCTCCCAATCCATAACATTGTTCTCAACACTGCCTCCAGATATAGATATCGCCGAATTAGGTCTGGTACCTACAAACAATGTCATTCCGCAAGTCCAGCCAAAAGAGTAAATGTATCACACAGACTTAAGCCATCCCCCATTAAAGAAATTACATCGCTACGGGCAGTTAATGTCTTATGTGCGCGAAAAGAAAACTGGATATGGTGGGTATCGAGACCAAGAGAAGGAAGCTAGAATATATGGCTAAAGCAACTGTCATAAAGGACGAGTACAAACTAATGCTGGAGAAAGACGAAGCTATGGCATATGTGTAAGGCTTAAAGAGAGGGTGTGGGGAAATCTGGTTACGACTGGGACTTATAAAATATTTGCTTTTTACAGTAAACAATCAGGAAGATTGGTCACGCGTCGGTGTACTGACTCGTTCGGGGAAGGGACTACATTGTATCCAAATGTGGAGGACTGGGGGGACAGTCATTTGCAGAGTTAAAAACGGATGGAATAACAAGCAATCGTTTGCAATAGTCGTAAACCTAGTGTTCCATACGGACATTACCACAGGAGTTGGTAACGTACACACATAGGGGCGCATAGGGACGCTATAACCAGTATGCTATACAATAAATAATGGGAAAAGTTAAAATTCCCGACTGTTCTCGTCTAGAAGCATTGCCAGAGGGTGCAGAGCTATAAAGGAGTTGGAATGCAGGAGGAAATAAAGATACGTAATGGAGTTCGAGAACATACCTTCCCTGTACCTTTCGAACTTCTGGCTGGAACGGAAATAGGAGACGCCGATGTGGATATAAAACTACGAGTTAAAAAAATTACATCGGAGAAAATTAAAGTTACACATAACAAGAATAATAAAGTTGTATTCTGTGTCTAGATGTAAATAACCTTGTTTCCTGTATGTAGACATATATGCTAAATGTAGTAAAGGTTTGTGCTGTAAAACTTGTATTCTTATTTACTATCTACGGAAACATAAGATTAAAGGTTGTTGGTAATACGCATGTGTGCGGTTGTCTCTTTATGGGTTGTAAAGGCTGTCTTTATTGGGATGATTGTGTATTAAGAGCTATGGTATTGCTGTGGCATTTCGATCGTTTTTTATTCTTATGTCTGTTGTTACAATCATTGTAATTCTATCTTCGTAAAAATAGCTCTCGTGTATTCGGAATCTGGTGCGGCCAAGAAAAATTAAACCGATAACTTCTCCAGGTCAGGTGCGAGCGTCGACTGGTATGTTTACATCTATAGGACGTACACGCTCCAAACCAGCGTCTACGATAAGCGCGGTTCTCGCCGTCGGAGGTTCGAGTTTCCCTGGGGCATGGATGCGTGTGTGTTGTCCTTAGGTTAGTTTACCTTAGTTTAAGTAGTTTGTAAGCTACTGACTGATGACCACGCAGTTTGGTCCGATATATTTACAAACATTTGAACATATGTCTACGATAAGTCAACAGGTCCGCACTCGCCTGCAATCAGAAATGGCATGGACTGTGAGAATGCATGCCAGTTTGCGCGCAATACCTATTTCGAACTGTTTAGTCGTGCGATTCGATGCAACGCAGATGTGATCCACAATTGCGGAAATGCATATAGATAATAGTAGCATGGTTATGTGCTATGGGTGTGGGGTATTTACATCTTCTTTTAGCTGTGTTTACGAATGGACGTATCTCGGTAGCGTATAGGAGATGACTGCAGTGGTAAATTAATGTTCTTTATTCGATAAGCATCGAGTTAGATAACTTAAAGAGGATTACTTACTTACGTTGGGAGGTGTGTTTAATCGTATGTTTAGTCTCTAAAGGATTGCTCTTGGAGGTCGATAAAGAAATCTGGTGTTGTATTAGTTCGAAATGGTGTAGACTATTTTGCGTTGCTGCTTGTAAGGATTATAAGAACTTGGCTTTGATCTATATCTTTTCTTCTTAGCTGCTCTGCGCGTGTGCACATCGATCACTTTTTTTACTCTGTGTTACAGATGTTTATCGATGGTAATAAATTGTTAGAAGGAGTGGTTTGTGCGAGAATGCTCGTGGTATATAGTCTATTGACTGATAGAAAGCGATCCAGAAATATTGTCTGCCGGGCTATGCATTGGAAACAAAGTTGTGGTTGGATGTTTGGGGCGGGTCAAGCAACCAATACAGTTATTGGGTGGGGAGAGAGATCGAAACTTTATTAAAAAATGTACTGTGTCTGGGATATCTTGTCTGTTACTGATCGCGGTTATAACACCGTCTGTGGGGGAACATAGAGTTTGTACTGGGTTAGTGACGGCTGTAAGGATAGCCCTGCCTGGGTTGCGTTTGGACGTATACAGAGATTGCAGCAAGCTAGTTGGGTCAAAAAAAAATTTTTTTTGTAAAAAACGAGTTGGAATGGCTAGATTCGTTTGTTGCAGGTTAGTGTTGATTGCAAGGTGTAGTTCTGTTACTGTGTTGGAAATGTTTGGCGCTTACAGAGAGTGCTGTAGGCTAGATGGGATGGAATTTAAGTAAAAAGTGTTGATATACTCTAAATACACATCGCAGTAGAGCTCTAAAGAAGCCGACTTTGGTGGTTGAAAAATAAACTTTGCAGTGGTCTTTCGTCGAAGCATCGCCTGTTTAATCGTATGCTAATGTTGTCTACTTTACGGCTGGTGTGCATTATGTTACGTAGCGGATATGCCTGCTGCGGTAAATCATAATTCTTCCGTCGAAAATCAACGTGTTTTATAAAACTCCTATAGTTTGGTAACTTAAAGTGCGCTAGTTGTAGCCAATGGACGGCGTGTGTGCGGATCTACATACGTAGTAAATTCAGCAAGTTCGATACTGCAAAAACACTGGAGATAAGGTGAAGTTACTATTTCTAGAATACATGGGGAAAATATGTACGTCCTTTGGGTATGTATCTTATAAACTGCAACTAATTGATGTTTTTTAATGGAGGCGCTCCCATCTATACTACAGCAGCAGCTTCGTGTAGATGGCTTCTATCGCCTGGATTTTTGGACAACACACAAGATTTCGAAGGGATTTTTTTTAAAACCGAGCATGAATTTCGGATGGAAGGAGCAATATCAGTGTGGTTGCGGGCGAGGATAAGACAATTGGAAACGACTGCTTAACGTGGTTGGCGTCGAATTGTAGAACCAAAATAAATTTGTCGAAAAATCAAGAGCCCTGGTGTAAGCAAAGTTACCGATTTTATAAAGCGTCCAGACAGTTTACTGTTAGGACTTTTATTTTTTCGCTGGGTCGCGAAGATGGCATTACCAGGATGGAGGATTGTGGTTATGGATCTGAGCAAGAAGATTGTTTAAGTGTTCTAAAAGAGAAGAGAAGATTTTTACGAAGTGTGCAGTTGTACTGTGCGTCGCTCCCGGTTAATATACGCTTTTAGATTTGATAACTTGGGTATTAAGAGTACCCGAAAATTGACCGCTCTCTCGGACATTATGTTTTTTAGTTTCAATTGTAAATTACTTGTAGAGTCGAGCAAGGAGCTGTATTTTTTAGCATTCCAGGACTTTATTCTCCACAGACTTAGATATCGCCTATGTTATTCCACAAGTCCTAAGAAGAAGGGTAAACGAAAACTGGGTAATATGACGAAGACAAATGCTTTAAAGGAGGTTATTGCATATGTATATCCCCGGTTTAAACCGATAGTGTGGGGGAAAATATTTGATTTTACACTAAACAGGCGGGGGGATTGGTCTCGCATCGTTCTATTGACCGAAATTAGTGGAACACACGACAAACGTGTTTTTACTGTGTGTGACTCCTATCCATTCCTTAGAGAGCAGGTTATGATCAGAGTATGCAGGCGATGGTTGCGATGTAAGTGTTTGCGAACATTACGTTGCATGTACTCAGTTGTACTGTAACAAAAAAGTGTAAACACTCCATATCCTATATAGGATTAGGTGTTGCGGTGTGTAGGTTAGCATCTTCGTTTGCAGTAGACATCTACTTGTAATTAAAATAATAAATCTTAGTTCGCATTAGTGGAATGCACAAGAAAGGAACTTGGAGTAGGAATTTTGTAGGTAAAGGGCGGGTCGAGCTGGAAATCGGCAATGCATTGGGCAGGTAACCTCGGTTCTGTGGTTGCTGTTTTGTCGAATAAGTGTGTTGTCAGGCCAATACTTTCAAAAAGTGTTAGTGTAGACGGTAGAAAATCAGTAAATTATTTCACGTATTTTTTTATTTCGACTCTCCATTTCACAATAGGGTTTAAATGTCTTCTGGAGCGCTGGAATATCGGTGTCAGATAAATGTAGTTCGCATCGTAACAGGACATAGAGATTCCTTAGATGGGATGTGTACTGCTGTAGCAAGGAAATAAGAGGTAAAATTAAAGAACCCGAATTCTCGGAAGGCGCATCTATACCTCGATCTAAGAAGGAAACGTAACAGGGCAAGATCGCTGAAGAGAGAGAGAGTGTGTTAAATTTCGGAACTTTCGGTATGGCTCAGCACCATTAAATAAATGCAATGCGCGCTATCCTTGTTAGAGTGGTGCGTCTGCGTAGAAGGTTCTGATCATTTGGAGATGTAACTTAGGTGTTTTTGTTTAAACATTTAGCATATGTTTCTTCTATGTAGCCCGCCGAGAGAGCGCTCTGCGTTCTGGACGATTGTTAACGGTGCTTGCAGGTGTATATTTAGAGACGACGTGCTAGATGTCATTGACGATTTTCGTTATTTGGAATTTTTGTATAAACAATATGTCGTCTTCTGCTGCTGCTGCTGTTGTTTTATCGAAAGTGTGGTTGGCATACAAGTTACATTCCGTTCGATGGCTGTTGCTTGCATCGTCTAAACGAAGAGATACATTTATAGATCTAAGGTTGTGGTCGAGTTCCGCAACGGACCATTTCTTTTCTTTTGGTTAGTTGGCTCTGGTTAGAATTGTTTTTGTATATCGAAAGAGTATATGTTAAAATGGATACGTAAGTTTGTGGCGTTCGTTACTGTAACCTGCGCTATTATTATTAAACACACCTGTTGGCTGTAATCTATGCGAAGAGCATGGAGAGAGATGGGAGTGTTTGCGCATCGATAAATTCTTACTTGCAAATTTTCAATACGAGTTTTAATATTTTACTACAAGCTGTAATATACGAAACCAACTAAACATTTCTGTTCTAAATTGTTTTTTAGCGTTACACCGAAATTCTTGTTAAAAATACATACGAAGAACACTACGGTAGTTGTATTTTTTCCAATAAAAATAATAAACGGCGGAAATTGTTACAAAAATCGAGATCTGGCATAAGGTTCTCTGCGGCGCGCTTAATAATAAATATGCAATTTAATTGGGTGCGGGGCGTGGTCGCCGTAAAAAAGAGTGCAGTACGCCCCTGCCCATGGCACAGGGGTCGGCTGGCGGGGGCAGTGTTGTTTAGATGTCGATGCGGTCAGGACAATCGTCGTGGTATTGTTTGTTATCGCGGGTAGGGCGGGTTGTGGCATCCTTTGAGAAGCGGTCGCGAGCGTGGAGGAGGGGGGCTCGGTGGCGGTGGTCCGGCAATCGACCGAGTGAGTAGGGGTCGCGGTTTCGGCCAGGTGTATGTCAGAGTGTGCAAGTACAGACATGTCGAGGGGTAGACTGGTCTGGACCTGTCGGAGGTGCTGCCTATCTGGCGGCAGCGCTGAGGGGTGGAGGGGGCATCTTGAAGGCCAGGTGTGTGGATGAGGGAGGTGTTGTTTACTTGCAACCTGTCAATCATCCTTAAGTGCGTTATGGCGGCGTCCTTTGATTAGCAGTCGGGCAAGTAGCGAATCAAAAGGACCTAAATGTAATCATCCTGTTCTTCCGGGAAGACCTATCAATCATCCTGTGGCGTCATCCTTTGATCTGCGGTCCGGCAATTGGCCGAGGGAGGAGGGGGGGTAATTCAAATTTCCTGCTAAACACACAAAAGTCAGGCGAATCTCAGTGGGGCACAATCCCCACAGCCCCACTACTTTCACTGCATGACAGAATGGCGATGTACTTTCAACATGATGGATGTCCGGCACATGGCTCGCGAGCAGTTGAAGCAGTCTTAAATAGAATATTTAATGACAGGTGGAATGGTCATAGAAGCACCATACCATGGCTTGCACGTTCACCGGATCTTACATCCCTGGATTTCCTTCTATGGGGTAATTGAAGGATATTTGCTATCGTGATTCACTGACAATGCCTGAAAACACGTGTCAGCGCATTTTTTGAAGTCATGAGGTAATTACAGATAATAAAGCAGTATCAGCATGCATTCTCATAATTTATGATAATTCACGAAGTACATCTATCACATGGAACAACCAAAATAAAGTTGAAACGTACCTATGTTCGGTGTTTTAGGTTAAAAAACTACCTGTTACCCACTGTTCGTCTAAAATTGTGAGCAAAATGTTTGTGAATATTACAGCACCATCTATCATAAGACGAAAAATTGTTCCAAATAAAACATTCATATTTATTTGCGTACTAGACGAATATGTAATGGCGGTACCTATTTAAAAAATGTAGTTGATATCCGTTTGACCTATGGGAGCGCAATCTAGTGGGCCAACCATAGCGCCATCAGATTTCTCCCTTCAAGCTAGAAAAGTTTTGTTCTTTGTAGTTTTTTCGTTTGATGCCTATTTCGTGAGATATTTGGCCCAGTCACTATCAATGGACCACCCTGTATAAAAGGAAGTAATAGTATATGGAAAAGGGGTTATTTATTGCAACTGCAATTTGTCACAGCTTCTTGAAAGTTTAGAAGTGGAGAAGATAACAATCATTTTATTTCTTGTAAGACAACGATATGATGTTCATAATAATTAAGAAATGTTGTCAGTATTATATGAAGCAAACAATAATTAGGCAAAGGTTGTTATGGAAGCAAATACTGGAACTACGTGATTACTACCATTACTGTAAAATTTATGATAGGGCAAGTTCACTGTATGTTTCTCGTTGTATTTTTCAATGAGCTGACAATATGGAAAACGAACTCTTACTTGTGGTAACAATAATAAATAATATGAAGGATAATTTAGAACATTAACGCATTTTCAAGTTGATCTAGAGTATCACAAGGAATTGCATGAAATTAATGAAGCTCTTTCACCTGGTCTTGAAAATAATGTTTTCCAGATAAAATACTTTAAGTAACTTACAACATTTGTAACCAGAGTCGATGTTCATCACTACAGAAGCTTACGAAATGAGAAATATGCTTACAATACTCAAATTCAGTGGTTATGTTTGACTGAAGAATACATCAGTCTCATTATGTGAATAAGGATAAAAGCAGCTCATCGAATCCAAAAGCCACTGACATGTACATATGAAAAACACTGTCTTTGGAAAGTCTGTGGATGACATTAAAAGAGCTGAGAGTAATTCATATCTATCGAAACAAAAAGATAAACTTACAACAAAAAAACCCAAATTAAGAATAATGTGTAACTACTGCAGTGAGATAAAATGAAACGGATGAAAAGAACATTAATAAAGTGATGGTTATCACAATGAGCATAAAAGACCTATAAAATGAGTTAAAAAAATTACTTTGACTAATTTAAACTAAGTGCAAAGATAATTTGACTTACTGGTTTGATGTTGATTGAAAACTGATTGCTTGTTGATCAGAATGTATATTATTTAAGGTATCAGAATTGGTATTAATAACAAAGCTTTTACTTGAAAATAAATAGCATTTTATTAGTAACAGAACTTCTAAATGCAGAATTAAATATCCTGAAATTAATTCCTGATACATACCTGCAAGAACAAAGCATTTTTGGAACCAAGGGGCTCTTTTAGTCTACATCCAGATAAGTAATCTATTTCATTACGAGCTTCATCCACATATTCCATCAGGTTCTTTGTACACTGAAACCAAGAAAGTTCATAGTTTAGAGGCTATATGATTGTGCCTATTACAGTCCTGCACTACCAATGTATCTTAATGTCATAACCTGCGTTAATTCAACTATATTCAGCAAGATTAAACACCATATATGTTGGGGATACTATACTTGGATGTGTGCAGAGAAAGAGGGTGCAATAGTTAAGATATTAGACTCCCATTCAGATTCAGTGGAGTTCAAATTAGCCATTCTATAGTTATCATGACAAATTTAGCCAAATGCCATACCAATGCCTTAGAAATTCCATGCCTGGTCTCTCAGACCACCATTCTCTATTTGTAGACATCAATTTGCATATAATATTCTTAATGTTAATGGAGCAATCAGCACAAAGATGTTTTGCTTCCTGAGTGTGTATAATAAAGAAAAGTAAAACATACCTTCAGACAGTATTGTATTTATATATTGTGGTGATGATTAATTTAATAAAAAAAATAATTTGACACGAAAATTTTTTCTATTACTGCTGCACATTGATGGACAGATACGGGGTTTTGGGCTCACAACAGATAGGTTTTTAGTGGCCAAACAAATGTAATAAGTGAGGAGTGTGAACAAAAAATAGAGTTAAAACCAGCAACGAAAGTAAACGAAGAGTAATCCGGCAAATAATTGTGTGCATCTGAAGTAAAACACAAAAAGTAAATTATGCTGTTGAAAATCAGAATATCATCCATAGAAAAAGTGGGAGTTATATTTATAACAACTAAACAGATGACCATGGCTGCCTGGCAACAGGGATAAAAAAAAGGGCTAACCAGACACTCTGCAACACATTAAAACCTTCAACCTCAATGTTTAGGCCATAGCCAAGACAAATCACAAAATTTTAAAACTTTGCTCAAAACTCGCTTCATAATCACCTAACATACTCGCCAGTTGTAATGTCATTCTCTTGCTACATTTGTACATAACAGATAGTTCCACATTTGGTTATAGGATAGAAATTGATGTCACTAATGTGAGATGAGGTAACTTGGGTAGCCAGATTGATTGAACGCTGGAGAAGGATTGTTAATCAATTTAATATCTTTGGTGGGTACTTGGCTGGCAAGTTAGGTAAAACTGAGAAGCAGGCTACTAAAAATTATAAAATTTTTGATTCATTTGTTTATGTTCCATATGTTAATGTTCGTTTGAGTCAAACATTCCTTATAAGATTTCGAAAAGTGAACTTAATGGCAGCATACATGAGTAGCAGCATTTCTGTAACTGAGACACACTGTACTGAAATTTATGAATTTCAGTATTTTCTGTGGGTAGCGCGTTAATTGCTTAATGGTAATATTGCCTGCATTTTCTAAAAAATTCGTAGTGAGTTTAAAATAGTTTTTAATATCTATAATGTGTGTTTGAGTGTTTCTATGGATACAGATCTACAGGTCTGTTTCACTCCTAATGAGATCTCACACACTTTACTTTCAAACCAATAGGAGAGTCGCTGTTGCTGTAAGATCACGTACAACACATAGTTAAGAAGTAATGTCATAAAGAATAAGATGTGCAAAAACAGCTGCATCATGCGAAAATGTTGCACATCTCCTCATAAGTCACTGGACCGATTTCAAACAAATATGGTACACATATTCCTTACCTTGAGGGAACAATTGCTGTAGGAGTAAGAACCACCTATGACACATAATTAAGGAGATATGTCGTCATAAACAATGAGATACATGATGAACTGTCCATTCACACAAAAGGACTTTTTGTAAATTTACACTTTTATTCTGATCTTGATGAAATTTTGCACACATGAGCCATAATGTATAGAAGTTGAAAGTGTGATCTCTCTTCTCTGATAACATGGACTGAATAGGGTTAGTGCAGGAGACTCCCACTGCGCAGTGCTGCGATCATTGTGCGCGCTATTGTGTTAATGTAAACAAAGGCTTCTGCGGTCATTGTCATTGTTTATAAAACTCTTCTGGGTGTTGGACCGCATCGTCAATATATCAAATACTTCACCGACGTTTCGACCACTATTGCAAGTGGCCATCTTCTGGGTGTTACATAACACCCAGAAGATGGCCACTTGCAATAGTAGCCGAAACGTCGGTGAAGTATTTGATATAGTGACGATACGGTCCAACACCCAGAAGAGTTTTATAAAAAAATATTGTGTTAATGTTTATAAACGCTCTATTGTGTGCTTCGCTGCTGATTTATGGATATTTCGGGTTTTATATGAAGAATTGTGCAGTGATACAGATTATTAGTATGTTAGATATTTAATTAAACTGAAAGATTTTAATGCCAAGCTAATATTTCGATTGAAACGAATAATAGATTGGCAATGTCCTAAACTTAAGTGGGGACGCCTTTTCTTTTTGTGATTGGTTACAAGCCAGGATATAGCAGTTGCAAAGACCTAAGATACATTTTCACGTCACCAGAAGATTTAGAAAATTTAAACAAATGGAAAAAAGTTATATTAAAAAAAAAGACAAGGCACTAACAAGAAACTCATAATTTGTGATGCTAACTTTATTGAAATTTTAATATTAGAAAGGTAAAAACTTACGAATTCATTATTTGTGGAAACGAAGCAGAACTGAGTAGAATTCATTAGCAATTGAAACCATATTCAGTTCATCACATTTTCCTGCAGTTGGCTAAATATTTATCTATCCAATTAAAGCTATGAAAATCTCCTACAGAGAGGAAAGCTGCTTGAAAAACTTTGAATTTGTTAGGTCTACATTTCTTGATTCACTTGAAGTAAAGCAAAGAGCAAGTACACCAAAATTAAAAAGTAGATTGCGCAGGACAAACAATAAACTCAAGGCAGAGAAGGTTAGAGTAATTGTGCTGCTGTAGGCGCACTACAGTCACTGTTGGGCAAGCAGAATTGTGCCTTTTGATATACACAGGGCTATATTTAGGCAGATGCAACATGTGCAACTGCAAGGGGCGGCAAAATGTTTGGGGTTGCATAATTTTGCCATCGTAAAAATTTTCAAATACTATGTTAATGTTAATTAAATCATTGAATCATCATTATTGAGAGTTTCGATTACAGCATTGTTGACAGCAGTGGCACATCCAGAGAGTCGGTGTGTGTGCTTTTTTATTCATTTATTTTAGTTTTTGTGAAATCAGTTTGAATCCCAGATGCTAGGGGGAAGGGGGCGTAAAGTAAGTTACTGCATAGGGGCATCGCATACCCTAAATATGGCCCTGGGTATACAGGTGTTGATGAATTCTGGCTTGACTACTGGCTATGAAAATCTAAATCCTGACTCAATTGCTGGAAAGTAATGATTGAAACAACAATTTTAGGAGAGGATTAAAGATCAACAATATTCTGCAATACATATTGTAGAACTGAAAACTTTTCGCTCTAGTTTATTTGCAGTATTACTAAAAGTGAGTTTGTAGGAGATTTCACAATCATTATCTAGTTGGAATATGAAGTGACACGGCTAGAATAAATATTAGTGTTGTTGTATAACATTTAATGATGCCATTTTTTTCCTTTTCTTGCTACTTAATTATATAAAAAGTCCAAAAATCAATTACTGTGTGTGAAGAAGTGTAGTTATTCACTGCTAGGTTCTCCTATTTCCATCCCAGAACGATTTTTTAAAAAGCAATTATCAGCAATGAAATTGCGCTTAGATAAGCTAGTTTCCACATGTTTCCACAACATAGGGGTCTATGGATATTTGTAATTGTTCATAGACAGAGCAAGTAAGAGATGTACAGAGAGATTATGAAATGGATAGAGAGAGGAGACAAAACAGACTGAGAGATAGGAGGGGTGAAATGAATTGAAAGAGGAAAGAAGGAGATGGGCAGAAGAAAGAGATGGTCTGAATAAATAAATACCCAGACAATGCTGGGTTTTCAGCTAATTATATATAAAGGTCTGTGCATTTGAGTCTTTGTATTGCATGCAAATCTATAGTTTTATTCCACTTATGATGAAATTTTGCCTGCTTGACTTGAAAAATAAGAGAAAGGTCAATATTATACTAAGAAATGCATACAATACATAGTTAAGGAGCTATGGTATTTAAGCCATCCACTAATACAAAAGTTTTATTTGTACTGTATACAAATTGGTAGTTTTTGCACAGTTCATATTCAAAACATGACTTGTATGATGCTTGGCGGAGGATACTTTAAACAGATTTGCATACCAATCTACTTTTTCCCTCCAATATTGATGAAATTTTGCACACTTGAACTTTAAAACAAGGGCAGCAGTACTCTGAGATATAGTAAGGTGCATGCCAGAAGGTACCTTAAACGTTGTTGGCACCAAACTACAGTTTTATTCTAATACTGATGAAATTTTGCACTCTAGGCCTTCCAAACACAAGGAACATCGGTGTCTACAGAAAGTTTCTAAGGGTGGTGGAGAGTACCTTCTAGTATTTTTCGATACCATTTCACTGATCGACATGACAGTAACAGATGTACAATGGTGACGGGCTGAGGTGGCGCTGGAGGAGTTGGACAGAGAGAGGAGATGAGTTGGTTTGCGATTTTTTTTGGGGGGGGGGGGAGATGAGTAGAGAGAGGGGGAGTAGGAGAACAGAGGCAGGAAAGGACAGAGAGAGAAGGGGAGAGGAGACCTACTAACTTAACTATGGATTAACAAATAACTGGGCAATGCCCAGTTTTCAACTAGTTGATCTATGAAATTCAGTAATAACTGTGCCATGGTATGGGACAATTATCCGAAAATATACAGATACAACGGTTAAGTATTGATAGGTCAGCATGTGCACAGGCATTGTTATAGTTTTGAGGTCAAATATATGCAAATTATCGGAATGAAAGACTCTGGTCTCTGGCATAGAAAATCAGACTGTCCAAAATTTCCTGTGAACTACATTAATCTACCTAATGATCCTTATGTTTATACATGATGATGGTTTACTTATTTATTTGTATTATTAAAAATTCTTTCATGTACTATAACAGTAGCTGAATAATTAGATTAGAATAATATTGTAGTACTCGATTAATTGAGTCTTATTTCCATAATCAGGTAAAATTCTTTTTTCAAGTAAGCTATAAATTTTAAAATCATTCTTGTTATTTATTTCTCGAAATGGTGACAGGAAATGTGCTCTACAAACGGTTAATGTGATTTTTATCTTTACTATATATATTCTGCAAGAAAGCGGCCAGGGCTAGCAACATTATAACCAAAATCCATTATTTAACATTTTCATATTGCCTCATTGCTCTACCCACTCTGATTGCCAATTTTTGTATTCATTTTGCTCTTGTCCTGACCGCATAAATGAGTATTTGCATTTACAGCTTGTGATATTTAGTGGATTTGAGCATTATCCAGTGGGTTTCTGGCCATTTGGCCAAGGCAAAGACATAGAAGTGGAGATAGCAAATGTCTATTTATTTTATTTCTCCCATAATTATTCTTGTCACACCTGTTGTTTCCCATCACAGCACATATCTGAGAGTGGTTGTGTATATTTACATCAGTAGTGTGTTAGAGTGAATAGCCATTTGATGGTTGTAGTAATTTGCCAGCCTTCTGCTTTTCGCCAGCAAAGAGTACAGTTGATGAGTAGTGCAAAGAGTTTGCAAGGTATGCATCTGGTCAGTCTTGGACACACCGGACTGGCAAAATCGCGAAAGGAAGTTACCAGTTCGGTTTTACAAAGACTATTCTGCGGCATTGGCCCCCTACTTAGCTTGCATTTATAGCGAATCCTTAATTCAGCGCAAAGTTCCTAGTGATTGGAAAAAAGCGCAGGTGACTCCCGTGTATAAGAAAGGAAAGAGAACTGACCCATACAATTACAGGCCAATATCGTTGACATCGGTTTCATGTAGAATTTTGGAGCATATTCTCAGTTCGAATATAGTAAATTTCCTTGAAACGGAAAAGCTTCTTTCTATGAATCAGCACGGGTTTAGGAAACATCGTTCATGTGAAACTCAGCTTGCCCTTTTCTCACATGACATCTTGCGAGCCATGGACGAAGGGCAACAGGCGGATTGTGTTTTTCTCGACTTCGACGCGGTGCCACACTGCAGACTGCTAACGAAGACACGAGCTTATGGAATAGGTTCACAGATTTGTGACTGGCTGGAAGGTAATAGAACGCAGTACGTTGTTCTCGACGGCGAGTGTTCATCAGAGACGAGTGTATCGTCAGGCGTACCCCAGGGGAGTGTGATAGGACCGCTATTATTTTCTATCTATATAAATGATCTGATGGACAGAGTAAGTTCTAATTTGCGGCTGTTTGCTGATGATGCTGTGGTGTGTGGAAGGGTGTCTTCTGTAACTGACTGTAATAGCATACAGGTTGACTTAGACAAAATTTCTAGTTGGTGCGAAGATTGGCAGCTAGCTCTCAATGTAGAAAAATGTAAGGTGATGCGCATGAGTAGAAAAAACAATCCCATAATGTTCGAATACAGCATTAGTAGTGAGCTTCTTGATGTTGTCGCGTCGTTCAAATATCTAGGCGTAACATTGCAGAGCGATATGAAATGGAACGAGCATGTAAGGACAGTTGTGAGTAAGGCAGACAGCCGACTTCGGTTTATTGGGAGAATTTTGGGAAGATGTACTTCACCTGTAAAGGAGACCGCGTATAAAACGCTTGTACGACCACGTCTTGAATATTGCTCAAGTATTTGGGACCCGCAGCAGATCGGTTTGAAGGAAGACATAGAGGCGGTTCAGAGGCGAGCAGCTAGATTTGTTACCGGTAGGTTCGACCAATGCGCGAGTGTCACGGAAATGCTCCGGCAACTCAATTGGGGATCGCTGGAAGAAAGACGACGTTCTTTTCGTGAATTTCTGTTGAGTAAATTTAGAGGGCCGGAATTTGAAGCTGAGTGTAGTACGATCTTGCTGCCGCCTACTTACATTTCGCGTAAAGATCACAAAGACAAGATAAGAGAAATTAGGGCTCGTACGGAGGCATATAGGTATTCTTTCTTTCCTCGTTCAATTTGGGAGTGGAATAGGAAAGGAAATGCCTAGTAGTGGTACAGTGTACCCTCCGCCACGCACCTTACGGTGAATAGCGGAGTATGTATGTAGATGTAGATGTACCCACTGGCCGTTCCAGCTTCAGTCAATCAGTTGCGTCTTCCTGACATGATTGAATTTCAGCGGCATTTGGAGAGCCGGATAGCCATTTTCCTGTCTAGTTAGAGGGAGCCTCTGGAGACGACCGGACGCTGGTGGTGTTTGCAGCTTCAGTTCATTGCTATTTGGTAAGAAATGCGGAAAAATTAATAAATTGTGGACCCAGATTACAGACATGAGATAGGTTTTACTAGAAAAGACATTAATATGTTGTCATAACTTTTAGCAGTTAATTCTTCTAGAAAGGGGTGCACAGAGAAACTGCGGTGTTCCACAAGTGATGTAGGTTCAAGTCGTTCTCAAGTCCTTCCATTTTCAGTTACAGCCTTCATTTCTTGCTTATTAGATGGGGTTTTGCATTGCCTTCATGCTATCGTTTTTTCCTTGGGATATATTAAAATTTTTGCTACTTTTCTTTGTGTGACTTCAGACTTAATTTTTTTGTTTTTGGGACCGGTCTCAGACAACAGCTAGTTACTGTTAATGAGCTACAATGCTCTTTCAGTTGGCAATAATGGCTTCTAAATTAAGTGTGCTTTCGTTTCATATTACTTGCAGGAAGAATAATCAAGAATTTTATTCGTTTTCTTTTTGATATATATTGGTCAGCCATGTGGTGAGTAGTACCAAGTTGTGATTTCGTGGTTGGCGATACCTATGCTCAACAGTCATATTTCATTTTGTTTTGCATTAATGTTGCCTTGTGTGTGATTTTATTCTAAATGTTTAAACGATTTTGAGGTGAATTTTGTTGTGTTATGCTGATGGGTCACTGTGCTCGTGTATTTTGTTAGGGTTAATTCATTTTCGATGACCGTTTAGTTTTTCCTTTATGGGTGATAAAGCAGTATACACACCATGATCTCGATTATCAGAGTACCACACCAAGTAAAAGTAATTGTAAATTTCTCTGATGTCGTTCGTTGGTCACACTGGCCATTCTAATATCCGACCAGTGGCATCAGTTTTTGCGTAATATACATTTAGATTTGTTAAATGCAAGCCACTCGGCGATTGCATGCACATATAATAGTGTTTGATTATGTTGATATATACCCATTCCTATCATCTTGTCCCCTTGTGTGACATAGGATGCAATTAGCTCCCAATTACCTTTGTTAATAGGAGACCTATAAATTCTAAACAACCACAGTTGGCGTAATTTTGTCTAAAATGTGATCTGTTCACTATTAATATGTTAAATGTTTGAGGTTCAAAATGACCCATTCAGGAACCATCTATTCGGTAACTATGTGTGTCTGCTAATGAAAATTTATGTTGATATAGACTAAAACACCACATTTGATCAAAATAGTGTACTTGTACCTTAATAGTAATTCAGCCCCTCTTGCTTTCCCAGCTTTTTTTAAATTTTTTTTTATTTTTTTTTATTGGATTGAAATAGCATTATTCCATGTTGAACAATATTGGTTTAACTCACCCTGCATTATAAAACTGGACGTCTCATTTCATGCAAAGGATGTATACTGGGTACACATTACCCCTCAGATGCGTTGTCCATTGGCAGCCATTATTATCTGCTTGTGTTTAACAAATTCAATTTGTTTTCAACCTTGTCAATTTTTGTTCTGTACCCACTGTAAATGTTTCTGCAGGATAAAGCCTACCAAAATAACAAGCTCGTCCCATAGTAAATATTCTTGTCTAATTAGTGGGAGCCCGCTGGAATATAACCATTACTTGGGTAGGCAGCTCACTGGCAAAGAGGAGTTATAAAAATGATTAGAATAACGATGAGGGGTACGTCACATCTGGCTTTCCCCAGCCCTCCCCCCCTTTCCCTGTCCCGCCAATAATGCTGTATATTTTCGCTGGAACTAAGTGTTCTTCTTCCAGCTTTGCGTGTTAATATTTTTTTCATCGGCTTTGTGTAATTATATTCATGTGAATATTTAATGTTTTGCTTTGCACTACGCTACTTGTATGTCTACTGTAAAACGTTTCATATTTAATGTTTTGCTTTGTGCTATGCTACTGATCTGTTTACTGTAAGATGTGTTACCACGAGTGCTGTGTTCCTTCATTATGAGTGGTATAGTTACTCGGCTTAGATCGTGTAGTAGCAGGCAGACTGTAACAGTGTGTGAGACAGCCAGAGTAAGCTCTGAGTGTTCGGGATGCCAGCTGGCAGTGGCCCTCCCAGAAGAACTAGGGATTTGAACGAAGACTGCAGCTTTGCTGGCTGCCATGAAGAATGGTAGCTCGGCGGAGCTGTTTTGGCCCAGCCAAGTAAACGCGCAGACCCCGGTGGACAGTGGAACCGCGTTGCCTGCTAATGAGACAAACAAGCAGGCCAACGACCGTGTAGGAGTGCAATATGGCATGACACCACCTGCAGCCGTTCCAGGTAATATATACTTGGCGGTGATGGTGCAGTTCTTTACTTAGAAAATAGAAAAAACTAGACAAACATTCACCTGCAATTAATGACACACTTAAGAGCAAACTAGACGAGCAGTAAAATAGATAAATTGGACACGAAATTTGGTGAGGAAATCGCGAGAGCTTAACTATTTTCGAATGTAAGTTAATTGATGTGCAAAGTGAAGTACAAAGCATATGTGATAAATTGGCTAGTAACAATAACAGGCTGAAGCTAGATTAGATACAGAGGAAAGGGGGGTTACTAACACACTGTTAGTGAAGGTGCATTTGCAAAGCTTACAGACGAGCAGAAGCAAACGTTAATGAAAGTAGCCCAAGACGCAGTTGTTCTAATTTCAACTGTTGAACGTTTGTCTGTACAAGCTGAGACGAAATCAGTTAGGACTGAACCTACTCTGGTGAGTGCTTCTGGAGAGGTTCAATCTCCTTTGCGTTTCAAGAAAGCGCAAGCTGAGATTAATAGAAGGAATAAAGAGAAGCTAGATGTTTCGTATGACCAAACGGATAAGTTAGATAGTCAGAGTGATGTTCCCTCAAATGATGCCCGTCTGTCTGCGCTACATCTACATCTGCATTCGTACTCCACAAGCCACCTGACGGTATGTGGTGGAGGGTACCTTGAGTTCCACTATCGGTTCTTCTTAATATTCAAGTCACATATTGTTCGCGGAAAGGAAGATTGTTGGTATGCCTCTGTGTGGGCTCTAATCTCTCTGATTTTATCCTCATATACGTAGGAGGGAGCAATATACTGCTAGGTATGTTCTCGAAACTTCCGACAAAAGCCCGTTCCGAGCGACAGAGGTCTCTACTGCAGAGTGTTCCACTGGAATTTATCAGTCACCTCCGTAATGCTTTCACGAATACCAAATGATCTTGTAAGGAAGCGCGCTGCACTCCGTTGGATCTTCTCTACTTCCTCTATCAACCACACCTGGAACAGATCCCACACCGGTGAGCAGTATTCAAACAGTGGGCGAACAAGTGTACCTTAATCTACTTCCTTTGTTTTCGGACCACATTTCCTTAGGATTCTTCCAATGAATTTAAGTCTGGCATCTGCTTTACCAACGATTAATTTTATATGGTCGTTCCATTTTAAATCACTCCTAAAGCCTACTCCCAGATAATGTATGGAATTAACTGCTTCCAGTTGCTGCCCTGCTATTGTGTAGGTAAATGATCTTTCTTTATACGTATTCGCAGCAAATTCACTTGTCTACATTGAGTTTCAATTGCCATTCCCTGCACCATGTGTCAATTCGATGCAGATCCTTCTGCATTTCAATACAATTTTCCATTGTTACAACCTCTCTATATACTGCAACATCATCTGCAAAAAGCCTCAGTGAACTTCCAATGTTATCAGCAAGGTCATTTATATATATTGTGAACAGCAACAGACCCACGACACTCCCCTATGGCACACCTGACATCATTCTTACATCGGAAGTCTTCTCCCCATCGAGAATCACATGCTGCATTCTGTTATCAAGGAAATCCTAAATCCAATCATATAATTGGTTTGATAGACCATATTACTTTGTTCATTAAACGTCTGTGGGGAACTGTATCAAACGCCTTGTGGAAGTCAAGAAACACAGCATCTACCTGCGAACCCATGTCTATAGCACTCTGAGTCTCTTGGATGAATAGCGCGAGCTGGGTTTCACATGATCGCCTTTTTTAAAACCCATGCTGATTCCTACACAGCAGATTACTAGTCACCAGAAATGTCGTTATACTCGAACATAATACATGTTCAAAATTCTACAACTGACCGACATAAGAGATACAGGCCTATAGTTCTGCACATCTGTTCGACGTCCCTTCTTGAAAACGGGGATTACCTGCGGCATTTTCCAAGATTTGGGAACGCTAAGCTCTTCTAGACAGCTACGGTACACCACTGCAAGAAGGGGGGCAAGTTCCTTCGCATACTCTGTGTAAAACCGAACTGGTACCACAAAAGGTCCTGTGGCCTTTCCTCTTTTGAGCTATTCTAATTGTTTTATCTATCCCTCTGTCAATTACTTCGATATCTGCCATTTTGTAATCTGTGCGTTAATCTAAAGAAGGAACTACAGTGCAATCTTCCTCTGTGAAACAGCTTTGCAAAAAGTCGTTTAGTAATTCACCCATTAGAGAGTCATCCTCTGTTTCAATGCCATTTTCGTCACAGAGTGTCTGGACATTTTGTTTTGATCCACCTACGGCTTTGACATAAGACCACAAGGTAGCAAACAGGAAAGGGAAGAGGAACAGATACAGAGGGAGCTGGAAGAGCGCCTTTGTAATTTAAGGAGCAAGTCCGGATTTAGCAACGTTAGTACTAGGGAGCCATGTAGATCAGCTGATTAGGATAATTGCCGGAAACACTTCACTTCTGTCCAATCTTACATTACGTTTCTGGCTGAAAGCAATGAAATTCACCTGAGGGTTTGGATTAATGAATTAGAGCACTCACCGTCTGACTTATGGGGACCAGTGCTAAAAATGAAATTTGCAATTAGTCATTTGCGTGGAGAGGAACTTGCACTCATGAAGTGCCGAACTTACAAAGAATTTAAAGCAGTGTTTCTCGATGAGTTTTGGGGCAAAGGTATGTAAGAGGGAGTCAAATGTAATATTATGACGAAGGAAAACTATGCAGACCTTTGCATGAGTCTCCATTGGCTTTCTTTCGAGTGATGGTTACAGAAAATTAACATTTAGACTCGCCTAATCTGCCGCCAGAGCTGCCAATGATTTGCGCCACTAAGTTACCGCACAAGTTACAAAGAGAAATTGCCATTGGAGGTAGTTACTTAGATGATATTAAGATTTTTCAGCAACTGCTGCAGGAACTCAGTGTAGACAGGCAGCTTTACGAGCCACATAATCGTACACATGAGAACTCTAATCCGCGTAACAATAACAACAGTCAATTTAATAAGTATATTAAACAACATGGTAACGGAAAGGGTGACCATAACTGCAGGTGGAAAAACAAATCCGATGAAAAATTAAGCCATAATGGCAACACTTAGGGTTTTCTCCAAAACAACCAGGGTAGTCATAGTCGTAGTAGGAGGTATTCGCCTAGCCCTCAGAACAATCGAAATAGACACAGTTAGAAAAGAGAACGCTCGTCTGTGCAGAATAATGCAAACAATAGAGTAGTGGGGTAAAAGGGGTTTCAGCACAGTAACCTTTGACCTTTAGAGTGTTGACGATAGTGTCATCGACATCAGGTACCGTTACACCCCCACCCCTCCTCCTCGGCCACTTGCACGACCGCCAATGTACCGTTACTCCTCCCACCTCTAGCAGATGCCCAATAGCCTGACCACCACCCCAAATTGATTAAATTAAATTTGCATATCAATTTAATTGTAACGACCTATGTTTTTATCAGTAACAAGGGCAACTGCCTCCACAAGTAAGCACTTGCATGAGCACAGCCCCCACCTCCATCCCACTGACAGTCCTTAAGATTGCTGCTCCTGCATGACTCCGTCTGGGACTCAAATCACTGCCACAAAACAAAAAAATTCCAAAAGTTACTACTTATCGACGTACAGTTTGTATTACACCAACAAAGGATCTAATTATTCCAAACTTTGAACAGTACAATGACTGGGAATAACACGAGAGTTTTGTAAACAAACTGATCCTGCCAGCCGTCGGGCTCTCGACCACCACTCCCAATGATTAATTGCAACATACAATATTTTAACTGGAGCAGTCAGTTTAATACATCGAACCTCTGCAGGTAAATAAAGAAATTCAGTGTAATGCTACAGATTGGTGTTGTACAAACATTTAGAACTAATGTCCCGCCAGTTCACTTGGGCAAAATAAATGCATAGACACTAGATGCATAACACAGCTAAGTGAACAATTTCTCTTGATTGACACCACGGAATATAAAACGGGTTTAACGTTAATGTAGTATGATGTCCAGTGCGATCACAAACACACAGAGTTCTTGGAGATGCCTGCAGATAGGAGGAGCAAGCGCGTGAATCACTGTATAGCGGTTTACATGTGACAGAAATAGATGAGGCGAGTGGTCTGCGCAGCGCTCGCATCGGGTAGTGCTGCCAGCCATTACTGGCCGCCTGCCCCAAGCTGCGAGTCTAAAAGACGCATGCGTCTCTAATTGAACTTGGTGTGACGAGGTATTAATTCTCACATAACATCGTGTATTTAACATATGCAATGGCAGTATCTGTTTATTAAAAAGACCAACTACTACCTTTATTAGTATGGTAGATAGTTATTCACTTCCCATAGCAGGACCACTGCTCGCGAGTTGTGAGTGCATGTTGGAATGTAATGGTAATGATCACCACAAACTTGTATGTCAAACACTCTTTCGGTAGCACTACAACAACAGCAGCAGCAGACATCTTGTTCCGAAATGTAATACACTCTCTCTCTTTAGCGAGCATGCAGTGTTACAATGCACACAATTCTTCGAAATGTACCAAGTCTTTACAACGTTTCCTTAGATCGATCTATCGCTGTGAGGTAATTTTTTGGTCTTTCTGTAATCCACTTAATATCCAGTTCAGCGCCTTACGAGAATTCGGATAGTTTAATTTTACCTCTTATTTCCTTGCTAAAATAGAACACATCTTCTTGCGTCCATCCGAACATAGCAAAGGCAATCACTCTATATCTCTATCGACCATACCATATTACAACATTAAACAATGCAAACGATTCTTTACAACAGGTCAAATACCGATAATCGAGCACCCCATAAGACGTTTAAACCCTATTATTTCTTAATTTTCCGTGTGGGTTACCTAATTTTAATTAAGACTTTCAGATAAGAGTATTCATAAGACGCACAAATTTTATCGTGTATACAAAGGATCATACAGGATCAGGCGAGTTGCTCACCCCAATGTGGTCGAGATAGAAACGCTCAGGACGAGACGATCATGAAGCCTGCAGCACATCAGAAATGTCAAGCGATGGAAGTGTTAGGTATTGTTAGTATTGTTAAGATAAGCAGACATTAATAAGTCAGGATGTAGAAGGCTAACAACTTCATGCAGTAGTTCGTCTGGTTTTGCTATGCCATTTGTTCTACATTTTTTTTAATTTTTTAAAAATGTTTCCATTATGAATGGGCCATCTGATTACCTGCAATCAAATAAGTCATGTTGTAAGTTCAGTTACATGATTCCAAAAGGTATATTAGTGTTTCAGTGCGGTTCGAGCCGTGGGTGCCGGACTGTTGCCAAGGTATGCAGTTCTTTGATTGCTCACAAAGGGTTTATGAGAGTTTTTGCATTTGACCATGATTTTGGAGAAAGGAGCCCCACAGTTGATGTGGTCACAAAGTTGTGGCATGAGGCAAAAAACTGAATCAGGAGAATCTCCAAAGAGTGAGAAGTATCTTTTTTTCTCTTTATCAGCCTAACAGTGAAGTGTATTTAGTTTTCCTACTTACATCTTTGTTTTGTTTTTTGACTCTGTGAAGTGGTTTAACCTCATGATTGTGCAATTATGTCTACTGCTGCCTATTCTTTCTAAATTATATCAAGGTTTAACCCTGCGTAACCAAATACAACCATTATAGTATCAATGGTAAAAGGAAGAAAAAGAATATTATATTTTACGCAAGATGTGTTGGTGCTTCATAATTAAGATTAAAAAGGAGGTACAGTATGCTGCATGTCATTACACTGCTTGTCCTCTGTACGCCTGTGGCCAATAGTGGCAAGTATGTTGCTGATGATCCTTGTCAGAGTTTTTGCTGTTGTCTGTTCTCTAACCTGATAGTTGCTAACACAGAAGAACAGAGCATGTGTGGTGGTGAGAGAACTAACTTGGACTAACCAACAGCCCTCCTGTTAAAGGTCACAATCGGGTCAACATCTCTTTGTTGCAGAATAATTTATTATGTAAAGTTTTTCTTGTAGTTGTTGTGTTGTACTTTAATTTTTCATGGATGGCCTTAGTTGCCGAGTTATAATTTTTCTTATTCTGATTGACTTTGAGTTGTTTTTCCTTGAGATTTTCGTGTGACCACCTCATTTTAATGTAGAGAATATAATCGCAAACAGATGGTCACCCAATGAACTTCTCCCAAACACTTTTGTAAATAATAACTATCTTGCTTTAAATTGTTTGCATGAGTGCACACTACATAATTTTGCCTTTTCTTGGTGACGCGTACTTAATAATTACATTAATTTTTTTCTGATAAGCTCCAATATAATTGTAAAGCTATGGATCTGATCCTTTTGTAATTATCAGTATAAAGATTTTTGTTAATCATAGTGATTTATAAGATTTTATATGAATGTATAAATTCTCATTTCGCTGTTGTAATATTGTACCTGTGTATTTGTTGTATGTGACATGGAGGTGAAGAAGGTAACAGCATGAGTCGAGGGACAAGATGAACAGTATTCGCCCAACTATTGTGGTCTGGACGACTGAGGTTCATTCACTGTCAACCTCAAGCTGGAGTCGTGAAAGTAGAACGATGGGAACACTGATGGACAGCCCCGCTGAAAAGCAAAGACAGCGGAGTTAATGGAGTGACGTAATGTGGAGGGCCGACAGCTGGTCCCTCCTCTCCATGCCACGTTGCCTGCTGCACCAGCTGCCGCCAGCTTCCCTGCCGACAACCTAAGGACACTGCTGTCACTGTGCATTTGGCGCCGTTAAGGGCATCACCTTGGTAACAGTTCAACCTGCGTGGACTGGGCTGACACATCAGAGTGGCATTTCAGTTCTCAGGCTGTATGCATTGTCGATCCAAATCACATATAACTTGAGCACACATGGCAGCATAAGCAGACCTGCAGTGAGATTTAACTGTAATGAACTTGATTAATGCGTAGGACTTTCTGATGCAAATTTCGATGGCCATATCTACATCTACATACATACTCTGCAATCCACCATAAGGTGCGTGGCAGAGGATACACTGTACCACTACTAGGCATTTCCTCTTCTATTACACTCCCCAACAGAACGAGGAAAACAAGAATGCCTATATGCCTCCATAAGAGCCCTAATTTCTCTTATCTTGTATTTGTGATCACTACGTGAAATGTAAGTTGGCGGCAGTAAGATCCTACTACACTCAGCTTCAAATTCCAGCCCTCTAAATTTCCTCAACAGAAATTCACGAAATAAACGTCGTCTTTCCTCCAGCGATCGCCAATTCAGTTCCCCTAGCATTTCTGTGAAACTCGCACATTATTCGAACCTACCAGTAACAATCCTAGCTGCTCGCCTCTGAACTGGTTCTATGTTTTACTGATCTGCCGCGGGTCCCAAACACTTGAGCAATACTCAAGACGTGGTCGTACAAGCGTTTTGTACACGGTCTCCTTTACAGATGAAGTACATCTTCGCAAAATTCTGGCAATAAACTGAAGTCGGCTGTCTGCCTTACTCACAACTGTCCTTAGATGTTCATTCCATTTCATATCGTTCTGCAATGTTACACCTAGATATTTGAACGAGGCGAATGCATCAAGAAGCTCACTACTAATGCTGTATTCGAATATTATGGGATTGTTATTCCTACTCATATGCATCACCTTACATTTTTCTATATTGAAATCTAGCTGCCATTCTTCGCGCCAACTAGAAGTTTTGTCTAAGTCATCCTGTATGCTATTACAGTCAATTAAAGACGACACCCTCCCATACACCACAGCAGCATCAGCAAACAGCCGCAAATTACATGTTACTCTGTCCATCAGATCATTTATATAGATAGAATATAATAGCGGTCCTATCACACTCCCCTGTGGCATGCCTGATGATACACTCATCTCTGATGAACACTCGCTGTCGAGAACAGTATACTTCGTTCTGTTACATAGAAAGTCTTCCAGCCAGTCACAAGTGGTATTAACAATAATAGAGACAATAGAACAGTGTGATAATGTGGACATCGAATCACATAAACAAATGTCTTCTTCATATATTATTAAGTCATATAGAATTGTAGAGGTCCTGAAACTCAGTGCCTCTTGTGACAGTTATTTCAATACTCAGGAAGATCAGACTTCTTATTTGGATATAAGATGTATAGAAGAATGAAGTATTTTAATCAGCATTATAACTCATTAATTAAATGAGTACACAGTCCAGTTCTAGCTGAACATTAAAAAGGGGTTATTAAACCCTGAATACAACTGCAGTAAGAGCATTATCCGGTTGAAACTTATACATCCTGATGCAATTATAAATACCATTGAGACCAAACTTGAAACATGTTATCTATCCAAGACATCTCTTGTAACAAATAAAAAAAAATAAAAAACAAACAACCTGACTGACTCCACATTGTCCCTTGGTAACTGCAAGTCTCCACAGAATATATTATACCACGCAACACCTTCGGGTTGTACATCTTTGACAAGCAGGAGGTACCTGTCTGGGCATTCACCTGTTAAAAGAAATAGCCCAGGAGACTAAAAATCCAAAAATCCATTTGGTCATCTTGTCTAGCTAGGGAAAGCATGTAGTGCTTGAGACACTACAACATGTATTTAGGACATGATTGTGTGCTGACATTATGGACTTGTAATGAAAGTAATGTTAGCCAACATTTACTACAGTTACTACTGAAACTCCTTTTTATTGAACTAGCGAATGAACTCTTGCTTCCTTGTCAATACTTTCTGCAGCTGTTGTGTTGAACTTTACAGTTGTGGAGTTGACATTTCAGACTCTTTTCTCTGGAGCAATGTTAGTCGGCCACCTGTGCAATTTGATTTCATAAACACTTCTATGTGGTACAATGTTAGTGAAATTCTGTAAGATGTCATTTAATTAAGAAAGCATAGCTTACTGTTAATTTTGAACCAGATGAACTGTCATCAGTGTGTCTGCACACTACTGTGAATATCCTGGTAGTCTGATTTCTGATCAACCACACCCCTCGTGATCTTTTGCATAGTGGAGACGGCACTGTTGATGGACTGCTGAATTCTGTGCTGTCAGGGCAGAGGCAGGCATTTGACAGATGTCATCCCATAACAGAGAAGGTTCTGATTGGCGAGAAGGGCTAACCTACAAGTCAAGCTGATAGAAACAGTAATCCGTGGAAGATGCGTTAGAAGAACTTCCCATTTGCGTGTGATTGTCCGAGATCCTTTGAAAGAACGCCTTCCGTTTGCCCCAACTCGGCGGAGGCGATGATCTTTAGTTGTGCAGCAATCGGTTTTTAATAAAACTGAAAACTGGTGAAGCACTAGTGATCGCAGATGATCAGCCAGAGTGTTGATGTTCGTGAAATTCTTTTGCCAAATAAGGCATGTTTGACAGGGTCTGACGTATCTATGCATAATGGTCTATTAACAAAGCAGGCAGCTGGTCTGCCAGATTGTCATTCCAATGTTTTTCAGTTTCTCTTTGTATTTGTTCGCACATTTTTTTATTTGTTGCATTTCTTTAATCAATTTTGTTGTATATCCACTACGTACTATTTTTTCCCATTGTATGAGTGTTTAGTAGATATCTTTGCATATTATTTTACCTTTTGATTATTTGTTTTCCTCTTTTGTCTTTGAACCACTTGTGGGTTCCATTCGATGTGCTAGTAACATTTGTAGTACTTAATGATCTCACTGCGTTAGAATGTAACCTTGTTATGATGTTGCCATGATTCCTACTGGATCACTGAACAATCTTCCCTCATGAGGTTTAGTGCATTTTTCGTTTGTTTTGTGTTATATATTTTTTACCATGATAACTAGATAAATTCAGAGATGTTGTGTTAGCTTTAATTCTCCATGATTCTTTTAATTGGACATGATGATAAGTATTGCACTAGCATCAACACCTAGTTTTGGGATAAATTCTGAGTGATGAGCTATAAATTAGTTTATTATTATTATTATTATTCTTTTATGTCAACACACTTTGGTGTTGAAGCTCAGTTGCATATGTCACTGGATGCTCTCAGTGGACTCACTCATTACTAGCTCTTTTGTTTTATCCATTTTTTCTTTGTCACTGAACAGCAATATTTCTTCTGTGACATATAATTATAGTACTTTCAAACTATGCACACTTGGTAAACATAAGTTTATTGTCTTTCTAGTTCTTGACAATGCCTCTCTTATTAACTTGTGGATGTTACTTTTCTAAATATACTAATCTGATTAAGATTTTTAATAACAAATAATAATAAATGATTGTTCTGGGGCGAGGGGAATAGTGGTCAGTCTCACATCATGGCCACTAAATCAAAATGCATGGAACTGTCATCTAGACTGAAGGACAGCCCCATCGTCATTTTCACTTCTACGAGGAGAGGGTGTAACATATTGGGTCATAGATCATTGGTTCTTGATGTTATCATCGATCAGCACTCTTGCTAATGGCTGGCTGAAATTCGATGGGACAAAACTAATCTGTTACAAATAACGTAGGCAACATGTAGAATTGCAGTTCTTTGACCCTGTAATGATTCATTGGTGCCCAGTTGTCCTCATTTATGGGCAGCGTATAAGTCTCATTAACAAAACAGTACTTACAATTGAATGGGCAATAATACAAATTTACACAATTAGTGTGTGGAATACTGAAGTCCAAATTGTAAAGTGTGGCACAAATATAAGGTTTAATCACTGTAGATACACTTTCTACATGCTTAACATCGAAGACCTTATACACAACTGTTCAAAAATAAAGTTAAGAGTGACATGGGTTGTGCCTGAGATACATCAAGAAACAAGACTCAAAACAATACTTGGAACTGGTGTGGATTGTGCATCAGATCGAGGATGAAAATATATTCATCTACATGGGGCGAAAGTATCCTATTTACATCTTCCAAAAAATGGTACTGAAAATCATGTATTGTTAATTATGTACATTAAATTAATTATAACAGAAAAGTAAACAATTTTCTTTTTGTGATTGGTTACAAGCCAGGATATAGCAGTTGCAAAGACCTAAGATACATTTTCACGTCACCAGAAGATTTAGAAAATTTAAACAAATGGAAAAAAGTTATATTAAAAAAAAAAAAAAGACAAGGCACTAACAAGAAACTCATACATTTGTGATGCTAACTTTATTGAAATTTTAATATTAGAAAGGTAAAAACTTACGAATTCATTATTTGTCGAAACGAAGCAGAACTGAGTAGAATTCATTAGCAATTGAAACCATATTCAGTTCATCACATTTTCCTGCAGTTGGCTAAATATTTATCTATCCAATTAAAGCTATGAAAATCTCCTACAGAGAGGAAAGCTGCTTGAAAAACTTTGAATTTGTTAGGTCTACATTTCTTGATTCACTTGAAGTAAAGCAAAGAGCAAGTACACCAAAATTAAAAAGTAGATTGCGCAGGACAAACAATAAACTCAAGGCAGAGAAGGTTAGAGTAATTGTGCTGCTGTAGGCGCACTACAGTCACTGTTGGGCAAGCAGAATTGTGCCTTTTGATATACACAGGGCTATATTTAGGCAGATGCAACATGTGCAACTGCAAGGGGCGGCAAAATGTTTGGGGTTGCATAATTTTGCCATCGTAAAAATTTTCAAATACTATGTTAATGTTAATTAAATCATTGAATCATCATTATTGAGAGTTTCGATTACAGCATTGTTGACAGCAGTGGCACATCCAGAGAGTCGGTGTGTGTGCTTTTTTATTCATTTATTTTAGTTTTTGTGAAATCAGTTTGAATCCCAGATGCTAGGGGGAAGGGGGCGTAAAGTAAGTTACTGCATAGGGGCATCGCATACCCTAAATATGGCCCTGGGTATACAGGTGTTGATGAATTCTGGCTTGACTACTGGCTATGAAAATCTAAATCCTGACTCAATTGCTGGAAAGTAATGATTGAAACAACAATTTTAGGAGAGGATTAAAGATCAACAATATTCTGCAATACATATTGTAGAACTGAAAACTTTTCGCTCTAGTTTATTTGCAGTATTACTAAAAGTGAGTTTGTAGGAGATTTCACAATCATTATCTAGTTGGAATATGAAGTGACACGGCTAGAATAAATATTAGTGTTGTTGTATAACATTTAATGATGCCATTTTTTTCCTTTTCTTGCTACTTAATTATATAAAAAGTCCAAAAATCAATTACTGTGTGTGAAGAAGTGTAGTTATTCACTGCTAGGTTCTCCTATTTCCATCCCAGAACGATTTTTAAAAAAGCAATTATCAGCAATGAAATTGCGCTGAGATAAGCTAGTTTCCACATGTTTCCACAACATAGGGGTCTATGGATATTTGTAATTGTTCATAGACAGAGCAAGTAAGAGATGTACAGAGAGATTATGAAATGGATAGAGAGAGGAGACAAAACAGACTGAGAGATAGGAGGGGTGAAATGAATTGAAAGAGGAAAGAAGGAGATGGGCAGAAGAAAGAGATGGTCTGAATAAATAAATACCCAGACAATGCTGGGTTTTCAGCTAATTATATATAAAGGTCTGTGCATTTGAGTCTTTGTATTGCATGCAAATCTATAGTTTTATTCCACTTATGATGAAATTTTGCCTGCTTGACTTGAAAAATAAGAGAAAGGTCAATATTATACTAAGAAATGCATACAATACATAGTTAAGGAGCTATGGTATTTAAGCCATCCACTAATACAAAAGTTTTATTTGTACTGTATACAAATTGGTAGTTTTTGCACAGTTCATATTCAAAACATGACTTGTATGATGCTTGGCGGAGGATACTTTAAACAGATTTGCATACCAATCTACTTTTTCCCTCCAATATTGATGAAATTTTGCACACTTGAACTTTAAAACAAGGGCAGCAGTACTCTGAGATATAGTAAGGTGCATGCCAGAAGGTACCTTAAACGTTGTTGGCACCAAACTACAGTTTTATTCTAATACTGATGAAATTTTGCACTCTAGGCCTTCCAAACACAAGGAACATCGGTGTCTACAGAAAGTTTCTAAGGGTGGCGGAGAGTACCTTCTAGTATTTTTCGATACCATTTCACTGATCGACATGACAGTAACAGATGTACAATGGTGACGGGCTGAGGTGGCGCTGGAGGAGTTGGACAGAGAGAGGAGATGAGTTGGTTTGCGATTTTTTTTGGGGGGGGGGAGATGAGTAGAGAGAGGGGGGAGTAGGAGAACAGAGGCAGGAAAGGACAGAGAGAGAAGGGGAGAGGAGACCTACTAACTTAACTATGGATTAACAAATAACTGGGCAATGCCCAGTTTTCAACTAGTTGATCTATGAAATTCTGTAATAACTGTGCCATGGTATGGGACAATTATCCGAAAATATACAGATACAACGGTTAAGTATTGATAGGTCAGCATGTGCACAGGCATTGTTATAGTTTTGAGGTCAAATATATGCAAATTATCGGAATGAAAGACTCTGGTCTCTGGCATAGAAAATCAGACTGTCCAAAATTTCCTGTGAACTACATTAATCTACCTAATGATCCTTATGTTTATACATGATGATGGTTTACTTATTTATTTGTATTATTAAAAATTCTTTCATGTACTATAACAGTAGCTGAATAATTAGTTTAGAATAATATTGTAGTACTCGATTAATTGAGTCTTATTTCCATAATCAGGTAAAATTCTTTTTTCAAGTAAGCTATAAATTTTAAAATCATTCTTGTTATTTATTTCTCGAAATGGTGACAGGAAATGTGCTCTACAAACGGTTAATGTGATTTTTATCTTTACTATATATATTCTGCAAGAAAGCGGCCAGGGCTAGCAACATTATAACCAAAATCCATTATTTAACATTTTACATATTGCCTCATTGCTCTACCCACTCTGATTGCCAATTTTTGTATTCATTTTGCTCTTGTCCTGACCGCATAAATGAGTATTTGCATTTACAGCTTGTGATATTTAGTGGATTTGAGCATTATCCAGTGGGTTTCTGGCCATTTGGCCAAGGCAAAGACATAGAAGTGGAGATAGCAAATGTCTATTTATTTTATTTCTCCCATAATTATTCTTGTCACACCTGTTGTTTCCCATCACAGCACATATCTGAGAGTGGTTGTGTATATTTACATCAGTAGTGTGTTAGAGTGAATAGCCATTTGATGGTTGTAGTAATTTGCCAGCCTTCTGCTTTTCGCCAGCAAAGAGTACAGTTGATGAGTAGTGCAAAGAGTTTGCAAGGTATGCATCTGGTCAGTCTTGGACACACCGGACTGGCAAAATCGCGAAAGGAAGTTACCAGTTCGGTTTTACAAAGACTATTCTGCGGCATTGGCCCCCTACTTAGCTTGCATTTATAGCGAATCCTTAATTCAGCGCAAAGTTCCTAGTGATTGGAAAAAAGCGCAGGTGACTCCCGTGTATAAGAAAGGAAAGAGAACTGACCCATACAATTACAGGCCAATATCGTTGACATCGGTTTCATGTAGAATTTTGGAGCATATTCTCAGTTCGAATATAGTAAATTTCCTTGAAACGGAAAAGCTTCTTTCTATGAATCAGCACGGGTTTAGGAAACATCGTTCATGTGAAACTCAGCTTGCCCTTTTCTCACATGACATCTTGCGAGCCATGGACGAAGGGCAACAGGCGGATTGTGTTTTTCTCGACTTCGACGCGGTGCCACACTGCAGACTGCTAACGAAGATACGAGCTTATGGAATAGGTTCACAGATTTGTGACTGGCTGGAAGGTAATAGAACGCAGTACGTTGTTCTCGACGGCGAGTGTTCATCAGAGACGAGTGTATCGTCAGGCGTACCCCAGGGGAGTGTGATAGGACCGCTATTATTTTCTATCTATATAAATGATCTGATGGACAGAGTAAGTTCTAATTTGCGGCTGTTTGCTGATGATGCTGTGGTGTGTGGAAGGGTGTCTTCTGTAACTGACTGTAATAGCATACAGGTTGACTTAGACAAAATTTCTAGTTGGTGCGAAGATTGGCAGCTAGCTCTCAATGTAGAAAAATGTAAGGTGATGCGCATGAGTAGAAAAAACAATCCCATAATGTTCGAATACAGCATTAGTAGTGAGCTTCTTGATGTTGTCGCGTCGTTCAAATATCTAGGCGTAACATTGCAGAGCGATATGAAATGGAACGAGCATGTAAGGACAGTTGTGAGTAAGGCAGACAGCCGACTTCGGTTTATTGGGAGAATTTTGGGAAGATGTACTTCACCTGTAAAGGAGACCGCGTATAAAACGCTTGTACGACCACGTCTTGAATATTGCTCAAGTATTTGGGACCCGCAGCAGATCGGTTTGAAGGAAGACATAGAGGCGGTTCAGAGGCGAGCAGCTAGATTTGTTACCGGTAGGTTCGACCAATGCGCGAGTGTCACGGAAATGCTCCGGCAACTCAATTGGGGATCGCTGGAAGAAAGACGACGTTCTTTTCGTGAATTTCTGTTGAGTAAATTTAGAGGGCCGGAATTTGAAGCTGAGTGTAGTACGATCTTGCTGCCGCCTACTTACATTTCGCGTAAAGATCACAAAGACAAGATAAGAGAAATTAGGGCTCGTACGGAGGCATATAGGTATTCTTTCTTTCCTCGTTCAATTTGGGAGTGGAATAGGAAAGGAAATGCCTAGTAGTGGTACAGTGTACCCTCCGCCACGCACCTTACGGTGAATAGCGGAGTATGTATGTAGATGTAGATGTACCCACTGGCCGTTCCAGCTTCAGTCAATCAGTTGCGTCTTCCTGACATGATTGAATTTCAGCGGCATTTGGAGAGCCGGATAGCCATTTTCCTGTCTAGTTAGAGGGAGCCTCTGGAGACGACCGGACGCTGGTGGTGTTTGCAGCTTCAGTTCATTGCTATTTGGTAAGAAATGCGGAAAAATTAATAAATTGTGGACCCAGATTACAGACATGAGATAGGTTTTACTAGAAAAGACATTAATATGTTGTCATAACTTTTAGCAGTTAATTCTTCTAGAAAGGGGTGCACAGAGAAACTGCGGTGTTCCACAAGTGATGTAGGTTCAAGTCGTTCTCAAGTCCTTCCATTTTCAGTTACAGCCTTCATTTCTTGCTTATTAGATGGGGTTTTGCATTGCCTTCATGCTATCGTTTTTTCCTTGGGATATATTAAAATTTTTGCTACTTTTCTTTGTGTGACTTCAGACTTAATTTTTTTGTTTTTGGGACCGGTCTCAGACAACAGCTAGTTACTGTTAATGAGCTACAATGCTCTTTCAGTTGGCAATAATGGCTTCTAAATTAAGTGTGCTTTCGTTTCATATTACTTGCAGGAAGAATAATCAAGAATTTTATTCGTTTTCTTTTTGATATATATTGGTCAGCCATGTGGTGAGTAGTACCAAGTTGTGATTTCGTGGTTGGCGATACCTATGCTCAACAGTCATATTTCATTTTGTTTTGCATTAATGTTGCCTTGTGTGTAATTTTATTCTAAATGTTTAAACGATTTTGAGGTGAATTTTGTTGTATTATGCTGATGGGTCACTGTGCTCGTGTATTTTGTTCAGGGTTAATTCATTTTCGATGACCGTTTAGTTTTTCCTTTATGGGTGATAAAGCAGTATACACACCATGATCTCGATTATCAGAGTACCACACCAAGTAAAAGTAATTGTAAATTTCTCTGATGTCGTTCGTTGGTCACACTGGCCATTCTAATATCCGACCAGTGGCATCAGTTTTTGCGTAATATACATTTAGATTTGTCAAATGCAAGCCACTCGGCGATTGCATGCACATATAATAGTGTTTGATTATGTTGATATATACCCATTCCTATCATCTTGTCCCCTTGTGTGACATAGGATGCAATTAGCTCCCAATTACCTTTGTTAATAGGAGACCTATAAATTCTAAACAACCACAGTTGGCGTAATTTTGTCTAAAATGTGATCTGTTCACTATTAATATGTTAAATGTTTGAGGTTCAAAATGACCCATTCAGGAACCATCTATTCGGTAACTATGTGTGTCTGCTAATGAAAATTTATGTTGATATAGACTAAAACACCACATTTGATCAAAATAGTGTACTTGTACCTTAATAGTAATTCAGCCCCTCTTGCTTTCCCAGCTTTTTTTAAATTTTTTTTTATTTTTTTTTATTGGATTGAAATAGCATTATTCCATGTTGAACAATATTGGTTTAACTCACCCTGCATTATAAAACTGGACGTCTCATTTCATGCAAAGGATGTATACTGGGTACACATTACCCCTCAGATGCGTTGTCCATTGGCAGCCATTATTATCTGCTTGTGTTTAACAAATTCAATTTGTTTTCAACCTTGTCAATTTTTGTTCTGTACCCACTGTAAATGTTTCTGCAGGATAAAGCCTACCAAAATAACAAGCTCGTCCCATAGTAAATATTCTTGTCTAATTAGTGGGAGCCCGCTGGAATATAACCATTACTTGGGTAGGCAGCTCACTGGCAAAGAGGAGTTATAAAAATGATTAGAATAACGATGAAGGGTACGTCACATCTGGCTTTCCCCAGCCCTCCCCCCACTTTCCCTGTCCCGCCAATAATGCTGTATATTTTCGCTGGAACTAAGTGTTCTTCTTCCAGCTTTGCGTGTTAATATTTTTTTCATCGGCTTTGTGTAATTATGTTCATGTGAATATTTAATGTTTTGCTTTGCACTACGCTACTTGTATGTCTACTGTAAGACGTTTTATATTTAATGTTTTGCTTTGTGCTATGCTACTGATCTGTTTACTGTAAGATGTGTTACCACGAGTGCTGTGTTCGTTCATTATGAGTGGTATAGTTACTCGGCTTAGATCGTGTAGTAGCAGGCAGACTGTAACAGTGTGTGAGACAGCCAGAGTAAGCTCTGAGTGTTCGGGATGCCAGCTGGCAGTGGCCCTCCCAGAAGAACTAGGGATTTGAACGAAGACTGCAGCTTTGCTGGCTGCCATGAAGAATGGTAGCTCGGCGGAGCTGTTTTGGCCCAGCCAAGTAAACGCGCAGACCCCGGTGGACAGTGGAACCGAGTTGCCTGCTAATGAGACAAACAAGCAGGCCAACGACCGTGTAGGAGTGCAATATGGCATGACACCACCTGCAGCCGTTCCAGGTAATATATACTTGGCGGTGATGGTGCAGTTCTTTACTTAGAAAATAGAAAAAACTAGACAAACATTCACCTGCAATTAATGACACACTTAAGAGCAAACTAGACGAGCAGTAAAATAGATAAATTGGACACGAAATTTGGTGAGGAAATCGCGAGAGCTTAACTAGTTTCGAATGTAAGTTAATTGATGTGCAAAGTGAAGTACAAAGCATATGTGATAAATTGGCTAGTAACAATAACAGGCTGAAGCTAGATTAGATACAGAGGAAAGGGAGGTTACTAACACACTGTTAGTGAAGGTGCATTTGAAAAGCTTACAGACGAGCAGAAGCAAACGTTAATGAAAGTAGCCCAAGACGCAGTTGTTCTAATTTCAACTGTTGAACGTTTGTCTGTACAAGCTGAGACGAAATCAGTTAGGACTGAACCTACTCTGGTGAGTGCTTCTGGAGAGGTTCAATCTCCTTTGCGTTTCAAGAAAGCGCAAGCTGAGAGTAATAGAAGGAATAAAGAGAAGCTAGATGTTTCGTATGACCAAACGGATAAGTTAGATAGTCAGAGTGATGTTCCCTCAAATGATGCCCGTCTGTCTGCGCTACATCTACATCTGCATTCGTACTCCACAAGCCACCTGACGGTATGTGGTGGAGGGTACCTTGAGTTCCACTATCGGTTCTTCTTAATATTCAAGTCACATATTGTTCGCGGAAAGGAAGATTGTTGGTATGCCTCTGTGTGGGCTCTAATCTCTCTGATTTTATCCTCATATACGTAGGAGGGAGCAATATACTGCTAGGTATGTTCTCGAAACTTCCGACAAAAGCCCGTTCCGAGCGACAGAGGTCTCTCCTGCAGAGTGTTCCACTGGAATTTATCAGTCACCTCCGTAATGCTTTCACGAATACCAAATGATCTTGTAAGGAAGCGCGCTGCACTCCGTTGGATCTTCTCTACTTCCTCTATCAACCACACCTGGAACAGATCCCACACCGGTGAGCAGTATTCAAACAGTGGGCGAACAAGTGTACCTTAATCTACTTCCTTTGTTTTCGGACCACATTTCCTTAGGATTCTTCCAATGAATTTAAGTCTGGCATCTGCTTTACCAACGATTAATTTTATATGGTCGTTCCATTTTAAATCACTCCTAAAGCCTACTCCCAGATAATGTATGGAATTAACTGCTTCCAGTTGCTGCCCTGCTATTGTGTAGGTAAATGATCTTTCTTTATACGTATTCGCAGCAAATTCACTTGTCTACATTGAGTTTCAATTGCCATTCCCTGCACCATGTGTCAATTCGATGCAGATCCTTCTGCATTTCAATACAATTTTCCATTGTTACAACCTCTCTATATACTGCAACATCATCTGCAAAAAGCCTCAGTGAACTTCCAATGTTATCAGCAAGGTCATTTATATATATTGTGAACAGCAACAGACCCACGACACTCCCCTATGGCACACCTGACATCATTCTTACATCGGAAGTCTTCTCCCCATCGAGAATCACATGCTGCATTCTGTTATCAAGGAAATCCTAAATCCAATCATATAATTGGTTTGATAGACCATATTACTTTGTTCATTAAACGTCTGTGGGGAACTGTATCAAACGCCTTGTGGAAGTCAAGAAACACAGCATCTACCTGCGAACCCATGTCTATAGCCCTCTGAGTCTCTTGGATGAATAGCGCGAGCTGGGTTTCACATGATCGCCTTTTTTAAAACCCATGCTGATTCCTACACAGCAGATTACTAGTCACCAGAAATGTCGTTATACTCGAACATAATACATGTTCAAAATTCTACAACTGACCGACATAAGAGATACAGGCCTATAGTTCTGCACATCTGTTCGACGTCCCTTCTTGAAAACGGGGATTACCTGCGGCATTTTCCAAGATTTGGGAACGCTAAGCTCTTCTAGACAGCTACGGTACACCACTGCAAGAAGGGGGGCAAGTTCCTTCGCATACTCTGTGTAAAACCGAACTGGTACCACAAAAGGTCCTGTGGCCTTTCCTCTTTTGAGCTATTCTAATTGTTTTATCTATCCCTCTGTCAATTACTTCGATATCTGCCATTTTGTAATCTGTGCGTTAATCTAAAGAAGGAACTACAGTGCAATCTTCCTCTGTGAAACAGCTTTGCAAAAAGTCGTTTAGTAATTCACCCATTAGAGAGTCATCCTCTGTTTCAATGCCATTTTCGTCACAGAGTGTCTGGACATTTTGTTTTGATCCACCTACGGCTTTGACATAAGACCACAAGGTAGCAAACAGGAAAGGGAAGAGGAACAGATACAGAGGGAGCTGGAAGAGCGCCTTTGTAATTTAAGGAGCAAGTCCGGATTTAGCAACGTTAGTACTAGGGAGCCATGTAGATCAGCTGATTAGGATAATTGCCGGAAACACTTCACTTCTGTCCAATCTTACATTACGTTTCTGGCTGAAAGCAATGAAATTCACCTGAGGGTTTGGATTAATGAATTAGAGCACTCACCGTCTGACTTATGGGGACCAGTGCTAAAAATGAAATTTGCAATTAGTCATTTGCGTGGAGAGGAACTTGCACTCATGAAGTGCCGAACTTACAAAGAATTTAAAGCAGTGTTTCTCGATGAGTTTTGGGGCAAAGGTATGTAAGAGGGAGTCAAATGTAATATTATGACGAAGGAAAACTATGCAGACCTTTGCATGAGTCTCCATTGGCTTTCTTTCGAGTGATGGTTACAGAAAATTAACATTTAGACTCGCCTAATCTGCCGCCAGAGCTGCCAATGATTTGCGCCACTAAGTTACCGCACAAGTTACAAAGAGAAATTGCCATTGGAGGTAGTTACTTAGATGATATTAAGATTTTTCAGCAACTGCTGCAGGAACTCAGTGTAGACAGGCAGCTTTACGAGCCAAATAATCGTACACATGAGAACTCTAATCCGCGTAACAATAACAACAGTCAATTTAATAAGTATATTAAACAACATGGTAACGGAAAGGGTGACCATAACTGCAGGTGGAAAAACAAATCCGATGAAAAATTAAGCCATAATGGCAACACTTAGGGTTTTCTCCAAAACAACCAGGGTAGTCATAGTCGTAGTAGGAGGTATTCGCCTAGCCCTCAGAACAATCGAAATAGACACAGTTAGAAAAGAGAACGCTCGTCTGTGCAGAATAATGCAAACAATAGAGTAGTGGGGTAAAAGGGGTTTCAGCACAGTAACCTTTGACCTTTAGAGTGTTGACGATAGTGTCATCGACATCAGGTACCGTTACACCCCCACCCCTCCTCCTCGGCCACTTGCACGACCGCCAATGTACCGTTACTCCTCCCACCTCTAGCAGATGCCCAATAGCCTGACCACCACCCCAAATTGATTAAATTAAATTTGCATATCAATTTAATTGTAACGACCTATGTTTTTATCAGTAACAAGGGCAACTGCCTCCACAAGTAAGCACTTGCATGAGCACAGCCCCCACCTCCATCCCACTGACAGTCCTTAAGATTGCTGCTCCTGCATGACTCCGTCTGGGACTCAAATCACTGCCACAAAACAAAAAAATTCCAAAAGTTACTACTTATCGACGTACAGTTTGTATTACACCAACAAAGGATCTAATTATTCCAAACTTTGAACAGTACAATGACTGGGAATAACACGAGAGTTTTGTAAACAAACTGATCCTGCCAGCCGTCGGGCTCTCGACCACCACTCCCAATGATTAATTGCAACATACAATATTTTAACTGGAGCAGTCAGTTTAATACATCGAACCTCTGCAGGTAAATAAAGAAATTCAGTGTAATGCTACAGATTGGTGTTGTACAAACATTTAGAACTAATGTCCCGCCAGTTCACTTGGGCAAAATAAATGCATAGACACTAGATGCGTAACACAGCTAAGTGAACAATTTCTCTTGATTGACACCACGGAATATAAAACGGGTTTAACGTTAATGTAGTATGATGTCCAGTGCGATCACAAACACACAGAGTTCTTGGAGATGCCTGCAGATAGGAGGAGCAAGCGCGTGAATCACTGTATAGCGGTTTACATGTGACAGAAATAGATGAGGCGAGTGGTCTGCGCAGCGCTCGCATCGGGTAGTGCTGCCAGCCATTACTGGCCGCCTGCCCCAAGCTGCGAGTCTAAAAGACGCATGCGTCTCTAATTGAACTTGGTGTGACGAGGTATTAATTCTCACATAACATCGTGTATTTAACATATGCAATGGCAGTATCTGTTTATTAAAAAGACCAACTACTACCTTTATTAGTATGGTAGATAGTTATTCACTTCCCATAGCAGGACCACTGCTCGCGAGTTGTGAGTGCATGTTGGAATGTAATGGTAATGATCACCACAAACTTGTATGTCAAACACTCTTTCGGTAGCACTACAACAACAGCAGCAGCAGACATCTTGTTCCGAAATGTAATACACTCTCTCTCTTTAGCGAGCATGCAGTGTTACAATGCACACAATTCTTCGAAATGTACCAAGTCTTTACAACGTTTCCTTAGATCGATCTATCGCTGTGAGGTAAGTTTTTGGTCTTTCTGTAATCCACTTAATATCCAGTTCAGCGCCTTACGAGAATTCGGATAGTTTAATTTTACCTCTTATTTCCTTGCTAAAATAGAACACATCTTCTTGCGTCCATCCGAACATAGCAAAGGCAATCACTCTATATCTCTATCGACCATACCATATTACAACATTAAACAATGCAAACGATTCTTTACAACAGGTCAAATACCGATAATCGAGCACCCCATAAGACGTTTAAACCCTATTATTTCTTAATTTTCCGTGTGGGTTACCTAATTTTAATTAAGACTTTCAGATAAGAGTATTCATAAGACGCACAAATTTTATCGTGTATACAAAGGATCATACAGGATCAGGCGAGTTGCTCACCCCAATGTGGTCGAGATAGAAACGCTCAGGACGAGACGATCATGAAGCCTGCAGCACATCAGAAATGTCAAGCGATGGAAGTGTTAGGTATTGTTAGTATTGTTAAGATAAGCAGACATTAATAAGTCAGGATGTAGAAGGCTAACAACTTCATGCAGTAGTTCGTCTGGTTTTGCTATGCCATTTGTTCTACATTTTTTTTAATTTTTTAAAAATGTTTCCATTATGAATGGGCCATCTGATTACCTGCAATCAAATAAGTCATGTTGTAAGTTCAGTTACATGATTCCAAAAGGTATATTAGTGTTTCAGTGCGGTTCGAGCCGTGGGTGCCGGACTGTTGCCAAGGTATGCAGTTCTTTGATTGCTCACAAAGGGTTTATGAGAGTTTTTGCATTTGACCATGATTTTGGAGAAAGGAGCCTCACAGTTGATGTGGTCACAAAGTTGTGGCATGAGGCAAAAAACTGAATCAGGAGAATCTCCAAAGAGTGAGAAGTATCTTTTTTTCTCTTTATCAGCCTAACAGTGAAGTGTATTTAGTTTTCCTACTTACATCTTTGTTTTGTTTTTTGACTCTGTGTAGTGGTTTAACCTCATGATTGTGCAATTATGTCTACTGCTGCCTATTCTTTCTAAATTATATCAAGGTTTAACCCTGCGTAACCAAATACAACCATTATAGTATCAATGGTAAAAGGAAGAAAAAGAATATTATATTTTACGCAAGATGTGTTGGTGCTTCATAATTAAGATTAAAAAGGAGGTACAGTATGCTGCATGTCATTACACTGCTTGTCCTCTGTACGCCTGTGGCCAATAGTGGCAAGTATGTTGCTGATGATCCTTGTCAGAGTTTTTGCTGTTGTCTGTTCTCTAACCTGATAGTTGCTAACACAGAAGAACAGAGCATGTGTGGTGGTGAGAGAACTAACTTGGACTAACCAACAGCCCTCCTGTTAAAGGTCACAATCGGGTCAACATCTCTTTGTTGCAGAATAATTTATTATGTAAAGTTTTTCTTGTAGTTGTTGTGTTGTACTTTAATTTTTCATGGATGGCCTTAGTTGCCGAGTTATATTTTTTCTTATTCTGATTGATTTTGAGTTGTTTTTCCTTGAGATTTTCGTGTGACCACCTCATTTTAATGTAGAGAATATAATCGCAAACAGATGGTCACCCAATGAACTTCTCCCAAACACTTTTGTAAATAATAACTATCTTGCTTTAAATTGTTTGCATGAGTGCACACTACATAATTTTGCCTTTTCTTGGTGACGCTTACTTAATAATTACATTAATTTTTTTCTGATAAGCTCCAATATAATTGTAAAGCTATGGATCTGATCCTTTTGTAATTATCAGTATAAAGATTTTTGTTAATCATAGTGATTTATAAGATTTTATATGAATGTATAAATTCTCATTTCGCTGTTGTAATATTGTACCTGTGTATTTGTTGTATGTGACATGGAGGTGAAGAATGTAACAGCATGAGTCGAGGGACAAGATGAACAGTATTCGCCCAACTATTGTGGTCTGGACGACTGAGGTTCATTCACTGTCAACCTCAAGCTGGAGTCGTGAAAGTAGAACGATGGGAACACTGATGGACAGCCCCGCTGAAAAGCAAAGCCAGCGGAGTTAATGGAGTGACGTAATGTGGAGGGCCGACAGCTGGTCCCTCCTCTCCATGCCACGTTGCCTGCTGCACCAGCTGCCGCCAGCTTCCCTGCCGACAACCTAAGGACACTGCTGTCACTGTGCATTTGGCGCCGTTAAGGGCATCACCTTGGTAACAGTTCAACCTGCGTGGACTGGGCTGACACATCAGAGTGGCATTTCAGTTCTCAGGCTGTATGCATTGTCGATCCAAATCACATATAACTTGAGCACACATGGCAGCATAAGCAGACCTGCAGTGAGATTTAACTGTAATGAACTTGATTAATGCGTAGGACTTTCTGATGCAAATTTCGATGGCCATATCTACATCTACATACATACTCTGCAATCCACCATAAGGTGCGTGGCAGAGGATACACTGTACCACTACTAGGCATTTCCTCTTCTATTACACTCCCCAACAGAACGAGGAAAACAAGAATGCCTATATGCCTCCATAAGAGCCCTAATTTCTCTTATCTTGTATTTGTGATCACTACGTGAAATGTAAGTTGGCGGCAGTAAGATCCTACTACACTCAGCTTCAAATTCCAGCCCTCTAAATTTCCTCAACAGAAATTCACGAAATAAACGTCGTCTTTCCTCCAGCGATCGCCAATTCAGTTCCCCTAGCATTTCTGTGAAACTCGCACATTATTCGAACCTACCAGTAACAATCCTAGCTGCTCGCCTCTGAACTGGTTCTATGTTTTACTGATCTGCCGCAGGTCCCAAACACTTGAGCAATACTCAAGACGTGGTCGTACAAGCGTTTTGTACACGGTCTCCTTTACAGATGAAGTACATCTTCGCAAAATTCTGGCAATAAACTGAAGTCGGCTGTCTGCCTTACTCACAACTGTCCTTAGATGTTCATTCCATTTCATATCGTTCTGCAATGTTACACCTAGATATTTGAACGAGGCGAATGCATCAAGAAGCTCACTACTAATGCTGTATTCGAATATTATGGGATTGTTTTTCCTACTCATATGCATCACCTTACATTTTTCTATATTGAAATCTAGCTGCCATTCTTCGCGCCAACTAGAAGTTTTGTCTAAGTCATCCTGTATGCTATTACAGTCAATTAAAGACGACACCCTCCCATACACCACAGCAGCATCAGCAAACAGCCGCAAATTACATGTTACTCTGTCCATCAGATCATTTATATAGATAGAATATAATAGCGGTCCTATCACACTCCCCTGTGGCATGCCTGGTGATACACTCATCTCTGATGAACACTCGCTGTCGAGAACAGTATACTTCGTTCTGTTACATAGAAAGTCTTCCAGCCAGTCACAAGTGGTATTAACAATAATAGAGACAATAGAACAGTGTGATAATGTGGACATCGAATCACATAAACAAATGTCTTCTTCATATATTATTAAGTCATATAGAATTGTAGAGGTCCTGAAACTCAGTGCCTCTTGTGACAGTTATTTCAATACTCAGGAAGATCAGACTTCTTATTTGGATATAAGATGTATAGAAGAATGAAGTATTTTAATCAGCATTATAACTCATTAATTAAATGAGTACACAGTCCAGTTCTAGCTGAACATTAAAAAGGGGTTATTAAACCCTGAATACAACTGCAGTAAGAGCATTATCCGGTTGAAACTTATACATCCTGATGCAATTATAAATACCATTGAGACCAAACTTGAAACATGTTATCTATCCAAGACATCTCTTGTAACTAATAAAAAAAATAAAAAACAAACAACCTGACTGACTCCACATTGTCCCTTGGTAACTGCAAGTCTCCACAGAATATATTATACCACGCAACACCTTCGGGTTGTACATCTTTGACAAGCAGGAGGTACCTGTCTGGGCATTCACCTGTTAAAAGAAATAGCCCAGGAGACTAAAAATCCAAAAATCCATTTGGTCATCTTGTCTAGCTAGGGAAAGCATGTAGTGCTTGAGACACTACAACATGTATTTAGGACATGATTGTGTGCTGACATTATGGACTTGTAATGAAAGTAATGTTAGCCAACATTTACTACAGTTACTACTGAAACTCCTTTTTATTGAACTAGCGAATGAACTCTTGCTTCCTTGTCAATACTTTCTGCAGCTGTTGTGTTGAACTTTACAGTTGTGGAGTTGACATTTCAGACTCTTTTCTCTGGAGCAATGTTAGTCGGCCACCTGTGCAATTTGGTTTCATAAACACTTCTATGTGGTACAATGTTAGTGAAATTCTGTAAGATGTCATTTAATTAAGAAAGCATAGCTTACTGTTAATTTTGAACCAGATGAACTGTCATCAGTGTGTCTGCACACTACTGTGAATATCCTGGTAGTCTGATTTCTGATCAACCACACCCCTCGTGATCTTTTGCATAGTGGAGACGGCACTGTTGATGGACTGCTGAATTCTGTGCTGTCAGGGCAGAGGCAGGCATTTGACAGATGTCATCCCATAACAGAGAAGGTTCTGATTGGCGAGAAGGGCTAACCTACAAGTCAAGCTGATAGAAACAGTAATCCGTGGAAGATGCGTTAGAAGAACTTCCCATTTGCGTGTGATTGTCCGAGATCCTTTGAAAGAACGCCTTCCGTTTGCCCCAACTCGGCGGAGGCGATGATCTTTAGTTGTGCAGCAATCGGTTTTTAATAAAACTGAAAACTGGTGAAGCACTAGTGATCGCAGATGATCAGCCAGAGTGTTGATGTTCGTGAAATTCTTTTGCCAAATAAGGCATGTTTGACAGGGTCTGACGTATCTATGCATAATGGTCTATTAACAAAGCAGGCAGCTGGTCTGCCAGATTGTCATTCCAATGTTTTTCAGTTTCTCTTTGTATTTGTTCGCACATTTTTTTATTTGTTGCATTTCTTTAATCAATTTTGTTGTATATCCACTACGTACTATTTTTTCCCATTGTATGAGTGTTTAGTAGATATCTTTGCATATTATTTTACCTTTTGATTATTTGTTTTCCTCTTTTGTCTTTGAACCACTTGTGGGTTCCATTCGATGTGCTAGTAACATTTGTAGTACTTAATGATCTCACTGCGTTAGAATGTAACCTTGTTATGATGTTGCCATGATTCCTACTGGATCACTGAACAATCTTCCCTCATGAGGTTTAGTGCATTTTTCGTTTGTTTTGTGTTATATATTTTTTACCATGATAACTAGATAAATTCAGAGATGTTGTGTTAGCTTTAATTCTCCATGATTCTTTTAATTGGACATGATGATAAGTATTGCACTAGCATCAACACCTAGTTTTGGGATAAATTCTGAGTGATGAGCTATAAATTAGTTTATTATTATTATTATTATTCTTTTATGTCAACACACTTTGGTGTTGAAGCTCAGTTGCATATGTCACTGGATGCTCTCAGTGGACTCACTCATTACTAGCTCTTTTGTTTTATCCATTTTTTCTTTGTCACTGAACAGCAATATTTCTTCTGTGACATATAATTATAGTACTTTCAAACTATGCACACTTGGTAAACATAAGTTTATTGTCTTTCTAGTTCTTGACAATGCCTCTCTTATTAACTTGTGGATGTTACTTTTCTAAATATACTAATCTGATTAAGATTTTTAATAACAAATAATAATAAATGATTGTTCTGGGGCGAGGGGAATAGTGGTCAGTCTCACATCATGGCCACTAAATCAAAATGCATGGAACTGTCATCTAGACTGAAGGACAGCCCCATCGTCATTTTCACTTCTACGAGGAGAGGGTGTAACATATTGGGTCATAGATCATTGGTTCTTGATGTTATCATCGATCAGCACTCTTGCTAATGGCTGGCTGAAATTCGATGGGACAAAACTAATCTGTTACAAATAACGTAGGCAACATGTAGAATTGCAGTTCTTTGACCCTGTAATGATTCATTGGTGCCCAGTTGTCCTCATTTATGGGCAGCGTATAAGTCTCATTAACAAAACAGTACTTACAATTGAATGGGCAATAATACAAATTTACACAATTAGTGTGTGGAATACTGAAGTCCAAATTGTAAAGTGTGGCACAAATATAAGGTTTAATCACTGTAGATACACTTTCTACATGCTTAACATCGAAGACCTTATACACAACTGTTCAAAAATAAAGTTAAGAGTGACATGGGTTGTGCCTGAGATACATCAAGAAACAAGACTCAAAACAATACTTGGAACTGGTGTGGATTGTGCATCAGATCGAGGATGAAAAAATATTCATCTACATGGGGCGAAAGTATCCTATTTACATCTTCCAAAAAATGGCACTGAAAATCATGTATTGTTAATTATGCACGTTAAATTAATTATAAGAGAAAAGCAAACAATTACATACAACTGGCTATAATAAAAAGGTGCCATAAATAATACTGAGTAAATTGTTATATAAATCTCAGTTATGTTAATTGTGTTTCATTTAATGACATATGTTTGTCAACAATACTTTCGTGATTAGCAGCAATTATACAGAAACTAATGAGGGCACAGCTTTCCTAACATTACTTGTGAAACATAATCATACCTACTTTAATATTATGCTAATAGAATTTACATATTTTTATCGGAAATACTAATTAGCATACTATCTGAACTCTAACAATATGCATCCAGCCTGAAGTAATTAATTTTTGCTAATTAAACACACTTCTGTGACACCAAGTAATAGAAAATTACTTCAGCTAGTTACGTTATTAAAAAAGAATAATAAACGTTTTGGAAAGAAAAAGAAAATAGACTAATTATATTCATATCTATGATTATTAAAGAGTGATAGTGGGAGATTCAGTAATGCAAGCAGATGGGAATAAATCCCAAGATGCTTTGTTACATCACCACCCTCATTCAATTAACCGACCAGATGGTTATTTGAAAAAATAATTAATGAGTAATTAAATGATAAAAACAAAGTCATGTTAATAAGAAAGGTAATCTTATAGCTATAAATAAATCATATGAACAAAAACCACACAATTATGTAGTTACCAAAATAACCACAATCTATGTTACACATTCTGTTCATTCTATACTTGCCAAAATTACATAAAGCCCCAATACATAATAAAATTCAGTCATTATTAACAAAAATATACAAAATATTTACCAAAGAAGAGGAAAATTTACAAAGTTGTACAAATCACTAAAGTATTGCATTTCAATGGAGGAACACTCATCTCATACATTATTACAAATTACACTATTACATCAAACTATACTAAACAAAACATAGGAGAAAATTTACTAACTTACAAACTACTCATAGAATAGTGGAAGAAGAAAGGATGGCCCACCTGAGGGAAGGAATTACTTTCTAAGTAATGTATTCGTCAAAGAATGACGAACCCCCCCCCCCCCCCACCTACTTAGTTAAATTTACCACTAGCAAAATCACTACTGATGTACCATTTACCCAAAAATTGTGTTGCAAGAATCATGTATCAATAAGAAATTACACTCTAACTTTTGTCCAGCCAACTCCACTGATGCAAGTACTTCCTTCTTCACACTCTAGTATAACTTCCAATATCACAAATATTCTTTATTCTAGAAACATGCATAATCACTTTATCATCTGCATCCGTAACCCTAAGAAATACCATTAAAATCACTACTACCATCCAGCAAGCATTTTACATGTGCACCTTGTACCCTAGTTGATACCATTGGATCCCACACTTTATCAGTACTTACATTGCTTGTTCTTCATAATACAATAGATCTTCATTAATTCTCTCCCTTGATTCAGACAAACCATTTGAAATTACTGTTAAGTGACACACATTATGGTCTGCTTCCACTTCCTTACTATTTTCTACCTCTAAGTTTGCATTTTCTCCTTGCTCACTTATTCTTTCCAGCTTCATCATCAAAAATAGATTCATATACCTCAACTTTCTCATCCCTATATTCGTCACTACTCTCACTACTACTTGGTCCTGAACTCTCATCATTATCACTTACTTCAACCAAACCATTTATCACCCTATCTGTACCCTCACTATTTGACCCTAATGCCTGACATTCAAGTTCTGCATACCGTCTTAATGATTGCCCATCACCATTAAGTTCAAAGTCATTAAATTATTTACAGTTATCAATAGTAACATTGCTACCCCCAGTACATGCACTAAACTTGACATCATCCACTTTTTTCACTTCCTGTTCAATTTCTAGAAATTAAGAATCAACATCCTCAAAACATTTTTACCACAGATACTGAGTTTCCTTCCACTTTATCCTCTAAAGTATCCAACCTACTTTCCAATTCAGATTTTACCTGATCAATTTGATTTTCAAGTTTTTCCTTGTTCTCTGTACAAGATTTGCCAGCAGACTGAAAGGTGTTATCACAAGAACTAGCAACAGGTTCCAAACTTTTTTTCACATAAGGTAATTCTAGTATGATTAGCTACACAGGGCTTATTAATTTCAGTTAATTTCACATTGACATTTTCTTCCACAATTTTTATTTTATTCCCACAACTGGCTTACATTTCTCCAATTTTCTTATTTAAATTTATTAAAGTACTATTTAATGCAGCAAATTCTTGGCGCAAATTACCGATTACACTACTGATTTTACTATCAATCTTACGATTATTTTCAACCAGTTTCTGGTTAATTCACGATTGTTTTCATGCATTTTCTGATTTAAATACAATTTGTTTTCGTCCATTTTCCGACTCAGTTCCATAAAAAATAACTTTGCCCAATCACAAGATTCATCTGATTCTTCCCCAATTTTGTCCACCTTATCGAAAAAACTGCTTTCTTTACGTCATTAACATTCACTTCCTGCTGTCCGTCGGCCACTAACAGATTAATTTGTTCACATTTATCATCCATGGTGCATTTTTAAGACGTTTACTTCAGAAATACGATGTTTTCTCGGCGGCGATCGGCGTTTAACAGCACTGGTCACCAACACGATGTCCAATGACAGCTGCTAATTTATCCCATCTGTTTACAAGCTGCCTCAGAATGTTGATTGGCTGTTTTTCCACAATGGCGTTGGTACTGCACCTTCATCAGTAGGCTGCCACTCGACGCAGATTTTGTACAGACTAGCAGATGCAGCTATGAAATTCGTAGAAGTAGGAGGTTTCGAAAATGGTCTTGAAATACCACTCGCGTATTACTAACGACCGTGCTGCTATTCACTGTGCACACAATTGTACACTTCTTTATTCGTGACGCACTGTTCATAAATTGTTCATTTAAGTTCATTCAGTCACTAATGCTAAATCCTCACCTGAGAGGGCAACAGATGTAACATACCGGGTCATAGATTGATCAATAGATGGCACATCGTAATTTATAAGTGGTCGACTACAAAAGACAAATGGATCATACAGCAATACCTAAGATGTAAGTTAAGTCGTCAAATTAACTGTATGTGCATGGGTGTAGAGGTGTAATACTGTTAGTTACGTAAGCACATCCACTGTGGGAATGGTAGGTCACATTGGATGATAAAAATCGGTTTTAATTGTCCTGAGGCCAAAAATGCCATAAAAAGCATCAATAAAGTCGGTTTCTAATTGTCCTGAAGCAGAAACCACAAAAAATGCATCAATCAAAATCAGATAGGATTTCTAATGGCCCAAAACATGTTCAGTATGGTCTTCACCGTTTTCTGCAACAAATAGAAATCGAGAAACAGGATGTTCCACAACTGATCGAAGAGTTTCTGGGGTAATCTTCAGAATGTGTCATGCACTGCAGGCCTTCATTGCAGCTAAGTTCACAACACTGACCTGATCTTTCATATAGCTACACAGCCACAAGTTACACGGATTAAGATCATGAGATCTGGATGGACACACTGTAGGAAAATGGTGGCTGATAATTCTAGCATTTCCCGAAATGGCATTTCATCATCTGCGTGACTGGATATGAAATACGAGGAGGTGCACCAGTTGCATAAAAATGGAGCTGGAATGAGATGGTAGTACAAAAGACACTCATAGTGCTTACCAGTGACAGTACAGGTAACAGGACTGGAAGCACCTGTCTCTTTGAAAAAATATGGCCCTATGATAAATTATGCACCAGACAGTGACCTTTTCAGGATGAAGTGGTACTCGTTGATTTGTGTGTGGATTTTCTATTGCCCATATTCGACAGTTCTGTGTATTGAGATATCCTTTTAGATGGAAGTTGGCTTTGTCTGTCCACAAAATCTTCCACTGCCATACATCATCCACTGCAGTTTGAGCAAAACATTCTAAAACAAAAGTCTCTCTTGCTGGGAGGCCATTAGGAATTTTGAATGGATAGCAACGAAGGATGTTTCGCAGGATCCTATACAGCATGCTGACATCTTTGTCCAATGTTGGGGCAATTCTCCTTGCACGACCCCTTTGCTCACCACTACTCGACTCCTCCTGCATTGCTGTGGCCACTTCTTCCACTGACATTGTATCAGTTAATTTCCTCCCTCTACCAATTTGCACACTAAAGAAACCCATCTTTTCGAATTTCTGAATAATTTTCTCCAGACCCACGACAGACGTTAGACCAGTGCCTTATTTCAAACCCTTCAGTACCTGGAAGTTCTGCAGAGTGACATGTGCACAGTCATCATTCTTGTGAAACAGCTTTACAAGGCGAGTGCGATCCATTATTGAGACAATCATGGTGAACATCTCAAAGTGTGTTTAATCCAACTTCAATGGGTCGTGCTGATAACAGTCTTTTTCATTTACATATTCTGACACAGACAGCGCCCACTATTGATCAATTTTCATAGTATTTATTTTTCTTCTGCTGTATGTTCCCTTCTTCTCCAATAATATTCAGTTGCAGTTTGGCAACATTCTGACCAGTGGTGTTATTTTTACAGCGTTTTGAAAGTTTAGCTTTAATTATAATCACCCTTTATTTTGAATTAAAATAATTCTGATATTTTTTAGGAAACATAAATCTTATCAACTAAATGTCACCTGAAAGTAAAATACAAGAATTTCCATCTTATAAAACACACAGACGAAGTGTAGAGGGCTGAAGTCAAAAATTGTTTCAAGTTACCTCATTTTATGGTACTTTAGTATTGTTTGATATCCCATCATATCCATGATAGTCCTTTATCTTTAGTGATATTTGTCATTGATTCAAACTCCCCTTTTCAGTATCATGGAGGATTATTTCAAATAGCATCAGAATACTATTTTCTAAGAGAGTTATGTGATTACCTGTAGGAGCTATGGTTCTGATTAATTCGCCTGCTATATTCAGAAAGTGATTATTAAATGCTGTAAAACATATGGTAACATAAAATTTCTCTTGTATACTGATTTTATATCCTCAATTTTATTCTGCTGACCAGTCATTTCCTTTATGTCTGACAATTTAGTTTTATATTGAGACTTAGATAATCTTTTTTCATACTCCACACTTTTTGCGTTTCTAAAAATATTTTTCAGAACCTTAAAATACTGTCTGTAATGGGCTGCTTCGCTGTTTCTAACATTTTGATATAATTCTAAATGATATTCTTATCCCTCTTGTCAGTTACCCAGGCTGCTTGTTAGTAGTATATCCTGTTCTGACTGTTCTAACAGAAAGTAAATTTGAAAGAACATGAGAAATTATCGAGGAAAGCATTATATTTATTGTCTAGATTGTCAGTGCGATAAACACCCTGCCACTCTTGTTCCTTAATTACATTTAAGAATGCATCTATTACAACTGGATTACTTTCCTAAGTAATTTGTAATTATATTTATCGTATGTTTGAATGCAATAACCTTTTAGAGTTAAAATCTGTACATGATGGTCTGAAACGGCATTCACTATTCTTCTAACAGAATGCCCCTCAAATAATAAAGAATGAACAATAATATTGTATATGGCTGTATTGCTGTTCCCCTGCACTCTTATTGGAAAGAATACCGTTTGCATCAGTTGTTATGAATCAAAAAGATCTAATAGCATTCTATTTGTTGCACAATAACTTACACAATGTTGAAATCATCACATATGGATACTTTTTGCGCTCCTTATAAAGTGAGTGTAAGACCCACTAGCCAGAGAACAAATGTTTTAAAATCTAAAGTCAGGGGACCTATAAATAACAAACAATTAGAAGTTTAGCTCAATTGAAGTCAGCAACCCCTGCACAACATTCAACTGCCTATCTATTGATTTTAAACGCCGAAAACTCAACCGAAATACCGTTTTTAATGTACATGGCTACTCCCACAGCTTTTAAGGAACTTCTAGAATATGATGCCCCACACAGTAATGGCTGTTTGTTTGAGGTCTATTGTCACGGATTGTGCGGCCACTCCTGTCAGAGGTTTGAGTCTTATTGGCTGTAATATTTACCTTACTCCCCTTGGCAATAGAGAAATTAAATAAGTCTAGACAACCCAATTTATTAGTTAGCCTGACTCAAGGAGTCAGCCTGCAATATGGCCATACAAGAACGGCTCATGGGATTGCTGTTCCCATAACTGTAGTTGGAGAGAGTATTATCACTTCATTGCTATTGTGTGATGCCATATAGTATAATTAAGCTGCTGCCTTCTTTACCTGAATGTATTCTCGCTCAACAGAGTGGAGACGTTGAACCACATAGTCCTTTGTTCTTTTCATTCGCAGGAACTTTTGACATAAATTGTATATTGTGTGATCTTTATGTTTCAGTGCAATCTTTAGCCGGAAATTCTCTGACTGGAGTGTGCGAAGCTTTAACAAAAAATACAAAATACTATCAGAATATTTTTAACAAATACATGTTTTTATTGCTGATGGTGGTTAATGGTGTTATAGAAGCTACTCACTGGAATAGGTCCAATTAAAATCTCTATTCACAGTTATTTATTTACAGCACATAGAGTTAATTTTTACAGCTATGCCTATTGACTAGCTAATGTTCTTACGAAATATAGATGGAAAGTTCACTTACTTCCCTTTCATTGAATTTGCATAGGTGCGGACTGTCACCTGTGGATTTTGACCGTTGCATTCGTTCTGCCTTACATTCATTCATTTCCTTACAGTATAACTGCTTCTGTTTCAGATAAAATTCTCTTTCCTCACTCAGTTGATCTAAGGAATAAACAATGTTTAGATGACAGAATGTATCTTGGTGGCTTCAAATAAAATGAACTTTAAAATTAGTGGCAAACAACACTATAGGATATTAGGTATTGAACTACATTGTTAATTCTTCATTCTGTTGCTACATTAATAGCCATATTTTCCTCTATATATGTCATCATGTATTTTAGACTGTTGTCTGCTAATTCTGTAAATAACAAATTATTTTACCAATATATTTCGTATGTCTTCAATGACAACATTGTCAATGGAATGTTCAACCCTACCTTAAATTCAAATGTTTGTAAATCTAAGGGACTTAAATACATTGGTCATCAGTACCTAGGCATACAAACTACTTTTACTAATTTAAAGTAACTTATGCTAAGGGAAACACCCATGCCAGAGGGAGGACTCGAACCTCTGATGGCAAGCAACTGGGAGCTCCGCAGCAAGGTGCCTTAGAACGCTCGGCCACCCACCCCACCAAGGCAAACCCTAATCTTCTTTCCCTCCTCCTGTAGCACAAGTGACATTATTATAATGAAACATTTTGTTAGGTATCCAGAGATTCTATATAAGAAATGAATGCAATAGATCAATCATTGAGCCAACCATCCTATTTCAATAATAATAATAATAATAATAAATAAATAAAAACGTGAAAGTGTCACCCATGACCTATGAACATATGTGAACCTAAAATTTGCATGGGTAAAATTTTACCTACCACCCTGCGGTCACACGTGATTATGTTGACAACGTCACCAACACAGTACAAAATTTGAGATTATTTATTAAAGCAGGAAAGGAAGATTTAGTACAAAAAGGATTGACATTAGCTGCATTAAGGCATTGAAATTATGCAGTAGCGACAAGTGAAAATAAGAGTCTGGCTGGGAATCGAACCCAGCAGTCACCTTAACCCATATTTTTATTTTCCTTCTTCTTCTTCTTCATTGTGGACGTGTGTTCGTTTCTGTTCCATCTTATTTGTTCAGATCTTGGCTCAGCTTGTTGATAGAGAGAGCATTCAGCCCTCTCTCCGAACATGCTTAGCCACCGTGCCTCATCCACTTGGCTATGCGTGCTCGTCTCCCGTATGTCTCAAACTTCCACAAGTCGCACGCTACAGCTATAGCAGCCACCATCATCCATGCCCTCTACACTTGCCATTACAGATTCCTGTGTGAGGTCGAACATATGACCGCAGCTGCAGTGAAGTAAGTAAACAAGACGCCATCTTTGCGGGTAAATACTTATTATAGATGCTGTGGTGGCTGTGACACCCATAACAATAATAAATAATACTAAATAATAATAAATAATACTCTTCCTGCTCTATGGTTGACAGGTTCTTATGTGTAACCTTGTTCGCTCAATGAAAGTACTAAATGCCCTAAGATTTCATGACAGAGCATTTGCATTGTAACATGATCGGCTAATACCAATGTCACATGATTACCTACCATGAAGACAGTAGGTAAAATTTAACCTTTGCTAGATTATTAGTTGTTGTAAACTGCAATAAATCATTCTGTTTGTAAGTGTTCTACAGTATGGGTGTTGAGTTCTTTTGCGACATGAGAGGATTTAATTATTGTCTGCCGAAAATGTCTGCTGTACTGGAATTGAGATTAAAATTATATAAGTTATATTTAGTTTGTTCATGGTCAAAATAAAAAAAAGTCTGTAAATCTATCAGACCAAACTGCATGGTCATCAGTCCATAGCTTACAAACTACTTAAGCCTAGGTAAAGCAAGCTACGGACAAACACACACACCCATGCCCCAGGGAGGACTCAAACCTCCATGGCGAGCAAGCGTGAGAAAGGACTAGAATATTCAATAGCTGAGTCAACAGAAGATAGTGGTATTGTTAGTTTTGATAAAACTATGCAGAGTTCAATGACGATTGTTAGTCAAAAGAAGGACTCTAATGTTAATACGGATTTCAATGCACAGATTTTGTTGATGCTCAAAGAATTAAAAGTAGATAATAAAGAGTTAAAGGCAGAATTAGAAACAAAGCATGATCGAAATTCGAAAAGACTGGAACAGTTATTCAATGTGGTTAATAATTTACGAACTGAAATCACAAAAGACTTTACACAAAAGCACAAGGAGCTCCGATCCGAGTGCAAAACTGAATACAAAGGATTTCAAAATTATTTTCAGGAATTTAAAGGTGAAATTACCGATTAGAGGAAACAATCACAATTGTTAATGACCAAAGCTCAAGTGACAATTAGTGCTCTAAATGACGAAATTATTAAAATCAAGAAAACTTGTAGGTGCAACAAAGAAAATATTGTTAGATTAATTGATGATGTTCAGAAACAATGTACGGCTCTGGGCGCCAAAGGTAATGAAATGAAACAAAAGGTGCAATTACTTGACAATGGATTACCACCGTTAGATAAAGATGGATTAATCCACACTGTTATTCGTGAAACGAATCCCAGTTTTGTTAATGTACCTCAAGTAATTGTTGAAAATAAAGTGAATGTACGCAAATTCCAAGATTATGATTTGAAAGAAGGATTACATGCTGTCGCATTTGTTAAACAATTCAAACACACGTTTCCGATACATTTTTCGGAACGTGCCAAAATTAACACTTGTGTGAGCCATATGAAGGGAGAAGCACATGTGTGGGGAATTAGCGCATCCGAAAATTATTCTATGTATTCGAATTTGAAACAGCATTCCTGACTAAATTTTGGTTGAAGGAGAAGCAGTGGAACGTAAAATCTAAAATTTTGTTGGCTCTTAATTATGTGCGAAATCAGGGGACACTGGGCGAATATATTCAGAAATTTTGGAATGACAATGCTTACCTAGATGATCTGATAAAAGAAGAGGAATTGATGTTAATTTTGATACAGAAATTGCCATATTTCGTCAGACAGAAGTTGATGCTTTTCCCGCAACTTAAAATTGAACAAATTTGATTATTAATTGATCGAAATGCTGAATTCTGAGCGTGAACAAAGAGATCGGAGCAATGAAGGCAGGCAACACAATAATAACGCACCGCTGCGCCGTGATATAAACGGTAATGGAAGATCTGACAGAAATGATAGGCGTGATGAGTGGCCGCGAAGAATGAATCATGGTGTTACGCAAGATAGATCTAACACAAATCAACGATCAGAGCAGCATTATAGTAATGATGATAGGAGAAATAATCAATCAAACAGAGAAGACAGAGGACGTCAGTGATCACCTGAGCGAGAGCGAAGTAACGATCATAACCAGGAAACGGTAAACTAAATATAGTTTACGAGGTGACCCGCTCCGAAACTAATTTGTTGAGAAATGGGTCAGACATTAGAATGAATGCCATTCAATATGAGAAACTTAATTATGTAAAGGAAGACTTGTATAGAGAAGACGACCGCAAAGAATCGGAAAATTTAATGTCCTTTGTAGAAGTTGAAATTTGTGGTATTACGGTATTGTAGACGCGCTAATTGATTCGGGAAGCGAGGTTAGTGCTATTTCAGAAAGTTTATTTTCACAGCTCAAGACTTTAATTACACTTCCAACATTTCCTGTAAGTGGCGTACATATCGGGAGTGCCGTTCTCAGTAAGAGCGAGCCCATTAAAGGACAAGCACTATTAAACTTTCGAATTTCTGACGTAGAATGTGAGCAGAGTGTGCTAGTTGTGGGATCTCTAAATATGGGATTAGTTCTTGGAGTAGACTGGTTAGCTAGCATGGGATGCTACATTGATTTCGAGAAGAGTTGTCTGCGGACGAAGAAAAATAATGAAGAGAGGAAGATTGTATTTAAAGGATTGGTTTCTGATGATGGAAATGACGCTGCGTGCGCGCATATTAATGTGATTTGTTGTCGGCGGGATGCCGGAGGAGTTATTGATTCCAACTATTCTGAGAACGAAGTCGCACAAGACGGGAACACTCACAGTGGGGAAGCTCTTGCTGGTATTCACATCAAACTTCACGATTTGGAAGCCTTGTCGGAAGGGCAAAGAAAAGAATTATTCTCCAAGATACCTGGTCTGATGAAGGGATGTGTTTGCAAAATTAAGGTGAAAGAACATGAACCATTTCGCAGTAAGTCGTACGCAATACCTTTAGCAAAGCGATCAGCTGTTTATAAATAAAGAGGATGCTAGACAATTAAATTATTGAACGTTCAGACTGATTATTCCAACTCCATTCATGCTGTTGCGAAAAAGTCTTGCGACTTGTTTTAAATGCCAGAGCAATAAACCGTGTCATTTTACCACAACGTGACCAACCTGAAAGTTTGGAATGTTTATTACAAAAGTTTGGAGGGGTTAAATATTTAAGTAGCATTGATTCGACAAGTAGCTACTGGTAGCTTTTATTACATAAAGACAGTAGGAAATACACCGCTTTCCTACATAATGGAAGGTCATACCAGTTTCAAAGACTACCTTTTGGTTTATCGATTTCATCCACAGTTTTCATTCGTGCTTTAGATGAAGTTTTAGGAGAAGTAATTTTGAAGAATGTGACTTTGTTTGTGGACGATATCTTAATTAGTACCGCAATGTGGGAAGAACACTTGAAAATCTTACAGCCAGTACTGGATGCTTTCAAACGAGCGGGTGTAACTGTTGATCTCGCTAAGTAAGAGTTTGCAAAGCCACAAATTAAAATATTCGGACACATAATTTCAGCAAGAGGGATTGAACCTAGTCCGTCAAAAGTGGACACTGTGCGTAACTTTCCTGCACCTAAATGTCGTAAACAACTCAAATCTTTGATTGGCTTCTGTAATTTTTTTAGAAGATTTTTGTCTGGATGCTGTTTGTCATCACCAGCATTGATGTGTTTACTTAAGAAGGATGCCGTCTGAAAGTGGGAAGCTCCGCAACAAGAATCATTTGATTTGATTAAACAACAACTGTGTAATCTCCATGATTTGAATGAAAGGTTTTATCTTGGTACCGACTCTAGGGATTATGCCTTTGGTGCAGAACTTCACCAATTAACTGATGCAGAAAGTACAATCGAACATCGTACAACTGCTTTTGCGATTCGTGCTTTGACAGCAGCTGAATGAAAATATACTGCAACAGAGAGGGAAACGCTTGATATCATTCGGGGATTTGAGAGATTCAGATATTACTTATTTGGAAGACATACCATAGTTGTGACTGACCACAAAGCTCTATCTTGTTTGTTGAGTTGTAAATTGAAGCACAATCGCCTAACCCATTGGGCAATGGCATTACAAGAGTACAGTTTTGAAATTAATTATGTACCAGTATAACGTTTACTTGGTTCTTAAGTAGTTATATTCTACCACTTTCAAACATAATACTCATCTTTTCAAAATTACGATGTATGGGGGTTCTGCTCGCTGCAAAATTATTCTCCTGGGGCATCGTGGTAGAAATAAATACTCGTATGTACAATTTTTCACTTCTTCTTTAATTTCCAATTAAACTGCTTATTCCACCAAAACATTACAACTTCATTTGTGTACACAACAACACAGATTGACATAGATTCCAAAGCACTTTACAACTGGCAAAACTAGAACTCCAACTCCCACGCAAGGCGGTGAGGCAAATATATAACCTTGACAATAATGGCATTACATTACGCATTGTTTATAACAAGTGAATATACTAAGTTACAATTACTGAACATGACAATAAAACATTTCATGTACACAAAAATAATCACAATATAAAATGAAAACTACACATACAATAATTTTAGATGGTGCATATCTTTGTAAGTCGTAATCTCATTCCTTTTTTGTTTCACAACAAAGAGTAATGTTAAATGTCAATTAATTTGTTAATGAGTGCATCATACATGTTACTAACATATACTGAAGTATCAAATATCTTGGCCATTCTCAAAATAGGTTCAAAATCTCACGTCAGTCAATGTATACAAAGGATCACAACATTGAATAGTTATAGCTTCTAATAATTGCTCTACGAGTAGGGTAGGGGAAGCTTGTTTTTTAAACTGATTTCCATAAGAGTAAGATCTCAATAGTGCCTCTGCACTGAAGAATATTATATATATGTGTGTGGTGTCTGTTCTTTCAGACATAATGTGATTATATCATAAAAATTGGACACGTATTGAAAAAGCATCAAGTTTATCTTTTGCCGTCCTGATAAAATACAAGCACTATTGGACAGCATCAAAGATGAACTCAGTTTGCGATATGGTGAGATGTACCATATTCCGTTTCAGTGTGGCACTTTTTTGAGGAATGAAACAATTGCTTAGTGAAATTTTGTTGTTCTGTTAATAATTACATACAATCTAGGGCAAGAAGAAAATGATATGTAAGGTTATGCTACTCTTCATTCCGTCAGCCATTTACGAGGGTTGGATCTTAAATAGTGGCAACATTGCTGTGGAGACACTATGCAAAGCAATCTCTATTGTCGCTGATAGCACACGTTGTTGACATACCTACCTTACCTCCGAGAAAATGGACTCGCCTGTCCCACGTCACCGGCATGCGCACAACAGGGAGAAACACCACACACAATGAGCACCATCGAAGATCGATGTCGAGAATACCAGAAGCATAGTCGACTGACATATCCCAGCAAGTTCACAGACGCAGAAATATGTTTGTTGGAGAATCACACATTCGACTATGAACGCTCAAGTATTGTGGCCCAGACTTCCAAATACCGAGACAGAGTCGTTAGAGACGCCATCGAATTTTGCACTACGGACAATCTCATCAACCAAGATTGCGGCTGTAATCTTAGCAGGGCTTGGGACCAGCGATAGGGCAGTGGAAACAGCAAACGAAACGATCTGACGACCAGGATAGACCGAGCAACCACATCGACACCAGCACGAATGCAGTCTGGTGGGCATTTTAAGCATTATGGAACCGTGTAAATGTAATCACTTTTTGTTAGGCATTACAGTTAGCTGTTTGAAACGAGATGTGGGGACCAGGCTGTCTGCAAATGTGCAAGATAAAATCGGCTAGTGCTGGCTGTAGAGTCTCTTGTGTACCACTGACTCACCTGTGTGACTACTGTCCTCAGTTTGGGAGTTCTTAAAAATAGGTGGATGTAAGAATGAATGAATAAGTACATCTTTACAGATATCTAAAATCTGCTAAGGTCATACATGTGGAAATTAAGCTTACATAAACGAAACTCTGAAGTCATTCATAAAATCACTAAAAGAAATTCGTTAAACTTCGTTTACACGATACATGTATCAGGTCTAGAGGCTGTAAATTCATCTAAATAAGGAGAAATTACAATTTTTAACAAATTAAGTTGCAAATAACACATAGGAAATATATTGGGGAAGGCTAATGTGCTGTTACCAAGAATGGAGTGTTGGGGTATCAGAACAGTAAGAAGCGAATTTCTATTTTAATTTCATTTTCTATTATTAAAAAAAGGAGAAAAAAGATTAATAATAATAGACAATTATTAATTAATGTTGTGAAGAAAAAATTCATCTGTGGAACTAAAAGAAAAAAAAGTGGAAGAGCAGTATCTTTGCTTGTTAATTAACAGTCAGTCTTGTCTTCTCGAGCAGTTAGAAGTGATGGATGAGCTGTCTCGTTTTTTTTTTTTTTTTTTGGTTTTTTTTTTTTTTGTAAACTTTCTTTTGTGATGTAAACGTTTTTAGAAAAATACAAATCATTCTCAAGAGTGAAAAGATTCGTCTTAGTTCATTACTTAGGCCTTAAAGTGAACCACATAATGACCCTGAGATGTGATGAAGCAATCAACAATGAGAAGACATTCAGGAAACTGTCGGTATTTTTTTTTACATGAGTTTATTCTAAAGTTTCTCTGAAGTTTATTAATATTGACTGCAGTTCTTCTTTGCTAAGTTTCATTACCATTTTTTTTAAACGTACATATATAAAATGATGTTCCACAATATAAAGATATTTCACACTAACTAAAGGCTACATTAGTAGTATAGCAAAGGTTGTATCAGCACAGTGAGATTCTACCCATGATGCATTACACGAGATACCGTTACCCCACCCCCTACCCCTCCATCCTAGGCCACTTGCCCAATCGCCACCACCCTCAAACAATAGTGCTCTTCCTGAAAGGACAGGATCATTGATATCGACTATATACCTGTACTTAGTAAGACAAACGCACTCTTAAGGATGGACAAATAACAAGTAACTGTATTTCAGACAATACAATTACCAGTAATAATGAATGATAACATCAGTCAGGTAATTCCATTTAACATAAGACTTTCATAAACAACTTGACCGCCTCCACAAATGGACACTTGGGCTACTACCGCCCACACCTTCCGCCAGGGCACCCACCAGCGGTCCCTATTACTTTTTATTTCCTAATTTGCATATAAAATTAATTGCGACATTCTATGTTTTCGCATTAACAATTTTACAGAAAGAAAATTCCGTTTCCTCTCGGAAATCGTCAGTTAGCTTTAAAAATATGTACCTAACACTAAAATGTTTGTTAATGGCGAATCTGAAAATTATATACGCAAGCTAATAAATCAAAACATCAACAACTGAACTGACAACTAAACGCGATTCTGAATGAATAAACACATGAGCACACTAAAGTTTGAAGAACTGTAAAAGAAAGCACACACGAAATGAAAATCAGTTGCTTCTATTAAGTAGCCGGTTACCATACAATGTAGAGCTGCTGCTGCCATATGTGCACTGGCCGGCGGTCACTGAGCAACTGAAGTGTAGGATTATCAACTGTGAGTATGATCAAAACAAAACAAAAGCAATGAGTGGCGGATTTACACTGCCGATGAATACACTGAACAGATTAGTTGAACGCGAATCTAAGTAAATATACACAGGAGCACGAAAAGTTTGATAAACAGTGAGCTTTAAAAATATGTACAAAACACTAAAATGTTTGTTAATGGCGAATCTGAAAAATATATAAGCGAGCTAATAAATCAAAATATCAACAACTGAACTGACAACTAAACGCGATTCTTAAGAAATCAACACGCGAGCACACTAAAGTTTGAAGAACTGTAAAAGAAAGCACACACGAAATGAAAATAAGTCGATTCTATTAAGAAACCGGTTATTGTACAATGTAGAGCTGCTGCTGTCACATGTGCACTGGTCGGCGGTCACTGAGCAATTGAGATAATATACACATGCAAGCGACAAACTCATCAGAAACGTCTCTACTTTCATAAGTGTTCGGTACAATATTGTGATTAAAATTTGCAACTACTTACTTTTGGTGCGGACTACATTAAGATAGAGGAAGACGTCTTCTTTTGCAGAGACAATTGCACTTAGTTATATTCCGACTTCTGAATATATAGTTCTACTACACAAGGTCAATTTCAACTTTGTGCTTTACGAAGTAATCACTGCAGGACATGGGGACACGTATTAGCTGAAAGAGTGGCTGATGCTGCTAACACAGTCAAGACAAGTCACTGGAAAACTATATTTAAATAACCGTTCTATACAGACGATCAGCTGAAGCCATTCCTTCAACGATTACCCAGACTTACTTTACCGCACATTATCACCACCATGACGTCTTATTTAAACAGACATGAACTGCTCTGTTGATTGAATTACCAGACTTTCAGCATTTGTCGAGGTTTCAATAATAGGGAACACTGCATACAGAATAACTACATTGTCTCCAGTGCAACACTGCAATACACTAATTCTTTGGCATACACTTACTGTGAGAGATAAACAGTTTAGTACTACACCAAAGAACAATACATGGCGCTGTTATTATTGTTACTATTTCTCACCTCAACGGTAGAGATGTTTTCAGAAGTTTACGCCAAACAAACAATTACACACCGCAGTCTTAACTTTATCAACACAACCTAACACTAAATTTACATCGTTCTGGAGTACGGACTTTAATTAATTTCACTTTTTGTATGAAAAAACTCTATGAACATTCATCATATTCGACAATGACATCTACTTAAATTTGACATGTTCGCTACGGTAACTGATTTATTGACAGAGGGATCCAACAAGGATTCTGTTTTTGCTGACCTAGGTCTGGAACGCTAAAAAAACCATGATATACACAGGTCCCTCTTCAACAACCGTTGCGAATATATATATATGGATGGATGGGTCGAACCCTAATTTTACCGAATCGAATCCGACTACCAAATCTTAAATAAAACATGTGCCGAATACCGAAACCCGAATCGAATCTTCCAAATCTCGAACACAAATAATGTGTCAATTCAAGTACATGTATTTAAACAGAATTACTACTCTATCACAGCCAGTGATGAAGATAAAGCCTTCTGGGGTGAATCCCAAATGACAATATTAACAGTAAAATTTCATTTAGATTTTTATTTTAAATCTTAAAGATTGCTTAATACCCCTTAACCTTAAAAGAAATTTGTATGAAACATATATATATGTTGTTGAGATGGTCTAAAGGATTATAAGAAACTGTCTTCACTCTATTACAAAATGTTTCATCTTGAAATAAAAAAATAATGAAAGGAAAGGATTACAAATTGTTTTTCTTTTTTCAAAGGGGAAGACTCAAAAATAAAACCTGAAAAGATGAGTAGATATTTTTGATGTTAAATAATAGATTCTTAAAAATTAGGATGTGTAAATGTTAAATAATTTTATAGTGACATATCAGGCATTTCGTGACTGACGGACAGAACATTCAGACACATAGAAAACCGCGTTTATTCGACATGTGTGTACTTGTTATTGCCACGAAGACATTTCAGAACTGTGAAAAGATTGTGCATTCCAGAGGGTTAAGCAAGGGTATTTTGCACATTTATTTATTCTTTCAAACATTTAAGATCACATAACTAGTCTGCACAGAATTTTTATTCATACAAGATTTAAAAATCACTACTAGAAGTCACTTGCCGTGTTACGTTTCTAACTATTCCCATTCCGCATAAAAATAATACAAATGTAAACATTAACGTGATACGTATTCTTCCGCGTTTGCCGTTGTATTTCTGGTTTGTTAGGCGGACGGAATATAAATATGGTAACAGCTAACACGGAAAATTACATGGCGTAATGTACATTCGTAACACTTGGGATTATCGATTCAGTAGTATTTGGCCATTATGCGCCGAATCTCGAATCCGGAGCCAGTGTGGTAGATGCGGCGAATAATGGATTCGGCCAAACCACTCCGACACAACCCTAATATATATATATATATATATATATATATATATACGTAAAAAATAGATGAAGTCCACTTACCAGGCGAAGGAGCACAGGCAGTGATAGCAACAAATAAACACACAGACACACACACACACACACAAACGCTAGCTTTCACAGCCTAGCTGCTTCGTCAGGCAGAAGGGAAGGAGAGGGAAAAGGAAATGATGAGGGTTTTAAGGGAGTGGGTAAGGAGTCATTCCAATCCCGGGACAGGAAAGACTTAGCTTGGGGGGAAAAAAGGAGAGTAAACAAATACACACACATCCACACATTTACTCAGACGCAAGTACACTTAGGCAGACATACTGTAGAAAGCAAAGAAGTTAAGAAGTTGATTTCTTTGCTTTCTACAATATGTCTGCGTAAGTGTACATGCGTCCGAGTAAACGTGTGGGTGTGTGTGTATTTGTTTACCCTCCTTTTTCCCGCCCAAGGTAAGTCTTTCCTGTCCCAGGATTGGAATGACTCCTTACCCACTCCCTTAAAATCCTCATCATTTCCTTTTCCCTCTCCTTCCCTTCTGCCTGACGAAGCAGCTAGGCTGCGAAAGCTAGCGTTTGTGTCTGTGTGTTTATTTGTTGCTATCACTGCCTGTGCTCCTTCGCCTTGTAAGTGGACTTCACCTACTTTTTATGTATATTTTTCCTGTTAGGAAATTGGGAATTCAAATTTAGCTAAATTTGAATTCCCACCCACCATCTTAACATCTTTGCCTTGGTTCTCTGGACAGAGCCTCTGCCTCAAGTGGCATCTCTGTCTAACTTCTAACTTCTTTGCTTTCTACAGTTCTACAGTGTGTCTGCCTAAGTGTACTTGCGTCTGTGTAAATGTGTGGGTGTGTGTGTTTTTGTTTACCCTCTTTTTTTCCCCCAAGGTAAGTCTTTCCTGTCCCGGGATTGGAATGACTCCTTATCCACTCCCTTGAAACCCTCATAATTTCCTTTTCCCTCTCCTTCCCTTCTGCCTGACGAAGCAGCTAGGCTGTGAAAGCTTGTATGTGTGTCTGTGTGTGATTTTATTTATTTTATTTGTTTCTATCGACGAGCCGGTCCTTTTGGTAAGTCATCTGTTTTCTATTTTTATTTTTGTTTATCCCACCGGGAAAGTTTCCCTCTATAATTTTCGTTTATATATATATATATATATATATATATATATATATATATATATATATATATATATATAGACACACACACACACACACACAGCTTATTCTCTCCTCCCGTTGCCCACCTGGTCTCAATCTCCGCTAACTCAAATTCCCGCCCACCATCTTTAGCATCTTTGCCTTGGTTCTGTGGACAGAGCCTCTGCCTCAATTGGTATCTGTGTCCAACTTCTTTGCTTTTTACAAATGTCTGTCTAGGTGTGTTTGCGTTTCGATATGTCTGAGTGTGTGTGTATTTGTTTACCTTCCTTTTTTTCCCCTAAGGTAAGTCCTTCCACTCCTGGGATTGGAATGACTCCTTTTCCACTTCCTTAAAACCCATATCCTTCCCTTTCTCCTCCCCTTTTTTCCTCTTTTTTCTGAAGAAGCTGCCAGTGGTGGTGAAAGCTTATATGTGTGTTTGTGTGTGATTTTATTTGTTTCTATCGACGAGCCGGTCCTTTTGGTAAGTCATCTCTTTTCTATTTTTATTTTTGTTTATCCCACTGGGAAAGTTTCCCTCTATAATTTTCGTTTCATCAATTTGAATCTAACAATCACGATCGTTTGTTATTACTCTGTTACCTTTCGAAATCTTTTCTGTCCTCTTACTTTCTCCTTCTGTTTATATTCTACATAGTATTTTCACTCTATTTTTACCTCCCCTCTTAGTTTACAATTCAATTTTCTCCAGGCAATTAGACTACATACAACAATCTGTACAACAATCAGTAATATTAACTTGCGAGCCTATCCAAACAAAACGACCAACGTCATTATTATTATTTTTTATTCATGTTCTCGCAGATACCGCCTTCAAAACTGCATCTCGATAATATCTACATTTCTCATTTTACTGCATTAACATCATCTCAGAACTTCATTTACTATAACCTTTAATTGGCACTTCATAACAATTTTCGGCTTTTCATAACAATTTTTGGCATTTCATAGCAACTTCACGATTATTTCCATTCCGTTTTTCGATATTTCCGTCTGTTCTTCCGACATTTCCGATCTTTTTTTCTACACGTTTTCACTTCTATTCATTCGGTAGATTATTTTCACCCTTCAACCTTATTCTACCAACAGTTCCCCCCCCCCTTCCATACTATACATGTCACCCTACATTGACCCCATCAAATTTTATCTACATTCCCTCCGCCAGCATGCCTTTGCCCTAGCCAGATTGAGGTCACACATTTTATTCATTCAGGCTTGCTTAAAATTTGGCATCGCCCCCAAGGGCCTCACACTGAAAGTTCCCATCTCTGGCAGTAACCCATCCTTTCATCCTGCCTTATACCAATTCCAAACAGAAGAATCCACAGCCCTCACCCGCCTGATCCTTAACCTATACCTCAAATCCGCCAATGAACACACCTGTCGACTCCTATCCCTGATCAAAATCCTCAACCTTTCCACTCCCACATCCACACCTAGAGTTCAGAACATCCTTTTACAGGCCAACCGCAAATTGGTACAGCATGCCACCCTCCACCTCAAAAAACTATTCAAACTCCTGGTCACCCACCTCCAGAAAGGCAATACACTCTCCCTCAACAACCTCTCCAATAAACCACAAACTCCTCTTATTGCAGAGAAACCCAGTCTCTCCCATCTGCTCAATCTCCCACTTCCAGCTCCACTCCCCCCCCCAAACCTCACAATCCTAATCCACACAATCCTGAACCACAACATCCCAATTCAGTAGTCAACCTCTCCTCTAAACCTCTCTCCCAATCTGAAACCTCCGTCCTATCCAAAGGCCTCACCTTTAGTCCCACTCCCAAATTCAACCAAACAGCCCTTGTGAAAGACCTACCTTCCTATACTCGTAGCCTTGGCTGGAGATATCACTTTGCCACGAAGAAAAATAATCCTACTCCTGATGATCCAGTTCCCCAAGACATCATTCAAATTGAACCCTGCCTGGAACAGTTCCGTCTTCCATCACAGCGAGACCCACCCGCTCTCCCTCAAAATCACCCCCTTCAAACCTTCCAGGAATTCCTTACTTCCAACCTTGCCTCTCAGTCCTTCCTGAAAAACCTTAATTCTACTCCCAACATTACCGCAGCTGAATCCCGAGCTATCCGTGATCTGAAGGCTGACCATTCCATCATCATTCTCCCTGCCGACAAGGGATCCACAACCGTGGTACTTGATTGGCGGGAGTATGTGGCTGAGGGACTGCATCAGCTTTCAGACAATACTACCTACAAAGTCTGTCAAGACGACCCCATTCCTGATGTCCAGGCAGAGATTCAGGGAATTCTCAGATCCTTAGGCCCCCTACAAAGCCTTTCACCCGAGTCCATCAAACTCATGACCCCACCGACACCCCGCACCCCTACCTTCTACCTACTTCCTAAGATTCACAAACCTAATCATCCAGGCTGGCCCATTGTGGCTGGTTACCACCAACCACCCACAGAACAAAGCTCTGCCTACATAGTCCAACACCTTCAACCCATTATGTGCAGTCTCCCATTCTTCATCCAAGACACCATCCACTTTATCAACCGCCTGAAATCCTTACCCATCCTGTTACCTCCTGAAATCATCCTTGTAACCATTGATGCCACTTCCTTATACACAAATATCCCACACACCCAGGGCCTCACTGCGATGGAGTATTTCCTTTCACGCCGACCACCCACTTCCCTACCTAAAACCTCTTTCCTTAATACCCTAGCCAGCTTCATCCTAACCCACAATTTCTTCACCTTTGAGGGCCAGACATACAAACAACCAAAGGGAACAGCCATGGGAACCAGGATGGCCCCTCATACGCAAACTTATTTATGGGACGCTTAGAGGAAGCCTTCCTGGATACCGAAGCCTGTCAACCCAAAGTTTGGTACAGATTCATTGATGACATCTTCATGATCTGGACTAACAGTGAAGAAGAACTCCAAAATTTCCTCTCCAACCTCAACTCCTTTGGTCCCATCAAATTCACCTGGTCCTATTCCAAATCCCATGCCACGTTCCTCGATGTTGACCTCCATCTGTCCAACGGACAACTTCACACATCCATCCACATCAAACCTACCAACAAACAACAGTACCTCCATTATGACAGCTGCCATCCATTCCATATCAAACGTTCCCTTCCCTACAGCTTAGGTCTTCGTGGCAAAAGAGTCTGCTCCAGTCCCGAATCCCTGAACCAGTACACCAATAACCTAATAACAGCTTTCACATCCCGCAGCTATCCTCCTGATCTGGTTCAGAAGCAAATTACCAGAGCCACCTCCTCATTCCTCCAAATCCAGAACCTTCCACCGAAGAATCCCAGAAGTGCCCCTTTTGTCACCGGATACTTTCCGGGACTGGAGCGGACTCTGAATGTGGCTCTCCAGCAGGGATACGACTTCCTTAAATCCTGCTCCGAAATGAGATCCATCCTTAATGACATCCTTCCCACTCCACCAAGAGAGTCTTTCTGCCGCCCACCTAACCTTTGTAACCTCCTAGTCCATCCCTATGAAACCCCCAAACCACCTTCCCTACCCTCTGGCTCCTACCCATGCAACCGCCCCTGTTGTAAAACCTGCCCTATGCACCCTTCCACCACCACTTACTCCAGTCCAGTAACCCGGAAGGTGTACACGATCAAGGGCAGAGCCACTTGCGATAGCACCCACGTGATTTACCAACTAACATGCCTGCATTGTGAAGCGTTCTATGTGGGAATGACCAGCAACAAACTGTCCATTCGCATGAACGGTCACAGGCAGACAGTGTTTGTTGGTAATGAGGATCACCCTGTGGCTAAACATGCCTTGGTGCACGGCCAGCCCATCTTGGCGCAGTGTTACACCGTCCGGGTTATCTGGATACTTCCCACCGACACCAACCTTTCAGAACTCCGGAGATGGGAACTTGCCCTTCAGCTTATTCTCTCCTCCCGTTGCCCACCTGGTCTCAATCTCCGCTAACTCAAATTCCCGCCCACCATCTTTAGCATCTTTGCCTTGGTTCTGTGGACATAGGCTCTGCCTCAATTGGTATCTCTGTCCAACTTGTTTGCTTTTTACAAATGTCTGTCTAGGTGTGTTTGCATTTGGATGTGTGTGAGTGTGTGTGTATTTGTTTACCTTCCTTTTTTCCCCTAAGGTAAGTCCTTCCACTCCTGGGATTGGAATGACTCCTTTTCCACTTCCTCAAAACCCATATCCTTCCCTTTTTCCCTCTTTTTCCTAAAGAAGCTGCCAGTGGTGGTGAAAGCTTGTATGTGTGTTTGTGTGTGATTTTATTTGTTTCTATCGACGAGCCGGTGCTTTTGGTAAGTCATATAAAGTAGATGAAGTTTGCTTAGCAGGCAAAGGAGCACAGGTAGTGACAGTAACATAAATAAATAAAACACAAACACACACACAAATGCGAGCTTTCACAACCATTTGTTGCTTCTTCAGGCAGAGTAGGGAAGGAGAGGGAAAAGGAAAGGATTTGGGTTTAAACCCAAATCCTTTTTCCCTCTCCTTCCCTACTCTGGAAAGGGATTTAAACCCAAATCCTTTCCTTTTTCCCTCTCCTTCACTACTCTGGAAAGGGATTTAAACCCAAATCCTTTCCTTTTCCCTCTCCTTCCCTATTCTGCCTGAAGAAACAACAAATGGTTGCGAAAGCTTGTGTTTATGTGTGTTTTATTTATTTATGCATTTATGCTACTGTCACTACCTGTGCTCCTTCGCCTGGTAAGTAAACTTCATCTACTTTTTATACATAATTTTAATATTAGGAATTTTTCCTCTATAATGAGAGAGAGAGAGAGAGAGAGAGAGAGAGAGAGACAGAGAGAGAGAGAGGTTGTACAAGGCAAACAAACTTGAAGGCAGTATTGTAAAAATGGAAGAGAAAGTAGGTGGAGGTGAGACGGAAGATAAGATACTGTGAGAAGAATTTGAGAGAGTACTGAAAGATAGTCAAAACAAAGTCCCTGGTGTGGATGATATTCCCTCTGAACTGCTGAAATCATTGGGGGAGTGAGTCATGAAGAAACTGTTCCACCTTGTGAGCAAGATGTATATGATGGCCAGGAAAACCCTCTCGACTTTCAGAAGAATATAATATTAGCAACTGCATTGGAAACAAGTTGGAAAAAGTATGAAAATTATGAGTTTAATAAGTAATAGTTGCAAAATACTAACATGAATTATCTACAGACGAGGGGAAGAATTGGTAGAATCTGATCTTGGGGAAGACCACTTTGGACTTGGGAGAAATGTAGGAACACTTGGGACAGTACTCACATTACGACTTATCTTACAAGATTGGTTAAAGAAAGGCAAACCTACATTTTTAGCTTTTCTAGATTTGGAGAAAGCTTTTGATAATTTGTAATACGTAAATAACCATTGGTCATCAATTCTTTTTTTTTCCGTTTTTAATAACAAGTTGATTTCAGCTAACTACTTGCCCTTGTCATTATTAGAGCACATCTCGGCAGAAGCAGTAACAGATGCAGATACATTTGATGTGGTCACTTCAAATTGATCTGTGTTTCTTATAATCGCTCATGCTTAGATATTCTCTAACACTGATGATGGCTAGGAATTGTCAGAAATCAATTTGTAATTAAAAGAAAATTATTTTGTGATCAATCACTATATTCCTCTTACAAATTATCAATGCTGTACATTGATACAAACATGGATTCAAACATCAATAACAGCTTTTGACAACATTAAGTGGAATACACTCTTTTGGAAGTGCCAGGTATGGAAGCATTGACTCTGGTGGAGGCGTCCGATGCGGCACTTGCAAGTCAGGTGTGGAACCCACTGGTGGTGGTGGTGGTGGTGGTGGTGGTTGTGGTGGTGGAGGCGGCGCCTGTGGTGGGGACCCCGCAGGAGCCTGGGGGCATATCTGGTCCCAGTGGCGGCGCACCACGCCTCCTGGCGTGCGTAGAGAACATGTGTGTCGTCCTCTGCAGCCCATGATGACGCCTGGCAGCCAGCGGGGGCTGCATCCAAATCCTCGTGCCCAGACAGCTGAGCCAGGAGAGTAAGGGCGTGGCAACAGCGCGGCGACCGACCACGTCCGTGTCAGGAGCAGGTGGAGCATCGTCCGCGGCTGGCGGCCGTGGAGTAGCTCAGTGGGCCTATGCTCCCCCATTGGCGTGAAGCGGTAAGAGAATAAGAATCTAAGCACAGCATCATCCACTGAAGAAGAGGCCACATACTTGTGCATCTGGACCTTGAACGTGCACACTAACTGCTCCACCTCACCGTTAGACTGGGGATGGAAAGGTGGAGTAGGAACATGACAGACCCCCAACTGGGCACAGAAATCCCGAAAAGTGGAGAAGGTAAACTGAGGCCCATTGATCGAAACCGATGTGTGAAGGAGGCCTTCAATGACAAAAACCTTAGAAAGAGATTGAATAATCACGGTCGTGGACATGGTAGGACAGCACATGACATAAGGGAAGTTAGAGTAGATGTCCACGACAAAAAACCAATAGGAATTAAGAAAAGGGCCAGCAGTATCCACATGTATGCGCTCCCAAGGCTGTCTAGGCTGAGGCCAAGGTGAAAGTGACACGCGCAGTGCTTCTTGCTGCGAAGCACATTGCAAGCAGGAGGCCACCAGGCAGACAATGTCACTATCCATACCAGGCCAAAACACATGTCGCTGGGCCAAAATTTTAGTGCGGGAGGCCCCCATTGTCCCTCGTGTAGCAACGCCAGCACACGCGAACATAAGGTCGCCGGCACAACCACCCAAGACCGCAGGTCATCAGTAGTCAGTAAGATGACCCCGTCACATTCAGACAAACGAAGTCTGAAGGAATAATAATTCCGCAAGGGATCGGATGGCCTGTGAGGAGGAATTTCCGGCCAACTGGTACAGATATAATGCAAGACCTGCCATAACACAGGATCAGCAGCCACAGCCGCAGACAGTACTGAAGACGTAATAGGGAAACTATCCACAGCAGCCTTCACTTCCTCATCCAGGTAAAAGCAAAGAAGTTCATTATCAAATTCAGGATCTGGTCCAATAGGAAGACGCGACAGGGTGTCAGCATTAGCATGTTGGGCTGCAGGCCAGAAGTGAATTTCATAGTTGTACCGTGACAGAAAGACAGCCCACCGCTGAAGCCGGTGTGTGGCCTTATCAGGATGAGAGGCGGTAGGATGGAAAAGCGAGACCAACGGTTTGTGATCCGTAATCAGGTGAAACTTGACACCATACAAATACACGTGAAATTTCTTTAAGGCATAGATGATGGCCAAGCCTCTTTTCCAATCTGAGAACATCTTTGCTGGGCCGGGGTCAAAGTTTTATAGGCATACGCAATATGGCGTTCAGTCCCATCAGGAAATTTATGGGCCAGCACTTCTCCAACCCCGTACTGGAAAGCATCAGTAGTGAGAACCAGGTGCTGACCTGGAGTGTACACGGACAGGCAGGGGGCCGACACTAGAAGAGTTTTCAGTGTGGTGAAAGCTCAGTCACAGTCTGCCAACCAAAAAAACACCTTTGTGGAGGAGGTGGTGGAGAGGTTGTGCTACAGTAGCCACACCAGGCAGAAAACGATGGTAGTACGCAACTTTGCCCAGAAAAACGTACAAGTCCTTGACAGACGTGGGCCGCAGAAGAGAGGCAACAGCTGCTACACGGTCCAGCATGGGGTGTACTCCTTCCGATGAAATTTCAAACCAAAGGTAGGGAATCGATGATTGGAAAAACTGAGACTTAGAAAGGTTGCAACGGAGGCCAGCAGACTGCAGAACTTAAAAGAGGGCCCGCAAGTTATGAGCGTGCTCTGCGGGCAATGATCCTGTAACCACAATATTTACCTAGTTAACGCACCCCGGAATGGGGCGCAACAGTTGTTCCAGGAAGCATTGGAAAATTGCCAGCACACTGGACACGCCAAACGTTGGTATTGATAGAGGCCGAAGGGTGTGTTAACCACCAGCAACTGCCTGGATTCTTCATCGAGGGAAAGATGGTGATAAGTGTCTGCCAAGTCTATTTGAGAAAAAAAAAATGTGACCCCAAAAGTAAAGCTAATAATTCATCAGTACGCGGCAGTGGATAGGAGTCTGTGACCGACTGCGCGTTAATCGTGACTTTAAAGTCGCCTCAAGTGGTGTGTCCCATTCACTGGAAGTTACCGGGTGAAGAACCAGCATGGCTTGGTGGCGATCGATTTCAGCCTTCAGCTGATCGCATAAGGCGACCAGTGCCTGCCGAGCATGAAAAGTCGCGCTGTTGGCTTCATAGTAATGTGCGCCGAGAAGTCAGAAGCACAGCCCAACTCACCAGAAAATAAAGAAGAAAATTCTTGTCAGAGTGACTTGAGATCATGAAAAGGCACAGTGTCTGAAACTAAGTAAACTGAGTCAGAAATTGAAAATCCGAAGGCGGTGAAGGCATCAAGGCCAAATATGTTCACTGCGGCTGTATTGTCAACCACAAGCAAGGTAATCGATGCTCCCCCGGAGCTAACTGGCTGGATTCTAGCCATACATAGGTGTGATAGTTCAACAAGGGGACAGAGGCCCCTGTATCCACTTGTAAAGTCACACTTTTGTCAAAAACGTGTAGTTCCACAAATAGTTTTGCAGGAGACAGTTGCAGTTCCTGAACCAAATTAATTTCCATATCTACCTCCACTGAAACGGGTTGAGAACGGCATACTGAAGCCATGTGGCCCTTCTTTTGACACTTATTAGAAGTCACCCACCGTTTTGGGCAAGAAGCCCTGTCGTGACCAACAAAATGAAATTGGCAGGATGGAAGAGGTTGCTGAGTACTGGGACGCCCCCGCGCGCAAGTGATTAGAGCGGTCGTGCACCGCGGCAACATCTACGTCAGAATCGGAAGAGTGAACGCCGTCAGAAGAAATAGCCGCAATGTCCCGCCACGCCTCAATGTGATCCCCTGCAGCCTGAGAAATCTCAAAAGATTGAGCAATGTGAAGCACATCGGCTAGTGTAGGATTGTCTAATTGTAAGGCTCTTTGGCATAGTTCCCGGTCCGGCGCGAGGAGAAGAATAGCATCGCGGACCATATCGTCAGCATATGACTCCTGGTGGGAAGCTGTGACAAATAAACAATGATGGCTAAGACCCTGTAGTTCAGCAGCCCAAGCAAGGTAAGATTGTTTTGGCTTCTTGTGCGCCTTGTGGAACTCGACCCTGGCCACAATAACATGAGTGCGCGGCCGATAATAGGAAGATAAAAGGCAGCACATTTTGTCAAAAGACAACGTCACGGGTTCCTGCAGGGGAGCTAAATGGCATAACAACTGGTAGATGCGCAGGGAAATCCAAGACAAAAATAAAGCTTTACACAAATCTGGGCCAGATACACCAAAGGCAAAGAAATGCTGTCGTAATCTTTTCTCGTAAGAGTCCCAATCCTCAAGACTATCGTCAAATGCAGAATACGGTGGCGGAAAAGGAGCCGTATTTACGTGCCAGAGCCGACGACGACGCAGGGGGCGAAACCAGTGTTGTCACCACAGATGACAGGTTGTCCATATGGCTCACCTGTGCTGTCGTCGCGGCAACTAACTGCCGAAGAGACTCGGCTAAAGATTGTAAGTCATTATGAAGAACTTGACCCCAAGAGGGAATGGGAATGTCAACAACAGTGGCCTGTGGCTGTTCCATAGCTGATAAGCAGGGTGAACCAAGCACGTGTTCGAACCCTAATCTCGTCGCCAATGTTGTAACTTAAGTAGTACTGTCACCAGCACTAATAATAGTGTCGAAAAGTATAACAATAAAGAACTAATCGTCAGTATGACAGTATATAACACTCAATGCTATGTGCTCTCGAACAAGTCTCACACACAACTGAGCCTGGTTGTGGCTCGCTTGGCTTCGCTGTGCCGGCGGCCGCTAGGTGGCAGGCCGATAACACTGGTCTGCGCTAGTGTTGCTGTCTCGTAGCTGGTGGCGTAAATACATGTGGTGGCACATAATTAGTATGCTGTGCACCGCGATGTATAGGCAACAAATGAATGCTCAATCTGCACAGCGAGAAATCTGTAAAGGAAAACACGGGAAATTTGGAGAAGAAATAAAAAGGTTTTCGGTTTGCTGATGACATAGTAAATCGGATGGAGACAGCAAAGGAACTGTATGAGCAATTGACTGAAATGGTTAAGTGTCTTGAAAGAGGGTGTAAGATGTACATTAACAAAAACAAAACAAGGGTAATGGAATGTAGTGTCAGTAAATCAGGTGAAGCTGAAGGAATTAAATTAGGTAATGCGACAATAAATGTGATAGATGTGTTTTGTTATTTGGGTAGCAAGATAACATCTGATGACCAAAGTAAAGAAGATATAAAATGCAGAATGGCTATGGGAAGAAAAGCGTTTCTAAAGAAGTGAAATTTGTTGTCATCGAATATTAGTTTAAATGTTAAGAAGTCCTTTCTGAAAGCATTTGTCTGGAGTGTAGCATTGTATGGGAGTGAAACGTAGACGATAAGAAGTATATACGAAAAGATGATAGAAACTTTTGAAATGTGATGCTACAGATGACTGGTGATGATTAGCTCACATAACTAATGAGGAGGTGCTCAACAGAACTGGGGAGTTTCTGTCATATCCTAAGAGAAAGGATAGGTTGGTGGGACATATTTTGAGACATCACAAAATCGTCAACTTAGAACTAGAAGGAAGTGTGTGCGATAAAAATAGTAGTGGGAGACCGAGGGATGAATACAGTAAGCAGATTCAAAAGTGTGTATTTGGGTAGTAAAACAACTTATGATAACCGAAGTAGAGAATATATAAAATGCACAATGGCTATAGGACAAATGTGGACATCAAATATTAAAGTGTTAAGATGTCTTTTTTGAAGGAATTTGTCTGGGGTGTAGCCTTGTATGGGAGTGAAATGTGGATGATACGGAGTTAAGTCAGAAAAAGATATAAGCTTTTGTAATTTAGTGCTACAGGACAATGGTAAAGATCATATAGATAGACTGGGTAATTAACAAGAGAGGGGGGGGGGGGGGTACTGAACACATTTGGGGAGAAAGTAAATTTCTTGTATATCATGACTAAAAGAAGGGATTGATGTGTAAGACACATTCTGATACATCAAGGAATAATTAGTTTAGCAATGGATGGAAGTTTGGAGTGTAAATATCGCAGTATACATGTTCAAAGAGATGTATGTTGTTGTTCTTATTCAGAGATGAAAAGATTTGTGTATGATGGAGTAGTGTGGAGAGCTGCATCAGACCAGTTTTTGGTCTGAAGACCACAACACCAAATGTAACGAAATTAACAAACTTTTTGTATCTATTAAAGAAAATGAAAAGCAAAAAGTATATGAAAAGTACATTATTACATCAACTATTGTTTACAAAGAGGTACTGTATGACTCTTAAGAATTTAGTTCAATACTGACGTATGGAAATGTACAGAGGTGATCAAAAATGTATACATACTTTAAGAAAAGCAGATATAAGTATTACAGAGAATAAAAATGACATAGTCACAGTATAAGTGTTCAAACTGTAATCCACAAGCCTCCAAACATTTTTGAGCAAGTGGTGTACATTACTGGCGACATATCTAAGTAGAGCTACAGCAAATGCATGACTAGCTGCTTCTACCTCATGGTGCATTTCCGCCAGTGTGTGTGGTTTCTTGCGATACACACAATTTTTGAGGTTGCCCCATAGGTAAAGCCAATTAGTTTAAATCAAGTGAATGTGCAGGGTGCTCAAATCAGACCCCTGTGACTAATCCAATGACCTAATGTTATCCAGATCGGCACGTACATCTGTATGGTAATGGGATGGAGCACCATCTAGGATGAAAAAATGGGTAGTCACCAAACAAAACCTCAATGCATGGTCAAATTAATGTCTGAAGCACATCTCCAAGCAATTCCTTCCAGCAATTATATCCTTGAAATCTAAATGTCCAATCAATCCACCTGACAATAAACAGTGTCAAACGTGATGTCCCAGAGCATGCAGCCCATTACACGCAATTATGCCTGTTTACTGTTCCACTTATTTTAAACTGTGTCTCATCACACCACTTGGCAAGCAAAATTTGCAACCTGCAGAAGGCATGATTCACAAAACATAACTTTTCTGTCAGGCTTATTCTCATTCAGTATTGTGTAAACCTTCCATTTTGCTCTGTGGGAAATATGACCTCTGTTAGTTCTATTCCCACCAGTTTCCTGTGCACATTATGAGGTGATTTTTGTGGTATCTGTGTGAATGTATCAAACATTGCAAAAAAAAAAAAAAAAAACCACACTTTTGTTGCTGATGTGCATGGCCAGCTTGATCATCATGCATTATTGTTCCATCACTTTCAAACTTATTGCACTTGTGAGCAATGCTTAAGCATGTTGGTTATTGTGTTGCTTCCAAAGGAACTGAACTTAACTGATATTCTTGAATTTCCAATACCCTCTAAAAAGGGGTTTTGTACCATGGTCTCACTTTCCCTACTAGAAAACTAGTGCCATCTGTCACGGAACACATCAAAACACTAATGACAATTATTAATACCAACTCTTAAAACTTAACCTTGCATCCCATACAATCTCAAACTTAGGGCATTAACATATTGCACAATCTTACAAGGTGTGTACACTTTTTTGATCATTCCTGTATATACAAGGACGTATCATAAGTGCATAACCTTTGCTGAGCTACTGAAGCAAAGCATAGACAACCAAGACAAAAGATACAAAGAGATAAACAGCATGTGATATGATATTATTGAAACAAACAGTTGGAAACACCAAAATGAAAATAGAAGGAATGAACATTTAATGCTTCAGTCTGTATGAATACATGACAGAGTAACAATGCGATCTCAGAACTTAAATTGGCACCTGTAACACATTAAATAAAAAAATTACCAATCATTTACAGTGAATGCGAAAATTACAATTTATGTCGCACTACTACTTCAATATTGTAAATGAGTTTACATTGAGCAATCAAAAGAACTCTAACAAGACACTAATAGGCCACACAACCCTAACAATTAGGGGGGAGGGGGGGGGGAGAAGAAATGAATTAATATTGAGTAAAGAGGGACATGTTGTTGTTGTTGTGATCTTCAGTCTGGAAACTGGTTTGATGCAGCTCTCCACTCTATTCTATCCTGAGCAAGCCTTTTCATTTCCTCATAAGAATGGCAACCCAAATCCATTTGAATCTTCTTACTATGTGTGTTTCTTGGTCTCTCTCTGTGATTTTTACCCTACACGCTTCCCTCCAATGCTAAATTTATGATTCCTCAATGTCTAAGAATGTGTCCTACCAAGTGATCCCTTCTTTTAGTCAAGGTATGCCAAACATACCTTATCTCACCAATTCTGTTCAGTACCTCTTCATTGGTTGTGCAATCTACCCACCTAATGTTCAGCATTCTTCTGTGGCACAACACTTCAAAAGCCTCTATTCTCTTCCTGTCCACACTTTTTATCGTCCATGTTTCACTCCCGTACAAGGCAACACTCCACACACATGCCTTCAGAAAACACTTCCTTACACATAATATTCAATGTTAGCAAATCTCTCTTTTTCAAAAATGCTTTCCTCCCATTGCCATCCTGCATTTTATATCCTCTGTAATGCGACCACCATATATTATTTTACTACCCAAGCAACAAAACTCATCTACACCTTCATTTTTTCGTTACCTAATCTAATTCCTTCAGCATCACCTGATTTTCTAAGACTGCATTCCATTCTCTTCGTTTTGCTCTTGTTATTGTGCATTTTATATGCTCTCTTAAACACACTGTCCATTCCATTCAACTGCTCTTCAACGTCCTTTGCTGTCTCTGACAATTACAATGTCATCAGCAAAACGCAATGTTTTTATTTCTTCCCCCTGAACTTTAATCCCTATTCCAAATGTTTCCTTGCTTTCTTTCACCGCCTGCTCGATGTATAAATTGAATAACATCAGAGAAAGGCTAAAACCCTGTCTTATACCCTTCCCAACTAATGCTTCCCTTTCATGCCCTTCGAGTCTAATAACTGGAGTCTGGCTTTTGTACAAGTTGGAAATAACTCTCCTTTCCCTGTATTTTACTCCTGCTGACTTCAGAATTTGAGAGTGTATTCCAGTCAACATTGCCAAAAGCTTTCTCCAAATCTACAAAAGCTAAAAATGTAGGTTTGCCTTTTCTTAATCTATCTTCTAAGATAAGTCGAAAAGTGAGTATTGCCTCCCAGGTTCCTACTTTCCTCCTGAATCCAAACTGATCTTCCCCGAGGTCAGCTTTTCCATTCTAGTGTGGATAATTTGTGTTAAAATTTTGCAACCATGACTTATCAAACTGATGGTTCTGTCTGCGACTGATTTCTTTGGAATGGGGATTATTACATTTTTCTTAAAGTCTGAGGGTATTTCGCCTGTCACATACATATTACACACCAGGTGAAATAGTTTTGTCATGAATGGCTCTCCCAGAGACTTTACTAACTCTGAGGGAATGTCATCTACTCCTGGGGCCTTGTACCGACCTAGGTCTTTCAGGACTCTGTCAAATTCATCTCTCAGCATAGTATCTACTATATCATCTTGATCTACTTCCTCTTCCCTTCCTATAACATTGTCTTTAAGTTCATTTCCTTTGTAGGGCTCCTCTATGTACTCTTTCCACCCTTCAACCTTCCCTTCTTTGCTGAGAACTGGTTTCCATCTAAGTTCTTGATATTCGTAGATCTGTTTTTCTTGTCCCCAAATGTCTCTTTTAGTTTCCTGTAGGCAGTATGTACTTTTCCCCTTCTACAGATTTGCATTTGGCTTCTAGCCACTCCTGCTTAGCCATTTTGCACTTCCTGTCAATCTCTTTTCTTAGTCGTCTGTACTCCATTTTGCCTGTTTCATTTACTACATTTTTATATTTTCTCCTTTCATCAATTAAATTTAGTATTTCACAAGTCCCATCTTCTTATTTCCCTTCCTTTCTGCGTTTTTTTTCAGTTTCAGCCTACAGTTCATGACCAATAAGTCTATACCTGCCCCTGGGTATATCTTAACAGTTTAAAACCTGGTTCCGGAATCTATGTTTTACCATTATAAAATCTATCTGATGCCTTCCATGCCTTCCGGTGTCTCCTGGTCTCTTCCACGTATACATTCTTCTTTTGTGATTCTTAAACCAGGTGTTTGTTATGATTAAATCATGTTCCGTGCAATATTCTACCAGGCGACTTCCTCTTTCATTCCTTCTGCTCAGTCCATATTCACCAACTATTTTTCCTTCTCTTCCTTTTCCTACTACCGAATTACAGTCTCCCATCACAGTTAAGTTTTCCTCTCCCTTAATTGTCTGAATAATTTCATTTAATGCCTCATATATTTCTCCAATCTCCTCATCATCGGCAGAGTTAGTTGGCATATAAACCTGTGCTACTGTTGTCGGTGTTGGCTTCGTATCTATCTTGACAATGATAATGTGATCACTGTGTTGCTCATAGTAGTTACCTGCATTCCTATTTTCTTATTCATTATCAGTCCTACTCCTGTGATACCCCTAACTGATTTTGCGTTTATAATTCTGTACTCACCTGACCAGAATTCCTGTTCATCCTGCCACCGAACTTCACTAATCCCCACTATATCTAACTTCAAACTATCCATTTCTCTTTTTAAATTTTCTAACTTTCCTATCCGATTAAGGGATCTAACATTCCACACTCTGATCCATAGAATGCCAGTGTTGTCTTTCCTGATGATCACATCATCCTGAGTAGTCGCCCCACCCCCCCACCCGGAGATCAGAATGGGGGACTATTTTACCTCCAGAATTTTTTACCCGAGAGCATGGCATCATCATATTTTCATACAATAGAGCTGCATGTCCTGAGGAAAAGTAACGGCTGTAATTTCTACTTGCTTTCAGCCATTTGCAGTAACTGTATAGCAAAGCCACATTAGCTGATGCTACAAGGCCAGCTCAGTCAATCATCCAGGCTGTTGCCCCTGTAATTACTGAAAAGGCTGCTGTCCCTCTTCAGGAACCACATGTTTTTTTGACGTCTCCACAGATACTCCTTCGCTGTGGCTGCACCTATGGTACGGCTATCTGTATCGTTGAGGCATGCAAGCCACCCCATCACAGCAATGTCTGTGGTTCATGGGAGTGGAGGAGGGACCTGCAGACAAAAATATTTATTGATAAAGAAAACAGAAGTTATGTAGGTAAGAAAATTTGATACACCACTCAGCTTCATTTTTCTGTTGAATGTAGTACCTGGGAAACAGTATTTTGTTCCTAACTAGTGTGTTTCACCACAGACAAACTGAGAGAACTAAACTATAATTTAGCACTTGACAGCTGCAGACATCAGTTCAAATTTGAATACATTCAAGCATACATTAAAATATCATCTCGTGACATAAGTGTCACTGAAAACGAATGTTAATGAGGTTACCTGAGTTAGCTATATAACTCTTAGCTTCTGTCAATTACATTTATGACTACAAATGTCACTATTACATTTCTTTTGTCAGTGGTCTATCAGCCCAATGAGTTCCATCCATCCGTGTCCCACCACAAGTTATCATAGAACCTGAAGGAATTTGATGTATGTTAATCCTTTCTTTCAGTGTCCCACTATTAAAAGGAAGCTTACTAATTATGTGTAGAATTTGTATAATTACATCTTGCAAATGTAGGTTGCACGTCTTCAAGTTTATTAATGACCTTCTCTGTTCTCTTAATCACATCAAATTAGTTTGCAGATGAACAACCCGATTTGAAAAGTGGACTGGTAATACACTTTCCTAGACAATGTGGAATGTGAGTTATGAGCAGCACATTGTGAGCACCAGTAATGGAAGTAAAAACTCGAAGGGATCCTTTATCCACTGATGTTTATCTTATTTTCAGTATGTTTTGTAGTTTTTATGAAGTCATTTTCTTAAACCCAGGAAGTAGTTCTGAATTTCCTCATGTCTCATTTCTGGAAAATGGAATGACGGGGAATATGTTTGCAATGCAGTTAATTCTGACAATGGCATTAATTAAAACATCCAAACATTAATGTCTTTCATGCTATAAAAATTGATAATGTAAGGGCCACGTCCCAAATGGAATCACTGTCAGGAAATTTAGGAAAAGGATGGTATGGAGAAAAGAAAGTGAATTCAATCAATGGTTCTCTTAATTTGGAGTTCCGTGTTTTATTACTGCAGTACTAATTAGCTACAGTCACTAAGTGGATGTAACATGGAAAACAATGCGACACAGAAACATTATCAACAGATAAATGAATGAGGGGAGAGAAAAAAATAGCAGTACAGAAAAAGTACACAAGTCTAAAAGTTATTACAGAATGCGTTTAAGTGCTGCGAGTCACATGTTACGTTTTCCTTAATGATTATTTCACTATTCTTGAGTTATCAGAATGACATTTCATTAAATTAAATATTTCATTTCCTGACATAAGAGTACAAATTAAAAAAGTGATTAATTCCTCTAGAAAAATAAATGAATAGAAATAAAATACAAATAAATGCAAATGATATTTGAATCTAATGAGTGCTACAATTTACAGCTTTCTTTGTTAATGTAATCAATGGATATTACTCGGAGGAAAAAATAATAATGCTGAATAGTATTAGTATTTTATTTAAATTCCGTTTCTAAAAAGAAAAATTTAACATCAAAACTTGGGCAAAATATTACTTTCTACTAATATGTTGAGCACAATTACCATTTCATTGTCACTCAGAGATTCACCATGCGGAAAATAGATGCTTACATGTAGGCCACATGAAGTCATGGTAATCTGACTTGCTCAGAAATAAGACATATTGTAGCTGTTTTGAGTTTTGTTAATGTCAAAGACAGGCTATGGAATCTCAGCACAATATCAAATTTCATAACAATAGTTCCAGCACTTTTGGAAAGTCTGTTTGTATATGTGTTTACTGCTACCAACACCACATACAGTCTAAATGAGAACTATTGCAATATTACTAAAACTAGTTCATAATCTAGCAGCTGATGAAGACTTCTTACTTTTTCAACTAACTGGAGTATAGTATACTCATTTGTTTACATCTCCATAACTCGGTTGGAGACTGAAAGGAAACAAATTACAGTAGTCTATTTGCTGACATTAGTCACAATATAATCTATCTGGAAGCTAAAGTTTGGTCAATCTACCATGATTTAGAATTCCGTAAATACTGTTTAACTGGCATAGTAAACAGTCACTTTTGGAATCCTCTGATTTGAATTCACATAGTGTAGATATGAGTACTTGAGCCACAGCGAATTTGTTTATTGCACTCACAAACAATGAGGACCACTTGATCTCTCTCTAACAAATCCAGCTTGTGCTCTATTTCAGGCAGGTCTGAAATGATGTTTTCCACTTATGTAGTTGGATGTCTATAATCTGGAAAGAGAGGTTTAAACTCTGGCTAAGTATGACACATCAAACAAGTAAACATTGTTCCTGCAATTATATGCTCTTCACAATGTCTCATGTAGTACTTCAGCATTTAGAGGTTTAATTGCAGTTAGTGCAGCATTTCTCTTACTATGTATCTTCACAATGTCTCATGTAGTACTTCAGCATTTAGAGGTTTAATTGCAGTTAGTGCAGCATTTCTCTTACTATGTATAGAGATGAACAAATATAAAAAATAGAAAACAGATGACTTACCAAAAGGACCGGCTCGTAGAAAGATACAAATAAAATCACACGCAAACACACATACTAGCTTTCACAACCGTTGGTCGCTTCTTCAGGATAAGAGGAAAAAGGGGAGGAGAAAGGGAAGGATATGGGTTTTAAGGAAGTGGAAAAGGAGTCATTCCAATCCCAGGAGTGAAAACTTACCTTAGGGGGGGAAAAATGAAGGTAAACAAATACACACACACTCACACATATCCAAACGCAAACACACCAAGACAGACATTTGTAAAAAGCAAAGAAGTTGGACAGAGATACCACTTTCTGTCTAGGTGTTTTTGCATTTGGATGTGAGTGTGTGTGTATTTATTTACATTCCTTTTTTCCCCCTATGGTAAGTCCTTCCACTCCTGGGATTGGAATGACTCCTTTTCCATTTCCTTAAACCCATATCCTTCCCTTTCTCCTCCCCTTTTTTCCTCTTATCCTGAAGAAGCGACCAACGGTTGTGAAAGCTAGTATGTGTGTTTGCATATGATTTTATTTATATCTTTCGATGAGTCGGTCCTTTTGGTAAGTCATCTGTTTTCTATTTTTTATATTTGTTTATCCCACCAGGAAAGTTTCCCTCTATAATTTATGTATAGAGATGCTTACATGAGAGCCACGTGTTTCAATTTTCATAAACTATCAAAATATAACATGTTAGTAACTACTCTTACCAGTAACCTGAAGGAAAGAGTTGTGTTGGCACTAAAGAAGCTCATCTTCACCAGCAAATCATAACACTACAGTTCCCCCTAGTTGTAAACAATGAGTGCATACTGACCTACTTAAAAAATCATATCAGTTTTTTATTCATTTACTTACAATGCCGAGTTTCTGGGTGCTGTTGTTTACAGCAGTTTTGTAAAATACAGTAACATGAGATTTTAATTCAGTAACGCAATACTATAGACACTACAGGTGTACCAAAGAGAATCATAAGATTTGGCATGTCTATATTTCTCAAATTAATAACCAAATACAATGGACATATGTACTTGACATAATTTAAGCTGGAGATGCAATCTAATATATTGTAATAGTAATACGTATAAGCAGAGGCACCAAGATTGCTTCTGGTTGTATATAAAGTATACTAGTGGCAAAACACAATCAATAGCTTCATTACACGAGAGAAATGATCATGCTAATGATGATAGTTCTGCCAAAGCAGAATTGCTTAACACAGCTTTCCGAAATTCCTTCACCAAAGAAGATGAAGTAAATACTTCAGAATTTGTATCAAGAACAGCTGCCAGCATGCGTAATTTATTAGTAGATACCCCTTGGAGTATTAAAGCAATTTAAATCACTTAACAAAAATAAGTGTCCCGGTCCTGATTAAATACCAGTTAGGTTCCTTTCAGAGTACAATGATGCAATAACACCATACCTAGCTAGCTATCATACAGAACCACTCGCTCAGCAAACATTCTGTACCCAAAGGCTGCAAATTGTACACGTCACTCCAATATTCAAGAAAGGCAATAGGAGCAATCCACAAAATTACAGGTCTTTATTACTGGTGTCAGTTTGCAATACAATTTTAGAACATATGCCTTCCTCAAATATTATGAACTACCTCGAAGAGAACAATCTATTGACCGCACAGCTAGCTCTTTACTCACATGATGTGATGAATGCTATTGACAAAGGATGCAAATAGATTCTGTATTTTTAGATTTGCGGCAGGCTTTTGACACTGTACCTCACAAGTGTCTTCTAATCAAATTGTGTGCTTATGGAATATCGCCACAGTTGTGCGATTGGATTTGTGATTTCCTGACAGAAAGGACACAGTACATTCTAACTGATGGTAAGTCATTGAGTAGAACAGAAGTGACATCTGGCATTCCCCAAGAAAGTGTTATAGGGCTTCAGCTGTTCCTTATCTTTAGAAATGATTTAGGAATCAATCTGAGTAGGTCTCTTAGACTGTTTGCAGATGAGGCTGCAATTTATCAGTTAGTAAAGACACCAGAAGATTAAAAGCAGCTGCAAAATGATTTAGGTATGATATTTGCATGGTGCAAAAACTGGCAATTGACCCTTATTAATGATAAATGAGAAGTCATCAACAGGATCACTAAAAGAAATCCCTTAAGTTCAGTTACATGATAAATCAGTTAAATCTACATGCAATCAATTCAACTAAATACCTAGGAATAACATTTACAAGCAACTTAAATTGGAAAGAACACATAGAAAATATTGTTGGACAGGCAAATCAAAGGCCTCACTTCAGTGGCAGAACACTTAGAAGATGCAATAGACCTACAACAGACCTGTCAGCACTACACCTGTGTTTCCTGTTTTGTAGTATTGCTGTGCATTGTGGGAGCCACACCAGATGAGGCTCACGGACAATGTAGAGAAAGTTCAGAGAGGAGCAGCTTGTTTCATATTATCGCAATATAGGGGAGAGAGTGTCACGGAAATGATGCACAAGTTAGGGTGGAAATCATTAAAAGAAAGGCATTATTCGTTGCAGCAAGATTTATTTCTGAAATTTATTTCACCAAATTTCTCTTCCAAATGTGAACATATTTTGTTAGCACTTACCTACGTTGGGAGACAGAATCATAATAATAAAATAACAGAAATCAGTTTGAAAACAGAGGATGCACTTCAATGTGACTTGCAGAGTATCTATGTAGATGTAGATTTCAAATTCCTGTATTGTCTGGATTTTGGTAAATCTAAATTAAATATTAGCAGACTCGAAAATGACAACTAATATTTGCCAAAACCGATCAATGAAGGAAAACAGTGATCTTGGTTTCCTGTACTTAAACAGATTCCCATATACAATGAATTTTTGTTTTTTTGATTATTAGAAAACTCTGAAAGTTTGTTGTCTTTCATACCTTCTCGTAGGTGTTCAATACACTCCCCTTGAATGGCACAGCATATGCCAATGCAGTATTCAAATTGTTCCAACACTGCAGTCAGCATGTCTTGAGTTACAGTTTCCACAGCAGCTGTTATGCAATGTCTCAGTTCCTTCAGTCTTGTTAATGGAGGCACATAAACATTCTTTTTATAAAACCTCACAAGAAATAATCACATACAGTCAGTTCCTATGACTTTGGAGGTCAGTAATAATCATTAGATCAAGTGCAACCAATACATCTTTCAGTAATATTTCGATTTAAAAATTCATGAAGCATGTAAAACTTGAGAGTTTGTTCTTTCCAACAGTATATTGTTCACACACACACACACACACACACACACACACACACACACACCAAATAACATAATAGTATGATTTTTTAAAAAATTAGATGAATCTTTTTGAAATAACCTGTAAATGGTTGATTTTTCAACTGTAATGTATGATCTAGTACGAAAGAAACTAGTATCCCCAATTTTTTCTTCTTTTTTGTAGTTATAGGTTATGGTTCAGACATTTACATACAAACTCAGTTACATCTGATCTACAAGAAATAGATTTTTTTTGTGTCACAACTATTTGTGCTAAAACTTAATAACAATTGTGATGATTTACTTGTGTTTTGGGGTTAACTGTATCCCTGCCGAAGACAGATTATAGAAAGTGCAATAGCAGAGGCAGTGAGACTAAACTGATAAAATTCATTCACTAGTACATTATGTATTGTTTGCTACATCATAAATGAGTGGGTACATAAATAAACAACACCTAACACAGAAAGTTAAAAACAGCCATTGAAATATTATTTCTAGAGCCTAAAATTGTTAATAAGGGAAGGCACAAAATATACCCCCGAAATGCAGCAACTTTTTGAAAGGTAAAACTGCTTATTTCAGTCAGTTGTAATTTATCATGAGTTATTTCTGGTTTTGGCTTCTATTAGCTATCTTTGGAGATTTTTAGATTAGCTTCAGTGTAACGTGAATATGGCAGGAATGGTTACCTCAATGTACTGTATTTTAATGTTTATGAGTAGATAAACTGCAAAGCAGTTGATGTGATATACTGTATGTAGTCTGGAGGCAGATTAAGATGTCAATGAAACCAGTAATCTCATGTGACTCCCAATCAATTACAATGTTTTATTTACATTTATACATCACAGTACTGTGAATAATATAATTATATATAAAGAAACATAATAATCCACACGAGAAGATACAAAAAAGGTGGAAAATATGTGTTAATTAGGTTGAAGATCACTACTTTTTTAAAAAAAAAGTAACAAAGCCTCTCAAACTATTCAACATTCCTGGTAGGAAAAATATGTATAAAAAATAGAGATCGTGTAACTTACCCAAAGCACAGGCTCGTATACAGATACACAAATAAAAACAAACACAAAAATTCGCTTTCGCAACCATTTGTTGCTTAAATGTCTGCATCCTTCCCCCCCCCTCTTTCCTGATGAAGCAACAAACAGTTGCAAAAGTTTAAATTTTTGTATGTTTTTATTTGTGTATCTGTCTACGAGCCTGTGCTTAGAGTAAGTAAGTGTGTGTGTGTTTATACCAAAAGATTTCCAGTTACTGTGTTGTGTGAGTTGACTACTTGTTAAAAACTGTTTCACAAGAACATACAACTAAAAAATCAGGTCCCTAGAAAGGGACAGAAAATCTATAAGACAATATTTTTACTTCCGATATTGTATCTCAGAAATTATCTGTTCATCAAATGTTCGCCATAAGGCTTAAGGAACTAAATATATTAGCACATTAAGTTTATATGCCATTCTTACTGCACCCAACTGTAATATAGTTTCATGCTTTAGTTCTACATACTTTGACAGTCTGATTGAATCACTGTATGTGCATTTGTAAGTTATAGGGTCAAATGTGGTTTAGGTGAAGGCAGCTACTGCTTGATGTTGGTAGTGGTGTGAGTAATGATTGGAAGTTAAGGCAGTCAGAGTGGAGTCCAGAAAGTCAATAAGGATGTGTGTTTTGTCTTTTTTCCTGTTAATTTCAGAATTGTCTGCTGTTGGTAAGTGGTTAGAATTTTGTTGGGAATACAAAATGCTGCCAGATCACGAAGTAATAAAGTACAATGAGAAGGAATCACTACATGGGCGTAACAGTTCCTTTAATCATGAAAACTGAGCACATTTAACTCAGCAATAACTTTTATTAGTCATCACCTAAATAACTGTTTATAGTCAAAGCTGTGTAATTATAGAAACAAAAAATTGCCATTCTGATGTAGTGACTGGTTCTCCGTGTTCTTTCTTTAAGATCTCCAATGATTTCTTACCCGATGAAACTGCAATATATAATCTTAAAGAAATAAACATTAACTGCAGGTCATTCTTAGTTTCTCTTGTTCTATTTATATCCTTGTTTTGAAGGTCATATCTACTGGGGCCAATGTTTCTCTCATATTACCTCATAATGTAACTAGCCAAAAATATTATACTATTTTCTAAGAATGTTGTGACTTTCTAATGTGTTGCTAAGTAGTTACCAAATATCACTACTTTAAATTTCAGAAGTGAAACAACCACCAATAACATCCGCAAGGTAACTCATCAAAAACATTAAGGTATTTTCAAAGAATATGTCCTGATTTTGCAAGTTACTTGTAGAAAATATTTTTGTCCTCACCACCAAAGTGTTACAAAAAATGTAAAGACATTCTTATTGGGTGGAACGCCATTCCTGAATGGCTGCCTCCATGTATCAGCATCCACTGAGACACTGCAAAAATGGAGACACCAAGCAGAAGCCACTGTCACATAAATTATATTTTAACCAGTAATAGAGTACTCCCAATCAGAATTGGGACCATTTCTTCACTAGAAACACATCAGTAATTTCTAGATATCTTGACTTTTTTCATCTGATTGATATGTTTCTGGGTTTAACCACCAACTGCTTTATAAACCAAAACATAATTTACAAATCAGTGTTCAGTGATAGTATAATGTGATTCACTGCAAATGATCGACTTTGATGATACATTATATAATTAAGAGTACCCAGATACAAAAAAATAAATAAATAAATATTTTTTTTCATTTATACGGCCAGGTATTCCATATCAGCAACCTCAGTAGTCATTAGACATTATGAGAGAAGAGAATAAGGCACTCCGGTTAAGTTAGGTTAGGAGACGACCGACAGTTGACGAGGGCCATACAGTGTAATAGGAAGGCATCTATCCAGACCATCACATAGGAATTCCAAACTGCATCAGAATCCATTCCAAGTTCTATGACAGGCGGGAGAATCACCATTAAGCTACACATCACACAGATCAATGCCAAACAACACCTCACCAAGTGTAATGAGAGTAAACATTGGACGACTGAACAGTGGAAAAATGTGTGGAGTGATGAGTCACGATACACAATGTGGCATCTGATGGCAGGGTGTGGGTTTCGCGAACTTCATCTGCCAGCTTGTGTAGTGCTAACAATAAAATTTGGAGGCAATGGTATTATGGTGTGCTCATGTTTTTCAGAGGGGGCTCGCATACCTTGATTTGCGTGGCACTCTCACAGCACAGGCACCTTCATGCTTCCCACTGTTGAAGAGCAATTCAGGGGCGGCAATCACATTTTTCAACATGATCAAGCAAGTGTTCATAATGCACGGCCTATGATGGAGGGTTACACGACAATAACTTCCCTGTAATGTACTGGCCAGCACAGATTCCTGACTTGAATCCTATAGAACACCTTTAGGATGTTTTGGAACGCTGACTTGAGAGTGGGCCCGCTGCCTCCTTCCAGATCAGCCAACTTTTAGCTTATTTAAGAAACGAACATATGGATTAGTGTTGTAGAAGTGACACAAAATTTGATGGCACGTTACTAATAAGGACAGGTACAGCCTCACTATTTATTGTTATGAGTAATATCAGCTATGGCTATGAGCAACACAGTACATGTAGTAACACTATTGACGATCAAAGCTTAATTTTACAATCCGTGCCGCAGCATAGTGTAGAGTGTTCAGGCATTGGTTACGGCCATGGCATGTGACCAGCTAATTAGGTGATAGTGCATGGCAGCCATTCACTGTTTTTTATTTGCGCAATATTAAAATGTTTTCACATTAATGCTAATGATTTGTTATTAATTGTTACGGTGATGATTACAGTCAATTTACTGAGCGGACAAGGGTACATCAAGAACTTGTCAACCATAAAGCAGGAACAACATTTAATTATTTACTTCATTGTCAGTGCAAAAAAATAATAATTTATTATGACTAAATAAGGTCAATTTACAACTATAATTCATACTTTGTCTGCATACAAACCAGCCAACTTTTATGTCAGCAGACTTATTTAAGAGAAAAAAAATCCTTCGCCTGGTAAGTAAACCTCATCTACCATATATATTTTTAATCCAATTAACAGTCTTGCCTGAGCATTTCATACTGGTTAAAGTGCAGTTTATGCGGCAGCAGCTAGCCGTCGCGCTCGCTAGGTTGGAACCGGCAGAACAGCCAATCACAAGTCGTGATGCCGCAGCCAATGAGATTACGTGTTACATGACTAGTAAATTTGGCGTCAATTTTGAAGTTTATTCGAAGGTATCGGTGCAGCGTTTGTGTGATTGTAATAGATTTTCCATGTATAAGAGATTTTTTGGTAATTGTTGTATTACGGGACATAAGTGACCTATTATTAATATACCACAGCAGTCAAACATGTTTTATTTGTTTTATGACCAGTACGAAACATTGATCATTATAAGTGAAAGTTAAGTTATGTATAGGTTAAACAAGAAGTCTTTTTAAGTATGTGAGGGCGCGTAGCGCCCGAATCTCCGGTTCAAAAAACACTCAATCAATTTACAGTTGTACGCTCGATATATACATCATGTCAGTCCGAGCTACCGCGATTGCTAGCATTCTTGGAAATTACTGCAATTACTTTTATTGACCAGACAAGGATACATACGAGAACCTGTCAACCATAGAGCAGGTATAGCATGTTTTATTTATTTTATGATAATTCGAAACAGTGATCAAGTGACATCCATACTGATAGCAACTGTAACTTTTAGATTGTCAAAAACTTTTGCATACACTGTTTCGATTTGTTTACATAGTACAATCACGACTCCTGATTGGCTGCTCTGCCGCATAAACTGCACTTTTACCTTTCATATTACCTATCCCTGCAACATACTACAAACTCAAGGTCTTTCATTTAACCAGTGAATAAAAGATTTCAGTAAGTTAATAACAAATTAAAATACACTTACAGATGAGGGAATTGATTGTGTGGTGTTTTTTTTTACTGTGAACAAGTTGTACAGAGCTTTAAGAACAATATTAAGAAATAAAAATTATGGACTATTTCCACAAGTATCTAAAGTGCAGTGAAACCCACATTCCACTTTAAAGAATAAAAGTTGACTGGTGCTGCACACTGTTCCAACATTTGGCTTCAAGGTACTAAGAAAAATCTCTAAACGTCAATGTACAATCTTATTGAAAAGACTGTTAGTGAAATTCTAAGACTGCATTTACTGGCCAGTAAATAGAGGTAACATGGCTTTAATAATAGACATGGTGAATATCTTAATTATGTTACGAGTTCTATCACAGGCAGGGGTGGAATGAGTTTTTAACATCTCCATTATTTGGTGCCCCTATAGGGTAATTAATAATGCCCCCCTCCATCCCTTTATGGTAAAATTGGCAACATCAACAACACAGTAGAAAATCATGACAAGACACTTATATTAAAAATCCGAACCACAAAGAATGACTTGATTTGTTTTTTGTACATAGCATTACATAAATAAATCATGCTCTTCTTGGTCTTTGGTTGATAGGTTCTTGTATGTACCCTTTTCTGCTCAGTAAAAGTAATTGCCCTCATAAAACAATGGTTTCATGACAAAACATTTGCATTGTCTCACAATTGACTAATGCCAATGTCACATGATTGCCAGTATTCAGCATCTTTTGCCGATATTATCATACAAAGTCACTGGGACGGAAAATACAATTTAAACCTCTTTACTGCAGTTCAAGATACATCTTACATTCCAATTTACCATAATCTTTATGCTCTGCTGGACAGTACAGAATGCTCTATCCTCACACTTGCCCTGTAGCCTTCTGCCTCTCCATTCCATTCACTGTCAATCATAGTCTGGCTGTAGCTACTGGTCATGGGTGCGTGTGAATCCTGAATGATTGTGTGCATGTAATTAAGTCTGTAGCCTAATATTTAAGTTCTGTGGAAGTGGTTCTTTTGTATATGCTGGTATGTGGCTCAGAAATCGTCTTTATGGTGAGTTGCTACTATACTCACATTATTGGAATTAGTAATAGATAGTTATAGGACAATGACTACAATACTTTTTCTTCTTGTTTTTCCATTCCACTCATTTGCTGTAATTTATCTTCCTTATATAGGCCTATGGTAGTGACCTCACATTACTGTATATTGAGCAAATAAATATCTGACAAACAGATTCTACAGAAAGTGGGAAAAAGTGAGGAAATGACCAGGGAGAGCTGTGGGGTAATATGCCATTTCGTTATAAAACTAATGACACTTGTTCTTATGTAACTTGAAGTACAGACTTCTAAAGGCAATATTTTACTACGTGATTCTATCCGTCTGCTTTGACCCACGACGTCATCAACATGCTGGAATACCCATATACGGGATATCTTAATACTTGTGTATTGTAGATAATAAATTATCTATAGTTATCATTGCAAATTACAGAATGTACCATTGATCACAGTTCTCATCCCAAAAATTTGGCACTCACATGCAGGAAAAAGAAAAACAGCCTCTTTGTTAATCTATACCTCACCATCAGAGGGAAGCTACAGATCACTTTTTAAACACAAAATATTAAACTATAATCTGTTCTGTTTGGAAACAAACTGTCATCTTTAAGTCAACCACTACATAATTACTTACGCCTTCTACAAAACATGCACGCACCTCAAAATTACCACGTTCCAATGGCATCTCGGGTCAAAGCTGATGGGTGGAATCGCGTCCTATAAATGACCCCTTTTAAGCAATATATATGATCGGAGAAATTTGTACACTTTTTTTTGTAATACTAATTATGGAGATTAACTTGAATGGTCCTTAATGTTACCATGACTGGGACCTTGACACTACTACTGCAGTTAAGTTTTACTTCAGAAACAAAAAGTACCATGAGACCAGTTACTTTTCTTGACATTCGAATTCCATCTAGTGTCACTCACATTGGCTGCTGCGAGATGTATAACAATATTTAGTTCAGTAACCAGAGACTTCATATAACATCTGCATCTAGAACAATATGTTTGTATTTGTCTCTAGCAACACTTTTTTTTTAAATATATCTATCCCCCAGGAGAAATCAATAGTTAACTAAAAAACCTTTCCGAGCAACAATAATTCTTTACATATTTCCAATGTAACTGAAAAACTATTGTTTGAAACACTTTTACAAATATCTTATAATTAAATATATTCAACTTGATTATACAATATATAGACCTACTATAGTATACCCCAGCCAAAACATTGCTCTCTATAGCTAACCTGAAGGTTGTAATAACGTACTCGACACAGAAATAACAGCATGCCATTATTTATGGCTTTCTTTCAGCTACTGTAATGGACAAAAAGACACAAAAGTTACAAAAATGGTTTAACAATTTTTCTACAAAATCGTTGTCTTTTTATGCATAACAAATGTTGCATATCCCAATCTTCAAAATATGTTTTGCACCTGAAACTCATTTGGTACTAACAATAAATTAGCCTAAATGAAAATATCTGAAGCTCAATATCAAAATAGGCCTATATGTGCCTGAAGATTTATGAAAAACTGCCTGACAACTGCTTCTATTAAGCTAACAAAACTATTTGAAAGTCAAACTACTTGCATCCACAGAAAAATAAGACACATCTGAGCGAATGATTAACTTATAAATTTATTTCACACATCATATACAAGAAACAAAATAATTAGAATATGACTGACTAGACTCTGTAACTGGTTCATACTGCAACTGAAGGGTATGAATTATGAGAAAACGTTCTGGTGTTAATTTCACAGAAGTGCATAAACAACAACTAAACAGATTTTTCCTGCCTGGTGTACGTTACCATTATATGGTAGGCCTACAGGTAGTGAACTGTTATTTTTGTGAAATACTGTTCACAGTGCACTCTTCACATGTAGTTGTTACTTACTTAAGAGGCTGAACAGTTTCTGCTGCATCTTGGGCAGTTTCAACTAATCCAACTTCACGACTGATTTGCCTTGTCACAATATCATTTCCATCAAGTTTCTGGCGCAATCTGCGCACTTCGAGGTAAAGCTCAGCATTTTCATGTATTAAGAAACTGTTGCGTTTCATAACCTGTAATAAATATAAAATGAATAATACCGATATACTGAAATACTTTTCATTCCTGTAGAGACTGGATGCAACTGGTACAACAGACTGCAGTAATAATCCTTTTAGGTACCTTTTTTTTTTTATTTCTATCTTGTTTGGAAGCTAAATCCATTTATCCTGGCTTGATTTGTCTTTGCAAAAAATCAGACTTTGATTAGTACACAACCTGAACCTAACCTACTCCTGCATAAAGGGTGGAAAGAGAGAGAGAGACAAAAGTATGAACATATAAAACCTTAAATTATGCAATATTTCCAGATTTAGGAGGACTGCTAATAGGCTTTTTTGTTGTTTTAACCTTGTGTTTCTTACTTTCACAATGCTGAATAAACTGAGCTTCAGAGTTTGATGTAGAATTACATGGTTGGCAGTAATAATATCCAGATGGTGTTCTATAAATAGAATAGTCCTTTACCACAGCAGTCTGTGTGCCATCTTCATTCTGCATCACACTTGCTAGAATCGAATCCGACTGAGTAGCCTGTGGAGCTGTACTTGTCACAGCTGATCTCTGTTTATTTGCAGCCTCTGCTTTTCTGTGTTTTGACCCTCGCAAGTGCATATCCAACTGGTCTTGGGAAGTAGTAAATACTTGACAAAGTTCACAGAAAAACTTCTTGATATCAAAGGTTGAAGGCTCTGGTTCAGGTGGTTTAAGTCCCAGTGGATCACTGCTGTTAGTACATGGATTAAACTCTACACCAATCCCAAATCTTCCTGAAGGATCATCAGCAGGAACTGCACCCTGTTCTACCTTTGCTTTTGCTGCAGCACGACCTGCAAGTACTTTTCGATGGTTGCGTCCCATATAATGCTGCGCTGCATGTGCAGGTGAAGTAAATGGAATATTACATACTTCACAGAATGAAACATGTAGTGTGTTTTTCTTTGGTGATCCATCTTTGAACTGTTTTGGCAATGGCTCTCCAGTTTCCTTTGACCAGTTCATTAAGAAACTGTGGACTTTCTTTTCATGTTGCTTCCCCTTGTAATGCATTCTTGCTTGAACAGTTGAATTTACAGACACTGAACACAACTCACACGTCAGCGGACCAAATTTCTGGGTTAATTCTTTGGGTAACCCAGCAAAACTGAATGATTCGTTTTCAAATGGCCTTTTTCTCTCTATTTTACTAGGGCTACTATCTTCAACTGAAGTACATGGCTTCTCTTCCACTTCATCTTTTACATCGCACCGAGTGTCTCCTGTCTCTTCTTTCAGGATGGGTGTTTTCACAGGAGACAGCTGTTGTTCTGTGGCCGGTTTGGTGACAGTTGCTGTGTTATCATCCTTTCCTTCCCGATTTCGTCGTTGTAACGAAGTAATCTGTGACTCTGGTCTGTACTGGGCTGTTGGCGATGAATGTTGCCTTTGTGCCTGATTACGAAATTTAGGGGGAGGAGGTGGAAGTAAGAAAGGTAGATGATGTGGCCTCTGGAAGTGACGCTGATCTGGTGACTTCGAAAAGCGATTCTGCACTGGCCGAACAACTGGGCTGCTTCCTCGGGGTTCATATCTTTTTGGCGATAGAGACAGAGGCGGCGGAGGTGGAGGCATGAAAGAAGGCCGAGGAAGAGGCGGTGGTGGCGGCGGTGGAGGGAAGCACAACTGTTCCATTTTCGACGTATTTGAGGGAAACGCTTGCATTTCGTATTTCTTGCTATTCATTTATGTCTGATAGAAACATCAAAACCTCTATAATTATCATGTTTGTAATAAACTGTTACAAAACATCAAGAGTTCAAGTTTCACAATCGTCCTCCCGACGTAACATAAATTCCACTGCGCATGTATGCTTTCCCGCCGTTTTCTGGTTAAACTTATGTCGTGAAGCGTAACAGATCAGCAACAATTATACACAACACAGCAAAGTCCAAACAACGTATCTCACAAACACAACTCCAGTCAAGGACCTACGACAACACTGATTTCGCTTGTTACTTGCTCACCATTCCGCAGCCGCCATATTGCCCACACAATTCTACAATGAAACATACTTCTTTGGTTTACAAACAAATCTTTGGTTTACAAACACATTCTCCCGAGTACAGTGCGTAAATTGGAAATGATATTCGGTTGTAATTGACCTATTAAAATGCCGAAGTTAAAAAATATATCGGACTCACGAATGTAAGTGAAGATACGCGACAGTTAGTTGAGTGCGTCAGTAAAATGAAATACACTCTGTCGTCATTATGGGGAAGAGACTACAGTGACTAGTGACTACTATTCGGTTGGTTGGTTTTAGAGTTCAGAGCAGCTACGGAGGCGGGCGAGGCGAGCGTTCTGCGCAGGGAGAGAGGGGAGATACTTTGCGACGATGCCAGTTTCCTTCCGACAGTTCGCGCACTCTGACAGCTGACAGCGCACGCAAGCATAACATTGTGCCACAGTGAGCGCGCACGCTGTCAATGTTCACGATTTAGTTCCTTTCCTTAAACACTTTAAAAATTTAATGGTTTAGTATTTTGAACAAGAATAACGTTCTTCCAATTAAACGATTTCTTTGTATAACTTTGTTAGGCATCCACAGCGATCGAAAGTACCGATAATTGAAATATTTCAGTCATCGGTATGTATGACCTTAAGGGTATCAATGACAAATCGTAATGATTTAATAGGTTGCACAGTGAAAGAAAATCAGTATTTGGTAAAGCATTTAACGATCTTTGCATGTAGACCTACTACAAAGAAATAACAATATTCTCTTGCTAGGATCGCGCTGTATTTTAATTTTCATGTAACTAGTTTCAACAGACAAGTTAACATCTTCAGATCTTGTGGAATACCTAATTTATAAATCTAGATCTTTTATAAATTTAGATCTCGCTCCCATAATGAGAGCAAATCTGAATATTAATATAGCAGCATATTTTATAAAGTAGGTATTCCACAAGATCTGAAGATGGTAGCTTGTCTGTTGAAACTAGTTATGTGGAAATTAAAACACAGCGCGATCCTAACACACACACACACACACACACACACACAACAACCACAGTCCAGTTTCCATATTTCAAAGAACAGGACAGCAGAACCGCTGCGACTATTAAAATTCTTTATTAAAGAACATGACCGGTACCGCAATTTACAATTGCATCCTGAGATGCTTTATCTGTTTACAAATGAATAAAGAACTGTCAGAATTTCAATATTTTTAATATATAGGCGGGAAGGTCTTGTTTACTTACGTTAAATCATTATATAACAGAATATTTTAATGGTTTGACGTAAACAGACACAGACCTTTCCGCCTTCCTATTAAAAATACTGAGCGTTTTAACTGTAATAGTTCTTTATTCATTTATAAACTGATAAAACACCTGAGAAAGCAATTGTAAATTGCAAAACCGATCGTATTATTTATCAAGGGATTTTAACAGTCACAGTTGTTCTGTTCTTTGAATATAAGAAAATATTATTAATAATCCAAATAATGATCACGCCCTACAACATGTGCAACTTATACGAACAAATTCTTTTATGAATAATTATTAATAATTTTAAAGTAGCTGCAGTCAGTCATAGGAACAAAGTCATAAGTACTAGTAAGTGATAGGCTACTTACATACTTCACGGTAAAAAATTAATGCCATCATCTTCTTCGCTGTCGGACGTCAAGGAATCACACTCTACAAGATTTATTACGAATGGTTCCATAATAGTGTCCCTGCCAATTTCTCTCTCGTGATCTTCTTCCTGCAATTTCTCTGCATATCTTACGCAAGCTGCCTATGTTGATTCTGAGATGCTCTCTATTGGCTCGTGTGTAAGTCTCTCAACATCTGCAACTTTAAATGTTTTGTTTTTTCTGCAATATATGCTTTGACCTGAGCCCATACCAGTTCAATTGGGTTATAGTGACAATGATATGGCGGTAACCTATCAACACGATGTCCATGCTGTTTTGCAATTTCATCTATCTCATAAACTTTGTATGCTGGCTTGTTTGCATTGACAAAAACCAGCAATTCTGCTCTGGTATGTGATGTTAAACATGCAATAATGTCCCCCTTTCTGGAATTCGTGGAGGGAACTTTGTTGACTTGCATGGAATGGATGCTCGCACTGTCCATGACAATAACAGAACAGGGAGGTGTGTATGGCAACAGTTGTTCTTTAAACCACTTTTTGAAGATACTGTATGTCATCTCCAAATGGTAATCTTCAGAATTCTTAGCCTTTGAAGCCTTAAAAATCAGCTTACTCTGGGGAATGAAGTCAGTTTCTGCTGATCCGATATGAAGCACTATAATACTGCCGCCCTTACCCACTGGAACTTTCAGTCCACCGTATACATTACTCATTTTCCAGCACATAGCCCTTGCATGGTTCTGGTTGACGAAAGTCTCATCTAAATAATAAATTCGAGAGGTGTCGGTTTCTCTAATCTGCTGCATTGTTCTTAAAAACACAGTCCTTGCAGCTACAATGTCACTATGTTTCAACAGTAATTTCCTCCCGTCATTTGTTTTCTGATACCTGAACCCACCCCATGTCCTTCAATATCCTCAACATGGTCCATTTACTTCCGTTAAAATTTTCTGCTTCTTTCATATGTGAAACCAATTTTTCAGCAGTCGGATATTCGCCTCTAGCGTACATGCTGAATACTATGCGGCGCAAAACGTTTTTCACGAAATCGTCTAGCTCATCCACTTCTTTTTTGCGATTGTGACATTTGCCTGGAGATTTAAAAACAGCTGGGCCACATGCCAGCAGCGACGCGTTAGCTTCGCTGGATATCCTCTGAACAGTCCTTAAGCCAATGCCGCAAGCCTCGGCCATCTGCTCCTGGCACCTGGCAACGGCGCGACCCGCACTTTGTGCCGGCGCGGCCTTAGCAGAAGACAGACTTTGAAGTACTGATACACACGGTACACTATTCCTCTTGCCTGTTTGTGCAGAACTTGGCGTGATTGCTTAACATCACTCATAATGTACACTATTATGGCAAAATAATCACTTAGCACAGAACACAGACACTAATAAAGACCGAAATTCACGAACACAGCACGAACCGCACAGTACGAAGGCAGGAATGCCACTGGCGCGTGGTTGGCTGAAGGTCACGTGGTGAACTTCCGCTTGCTACTACGCATCTGACCTTGACGCGCCTTTGTAGCTGCTCTCCACTCTAGCGCAATTAAAAACACCATCGTCACTTGCAGATAGTGGAGTGCCATCCTAGTTCGTAAGTAGTTCATAAGTAGTTTGTAAGTTTAGGGACTGATGACCTCGTATTAAGTCCCATAGACTATACAAACATTTGAACATGTCGTTCGGGACAGTAGGCTGCGGAAGTGTCTTCCACGACTGCTTTGACCTGGCTGTCGTTCAGTGTATACAAAGACCTTATAAAAATAACTAGACTCCCTAATGGCGCTGCTGTTGCGGGATAATATGAACCTTCGCCTGGCCGCCATGGTAGTGACAAGCGTCAGATAAATACGAGTATTGTTAGCAGATAAGTCGTGTATTAAATAGTTACTGCAGGATATATACAAAATTGATATTGTTTGTATTGTTTGACTATTGCAGTGTGCATGAAGCACGATGGTGAAGAGCTGCTCAGCATTTAAATGCATAAATCAGTTTAAGGAAGGAATAAAAAGATGAAATACTGTCTTCCCATTTATATTTTTAAGAATACTAGTAGCCCTATTACTTGTGTTCAGAGATAGTTACTCTCGCTTAACAGACTGTTAGTGAAGACAATATAGGGCTGAATGAAATAAATAAGAGGCTTTTACAATACTGGTGCCATGGTGGAGTAGCCGAGCGGTCTAAAGCATCTCGCTACGGAGCGTGCGGTTGCTCGCCGTGGAGGTTCGAGTCCTCCCTGGGGCATGGGTGTGTGTGTTGTCCTTAGGTTAGTTTACCTAGGTTTAAGTAGTTTGTAAGCTACGGACTGATGACCACGCAGTTTGGTCCGATAGATTTACAAACATTTGATTTGACAATATTGGTAGCTCTTAAAAAGGAGCTACTTTAGGCAGTATTGGTGGACAGGAAGTTCAAAAAGTTTCATTTTATGATTGTGTAAAATAACTATTGGGTTCACGAAATTACTTGCCTCTCTGCAGTTCGAATTTTTGTTTATGAAATTAATATTAGCAACCTGTAATGCAGAATTTAAAGGTAATCTGCTTTACATATACATATAAGAACTGAAAGGGGTTTGAAAAACTGTGTATAGTTCCATATATGAATGAAACATAGCCATATTCAATGCACTTTGTGAAGTTGAACCCTAACAATAGTTCTTTTGAGCAGTTCACACTGCTGTTAGGTATTTGACTTACACCATTAAAATGCTAATGTTTTTGCTAGATACCCTAATGCTAATGTCAGATGCATTAGTTAAGAACAAATTAAGGCATACTTTGTGTTCTCAAAAAAATTTGGTAGTGGTTGGTTGCTGTATTCACAAGGTAAGAAGCTATTTATCAGTTATGTATCTGGTGGCATATTACACTTTCATAATCTATTTTTAACATTAGCTGTTTCAGGCAGTGGTAGTGGTTGGTTGCTGTATTCACAAGGTAAGAAGCTATTTATCAGTTATGTATCTGGTGGCATATTTCACTTTCATAATCTATTTTTAACATTAGCTGTTTCAGGCAGCCTTGTTTGATTTTTTGATGCTATGAAATATCTAAATATTGAATACAGCACTTAAACAAAGACGTAAAGTGTGAAACTCTTTCGAAATAAAAAGTTTTACAATCGTAGAATATACTAAGAAAGTGCCAAAAAATCGTGTCTGACGATAAATTCCGTTCATATGCTGCACTTAGAACGCTATAAAACTATGTGTTATAATTCGGTTTCGTTAGGAAGAGGAAACACTGTTGGCCAATTTATACACCGTATGTCTAATAAATTTACACACAACCGATAGGTTGCGTGTATTTAAGGAGTGTGAAACTGTTTTGTAGTTATATATTTCAGTTAGACATAGTTTACATGATTTACCTCAAATGAATACTCTCTCTAATCAAAAGAGTCTTACGCACATTTAAAGTTTGCGCGAAAGTTTGCCACCACAATGGCTGCCGAGGCGCTCTTCAATTTGTCTGCTGTTCGCAGTCGGCCGCTTACGCGATTGTGGGGGCTAGAGTGTATATTTGATGATCTTTGACGGTGATTTTGGCGACGTTTATTTTTAATGGTAGTAGATGGATTGACGAGATGCAGTGTTTGTTGTTCTAAACATAATACGTAGAGTCCAAGGAAAAGTTGTGTTTGTGGTCAGCAGCAAATTAAAGATCTATTAAAAATATATCATTCATACCATGTTTTGTGAAAACGTATTCCTAAGGAAATAGCTGTCGGAGGAAAAACGTCGTTCATGCAATGTTCCGTAAAAAAAGAAATATCGAGAAGGAATCAGTTAGGAAAATAATTCACCGACCATTCTTTTTCTTGAAACTTTATTTATATTATTGTTAAAAAAAGAACCTGAAACTCTGCTTTTATTAGCAGTTAATTGTGTACTTCTTTCAAGATGGATCAAGGAACGAAATTCCAGCATCTCGCCTCCATTTTGCTGTTTAAAAATGTCACTGTTCATAAATCAGCTTTTTCTTCCTACAGTTTATTACATTGCACTTCCCGACAGGAAATCATAATTGTCAGTCCTCTAACCAAACGTAGGAGTACTTGCAATGGAATAGATTTCACACAAACCACTGAAACTTTTGAGCTCTTTTTATACGAGACATGCAACACACACAAGGAAGTAGTTGTCAGCTGCAGCGCCCCTTGCGATAGACCGTCGTACCACAAAGAAGGGTTCAAACGTTACACATTTGTTGAGTCGTCTGCTTCACAAACGGGTCTACTTCTTTTGTTGTCAACAAGGAGGTTGTCAACTTAAGCCCCGTTTACACCAAGGAGGTTATGGATTACACCGACGTGCACTTAAGCCCTTTCTACATGGGAAGTGATAGCTTACGAGATTACCCGTGATGCAACGGCCACGCTGTCCATATACTGTGTAGACACATCCACTTACACAAGATGCACGCATACTATCGCTAGTAGACGGAATAGGATGGATCCTATTCTCACACGTATGGAAGTGCTTCGAGCATGCACAGATGGCTGAATGGAGAACCCAGCTGACAAATGAAGCAGTAGGGAATTTGTTTGAGAATGTGCACTTGTCTCCTGCTCAGAGGAACAGAGTTTTTCAACTCAGTCATAAGTATTTTAGGAGGTGATACTGTAGAGTATTGCATTAAAAATTTAATATAACCTGTGTACAATTTTTATTGAATACAGAGATATGATATCCAAAAAAAAGTAGAGCAAATGTAAATCAAGAAATTTTAACTGATTTATCCGTCGGTTCTTGGTAGTACAACATCACACTTACTTAAAAGTAGAATTTTGTATGTTCTACACGTTCATTTCCACATAGTTACCCAGTTTTCTGCTTACTAGGACATATTAAGACTTTACGCTACACTGTAAACCGGTTATTTAAATAAAAGTTAGTATGGTGATCTACAAAGAACAGACAAAACAATAAGTCAAAATATCCAAATCAGTTTGTTGTACATACCAAGAGCTGCATCTCTGTACCCACTAAAAATTGGACACAGGTTATATGAAATTTTAATTGCAAATCGTCTTTGTTGTCATCTTCTAAAATATTTGCTATTTTTCCTGAAACATGCTCCTTTTAACAGATAAAAATATTTGTTTCTGGTGAGCATTATTTGAAGCTAAATAAAAAAAAAAAAGAAGTTCAAATGTTTGTAGAGTCCATGGGACTTAACTACGGGATCATCAGTCCCTAAACTTACAAACTACTTATGAACTAGCTAATCCTAAGGACGGCACAAATATCCATGCCCCAGGGGGGATTCGAACCCCGACCGTAGTGGCCGTGCATGCCGTGACTGGAGCGCCTCAGTCCCCTCGGCCACCGCGGCCGGCAAGCGTAATCAAAGTCTATGTATAGACACCAGAGCTAGTTCATCATATACATAGGCGCCTCGAACCGCAAGGGGATGGAAGTAGGTAATCACATTCTATAATGAGGACGTTAACACATGTGAGCGACGTAGTTACACATGAACTGCACGAAAACAATTAAATACAGTTTCACAGTTGCAGTCTAAAACACAAATAACTGTTTTAATCATCACAATATATCATACAGTTTCTGAAAGTGATGTTAACGCGGCGATTCATTTGCTGTAAGTTGACAACAAATGAAGTAGACGACTCAACAAATGCGTACCGTTTGATCGCATCTTTGTGGTTCGACGCTGCAGTTGACAACGACTTCCATGTGTATGTTGCACGTCTCGCATAGAAAGGACTTTCTATCCCAAGCGAAAAAATCTTGCCCAGAGATACTACCTGTAGGCATTAGGCAAAGATCTAAAACGTTGATGCAGTATGGATGTAGATATGTTAGCAGACGAGATTGTTCGGAGTTTTTGTATACAGTTGCAAAAGAATCCATAGAAATTCGTATGGCCGATAATATTAATAGGGACAAGGGCTTCCCTCTAAGTAAAACTTGGAACCCAATCTTATCTTCATTTCGACCTGCTGTTTCTTTTAACTAGTCTTGTTCGACTCAACGTTTTGCCGATTTTTTTTTTTATCGGCGCGCTACTAGTTCCATAGCGCCTAGAGGGCCTCTACTTTGGTTTCACGCACGCACGGTGGATCGTCAGCAGTGTATAAAGCCCTTTCTACACGGGAAGTGAGAAATAACGAGATTACCCATGATGCACCGGTCACGTCATCCGCGTACTGTGTAGAGGCATCCACTTGCACAAGATGCACGCATACGATCGCTAGTAGACGGAATAGGATGGATCATGAATGAAACTTTTCACTCTGCAGCAGAGTGTGCACTGATATGAAACTTCCTGGAAGATTAAAATTTTGTGCTGGAGCTGGGACTCGAATGTGGGACCTTTGTCTTTCACGGGCAAGCACTCTACCGACTGAGCTATTCCGATACAACTCACGATGCTGCCTCATAACTTTACTTCCGCCAGTACCTCGCCTCCTAGTTCCCAAACTTCATAGAAGCTCTCCTGCGAAAGATGCAAGACTAGCACTCCTGGAAGAAAGGATATGGTGGAGAAATGGCTTAGCCACAGCCTAATGAATGTGCTAGTCTTGCACGTTTCGCAGGAGAGCTTTTGTGAAGTTTGGAAAACTGGAGGCGAGGTACTGGCGGAAGTAAAGTTGTGAGGCGGCATCGTGAGTCGTGTCGGGATAGCTCAGTCGGTAGAGCGCTTGCCCGTGAAAGGCGAAGGTCCCAGATTCGAGTCCCGGTTCTGGCACACAATTTTAATCTACCAGGAAGTTTCATATCAACGCACACTTTGCTGCAAACCATATTGGTTTGGAGTAAAAAATTTAGAAAACTATAGAGTAATGTAGATAGAGGCCTCAAGTAGCAAATAGAAAGTAGCCACAGTAGAGTAGATAGCAGTTAGTAGGACTAGTAGAAAACCTAGTGCATGTCTTTACTATCCACTCTCTTTAAATGTTCAAATGTTTATATAGTCTATGGGACTTAACTACCGGGTCATCAGTCCCTAAACTTACAAACTACTTATGAACTACTTACGAACTAGGATGGCACAAATATCCAAGCTCGAGGGGGGATTCGAACCCCTGACCGTAGTGGCCGTGCAGACCATGACTGGAGCACCTTAGTCCCCTCGGCCACCACGGGTGGCACGCTCTCTATCTCGGCATGTAACTTCACCTATATATAACCCACACATAGGTATAATAAGTTAAGGATAGATAAAATTAGAAATTTCATTGTAATAAAATTTGATACTTAAAAAAAATGGTGATCACCATGAAAATTTTTTAATTTTTTGTCACACTTTTATTGTTCTGTGTGATGCTAATTAGATTTCAATGTAAGTTTATAACTTGTAAAACTGTGGCACTGAAAATGCTGGTACAGTTTGTGCAGAGGAAAGGAGGGTTGGTGGCAACAGCCCTGGGGTCGTCTGGTAGATCGCTGAATGGAGTGGCGCTTGCTGGGACACGACGCCTGACAAACACGGCAGCTGAAGGGACGATCCACTTTCACATAGCCGAGGTCCCAAGAGACCTGTTCTGCTCACCACGTGCCTTCGGCCACAGACAAATATATACAGATGGGAAACCTCTGTAAGGGCCCGGTCCTACGCTCAGGGGTGCGGAGAGGGAGGTTTTCCAGCAGTTCTGTAAGATGTCCCATAATGGCGCTGCGGTCACAAGCAGCCCTTTAAACTGGCCAGAGCAGGCGGCAGGTAGCGGCTCTCCCCACCACCACCTCCCCTCACACGGCAGCAAGCTGAACACAGCCGTGGCCTCGTGGCAGGTGGCACGAGCTCTCCTCTCACCCTCCCCTCCATGCTACCCTCTGACATGCGAGAGGCACCCTAAGCGAGCGATCCGCCTGACACCTGCTAGCATCTTACGGAACTTCGAGGGGAGCGTAGGACAGTGGTTTAGGGGAGGCTTCTTCTCTGTATATGTTACTCTGTGCTTCGGCTATGCTACGGGGCTCACGAGGGTAAAAACATGGGAGCCGCCCACCTCAGCTGACTGCGCGCTGAAAAAGGGGTGGTCGACCTTGCCCGCCCACCGGAGCAGCACAAGCGACGGGAACCGAGAGTGCCACCTTGCCTCCGCCGATCGCACCGCAGGGGGCCAGCTAACCGCGTGCGGCTCCTCAGCTGGGCACAGCAAGAGGCACACTCCCTGCCGAAAATACAACTGCCGCCAGCGCAGACGCTCACTGCCTCTGTGGGGCGTGACCTCTGACCCAGGCGACTGCCGCTCACAGTCCGTCACGTACGTGACAAACGCATCCAGTCGACGCCACTACCTCGCGCCGAGCCGGGCTCAGGCTAGACGCACGCCTTGGCCTGCGGTCCCACCTCAACGACAACAGCTAACCATAGGCGAGTCACTAGATCGCTTATGTCCAGATCTTCAAGACATCGAACCCCATATCCTAGAGTACAATGTAACACTAGAGCATCACCAACGCCAATTATCCGAATCCCACTAACAAACAGACAATTTGTGGGCACTATCAGCCACGAGCATTACGTCATGGTTAAAAAAATAGATATATAGTGGACTATCTAAAAGACTAATAAATTTAAGTATGCAATTTAAGTATTCAACAAATGTTACCCCTTTCCAACAACACATGTTATGTAATAGGTGTACCAAATATCACTCATGTGCCACCTACACCACACTGAGATCCACTTTACCAATTAAAAAAATTAATTGCCTGGTCAACTGTCTGACCAAGACTAATATAATTTGTATTGTTTGTGTTCATCTCTCACCTCACTTGTACAAATATGTCACACACACACACACACACACCCATATACGAAATTAAATTCAGAATATTTATCTGTTCTTACTTTGCAAAAGCATAATGTTTTATATGTTAGTTTAAGAATTCATTACAGTAAGATATTTACAAATGTGTCACGCAAATCAACAGCTACACATGCTAAAAAGTAAGCTAGACAACATATTTACTAATGTAACAGCAATACAATTTTGATTTCGATGACATTTCCTGTAAAGACTGATGTCCTTTTATTTTAATTTCTACATCGCATTTAATTTTATTATAACTTCTGTAATGTTTTTCTGTCATGTTAGCTACCTGTTGTAATTTAGATGTCACACCTGTTTCTTGATTTGTACACCATTTACAGATATGTCACACAAATGAAAAGAGCCACATGCTAAAGAATAAGATTCCATACATGCCACATGTAACAGTTACATACATCTTTTGGCTTATCATTTTATGGTTTTTTTCCCCGTGATATTTGTGCCACAGTGGGATAAAGCAGGAATATCTGCATCCCTCACAATGGGTCTTCAACTCACACAAATAAATTAGTGCCAACCGGAGGATTGTAATTTAGTCTGGAGATCATTTTACAGACTCCAGCCTTCATTGGATAGGGGGGAATTATGTATATATCAATATAATGATTTTTTCATTTTGATAATGGTTGGCAAGCCTATTAATTTCTTTTGTTTTGTGACACATCATATGAATTTCGATGTGATACTCCACATGCAGAAATTTGCATTGGGTGTGGGATAATGAGAGATGGCAGCCCATCTCTCATCTTTATTATCGATGTTTATTGTTGACGTATTTTCTTAATGAGTCCTGTACATACAATTTTCTATTGCTGTCGGGAATACCATGCAGGGAAGATTTTTGCTAAGGTGAGATGCAGAGCTGACTTGGCCCTGAGGGGGCGAATTCCTTCCTACCTGAGCCCTGCGGCGCCGTAGGAGGCCGGGTGCGCTGGCCTTGGATGGCACACTGACAGGGCAGTAGGTCGTAAAATGTAGCCTTGTGCCCCAAACTGTGAAGGAGAGGCATCGTCTGCACTTTTTAGAAGAAGAGAGCAGGGCACACGGCTGTGGCCGAGGGTCCGAAAGGGAAAGCGACGGAATGTTGCTGGAGGCTAGGCAGCCGCTCCCACAGGCGACGGTTAGAGCCGTTTAGTGAGAATCACGCTAAAAGTGTGTGTGGAAGGGATGCCATCTTCGATTGGCTGATGTTCAAAGCGCCAGCTTTTCGAAATCAGCGGCTGTCTTGTGAGATTTTACTGGCTGGAGTTCGAGAACTCGACGCTGATTGGCTTTACGAAACAACGGCATTTCTCGGGGGGGGGGGGGGGGGGGGTCTTGCGCAGAGGCACGGTGAGAAGAGGACTTCGTGCTTCGTAGAGCTGGAGTACGGACGCGTCTGGTGGCGTCCTGTCCTCCCAGTGTGCGGAATTGGAGATTTTGATTATTGAGTGAACTTGTATAAGTTTCAGGGTACACTCTGAGATTTATACTTGAGCGGATTGTTCTTGTTTTCGGTTTGAATAAGGTCAGCCAGCCAATACCAGTGCACCGAAGCACTAGTTGCGATATACACAACTTCTGGAGACATTTAGACCTTCATTAGTCGTGCGTACTTGTCTACGCTCACTGAAGTGGTCCTGACTTGGCAGAATTGTTTGAGATTGTAGGCACTGTGTACTGCCGAGCGCACAGAGGCTGATAGTAGAGAGTACAGCTTCCGAGCGGTGGAGCGAGTTTTCTTTTTTATTTCGTGATCGCGCAAATTTTCAGCTCACAGTCGCCCTGCCCCCACGCCACTGCAGCGCAGCACCTACACACGCAAGTCGTCAGTTTGGTAATGTATGGCAAAACGCTCACCAGCAACATATAGTCGATACATCAGGTTCTGCCTTATAGTGGGGATTGTGTAGTTAGGAAAGTCAACCCTGCACTGGTATTCCGACTCGATTATCCCGCTAAGAACATTATATTATTTCACGATAGGGGTTCTGACTTACCAGGCGTTACTAATTTCCAGTTTCGTAATAACTTGAGTAACTTCATATGCATTAGATTGTTCTTTCTTATTTGGTTATAAATGTATTCTTGTTGTTTATGATTTTAGTATTGGATTTATCATTGTGTGTTTTATCCTGCTTAAAAATGTGTAATAAATATTGCTGGATTTGAAAGATGTTTTTTCAACATTATTAGTCATCAGATCCCAGTTAGTTCGTTAGATTTTTGGTGGGGACAAATTATTAATTATATTTTATGCCACTTGCAGGAAGTGGAAGAGTCTCATTACAATTAGAACTGAAACACGGCAATTCATGCAAATTATTTGATGTGATGTTAAATATCAATAATTAATTCAGGGTCAGCCGCTCCTGTCTTCATATTCATTTCACATTTTTTTTCACCACCACACCTAACAAAATTTCATATCAGCGCACACTTTGCTGCAGAGTGAAAAGTTTCATTCATGATCCATCCTATTCCGTCTACTAGCGATCGTATGCGTTCATCTTGTGCAAGTGGATGCCTCTACACAGTACGTGGACGGCGCATCATGGGTAATCTCGTAAGCTCTCACCTCCCGTGTAAAAAGGGCTTTATACACCGCTGACGATCCACCGCACGTGCGCGAAACCAAAGTAGAGGCCCTCTAGGCGCAATAGAACTAGTAGCGCGCCGATAAAAAAAAAAAAAAAAAAAAAAAAAAAAAAAAAAATCGGCAAAACGATGGATCGAACAAGACTAGTTAAAAGAAACAGCAGGTCGAAATGAAAACCGTTGTTGCTTAATATCAGATAAGATTGGGTTCCAAGTTTTACTTAGAGGGAAGCCCTTGTCCCTATTAATATTATCGGCCATACGAATTTCTATGGATTCTTTTGCAACTGTATACAAAATACTCCGAACAATCTCGTCTGCTAACATATCTACATCCATACTGCATCAACGTGTTAGATCTGTGCCTAATGCCTACAGGTAGTGTCTCTGGGCAAGATTTTTTCGCTTGGGATATAAAGCCCTTTCTATGCGAGACGTGCAACATACACTAGGAAGTCGTTGTCTTCTGCAGCGCCCCTTGAGATAGACCGTCGAACCACAAAGATGCGATCAAACGGTACGCATTTGTTGAATCGTCTACTTCGTTTGTTGTCAACTTACACAAATGAATCGCCGCGTTAACATCACTTTTCGAAACTGTATGATATATTTTGATGATTAAAACATTTATTTGTGTTTTAGACTGCAACTGTGAAACTGTATTTACATCTACATCTACAACCATACTCCGCAAGCCACCCGACGGTGTGTAGCGGAGGGTACCTTGAGTACCACTATCGATTTTCACTCCTATTCCAGTCACGTATTATTCGCGGAAAGAAGGATTGTCGGTATGCCTCTGTGTGGGCTCTAATCTCTCTGATTTTATCCTCCCGATCTCCTCGCGAGATATACGTAGGAGGGAGCAATATACTGTTGGACTCCTAAGTAAAGGTAAGTTCTCGAAACTTCGACAAAAGCCCATACCGAGCGACAGAGCGTCTCTCCTGCAGTCTTCCACTGTAGTTTAGCGATCATCTCCGTAACGCTTTCATGATTACCAAATGATCCTGTAACGAAGAGCGCTGCTCTCCGTTGGATCTTCTCCACTTCCTCTATCAATCCCACCTGGTACAGATCCCACACCGGTGAGCAGTATTCAAGCTGTGGGCGAACAAGTGTTAGAATTATCCCAATGAATCTAAGTCTGGCATCGGCTTTACCGACGATTGGTTTTATATGGTCGTTCCATTTTAAATCCCTCCTAATTACTACTCCCAGATAATTTATGGAATTAACTGCTTCCAGTTGCTGACCTGCTATAGTGTAGCTAAATGATAAAGGATCTTTCTTTCTGTGTATTCGCAGCACATTATACTTGTCTACATTGAGCTTTAATTGCCATTCCCTGCACCATGCGTCAATTCGATGCAGATCCTCCTGCATCTCAATACAATTTTCCATTGTTACAACCTCTCTATATACTACCGCATCATCCGCACAAAGCCTCAGTGAACTTCCGATGTTATCTGCAAGGTCATTTATATATATCGTAAACAGCAACGGACCCACGACACTCCCCTGTGGCACACCTAACATAACTCCTACTTCGGAACACTTCTCTCCATTGAGAATGGCCTGCTGTTTTCTGTTATCTAGGAATTCCTCAATCCAATCACACAATTGGTCTGATAGACCATATGCTCTTACTTTGTTCATTAAACGTTTGTGGGGAACTGTATCAAACGCCTTGCGGAAGTCGAGAAACACAGCATTTACCTGAGAACCCGTGTCTATGGCCCTCTGAGTCTCGTGGACGAATAGCGCGGTTGGGTTTCAAACAACGCTTTTTTCGAAACCCAAGCTGATTCCTACAGAGCAGATTCCTAGTCTCGAGAAATGTCATTATATTCGAACATAATACATGTTCCAAAATTCTACAACTGACCGACGTTAGAGAAATAGGCCTATAGTTCTGCACATCTGTTCGAGGACCCTTCTTGAAAACGGGGATGACCTGCGCCATTTTCCAATCTTTCGGAACGCTATGCTCCTCTAGAGACCTACGATACACCACTGCGAGATGGGGTCCAGTTCCTTCGTGTACTCTGTGTGAAAACGAACTGGTATCCCATCAGGTCCTGCGGCCTTTCCTCATTTGAGCGATTTTAATTGTTTTTCTATCCCTCTGTCAGTTATTTCTATATCTGCCATTTTGTAATCTATGCAGCAATCTAGGGAAGGAACTACAGTGCAATCTTCCTCTGTGAAACAGCTTTGGAAAAAGACATTTAGTAATTCCGCCTTTAGATTGCCATCCTCTGTTTCAGTGCCATTTACGTTACAGAGAGTCTGGACACTTCGTTTCGATCCACCTACCGCTTTGACATAAGACCAAAATTTCTTAGGATTTTCAGCCAAGTCAGTACAAAGAACTCTACTTTCGAATTCGTTGAACGCCTCTCGCATAGCCCTCCTCACGCTACTTTTCTCTTCGTGTAATTTTTGTTTGTCTACAATGCTTTGGCTACGTTTATGTTTGCAGTGAAGTTCCCTTTGCTTCCGTAGCAGCTTTCTAATTCGGTTGTTGTACCACGGTAGCTCCTTTCCATCTCTTACGACCTTGCTAGGTACATACTCATCTAATGCATATTGTACGATGGCTTTGTACTTAGACCACTGTTCCTCAACACCATCTGTACTTAAGATAAAATTTCTGTGCTGGGCCGTCAAGTACTCTGAAATCCCCTTTTTGTCACTTTTTCCGAACAGAAAAATCTTCCTACCTTTTTTAATATTTCTATTTACGGCTGAAATTACCGATGGTGTAACTGCTTTATGATCGCTGATTCCCTGTTCTGCATTAACTGAATTTAATTAGTTTCATGCAGTTCATGTGTAACTACGTCCCTGATATGTGTTAACGTCCTCTTTTATAAATTGCGATTACCTACTTCCAGCCCCTTGCGGTTTGATGAGCCTATGTATATGATGAACTAGCTCAGGTGTCTATACATAGACTTTGATTAAGCTCCAAATAATGCTCACAAAAAACAAATATTTCATCTGTTAACTGCAGCATGTTTCAGGAAAAATAGCAAATATTTTAGAAGATGGTAATAAAGACGATTTGCAGTTAAAATTTCATATAACGTGTGTCCAATTTTTATTGGGTACAGAGATACAGCTCTTGGTATGTACAACAAACTGATTTGGATATTTTGACTTATTCTTTCGTCTGTTCTTTGTAGATCATCATATTGACTCGGTCTCTGTTGCAGCTGGCATGCTCATCTGTAGGCTGGAAAGACTGCACGATGAGATAATGGTCTTTCTGAAACTTAAACATTTTATTCTCCGATTTCCTTCCACTCGGAATAGGCTACAATTTTGCTAAGGTGGCAATTGGTTTTGTTTTGATCTAAGGTTCTTGTTCTCCAGACTTGTCCAAACACGAAACAGGTCTGTCCCACCGACTGGTGCGAACAGACAACAACACAACATAGAATCACCGGACTGTGTCACTCCACAGGTGAACGTCCCAATCTGTGACCACAGATAGTCAATGCGCTCCTACACGCAGACTTCTAGGTACGAAACATCGGCAAAACCGTGATCTCGCACGGACAAAAACTAACGAAGACAAACGTCTACACGCTCGTCCACGTGGACGAGAACACACAAGACATCGGCAATCACGCCCCTACACGTGGCCGGAAACTAACGCCTCGAAAATCAGATTGGACACCCCCGTCCGGAAGTACAAGATAAAAGTAATCATGGGACACATGGAACACGTTTTCCGTGCCACTAGAGTGGTTGTTATATCAAATTACAAGATTATGCATGTGATATTAAGTACAGAATACATCTGGATGCACACCAGCATTTTACTTCGAACACAATCACATTTAGAGTGGAGTAAAAAAATCAAAACATCGTATAAACAATGAAATAACTTCAAAAACTGACTGCCTTCCCTTGGCAGGATGTAACAGACACAAATTTCAAATTCTGCAACTCCACAATCAATGAGCACCTAATACAAAGCTCCCTCACGACAAATATAAGAGTGAAATAAAAATTTAAACACATACATGATACACACAGAAAAATTCTTGAATTAAACACAAAATAAATCAAATAGAATAACACAAATCATTATTCTACACATGATACAAGGTCTACTACTAACAATCTTCTTATATTTCTATTCGTATTCCTAATATGTACTCATCTACTCAATCAAGGGCTTTATGTATTCAGAGACTCTTTCCTGTCCTGATGGTCTCTAATTCTGCCGCACATGGAAGAACCATTCTTCGTTCACGGACTGGACCGTTGTACATCGAGTGGAACTTATGGCACAGTTGTTTCTGTTTATTTGAGAGCTTGAAACTCTTAACAAGAACTTTCTGATTCGGCTCGAAAGACCTCGGTTTTTGCCTTGCTAATTTTCGCTTCCTCCCGGCAGCTGATATGCGCTGTAGCGCCTTATCGACAATCATTTGATGTCGGAGCCTACGCTGTGGCGGAAAATCAATCACCTCTCGTATGAGCTCTCTCGGCCGAATATTCTTCAGGACAGTTATGGGAGCTAACATCGTTGTGCTGTGCGGAATTTCATTAATGATCTCCTGAAAGTCTTTCAGAAAAACGTCCCAAGTAGCATGCTTCTTGTTGCAATAAATCCTGCACATATTCCCGATCTTTTTCATCACAGTCTCCGCTGGATTGTTTTACAGATGTCTGGAGGAGGTATAGACTGGCTGAATTCTGTGTCTCCTTAGAGTCCTCTTCCAAATCTCAGATTTGAATTGGGGACCGTTGTCCGAGATTACCTTGTCTACTTTTCCCACCTGCAACAGGGAATCTCGGCAGAAAGCACTGCTTACAGTTTTCGCAGTTGCTTTCCTTAATGGAGTAAAGTTGACGAACTTGGAGGTAAGCTCCATCATGACCAGAATGTAACAAAAACCTCGCGATGTCCTAGGGAGAGGGCCTATTAAATCTGCGGCTGCCAATTGTTTGAACCTTTCCGGAATTATGGGATGTAGCGGTACTTGCCGGCCGCGGTGGCCGAGGAGACTGAGGCGCTCCAGTCACGGTCTGCACGGTCACTACGGTCGGGGGCTCGAATCCCCCCTCGGGCATGGATATTTGTGCCGTCCTTAGTTGTAAGTAGTTCATAAGTAGTTTGTAAGTTTAGGGACTGATGACCCCGTAGTTAAGTCCCATAGACTCTACAAACATTTGAACATTTGTAGCGGTACTTGCATATTTACCGTACTGTGTTTTGCCTTCTGGCACGGTTTGCAAACTACAAGCACACGCCGTATCCGTCTCTCCATATCTTTGAAATGGCTCAGGAACCTTAATTTCAAGTAACATTTCCTTGGGCCAAAGTGGCCATAGCTTAGGTGAGTGTGTCATATAATCTTATTCACTAATTCGTCTGGTACACACACGCGCCATAGTGCCTCATCTCCCCGACTATTGTAGAAAAGAGCTCCCTTTATAAGCAAATAAAACTTGCGGATGTTCGGCTCATTCCTATCTTTTATCTTTTCCCTAATAGCACGCAGAGCCGGATCTTTATTTTGCTATCTCCCAATTTCTTTCAGAGATGAAGTCACATAGTTTTCGAAAGCCACCCCTCTCATGTAATATAGGCTGTAATGTTCTTCCTCCAATGTTAGCGGATCCACATCTTCCAGGTCTATGGGAGAACGTGAAGTGCGTCCGCTATAACGTTTTCGACACTCGGGACATGAACAACGGAGGAATCATACTCCTGCAACGTGAGCACCCACCTAGTGAGTCTCTTATTCCGCAACTTCGCCGACATCAGGAATTCCAACGCTTTATGGTCGGTGTAGACCTTGGTTTTCCTTCCGTAGAGGAAGTAGCGGAACTTCTCGAAACCCCAGACGACTGCAAGGGCTTCGAGCTCAGTTACTGAGTAATTTCTCTCCGCCTTATTCAACACCCGGCTGCCGAAAGCAATGGACTTAAAAACTGTGTTTCCCTGTTCCTGATATCGCTAAAAGATCATCACACCCAAGACAGTATATGAACTATCTGTCGCCATACAGAAAACTTCTTCAAGATTTGGATGTGACAGAATTGGTGCTTCTACTAGGGCTTTCTTCAAACTATGGAACTCCTCGTCTTCTTCCTCGTCCCAATCCCACTGCGTTTTCTTACTCGTCAAAGCACATAAGCGCGGGGCTGACAATTTCTTGATGAATATGTATCTTTTGTAAAAATTAATAATCCCAAGGTACCCTCTCAGCTGTTTTTTTCGTCTTTGGAACAGGAAACTTTACTATGGCCTCTATTTTCTCATGGTCTGGTGTAATCCCTTCAGTCGAAATTACGTGCCCAAGATACTTTACTTCTGATGTCCCATACAGGATTTTTTATATTCACTGTCACTCCACATTTACGGAAAGCTGACAGCACCTCATGGAGAATAATGTTGTGTTGCTCCCAGTTAGGTTCCGCGATTAATAGGTCATCAACGTACCTTGCAATTCTATTGTTAATTTTCTCTGGCAAAACCGTGTTCAGCCCCCTAATGAAAGCTGCGGACGACACGTTTAGTCCAAACGGCAATCTCCTGAACTGGTAACACGTGCCGAACGCGAGAAAGGCCGTGTATTTGCGGCATTCGGGGTGTAACACGATTTGCCAGAAACTAGATCGTAAGTCGAGTGTGGTAAATATACTGGCCCCATGGAAATTTTGTAACAGTTCCTCAAGTCGTTCTGGACGGTCCGTCTCTGGTTCGATAATAGTTTTTATTTGCCTAGAATCGAGAACCAGGCGAACAGTTTTATAGTGTTTTTCAACCACTAAAAGAGGTGAATTAGCCGGCCGCGGTGGCCGAGGGGACTGAGGCGCTTCAGTCACGGTCTGCACGGCCACTACGGTCGGGGGTTCGAATCCCCCCTCGGGCATGGATATTTGTGCCGTCCTTAGTTGTAGGTAGTTCATAAGTAGTTTGTAAGTTTAGGGACTGATGACCCCGTAGTTAAGTCCCTTAAGCTTAACAAACATTTGAACATTTTTAAGGTGAATTATAAGTAGAGGATGCCTTTTCTATTACGCCTTCTTCTTCCATTTTTATTTCTGACTTGACTGCTTCTTTATGAGCTAAAGGAATGCCATACTTAGGCACGGCAAATTTCGTGTGCTGTTTTACACGAAAGCCATACACAAAATTGCGTATGGCACCAGTCTTGGGGTAAAATACTTCGTCATTCTTCGTCAAAATGTTTGTCAATTCTGACCTATGTTCCGAGGAAATGTCACTCAGTCCATTCACTAAATCCATGATTGCAAGAGCTACTTCCTCATGAACCTCATTATTTCCCACACTAAAGCTTCGATTCGTCGGTGGGGATAATGTTTCCTCGGTCTTCTGGTGGCCAGACCTACATAACCGCATACATTCCGCCGATATTTCTCCTTTCAACACCTGATCTTTGAAACTAATTATGGCTTTCCCATCTTTGTTCAAAATGGTCTCCCCACGACCTATGTCTAATATAGACTTGTGCTCAGCTAGGAAATCCATTTCCAGGAGCAAATCGCAAGCTAACATTGGCACCACAATAAGATTTAGATTCCCGCTGTTGCCCTTGGCAATTCAGCGTTATCCGTGTCTGTACCCTAGCACAAACTTGCTTACCAAGTAATGCTCCTTTTACCTTCATCTTTCTTAATTTTAAAGTCGGCCACGATTGTTTTTCTTGGCATCTAGAAAACGCAGCATCAGATATGGCCGAAATCTAACTGCCACTATCCAAGATTCCTGTTAGTTCTACGTTCCCAATTGTTACCTGAATTATCGGGTGAACTTCTGTTTTCTCTGTAGTGTGCCTTTCCTGATTTAATATGCTACGAATATCTTCATATTCTAGCATGTACAACGCGCGTCCTCCGATGTTTACTGTGGGGTTCCTTCGCGCGTGACCCACAGAACTCATCCGTCAATTATGACCGTTTCGTCCAACGTTATCATTTGGTGGACGAAGCTCCACAATTTCTACTTGTCCCTGTCTACGTGGGCGGTCAAACCATCTGTTTTGTTGATTATCGTCCTGTCTTTTTGGGCTGATGGATCGGCAATCACGCCATCCATTCGGACTACGCGGTCTTTGCCTCTTCTCCCACTGTTCATTACGTGGTTGACCCCAGGTTTTGTTGCCTTGGTTACGAAACCCAGGATTACCTTGATTCCGTTCGCTGCGTCGGTTTGGTTGCTGCGCGAAATATCTACTTCGAGCCTGCCCGAAGTCATTCATCTGTTGGTTTCGGGCATCATCACCCCATCCACCATTGTTACTCCTTTCCGAATGATATGGTGGTTGCCACCTTTTTAAATTTCCCTGTCTCTCCGTGATGTATTCTGCTTCATGCAGAGCAGAGCAGTGCCATTGCACTTCCCGACAAGTGATATTTGCAGTTCTAATGGTAACTTTAGGAAACAATGCCTCATAATTTCTTTCTCAGTGTACGGGCTGTCTAAAAATCTGTTTTTCTTAACTATGGAGTCAAGAAATGTTACGGGACTCTTGAAACCTGACGCTTCAAGGTCCTTTCCCATGATAATTCCCTATTTTATGCTCTCCTGCGCTTACGCGGACCAATATGTGGACAGAAAGGTTTTGCGAAATTGTTCGTACGACACACGTTTCCGCGACTGACCTCATGTGTTCGGCCACATTTCCTTGCATGTGTCCGCAAACAAATTCCAAGAGGAAACGTAAAGGCCAAGATGCGGAGAGTGCACTGTCAAATTACGCTATGAAAGATTTTGGGTGCAGCGCGTTATTTGCGTCTTTATACACATGGAAATTTTGTACCGAAAGAAAATGCTTCCAGTCGAACGCGTTGGCGAAGTTTTCTCTGGCCAAGGTTAACCCAATGTTTGTCCCTCTTTGTCTGTCATACGCAGAATCACTCAGTGTATTGCTATTCCTCACCTCTGATTCCCGTAAACACGTTTCAGTCCTAAGGAGACGTTAGCAATTATCTTCTGCTATAGCTTCCGCAAACTGAGTACTTGCTCGATCTCTCGTTGCATTTGAACTTTCCCGTTCTAATGCTACACTCTGTGTGTCACCGCTGTCAAGGTTACTGTTCGCAGACTGCGGTAACGTGTGTCGAGTCTGAATATTATTTTGTTCAGAACGCGCACGCGTTTCGGAACGAGTGACTTGCGACGTACCTGCACTAATTTGCAGTAACGTCTGCAGTGTTTCTTGCACGTCTCGAGCCAACTCATTGTGCCCTAGCGTAAGCCGTGTTTGTTCCATTTTAATTTAACTTTTTCGGCTTGCTTTTGTTTGAGATCTTCTATTTCTTTGCAATTTTTATTTAATTTTACTTCCGTTTCACGGACAATACGTTTACCTTGCTCTCTTAGCGATTATACTACATTTTTAATTCATGAAACTTCTTTATGAATCTTTTTACTCTCGCGGTTTGCAACTAATGCAAGTTCTCTTGCTCCCATCGCCTCTAACCTAGCAATTCTCGCATCTTTCTTTGCGTCTTCCGCCGTGGCTTTCACAGCGGTTACGGTCGACTTTACATTATCTAAGTCCACTTTCACACCAGAGATCTCGGATCTTACCGATGCTAAAAAAATCAAATGTTTGTAAAGCTTATGGGACTTAACTACGGGGTCATCAGTCCTTAAACTTACAAACTACTTATGACCTACTTACGAACTAGGACGGCACAAATATCCATGCCCGAGGGGGGATTCGAACCCCCGACCGTAGTGGCCGTGCAGACCGTGACTGAAGCGCCTCAGTCTCCTCGGCCACCGCGGCCGGCCGATGCTAAACCCTCAGCTAGTGTTTGTTTGATCCCCTCTATTTGCTTACTAGTTTTCTTATCTTCCTGTGCAATCACTGTTTCTACTTGTTTGCTATTATTACTGCTTTCTTGTAATACCTGTGGCATCATTTGCATGACATCAGACGGTGGCGCAGTTTTGCGTGCTCCACCCGATTCTTTCGATCGTACTTCTACTCTGTGCGAGTGTGTAACTGACGATGTCGCAATGTCATCATCACGATCGAAAGTAACCCTTCTCTCTACAACTGATTGTTGAGAGGGAAGATACTATTCCTCAGTTATATTTACTACTTCATCAGTACCTCTTTGCCTGACAAACGTAGAACTACTTTCTATGTTTCTATTAGTCACACTGGACTCTCGAAACGAATCGTACTCTCTTACACTTTCGTCCATCTCTACGTTTAAGTTTTGTAGACGAGCGATATCGGACATTTCATTCGCATTTGACTCTACATTGATATTCTGAGTACTCTCCATTTTATTCTCAGAAAGAACACAAACCTGATTACATAAAACCCTAGCTCTATTTCTCGTCAACATTAATTAACCTAATTAAATTAATTGTAAATGCCTCATCTAATCCTATTTCATGCTATAAGCTCCACTCAGCACACTTCTTACTAACTTATCCAGTGAATAGAACAGATTCTAATCTCACGTAAATTAAAAAAAAAAAAAAACAAAAACGTGAAAATAGCCCGAATTCAAAAATCATACATCAACAAAAATATTCCCGATCCAAAAGTTTCCAACGCCTTATTTTACAATGCAGTTATCAACGCTGTTGTGACGCAGAGGTCACTATAGACATTCATGTATAGTGGGACAGAAACCACTAACATGAAACATTTGAATGTGGAAAAATTGTATAATTACCTTACAATTATGCGTAGCGCAACATAAATTAAACTGTATAAACTTTAAAACTTATTCCACGCCTGGCGGCTTTATTCAAATAACGCGATCTGACTATTTCTCAAGAAACCCCACGACTCAGACATCCTGGCTGGGTCGCCAAATGTAAGGTGTGGTGGTGAAAAAAATCTGACATGGATAGGAATGATTCCGGCTGGGCAAGGTTAATGTGGGTTAATACAATAGGAAGACAGGAGCGGCTGACCCTGAATTAATTACTGATATTTAACATCACATCAAATAATTTGCATGATTTGCCCTGTTTCAGTTCTAATTGTAATGAGACTCTTCCACTTCCTGCAAGTGGCATAAAATATAATTAATAATTTGTCCCCACCAAAAATCTAACGAACTATCTGGCGACTAATAATGTTGAAAAAACATCTTTCAAATCCAGCAATATTTATTACACCATTTTAAGCAGGGTAAAACACACAATGATAAATCCAATACTAAAATCATAATATAATGTTCTTAGCGGAATAATCGAGTCGGAATACCAGTGCAGGGTTGACTTTCCTAACTACACAATCCCCACTATAAGGAAGAACCTAATGTATCGACTATATGTTGTTGGCGAGCGCTTTGCCATACATTACCAAACTGACAACTTGCGTGTGAAGGTGCTGCGCTGCAGTGGCGTGGGGGCAGGGCAACTGTGAGCTGAAAATTTGCGAGACCACGAAATAAAAAAGAAAATTCGCTCTGTCACTCGGAAGCTCCTCTTAGTCGTAGCGACTCGAAGTTCCTGATGTTTTCATAAACGTCCTGCCCATACAAGGTTGGTTGAATGTAAACTAAGGCTTCCGAGGCCGCTGTCATTGTTGATAAAACTCTTCTGGGTATTGGACCGCATCGTCAATATATCAAATGTTTCACCGACGTTTCGGCCACTATTGCAAGCGGCCTGCTTCTGGGTGTCACGTTTACTGCTGGGAAGTCCGTGCTTCATACTCTAACAAAGAGAGCCCATCGAATTAGCGATGAACAACACGTGAAGGTTGAATTACAAAACCTCAGTTCCATCTCTGAAGCAAACGGTTATGGGAAGAGGATGATTGAGCAATCTAAGACAACTAAAGATGGAAATAAAAGGGAAGAGCAAAAGGAAGAACAAACCATCGCCCTATTGTCATATGTAGAAGGAGTCACTAAACGAGTGGGCAAAATTCTTCTTCAAGAGACAACAGTTGCCGCACATACACAGAGCAAATATCATCTCTAGCCGGCGCTAGGCATCAGTGCTACTTCATTGCTACTACCCGCTCGTCATTCGCCAATTTCAATCAATGGCAAACATTAATGTAAACACCAATCCAGAACTTCCTGTTTCACCAATAGGAAGAAATAAAGCAAACACCAATAAAAGAGAGCTGAAACCACCAATCCTAGCTGATAATATTGAAGACCCCAGCTTTCTCTCATCCATCAGTAAACTAAACACCCAGAAGAAGGTCGCTTGCAATAGTAGCCGAAACGTCGGCGAAACATTTAATATATTAAGTACCCAGAGGAGTTTTATCAACAGATGGCGCTATGGTTGGCCCACTAGATGGCGCTGCCATAGGAAAACGGATATCAACTGCATTTTTTAAATATTCGTCTAGTACTTAAATAAATATTAATTTTTCATTTGGAACACTTTTTTCGCTTTGTGATAGATGGCGCAGTAATAGTCACAAACATGTAAGTGCGTGGTATCGCGCAACATTTGGCCAGTGCGGTCGATATTTGCTTTGTGATGCATTACTTGTGTTAAAATGGACCATTTACCAATTGCAGAAAAGGTCGGTATGTAATTTATGTATGGCTGTTGTGATCAAACTGCCCTATGGGCATGTGCTATGTATGTTGATCGTTATCCTGGAAGACATCATCCAGGTGTCTGGACCTTTCATTGTATAATTACATTATTTAAAGTGACAGGAAGTGTTCAGCTACGACCTGCAATAAATGATAAGTAAGTCTTTTAGCTGAAGTTGTGGCTAATCAGCCCATCAGTAGCATTCAAAATGAGCGAGAACCGGGAATTTCAAAAACGTCAGTGTCGAGAATTCTACATCAACATAAATTTCACCTATACCATATTTCTGTGCACCAGGATTTGCATGACAAAGACTGTGATCATCGTGTACAGTTTTGCCTCTGGGCACTAAATAAATTCTGGGACGATAACAGATTTTTCCATGCGTTCTGTTTAGTGACAATGCGTCATTCACAAACAGAGGTAACATAATATGCATAATATGCACTACTGGGCAACGGAAAATCCACGATTGCTGTGACAAGTGGAACATCAGCGACCTTGGATGGTTAATGTATGGTGTAGCATTATGGGAGAAAGCATAATTGGCCCCTATTTTACCAAAGGCAATCTGAATGGTGCAATGTATGCTGAATTCTTATGTAGTGTTCTACGGATTTTACTACAAGATGTTTCACTAGTAGTGGGGCTGTGAGGTTTGTGCCCCACTAAGATTCGCCTGTCTTTTGTGTGTTTGGCGGGAAATTTGAATTACCCCCACCCCTCCTCCCTCGACTAATTGCCGGACCGCAGATCAAAGGATGGCGCCACAGGATGATTGATAGGTCTTCCCGGAAGGACAGAATGATTACATTTAGGTCCTTTTGATTCGCTACTTGCCCAACTGCTATTCAAATAACGCCACCATAACGCACTTAAGGATGATTGACAGGTTGCAAGTAAACAACACCTCCCTCGTCCACACACCTGGCCTTCACGATGCCCCCTCCACCCCTCAGCGCTGCCGCCAGACAGGCAGCACCTCCGACAGGTCCAGACCAGTCTACCCCTCGACATGTCTGTACTTGCACACTCAGACATACACCTGGCCGAAACCGCGACCCCTACTCGCTCGGTCGATTGCCCGACCGCCGCCACCGCCGCCGAGCCCCCCTACTCCACGCTCGCGACCGCTTCTCAAAGGACGCCGCCACCCGCCCTACCCGCGATAACAAACAATACCACGACGATTGTCTTGACCGCATCGACATCTAAACAACACCGCCCCCGCCAGCTGACCCCTGTGCCCCGGGCAGGGGCGTACTGCACTCTTTTTTACGGCGACCACTCCCCGCCAGGTCAGCACCCAATTAAATTGCATATTTATTATTAAGCGTGCCGCAGCGATCCCTATGCCAGATCTCGATTTATGTAACAATTTACACCATTTATTATTTTTATTGGAAAAAATACAACTACCGTAGTGTTCTTCGTATGTATTTTTAACAAGAATTTCGGTGTAACGCTAAAAACGATTTAGAACAGAAATGTTTAGTTGGTTTCGTATACTGCAGATTGTAGAAAATATTAAAACTCGTATGCAAAATTTGCAAGTAAGAATTTCTCAATGCACAACTACTCCCATCTTTCTCCATGCTCTTCGCATAGATTACAGCCGACAGGCGTGTTTAATAGCGCAGGTTACGGTAACGAACGCCACAAACTTACATATCCATCTTAACATATACTCTTTCGATATACAAAAACAATTCTAACCAGAGCCGACTAACCAAAAGAAAAGAAATGGTCCGTTTCGGAACTCGACCACAACCTTAGATCTATAAATGTATCTCTTTTTTTAGACGATGCAAGCAACAGCCATCAAATGGAATGTAACTTGTATGCCAACCACACTTTCGATAAAACAACAGCAGCAGCAGAAGACGACATATTGTTTATACAAAAATTCCAAATAACGAAAATCGGCAATGACATCTAGCACGTCGTCTCTAAATATACACCTGCAAGCACCGTTAACAATCGTCTAGAACGCAGAGCGCTCTCTCGGCAGGCTACATAAAAGAAACATATGCTAAGTATTTAAACAAAAACACCTAAGTTACATCTCCAAATGATCAAAACCTTCTACGCAGATGCACCACTCTAACAAGGATAGCGCGCATTGCATTTATTTAATGGAGCTGAGCCATGCCGAAAGTTCCGAAATTTAACACACTCTCTCTCTCTTCAGCGATCTTGCCCTGTTACGTTTCCTTCTTAGATTGAGGTATTGATGCGCCTTCCGAGAATTCGGGTACTTTAATTTTACCTCTTATTTCCTTGCTACAGCAGTACACATCCCATCTAAGGAATCTCTATGTCCTGTTACGATACAAACTACATTACCTGACACCGATATTCCAGCATGCTTTGCGTTTCGAGCGATGTGACCAGGAGGCTTCTCTGGTGGGAGTTGCGGTGGATGTGGATCTTCGCTAGAGCCGGGAGGTCATCCCCAGCTGTTGCGCATCGGGACTCGCCACCGTCGAGTTTCAGCCGAATGTTTTGTCATATGCAGGATTCGAATCCACGCTCCTGTCTCTATACCACAAGTTCCGAAGAATGCATCTTTTTCTCGCCTATATGGAGGTTATTTAGTACTTCGCCTGGAAATATCAGTCAATGTGGTGTGAATTTCGTGATCCGTTGCCTGATTTACCCTAAAAAGAGAGATAGAGCTCTATTTGCTGCATTTGAGCACTTACTTAGTCGTTGGGTCGAGAACAGGGGTATTACAAGGCTGGAGGTAACAATATACGATTATCGGATGGATGGTGTTTTTGATCTTGTGCAAGACTGTTTAAGTGTTTTAAACGGTATCTACAAAGTGCTTCTCCACCATGTGGAGGCGAATAACAAACATCTGGGACAACAGATGCTTTGTAGTGTTTAATAGCGTCCTGCAATTTGTGTACTGGGATAATAAAAATACCAGAAAATTGATCGGTGTACAGGTAAAAACCTTCCAGATCGATAAAAGCTTATACATTACTTTCTGTCAGCTTTTAGTTTCATTTGTCTACCTGTAAAATACGTGGAGAGTCGTAATACTGATACCGGCAAAGACGATGTAAGTAGTACACTTAAAAGCTACATTAACGCAGGGGAAACAAATTTTTCTCCCAATCCATAACATTGTTCTCAACACTGCCTCCAGATATAGATATCGCCGAATTAGGTCTGGTACCTACAAACAATGTCATTTCGCAAGTCCAGCGAAAAGAGTAAATGTATCACACAGACTTAAGCCATCCCCCATTAAAGAAATTACATCGCTACGGGCAGTTAATGTCTTACGTGCGCGAAAAGAAAACTGGATATGGTGGGTATCGAGACCAAGAGAAGGAAGCTAGAAATATGGCTAAAGCAACTGTCATAAAGGACGAATACAAACTAATGCTGGAGAAAGACGAAGCTATGGCATATGTGTAAGGCTTAAAGAGAGGGTGTGGGGAAATCTGGTTACGACTGGGACTTATAAAATATTTGCTTTTTACAGTAAACAATCAGGAAGATTGGTCACGCGTCGGTGTACTGACTCGTTCGGGGAAGGGACTACATTGTATCCAAATGTGGAGGACTGGGGGGACAGTCATTTGCAGAGTTAAAAACGGATGGAATAACAAGCAATCGTTTGCAATAGTCGTAAACCTAGTGTTCCATACGGACATTACCACAGGAGTTGGTAACGTACACACATAGGGGCGCATAGGGACGCTATAACCAGTATGCTATACAATAAATAATGGGAAAAGTTAAAATTCCCGACTGTTCTCGTCTAGAAGCATTGCCAGAGGGTGCAGAGCTATAAAGGAGTTGGAATGCAGGAGGAAATAAAGATACGTAATGGAGTTCGAGAACATACCTTCCCTGTACCTTTCGAACTTCTGGCTGGAACGGAAATAGGAGACGCCGATGTGGATATAAAACTACGAGTTAAAAAAATTACATCGGAGAAAATTAAAGTTACACATAACAAGAATAATAAAGTTGTATTCTGTGTCTAGATGTAAATAACCTTGTTTCCTGTATGTAGACATATATGCTAAATGTAGTAAAGGTTTGTGCTGTAAAACTTGTATTCTTATTTACTATCTACGGAAACATAAGATTAAAGGTTGTTGGTAATACGCATGTGTGCGGTTGTCTCTTTATGGGTTGTAAAGGCTGTCTTTATTGGGATGATTGTGTATTAAGAGCTATGGTATTGCTGTGGCATTTCGATCGTTTTTTATTCTTATGTCTGTTGTTACAATCATTGTAATTCTATCTTCGTAAAAATAGCTCTCGTGTATTCGGAATCTGGTGCGGCCAAGAAAAATTAAACCGATAACTTCTCCAGGTCAGGTGCGAGCGTCGACTGGTATGTTTACATCTATAGGACGTACACGCTCCAAACCAGCGTCTACGATAAGCGCGGTTCTCGCCGTCGGAGGTTCGAGTTTCCCTGGGGCATGGATGCGTGTGTGTTGTCCTTAGGTTAGTTTACCTTAGTTTAAGTAGTTTGTAAGCTACTGACTGATGACCACGCAGTTTGGTCCGATATATTTACAAACATTTGAACATATGTCTACGATAAGTCAACAGGTCCGCACTCGCCTGCAATCAGAAATGGCATGGACTGTGAGAATGCATGCCAGTTTGCGCGCAATACCTATTTCGAACTGTTTAGTCGTGCGATTCGATGCAACGCAGATGTGATCCACAATTGCGGAAATGCATATAGATAATAGTAGCATGGTTATGTGCTATGGGTGTGGGGTATTTACATCTTCTTTTAGCTGTGTTTACGAATGGACGTATCTCGGTAGCGTATAGGAGATGACTGCAGTGGTAAATTAATGTTCTTTATTCGATAAGCATCGAGTTAGATAACTTAAAGAGGATTACTTACTTACGTTGGGAGGTGTGTTTAATCGTATGTTTAGTCTCTAAAGGATTGCTCTTGGAGGTCGATAAAGAAATCTGGTGTTGTATTAGTTCGAAATGGTGTAGACTATTTTGCGTTGCTGCTTGTAAGGATTATAAGAACTTGGCTTTGATCTATATCTTTTCTTCTTAGCTGCTCTGCGCGTGTGCACATCGATCACTTTTTTTACTCTGTGTTACAGATGTTTATCGATGGTAATAAATTGTTAGAAGGAGTGGTTTGTGCGAGAATGCTCGTGGTATATAGTCTATTGACTGATAGAAAGCGATCCAGAAATATTGTCTGCCGGGCTATGCATTGGAAACAAAGTTGTGGTTGGATGTTTGGGGCGGGTCAAGCAACCAATACAGTTATTGGGTGGGGAGAGAGATCGAAACTTTATTAAAAAATGTACTGTGTCTGGGATATCTTGTCTGTTACTGATCGCGGTTATAACACCGTCTGTGGGGGAACATAGAGTTTGTACTGGGTTAGTGACGGCTGTAAGGATAGCCCTGCCTGGGTTGCGTTTGGACGTATACAGAGATTGCAGCAAGCTAGTTGGGTCAAAAAAAATTTTTTTTTGTAAAAAACGAGTTGGAATGGCTAGATTCGTTTGTTGCAGGTTAGTGTTGATTGCAAGGTGTAGTTCTGTTACTGTGTTGGAAATGTTTGGCGCTTACAGAGAGTGCTGTAGGCTAGATGGGATGGAATTTAAGTAAAAAGTGTTGATATACTCTAAATACACATCGCAGTAGAGCTCTAAAGAAGCCGACTTTGGTGGTTGAAAAATAAACTTTGCAGTGGTCTTTCGTCGAAGCATCGCCTGTTTAATCGTATGCTAGTGTTGTCTACTTTACGGCTGGTGTGCATTATGTTACGTAGCGGATATGCCTGCTGCGGTAAATCATAATTCTTCCGTCGAAAATCAACGTGTTTTATAAAACTCCTATAGTTTGGTAACTTAAAGTGCGCTAGTTGTAGCCAATGGACGGCGTGTGTGCGGATCTACATACGTAGTAAATTCAGCAAGTTCGATACTGCAAAAACACTGGAGATAAGGTGAAGTTACTATTTCTAGAATACATGGGGAAAATATGTACGTCCTTTGGGTATGTATCTTATAAACTGCAACTAATTGATGTTTTTTAATGGAGGCGCTCCCATCTATACTACAGCAGCAGCTTCGTGTAGATGGCTTCTATCGCCTGGATTTTTGGACAACACACAAGATTTCGAAGGGATTTTTTTTAAAACCGAGCATGAATTTCGGATGGAAGGAGCAATATCAGTGTGGTTGCGGGCGAGGATAAGACAATTGGAAACGACTGCTTAACGTGGTTGGCGTCGAATTGTAGAACCAAAATAAATTTGTCGAAAAATCAAGAGCCCTGGTGTAAGCAAAGTTACCGATTTTATAAAGCGTCCAGACAGTTTACTGTTAGGACTTTTATTTTTTCGCTGGGTCGCGAAGATGGCATTACCAGGATGGAGGATTGTGGTTATGGATCTGAGCAAGAAGATTGTTTAAGTGTTCTAAAAGAGAAGAGAAGATTTTTACGAAGTGTGCAGTTGTACTGTGCGTCGCTCCCGGTTAATATACGCTTTTAGATTTGATAACTTGGGTATTAAGAGTACCCGAAAATTGACCGCTCTCTCGGACATTATGTTTTTTAGTTTCAATTGTAAATTACTTGTAGAGTCGAGCAAGGAGCTGTATTTTTTAGCATTCCAGGACTTTATTCTCCACAGACTTAGATATCGCCTATGTTATTCCACAAGTCCTAAGAAGAAGGGTAAACGAAAACTGGGTAATATGACGAAGACAAATGCTTTAAAGGAGGTTATTGCATATGTATATCCCCGGTTTAAACCGATAGTGTGGGGGAAAATATTTGATTTTACACTAAACAGGCGGGGGGATTGGTCTCGCATCGTTCTATTGACCGAAATTAGTGGAACACACGACAAACGTGTTTTTACTGTGTGTGACTCCTATCCATTCCTTAGAGAGCAGGTTATGATCAGAGTATGCAGGCGATGGTTGCGATGTAAGTGTTTGCGAACATTACGTTGCATGTACTCAGTTGTACTGTAACAAAAAAGTGTAAACACTCCATATCCTATATAGGATTAGGTGTTGCGGTGTGTAGGTTAGCATCTTCGTTTGCAGTAGACATCTACTTGTAATTAAAATAATAAATCTTAGTTCGCATTAGTGGAATGCACAAGAAAGGAACTTGGAGTAGGAATTTTGTAGGTAAAGGGCGGGTCGAGCTGGAAATCGGCAATGCATTGGACAGGTAACCTCGGTTCTGTGGTTGCTGTTTTGTCGAATAAGTGTGTTGTCAGGCCAATACTTTCAAAAAGTGTTAGTGTAGACGGTAGAAAATCAGTAAATTATTTCACGTATTTTTTTATTTCGACTCTCCATTTCACAATAGGGTTTAAATGTCTTCTGGGGCGCTGGAATATCGGTGTCAGATAAATGTAGTTCGCATCGTAACAGGACATAGAGATTCCTTAGATGGGATGTGTACTGCTGTAGCAAGGAAATAAGAGGTAAAATTAAAGAACCCGAATTCTCGGAAGGCGCATCTATACCTCGATCTAAGAAGGAAACGTAACAGGGCAAGATCGCTGAAGAGAGAGAGAGTGTGTTAAATTTCGGAACTTTCGGTATGGCTCAGCACCATTAAATAAATGCAATGCGCGCTATCCTTGTTAGAGTGGTGCGTCTGCGTAGAAGGTTCTGATCATTTGGAGATGTAACTTAGGTGTTTTTGTTTAAACATTTAGCATATGTTTCTTCTATGTAGCCCGCCGAGAGAGCGCTCTGCGTTCTGGACGATTGTTAACGGTGCTTGCAGGTGTATATTTAGAGACGACGTGCTAGATGTCATTGACGATTTTCGTTATTTGGAATTTTTGTATAAACAATATGTCGTCTTCTGCTGCTGCTGCTGTTGTTTTATCGAAAGTGTGGTTGGCATACAAGTTACATTCCGTTCGATGGCTGTTGCTTGCATCGTCTAAACGAAGAGATACATTTATAGATCTAAGGTTGTGGTCGAGTTCCGCAACGGACCATTTCTTTTCTTTTGGTTAGTTGGCTCTGGTTAGAATTGTTTTTGAATATCGAAAGAGTATATGTTAAAATGGATACGTAAGTTTGTGGCGTTCGTTACTGTAACCTGCGCTATTATTATTAAACACACCTGTTGGCTGTAATCTATGCGAAGAGCATGGAGAGAGATGGGAGTGTTTGCGCATCGATAAATTCTTACTTGCAAATTTTCAATACGAGTTTTAATATTTTACTACAAGCTGTAATATACGAAACCAACTAAACATTTCTGTTCTAAATTGTTTTTTAGCGTTACACCGAAATTCTTGTTAAAAATACATACGAAGAACACTACGGTAGTTGTATTTTTTCCAATAAAAATAATAAACGGCGGAAATTGTTACAAAAATCGAGATCTGGCATAAGGTTCTCTGCGGCGCGCTTAATAATAAATATGCAATTTAATTGGGTGCGGGGCGTGGTCGCCGTAAAAAAGAGTGCAGTACGCCCCTGCCCAGGGCACAGGGGTCGGCTGGCGGGGGCAGTGTTGTTTAGATGTCGATGCGGTCAGGACAATCGTCGTGGTATTGTTTGTTATCGCGGGTAGGGCGGGTTGTGGCATCCTTTGAGAAGCGGTCGCGAGCGTGGAGGAGGGGGGCTCGGTGGCGGTGGTCCGGCAATCGACCGAGTGAGTAGGGGTCGCGGTTTCGGCCAGGTGTATGTCAGAGTGTGCAAGTACAGACATGTCGAGGGGTAGACTGGTCTGGACCTGTCGGAGGTGCTGCCTGTCTGGCGGCAGCGCTGAGGGGTGGAGGGGGCATCTTGAAGGCCAGGTGTGTGGATGAGGGAGGTGTTGTTTACTTGCAACCTGTCAATCATCCTTAAGTGCGTTATGGCGGCGTCCTTTGATTAGCAGTCGGGCAAGTAGCGAATCAAAAGGACCTAAATGTAATCATCCTGTTCTTCCGGGAAGACCTATCAATCATCCTGTGGCGTCATCCTTTGATCTGCGGTCCGGCAATTGGCCGAGGGAGGAGGGGGGGGGTAATTCAAATTTCCTGCTAAACACACAAAAGTCAGGCGAATCTCAGTGGGGCACAATCCCCACAGCCCCACTACTTTCACTGCATGACAGAATGGCGATGTACTTTCAACATGATGGATGTCCGGCACATGGCTCGCGAGCAGTTGAAGCAGTCTTAAATAGAATATTTAATGACAGGTGGAATGGTCATAGAAGCACCATACCATGGCTTGCACGTTCACCGGATCTTACATCCCTGGATTTCCTTCTATGGGGTAATTGAAGGATATTTGCTATCGTGATTCACTGACAATGCCTGAAAACACGTGTCAGCGCATTTTTTGAAGTCATGAGGTAATTACAGATAATAAAGCAGTATCAGCATGCATTCTCATAATTTATGATAATTCACGAAGTACATCTATCACATGGAACAACCAAAATAAAGTTGAAACGTACCTATGTTCGGTGTTTTAGGTTAAAAAACTACCTGTTACCCACTGTTCGTCTAAAATTGTGAGCAAAATGTTTGTGAATATTACAGCACCATCTATCATAAGACGAAAAATTGTTCCAAATAAAACATTCATATTTATTTGCGTACTAGACGAATATGTAATGGCGGTACCTATTTAAAAAATGTAGTTGATATCCGTTTGACCTATGGGAGCGCAATCTAGTGGGCCAACCATAGCGCCATCAGATTTCTCCCTTCAAGCTAGAAAAGTTTTGTTCTTTGTAGTTTTTTCGTTTGATGCCTATTTCGTGAGATATTTGGCCCAGTCACTATCAATGGACCACCCTGTATAAAAGGAAGTAATAGTATATGGAAAAGGGGTTATTTATTGCAACTGCAATTTGTCACAGCTTCTTGAAAGTTTAGAAGTGGAGAAGATAACAATCATTTTATTTCTTGTAAGACAACGATATGATGTTCATAATAATTAAGAAATGTTGTCAGTATTATATGAAGCAAACAATAATTAGGCAAAGGTTGTTATGGAAGCAAATACTGGAACTACGTGATTACTACCATTACTGTAAAATTTATGATAGGGCAAGTTCACTGTATGTTTCTCGTTGTATTTTTCAATGAGCTGACAATATGGAAAACGAACTCTTACTTGTGGTAACAATAATAAATAATATGAAGGATAATTTAGAACATTAACGCATTTTCAAGTTGATCTAGAGTATCACAAGGAATTGCATGAAATTAATGAAGCTCTTTCACCTGGTCTTGAAAATAATGTTTTCCAGATAAAATACTTTAAGTAACTTACAACATTTGTAACCAGAGTCGATGTTCATCACTACAGAAGCTTACGAAATGAGAAATATGCTTACAATACTCAAATTCAGTGGTTATGTTTGACTGAAGAATACATCAGTCTCATTATGTGAATAAGGATAAAAGCAGCTCATCGAATCCAAAAGCCACTGACATGTACATATGAAAAACACTGTCTTTTGAAAGTCTGTGGATGACATTAAAAGAGCTGAGAGTAATTCATATCTATCGAAACAAAAAGATAAACTTACAACAAAAAAACCCAAATTAAGAATAATGTGTAACTACTGCAGTGAGATAAAATGAAACGGATGAAAAGAACATTAATAAAGTGATGGTTATCACAATGAGCATAAAAGACCTATAAAATGAGTTAAAAAAATTACTTTGACTAATTTAAACTAAGTGCAAAGATAATTTGACTTACTGGTTTGATGTTGATTGAAAACTGATTGCTTGTTGATCAGAATGTATATTATTTAAGGTATCAGAATTGGTATTAATAACAAAGCTTTTACTTGAAAATAAATAGCATTTTATTAGTAACAGAACTTCTAAATGCAGAATTAAATATCCTGAAATTAATTCCTGATACATACCTGCAAGAACAAAGCATTTTTGGAACCAAGGGGCTCTTTTAGTCTACATCCAGATAAGTAATCTATTTCATTACGAGCTTCATCCACATATTCCATCAGGTTCTTTGTACACTGAAACCAAGAAAGTTCATAGTTTAGAGGCTATATGATTGTGCCTATTACAGTCCTGCACTACCAATGTATCTTAATGTCATAACCTGCGTTAATTCAACTATATTCAGCAAGATTAAACACCATATATGTTGGGGATACTATACTTGGATGTGTGCAGAGAAAGAGGGTGCAATAGTTAAGATATTAGACTCCCATTCAGATTCAGTGGAGTTCAAATTAGCCATTCTATAGTTATCATGACAAATTTAGCCAAATGCCATACCAATGCCTTAGAAATTCCATGCCTGGTCTCTCAGACCACCATTCTCTATTTGTAGACATCAATTTGCATATAATATTCTTAATGTTAATGGAGCAATCAGCACAAAGATGTTTTGCTTCCTGAGTGTGTATAATAAAGAAAAGTAAAACATACCTTCAGACAGTATTGTATTTATATATTGTGGTGATGATTAATTTAATAAAAAAAATAATTTGACACGAAAATTTTTTCTATTACTGCTGCACATTGATGGACAGATACGGGGTTTTGGGCTCACAACAGATAGGTTTTTAGTGGCCAAACAAATGTAATAAGTGAGGAGTGTGAACAAAAAATAGAGTTAAAACCAGCAACGAAAGTAAACGAAGAGTAATCCGGCAAATAATTGTGTGCATCTGAAGTAAAACACAAAAAGTAAATTATGCTGTTGAAAATCAGAATATCATCCATAGAAAAAGTGGGAGTTATGTTTATAACAACTAAACAGATGACCATGGCTGCCTGGCAACAGGGATAAAAAAAAGGGCTAACCAGACACTCTGCAACACATTAAAACCTTCAACCTCAATGTTTAGGCCATAGCCAAGACAAATCACAAAATTTTAAAACTTTGCTCAAAACTCGCTTCATAATCACCTAACATACTCGCCAGTTGTAATGTCATTCTCTTGCTACATTTGTACATAACAGATAGTTCCACATTTGGTTATAGGATAGAAATTGATGTCACTAATGTGAGATGAGGTAACTTGGGTAGCCAGGTTGATTGAACGCTGGAGAAGGATTGTTAATCAATTTAATATCTTTGGTGGGTACTTGGCTGGCAAGTTAGGTAAAACTGAGAAGCAGGCTACTAAAAATTATAAAATTTTTGATTCATTTGTTTATGTTCCATATGTTAATGTTCGTTTGAGTCAAACATTCCTTATAAGATTTCGAAAAGTGAACTTAATGGCAGAATACATGAGTAGCAGCATATCTGTAACTGAGACACACTGTACTGAAATTTATGAATTTTAGTATTTTCTGTGGGTAGCGCGTTAATTGCTTAATGGTAATATTGCCTGCATTTTCTAAAAAATTCGTAGTGAGTTTAAAATAGTTTTTAATATCTATAATGTGTGTTTGAGTGTTTCTATGGATACAGATCTACAGGTCTGTTTCACTCCTAATGAGATCTCACACACTTTACTTTCAAACCAATAGGAGAGTCGCTGTTGCTGTAAGATCACGTACAACACATAGTTAAGAAGTAATGTCATAAAGAATAAGATGTGCAAAAACAGCTGCATCATGCGAAAATGTTGCACATCTCCTCATAAGTCACTGGACCGATTTCAAACAAATATGGTACACATATTCCTTACCTTGAGGGAACAATTGCTGTAGGAGTAAGAACCACCTATGACACATAATTAAGGAGATATGTCGTCATAAACAATGAGATACATGATGAACTGTCCATTCACACAAAAGGACTTTTTGTAAATTTACACTTTTATTCTGATCTTGATGAAATTTTGCACACATGAGCCATAATGTATAGAAGTTGAAAGTGTGATCTCTCTTCTCTGATAACATGGACTGAATAGGGTTAGTGCAGGAGACTCCCACTGCGCAGTGCTGCGATCATTGTGCGCGCTATTGTGTTAATGTAAACAAAGGCTTCTGCGGTCATTGTCATTGTTTATAAAACTCTTCTGGGTGTTGGACCGCATCGTCAATATATCAAATACTTCACCGACGTTTCGACCACTATTGCAAGTGGCCATCTTCTGGGTGTTACATAACACCCAGAAGATGGCCACTTGCAATAGTAGCCGAAACGTCGGTGAAGTATTTGATATAGTGACGATACGGTCCAACACCCAGAAGAGTTTTATAAAAAAATATTGTGTTAATGTTTATAAACGCTCTATTGTGTGCTTCGCTGCTGATTTATGGATATTTCGGGTTTTATATGAAGAATTGTGCAGTGATACAGATTATTAGTATGTTAGATATTTAATTAAACTGAAAGATTTTAATGCCAAGCTAATATTTCGATTGAAACGAATAATAGATTGGCAATGTCCTAAACTTAAGTGGGGACGCCTTTTCTTTTTGTGATTGGTTACAAGCCAGGATATAGCAGTTGCAAAGACCTAAGATACATTTTCACGTCACCAGAAGATTTAGAAAATTTAAACAAATGGAAAAAAGTTATATTAAAAAAAAAGACAAGGCACTAACAAGAAACTCATACATTTGTGATGCTAACTTTATTGAAATTTTAATATTAGAAAGGTAAAAACTTACGAATTCATTATTTGTCGAAACGAAGCAGAACTGAGTAGAATTCATTAGCAATTGAAACCATATTCAGTTCATCACATTTTCCTGCAGTTGGCTAAATATTTATCTATCCAATTAAAGCTATGAAAATCTCCTACAGAGAGGAAAGCTGCTTGAAAAACTTTGAATTTGTTAGGTCTACATTTCTTGATTCACTTGAAGTAAAGCAAAGAGCAAGTACACCAAAATTAAAAAGTAGATTGCGCAGGACAAACAATAAACTCAAGGCAGAGAAGGTTAGAGTAATTGTGCTGCTGTAGGCGCACTACAGTCACTGTTGGGCAAGCAGAATTGTGCCTTTTGATATACACAGGGCTATATTTAGGCAGATGCAACATGTGCAACTGCAAGGGGTGGCAAAATGTTTGGGGTTGCATAATTTTGCCATCGTAAAAATTTTCAAATACTATGTTAATGTTAATTAAATCATTGAATCATCATTATTGAGAGTTTCGATTACAGCATTGTTGACAGCAGTGGCACATCCAGAGAGTCGGTGTGTGTGCTTTTTTATTCATTTATTTTAGTTTTTGTGAAATCAGTTTGAATCCCAGATGCTAGGGGGAAGGGGGCGTAAAGTAAGTTACTGCATAGGGGCATCGCATACCCTAAATATGGCCCTGGGTATACAGGTGTTGATGAATTCTGGCTTGACTACTGGCTATGAAAATCTAAATCCTGACTCAATTGCTGGAAAGTAATGATTGAAACAACAATTTTAGGAGAGGATTAAAGATCAACAATATTCTGCAATACATATTGTAGAACTGAAAACTTTTCGCTCTAGTTTATTTGCAGTATTACTAAAAGTGAGTTTGTAGGAGATTTCACAATCATTATCTAGTTGGAATATGAAGTGACACGGCTAGAATAAATATTAGTGTTGTTGTATAACATTTAATGATGCCATTTTTTTCCTTTTCTTGCTACTTAATTATATAAAAAGTCCAAAAATCAATTACTGTGTGTGAAGAAGTGTAGTTATTCACTGCTAGGTTCTCCTATTTCCATCCCAGAACGATTTTTTAAAAAGCAATTATCAGCAATGAAATTGCGCTTAGATAAGCTAGTTTCCACATGTTTCCACAACATAGGGGTCTATGGATATTTGTAATTGTTCATAGACAGAGCAAGTAAGAGATGTACAGAGAGATTATGAAATGGATAGAGAGAGGAGACAAAACAGACTGAGAGATAGGAGGGGTGAAATGAATTGAAAGAGGAAAGAAGGAGATGGGCAGAAGAAAGAGATGGTCTGAATAAATAAATACCCAGACAATGCTGGGTTTTCAGCTAATTATATATAAAGGTCTGTGCATTTGAGTCTTTGTATTGCATGCAAATCTATAGTTTTATTCCACTTATGATGAAATTTTGCCTGCTTGACTTGAAAAATAAGAGAAAGGTCAATATTATACTAAGAAATGCATATAATACATAGTTAAGGAGCTATGGTATTTAAGCCATCCACTAATACAAAAGTTTTATTTGTACTGTATACAAATTGGTAGTTTTTGCACAGTTCATATTCAAAACATGACTTGTATGATGCTTGGCGGAGGATACTTTAAACAGATTTGCATACCAATCTACTTTTTCCCTCCAATATTGATGAAATTTTGCACACTTGAACTTTAAAACAAGGGCAGCAGTACTCTGAGATATAGTAAGGTGCATGCCAGAAGGTACCTTAAACGTTGTTGGCACCAAACTACAGTTTTATTCTAATACTGATGAAATTTTGCACTCTAGGCCTTCCAAACACAAGGAACATCGGTGTCTACAGAAAGTTTCTAAGGGTGGCGGAGAGTACCTTCTAGTATTTTTCGATACCATTTCACTGATCGACATGACAGTAACAGATGTACAATGGTGACGGGCTGAGGTGGCGCTGGAGGAGTTGGACAGAGAGAGGAGATGAGTTGGTTTGCGATTTTTTTGGGGGGGGGGGGAGATGAGTAGAGAGAGGGGGAGTAGGAGAACAGAGGCAGGAAAGGACAGAGAGAGAAGGGGAGAGGAGACCTACTAACTTAACTATGGATTAACAAATAACTGGGCAATGCCCAGTTTTCAACTAGTTGATCTATGAAATTCAGTAATAACTGTGCCATGGTATGGGACAATTATCCGAAAATATACAGATACAACGGTTAAGTATTGATAGGTCAGCATGTGCACAGGCATTGTTATAGTTTTGAGGTCAAATATATGCAAATTATCGGAATGAAAGACTCTGGTCTCTGGCATAGAAAATCAGACTGTCCAAAATTTCCTGTGAACTACATTAATCTACCTAATGATCCTTATGTTTATACATGATGATGGTTTACTTATTTATTTGTATTATTAAAAATTCTTTCATGTACTATAACAGTAGCTGAATAATTAGATTAGAATAATATTGTAGTACTCGATTAATTGAGTCTTATTTCCATAATCAGGTAAAATTCTTTTTTCAAGTAAGCTATAAATTTTAAAATCATTCTTGTTATTTATTTCTCGAAATGGTGACAGGAAATGTGCTCTACAAACGGTTAATGTGATTTTTATCTTTACTATATATATTCTGCAAGAAAGCGGCCAGGGCTAGCAACATTATAACCAAACTCCATTATTTAACATTTTCATATTGCCTCATTGCTCTACCCACTCTGATTGCCAATTTTTGTATTCATTTTTCTCTTGTCCTGACCGCATAAATGAGTATTTGCATTTACAGCTTGTGATATTTAGTGGATTTGAGCATTATCCAGTGGGTTTCTGGCCATTTGGCCAAGGCAAAGACATAGAAGTGGAGATAGCAAATGTCTATTTATTTTATTTCTCCCATAATTATTCTTGTCACACCTGTTGTTTCCCATCACAGCACATATCTGAGAGTGGTTGTGTATATTTACATCAGTAGTGTGTTAGAGTGAATAGCCATTTGATGGTTGTAGTAATTTGCCAGCCTTCTGCTTTTCGCCAGCAAAGAGTACAGTTGATGAGTAGTGCAAAGAGTTTGCAAGGTATGCATCTGGTCAGTCTTGGACACACCGGACTGGCAAAATCGCGAAAGGAAGTTACCAGTTCGGTTTTACAAAGACTATTCTGCGGCATTGGCCCCCTACTTAGCTTGCATTTATAGCGAATCCTTAATTCAGCGCAAAGTTCCTAGTGATTGGAAAAAAGCGCAGGTGACTCCCGTGTATAAGAAAGGAAAGAGAACTGACCCATACAATTACAGGCCAATATCGTTGACATCGGTTTCATGTAGAATTTTGGAGCATATTCTCAGTTCGAATATAGTAAATTTCCTTGAAACGGAAAAGCTTCTTTCTATGAATCAGCACGGGTTTAGGAAACATCGTTCATGTGAAACTCAGCTTGCCCTTTTCTCACATGACATCTTGCGAGCCATGGACGAAGGGCAACAGGCGGATTGTGTTTTTCTCGACTTCGACGCGGTGCCACACTGCAGACTGCTAACGAAGACACGAGCTTATGGAATAGGTTCACAGATTTGTGACTGGCTGGAAGGTAATAGAACGCAGTACGTTGTTCTCGACGGCGAGTGTTCATCAGAGACGAGTGTATCGTCAGGCGTACCCCAGGGGAGTGTGATAGGACCGCTATTATTTTCTATCTATATAAATGATCTGATGGACAGAGTAAGTTCTAATTTGCGGCTGTTTGCTGATGATGCTGTGGTGTGTGGAAGGGTGTCTTCTGTAACTGACTGTAATAGCATACAGGTTGACTTAGACAAAATTTCTAGTTGGTGCGAAGATTGGCAGCTAGCTCTCAATGTAGAAAAATGTAAGGTGATGCGCATGAGTAGAAAAAACAATCCCATAATGTTCGAATACAGCATTAGTAGTGAGCTTCTTGATGTTGTCGCGTCGTTCAAATATCTAGGCGTAACATTGCAGAGCGATATGAAATGGAACGAGCATGTAAGGACAGTTGTGAGTAAGGCAGACAGCCGACTTCGGTTTATTGGGAGAATTTTGGGAAGATGTACTTCACCTGTAAAGGAGACCGCGTATAAAACGCTTGTACGACCACGTCTTGAGTATTGCTCAAGTATTTGGGACCCGCAGCAGATCGGTTTGAAGGAAGACATAGAGGCGGTTCAGAGGCGAGCAGCTAGATTTGTTACCGGTAGGTTCGACCAATGCGCGAGTGTCACGGAAATGCTCCGGCAACTCAATTGGGGATCGCTGGAAGAAAGACGACGTTCTTTTCGTGAATTTCTGTTGAGTAAATTTAGAGGGCCGGAATTTGAAGCTGAGTGTAGTACGATCTTGCTGCCGCCTACTTACATTTCGCGTAAAGATCACAAAGACAAGATAAGAGAAATTAGGGCTCGTACGGAGGCATATAGGTATTCTTTCTTTCCTCGTTCAATTTGGGAGTGGAATAGGAAAGGAAATGCCTAGTAGTGGTACAGTGTACCCTCCGCCACGCACCTTACGGTGAATTGCGGAGTATGTATGTAGATGTAGATGTACCCACTGGCCGTTCCAGCTTCAGTCAATCAGTTGCGTCTTCCTGACATGATTGAATTTCAGCGGCATTTGGAGAGCCGGATAGCCATTTTCCTGTCTAGTTAGAGGGAGCCTCTGGAGACGACCGGACGCTGGTGGTGTTTGCAGCTTCAGTTCATTGCTATTTGGTAAGAAATGCGGAAAAATTAATAAATTGTGGACCCAGATTACAGACATGAGATAGGTTTTACTAGAAAAGACATTAATATGTTGTCATAACTTTTAGCAGTTAATTCTTCTAGAAAGGGGTGCACAGAGAAACTGCGGTGTTCCACAAGTGATGTAGGTTCAAGTCGTTCTCAAGTCCTTCCATTTTCAGTTACAGCCTTCATTTCTTGCTTATTAGATGGGGTTTTGCATTGCCTTCATGCTATCGTTTTTTCCTTGGGATATATTAAAATTTTTGCTACTTTTCTTTGTGTGACTTCAGACTTAATTTTTTTGTTTTTGGGACCGGTCTCAGACAACAGCTAGTTACTGTTAATGAGCTACAATGCTCTTTCAGTTGGCAATAATGGCTTCTAAATTAAGTGTGCTTTCGTTTCATATTACTTGCAAGAAGAATAATCAAGAATTTTATTCGTTTTCTTTTTGATATATATTGGTCAGCCATGTGGTGAGTAGTACCAAGTTGTGATTTCGTGGTTGGCGATACCTATGCTCAACAGTCATATTTCATTTTGTTTTGCATTAATGTTGCCTTGTGTGTAATTTTATTCTAAATGTTTAAACGATTTTGAGGTGAATTTTGTTGTATTATGCTGATGGGTCACTGTGCTCGTGTATTTTGTTCAGGGTTAATTCATTTTCGATGACCGTTTAGTTTTTCCTTTATGGGTGATAAAGCAGTATACACACCATGATCTCGATTATCAGAGTACCACACCAAGTAAAAGTAATTGTAAATTTCTCTGATGTCGTTCGTTGGTCACACTGGCCATTCTAATATCCGACCAGTGGCATCAGTTTTTGCGTAATATACATTTAGATTTGTCAAATGCAAGCCACTCGGCGATTGCATGCACATATAATAGTGTTTGATTATGTTGATATATACCCATTCCTATCATCTTGTCCCCTTGTGTGACATAGGATGCAATTAGCTCCCAATTACCTTTGTTAATAGGAGACCTATAAATTCTAAACAACCACAGTTGGCGTAATTTTGTCTAAAATGTGATCTGTTCACTATTAATATGTTAAATGTTTGAGGTTCAAAATGACCCATTCAGGAACCATCTATTCGGTAACTATGTGTGTCTGCTAATGAAAATTTATGTTGATATAGACTAAAACACCACATTTGATCAAAATAGTGTACTTGTACCTTAATAGTAATTCAGCCCCTCTTGCTTTCCCAGCTTTTTTTAATTTTTTTTTTATTTTTTTTTTATTGGATTGAAATAGCATTATTCCATGTTGAACAATATTGGTTTAACTCACCCTGCATTATAAAACTGGACGTCTCATTTCATGCAAAGGATGTATACTGGGTACACATTACCCCTCAGATGCGTTGTCCATTGGCAGCCATTATTATCTGCTTGTGTTTAACAAATTCAATTTGTTTTCAACCTTGTCAATTTTTGTTCTGTACCCACTGTAAATGTTTCTGCAGGATAAAGCCTACCAAAATAACAAGCTCGTCCCATAGTAAATATTCTTGTCTAATTAGTGGGAGCCCGCTGGAATATAACCATTACTTGGGTAGGCAGCTCACTGGCAAAGAGGAGTTATAAAAATGATTAGAATAACGATGAAGGGTACGTCACATCTGGCTTTCCCCAGCCCTCCCCCCACTTTCCCTGTCCCGCCAATAATGCTGTATATTTTCGCTGGAACTAAGTGTTCTTCTTCCAGCTTTGCGTGTTAATATTTTTTTCATCGGCTTTGTGTAATTATGTTCATGTGAATATTTAATGTTTTGCTTTGCACTACGCTACTTGTATGTCTACTGTAAGACGTTTTATATTTAATGTTTTGCTTTGTGCTATGCTACTGATCTGTTTACTGTAAGATGTGTTACCACGAGTGCTGTGTTCGTTCATTATGAGTGGTATAGTTACTCGGCTTAGATCGTGTAGTAGCAGGCAGACTGTAACAGTGTGTGAGACAGCCAGAGTAAGCTCTGAGTGTTCGGGATGCCAGCTGGCAGTGGCCCTCCCAGAAGAACTAGGGATTTGAACGAAGACTGCAGCTTTGCTGGCTGCCATGAAGAATGGTAGCTCGGCGGAGCTGTTTTGGCCCAGCCAAGTAAACGCGCAGACCCCGGTGGACAGTGGAACCGCGTTGCCTGCTAATGAGACAAACAAGCAGGCCAACGACCGTGTAGGAGTGCAATATGGCATGACACCACCTGCAGCCGTTCCAGGTAATATATACTTGGCGGTGATGGTGCAGTTCTTTACTTAGAAAATAGAAAAAACTAGACAAACATTCACCTGCAATTAATGACACACTTAAGAGCAAACTAGACGAGCAGTAAAATAGATAAATTGGACACGAAATTTGGTGAGGAAATCGCGAGAGCTTAACTAGTTTCGAATGTAAGTTAATTGATGTGCAAAGTGAAGTACAAAGCATGTGTGATAAATTGGCTAGTAACAATAACAGGCTGAAGCTAGATTAGATACAGAGGAAAGGGAGGTTACTAACACACTGTTAGTGAAGGTGCATTTGAAAAGCTTACAGACGAGCAGAAGCAAACGTTAATGAAAGTAGCCCAAGACGCAGTTGTTCTAATTTCAACTGTTGAACGTTTGTCTGTACAAGCTGAGACGAAATCAGTTAGGACTGAACCTACTCTGGTGAGTGCTTCTGGAGAGGTTCAATCTCCTTTGCGTTTCAAGAAAGCGCAAGCTGAGAGTAATAGAAGGAATAAAGAGAAGCTAGATGTTTCGTATGACCAAACGGATAAGTTAGATAGTCAGAGTGATGTTCCCTCAAATGATGCCCGTCTGTCTGCGCTACATCTACATCTGCATTCGTACTCCACAAGCCACCTGACGGTATGTGGTGGAGGGTACCTTGAGTTCCACTATCGGTTCTTCTTAATATTCAAGTCACATATTGTTCGCGGAAAGGAAGATTGTTGGTATGCCTCTGTGTGGGCTCTAATCTCTCTGATTTTATCCTCATATACGTAGGAGGGAGCAATATACTGCTAGGTATGTTCTCGAAACTTCCGACAAAAGCCCGTTCCGAGCGACAGAGGTCTCTCCTGCAGAGTGTTCCACTGGAATTTATCAGTCACCTCCGTAATGCTTTCACGAATACCAAATGATCTTGTAAGGAAGCGCGCTGCACTCCGTTGGATCTTCTCTACTTCCTCTATCAACCACACCTGGAACAGATCCCACACCGGTGAGCAGTATTCAAACAGTGGGCGAACAAGTGTACCTTAATCTACTTCCTTTGTTTTCGGACCACATTTCCTTAGGATTCTTCCAATGAATTTAAGTCTGGCATCTGCTTTACCAACGATTAATTTTATATGGTCGTTCCATTTTAAATCACTCCTAAAGCCTACTCCCAGATAATGTATGGAATTAACTGCTTCCAGTTGCTGCCCTGCTATTGTGTAGGTAAATGATCTTTCTTTATACGTATTCGCAGCAAATTCACTTGTCTACATTGAGTTTCAATTGCCATTCCCTGCACCATGTGTCAATTCGATGCAGATCCTTCTGCATTTCAATACAATTTTCCATTGTTACAACCTCTCTATATACTGCAACATCATCTGCAAAAAGCCTCAGTGAACTTCCAATGTTATCAGCAAGGTCATTTATATATATTGTGAACAGCAACAGACCCACGACACTCCCCTATGGCACACCTGACATCATTCTTACATCGGAAGTCTTCTCCCCATCGAGAATCACATGCTGCATTCTGTTATCAAGGAAATCCTAAATCCAATCATATAATTGGTTTGATAGACCATATTACTTTGTTCATTAAACGTCTGTGGGGAACTGTATCAAACGCCTTGTGGAAGTCAAGAAACACAGCATCTACCTGCGAACCCATGTCTATAGCCCTCTGAGTCTCTTGGATGAATAGCGCGAGCTGGGTTTCACATGATCGCCTTTTTTTAAACCCATGCTGATTCCTACACAGCAGATTACTAGTCACCAGAAATGTCGTTATACTCGAACATAATACATGTTCAAAATTCTACAACTGACCGACATAAGAGATACAGGCCTATAGTTCTGCACATCTGTTCGACGTCCCTTCTTGAAAACGGGGATTACCTGCGGCATTTTCCAAGATTTGGGAACGCTAAGCTCTTCTAGACAGCTACGGTACACCACTGCAAGAAGGGGGGCAAGTTCCTTCGCATACTCTGTGTAAAACCGAACTGGTACCACAAAAGGTCCTGTGGCCTTTCCTCTTTTGAGCTATTCTAATTGTTTTATCTATCCCTCTGTCAATTACTTCGATATCTGCCATTTTGTAATCTGTGCGTTAATCTAAAGAAGGAACTACAGTGCAATCTTCCTCTGTGAAACAGCTTTGCAAAAAGTCGTTTAGTAATTCACCCATTAGAGAGTCATCCTCTGTTTCAATGCCATTTTCGTCACAGAGTGTCTGGACATTTTGTTTTGATCCACCTACGGCTTTGACATAAGACCACAAGGTAGCAAACAGGAAAGGGAAGAGGAACAGATACAGAGGGAGCTGGAAGAGCGCCTTTGTAATTTAAGGAGCAAGTCCGGATTTAGCAACGTTAGTACTAGGGAGCCATGTAGATCAGCTGATTAGGATAATTGCCGGAAACACTTCACTTCTGTCCAATCTTACATTACGTTTCTGGCTGAAAGCAATGAAATTCACCTGAGGGTTTGGATTAATGAATTAGAGCACTCACCGTCTGACTTATGGGGACCAGTGCTAAAAATGAAATTTGCAATTAGTCATTTGCGTGGAGAGGAACTTGCACTCATGAAGTGCCGAACTTACAAAGAATTTAAAGCAGTGTTTCTCGATGAGTTTTGGGGCAAAGGTATGTAAGAGGGAGTCAAATGTAATATTATGACGAAGGAAAACTATGCAGACCTTTGCATGAGTCTCCATTGGCTTTCTTTCGAGTGATGGTTACAGAAAATTAACATTTAGACTCGCCTAATCTGCCGCCAGAGCTGCCAATGATTTGCGCCACTAAGTTACCGCACAAGTTACAAAGAGAAATTGCCATTGGAGGTAGTTACTTAGATGATATTAAGATTTTTCAGCAACTGCTGCAGGAACTCAGTGTAGACAGGCAGCTTTACGAGCCACATAATCGTACACATGAGAACTCTAATCCGCGTAACAATAACAACAGTCAATTTAATAAGTATATTAAACAACATGGTAACGGAAAGGGTGACCATAACTGCAGGTGGAAAAACAAATCCGATGAAAAATTAAGCCATAATGGCAACACTTAGGGTTTTCTCCAAAACAACCAGGGTAGTCATAGTCGTAGTAGGAGGTATTCGCCTAGCCCTCAGAACAATCGAAATAGACACAGTTAGAAAAGAGAACGCTCGTCTGTGCAGAATAATGCAAACAATAGAGTAGTGGGGTAAAAGGGGTTTCAGCACAGTAACCTTTGACCTTTAGAGTGTTGACGATAGTGTCATCGACATCAGGTACCGTTACACCCCCACCCCTCCTCCTCGGCCACTTGCACGACCGCCAATGTACCGTTACTCCTCCCACCTCTAGCAGATGCCCAATAGCCTGACCACCACCCCAAATTGATTAAATTAAATTTGCATATCAATTTAATTGTAACGACCTATGTTTTTATCAGTAACAAGGGCAACTGCCTCCACAAGTAAGCACTTGCATGAGCACAGCCCCCACCTCCATCCCACTGACAGTCCTTAAGATTGCTGCTCCTGCATGACTCCGTCTGGGACTCAAATCACTGCCACAAAACAAAAAAATTCCAAAAGTTACTACTTATCGACGTACAGTTTGTATTACACCAACAAAGGATCTAATTATTCCAAACTTTGAACAGTACAATGACTGGGAATAACACGAGAGTTTTGTAAACAAACTGATCCTGCCAGCCGTCGGGCTCTCGACCACCACTCCCAATGATTAATTGCAACATACAATATTTTAACTGGAGCAGTCAGTTTAATACATCGAACCTCTGCAGGTAAATAAAGAAATTCAGTGTAATGCTACAGATTGGTGTTGTACAAACATTTAGAACTAATGTCCCGCCAGTTCACTTGGGCAAAATAAATGCATAGACACTAGATGCGTAACACAGCTAAGTGAACAATTTCTCTTGATTGACACCACGGAATATAAAACGGGTTTAACGTTAATGTAGTATGATGTCCAGTGCGATCACAAACACACAGAGTTCTTGGAGATGCCTGCAGATAGGAGGAGCAAGCGCGTGAATCACTGTATAGCGGTTTACATGTGACAGAAATAGATGAGGCGAGTGGTCTGCGCAGCGCTCGCATCGGGTAGTGCTGCCAGCCAGCCATTACTGGCCGCCTGCCCCAAGCTGCGAGTCTAAAAGACGCATGCGTCTCTAATTGAACTTGGTGTGACGAGGTATTAATTCTCACATAACATCGTGTATTTAACATATGCAATGGCAGTATCTGTTTATTAAAAAGACCAACTACTACCTTTATTAGTATGGTAGATAGTTATTCACTTCCCATAGCAGGACCACTGCTCGCGAGTTGTGAGTGCATGTTGGAATGTAATGGTAATGATCACCACAAACTTGTATGTCAAACACTCTTTCGGTAGCACTACAACAACAGCAGCAGCAGACATCTTGTTCCGAAATGTAATACACTCTCTCTCTTTAGCGAGCATGCAGTGTTACAATGCACACAATTCTTCGAAATGTACCAAGTCTTTACAACGTTTCCTTAGATCGATCTATCGCTGTGAGGTAAGTTTTTGGTCTTTCTGTAATCCACTTAATATCCAGTTCAGCGCCTTACGAGAATTCGGATAGTTTAATTTTACCTCTTATTTCCTTGCTAAAATAGAACACATCTTCTTGCGTCCATCCGAACATAGCAAAGGCAATCACTCTATATCTCTATCGACCATACCATATTACAACATTAAACAATGCAAACGATTCTTTACAACAGGTCAAATACCGATAATCGAGCACCCCATAAGACGTTTAAACCCTATTATTTCTTAATTTTCCGTGTGGGTTACCTAATTTTAATTAAGACTTTCAGATAAGAGTATTCATAAGACGCACAAATTTTATCGTGTATACAAAGGATCATACAGGATCAGGCGAGTTGCTCACCCCAATGTGGTCGAGATAGAAACGCTCAGGACGAGACGATCATGAAGCCTGCAGCACATCAGAAATGTCAAGCGATGGAAGTGTTAGGTATTGTTAGTATTGTTAAGATAAGCAGACATTAATAAGTCAGGATGTAGAAGGCTAACAACTTCATGCAGTAGTTCGTCTGGTTTTGCTATGCCATTTGTTCTACATTTTTTTTAATTTTTTAAAAATGTTTCCATTATGAATGGGCCATCTGATTACCTGCAATCAAATAAGTCATGTTGTAAGTTCAGTTACATGATTCCAAAAGGTATATTAGTGTTTCAGTGCGGTTCGAGCCGTGGGTGCCGGACTGTTGCCAAGGTATGCAGTTCTTTGATTGCTCACAAAGGGTTTATGAGAGTTTTTGCATTTGACCATGATTTTGGAGAAAGGAGCCCCACAGTTGATGTGGTCACAAAGTTGTGGCATGAGGCAAAAAACTGAATCAGGAGAATCTCCAAAGAGTGAGAAGTATCTTTTTTTCTCTTTATCAGCCTAACAGTGAAGTGTATTTAGTTTTCCTACTTACATCTTTGTTTTGTTTTTTGACTCTGTGAAGTGGTTTAACCTCATGATTGTGCAATTATGTCTACTGCTGCCTATTCTTTCTAAATTATATCAAGGTTTAACCCTGCGTAACCAAATACAACCATTATAGTATCAATGGTAAAAGGAAGAAAAAGAATATTATATTTTACGCAAGATGTGTTGGTGCTTCATAATTAAGATTAAAAAGGAGGTACAGTATGCTGCATGTCATTACACTGCTTGTCCTCTGTACGCCTGTGGCCAATAGTGGCAAGTATGTTGCTGATGATCCTTGTCAGAGTTTTTGCTGTTGTCTGTTCTCTAACCTGATAGTTGCTAACACAGAAGAACAGAGCATGTGTGGTGGTGAGAGAACTAACTTGGACTAACCAACAGCCCTCCTGTTAAAGGTCACAATCGGGTCAACATCTCTTTGTTGCAGAATAATTTATTATGTAAAGTTTTTCTTGTAGTTGTTGTGTTGTACTTTAATTTTTCATGGATGGCCTTAGTTGCCGAGTTATATTTTTTCTTATTCTGATTGATTTTGAGTTGTTTTTCCTTGAGATTTTCGTGTGACCACCTCATTTTAATGTAGAGAATATAATCGCAAACAGATGGTCACCCAATGAACTTCTCCCAAACACTTTTGTAAATAATAACTATCTTGCTTTAAATTGTTTGCATGAGTGCACACTACATAATTTTGCCTTTTCTTGGTGACGCTTACTTAATAATTACATTAATTTTTTTCTGATAAGCTCCAATATAATTGTAAAGCTATGGATCTGATCCTTTTGTAATTATCAGTATAAAGATTTTTGTTAATCATAGTGATTTATAAGATTTTATATGAATGTATAAATTCTCATTTCGCTGTTGTAATATTGTACCTGTGTATTTGTTGTATGTGACATGGAGGTGAAGAAGGTAACAGCATGAGTCGAGGGACAAGATGAACAGTATTCGCCCAACTATTGTGGTCTGGACGACTGAGGTTCATTCACTGTCAACCTCAAGCTGGAGTCGTGAAAGTAGAACGATGGGAACACTGATGGACAGCCCCGCTGAAAAGCAAAGCCAGCGGAGTTAATGGAGTGACGTAATGTGGAGGGCCGACAGCTGGTCCCTCCTCTCCATGCCACGTTGCCTGCTGCACCAGCTGCCGCCAGCTTCCCTGCCGACAACCTAAGGACACTGCTGTCACTGTGCATTTGGCGCCGTTAAGGGCATCACCTTGGTAACAGTTCAACCTGCGTGGACTGGGCTGACACATCAGAGTGGCATTTCAGTTCTCAGGCTGTATGCATTGTCGATCCAAATCACATATAACTTGAGCACACATGGCAGCATAAGCAGACCTGCAGTGAGATTTAACTGTAATGAACTTGATTAATGCGTAGGACTTTCTGATGCAAATTTCGATGGCCATATCTACATCTACATACATACTCTGCAATCCACCATAAGGTGCGTGGCAGAGGATACACTGTACCACTACTAGGCATTTCCTCTTCTATTACACTCCCCAACAGAACGAGGAAAACAAGAATGCCTATATGCCTCCATAAGAGCCCTAATTTCTCTTATCTTGTATTTGTGATCACTACGTGAAATGTAAGTTGGCGGCAGTAAGATCCTACTACACTCAGCTTCAAATTCCAGCCCTCTAAATTTCCTCAACAGAAATTCACGAAATAAACGTCGTCTTTCCTCCAGCGATCGCCAATTCAGTTCCCCTAGCATTTCTGTGAAACTCGCACATTATTCGAACCTACCAGTAACAATCCTAGCTGCTCGCCTCTGAACTGGTTCTATGTTTTACTGATCTGCCGCAGGTCCCAAACACTTGAGCAATACTCAAGACGTGGTCGTACAAGCGTTTTGTACACGGTCTCCTTTACAGATGAAGTACATCTTCGCAAAATTCTGGCAATAAACTGAAGTCGGCTGTCTGCCTTACTCACAACTGTCCTTAGATGTTCATTCCATTTCATATCGTTCTGCAATGTTACACCTAGATATTTGAACGAGGCGAATGCATCAAGAAGCTCACTACTAATGCTGTATTCGAATATTATGGGATTGTTTTTCCTACTCATATGCATCACCTTACATTTTTCTATATTGAAATCTAGCTGCCATTCTTCGCGCCAACTAGAAGTTTTGTCTAAGTCATCCTGTATGCTATTACAGTCAATTAAAGACGACACCCTCCCATACACCACAGCAGCATCAGCAAACAGCCGCAAATTACATGTTACTCTGTCCATCAGATCATTTATATAGATAGAATATAATAGCGGTCCTATCACACTCCCCTGTGGCATGCCTGGTGATACACTCATCTCTGATGAACACTCGCTGTCGAGAACAGTATACTTCGTTCTGTTACATAGAAAGTCTTCCAGCCAGTCACAAGTGGTATTAACAATAATAGAGACAATAGAACAGTGTGATAATGTGGACATCGAATCACATAAACAAATGTCTTCTTCATATATTATTAAGTCATATAGAATTGTAGAGGTCCTGAAACTCAGTGCCTCTTGTGACAGTTATTTCAATACTCAGGAAGATCAGACTTCTTATTTGGATATAAGATGTATAGAAGAATGAAGTATTTTAATCAGCATTATAACTCATTAATTAAATGAGTACACAGTCCAGTTCTAGCTGAACATTAAAAAGGGGTTATTAAACCCTGAATACAACTGCAGTAAGAGCATTATCCGGTTGAAACTTATACATCCTGATGCAATTATAAATACCATTGAGACCAAACTTGAAACATGTTATCTATCCAAGACATCTCTTGTAACTAATAAAAAAAAATAAAAAACAAACAACCTGACTGACTCCACATTTTCCCTTGGTAACTGCAAGTCTCCACAGAATATATTATACCACGCAACACCTTCGGGTTGTACATCTTTGACAAGCAGGAGGTACCTGTCTGGGCATTCACCTGTTAAAAGAAATAGCCCAGGAGACTAAAAATCCAAAAATCCATTTGGTCATCTTGTCTAGCTAGGGAAAGCATGTAGTGCTTGAGACACTACAACATGTATTTAGGACATGATTGTGTGCTGACATTATGGACTTGTAATGAAAGTAATGTTAGCCAACATTTACTACAGTTACTACTGAAACTCCTTTTTATTGAACTAGCGAATGAACTCTTGCTTCCTTGTCAATACTTTCTGCAGCTGTTGTGTTGAACTTTACAGTTGTGGAGTTGACATTTCAGACTCTTTTCTCTGGAGCAATGTTAGTCGGCCACCTGTGCAATTTGATTTCATAAACACTTCTATGTGGTACAATGTTAGTGAAATTCTGTAAGATGTCATTTAATTAAGAAAGCATAGCTTACTGTTAATTTTGAACCAGATGAACTGTCATCAGTGTGTCTGCACACTACTGTGAATATCCTGGTAGTCTGATTTCTGATCAACCACACCCCTCGTGATCTTTTGCATAGTGGAGACGGCACTGTTGATGGACTGCTGAATTCTGTGCTGTCAGGGCAGAGGCAGGCATTTGACAGATGTCATCCCATAACAGAGAAGCTTCTGATTGGCGAGAAGGGCTAACCTACAAGTCAAGCTGATAGAAACAGTAATCCGTGGAAGATGCGTTAGAAGAACTTCCCATTTGCGTGTGATTGTCCGAGATCCTTTGAAAGAACGCCTTCCGTTTGCCCCAACTCGGCGGAGGCGATGATCTTTAGTTGTGCAGCAATCGGTTTTTAATAAAACTGAAAACTGGTGAAGCACTAGTGATCGCAGATGATCAGCCAGAGTGTTGATGTTCGTGAAATTCTTTTGCCAAATAAGGCATGTTTGACAGGGTCTGACGTATCTATGCATAATGGTCTATTAACAAAGCAGGCAGCTGGTCTGCCAGATTGTCATTCCAATGTTTTTCAGTTTCTCTTTGTATTTGTTCGCACATTTTTTTATTTGTTGCATTTCTTTAATCAATTTTGTTGTATATCCACTACGTACTATTTTTTCCCATTGTATGAGTGTTTAGTAGATATCTTTGCATATTATTTTACCTTTTGATTATTTGTTTTCCTCTTTTGTCTTTGAACCACTTGTGGGTTCCATTCGATGTGCTAGTAACATTTGTAGTACTTAATGATCTCACTGCGTTAGAATGTAACCTTGTTATGATGTTGCCATGATTCCTACTGGATCACTGAACAATCTTCCCTCATGAGGTTTAGTGCATTTTTCGTTTGTTTTGTGTTATATATTTTTTACCATGATAACTAGATAAATTCAGAGATGTTGTGTTAGCTTTAATTCTCCATGATTCTTTTAATTGGACATGATGATAAGTATTGCACTAGCATCAACACCTAGTTTTGGGATAAATTCTGAGTGATGAGCTATAAATTAGTTTATTATTATTATTATTATTATTCTTTTATGTCAACACACTTTGGTGTTGAAGCTCAGTTGCATATGTCACTGGATGCTCTCAGTGGACTCACTCATTACTAGCTCTTTTGTTTTATCCATTTTTTCTTTGTCACTGAACAGCAATATTTCTTCTGTGACATATAATTATAGTACTTTCAAACTATGCACACTTGGTAAACATAAGTTTATTGTCTTTCTAGTTCTTGACAATGCCTCTCTTATTAACTTGTGGATGTTACTTTTCTAAATATACTAATCTGATTAAGATTTTTAATAACAAATAATAATAAATGATTGTTCTGGGGCGAGGGGAATAGTGGTCAGTCTCACATCATGGCCACTAAATCAAAATGCATGGAACTGTCATCTAGACTGAAGGACAGCCCCATCGTCATTTTCACTTCTACGAGGAGAGGGTGTAACATATTGGGTCATAGATCGTTGGTTCTTGATGTTATCATCGATCAGCACTCTTGCTAATGGCTGGCTGAAATTCGATGGGACAAAACTAATCTGTTACAAATAACGTAGGCAACATGTAGAATTGCAGTTCTTTGACCCTGTAATGATTCATTGGTGCCCTGTTGTCCTCATTTATGGGCAGCGTATAAGTCTCATTAACAAAACAGTACTTACAATTGAATGGGCAATAATACAAATTTACACAATTAGTGTGTGGAATACTGAAGTCCAAATTGTACAGTGTGGCACAAATATAAGGTTTAATCACTGTAGATACACTTTCTACATGCTTAACATCGAAGACCTTATACACAACTGTTCAAAAATAAAGTTAAGAGTGACATGGGTTGTGCCTGAGATACATCAAGAAACAAGACTCAAAACAATACTTGGAACTGGTGTGGATTGTGCATCAGATCGAGGATGAAAAAATATTCATCTACATGGGGCGAAAGTATCCTATTTACATCTTCCAAAAAATGGCACTGAAAATCATGTATTGTTAATTATGCACGTTAAATTAATTATAAGAGAAAAGTAAACAATTACATACAACTGGCTATAATAAAAAGGTACCATAAATAATACTGAGTAAATTGTTATATAAATCTCAGTTATGTTAATTGTGTTTCATTTAATGACATATGTTTGTCAACAATACTTTCGTGATTAGCAGCAATTATACAGAAACTAATGAGGGCACAGCTTTCCTAACATTACTTGTGAAACATAATCATACCTACTTTAATATTATGCTAATAGAATTTACATATTTTTATCGGAAATACTAATTAGCATACTATCTGAACTCTAACAATATGCATCCAGCCTGAAGTAATTAATTTTTGCTAATTAAACACACTTCTGTGACACCAAGTAATAGAAAATTACTTCAGCTAGTTACGTTATTAAAAAAGAATAATAAACGTTTTGGAAAGAAAAAGAAAATAGACTAATTATATTCATATCTATGATTATTAAAGAGTGATAGTGGGAGATTCAGTAATGCAAGCAGATGGGAATAAATCCCAAGATGCTTTGTTACATCACCACCCTCATTCAATTAACCGACCAGATGGTTATTTGAAAAAATAATTAATGAGTAATTAAATGATAAAAACAAAGTCATGTTAATAAGAAAGGTAATCTTATAGCTATAAATAAATCATATGAACAAAAACCACACAATTATGTAGTTACCAAAATAACCACAATCTATGTTACACATTCTGTTCATTCTATACTTGCCAAAATTACATAAAGCCCCAATACATAATAAAATTCAGTCATTATTAACAAAAATATACAAAATATTTACCAAAGAAGAGGAAAATTTACAAAGTTGTACAAATCACTAAAGTATTGCATTTCAATGGAGGAACACTCATCTCATACATTATTACAAATTACACTATTACATCAAACTATACTAAACAAAACATAGGAGAAAATTTACTAACTTACAAACTACTCATAGAATAGTGGAAGAAGAAAGGATGGCCCACCTGAGGGAAGGAATTACTTTCTAAGTAATGTATTCGTCAAAGAATGACGAACCCCCCCCCCCCACCTACTTAGTTAAATTTACCACTAGCAAAATCACTACTGATGTACCATTTACCCAAAAATTGTGTTGCAAGAATCATGTATCAATAAGAAATTACACTCTAACTTTTGTCCAGCCAACTCCACTGATGCAAGTACTTCCTTCTTCACACTCTAGTATAACTTCCAATATCACAAATATTCTTTATTCTAGAAACATGCATAATCACTTTATCATCTGCATCCGTAACCCTAAGAAATACCATTAAAATCACTACTACCATCCAGCAAGCATTTTACATGTGCACCTTGTACCCTAGTTGATACCATTGGATCCCACACTTTATCAGTACTTACATTGCTTGTTCTTCATAATACAATAGATCTTCATTAATTCTCTCCCTTGATTCAGACAAACCATTTGAAATTACTGTTAAGTGACACACATTATGGTCTGCTTCCACTTCCTTACTATTTTCTACCTCTAAGTTTGCATTTTCTCCTTGCTCACTTATTCTTTCCAGCTTCATCATCAAAAATAGATTCATATACCCCAACTTTCTCATCCCTATATTCGTCACTACTCTCACTACTACTTGGTCCTGAACTCTCATCATTATCACTTACTTCAACCAAACCATTTATCACCCTATCTGTACCCTCACTATTTGACCCTAATGCCTGACATTCAAGTTCTGCATACCGTCTTAATGATTGCCCATCACCATTAAGTTCAAAGTCATTAAATTATTTACAGTTATCAATAGTAACATTGCTACCCCCAGTACATGCACTAAACTTGACATCATCCACTTTTTTCACTTCCTGTTCAATTTCTAGAAATTAAGAATCAACATCCTCAAAACATTTTTACCACAGATACTGAGTTTCCTTCCACTTTATCCTCTAAAGTATCCAACCTACTTTCCAATTCAGATTTTACCTGATCAATTTGATTTTCAAGTTTTTCCTTGTTCTCTGTACAAGATTTGCCAGCAGACTGAAAGGTGTTATCACAAGAACTAGCAACAGGTTCCAACCTTTTTTTCACATAAGGTAATTCTAGTATGATTAGCTACACAGGGCTTATTAATTTCAGTTAATTTCACATTGACATTTTCTTCCACAATTTTTATTTTATTCCCACAACTGGCTTACATTTCTCCAATTTTCTTATTTAAATTTATTAAAGTACTATTTAATGCAGCAAATTCTTGGCGCAAATTACCGATTACACTACTGATTTTACTATCAATCTTACGATTATTTTCAACCAGTTTCTGGTTAATTCACGATTGTTTTCATGCATTTTCTGATTTAAATACAATTTGTTTTCGTCCATTTTCCGACTCAGTTCCATAAAAAATAACTTTGCCCAATCACAAGATTCATCTGATTCTTCCCCAATTTTGTCCACCTTATCGAAAAAACTGCTTTCTTTACGTCATTAACATTCACTTCCTGCTGTCCGTCGGCCACTAACAGATTAATTTGTTCACATTTATCATCCATGGTGCATTTTTAAGACGTTTACTTCAGAAATACGATGTTTTCTCGGCGGCGATCGGCGTTTAACAGCACTGGTCACCAACACGATGTCCAATGACAGCTGCTAATTTATCCCATCTGTTTACAAGCTGCCTCAGAATGTTGATTGGCTGTTTTTCCACAATGGCGTTGGTACTGCACCTTCATCAGTAGGCTGCCACTCGACGCAGATTTTGTACAGACTAGCAGATGCAGCTATGAAATTCGTAGAAGTAGGAGGTTTCGAAAATGGTCTTGAAATACCACTCGCGTATTACTAACGACCGTGCTGCTATTCACTGTGCACACAATTGTACACTTCTTTATTCGTGACGCACTGTTCATAAATTGTTCATTTAAGTTCATTCAGTCACTAATGCTAAATCCTCACCTGAGAGGGCAACAGATGTAACATACCGGGTCATAGATTGATCAATAGATGGCACATCGTAATTTATAAGTGGTCGACTACAAAAGACAAATGGATCATACAGCAATACCTAAGATGTAAGTTAAGTCGTCAAATTAACTGTATGTGCATGGGTGTAGAGGTGTAATACTGTTAGTTACGTAAGCACATCCACTGTGGGAATGGTAGGTCACATTGGATGATAAAAATCGGTTTTAATTGTCCTGAGGCCAAAAATGCCATAAAAAGCATCAATAAAGTCGGTTTCTAATTGTCCTGAAGCAGAAACCACAAAAAATGCATCAATCAAAATCAGATAGGATTTCTAATGGCCCAAAACATGTTCAGTATGGTCTTCACCGTTTTCTGCAACAAATAGAAATCGAGAAACAGGATGTTCCACAACTGATCGAAGAGTTTCTGGGGTAATCTTCAGAATGTGTCATGCACTGCAGGCCTTCATTGCAGCTAAGTTCACAACACTGACCTGATCTTTCATATAGCTACACAGCCACAAGTTACACGGATTAAGATCATGAGATCTGGATGGACACACTGTAGGAAAATGGTGGCTGATAATTCTAGCATTTCCCGAAATGGCATTTCATCATCTGCGTGACTGGATATGAAATACGAGGAGGTGCACCAGTTGCATAAAAATGGAGCTGGAATGAGATGGTAGTACAAAAGACACTCATAGTGCTTACCAGTGACAGTACAGGTAACAGGACTGGAAGCACCTGTCTCTTTGAAAAAATATGGCCCTATGATAAATTATGCACCAGACAGTGACCTTTTCAGGATGAAGTGGTAGTCGTTGATTTGTGTGTGGATTTTCTATTGCCCATATTCGACAGTTCTGTGTATTGAGATATCCTTTTAGATGGAAGTTGGCTTTGTCTGTCCACAAAATCTTCCACTGCCATACATCATCCACTGCAGTTTGAGCAAAACATTCTAAAACAAAAGTCTCTCTTGCTGGGAGGCCATTAGGAATTTTGAATGGATAGCAACGAAGGATGTTTCGCAGGATCCTATACAGCATGCTGACATCTTTGTCCAATGTTGGGGCAATTCTCCTTGCACGACCCCTTTGCTCACCACTACTCGACTCCTCCTGCATTGCTGTGGCCACTTCTTCCACTGACATTGTATCAGTTAATTTCCTCCCTCTACCAATTTGCACACTAAAGAAACCCATCTTTTCGAATTTCTGAATAATTTTCTCCAGACCCACGACAGACGTTAGACCAGTGCCTTATTTCAAACCCTTCAGTACCTGGAAGTTCTGCAGAGTGACATGTGCACAGTCATCATTCTTGTGAAACAGCTTTACAAGGCGAGTGCGATCCATTATTGAGACAATCATGGTGAACATCTCAAAGTGTGTTTAATCCAACTTCAATGGGTCGTGCTGATAACAGTCTTTTTCATTTACATATTCTGACACAGACAGCGCCCACTATTGATCAATTTTCATAGTATTTATTTTTCTTCTGCTGTATGTTCCCTTCTTCTCCAATAATATTCAGTTGCAGTTTGGCAACATTCTGACCAGTGGTGTTATTTTTACAGCGTTTTGAAAGTTTAGCTTTAATTATAATCACCCTTTATTTTGAATTAAAATAATTCTGATATTTTTTAGGAAACATAAATCTTATCAACTAAATGTCACCTGAAAGTAAAATACAAGAATTTCCATCTTATAAAACACACAGACGAAGTGTAGAGGGCTGAAGTCAAAAATTGTTTCAAGTTACCTCATTTTATGGTACTTTAGTATTGTTTGATATCCCATCATATCCATGATAGTCCTTTATCTTTAGTGATATTTGTCATTGATTCAAACTCCCCTTTTCAGTATCATGGAGGATTATTTCAAATAGCATCAGAATACTATTTTCTAAGAGAGTTATGTGATTACCTGTAGGAGCTATGGTTCTGATTAATTCGCCTGCTATATTCAGAAAGTGATTATTAAATGCTGTAAAACATATGGTAACATAAAATTTCTCTTGTATACTGATTTTATATCCTCAATTTTATTCTGCTGACCAGTCATTTCCTTTATGTCTGACAATTTAGTTTTATATTGAGACTTAGCTAATCTTTTTTCATACTCCACACTTTTTGCGTTTCTAAAAATATTTTTCAGAACCTTAAAATACTGTCTGTAATGGGCTGCTTCGCTGTTTCTAACATTTTGATATAATTCTAAATGATATTCTTATCCCTCTTGTCAGTTACCCAGGCTGCTTGTTAGTAGTATATCCTGTTCTGACTGTTCTAACAGAAAGTAAATTTGAAAGAACATGAGAAATTATCGAGGAAAGCATTATATTTATTGTCTAGATTGTCAGTGCGATAAACACCCTGCCACTCTTGTTCCTTAATTACATTTAAGAATGCATCTATTACAACTGGATTACTTTCCTAAGTAATTTGTAATTATATTTATCGTATGTTTGAATGCAATAACCTTTTAGAGTTAAAATCTGTACATGATGGTCTGAAACGGCATTCACTATTCTTCTAACAGAATGCCCCTCAAATAATAAAGAATGAACAATAATATTGTATATGGCTGTATTGCTGTTCCCCTGCACTCTTATTGGAAAGAATACCGTTTGCATCAGTTGTTATGAATCAAAAAGATCTAATAGCATTCTATTTGTTGCACAATAACTTACACAATGTTGAAATCATCACATATGGATACTTTTTGCGCTCCTTATAAAGTGAGTGTAAGACCCACTAGCCAGAGAACAAATGTTTTAAAATCTAAAGTCAGGGGACCTATAAATAACAAACAATTAGAAGTTTAGCTCAATTGAAGTCAGCAACCCCTGCACAACATTCAACTGCCTATCTATTGATTTTAAACGCCGAAAACTCAACCGAAATACCGTTTTTAATGTACATGGCTACTCCCACAGCTTTTAAGGAACTTCTAGAATATGATGCCCCACACAGTAATGGCTGTTTGTTTGAGGTCTATTGTCACGGATTGTGCGGCCACTCCTGTCAGAGGTTTGAGTCTTATTGGCTGTAATATTTACCTTACTCCCCTTGGCAATAGAGAAATTAAATAAGCCTAGACAACCCAATTTATTAGTTAGCCTGACTCAAGGAGTCAGCCTGCAATATGGCCATACAAGAACGGCTCATGGGATTGCTGTTCCCATAACTGTAGTTGGAGAGAGTATTATCACTTCATTGCTATTGTGTGATGCCATATAGTATAATTAAGCTGCTGCCTTCTTTACCTGAATGTATTCTCGCTCAACAGAGTGGAGACGTTGAACCACATAGTCCTTTGTTCTTTTCATTCGCAGGAACTTTTGACATAAATTGTATATTGTGTGATCTTTATGTTTCAGTGCAATCTTTAGCCGGAAATTCTCTGACTGGAGTGTGCGAAGCTTTAACAAAAAATACAAAATACTATCAGAATATTTTTAACAAATACATGTTTTTATTGCTGATGGTGGTTAATGGTGTTATAGAAGCTACTCACTGGAATAGGTCCAATTAAAATCTCTATTCACAGTTATTTATTTACAGCACATAGAGTTAATTTTTACAGCTATGCCTATTGACTAGCTAATGTTCTTACGAAATATAGATGGAAAGTTCACTTACTTCCCTTTCATTGAATTTGCATAGGTGCGGACTGTCACCTGTGGATTTTGACCGTTGCATTCGTTCTGCCTTACATTCATTCATTTCCTTACAGTATAACTGCTTCTGTTTCACATAAAATTCTCTTTCCTCACTCAGTTGATCTAAGGAATAAACAATGTTTAGATGACAGAATGTATCTTGGTGGCTTCAAATAAAATGAACTTTAAAATTAGTGGCAAACAACACTATAGGATATTAGGTATTGAACTACATTGTTAATTCTTCATTCTGTTGCTACATTAATAGCCATATTTTCCTCTATATATGTCATCATGTATTTTAGACTGTTGTCTGCTAATTCTGTAAATAACAAATTATTTTACCAATATATTTCGTATGTCTTCAATGACAACATTGTCAATGGAATGTTCAACCCTACCTTAAATTCAAATGTTTGTAAATCTAAGGGACTTAAATACATTGGTCATCAGTCCCTAGGCATACAAACTACTTTTACTAATTTAAAGTAACTTATGCTAAGGGAAACACCCATGCCAGAGGGAGGACTCGAACCTCTGATGGCAAGCAACTGGGAGCTCCGCAGCAAGGTGCCTTAGAACGCTCGGCCACCCACCCCACCAAGGCAAACCCTAATCTTCTTTCCCTCCTCCTGTAGCACAAGTGACATTATTATAATGAAACATTTTGTTAGGTATCCAGAGATTCTATATAAGAAATGAATGCAATAGATCAATCATTGAGCCAACCATCCTATTTCAATAATAATAATAATAATAATAATAAATAAATAAAAACGTGAAAGTGTCACCCATGACCTATGAACATATGTGAACCTAAAATTTGCATGGGTAAAATTTTACCTACCACCCTGCGGTCACACGTGATTATGTTGACAACGTCACCAACACAGTACAAAATTTGAGATTATTTATTAAAGCAGGAAAGGAAGATTTAGTACAAAAAGGATTGACATTAGCTGCATTAAGGCATTGAAATTATGCAGTAGCGACAAGTGAAAATAAGAGTCTGGCTGGGAATCGAACCCAGCAGTCACCTTAACCCATATTTTTATTTTCCTTCTTCTTCTTCTTCATTGTGGACGTGTGTTCGTTTCTGTTCCATCTTATTTGTTCAGATCTTGGCTCAGCTTGTTGATAGAGAGAGCATTCAGCCCTCTCTCCGAACATGCTTAGCCACCGTGCCTCATCCACTTGGCTATGCGTGCTCGTCTCCCGTATGTCTCAAACTTCCACAAGTCGCACGCTACAGCTATAGCAGCCACCATCATCCATGCCCTCTACACTTGCCATTACAGATTCCTGTGTGAGGTCGAACATATGACCGCAGCTGCAGTGAAGTAAGTAAACAAGACGCCATCTTTGCGGGTAAATACTTATTATAGATGCTGTGGTGGCTGTGACACCCATAACAATAATAAATAATACTAAATAATAATAAATAATACTCTTCCTGCTCTATGGTTGACAGGTTCTTATGTGTAACCTTGTTCGCTCAATGAAAGTACTAAATGCCCTAAGATTTCATGACAGAGCATTTGCATTGTAACATGATCGGCTAATACCAATGTCACATGATTACCTACCATGAAGACAGTAGGTAAAATTTAACCTTTGCTAGATTATTAGTTGTTGTAAACTGCAATAAATCATTCTGTTTGTAAGTGTTCTACAGTATGGGTGTTGAGTTCTTTTGCGACATGAGAGGATTTAATTATTGTCTGCCGAAAATGTCTGCTGTACTGGAATTGAGATTAAAATTATATAAGTTATATTTAGTTTGTTCATGGTCAAAATAAAAAAAAGTCTGTAAATCTATCAGACCAAACTGCATGGTCATCAGTCCATAGCTTACAAACTACTTAAGCCTAGGTAAAGCAAGCTACGGACAAACACACACACCCATGCCCCAGGGAGGACTCAAACCTCCATGGCGAGCAAGCGTGAGAAAGGACTAGAATATTCAATAGCTGAGTCAACAGAAGATAGTGGTATTGTTAGTTTTGATAAAACTATGCAGAGTTCAATGACGATTGTTAGTCAAAAGAAGGACTCTAATGTTAATACGGATTTCAATGCACAGATTTTGTTGATGCTCAAAGAATTAAAAGTAGATAATAAAGAGTTAAAGGCAGAATTAGAAACAAAGCATGATCGAAATTCGAAAAGACTGGAACAGTTATTCAATGTGGTTAATAATTTACGAACTGAAATCACAAAAGACTTTACACAAAAGCACAAGGAGCTCCGATCCGAGTGCAAAACTGAATACAAAGGATTTCAAAATTATTTTCAGGAATTTAAAGGTGAAATTACCGATTAGAGGAAACAATCACAATTGTTAATGACCAAAGCTCAAGTGACAATTAGTGCTCTAAATGACGAAATTATTAAAATCAAGAAAACTTGTAGGTGCAACAAAGAAAATATTGTTAGATTAATTGATGATGTTCAGAAACAATGTACGGCTCTGGGCGCCAAAGGTAATGAAATGAAACAAAAGGTGCAATTACTTGACAATGGATTACCACCGTTAGATAAAGATGGATTAATCCACACTGTTATTCGTGAAACGAATCCCAGTTTTGTTAATGTACCTCAAGTAATTGTTGAAAATAAAGTGAATGTACGCAAATTCCAAGATTATGATTTGAAAGAAGGATTACATGCTGTCGCATTTGTTAAACAATTCAAACACACGTTTCCGATACATTTTTCGGAACGTGCCAAAATTAACACTTGTGTGAGCCATATGAAGGGAGAAGCACATGTGTGGGGAATTAGCGCATCCGAAAATTATTCTATGTATTCGAATTTGAAACAGCATTCCTGACTAAATTTTGGTTGAAGGAGAAGCAGTGGAACGTAAAATCTAAAATTTTGTTGGCTCTTAATTATGTGCGAAATCAGGGGACACTGGGCGAATATATTCAGAAATTTTGGAATGACAATGCTTACCTAGATGATCTGATAAAAGAAGAGGAATTGATGTTAATTTTGATACAGAAATTGCCATATTTCGTCAGACAGAAGTTGATGCTTTTCCCGCAACTTAAAATTGAACAAATTTGATTATTAATTGATCGAAATGCTGAATTCTGAGCGTGAACAAAGAGATCGGAACAATGAAGGCAGGCAACACAATAATAACGCACCGCTACGCCGTGATATAAACGGTAACGGAAGATCTGACAGAAATGATAGGCGTGATGAGTGGCCGCGAAGAATGAATCATGGTGTTACGCAAGATAGATCTAACACAAATCAACGATCAGAGCAGCATTATAGTAATGATGATAGGAGAAATAATCAATCAAACAGAGAAGACAGAGGACGTCAGTGATCACCTGAGCGAGAGCGAAGTAACGATCATAACCAGGAAACGGTAAACTAAATATAGTTTACGAGGTGACCCGCTCCGAAACTAATTTGTTGAGAAATGGGTCAGACATTAGAATGAATGCCATTCAATATGAGAAACTTAATGATGTAAAGGAAGACTTGTATAGAGAAGACGACCGCAAAGAATCGGAAAATTTAATGTCCTTTGTAGAAGTTGAAATTTGTGGTATTACGGTATTGTAGACGCGCTAATTGATTCGGGAAGCGAGGTTAGTGCTATTTCAGAAAGTTTATTTTCACAGCTCAAGACTTTAATTACACTTCCAACATTTCCTGTAAGTGGCGTACATATCGGGAGTGCCGTTCTCAGTAAGAGCGAGCCCATTAAAGGACAAGCACTATTAAACTTTCGAATTTCTGACGTAGAATGTGAGCAGAGTGTGCTAGTTGTGGGATCTCTAAATATGGGATTAGTTCTTGGAGTAGACTGGTTAGCTAGCATGGGATGCTACATTGATTTCGAGAAGAGTTGTCTGCGGACGAAGAAAAATAATGAAGAGAGGAAGATTGTATTTAAAGGATTGGTTTCTGATGATGGAAATGACGCTGCGTGCGCGCATATTAATGTGATTTGTTGTCGGCGGGATGCCGGAGGAGTTATTGATTCCAACTATTCTGAGAACGAAGTCGCACAAGACGGGAACACTCACAGTGGGGAAGCTCTTGCTGGTATTCACATCAAACTTCACGATTTGGAAGCCTTGTCGGAAGGGCAAAGAAAAGAATTATTCTCCAAGATACCTGGTCTGATGAAGGGATGTGTTTGCAAAATTAAGGTGAAAGAACATGAACCATTTCGCAGTAAGTCGTACGCAATACCTTTAGCAAAGCGATCAGCTGTTTATAAATAAAGAGGATGCTAGACAATTAAATTATTGAACGTTCAGACTGATTATTCCAACTCCATTCATGCTGTTGCGAAAAAGTCTTGCGACTTGTTTTAAATGCCAGAGCAATAAACCGTGTCATTTTACCACAACGTGACCAACCTGAAAGTTTGGAATGTTTATTACAAAAGTTTGGAGGGGTTAAATATTTAAGTAGCATTGATTCGACAAGTAGCTACTGGTAGCTTTTATTACATAAAGACAGTAGGAAATACACCGCTTTCCTACATAATGGAAGGTCATACCAGTTTCAAAGACTACCTTTTGGTTTATCGATTTCATCCACAGTTTTCATTCGTGCTTTAGATGAAGTTTTAGGAGAAGTAATTTTGAAGAATGTGACTTTGTTTGTGGACGATATCTTAATTAGTACCGCAATGTGGGAAGAACACTTGAAAATCTTACAGCCAGTACTGGATGCTTTCAAACGAGCGGGTGTAACTGTTGATCTCGCTAAGTAAGAGTTTGCAAAGCCACAAATTAAAATATTCGGACACATAATTTCAGCAAGAGGGATTGAACCTAGTCCGTCAAAAGTGGACACTGTGCGTAACTTTCCTGCACCTAAATGTCGTAAACAACTCAAATCTTTGATTGGCTTCTGTAATTTTTTTAGAAGATTTTTGTCTGGATGCTGTTTGTCATCACCAGCATTGATGTGTTTACTTAAGAAGGATGCCGTCTGAAAGTGGGAAGCTCCGCAACAAGAATCATTTGATTTGATTAAACAACAACTGTGTAATCTCCATGATTTGAATGAAAGGTTTTATCTTGGTACCGACTCTAGGGATTATGCCTTTGGTGCAGAACTTCACCAATTAACTGATGCAGAAAGTACAATCGAACATCGTACAACTGCTTTTGCGATTCGTGCTTTGACAGCAGCTGAATGAAAATATACTGCAACAGAGAGGGAAACGCTTGATATCATTCGGGGATTTGAGAGATTCAGATATTACTTATTTGGAAGACATACCATAGTTGTGACTGACCACAAAGCTCTATCTTGTTTGTTGAGTTGTAAATTGAAGCACAATCGCCTAACCCATTGGGCAATGGCATTACAAGAGTACAGTTTTGAAATTAATTATGTACCAGTATAACGTTTACTTGGTTCTTAAGTAGTTATATTCTACCACTTTCAAACATAATACTCATCTTTTCAAAATTACGATGTATGGGGGTTCTGCTCGCTGCAAAATTATTCTCCTGGGGCATCGTGGTAGAAATAAATACTCGTATGTACAATTTTTCACTTCTTCTTTAATTTCCAATTAAACTGCTTATTCCACCAAAACATTACAACTTCATTTGTGTACACAACAACACAGATTGACATAGATTCCAAAGCACTTTACAACTGGCAAAACTAGAACTCCAACTCCCACGCAAGGCGGTGAGGCAAATATATAACCTTGACAATAATGGCATTACATTACGCATTGTTTATAACAAGTGAATATACTAAGTTACAATTACTGAACATGACAATAAAACATTTCATGTACACAAAAATAATCACAATATAAAATGAAAACTACACATACAATAATTTTAGATGGTGCATATCTTTGTAAGTCGTAATCTCATTCCTTTTTTGTTTCACAACAAAGAGTAATGTTAAATGTCAATTAATTTGTTAATGAGTGCATCATACATGTTACTAACATATACTGAAGTATCAAATATCTTGGCCATTCTCAAAATAGGTTCAAAATCTCACGTCAGTCAATGTATACAAAGGATCACAACATTGAATAGTTATAGCTTCTAATAATTGCTCTACGAGTAGGGTAGGGGAAGCTTGTTTTTTAAACTGATTTCCATAAGAGTAAGATCTCAATAGTGCCTCTGCACTGAAGAATATTATATATATGTGTGTGGTGTCTGTTCTTTCAGACATAATGTGATTATATCATAAAAATTGGACACGTATTGAAAAAGCATCAAGTTTATCTTTTGCCGTCCTGATAAAATACAAGCACTATTGGACAGCATCAAAGATGAACTCAGTTTGCGATATGGTGAGATGTACCATATTCCGTTTCAGTGTGGCACTTTTTTGAGGAATGAAACAATTGCTTAGTGAAATTTTGTTGTTCTGTTAATAATTACATACAATCTAGGGCAAGAAGAAAATGATATGTAAGGTTATGCTACTCTTCATTCCGTCAGCCATTTACGAGGGTTGGATCTTAAATAGTGGCAACATTGCTGTGGAGACACTATGCAAAGCAATCTCTATTGTCGCTGATAGCACACGTTGTTGACATACCTACCTTACCTCCGAGAAAATGGACTCGCCTGTCCCACGTTACCGGCATGCGCACAACAGGGAGAAACACCACACACAATGAGCACCATCGAAGATCGATGTCGAGAATACCAGAAGCATAGTCGACTGACATATCCCAGCAAGTTCACAGACGCAGAAATATGTTTGTTGGAGAATCACACATTCGACTATGAACGCTCAAGTATTGTGGCCCAGACTTCCAAATACCGAGACAGAGTCGTTAGAGACGCCATCGAATTTTGCACTACGGACAATCTCATCAACCAAGATTGCGGCTGTAATCTTAGCAGGGCTTGGGACCAGCGATAGGGCAGTGGAAACAGCAAACGAAACGATCTGACGACCAGGATAGACCGAGCAACCACATCGACACCAGCACGAATGCAGTCTGGTGGGCATTTTAAGCATTATGGAACCGTGTAAATGTAATCACTTTTTGTTAGGCATTACAGTTAGCTGTTTGAAACGAGATGTGGGGACCAGGCTGTCTGCAAATGTGCAAGATAAAATCGGCTAGTGCTGGCTGTAGAGTCTCTTGTGTACCACTGACTCACCTGTGTGACTACTGTCCTCAGTTTGGGAGTTCTTAAAAATAGGTGGATGTAAGAATGAATGAATAAGTACATCTTTACAGATATCTAAAATCTGCTAAGGTCATACATGTGGAAATTAAGCTTACATAAACGAAACTCTGAAGTCATTCATAAAATCACTAAAAGAAATTCGTTAAACTTCGTTTACACGATACATGTATCAGGTCTAGAGGCTGTAAATTCATCTAAATAAGGAGAAATTACAATTTTTAACAAATTAAGTTGCAAATAACACATAGGAAATATATTGGGGAAGGCTAATGTGCTGTTACCAAGAATGGAGTGTTGGGGTATCAGAACAGTAAGAAGCGAATTTCTATTTTAATTTCATTTTCTATTATTAAAAAAAGGAGAAAAAAGATTAATAATAATAGACAATTATTAATTAATGTTGTGAAGAAAAAATTCATCTGTGGAACTAAAAGAAAAAAAAGTGGAAGAGCAGTATCTTTGCTTGTTAATTAACAGTCAGTCTTGTCTTCTCGAGCAGTTAGAAGTGATGGATGAGCTGTCTCGTTTTTTTTTGTTTTTTTTTTTGGTTTTTTTTTTGTAAACTTTCTTTTGTGATGTAAACGTTTTTAGAAAAATACAAATCATTCTCAAGAGTGAAAAGATTCGTCTTAGTTCATTACTTAGGCCTTAAAGTGAACCACATAATGACCCTGAGATGTGATGAAGCAATCAACAATGAGAAGACATTCAGAAAACTGTCGGTATTTTTTTTTTTACATGAGTTTATTCTAAAGTTTCTCTGAAGTTTATTAATATTGACTGCAGTTCTTCTTTGCTAAGTTTCATTACCATTTTTTTTAAACGTACATATATAAAATGATGTTCCACAATATAAAGATATTTCACACTAACTAAAGGCTACATTAGTAGTATAGCAAAGGTTGTATCAGCACAGTGAGATTCTACCCATGATGCATTACACGAGATACCGTTACCCCACCCCCTACCCCTCCATCCTAGGCCACTTGCCCAATCGCCACCACCCTCAAACAATAGTGCTCTTCCTGAAAGGACAGGATCATTGATATCGACTATATACCTGTACTTAGTAAGACAAACGCACTCTTAAGGATGGACAAATAACAAGTAACTGTATTTCAGACAATACAATTACCAGTAATAATGAATGATAACATCAGTCAGGTAATTCCATTTAACATAAGACTTTCATAAACAACTTGACCGCCTCCACAAATGGACACTTGGGCTACTACCGCCCACACCTTCCGCCAGGGCACCCACCAGCGGTCCCTATTACTTTTTATTTCCTAATTTGCATATAAAATTAATTGCGACATTCTATGTTTTCGCATTAACAATTTTACAGAAAGAAAATTCCGTTTCCTCTCGGAAATCGTCAGTTAGCTTTAAAAATATGTACCTAACACTAAAATGTTTGTTAATGGCGAATCTGAAAATTATATACGCAAGCTAATAAATCAAAACATCAACAACTGAACTGACAACTAAACGCGATTCTGAATGAATAAACACATGAGCACACTAAAGTTTGAAGAACTGTAAAAGAAAGCACACACGAAATGAAAATCAGTTGCTTCTATTAAGTAGCTGGTTACCATACAATGTAGAGCTGCTGCTGCCATATGTGCACTGGCCGGCGGTCACTGAGCAACTGAAGTGTAGGATTATCAACTGTGAGTATGATCAAAACAAAACAAAAGCAATGAGTGGCGGATTTACACTGCCGATGAATACACTGAACAGATTAGTTGAACGCGAATCTAAGTAAATATACACAGGAGCACGAAAAGTTTGATAAACAGTGAGCTTTAAAAATATGTACAAAACACTAAAATGTTTGTTAATGGCGAATCTGAAAAATATATAAGCGAGCTAATAAATCAAAATATCAACAACTGAACTGACAACTAAACGCGATTCTTAAGAAATCAACATGCGAGCACACTAAAGTTTGAAGAACTGTAAAAGAAAGCACACACGAAATGAAAATAAGTCGATTCTATTAAGAAACCGGTTATTGTACAATGTAGAGCTGCTGCTGTCACATGTGCACTGGTCGGCGGTCACTGAGCAATTGAGATAATATACACATGCAAGCGACAAACTCATCAGAAACGTCTCTACTTTCATAAGTGTTCGGTACAATATTGTGATTAAAATTTGCAACTACTTACTTTTGGTGCGGACTACATTAAGATAGAGGAAGACGTCTTCTTTTGCAGAGACAATTGCACTTAGTTATATTCCGACTTCTGAATATATAGTTCTACTACACAAGGTCAATTTCAACTTTGTGCTTTACGAAGTAATCACTGCAGGACATGGGGACACGTATTAGCTGAAAGAGTGGCTGATGCTGCTAACACAGTCAAGACAAGTCACTGGAAAACTATATTTAAATAACCGTTCTATACAGACGATCAGCTGAAGCCATTCCTTCAACGATTACCCAGACTTACTTTACCGCACATTATCACCACCATGACGTCTTATTTAAACAGACATGAACTGCTCTGTTGATTGAATTACCAGACTTTCAGCATTTGTCGAGGTTTCAATAATAGGGAACACTACATACAGAATAACTACATTGTCTCCAGTGCAACACTGCAATACACTAATTCTTTGGCATACACTTACTGTGAGAGATAAACAGTTTAGTACTACACCAAAGAACAATACATGGCGCTGTTATTATTGTTACTATTTCTCACCTCAACGGTAGAGATGTTTTCAGAAGTTTACGCCAAACAAACAATTACACACCGCAGTCTTAACTTTATCAACACAACCTAACACTAAATTTACATCGTTCTGGAGTACGGACTTTAATTAATTTCACTTTTTGTATGAAAAAACTCTATGAACATTCATCATATTCGACAATGACATCTACTTAAATTTGACATGTTCGCTACGGTAACTGATTTATTGACAGAGGGATCCAACAAGGATTCTGTTTTTGCTGACCTAGGTCTGGAACGCTAAAAAAACCATGATATACACAGGTCCCTCTTCAACAACCGTTGCGAATATATATATATGGATGGATGGGTCGAACCCTAATTTTACCGAATCGAATCCGACTACCAAATCTTAAATAAAACATGTGCCGAATACCGAAACCCGAATCGAATCTTCCAAATCTCGAACACAAATAATGTGTCAATTCAAGTACATGTATTTAAACAGAATTACTACTCTATCACAGCCAGTGATGAAGATAAAGCCTTCTGGGGTGAATCCCAAATGACAATATTAACAGTAAAATTTCATTTAGATTTTTATTTTAAATCTTAAAGATTGCTTAATACCCCTTAACCTTAAAAGAAATTTGTATGAAACATATATATATGTTGTTGAGATGGTCTAAAGGATTATAAGAAACTGTCTTCACTCTATTACAAAATGTTTCATCTTGAAATAAAAAAATAATGAAAGGAAAGGATTACAAATTGTTTTTCTTTTTTCAAAGGGGAAGACTCAAAAATAAAACCTGAAAAGATGAGTAGATATTTTTGATGTTAAATAATAGATTCTTAAAAATTAGGATGTGTAAATGTTAAATAATTTTATAGTGACATATCAGGCATTTCGTGACTGACGGACAGAACATTCAGACACATAGAAAACCGCGTTTATTCGACATGTGTGTACTTGTTATTGCCACGAAGACATTTCAGAACTGTGAAAAGATTGTGCATTCCAGAGGGTTAAGCAAGGGTATTTTGCACATTTATTTATTCTTTCAAACATTTAAGATCACATAACTAGTCTGCACAGAATTTTTATTCATACAAGATTTAAAAATCACTACTAGAAGTCACTTGCCGTGTTACGTTTCTAACTATTCCCATTCCGCATAAAAATAATACAAATGTAAACATTAACGTGATACGTATTCTTCCGCGTTTGCCGTTGTATTTCTGGTTTGTTAGGCGGACGGAATATAAATATGGTAACAGCTAACACGGAAAATTACATGGCGTAATGTACATTCGTAACACTTGGGATTATCGATTCAGTAGTATTTGGCCATTATGCGCCGAATCTCGAATCCGAAGCCAGTGTGGTAGATGCGGCGAATAATGGATTCGGCCAAACCACTCCGACACAACCCTAATATATATATATATATATATATATATATATATATATATATATATATATATATATATATATACGTAAAAAATAGATGAAGTCCACTTACCAGGCGAAGGAGCACAGGCAGTGATAGCAACAAATAAACACACAGACACACACACACACACAAACGCTAGCTTTCACAGCCTAGCTGCTTCGTCAGGCAGAAGGGAAGGAGAGGGAAAAGGAAATGATGAGGGTTTTAAGGGAGTGGGTAAGGAGTCATTCCAATCCCGGGACAGGAAAGACTTAGCTTGGGGGGAAAAAAGGAGAGTAAACAAATACACACACATCCACACATTTACTCAGACGCAAGTACACTTAGGCAGACATACTGTAGAAAGCAAAGAAGTTAAGAAGTTGATTTCTTTGCTTTCTACAATATGTCTGCGTAAGTGTACATGCGTCCGAGTAAACGTGTGGGTGTGTGTGTATTTGTTTACCCTCCTTTTTCCCGCCCAAGGTAAGTCTTTCCTGTCCCAGGATTGGAATGACTCCTTACCCACTCCCTTAAAATCCTCATCATTTCCTTTTCCCTCTCCTTCCCTTCTGCCTGACGAAGCAGCTAGGCTGCGAAAGCTAGCGTTTGTGTCTGTGTGTTTATTTGTTGCTATCACTGCCTGTGCTCCTTCGCCTTGTAAGTGGACTTCACCTACTTTTTATGTATATTTTTCCTGTTAGGAAATTGGGAATTCAAATTTAGCTAAATTTGAATTCCCACCCACCATCTTAACATCTTTGCCTTGGTTCTCTGGACAGAGCCTCTGCCTCAAGTGGCATCTCTGTCTAACTTCTAACTTCTTTGCTTTCTACAGTTCTACAGTGTGTCTGCCTAAGTGTACTTGCGTCTGTGTAAATGTGTGGGTGTGTGTGTTTTTGTTTACCCTCTTTTTTTCCCCCAAGGTAAGTCTTTCCTGTCCCGGGATTGGAATGACTCCTTATCCACTCCCTTGAAACCCTCATAATTTCCTTTTCCCTCTCCTTCCCTTCTGCCTGACGAAGCAGCTAGGCTGTGAAAGCTTGTATGTGTGTCTGTGTGTGATTTTATTTATTTTATTTGTTTCTATCGACGAGCCGGTCCTTTTGGTAAGTCATCTGTTTTCTATTTTTATTTTTGTTTATCCCACCGGGAAAGTTTCCCTCTATAATTTTCGTTTATATATATATATATATATATATATATATATATATATATATATATATATATATATATAGACACACACACACACACACACACACAGCTTATTCTCTCCTCCCGTTGCCCACCTGGTCTCAATCTCCGCTAACTCAAATTCCCGCCCACCATCTTTAGCATCTTTGCCTTGGTTCTGTGGACAGAGCCTCTGCCTCAATTGGTATCTGTGTCCAACTTCTTTGCTTTTTACAAATGTCTGTCTAGGTGTGTTTGCGTTTCGATATGTCTGAGTGTGTGTGTATTTGTTTACCTTCCTTTTTTTCCCCTAAGGTAAGTCCTTCCACTCCTGGGATTGGAATGACTCCTTTTCCACTTCCTTAAAACCCATATCCTTCCCTTTCTCCTCCCCTTTTTTCCTCTTTTTTCTGAAGAAGCTGCCAGTGGTGGTGAAAGCTTATATGTGTGTTTGTGTGTGATTTTATTTGTTTCTATCGACGAGCCGGTCCTTTTGGTAAGTCATCTCTTTTCTATTTTTATTTTTGTTTATCCCACCGGGAAAGTTTCCCTCTATAATTTTCGTTTCATCAATTTGAATCTAACAATCACGATCGTTTGTTATTACTCTGTTACCTTTCGAAATCTTTTCTGTCCTCTTACTTTCTCCTTCTGTTTATATTCTACATAGTATTTTCACTCTATTTTTACCTCCCCTCTTAGTTTACAATTCAATTTTCTCCAGGCAATTAGACTACATACAACAATCTGTACAACAATCAGTAATATTAACTTGCGAGCCTATCCAAACAAAACGACCAACGTCATTATTATTATTTTTTATTCATGTTCTCGCAGATACCGCCTTCAAAACTGCATCTCGATAATATCTACATTTCTCATTTTACTGCATTAACATCATCTCAGAACTTCATTTACTATAACCTTTAATTGGCACTTCATAACAATTTTCGGCTTTTCATAACAATTTTTGGCATTTCATAGCAACTTCACGATTATTTCCATTCCGTTTTTCGATATTTCCGTCTGTTCTTCCGACATTTCCGATCTTTTTTTCTACACGTTTTCACTTCTATTCATTCGGTAGATTATTTTCACCCTTCAACCTTATTCTACCAACAGTTCCCCCCCCCCTTCCATACTATACATGTCACCCTACATTGACCCCATCAAATTTTATCTACATTCCCTCCGCCAGCATGCCTTTGCCCTAGCCAGATTGAGGTCACACATTTTATTCATTCAGGCTTGCTTAAAATTTGGCATCGCCCCCAAGGGCCTCACACTGAAAGTTCCCATCTCTGGCAGTAACCCATCCTTTCATCCTGCCTTATACCAATTCCAAACAGAAGAATCCACAGCCCTCACCCGCCTGATCCTTAACCTATACCTCAAATCCGCCAATGAACACACCTGTCGACTCCTATCCCTGATCAAAATCCTCAACCTTTCCACTCCCACATCCACACCTAGAGTTCAGAACATCCTTTTACAGGCCAACCGCAAATTGGTACAGCATGCCACCCTCCACCTCAAAAAACTATTCAAACTCCTGGTCACCCACCTCCAGAAAGGCAATACACTCTCCCTCAACAACCTCTCCAATAAACCACAAACTCCTCTTATTGCAGAGAAACCCAGTCTCTCCCATCTGCTCAATCTCCCACTTCCAGCTCCACTCCCCCCCCAAACCTCACAATCCTAATCCACACAATCCTGAACCACAACATCCCAATTCAGTAGTCAACCTCTCCTCTAAACCTCTCTCCCAATCTGAAACCTCCGTCCTATCCAAAGGCCTCACCTTTAGTCCCACTCCCAAATTCAACCAAACAGCCCTTGTGAAAGACCTACCTTCCTATACTCGTAGCCTTGGCTGGAGATATCACTTTGCCACGAAGAAAAATAATCCTACTCCTGATGATCCAGTTCCCCAAGACATCATTCAAATTGAACCCTGCCTGGAACAGTTCCGTCTTCCATCACAGCGAGACCCACCCGCTCTCCCTCAAAATCACCCCCTTCAAACCTTCCAGGAATTCCTTACTTCCAACCTTGCCTCTCAGTCCTTCCTGAAAAACCTTAATTCTACTCCCAACATTACCGCAGCTGAATCCCGAGCTATCCGTGATCTGAAGGCTGACCATTCCATCATCATTCTCCCTGCCGACAAGGGATCCACAACCGTGGTACTTGATTGGCGGGAGTATGTGGCTGAGGGACTGCATCAGCTTTCAGACAATACTACCTACAAAGTCTGTCAAGACGACCCCATTCCTGATGTCCAGGCAGAGATTCAGGGAATTCTCAGATCCTTAGGCCCCCTACAAAGCCTTTCACCCGAGTCCATCAAACTCATGACCCCACCGACACCCCGCACCCCTACCTTCTACCTACTTCCTAAGATTCACAAACCTAATCATCCAGGCTGGCCCATTGTGGCTGGTTACCACCAACCACCCACAGAACAAAGCTCTGCCTACATAGTCCAACACCTTCAACCCATTATGTGCAGTCTCCCATTCTTCATCCAAGACACCATCCACTTTATCAACCGCCTGAAATCCTTACCCATCCTGTTACCTCCTGAAATCATCCTTGTAACCATTGATGCCACTTCCTTATACACAAATATCCCACACACCCAGGGCCTCACTGCGATGGAGTATTTCCTTTCACGCCGACCACCCACTTCCCTACCTAAAACCTCTTTCCTTAATACCCTAGCCAGCTTCATCCTAACCCACAATTTCTTCACCTTTGAGGGCCAGACATACAAACAACTAAAGGGAACAGCCATGGGAACCAGGATGGCCCCTCATACGCAAACTTATTTATGGGACGCTTAGAGGAAGCCTTCCTGGATACCGAAGCCTGTCAACCCAAAGTTTGGTACAGATTCATTGATGACATCTTCATGATCTGGACAAACAGTGAAGAAGAACTCCAAAATTTCCTCTCCAACCTCAACTCCTTTGGTCCCATCAAATTCACCTGGTCCTATTCCAAATCCCATGCCACGTTCCTCGATGTTGACCTCCATCTGTCCAACGGACAACTTCACACATCCATCCACATCAAACCTACCAACAAACAACAGTACCTCCATTATGACAGCTGCCATCCATTCCATATCAAACGTTCCCTTCCCTACAGCTTAGGTCTTCGTGGCAAAAGAGTCTGCTCCAGTCCCGAATCCCTGAACCAGTACACCAATAACCTAATAACAGCTTTCACATCCCGCAGCTATCCTCCTGATCTGGTTCAGAAGCAAATTACCAGAGCCACCTCCTCATTCCTCCAAATCCAGAACCTTCCACCGAAGAATCCCAGAAGTGCTCCTTTTGTCACCGGATACTTTCCGGGACTGGAGCGGACTCTGAATGTGGCTCTCCAGCAGGGATACGACTTCCTTAAATCCTGCTCCGAAATGAGATCCATCCTTAATGACATCCTTCCCACTCCACCAAGAGAGTCTTTCTGCCGCCCACCTAACCTTTGTAACCTCCTAGTCCATCCCTATGAAACCCCCAAACCACCTTCCCTACCCTCTGGCTCCTACCCATGCAACCGCCCCTGTTGTAAAACCTGCCCTATGCACCCTTCCACCACCACTTACTCCAGTCCAGTAACCCGGAAGGTGTACACGATCAAGGGCAGAGCCACTTGCGATAGCACCCACGTGATTTACCAACTAACATGCCTGCATTGTGAAGCGTTCTATGTGGGAATGACCAGCAACAAACTGTCCATTCGCATGAACGGTCACAGGCAGACAGTGTTTGTTGGTAATGAGGATCACCCTGTGGCTAAACATGCCTTGGTGCACGGCCAGCCCATCTTGGCGCAGTGTTACACCGTCCGGGTTATCTGGATACTTCCCACCGACACCAACCTTTCAGAACTCCGGAGATGGGAACTTGCCCTTCAGCTTATTCTCTCCTCCCGTTGCCCACCTGGTCTCAATCTCCGCTAACTCAAATTCCCGCCCACCATCTTTAGCATCTTTGCCTTGGTTCTGTGGACATAGGCTCTGCCTCAATTGGTATCTCTGTCCAACTTGTTTGCTTTTTACAAATGTCTGTCTAGCTGTGTTTGCATTTGGATGTGTGTGAGTGTGTGTGTATTTGTTTACCTTCCTTTTTTCCCCTAAGGTAAGTCCTTCCACTCCTGGGATTGGAATGACTCCTTTTCCACTTCCTCAAAACCCATATCCTTCCCTTTTTCCCTCTTTTTCCTAAAGAAGCTGCCAGTGGTGGTGAAAGCTTGTATGTGTGTTTGTGTGTGATTTTATTTGTTTCTATCGACGAGCCGGTGCTTTTGGTAAGTCATATAAAGTAGATGAAGTTTGCTTACCAGGCAAAGGAGCACAGGTAGTGACAGTAACATAAATAAATAAAACACAAACACACACACAAATGCGAGCTTTCACAACCATTTGTTGCTTCTTCAGGCAGAGTAGGGAAGGAGAGGGAAAAGGAAAGGATTTGGGTTTAAACCCAAATCCTTTTTCCCTCTCCTTCCCTACTCTGGAAAGGGATTTAAACCCAAATCCTTTCCTTTTTCCCTCTCCTTCACTACTCTGGAAAGGGATTTAAACCCAAATCCTTTCCTTTTCCCTCTCCTTCCCTATTCTGCCTGAAGAAACAACAAATGGTTGCGAAAGCTTGTGTTTATGTGTGTTTTATTTATTTATGCATTTATGCTACTGTCACTACTTGTGCTCCTTCGCCTGGTAAGTAAACTTCATCTACTTTTTATACATAATTTTAATATTAGGAATTTTTCCTCTATAATGAGAGAGAGAGAGAGAGAGAGAGAGAGAGAGAGAGAGAGAGAGAGAGAGAGAGAGGTTGTACAAGGGAAACAAACTTGAAGGCAGTATTGTAAAAATGGAAGAGAAAGTAGGTGGAGGTGAGACGGAAGATAAGATACTGTGAGAAGAATTTGAGAGAGTACTGAAAGATAGTCAAAACAAAGTCCCTGGTGTGGATGATATTCCCTCTGAACTGCTGAAATCATTGGGGGAGTGAGTCATGAAGAAACTGTTCCACCTTGTGAGCAAGATGTATATGATGGCCAGGAAAACCCTCTCGACTTTCAGAAGAATATAATATTAGCAACTGCATTGAAAACAAGTTGGAAAAAGTATGAAAATTATGAGTTTAATAAGTAATAGTTGCAAAATACTAACATGAATTATCTACAGACGAGGGGAAGAATTGGTAGAATCTGATCTTGGGGAAGACCACTTTGGACTTGGGAGAAATGTAGGAACACTTGGGACAGTACTCACATTACGACTTATCTTACAAGATTGGTTAAAGAAAGGCAAACCTACATTTTTAGCTTTTCTAGATTTGGAGAAAGCTTTTGATAATTTGTAATACGTAAATAACCATTGGTCATCAATTCTTTTTTTTTCCGTTTTTAATAACAAGTTGATTTCAGCTAACTACTTGCCCTTGTCATTATTAGAGCACATCTCGGCAGAAGCAGTAACAGATGCAGATACATTTGATGTGGTCACTTCAAATTGATCTGTGTTTCTTATAATCGCTCATGCTTAGATATTCTCTAACACTGATGATGGCTAGGAATTGTCAGAAATCAATTTGTAATTAAAAGAAAATTATTTTGTGATCAATCACTATATTCCTCTTACAAATTATCAATGCTGTACATTGATACAAACATGGATTCAAACATCAATAACAGCTTTTGACAACATTAAGTGGAATACACTCTTTTGGAAGTGCCAGGTATGGAAGCATTGACTCTGGTGGAGGCGTCCGATGCGGCACTTGCAAGTCAGGTGTGGAACCCACTGGTGGTGGTGGTGGTGGTGGTGGTGGTTGTGGTGGTGGAGGCGGCGCCTGTGGTGGGGACCCCGCAGGAGCCTGGGGGCATATCTGGTCCCAGTGGCGGCGCACCACGCCTCCTGGCGTGCGTAGAGAACATGTGTGTCGTCCTCTGCAGCCCATGATGACGCCTGGCAGCCAGCGGGGGCTGCATCCAAATCCTCGTGCCCAGACAGCTGAGCCAGGAGAGTAAGGGCGTGGCAACAGCGCGGCGACCGACCACGTCCGTGTCAGGAGCAGGTGGAGCATCGTCCGCGGCTGGCGGCCGTGGAGTAGCTCAGTGGGCCTATGCTCCCCCATTGGCGTGAAGCGGTAAGAGAATAAGAATCTAAGCACAGCATCATCCACTGAAGAAGAGGCCACATACTTGTGCATCTGGACCTTGAACGTGCACACTAACTGCTCCACCTCACCGTTAGACTGGGGATGGAAAGGTGGAGTAGGAACATGACAGACCCCCAACTGGGCACAGAAATCCCGAAAAGTGGAGAAGGTAAACTGAGGCCCATTGATCGAAACCGATGTGTGAAGGAGGCCTTCAATGACAAAAACCTTAGAAAGAGATTGAATAATCACGGTCGTGGACATGGTAGGACAGCACATGACATAAGGGAAGTTAGAGTAGATGTCCACGACAAAAAACCAATAGGAATTAAGAAAAGGGCCAGCAGTATCCACATGTATGCGCTCCCAAGGCTGTCTAGGCTGAGGCCAAGGTGAAAGTGACACGCGCAGTGCTTCTTGCTGCGAAGCACATTGCAAGCAGGAGGCCACCAGGCAGACAATGTCACTATCCATACCAGGCCAAAACACATGTCGCTGGGCCAAAATTTTAGTGCGGGAGGCCCCCATTGTCCCTCGTGTAGCAACGCCAGCACACGCGAACATAAGGTCGCCGGCACAACCACCCAAGACCGCAGGTCATCAGTAGTCAGTAAGATGACCCCGTCACATTCAGACAAACGAAGTCTGAAGGAATAATAATTCCGCAAGGGATCGGATGGCCTGTGAGGAGGAATTTCCGGCCAACTGGTACAGATATAATGCAAGACCTGCCATAACACAGGATCAGCAGCCACAGCCGCAGACAGTACTGAAGACGTAATAGGGAAACTATCCACAGCAGCCTTCACTTCCTCAGCCAGGTAAAAGCAAAGAAGTTCATTATCAAATTCAGGATCTGGTCCAATAGGAAGTCGCGACAGGGTGTCAGCATTAGCATGTTGGGCTGCAGGCCAGAAGTGAATTTCATAGTTGTACCGTGACAGAAAGACAGCCCACCGCTGAAGCCGGTGTGTGGCCTTATCAGGATGAGAGGCGGTAGGATGGAAAAGCGAGACCAACGGTTTGTGATCCGTAATCAGGTGAAACTTGACACCATACAAATACACGTGAAATTTCTTTAAGGCATAGATGATGGCCAAGCCTCTTTTCCAATCTGAGAACATCTTTGCTGGGCCGGGGTCAAAGTTTTATAGGCATACGCAATATGGCGTTCAGTCCCATCAGGAAATTTATGGGCCAGCACTTCTCCAACCCCGTACTGGAAAGCATCAGTAGTGAGAACCAGGTGCTGACCTGGAGTGTACACGGACAGGCAGGGGGCCGACACTAGAAGAGTTTTCAGTGTGGTGAAAGCTCAGTCACAGTCTGCCAACCAAAAAAACACCTTTGTGGAGGAGGTGGTGGAGAGGTTGTGCTACAGTAGCCACACCAGGCAGAAAACGATGGTAGTACGCAACTTTGCCCAGAAAAACGTACAAGTCCTTGACAGACGTGGGCCGCAGAAGAGAGGCAACAGCTGCTACACGGTCCAGCATGGGGTGTACTCCTTCCGATGAAATTTCAAACCAAAGGTAGGGAATCGATGATTGGAAAAACTGAGACTTAGAAAGGTTGCAACGGAGGCCAGCAGACTGCAGAACTTAAAAGAGGGCCCGCAAGTTATGAGCGTGCTCTGCGGGCAATGATCCTGTAACCACAATATTTACCTAGTTAACGCACCCCGGAATGGGGCGCAACAGTTGTTCCAGGAAGCATTGGAAAATTGCCAGCACACTGGACACACCAAACGTTGGTATTGATAGAGGCCGAAGGGTGTGTTAACCACCAGCAACTGCCTGGATTCTTCATCGAGGGAAAGATGGTGATAAGTGTCTGCCAAGTCTATTTGAGAAAAAAAAAATGTGACCCCAAAAGTAAAGCTAATAATTCATCAGTACGCGGCAGTGGATAGGAGTCTGTGACCGACTGCGCGTTAATCGTGACTTTAAAGTCGCCTCAAGTGGTGTGTCCCATTCACTGGAAGTTACCGGGTGAAGAACCAGCATGGCTTGGTGGCGATCGATTTCAGCCTTCAGCTGATCGCATAAGGCGACCAGTGCCTGCCGAGCATGAAAAGTCGCGCTGTTGGCTTCATAGTAATGTGCGCCGAGAAGTCAGAAGCACAGCCCAACTCACCAGAAAATAAAGAAGAAAATTCTTGTCAGAGTGACTTGAGATCATGAAAAGGCACAGTGTCTGAAACTAAGTAAACTGAGTCAGAAATTGAAAATCCGAAGGCGGTGAAGGCATCAAGGCCAAATATGTTCACTGCGGCTGTATTGTCAACCACAAGCAAGGTAATCGATGCTCCCCCGGAGCTAACTGGCTGGATTCTAGCCATACATAGGTGTGATAGTTCAACAAGGGGACAGAGGCCCCTGTATCCACTTGTAAAGTCACACTTTTGTCAAAAACGTGTAGTTCCACAAATAGTTTTGCAGGAGACAGTTGCAGTTCCTGAACCAAATTAATTTCCATATCTACCTCCACTGAAACGGGTTGAGAACGGCATACTGAAGCCATGTGGCCCTTCTTTTGACACTTATTAGAAGTCACCCACCGTTTTGGGCAAGAAGCCCTGTCGTGACCAACAAAATGAAATTGGCAGGATGGAAGAGGTTGCTGAGTACTGGGACGCCCCCGCGCGCAAGTGATTAGAGCGGTCGTGCACCGCGGCAACATCTACGTCAGAATCGGAAGAGTGAACGCCGTCAGAAGAAATAGCCGCAATGTCCCGCCACGCCTCAATGTGATCCCCTGCAGCCTGAGAAATCTCAAAAGATTGAGCAATGTGAAGCACATCGGCTAGTGTAGGATTGTCTAATTGTAAGGCTCTTTGGCATAGTTCCCGGTCCGGCGCGAGGAGAAGAATAGCATCGCGGACCATATCGTCAGCATATGACTCCTGGTGGGAAGCTGTGACAAATAAACAATGATGGCTAAGACCCTGTAGTTCAGCAGCCCAAGCAAGGTAAGATTGTTTTGGCTTCTTGTGCGCCTTGTGGAACTCGACCCTGGCCACAATAACATGAGTGCGCGGCCGATAATAGGAAGATAAAAGGCAGCACATTTTGTCAAAAGACAACGTCACGGGTTCCTGCAGGGGAGCTAAATGGCATAACAACTGGTAGATGCGCAGGGAAATCCAAGACAAAAATAAAGCTTTACACAAATCTGGGCCAGATACACCAAAGGCAAAGAAATGCTGTCGTAATCTTTTCTCGTAAGAGTCCCAATCCTCAAGACTATCGTCAAATGCAGAATACGGTGGCGGAAAAGGAGCCGTATTTACGTGCCAGAGCCGACGACGACGCAGGGGGCGAAACCAGTGTTGTCACCACAGATGACAGGTTGTCCATATGGCTCACCTGTGCTGTCGTCGCGGCAACTAACTGCCGAAGAGACTCGGCTAAAGATTGTAAGTCATTATGAAGAACTTGACCCCAAGAGGGAATGGGAATGTCAACAACAGTGGCCTGTGGCTGTTCCATAGCTGATAAGCAGGGTGAACCAAGCACGTGTTCGAACCCTAATCTCGTCGCCAATGTTGTAACTTAAGTAGTACTGTCACCAGCACTAATAATAGTGTCGAAAAGTATAACAATAAAGAACTAATCGTCAGTATGACAGTATATAACACTCAATGCTATGTGCTCTCGAACAAGTCTCACACACAACTGAGCCTGGTTGTGGCTCGCTTGGCTTCGCTGTGCCGGCGGCCGCTAGGTGGCAGGCCGATAACACTGGTCTGCGCTAGTGTTGCTGTCTCGTAGCTGGTGGCGTAAATACATGTGGTGGCACATAATTAGTATGCTGTGCACCGCGATGTATAGGCAACAAATGAATGCTCAATCTGCACAGCGAGAAATCTGTAAAGGAAAACACGGGAAATTTGGAGAAGAAATAAAAAGGTTTTCGGTTTGCTGATGACATAGTAAATCGGATGGAGACAGCAAAGGAACTGTATGAGCAATTGACTGAAATGGTTAAGTGTCTTGAAAGAGGGTGTAAGATGTACATTAACAAAAACAAAACAAGGGTAATGGAATGTAGTGTCAGTAAATCAGGTGAAGCTGAAGGAATTAAATTAGGTAATGCGACAATAAATGTGATAGATGTGTTTTGTTATTTGGGTAGCAAGATAACATCTGATGACCAAAGTAAAGAAGATATAAAATGCAGAATGGCTATGGGAAGAAAAGCGTTTCTAAAGAAGTGAAATTTGTTGTCATCGAATATTAGTTTAAATGTTAAGAAGTCCTTTCTGAAAGCATTTGTCTGGAGTGTAGCATTGTATGGGAGTGAAACGTAGACGATAAGAAGTATATACGAAAAGATGATAGAAGCTTTTGAAATGTGATGCTACAGATGACTGGTGATGATTAGCTCACATAACTAATGAGGAGGTGCTCAACAGAACTGGGGAGTTTCTGTCATATCCTAAGAGAAAGGATAGGTTGGTGGGACATATTTTGAGACATCACAAAATCGTCAACTTAGAACTAGAAGGAAGTGTGTGCGATAAAAATAGTAGTGGGAGACCGAGGGATGAATACAGTAAGCAGATTCAAAAGTGTGTATTTGGGTAGTAAAACAACTTATGATAACCGAAGTAGAGAATATATAAAATGCACAATGGCTATAGGACAAATGTGGACATCAAATATTAAAGTGTTAAGATGTCTTTTTTGAAGGAATTTGTCTGGGGTGTAGCCTTGTATGGGAGTGAAATGTGGATGATACGGAGTTAAGTCAGAAAAAGATATAAGCTTTTGTAATTTAGTGCTACAGGACAATGGTAAAGATCATATAGATAGACTGGGTAATTAACAAGAGAGGGGGGGGGTACTGAACACATTTGGGGAGAAAGTAAATTTCTTGTATATCATGACTAAAAGAAGGGATTGATGTGTAAGACACATTCTGATACATCAAGGAATAATTAGTTTAGCAATGGATGGAAGTTTGGAGTGTAAATATCGCAGTATACATGTTCAAAGAGATGTATGTTGTTGTTCTTATTCAGAGATGAAAAGATTTGTGTATGATGGAGTAGTGTGGAGAGCTGCATCAGACCAGTTTTTGGTCTGAAGACCACAACACCAAATGTAACGAAATTAACAAACTTTTTGTATCTATTAAAGAAAATGAAAAGCAAAAAGTATATGAAAAGTACATTATTACATCAACTATTGTTTACAAAGAGGTACTGTATGACTCTTAAGAATTTAGTTCAATACTGACGTATGGAAATGTACAGAGGTGATCAAAAATGTATACATACTTTAAGAAAAGCAGATATAAGTATTACAGAGAATAAAAATGACATAGTCACAGTATAAGTGTTCAAACTGTAATCCACAAGCCTCCAAATATTTTTGAGCAAGTGGTGTACATTACTGGCGACATATCTAAGTAGAGCTACAGCAAATGCATGACTAGCTGCTTCTACCTCATGGTGCATTTCCGCCAGTGTGTGTGGTTTCTTGCGATACACACAATTTTTGAGGTTGCCCCATAGGTAAAGCCAATTAGTTTAAATCAAGTGAATGTGCAGGGTGCTCAAATCAGACCCCTGTGACTAATCCAATGACCTAATGTTATCCAGATCGGCACGTACATCTGTATGGTAATGGGATGGAGCACCATCTAGGATGAAAAAATGGGTAGTCACCAAACAAAACCTCAATGCATGGTCAAATTAATGTCTGAAGCACATCTCCAAGCAATTCCTTCCAGCAATTATATCCTTGAAATCTAAATGTCCAATCAATCCACCTGACAATAAACAGTGTCAAACGTGATGTCCCAGAGCATGCAGCCCATTACACGCAATTATGCCTGTTTACTGTTCCACTTATTTTAAACTGTGTCTCATCACACCACTTGGCAAGCAAAATTTGCAACCTGCAGAAGGCATGATTCACAAAACATAACTTTTCTGTCAGGCTTATTCTCATTCAGTATTGTGTAAACCTTCCATTTTGCTCTGTGGGAAATATGACCTCTGTTAGTTCTATTCCCACCAGTTTCCTGTGCACATTATGAGGTGATTTTTGTGGTATCTGTGTGAATGTATCAAACATTGCAAAAAAAAAAAAAAAAAAAAAAAAAAAAAAAAAACACACTTTTGTTGCTGATGTGCATGGCCAGCTTGATCATCATGCATTATTGTTCCATCACTTTCAAACTTATTGCACTTGTGAGCAATGCTTAAGCATGTTGGTTATTGTGTTGCTTCCAAAGGAACTGAACTTAACTGATATTCTTGAATTTCCAATACCCTCTAAAAAGGGGTTTTGTACCATGGTCTCACTTTCCCTACTAGAAAACTAGTGCCATCTGTCACGGAACACATCAAAACACTAATGACAATTATTAATACCAACTCTTAAAACTTAACCTTGCATCCCATACAATCTCAAACTTAGGGCATTAACATATTGCACAATCTTACAAGGTGTGTACACTTTTTTGATCATTCCTGTATATACAAGGACGTATCATAAGTGCATAACCTTTGCTGAGCTACTGAAGCAAAGCATAGACAACCAAGACAAAAGATACAAAGAGATAAACAGCATGTGATATGATATTATTGAAACAAACAGTTGGAAACACCAAAATGAAAATAGAAGGAATGAACATTTAATGCTTCAGTCTGTATGAATACATGACAGAGTAACAATGCGATCTCAGAACTTAAATTGGCACCTGTAACACATTAAATAAAAAAATTACCAATCATTTACAGTGAATGCGAAAATTACAATTTATGTCGCACTACTACTTCAATATTGTAAATGAGTTTACATTGAGCAATCAAAAGAACTCTAACAAGACACTAATAGGCCACACAACCCTAACAATTAGGGGGGAGGGGGGGGGAGAAGAAATGAATTAATATTGAGTAAAGAGGGACATGTTGTTGTTGTTGTGATCTTCAGTCTGGAAACTGGTTTGATGCAGCTCTCCACTCTATTCTATCCTGAGCAAGCCTTTTCATTTCCTCATAAGAATGGCAACCCAAATCCATTTGAATCTTCTTACTATGTGTGTTTCTTGGTCTCTCTCTGTGATTTTTACCCTACACGCTTCCCTCCAATGCTAAATTTATGATTCCTCAATGTCTAAGAATGTGTCCTACCAAGTGATCCCTTCTTTTAGTCAAGGTATGCCAAACATACCTTATCTCACCAATTCTGTTCAGTACCTCTTCATTGGTTGTGCAATCTACCCACCTAATGTTCAGCATTCTTCTGTGGCACAACACTTCAAAAGCCTCTATTCTCTTCCTGTCCACACTTTTTATCGTCCATGTTTCACTCCCGTACAAGGCAACACTCCACACACATGCCTTCAGAAAACACTTCCTTACACATAATATTCAATGTTAGCAAATCTCTCTTTTTCAAAAATGCTTTCCTCCCATTGCCATCCTGCATTTTATATCCTCTGTAATGCGACCACCATATATTATTTTACTACCCAAGCAACAAAACTCATCTACACCTTCATTTTTTCGTTACCTAATCTAATTCCTTCAGCATCACCTGATTTTCTAAGACTGCATTCCATTCTCTTCGTTTTGCTCTTGTTATTGTGCATTTTATATGCTCTCTTAAACACACTGTCCATTCCATTCAACTGCTCTTCAACGTCCTTTGCTGTCTCTGACAATTACAATGTCATCAGCAAAACGCAATGTTTTTATTTCTTCCCCCTGAACTTTAATCCCTATTCCAAATGTTTCCTTGCTTTCTTTCACCGCCTGCTCGATGTATAAATTGAATAACATCAGAGAAAGGCTAAAACCCTGTCTTATACCCTTCCCAACTAATGCTTCCCTTTCATGCCCTTCGAGTCTAATAACTGGAGTCTGGCTTTTGTACAAGTTGGAAATAACTCTCCTTTCCCTGTATTTTACTCCTGCTGACTTCAGAATTTGAGAGTGTATTCCAGTCAACATTGCCAAAAGCTTTCTCCAAATCTACAAAAGCTAAAAATGTAGGTTTGCCTTTTCTTAATCTATCTTCTAAGATAAGTCGAAAAGTGAGTATTGCCTCCCAGGTTCCTACTTTCCTCCTGAATCCAAACTGATCTTCCCCGAGGTCAGCTTTTCCATTCTAGTGTGGATAATTTGTGTTAAAATTTTGCAACCATGACTTATCAAACTGATGGTTCTGTCTGCGACTGATTTCTTTGGAATGGGGATTATTACATTTTTCTTAAAGTCTGAGGGTATTTCGCCTGTCACATACATATTACACACCAGGTGAAATAGTTTTGTCATGAATGGCTCTCCCAGAGACTTTACTAACTCTGAGGGAATGTCATCTACTCCTGGGGCCTTGTACCGACCTAGGTCTTTCAGGACTCTGTCAAATTCATCTCTCAGCATAGTATCTACTATATCATCTTGATCTACTTCCTCTTCCCTTCCTATAACATTGTCTTTAAGTTCATTTCCTTTGTAGGGCTCCTCTATGTACTCTTTCCACCCTTCAACCTTCCCTTCTTTGCTGAGAACTGGTTTCCATCCAAGTTCTTGATATTCGTAGATCTGTTTTTCTTGTCCCCAAATGTCTCTTTTAGTTTCCTGTAGGCAGTATGTACTTTTCCCCTTCTACAGATTTGCATTTGGCTTCTAGCCACTCCTGCTTAGCCATTTTGCACTTCCTGTCAATCTCTTTTCTTAGTCGTCTGTACTCCATTTTGCCTGTTTCATTTACTACATTTTTATATTTTCTCCTTTCATCAATTAAATTTAGTATTTCACAAGTCCCATCTTCTTATTTCCCTTCCTTTCTGCGTTTTTTTTCAGTTTCAGCCTACAGTTCATGACCAATAAGTCTATACCTGCCCCTGGGTATATCTTAACAGTTTAAAACCTGGTTCCGGAATCTATGTTTTACCATTATAAAATCTATCTGATGCCTTCCGGTGTCTCCTGGTCTCTTCCACGTATACATTCTTCTTTTGTGATTCTTAAACCAGGTGTTTGTTATGATTAAATCATGTTCCGTGCAATATTCTACCAGGCGACTTCCTCTTTCATTCCTTCTGCTCAGTCCATATTCACCAACTATTTTTCCTTCTCTTCCTTTTCCTACTACCGAATTACAGTCTCCCATCACAGTTAAGTTTTCCTCTCCCTTAATTGTCTGAATAATTTCATTTAATGCCTCATATATTTCTCCAATCTCCTCATCATCGGCAGAGTTAGTTGGCATATAAACCTGTGCTACTGTTGTCGGTGTTGGCTTCGTATCTATCTTGACAATGATAATGTGATCACTGTGTTGCTCATAGTAGTTACCTGCATTCCTATTTTCTTATTCATTATCAGTCCTACTCCTGTGATACCCCTAACTGATTTTGCGTTTATAATTCTGTACTCACCTGACCAGAATTCCTGTTCATCCTGCCACCGAACTTCACTAATCCCCACTATATCTAACTTCAAACTATCCATTTCTCTTTTTAAATTTTCTAACTTTCCTATCCGATTAAGGGATCTAACATTCCACACTCTGATCCATAGAATGCCAGTGTTGTCTTTCCTGATGATCACATCATCCTGAGTAGTCGCCCCACACCCCCACCCGGAGATCAGAATGGGGGACTATTTTACCTCCAGAATTTTTTACCCGAGAGCATGGCATCATCATATTTTCATACAATAGAGCTGCATGTCCTGAGGAAAAGTAACGGCTGTAATTTCTACTTGCTTTCAGCCATTTGCAGTAACTGTATAGCAAAGCCACATTAGCTGATGCTACAAGGCCAGCTCAGTCAATCATCCAGGCTGTTGCCCCTGTAATTACTGAAAAGGCTGCTGTCCCTCTTCAGGAACCACATGTTTTTTTGACGTCTCCACAGATACTCCTTCGCTGTGGCTGCACCTATGGTACGGCTATCTGTATCGTTGAGGCATGCAAGCCACCCCATCACAGCAATGTCTGTGGTTCATGGGAGTGGAGGAGGGACCTGCAGACAAAAATATTTATTGATAAAGAAAACAGAAGTTATGTAGGTAAGAAAATTTGATACACCACTCAGCTTCATTTTTCTGTTGAATGTAGTACCTGGGAAACAGTATTTTGTTCCTAACTAGTGTGTTTCACCACAGACAAACTGAGAGAACTAAACTATAATTTAGCACTTGACAGCTGCAGACATCAGTTCAAATTTGAATACATTCAAGCATACATTAAAATATCATCTCGTGACATAAGTGTCACTGAAAACGAATGTTAATGAGGTTACCTGAGTTAGCTATATAACTCTTAGCTTCTGTCAATTACATTTATGACTACAAATGTCACTATTACATTTCTTTTGTCAGTGGTCTATCAGCCCAATGAGTTCCATCCATCCGTGTCCCACCACAAGTTATCATAGAACCTGAAGGAATTTGATGTATGTTAATCCTTTCTTTCAGTGTCCCACTATTAAAAGGAAGCTTACTAATTATGTGTAGAATTTGTATAATTACATCTTGCAAATGTAGGTTGCACTGTCTTCAAGTTTATTAATGACCTTCTCTGTTCTCTTAATCACATCAAATTAGTTTGCAGATGAACAACCCGATTTGAAAAGTGGACTGGTAATACACTTTCCTAGACAATGTGGAATGTGAGTTATGAGCAGCACATTGTGAGCACCAGTAATGGAAGTAAAAACTCGAAGGGATCCTTTATCCACTGATGTTTATCTTATTTTCAGTATGTTTTGTAGTTTTTATGAAGTCATTTTCTTAAACCCAGGAAGTAGTTCTGAATTTCCTCATGTCTCATTTCTGGAAAATGGAATGACGGGGAATATGTTTGCAATGCAGTTAATTCTGACAATGGCATTAATTAAAACATCCAAACATTAATGTCTTTCATGCTATAAAAATTGATAATGTAAGGGCCACGTCCCAAATGGAATCACTGTCAGGAAATTTAGGAAAAGGATGGTATGGAGAAAAGAAAGTGAATTCAATCAATTGTTCTCTTAATTTGGAGTTCCGTGTTTTATTACTGCAGTACTAATTAGCTACAGTCACTAAGTGGATGTAACATGGAAAACAATGCGACACAGAAACATTATCAACAGATAAATGAATGAGGGGAGAGAAAAAAATAGCAGTACAGAAAAAGTACACAAGTCTAAAAGTTATTACAGAATGCGTTTAAGTGCTGCGAGTCACATGTTACGTTTTCCTTAATGATTATTTCACTATTCTTGAGTTATCAGAATGACATTTCATTAAATTAAATATTTCATTTCCTGACATAAGAGTACAAATTAAAAAGTGATTAATTCCTCTAGAAAAATAAATGAATAGAAATAAAATACAAATAAATGCAAATGATATTTGAATCTAATGAGTGCTACAATTTACAGCTTTCTTTGTTAATGTAATCAATGGATATTACTCGGAGGAAAAAATAATAATGCTGAATAGTATTAGTATTTTATTTAAATTCCGTTTCTAAAAAGAAAAATTTAACATCAAAACTTGGGCAAAATATTACTTTCTACTAATATGTTGAGCACAGTTACCATTTCATTGTCACTCAGAGATTCACCATGCGGAAAATAGATGCTTACATGTAGGCCACATGAAGTCATTCAGTGGTAATCTGACTTGCTCAGAAATAAGACATATTGTAGCTGTTTTGAGTTTTGTTAATGTCAAAGACAGGCTATGGAATCTCAGCACAATATCAAATTTCATAACAATAGTTCCAGCACTTTTGGAAAGTCTGTTTGTATATGTGTTTACTGCTACCAACACCACATACAGTCTAAATGAGAACTATTGCAATATTACTAAAACTAGTTCATAATCTAGCAGCTGATGAAGACTTCTTACTTTTTCAACTAACTGGAGTATAGTATACTCATTTGTTTACATCTCCATAACTCGGTTGGAGACTGAAAGGAAACAAATTACAGTAGTCTATTTGCTGACATTAGTCACAATATAATCTATCTGGAAGCTAAAGTTTGGTCAATCTACCATGATTTAGAATTCCGTAAATACTGTTTAACTGGCATAGTAAACAGTCACTTTTGGAATCCTCTGATTTGAATTCACATAGTGTAGATATGAGTACTTGAGCCACAGCGAATTTGTTTATTGCACTCACAAACAATGAGGACCACTTGATCTCTCTCTAACAAATCCAGCTTGTGCTCTATTTCAGGCAGGTCTGAAATGATGTTTTCCACTTATGTAGTTGGATGTCTATAATCTGGAAAGAGAGGTTTAAACTCTGGCTAAGTATGACACATCAAACAAGTAAACATTGTTCCTGCAATTATATGCTCTTCACAATGTCTCATGTAGTACTTCAGCATTTAGAGGTTTAATTGCAGTTAGTGCAGCATTTCTCTTACTATGTATCTTCACAATGTCTCATGTAGTACTTCAGCATTTAGAGGTTTAATTGCAGTTAGTGCAGCATTTCTCTTACTATGTATAGAGATGAACAAATATAAAAAATAGAAAACAGATGACTTACCAAAAGGACCGGCTCGTAGAAAGATACAAATAAAATCACACGCAAACACACATACTAGCTTTCACAACCGTTGGTCGCTTCTTCAGGATAAGAGGAAAAAGGGGAGGAGAAAGGGAAGGATATGGGTTTTAAGGAAGTGGAAAAGGAGTCATTCCAATCCCAGGAGTGAAAACTTACCTTAGGGGGGGGAAAATGAAGGTAAACAAATACACACACACTCACACATATCCAAACGCAAACACACCAAGACAGACATTTGTAAAAAGCAAAGAAGTTGGACAGAGATACCACTTTCTGTCTAGGTGTTTTTGCGTTTGGATGTGAGTGTGTGTGTATTTATTTACATTCCTTTTTTCCCCCTATGGTAAGTCCTTCCACTCCTGGGATTGGAATGACTCCTTTTCCATTTCCTTAAACCCATATCCTTCCCTTTCTCCTCCCCTTTTTTCCTCTTATCCTGAAGAAGCGACCAACGGTTGTGAAAGCTAGTATGTGTGTTTGCATATGATTTTATTTATATCTTTCGATGAGTCGGTCCTTTTGGTAAGTCATCTGTTTTCTATTTTTTATATTTGTTTATCCCACCAGGAAAGTTTCCCTCTATAATTTATGTATAGAGATGCTTACATGAGAGCCACGTGTTTCAATTTTCATAAACTATCAAAATATAACATGTTAGTAACTACTCTTACCAGTAACCTGAAGGAAAGAGTTGTGTTGGCACTAAAGAAGCTCATCTTCACCAGCAAATCATAACACTACAGTTCCCCCTAGTTGTAAACAATGAGTGCATACTGACCTACTTAAAAAATCATATCAGTTTTTTATTCATTTACTTACAATGCCGAGTTTCTGGGTGTTGTTGTTTACAGCAGTTTTGTAAAACACAGTAACATGAGATTTTAATTCAGTAACGCAATACTATAGACACTACAGGTGTACCAAAGAGAATCATAAGATTTGGCATGTCTATATTTCTCAAATTAATAACCAAATACAATGGACATATGTACTTGACATAATTTAAGCTGGAGATGCAATCTAATATATTGTAATAGTAATACGTATAAGCAGAGGCACCAAGATTGCTTCTGGTTGTATATAAAGTATACTAGTGGCAAAACACAATCAATAGCTTCATTACACGAGAGAAATGATCATGCTAATGATGATAGTTCTGCCAAAGCAGAATTGCTTAACACAGCTTTCCGAAATTCCTTCACCAAAGAAGATGAAGTAAATACTTCAGAATTTGTATCAAGAACAGCTGCCAGCATGCGTAATTTATTAGTAGATACCCCTTGGAGTATTAAAGCAATTTAAATCACTTAACAAAAATAAGTGTCCCGGTCCTGATTAAATACCAGTTAGGTTCCTTTCAGAGTACAATGATGCAATAACACCATACCTAGCTAGCTATCATACAGAACCACTCGCTCAGCAAACATTCTGTACCCAAAGGCTGCAAATTGTACACGTCACTCCAATATTCAAGAAAGGCAATAGGAGCAATCCACAAAATTACAGGTCTTTATTACTGGTGTCAGTTTGCAATACAATTTTAGAACATATGCCTTCCTCAAATATTATGAACTACCTCGAAGAGAACAATCTATTGACCGCACAGCTAGCTCTTTACTCACATGATGTGATGAATGCTATTGACAAAGGATGCAAATAGATTCTGTATTTTTAGATTTGCGGCAGGCTTTTGACACTGTACCTCACAAGTGTCTTCTAATCAAATTGTGTGCTTATGGAATATCGCCACAGTTGTGCGATTGGATTTGTGATTTCCTGACAGAAAGGACACAGTACATTCTAACTGATGGTAAGTCATTGAGTAGAACAGAAGTGACATCTGGCATTCCCCAAGAAAGTGTTATAGGGCTTCAGCTGTTCCTTATCTTTAGAAATGATTTAGGAATCAATCTGAGTAGGTCTCTTAGACTGTTTGCAGATGAGGCTGCAATTTATCAGTTAGTAAAGACACCAGAAGATTAAAAGCAGCTGCAAAATGATTTAGGTATGATATTTGCATGGTGCAAAAACTGGCAATTGACCCTTATTAATGATAAATGAGAAGTCATCAACAGGATCACTAAAAGAAATCCCTTAAGTTCAGTTACATGATAAATCAGTTAAATCTACATGCAATCAATTCAACTAAATACCTAGGAATAACATTTACAAGCAACTTAAATTGGAAAGAACACATAGAAAATATTGTTGGACAGGCAAATCAAAGGCCTCACTTCAGTGGCAGAACACTTAGAAGATGCAATAGACCTACAACAGACCTGTCAGCACTACACCTGTGTTTCCTGTTTTGTAGTATTGCTGTGCATTGTGGGAGCCACACCAGATGAGGCTCACGGACAATGTAGAGAAAGTTCAGAGAGGAGCAGCTTGTTTCATATTATCGCAATATAGGGGAGAGAGTGTCACGGAAATGATGCACAAGTTAGGGTGGAAATCATTAAAAGAAAGGCATTATTCGTTGCAGCAAGATTTATTTGTGAAATTTATTTCACCAAATTTCTCTTCCAAATGTGAACATATTTTGTTAGCACTTACCTACGTTGGGAGACAGAATCATAATAATAAAATAACAGAAATCAGTTTGAAAACAGAGGATGCACTTCAATGTGACTTGCAGAGTATCTATGTAGATGTAGATTTCAAATTCCTGTATTGTCTGGATTTTGGTAAATCTAAATTAAATATTAGCAGACTCGAAAATGACAACTAATATTTGCCAAAACCGATCAATGAAGGAAAACAGTGATCTTGGTTTCCTGTACTTAAACAGATTCCCATATACAATGAATTTTTGTTTTTTTGATTATTAGAAAACTCTGAAAGTTTGTTGTCTTTCATACCTTCTCGTAGATGTTCAATACACTCCCCTTGAATGGCACAGCATATGCCAATGCAGTATTCAAATTGTTCCAACACTGCAGTCAGCATGTCTTGAGTTACAGTTTCCACAGCAGCTGTTATGCAATGTCTCAGTTCCTTCAGTCTTGTTAATGGAGGCACATAAACATTCTTTTTATAAAACCTCACAAGAAATAATCACATACAGTCAGTTCCTATGACTTTGGAGGTCAGTAATAATCATTAGATCAAGTGCAACCAATACATCTTTCAGTAATATTTCGATTTAAAAATTCATGAAGCATGTAAAACTTGAGAGTTTGTTCTTTCCAACAGTATATTGTTCACACACACACACACACACACACACACACACACACACACCAAATAACATAATAGTATGATTTTTTTAAAAATTAGATGAATCTTTTTGAAATAACCTGTAAATGGTTGATTTTTCAACTGTAATGTATGATCTAGTACGAAAGAAACTAGTATCCCCAATTTTTTCTTCTTTTTTGTAGTTATAGGTTATGGTTCAGACATTTACATACAAACTCAGTTACATCTGATCTACAAGAAATAGATTTTTTTTTGTGTCACAACTATTTGTGCTAAAACTTAATAACAATTGTGATGATTTACTTGTGTTTTGGGGTTAACTGTATCCCTGCCGAAGACAGATTATAGAAAGTGCAATAGCAGAGGCAGTGAGACTAAACTGATAAAATTCATTCACTAGTACATTATGTATTGTTTGCTACATCATAAATGAGTGGGTACATAAATAAACAACACCTAACACAGAAAGTTAAAAACAGCCATTGAAATATTATTTCTAGAGCCTAAAATTGTTAATAAGGGAAGGCACAAAATATACCCCCGAAATGCAGCAACTTTTTGAAAGGTAAAACTGCTTATTTCAGTCAGTTGTAATTTATCATGAGTTATTTCTGGTTTTGGCTTCTATTAGCTATCTTTGGAGATTTTTAGATTAGCTTCAGTGTAACGTGAATATGGCAGGAATGGTTACCTCAATGTACTGTATTTTAATGTTTATGAGTAGATAAACTGCAAAGCAGTTGATGTGATATACTGTATGTAGTCTGGAGGCAGATTAAGATGTCAATGAAACCAGTAATCTCATGTGACTCCCAATCAATTACAATGTTTTATTTACATTTATACATCACAGTACTGTGAATAATATAATTATATATAAAGAAACATAATAATCCACACGAGAAGATACAAAAAAGGTGGAAAATATGTGTTAATTAGGTTGAAGATCACTACTTTTAAAAAAAAAGTAACAAAGCCTCTCAAACTATTCAACATTCCTGGTAGGAAAAATATGTATAAAAAATAGAGATCGTGTAACTTACCCAAAGCACAGGCTCGTATACAGATACACAAATAAAAACAAACACAAAAATTCGCTTTCGCAACCATTTGTTGCTTAAATGTCTGCATCCTTCCCCCCCCCCCCTCTTTCCTGATGAAGCAACAAACAGTTGCAAAAGTTTAAATTTTTGTATGTTTTTATTTGTGTATCTGTCTACGAGCCTGTGCTTAGAGTAAGTAAGTGTGTGTGTGTTTATACCAAAAGATTTCCAGTTACTGTGTTGTGTGAGTTGACTACTTGTTAAAAACTGTTTCACAAGAACATACAACTAAAAAATCAGGTCCCTAGAAAGGGACAGAAAATCTATAAGACAATATTTTTACTTCCGATATTGTATCTCAGAAATTATCTGTTCATCAAATGTTCGCCATAAGGCTTAAGGAACTAAATATATTAGCATATTAAGTTTATATGCCATTCTTACTGCACCCAACTGTAATATAGTTTCATGCTTTAGTTCTACATACTTTGACAGTCTGATTGAATCACTGTATGTGCATTTGTAAGTTATAGGGTCAAATGTGGTTTAGGTGAAGGCAGCTACTGCTTGATGTTGGTAGTGGTGTGAGTAATGATTGGAAGTTAAGGCAGTCAGAGTGGAGTCCAGAAAGTCAATAAGGATGTGTGTTTTGTCTTTTTTCCTGTTAATTTCAGAATTGTCTGCTGTTGGTAAGTGGTTAGAATTTTGTTGGGAATACAAAATGCTGCCAGATCACGAAGTAATAAAGTACAATGAGAAGGAATCACTACATGGGCGTAACAGTTCCTTTAATCATGAAAACTGAGCACATTTAACTCAGCAATAACTTTTATTAGTCATCACCTAAATAACTGTTTATAGTCAAAGCTGTGTAATTATAGAAACAAAAAATTGCCATTCTGATGTAGTGACTGGTTCTCCGTGTTCTTTCTTTAAGATCTCCAATGATTTCTTACCCGATGAAACTGCAATATATAATCTTAAAGAAATAAACATTAACTGCAGGTCATTCTTAGTTTCTCTTGTTCTATTTATATCCTTGTTTTGAAGGTCATATCTACTGGGGCCAATGTTTCTCTCATATTACCTCATAATGTAACTAGCCAAAAATATTATACTATTTTCTAAGAATGTTGTGACTTTCTAATGTGTTGCTAAGTAGTTACCAAATATCACTACTTTAAATTTCAGAAGTGAAACAACCACCAATAACATCCGCAAGGTAACTCATCAAAAACATTAAGGTATTTTCAAAGAATATGTCCTGATTTTGCAAGTTACTTGTAGAAAATATTTTTGTCCTCACCACCAAAGTGTTACAAAAAATGTAAAGACATTCTTATTGGGTGGAACGCCATTCCTGAATGGCTGCCTCCATGTATCAGCATCCACTGAGACACTGCAAAAATGGAGACACCAAGCAGAAGCCACTGTCACATAAATTATATTTTAACCAGTAATAGAGTACTCCCAATCAGAATTGGGACCATTTCTTCACTAGAAACACATCAGTAATTTCTAGATTTCTTGACTTTTTTCATCTGATTGATATGTTTCTGGGTTTAACCACCAACTGCTTTATAAACCAAAACATAATTTACAAATCAGTGTTCAGTGATAGTATAATGTGATTCACTGCAAATGATCGACTTTGATGATACATTATATAATTAAGAGTACCCAGATACAAAAAAATAAATAAATAAATATTTTTTTTTTCATTTATACGGCCAGGTATTCCATATCAGCAACCTCAGTAGTCATTAGACATTATGAGAGAAGAGAATAAGGCACTCCGGTTAAGTTAGGTTAGGAGACGACCGACAGTTGACGAGGGCCATACAGTGTAATAGGAAGGCATCTATCCAGACCATCACATAGGAATTCCAAACTGCATCAGAATCCATTCCAAGTTCTATGACAGGCGGGAGAATCACCATTAAGCTACACATCACACAGATCAATGCCAAACAACACCTCACCAAGTGTAATGAGAGTAAACATTGGACGACTGAACAGTGGAAAAATGTGTGGAGTGATGAGTCACGATACACAATGTGGCATCTGATGGCAGGGTGTGGGTTTCGCGAACTTCATCTGCCAGCTTGTGTAGTGCTAACAATAAAATTTGGAGGCAATGGTATTATGGTGTGCTCATGTTTTTCAGAGGGGGCTCGCATACCTTGATTTGCGTGGCACTCTCACAGCACAGGCACCTTCATGCTTCCCACTGTTGAAGAGCAATTCAGGGGCGGCAATTACATTTTTCAACATGATCAAGCAAGTGTTCATAATGCACGGCCTATGATGGAGGGTTACACGACAATAACTTCCCTGTAATGTACTGGCCAGCACAGATTCCTGACTTGAATCCTATAGAACACCTTTAGGATGTTTTGGAACGCTGACTTGAGAGTGGGCCCGCTGCCTCCTTCCAGATCAGCCAACTTTTAGCTTGTTTAAGAAACGAACATATGGATTAGTGTTGTAGAAGTGACACAAAATTTGATGGCACGTTACTAATAAGGACAGGTACAGCCTCACTATTTATTGTTATGAGTAATATCAGCTATGGCTATGAGCAACACAGTACATGTAGTAACACTATTGACGATCAAAGTTTAATTTTACAATCCGTGCCGCAGCATAGTGTAGAGTGTTCAGGCATTGGTTACGGCCATGGCATGTGACCAGCTAATTAGGTGATAGTGCATGGCAGCCATTCACTGTTTTTTATTTGCGCAATATTAAAATGTTTTCACATTAACGCTAATGATTTGTTATTAATTGTTACGGTGATGATTACAGTCAATTTACTGAGCGGACAAGGGTACATCAAGAACTTGTCAACCATAAAGCAGGAACAACATTTAATTATTTACTTCATTGTCAGTGCAAAAAAATAATAATTTATTATGACTAAATAAGGTCAATTTACAACTATAATTCATACTTTGTCTGCATACAAACCAGCCAACTTTTATGTCAGCAGACTTATTTAAGAGAAAAAAAATCCTTCGCCTGGTAAGTAAACCTCATCTACCATATATATTTTTAATCCAATTAACAGTCTTGCCTGAGCATTTCATACTGGTTAAAGTGCAGTTTATGCGGCAGCAGCTAGCCGTCGCGCTCGCTAGGTTGGAACCGGCAGAACAGCCAATCACAAGTCGTGATGCCGCAGCCAATGAGATTACGTGTTACATGACTAGTAAATTTGGCGTCAATTTTGAAGTTTATTCGAAGGTATCGGTGCAGCGTTTGTGTGATTGTAATAGATTTTCCATGTATAAGAGATTTTTTGGTAATTGTTGTATTACGGGACATAAGTGACCTATTATTAATATACCACAGCAGTCAAACATGTTTTATTTGTTTTATGACCAGTACGAAACATTGATCATTATAAGTGAAAGTTAAGTTATGTATAGGTTAAACAAGAAGTCTTTTTAAGTATGTGAGGGCGCGTAGCGCCCGAATCTCCGGTTCAAAAAACACTCAATCAATTTACAGTTGTACGCTCGATATATACATCATGTCAGTCCGAGCTACCGCGATTGCTAGCATTCTTGGAAATTACTGCAATTACTTTTATTGACCAGACAAGGATACATACGAGAACCTGTCAACCATAGAGCAGGTATAGCATGTTTTATTTATTTTATGATAATTCGAAACAGTGATCAAGTGACATCCATACTGATAGCAACTGTAACTTTTAGATTGTCAAAAACTTTTGCATACACTGTTTCGATTTGTTTACATAGTACAATCACGACTCCTGATTGGCTGCTCTGCCGCATAAACTGCACTTTTACCTTTCATATTACCTATCCCTGCAACATACTACAAACTCAAGGTCTTTCATTTAACCAGTGAATAAAAGATTTCAGTAAGTTAATAACAAATTAAAATACACTTACAGATGAGGGAATTGATTGTGTGGTGTTTTTTTTACTGTGAACAAGTTGTACAGAGCTTTAAGAACAATATTAAGAAATAAAAATTATGGACTATTTCCACAAGTATCTAAAGTGCAGTGAAACCCACATTCCACTTTAAAGAATAAAAGTTGACTGGTGCTGCACACTGTTCCAACATTTGGCTTCAAGGTACTAAGAAAAATCTCTAAACGTCAATGTACAATCTTATTGAAAAGACTGTTAGTGAAATTCTAAGACTGCATTTACTGGCCAGTAAATAGAGGTAACATGGCTTTAATAATAGACATGGTGAATATCTTAATTATGTTACGAGTTCTATCACAGGCAGGGGTGGAATGAGTTTTTAACATCTCCATTATTTGGTGCCCCTATAGGGTAATTAATAATGCCCCCCCTCCATCCCTTTATGGTAAAATTGGCAACATCAACAACACAGTAGAAAATCATGACAAGACACTTATATTAAAAATCCGAACCACAAAGAATGACTTGATTTGTTTTTTGTACATAGCATTACATAAATAAATCATGCTCTTCTTGGTCTTTGGTTGATAGGTTCTTGTATGTACCCTTTTCTGCTCAGTAAAAGTAATTGCCCTCATAAAACAATGGTTTCATGACAAAACATTTGCATTGTCTCACAATTGACTAATGCCAATGTCACATGATTGCCAGTATTCAGCATCTTTTGCCGATATTATCATACAAAGTCACTGGGACGGAAAATACAATTTAAACCTCTTTACTGCAGTTCAAGATACATCTTACATTCCAATTTACCATAATCTTTATGCTCTGCTGGACAGTACAGAATGCTCTATCCTCACACTTGCCCTGTAGCCTTCTGCCTCTCCATTCCATTCACTGTCAATCATAGTCTGGCTGTAGCTACTGGTGATGGGTGCGTGTGAATCCTGAATGATTGTGTGCATGTAATTAAGTCTGTAGCCTAATATTTAAGTTCTGTGGAAGTGGTTCTTTTGTATATGCTGGTATGTGGCTCAGAAATCGTCTTTATGGTGAGTTGCTACTATACTCACATTATTGGAATTAGTAATAGATAGTTATAGGACAATGACTACAATACTTTTTCTTCTTGTTTTTCCATTCCACTCATTTGCTGTAATTTATCTTCCTTATATAGGCCTATGGTAGTGACCTCACATTACTGTATATTGAGCAAATAAATATCTGACAAACAGATTCTACAGAAAGTGGGAAAAAGTGAGGAAATGACCAGGGAGAGCTGTGGGGTAATATGCCATTTCGTTATAAAACTAATGACACTTGTTCTTATGTAACTTGAAGTACAGACTTCTAAAGGCAATATTTTACTACGTGATTCTATCCGTCTGCTTTGACCCACGACGTCATCAACATGCTGGAATACCCATATACGGGATATCTTAATACTTGTGTATTGTAGATAATAAATTATCTATAGTTATCATTGCAAATTACAGAATGTACCATTGATCACAGTTCTCATCCCAAAAATTTGGCACTCACATGCAGGAAAAAGAAAAACAGCCTCTTTGTTAATCTATACCTCACCATCAGAGGGAAGCTACAGATCACTTTTTAAACACAAAATATTAAACTATAATCTGTTCTGTTTGGAAACAAACTGTCATCTTTAAGTCAACCACTACATAATTACTTACGCCTTCTACAAAACATGCACACACCTCAAAATTACCACGTTCCAATGGCATCTCGGGTCAAAGCTGATGGGTGGAATCGCGTCCTATAAATGACCCCTTTTAAGCAATATATATGATCGGAGAAATTTGTACACTTTTTTTTGTAATACTAATTATGGAGATTAACTTGAATGGTCCTTAATGTTACCATGACTGGGACCTTGACACTACTACTGCAGTTAAGTTTTACTTCAGAAACAAAAAGTACCATGAGACCAGTTACTTTTCTTGACATTCGAATTCCATCTAGTGTCACTCACATTGGCTGCTGCGAGATGTATAACAATATTTAGTTCAGTAACCAGAGACTTCATATAACATCTGCATCTAGAACAATATGTTTGTATTTGTCTCTAGCAACACTTTTTTTTTAAATATATCTATCCCCCAGGAGAAATCAATAGTTAACTAAAAAACCTTTCCGAGCAACAATAATTCTTTACATATTTCCAATGTAACTGAAAAACTATTGTTTGAAACACTTTTACAAATATCTTATAATTAAATATATTCAACTTGATTATACAATATATAGACCTACTATAGTATACCCCAGCCAAAACATTGCTCTCTATAGCTAACCTGAAGGTTGTAATAACGTACTCGACACAGAAATAACAGCTTGCCATTATTTATGGCTTTCTTTCAGCTACTGTAATGGACAAAAAGACACAAAAGTTACAAAAATGGTTTAACAATTTTTCTACAAAATCGTTGTCTTTTTATGCATAACAAATGTTGCATATCCCAATCTTCAAAATATGTTTTGCACCTGAAACTCATTTGGTACTAACAATAAATTAGCCTAAATGAAAATATCTGAAGCTCAATATCAAAATAGGCCTATATGTGCCTGAAGATTTATGAAAAACTGCCTGACAACTGCTTCTATTAAGCTAACAAAACTATTTGAAAGTCAAACTACTTGCATCCACAGAAAAATAAGACACATCTGAGCGAATGATTAACTTATAAATTTATTTCACACATCATATACAAGAAACAAAATAATTAGAATATGACTGACTAGACTCTGTAACTGGTTCATACTGCAACTGAAGGGTATGAATTATGAGAAAACGTTCTGGTGTTAATTTCACAGAAGTGCATAAACAACAACTAAACAGATTTTTCCTGCCTGGTGTACGTTACCATTATATGGTAGGCCTACAGGTAGTGAACTGTTATTTTTGTGAAATACTGTTCACAGTGCACTCTTCACATGTAGTTGTTACTTACTTAAGAGGCTGAACAGTTTCTGCTGCATCTTGGGCAGTTTCAACTAATCCAACTTCACGACTGATTTGCCTTGTCACAATATCATTTCCATCAAGTTTCTGGCGCAATCTGCGCACTTCGAGGTAAAGCTCAGCATTTTCATGTATTAAGAAACTGTTGCGTTTCATAACCTGTAATAAATATAAAATGAATAATACCGATATACTGAAATACTTTTCATTCCTGTAGAGACTGGATGCAACTGGTACAACAGACTGCAGTAATAATCCTTTTAGGTACCTTTTTTTTTTTATTTCTATCTTGTTTGGAAGCTAAATCCATTTATCCTGGCTTGATTTGTCTTTGCAAAAAATCAGACTTTGATTAGTACACAACCTGAACCTAACCTACTCCTGCATAAAGGGTGGAAAGAGAGAGAGAGACAAAAGTATGAACATATAAAACCTTAAATTATGCAATATTTCCAGATTTAGGAGGACTGCTAATAGGCTTTTTTGTTGTTTTAACCTTGTGTTTCTTACTTTCACAATGCTGAATAAACTGAGCTTCAGAGTTTGATGTAGAATTACATGGTTGGCAGTAATAATATCCAGATGGTGTTCTATAAATAGAATAGTCCTTTACCACAGCAGTCTGTGTGCCATCTTCATTCTGCATCACACTTGCTAGAATCGAATCCGACTGAGTAGCCTGTGGAGCTGTACTTGTCACAGCTGATCTCTGTTTATTTGCAGCCTCTGCTTTTCTGTGTTTTGACCCTCGCAAGTGCATATCCAACTGGTCTTGGGAAGTAGTAAATACTTGACAAAGTTCACAGAAAAACTTCTTGATATCAAAGGTTGAAGGCTCTGGTTCAGGTGGTTTAAGTCCCAGTGGATCACTGCTGTTAGTACATGGATTAAACTCTACACCAATCCCAAATCTTCCTGAAGGATCATCAGCAGGAACTGCACCCTGTTCTACCTTTGCTTTTGCTGCAGCACGACCTGCAAGTACTTTTCGATGGTTGCGTCCCATATAATGCTGCGCTGCATGTGCAGGTGAAGTAAATGGAATATTACATACTTCACAGAATGAAACATGTAGTGTGTTTTTCTTTGGTGATCCATCTTTGAACTGTTTTGGCAATGGCTCTCCAGTTTCCTTTGACCAGTTCATTAAGAAACTGTGGACTTTCTTTTCATGTTGCTTCCCCTTGTAATGCATTCTTGCTTGAACAGTTGAATTTACAGACACTGAACACAACTCACGCGTCAGCGGACCAAATTTCTGGGTTAATTCTTTGGGTAACCCAGCAAAACTGAATGATTCGTTTTCAAATGGCCTTTTTCTCTCTGTTTTACTAGGGCTACTATCTTCAACTGAAGTACATGGCTTCTCTTCCACTTCATCTTTTACATCGCACCGAGTGTCTCCTGTCTCTTCTTTCAGGATGGGTGTTTTCACAGGAGACAGCTGTTGTTCTGTGGCCGGTTTGGTGACAGTTGCTGTGTTATCATCCTTTCCTTCCCGATTTCGTCGTTGTAACGAAGTAATCTGTGACTCTGGTCTGTACTGGGCTGTTGGCGATGAATGTTGCCTTTGTGCCTGATTACGAAATTTAGGGGGAGGAGGTGGAAGTAAGAAAGGTAGATGATGTGGCCTCTGGAAGTGACGCTGATCTGGTGACTTCGAAAAGCGATTCTGCACTGGCCGAACAACTGGGCTGCTTCCTCGGGGTTCATATCTTTTTGGCGATAGAGACAGAGGCGGCGGAGGTGGAGGCATGAAAGAAGGCCGAGGAAGAGGTGGTGGTGGCGGCGGTGGAGGGAAGCACAACTGTTCCATTTTCGACGTATTTGAGGGAAATGCTTGCATTTCGTATTTCTTGCTATTCATTTATGTCTGATAGAAACATCAAAACCTCTATAATTATCATATTTGTAATAAACTGTTACAAAAAATCAAGAGTTCAAGTTTCACAATCGTCCTCCCGACGTAACATAAATTCCACTGCGCATGTATGCTTTCCCGCCGTTTTCTGGTTAAACTTATGTCGTGAAACGTAACAGATCAGCAACAATTACACACAACACAGCAAAGTCCAAACAACGTATCTCACAAACACAACTCCAGTCAAGGACCTACGACAACACTGATTTCGCTTGTTACTTGCTCACCATTCCGCAGCCGCCATATTGCCCACACAATTCTACAATGAAACATACTTCTTTGGTTTACAAACAAATCTTTGGTTTACAAACACATTCTCCCGAGTACAGTGCGTAAATTGGAAATGATATTCAGTTGTAATTGACCTATTAAATTGCGAAGTTAAAAAATATATCGGACTCACGAATGTAAGTGAAGATACGCGACAGTTAGTTGAGTGTGTCAGTAAAATGAAATAAACTCTGTCGTCATTATGGGGAAGAGACTACAGTGACTAGTGACTACTATTCGGTTGGTTGGTTTTAGAGTTCAGAGCAGCTACGGAGGCGGGCGAGGCGAGCGTTCTGCGCATGGAGAGAGGGGAGATACTTTGCGACGATGCCAGTTTCCTTCCGACAGTTCGCGCACTCTGACAGCTGACAGCGCACGCAAGCATAACATTGTGCCACAGTGAGCGCGCACGCTGTCAATGTTCACGATTTAGTTCCTTTCCTTAAACACTTTAAAAATTTAATGGTTTAGTATTTTGAACAAGAATAACGTTCTTCCAATTAAACGATTTCTTTGTATAACTTTGTTAGGCATCCACAGCGATCGAAAGTACCGATAATTGAAATATTTCAGTCATCGGTATGTATGACCTTAAGGGTATCAATGACAAATCGTAATGATTTAATAGGTTGCACAGTGAAAGAAAATCAGTATTTGGTAAAGCATGTAACGATTTTTGCATGTAGACCTACTACAAAGAAATAACAATATTCTCTTGCTAGGATCGCGCTGTATTTTAATTTTCATGTAACTAGTTTCAACAGACAAGTTAACATCTTCAGATCTTGTGGAATACCTAATTTATAAATCTAGATCTTTTATAAATTTAGATCTCGCTCCCATAATGAGAGCAGATCTGAATATTAATATAGCAGCATATTTTATAAAGTAGGTATTCCACAAGATCTGAAGATGGTAGCTTGTCTGTTGAAACTAGTTATGTGGAAATTAAAACACAGCGCGATCCTAACACACACACACAACGACCACAGTCCAGTTTCCATATTTCAAAGAACAGGACAGCAGAACCGCTGCGACTATTAAAATTCTTTATTAAAGAACATGACCGGTACCGCAATTTACAATTGCATCCTGAGATGCTTTATCTGTTTACAAATGAATAAAGAACTGTCAGAATTTCAATATTTTTAATATATAGGCGGGAAGGTCTTGTTTACTTACGTTAAATCATTATATAACAGAATATTTAATGGTTTGACGTAAACAGACACAGACCTTTCCGCCTTCCTATTAAAAATACTGAGCGTTTTAACTGTAATAGTTCTTTATTCATTTATAAACTGATAAAACACCTGAGAAAGCAATTGTAAATTGCGAAACCGATCGTATTATTTATCAAGGGATTTTAACAGTCGCAGTTGTTCTGTTCTTTGAATATAAGAAAATATTATTAATAATCCAAATAATGATCGCGCCCTACAACATGTGCAACTTATACGAACAAATTCTTTTATGAATAATTATTAATAATTTTAAAGTACCTGCAGTCAGTCATAGGAACAAAGTCATAAGTACTAGTAAGTGATAGGCTACTTACATACTTCACGGTAAAAAATTAATGCCATCGTCTTCTTCGCTGTTGGACGTCGAGGAATCGCACTCTACAAGATTTATTACGAATGGTTCCATAATAGTGTCCCTGCCAATTTCTCTCTCGTGATCTTCTTCCTGCAATTTCTCTGCATATCTTACGCAAGCTGCCTATGTTGATTCTGAGATGCTCTCTATTGGCTCGTGTGTAAGTCTCTCAACATCTGCAATTTTAAATGTTTTGTTTTTTCTGCAATATATGCTTTGACCTGAGCCCATACCAGTTCAATTGGGTTATAGTGACAATGATATGGCGGTAACCTATCAACACGATGTCCATGCTGTTTTGCAATTTCATCTATCTCATAAACTTTGTATGCTGGCTTGTTTGCATTGACAAGAACCAGCAATTCTGCTCTGGTATGTGATGTTAAACATGCAATAATGTCCCCCTTTCTGGAATTCGTAGAGGGAACTTTGTTGACTTGCATGGAATGGATGCTCGCACTGTCCATGACAATAACAGAACAGGGAGGTGTGTATGGCAACAGTTGTTCTTTAAACCACTTTTTGAAGATACTGTATGTCATCTCCAAATGGTAATCTTCAGAATTCTTAGCCTTTGAAGCCTTAAAAATCAGCTCACTCTGGGGAATGAAGTCAGTTTCTGCTGATCATATATGAAGCACTATAATACTGCCGCCCTTGCCCACTGGAACTTTCAGTCCACCATATACATCACTCATTTTCCAGCACATAGCCCTTGCATGGTTCTGGTTGACGAAAGTCTCATCTAAATAATAAATTCGAGAGGTGTCGGTTTCTCTAATCTGCTGCATTGTTCTTAAAAACACAGTCCTTGCAGCTACAATGTCGCTATGTTTCAACAGTAATTTCCTCCCGTCATTTGTTTTCTGATACCTGAACCCCATGTCCTTCAATATCCTCAACATGGTCCATTTACTTCCGTTAAAATTTTCTGCTTTTTTCATATGTGAAACCAATTTTTCAGCAGTCGGATATTCGCCTCTAGCGTACATGCTGAATACTATGCGGCGCAAAACGTTTTTCACGAAATCGTCTAGCTCATCCACTTCTTTTTTGCGATTGTGACATTTGCCTGGAGATTTAAAAACAGCTGGGCCACATGCCAGCAGCGACGCGTTAGCTTCGCTGGATATCCTCTGAACAGTCCTTAAGCCAATGCCGCAAGCCTCGGTCGTCTGCTCCTGGCACCTGGCAACGGCGCGACCCGCACTTTGTGCCGGCGCGGCCTTAGCAGAAGACAGACTTTTGAAGTACTGATACACACGGTACACTATTCCTCTTGCCTGTTTGTGCAGAACTTGGCGTGATTGCTTAACATCACTCATAATGTACACTATTATGACAAAATAATCACTTAGCACAGAACACAGACACTAATAAAGACCGAAATTCACGAACACAGCACGAACCGCACAGTACAAAGGCAGGAATGCCACTGGCGCGTGGTTGGCTGAAGGTCATGTGGTGCACTTCCGCTTGCTACTACACATCTGACCTTGACGCGCCTTCGTAGCTGCTCTCCACTCTAGCGCAATTAAAAACACCATCGTCACTTGCAGATAGTGGAGTGATCTGAAGAGCTATATCAAGGATTGCTCGGCCTACCCCGCTGGCATTGGTGTCTGCGTTGTTTTTAGCATGTTAGTTTAAGTAGTGGTTTAAGTCTAGAGACTGACGATTTGAGAAATTCGGTCCATTAGTTAACACAAACATAGAACGCTGTCCGTTATGTCAAATCTAGTTCCGTACACATACATTCCAAATGGCGGCATTCACTTTCTCCAACATTGGACAGCCGCAGTGGCCGAGGGGACTAAGGCGCTCTAGTCAAGTTCTCCACGGCCACTACGGTCGGGGGTTCGAATCCCCCCTCGGGCATGGATATTTGTGCCATCCTAGTTCGTAAGTAGTTCATAAGTAGTTTGTAAGTTTAGGGACTGATGACCTCGTATTAAGTCCCATAGACTATACAAACATTTGAACATGTCGTTCGGGACAGTAGGCTGTGGAAGTGTCTTCCACGACTGCTTTGACCTGGCTGTCGTTCAGTGTATACAAAGACCTTATAAAAATAACTAGACACCCTAATGGCGCTGCTGTCGCGGGATAATATGAACCTTCGCCCGGCCGCCATGGTAGTGACAAGCGTCAGATAAATACGAGTATTGTTAGCAGATAAATCGTGTATTAAATAGCTACTGCGGGATATATACAAAATTGATATTGTTTGACTATTGCAGTGTGCATGAAGCACGATGGTGAAGAGCTGCTCAGCATTTAAATGCATAAATCAGTTTAAGGAAGGAATAAAAAGATCAAATACTGTCTTCCCATTTATATTTTTAAGAATACTAGTAGCCCTATTACTTGTGTTCAGAGATAGTTACTCTCGCTTAACAGACTGTTAGTGAAGACAATATAGGGCTGAATGAAATAAATAAGAGGCTTTTACAATACTGGTGCCATGGTGGAGTAGCCGAGCGGTCTAAAGCGTCTCGCTACGGAGCGTGCGGTTGCTCGCCGTGGAGGTTCGAGTCCTCCCTGGGGCATGGGTGTGTGTGTTGTCCTTAGGTTAGTTTACCTAGGTTTAAGTAGTTTGTAAGCTACGGACTGATGACCACGCAGTTTGGTCCGATAGATTTACAAACATTTGATTTGACAATATTGGTAGCTCTTAAAAAGGAGCTACTTTAGGCAGTATTGGTGGACAGGAAGTTCAAAAAGTTTCATTTTATGATTGTGTAAAATAACTATTGGGTTCACGAAATTACTTGCCTCTCTGCAGTTCGAATTTTTGTTTATGAAATTAATATTAGCAACCTGTAATGCAGAATTTAAAGATAATCTGCTTTACATATACATATAAGAACTGAAAGGGGTTTGAAAAACTGTGTATAGTTCCATATATGAATGAAACATAGCCATATTAAATGCACTTTGTGAAGTTGAACCCTAACAATAGTTCTTTTGAGCAGTTCACGCTGCTGTTAGGTATTTGACTTACACCATTAAAATGCTAATGTTTTTGCTAGATACCCTAATGCTAATGTCAGATGCATTAGTTAAGAACAAAGTAAGGCATACTTTGTGTTCTCAAAAAAATTTGGTAGTGGTTGGTTGCTGTATTCACAAGGTAAGAAGCTATTTATCAGTTATGTATCTGGTGGCATATTACACTTTCATAATCTATTTTTAACATTAGCTGTTTCAGGCAGTGGTAATGGTTGGTTGCTGTATTCACAAGGTAAGAAGCTATTTATCAGTTATGTATCTGGTGGCATATTTCACTTTCATAATCTATTTTTAACATTAGCTGTTTCAGGCAGCCTTGTTTGATTTTTTGATGCTATGAAATATCTAAATATTGAATACAGCACTTAGAAAAAGACGTAAAGTGTGAAACTCTTTCGAAATAAAAAGTTTTACAATCGTAGAATATACTAAGAAAGTGCCAAAAAATCGTGTCTGACGATAAATTCCGTTCATATGCTGCACTTAGAACGCTATAAAACTATGTGTTATAATTCGGTTTCGTTAGGAAGAGGAAACACTGTTGGCCAATTTATACACCGTATGTCTAATAAATTTACACACAACCGATAAGGTGCGTGTATTTAAGGAGTGTGAAACTGTTTTGTAGTTATATATTTCAGTTAGACATAGTTTACATGATTTACCTCAAATGAATACTCTCTCTAATCAAAAGAGTCTTACGCACATTTAAAGTTTGCGCGAAAGTTTGCCACCACAATGGCTGCCGAGGCGCTCTTCAATTTGTCTGCTGTTCGCAGTCGGCCGCTTACGCGATTGTGGGGGCTAGAGTGTATATTTGATGATCTTTGACGGTGATTTTGGCGACGTTTATTTTTAATGGTAGTAGACGGATTGACGAGATGCAGTGTTTGTTGTTTTAAGCATAATACGTAGAGTCCAAGGAAAAGTTGTGTTTGTAGTCAGCAGCAAATTAAAGATCTATTAAAAATATATCATTCATACCATGTTTTGTGAAAACGTATTCCTAAGGAAATAGCTGTCGGAGGAAAAACGTCGTTCATGCAATGTTCCGTAAAAAAAAAAAAAAAATATCGAGAAGGAATCAGTTAGGAAAATAATTCACCGACCATTCTTTTTCTTGAAACTTTATTTATATTATTGTTAAAAAAAGAACCTGAAACACTGCTTTTATTAGCAGTTAATTGTGTACTTCTTTCAAGATGGATCATGGAACGAAATTCCAGCATCTCGCCTCCATTTTGCTGTTTAAAAATGTCACTGTTCATAAATCAGCTTTTTCTTCCTACAGTTTACTACATTGCACTTCCCGACAGGAAATCATAATTGTCAGTCCTCTAACCAAACGTAGGAGTACTTGTAATGGAATAGATTTCACACAAACCACTGAAACTTTTGAGCTCTTTTTATACGAGACATGCAACACACACAAGGAAGTAGTTGTCAGCTGCAGCGCCCCTTGCGATAGACCGTCGTACCACAAAGAAGGGTTCAAACGTTACACATTTGTTGAGTCGTCTGCTTCACAAACGGGTCTACTTCTTTTGTTGTCAACAAGGAGGTTGTCAACTTAAGCCCCGTTTACACCAAGGAGGTTATGGATTACACCGACGTGCACTTAAGCCCTTTCTACATGGGAAGTGATAGCTTACGAGATTACCCGTGATGCACCGGTCACGCTGTCCATGTACTGTGTAGACACATCCACTTACACAAGATGCACGCATACTATCGCTAGTAGACAGAATAGGATGGATCCTATTCTCACACGTATGGAAGTGCTTCGAGCATGCACAGATGGCTGAATGGAGAGCCCAGCTGACAAATGAAGCAGTAGGGAATTTGTTTGAGAATGTGCACTTGTCTCCTGCTCAGAGGAACAGAGTTTTTCAACTCAGTCATAAGTATTTTAGGAGGTGATACTGTAGAGTATTGCATTAAAAATTTAATATAACCTGTGTACAATTTTTATTGAATACAGAGATATGATATCCAAAAAAAAGTAGAGCAAATGTAAATCAAGAAATTTTAACTGATTTATCCGTCGGTTCTTGGTAGTACAACATCAAACTTACTTAAAAGTAGAATTTTGTATGTTCTACACGTTCATTTCCACATAGTTACCCAGTTTTCTGCTTACTAGGACATATTAAGACTTTACGCTACACTGTAAACCGGTTATTTAAATAAAAGTCAGTATGGTGATCTACAAAGAACAGACAAAAGAATAAGTCAAAATATCCAAATCAGTTTGTTGTACATACCAAGAGCTGCATCTCTGTACCCACTAAAAATTGGACACAGGTTATATGAAATTTTAATTGCAAATCGTCTTCTAAAATATTTGCTATTTTTCCTGAAACATGCTCCTTTTAACAGATAAAAATATTTGTTTCTGGTGAGCATTATTTGAAGCTAAATAAAAAAAAAATGTTCAAATGTTTGTAGAGTCTATGGGACTTAACTACGGGGTCATCAGTCCCTAAACTTACAAACTACTTATGAACTAGCTAATCCTAAGGACGGTACAAATATCCATGCCCCAGGGGGGATTCGAACCCCCGACCGTAGTGGCCGTGCATGCCGTGACTGGAGCGCCTCAGTCCCCTCGACCACCGCGGCCGGCAAGCGTAATCAAAGTCTATGTATAGACACCAGAGCTAGTTCATCATATACATAGGCGCCTCGAACCGCAAGGGGATGGAAGTAGGTAATCACATTCTATAATGAGGACGTTAACACATGTGAGCGACGTAGTTACACATGAACTGCACGAAAACAATTAAATACAGTTTCACAGTTGCAGTCTAAAACACAAATAAATGTTTTAATCATCACAATATATCATACAGTTTCGGAAAGTGATGTTAACGCGGCGATTCATTTGCTGTAAGTTGACAACAAATGAAGTAGACGACTCAACAAATGCGTACCGTTTGATCGCATCTTTGTGGTTCGACGCTGCAGTTGACAACGACTTCCTTGTGTATGTTGCACGTCTCGCATAGAAAGGACTTTATATCCCAAGCGAAAAAATCTTGCCCAGAGATACTACCTGTAGGCATTAGGCAAAGATCTAAAACGTTGATGCAGTATGGATGTAGATATGTTAGCAGACGAGATTGTTCGGAGTATTTTGTATACAGTTGCAAAAGAATCCATAGAAATTCGTATGGCCGATAATATTAATAGGGACAAGGGCTTCCCTCTAAGTAAAACTTGGAACCCAATCTTATCTTCATTTCGACCTGCTGTTTCTTTTAACTAGTCTTGTTCGATTCAACGTTTTGCCGATTTCTTTTTTATCGGCGCGCTACTAGTTCCATAGCGCCTAGAGGGCCTCTACTTTGGTTTCACGCACGCACGGTGGATCGTCAGCCCTTTCTACACGGGAAGAGAACTTACGAGATTACCCATGATGCACCGGTCACGTCATCCGCGTACTGTGTAGAGGCATCCACATGCACAAGATGCACGCATACGATCGCTAGTAGACGGAATAGGATGGATCATGAATGAAACTTTTCACTCTGCAGCAAAGTGTGCGTTAATATGAAACTTCCTGGTAGATTAAAATTGTGTGCTGGAATCGGGAGTCGAACCTTGGACCTTTTTCCTTTCGCGGCCATGCACTCTACCCACTGAGCTATCCCGATACGACTCACGATGCCGCCTCACAACTTTACTTCCGCCAGTACCTTGTCTCCTACTTTCCAAACTTCACAGAAGCTCTCCTGCGAAAGATGCAAGACTAGCACTCCTGGAAGAAATGATATGATGGAGACATGGCTTAGCCACAACTTAAGGGATGTTTCCAGAATGAAGCTTCTCACTCTGCAGCAGAGTGTGCACTGATATGAAACTTCCTAGAAGATTAAAATTTTGTGCTGGAGCTGGGACTCGAATGTGGGACCTTTGTCTTTCGCGGGCAAGCGCTCTACCGACTGAGCTATTCCGATACAACTCACGATGCTGCCTCATAACTTTACTTCCGCCAGTACCTCGCCTCCTAGTTCCCAAACTTCATAGAAGTTCTCCTGGGAAAGATGCAAGACTAGCACTCCTGGAAGAAAGGATATGGTGGAGAAATGGCTTAGCCACAGCCTAAGGAATGTGCTAGTCTTGCACGTTTCGCAGGAGAGCTTTTGTGAAGTTTGAAAAACTGGAGGCGAGGTACTGGCGGAAGTAAAGTTGTGAGGCGGCATCGTGAGTCGTGTCGGTATAGCTCAGTCGGTAGAGCGCTTGCCCGTGAAAGGCGAAGGTCCCAGATTCGAGTCCCGGTTCTGGCACACAATTTTAATCTACCAGGAAGTTTCATATCAACGCATACTTTGCTGCAAACCATATTGGTTTGGAGTAAAAAATTTAGAAAACTATAGAGTAATGTAGATAGAGGCCTCAAGTAGCAAATAGAAAGTAGCCACAGTAGAGTAGATAGCAGTTAGTAGGACTAGTAGAAAACCTAGTGCATGTCTTTACTATCCACTCTCTTTAAATGTTCAAATGTTTATATAGTCTATGGGACTTAACTACCGGGTCATCAGTCCCTAAACTTACAAACTACTTATGAACTACTTACGAACTAGGATGGCACAAATATCCAAGCTCGAGGGGGGATTCCAACCCCTGACCGTAGTGGCCAAGCAGACCATGACTGGAGCGCCTTAGTCCCCTCGGCCACCGCGGCCGGCACGCTCTCTATCTCGGCATGTAACTTCATCTATATATAACCCACACATAGGTATAATAAGTTAAGAATAGATAAAATTAGAAATTTCATTGTAATAAAATTTGATACTTAAAAAAAAATGGTGATCACCATGAAAATTTTTTAATTTTTTGTCACACTTTTATTGTTCTATGTGATGCTAATTAGATTTCAATGTAAGTTTATAACTTGTAAAACTGTGGCACTGAAAATGCTGGTACAGTTTGTGCAGAGGAAAGGAGGGTTGGTGGCAACAGCCCTGAGGTCGTCTGGTAGATCGCTGAATGGAGTGGCGCTTGCTGGGACACGACGCCTGACAAACACGGCAGCTGAAGGGATGATCCAGTTTCACATAGCCGAGGTCCCAAGAGACCTGTTCTGCTCACCACGTGCCTTCGGCCACAGACAAATATATACAGATGGGAAACCTCTGTAAGGGCCCGGTCCTACGCTCAGGGGTGCGGGGAGGGAGGTTTTCCAGCAGTTCCGTAAGATGTCCCATAATGGCGCTGCGGTCACAAGCAGCCCTTTAAACTGGCCAGAGCAGGCGGCAGGTAGCGGCTCTCTCCACCACCACCTCCCCTCACACGGCAGCAAGCCGAACACAGCCATGGCCTCGTGGCAGGTGGCACGAGCCCTCCTCTCACCCTCCCCTCCACGCTACCCTCTGACATGCGAGAGGCACCCTAAGTGAGCGATCCGCCTGACACCTGCTAGCATCTTACGGAACTACGAGGGGAGCGTAGGACAGTGGTTTAGGGGAGGCTTCTTCTCTGTATATGTTACTCTGTTCTTCGGCTATGCTACGGGGCTCACGAGGGTAAAACATGGGAGCCGCCCACCTCAGCTGACTGCGTGCTGAAATAGGGGTGGTCGACCTTGCCCGCCCACCGGAGCAGCACAAGCGACGGGAACCGAGAGTGCCACCTTGCCTCCGCCGATCGCACCGCAGGGGGCCAGCTAACCGCGTGCGGCTCCTCAGCTGGGCACAGCAAGAGGCACACTCCCTGCCGAAAATACAACTGCCGCCAGCGCAGACGCTCACTGCCTCTGTGGGGCGTGACCGCTGACCCAGGCGACTGCCGCTCACAGTCCGTCACGTACGAGACAAACGCATCCAGTCGACGCCACTACCTCGCGCCGAGCCGGGCTCAGGCTAGACGCACGCCTTGGCCTGCGGTCCCACCTCAACGACAACAGCTAACCATAGGCGAGTCACTAGATCGCTTATGTCCAGATCTTCAAGACATCGAACCCCATATCCTAGTGTACAATGTAACACTAGAGCATCAGCAACGCCAATTATCCGAATCCCACTAACAAACAGACAATATGTGGGCACTATCAGCCACGAGCATTACGTCATGGTTAAAAAAAATAGATATGTAGTGGACTATCTAAAAGACTAATAAATTTAAGTATGCAGTTTAAGTATTCAACAAATGTTACCCCTTTCCAACAACACATGTTATATAATAGGTGTACCGAATATCACTCATGTGCCACCTACACTACACTGAGATCCACTTTACCAATTAAAAAAAAATTAATTGCCTGGTCAACTGTCTGACCAAGACTAATATAATTTGTATTGTTTGTGTTCATCTCTCACCTCACTTGTACAAATAAGTCACACACACACCCATATACGAAATTAAATTCAGAATATTTATCTGTTCTTACTTTGCAAAAGCATAATGTTTTATGTGTTAGTTTAAGAATTCATTACAGTAAAATATTTACAAATGTGTGACGCAAATCAACAGGTACACATGCTAAAAAGTAAGCTAGACAACATATTTACTCATGTAACAGCAATACAATTTTGATTTCGATGACATTTCCTGTAAAGACTGATGTCCTTTTATTTTAATTTCTACATCACATTTAATTTTATAATAACTCCTGTAATGTTTTTCTGTCATGTTAGCTACCTGTTGTAATTTAGATGTCACACCTGTTTCTTGATTTGTACACCATTTACAGATATGAAAAAACCCACATGCTAAAGAATAAGGTTCCATACATGCCACATGTAACACTTACATACATCTTTTGGCTTATCATTATATGGGTTTTTTTCGTGATATTTGTGCCACAGTGGGATAAAGCAGGAATATCTGCATCCCTCACAATGGTTCTTCAACTCACGCAAATAAATTAGTGGCAACCGGAGGATTGTAATTTAGTCTGGAGATCAATTTACAGACTCCAACCTTCATTGGATAGGGGGGAATTACGTATATATCAATATAATGATTAGTTTTCATTTTGATAATGGTTGGCAAGCCTAATTAATTTCTTTTGTTTTGTGACACATCATATGAATTTCGATGTGTCACTCCACATGCAGAAATTTGCAATGGGTGTGGGATAATGAGAGATGGCAGCCCATCTCTCATCTTTATTATCGATGTTTATTGTTCACGTATTTTCTTAATGAGTCCTGTACATACAATTTTCTGTTGCTGTCGGGAATACCATGCAGGGAGAGATGCAGGTGAGATGCAGAGCTGGCTTGGCCCTGAGGGGGCGAATTCCTTCCTACCTGCTCCCTGCGGCGCCGTAGGAGGCCGGGTGCGCTGGCCTTGGATGGCACACTGACAGGGCCGTAGGTCGTAAAAATGTAGACTTGTGTCCCAAACTGTGAAGGAGAGGGATCGTCTGCACTTTTTAAAGAAGATAGCAGGGCACACGGCTGTGGCCGAGGGTCCGAAAGGGAAAGCGACGGAATGTTGCAGGAGGCTAGGCAGCCGCTCCCACAGGCGACGGTTAGAGCCGTTTAGTGAGAATCACGCCAAAAGTGTGTGTGAAAGGGATGCCATCTTTGATTGGCTGATGTTCAAAGCGCCAGCTTTTCGAAATCAGCGGTTGTCTTGGGAGATTTTACTGGCTGGAGTTCGAGAACACGACGCTGATTGGCTTTACGAAAAAACGGCATTTCTCGGGGCGGGGGGGGGGGGGGCTTGCGCAGAGACACGGTGAGAAGAGGACTTCGTGTTTCGTAGCGCTGGAGTACGGACGCATCTGGTGGCGTCCTGTCCTCCCAGTGTGCGGAACTGGAGATTTTGCTTATTGAGCCGATACTTGGACGAGTGAACCTGTATAAGTTTCAGGGTACACTCTGAGATTTATACTTGAGCGGATTGTTTTTGTTTTCGGTTTGAATAAGGTCAGCCAGCCAATACCAGTGCACCGAAGCACTAGTTGCGATATACTCAACTTCTGGAGACATTTAGACCTTCAGTAGTCGTGCGTACTTGTCTACACTCACTGAAGTGGTCCTGACTTGGCAGAATTGTTTGAGATTGTGGGCACAGTGTACTGCCGAGCGCACAGAGGCTGATAGTAGAGAGTACAGCTTCCGAGCGACAGAGCGAGTTTTCTTTTTTATTTCGTGCCCGCGCAAATTTTCAGCTCACAGTCGCCCTGCCCCCACGCCACTGCAGCGCAGCACCTTCACACGCAAGTCGTCAGTTTGGTAATGTATGACAAAACGCTCACCAGCAACATATAGTCGATACATCAGGTTCTGCCTTATAGTGGGGATTGTGTAGTTAGGAAAGTCAACCCTGCACTGGTATTCCGACTCGATTATCCCGCTAAGAACATTATATTATTTCACGATAGGGGTTCTGACTTACCAGGCATTACTAATTTCCAGTTTCGTAATAACTTGAGTAACTTCATATGCATTAGATTGTTCTTTCTTATTTGGTTATAAATGTATTCTTGTTGTTTATGATTTTAGTATTGGATTTATCATTGTGTGTTTTATCCTGCTTAAAAATGTGTAATAAATATTGCTGGATTTGAAAGATGTTTTTTCAACATTATTAGTCGTCAGATCCCAGTTAGTTCGTTAGATTTTTGGTGGGGACAAATTATTAATTATATTTTATGCCACTTGCAGGAAGTGGAAGAGTCTCATTACAATTAGAACTGAAACAGGGCAATTCATGCAAATTATTTGATGTGATGTTAAATATCAATACTTAATTCAGGGTCAGCCGCTCCTGTCTACATATTCATTTCACATTTTTTTTCACCACCACACCTTACAAAATTTCATATCAGCGCACGCTTTGCTGCAGAGTGAAAAGTTTCATTCATGATCCATCCTATTCCGTCTACTAGCGATCATATGCGTTCATCTTGTGCAAGTGGATGCCTCTACACAGTACGTGGACGGCGCATCATGGGTAATCTCGTAAGCTTTCACCTCCCGTGTAAAAAGGGCTTTATACACCGCTGACGATCCACCGCACGTACGCGAAACCAAAGTAGAGGCCCTCTAGGCGCAATAGAACTAGTAGCGCGCCGATAAAAAAAAAATCGGCAAAACGATGGATCGAACAAGACTAGTTAAAAGAAACAGCAGGTCGAAATGAAAACCGTTGTTGCTTAATATTTCTACTCCTATTCCAGTCACGTATTGTTCGCGGAAAGAAGGATTGTCGGTATGCCTCTGTGTGGGCTCTAATCTCTCTGATTTTATCCTCCCGATCTCCTCGCGAGATATACGTAGGAGGGAGCAATATACTGTTGGACTCCTAAGTAAAGGTAAGTTCTCGAAACTTCGACAAAAGCCCATACCGAGCGACAGAGCGTCTCTCCTGCAGAGTCTTCCACTGTAGTTTAGCGATCATCTCCGTAACGCTTTCATGATTACCAAATGATCCTGTAACGAAGAGCGCTGCTCTCCGTTGGATCTTCTCCACTTCCTCTATCAATCCCACCTGGTACAGATCCCACACCGGTGAGCAGTATTCAAGCTGTGGGCGAACAAGTGTTAGAATTATCACAATGAATCTAAGTCTGGCATCTGCTTTCCGACGATTGGTTTTATATGGTCGTTCCATTTTAAATCACTCCTAATTACTACTCCCAGATAATTTATGGAATTAACTGCTTCCAGTTGCTGACCTGCTATAGTGTAGCTAAATGATAAAGGATCTTTTTTTCTGTGTATTCGCAGCACATTATACTTGTCTACATTGAGCTTTAATTGCCATTCCCTGCACCATACGTCAATTCGATGCAGATCCTCCTGCATCTCAATACAATTTTCCATTGTTACAACCTCTCTATATACTACCGCATCATCCGCAAAAAGCCTCAGTGAACTTCCGATGTTATCTGCAAGGTCATTTATATATATCATAAACAGCAACGGACCCACGACACTCCCCTGTGGCACACCTAACATAACTCCTACTTCGGAACACTTCTCTCCATTGAGAATGGCCTGCTGTTTTCTGTTATCTAGGAATTCCTCACTCCAATCTCAATCCAATTGGTCTGATAGACCATATGCTCTTACTTTGTTCATTAAACGTTTGTGGGGAACTGTATCAAACGCCTTGCGGAAGTCGAGAAACACAGCATTTACCTGAGAACCCGTGTCTATGGCCCTCTGAGTCTCGTGGACGAATTGCGCGGCTGGGTTTCAAACGACGCTTTTTTCGAAACTCAAGCTGATTCCTACAGAGCAGATTCCTAGTCTCGAGAAATGTCATTATATTCGAACATAATACATGTTCCAAAATTCTACAACTGACCGACGTTAGAGAGATAGGCCTATAGTTCTGCACATCTGTTCGAGGACCCTTCTTGAAAACGGGGATGACCTGCGCCATTTTCCAATCTTTCGGAACGCTATGCTCCTCTAGAGACCTACGATACACCACTGCGAGATGGGGTCCAGTTCCTTCGTGTACTCTGTGTAAAAACGAACTGGTATCCCATCAGGTCCTGCGGCCTTTCCTCATTTGAGCGATTTTAATTGTTTTTCTATCCCTCTGTCAGTTATTTCTATATCTGCTATTTTGTAATCTATGCGGCAATCTAGGGAAGGAACTACAGTGCAATCTTCCTCTGTGATACAGCTTTGGAAAAAGACATTTAGTAATTCCGCCTTTAGATTGCCATCCTCTGTTTCAGTGCCATTTACGTTACAGAGAGTCTGGACACTTCGTTTCGATCCACCTACCGCTTTGACATAAGACCAAAATTTCTTAGGATTTTCAGCCAAGTCAGTACAAAGAACTCTACTTTCGAATTCGTTGAACGCCTCTCGCATAGCCCTCCTCACGCTACTTTTCTCTTCGTGTAATTTTTGTTTGTCTACAATGCTTTGGCTACGTTTATGTTTGCAGTGAAGTTCCCTTTGCTTCCGTAGCAGCTATCTAATTCGGTTGTTGTACCACGGTAGCTCCTTTCCATCTCTTACGACCTTGCTAGGTACATACTCATCTAATGCATATTGTACGATGGCTTTGTACTTAGACCACTGTTCCTCAACACCATCTGTACTTAAGATAAAATTTCTGTGCTGGGCCGTCAAGTACTCTGAAATCCCCTTTTTGTCACTTTTTCCGAACAGAAAAATCTTCCTACCTTTTTTTAATATTTCTATTTACGGCTGAAATTACCGATGCTGTAACTGCTTTATGATCGCTGATTCCCTGTTCTGCATTAACTGAATTTAATTAGTTTCATGCAGTTCATGTGTAACTACGTCCCTGATATGTGTTAACGTCCTCTTTTATAAATTGCGATTACCTACTTCCAGTTGATGATTAAAACATTTATTTGTGTTTTAGACTGCAACTGTGAAACTGTATTTACATCTACATCTACAACCATACTCCGCAAGCCACCCGACGGTGTGTGGCGGAGGGTACCTTGAGTACCACTATCAATTTTCATTCCTATTCCAGTCACGTATTGTTCGCGGAAAGAAGGATTGTCGGTATGCCTCTGTGTGGGCTCTAATCTCTCTGATTTTATCCTCCCGATCTCCTCGCGAGATATACGTAGGAGGGAGCAATATACTGTTGGACTCCTAAGTAAAGGTAAGTTCTCGAAACTTCGACAAAAGCCCATACCGAGCGACAGAGCGTCTCTCCTGCAGAGTCTTCCACTGTAGTTTAGCGATCATCTCCGTAACGCTTTCATGATTACCAAATGATCCTGTAACGAAGAGCGCTGCTCTCCGTTGGATCTTCTCCACTTCCTCTATCAATCCCACCTGGTACAGATCCCACACCGGTGAGCAGTATTCAAGCTGTGGGCGAACAAGTGTTAGAATTATCACAATGAATCTAAGTCTGGCATCTGCTTTCCCGACGATTGGTTTTATATGGTCATTCCATTTTAAATCACTCCTAATTACTACTCCCAGATAATTTATGGAATTAACTGCTTCCAGTTGCTGACCTGCTATAGTGTAGCTAAATGATAAAGGATCTTTCTTTCTGTGTATTCGCAGCACATTATACTTGTCTACATTGAGCTTTAATTGCCATTCCCTGCACCATGCGTCAATTCGATGCAGATCCTCCTGCATCTCAATACAATTTTCCATTGTTACAACCTCTCTATATACTACCGCATCATCCGCAAAAAGCCTCAGTGAACTTCCGATGTTATCTGCAAGGTCATTTATATATATCATAAACAGCAACGGACCCACGACACTCCCCTGTGGCACACCTAACATAACTCCTACTTCGGAACACTTCTCTCCATTGAGAATGGCCTGCTGTTTTCTGTTATCTAGGAATTCCTCAATCCAATCTCAATCCAATTGGTCTGATAGACCATATGCTCTTACTTTGTTCATTAAACGTTTGTGGGGAACTGTATCAAACGCCTTGCGGAAGTCGAGAAACACAGCATTTACCTGAGAACCCGTGTCTATGTCCCTCTGAGTCTCGTGGACGAATTGCGCGGCTGGGTTTCAAACGACGCTTTTTTCGAAACTCAAGCTGATTCCTACAGAGCAGATTCCTAGTCTCGAGAAATGTCATTATATTCGAACATAATACATGTTCCAAAATTCTACAACTGACCGACGTTAGAGAGATAGGCCTATAGTTCTGCACATCTGTTCGAGGACCCTTCTTGAAAACGGGGATGACCTGCGCCATTTTCCAATCTTTCGGAACGCTATGCTCCTCTAGAGACCTACGATACACCACTGCGAGATGGGGTCCAGTTCCTTCGTGTACTCTGTGTAAAAACGAACTGGTATCCCATCAGGTCCTGCGGCCTTTCCTCATTTGAGCGATTTTAATTGTTTTTCTATCCCTCTGTCAGTTATTTCTATATCTGCTATTTTGTAATCTATGCGGCAATCTAGGGAAGGAACTACAGTGCAATCTTCCTCTGTGATACAGCTTTGGAAAAAGACATTTAGTAATTCCGCCTTTAGATTGCCATCCTCTGTTTCAGTGCCATTTACGTTACAGAGAGTCTGGACACTTCGTTTCGATCCACCTACCGCTTTGACATAAGACCAAAATTTCTTAGGATTTTCAGCCAAGTCAGTACAAAGAACTCTACTTTCGAATTCGTTGAACGCCTCTCGCATAGCCCTCCTCACGCTACTTTTCTCTTCGTGTAATTTTTGTTTGTCTACAATGCTTTGGCTACGTTTATGTTTGCAGTGAAGTTCCCTTTGCTTCCGTAGCAGCTTTCTAATTCGGTTGTTGTACCACGGTAGCTCCTTTCCATCTCTTACGACCTTGCTAGGTACATACTCATCTAATGCATATTGTACGATGGCTTTGTACTTAGACCACTGTTCCTCAACACCATCTGTACTTAAGATAAAATTTCTGTGCTGGGCCGTCAAGTACTCTGAAATCCCCTTTTTGTCACTTTTTCCGAACAGAAAAATCTTCCTACCTTTTTTAATATTTCTATTTACGGCTGAAATTACCAATGCTGTAACTGCTTTATGATCGCTGATTCCCTGTTCTGCATTAACTGAATTTAATTAGTTTCATGCAGTTCATGTGTAACTACGTCCCTGATATGTGTTAACGTCCTCTTTTATAAATTGCGATTACCTACTTCCAGTTGATGATTAAAACATTTATTTGTGTTTTAGACTGCAACTGTGAAACTGTATTTACATCTACATCTACAACCATACTCCGCAAGCCACCCGACGGTGTGTGGCGGAGGGTACCTTGAGTACCACTATCAATTTTCACTCCTATTCCAGTCACGTATTGTTCGCGGAAAGAAGGATTGTCGGTATGCCTCTGTGTGGGCTCTAATCTCTCTGATTTTATCCTCCCGATCTCCTCGCGAGATATACGTAGGAGGGAGCAATATACTGTTGGACTCCTAAGTAAAGGTAAGTTCTCGAAACTTCGACAAAAGCCCATACCGAGCGACAGAGCGTCTCTCCTGCAGAGTCTTCCACTGTAGTTTAGCGATCATCTCCGTAACGCTTTCATGATTACCAAATGATCCTGTAACGAAGAGCGCTGCTCTCCGTTGGATCTTCTCCACTTCCTCTATCAATTCCACCTGGTACAGATCCCACACCGGTGAGCAGTATTCAAGCTGTGGGCGAACAAGTGTTAGAATTATCACAATGAATCTAAGTCTCGCATCTGCTTTCCGACGATTGGTTTTATATGGTCGTTCCATTTTAAATCACTCCTAATTACTACTCCCAGATAATTTATGGAATTAACTGCTTCCAGTTGCTGACCTGCTATAGTGTAGCTAAATGATAAAGGATCTTTCTTTCTGTGTATTCGCAGCACATTATACTTGTCTACATTGAGCTTTAATTGCCATTCCCTGCACCATGCGTCAATTCGATGCAGATCCTCCTGCATCTCAATACAATTTTCCATTGTTACAACCTCTCTATATACTACCGCATCATCCGCAAAAAGCCTCAGTGAACTTCCGATGTTATCTGCAAGGTCATTTATATATATCATAAACAGCAACGGACCCACGACACTCCCCTGTGGCACACCTAACATAACTCCTACTTCGGAACACTTCTCTCCATTGAGAATGGCCTGCTGTTTTCTGTTATCTAGGAATTCCTCAATCCAATCTCAATCCAATTGGTCTGATAGACCATATGCTCTTACTTTGTTCATTAAACGTTTGTGGGGAACTGTATCAAACGCCTTGCGGAAGTCGAGAAACACAGCATTTACCTGAGAACCCGTGTCTATGGCCCTCTGAGTCTCGTGGACGAATTGCGCGGCTGGGTTTCAAACGACGCTTTTTTCGAAACTCAAGCTGATTCCTACAGAGCAGATTCCTAGTCTCGAGAAATGTCATTATATTCGAACATAATACATGTTCCAAAATTCTACAACTGACCGACGTTAGAGAGATAGGCCTATAGTTCTGCACATCTGTTCGAGGACCCTTCTTGAAAACGGGGATGACCTGCGCCATTTTCCAATCTTTCGGAACGCTATGCTCCTCTAGAGACCTACGATACACCACTGCGAGATGGGGTCCAGTTCCTTCGTGTACTCTGTGTAAAAACGAACTGGTATCCCATCAGGTCCTGCGGCCTTTCCTCATTTGAGCGATTTTAATTGTTTTTCTATCCCTCTGTCAGTTATTTCTATATCTGCTATTTTGTAATCTATGCGGCAATCTAGGGAAGGAACTACAGTGCAATCTTCCTCTGTGATACAGCTTTGGAAAAAGACATTTAGTAATTCCGCCTTTAGATTGCCATCCTCTGTTTCAGTGCCATTTACGTTACGGAGAGTCTGGACACTTCGTTTCGATCCACCTACCGCTTTGACATAAGACCAAAATTTCTTAGGATTTTCAGCCAAGTCAGTACAAAGAACTCTACTTTCGAATTCGTTGAACGCCTCTCGCATAGCCCTCCTCACGCTACTTTTCTCTTCGTGTAATTTTTGTTAGTCTACAATGCTTTGGCTACGTTTATGTTTGCAGTGAAGTTCCCTTTGCTTCCGTAGCAGCTTTCTTTTGTGTCCCAACTTCATCGCCGCTTTTGTGTCCCAGCCTCGTCGTAGGTGTCGGTGGCCGAGTGGAACGAGACCGACACAGTAACAAAAATAGCACGCTGGTGCAGGTACGGAGGGGAGCAGCCAGAAACTATAAACACTAGGGTAAATTAGAAAGAGATATATATTGCACAGAATGTAACAATACTTAACTTTTACATAGTACTGCAGAATGTTGATACATAGTTGTTAGAGACCTGCCTAGTGCCTGTACGATAGCAAAGTCTTCAATGGTGCCTATCTGATTACGAAGGTCCTAACTCGTTGCTATCTCAGTCCGAAGTCACCGGTGTCTTTCCGTGGTGGCCACGAGCGGGGTTGCAGCAGAGGGCGCTCGTGGCTGTCGTCGTGAGAACGCCGCGCCGTGCGTGCATGGCGGCGCGCGGCGAAAGTAGGTGGCGCGCACTTTGTACTTGTGCGACACCACACCCCTCCCCCCCAAACCGCCGCGCCGTCGTGGCGTAGGGCTGAGGGCCACGGCGACGGCACTGGGAGGAGGGCCTGGGCGGGGGCGTTACTGGTGGGACGGGCGTCGTAGCTGAGGCTGGGATCGAGACGCCGTCCGCGCCCCGGCATCCGCCTTGCGATCCTCCAGGGAACCCACCGAAACCTGGGGAAGGGCGCACCCCCCGCCCAGAGGGAGCAGGTCATCTTCTGAGGTGCGTGGCCCAGGCGGCGGCGGCGGCACGCACGGTCCCGGAGTCCCTCTCGGTGACGCTGTCATCTGCGGCGGCGACAGCTGCGGCGTCGCGTCGATCTCCATCGGGACGATCTCGTAGTCCGGGGACGAACGATGTGGTTGTGCTCCCTGGCGGTGAACTGGGTCTGGAATCAAGAAACCGGAGACAGGATCGCGCGGCCTATGCAGACGCAATTGGTTTGCGTGGCGCCGCAGCTCCGACCCTGTGGAAGAACGTACAACAAACATATTGCGACCGAGCACGCGCTGAATGGTGCCTGGCAACCATGTCTTCTTCATACCAGCAAACACCCTGTACAGCACCGGCGTAGAAACCTGAAAACGCGTAGCGCCATACGAACCGACTCGGTGCGTGGGAGGCTGCAGCAGGTGAAGGAGAGTGCGGTGACGGCGGCCGTGTAGCAGCTCGGCAGGAGACGGGCCGTCACGTGGCATTCACCGATACGTAGACAGGAAAATTTGAAGAGCTTGCTGCATGGAGTGCTGACCTTTCATCTTCTCCATGTGAGACTTGAATGTTCGAACGAAACGTTCTGCTTCACCATTGGACTGAGGGTGAAAAGGTGCGGTGGTGATATGCTGAATGCCATTCACACGACAAAACTGTTGAAATTCCGCACTAACAAACTGAGGTCCATTGTCACTGACGATAGTTTCAGGCAAGCCTTCGATGCAAAACACTGATGTTAAGGCACTGATTGTACTAGAAGCTGTCGTTGAGTTCATGGCAATCACAAAAGGAAACTTGCTGAAAGCGTCTACAACAATTAACCAGCGCGTATTCCAGAAAGGTCCGGCAAAGTCAATATGTAAACGTTGCCATGGTCCCTTGGGGCGTGGCCAGTCCGAGAAACGTTGCGGAGGAGCCGCCTGATGCTCCGCACAAACCGTACACTGTGACGTCATGCTCTCTATGTGAGCGTCCATACCAACCCAGGTACAATGACGTCTGGCCAATTGCTTTGTCCTAACAATGCCCCAATGTCCTTGATGCAGGAGGCGTAACACTTCTCGTTGCAGGGAACGAGGAACAATCACTCTTGCTTGGTCGTTGTCGGTATGCAACAACAGTACACCCTGACTTAAAGATAATGCATGACGTTGTGCAAAATAACGTCGAACCAGAGGCCGATCAATGTCTTTGGCTCTGGCAGGCCACCCTGAGCGAACAAAACGTGCTACCACACTTAGGTCTGCATCCGCAGCTGTTTCCTGTGCAACCCGACGAGAGTTCAAAGGAAAGTCTGCGACAGCGGAAGCATCTCTGGAGTCTATCTGACAACATGCCATTTCTGAAGAATCAAATGGTACATCCTGGCCAACCGGAAGTCGGGAAAGTGTGTCCGCGTTGGCATGTTTAGTGGTAGGTCGGTACAAAATCTCATACTGATAATTTGACAATATCAAGGACCATCTCTGAAGCTTTTGTGCCGTACGTGGCGGAATCGGCTTTGTGGGTGAGAACAACGACGTGAGAGGCTTGTGGTCTGTCAACAAATAGAATTTTCTGCCATAGAGATAATGATGAAACTTTGTGACGCCGTAAATGATTGCTAAGGCCTCCTTTTCTATCTGACTGTAATTCTGTTGCGTTGGCGTCAGTAGCTTGGATGCAAAGGCAATAGGACGATCGTGAGAACCAATACGATGTGAAATTACAGCGCCCAGACCGTACGATGAGGCGTCAACTGCTAGCACTACAGGCTTCTGTGGGTCAAAGGGAATCAAACATGCATCACTGAGTAGTGCAGACTTTAGTTTGTCAAAGGCAACCTGACAATCTTTAGACCATACAAAAGGAACATTCTTCCTACGTAAGTGATGCAGTGGAGCTGCAATCTGAGAGGCATTGGGAATAAATCTGAAATAATAGTTAAGCTTTCCCATCACTGCTTGCAATTCATGCACATTCTTAGGAGGAGGCAAGTCTTTGATTGCTCGAAGATGTGACTGTAAGGGATGAATTCCTTGGGCATTAATCACATGGCCTAGGTACTCTATTTCAGTTTGAAAAAACGAACACTTTGCTTTATTGCAACGTAGACCTGCTGCAGTCAAAACTTATAAAAGGCACTCCAGGTTTGCTAAATGTTCTTCAACTGTACGTCCGGATACCACAATATCATCTAAATAGTTCGAACAACACGGTACAGAAACTGTCAGCTGTTCCAAAAAACGCTGAAAAATAGCGGGAGCGGAAGAACTGCCAAAGGGTAGGCGTTGAAATTGAAAAAGGCCCATGTGAGTATTAATGACGAAAAACTTTTTTGACTCGTCATCAAGTGGAATCTGTAAGTATGCCTCTGCTAAATCAATCTTGGAAAAGAAGCGAGACTGTCCTAATTTGTCCATCAGTTCGTCAGGTCTGGGCAAGGGATAAGTGTCTACAATTGTTTGACTGTTCACTGTTGATTTGAAGTCCGCACAGAGACGAAGTTTTCCTGACGGCTTGGGTATAATTACTATAGGCGAGGCCCACTGACTCGCAGAAACAGGAGAAATCACCCCACTATCTTGCCAACGTTTAAGTTCTTCGGCAACTGTATCACGCAAGGCGATAGGCACTGGTCTAGCTTTACGAAATTTTGGAACTGCAGATTCTTTTAAAGTTACATGTGCCACGAAGTCTTTTGCACAACCTAGTTCCGGCGAAAACAAGTCACTATATTTGTCACACAATGCATTGATTTTATCCTGAGGCACTATTGACGAAATTTGAAGCACATCTCTTTGAATCGATAAACCAAACAAGTCAAAAGCATCTACTCCAAAAATGTTCTGTGTCGATTTGGCCTGAAGAACTACAAAAGCAACTGTTTTTGTTACACCTTGAAAAGAGGCGGGCAGACTACACGTTCCTAGCACGGGAATATTTTGACCTGTGTACGCTGTTAGCACTTGTTGACACGGCGACAATTTTGGCGAACCCAGAAGTTCATACGTCTCTTTATTCATTAATGTGACAGAAGAACCAGTATCGAGCTGAAATTGCACAGTCTTATTGTCAATGGAAAGATTCACAAACAGTTTGTGCTTCTGGCGCTCGACAGGTGCGCGAATGTGGGCAACGTCTGCTACGGTTTGTGTGCTGCGTATGCGCGGGCCGCGTAGTGAAGTAAGCGGCGCAGACTCGGCACGCAGCGGATTAACAACACTGTCACTAGATGGCACTACCGCCGGATCGGCGTCCGCGCAATGCGAGGCTACTACAGAGTCACTAACTACTGCACTACACTTTTGAGTAGCTACTTGATGTCTACTGTCACTAGCTACACAGTACTGGGCACTATTACAAGGAGCAGTTGCAGAAGGCACTATTTTCACTACAGGAATGCAATGTTCATAGTCATTTTGCTTGTCCCGAACCCTTTTCCGTTGCACTGTTTTACGCGCTCGTCGGCGCTTGCTACGTGGTGCACTATATAGTTTTGCCATAGGCGCAGAATTACTTTCTTGAAATTGAGATCCAAGGAAAGCACTGTTCAATTCCACAGCCCGTATAACATTTACAGAATGAACTGTTCTCGCACTCTGCGAAGCACTGTTTCTAACGTTACTGTACTTTGAATTTTTAATTTGCATACACACAGACTGTACATGTCCTGATTTGCCACATTGATAACAGGTTGCGTTGCGACTAGGGCAAAGAGCACGCTTGTGGCGAGACACACACTGGGGGCAAGATTTACGTACATTTTTCTGAAATGAGCGTTGGCGCCCGTTATTCAAATCACTGTTTCTAACACGACGGGGCGACCTTTGTGTCGCACTTTTACACTGGCTACTGTTCACTGTCTGTTCAGCACGGCCTGTACTATTGTAAGAATCACTAGTGCTAGAATGAGAACTACTGCTAGGAAAGCGTCCGTTGCGGCGCACTGAATTTACACTGTGGCTTTGCATTTCTACATCTGCTAAGTCAAAAGTATCATGCGCTTCTATAAGCTGCAGTACACTGTCTAATGAGGGGTCAGACTGTTTCAGAATTGCTGCTCTAATTCTTGGGTCCTGAATATTCTGCGTAATCGCATCCCTCAACATAACGTCACTATAAGAAAGTCCACAAGAGCAAGTAAATTTACATTGGCGGGTTAAGCCCTTCAATTCCGTAATCCACTCTTGGTGTGACTGCTGCGGTAATTTTTTAAGTCTGAAAAATCGGTACCGCGCAGCGGCTACGAGAACTTTCCTCTCGTAATGAGCATTCAGTGCATCTACAATTTGTTCAAAGTCTACATCACGAGGAGATGCGTTGGGGAATAGTTTCTGCAGTAACACAAATGTTGGAGTTCCTACAGTCGATAAGAAAAGGTTCTTCACTCTCTGACCTGTAATTTGATGAGCCGCGACGAGTTCTTGAAACTGTGCGAAGTAGTCGCTCCATTCTTCCTCACGTTCGTTGTACTGGCGGAACGTAGGGAGCGGTACGGCGGCTGGTGTGGGCTGCTGAAGCGGCGGCTGTTGTTGTTGGTTAGCTGCTTGCGCTGTGAGCTGGGCCACAGCCTGGAGAAGTTGTGTTATTTGCGCCGTCTGTAACTGAATAATTTCCATTAAGTTTGGGTTCGGAGTAGTGGCCATGCTGACCGATTAGGCGCCGCGTATACAAGTAAATTATAACAAAACACAAATGCGATATGAAAGAGGACTCGCTCTGCAACAAAAAAGTCCACAAAATACGTAACAGAATATGTTCCCCCAAAAATCTTATAATAAGGGTGGGCGGGCGGGAGCAATTTTTGCGTGCTCCGACTGCTGCTGTCTGGCTGCTGCAAGCGGGCTGGACCAAGGTTCTATCCCTCCTCGTCGCCACTTTTGTGTCCCAACTTCAGCGCCGCTTTTGTGTCCCAGCCTCGTCGTAGGTGTCGGTGGCCGAGTGGAACGAGACCGACACAGTAACAAAAATAGCACGCTGGTGCAGGTACGGAGGGGAGCAGCCAGAAACTATAAACACTAGAGTAAATTAGAAAGAGATATATATTGCACAGAGTGTAACAATACTTAACTTTTACATAGTACTGCAGAATGTTGATACATAGTTGTTAGAGGCCTGGCTAGTGCCTGTACGATAGCAAAGTCTTCACTGGTGCCTATCTGATTACGAAGGTCCTAACTCATTGCTATCTCAGTCCGAAGTGACCGGTGTCTTTCCGTGGTGGCCACGAGCGGGGTTGCAGCAGAGGGCGCTCGTGGCTGTCGTCGTGAGAACGCCGCGCCGTGCGTGCATGGCGGCGCGCGGCGAAAGTAGGTGGCGCGCACTTTGTACTTGTGCGACACCACACTTTCTAATTCGGTTGTTGTACCACGGTAGCTCCTTTCCATCTCTTACGACCTTGCTAGGTACATACTCATCTAATGCATATTGTACGATGGCTTTGTACTTAGACCACTGTTCCTCAACACCATCTGTACTTAATATAAAATTTCTGTGCTGGGCCGTCAAGTACTCTGAAATCCCGTTTTTGTCACTTTTTCCGAACAGAAAAATCTTCCTACCTTTTTTAATATTTCTATTTACGGCTGAAATTACCGATGCTGTAACTGCTTTATGATCGCTGATTCCCTGTTCTGCATTAACTGAATTTAATTAGTTTCATGCAGTTCATGTGTAACTACGTCCCTGATATGTGTTAACGTCCTCTTTTATAAATTGCGATTACCTACTTCCAGCCCCTTGCGGTTTGAGGAGCCTATGTATATGATGAACTAGCTCAGGTGTCTATACATAGACTTTGATTAAGCTCCAAATAATGCTCACAAAAAAACAAATATTTCATCTGTTAACTGCAGCATGTTTCAGGAAAAATAGCAAATATTTTAGAAGATGGTAATAAAGACGATTTGCAGTTAAAATTTCATATAACGTGTGTCCAATTTTTATTGGGTACAGAGATACAGCTCTTGGTATGTACAACAAACTGATTTGGATATTTTGACTTATTCTTTCGTCTGTTCTTTGTAGATCATCATATTGACTCGGTCTCTGTTGCAGCTGGCATGTACATCTGTAGGCTGGAAAGACTGCACGATGAGATAATGGTCTTTCTGAAACTTAAACATTTTATTCTCCGATTTCCTTCCACTCGAAATAGGCTACAATTTTGCTAAGGTGGCAATTGTTTTTGTTTTGATCTAAGGTTCTTGTTCTCCAGACTTGTCCAAACACGAAACAGGTCTGTCCCACCGACTGGTGCGAACAGACAACAACACAACATAGAATCACCGGACTGTGTCACTCCACAGGTGAACGTCCCAATCTGTGACCACAGATAGTCAGTGCGCTCCTACACGCAGACTTCTAGGTACGAAACATCGGCAAAACCGTGATCTCGCACGGACAAAAACTAACGAAGACAAACGTCTACACGCTCGTCCACGTGGACGAGAACACACAAGACATCGGCAATCACGCCCCTACACGTGGCCGGAAACTAACGCCTCGAAAATCAGATTGGACACCCCCGTCCGGAAGTACAAGATAAAAGTAATCATGGGACACATGGAACACGTTTTCCGTGCCACTAGAGTGGTTTTTATATCAGATTACAAGATTATGCATGTGATATTAAGTACAGAATACATCTGGATGCACACCAGCATTTTACTTCGAACACAATCGCATTTAGAGTGGAGTAAAAAAATCAGAACATCGTATAAACAATGAAATAACTTCAAAAACTGACTGCCTTCCCTTGGCAGGATGTAACAGACACAAATTTCAAATTCTGCAACACCACAATCAATGACCACCTAATACAAAGCTCCCTCACGACAAATATAAGAGTGAAATAAAAATTTAAACACATACATGATACACACAGAAAAATTCTTGAATTAAACACAAAATAAATCAAATAGAATAACACAAATCATTATTCTACACATGATACAAGGTCTACTACTAACAATCTTCTTATATTTCTATTCGTATTCCTAATATGTACTCATCTACTCAATCAAGGGCTTTATGTATTCAGAGACTCTTTCCTGTCCTGATGGTCTCTAATTCTGCCGCACATGGAAGAACCATTCTTCGTTCACGGACTGGACCGTTGTACACCGAGTAGAACTTATGGCACAGTTGTTCCTGTTTATTTGAGAGTTTGAAACTCTTAACAAGAACTTTCTGATTCGGTTCGAATGACCTCGGTTTTTGCCTTGCTAATTTTCGCTTCCTCCCGGCAGCTGATATGCGCTGTAGCGCCTTATCGACAATCATTTGATGTCGGAGCCTACGCTGTGGCGGAAAATCAATCACCTCTCGTATGAGCTCTCTCGGCCGAATATTCTTCAGGACAGTTATGGGAGCTAACATCGTTGTGCTGTGCGGAATTTCATTAATGATCTCCTGAAAGTCTTTCAGAAAAACGTCCCAAGTAGCATGCTTCTTGTTGCAATAAATCCTGCATATATTCCCGATCTTTTTCATCACAGTCTCCGCTGGATTGTTTTACAGATGTCTGGAGGAGGTATAGACTGGCTCAATTCTGTGTCTCCTTAGAGTCCTCTTCCAAATCTCAGATTTGAATTGGGGACCGTTGTCCGAGATTACCTTGTCTACTTTTCCCACCTGCAACAGGAAATCTCGGCAGAAAGCACTGCTTACAGTTTTCGCAGTTGCTTTCCTTAATGGAGTAAAGTTGACGAACTTGGAGGTAAGCTCCATCATGACCAGAATGTAACAAAAACCTCGCGATGTCCTAGGGAGAGGGCCTGTAAAAATCTGCGGCTGCCAATTGTTTGAACCTTTCCGGAATTATGGGATGTAGCGGTACTTGCCGGCCGCGGTGGCCGAGGAGACTGAGGCGCTCCAGTCACGGTCTGCACGGTCACTACGGTCGGGGGCTCGAATCCCCCCTCGGGCATGGATATTTGTGCCGTCCTTAGTTGTAAGTAGTTCATAAGTAGTTTGTAAGTTTAGGGACTGATGACCCCGTAGTTAAGTCCCATAGACTCTACAAACATTTGAACATTTGTAGCGGTACTTGCATATTTACCGTACTGTGTTTTGCCTTCTGGCACGGTTTGCAAACTACAAGCACACGCCGTATCCGTCTCTCCATATCTTTGAAATGGCTCAGGAACCTTAATTTCAAGTAACATTTCCTTGGGCAAAAGTGGCCATAGCTTAGGTGAGTGTGTCATATAATCTTATTCACTAATTCGTCTGGTACACACACTCTCCCCGACTATTGTAGAAAAGAGCTCCCTTTATAAGCAAATAAAACTTGCGGATGTTCGGCTCATTCCTATCTTTTATCTTTTCCCTAATAGCACGCAGAGCCGGATCTTTATTTTGCTATCTCCCAATTTCTTTCAGAGATGAAGTCACATAGTTTTCGAAAGCCACCCCTCTCATGTAATATAGGCTGTAATGTTCTTCCTCCAATGTTAGCGGATCCACATCTTCCAGGTCTATGGGAGAACGTGAAGTGCGTCCGCTATAACGTTTTCGACACCCGGGACATGAACAACGGAGGAATCATACTCCTGCAACGTGAGCACCCACCTAGTGAGTCTCTTATTCCGCAACTTCGCCGACATCAGGAATTCCAACGCTTTATGGTCGGTGTAGACCTTGGTTTTCCTTCCGTAGAGGAAGTAGCGGAACTTCTCGAAACCCCAGACGACTGCAAGGGCTTCGAGCTCAGTTACTGAGTAATTTCTCTCCGCCTTATTCAACACCCGGCTGCCGAAAGCAATGGACTTAAAAACTGTGTTTCCCTGTTCCTGATATCGCTAAAAGATCATCACACCCAAGACAGTATATGAACTATCTGTCGCCATACAGAAAACTTCTTCAAGATTTGGATGTGACAGAATTGGTGCTTCTACTAGGGCTTTCTTCAAACTATGGAACTCCTCGTCTTCTTCCTCGTCCCAATCTCACTGCGTTTTCTTACTCGTTAAAGCACATAAGCGCGGGGCTGACAATTTCTTGATGAATATGTATCTTTTGTAAAAATTAATAATCCCAAGGTACCCTCTCAGCTGTTTTTTTTTTTTTTTTTTGTCTTTGGAACAGGAAACTTTACTATGGCCTCTATTTTCTCATGGTCTGGTGTAATCCCTTCAGTCGAAATTACGTGCCCAAGATACTTTACTTCTGATGTCCCATACAGGATTTTTTATATTCACTGTCACTCCACATTTACGGAAAGCTGACAGCACCTCATGGAGAATAATGTTGTGTTGCTCCCAGTTAGGTAGGTTCCGCGATTAATAGTTCACCAACGTACCTTGCAATTCTATTGTTAATTTTCTCTGGCAAAACCGTGTTCAGCCCCCTAATGAAAGCTGCGGACGACACGTTTAGTCCAAACGGCAATCTCCTGAACTGGTAACACGTGCCGAACGCGAGAAAGGCCGTGTATTTGCGGCATTCGGGGTGTAACACGATTTGCCAGAAACTAGATCGTAAGTCGAGTGTGGTAAATATACTGGCCCCATGGAAATTTTGTAACAGTTCCTCAAGTCGTTCTGGACGGTCCGTCTCTGGTTCGATAATAGTTTTTATTTGCCTAGAATCGAGAACCAGGCGAACAGTTTTATAGTGTTTTTCAACCACTAAAAGAGGTGAATTAGCCGGCCGCGGTGGCCGAGGGGACTGAGGCGCTTCAGTCACGGTCTGCACGGCCACTACGGTCGGGGGTTCGAATCCCCCCTCGGGCATGGATATTTGTGCCGTCCTTAGTTGTAGGTAGTTCATAAGTAGTTTGTAAGTTTAGGGACTGATGACCCCGTAGTTAAGTCCCTTAAGCTTAACAAACATTTGAACATTTTTTTAAGGTGAATTATAAGTAGAGGATGCCTTTTATATTACGCCTTCTTCTTCCATTTTTATTTCTGACTTGACTGCTTCTTTATGAGCTAAAGGAATGCCATACTTAGGCACGGCAAATTTCGTGTGCTGTTTTACACGAAAGCCATACACAAAATTGCGTATGGCACCAGTCTTGGGGTAAAATACTTCGTCATTCTTCGTCAAAATGTTTGTCAATTCTGATCTATGTTCCGAGGAAATGTCACTCAGTCCATTCACTAAATCCATGATTGCAAGAGCTACTTCCTCATGAACCTCATTATTTCCCACACTAAAGCTTCGATTCGTCGGTGGGGATAATGTTTCCTCGGTCTTCTGGTGGCCAGACCTACATAACCGCATACATTCCGCCGATATTTCTCCTTTCAACACCTGATCTTTGAAACTAATTATGGCTTTCCCATCTTTGTTCAAAATGGTCTCCCCACGACCTATGTCTAATATAGCCTTGTGCTCAGCTAGGAAATCCATTTCCAGGAGCAAATCGCAAGCTAACATTGGCACCACAATAAGATTAGATTCCCGCTGTTGCCCTTGGCAATTCAGCGTTATCCCTGTCTGTACCCTAGCACCAACTTGCTTACCAAGTAATGCTCCTTTTACCCTCATCTTTCTTAATTTTAAAGTCGGCCACGATTGTTTTTCTTGGCATCTAGAAAACGCAGCATCAGATATGGCCGAAATCTAACTGCCACTATCCAAGATTCCTGTTAGTTCTACGTTCCCAATTGTTACCTGAATTATCGGGTGAACTTCTGTTTTCTCTGTAGTGTGCCTTTCCTGATTTAATATGCTACGAATATCTTCATATTCTAGCATGTACAACGCGCGTCCTCCGATGTTTACTGTGGGGTTCCTTCGCGCGTGACCCACAGAACTCATCCGTCAATTATGACCGTTTCGTCCAACGTTATTATTTGGTTGACGAAGCTCCACAATTTCTACTTGTCCCTGTCTACGTGGGCGGTCAAACCATCTGTTTTGTTGATTATCGTCCTGTCTTTGTGGGCTGATGGATCGGCAATCACGCCATCCATTCGGACTACGCGGTCTTTGCCTCTTCTCCCACTGTTCATTACGTGGTTGACCCCAGGTTTTGTTGCCTTGGTTACGAAACCCAGGATTACCTTGATTCCGTTCGCTGCGTCGGTTTGGTTGCTGCGCGAAATATCTACTTCGAGCCTGCCCGAAGTCATTCATCTGTTGGTTTCGGGCATCATCACCCCATCCACCATTGTTACTCCTTTCCGAATGATATGGTGGTTGCCACCTTTTTAAATTTCCCTGTCTCTCCGTGATGTATTCTGCTTCATGCAGAGCAGAGCAGTGCCATTGCACTTCCCGACAAGTGATATTTGCAGTTCTAATGGTAACTTTAGGAAACAATGCCTCATAATTTCTTTCTCAGTGTACGGGCTGTCTAAAAATCTGTTTTTCTTAACTATGGAGTCAAGAAATGTTACGGGACTCTTGAAACCTGACGCTTCAAGGTCCTTTCCCATGATAATTCCCTATTTTATGCTCTCCTGCGCTTACGCGGACCAATATGTGGACAGAAAGGTTTTGCGAAATTGTTCGTACGACACACGTTTCCGCGACTGACCTCATGTGTTCGGCCACATTTCCTTGCATGTGTCCGCAAACAAATTCCAAGAGGAAACGTAAAGGCCAAGATGCGGAGAGTGCACTGTCAAATTACGCTATGAAAGATTTTGGGTGCAGCGCGTTATTTGCGTCTTTATACACATGGAAATTTTGTACCGAAAGAAAATGCTTCCAGTCGAACGCGTTGGCGAAGTTTTCTCTGGCCAAGGTTAACCCAATGTTTGTCCCTCTTTGTCTGTCATACGCAGAATCACTCAGTGTATTGCTATTCCTCACCTCTGATTCCCGTAAACACGTTTCAGTCCTAAGGAGACGTTAGCAATTATCTTCTGCTATAGCTTCCGCAAACTGAGTACTTGCTCGATCTCTCGTTGCATTTGAACTTTCCCGTTCTAATGCTACACTCTGTGTGTCACCGCTGTCAAGGTTACTGTTCGCAGACTGCGGTAACGTGTGTCGAGTCTGAATATTATTTTGTTCAGAACGCGCACGCGTTTCGGAACGAGTGACTTGCGACGTACCTGCACTAATTTGCAGTAACGTCTGCAGTGTTTCTTGCACGTCTCGAGCCAACTCATTGTGCCCTAGCGTAAGCCGTGTTTGTTCCATTTTAATTTAACTTTTTCGGCTTGCTTTTGTTTGAGATCTTCTATTTCTTTGCAATTTTTATTTAATTTTACTTCCGTTTCACGGACAATACGTTTACCTTGCTCTCTTAGCGATTATACTACATTTTTAATTCATGAAACTTCTTTATGAATCTTTTTACTCTCGCGGTTTGCAACTAATGCAAGTTCTCTTGCTCCCATCGCCTCTAACCTAGCAATTCTCGCATCTTTCTTTGCGTCTTCCGCCGTGGCTTTCACAACGGTTACGGTCGACTTTACATTATCTAAGTCCACTTTCACACCAGAGATCTCGGATCTTACCGATGCTAAAAAAATCAAATGTTTGTAAAGCTTATGGGACTTAACTACGGGGTCATCAGTCCTTAAACTTACAAACTACTTATGACCTACTTACGAACTAGGACGGCACAAATATCCATGCCCGAGGGGGGATTCGAACCCCCGACCGTAGTGGCCGTGCAGACCGTGACTGAAGCGCCTCAGTCTCCTCGGCCACCGCGGCCGGCCGATGCTAAACCCTCAGCTAGTGTTTGTTTGATCCCCTCTATTTGCTTACTAGTTTTCTTATCTTCCTGTGCAATCACTGTTTCTACTTGTTTGCTATTATTACTGCTTTCTTGTAATACCTGTGGCATCATTTGCATGACATCAGACGGTGGCGCAGTTTTGCGTGCTCCACCCGATTCTTTCGATCGTACTTCTACTCTGTGCGAGTGTGTAACTGACGATGTCGCAATGTCATCATCACGATCGAAAGTAACCCTTCTCTCTACAACTGATTGTTGAGAGGGAAGATACTATTCCTCAGTTATATTTACTACTTCATCAGTACCTCTTTGCCTGACAAACGTAGAACTACTTTCTATGTTTCTATTAGTCACACTGGACTCTCGAAACGAATCGTACTCTCTTACACTTTCGTCCAACTCTACGTTTAAGTTTTGTAGACGAGCGATATCGGACATTTCATTCGCATTTGACTCTACATTGATATTCTGAGTACTCTCCATTTTATTCTCAGAAAGAACACAAACCTGATTACATAAAACCCTAGCTCTATTTCTCGTCAACATTAATTAACCTAATTAAATTAATTGTAAATGCCTCATCTAATCCTATTTCATGCTATAAGCTCCACTCAGCACACTTCTTACTAACTTATCCAGTGAATAGAACAGATTCTAATCCCACGTAAATTAAAAAAAAAAAAAAAAACCAAAAAAAAAAAAAAAAACGTGAAAATAGCCCGAATTCAAAAATCATACATCAACAAAAATATTCCCGATCCAAAAGTTTCCAACGCCTTATTTTACAATGCAGTTATCAACGCTGTTGTGACGCAGAGGTCACTATAGACATTCATGTATAGTGGGACAGAAACCACTAACATGAAACATTTGAATGTGGAAAAATTGTATAATTACCTTACAATTATGCGTAGCGCAACATAAATTAAACTGTATAAACTTTAAAACTTATTCCACGCCTGGCGGCTTTATTCAAATAACGCGATCTGACTATTTCTCAAGAAACCCCACAACTCAGACATCCTGGCTGGGTCGCCAAATGTAAGGTGTGGTGGTGAAAAAAATCTGACATGGATAGGAATGATTCCGGCTGGGCAAGGTTAATGTGGGTTAATACAATAGGAAGACAGGAGCGGCTGACCCTGAATTAATTACTGATATTTAACATCACATCAAATAATTTGCATGATTTGCCCTGTTTCAGTTCTAATTGTAATGAGACTCTTCCACTTCCTGCAAGTGGCATAAAATATAATTAATAATTTGTCCCCACCAAAAATCTAACGAACTATCTGGCGACTAATAATGTTGAAAAAACATCTTTCAAATCCAGCAATATTTATTACACCATTTTAAGCAGGGTAAAACACACAATGATAAATCCAATACTAAAATCATAATATAATGTTCTTAGCGGAATAATCGAGTCGGAATACCAGTGCAGGGTTGACTTTCCTAACTACACAATCCCCACTATAAGGAAGAACCTAATGTATCGACTATATGTTGTTGGCGAGCGCTTTGCCATACATTACCAAACTGACAACTTGCGTGTGAAGGTGCTGCGCTGCAGTGGCGTGGGGGCAGGGCAACTGTGAGCTGAAAATTTGCGAGACCACGAAATAAAAAAGAAAATTCGCTCTGTCACTCGGAAGCTCCTCTTAGTCGTAGCGACTCGAAGTTCCTGATGTTTTCATAAACGTCCTGCCCATACAAGGTTGGTTGAATGTAAACTAAGGCTTCCGAGGCTTGTTGATAAAACTCTTCTGGGTATTGGACCGCATCGTCAATATATCAAATGTTTCACCGACGTTTCGGCCACTATTGCAAGCGGCCTGCTTCTGGGTGTCACGTTTACTGCTGGGAAGTCCGTGCTTCATACTCTAACAAAGAGAGCCCATCGAATTAGCGATGAACAACACGTGAAGGTTGAATTACAAAACCTCAGTTCCATCTCTGAAGCAAACGGTTATGGGAAGAGGATGATTGAGCAATCTAAGACAACTAAAGATGGAAATAAAAGGGAAGAGCAAAAGGAAGAACAAACCATCGCCCTATTGTCATATGTAGAAGGAGTCACTAAACGAGTGGGCAAAATTCTTCAAGAGACAACAGTTGCCGCACATACACAGAGCAAATATCATCTCTAGCCGGCGCTAGGCATCAGTGCTACTTCATTGCTACTACCCGCTCGTCATTCGCCAATTTCAATCAATGGCAAACATTAATGTAAACACCAATCCAGAACTTCCTGTTTCACCAATAGGAAGAAATAAAGCAAACACCAATAAAAGAGAGCTGAAACCACCAATCCTAGCTGATAATATTGAAGACCCCAGCTTTCTCTCATCCATCAGTAAACTAAACACCCAGAAGAAGGTCGCTTGCAATAGTAGCCGAAACGTCGGCGAAACATTTAATATATTAAGTACCCAGAGGAGTTTTATCAACAGATGGCGCTATGGTTGGCCCACTAGATGGCGCTGCCATAGGAAAACGGATATCAACTGCATTTTTTAAATATTCGTCTAGTACTTAAATAAATATTAATTTTTCATTTGGAACACTTTTTTCGCTTTGTGATAGATGGCGCAGTAATAGTCACAAACATGTAAGTGCGTGGTATCGCGCAACATTTGGCCAGTGCGGTCGATATTTGCTTTGTGATACATTACTTGTGTTAAAATGGACCATTTACCAATTGCAGAAAAGGTCGGTATGTAATTTATGTATGGCTGTTGTGATCAAACTGCCCTATGGGCATGTGCTATGTATGTTGATCGTTATCCTGGAAGACATCATCCAGGTGTCTGGACCTTTCATTGTATAATTACATTATTTAAAGTGACAGGAAGTGTTCAGCTACGACCTGCAATAAATGATAAGTAAGTCTTTTAGCTGAAGTTGTGGCTAATCAGCCCATCAGTAGCATTCAAAATGAGCGAGAACCGGGAATTTCAAAAACGTCAGTGTCGAGAATTCTACATCAACATAAATTTCACCTATACCATATTTCTGTGCACCAGGATTTGCATGACAAAGACTGTGATCATCGTGTACAGTTTTGCCTCTGGGCACTAAATAAATTCTGGGACGATAACAGATTTTTCCATGCGTTCTGTTTAGTGACAATGCGTCATTCACAAACAGAGGTAACATAATATGCATAATATGCACTACTGGGCAACGGAAAATCCACGATTGCTGTGACAAGTGGAACATCAGCGACCTTGGATGGTTAATGTATGGTGTAGCATTATGGGAGAAAGCATAATTGGCCCCTATTTTACCAAAGGCAATCTGAATGGTGCAATGTATGCTGAATTCTTATGTAGTGTTCTACGGATTTTACTACAAGATGTTTCACTAGTAGTGGGGCTGTGAGGTTTGTGCCCCACTAAGATTCGCCTGTCTTTTGTGTGTTTGGCGGGAAATTTGAATTACCCCCACCCCTCCTCCCTCGACTAATTGCCGGACCGCAGATCAAAGGATGGCGCCACAGGATGATTGATAGGTCTTCCCGGAAGGACAGGATGATTACATTTAGGTCCTTTTGATTCGCTACTTGCCCAACTGCTATTCAAATAACGCCACCATAACGCACTTAAGGATGATTGACAGGTTGCAAGTAAACAACACCTCCCTCGTCCACACACCTGGCCTTCACGATGCCCCCTCCACCCCTCAGCGCTGCCGCCAGACAGGCAGCACCTCCGACAGGTCCAGACCAGTCTACCCCTCGACATGTCTGTACTTGCACACTCAGACATACACCTGGCCGAAACCGCGACCCCTACTCGCTCGGTCGATTGCCCGACCGCCGCCACCGCCGCCGAGCCCCCTACTCCACGCTCGCGACCGCTTCTCAAAGGACGCCGCCACCCGCCCTACCCGCGATAACAAACAATACCACGACGATTGTCTTGACCGCATCGACATCTAAACAACACCGCCCCCGCCAGCTGACCCCTGTGCCCCGGGCAGGGGCGTACTGCACTCTTTTTTACGGCGACCACTCCCCGCCAGGTCAGCACCCAATTAAATTGCATATTTATTATTAAGCGTGCCGCAGCGATCCCTATGCCAGATCTCGATTTATGTAACAATTTACACCATTTATTATTTTTATTGGAAAAAATACAACTACCGTAGTGTTCTTCGTATGTATTTTTAACAAGAATTTCGGTGTAACGCTAAAAACGATTTAGAACAGAAATGTTTAGTTGGTTTCGTATACTGCAGATTGTAGAAAATATTAAAACTCGTATGCAAAATTTGCAAGTAAGAATTTCTCAATGCACAACTACTCCCATCTTTCTCCATGCTCTTCGCATAGATTACAGCCGACAGGCGTGTTTAATAGCGCAGGTTACGGTAACGAACGCCACAAACTTACATATCCATCTTAACATATACTCTTTCGATATACAAAAACAATTCTAACCAGAGCCGACTAACCAAAAGAAAAGAAATGGTCCGTTTCGGAACTCGACCACAACCTTAGATCTATAAATGTATCTCTTTTTTTAGACGATGCAAGCAACAGCCATCAAATGGAATGTAACTTGTATGCCAACCACACTTTCGATAAAACAACAGCAGCAGCAGAAGACGACATATTGTTTATACAAAAATTCCAAATAACGAAAATCGGCAATGACATCTAGCACGTCGTCTCTAAATATACACCTGCAAGCACCGTTAACAATCGTCTAGAACGCAGAGCGCTCTCTCGGCAGGCTACATAAAAGAAACATATGCTAAGTATTTAAACAAAAACACCTAAGTTACATCTCCAAATGATCAAAACCTTCTACGCAAATGCACCACTCTAACAAGGATAGCGCGCATTGCATTTATTTAATGGAGCTGAGCCATGCCGAAAGTTCCGAAATTTAACACACTCTCTCTCTCTTCAGCGATCTTGCCCTGTTACGTTTCCTTCTTAGATTGAGGTATTGATGCGCCTTCCGAGAATTCGGGTACTTTAATTTTACCTCTTATTTCCTTGCTACAGCAGTACACATCCCATCTAAGGAATCTCTATGTCCTGTTACGATACAAACTACATTTATCTGACACCGATATTCCAGCCTTCTTTGCGTTTCGAGCGATGTGACCAGGAGGCTTCTCTGGTGGGAGTTGCGGTGGATGTGGATCTTCGCTAGAGCCGGGAGGTCATCCCCAGCTGTTGCGCATCGGGACTCGCCACCGTCGAGTTTCAGCCGAATGTTTTGTCATATGCAGGATTCGAATCCACGCTCCTGTCTCTATACCACAAGTTCCGAAGAATGCATCTTTTTCTCGCCTATATGGAGGTTATTTAGTACTTCGCCTGGAAATATCAGTCAATGTGGTGTGAATTTCGTGATCCGTTGCCTGATTTACCCTAAAAAGAGAGATAGAGCTCTATTTGCTGCATTTGAGCACTTACTTAGTCGTTGGGTCGAGAACAGGGGTATTACAAGGCTGGAGGTAACAATATACGATTATCGGATGGATGGTGTTTTTGATCTTGTGCAAGACTGTTTAAGTGTTTTAAACGGTATCTACAAAGTGCTTCTCCACCATGTGGAGGCGAATAACAAACATCTGGGACAACAGATGCTTTGTAGTGTTTAATAGCGTCCTGCAATTTGTGTACTGGGATAATAAAAATACCAGAAAATTGATCGGTGTACAGGTAAAAACCTTCCAGATCGATAAAAGCTTATACATTACTTTCTGTCAGCTTTTAGTTTCATTTGTCTACCTGTAAAATACGTGGAGAGTCGTAATACTGATACCGGCAAAGACGATGTAAGTAGTACACTTAAAAGCTACATTAACGCAGGGGAAACAAATTTTTCTCCCAATCCATAACATTGTTCTCAACACTGCCTCCAGATATAGATATCGCCGAATTAGGTCTGGTACCTACAAACAATGTCATTTCGCAAGTCCAGCGAAAAGAGTAAATGTATCACACAGACTTAAGCCATCCCCCATTAAAGAAATTACATCGCTACGGGCAGTTAATGTCTTACGTGCGCGAAAAGAAAACTGGATATGGTGGGTATCGAGACCAAGAGAAGGAAGCTAGAAATATGGCTAAAGCAACTGTCATAAAGGACGAATACAAACTAATGCTGGAGAAAGACGAAGCTATGGCATATGTGTAAGGCTTAAAGAGAGGGTGTGGGGAAATCTGGTTACGACTGGGACTTATAAAATATTTGCTTTTTACAGTAAACAATCAGGAAGATTGGTCACGCGTCGGTGTACTGACTCGTTCGGGGAAGGGACTACATTGTATCCAAATGTGGAGGACTGGGGGGACAGTCATTTGCAGAGTTAAAAACGGATGGAATAACAAGCAATCGTTTGCAATAGTCGTAAACCTAGTGTTCCATACGGACATTACCACAGGAGTTGGTAACGTACACACATAGGGGCGCATAGGGACGCTATAACCAGTATGCTATACAATAAATAATGGGAAAAGTTAAAATTCCCGACTGTTCTCGTCTAGAAGCATTGCCAGAGGGTGCAGAGCTATAAAGGAGTTGGAATGCAGGAGGAAATAAAGATACGTAATGGAGTTCGAGAACATACCTTCCCTGTACCTTTCGAACTTCTGGCTGGAACGGAAATAGGAGACGCCGATGTGGATATAAAACTACGAGTTAAAAAAATTACATCGGAGAAAATTAAAGTTACACATAACAAGAATAATAAAGTTGTATTCTGTGTCTAGATGTAAATAACCTTGTTTCCTGTATGTAGACATATATGCTAAATGTAGTAAAGGTTTGTGCTGTAAAACTTGTATTCTTATTTACTATCTACGGAAACATAAGATTAAAGGTTGTTGGTAATACGCATGTGTGCGGTTGTCTCTTTATGGGTTGTAAAGGCTGTCTTTATTGGGATGATTGTGTATTAAGAGCTATGGTATTGCTGTGGCATTTCGATCGTTTTTTATTCTTATGTCTGTCGTTACAATCATTGTAATTCTATCTTCGTAAAAATAGCTCTCGTGTATTCGGAATCTGGTGCGGCCAAGAAAAATTAAACCGATAACTTCTCCAGGTCAGGTGCGAGCGTCGACTGGTATGTTTACATCTATAGGACGTACACGCTCCAAACCAGCGTCTACGATAAGCGCGGTTCTCGCCGTCGGAGGTTCGAGTTTCCCTGGGGCATGGATGCGTGTGTGTTGTCCTTAGGTTAGTTTACCTTAGTTTAAGTAGTTTGTAAGCTACTGACTGATGACCACGCAGTTTGGTCCGATATATTTACAAACATTTGAACATATGTCTACGATAAGTCAACAGGTCCGCACTCGCCTGCAATCAGAAATGGCATGGACTGTGAGAATGCATGCCAGTTTGCGCGCAATACCTATTTCGAACTGTTTAGTCGTGCGATTCGATGCAACGCAGATGTGATCCACAATTGCGGAAATGCATATAGATAATAGTAGCATGGTTATGTGCTATGGGTGTGGGGTATTTACATCTTCTTTTAGCTGTGTTTACGAATGGACGTATCTCGGTAGCGTATAGGAGATGACTGCAGTGGTAAATTAATGTTCTTTATTCGATAAGCATCGAGTTAGATAACTTAAAGAGGATTACTTACTTACGTTGGGAGGTGTGTTTAATCGTATGTTTAGTCTCTAAAGGATTGCTCTTGGAGGTCGATAAAGAAATCTGGTGTTGTATTAGTTCGAAATGGTGTAGACTATTTTGCGTTGCTGCTTGTAAGGATTATAAGAACTTGGCTTTGATCTATATCTTTTCTTCTTAGCTGCTCTGCGCGTGTGCACATCGATCACTTTTTTTACTCTGTGTTACAGATGTTTATCGATGGTAATAAATTGTTAGAAGGAGTGGTTTGTGCGAGAATGCTCGTGGTATATAGTCTATTGACTGATAGAAAGCGATCCAGAAATATTGTCTGCCGGGCTATGCATTGGAAACAAAGTTGTGGTTGGATGTTTGGGGCGGGTCAAGCAACCAATACAGTTATTGGGTGGGGAGAGAGATCGAAACTTTATTAAAAAATGTACTGTGTCTGGGATATCTTGTCTGTTACTGATCGCGGTTATAACACCGTCTGTGGGGGAACATAGAGTTTGTACTGGGTTAGTGACGGCTGTAAGGATAGCCCTGCCTGGGTTGCGTTTGGACGTATACAGAGATTGCAGCAAGCTAGTTGGGTCAAAAAAAATTTTTTTTTGTAAAAAACGAGTTGGAATGGCTAGATTCGTTTGTTGCAGGTTAGTGTTGATTGCAAGGTGTAGTTCTGTTACTGTGTTGGAAATGTTTGGCGCTTACAGAGAGTGCTGTAGGCTAGATGGGATGGAATTTAAGTAAAAAGTGTTGATATACTCTAAATACACATCGCAGTAGAGCTCTAAAGAAGCCGACTTTGGTGGTTGAAAAATAAACTTTGCAGTGGTCTTTCGTCGAAGCATCGCCTGTTTAATCGTATGCTAGTGTTGTCTACTTTACGGCTGGTGTGCATTATGTTACGTAGCGGATATGCCTGCTGCGGTAAATCATAATTCTTCCGTCGAAAATCAACGTGTTTTATAAAACTCCTATAGTTTGGTAACTTAAAGTGCGCTAGTTGTAGCCAATGGACGGCGTGTGTGCGGATCTACATACGTAGTAAATTCAGCAAGTTCGATACTGCAAAAACACTGGAGATAAGGTGAAGTTACTATTTCTAGAATACATGGGGAAAATATGTACGTCCTTTGGGTATGTATCTTATAAACTGCAACTAATTGATGTTTTTTAATGGAGGCGCTCCCATCTATACTACAGCAGCAGCTTCGTGTAGATGGCTTCTATCGCCTGGATTTTTGGACAACACACAAGATTTCGAAGGGATTTTTTTTAAAACCGAGCATGAATTTCGGATGGAAGGAGCAATATCAGTGTGGTTGCGGGCGAGGATAAGACAATTGGAAACGACTGCTTAACGTGGTTGGCGTCGAATTGTAGAACCAAAATAAATTTGTCGAAAAATCAAGAGCCCTGGTGTAAGCAAAGTTACCGATTTTATAAAGCGTCCAGACAGTTTACTGTTAGGACTTTTATTTTTTCGCTGGGTCGCGAAGATGGCATTACCAGGATGGAGGATTGTGGTTATGGATCTGAGCAAGAAGATTGTTTAAGTGTTCTAAAAGAGAAGAGAAGATTTTTACGAAGTGTGCAGTTGTACTGTGCGTCGCTCCCGGTTAATATACGCTTTTAGATTTGATAACTTGGGTATTAAGAGTACCCGAAAATTGACCGCTCTCTCGGACATTATGTTTTTTAGTTTCAATTGTAAATTACTTGTAGAGTCGAGCAAGGAGCTGTATTTTTTAGCATTCCAGGACTTTATTCTCCACAGACTTAGATATCGCCTATGTTATTCCACAAGTCCTAAGAAGAAGGGTAAACGAAAACTGGGTAATATGACGAAGACAAATGCTTTAAAGGAGGTTATTGCATATGTATATCCCCGGTTTAAACCGATAGTGTGGGGGAAAATATTTGATTTTACACTAAACAGGCGGGGGGATTGGTCTCGCATCGTTCTATTGACCGAAATTAGTGGAACACACGACAAACGTGTTTTTACTGTGTGTGACTCCTATCCATTCCTTAGAGAGCAGGTTATGATCAGAGTATGCAGGCGATGGTTGCGATGTAAGTGTTTGCGAACATTACGTTGCATGTACTCAGTTGTACTGTAACAAAAAAGTGTAAACACTCCATATCCTATATAGGATTAGGTGTTGCGGTGTGTAGGTTAGCATCTTCGTTTGCAGTAGACATCTACTTGTAATTAAAATAATAAATCTTAGTTCGCATTAGTGGAATGCACAAGAAAGGAACTTGGAGTAGGAATTTTGTAGGTAAAGGGCGGGTCGAGCTGGAAATCGGCAATGCATTGGACAGGTAACCTCGGTTCTGTGGTTGCTGTTTTGTCGAATAAGTGTGTTGTCAGGCCAATACTTTCAAAAAGTGTTAGTGTAGACGGTAGAAAATCAGTAAATTATTTCACGTATTTTTTTATTTCGACTCTCCATTTCACAATAGGGTTTAAATGTCTTCTGGGGCGCTGGAATATCGGTGTCAGATAAATGTAGTTCGCATCGTAACAGGACATAGAGATTCCTTAGATGGGATGTGTACTGCTGTAGCAAGGAAATAAGAGGTAAAATTAAAGAACCCGAATTCTCGGAAGGCGCATCTATACCTCGATCTAAGAAGGAAACGTAACAGGGCAAGATCGCTGAAGAGAGAGAGAGTGTGTTAAATTTCGGAACTTTCGGTATGGCTCAGCACCATTAAATAAATGCAATGCGCGCTATCCTTGTTAGAGTGGTGCGTCTGCGTAGAAGGTTCTGATCATTTGGAGATGTAACTTAGGTGTTTTTGTTTAAACATTTAGCATATGTTTCTTCTATGTAGCCCGCCGAGAGAGCGCTCTGCGTTCTGGACGATTGTTAACGGTGCTTGCAGGTGTATATTTAGAGACGACGTGCTAGATGTCATTGACGATTTTCGTTATTTGGAATTTTTGTATAAACAATATGTCGTCTTCTGCTGCTGCTGCTGTTGTTTTATCGAAAGTGTGGTTGGCATACAAGTTACATTCCGTTCGATGGCTGTTGCTTGCATCGTCTAAACGAAGAGATACATTTATAGATCTAAGGTTGTGGTCGAGTTCCGCAACGGACCATTTCTTTTCTTTTGGTTAGTTGGCTCTTGTTAGAATTGTTTTTGAATATCGAAAGAGTATATGTTAAAATGGATACGTAAGTTTGTGGCGTTCGTTACTGTAACCTGCGCTATTATTATTAAACACACCTGTTGGCTGTAATCTATGCGAAGAGCATGGAGAGAGATGGGAGTGTTTGCGCATCGATAAATTCTTACTTGCAAATTTTCAATACGAGTTTTAATATTTTACTACAAGCTGTAATATACGAAACCAACTAAACATTTCTGTTCTAAATTGTTTTTTAGCGTTACACCGAAATTCTTGTTAAAAATACATACGAAGAACACTACGGTAGTTGTATTTTTTCCAATAAAAATAATAAACGGCGGAAATTGTTACAAAAATCGAGATCTGGCATAAGGTTCTCTGCGGCGCGCTTAATAATAAATATGCAATTTAATTGGGTGCGGGGCGTGGTCGCCGTAAAAAAGAGTGCAGTACGCCCCTGCCCAGGGCACAGGGGTCGGCTGGCGGGGGCAGTGTTGTTTAGATGTCGATGCGGTCAGGACAATCGTCGTGGTATTGTTTGTTATCGCGGGTAGGGCGGGTTGTGGCATCCTTTGAGAAGCGGTCGCGAGCGTGGAGGAGGGGGGCTCGGTGGCGGTGGTCCGGCAATCGACCGAGTGAGTAGGGGTCGCGGTTTCGGCCAGGTGTATGTCAGAGTGTGCAAGTACAGACATGTCGAGGGGTAGACTGGTCTGGACCTGTCGGAGGTGCTGCCTGTCTGGCGGCAGCGCTGAGGGGTGGAGGGGGCATCTTGAAGGCCAGGTGTGTGGATGAGGGAGGTGTTGTTTACTTGCAACCTGTCAATCATCCTTAAGTGCGTTATGGCGGCGTCCTTTGATTAGCAGTCGGGCAAGTAGCGAATCAAAAGGACCTAAATGTAATCATCCTGTTCTTCCGGGAAGACCTATCAATCATCCTGTGGCGTCATCCTTTGATCTGCGGTCCGGCAATTGGCCGAGGGAGGAGGGGGGGGGGGTAATTCAAATTTCCTGCTAAACACACAAAAGTCAGGCGAATCTCAGTGGGGCACAATCCCCACAGCCCCACTACTTTCACTGCATGACAGAATGGCGATGTACTTTCAACATGATGGATGTCCGGCACATGGCTCGCGAGCAGTTGAAGCAGTCTTAAATAGAATATTTAATGACAGGTGGAATGGTCATAGAAGCACCATACCATGGCTTGCACGTTCACCGGATCTTACATCCCTGGATTTCCTTCTATGGGGTAATTGAAGGATATTTGCTATCGTGATTCACTGACAATGCCTGAAAACACGTGTCAGCGCATTTTTTGAAGTCATGAGGTAATTACAGATAATAAAGCAGTATCAGCATGCATTCTCATAATTTATGATAATTCACGAAGTACATCTATCACATGGAACAACCAAAATAAAGTTGAAACGTACCTATGTTCGGTGTTTTAGGTTAAAAAACTACCTGTTACCCACTGTTCGTCTAAAATTGTGAGCAAAATGTTTGTGAATATTACAGCACCATCTATCATAAGACGAAAAATTGTTCCAAATAAAACATTCATATTTATTTGCGTACTAGACGAATATGTAATGGCGGTACCTATTTAAAAAATGTAGTTGATATCCGTTTGACCTATGGGAGCGCAATCTAGTGGGCCAACCATAGCGCCATCAGATTTCTCCCTTCAAGCTAGAAAAGTTTTGTTCTTTGTAGTTTTTTCGTTTGATGCCTATTTCGTGAGATATTTGGCCCAGTCACTATCAATGGACCACCCTGTATAAAAGGAAGTAATAGTATATGGAAAAGGGGTTATTTATTGCAACTGCAATTTGTCACAGCTTCTTGAAAGTTTAGAAGTGGAGAAGATAACAATCATTTTATTTCTTGTAAGACAACGATATGATGTTCATAATAATTAAGAAATGTTGTCAGTATTATATGAAGCAAACAATAATTAGGCAAAGGTTGTTATGGAAGCAAATACTGGAACTACGTGATTACTACCATTACTGTAAAATTTATGATAGGGCAAGTTCACTGTATGTTTCTCGTTGTATTTTTCAATGAGCTGACAATATGGAAAACGAACTCTTACTTGTGGTAACAATAATAAATAATATGAAGGATAATTTAGAACATTAACGCATTTTCAAGTTGATCTAGAGTATCACAAGGAATTGCATGAAATTAATGAAGCTCTTTCACCTGGTCTTGAAAATAATGTTTTCCAGATAAAATACTTTAAGTAACTTACAACATTTGTAACCAGAGTCGATGTTCATCACTACAGAAGCTTACGAAATGAGAAATATGCTTACAATACTCAAATTCAGTGGTTATGTTTGACTGAAGAATACATCAGTCTCATTATGTGAATAAGGATAAAAGCAGCTCATCGAATCCAAAAGCCACTGACATGTACATATGAAAAACACTGTCTTTGGAAAGTCTGTGGATGACATTAAAAGAGCTGAGAGTAATTCATATCTATCGAAACAAAAAGATAAACTTACAACAAAAAAACCCAAATTAAGAATAATGTGTAACTACTGCAGTGAGATAAAATGAAACGGATGAAAAGAACATTAATAAAGTGATGGTTATCACAATGAGCATAAAAGACCTATAAAATGAGTTAAAAAAATTACTTTGACTAATTTAAACTAAGTGCAAAGATAATTTGACTTACTGGTTTGATGTTGATTGAAAACTGATTGCTTGTTGATCAGAATGTATATTATTTAAGGTATCAGAATTGGTATTAATAACAAAGCTTTTACTTGAAAATAAATAGCATTTTATTAGTAACAGAACTTCTAAATGCAGAATTAAATATCCTGAAATTAATTCCTGATACATACCTGCAAGAACAAAGCATTTTTGGAACCAAGGGGCTCTTTTAGTCTACATCCAGATAAGTAATCTATTTCATTACGAGCTTCATCCACATATTCCATCAGGTTCTTTGTACACTGAAACCAAGAAAGTTCATAGTTTAGAGGCTATATGATTGTGCCTATTACAGTCCTGCACTACCAATGTATCTTAATGTCATAACCTGCGTTAATTCAACTATATTCAGCAAGATTAAACACCATATATGTTGGGGATACTATACTTGGATGTGTGCAGAGAAAGAGGGTGCAATAGTTAAGATATTAGACTCCCATTCAGATTCAGTGGAGTTCAAATTAGCCATTCTATAGTTATCATGACAAATTTAGCCAAATGCCATACCAATGCCTTAGAAATTCCATGCCTGGTCTCTCAGACCACCATTCTCTATTTGTAGACATCAATTTGCATATAATATTCTTAATGTTAATGGAGCAATCAGCACAAAGATGTTTTGCTTCCTGAGTGTGTATAATAAAGAAAAGTAAAACATACCTTCAGACAGTATTGTATTTATATATTGTGGTGATGATTAATTTAATAAAAAAAAATAATTTGACACGAAAATTTTTTCTATTACTGCTGCACATTGATGGACAGATACGGGGTTTTGGGCTCACAACAGATAGGTTTTTAGTGGCCAAACAAATGTAATAAGTGAGGAGTGTGAACAAAAAATAGAGTTAAAACCAGCAACGAAAGTAAACGAAGAGTAATCCGGCAAATAATTGTGTGCATCTGAAGTAAAACACAAAAAGTAAATTATGCTGTTGAAAATCAGAATATCATCCATAGAAAAAGTGGGAGTTATATTTATAACAACTAAACAGATGACCATGGCTGCCTGGCAACAGGGATAAAAAAAAAGGGCTAACCAGACACTCTGCAACACATTAAAACCTTCAACCTCAATGTTTAGGCCATAGCCAAGACAAATCACAAAATTTTAAAACTTTGCTCAAAACTCGCTTCATAATCACCTAACATACTCGCCAGTTGTAATGTCATTCTCTTGCTACATTTGTACATAACAGATAGTTCCACATTTGGTTATAGGATAGAAATTGATGTCACTAATGTGAGATGAGGTAACTTGGGTAGCCAGGTTGATTGAACGCTGGAGAAGGATTGTTAATCAATTTAATATCTTTGGTGGGTACTTGGCTGGCAAGTTAGGTAAAACTGAGAAGCAGGCTACTAAAAATTATAAAATTTTTGATTCATTTGTTTATGTTCCATATGTTAATGTTCGTTTGAGTCAAACATTCCTTATAAGATTTCGAAAAGTGAACTTAATGGCAGAATACATGAGTAGCAGCATATCTGTAACTGAGACACACTGTACTGAAATTTATGAATTTTAGTATTTTCTGTGGGTAGCGCGTTAATTGCTTAATGGTAATATTGCCTGCATTTTCTAAAAAATTCGTAGTGAGTTTAAAATAGTTTTTAATATCTATAATGTGTGTTTGAGTGTTTCTATGGATACAGATCTACAGGTCTGTTTCACTCCTAATGAGATCTCACACACTTTACTTTCAAACCAATAGGAGAGTCGCTGTTGCTGTAAGATCACGTACAACACATAGTTAAGAAGTAATGTCATAAAGAATAAGATGTGCAAAAACAGCTGCATCATGCGAAAATGTTGCACATCTCCTCATAAGTCACTGGACCGATTTCAAACAAATATGGTACACATATTCCTTACCTTGAGGGAACAATTGCTGTAGGAGTAAGAACCACCTATGACACATAATTAAGGAGATATGTCGTCATAAACAATGAGATACATGATGAACTGTCCATTCACACAAAAGGACTTTTTGTAAATTTACACTTTTATTCTGATCTTGATGAAATTTTGCACACATGAGCCATAATGTATAGAAGTTGAAAGTGTGATCTCTCTTCTCTGATAACATGGACTGAATAGGGTTAGTGCAGGAGACTCCCACTGCGCAGTGCTGCGATCATTGTGCGCGCTATTGTGTTAATGTAAACAAAGGCTTCTGCGGTCATTGTCATTGTTTATAAAACTCTTCTGGGTGTTGGACCGCATCGTCAATATATCAAATACTTCACCGACGTTTCGACCACTATTGCAAGTGGCCATCTTCTGGGTGTTACATAACACCCAGAAGATGGCCACTTGCAATAGTAGCCGAAACGTCGGTGAAGTATTTGATATAGTGACGATACGGTCCAACACCCAGAAGAGTTTTATAAAAAAATATTGTGTTAATGTTTATAAACGCTCTATTGTGTGCTTCGCTGCTGATTTATGGATATTTCGGGTTTTATATGAAGAATTGTGCAGTGATACAGATTATTAGTATGTTAGATATTTAATTAAACTGAAAGATTTTAATGCCAAGCTAATATTTCGATTGAAACGAATAATAGATTGGCAATGTCCTAAACTTAAGTGGGGACGCCTTTTCTTTTTGTGATTGGTTACAAGCCAGGATATAGCAGTTGCAAAGACCTAAGATACATTTTCACGTCACCAGAAGATTTAGAAAATTTAAACAAATGGAAAAAAGTTATATTAAAAAAAAAGACAAGGCACTAACAAGAAACTCATACATTTGTGATGCTAACTTTATTGAAATTTTAATATTAGAAAGGTAAAAACTTACGAATTCATTATTTGTCGAAACGAAGCAGAACTGAGTAGAATTCATTAGCAATTGAAACCATATTCAGTTCATCACATTTTCCTGCAGTTGGCTAAATATTTATCTATCCAATTAAAGCTATGAAAATCTCCTACAGAGAGGAAAGCTGCTTGAAAAACTTTGAATTTGTTAGGTCTACATTTCTTGATTCACTTGAAGTAAAGCAAAGAGCAAGTACACCAAAATTAAAAAGTAGATTGCGCAGGACAAACAATAAACTCAAGGCAGAGAAGGTTAGAGTAATTGTGCTGCTGTAGGCGCACTACAGTCACTGTTGGGCAAGCAGAATTGTGCCTTTTGATATACACAGGGCTATATTTAGGCAGATGCAACATGTGCAACTGCAAGGGGCGGCAAAATGTTTGGGGTTGCATAATTTTGCCATCGTAAAAATTTTCAAATACTATGTTAATGTTAATTAAATCATTGAATCATCATTATTGAGAGTTTCGATTACAGCATTGTTGACAGCAGTGGCACATCCAGAGAGTCGGTGTGTGTGCTTTTTTATTCATTTATTTTAGTTTTTGTGAAATCAGTTTGAATCCCAGATGCTAGGGGAAGGGGGCGTAAAGTAAGTTACTGCATAGGGGCATCGCATACCCTAAATATGGCCCTGGGTATACAGGTGTTGATGAATTCTGGCTTGACTACTGGCTATGAAAATCTAAATCCTGACTCAATTGCTGGAAAGTAATGATTGAAACAACAATTTTAGGAGAGGATTAAAGATCAACAATATTCTGCAATACATATTGTAGAACTGAAAACTTTTCGCTCTAGTTTATTTGCAGTATTACTAAAAGTGAGTTTGTAGGAGATTTCACAATCATTATCTAGTTGGAATATGAAGTGACACGGCTAGAATAAATATTAGTGTTGTTGTATAACATTTAATGATGCCATTTTTTTCCTTTTCTTGCTACTTAATTATATAAAAAGTCCAAAAATCAATTACTGTGTGTGAAGAAGTGTAGTTATTCACTGCTAGGTTCTCCTATTTCCATCCCAGAACGATTTTTTAAAAAGCAATTATCAGCAATGAAATTGCGCTTAGATAAGCTAGTTTCCACATGTTTCCACAACATAGGGGTCTATGGATATTTGTAATTGTTCATAGACAGAGCAAGTAAGAGATGTACAGAGAGATTATGAAATGGATAGAGAGAGGAGACAAAACAGACTGAGAGATAGGAGGGGTGAAATGAATTGAAAGAGGAAAGAAGGAGATGGGCAGAAGAAAGAGATGGTCTGAATAAATAAATACCCAGACAATGCTGGGTTTTCAGCTAATTATATATAAAGGTCTGTGCATTTGAGTCTTTGTATTGCATGCAAATCTATAGTTTTATTCCACTTATGATGAAATTTTGCCTGTTTGACTTGAAAAATAAGAGAAAGGTCAATATTATACTAAGAAATGCATACAATACATAGTTAAGGAGCTATGGTATTTAAGCCATCCACTAATACAAAAGTTTTATTTGTACTGTATACAAATTGGTAGTTTTTGCACAGTTCATATTCAAAACATGACTTGTATGATGCTTGGCGGAGGATACTTTAAACAGATTTGCATACCAATCTACTTTTTCCCTCCAATATTGATGAAATTTTGCACACTTGAACTTTAAAACAAGGTCAGCAGTACTCTGAGATATAGTAAGGTGCATGCCAGAAGGAACCTTAAACGTTGTTGGCACCAAACTACAGTTTTATTCTAATACTGATGAAATTTTGCACTCTAGGCCTTCCAAACACAAGGAACATCGGTGTCTACAGAAAGTTTCTAAGGGTGGCGGAGAGTACCTTCTAGTATTTTTCGATACCATTTCACTGATCGACATGACAGTAACAGATGTACAATGGTGACGGGCTGAGGTGGCGCTGGAGGAGTTGGACAGAGAGAGGAGATGAGTTGGTTTGCGATTTTTTTGGGGGGGGGGGGGAGATGAGTAGAGAGAGGGGGAGTAGGAGAACAGAGGCAGGAAAGGACAGAGAGAGAAGGGGAGAGGAGACCTACTAACTTAACTATGGATTAACAAATAACTGGGCAATGCCCAGTTTTCAACTAGTTGATCTATGAAATTCAGTAATAACTGTGCCATGGTATGGGACAATTATCCGAAAATATACAGATACAACGGTTAAGTATTGATAGGTCAGCATGTGCACAGGCATTGTTATAGTTTTGAGGTCAAATATATGCAAATTATCGGAATGAAAGACTCTGGTCTCTGGCATAGAAAATCAGACTGTCCAAAATTTCCTGTGAACTACATTAATCTACCTAATGATCCTTATGTTTATACATGATGATGGTTTACTTATTTATTTGTATTATTAAAAATTCTTTCATGTACTATAACAGTAGCTGAATAATTAGATTAGAATAATATTGTAGTACTCGATTAATTGAGTCTTATTTCCATAATCAGGTAAAATTCTTTTTTCAAGTAAGCTATAAATTTTAAAATCATTCTTGTTATTTATTTCTCGAAATGGTGACAGGAAATGTGCTCTACAAACGGTTAATGTGATTTTTATCTTTACTATATATATTCTGCAAGAAAGCGGCCAGGGCTAGCAACATTATAACCAAAATCCATTATTTAACATTTTCATATTGCCTCATTGCTCTACCCACTCTGATTGCCAATTTTTGTATTCATTTTGCTCTTGTCCTGACCGCATAAATGAGTATTTGCATTTACAGCTTGTGATATTTAGTGGATTTGAGCATTATCCAGTGGGTTTCTGGCCATTTGGCCAAGGCAAAGACATAGAAGTGGAGGTAGCAAATGTCTATTTATTTTATTTCTCCCATAATTATTCTTGTCACACCTGTTGTTTCCCATCACAGCACATATCTGAGAGTGGTTGTGTATATTTACATCAGTAGTGTGTTAGAGTGAATAGCCATTTGATGGTTGTAGTAATTTGCCAGCCTTCTGCTTTTCGCCAGCAAAGAGTACAGTTGATGAGTAGTGCAAAGAGTTTGCAAGGTATGCATCTGGTCAGTCTTGGATACACCGGACTGGCAAAATCGCGAAAGGAAGTTACCAGTTCGGTTTTACAAAGACTATTCTGCGGCATTGGCCCCCTACTTAGCTTGCATTTATAGCGAATCCTTAATTCAGCGCAAAGTTCCTAGTGATTGGAAAAAAGCGCAGGTGACTCCCGTGTATAAGAAAGGAAAGAGAACTGACCCATACAATTACAGACCAATATCGTTGACATCGGTTTCATGTAGAATTTTGGAGCATATTCTCAGTTCGAATATAGTAAATTTCCTTGAAACGGAAAAGCTTCTTTCTATGAATCAGCACGGGTTTAGGAAACATCGTTCATGTGAAACTCAGCTTGCCCTTTTCTCACATGACATCTTGCGAGCCATGGACGAAGGGCAACAGGCGGATTGTGTTTTTCTCGACTTCGACGCGGTGCCACACTGCAGACTGCTAACGAAGACACGAGCTTATGGAATAGGTTCACAGATTTGTGACTGGCTGGAAGGTAATAGAACGCAGTACGTTGTTCTCGACGGCGAGTGTTCATCAGAGACGAGTGTATCGTCAGGCGTACCCCAGGGGAGTGTGATAGGACCGCTATTATTTTCTATCTATATAAATGATCTGATGGACAGAGTAAGTTCTAATTTGCGGCTGTTTGCTGATGATGCTGTGGTGTGTGGAAGGGTGTCTTCTGTAACTGACTGTAATAGCATACAGGTTGACTTAGACAAAATTTCTAGTTGGTGCGAAGATTGGCAGCTAGCTCTCAATGTAGAAAAATGTAAGGTGATGCGCATGAGTAGAAAAAACAATCCCATAATGTTCGAATACAGCATTAGTAGTGAGCTTCTTGATGTTGTCGCGTCGTTCAAATATCTAGGCGTAACATTGCAGAGCGATATGAAATGGAACGAGCATGTAAGGACAGTTGTGAGTAAGGCAGACAGTCGACTTCGGTTTATTGGGAGAATTTTGGGAAGATGTACTTCACCTGTAAAGGAGACCGCGTATAAAACGCTTGTACGACCACGTCTTGAGTATTGCTCAAGTATTTGGGACCCGCAGCAGATCGGTTTGAAGGAAGACATAGAGGCGGTTCAGAGGCGAGCAGCTAGATTTGTTACCGGTAGGTTCGACCAATGCGCGAGTGTCACGGAAATGCTCCGGCAACTCAATTGGGGATCGCTGGAAGAAAGACGACGTTCTTTTCGTGAATTTCTGTTGAGTAAATTTAGAGGGCCGGAATTTGAAGCTGAGTGTAGTACGATCTTGCTGCCGCCTACTTACATTTCGCGTAAAGATCACAAAGACAAGATAAGAGAAATTAGGGCTCGTACGGAGGCATATAGGTATTCTTTCTTTCCTCGTTCAATTTGGGAGTGGAATAGGAAAGGAAATGCCTAGTAGTGGTACAGTGTACCCTCCGCCACGCACCTTACGGTGAATTGCGGAGTATGTATGTAGATGTAGATGTAGATGTACCCACTGGCCGTTCCAGCTTCAGTCAATCAGTTGCGTCTTCCTGACATGATTGAATTTCAGCGGCATTTGGAGAGCCGGATAGCCATTTTCCTGTCTAGTTAGAGGGAGCCTCTGGAGACGACCGGACGCTGGTGGTGTTTGCAGCTTCAGTTCATTGCTATTTGGTAAGAAATGCGGAAAAATTAATAAATTGTGGACCCAGATTACAGACATGAGATAGGTTTTACTAGAAAAGACATTAATATGTTGTCATAACTTTTAGCAGTTAATTCTTCTAGAAAGGGGTGCACAGAGAAACTGCGGTGTTCCACAAGTGATGTAGGTTCAAGTCGTTCTCAAGTCCTTCCATTTTCAGTTACAGCCTTCATTTCTTGCTTATTAGATGGGGTTTTGCATTGCCTTCATGCTATCGTTTTTTCCTTGGGATATATTAAAATTTTTGCTACTTTTCTTTGTGTGACTTCAGACTTAATTTTTTTGTTTTTGGGACCGGTCTCAGACAACAGCTAGTTACTGTTAATGAGCTACAATGCTCTTTCAGTTGGCAATAATGGCTTCTAAATTAAGTGTGCTTTCGTTTCATATTACTTGCAAGAAGAATAATCAAGAATTTTATTCGTTTTCTTTTTGATATATATTGGTCAGCCATGTGGTGAGTAGTACCAAGTTGTGATTTCGTGGTTGGCGATACCTATGCTCAACAGTCATATTTCATTTTGTTTTGCATTAATGTTGCCTTGTGTGTGATTTTATTCTAAATGTTTAAACGATTTTGAGGTGAATTTTGTTGTGTTATGCTGATGGGTCACTGTGCTCGTGTATTTTGTTCAGGGTTAATTCATTTTCGATGACCGTTTAGTTTTTCCTTTATGGGTGATAAAGCAGTATACACACCATGATCTCGATTATCAGAGTACCACACCAAGTAAAAGTAATTGTAAATTTCTCTGATGTCGTTCGTTGGTCACACTGGCCATTCTAATATCCGACCAGTGGCATCAGTTTTTGCGTAATATACATTTAGATTTGTTAAATGCAAGCCACTCGGCGATTGCATGCACATATGATAGTGTTTGATTATGTTGATATATACCCATTCCTATCATCTTGTCCCCTTGTGTGACATAGGATGCAATTAGCTCCCAATTACCTTTGTTAATAGGAGACCTATAAATTCTAAACAACCACAGTTGGCGTAATTTTGTCTAAAATGTGATCTGTTCACTATTAATATGTTAAATGTTTGAGGTTCAAAATGACCCATTCAGGAACCATCTATTCGGTAACTATGTGTGTCTGCTAATGAAAATTTATGTTGATATAGACTAAAACACCACATTTGATCAAAATAGTGTACTTGTACCTTAATAGTAATTCAGCCCCTCTTGCTTTCCCAGCTTTTTTTAAATTTTTTTTTTATTTTTTTTTATTGGATTGAAATAGCATTATTCCATGTTGAACAATATTGGTTTAACTCACCCTGCATTATAAAACTGGACGTCTCATTTCATGCAAAGGATGTATACTGGGTACACATTACCCCTCAGATGCGTTGTCCATTGGCAGCCATTATTATCTGCTTGTGTTTAACAAATTCAATTTGTTTTCAACCTTGTCAATTTTTGTTCTGTACCCACTGTAAATGTTTCTGCAGGATAAAGCCTACCAAAATAACAAGCTCGTCCCATAGTAAATATTCTTGTCTAATTAGTGGGAGCCCGCTGGAATATAACCATTACTTGGGTAGGCAGCTCACTGGCAAAGAGGAGTTATAAAAATGATTAGAATAACGATGAAGGGTACGTCACATCTGGCTTTCCCCAGCCCTCCCCCCACTTTCCCTGTCCCGCCAATAATGCTGTATATTTTCGCTGGAACTAAGTGTTCTTCTTCCAGCTTTGCGTGTTAATATTTTTTTCATCGGCTTTGTGTAATTATGTTCATGTGAATATTTAATGTTTTGCTTTGCACTACGCTACTTGTATGTCTACTGTAAGACGTTTTATATTTAATGTTTTGCTTTGTGCTATGCTACTGATCTGTTTACTGTAAGATGTGTTACCACGAGTGCTGTGTTCGTTCATTATGAGTGGTATAGTTACTCGGCTTAGATCGTGTAGTAGCAGGCAGACTGTAACAGTGTGTGAGACAGCCAGAGTAAGCTCTGAGTGTTCGGGATGCCAGCTGGCAGTGGCCCTCCCAGAAGAACTAGGGATTTGAACGAAGACTGCAGCTTTGCTGGCTGCCATGAAGAATGGTAGCTCGGCAGAGCTGTTTTGGCCCAGCCAAGTAAACGCGCAGACCCCGGTGGACAGTGGAACCGCGTTGCCTGCTAATGAGACAAACAAGCAGGCCAACGACCGTGTAGGAGTGCAATATGGCATGACACCACCTGCAGCCGTTCCAGGTAATATATACTTGGCGGTGATGGTGCAGTTCTTTACTTAGAAAATAGAAAAAACTAGACAAACATTCACCTGCAATTAATGACACACTTAAGAGCAAACTAGACGAGCAGTAAAATAGATAAATTGGACACGAAATTTGGTGAGGAAATCGCGAGAGCTTAACTAGTTTCGAATGTAAGTTAATTGATGTGCAAAGTGAAGTACAAAGCATATGTGATAAATTGGCTAGTAACAATAACAGGCTGAAGCTAGATTAGATACAGAGGAAAGGGAGGTTACTAACACACTGTTAGTGAAGGTGCATTTGAAAAGCTTACAGACGAGCAGAAGCAAACGTTAATGAAAGTAGCCCAAGACGCAGTTGTTCTAATTTCAACTGTTGAACGTTTGTCTGTACAAGCTGAGACGAAATCAGTTAGGACTGAACCTACTCTGGTGAGTGCTTCTGGAGAGGTTCAATCTCCTTTGCGTTTCAAGAAAGCGCAAGCTGAGAGTAATAGAAGGAATAAAGAGAAGCTAGATGTTTCGTATGACCAAACGGATAAGTTAGATAGTCAGAGTGATGTTCCCTCAAATGATGCCCGTCTGTCTGCGCTACATCTACATCTGCATTCGTACTCCACAAGCCACCTGACGGTATGTGGTGGAGGGTACCTTGAGTTCCACTATCGGTTCTTCTTAATATTCAAGTCACATATTGTTCGCGGAAAGGAAGATTGTTGGTATGCCTCTGTGTGGGCTCTAATCTCTCTGATTTTATCCTCATATACGTAGGAGGGAGCAATATACTGCTAGGTATGTTCTCGAAACTTCCGACAAAAGCCCGTTCCGAGCGACAGAGGTCTCTCCTGCAGAGTGTTCCACTGGAATTTATCAGTCACCTCCGTAATGCTTTCACGAATACCAAATGATCTTGTAAGGAAGCGCGCTGCACTCCGTTGGATCTTCTCTACTTCCTCTATCAACCCCACCTGGAACAGATCCCACACCGGTGAGCAGTATTCAAACAGTGGGCGAACAAGTGTACCTTAATCTACTTCCTTTGTTTTCGGACCACATTTCCTTAGGATTCTTCCTATGAATTTAAGTCTGGCATCTGCTTTACCAACGATTAATTTTATATGGTCGTTCCATTTTAAATCACTCCTAAAGCCTACTCCCAGATAATGTATGGAATTAACTGTTTCCAGTTGCTGCCCTGCTATTGTGTAGGTAAATGATCTTTCTTTATATGTATTCGCAGCAAATTCACTTGTCTACATTGAGTTTCAATTGCCATTCCCTGCACCATGTGTCAATTCGATGCAGATCCTTCTGCATTTCAATACAATTTTCCATTGTTACAACCTCTCTATATACTGCAACATCATCTGCAAAAAGCCTCAGTGAACTTCCAATGTTATCAGCAAGGTCATTTATATATATTGTGAACAGCAACAGACCCACGACACTCCCCTATGGCACACCTGACATCATTCTTACATCGGAAGTCTTCTCCCCATCGAGAATGACATGCTGCATTCTGTTATCAAGGAAATCCTAAATCCAATCATATAATTGGTTTGATAGACCATATTACTTTGTTCATTAAACGTCTGTGGGGAACTGTATCAAACGCCTTGTGGAAGTCAAGAAACACAGCATCTACCTGCGAACCCATGTCTATAGCCCTCTGAGTCTCTTGGATGAATAGCGCGAGCTGGGTTTCACATGATCGCCTTTTTTAAAACCCATGCTGATTCCTACACAGCAGATTACTGGTCACCAGAAATGTCGTTATACTCGAACATAATACATGTTCAAAATTCTACAACTGACCGACATAAGAGATACAGGCCTATAGTTCTGCACATCTGTTCGACGTCCCTTCTTGAAAACGGGGATTACCTGCGGCATTTTCCAAGATTTGGGAACGCTAAGCTCTTCTAGACAGCTACGGTACACCACTGCAAGAAGGGGGGCAAGTTCCTTCGCATACTCTGTGTAAAACCGAACTGGTACCACAAAAGGTCCTGTGGCCTTTCCTCTTTTGAGCTATTCTAATTGTTTTATCTATCCCTCTGTCAATTACTTCGATATCTGCCATTTTGTAATCTGTGCGGCAATCTAAAGAAGGAACTACAGTGCAATCTTCCTCTGTGAAACAGCTTTGCAAAAAGTCGTTTAGTAATTCACCCATTAGAGAGTCATCCTCTGTTTCAATGCCATTTTCGTCACAGAGTGTCTGGACATTTTGTTTTGATCCACCTACGGCTTTGACATAAGACCACAAGGTAGCAAACAGGAAAGGGAAGAGGAACAGATACAGAGGGAGCTGGAAGAGCGCCTTTGTAATTTAAGGAGCAAGTCCGGATTTAGCAACGTTAGTACTAGGGAGCCATGTAGATCAGCTGATTAGGATAATTGCCGGAAACACTTCACTTCTGTCCAATCTTACATTACGTTTCTGGCTGAAAGCAATGAAATTCACCTGAGGGTTTGGATTAATGAATTAGAGCACTCACCGTCTGACTTATGGGGACCAGTGCTAAAAATGAAATTTGCAATTAGTCATTTGCGTGGAGAGGAACTTGCACTCATGAAGTGCCGAACTTACAAAGAATTTAAAGCAGTGTTTCTCGATGAGTTTTGGGGCAAAGGTATGTAAGAGGGAGTCAAATGTAATATTATGACGAAGGAAAACTATGCAGACCTTTGCATGAGTCTCCATTGGCTTTCTTTCGAGTGATGGTTACAGAAAATTAACATTTAGACTCGCCTAATCTGCCGCCAGAGCTGCTAATGATTTGCGCCACTAAGTTACCGCACAAGTTACAAAGAGAAATTGCCATTGGAGGTAGTTACTTAGATGATATTAAGCTTTTTCAGCAACTGCTGCAGGAACTCAGTGTAGACAGGCAGCTTTACGAGCCACATAATCGTACACATGAGAACTCTAATCCGCGTAACAATAACAACAGTCAATTTAATAAGTATATTAAACAACATGGTAACGGAAAGGGTGACCATAACTGCAGGTGGAAAAACAAATCCGATGAAAAATTAAGCCATAATGGCAACACTTAGGGTTTTCTCCAAAACAACCAGGGTAGTCATAGTCGTAGTAGGAGGTATTCGCCTAGCCCTCAGAACAATCGAAATAGACACAGTTAGAAAAGAGAACGCTCGTCTGTGCAGAATAATGCAAACAATAGAGTAGTGGGGTAAAAGGGGTTTCAGCACAGTAACCTTTGACCTTTAGAGTGTTGACGATAGTGTCATCGACATCAGGTACCGTTACACCCCCACCCCTCCTCCTCGGCCACTTGCACGACCGCCAATGTACCGTTACTGCTCCCACCTCTAGCAGATGCCCAATAGCCTGACCACCACCCCAAATTCATTAAATTAAATTTGCATATCAATTTAATTGTAACGACCTATGTTTTTATCAGTAACAAGGGCAACTGCCTCCACAAGTAAGCACTTGCATGAGCACAGCCCCCACCTCCATCCCACTGACAGTCCTTAAGATTGCTGCTCCTGCATGACTCCGTCTGAGACTCAAATCACTGCCACAAAACAAAAAAATTCCAAAAGTTACTACTTATCGACGTTCAGTTTGTATTACACCAACAAAGGATCTAATTATTCCAAACTTTGAACAGTACAATGACTGGGAATAACACGAGAGTTTTGTAAACAAACTGATCCTGCCAGCCGCCGGGCTCTCGACCACCACTCCCAATGATTAATTGCAACATACAATATTTTAACTGGAGCAGTCAGTTTAATACATCGAACCTCTGCAGGTAAATAAAGAAATTCAGTGTAATGCTACAGATTGGTGTTGTACAAACATTTAGAACTAATGTCCCGCCAGTTCACTTGGGCAAAATAAATGCATAGACACTAGATGCGTAACACAGCTAAGTGAACAATTTCTCTTGATTGACACCACGGAATATAAAACGGGTTTAACGTTAATGTAGTATGATGTCCAGTGCGATCACAAACACACAGAGTTCTTGGAGATGCCTGCAGATAGGAGGAGCAAGCGCGTGAATCACTGTATAGCGGTTTACATGTGACAGAAATAGATGAGGCGAGTGGTCTGCGCAGCGCTCGCATCGGGTAGTGCTGCCAGCCAGCCATTACTGGCCGCCTGCCCCAAGCTGCGAGTCTAAAAGACGCATGCGTCTCTAATTGAACTTGGTGTGACGAGGTATTACTTCTCACATAACATCGTGTATTTAACATATGCAATGGCAGTATCTGTTTATTAAAAAGACCAACTACTACCTTTATTAGTATGGTAGATAGTTATTCACTTCCCATAGCAGGACCACTGCTCGCGAGTTGTGAGTGCATGTTGGAATGTAATGGTAATGATCACCACAAACTTGTATGTCAAACACTCTTTCGGTAGCACTACAACAACAGCAGCAGCAGACATCTTGTTGCCGGCCACGGTGGCCGAGGAGACTGAGGTGCTCCAGTCACGGTCTGCACGGTCACTACGGTCGGGGGTTCGAATCCCCCCTCGGGCATGGATATTTGTGCCGTCCTTAGTTTTAAGCCGGCCGCGGTGGCCGAGGTGACTGAGGCGCTCCAGTCACGGTCAGCACGGCAACTACGGTCGGGGGTTCGAATCCCCCCTCGGGCATGGATATTTGTGCCGTCCTTAGTTGTAGCTAGTTCATAAGTAGTTTGTAAGTTTAGGGACTGATGACCCCGTAGTTAAGTCCCATAAGCTTAACAAACATTTGAACATTTGAACATCTTGTTCCGAAATGTAATACACTCTCTCTCTTTAGCGAGCATGCAGTGTTACAATGCACACAATTCTTCGAAATGTACCAAGTCTTTACAACGTTTCCTTAGATCGATCTATCGCTGTGAGGTAAGTTTTTGGTCTTTCTGTAATCCACTTAATATCCAGTTCAGCGCCTTACGAGAATTCGGATAGTTTAATTTTACCTCTTATTTCCTTGCTAAAATAGAACACATCTTCTTGCGTCCATCCGAACATAGCAAAGGCAATCACTCTATATCTCTATCGACCATACCATATTACAACATTAAACAATGCAAACGATTCTTTACAACAGGTCAAATACCGATAATCGAGCACCCCATAAGACGTTTAAACCCTATTATTTCTTAATTTTCCGTGTGGGTTACCTAATTTTAATTAAGACTTTCAGATAAGAGTATTCATAAGACGCACAAATTTTATCGTGTATACAAAGGATCATACAGGATCAGGCGAGTTGCTCACCCCAATGTGGTCGAGATAGAAACGCTCAGGACGAGACGATCATGAAGCCTGCAGCACATCAGAAATGTCAAGCGATGGAAGTGTTAGGTATTGTTAGTATTGTTAAGATAAGCAGACATTAATAAGTCAGGATGTAGAAAGCTAACAACTTCATGCAGTAGTTCGTCTGGTTTTGCTATGCCATTTGTTCTACTTTTTTTTTTTAATTTTTAAAAATGTTTCCATTATGAATGGGCCATCTGATTACCTGCAATCAAATAAGTCATGTTGTAAGTTCAGTTACATGATTCCAAAAGGTATATTAGTGTTTCAGTGCGGTTCGAGCCGTGGGTGCCGGACTGTTGCCAAGGTATGCAGTTCTTTGATTGCTCACAAAGGGTTTATGAGAGTTTTTGCATTTGACCATGATTTTGGAGAAAGGAGCCCCACAGTTGATGTGGTCACAAAGTTGTGGCATGAGGCAAAAAACTGAATCAGGAGAATCTCCAAAGAGTGAGAAGTATCTTTTTTTCTCTTTATCAGCCTAACAGTGAAGTGTATTTAGTTTTCCTACTTACATCTTTGTTTTGTTTTTTGACTCTGTGAAGTGGTTTAACCTCATGATTGTGCAATTATGTCTACTGCTGCCTATTCTTTCTAAATTATATCAAGGTTTAACCCTGCGTAACCAAATACAACCATTATAGTATCAATGGTAAAAGGAAGAAAAAGAATATTATATTTTACGCAAGATGTGTTGGTGCTTCATAATTAAGATTAAAAAGGAGGTACAGTATGCTGCATGTCATTACACTGCTTGTCCTCTGTACGCCTGTGGCCAATAGTGGCAAGTATGTTGCTGATGATCCTTGTCAGAGTTTTTGCTGTTGTCTGTTCTCTAACCTGATAGTTGCTAACACAGAAGAACAGAGCATGTGTGGTGGTGAGAGAACTAACTTGGACTAACCATTAGCCCTCCTGTTAAAGGTCACAATCGGGTCAACATCTCTTTGTTGCAGAATAATTTATTATGTAAAGTTTTTCTTGTAGTTGTTGTTTTGTACTTTAATTTTTCATGGATGGCCTTAGTTGCCGAGTTATAATTTTTCTTATTCTGATTGATTTTGAGTTGTTTTTCCTTGAGATTTTCGTGTGACCACCTCATTTTAATGTAGAGAATATAATCGCAAACAGATGGTCACCCAATGAACTTCTCCCAAACACTTTTGTAAATAATAACTATCTTGCTTTAAATTGTTTGCATGAGTGCACACTACATAATTTTGCCTTTTCTTGGTGACGCTTACTTAATAATTACATTAATTTTTTTCTGATAAGCTCCAATATAATTGTAAAGCTATGGATCTGATCCTTTTGTAATTATCAGTATAAAGATTTTTGTTAATCATAGTGATTTATAAGATTTTATATGAATGTATAAATTCTCATTTCGCTGTTGTAATATTGTACCTGTGTATTTGTTGTATGTGACATGGAGGTGAAGAAGGTAACAGCATGAGTCGAGGGACAAGATGAACAGTATTCGCCCAACTATTGTGGTCTGGACGACTGAGGTTCATTCACTGTCAACCTCAAGCTGGAGTCGTGAAAGTAGAACGATGGGAACACTGATGGACAGCCCCGCTGAAAAGCAAAGCCAGCGGAGTTAATGGAGTGACGTAATGTGGAGGGCCGACAGCTGGTCCCTCCTCTCCATGCCACGTTGCCTGCTGCACCAGCTGCCGCCAGCTTCCCCGCCGACAACCTAAGGACACTGCTGTCACTGTGCATTTGGCGCCGTTAAGGGCATCACCTTGGTAACAGTTCAACCTGCGTGGACTGGGCTGACACATCAGAGTGGCATTTCAGTTCTCAGGCTGTATGCATTGTCGATCCAAATCACATACAACTTGAGCACACATGGCAGCATAAGCAGACCTGCAGTGAGATTTAACTGTAATGAACTTGATTAATGCGTAGGACTTTCTGATGCAAATTTCGATGGCCATATCTACATCTACATACATACTCTGCAATCCACCATAAGGTGCGTGGCAGAGGATACACTGTACCACTACTAGGCATTTCCTCTTCTATTACACTCCCCAACAGAACGAGGAAAACAAGAATGCCTATATGCCTCCATAAGAGCCCTAATTTCTCTTATCTTGTATTTGTGATCACTACGTGAAATGTAAGTTGGCGGCAGTAAGATCCTACTACACTCAGCTTCAAATTCCAGCCCTCTAAATTTCCTCAACAGAAATTCACGAAATAAACGTCGTCTTTCCTCCAGCGATCGCCAATTGAGTTCCCCTAGCATTTCTGTGAAACTCGCACATTATTCGAACCTACCAGTAACAATCCTAGCTGCTCGCCTCTGAACTGGTTCTATGTTTTACTGATCTGCCGCGGGTCCCAAACACTTGAGCAATACTCAAGACGTGGTCGTACAAGCGTTTTGTACACGGTCTCCTTTACAGATGAAGTACATCTTCGCAAAATTCTGGCAATAAACTGAAGTCGGCTGTCTGCCTTACTCACAACTGTCCTTAGATGTTCATTCCATTTCATATCGTTCTGCAATGTTACACCTAGATATTTGAACGAGGCGAATGCATCAAGAAGCTCACTACTAATGCTGTATTCGAATATTATGGGATTGTTTTTCCTACTCATATGCATCACCTTACATTTTTCTATATTGAAATCTAGCTGCCATTCTTCGCGCCAACTAGAAGTTTTGTCTAAGTCATCCTGTATGCTATTACAGTCAATTAAAGACGACACCCTCCCATACACCACAGCAGCATCAGCAAACAGCCGCAAATTACATGTTACTCTGTCCATCAGATCATTTATATAGATAGAATATAATAGCGGTCCTATCACACTCCCCTGTGGCATGCCTGGTGATACACTCATCTCTGATGAACACTCGCTGTCGAGAACAGTATACTTCGTTCTGTTACATAGAAAGTCTTCCAGCCAGTCACAAGTGGTATTAACAATAATAGAGACAATAGAACAGTGTGATAATGTGGACATCGAATCACATAAACAAATGTCTTCTTCATATATTATTAAGTCATATAGAATTGTAGAGGTCCTGAAACTCAGTGCCTCTTGTGACAGTTATTTCAATACTCAGGAAGATCAGACTTCTTATTTGGATATAAGATGTATAGAAGAATGAAGTATTTTAATCAGCATTATAACTCATTAATTAAATGAGTACACAGTCCAGTTCTAGCTGAACATTAAAAAGGGGTTATTAAACCCTGAATACAACTGCAGTAAGAGCATTATCCGGTTGAAACTTATACATCCTGATGCAATTATAAATACCATTGAGACCAAACTTGAAACATGTTATCTATCCAAGACATCTCTTGTAACTAATAAAAAAAAATAAAAAACAAACAACCTGACTGACTCCACATTGTCCCTTGGTAACTGCAAGTCTCCACAGAATATATTATACCACGCAACACCTTCGGGTTGTACATCTTTGACAAGCAGGAGGTACCTGTCTGGGCATTCACCTGTTAAAAGAAATAGCCCAGGAGACTAAAAATCCAAAAATCCATTTGGTCATCTTGTCTAGCTAGGGAAAGCATGTAGTGCTTGAGACACTACAACATGTATTTAGGACATGATTGTGTGCTGACATTATGGACTTGTAATGAAAGTAATGTTAGCCAACATTTACTACAGTTACTACTGAAACTCCTTTTTATTGAACTAGCGAATGAACTCTTGCTTCCTTGTCAATACTTTCTGCAGTTGTTGTGTTGAACTTTACAGTTGTGGAGTTGACATTTCAGACTCTTTTCTCTGGAGCAATGTTAGTCGGCCACCTGTGCAATTTGATTTCATAAACACTTCTATGTGGTACAATGTTAGTGAAATTCTGTAAGATGTCATTTAATTAAGAAAGCATAGCTTACTGTTAATTTTGAACCAGATGAACTGTCATCAGTGTGTCTGCACACTACTGTGAATATCCTGGTAGTCTGATTTCTGATCAACCACACCCCTCGTGATCTTTTGCATAGTGGAGACGGCACTGTTGATGGACTGCTGAATTCTGTGCTGTCAGGGCAGAGGCAGGCATTTGACAGATGTCATCCCATAACAGAGAAGGTTCTGATTGGCGAGAAGGGCTAACCTACAAGTCAAGCTGATAGAAACAGTAATCCGTGGAAGATGCGTTAGAAGAACTTCCCATTTGCGTGTGATTGTCCGAGATCCTTTGAAAGAACGCCTTCCGTTTGCCCCAACTCGGCGAAGGCGATGATCTTTAGTTGTGCAGCAATCGGTTTTTAATAAAACTGAAAACTGGTGAAGCACTAGTGATCGCAGATGATCAGCCAGAGTGTTGATGTTCGTGAAATTCTTTTGCCAAATAAGGCATGTTTGACAGGGTCTGACGTATCTATGCATAATGGTCTATTAACAAAGCAGGCAGCTGGTCTGCCAGATTGTCATTCCGATGTTTTTCAGTTTCTCTTTGTATTTGTTCGCACATTTTTTTATTTGTTGCATTTCTTTAATCAATTTTGTTGTATATCCACTACGTACTATTTTTTCCCATTGTATGAGTGTTTAGTAGATATCTTTGCATATTATTTTACCTTTTGATTATTTGTTTTCCTCTTTTGTCTTTGAACCACTTGTGGGTTCCATTCGATGTGCTAGTAACATTTGTAGTACTTAATGATCTCACTGCGTTAGAATGTAACCTTGTTATGATGTTGCCATGATTCCTGCTGGATCACTGAACAATCTTCCCTCATGAGGTTTAGTGCATTTTTCGTTTGTTTTGTGTTATATATTTTTTACCATGATAACTAGATAAATTCAGAGATGTTGTGTTAGCTTTAATTCTCCATGATTCTTTTAATTGGACATGATGATAAGTATTGCACTAGCATCAACACCTAGTTTTGGGATAAATTCTGAGTGATGAGCTATAAATTAGTTTATTATTATTATTATTCTTTTATGTCAACACACTTTGGTGTTGAAGCTCAGTTGCATATGTCACTGGATGCTCTCAGTGGACTCACTCATTACTAGCTCTTTTGTTTTATCCATTTTTTCTTTGTCACTGAACAGCAATATTTCTTCTGTGACATATAATTATAGTACTTTCAAACTATGCACACTTGGTAAACATAAGTTTATTGTCTTTCTAGTTCTTGACAATGCCTCTCTTATTAACTTGTGGATGTTACTTTTCTAAATATACTAATCTGATTAAGATTTTTAATAACAAATAATAATAAATGATTGTTCTGGGGTGAGGGGAATAGTGGTCAGTCTCACATCATGGCCACTAAATCAAAATGCATGGAACTGTCATCTAGACTGAAGGACAGCCCCATCGTCATTTTCACTTCTACGAGGAGAGGGTGTAACATATTGGGTCATAGATCGTTGGTTCTTGATGTTATCATCGATCAGCACTCTTGCTAATGGCTGGCTGAAATTCGATGGGACAAAACTAATCTGTTACAAATAACGTAGGCAACATGTAGAATTGCAGTTCTTTGACCCTGTAATGATTCATTGGTGCCCAGTTGTCCTCATTTATGGGCAGCGTATAAGTCTCATTAACAAAACAGTACTTACAATTGAATGGGCAATAATACAAATTTACACAATTAGTGTGTGGAATACTGAAGTCCAAATTGTACAGTGTGGCACAAATATAAGGTTTAATCACTGTAGATACACTTTCTACATGCTTAACATCGAAGACCTTATACACAACTGTTCAAAAATAAAGTTAAGAGTGACATGGGTTGTGCCTGAGATACATCAAGAAACAAGACTCAAAACAATACTTGGAACTGGTGTGGATTGTGCATCAGATCGAGGATGAAAAAATATTCATCTACATGGGGCGAAAGTATCCTATTTACATCTTCCAAAAAATGGCACTGAAAATCATGTATTGTTAATTATGTACATTAAATTAATTATAACAGAAAAGTAAACAATTACATACAACTGGCTATAATAAAAAGGTGCCATAAATAATACTGAGTAAATTGTTATATAAATCTCAGTTATGTTAATTGTGTTTCATTTAATGAAATATGTTTGTCAACAATACTTTCGTGATTAACAGCAATTATACAGAAACTAATGAGGGCACAGCTTTCCTAACATTACTTGTGAAACATAATCATACCTACTTTAATATTATGCTAATAGAATTTACATAGTTTTATCGGAAATACTAATTAGCATACTATCTGAACTCTAACAATATGCATCCAGCCTGAAGTAATTAATTTTTGCTAATTAAACAAACTTATGTGACACCAAGTAATAGAAAATTACTTCAGCTAGTTACGTTATTAAAAAAGAATAATAAACGTTTTGGAAAGAAAAAGATAATAGACTAATTATATTCATATCTATGATTATTAAAGAGTGATAGTGGGAGATTCAGTAATGCAAGCAGATGGGAATAAATCCCAAGATGCTTTGTTACATCACCACCCTCATTCAATTAACCGACCAGATTGTTATTTGAAAAAGTAATTAATGAGTCATTAAATGATAAAAACAAAGTCATGTTGATAAGAAAGGTAATCTTATAGCTATAAATAAATCATATGAACAAAAACCACACAATTATGTAGTTACCAAAATAACCACAATCTATGTTACACATTCTGTTCATTCTATACTTGCCAAAATTACATAAAGCCCCAATACATAATAAAATTCAGTCATTATTAACAAAAATATACAAAATATTTACCAAAGAAGAGGAAAATTTACAAAGTTGTACAAATCACTAAAGTATTGCATTTCAATGGAGGAACACTCATCTCACACATTATTACAAATTACACTATTACATCAAACTATACTAAACAAAACATAGGAGAAAATTTACTAACTTACAAACTACTCATAGAATAGTGGAAGAAGAAAGGATGGCCCACCTGAGGGAAGGAATTACTTTCTAAGTAATGTATTCGTCAAAGAATGACGAACCCCCCCCCCCACCTACTTAGTTAAATTTACCACTAGCAAAATCACTACTGATGTACCATTTACCCAAAAATTGTGTTCCAAGAATCATGTATCAATAAGAAATTACACTCTAACTTTTGTCCAGCCAACTCCACTGATGCAAGTACTTCCTTCTTCACACTCTAGTATAACTTCCAATATCACAAATATTCTTTATTCTAGAAACATGCATAATCACTTTATCATCTGCATCCGTAACCCTAAGAAATACCATTAAAATCACTACTACCATCCAGCAAGCATTTTACATGTGCACCTTGTACCCTAGTTGATACCATTGGATCCCACACTTTATCAGTACTTACATTGCTTGTTCTTCATAATACAATAGATCTTCATTAATTCTCTCCCTTGATTCAGACAAACCATTTGAAATTACTGTTACGTGACACACATTATGGTCTGCTTCCACTTCCTTACTATTTTCTACCTCTAAGTTTGCATTTTCTCCTTGCTCACTTATTCTTTCCAGCTTCATCATCAAAAATAGATTCATATACCTCAACTTTCTCATCCCTATATTCGTCACTACTCTCACTACTACTTGGTCCTGAACTCTCATCATTATCACTTACTTCAACCAAACCATTTATCACCCTATCTGTACCCTCACTATTTGACCCTAATGCCTGACATTCAAGTTCTGCATACCGTCTTAATGATTGCCCATCACCATTAAGTTCAAAGTCATTAAATTATTTACAGTTATCAATAGTAACATTGGTACCCCCAGTACATGCACTAAACTTGACATCATCCACTTTTTTCACTTCCTGTTCAATTTCTAGAAATTAAGAATCAAAATCCTCAAAACATTTTTACCACAGATACTGAGTTTCCTTCCACTTTATCCTCTAAAGTATCCAACCTACTTTCCAATTCAGATTTTACCTGATCAATTTGATTTTCAAGTTTTTCCTTGTTCTCTGTACAAGATTTGCCAGCAGACTGAAAGGTGTTATCACAAGAACTAGCAACAGTTTCCAATCTTTTTTCACATAAGGTAATTCTAGTATGATTAGCTACACAGGACTTATTAATTTCAGTTAATTTCACATTGACATTTTCTTCCACAATTTTTATTTTATTCCCACAACTGGCTTACATTTCTCCAATTTTCTTATTTAAATTTATTAAAGTACTATTTAATGCAGCAAATTCTTGGCGCAAATTACCGATTACACTACTGATTTTACTATCAATCTTACGATTATTTTCAACCAGTTTCTGGTTAATTCACGATTGTTTTCATGCATTTTCTGATTTAAATACAATTTGTTTTCGTCCATTTTCCGACTCAGTTCCATAAAAAATAACTTTGCCCAATCACAAGATTCATCTGATTCTTCCCCAATTTTGTCCACCTTATCGAAAAAACTGCTTTCTTTACGTCATTAACATTCACTTCCTGCTGTCCGTCGGCCACTAACAGATTAATTTGTTCACATTTATCATCCATGGTGCATTTTTAAGACGTTTACTTCAGAAATACGATGTTTTCTCGGCGGCGATCGGCGTTTAACAGCAGTGGTCACCAACACGATGTCCAATGACAGCTGCTAATTTATCCCATCTGTTTACAAGCTGCCTCAGAATGTTGATTGGCTGTTTTTCCACAATGGCGTTGGTACTGCACCTTCATCAGTAGGCTGCCACTCGACGCAGATTTTGTACAGACTAGCAGATGCAGCTATGAAATTCGTAGAAGTAGGAGGTTTCGAAAATGGTCTTGAAATACCACTCGCGTATTACTAACGACCGTGCTGCTATTCACTGTGCACACAATTGTACACTTCTTTATTCGTGACGCACTGTTCATAAATTGTTCATTTAAGTTCATTCAGTCACTAATGCTAAATCCTCACCTGAGAGGGCAACAGATGTAACATACCGGGTCATAGATTGATCAATAGATGGCACATCGTAATTTATAAGTGGTCGACTACAAAAGACAAATGGATCATACAGCAATACCTAAGATGTAAGTTAAGTCGTCAAATTAACTGTATGTGCATGGGTGTAGAGGTGTAATACTGTTAGTTACGTAAGCACATCCACTGTGGGAATGGTAGGTCACATTGGATGATAAAAATCGGTTTTAATTGTCCTGAGGCCAAAAATACCATAAAAAGCATCAATAAAGTCGGTTTCTAATTGTCCTGAAGCAGAAACCACAAAAAATGCATCAATCAAAATCAGATAGGATTTCTAATGGCCCTAAACATGTTCAGTATGGTCTTCACCGTTTTCTGCAACAAATAGAAATCGAGAAACAGGATGTTCCACAACTGATCGAAGAGTTTCTGGGGTAATCTTCAGAATGTGTCATGCACTGTAGGCCTTCATTGCAGCTAAGTTCACAACACTGACCTGATCTTTCATATAGCTACACAGCCACAAGTTACACGGATTAAGATCATGAGATCTGGATGGACACACTGTAGGAAAATGGTGGCTGATAATTCTAGCATTTCCCGAAATGGCATTTCATCATCTGCGTGACTGGATATGAAATACGAGGAGGTGCACCAGTTGCATAAAAATGGAGCTGGAATGAGATGGTAGTACAAAAGACACTCATAGTGCTTACCAGTGACAGTACAGGTAACAGGACTGGAAGCACCTGTCTCTTTGAAAAAATATGGCCCTATGATAAATTATGCACCAGACAGTGACCTTTTCAGGATGAAGTGGTACTCGTTGATTTGTGTGTGGATTTTCTATTGCCCATATTCGACAGTTCTGTGTATTGAGATATCCTTTTAGATGGAAGTTGGCTTTGTCTGTCCACAAAATCTTCCACTGCCATACATCATCCACTGCAGTTTGAGCAAAACATTCTAAAACAAAAGTCTCTCTTGCTGGGAGGCCATTAGGAATTTTGAATGGATAGCAACGAAGGATGTTTCGCAGGATCCTATACAGCATGCTGACATCTTTGTCCAATGTTGGGGCAATTCGCCTTGCACGACCCCTTTGCTCACCACTACTCGACTCCTCCTGCATTGCTGTGGCCACTTCTTCCACTGACATTGTATCAGTTAATTTCCTCCCTCTACCAATTTGCACACTAAAGAAACCCATCTTTTCGAATTTCTGAATAATTTTCTCCAGACCCACGACAGACGTTAGACCAGTGCCTTATTTCAAACCCTTCAGTACCTGGAAGTTCTGCAGAGTGACATGTGCACAGTCATCATTCTTGTGAAACAGCTTTACAAGGCGAGTGCGATCCATTATTGAGACAATCATGGTGAACATCTCAAAGTGTGTTTAATCCAACTTCAATGGGTCGTGCTGATAACAGTCTTTTTCATTTACATATTCTGACACAAACAGCGCCCACTATTGATCAATTTTCATAGTATTTATTTTTCTTCTGCTGTATGTTCCCTTCTTCTCCAATAATATTCAGTTGCAGTTTGGCAACATTCTGACCAGTGGTGTTATTTTTACAGCGTTTTGAAAGATTAGCTTTAATTATAATCACCCTTTATTTTGAATTAAAATAATTCTGATATTTTTTAGGAAACATAAATCTTATCAACTAAATGTCACCTGAAAGTAAAATACAAGAATTTCCATCTTATAAAACACACAGACGAAGTGTAGAGGGCTGAAGTCAAAAATTGTTTCAAGTTACCTCATTTTATGGTACTTTAGTATTGTTTGATATCCCATCATATCCATGATAGTCCTTTATCTTTAGTGATATTTGTCATTGATTCAAACTCCCCTTTTCAGTATCATGGAGGATTATTTCAAATAGCATCAGAATACTATTTTCTAAGAGAGTTATGTGATTACCTGTAGGAGCTAAGGTTTTGTTTAATTCGCCTGCTATATTCAGAAAGTGATTATTAAATGCTGTAAAACATATGGTAACATAAAATTTCTCTTGTATACTGATTTTATATCCTCAATTTTATTCTGCTGACCAGTCATTTCATTTATGTCTGACAATTTAGTTTTATATTGAGACTTAGCTAATCTTTTTTCATACTCCACACTTTTTGCGTTTCTAAAACTATTTTTCAGAACCTTAAAATACTGTCTGTAATGGGCTGCTTCGCTGCTTCTAACATTTTGATATAATTCTAAATGATATTCTTATCCCTCTTGTCAGTTACCCAGGCTGCTTGTTAGTAGTATATCCTGTTCTGACTGTTCTAACAGAAAGTAAATTTGAAAGAACAAGAGAAATTATCGAGGAAAGCATTATATTTATTGTCTAGATTGTCAGTGCGATAAACACCCTGCCACTCTTGTTCCTTAATTACATTTAAGAATGCCTCTATTACAACTGGATTACTTTCCTAAGTAATTTGTAATTATATTTATCGTATGTTTGAATGCAATAACCTTTTAGAGTTAAAATCTGTACATGATGGTCTGAAACGGCATTCACTATTTTTCTAACAGAATGCCCCTCAAATAATAAAGAATGAACAATAATATTGTATATGGCTGTATTGCTGTTCCCCTGCACTCTTATTGGAAAGAATACCGTTTGCATCAGTTGTTATGAATCAAAAAGATCTAATAGCATTCTATTTGTTGCACAATAACTTATACAATGTTGAAATCATCACATATGGATACTTTTTGCGCTCCTTATAAAGTGAGTGTAAGACCCACTAGCCAGAGAACAAATGTTTTAAAATATAAAGTCAGGGGACCTATAAATAACAAACAGTTAGAAGTTTAGCTCAATTGAAGTCAGCACCCCTGCACAACATTCAACTGCCTATCTATTGATTTTAAACGCCGAAAACTCAACCGAAATACCGTTTTTAATGTACATGGCTACTCCCACAGCTTTTAAGGAACTTCTAGAATATGATGCCCCACACAGTAATGGCTGTTTGTTTGAGGTCTATTGTCACGGATTGTGCGGCCACTCCTGTCAGAGGTTTGAGTCTTATTGGCTGTAATATTTACCTTACTCCCCTTGGCAATAGAGAAATTAAATAAGTCTAGACAACCCAATTTATTAGTTAGCCTGACTCAAGGAGTCAGCCTGCAATATGGCCATACAAGAACGGCTCATGGGATTGCTGTTCCCATAACTGTAGTTGGAGAGAGTATTATCACTTCATTGCTATTGTGTGATGCCATATAGTATAATTAAGCTGCTGCCTTCTTTACCTGAATGTATTCTCGCTCAACAGAGTGGAGACGTTGAACCACATAGTCCTTTGTTCTTTTCATTCGCAGGAACTTTTGACATAAATTGTATATTGTGTGATCTTTATGTTTCAGTGCAATCTTTAGCCGGAAATTCTCTGACTGGAGTGTGCGAAGCTTTAACAAAAAATACAAAATACTATCAGAATATTTTTAACAAATACATGTTTTTATTGCTGATGGTGGTTAATGGTGTTATAGAAGCTACTCACTGGAATAGGTCCAATTAAAATCTCTATTCACAGTTATTTATTTACAGCACATAGAGTTAATTTTTGCAGCTATGCCTATTGACTAGCTAATGTTCTTACGAAATATAGATGGAAAGTTCACTTACTTCCCTTTCATTGAATTTGCATAGGTGCGGACTGTCACCTGTGGATTTTGACCGTTGCATTCGTTCTGCCTTACATTCATTCATTTCCTTACAGTATAACTGCTTCTGTTTCAGATAAAATTCTCTTTCCTCACTCAGTTGATCTAAGGAATAAACAATGTTTAGATGACAGAATGTATCTTGGTGGCTTCAAATAAAATGAACTTTAAAATTAGTGGCAAACAACACTATAGGATATTAGGTATTGAACTACATTGTTAATTCTTCATTCTGTTGCTACATTAATAGCCATATTTTCCTCTATATATGTCATCATGTATTTTAGACTGTTGTCTGCTAATTCTGTAAATAACAAATTATTTTACCAATATATTTCGTATGTCTTCAATGACAACATTGTCAATGGAATGTTCAACCCTACCTTAAATTCAAATGTTTGTAAATCTAAGGGACTTAAATACATTGGTCATCAGTCCCTAGGCATACAAACTACTTTTACTAATTTAAAGTAACTTATGCTAAGGGAAACACCCATGCCAGAGGGAGGACTCGAACCTCTGATGGCAAGCAACTGGGAGCTCCGCAGCAAGGTGCCTTAGAACGCTCGGCCACCCACCCCACCAAGGCAAACCCTAATCTTCTTTCCCTCCTCCTGTAGCACAAGTGACATTATTATAATGAAACATTTTGTTAGGTATCCAGAGATTCTATATAAGAAATGAATGCAATAGATCAATCATTGAGCCAACCATCCTATTTCAATAATAATAATAATAATAATAAATAAATAAAAACGTGAAAGTGTCACCCATGACCTATGAACATATGTGAACCTAAAATTTGCATGGGTAAAATTTTACCTACCACCCTGCGGTCACACGTGATTATGTTGACAACGTCACCAACACAGTACAAAATTTGAGATTATTTATTAAAGCAGGAAAGGAAGATTTAGTACAAAAAGGATTGACATTAGCTGCATTAAGGCATTGAAATTATGCAGTAGCGACAAGTGAAAATAAGAGTCTGGCTGGGAATCGAACCCAGCAGTCACCTTAACCCATATTTTTATTTTCCTTTTTCTTCTTCTTCATTGTGGACGTGTGTTCGTTTCTGTTCCATCTTATTTGTTCAGATCTTGGCTCAGCTTGTTGATAGAGAGAGCATTCAGCCCTCTCACCGAACATGCTTAGCCACCGTGCCTCATCCACTTGGCTATGCGTGCTCGTCTCCCGTACGTCTCAAACTTCCACAAGTCGCACGCTACAGCTATAGCAGCCACCATCATCCATGCCCTCTACACTTGCCATTACAGATTCCTGTGTGAGGTCGAACATATGACCGCAGCTGCAGTGAAGTAAGTAAACCAGACGCCATCTTTGCGGGTAAATACTTATTATAGATGCTGTGGTGGCTGTGACACCCATAACAATAATAAATAATACTAAATAATAATAAATAATACTCTTCCTGCTCTATGGTTGACAGGTTCTTATGTGTAACCTTGTTCGCTCAATGAAAGTACTAAATGCCCTAAGATTTCATGACAGAGCATTTGCATTGTAACATGATCGGCTAATACCAACGTCACATGATTACCTACCATGAAGACAGTAGGTAAAATTTAACCTTTGCTAGATTATTAGTTGTTGTAAACTGCAATAAATCATTCTGTTTGTAAGTGTTCTACAGTATGGGTGTTGAGTTCTTTTGCGACATGAGAGGATTTAATTATTGTCTGCCGAAAATGTCTGCTGTACTGGAATTGAGATTAAAATTATATAAGTTATATTTAGTTTGTTCATGGTCAAAATAAAAAAAAGTCTGTAAATCTATCAGACCAAACTGCATGGTCATCAGTCCATAGCTTACAAACTACTTAAGCCTAGGTAAAGCAAGCTACGGACAAACACACACACCCATGCCCCAGGGAGGACTCAAACCTCCATGGCGAGCAAGCGTGAGAAAGGACTAGAATATTCAATAGCTGAGTCAACAGAAGATAGTGGTATTGTTAGTTTTGATAAAACTATGCAGAGTTCAATGACGATTGTTAGTCAAAAGAAGGACTCTAATGTTAATACGGATTTCAATGCACAGATTTTGTTGATGCTCAAAGAATTAAAAGTAGATAATAAAGAGTTAAAGGCAGAATTAGAAACAAAGCATGATCGAAATTCGAAAAGACTGGAACAGTTATTCAATGTGGTTAATAATTTACGAACTGAAATCACAAAAGACTTTACACAAAAGCACAAGGAGCTCCGATCCGAGTGCAAAACTGAATACAAAGGACTTCAAAATTATTTTCAGGAATTTAAAGGTGAAATTACCGATTAGAGGAAACAATCACAATTGTTAATGACCAAAGCTCAAGTGACAATTAGTGCTCTAAATGACGAAATTATTAAAATCAAGAAAACTTGTAGGTGCAACAAAGAAAATATTGTTAGATTAATTGATGATGTTCAGAAACAATGTACGGCTCTGGGCGCCAAAGGTAATGAAATGAAACAAAAGGTGCAATTACTTGACAATGGATTACCACCGTTAGATAAAGATGGATTAATCCACACTGTTATTCGTGAAACGAATCCCAGTTTTGTTAATGTACCTCAAGTAATTGTTGAAAATAAAGTGAATGTACGCAAATTCCAAGATTATGATTTGAAAGAAGGATTACATGCTGTCGCATTTGTTAAACAATTCAAACACACGTTTCCGATACATTTTACGGAACGTGCCAAAATTAACACTTGTGTGAGCCATATGAAGGGAGAAGCACATGTGTGGGGAATTAGCGCATCTCAAAATTATTCTATGTATTCGAATTTGAAACAGCATTCCTGACTAAATTTTGGTTGAAGGAGAAGCAGTGGAACGTAAAATCTAAAATTTTGTTGGCTCTTAATTATGTGCGAAATCAGGGGACACTGGGCGAATATATTCAGAAATTTTGGAATGACAATGCTTACCTAGATGATCTGATAAAAGAAGAGGAATTGATGTTAATTTTGATACAGAAATTGCCATATTTCGTCAGACAGAAGTTGATGCTTTCCCCGCAACTTAAAATTGAACAAATTTGCTTATTAATTGATCGAAATGCTGAATTCTGAGCGTGAACAAAGAGATCGGAACAATGAAGGCAGGCAACACAATAATAACGCACCGCTACGCCGTGATATAAACGGTAACGGAAGATCTGACAGAAATGATAGGCGTGATGAGTGGCCGCGAAGAATGAATCATGGTGTTACGCAAGATAGATCTAACACAAATCAACGATCAGAGCAGCATTATAGTAATGATGATAGGAGAAATAATCAATCAAACAGAGAAGACAGAGGACGTCAGTGATCACCTGAGCGAGAGCGAAGTAACGATCATAACCAGGAAACGGTAAACTAAATATAGTTTACGAGGTGACCCGCTCCGAAACTAATTTGTTGAGAAATGGGTCAGACATTAGAATGAATGCCATTCAATATGAGAAACTTAATTATGTAAAGGAAGACTTGTATAGAGAAGACGACCGCAAAGAATCGGAAAATTTAATGTCCTTTGTAGAAGTTGAAATTTGTGGTATTACGGTATTGTAGACGCGCTAATTGATTCGGGAAGCGAGGTTAGTGCTATTTCAGAAAGTTTATTTTCACAGCTCAAGACTTTAATTACACTTCCAACATTTCCTGTAAGTGGCGTACGTATCGGGAGTGCCGTTCTCAGTAAGAGCGAGCCCATTAAAGGACAAGCACTATTAAACTTTCGAATTTCTGACGTAGAATGTGAGCAGAGTGTGCTAGTTGTGGGATCTCTAAATATGGGATTAGTTCTTGGAGTAGACTGGTTAGCTAGCATGGGATGCTACATTGATTTCGAGAAGAGTTGTCTGCGGACGAAGAAAAATAATGAAGAGAGGAAGATTGTATTTAAAGGATTGGTTTCTGATGATGGAAATGACGCTGCGTGCGCGCATATTAATGTGATTTGTTGTCGGCGGGATGCCGGAGGAGTTATTGATTCCAACTATTCTGAGAACGAAGTCGCACAAGACGGGAACACTCGCAGTGGGGAAGCTCTTGCTGGTATTCACATCAAACTTCACGATTTGGAAGCCTTGTCGGAAGGGCAAAGAAAAGAATTATTCTCCAAGATACGTGGTCTGATGAAGGGATGTGTTTGCAAAATTAAGGTGAAAGAACATGAACCATTTCGCAGTAAGTCGTACGCAATACCTTTAGCAAAGCGATCAGCTGTTTATAAATAAAGAGGATGCTAGACAATTAAATTATTGAACGTTCAGACTGATTATTCCAACTCCATTCATGCTGTTGCGAAAAAGTCTTGCGACTTGTTTTAAATGCCAGAGCAATAAACCGTGTCATTTTACCACAACGTGACCAACCTGAAAGTTTGGAATGTTTATTACAAAAGTTTGGAGGGGTTAAATATTTAAGTAGCATTGATTCGACAAGTAGCTACTGGTAGCTTTTATTACATAAAGACAGTAGAAAATACACCGCTTTCCTACATAATGGAAGGTCATACCAGTTTCAAAGACTACCTTTTGGTTTATCGATTTCATCCACAGTTTTCATTCGTGCTTTAGATGAAGTTTTAGGAGAAGTAATTTTGAAGAATGTGACTTTGTTTGTGGACGATATCTTAATTAGTACCGCAATGTGGGAAGAACACTTGAAAATCTTACAGCCAGTACTGGATGCTTTCAAACGAGCGGGTGTAACTGTTGATCTCGCTAAGTAAGAGTTTGCAAAGCCACAAATTAAAATATTCGGACACATAATTTCAGCAAGAGGGATTGAACCTAGTCCGTCAAAAGTGGACACTGTGCGTAACTTTCCTGCACCTAAATGTCGTAAACAACTCAAATCTTTGATTGGCTTCTGTAATTTTTTTAGAAGATTTTTGTCTGGAAGCTGTTTGTCATCACCAGCATTGATGTGTTTACTTAAGAAGGATGCCGTCTGAAAGTGGGAAGCTCCGCAACAAGAATCATTTATTTGATTAAACAACAACTGTGTAATCTCCATGATTTGAATGAAAGGTTTTATCTTGGTACCGACTCTAGGGATTATGCCTTTGGTGCAGAACTTTACCAATTAACTGATGCAGAAAGTACAATCGAACATTGTACAACTGCTTTTGCGATTCGTGCTTTGACAGCAGCTGAATGAAAATATACTGCAACAGAAAGGGAAACGCTTGATATCATTCGGGGATTTGAGAGATTCAGATATTACTTATTTGGAAGACATACCATAGTTGTGACTGACCACAAAGCTCTATCTTGTTTGTTGAGTTGTAAATTGAAGCACAATCGCCTAACCCATTGGGCAATGGCATTACAAGAGTACAGTTTTGAAATTAATTATGTACCAGTATAACGTTTACTTGGTTCTTAAGTAGTTATATTCTACCACTTTCAAACATAATACTCATCTTTTCAAAATTACGATGTATGGGGGTTCTGCTCGCTGCAAAATTATTCTCCTGGGGCATCGTGGTAGAAATAAATACTCGTATGTACAATTTTTCACTTCTTCTTTAATTTCCAATTAAACTGCTTATTCCACCAAAACATTACAACTTCATTTGTGTACACAACAACACAGACTGACATAGATTCCAAAGCACTTTACAACCGGCAAAACTAGAACTCCAACTCCCACGCAAGGCGGTGAGGCAAATATATAACCTTGACAATAATGGCATTACATTACGCATTGTTTATAACAACTGAATATACTAAGTTACAATTACCGAACACGACAATAAAACATTTCATGTACACAAAAATAATCACAATATAAAATGAAAACTATACATACAATAATTTTAGATGGTGCATATCTTTGTAAGTCGTAATCTCATTCCTTTTTTGTTTCACAACAAAGAGTAATGTTAAATGTCAATTAATTTGTTAATGAGTGCATCATACATGTTACTAACATATACTGAAGTATCAAATATCTTGGCCATTCTCAAAACATGTTCAAAATCTCACGTCAGTCAATGTATACAAAGGATCACAACATTGAATAGTTATAGCTTCTAATAATTGCTCTACGAGTAGGGTAGGGGAAGCTTGTTTTTTAAACTGATTTCCATAAGAGTAAGATCTCAATAGTGCCTCTGCACTGAAGAATATTATATATATGTGTGTGGTGTCTGTTCTTTCAGACATAATGCGATTATATCATAAAAATTGGACACGTATTGAAAAAGCATCAAGTTTATCTTTTGCCGTCCTGATAAAATACAAGCACTATTGGACAGCATCAAAGATGAACTCAGTTTGCGATATGGTGAGATGTACCATATTCCGTTTCAGTGTGGCACTTTTTTGAGGAATGAAACAATTGCTTAGTGATATTTTGTTGTTCTGTTAATAATTACATACAATCTAGGGCAAGAAGAAAATGATATGTAAGGTTATGCTACTCTTCATTCCGTCAGCCATTTACGAGGGTTGGATCTTAAATAGTGGCAACATTGCTGTGGAGACACTATGCAAAGCAATCTCTATTGTCGCTGATAGCACACGTTGTTGACATACCTACCTTACCTCCGAGAAAATGGACTCACCTGTCCCACGTTACCGGCATGCGCACAACAGGGAGAAACACCACACACAATGAGCACCATCGAAGATCGATGTCGAGAATACCAGAAGCGTAGTCGACTGACATATCCCAGCAAGTTCACAGATGCAGAAATATGTTTGTTGGAGAATCACACATTCGACTATGAACGCTCAAGTATTGTGGCCCAGACTTCCAAATACCGAGACAGAGTCGTTAGAGACGCCATCGAATTTTGCACTACGGACAATCTCATCAACCAAGATTGCGGCTGTAATCTTAGCAGGGCTTGGGACCAGCGATAGGGCAGTGGAAACAGCAAACGAAACGATCTGACGACCAGGATAGACCGAGCAACCACATCGACACTACCACAGACACCAGCACGAATGCAGTCTGGTGGGCATTTTAAGCATTATGGAACCGTGTAAATGTAATCACTTTTTATTAGGCATTACAGTTAGCTGTTTGAAACGAGATGTGGGGACCAGGCTGTCTGCAAATGTGCAAGATAAAATCGGCTAGTGCTGGCTGTAGAGTCTCTTGTGTACCACTGACTCACCTGTGTGACTACTGTCCTCAGTTTGGGAGTTCTTAAAAATAGGTGGATGTAAGAATGAATGAATAAGTACATATTTACAGATATCTAAAATCTGCTAAGGTCATACATGTGGAAATTAAGCTTACATAAACGAAACTCTGAAGTCATTCATAAAATCACTAAAAGAAATTCGTTAAACTTCGTTTACACGATACATGTATCAGGTCTAGAGGCTGTAAATTCATCTAAATAAGGAGAAATTACAATTTTTAACAAATTAAGTTGCAAATAACACATAGGAAATATATTGGGGAAGGCTAATGTGTTGTTACCAAGAATGGAGTGTTGGGGTATCAGAACAGTAAGAAGCGAATTTCTATTTTAATTTCATTTTCTATTATTAAAAAAAGGAGAAAAAAGATTAATAATAATAGACAATTATTAATTAATGTTGTGAAGAAAAAAATTCATCTGTGGAACTAAAAGAAAAAAAAGTGGAAGAGCAGTATCTTTGCTTGTTAATTAACAGTCAGTCTTGTCTTCTCGAGCAGTTAGAAGTGATGGATGAGCTGTCTCGTTTTTTTTGTTTTTTGTTTTGTTTTTTTTTGTAAACTTTCTTTTGTGATGTAAACGTTTTTAGAAAAATACAAATCATACTCAAGAGTGAAAAGATTCGTCTTAGTTCATTACTTAGGCCTTAAAGTGAACCACATAATGACCCTGAGATGTGATGAAGCAATCAACAATGAGAAGACATTCAGAAAACTGTCGGTATTTTTTTTTTACATGAGTTTATTCTAAAGTTTCTCTGAAGTTTATTAATATTGACTGCAGTTCTTCTTTGCTAAGTTTCATTACCATTTTTTTTAAACGTACATATATAAAATGATGTTCCACAATATAAAGATATTTCACACTAACTAAAGGCTACATTAGTAGTATAGCAAAGGTTGTATCAGCACAGTGAGATTCTACCCATGATGCATTACACGAGATACCGTTACCCCACCCCCTACCCCTCCATCCTAGGCCACTTGCCCAATCGCCACCACCCTCAAACAATAGTGCTCTTCCTGAAAGGACAGGATCATTGATATCGACTATATACCTGTACTTAGTAAGACAAACACACTCTTAAGGATGGACAAATAACAAGTAACTGTATTTCAGACAATACAATTACCAGTAATAATGAATGATAACATCAGTCAGGTAATTCCATTTAACATAAGACTTTCATAAACAACTTGACCGCCTCCACAAATGGACACTTGGGCTACTACCGCCCACACCTTCCGCCAGGGCACCCACCAGCGGTCCCTATTACTTTTTATTTCCTAATTTGCATATAAAATTAATTGCGACATTCTATGTTTTCGCATTAACATTTTTACAGAAAGAAAATTCCGTTTTCTCTCGGAAATCGTCAGTTAGCTTTAAAAATATGTACCTAACACTAAAATGTTTGTTAATGGCGAATCTGAAAATTATATACGCAAGCTAATAAATCAAAACATCAACAACTGAACTGACAACTAAACGCGATTCTGAATGAATAAACACATGAGCACACTAAAGTTTGAAGAACTGTAAAAGAAAGCACACACGAAATGAAAATCAGTTGCTTCTATTAAGTAGCCGGTTACCATACAATGTAGAGCTGCTGCTGCCATATGTGCACTGGCCGGCGGTCACTGAGCAACTGAAGTGTAGGATTATCAACTGTGAGTATGATCAAAACAAAACAAAAGCAATGAGTGGCGGATTTACACTGCCGATGAATACACTGAACAGATTAGTTGAACGCGAATCTAAGTAAATATACACAGGAGCACGAAAAGTTTGATAAACAGTGAGCTTTAAAAATATGCACAAAACACTAAAATGTTTGTTAATGGCGAATCTGAAAAATATATAAGCGAGCTAATAAATCAAAATATCAACAACTGAACTGACAACTAAACGCGATTCTTAAGAAATCAACGCGCGAGCACACTAAAGTTTGAAGAACTGTAAAAGAAAGAACACACGAAATGAAAATAAGTCGATTCCATTAAGAAACCGGTTATTGTACAATGTAGAGCTGCTGCTGTCACATGTGCACTGGTCGGCGGTCACTGAGCAATTGAGATAATATACACATGCAAGCGACAAACTCATCAGAAACGTCTCTACTTTCATAAGTGTTCGGTACAATATTGTGATTAAAATTTGCAACTACTTACTTTTGGTGCGGACTACATTAAGATAGAGGAAGACGTCTTCTTTTGCAGAGACAATTGTACTTTGTTATATTCCGACTTCTGAATATATAGTTCTACTACACAAGGTCAATTTCAACTTTGTGCTTTACGAAGTAATCACTGCAGGACATGGGGACACGTATTAGCTGAAAGAGTGGCTGATGCTGCTAACACAGTCAGGACAAGTCACTGGAAAACTATATTTAAATAACCGTTCTATACAGACGATCAGCTGAAGCCATTCCTTCAACGATTACCCAGACTTACTTTACCGCACATTATCACCACCATGACGTCTTATTTAAACAGACATGAACTGCTCTGTTGATTGAATTACCAGACTTTCAGCATTTGTAGAGGTTTCAATAATAGGGAACACTGCATACAGAATAACTACATTGTCTCCAGTGCAACATTGCAATACACTAATTCTTTGGCATACACTTACTGTGAGAGATAAACAGTTTAGTACTACACCAAAGAACAATACATGGCGCTGTTATTATTGTTACTATTTCTCACCTCAACGGTAGAGATGTTTTCAGAAGTTTACGCCAAATAAACAATTACACACCGCAGTCTTAACTTCATCAACACAACCTAACACTAAATTTACATCGTTCTGGAGTACGGACTTTAATTAATTTCACTTTTTGTATGAAAAAAACTCTATGAACATTCATCATATTCGACAATGACATCTACTTAAATTTGACATGTTCGCTACGGTAACTGATTTATTGACAGAGGGATCCAACAAGGATTCTGTTTTTGCTGACCTAGGTCTGGAACGCTAAAAAAACCATGATATACACAGGTCCCTCTTCAACAACCGTTGCGAAGCAGGGGCATATAAGCTAGTTAAATATAAAAGTAACACTGCAACATTTGACTAGATTGCTGGACCAATACCTTTAGAAACTTCAAAACAATAAAAATAAATAAATAAGAAAGTGGGAATAGAATATAATTGTACTTTAAAAATGACTGCATGGGTTGCATAATAAACACGTTGTATACTGTAGAGATCAGGAGTGTCCAAACTGCAGTCAGTAGGCCCCATGTTGCCTGAAACAAGCATTGGTGTGCCTCAACAAGGGAGCATAAATAATACGAGATGTAAAAAAATAATTAAAAAACCTGTAGAAATCATTTTCTGTAATTTTATGACAAATGTAGTACATTAAATTTGTAACAGTCGACACAAGATGCTGTTCTCTCATCCACACACCGTTCTTAAGCATGTACATAATATACGAACAGGTTTTTTTCAATGCTGAAGTACACATAGAGTAAAAATAGAACAAAAAACTGAGAACAACTCTGAGAACTAGAACCTCTGCGATATTCATACATTAGTTTCCTAAAAATTCAAAAGTTGTTATGTAATATAATTAATGAACTCTTCTTCCAATGCGGCCCAGATAAGCGAAAAGGTTGACAGCCATGATATGAATACTTCATTATTAGCATCATATCAATAGCTGTGCTTATACAACAAGCAAACACATGACAGCTGACGTTATTGCATGTTCAGTACCTTAGCATCGCACAACCTGTCAGCACAACAAAATCACTTACATGCGAGCACAGTCATGGTCAGCAGCCAACATTGTACTAAAATTATCGCAAATGTCTAGATGACAATATTCAGCAGGGTGATAACACAGCTGTAGAACTAACTAAACATAATATTATATGTAAAAATCAACGAACCCAGAAAGATTAGAATTGCTAATTTTTTTCTTTAAATTAGTGAACAAAACAAAACTATTCTATTCAGTGAATGAATTTCTGAGTTTTAGCGAGACTGAGGCACAGCAACAGATATTTATATGCATAGATAAAACACAGCAAAATTAAAATAAAATGAAATACACAGAAAAATTTAAAAAGGACATTTTTGCTGTGTGTAAATTTTGACAAAAAGGGCGTGTAATATAAAGTAAGTTGTAGCATCAAGAAAACATCCTAAGTTGCCTATAATAATTTCGTGTGGCTCAGTTACCTCCTTTCAAATCGTTTCATTGAATGCCACTTCGATGTCTAACATGACCCTAACATCCCCCAGTTATCCAAATGGGAAATGGGGAGCTATAGTTTAACATGGAACCCAAAAGTGAAAGAGAAATATTCCATGATTCCAGCAAGTTTCGATCTCCAACCAAAAACTTTCCCACTAGCTCACACATCAAATTGAAGAACAGTCCCAACAACTGTATACTTAACCAACCTAGGTAAAATATTTTATTTGAAATTATGAGGTATTATTCAAGATAAACTACCCTAGCTTTTAAGTTGAACAAATCACATAAATGTGCTCATTAAGATCAGTAGGGTAATTTCCTAGGGGCAGCATACGTCGAATGAAATGGCAATGCGATTGATATATTATGATCGTTCGAATCTCCTTCGCTAGCGGTGATGGGAAGCTAAGATGGTGGAACAGCTAATTTCTGTAGCTACTAGCTAATACTGATGGTGATTCTTGACGTGTTAATTCTGGGTTATTCCATGTCAATTCAACACATTAAAGTGACATTTTCAACCTGACTATTTCAGATTTCTTTCAAATTTTGTACATTCTATGACCCAGATAAGAGATGGGAAAATACTAATTTGCAGGGCTGTATTACAACTGCGATGAAAGTTACGAGTCTGGAAAGTTTGTAATTTGTGCGAAATTTACATACATCTGTCTCAACATAAAAGACTGTAATTCTGGTTCTAATTAAGTTACAGCAATGAAAATGGTACCATTGGAAAGCTAATGAATATGCCTTTACACTGATATGCCACATGGCAGGTTTCTGGATATTTTTATTCTAAAGGTCTTTGACCTTGAATATCTCGAAATACCCCATCTTCAAATTTTCTGGAAAAAATATATTTTATTGTTGCATTATGTTACTACAAATATGGTAAATATCAAGAAGGCACACCACAGGTATCATTCATAAAAAGTATTATGTCACCATCAATACACTACTGAAATGAAGACGTTAACTCACATATATGAAACAACCATTATGAAACATACAATCCATAAGTAATATTCTACTAAAATACGGTTTGCATTATTATAATGGTATTATGAACCACTTACATTACAGTTTTAATTCTCCAACTAAATTATTAATGTTCGCCAGATCTTCAAAAATGTTCAAATGTTTGTTAAGCTTATGGGACTTAACTACGGGGTTATCAGTCCCTAAACTTACAAACTAATTATCAACTAGCTTATCCTAAGGACGGCACAAATATCCATGCCCGAGTGGGGATTCGAACCCCCGACCGTAGTGGCCGTGCAGACCGTGACTGAAGCGCCTCAATCCCCTCGGCCACCGCAGCCGGCTCGCCAGATCTGATGCAGGAGATTGTATGTCCTACTAGTTGGTGTCACTGGATCGACACAAGTGTCTGGTTTGGCAATAAACACAAATTACGGAGACGGTCCATGTGGATGCAAGAAGTTGACCTTTACTTCATCTGTTTCTTCACAAGTTTTGTGTCCCGACTTCGTCGCCGCTTTTGTGTCCCAGCCTCGTCGTAGGTGTCGGTGGCCGAGTGGAATGTGACCGACACAGGAATAAAGACAGCACGCTGGTGCAGGTACGGAGGGGAGCAGCCAGAAACTATAAACACTAGAGTAAATTAGAAAGATATATATTGCACAGAATGTAACAGTACTTAACTTTTACATAGTACTGCAGAATGTTGATACATAGTTGTTAGAGGCCTGCCTAGTGCCTGTACAATAGCAAAGTCTTCACTGGTGCCTATCTGATTACGAAGGTCCTAACTCGTTGCTATCTCAGTCCGAAGTGGCCGATGTCCTTCAGTGGTGGCCACGAGCGGCGTTGTCGCAGAGGGCGCTCGTGGCTGTCGTCGTGAGAACGCCGCGCCGTGCGTGCATGGCGGCGCGCGGCTAAAGTAAGTGGCGCGCACTTTGTACTTGTGCGACACCGCAACAAGTTTGTAAGACATATGCAACCCATCAATGATTGTCACACATACGGGCAAGAAATCAATATATATCTGTTAACAGAATTTCATTTGCCATAGTAATCACTAACTCTTTCTTCTCAGTGAAGAAGCAGAATATGTCTTCGTCCTTACTAAACCTTTGTTAACTGGCATTACACTATGAAGCTTATGGGGACCTGGAATTGTCCTTGTATTTTTGAAACGTTGTTTCAGCTTGGCCAAATCTTCATTATGATGGGAAACCGATGTATAATGGAAGATACATGGAGGAATATTTCCTTGCAGCACTCAAACAACTGTCTTGATGTCAGAATATGATTTTCATTAGGTTGCTTGAGGCTGGCAAGTCTTGTTAATCTCTTTACAGTCCCAGCTACTCCATCACAAGGTCCTTTACCACGCGCTGTAGCAAAAAAATGCCATTCTGCTGAAACATTAAAGTCTTCCTGATGGTAGGACAAATACATGATGTTCATTTTCTTTGTATTGGGCAGCACATCGATCTGAAAAGTAATAAATGTGCTTTGGATTTGAAAACTGACATTTTAAGAAATTCATGAAATTTTTCTGGAAAGAATAAACGCACACTGTATCATGCTAAAGAAAGTCAGATATTTCCATGTATGATACATATCATATTTCATTAGTGCCTCAGTCTCTGCATGCAGCTACAAATGGGTGAATTGTAGCCTGTGAATTATTCCAGTGGAATCCATGCACCTGATCCTGAATGGTGAAGGAGTAATTTTCTGCAAAGTCAAAAGAACAAGATACTCATTTACTTTGAGACCTTCTATAATGATTTTAGAGAAATGTGACTGCTGCTTGGAGATAAATATGGATCTAGGCTAATAGCTGCTTACTGCATGTTGGTGGTGTGCTTAAGTTGACAAGATAATTTTTTGTGAATGATGCCATCTTGATATTTACCATATTTGTAGTAACATAATGGAACAATAAAATATACTTTTTTTAAAAAATTTGAAGATGGGGGGTTTTGAGATATTCAAGGTCAAACGTCAAGGTCAATGACCTTTACACTAAAAATATCCAGAAACCTGCCATGTGGCATATCAGTGTAAAGGCCTATTCATTAGCTTTCTAATGGTAGCATTTTCATTGCTGTAACTTAATTAGAACCAGAATTACTGTCTTTTATGTTGAGACGGATGTATGTAAATTTCGCACAAATTCCAAACTTTCCAGGCCTGTAACATTCTTCGCAGTAGTAATACAGCCCTGCAAATTGGTATTTTCCATCTCTTATCTGGTTTATTGAATGCACCCAATTTAAAAGAAATCTGACAGGGTCAGGTTGAGAGGTGCGTTGACTTGACATAGCAATGAAATCTCTTGGCTAATACGAACTGCAATCAGATCATGAATCAGAAAAGTAGGACATTGAGAACCAGTCACTAAAGGGATGTAACAGTTTGTCTTCGGTACTGTAAATTGACTGCATGCACTCAAACAACTTATATTGGTTGTCAATGGAAACAATGTTCTTTGCCAAAGTTACATAATTCAAACAATCTATAGGTACTGAAGCGATAGTTATTGAACGAATATGTCAAGATGTTAAAGGATATGGTTAGACAGGAACCTAAGAGTACAGCTTGTTCACTCGCTACAATTTAAGCTGTACTTTTAGGTTCCTGCTTAACCACATCTTTCAAAATCATGACATATTCATAATAATCATAACATTCGCTTGTTCGATACCTATCGTTTCAATATGAACTACCGTCCGATATATATCGATCGCATTGCCGTTTCATTCGATGTACACAGCTCCTAGAAAATTACCTTAAGTAGTTTATGAGTTCGCCGAGTTCTTATATACCACACAAAAATTTATTTCCCTCCAATGAAATTCGCTGTTGCATTAGCCAATGAATGTCGACTTGGAAAGTGACGACAAAACAATAATCACTTATTCCTTTCATGTCTAAACGCCATCTTGATTTGCCGTATATCTCACAGTTTTAGTTTTATAACTTGCAGTTTCAGGGAAACAGCGAAATAAAGATGGATTGCAAAATCATCCCTGGCTCAATTTATTGTAACTTAATGTAATTAAAATCATATTAACATTGAGAAACAAAAGTGTGGGAACACGTATATAAAATGTAAAAGGACTAATGGCATTAAGTTGCTGTAGCGTAATGAGTATAGTGGTGAACTACCAGGTGCTGCATTCGAAACTCGTCCCATATATATATATATATATATATATATATATATATATATATATATATATATATATATATATATATATATATATATATATATTAATCTTATCGTTTGTAACACGTTGTAGGAGTTATTTATCCACAACACTTTGTAGGGATTTTCTTATTCACATAACAGTATTATGTTATCCAGTACTCTTATGTGCTGTCTCAGGAGTTAGTAACATCAATTTGGTGATTTATGAGTGACTGAAGAACGGAGAATGAAATTGCTGCGACAGGTGGTATGATCAGCAATGGCATTTACGTTCTTCCTTCTCACAAATATTTGAACTTTGTTACATATATGTTGTGATTTTCGAAAATATGGTAGATACAAAACTATGGGAAGTGAAATGAGTATCGATGAGATTTAGGCCTACACTATTCGCTAGTTAGAAAGATTTCTCTACTTATTTCCGAATATCTCCTGATTTCCAAGGGTATGGAAAGGCTGATATTTCTTGTTTCTCCCCAATATTTTTCTGCTTAGTTTCGAATATGTTTGTTTATGAATATGTCACGATTACAGTGTGTGTGGCTAACTAAGGTCCTCACATAATAACTTTAATTTCTATTGCAAGTGTATACGGGATAGTCAGAACAGCATTGTCTGCTGGCACCTCTACATCCCTACTGTATCGACGTTTTAGATCTTTGCCTGATGCCAAAAGGTAGATCTCTGGAAAAGATTTTTCTCTTGGGATGTAAGCCCACATAGTTCATCATGCACAAGCATTGTCATGCAGGATACACATCTAAAGACGAGAAAAATGTTAAGAACTATTGGTACATGTACAAGATGTTTTTAGTGATTTGCGTTTCATGAATATATTTCTAACAGCACATGTGGCACATGTTCATTTGACCTACGACGACACATTACACAGTCATGTATCTGGGAGCACAATGGATTTTATCAAAAGCTTACTTCTGAGATCGGAGTTTTTATGCTGTTGTTTCTTCAATTGAGAAACGATCTTCACCTTTTCTTCTTTAATTTTTCTCAATTCCTCTTGCGTGGCACTGATCTTTGATTGTTCTTCTGTCAGTTGCTCCTGCACTCGGTGTAATTCTTTTCTGAGATCGACAAAATTTTCCATCCGTCTTTCTGTTCTACACCCTGAAATAAAGACAACAGTAACAATTTATCTGTGTGCTCGTTTAATAGTTAAAATGCAGTTGATGTTTCAGCACATTCCCGTGATGTGTTGATGTTGGCAATAGCGTGATGAATGATGGGAGCTGGAATCAGTCAATCAGGAATGGCTTCACACAGCCAATAAGAATGCGTTTTACGCTTTGCAAACAAGTCGGTGTTGTTGAAATAATAAATGTTTCTACGAGTATTGTAAAATCGTGAAATATTCGTAGAAAATACTGCTGTTGTTGAGATAAGTATTTTTTATCAGTAATATACTAGAAAATCGAGACACATTCGTAGAATACATTTTATTCGCTGTCAGTTTCCAGTAAAAGTAACATTAAAAAGCAATATATAACACATGCATAGTGATCAGTTCTCGATGTACGGTACTTTTCTTTAACTTCTTCACCAGCGATTTCTTCTCTGACGAAAATGCAATCTTTAATTTTTATATCTGTACACATATCAAAATTGTGTGTTTTCGTCCTTCAACTCCTTCGATACGTATATTATATAAACACATCTTTAAGAGTTGTGCCTTACACTTCGGTAATTTTGTAAGATCCGTGTACATTGAAGGAAACGGCATTGCCATCGATATATATCGAATGTTCGATATAGTGTTTCTGAACCGGAGATGCACCCTCACGACCTAAAAAAAAAAAAAAAAAAAAAAAAAAAAAAAAAATCCTATACCTAACCTTCCTAAGGCTACACTACAGATATATGTTAAACAAGAAGATTGTTTTTTAGTACCTGACGGCGCGTAACGCCCGAATCTCCGATTCAGAAACACTATATCGAACATTCAATATATATCGATGGCAATGCTGTTTCCTTCGATGTACACGGATTCTACCAAATTACCGAAAATAATTATGTTAACAATGGTATTTTCTACCATTATATCAAAAGTTTGCAATTTGTTACTCATATAAACATTTACATTTAAGACAATTTGTATACAAAGTGTAAAACTAATAGACGTGTTGTTATTGGCTGCCTGAAAGTCACTGCTGATTGGTTACTTTCACTCGCGTTTTTTTTATTCATCACGTGTGGTAAAATGTGCCAACGCCTCAACTGCATTATAACCCGTTTAATACGAAAACTAAATAATTTATATTTCAATAGTAATTGATAAAATGTAGCACATGTCTTTAGCTTCATTATTTAATTGGACAAAAAATATGGCTCACCTTGACTGTCTAATAACACCTGTCAGCTTTAACCAATTGCGTCATGTAGAGCTCCTAAATACCCAGGCAGAAACGTCCGCCATGTTTTCCCCAACATGGTTGGAATCGCGCTGCACTAACAGTGTAGAGGCGCATGCCCTGCCATCTTTCACAAACGATTTCGCAAAAACTAATTGGGAGAAATATTTAATTTTTCCGCTACTTAAATCTTTGTATGTCAGCATTGTGACATTATGCTCGTCATTTCGTTAATAATCATAGTTAATAAGATATTGGCTTCGAAATAAGAGACTGCGCTATATTAGGAAAAGTTTGCAGTAAAATATAGAGGCTGCTATGATATTCCGTTTGGTGCTTGTTGCACCATATGTTGCTTCCACTGAAACTTTCCTAATGAATTGAATTTTATTTTCGACTTAGGAGGAGATCTTTACCTTTCACTCATACCGTTAAACATTATTTTATTTTCCGATGGCGATAAGGCCAGAATAATCATTGCATATCTGATACACGTTTAGAGTATCAAAATGATATTTTGACAAATGATAACATGCCAAGAGGGGAGTATTTTGCCACATGGTTACTATGCAAAACTTCATTAATTGTCGCATTATTTAAGGAAATACATAGAATGAAAAAGAGTAAAGTTAATGATTTATTATTCGATTTGCAGATATTACTTCATCACTCCCAAATGTTTATTTCTTTGATTCTTGTTGTTGAGAATTAATTATTTTTCTATGTCTTGTTATATGTTGTGCAAAGTGCTTTTATATATGTTCTATGAAATAATAATGCTGTACATAGTAATTACTCTTTGGTTAGTTGTCTGTTGTTTCTTTGTAATGCATATTGCAAGTGAACGGAAAAGTTAGTGTGTACTCCTTTAAAGAAAAAGAAAATAGTTGCTTATCTTTAAAACAAGAATTTATCATCAGGTTATGGGCCCAGATACACGCAAGCAGAAAATAAGATATATAACTATTTGTCAGCTATTATTAAGGAGCATATAATCAGGTCAGTGATGCATTGCATATCAGTATATGGTCGAAAGTATCATCAGCTGGGAAGTCTGTTTCAGTGAATTAAAAATCTGGAATTAATTTGTTAATTGTCAAAAGTTCAGTCAGAAAAGCTATCTGAATTTATTAATTTCACTGACAGTAAATTTGTCTATTATCAATGGATTCTATTAAGTCACAACTGGAACTATTGTCAGAGGATCATTACGGAAATGTCAATTATGTCTCTTGGCGATTTAAACTAGACTTAACATTAAAGTCGAAAAAGTTGTATTCAGTAGCAACTGGACAGGAAGTTAGACCGACAGGAGGAGAAACTGAACAACATGTAAAGTCTAGGATCGAGAAAGATAATGAAGCGCAAATTTTTATAGGTCTGAATGTCAGTAGCAAAATAGCTAAGAAAATTGCAAATTGCAAGTCTGCTAGTCAAATGCTTAAAAAGTTAGAAACGCTGTATGGCAGGAAGTCAGATTTAACAATTGAAGGTTTATAGAGAAATTTCTTTAGTTACAAATACGATACTAGTAAGTCAGTTATTCAAAACTGTATGCAGATTCAAGACTACACAGAAGATTTAGCGGCAGAAGGCGAAGCTGTTAAAGAGAGCTGGATTATGTCGCGAATTCTCGGAATGTTACCACCTAAACTTCATCACTTCCGTACTGCATGGGATAATGTAGCAGTTTGTAACAAAAATATCGACACACTATTTGAACGCTTGCACCTGGAAGAAGACACATTAAATGAGATAGAACAGTCACACATGTCACAAAATGCTCTTGTCTCAAAACAAAACAAATGTTTTGTCGAAGCAATTCAGCAGGAAACGCCTAAACTTCAATGTTTTAAATGCCGCAAAATGGACATGTAAAGAAACACTGTAGAAATAAACCTTGTGCCAAATATTTAACATACTGTAGGGACAATTATTCATGCAACAACTGCAAACAAAAGGGTCATTTTGACAGGGAATGTCCAAATGTAACATTAGACAGAAATGAGGCAAACGAAAAACTTGACAGCAAAGAATCAAAAGGCTTTAAACGTAAAGCATTAGTCAATGTTGGATTATCTATTGCCAATATAAATGAAATAAATTAGCAGTCAAATCGAGAAAATACTAGGTATCAAGATTGTGGTGCCACGCAACACATGACATTTAGAAAGGACTGGTTAATAAATTATGTAAAATGAGATCATTGTACGAAAGTTTTGATTGGTGGTGCTACTGAATTAGAAGGTATTGGAGTGGGAGACATTGAATTAGAGGCGTTTGATGGAGAACAGTGGTATGACATAGTTTTGGAGAATGTTTTATATGTTCTAAATATAAACTTTAATTTATTTTCTGTTACACAAGTTTTAGATAAGGGCTGTGTTCAGAGTGCAAATGTAGACATTTCAGTTTTCAAAACTGCTGACGATCTGGAAACTGTGCCAATAGGCAGACGCGAGCAACAGCTGTACAAAATGTTATTTCGTACAGCAATTTCAATTAAACAGTGGCATGAAAAATTAGCAGATCAAAATGTTACATATGTTAGAGACGTACTAAATAGAAATGGCATTGATTATATTGATGACTGGAATGATTATGCTTGTGTTGGTTGTATCTATGGCAGAAAACATTGCAAATCTCATCCAACAAACATGAAGATCGCTGAAAATACCCTGGATGTAATTCATGTTGACTTGTGTGAAATGAATCTCATGTTGTTAGGAGGAGCAAAGTATTTTCTGTTGTTTAAAGATGATTTTTCCCAGTTACGAACTGTTTATTTTCTCAAGACGAAAGATCAAGCTGTTGCCAAATTAGAAGCTTTCATGAAAATGGTAAAAAATAAGTTTGGCAAGAAAGTAAAATGTTTAAAGTCTGACAATGGAACCGAAATCAAGAATGCTCTCACTAAAAAGCTACTAGATGAACTTGGAGTTTGTCACATCAGGACCAACACATACACTCCTCAACAAAACGGAAGAATTGAATGAGAAATGTACACTGTTGTCGAGTCAGCACGATCGGCAATACATGCACGAAAGCTAAATGAGAATCTGTGGGCCAAAGCAATAAATTATGCGGTTTTTACGCTAAATCAAACTGGAAGAAGTTCAGCACAAGGAAAAAGTCCTGCTGAATTTTCGTTTGGACGAAGAATAGATCTCACTAAAATGAGACGTTTTGGATGTGACTGCTATGTTTTGATCGAAGATCATAAACGAAGAAAGACTGAAAAGAAATCGAAAAAGGGGATCTTCGTCGGTTATGATTTGGATTCGCCCTGTTACAGAATATATCTACCTGATGAAATGAACGTTGTTGCTTCTGACAATGTCATATTTGACGAAAGAACAGAAGATAAAGAAGAAGCTACTGTAGTAAAAACCTTCACAGGAGAAAGAAGAAATAAAATCGAGAACCAGCATCCAGAAGGAAACCTGATATCTAATGATTCACTGTCTGATGACTCTGAAGACTGCAGCATGTCATCTGATTATAAAATACAAAACACAGTCTCGCAACCAAACTACGTGAACGACAAAATCTTAGACAGCCTGCTAGATTTTCAGACTACGAAATGCAATGCAATAATAATGCAAAATTCGGTATGATAGGAGAAGTTGAAAACATATCGATTTCAAATGCCTTGAAAGACAAAAATTGGTACAAAGCAATGTCTGATGAATACAAATCCCTAATAAAATTGAAAACTTGGACACTTGTAGAACGTCCAAAGAATGTAAAACCTTTAACCTGTCGCTGGGTATTACGTAAAACGCAAGACGGACGTAACAAAGCCAGACTAGTTGCAAGAGGTTTTGAGCAAGAAGAAGGACTGGACTTTACAGAAACCTTTAGTTCTGTAGCACGTTACGAATCAATTAGACTGCTTCTTAGTCTTGCAGCTACAAATAAAATGAAAATAATAACTTTTGATGTAAAGACAGCATTTCTATACAGCGATCTGCAAGAGGCAATCTATATGCACCAACCTGAAGGATTCAATGATGGTACAAATAGAGTTTGTAAACTGAAGAAGAGTTTATATGGCCTAAAACAAGCTCCAAAGAAATGGAATTAGAAATTCTCAAATTACCTAATGACATTAGGATTTGTTAACACTGATGATGATCCTTGTATCTACTATAATGAACACAGAAGCATCATTATAGCCTTGTTTGTTGATGATGGGCTAGTTATTGGAAGGACAGACAGCATCACTGAAGTGTTGAACAAGCTGACTCAGAAGTTTGAAATAACATTTGACTGAGTATTTCATAATAAAATATCATATCTTGGCATGGAAATTAAAATAAGTTCACAGGGAATTTTTGTAGATCAGTCTATGTATACAAAAAATCTTAAAACAGTTTAAGTTTGATTATATGAAACCAGTAGCTACACCTATGGAGCGTGGAATGGTGACAGATAAAGAGAATCTTGTTAATGATGCACCACTGGAAAGCAATGAACCATATAGAGAAGCTATTGGGAGTCTACTGTACCTTGCAACAATATCTCATCCAGACATCAGTTTTGCTATCAATTAGCTAAGCAGATTTAGTAATAAACCAATGGTTATTCACTGGAAGATGGTAAAACGAATTTTTCAGTACCTGAAAGGAACTATAAAGTTTGGTATATTCTTTGATGGAGGTTCAACATTGCTTGCTTATGCTGATTCTGATTATGGAGGTGATATCTCAACTAGATGCTTCACTAGTAGAGTTCTTATCATGCGAGGAGGACCTATTGTCTGGTATGCTCGAAAGCAGCATCTTGTGGCAACTTCAACTGCTGAAGCAGAATATCGAGCTGCTGTCTCTTCAATCGATAATATATGTTGGATACGGCGTCTTGGTCAAGAACTTGGAATTTCTGGTTTGAATGAACCGACAGAACTGTGCATTGACAATCAGGCTGCCATACATGTGTTGAAGAACAACTATGAAGGAAAAATAACAAGAGGCAAGAAACATATTGACATTCCACGAAAGTTTATTCAACAACATATTGGAACGACTATAAAACTGCAACATGTGGAAAGTTCAAGTCAACTTGCTGATATACTGACAAAACCACTGACTCATAAAGTGTTTGTAGAACTCAGAAGAAAAATAATTAAGGAGGAGAATGTTGAGAATTAATTATTTTTCTATGTATTGTTATATGTTGTGCTAAGTGCTTTTATATATGTTCCAGGAAATAATAATGCTGTACATAGTAATTACTCTTTGGTTAGTTGTCTGTTGTTTCTTTGTAATGCATATTGCAAGTGAAAGGAAAAGTTAGTGTGTACTCCTTTAAAGAAAAATAAAATAGTTGCTTATCTTCAAAACAAGAATTTATCATCACTTGTCCTCTGTGTTTCAGAGCTACTACTCAGTTTCCAAAACCTAATATAAGTTACATTTCCTTCAGTTTAAAGCCTAGCAGTAACAGAACGGAAGTTACTAGATCTAAATGAGGATTTTATGTGAGAATACTTGGCAATGATAGATAGCAAGAAACTCTTCACTAGCTAACGAACTGACTTGTTACCATTTCCTCCCATAATAAAGCACTCTGTATTGAGACATTTAGAATATCCTTTTCATATAACTGAAAAATTTAAATTGCATATTACATACAAACACAGCACTTTTGTAGTGTGCAACTATTAAATTTAATGGGTTAATGGGTCAGTACCAGTATCTCCAAGTATGGATGTTATGCAGTAACAACATGTGCCTAATTATTAGGAGCTCTAATACAGAAGACGTGTTACTACTAGACGGGTGGGCGGATCCCAGTGCGTCATATTTAACTGGCATTATTTCAAGTTACACGTTTCTCACAGAGTTTTTGTTTGGAGAGGATGAAAATTTGATGTATTTTGAACATTTAATTTGCTTAATGTGTTCACCTAAATTCAACAGAATAAAAGTTTCTCGCATGTCGAAAACTCCGTAACGTCGTCAGAAAGTGCATGGTCGTAAACTATCAGTATATGCTGTTTATAAATTATTGTCATGAATAAAACTAAAGTGAAAATGTAGTGTAGTTCTTAACGAACATATTGATGAAAGTTTCACGTCGATACAGAGAGTAGTTTGCGAGTGTGAGCGAGTTGAATGAAAACGAAGTTAACACATGAGCTTCGTCCGGAACGTGGCAACTCCTACAGCTTGGGGAAAAATGGCGGATAGTTCAGCTCGGGTTTATAGCGTCATATATTACGTCATTTTGTCATAGGTGTGTTTCTATTTGTTTATTACTAGTCGCTGATTAATAGTTTCGTTCGAAGAGTTGCTTTCTGGCTACCGTGCATGCGCAGTACGACAGTTCTCGTTTGAAGAGCGCCTGGCCCTGAATCTGGCTACTTGAAGAGGGGCGTCGAAAAGCTGCTAGCAAGCAGAGCCAAGCAGCCAGAGGCTGCCCGAGGAAATTCTTCTGGCTCTCAGATTCGCGCATGCGCATAGCTCTCTTATTTGTAGTGCGGATACACGACGCTCCCTTGTTCAAAATAGATCTCAGAAGTGGACACATTAGTCTGCTCTGTGTTTCTTCTGTAAATTCTACAGTCTTATTTATTCTTATAAAATAACGCATGTAAGGTAACAGAATTAAAAATGACATTTGTTCCAAATGTCGAGCGATTCAGATTTCGTCTCTAGTGACTTGGATTTCTACGCCGAAATACAAGGCAGAACTCAGTTCTTTTTCTTTTATTTTTTTTTTTATTTTTTTTTTTTTATACTTTTTGCTACGTTTCTCAAATACGGAATTAGTCCAACAGTTTTGGGTGCGGTGGCTTCTGCCAGAACAATTTTGAATTTCGGTTTCTTGTAAATACCAAGACGCGGGAGTGGGGGAGATACAACATAATATTTTTGTAGCTTGCTGGCCATGAACTGCAAATTTTCGTAATGTAGCAGACAGGTTCAACGTTTGCAGCTTGTTGTGTTTGAAATTAAAAGAGCTGCAAAATTTATTAGGAGTGTGAGTGTGGACGTTATAAGTGGTCACCTGCAGAGAGAAATAACAGAGTCCCATTTGCGCAGTAAAGGAATGCCAAATGGAATAGTTGGGACCCAGGTCAGAACAGACACGCCCAAAGAAGATACAGAATTTTGTCCCGTTCACTTGTAGGTGATTTCCGCTAGAGACGCATTAGAGACCTATTCTGGATCGGTTCACGATATCAGAGTATTCAGAACGAGTACTCTGTCGGAAACCACTGAAGAAAAGTGCCAAAGTGTTCATATTTTGGGTGACAGGGCTTATACCTGTGTGATGCATTTTTTGACACCGTACCGAAGTATTGGGCGTTTAACACGGCGAGACCCTAAATTCAACATTGTTCTCTTAAAAATAGGACTTAGTATTATTAGCGGCAATGTTTCTGTATGCCCTTAACATCTCCATTTGTTCTCGCGTTACACTGCGGTGAATGCTTTGCCTCAGTTTTCTTTCAAACAAGCTTCTGTACCATATCGCAAATGCTGCTTCCGTTTAAATCTCTCGCTACGGCTTTTGCAGAACTCTGCGATAGCTAATTCAGAGTTTCTGCACCAGCACGTTTCCTGTGTGCGGAACTTGAGTGGTTCCTGTGTGGGAGAAACAGCTCTATACATAACCATAATACACGAATTAGGAAGCACCTGCACCTGACAAGAACACACAAAGTGACAACTCAGGACAGTATTGTACAGTAACAAATAACTAGTATGCACAGCTTTAAAAAAAGCTATCAAAATGTTTCTCCTTAGAAAAAGTTATTATATGGTGAAAGAGTTTTTAAATGAAATAATAATCTGAAAAAAGTAGCAACAACTTTCTTTAGTGAAATGCAAAGCCGTATGTTTTGCAAGTAGTATACTGTGCTATATTGGGTATATAATTTTCTATATATTGCATTGCATGTTTTTTTCGATGTTTCGTTTTTATTTTAGTATTGTTATTTCTATTGTTTTTCCGTTTAGAATCTCCCCACCAAAAACCTCTTAATTGGCGCGGTAATTCCGTTAAATTATTTTACTTGTTTTTCGATTAATGATAGAAATTCTTCTCAGAGATGATAAATTATTTTTCAAAAGAGATAGAATGTCTGGCCAGTAGTACTTACCTTTGTGCTGTACCGCCGATAGTGATACAAATGAAGAAAAAGAAAGAAAGGGACAAAAAGAGGATAAGCTTTCGGAACACAGTTCCTTCTTCAGGTGGGTCATGAGAGTCGTGAATTACCTTTCCCTTCCGTTCCCATCCTTTTTTCTTCCCTTTCTCCCACCTGAAGAAGGAACTGTGTTCTGAAAGCTTGTCCTTTTTTGTCCCTTTTTTTCGTTTTCTTTATTTGTGTCACTATCGGCGGTACAGCACAAAGGTAAGTACTGGCCAGCCAATCTATCTCTTCTGAAAAATAATTTACTTGTTTTTTGTCGGTTATCGTCATGACGTTGTGCCTGCAGTCATGGGTCAGACGGGTGGTATCGGAATATCCAGTATTGCCAAAAATATTTGTTATGAAGTTTCAGTATGGGTCGCAGTAATTTGGTAGAACGCTTGGGAATCGAATTCGGAACGCTATATATCGAGTGAGCTGACAGATCGATCTAACAGCTCGAGCAGCAGCCATGTTTCGCTCTGAATTACTCCGGTGACGATTACAGTTAATTTATTGAACGAACATTGGGACATCGAGGACGTGCCAACCATAGAGCAGGAACAGCATTAATTATTTAGTTCATAGTCGGCACGAAAAATTAATCCCGTAAAATTTTAGAATTCGTGTCGCGACGTAGTGTCGAGAGTTCAGATGCAAACAGAATCGTATACAGTAGGTTCGTTTGAAGAGCTGCATTCCTGCTGCAGCGCATGCGCAGTACGAAAAGTCGTGTTTGAAGAGCTGCAGGCGCCGCTCCTGCAGCCTGCCTGCAGTCTGCCGGTTGTTCGAAGAGCTGCAGGCCTGCAGCTCATGCAGGCAGGAGCTGCAGGAGGAAATTTTCCCTGCAGCTCATGCAGCCAGACTCGCGCATGCGCATAACTCTCAGATGTGTAGTGGGGGTATAAGAAGCGCCTTTATTTAAAGTTTTCGGAAGTCCACAGCGTTGTAGTATATAAGTGTACTACATGTTACTTCTGTCGTTCTGCGTTTCTTCTACTGTTTGTGAAGGAAGTTCGTTTTTTGTTTGTGTATACTGATGTATTAATATTTTATTTTATAAGTATTATTTTTGTTTGTATGAAATCACCTCTAAAAATTAGAAGAGCAAAATTGTCTATAATAGGTAATTCGTCTTATGCAGACTGAAATTAAAGACATTTGTTTTACACCAGACGCGTTTCGCTTTTTATTTTAAAAAGTTGTACAGTTTGTTTTGTATGCATAGATTAAAAACAGTTTTAAAAAACAACTTTGTGCGCGTTAGTCCTATGCGTTTTTACATTGATATTCGATCTACTCAAGCTGTTGTCTCTTCTTTACATCTCACTACTTTTTTCCGACTTGTTGTCTGATGTTTGGTTCCTGATGTGCATATTTAGGTAGTGTACTGAACTTTTCGACTGTTTGAACTGAAGTGATAATAAATGAAACTGAAGAAACGCCACAAAAACAGGCAAAAAGTGCCGTACAAACCGAAAACACACGTCAGGAACCAATCAACCCAGCCAACAAGTCGTAAAAACAGCAGTGACATGTGAAGAAGAGACAAGACCGTCAGTAAACCGTAAATACATTTAACAACACATAGGCCTAATGTGCATAAAGTTTAAAAAAAATGTTTTCAATCTATGAATATAAAACAAACCTTCACATTATTTACAGATCACAGTAGGTGCTTTTAAAGTAAAAAGCGAAACGCTTTAATTGCAGTCAGCATAAGCTGGATTACGTAATATACTCGATTTTAATAGCTGCTGCGGAAGATGGCCACACAACCAAATATAGTTACAAGAGCATTTTTTAAATTCCATTTGTTCCAAATGTTGAGCGATTCAGATTTTGTGTCCAGTGATGACGATTTCGATGAAATTTTGCGCCGAAATAAAAGGCAGAAAAGCGAATATGTGGTTCCGCAGTATTCGGAAGACGAATTTGTAGAACATTTTCAGGTGTTTCTTTATTATTCTCGTAAAACTCTATTAACGCTAATGTGGCGTCCGTGCTCCACACCGATTCCTGTGTTGGTGGTTCCTATTCTTTTGCAGGTAACTGTACAGGTACAAGAGTAGGTGCGGATGCAGGAGCTTGGAACTTTAAAAATTCCGCGCCTGCAAATAAAGGAAGACTTAATTTGGAAATTTTCAAACTGGATTACACGGAAATAAACTATTGCACGAACACTTCAATTCCATAAACGTAAGAAAGTAATTTACTTTTAGACGCTGGCACAATAAATCGCTCTCTTATGCTACACAGAACAAGTGAGCACACACGTGATACGCAAACTGCAGGTTAGTATTCGAAGAGCTCCGGCAGCATGCACGGCACGTGACGTCATCTTCGCAGCGCATGCGCAGTAGTGCCTGCATTGCTGCTGCAGGATCTGCATCCATGCAGCTCTTCGAACGAACCTAGTGACGGGATTAATTTTTCGTGACGACCATGAAGTAAATAATTAATGCTGTGTCTACGGTTGATTGTTTCTTGATATACCCTTGTCCGCTCAGAAAATCAAGTGTAATCGTCAGTAGAGAAAAAAAAAAAATAACAAGAATGGACAGATGCGCGATATACAACACTCATTGCCGTTGGTGATTCTATTTACACTTCGGTAAAATCAGACGTGACGTCATTATGACGTATCCACACTATCGAAGACGACTGGAGCCATGATCGATTTGTGTGGTCGTTCTAGACGCAAAACTGCGGTTGGAATTGTAGCAGACGAATTAAAGGAGTAGTTGATAATATCTTCAGTTGGTAATGGTATATTCATTACAGTTTCGGAAGCTATAACTTTGCTTTTTTTTTTTTTTTTTTTTTTTTTTTTTTTTTTTTTTTTTTTTTTTTTTTTTTTTTAAAAAAGTAAGAAGCTATAAACTTTCCGAAAAAGGACCTACACTGTGAGCTCTGAAACGTTATTCAGCCAAATGTGATGTTGTCATCGTGGCCCATTTGTAAAGGTTGTGTTTAAAACTAATCGAAACTTTGTGAAGGTTGTGTTTAAAACTAAAGGAAACTTTTTCTCTAAGCGAAAAATGCTACTGAGTTGCATTGTAGTACGGAGTCTACGTTAAACTAAGAAAACAAAATACGGTTACCAGGCTATGAAGCGACAATGTGTACTTGGACATGTCAAAATATGCGACATAGAAAAACAACATATAGTCGCCGTAGGTATATGTATGTTTTCGCCGAAACTATAAATCAAATGAGCTGGATATTAGTACAGTCATTTGTTACAGAGGCTCTGCGAACATCAGGTAAAACATTTCGTAAAACTGGGCACTCATCTACCGCCAACTTGCTGCAACATGTTAGTTCTTTTCTTTAAAAATGTGTGAAGTTTTAGTTCTCTAAGGCTCGGTCTGCGTTATTTCTGATATAATTTTCAATTTACATTTACTGAAATTTCTGTCAGTGCTTTCCAAAACATGATACCAATATTAAGTAAGGCCTAATTTTGTCACTAAACTACGAAGGAAAAAAGTATGCAGTTCAGAAAGAATGTCGAATTAAGCGAGTTGTCCCACCCTAAACCAGCGTCTCGAACGATGCAAAAGTCGTTGCGCCGCTCTTCTGGACGTCGATAGTGTGGATACGTCAAAATGACGTCACGTCTGATTTTACCGAAGTGTAAATAGAATCACCCCATTGACGTAGCCAGGATATTGTCAAAAGGGGGGGGGGGGTGATCCGAATGGTTGGATAGAAATTTACAAAGGCTCATGTTTTCCATTTATTCTAAAGACAAACTTAAGCGAATATATTTTTTTATATTTTATGCACATAGTTTGCGTTTGTAAGACCTTCTTATAAATACTGCAATATTTTATATACAATATTGAGGAAAACATTTCTTAAAAATTGTTTCAATATACGCCAGAAGAACCTTCAGTTGTTATGCCAAACGAAGTCAGATTATCAGATGAGAAGTGGTTCTTTGTATTTGAACACTGGCAACGACACAGTTCCATGTCACCAAGCTCGCTGCCTGTCAGCCACGACTGTAGCTTCGTGTTTCGAAAAATCTGAATTAATTTTTGCATCAGTATAAATACCTTGCATACTGATTTAGGAAGTGTAAGTCTATAATTTTATTTCCAAGATTATTGATTCTTTTTACTCTTAAAAATATATATTCCTCTTAAACCTAACTTTAAAAAGTATTACACATACTGAGTGAGGTGCCTTATACTGAAATATTGCTACTCCAAATAACGAATCCACGGCTGTAAATAGATAAATATGCGGTTATAGTAGTACGTATTTTAACTTACCGTAACGCTAGTGGACAAATGAAATCCGGTTTTTCTCTTTTTTCTTGTTATGAACTTATTCATAATTGGAAACTTATCTTAACAACACAAAAGAAATAAACGGCTGTGGCAGCATTCCAATGTAGTGCTTAACATAGCAGTAATGGAGTAAGGCCAACAATGGACAAATGCTAATGGAGGACTGGACAATAAAATGTTCAAATGTTTGTTAAGCTTAAGGGACTCAACTGCGAGGTTATCAGTCCCTAAACTTACAAACTACTTATGAACAACCTTATACTAAAGACAGCACAAACATCCATGACCGAGGGGGAACCCTCGTGGGGGTACGGCCTCGCGCATCGTAGCATAGCGCCTCAATGCTCTCGGCCGCTCCGCCGCGGCGACTGGGCAATAGCCGATGCTGTTGTCGATGTATCGATAATTAAAATCTATAGATGGCTTCGTTGACTGTCGATAGTGCGTATCCCTTTTTCGGCGTATGACTGATAACAATATCATTCTGTTTCACTACAAGGTAGCTAGGTCGTGTCTTATTTCATTTAGTCCCTTTGGAGATTCGAGTCCACCATCGAGCATGGGTGTGTGTGTTATCCTTAGCATAAGTTTGAGTAGTATTTTATCATTTAGGTGATTGGGGGGGGGGGGGGGGGGGCAGGGAGGTCCTTCTGAACGCTGCTTAAATTGTACGACGCTTCTCGCCAGGCTCCAGTGGTTATGTTGGCACCAATGGTAACAGCGGCAACTCAGATGACAACTTCAATTAAAACGAAAATTATTTTTTTTCTGAACGGACTAGGATACATACAAGAACCTGTCAACCATAGAGCAGGTACAGTATTAATTTTGCTGTGAGTGAAACGAGCAGCAATAACATTTACTCTGTAACTCGCGAAAATTATTAACGCAATTCTACACTTCATTATTCATCTCTTGCCAACATAAGCAATGGAGCCCGACGAGAAGCGTCGTAAAGTTTTACCTACAACACGTACCCCGAAAAATGTGAAACACCTCTTACTTCATCATAAAGATCATTTACAAATAACTCACCTTGTTGACAAGTGATGTATGGTGTCCTTCCAAGAGCTGTTGTAGTAAGTGATGGCAGTGATACAAGTTACTGATCACTTGTACCTGGCTGGTTCATCCCTCGAATATTTTATAAATTGCGCGTTCGTCCATTCTTCGATATATCGATCTGGAAGCTCGATCGACATATCGCGTTCCGAATTCGATTCCCAAGCGTTCTACCAAATTACCTAGGTCACCATTAACTAAAATCGTTTCCACTTGCTTTCTCGTAATTGCACAGCATCACCAAAGAATAAACCTTTTTTGTGTTAAATTTGTGTTCATATACAATCGATTAGACCAGATGTAAAACAAATGTCAATGTTATTGCAAACTACTAACATGTTGTTCACCCTATTTATAAGCTACCAATCGCCTCTCAGTTGCAGCAAAAGCTTTACCAACATCGTGTGGTCTGCTGTAAAGTATTTGTGATGCATGTTTGGTATTTGACATTAAGAAAAAGTATTTATGATAATACAAGTGCTGCTTAGTGTTTAATGCTGTTGCTTACCTGTAATGCCTGCCAACTAAAAAGTTTGAACCTCCTGATATGCAATTCTTCAGTTTCTCTCGCCTCACATACTTCACCAATGGGGAATGAGAGAAGGATCCATCATATGTTTATCTCTAGTGTAAAGTTTCAAAAAACTGTATAACAAAATATCATTGCTCTACTGATAAACAGGCAAAAAGCCCGAAAAATACTAGTATAAACTGTTAACCGTAAAAAAACATAGACAATCAATACGACTGCAAGGTATAAGCCCTACGCATAGAAGCAAACTAAGCTTAGAATAAAATAGATGCAAATCGACATTTGTATATTATCTTTGGCGATATTTATTTCTTTCGCTTGAAGTAATTCTGAGGAAAAAATTAAAAATGTGTTCTAACGACTGGCAGACAAGCTACCCCAAGCTAATTTAAACTTATGACCAAAGCGAGAAGGTTACAGAGGAATACGATCAGTCCCATGTTCGTTAAAATTTCCTTGCTAGTTGACGTTTGCTGTGTGGCGCTATAGTGTTGCAATAGTTATACATCTACTACTAAGCTAAAGACGGCGCTCAAACATGGTGAGACACTTCACAAATGATGATCATATATATTAAAAAGCGAAGCTTTGTTGGAAGATGCCGTCAAGAGTTAAAGTCGGCAATGCGAAAATCTTTGTCGATGGTTAATTTTAAGTGAACAATTAACTGCAGCAGAAGCGTATCGTAGTCCTTTAATTTAATTCCATGTCTCTTAATCCAACCATACGTGATGTACTGTTTTTCCAAGAAATGGCTGTCAACCATCTGCAGAACAAAATTCATGATAGATTTGTTCACAGCAATTAAAGCTTACTTCTATGACCCAATTCACATAGAAAAATGTGATAAACAGCGCTAAATTTCTCGCTATCACTGATTGCCTGAAAATAGCCTCGCACTGGCTACTTGCTACAAGAACTGCTGTGTTACGAACCAATCAGCAGTCGTACTTGACATTTGGTTATAGTTTATTGACAGTACGAGTAGATTCCAATTCAAAAACAAAATCATATAATGAAAATTGAGAGCGAATAAAAAAGTGATTACTATTATGGAAAAGACGTAACAAGGTATTATAAGTCAAAAAATTTCAGTTAAAGAAATTTGTATAAGAAAAATAACAACAAAAATAATTTACATTTAAAAAGTACTGGTAACAACGAGATTCGTACTTACAGTCTTCACTACGGAAAACACTTTTCCACTGCGCTATGGTACCACATTTCTACTGAGGCAGTAGCAGCACAAAATGTAACTGTCGAAGCGCCTGGTTTCAGGCAAAAGTTAATCTAATGTAAGCTGAGCGCTGTGATATAACACTTTTATATTTGAATCAATTGCAAATTGCGATCAGTTATGGCTTCACTGTACTGACGAAAATTGATTGTGTCTCGATACCTCATGGTCTGTTCTCCTTGATGCGGGAATACAGGTTTCAGGCTCCGAGCATTACAGAACAAATAGGCTGTGGTAATAGGGAAGAGCATTGCGAATGGAGATTTGGGTGTGGCAGGAGACGTGCAGGGAAGAGTCCTCTGCAGTCAGATTGGCCACTGTATCTTCGGTTTCGGAGTGGTCAATGCGTCTGCCTAGTAAGCAGGAGATACCGGGTTCTAATCCTGGCCGGGCACAAATTTTCATTTGCCACAGTTTGGTATTCCATCTAAACTAGTACAGTGAAGCCATGACTGATCACAAATTGCCATTCATTCATCCAGTGAACACTGTAATGTCAAAAATACATATAACTCTTATATTTGACATTATATTACGGCTTGTACGAAAGGATCCAGAAGCGTGTGGTTAATTATATGAATGAGCACTGTTGTCTATGTTTATTGTAAACTAGCTTATATGCCCGTGCTTCGCAACGGTTGTTAAAGAGGGACCTGTGTATATCATTGTTTATTAGGTTTCCGAACCTAGGTCAGCAACAATAGATTCCTTGTTGGATCGCTGTGTCAATAAATTCAGTTCTCCTAGCCAAGATGTCAAATGTAAGTAGAAATCATTGTCGTAAACGATGAATGTTCATAAGGTTTTTCATACCAAAGTGAAATTAATTTAAGTACAAACTCCGGAACGATATTAATTCAATGTTAGGTTTGAAGGAAGGAAGGAAGCATAGGGTTTAACGTCCCGTCTACAGCTTAGTCATTAGAGACGGAGCTAATACTCTGAGTTTTGGCTAAGGATGAGGAAGGAAATCGGCCCTGTCCTTTGAAAGGAACCATCCCAGCATTTGCCTGGAGTGATTTAGGGAAATCACGAAAAAACCTAAATCTGGATGGCCGTAGGTGGATTTGAACCACCATCCTTCCGAATGCGAGTCCAGTGTGTTTCCACTGCGCCACCTCGCTCGGTAATATTAGCCTGTGCTCACAAAGTTAAAACTGCAGTGTGTAATTGTGTCTTTGGAGTAAACTTCCGAAAACACTTCTGTCGTTGAGATGTATAACAGCGCCATGTATTGGTTCTATGGTGTAGTACTAAACTGTTTATCTCTCACAGAAGTGCATGGTCAATTATTAGTTTACTGCAGTATTGCACTGGGGACAATGTAGTTATTCTGTATCCAGTGCTACCTATTGTCGAAAACTCAAAGAATGCTGAAAGTCTGGTAATAAAATCAACAGAGCAGTTCATGTCTGTTTAAATACGACCTCATGGTGGTTTCAATGTGCGATAAAGTAAGTCTGGGTGATCGTTGAAGGAATGGCGTCAGCTGATCGTCTGTATACAACTTTCCATTAAATATAGTATTTCCAGGGAATTCACTGTGTCAGCAGCATCGGCCATTCTTTCAGCTAATAAATGTCCCCACGTATAAAGCACGGCCGGCCGCAGTGGCCGAGCGGTCTTTGACGTGCCAGTCACAGTCTGCACGGCCGCTTCGGTCGGGGATCGAATCCCCCCCTCGGTAATGGATGTTTGTGTCGTATTTAGTATAAGGTAGTTCATAGGTATTTTGTAAGTTCAGTCCCTTAAGCTTAACAAACATTTGAACATTTGAATTAAAGCATAAAGTTGAAATCGACCTTGTGTAAGAGAACTATATATTCTGAGCCCGGATTATAACTAAGTACAGTTGTCTCTGCAAAAGAAAATGTCTTTCTCTATCTTAATGTAGTCCATACCAAAAGTAATTACAAAATTTAATCACAATATTGTACCGAACAATTATGAAAACAGAGATGTTTCTGATGAGATTGTGGCTCATGTGTGTATATTATCTCTGGTGGCAGGCACAGAGCAGAAATATCTGTGGATTGAGCATTCAGATGCGTAAACAGATTTTGTGTACTCAACAATAAGATGGAAATGTCTTGTGATATTGGGAAAAATCTGCTAATCGCTGACTTTATCTTGGTCCTTTTTATGTTCGGTTAAGACGGATGACTATGTGTAAATGGCCCTTTTAGTGGCGCTTCCTCAACTTTCTTGTTGCTTCTGTGACACATTTATTTAGATATTATTTCACGTTATGTGGTTGCTGTGCAAAAAGGAGGTGGGGCTTCTTTGCAGCCAATGCGGTACAAACCAATCGCAAGAGCAAATAAATGTGTGGGAAGAGTGAATTTGTCTCAATATCACCTGGTAATTCCATCTTAATGTTGAGGAGATGCACAGAACGCAATGTTCACTCCATAGATATTTCTACTGTATGTACCATTTAGTGGTTATACACGTCTAAAGATGCACTTCTTTTCTTTCCATAAGACTGCAAAGCATATGGGATACAGCTAGGAAGAAAAAAAAATTCTTCTTCTACCTGGTTAAATTTTACTTGCAGTGGCAGCGTTTTAGTTTGCTATCGTTGGCAACAAACTATTCGCTATAGTAGTATGATTAATTTACTGACCAGAACAGCATAAATTATTTATTTCATCGAGAACTTAAATAATTATTCACCTCATTCTATGTGACTGATTTTGAAAAAGCATTCAACGGCCGTTGCCAACATCAGCACACAAAGCCGCCACCGTAAGTAAAAATGTACCCCTTCTTGTAGTGTATTACAGCATAGTTATGGGAATGAAAAAAACGCAGGAATGACATAATTAGTTATTTGGTGTACTGTGTAACTAACGTCGCCTCACTTTGCCCTTTCGTCTACTATGGCGTTTTCGAGTATTCCTCAAGAGAACGCACTCAAAATGTAATGAGGATATACCGAAATCAGAAAGGGAACTACATAAATTCGATTTTCCTTGCAAAGAATGCTTAGTAACTCAAAACATCGATTGACATGAAGGAACGTCTTATGTTTTAAATTCAAATGATACCCGCGGAAAGAAGCACTATTTTTCTTTCCATGCCATTGCAAGGCATGCAGGATGCAGCTAGTAAACAATTTTTTTTGACGTACCTGGGTTAAATTTTACTTGCAGTGGCAGCAGTTTAGTATGTTTACGTTGGAAACGAAAGTTTAGCTTTAGGGGGATCATTAATTTATTGAGCGAAACAACAATTATTTATTTCATTATCAACATAAAGAATTATTCCTCTCGTACCTGACTAATTTTTCAAGAAGGATTCTAATGCAGCATCGCCATCTATTAATTATTTGGTATGCTATGTAGCAGCGCCTATATCGGATCTTTGCTATACTACGCTGCAATTCAAGCACAGCATACACCAGACACTACAAATTACGATATCTCTTCTTTCCCTGATCTGATTTTGATGAAACAAAGCTTATATCACAATCTAACATTTATATGTTGCCCCAAGGTATTCTCAGTTGACCTATGAAACCCCACGAAAGTTCGTATAGTACTCTTGGAGATTTGCTGAACTACAACATACTTATAAGCATAGTATACACAAAAAACTTCAAATTACGATATATTTCCTTCCTCTGACCCGATTTTGATGAAATGTAGCCTATGTTACTCTCCAAACTATTCCCAATTTATCTGTAGAAACCCATGAAAGTTCGCGTAGTACTTTTGGAGATTACCTTAAACAAATAGACATACACAACGGCTTTTAAACAAATGGTTAAATTATGATATCTTCATTTTCTTTGATCCGATTTTAATCATTGAAGCCTTTATGAAACCGCACGATATGCTCAAGTTACGTGTGAAAACCCCATGAAATTTCGTTAATTATTTTTGGAGATAAACGTGTTCAAAGAGACAGACAGACATGACGGTTGTAGATAAAAAATTTCAAATTACGATATTCTTTTTTTCCGTGATCCGATTTTTATGAAACGAAGTCTATATGTTACCCCGAGTTACGCTCAAGTTACCTGTGAAAACCCCATGCAAATTGGTGAAGTAGTTTTCGAGATAAGAGGTTTTTAATAGTTGAAATTCAAATGTTTGTAGCACTTATAGGACTTAACTACGGGGTCATCAGTCCCTAAGCTTACAAACTACTTATGAACTAGCTAAGACTAAGGACGGCACAAATATCCATGCCCGAGGGGGCATTCGAACCCCCGACCGTAGTGGTCGTGCAGACTGTGACTGAAGCGCCTCAGTCCCCGCGGACACCGCGGCCGGCTTAATAGTTGAACAAACAGACATGGCGGTTACAGAAAACACATAAATTTACAATATGTTTTGTTTCCGTGATCTGATTTTGATAAAATTATGCCTATATTTTGACCCAAACTTTTCCCATGTTTCCTGTGAAAACCGCATGAAGATTCGTCCAGTAGTTTTGAAAATTTAAGGGAACAGCGACAGGCCTAAATTTACAGATTTATTATTAGTGTAGAATAGATATGGTTCTGACACATGATGAAAAGGGGATAGCAATGAATCGTGATCATACGAATAAGAAAATGAGCAGTGGCGTATATAAAGGGGGGGGGGGGGGGCAAGTGGGCCTGCCCCCTCCCCTAAATAATAACTATAGAAAAAGTAAGTACGGCAAATGAATTATTTTAATTGATATTGCGTGAAGGTATTCGCCGTGGAAGACAGTCATAATTCCCTGTATGGATGACGTGAGTGGATTAATGATATAATGTCAACATTAAGAAAACTTATCTCAGTAAAGTAGAGGGAGCTTCATCAAAACTGATACAAAATATCATGGAGTGTCTACTTAAAATTATTTAACTTACCTTCACATTAATCTTGGCAATGGCAGACTAAGGCTGTCGGAGGCCGGGGGCACCAAAACAAAATGAGCTCCCCCTCCCCATCCCCCATACACTTGTAAATAGATGTATTACTAACACACACACAAACACACACACACACACACACACACACACACACACACACACACACACACAAAAAGAAAAACGAAGTTGTAGATAGCTTTCGAGTTTTAGAGGCACCCCAGGACGAGAGGCACGGGACGGCGATCCGAAAAAAAAATAGATTTCCAGATTCGGAGGACTCCCCCAGAACAAGAAGCCAAGGAAGCCCCCCCCCCCCCAAAAAAAATAAAAACTAAGGGATAGAAAAAAGATAGTAATGTGAATTTCAATTGTCGACTTTGAGCCATGCCGTCATGAGTTTGCAATACTTGTCTTCAGTTCGCAGACTGATTTGACGAAGTTCTCCATGCTACCCTGCCCTGTGCAACACTCTTCATCTGAGAATACGAACGGCATCCTACATCTTTTTGAATCTGTTTACTGTATTCGTCCCTCGGTCTCCCTCTACGATTTTTACCCCACACACTTCCTTCTAAATCTAATTGACGATCCCTTGTTGTCTCAGAATATACCCCACCAACCTAACCCTTAGTTAGGATACGCCAGAAACTTCTTTCCTCTCCAAATTCTGTTGAGCACCTCATCATTAGTTATGTGATCTACCCATCTATTCTTCATCATTCGTCTATAGCACCACATTTCGAAAGCTTCTATCTTCTTTTTGTCTGAACTCCTTATCGCACACGTTTCACTCCTATACAATGCTACACTACAGACAAATGCTTTCAGAAAGGACTTCCTAACATTTAAACTAATATTGGATGTCAACAAATTTCGCTTTTACAAAAACGCTTTTCTTCCCATAGCCATTCTGCATTTTATATCTATTTTACTTTGGTCATCAGAAGTTATATTGCTACCCAAATAACAAAATTCATCTACTACTTTTATCGTCTCCTTATCTAATCTAATTCCTTCAGCATCGCCTGATTTTCTGACAGTACATGCCACTACCCAAGTTTTACTCTTGTTAATGTTCCTCTTATATTTTCCTTTCAAGAGCCTTTCCATTCCATTTAACTGTTCTCCAGGTCTTTTGCTGTCTCTAACAGAATTACTAAGTCATCAGCAAACCGCAAGGTTTTTATTCCCTCTCACTAGACTTTAATTTCCTTTCCAAACTTCTCCTTGTATTCCTTCACAGCTTGCTTATTGTACAGATTGAACAACACTGGCGAAAGGCTAAAACCCTGTCTTACTCCCTTCCCAAACACTGCGACCCTTTCATGCCTTTTGACTCTAATAATTGCTGTCTAGTTTTGTACACGTTGAATATAACTCTTCGCTCTCTATATTTTCCCCCTGATACCTTCAGAATTTGAAATAGTGCATTCCAGTCAACATTGTCAAAAGCTTTCTCCGGGTCCACAAATGCTAAAAACGTAGGATTCTTTTTCCTTAATCTATTTTCTAAGATAAGTCGTAATGTGAGTACCGCCTCTCGTCTTCCTACATTTCTCCTAAATCCAAATTGATCTTCCCCAAGGTCGGATTCCACCAGTTTTTCTTTCGCCTGTAAATAATTCGTGTTAGAAGTTTGCAACAATGACTTATTAAACTGATAGTTCTGTAATTTTCATATTTGTCTGCACTTACTTTCTTCGGAATTGAAATCACTGTATTCTTCTTGAGGTCTGAGGGTATTTTCCCTGTCCCATACATCTTGCATACCAGGTGGAACAATTTGTTCATGACTGGCTCTCCTAACGATAATAGCCGTTCAGACGGAACATCATCTACTGCAGGGGCCTTGTTTCTACTCAAATCGCTTAGTGCTCTGTCAAATTTCTCTCGCAGTTTGGTATCTCCTATCACATCTTCCTCAACTTCTTCCATTTCTAGAATACTGCCTTCAAGTTTATTTGCTTTGTACAAGCCTTCTTTATATTCCTTCCACCTTTCCCTTCTCTTATTAGTTCTAATTTTCCAGCTTAGTTCTTGATATTCATACCGTTGATGTTCGTGTCTCCAAATGTCTTTTATTTTCCTGTAGGGGGTATCTATCTTTCCCCTAGTTCATAGGCGCCGACTTTTGAAAATCTTGGGTTATGCTCAGTTGCGTATCCATGGAAGGGGGGGGGGGGGGGGGTGAGACGGTTGCCAGGCAGCAGGAACCCCCCCCCCCCCGATAGGTATTAATAAATAAAAACCCTCATACAAAACATATTTATTTTAACGTTAACATATTTCCAATTACAAATAAAAAGATAAGTTTAAAGTTTTTTTATATATTTTTTATTATTTTGGTAGTATTTCTTCTTAAGTTTAAAAAATGCATTTTTTATTCTAATAGTTCGTTTTTTCCATCATTTTTAATACATAGCAAAGAAATTAACAGCCATTATTTCAGTTTCACGTTGTAGAACTACTGGGCGGGTTTTGCGACCATTTGAACTAAAATAATTTTCAAAGTTTTCCTCATCTGAGACATGAATATCAGATAATGATGTATTCTGAATACTGTGAACACTATCGCAATCACATATCGGATTGTCTTCCTGGCTTCATTCTTTTGCAGATTTATTTTCTATACAGTGCTACCAAAATAGTGCATAATCACTTTTGCTATCCTATAATATCTGTCGATACCAATAGATTCACAGCACATTGTTACAGACCAATTCAGTAAGCAGGACAAAATGTGTCACGACTTACACTAATACGAGTCCTTGAAGACTGTTGACTTCTAAGGGAATACAGAAAACGTTTTGAGCAAGAGCGGCACAATTCCAGAGAAATTAGATAATGTCCAAGCTGGTGTCAGAAATGACCCCACGATAGTAACTGAGGGTTATGCACATCGCATAGTAAGACGCAAAGGTATGCCCTCACATGTTTTACCGGTACATAGGCCTATACTTAGGTGTTCAAATGCGAAAGTGTCATTATTTTAGAGTATCTGTTTCGGCAGGGACTTGAGAGTACAGCTTAAATTGCTACCAGTGAAACGAGCAGGAATGATATTTACTGTCTTGGTTGTCAAAAGCAGATTTGTTTTTTACTAATATGTAATCATTCTCAAGGATGCACTGTGCGAGGATAGTTAATTTATTGAACGGATAAGATTACATAAAATAATCTATCAACCACAGAGCAGGATTCCAGGAACAGCATTGAATAATTTTCCCTGTTACATCGCAAATTACGAGGTCATTGTTACGTTGGAACAGAAGAGTAAGGCTGAAACTGCCCAAACTAACATGCGTGACGAGAACATTTTTAAATTTCACTGCTGGTGTGTTCTAATATGCTCTACTTGAACTCTGCCTTCTGATTTGCTAACTATAACAGGTGCACATCAGACAGCATAACTTCTAGACTAGTTCGCTCTTTTAGTTCGTCCGCTCCCAGTGACGGCTGAGCGGCGAGGTCTGCACGTGCAGGTGGAGGGGGAAGTTCCCCCACCTAGCTGCTTCATGCGCGAGCTGCTAACGATATCACGCAAACCAAAAGAAACAGTTTGTGGATAATTTCTCGCGTTTAAGTTTAGAAATATCTCTATATCTTGACACTATGGAATTTATTAGTCAGATATTGCAGAGTGCAGAACGCTTCAAAACAGAAATTTTGTAGCACTGAACTATGTGATCTAGCAGACAGACGCTCACCTCGAAATGACTTATCGGCAGAAGGCAAACACGTGATTTTTAATTCTGCTACGCGCCCTCTCGCTATTGCCCGTTGGTCTTCAGAAAAGAATCCAACGAACTATGAAGCGAGATACGTTAGGCATAATCGCCCGCTCCTTCTAGAAGGCAAACACGTGATTTCTAATTCTGCTACGCGCCCTCTCGCTATTGCCCGTTGGTCTTCGGAAAAGAATCCAACGAACTATGAAGCGAGATACGTTTGGCATAATCCCCCGCTCCTTCTAGTTCGCCTGCTGCTCCTAGTTCGCCCGCTCCTAGTTCGCCCGCTCTTTCTAGTTCGTCCGTTACTAAAAGAGCTCTTTTTTTTTATGACAGCTTCTTTATATAATGAATCAGTGTTGACAAAGCGTGTGCTATTACCCAAATTTTTGGGCAATTTCACATCAAATACTTAGGCAAATAATCCAGTTATTTACGCGAATGGGTGATACAATGGTATTCAACTACCTTGCATACCGAGTACTCCTAGTACTTTATTTTTAAAATGGATTTCTTGTGGCAGTGAACTATGAAACTACAGCTGAGCTGCATCTCAGCTCGAAATGAAGGTAACTGGCAGAAGGGAATCACGTGATTCTGCGCGCTCTCGCATCCTCTCGCTGTTCCCTGTCAGTCTTCGGAAAAGGAGCGGACGAACTAAGAGGCGAGGGATCTGCGAACTAGTTCGCATAGTTCGCCTGTGGGAGCGCTCTTCCGAACTAGTTCGTCCGCGAACTACACAAGACTAGTAAATTCGATTTCACACTTCGCTAAGATCTCGCACCGTATTTGTATTTATACTTCATCATTACGAAAATATACACTTCATATACTGTACGGCTTCAAAGGTCTCCACAAAATTAGCCTTTTGACCGCTATTTTGTATCCTACGTTGCCCAACAGTACGATATCAATGTGCTAAACTCAGTGGCGGCTGGTGATAATGTGCTAATGTGCTGAAGCACACTGTAAATACATTACTATAATTATGCCATTTCTCTTCAAATGCAAGTGAGAAATCGCTATAAAATTACATCCTTTCTCTTGGAATATGAGCCAGATATCACAATAAAATCATGCCAGTTCCTTTCCAATACGTAGTAGAATGCTAGTAATAAGGATGAAAACGCATTTTGGAGCGCTCTCGCCGCGATATCTGGAAACTAGCTCCGTGTGCTGAAGTGGGATTCAGCCGCGCTGGTATGTGCGCAGAGAGGAGGCGCAGTCGTCTGTTCGCTAGTGCGCATGCGCAGATGTGACGTCAGGCCTGGCGACTCGTGTGCTGAGACCGCCTGCAGCACCAGATCAATATTTCTCTTCGCGCTGCGTGTAACGGCTGCGGAAGAATAGTATATGACGAATATTGCGGCATACAGAGTCAAATAGTGCGCTGGTTCAGGCGTCTTGTGCGTTGTCTCTCAAACCTACCTGTGAGATGCTCGTATTCAAATACATCTGAGTCTAAATTTTTAATTTCTGTAAATAAAATTATTATTTTTTAAACGTTATATTTACTACCTGCAGTGAATACATGCAGTTGGCAGCGCTGTTATAGATTCCCCTGAAGGTTGTACTGTCAATACAGTATTAATTGATATTTAATTAAAGGCAATCATTCAAAGGTTGACTTTTTATTTTCGTATATTTTGTTTCCTGTTTATTTTTGTAATATTTTAGCACACTGGTCAAATTTTGTACGCGCCGCCACTGGCTAAACTGTTAGCCACTATGTGAAACTTTAAAACTCGTAATTCCCTCAAAATATTTGTAGTAAATATAAATGCTACAAAATTAACATAAAATACATTATCACTCACCTAAACAGAAAGAGACTGGAAAGTGTTCCTCTTGACAGTTATTTTGCTGATGAATTCGTTGATTAAAGGTTCCAGGTTCAGTTCCCTTGTGACATCGGAATGGATATTCAATAGTGCTACATGATTTAACCGGTCTTGGTTCATGGTGGCTCTCATGTAAGATTGCAGTCTTCGAAGGACAGAAAACGAACATTCTGCAGTACACGTGGATATAGGTATCGTTCAAAGAAGTCTCAATAATTTTACATACTCTGGTATCGTGTTCTTCAGAGCTACTCACTTGTCATCCTCTGCCCTACTCAAGTATTGCACCACACTTTCAAAGCCATCTAGTGTATCATTATGCTGTTTTACCACACCCAACAAAATATCTCTATGAAGAGTCAGTCTTACACAGTCGAAAACGTCACCATAAAAAAAAGTAACGTAACCAGTATCTTCTTTGCCTAATAAAAACTGTTTTATTTTCTCAAAGTGTGACATTATTTCGAGCAGAAATCTGCTTTTAAAGCTACTTACTGTTTAATCCACAACCTCAGAATATAAAATTCGTAATTTTTCTTGAATATCTGATGAATTATGCTTGTCACCACCTCCTAATTTTAATGGTAATTTTCTAGAAATAGTGGGTAGACTTAATTGCAACACATCAGACTTTTCCTTAGCATGCTCCCAAAACGTTAAAAATGTTTCTGTATTTCTGGCTCCTTATATAGAAGACAAAACAGTATCTATAGAATTACGAGAAAGACGGAAATTCAGTGAAGCTTTTTGAAGTACTGCATTGAGTTTTTCTTCTATTTGGAATACAAAAATTAGCATCTTGATGTGAAAGACAGTTTCAAATTTTTCCAGACATTTTAGAAATCCTTTAGCTTTTGATCCTGCATCATTTTTTGTCTTCTTACACATCATTGAGAATTTTCAAAAGAACTTCGTAATTATTATCTATGCACAACAGGGAGACAACACTAATGCACCATCTCGTTGGACTTCTAATGAAATAACGTGCTTATGGAATATCTCCCCAATTGTGCGATTGGATTCACGATTTCCTATCAGAAAGGGCACAGTTCGTTGTAATTGACTGTAAGTCATCGAGTAAAACAGAAGTGATACCTGACGTTCCACAGGAAAGCGTTATAGGCCCCCTACCCTTCCTTATGTTTATAAACGATTTGGGAGACAATCTGAATAGCTCCCTTAGACTGTTCGCGGATGATGCAGTCGTTTATCGGTTAGTGAAGTCAACAGAGGATCAAAAGCAACTGCAAAGTGATTTAGAACAAATTTCTACATGGTGCGAAAATTGGCAATTGACACTAATAAATAAAGAAAAGTGTGAAGTAATACACATGACCACTAAAAGGAATTCGCTGAACTTCAATTACGCGATAAATCAGTCAAACCTTTAGGTCGTAAATTCTACCAAATACCTAGGAGTTACAATTACGAACAACTTAGACTGGAGAGAACACATAGAAAATATTGTGGGAAAGGCGAACCAAAGGTTACGTTTCATTGGCAGAACACTTCGAAGATGCACTAGCTCCACCAAAGAGACTGCCTACATTACACTTGTGCGTCCTCTCCTGGAGTACTGTTGTCCCTTGTGGGACCCTCACCATGTGGGACTGACAGAAGACATTGTGAAGGTTCAGAGAAGGGCAGCTCGTTTTGTTTTATCACGTTACGGGGGAGAAAGCGTCACGGAAATGTTGCACGAATGGTGGTGGAAAGCCGGCCGCGGTGGCCGAGGAGACTGAGGTGCTCCAGTCACGGTCTGCACGGCCACTACGGTCGGGGGTTCGAATCCCCCCTCGGGCATGGATAATTGTGCCGTCCTAGTTCGTAAGTAGTTCATAAGTAGTTTGTAAGTTTAGGGACTGATGACCCCGTAGTTAAGTCCGATAGACTATACAAACATTTTTTGTGTGGTGGAAATCATTAAAAGAAAGACGTTATTCATTGCGGCGTGATCTGTTTGCGAAGTTTCAATCACCGACTTTTACTTCTGAATGTGAAAATATTTTGCTAGCACCCATCTACTTAGGGAGACATGATCATCCCAATAAAATAAGAGAAATCAGATCGAAAACGGAATGATTTAGGTGTTCTTTCTTCCTGCGCACTATTAGTGAATGGAACGGTAGAGAAAAGTTATGAACGTGGTTAATGAATCCTCTGCCAGGCACTTAAATGTGATTTTCAGAGTATCTATGTAGATGTAGATAGACAGAACGGTCTTAAACCCTGACCTGCTTCAATCTCATGAGAATCTCAAAGCATTTGCTTGAGATTTCCGAATTTTCCTAGCCTCTTGGGTGAACCACGAATAAATGAAATCAGATCTATGAGAATTAACATAATATCTCTTAATACTGGAATATTATTAAATGAGTCTTGAACAGCTAAATTTAGGGAATGAGCCAAGCAGTGAAAGTAAATAGCTCGGGGCTCAATTTCTATTATTCGTAACTGTAATCCTTGCAGACAACCGCTAACGCTTTTTTGCGCCTTCATAGAATTGCCCGCGACAATTGTTCAAGAAATATAAATCTTAATATATCCTTCACAGATATAAACAGGGTAATCTGAATCAGTTAATGGAGCTCACAAAAACCACAAAACAAAAAAATTTTGGTCAACAGTACGAAAACAGACATCTGTTCTTTAATTGATATATCAGATGTCTCTTCCAACATTACTTCCTATAAATAATATTCTTTTATTTTTTTAATGAAAATTCTCTGAAGGGACATGATTAGCAAAGTTAAAATTTCGTTAATTATGTCATGAGACATTAATCTGTAATTAGTCTGATTAAGCCACAGTCTCAGTTCAGGTACTGTACATCCTCAGAACGTAATTTCAGAAGAGTCAGAAAATTAGAAGACTCGTCACCATGACCACGTAAGGCCAGTCCTAGGCAAACCAAGAACAATGATGAAGTAAAAATTTTCCTTAAACAAACAGTAGCGTCCTGTATTTCTTTTGCTTTAGAATCACTAACTGATGACATAATATTTAGTCCTTTTTTCATATAATTATTTCTTTTAATTGAACAAATTTACAATTACTTTTTTAATGAGACTACTATGAGCAGCACAGTGATCGCATTATCATTGTCAAGATAGATATGAAGCCAACACCGACAACAGTTGTACAGGTTTATATGCCAACTAGCTCTGCCGATGATGAGGACATCGAAGAAATATGTGAGGAGCTAAAGGAAATTATTCAGACAGTTAAGGGAGAGGAAAACTTAATTGTGATGGGAGACTGGAATTCGGTAGTAGGAAAAGGAAGAGAAGGAAAAATAGTAGGTGAATATGGACTGGGCAGAAGGAATGAAAGAGGAAGTCGCCTGGTAGGATTTTGCACGGAACATGATTTAATCATAACAAACACGTGGTTTAAGAATCACAAAAGAAGGTTGTATACATGGAAGAGACCAGGAGACACCGGAAGGTATCAGATAGATTTTATAATGGTAAAATATAGATTCCGGAACCAGGTGATAAACTGTAAGACATACCCAGGGGCAGATATAGACTCTGACCATAACTTGTTAGTCATGAACTGTAGGCTGAAACTGAAGAAACTGCAGAAAAGTAGGAAAATAAGGAGATGGGACTTAGATAAATTGAAGGAACGTGAAGTTCTGGAAAAATTCAGAGGGAGATTTAGGCATCAATTGACGGAAACAGGGGGAAATAAAACAGTAGAAGAGGAATGGGTAGCATTGAGAGATGAAATAGTGAAGGCAGCAGAGGACAAAATAGGTAGAAAGGCAAGACCTAAAAAAAACCTTGGATATCACGGGATATACTAAATTTAATTGATGAAAGGAGAAAATATAAAAATGCAGTAAATGAAACAGGCAAAATGGAGTACAGACGACTAAGAAATGAGATTGACAGGAAGTGCAAAATGGCTAAGCAGGCGTGGCTAGAAGCCAAATGCAAATCTGTAGAAGAATGTATAAGAAGGGGAAAAGTAGATACCGCCTAAAGGAAAATAAAAGAGACATTTGGGGACAAGAAAGGCAACTCTACGAATATCAGAAACTCGAATGGGAAACCAGTTCTCAGCAAAGAAGGGAAAGCTGAAAGGTGGAAAGAGTACATAGAGCAGCTCTACAAAGGAAATGAACTTAGAGACGATGTTGTAGGAAGGGAAGAGGAAGTAGATCAAGATGAAATAGGAGATACTATACTGAGAGATGAATTTGACAGAGCCCTGAAAGACCTAGGTCGGAAAAAGGCCCCAGGAGTAGATGACATACCCTCAGAGCTACTAAAGTCTCTGGGAGAGCCAGCCATGACAAAACTATTTGAACTGGTGTGTAAGATGTATGAGACAGGCGAAATACCATCAGACTTTAAGAAAAATGTAATAATCTCCATTCCAAAGAAATCAGTCGCAGACAGGTGTGAAAATTACAGAACCATCAGTTTGATAAGTCATGGTTGCAAAATTTTAACAGAATTATCTACAGGAGAATGGAAAATCTGGTAGAAGCTGACCTCAGGGAAGATCAGTTTGGACTCAGGAGGAACGTAGGAACCTGAGAGGCAATACTCACTTTACGTCTTATCTTAGAAGATAGATTAAGGAAAGGCAAACCTACATTTTTAGCTTTTGTAGATTTGGAGAAAGCTTTTGACAATGTTGACTGGAATACACTCTTTCAAATTCTGAAGTCAGCAGGAGTAAAATACAGGGAAAGGAGAGTTATTTACAATTTGTACGAAAGCCAGACCGCAGTAATTAGACTCGAAGGGCATGAAAGGGAAGCATCAGTTGGGAAGGGAGTAAGACAGGGTTGTAGCCTTTCTACGATGTTATTCAATTTGTACATCGAGCAGGCGGTGAAGGAAAGCAAGGAAAAATTTGGAATATGGATTAAAGTTCAGGAGGAAGAAATAGAAACATTGCGTTTTGCTGATGACATTGTAATTCTGTCAGAGACAGCAAAGGACCTTAGAGCAGTTGAATGGAATGGACACTGTATAAAATGAACATTAACAAGAGCAAAACAGAAATAATGGATTGCAGTCTTAGAAAATCAGGTGATGCTGAAGGAATTAGATTAGGTAACGAAACAATGAAGGTGGTAGATGAGTTTTGTTACTTGTGTAGTAAAATAACATGTGATGGTCGCAGTACAGAGGATATAAAATGCAAAATGGCAATGGGAAGAAAAGCATTTTTCAAAAAGAGAAATTTGCTAACATCGAATATTAATTTCAGTGTAAAGAAGTCTTTTCTGAAGGCATTTGTGTGGAGTGTTGCCTTGTACAGGAGTGAAACATGGACGATAAGCAGTGCGGACAGGAAGAGGATAGAGGCTTTTGAAATGTGGTGCTACAGAAGAATGCTGAAGATTAGGTGGGTAGATCGCATAACTAATGAAGAGATACTGAACAGAATTGGTGAGAAAAGGAATTTTTGGCATACCCTAACTAAAAGAAGGGATCGCTTGGTAGGACACATTCGTAGACATTGGAGGGAAGTGGAAGTGTGTGGGGTAAAAATCGCAGAGGGAGACCAAGAGACGCGTATAGTAAGCAGATTCAAGTGGATGTGGGTTGTCGTTCTTATGATGAGATGAAAAGGCTTGCTCAGTATAGAGTAGGGTGGAGAGCTGCATCAAACCAGTCTCCGGCCTTAAGACCATAACAACAACATGAGATTTGAATCGTTTCAGAGCAACGGACCAGTTCTTATGGCCGTACTTAACGAATGCATTATAGGAATCCTTGTTCTTAGTAACTGTTTTTGGAGGCAATCGTTCTCTTTTCACACAAAGACGTATACAACAAACAATAATTTTTCGTCATACTGAATCTATGTATATATGTTTACCCAATGTTTTTGAAAAGTCCTTCCACTGCTGCGACCACATTCAGTGACGGAATCATTTTTCTTGGAATTACCAGAAACAGTAACAGAGAATTCATTGTCGCAAGATGTACAGGTGGATCACTTTTACTGCTACAGCCTGTCGATTCGATATCACCATCAGGATCATCAGTTGATGTCCTTTTGTATTTCACTATATACTTATACATTTTAACAATTTTTCACACGCAAGACATTAAGATGTAATTCCAACACAGGTGAAACAGAACAGGAACTAAGGTCCGACTACTTCGTTCAATTGTTGCCAACAAATTGTTGAAGCCTGAAAATTCAAATTCAGAAAAGAACATCTCTCGCTATCTGTTGCGTTTCGTGAATGTTGTAGAGCTTTCAATTAAAACACAAAGACCTTCGCAAGTTGTTTGAGGACTTTCTATTTACACAATGTATTAGTCAAGAGCAGTGGCGCAGCCACGGGGGCGGGGGGGCTAATTGGTCTGAACCGCTCCACCAGGCACCCCCCCCCAAAAGATTTATCTAATTTTATTATCTTTTATATTTTTAAACAGGCCGGCACCGGAAATTTGAAATAGTACACATGTAATGAATCAGAACGTAACTATAATTTGTCAAGCACAATAGGTCGCCAATGTGATGCCGCCACTGAGAACGTGTGTTGCTGTTACTGTGAGCGGTTGTAATGCCGCCGTGACCAGCTTTGATGCTGTCACTATTGTTACTGCTGTGCTGAAGTTACGAGTCGATTGTTCATAGGCGACGACCCGGTGCTTAGCAAGTCAGCGGCGGCACCGACCAAGTGGAATCTTATGAAGGTCGCCAAAAACTACAAACGACAATAGTGTTATTTTAGTCCAATTTTAACACATACGTCTCATGTTGATTAAACAGTTATAACATCGGCGAGCTTCTTATATTTCTGATAGCGAATATAAGAACGGTTTACCATTAATAAATTCAGTAGGCTTGATTTTAAAAAAATGAGCCTTCCCAGAACCAACTCCTGGCTGCGCCACTGGTTAGGAGGGATAGGGCACTCTTCGCAGCTGATATGTCGGCTCACTGGTAACGTATGTGGTTGCCAAAAGGTTGTATTAAAAGATACCGCGAAATTCGTAGTTTAAAAACGTCCATGTATCGTACCAGACCCTCTTAATTTCTAGTTATTTAATACAACAATTTTCTACATAGCCCGAATGGTAATGGAATGCCGCTTGTTAAGTCAATATTATAAACTGAAGTCTGCAACCTTTAATTTGTGAGGATACAGGGTTTTAGGTTAGTAACATCTTTGGTACGTTTTGGTCGAACGATAGTTATCGTTGGCGTACAGCGAGAGCTGCTGGCAACAATGCTTAGGTTGGAATGTTTTTTGTTTGTTGGCCAGTGTGCGGCAGTCTCCCGCAGACCGCAGAGCGAGGCAGTAGCATGCTGGTAAAAATTCCAGACAGAACTTAAGAAGACGTTTGGAGACCACCAACAACAAGTCCGTTTATTGGAAGAGCAACTGAAGAACAGGGTCCAATAACACAGTGAGTCAACAGTCGTACATACAGAATGCTGTGGCTCTATGTCACGTAGGTAACTTGGACATGATTGAGGATACTGACTATCTCCATCCAAAGATCTGTGTCATCAAAAGACCCATAGATACGAAAACAGCAGTAAGCCAGCTGCACATCAGACAGCCATTAGTGTTCTCTAGAGACGCTGTACAGGAACCAAATAAACGGCTGAAAGGATTCGACCGAGTCACCAGTATAATAGGTGGGATCACATTATGTTCTTGGCAAACGTGTATTTCTACCTGGATGGGATGGTCCAACAGTGATTTGAAAATAACGCGAACAAACTCAATAGCTGGTAAAAATTCGAGACAGAACTTAAGAAAATATTTGGAGAAAACGAGCAACAAGTCCGTTTATCAGAGGAGCAATTGAACAGGACCCAACGAGTCAACTCAACGAGTCGTATATCGAGGGTGTTTTGGCCCTATGTCACATAATTAACCCAGATAACAAGAAGAAGTCTTCTGGTCCAGATTGTATACCCATTAGATTTCTATCTGATTATGCTGAAGCGATAGCTCCTTACTTAACAGCCATATACAACCGCTCTCTCAAAGAAGGATCTGTACCAAAAGATTAGAAAGTTGCACAGGTCACACCTATATTCAAGAAAGTCAGTAGGAGTAACCCACTAAACTACATCTATATCTACATCTACATGGGATACTCTGCAAATCACATTTAAGTGCCTGGCAGAGGGTTCATCGAACCACAATTATACTATTTATCTCCCATTCCATTCTCGAATAGCGCGCGGGAAAAAAGAACACCTGAATCTCTCTGTTCGAGCTCTGATTTCTCTTATTTTATTCTGATGATCATTTCTACCTATGTAAGTGGGAGTCAACAATATATTTTCGCATTCGTAGGAGAATGTTGGCGATTGGAGTTTCGCAAGTAACCCACGCCTCAGCGATAAGCGCCGTTGTTGTAATGATTCCCATCCCAGATCCTGTATCATTTCCGTAACGCTGTCTCCCCTGTATCGTGACAATACGAAACGAGCTGCCCTTCTTTGGACTCTTTCGATGTCCTCCGTCAAACCCACCTGATAAGGATCCCACACTGGGCTGCAATACTCCAAAAATGGACAGACAAGCGCAGTGTATGCAGTTTCTTTAGTAGTTCTGTTGCATCTTTTAAGGGTTCTGCCAATAAAACGCAGTCTCTGGTTCGCCTTTCCCACGATATTATCTACGTGTTCTTTCCAGTTTAAGTCTGAAGTAATAGTGATTCCTAGGTATTTTGTGGAGTTTACGGCCTTCACATTTGATTGATTTATGTTGTAAACAAAGTTTAACGGATTTCTTTTCGTACTCATGTGGACGACTTCACACTTCTCATTATTTAGAGTCAATTGCCAATTTTTACACCATACTGATATCTTATTCAGATCGTTCTGCAGTTGGTTTTGATCTTCAGATGATTTTACTAGACGGTAAATGACGGCGTCATCTGCAAACAACCTAAGAGAGCTACTTAGATTTCCCCCTAAATCGTTTATGTAAATAAGGAATAGCAGAGGACCAATAACACTACCCTGTGGAACGCCCGATATCACCTCTGTTTTAGTCGATACCTTACCATCGATTACTACGAACTGTGTCCTCTCTGACAAGAAATCCCCTATCCAATTGCAAATTTGGGGCGATATACCATAACCACGCAATTTGATTAAAAGCCGTTTGTGAGGTACAGTGTCAAAAGCTTTCTGGAAATCAAGAAATACGGAATCGATTTGCGAACCTTTGTCGATAGCACCCATCACTTCATGTGAATATAGAGCTAGTTGTGTTTAGCATGAACGATATTTTCTAAATCCGTGTTGACCTTGGGTCAATAGATCGTTCTGTTCGAGATAATTCATAATATTTGAATACAGGATATGTTCCAAAACCCTGCTGCAAATTGACGTCAATGAAATAGGCCTGTAGTTTAGTGGGTTACTCCTACTGCCTTTCTTGAATATAGGTGTGACCTGTGCAACTTTCCAATCTTTTGGTACAGATCCTTCTATGAGAGAGCGGTTGTATATGACTGTTAAGTAAGGAGCTATCGCTTCAGCATAATCAGATAGAAATCTAATGGGTATACAATCCGGACCAGAAGACTTGTTCTTATTAAGTGATTTTAGTTGCTGCACTACTCCGATGATATCTACTTCTATGTTACTCATTACGGCATCTGTTCGTAATTCGAAATCTGAAATATTGGTTTCGTCTTCTTTGGCGAATGAGTTTCTAAAAGCTAAGTTTAGTAACTCTGCTTTAGTAGCGTTGTCATCGGCAGGATCGCCATTACTATCACGTAGTGAAGGTATTGTTTGTGACTTTCCCCGAGTATATTTAACATATGACCAAAATCTCTTTGGGTTTTCAGTCAAATTACGAGAAAGAGTTTCGTTGTGATAAATGTTGTAGGCATCTCGCATTGAAATCCTCACTGAATTTCGGGCTTCTGAGTACAATCGCAAATCCTGGGGATTTCGTGTTCGTTTAAATTTAATATGCCTTTTCCTTTGCTTTTGCAACAGTGTCCTAACCTGTTTTGTGTACCAAGGGGGATCACCTCCTTCTTTTATTAATTTATTAGGTATAAAACTTTCAATTGCTGTCGATACCACTTCTTTGAATTTGAGCCACATCTGGTCTACACCTACGTTTAGTGTTAGAAACGAGTGGAAGCTGTCTTTCAAGAAGCAATGTATTTTGTTTCTATCTGCTTTCCTGAACAAATATACTTTGCGTTTATTTTTGGTAACTTTGGGACTTTCGATATTCAATTTCGCTACTACAGCTCTGTGTACACTAATACCTGTATCCGTTTTGATGCTCGTTATGAGCTCAGGATTATTTGTTGCTAAGAGATCAAGTGTGTTTTCACATCCATTTACAATTCTAGTTGGCTCGTGAACTAATTGTTCGAAGTAATTCTCAGAGAATGCGTTGAGTACAATTTCACACGATGCTTTATGCGTACCTCCTGATTTGAAAATATAATTTCGCCACCAGATCGAGGGTAAATTAAAATCACCAACTACTATTATCGTGTGAGTCGGGTACGTTTTTGTAATTAGACTCAGGTTTTCTTTGAACCTTTCTGCTATTGTATCGTCAGAGTCGGGAGGCCGGTGAAAGGAACCGATTATTAACTTCTTACGATTTTCGGGTACAACCTCTACCCATAATAGCTCGCACGAACTATCAACTTCAACTTCGCTACATGAAATACTACTTTTGACAGCGACAAACACGCCCCCACCTATTTTGTTTAATCTATCCTTTCTGAACACCGATAGATCTTTTGAAAATACTTCTTCTGAACTTATTTCCGGCTTGAGCCAACTTTCGCTGCCTATAATGATGTGTGTTTCTGTGCTTTCTATTAACGCTTGCAGTTCTGGAACTTTCCCGACACACCTACGACAATTTACAACTGTTATACCGATAGTTTCCGGATCTACATTTCTCCTGTGATCCACCTGAACCCTTTGAGATTGCCCATTTTCTATTTCCCCGAAGCTCTTTATCCTAAAAAACCGCCCAGTCCACGCCACACAGCCCCTGCTACCCGTGTAGCCGCTTCCTGTGTGTAGTGGACTCCTGACCTATTCAGCGGAACCCGGAAACCCACCACCCGATGGCGCAAGTCAAGGAATCTGCAGCCTACACGGTCGCAGAACCGTCTGAGCCTCTGCTTCAGACCCTCCACTCGGCTCTGTACCAGAGGTCCACAGTCGGTCCTGTCAACTATGCTGCAGATGGTGAGCTCTGCTTTCATCTTGCAAGCAAGACTGACAGTCTTTACTACTTCAGTTAGCCGCTCGAAACCTGAGAGGATCTCTTCAGATCCGAAACGACACACATCATTGGTACCGACGTGAGCCACCACCTGCAGTTTGCTGCACCCCGTACCCTTCATGGCATCCGGGAGGACCCGTTCCACATCTGGAATGACTCCACCCGGTATGCACACGTAGTGCACGTTGGCCTTCTTCCCCTCCTTGGCAGCCATCTCTCTAAGGGGCTCCATCACCCGCCTAACGTTGGAGCTCCCAACTACAAGTAAACCCACCCTCTGTGAAAGCCCTGATCTTGCAGGCTGGGTGGTGACAGGGTGAGAGACACCATCCGACTCAGGACCGTCGTCCTGAGCAGACAGCGCCTCAAACCTGTTCGCAAGACGAACCAGGGAGGCCTCACGATCGGTCCCCCAGAATGTCTTGCGCCTCCTGCCACGCACTGGAGCAACCTCCCACGCAACCACGGGTGGGATGTCTGCCTCACTGCTAGCAGTTTCAGGGCATGTCGCTGCCGCAGGCCGATCGGTGGAGACGACGGGAGTCCGTTCGGTCCCCACCGCCGGCCAACAACAACGACGCCCATCGATCGCAGCTTCCAACTGTGCAACCGAGGTTAACACAGCTTGAAGCTGGGAGCGAAGTTTCACCAGCTCAGACTGCATCCGCACACAGCAGTCACAGTCCTTATTCATGATTACAGTGCCAACAAAAACAAAAACTACAGTCGCGATGCGTTCAAAGGAAAACTAAACTGTTCATTAGAACGCGGATGTGAATCCAATATGCACGACAGCTCAGTATAACTTTACAAATTGAGACGAGAAAGTGTAGACGAAAATCAAAATACTATATGTCGCTTCTAATCAGAAAATAAAGACAGACGACTGTCGCGACGCGGTTCACACGGAGAAATAATACACTAACCAGATATTTAACGTGAATATGAATCAAATAAAAACGCGAGCACACAATAAATTTAATCCACTCAAGGGAAAACGCACTGAAAAGTAAAAATATGTAGCTTCTAGAGAGAAGCCGGTTACACTTACAACTGATAAATTACTGCTACGCCACTGGAGAGGTGTGCTCTGGACGACGTCCGCAGGCCTATTTTATTGATATCAATTTGCAGTAGGGTTTTGGAACATATCTTGTATTCAAATATTATGAATTATCTCGAACAGAACGATCTATGACCCAAGGTCAACACGGATTTAGAAAATATCGTTCATGCAAAACACAACTAGCTCTTCATTCACACGAAGTGATGCGTGCTATCGACAAGAGTTTGCAAATCGATTCTGTATTTCTTGATTTCCAGAAGGGTTTTGACACTGTACCTCACAAACGGCTTTAATCAAATTGCGTGGTTATAGTTTATCGCCCCAAATTTGCGATTCGATAGGGGATTTCCTGTCAGAGAGGACACAGTTAGTAGTAATCGATAGTAAGGCATCGACTAAAACAGAGGTCATATCGGGCGTTCGACAGGTTAGCGTTATTGGTCGCGTAAATTGAATCGTATTACAGTTCTGCCAAACCCCCTCCAGACGGGTAGAAGGAGGCGGAGTCTCTTGAGCACGTGACTGGTCTTCAGTAGCGCTTCCAAGCGGCAGACAGCAAAAGCTTCGGTCACTTTTGTTTACAGTTTACGTGCGCTATTGCGTGAATTTACGTGAAGGTTAAACTGTGTCAATTCCATTCCCAGAGCAGACTCACCAAAGAAACATGAAAATATTGTACAGCAGTCTGAACATAATAGTGAATGTAACATGTATAATTATACGTATCAAAGACACGTGGGCTACAGTCACCTCCCTATAATAATAATTACGTGTGGCTCATTAGCCAGGTGCAAGTCTTTAAATTGGACGGCTCTTCGGCGACTTGCGTAAAAGAATGTGTGTTGTCACATGCCTTTATTCTCTTTAAACTCGTTGCCAGTAGCGTAGGTGTAATATTAAGTTTACTGTTTATTAGTAAAAATACTAGAGCCCGTCGAAACGGCCGCCACTCCCGCTCGGTTCCCGCTGCGCTCGCGCCCCGCTCTCGACAGCTGACGGCGGGTAAAGGGTTGGTAGAGGGGGAGCGGTGACGTCACACTCGCGAGTAGAGCACTGTATAGTACAAGCGGAACAATCCGCCATTTTGAATCCCACGTTGAAGGCGAGCATTTAAAGAGAACGGAACACTTACACTATTTAATATGTTCTTAAGGCCATTAAATATACTTTCTTAACGCAGAAAATATTACAGCACAGTAAATTTATTGGTTTACGTTTGACTGTAACAGGCAAGCAACTTAATTAGAGGGATATTTAGAGATATGATATATTCACATACATTCCATATTTAGGCATATGTTGCCGTTCTAAATATTTACCAAATACAGTTAAAATAAATTTCCTGGCAGATTAAAATTGTGTGCCGGAACAGAGACTCGAACCTGGAACCATTGCCTTTCGCGGGCAAGCGCTCTACCACTGAGCTACCCCGACACGACTCACGACACCGCCTCACAACTTTACTTCCGCCAGTACCTCGCCTCCTACTTTCCAAACTACTCAGAAGCTCTCCTGCGAAACTTGCAAGACTAGCACTCCTGGAAGAAAGGATATGGTGGAGACCCGCGAAAGGCAAAGGTCCCAGGTTCGAGTCCCGGTTCCGGCACACAATTTTAATCTGCCAGGAAGTTTCATATCAGCGCACACTCCGCTGCAGAGTGGAAGTTTCATTCTGGAAACATCCCCTAGGCTGTGGCTAAGCCATGTCTCCACCATATCCTTTCTTCCAGGAGTGCTAGTCTTGCAAGTTTCGCAGGTGAGCTTCTGAGAAGTTTGGAAAGTAGGAGGCGAGGTACTGGCGGAAGTAAAGTTGTGAGGCGGTGTCGTGAGTCGTGTCGGGGTAGCTCAGTGGTAGAGCGCTTGCCCGCGAAAGGCAAAGGTCCCAGGTTCGAGTCCCGGTTCTGGCACACAATTTTAATCTGCCAGGAAGTTTCATATCAGCGCACACTCCGCTGCAGAGTGAAAGTTTCATTACAGTTAAAATAGCTTACAATTATATTTTTTTCTGGTTTATAAACTGTACATCCACATACGTTTACGGTAACTAAGAGTTACATTCGGAAACAGTTAAGGAATAATGTTAAATTGCAATACTGTAGTTCCTTAATGTCTCGCATATTTTACACAGACCATACTTCAGAGATGATTTTACGTCGAAAATATGTTTAATAACTTTGAACATAAGGTTTCGTTAGATGAAAACTATTTAAAGTCTATTTGGTAGCAGGCGCTTTGAAATAAAATGAATGTTGCATGCTAAGATTTGAATTTAATGCCTTTGATGTATGACTTCTTTCCTGTTCCCATATAATTTAAAAACCACTATATGAGTAAAGCCAGCTGCACGCATGCATCACTTAAAATACAATTAACACCTCTTATAATAGCTCCTTAAAATAAACCACTGCTTACATTTATAGGCATATATTTTCATTACTACCTATGTGAGCATAACGATTTCTAATATAATAATAATAATAACGTTACACAGATAGTTGCTTGATTTTGGCATCCATACTTGGGGACTGGAATTTACAAGCCACATTTTACGCCGATCTGTCTTTCAAGGAAGCCGATAAAACTTATAACGACCATGTCTGCTATAATTTGAGCAGTTTGGAGCTGCACAACCAACCATATCTTACTGTGAAACAATAAAATCACAACATATTCGCTGATTCACTTCGCTGCACCACGCAAAGCATGCAACACTGTCATCGGATTGGGATTCAAAATGGCGGATTGTTCAGCTCGGTATATCTAGTGCTTTACTCGCGAGAGTGAGACGTTTCGGGCAGGACGAGTCACGATAGTCCCGGGTTCACGCGCGCCCGCCGGGACGAGCTGAGCTTGGCTGAGCCGCCTCAGCCTAGTCGGCGCACGCCGCCGGCTGCGTGTTCACACAACGCGCCGGACGTACCCGAGACAAAAAAGGGGGAAATTTTTTTTTTCGATTTTCACGTTGTAAACATTGTTCACGGTATACAAGACCACGCTACATCGTTTTATGAAATTAGTTTTTCCTTACTAGCTTTGCCTTGCCTGTGAAAAAATAAAAAGGCTAATTTCCATTCCGCACGAGTTTTTAGTTCCGTAACGCTCCTCACTCGATTTTGATGAAAGTATTCGGTTAAAAAATCTGATTTTTGGACACATTATAGTAAAACATATAAGCTTTCGTATAAGACACTCACCTTTTCGTAATTCCTAACAGTCGTTTTCAAATGACGCTATTTCTCAAGTATATGCACTTGATTTACAAATCGTGTATTGAAAAAGTTAGATAGCGGGCAGGTTACTGTTCTATGATTTTTAGACCATATATTACAGCGAGTGAAATGGAGCTAAAAGAACAAAAAAGTTTTTGAAATGGTAATCACACTGATATCTACCTCCTTTCACAAGTAATTGCAAGTTATCTGAGCGCCCTCGGGCCGCGATCACAAGTCTACGAACTCAGTCTGTATTGAGCGTAGCGTGAAGCACTGCAGTGCCGAAAAATCTGAATTGCTGGCTACGTTTGTCGGTCCCTCATGATGTGTTAAAGATCCATAATCAGAGAACAATAATGAACTAATTTTTCTTGGGTGGCAACCGATTACAATGGACAACTATCTGCTACGGTCTTACAGCAGATCACACTTGACTTTGGGAGGCATACATCTGATTTTTTCCACATAATACAATTCGTGGAATTTATATTTCGTGTTTGGAACTAGAAGAGAAGAACAAAGTAATGTAAACGGCGACTTCGCTCATAATGGACTGAAATAAAATTTTGTGACATTACAATTAACGGCTTTCTAGTTGCAGATGAACGAGAAAGTCAAAAGATATTTATATTTATTGATGCATCTGCTACTAAGACACAATATATACCTTTTCGCTTTTGTAGCTTTCGGAAAATGTGTTCCCACAGGGTGAAAATAATTGTATACAGTGTGTCCGACATAAATGCGGTACTTTCACGTCTGAGATGAAAGTAGGAATGAACTGAGTTGCTTTTAGTAACCTGTCTGAGGCGAACAACGTTTCTACGAACATTTTGCTGTATCATTTGAAGACAATTTTCTTTGTCTGCAAGATGGTACTTTCGAATTTTCAACATACACTGGTTTACTTTAGCCTCAGACACTGCAGGACAGGTCAGTAAAGGATGAGAAGCGTCTATCACTTTATTCTATAATTTTTTTTTTTTTTTTTTTTTTTTTTTTTTTTTTTTTTTTTCCTGAGGGGGGAGAGCTTGTCCCCAGCTATAAGGAATCCCAACCCACTGTCAGCAGAAGATCTATTGCTGGCCACTTCAAGAATCCCGCTAACAGTTCATTGATTTTATTGTATTATATATTAAAAGAATCTACGAAAACTAAAGTCAGTCGGACAGACTAAACTACCCAGCTGATTTCCTTCATTTTTGTGTAAAATTTTTTCTACACTCAAACGGGATTTCCTTCTGTATATTTCTTATGGGGATGTCCTGGGTGTAAACTAAAGTCATTCTGTCAAGCCGTTCTATCCGACCCATTTCCTTCATTTTCGCTTTAAGCGAAAGGTATTTATTCGCAGATCTGTCATCAAGTATCATAATTAACTTAAGTCTCTCCTTCGTTTACTTTCATTCAAACGCGGGATCCTTCTGTCCTTGCATTGAATATTTTAATCGGTTTGTTTTAGGATATCTTCGGTTCTAAATAAAGTACACAGTTCTCTTTGATCTAACAACGCTCAACGGATCAAGATCTTTCATTTGTGCTTTAAACACTTGCACGGATTGATTCTGAAGAAAGCTATACGTGAACATTTAACTTTACTTCCATGTCTTCCCAACGTTTTAGTCATTCCACTAACGGTGTGAAGTATTCGCACGGGTCTTATTCGAACGGGTCCTCTATCTTTCTTATATATTAAAAGAATCTATTTTATAATTATAATTGATTTTAAATAAGTGTTATGAATTTAAGAAAACACAAGCTTATATAATATTCTGTATACTGTTACTATCTATAATAAATATTTTTAAATGATAAATATTTAATTTTACTTATTTCCATTTCACATGACTGGCTACTAATGCTGCAAAGTATTTCACAGGTCGCCTAGTTTTATTACTACTGTTCTCACATTGTAGTGAACCGTCGAATTTTATTAACATAAGAAATAGTTGGTAATGCACTCATTCCATCCATATAGACTAACATTTAGGAGAGTATTTCCTTCCCTTAACATTCGATATCTTTAATATTCCCGGCGCGAGCCAGCGCCGGCACGAACCGATTGGGGTACGGTGTTGCTTCTGCAGCACAAGTATCACAAGCCTCCAGCCTGCTTTCAGCAGAAGCTCCTCTGCATGATTTTTTTTTTCAATTATACTTATGATAATATGTTTATTTTTCTTCTATTACTATTAATTCTGAAATATGAATTTAAAAAATTAAGAAATGTTTAGTTTTTCACATAAGGAAAAACTCTCCTAAATGTTAGTCGAAATTAATGGGATGGGTCCATACCACATATTTCTAATGTGTTTATAATTCTATGAGTCACTACAGTGTGCAAACAATAGTAATAAAATTACAAAATCAATTAACAGTTAGCTGGCTCAAAGTAGATGGCAGTGAACAAGTACTGGTCACACCTGTGTTTCCTTCGATCTTCCACTGACAGTGGGTGACGATCCCTTGTTGCTGGCCACAAGGCCACTAAGAACCAAAAAACAAATCACAACATGAAACAAATGACACCTGCTTCTCATCCTTTACTGATCTGCAGTGTCTGAGGCTAAATTAAATCTGCGCGTTTTCCTTTCATTTAAAGTATAAAAATCGATATGAAAGTACCATGGAGACAAGGAAAATTGTGAGATTCAGGATATGTTCATAGAAAAGCAGTTCCCATCAGACAGCTTCCTAACAAAATAAATAAAAATTCTGAGAACCGTGTAGACTTCTTTGAAAGTGGAGATGAGCTGAAACATGGTACAGCGTGTACCACATAAATCTGGCACACCTGACGTACCCCCATGGCCATAAGTTGCAGCATCCCTTAGCAGGAGGTAACTAAATGTCTTTAATTTTACTGTTATGTACTCCTACTTTAGTCTCGGTCTGAGGGATAGAGCTTTTATGTGAGACACTGTATATAAATTGTTTCTCCTTGTGGTGGAACATTTTCTGGGAGTTACGAAAGCAAAAATTAAAAGAAGGTTCAAATGTTTGTTAAGCTTATAGGACTTAACAACGGGGTCATCAGTCGCTAAACTTACAAACTACTTATGAACTACCTTATACTAAAGATGACACAGGTATCTATGCCCGAGGGAGGATTCGAACTCCCGACCGTAGCGGCCGTGCAGACTGTGACTGGCGCGTCGCAGTCCCCTCGGCCACTGCGGTCGGCTTAAGAGAAGGCTAAATAGTGTAATCTTAGATGTAGATGCATCAATAAATGTAAGTATATTTTTGGGTTTCTCCGTTTATTATCCTCAACTAGAAAGTCATTGAGTAGAATTTCAGAAATTTTATTTCAGTCCATAAACAGCAAATTCGCAGTTAACATTAATTGTTTCTTCTCTTGTAGTTTGAAACACGAAATATGTATTCCATCAATTGTACAATGTGGACAACAAACTACTTGTATACCTCTTAAGTGAAGTATTACCTCACATAAAACCATAGCAGATCATTGTCCATTGTAATCGGTTGCCACCCGAGAAAAATTAGGATATTGCTCTTTTCTGGTTATGAATTATTAACACATCACGAGGGACCAACATACGTGGCCAGCAAATAATGTTTTCGGCACTGCAGTGCTTTACGCCACGCTCAACACACGCCGAGTTCGTAGGCTTGCGGACGCGGCATGATGCCGCTCAGATAACTCACAATTACTTGTGAAAGGAGGTAGATATCAGTGCGACTACCATTTCAAAAACTTTTCTGTTCTTTTAGCTCCATTTCACTCGCTGTAATGTATGGCCTAAAATGCATAGTACAGTATGCTGCCCGCTATCGAACTTTTTCAATACACGATTTGTAAATCAAGTGCCCATACCTGACAAAAAGCATCATTAGAAAACGATTGTTACGAATTTCGAAAAGGTGAATGTTTTATTGGAAAGCTACGATGTTGTACTATCCTGTGTCCAAAAATCAGATTTTTTAACCGAATACTTTCATCAAAATCGAGTGAGGAGCTTTACGAAACTGAAAACTCGTGCGGAATGAAAAGGAGACTTTTTATTTTTACACAGGCAACGCAAAACGTAAAAGGAAAAAATAAGTTGATAAAAGGATGCGATGTGGTCTTATATACCGTCAAAATTTCTTACAACTTGAAAATCGAAAAAGTTGTTTTTCTCCCTCTTTTTCGTCTTGGCACATCCCCGCTCGGCTCGGCCCGGCCGGCAGTGTGAATGCACCGCCGTAGACATGTGCCGGACGGGCGCAATAGTTAACGGCGTCGTGAGGGGGCTGGCCGTGCGCATGCGCACTGCTGTCGGCTGTTCCACATGCCAGCCGGGAGTACCGAGACACAGAATAGGGAGCATACAGAAGGGAAAGCTGGGGGCGGCGCCTTTGATCTGTGTGTTACCAAGCGCTGCGCTCGACGCCATATTGAAAAGCAGTAAACGCGGAACTACAGCCACTTAGTTCTTTGGCTGGAAATGAACTTTTTACGAACTGCAGCTAATCTCACCGACTTTTACGAAAGGAAACGGCTTTTCATTACGCTCTCATCTATTTTACGCCCTCTTCTTGCATCTAATTGTAATCCAACGAAAAAAACTACAAAAATGTACGGTGGAATCGATGATCGTTTTATTTGGTGCTTATCTCTAGAAAAATCCCAAATAACGCGGAGTTATGTTTGGGAAATTACTTATAAAAAAGAAAGTGACTTTACAACTGCCAGGTTTTATTTGACACGAATAAATTCGCACAAAATATTGCGTCAGACTTAGCAGTACAACGTGATTACACAGAACTAATGACGTCTGGGCATATAAAAAAATTTAATTTGCTTTAGGAGTAGCATTAATTTACTGATCGGAGAAGGGAGGAATCTGTCAACCACAGAGCAGGAACAGCATAAAATAATTGTTCCCCTTAATCTATTTGTTTGAGTATCCGACGAGCATTCGTTGCCAACATTAGCATACTACGCCTCCAATGCCGTAAGTAAAATTTTATCTGCCTTCTTACGCACTATTCTTTGTCATTCATTTTATATTATTCCCTGGAACGTTAAACTTATAAAATATAAATGTACTTCAACATTTCGATGCCGTTGAACTGCTGCAGCAATAGCAACAGCGAGAGTTATTGCGAAGAGAAGAAGCAAGGCTACTTTTAATAATTATGCACACATTGCTCTCATTCGAAACTGATAACATTTAACTTTCACTACACATATAGCGACGTTCACTTACTGCTCAGCAATTTTTTTTTGGAAGGTGAAGAAACTTATATCCTTATTTGTATTCGAATTATTGCGGCAATTAGGTGCTGAACACCATCGGCCGTCTTTTCTTTTATTGCTGCTCATAATAAAAACGGAACAGGTCCAACTACTGACACGCAGTTCTTTCTTCTCACTGCACTGCACTGTGCCAAATACTTGTTTACTTTTATGCTATTCAGGCAGCTAAAATACACAATTAACAAACAAAGACGGCGCATTACCACGCTACAGAGTAGGGAGTGACCACGCCTTTACTGCTTTTCAAGATGGCCGATTCCGCGCATGCGCACTAAATTTTGGACGACAGACTGCAGCGGGAGTTTCCTTTCTGTATACTCCTTATTCTGTGACCGAGACTTCTCGCTCCCGAGACTGCATTATCGGCACGGCCGGCTCCCGGGTGTGGCGGTCTCGCTAGCCGCTCCCTCTGGCGGGAACGAGCGGGAGCCAGGCCGCGTTTGACGGCCTCTAAAAAATACCAGTGGCAGTCAGTCGGCACAGACAGATAAAGATCATAATTTTTTATTCCTGTAGTGGAGACTATGGTAATTAGAATATAAATCAAATAATAAATGAGATAAAATTTACAGTACCGGTAGGCCTGAGTTAATGTTTACACTTTTCCAATTCTATCATTTTTGTTTGTACCTCAGAACTGTCCCACTCCTTCAGGCTTGCAATTCATGTAGCATATTGTAGGGATAGTAGGGACAAACGTAACCTTGGTAGTACCTACTATGAAATTTCACTAAAATAGGAACATTCATTCATGAGCTACAGACGTCAAAAATACAAAAATGAATTTAGAATATAAGACTGCAACAGCTGACGGCGTTAAGCTTTTGCTTTCTGCCACTGGGAAGCGCTACTGCACACTAGTCACGTGCACAACATGCCCCGCCTCCTTCTGCCCTTGTGGAGGGGATGTGGCAGAACTGTAGTACGATTCAATTTAAGCGTTATTGGTCCTCTGCTGTTCCCTATTTACATAAACGATTTAGGGGAAAATCTAATTAGCTCTCTTAGGTTGTTTGCAGATGATGCCGAGATCAAATCTAACTGCAAAACGATCTGAATAAGATATCAGTATGGTGTAAAAATTGGCAATTGACTCTAAATAATGAGAAGAGTGAAGTCGTCCACATTAGTACGAAGAGAAATCCGTTAAACTTTGTTTACAAGATAAATCAAAAGTGAAGGCCGTAAACTCCACAAAATACCTAGGAATTACTATTACTTCAGACTTAAACTGGAAAGAACACGTAGATAATGTCGTGGGAAAGGCGAACATAGACTGCGTTTTATTAACAGGGCCCTTAAAACATGCAACAGAACTACAAAAGAAACTGCATACACTACGTTTGTCCGTCCATTTTTGGAGTATTGCTGTCCAGTGTGGGATCCTTATCAGGTGGGTTTGACGGAAGACATCGAAAGAGTCCAAAGAAGGGCAGCTCGTTTTGTATTGTCACGATATAGGGGAGACAGCGTTACGGAAATGATACAGGATCTGGGATGGGAAACATTACAACGACGGCGCTTATCGCTGTGGCGTGGGCTACTTACGAAACTCCAATCGCCAACATTCTCCTCCGAATGCGAAAATATATTGTTGACGCCCACTTAAATAGGTAGAAATTATCATCAGAAGAAAATATGAGAAATCAGAGCTCGAACGGAGAGATTCAGGTGTTCTTTTTTCCCACGCGCTATTCGAGAATGAAATGGGAGATAAATAGTATAATGGTGGTTCGATGAACCCTCTGCATGGCACTTAAATGTGATTTGCGGAGTATCCCATGTAGATGTAGATATGACTGAGGCGAATACAATTTGATGAAGGGCATTGCAGGAGACATGTATCGAGCTCTTCTGTTAAAAGACATGTCAACTACACAAGAGTTTATACAATGGTCCCAGAAAATTGAAGAGGTGCAACAGAGGAGGGCTGGATGAAAGAAGTATGACAGACTCCCAAATGTAGTCCCTATGGCTGTTGTGGAAGACTTGCATGATTTTGTTTCTCTTATATGACAAATTGTGAGAGAAGGATTACAACAGTTACTGCAGCTGGGACTGGAGGACCAAGGGAGCACCGGATTATAGCCATGGATGTCGGTCCTGTATGTCAGGAGGGAGCTGACGCTGCTGAGGCAGAGATATTTCAAACATTAGCGACTGTCTGCTCCGCCGGTCGCCCCTGACGTGAATAATGGCCTTGTCCTACAATGACGTACGCTGCATCCATCAAACGGCAACCTAGGAACCGACCGACACGGCCACAACCAAGCCCCCAGGCAACAATGACGCCTCGCAGGAGGACAGATGACAACACTCTGTTTTCACTGTGGGCTTTCTGGACATATACAATACTGCAAGGAGAGAAGACGAGTATTTTACAATTATTATGCTGCAAGATGCCAACCATTGGGGCAGTCCTTTCAACAGCAGTCAACTGCAGATGATTACTGTCGACCTATAAGGTGAAGCCCGTCACTGTACCCTGGACGTGGTCGCTCTCCAACACGCCACCGCCATAGCATTATAGAGATACCAGCCGCTTGCCTGGCCGCCTTCTACAGGAAAAATAGGCGAGGCGACCATCTACCAAGGTGAGGCCACAGCAGATGAAAATCCTCCATGGATAAGAGTCACTAAGATGTCAGGAACTCTCATTGACGTCATCATCAACAGGCAACCTGTCCGGGCACTAGTTAATTCAGGAGCTTCCTTCTCTGTATTGTTGAATGACTAAAGACGATAATGTTTTATGATATAAGAGCAACTGCGCTGAAGTACGCAAATGAAAAATAAATTTGGCCGGCAGGAACATGTGTCGTGAGAATAACTATCAACAACAAGATGCAGCCATTTGAATTTATCGTTTTAACAGAATGTAGCCATAATGCCATTCTCGGTTGGAACTTTCTTCAGGCATCCCAGGCTTTCATTCACTGTGAAAGAGCCGGCCGCTGTGGCCGAGAGGACTGAGGCGCTCCAGTCACGGTCTGCACGGCCACTACGGTCGGGGGTTCTAATCCCCCCTCGGGCATGGATATTTGTGCTGTCTTAAGTCTTAGTTAGTTCATAAGTAGTTTGTAAGTTTAGGGACTGATAACCCCGTAGTTAAGTCCCATAGACTATACAAACATTTGAACTGTGAAAGATCTGAGCTTCAAATTGAGGAAGTCGTTCTGACAAGTATATGTAACACGTATTCCCATAGGAGGTTGTTTGCTGCCGAGAATGTTGAGATTCGGCCATTAATACTGGGAGGAGTTCCAGTCAGCAGCCAAGATGACCAGTTGAGAACTGTGAAGTAATTGTTGATCGTAAAATGCTAATTAGTATAAGGAAGGGATTCTACATACCATAGGCATAAGCATTACAGGTCGAGGAGAATCTTGGATCACTAATTTTTACCAGCAATTGCAACTCATATCTAAAGGAATGTGTACTGGAAAAGCTGAACCAGTCCAGGATGGTGAGCTCAATGTCATCGATGAAGTCTCATGCCCAAAAGTTACTGTGGACAACACACTAGAGGACACTGCTATGGCATTTCATGTAGGGGCTGGTCTGACCTAGGAACAACGTCAGCAGGTTTTAGCCATACTACACCAATTTTCAGGTGCATTGAGGACCCGGCAAGACAAGAGCCAGATGAAGTGGTCCACGGTGAAGCACCGTATCAATACTGGGAATCAACCACCAATTAGCCAGCATTTGTACAGAGTGTCACTAGCTGAAACATGGATAATTTGGAAAGAAGTGGAGAAGATATTGCATGATGATATTATTTAACCTTCAGAGTGTCCCTGCTCATCTCCAGTGGTCCCCATGAAGGAGGAGGATGGCACATGATGTTTCTGTATCGACTATCAGCGGCTGAACAAAATCACAAAGAAAGATGTCTACCCATTGCTGCGCATTGACAACACCTTAGACTGTTTGAAAAGAACTACGTACTTCTCAACCATGGACATGCAGACAGGTTATGGGAAATTGTGGTTAACGAAGCTGACAGGGAGAAGATTGCTTTTATGACACCTGACAGCCTCTATGAATTTAAAGTCATGCAGTTTAGACTAAGGCTCTGACCATATTCGAATGGAAGATGGACAACTTGCTTTGACATCTTAGATGAACGACGTCTCTGTTGTCTAGATGACATCGTCATTTTCTACAGGACATTTGCAGAACATCTAAGCCACCTGTCAACTGTGTTGAAGTGTGTTCAGACTGCAGGACTCCGCCCCAGCTCAAGGAAGTGCATCTTCGTCGCCAAAGAGATAAAAATCCTGTGGCACCTAGTGAATTGAGATTATGTCTGTCGTGATCCAGATAAAATAAAGGCAGCCACAGAATTTCCAACTTCGCAGCACAGTTGTGATGTGAAGAGTTTTCTCTGGTTGTGCTCATACTACTGGCAGTTCATAAAAGGTTTTTGTAAGAAAGCATGTCCATTGCAAGAACTTCTTCAGGGACACACCAAGTTTTAGTGGGATGAGACGAAAGTAAGAGCTTTCTAGGCACTTAAGGAGGCTCTAATGTCTGCACCAGTTTTAGCCTTATATGACGAGACTGTGAAAACCGAACTTCACACAGATACTAGAGGTTAAGGAATTGGTGCAGTACTCGTACAAATTTAGAAATGTGCTGAAACGATGATAGTCTATGCATCAACAGTTCTCTCAGAATCTGAGATAAACTGTTCTACAACCAAGAAGGAACGTCTCGCTGTCATCTGGGCTATCAATTTCCAGCCATATTCCTTCGGCAAAGCAATTACCGTCATGACAGACCACCATTCTTTATGTTGGCAGACTAGTCTGAAAGTCACAGTGGTATTCAAAAACTGGCACAAACACAAGGACACTGTCTGCCTTTCAAGGAATCCATTAGCTGAACACAACAGCATGGCTGAAATTTCAGCCCTCACTGAGTTATTATATAAGATCCACTGGGCCCCAAATGGCTACTGGTCGTTTCAGCTCATCTCTGGCCAGCTATTTTCAAGTATTTCGATGGTTCTCCAATATCCAGTCATCTGGGATTCGTGAAGACTCTGGATGGAATCAAATGCAGGTATTACTGAGCATAAGGATTGGGATACTACTTATAATACAGCAAGGCAAGACACCACAAGCTTCACACTGTTTTACCTGCTCCATAGTCTTGAAGCTAAGATGACAATGGATACGCTGCTCCTGTTCTAACCAGATGACACTCATGATGACTATGTGAAACATCTCATCACCATGGCTGAAGAAGGAAGACGGCTGGCTCGCATATGGACACTGGATGCCCACGAGAAGTACTATCAGTGGTATAATGACAAGCACTGACTGTACAGCCCAGAAGATCCGGTATGGATTTTTACCCACATACAGAAAATTCAGCTATCACGTAATACGCCACCTGTCAGATTTCACATACAAAGTCAAGGATTATGAACCACCTTCAAAACGAAGACACATTGTTCACATCCTCCATATGAAGCCTTACCATGATCCCAAAGAACAGATAGAAACGGCTTCTTGTTCAAGGACTCTGAAGACCGTTATGATATTGACGAAGCCATGGGAGGAGGGTCTGTCACCGGCCACTATCACAGTAAGAAAGGCATGCAGAGAGAGTGGAAGGATTCTCTGGAACTGCTGTACAGAGTCCCCTTGACAAGATCCAGGACAATGCAGCTAGCTTCAAATGCAACTTACATTGGATCACAGTTCTTTCAAGAAGAGGAGCAATGGAACACTCGGTGCAATGGCTAGTGTCGCAAATATCTGTGCTGGTAGTTCCCCTTTCAAATCCCGTCCCTGGCAGAACAAATTTACTATTTCTAGACTGTTCTACATGTTTCTTTTTTTATGTATCTGTAACTTCCAGAAAATTCTTTCTATGTATAAATAGCGAAGCACTTCAAGCAGGAAGCAGTCTGTTCTGAGTGTATGCTTGTGTTAATAATAAACCTGTTGTAAGTTAAAGTGTTGTGCTCTATTAATGACCAGCCATTGAATTCTGGACCACCTGCAGTTTTCAATGACAATATATAAAATTTTGAAATCAGAAATTAAAGAAACAAAAGCGAGCCTACACAGCTCACACATAGAGTGAGATCTGGTGGTCAAGGAGACCATTTCATGAAATATTTCTCCCTTTCCATAGCACAGCCAATCCATAGATATAGCAGCTCTGTATTCAGGAACCATGAACTTCACGATGAAAATGGGGTGGAGCCCCATCCTGCAGAAAGATGGTGAGTCTGATTGCATTTGAGGCATCAGCCATTGCTGCAACATGTACAAGTATGAATATCCAACAAACAGAAAGCTCATACCGCAACTGACCTCGAAGTTTTTGCAACTAGTGCTGACTGTTGGCAAATTATGAAATTATGCGTATATGTGGTGGATTGGGGGGGGGGGGTGCGTGAGTATGGCATATGTGTGTGTGTGGGGGGGGGAGAGGGTGTATGCAGTTGTGCGACATGCGCGCGTTTTATTTATATTTATTTTTATTATTTATATCTATATATCCCTTTCAGGCCCTGCACGCACAATTGTGTAGTACTGATTTTTTCTCGCTTTATTTCTTTGTGATTCACGCTAGGAAGTTAGGGCCTGCATCACACAATCGTGGATGGACTATGGTAACATCCGCAATGTGTTTCAGTTCCACATTTCTACAGTGGGTGACAACAGCAGTCAGAAAAATCAACAAACTTCCAGTTCACTTACAATGGCAACAAGAAAGGCTTGTTGACAAGGTCCTGATATCCTTGTTTTAACATGTGTAGCTATCATATCTGACAGCCAGTTGAATTTATATAATCCTATGATGTCATTGTGTCTTTTCTTTCAAAGGTATATTACTGTATGATGGTACAGATCATAAAAATTTGTTGTGAAGGCCCAAAATAGACAATTGTGTGCATACAAAATTTTGAAAATAAATTTATTTTCTTTTTTGTAATGAAATACTATATGTATTTTGTATCTTAAACGACCCTCTCTATATTAATATCACATTACCTACAACCTTGGGTCTGAAAGGGATATATATTTTTATTTAATTTTCTCCCTTCACCCACCTCCGCACTCCATTTCCCATCTAGGCCGTGCTGTACGCATTCCCACCACCATGACGCAACCTTCCTATCCCCTCTCCCCTCCCCTCCCCAATTTACAACAACACAGAGCGTGCTTCGAAGTGCGGCAGCTGGAGGTGATGGTTGTATGACAGTGTTGTTTGCCTTTGTGATTGCGTGAATGTTCTATTTTCTGAAGAAGCCCATGGCCGATAGCTGAAACTGTTGTATCTTTGTGTCTTTTGTATATGCCTGTCACAGCTCGTCACCACGTCTTTGCGGTGAGTTGTAAACTGTCCTTCTTACTATATTATTAATTCCAACCTGGACTTTCAATTATTAAAGTGTAAATATTGATACTAAAATAGAGCATGATTTATATGAATCACTTGTAGGACTTATTTCATCTATTTGTGACAGGTTCAACTACTATGAAAATAAACCCATGGGGATTGTGACTGATAAAGGCTCCCCCCCCCACCCCCCTTTATTGACATTTCATTCTCTGAGTGGGGTGGGTGGGCTGGCAGCACCTGAGGTGCTATTCAGCCTACAGAAATTAATACATAACTGAAGACAAACAATATAAAGGTGTAACAAACGGAAGTATACAAAAAAATAAACATAGTGAGAAATGGAAGAAAACATGCTGTGTGGAAAGGCGTTGAACAACAAAAGGTCGAATGAGCTCGTTTCTATATCTCTGAGTAGTCAAAACGCCATTCTGAATGACATACACCAATACTGAGTCTTGCTCACACCATTCATCCACCACTATATGATATGGTGATATTTACTTCACATAATCAGGATTGTTCCAAATTCCACATTCTCTCCAGCTGAACAAAAAATCTTGGCTCATTTGTGAACAGAACTCGGAGTCATTCATAAAGTTTCCAAACCTGATGCACATCTGCCTAGTTTCTACAGCCTGAACGGTGTCATGATTTTAATGGGACACACACCATAGGCCTCTGTGGGTAGAGGCTATATTCCTGAAGGCAATTTCAGCCTTTTTGTGTTAATATTGTGCGTCCTACTGCTGCTTGCGTCAGCCTCCTGTCTTGACGGGTTGTTATCTGGAGATAATGGTCATCTCTTGCTGATGTTACCCGTGGACAACCTTGGCCTTGCCTTCATTTAATGGTTCCTGTTGCATGAAATTGTGTCCAGGTCCTGGAAATTACACTTCGGGACACCCCAATATCTGCAGCCATCTCCCTCTGTGTTTGCCCCAGTTTCAACCTTCCTATGGCTCTCCATGCCTTAGCTTCAGCTAAGCCACATTGTTGTTGCGTTGCATCTGAAGCCAACTGCTTGTGTAATTTATTTGGTGCAGAAAACACAAGTCAACACCAACCCCTCTGCAGCAACTTTCTGTTATTACCATTATATTGGTTGCTGTAATGTTGTTGTCTCCACTCTGAAGAACCAACAGAAACATGTCAAACTATTGTAGTTCATTCTGCTGATGACAATACTTCAGAACCTAGATATCTCAACTGATCCCCTAATTTTTTTGAACAGAGAAAATTGATGCTAAATCATAGCAAAACTCAGTTTTTACAGTTTCTAGGACACAATTCAACAAAAGCTGGCATTTTGATTAAACAGAATGGGCACATTACGGCAGACTGAAAGTTCAAATTTCTAGGCTTTCAGACTGAAAGTAAGCTGCCGTGGAAAGTCCATGTTCAGGATCTTGTTCAAAAATTAAATGCTGTGTTGTTTACCATTATAACGGTGTATGAAATAAATGATAGTTCAACATGAAACATTGTCTACTTTGTTTATGTCAAGTGCCGTTATTTTAGGCGTAACTCTCTTAATTCGAAAGGGGTATTTATTGCACAGAAATAGGTGGTCCAAGCATTATTCACTGTAAGCTTGTGAACCTCTTGTCGACCCATTTAGTAGCCAGGGAATACATATTTTCTTCAATTTCATTTATTGAAAATAATGTTTACTTATTCCCAAGAGTTTGCATATTTTACTCAGTTAATACTAGACAAAAATTGAATCTGCATTTGGGTCACATATCTTTGACCTTTATGTAGAAACATATGCAGTATTCTGCCACATCCATTTTTAATGAGCTGCCACAAGAATTCAAAAAGCTCAGTAGTGATCCACTCACATTCAGGGCTACGCTGAAGAGTTTCGTCACGGCTCTCTCTTTCTATTCTGTTGAGGCATTGCTGGAAAAATGAAGCTATTTACTGTCTTATGTTGTTGCTTCTTTTTACTTGTGCTTAGGCCTGTTGTGTGCTTACAATTACTATATGTTTTACTTTATCCACTACTAATCTTTTGTAACAATCTGATGTACTGACTCGTTTCATGACCATGGTGACTTGTGCCTCAATTCAGTCCAGCAAAAAGTAAAAAATATATAAAAACTGACAACAACACTTATAATCCATTCTAGCTCATGAACTGCATGGACTTGTTTACTTTACTGTGCAACAGACATCATGTGACTTTGAATGCAAAACAAATGCACACAGATGTGAATAGGGACAAAACATGCACAAATAACCAATTTGCATATGAAGTGACCTGTATTATTTACATCACAACAAACACCTGTAATATGGCAATGACAGCAAATATGTTTCTGTTTGCTTTCCAGTCCTTTATTGAATCCCAGAAGCTTTCACAAATATTTAGATACACCCTGTATAGAAGAGTCAGATACATTGTAGGAAACCCAGAGAACATTCAAAAAAGTTTCAAATTCACAGAGAGCATGTCAGCAATGATATTACACCAAGATATAACTACAAAACAAATGTACAATAGCTTTTCCGATTATAGTTACACCTTATAAATTCACTTACTAATTCAGTTGCAGAACACCCAAAGATGACAATATGCTGAAATGAGCTTATCTTTATTCCTCAATAGAGCAGTGTAACTGGTAGATTATATAAGATGTACCTTATATTCGTAAATGATCATTAGCGAGGAGATCCTATTGGATGTGTATTACAATTGTCACTAAAAGACATATTCTACATAGCAGGACCCAAAGAATGCAAAAAGTTTCCAAAATAGTTCATTCTATTCTTAATTTCTTTATTGTTTACCTCAATATATGTGATGCATTTGCATGAATGATATTTTACGCTGCATGTTACTAGAGAAGTTTCATATACTAGTGTGTGTCAGTGTCAATGCACCAGTAGCCATTATAATGTACTACAATAAAATCTGTTACTTTCCACTGTGTCTTTCGTCTGTTTTTATTTTTAAAATCTGTACAGTAGTTTAGCTTAGTCAAGAATAATTCCAACAATGGAGAAATTCTGAAACTAACTGTACTTCTATACTACCCAAGTATCTGATAATCTTCTATAGTAATGTCTGGAACCACATAATTTATATGAAAATAACAGGTGGAAACTCCACACAGCTTGATTTATTATCTGAGAAAGAAAATAAATAAATAAAAAGTACAACTGAGTGCATAATTTACAGTTTTATTTTATAACATAATGGCACATACAGAGAACTGTGACTTGACATAACAATAATTAGAAACTGGACAGAAAATAAGAAGTTTATTCAAAACTGTGTAACTACAATGTATAAAACTTATATTAACAAACTCCAGGTAGGGAGTCTTCTTACGTCAGTTTCAACTTTTTCTTTCTGCCTTTCAGTGGCAAAGGACCAGGACTCTTGAAGACAGTACTGAAATGCATAAAGAATTAGTGGTATGTCAACAAGATAAGAGGCTTATTTAATTCTATTGCAGTGATACTTACTGGCATGTTGTGCAAATGGGGCTGAATTTGCAAAATACTGTAAAGAAGAACATAATACAGTTGTCTTAGTACACCAAAATTACAGTTTCAACTTTGTCAGTGAAAAACTAATGTACAAACATTAAAGACACTTAGACAAAATATAGTCTGGGTAGTATTTATCTGCAGGATCTAATGCTAGAAGAACAGTCAATTAAATACTTAAAACAAGTTTGGAACAAAAAATTCCAATCTTTAGAACAAGAGCAGTGAAAGACATTGGAGGAGGCAGAAAATGTGAATTTGTAATTGAGAATCCAGGTCCATAGTGTTTTTTTAGCTAATGAGTAGGGAGTATGGGATAAAGGAAGCAGCATCAGTGTGACGGACAGCAGAGATGAAACAAATATGGGTTAGTTCGTGTCATGAATGTATTGGCACATGAGAACAGAAGGGGGTTGGTAGTGAGACCAGGAGTGAGGGGGAGGGGGGGGGGTTGGAGGAGAGACAGAACGAGTCGCAAGTAGGTGAATGAATATGAACAGGAAATGAACAAAAATGAATGTTGTTAGGCTTGGAAAAGTACATGAATCAGAGCAGCACCAGGGCTGGGTGGAAGAAGCAGGGACAAACTAGTCAGAGGGAAACACTCTTTCTTAATGGAAGCAAAAGTAGGAACAGAGAGCAGTGCAATTCAGTCTGCTGAACGTGCAGTGTTGTGTACACATAGAACAAGCATGTATGAACTAATGTTTGAAGTGGTCATATAGCTTGCTGGAGGGAAATTAACACTACCCACTAATAACAAAATTTTTTACCACAGAAGCTGAATATAACTAGGGTATCACCTTTAGAAGCATGGTGCAGTGTTACAAAATAACTAGTCTCCTTCATGATCGATTTGAGCTTATCAAGGCTTTAATTTGCATATGAGTGGCCTAGCATTGTAATAGCTACTGCGAGAATTTGTTGCAGATATGATGAGTAGTTGGTCACTGCACAGTGGATGCTAGGAGAAGGCAGAGAAAATCCACAGAATAAACTAATATGAAACCTCTGTTTTTGTGTATAAAGTCCGTGAACATTATCTTTTGTTAAAAATTATTATTACGATTGTTGTTAATGAGGTTGATTCACTTGAAAGTTCTGTAGAATCACACGCAATAAAACATAACTGAAGAATTTACAAAAATGTTTTTGTGTGACGAGTTATTTCAACATGACTTTCACTCTCATTGGAATCTAAAGAAGAACAAAAGGAGACAAAGTCTGATGGCTTAGTGGAAAAACGATTTGAAGAAGTTTGTAGGCACAGTGTAGCTGGACCTCAGTTCACTAATAATTTGTTAATCAAGACATATTGAGCGACTACAACAAAATTGCACTAGCTGCATGCATAGGCTGTAAGTGCATTTCCCTTGGTATCCAGGAGAAATGAGACGAAGTTGAAGATACTATTAGGGCTCTTTACACCCTTGTCATCTTGCAATAACGCAATGGGACAGCAGTTCTGCAAGGAATTTATCTGGTTCTGTAGTACGCAGTTTTTCTTTGCGAGGAGACAACACGAATTTAGGTTTAATTTTCATTTGCCCCAAGTTTTTGGATTGCAACTGCTTTCTTTGAATTATAATTAAGTAACTAATCAATCTACAGGTAACTTATTACAAGTACCTAACCTATAAATCAACCAAATTAATTCTATGTGTAATATTTGTCCAAAAACAGATTCAAAGGTACCAGCAATAATGCTGCTAGTGGCATACGAAGTTGTCCAAATTACAGACATACAATACAAATGCACTGTATGCCAATTGGGCTCGGTTGTCTAACAATACAGCAAATATATATTTTTGACGACATTACAGCGTTCATTTAATAAAATAAATCACAATTTGCGATCACTTATGGCATCACTGTACTAGGTTTAGATGAAATACCAAAGGGCGGCGAATGAAAATTTGTGCCCGGCCGGGATTCAAACCTGGGTCTCCTGCTTACTGGGCAAACACGTTGACCACTGTGCCACCGAGGACACAGTGACCAGCCCGACTGCAGAGGACTCTTCCCTGCACATCTCCCGCCACACCCAAATCTCCATTTGCCACACTGTCTCTTTCCTATTACCGGTAATAGGAAAGAGACAGTGTGGCAAATGGAGATTTGGGTATGGCGGGACATGTGCAGGGAAGAGTCCTCTACAGTCGGGCTGGTCACTGTGTCCTTGGGTGGAGGAGTGGACAACACGTCTGTCTAGTAAGCAGGAGATCCTGGGTTCGAATCCTGGCCGGGCACAAATTTTCATTTGCCACCCTTTGGTATTCCATCTAAACCTAGTACAGTGATGCCATAAGTGATCGCAAATTGTGATTTATTTCAATACAGCAAGTGTCTGGAATCCAGAAGGGTAGAACTGAAACCTGGTAGAACCACACTTTCATTCAGTTTGTCTTTGGCAAAGTGAACTATAAAAATCTTCAGCACAAAAAAGGGTCTCAAAACATACACAGACACCCAAATGTGTGTGTGTGTGTGTGTGGGGGGGGGGGGGGGAACCTAGCTGTAGCATCATAGTGTTTAGTAATTCCAAAACCAATGACACAGAGAGTATGTGGTGTTGGAGAAAGAACCCTAATTGACTGGCAAGTGGCCCTTAGCAGTCGACTTATTGAGGTGTCAATCACAAAGTAATGTTAACAATATAGAGGGAAACAATTCTGTTCAGAAAAATATTTAAAAAAACATAAAGAACGTTGGACTTAGCAGGCGAGATGGCATCGGTTCATTGAGACACAAATAAAAATAAAAATAAACACACACACACACACACACACACACACACACACACACACACAAAACTGAGCTTTCACAACCTAAGGTTGCTTCATCAGAAAGAGCAGGGAAGGACATTCAATTAACAGCGACTTACAATAAAATTTAAAGTTAAACCATAATAGATGATCAACTTACTTGAGAGACAGACAGAACACACAAAACCAACATCTATGAGTTCCCGGTGGCAAAAACAAGCTGCACGGTAATCCACTTTGACAGGTGGAGGAAGGACCAGCTTTGTTCTTATTGGGGGCTCAGGAAGGAACACCCACTACAACAAAGTAAAATGGAAGTTAATACCATTTATAACAATTTACAATATTTACAGATGTAAATAGCAACATTCATAAAGCAGCTGCTGAAATCTATGGTGACTTATATGTTTTATGGACAAGAAAACTTCATTACAATTGGCAATGCTCATTTATTGAATGTACAGGGTATTATTACATACAGCTCTGCATTGTGTAGAACTCATGACCTAAGTTGTGAATTACCTTCCCGTTCTGTTCTCATTTTTTTATTCCCTTCTGTCCTACCTGATGAAGGAACCCTATTCTGAAAGCCTGTCATATTTTTTTCGTCCTTTTTCTATCTTTGTGTTACTATTTTTTTCGTCCTTTTTCTATCTTTGTGTTACTATCGGTGGTACTGGCCAGCCAATCAGTCTCTTCTGAATATAATTTATGACCTACAGTTATCTTACTGTCCTTCGAAATAGTCACCTGCCTTAACTATGCCCCTCTGAGCTCTGTGATACATGAACTGGAAACTTTGCACTGCGTCGTCCTTTGGGTTGGTGTTCAAAAGCATTGTCCCATTTCATTGGATGCCAGCAATATCATCAAATCTCTTTCCTTTCAAAGTGAGTTTGAGTGGATGGAATGGTGAAATGTCTCAAGAATTTAGAGCTGGCGATTATGGCAATATTCAAGTTGCACAACAATGCTCGCAAAATTCGTCAAACAGTTCCCAGCAAAAAAAGGGGGTGGTGCAACTTGAACATCCACTATACTCATCGGTTCTCAGCCCTCCAGAGTTCTTGCTGTTCCCTCGACTCAAACTGGCTTTGAAAGGAAAGAGATTAGATGATATTCCTGACATCCTATGAAAAGTGATGAGGCTTTTGAACACCATTCCAAAGGAGGACTTCGTGCAAAGATTCCAGGACATGCATTGGAGAGCTCACAGTTCCATACTTATGGCAGGTGACTATTTCAAAGGACAGTAACGTAATTGTAGTTCAAAGTTCATTTACCTGAATGTTACAGAACTATTCAACGAACTTTGTCAGAAGTTATATATTGGCGTGCTGTGGCTTTTGATACGGAATTTGTTTTTACATTGCTTATTTTGTATTATTTACATGGTTTCCATTTCAAAGTCATATACTTTCGTTGCTCTTCAGATAGTTTGGAACAGAAGGAAAATTTCAGGCTATGTAGATTTAGGAAAGGGTGGCATAGGAAGTGATGATAGTGAGGTAACATTAGAGACATGAATTTGTGGGCACATCAACACAGGCTTTCCAGAATTGTACTAAAACTTAAATTTTTACAGTCGTTTAACAGTGAACTGTGTACTGTTTCTTGAGAAGAAATAATGTTAGGATGAGCAATTTCAGTTTAGACAAAGGCAGAATTTTCAGGTGGGTGTGACGAACCAGCAGATTCATATCGGCAGCCAACTGAAATTATTTCTATGAAATTTTCTCTCTCGTTGGTGCAGATACATAAATGCAGAAAATAAGTATACAGGGATTGTAAATATGCAATACACACTCATAAATTTCATCTACATTGCAAACCAAATTCGGAATTTTATGGTTGTATATTATAAGGAATTTATTAGCGAATTTGTCTACCGTCATAAATTAATATTTTAGAATAAATTTTGTTTTTCGTATTTTATCCATGTGAACTCGAGGTTGCGCCCACCCATTTTATAATCTGGCCCAACCTTGGCCCACCCGTATGACACATGTTAGAACTGCCACTGATGACAGCATAAGCAGTTTTGATTATGACGTGGTCTAAAAAATTGATTAACAGAATATGTTTTACAGAAAGAAATTCACGCATGAGTGAAGTACAGGGAATTGAGTTGAGAACAGTAGCAGAACAAGGAAAAATCAAACTTGCATGAGTAAAATAAAACTGAGTGCAGAATAAAAAGTTTGTTGTTACGAAAAAATATTTTCTTTCCTTATACTGTATAAAAGCTGGTCCTGGGAAACAGAGAATAAAATATGAACATTAAATAATTGACAAGTCCTGGAAAAATACTGTAACAAAATAAATGCTCTCTTGACTCCAAGTGTAATATTGGCAGTATCTATACTGACAGTATAGAGCATGACAACCATAGCTAAGCAGAGGACGTGGCAATCATACAAATCACCGGTAGGTGAGCGTACAAGTTGCTATGCGCCGGGCTCACATATTCCTAAGGAATGCTGTAGATGCTACCCCAGTGTTTGCTTTTACTCACTGCATAAAAGTGCAGCCGCCCTTGCATCTTTTTAAGATACTGCGTACTGAGCTCTGCCCATTTCAGAAGACTTTCAACAAGAACTACTATGCACCTAGTTAACAGACAACTATGAAGACTTAATTTGTGTGTGTGTGTCCACTACTCTGAAGTTTAGCTCTGCTTAACAAAACTGTTATCTGTAAATGCCAGCTTTTAAATGATAAAACACTAATGGTAAATTTTTTCTAAGTTGTTAGAATGCAACACACTCAATTTCAAAATTCTAAAATACTGAATGTGTAAATCTCTCTATGGACAATTTTCACAGCCATGCATGCATAAAAATGATGTTTTGCTGCTCTTTTTCAGGAAAGTTTATTTACTGATCTTAAATAGTGAATTACAGGGGGAATGTTATCCATGAGTTACATTTGTTTAAGTCTGATTGCAAAGTATGTGGTAGAGAATCACTGAGAATAATGTGACCAGGTCAATAAAATGGTACAAAACAAAAATCTTGAATACAATTTTAATGAAGATTATGGCTACAGGCTACCAACATTGTGGCTAAGTGATGTACAGGCATTAAACGTCTAACCAAGGTGCATAATAAACACAACTATCAGGAAGCAAACTCAGGCAAATGATGATAATTTTTGAGAGGATTACAAACACAAGGTACCATCTTGTTTCTACTGCTACTGAGTTTCATTATTGCACTACATTAGTACTATAAACATGGTTGCTTTCAGTGTTATAAATCTATAATTATTACTTGTGATATTTTGACTGCCCAGAAACAATAATTTAGACCAATAACTTTTAACTTGATAGCAAGATTTAGTTTTATTACAGATAAAAATGGAGAACAGAATCAATAGTAACAGCAAAGAATAAACAGAATACTACTAGACAGTTTGGTGAAATAATAATAAGTGTCTCTTTACAGTAAGTGCATAACGTACAGAAACCACCTCTCTCTAAGAAGTGTGCAGTTTGGCTTAATCTGCTGCAACATGCGACTTTACGTAATCTGTATGTGTTGATCAAGATACGCTGTATTCGCCAAACACGACTTACACATATTGGGCTACATATGGCTCTATTCAAGTAATGTGACTCATTGTAGTCTCAGGCTGAAACCATACAGCTTGCTTTCATGCCTGGCAACTACAACAGCTGAAAATAGTGCCTTGTACCTGTGATCCTACAGTCAAAGATTTTATGCATAGGCTATCATTTACAAAACAACAGTGATATACAAAGATAAATGACTAACAGATAAAAGATATTTGCAAATGATGTAGGCAACACCAGATAACTCAGTTGAATAAGGTTTACTGAAACATGTGTTTTTATCTCTAAGAAGTGGACATGCTCAAACAATAGTAATAAATAAACCTTATACAATCAGCAGAACTGATGTGTTAACTGCACTATGAGAATGGTAGCAAAACCCCCAACTAAGTAATCATCGACAATGCTCAGACAATAAGTCAGTTTTTCTGTCACACAACATGAAATACTCATCAACTCAAAGATATTTTAAATCTTGGTATGACAAGTAATATATCAAAACTTATAAAATCTGGTGTAGAATAACATACAGTGTTATGCTGCAATTCTGTAATGGAATTTGAAAAAGTTAAAGTACATACACAGGCTAGTTAGCTCATCATAATTAAAATCCTGACAAAGAAGCCACTTGCTGTGCAGTTTCTAACACAATCGCAAATGAAGTACTACAGCTAACCTATTGAGGGAATAGAAAGGTCTGGTGTATTGAAATCCGGTGCGTATGGTGGATATTCAAGTTACGTGACAATGCTCGTCCACACACAGCAAATAGGTCATTCCATGTCAAATCACGAAGGGGTGAGAGCTCGAGCATCTTCAATTTTTTTTTCCAAATTTTACCCGAATGTTGTTAAGGGTCTTAAAGGATGTTATACAAAATTTTAGGCCGATATCTAAAGTGGTCGAGGCTCCAGGGCTGCTTTTGTGGAAGGGTGCTATGCGTTGCACATGTGCCTGAGGAACCTTTGGCTAAGTTTGCGCTTTCATTTCTCTAAGCTAAGGTACTTCACATATTCAAATCTGGGTTTCTAGATCAATTTTATGCAGAGAATTGAAAAATAACATTATCATGGGTAAAGATTAAGTAGTTTATATATAATTTTTTACTAAATTCAGAGGTAATTTCCTTTACCAAAAATATAACTGTAAACTTTGGCATTCCCTTTTTATACAGCGTTTCTTTTATACATGCTGTTATTCCACCTTTGTGTGTATGTTCTGCATGACAAGCCAGTGAAACAATTGTAAAACTGTATATTTTGTAGTTCCCGAGATAATGGTTCAGCAAGTTGGCTCCAAAAAATCAGAAGACTAAATCTGACCAAATTTGGAGGCCAATATATTTATCTAGGCCACCTCTGATTTTAATTTAAAATGCACTATTAGGAAGTGTAGCTTTCACTTTACTAGAATATTGAGCACAATGTGAATGTGCAGTTATCGTGTGGTCGTTTCTGCGTCCGCTCACTGCGTGAATCAGTTTAATGCTTTCTGGAGGCGCCCAGTGACACGCTGACAAGAGGGCAGGCCCCGCCCAGGTAAAACATTTTTTGGCCTGATCTCAGCAGTTTGCAGCTTTCTTCCATGGTGGACACGCACCAAACGACACAGTTGTGTACCGAACGCATTTTCCTCAATCCGTGTTCGACTCCACGCTACTGCTATGGACGCACGAGTCCTCGCCACCCTTGTGCCGTTGTCAGTGCTACATTTGTGCCAAGGTGGTTCTACTGTGCTGAGCTTCTTAAGGACTACAGTGGATTGTTTGTGTAACCTTCATGATCTTTAGGTAAGAAAGTGAATCTTATTATGTTAACATGCATAACCACGCATTCTTCTAGTGTTGTTAACTTGACGTTGTTACTGATAGCTTGAGATATATATACTTTAAAATGCTAATTTATTGATACATTCCTTTTATAGATTGCTTTTTAAACATTAATTAATAGTAGACGTTAACTATGGATGTGGCTTCTATGTTTTCATGTATTAATACATAAATTGTGTATGATAAGTTACATCATATTTCAAGTTCTGTAACCATTCAACTCATATAGTGCTAAAGATAAACAATCAATATTCTAGCAGAGAAAAAACTGCTCTTTTTAATGGTGCAATTAAAAACCAGAAGAGACTTATTTGAAGATATTTGCCTCCAAACTTGGTCAAATTTTGGGTTTTGGTTTTTTGAAGGCAACTTTCTGGATCATTATCTCAAAAACTATAGCATACACAGTTTTACCATTATTACACTGGCTTAACAGGCAGAACCTGTACACAGAGGCAAAATATCAATGTGTACAATGGAACAGCCATTTAGTAAGGGACTGCTTAAGTTGGCCTTAAATTTTGGGTATGAAATTTTTGTCATCTTTGGAAAAAAAAAGAACCACTTAATCTTTACCCATGATACTGTTATCTGTTATTTTTCAATTCTCTGCATAAAACTGATCTAGAAACCCAGATTTGAAAATGTGAAATACCTTAGCTACTGAGAAATGAAAGCGCAAACTTAGCCAAAAGTTCCTCAGGTACACACGCAAGGCATGACACCCTTCCACAAAACCGGCCCTGGAGCCTCGACTCTTTAGATATCGACCTAAAAGTTTGTATACATCCTTTAAGACCTTTCTGGTGAAATCTGGGAAAAAAAAAATTGAAGTTGGTCGAGCTTCAACATTTTAAAAAATTTGGTGATTTGATGTGGAATGACCCAATATAGTCAAGCAGTTCCTGGAAAAAAGTGAGTGGTGCAAAATCCACCATACTTGCCAGATCTGAATCCTCCAAACTCCTTCCTAGTTTCGAATTAAATTTGCTTTGAATGAAGACTTTTGAACACCATCCCAAAGGAAGACTTGTGCAAAGTTTCCAAGAACATGTATTGCACAGCTCAGCAGTGCATAATTGTGGGAGCTGAGTATTTCAGACAGTAAGATAACTGTTGTTCATAGTTCATGTACATTGATTTTACAGGACTAGTCATTGAACTTTATTGTCAGAGGTTGAATGTTTTAAGCTTTTTCAATATACAGTATCTTTTCCTATGTAGCTCTTTAACAAGTAGAAGGAAAAAGAAAAAAGAAATTCTGTATATAAAGGGCACTTGTAATTTACATCCATTTAAAGCTTGTAGTGTAACAGCTTACACTACATGTTTCCTGCTAGAGGCTCAAGAAAGTTGAGTATAATTATTTAATGAGTCATATTTAATTTAGCAAAGTTGTAGGAAAATATTTTCTGGCTCCAGTTTTTCTCTGTACAGGTTTTGTGCAGAAGAAAAAGAATCAGTGAAGAATCCACTGTGCAAGTGATATAATTATTCCGAGATAAATTAAACCTAAGGACTCTATGTATATTCTGTAGCTTTTACTATGTTATAATTATTCTTTGTCTGGATATGTTGGAGAAACTAGGCAGATAATAAGCCTTTGTATGTATGTACTTAAGTGATGAAATAAACACTGTACTTGTTCTAGTAAGTAACACACTGCTTGCTTGAATTAATACTGGTTTAAATGAGAAGTGTTTGCTATTTTGGGTTCCCTTGTGACGATTGGAAAAGAGTTAACACCCAAGAAGACCTATCAAGATATGTTGCTATGTTAGGAGGCACGGACTAGTCGGTCCTCTTATATTTGGCAACTACATTCTTATTACACACATTTAACAAATGAAGAGATCTTATCATAAAGAAGTAGCAATGAGATTGTTCCTGACACGCACAGTTGTTTGAGATACTTAAACAGTAGACACCGTCAGAACAACTTCTTACTTTCAACACTATACATGCCTTCTTGGGTAGCAGGTTTAACACGGGTGCCCGACTAAGAAGCTACCTGTATGTTTTAAGCTTGATCTATATAACCTATGTTTGCTACAACACGAAAAATAATAAATTGTTAATTTGTGTTACATTATCATCTTAGTTAGGAACTGGAATTTTTTAATGGTTGAATAGTCTTAAGATAGTACTGTGTACTGAAGTGGAAATCCAATAGGCTACCAAAGGAAAACATGGGCACCTCAGTTCATCTTCATTGAAGGGATAGGATAGGATAATGTGGGCACATGACAGTGATGTCTTTAGTGCCCTTACAAAATAATTAGGTGGCGAATATGATCTGAGTAAAAAGTGAACAAAGAAAAACAGGCAACAGCAAAGTAAGAACCCAAACTACACAAACAGCATGGGGAACAAAGCAAACATATAAACAAATACTGAATATCAACAATGTAGGTTGGCCCACTAAAGTACAGTACTCTTAATGTAGTTCCAGGGTATCATGAACTGATCACTGATAGAAAAGGGATTGCCAGCCATTCATTAACACACTAAAACCTCCAGCCTAAAATCTTAGGCCAGAGTCCCGAGAGTTCACGAAATTTGAGAACATTCGTCACACACACCTCATTATCAGCTAAAACAGAAGGCGGTGCTTCATCAAGATTTGCTGCTGTCCTCTCAGCAAGATATAAAATATATTCAATTAAAATTTGGCGTACAGTGATTTGCACGCCACAGGCATCACAAAACGAGAGCTCCTCTCAACAGAATAAATAGACATCCATCAAAGGGCAGTGTCCAATTCGGAGACACGTCAAGGCTACCTCATGCTGCATCAATGACTGACAGGAGGTTCACCATGGTCAGAAAAGTTGGCTTCACCAACTGCAGTTTATTGCCCGTCACTGCCAACCATGATTCCTGTGGTGTCGCACAAGTACAAAGTGCGCGCCACCTACTTTCGCCGCGCGCCGCCATGCACGCACGGCGCGGCGTTCTCACGACGACAGCCACGAGCGCCCTCTGCTGCAACCCCGCTCGTGGCCACCACGGAAAGACACCGGTCACTTCGGACTGAGATAGCAATGAGTTAGGACCTTCGTAATCAGATAGGCACCAGTGAAGACTTTGCTATCGTACAGGCACTAGCCAGGCCTCTAACAACTATGTATCAACATTCTGCAGTACTATGTAAAAGTTAAGTATTGTTACACTCTGTGCAATATATATCTCTTTCTAATTTACTCTAGTGTTTATAGTTTCTGGCTGCTCCCCTCCGTACCTGCACCAGCGTGCTATTTTTGTTCCTGTGTCGGTCTCATTCCACTCGGCCACCGACACCTACGACGAGGCTGGGACACAAAAGCGGCGACGAAGTTGGGACACAAAAGTGGCGACGAGGAGTGATAGAACCTTGGACCAGCCCGCTTACAGCAGCCAGACAGCAGCAGTTGGAGCACGCAAAAATTGCTCCCGCCCACCCACCCTTATTATAAGATTTTTGGGGGAACATATTCAGTTACGTGTTTGTGGACATTTTTGTTGCAGATCGAGCGTCCTCATTTATCTTGCATTTGTGTTTTGTTATAATTTACTTGTATGTGCGGCGCCTAATCGGTCAGCATGGCCACTACCCCGAACCCAAACTTAATGGAAATTATTCAGTTACAGACGGCGCAAATAACACAACTTCTCCAGGCGGTGGCGCAGTTGACAACTCAACAACAGCCGTCGCATCAGCAGCCCACACCTGCCACCGCACCGCTTCCGACGTTCCGCCAGTACAACGAACGTGAGGAAGAATGGAGCGACTATTTCGCACAGTTTCAAGAACTCGTCGCGGCTCATCAAATTACAGGTCAGAGAGTGAAGAACCTTTTCTTATCGATTGTGGGCCCCCAGACCTTCGTACTATTGCAAAAACTTTTCCCTCTCGCATCTCCTCGTGATGTAGACTTTGAACAAATTGTAGATGCACTGAATGCTCATTATGAGAGAAAAGTTCTTGTAGCCGCTGCACGATACCGATTTTTCAGACTTAAAAAATTACCGCAGCAGTCACACCAAGAGTGGATTACGGAATTGAAGGGCTTAACCCGCCAATGTAAATTTACTTGCTCTTGTGGACTTTCGTATAGTGACGTGATGTTGAGGGATGCGAATACGCAGAATATTCAGGACCCCAGAATTAGAGCAGCAATTCTGAAACAGTCTGACCCCTCATTAGACAGTGTACTGCAGCTTATAGAAGCGCATGATACTTTTGACTTAGCAGATGTAGAAATGCAAAGCCACAGTGTAAATTCAGTGCGCCGTAACGGACGCTTTCCTAGCCGTAGTTCTCAGTGTAGCACTAGTGATTCTTACAATAGTACAGGCCGTGCTGAACAGACAGTGAACAGTAGCCGGTGTAAAAGTGCGACACAAAGGTCGCTCCGTCGTGTTAGAAACAGAGATTTGAATAACGGGCGCCAACGCTCATTTCAGAAAAATGTACGTAAATCTTGCCCCCAGTGTGTGTCTCGCCACAAGCGTGCTCATTGCCCTAGTCGCAACGCAACCTGTTATCAATGTGGCAAATCGGGACATGTGCAGTCTGTGTGTATGCAAATTAAAAACTCGAACAATAACGTTAGAAACAGTGCTTCGCAAAGTGCGAGAGCAGTGCATACAGTCAATGTCATAGACGCTGTGGAATTGAACAATGCTTTACTTGGTTCTCAATTGCAAGAAAGTAGTTCTGCGCCTATGGCAAAACTATATAGTGCACCACGTAGCAAGCGCCGGCAAGCGTGTAAAACAGTGCAACGGAAAAGGGTTCGGGACAAGGAAAAAGACTATGAACAGTGCATTCCTGTAGTGAAAATAGTGCCTTCTGCAACTGCTCCTTGTAATAGTGCCCAGTACTGTGTAGCTAGTGACAGTAGACATCAAGTAGCTACTCAAAAGTGTAGTGCAGTAGTTAGTAAATCTGGAGTAGCTTCGCAGGCTTGCGCGGACGCCGATCCGGCGGTAGTGCCATCTAGTGACAGTGTTGTTAATCCCCTGCGTGCCGAGTCTGCGCCGCTTCCTTCACTACGCGGCCCGCGCATACGCAGCAAACAAACCGTAGCAGACGTTGCCCACATTCGCGCACCTGTCGTGCGCCAGAAGCACAAACTTTTTGTAAATCTCTCCATAGAAAATAAGACTGTGCAATTTCAGCTTGATACTGGTTCCGCTGTTACATTAATTAATAAAGACACTTATGAACTTCTGGGTTCGCCAAAATTGTCGCCGTCACAGCAAGTGCTAACAGCGTACACAGGTCAAAATATTCCCGTGCTAGGAACATGTAGCCTGCCAGCCTCTTTTCAAGGTGTAACGAAAACAGTTGCTTTTGTTGTTCTTCAGGCCAAATCTACACAGAACATTTTTGGACTAGATGCTTTTGACTTGTTTGGTTTATCAATTCAAAGAGATGTGCTTCAAATTTCGTCAATAGTGCCTCAGGATAAAATCAATGCATTGTGTGACAAATATAGTGACTTGTTTTCGCCGGAATTAGGTTGTGCAAAAGACTTCGTGGCACATGTAACTTTAACAGAATCTGCAGTTCCAAAATTTCGTAAAGCTAGACCAGTGCCTATCGCAATGCGTGATACAGTTGCCGAAGAACTTAAACGTTGGCAAGATAGTGGGGTGATTTCTCCTGTTTCTGCGAGTCAGTGGGCCTCGCCTATAGTAATTATACCCAAGCCGTCAGGAAAACTTCGTCTCTGTGCGGACTTCAAATCAACAGTGAACAGTCAAACAATTGTAGACACTTATCCCCTGCCCAGACCTGAGGAACTAATGGACAAATTAGGACAGTCTCGCTTCTTTTCTAAGATTGATTTAGCAGAGGCATACTTACAGATTCCACTTGATGACGAGTCCAAAAAGTTTTTCGTCATTAATACTCACATGGGCCTTTTTCAATTTCAACGCCTACCCTTTGGCAGTTCTTCCGCTCCCGCTATTTTTCAGCGTTTTTTGGAACAGCTGACAGTTTCTGTACCGTGTTGTTCGAACTATTTAGATGATATTGTGGTATCCGGACGTACAGTTGAAGAACATTTAGCAAACCTGGAGTGCCTTTTCAAAGTGTTGACTGCAGCAGGTCTACGTTGCAATAAAGCAAAGTGTTCGTTTTTTTCAAACTGAAATAGAGTACCTAGGCCATGTGATTAATGCCCAAGGAATTCATCCCTTACAGTCACATCTTAGAGCAATCAAAGACTTGCCTCCTCCTAAGAATGTGCACGAATTGCAAGCAGTAATGGGGAAGCTGAACTATTATTTCAGATTTATTCCCAATGCCTCTCAGATTGCAGCTCCACTGCATCACTTACGTAGGAAGAATGTTCCTTTTGTATGGTCTAAAGATTGTCAGGTTGCCTTTGACAAACTAAAGTCTGCACTACTCAGTGATGCATGTTTGATTCCCTTTGACCCACAGAAGCCTGTAGTGTTAGCAGTTGACGCCTCGTCGTACGGTCTGGGTGCCGTTCTGTCGCATCGTATTGGATGTCATGATCGTCCTATTGCCTTTGCATCCAAGCTACTGACGCCGACGCAACAGAATTACAGTCAGATAGAAAAGGAGGCCTTAGCAATCATTTACGGCGTCACAAAGTTTCATCATTATCTCTATGGCAGAAAATTCTATTTGTTGACAGACCACAAGCCTCTCACGTCGTTGTTCTCACCCACAAAGCCAATTCCGCCATGAACGGCACACAAGCTTCAGAGATGGTCCTTAATACTGTCTAATTATCAGTATGAGATTTTGTACCGACCTACCACTAAACATGCCAACGCGGACACACTTTCCCGACTTCCGGTTGGCCAGGATGTATCATTTGATTCTTCAGAAATGGCATGTTGTCAGATAGACTCCAGAGATGCTTCCGCTGTCGCAGACTTTCCTTTGAACTCTCGTCGGGTTGCACAGGAAACAGCTGCGGATGCAGACCTAAGTGTGGTAGCACGTTTTGTTCACTCAGGGTGGCCTGCCAGAGCCAAAGGCATTGATCGGCCTCTGGTTCGACGTTATTTTGCACAACGTCATGCATTATCTTTAAGTCAGGGTGTACTGTTGTTGCATACCGACAACGACCAAGCAAGAGTGATTGTTCCTCGTTCCCTGCAACGAGAAGTGTTACGCCTCCTGCATCAAGGACATTGGGGCATTGTTAGGACAAAGCAACTGGCCAGACGTCATTGTACCTGGGTTGGTATGGACGCTCAGATAGAGAACATGACGTCACAGTGTACTGTTTGTGCGGAGCATCAGGCGGCTCCTCCGCAACGTTTCTCAGACTGGCCACGCCCCAAGGGACCATGGCAACGTTTACATATTGACTTTGCCGGACCTTTCTGGAATACGCGCTGGTTAATCGTTGTAGACGCTTTCAGCAAGTTTCCTTTTGTGATTGCCATGAACTCAACGACGGCGTCTAGTACGATCAGTGCCTTAACATCAGTATTTTGCATCGAAGGTTTGCCTGAAACTATAGTCAGTGACAATGGACCTCAGTTTGTTAGTGCGGAATTTCAACAGTTTTGTTGTGTGAATGGCATTCAGCATATCACCACCGCACCTTTTCACCCTCAGTCCAATGGTGAAGCAGAACGTTTCGTTCGAACATTCAAGTCTCACATGGAGAAGATGAAAGGTCAGCACTCCACGCAGCAAGCTCCTCAAATTTTCCTGTCTATGTATCGGTGCATGCCACGTGACGGCCCGTCTCCTGCCGAGCTGCTACACGGCCGCCGTCACCGCACTCTCCTTCACCTGCTGCAGCCTCCCACGCACCGAGTCGGTTCGTATGGCGCTACGCGTTTTCAGGTTTCCACGCCGGTGCTGTACAGGGTGTTTGCTAGAAACAAGAAGAAACTATGGATGCCGGGCATCATTCAGCGCATGCTCGGTCGCAATATGTATGTTGTACGTTCTTCCACAGGGTCGGAGCTGCGGCGCCACGCAAACCAATTGCGTCTGCATAGGCCGCGCGATCCTGTCTCCGGTTTCTTGATTCCAGACCCAGTTCACCGTCAGGGAGCACAACCACATCGTTCGTCCCCGGACTACGAGATCGTCCCGATGGAGATCGACGCGACGCCACCGCTGCCGCCGCCGCAGATGACAGCGTCACCGAGAGGGACTCTGGGACCGTGTGTGCCGCCGCCGCCTGGGCCACGCACCTCAGAAGAAGATGACCTGCTCCCTCTGGGCGGCGGGGGGGGGGGGGGGGGTGCGCCCTTCCCCAGGTTTTGGTGGGTTCCCTGGAGGATCGCAAGGTGGATGCCGGGGCGCGGACGTCGTCTCGATCCCAGCCTCAGCTAAGACGCCCGTCCCACCAGTAACGCCCCCGCCCAGACCCTCCTCCCAGTGCCGTCGCCGTGGCCCTCAGCCCTACGCCACGACGGCGCGGCGGTTTGGGGGGGAGGGGTGTGGTGTCGCACAAGTACAAAGTGCGCGCCACCTACTTTCGCCGCGCGCCGCCATGCACGCACGGCGCGGCGTTCTCACGACGACAGCCACGAGCGCCCTCTGCTGCAACCCCTTACCCCCTTCCTTAAAACCCTCATCATTTCCTTTTCCCTCTCCTCCCTTCTGCCTGATGAAGCAGCTAGGCTGTGAAAGCTAGCATTTTTGTGTGTGTGTGTGTCTGTGTGTTTATTTGTTGCTATTACTGCCTGTGCCCCTTCGCCTGGTAAGTGTACTTCATCTACTTTTTACGTATATATACACACACACACACCTTAGCACGAATCCCAAAAGCCCTCATAGCTCAAAGCCAATTACGAAAAAGCCTTTCAATAGGTGGCTGAGCAACAGTATTGTAAGCAGGTGTATATGGAGTGGACAAAGCGGTATACGCCTGGCGTACCATGAGCTGTCACTGTATGTGTGGCAGTGGCTCAGCAGCCTTGGCGCAAAGACTTGGTATAAGGGCTGGTCCAAAATGCCCCAACAGGTAATCGAATCCCTTCATGGTGCAGCAAGTCCAACATTTTTAGGTATGAAGGTCTTGCAGACCCATACACCATGCAGCCGTAATCAAGTTGGGATCGTACAAACACTCTATAAAAGTGGAGCAGATGAATCCTGTTAGCTCCTCATGATGTGTGACTAAGACACTTTAAAATACTTAGTGCTTTGAGGCACTGACTTGAGTCTTTAAGATGTGACAACCAAGTAAGTTTAGATTCAAATGTTAGACCCAGAAAATGCGCAGTGTCTTTAAAATTCAGAACAGTGTCCCTCATCTGCAATTCAGATAAGTTAAAAATAGAATGTGGATGACTTCTCAGTTGAAAATTTAAAACTGGTCTTCTATGCCCATTCGTTCAGCTGTCGGAGAGTTAGCTGCAACTGACGAGTTGTCGTTGCAAGGCTAAAAGACAGAGATATCATCAATAAATAATGAACACTGGACAGGACACATTGTATGATATCACAGCTTCTGCAAGCCTCCTTGACAGCCTGATCAGCCATTTCGTTGCCATGAATTCCAACGTGTTCGGGTACCCAACAAAATAACACTTACTTCCCCCGCTGCTGGAGGGAGTACAGTCTGTCTTGTATGAGCTGTACTATCTTCTCAGCTGGATACAGATTTTGTAAAGTTTGCAGCGCATTGAGAGAGTTGGAGCACAGAAGGAACCACTTGCTACGAACACAATGCATTTGCTCTATCGCCCGCAGGATTGCATGTACCTCTGCTGAGAAAACAGTATGCGGTGGAGACGTGAATCCTGATTGTGTGGTTGGGGAACACTACGGACAGCCTAGGAGGTCCCTTGTTTGGACCCATCCATGTAAGCCACTGTAAAATCTCTAAGCTCATCTAAAATGTTAAATGTTTGAAATGTAAAATCAGAAGTATAATCCTTCTTAAAATGTGTCAAGTCTAAAAGTAATCTGGGCCTCTGGAGAAGCCAAGGTGGACATTTACTCCAACCTCAATGTAACACATTAAAACTTGCCACACCCACATATTATTTTATTTATATATATATATATACTGTCTAACTTCTAACTTCTTTGCTTTCTACAGTTCTACAGTATGTCTGCCTAAGTGTAGTTGTGTCTGTGTAAATGTGTGGGTGTGCGTGCATTTATTTACCCTCCATTTTCCCCCCAAGGTAAGTCTTTCCTGTCCCGGGATTGGAATGGCCCCTTACCCCCTTCCTTAAAACCCTCATCATTTCCTTTTCCCTCTCCTCCCTTCTGCCTGATGAAGCAGCTAGGCTGTGAAAGCTAGCATTTTTGTGTGTGTGTGTGTGTCTGTGTGTTTATTTGTTGCTATTACTGCCTGTGCCCCTTCGCCTGGTAAGTGTACTTCATCTACTTTTTACGTATATATACACACACACACACCTTAGCACGAATCCCAAAAGCCCTCATAGCTCAAAGCCAATTACGAAAAAGCCTTTCAATAGGTGGCTGAGCAACAGTATTGTAAGCAGGTGTATATGGAGTGGACAAAGCGGTATACGCCTGGCGTACCATGAGCTGTCACTGTATGTGTGGCAGTGGCTCAGCAGCCTTGGCGCAAAGACTTGGTATAAGGGCTGGTCCAAAATGCCCCAACAGGTAATCGAATCCCTTCATGGTGCAGCAAGTCCAACATTTTTAGGTATGAAGGTCTTGCAGACCCATACACCATGCAGCCGTAATCAAGTTGGGATCGTACAAACACTCTATAAAAGTGGAGCAGATGAATCCTGTTAGCTCCTCATGATGTGTGACTAAGACACTTTAAAATACTTAGTGCTTTGAGGCACTGACTTGAGTCTTTAAGATGTGACAACCAAGTAAGTTTAGATTCAAATGTTAGACCCAGAAAATGCGCAGTGTCTTTAAAATTCAGAACAGTGTCCCTCATCTGCAATTCAGATAAGTTAAAAATAGAATGTGGATGACTTCTCAGTTGAAAATTTAAAACTGGTCTTCTATGCCCATTCGTTCAGCTGTCGGAGAGTTAGCTGCAACTGACGAGTTGTCGTTGCAAGGCTAAAAGACAGAGATATCATCAATAAATAATGAACACTGGACAGGACTTTTCACAACCGAAGTAATACTATTAATTGCTATGGCAAACAAAGTCACACTTAAGAGACTACCCTGAAAGACACTGTTTTCCTACTCAAAGCAGGTAGAGAGCACATCGCCAACTCAATATCTAAAATAACACAGAGAAAAGAAAGACCAAATAAAAATGGGAAGACAACCATGAAATCCCCATTTGTGAAGCTGCCCGAGTATCATAGACCTTCTCGATATAAAAAAAATATGCCCATAAGGTGATGACAGTGCAGAAAATGCTGTTGTACAGCTGCCTCCAGAAAGGCCAGGCTATCAAAGGTGTAATGATATCTCCTGAATCCACACTGGAAGTGACTAAGGAGCTGCCTGGATTCCAACATGCAGACAAGGTGGCAGTTGACCATCTGCTCTAAGGTCTTTCCCACGCAACCGATGACGGTAACACTGTGATAACTGCTCGGGGGGGGTGCGTGATCTTTTCCGGTTTTTCAAAGGGGGATTAAAATTGAATCCCTCCTAAGTCAGGAAAGTGACCTGACAACCAAATGGCATTAAAAAGGTTTTCTTTATTTCAGCTGTGTTAGGTGCTGCAGGCTTACTGTAGTCCAGTGCCAGCTGTCACCAGTGCCAATCGTAAACAGCGCTAAGTATCTTAATTTAATTTGTATGAATTTCAATTTGCCAGTCTAGTTCATTTTCGTTAGTACTTCTGTTTTAAGAGGTTTATTCCTGCGTACTTGCAGATTTCGTTTGTACTACTGTTTTAATAGTTTATTCTATCGTATTTGATAAATACCATCGTGTTTAGTCTTCGTCTTTGACTGGTGTATTTCAAAACAAGTCAGAGACCGTTACTAAAGCTCATTATCAGTCAGTCCAGTGCCAGTGCCACATCGTAAACAGCGCTAAGCTTATATTCCCACACGTTTGATAACGGTGTATTCCACAGATACTCTTGTTTATTTTGAAAACTGCTGGACTCAGTTTTGTTGATTTGACAGTGTAGTTACCACTGACCACAGTTCAGTCAGCAACCAGCGGCCTTTAATAGAGTATTAGGCTTCTTAAAAGTTGATTATTTAGTTTTTTACATTCTGCAGTTAATTGTATGGATAGGATGCGTGCCTGCTGCGTGCAGACGCAGGAGGAGTTGGCCGCAATTCACGAACAGCTGAGCGTGCTGTTGTCTACGGTCAGCTGTCTTCAGGCTGCTGTCTCGGGGTGCAGCGATGGTGGTGAGTCTGATGCATCGAGTGGGACACCTCAGGTGTCTCACACTTCGCTCTCTGTCCCTGCTACCAAGTCACCTTCAGGTGTACCGGACGTCGTCGAGCTACCTTCTCCTTCGCAAGGAGAGTGGCGGGTTGTACGGCGTTCGCGTCGCTCAAGGCGGAAGGCCAATGTGGAGGCTGGACGTCCATCTGCGCACGTTCGTCCTGTGAGTGAGCGTGTGGCCACTCCTTCAGCAGGGTCCGAGCAGGTGCATGGGGGGAGGGGATTATTAGTTATTGGAAGCGCCAATGTTGGACGCGTGATGGAGCCCCTTAGGCAAATAGCATCGAGATCCGGAAGGAATTCCAATGTGCACTCGGTGTGTCTGCAGGGGGGCCTCATCCAAGATATGGAGGCAGCCTTGCCGGCGACTATCGAGGGTGCGAGTGCAGTCGACTGAAAGCTGTGGCTCACGTCGGCACCAATGACGCTTGTCGCTTGGGTTCTGAGGACATCCTCAGGTCCTATGAGCGGCTGGCGGAATTGGTGAATGCTGCTGCCTTCGCACGCAGGGTTGCAAGCAGAGCTGTCGATTTGCAGCATTGTTCCCAGGGCTGATCGGGGTCCTTTGGTTTGGAGCGGAGTGGAGGGTCTGAACCAGAGGCTTTGCCGACTCTGTGACAGTCATGGCTGCAGATTTCTGGATCTGTGTTATCGGGTGGAGAATTGTAGGGTGCCCCTAGATAGATCAGGGGTGCATTACACTAAGGAAGCGGCTACTCGTGTAGCAGAATACTTGTGGAGTGCACATGAGGGTTTTTTAGGCTAGGCTCTAACTATGATGAGCACTCGCCTGTCAGCATTCAAACAGCGAATTCAGGCCATGTTCGAAACAAAAATTCGAACATCAAAATATTAGCCGCGAACTTACAGAGTATTAGAAACAAAGTTCCCGAATTTGCCGCACTGCATGGAAGTTATTGCACTCAGATAGTTTTAGGCACCAAAAGCTGGCTAAATCATGATGTGGCAAGTTCAGAAATATTTAGCGAAGCGTGGAATGTATATCGGAAAGATAGATCGGATACAACTAGAGGAGGAGTGTTCATCGCAGTGGACAAAGATATTGTTTCTACGGAGATCGAGGTGCAGTTATCTGGGCTCGTATAACAGGTCTAAAAGAAGTAAAGTTAATAGTTGGCTGTTTTTACCGCCCCCCCCCCCCCAGTACTGCTGTAGCAGTTTTAGAATCATTCAAAGAAAGTCTACACCAGGTAGTGCATAGGTATCCAGGCCATGTAATAGTAGTCGGAGGAGACTTCAACCTTAAGAGTATAGATTGGGACCTCGCTAGTTACATTTCAGACGGTACAGACAAGCAGTTTTGCGAGCTACTTTTGGACACATTCTCCGAAAACTGTCTTGAGCAGTTAAACCGGCAACCCAAGCGCAATGGAAATATTCTAGCCTTATAGCCACAAACAGGCCTGACCTTATTAATGATGTCTGTGTAGAGACAGGAATTAGCGATCATGATATCGTCATAGCGTCGATGGTGACCAAAGTTCATAAACCTATCAAGAAGGCCACGAGCGTGTTATTGTTGGGAAGAGCCGATAAGCAAATGTTACGATCGCACTTAGAAAACTTGTGGACTAAATTTAAGTGCATTGTTAATAAAGGGTTAGAGAAATATGTGCTAGTTAAGACGATTAAGGATGGAAAAGATCCACCGTGGTATAATAATAATGTTAGAAAGCTGCTGAGAAAGCAAAGGCTGTTGCACTCTCGATTCAAAAAAGAACACGCAAATGATGACAGGCAAAAGTTAGTAGAGATTTGTGCGTCTATAAAAAGATCGAAGCGTGAAGCATACAATAATTATCACAGCCATACCTTAGCAAAAGATCTTTCCGAGAACCTGAAAAAATTCTGGTCCTATGTAAAATCGATAAGTGGGTCAAAGCCCACTGTCCAGTCACTCGTTGATCATTCCGGGGCAGTAATAGAAGAAAGCAAACGGAAAGCTGAAGTTCTAAATTTAACCTTTAAGAAATCTTTCACGCAGGAGGACCGCACAAGTGTACCATCATTTGATAAACATAGTAATTCTGAAATGGGGGACATAGCAATAGGTATTTCCGGTGTAGAGAAGCAGCTGAGAGAGCTAAATATGAAAAAGTCTGCTGGTCCGGATGGAATACCAGTTCGGTTTTACAGAGACTATTCTGCGGCGTTGGCCCCCTACTTAGCTTGCATTTATCGCGAATCTTTAATTTAGTGCAAAGTTCCTACTGATTGGAAAAAAAGTGCAGGTGACTCCCGTTTATAAGAAAGGAAAGAGAACTGACACATACAATTACAGGCCAATATCGTTGATATCAGTTTCATGTAGAATTTTGGAGCATATAGTAAATTTCCTTGAAACGGAAAAGCTTCTTTCCATGTGTTTAAGAAACATCATTCATGTGAAACTCAGCTTGCATATAGTAAATTTCCTTGAAACGGAAAAGCTTCTTTCCACGTGTTTAAGAAACATCATTCATGTGAAACTCAGCTTACCCTTTTCTCACACGACATCTTGCGAGCCATGGATGAAGGGCAACAGGCGGATTGTGTTTTTCTCAACTTCAAAAAGGCGTTTGACGTGGTGCCTCACTGCAGACTGCTAACGAAGATACAAGCTTATGGAATAGGTTCACAGATTTGTGACTGGCTGGAAGACTTCCTAAGTAATAGAACACAGTACGTTGTTCTCGATGGCGAGTGTTCATCAGAGATGAGTGTATCATCAGGCGTGCCCCAGGGGAGTGTGATACGACCGCTATTATTTTCTATCTATATAAATGATCTGATGGACAGAGTAAGGTGTAATTTGCGGCTGTTTGCTGATGATGCTGTGGTGTATGGAAGGGTGTCGTCTGTAACTGACTGTAATAGCACACAGGATGACTTAGACAAAATTTCTAGTTGGTGCGAAGAATGGCAGCTAGCTCTCAATGTAGAAAAAAGTAAGGTGATGCGCATGAGTAGAAAAAACAATCCCATAATGTTCGAATACAGCATTAGTAGTGAGCTTCTTGATGCTGTCACGTCGTTCAAATATCTAGGCGTAACATTGTAGAGCGATACGAAATGAAACGAGCATGTAAGGACAGTTGTGAGTAAGGCGGACAGCCGACTTCGGTTTATTGGGAGAATTTTGGGAAGATGTACTTCACCTGTAAAGGAGACCGTGTATAAAACGCCTGTACGACCACGCCAGTTTAAAGGAAGACATAGAGGCGGTTCAGAGACGAGCAGCTAGATTTGTTACCAGTAGGTTCGACCAATGCGCGAGTGTCACGGAAATCCTCCGGCAACTCAATTGGGGATCACTGGAAGAAAGACGACGTTCTTTTCGTGAATTTCTGTTGAGTAAATTTAGAGGGCCGGAATTTGAAGCTGAGTGTAGTACGATCTTGCTGCCACCTACTTACATTTCGCGTAAAGATCACAAAGACAAGATAAGAGAAATTAGGGCTCGTACGGAGGCATATAGGCATTCTTTTTTTCCTCATTCAATTTGGGAGTGGAATAGGAAAGGAAATGCCTGGTAGTGGTACAGTGTAACCTCCGCCACGCACCTTACGGTGAATTGCGGAGTATGTATGTAGATGTAGATTCTGTCATTACCAGGGGATAAGTCATGAGATGCAAACAATGCAGAATCCAGCTCCCACATTGTGAAAGGGCACTTATAGTCCTGATGACCAGTAGACCTGAAGCCCAAATTGCTCCTCTCAGCAACCACTCTGTGATGCTGGCATTCTGGATCGTGACTGGCAGTGACTGTAACATTGGCAAAACAGATAGACATTGTCTGTGCAATGTCTCGTGGACTGGTTTGGAGAGTGCCATTCCCCATTACAACAGCTACTGGACACCCCCCTCCTTTTCCAAAACTCATCCTGAATGTCTCCTGTAGTATGGAACTTTTAATGGATCGGACAACAGTACTCAGGAACTATTGTCAAGATCTCTTTCGACTCTTTCTTATAATTTGGTGACATTTTGCCCTTGCCATCGGAAAGGCTGCAATGTTGACCACAGTTGGCCGGCTCTTAAGCCAAAACAGAGCTGCATGCCTGGCCCTGATTACAGAGCAACACTCTGCAGTTCACCAAGGGACAGGCTGCCATTTTCGTTGTCCTAACGACAGCGGATAGATGCTCCAACAGCCTTGTGCATTGTTTGTGTAATACAATCTACCCATTCCTGGCCATTGTCATGAGTTTCCAGCTCAGTGAGTTGATTGAACAGTGTCCAGTCAGCTTTACTGATCACCCATTGCGGTGGTTCACATTTGGGCTCTACTCTATCTGGCAGGTAATCCAATAGGTAAGTGGTCACTGCCATGCAGGTAATGGACCACTTCCAAAATCAATGTAAGTATTAATATAACAACATCCTGTTTCCTGCTCTAAAAGTGCGTGTCCATTACCAAGTAATGTCTCCAAGTACTTGCTGCAAGTACTTGCAAGTATTTGTGAAGGTTTTACACTAGAGTTGGCGTCTTGAGACAAGAAAGTTGTTGTTTACAATGTTGTGTGCACAAACTAGAGCAGCTGATACTGTGGTTGCATTGTTATTCCTAAATAATAAGTATGAAGAAGAACAAAAAGTTAAGGAGAAAAGAAGTGTTTGGGTGAAGAAATGGAAACAGAGGTGCACAAGTTTAAGTTTCCAAGAAACACTTTTGATTGAACTGAACTCTGAGGACTTTGCTCAGATTGGAAACTTCTTGAGAATGTCATATGCAACTTTTGGCTGTCTCATAAAACAGTAGAAACAAATATTTGGAAACAGAACACAAAAATGTGACAAGTCATACCACCAATGAATTGTCTTTTAAATACCCTTTAAATTTAGCAACAGGTAGGAGAATAAAACACTTAAATATCAAATTATAGAGATATTTATTTTCCTTAACTATACATTTAAAACTTAATGCCATTATTTTTACATTTTCAGGAGACAGTTTCAATTCTATTACATACTTGTCTAGAGTATCCATTGTGATGTTTCTGGGTTTTTTTTTTTTTTTTTTTTTTTTTTTTTTTTTTTTTTTTTTTTTGGGGGGGGGGGGGAGGGGTATTATTGTATGATTTGACTGTGTAGTCCATTTTCAATCTTGCAACACCACAATCTCTTCTTGTCTAGCCCGATTAAATTTTTAGTTGAGTTTCTGGTTAACCAGTGCCTCTATTATTCACTCTTCCAATAGTAGTCGAGGCCATAAGTAATGAAGTTATGTTGAGAAGTAGTTACACCAGAAGATAAATTGCAACTATTGAAATGAGAACTCTTCACAGTGCATTTCTTATAAACACACCAGGGTTTTATTTGAACCATAACTACAGAATATTTGAGTCCAGCATCTGGTTTACACCACAGTACATCCACATGTCTTACAACTTTTTAACATGTTAGCTCAGTCAGAACTAATCAACAACTATATCAACTGAATGACAATTCCATGATGCTTTAATTATTCTGAGGTTCACCAAAGTTTTATTAAAGTAACAAAATGTCTCTTTGGAATCTCTTATGACAAAGGGGAGGTTTATTTTCAACAATTATCCTGTAAAAGATAACTTAGGCCAGTAATAGTACACAAAAGACCTCCTACAACATATAAAAAATAATTCATTTGGACATCTTGTCCATCCAAGGTGAGCGTGTAGTGTTTGAGACACTACATACCCCCTTCTTAAAGACAAGATGCTAAATGACTCCTACACCACCAATACCATTTCAGGCTTCCACAGCTTACTAAGCATTAACATCTTTCGCTTTGTCATCTCACATAAACAACATCTCATTTAATTTATTATTTTTCTTTAAAAGGTAAAAAACCATTCCATGATTTCGCACCAGTAGCCAGCCGAATCCCTTCGTGGTGCACCACGTAGCATCTTCAAATAAGAGCGTCTGGCAGAGCCATACACTGTGCACCCATAATAGAGGTGAGAACGCATGAAGGGCCAATAAAATAGAAACAGACAGGTTCTATCTGCATCCCAAGAATTGTGGCTGAGACATTTTAAAATACTCAAGTGCTTTGAGGCACTGTTTCTTCAGGTTCTTGAGGTTTGGCAACCATGTGAGTTTCAAGTAAAAAGTCAGGCCCAGAAACCTCAATGTTTCTTTAAAATGAAGAACAGTGTCCCTCATCCTCAGTTCTGGTAAGTTTAAAATAAAATGGGAACGGTTAAATAAACACACAGAGACTTCTCGGTTGAAAATTTAAAACCACTCTTCTTCGCCCTGTCATCCAATCATCGAAGAGTGAGTTGCAACTGACGAGTTATCATTGCAAGGCTGGAAGAAGAGCAAAAGATCAAGAAGTCATCAACAAATAGAGAACACTGGACAGGACTTTTGACAACAGATGTAAGACTGTTAATTGCTATGGCAAACAAAGTAACACTTAAAACGCTGCCCTGAGGAACACCATTCTCTTGTTCAAAACGATCAGAAAGGGTGTAACCGACTCAATACTAGAAATATCGTGAAGAAAGAAAAGACATAATAAAAAGGGGGAGACAACCACGGAATCCCCATTCATGGAGCTGCCCGAGGATTAGATGCCTCCAAGTAGTATCGTAGGCTCGTTCAATGTAAAAAAAGATACCCAAAAGATGCTGCCGGTGCAGGAAAGCCTATTGTATAGCAGCTTACAGGAAGGCCATGTTATCAAAGGTGGATCGATATTTCCTGAACCCACACCGAACACAACTAAGGAGTTGCCTGGATTCTAACATCCAGACAAGGCGGTGATTGACCATCCATTATAATGTCTTTCCCACGCAGCTAGTGACGGTTATGCTACGATAACTATTCGGACTCGTACACTCATTCCCTGGTTTTAGGATTGGAACTAAAACCACTCCATGCCAAGAGTCGGGTAAATGACCTGAAGCTCAAATGACATTAAAAAGTGAGAGGAGAATTTTTCTGTTCCATTCTGTAAGGTGCTGCTGCATTCTGTAATGTATCCTATCTTGTCCAGGGCATGTATCACGAGCTGCAGAAAATGCAGAATCTAGCTCCCACATGGAGAAAGGGCAGTTATATTCTTTGGCAGTGGTGGACCTGAAGTCCAAACTGCACTTTTCAGACCCACTCTGTGGCGCTGGACAGCAGGATCCTGGTGGGCAGTGGAAGTAACTGTGGCGAAGTACTCCGTCATAGTCTGGGCTAAGTCCCATGGATTGGTGTGGAGAGTGCCATTCGGCATTACAACTGCTACTGGACACTGTCCTCTTCCAGATATTCTCCTTATGGTCTCCCATACTTTAGTGCTGGGTGTGGAACAATTGATGAAATTCAGGAAGTGCTGCCATGATCTCTTCTTACTTTTCCTTCTGACTTCACAGCATTTTGCCCTCGCTAACCGAAAGGTTGCCAGATTCTCTGCAGTTGGCTGGCACTTGAATTTTCACAGAGCCACTCATTTCACCCATATTGCAGAGTGGCATTCATTAGTCCACCAAGGAACAGGGTGCCAATGTAATTGACCCATGGACTGGGGAATGGATGCTTCAGCAGCGTAATGGATCACTTGGGTAATATGGTCCACCCATTCCTGGACGCCATCACGTTGCTCAAATTCAGCAAGTTGGCTGAACAAGGTCCAGTCTGCCTTACAAAGCACCCATCATGGCGGGGTTCTGGTGGGTACCACTGTCTGGCAGATGAATCCAGAGGGGGAAGTGGTTACCGCCATGTAGCTCTGTGTCTACTTCCCACTGAGCAGAGTGGGCAAGGGCTGGTGAGGAGAGCGAGAGATCAATAGTGGAGAATGACCCTGGTGTGATACAGAAGTGTGTGCTGTGGTCTGTATTTAACAAATGTGCTCTCGACGACAGGAGAATCCTCTCAACTGCTCTACCCCTGGGGCAGGTTGTGGCAGAGACCCAAAGCACATTGTGTGAGTTAAAATCACCACACAGGATGAATGGTTGGGGGAGCTGAGTAATAAGATCATGGAGAGAATCTTCATCGAGCACATCATGCGGGGGCAGGTAAAGCAAGCATACTGTCAAACGGTGCTGCATATGCACAGACACTGCGACTTCTTGCAGGCGTGTGGTGAGCGAGAGAGGTGAGGAGTGGTAGGTGGCATTGATGAAAATAGCCACCCCACCTTTAGCTCACACACCAGTGAGGTAATCCTTCCTGTGGAGTAAGCAGCCTCTTAACTCGGAGGTGTCTGATTCTTTAAAATTAGTTTCTTGGAGACAGACACACACAAGTCTATCCCGAGTCAACAATCACAGTGCCTCCACATGGGACCTAAATCCCTGTAAGTTCCACTGCAGTATGGGAGCCATTTCATTATGGAGGTTTTATCTTCATCCTTTCTTTCTGTCTACATGTTGAGACTGAACTTGGTGGAGGTTTAGTCTTGGGGCGTGATGGTTGCCCCCGAGGAACATCGAGTTCCACGAGTTCTGGAGCAGAGCCGGATCAGAGATCAGGTGTAACCTCTATGTTGTCTGAAGGTTTATGCGCTGTTTTTATCAGGGATTGACTCTTCTCCAATGCCTTTTTAGACTTAGTAGTCGTGGTGGTAGTGGCAGCAACAGAAGATGGAAGAGTGCTCACGTTTGAAGTAGGCTCTTCCTTGGATGGTGGCAGGACCTTACCAGCTGCCTCTGCCAGTGAGGATTTTGAGAGCTCCGTAATGTCAACATCAGTGGCTTTTTCTGATGTCTGTGGAGGGGCTTTGGGCACAGAAACAAGTGCAGCCTGACATGTATATTTACAAACACAGGTGTTGGTGCTGACATTAACAATGTCTGTTTTAGTTGAAACATCAGCTTTGGCAACTAATTTCCGAAGAACAGCAGAGAATGAGGTGGCAAATTCAGGAGGTCCCATGGCCAAGACCTTCTTAGCCTCTGCATAGGAAATGCATTCTGTCGTCTTTATTTCCTGAATGTTTTTCTGCTGCAATTAGATGCTGCAGTCCCTACTCCAAACCGCATAATCTCCGGAGCAATTGACACACTTTGGATGAGGTGAGCAAAGTTCTCCATGATGGGTGGCTTTACCACAGTTGCCACAAGCAGCGATGCCATCACAACCCTGGGTTGCATGACTGAACCGTTGGCACTTGAAGCAGTGCATCGGGTTCGGGAAATAGGGTCTTACTCATAAACGGAGGAAACCTGCTTTAACATGTTCAGGGAGTTTCAGGTCATAGAAGGTGAGGATGAAGGAGTCAGATTTTATTAACTCCTCACCCACCCTTTTCATGATCTGGTGTACATCAACAATACCTTCCTAAGTCCACTCACCTTTAAGTTCTGCAGTTGGAATATTTACCAGATCCCTGCAAATTACGACGCCTTTACTGTAATTCAGGGTGCCTTGCAATTCTGCATCAATTGAATATTCGCCAAGGCTTTTGGCATTCTGCAGGTTCTTTACTTGCTGTGAGTTGGACCTTCAACTAACAATGTTCCATTACAGAGTCATTTCACAGATTTCAAATTTCCGGCAATATCCTCAAGACCTTTCTGAAAATAAAAGGGCGAAACATTTTCAAAACTACCTTCTTTACGCTTTATTACCAAAAACACATTCTGGCTAGCAGTCTGTGTTCTGTTGCTATTCCCAAAGCTCTGCATAGAACTTCCGAATCCGGAGTACTGGCGAACCTAGCCCTCTTATTACATTGGGTGTTGGTACCCCCTAGCTGTACACCCTTCCCACTAAGAGGTTTAAAAATTCTCAAAAGGTTCATCTTGGTGCCATGAGCAGCTAGGGTACTAAATGACCACCTAGACAGACATGCCTAGGCAAGTCTTATCCAACTGAGGTGCGTTCTTTGGTACACACAACATTCCACCGTCGCGCCACACAGTGGTTGCTGAAGCGTGCTCAGAGGTTATGGTGTCTAGAGGACTGGAGGCACTTACCAGTCCCCAGCTAAGAACCCCAGGTTCACCAAGCCCATACTCAGCAAAATAATGCTGAGCCCCAGAGGGGAAGATCAAGACTCAGTACATCACAGCTGGCTCCAAAGGATGCCTAACAGCAGGTCGCTGTTTATTCAGAACGGGGAGCAATGCTGTGAGTTTTTAACGTAGCACATGGTGCAACTGTTAGTGTCCCAGATTGTTGTACTGGCAATCCCTAGTTCAAATCCCCTCACTGGCATAAAAAATTATTTCTTTGTATTTATTATTTCTAGAATTTTCTACGTGTTTCTTAGGATTGATGTACTTATAAGTTCCAGAAAAATCTTTTTATTTACAAACAGTGGATTACTCTAATCAGGAGGCAGCCTGTCCTGAGTGTACATGTGTGTGTAAGCAATAAACCTGTTCTAAGCATAAAGTGTTGTGCTCTATTGAAGACCTAGCCTTAGAATAAGGTATTTGACTGTTTTCTGGAAATCGTTTTAAATGGTTAATTACGTCATATTATGTTCCGAACATGCGTTTTTACTTCGAGAATTTCAGTACTTTAAACAAAAAAGTGAAATGAAATTCAAATAATTTGAAAGCCTGCTAAAACGCTGCATTTGAGTCACTTGATGGCTGTGACGTCAGAGACCATGATGCTGCTGCTGCTCTTGTAAGATACACAAATAGTGTTATATTGTCTGGGCATTCATGTTCACAAAATGACCTACAGATATCGCGTAGTTCTGCACTGCAGCAGTACATCTATAAAGACACCAGAAAATTTGTTTTTGCAACTTAAAAAAAAGAGAAGATGCACAAAATATGGTTGACACTCGCTTGAAGAGGTCCAAACGAATTAGTCGCCGCTTCATGTATTTATTTCTGTGAGGATCATTTTGATATAAATAAACACTGTTATTCCATTAATTCACTGTTAAGTATCATTCTCTTCTATTGCAAAGGTGTAAAGTAGTATTATGTGCAGGTTAATGAGTTGATGACATTTGCGAAGTAAAACTTTATAATGTTACATGCCTACGATTTATGTGTAAGTAAAGCCGTTTCCCAATATATTTGGTAAAAGTACAATGTGAATATTGTTTTAACCTACTATAAAGTTTAGAACTGATTATTTAAAAGTGCACTTTTATCACCTGTAGAGCTTATTCAAACAACAGTTTCAATAATGGGTAATTGTTTTATATATTGAAAACACCTTTCTGGTTACTTTACTACAAAAGTACACTATCGTAAAATACGTATATGGAAGATGTCTTTAATGCAGAGATTAATTTAGCCTTTAAACTTTCGTAATATCGAAGTGTAAATATGATTAAAAGTGTTACTCAAAACTGCTTTTATTTAGAGGTATTGTGTAGGCCTAAATGTACACACTAGGCATTTTACTGTATTTTACACGTTCTGATGTTACACCTTGCTACCAGTATTGAAGTAGTTAAAAGTGAAATTACTTCCTTAACTGGGTGCTCTACTGGGTTAAATTTTACCAACCATCTCGGTGGCCTCCTATGATAATGTTGGCAACAGATGCTGAATAGCGAGAATCATGTGATGTTGCCATTAGCCAATCACATGACAACGTAAATGTTTTGTCATGAAACCTTGGCTTTAAGAGGGCAATTATTTGTACTGACTGGACAAGGGTACATACAAGAACCTGTCAATCATAGAGCAGGAGCAGCATTATTTATGTACTTCACGTTCTGAACGATACACTAATCGAGTCATTCTATGTGATCCGAATAACTTGACAAAGATTTTCTATCGTGTTGTTGATGTTACCAGCATAATCACTTGAAGACGACTGGATATAAGGTAAAATTTTACCCTTTACTGCACAATATGTTGACTTCAGAGTACGTCTGCTGACACCAACAATGGCATAAAATATCTCTAGCAATAATTATCTTTAAAATGTAGGTATGTGTTACTTACACTGCAGTTTTCACGTTTCTTATTTCTGGCAAGTAAAAATTTTGATTGTTTTTGAAGAATAAAGATACCACAAATGCATCAACTTTAGAGAGATTACTGCCGTCAGCTGTCACATAATTCTTTTTAAAAAGTTGTAAAAGCTGTACATGATGAAAAAACTAAACTGTACTCTGATAAATTAAGGAAACGCTAACAACTACACAGATCCATCTCCTAGTTGCCGTGTCCTAGTGGTTTGTGATGTCACCAGTACTTCAGCCAATAACAGAGCGTTTTCAATCACACGATCTAAGCATGAAATTTGATGATTTTTAAGCTTTAATTACATAAATATAACAGGTGTTTTGTAAGAATAATGAGCAAAAATGGTATCTGAATGTTATAATCATTCAGAATAACAACAATTCGAACAATATTTTTAACATAGGAAAATACCCTATTCAGAATCACCTGCAGTTTTCAATGTGACAATATAACAAATCAATTTTGATTCATTGAATGAATCATCTTCAGTGCAGTTTTAAGTCCTGAAGACTTATGTACACTGCATTTTTTTCAGTTAAAATACATTTAAAGCCCTGTCAGGTCATGTTACATGTTTAAACTAATTGTGGAGTCATCATATTTAAGATAAATGTTGCAATCCCACTTCCCACTATAATAAGTTTACAATACACTTGGAGTCAATTTGCTTCTTACCAGTAAATATTGCAGCAAGCCTTGTAGCTGAGGAACTCTAAGATATAGTCCTCCGGTAATGTCACAGCCTTGTTGGAGGAGCCCAAGCTCCTTGTCCAAACTGCATACATCTAAGACAACATTCTGAAAATTAAGTCAGTATGATTAACTTGTTATTATTATTTGCTGTATCACAAGAAGAAATTGTTTAAAGACCTATTTATTTTCAATACCTGATGTCTACTAACTTCTACCTTAACGAAACCTACAGATAAGCATTGATGGAGCCAACTATTCTACCTGTTTCTGAGCTGTAAAAAATACATTCATGAAATTCATATACTGTGAGGCACTGTCACCACTACCAGTGACAACTAGGATACGAGAATTCATCTTTGTTCCTGTAGTTTTCTCTTGATCCAACCTAAAGAAAATGAAAAATAGTAACTTAAGATCTCTTAATACACGAAACATTCAGCTATACTCCATATAATATGCAAAACAGCTCACCGATGGATATAGCACAGCGCCATGGCAATAGCACCAGCAATGAGAGAATCTCCAGTGAGATCTACATTTCCAGCTTTTATTTTCTCAATTTCACGAACCACCATCTGTTGCAGATTATGCCGCAACGTTTTCTCAACATAAGTAAAGAGCTCATACTGCCCATCTAGCTGACGAAGTGTTGGAACTTGTTGACCAGAACTTCCATCAATGGGTGGGAACAGAAATTGTCTAAAAATGAAATAACATTTTTTATAACAAAACCTTAAAATCCAACCAAGAGAGTCTTATTAAACCATATTTTGCAAAATATGTCAGCTACTCTGTCCCATGTGTCTTTCATAAATCAAAAATTGTTATCACTATTCATTTATGACAAAGCAGAAATTTAACACCACCCAAAAAAACATGGAAATGTGTAATCTAATGTCACATCATACAGGCCATGTCAGTAACCATCTCAGATGTAGAAAGAGCTTAACTTATTGTTCTCCCTCTGTAATTAAGTTGTAATACCAAATGTTAACATTCTCTTCCTCTCCAACTGCGTGTGTGTGTGTGTGTGTGTGTGGTTATTTTACAGCACTTCAAGGTAGGTAGTTTTCTTGTTTTTTAACATCCAAACAATGTGAAAGTGATAGAATGTTGCATTTATAGTGATCAGCAGAGCACAAAAAACTGGGACACGGAGAGTTACTGAATAAAATGTATGGTATCTTTTATATAGGAGAGCAGGTTACAGGTGATAAGCTGAAGGTGTTGGACCACAAGAGCAGAGAGTCTCTCACTGACAGCACACTAATCAGACAACCCAATACAATGAAGCATCCAATGTGATTGTGTTTATGGACTTTAAGAAACACGTAGAAGATGGAAATGCAGGAATTAGTGGTAGGAATAGAGTGAGTAACAAGAGAGATGTTCTTGACTAGACCTAAGCACTTGAGGAGGGACTGGAAATCCTGGTGCCATTCTGGAAAGATTTATAGGTGCATGTATCTGAAAACAGAGAGGTCCCACTACCAGGTAATCCCTGCTGTTCAGAAACACAGTGGTGGAGCCTTCAATAGCAGGTGGGATAATACACATGATTCATATGGTAGACAACATTGTATCAACTTCAAGTCAGGCCATGTGAAGTCAAAATATTTTCTCATGCTTTCATCAAGGTCTCGTTCACACTGTGGGCAACATCATGTCAGCATCAATTTGCCTGCCAGTCAGTAAGCTTGGAAAGAGTAGTATAAGATTGATGGTGAAGGTCACGTGGCTGATCTACTGCTTGTGATTGGCTGTTACAGATTTGTTTGATTTGTGGATGCTGATATGATTGCTTTTTAAATGTTTATACACCTCTTGGACCAAACTGCTAAGGTCATCATAGTCCCTAGACTTACAACTACTTGAACTATACTTGACACTTATACTAAGGATAAAACACACACACACACACACACACACACACATACAGAGAGCCATGCCCGAGGAAGGATTCGAACTTCCGAAGGCGAACAAACGCACTATCCAAAGCTAGGTGCCTTAGACCACTTGACCAGTCCACCGCGGCTGGCTAATTTCATTCACAGATGTGTTCTTCGAATGTAGACTATATTTTGTTACTGAGCATTGGATTAAACCTGTATTAAAAAATGAGTGCATGTTCACCATCATGTGGTACTCTATGATATGAACAGCAAAAATATTTCAGACTGTATTGTTATAGTAGAAACGAGTTTATGCAAGACAAACTGTAGGAGATGAAAGGCAGGGTACCTGTAAAAGCAGCAGTGTGATTTACACACTAAGTTGCAACCACTGTGCTGCTTGCTATGTTGGCATGAACACCAACAAGCTGTGTGCATGAGTGACTGCCAGCAAACTGACCAAGAGACAACTGATCACTCAGTTGCTGGACATACTGCCCAACAGTATATGCTTGACTGCTCAATGAGCTGTACCATTTGAATCACAAATTTTCTGAACTACACACTTGGGAACTCTGCCTGCAATACATCCTATGATCTCCTAATCCCCTGGCCACAACTTTCACTAGTCCCTGTCCTTTACCTGCCTATCCCTTCTTGCACCACAATACACACCTTATTACCCATCAGAGCTCCTACTACTCCTTTTAACCCTTCTCAATTTTCCACTGCCTATTTCCCCCTCACACTAAAATGTCTGACACAGCACCTATCAACCCTATCCTGTCTCCACCATGCATCAAATTTCTGCATGTTCCTATAAAAAGCACTACAGCTTCCCCCTATACTGCTATACCTCCACCTCAATCTCTCATGCAGCCTCCTTACCCCCACTACAAATTGCTGCCTCTAAAGTGTAGTTTCAGCACCGAGTTCAGTGACAAAAGACCAGGCAACAATATAATTTACCAACTGTGTTGCAATCACTGCACAAATTTTTATATTGATATGACTATCAACCAACTATCCATTACAACGAATGACCACTGCCAAACTGTGGTCAAAAACAAGGTAGACCACCCCGTGGCACAACATGCAGTTGAGCACATGCTTCATTTCAATGGGTGCTCCACAGCCTGGGCCATTCGATCCCCACCACCGGATTTGTGTGCATGTGTGCATGCATGTTTGTGTTTTGCTTCCATGCTCCCACCCACCTCCACCCTCATTCACAAGCTGCAAATCTTTCCAACTATCTAGTACCATCATCTCCGTAAGGTCATACCCATTCCCAGCACCACATTGCTAAATTTTTATTCTCCCTCCTCTCACTGCAGAGCTTTACTTGGACTGCAGCATCTGGAGATGACAGTTGCTGTGAAGTGTGGCTATGTGGTTGTGTGAAAGAGTATGTGTCTTTCTTCTGAGAAAGGCTGTGGCCAAAAGCTAGTTACATGTGTCTGAATGTCTTTTTGATGTGTCTGTCACGGCTCGAGGAATGTCTTTGAGGTGACTTGTAAAGTGTCCTCATTATGTTGTTGAATTACTGATCAAACAGAAATATTTCTAAACATTAAGCTATTTAGGAACAACATTTGTAAGTCAGTTAAAGGAAAAACACCCTCATTAGGTCCACAAGGACTGCCTGATCAGTTTTGATATGACCTAGTCTGCTGTTACACTTAACATGAGGAAAATGTTTTAGACAGTAATTTCTACTTCTAGAGTGAAGAGTGGACTACTTTACTTATATAGGGTGTTCAGGTGTTAATAAGACATCTAGTTCTGTTTCACATGCAACTATTATTATACAAGTGTATTGTGTACAGTACATACTTTTGACAGCAATGTGGGCAAAGCAGTGAAGACCTAAGTTATCTTAGTTTGAAAGCTTCCATGAAGTCATCAGCTAGCACTGCAGGAGAAACTGGGCAGCCACTTGTCACTTCTGCTTATATAATATGATCTACCATCTAAAATATGTCAATGGGAGGCATGATGACATCGGGCAGAAATTGTCTGGCAGTATTCACATCTGTATAATGTTAATTGTCATGGCTAAGGGAACATTATTATATAGTAAGTTTTGCTTATGACAGTCGTGTCATAGTTTGGTGAATTGGCAGAGGTCAATGAATGCTTTTTGATACTGAGCCAGACATAATGAGGGAAACAATCTTGTGTTGACCATTAAATAAATAATTAATGTTGTTTCTGCTTAATGGTCAACAGGTTCTTGACTGTACACTTGTCAGTCAGTGAATAAATGATAAAGCAAACATTTCATTGCCAACACCAGTACATTATACAATTGCTGTAAGGGCAATTCCATACCAAAGTGAGCCTGAGGCTGACTTTTTAAAACTTTTAAAAAATTTAATGATGTCATCATTATTTGCATCTACAAAAGTTAAATTTTACTGCCCTGAAAAAATTATAGGAATGACAAAATTAGATAAGGAAATATAGTTAAACAAAGTTGGCGTTTCTGCAGCTGACAATGGAAACAGGATTTTTTTCCTTCTGTGTTGACAGCTATTTAACTTTGTGGTGCAGCAATTGTTGAGATTTGTGAGTAGAACCTTATCTTTCAGATAATCTTCAGTTCGTAAAGAAAGTGAGCATTAAGCACATAGTTAATTCACAAAAATAGCTATGTGCCTAGTGTCCCAACTGTGACAAAAAACCTGAAAACATTTACACTCTAACAAGTCAATATAACAATTGTGTGTATTTTAGGTTAGGAGTTAGAAAAACAAATAAAGACATCCAGTGACCCATAAGGTAGCTTTTGATTTGTAAATGATTATTTATAAATGTTAAAAGAAATTGTTTCACACCTGTAACAGTTTTTTGGATGTTACCAAAATATAAACCATTTAACACTTCTTGTCACTGTTAATTTATGTTTGTTGGTATAACAAGTGCCTTGATGTAGAAAACTCTGAGAAAAGTAGAAGGATGCCAGCAAGTACAATGTTCATAAAGAAAAAGAAAGAGAATGGGATAAAAGAAGAAGGGAAAGTATGAAGATGAAAGCATCCTTCATCGAAAAATATTTATCACAATATCTTAAGAAAATAGCTGAAAGAGAAAAGAAGTACAAACTTAACTAAAATCTGTACGAACTGAAGATCAGCTTTAGACCTGTGCTTTCCAGTTAGGATTGTATAAATATCCTCAGTCCCTTGGCATAGCAGTTTCATCAAACCCTTCAAAAACATCTACAATAATTAAAAAACTTGTATGTGACAGTTTACCAAAAAATGTAGTAAAGCAGAATGAAACTTTCACTCTGCAGCGGAGTGTGCGCTGATATGAAACTTCCTGGCAAATTAAAATAGTGTGCCAGAACCGGGACTCCAACTCGGGACTTTGCCTTTTGGGGGGCAAGCACTCTACCGACTGACCTAGCCCAACAAGACTCATGATCCGTCCTCACAACTTTACTTCTGCCAGTACCTCACCTCCTCCTTTCCTCTATAGTAAAGTAGATTTTCTTAGTAGAGAAGAAAATGTCTTGTAAACTTTCCGTTAACCAGGAAAGTTTCCTGTCACCCAAATTTTATTATAAAGCTGAAGGAGAACCTCCTTGGAGTGTGTGTTTAAATGTCGTAGCATGCTGTATGCATGCTCGCAACTCATAAAATTTTGAACTCTCCATAGTATCAATATTTGGATTCTCCTGGTTGGAAAAAAAAAAAAAAAAAAAAAAAAAAAAAAAAAAAAAAAAAAAAAAAAAAAAAAAAAAAAAAAAAATTATGCTTCATTAACTGTCATATTCATGTGACATTTCTGCAAACTGACTCATTTCCCATTTTCACAGTCTACAATAGACATAAATCCTTTATACCAGGTGTCTGCCTGTTGATTTCATCATTCGTGAAGAAATTTTTTATTTTGACCTGGTAGAGTATCATGAGCGACGGACAGTGCACACTCCAGTTCCACCCACAGTGAGAAAGGCTGGTTGTAATCTTCCACTTTGGAAGATCACACCCAAAAGGATACAGACGACTTTATCATAAGTCAAGTGCAAAACAACCACACTAATGAAATTATAAATAATGTAGGAAGTAGCCTTGGTTGCATGAAATCTTTATTGCTTTGAACTATTGCATATTGAATTCAGTTACCCAGTGGCCATCTTCAGTGCCAGAAAAAGAGACCCTGTGGGCCCACAAAAACTAGAAAATTGCATCTTAAAATGGAATATTATACAACTGTATACAATCAGCATCACATACAATACTAACCATAATATTGAGTGTATACAGTTGTATAATATTCCATGCTAAGATGCAATTTACTAGTTTATTTGGGGCCACAGGGCTTCTTTTCCAGTGATGAAGATGCCCACTCATTGACCAAAATCGATATTTAATATTTCACAGCAATAACGATTTCATGTGACCAAAGCTGCTTCCTGCATAATTTATAACCCAAAAGGATATTACCATAACAGAAAAGGACCCAAATAGCTTACGTATACACTATATTGGTAAAATATTACAGATCGAGTCGCGGTGTGGTGTCGAGCGTTTAGATGTTGGCAGTGGTTGGAGCAAACACAATCATATAGAGTGATGGGATTACTTTTTTGTGCCAACAATGAAGTAAATGATTAATGCTGTTCCTGCTCTATTGTCGACAGGTTCTCGATGTACCCTTACCCACTCAATAAATTAACTGTAATTGTCACTGAATACTTCTCGCCGGGCTGCAGTGGTTATGTTGGTATCAATAGTAATGACAGCAACTTGTATGAACAATAAATGTTTTTTGGTGACAACTTTAATTAAAACAAAAAATATTTTTTTTTCTGAACGGACAAGTGTACATACAAGAACTTGTCAACCATAGAGCAGGTACAGTATTAATTTTGCTGCCAGTGAAACGAGCTTGTGAAAAAATATTAACAGAATTCTACACTTCATTATCTGTTGCCAACATAAGCACTGGAGCCCGGCGAGAAGCGTCGTAAAATTTTACCGGAAAAATTCATAGGCTTCCAAAACATTCTGGAAAAGAACATGGCTGCCGTACTTCACTTGCGGCAACCATAGCCAACATCTGAACACACAACACCACCCTGTGACACGGACTGTAAAACTAAGCCCATTGTATCTCTTCTATTAGACATTTTCTCTGGTGTTTTGGCAGATATATATATAAATTTTTCCCAGCCATAGCAGATTATTAAAATTAAAAACAGTCCAGATTGCAAAATTGTTACGTGTTTATTTCATTATCGGATTCAGTCTATTGTAGACCATCTTCAGATGGCAGGCAGTGGTGGCGGACACAGCAGGCTGCACAAACATGAGCAGTTCATGTTTGTGCGGCCTGCAGTGTCCACTGCCACCATCTCCTATCATGGTGGTATCCATCGGAAGATGGTCTAAAACAGACTGAAACCAGTAATGAAATTTACAAACAATGTTGGGATGTGGACTATTTTTAATTTAAGTACTGTATCAAGAAAACTGTCTCCAGCGTGCTTTGTAAAATTACAACAAATTATGCCTTCCAGGAACAACCGTCATTGACAAAAATTGCCTTTTTTTTCCATTACAAATTAACTGATTTTTAAAGTGGAATTTTACTAGCCCATTTAATAGAAGTCCCGCATTAGTGCAATATTCTTTTCAATGTAAGGTAATAACAGAAACAGTAAAACAAAAAATGATCAGTAGTACGTACTAAAGCAGTGACTGAGCAGCATTGCTGTAAGGCAAATAGCGGTAAAAAGAGTGTGCCAGCAGGGTGTTTCTCTTGTCAAAACTACTCATTCTTTGTGTTTTCATGTCCCAGTCAATAAATAAAGAGAACACCACAGTACAGCAATTTGGGACTACTGCACTGAAAACTTGTCACAAAACAGTTTTTCCCTTCTTCTTCTCCTCTCTCTCTCTTTTTTTTTTTTTTTTTTTTTTTTTTTTTTTTTTTTTTTTTTTTTTTTTTTTTTTTTTGGGTGGGGGCATGTCTATTTCCAGCTAGACAATGCACTGTTTTTTACACAGGGATATGACAGCAGTAGGGGTTAGAGTGACATAGTGATTGATGAGGATGTGTGGGTTAAGTGAGCATCAGAACACCACTTTATATGAGATGTGAGAAGGATCTTTGTACGATTGTCCCCATTTCATGGCATGATGATAAAATAAGATAAATAATCAAAGCCATAGGCTAGTTTAGTTGTTTGTCCAGAATGACACTAGGAAATTGGGTGGGCGGGGAAGGGCAATCTTTAGTAGATGATTTTCGGGAGCAATACGATGAGGATATGTGAACAGAAAATCTGTTTACAGGCGTGTTTGGAGGTAGTGCTGTCTGTGAAGAGCCTCTTGATAACTTCAGCATACTGGTCAAGGGAATTCTCATTAGTACAGAGAGCACAGTACAGGCTTAATAAGAGGGTCTTTTTGATGTTGGAACGGATATCAGATCTTGAAATGCAGTTACTGTTTGTTATTAACAGATCTTATTGGGACAAAAATCTGTAAGGTACCATCAGAGCAGTGGGAGGACAACATCCGGAAAGATTGCGTGCTAGGCTGTGGAGGACCAGGCAAACCAGATAGGGAGAGTGCTGTTACGAGATGTGAAAGGACGAGGATAGGGTATCTGGGGCCCAAGCCCAGCTCATAAAATAACTGAACTAACATGCTACAACAGGGCATCCACAATGTTTTGTTTTCTGTAATAATGGGAGCATTATAAGAAGGGTGTGCAGGATGTCTTAAGGAAGAAGAAGTTGGATAGAACATATGAAATAAATTAATGTACTCACGTGCTCCTCGTGTGGCATGCCAATACAGCTAGTCTATTGGTCGATTTGAGCATTAGATGAGAATTTGCAAAGGCGACTACAGATTCCATACACTGCGTCAAAATGTGAACATCTTCCCTGATAATTCGCTGGCTTGGATTCGTATCCAGAATAATTACTAGAAGACTGACTTCAATTTCTGAAATGAACGACGGCAATAACATTCAGTTACAAATGTTTTCCAGAGTACAATCTATTTTCAAAAACAGGAAAACAGAAAACTATATGTACCGTCACTCATGGCGATGACGATTTTTGCTCTACCTAATTTTTTAATCCCTATCTTTTTTTAAATCTTATACCAATAAAAGTTCCACTATACCCATTAGGGATGTTACAGTTTTGTAAAAAGTTATACAAACATGTACAAAACACCATCACAACTTTTTCAGTACGTTTCTTTCTCTCTTTAGAAGTCTCACGAAAACATGTTCATCTTACATAGTCGGCAGCACATACTCAACACCCAAAACACCACTAGTTGCACTGTTTGTTTACATATCACTCGGCTTTCAAGTTTCAAAATTAATCAAAGATAACATTTACGAAGATATTACCAAGGAGGTTATATTTTAACCTCCTTGGATATTACATAAGGCAACATGAATAGTAGAGGAGTATATTTCTGCTGTTGTTCATTGTAATACTTGCCTCTTCCACAGCTTGAATTCCCTTTATAGAATTGTAAATCTACAAGACACACTATTTGAAGTATCTACAAATTGAAATTTTATCATAAATTGGATTATATTTATGTTAAGCAAATTTCAAATTTTGAGCTTGTATGTATACTGCAGCGCCAACAGAGAATAAAACTGCTGCCAGTCATTGAATTCGTTTGGTGTTTGAATGAGATAATCCTTGTATAAAGTGGGAGGAAGGAGATCACAAGTTGGAGTCCCGCTATAGGACCTAAGTTAATATTTTGATTCATATTTTGTTGTTTATAACAGATTCTGTGGTGTACCACATGTTTGTTCTGCAGTATTTGCTAGCCTTTTCTTCTTTTTTAGGAATACTGGTACGTCGCGATTTTAAATTACGTGATTATGTAGGAAGCTAACACGACAGCTTAAATTTATGTGACTGACATGAATGAAAATCGCTTCTTTCTGTTTGCACATTACCTGTGGAAGTGTGAATTGATGTGGTTCTGAACGTTTTATTGTAATTTTCATGAAAGAAAATGCCGCACACACTCCATAAAAATTAGTATTTGCACGTGATTGGGTAAATTAGACTTTAATATTTCTTGACTTAAAAGTCTGGTGATGCCAAGATCTATGTTAGTCAGTAAATGCAATAAGGATTGCTCTCTATGACCCACTGTGGTACACAGAACAGATTAGATCACTCTTGTAAAATCAAAGAAAAATACATGCCAAATTTAAATGGACACAAAATTCTCAAGACTGGCAGTCTTTTACAGAAACTCGAAATATAGCTCGAACCTAATTGCGAAAAGCTTATAATAAATTCCACGACGAAACCGTGTCACGTAATTTGGTAGAGAATCCTAGGAAATTCTGGTCGTATGTAAAGTATACTAGCGGTAAAACAGTCAATGCCTTCCCTTCGTAATATTAACGGTGATGCTACTGATGACAGTTATGCTAAAGCAGAATTGCTTAACACAACCCTCCGAAAGTACTTCAAGAAAGAGGACTAAGCAAATACTGTAGAATTCGTATCAAGAACAGCTGCCAGCATGCGTAATTTAGAAGTTGATACCCCTGGTGTATTAAAGCAACTTAAACGACTTAACAAAAGTAAGACTCCTAGTCTTGATTGTATACCAATTAGTTGGACTTTGAATTATTTGCTGAGTGAAACCATGTTGTCTCTTGTCAGACATATCACACCCTGTCAATTGCAGTGACACAATACTGGAGACAAAAGACACTGTTCGTTTTGTGACTAATAATGTCCTAGCTTTTAACAAAAATTACACTACTGCCCTTAAGTAAACAACTTGCAAGATAGAGATGTGATGTTTGTCATCTTCGATGCAATTCTTCGAAAATATTTTCATTTGTGCAGGGCTAGAACTGATCCTAGAATGGGAAATGAGATGAAATTCGTGTCCCCTGATACTATGCAATAAGTGGTACAGCTTGTTCTAGTAAGGAAAGCGGCAGAATGATTTTGTAACTAGTGCAGACCATGTAAATAATGCATGCTGCGTTTTTGTAACAGATGCTCAGCTGAATAAATGTAAACAACCTGTGCACTTTGAACATGAATTTTAAGCGCTATGTTGCACACATTCTCACGAAATAGGTCATTTATAATGACATGCCCTAGGCTACAGTATCAGCAAAACAGGAATCAGCTAAGAATAAGAGGCTGCTATAAAATAAATAACAGATGTAAAGATTCGGAAAATGTGTCAGAAGCAGGAATAGCCACTGCTCCAAGCATTCCAAAGACACAAATCAATCCAGCGAAACACCAGTGATTAGAAAATATTATAATGTAAGGTTGATCAAAGAGTTCGATATGAGAAAGATACTTTTCAATATCAGTATGCTTGTAAGTTTATTACTCGCCATCTCTAAACTTAGCAATTTTGAAATCATTAATTGAATGCACTTGTTTGAAGATCTGTTTTAACTTGCTGTATGGGGGCTATATTACGTATTATAAATACAGTTTTATTTAAAGTAGTTGTCACTTGACTTTTGATGTCCAAATCTGCAGCTTTTTTACGTCATGTACTGTCAGAGGGCAGCCGCCTCATCACATCTCTACCTGCTGCGATAAAAAAATTCCTGTAAAGCTTCTATCTCCTACAATTAATTGAAATCCACATATGATGCATGTCGATATAATGTCTCTCAGTATGTAAAAATCTGTGTTTAATTATAATTAGGGCAAGAGTTACGTTAATTTGTTTGAAAACATTTAAACTATGATTCCGTAATTTCTCCCAGTGTAAGGCATATTCAAAAAACGTATGGGTATGCATCCAGGTGTGAAAATCTACGTCGACCGATATTTCGGCAGGAGACAACTCTGACATTCTCAAGGCAATACTAAAGCAAGGAAGCAATGTGCAAGGACTGTTAAGACCTTGGTTATCGACAACAGAAAGACAACACAAACCGAGCAAGTAAGCACACAGTGCCATCACATGACCAAGATGAAAACGAACAGCAATTTTTATATATAAAGCAGTGTGTCCGTGTGTTTCTGTGTACGTATTGCATACAAATCTACAGTTTTTTCAATCTTTATGAAATTTTGCACACTTAAGCTTCAATCCCTGAAGACGGTCGCCGTGAGTGTAAGGATCACATACAACACATAGTTCACGAGATATGACTTCATAAACAATGAGATGCCCGAAAAACTGCTGCATTAAGCGACAATGCTGCACATTTCCTCCTAAACCACTGTAGCGATATCAACCAAATTTGGTACACATGTTCCGTACTGTGATGTAAGAATTGCTATAGGGGTAAAAAGCATATAGGACAGATGGTTCAGGAGATATAACGTCACAGGAGTTGCAAGAAACTGCGAAATAATGTGACAAGACTTTATAAAGTGAGAGTGAGACTACTTAGTGACTTACAACATACTTCGATCATAATTTCGAAGCCTTATTAAACTTTTTCTCTCTGACAACCACATTAAAATTATGAAAGGAAAAGTTTCTCGCTTACTACTTTTCTACTGATCATGGAGTAAAACTCTGAGATTCGTTGTGACATTACCATTTGTAATTTCTACACTACATACAGGAAATTTTATAGAGAGTATACACACATACAACTGAATGTACCTTCGAAATTGTATCACAGTACTACATGTAGTTCATGAGATTAGAGGACATAAACAGAAACATTCTTGGAAAACCGTCCTATCATGTTTCAGGTTTCGGTCTATTACTGCTTTAATACTAACTGTATTCGCAACTGATTTTACAGATATACAGCATTTATAAAAATGAATATGAGATCATATATACTGTTGTGGTAAAAAACTGTCACATCAAGCACCAAGTTTTTATCCATTTCCTATTTACTGCTAAGACACACCTGTATGCCAGTCAGCTTAAGGAACACTATGAAGTAAAGGACACTATGAAGCAGTGTAGGCTATAGTTGAGAATTTTTATTTGGGGGTGGGCATGCCAGGATAGTTCCATCAGTTGCAATATCCACCATGTCTCAGGTGGTGTACCAGTGTGCTAGCTCAGCACATTTGGTCAGAGGGCTCTCCACCCTTTGTAATAGAAAACGGAGCCAATAACTTATGGAACAACTTAGACCATGCATGATCCCACATATGCAAAGCAGTGTTCTGGTCGGAAAAAATTGTTAGAGATCCAGATTTGAACCTAGTTTGCGCACAAATTGTCAACTGCTTCAATGAATTTAATTCAGAAACCATAAAAAAGTCTCTTGTTATCATTGATTGTAGACCAGACATTTGGTGAAGTGAAGACAACATACTGGTATGTTTGCATTGTGGATAGCTTGTAGAACAGACCCTTGGGGGAGCGAGAACAACACGTTGGTATGTTTGCACTATGGACAGCCTGGACTAATATCACTTCTATACTGATCATCTTCACTTATTTCCTGGCCCAAAGTACAAAACTCACATATTACTTTCATCGTCACATTCCCATATCTAATTCCTTCATCATTGGCTGCATTACAATACCCTTGTGATCCTTTTATTGATATTTGTGTCATGTCCAAGACTACGAAGAGGTGAGATAATGATTCTCAGGTGCATTACATCGAGTTTAATTTGGAGAAAGAGTATATTCATTATTTTAACATTAGTCTCGTGTCAAGATAGATTCACCATAATTTCATTGTTACAGGGCGAACGTCTTTCTTGCACTACCTAAAATTTTGCGTTGCCTATTTCCTTTTTCCAGTATTTAATTTCAGGGCACTGTTATGGTGATTCACTGACACATACACAGAACTAGTAAGCACCAGGTATGGTCTTGCAATTAATGTAGAATAAAAGAGGAAGTTAAAGATATATAGTGTAAAACAAGAAAAGGAAAACTACATAAATATAAGAAGTTAAATTGTGTTACAAAAATTTCTTCAATATTGAATTAAAGTATATGTTCCTGGTAGCTTCAGAAGAACTCGCGATTTTGCGACTTACTGCAGACTATAACCACTCCCATATCTACTGAAACTGCACTAATCTACAGTACCCATGCTGGTTTGTGCATGTCTTGGAAAAGTAGTCATTTTGGTAGCTAAAGCATTTAAAACTTTTGGGTTTTTAATTTTTTATTTGCTTTCATACTTCTCGTGATGTGGCGACTCATTTTGACATTAGGATCGTCCACTTGTTGTTGTGGACTTGGAGTTAAGCAGTTGCCTTTTAGATATTCGATATGAAACCATATTAACTGTAGTCTGTAAGGTTTGGTGCCTTGCAACTGTTTTCAGATAACAATCTAATTATCTGAATTCTCTCTATAACCGAAAACTAGGGCAACTCTCCATATTCACAGACTACGGTGTTGCTATGAGGAGATAAAAGACATTATTCAGACAAAAATTAAAGGCGACTAAGACTTGTGACGGGGGACTGGAACTCAGTAGTAGGGAAGAGAAGAGACGGAAATGTAGTAGGTGGAAATCGACTGAGAAAAATATATGAAAGAGGAGATCGCCTGGTAGAATTTTGTGTGATCACAATTTAATCATCACTAACACTTGGTTTAATCATAGTGAAAGAAGATGGAAGAGACCAGGAGATACTAGAAGGTACCAGATTTACTTTATAATGGTAAGACATAGATTTAGGAACCAGGTTTTAAATTGGAAGACATATCCAGGGGCAGATATAGACTCTGGCCGTATCTTATTGAACTATAGATTAAAACTTAAAATACTTCAAAAATGTGGAAAAATAAGGAGATGGAACCTGAACAAATTGAAGGAACAAAAGGTGGTTGAGAGTTTCAGAGGGAGGGTAGGCAAGGATTATCTGACATGGGGGGAAAGTAATACAATAGAAAATGAATGGGTAGTTCTGAGAGAGTATTGAATGCCACAGAGGGTCATTTAATCCAGTATTTAATTTCAGGGCACTGTTATGGTGATTCACTGACACATACACAGAACTAGTAAGCACCAGGTATGGTCTTGCAATTAATGTAGAATAAAAGAGGAAGTTAAAGATATATAGTGTAAAACAAGAAAAGGAAAACTACATAAATATAAGAAGTTAAATTGTGTTACAAAAATTTCTTCAATATTGAATTAAAGTATATGTTCCTGGTAGCTTCAGAAGAACTCGCGATTTTGCGACTTACTGCAGACTATAACCACTCCCATATCTACTGAAACTGCACTAATCTACAGTACCCATGCTGGTTTGTGCATGTCTTGGAAAAGTAGTCATTTTGGTAGCTAAAGCATTTAAAACTTTTGGGTTTTTAATTTTTTATTTGCTTTCATACTTCTCGTGATGTGGCGACTCATTTTGACATTAGGATCGTCCACTTGTTGTTGTGGACTTGGAGTTAAGCAGTTGCCTTTTAGATATTCGATATGAAACCATATTAACTGTAGTCTGTAAGGTTTGGTGCCTTGCAACTGTTTTCAGATAACAATCTAATTATCTGAATTCTCTCTATAACCGAAAACTAGGGCAACTCTCCATATTCACAGACTACGGTGTTGCTATGAGGAGATAAAAGACATTATTCAGACAAAAATTAAAGGCGACTAAGACTTGTGATGGGGGACTGGAACTCAGTAGTAGGGAAGAGAAGAGACGGAAATGTAGTAGGTGGAAATCGACTGAGAAAAATATATGAAAGAGGAGATCGCCTGGTAGAATTTTGTGTGATCACAATTTAATCATCACTAACACTTGGTTTAATCATAGTGAAAGAAGATGGAAGAGACCAGGAGATACTAGAAGGTACCAGATTTACTTTATAATGGTAAGACATAGATTTAGGAACCAGGTTTTAAATTGGAAGACATATCCAGGGGCAGATATAGACTCTGGCCGTATCTTATTGAACTATAGATTAAAACTTAAAATACTTCAAAAATGTGGAAAAATAAGGAGATGGAACCTGAACAAATTGAAGGAACAAAAGGTGGTTGAGAGTTTCAGAGGGAGGGTAGGCAAGGATTATCTGACATGGGGGGAAAGTAATACAATAGAAAATGAATGGGTAGTTCTGAGAGAGTATTGAATGCCACAGAGGGTCATTTAATCCAGTATTTAATTTCAGGGCACTGTTATGGTGATTCACTGACACATACACAGAACTAGTAAGCACCAGGTATGGTCTTGCAATTAATGTAGAATAAAAGAGGAAGTTAAAGATATATAGTGTAAAACAAGAAAAGGAAAACTACATAAATATAAGAAGTTAAATTGTGTTACAAAAATTTCTTCAATATTGAATTAAAGTATATGTTCCTGGTAGCTTCAGAAGAACTCGCGATTTTGCGACTTACTGCAGACTAGGGATGGGCTAAACTGCGATTTTTCGATATCAGTGATTTCTGTGACTGCTACTTTTATATATCTGTGATTCTTAGTTGCGATTTGTCACTGTTTACAATCGCACTGTACAAATCCTCGACATGTATCCCTCCGCGCTCAAACTGCGATTTCGGTGACTCTGAATGCTACTTCTGCGATTTCTGCTACTGATATTGCTACATTGCTACTTCTGCAATTTCTGCTACTGATATTGCTACTTCTGCGATTTCTGCTACTCCGTGATATCTGCTACTTCCGTGACTTATGCGATGTGTGTGGCAAATGCAATATATATATATATATATCATCCATAACAGATCCTCTTCCTACGTGTAAATATATACAAAAAAAAGAATATTGATGCTCAATTTACGTGTAATGTTGGGATTATTTACACATCGACAAATGTCAATTAGTCTTATAAAAGCTATTTCAGTGTTTGGTGTGTAATGTATAGTTGAAAGTGAGGTTATTCGCAAGTAATGTGTAACCGAAATCGGCAAGTAGGCCTATAGTCTACCTTAACAGAAACATTTGGTAGATTAGGCGCACAGCAACTATAACAGTGCAATGAAAGTGCTATGTTCTTGCCTGTAGAATTGACGAATAGATTTTTTTAACATTGTGTGATATAAGTCACTTACGAATTTGAAAGAGATAAGTAAATGTGAAATACAACGTGAGTGACTTCTGAAAATTCCATTTTCTCTTTAAAACCTTTCGGTATCACTACATATTCTGCCAAATAGCTATAGATAAGAGCTTGCGTTATATTTCACTAATCGACGTGCCGACCTAGTGTGCTCATGTTGGCAACTAAAGCTTCATTTTATAAGAATTTTTAACTTACTGACTGTACAGGGTTACACACAAGAAATCTTACAACCACAGATAAAGAATAACATTAATTATTTATTGTATGATAAACAAAATATTATTTCAATCATTCTGTATGATTTAAATTTCTACGATCATTCATCGGTCGTTGCCAACATAAGCACACTATGCCACCACTGCAGTAAACAAAAGTGTTAATAATACTGAAGGATCCGATACCACCCATCTGCTTTCACTCATGTCATCACAGGACGGAATGTACGAAAAAGAAAAGGACGGAAAACAATAATCCTAAACCTAAAACAAATCTGATAAAAGAGAACTTTCCATTACGCGAAAACTTGTTTATTTTCAAGTGTAATATTTTTATAGAATCCTCGAAGGTACAAGTTTACTCCTATCTAGCAGTACTTAACACAGTCCACATTGAAAATGGAGTTGGCCTACTGTTAAACATTTCGTAAAATTACCTGTATTTAGTTGACCACTTGATACCACCCCCTTGGAATATTTATTTTATGTACGATGTATAACGCAAGCAAAAATATTCGTCGAAACCAGATTTGCAATGTAACATAAGTATTCTGAATTCTCATAATAGTTGTAGGTTCTATGACGAAAAATTATTTTAAACAGGGATCAAGTCCGTAAGACAATATTTATTTGGCATTCACATTTGTTGTCTTTACCAACTATAACCTAAACACATACATGCCAGGCTTTGCTTCACAACATGTAAATGCTGCCGCCAGGTAAAATAGTTCCACAAAGTGTAAACATTTTCACAAAGAAAATTATCTTCTTGCTCATTAATTCGACAACATCCCTAAACAACACACGAGTGAAAGTACGACAGTTGGTCAACAAGTAGCATAAGGCGGAATATTAAATGCTATTCTCAATTGCTACTTGCGACTCTTAATCGCGACTTTTCACTGAAATCGCAGTTTGGACCAGTGAGGACGTTCGAGCTCACTGGTTTGAGCCGATGGCGTTCGACCAACACATACACAAAAAGCCACACATACACGACGCAGACAGCGGGAAGCTAGAAGTACCAATTTCGGCCAACAGATGGCAGCCGGCAATGTCTAAACTGCGCCTCTTAGTTGCTACTTGTGACTCTTAAACGCGATTTGTCACTAAAATCGCAGGTAGACTCTATAGCCTGCCCAATGCAAAGATATTAGTACAAACTTCGACCAACAGATGGCAGAGTGCAAACTGCTTCTTGCTACTCTTAGTTGCGACTTGCTACTTTTAGTGCTACTGCGCTTCTAAACTGCGACTGAAATCGCAGTCAGAATCCGTAAAGTTGCGACTGTGAATACTGCTACTTCCAAATCACTGTGACTTTTAACAGATACGCGATTTTCGACCCATCCCTACTGCAGACTATAACCACTCCCATATCTACTGAAACTGCACTAATCTACAGTACCCATGCTGGTTTGTGCATGTCTTGGAAAAGTAGTCATTTTGGTAGCTAAAGCATTTAAAACTTTTGGGTTTTTAATTTTTTATTTGCTTTCATACTTCTCGTGATGTGGCGACTCATTTTGACATTAGGATCGTCCACTTGTTGTTGTGGACTTGGAGTTAAGCAGTTGCCTTTTAGATATTCGATATGAAACCATATTAACTGTAGTCTGTAAGGTTTGGTGCCTTGCAACTGTTTTCAGATAACAATCTAATTATCTGAATTCTCTCTATAACCGAAAACTAGGGCAACTCTCCATATTCACAGACTACGGTGTTGCTATGAGGAGATAAAAGACATTATTCAGACAAAAATTAAAGGCGACTAAGACTTGTGATGGGGGACTGGAACTCAGTAGTAGGGAAGAGAAGAGACGGAAATGTAGTAGGTGGAAATCGACTGAGAAAAATATATGAAAGAGGAGATCGCCTGGTAGAATTTTGTGTGATCACAATTTAATCATCACTAACACTTGGTTTAATCATAGTGAAAGAAGATGGAAGAGACCAGGAGATACTAGAAGGTACCAGATTTACTTTATAATGGTAAGACATAGATTTAGGAACCAGGTTTTAAATTGGAAGACATATCCAGGGGCAGATATAGACTCTGGCCGTATCTTATTGAACTATAGATTAAAACTTAAAATACTTCAAAAATGTGGAAAAATAAGGAGATGGAACCTGAACAAATTGAAGGAACAAAAGGTGGTTGAGAGTTTCAGAGGGAGGGTAGGCAAGGATTATCTGACATGGGGGGAAAGTAATACAATAGAAAATGAATGGGTAGTTCTGAGAGAGTATTGAATGCCACAGAGGGTCATTTAGGCAGAAGGACAAGGCCTAATAGAAGTCCATGGATAACACACGAGATACTGAACTTAACTGATGAAAAATGGAGTAGTGAAGCAGGCGAAAGGAAGTACAGACAGTTGAAAAATGAGATTGACAGGAAGTGCAGACTGGCATAGCAGGAGTGGCTAGAGGACAAATTCAAGACTGTAGAAGAATGTATAACTAGGGTAAAGATAGATACCGACTACAGGGCAATAAAAGAGACATTTGGAGCAAGAAAAGAAACTGTATAAGTAAATGGGAGAGGAGATACGATGCTGCAAGTAGAATTTGACAGAGTACTACAAGATTTAAGTCGAAACAAGGCACCTGGAATATAAGATATTCTGTCTGAACTGCTGATATCATTAGGAGAGCCACCCGATATGCAAGATGTATGAAACAGGGAAATACCCTCTGATTTCAGTAAGATTATTGTAATTCCAATTCCAAAGAAACCAAGTGCAGACAAATGTGAAAATGACAGAACTACCAGTTTAATAAGTCATCATCATCTGGCTATGTGCTTTGCGGCAGTTTTTGACTCCATAGCCCTCCATCCTTTTTGGTCTTGTGCTTTCGTCTTCAGTCTTTGGTACCCTCCTTGTGACCCTATGACGTCATCCAGCATCTGCCCTTCCCTCTCTTATCTGGGACGAAATCTTCAGTTGCCTCCACTAGAAGGCAATCTCTTCTTAGATTATGGCCAATCCAATTTATCTTTCTATTCTTTACAGTCGGTAACATTCTTCGTTCTTCTTCAACTCTTGCCAGTACATCCTCATTCTTGACTTTATCAGACCAGCTGATCTTCTCCATTCGACCCCTGATCTACATTTCAAATGCTTCAATTTTCCTCTCACCCTTTCTCAAAGTCCATGTTTCTGCTCCATCTAAGGCCACGCTCCATATTAGGCTTTTCACCAGTCACTTCCTTGATTATTGTTTGTAAACCACTAATTAGAAGTCTTTTATGCTTCTGATGGGCTAAGTAAAGAAGATATAAAATGATGAATGGCTATGAAAAGAAAAACATTTCTGAAGAAGCGAAATTTGTTGACATCCAATAATAGTTTAAATGTTAGGCGTCCTTTCTGAAAGCATTTGTCTGGACTGTAGCATTGTATGGGAGTGGAACTTGGACGATAAGTTCAGACAAGAGGATGACAGAACCTCTTGAAATGTGGTACTACAGACGAATGATGAAGATTAGGTGGGTAGATCATGTAGCAAATGAGATGCTCAACAGAATTGGGGAGAAAAGGAATTTGTGACATATGCTGACTAAGAGAAGGGATAGGTTGGTGGGACACATTCTAAGACATCGAGGAATCGTCAACATAGCATTAGAAGGAAGTGTGTAGGGTAAAAGTCGTAGAGGGTGACCGAGGGACGAATACAGTAAGCAGATTCAAAGGGATGTAGGTTATCAAGGGTAGGATGGAGAGCTGCGTCAAACTAATCTTCGGACTGAAGTCCACAACAAAAATAAGGTGTTAAATGCCTAGCCAGAAAAAATGTGGCCTTCCAGAGCAACACCCTTTGTTGTATACTGTATACAGCAAGCGACTCTGATGCACCAGCTGATAGATTCGCAGCTGCCCAGAGCGGCTGTTGCGTTTGCTGGCACATTCGACAGCAGACGTTTAGTAGTGAAAGCAGCTCCACGTGCAGGCTGCTATGTGCTGAATCTACATCCGTGACAACTGAAGCATATGCAGGCCATATGCAGGCCATATTATGTCTGGCCACGCCTAGAAGACTTTGACAATCAGATTTTATCTTTCCTGTCCTACATTTGCGTACCAACACATTCTGCATCTTTCAAAGGAACGAAATACATGTGACCCAAGGTACTCATTAGGAATTGAGACATCTGTTTTGGATGACTTGGCTGTATTCGCCGTTTTTCTTTCTGCTGTTAAGATATCTAATTATAACAGTTTATGTTGTAGGAATATTTTGGATTGCTATCAAAAAGGTACATTTTGAGACAGCAAGTGTACCACTCCTGAGTGTTGTTGTTCAAGGGGCCTTAAAATAACTAATAATTTCAGACGATTAAAAATTGCTTTATACCTATTTAAAGTGTATAAACATCATTACAGCGTAGTATTTACTTCATTGTCGCTTGATTGTGTAAAATAAGGAATAATTTCAGATTATTAAATAGGTATAAACCAATTTTTGAATGTGTATAAACGTCATTACAGCATAATAATTGCTTCATTATCGCGTGATTGAGTATAATGAGACTGTCAGTATTTTACAGTTTTTTTCCTATGTACAATTTTCTCTGTTAGTCCACTGAATAGTAAAAAAAAAAAAAAAAAAAAAAAAAAAAAAAAAAAAAAAAAAAAAAAAAAAAAAAAAAACCTTTAGTTTCTATCCTGTAAAGTAATGTACCCTCACAACTTTAATTCTAAGGACGAAAGAAGGCATATGATGCTGGAAATCGATTCTGATAGTAATAATATGCAAAACTTGACTACTCACATATCTCCATTACTCAAATAAAAGTTGTATTCATCTGAGGTCCTTTTCATAATTGTCCATCCTTTTTTCCATAACAGTATCCTTCTTTGATTGTGTCTTATCAAGACAAACTGATGTCATACACATAACACTGAGAGGATTATCTGCCATGGTAGTTATTCGCCACGTTTTCATGTGCCGGAGAGTACTACAAACAATCATTACATATATTTATTCATATAGTATAACTTTCTTCAATTACTCTATTATGATAATATTTCGAACAACATATAAAAATAATGAGAGGAAATAAGGACAAATTTCGGTAAACTTTGTTTGATATGAAGAAATTGTTTCAAAGTGTTTCTCATTATGTTATAACAATAAGAAAATGTAACTATGTAAATTAAGTATTTCAGTGGTCTTTCCACAGAACAGGTGGTTGTCGGTAAGCTGGGAGCTATCTTCAGGGCTGATGATATGGCGGGCAACAATTTGGCCTTGTCCAGTAGATCAGTCAGGCTTAATTCAGCTGCATCTCTTTCAATTATTGTATCACATTTATGTATACTGCAGATCCATGTGCGTGCTTCTTCATTGAAATTATCTATATTGAAATTTTCAATTATTATTTTCCTATCTAGCTCGCTTTGGCATTTCATTACTTTTAGGTGTAAGCAGAAAATCTCAGAAGATGCCTTTTTTCCCCGGAAACTGTTCTTGCAAGCACTGAACTTGGGAATCCAATTACAGAATAAAAAGATATTTTCTGTAGTACTCAGTTGTAGAAACTGATGGTTGAGTCAGAGAATGCATTTGACATGCAACAACTCATGTCTGTTGAATGCCAATAACATCTATTCCAAACACACTGTGGTTGTTTTCAGCTCTTTTCATGATTTCATATTCCGCATTTTCTCTGTCATTAATAGACATTTTTAAATTTTTTTGAATGTGTTCCAAAACTTTTAACAAGTGAATGTTCACTGATTGTAGGGTACTGGTGACAAATTCCAGTTTGGCTGAACATTTAGCTATCACTTTTAGCGTAATAATAAATGTTGCAGATGCAATTTGCCTAGCTGTTTGCCTACTTTCACGATTTCCTTATTTATGTAAAATTGTTAATGCTTAATGCTGTCTAAAAACTTCTTAATTAAATTTCCTTATAGACTTATGTTTCTTAGCAAGTCTCTCATAGTTTTTGAAGGTTGTCAACTAGGACTTTCTTTTGCATACTCCCCCAGAGGAAAGAAATAGCTTCTTTGAGAGAACCAATGGCAGTTCTAAACTCTAGTAAGGTGTACAGATCATTCACAACTAAATTAAGCGTATGACTAGCACAATGGTAGAAGCGAGCCTTAAGATATTTCTCAGCAATTATCTTCTTTACTATGTCAGTTTTCCCGGCTATCGTACATCATAACCCTGTTCTACCCATATTATCTAGATTTACACCCCAAGCAGGGTAAATATTATTGTGTCGCAAATATTTATTTCATCTAATCTTGCTAATGGTGTAAATACAGGGAAGTCTTTGCTGACAACGTTAGATGCAAGGTCAAAATAACTTAGAGAAGAGAAAGTTGTTCTGTATCCATTGATTCATCTGCCCAAATTGAAAATGATTCGCTGCAATTGATAGTGTGAATCAAACCATGTGTTAGTACTTCTGCACATGCATCATTTAATCATTTTGGGTCCTATGGGAAATGTTAGTAGCATTTTTAAGAGCACTTTCAAAATGTTTCCGCAATGTTTCGTCTGAACTAATTTCTCAGGATTCTCATTGACTAGTTCTTCCATACTTTTTAGTTTTGTTTGTCACAACACTAATAAAATCATTTGTATTTTTGGTAGCCTCTTTATGCCATTCGGAATTCATAAGCATTTTTGCAGAAGTCTTTTAAGTTTGTGAATGCGCGGCTTATGAATGGGCCACGATGACAGCCTTGCGTTATGTGTAGGTGGAAAAGCACACTAAACTTTCAGAGAACACTCATTTAGAGTAAACCAGCCACAGAAACAGTGACAGTCAGTCTGCTCAAAATGTTCTGTGTGTCCTATAACCCTACCCATCCTACACCAGCGGTTAGTAATATGATAATTAGAAAAATGACCTGTGTGCCTAATTATCTTAATTTGGTGGAAAACCTATCGGTAATGAAGCCGATGATGTAGCGGAGGCTATAACCGGAACGTTGCTGCACCTCTTTGGTAGACAACAACGATTCGATAGGGATAAAGATAGTGGAAAGTAAAATTTGGAATAAATTATTAATCTTTAAATTAAAAAAAATTGCAAAACAAACGGAACACAGGGATTAATTTGGAAAAAGTGAATAATTTATTGATTTACGGTCGCCAACTCGATGTATGAGCAAATAATTTGGTGGGATGTCAATAATAGCAAAGTTAATTAACAAACGTGAAAAATTACATAAAATTTGGGTGGGCCGTGAATCACAGTATGTGCATCAAAACCGGTAAAAGACACTGACAATATACTAACTACTGAGAAATAGTTTACTAACACAGGGGTTCAATATAAGACAGCGAAATGCAAGCCATAGCCGCGCAAATGCAACATGTAGCAAATCATGCAAAACTCTCACCTTAATACTTGCTATTTACAGCTTCAACTAGTTAATTGTTTATATAAGTACCAGAAATTATTCTACAGCAAATATACCATGCGCTTTAGCAATAAGCAAGTTGTAACTGAACTGTTAAAGGCCAATTCACACTGTCCATTACGTCACGTCACGTCACCGTCCGTCAGAACATTCCGCAATGTATTTCTAATGGCGGCATTCACACTGTCCGTCACCGGTCCGTCACGTCACGTCAACGTCCGTCAAGCTTTCTCGAGAAGAATGTTTTGACGGAACAGCCGTCTGCTAACATTGGAAGTTAACCTATTTTCGTCACGCGAATTACATGTTGCAGTCGACGATTGCACTGTTTATATGCAAATGTGTCTTATTCATCTTTGTGTTGTTGTTGTACCTCGTTTTAGGGGTAAATCTCAAATGTTTCATGACGACTTAAATATTTTTGTCAATTGAGTGTCCCCCTAAAATCGAGATCGGATAACTGAAACCGAAAAATGGATTATGTTACGTAACATTGTAACAGAAATGACTGAAGCAAACTGTTTATTTGAATAAGATTGTAATTTGATTACGCATTTTTCATTAAATAACACTTTAAATGAAAATGTCACTTCTAATGAAAGACAAAAATTCATTTGTTTACAACGGTATTAACAATGTCAGCGAGCAAATCGTAATGGTTAAAGTATACAGGCGCTATTTATGCTCTTACAAGTATGGTTTGATGTCTTCATATGTTTATTTTTTCGCTTGAAAATAGATGTCGATGTTTTGAAATGTTGTTTCAGTTCCCAGTAAGTTGGCCAAAAGTAAAGTTTTCTTTGGCCGTTAATAACATTTAGCGTTGTTGTTCCCCCTTTCTAGTATTAAACTATGACTTTCTACATAACAGATCGCCACTCATAACCTCACTTTCAACATCACGAATTGAGATGGACAAATTGACGTGACGGACATGGACGGACAGTGTGAATACAACTTGACGTGACGGTTCCGTGACGTGACGTTGACGTGACGGACAGTGTGAATTGGCCTTAACTGTACTAATGGCGAGCTCAAAAATTAATTAATGACTTATCATGATAACACTGAATATTTATAAAAAAACCATTTAACCTTCTGATTAACTTTTACTCTTTCTTTAACCACGAATTATTAGCATTCAAACACTTGCAAACAATTACTATTCTTACTAGTCAGTACTTGCAAGTTAAAATAAACTTTACTCAAAATAATATGCAGTGGAAAACAATTAATCTTTTACACTGTTATTGAAATATCTGTTGAAATTGAAAGTTAGTCTAGCAGTTTCGTTCAACTTAGCAAACCTACTGATCAGCAACACTGGCATAAGCTACATTTAGTAATACTTTTCTGAACACATTTTTTATTAACGACTGTCACATTGTCTTTAATGACTCTGATTTTTAGTTTCCTATAACCTTGTGAATAATCTCGGAATAACAATGGATGAGGAAGGAACCTGTCTGGACAATGACTATGGGTAATGATTTTTAAACACAGGTTCACAAATAACAGTGTTCGCTATTGAACAACCATCACTAATACGCTGGTTAGCTGTACATGCTAAGACAAACTGAACAGATCTTACTGAATTTGGTGTGCGACGTGGTGCTGCTGAGTGGATACAGGCTCTTCTTGGCGACGAATGTTAATTACAATTTAGGGCCCACAGCATTCCTCTTGAAGCATTTATTAATTATTTGAACTGTGGCCGTATGAATAAGTAATATTGCCTCTTCGCCGTCTCCTCCACTAGTGCCAATCCAACATGCATTCTCCTTCACGTACTCTTGCCGTACACCACTGAGCGCACCGTTTCGTGAATCCGTCTGTCCACAGCTACTTCTCAACAACGACTCCTTCTCGCTGTGCGCCTCTGTGCTACCAGCGATAAAGAACTCCCTACTCAAAGATGATTCTATACAATATTTTTGACATATATGGAAATTAGCAGGAGAATGCAAATATATTACAGAAACAAAATATACAAATACATAATAAATTACAAAAAATACAAATAATGAGGAAAAATACATGAAGCATCGTTTTATATATCAACCTGTACGCACACATGACTGGAAAGCACCGTTGGTCACTGTGTTGTTGTGTCACAGTCCTTATAGGTTTGATATGAATGTTTGCCTATAACGTTTTCATGGCTGTTCTTGATTTTATAGGTTTACATGTTTTATTTAATTTTTTGCGTAATTTTATAGATATTTTCGGGTTATTTCATTCGTAATTCTAGAGGTATTTTAAATAATACAGCCCAAAGTTATAGGCCTCTGAATGAATTGTCACTAGAGGCAACTGCCCCCCTCCCCCTTGCGGGCGTCTCTGTGTTTAAGTGTAGGTGCCTGTATTGGGTGCATCAGTAGTGTTGTGTTCATTTCGAAAATGATAGGAAAAGGGAGACGGTGAAACTTGGTAATCAGAAATCGCTACGTATTTGAAAATAAACGGCCAACAATATTTTTGAATGGAATGTTAGGCATTTGACTGTGAACCGTTATAATTCACACTTGTGATGTAGGGTTTTGTTACTGTAAACGCCAATGCTGCTTCTTGTGAATGAAATCAAAACATGGTCATACCAGTATGTTCATCAACAAATAAATTGTACCTTTCCATTATGTCTGTTTTCTGTGCACTGTCACAGTACATTTTTGATGTGTCCTCAGTTATGGAATTTGACAACCGGTTTTATGAAACTAAATGAATGGTGATTTGATGTCACACTATTTTAAATTTTTCTGGTGACACCGAAATTTGCTTATACGATCGAAATCATAATTGTGAATTAAAAAATAATTTATGACAGTCTAACGCCCTTGAAAGAAAATATATGTGATTATGATCCCCCACAATTTAGCAAGTCATTAATGAAGCCACGTCATTCGCCGGTCATACTGGACAGACTAGATAACCATTACTTATGAGAACATAAATGTTGATGGTACTCATTTCAGTCATAATAATTAGAGCAGTTTGTTTAGGTTCCTGCCTAATTACAAACTTGCAAATCGGAACGTGTTCATGTATAAGCAGAAAAATATTTGTGAAAAAGTTAGAATATAAATGTCACTGGCAAATTACTCGTTTAAGGTTTTTTGGCAATTTAAACTTTTTTCTTTGGTTTCTACGCAAATACACACTCGGAAATCACCTAATATTCGAAACAGCAGCCAGCTATGTCTATGTGAGAAGGACGATTATAAATATAATTCAATCACAGCAATGTAAACTCCCCTTTTAGGTTCCTGCACATTTTCACTCTCATATATCGTAGCAAATACGAACAAAACTACTGAAAATTGTAAAACAGACTTGCAATAAATTAATATTCTCGTCTGTTACAAATATAAAAAACAATGAAAATAGCTTTAACAGGATTCGAACCAAAAAAGTTTATTTTTCCCTACTATCACAGCCTACCACACTAATCACAAGACCAGAATGGAAGAACTATTGCAAAGACTCCTTTTTTTAATTCATATACATTCAGCTCTGCCCTTAATGGATCTTTCATAATTTATTGATATTTTCTTGTAATTGACATTTAATGAACCAAAACGAAGCGTTAATGACAAATCTGTAATGTGCCTTTTCCGTTCAAACAGTAGATTGTCATGATTTGCATTTCAGCGAGTCGTCAGCAAAGTTATCGAAGAGCAAAGGCCAACAGCGGAAATATACTCCTTTTTCTGAGAGGAATGCATCAGCTCCTGTGCCTACTGTGTGCCTACCGTATTTACGTAATTATTTTCGTTTATATGGACAGATTTATTTAACATTTAACTGCATTGACAAATTGGGAAATTCACATTACATATTTGTTTATAAGTGGAGAATTTCAGGAACATGAATATGTCACTCACTTAACCACAAGAAATAACTTCCATAATAAAATCTTTAATAACAAACCTTTCTAGTGGTCAAGATGAAATATCAAAGTGTGTTCTTATGAGATTAGCACAATTTTAAGTTATTTGTGTACCCAATCTATTACATTCCCTGATTGGTTAAAATATGCGAATATTAAAACTCTATCCAAGAAGGTGGATAAAGAGATACCATCAAACAATAGGCCGATTTCACTTTCACTGGTATTCTTAAAAATTCTAGAAAAGGTAATGTACAAGTAGCTTCTCAACCACCTAGCCTCAAATGTCATGTTGTCTAGAATACAGTTTGGATTTCTGAAAGGTTCTGATATCGAGAAGGCTATTTACACCTAAAATGAGAATGTACTTAATCCGTTAGATAATAAATTACAAGCAGCAGGTTTTTTCTATGATTTATCAAAGGCATTTGATTGTGTGAGTCATAACATCCTTTTAAGTAAATTAGAGTTCTATGGTGTCATGGAAATTGTAGCAAAAGTTGTACCTCGCTAACAGGAAACAAAGGGTGTCAGTGCAAGTGACCAGTGAATTAAGCCAATAGTCATCATCAGATTGGGGAGAAATTACTAGTGGTGTTACACAAGGATCCATCTTAGGGCCATTGCTTTTTCTTATGTACATTAATGACCTCTCATAAGTTACAATGCCAGAAGCAGAGTTCATTTTGTTTGCAAATGATACAAGTATTGCAATAAATAACATGTTGAGTATAGTTCTAGAAAGGTCTGCAAATGATATTTTCATTAATATTAATAAATAGTTTAAAGCCAACTTATTGACATTAAACATTAAAAAGACTCACTACATGCAGTTTAGAAAACGTAAGAGATTCCCATCCAGTATATGCATAAAGTATGAAGAACAGCAGATAGAAGAGGTTGGGAGGGGCGCTTTTGCCGTCAGTCGGTCGCGGGGATCCAACAGTTGCCTTGAGCGTCAGATGTGCCCACCGATCGACCCGCAGCTTTGGCCTATCCACTCACTGCACGCGTTGCGGTCGCCGCCCCATCCATGGTGGATTGGGAGGTCTCCATGGCGCGTGGCGGACGGCTTAAGACATTCCAGGGAGCCAACAGTGAGGCCTTCCAGGTTAGTCTTACAAACAAGTTTGAGGCACTGTCGGAGATGGACAATGGTCCAACAAGTCCTGTGTTCACCTCTCAGTCAGCAATATCTGGGCAATCTCAGAGGGTGGGATTACTTGTAGTAGGGAGCTTCCAACGTTAGGCGGATAATGGGGACCCTTAGGGATTTGCCCAGTAAGGAGGGGAAGAAAGCCAATGTGTACTACGTGTGCATACTGGGAGAAGTAGTTCCAGATGTGGAACGGGTCCTTCCGGATGCCATGAAGGGGACAGGGTGCAGCCAACTGCAGGTGGTTGCTATTGTTGGTACCAAAGAAGTGTGTCACTTTGGATAGGAAGAGATTCTCTCCGGATTTAAGCGGCTATCTGAGGTGGTAAAGACTGCCAGTCTGCTTGCGAGATGAAGGCAGAGCTAACCATCTGCAGCATCGTCGACAAGACCGACTGCGGTCCTCTGGTACAGAGTCGAGTGGAGTGTGTGAATCAGACGCTCAGACGGTTCTGTGACCGTGTAGGCTGCAGATTCCTCGACTTGAGCCAAGGGGTGGTGGGTTTTCGGGTTCCGCTAAATAGGTCAGGAGAACATTACACGCAGGGAGCGGCTACACAGGTAGCGGGGGCTATGTGGCGTGGACTGGGCGCTTTTTTTTTAGGATATGGGGCTTCAGGGAAAAACAAAATGGGCTGTCTCAAAGGGTGCATGGGGATCACAGGAGAAATGTAGATCTAGGAACTATCGGTGTAACAGTTGTAAATTGTCGTAGCTGTGTGGGGAAAGTACCAGAGCTCCAAGCGTTAATAGAGAGCACCAAACCACATATCATTATATGTAGTGAAAATTGGCTCAAGCCGGAAATAAGTTCAGTCGAAGTTTATGCAAAAGATCTGTGTTCAGAAAGGATAGATTAAACAAAATAGGTGGAGACGTGTTTGTCGCCATCAAAAGTAGTGTTTTGTGTGGCGAAGTTGATAGTTTCTGTGAGCTATTAAGGGTGGAAGTTGTACCTGAAAATCCTAAGAAGTTAATAAATGGTTCCTTTTACCGACTCTGACGATACAATAGCAGAAACGTTAATAGAAAACCCGTGTCAAATGGAAAACATATACCCGACTCATACAATAACAGTAGGCGGTGATTTCAATTTAACCTCAATCTGTTGGCAAAATTATATGTTCAAATTAAGAGGTACGCATAAAACATCGTGTGAAATTGTACTCAACGCATTCTCTGATACTTAGAACAATTAGTTCATGAGCCAACTAGAATTATAAATGTCTTCGCAACAAATAATCCTGAGCTCATAACGAGCATCAAAATGGATACAGGTATCAGTGAACACAGAGCTGTCATAGCGAGATTGAATATCGAAAGTCTCAAAGTTACCAAAAATAGACGAAAAGTATATTTGTTCAGAAAAGCAGATAGAAATACACTAAATTGCTTCTTGAAAGACAGTTTCCACTCAATCCTAACATTAAACGTAAGTGTAGGCCAGATGTGGCTCCAATTCAAATAAGTAGTATCGACAGCAACTGACAATTTTATACCAAATAAATTAATAAAAAAAGGAGGTGATCCCCCTTGGTCATATGTCAAATATACTAGAGGCAAAACACAAACGATACCCTGATTACGTGATACAAATGGTGATCCCGCCGATGATAGCGCTACTAAAGCAGAGTTACTAAACACAGCTTTTCAAAATTCATTCACCAAAGAAGACGAAACCAATATTCCAGATTTCGAATTACGAACAGAGGTCAGAATGTGTAACGTAGAAGTATATATCATCGGAGTGGTGAAGCAACTGAAAACACTTAACAAGAACAAGTCTTCTGGTCCGGACTGTATACCCACTAGATTTATATATGATTATGCTGATGCGATATCTCCTTACTTAACAGCCATATATACAACTGCACGCTCAAAGAAGGATCTGTACCAAAATATTGGAATGTTCCACAGGTCACACCAATAGTGAAGAAAGGCAGTAGGAGTAAACTATAACCCTCTCTTTCCTACACCACCGGTTAGTATATGATAATTAGAAAAATGACCCGTGTGCCTAATTATCTAAATTTGGGAAAAGCTATCGGTAATGAGGCCAATGATGTAGTGGAGGCTATAACCGGAACGTAGCTGCACCTCTTTGGTAGACAACAACGATCGATAAGAATAAAGAAAGTGGAAGGTAAAATTTGGAATAAAATTATTAATGTTTATATGAAAAAATTGCGGAACAAACGGAACACAGGGATTAATTTGGAAAAAGGGAATAACTTATTGATTTACGGTCGCCAGCTCGATGTACGAGCAAATAATTTGGTGGGATGTCAATAATAGCAAAGTTAATTAAGAAACTTGAAAAATTACGTAAAATTTGGGTGGGCCGTGAATCACAGTATGTGCATCAAATCCGGTACAAAAGACACTGACAATATACTAATAACTGAGAAATAGTTCACTAACACAGGGTTCAATGTAAGACAGCGAAATGCAAGCCATAGCCGCGCAAATGCAACATGCAGCAAATCATGCAAAACTCTCACCTTAATACTTACTATTTACAGCTTCAAGTAATTAATTGTTTATATAAGTACCAGAAATTATTCTACAGCGAGTATACCATGCGCTTTAGCAATAATAAAGTTGTAACTGTACTATTAACTATACTAATGGCAAGCTCAAAAATTAATTAATGACTTGTCGTGATAACACTGAATATTTAGAAAAGAACCATTTAACCTTATGATTAACTTTATCTTATCCAGGAATTATTAGCATTCAAACACTTGTAAATTACTATTCTCACTAGTCAGTACTTGCGAGTTAAAACAAACTTTACCTCAAAATAATTTGCAGTGGAAAACAATTAATCTTTTACACTGTTATTGAAATATCTCTTGAAATTGAAAGTTAGTCTAGCAGTTTAGTTCAGCTTAGCAAACCTATTGATCAGCAACACTGGCATACGCTACTTTTAGTAATACTTTTCTAAACACGTTTTTTTATTAACGACTGTCACATTGTCTTTAATGACTCTGATTTTTAATTTTCAATAATTTTGCGAATATTATAGGAAGAACAATGGATGAGGAAGGAACCTGTCTGGACAATGACTATGGGTAATGATTTTTAAACACAGGTTCACAAATAACAGTGTTCGCTATTGAACAATCATTACTAATACGCTGGTTAGCTGTACATGCTAAGACAAACTGGACAGATCTTACTGAATTTGGTGTGCGACGTGGTACTGCTGATTGGAGACTGTTGGCACTTAACAATTGGCAAACACAGGCTCTTCTTGGCGACGAATGTTAATTACAATTTTGGGCCCACGCATTCCTCTTGATGCATTTATTAATTATTTGAGCTGTGGCCGTATGAATAAATAATATTGCCTCTTCGCCGTCTCCTCCACTAGTGCCAATCCACGTACTTTTGCCGTACATCACTGAGCGCACCGTCAAATGAATCCACCTCTCCGCCGCTACTTCTCAACAACGACTCCTTCTCGCTGTGCGCCTCTGCGCTTCCAGCGATAAAAAACTCCCTACTCAATGACGATTCTATACAATAGCAAAGCCCTTGCTAACCCAGCGTGTCTACTACATTTACAATATTTTTGACATATATGGAAATTAGCAGGACAATGCAAATATATAACAGAAACAAAATATACAAATACATAATAAATTACAAAAAATACAAATAATGAGGAAAAATACATAAAGCATCGTTTTATATATCACCCTGTACGCACACATGACTGGAAAGCACTGTTGATCACTGTGTTGTTGTGTCACAAACCCACTAAACTAAAGGCCTATTTCATTAACGTCAATTTGCAGCAGGGATTTGGAACATATCCCGTATTCAAATATTATTAATTATCTCGTACAGAATGATCTGTTGACCCAATAATCGTCCATTTGAAACACAGCTAGCTCTTTACTCACACGAAGTGATGAGTGCTATCGACAAGGGTTCTCAAATTGATTCCATATTTCTAGATTTCCAGAAGGCTTTTGACACCGTACCTCACAAACGGCTTTTATTACAGAATATTGCCCCAGATTTGCGCCTGGACATGGGATTTCCTGTCAGAGAGGACACAGTTTGTAGTAATCGATGATAAGGCATCGAGTAAAACAGTGGGGATATTCGGCGCTCCACAGGATCGTGTTATTGGTCCTCCGCTGTTCCTTATGTGGATAAACGATTTGGGAGAAAATCTGAGAAGCTCTCTTAGGTTGTTTGCAGATGACGTCGTCATTTATCGTCTAATAAAGTCATCTGAAGATCAAAACCAACTGCAGAACGATTTAAATAAGATATTACTATGGTGTAAAAATTGGTAATTGACTCTAAATAATGAGAAGTCTGAAGTCGTCCACATAGTACGAAAATAAATCCGTTAAACTTTGTTTACAAGATAAATCAATCGAATGTGAAGGCCGTACACTGCACTAAATACCTAGTAATTACAATTACACCAGACGTAAAATGAAAAGAACACGTAGATAATGTCAGAGGAAAGGCGAACCAGAGACTGCGTTTTATTGGCAGAGATGCAAAGATGCAACAGAACTATTAAAGAGACTGCATACACTACACTTGTCCGTCCTCATTTGGAGAATTCCTGCCCAGTGTGGGATCCCTATGAGGATGTTTGACGAAGGACATCGAAAGAGTCCAATGAAGGACAGCTCGTTTTGTATTGTCACGATACAGGGGAGACAGCGTCACGGAAATATGCGGGACCTGGGATGGGAATCATTACTGCAACGGCGCTTATCGCTGCGGCATGGTCTACTTACAAAACTCCAAACACCAACATTCTTCTCTGAATGGGAAAATATATTGTTGACTTCCATCTACAATAGGTAGATATGATCATCAAAATAAAATACGAGAAAACAGAGCTCGAACAGAGAGATTCAGGTGTTCTTTCTTCCCGCGCGCCATTCCAGAATTGAGTGGGAGATGAATAGTACAAAAGGTGGTTCGATGAACCCTCTGCCAGGCACTTAAATGTTATTTGCAGAGTATTCCATGTAGATGTAGAAACGACTTAATAAATATGTATTTGAAATACGAGTCGTATCAGACATAGGAGACATAGAAATAATAATAAAAAAAGGCTTGTTTACTTTGCTTACTTTCATTGCATAATGTCATGTGGTATAATATTTTGGGGTAACTCTTAAAGTCAAGCTAAAGTTTTCAGATTCCAAAACCGTGTAATACGTATTATTTGTGGTGTAAATTAACGGACATCTTGCAGAAACCCCTTCAAAGAACTGAGTATATTAACTACTGCCTCTCAGTATATTTATTCCTAGATGAAATTTGTCATAAATAACATATCCCTTTTCCCTACAGTTCATACCTACAATACTAGGAACAAAAATGATCTGCACAAGGGCTTAAAAGCAGTTACTTTAGTTCAAAAAGGGGTCCACTACTCAGGACAAACATATTTTCAATAATTTACCAACAACCATAAAAAATTTAGCTAGAAGTAAATATCAGTTTAAGAGGAGCCTAAAAGACTTCCTAGTGGCCATCTCCTTCTACTCCCCTGACGAATTTTTAAGTAGAACCAAATGATGTATGCATCTGTATTTATACTATCAGTGTTATAATGTTATCAGCTTTTAAAAATGTATGTACCTGTATTAGTATTATTATATTAACAGCTTGTAAGAAAATAAGAAATAAAAAAAGAGAGATATATATATATATATATATATATATATATATATATATATATAGAGAGAGAGAGAGAGAGAGAGAGAGAGAGAGACAAAGTGACATGTTGCACATCCACGAGGAACTCCTCAACACGGATCTATGGAACGAACAACTAATCTAATCTAATCTAAAGAAGAAAAATATAACTCACAGTGTTGTTGTGTTATAGCGTGATACGTGATCGGTCAGTCACCAGAGTACAGGATGGAGAGAGCGGAGGCGGAGGCAGGGACTTTGTGTGTGGTAAGAGGAGCGCGTCGTATAGCAAGAGGGGGCGGGCGGCACTTTTGGGGCCTCTGCCAGCTCTTGACCTTTCGGCCGGTAACAAAGGAGCAGCGCCACGTACTGCTGCTGCCCACCACCGACACGAGGGCTGCTGCTGCCTGCCAGAGCAGCGTCTTAGGCAGGACTGTGAGTGACTCGTGTCTGCAAAAAAAAAAAAACAGATCACCTTGAAGGGTGCAGAAATTCATATTCACAGGACATGTCCTGTAGAACTGATTATCATATCACTCATCTCGGTTCAGCATATGTCCTGTTGCCTAGTAAGAATAGAGTTCGCCATGTTGCGTGATAACTCACTGCATTCGTAATGGCATCGACACGTGCAAGGTGCGAATGGCCTCCTATGCTATAGACATCCACGCTGCATTCACTGGTTCCAAAGTTCATCTGTGTTGGTTGGCGCTGGGTACAACTCTCCACCGGCCGTTTCACTAACTGGCGGGCCAGGCGACACCAAGAAGGTACACGTTTGTGCAGCAACATCTGGCCGTGCATTGTATTGGTGAAAAATGGCGTCTGGGGCGTCGTGCAGAAAGGGGTATGTCTATGGGTCGCAGGATGACATTCGTGGCGGACACATACTGGTCGCACACCAACTGTGATTTGCAGTTTTACTCAATAGCACCCTCTCACCTTAACGACTCCGGTTGGTGATGTACGTCTATCAGAATGCTGTCACTGTAATGTCTGCTCCCCCTGTCCGTGGCGAACCGAAATGCGACCATCGTTTCCGAACAGACAGAACGTAGTTTCGTCCGAAATCACTATCTGATGCCACGTCGTTCCATACACCATTGCCCTCTAAGTGCCTGCACATTAGTCAAAGAAGTAAACGACGCGCTCGTAACTCATGCCGTAATAAAACGGCGACGGAATGTCACCTTTGATATACACGTTCCACCGCTGTGTCAACGCGCTGATCATCTGGCCAAGCAAGCCATCGCATGCCAGAGCCTGGATATCGGTACCCCAGAAGGGGATATCCGCTAGAGTCTCCACCGAAAGATCTTTGAGGCCTGGAATTCGGAATGGGCAACAATGAGTATGCCCAATAAACTCCATGGAATCAAGCCTACGACACCAGCTTGGAAGACTTCCCTACGGCCTTCTCGAAGGGACTCAGTCGTCCTCTGTCGCCTGCGAATAGGCCATACGTGGCTAACGCACGGCCACCTCTTACGTCGAGAGGAACCGCCAGAATGCCATTGTGGGGCTGTGTTGACTGTAGTCCACATCTTGTTGGACTGTCCACTTTTAGCTGCATTGTGGCAGTCTTTTATCCTGCCTACTGCGCTTTCTTCGATTTTAGCTGACGACGCCTCTATGGCTGACTGTGTTTTAGGTTTTATTCGCGCAGCTGGTTTTTATTACAAGCTTTAACGGTGGGCTCATATGCCTGATCTTCAGGCATACACCGCTTATAGTTTTAATCCGTTGTCACTTTTGTCTTGTCAGTCCTTTTTCCGACTGGCAGTTGTAGTATGTGCAGAATGGCTGGCTCATCCATTATTATCCTAGTGATCAGCCAGCCAACAACATCTGCTGTGATTTTAAGTATAGTTGATTATTAGTTCCACCTCTACTGTGGTTCCCTTTTTTTATGTTGTAATTATGGCCAACATTGTCTTCCTGTACGTCTTCTGTACTGGTTGCAGGGTGCTCTTTTTTAACCATACATGAAATCCTGTGATCTCTTAGCTGGGAACAGGGGACTGATGACCCGGCAGTTTAGTCCCCTTTAAACACCCAACACCAACCAACCAAAGCCGAAAAGACACAGATCTATCCTGCAATGTCTTTCGCATGAGGTGTCAATTTTTTTTCTTGATGGGTGGGGGGAGTGATCTGCGTGGTACGACATAACCCATCTAGACGTCTTGTACGGCCTTCCGTGAACCATACTACCATCTTGCGGATGACAGTTGTGCTAAAGCATAATTGCTGAAACCAGCTTTCAGAAATTCTTTCACCAAAGAGGACAAAGTAAATACTTCAGAATTCGAATCAAGAACAGCTACCAGCATGTGAATTTAGAAGTAGACATCCCTGGAATATGAATGCAACTTAAATTACTTTACAAAAGTAAGTCTCCCGGTCCAGATTCTACACCAATTAGGTTCCTTTGAGAGTATGTTGATGCAATAGCCCCTTACCTAACTGTCATATACAACCGCTATCTCAGCGAAATATCCGCACGCAAAGACTGGAAAGTTGTACACGTCACTCCAATATTTAAGAAAGTCAATAGGAGTGATTTGCAAAATTACAGGCCTATAAAATAAACGTCGGTTTGTAGCAGGATTTTAGAACCTTATGAACTACCTCGGAAAGAACGAGCCGCGCGGGAGTAGCCGAACGGTTTGGAGCGCCACGTTACGGATCGCGAGGCCTCCCGCGTTGGAGGTTCGAATCCTCCCTCGGGCATGGATGTGTGTGTTGTCCTTAGATTAGTTAGTTTAAATAGTTTGTAAGACTAGGGACCAACAGAGCTTGGTCCCATAGGATTACAAACATTTCAACATTTCTTTGGAGAGAACGATCTCTTGACCCATAGTCAACACGGATTCAGAAAGTATCGTTCTTGTGAAACACATGATGTGATGAGTGTTATCGACTAGGGGTGTCACATAGATTCCGTAAATCTAGATTTCCGGAAGGCTTTTGACACTACCTCACAAGCGTCTTCTAATCAAACTGCGTGCTTGTGCAATATCGCCGAAATTGTGCGATTGGATTCGTGATTTCCTGTCAGAAAGGGCACAGCACGTTTGATGAAAAGTCATCGAGTAAAACAAGAAGTAATACATAGCGTTGCTGAGAGAAGGTTTACAGGGCATCTACTGTTCCTTATTTTTATAAATGATTTAGGAAACAATGTGAGCAGCTCTTTTAGACTGTTTGTGGATGATGTTTATCGTTTAGTACAGGTACCCGAATATCTGAGGTAACTGTACATGATTTAGATATCAGCATGGTGTAAAAATTGACAATTTAGCCACAGAACACTTAGAAGATGCAACAATTCTACTAAAGAAATAGACTACACAACACTTGTACGTCCGATTTTGGAATATTGCTGCCCATTGTAACATCCCCACCTAGTGGGACTGACTGACAGAGAAGAGCAGCTCGAATTGTATTATCGTGATATAGGGGACAGAGTGTCACGGAAATGAAGCATGAGTTGGGGTGTAAATCATTAAAAGAGGGGCGTTATTCGTTGCGGCGAGTTTTATTTGAGAAATTTCTTTCACCAACATGTTTTGTTAGCACCCGCCTACATCGAAAGACATGACCGTCACAATAAGAGAAATCTGTCCGGAAATGGAAAGATTTAGATGTTTCTTTTTCCGCGAGCTGTTACAGAATGCAACGGTAAAGAAATATCATCAAAGCGGTTATATGAACCCTCTGCCACGCACTTCCAGGTGAGTTTCAGAGTATTTATGTAGATGCTGAAGTAGATTCTGGCGACACCCGTTGCACTGCCGAAACGTTTCGTACTACACGAGCTGTAATTTCCGGATGGATGCCTCACATTTTCTCATACCAATAATGTGACCTCTTTCGAACTCGCTGATTTGACGTTACGGTTTGCGCTTACTTCTATGCGGCATCCCGCATAACAGCTCAAGTTACACTGATCTATTACCTTCGATTTGTAGCTACAGCAAGAACTGCAGGCATATTTTGCCGAAACGCGATGTTGCGCCGCAATATCGATGATAACCTTGAACCCACGAGACGACTTGGTTCAAATGATTGTCTTTTCTCCCGCACATACTAATGTACATGACCTCTGAATACAAACTTTCTATTTCTAGTCTTTCAAAGTGTTCTGTTTCTTTCTGATCGTGAGTGTATGATTGTAGGTCACATGGCTCAGGTGATATAATCAGAATTGCTCTGTGTGCGAACGAAACTAGAAGTCGAAAGGTGAAATTGACAGAGAATGGGAAAGAGGCCTATGGAGGACGGGGAAGAATGAGATGGACTAATATAAGGATCGAATAAATACATATCTGCGTAACGCCTGCTACGAATTTTTGTCACGTCCGCTGCTTCCTGCCGCCAGTGTCACATCGTCCAGATCTCTAATTAGCATAATTTTATTTGTGTGTACTTTCATTACCGGTCAGTTTCTTAAATTCTGTTAGAGTTTTATTCTCGCGTACTTGGTGGATTTCGTTCGGGCTTCTGCTTTAATATCTTCTTCTCGCATATTTGACAAATACTGTTTAGTTTTCGTCTGCGACTTGTGTATTTCAAAACAAGTCAGAGATCAGGCTTGATTCCATGGTGGAATTTGTGCTCCACGACTGTATTTGACTTGTGGAAATTTTTTTTCAGCAATCAGTCGTAAAAATATTTATTTATTTGCAGATCTAGATTTCGACCACTGTGTGGTCATTATCAGTGCTTAAAAACAATTAAAATACTTAAAACATGGAGGTCGAGATGTCTATATTATTTTAATTGTTTTAAGTACTGATAATGACCACACAGTGATTTGAAAATAAATAAATATTTTTACGACTGATTGCCGAAAAAATTTCCACAAGTCAAAGATCGTTGGTACAGCTAGTTATCAGTCAGTCTACTGCCATCTGCCGCCAGTGTCACAACGTCCAGAGCTCTAAGTAACAAAATTTTACATTTTCATTACCGGCCAGTTTCTTAAATTTCGTTAGTACCTCTGGTTTGAAGAATTTTATTCTCGCGTGCTTGCCAGATTTCGTTGGTGCTTCTGCTTTAAGAGCTTATTCTCGCGTATTTGACAAATACTGTAATGTATAGTTTTCGCCTGTGATTTGTGTATTTCAAAACAAGTCAGAGACTGTTGCTACAGCTGGTTGTCGGCCAGTCTGCTGATCCTTGGCGTCAGTGTCACATCGTCCAGAGCTCTAAGTAGCATATTTTAATTTGTATGCATTACATGTCAATTTGTTAAATTCTGTTAGTGCCTCCGTTTTTAAGAGCTTTATTCTCGCGCATATGGCAGATTTTCGTCAAAGTTTCGGTTTTATGAGTTTAGAACAGTGGGGGACCGTTTATCAAGGCTCAGTCAGCTACCAGCCGCCATTAGTAAAGCGTTAGTGTGGTAGCGAATTGAAGTATTTAGCAGCTTTATTTGTTTTGTGCGCCTCGGTTGCACAGTGGTATAGTGCCAGACTACAAATCCAAAGGTCACTGGTTCGAGCCCCGCCAGGTCCTAGGATTTTTATCTGTCACTTTCCACTTCTTTCACCTCTGGCAGTATTGCTCATGTGAAAAATACCGAGTAGCACCGTGGTTCGGAACCCACGTTAAATTGTAGGTCCCCCTATAACTGGCTGGGTAAGTCAGTTCGAAGGTCGGAGGAAGGCAACGGCATACCACCTCCAAACAGGACCATGCCTAGTACAGCACTGTGGTGTTCAAACCAATCTTCGGATTGTTGACTGCTTTACCTTTTTTTATTTGGTTTCTCTCTTTAGGTATTTCAGTACCAGTGGTAGGATGGATAGGATGTGTGCGTGCTGTGTGCAGACGCAGGAGGAATTGGCCGCTGTTCGCGAACAGCTTGAAACGTTTCTCCCATTCGGATCTCCTGGCGCGGACTACTCAGGAGGAAGTCGTCAACATGAAAGACAACCTGGCACTCTACGGATCGGAGAGTAGGCTGTTACATCCATTAATCGGGTAGGGAGGTTACAAAATTTAAAAGGAGAAATGGATAGTGGGGATAATTGAAGTTTGTTGGAAAGAGGAACAGGCTTTCTGGTTAGGCGAATACAGGATTATAAATACAAAATCAGTTGGGGGTATTACAGGAGTAGGCCTGATAATGAATAAGAAAATAGGATTTGCCGGTAAACTAATATGAGCAGCGCAGTGATCGTATTATCGCAGTGAAGATAGATACGAAGCCAACACCGACCAGAGAAGTAGAGGTCTATATGCCAACTAGCTCTGCTGGTGATGAGGAGATCGAAGAACTTTATGAGGAGGTAAAGGAAATTATACAGACAATTAAGGGAGAGGAAAACTTAATTGTGAGACTGGAATTCGGTAGTAGGAAAAGGAAGCGAAGGAAGAATAGTAGGTGAATATGGACTGGGCAAAATGTTCAAAAATGTTCAAATGTTTGTAGAACTTATGGGACTTAACTACGGGGTCATCAGTCCCTAAGCTTGCAAACTACTTATGAACCAGCTAAGACTAAAGACGGCACAAATATCCATGCCCGAGGGGGGATTCGAACCCCCGTCCGCAGTGACCGTGCAGACCGTGACTGGAGCGCCTCAGTCCCCTCGGCCACCGCGGCCCTCTGGGCAAAATGAATGAAAGAGGAAGCCGCCTGGTAGTTTTGCACGGAATCATAACAAACACATGTTTTAAGAATCACGAAAGAAGGTTGTAAACGTGAAACAGACCATGAGATAGTGGAAGGTACAAGAAAGATTTTATAATCGTAAGACATAGATATCCGAACCAGGTTTAAAACTGTAAGACATACCCAGGTGTATATATAGACTCTGACTATATCTTATTGGTCATGAACTGTAGGCTGAAAAAAACTGCAAAAAGGGTAGGAAAATAAGGAGATGGGACCTACATAAATTGAAGTAACCGGAAGTTCTTGAGAATTTCAGAGGGAGCTTTAGGCAACAATTGACAGAAACGGGGGAAATACTAGAAGAGGAATAGGTAGCATTGAGAGATGAAATAGTAAAGGCATCAAAGGACAAAATAGGTAGAAAGGCAAGACCTACAAAAATATTCTTGGATATCACAGGAAATACTAAATTTAATACAAGAAATGAGAAAATATAAAAAATCAGTAAATAGAACAAGCAACATGGAGTACAGACGTCTAAGAAATAAGATTGACAGCTAGTGCAAAATAGTTACGCATTAGTGGCTAGAAGGCAAATGCAAGCCTGTAGAAGAATTTATAAATAGAGGGAGAATAGATACCGTTTACAGGAAAATGAAAGTGGAACAAGAAAAGCAGCTGTATGAATATAAAGAACTCAGATGGAAAACCAGTTCTCAGCAAAGAAGGGAAAGCTGAAAGGTGGAAAGAGTACATAGAGGGGCTCTATAAAGGAAATGAACTTAGAGACAATATTGTAGGAAAGAAAGATGATGTAGATGAAGATGAAATAGGAGATAATATACTGAGAGAAGAATTTGACAGAGCACTGAAAGACCTAAGTCGAAACAAGGCCCCTGGAGTGGACCACATTCAATCAGAAGTACCGAAGTCTCTGGGAGAGCCAGCCATGACAAAACTATTTCACCTGGTGCGAAAGATGTATGAGACAGGGGAAATATCCTCAGACTTTAAGAAAAATGTAATAATCCACATTCCAAAGAAATCAGGAGCAGGCAGGTGTGAAAATTACAGAATCATCAGTTTAATAACAAATAGTTGCAAAATTTTAACACAATTTATTTACAGAAATATGGGAAAAGTTAGTAGATATCGACCTCGGGGAAGATCAGTTTGGGTTCAGGAGAAATGTAGGAACACGGGAGGCAATCCTCGCTCTACGACTTATCTTAGAAAATAGGTTAAGGAAAGGAAAACCGACGTTTTTAGCTTTTCTAGATTTGAAGAATGACAATGTTGATTGGAATAAACACTTTCAGATTCTGAAATCAACAGGAGTAAGATATAAGGAACGGAAGATTAGCTGCAACCTGTACAAAAACCAGACAGTAGTTATCGGAGTTGAAGGGCATGAAAGGGATGCAGAGGTTGTTAAGGGATTAAGACAGGGTTGTAGGCCTTCTCCAATGTTATTCAATTTTTACATTGAGCAAGCTATAACGAAAAGCAAGGAGAAATTTGGGGAAGGTAGTGAGGTTCAAGGTGAAGGAATAAAAACATTACATTTTGCCGACGACATAATAATTCTGTCAGAGACAGCAAAGAACCAGGAAGACCAGCTGAACGGAATGGACAGTGTGTTGAAAGGTGCGTATAACATTAACAAGAACAAAACAAGAGTAATACAGTGCAGTCTCAGAAAATCATGTGATGCTGAAGGAATTAGATTAGGTAACGAAACAATAAAGGCGGTAGATGAGTTTTGTTATTTGGGCAGTAAATTACACTCCTGGCCATTAAAATTGCTACACTATGAAGATGACGTGTTACAGACACGAAATTTAACCAAGAGCAAGAAGATGCTGTGATATGCAAACGATTAGCTTTTCAGAGCATTTACACAAGGTTGGCGCCGGTGGCGACACCTACAACGTGCTGAAATGAGGAAAGTTTCCAACCGATTTCTCATACACAAACCAGTTGACCGGCGTTGCCTAGTGAAACGTTGTTGTGATGCCTCGTGTAAGGAGGAGAAAGCGTATCCTCACGTTTCCGACTTTGATAAAGGTCGGATTGTAGCCTATCGCGATTGCGGGTTATCGTTTCGCGACATTGTTGCTCGCCTTGGTCGCGATTCAGTGACTGTTAGCAGAATATGGAAGCTCTGTTTGACTCAATGCCCAGGCGTATCAAGGCCGTGATTACGGCCAGATGTGGTTATTCTGGGTACTGATATATCAGGATCTATGCACCCAAATTGCCTGAAAATGTAGTCACATGTCAGTTCTAGTATAAGATATTTGTCCAAAGGAATACCCGTTTATCATCTGCATTTCTTCTTGGTGTAGCAATTTTAATGGCCAGTAGTGTAACATATGATGGTTGCAGTACAGAGAATATAAAATACAGAATGGCAATTGTACGAAAAGCGTTTATAAAAAAGAGAAATTTGTTAATATCGATTATTAATTTAAGCGTAAGGAAGTCCTTTCTGAAGGTATTTGTGTGGATTGTTACCTTGCATGAAAGTGAAACAGTGCGGACAGGAAGATGATAGAGGCTTTTGAAATGTGGTGGGTGGATCGCGTATGTTGAGGTGCTGAACAGAACTGGGGAGAAAAGGAATTTCTGGCATACCTTGACGAAAAGAAGGGAACGATTGGTAAGGCACATTCTTAGACATCAAGGACTCGCATTGGCGATTAGTGTGTGGGGTAAAAATCATAGAGGGAGACCAAGAGGTAAATGCAGTAAGTAGATTCGAATGGATATAGGTTGCCGTTCTTATGAGGAGACGAAGATGCTTGCTCGGCATAGAGTAGGTTCGAGAGCTGCATCAAACCAGTCTCCAGATTGAAGACCACAACAGTTTCAGTTCTAATATAATAAATTTCCTTGAGACGGAAAAGCTTCTGTCCGTGCATCGGCACGGCCTTAGGAAGCATCGATCGGGCTTAAATCAGCTTGTCCTTTTCTGTCATGACATCTTGTGTGCTGTTGATGAAAGGCAATAGGTACCCAAATATGTGAATGGCTCGAAGACTGCTTAAGTAATAGAACCCAGTACGTTGTCCTCGATGGCGAGTGTTCATCGGAGACTAGGGAATCATCAGGAGTGCCATAGGGAAGTGTGACAGGCCCGCAATTATTTCCTATCTACGTAAATGATATGACGGACAGAGTGGCTTTCAGTCTGGGGCTTTTTGCTGATGATGCTGTGGTGTACAGGCGGGTGTCGTCATGCAGGATGACTTGCACTAAATTTGTAAGTGGTTTGAGGAAAGGCAACTAGCGTAAGACCTAGAAAAATGCAAGGTGATGCAGATGAGTTGGAGAAACAATTCCGTAATGTTCGATTACAGAATTGGTAGTGTGCTGCTTAACAGAGTCGTGTCAATTAAATATCTAATCTTAACGCTGTACAGAGATATGAAATGGAACGAACATGTAAGGACATTTGTGGGGAAGGCAAATGGTCGACTTCGGATTATTGGGAGAATTTTGGGAAAGTGTGATTCGTAAAGGAGATCGCATATAAAACGCTTGTACGATCACGTCTTCAGTATTGCTCAAGTGTTTGGGATCCCCACCAGATCTGTTTTAAGGAGGAGATAGAGGCCGTTCAGAGGCGGACAGCTAGGTTTGTAACTGGTAGATTCGGTCATTGTGCGAGTGTTACTGAAATGCTTCGGGAACTCAAATGGGAGTCGCTGGAAGAGAGGCGACATTCTTTGCGAGAAGCACTGTTCAAGAAATTTAGAGGGCCGGAATTTGAGGCGAACTGCAGAACGATTGTACTGCCGCGAACCTAGCGCACGGATGCTTACAAGCATTCGTTTTCCCCTCGTCCTATATGGGAGTGGAACAGACAAGCAAGTAACTAGTAGCTTTACTGAGTACCCTCCGCAACGCACCTTTAGTTGGATTGCGGAGTGTGTTTGTAGACGTAGATCCGTTTTCCTCATCGTACAGCAATGAATGAGATATAAGAAATATTTTCTGAGCGGCTTCTAAAACGGCATACTAATTTTGTTCTACAACTTATTATTTGTTAAAAATGTTATTATAAAAGAGCCAAAAGAGAATCATAAGTGCCGTGCTTGATACCTATATTTTACAGAGCTAACTGTACGAGGCAAACTCCTTAATTACGAATGTGATATTTGCAAGTGATATTGAGAATTGTTTTTATGATTATCCTACTGTAAATACCATTTTATTTGTTTCAGAGTACTTCAAGCCATTTTCACAGATAACGTATACAGCACTGTGACAGATAATAACCGCGACCACTGCGCTAGTCCATTGTCTCTACCCGTCGTGCGGCTTGACATAACGATTATACAATTGTTCAAATAATTCAGTAATTTCGCGGCAATAGAATTAGGAGCGAAGTGGGGTTGGCAGTGCTTTACAAACCCGTGTTCAGTGTGTAACTGCCGGAACTTTATTTATTGCATGTCTGTCAGTTATCGTTCAGTGCTGTTTGAAGTACAAGTGGAACGTTGTGTCGGACAGTTTGAGACTTCGAGATGGGAGAGTTAGAGGAGCAAAGCTTCTGCGTTACGTTTTGCGTGAAACTCAGGAAAACCTGTACAGAGACACCAAATGACGCAGGAAGATTACGGTGATGAGTGCACGAAGGCTTAATGGCGCTCTCGGTGTTACGAATGGTTCAGTGATTTAAAACTGGACGGAAGGAAGTTAAAGGTGACCCTCCTTGATAAAGACCGTCGAAGTCTACCGCCGATGCTCGCGTCATGAACGTCAACGATGTTGTGCGTGCCAATCGAAGAGTGTCCGAGAGTCTGCAGAAGACTGTAACATTTCAGTTGGATCATGCCATAAAATCCTAAAACGGCATCTTGGAACGCAACGTGTTGCCACCAAGTTCGTCCCACGGCTCTTGAGTCTAGACCAGAAAGACCATCACTTTGCAATCTGTGAAGAGCTTTCGGACCTGGGAAATAAGAATGAACTCGTACTTGCCAATTTTTTATTTACAAAGTTGAAAGCCCTTTTGAAAGGACTAAGATTTGGAAAGAGAGACGAGATAAAAGAAAATTCGCAGACGGTGCTTCGCACGATGCGATATGAGATGTACCAAGATTGCTCCCAGAAGTGGAAACGGCTTTAAGAGCGGCGAATCAGTCGTGGAGGAGATTGTTTTGAAGGAGAACAAGCACAATAAGTAAAATACAGACGTAGAAAAATTACGTCGACAAACTTGGGGAGTTTTCTTTAACAGACCTTGTGCTTTCAAAACAGCAAACACATTTTTGGAAAAAAAATTGTTGCAAATGTACAATATTTTTGCTTTTCCACGTGTGACACGTTTCACCTGTTATGGTCATCATGAGACGTTCTGGGGAAATTACAAACTTGTTTAAAAAAGTAATTGCTTAAAAGTATATAAAAATGTCCGTGTGTAAGACGTTATGATCCACAGGCTACTTAATTTCTCCCTAGACAAACAAGCAATTAAAGAAGAATCTCAATAATGAGACATATTGCTATCAAGAATGGGTATGAGCCAATCTTAGTTGATGACTTACACAGGAAAGTTAAAAAGAATAGGAATAAAGACCAAACACCATCTCCAGTTATTTATAAATATGTACCAGTGATATAATGACAAAGTGTCTTATAACATAGAGAGAAACTTGAGAAAAAGTATTGTCAGGGCGGTTTTTAACACTATTAAAAAGTTGCAGTTTAAACTCCACCAGGCGTTTATAAACCGCACTTTGGAGGATGCGACGGCTTATATATAGGACAAACAGGTAGATCGCTTTTTACAAGATTCAGGGAGCACACAGGTGATCACAATAAGACAACCTTTGGCGAACATTTAAGATCATCCAAGCATACAGTCTGTAACATGAATCACAGCATGAAAATTTTGCATTGGGCACGAAAAGGTAAAAAAATGAATTTACTTGAAAATATATACACATTAAAAACTTAGAAACAACATAGTAAATCCATTCTGAACGACCAATTATAATCAGGAGATCACAAATTTGTCAGTATATTTGAAGATCTATTATGAGAGGAAATCCGTAAACTCCTATAAATAACACTACCAAAATTGTTACAGTAGTATTGTGTTATCCCTAATGTCCATGGAAGTAATTATATTGTCCCGCTGGTACCTACTGGAGAATAACAGTAAACACTACCTTGATACACTAAATGAAAAAACTGTATCAAATTTGTGTACTCTATGTAAATGGTATGTATATAAATTAGGCCAATATGATCTCTTGTGAAACAAACGGCGAACAGGCAATATTATTTATTCATACGGGGACAGCTCAAATAATTAATAAATGCGTCAAGAGGAATGCTGTGGGCCCAAAATAGTAATTAACATTCGTCGCCAAGAAGAGCCTATTTTGCCAATTGTTAAGTGCCAACAGTCTCCAATCAGTAGCACCACGTCGCACACCAAAATCCGTAAGATCTGTCCAGTTTGTCTTAGCATGTACAGCTAACCAGCGTATTAGTGATATTTGTTCAATAGTGAACACTGTTATTTGTGAACCTGTTTTAAAAATCATTACCCACAGTCATTGTCCAGACAGGTTCCTTCCTCATCCATTGTTTTACCATGAATATTCACAAAGTTGTAGAAAACTAAAAATCAAAGTCATTAAAGACAGTGTGACAGTGATTAATAACAATTCGTTCAGAAAAGAATTGATAAATGTAGCTTATGCCAGTGTTGCTGATCAATAGGTTGCTAAGTGGAATGAAACTGCTAGACTAACTTTCAATCTCAAGAGATATTTCAATAAATGTGCAAAAAGATTGTTTTCCATATTATTTTGAGATAAAGTTTTTACTTGCAAGTACTGATTAGTGAGAATAGTGATTATTTGCAAGTGTTTGAAATGTTAATAATTCCTGGTTAAAGAGAGAGCAGAAGTTAATCAGACGGTTAAATAGTTCATTTCTAACTATTCAATGTTATCACGTCAATTCATTAATTAATTTTTGAGCTTGTTATTAGTACAGTTAATAGTTCAGTTACAACCGATTATTGCTAAAGCACATGGCATTCTCGCTGTTGAATAATTCCTGTTACTTATATAAACAATTAATTATTTAAAGCTGTAAATAGTAAGTATTAAGGTGAGAGTTTTGCATGATGTGCTGCATGTTGCATTTGCGTGGCTATGGCCTGCATTTCGCTGTCTTACATTCAACCTCTGTGTTAACGAACTATTTCTCAGTAATTAGTATATTGTCATTGTCTTTTGTACCGGATTTGACGCGCATACTCTGATTCTCTGCCCGCCCACATTTTACGTAATTTTTCACGTTGTTAATGAACTTTGCTATTATTGAGATCCCACTAAATTAATTGCTCGTACAACGAGCTGGCGACCGTAAATCAATAAGTTATTCACTTTGTTCCGTTTGTTCCGCATTTTTTTAATTTAAACATTAATCATTTTATTCCAAAGTTTACTTTCCACTTTCTTTATTCCTATCGATCGTTGTTGTCTACCAAAGATGTACAGCTACTTTCCGGTTATAGCCTCCGCTACATCATCGCCTTCATTAGAGATAGCTTTTACACCCAATTAAGATAATTAGGCACACGGGTAAATTTATCTAATTATCGTATACTAACCGGTGGTGTAGGTCGGGTAGGGTTATAAGTTCATTGAAATAATCTTTGTATTCTGAAAGTAGCATATAGAACTACAATGTAGCCTGTTACATCTTATTAAACGATTACTGATTCTTGCTGCAGGATAAGACATACAATAGAGAGCAAACATCGAAAATAAAGCACATTCAAATAATTCGACCAGCCTTTAACGCGAGAGAAAGAGAGCGTATTGAGTATCATGGAAATTTCCTTTGAGAACAATAGCCTGAGCCCGAAACAGAGGCGGCACAAAAACTAAAGGAGCAGCATCTTAGTAATCATCGCGCCTATCGCCCGATATACAGACCGTCGCATATTTATTAAACTCGCGACGGAATGCAATTACTTCACTTTAATCGGAAATACCTGCTCGGTGGAACTGTGAAGTTCCTGTCGGACATCGAAATATCACCAAGACTGAGCATGGCGGCTTCTGCACAATAGGCGATCGCGGACATGTCCTTCTGAGAACTGCCAGCATCTGAAGCAACTGCCGAACTGAGAGCGGCCACGTCGCTCACACCAGTTTTGTTAACGCGAGTTTCGCACCGCTAATACTTCTGCCGGCAAAACTAGTGACGTGTTACCAACCTGACCCAGAGTACAGTTTGAGTTCGTTCTGGCCGGGTTTCACGACTCCTAGGGTGGCGGCCTGTCTTGGCGGCTAGTCGTCAAAGATGGCGGGAACAGAAGTGTCCTTTCGCGAAGACGTTGGCTCTCCGAGTTTGACCTTAACGGCTCCGGTAGCCCTTGTGACTGATCGCCATCTTACCAATTTAATATATTAATTAATACAGGTCACGGAAAATTATTTCGTCCCCACGAGACGATGGTACTCTGTTCAGGCAAAAAAAAAAAAAAAAAAAAAAAAAAAAAAAAAAAAAAAAAAAAAAAAAAAAAAAACGTTCAAATGTTTGTAAAGTCTATGGGACTTAACTACGGGGTCATCAGTCCCTAAACTTACAAACTAGCTAATACTAGGGACGGCACAAATATCCATGCCCGAGGGGGGATTCGAACCCCCGACCGTAGTGGCCGTGCAGACCGTGACCGGAGTGCCTCAGTCCCCTCGGCCACCGCGGCCGGCTTCAGGCAACAAACGGTAATTTTAGATTGTCGGGGAAAATTAGTTTTATATGATTTTATTGGCGATTAATTTTACCAACTTCTTGAATATTAATCGGACTTAATTTTGTAATACTTCAAACGAATCGTCATTTTTCATTAGACTGGAATCCGTCGTCAGAAATTTAAGAATTATTTATTTATGCCCACTCCTTTTGTCCTAAGGAGCATAGCCATGTGGTTCATGACAACTTTCAGCTGGTCTGTGAAAAGTCTCAGCTCTACAACATCTTTACAATACACGTGGCAACTATTGTTTGCATCGAAGCCGCAGCTAAAACCGAACCTGACTGGAAACCACGCAATGTTTACTTACAGAATGTAAAAAAAAAAAAAAGTATCCGTGCTACCTCCCCCTCCCCATAATACGTTTTTCGTTTTAGGCGCATTGTGCTGCCACTTACTTTCAGGTACTCCATATCAGCGACCACAGTAGTCATTAGACATCGTGAGAGAGCAGACTAGGGTGCTCCGCTGTATTCACGGACTTCGAACGAGGTCAGGTGACTGGTGTCACTTGTGTCTAAAGTCTGTACGCGAGATTTCCCCACTCCTAGACGTCCCTGGCTCCACTGTTTTTGATGTGACAGTGAAGTGCAAACGTGAAGGGACACGTACAGCACGAAACTGTACAGACCGATCTTGTATGCTGACTGACAGTGACTGCCGACATTTGAAGAGCGTCGCACAGTGTAATAGGCGAGCACCCATCCAAACCATTGCACAGGAATTCCAAACTGCAAAAAATGTTCTTGTGTTTTAAAGCTTATGGGACTTAACTGCGGGGTCATTAGTCCCTAACATTACAAACTACTTATTAACTGTGATTCTTCAGTTTCTCCCGGCGTATCTGATAATCAAAATATCCACGCATGTACTGCCGGTCTATAGTGTCCAACGGGCACAATATTTCGGCGATCATACATGTCGCCATCATCAGGTGAACTGACGGACTGAGCTCCTGGAAACGCGCCGGCACGGAGATCCGCACGCTGCGGCTGCTCGAAGGGAACTGGGTTCTAGCCCGGTGGCGGGCCATTTAAATACCCTCGGCCCGCGGAGCGACCCCTCCGCGGTCCGCGCCCCGCGCCGTGGCCGCGCAGTGGAACCGATTGCGCCGGCATCTGATATGACGTAGGTGTGAGGGCTCTGTCCGCCGTGGTCGTCACTTCGTTACGTTTGCTAGATTTACTCTTAATTAACCCAATCGATTGGGTTAATTAAGAGTAAATTTATCAAACGTAACGAAATGACGACCACTTCCCTTCGAACAGCCGTAGCGTGCAGATCTCCGTGCCGGCGCGTTTCCAGGAGCTCAGTCCGTTAGTTCACCTGATGATGGCGATATGTATGATCGCCGAAATATTGTGCCCGATGGACACTATAGACCGGCTGAACACCCGTGGATATTTTGATTACTTATTAACTACCTTATACTAAAGACAGCACGAACAACCATACCCGAGGGGGATTCGAACCCTCGACGGTGAACGGTCTCGCGCATCGCAGCATAGCGGCTCAATGTGCATAGCCACTCCGCCGCGGCTCCAAACTCCATCAGGATCCACTTCAAGTAGTGCGATAGTTATGCGGGAGGTGCAAACTTGGATTTCGTGGTCGAGCAGCTGCCCGTTAGCCGTACATCACGAAGGTCAATGCCAAACAGTAAAATTCGGAGGCGGTGGTCTTATGATTGGTCATGTTTGCCACTATCACAGCATTGATGTTTTAAGCACCTTCTTGGTTACCACTGTTGAAGTGCAATTTGGGGCTGGCGATTGCACCTTTCAACACGATCGAGCACCTGTTCATAACTCATGGCCTGTGGCGGATTGGTTAAACGAGAATAACATCTCTTTCATGGAATGGCCAGCTCAGAGTCATGACTCGAATCCTCTAGAACAGTATTTTTCACCATGTGGTTTGGGCCCCCCAGGAAGGTCGCAAAGTCTTCCTCGGGGGTGTCGCTGTCACAAAAAATGTTTGTATAGCTTATGGGACTTAAGCTTACAAACTACTTATGAACTAGATAAAACTAAGGATGGCACAAAATCCATGCCCGAGGGGGGATTCGAACCCCCGACCGTAGTGGCCGTGCAGACCGTGACAGGCGCGCCGCAGTCCCCTCGGCCACCGCGGCCGGCTCGCTGTCACACTAGGAATTGTTTGCAACATAAAATAACTAGGGGTTCAGTGATACAGAAACGTATGCCTAAGTGAAATTTATTTAATTTTAAAATTACAGAGTTCCTTGTCTCAAATTGATTATGAATTCAATAGGTCATAAATTGTTAATCATAAATAACCGCAAAACCTGAAAACTGTTTTCAGAACCAATCGATAGGCAAAAGAATATGATACAATAAGTAATTCTGAAAAATTCAAAAAAATCTACTTTTGTCTATACAATGGGACCTTTCTTAATGAGCATATTTCGCGTCTTCGTCTTGCCTGAAATTCGAAATACTGGTCAAGTAACGTATATTTTTCTATCTGATATCTTGTAAAAATATGATAATGTGCTCCGTTTCGAAAAATATACAAAAAGAACTTCGTTTAACAATTTAAAAGAAGGCTGTAGCAAAAGAGAGAGGATTAAATTTGTTTCCTTTGGGGTAACCTCGTTTTGTTACTGTTCGTGAGGAGGGGGGTCGCCAGGATATTTTTATTGGGACGAGGTCGCCAGAATATTTTTACTCGGAAGGCGGTAGCATATTCTAAAGGGTTGAAAAATACTTTTGGAAAGTTTTGGAACGCCGACTTGGTGCCAGGCCTCACCGACCTACATCGATACCTGTCCTCACTGCAGCACTCCGTGAAGAATAGGCTGCCATTCCTCAACAAACCTTCCACCACCTGATTGAACGTAAGCGTGTGAGAGTGACGAGGCGTTATGCATAGCAGTTTCAACTGGCACCGGGAGACCTGATTGGTTGTTGGTAGGAGCCATTAGCCAATGAGATGCTGCGTGTTTCTTAACCGAAGATTCGGGCGCTACGCGCCCTCACATACTTAACGAAAAAAACTTATTGTTTAACCAATACCTAACCTAACTTCCACTTTAAAAAAAGTTGTCTGTAGCGTAGCCTTAAGAAGGTTATACCCGGGCCGCTGAAACTTTGCACTTGACGTTTACAAATAACAAGTGAAGAGCAAGAAGCGCGAGGCGCTAGTCGCCAAGAATGATCCAATCACAGCGCGGTAAACGCTTCCAGTGATCACGTGCCGTGACGTCAACGTTCCCGCGTTGCCAGCTTTGTTCAGTGCTATCGTAAACAACATTGTCTACCGCGTGTTTATGTTGTGTGTGCTTTTTTCGCTGCGGTTTTACTGTGAGTGGTTTAACTTGAGTTTCCGAGTTCAACTAATTGGATGTCACCGAAAAGACTTTTGTCTAGTGACGTTTTCTGAGTAAGTTCTCAATTTCGTTTGAATAAAAACTTCGAAGCTTATGCTCTGAGCAGGTAGTTATTCTCGCTTCAAACGATCGGAAAGAAATTATGGTGCTGTGGTTACAAGAAAGAAATATTGCTGCAAATATGTCAATGTCAAAACTTCTTTTATATTCGCTCGTGAAACAAAATAAGCCTATTACACCCACATATGCAGTACACGAAATCGCAAAGGAGCAGCGTCACAATGAAATAAATCTGCCCCCATTTCACTGCCGTTTTAACCCTATAAAATTGGTATGGAGTGACTTGAAGAATTACTTAAGGAACAATAAGTCTTTTACAATAACAGAGGTGGAAAATCTGTTGCATGAAGCTGTTGACAATGTGGCAGCGCAAACAATGGAAGGGTTCATGAGCAGTTAATGATTTGTCTTGGTGATGACGATTTTGGCAGCGACGACAACAGCCAAGATTGGGAGCTGGATGTAATTGTACCATTGTCGCCGTAAATTGGTGAGTGAAAATCATTGATTATAAAACGTAGAGAGACAAGTTACTATCTTGATTATTGTTTATTTCGTATCTGTCGTGATCCAATGCTTATTTTCTATATTGCTTTGCTCCGTTATTGAAAGCGTGTGCATTGTTGTGCTCTGGTTCCATTAATATGCCGTTAATTAATTGCTGCTCAAGAACGAATTATTATATGCACTTTTATTACTCAATAGCTTACAATTACCAGATGCAACTGAAAACCGCTTCGTCTGCTGTGTGTATAGAGGCTAGTGTTGCAACGTCGCTGAAGCAGTGTAGCCAACTTAACTAGCCGTAACGCGAAACATGTTTCAGTGGCCGGGGTATAGGTATAGGTTAAACAAGGTTTTTTTTTATTTTTTTAATTTTATTTTTTTATAGTATGTGAGGGCGTGTTGCGCCCGAATCTCCGGTTAAGAAACACGCAGCATTTCATTGGCTGATGTCTCATACCAACAACCAATCAGGTCTCCCGGTGCCAGATGAAACTGCTATGCATAACGCCTCGTGTGAGAGTGGAAGCTGGCATCAAGGATGAGGGTGGGCCAACACTGTACTGCATTCCAGCATTACCGATGGAGGGCGCCACGAACTTGCAAGTCTTTTCAGCCAAGTGCCCGAATACTTTTGATCACTTAGTGTACCAAGGCAGGTACACTACAAGGACCATTTATAGATATTGTGAAAGTAATGATCCTATAACACTTCCTTAGACATCCCAGAAATTACTTTGTCAGAAGGCTTCCTTCCTTTAAGATTGACAGTCTGTGTTCTGTTCGCAGGATTTCACCCGATAGTTCCTCTCGGAACCCATGCTTATTCCTATAGAGGAGAGGAAAAACGTGTTTGCATCAGATCTTCAGCCGTGAAGAATGGGCTTCCAGCATCTGACTGAATGTATGCCTGCGAGGGAGGGAGCTAAGGTTAAGGGTGTGCGCATCTGTTCGCCGACCCTTCTTGAAAATGGGAATGACATTCTCTTTTTCCAACAATTAAGAACGCTTCTTACTTCGCATTCTCTGCGTAGAATCACGCTGGCATCCCATCACGTGTAGTGGCTTTTCCTCTACTGACCGGTTTTAATTTTTTCTACTCTTCGTTCGTTTGTTTCGATGCTAGTTAACCCTCTATTCTTTGATGACTCGATTTCTAATATCTAAAGAATATACTAACAAAGTTATTTCATTTCCTCTGTATGTTATTTAATTGTTTGATGATCGTTAGTTATAGCTTTCACTTGGAGTAGTTTAGATTGAAGGCCTAAAATTCTTACTTTTAATAGGCATTGAATGTAAAACCTTCCACGTAATGCTCTTGTGAGTCACTAGAGCGGTTTTTGGTTGAAATTTTTCCAGAGTAAGGCAGTGTATCTAGAGATACCAAGTAAGAAACGTAAACAAAAGTATTGAAGGAAGCGAGTTAAATACGTGACTCACATAACTTTACTGAGTTTGTGCGGCTTCCAAGACCTTAATTAAAAAACTGTCAGCTTTTAGCGAGAAACCAACGGTATGGCATTAATTACTGCTTATCCCAATTAGAAATCTGATTCTCATTATTTTTTAATAATTTGTGTCCGCCGCCACAACATTATTCATTTCACGTTCAGGGATAATACCTCAAAGCTTCAGGAACCAAATACTACAGGCTAACGTGCAAAACAATTCAAGAGTTTTCGTTTGTCAGTTTTCCTGCTACCGCTCATTTCAAGAATTACAGGTTGTGGTCAAAATAAAATGAACACATAACATAGACCCAGTACTTATTTATCAGTAACGAGTTGGCCCACCATTGGCTTTGAGAACAGTTGCAACCCTTCTAGGAATAATTTTGTAAAGCGTCTTTATGTTCTGTTGTGACTTCTTGTACCAAACCTTCTGTCAAATTTGAGGGACAATTTTTGTACGTTTATGCAACTACAAAAGATGCGACTTTCTTTTTACCAGAAGCGTTTCGCTTTAATGACAGTAAAACATCTACAGTGGTCTGTAATTTAGATATTTACAATTTGTTTTGATGTATGAATCGAAAATAGTTCGTTAGCAAAACATATAACGTAGGTACTGTATGGTTACTTACGGAAATTTTGGTCCTGGTTTTCTCTTCACATCATGCAGTGTCGATTTGTTCCATGTCGTCCTGTAGATTATTCTTTCTGAATCAGTGTTAGCCCTAATCTCCACTGTTGCAGTGTCCATAATTACCTTTTCCACACGTGAAGTGTATTTGTTTTGAATGTGAGTGAGTACGCACAGTGTGTTGTAGTGTTACCAACATATTCCAAAACTACTCCGTACCACTTATATCAAAGATAGATACACTTTAACACAATACAATAAAAAGTATTAAAAATAAACTAAAAAAATTAAATTGCTGTAGCGATGTTGGCTACAGTACAAAACACAATGTGCATACTCACTCACATTTAAAACAAATACATCTGACTTGTGAAAAATGTAATTCTGGACAGTGCGACAGTGAAGTGGAGTTTAGGGCGAAAAATAGTGATGCAGAAAGAAGTATCTGCAGTACAGTAGGAAACAAATCGGCACTGCATGATGTAAGGCGAAAAGCAAGATTTAAATTTCCATAAGTAACCAAACAGTAGTTTACATCTTGCACAATCGGGCATTCAGTCGGTTATTCCCGTCTTTTCTTGTACGATAGCCGCGGTGGAGTAGCCGAGCGGGCTAAGGCACCTCGCTGCGGAGCGGGCGGTTGCTCGCCGTCGGAGGTTCGAGTCGTCCCTGGGGCATGGGTGTTATCCTTAGGTTAGTTTACCTTGGTTTAAATATTTTATAGTTTTCAAAATGACAAGCCAAGATTGCATCATCTGGTCACATATATGTTATAATCTGGTCATCTTGTTAAAAAATTGGGTATAAAATAACAAGTGCAACATTGCACTTAGTCACTATATAAAAATGCATGAGTAAAGTGACTAAGTGCAATGTTGCACTTGTTATTTTATATCCAATTTTTTTAATAAGATGACCAGATTATAACATATATGTGACCAGATGATGGTGACACAGTGCACCGAAACCGGTCGTCATTTAATACATTGTTAGTGTGCGATCTTGGCTTGTCATTTTGAGAACTATAAAACCATTAGATCGCCTCCAGACCCGACTATGTCAGGTAATCTTAGTTTAAGTAGTTTGTAAGCTACGGACTGATGACCACGCAGTTTAGTACGATAGATTTACAAACATTTTTTCTTGTACGATACTTCAACTGCGTACCTCTCAGTTTTCTTCAGGTGCTTGCTGATACTGATTCCACAGAGCTAGGTGCTCTGTAAGCCGTCCGCGCCGCGTCATGCGCGCCCGCGATATAATGCGTAGACCAATTGCAGCGGCAGTATCGTCTTCTTCTGGTCGCGGCTGTTCCGACGGCTGTACACGTACTTTGTGGTTATTATCCTTTACCGCTTCTTCAGTGTGACGTTCTGAATGTCCTCCAAGTTGCAGAAGATTTTATCTTTTCTTGGGAGTCAATTAATTTCTCTTTCGCTGTGGGAAGGTCGGAAGGACACGGCGCACTACGCCGGCCGCGTTGGCCGAGGCGACTGAGGCGCTCCAGTCACGGTCTGCACGGCCACTGCGGTCGCGGGTTCGCTTCCCCCCTCGGGCATGGATATTTGTGCCGTCCGTAGGATTAGCTAGTTCATAAGTAGTTTGTAAGTTTAGGGACTGATGACCCCGCAGTTAAGTCCAATAGACTCTACAAACATTTTTGAACGGCGCACTACGGTAGCAGACCGCCCCACAGCGCATGAGAAATTAATTGAAGCCCTAGAAAGGATGAAATGTTCAGAAGAACTAGGAGGACATTCAGAACGTTATACCGCAGGAGCGGTAAGGGATAGTACCTGCAAAGTAGGCGCACAACCAACGTCACAGCCGCGGCCAGAAGAAGACGTCACAACCGCCGCAATTGGTCGGCGCATTCTACATCTACATGGGATACTCTGCAAATCACATTTAAGTGCCTGGCAGAGGGTTCATCGAACCGCCATTATACTATTTATCTCCCATTCCATTCTCGAATAGTGCGCGGGAAGAAAGAACACCTGAACCTCTCCGTTCGAGCTCTGATTTCTCGTATTTTATTCTGATGGTCTTTTCCACCTATGTAAGTGGGAGTCAACAATATATTTTCGCATTCGGAGGAGAATGTTAGCGATTGGAGTTTCGCAAGTAGCCTACGCCGCAGCGATAAGCGCCGTTGTTGTAATGATTCCCATCCCAGATCCTGTATCATTTCTGTAACGCTGTCTCCCCTGTGACAATACGAAACGATCTGCCCTCTGTACTCATTCGATGTCCTCCGTCAAACCCACCTGATAAGGATCCCACACTGGGCTGCAATACTCAAAAAATGGACGGACAAGCGTAGTTTATGCAGTTTCTTTTGTAGTTCTGTTGCATGTTTTAAGGGTTCTGCCAATAAAACGCAGTCTCTGGTTCGCCTTTCCCGCGATATTATCTACTTGTTCTTTCTGAAGTAATAGTAATTCCTAGGTATTTTGTGGAGTTTACGGCCTTTACGTTTGATTGATTTATCTTGTAAACAAAGTTTAACGGACTTCTTTTTGTACTCATGTGAACGACTTCACACTTCTCATTACACCGCCGGCGCGCATGACGGGGCGCGGACGGCATACAGAGCGCCTAACACTGTGGAATCAGTATCAGCAAGCACCTGAAGAAGACTGCGAGGTATGCAGTTGAAATATCGTGCAAGAAAAGACGCGAATAACCGGCAGAATGCCCGATTGTACAAGATGACAACGCCTCGCCGGGAAAACCTGAAGCATTACAGTACTTTACATGTTTTATTAACGAACTGTTTTCGATCCACATATCATAACAAATTATAAATAACTATTATTAGAGACCACTGAAAATGTTTTACAGTCATTAAAACGAAATGCGTCTGGTAAAAAGAAAGTTTCATCTTATTTTTAGTTGCAGAAACGCACAAAAATTACCCATCATAATTGTATATGCAACTACAGACGTCATGGCCACACAAATGAGTAACTCTTCTGACAATTACTGCGACTATATTGGAACTGTAAATTTTGTTTCATCCGAGCTCTAAAACTTCTCCTAACGTTTAGTTATGTTCAGGCAAAATGTTCAAATGGTTGTAAATCTATGGAACTGCTTGGTTATTAGTCCCTAGCTCACAAACTACTTGAACCTACTTTAACCTAAGGACACATTCCTAGACAACAAGGAATCTTAAATTTAGCATTGTAGGAAAGTGATTGGTGTAGAAATCTCAGAGGGAGACCAAGAGACGAATATAATTAGCAGGTTCAAATAGATGTGGGTTGCCATGATTTTGAGGAAATGAAGAGGCTTGCTCACGATTGAGTAGGATGGAGAGGTGCGTCAAACCAGTCTCCGGACTGAAGACCATAACAATAACTTCTTAGAGACAGAGTCAACAGTGAAAATAGTGCAGCATTAACTATTCCAACTCCAAGTAGATCCTCATCCACTACAATTTGGTTGATCTAATTTCTCCTACTTAATGAGAGTAACTCGGGTGTCTAATTATTAGTTGTCGGAACTGGACTCGCACTGTCCCTATAATTGATTCTTTGACTGGGAAAGCCACAGAAATAAAATAACATGATCCTAATTCCCCAGTTTCGACCAAGGTTTCCGGGAGGTTTCCCTTGATAAAACAGTGTGTTATTCCCAAATGGGATCATCCTTGCCCCAATGTCAGATTTATGTTCATTGCCCGAAGGGAAACGCCACTTATTACAGACCGGATTTGAAACAGTCTTAGTGGCGAATGAAAGTAATTAAGTTTTTTATATATATTTCTTAATTTTTAGTAGAGTGAAAAAAAAAAACTGCATTGTCAGTTTAATAATCATAGGTATTTACGGCGAAAGTGAGTCGAATGCCAACTACAACCTTCCCCTTCCCTCCAATCACGTTTATCGTGCCAACTAGGTAAAAATTTCATTTGCCCTGGTCCAAACGAACTCATATGGAAAATAAAAAAGTGCCACGTATATTATGACGGAAGAAATTGCAGATACGTTTAATGTGCTACTTAAATTTCAGGAAACTGTCTTTCAACATACAACAACAGCAATTATTTTACTAACCCGGGATTTTTGAGACTAAGCCTGTTACACATACCCCGTTCAATTAAGTGCTGTATTTATGCGTCCTGTTATGTGTGACCATAGAAATACGTGTGGCTATGAGTGGTACTGAGAGCATCAGTAATATACTCCAAATTCTCGCTAATGTTCACACTGTTGAAGAGGAAATTCAGTGAGATGAAGTTGCATTTTGTTCTATTAATCGAATACACGTTGCATGAAACGCAATAAAGTGCGAAAGAAGTTGCATCTTTCTATGGGTCGCGCTGGTTGGTGTTATCATAACTACACAATATTTCAGTACAGCAAGCAGCTGAAGATGACGAACAGCTGTTTCGTTTGTAGTTATGACATCATCATCCAGCATGAAGCCCTGAACCAGGGAAAGCCTCAAACTGAAGTTGCTGTTATTGAGCCGGATTGATTCCTCCAGCCACGTCACAATTCAAATAGGATTATACAACACCCGTGGAAAGATGAGGGCAGCACAGATTAATCAAATATACAATTACTAACTAATAGAAAATTTTTGTCGGACCGGTATTCGAACCCGGAATTTCTGCTTATCACGAAAGGTCGTCTTATATTCTCCGACTAACCGCGCACGCCGTCTGGACCGATCTAAACCTCCATATGCCGCTGCCTACGTTAGCGAGAAATGCAGCTTCGAGTCCTGCAAGACAAGCCAGATGACGTGAAATAACCAGATATAATGTTCCCCTTCCTTTCGTATGATGTCATAAGTTGTTAAATTGATTCCGCGATTGTAATTTGGACAAAGGATCGGCTGTATCGAAATTTGGAATTTGGAATAATTTAATTAAAACGTAGCACAGTTTAACATTTATAAACATTAAGCCAAATACACTGCGTGTTGAATCTTAAAGTCGGGCACCACACAAAGCAACGGCACGTTATAAGACTTACAGAAAGCATCTAGCTGGATCTTATGCTTCGTACTGCAGAAGCTGAAAATGTGAATCTTTTCGTATTTAATATGAGATTATTTGAGACACTTTCCGTAGAAAGACTAATGCTCAGACAGTTCACTTCGCTTTTCATTGTTGTATGGCCATGGATGAAACATGAAGTTAATGGTAATAATAGAAAGATGAGAAAATGATCGGGCTTCGTAAAATTACAAAAGAAATGATTGCAGGTTCTGAAATCAAGCAAGGTATAGTATAAGAATGACTCCTCTCTGGGGAACACCACCTTGACGAAGCACTGTCCGTGCGGGTGGAGAGGCTTGCGCATCTGTGTGAAGCTGAGGGCTATACCGAAGGTAGAGAACCTACTGCCGGAAAGGCCTCAGCTGATGGATCAGACCAAGCGTGTCCCACAACGTCCCGTCTTCCTTATCCTCTCCCAGTCCTTTCCCAATTCCTTTCCCAACCCAAGGTGTGATGCGATCCGTGCCGAGGGGTGCGTGGCACATGGGTGGATGTGTCTCGAACGGAGCCTCAGGGATACCGGGAGACCTCCCTGAGTAAGTAGCCTTCCACCACGCGAGGTTATCGTGGTGTGGACTATATATATCCCCAAATCTCATGGGACTAAGATGAACACAGAGAAAGAAAGTATTTTAAAAGAATCTGAGGGGCAATCTGAGACCTCAGATACTCAGACATCGGGATCAGGACCGATGGAGTGCACTCCTACTTCTGAATCAGGGTCTAGACGGGAGCAAGAAATGGGAACTGTAACAGAGAAGTTGGACCAGATTAGGATTAAGGCCTTGTCTGGGGCTCAGAGGAGGAAACTTCTCAAGGAACAGAAGCAAAGGGAAGGAAAAGAATGGCTTCTTAAGCATAAGTGGAGGGAATCAAAAGGGTCAAGGTGTCCATGATATCCCCGAGGGAGGATGCGAAGCTGCTGGTCAAGACAGCAACCGAACTCCTGAAGACCGCAAAGGTATCAATATGGGTACCAAAGATCGTTAAGGATGTCCCTCCAAAGACTCTGTTCGAGAAAATAAGGGTCCAGAATCCAAAACTGTCGACAAAGGATTGGAGGGTAATTAACCAAAAGGTCGTACCGGAAGGACGAACCCTGGTGGTGGAGGTCGGAAGCCAATGCAAGAGCAAGGCCTGAAACTGTTTTTAGGGTTCTCACAGGTCGCCGTGAGGGTAATCAAAGACCTTAAAGGCAATAATGGCAGCAAGATGGGGACTGGAAGTGCTGCAGATAAACCTGCAGCACAGTAAAGGGGCCACTGCTGCCCTGAGCCGTCGCCTGGGGAGACAGGAGGTGGACGTGGCCCTGATACAAGAACCCTATTTATACAAAGGGAGTGTATCGGACCTCGGAGGTAAACTGATTTACACTAGAAATCTAAAAAAACTCCAGAACATGCATTTATGTTAGAAATGGAATACCTTTAATACCAATGATGGATTTTTGTTCCAGGGACCTGGTGACCATCAGGATGCAGCAACGTGAGGAAAGTATAACGAGGAAAATTGTTTTGGCCTCAGAATACCTTCCTTACGAAGACAGCTCTCCTCCTTCTTTGGAAGTGAGGAGACTGACGGAAACCTGCCATCGGCAAGGTGACGAACTGTTGGTGGGATGTGATGCCAATGCCCACAAGAACACCAACAGTAGAGATGAGCACCTTCTTGAATTTCTCCTATCTAACAACTTGGAGATCCTGAATAGGGGTGATGAACCTACATTCAGGAATAGTAGAAGGGAAGAAGTAATTGACATAACTTTTGGTTCCATGAGGATGGGAAGTTACGTCAAACAGTGGCATGTGGTCCTGGAGCCATCCTCATCAGATCACATGTATATTAAATTCAAGGTTGAAATGGGAACCAGACAGACCATGGCTTATAGGAATCCCAGGAAAAGGGACTGGGAGACATATAGGAGAGACCTTGACGTAGGCCTATTGGAAATTAAAACTTCGATAAGGAATCCAGCAGAGTTTGAGAAAGTAGCAGAGGCCGTAACCTCTGCTATAGTGACCTCATACCAGGACAACTGCTCAGTCACCAAGAAGAGCACAAATAGGAGTGTGCCTTGGCGGAATAATAACCTGGAAATGCAAAGGAAACAGGTACGAAGACTGTTTAACCTTGCGAGGCACAAAGGACAATGGGCGAAGTATCGTGAGGCCCTTGTCAATTACAACCTTGCCATCAGATGGGCAAAGGAGGCATCCTGGAAGGTATTCTGTGAGGAAGTGGAGGGCACGGCTGCTCAAGCGAGACTTCATAAAATCCTCACTAGGGTACCAACTAATCCAGGAGGAACACTGAGGAAGGAGGATGGGGAGTATACAAAGACAGCACATGAAACGCTGGAACTGCTCCTCAAGACTCACTTTCCTCAATATACTCTGGGGGATAACTCAGACCAGAATGCGATTCCTGAGAGACAAAGGTTCTCAGGTATTCGAAAAGAGGACTGGGATTTGGCCAAGGAATGTGTCGATTTCAGTAAGGTCCGATGGGCGGTGGGGACATTTTAACCGTTCAAGTCACCTGGCCCCGATGGAATCTTTCCAGCTCTCCTGCAACAAGCGGGAGAAAATCTTATTAGATTCCTATGCAGGTTATTCAGGGTTAGCGTAGCAGCAGGAATCATTCCCAATGCCTGGAGGGCAGTGAAGATTGTCTTCATTCCAAAACCAGGGAGAATTGAACATACCAAGGCCAAGGATATGAGACCAATCAGCCTGTCCTCCTTCATTCTTAAGACATTGGAAAAGCTGGTTAATGTTGGAGAAAGGAGGTTAAGTAGGCCTCCTCTACATTCAAGCCAACATGCATATCAGCCAGGTAAATAATGTGAGACAGCTCTCCACCAACTCGTTGGGAAGGTGGAGAAAGCACTACACTTTCAGGAAGAAGCCCTTTGTATCATCCTGGACATCAAAGGGGCTTTTAGCAACACGACCTTCGATTCCATGGTTAGGGCAGCAGAGGTGCATGACCTAGGGACCACTATGTAGGTGAACTAGTGCTCAGTGGAAGAAAGGTAGAGGCTACCATGGTGGATGAAAAAATGGTAATCAACACCACTAGGGGTTGCCCGCAAGGAGGAGTTCTTTCCCCTTTATTGTGGAATCTAGTGGTGAATGATCTCATTGGAGAATTAAACTCTAGGCAGTAATTTTGCCAAGGATACGCAGATGACCTTGTCATAGTAATACTTGGCAAATTTGCTGACACAGTGAAGAATATGGCACAGGGTGCATTGGATATTGTGCAAGACTGGTGCAGAAAACAGGATCTGGGGGTTAGTCCTAAGAAGATTGTTGTTGTACCATTCACAAAGAAGCATACACAATATTCAAGTTGGAATCTAAAGCTTTTCAATGAAGCACTACCTGTGCAGGGGACAGTGAAATATCTAGGGGTTACCCTAGATGAGAAACTGACATGGACCCCCTCGCATTAGGAATATTTGCTCCAAGGCAAAAGTTACTTTGGTAAGTACCAGGAGAGCTTGTGGCAAAAATTGGGACCTCAGACCCAACGGTATGCACTGGATATACACAACGGTGATTAGACCCAGGATCACCTATGGGGCGGTTGTGTGGTGGAAGAAGGTAGAACAGCAGATTGCTGCTAATGAGCTTGGTAAGGTGCAGAGATTAGCCTGCTTAGCCATAACAGGCGAAATTAGCAGCACACCAACTTCTGGGATGGAAACCATGCTGGATATGCCCCTATTACACCTTTGGGTCAAGATGGAGGCAGCGACTGGTGCATACAGACTCAAAACTGGCAACAACTGGAACTCTTTGGGATATCCAGAATCACACACTAGAATAGTGAGTGAGGTAAATATAGGAAAGGTTGGGGAAATGCCAGCCGATTATATTAAAACCCCATACTGCTTCAACAAGCCTTTCAATATAACAATTGGAAGTAGAGAGCAGCGGGAGAAATTAGTTTGACACCGTACGGGGGATATTGTCTGGTTCACTGACGGGTCAAAATCAGCCCATGGCGTTGGGGCCGGGGTATACGGGGTGGAGCCAAGACTGGAGGGCGTCATCTCTCTAAGGAAACTGGCCTCAGTATTCCAGGCCGAAATCACTGCCATCAGGGCGTGTGTGGAGGAGAATTTGCGTAGGTGCTACAAAGACCGTAGCATCTATATCTATTCAGACAGCTAGGCAGCTCTAAGATCACTGGCAGCTCCTGCAACAAGGTCTAAAATTGTTACAGAATGTCAGAGGGTTCTGGTGGAGCTAGGGGAAAGCAATAGAGTAAACCTATTGTGGGTCCCTGGCCACTCGGGGATCAGTGGCAACGAACTTGCCGACAGATTAGCCAGGATGGGGGCAGAGACTCCATTTATTGGACCGGAACCTGTCCTGACAATCACCAAGGCAATGATCAAATTGGAGCTACTAACTGGCTCAGAAGACAGCATGTAGAATATTGGACCAAAGTCCATCAACATGGCAAGGTAACGATGCCAAAGCCATGTTTTAAAAGAAGCTCTGCAATCCTGGGTCTGAACAGGAGAGAGATTAGACTCATGGTCACAAGCCATGGGAATTTCAAAAAACACCTACATACAATGGGAATATCAGAAGAGGACCCTAAATGTAGGATCTGTGATAACGGTGATGAAACTGCATCACATCTAATCTTCGAATGCATTGCATTGGAGACTAAAAGGCACAGAACATTTGGGACAACCAGACCCGAAGAAATTGTGTCTAATAAAGAACTTGTAAAGGGACTCCTTGCACTGTTCAAGGGCATTGGTTGGCTTTACTAGATATACAGGGAGCGATACCGCACAATAAACTTAGTTTCGGTGCGGGCAGTGGCGGGTTGGACCAAGACTGTTTTGGCTTCCCTGAGGAAATCAAATCAAATCAATAAGAATCACTAATAGGGAGTGAAATTTTGAAGTCATGCAAAGCGATCGTAATGGCGTCTGAGCATTTAACTATTACGGACGTCGAGGAGCTGAAAAGATTAGAAAATAAATATTTGACGTGGAGGGATTCATTTAAATAAAAGCCAAAGAGAGGGGATGATTTTAAATTTAAGTAATATATTTTAACAACAACTTGCATCACAATTACTTGCATTGAATGTGTACATGAATGGAAGGCATCCGTACAAGACGTAATTAGGAAAAAGAGTGATCAAAACTACAACCGGAGGCAATAAGCATCGCTGATTTAAAAAAAAGAAATAGAAACAGGATTTTTTTTTGGGGGGGGGGGTTTCGCATCTCGATGTTGGTATCGTATTTGAACAGAAAGCACAGGATGGGTGTGCTAGCACGTCATGAGAGCGTAATTGAAATTCTAATTGTTGATGAAATCTGAAAAAAGTCTCAATGTTCCGTCGCGATAAATATCCTACCTAAATGTAACGAGTGGACATAACGATTTACGCACGAGTTACATAGACCACACACCGATCCGGTGCGTGACAGCATACGTAGTCTGCAACAGGAACATAATAGTAACTGCATTCCACTACGCAGGTGTGATACTCGAGAAGCGAGAGTGCTTCACCACGTCACATGAACACATGAAGCTGTGAAGGCGTGCATACGTATGGACAAGGAAGCATGGTCGAAAAAATTAGACGACAAAATGAAGTCGCACTCGATAAAAAAAAACCTTAAAAATTTATGTATCTCTATTTATATTAAAAGTGTGTGTGTTTGTATTTATATTATTAGTATTATCTATTATTCAACTTGTAAATTTGGTTTCTTGACATGTTCCACATCCACGAGGATCCCATCAACATGGATCTACGGAACGAATAACTAATCTAATCTAATCATGAAAGATATTTGTCAATCCGAAGGTTGCAACAGTATAAAGAGGATGGAAATGCACCGCCGAACCTTCGTTGAACAATTTGCCGAGATAATGCCATCGTATTGGCTGGAACATAAGAAAATAGATTTCTTTTGTTCTCAAGTAGAGGGAGCAGTGGTAGAAACAAGGCGGAAAACGTCGTACGCGTGCGGTACGTACGAGGAGTTCAAGACTGCTTTTCTCGGACGTTACTGATCGAAAACGCCATGAGCTCATGATGCATCGAGATATGGAGGCCTCAGGATTCTAGAGTACTGTAAAATTCTTGGATCAGTTGTCTAAGAAAAACCAGTACTTAGACACGCCATGTAGTGACAGTGAAATTGCATGCCTGTGTTTCACTAAGCTCCCTCTTTCGTATCAACAAGTATTGATAGGAAAGTGTGGAGATGATATTGACGCGATTCGGGCCATTCTACGTGAGGCAGAATTCGTGTTCAACGAAGAACAGGCCAGGAATAAACGGAAACAGCTGGAAAATTCAAGCGATCTTCCACAATGGAATAACGGGAACAATAACAATCAGCATAAAGGCTATCAGAACCATAAGAAACAGAATAAGTGTCCTGGAAACGCACAACCATACAATGGGGCACTGTTCCAGAATCACAATACCACGTTCAAAATTTGAAATGGTCACCAGAAGCATTTAGGAAACCAGTTGCAAAATCATGAACAGGGGGCGAACAAAGCTCAGCAACCATAACAGGGTGTAGAAATTCATCCACCAAAGCCGGGACGGGTAAAGCAAGACGACACACCGCAAAACTGACTAGCTTCCGGTGTGGGAATCACTGCACATAATCCCGCAGACAGAGTCGGATGTAGTAATGTATGTCTGTTAGACTATGATCATTTAGAAAGTAATGCTAAGATTTTTATGCTAAGATTCAAATATGTTAAAAATATTCATGCTCACATATTTGAAAACAAATCAAGATACTTTAATTTTTTAAACACTTAAAAATAAATGTTTAAACGACTTGCAAACAGAAGCTAATATTTTAATGTTTTTAAACACTTGGATAAAGATCTAAATAAATTTGCAAATAAGTATATAACGCCATTGCCCAATTTTGACCATTTTTTGATAATACTAGTTCATTTTTTTGCTATGTTAGATACTAAATTTCATTCATGTTACAATCGATTCCACTATTGTATGGTATGTGATGTCTGTACTTAATGTGCTTTGAATGATTATGAATATCTATATCATGTTTATTTTTGCATAATATTTTTGTAATTTTATTGTTTCGATAATGTCAATTTTATTTTTGAATCGTCTTATGTATGTGAATATTATGTAAAATTGTAATATCTCACGACCACGTAGTAATTCCAATGTAAACGGAATTCCGTTGTAAATGAAAAGGTGGTGTTGCCGCGCAGCTAACGGAGACAGAGTAGTCAGTCGAAGGTTGGCATTCACAGCAGTAGTGAACCTGAGGGCACAGCAGCAAGATGTAGTGGCAGACTTGTGCTACTGTATTATGCCCAAATATTTGTTTCACTGGAGACAGAAGACCAATCTACGTACAATGGTCTCGGTGAACGTGCAGATGCAATGGTAAAACTTCCACTGTCTGCATATGGAGCTAAATGGAAGCTCCTTGAAACCACTGTTACAGTGTCGGCTCACAAACTGCATAAAGATGAAATTTGAGCAGTATACGCTGCGTCGTCACCTCGCCACTTCTCCGCATTAATCTCAGGTCATAATATTTATTGTTACTGTTTATAAACTGGTCGTTGAGAGATTTAGTTTGTGTTTTGAATGTTTTCAATAGAGTTACATTTCTGTTAAAAGTAGTGTGTAGGTAACCCTAATTTATCCCAAGTCATATAATCTAATAGGCATCCTCTCATGTAAGGAATTATTAACCGAGTAACCCTATTATTTAAAAAAAGCAGCAATCAATTTTAATAATGTACATTTTTTGGAGAATCTTCTTAGTACAATATACAGTGCTGCAACTATAAATTTCATTGCTCTTGCCCAATAGTATTGGAAGGAATAAGTTACTGTTTTGCCACATAACTAATTTTAATCAGTTCATATAATTGAAGTAGATCAGACAAAAAAACTCTATTTGTGGTATTAATCAAAATTTATAGTGTTCCTATAAATTGTCAGTACAGTTTGAATGATCTCATTCTAGATTCCAGGCTAGCAGACTTAACTGATGAACCTATTCAGCAAAGTGTTACTTCAATAATAGTTAACTGTAACAGAATCATTAATTTCATTGTAGGGAGAAAGATGTCATTATTTTCAACAAAGTGATTCATACTAGTGTTCTTTAAGTAGATTTTTTAAATAATCATAACCTATTTCTTACTTATTTACAAAGAACATTAGGAACTGCACTGACCATAACATCAGTAGATTTTTATTATTTTTTACCACTAATTATAATCCTTTCAGTAACTTTGCTTCTGAGTGCCATTTGCATTGCAATATTACATTCCATTCTATGTTCTATAGTAATAGAAAGTAACTGATGAGGTGAGTCTTACCGTTACAATAATTTAAATAATTACTGCTTTCATTTAAATCTTTATTATTTTTGTGATTGGTATTTTTTTATCTCTTATGAAACTGGTGACAAAGTTCTTCCACCCTTTACTTATTATGCACCAAGCTTCTAAATTTAACTGCATTCTTAATTTACCACTGCTTGGTATTCTTATGCCTCATTAGGCTGGCGACCGTGTATAAATTTTTATTAATGAAACATTTTGTTAATAATTTTTAGTTAGCACAACAATAGTATTGCAAGATTACCTAAGTTAAATTTTTGTTTCATAGTAATCAGATTTCTTTTACTGCTATAAGCTACACCTATTTCAAACATAGATATCGCTTTCCACAATCTATTTCGTGTTTGTATAAGTCTTTGGGGAGTTTCGGTCCAAGTCTTATCCTTAGGCTAGCACGGGTGCCACACTTGGTGGCCCATGACTGTTCGATTAGTCGCGGTTGTGCCACAAGTAGTTAGAATAAAACTGTTCAAAATTCTTTCATAATTTTTATAAGAAAAACAGGCTTCACCTGACTAGCAATTTATTACCATTAATTCATGCATGACTATAACTAGTTGTCTGAAATCTAGCTTTATTAGCCAGTAAAATATCTGGTAACAAACAAAATTTTATGACAAAGATCAAATCATCCATGGCTAATACGTTTGATGTACCTTGAGAACAAGTCAGTTTTGCTTGTTAGTTTCCTGCTTATTGAGGTTTGAATTCCCTGCCAGACCCGGCAACGAAAAAGAAAATATGTGGAACTAATTTATGGGGTTAAAGGGCTTAGTGCAATGCGCATGAGCGACAGATACTCAAGGCGTATAAAACTGGAGATATGTCATATTGTCCGGATTTGAGCGGCTATCTTAGGTGGTAAAGACTGCCAGTCTTGCTTGCGAGATGAAGTCAGAGCTGACCATCTGCAGCATCATCGACAGGGCCAAATGCGGTCCTTTGGTTTAGAGCCGAGTGGAGGGTCTGAATCAGAGGCTCAGGCGGTTCTGTGAGCGTGTAGGCTGCAGATTCTTCGACTTGCGTCAAAGGGTAGTGGGTTTCCAGGTTCCGCTAAACAGGTCAGGAGTCCACTCAGGAAGCGGCTACATGGGTAGCAGTGGATGTGTAGCGTGGACTGGACGTTTTTTTGGGTTGGAAGGGCTTCGGAGAAAAACAAAATTGGCAGTCGCAAATGATGCATGGGGATCACAGGAGAAATGTAGATCTAGGAACTATCGGTATAACAGATGTAAATTGTTGTAGCTGTGTCGGGAAAGTACCAGAACTCCAAGCGTTGATAGAAAGCACACGTCATTGTAAGTGGTGAAAATTGGCTCAATCCGGAAATAGGTTCAGTAGAAGTTTTTGCAAAAGATCTGTGTTCAGAAAGGTTAGATTAAACAAAATAAGTGGAGGCGTGTTTGTCGCCATCAAAAGTAGTCTATAGTGTAGTGAAGTTGAAGTTGATAGTTCCTGTGTGTTGTTATGGGTAGAAGTAGTACTCGAAATTCGTAAAAGTTAATAATTGGTTCTTTTTACAGCCCCCCCCCCCCGACTCTGCCGGTACAATAGCAGAAAGGTTCAAAGAAAACCTGTGTCTTATTGGAAACACGTACTCGACTCATACAATAATAGTAGGCGGTGATTTTAATTTACTCTCTATCTGTTCTCTGAGAATTGCTTCGAACAATTAGTCCATGAGCCAACTAGAATTGTAAATGGATGTCAAAACACACTTGATCTCTCATAATGAGAATCAAAACGGATAAAAGTATTATTGGACACATAGCTGTCGTAGCGAGATTGAATATCGAAAGTCCCAAAGTTACCAAAAATAGACGAAAAGTATATTTGTTCAGGAAAGCAGACGGAAATACAATACATTGCTTCTTGAAAGAGTTTCCACTCGTTCCCAACACTGAACGTAAGTGTAGACCAGATGTGGCTCAAATTCAAAGAAGTGATATCGACAGCAATTGACAGTTTTATACAAAATAAATTAATAAAAGAAAGAGGTGATCCCCCTTGGTATACAAAACAGGTCAGGACAATGTTGCAATTTAAACGCACAAATATGCATGCCCGAGGGGTATTCGAACCCCCGACCGTAGTGGCCGTGCAGACCGTGACTGGAGCGCCTCAGTCCCCACGGCCACCGCACTTACTTAACAGCCATATACAAACACTCTCTCAAAGAAGGATCTGTACCAAAAGATTGGAAAGTTGCACAGGTCACACCTATATTCAAGAAAGGCAGTAGGAGTAACCCACTAAACTACAGGTCTATTTCATTGACGTCAATTTGCAGCAGGGTTTTGGAACATATCCTGTATTCAAATATTATGAATGATCTCGAACAGAATGATCTATTGGCCCAAGGTCAACACGGATTTAGAAAATATCGTTCATGCGAAACATAACTAGCTCTTTACTCCCACGAAGTGATGAGTGCTATAGACAAGGGTTCTCAAATTGAGTTCGTATTTCTAGATTTCCAGAAGGCTTTTGACACCTTATCTCAAAACCGGTTTTTAATCAATTGCGTGGTTATGGTGTATCGCCCCAAGTTTGCGACTGGATAGGAGATTTCCTGTCAGAGAGGACACAGTTTGTAGCAATCGATGGTAAGTCATCGACTAAAACAGAGGTGATATCGGGCGTTCCACAGGGTAGTGTTATTGGCCCTCTGCTGTTCCTTATTTACATAAATGATTTGGGAGAAAATCTAAGCAGCTCTCTTAGGTTGTTTGCAGATGACGCCGTCATTTACCGTCTAGTAAAAGTATCTGAAGATCAAAACCAACTGCAGAACGCTCTAAATAAGATATCATCATGGTGGTAAAATAGGCAATTGACTCTAAATAATGAGAAGGGTGAAGTCGTCAACATGAGTACGAAAAGAAATCCGTTAAACTTTGTTTACAAGATAAATCAATGAAAAGTGAAGGCCATAACTCCACTAAATACCTAGAAATTACTATTACTTCAGACTTAAACTGATCACGTAGATAATGCCGTGGGAAAGATGAACCAGAGACTGCGTTTTATTGGCAGAAAAGATGCAACAGAACCACTAAAGAGAGTGCATACACTACGCTTGTCCGTCCTTTTTTGGAGTATTGCTGTTCAGTGTGTGATCCTTATCAGGTGGATTTGACGGAGGACATCGAAAGAGTCCAAAGGAGGGCAACTCGTTTTGTATTGTCACCATACAGGGGAGACAGCGTTACGGAAATGATACAGGATCTGGGATGGGAATCATTACAACAACGGCGCTTATCGCTGCGGCGTGGGCTACTTACGAAACTCCAATCGCCAACATTCTCCTCCGAATGCGAAAATACATAGTTGACTGCTGCCACTTACATAGGTAGAAAAGATCATCAGAATAAAATACGAGAAATCAGATATAAATAGTATAAAGGTGGTTTAATGAACCATTTGCCAGGCACTTAAATGTGATTTGCAGAGTATCTCATGTAGATGTAGATGTCGTAGAGTAATTCTAAGGTGTGTATTTTTGTCATTAAAGTGTTTACTGTAAAAGAAAGATATTTTTGATGCGAAAATTTCAGGTGAAGGTTAAGGAGCCCTTACAACTACGCTGAAGGGTCAAATTTTCAAATAATAGCAGGGGCTACAAAATCTTTTGTATTGCTCTTTAGAGGCGCCTGCAGTGCATTAGAATCAGTAGTAGTTGGAATTTAGTCGTTGCATTGGTTGAATCTAACCAAACTAACACTTAATACTTACCTTGTGTTCTTTTTCAGCTCTTAGTACGTACTACATTTTTTTCCTAAATGCCGATCAGTTCCTATATAATTGAAATTCTTTTGCTAGCAAAAATAATTGTTCGAACTCTTACTTTGTTTAGCAGTTAAGATTACTCAAGCTTGTTTTTGTCGCCATTCCCGTCCATATACCTGTAATTTGCAACTATACCTATAAATTTCTTTAAAAATAATTGTGCACTAATTAATATTACTTTCCGCACGTTCTGTTTGATTTTTCTAGTAATTCAAATCATTATTGTGCTTTGTTTTGCACTGAAATTACTTAATAGTTTTCCTGAATGATAAGATCTCTGTACATTACAATAACTCTTGTTATGTATGTGTCATAGACAGCTTCGTGGACTAATAATCTTTGTAGTGCTGTTTAGAAAGACAGTCATGATGACGAAGGGAGAGGCACTATATTGGGAGGCTGAGGCCAGTGACACACTTTAGATAGAGGTGAGGGTTTGGTCAAGGTGCAGCGACCAGCATTGAAAGAACACGGATGCTGCGTGCCCGCTTAACGATGGACCCGCCCCTGAGTTAACAGAGGACGGAGCGGCCTGTCTGCATCATTACCTCAGAGCCACTTTAGTGGTAGCTAACAGGCGTAAGTCGCTGAAACCCGCCGAGACTACGGCTAGTAAGTGCTAGTTTATATTGTGCAGTGTGAAAACACGACGACATCCTTTATATGTTTTCTGCCTTGCCCAGTCGCTAAACTTTGCTTCCCCAGACAGATTTCTCTCATTCAATAACATGTTCAATTTTTGCTCTTTTTGCGTGTGATCCTGCTTAACTAACTGAACAATACTAAATGTAGATCACAAGTAGCTTTCTGTTTATTATTTCCGCATTATGCCCAAGTGTTATTGTATTATTATGTTCTTATACAATGTCAATTATATGATTTAATATTCAAAATTAATGTTATGTATACGTTCTTGAACCACATCATCATTGAAATGTTATTGTGTACTTATATGTGCTTGAATATCTGTCAAGGATTTTCTTTTATGTTTTGGCCTTCATGTGTCCAAACACTTAGTTATATTAAACATAGACCACTGTTAGTAAAACAAAAATGTCATGTTTGTACAGTTTGAAAGATACATTATTTATTTTTGTTGTCATCCTACTTGAATTTAGATTAATTAAGCCAATAAATGCAGATCACAGTAGCTTATTTTTGTACATAAAATGAATACATTCTAATTTTAAAGTCAATACTTTTTAATATAATTTTGTGACACTGCTTGTAGTAATATTGTGATTTTAATGTGAGTACAGGTTTATTATTGTGGTTATGAATGTGGAAATAAGTACGGCTTCTCTGATACGCCACTGTCCCTGTGGCAATGTGTACTTGTTTTACTTTTAAGTGGATGCGCAAGGATCTAATGGCTGTCTGAATGTGGGTAGTAATAGCTCGCTTTGCGTGGTTCTCTCTGGCTCAGACACGATAGTTAGTCGTTACCAACCCCTGCTGCTAATGCAACCAAAGAGGTTTCTACACCCTTTGCTTATAAGCTAGTCGACAAGCCCTCACCAGGGCGAGTATCATGTCCCCACCGCCGTGTCTTTGGTTTGCCGGCTTCCGGTAGCTTTTTCGCGTCTCCTGGCCGCTAGGTCTTCACTTTGTGCTTGGACCGCGTTGAGGTAAGGTTGGTTCTGCTCTTGTGTCTGCAGAGATGGTAGCAATTCGTTGACTAGCTTGTTTAACTTAGACTCTTGAACTTAGATTAATTTTCCAGAATATTTTTTCCGATCATGCGCGGAAATGTGTTCTAGTTTTTCAGTACAGTGATTTTCAACAGATAAACGCAGTGTATGTGTAACTAGTTGCAGTCTGATAATGACCTTGTATATTCAAACCTTTTGTGATTATGTGACACTGTACAAACTATGTGTAAATTGTTTAATTTGTTCTAGCTTTGTGGGGTCCGATTTCTAACAGACAATATGTTCGTTTTTGTACAGTACATGTGAAATCTTTCTTATCGTTTCCTCTCATGAATGATATGTGTTGAACGTGGTAGGTTCTTAGAACAAAGCCTTCAGCTTCCACTATTGTTTGTTCCATGCCCATCAGGCAACCAACTGTGCGATCTTCTCTCCCCACCTATTAATTTTGCTGTTTCTTTTGCGAACTTGTATTACACCAGTTCAGTTTTACAAAGGGTATTCTGTAGCATTGGCCCCATACTTACTTGTATTTATAGCAAATCTTTAATTCAGTGCAAAGTTCCTAGTGATTGGAAAAAAGTGCAGGTGACTCCAATTTATAAGAAAGGAAAGAGAACTTACCCACACAATTACAGGCCAGTATCGTTGACATCAGTTTCATGTAGAATTTTGGTGCATATTCTCAGTTCGAATATCGTCAATTTCCTTGAAACGGAAAAGCTTCTTTCTATGAATCAGCACTGGTTTAGGAAACATCGTTCATGTAAAACTCAGCTTGCCCTTTTCTCACATGACATCTTGCGAGCCATGGATGAAGGACAGCCAGCCGCGGTGGCAGAGGCGACTGAGGCGCTTCAGTCACGGTCTGCACGGCCACTACGGTCGGGGGTTCGAATCCCCCCCTCGGGCATGGATATTTGTGCCGTCCTTAGGATTAGCTAGTTCATAAGTAGTTTGTAAGTTGAGGGACTGATGACCCCGTAGTTAAGTCCCATAAGCTATACAAACATTTGAACATTTTTTATGAAGGACAACAGGCGGATTGTGTTTTCCTCGACTTCAAAAAGGCGTTTGACACCGTCCCACACTGCAGAATTCAAATGTTTGTATAGTCTATGGGACTTAACTACGGGGTCATCAGTCCCTAAACTTATAAACTACTTATGGACTACTTACGAATTAGGACGGCACAAATATCCATGTCCGAGGGGGGATTCGAACCCCCCCCCCCTCCCCCCACACTGCAGACTGCTAACTAAGATACGAGCTTATGGAATAGGTTCACATCGACTTCAAAAAGGCGTTCGACGCGGTCCCACACTGCAGACTGTTAACTAAGATACGAGCTTATGGAATAGCTTCACAGATTTGTGACTGGCTGGAAGACTTCCTAAGTAATAGAACGCCGTAAGTTGTCCTCGACGGCAAGTGTTCATCAGAGATGAGTGTATCGTCAGGCGTGCCCCAGGGGAGTGTGATAGGACCGCTATTATTTACTGTCTATATAAATGAGCTGATGGACAGAGTAAGGTGTAATTTGCGGCTGTTTGCTGATGATGCTGTGGTGTATGGGAGGGTGTCGTCTTTAACTGGCTGTAATAGCATACAGGATGACTTAGATAAAATTTCTAGTTGGTGCGAAGAATGGCAGCTAGCTCCCAATGTAGAAAATTGTAAGGTGATGCGCTTGATTAGGAAAAACAATCCCATAATGTTAGAATACAGCATTAGTAGTGACCTTCTTGATGCTGTCGCGTCGTTCAAATATCTAGGAGTAACATTGCGAAGCCATATGAAATGGAACGAAAATGTAAGGACAGTTGTGAGTAAGGCGGATGGCCGACTTCGGTCGGTTATTGGGAGAATTTCGGGAAGATGTGCTTCATCTGTAAAGGAGACCGCGTATAAAACGCTTGTACGACCGCGTCTTGAGTATTGCTCAAGTGTTTGGGACCCGCAGCAGATCAGTTTAAAAGAAGACATAGAAGCAGTTCAGAGGCGAGCAACTAGGTTTGTTACTGGTAGCTTCGACCAATACGCGAGTGTCACGGAAATGCTCCGGCAACTCAATTGGGTATCGCTGGAAGAAAGATGACGTTCTTTTCGTGAATTTCTGTTGAGTAAATTTAGAGGGCCGGAATTTGAAGCTGAGTGTAGTACGATCTTGCTGCCGCCTACTTACATTTTGCGTAGTGATCACAAAGGCAAGACAAGAGAAATTTGGGCTCGTACGGGGGCATATAGGAATTCTTTTTTCCCTCGTTCTATTTGGGAGTGGAATAGGAAAGGAAATGCCTAGTAGTGGTACAGTGTACCCTCCGCCACGCACCTTACGGTGGATTGCGGAGTATGTATGTAGATGTAGATGTATGTACTCAGTCTTTGTCAATAATTCTCTCCGAGCCTTGTACAACCTCCTTCAATAGCTTGCTTATGATATTCTATGTATTTCTAAGAGTGGCATGCCGTAGTTAATTTTCTGTATTTTCTGTTTTCGGAACCACGTGGGTCCGAACTCCGACTACAGGGGTTGCAGCTAGTCACCTGAATTCACGTCACTTATCATAAAACCAGTGTCTAGATAGTTTACACTATGCTTATAAGCACGGTAGTACGGCAAATATTTAAAAGTACTAAACAACATTCATGGGGTATCACAGATAAATTTAGAATAGCGTGGGGCAACATATAGGCTTCATTTCATCAAAATCAGATCGGGAAAATAAAAGTTATCGTAATTTAAAGTTTTAGGTGTATTTCATTCTTGGAAAGAACGGCGTTAGCAGAAAAGAACCAATAAAGGGGCTATTAGTTTCGTAGTAAGGTTGTTGGCGTGCTGTTTGGTAGCGATCGGATTAATATCCTTTGAAAATGCTATTTACTGTTTTACTTTTGAAATTTATCGTATTTCTGAAAAACGTTTCCTTGGTTGATATGTTCTACAAAATATGATTCAACGCAATGAATATAAAACTGACACAATTCTCGCCGTTTTAATCCATATTCACATACTGATATCACAGTCCAACGTATACGTGCAACTGCTATGGAAGTTTAAGTCTCACGATTGGAGCGACAATAGCGCCTCTAGCGGAGTAAGAGCCTGCAGGAATATATAGCGAAACTTGTCAGAAATAGGCATATCTTTATGATTATGAAGTAGCTTACATCATACATCAGTGATATTCGCCATTTTAAACAAGCTGACAGTGCCGTTGACAACTGTGAACCAACTGTGAAGCGTACTCGGTTGTAGGCGAAAGCAAGAGACTTCTATAGAGCTACAGGGAAAGGAAGAGAATGAAACAGTGTACATCCAAGGCAGATCTACCTTTTAACTTCAAGAGACTGTAGTTTCCAGCGAGACTTGCATTTTCTATTACTATTATTAAATCATTATTAAATACTGCAGAGTTGTGTTTGAAATCTCCATGTTTCTCACACTGTCAACTACATGTCGCTTGCTCAGGCGTGGGCTCCCCAAAGTATTTATTCATAACTGTAGTTATTATTTTGTACGTTACGTAAAATAGCCGTATTTCTTGAATACTCTCCCATAAGTATGGCACGTTATTAAAGAAAATGGACAGGGAGAGAAGGGATATGGGAAGCTTGAATAAATAAATCCCAAGGAAAAGGCGGTTTTTCAGCTAATTGTTAAACATATTTTTATTACGTACGGGAAATCAGTTGAAAATGTGTTTTTTTTCGCTCATACCTGAGTTAAGGTACAAAAACATGGATAAGCAGAAATTTCCAGGATGGATCCATCACATTCTCTCACGCCAATAGTGCTTCCTATTCCATACTCACTGATTTGACGGTACGGTCTGTGAGGCATCCTGCACGTCTTTTCAAGTCACACTATTACCTTCGGTTTATATCGACAATGAGAGCCACAGGCACATTATTTTATCCGTAGCTGGTGTTTCGCCGCTATATCGATGTTGACCGTGAGTCCACGGGGTATTATATATATAAAGCAGTACCCGGGCATGACATACGGGATAAAGAAAACTGATATTGCATTGATGGCAGGAGCTTTGGGAGAGTGTGTTTTCGGAATTACTGACATGTTGCACTTGAAGCCTTGTCATGGCGATAGAGTGCCCTTGTTTCCAGACACCGGAAAAAGTGTTCAGAGAATTCACGCCGTTCAGGACGGAGCGCAGACGGAGGGAGAGGGGTCCGTTATCTGTCGATAAGAGCGCGAGGGGGCGGTCACGAGGGGGAGCTAACTCTCTTTCCCCCTCTCCCGCACACAGGGGCCTTGGCCACGGTATCAACAGCAGATACCGCCTCTCCGGGCGCCACGGGTTGCCCATCATGTGCCATTGCAAGTGACACTGCGATCTAGTTTAATTCTAACAGCCGGAGTACGTGGATAGTCGGTCGTCACGGATGGAAGCACAGCGACTGCAGAGCAAATGCCGGGATGGTTCCTTTGAAAGGGTACTGCCAATTTCCTTCCACATCCTTACCCAAACACTCCGAGCGTAAAACTCCGTCTCTAATGACAACGGCGTCGACGGGACGTTAAACTGCAAGCTTCATTCATTCGTTCACAAATGCACAAGGAACAGAAACACTTGAACAATAATCAAGTGCAAACAGGCAGGGATTTTGCAACACGGTTCACGGAGCATGCCGGCCGCGGTGGTCGAGAGGACTGAGGCGCTCCAGTCATGGTCTGCACGGCCACTACGGTCGGGGGTTCCAATCCCCCCTCGGGCAAGGATATTTGTGCTGTCCTTAGTATTAAATAGTTCATAAATAGTTTGTAAGTTTAGGGACTGATGACCCAGTAGTTAAGTCCCTTAAGCTATACAAACATTAAAAAAAAATCATGGAGCATACACACAAGAACAACAGTTCCCTTGGTACCCACGATAAAAAGAGAACCATAACATTTCAGACATGGCAGCTAATATGGGAATGTTTCACACTGGACCTAAGGGTTCAACCATTGAAATTTTGAAAGAGACTGGGTATGTACTTGGGCTCGAACAAACACATATACATCAACATCGTATTTGAGATGATGTAAAGATCCCTTATTGCACTAGTCATACTCCCGCATCTGCAAAACTCTGCAGTCTTCCGTTAGAGGCCTCTGCGTGTGCCTTGCCACATTGCACTTCGACCTGTCGGTTCGCCAGTAGGGACGGTGCAGTGTGCCTCCGAAGTTGCGTTTTGTGACGTTATTTGTGTGATGAAGCGTCAGCTGTGGCGGCGATTGGTAATCAGTCCTGCAAATGTATTGCGATTGGTAGAGATGAAGTTACGAAGAACCTTTCTTCGTGAAGATGGTATTAGTGTAGAAGATGAATCATCCGCATGCTTTCTCGTATCTGTTATTGTACAGAAATATGAGCATAAGTTAGATACTGTTGTAACACTAACACATAATGATGATAATAGGGATGATCATGACAAACAACTCATTGCAAGCGGTAGCGCTACGGTAAGTGCGGGAAGAGGCGATGGAAGCAGAAGAAGGTTAATGTTGCAACTATCATCACGGCTTTTGACGACAATACTCTGAAGAACATGTAAGATGATTATTACATAAGTTATAGTTAAGATTTCTGCATTGCGTATGGCGTCTAAAATTAATTACATCTATAGTGCTATCTACAGCAAGATTGCAGAGTTTTGCATAAAAACGACACCCACCAGAACATTGAGGTGTACGTAGAGCTCCTGTAACATAACGTTCATACAGATATGTTTGTTCGAGCCCATGTACTTTCCTTGTGAGATTCAGTCCCTCAGAAAAAAACTACCCGGAAAAAGTAGCTGATGAACAAACTGGGGCAGTCTACCAGTTTTATTTTAACATTTTAGACGGTTTGTTCACCTCCCACGCCCGGTGTATGCTTGTGTAAACTATTACCGGTTTTCTCCACCTGGCATCCGGCCAGCTATGGTGTTCAGAGCTCGGTTTCAAAGTCCCTCCCCAAACCATTTTTGATTTTTCATGCTCGGACGTACCTGCATCAATTGTCGCCTAGCTTACCTCTTTTTCATCTTTTTCACCCTTATTCAATCCTTTCTCTTCGCTACTACGTAGCTCGGATTTTCTCTAAATCCAACGATTTATTATTCCTGTTTCGTTGCCTTGCTCTGTTCTGGATCCCTTAGTATCTGTACAAGATAATGTAACCATTTCTTAACGTAGTTCATGGTATTGATCCTGCACGATGACTATGTTTCAGTAATATACTCTCCGTTACACGAATGGACTGTCAATATTATTTCCATGGCAACAAATGCAACCAGACTACACTCTGTTACACAGGGTGAAGTGATATTCGCAAACTCGGACTTGGCAATAAAAAATGTCTGTCACCAAATTTCGCCCTGCGCATAATTGCGGCAGTAAACAGACGTCGAAGAGTCCGAGTTATAGGAACCGGCGCCTGTCGCTAGACGTGCCCTCCAGAAACTTCGACGTTTGTAGCGTCGTTGTTTCCGATTTTAGAGGTCTAATACGTTCATTTTTAATTTCTATTCGTTCTATGACATGTATGCACTCAGCAAACTTCACGCTTTTGTAAGCCGACTGATGCAAGTTAGGCACTTTTATCCTACTTTTTATCTACTTCGTGACAGCTGTATACGATTATATTTCTCATACGTTCATTTTTAATTTGTTTCTTTTTATTACAGGTATTCATTCTGCAGACTTTCACTCTTTTGAAAGCCTACTAATGCAACGTAGGAATTTCTATCATAACATACTTAGGCTCATTGCATTTCGTGATCAGAAGACGTATTTTACTAATTTGTTTCTCTTTTGAAAGTAAGAAAGCCATTGTACTCTCCCCCTCTCCCATACTCACTGTGTCATTGGTCACTGTCGTAGGCATGTGCTTCTAACTGTGTGAGCTGCATGCAGTAATATTTTATAACCCCATTTTCTCCATCTTCCTCTTTTATTTGATGCCAACCGCTCACGACAAGTTACTTTTTAAAATCATTTTTATGTGACTCCTACTTTCACAGTCATTATCATGTATACTAGAGCCACATGGGGGCGTCTTTAGTTTACCTGGACGATGGTATTTGCTAGTTTGTTTTAGTATAGTTCAGCAGGGCCATAACACGCTACGCTTAAGAAGGAAGTTTTTACCCCAGGCCTTGGTATGTACTTAACACTTTGTATTCACAATGTATTCTGTCAGTTTGTTGTAATAACATCTTTTTATATCATTTTGATATCTGATGTTTGTAATCTTTAAGAATCTGAGAATGATAAAAATTCGAATCGCGTTAATAAACATAAAGCCGCATCAACAGCTTTGGCTTAAATATTTTTAACAACAGCATCCTTATTGTCGCGAGTGTGCCGAGAATACAAAATTTCCGGTATTACCTCTCATTACGAACAACGCGGTACCTGACGACACGAAATTAATGATGGAGAGTACCGCAGTTTGCATGGAGTTGTCAGTGCTCCCAGACACTACCTGAAGTAACAGAAGGGACGTCCGACGAACGTGTGCTTTGGCACCACGCGGCGGAGATTTGCCATTGGCGGGCTGTGGCTCCAGGGGCAGACTCCAGAAAATTTGCTGACAGATCAACATCGCCTGTCCTGGGTACGTGGCTGTATCGATTGAACCACAGAATGGAGAACCTGGATTGTCAGGTGTGTCGCGAGTTCAGTTTTAAGAGCTGTTAGTAGGGTACAAATGGTTTTAGAGTCTATGGGACTTAACTAGGAGTCATCATTCCCAAAACTAGCTTATACTAAAGACGGCACAAACATCCATGCCCGAGGGGGGGGGGGATTCGAACCCCCGACTGCAGCGGCTGTGAAGACCTTGACTAGCACGCCGCAGACCACTCGGAGACCGCAGCCGGCGTTAGTAGGGTTGGAGTGTGGCACAGGCCTAGTAAGCCAGGATACATCTTATAAAGAATGTAGTCAGGATGATATTTCGGGAGGAAGCAAATGCGAAACGAAACACGAATGGGAGTCGAAGACATTGCGTGAAGCTTTCAATAACTTATGAAGCATTATGGGAGAAGCACTAAGAGTTTTTCTGTAGGTTAAAGCTGTCAATGGCAGAAAAATAGTGTAACAGATGCTCTTTGAGATTAGAGGAAGCTTGATTCCTTTACTTAGAAACATCAAGAAGTATTGCTGACTAACATTGTAATACTAATCTCGCTACTGAAACACAGCTAGATCTCAAAAGCACAATGAAAGTCCCGGGCCCGCCAAGGTCACTGATATGAAACTTCCTGGCACATTAAAATTGCGTGCCGTAACCGGGACTCGAACCTGGGACGTTTGCTTTACGCGGGCAAGCGCTCTACCGACTGAGCAATCCCGACACGACGCAGATCCCGCCTCGCAACTTTACTATCGCCAGTACGTCGCCTCCTACTATCCAAACTTCACAAAAGCTCTCCTGCGAACCATGCAAGACTAGCACTCCTGGAAGAAAGGATATGGTCGAGAAATGGCTTAGCCACAGCCTAAGGGATGTTTCCAGAGTGAAACTTTTCACTCTGAAGCGGAGTATGAGCTGATATGAAACTTCCTGGCAGAATAAAACCGGGACTCGAACCTGGGACCTTTGCCTTTCGCGGGCAAGCGCTCTACCGACTTTTTTTTTTTTTTAATTTCATTTTTTTAATATTTTTTTTTGGCTCTAAGTGTAGTTCCATACACTGCTGTCGTTGATCCAGTATGTTCGTTATGGTTCGTTGTGTTCTTGCCTCAGCTTTTTTATTACAGACCGCGCTGAGCCACGGCGCCCGACGCTGACTGAGCTATCCCGACACGACTCACAGTCCGCAGTTTGACATGAAAGGGTCGCAGGGTTTGGGAAGGGAGTAAGACAGGGATGTAGCCTTTCCCCAATGTTGTTCAATCTGTACATTGCGCAACCAATGAAAGAATGCAAGGAGAAATTTGGAGATGGAATTAAAGTCGAGGGGGGGGGGGGGAATAAAAACCTTGCGGTTTGCTGACGACATAGTAAATCTGTCAGAGACAGCAAAGGAACTGGAAGAGCAATTAAACGGAATGGGCAGTGTCTAGAAAGGAAGGTATAAGATTAAATTAACAAGAATAAAACGAGGGTAATGGAATGTAGTTTCAGAAAATCCGGCGATGCTGAAGGAATTAGATTAGGTAATGAGACAATACAAGCAGTAGATGAGTTTTTCATTTGGGTAGCAAGATAACTTCTGATGGCCGAAGTGAAGAAGATATAAAATCGAGAATTGGTATGGCAAGAAAAGCGTTTCTGAGGAAACCAAATTTGTTGGCATCCAATATTAGGAAGTCCTTTCTGAAGGCATTTGTCTGGTTCGTAGCATTTTATGGGAGTGAAACGTGGACGATAAGGAGTTCAGACAAAAAGATGATAGAAGCTTTCGAAATGTGGTGCTATAGACGAATGATGAAAATTAGATGGGTAGATCACGTAAATAATGAGGAGGAGCTCAACAGAATTGGGGAGAAGTGATAGGTTGATGGGACACATTCTGAGAAATCAAGGAATCACAATTTAGCATTAGAAGGAACCGTGTGAGGTAAAAATAGTAGAGCGACGAATATAGTAAGCAGATTCAAAAGAATGTAAGTTGACGTACGTATTCACAGATGAAGAGGCTTGCACAGGATAGGGTAGCATAGAGAGCTGCACCGAACCAGTCTGAGACTTATCCTTGAAGATAAGGAACACAGTTTGGACCTGAAAGTTCCAATATCGAGAAAATTATTTACACATGTGAGAATGTACTTAAATCATTAGATAATAAATTACAAGCAACAGGTATTTTCTGTAATTTGTCAAAGGCATTTGATTGTGTGAACCACAACATCCTTTTAAATAAATTAAAAGTTAATGGCGTCATGCGAATTGCTGCCAAACGATTCAAGTCGTAACTTACTAACAGGAAACAAAGGGTGTCAGTGTTTTTTTTTTTTTTTTTTTTTTTTTTTTTTTTTTTTTTTTTTTTTTTTTGCTGATGATACAAGTATTGCAGTAAATAGCATGTCGAGCACAGTTCTAGAAAGATCTGCTAATTATATTTTTATGAATATTAATAAATGGTTTAAAGTCAACTCATTGGCATTAAACATTGAAACGACTCTCTACATGCAGTTCAGAACATCTATGACATTTCCATCCAGTATATGCATGAAGTATGAAGAAGAGCAGATATAAGAGGTTGACAGTATTAAATTCCTGGGATTACAGTTTGATAATAAATTCAGTTGGGAGGAGCACAAAAAAACTGCAGAATCGTCTTAACAAATGTGTATTTGCAATACGACTGGTATCAGACGTAGGAGACATGAAAATAATAATAATAATAATAATAATAATAATAATAATAAAAAGCTTGCATACTTCGCTTACTTTCGTATCATACCCAGATCACGTTACGTGATCTGGGGTTCCATATGTCATTTGGTATAATATTATGGGATAACTCTTCAAGTCGAGCAAAACATGTTCAGAGTCCTAAAGCGTGTAATACGTATTATTTGTGGAGTAAATTCAAGGACATCCTGTAGAAGTCTCCTCGATGGACTGGGTATATTAACTACTGCCTCTCACTATATTTATTCCTCAATGAAATTTGTGATAATATATCGGTTTTACAACAAACAGGTCAGTTCATACATGCAATACTAGAAACGAAAATTATCTACACAAGGACTTAAAAGCATTTACTTTAGTTCAAAAAGGGGTCCTCTACTGAGGAAGACGTATTTTCAATAATTTACCAGCAACAATTAACAAATATAGCTACAAATAAAGTTTAGTTTAAGAGGAACCTAAAAGACTTTCTAGTGGCCAACTCTTACTGCACTGACGAATTTTTAAATAGAGTCAAATGATGTATGTATGCAGTGATACAATCCGTAACTCCCTCGTTACGTTGCTGCACTGCTTAATTATTATTATAAAGTTCAATAGTTAACGTTACGTGACGGATCGTGCTTCTGCTGCATCCGATGTACGTTTATATATATATTAGATGGTTCGAATCAGTTTAAACTGATCAGAATGTGAGATGAATATTTATTTTTGTATCGGCTTCTCATGTGCGTCCAAAAAGATTGCTGTATTAATACTATCCTTTTCTGTTGAATATTAACTTTAAAAATTATTACGTAAAGTTGATCTGCTAACATGTTTGATCCTCTATGAATCTGTTCACTCGATAACACAATCTTTTACAGGTTGTAACTTTTTCACCAAACCACAGATGAAAGTAGAAATATATCTTTCCCAGCCGTTAAATCACTCATAAAATCCTGGCACCATTGAATCTAAATAATTACCAAGCCCGTTTGAAATAAAACCAAGTCTGAAGTTAGATTCTGGATTGTAACTGAATACACAAACAAAAGTCAAACCCCACAAAAATTTTCTTTTACGAGTTTCACATTTAACAACGTAATAATTTACCAGCAAAGATCATATCACATAGTTTCCATCACTAAATGTTGAATTAGGTTTTACCTTAGCGTGAAAACTTTCCAGTATGATCCTCGCGAAATTCTTCATAAAATAAAATACAGAACCAACATATTTTCCATTAAACACTTCCTTCACAGTTTTTATTACTTTCAAAACACATATGATTGCAGTAACCATTCAAAGGTAAGCCAAGAACTAACTTTCTTTTTACAAATCAGACTGCATATCTGTCCATTGTTAAAAAAATACATTGAATGCTTTGGTGAGGCGAGTGTCAACAGCCGTAATATATTTCATAAAATGCATTTTTAAAAACTATTAGCTGTTTTTTCAAAACCTTATACATCTACCAGTTTCGGTCAATAGAGCATCTTCATGGATAAAAAGGTGTTAAAACAGAATGGTAAAATGCATCAAATAAAATACGTCTATGTAAACGAAGGCTTCCGCGGCCGTTGTCGTTGTTAATAAAACTCTTCTGGGTATTAGACCGCATCGTCAATATATCAAATATTTCACCGACGTTTCGGCCGCTATTTCAAGCGGCCATCTTCTGGGTGTTATGTTTATGTGTAAACATAACACCCAGAAGATGGCCGCTTGCAATAGCGGCCGAAACGTCGGTGAAATATTTGATATATTGACGATGCGGTCTAATACCCAGAAGAGTTTTATTAACAAAATACATCCAGCTGAGACAAACAGGAGTCAGTATAACTAAAAGTGTTAAAATTACAGTGGTCATCTTAGATAAAACCTATCAGTCAAACATAACATAAAAGGTAAATGTTATGTTTGATAGGTTTTATCTAAGAAAACTGCCGACAGATACGAAGATGCCCTTCGCGGCCAAGTTGCTGCCGTGCCGCTCATGAAACAGAAGGAAACATTATTATTATTATTATTTTTTTTTTTTACAGAAGTATATGTAAAAAAAATTCTTACTACCTATATTAAAATTCATATAATACAAAAAAAGAAACTCACCATGTATCGTTAACGCTGGAATGGCCTGTAGTGACTTCTAAAATATATTCTGAATCACTACATATGAATATGTATTCATACTGTTAGTATTATTATATTCATGGAATATATGACATCAACTGCGTATGGGCAAAGCTGAAAATGTGTACCCAGCTGGGACTCGAATCCGGGTCTCCTGCTATCTCGGCAGTTGCGCTAACCACTACACCAATGGGAACATAGTGATCATCGCACCTGCAAGATTTACCTAAGCACGCCTTTCGCCAGATACAAATTCGCAGCTTTCCCCTGCTCACATTACTCGTAGTTTCAGAAAGTAATTCTCGTAAGAGTAAGGGCCCCGAACTTGCCCACCCGTTCCTACTAACAAAAGGTTCATTGCCCATCACCGGCTTATTATATACCGTATATATACATGTGGCGTCTGTTACGAAAGAACAGACGGCAATTCTGAACCTGCAGTTGTTATTCTTTAATATTCACAGAATATATGACATCAACTGCGCAAGGGGAAAGCTGAAAATACGTACCAAAGTGGGACTCAAACCTGGGTCTCCTGCTTTCTAGGCAACTGCGCCGACCAGTACACCACTGGGGACACAGTTATCACCGCACCTACAAGGTCTACATAAGCACGCCGCCCGCCAGATACAAATTCTCAGCTTTCTCCTGCCCACATTACTCAAACTTGTAGTTTCAGAAACTAATTCCCGTAATTTTGTGAATAATGAAATGCCAAGATCTCGGTATTTCGTCTTTATTTATAAGAGACGACCGGTTTCGATGTACAGTACACAGACATCATCTTCTGGTCTCTGGCAACAGAAGATGATGTCTGTGTACATCGAAACTGGTCGTCTGTTATAAATAAAGACGAAATACCGCGATCTTCGCATTTCATTAGTCACAAAATACATTTATAAGATCGCTCCCTACCATGAGCAAATTGTATAATTCCCGTAAGTAGTTACGGGTGGGCAAGTTTCGGGGTTCGAGTCCCGGCTCGGTTCACATTGTCAGCTTTGCCCATATGCAGTTGAGTCATATATTCTGTGAATATGAAGGAATAACAACTGCAGGATGAGAAGTGACGTCCGTTCTATCGGAAAAGACGCCACATGTATACAGGCAGTATTTTTATGAGCTTTAAAAAAAGTGACATGTTCCACATTCATGAGGATCTCCTCACACGGATCTATGGAACGAACAATTATTCTAATATGAAACTTCCTGGCACATTAAAATTGTGTGCCGGAACCGGGACTCGAACCAGGGACCTTTGCTTTTCGCGGGCAAGCGCACTACCGACTGTGCTATCCCGACAGGACTCACAATGCCGCCCCACAACTTTACTTACGCCAGTACCTCGCCTCCTACTTTCCAAACTTCACAGAAGCTCTCCTGCGAACCATGCAAGACTAGCACTCCTGGAAAAAAGGATATGGTGGAGACATGGCTTAGCCATAGCCTAAGGGATGTTTCCAGAATGAAACTTTCACTCTGCAGCGGAGTGTGCGCTGATATGAAACTACTTGGGATATTACAGTCGCTAGTGCGCTTTCCCGCGAAAGGCAAAGGTCCCAAGTTCGAGTCCCGGTTCCGGCACACAATTTTAATCTGCCAGAAAGTTTCATATCAGCGCACACTCCGCTGCAGAGTGAAAGTTTCATTCTGGTATTCTAATCTGATCTAAACCTCCGAGGATACCTTCCGCAGTGAAGGCGAGTCGTCAGGGGAAAGTTTTACGCGTGTACCACGGCATCTCAGCCCAGAAGTTTCAAATTATGAAAACTCCTGCCATGAAAGCCGTCACTGTATGACTGCACCGTGCTGTTTAGAAGAGCCCTAAAGAATGTGTAGTGTTACTCCAGCACTACTTCATGGTGCGTCCTGTTGCGTATTTCTGCTCGCTCCCGGGGCCCAGCCAACACCTCTATAGACAAGACCTCAACAACGGCCCGTGTCACGTCACACCGAGAGGCCGCGATCGCCATCTGATTGGCTGGCCGCTACGAGGCAGTGGGCTGAGCCAACACCACCTAGAAGACAAGGCCTTACAAAAGGCCGTTCCTACGTCACACTTAGAGGCCCCGGCCGCCATCTGACTGGCCGGCCGCTGCGCGGCGGTGGGCGTGCCTCAGCCAACAGCCAGTGAGGTGGCGGCCGGGGCCTCTTAAGTGTGACGTAGGCACGGCCTGTTGTAAGGCCTTGTCTCTAGGTGGTGTTGGCTGAGCCCAGCGACCAGCCATTCAGCTAGCGATCCCGGCCTCACGATGTGACGTGACACGGACTGTTGTGAGGCCTTGTCTCTAGGAGGTGTTGGCCCAGCACGGTATTAGGCAGTTTCTTTGGCTTTTGAGTGTTGTTGTTCACCCTCCGCTGTGGACCAGCGACAGGTGCGGTCGGCGCTACTTGTTGCAGCTAGAGGCGGGAGGCTGCAGCGCCGGTGACCCAGTTGTGATCGATCGCAGCGCCCTCCCCCTCCGCCCACGCAGCCGCCCCCTCCCCCTGCCCTCCACCCCCGCCGCCCACGTGCCGCGGCCTGCGGCAGTAAACAACTCGCGTCCCGCGTGCCTGGAAAAAAGCCCGCGGCCAAAATAATTTCCTCCTCCCTCTTCCGCCCTCTCTCCTTCACCCTCTCTCCCTCAACCCTCTGTGCCTCCTCCACTGCTCCAGTGGAGGCCAGAACCTGGCGCCGCTGCTATCCATCAGAAGAGAAGAAAGCCTTCTTCCATTCACCGCTCCACAAGTGCAGCGCTAATTTCGATTCGTCGCCAGAGACAAATTACTGCCTCGTGCCGTGTCGTTCTTCTTCCCCAAGTATCTTCTTACCCCAAAATGAATCTTACCTTGATCTGACAAGGACACAACTTCGATACCGGATTTTAGAATATTTGATACACTCCTGGTCATTAAAATTGCTACACCACGAAGATGATGTGCTACAGACGCGAAATTTAACCGACGGGAAGAAGATGCTGTGATATGCAGATGATTAGCTTTTCAGAGCATTCACACAAGGTTGGCGCCGGTGGCTACACCTACAACGTGCTGAAATGAGGAAAGTTTCCAACCGATATCTCATACACAAACAGCAGTTGACCGGCGTAGCCTGGTGGAACGTTGTCGTGATACCTCGTGTAAGGAGGACAAATGCGTACCATCACGTTTTCGACTTTGATAAAGGTCGGATTGGAGTCTATCGTGACATTGCTACTCGTGTTGGTCGCGATCCAATGACTGTTAGCAGAATGTAGAATCGGTAGGTTCAGGAGGGCAATACGAAACGCCGTGCTGGATCCCAACAGCCTCGTATCACTAGCAGTCAAGATGACAGGCATCTTATCCGCATGGCTGTAACTCATCGCAGCTACGTCTCGATCCTTGAGTCAACAGATGGGGGCTCTTGTTGTCTTGCAAACGTCCCCATCTGTTGACGTTTGCAAGATAACAACCGTCTGCATGAACAGTTCGACGACATTTGCAGCAGCATGGTCTATCAGCTCGGAGACGCTGCCTCACAGACAGGAGCGTCTGTGATGGTTTACGCAACGACGAACCTGGGTGCACGAATGGCAATACGTCATTTTTTTCGAATGAATCCAGGTTCTAATTACGTAGGCTTCCGCGGCCAGAGTCAGATGACATAAAAGTTTTCTGGGTATGGTACCGCGTCATGATGTAAGGCTATTACTTAAATAACCAACGTTTCGACCAACGTTACAGTGGCCTTCATCTGGGTAAGATGAAGGCCACTGTAACGTTGGACGAAACGTTGGTTATTTAAGTAATAGCCTTACATCATGACGCGGTACCATACCCAGAAAACTTTTATGTCATAATCCAGGTTCTGTTTACAGCATCATGATGGTCACATCCGTGTTTGGCGACATCGCGGTGAACGCACATTGGAAGCGTGTATTCGTCATCGCCATAATACTGGCGCATCTCCCAGCGCGATGGTATGGGATGCCATTGGTGACACGTCTCGGGCACCTCTTGTTCGCATCGACGGCACTTTGAACAGTGTTCGTTACATTTCAGATGTGTTACGACCCGTGCTCTACCCTTCATTCGATCCCTGCGAAACCCTACATTTCAGCAGGATAATGCACGACCGCATGTTGCAGGTGCTGTACGGGCCTTTCTGGATACGGAAAACATTCGACTGCTGCCCTGGCCAGCACACTCTCCAGATCTCTCTCCAACTGAAAACGTCTGGTGAATGATGGCCGAGCAACTGGCTCGTCACAATACGCCATCGTGTTGATGCTGCATGGGCAGCTGTACCTGTACACGCCATCCAAACTCTGTTTGACTCAATGCGTATCAAGGCCGTTATTACGGCCAGAGATGGTTGTTCTGTGTACTGATTTCTGAGGATCTATACACCCAAATTTCTTGAAAATGTAATCACATGTAGTTCTAGTATAATATATTTGTCCAATGAATTCCCGTTTATCATCTGCATTTGTCCTTGGTGTAGCAGTTTTAATGGCTAGTAGTGTATTTATGGTACGTGAAGTTCAGAACTCAAATAACAATCAGCCAAACGCATTCGACGCAACTCTAAAAATTATCAAGGAAATCGACTTTTAGGTTTTGGAAGTAAACGTAAGTAAAGGTATTGAATGCAGTTGGGGCATCAATCGGTGTAGCTCAAGTGCTACCTGAGGGGACTATGGGATCAAACTACGTTGGTCATTAGTACCTAGTGTTACAGACTACTCAAGTTAAACTAACCTAAGAACAACACACACGTCCATGTCCGAAGGAGGCTTCGAACCTCCGTCGCGGGAGGCCGTGGTACAAAGTCGACAACGAAACATAAGCCACAAAGGAAAAACTACATAGAATAAATTCAGCAGATACTGATAAATGAAATCATTGTGACCTCACTGACTCCTTTCAGCACCGGTGCATATGTGGTGAAAATACAAAGGTGTGGGAATGGTGTCGCGAGAAACGTGTTCTGGTGGGTACAGCCTAACTACGACTACTTCCCAGGCACAAAACAAAGAATGTGGACGTGGCTAGTTGGCCACACGATATCTACAAACATACGTACAATGATTTTAGTATATATATATAAGTCCAGCTAAGAAAATCTTACAAAATCCTCGAAACAGAACGCTCTTTACGAACTTAATAACGGCGGTGGAATTGACACAGATGTGATGAAAGAAGAGAAACGATAAAGAATAAGGAACTAAGGGAAATATAGATACCAACACAGAAGAAAAAGAGGAGTTAACGCAATGTGACGCCAAAATTTCTAGCGCGTCGCACTGTCGGAGTTAAGATTCTCCGTTGGCTGAGGTGACAGGAAGAAACGAACTTTATTTGGTAAGACACGGAAACCAACAAAACAATTTCGAGAAGACTAACTTCGATGGACGTAACTGTGCCGAAGTTGTAGCATGTGCAAACAGCAGTGTGATTTAAGTCATCATTTGTTTTCGTTTCTTTGTTATTTATGGAAGAAGGTTATGATGTTTCTTCGTGGAGCAGATCCATTAATTTTACCTGAAGGAATTTGCTTTACCAAAGGCCAATGAAGCCGACGTCGATGAAGGCGAATTTGCTGGACGGAAGGGCGGGTTGTAGGGAAGGAAGGAAACACACAAAAAAAGTTGGTAGCTTTATAGTAATGTAACTATAGGGTCGGTGGTTCGAATCTTGCAGTGACAGATTTTTTTTTTCGTTGTTTCGAATACTTACACCATTTTGATATGTAATGGTATTTTTTTTAATGAAAAATGCACGTATATTTGTTTATTCGTAATTTTCTACATTTTATAAAAAGTTTTTAATAATGGTGCTTTCAATCATAAAACATGTTACATTTTTTACAGTATTGGCGTCACAATTAGTTGTCGACGATAGTCTTTCAGTGTTCATTTTGTGAAGAATTTCTCAACAGAATTTATCGAAAAGAACGTCGCCTTTCCTCCAGCGATCCCCATTTGAGTTCTCGAAGCATTTCTGTGACACTCGCGCATTGATCAAACCTAGCAATAACGAAACCAGCTGCTCGCCTCTAAACTGATCTGCTGCGGGTCCCAAACACTTAAACACTTGAGAAATACTCAAGACGTGGTCGTACAAGCGTTTTATAAGCGGTCTCCTTTACAGATGAAGTACATCTTCCCAATATTCTCCCAATAAACCGAAGTCGGCTGTTCGCCTTACTCACAACTGTCCTTACATAAAGAGACGTAGATACTACTGCACAAGATTGTCATTACCAAGGTAAACAAAAGAAAGAATTAATTACCCCTCAAAGCACGAAGCAAATCGTACTTACATTAAGATATTAAGCGAACAAGGAGGGGTAACCTACTTGAGTGAATCTATTACACAATACAGTAATAGAAAAGCAACAAGGGTGCGATAAATTTCTTAAGAAAATTAAAAAATTAAAAGCAATTCAAAGCTAGTAGCGATGAAAAATTTCACTCATTTAATTACATTAGGGCCCAAATATCTCAGGTTTCAACTCAAACGCACTTAGAACTAATAAATAAAATCAATTAAAATATCACCAAGACAATGGCATTTACAGGAAATCGATTGAAAAATGACCCAAGCAACATACACTATGGTTTGAAATTGTTCATTGGTTTCCCTTTCTGGGTGGTAGATATTCTAACAACAGGACCAATTTCTTGACATACATTTAATTAAAATCTTTCTATTAAAACACAACACCTCATGCCACTTGAAGCAAGATTGGCTGAAGTACTTACGGATAGATAACACTGCACAGAGGGAAAAAGACACTGTCTGGAATAACGCTTGAATGAACAATCAGTAATGAACAGAAACAAGTTTCTAAAACCTCTTATTCTCTTATCAACAGCTAATTCACCGACCATCAATATAAACAAATGCAATGTAAACATTAGGCGATGCGAGATGCTGGGGTTCAACTCCCAACGCTACTCAGAGAGACAAATAATACAGTACTGGCCTTTAAAATTGATACACCAAGAAGAAATGCAGATGGTATATGGGTACTCATTGGACAAATATATTATACTAGAACCGACATGAGATTACATTTTCACGCAATTTGGGTGCATAGATACTGAGAAATCAGTACCGAGAACAACCATCTCTGACCGTAATAACGCCTTCATACGCCTGGGCATTGAGTCAAACAGAGCTTGGATGGTGTCTACAGCTACAGATGCCCATTCAGCTTCAACGCGATACCGTAGTTCATCAAGAGTAGTGACTGGCGTATTGTACGATCCAGTTGCTCGACCACCATTGACCAGACGTTTTCAATTGGTGAGAGATCTGGAGGATGTGCTGGCCAGGGCCGCAGTCGAACATTTTTCGTATCCAGAAAGGCTCGTACAGCACCTGCAACATGCGATCGTGCATTATACTGCCGAAGTGAAATATAACGGCCACTGTTCAAAGCGCCGTCGATGCGAACAAGAGGTGACCGAGACGTGTAACCAATGGCAACCCATACCATCACGCCAGGTGATACGACAGTATGGCGATGACGAATACACTCTTCCAATGTGCGTTCACCGCGATGTCGCTAAACACGGATGCAACCATCATGATGCTATAAACACAACATGGATTCATCCGAAATAATATGACGTTTTGCCATCCGTGCACCCAGGTTTGTAGTTGCGTACACCATCGCAGGCGCTTCTGTCTGTGATGCAGCGTCAAGGGTAACCGCAGCCATGGTCTCCGAGCCCATGCTGCTGCAAACGTCGTCGAACTGTTCGTGCAAGTGGTTGTTGTCTTGCAAACGTCCCCATCTGTTGACTCAGAGATCGAGACGTGGCTGCACAATCTGTTACAGTCAAGTGGATAAGATACCTGTCATCTCGACTGCTAGTGATACGAGGCTGTTGGATCCAGCACGGCGTTCCGTATTGCCCTCCTGAACCCACCGATTCCATATTCTGCTAACAGTCATTGGATCGCGACCAACGCCAGCAGCAATGTCGCTATACGATAAAACGCAATCGCGATAGGCTACAATCAGATGTTTATCAAAGTCGGAAACTTGATGGTACGCATTTCTCCTCGTTACACGAGTCATCACAACGTTTCACCCGGCAACGCCGGTCAACTGCTGTTTGTGTATTAGATATCGCTTGGATACTTTCCTCATGTCAGCACGTTGTAGGTGTCGCCACCGGCGCCAACCTTGTGTGAATGCTCTGAAAAGCTAATTGTTTGCATATCACAGCATCTTCTTCCTGTCGGTTAAATTTCGCGTCTGTAGGACGGTCATCCTCGTGGTGTTGCAATTTTAATGGTGAGGCGTGTACACACAATTGCTGAACGAGGCGAGTCTCGCACTACACAAACAACGTTGAAAACTCAATAACTTAAGAACTGTAGAGGCGATGCTGTTCTCTACATAGGTGGTCAGTAGAGTCATTCCTTGGAATGATGAAGGTGTTGTGATGTTGGGATAAACTTAAATCGCATCGTTGCCACTTGGGCGTCCTGCAGGCTGTCACCTGTACAACTGCAGTCAGACGGGGCAGCCCCGTATGCCCGTGGCAGCCAGAGAGTGCTCCCTCACTCGAGGCGCGCTCTGCTCATCGTACAATGTCGAACAGGCACTGGTTCTGCTGCAGCCACATCTCCGCTCCTCGCGTCCAAACTCAACTGGTTCCCCCTTCGGAGCCGCATCACTGTTTACTCCGTCGACGCCGAACTCTCCGTTTTCTCGGTCGGCACAGAACTCCGTGCTTGCGCATGCGCCGACAGATATACCGATCGCGGCAACTGGCGCCAGGCGTGACAAAAATGACGAACGAAATCTAACCGCGGTGAAGTAACGAAGAGATATCGATACGCGACGATGAACGACTGGTGTATGGCGCCAGTATACAGGTTGTCCCAATCAACTGTTTCACCCCAGATATCTCTGAAACTACAAGCGATATTGAAAAACCACTTTCACGGTCATGAACGTACGGCAGGGGCTTATGAAAGTAGGTACTATGAGACACTCTAAAACGTGAAGAAATATTATTTTCAACACAAACTTATGGTTTTTTAATTTGATACCCCATGTTATATCTTAAGCAATCGATAGGATGAAAAATCACAAAATGAATGGCGTTGGTTGCCTCGCGATGCGTCAATTACATCCGGAGAAACTGCGAAGCGAAGTTGACGTTTGAAATACATGAGGCGCGCTTCTAGCGGGTGTTCGAGATTCAACCGTGTCTCGCTTGAGCCTCGGACATGCGCTAGCACCGCGCCTCATGCATTTCAAACGTCAACTTCGCTTCGCAGTTTCTCCGGATGTAATTGACGCATCGCTATGCAACCAACGCCCTTCTTTTTGTTATTTTTCATTCTATCGATTGCTTAAAAATAGTATGGGGTATCCATTAAAACAACATAAGTTTGTGTTGAAAATAATATTTCTTCACGTTTTAGAGTGTCTCATTGAACCTACTTTCATAAGCCCCTGCCATACGTTCATGACCGTAAAACTCGTTTTTCAATATCTCTTGTAGTTTCAGAGATATCTGGGGTGAAACATTTGAGTGGGACGCTCTGTATAGGAGAGAAGGCAACGGAAAATAGAGCCAGCACGTCTCAGTATTCATGATAATGGAAAGCTAGTTCTTTTTGCTGAAGAAACAAGTATAGTAACCACTCCCAAGAGACAAGATTTAACTGATGAAATTTTAAATATTGTCTGTCACTATGAAGTGGTTCTCTACAAATTGACTCTTATTAAACTTTGATACATACGGTTCCATACCATTAAAGATATATTCTGTGAACAGAAGTATGTAGATAAGGAAGAATATTCAAAGTTTTTAGGTGTACATTGATGAGAAATTTAACAGGAAGGAACACTTTGACGATCTACTGTAGTAGCATACCTACAACACTAGAAGATCTACGCTATTAAAGGGGGCGGGGGTGAGTTATGCTGCCACAAAAGCGTCTGGTCGTTTACCAGATCCCACCAAATGTGTGACAGATAGCCAACCAGTATTTCAAAATTGAAAGAATTTCTGAATGACAACTCCTTCTAATCACTAGATGAATTTTTACATAGAAAGTTTTTAACACGTTGCATACTATAACGAAATCTCGTATGCGTGGTCTATAGAACAATTATGAAGGACATGTATCACAAGCAATTTATAAACACCTGACTTTTGCAAAGAGGGACCATTAGATTTCAAATTCTGAATAAGATTGTTCTTAAGACTATTGGTGGAAGAAAATGCTATATTGCATTTCTTTCTAAGAAGATACTGAATTCTGTAAGATACCAGACATATAAGAGGAACTATTTGTTTTCTTTACGGTCGTATTACAGATACGTGTACGATATTTTGATCGTCTACCAAGGACCAAATGCTGTTATAGATAATGTATTTAAAATTTTTAACCAGCATCACAAAAAAAAAAAAAAAAAAAAAACTTTCACCTGTGAACTTGGTTGTGGGTGACATTTTCTACTAACGTAGTTCACACCCGTTTATTTGCTGTTTTCATTTCGATAAGAGGTCTATGAGGCATCTCGCTTCAGTGATTATTCATGACATTCACATGCGACGGTACGCAGCCACGTCGTTGTGGACCGCTATTAATTGAAACATATATCTCTGTTGTGCTAGTTGCTAGTCGATGATAATCACCGTACTCACAATAACTACTAATCTATGATCTTCTATCAACTAGTAAGAGAAACTGTTGAATTAATATTCATAGCTAAGATGTCATTCGTGAACTTTAATGTCTCTAAAGCATTTTATTAGGCCCTTTTTATTAATATTCGTTCATGTTCTATAAGAAATTCTAAAAATCAAATCTTCAAATGTTTGTTAACTTAAGGGACTTGACTACGGGGTCATCAGTCCCTAAACTTACAAACTACTTATGAACTAGCTTACACTAAAGACAGCACAAACATCCATGCCCCAGGGGGGATTCGAACCGCCGACGGCGGACGCCTCACTTCACATGAGGTATCTGTAACTACTTAAGTTAAATGAGAACACACTATTATTTAGGTTGTGACTTATCGGAAATCTCTACCCTTTCTTTTTCAAATATTCAGATGTTTCCAAACCTTTTGGAACAAACTGCAATGGTTATCAGTCCAAACACTTAAAAATTACCTAAACTTACACTAAGGACAACACACACATACTCATCCCCGAGGGATGACTCTAACCTCTGGCGGGAATGGCTTCCCGGTCCTTAGCATGATCACACGGCCCTTTCTCTGTTTCATTCAATAAAATACACAACGTTGCAGTGACTGAGTGACAGGCAAAGATAAACGAAATCCCACTAACGGTACGACATAAATATAGAAAAAAATTAAACAAAAAACCTGTGTCTCCGCTACTTTTAGCTTCAAGTTAATGACTGGTAAAACAAAATCTCACAATCTTCAGCCGAAAACCGAGTACCCATTCATCACAATTTCAAATTCCATACATTTGAGTTTTGTGCCTTGCATTATATACGAGCTACGTATGGTCGATAATTATGGTTCCAGGTTCCTCGATAATATTAATTAAGACCACGGAGAATCTTAGGCTTACTGAAGGTGCACCAAATCAAAATACTTCTCGAACTTTCACGCTACAGATTTTCCACACATCGAGTTTTTCCAGCGGTCAAAATAAAATACCACCATCCATGAAATAATTGCACAATCTGCTTGCCACGGAGTAAGCAAACAAATCCACTAGCTATTTAAAGACAATCTATCAGAGCTTTTCCCCACTTATATTTTTACAATAGCAAATTAAAATTAATACTGAATTATGAAGCCAACCTGTTTCATAAACATTAATACTGCCCATTGAGTAACATTTTTAAACTAACTTGGGCTCCTGTGAGTGATATTACTCTTTCTCAGGAATATTCATCTATTATATTGATAAATCCTTAGAACAAATTCGTCACATCAAAATGCGTTGTGAACAACTGCTACAAAATTTACCGACACGTACTTGTAGTACAAACCTTTAAGCACATATTATGTCTTGCTACAACTGGCCGCTGGACTATAACACTATAAATGTTAGACCGAAAATGGCTTTGATGGAGACTAACTGAAATTGTCGTTATCAAGTCTGGAGAGAAAGTAAAGCGTTATACGAGGCGCGTCCAGAAAGTAAGTTCCGTCTGGTAATAAAATGAAATTGTACACAGATACAGAAGAAATTTTTATTGCACAAAATTCTACAACTCTTAAACTACTTTTACACATAACTGTCGAAATTTTGTAGGTACTTGTCATAGCGTGCCACAAGTTTTTGCATGCATCCTTCACAGAAGGTTGCCGCCTGTGTATTCAACCATGTTGTAACAGCTCTTTATCATCGTTGAAGTGTTGACCACCAAGGACAGATTTTAAGTGTAAGAAGAGATGAAAGTCGCTAGGAGAGAGGTCCGAGCTGTATGGAGGATGATCAAACAGGTCCCATTGAAATTTCCGTAAGAATTGTTTTGGTCACATTCGGTGTGTGAGGTCATGCATTAACGTGAAAAAAAATCTTTTGACAGTAATCCTCTTCTTACACCTAAAATCTGTCCTTGGTGGACAACACTTCAACGATGATGACGAGCTGAAAGAACATGTTACCACATGGTTGAATACACAGGCGGCAACATTCTATGAAAAAGGACACAAAACCTTGTGTCATGCTATGACAATTGCCTACAAAATTTCGGAAGCTATGTAGAAAAGTAGTTTAACAGTTGTAGATTTTTGTATAATCAATATTTTTTCTGTATCTGTACCCGTTAGTTTTATATAACCAAACGGAACTTACTTTCTGGACGCGCCTCGTATAATGTTCAGACCATGTGGAACCACGATATAATCATTGAATCACGCATATGTAGTGATTCTTCAGTTGATCACCAAGCATATGTAATTTTCCAACAATTTAGGCATTATTAAAGCAGCTTTCTGTTTACGCGGCAGCGGCCAGCTTATGTGTTATCTGTGGATTGCGTCGCTTCACAGTTGCTGTGTAGACTTTCTGGTTGACAGGTGACCTGCTGAAATGAACTCAATGATATTTTCTATACCAGTGTTTTGAACCTTTTCGAACCTTTCCAAGTAAAAATATTCTGGCGCCCCCCGCGCCCCCCGCGCCCCTCCCCCCACACCAACACGAAACAAAACTAGGTTATTTCAAAGGAAAAAAAAATCTTCTTTCTTTTAAACTGTTGGACGAATTTCTTTTTTTGAGTATTTTTCGGAATGGAACACATTATCCTATTTTTACATCATTTCCGACAGAAAAATGTATTTTGCTTAACGCGCGTTTCACGTTTTAGGCAAGATTCAGAGGCGAATTATACTTATTAAGAAAGGTCCCACTGTATAGACAATTTATAAAGAAGTAGATCTTTTTTTTCGAATTTTTCAGAATTACTTATCGTGTCATGATTTTTTTTTTTTGGTTCTTGAAAGTAGTTTTCAGACTTCGCGCTTATTCATCATTAACACACTGATTCTGAAACAATTTATGATCTGATCAATTCATAATGAATGTTACACAAGAACTCCGCATTTTTGACATTCAGTACATTTCACTTAGGCATACGTATTGTATTACTGAACCGCTAGTTATTTTATGGCGCAATTACTTCCTCCTGTGAAGGCGAGCCCCTGTGCAATACTTTACGACCCCCTTGGTGATCGCGACCCACAGGTTAAAAACACGGTTCTATACTATAGGTTTTTGAAGATCTAACTACAGACCATTACAGTGATTGTGCTGTACGGAGGTCTCGGAACAGATTACGTCGTTGATGAACAAGCATCCAAGGTATAGACTGGGTGAGGTGGTGATGGGCTTCTGCTCTTGATATCTTCTGCTTCGGCGTTTCTTCAGACTATGGTGACCAGAAGTGGCCTGAAGTGAGGTCTGGCCGAGGTTATACAGACGGTCCTGGCCAATCCTGGGCCGGCAAAGTGATAGGGATTCCGCAACCTCTGAAAGAATAGGTTCTAAGTCGGCAAGTTTTTCACGTGGTGCGCCTGTCGAGTTGTGTCTAGCCTTTCTGGCGCACGCGGCTGTTTGTCGGGCTGCCTGCTTGCAAGGGGTTCCCTTATTGCTGGAAGCGTCTACACACAGTCTAACATACACAATCGCGACACTCACTGCTGTGAAAGTTGTTACCAACTCACAGTTGCAACGACACTAGCGCTCCTAGCGGTGGGCAAGCCGCCGAAGGAGAGATGTTTGTTTGTAAATATTTTTGTACGTATTTAAACAAATAGTATAATTTTGTGTTACAAGGATTAGTAAAATATCAATTGATGTACATAATACGGAAATTAACGTAAAAAACAGCCGAATTTAACCGATTCAGTGGTATACAGGACAACTTCGTCTTGAACAAATACTTACTATTATTTGTATATTTGCAGCTTATTCCGCTGAAAGTCTGTTATTAATATGACAGGCAGTTTTTTGACATGTTTCAATGCAGTGTGGAGTCTAATCATTTTGAATATTCTTGCCGTCTGTGGTTCATACGTAGCAAAAATTGTGGAATTGGCCTCTTCTTTGTTGGAAAACAGTTTGATTTTATTTGTCGTTTATTGCCGCGTCTGTGACGTTTTTCCTTCAGTTGCAGCTGTGGTGGCTGATTTGGTACATTAAATACTGTAGTTATTGCGTTCTATATTAGTTTCCTACGTTCCACCCTCACCGAGTTTACTGGAACTGTAGTGAAGAAACGTTAACGTTCTTGTGTAGAAAGCGACGTCTTTCTGCCAAAGGGCAGCTCTTCTGATGTTTCCTAGTAATATTTCTATTTTTAATAGTAAATGAAATTATTCAGTAAAAGCCTGTAGGTTAGAAGATAAATGTAAATAGACTGTCATGTACTGTACCGTTTCATACCCTATCACGGAAAGACAAATGTGGAGCTATTTTTAAGTCCTTACCTATTTCATGACACTTCATGCGTTCCTAATGTAAATAGTGCGTTAAAATCAATATAACGATACTATTCGTACTCATTCAATATCGTATTCAGAAATATAGCTTTCCGCCCGCTTGGAGCGCTGCTGTCGTATTGTATAACAAAATTCTGCGGGAGTGTCGTGACTGTTTGTCTTAGACTGTGGTCTACACCTGCCACTGAGCAAACCGTATATCTCTAACAATAAATACCAGCACACATTTTATTTAGAAGAAAATAGTATTTATAATTATAAATTCATGCACTGTTAATTTTATTACTGTCCAACATTTCCTTTCTCGACGGTATTGTGGAGGTGATAAAAAACGATCTTTAAATTCTGACGCATTAACCCGCGATCACTCGCGTTGTTAGAAAAAATCTAACATTTATGTTTTTAGTTGAATATTCCATCACATTTCAATGCTAATGAACTGGCCGACTAGAAATGCGTTATTTCATATCTCGTGATTCAATTAATCTGTGACTCGACAGTCAAATTTTATCAGTAGATTGCTAGTTGTGGCATTAGTGGTAAGTGGTACGCAGTGTTAGATTTTTTCTAACACGGGAGTCTTAACGTAACAATTACTTCTCCTTTCGTGGAAAACCGCCTTGCTTCACTTTTAGTCTGTTTCTTGTACTTATAACATGCGGCTGTATTCGTTTGTTTTCTCCTGAAAGTGTTCAGCATATGTTACGTCTTTTATGAGCAAAGTAAATATCTTACTGAGTTTTACTAATTGAATGAAGCAATGGTTTATTCAGAGTACATGGCATTCTCTGTCGGATATGGAAGTATACAAAACTGAAAAACACTGTAAGGGGCCAGCGGTTTCTTCTTGAAACATAATATTCTGATATATAACGACCGACCCGGCCGCGGTGGCCGAGGGGACTAAGGCGCTCCAGTCACGGTCTCCACGGCCACTACGGTCGGGGGTTCGAATCCCCCCTCGGGCAATAATATTTGTGCCGTCCTAGTTCGTAAGTAGTTCATAAGTAGTTTGTAAGTTTAGGGACTGATGACCCCGTAGTTAAGTCCATAGACTATACAAACATTTGAACATTTTTTTTTATAACGGCCGACAACATCTACACCTCCTTTTTTGAGATTGTAGAATATAATTACTTCTAGTTTGTTCGCTTCGTCACTGTCAGCGTCTACAGAATCGTCGCTGTGCATGGTGGATAACATTGGAGCATTCTTCTTCTGTTTCTTTATTGAGACGTATGAGGAAATGAAGCAGTTGTTTCTTGGTTTTTCTGCAAATGCTGCTATTTAGTTGCCTATATTTTACGTCCAGAAGTTCCGGCGGAATTTCTCTTTTATTCTTCCGTAGAGTATCTACTAATGTGAATCTATGATTGGCGTACACTTTGTTACCCAATGGTACAGATGTGAAATAATTTCCATCGTCACGTTTCTGCCTGTTTTGTAAATCGGTCAAATCAATCGTATCACCACATGCTCTGCATCATTTGCTACTTGATATTGCCCAGTAGCCTGTTTGCCTGCATGTACGTCCATATTATTACCGTATAAAAGGTTCTGGCATCACAGAGCGCATATACCTAGATGCCATATTTTGCAGGCTTGTTTGCTATATACTGCCTGAATTTGAAACGTCCACGGAATGGTTGTAACATCTCGTCTACCGTTGTCACTGCTTCGGGACTATAGCTCTTCTTGCAAACATCCACAAATTCGTCAAATTACATTTTCAATACCATGTTTGTACTAATTTATAATGCATTGGTAGTAATAAAGAAATGATTTATTGTATAAACGTGTCTTTGTCTGGCACAAAGAGATCAAAAGGTGCAAAATCTCATTGTTAGAAAAAATATTACACGGGAGTTATCGCCTGACAACAATATACGCGAGCGACCAAAATTTATTTTTTTACAAATACGATAACAATTTAGGTCTGTTACCTGGATAACTAAAACAGACCTTTACACTCCATTATTATACATTACAAATTGTTTGGTTGTTAGTAATAAGTTAATGACAACTCTAAGTATAATTCCCGCCTCTTAGCAAGCCTCCTGAAGGGAGGCCTACTTACTAACGTAACCACTGCAACTCATATTAATTTATCAGATTGTTACATTTACAAAACAAAGTAAATTACACTACTTCTACTAGTGGTGCACCACTGGATTTCTAGTCTAGATTGGATTTGGATGGTAGCGAGGCAGCCAACACAGAACTTATTCCAGTGACTTCTCTCTTATACCTTGCTCACGCAAGGCGGGAAAGTCGTCCAGCTCTTCACTCCTTGCCTCAACTAACCTTCCGGTCATATTCGGTTCCATCCGTGGTGCCAAACCGACGTTAGCCGGCCAGACGCCAGGGATGGTGATGTCAATCCGGTTTTACGTACGCAATATATTGCTGCCAATGTATGCCTCATAGAGGCATGCACGGCTTTTCTCTCCTGTTTCGCAGCAGACTATCCTCGATAGATCTGCTGCACGTGGGTTGATACTTTCTCAGTCAGTATAATGAGAATCTCTACTAACTCATCATTCCTTATTATTTCATAGATGTTCCTGGTGGGTATGGCTTGCCTCTCTACTGGGCACTCGAAGATTACGTGTTCCGGGCTGCCTATCTCAGCACCACATTCACAAACTGCATCAGGCAAAGTGCACCGGGTAGGGTCCGTGACCTGTCAAAAAGTGCACTAATCCTTTGGATGGAAGAAATTTTAACTTCATCCTTTCTCTCACTGATGGTAGGAAGGAGTGTACGCGCCTGGCTGTTTCAGATGAATCCCAGTCCCGCTGCCAAATATCGTTAATGGCTTCGTTAATTTCTCTTTTATTTTCACAGACCCTCCCAATTATCCTTTATACTTGAATGTAGTCGTGTCTTTTCAACCAATAGACCGCCGTCCTTTTCCTGATTATTAAATCAATAGGGTAAAGCCCCATAATCACCGTGAGCCCATCCGTAGGTGTGGTCCCAAAAGCCCCAACCGATCTAATTATGATATTCCTTTGCACTCTTTTGACAGCCAACGAGGGCCTGACCAGTCTGAGCCTATGAGCCTAGGAGCGCGCACCGTAGCCCATAATCGAGGCGAGTAAACTGTTATGATGCAATTTGGTTACACTTGGATGCAGATGGAACCTCCTCTGTCCTATTGAAATTATTGTGTTATACAATGCTAAAGTTTTATTTGCAACTCGCTCGATATGAGCATCAAAGTGGAGTCTCTGCTCGAGATAGACACCCAGGTATCTGGCAACTGTTTGCCGGCCAATTCTTTCGCCTGCAAGTCTTATGATTGGGTCTCTTTGCAAATTTCCTTTGAAGAGCATGTAATTGGACTTTCCTGGTGCAACTGATAGTTTTACCTTGTTGCACCAGCTCTGAATTATTTCCTTGGCCACAGAGGCTCTGTCCTCCATCTGACGTCTTGAGTTCGATTGAACCAGAACGAGAAGATCGTCAGCATAGGCTACTGCCCCCAGTATCCCCGTCTCTTGCTGCAAGTTGTTCAGCAGCGGCTCCATATTTATATCCCAGAAAACTGGGCCAAGAACGGAGCCCTGGGGGCAGCCCTTGGTTATCCTCTTTGAGACGGTTCCACCTGGGGACACCAGCTCCACAAGTCTCTCCTTGCAGTAGGCTCTCAGACAACCATATAGTGAGCCGGGACACTCCATTTCCCTTAAGCGGGAAAAGAGCGCCGGCCACCAAAGGTTGGCGAAAGCCCCCGCTATATCAATCATGATCCCGGTAACATATGTACATTCCGATGAGTGGACAAGCCTGGGCACCTGATTTAAGGCGTCCTCCGTGGACTTGCCCCTCCGGAAGCCATACTGCCACTCATTCAGACCACATAGGACTCGATGACTCGCCAATCTGTCACAGAGTAATTTCTCAAGAAGCTTCCCCAGTATATCAGGGAGGCAAATTGGTCTGTACGATTTGGGATTTAAAGGGTCTCTGTCCTCTCCTTTGCTCAAGATAACAACATGAGCTCGTTTCCAACACCTAGGATATTCCTTCTGTATTAAACATTGATTATACAGTTCAGCTAAAACTGGAACCAACTTTGGAGCTAAATATTGTAGCACTGCGGGTTAAAGGGGTTACAACGGGAAGTTTCGCTTGTCAGATTCGTCGCAGCTGCGAGTGAATGGGCGTGGAGTGAGGCGACAGGGCCGCATGTGGATGCTGGCTGGGCTCGGTGTGTGGGTGGCGGGGCTGGGCTAGGCAGAGGCACAGTGGCGCAGTTCCATTACAGCGCGGCGGGCGGGCAGATTAACGCTAACCGAGCGGCCCGCCGGCGCACCTGTGCTTCCCTGCCTGCAGTTGTCCGCGCCGCGACACCGACACCCCACACTGCGCTGCACAGCACCGGCCTCACACTTTATGTCCGAGCGTACGTCACCCAACACCGTAAAACTAGCTTTGTCGAATATTCCGCATATATTGAATGTGAACACTATAAAATTAAACACACCAGAACCTATGCACAACATTTCTACCTATGTCAGTGGGAGTCAACAATATATTTTCGCATTCGGAGGAGAATGTTGGCGATTGGAGTTTCGCAAGTAGCCTACGCCGCAGCGATAAGCGCCGTTGTTGTAATGATTCCCATCCCAGATCCCCTGTATCATTTCCGTAACGCTGTCTCCCCTGTATCGTGACAATATGAAACGAGCTGCCCTTCTTTGGACTCTTTCGATGTCCTCCGTTAAACCCACCTGATAAGGATCCCACACTGGGCAGCAATACTCCAAAAATGGACGGACAAGCGTAGTGTATGCAGTTTCTTTAGTAGTTCTGTTGCATCTTTTAAGGGTTCTGCCAATAAAACGCTGTCTCTGGTTCGCCTTTCCCACGATATTATCTACGTGTTCTTTCCAGTTTAGGTCTGAAATAATAGTAATTCCTAGGTATTTTTTGGAGTTTACGGCCTTCACATTTGATTGATTTATGTTGTAAACAAATTTTAACGGATTTCTTTTCGTACTCATGTGGACGACTTCACACTTCTCATTATTTAGAGTCAATTGCCAATTTTTACACCATACTGATATCTTATTCAGATCGTTCTGCAGTTGGTTTTGATCTTCAGATGATTTTACTAGACGGTAAATGACGGCGTCATCTGCAAACAACCTAAGAGAGCTACTTAGATTTTCCCCTAAATCGTTTATGTAAATAAGGAATAGCAGAGGACCAATAACACTACCCTGTGGAACGCCCGATAACACCTCTGTTTTAATCGATGCCTTACCATCGATTACTACGAACTGTGTCCTCTCTGACAAGAAATCCCCTATCCAATCGCAAATTTGGGGCGATATACCATAACCACGCAATTTGATTAAAAGCCGTTTGTGAGGTACGGTGTCAAAAGCTTTCTGGAATCAAGAAATACGGAATCGATTTGCGAACTTTTGTCGATAGCACCCATTACTTCGTGTGAATAAAGAGCTAGTTGTGTTTCGCATGAACGATATTTTCTAAATCCGTGTTGACCTTGGATCAATAGATCGTTCTGTTCGAGATAATTCATAATATTTGAATACAGGATATGTTCCAAAACCCTGCTGCAAATTGACGTCAATGAAATAGGCCTGTAGTTTAGTGGGTTACTCCTACTGCCTTTCTTGAATATAGGTGTGACCTGTGCAACTTTCCAATCTTTTGGTACAGATCCTTCTATGAGAGAGCGGTTGTATATGACTGTTAAGTAAGGAGCTATCGCTTCAGCATAATCAGATAGAAATCTAATGGGTATACAATCCGGACCACTGTTGCGGGTTAACTTGGGAACGAATGGTGGATTCAGTCAAACGTTGCCTGAGAAACGTTTTAGGACAGTCAGAGATAGATGAAGAAGGTCTCAGCACAATCCTGGTCAGCATAGAAGAATTACACAAGGAGGAGAAGAAACTGAGCCACTGACACCTGCACATTTTCTTGTAGGTGAGCGACTGACAACGTTGCCCACAGGTTCAGAACCGACAGCCAAGAAGGATTTGTCCAAGGAGTTCCGACAGCAACACATGGTAGAGCATTTATGGAACAGGTGGAAGAAAGAATACCTGACCCTGCTCAAAAACTTCCATGAAACTCATCAACCTAGGACAGGTTCTGGGAGACTACATTTGGGTGATGTACTTCTACAGGAAGATGTTCGTCCACGTCACATGTGGAAGAAGGCGCGGATAGAAGATCTTCATGAGGGAAGAGATGGGAAGATACCAACTGTCACGTTACGAACTTCAAATGGAACCATAATCTCACGGCCCATTCAGCTGGTCATTCCTTTTGAAATTGACCAGGGTGGGGAGGATGTTGCGGGTTAACTTTTGATATATTTATAAATCTTTTTATATTTATTGATGTTCCATGATTTACGTTATGTATTCTGTGATGAATTATTCTCTGAGAAATAAACAGTGGTTGTTAAGGATTGGAATCACGGTGTTGCGTGTTCGTCATAACCACCATGATCAGTTCAGCGTCGACATTTTCGTTCTCAAAGTACTGATTCGAAGCAAAAGTAATCATACAAAGAAGAGCTTCTTCATTTTTTAGTGGACAGCGCTCCGCCTCTAAGAAGTTCGCTCCGAGTCGTTCATCACCTCTTTTGTCGCGGTACATTGTTTATTTGCCTTTCTTCTTCTCATACTGTAGCGCTACACAGAGCGCTCTCCCAAACCATATGCCCTCTTGAAGGACTATGGTCGATAAGGAGGAATACTATTTCTTTATTCTTCTTACCCACTCCGGCGCTTCTCCCGCTAAACGTTTCACCGTTCGTTGTTGCTATCAACTACGGACGCGCGCACTGTCAGCTGATAAGCGTGCACTCATCGCTGGAGACATCGTATTCGAAACGGATGAAATTTCTTTCGCTTTTTACACGCGGCACTGAACGACAGCTCATGAGCGATTTCCGCATGAACAAGGCGTGCAGAAGGGTAATGGAGGCCCTAATCTATGTTTTTTATCATTACATATGTTTCTTTACAAAATTAAAAAAAAAAAAAAAAAAAAAAACAGAAAAAGAGGCAGTTTGTGCTAAAAAAGAGGCAGTCAGTATATATATATATATACTGACTGAGGAAGTCAGTGCTGCGTGTATTAAAAAAAAAAAAAAGTGCACCCACCTAGGTCAAAACGCGAGGTAGATGTCCGATATTTTCCTCCTCAGCCGAGCGTCAATTTTCATTGTGCCTCTCTCAAAATCAACTGCAGAACGATCTGAATAAGATATCACTGTGGCGTAAAAAATGGCAATTGACTCTAAATAACGAGAAGAAATACACAACCGGGTGATTTTTAAATAAAAAATTCAAGCACTTGCAGGATTTGAGGACAGAAGTAGACCGAGAACGAAATCATCGTGCACAGAAGAGGGAAGAAAGATGAAAAGTATGAGAATGAAAGAATACTGGAAGAGGAGGAAGAACGGAAGAAAGGGAGCTGATGTGAATTAACGTGGTCCAAAGATGGCCGAAACGAAAGAAGGAGAAGAAGAAGAAATGAGAAGTGTGCAGTTGTCCACTTGAGTACGAAAAGAAATCTGTCAAACTTTGTGTACAACATAAATCAATCGAATGTGAAGGTCGTAAACTTTACTAAATACCTAGGAATTACTATTACTTCAGACTTAAATTGGAAAGAACACTTAGATAATGTCATGGGAAAGGCAAACCAGAGACTGCGTTTTATTGGCAGAACCCTTCAAAGAAGCAACATAACTACTAAAGAAACTGCATACAGTACGCTTGTCCGTCCTTTTTTGTAGTATTGCTGTCAAGTATGGAATCATTATCAGGTGGGTTTGACGGAGGACATCGAAAGAGTCCAAAGAAGGGCAGCTCGTTTCGTATTGTCACGATACAGAGGAGACAGCATTACGGAAATGATACAGGATCTGGGATGGGAATCATTACAACAACGGCGCTTTTAACTGCGGCGTGGGCTACTTACGAAACTCCATTCGCCAACATTCTACTCAGAATGCGGATATATATTGTTGACCCCCACTTACATAGGTAGAAATGATCATCAGAATAAAATACGAGAAATCAGAGCTCGAACGGAGAGATTCAGTTCTTTCTTCCCGCGCGCTGTTCGAGAATGGAGTGTGGGATAAAATAGTATAACGGTGGTTCGATGTACCCTCTGCCAGGGAGAGTATCCCATGTAGATGTAAAACGGAGCACCAGTTATGGAGACTTACAGACAGAACCCGAGTTCCCTTATTGGTTTGCAGCTAGGAGTAATGAAGACATCTCTTCCTACTTATCATACAGGACACCAAACTTCCTTGCTTCCATTATTCGCTTCATCTGTTTTCCAACCGGTGACATTCTTACCTTCCGACTACACAACGGGGACCGACATCAATCTCGACATGAACAGTTTCTTCTCCGCAGTTGGCCACAGCACGCCCATATCTATACTGACGGCTCTAAAACTGAACCAGGTGGGGGATACGCCATGTTTTGCTCCTCCAGCGGCACCTACCGAATGTATGGCCTTCCGCCTGACTCATCCATTTACAAGGCAGAGTTATTGGCCATCAGGGAGGCCATATATTACGGTACACGAACATTTCAGTCTATGATAAATCTGAAGCATTGGATTAAAAATGTGATGCGACCAGGAATGGAACCCGGACCTCCATGCTTACTAGGGAGACGTCTTACCGCTAGACCACCGCATCACTAGAGATTAAGGCGCCTCGGAATAGTGTAAGCACGATTTCCTTCAGTCACAAACTTTAGTTCAGCTTCTTTGTTTCATAGAACATTGCCATTACTGCCAAGACTCTCCAATTTCAATTCAATCAACACCACCTAGAAGACAAGGCCTGACAACTGGCCGAGCCTACGTCACACCGAGGCGGCGGCTGCCAGCTGACTGGCTGGCCGCTGGGGCACGCCCACCGCCACGTAGCGACGTAGCGGCCGGCCAATCAGCTGGCAGCCGCCGCCTCTCGGTGCTCGGTGTACACCAGTCGTCGTAGACAAAAAAAAAAAAAAAAAAAAAAAAAAAAAAAAAAAAAAAAAAAAAAAAAAAAAAAAAAAAAAAAGGCCTTAGGTCCAAAAAAAAAAAATTGCAGAAAGCTGAATTTTTGGTATTTTGGTAGGACATATTACAGTAGTATTAAACCAAGTTTGCAGCTTCAGTGTTACCCTGCTCACCTATACCGTTTAAAAATCACCACTTCTAGACATTGCCACAAAGATCCACCGACAGTAGCGGATCTTAACCACACTATACTGGCATGCACCAAGTACATGGACGCACAAAGTTTATTCTACTCAAAGCTGGTTCCGAGGGGTTTAAGTACAGTTTACTCAAGGACTGCCTAAAGGTCACTGGTATCCAGCTCTATTCTAAGAGCTGGCGTAGCTCCCATGTTTACCTTCAACAAGCGCAGCTTGAAACTGGAAGATTAATTTTGTGTTTTACTGTACATTTTGACCTTCATTATATCCTTGAAACTCTCATTTTGTTTTGTGATATTTGCACTTATGTTTTATTACGTCTGACAGAACTACTGTGAAATATGTATTTTTATATCTTATCTTACAAATGTGATACTTCTAATTTTTATTGTAAGGCAGTATAGTGTAAGATATCTCTTGATGTTAGGATGTATACTGTAAGAATTTCAATTACATTCTAATGTTGCCATTGTAATAACTGCTGGCTGTGTGGTCACTGCAATCAAAAGCCATAATAAAGGGAAAAAAGCAAGGTACCGAGGTCCCGTGAGCATGGTTAAGAAGTAAATCGACTTTAAAATTTACCTGCGGTGCACAGAAGTCAATCGCCGGTCATGAAACCGTAGAACGAAGAGTTTTTTTTCTTTTTTTTATACTTTTCTGACAGAAAAATATTTTCTTTAACGAGTGTTCCACGTTTCAGGCAAGACTCATTAAGAAAGGTCCCACTGTACAAACAATTTATAAAGAAGGAGGTCTTTTTTCTTTCGAATTTTTCAGAAATATTGTATCATGTTCTTTTAACTATCGATTGGTTCCTGAAACCAGTTTCCGACGTTGCGCTTATTCATCATTAACATCCAGCATCGTACAACAATGAATGTTACACAAAGAACTCCATAATATTAATATTAAATACATTTGACTTAGTCATACGTTTTTGTATTACTGATCCCCTAGTTATTTTATCGTGCAAGTACTTCCTCCTGTGATGGCGACCCCCCCCCCCCCCAAGAAAGACTTTGCGACTCACCCCCCCCCCCCCTCCACCTAGGGGCCACGACCCACTGTTCGAAAAACATACAAATGTGATAAATGGAAATAAACTCATAAAATTAGCAGAACAGATGTGTTAACTGTTATGAGAATGTAATCATTGACGATGGTCAGACAGTAAGTCCATTTCGCGATGACTGACACGAAATAATCTTCAGTTCAAATAGTTCAAATCTTAGTCCGACGAATAACATATCAACACTCGTAAATTATTGTGTAGAATCACATACACGTTCAGGTACAGTTCCGAAACTGAATAGGAAAATGTTAAGGTTCTTGATCTGCCACTCATCAGCTCTTGCTAAAGTCTCGACAAACCGGCTGTTTGGTCTGCAGATTGTCACAAACGAGTAATTCATCTCTCCTGCAAGGTACTCCTTCATCCAAGATGAGAAAAAGTGTTCCTATAGCACTAAGGAACTCTTCAAATGAACCGTCCAAGTATTTCACTCAACCACAGGAGTTTCCTGCCCCAGCCTACCTTTCATTGGCAGATTGCCATCATCAAAAGGAGCAGAGTTGTTAATGAAACACTTGAAACTTTCTGGCAGATTAAAATTGTGTGCAACCAATTAGCAAGACTAGCACTCCTGGAAGAAAGGATATGGTGGAGACATGGCTTAGCCTCAGCTTAAGGGATGTTTTTGGGAGACGTAGTCGTGGGGTCGGACTGTGACTCGTGTCAGGATAGCTCAGTGGTAGAGAGCTTGCCCGCGAAAGGCAAAGGTCCCAGGTTCGAGTCCCGGTTCCGGTACACAATTATAATCTGCCAGGAAGTTTCATACCAGCGCACACTCCCTGCAGAGTGAAAGTTACATTCTGAATGAAAGACTTGTTTTTACTTAAATTTGATCACTTCCACACGAACTTAACATTTTGACAATGTTAAACAGAAATAACTAATCATGAATCTTGGGACTTTTTATCGGCAGTACAAATAATGTATGAAATAACAAGCCAGCCTTCATGAGCCTGATAGTTCATACTACACAATATTTATGTAAAGTTACTAACCGAAATAGACAAAAATTCAGTAAATAGTTACAGGAGGGGCATATCACGCTGCTTGAAATTGCTGTGTTACTGCGGAAGATACGGTGATCTGATTATATTTCCATAATAAATTCATATAGCAAGTGTATTAACTCCTTCAATAAATAGATACAAGTGTGTTGATTTCATGGTGATAGCTTGAGGTAAGACGTAGTTTGTTGAAATCGCATGAAGCATCAAAAGTAGTAATTTTAACTTTCTTATATTCAGGTATTGTGAACATTAACTTTTGAGGTTTCGAGATATTAAAATATCATTGGTTCATTAGATTTGCCTAATTTTTCTGACATCATAAGATGCCTTCAGAATTGACGGGAACATAACACAGAGATTTATTATTTATTTCTAAGTTATTTATTTTTAACTTCCCACCAGAGCGTCCATTAACATACTCTACATCTACATCTACATCGATACTCTGCAAATCACATTTAAGTGCCTGGCAGAGGGTTCATTAACCACCTTCATAACTTTTCTCTACCGTTCCATTCTCTAATAGCGCGCGGGAAGAAAGAACACCTAAATCGTTCCGTTTTCGATCTGATTTCTCTTATTTTATTGGGATGGTCATGTCTCCCTAAGTAGGTGGGTGCTAGCAAAATATTTTCACATTCAGAACTAAAAGTCGGTGATTGAAACTTCGCAAACAGATCACGCCGCAATGAATAACGTCTTTCTTTTAATGATTTCCACCCCAATTCGTGCAACATTTCCGTGACGCTTTCCCCCCCGTAACGTGATAAAACAAAACGAGCTGCCCTTCTCTGAACCTTCTCAATATCTTCCGTCAGTCCCACCTGGTGAGGGTCCCACAAGGGGCAACAGAACTCCAAGAGAGGACGCACAAGTGTGATGTAGGCAGTCTCTTTGGTGGAGCTGGTGCATCGTCTAAGCGTTCTGCCAATGAAACGTAACCTTTGGTTCGCCTTCCCCACAATATTTTCTATGTGTTCTCTCCAGTCAAAGTTGTTCGTAATTGTAACTCCTAGGTATTTGGTAGAATTTACGACCTTAAGGTTTGACTGATTTATCGCGTAATTGAAGTTCAGCGGATTTCTTTTAGTGGTCATGTGTATTACTTCACACTTTTCTTTATTTAGTGTCAATTGCCAATTTTCGCACCAAGTAGAAATTTTGTCTAAATCGCTTTGCAGTTGCTTTTGATCCTCTGTTGACTTCACTAACCGATAAACGACAGCATCATCCGCGAACAGTCTAAGGGAGCTATTCAGATTATCTCCTAAATCGTTTATAAACACGAGGAAGAGTAGGGGACCAATAACGCTTCCCTGTGGAACGCCAGATATCACTTCTGTTTTACTCGATGACTTACCGTCAATTACAACGAACTGTGTCCTTTCTGATAGGAAATCGTGAATCCAATCGCACAATTGGGGAGATATTCCATAAGCACGCAATTTCATTAGAAGCCGCTTGTGGGGTACAGTATCAAAAGCCTTCCGGAAATCCAGAAATATGGAATCGATTTGAGATCCCTTGTCGATGGCACTTAACACTTCATGTGAATAAAGGGCAAGCTGTGTTTCGCAAGAGCGATACTTTCTGAATCCGTGCTGACTATTGGTTAATAGGTCGTTCTCTTCGAGGTAGTACATAATATTCGAACAAAGTATATGTTCCAAAATCCTACTGCTAATCGACGTCAATGAGATAGGCCTGTAATTTTGGGGATCACTCCTATTGCCTTTCTTGAATATTGGAGTAATTTGGGCAACTTTCCAGTCTTTGGGTACGGATCTTTCGCTGAGTGATCGGTTGTAAATTATAGCTAAGTACGGAGCTATTTCATCAGCATACTCTGAGAGGAATCTAGTTGGTATACAATCTGGCCCGGAAGATTTATTTTTGTTTAGTGACTTAAGTTGTTTTACTACTCCAGGAACATCTACTTCTAAGTTTCGCATGCTGGCAGCTGTTCTTGGATTGAATACTGGAGTGTTCACTTCGTCTTCTTTGGTGAAAGAATTTCGGAAAGCTGTGTTTAGTAATTCTGCCTTAGCAGTACTGTCGTCGGTAGTATTACCATTGCTATCGCGTAGTGAAGGTATTGTTTGTGTTTTGCCGCTAGTGTACTTCACATATGACCAGAATTTCTTTGGATTTTCTGCAAGATTACGAGACAGGATTTCGTTGTGGAAACAACTATAAGATTCTCGCATTGAAGTCCGCGCTAGGTTGCGAGTTTCAGTAAAAGATTGCCAGTCTTGCGGATTCTGTGTCTTTTTAAATTTTGCATGCGTTTTCCTTTGTTTCTGCAACAGTGATCTGACCTGTTTTGTGTACCACGGGGGGTCAGCCCCCTCTTTTATTAATTTATTTGGTATAAATCTCTCGATTGCTACTGATATTATGTCTTTGAATGTAAGCCACAACTGATCTACACTCGCATTTTTAGTTTTGAAGGACTGGAGACTATCACTCAGGAAAGCGTGAAGCGAATTTTTATCTGCTTTATTGAATAGATATATTTTTCGTTTATTTTTGGTGCATTTGGGAATTTCGATATTCAGTCTCGCTACTACAACTCGATGTTCGCTAATCCCTGTATCTGTTTTGATGCTCTTTACTATCTCGGGATTATTTGTTGCTAGGAGATCAAGAGTATTTTCGCAACCACGTACTATTCTAGTGGGTTCATGAACTAACTGTTCGAAGTAGTTCTCAGAAAAAGCATTCAGAACTAGTTAGGACGATGTTTTATATTTGCCCCCGGTTTTGAATACGTAATTATGCCAACATATCGAGGGTAAATTAAAGTCGCCACCGATTATAACAGTATGCTTCGGATACCTATTTGAAATATGATTCAAGCTTTCTTTGAACATTTCTGCAACCGCATCGTCTGAGTCAGGGGGCCGATAAAAAGATCCAATTATTAATTTATTTCGGTGGTCAGGTATAACCTCTACCCAGACCAATTCACAGGAAGTATCTGCCTCAATTTCGTTGCAGGATAAACCGTTTGTAACAGCAATAAACACGCCACTCCCTGTTTTATTTATTCTATCCTTTCTGAAGACCATTTGGCCCTTTGAAAAAATTTCGGCCGAATTTATCTCAGGCGTCAGCCAGCTTTCAGAACCTATAACGATTTGTGCCTCAGTACTTTCTATCAGCGCTTTCGGGTCAGGTCCCCTCCTTGCCTTCCATACAATCACAGAATTAGAATAATTGTGAGGAGATGAAGAAGCTTGCATCAAACCAGTCTCTGGACTGAAGACCACAACAACTACAACACGGAATTTGTATCCGATATGTCACGAGATGCATTAAAAAAACGAAGTTTCCCTATTTTTCTTAAAACAAAGACGATAAAGTTACATGAAAAACTTTATTGGCAACAGGTACAGCAATTTAATGAGTTTGTAAAACAGTGTTTCCTTTGGCATGACAGCGAACTGGTATCATGTTTTAACATGAAAATATCAGACTAGTTCACAAAAACTTTTTACATCTTATTTTACACTACTGGCCATTACAATTGCTACACCAAGAAAAATACAGATGATAAACGGGTATTCAATAGACAAATACATTATACTAGAACTAACATGTGATTACATTTTCAAGCAATTTAGGTGCATAGATCCTGAGAAATCAGTACCCAGCGTAAACATCTCTGGCCGTATTAACGGCCTTGATACGCTTGGGCGTGGAGTCAAACAGATGGCGTGTACAGGTACTGCCCATGCAGCTTCAACACGATACCACAGTTCATCAAGAGTAGTGACTGGCGTATTGTGACGAGCTAGTTGCTCGGCCACCATTGACCAGACGTTTTCAATGGGTGAGGGATCTGGAGAATGTGCTGGCCAGGGGAGCAGTCGAACATTTTCCGTATCCAGAAAGGCCCGTACAGGACCTGCAACATGTGGTCGAGCATTGTCCTGCTGAAATGTAGGGTTTCGCAGGGATCGAATGAAGTCTAGAGCCACGGGTCGTAACACATCTGAAATGTAACGGCCACTTTTCTAAGTGCCGTCAATGTGAACAAGAGGCGACCGAGACCGAGACCGAGACCAGTGGCACCCATACCATCACGTCGGGTGATACGCCAGTATGGAGATGACGAGTACACGCTTGCAATGTGCGTTCTCCGCGATGTCGCCAAACACGGATGCGACCATCATGATGCTGTAAACAGAACCTGGATTCGTCCGAGAAACTGACGTTTAGCCATTCGTGCACCCAGGTTCGTCGTTGCGTACCCCATCGCAGGCGCTGCTGTCTGTGATAGAGCGTCATGGGTAACCGTAGTCATGGTCTCCGAGCTGATAGTCCATGCTGCTGGAAACATCGTCGAACTGTTCGTGAATATTCTGCTAACAGGCATTGGATCGCGACCAATGCGAGCAGCAATGTCGCGATACGATAAACCACAATCGTGATAGGCTACAATCCGACCTTTATCAAAATCGGAAACGTGATGGTACGCATTTCTCCTCCTTACACGAGGCATCACAACAACGTTTCACCAGGCAAGGCCGGTTAACTGCTATTTGTATATGAGAAATCGGTTGGAAACTTTCCTCGTGTCAGCACGTTGTAGGTGTCGCCACCGGCGCCAACCATGTGTGAATGCTCTGAAAAGCTAATAATTTCCATATCACAGCATCTTCTTCCTGTCGGTTAAATTTCGCGTCTGTAGCACGTCATCTTCGTGGTGTAGCAATTTTAATCGCCATGAGTGTATAATAATATGATCAGGGACTGTAATCTGGACGATCAAACAGCTTCCACCCGAACTTCTTCAAAACAGACGCTGTTTGCCGAGCCGTATGGGGACGCCTCCAGTAATTAATAACGACTGCGATTACGAAGAGCTGTACTGCTCAACGCCGGTTCATTTCATACGCGGCCTACTACTACGACACAGGAATACAAATGTTGATCCCATGATATGTCTCTATTCGTTTGGTGACTGTATCTAATATAGCTCAAACATTGCTTTACCTTTGATCACCTTGTGGATGTTGCAGCTCTTCTTATCTGCGTGCTTCCTAAAACGATATTCAAATGTTTGTAAACCTGCTATGGTCATCAGTCCCTAACTTAAAAACAACTTAAAGTAACTTACACTAAGGAAAAATACACACGCCGGCCGCGGTGGCCGAGGAGACTGAGGCGCTCCAGTCACGGTCTGCACGGCCACTAAGGTCGGGGGTTCGAATCCCCCCTCGGGCATGGATATTTGTGCCGTCTTTAGTATAAGCTAGTTCATAAGTAGTTTGTAAGTTTGGGGACTGATGATCCCGTGGTTAAGTCCCATAAGCTTAACAAACATTTCAACATTTTTTTAAATACACACCCGTGCCCTAGGGACGTCACAAACCTCTGCCCAGTCCGTAGCGTAATGCGCGGTCACTCCCGTGCGACTTTGCTAACTGGATAGGAATTCCCCCGAGTTCATTTTTGTGTCTGGCACAAGGCAGTAGTCCTCTCCTATTTATTGCTTTAGTGCCAAGAAAATTTTTCATGGGCTTCGTATTTTAGAAATAGGCTAATTTACTTTCTGGATGCACCTCGTACAATGTTTTATAAATATACAGTTGCTACATAACTTGGCAATTGTAAATGTGAATGGGAAATCGGTATACGTCCTACACTTCTTCACTTAATATCTTTGGCACGGCTCATTACCTTCCTGATATTTTCGTTAACATTAATAAATGCTTTAAAGCAAACTCATTGACACTGAACTTTGAAAAGATTCACTACATGCAGTTCAAAACATGTAAGAGATTCCCATCCGGTATATGCCTAAAGTATGAAGAAGAGCAGATAGAAGAGGTTGACAGTATAAAATTCCTGGGATTACAGCTTGATAATTCAGTTGGGAGGAGCACACCACAGAACTGCAGAAACGACTTAACAAATCTGTATTTGCAATACGAGTAGTATCAGGCATAGGAGACATAAAAATAAAAATGAAAAAACACTTGAATACTTTACTCACTTTCATTCCATAATGTCATATGGTATAGTATTTTGGGGTAACTCTTCAAGTCAAGCAAAAGTTTTCAGAGCCCAAAAGCGTGTAATATGTATTAATTGTGGTGTAAATTCACGGACATCCTGCAGAAGTCTCTTCAAAGAACTGGGTATATTAACTACTGCCTCTCAGTATATTTATTCCTTAATGAAATTTGTCATCTCTATACTTATAAAACGCATTTGTTGTCTGTCTGTTCTCTTATAACTCAAGATCCAGACAACCAAATAACGTGAAATTTGGTACATGTACACAAAATTAAATGGGGAAGGTTCTTATGTTTCGTTCCATTTTTTTTGGAAAACTAGACGGAAAATTTGAGAAAAAGTGAAAGTGCGTTTTCAATGTGTCCGTGTAAATCTATATCTTCGCACTGATGTTGAGGAAATTTTGCACAATTGACCTACAAAACAAGAGAAAGGGCACTGTCTACATAAAATTTCTTTCAGTGCTTGGTGGAGGGTGCTTATGTGTTTCGCCAAAATCCACAGTTTTGTTCCGATCTTGATGAAATTTTTGGATTGCTGGTATAGACTTGCAGACACCATGCTTCTCTCAAGGACAGTTCTATGAGGCCTGTTCCAGAGTGGGCAAAGACGAAAAGCTTTTTGTACATACTCCAAATGGAACTGCCTAAAATGTTGTTTATCACATTGATTTAACATAAATGCACCCTTTTATTACATGTAAATAAACGGTATTGTACGCTTCTACAGAAAACCTTATTTTAAACCCTGGCAAAGCCGGGTACTTGCAGCTAGTAAACAGCTCAATTCATACCTACAATACTTGGAACAAAAATGATCTCCACAAGGACTTAAAATCATTTACTTTAGTTCAAGAAGGAGTCCACTGCTGAGGAACAAATATTTTCAATAATTTACCAACAACCATAAAAAATGTAGCTACAAATAAAGATCAGTTTAAGAGGAGCCTAAAAGACTTCCTAGTGGCCAACTTCTTCTTCTCCACTGACGAATTCTTGAATAGAATCAAATGATGCCTGTATCTGTATTCATACTATTAGTATTATTATATTATCAGCTCGTAAAAATTTACGTACCTGTCTTAGTATTCTTATATTATCAACACGTAAAAAAAAGACATGTTCCACATCCACGAGAATCTCCTCCACACGGTTCTATGGAACGAACCTACTAATCTAATGTAAGCTTTTTCTTCCTCCTCCTTAGCGTCTTTCTGTATTACCGAGATGAGAACTGGGCGTTGCTTGTTCATGCCATTATTCAGTTAGCCCACCTACACCTCCCTCCTCTCCCTGTCTACCTCTGCTTCATCTTCTTCTTCCTCCTCCTCCTCTAACCTATCCACCTATCTGTCCCCTTTCTACCAGTTTCCTCCGCTCTCTTTCCATTTCCTTCCTCAGCTCTTATGAACAACAACTTAGCTCAAATTTCTTGAGCCTACGGGAAACGTGCTCAGATACGTAGGTGGTTAAGAAGCCGCTGGGCTAAAGCGGGAAACCCGAGTTCGAATCACAACCCGGTACAAATTTTCCCTTGTGGTCACTGATTTATTTTAATATCCTAATGTAACCAGAATCATTACTTCCCTTCCCTTCTTCCTTACCATCATTAAGAAAGAAATCTAAAGTTTAAAATGGCAAAGTAGTTAAGTGGTATAATATTGAATTCCACCGAATACTGCTGACACTATTAGATTGTGATGACGTCATAGCTAATGTCGAATATAGTTGCAAAGGCTAAAAGGAGTTAACTATAACGCCAGAATGTGGACCACTAGAAATAAACAGCTTAACTAGGACAGTGCATTTACTGTCATAATAAACACGCATTATTTGCTAGGGATTACTGATCCCGTTTTACTACTATCTGTTGGGCAGGTAAATGATGTTTAGCCTAGTTGTTTGCATTTCACGCGCAAAATTACGAAGGCAGAACCAGTTGTTTTTTCGTCAGGTGCGACGAGCTGAGTTGTTACGACGGATATGAAAAGTTTTCGAGGTCAGCTCTCTTCAAATGACACTACTTTTGGGTCTATGTTTGTAAACTACAAGCTTCAAAATCACGCTTTGGACGAGAACACTGGAGGTGCCTCTGTTCCGCCACTGCTGAAATATGTCCTGCAAGTCTTCTTTCCGATGAGTGTCAAGCACCTACTCCAATTCTAGCCAGATCTTAATTGTTTCAAAACCGCAAAACCGCAAGTGCTAAATATAGCTGGGATTGGATATAAATAGTAAACTTCATACTGTCCATCTCTATCCACATTTTTACTGAGTTTACTCCCATACTTAGTAATATTACTGCTCTCTGCCGATACTCGTAACACCTCGTAATTATATGCATGTGGGAGCAAACGCAGCGCGCCAACGAGAATGAAACAGGATATGCGTGTGTGCGATCAGTGTTCCTTGTGCCCCCAGTACATATTCATTCTACCAAATACGAAGAATAAATTAAGGAAAGGATTTAGGAGACCAGATAGGATTGGAAGTATTCGAAGAGTGTTGCCAGTGTGTGTTGTTTTTGAGATACTAAAACAATCTACTATAAGAATAAATGTTCAAATGTGTTCTAAAGTCACTCCATTTTTGTTAATTGAACAACCCAGTTATCCCGCCCCATATGTGTAACGAATGGTGAACGAAAGCATAATTATCCAAGTAACCGTGATTGAGATAAGAATTTTATAATTTAATTTCAGTGATCATTAAAGTAGCAGAAAATAAAGTATTTGACAGGCGACAGGCGTTGCGAAATTTAAAAATCTGTCGTGTTGGTTGGAGAGGTTGATGTTCAAACCATACAATAAATTTTGGGTCATTTATTAATACATTAGAGGCACAAATACCCTACAGATACCGATCCTAGCCGACTGATAGATGCATTAAATATTGCTTATCTAAATCACCCGTTACTGGAAAAAAGAACAACCAGAAAAAAAAAGAAAGAGCGGAAATGATTTTGTATGCGTCAGGAGTCTCAGTCATATAATTTTTTTTGTGACAGTCTTTGATATATCCTCTGTCCTCATCAATCAGTTGCCTTTGTGATCTTATGGCGAACACATACCTGTGTTCTTATTTTAAAGTAAGCTGCGGGGACAAATGTGTTACCCATTTTGTGCTTCTGACATGGACTCAACTACAAATGTTTTTATTGGTTTTATTATCATGACCACGACATAAGGAAAGCTGTCTGACAACTTTTATGTAAGTAACTAACTTATCCCATTGTAATATGCCTTATATTTGTTCTTCATATTACTTTATATTAATTGTAATATTGTTTTTTTAAATGATATACACAGCATTTGAAAATGACTTAAGGTTGAAACATGGTTGTGGAAATAAACATAAAATATCGGTCAAGAGCAGTTGAACGGAATGGACAGTGTGCTGAAAGGTTCAATAAGATGAACATTAACATGGGCAAAACTAGGGTAATGGAGTGCAGTTTAAGAATTAGATTAGGTAACGAAACAATACAGGAGGTAGATGGGTTTTGTTACCTGGGCAGTAAAATAAAAAATGATGGTCGCAGTACAAGGGATATAAACTGCAGAATGGCAATGGGTAGAAAAGCGTTCTTGGAAAAGTGACATTTGTTAACATCGAATATTTATTTAAGCGTAAGGAAGTCTTTTCTGAAGGCATTTGTGCGGAGTGTTGCCTTGTATGGGAGTGAAACATGGACGATAAACAGTTCGGACAGGAAGAGGATATAGGCTTTTGAAATGTGGTGCTACAGAAGAATGCTGAAGATTAGGTGGGTGGATCGCGTAACTAATGACGAGGTACTGAACAGAATTGGGGAGAAAAGGTATTTCTGGCATACCTTGACTAAAAGAAGGGACCGATTGGTAGGACATTCTTAGACATCAAGGAATTGTGAATTTAGCGTTGGAGGGAAGTGTGTGGGGTAAAATCCGCAGAGGAAGAACACGAGATGGATACAGTAAGCAGATTCAGACAGATGTAGTTTGCCGTTCTTATGTGGAGTTGAAGAGGATTGCTCAGGATAGGGTATTGTAGAGAGCTGCATCAAACCAGTCTCCGGACTGAAGACACAACAACAACAACAAAATCAGTCAAATGGCGGTCAACTCTTGGAAAAAAAAGAAAGGAAAGAAAATAGCGGAAAGTTCACCTTACACAAGTAGTAGAAACAAAAATAGGTGACCGCAGGGTTTTTCGAGCTCTAGGTAGCTTCCTGTGAAACAGAAACGTTTTATATGTACCGTTGGTTTTCAGAGCATTAGTCCGTTTTTTATTTTATTTTCATACCAGTAGTGGAAGCGCAATAATCATGTCGATAGCCGATTCCAGTTGTGTTGCCATACGTCTTTCGAGCTAGCTCAGATAAACGTTGAACTAACTTCGGCGGACCTAGGTTTAGCGTTATGCAATAGAGGGGACCCTCTACAGAGCTGAATTCCTGAAGTAACCTCAAATTTGATCTGCAGTCAAACAATCGTCCGTTAGTGTCTGCGACGTGAACGGTTTGCTTCCTCCAGAGACTCGGCTGCTAGCAGCTGGCAGCTGACTGCGTTCGCGCCTTTCGCCCCTGGATCTCGCCCTCCGCCTCCTGAACCATTTGCATTCAGAGGCCTACCAGCCGGCGTGCCTCACGCGTCCACTGCTGCTACCACCCTCGGCCCTCTTCGTGTTCCGTCCTTTCTTCCACCCTTCTTTAATTTCTTCTACCTGTTCTCGTAATTCGCGACGAAGAGGATGAGAGAGAGAGAGAGTAGGGGGCGTAAGGGGGTGGAAGAAAAAAATAAAGATGGCAGCAACAGGTCCTGTCGCGGGCGCATGAAAAGTTGCGAATTAGAAAGGCAAATCGCATCTTAGGCGGGAGCAAATTAGATAAAGTGATGCGGCAGGGAGGGGAGCGGCGGGTCGGCCCGCCCCCGCTTCTCTGCGTGGGCGGCGGAGGAGGGGGGGGGGGGTTGGAAGAGGGGGCGGCTGTGGCGATTTGCATAGAGATTGCCGGCGGCGCCTGCACGCCGGGACGACGCAACCCGCGGCGCAGCAGCCGTAGGCGGCCGCTGGCGCTGGACACATTAGCTGGCGTGCACCGCTGCACTCAGCAGTTACCATAGCCACAGCGACACATTATGCTGTCTGCAGATGGCTGCCTACGTTGGCCGGACATTCTGCTGCCACCTTCAAGGAAAGCAGTTTGGTGTTTGCAAGGGAAACTCCCGGTCGCACCAGTCTTCATATTTAGTCGTAAGATGACGCAGTCGATTGCCCGTAGCCGCGGTGGCCGAGGAGACTGAGGCGCTCCAGTCACGGTCTGCACGGCCACTACGGTCGGGGGTTCGAATCCCCCTCGGGCATGGCTATTTGTGCCGCCCTTAGTCTTAGCTAGTTCATAAGTAGTTTGTAAGCTTAGGGACTGATGACCCCGTAGTTAAGTCCCATAAGTTCTACAAACATTTGATTTTTTTTGTAGCCGAGCGGTCTAAAGCGCCTCGCTGCGGAGCGCGCGGTTGCTCGCCGTGGAGGTTCGAATCCTCCCTGCGGCATGGGTGTGCGTGTTTGTCCTTAGTTTAGTTTACCTTAGTTGAAATAGTTTGTAAGCTACGGACTGATGACCACGCAGTTTGGTCCGATAGATTTACAAACATTTGAATTTTTGATTGCCCGTAAAAAAAAAAAAAAAAAAAAAAAAAAAAAAAAAAAAAAAAAAAAAAAAAAACTGACGCCAATGCGCACAGTTCATTGCGTGCACAGCCGAGACACTGAAACCACACTCTAACATATACATCACGACATTCCCACAGACTTCTACGAGGCGCGTCCAGAAAGTAAGTTCCGTTTGGTAATAAAATAAAATTGTACACAGATACAGAAGAAATTTTTATTGCACATAATTCTACAACTCTTAAACTACTTTTCCACATAACTGCCGAAATTTTTGCAGGCATTTGTCATAGCGTGGCACCAGGTTTTGTGTACCTTCTTCATAGAAATCTGCCGCCTGTGTCTTCAACCAGTTGGAAACAGTGAAATTTGCGGGAAGTCCATAGCGAGAGCACTAATTGTAAACCTACAGTTTTCCTAGATCTTGTCATCAATCACGTGAACCAGTTCTTCTGTAACCAAAGGTGGACGCCCACTTCGTTCTTCATCGTGCACACCACTTCGCCCGCCATTGAACGGTCGGACCCATCTTCTCACCATCGAATCGCTCATCGCATTTGGTCCGTAAACATCACAAATTTCCCGATAAATTTCACTTGGTTTCACTTTCCTCGCAGTCAGAAACCGAATCACCGACCTGATTTCACAACCGGTGCGATTTTCAATCAACCCCGACATTTCAAACAAGCACAACAAAGCGTACGTAACTGACAGCGAACTCCAAATGGCGCACGTTCTTCTCCTTGATACACATCGTTTACAGCGCACGTGCGGAACTGCAATCGCAGCGCTGCAGCGGAGATAAATTGAAACGGAACTTACTTTCTGGACGCGCCTCGTATTATACACTGTGACAGCAATGCTCCAAGTGGCCGGCAAGCTACATTTCTGCATACGATATTGGATGAATGTGAATAGTATCGTTTAAATTGATTTTAACATACTTTTTACATTAGGGAACTATGTAGATCCTTAAAATATGTACTAACTAAAAATAACAAAGTACATCTGATTACACGTATTTTTCTCGTTATATTAATTGTAATATACGTAAATTAGTCTTGTGTAGTTCGCCAACGAACGAGTTCGGAAGAGCGCTCCCACAGGTGAATTACACGAACTAGTGCGGAGATCCCTCGCCTCTTAGTTCGTCCGCACCTTTTCCGAAGACTGACGGGAAACAGCGAGAGGACGCGAGAGCGCGCAGAATCGCGTGATTCCCTTCTGACAGTGACCTTCATTTCGACCTGAGATGCAGCTCAGCTATAGTTTCATAGTTCACTACCACAAGAAATCTATTTTAAAAATAAAGTACTACGAGTACCCTGTATGCAAAGTAGTTGAATACCATTGTATCACCCATTCTTGTAAATAACCGGTTTATTTGCCTAAGTATTTGATGTCAAATTGCCCAAAAATACGGGTAACAGCACACGCTTTGGCAACACTGATTCATTATATAAAAGAACTGTCATAAAAAAGAGCTCTTTTAGTAGCGGTAGCAATAGCCAAAAAGAGCGGGCGAACTAGAAGGAGCGGACAAACTAGGAGCAGCGGACGAAATAGGAGCAGCGGACGATTATGCAAAACGTATCTCGCTTCATAGTTCGTTGGATTCTTTTCCGAAGACCGACGGGCAATAGCGAGAGGGCGCGTAACAGAATTAAAAATCACGTGTTTGCCTTCTGCTGATGAGTCATTTCGAGGTGAGCGTCTGCCTGCTATATTACATAGTTCAGTGTTTCTGTTTTGATGTGTTCTGCATTCTGCAATATCTGACTAATAAATTCCACAATGCCAAGATATAGAGATAAATCTAAACTTCAACGCGAAAAATTATCCACAAAGTGTTTCTTTTGGTTTGGGTGATATCGTTAGCGGCTCAAGCAGCAAGCGCATGAAGCAGCTAGGTGGGGGAATTTCCCCCTCCACCTGCACGCGCGCAGACCACGCCGCTCAGCCGTCACTAGGAGCGGACGAACTAAAAGAGCGAACTACTTCGCGGCAGAGCCGCGAACTAAAGTGACCGCTCCCGATCGCGAACCATTATGCGCAAGTCTAATATAAATAGTAACGAATATGACTGTGTTGAAAAAAAAAAAAGTTTGAAGTAAATCCGCGCTCCAGACGTCGTTGTCTCCCATTGTGACCATTGTGAGTGTCACGACTGTAAATGTTAGATCGTGCTGGTGCTTTCTGTGTAGTCTCTCGCTCTCAAACCGCTGCAACTAACTTTTGTTCTTCTTTCAGAGAGTATTTATCAACAGCACGTCAGCCTTGCTAGCACTTCTCATAATTAAATGTAAATCAATAGCTCATTGGCGGTAGAAAACGTGTAGAGATTAAAATAACTTCGACAATTCTAGATGATCAGTATCCTACTACAGATAATTCTACATCTACATTACAAAAATACACTGCAAGCCACTCTGAAGTGGATGGCAGAGGACTTATTGAACCTTTCTTAGGTTATTCCTCTACCGTTCCGTTCTAAACTCCTAGCCATTAAAATTGCTACACCAGGAAAATGACGTGCTACAGACACGAAATTTAACCGACAAAAAGAAGATGCTGTGATTTGGAAATTATTAGCTTTTCTGAGCATTTACACAAGGTTGGCGCCGGTGGCGATATCTACAACGTGCGGACATGAGGAAAGTTTCTAACCGATTTCTCACACACAAATTGCAGTCGACCGGCGTTGCCTGGTGAAACGTTGCTATGATGCCTCGTGTAAGGAGGAGAAATGCGTACCATCACGTTTTCGACTTTGATAAAGGTCGGATTGTAACCTATCGCGATTGCCATTTATCGTATGGCTGTAACGGATCGTCCAGCCACGTCTCGATCCCTGAATCAACATATGGAGACGTTTTGAAGACAACAACCATCTGCACGAACAGTTTGACGACGTTTGCAGCAGGATGGACTAACAACTCGGTGACCATGGCTGCGGTTACCCTTGACGCTGCATGACACACAGGAGCGTCTGCGATGGTGTACGTAACGACGAACCTGGGTGCACGAATGCCAAAACGTCATTTTTTCGGATGAATACAGGTTCTGTTTACAGCATCATGATAGCCGCATCCGTGTTTGGTGACATCGCGGTGAACGCACATTGGAAGCGTGTATTCGTCATCGCCATACTGGCGTGTCACCCGGCGTGATGGTATGGGGTGCCATAGGTTACACGTCTCGGTCTCCTCTTGTTCGCATCGACGGCACTTTGAACAGTGGCCGTTACATTTCAAGTGTGTTAAGACAGGTGGCTCTACCCTTCATTCAATCCCTGCGAAAACATTTCAACAGTATAATGCACGACTGCACGTGGAGTCCATGTACGGGCCTTTCTGGTACGAAAAATGTTCGAATGCTGCACTGGCCAACACATTATCCAGATCTCTCACCAAATGAAAACGTCTGGTCAATGTTGGCCGAGCAAATGGCTCGTCACAATACGCCAGTCACTACTCTTGATGAACTGTGGTATCGTGTTGAAGCTACATGGGCATGTGTACCTGTACACGCTATTCAAGCTCTGATTGATTCAATGTCCAGGCGTATCAAAGCCGTTATTACGACCAGAGATGGTTGTTCTGGGTACTGATTTCTCAGGATCTATGCACCCAAATTGCGGGAAAATGTAATCACATATCAGTTCTAGTATAATATATTTGTCCAATGAATAACCGTTACCATCTGCATTTCTCTTGGTGTAGCAATTTTAATGGCCAGTAGTGTGTAATAGCGCATGAGAAAAAGGAACACCCGGTTCTTATTTGTTTTCGACCCGTTTCCTCTTATTTTACTTCTCCCTATTGAGTTGGGCGTAAGAAAATATGTTCGCATTCAGAAGAGAAAATTGGTGAGAGAAATTTCGCAATCAAACCTCGCCGCCACGAATAACGCTTGCCTTATAATGATGTCCAACACAACTCGTGCATCATTTCCGCGATAGTCTCTCCCCAATATCATCTACATCTACATACATATTCCGCAAACCACGCATAGGTGTGTGGCGGAGAGTACTCAGTACCACTACTAGTTACTTGCTTTCCTGTTCCACTGCCTATAGAATTAGGGAAAAGCGAATACTTGAATACATCCGTGCGAGCCCCAAACCCGTCTAATCTTATCCTTGTGGTCTTTTCGCGAAATGTAGTTCTGCAGTCGCCTCACATTCCGGCCCTTTAATTTTCTTCAACAGTGCTTCTCGAGAAGAACATCGCCTTTCCTCCAGCAACACCCATTTGAGTTTCCGAAGCGTTTCAGTAACACTCGCGCATTGATCGAATCTACGAGTTACAAACCTAGCCGCCCCCCTCTATCTGTACGTCCTCCTTTAAACCGGTCTGGTGGGGATCCCTAGCACTTGAGGAATACTCGTGTTCGTACAAGCAGTCTACTTTACAGACGAATCACACCTTCCAAAAATTCTCCCAATAAACCGAATTTGAACATTCGCCTATCTCACGACTGTCCTACTATGTTCGTTCAATTTCATATCGCTGTGCAGTGTTACGCCTTGATATTTAATTGACGCGACTCCATGAATCAGCACACTACTAATGTATTCTAAAATTACAGGATTGTTTCTCCTACTCATATACCTCACCTTACATTTCTCTACATTTAGCGCTAGTTGTCATTCCTCACACCACCTAGAAATTTGGTCCAAGTCATCCTGCATCCTACTGCAGTCATTCAATGACGACACCCCCCTTTACACCACAGCATCATCAGCAAACTACCGCAATCGGAAGTCACTTTGTACATCATTTATGTTGATAGAAAATAATCGCGGTCCTATGACACTTCCCTGGGGCACCCCTGACGATACCCTAGTCTTTGATGTACACTCGCCATTGAGGATAACTTACTGGGTTCTATTACTACGAGCCACTGACCAATTTGGGTACCTATTCGATAAGCTCGTATCTTCATTAGCAGTCTGTAGTGCGATACCGTGTCAAACGCGACAACACATTTTCCCTCTCGTCTTCGTGTCTCATTATTTCAATATTAAACCTTTTGAAAAGAAAAATATAAATACCATGCTTTACACTTCCGCCCTCTGTTTTCTAGTCCCGTAACGTTAAACGCAATACCTGCACCTGGACACGTCACCCAGTGTAGGTCTAAAATAGCGGCGTAGACTGCTCACTACACCAGCAGCCCACCCCGGTTTCGCAGGGTTAGAATGGGACATATGCAACTCTCGAACCTTTTGCGGAGCGTGTCTCTCACTGTCCAAAAATAAACTAAATTACGTATATTAATATCTTACATTTCTTAAACTCAAACGCCGTCTTTTGGCATCTAAAAAACTTATGTATTTTATGTCACTGTTACACGGTGCCATATGTTAACCATTATTAAGTCTGAATGACGATAACACAAGTATCGTATTATGAAACAATAAACATATTTTCACATCTACGGCAAAGTTCCAGAAGTCACGGAGTATACAGTTTAGCCTACGAGTACCGGTATTCACCGGTATTTTTTGTGCTATTTCGCTGATTTTTGCCCGTCATACTCACAACGCTACCATGGACCAAAAGCTTCCGCATTTTAAGTAGTTTTTGAGTTTGAGGACAGACAGGTGAAGCATAGTATGCATAGACATCTACAAAAGCGGAGGTGTATATATACATTATTGGTTGTTATGGTCTACACAACATGAATAAACATAATGAATATCATACTTATGCAATTCTCAGAACCGGCTGGGAATGGCCGTGCGCTCTAAGACACCTATCTGTGGAGTGGGCGACTACTCCCCGTCGGAGGTTCGTGTCCTCCCTCGGGCATGGGAACGTGTGTTGTCCTTAGGTTACTTCACCTTAGTTTCAGTAGTTTGTAAGTCTAGGGGGCTGATGACCATCGTAGTTTGGTCCCATAGCTTTATATACATTTGAATAATTCGCAGCAAGTTTATATGTATTTACATACTATTACCACAGTTTTTACCCATCACAGTATATAATTATGATCTCATATTTATTGAATCATGTATTGTACAATTTTGCAGGTATATATTAATTAGTGTAAGAGCTTTATGTCTGTTAAACATGTTGCCAATGAAGTTAGTAGTAAAGAAATAGTAGATTAAAATGTGATGCGTCATGTGGCGGTTTTCCATGAACGTTACCGTTTGTGTCCTCATATCTCATGAACTGTCGTACTGTGACAAAATTTCTAAGGTAAATTCAACTTTATGTGTGTATACTACTTATAAAATTCCGATCTTCACGAAATTTCGCACGCTTGACCTTCTAAACAAGAGGAAGATCATCGTCTACCTTACGTTTCATACGGTGCATGGGGGAGGGTACTCTGCAACATAAAAATGGATCCCTAAATACCTTGGTCGCACCATAACCTGAGAACGGCTCGACAGATTTCACAGATCCTTTTTGTTGTTGTTTTCGTTATTCTCAGAACAAGGGGTTGAATGAAATAAAACTGGAATATTTGAGAACAACAAATTGCGTTTTTCAATGTGACCCTGCGTTTCTATTGCATAGAAATTTATAGTTTTGTTCCGATGTTGATGAAATTTTGCACACTTCACATTAAAAACAAGAGGAATGTCACTGTCTGTATAAAATCCGTTCGGTGTATGGTGGAGGGTACTTAACTTACGCAATTTTACAAAATGCATAGTTTTGCTCCAATCTTTATGAATTTTTTCATACATGACCTTTGAACGAAGAGGAAGGTGACTGGGCACATAACTGTTTGTATGGTACATGACAGAGGGTACCTTGCACAAAACTTTGCCGAAAGACGGAAAGATGGAAACGAACAGAGAGATGGGAGGGAAAGAGAGAGATGCAGAGAGAGGAGGGAAGGGGAGGTTGACTACTAGAATGTAGGATAAATAAATACCCGGGCAACGCCGGGTTTACAGCTAGTGTATGAATAAAACCTCGTCACATTAGTTTTTAATTATTTTTTATAACGTTATATCTCCTGAGCCATGTGACGCACATGGTTCTTACCCATACAGAAATTGATGCCTCACGGTGACGGATGTATGTACGAAATTTGGTTGAAATCGGTCCAGTTTAGGAGGAAATGTGAAACATTGTCACATGATGCATCAGTTATTCGCGAATCTCAGTCTTTATGACGTCATATCTTCTGAACTATGTGTTGTACATGATCCATACATTTACGGCGGCTGTCCTGTTCGTTTAAAGATTGGAACAAGATGAACTGTAAACTGAACCTGCAGAAACTTCAGAAAGTAGGGAAATGAGGAGATAGTATCTGTATACATTGAAGGAACTCGAGGTTCTTGAGAGTTTCGGAAGGAACTTTAGGCAACATTTGACGGGGGAGAAGTAACGTTGTAGAAGGCGAATGGGAATGTTTGAGAGATGAAACAGTGAAGACAGCGGAGAAAAAATTAGGTAGAAAGACAAGACTTCGACCTATAATATCACATGGAATAGTGAAATTAATTGATGAAAGGAGAAAATATAAAAAATCAGTAAATGAAGCAGGTAAAATGTGGCACAGACGACTAAAATGACCAAGCAAGAGAAGTTAGAGGACAAATACAAGGCTGCTGAAAAATGTATAAGTATGGGAAAAATAGGTACCGCCTACAGAAAAATAAAAAGAGATATTCAATAGAAACATGCATATGAATATCAAGAAATGGGATGGAGAACCAGTTCTGAGTAAAGAGGCGAAAGCTGAAAGGCGAATATATAGAGTGGCTCTCCAAAGGAAATGAACTTTGAGACAATATTGTAGAAAGGGAAGAGGAAGTAGATGAAGATAAGAGGTATTGAGAAAAGAATTTTACATAGCAGTAAAAGACCTAAACCGAACCAAAGACAGTCTGTTCCACCTTGTGCTCATGATATATGAGACAGGCGAAATACCTTCAGATTTCAAGAAAAATGTAATAATCCCGATTACAATGAAATGATGTTTATCCAGAAGGAGTGATGCTTTAACTGGTAGAAAAAACCCAACTCTCTTTTCGTTGATAATGAAAATATGAATTCCTACTATCCCTACTACGTTAGTTCTCTCTATGGAAATATTTTGAAAAGCAGATCAAACATGCTTCAATAATAGAAACAGACTTACTTCAATATTTCACATTTTGACTATGTGCAATGTTGCACTTTCTGTTTAACCACTTTAAAGAAAGGAACATGACCACATTGTAGAATATATACAACCAGAAGATGATGGTATAACTCATCGAAACCGGTCATCAATAAATAAATTAATCGTATTGCGATCATGGCGTTTTTCCTTTCGGAGATAACGATTCACTTGCTTGTAAACCAGAATACTGATTAATTTGTCCAGATTTGGTACAGATATAGTAATACTGATTGTGAAGGACAAGCGAAGACATACAGTTGTAACATATTTTTCCATTAATAGTATCAACATATAAAAGGAAACAGTCTTCATTTTTAAAAATTTCCACTTGATAAAAATATTAAATTTCTTTGAAATTTTTAATTTTTACAACATATGAAATTTAAAACATTCATTTCTCCAAACTGCTAGGGCCTTAATTAAAAGTAATTATTCCTATTTGTGTTCTTTCGAAATAGTAGCAAATCAGATAAAAATACATGTATAGTGACTTGAATTAAGAAGGTATAGTGCCTGCAGTTTACTAATTTTTCGAGTAAATGGTAAGTAGTGAGTCGAAAAAAAAAAAAAAAAAAAGAAAGGAACTGGTCATTTGATTGACTTACCAGTTCTAGTGCGATCTCTGAAAAGAACGGGTTTGTCCATCTTTAGTATGATGGTATTCTTAAAATGGCTTTGGCTACATACGACATTATTCCTGGGTGATAAACAGCAGTTCTCGCTTCAACCTACAAACTTACTTCCCGTAAGCCATTATACAGGGTGAATCTAAAATCGCGCATTCGGGCTTCGTAGCGCGATTCTTCACATGCTAGCAATAAAAAAAAAAAAAAAGTCTGTCACAAAATTTCGTCCTGCGCATATTTCCGGCAGTAAATGGACGTCGAAGACTGAGATGGGTGTGTTACAGGCACCAGCTCATGCCGCTAGACACCCCCTCCAGCAACTTCAACGCTCTGTAGCGTCATTGGATGACGTTTCCGGTATGGGTTTCTATGCTCACTTTGTTCCTCAAGACACCTCCCACATCCCCTAGAAGTTTGTTGATGTAGTAGTGTAATTCTGAAACACTCTCGTATGGGACACACACCCATCTCAATCTTCGACGTCCATTTACTACGGAAATATACGGAGGACGAAATGTTGTGAAAGACATTTTGTTTATTGCTAGCATGTGAGGAATCTCGCTGCGAAGCCCGAGTGCGCGAATTTAGATTCACCCTGTATAATATTACGATTTGTAAGTTTACTCTATCCGGCAAAGTTTAAAGTCGACGGAAGTGATCCCAGACGTTCAGATGTTTGTAAATATATGGGATTGAGGTTATCAATGCCTAGGATTAGAAACTACTGAAGCGAAATGCACAACACACACATACAGACACACACACACACACACACACACACACACACACACACACACACACACACACACACATATATATATATATATATATATATATATATATATATATATATATATATATGCCCGAGACCTCCTTCGACGGGGAGCAACCGTGTGCTCCGCAGCAAGGCCCTCACAGCGGTCGGCCTTTCCACCGCGGCGAAGTGATCCTAACAGATGGCAAGTGGTCGCTATTGTCGGCAAGTAGGCTTCATGGTGGAAAGTGATGGGGCTCCTTTTATATGGGCGCTGCGGGCCTCCGACACTGACTGCCGGAATTGTTCTCTGTTGGCACATTTTCTTAGTGCTTCACATATTCTACCACCTTTATCTCGTTAGGAACGATTATCTGCCCGACAGTGGGTGCTGTGTGCGGGTAATGAAGATCTCGGAGCTTCCGTGGAGCCGGCCTGCTTATTAAAAACCGCCCCCGCCCCTCCTCTCCCTCGCGCTCGGCAGAGCGGTGCAAAGATGGCGGCGGAAGCCCCAAGTCAAACAGGCCAGCGCGACGGCCAAGTTTCCAAATTAAGGCGGCCGGCCGCGAACTGGCCCCACCTGGGAACGGCCACTCCCACTGCTATAGGCGGAGGGCCTGCCGTGGGCGGAAATGCCATCAGCATCGAGGAAGAGGGCAGAACAGAAATCTCCACACCTTAAGTGACACAGTGATACAGAGTTTCTCTTATGTCTCTTAGGTTTTTCCAGACTTCCTCTTCGTTACATTTGTTTCATACTCAGCACTTAAGTACATTTGCCCCTAATCTTCTACACTGATTATACCCCTATTACTTATGCGTTACAAACACTATAAATAAATAGCTTATTATCATATATAATTTATATACTACAATCTCCACTCACCAAACATTTCCGTTATCAAAATTTACCTTTATTATCTTCTCTTTCATTAAGTCTACAAAAACACATTACGTTCCAGTGTAAACGCCTCACCTTCAACGGCATTAACTTCAACATCACTAATTACTTCATCTTCAATTATTTCCGTAATCTCCACAACTTTATCCATTTTTACTTTTTGGATCTGACTTTCGATAAATGGCTCAATTGTCTCATTATTCATCACCATCCTCTTCAGCAAAAATGTTCCCTAATTTTGATCTCACCAGTTCGTCCTTATTACTAAACTAGTTTAAACCCGCGCCTCCGCTCGCGTGTTGGTTGATTATGATAGATAAGCTTTCAGTAGTGTCTATGAGATCAAATAACACGTAAAAATGCACTCGTTTCGAAGAATCCAATCAAGAAATTCAACAATAATGATTGTAATAATATCACAGATCGATCACTCGATACAATGCGCGAAACGTCAAATCGATTTTTTAAAAGAGATATATTAAAATAAATAACTTTTTTACTGCTTTATTTATTTTTTATTATATTCCCTTATTCGTATGCTCATCCTTACAGAGAAAGAGCTGAAGACATTGTAGTACGCAAGGAGGTTGGTAGCACGCATAGACCAAAGATATGGTCTGTGGCATCACGCTGTATGTAATCTCCTTGGTACAGAGTTGCAAACGTCATCGATGGCCTTCAGTCCGAAATTTCTTATAATTTGACGACTTTCAACAACTATATCTTCCACCCCCTTATAGCTATCGGCATGGAACTACTGCTATGGTGTACAACGGGAGACAGCGGACAACAATTACACACAGACCATTCGTTTGCGTTCTGTAGTTTTCGCTGCAGAGCGAAATATTAACACACACACACACACACACACACATACACACACACAGCATTTTATATACACCGATAACTTTCTATCCTAATATACTCCACCCTTTTATCATTATCAACCCTCAAGCAACAATGCAACCAATAAAGCCATTTTCAAAGAGTAAATATAATTTTCAAAGAGTAATTATTGTTCCGCATTTCCCGTTATATTCTTCGAATTACTACATATCTATCAGATCGCTATAAAACCGTGCGTAAAACCTTCCTCGGGTATAAATTAGTAACTGTACAAATATTTAAGTCTCTGCGTCTTGTCGTTCGGACGTGATAAGCGTACACCGAACAGACATTCACATTAATATATATAGATAAATAGCTATCCGATCGCCATAAAACCATGCCTAAAGCCTTCACCGGGTAGACATTAGTAACTGTACACATTTTTAGCTCTTTGTGTCTTGTGGCTGAGACTTGATAAACGTACACTGAACAGACATTCACATTTATAGATATAGATAAATTTTATTCCAGCTTATTTACGTAGTGAAATATCTCACCATTCCTCTGATATCCTCTATAGTAATACTTCTGTAGTTTTCCTGAGAAGTATTTGTGATGTTGAGAGCTCTTTTCGCCCTAACCCATGGGAACCTCTTCAGGGAATTTTTGTTTCATGGATTATTTACGCTATTATTAGTATTACCATTAATTCTGTTACCTCCATCCCACCTCCTGTTTGTTTTCTATTCTCCACTGCAGTGCCCTTCTCTAGCACTGTCACGGAAATCATTTTTCCTCTGCCCCGTTTTGTGTCTCATTTGTGCATATACTATGACATTTATAACCATTCTGGTGAAAAGTGCCCTCAATATGGGGCAACTCTATAGACAAACTTTCCGGCTTAGAGATGACGTGCGCCCTGTAGACTAAGGAACGTAGAACCCTTTCACTCTGAGCTGGGTGGTGATAATAGCCTGCAAATACAAATATGTGTGAGTTGGTTTCCCGACGTGTCCCAACGTACCATCCTTTTCCACCGCCATGGTGAAACATATATGAGGGTGGATTGAATTTAGGTGTTCCAAAAAATTATTCAAGTTCTCATTACCATGAGGCCAAATAACAAACGTTTCTTCAAAAGCAGAGGGACATAATTAACGCCACCTCACCCGCTGAAAACTGATGTTTATTATCGATATTGGTGTTGGTTTTCATCTTTGGTCGTGTGATGGTACTGTGTGCTTTCTTGCTCGGTGTATGTTGTCTTTCTGTTGTCATTGAGAACCGAAGTTTCAAACGTCGTTGCACATCGCTCCCTCGCAGCTGTATCGTCTCGAGAATGGCAGTGTGTGCTCCTGCCGAAATTTCGGCCGATGCTGACTTCCATACCTGGCTGTATACTCGTAAGCTTTTTGAATTTTTCTTTGACATCTGAAAAGGCTGTCTATTGAAGATTGTATTGGTCGTGCTGTCCAATGTACAGTATGGAATTGGAAGTTGTTTAACAACTTAAAATGCTATATTTTCTTTTCTTTATGAGGCTCAGGATCGATTATATAAAAGACTACGAACGCTGGACGTATTCTTTGATTTAACAAAACCGTTTGATTCTGTTGATCACAAATTTTTTTGCAGAATTTGGAACGTTATAGAGTACATCTTACTTTAACAACAGACAGCAGAAAGTAATTCTCTACAGTGTTGAAAAAGGATATGAAATGCACTCACCAGGGACAAGGTCAAGTGGGGTTTGTACCCTACGGTTCTGTTTCAGGGCTGCTGGTGTTGTTATTTGTATAAATTACGTATCTCCTAATATAAAAGGTAATTCTAAGATATTTCTGTTTGGTAGCAGTGTTCACATGGTATCAAATAATACATTTCAAGATATGTTGATGACTTGTAGAAAATAAATTTATGTTACAACACAGTAAAACTCAGTTTTTACAATTTATAATGTTCAATTCAACTAAAGCTGAAATTTTTATTACAGATAAAGGGCACATGTGTGATAAGTGAGAGTAACTTACAGAGTATTTCTAGGCGTTCAGTTTGATAGTAATCTGCCGTAGAAAGGCTATGCTAAGTATCTTTTCAAAAAACTAAGTACTGCTTCATTTAACATTATAATAGTATATGACTTAAGTGACAGTTCAACGCGAAAAAGTTTACTTTGTTTCTTTTCATTCGCTTATGATGTATGCTTTTATTTTTTTGGGGAACACTTCTGAGTCTAAAAAGGTATTTATGGCGCAGAAATAGGCGGGTCGAGCAATATGTGGTTTAAGCTCGCGAATCTCCTGTCAACCCCTGTCCAGAAGTGTGTGAATTCTGATATTGGCCTCTCAGGTCGTGTTTTCTTTTATAACATTTTCAGCTTACTCCCAAGAGTTAGCAGCAATCGATTTGACATCGGGAACACACATCCATGAATCTTGTGCAGAAAGGCGTGCAGTATTCTGCATTTTTTTGCAGTAAGCTGTCACAAGTATTCAAAACTCTCAACAGTAATCCAACGCACTTTCAAGTTTCCCCTTCTATCCCTCTTTCCAGTTTGTCGAGGAACTTCTGGAAACATTTAAAAATCAAGCTAAGTCTTGTGTTACATTGCATTTTACATTTGCTTACTGGTTATTGTTTGTATGGTATTCGTACGCGTATCTTTTATGTATTACTACTCTCCTGTCTGCTCAGTTGCGTCGTGCGGAATACGAATACATATAAATAAAGTTTCTGGTCTACAGAGGTCGGATCTGTGTGCTACTTACGAAACTGCAATCGCCAACATTCTCCTCCGAATGTGAAAATATATTGTTGACTCCCACTTACATAAGTAGAAATGACCATCAGAATAAAATACGAGGAATCAGAGCCAGAACGGAGAGATTCAGGTGTTCTTTCTTCCCGCGCGCTATTCGAGAATGGAATGGGAGGTAAAATAGTATAACGATGGTTCGATGAACCATCTGCCAGGCACTTAAATGTGATTTGCAGAGTACCCCATGTAGATGTAGATGTATTGTTTGCGTGTTGTCAACAGAAACGCGAAAGAGAAAGTGTGCGACAAACAAGCCGTAAGTAATAGTCAACAAGCTGATGATCGAAATACCCATACTTATCAGATATCTGTTTTCACACTAGAAATAGTGTTTTAAGTCGTCACAATGTTCACATTCATTATTTGGTTTCAGGTCACCATTCCGTACTTATGAAGAAAGTTTCGCACATGACCTCGAAATGTAAAACCAAGGTAATAACCAAAAATAACACATTCGACTTTTGGGCCTCATATTTACGCATAGGATGGTACTAAAACAATGTATTTTGATTTTCAAATCCATAAATAAATAGAAAAAAACCGACTTATGATGGCAGAGGAGTGCCGAAACATGTTTGGATGAAAAGTGGAAACAGTGTTTTGTATATCAGGCGACCTCATACCCAAAAGGAAATGAGATAAAATCATGACTGTGCACTCCAGTCACCAACCTTTCGTGTGATGAAGTTTCAAACGGACTGGAATATGCCAAATCTCTCACTTTCCAATTTTAAAATTTGTCCGTAGTGATGACGAACACATTCTCAGAGTAATACAGAAATATCCCAACTCTGTTTTATTTCCTGTCCATGTTCATTGCATTATAGTCTATATGGCGTATTCCGCAGATGTTACGCACGAAAAATTAGGAAAAAAAAAAAAACGATTGTTAACGCTACTCGTCAGATTTTACGTAAGGTTACATCCGTTATTGTGTAGCATGATAATCCTGATATTGCTAAATTTGGTTTGTGTTATTCTTAGATGTGCTTCAAATAGTTAGTTTTTCGAAGCTTGGTAAAAGTTCTAATGTCGGGTAAGCTTATTAGTGGAATTTATTCTGAGGCTACCTAAAAGCCTTTACTTCCCATTGGTATATCATATTGATATATCATCATTGTTACCGTAACCTGCATTTTGCCCTTTAAAGGTCTGAAATTTTACAATTAAAGTGTTAGCTTGGGGTGTTCATTACTTATAGGCTTCTGTCTCTTTATTGAGTATCATTTATTCAAAGAATATTCCTTCAGTAAAAAACCGTCTTGATTGCAAATTGTTTTATCAATTAATGACGCGTTTCGCCCTTTAGCAGGGCACCTTCAGATTATCTGCGTGAGAGAATTTACACAAAATTACAAGGCGGAATTACAAAACGGGTATAATATTACATGGGCTTATTTTGGGTTAAGAAGACGGTATAAATGGTAAACAAAGCTTACAATGCGCTCTCCGTGGTGTGACACCAGTTTCTATTTTTCTGGAGTTTTTGGATTTCCTTGTAGCCCTACAAATGGTCGGGTAACAACGAAGTACAATTGGAACATACTCGGTAAAGATGTGAGAAACATAAAACCGATTTTTAAGATTACCTTAATAGAAGCTGTGGTCTCTGATGATAAAAGATAAGCCCATGTTTACAATTGCGCTCATGGGCGGTGGGCGGGCGTGGTGTGCTGCTCCGCCGACTTGTACAGACTAGGGGAACGTGGGTAGGGAATGACATAGGAAGCGGGACGGATCAAATCTAGCTATATGAATACAAATTTAACGAAAGGAAGGTTATTAAGCAGGACAGAACTTAATAGTTTATGTTGGTACTTATAAATGAAAGGCATTTTAATATTATGATGCCTTTGTTCAAATAAAATTCCTTTCATTTATAAGTACCAACATAAACTATTAAGTTCTGTCCTTAATAACCTCCCGTTCCGTTTTATACACTGGCCTTCCTATGTCACTCCCTACCCAACTTCCCTTAGTTAGTCTGTACAAGTCGGCAGAAAAGCACACCACGCCCGCCCACCGCCCGTGAGCGCAATTGTAAACATGGGTTTATCTTGTATCATCAGAGACCACCGCTTCTATTAAGGTAATCTTAACGTAATCTCACATCTGTACCGAGTATGTTCCAACAGTAATTCGTTGTTACCCGACCATTTGTAGGGCTACAAGGAAATCCAAAATTCCATAAAATAAAAACACCGCAAAACAACTTACGATGTCACACCACGGAGAGCGCATTGTAAGCTCAGTTTACCATTTATACTGTCTTCTTAATACAAAATAAGCCCATGTACTATTATACCCGTTTTGTAATTCCGCCTTGTAATTTTGTGTAAATTCTCTCGTGCAGATAATCTGAAGATGCACTGCTAAAGGGCGAAACGTGTCATTAATTTATAAAACAATTTGCAATCAAGACGGTTTTTTACTGAAGGGATATTTATTCTCACTGATTGCTGTACACCGTGGACTGGGAATCATTTTATTCAAAGAGGTAGCCCAGTACCTTCGATTGTCACACTAAACGAAAATAAGCTTTAGAACACAAGCTTTCTGGAGTTGATTCCTTCTTCAAGTAGGTACGAGGAGGAGAAAGTGGATAGAAGGGAAGGGTTACTCACAACCGAAGCCAGGCATGACCAACATTTCCGCCCGGCGAGTGCGCCCGCGCCCTGCGGGCGGAGTACACTGTAGTTGCCGGCCGCGGTGGCCGAGGAGACTGAGGCGCTTCAGTCACGGTCTGCACGGCCACTACGGTCGGCGGTTCGAATCCCCCCTCGGGCATGGATATTTGTGCCGTCCGTAGTTGTAGCTAGTTCATAAGTAGTTTGTAAGTATAGGGACTGATGACCCCGTAGTTAAGTCCCATAAGCTTAACAAACATTTTTTCTTACACTGTAGTTGATCGCCCCGGCCACGACCGTCGCTAGTGCCCCTCACGCCGCTGCGCACAGTGCGCGGGGCAAGGGCGCGGCAAAGGCCTGACCCAGGCCGTGAGGTAGGATGGCACGAAAGGTGAAGTCACGGTGTAGTGGGACGAATTATTGTCCCCGCTACTACCTTATATCAGCTCAGTTTTGCAGCAGTGTTTGTATTTATGTTTAAATGATTTTTCTATGTAAATGTTTTTGTTATATGATTCTTAAAAGAGTTTGTATGTTTTTTTACGTTTCATGGGCTATAACGGCAGTCCAACCTACGAGAGCAACATCTTCGACGCCAACCTCAAGGAACAGAACATCTGGCCACTTCAAGTCGCGGGTCGACGGCCACAAGGCGGTTATCGTCGCCCTTATTTACATTGTCAACGAAATCTTCCTAAAATTTGAGCAAATACATTATGTCAGTTCTTTCTTGACTTCCGACTTGTAAATGTCAAGTATAATAAAAGTCGTATTTAAACTTTAACTACGTGTTCACCAACATCATTTATTTATTTTGAAGAGATCTACCAGAAATATTACATTAACAGGAATTGAGAATTATTTCCTGTTAAAGTTTCTACGATTTTTTGAGAAGATATTTTATTTGAATTTAATTGATGTTTGATAGTTAAGTCAAAGGGAGACGTTGATAATTTTTCAGTGCTTTCTTAATCGATCGCCTACATCGATCGATTTACTGTCAACGAGATATATAGAATCTCTCTGGTCAACACGACGTTTACTACTAAAACTTTTAGTTTGACACTTAAAACTTGACAATAATTTAAAAAGTATATCCGATTAGCAGCGAGAGCCTAAATAAAAGAAATTCTTCTGACTATGCTTCTTTGAATGCGCAAGGACCTGATATAGAAGATTCAGAACTTGGAAAGATTTTTTTTTTTCGAACTTAATAATTTTTATGGTGACGAGCGGACGACTCGAGGATTACGGAGTCTGAACACGGCTACATTTAAAGCTTTAATACTCAGTTGCAAGCTATACATCAGAACCGTTCCGCCTCAACAGCTTATTGTGTGAATAACCCATCTGTCTATTTTCTCCTCCAACCTCTCTCCGACCCAACGAAGGAATAATTTCCGAAACCTTGTGTTCCAATATTTATTTTCGTCTTTGTTTTGTGTGTGACTATCGGCGGTACTGAGCTAAGTACTGGCAATGAGCTCTATCTCTTTTTGAATAACTGTTTCGCATCTCTTTTGCGAATTTCCGCCAGTAACTGACATTTATTAGAGGATTAAAAAAAAATTGATCTAGTACGGATTTTTTTTTTTCATTTTTGGTGTCACTTACCTTGCATTCGTTGGCAGCTTTTGGCTTGCGAGCAGTGAGACGGGCTTAAGACGGCGTTTGGTCGCGTGGACTTCTGCTGTTCCACGCCGCGTTGACGTACCTTGCTGGAGTTGTTTGTCACGGCACTGAGCTTAAACACGTTTTGCGGCTTACTTCGTTGAATTTTCAACTATTTGCCTTCATTCGAGTTTGCTTTACTTGGTGTAATGTAACAAAACTAATCTGTTAATTTACTGCCTTTCATTAGGAAGTAATTAAAATGGCAAACTTGTAATTAACTGTCCTTATTAAATTTTCCAATTAAGATTCGTACACTTATGACTCAGTTCAAAAATCAAAGCACTGAAATTGAAATATTCCGCAGACATTCTTTCTTGATTAAATTTACCATATTTAGATTCTGCATAATATAACCGCACTTATTCCTTCAATGTTAATGTTTTGAGTAAATTCTTTTAAATCATTTAAGAACATTTGCGCCGTCATTGTTTCCATTTCATCCATAAGTTCTTTTAATAACAGGAATGATTTGGTATGAACACATTGAGGAAATGTGTATTCAGAAAGGAAACATAATTTTATTGTTTTCGAACACGGAAGCACTTTATATTTTTCTTTTTCTTACATTTTAAGATTCACAATAATTATTGTTGTATATATAGATATATATATTTATGTGTATACATATATTTATCGATATATTATCATCATAAATGTGTAATATTCCAAAAATAAACATTCAGCTATATATTAGACATTCTTGAACTATCCTATGTATGACAGCTTGTGTGTCATGTTTTCTTCCAGCCTGCTATAGGATAAATTTAAATTCTGCTTACTCCAAATTATCTACCAGATAAGTTATCTCAGCCGAACAAACAAAACCTCTTCTTTACAATTTAATCATATTAGGCCACTGTGTTTAAAAATGTCGGATTTGCTTCCGAATATTGGATACAATAGCTGCATTTCGTTGACATGCTTGGTCCAGGTAAACATTTCTCCTCTTTTAAAAAATAATACTTATGTTCCCGTTTCATTGAGGCGTAGAACTCTGAAAGCAAGTACGACATTTTTAAACTACAGTTTGAAATACATTTCCTGTAAGGCTGAAGACGCTTTCATTGGAAAACATAATATTAGAAAATGTACAACTAAATTCTGTTCACTGTCAGTTGTGTTACATTCATACACCTATGTACTGGAGACTACAATATTGACTTGATTGACAAAAATATGGGATTATATGTCACTTGTCAAAGCTGTAAGCATAAAGCTAATTATTTCAGAATCAACTGCCTTACTAACAGTCACAAACATTCTACATACATAATGACTATTTTCTGACAATCTAAGGCAAATATCTGGCGTGCAATAAGCTTCGAGATACCTAACGTCTATAATGGATTGTCTACATACTAAACGCATTCCTGTATTTTGGCACATAAACATATCTCTTGATTTTTACTTATCAAAAACATATTTTTGTTATAGAGGAATGTTAAGTATTTTTTGTACCAGGTAAGCGCAAAGGTTATGGACAAAGTCTTTTATTTTAAGAGATACACTGATCTCGAACGGAATGTTGAGCACAAAACTAATCTGTTTTGCGCAAAATATGATCTGTTACCGAAAATTATCCCAGTTTAAGATAGTCTTATTCGCATCACTTCACTTTGCTGCACAAGTAACTATAGCAAATGAAAGCCCACCGTAGAATAAATATATTCATATGTAGCTAGACTGTAACGCTGACACTACAATATTCGTTACTGTAGACTACAACAATCAGATTAAAATTTAATATTCCAGAACACACTCAGAATGAGCTACTACAAAGATAGCATATTCCATGCTATCATTAATTCCGTTGGATCACGTGGCCGACAGATTTTTGCTTAGTTACAGAAAGTAGCGTACGTATCTTTCCGTGCCGTTTAGTTAAAAATTTAATGCACCATGGAATAATTTTTATTCCCTTTTACTCAATCAACCAAGAAACAGTCCTATATAATTACGTTAGCCGTGCTGATCAGTGCGTTAAATGTTCTCTGTCACACACACACACACACACACACACATATCACAAATAAACACTACTTCATTGTCAGTAATTTTTTTACTGAGATGAACATCCTCTTAAATCTTTGTAACATTTTGAATCATCAAAACTTGACATCCTTTATATGTGAGTACCGCATTTTGTTGGCATTTATAAGTTGTAATTTGATGATTTGATGCCTGTTTGCAGAAACAACTATTGACAAACACTGAACTCGTATGTATTATAACGTAAAAAAGTCTTAATATTTTCATATTTTAAACTGTTCGCACACTATATTGTATCTTCTGTTACTTTTAGATCCTAAGATGACTCATTTGAGTTGAAAGCGGTCATCACTTTTAATAAATTGGCGATCAAGACTATAGAGATTTTGTCTACTTAACCTCTCACTCCGCTCCCATTCTCTCTGAGTGCGTATCAGCTCTCTGGCCTCCTCACTGGCCTCAAGGCCGTTGAAGAGGAAGTCGAAGTAAGTCTTTTCTTCGTTGTGCATCTGTCTGAAGGTACGTAATTAACAACTGCACTCTCCGCTCCCGGTCAAAAAAGACCGAGGTGTACGCTGAATGTCTTTTATTTTGCCCGGTCCAATGTACCCCGTGTACCCTCAGATTATGTGTTTTTCCTTTCACAGTCAAATGAAAGTCTATAAAATTGGGAAAAATCTACATACCCAATGTGTGAGAAAACTATGGGGAGGTTTATGATGGGGAAGGGAGATGACGGATGGTGCACCAAATAGATTTTAAGACATTAGATGTTAAAAATGTCGAAAGAAACTGAAAGAAACGGCACCTCGGTCTTAAATACTGAGTGTACGCTTTGTATGCCGTAAGGGTGTGTATGGGCTGAAGGTTAATCAAAAATATTTAGACCGCCAGAAACTGAAAGAAACGGCACCTCGGTCTTAAATACCGGGTGTACGCTTTGTATGCCGTAAGGGGGTGTACGGCTGAAGGTTAATCAAAAATATTTAGACCGCCAGAAACTGAAAGAAACGTTACCTCGGTCTTAAATACTGTGTGTACGCTTTGTATGCCGTAAGAGGGTGTACGGGCTGAAGGTTAATAAAAAGTATTTAGACCGCCAGAAACTGAAAGAAATGGCACCTCGGTCTTAAATACCGGGTGTACGCTTTGTATGCCGTAAGAGGGTGTATGGGCTGAAGGTTAATCAAAAATATTTAGACCGCCAGAAACTGAAAGAAACGGCACCTCGGTCTTAAATACTGAGTGTACGCTTTGTATGCCGTAAGAGGGTGTACGGGCTGAAGGTTAATCAAAAATATTTAGACCGCCAGAAACTGAAAGAAATGGCACCTCGGTCTTAAATACCGGGTGTACGCTTTGTATGCCGTAAGAGGGTGTACGGGCTGAAGGTTAATCAAAAATATTTAGACCGCCAGAAACTGAAAGAAAAGGCACCTCGGTCTTAAATACCGGGTGTATGCTTTGTATGCCGTAAGGGGGTGTACGGGCTGAAGGTTAATCAAAAATATTTAGACCGCCTCCCAGACAACATGTCAAATAATATACCTCAGTTAATTAGAAAGCAATGTCTCAAATAGGCAAGCAGTACATTGACATCAAATTTGCACTCTTAAACTCGCCATCGCACTTTTCGTACAAGGGATTGCAATGTTGCAAAGTTCACTTTCATTACGCCGTTTTCTACTGGGAAAATCAACGCAACAAAATTTTGTTACAGACATTTTCGAACTTTCGGTATGCGAGGAACTGTACTGTGTTGGTGGACGAGAGGGCGGTGCGCAGTTTTGGAGGGGAACGGGCCGACTGGCAGAGACGAGAAGTCTCTGAGAGGCAGAGGACTGGCCCGCGCCTCGGGTATCAAAGCTAATAAGTGCGCCTCGCGTCTTCGGGTTTCGCGGCGCACGCCCTAACGAGGCCGGCTGCCGCCCCCGCTGCCGCCCCAGACGCCGCCCCCAGACGCCGCCCCTGCCCTGGGGGCGGCGTCGCCCCACCGCAGCGACGAGCGCACGCTCCGCTGCGGTTTCACTTTTCACACACTTTTCTCCACACCGCCGCTCTCCGTTTCTGTAGCGTGGCTGGCTGCTACTCTCGACGACTGGTCTTTCTGTTCCGACTCCTCTTACTGTAACGTGACCTACAGGAAAGCCGACAGGTTTGTAACAAATAGGAAACAGGCGGATGAAACAGTACACCGTAAACGAACTAACGTATTTCCAATAAGCAACAGAAAGCAAAGTTGCTGGTAGAACTTCCGGGTTATAAGGCCGTGATCCATAAAACTTTTCAGTTTCACCTAACGTTTCGTCCGGAGCTGCGCCGGACATCCTCAGAGGTCTTCTTACTTGCGTTGAGTCTTGCCGACTAACGCAAGTAAGGAGACCACTGAGGATGTCCGGCGCAGCTACGGACGAAACGTTAGGTGAAACTGAAAAGTTTTATGGACCACGGCCTTATAACCCGGAAGTTCTACCAGCAACTATGACATCCGGTCGTGAAAGCCTTCATTGCATGAACAGAAAACAATTTCTTGTATGATTAGCGAAGTCAGGCGGCTGGTACTGAGTATGCACCGCCAGACGACGTGTCTGACATAGCTTACTTTCTCTGCAGGTCACGAATTAAATCCGGAAAACAACCATATTGAGCTTCTTGCGATCAAATGAGCAAGTTATTTTTTTTCTCTTTCCCTAAACATGTTTCACTCAGGCGCAACATTCCTTTAAAGTCAACAGAAGAAAATACTTTAGTATGCATTACTTCTTTTTAAGACAGTATTTGTCAGTTGGAAAGATCACTATATGTGTTTCATTACATTTTTCTGAGTGGGTCTTCCTTAACAGTTTGTCATCTGCAAATGCCACTTACGTATAAATATTTGAAGTTTTTATACTTAGGCCTAGGATTATTTAACAACCCAATATCGATGTAAAACATTCGTAAATAAGTGCCATATAGTTGCAGATAACAAATTGTGTAGAAGACCTACTAAAAATGTAAGACAAAAGGAAAACTGAAATACCACAACACCTAAAAATAGGGTATATAGTATGACCTTTATAATTGACAAATGCGAACTTTAAAGTAGCCTAGGTATGAACAGTCTAAAATATTTTCTGTTGTTTAATTTGAAGGAATAAAAGACCACTGATCTCGCTGCAAATGCAGTTAAACACACACACACACACACACACACACACACACACACACACACACACACACATATATATATATATATATATATATATATATATATATATATATATATATGTGTGTGTGTGTGTGTGTGTGTGTGTGTGTGTGTGTGTGTGTGTGTGTGTTTTACTCATGGCATATTGTTACAATTAAAATCCGAAATGCCAGACTAGAACTTTAATTATTATTACAACTTTGAACATGGCTGGTTAACAGAAACAGTAATCCAATTATTTTTAACATTTTTATGTATCAGCCAACCGGTTGCGTAGTTTTAAAGTACTTGAACTAGGTTTCGTTGTCGCTAGGGCCAACTTCATCAGAAGAATAAAAAACAGTTACATGAAACTCATGACGTCAAAAATATTACGAACAGAATTGCTCAAGTCGATCGACTGCTCGTAATATTTTTGACGTCATGGGTTTCATGTAACTGTTTTTTATTATTCTGATGAAGTTGTCCCTAGCGACAACGAAACCTAGGTCAAGTACCTTAAAACTACGCAACCGGTTGGCTGATACATAAAATTGTTAATAATAATAATTACCGTATTTGTATTTTGCCCCTGTGACCGATTTTGACAGAATCTACCTTCATCTTCAGATTCTATTTTTTTTTATTTAACAGTTTCCACACTAAGCTCGTAGCATAATTTCTCGCAAACACAGCTCTTTGGACGCAGCCCGTTTCTCATACATCAATTCGTTTCCCACGCTCTTTTGCACCCCAAAATATACGCTCTATGATTCTTCGCCCAAATGGGCGGCAAGCCGTACTGTTTTGGGCTATCTGTGGCAGAATTAAACCGTCGGTATAAGTACTGTAATGATAAACAAGAAAGGTCTTCATAATAATAATGTTGGACGAAGGAACATTTTTTGCGCTAAAATGTTGTCAGCCAACGGCCGTGCCGCAGTGGCTACACCGGGTTCCCGCTAGATCACCGTAGTTAAGCTTAGTCGGATAGCGCTTGGACAGCACTTGGATGGGCACAGTCTGGATTTGCCGACCGCTGTTGGCAAGCGGGGTTACTCGGGCCTTGTGAGACGAATTGAGAAGCCGCTTGATTCAGAACTAGCGGCTCCGGGTCACGACAACGGACACAACGACCGGGAGTGCGGTGCGCTGACCGCATTTGACGACAACTGCGGGCGGAGTATGACACGGCGGTCGGTCGGTTCCCAATGGAAGTTTCTAGGCCTGTGGGACGGAGTTTCCTGTTCTTTTAATGAAAGTCAGACGAGGATGTGTCAAGCAACTTCAACTGTCAGTAGTAGCAGCAACAGAAGAGCACAATTAGGCATATGATGCAGCAAGGGTAGAACTGGAGGAGGCAATATTGACTGGCTATCTGTTAGAAGACACTTGTTTCTTTTAGCAGTAGTGATGTGTTGATGTACAAACATTAAACAAGACCTCTTCTCTAGTGTGCTACGGTAAGGTGGTAAGGTCTTAGGTAAACAGCTAGCTAATCGTAGTGGTGTGGTTGGGCTTCACGATTCATGTCGACCATGGCCAAGTGCAGATGGAGTGAGTGCGTCCGAAAAAAATAAATAAATAAATAAATAAATAAATAAATAAATAAATAAATAAATAAAATAAATAAAATTGCAGATACAGCGTGTGAACAAGATGTTGAAATGTGCTGTAAAGTGAACAAAGAAACCGGAAAAGAGTAAGAAAAGGAACACGATGGTGGTGTAAGCATTGCGCTACGAGTCTCTACTTGCCAGAAAAGAAAAAGTCTTTCTATGAACCATATTTCCATTATTAACTATAGTAGAAAAACGTTGATGATGATGTCCACCTTCCCGTACAAAAATTATGGATTTTTAGCGAAGATTATAGCACAATAACATGCAATACTGCAGTAATTACAGCCAAAATAATAATGAGAAGTTAAGACAATAACCACGTTCATAGCTTCCGAGGTAGGAAATGTCTATGGTTTTGCAAATGTGTATACACAAGTCTGAATGCATCAAATCTAAATTTATATACTATCGGTCACCAGATGATTGGCTGAGCCCGAAACATGTAGTGAATTGATAATAAATAATCTGCTGATAACATCTATTGACTATTCAAGCAATCTCCAGCAATTTTAGAATCATTAAAAAAGTTTAAACTATTTATAAACTCTCTCCGTGGCAAGCCGGCAGGTTCGCAATGTGTACACCTATAGCATTTACGAATTATATATATATATATATATATATATATATATATATATATATATATATATATATATAATTCGTAAATGCTATAGGTGTACACATTGCGAACCTGCCGGCTTGCCACGGAGAGAGTTTATAAATAGTTTAAACTTTTTTAATGATTCTAAAATTGCTGGAGATTGCTTGAATAGTCAATAGATGTTATCAGCAGATTATTTATTATCAATTCACTACATGTTTCGGGCTCAGCCAATCATCTGGTGACCGATAGTATATAAATTTAGATTTGATGCATTCAGACTTGTGTATACACATTTGCAAAACCATAGACATTTCCTACCTCGGAATCTAAATTTATATACTATCGGTCACCAGATGATTGGCTGAGCCCGAAACATGTAGTGAATTGATAATAAATAATCTGCTGATAACATCTATTGACTATTCAAGCAATCTCCAGCAATTTTAGAATCATTAAAAAAGTTTAAACTATTTATAAACTCTCTCCGTGGCAAGCCGGCAGGTTCGCAATGTGTACACCTATAGCATTTACGAATTATATATATATATATATATATATATATATATATATATATATATATATATATATATATATAATTCGTAAATGCTATAGGTGTGTACACCTATAGCATTTACGAATTATATATATATATATATATATATATATATATATATATATATATATATATAATTCGTAAATGCTATAGGTGTACACATTGCGAACCTGCCGGCTTGCCACGGAGAGAGTTTATAAATAGTTTAAACTTTTTTAATGATTCTAAAATTGCTGGAGATTGCTTGAATAGTCAATAGATGTTATCAGCAGATTATTTATTATCAATTCACTACATGTTTCGGGCTCAGCCAATCATCTGGTGACCGATAGTATATAAATTTAGATTTGATGCATTCAAATTTGTCATGTAAAAGACTTTTATTATGTATTGACAATAAATAATCTACTGATAACATCTATTGATTATTCAAGCAATCTCTAGCAATTTTAGAATCATTAAAAAAATTACAATGTACATTGCATACATACCTCTACCAAGACTTTCAGGCTAAAATAAAAAATAGTTTAAACTTTTTGTGCGCGTTCTGTGTTTCTGAAGTTGTCTTCTTGGATGAGAGTGGTCAATTTGCGTTATAGGACTATACACTCGGCGAATTTTACCTATTTTTATCGCAGGTTTTCCATTTAATTGGCGTTTGCACTTCATCCCACTTATTCCTGGTGGAATGAAGTCGTTATATGCCCTTACGTTTTACTAGTAGGATCAACTTTTGATGTGTTCTCCATTCAGAACAGTCTCACAGTGATTATAATTTTTTTAATGTAGGTTGTGAGTGTTGCCAACATTTGTGTGTGTGATGTTGGAGATTCTCTTCTCTACCTTTCTATATTACACACACACACACACACACACACACACACACACACACACACACACACACAGAGGCGCGCGCGCGCGTACACACACATACTGTTCGCGTCGAAAGTTGGTCCTACTACTGAAAAGTAAGGTGATGTGCAAACTTCAGGCCACTAGAAAAAAATGAGATAAAGTCCAAACACCAATGAAACAAACAATGGAAGAAAATAGGCAAAAATTGTCGTGTGAAAATATAGGCCAAAATAACAAGATGACTATATTCAGTCAACAAGACAACTTTAAAACACATGAAGGGCACGAATAGTTTAAACTGTTCTAATCTATGTATACTTAACCCCTTTAATGCATGACTTTTTACTTGACGCTGTAAAACTACAACGAGGAATATAGTGCGTCTACACTGAGAAAAACATTGAAACAAAGATTCCTTAAAATTATTATGCACTACCAGTAACAAAAGTTCATAACTGGTAAACTATATAGCGCTTCCATGATGTACCTGATGCAATAAATGTCACTATTACGCCTTTAATCTTTCCAGAAACTTATGTGATTGAATACTTTTACATGCAAAGGAGGAATACTAAAGTAAACATGTTAGGAGTAACTCAATGCAGCTAACTGATTCAGTACCACTCTTCTATTTATAATGTCTTGGACGAGCTACTCGCATGTGTAATACTATGTATAGACACAGTTACAAATGAATTTCTGGTAAAATTTTGATCAGTTTGAGAGATAATGGAAGAAAATAAGCTAGGCCTATGGAGATGATCGGCTACACTATGTATTAAAGGGTTAAAAATCTAATAACTAAAGTGTTCAGAACCTCATGCTATATAGATACAAATGGTGCAAAAATTGCCCAACCCTACAATGGTCGGGCTGGGTCTGTGAGACCCACTAGTTACTATTTCAATGAATTTATATGCTTATAGTCGCTGATATGACTCGAGCGCTCTACTAGCTTCATGAAACAAGCAAGAGAAAGCGTTAACATCATGAATAAAGTTTTAAATTGTTTAGATAATGTTCGGCAGTTTTCCAAAAAGTGGGAGAGTCTGTCAGACCCAGCACGAACGTTTACGTTATTGATTTCTACCAGTGCGAACATATTTTTATTTGGTGTTTCATCCAGTTTCAAATTCCTTTGTGCACTATTTCTGATGTCCTAACACCTCATTACCATTGTCAATAATGTAAAATATAAAATTTCAAGAGAAAGTGTGTCATACTGTGAAATTTGCATCAATTTTTACGATGATGATAATGAAATTGACGATTCTGGCGCGGACCCACACTACGAAATAAACAGTGATCTTGATAACAATAGTACAATAAGTGGGGATGAAGAGGAAGGTGCTATAAGTGCAAGGACAGGAAAACTAAATACTTCTGCAAAATTTGCAAAATATTATTGTGCTTGATGCACACAGAAATAGTTTGTGTCGGCTGTTACGAAAAGTGACGATTTTAGAGGACGGTAGCACACAAACTATTCATTATATTCACAATTTCGATTTATACAACAAAAATTCAACAAGTCTGCTTATCAGTTCTGTAAATTATTCTCATTTATATTTGTATTTCAATCCAATTTACTTGTGCTCCCAGTGTGCTTACATTTATTACTACAAAGAAGTATATTTCTACTTTTTTTCAAATTTTACAGTAATTGTGAAATTCAGACCTTGGAAATAATGTCCCTACAGCATTTAGTAGGACCTAAACCTATATTCACAATTTCAATTTATACAACAAAAATTCAACAAGTCTGCTTCTCAGTTCTGTAAATTATTCTCATTTATATTTGTATTTCAATCCAATTTACTAGTACTTCCTGTGTGCTTACATTTATTACTACAAAGAAGTATATTTCTACTTTTTTTTTTATTTCGCAGTAATTGGGAAATTCAGAACGTTGAAATAATGTCCCTACAGCATTTAGCAGGACCTAAACAATGTAAAAACTCGTCATTTGGTGTAAACACACTGTTTGGCACCTGTCATAAGCATTTTAATTATTGGGTCCCACAGACTCAGCCCGACCGTTCCTGACACTGTTTTTCGTCCGACCGTTCTAGGGGTAATTACAGTGAGACATTTAAAAGCACAGAGAAAGGCGTCACTTGAAGTGCACAGTGGTTGAGAACACGGCGCCCCCTCGGTTGGAGCAGTGGTCGAGACGGGGCGGTGGAGACGCAGGCGCCGTCCTCTGGGGTAATCACAGGGCAGACTCCATTACTGGACAAATGACGTCGCCGCTGGTCTGCGGCTCCTGAGGGCCGCGCCGCTGCTCTGGCCCGGAAAATAGGACCGCCCACCCTCCACCCTCCAGCCTCCCGGAAGTCGCCACTGCCCGCCACTGGCCACACACACACACAGAGGACCCCGTCTCGACGCCCATCACTTCTAATCCTCGTGGGACTGGAGCCGTCTTCACGGGGGACGAGGTGGCTAACGTTCAGGTGGATGCGGGCGGCACGGGGCCAGCCAGATATACCAACACCACCGGAAGAGGAAAGAGGAAACCGCGCCTGACGTCACGCAGACTAGGCCGCGATCGCGCAGCTCAGTGGCTGGCTGCCAGGAGAGAGTGGGCTGCGCCCTAGCGGCCAGCCAATCAGTTACGAGATCGCTACGCTGCGTCACGTCCATCTCGAACTCCGCGGCCTCCCATTTCGCTGGTGACGACACCGCCCTCCTCCCGGCTAGTCGTCGGATGAACGCTGCCATCATCCATCTCAACCGTCAACTTCGGTTGACCGGAGGCTAGGCAAACTCGAACGAGATCACGCTCAACGCTGCGAAAACCAAGGCGATCATGTTTACCCACAGAAGGCCAGACCTCCGACATCGATTAGTGCTCCAAGGCGTTCACCTGCTCTGAATGACCAGCGTTCGATATCTGTCATCCTCGACTCCAAACTTCTTTTCAAGGAGCACATCACGGCGAAGAAAGATAAGATGATTAAGTCCTACTACAAACTGTACCCCCTGCTGAGTAGTACTGAGACGAGGACGTCCACGAAACTCCAGCTCTATAAAACGGTTCCCTTGCCATCGATTCTTTATGGGAGTTCGTCCTGGGGGACAGCGAACCCGACAAACATCAGGATGCTTCAGAACAAATATCTCCGCACTATCTTACGTGCTCCCTGTTGGGCCCCGATAACTGATCTCCACCAGGAACTTGCTCTTCCTTCGCTCATGGATCTCATAAGGGCGCATACCCAGAACCTGCTAAACAAAATAGAGGCGCTGCGACCAGACATGCCACACTTGGAGTACACCGGAACTGTCAACCCAGAGGGGTGGCACCGGGTCTTGGTGCCAAGAGCGATCGTCGAGTACCCTCTATAACATTCGTTGTCTACCTGCCACACTGACGAAAACCACCACCTGAGACAGGGCGCGAGGTCACCACCGCTGTGTTGGTACTGAAACTGCCCGTCAAAGTCATTGAGTTACTTCACAATGAGGAAGTCTAGTCTACGAAGTAGACAGCACTCCCCACAACCTTTTATTTTATTTAAAAAATAAATAAAAATAAAAAGTTCGCTGGTGTTGGAGTTTGTCATACTACCTCACTCAGTAGGTCGTTCAAGAGTTCCTAAATGCCAGAGGTGTACACATTCCGCTTTTGACCTGCCAATGCTTGACTGGCAGGCAGGTGTGTGTTGTTAATGGAATTCTTTACTCCCAGCCACCTAGATCAAGGCCTCTGCGCTACCTGTCAATAGTAGTCACAACAACAGCAGTCAACTAATGTTGTGTAGCACTGGGCTCAGTTTGAGATTACGTGAATGTTGCACAGTGTGTTTCAGAACGTTTTTATTGTTATGTGATGCTGAATTCAAATTTGTTCTGGTAGCACACAAAGTGGATACACCGGTTCACGTTAGATAACTGAGGTTAAGCACTTGGCTAGCACTCGGTAATTGTCCGGGTCTGCAAAGCGCTGTTGGCAAACGGAGTGCACCAGCCCTTGTGAGGTCAATTGAGGAGCTACTCGACTGAGAAAACCGACTCAACGCCCGGGAATGCGGGACGCTGACCACGTCCTCCTACATAACGCATACGATGACCGGGCTGAGGATGACACGGTGGTCCGTAGGGACCAGATTGGCCTTAAGAGGTCTATTTCGAATAGAGGAGAGCAGACAAAGAGGTTAATATTATCATCCGATTCCGAGGTAGTAAACATACCTTACTAGTTCATAAATATATCAACAAAAATAGAACATGAATCAACACGAAAAACATTCTCAAACGCACTGTCGAACATTCACATATTCTCAAACTGAGCACGATGCTAATGTAGGTGGCGTTGGATAAAACGTAACCTAGGCAGGCTGCACGTCTTTTCGTTGTGATACGCTACATATCAATTTAGTCTCTGCGCCTTTACTGTCATGTCATGTCATCAAAATGGTACTTGCTAGCTAAACTATTGTATCTACAGTACAAAGAGGATTATGTGGTCGGGCTTGCGGTAACCCACGTCAGCCACTTCTGCTGCTGTGATTCGGTACATATGCACTTTTCTATTACGTCAAGACAGGCTGGTCTTGATTGCAGCGGAAAGAGGGACCGGCAGGATGGAAGGACGATTTTAACTCCTCTATTAAGTACAAAGACTGAATCGTCCACCATGTTTAGTCTAACTCCGGTTGTCATCCCACTGCGCTAACAGCATCGAGGAAAACGCCCTGCAGTCTTTCTCAAACAAATTTCACAGGAAGTGTCGGGCAGAAAAATTTTATTTTCACATCAGTTATGTCAGCATTATGGTGAAATTCTCGTCATTACGTTCACAGTTATTGTCATGTTTGCGTTGAAATAAGAGACCGCACAAAATTCGGAAAAGTTTGCATATTAAATAGAAGTTCCTATAATGATGCATGTGCTTCATAGTGCACTGTATATTGCAGCAGACGAAATGTACTTAACAAATTGAACTTTATTTTAGAGGAGATCTCTATGACCAATCTCGCGTGCGTGGGACAGTGATATATCTAGAATGAAATATCTCATAAACGGTTAATACCCAAAACTACAGTATCTTCCGCGTTATTCAAGTAACTCTAAGACCATAAAGTAGACGAATTAAAGGAATTCTGCTGTCTTGGAATCAAAATGATACTTGATGGACGAAGCAAGGGGGGTATGAAGAGGAAAGAGGATGAAGAGGGCATACATAGGCAATCCAAGTCTTCTAGTATCAAACACAGTAGGCCTTAATTTGAGGAAGAACTTGTTGGGATTTTTAAGTTTGGAAGACAGAATTGTATGGTATTGAACCATGGACAGTAGGGAAACTGGAGAATCTGCATATTTAGAGATGAGGAGCGTCAGAACAATGCCTAAAGTTGGGTAAACTAACAGAGTAACGATGTTTTCCGCAGAATCGCCGAATGAACAAAGAAACGCATTGAAAACACCGAGAAGAAGGCGTCAGAGAGTAATATCCAAGGTACTACATGCAGCTTCTTCTTCTTCTTTCTTTTGAGCCATGTTCCCACACTTGCAGGGGCGGCTTTGTTAAAAAGTGTTTCTTTAAGATCTGAAATGAAACGGGGGTAATATGTGATGACTTAAAAATGCGTTAGGATTCCTCCAATCGACAGAATGACAGGAATGCCGTAGAACGTTGGGACTAAGCAAATCAGCGAAATCCAAGAGATAACTGGGCTAAACACGAGCAATGGATTAACTGTATCAGAAAATTGTCATCGTTACGTTGCTGTTTAATCTAATTCGCTATACGACCCAGGTAAGGAAAAAGGATTCGTTCTGAGTAACTGGCAGCCAGTATTTTGCCCTAATATCAAATGGGTATCTACGTTACTGTCTGCTCCTCTAGGCTATCTCGTGTGTAATGGACACAAATATTCAAAATTCTGCAAAAGTTACTACAGGGGCAGGGGGAGAAATTATGACGCTACTTTTTACTCGTCCTTCTACTAAAATCTGTGACTAATGACAAGCGAGGATATACAATAAATTATTGACCGCATAAAAAATTTCCATTTATAGCGAATTTACAATTACATGAGTACCAAATAATATAAACATTCGAATTAATACTGTAGCAAGCAGTGCGTGACTGTTTCTGTCGGAATCAATTACATCACCAGCTATGTGCTACTATTAATTCTGGATTGAGTAGAGTACTGTATGCTGACACGTTAAGGCTTAGGAATACGGTGACACAGTTATGATGTTTTCTGGTGTGCCTTCCTGTTTACGACACATGTGCTTCTTTTATTATTCAGGGTAAAGTGAAACTCGTACACTCGGACTTTGAAGCGCGATTGCTCACATGCCAGCAATAAGAAAATGTCTCACACAAAATTTCGTCTTGTACATATTTCCGGCAATAAAGGGACGTTGATGAATGAGATGGTTGTGTGTTTCATACGTTAGTGTGTTTCAGAATTACACAATTACATCGACAAACGTCTAGGAAGTTTAGCAGGAGTCTTGAGAAACAAAATCAGCGTAGAAAGCCATGCTCGGAAAAGCCATTCAACAACGCTACGGGAAGTCCAAGTTACAAGCACCAGCTCCTGCCGTTAGACATCCCCTCCAGCGACTTCCACGCTGTGTAGCGTCGTTGATGACGTTTCCGGGCATGGCTTTCAACACTTATTTTGTTCCTCACGATGCCTTCTACGTCCCCTCGAAGTTTGTCGGTGTAATTAAATAATTCTCAAACACACCGACGCGTGGAACACACACACACGTCTCAGTCTTCGATGTCCATTAATAACAAATAAATGTTACCGGTCATATGCTCAGGACGAAATTATGTGAGGTTTTAATTTTTTTTTAAAAAATGGTGGCATGTGAGGAACAGCGATGCGAAGCCCTGCTGCACGAATTTCGCTGCACCCTACATGTGAAAAAAACCTTACTTCTGTCGTTACTATTCTATAACTACAACAACCTCGAAAAATTTTCATGTTGCTCGCGAAAAGCTAACAGTCTGCACGCACTATGCTCTCATGTCGGCCACGTGATACCACCAACTACGCAAAATCTATCCCTTGAGGCAAACTTAGGCAGCTAAACGTTCTGCCTATTTGTAAAAGGTCCCGCTAATAATCGTAAATCAAGACGAATTTACGACCTGACGTTCGAGATTATATTTTTTAATCTAAGACGGATTATATCACAAAAATCTGACAAACCCTTAGCACTAATACTATTACGGCAGAGACTGTTAAAACATGTACTTGGACATCCACATTCAGACATTTAAATATAATATTCTATTCTAATATTATTTTTCGAGATATTTGATTTGTTATCACATATTACTTTGATGATTAAAATATACAATACTTGACATACATTGTAGAAAATAAATGTTAACACATAGTATATATGAACTACAGCAGAATCATACTGGCATACAGAACTGGTCACTGAACATTTGGCATTCTTAATTTGAATCATTTCAAAAAAATTCTTATATTCACTACTCTTTCTCATAGGCATTGTGCTGCCTTTTACACTGTCCTCGCTAATATATATCTTAGCAGGCATTTTTATTTGAAAATTGAAACTTGTTTCTTGGCTGTTTAGCAAACAGAATGAAACGTGAATTGATGAGAATAGTTATACATTCAAAGACTTCCGCGCGAAAGCTCACTGAATAACATATTTACACACGTGCCCCAAATCACTGTTGAAAGTAGAACAGACGAATATTAAATTCTATACTTTTCGCTAGCAGAGAAATTTAAAGCAGACAAAATATGAATAATTTCTTATCATTTATGTTTATAACTGATACCTGGTGTCTGTAGGCTCACAATGTATCTTTAGAAGAGAAAGCGGTGTTGTACTCTGTGAAATACATATGCATTTATTTTCAGTGTTTGCAAATTCTGTAATGCGGTACTACCAATCTTATACTATACCATATCAAATGGGACAATTTCACATTTAAAAAGCTTGAAATGTTACTTTGATTAGTGAAACTATTATTTACAGGCTTCAGAATACCATCTGAAGCCCACAGACTTTTTTAAAACATTTCGAAATTCTTCCCTCGATTTGAAATATGTAGAATACACTGTAAATTTGAGCTAGCCGATTGTAAGGTGTTGTTTGTTAAATGGTTTGTACATTTTGTTGAAGATTTGGACTTAAAACACGATCTAGGTTGTTAACTTCTCAGTAAAAATTCCATTGACTTAAGTGATATGTTTTTATGCCCAGAAAGATCACCTCAGATGTTAAAATGTATTGACATTGTTCGTTTTAAAGTGATTGTGCTGTATAACGCGAAGTAGATTCATTTAGTTAAGAATTTATTTTACGTGTCCATTTCAGTATCACGTGAAAGTATCACCTAAATGTTATGTACTTTACTGAGTTTCATATTCGGTAATTTAGTGTGTTAATACATGAATTTTACCTATTCTGGCACCTGTGCCATACTCATCATAATTTTGCAGTTTAGTTGGTTAAGAAATTTTATTCGTTTTCAATAGACATAATGTGTGATGCGTAGATTACAAGTGCATTTTTGGAAAATTAAGGATTGCTTGACTGAGCATGGAGTTGTGTGCCAGAATGTGCCATTCAGTAGCGAGGGGGCTTATGGTGCTACTAACATAGCGCGCGATTCCTACGTGTGTAGTAAGCTTTTCTAAATAACAGCTTTGTTTCGAGCAACTTGCAGTTCACTAATACTTCTGACCCTCAATTCGTGAGGTCCATTGTCGCAGTAGAAGTTAAGGTTAAGGCCATGGAAATACATCTATAACATTATAGATATTTTCCCAGCAAAACTCCACACCTGTTTAGTACCATGTGGTGTTTCGCTGTGAAGAGAAACGTTTAGGACGGCAAACGATACTATACACATTAGCGAGAACAAATGCCATTTGTGGGAAATTTCCACTTCTAAAGCGATGCACAGTAGCTGAGGTCAGTATGCTCGGGAAGTCATGAGCTTTCACAACACTCTGAACAAACTTTGTAAACATTTATGACCAAGTAACATGGCTAAAGCACGAATTGTTCAGCTTGGAGGTATACGACGAAGAAATCAAATATTTGCATAATGTGAAGCTCAGCACAGTGAAATCTCAGGAGACGGCCGAGGATGCCGTTACACCACGACCTTTCTCTGATAAGTGGACGCCGTGGTGGAGTGACCGTGGCGCCTAGTTGTGGAGCGCGCCACTGCTCGCCGTTGGAGGTTCGAGTCCTCCATCGGACATGGGTGTATTTGCTGTCCTTATCATAAGTTAGTTTGTAAGCCTAGGGACTAATGAATAGAGTAGTCCCATAGATTTACAAACATTTCAACATTTGAGATAAGTGGGGGAGAGATTTCTGTGTCTAAAAGAGGGAGTCGACTTCTTTATTTTTGTCTTTCAGTCGTTGGAAGCTCACACCGCGCAATTAGCGTAATTATGAAAGCAGTTCAGGCGAAACACAATTCAGAGGGGTTGAATGTCTGTCAGTTAATAGCTGCCCAACAGTGAGTTTATCTCGATAAGCAGAGCATCATTTCACCGTTTTCTGCCTGAACTGTAGGAAGTATATACACGCGCTCCATTGTTAGCAGAGGAGGCAGTGGAAACTACGGTAGAGATAGGCCACCGGTGGCGACGTCTGTCGCGGTATTGCTCGTCAGAAGTGCATCAAGTCCCGTTTCTGGATGGAAGAGTTCGTGGTGCCCCCTCAGCAGACGGCGCGAATGGACAATTGACGACGGGCTGGCGCGGGAAGCTCAGTCGACGAACCGACTCAGGTCGTCGTAGAAGCTGCCGTCGGTGTCGTCGAAGCTGTTGGGCGCCACGGCGTCGTCGTCACCCATGGCGGCGTCGGGGGCGGCGGTGACGCAGGCGGCGGCTGCGGCGGCGGCCACCTCCTCCTTGAGGCAGAGGCCGACGCCGTACACCTCCAGCGGCAGCGCGGAGGCGGCGTCGGCGGCGGCGGCGGGGGCGGTCGCGTAGCCGGGGGCGGCGGCGCCCTGCGCGGGGGCGGCGGCGGGGGCGGCGGAGGCGGCGGCGGCGACGGCGGCGGCGGCGGGGGCGGTCGCGGGCGGCAGCAGCGCCGAGGCGTAGGGCGCCGCCTCGCCGCGCATCTCGCAGATGATGTTGGTCAGCGCCATCACGTAGTTCTTGGCCAGCGTCAGCGTCTCGATCTTGGACAGCCGGCGCTCCTTCTTCACGTGCGGGATCACCTCGCGGAGGGACTGCGCATGCGCACACAAACAGAGGCACTGAGTCACAAGCAGCCACACTGTCAACACACAAGGTTATCTACATCTACAAAATGTTCAAATGTTTGTACAGCTCATGGGAATTAACTACGGGTCATCAGTCCCTAAACTTACAAACTACTTATGAACTACTTATGAACTACTTACGAACTAGAACGGCACAAATATCCATGCCCGAGGGGGGATTCGGACCCCCGACCGTAGTGGCCGTGCAGACCGTGACTGAAGCGCCTCAGTCCCCTCGGCCACCGCGGCCGGCCTTCATCTACATCTACATACATACTCCGCAATTCACCGCAAGGTGCGTGGCGGAGGGTACACTGTACCACTACTAGGCATTTCCTTTCCTATTCCACTCCCAAATTGAATGCCTCCGTATGAACCATAATTTCTCCTATCTTGTGAAATGTAAGTAGGCGGCAGCAAGATCGTACTACACTCAGCTTCAAATTCTGGCCCTCTAAATTTACTTAACAGAAATTCACGAAAAGAACGTCGTCTTTCTTCCAGCGATCCCCAATTGAGTTGCCGGAGCATTTCCGTGACACTCGCTCATTGGTCGAACCTACCGGTAACAAATCTAGCTGCTCGCCTCTGAACTGCCTCTATATCTTCCTTTAAACTGATCTGATGCGGGTCCCAAACACTTGAGCAATACTCAAGACGTGGTCGTACAAGAGTTTTATACGCGGTCTCCTTTACAGATGAAGTATATCGTTCCAAAATTCTGCCAATAAACCGAAGTCGGCTGTCCGCCTTACTCACAACTGTTCTTACATGTTCGATTCATTTCTTATCGCTCTGCAATGTTACGCTTAGATATTTGAACGACGCGACAGCATCAAGAAGCTCACTACTAATGCTGTATTCGAACATTATGGGATTGTTTCTTCTACTCCAGCGCAACACCTTACACTTTTCTACATTGAGAGCTAGCTGCCATTCTTCGCACCAACTAGAAGTTTTGTCTAAATCATCCTGTATGCTGTTACAGCCAGTTCAAGAGGACACCCTCCGATACACCACAGCATCATCAGCAAACAGACGCAAATTACAACTTACTCTGTCCATCAGATTATTTATATAGATAGAAAATAATAGCGGTCCTATCACACTCCCCTGGGGCACGCCTGACGATACACTCGTCTCTGATGAACACTCGCCGTCGAGAACAACGTACTGCGTTCTATTACTTAGGAAGTCTTCCAGCCAGTCACACATCTGTGAATCTATTCCATAAGCTCGTATCTTCGTTAGCAGTCTGCAGTGTGGCACCGCGTCGAACGTCTTTTTGAAGTCGAGAAAAACACAATACCGACTATAAACACAATGCGGGCGATAAGTAAAAGTTCAAATAAAAACATATGCAATAAAATTCCGACTGCTGCCTTAAATCTCTATCTTTATAAAATCGAAAGAACATTCATTCAATTTTTGAGACGTCGCGTTTTGCAACTTTTAAAAAATGTTGAAGGAAATACATTATAAGGCATCAAAGCTGCTTTTGTTTTAAATGCTGACTAGCTTCGGGCTTTGCCCATTTTCTTAAGCCAGTTAGAAAGAGTACAAAGTTTGCAGAGAAAGCCCTTATCTGCAGATTTCAGAGGTTTCTAAAAAGCGACTGAATTGGAAATAAATCGTGGACCCCTGCATACGCGAGGAAGACAAGCAAGCCCTTGCAGTGCATACGTGCGTGAATGGGAGAGATCCAGGTTTGCAGTATAGATAAAGTGGTTCAACCAAAACAATGTTATATAAGGAACTCATTGTTCGATGGGGCGATCTATAATTGTTTAATAATGATTTTGCATCCAAGATCGCATGCGATCTTGGCTGCAAAATCATTATTACAAAACAATGTTGTTAGCCAAGGACAAAGACGCTGATAAATGGCTTCCCAGACAGGTCTAAAACAGACAGCTGCCACAAAGAACAGTTTTTTCGAACCAAAAAGGAATGCAGAAGATTATGATAACACGCTTGAAACGTGGGAAAGACGCGAGTTCGGAAGTCTCATCTCAGCCGACCGGGGACTGAGAGGCGTGATCGTGAAAACGGCGATCAGCTATTTGATAACATTGCAAAATCAACCATCACAGAGCCAAAGATACGAAAAATTCGAGGAGAAGCTTGGGTGCAGGCCACATAAAGGACGAATGCAAATCTGAGGTCACATGGTCTATCAGCTGTAAATTGTCTTAGCTGTGGAGGGTAAGTATCAGATCTGCGAGTGCCAATAGAATGTACTGAAGCACAAATCATTATAAGAAGCGAAAGCTGGCTAAAGATAAGTTCAGCCGAAATTTTACAAAGGGTTAAATGGTATTCAGAAAGAATGTATTGAATAAAACGGGTGGCGGAGCGTTTATTGCTGTCACAAGCGGTTAATTCTGTAGCGAAATTGGAGTTGGTTTTGGTACAGTTGTACGCATACCTGATGATCGAAATAAATTAATTATCGGTTCTTTCTACCGATCCCTTGATTCAGACGAAATGATTGCAGAAAAATTCAGACAGATTGAATCAAATTTTAACCATACATCTGTAACCGGTGGCGACTTTAAAGTGCCTCGATTTGTTGGAAAAAATACGTCTTTAAAACGGAAGGAAAGTATAAATCATCGACCAACATAGTATTAAATGCATTCTCCGAAAACTGTTTCGTGCAATTACTTCGTGAACCCACTGGAATACTAAATGGTTGTGAAAACACTCTTGATCTCCTAGCAACAAATAATCCGGAGCTAATACAGAATCCCAGACGTGACATCAGGTCTCTGATGAGGTATGCGTCCATATTTATGAGTTTCAATTATTTAGCCGGACGCGGTGTCCGAGGGGACTGAGGCGCTCCAGTCACGGTCTGCATGGCCACTACGGTCGGGGATTCGAATCCCCCATAGGGCATGGATATTTGTGCCGTCCTTAGTATAAGGTAGTTCATAAGTAGCTTGTAAGTTTAGGGACTGATGACACCGTAGTTAACTCCCATAAGCTATACAAACATTTCAATTATTTAACAGTGCTATTAAGGAAGCCACACATGGTCATGCGGCTGTTGATTTATTAAAGTGTTTCGAAAATAATAATAGTCAAAATCCAGATCTGCGTTAAAACTTAATACTAAACATATGGCGTCATGGCTCTGCTGGAATACAAGTCTCATATAGGAGATTCTTACGTTACTTTTTTTATGTCAATCGTTTGGGACTTCCATTTATTGCGAATCTCTGGCCAAGTAAGGGGATGGTAAATACAGTATTATAAGGTGCAGAAACCTGGATTCTGTCCCAAAAGATAGAAAGGAAACACATGATGTAAATGAATGTTGTTCTGAGACAATTTTTTCTTTGATCCAGTCAAGGTTGCCGTCGACTGGAGAAAAATCTAAAACCGTGCACCGCGGGAATTATAAAATTCGGTGATCACTTTAGCCATTATTAGAGGGGAAAGTATGCACACTTAAGCGACAAGAAGGAAAGATCGCAGGGCAGGTGTCTATGGAGACAACAGAAGTAACTCATCAAGGAGAATAAATCTGCGAAGGATCAGAGAGAATACGAGTAACCCGGCGAATTATACCGAGGAAATTCTCTAGGGCTTTCAGAGGTGTGTAAGTGGCATTAGGGGTTTCAATAATACCATTCCTTCCATTGCGGCGTTGATCTCCACACATTACGCAGTCGATAGACTACAGAATGAAATGATATGTCATAATTGGCCGGGAGATACCCCCTGTATTAGTTGGGTATCTTCAAGTTTTTTTTATTTGACGCAATTTGGGTGGCTTGCCTGACAATGACGACGGAATTATTATTTATATATATATGTATGTTGCGTTTGTTCCGAAAGAACAGATGTCACTTTTTGATCCTGCAGTTGTTATTCTTTCATATTCACAGAATATATGACATCAACACTGCGAATGGGCAAAGCTGAAAATGTGTACCCACCGGGATTCGAACCCGGGTCTCCCGCTTTCTAGGCAGCTGCGCTGACCACTACACCACTGGGGACACAGTGATCACCGCACCTGCAAGAAATACTTAAGCACGCCTCCCTTCAAATTCCCAGCTTTGCCCATTCGCAGTTGATGTCATATAGTCTGTGAATATGAAATTATTATTATTTCTGACGGGAATCGAACCCGGGGCCCCTGTATGATTTTCAGTGATGCTGTCCACGGCGCTGTCGGAATGATTGATTTTTGGTTAATGAACGAAACCATAAGTGTCATGTTGAAAAGTGGAGTCTTTTACAAAAAGCATACGCAGATCGGACCGCATGTACGAAAGGAAGAAAGATTAGGGTTTGACGTCATTAGAGACGGAACTCACTTTCTGATAGAAAGGAAATCGGCCGCGCCCTTAAAAGGAGCCATTCCAATAAAAAAAATGTTCCAATGTTTGTAAATCTATCGGACCAATCTGCGTGGACATCAGTCCGTAGCTTACAAACTACTTAAACTAAGGCAAACTAACCTGAGGACAACACATACACCCATGCCCCAGGGAGGACTCGAACCTCCGACGGTAAGCAACCGCGCGCTCCGCAGCGAGGCGCCTTAGACCGCTCGGCTACTCCACCGGGGCAGCCATTCCAGTACTGGAGTAATTTAGGGAAATCACGGAAAACCTTAATCAGAATGGCCGGAGTTTGAGCAGCCCTCCTCCCAAATGCGTGTCCAGTGGGTTACCAGTGCGCCACTACGCTCGATCCGATCACAACGGTAACAAGGGAGCTAACAAGATAAAGAACTTCAGTGATAATAGTAAAAGCAACCCATGGGGAAAAAGAGAAATAAACATCTCCTGCTTGCGGCTGGAGTCGTCCAACTCAGCAAGATCCAAACCCTAGACACACGAGAGTAAAAAGCGTCCACCATTCAACAAAACACTAACCCTAAATGGAAACCTGTATATGGCGAAGGAAGGGAGATCAAGTCTAAACAATTATTGAAACAGAGGTATAAAATGTGACCTTTCCAAGGGGACTGAGGTCATGGGACCCTGACCGTGCGTACTATAGAGGATGTCATAAACACGACCAACCCATCCTCCAGAGATGATGTAAAATCGTATAACAGAAGGAAAACAGAAAACACCACGGCATAGGAAACTGAGGACAAGTTCAACCATTTCCTAGTCGTCTACCAGTACTAAAGGTAATGTATCTGGGAAGCTATACTTCGTGCTAAGGGCACAGTGGGATACCATCTGTATCGCTCCACAACTACAATGGACAGGGGTTGGGGGTATTACGCATTGTAGGGCCGATGCTTAGATGTTGGATTCCTTCCGGGAGGCGCGGGAAGAACGCTAGGCAGCAGTGGTTTCCTTGATCGTAAGGATTTATTGGGTCTCGCAGTAACGCGCCTCATGTTCCACGTTTCAGCAAATCCATATCGTCAAAGCAAACGGGGAGTGGAGGGGGGAGGGAGGAGGCAAGTAACTTCTCCTCTAGCCAAACGATCAGCTAGTTCATTCCCCAACTTACGCACTTGGCTTGGGACACAGAGAAAGACAATTTACCAGGCAGCACGGCTAACGACGGACAGATGACCAAGGATAGCAGAGACCAAGGTGTGTCGATAATGACATTTGTCAGTATCATGCAGATTGCTCATTGAGTCAGTAAATATTAAAACAATAAGATTTTCGACAATTCTTTGTAATTAGAAGGGCATTCTATTAAAAGAATAGTGAATGGTCTTTCAGACCACGATGAACAAATTATAAGTTTAAAACATCTGTTAAATATAACAGTAAACTATTTTGAAAAGCTAATCCAGACGGGAAAAAAGACCTTTCCCAACCCAATTAAGGAACAATAATGGCAGAGTATTTATTGCGCTGATAGTATAGACGTTAAATATAATGCTTACCTTAACACATTTCTCATTCTCTTTCAAAACTACTTTCCGTTAGAATGCTTAAAACAAGGTACTACCACTAATAGACAGCCTGCGTGGCTGACAAGAGGAATAAGAATATCGTGTAGAACAAAGCTGGAATTATATCAGAACGTTAGAATCAATCAGATCCAAGCAGTAGCAGCAGTTTTAAGGTTCTAAAAAATTTAATTAAAAGGCAAAAAATATGTGGCATGCTGAAAGAATAGCTAATTCTCAGGATAAAATAAAAACTATACGGTCAGTCGTGAAGGAAGTATCCGGCCAGAAACGCAGTGTTGAGGATATGAAGTAAGTGCGTGATGGAAAATTTTCTGTTACTGATAAGTCTGATATATGTACAGTATTTAATAATCACTTTCTAAATAAAGCAGTGTGAATTAAGCGGTAACTTAGCTCCTACAGCTAATCATATGACTCTCTTAGAAAATAGCATTCCGAGACTGTTGCCTCAGGTAGTCCTCCGAGATGCTGTCAAAGGAGACATTGAAGATTAATATTGTGGTTATGATGGGTTAACTAGCAGAATACTTAAGTACCGTTCTGCCTCTTTTAGCCCAGTAATTAACCTATTTGTAATTTTTCCTTTTGGAATGATAGGTTTCCTGACAGACTGAAATATTAGTGAAACCACGTTATAAAAACGGAGAAAGGGATAATTATTTCTTTAACTGCATTATTTGATTCTGGACCAATATTACAAAAAACATCCTTCACTAATAAGCAAGTGTCAACAGCAATTGAAAGAATATCATTTATATAAATCAGAAATAGTAGAAGCCTTAGAACAAAACCCTGTGAAACCCCTCAAACTGTGGCCCATTGTGAGTGCACGTCACAGATATTTCCAGAATTGCAGAGGATCATCTTCTGCTGTCTAGTATTAAAATAAGAAGTGATCCAATTGTGATAAACTATCTTTACTGGATAATGTTCCAACTTCTGCAACAATATCTTGTGATCAACACAATCAAACGCTTTTGTTAAATCAAAGAATATGCCAAGCGTTCGTGTTTTTTTTATTTAATCTATCAAATGCATCACAGAGGAAAGAAAATACAGAATTATCAGTTGTTAAACCACTTTTAAAAACAAACTGTACATTTGAAAGCAAATTATGGGAACTTAAGTGATAAATTAACCTCTTATTTACTGCCTTCTCAATAACTTTAGCAAAAGGTAATCAGTTTTTGGTAAAGTTATTGAAAAGGCTGTCGACTTTAGTCATGTACGAAAGAACAGACACCACACCAGTCTATACTATTTATACTCGTAGACGGCGTTAGCTTCAATTACTTCACCGCAGATCCTGTCATACGTTCGATCTCGCACGGGAATCCGTAATGGCGAGTGTAAGAGGGCATGGACGATGGGAGCGCTACAGCCGTAGCACGCGACTTATGGAAATTGAGAAGGGCGAGAGGAGAATGTCGGTAGCAAAGTGGTTTAGGCGACCGCTAGCCCGAAGCCGGAAACCTAGATTTGAATCCCGTACAGCTGACGGTTTCACTTGTCGCCACTGTATAATTTCAATGCCCCAATGCAGCTAATGTCAATCTTTTCGTTCCTAATCCTTCTTCTTTCCCCTCCTTAATAAGCCTTTTGCAAATACTATTCAGGGTTTTGTCTGTGATGCACAGTCACAGTGCAGCCGAGCGCACAGAATGAAATTCGTGAACTCTTTATTCCCTGGCCTCGGCATATCCCCTGTTCGATATCCTTGCAGTTAAGTGCTGAAATTGCGCCGCAGTGTCACACGGCCACCAGAGTTTACAATGTGGTATTTATCACGATACCTTTATAAATGTGACAATGATTATCATAGCTTCATCGTGATCAGTTTTTTAACGGCACATGTCATATTTGTTTAATATGCAAAATTATGTCTCACACACCGTACTCTTCATGTATCAATCGGTGTTTTCCGCCTTTATAAATGTGACAATGATTATCATAGCTTCATCGTGATCAGTTTTTTAACGGCACATGTCATATTTGTTTAATATGCAAAATTATGTCTCACACACCGTACTCTTCATGTATCAATCGGTGTTTTCCGCCTCTTGACAAAACCTCTCGTGTGACAAGAAGAAGGGAAAACAAGAAAGATTAGGGTTTAACGCCCCTTCGACGACGTGGTCATTAGAAGCGGAGCTTACACACGGTTGTTTAGGTAAGGATGGGGAAGGAAATCGACCCTGCCCTTTGAGAGGATCCATCCCGGCATTTGCCTGGAGTGATTTAGCGAAATCTCCGAAAACCTAAATCTGGATGGCCGAAGATGGATTAGAACCACCATCCTTCCGAATGCGAGTCCAGTGTGTTACCATTGCGCCATCTCGCCCGGTCGCGTGACAAGTGTCACTAGAAAGACGACATGGCAGTTTCCAGATGGAACCTAACAAAAAATCAGCATACGGAAGTCTACTAGCGTAGCGACGCCTTGATGTATTTAAAAGTTAAGATTACCTGACATAGTCGGGTTTGGAGGCGATCTGATCGTTTTATAGTTTTCAAAATGAAAAGCCAAGATCGCACGTTAATAATTTATTAAATGACGACCGGTTTCGGTGCACTGTCACCATCATCTGGTCACATATGTGTTATAAGCTGGCCATCTTGTTAAAAAAATTGTCTATAAAATAACAAGTGAAACATTGCACTTACTCACTATATAAACAATATACACGTTAAAAACATGACAGCTTACAAAACATTTTGGAAGCTGTCATGTTTTTAACTTGTATATTGTTTATATAGTATTTAAAAGTGTTGGATGCTAAACATAGTGGTCATCGGTAGAAACGTTAAAACTAAAAACGATGGCAATAAACTACAGCCACATTTAAAAAATACCAGTCTCTAGTGCAAACATTCGTAGTTTCATCAAATGTTAATAGTATTAATGAGACAGTAATTGTACTACAGATGGCTAGTTGGGAAGTAAATGAATGAGTCAGCCAGCCAAAACCCCAAAACAACCTCCATCTTATTAAACTGGGCAGGCGTCCTGACGCCACACGAAGTGTCTACAAGTTGTTACTTTTTTGTCCTTCGGTAGGCTAGTGGCTTCCCTGCCCATCAGCATACGAAACACAGGACATTAAAACATGTGGAACTATCAATGAGACGCTGCAATCACTGGATCCCGGTGGATCTACATCTACCTCTACATCTACATGGGATACTCTGCGAATCACATTTAAGTGCCTGGGAGACGGTTTATCGAACCACCGTTATACTATTTATCTCCCAGTCCATTTTCGAATAGCGCGCGGGAAGAAAGAAACCTGAAACTCTCCGTTCTGGCTATGATTTCTCGTATTTTATTCTGATGATCATTTCTACCTATGTAAGTGGGAGCCAACAATAAATTTTCGCATTCGGAGGAGAATGTTGGCGATTGGAGTTTCGTAAGCAGCCCACGCTGCAGCGATAAGCGCCGTTGTAATAATTCCCATCCCAAATCCTGTATCATTTCCGTATCGCTGTCTCCCGTGTATCGTGACAATACGAAACGAGTTGCCCTTCTTTGGACTTTTTCGATGTCCTCTGTCAAACCTACCTGATTAGGATCCCACACTGGGCAGCAATACTCCATAAAAGGACAGACAAGCGTAGTGTATGCAGTTTCCTTAGTACTTCTGTTGCATCTTTTAAGGGTTCTGCCAATAAAACGTAGTCTCTGGTTCGCCTTTCCCACCACATTATCTACGTGTTTTTCCAATTTAAGTCAGAAGTAATTGTAATTCCTAGGTATTTTTTGGAGTTTACTGCCTTCACATTTGATTGATTTATCATGTAAAAAAAATTGAACGGATATATTTTCGTACTCATGAGGACGACTTCACACTTCTCATTACTTAAACTGCCAATTTTTACAGCATACTGATACCTTATTCAAATAGTTTTGCAATTGGTTTTCATCTTCAGATGATTTTACTAGACGGTAAATAACGGCGTCATCTGCAAACAACCTAAGAGAGCTACTTAGATTTTCCCCTAAATCGTTTAAGAAAATAAGGAACAGCAGAGGACCAATAACTCTGCCCTGTGCAACGCCCTATATCACCTCTGTTTTAGTCGATGCCTTACCATCGATTACTACGAACTGTGTCCTGCCTGACAGGAAATCCTCTATCCAGTCGCAAAATGTTCATGATGCACTAGATTAGCATGCGTTATTGACCAGTATCCTATCCGATGTCGCGTGAGGAACACTTCGATTCTCCAATATCTAAAGGAAGTACGCCATGGTCCGATTGGTCCACAGCAGCCATTGCCTTTCCCCTCTCGGATAACAGTCTCCGAGTCATCTAGTACAAGCGACATGTCTGCAATTTTATGGTCTTTGCTGTAAGGTTTAGACAGCGTAGTTGCTGCCAACGATCCGACCAGTATTTCTTTTATGAGCTACAGCTATTTTTATGCGGGGGTGCAGGTCAAACTGCATTTCAGTATTCACTACATAATTCGAAGTCCCTCTTACTTAAAAAATTGATACCACCAAGGGTAGTTTTCCTTCGGTTAATAATAGTCTCCAGAGCTTACACACATTACCTTGTGCTGCAGCCACCTCGCTCCGTGTCTTTTCCAGCGCCTTCTAATTTCTGCAAAGTTGAGCCGTCGACGGCAGGCAATTTGCGACTCGCGCGGCGGCGCCGTCGGCTTTGCGGCCCCATTCATAACGCTCTCCAAGTGCCTCAAGTTGAGAGTGCCTGGCGAGCGCCCGCCATACTCATATTTCAAGCTCGCGGGCGACTGCTCACAACTTCCTCCCAGTTCTGGACACTTTTTCCTCACCACAGCTACTTGATATAGTATTATGATTTTCATTGTCTCATCAAGTAACCGATCCCGATGTTCCACACCCATCAAGCGTCCGTATGACTTCACTGTTTTTTGGTACACCGAACCACTAGCAGGTCATACCAAACCTATCAGAAATGCCCGTACAACATAATTCATAATCTATTGACCCAAAGTCAACACGGATTTAGAAAATATCGTTCATGCGAAACACAACTAGCTCTTTATTCAAACGAAGTGATGGGTGCTATCGACAAGGGTTCACAAATCTATTTCGTATTTCTTGATTTCCAGAAAGCTTTTGACACCGTACCTCACAAACGGCTTTTAATCAAATTGCGTGGTTATGGTAAATCGCTCCAAATTTGCGATTGGATAGGGGATTTCCTGTCAGAGAGGACACAGTTCGTAGTAATCGATAGTAAGACATCGACTAAAACAGAGGTGATATCGGGCGTTCCACAGGGTAGTGTTATTGGTCCTCTGCTGTTCCTTATTTACATAAACGATTTACGGGAAAATCTAAGTAGCTCTCTTAGGTTGCTTGCAGATGACGCCGTCATTTTCCGTCTAGTAAAATCATCTGAAGATCAAAACCAACTGCAGAACGAACTAAATAAGATATCACTATGGTGTAGAAATTGGCAATTGACTCTAAATAATGAGAAGTGTGAAGTCGTCCACAAGAGTATGAAAAGAAATCCATTAAACTTTGTTTACAAGATAAATCAATCAAAAGTGAAGGCCGTAAACTCCACAAAATACCTAGGAATTACTATTACTTCAGACTTAAATTGGAAAGAACACGTAGATAATATAGTGGGAAAGGAGAACCAGAGACTGTGTTTTATTGGCAGAACCATTAAAACATGCAACAGAACTACTATATAAACTGCATACACTACATTTGTCCGTCCATTTAGGAGTATTGAAGCCCATTGTGGGATCCTTATCAGGTGTGTTTAACGGAGGACATCGAAAGAGTCAAAAGAAGGGCAGCTCGTTTCGTATTGTTAAGATACAGGGGAGACAGCGTTACGGAAATGATACAGGATTTGGGATGGGAATCATTACAACAACGGCGCTTATCGCTGTGGCGTGGGCTGCTTACGAAACTCCAATCGCCAACATTCTCCTCCGAATGCGAAAATTTATTGTTGGCTCCCACTTACATAGGTAGAAATGATCATCAGAATAAAACACGAGAAATCAGAGCCAGAACGGAGAGTTTCAGGTTTCTTTCTTCCCGCGCGCTATTCGAGAATGGAATGGGAGATAAATAGTATAATGGTGGTTCGATGAACCCTCTGCCAGAGGGTATTTGCAGAGTATCCCATGCAGATGCCAGTGCTTCCGTTACTCGTGCAGCAATGCCGTATAAAATTTATAACCCTCTTTTCTCCTCTTCAGTAAATATACATTCACTTTACGAATATTATGGTGTAGCCATTATCCGCAAGAAGTATAAAAGCAGTTAAAAAATAAACTGAAAAGCCTTTATCTTGCCGCAGTCCAAATTTATTGATGTTACGAACGCATTTCGCCTTTTACTTTAAGGCATCTTCTGTGGATTTCATCTGGAGTAATGCAACTTTATATGTGAAACACAAAGTAGAATACAAGTTGTCGCGGCGGAGTGACCAAGCGCATTGAGGCGCTATGCTCCAATGCACGGGGCCGTTCACCGTCGGTGGTTCGAATCCCCTCTAGGGCATGGATGTTTGTTTTTAGTATAAGTTAGTTTATATTAGTTTGTAAGTTTAGGGACTGATGACCCCACAGTTAAGTCCCATAAACTTAAACATTTGAACATTTTTGAACAAGTCATAATTTTCACAAAATTAAATTACTACTGGTTGTTAGGTATTTTTCCGACCTAAATCCGCGTTTTTTCTCATTTGCTTACAAATCAACGTGTTAATTCAGTTATAAGATAACACCACAACAACATATTTTTTCTTTTTTAATTCTTGGTGACGTGAAAACAAATCGATTTTTTATAACTTAAATGACATCTAGAGCTATAATCACGACCAAATGAGATAAAATGCGGTTCTTTATGAAGCAACACGTTCCAGCTGCAGTTTCGTGTAAGATAATATACAACAGTTTCGGCATTCTGTCGATGTCATCCTCAGACCCTACCAAGCAGTATATCCAGAGTATACCGTTAAAATGCACATATGTACGACCTCTTTCACACAATGCTCCGTTAAAAACCTACCAAACAATGTCTGTAGTACGCACGTGCACGTCAGTTTTTCAGAGCATTCACACAAGGTTAGCGACGGTAGCGGTAGCGCCGGTGGCGACACCTACAACGTGCTGATATGAGGAAAGTTTCCAACCGATTTATCATACACAAACAGCAGTTGAGTTGACTGGCGTTGACTGGTGAAACGTTGTTATGATGCCTCGTGTAAGGAGGGGAAATGCGTACCATCACGTTTCCGACTTTGATTGCTGTTTATCGCATCGCGACATTGCTGCTCGCGTTGGTCGCGATCCAATGACTGTTAGCAGACTATGGAATCGATAGGTTCAGGAGGGCAATAAGGAACGCCGTGCTGGATCCCAACGGCCTCGTATCACTAGGAGTCGAGATGGTAGGCATCTTATCCTCATGGCTGTAACGGATCGTGAAGCCATGGCTCGATTCCTGAGTCAACAGACGGGAACGTTTGCAAGACAACAACCATCTGCACGAATAATTCGATGTTTGCAGAAGCATGGGCTATTACCTCAGAGACCATGGCTGCGGTTACCCTTGACGCTGCATCACAGACAGGAGCGCTTGCGAAGGTGTACGCAACGACGAACCTGGCTACACGAATGGCAAAACGTCATTTTTTCGGATGAATCCAAGTTCTGTTCACAGCATCATGATGGTCGCATCCGTGTTTGGCAACATCGCGGTAAAGGCTCATTGGAAGCGTGTGTTCGTCATCGCCATACTGGCGTATCACCCAGTGTGATGATATGGGGTGCCATTGTCTACACGTCTCGGTTACCTCTTGATCACACCGACGGCACTTTGAACAGTGGCCGTTACATTTCAGATGTGTTACGACCCATGGCTCTACCCTTTATTCGATTCCTGCGAAACCTTACATTTCAGCAGGATAATGCAAGGCCGCATGCTGCACGTCCTGTACGGGCCCTTTTGGGTACGGAAAATGTTCGACTGCTGTCCCGGACTGCACATTCTCCAGATCTCTCACCAATTGAAAACGTCTGGTCAATGGTGGCCGAGCAACTGGCTCTCGTCACAATACGCCAGTCACTAGTCATGATGAACTGTGGTATCGTGTTGAACCCTCATGGGCATCTTTACCTATTCACGTCATCCAAACTGTGTTTGACTCAATGCACAGGCGTATGAAGGCCGTTATTACGGCCAGAGATGCTTGTTCTGGGTACCGATTTCTCAGGATCTATGCAACAAAATTGTGTGGTCGTATGTGAAAGACTAACTTGAGTAAATAAATTTCTATTGTGCAAACTTGCGTGTTCTTCAGTCGCAACAGCTACATTTAATGGGTCACATATTTTCTCTACAAGGTCCTTCTGAAAAATTCGGTGAATGATCTAAGGAAATATAGGAAACAAAAAGTTGCTAGTAAAATACCTTCACTGGCCTTCAAAGTAATCGCCATTGGTTACAATTGACTCCCGACGTCAAAGTCAGAAAATGCTTCCTTTTGCGGCGGATTAGCCGTGCGCAGTGGTGTGCCGTGCTGTGGCGCGCGCGTCCGTTCGCCGCCGGGGACTTTAATCCCCCCTTCGGCAAGAGTGTTTGTGTTGTCCTTAGGTTAGTTTAGTTTAAATAGTTTGTAAGCTACTGACTAATAGCCGAGCAGTTGAGTCCGATAGATTTACAAACATTTGAACATGCTTCTTGTGGAATCGCTCGAAGCACTGACGTCATGCATTTTGGATCTCCACAATGGCTGTGAAGTGTAAGCCCTTCAGGGCTGATTTAGGGCGGGGATACAGAAATAAGTCCGCAAGCATCAGCCGCACTCGTGCGATGTTGTCTGGGACTGTGATTGTGAACGGTCGACCCGAACGTGGCTCACCCTCTACACCTTATTTTCCGTCTCTTAAGCATTTAAACCACTTGGACACTTTTTACTCACTGCTTCAGCTCTATACACTTGCACTAACATCCCATGACCTAATTTGAAGCAAAACCTGATTTTAACACATTGCACCATTTTGCGCTCCATGTTGCAACGACACGAGTTCTCACACTGACCCTGTTCTACATCTACATCTACATGGATACTCTGCAAATCACATTAAGTGGCTGGCAGAGGGTTCATTAACCACTTTCATAACTTTTTTCTACCGTTCCATTCTCTAATAGCGCGCGGGAAGAAAGAACACCTAAATCGTTCCGTTTTCGATCTGATTTCTCTTATTTTATTGGGATGGTCATGTCTGCCTAAGTAGGTCGGTGCTAGCAAAATATTTTCACATTCAGAACTAAAAGTCGGTGATTGAAACTTCGCAAACAGATCACGCCGCGATGAATAACGTCTTTCTTTTAATGATTCGTGCAACATTTCCGTGACGCTTTCCACCCCGTAACGTGATAAAACAAAACGAGCTGCCTTTCTCTGAACCTTCTCAATGTCTTCCGTCAGTCCCACCTGGTGAGGGTCCCACAAGGGGCAACAGTACTTCAGGAGAGGACGCACAAGTGTGATGTGTGATGTAGGCAGTCTCTTTGGTGGAGCTGGTGCATCTTCGAAGCGTTCTGCCAATGAAACGTAACCTTTGGTTCGCCTTCCCCACAATATTTTCTGTGTTCTCTCCAGTCAAAGTTGTGCGTAATTGTAACTCCTAGGTATTTGGTAGAATTTACGACCTTAAGGTTTGAGTGATTTATCGTGTAATTGAAGTTCAGCGGATTTCTTTTAGTGGTCATGTGTATTACTTCACACTTTACTTTATTTAGTGTCAATTACCAATTTTCGCACCAAGTAGAAATTTTGTCTAAATCGCTTTGCAGTTGCTTTTGATCCTCTGTTGACTTCACTAACGTGTTAACGTGTACCACCGCATTGCACTCTGGGGGGCGCTTGTCCTTGAATGTGAAAGCGCGAGCACCTTATCCTCGTCAGCGTCGTTTGTAAAATATGGGACCATTCACCTAACTTTTCAGTCGCACCTTGTATATTCGATAATTTTACGCAGCAATTTCAATGGAATTATTACTCTCAGTTTAGTTCTAAGCCTATATCACTTATCAACACCACGTCAAAGGACGTGTACCATTGACGCTGCTGACTACCGAATGGCTGACGATTTGTTGCGAAACCTGTAGCTCCTGTCGCGAAGAAATTGGAGTGCCATTTTTTTTTCTGCTGGTGATGCCGAACTTCCTCTATGGTGTTAAAGTGGTCAAAATTTACTTTATTTATTTCTTTATTGTCAACTTAAGAAGGGCTTTGGACTAACTGGGGCCCTTATCGACCTACTATCCTTATATATTTCTATTTAGGCTCTAGGGACTTTGATTTTATGCCACGGTCTTGGATCTACTAGTCCGATTTTTGCTAGCTGCCTAGTGCTGTGTCAGAGGAGTGTCGATCTTGTTTAGTAGATTCTCCGTCCTAGCTTGGATCTGTTGCTCAATGGTCTTCATGTTGAGTTCTACATGTAGCCAACGCGTTCGGGACCACCTGGGCGCTCTGAGAATTATCTTTGGACACCTATTTTGGAGGACCTGTAGTTGCTGGATGGTGGTCTTGCAAGCAGTACCCCAAGAGGGGCATCCGTAGAGCATCAATCTGTAGAGATTGTAGCATTGTACAGTCGTAATTTCGTTTGAACATTACTTTCTTTGCTGTTAAATATTGGATAGAGTCCATTAATGGTTTAGTATAGTGTCAGGAATGGCATGAATTACTCGGAACAACGGAGTCCAGTAAAGAATCGGCTCATAGCGCATCGCTGACTGCCCTTTTCTGGGCACCGAGTACAAGCGTTGTTGTGCAGCTGCAGCAGTAGGTGACGCGCTTTCAGCCTCACGGATGCCGGGGCTTCCACTGACGTCACACCCCATTCAAGAAGCCGCACAGCCGCCGGTTCCTCGGGCAGGCAGATGGAGCCGTTGATTGGTCCTCATCACGGCTATTGATTACTTGCCAACCAGCGCCCTCTGCTCGCTATGGAGCCTCGCTATGGAGGCTAGGGTGCCCCACAGTGGAAACCACAAAAATATACGTGGTTTACCACGCGTAAGCTCAAACCGGTGTCGGTTTATCGATACAGCACATGTAACATGTCAGCGGTGTGGTTTAGTACTGTCCAGTTTACCGCAAAGATTAACTATAAGCGATTTTAAATTGCGGATATGACGCTAAGGAAGATATAAGATGAACATTAACAAGAGTAAAACGAGGGTAATGGAATGTAATGACAGAAAATCAGGTGATGTTGAAAGAATTAGATTAGGTAATGAGACAATAAAAGTAGTAGATGAATTTTGTTACTTGGGTAGCAAGATAACTTCTGATGGCCGAAGTAAAGGAGATATAAAATGCAGAATGGCTATGGAAAGAAAAGCGTTTCTAAAGAAGCGAAACTTGTTAACATCCAATATTAATTTAAATGTTAGGAAGTCCTTTCTGAAAACATTTGTCTGGAGTGCAGCATTGTATGGGAGTGAAATGTGGACGATAAGGAGTTCAGACGAAAAGATGATAGAAGCTTTTGAAATATGGTGCTATAGACGAATGATGAAAATTAGATGGGTAGATCACGTAACTAATGAGGAGGTGTTTAAGCGAATTGGGAAGAAAAGAAGTTTTTGGCATATCCTGACAAGGGATAGATTGGTTGGAAACATCTGGGACAACAAGGAATTGTCAACTTAGCATTAGAGGGAAGTGTGTGGGGTAAAAATCGTAGAGGGAGACCGGGGGACGAATACGGTAAGCAGATTCAAAAGGATGTAGATTGCCGAACTTATTCTCAGATGAAAAGACTTGCACAGGACAGTGTAGCGTGGAGAGCTGCATCAAACCACAACAACAACAACATGACGCTAAGAAGAAGCCAACAAAATGCTAAAGAATGAGGTGGTCACACAAAACTGTAGTTTTTTATATATATATATATATATATATATATATATATATATATATATATATATATATATATATTGTGGATGTGTTAAGAATACATTTCCAGTAAACTAATATTCAGAAAAAAAACCCTGAAAGATTAGATATAGGAAGTTGATATTCATTGATATGTTTAGCATCTGAACCATGTCAACCCATATTTAGCATCAACATATGTACTGTGGCGCTATACCACTTGCTGCTAAAATGTGCCAGCGGCTCTCGCTGTTGCTGTAAATCTAAGGTAATGGCTCAATGTAACTTCAGCCGACACGCGGATTATCTCGCAGACATATGCGCGAACAGTATCTTCAGATCAGGGAATTAGAAAGTATTCCTAATTTCATACCCTTTGCCCCACTATCAGCTTGTCTTGATAATTGGCTGAATAGAACCGCGACTCCTTATGTGCCGGACCTCAAACAGCCCGCTACACTCCTCGGAGTAAAATAGAGATGGGCTAAACTGCGATTTTCGGATAACAGTGATTTCCGTAATCGCTACTTTTTGATCACCGTGGTTCTTAAGCGTGATTAATCACGGTTTAGAGTCGCTGAGGAATTCACGAAATGTATCCCTCCCCGGTTTCTGATTTTCCCGCTATTCTATGATTTCTGCTCTTCCCGCTATTCCATGATTGAATCGCAGCGATTCCTGGCACAAGTGGAGATGCCCATTGGTCACTGCCCCTAATCGGTTATTAACTTCTACACCCGCTTTTCGTTGATCGGAGATTCGCTGCTATACCCGCTATTCGCTGATGCGATATTAGTACAAATTTCGGCCAACAGATGGCTCTTTTAGCCTTTGCTGCTTAAAGCTCTGTTGCTTAGCTCTTGGGCCCATTCAGACCCGTCGAACGGAGTTTACAGTTTATCTGCTCTTCGCTACTCAATCGTGTCTGAAAGAGTGGTCAGATTACAGATCGCCGCGACCGTGAAAACAGCGACTTCTCAATATCCGTGATATCTAATGAATAGGCCTACGTGATTTCTTGCCCAACCCTAGACTGGAGAATGAAAATAACATATTTAGTGGGCGTATTACTGGTGTGAGAAAATGTGGTCATTCATCCGGGAAGTGGCAGCTCGTGTGTCGATGCAACGAGTGTGTGCAGGATGGTTCGCAGAACATCCATACTACTCCCTGAGGAGATCAACGCCTGATCCCAATAGTGTTGTCATATCCTCCAAAAAATCGGAAGATATTTTTAAATTATTTAAGAAAATAATAAATTTTGGGTGAAACTTTCTGTCATTTTCGAACGAATCTTCCCGTTTTCCAAACTACCTTCACCGATAATATATGCTGCTACATAATCATACCAATTCGATCCAGTAGAGTGCCATGATTTTGGTCGGAGTGGGGGGAGGGGGTGTGGACTGCGCCACTGTTTGGACCACAACCAAATATTGGATTAACAGTGACTACCGTTATGCCACTGCAGTGTTGTTTAGGAGCAAGGATCGGTAAAGCCACGAAAAATGCTGAGTCAGGCAGACGCAACACGAAAATCCACCTGTGAGTGAACCTTGCCAACATAAGCTGAGTATGAATAAATTGATTATAGAGATTGTCTTATTTTCACTCCCCTAGTGATTGGGCTCTTTCTTTTTTATTTTATTAGTTTTTTTGGAATGTTATACCTTCCGATTTTGTACCGCATCTTCCTGAATTTTTAATCTTCAACTTTTAAGAAAATCAAATAAAGAGAGAGAGAGAGAGAGAGAGAGAGACAGAGAGAGAAAAGAGAGAGAGAGAGAGAGACAGAGAGAGAGAAAATCGGACCTAGCGAAACTGCATCCAAATGGCATGGCAGGACAGATCTTTGTCCTTCTCTGCTCTAGCTCAATAGTGGAACACAGGAACAAATCATACACCGTCAGGGGTGACAGTCCGTTAGAGTTCATTATGACTTTGTTTTCGTGCGCGACTTCTACTGTTCCATCTAACTTTGAGACGTGTACAAAAACATGCTACACGGTAATAGTGTATGGAACAACGTTACTGGGGACAGGACTGGCATCTGTTTTTTCTGACGTATCAAGGTTTGCCTTTTAGGAAGTGTTGATGTAGAAGGTTAGTACAAACATTTAAATGACACACATACTCCCGAATAAAGAACATAGTAATAGGTATCCCTAGCGTGATGAAGCAATTGAAAGAATTGAAAAAAAAATCTATTTTCATTTCGAATATAAAAAAATTTGCTTCAGACCGAAAGGCTTCTGTCTTTGCATCAGCAAGGTTTCAGAAAACATCGCTTCTGTGACATCTTGCCCGTTTCTCACATCATATCTTGGAAGCCACAGACATTACGTAAGTACGCTAAGGAAGGTAGCAGCATAGGGAATAGATTCACAGATATGTGAATGGCTTGAATACTTGTTAAGTAATAGAACCCAATGTAGAGTGCCCTGGGGAAATGTGATCTGAAAATCAGTAGGTGTAGCACTCTGCAGCTGTTTGCTGATTATCCTGTTTGTAGCCGCTGCGAACTGTAGGAGAAGACGATTTGCACTCCAAGATTACTTGCACTCCAAGATTTCCTGTAGGTGTCATGCAGGTAATGCAGACGAGAAGGAAAAATATTCGGATACAGTAATAGGATTAGCAGTAATCGATTTCAGTTTATTGCGACAATTTTCCGTCGATGTGATTCACCTTTAAAGGCGACCGCTCATCTGGTACTGAGTTGGATTGGGTTGTTTGGTCGGGATAGGGGGACTAAACTGCTAAGGTTATCAGTCCCCCGCTAGGGAGGGGAAGGAAATGCAGTCCAGGAAGTAAAGAAGATAGGAAGACTGCATTAGCTCGGGGACCCGTACTCGCCGCGCACGTACTCACGAAAGAACCGTGAGCCTTCTGGGGATGTTACTGAGTGTTTCGGATCTCCAACAAATTCGATTAAAGAAAGACGTTTAAGGAACTAGAGGCGGGCTGCTAGGTTATAAATGGTAGGTACGACTCACACGCGAGTATTACGCAAATGCTGTGAGCTCGTAGGCGTAATTCTTAGTGGAAGAATTTTATTCATGGAAATTTACTGAGAAAAATATAGCGAGCCAACGTTTGCAGCCGAATGTACAACGATTTATCTGCAGTCAACGAAAAGTTCAGTTAAATATCGCAAAGCCAGGAGAAGTCACAGTTCGTACAGAAGCATGTAGACTAACTATACTATCATCAAGGAATTGTCGGAAAAAAGTAAAAATCACAATTATATGGGTTTTGACATTGGCCCCTTTTATTGCCAGTGTTGTTCCTGGACAACAACGTATTAAAAGTTGATTTATACCGTATTTTGTGCATCAAAGTTGCATTTTTGTTGATGAACAACATGATTCTAGTACAACATTTTGCCGCTAGGTACGACGTGTAGCCACTTCTGAGGCATTAACCTGTCCATCTTGGAGGTCGTGTTGCCTTGCCGCCTGTACGTGGCTGAGAGTGTGAGCGTGAGTGTGGTTCCTTTTATTTTATTCCAGCAGTGAATTGTCTTGCCGTTGGTGCTGTGGCGAAGATTATGATGGCATTATTGATCTCGCACTGTTAAATATCAACAAAATAACGTCTTAGTAATAAAATACCTCGATAGAAACGTCTGTGTTGTGCATGAAATACATGACATAAAAAAGTCAATAGTTCGACCAAAAAGTTTAAGACACATATTTTCATGTTTACTGCACTGTATTAATACAGAAAACAATGAATTTTAATTTTTCCATAGCTGAATTCATAATGTTCAATTGCTTGGGTTGATTTCCATTCATCCGTCCTATCCAAGGCCCTGTTATATCGTTTTTGTTAGTTTTCTGGAACAGGTTGGTAGCCTGTTGCCAACCCCCATTTTTGTGTTTTGAGTTTACTCTCCAGTTGTAGAAGAAGGGTTTGGAAAATGAAAACAAATGAAAGCCACCTTTCAGCCTCAAAACCTAATACTGTTGGGGTCGAAGAAACAAGAGTTGGTCATAATGTATCACCCATCTAGCATACGCAGATGGCACACACAAAAGAAAATTTGAAAATGCTAATGATGACCATGGAAAGCATAGCAAGCGAATTTCGACTGAAAGTGAACCCCACAAAAACCAAATTCATGATAGAGCCCCACACCCAGAAATCCAGGAATTAACTGTGGAGAATAACACCTGTAAAAGAGTAAAGGATTTTTAATATGTAAACGAAGGCTTCCGCGGCCGTTGTCATTGTTGATGAAACTCTTCTGGGTATTGGACCGCATTACGTAACACCCAGAAGATGGCCGCTTGCAATAGTGGCCGAAATGTCGGTGAAATATTTGATTTATTGACGATGCGGTCCAATACCCAGAAGAGTTTTATCAACGATTATTAATATCTTGGAAGCATAATTTCAGAAAATCCATCGTCTGGAATGGAAATAAAGGCAAGAATTCAAGCGGGTAGTAGATGCTTGCCCTCAATACACAACATTTTGACTTCCCACAGCATATCACGAGCCCTCAAACTAAGGTTGTATAAAACATTAATTATTCCTGTCATTCTGTATGGGTGTCAATGCTGGAGCACTAGAAAACAGGATTTAAACAAGCTCGCAGTTTTTCAAAAGGAGATGCTTGAGGAAAATATTTAGACTGGAGAATGGAGGAGAAGGCACAATATAGAATTAGAACAACTCTATAGCGAACCGAACATAGTGGGCTTGATGAGATGTAGAAGATTAGAATGGGCAGGGCATGTACAGGGCATGGGTGAGGAGCGATGGCCTAGTGTGGCCATGGAGATGATACCAACAGGCAGAAGACCACTGGGACGACCAAGGAAGAGGTGGATGGACGGGATGAAAGAAGACCTGCAAAAACTTGTTGTTGTTATGGTCTTCAGTCCGGAGACTGGTTTGATGCAGCTCTCCACCCTACTCTACCCTGAGCAAGCCTTTTCATCTCCTCATAAGAATGGCAACCTACATCCACTCGAATCTGCTTACTATACGCGTCTCTTGGTCTCCCTCTGCGATTTTTACCCCACACACTTCCCTCCAATGCTAAATTTACGATTCTCCGATGTCTAAGAATGTGTCTTACCAAGCGATCCCTTCTTTTAGTCAGGGTATGCCAAAAATTCCTTTTCTCACCAATTCTGTTCAGTACCTCTTCATTAGTTATGCGATCTACCCATCTAATCTTCAGCATTCTTCTGTAGCACCACATTTCAAAAGCCTCTATTCTCTTCCTGTCCGCACTGCTTATCGTCCATGTTTCACTCCCGTACAAAGCAACACTCCACACAAATGCCTTCAGAAAAGACTTGCTTACACTTAAATTAATATTCGATGTTAGCAAATTTCTCTTTTTCAAAAATGCTTTTCTTCCCATTGCCATTCTGCATTTTATATCCTCTGTATTGCGACAATCGCATGTTACTTTACTACCCAAGTAACAAAACTCTTCTACCACCTTCATTATTTAGTTACCTAATCTAATTCCTTCAGCATCGCCTGATTTTCTAATACTGCATTCCATTATCTTTGTTTGGCTCTTGTTAATGTTCATTTTATACGCTCTCTTCAACACACTGTTCCTTTCCATTCAACTGCTATTCCAGGTCCTTTGCTGTATCTGACAGAATTACAATGTCATCAGCAAAACGCAATGTTTTTATTTCTTCCCCCTGAACTTTAATCCCTATTCCAAATTTTTCCTTGCTTTCCTACACCGCCTGCTCGATGTACAAATTGAATAACATCGGAGAAAGGCTACAACCCTGTCTTACTCCCTTCCCGACTGATGCTTACCTTTCATGCTCTTCGAGTCTAATAACTGCGGTCTGGCTTTTGTACAAGTTGTAAATAAGTCTCCTTTCCCTATATTTTACCCCTGCTGAGTTCAGAATTTGAATGAGTGTATTCCAGGCAACATTCTCAAATGCTTTCTCCAAATCTACAAAAGCTAAAAATGTACGTTTGCCTTTCCTTAATCTATCTTGTAAGATAAGACGTAAAGTGAGTATTGCCTGCCGGGTTCCTATGTTCCTCCTGAATCCAAACTGATCTTCTCCAAGGTCAGCTTCTACCAGCTTTTCCATTCTGCTGTAGATAATTCGTGTTAAAATTTTGCTACCATGACTTATCAAACTGATGGTTCTGTAATTTTCACACCTGTCTGCGCCTGATTTCTTTGGAATGGGTATTATAACATTTTTCTTAAAGTCTGAGGGTATTTCGCCTGTCTCATACATCCTACTCACCAGTTCAAATAGCCTTGAGGCCCGAAAAAACTGGGAACAGACTGCAAAGAATCGCAGTGAATCGAGAGCCCTCATTATATCAGCGCGCGGTCCACTGGGCCTGATCGCGTAAAGTAAAAAATGAATTCATAATGTGGGAATGAAAGGGTTAACACTTACGGTAGTCCAGAGGAGCTGAGGAGTAATGGGGAATTGTATGAAAACAAAACGTTAGAGTCACAAAGCAGCTGTAAGGTAACGGCCGAATTTGAGTGCAGTGAGAGGAGCAGGCAGCAGAGGGGTGGGCAGCGGCGGTGCTCACCTGGAAGGCGTCGTTGAGCGAGTGCATGCGCATGCGCTCCCGCTCGTTGCTCTCGAGGCGGCGCAGGTTCCTCTCGCGCGAGTTGAGCGCCGGCCGCCGCCGACGAGAGGCCGACGAGGACGACGAGGAGCCGCCGCCGCCGCTGTGGCTGCGCCGCGGGAAGCTCACCACCTCGTCGCTCACCTGCGGCACCACACGTCGTCCACTGACGTCACACACGCCGCTACCATCAAAACTCTGCAGCGTGCACGTCAGCCTCATAACTCATACCGGAATAATACTCTTCCTATATTAGGTGCTTTTTGCTATATCTCGTCTCAAGAGATAATGACTGAAAGACACTGTCTGATACGGAAATTGTGTTTATTGACAAGACAAACTAACCATCAGGTATTAGTGAACACAGAGCCTTCGTAGCGAGATTGAATATCGAAAGTCCCGAAGTTACCAAAAACATACGAAAAGTATATTTGTTCAGGAAAGCAAATAGAAATAAAATAAATTGCTTCTTGAAAGACAGATTCCACTCGTTTCTAACACTAAACGTAGGTGTAGACCAGATGTAGCTCAAATTCAAAGAAGTGGTATCGACAGCAATTGACATTTTTATACCAAATAATAAAAGAAGATAGTGATCCCCCTTTGTACACAAAACAGGTCAGGACACTGATGCAAAAACAACGGAAAAGGCATACTAAATTTAAAAGAACACAAAATCCCTAGTATTGGCGATCCTACACAGAAGCTCGAAATTTAGCGAGGACTTCAATGCGAGATTCCGACAATACTTATCACAACGAAACTATTTCTCGAAATTTGACAGAAAACCCAAAGAGATTTTGGTCATATGTTAAATTTACTAGGTGCAAAACACAAACAATACCCTCACTACGTGATAGTAATGGCGATGCTGCCGATGATACCGGTACTAAAGCAGAGTTACTAAATATAGCTTTTAGAAACTCATTCACCAAAGAAGATGAAACCAATATTCCACATTTCTAATTACGAACAGAGGCCGTAATGAGTAACGTTGAAGTAGATATCATCGAAGTAGTGAAGCAACTAAAATCACATAACAAGAACAAGTCTTCTAGTGCGGACTGTATACCCATTATGCTGAAGAGATAGCACCTTACCTAACAGCCACATACAACCGCTCTCTCAAAGAAGGATCTGTACCAAAAGATTGCAAAGTTGTGCAGGTCACACCTATATTCAAGAAAGGCAGTAGGAGTAATCCACTGCCGGCCGCGGTGGCCGAGGTGACTGAAGCGCTCCAGTCACGGTCAGCACGGCCACTACGGTAGGGGGTTCGAATCCCCCCTCGGGCATGGATATTTGTGCCGTCCTAGTTCATAAGTAGTTTGTAAGTTTGGGGACTGATGACCCCGTAGTTAAGTCCCATAAGCTTAACAAACATTTGAACATTTTTAGTAATCCACTAAACTATAGGCATATTTCATTGACGTCAATTTGCAGCAGGGTTTTCGAACATATCCTGTATTCAAATATTATGAATTATCTCAAAGAGAATGATCTATTAATCGATTCCGTATTTCTTGATTTACAGAACACTTTAGACACCGTACCTCACAAACGGCTTTTAATCACACTGCGTGGTTATGATATATCGCCCCAAGATTGCGACTGGATAGGAAATTTCCTGTCAGAGAGGATACGATTTGTAGTAATCGATGGTAAGGCATCGATTAAAACAGAGGTGATATCGGGCGTTCCACTGGGTAGTGCTATTGGTCCTCTGCTGTTCCTTATTTACATAAATTATTTGGGAGAAAATTTAAGCAGTCCTCTTAGGTTGTTTGCAGATGACGCCGTCATTTACCGTCTAGTAAAATCATCTGAAGATCAAAACCAACTGCAGAACAATCTAAATAAATTATCACTATGGTGTAAATATTGGCAATTGAGTCTAAATAATGAGAAGTGTGAAGTCGTCCACATGAGTACGAAAAGAAATCCGTTAAACTTTGTTTACAAGGTAATTCAGTCAAAAGTAAAGGCCGTAAACTCCACAAAATACCTAGGAATTACTATTACTTCATAAATTTGCTCATGGCAGGGAGAGATCTTATAAATGTATTTTGTAAATAATGAAATGCCAAGATCGCGGTATTTCGTCTTTATTTATGAGAGACGACCGGTTTCGAAGTACACTGACATCATCTTCTGGTCTCTGCACTAAATAGTAACATTATTATATAAATACATATTGTAGCCAGTTGGATTGAACTGGTGGGTTGTCACACATTAAAATTAGCCGTTCGGTTGTCACATATAAAACTCGTATAGTCATATTTAAATAAAAACTCTGGACAGGCGTTAACATATCCATCTATCATAATAAATGAACATCAAAAACTTCGGCTCTGCGTCCGCTATGGTGAAAAAAAAAGAAAAAAAAAAAAAGCCATACGAAAGTAACGCTGCTATCAGAGAACTTTAAATAAGTTCATAAGTTTTTATTTCTTTATTTTGAATAGCTGCGACTAGCGAAAGAGGAAATGTATAATAATAATAATAAAAGGATGGAGGAGGAGGAGTTAGAAGAGGGAAGAGTAGTTAGAAAGGAAGATGGACGCAGACGGGGGATGCATAGAGTGAGGAAGAGACGGGTAGTAGAGCAATAAGAAGCCATATGTATGAAGCCGTGTGTATGTATATATGTGTGTATGTGCAGGGAACGACAATAAACGACAAACTGAAAATTTAATCAATCCACTGTATAATAAAGATTTTTCTAAGAAACCATATGTTTTTCTAAGTTTCATTCCTCGCAGCCGGAGCAGTCAAAAGCAGGTTACTGATATGTTTGATGTATTTTCTCGGTGGTACATGTTCACAATAACTATTTTATATTCACTGTTTTCTTTCTCAATCATTTCACGTGAAACTAAGCCACCGCGAAGCGTTTGATATGTTTAGATAGTAGCTACAAGTATTTGTCAGCCATAGGGAAGGTACACACTGAGGCACAGCCGACGAAGGGCAGGGCAGGTCGACATAACCAGGGTTTTTGTGACAAATGGGTTTAAATGGAAAGGAGCACATTGTTGTTTCATTTATTGTGAATAATGGGAAAACTTGTAGCTCTCATCTATGTACGTCGGTCTACGAAAAGAACTAAGCATAGCAATCTGACGAGTTCAGAAGAATTCTTCCCAAAATCCACAAATAGTCGTGATAGATCCAATCCCATCCATTATTATACTTTCTGCAGCCTTCCAGGTTGGCAAACCTGAATTTCTGAAGATTGTGGATAGAGAAAGTAGTCTACTTCTAGAATGAACATTTGTGAACAATTTTGTGAAACGAGTCATACACGAAGTTAATTATATGCCATATGCCGCTTGTTTTCACTCGCTATTTGCACCCCCCCCCCTGCAGCAATATATTGCTGTTTCATGTTATTTACAATACAATAAACTGATATGAATTTTTATATTTCATTTCACTTCACTGTTATTCAGGAATACACAAACTTATTTTTTCTTTTGTGATCTATCTTATGTATTGTAATACACAAAAATATGTGATTTATGAATAAACTTTTGTGGTTAAAGTAAAAAAAAAAAAAAACACATCTGATTGCTAAGAAAGTGGTATCCTGTCGGATGCCCTATCTTTTATGAAACAAATAGATCGAAACTCCCTTTGAGGGGCAAGGGTCACTTTTCTGAACCATAATTTAGGCCCAGTCGGCTAATGAGTTTGAAATTTCTTTCACGGGTGCCCTCGACATCCCTTTGTAGCGGTGGACATGTACGGCGTCATGCGATGTGAGCCACGGGCTTGGCGCCGCTTCAAACGACGCGTTGCCGAGGAATCCGAAAAACATTTGTGATTTTTGAGGTTGGTTATTGATTTCACATTTGCACCACTTTTCACCACACTGTTGTCAAAGCTACCGCGTGTGTGTCACACTATGGGAACGCCGTCCTCCACACCTTATCCACCTTTCGCCTCTTCTTTTGACGCCTTTGCGGTGGAGGTCAGAACTGCGACTTCCAGCACTAAAATCAGACGAGTTTTTAATGTGGCCTAGGATAACGACCTGCCGTTCAAAAGCGGCACGGATAGGACTCGGGGGTGGGGGGTAGTGTAAAGGTCGGCAATAAAACCGTCACTACCCTTTTCCCGCTCGAAAACGTCATTTCCCAGTGGGATGGGCAACAGGACATAATGTGGATAATAATTAAACCATGTGAAACCTTAACTTTTCCAGGCGTAGTGAATGTTCAAACAACTTACGGGTATGCTGCCGGGTGACGTCGTCGACAACCGCCGATATTTCGACAGGAGGACATCCTGCCATTCTCAAGGCACAACTGCACTTAAGGAAGCAATGTGCAAGCGTATTTAATACCTCGGTTTGCAAAGGGTAAACAAGGAAGATAACACACACAGTACAAGTCACTGCAGAGTCAACACAACCAAAGATGACCAAACATCAAAGATATCGATAGTGACTGTTAATCAACAGGTGAGACAGCATTAATTTTGTCCCTCTGTTTTATGATGAGAGACAGTGCTGGATTCCTAGCAGAATTTATACAAAAACCACCAGCTCTGTTTATAAGGTCGGTTGTTACTTTAATTTCAACAACCTCCTTAATAACAGTATCCCAATAGGTGGGATATGTGGGAGTGCTGCCGCCTCCTCTCTTGGTGCTACCATTCCTACATTTCATTTATTAATATTTAAGCCAGTAAACATTACCGGTGCCAAAACAGTGTTCTGCGTCAGAATGGTTATAGTGAGAGACAGATAAAACGTGCTTTACGCTATCAGCCTTCTGTGCAACGTGTGAGTTACGATGGTAATGAAGTGGCACCTAAATCTATGGCCTTTTTGCCTTACGCAGGAAGCATTTCCAACAAGATTGGCCGTATTTTGCGGAAATATGATATGAAATGTGTTTTTCGACCACCTAAGATAAAGGCCCTGTTGGGGTCCGTAAAGGATGATCTTGGTTTGCGTATATCGTTTTTTTTTTATTTTTATTTTTTTTATTTTTTTATGGGACTTAATTACGGGGTCATCAGTCTATATCGTATTCCTTGCAGCTGTGGCATGTTATATATTGGTCAGATAATCAGGACTGTGGAAGACCGTCGTATTGAACATAAAACGTTACACGCGCTTACAACAGCCAAACAAATCCGCTGTTGCAGAACACTGTCTTGGCACCGGTCATTCTATGGAATACAACAACATGGAGATTCTGGCATGCACTTCCACCTATTGGGATAGCGTTATTAAGGAAGTTGTTGAAATTAAACTAGCAAGCGACCTTATAAACAGAGCTGGTGGTTTGTGTTTAGCCGGCCGCGGTGGCCGAGGGGACTGAGGCGCTCCAGTCACGGTCTGCACGGCCACTACGTTCGGGGGTTCGAATCCCCCCTCGGGCATGGATATTTGTGCCGTCCTTAGGATCAGATAGTTCATAAGTACTTTGTAAGTTTAGGGACTGATGACCTCGTAGTTGAGTCCCATAAGCTATACAAACATTTGAACATTTTTTTTGTTTTTGTTTACATTCTGCTTGGAATCTGGCACAATTTCTCGTCAAAAAACAGAGGGACAAATTTAATGCTGCCTCACCTGTTGATTAACAGTCAATATCGATATTTTTGATGTTTGGTCATATTTGGTTGTGTATACTCTGCAGTGACTTGTACTGTGTGTGTTATGTTCCTTGTTTATCCCTTGCAAACTGAGATATTAAATACGCTTGCACATTGCTTCCTTAAGTGCAGTTGCGCCTTGAGAATGGCAGGGTATCTTCCTGCCGAAATATCGGCGGTTTTCAACGTCACCCGGCAGCGTACCCGTAAGTTGTTTGAACAATAATTAAACTCTTCGTGGGGTTACAACACTAGTGACGTGATATGACCCGTCTGTAATGTAGTGCGGCCGCAACTATTGCTTTGGTGATCACTCGCTTGAAGACTGGTAAGGACAGTTTATATCTTTATTACTTTAATAATAATAATCAGAGTTTTCATATCGTTTGGACTTGTAAATATTACTGAAGCCAAGTAACTGGCCGTCAGTAGGAAAGTAGCATGATGCAATCGATGGAAGGGATGGGTAAAGCATAACAGATGGCACAGATCATGTATGGACCGTGAGAAAGCACGGCAGTGTAGCATAGACGTGTCCTGATTGGCTGTCGCCTCCCCTCCCTGTGCTACCATTCCTACATTTCATTTATTAATATTTAAGAAAGTAATCATTAGGTAATAGTGAAATTTCAGTGTAACACTTTTCTGTTAATAAGCTTTTGTTTCAACACGTTTGGTACTTTGTTCGTTGTAATTTATATAATTAAAATACGAGCTACGAATCTAGAAGGTTCGTTTGGCGCCAAAAAGTCAGAGGCAGCAACTAGCAGCCACGCTTGGCCGAGCATAGTCCAGTGCCGACCTTCGAACTGTTAACATGTAGCACCTTGTCTCATTACGGAACTTGTACATTTATCATCATGGCACTAGTATTTATTGTAAAGTGAATACCGTTCAATGTACCGCTTAGATTTGTGGATTTCGCGGAGCGTGTGTAAACGTTGGAAGAATAAATTTAAAATCCACTGGCATCCCGTGTTTTATGAAGAAAATCGTAGATAGAGCCCTTAAATCATTTTCACAGCATTTTAGCTTCAGACACCAAGAATCTGCGACCTGTGTGCTGAAACTGCGTGGAACATTATCTACTTCGAGATTTAAGGTCAGTAATAAACAAAAGAACTTTGTTTCCCCAGTCTGAATTGTGAAACCTACGGCCCCTGATGCAATATGCGTTACCTACTGCAAACAGGACCATAAGTGCATACATCCCTAGTAATAGGAGTCAGGGCAAAGTAGGGGAAATTTATAAGAGGGTAGAAGATTGTGCTGAGAGACTGTTAGGAACTTTCCAACTAGAGAGTGTTAACGTCGTATATGAAGACTATTTTCTCCCCTCTTGATAAACTCTTGCATTAGGTCATTTAAAATAAATTTCCACCAGGCAAGTTGTACAGTACAAAACAATTCGATGGAATTTAAACGTGATACAAAGTGGCGAAGCGTTATTGTGCTATCCCAACCCACCTGTTTCGCACTCCATTGTGGTGCGATCACAAGGGGCTGCGTAAACGAAACTGTAAAGGATTCTCCCGAGAGCCCTCACTTCTGCCTCCCGTGCACCTGTGTTGAGTACATTCAACTCAGTGATTACGAGAGCTGTGCGGCTGAGGGGCGCCTGCTTCTAGGCAAGCGAATGCCAGCTCGGTCGAAGGAGTTGCCTGTCTTCGTGCGCTGCACCCAGAATCAGGTGCTTCTCGGCCGAATGTCAGTCGAAATCACTGGTATTATAGTGCACAACACAGTTGCTAGACTAGCACCGAGGGTGTTGCCGAACTGAGGAGGCTTAGAGAGTCCCCTTCTCGATGAATTCACGCGTCATAGTTGCTGCCCCCGACGATCGCGCGAAAGACATTAACTCTCATTCGGATTCCGTAGAATGGTTTATTGCTTTAGCGGCCCAAGATACTTTCCCTCCTTTCCATATTCGATCTTCCCTTAAGCCGTCGGCACACGGAGCATGTGTCTGAACGTGTGTGGTCAACGTGCCGGGTCCATCGTGCGGCTGCACGTTCTGAGACGGCGCGACTTGTGCATACGGGACGTGTGCCTCAGTGAGCTACACGCGACGGCAGCGAACTCCAGCCACAGTTGTCGGCGGTATCAGTTGCTGGAATCATACTGTTTACCAAATCAAAAGAGTGGAATTCCCGCTTTGCCTATTAAATCGCTTGTTTCCAGGCTTGTGCAAATGTTCGTTATGTTCTGTGATATAGGCCTACATAAGTAACAACAAAATATCTATTAACATAAGCCTCTTATAAAAGTTGCATGTTATGTCAATAAGTGCAGCGAATTATAAACGTTTCATGACAAACTGTGCTATATAAAATTAGGAAAGGCCTTCACATGAGACAAACAGTATTGCAACAGTCACGCTTTTTGTAAAACTTAAAGGTCATTCTTCCATGGTCAATGTTACTATTCAGTAGAAGAATGTTACGAACGTGTAAAATGCAATACGTGAAACAATGAACTTCGTATTTTATTCTAAGTAAGGTGCAAAATGTCCTCATAAATCGAATCCAACAAAGTCACTCCTCTGAGGATGCGCACTTATGTTCACATAGCATCGAATGCTATTCAGTAGACTTCTATGGAATTTATAGGAAAGACTGTGAGTCTATCAGAAAACCCGAACAAAAGAAGAAAAAAATGTTTAGTTTCGCGGAGCCTTGAACCAGCTCCGAGAATCATCTTTCATTTTATAGTCCACGGCTTTGCTGCGTACGCTACGGCCACTAACATAGTACGCTTTCTCTTCTAATGGCGGATTACTGTAATACAGAAATTTTGTTTGAAACAAAATAAATGTTTGTAAATCTATCGGACCAAACTGCGAGGTCATCAGTTCGTAGCTTACAAACTACTTAAACTAAGGTAAACTAACCTATGGTCAAACACACACACACACACACACACACACACACACACACACACCCATGCCCCAGGGAGTACTCGAACCTCCGACGGCGAGCAACCGCGCGCTCCGCAGCGAGGCGCCTTAGACCGCTCGGCTACTCCACCGTGGCAGAAATTTTGGCTCACCTGTGGACGGGGATACCGACAGTCAGCTTTGACCCGTGACGTCATCGCAGCGCGGTAGTTTTGAGGTGCGTGCTTGTTTGTAGAAGGCGTTATTGTGTAGTGCTTGAGTTAAAGACGAGAGTTTGTTTACAAACAAAACAGATTAATATTTTGTGTTTAAAAAGTGATCTGTAGCTTCTCTCTCATGGTTAGGTGTGGGTTAACCGAGAGTTTTTTTAGTATGTGAGCACCGAAGGCGCGAATTTTTGGGCTAAGACCTGTGATCGATGGTACATTCTGTTATCTATTTGTATCTACAATACAGAAGTTTTAAGATATCCCTTATACTGGTTTTCCGACATCTTGATGACGTCATGGGTCCAAGCAGACAGTTGTATCCCAGTCTACAGTTATGTCGAAATTTTTTAACCACATATAATACGTTTCCAGTCATTTATTCCAACAAATTGTACCTCTGATTACCGGCTTTGGAGAGATATTCAATTTACTCAGTTACTTTTACTTGCTTTGAAATGTCATACATTCATAAGACCTAAGTTCTATACATAAAACCCACGAAATACGACGGATAATATGGCGTCTTCATCTCCGTACCGAAAAGAGCTGCCCCCGGATAACTACGTGGTGTGTCGTCTGTGTCGTTCTCCCACCTTATTGGTGATTGTTCAGACGCACGTTGAGAATATCTGGCATGCTTGATGCTGCCCGACACGTTGGGAAAGCCTTCCCAACATACGGTTCGCATGTTGTGACGTCAGAAACTCGCCACGTTGGCCGCACTCGTTCAGATACACGCTCCGTTACCGACGGCTTTAGGGAGGGCATATTGAGACGGGGTCAGCGCAGCAGGACGCCCGCCTCCTCCTCCGCCGCGGTCAGAGTTTACTGCGCGAGGGCCACAAAGTTGATGGCGGCACTCAGCCCGCGGGGTGGGAGAGGACTGCTTTGTTGCCCCACTGACCGCTCGCTGGAAATCTTTCCCAGGGCGAAAAAGTGTCACAGGAAAAGGCGATTAAAGCTGATACGACTGAAGACTCACTCTCTGCCTTGACTCATTCTACCATTTCTTCACGTCGGCTGTGTCTGGCACCTAAAATATAACACCATGAACTCAACATTTGAGCCGGCCGCGGTGGCCGAGGGGACTGAGGCGCTCCAGTCACGGTCTGCACGGCCACTACGGTCGGGGGTTCGAATCCCCCCTCGGGTATGGATATTTGTGCCGTCCTTAGAATAAGCTAGTTGATAAGTAGTTTGTAAGTTTAGGACTGATGCCCCATAGTTAAGTCCCATAAGCTGTACAAACATGTGGAATTTGGAAACTCAACATTTGACCGGAATTCAAATTTAGGGTTTCTTAAACCAATGTTATTCAATCTGTACATTGAGCAAACTGTGAAGGAATGTAAGGAGAACTTTGATGACGTAATTAAAGTTCCGGGAAAAAATGAAAACTTTGCAGTTTGCAGAGATAGCGAAGGACTTGGATTATCAACTGAACGGAATAGATACTGCTATTTTACATTAAGAAGAGGAAAACAAGGATAACAGAATGTAGTGTCAGAAAACCAGGCGAAGCAGAAGGAATTAGATTAGGTAACGAAACAGAAAACGAGTAGGGGAGACCGGGGCACGTTTTCCACCATTTTACATATTTATTTTTATCGGTTTTGAGGTAAACAGTGGAACATTATATTTCCTATATCTTTATCTACAGATATTTTTGAAAATAGTGAATATCCTTCTTGGCAACAAATTATTTTGTCTGACCATGTTGCGTTGGAACATTTGCCCCGTATGCGGGGCAAGTTTTCCAGCTTACGTAAAGGGTCAAATTTTCCCACTATACTTTAAATGGTAAAACAGAGGTAATTATCTTGAATTCACTGCGTATGTATTTTTTTAAGTATTTACAATACATTACAAAAGAAGGATAATAAAAGTAACCGCATTAAATAAAAATAAATGCTACTGAAAGGTTTTGCAAAATATGTGACTCAAATATTTCACAAGTGCAGACAGTTTTTAACAAAACTCATACTCATTGTCTGAATGACAATGTAAGCGCCCATTTCTTGCAGTTCGTGCACAGTACCCACTTTTCATTTACTTTAGACTTGGCGTTACGACTCAAAGCAATAAGGAAAATGTGCCCCGCATGCTCTGGGAAAACGTGCCCCGTCGCCATATTCGGAACTATAACACTACGTCCATGAGTAACCGTGTAAGCTATTTACAAAACAAATGCACAGTTACGTGAAGAAAGAAACCCACTTTTAGTGGGTGTAGTGTCAAAATAATAGGTTTAACGCTAGTATGTTTATTTGAAGTTTCAATACAGACGTGGAAGTTTACTCACCTTTGCAAAAATGACGAAAACGGCCCTGCCGAGGTTGTAGCTGCTGGTACAGCACTGAAAATTTCCTAAATGAACCGTGCTTAGTTGCTACTTCCTACATTATCAACGGTGGTACCATCTAGCCGTTTGTTTCGAAAGTAAAGGGAGTTGGAAAATCTGCCCCTATGGAAAATGTGCCCCGGTCTCCCCTAGTGGATGAGTTTTGTTATTTGGGTAGGAAAATAACTTCTGATGGCCGAAGTAAAGAGGAAATAAACTGCGCAATGGCTATTAGAAGAAAACCATTTCTTAAAAAGAGAAATTTATTAACATCGAATATTTACTTGAATATTATGAATTAATTTATGAAATAATGTGTCCTGGTGTATCATTGTACGGGACTGAAATTTGGACGTAAAATTCAGACAAAAAGTATCTTTTGAAATGTTGTGCTACAGACGATTGCTGAAGATGTGTGGATTGCATAACTAATGAGCAGGTACTGAAGAGAACTGAGGAGGAAAGAAACCTTTTGGCATATCTTGACTGAAAGAAGGATCGATCGTTGGAACACATTTTAAGACATTAAGGTTCTGAGATTTCAAGGAATCGACAATTTAGCATTGAGCAATGTGTGGGGGTAAGAATCGCAATGAGACATCCAGAGACGAATACAGTTAGCAGATTAAGGAGAATGTAAGTTGCCGTTCATATTACGAATAGACGAGGATTGCACAGGATAGAATAGCGTGGAGATCTGTTACGAATCCTCGGGCTCCCAGGTCAATAATATTCGTTGACTCTTCAAGAAACTTAGCCACTTTGAAATTTTACAGAACCTCCTAACACGATATAATACGTATCTTCTACCAACGCCTGCCACTGGAATTTGCCAGTCATCTCCGTGACGCTTTCGCGCTTATTAAATGGGCCTGTAACGCATCATGCTGCTCTCCAGTGAATCTTCTCCATCTCTTCTATTAACTTTATCTCGTATCTAGTACGCATCTCACACTGATGAACAATATTCAAGCGTTGGGGGAACAATTGTTCCGTAAAGTACTTTCGTTGATGGATTACACTTTCCAGGTATTCTACCAAAGAATATATCTTGCGTCCGTTCCACTTCAAATCGCTCAAATGTTTGTGAATCAATCGGACCAAACTGCGTGGTCATCAGTCCATAGCTTACAAATCACTTAAAGTAAGGTAAACTAACCTAAGGAAAACACACACATCCATGCCCCAGGGAGGACTGGGACCTCCGACGGCGAGCAACCGCGCGCTCCGCTCGGATACTCCACCGCGGCTTCAAATCGCTCTTTGTGCTTTCTGACAGATATTTCATGGAACCAACTGGTTCCCCACATTGTTGTGCAGTATAATAAAAGATCTCTTTTTCTATAGGTGTGCGCTCTAAGGTGCCTTGCTGCGTAGTGAGCGGCTGTCCCCCGTCAGAGGTTGTAGTCCTTCCTTGGCCATGCGTGTCTTGTTCTTAGCATAAATTAGTTTAAGTAGTTTGTAAGATTATGAACCAATAACCACTGCAGCTAGGTATCATACCTTTACAAACATTCTTTATATACATTCGCAGTATGTTACAGTCATGTCGAGAGTCGAAATAGATCTAATGTTTGTAAACCTAAGGGACTAACCTGCTGAGGCCATCGGTCCCTTTAGTCAGTAACAATTTGATAACTTCATGAACTTTATGCCAAAACTTCATTTATGGCATTAGGCCGTCCAGGTCAGTGTGAATCAGTAATTTTCAGTAACAGACTGATAAATTACTGATCTGGAGACGTGGAAAAGTTCACTGCAAAAAGTGTGACTATCGGTTAGCATAGTTCTTTGACGCCTGGACCTAAACGCCCATGCTACGACTTGACAATTACTTGAATTTTCATGGAAATTACGTTAAAAAGTGAAAAAAAGTGCAGATTGCAGTTGTGATAGAATTTATGTTCATGAATTTTCTCTTCTTGTTGCGGTCTTCAGTCCGGAAACTGGTCTGATGCAGCTCTTCTATTTCAACCTGCTCACTGTATTCGTCTCTTGGCCAACCTCTGTGGTTTTTACCCCACTCACTTCCCACCAATACTAAATTGATAGCCGCGGTGGAATGGCCGAGCGCTCTAAGGCACCTTGCTGCGGAGCACGCGGTTGCTCCCGGTCGGAGGTTCGAGTCCTCGCTCGTGCATGGGCGTGTGTGTATGTGTGTGTGTGTGTGTGTGTGTGTGTGTGTGTGTGTGTGTTACCCTTAGGTCAGTTTAAGTACTTCATAAGCCTAGGAACCGATAACCACAGTAGTTAAGTGCGTTAGATTTACAACCATTTGAACTAAACTGACGATTCCTTAATGTCTAAGAATATGTCCTACCAATAGATTCTTTCTTTTAGTCAAGGTATGACAGAAATATCTGTTCTCTCCAATTCTGTTCAATACCTCCTTATTAGTAATGGGATCTACCCACCTAATTTTCAGCATTAGTCTGTAGCAACACATTTCAAAATATTTTATCCCCTTTGAAATACTTATCGTTCTTACTTCACTGCAATACAATACTACACACAAATGCTTTCAGAAAAGAATTCCTAAGACAAATTAATATTCGATTTTAACAAATTTAACAAATTGCCATTCTGCACTTTGCATGCTGTTTTAGTGCCCAAGAAACAAAACACTTTAGTGTTTCTTTACCTAATTTTCAAGTTAGCGTGATTTTCTTCGACTACATTCCATTACGCTTATTTTTCTCTTCTTAATGTTCACCCCATACGCTCCTTTCAGGACACTGCCAATTCCGCTCAGTTACTTTCTTTGGAATTTTGCGTTTCACTTGAAGTCTGGGGGTATTTCGACTTTCTCATACATCCTGGACACCAGTTAAAATAGTTTGTTACGGCTGATCCTCCAAGAAACTTCAATAGTTACGAGGGAATGTCGTCTACTACAGGGGCCGTGTTTCGACTTAGGTCTTTCGGTGTTCTGTAAAATTCTTCTCTCAGTATATTATCTCCTATTTCATCTTCCCTTCCTACTATATTAAAGTTCATTTCCTTGGCAGAGCCACTTTATATATTCTTTCCACCTTTCGGCTTTGTATTCTTTGCTCAGAAGTGGTTTTTCATCCGAATTATTGATATTGATACAGCTATAGTCCATTTTACTGGTCCATTTACTGCATTTTTATATTTTCCGCTTTCATCAATTAAATTCAGTATTTTCTATGATATACCAGTTGCTCTTCCTCTATTGTAATCGGTTTTTACTTTAAAATCACCTTCTTACGTTGTATCATTATCAAATGCTTAAAGATTATTTTCGTTAGACACCGACAAAACTAAAAACCCATAAGCACACGTGCATTGTCTAACATGAAAGACTCTCTGAAGATCTCATTTTGACACGTAACCTTCACAAAGCTCAAACCTGCTTGTGTATGTCTGGTAGTCCAATTAGATTTCTCTCCCATCGTCTTACAGACATCCCTGTAGTCGCCTCGACGTCAAACGAAAGAGCACCTACCTCGCTCTTTGATCAGCGATACTCGTTACGCAACACTTATGACGGATCACTATGGCCGTCCGCTATCGACAGCCCGTCTCGTTTATTGGCCGTTCCGGCAAATGTTAACAGACTCAAACACAGCACAGATATTCAGCCTCGCTGCGACTATCCTGTGTTCACTAATCCCAGTATGTTTTTTATGCTTGGTATGAACTTAGACAATTTGTTACTAAGAGTTCAAGTAAACATATTGAAGATTTACTAAAGAAACTAAATGTATTCTTAAAATAACAAAACTGAAATGACACAGTGCGCTGATTTATCTTATGCGCTCATTTTGAACGAAGGTAAGGAGACTAAAATGATGTAAAATAAAGAATTAAGAGTAATAATGAGGATATTACGCAAAAAATACACTGGACACGGCAGAAGCGGACTAACAGCAACTAAGGAAATGAAAACGTATACTGTTAGTTATTCCGATATGAAAACTAGCACGTTGAAATTTGATGCTAAATTAGAAAGATTGAAAAAAAAAGAGATAAAATGGAACAACCATGAATAAATATATGACTGGTATTATTGATTCATCTAAATAATATAAATCTTTTTCATATTGGTAATGCAATTGAAAATGTTAATGTTATGTGTCTGGTTCTTGAAAAAATATATGGAAATAGTCCTATAAAATTATTAAATATTATTATAATAAAAACTGAAATGATAATTGATCTGTGGTGCAGTACTGTGCGGCGTTTAGAACAAAACACAGCATTATCAGCAACTGATCTACCGATTTTATGTATCGTATGATCTGTTGGTCGGCTTTTGGACTTTTTTGGCCACAATGACACCCTACGTCACTTCAATCATGTTTGTCAATTATTACCTCTCCCCTAAGTTACTCCGTCAAGTATCAGTACTGACTTTTCACAATGCTGATGGACTTCTGTGTCACCCTTAAGATTGGGTTTCCGTATTAGTGTTAAAGAATGCTCTACGATTTTATTGTCGGTCTGGTCGAACCAATGTGCCCGTTGACCGTTAGTCTTGATGTAATAACTTAGTATGCAATTTTTCTACATGGCTGTACAGTATACTTATGTATTAAGTTATAACAAACATAAAAACGAGGCTCCAGCTGGAAAGCGTTTCAACCATCTGCAGATTGATTTGTAAGAAAATCTTAAAGTGGTCGTGGTTTAAATAAATAACCATTTTATTCCATACTTGTGGCTGGTCGCTGTTACATTTGTGGCTGGTCGCTGTTTTTAATTATAAACGTACTTCTGTACTATTTCACTGTTTAATATAACTAACTTACTACTGTTTTGCTATCTTCCTCACAATTTCTCTCCTCTTCTTCGTGACTACTTCATTTCTTCTGTCATCATCGTAGTCACTGCTTTGATAAAACACAACTTCGTCATAGTTTTAGAGCACGTAACATTTTTTTAATAAACTAGTCGTCTCGACAATGCTTCCCAATTGCCAATATGTATGTAATCTTGCTTTGAACGTCAAATGTGCAAAAGTTTATCGCAATCGTACGAAAGATAATGATGTCCCAAAGAAAATAACTCTTTTAGTTTTCCACAAATTTTCCTATTTTCTGGCCAACTACTTCAAACTTTTACTTCACTCGAACCTCCCTCTCGCTTTGAACGTCAAATGTGCAAAATTTTATCGCAATCAGATAAGTGGTTTTGATATTTCTTAGAAAAATCTCTTTTCTATTTTTTCTGTTTTTTTTTTTTTTCAATTTTCCGGGAAAGTTTTCAAATTTTTATTTCGTAAGAACGTTACTCTAGCTTTGAACGTGAAATATGAAAAATTTTTATGGCAATCTGGCCAATTGAAAACAGCTCTTTCAGTTTCTCGCGAATTTTCGAATTTTCCTGGAACTTTCCCAAATTTTTTGTTCATAAGGACGTTCACCTTTCGTTACGTCAAATGCTCAAAAAAATTTTTATACTCAAATATTTTCTAAGACCATAATGAACAAAACAAAATAGGAATTACCCTTCTCCGTCGTGCGAATAGTCAGTTATAGCGCTGAATTCAATTAAAAACACATTGAAAAACACTTTCAGTTTTTCTCAAATTTTCCAATTTTCCGGTAGATTTTCCATAAAATTTATTTCATGCAAACCTTGTACTGTCAAGCCGTACTCAATCGATGCTCTTACAACCATGTAACAATTGACTTTTATTCGCAGCGAGTGGTCTGGAGCGCCACGTTGCGGATCGCGCGGCCTCCCGCGTCGGAGGTTCGAATCCTCTCTCGGGCATAGATGTTTGTGTTGTCTTTAGTATTAGGTAGTTTATAAGTAGTTTGTAAGTTTAGGGATGATGACCCCCTCAGTTAAGTCCCATAATCTTAACAAACATCGGAACATTTTATTCGTAGAAAAAATCGCTTTCGGTTTTTCCTAAATTTTCCTACTTTTCCAAATTTTTATTTGATGCGAACCCTCCTCTTGCTTTCAACATGAAATGTACAAAATTTTATCGCAATTGGACGAACGGTATTGATAGCTCACTGGAAAGAGCTGATCCGGTTTTCCCGATTTTCCTCTTTTCCGGACAATTTTTCCATATTTTAGCACGGTTTCAACCTTCCCTGAACTTACACGAATATTTCAAGACTAAAATTAGCCAAAAAGGTTCAGCCATTCACGAGTTTTAGCGAGAGTAACGAACAGCAATTCATTTTTATATACAGGGTGTTTCACTAAGTGTGTTTGCCTCTGTAACTTATAAAATAATAGGTGACGGGAAATTTTAATGCGGTAGGTCAACACAAGAAATGTTACACTTTATGCGGAGCTATGAACATAGTTTATTGTATCATTTTCACAGAGTTACAACACAAAAATATTAATTTTTAAATGGAACAATAGCTTTTTTCTATCGTGCATTGGATTCGTTGAAACCAGCTGCGTCCAAATCAATTTAAAGTACATTCCTATCACTGTTAGTTTGGGAGCTACAACCCTTCAAAGTTTCAGGAGCGGATACCACAAACGCTGCGCATAATGCAATGCGCCTTCTAATTGTGATGCGGCCGAGTTGTAACGTCGCCGGTGTCACGGAGCGAGAAGCTTCCTCGATGCGCTGTTAGACTGCCTACTGTCGTCGCACACGGCCGTATACCCGACAGTTGGAGCCATACAAACAACCGGGGCTCACCCAGTTACTGACATCGGATGACGATGGCATACACGAACGAGTATGTTGACATGTTGCTGATGCTCGGCGAGTGCCGACACGATGCCATTGAAGCAGCCACGGCGTATGCCGTGAGATATCCTAGGCGAAGAACTCCGGCAGCCATTACGTTCTTACGTGCCGACGACGACTTCGGGAAACAGGCAGCTTGGTAATGCGCCGCAGTAACAGACGAAGACCTGCAAGAAGTGAAGAGACGGAGGTGTTTGTTTTAGCTGCATTACACCACGATCCTCATGTCAGCTTACGAGCCGTTGCTGCAGTCGCTGGTGTCAGTCTCACATCTGTGTGGCGTATAGTACACGGCCACAGGTTTCACCCCTACCGCCTGTCACTGACCCAGGAGCTGCATGGGAACGATTTCCGTGCAAGAGTGACATTCTGTGAGTGGCTCATGCGTAATTTCACGCTTGAGTCTTTACAAAGTGTTATGTTCTCTGATGAGTCGACGTTCACAAATTATGGTGCAGTGAATCGCCATAACATGCACTACTGGGCCGCAGACAATCCTCGGTGGGTACGACCTGTCGACCGTCAGCGTATGTGGTCTATTAACGTGTGGAGTGGAATCCTTGGGGATGAAATCATCGATCCACACTACTTCCCAGGTACACTGACAGGTGAGTTATATCGCACTTTTATAGCCGACAGTGTGGATGGTCTCCTTGAACATTTGTGTCTACACACGAGAGTCCATATGTGGATGCAGCACGATGGTCACCCAGCCAATTCTGCGCGTGCTGTTGTGGAAGAACTAAACAACAGGTTTGCAGGAAGATGGTTGGGGCGCCATGGTCCTCATTCATGGCCTGCAAGGTCGCCCGATTTGACACCAGTAGATTTCTTTTTGTGGGGATATCTAAAGGATCGCGTTTATGTCACTGAGCCCACATCCCCAGATGATCTAAAACGGCGCATCGAGGACGCATGTCGCTCCGTCACACCGGCGACGTTACATATCGTCCGCAGATCCTTTCGACGGCGCATTACATTATGCATTGAACAATATGGACACACATTTGAACATCTCATATAAATCATCTTACCACCTCCATAACATTCATTACCCACCACACAGCCATGTATTATGTACAGCGTGTGGTATCTTCCCCTGAAACTGAAGGGTTGTAGCTCCCAAACTAATAGTGATAGGAATGTAGTTTAAATTGATTTGGACGCTGCTGGTTTCAACGATTCCAATGTACGATAGAAAAAACTATTGTTCCATTGAAAAAATTATATCTTTGTGCTGTAACTCAGTGCAAAATGATACAACAAACTATGTTCATAGCTCAGCAGAAAGTGTAACATTTCTTGTGTTGACCTACCACATTAAAATTTCCTGTCACCTATTATTTTATAAGTTACAGAGGCAAACACACTTAGTGAAATACCCTGTATGTAGATTGTACAGATGTATTACATCAGAATTAGGGATTGACATACGCGTAGTTTATCAGCAGCAACAAATGAAAGAGCCCCAACGAGAATCTACATCTACATCTACATAGATACTCTGCAAATCACATTTAAGTGCCTGGCAGAGGGTTCATTAACCACCTTCATAACTTTTCTCTACCGTTCCATTCTCTAATAGCGCGCGGGAAGAAAGAACACCTAAATCGTTCCGTTTTCGATCTGATTTCTCTTATTTTATTGGGATGGTCATGTCTCCCTAAGTAGGTGGGTGCTAGCAAAATATTTTCACATTCAGAACTAAAAGTCGGCGATTGAAACTTCGCAAACAGATCACGCCGCAATGAATAACGTCTTTCTTTTAATGATTTCCACCCCAATTCGTGCAACATTTCCGTGACGCTTTCCCCCCCCGTAACGTGATAAAACAAAACGAGCTGCCCTTCTCTGAACCTTCTCAATATCTTCCGTCAGTCCCACCTGGTGAGGGTCCCACAAGGGGCAACAGTACTCCAGGAGAGGACGCACAAGTGTGATGTAGGCAGTCTCTTTGGTGGAGCTGGTGCATCGTCTAAGCGTTCTGCCAATGAAACGTAACCTTTGGTTCGCCTTCCCCACAATATTTTCTATGTGTTCTCTCCAGTCAAAGTTGTTCGTAATTGTAACTCCTAGGTATTTGGTAGAATTTACGACCTTAAGGTTTGACTGATTTATCGCGTAATTGAAGTTCAGCTGATTTCTTTTAGTGGTCATGTGTATTACTTCACACTTTTCTTTATTTAGTGTCAATTGCCAATTTTCGCACCAAGTAGAAATTTTGTCTAAATCGCTTTGCAGTTGCTTTTGATCCTCTGTTGACTTCACTAACCGATAAACGACAGCATCATCCGCGAACAGTGTAAGGGAGCTATTCAGATTATCTCCTAAATCGTTTATAAACACGAGGAAGAGTAGGGGACCAATAACGCTTCCCTGTGGAACGCCAGATATCACTTCTGTTTTACTCGATGACTTACCGTCAATTACAACGAACTGTGTCCTTTCTGACAGGAAATCGTGAATCCAATCGCACAATTGGGGAGATATTCCATAAGCACGCAATTTCATTAGAAGCCGCTTGTGGGGTACAGTATCAAAAGCCTTCCGGAAATCCAGAAATTGGAATCGATTTGAGATCCATTGTCGATGGCACGTATCACTTCATGTGAATAAAGGGCAAGCTGTGTTTCGCAAGAGCGATACTTTCTGAATCCGTGCTGACTATTGGTTAATAGGTCGTTCTCTTCGAGGTAGTACATAATATTCGAACAAAGTATATGTTCCAAAATCCTACTGCAAATCGACGTCAATGATATAGGCCTGTAATTTTGGGGATCACTCCTATTGCCTTTCTTGAATATTGGAGTAATTTGGGCAACTTTCCAGTCTTTGGGTACGGATCTTTCGCTGAGTGATCGGTTGTAAATTATAGCTAAGTACGGAGCTATTGCATCAGCATACTCTGAGAGGAATCTAGTTGGTATACAATTTGGCCCGGACGATTTATTTTTGTTTAGTGACTTAAGTTGTTTTACTACTCCAGGAACATCTACTTCTAAGTTTCGCATGCTGGCAGCTGTTCTTGGATTGAATACTGGAGTGTTCACTTCGTCTTCTTTGGTGAAAGAATTTCGGAAAGCTGTGTTTAGTAATTCTGTCTTAGCAGTACTGTCGTCGGTAGTATTACCATTGCTATCGCGTAGTGAAGGTATTGTTTGTGTTTTTCCGCTAGTGTACTTCACATATGACCAGAATTTCTTTGGATTTTCTGCAAGATTACGAGACAGGATTTCGTTGTGGTAACTACTATAGGCTTCTCGCACTGAAGTCCGCGCTAGGTTGCGAGTTTCAGTAAAAGATTGCCAGTCTTGTGGATTCTGTGTCTTTTTAAATTTTGCATGCGTTTTTCTTTGTTTCTGCAACAGTGATCTGACCTGTTTTGTGTACCACGGGGGGTCAGCCCCCTCTTTTATTAATTTATTTGGTATAAATCTCTCGATTGCTACTGATATTATGTCTTTGAAAGTAAGCCACAACTGATCTACACTCGCATTTTTAGTTTTGAAGGACTGGAGACTATCACTCAGGAAAGCGTGAAGCGAATTTTTATCTGCTTTATTGAATAGATATATTTTTCGTTTATTTTTGGTGCATTTGGGAATTTCGATATTCAGTTTCGCTACTACAACTCGATGTTCGCTAATCCCTGTATCTGTTTTGATGCTCTTTACTATCTCGGGATTATTTGTTGCTAGGAGATCAAGAGTATTTTCGCAACCACGTACTATTCTAGTGGGTTCATGAACTAACTGTTCGAAGTAGTTCTCAGAAAAAGCATTCAGAACTAGTTCGGACGATGTTTTATATTTGCCCCCGGTTTTGAATACGTAATTATGCCAACATATCGAGGGTAAATTACAGTCGCCACCGATTATAACAGTATGCTTCGGATACCTATTTGAAATATGATTCAAGCTTTCTTTGAACATTTCTGCAACCGCATCGTCTGAGTCAGGGGGCCGATAAAAAGATCCGATTATTAATTTATTTCGGTGGTCAGGTATAACCTCTACCCAGACCAATTCACAGGAAGTATCTGCCTCAATTTCGTTGCAGGATAAACCGTTTGTAACAGCAATAAACACGCCATCCCCTGTTTTATTTATTCTATCCTTTCTGAAGACCATTTGGCCCTTTGAAAAAATTTCGGCCGAATTTATCTCAGGCGTCAGCCAGCTTTCAGAACCTATAACGATTTGTGCCTCAGTACTTTCTATCAGCGCTTGGAGCTCTGGAATTTTCCCAACACAGCTACGACAATTTACAACTGTTACACCAATGGTTTTTTTTTTATGTCTACTTTCTTCCCGTGTCTGATCTGCCCCCTTTGAGACTGAAACCCATTTTGTGTATTCCAAGAATAATGGAAATATTAATAATAAAAAGTGATATTTAATAATTTGTCCTAGAGGGAACGCAGCCGTCAGCTGGAGATAAGCCAGTGCCTGGCCAGCCCCTGGGAAACATCCCTCGTAAGCCCCGGACAGGAAGATGGCGGGAGGCCGCTAACTCCCGAGAACTCCGGCCAAAGCGGCGCCGTAACTTCTGCAAATCCCGCGCCTCAGTTTTCTCGTAACTCTGTTACTGCCAGCCCGGCCCGCCAGAACAGCTGTCGCTGCTTTCTGTCCGTTTGTTTCCCGCAGCAGTAAAACCCGAGACTCCGGCAAACATCCCAGTCTCCAAGACTGCCGGCCGTCGGTGTGTCGATACACCGGAGGTGCAGGTAGGTCGCTTCGCCAGAAGGCAGTGAGCGGAAATGATCCGATCAGTGCACGGAGACCAGAAGCAATGGTGAACTGTTGCCAGATGATTTTTTCATCTTCTTAAAACTTTTTATAGGTCCCCTTTACGACTTTTTTTAATATTCCGAAAAAGGCATTCATGGTAAATCAGTTATTCATTTATATTTTATTATCTTAAATGATGAGAAGAGAAAATATAAAAATTCAGCAAGTGAAGCAGGAAAAGGGGAGTACAGACGTGTGAAAAATGAGATTGACAGGAAGTGCAGACTGATTGAGCAGAAGGGGCAACGGGACAAATGCAGAACCGTAGAAGAATGCATAACTAGGGGAAAGATAAATACCGCGTATAGGAAAATAAAAGAGATATTCGGAGACAAGAAAAGCAGCTGTATATATATCAAGAACTCAGACGGAAAACCAGTACTAAGCAAAGATGGGAAAGCTGAACTGTGGACGGAATATATAGAGGGCCTATACAAAGGAAATAAACTTGAAGGCAGTATTCTAGAAATGGAAGATGAAGTGGAGGAAGATGAGATAGGAGATATGATACTGCGAGAAGAATTTGACAGAGTGCTGAAGGACTTGAGTCGCAACAAGACCCCTGGAGTAGATGATATTCCGTCTGAACTGCTGATTTCGTTAGGAGAGCCAGTCATGAAAAAAATGTTCAACCTGGCATGCAAAACGAATGAGACAGAGGAAATACCCTCCGACGTCAAGAAGAATATCGTAATTCCAATTCCAAAGAAAGCAAGTGGAAACAAGTGTGAAAATTACAGAACTATCAGTTTAATAAGTCATGGTTGCAAAATACTAACACGAATGATTGACAGACGAATGGAAAAATTATTGGAATCTGACCTCGGGGAAGATCAGATTGGATTTAGGAGAAAAGTAGGAACACGTCAGGCAATACATTACGACTTATCTTAGAAGATAGGCTAAGGAAGGGCAAACCTACGTTTTTGGCGTTTGTAGATTTCGAGAAAGCTTTTGACAATGTCGACTGGAATACACTCTCCGAATTCTGAAGGTAGCAGGGGTAAAATATAGGGAGCCAAGGTTTATATTAAACCTATACAAAAACCAGACAGCGGTTGTTAAGAGTCGAAGGGCAAGAAAGGGACGTAGAGGTTGGGAAGGGAATAAGACAGGGTTGTAGCCTTTCCCCCATTGTTGTTCAATATGTACATTGAGCAAGCAGTGAAGGACTGGAAGGAGAAATTTGGAGAGGGGATTAAAGTTCAGGGAGAAGAAATAAAACATTGCGGTTTGCCGATGACATAGTAATTTTGTCAGAGATTGAAAAGGACCTGGAAGAGCAATTGAATGGAAAGGACAGTGTCTTGAAAGGAAGATATAAGATGAACATTAACAAGAGTAAAACGAGGGTAATGGAATGTAATGTCAGAAAATCAGGCGATGCTGAAGGAATTAGATTAGGTAATGAGACAATAAAAGTAGTAGATGAATTTTGTTATTTGGGTACCAAGATAACTTCTGATGGCCGAAGTAAAGAGGATATAAAATACAGAATGGCTATGGGGAGAAAAGCGTCTCTAAAGAAGCGAAACTTGTTAACATCCCATATTAATTTAAATGTTAGGAATTCCTTTCTGAAAGCATTTGTCTGGAGTGTAGCACTGTATGGCAGTGGAAAGTGGACGATAAGGAGTTCAGACAAAAAGAATATAGAAGCTTTTGAAATGTGGTGCTACTGACGAATTAGATCACGTGATTAATGAGGAGGTGCTTAACCGAATTGGGGAGAAAAGGAGTTTCTGGCATATCCTAAGAGAAGGAATAGATTGGTAGGACACATTCTGAGACATCAAGGAATAGTCAACTTAAAATTAGAAGGAAGTGTGTGGAGTAAAAATCGTAGAGGGAGACCGAGATACTAATACAGTAAGCAGATTCAAAAAGATGTAGATTGCCGAACGTATTCTCAGATGAAGAGACTTGCACATGACAGGATAGCGTGGAGAGCTGCATCAAACCAGTCTGCGGACTGAAGTCCACAACAACAACAACAGTTTCAGGTATCACTATTTTCTTCACAGGCAAAAAATAGTGTACTTCAATGGCTCAAAAATACATTTTGTCATGAACAACAACATTAAATGTAGGTCCTAAATATCTGTCTGTGCGTTCTCCAAAGTGCAGTAATTTGCAATCCAACACTCTTGACAGTAAGTGAAAAATACTTTGCCAGTGCGTTTTAGTCACGTGTGAACTACAGACTGTTAAAAAGTACAGCCTTTGGGCAAAATAATATGAAAACCAACAATGGAGACAATGTGTTTTACGAGTAAGGCGTTGGCCAACCTCTGGCTTTGAAAACAGTTGAAACTCTTCAAGGCACAAATTCGTAAAAGTGTGTTTATAGTTTCTAACATAAAATTATCCATTCCTATACCAAAATATTCATCAATTACTTCAACGATGTTGGAGTTATAAATGTGTTGTTACTATCTATTCTAAAAACCCCAATATCGGATAAATCATGTTGAGACATGGTAAAAAAAAATAAAATAAAAAATAAAACATATAAAGTCGTATGGCACGAAGGGCTGTCTGCCGAATTGGAAAGGTTTTCCCTCTCCTTCGCGTCCGCAGGCACCTTTCCTTCGCGATGTATGTGAAGTACTCAAGTGCCTATGTTACTTGTAGATGACGGTATGATGAGTTCGTGTGGCACTTTTGGCCCTCAGACCCCACGTGGGATCGTTTTCGGCCTGCCTACTTCCACTTGGTCGACTTGCGCGTCGATGATGAAATGATGAGGACGACACAACACCCAATCTCCGAGTGGATAAAATCTCAGCTACCACTGGACTACGGAGGCGGACTAGGTGATTATAATGGTTGCGTGTGATGCAGTGCTGGATAAAGCAGAGGTTGCAACCCGGTAGCCGGCCGCGGTGGCCGAGGGGACTGAGGCGCTCCAGTTACGGTCTGCACGGCCACTACGGTCGGGGGTTCGAATCCCCCCTCGGGCATGGATATTTGTGCCGTCCTAGTTCGTAAGTAGTTCATAAGTAGTTTGTAAGCTTAGGGACTGATGACCCCGTAGTTAAGTCCCATAACTTCTACAAACATTTGAATATTTTGAGCAACCCGGTACCGGCACACAGCCTACCCCTCTCGAAAAGCACCAAGGGGGTCACCGACGGACGGACCACCGTCAACAGCGCCCCATGCTCTCATTCCATGAGACTGCGGAGAGGTTTGGAATCCAGGACATTGACGCAGAGACTGGTGATCAAGGACTTTGCACCACCACCTCTCCTGTCATTTCTGTGCGAGGCGTACATGGACAGAAGCCCATCCAAGTATTGGCCACTCCTGACGGTGCTTAACTTCGGAAATCTGGCGGGAACCTGTGCATCTATTGTGGCACAGTCGTTGACATCAGGAATGGTAATATTGCTGTTCAGAGGAGATATTTGTTAATTTCTCGATGATGTATAAAAGCAAGCTTGCACTTATTTGGCTGTGCTTGTGAGCACATCATCAGTTAGAAATATGTCAGTCATAGTAAACAGATTGTTCTCGAAGTCGGTGGGATATTCATTCATAGTTACCATTGAGGGAAATGGTAGTAACAGTTGAATGTCACGGTGTAGATGCCTGAATCAACGTCCACCATGCTAAAATATAGGAAGAAATTATGTCCTATCATATGTTTCTTTAGGATTTTCATTAAGTAAATCCGGTTGTACGAATGAAACACTTAAAAATGTTGATTCATCTGACCATACCGCATCAAGTTCCAGTTTGAAACTTCCTGGCAGATTAAAACTGCATGCCGGAAACCGGGATTTCAATCTGGGACCTTTGCCTTTCGCGGGCAACCTCTCTATCGTCTGAGCTGTCCCAGCACGCGTCATGGTCCGTCCTCATAACTTTACTTCTGCCAGTACCTCGCTTCCTACTTTCCAAAATCCACAGAAATTCTCCTGTGAACCGTGCAAGACTAGCTCTCCTGGTAGTAAGGATATTGTGGAGACATGGCTTAGCCACAGCCTAAGGGATGTTTCCAGAATGAAAGTTGGAGGCGCGGTACTGGCAGAAGTAAAGTTGTGAGGAAACGGTATTACTCATGTGTTGCATTTTGAACTTGCTATTTTCGTGGTTGTTTTTTGTAGTATGCCACATGCTCGTCGTTTCAGTTCATAACTTGTTCTAATGTTCGTAAATCTATGGGAACTATCTGCTTAGGTCATTGGTCCCAAGACCTACAAAATGCTTAAACTACCTTATACTGAGGAACCCCCCCCCCTCACACACACAAACAAACGCACACACGGAAGTGCGTGCGCCCGTTCATTCATGCATGCCTGCCCGAAGGAGGACTCGAACCTCCGACGCGAGCGGTCGGGCGCCGGCCGCGGTGGCCGAGGTGACTGAGGCGCTCCAGTCACGGTCAGCACGGCCACTACTGTCGGGGGTTCGAATCCCCCCTCGGGCATGGATATTTGTGCCGTCCTAGTTCGTAAGTAGTTAATAAGTAGTCTGTAAGTTTAGGGACTGATGATCCCGTAGTTAAGTCCCATAAGCTTAACAAACATTTGAACATTTTGCGGTCGGGCGTTTCATAAATCGATACCTCACACCGCACGGCCATTCCTGCGCGGTCATTTCAATTAATCTCAGGTTTCGCCTACCAACGATGCTTTGGCAATCTTGCTTTATGTACGCTGCCATTATGGAGAATATGTCGCTAGTAAAACACAGTGCAGTCGTTTCGTAACAGTTACACTCCTGGCCAATACAATTGCTACACCACGAAGATGGGGTGCTACAGACGCCAAATTTAACCGACAGGAAGAAGATGCTGTGATATGTAAATGATTAGCTTTTCGAAGCATTTACACAAGGTTGGCGCTGGTTTCCAACCGATTTCTCATTCACAAACAGCAGTTGACCGGCGTTGCCAGGTAAAACGTTGTTGTCATGTCTCATGTAAGGAGGAGAAATGTGTACCATCACGTTTCCGACTTTGATAAAGATCGGATTGTAACCTATCGCGATTGCGGCTCATCGAATCTCGAATTTGCTGCTCGCGTTGTTCGAGATCCAGTGACGGTTAGCAGGATATGGAATCGGTGGGTTCAGAAGGGCAATAAGGAACGCCGTGCTGGATCCCAACGGCCTCGTACCACTACCAGTCGAGATTACAGGCATCTTATCTTGATCCCTGTGTCAACAGATGGGGACGTTTGCAAGACAACAACCATCTGCACAAACAGTTCGACGACATTTGCAGCAGCATGGACTATCAGCTCCGAGTTCATGGCTGCGGTTACCCTTGACGCTGCACCTCAGACAGGAGCGCCTGTGATGGTGTACGCAATGAATGGCAAAACGAAATATTTTCGGATGAATCCAAGTTCTGTTTAGAACATCATGATGGTCGCATCCGTGTTTGGCGACATCGCGGTGAACGCACATTGGAAGCGTGTGTTTGTCATCGCCATACTGGCATCACCCGGCGTTATGGCATGGGGTGCCATGGGTTACACGTCTCGGTCACCTCTTGATCGCATCGACGGCACTTTGAGCAGTGGCCGTTACATTTGAAATGTGTTGCGAGCCGTGGATCTACCTTCATTCGATCCCTGCGAACCCTACATTTCAGCAGGATAATGCACGACCGCATGTTGCAGGTCCTGTACGGGTGTTTCTGGATACGGAAAATGTTCGACTGCTGCCCTGGCCAGCACATTCTCCAGATATCTCAGCAACTAAAAACGTCTGGCTCGTCATAATACGCCAGTCATTACTCTTGATGAACTGTGGTGTCGTGATGAAGCTGCATGGGCATCTTCACCTGTACTCGCCATCCAAGCTCTGTTTGACGCAATGCCCAGGCGTATCGAGGTCGTTATTACAACCAGAGATAGTTGTTCTGGGTTCTGATTTCTCAGGATCTATGCACCCAAATTGCGTGAAATGTCAGTTCTAGAATAATATATTTGTTAAATGAATACTCTTTTATCATCTGCATTTCTTCTTTGTGTAGCAATTTTAATGGCCAGTAGTGTACTTTACTACTCCTTACGATGTATCTGGCTTCTTTGGAAGTCAGAGAAGTCACTCATTACACCATCATTCGTGTTGACCGTAACAGAACAAAATATTTATACTGCACCGTATAATATACTGAACCGTATCATCCAAGCCTTCAAAAAGTTTTGCACTGCGGTCGCATTTCATTGTTAAGACGTATACAGGGGTGCCAAAGTGGAACAAGCTGTAGTACGTGTTATTTTGTTCACATCGTGTACAATAGTTTACACTAGATAACTCAGATTTAAATGTTTGTAAATCTATGGGAATCAATTTCTGTGGTTATCAGTCCCTAGTATTACAAGCCACTTTAATTAACACACACACATCCATGGCCGATGGAGGACTCGAAACTTCGGCAGCGAGCCACGGCGCGCTTCGCAGCAAGGCGCCTTAGAGCGCTCGGCCACTCCAACGCGTCGATGATTCCTGACTAATTAAGTGCAAAGTAATTGTTTCTAAAAGTATAGATGTTACAAGATTGTCAAAGAGAGTATTTGACAAAGATTTATTTAGATCCGTGTTTCTCTGCTGGGAAGATATTGGGTATAACTCAAAGCGCTAAAGAATGAAACACAAATTGACTGTTGATGCCTTATGATGCTTGACATATGTTTCTTTTCTTCATTGAATTGGAGTCACCAGAAAATTAACTAATTTGATGTAGTTTTTTATTCAGCTCGAAGACAACTATTTGCACTCTACATCCACAATTGTTACATGTTTTCCATTCCTTCTACATTTCCCTCTAGCGCTATGGAGGATATTTCCTGATGTCTTGACACATGTATCCTCTTTTCGTTATTTCTCAACATCCTTCTATAGCATCGGATCGATTTTTTGCTAACCGTCATTCATTACCATAACGTACATTTTCCATAATAACTCAAATTGAGTTAGCCAAAGAATATTTTCTGTGACTGTCCCAATCTGCTTTTATGTTATTCTTGCCTCGTTAGTAATGGATTATTTTGCTGAAGAATCTCTTATCTTCGCCTACTTTATGGTCACCAACTTCGATGTTAAGTTTATCGCTTATTACTTATTTTCGGTTTACTCCTAATCCATATCTTGTAATGATGAGATTGTCTATTCCGTTCAGCAGGTACTAAACTTCTTCTTTAGCTTTACTTAGGATAGAAATTTCATTAATATCGTTTCACCCTGTATTTTGATCTCATTCTTATACCTTCATTTTACCTCCAACGTTGCTTCTTCGGTGTATAAATTGAGGAGTGGGAGAAACATTTTATTCCCGTTCTACAACCTTCTCATTCGGATGAATTCGTTGTTTAACTTTCGTTCTTGTATATGCTTGGCATTATTACATTCTTATTGTCCCACTTTGTTCTTGTACCTACTGTTCCAAGTACTAATAGAAAGTACTGAATCTGAAATCATTGTAAGTACCGAAAGCTGGCTAAAATCGGAGAAAAGTTCAGCTGACATTATTACTAAGGGGCAAGTGGTGTTCAAAAAGGATATATTTAATAAAACAGGTGGTAGCGCATTTATTGCTGTCACAAGCGGTTTACATTGCAACGTAAGTGAAGTAGATAGTTCCTGCGAATTGGTGTGGGTAGGGGTTATACCTGACAACAAGAATAAATTAATAATTGGCTCTTTTTACCGTTGAGATTGACGGAAAATCATCGAGTAGAACGGAAGTGGTATCTGGCGTTTCCCGGGGAAGTGTTATAGGGTTTATGCTGTTCCTTATTTTTATACACGATTTAGGAGACAATCTGAGTAACACTTTTTGGTTGTTCGTGGATGATGCTGTCACTTATCGGTTAGTAAACTTACCAGATGGTCAAAAGCAACTGCAAAATGATTTAGATATCTACATGGTGCAATAAATGGTAATTGACCCTCAATAATGAGATGTGTGAAGTCTTTCATACGACGTCTAAAAGAAGCCTGTTTAACTTAACTTACACGATAAATCAGTCAAAAATAAAGGCCGTAAATTCAACTAAATACCAAGCACTAACAATTACAAACAACTTAAACTGTCATACCAAAGCGAACCAAATGCTAAGTTTCGTTGGCAGAACACTTAGAAGATACAACAGTTCTACTAAAGAAACGGTGTACATCACACTTGTGCGTTCTATTTTGGAGTATTGTTGCGCATTGTTGGATCCCAGCCAATTGGGATTGACAGATGATTTACAGAAAGTACAGAGAAGGGCAGCTCGTTTTGTATTATCACGATAAAGGGCAGAGAGTGTCACGGAAATGATGCACCTGTTGGGGTGGAAATCATTAAAAGAAAGGCGTTACTCGTTGCGACGAGATCTATTTGCGAAATATCTTTCACCAATTTTTTCTTCCGAATGCGAACGAATTTTGTTAGCACACACCTACAAGAGAAATCAGATCGAAAACGGAAAGATTTAGATATTCCTTTTTACCGCGAGCTATTAGAGAATGAAAATTCAGAGAAACATAATAAAAGTGGCTAGTTGAACCCTCAGCCATGCACTTCAATGTGACTTGCAGAGTATTTATGTAGATGTATATATAGATGCAGTTCGAGTCTTCCTCTATTGATGAAGTCAGAGAATTTCGAAAATTATGCATCACTTTTTAAGGTTGAAGTCTTTTTCCTTAACTTTCAAATCATGAAGAAAGCTGTGAGCAGAAACTGTGGATACAGGAGTTTCATGAAAAAGTAAAACAGTCAATCCGTTATTGATGATAAAAGTTTTATTAGAAAGTATTAGGTTGGAATGCTTATAAAACCATCTTATTTGTAAGGATAGGAGCACCTAATAATAAGACCGCCATGAAGTATAAAATGTAAACAAGAGGCGTAAGAAATATTGTGCCAGAGGAAAGTGAAATCTCTGTAATGAAGGTCGTCCATTAAACTGTCCACATAAAGTTGAGTACGTAAATAGTAATGGCACATAACCACCGACCATTCCATTAAAAAACTAATTTTAATACAAAGACGCCATTAATAATAAAATGTAAAACAGCGGCGTGTCACAAGCAGTATTTAAGGGGTAAGTGACATCTCACCAAAACGACGGGCACAAGGGTGGTTTTACCGCACCAAAAAAAGCTCGAAACAACCAAGGAAATTTTTGTTTTGAGGCATTATTTTTTCGCTCAGAATGAAGCCGTCTTTACAGGCAAACTATCTACAGATTGCAAGTTCTTTCAATAAATCTAATCTAGAAGCTTTTCCTTTTTATATGGGACCAGTTAATCCTGGGGAGTATTCAAGAATAGTAGGTATTCAACAAACGTAGAATTATATACATTACCACCACCTTTACATGACAGATTTTCTTTACATCTTACTCTTTCCCCGTTTTCCCCATGACAGCCATATAATAAAATTTTACAAACATATTAGCTGGATTCTCGTGTACATCTACTGCGTGACTTAATTTCCTGAGTTGTTAACAGAGTAAGTGACATTACATCTGTTTCTTTATTCAGTAGCCTTATTTAGTGAACAAAATACTCGTAACAGACGAAGTGTGTTTCACTCGCGATGGAATAACTAATTTCCATAACATGCACACGTGGCGTGTACATAATCCTCGTAGTGGCAACATATTTTCAGTGCCATTCACACGTGCGGGTAAAACATAAGGCCCAATAATGCAATCATCGAGCATACCCGTCTACACATTTACGGAAACTGTTGGGGATACGGCCGTGTGCGGCGACAGTCGGCAGTCTAACAGCGCATCGAGGAAGCTCCTCGCTCCGTGACACCGGCGACGTTATAACTCGGCCGCACCACATTTAGAAGACGCATTGCATTATGCGCAGCATTTGTGGTATCTTCCCCTTGAAACTTTGAGGGGTTGTAGCTCCCAAACTAACAGTGATAGGAATGCAGTTTAAATCGATTTGGACGCAGCTGGTTTCAACGATTCCCATTCACGATAGAAAAAAAAACTATTGTTCCATTTAAAAAATTATATCTTTGTGCTGTAACTCTTTAGAAAATGATACAATAAACTATGTTCATAGGTCCGCAGAAAGTGTAACATTTCTTGTGTTGACCTACCGCATTAAATTTCCCGTCACCTATTATTTTATAAGTTACAGAGGCAAACACACTTAGTGAAACACCATATATATATATATATATATTATTACTGTGCATTGTTTACTCGTTTCAGTTATATATATATACACAAACTCGGCCAATGTAGGTCCACATTAGACCGAGTTTTCGGGACTCTACTGTATATATATATATATATATATATATATATATATATATATATATATATATATATATATATATATATGGACCGTACGTAGGCCGAGTTTGTGAAAATGCCGGGTTATCGGGAACTGTGTTGAAGAAAAAGAATATGTAAGATTTTATTATGAAATAGTATGTATTGCTACTTTAGAATACAGTAAAAACGATGGAATACAGTAACACGCAGTAAATGTAAGACAATATCTAACAAATGATATTCGTTACTTACACTCACATGGACTTCACAAGACGCGCCTAAGAAATGACAAAGGCTGTAGGCAGACTGAGCGGCAGAGCGCGCGGCCCCGTCACATGAGTGTCATTGTTGTCTGCTGTAAGCGAGTTCACGCCTAAGCTGATTTTAAACGACACCGTGAAAAAAAATCACTTAGGTAGTTTTGGTCAAGACTGTTTTTACTATGAAAACGCATCTACATACTGCATAAAACTCAAAGGATTCGTAAATAGAGTGGAGGTGGCACAAGAAAAGATGTCTTGGCCGATACATAGCATAGCCTGTAACTGCTGTACGCTACGATTTCGCTTGTATCCTGCATTATGCGAGTACGGAATAATTCCAGGGGGTGTGCCGGGGTGTGGCCGAGTTATCCGGACTGCCGGGTTACCGAGTATATATATACAATTTTGGGTCAATATAGAATCTACCATTTTGTATGTAGATTCTCATTCACTCAGTAAGAGTTTAAAGAATAATAATGTGTAGATAGATCAATGGTTATGCTTTAAATTGTGATAATCTGATGAGAAATATACAATATATAGTTTACATTTAATTTCATTGAACAACTGTACAGTCACATAGTGCATTTTCTCTTGTAGCCAGTGTGGTGTCGCACAAGTACAAAGTGCGCGCCACTTACTTTCGCCGCGCGCCGTCATGCACGCACGGCGCGGCGTTCTCACGACGACAGCCACGAGCGCCCTCTGCTGCAACTCCGCTCGTGGCCACCACTGAAGGACTTCACCTCGGACTGAGATAGCAACGAGTTAGGACCTTCGTAATCCGATAGGCACGAGTGAAGACTTTCCTATTGTACAGGCACTAGGCAGGCCTCTAACAACTATGTATCAACATTCTGCAGTACTATGTAAAAGTTAAGTATTGTTACATTCTGTGCAAAATATATCTCTTTCTAATTTACTCTAGTGTTTGTAGTTTCTGGCTGCTCCCCTCCGTACCTGCACCGGCGTGCTATTTTTGTTACTGTGTCGGTCTCGTTCCACTCGGCCACCGACACCTACGACGAGGCTGGGACACAAAAGCGGCGACGAAGTTGGGACACAAAAGTGGCGACGAGGAGTGATAGACGAACCTTGGACCAGCCCGCTTGCAGCAGCCAGACAGCAGCAGTCGGAGCACACAGAAATTGCTCCCGCCCACCCACCCTTATTATAAGATTTTTGGGGAACATTTTCAGTTACGTGTTTGTGGACTTTTTTGTTGCAGCGCGTCCTCTTTCATATTGCATTTGTGTTTTGTTATAAGTTACTTGTATACGCGGCGCCTAATCGGTCAGCATGGCCACTACCCCGAACCCAAACTTAATGGAAATTATTCAGTTACAGACGGCGCAAATAACACAACTTCTCCAGGCTGTGGCCCAGCTCACAGCGCAAGCAGCTAACCAACAACAACAGCCGCCGCTTCAGCAGCCCACACCAGCCGCCGTACCGCTCCCTACGTTCCGCCAGTACAACGAACGTGAGGAAGAATGGAGCGACTACTTCGCACAGTTTCAAGAACTCGTCGCGGCTCATCAAATTACAGGTCAGAGAGTGAAGAACCTTTTCTTATCGATTGTGGGCCCCCAGACTTTCGTACTATTGCAAAAACTTTTCCCTCTCGCATCTCCTCGTGATGTAGACTTTGAACAAATAGTAGAGGCACTAAATGCTCATTATGAGAGAAAAGTTCTTGTAGCCGCTGCTCGGTACCGATTTTTCAGACTTAAAAAATTACCGCAGCAGTCACACCAAGAGTGGATTACGGAATTGAAGGGCTTAACCCGCCAATGTAAATTTACTTGCTCTTGTGGACTTTCGTATAGTGACGTGATGTTGAGGGATGCGATTACGCAGAATATTCAGGACCCCAGAATTAGAGCAGCAATTCTGAAACAGTCTGACCCCTCCTTAGACAGTGTACTGCAGCTTATAGAAGCGCATGATACTTTTGACTTAGCTGATGTAGAAATGCAAAGCCATAGTGTAAATTCAGTGCGCCGCAACGGACGCTTTCCTAGCCGTAGTTCTCAGTATAGCACTAGTGATTCTTATTTTTCTACCGGCCGTGCTGAACAGACAGTGAACAGTAGGCAGTGTAAAAGTGCGACACAAAGGTCGCCCCGTCGTGTTAGAAACAGTGATTTGAATAACGGGCGCCAACGCTCATTTCAGAAAAATGTACGTAAATCTTGCCCCCAGTGTGTGTCTCGCCACAAGCGTGCTCATTGCCCTAGTCGCAACGCAACCTGTTATCAATGTGGCAAATCAGGACATGTACAGTCTGTGTGTATGCAAATTAAAAACTCAAAGAACAGACACGTTAGAAACAGTGCTTCGCAGAGTGCGAGAACAGTTCATTCTGTGAATGTTATACGGGCTGTGGAATTGAACAGTGCTTTCCTTGGATCTCAATTGCAAGAAAGTAGTTCTGCGCCTATGGCAAATCTATATAGTGCACCACGTCGCAAGCGCCGACGAGCGCGTAAAACAGTGCAACGGAAAAGGGTTCGGGACAAGCAAAATGACTATGAACAGTGCATTCCTGTAGTGAAAATAGTGCCTTCTGCAACTGCTCCTTGTAATAGTGCCCATTACTGTGTAGCTAGTGACAGTAGACATCAAGTAGCTACTCAAAAGTGTAGTTCAGTAGTTAGTAAATCTGGAGTAGCTTCGCAGGCTTGCGCGGACGCCGATCCGGCGGTAGTGTCATCTAGTGACAGTGTTGTTAATCCGCTGCGTGCCGAGTCTGCGCCGCTTCCTTCACTACGCGGCCCGCGCAAGCGCAGTAAACAAACCGTAGCAGACGTTGCCCACATTCGCGCACCTGTCGTGCGCCAGAAGCACAAACTTTTTGTAAATCTCTCCATAGAAAAAAAGACTGTGCAATTTCAGCTTGATACTGGTTCCGCTGTTACATTAATTAATAAAGATACTTATGAACTTCTGGGTTCGCCAAAATTGTCGCCGTCACAGCAAGTGTTAACAGCTTATACAGGTGAAAATATTCCCGTGCTAGGAACGTGTAGCCTGCCTGCCTCCTTTCAAGGTGTCACGAAAACAGTTGCTTTTGTAGTTCTTCAGGCCAAATCGACACAGAACATTTTTGGACTAGATGCTTTTGACTTGTTTGGTTTATCAATTCAAAGAGATGTGCTTCAAATTTCGTCAATAGTGCCTCAGGATAAAATCAATGCATTGTGTGACAAATATAGTGACTTGTTTTCGCCGGAACTAGGTTGTGCAAAAGACTTCGTGGCACATGTAACTTTAAAAGAATCTGCAGTTCCGAAATTTCGTAAAGCTAGACCAGTGCCTATCGCAATGCGTGATGCAGTTGCCGAAGAACTTACACGTTGGAAAGATAGTGGGGTGATTTCTCCTGTTTCTGCGAGTCAGTGGGCCTCGCCTATAGTAATTATACCCAAGCCGTCAGGAAAACTTCGTCTCTGTGCGGACTTCAAATCAACAGTGAACAGTCAAACAATTGTAGACACTTATCCCCTGCCCAGACCGGACGAACTAATGGACAAATTAGGACAGTCTCGGTTCTTTTCTAAGATTGATTTAGCAGAGGCATACTTACAGATTCCACTTGATGACGAGTCGAAAAAATTTTTCGTCATTAATACTCACATGGGCCTTTTTCAATTTCAACGCCTACCCTTTGGCAGTTCTTCCGCCCCCGCTATTTTTCAGCGCTTTTTGGAACAGCTGACAGTTTCTGTACCGTGTTGTTCGAACTATTTAGATGATATTGTGGTATCCGGACGTACAGTTGAAGAACATTTAGCAAACCTGGAGTGCCTTTTCAAAGTTTTGACTGCAGCAGGTCTACGTTGCAATAAAGCAAAGTGTTCGTTTTTTCAAACTGAAATAGAGTACCTAGGCCATGTGATTAATGCCCAAGGAATAATCCCTTACAGTCACATCTTCGAGCAATCAAAGACTTGCCTCCTCCTAAGAATGTGCATGAATTGCAAGCAGTAATGGGAAAGCTTAACTATTATTTCAGATTTATTCCCAATGCCTCTCAGATTGCAGCTCCACTGCATCACTTACGTAGGAAGAATGTTCCTTTTGTATGGTCCAAAGATTGCCAGGTTGCCCTTGACAAATTAAAGTCTGCACTACTCAGTGATGCATGTTTGATTCCCTTTGACCCCCAGAAGCCTGTAGTGTTAGCAGTTGACGCCTCATCGTACGGTCTGGGCGCTGTCATCTCACATCGTATTGGATGTCACGATCGTCCTATTGCCTTTGCATCCAAGCTACTGACGCCGGCGCAACAGAATTACAGTCAGATAGAAAAGGAGGCCTTAGCAATCATTTACGGCGTCACAAAGTTTCATCATTATCTGTATGGCAGAAAATTCTATTTGTTGACAGACCACAAGCCTCTCACGTCGTTGTTCTCACCCACAAAGCCAATTCCGCCACGTACGGCACAAAAGTTTCAGAGATGGTCCTTGATATTGTCTAATTATCAGTATGAGATTTTGTACCGACCTACCACTAAACACGCCAACGCGGACACACTTTCCCGACTTCCGGTTGGCCAGGATGTTTCGTTTGATTCTTCAGAAATGGCATGTTGTCAGATAGACTCCAGAGATGCTTCCGCTGTCGCAGACTTTCCTTTGAACTCTCGTCGGGTTGCACAGGAAACAGCTGCGGATGCAGACCTAAGTGTGGTAGCACGTTTTGTTCGCTCAGGGTGGCCTGCCAGAGCCAAAGACATTGATCGGCCTCTGGTTCGACGTTATTTTGCACAACGTCATGCATTATCTTTAAGTCAGGGTGTACTGTTGTTGCATACCGACAACGACCAAACAAGAGTGATTGTTCCTCGTTCCCTGCAACGTGAAGTGTTACGCCTCCTGCATCAAGGACATTGGGGCATTGTTAGGACAAAGCAACTGGCCAGACGTCATTGTACCTGGGTTGGTATGGACGCTCAGATAGAGGACATGACGTCACAGTGTACAGTTTGTGCGGAGCATCAGGCGGCTCCTCCGCAACGTTTCTCAGACTGGCCACGCCCCAAGGGACCATGGCAACGTTTACACATTGACTTTGCCGGACCTTTCTGGAATACGCGCTGGTTAATTGTTGTAGACGCTTTCAGCAAGTTTCCTTTTGTGATTGCCATGAACTCAACGACAGCTTCTAGTACAATCAGTGCCTTAACATCAGTGTTTTGCATCGAAGGTTTGCCTGAAACCATCGTCAGTGACAATGGACCTCAGTTTGTTAGTGCGGAATTTCAACAGTTTTGTCGTGTAAATGGCATTCAGCATATAACCACCGCACCTTTTCACCCTCAGTCCAATGGTGGAGCAGAACGTTTCGTTCGAACATTCAAGTCACACATGGAAAAGATGAAAGGTCAGCACTCCAGGCAGCAAGCTCTTCAAATTTTCCTGTCTACGTATCGGTGCATGCCACGTGACGGCCCGTCTCCTGCCGAGCTGCTACACGGCCGCCGTCACCGCACTCTCCTTCACCTGCTACAGCCTCCCACGCACCGAGTCGGTTCGTATGGCGCTACGCGTTTTCAGGTTTCTACGCCGGTGCTGTACAGGGTGTTTGCGGGAAACAAGAAGAAATGGCTGCCGGGCATCATTCAGCGCGTGCTCGGGCGCAATATGTTTGTTGTACGTTCTTCCACAGGGTCGGAGCTGCGGCGCCACGCAAACCAATTGCGCCTGCATAGGCCGCGCGATCCTGTCTCCGGTTTCTTGATTCCAGACCCAGTTCACCGCCAGGGAGCACAGCCACATCATTCGTCCCCGGACTACGAGATCCCTATGGACGTCGACGTACATCCGACGCAGTCGTCGCCGCCGCTGTCGCCGCCGCAGATGACAGCGTCACCGAGAGGGACTCCGGGACCGTGCGGGCCCCCCCAGCTTGGGCCACGCACCTCAGAAGAAGATGACCTGCTCCCTCTGGGCGGGGGCGGGCGCCCTTCCCCAGGTTTCGGCGGGTTCCCTGGAGGATCTCAAGGCAGATGCCGGGGCGCGGACGGCGTCTCGATCCCGGCCTCAGCTACGACGCCCGTCCCACCAGTAACGCCCCCGCCCAGGCCCTCCTCCCAGTGCCGTCGCCGTGGCCCTCAGCCCTACGCCACGACGGCGCGGCGGTTTGGGGGGGAGGGGTGTGGTGTCGCACAAGTACAAAGTGCGCGCCACTTACTTTCGCCGCGCGCCGTCATGCACGCACGGCGCGGCGTTCTCACGACGACAGCCACGAGCGCCCTCTGCTGCAACTCCGCTCGTGGCCACCACTGAAGGACTTCACCTCGGACTGAGATAGCAACGAGTTAGGACCTTCGTAATCCGATAGGCACGAGTGAAGACTTTCCTATTGTACAGGCACTAGGCAGGCCTCTAACAACTATGTATCAACATTCTGCAGTACTATGTAAAAGTTAAGTATTGTTACATTCTGTGCAAAATATATCTCTTTCTAATTTACTCTAGTGTTTGTAGTTTCTGGCTGCTCCCCTCCGTACCTGCACCGGCGTGCTGTCTTGTTACTGTGTCGGTCTCGTTCCACTCGGCCACCGACACCTACGACGAGGCTGGGACACAAAAGCGGCGACGAAGTTGGGACACAAAAGCCAGTGCAACAGGTCAACCTAACCTACATAACTTATTATTCCACCTGATGATGGGGGTTTAATCCCTTGAAACGCATTGTGGGTACAATGAATAAAGTGACTGGTAACAGAAATACCTTGAGATCTAATCAATTTCAAATAACAGTCACGGTAAGGCCGGAAGAAAACTGTTTTCATTTGTAGGATGAGGAAGTTACAACGGTACGCAAAGTAACCTACCGCTACACATCGTGAAGTGGCTCGCTGAACGTGCACTTAGATGTAGAAAATAAAGATTATTAAATCACGCCCGAAGTGTCTTCAGTACCCAGTAACAGCCTTCTATTAACAGTAGAGCCTACTAATGAGACATTAAGTATCGAAATGTAATTCTCAGGGAAGTATAACGTAATTACTATTATTGAAAGAACTTGCAGCTTTTGTCTTTGGACGTTTCTCCCTTTTCAAGATTCACCTCGGAATGTAATACACCTAAAGAGTAACTTTACGAGGAAATCAGCTGTGAAACAAAATTCTGTCGTTTTTTGTTTCCGCTGTTATTCTGAAGAGCAGTATCACCCGCTCTCTAATGAAACTCGAACCCTTCAGCGAAAGATCGCTGTCGGCGCGAACGCAGCAGAAGTGGTCCATTGTTTGTTAGCCGGCGAGTACCGAACACTCCCGCGGGCCAGTGTTAGTTTGGAGGGGCTGTAACACTCGTCCGGTAATTCCCATTAATTAAATTTCGCCGTGGCGAACAAAAGAATACGGCCGAGTTATTACTGCGGAGGGGCCTTTGTCCGCGGCGATGCGCGTTTTAAAGCTTCGAGCACAATGCGGGGGTGGGGGAGGGGGAGAGGCGGGGGTGGAGTGGGCGGGGCTAAGCCCGCCTAATGCCCCGCTGATTAGTTTGCGGGCCCGCCGTGTCAACACTAGAGGCGCTGCGGGCGCCACGAGTACCTGCCCACCCCAGTTACGTAGGTCACCACTAGACCTGCCTCCCACCCATTATCACTGTTTTTCTTTTCGGTGTGACCGTTTATAGCGGCGTACTCTCGTGTTTTTTGAGATGGCCTTTATTGCGCAGTGACAGGGAATGAACTTATGAGCAACCAGTAACATGCACATGCTCTGTTTGATCGAGTTTCAAATGTTCAAATGTTTGTATAGCTTATGGGACTTAACTACGGGGTCATCAGTCCCTAAACTTACAAACTACTTATCAGCTAGCTTATCCTAAGGACGGCACAAATATCCATGCCCGAGGGGGGATTCGAACCCCCGACCGTAGTGGCCGCGCAGACCGTGACTGGAGCGCCTCAGTCCCCTTCGGCCACCGCGGCCGGCTAATCGAGTTTGTTTGGACGCCAATTAACAGACAACATGAAGTGCACCATTACACCGAGACGACACATGTCACGAGATCGTTATATGTACAGCTACAGATGACGATGGTGTCACGTACATCATCGTCATGTAAGGGGTTAGCTTTGTGGAGACACTTTAAGTCTGCAACTCTGTGACAAAAATAGCACACGCGCGAAAATCTTGAGTTTATGTTAACAAGTCACCTGCTGCAGTATCATTGCTCGATACTGCCCGTGAGTCGATAGCCAGGAAACGTAACACCGCTGGCGTGCGACTGGAGTGCCACCGCGCGTCCAACTATGGGACACCACAAGCCAGTACTGGTCTCAGTATTCAGCCGGACTTCGAGGACCTCACTCAGCAACTAGCTCTAGCATCTCCAAGTTAGGAAGTGATAGTTAGCCGACGTCAATCGCCGAACTATTATTTTAGTTAGGCCTAGCCTCCACAGAAGAAACCTGAAAAAGGCCCACGCTCCGTGCTGATGAAAGATACGTATAATTTAACATCAATGCTGTATATAGTGTGTTACTAATAAATTAGTCATGTTGCAGAGTTAGGCTACTTCAATTTACGCCTCCCTACTCCATGCTACTCAGTGTACCAAACGTTGTACCCTCTGCTTCGGCGCATGGCACATCACTTACTGGCTGTTAAGTGATATATTTTGACAGATACTGATTCGTCTTAATTCAGGGGATGGCGGCACCGGTCATGTGTCAGACGGGCATGTGGCTGTGATCAACTAGCTGGGAAAACGGTTACAGACCGAATGGCGAAAAGCGGGAGAACGCCGGTTTGGCCTTAGTGAAATATGGATAGAAACTACTTATAAATTAATAACTATTGATCAATATAGAAGCACGTAGGCTTATTTGAAAGATAGAGAATAGACGGTTGAGACTCCTGTCACTTTCATAGTTTTTGAGTTATAGTAAATCAAAAATTGTGTAAACGATATATATTGAAAACGGCTTAACTAAATATTACGTACAAGGTGTCAAATGAGAGATCTACGTGAGTACTATTAAGATGTATATTTATTTTTTTGCGCAAATTCAGTAAATTTTAATTAGAGACCAGTAACATGGTTTCCATGTATAAAAGGTAGACTTTTAATACATAAACAATAATAACTGCAGTAATAGCGGCAGTACGGTAAACTAGACTTAAGTAAATAGTTAATGAAACCACAGGATAAATAGTACAGCGAATAATCTATATATAAATACTGAACAAGCAAATGTGGAAAAGAAACTTCCTGGCAGATTAAAATTGTGTGCCGGAACCCGAACTCGAAACTGGGACCTTTGCCTTTCGCAGGCAAGCGCTCTACCGACTGAGCTATCCCGACACGACTCACGATGCCGTCTCACAACTTTACTTCCGCCAGTACCTCGCCTCCTACTTTCCAAAGCGGAAGTAAAGTTGTGAGGCGGCATCGTGAGTCGTGTCGGGATAGCTCAGTCGGTACAGCGCTTGCCCGCGAAAGGAAAAGGTCCCAGGTTTGAGTCCCGGTTCCGGCACACAATTTTAATCTGCCAGGAAGTTTCAAATCAGCGCACACTCCGCTGCAGAGTGAAAAGTTTCATTCTGAAATGTAGGAAAGATTAATTATTTGATAATGCTAAAACTACTATATGTACAATGTTTTTGGTGACATGTTCTGTTTCAGCGGAAAATTTCCGTTAGATACAATCATCGCATGTACTTATTTCAGTTGTATTTTATGTAAAAGTGGTAATTTTGTAAAATATGATACTGATTTGACTTCAGATTAAGCCAGCGAGGTAGTTCGGCTTGTACTTCTCTGTGCCTCTCCATCAGTTGCCTTAGTGCAAATATTGCGTCAGTTGTTCCTCTTCCCGGCATAAATCCAAACGGTGTCGCATACAAACAGGGTCTCTCACCTAACGCTGCCACCTCAAATATCTCTGAAACGACAAAAGATATTGAAAAACGGTTTTCGCCAGCATGAACGTACGGCAGGGGCCTAAGAAACTAAATACTATGCGAAATTTTAAAACGTTTACAAATACTATTTTCAACACAAACTTGTGTTTTTCTTAATGAACACCCCCTATTTTTTCGTATGCAATCAATAGCAAAAAAGCCACATAAACAATGGCGTTAATTCCATCGCAATACGCCAATTACATCCCGAGATATTGCGACGCGAAGTTGACGCTTGAAATAAATTAAGTGCACAGCTAGCGCACGTCCTGAGACTCAAGCGTGAACCTCACGCTGCCTATGTCAGGGGCTTCCACAATGGGAAGGTAAGAACAATCCACAAAAATGAACAAGAAACACTTCCAACGCAAAGTTACGTTTTTCACATTGTAAATGTATGTGTATTGTAATGAAATGACAAGTAGAGCTACAATTGGAGATAACACACATGGTTTCACTGTTCTAGACACATTTATTAGTGCCCTGTCACCCACAGAAACTGTATTGTTTTACATTACATCCAGCATGGAAAATACACCCACATCTTGACCATTGAAACTGTGTTACGTCAACATATGTTTGAAGTGCCGTCCGTTCGCATCAATGCACGTTTGGAGACGTTTAACGGGAGAGTGTTGCACAGATTGTAGAGTTTCACAGATATTGCCACTCAGGCCGCAGTAATACGATATTGCATATCCTCTACAGTCGTTGGGGTTCTTGATACACTCTGTCTCTCACTGCGCCCCAGAGAAAGAAGTCTAATGGCGTCAAGTCAGGGGACCGTGCTGGCCATCGCACAGTACCTCCCCGCCCAATCCACATATTTGGTAATGTCGCATCTAGAACGTCTCTGGCAACTTTTGCAGTGTGTGCGGGACATCCATCATGTTGGAACCACAGAGATAGTCGAGTTTCCAAGCCTAGATCCTCCATGAGGAGCGGTATTGTGTGTTGAAGAACAGATGCATATCGCTGTCCATTTAATGTCCCACGGTAAAAATAGGGACTTACAATACAGTCAGCAATGATGCCACACAGGCCGGCCGCGGTGTCCGAGGGGACTGAGGCGCTCCAGTCACGGTCTGCATGGCCACTACGGTCGGGGGTTCGAATCCCCCCGGCATGGATATTTGTGCCGTCCTTAGGATTAGCTAGTTCATAAGTAGTTTGTAAGTTTAGGGACTGATGACCCCGTAGTTAGGACCCATAGACTCTACAAACATTTGAACATTTAATGCCGCACCAAATATTGACACTCCACTGTCATTGGTGAGCAACTTGGCGAATCCAGTGGGGATTTTGCACGGGCCAGTAGTGCATGTTCCGCAGATTCACATTCCCATGATTTGTAAATGAAGCCTCGTCTGTAAAGTATTGCTTAGGAATACTGGATTACCTTGCAACTGTTGAAGGGCAAAATGACAGAATGCAATGCGGGATGCAAAGTCATTTCCGTACAGTTCTTGGAGCAGTGAGATACGGAACGGATGAAACCGATGCCGATGCAAGATTTTTGCACACACTACTGTGGCTTATTCCTATATATCGTGCAATCAGTCGTACACCCACCTGAGGATTGTGCGCTACAAAAGTCAGAACAGCAATTTCGTTTCCATTGCCAGTCGCTGGCGTTGTACGTCGACGTTTTGTGGGAGTCTAGCTTCCTGTTTCCGTGCGTGTTTTGCAGATGTTGCCAATGGTTCGACGTGACGGACACCGCCGATCTGGGTAGCGTTCAGCATACAGTGCCACAGCTGTGGTTGCATTTCTGTGACATTCGCCATAAATTAAAATAATATCTAGTTTTTCTTCATGACTGAAAGTCGGCATATCGTCTAGATGAAGGCAAATGTAACAAGCCACACGAAAATAGGTTTTAACGTATTTGAATTACGTTACAGTTTGAGAGCAGTTCAGCAGAACGGATTAGGAGACACCTGTACACTGAAGGTAGATCATCAATGGTTTGTTTACAGCAGGCGTCAATGCAGGCAACCCCTGCTCTGAGCACAGTACTACATGCGATACATTACGTCAGAAACTGTGACGCCGTTGCTATCCATTACAAGATACATATTGCAGAACGTATGAGTTTTAGAAACGTGAAATCACGTCTGTTACCGCTAATTGTACCTCTACTTGTCATTTTGCAACAATAAACATTATGCGAAGGTCATCCATCATTCTGATACGGCATTATTTGACACATTATAATAGGTGGATCAGTTCAAGTAAGGTACAGCTCAAGAAGGGACTAAACTATCCCCTTTAAGAGTGCCATCAATGAAATGGGTCAATGATGTGTTGTCATACAATACCATATCATACGTTAACACTCCACTGACGTAGTACGTCATTCAAATCACGATTACCGGCAGCGTGAAGTTCACGCTTGAGTCTCAGGACGTGCGCTAGCTTGTGCGCTTAATTTATTTCAAGCGTCAAATTCGCGTCGCAATATCTTGGGATGTAATTGGCGTATTGCGATGCAAATGTTCAAATGTTCAAATGTTTGTATTGCGATGCAATAAACGCCATTGTTTATGTTATTTTTTATGCAATTGATTGCATACGAAAAAATAGGGGTTGTCCATTAAAAAAACACAAGATCGTGTTGAATATATTATTTGTAAACGTTTTAAAATTTTGCATAGTATTTAGTTTATTAGGCCCTTGCCGTACGTTCATGCTGGTGAAAACAGTTTTTGAATATGTTTTGTCGTTCCAGAGATATTTGAGGTGGCAGCGTTACTTGAGACAGCCTGTATAAGGTATAAAATGGCGATACATTGGTAGAGGTTTCATTTTTATTGCGATGATTCGCTTGTAAAAGTTTCCGGCGTGATATTGCTGCACGACAGACATGAACACATACTGAACGCAAAATGACTCATGAACATTTCATTTTTTCGAAGCACTTATGGAATTTAATATTCTGAGAGCACAAGGCTGTACAGAGAGTACTGAAATTCAGTTATTACCTCTCACCACGAACAACGCAGTGACCAACGGCCTGTACTTAATGACCGAAATCAAAGACCTTTGCACTACTGTTGAAATGACCTGAAGTATTATTTATTCTGAGTGACCTCTAAATTGGACCGGTCCAACTCGACGCCATATAAATAAAATTAACGTTGCAGGAACACAAAACGCTAAAGCCTACTTTTGCGACATTGAATTATTAGCTATGAATGACACTTATGAACTATAGTGCTAATGGATTTTTTTACTTACTTTTACAACAGAGGAAAGCTTATGATTTTTAGCAGAAAGCACGCAGAGACACCGAAGTAAACGCAATAATGGAAACTGTTCTCACTCCAATGACTTGTCGACTGCCGACTGAGCCACGTGATCTCGACAATGTCTCTTACCAGTTGAGCCAACTTAAAATTCAAGTTACCAACATTCAGTGAAATACGTAGGTGGTCCAACTTAGGCAACGGTCCATCTTCGGCAACTCTCCCCTAAGTGATAGGAAGTATTTTCTGAAAGTATTTGGCTATAGTCTTGTTTGGGAGAGAAACGTTAAGAAGAGTATAAAAGATTTTGTATTGTGATGGTACAGAAGAATGCTGACGGATAATAGGGTAGATCTCCCAAGTAATGAAGAGGTACACAATAGAACTGGCGAGGAAAAACATTTCTGGCATTGTTTGTCTAAAAGAAGGAATGGACTGGTAGGACTTCTTAGACTTCAAGGAATCATCAATGTAGCATTGGGGAGAGAGATGTGGGGGAAAATCACTATCGCAGAGGGAGACATTAATACAATAAGAAGGTTCAAAAGGCTGTAGACTGTCGTTTTTATACAAAGAGGATAGGGAAGTATGCAGAGCTGTATCAAACCAGTCTTTTGTCTGAAGATCGTAACAACAACAAGCATAGAGATGATGTAGTATTTTTTTTAATATTAAAATATCGCTATAGTTTGCAGAAAATTGTAGATTTTATTTATATGGAGGTGACGGGTTTCGATCTTCGATTGCCCCCCCCCCCCCCCACCCTCCAAAGGGGCTCCCTGTTCTTTCGTGACGTGACGAACTCGGGGCCCCGAGCTAATGCAGTCTTCCTTCCTTCTTTAATTCCCGGACTTCTTTTCTCCCTCCCCTCCTCTCCTATCCTCCCCCTCCACACCAGGGGACTGATAGATAACCTTAGCGTTTAGTCCCCCTATCCCAAGCAAACAAACCCAAAGCAGCCCAACGTCGACCTTCGTTCCTCATACCGATAAGGTTGCTGCTGAGACGATGCGCGAGTGGCAACAACAAGGTGAAATGGTATGAAGATTAGAGTTTAACGTCCCGTGGACACCGTGACATTAGAGATCATGCTCGGATTTTTGGGCAACAGTGGGGCAGAAAACCAGCCGAACCTATTGAAAAGGTCCATCCTGGCATTTGTCTGAAAGTGAGTTAGGAAAATAGCGGCAACACAAATCTGGCTGGGCCGGCCGCGGTGGCCGAGGGGACTGAGGCGCTCCAGTCACGGTCTGCACGGCCACTACGGTCGGGGGTTCGAATCCCCCCTCGGGCATGGATATTTGTGCCGTCCTTAGTATAAGGTAGTTCATAAGTAGTTTGTAAGTTTAGGGATTGATGACCCCGTAGTTAAGTCCCATAAGCTATACAAACATTTTTTTTTCAACAAATCTGGCCGTTGGGGCACGCTCACCGCCTCGTAGCGGCCGGCCAGTCAGCTTACTTTCGCGGCCTCTCGGTGCGACGTAGGCACGGCCAGTTATGAGGCCTTGTCATCTATACTCCGTTCACCGAAACGAGAGACGAATTGTAAACACACGGAGGCGCGCAACCAAAGGTGGACAATGCAGGGGCGCTTGCTAAGTGTCCGCTTCTGTTGTAAAGCCGTTGTGTGTGTTGTTGTATGGCGGTGATATTAAAGGGTGACTGTAAAATTCACTTGAAGGACCAGTCAGTGAAAAGTGGCGAAGTATTACTGTTTCTAATTACATTCAGCCCCCCAAGGGGGGCCACAGCTCTTTTGTGGGTACGTGTGTAGCGCGCACGGGTCCCCGAGCCATTGCAGCCTTTATTCCTGCTTTCCCCAGGCTGCATTACCTCTCCTCGTTCCCCCTCCTTCCATCCCAATCGCTCCCTCCCACGCTCTCCAACCCCGTCTCTCGGCATTTCTCTAGATGACGGCTTGGCTATCCCATGGTACCGATTGTCCAGCAATTTTGGTTTTGTCTGCTGTTTACACCGGTTTTCGGCCCAGTTTGGTCCCCCTCGGGGTTTGACCTCCCATAGTAAACTCCTCCGATAACGTGTGAGCCAATTGGGGAAGAACACCCGACCTAGCCTCTACGGCGCGGGTCCATCCTTTCCACTTTCTTTCCTTCCCTCGCCTCAGCCCCCTTCCCCCGCTATGCACGTGTAGCCAGTCCGTGTGTGTGTGTGTGGGGGGGGAGGCTGTTATGTACCCTTTGGCTGAGCCCTCTGACACCACAGGGATCACACTACTGGTGTCTGAGCTGCGACCTCTCCATGAAAGCCAAGGAGTTCATGCCTGTCCTCGGGGGTGTCAGAACTCCCGGCAATGGCCATCGTGCCAGGTGGCCTTTGATGAGGCTGGGTGGCGCCCATGGAGAGACCCCTGTTTCGGAGTTGGTGACACCAGAGCGGACGTCTAACACTATGAAAAAAGACTTCAAAATGCTCGTGCATCGGCCGTCTCTCAAGACAGGAAGAGTTCAATGCTGCTACTGAAGATACGAGGATGTTTCCCTCCCTCGATACCCCTTGGGAGGAAGGCCAGGCTCGCCAGTTAGGAGCAAAACCCTTTCCTCGCTACCTGGTTTGCACAAGGACTGATGGAGAAACTTTCAGTATCACTAAATTACTGTTCTTTGTTGAGACCATGGAGGACAAGTTTGGTGCAGTGGAATCCATGAGTAAACTTAAATCTGTACCATCACAATACAAAATCTTATTAAAACAGTCTCGGCAGCCCGGTCTGAGGCTTTGTGCGCCTGCATCACTCTTGGCGACATCCCAGTGACAATACTCCCGCACAAATCTCTGAATATGGTACAGGGAGTAATATTCCTCCGGGACCTCCTCCTTCAAACTGATGAGGAGCTTAGGACCAACCTCGAGTGGCGTGGTGGACATTTTGTTTGCCGCGTTCAGAGGGGACCTAAAGACATCCGCGTTGATACTGGGGCATTTACCTTGGCCTTCGAGGGGGGGACACTCCCAGAGAAGGTCAATGATATATCGTTGTGATGTAAAGCCCTGCATTGCATGTTTTTGATGCATGTGGTTTGGCCATATGTCCTCTCGCTGCACAACAGTCCCTGTATGCAGTGATTGTGGACGCCCAGTACATGAGGGGAGCCCCTGTGTTCCTCCGCCTGTGTGCGTCAACTGTCATTAACACCATTCACGGTGGCCAGATTGTCCTATGTTCAAGAAATAAAAGAAAATACAAGAGTACAAATCACTGGAGCATTTGACATACCCTGAGGCCCACAGTAAGTATGAACGTCTGCATCCTGTGCAGATGGCGACTACCTTTGCTACGACTTTATCTTCTAACCTTTCACCCTCCCCTTCCCACTCCCATGTCCCCCCTACATCCCATTCCCACCACCGCCTCACATCTCCCTCTCCTGTAGCTCTCGTAGCCCTCCCTCTGTGTATGACCCCTTCCCAGCTCCCAGCCGGAGAAGTGCATCCCTTCTCCGGCGCCTGCCTGTGACGATGCCCCATCTCAGGGCCTTTCGTCTCGGTGTTCCCCAGATTGAAGATCTTTGACCTCCAGTCGGCCACCGGACTCACAGTCGGCGAGTTCAAAGGTCGCTCGATCTTCGTCAGTACCAGACCTTACTGACAAAAGTTCTCTCTCTGGGACTGATCCTCCCCATCCCGCAAGAGAAAAGAGAAAGAGAAGAATAAGAAGAAACCAAAGTTGCAAGATAAAGTCCTTCCGGCACCACCGGAGGTGCCGACTGTGTTTCTGCAACTCGCTCATCCCACTGAGCCTGAGGCTGATCAGCTATTTATGGATGTCGTCCCTTCTTCTTTGGTGACGGACGTTACCCCATTCGCTTCCCGCCTAGATCCTCGTGATGTGATCATCCAATGGAATTGTAATGACTACTACCATCACCTCTTGGAGATTAAACAGCTAATTTCTCTTTCTTCTGCGGTCTGTGTCGTACTGCAGGAATCGCGGTTTATGAATGCACATTCACCGACCCTCCATGGGTTCTGTGCCTTTTTTCAGAACCGGGTTTGTCCCCTCCAGGCATCTGGTGGCGTTTGTACATTGATCCAGACAGATATTGTCAGTACTTGGATTCCTCTCCAAACTCCATTGGAAGCAATTGCTGTCTGGGTTCACTTGGACACCTGGTTCACCATTTGCAACCTCTACTTTCTCCCTGACAGGCCACCTACACTTGCTGCCATAGTTGCCCTCCTTCAGCAACTCCCCCCTCCTTACCTCATCATTGGGGACTTCAATGCCCACCATCCTTTGTGGGGCAGTGCTTATACATCTAGCTGGGCCCACCTAATAGACCAGTTTCTTGCTGACCACGACCTGTGCCTTCTCAACGATGGTTCCCCAACCCATTTTAGTGCCGCTCACGGCACCTTTTCTGCCATAGATCACTCTCTCACTTCGCCTCCCTTTATTTCACTGGCCGGCGCATGACGACCTCTGCGATAGCGACCACTTTCCGTTGATCCTTCACTTCCCTCACACCTACCACGAGACAGGGTATCCCGTTGGGTCTTCCGTCGTGCTAATTGGCCGCTATATACATCCCAAGTTGTTTTCCCATCTCCCCCCTCAGGCTGTATTGATGATATTATAAGCCATATGTCCAACATGATTACTCAAGCTGCCAACTACGCTGTTCCCCGGTCGACAGGACCTCCTGCTCGCCAGCCGGTCCCGTGGTGGAACACAACTGTTGCCACAGTTGCAACATCTTAAGCGCCACCCATCCCTCGCTGGTCTTATACATTTCAAACGTCTGCGCGCCAGAGCTCGTTACTTAATCAAACAAAGTAAGCAGGCAAGCTGGGAGCATTTCGTCTCCTCCTTGGGCTCATCTGTCCCTCTGACACGAATGTGGGCTATGCTCCGATCTATCCAAGGTAGCTGGCGGCCGTCTTCCATCCTGCCTGATGGGGTCTATACAGAGCCATCTGTTCTTGCAGAACATCTTGCAACTCACTTCGCCAATGTATCAGTGACAACTTCATATCCGGCGACCTTTCTCCTTAAGAAACACCAAGCCGAAACCTTTAAATTAGGTTTTACTTCTCACCAGGTGGAACCGTATAACGAACCTTTTACTGACTGGGATCTATCGCTGGTGATTCAGCACCTGGTCCCGACAATATCGATAATCAATTGCTGAAACACCTCAACCCTTCACAACGACAATTCCTCCTCCAAGTTTATTACCGTATTTGGCTTCAAGGGGTCTTCCCCTCCCAGTGGAGGGAGAGTATTGTGGTCCCTGCCCTCAAGCCTGGCAAGGACCCATTGTCGCCGGACAGTTATCGGCCAATAAGCCTGACAAATGTCCCCTGTAAATTACTTGAAAGGATGGTAGCCGGTAGATTATGCTGGGTTCTTGAATCCCGGGGACTTAACTTACCAGTGTGGGTTCCGGAGGGATGATCTCCTATTGACCATTTACTTCGACTGGAGACGGCGATCAGACAGGCCTTCTCTAAACGACAACATCTTATTCGATCTTCATAAGGCGTACGACACTGCATGGCTTCATCATATTTTACGTTCTCTTCATGACTGGGGCCTCAGAGGCTCCTTACCGATTTTTATCCGTCAGTTTTTATCCCACCGCCTGTTCTGTGTCAGAATTGGCTCTTCATTCAGCTCCCCTCGAATACAGGAGAACGGCGTCCCCCAGGGCTCAGTGTTGATTGTTACACCCTTTCTAATCGTCATCAATGGTGAGCTCTGTTGGGTCGCTGGTAACCCCAGCACAGTATGTCGACGACTTTTGCATATGGTACAGCTCCTACTCAGTAGCCTCCGCTGAACGTCAGCTCCAGAGCGCCATTCGGCGGACTTCAATGTGGGCTACGTCCCATGGTTTCCAGTTTTCCTCGTCAAAAACGAGGGTAATGCATTTCTGTCGTCGTACTACAGTTCGCCCTGATCCAGAACTGTTCTTGGGTACTCAGCACGTGGAAGTTGTAGCACAGCATCGTTCTCTGGGTCTTCTCTTCGACAAAAAATTGACTTGGGTGCCCCATATTCGTCACCTAAAGATTAGTTGTATGAGGAAACTTAATGCACTACGTTTCCTTGGTCATTCATCTTGGGGTGCAGACCGAACAACTGTCCTTCGTATCTATCGGGCTCTAATCTTGTCGCGTTTGGACTATGGGTGTCAAGTTTATGGCTCGGCAGCTCTTTCTGCGCTGAAATTATTAGATCTGGTACACCATTATGGTGTACGCTTGGCTACAGGTGCGTTCTGGACTAGCCCTGTCGACAGCCTCCTTGTTGGTGTGGGAATATGTCCTCTTCAGGTCAGGCGGCATCAGTTTCTGGTGTCTTATGCCATCGCCATCCGGCAATATCCTGCTCATCCCACTTACCAGGTTCTGCCATTCTCTGCCAGAGGCATGCAGTGTGTTCACGGCAGAGTTGATGGCAATTTATCTGTTTTATTAGACTGCCGTGGAACATGGTTTAATCTGTGTTGACTTCAAGATCAGTCTACAGGCCATTGATCGATGTTTCCCCTTCCATCCTTTGGTTATTTCCATCTACGATCACCTTTCTGACCTCCATCGTGCTGCCTGCTCCGTTACCTTTCTCTGGGTGCCAAGCCATGTTGGTATTACAGGAAATGAACAGGCTGACTGGTTGGCTCGATTTGCAATTACTCGCTGCCCACCTCCCTTTCTAATTCCGGGTGCGGACATACGGGTGCAGATCAAACCTTTGCTTCACTATTCATTGGATAGCAGCTGGAAAACTACTGCCCCTTGCAATAAACTCCGTACCGTCAAAGATACGACTGCAGTTTGGAGTTCATCTCTACGCCCTTCCCAGAGTGAATCGACTGTCCTCTGACGCCTCCGTATTGGACATTGCAGGCTGACCCATGGATTTCTTTTAAGCAATGACAATCCACCACATTGTGATTGTGGAGCTGTACTATCCGTGGCTCATATTGTGGATGATTGTCTTCTCCATTTGATACTTCTTGGTGACTATAGCCTACCGCCTTCGTTGCCCCTAGTTTTGGCGGATGACACACAGATGGTTGATCGAGTTCTTGCCTTCCTCCGTGAAGGTAGGTTTCATTCTCAGCTCTAGGACTCGCTTGGTCGGGGTGAGTGGGTTTGTGACTCTTTGCTGTTTGCAGGGTTTAGAGCCTCCCCCCCAGTCCCCTACTCTCTCTTTTACTTTTTAACGTCGTTTTATTTATCCCTACTCTGAAGCTGTGATCTGTTGACCACTGTGCCGTTAGTAATTGTGGTTTAGAAGGTTGTGGTCGCTTCCGGAGCTATGGGTGCGGACACTGTAGCTTTCGCTACCCTATGTTGGTTTTAGTCTTGTCAGTGAGATGATTTTCATTCCTAGTGGAATGGTCTTTTAGCTTCCCCACATTTTTCGTTGGGTTCTGTGGCATATCCAATTCGTAGTTAAAGGGACTGATGACGTCGTTGTTCGGTCCCTCATTTCCATGAATACACACACACACACACACTAATCACATTCAGCGTTCATAGTCTCTGTGTCTCTTTCACTCTATCATTAGTATCATCCTCTATTTTTGAATCCACCCAAGAAGCGATTAAAGAAGATATCACAAGTTTTTCAGAGAAACTGTGGTTCTTAGTGTGTATAAAAACGAGCTATTTCAATAAGGAGATTCTTAAGAAAACAGCTGCTTCTATCAGCACTTGTTCAAAAGTTTGTAGATCTATTGGACCAAACTGCTATGGTCATCATTCCCTAGATTAACGTACTACTTAAACTAAAATTGAGGGCAACACACACACACACACACACACACACACACACACACACAGACAGACAGACACACACAAACACACACATTCCGAAGGGAGGACTCTTCAAATGTGTACGGCTTTTAATATCACCGCTCTGGAACAAGTTTCAAGACAGCGACCTTGCTACTGAAACGGATGAGGCGACATTAAGCGAGCGCCCGCGTATTTCTACCCTTGAACACGTGCCACCGTCTCTCGTTTCGGTGATCGGAGTACAGGTGGTGTTGGTTTGAATCACTGTCCTGCCAAACGCGAGTGCAGCGTTCTAACCGCAGTGGCACTCGCTCGGTGCATCGAGGAGGCAAGTGTGCAGCGCGGCCACTACAGGGGAGCCAGTATGCGCCGGCCACTCACCGAGGAGGAGTCTGTGAGGTGCTCGAGGTCCAGGTCCGGGGGCGGCTGTGGGGCGGCGCGCCTGCGGCAGCGCAGCGACCGCCGCCCCTCGCAGCCCGCCGCCCCCGCCTCCTCCGCCTCCGCCGCCTCCAGTTCTGGGTCGCGGCTCCACAGCACGGCCGTCACTGCCTCCTCCGTCCGGCGCTCAGATCGCATCCTGGAACAACGCCCAACACTTGTAAATGCGCACATTTTCTCGGCTGACAAACGATGAAACTCTTCGTGGATTTGCAGCCGGATTTCATCGTTTTCACGATACGATACGAGAGGCCTATGAAAAGTCCATGCAAATTCCGAGAGATGGCACCACCGGCGCGTATCGAATTTTAGTTAGTAGCATCTTTGGAAAGAACGCACACTCAAGGAGGTTAGAATACAGGGAGACGCCCTTATGCTGAAAAAGTGAAGCCTGCCTCCGCCATATCGGTAAGTTTTGGAGAAGCGTTCGTATTGTAGAGCTAATATTTTATGTCACTTCAAACAGAAATAAAACGTCCGACGGTTTTTACGTGATGTACAACGTGCTAATTAGCCATTAAAATAAGCTTTCAAATATATTATGATATTTATTCATATTTCTTTAAGTATATTGTTTGAAAGTACATACGTTGTAGTGACTGTCAGTTCAATGTATTAACAATAAGATAGTCGACTTAACGCATAGTTTAACGGACAACTAACTTTCGAAAACTTACCAAGATGCTGGACAGGCTCCAGCAGGTGTGTTTAGGTTTTTTTAATTAATTAACCGACCGTTTTCGGTGTTACATTCGCGCCATCTTCAGGCTCCCGCTGTGTAATTACCGCAAGTAATAGCGCATTTAAAAGGGGTGGCCGCTCACACCGGTAATTGTAAATGTTTACTTAAAAATTATTCTGCGCTATTTGCCGCGTCATGATAATAAAATCTTTCCAACGTTTCGGATCCGTCGCAGGATCCTTCGTCAGAGAATACTGACTTGTTACCTCCTTGTGCTGGACTTATAAAGCGTGTACTGTCCTAACAGTTTAGTTTCGATTGGTGTTTGCATTGGTGTTTCTGATAGGTGGAAGTAGGAAAGGAAGATGTGATTTATTGGTGTTTCCATCGGTGATTGCTATTAGTGGAAAACAGGAAGTTGTACGCATGCGCGCTCTTGGCCATCGACGGCGGCAACCGAACGGTCGGCTTAGTTCTTCTGGGCAGTGACGAAGTCGCCACGCTGTCAGGAACGCCCATCTGCGGACCGAGGGCCCGTTGTACCGGTCGCCGCGAAGCGTCGCCGTGTTGTCAACACCGGAAGCCAAGACGGTGAGAGTTTGTACCCGTCTTCTCTGTTCATGTTGTAGGGGTGTGTTACTGATCCCGATTGCTTCACGAATTTTTCTCTTCGTTTGAAATGTCTGTACTCCCTTGAAGTTTATATTATGGTTACACTCTTCCTCGTGTTCTGCAACCGCTGACTTGCTGACTGTTTTAAACTTATGTACAGTCTTAGACAAAAAAATTGATCGCCGGCCGGCCGACGCAGAATGCTAAGTCCGACGATGTGCACGATCTGGCAACACTGTAGAATGCGGTACTGTCAGGAGGAAGTGTTAGGTCCTTCTCGAGACGGGTCCGTGATATGTGACCGCGTGGTCTCGCGGTAGGAGTCGTGTTTACAAGCGTGTAAGTAAGCAGGCGCGAGATCGAATCCAACCACCTTCAATTTTTTTTTTTAAATCACAAATCGGCTATCTTCGTTATCAGTGTGGAAGGACCTCAAATATAACAGCGAAAAGCCCCAGAAATATTACACAAAAGAACTCGCTGCTGCATCAAAACTGAACTGTTTACTCTCGGGAGTAGTGGGCCCCGGCTACGGCGACGCGCCAGCGGCCGCATCGCGGCTGCCACCTGCGGACTCAGTGACAGCGGCGCGCCGCTATGAGTTTTCTTACCGGCTGTTATATCCTTACCTCGAGTTCTGGTACTTATATTACAGTCACATATTGAATTTTTCTGACATATATCAACATGATCTAAACGTCGTAAAGTAGAATCGGTATGAAGGGTCATAGGGGTGACTATTACCACATTTTTCTTGAACGTCATCAGGCCGCTCAATCCGGATTCCTACTCACGATTGTTACTAGTAACGAGTTATGATGCTCCCATGCTGATATCTTAAAAAGAAATTAATGACTGAGTACTAAAAGATTTTTATACTCAGCAAAATGCAACCACAACGCCAGGGTGCGCCCATTTTTCGCAAACAACTGAGACACCACTTAGTCCCACTGTAAGGACAAACGACCAAAAAAATTACATCATGTGTTAGTACTACACTATAATAATTCCCGTTCATTTCACAAAGAATACAGGATAATGTGCTTTGGAAGTCACCCATTCTGCACCTACTCTTTCGATCATATGTCCTCAAATGTTTATCTTTCCTGCCCCTACTCGAATAACCTTCGACAAAAATTATTTCCAGACGAAAATACACGTCGAACATCTATTGGCGTCATAACTAGCTAGGAATCAGTTCGATTCTAAAGGTAGAGATATGGTAAACTACCAGAAAGTTGTCAGACTTTCGCATAATCTGATAGAATATAGCAAGTAACCACAAGAGGTTTCTTGTTGTTTTCGATGTGGATTCGTGCAACTCCTGTCACGAAAACAGCTAAAAAATTTTACTCGAATGAGACCCGAACCAGTGACCAAAGCCACCTCTCCATGGCAGACGACAACTTTACCCCAGAGCTAGCGAGGAGCTGTGCACGCCAGTTCTTTCCTACTGTCACATACACCAGTAGAACATATAACTCGCAACGTAAGAGACTAGTTGGAATTTCGCCGTGTAAACAATTTTCTGCACCCAAAAGCATGAACAAATAGCCTTCTGTCGCCTCTCAACTGACAAACCAGTCAGATTATTCAATGGGAATTACAGGAAACATCAAGTGAATTTATGAGCATAGTTCTGTGCCAACCAGGAAGTAAGACCTCGGTACCAGCGTTGACAGACTTACACTGCGATGTTGCCAAGCTTCAGTCATACTATCAACAGGAAGAATAAGAGCCGAGGTGATTGCCAAGCGAGCTCGACAGAGACTTAGCTCGCGCCTCGCGCGCCTGGCGGGGGTCCGAACACCTAAAGTATATGTCAATGAGCCCTGCTCGTAAGTCCGTAACTAGCTTTAATGAGTCGATAGTTGTCACTAATAAAAATATACAGATGCACCGACCTCTAACATAGTAATAAGTGTCTCAATTATTTGCGTATTCTGTCTTAAGCGCAATGACAACAAAAGTCATTCACCAGTGCTGTTTTACATTTCTTCGAGCATTTCCATTGATTATACTGAAAACATTAGATGTAAGCGTCAGTTTCCTTTACGATTATAGACTCAGAAAGTGTCTTTCTTGATATCGTTGTCAGAGGCACAAACGAACGAAGAGAGGCATACTAACGAAGAGAAATCAAAGCAGCATTGTTTTCAAGATGTGAACATTTCTGGGAAGGCTTCGTAACATGGTGTGCAAAATGAGAAGAGCTTCTGTTATCCAAACATATAATTAGGGACAGTAATGTATAGATTAAATTATCTTTAAGCCAAACTGACATCCAGTCTACAAATATTGCAAAAATGATACTATCACCTGTTGTATAGAGTCCCATCAAATCCCCCAACAAAAACGAGCAGCAGATATACTGAAAACCTTTTGATGACTGTGCAGAACATTCAGGCAGAAAGAACCCTAAATCCAAAATAACTATGGGTTAAGAAGCAGAGCATAGTGCTGATATTATATGCAGCAGTCGCAAAGTGTTTTATTTATAATTATGTTTTTACCCCAGCCGTTTTCATATAAATACAAGCTCCAAGCTCCCACAATATTCATATGAGAACCATTGGGCCGTAATATGATGACACAGTTGATCAGATTGTTATAGAAATTTCAGTGACTTTGGCGTTATCCATTGGCAGCATAGATAAATTGTCACTATTTCGGAATATATCACAGTTCTGTTACGTTCTGACGCTCAACAGTTAGTGAACAGTTTTGACACCTCTGCACGTAACACGAACCCATCAGATGCCAATTATATGCAGCTAAATTTTATAATTTGATCTTCCTACAAACGATTTAAATTCTGTCACGACAGTGTTATTACTTACTGAAAGTGTTCAAAAAGCATGAGTATATCACTTCTCGTTCACGTCCAATTCCTGCTCTCACCCCTACACCCACTGTAGAGGTCTAATAAATGACACAAAGTACAGGTTTATATCTACATTAATGGGGCTATTGATGTCAGTTTTCCCGGCAGTATTATGCTATTGTTCTGAAGATGAATACTCAACGTAAATAGTAATATTCAGTTGGATGAATAGCTGAGGTGTCTATTTCAGTTCCACAAACCAAAAAATGGTGTAATTAAGCGAATAAAAAGCGTCTATATGCAAATAAATAAAAATGAAATAACAGTTAATGGAAATACTTTCTTGACCTACAGACCACTGCAATACAAGTTCTTGGATTTCACAGAAATGAATTACTTAAGCCCTCCTTTTGTTTTGGTGCATTTCACTTGCACTAGAGAAGGGATAATACATGCGAATATTACATTACTATTACAGGTCCTGGAACTCCGTCGATTATTACCGAGTTGACAATCACTTTCAGTATGATATTCGTTGTTTGAGTCTGATTAAACGGGCTTTACGACGTCATTTTATTAATCGAATTCTTTAAACTTATCGATAGTTGCAGGAAAGTGAATTCAGGTAGACAGCGGTAATATTGAAAATTTGTACCGCAGTGGTAGTGGAACCCTGCTTTCTTTTTCCTAATAGAGCTATTCTTTGCGGTCGTTGGATAGTTTTTATTCCATGTTGATTGCTAAGATTGATCTCAGTTTCCGTCCCTTAAAAAAAAGACAACAACAAAAAATTACAGATGCGGTTACTCCTCTGAGCCGAGCGAGCTGGAAGAATCGCCTCTGCTATTTATGCAAATAATATTCAATATGCTTCAAGACTTTCAAAACATGTTGTCACTGAGTCTCATATAGGTATGACAGTAGTGGATATAGTTCGAAACGTATGTATGGTGCGATTTATTACTTTTGTGCTAATCACCTCACAAAAGAGATTTCCCGTTTCAAGAAAGATCTTTCCGGTATTCATGATTTTACACATGAAGGAAGACTCGATAACTCACGTAAGTCATGAACTATGATGAGTTGACCATCGTGCGACGTTGTTACTGGTCAGACGGGATTCAAAAGATGGGAGCAGGAGTATTGCACACACACTTTCAAAGCGACAAAATCCAAATTATTGCTTTTGCACATAAACGTCATTAGTGCACTCATTAAGTGTAATGCTGTTATTAGTGACTAATTCTGTAGCCTTTATGTTATCTTCTTAAATGGCTGGTAGCTCTATCAAAATAGGGTTAAAATTCTGATCTACAGAGGGACTGGTACCATGACCTAAAGCAGCCCTCGCTTAAGAAGTAGACAGTCATCTCAGGGCTACTGACGCGCTGCTACGTCTCACTTCCTGCTTGTTCTATTGGTGGTTACAACTAATCGCCAATTTACGCATGGTATGACCTCATTGCACTTGAAGTAGAAAGTAATGCACCGATGTCGCACCGTTCAAGTAAGTAACTGAGATGATTCACCAAACAGACAGGTAAATATTAAGTGACTTTACCATGTTTCTGTGTCATACCGGAAGTAACGGCGGTCACGCCGGTGCCAAAGAGCTCTCAAACTTGCACTGCGCTCAAAACAGAGACTTACCGAGATTTCAATACGTGCAACTAGCTTAGCGTTGAGCTCATTTTCCATAGAGTGCTTCTGAGTCGGTGCACGGTATAGTTACGAACGATGTCTCCACCCTGTCACAATATTCAAATGAGAATTGTAGGCGTTTAGTACGACGGCACAGACAGGCAGACAGATCTTGTAGAGACTATTCATGCGCTACTAGTTCTTGACACTTAACTACGTCGGTTTGTAGGACTTATTTTCGGCCCGTGAAAGAGTTTTTCTATTTTCTGTTTTGCAGCAGTCTGCCAGCTCGTTTTGGAAGTGAAAAAGGATTTTTGCAGTCCACCACACCTTAATTCACACACACTCCCTTTCCAGACAATGACAATTGCAACCGGAAATGTTAAATAAAATATGACACTGGATGCAATTCCATACCTACCCAATCTGCTTCTCGTTGTCAGCTTTTTTTTATTTTTTTTTTATTGTACTTTTATTCTGAAGACACAAACGCCTCCATTCTTACAGCTCCACCAATCAAAATGCAGTTCAATGACTGACATAAATTCGTTTCTAACAGATGAACAATATTATAGTAGTAACTGGCAAGTGTGGCGAATTCTATGTCATCTGACGATTACGAACTCAGGTGTTTCGTAGGATTCTTGTAGTTGATGTTGCAGTCGTACCCATTTAAAATACAAGAATAGTAAAAGCTTCCGGCTTTAAACATACTTTGTGGTGGGATTTAACTGTATGGTTTCAGTTGCAGCAGTACGCAGGTGGTGATATATTGTCGAGTCTGTGAAGATTCTCTCATTTCTTTAGTGCAGGCTAAGTTAGAAAGCTGCTGTTAGAATTATTGAAATGAAGTGATCATATGGCATTATTGTCCGGGACATCCCAGGCGGGATTGTTCGGCCGCATTACTATTTAATCTCAAATTTAACATTCTGCAATAATAATAACAAAATAACAAAAGATAGGAAACAACTCGTCGTAAAGATGAACGCTGAGTCACAGGCAGACACAAATAAGACATTCACATTCAGACAATTTAAATTTTATGCCGCAGCCTTCTTCAGAAAGAGAAACATTCAAACACACAATCACTCAAGCATAACGTATCCCCACACGTCAGCGATCGTTGGCAGCTCAGCACACCCTGACATACGACAACACATTTCACGCTCGTTTAGCTCATCCTTAGGCGTTTATGCGTTCTGATCCGTTAGTTAAAGAAATTGTCTTAGCATCAGTTTCGTTCAGTCTCCCCTCTAGTGAGGCTATTTTAGTCTCAGACGGAAAGCGGTGCTAGTGAGTGAACATTGAGGCGCTATGCTACAAAGCCGAGGCCGTTCCCCGTCGGGGGCTCGAATCCTCCCTCGGGCATGTATGTGTGTGCCGTCTTTAGTATAAGCTAGTTCATAAGTAGTTTGTAATTTTAGGGACTGATGACCCGCAGTTAACTCTCACAGGCCTTAGAAAAAGAAAAAAGTGAGAGAACAGAAATCGATGCCCAGTGGTGCCTTCCACTAGCGTAAAGAAATGTCTCGTCATGTGTCCTGACTGAAATCATGGCCTATATGGGTAGCGGATAGTGTTACTTTCTTCGTTTTTGCGTGACATCGTGTAATACACATTTTATAAGCCACTTGATCAATCATGATAACTACATCTTACACTTCATCTTCATCCATGGCACAACAACGAATTACGAAAATAGGTTTTCCATGCTGTAAATTACCAGAGACATTGTAATTCACTCTTCAGATGAGCTCGTTGTAGACGAAGAGGTAAATTTCCTAGGATTATTGATTATTACACACGAATTATATTTAACTGTTTGCCAGACAATAAACGTAATGGCACTTCAGCGGTGTTCATTCGTCAGGCATTGATTGTGAAGAGGCCAAAACATGTCAAATACTTGTGTCTCGGAGTGGAAAGTGTATTTATTCAAATAACTAATGGGTCATACATTTCCTAACAGTGGAAATAATGCAGCAAACTGATTACTTAATTGTAACATACAAACTTGTGTAATGGCTAACATTTCAACTGTGTAGCAGACGGTAATTTGCCTAAGCAATTATTTGCAGAATTCATTATTTACCATACGACTTAACTTTGTCTCTTCTTATTCCTATTAAGACAGGTGTATCGTATATTGGACTGGAGCAGACAAACGAGTGTTTTCTTTCAAATGTTAAGGGTTCTTGCTTCCATTCTCTGCATGTTCTTGATGATCTGATGGTCATAAGAAGAGAAGACGCCACCGACATTTAGACGATGTCAGCGCTAAATTAAGCCCACCAGGACTACCATGTTGTAAAGCCGGTAGACAGCGTGACGCCGTGTCGCTCTCTAAGCATCCCTACTTTTCTGATATAGAAATTCTACTGTCCAACATTAGCGATGGTTACAATATAACTGCTGCTGATGCTTTGCCGCGAAACGTGAGAAGCGCTTTACAGATTAGAATTTTTGTTTCAGCATGCCTCGATTCTTGAGTTTGTTCTAAATAAATTCCAGGCAGCTCCACACTAACGAACATTTTCAGCTATCAAATTAAACGTATAGGAATTATCCAAGTATAACTGCTGGATCTGATTTAAGTAATATTCAATTTTTGGGTGAATATGGCTCGGAAAGCAACGTCAATTTTATTACAGTCCATCTCCTGTCTCTGAATGATTTGACAATTGTGTCAATTCTGTAAAGCGTTTTGGCAACTGTGAGTCAGTGATGAATGAATACATGCGCAGCGGTATTCACCGATGATAGGAGGAGGCGGGTGTACTTCCCGTCTTATGTCCCCACGTCTATATATAAAAATGTTAGGCGTATAGCTGTTAATCTCTGAAAGTTCTTGACCCATTGCTTTGAAATTCTGACTCAACGTTGCATTCTAGCCCAGGAAGATTTTTAGGTACACATTTCTTGAATATATTATATACAAACTATAAATGCGTTACTTTTGCTATTTTTACTATAAGCCTTTTTCCAATTATAAAGTTTATATAAATTCATATATGACACATATTGAAAAACTTGGTACATGAAACCATGCACATATCTTATTAGAATATATATATATATATATATATATATATATATATATATATATATATATAATATGTGTGTGTTTGTGTGTGTGTGTGTGTGTGTGTGTGACTGTGTGTGTGTGAACGCGCGCGCGTGTGTGTGTACTGCTTGCTCTTTCCTCTTTGCTTATATATTCTCTCGGACTTGACTCAGTACTAAAATACAGTATCTCTGACTTCCACACTCCTTAAAACCATCCTCATGACACTAGGTCGTGATTAACCTTCCCTTTCCGTTCCCATCATTTTTTCTTCCCTTCTCTCCCACCTGAAGAAGGAACTGTGTTCCTAAAGCTTGTCCGTTTCGTATGTTTTCTTTTTTTATTCACTTGTGTCACTATTGGTGGTACAGCACAAAGGTAAGCACTGGCCAGCCAATCTATCACTTTGAAAAATAATTTAAAAATTATTATTGCTGCGATCAATTTTGACGCAGATCTGATCTTTAGTGTGAAAGCAGGCACGTTAAACAGATGCAGAACAGAATGTTGTATTTCTATACAAACTTCCCTCGAAATATTTTCTCCATTAGGTTTACGCAAGCTGTCTGCTTTATACATTTTTAGTGAAAACTTCAACCTGCCTGCAAAAAGAAACATCACAGTAAAGTGGAGTACCTGATCGTGGTATAATTTTACACAGCAAAAGCCTACGTTTCTTCTCTCTACAAAGTTTTGATGGTAAAGTGCCTGATCAGTGTATACTCAAGCAAATGTTATCCACATACGTGAGACTGTAACTACCTACCAGAAATATAATTCATGTTTGAAGAAAGTTTGTTTATTAATGCCACTGCTGCGACAAAAGCACATGTCTGAATAATTTTCCATTGCATATTATAACGATATTCTGTACACGTCCGCATGATAACAGCAAACCATAGCCACAGCACCACTCCCTCTATCTCAGAACAACGCTCACATTAATGCTATAGGAGATGCGCAAAAACAATATCTATTTCGTCGGAAAACCCACATACTGATTTACGGGTCTAACAGTCTACTTAGGAGGTATAAAAAACACTGGACAGTTTGATATTCTGTGTTTGCAACAATACTGAGCACATAACTCCGATCGATGTCCTTACAGGTAACGACCGCACAAACGACGTTGAAAATTATAAATAGTGCCAGCATTGTATAAATTCTTATACCTTATGATTATGTGATGCTAATACTAGAATGAATATTAAATATTAGTTTAAGTGTTGCAAATATACACCTTATCAAATGTGCAGACGACACAAAAAGAATAATAGACGAATTATAAGAAAGAAAATGGGTCCAAGAGAAGGTACAGACGTTTTGAAAATCCATAGTAATGTAACCTACAAAAATATGGAAAACAATATCAGTCGGAGTGGTTAAGTGAGGGTTACCATTTGTTGGACATATGTATTAAATGAATGATAAAAAGCTAAAGAAACAATTATTCGTATACTTCTGGAAGAATAAATGAACAATAGCATGAGCAAAGAAGAAAATAAATATTTAGAAAGGAACATCATCAAATAAACTGAACTAACCACAATTAAGAACGTAATAAAGCTAGAAGCTATCGAAAGAGGATGAAATAAGAAATTGGAAACAACCTGAAAAAAAGAAGTAAAATACAACATGGAAGATTATGACGGATAAATTAATCTATACATTACTGTCACTACTTCTATGTTTGTATAACAGAAGCTCTTCTTATTTTCCACATCACGTTACGAAGCCTTCCCAGAAATGTTCACATCTTGAAAACAATGCTGCTTTGATTTCTCTTCGTTTGTTTGCCTCTCTTCGTTCGTTTGTGCCTCTGACAGCGATATCAAGAAAGACACTTTCTGAGTCTATAATCGTAAAGGAAACTGACGCTTACATCTAATGTTTTCAGTATAATCAATGGAAATGCTCGAAGAAATGTAAAACAGCACTGGTGAATGACTTTTGTTGTCATTGCGCTTAAGACAGAATACGCAAATAATTGAGACACTTATTACTATGTTAGAGGTCGGTGCATCTGTATATTTTTATTAGTGACAACTATCGACTCATTAAAGCTAGTTACGGACTTACGAGCAGGGCTCATTGACATATACTTTAGGTGTTCGGACCCCCGCCAGGCGCGCGAGGCGCGAGCTAAGTCTCTGTCGAGCTCGCTTGGCAATCACCTCGGCTCTTATTCTTCCTGTTGATAGTATGACTGAAGCTTGGCAACATCGCAGTGTAAGTCTGTCAACGCTGGTACCGAGGTCTTACTTCCTGGTTGGCACAGAACTATGCTCATAAATTCACTTGATGTTTCCTGTAAGTCCCATTGAATAATCTGACTGGTTTGTCAGTTGAGAGGCGACAGAAGGCTATTTGTTCATGCTTTTGGGTGCAGAAAATTGTTTACACGGCGAAATTCCAACTAGTCTCTTACGTTGCGAGTTATATGTTCTACTGGTGTATGTGACAGTAGGAAAGAACTGGCGTGCACAGCTCCTCGCTAGCTCTGGGGTAAAGTTGTCGTCTGCCATGGAGAGGTGGCTTTGGTCACTGGTTCGGGTCTCATTCGAGTAAAATTTTTTAGCTGTTTTCGTGACAGGAGTTGCACGAATCCACATCGAAAACAACAAGAAACCTCTTGTGGTTACTTGCTATATTCTATCAGATTATGCGAAAGTCTGACAACTTTCTGGTAGTTTACCATATCTCTACCTTTAGAATCGAACTGATTCCAAGCTAATTATGACGCCAATAGATGTTCGACGTGTATTTTCGTCTGGAAATAATTTTTGTCGAAGGTTATTCGAGTAGGGGCAGGAAAGATAAACATTTGAGGACATATGATCGAAAGAGTAGGTGCAGAATGGGTGACTTCCAAAGCACATTATCCTGTATTCTTTGTGAAATGAACGGGAATTATTACAGTGTAGTACTAACACATGATGTAATTTTTTTGGTCGTTTGTCCTTACAGTGGGACTAAGTGGTGTCTCAGTTGTTTGCGAAAAATGGGCGCACCCTGGCGTTGTGGTTGCATTTTGCTGAGTATAAAAATCTTTTAGTACTCAGTCATTAATTTCTTTTTAAGATATCAGCATGGGAGCATCATAACTCGTTACTAGTAACAATCGTGAGTAGGAATCCGGATTGAGCGGCCTGATGACGTTCAAGAAAAATGTGGTAATAGTCACCCCTATGACCCTTCATACCGATTCTACTTTACGACGTTTAGATCATGTTGATATATGTCAGAAAAATTCAATATGTGACTGTAATATAAGTACCAGAACTCGAGGTAAGGATATAACAGCCGGTAAGAAAACTCATAGCGGCGCGCCGCTGTCACTGAGTCCGCAGGTGGCAGCCGCGATGCGGCCGCTGGCGCGTCGCCGTAGCCGGGGCCCACTACTCCCGAGAGTAAACAGTTCAGTTTTGATGCAGCAGCGAGTTCTTTTGTGTAATATTTCTGGGGCTTTTCGCTGTTATATTTGAGGTCCTTCCACACTGATAACGAAGATAGCCGATTTGTGATTAAAAAAAAAAAAAAAATTGAAGGTGGTTGGATTCGATCTCGCGCCTGCTTACTTACACGCTTGTAAACACGACTCCTACCGCGACGCCACGCGGTCACATATCACAGAACCCTCTAGAGAAGGACCTAACACTTCCTCCTGACAGTACCGCATTCTACAGTGTTGCCAGATCGTGCACATCGTCGGACTTAGCATTCTGCGTCGGCCGGCCGGCGATCAATTTTTTTGTCTAAGACTGTACCTTTCATGCTCTGCCATTAGTTCATGGATAGGCCTTCCTGTTTCTCCTATGTATACAGAATAAAGATCACGTAAATAGAAAAACCAAATTAAAATTGCGAATAGGAACGAAATATTAGTGTAAAGGCCACAACAAGCGTGCTGGTGTCCTCTTTTGCCTTTTATTGGGGCTTTGCGCGCTGAATTGAGCGCGTTTCCAGTCGCCGGCACGAGCGGATGCCGTGGGCGGTGGGCCCCGCGGCGCCGCGGTGCGTGGGAACCGCGCCGCGCGCTGCGCCCAGATACGACACGATGCGATATGATATGAAATGCAGACGACATTCATGTATGCGGCACGCGCCTCTATGATAGCCGGCGCCTCCAGCGCGCGCCATTTTACTGGCGGCATCTCCTCTCCTCACCACTTGGGCTCCGCTTCGTTTTACGATTCACATTTTCGTGGTTGGTCATAACAGGATACACTGAAACGAAGTTATTAAATACAGCTTTACGAAATTCCTTCGTTAAAAAAGTCAACTAAATACTAAAAAATTCGATAAAACATTAAAAAATCAGCTGTTAGCATGAGTAGTGGAAAAGTAGACGTTTAAGCCCTTTCTATACGAGACGTGCAACGCGCACAAGGAATTCGTTGTCTGCTGCAGCGCCCCTTGCGGTAGACCGTCGAACTACAAAGAAGCGTTCAAACGGTACACATTTGTTGAATCGTCTGTTCACGCGTCTACTTCGTTTGTTGTCAACTCACAGCAAATGAATCGGCGCGTTAATATCACTTTTCGAAAGTGTATGATATATTGTGATGATTAAAACATTTATTTGTTTTTTAGACTGCCACTGTGAAACTGTATTTAATTGTTTTCGTGCAGTTCATGCGTAATTACATCGCCCACATGTGTTAACGTCCTCATTATAAAATGCGACTACATACTTCCAGCCCCTGCGGTTTGAGGCGCCTATGTATATGATGAACAAGCTCAGGTGTCTATACGTAGACCTTTCACTTTGATAAAGCTTCAAATAATGCTCACCAAAAACAAATATTTCATCTGTTAACTGCAGCATGTTCCAGGATAAAAAGCAAATATTTTAGAAGACGATTTTCAATTAAAATTTCATATAACGTGTGTCCAATTTTTATTCGGCACAGAGATATAGCTCTTGGTATGTACAACAAACTGATTTGGATATTTTTACTGATTATTTCGTCGGTTCTTGGTAGATCACCATATTGACTTTTATTTAAATAACCGGTTTTCGACGTAGTTTAAAGTCTGAATATGTCCTAGTAAGCCGAAAACCGGGTAACTAAGTGGAAATAAACGTGTAGAAGATACACAAATTCCTACTTTTAAGTAAGTGTGATGTTGCACTACCAAGAACCGACGGATAAATCAGTGAACATTTCTTGATTTACATTTGCTCTACGATTGTTTGGATTTCATATTAACAACTATATCTCTATTCAATAAAAATTGTACACAGGTTATATGAAATTTCTAATGCAATTCCTCTATAGTATCACCTCCTAAAATATTTACGACTGAGACGAAAAACTACGTTCCTTTGAGAAAGAGACAAGTACACATTCTAAAACAAATTCGTTTGTCATCTGGGTTCCCCATTCGGTCGTCTGCGCATGCGCGAAGCACTTCCATACGGGTGAGAATAGGATCCATCGTATTCCGCCTACTAGCGATCGTATGCCTGCATCTTATGTAAGTGGACGCGTCTACACTGTACGCGGACGGCATAACCGGCTTTAAGTAAAAAAAAAGTAATTTTTCCATTTTATACCAGCTAGATTTCTTTCAGAATATGCTGATACAATAGCTCCATACTTGACAATCATATACAGCCGCTCGCTCGGCGAAAGTACCGTGCCTAGGACACGTGGTTGTGGACGGACATGGGCACCAATTTCTGCTATAGGGCCAGCTACCGCCACCATATCTTCTTCAAGCGGTGATAGCGTAAAAGTCTAAAAGGCGGAGTTTTTTTTTGCGCTGTTATTGCTTTGAAACATCGCTTGCTAAATTTATAATACACGTATCAAAGGAAAAAATAAATGTTTAGGTTAAAAATTAATCTCGTTCTAATAAACTATTTTAATATGGTTCAAAATTTTTTGAATATGTTATCTGTAATTTTTCCACCTAGGTGTGTATTGTGAGCAACTTTTTCGCATTTCGCAGCATCAGTTTTATCGGATGCCAGGTGCACTAACAAAGAGGCACTCACTTTCCGTTTTCGAATGCGATAAATATGCTCCAGAATTTAGTCCCAGGGAGTATTACTCAAAATTTATATTTATAAATACGAAAAATTTTAAATTCTGATTTAACAATTTAATTTCTCAATGCAAGAGTGTTCAAATGTTTGTAAATCTGTCGCACTCAAGTGCTAGGTCATCAGTCCGTAACACACTCATCCATGCTCGAGGGAGGATTCGAACCTCCGACGCGGGAATCCTCGCGATCCACAACGTGGCGCTCCAGGCCGCTCGGCTACTCCCGCAGGGCTTCTCAATGCAAAGCGAGTGTTTACATATTTATTAAGAATGAACAAATTTAGTTTTGAAGCTATATACACTTCAAATTACATATTTCTATACATTGCATCCATATGCATTGTAACACTTTGTGGACTGAATAAAAATCCGATTTTCAAGTCCATAGCATCTAATTTAAAAAAATGCTCAACAATGTTTCCTTTCATTTGACAACACTACCGAGGGAGGTGGCGCAGTAATAACACACTGGACTCGCATTCAGGAGGATGGTGGTTCAAATCCACCTCCGGCCAACCAGATTTAGGTTTCCGTGATTTTCCTAAATCACTCCAGGCAAATGCCGCGATGGTTCATTTCAAAGGGCACGGCCGATTTCCTTTCCTATCCTTACCAAACAAGCCGAGCGTAAGCTCCGCCTCTAATGACCAAGCTGTAGACGGGGCGTTAAACACTAATCTTCCTTCCATTTTTCTTTGACATCTCTCTCGAATATCAACGGCTTTCGATTCATGTAAAACTTCTTTTACATCATTTTTGCCAACTGAGGAATTACATTCCAATTTTTATTTTATATTTGCCTGAAAAATAACTTTCTCATCGGTCTTTGAACTGTTGACCGTGGTGAAGGATTCATTCTGCCGTCAACTTAATCTTTTCCAACCATCAACTCTATTTTTCATATTAACTGTCTTCAAAATGAAACTAAATTTTAACAGTTGGCTACCGCGATGACGCCAGAGACGCGTCAGAGCCATCTGCTGTGGAAAAATATATTGCAGTTACAAGATATAGACCACGACTTAAGACAACAAGCACCTAAGTCATTGAAAAACGACTTTTTTCAACTAGCCAATAAAAAAGGTCTAATGTCGAGGTAAGAGTTTGCCAGTAAACTTCAAGCTATCTGTATCTTAGACTCACAGAAGTTCGTGCAGATGCAATGACAGAAGAAGAGCAGAAAGATGTTGATATCATCAAAAACAGACATCCAAAGAACCAATAAACAACGAAATAATGACAAAGCAGCAGGTATGGACAACATCAGACCGGAGTCCTTGAAAGTGTATGTGAGTACCTCAGCCGAGCTTCTGTTTCCACTTTTCAAAAAGATTTGGGAAGTAGAGAAGATGCCCACAGATGGGAAAAAAGGACTGTTGATTAAGTTTCCGAAAATAGCAGATTTACCAGAATGCGATAACTGGAGAGGAATTACCCTCCTTTCAATACTAAGTAATGTACTCTCAAGAATAATACTAGACACAGTAGTTAAGCAAGGATGTTTGCTGTCACCTATTCATTTTCTGATGGTGCTGGATCTTGTGATACAGAAGGCAATAAATCGTCGAAGGGGAATTCAATGGGATCGACAAGCAGGTTTGAGGACTTCGCAGATGACGTGTTTGCTAGCCAGCAACTGCAAGGATATGGAAGCAAAGCTGAATGATTTAAAAATCCAAGCGTCAGTAGAGGGGTTGAAGATATATGGAAAGAAAACTAAGGAGATGCGCTGTAATAACCGATAAGAAATCGAGCAAGTCAGTTTTGCTACCTCGGAAGTATAGTCACCCCTGAGGGTGAACTATTGAAGGTATAGGAAACAGAATAAATAAGGCTAAAGGGGCATTTTAAATGATGAGACCAATCTGGAAGACAAGGGAACTTAACACCTATACTAAAATACGCATCTTCAATACAAATGTCAAGTCGGTGCTGGTCTATGGGCGTGAATCATGGAAAAATAACAAACGGCTGATCAGCAAACATTTGTAAAAAGAAGTTTGATGAATATCTTGAGGATATGGTGGTCACAAGTAATCTCCAATGAAGAACTATGGAGAAGAACCCAGCAAACACCCATTGATGTTGAGATACGCCGTAGGAAATGGAAGTGGATTGGCGGAAGTTCATTGATGCCCTATGCTCCACTTAGGAGATACAGGAAGTCAGTCAAGTTCTAGAAAACGACCACCTATTGATACATGACAACGCTGTTTCGGAAAAATAGCGTTTTTACGCAACACAGATAGCTCTTTATTCTCATGAAGTAGTGACTGCTATTATCGCGTGATCTAAAATTGAGTCCAAATTGCTAGACTTCCAGAAGGCTTAAGGCACCGTACCTCAAAAAATGTTCAAATGTTTGTAATCCTATGGGACCAAACTACGTTGGTCATCAGTCCCTAGTCTTACAACTAACCTAAGGACAACACACACATTCATACCCGAGGGAGGATTCGAACCTCCGACGCGTGAGACCGCGCGATCCGTAACGTGGCGCTCCAGATAGCTGGGCTACTCCCGCGCGGCGCACCGTACCTCACAAGCGACATTTAATACAATTTAATGCCTTCGCAGTATCTTATAATCGTGAAATTGGTTTGTAATTTCCAGTCACAAACATCATACTTCTTAGTAACAGGTAGAAAATAATCGAGCGAGACTGAAGTGATGAATAGTGTTGCCCAAGGAAGAGTCAAAGGCCTTCTGTTCTACACATCATCTCGGAAGTGACGATCGTGTTTTCTAAATGCTTTTTGAATTGTAACTGACAATACAGCTTAATCTGTCGTGAACTTCATTAACAAAATAAACAATCTGTGCCAAATAAATTTTTGAAGAATGATTATATAGCGTGAATCACCTAAACCTCGCACCGCAAATATTGCGGAAATGGAAAGTGCTGTTGATCAGACTTAATTACATGGTGGAACTTGTGCTCAGCGACTGTATTTCACTTGTAGGAATTTTCAGCAGTCAGCCGTAAATGTTATTTATTTATTGACAGATAGGGATTTCGATCACTGTGTGGTCATTATCAGTGCTTAAAAACGATTAAAATACTTAAAACATGTCGACCTCCATGTTGGAGGTTGCGTTCGTAACAGCTGCATCAGTACGAATGCAACCTCCAACATGGAGGTCGCGATGTTTTAAGTATTCTAATCGTTTTTAAGCATTGATAATGATCACACAGTGGTCGAAATATAGATCTGCCAATAAATGAATAACATTTACGACTGATTGCTTAACATTTCTACAAGTGCTACTGATATGTCGTTTTCACAGGATAGACTGGTAGTCAGGGGTTCGTCGTAATTATAGCCAATAAACAGATTTTAGTAACAATAGAAAATGTGTGTTTTGTGGAAATATACTATTTTTTAAAAGAAATAATGCATATTTACGTTAATAAACGGCACTACTAGTACATACACTAGTGATGTAAGTTCCGACCAGTATGTTCAAAACGACCACCGGAAGCAGCAATACGTGTAATAATTAAAACGGACATTTTACTTGCGGCGAGATCAATTCAAGAAATTTCACTCACCATTGACTATAATACGTAATCCGTCTTATGCTGACTGCGATTAAAGACAAATCTCTTTAATTGAAAGATGGCGGAAGGTGGCCACACAACCAAACGTAGTTCACTCATCATCATTATCATATTGCTGACTGCCGACTACTCAGGGAGAAATTAACATCGTAATAAAATATGAAATTAAAACGAATAGGAAGCTTAGGACTTCGCGTCTCCCACACGGTATTCGATATTAGAACGGTACATAAATTGTCTGAAATAGTTCGATGAAGCTTCTGCCCAACACTTGAATGTGGATCGCTGCTGTATTTGCTTTCTTCATCTGTTGTGAAGGGATTATTTCCCGCGCGGCTCATAAATGAAATTAGTTTAATTTCTCCTGAATTACCATGTTATGAAAAACACATTATTACTTTGCTAATTGCTGGTGTACAGCTACAGCTGCTGTTTTGGACTTATGAATGTAGTGACATTTATGAAGATAAATTAAAAATCTGTAATTTAATTATTGTCGCTTTGATGGACGCGCATTTTAATGAGTAAGCTCACCCCAAACCCAAAGCGACTTATGTATAAAAGGACTTCACACGGGCCGCTGTGGAGTAGCCAAGCGCTCTAGAGAGCTCTGAGCGATTGTTCGCCGTCGGAGGTTCAAGTCCTCCCTCTGGCATGGATTAGTGTGTTGACCTTAGCATAGGTTAGTTTAAGAAGTTTGTAATCCCATGGACTGATAATCAGAATAGTTCAGACCCTTAGATTTACAAACATTTCAACATTTGAGTTTGCTTCACACAGCTGATTACTTGACTCATTAATAAAAACCGAGTGATGTAGTCGTGTAGTCAGTATCCTCGATTTACATTCGGCGGTACGTTGGTTCAGACGCATGTACGGCCATGCAAAGTTGAATTTTGCTTTTCTAAGTAAGACAGTAACTTAGAAGACGTAAGTATAAAAAAAGAAAGAAATAAGTTGAGTAATAATTTGTCTACTTTGGTCTACAATATCACTTTTTAGTCGTGCCTGATCATCAATTGAAGCAATGAGCGAAACTAACGTTTGAAACTAGGTAACACTGAAATAAAAAACTGCACACACAAAGTTACCTACTTCCAAATAATTCTGTGGAGTGAGCGATGAGCTCTGACATCACGTTCATCTACATATCTAAATAGATACTCCGCTAATCACATTTAAGTGCATGGCGGAGGGTTCATCGAACCTATTTCATAATATTTGTCTAACGTTCCATTCTCTAAAAGCAACACCCGAATCACGTCCCAGACGGCTTTTAATCAAATTGCGTGGTTATGGTATATCGCCCCAAATTTGCGACTGGGTAGGGGATTTCCTCTCAGAGATAACACAGTTTGTAGTAATCAATGGTAAGACATCAACTAAAACAGAGGTGATATCGGGCGTTCAACAGGGTAGTGTTATTGATCCTCTGCTGTTCCTTATTTACATAAACGATTTACGGTAAAATCTAAGTGGCTCTCTTAAGTTGTTTGCAGATGACGCCGTCATTTACCGTCTAGTAAAATCATCTGAAGATCAAAACGAACTGCAAAACGATCTAAATAAGATATCACTAAGGTTTAAAAATTGGCAATTGACTCTAAATAATGAGAAGTGTGAAGTTATCCACATGAGTACGAAAAAAAATATGTTAATCTTTGTTTACAAGATAAATAAATCGAATGTGAAGGCCGTAAACTCCACTAAATACCTAGGAATTACTATTACTTCAGACTTAAATAGGAAAGAACACGTAAATAATGTCGTGGGAACGGCGTTTTATTGGGATTACTCTTAAAAGATGCAACAGAACTGCTAAAGAAACTGCATACACTACGCTTGTCCGTCTTTTTTTGGAGTATTGCTGCCCAGTGTGGGATCCTTATCAGGTGGGTTTGACGGAGAAGAATCCAAAGAAGGGCAGCACGTTTCGTATTGTCACAATACAGGGGAAGCAGCGTTACGGAAATGATACAGGATCTGGGATGGGAATCATTACAACAACGGCGTTTATCGCTGCGGCGTGGGCTACTTACGAAACTCCAATCGGCAACATTGTACTCCGAATGCGAAAATATATTGTTGACTCCCACTTACATAGGTAGAAATGATAATCAGAATAAAATAAGAGAAATCATAGCTCGAACGGAGAGATGTTCTTTCTTTCCGCTTGCTATTCGAGAACGGAATGGGAGGTAAAATAGTATAAAGGTGGTTCGATGAACCCTCTGCCAGGCACTTAAATGTGATTTTCAGAGTATGACATGTAGATGCAGATCGATTGGGTTCAGATTTGTGGGGGAGGGGAGGGGGAAGGGGGGCAGCTGACCACCGCCTTTCTCTAACCATTCCATCACACCCCTGGCCTTGTGATATGGTGCATTATCTCGTTGAAAATTCCACTGAATTCGGAAACATTATCTTCTTGTAGGGCTGCAACGAGTGTACGATTCTTCTTGGCCGTCATGGTGCCACGCTGCGGCGGACGAAGGGGAGGGGGCGGCCCACCCCGGGCCTCTCGTCTTGAGGGTGCCCCATATGCCTCGGAAGCTCGTTGGGCTTCCAAATCTCGGAAGCTATATTTCCTAGATTTTCCTGTCCTCTCGATCTTGGCGGGCCTCCAAATCTCAAAAGTTACTTCTTTTATAGTGCCACGGGACTCATGGGTGTCCAAGTAACTGTTCGCCAGAGCTTAACTGACACAGTACAGATCAAGGAGGGTATCCGTTGGAAGACGACGGATTCACACCCTACCATCGGCATTGGTGAAGGTATCGGGGTTCATCAGACCTTGCAGCAGTCTACAACTGCACCTACGACCAGACGATGGTGAAGTGCCCATTTCAGTTGTAGTTTCCGATGTCTTAGTGTTAACATTGCATTGGTAGTCGGCTTCTGAGTCAATCGTTAGCAGCATGGGCCGTCGACTGCGGAGCCCAGTGTTAGGAGAGTTCGTGTACAGTGTCTTGAGACACGTTCGTAGCCTGCCCAACATTACAAGCTGATAATAGTTCCGCCACAGTTCGCCGGCTGCCCTGTTTCATCATTCTGCCCAGTCTATAACGTCCGCCCATCTCCTCGACGTTTGGATGTGGTTTCACCTTGGTTTCGCCAGTTGTTGAATACACTTACTACAGCATTTGTCGAACACCCAAAATTCCGTACAGTTTCCGAAATACTCTTGCTGAGCCTCCGGACTATCAGAATCTACTCTCGGTCACAGTCAGATAGGTCGAGCGTTTTCCCCATTATACACACGAACAGCACGCTAATACTATTCTCTCTCTCTCTCTCTCTCTCTCTCTCTCTCTCTCTCTCTCTCTCTCTCTCTCTCTCTCTCTCTCTCTCTCTGTGTGTGTGTGTGTGTGTGTGTGTGTGTGTGTGTGTGTGTGTGTAACCAGTCACTTCCCGTCCGGTGACGCAGCTCTTCTGACATTTTCTTGGGTGTTTTGTGAAGCTGAAAGATTTATTTATGGTGGGTGTGTTGAAAATACAAGGTAACGTAGAAGGGAGAAAGGACGGTATGCAAATGGTTTGTTCGTTTTATATTAAAGAACAGGCGGGGCTGACCCACCATAGAACATTTAATTAATTTATCCTCTACTTTCCAAGTAATTAAAACCCATCCAAAATTCTGTAAAGTGGGGTTAACTAATTTGAATGAATTGAGTAACGAAATTTGTTTTGACTCGTTTTATTCTCTGAAGTCAAATGAACGTCAGAATTGAAATCAAGATACACATACAATTGAGCACAGAAAAAATTATACGAATTACAAAATAATATAAACACTTCTACAGCAAGTGACTGGAAAGTCGAAAATTGTGTTTGATTATAAACACTTGTGACAACCCACATTTAACTGGAAACCGTGGCGTAATCGATAGGAATATTCCGATACCAGATTTCTGTGAGCTTACCTAACGTTCAACAGTCCGAAAACACTAGCATATGCACGCAATACTGTACCAAACTGTGCTGGCTGGCGATGTCAGCAACACGACGGCTGGGCGGCGGCTGTGTGTGTCGATAGCTGCAAGTCGCGGACCCAGAGATAATTCAGCTTCGTATTCCAGAAGCAATATTTAACTAATATTAGCCATCTTTGACCCCGGCGAATCTTAGTGCCTACGATCTCACTCGTTCGGCTTTGTCGTGCTACTACAGATGATTTACGTGAGAAACACGAATGTACTGTAGGCAGAGATGACACCAGAACTGTGACAATCACAATTACCGCGTCGGTGCGTCTAATATCAGGCAGGCTGACCTTGCTCTCGGCTTGCCAATACTCAGTGCGAATAGTACAAGTTTTGGAGCCACTCCAAAAATTGTACCACAAACTCCAAGTACCATTGCTCGAAGACAAGTACAAAACTGAGAACCCACTTACTATAAATCAGCAGCCAATAGCCAGCTCTCCCGCGTTTCCACCGGTCGGGCCTTGCCCCTATGTCCAGCGTTCTCACGGTAGTAGCGGATGGCCTTCAGGCACCTTTGAAAACACTGCCAGCAAGCTGTTCCCAGCAAACGGCCATACTCCCCCGCTATTGTATAATTATGACGCCCGCCAGCTTAGCGCCAGAGACGTACAATGTACTAGCGGGTGCCACCCTGGTATTCGCCAACTCGGCGCCAGACGTCTCAGATCTCCCTTCGCAAAGCACCGTACACCGCCCATGGAGATATATTGCTCCAGACGCTCCCGCCTAGACGACGCCAGTGTCGACGGCGCCAGCCAGATACTTGGAAGGCTCACGCCTCAGTCCTACCTGCTGTGGTCTTTGGCCGTAAGGCGTCTTCCGAGATCCGCTGACCAAATAACAGAGCCACCCTCGTGGTTGCCACCAGTCGCCTTTAGATCTGAATGCAAGTTCCCGCCGACCGCGGTGGCCGAGGAGACTGAGGCACTTCAGTCACGGTCTGCACGGCCACTACGGTCGGGGGTTCGAATCCCCCCTCGGGCATGGATATTTGTGCCGTCCTAGTTCATAAGTAGTTCATAAGTTGTTTGTAAGTTTAGGGACTGATGACCCCGTAGTTAAGTCCCATAAGCTTAACAAACATTTGAACATTTGATTTTTTTGCAAGTTCCCCCCCCCCCCTGCTACAGGCCTCACACAACCAAGTAACGGAATATTTCTCTTTCGCCACAAGTTATTAAATCGATAACCTACGAATAATCTAATAAAGTTAACTGTAGGAAAGCAACATGGCAGTACTGAAATCTCTCAAAGCCTCTACTCTAGGTTATGTGATGTTGGTTGGTTGGGGATTTAAAGGGACCAAAGTACTATGGTCATCAGTTCCTACGTGATGTTAGGATTACAAAGCTACAGCAGAATCCTTCTTCTTTGTTATTCACCTTGTGACAAAACAACACAGTTATCAATGCTACTTTTAATTTATGTGTATATACAGCGTTTGCTATAATGTATTACTTTACTTTTTTCTTGTTATTTGTACTCATGTAATTATTTATAAAAATGTTCAAATGTTTGTAGAGCTTATGGGACTGCGGGGTCATCAGTCCCTAAACTTACAAACTACTTATGAACTAACTTATACTAAAGACGGCACAAACATCCATGCCCGAGAGCGGATTCAAACCCCCGACCACAACGGCCGTGCAGACCGTGACTGGTACGCCGCAGACCGCTCGGCCACCGTGGCTGGCCAATTGTTCATATAATTGTTATCTTTTATTAATTGGATGTAATTACAATATTATTTTATTCTGTATGTGTCAAGACAAATTTTATTAGTTATGAATCCCTTTATAAGATTTTTATTGCCATAGATCGCTTGTTGATTTTATATGACTCGTTAAAGAATCATTATCAAATCTTACTTATCCAGCTATTTTAAGAAATATACTTCAGATGAACCAACATTATAGTGGCAAGTTATAAATGGTATGCACATCATCAGCTGAATATGCCTTTGGGTCATGTTGTTCAAGACCCTGTGCTATGCTGTGCTACATGTCTAGGGAGTGTGTTATCAGTCCATCTACAGTCTTCACTGTGATAACACACTACCTAGACATGTAGCAGAGCATAGCACAGGGTCTTGAACAACATGACCCAGAGGCATATTCAGCTGATGATGTGCATACCATTTATAACTTGTCAATATGATGTTGGTTCATCTGAAATATATTTCTTAACATGCCTGGACTTAAGATTTCATAATGACACTTTAACGAGTCGAAACTAGTCCAATAAAATCAATAAGCGATTTATGGCAATAAAGATCTTATAAAGGGATTCATAACTATTAGAGATCGCCTCCTAGAAAATGTCCTGAATAAGATGTCATGTAATTATAAGACATTTTTTTTTTAAAAAAAGTAGACACGCTGGTTTATCAAGGGCTTTGCTATTGTATAAAGTCATATGTGCGTAGGGAGTATTATCGTTGTTAGTGCGGAGGCGTGCAGCGAAAGAGGGAGTCGGTGTTGAGCGCACGTAATAGAAAACGGTGTGCGTTATGGTGCCTCGTAAAAGTGTGTGACAAGTGTATATATCGGCTTGACACGAAAATAGGAAACGGCGTTACTATTAATGTGTTTGGGCACAGCTTAAATAATTATCAAGAGTGCATCGAGAGGAATGCTTTGGTCCCAATAGTGAAAACTTCGTAATTGTGAAGTAGTGTCAAAAATTTCATTAGCCTCAGTCATTGTCCAGACAAGTTCCTTCCCTATACAGTGTTTTTACCAAGAATACAGTCAAAATTATTAAAAACTGAACATTAACTAAATGCATAGTGCCAACTGAACAGTATTAAATTTGTGGAGAATAGTCTCTGGTAATGCACTTAACAATATCAGTGTTGCCAGAGTGCTAACAGTGGAAAAGTGCTAAAATAACATTTGCTGGCAAAAGATCTTAAAAGAAGGACTGATTTTTACTGTATTTTATTTAGAGGAGAAACTTTGCTAGAAAACATCAGTGCGAATAGTGATTGTTTGCAACTACGTTCCATGACAGGGAAGTGTTAATTTCGTGTTCAGAAGAGAACTAAGTTTGATCAGATGGTTAAATCATTTATTCCGAAATAATAAAAAAATTACTACGACAGAACATTAACTGTTTTTGTAAATGTCATCAGTATAGTTAGTTGTTCAATCACGACCATAATCGTCTTTGCATGCTTGCAGATCAGATCTGTATAATTGTGAACACATAAAGCAGTAACTGATAAGCATTAAGGTGAGATGTGCATGTTTTGTTGGATATGAAAATTGCTTTGCTTATGCATGCATTTTATTGTTAGAGTTTCTACTGTATGTGTTAATAGTCTAACTGCAAATGCCTAATGCGATATCTACGCCTTTTGAAACAGGATTTGACTCACACACCCTGATACCTTTGCCCAACCAAGATTTTACGTAGTTTTTCAAGTCACTAATTAGCATTATTACTTTTAATCTTCCACAAAAATTGTTTTGCTCGTTCACCGAGATGTCGGTCGTAAAAATCAGTTATTTATTTATTTTTCCGAATTATATACTACATTCTGTTTGTTCGAATTTTAATTAATGTAAATTAAATTTTTATTACAAATTTTATTTTATCACTTATCAATCGTTGTTGTGGAGCAAAAAAGTGCAGCGACGTTTCGGTTATAAAGTCCACTACATCATTGGTCCCTTCAACGATAGCCTTGTCATATAATTAGAGCATTAGATACGCGAGTCATCATTTTTAATTATTGCATATCAACCGGTGGTGTAGGGGTGAGGAGGTTATAACCTGTGCCATGCGGAACGCAGCAGCTAAAGATGACGATTTTGTGTTAGTAATTTGTGCCTGTGCAAATGTTCAAATGTTTGTTACGCTTATGGGACTTAACTGCTGGGTCATCAGTCCCTAAACTTACAAACTACTCATAAACTAATTTATACTAAACACAGCCCAAAAATCCATGCCTGAGGGAGGATTCGAACCTCCGACGGAGAACGGCCTCGCGTATCGAAGCATAGCGCCTCAATGCACTCGGCCACTCCGCTGCGGCTGATATTGTGCTTCTATACTAATGTAATATGCGGCCGAAAGCTGTAAGTCGTTTTTCTAAGTACGTAGGCGATCGTCTCTGCGGTGAGTAGCAAGCTATCCTCATTCTACTGTTGAATTCCAGCCTGGGAGATAGCAGTATGATCATTGAGATGTAAAAATACGGTATTATCGTTTATATATATAATACTAGCTGAAAACCCGGCGTTGCCCGGGTATTTATTTATTTATTTATTCCTGCCTGGAGTTAGTAGTTCTCCTACCCTTCTCTCTCTGTCCATCTTTTTTTTTTCTAAAAATATGTTATCTTTATCGGGGAACATATAAGAAATAACACTGTCTTGAACAATGTACAAAATTATAAGCGCATTATTCAAACAAAGAAAGATAGAAGTCAAAACACAAATGACATATAAAATTCACACGACCTCATATTTATTCAGTTATATGAGGTACAATTGTATAATTTTCGGGGTATGTATTCATTTGTATAAGTTCTGCATGTCTGTAAAATTTTTTGGGAATGCAATTGGTGTTAAAGAAGTAAGCTGGTGCATGATAGGGCGGTTTTCTATGAACGTTAGTGTTTTATGTGCTCATATCTCATGAACTACAGGTCACACTGTGCTACAATTTCGGAGGCGCATTCAACGATATGTATGTACATTGCCTATAAAGTTTCCTGCGGCTACAATTTGTAGTGTAGAAACTATAAATTGTAACGTCATACCAAATGCCATCTTTTTACTCCATAAACAGCGGAAAAGTAGTAAACAAGAAACTTTTTTTCTTTCGTCATTTTACCATGGTTGCCGGCAAGAAAAGGTTTAATAAAGGTTTGAAATTATGTTTAAAGTTTGTTGCAAGTCGCTAAGAACTCTCATTCTCATACACTGTATTTGTAAAGTCTCATCGCATTATGGCAGTTTCTTGCAACTTCTATCGTTTATGGAGTTATATCTCTTGAACCATGTGTCGCATGTGGTCCGTACTCCTACAGAAAATGTTACCTCACAGTAAGGAATGTGTGTACCAAATTTGGTTGAAATCGGTCCAGTGGTTAAGGAGAAAATGAGCAGCATTGTCGGTTATGCCAGCAGTTTTCCGCGCATCTCAGTATTTATGACGTCATATCTCGTGAACTATATATCGTATGTGATTCTTACACTTACGGCGACCGTCCTCGTGGATTGAAGCTTACGTGTGCAAAATTGCATAAAGATTGGAACAAAACTGTAGATTTGTATACAACGTGTACAAATATACGGAGACTCTGCCTTATATATTAGATATATTCACGACTCACCACCACGTCTACAACCAAATGATTAACACTTCAGGCGGCTCACGAACAACGGTTGTAATTTCTCTGCGGTAGTGCGGACACAGGCGTAACAGATAGGAAGAGCCGGCGGTTGTTGGCGGCTGAGTGCGGAGGGATTATACAGACGTGACTGGCGGCCGTGAATGGGAAAATCCTTCAAACGAATTCAGCGCGTGCGGCGGGCGGTTCGCTCTATAGGCCGCTGCATTGTACGTCTCGCAAAGCGGCTAAGCCGATCCCGGGATGGCTGCGCTGGAGAGTTCCTGCCGTGGCCACTGGGTTCCGGCGCCGCACTCACCAGCGCGTCGCGTGGCCGTACTGAGAATTGTGCTCACCGAAAGAGACGGCCACAGTACACCGGTCTGATAGTCGGGAAGCTGCTGTTCAACAAATCCAGGCACTAGTTTTTATCTCAGACTAGCTGAACCCCCGCTGCTTCGCATGCGTAGGCTGCTTGGTCTCCACCAGTTGTTTCTTTTTTAATCCTGATGAAGAATCCATATCTTACGTTTCGTAGTTATAGATTGAAATTTGAGTTAACAGCACCATATTTTTGGAAACCAGTTTTTGCATCTCGTATTTCACTCCCGTATTGGTCGAATTTCCAAAAATACCGAAACACGTGTCTTTTAAATTTGAACCCCGGATCCAAATCCGAAAATTTGTAGTTCTGACTTCAAAATTGCCTGAATAGCAACATATTTTCGAAAAACACCCCTTCTACAATTTAACCCCGTTGATGGTTGAATTTCCATAAATACGGAAACACGTAATTTTTAACGTCTAACCAACTATACAAATATCAATTTTTGCAGTTCTAGCTTGAAAATTGTATCAATAGCAACGTGTTACCAAAAAGAATTTTTGATCCTCTATTTAACCCTCTTACTTGTTGAATTTCCAAAAATACTAAAAATCATGGATTTGTAATCCTGATCAAGATTCCATATCCGAAGTTTCGTAGTTGTAGCTTAAAATTTGAGTTAACAGCAATATATTATTGAAAATCAATTTTTGCGTCACCTATATTACCCCCTCATTTGTCGAATTTCAAAAAATGCGGAAACACGTGTCTTTTAAATTCGAACCCTGAATTAAAATCCGAAATTTTGTAGTTATTGCTTCAAAATTGCCTAAATAGCTATGTATTTTCGAAAAACGTATCATCCCCTATTTCACCCCCTTACGGATGGAATACCGAAAAATCCTTCTTAAATGACACCTACAGAGTAAGATCAACACCCTCCACAAATTTCAAGTTTCTATCTTCAGTAGTTTGGGCTGCGCGATGATGAGTCAGTCAGTCAGTCAATCAGTCAGTCAGTCAATCGGGACACTTCCTTTTATATATAGAGACTAGCAAACCCGGCAACGCTTCGCAATCGCTAATGTGTATGGGATATACGAGGCGCGTCCAGAAAGTAAGTTCCATTTGGTTACATAAAACGAACGGGTACAGATACAGGAAAAAATATTGATTGTACAAAAATCTACAACTGTTAAACTACTGTTCTACATAGCTTCCGAAATTTTTTAGGCAATTGTCATAGCATGGCACAAGGTTTTGTTTGCTTTTTTCATAGAATGTTGCCGCCTGTGTATTCAACCATGTGGTAAAATATTCTTTCAGCTCGTCATCATCGTTGAAGTGTTGTCCACCAAAGACAGATTTTAGGTGTAAGAAGAGGATTACTGTCAAAAGATTTTTTTTTTCACGATAATTGTAGTGGGACGGATTATTGTCTCCGCTACATATCTCATGTCAGCTCAGTTTGTGCAGGATAACTTACTTATATTTGTGTTCTTAAATGATTTTTATGTAAATGTTTAATGTTATATGATTCTTAAAGAAGTTTTTGGTATGTTTTTTATGTTTCATGGGCTGTGAGGCGATTTAACCTACGAGGGCAACATCTTCGACGCCGATTCCAAGGAGTAGATATCTGGCCACATCAATTCGCGGGTCGACGGCCACAAGGCAAGAAGATGTTGATCTCTGCGGTTGTCGTCGCAAGAGTTGACATTATTATCGAAGTTTCATGATAAAATAATAAATTTTAAAAGTCAGTTCCCTTTTGTCTGTTAATGACTACGTATGTAATATCATAGAAAGCAATAAATGTTATCGTGTTTAAACTTGACGAAAGTGTCAAAGTACATCATTTATGAAGAATTATTTTACGATAAATAATATATTAATGGAACGAGGAGAATATTTAATTTAAATATTCTTCAATGTGAAGGAAGAATTTTTTATGAATTTTTATTGGTGGAAAAGTTACGTCAAGAAGACTTCGATTAATGTTTCTTTTAGAACTTTGATTAATCGATCATACACATTGATCGATAATCATTGAAGAAATATTATTTTTTCTCTGTGGCTATAGCAACGACCACAAACTGAAGAATTTCTTTTGACCGTCTTATCTATGAGAGAACTTTGAAATATTTTAATAAGAGTGACTGTTATAGACTTCTTCCCTCGGCGCAAGAATCTGATTTTGAAATTTTGCAACGTACAAAGATTTTACATGAATATATTTTTTTTATTTTATATAACTTTTTATGGGCGAGTGGACACCTAAAGGATTACGAAGTCTGACACGGCCATATTCAACCCTAATCATACAGGACGAGTGCTTTTGAAGATAAGGTTTTAGCACACGTTCCGCCGCACGAAGAGGTCGTTCCGCCGCATAATGCCTGACCACACACACCGAATGTGACCAAACAATTCTTACGGAAATTTCAATGGGACCTGTTTGATCATCCTCCACACAGCTGAGATCTCTCCCCTAGCGACTTTCATCTCTTCTTAAACCTAAAATCTGGCCTTTGTGGTCAACACTTCAACGATGATATAGAGCTGTTACCACACGGTTGAATAGACAGACGGCAACCATCTGTGAAGGATGTATGCAAAAACTTGCGGCACGCTATGACAAGTGCCTACAAAATTTCGGCAGTTATGTGGAAAAGTAGTTTAAGAGTTGTAGAATTTTGTGCAATAAAAATTTCTTCTGTATCGGTGTACAATTTTATTTGATTAACAAACGGAACTTACTTTCTGGACGCGCCTCGTATACCCTAATCTCTTCTCTTCTTCTCCCGATGTCTATCCCTTCCTCCCTCCTCTACTTCTCCATCGCCTCCTCCCACCTTCCTTTGTCCATCTCCTCCTTTCCGTATCTTCACACCACTCCCTCTTACCCCACACCATATCCATCTCCTCCCCCTTGCTATCATGTCCCCCCTTTTTAAATCCATTTAATTCCCCCATTCTCTAACTCCTCCTCTCCCTTTCTCTGATCTTATTAATTATTATTGCAATCGCGACCCGGATTGGAAATAGAAGTGAAAAAGGAAGGGTAAAACAATTGGAAAGGGTTATTAGAGAGAACTTTCGAGCTGTTCTATTTGTGAGGTTAGTAGCTTTAATGTCCGTACTCTTAATGGTTTTATTACACGAACATACATATCAATGGCGAACTGATGAAACAGTCTACGGCATTTCAGTATATGATTGTCCTCGTTTCGGTGAATCATCAAATAATAGGCATAAAATTCATACAGTTGACCTTCTTGTTACTTACTTTACCTGTAAGTGAATAATGAACTCTTATTAGGAATCTAATTGAAACACAATTAACAACATTGCTACATACCGGTAAAATTTTACATTCCGCGACGAAGGCAACAGCTGTTGGATCGTGGGAATGAAGCCTACCAATCGTGGCAAAGCTTGAGACAGCCAATGAAATTTTAGTTGGCGACAGTTGTTTTCTCTTCAAACTAAACGATATTATTTTGAGAATTCGCATAATAATTTAGTTCCACACACATTAAACTTACTGAGAAAAAATGATGTTTTTCATATATAACAGTGAAATGGACTTCCCTTGTGGAAACACTCTTACAAATGCTAATCATATATAACCAGGAGAACAATCAATAGTGTTTCCATGAACGAAAAACGCAGTACTGGTAAGAAATCAGCAAATCTCATTGGATATTGTATACTATCACCCGAATGGCTAACAGCGACGTAACGCAATTTCCCGGAATCCACGTCTGTTGCCAACATTGCCCGGTAGGTCTGTGTAGCATATTTAAAATTAAAACATTCATACCAGTTAATCCCTGGCTTCAAGCAATGCCCTCTCTTTCTTCTAACCTCCTTGGTGCATTTGTTTGCTCCGTTACAGCGTCTTTGGTCGCTAGGCGAGTAGTGAATGAAGAAGCTGATTGTTGGAGAATCTAGAAAATGATCCGAGCTGGAATCGTACATTCAGTTATTGTCAAATCTAATATTATCCGGTAAATTTTCCAAAAATTTTCTTTCATACAAATCTTGTCCTGAGAATTACGAACAGAACAAATGAAAGATCAGCCAAATTGGTGAAGCCATTCTTAAGTGATGCGTTTTCAAACATGCGACAATTCACTTTTATTAATATAGATAGACGTGTCATACATAAAATATTAAATAAATGGGTATCTAAAAACCTTCATATGTCCGTCTTCTGCTTCTATCCTAGCTCCCCGCCAATTTTGAGCCAAATCGGTTCAGACGTTCCTTAGTTATAAATAGTGTAACTAACACGACTTTCTTTTATATATATATATATATATATATATATATATATATATATATATATATATATATTATTCACGCTGAGGTAGCAAAGGTCAGGGCATACTTGTAGTATCGTTTTGGACCTCCTCTGACCTGCGAAGTGCAGCATCTCAACTTGGCTTGTAATGAAATAGTTGAAAGAGCCTTGAATTTTCAGTAGCTTAGTTCAAATGTTTGTAAATCTATGCGACATAAAGAAGGTAAAGCAGTCAACAATCCGAAGTTTGGTTTGAACACCAGAGTGCTTTACTAGGCGTGGTCCTGTTTGGAGGTGGTATGCCATTGCCTTCCTCCGACCTTCGAACTGACTTACCCATCCAGTTATGTGGGTTCCGACCCACGGTGCTACTCGGTATTTTTCACATGATCAATGCTGCCAGAGGTGAAAGAAGTGGAAAGTGACACATAAAAGTCCTAAGAGCTGGCGGAGATCGAACCCGCGACCTTTGGATTTGTAGTCTGGCACTCTACCACTGTGCAACCGAGGCGCACGAACTGCTTGGTTATTAGTCCCTAGCTTACAAACTACTTAAACTAATTTACACTAACCTAAGGAGAACACAAACAACCATGCCCGAAGGAGAACCCCCGACGGGGAACGGCCGTGCGCACCGTAGCACGGCGCCTCAGTGCGCACGGCTATTCTGCCGCGGCTGAATGTTCAGGCCCGCTGCCTCCATAGCCGTTCCCAATTGCGAAATTATCAAAAGAAATTTCAGCATTGGTCGCAAATTAACGTTTATTTGTTATTGAAAATCGATTTTGACTATGGAATAGTCATCCTGACTACAAGTGAAATGAAGAGCAAAAGCGAAATAGAAGCAGGCGAAAATACAACGCTGATTGACATAGGTACTGTATCTCTTTTACATACCATGGACAATCGAACTGAAACATTTCAGGTTTTTCATATGAAGCCTCAAGGCATACCTACAAGATGTTTCACAATAGTGTTTTGCAGAGTGTAAAAGCGCGACTGGGCAATCTGTTAGCAGCCCATACAGTTGACTTATTACATAGGAGGTGCACTCTGTCGTTAATATAACGTAATCTGTTGTATCCCGTATTATCATGAAGTCAATTTTTATAAACAATATGAAAACAAAACAAATCAAGTTCGTGATATAAAATAAATACATACATAATCATTTTAACGCCATTTGGCACGCAAGATGAAGTCATTGGTTTGTTAAAGAGTGCCTTATATAATTTCTGTTATAAGCAAAACATTCCAAAGTTACATTTCGTCCTAACAAATTTATTTTGTTTTGATATAATTAACTTGCGGATTACATAATTACGATCCTGTGTCTACACGATCTTATTCGTAGTGTCATTTCGTCCACATCATAATAAATTAACAAATAAATGTAACACAGTTATGATTTAAATTCAAATAAAAACTTGTTGCTGGCCGTGGTGCCGAGGGGACTTAGGCGCTCCAGTCACGGTCTGCACGGCCACTACGATCGGGGGTTCGAATCCCCCTCCCTCGGGCATGGATATTTGTGCCGTCCTTAGTATTAGTTAGTTCATATGTAGTTTGTAAGTTTAGGGATTGAGGGACTGATGACCCCGTCCCATAAGCTATACAAACATTTGACATATAAAAAAAACCTTGTTCATAGAGGTAAATAACATAAATGCTACATAAAGGATCCAACCCTTAGATACATGTATGTTTACGAAAGCTATTTTATATACAATTTTAGCCTTCAGTATCTACAATTTACAACTACACTCGTTACATCTCATCTTTTGTTGGCTGGTTGATTAATAACATACCCATCAAGAGGCTAAGGCTGGTTTGTAGTAGTCATAATGAAGCTACAACAAACAGATACCACGGAACATCACATCTATGTGCAGGTTTGCGGTTTAAGATTTAGGAAACAACAGTTAGTCTCGTCATTTTTCAAGAAAAATCTTGAGGAGGATATTCACTTAAAACAACAGAATAAAGAAAGCGAAAATAAAACATGCACCGGTTTTTAAAAGAATCTAGGTGCCGTGCTCAGTTTTAAGGCCTACGTGCCAACTGCATTCGTTACATAATTTCTCTTCTTATATTGCTTGATTGATTAACAACAGTATTTCTTCAATATTAATTTACAACAGTGTCACATATACACATAAAAGAAAATTTCCTACTTATGACTAGCTTATAGCAGCCACAATGAAGATACAAAAAACATATCACAGATTTTGGAGTCTTCATTTCATAGTTGCGCAATTGTTATGGGTGCAGCACCGAGTGTAGCTGGCCTACTTTTCTTTAATCTGACTGTAGGTCTACTGCAGGAAACTCGACAAAGTTCACTCGCGAGTTGTCGTAGCTGCGTGTGACGTCACATTACATGATGGCCGGCCGCGGTGGCCGAGGGGACTGAGGCGCTCCAGTCACGGTCTGCACGGCCACTACGGTCGGGGGTTCGAATCCCCCCTCGGGCATGGATATTTGTGCCGTTGTAAGTAGTTCATAAGTAGTTTGTAAGTTTAGGGACTGATGGCCCCGTAGTTAAGTCCCATAGACTACAAACATTTGAACATTTGATTACAAGATGTCAGGGAATAGTTCTGGTGTCTTTTAATGAGGAAGAAGACCTAAAAAGGTTAGTAACATCTTTTATCTTCAACCATAAATTTATAACCATAAATTATGTTTTGATGTGCCCCACACGTTTCTAACAAGAGTTATGTTGGTCGCAATTCAAGAGATGGATTTTTTTAAAATGTATTTATGTGGGCTCTAACACCAACGAAACGTTGAAATAAACTTTCTTTTGTAGTCTTTAGTTTCTGGTTGAATGGAACTGAAATTATCGGACTAACTATAATCAACTGATCGACACCAAAAAGTTTTTCATCTTTCGTTAACTCTTACTGGTGCTGCCGTGCAGCAGAATGTAGGCAATTTTTGTCTAAAAATCACTTCTATGCCTCTATCGTTAAGTCAAATCTGCTGAGCAACTCAAATCAAAATTAAACTTAATGACTGACTATAACTGCGTGCCAGAACCAGGGTTCGAACATTCGACCTTTGCATTTTGCGGGAAAGTGTGACGTTATAGCTCAGTCGGTAGAGCGCTTGCCCGTGAAAGGTAGAGGTCGAAGGTTCGAATCTCGGTTTCGGCAAAAGTTTTAACCCACAAGGAAATTTCATATCAGTGCACACTCCGATGCATAGTGAAAAAGTATTATTCTGCAAACATACCGTAGGCTGTGACTAAGACATGTCTCCACCATATTCTTTCTTCCAGGAGTGCTGCAAGGTTCGCAGGAGAGCTTCTGTGAAGTCCTGAATGTATCTGGCGAGGTACTGCTGGAAGGAGGTGTCAGGCCAAACCGTGAAGCGTGGCGGGATGGATCAGACGGTAGAGCGATTGCCCGCGAAAGGCAAAGCTTCAAAAATGTTCAAATGTTTCTATATCTATCGGACCAAACTGCGTGGTCATCAGTCCGTAGCTTACAAACTACTTAAACTAAGGTAAACTAACCTAAGGACAACACACACACACACACACACACCCATGCCCCAGGGAGGATTCGAACCTCCGACGGTGAGCAACCGTGCGCTACGCAGCGAGGCGCGTTAGACCACTCGGCTACTCCACTGCGGCAAAGGTCCCAGGTTTGTATACCGCTTCCGGCACATAGTTTTAATTCGCTAGGAAGTTTCATATCAGCGTAGAGTGATAATAACATTCTCAAATAGAGATTATCACGTTTGCCTACTTGAACTAGATTGGAGTTTATCACTGGTATCATAATTCTAAACTTCCTGACGCTGATAAATTATATATATGAGGCACTTCTCCTTCTTTTTTTTTTTTTTTTTTTTTTTTTTTTTTTTTTTTTTTTTTTTTTTTAATATCTTACGAGTCTTACGAGGGGCTAAATTTCATAGGCTATATCACTGTGTATCTAGTTAAACTTCAGAAAGTATTTTTTATTTAACGATTAAAACTTGAGAAATAACATTAGCTGACACTTATACAACGACTTACACTCCAGATCAAAGCAGAAGAGGAAAAGCAATACATAGTGAAGGGCTACACGGAGATGATTAAAATGAACACAAGACAGTAAAACATGTCGCACTGTCAGCAGTTCACCGCTGGAGCACAGCGGTGCAGGGTCGGCGGATAGCAAGTGACGGTGGCTGAAACGGCAGTGACCGATCCGCAACCGGGCCAGGATGACCTCCTCTCGCCGAGGGGGGCGTGAGGAGGTCCTCCAAGCGGTCGGGATCAGTTTTACAGTTCTCAATTTATTGTTGTATAGCGAAAACCACGCACTGTGCCATGACGACACGATACTCCGGCGAAGAGCCCGTTGTACATCGTCCGATGGGACGCAGAAGGTAGCCATGCGAGGCAAAAGAGCTGCGGCCTTGTCTGCTATGTCGGCGGTCTCATTCCCGGACATACCCACGTGGCCGGGGACCCACAGGAAAGAAACGTGACAGCTGTCATCTGCGAGCAACTGGAGGGAGCGTTGGATCCGATACACGAGAGGATGGTTCGAGAAAGGGTCCTTGAGACTCTGCAGGGCACTAAGGGAGTCCGAACATATGGCATAGAAAGGTTGGCGGTGGCGGCAGGTATACAAAACGGCCTGGTGGAGGGCAAAAACCTCAGCCGTGAAATTCGAGCACCGGTCAGGGAGCTTGTATTGGAAACGGTTGTCCGATCCAACATGAGTCCCAAGAATTTCGTACTCTCCACGAAAGGGAGAGCAACGGGGCCGAGACGTAGAGAAGGTGGAAGAAATTCCTTGTATCTCCAGAAGTTTATACACACCGTTTTCTCAGTGGAGAATCTGAAGCCATTTGCGATGCTCCAGGAATATATACGGTCAAGACAGCGTTGGAGACAACGCTCCAAGAGACACGTCCGCTGGGCGCTGCAATAAATTGCGAAATCGTCTACAAAAAGGGATCCGGAAACGTCGGCTGAAAGGCAATCTACGATCGGATTGATTGCAATGGCAGAGAGAGCCACACTCAAGACAGAGCCCTGCGGTACCCCATTCTCCTGGCAAACACAGTCTTTTACAGAGTGAACCAAGACACTGCATCCGTTTTAAGTTTCACCTACTTTTAGACTATTAATTGCATTCCATTTGTATTCAAATTCTGTCAGTATTTGGACAAGACAGCATCAAATAAGAGAGTAAATTTCGAAGTAAAGAAGCGTTACAACTGGTGAGCCGTGTTTCGGCTCATTCTCTTTTTAATTACCCGCTTTGCGACGTTGCATTGTTCTTTTCCGTCTACCGGATCTGTGAAATGGTATTGGGGGCGTGCAAGTGCGGTGGCGAGAAAAAAGGCGGTTGGAAGTGAGTGAGCGAGGAGGGAGTAGGGGCGTGAACCAGGCGGCATCAGCAGCAACACGACTGATGTCCTGGTGTTATGCGGGCACTACAGGCTGATTTCATACATAGCGTGCCTCGCGATTTTAAGTGTTTTGAGCAGCCCTGATTCCTATGTCTTTAACGCTCGTTATTTGCAATGTTATGATTGCTGAAATGTTCGATGTTGTTGTTAAGTATTGGCATCAGAATTTGGGGACAGTATTGCGCACTGCTGTACTGCTACTGGACTAAAGAGGTTGTATTTATGAATTCATTATGTCACCTATTCTGTGATTAGTATTGTGTGTTTTCATATACTGATATTGCTAGTTCTAGTTGTAGATTGGTAAATGCTAATTCAGCTTTATACTTTGCTTTGAGTGTGCCGTGTCCCTTAAGTGTAACAATGAGGCTTTGACCGTCCTGCCGAGTTACGTGCCTCGCTGGGACGCAAGGTTTACGATAAACGAGGGCACAGCAACTTGCAGCAGCTTTATACAATAAGTAGGCCTACAGCTGAAATCCTCTATTTTAAGCGAAGTCATTAGCGCTGTCGTATCGATTAATTGCTATTTTGAAGACTGTTGCTGAAATACCACGTGAAATCCTGTTCACACAAACACTCATTAATCGCTGCAATGAAAGGTATATTCCTTATTCCTTTACAAGGTTCACACGCTCTCAGTGGATAATTTAGTGCCTGTAGTTAATTTATTTAAAAGTTCATCAACAAATTGTACCGTCTTGTGTGAGATTAATCGAGATGAGGCTTGTAGGAAGTTTGTTCTGTTCGTTACTCTATTTAAGTAACAGTCATGTTTTGTCACGTTAGTGCCTGTATCTCAATTTTTTTTTCTTAATTTAGTGGAGCTGAAGTTCGTCTCAAAACCTTCCTTGTTAGCGGTCTTTTGTCCTAATGCATTTATGTTAACGCTTCCTATTGAAAGTTTTGAGGGCTAGTGCCTGCAATTAATCATTTAAATATTTATTTACTATTTGAGCTATTTCTCTCATTGAGCTGCTGCTCGTAAGAAAGTAGTTACCATTCTAGTTGGGCTACCACCCTATCCATTTTAGTAAGTGCTTTACGTTCACATTTGGTAGGGTTGTTCCCCATATTTGAATTATTAAAAATTGTAATGAGCTGAGGCTCCTAACAAGAATTTCTGTTCCTGTGGGCTGATTGGTCTAATGCACTGAATCAAATTTTTTGCCTTAGTGGCGGTATTTAAATATTAAATCTTATTGAGCTGTGGCTCGTAATATATTTTGTACTGTAGAGCCCTGATTATGTTAAACTGTATTATTATTATTTTATAATATTGTGATCAATAGAATTGTACTGTCTGTTTAGAAATGAATGGTCATGACAAGAGATTCCTCAGAACCCATGCGTCCATACACTCCCACCTTGTATCCTGCTCTGTAAACCAATGTACGCCGAGTGACACGGTGTACCACTAGGCGTGCAGTACCAGTTCCAGGACAATAGAGAGGTGAATAATGGGATGGCACCCCCCCAATCCCCCCTCAACTCCCCCCCCCCCTCCCACTCCTCCCTAGGTCATCGACAGGCATGGCCCATTTCTGGGATAACTGTGACTAATTCATGATTTATGACCCTAATTATAAAACATTTCCATGATTTATGTCCCTAATTATAAAATATTACACGATTTATGACCCTAATTAAAAATTGACATGATTAATGACTTCTATGAGACCCCTCCCTCCCATGTCCCACCACTAAACAAGACCCCCTCTCACCACTGAGCCGAAGTTCACTTTTCGGGAATCGAACCTGCGACCTCCCTCCTTGGAATCCCCCCACAGCGTGCTTGTTACGAGTTTTTTATATTATGTAGAGCCATCGCTGTTCATGTAAATAATTGACTCCTCCTTCAATACAGAACCATAACTCCATAAAAAATTGATTTCTATCATGCCATGGACCTGTGCCAACCCCACGACATCACAAAATACGGAGCGGCGCGGCCGAGAGCCGCTACCCTGATTTATCTCCACATGTCTGCACACACCTAGCGCAGAGCTGGGACAACCTCCCATTACGAGGAGCGGAGCTGGCCCAACCGTGGCAAATTCATGATTTATGACTGTAATCTATAACCCCAATTTAAAATTGATGTGATTCCTCCGAAGGGGGCGTGGAATCTCGCGTCCCTGTGCCTGCTTCAAACAAACCACATGCAGCTGCAATTGATTAATCAAACAGACGGTTGGTATATTGCAGAGGGGCGTGCCGTCACATAAAAAAACAACAAAAAACTCCTTAAAATGTTGATTGTCAAGTGTAGACAACATTTACTAGACTGACACATTCCACATCATTACGAAATGTTGTATATATGATCCATGGAACAAGTATTAATCTAATCTAATCTAATCTAATTGTCACTCTGGAGGCACGCGCCCCTTACCGAGCAGCAGCAAAAAATAGCAGGTGCCCAGGACCGCAGTCGGGATTTTAACTTTTATTTCCTAAATCATAGAACTGTTAAGACAATTCCACTCCACACAAACGCGGAACCTAATTTGGCGATAAATGATTCTGAGGGCATTGTGAGGAAAATGTTCTGGACTAGGAGAAATATGATTGGAATAATAGAATCCAGTTTCAGCTACCGAAATATTCGTACGGACATAGCTATAAATAGCGGCAGTACGTGTTTACGTACAGGAAACAGATCTTTGTATATACATTTAGATGTAGAAAACAGTACGTTCTTTATTTTGTTCAATGTAACTTTAAAAACATCTGCCTTACTTCTTAACTATCAGTTCCAAATACTAGCATCCCTCTTCCCAAAAGTGCAAATCCCCCAACCAACAGCGTTCGGAATTTTATTTCCTAAATAATACATCTATTAAGACATTTCTACTCCACACTAATGCGGAATTTCTATATAGAATTTTAAGATTGTAATTTTTTTAAAACAACTAGTAGTCATTCCACCTTGAATATAGGCATATAGAGTACGGTAAATGTCGGGTTCTTAAGATTTTTAGTAAGGGTTAGACTTGCAGAAGGACAATGTTTCTGTAGGTACCAGACCTAATTCGATGTTAAATATTTCTTAGGGCATTCTGAGGAATAATGTTCTGGACTGGGATAAATAGGTTTCTCCTGCATAACACAACCGTTATAGCAGTCCACATCTTCTTGTGTGTACAATGTCATCTCTTCTGAGGCACAATCTTCTGGAATCTCCGTATAGAACTCTAGGTTTACAACTACGAATGCTGTTTACAATATTGTTAGCGGAATGACGATGTTTTTTGTAGGTACCAGACCTATTTCGGCGATAACCGTTTCTGAGGGTATTGTGGAGAATAATGTTCTGGGCTGGAGAAATGTGATTCTCATGCTTTAATATAGCTAATCTGTGTAATAAATCGTCCTTTCTGACGTCAGTATTAAGAATCTCCAAGTAATTTACAGGTAGGTAGTTAAAACTAAGAGCTGATAGAACACAATCTCTACAGATTTACCTGTACACCTGTAAATTTTCGGATATTCCTATTACCCTGTAAAGAACACCAATGCAAAAAAATTCCATAGAGTGTTTTAATTTTTGCAAGAAACAAATGACCATTCCACGCTAAATATGTGTATCCAGCGCTATGTTCTCGTCGTAAAACAGATCCTATGCTGGAATAATAGAACCCAGTTTCTGATATCAAAATATTTGTATGGAGATAGTTATAAATAGCAATGTAATGGTAAATATCTTTCCTTCATTACCCTGTATGGAATCTTAACTGCTATCACATTCTTCCGGTCTTTCCTCTGTTGAACGACTTCAGATTTTCTGTCCCTTTATCATTTACGTTGAAAACTGTCATTTTGTCTTTCGTTGGACGATTTAGGGGTGGAACTGCAGTGTATCCCTCCTCTGTGAAACAGCTTCGGAAAAAAGTTTGGTATTTCAACTTTTTGTGTGTCATGCATTGTTTCAATCGGATCTAATATAAGAATAAGGCAGGAGATTCTCATATTAACGGCAGTTCCCAGCAGAACACAACACTGATCGCTGAACGAGAAATAATTTTTCGGTCTTTGGATTCCAGCCGAAAATATACTGGTATAGTGAATACGTATGTCGACATTCACAACTGCCGAATGTCCCCACGCATTTGTATAACGGGTACACGCAATGAAAGCTAACTACCACTTCCGGAAACAGCGTTTAACAAAATTCAGATGCATTGTCAGATTGAATCCGCAAACGAATAAATGCGCTGTGAATGCTTGCCAATAAAAATGTCGAAAGGATATAAATCTGTTTCCAGTACGTGACTTGAAAAGCTAATAACGCTATGTTTTATTATATTTTTGTCGGCTTCATTATGCAATACAAATGAAAATTTGATGGGGCTGAATATGAATAACACATAAATCTGTACTTCCGTGCCTATCAGCTAAACGCAGCAAATGTACTAATTCAAAATGTGGGTAAAATCGCGTTATACTGCAGGAAATAGCAAACATTATCTGAAGCCGCCGGAATGACCTTTCTTTCAGACATGAATGTCTGAAGGGTGTAAGCTTGGTTATATCGATAAATACGGACTCTGTACATGGTATTTAATATATATCACAGGGATTGCGTGAAACAAGGAAGTGAAATGCTACAGGGTGGTTATAATTCGACTGATGATGTTCCGAGTGCTGAAGTAGAGGGCTGTATAGATCGCAGGACACTTATGTTCAGTAATCGGTACGTTTGCGGAGTACGATAAAAAAAATATAGATCCACTTTCGGCCAACATGTAAAAATATGGTGTTTTAAGAAATCATTCATGCAGGGGGTGGGGGCGGCCGCGGTGGCCGAGGGGACTGCGGCGCGCCAGTCACGGTCTGCACGGCCACTACGGTCGGGGGTTCGAATCCCCCCTCAGTCATGAATATTTGTGTCGTCTTTAGTAGTAGCTAGTTCACAAGTAGTTTGTAAGTTTAGGGACTGATGGCCCCGTAGTTGTCCCATAAGCTATACAAACATTTGAATGCAGGGGAACCATACAAACGCCCATCATTTGATCAACGCACTAACTCCCAAATGGAGGACGTACTAATATGTATTTACGGGACAGAGAAGCAGCTGAGAGAGTTGAATTCCATAAAATCTCCTGGTATGAATGAAATACCAGTTCGGTTTTAGAAAGAGTATTCTGCGGCATTGGCCCCCTTACTTAGGTTTCATTTATCGCGAATCTTTAATTCAGCGCAAAGTTCTTAGTGACTGGAAAAAACCACAGGTGAGTCCCGTTCATAAGAAAGGTAAAATAACTGATCCAGATCATCATTGACATCAGTTTCCTGTGGAAATTTGGAGTATATTCTCAGCTGTAATATAGTAAATTTCCTTGAGTCGGATAAACTTCTTTCTATCTTTCTATGACTCAGCACAGGTTTAGGAAATCTTTCGTGTGAAACTCAGCTTGCCCTTTTCTCACATGACATCTTGTGAGTCACGGATGAAGGGCAACAGTCAGATTTTGTTTTTCTTGATTTCAAAAAGGCATTTGACGCAGTGCCACACTGCAGACTGCTAACGAAGATACGACCATATGGAATAGGTTCACAGATTTGTGACTTCCCAAGTGACTTCCCAAGTAATAGAACGCAGTACGTTGTTCTCGACGGCGAGTGTTCATCAGAGTCGAGTCTATCATCAGGCGTGCCCCATGGGAGTGTGATAGGACAGCTATTATTTTCTATCTATGTAAATGATGGACAGAGTAACTTGTAATTTACGGCTGTTTGCTGATGATGCTGTGGTGTATGGGAGGGTGTCGTCTTTAATTGACTGTAATAGCATACAGGATGAAAGAGACAAAATTTGTAGTTGGTGCGAAGAATGGAAGCTACCTCTCAATGTAGGAAAATGTAAGGTGATACACATGAGCAGGAAAAACAGTCCCATAATGTTCGAATACAGCATTAGAGCTTCTTAATGCCGTCGCGTCGTTCAAATATCTAGGCGTAACATTACAGAGCGATATGAAATGGAACGAACATGTAAGGACAGTTGAGAGTAAGGCGGATAGCCGACTTCGGTTTATTGGGAGAAGTTTGTAAAGATGTACTTCATCTGTAAAGGAGAGCCGGCAGCGGTGGCTGAGGGGACTGCGCCGCGCCAGTCACGGTCTGCACGGCCACTACGGTCGAGGTTTCGAATCCCCCCTCGGGCATGGATATTTGTGCCGTCCTTGGTGTTAGCTAGTTCATAAGTAGTTTGTAAGTTTAGGGAATGATGACCCCGCAGTTAAGTCCTATAAGGTATAAAAACATTTGAACATTTGTAAAGGAGACCGCGTGTAAAACGCTTGTACGACCACATCTCGAGTATTGCTCAAGTGTTTGGGACCCGCAGCAGATCAGTTTAAAGGAAGACATAGAAGCAGTTCAGAGGCAAGCAGCTAGGTTCGTCACTGGTAGTTTAGACCAATGCACGAGAGTCAAAGAAATGCTCTGGGAACTCAGATTGGGATCGCTGGAGGAAAGACGACATTCCGTTCGAGAAATTCTGCTAAGGAAATTTAGAGGCCTGCCATTTAAAGCTGAGTGTAGTACGATCTTGCTGCCGCCTACTTACATTTCGCGTAGTGATCACAAAGACAAGCTAAGAGAAATTAGGGCTCGTACAGAGGCATATAGACATTCATTTTTCCCTCGTTCTTTTTGGGAGTGGAATAGAAAGGAAATTTCTGGTAGTGGTACAGTGTACCCTCCGCCATGCGCCTTACGGAGGATTGTTCAAAATATTTAAATGTTTGTAGAGCTTATGGGACTTAACTACGGGGTCATCAGTCCCTAAACCTACAAACTACTTATGAACTAGCTTATACTAAAGACGGCACAAACTTACATGCCCGAGGTGTGAATCGAACCTCTGACGGGGAACGGCCTCGCGCATCGTAGCAAAAGCGCTTCAATGCGCTCGACCGCTCCGCCGCGGCATGCGGTTAATTGCAGAATATATATGTAGATGTAGAGGTTGAAGGAGATTGGGATGGGAGGAGGAGTTGGATAGGGAGGGCAGGGAGGAGAGTATGAACAAAGAGAGGTAACGAGGGGAGGAGCAGCTAGAGAGAGCGAGAAGTGGAATAGAAAGGAAATTTCTGGTAGTGGTACAGTGTACCCTCCGCCATGCGCCTTACGGAGGATTGTTCAAAATATTTAAATGTTTGTAGAGCTTATGGGACTTAACTACGGGGTCATCAGTCCCTAAACCTACAAACTACTTATGAACTAGCTTATACTAAAGACGGCACAAACTTACATGCCCGAGGTGTGAATCGAACCTCTGACGGGGAACGGCCTCGCGCATCGTAGCAAAAGCGCTTCAATGCGCTCGACCGCTATGCCGCGGCATACGGTTAATTGCAGAGTATATATGTAGATGTAGAGGTTGAAGGAGATTGGGATGGGAGGAGGAGTTGGATAGGGAGGGCAGGGAGGAGAGTATGAACAAAGAGAGGCAACGAGGGGAGGAGCAGCTAGAGAGAGAGAGAGAGAGAGAGAGATAGAGAGAGAGAGAGAGAGAGAGAGAGAGAGAGAGAGAGAGAGAGAGAGAGAGAGAGGTTGTCAGCAGCTAAACTGGAGTCAAGGTCTTTTGTTAATCCATACCAGATGACTCGTTGGAAGTTCCATCTCGGTAAGGGCATTGAGTTTACAAGGAGAATTTTCAAACCAATTTCCACTATAACAGGTCGATGTTTGGGAAGTTGGGTAGAACAATGCGAGCGGTACTGAGTGGTTGGTCCGGACACGTCAAGTCTGGGTTGTAATCTTTATTCAAGCGTGCAGAGTGGGAGGTTCCCTTATCTTTTACATCAAAAACCAAAGTCATATTAGTAATTTATGTCCATTGAACAATGGCCTCTCCATTCACTTCCGCGGTGTCATGGCTGTTAAAGTCTCCAGTATATATACAAGTGTGGTCAAAAGCTGGCAGTACTGTAGGAGCCCTGTTCGCACCCGGCAATCTAAACATATTCCCATATGATTTTAATTTTTTTTAAATTATGGGACTTAACTACGGGGTCATCAGTCCCTAAACTTACAAACTACTTATGAACTAAGACTAAGGACGGCACAAATATCCATGCCCGAGGGGGGATTCGAACCCCCGACCGTAGTGGCCGTGCAGACCGTGACTGAAGCGCTTCAGTCCCCGCGGCCACCGCGGTCGGCTATGATTTTAATGATTTTCTTTCAATTCTACCACGTATTTAATTTAATTTAATACACTGTAACTTCCGTGTTCTAGAATACAATGCAAGTATTAATACGCGCAAATTGGCGCGAACACAGTCAGTCGTAACTCAATTGGGGAGTTGTCAGTTAAAGTGTAGTCATTATGTTGTTAACACGCAGTCTTATGTTTGTTATCATATAACAAGCAGTCTTAACGACGTACTTTTGTTTGTGATTCAGCAAGAATATAAATATACTTGAAACGTGTCACATTTATGTTTCATTCCATAAGACGCCTAAGAATCCGTCGTCCTAATGTTGGCATATTTATATAAAGGCAGGCGAGCAATTAAAACATCTACCACTGAACAACCGGCAGGTAAAGGTGAAGTATTAATAATGTGGCTTTAGTGAAATTGCTATAAAAAGCGCCACACGATGTAATGTGAAACATGGCACAACGCAAACGCATGGCCGGATACGGCTGTTTGAGAAGGGCACATGGAGTGGTCACGGGACAACTGTGGAGGCGGTGCGGCGGTAACTGGGTCACTGGAGGGAGAGGGAGAGGGCAGCGCGCGGGCGGCGGATTTCTCCGATAGGCGGCGCAGTGCTAATTGCTTTGCGGCAGTTAATAGCGGGCCCACCTCTAACGAGCCATCACGCCGGTAATTATAACTCTCTTCGCAGGAGTCGGCAAGTAGCTCGGCGGTGCAGAGTTGCGGTGGCCCAGGGGACGACTGGGAGGCGGCCGATGCCAGCCGCGTCGCTGTGATTGCGTCCGTCTCACCAGCGGAGGCACAGGCAGTGGGCTCTAGACCAGTCATCTTTTACCTTTTTGAATATGCTACCCCCTTTCAAGTACAAATATTCTGGCGACCCCCTTACCCGAGCGGCAAAACAGCCGTATGCGTCACATTATTTCATTTTTATAAATTCAACAGCCAGCCACATTTTCAATACGTTTATTTCACCCAAGACGCATTTCGCATTTTTCATCAATTCTCATTTGTCGTAATTACAGTTTGTTTTCATCAATTTCTTTGAGGAGGTCCACTTTCTTTTCCTTTCATGCTAGTATTTGTAGATTTTCTATAAGAAAAATGAAAAAATTCTAGGAACTCATAGTTAAGTGGGGCGATCTATACTTGTTTAATAATGATTAGGCAGCCAAGATCGCATTTTTCATTTATTATGTGACCGGTTTCGGCGTACTCGACGCCATCTTCTGGCCTTGTTAATCACCTCTTCTTCAAGACATTTCTTGTCGAAGTTGATTTGTAGTTTATACTTTGTGATCTTCTTTTTCAACGTTAGCAAGGTGAACACTTTCCAAACAGCTTGGCGAGGCACTATGTTATATAAGGAACTCATAGTTAAGTGGGGCGATCTATACTTGTTAAATAATGATTATGCAGCCAAGATCGCATTTTTCATTTATTAATTATATTTTATTTTTTATTTTAATTTTAATTTATTTTTTATAAACTACACAACTTCAACAAGAAATGTCTTGAAGAAGAAGTGATTCCAATGTCAGAAGATGGCGTCGAGTACGCCGAAACCAGTCACATAATAAATGAAAAATGCTATCTTGGCTGCATAATCATTATTAAACAAGTATAGATCGCCCCACTTAACTATGAGTTCCTTATATAACATAGTGCCTCCCCAGGCTGTTAGGAAAGTGTTCACCTTGCTAACGTTGAAAAAGAAGATCACAAAGTATAAACTACACATCAACTTCAACAAAAAATGTCTTGAAGAAGAAGTGATTCCAAGGTCAGAAGATGGCGTCGAGTACGCCGAAACCGGTCACATAATAAATGAAAAATGCGATCTTGGCTGCATAATCATTATTAAAAGATTCTAGGTTGTTGATGGATATACTGCTCTTATGCCACCGGCCAAACGCCTGCCAGTCGGCATACCTCACAACAGGACTGTCAGCCGGCCAACGCAACTGGACAGGCGCGAGACCAACCAGCACCTGCGAGATGCCAACACAAGACCAGAACATACACAAACAGGAACGTCAAAACAAACACAAGTATTAGGGACTATTTCCTACAGGTGGCTCTGTGAACCGACTGAGTATTCTTCCGCCTGCCTCCTGATTGGCTCCAGGTATCTACTTATACCCGGGCCGCTGAAACATTGCACTTGACGTTTCGCATTACGGCGAGTTAAGTTGGCTACACTGCTTTAGCGACGTTGCAACACCGGCCTCTATACGCACAGCAGACGAAGCGTTGAGTTGCATCTCGTAAATGAAAGCTATTGAGCAATAAATGTGCATATAATAATTCGTTCTTGAGCAGCAATTAATTAACGGCATATTAATGAAGACCAGAGCACAACAATGCACACGCTTTCAATAACGGAGCAAAGCAATGTAAGAAATAAGCATTGAATCATGACAGGTACGAAATAAACAATAAACAATAATCAAGATAGTAACTTCTCTCTCTACGTTTTATAATCAGAATGCTTTTCACTCACCAATTTACGGCGACAATGGTACAATTACATCTAGCTTCCCATCTTCACTGTTGTCACTGCCAAAATCGTCGTCAACACCAAGACAAATCATTAACCGTTCATAATTACTGATGATCCCTTCTATTGTTTGCGCTTCACGAATCAGCTTTTCAACGTGCTCGACCCTTTTTTCCCAAGATGCAGCATCCACATTGGCAACAGCAAGACTTATTGTTCCTTAAGTAATAATATTCTTCACGTCACTCCATACCAATTTTATAGGGTTAAAACGGCAGTGAAATGGGGGTAGATTTATTACATTGTGACGCTGCTCCTTTGCATTTCGTCTACTGCATATGTGGATATAATATGGTTATTTTGTTTCACGAGCGATTATAAAAGAAGTTTTGACATTGACATATCTGCAGCAATATTTCTTTTTTGTAACCACTGCACCATAACTTATTTCCGATCCTTTGAAGCGAGAATGAACTTCCTGCTCAGAGAATAAGCTTCTAAGTTTTTATTCATACGAAATTGAGAACTTACTCAGAAAACGTCAATAGACAAACGTCTTTTAGGTGACATTATCCAGTTACTTGAACTCAGAAAGTCAAGTTAAACCACTAACAGTAAAACAAATCACAGCGAAAAAAAGCACACACAACATAAACACGATACACAACTTTGTTTACATTAGAACTGAACAAAGCCGGCAACGCGGGAATGTTGACGTCACGGCACGAGACCACTGGAAGTGTTTAGCGCGCTGCGACTGGATCGTTCCTAGCGACTAGCGCCTCGCGCTTCTTGCTCTTCACTTGTTATTTGTAAACATCAAGTGCAAAGTTTCAGCGGCCCGGGTATAAGCCCGGCTCGCCAGCCGATGAGCCATTGTTGGTGTGCTCGTTCTCGCCGCCTAGGACCGTCTCCACTACGCAAGATCGCCGACTCCTATCGACGTCGCCGACGGCCTCCAGGACGGAAGTGGCTGGAACGTTTACCTGGTGGATTCCGAGAGACGAACTAAACTATGCTAGTGACTGTGCCTTTGATCTACCAGACTACAATCTGTGTTTGGTTTTGGGATTTCTGTCTCTATAGCAGACTTTACTTTCGTTTCACTGGTTAACTAACCCAAAGTGTACTTTCTTTGACTTAAATAAATTATTTTGTGAAAACTTGAATACATATATCAGCAAGCAACTTGCTTTTCAACTACCCATAGCTAGGCTATCTTTCTACCGGTACATTTTTTACCAATAAATAAATTTAAAAAAATTAAAAAAATGTGTGACCGTTCTAATAGCAATAAAATCAATGAATTCATAAATTCTTGGTAATGTCAAAGTATTGTTCTTCAGTAACTTGTTGATAAATATTATTATTGCATCTTTCAAAGGTATGTTTGTGTGCGTGATTTTAAATGAAACATATTTAATTCGCTTGTGTTGATACACACTACTGGCTATTAAAATTGCTACACCAAGAAGAAATGCAGATGATAAACGGATATTCATTGGGCAAATATATTATACTAGAACTGACATGTGATTACATTTTCACGCAATTTGGGTGCATAGATCCCGACAAATCAGTACACAGAACAACCACCTCTGGCCGTAATAACGGCCCTGATACGCCAAAGCATTGAGTCAAACAGAGCTTGGATGGCGTGTACAGGTACAGATGCACATGCATCTTCAACATGATACCACAGTTCATCAAGAGTAGTGACTGGCGTATTGTGACGAGCCAGTTGCTCGGCCACCATTGACGAGACGCGAGATCTGGAGAATGTGCTGGCCAGGGTAGCAGTCGAGGATTTTGAGGATTTTCCGTATCCAGAAAGCCCCGTACAGGACGTGCAACATGCGGTCGTGCATTATCAAATGTTCAAATGTTTGTAAATCTTATGGGACTTAACTACGGGGTCATCAGTCCCTAAACTTACAAACTACTTATGAACTACTTACGAACTAGGACGGCACAAATATCCATGCCCGAGTGGGGATTCGAACCCCCGACCGTAGTGGCCGTGCAGACCGTGACTGAAGCGCCTCAGTCTCCTCGGCCACCGCGGCCGGCGTGCATTATCCTGCTGAAATGTAGGGTTTCGCAGGGATCGATTGAAGGGTAGAGCCACGGGTCGTATAAATCTGACGCATAACGGCCACTGTTCAATGTGCCGTCGATGCGAACAAGAGGTGACCGAGACGTATAACCAGTGGCACCCCATACCATCACGCCGGGTGATACGCCAGTGTGGCGATGACGAATACAGGCTTCCAATGTGCGTTCACCGCGATGTCGCCAAACACGGATGCGACCATCATGTAGCTGTAAACAGAACCTGTATTCATCCGAAAAAGTGACTTTTGCAATTCGTGCACTCAGATTCGTCGTTGCGTACACCATCGCAGGCGCTCCTGTCTGTGATGCAGCGTCAAGGGTAACCGCAGACATAGACTCCGAGCTTATAGTACATGCGCTGCAAACATCGTCGAACTGTTCGTGTAGATGGTTGTTGTCTTGCGAATGTCCCCATCTGTTGACTCAGGGATCGAGACATGGCTGCACGTTCCGTTACAGCCTTGCGGATAAGATGCCTGTCATCTCGACTGCTAGTGATACGAAGCCGTTGGGATCCAGCACGGCGTTCCGTATTGCCCTCCTGAACCAACCGATTCCATATTGTGCTAACAGTCATTGGATCGCGAGCAACGCGAGCAGCAATGTCGCGATACGATAAACCGCAATGGCGTTAGGTTAGACTTTTATCAAAGTTGGAAACGTGATGGCACGCATTTCTCCTTCTTACACGAGGCATCACAACAACGTTCCACCAGGCAACGCCGGTCAACTGCTGTTTTTGTATGAGTAATGGGTTGGAAACTTTTCTTATGTCAGTACGTTGTAGGTGTCACCACCGGCGCCAAGCTTGTGTGAATGCTCTGAAAAGCTTATCATCTGCATATCACAGCATCTTCTTCCTTTCGGTTAAATTTATCGTCTGTTACATTTCCTCTTCGTGATGTAGTAATTTTAATGGTCAGGACCGTAACTTTTTCGTAAGAAGAAAGGGGCAGTATTACATTTCATTCCATTTGTTTATTTTCCAGAATGGAACACATTCTCCTAATTTCAGATTTATTCAAATTTTTGTAAGTCTAAGGGACTTAAATGCAGCGGTTATCAGTCCCTAGGCTTATAAATTACTTATACTAGCTTATGTGAAGGACAACAAATACACCCAAGCTCGAGGGAGGACGCGACCCTCCGCTCCGCAACAAGGCGCCTTAGAAACCTCGGCCATTCCACCGCAGCTTAGGTTTATCCCGACAGAAATATATTAGTTGTATAACGAGTGTTACGCATTGCAGGTAAGACCAGAATCGACTTATCCTTGCTAACCAAGGCGCTAATGTAGAGTTTGTTTGTAAAGAAGTAGATTTTGTTTTCAATTTCTCAAACTTCTGATTACATCTTGTTAATTTAACTATTAGATTGGTTTCTGAAAACAGTTTTCTGGCATTTCGTCTCTTCATCGTTAACACAGTGCATTTGTTGCTATAAATAATGATTTACGCCACGTAGTTTTAATTTTCTTAGGCCTATGATTTCTATTGCGAAAGCGTAGTTTTCAAACATGCACTAAGATGATGTAAGTTAATTCTCCCGTGACAGCGACCCTCTGTGGTACAACGTTTTCTGAAGAACACTTTGCGGCCCCCCAGGGGCTCGCTACCCACAGGTTCAAAATTCCTGCTATAGACGTTCTGCTTACACTACACTTGTGCGTCCTATTTTGGAGTATTGCTGCGCATTGTGGGATCCACACCAGGTGGGACTGACGGCCGATTTAGAGAAAGTTCAGAGAAGGGAAGCCCGTTTTGTATTATCGCGATATAGGGGAGAGAGTTTCACGGAAATGATGCATGAGCTGGGGTGGAAATCATTAAAAGAAATGCGTTATTCTTGCGCCGAGGTCTATTTGTGAAATTTCTTTCACTGAATTTATCTTCAGAATGGGAACGTATATTGTTAGCGCCCACCTACATAGGAAGACATGATCATCATAATAAAATAAGACAAATCAGCTAGAAAACAAAAAGATTTAGTGTGTCTTTTTCTCACTAGCTATTAGAGAGTGGAACTATGAAGAAGTATCATAAAAGTGCTTCTATGAACCCTTCTACCACGCACTTCATTGTGACTTGCAGAACAGCCATGTAGACACATTGAGGCCAAAAATGAAAATACTATGTTATAATCATCGAATAGTTAGCAGTCTCTGATCCACTGCATTGCTAACGGCGTTAACAGGGATGGATCAAGCATATAAAAACGTAACAATATTCATTTTTAGTAAGGAGTTGATTCACCATTGCCTTTGAGAACAGCTACAACTCTTTCGACTAACAGATTCGGGAAGTGTGTATTTAGTTTGTAATAGAATGGTATCCATTCTTGTAGCAAAACATACGTCAATTACTTGAACGACGCCGGCCGCGGTGGCCGAGGGGACTGCGGCGCGCCTGTCAAGGTCTGCACGGCCACTACGTTCGGGGGTTCGAATCCCCCCTCGGACATGGATATTTGTGCCGTCCTTAGTAGTTTGTAAGTTTAGGGACTGATGACCCCGTAGTTAAGTCCCATAAGCTATACAAACATTTGAACTTTAAGGATGTTGTAACTGTAAATATGATACTCTCTCTTTGCTACAAATCACTCCATAACGGTTCAATCATATTAAGACCTGGGATTTTGATGTGCAACGGAGGTATTTAATAATTTATTATGCTGCACAAAGAACGCCTGTACGTCATGGCTGTGTGTGTGTGTGTGTGTGTGTGTGTGTGTGTGGGTGTGGGTGTAGCGATTATTATTTTGGAATATGGAAATATTTTAGTTGTAATAAACAGTTCGTGCCGGCCGCAGTAGCCGAGCTGTCTGCTGTGCGCCAGTCTGCTCGGCCGCTACCGTTGGAGGATCGAATCCTCCCTCGGGCATGGGCGTTTGTGTTGTCTTTAGCGTAAGTTAGTTTAAGTTAGTCAAGTAACTAGTGTGTAAGTCTAGCGACTAAAAACCACGCAGTTTGGACCTCACACACACATTTGAACATTTTAAGCAGTCTGAATGTGTACCTAACATCTTCGACAACACCGGTTTAGTGCGGTTAATGACAGAGACAGCTGAATAGCGGAATCATGACGGACTCTCCACCAGGTTCGAGAGTAGGAAGCAGGCATGCCGTGTTGTCAGCTTCATTTGGATTTACGATACATGGATCCAGGTCTTATGAGCGTATCACCGCTGATGATTTGTTGATTGATTCCTTGTGGCATTTATGGCCGTTAACCCCAACTGGAGCGTGTTCGGCCTGCCTGGTGGAAGTCTTTTCAGCTGTCGCCACCTCTGTAACTTGTTTGTGAATGATGTTGAAATGATGTTGAGGACGACACAACACCCCGACCCGAGCGGAAATCGAACCCGGGCCCCCTGCAAGGCAACCTAACACGCTGTCCACTTCTTCCCCCCTCAGTGGTAATTTGTTCGTCTTCGTTCTGGGATTTTGATTGAGACTTTGGCTTAGTTTTTATTATAGAGAGCGTCGAGTTCTCTGACCGAGCACACTAAGCCACTGCAGCCGACACCCACCAAACTACGGAGCCGGACGTATCACCGGTACCTCCCCGTCTTCGCTTTGGCTTCCGTTATTAAGGTCTTAGCTACTTCAGTTCTCACATAAATTAAGATCCATACTGTTTTTATCGAAACAGGTATTACTCAAGTGCGGGGGTAGTTCTGCAGTCACTTCAGCGTGGTAGTTTTATGCTGTCTGGCCAATGAATTAGCTTCGACTTCGCTCCATATTCCTGTTCAACAATGTTGTTTTATCCGTCAATGCCGAGAATACAGCAATCACCGATGCTCCAACTAACTGCACACCATCGAGGTTGGCCTCGTTGGAAGCCTAACAAGGAGACCACATGGATATCGGATTTTAAAATTTGTTTGTATTTATAGTACGTGAAGCCATTCGACACAACTCTAAAAATTTCGCAAGAAAATGGACTTTGTAGTTTTGCAAAGTACATAAAAAAAAACGGTCAACAATCCGAAGTTTGGTTTGAACACCACAGTGCTTTACTAAGCATGGTCCTGTTTAGAGGTCGTATGCCGTTGCCTTCCTCCGACCTTCGAACTGACTTACCCAGCCAGTTACAGGGGGACCTAAAGTTTAACGTGGGTTCCGAGCCACGGTGCTACTCGGTATTTTTCACATGAGCAATACTACCAGAGATGAAAGAAGTAAGTACCAATAATCATAAAAGTTGTAGCATCTGTGGATGTAGCTCAGGTGGTAGCGTTCTGGCTTCACAACCTTAGAGTCGGTGGTTCGCATCCCTCTGTGCTTATTTTTATTTATTTATTTTTCGAATTCAGATACGCGTATCTCTGATTCCATGTATTGTCAGTTTTGTTGTGTTGTGGCAGTTTTTGTTCATGTGTATGTAGACGAGGTGAAAACCTTGTCACGCAAAACGATAGTTGAGTATGTCAGCTGCTTGGAAAGCCATTAGCAGCTATGGAGATGACTTTGCAAAAACAGTGTCTCAGCTCTCCACAAACTGAACAATCAAAGACTACCATCGTCAACTAATAATGAAACCAATACTGTAAAAAATGTACTTTTTTATTGAAACCATCATTATTAACAACCTTTCATAAAATTTAGAATATTACGAATAAACAAAAATACGTGACTTTTCGTAAAAGTTACCATTAGATATTAAAATTGTATAAGTATTCGAACAGAACGAAAAAATAAAAATATCTGTTAGGACAGGATTCGAACTACCAAACCTTGGATTGCAAGGTCAGAAAGCTACCACCTAAGCTACACTTACAGCTGCCGCACAACTTTTAATGATTAGTACTTACGATTTACTTGCAAAACTTCAAAGTCGATTTTCTCGAGAAATTTTGAGAGTTGCGTCGAATTGCTTTGGCTGATTGTTATTTGAGTTCTGAACTTCACGTACCATAAATATATAAAAAAAGTAATGCATTAATGTCTGTAGAGCTTATGGGACTTAACTACGGGGTCATCAGTCCCCCCTAAACTTACGAACTACTTATGAACTAGCTTATACTAACGACCGAGCGAGGTGGCGCAGTGGTAACGCACTGGACTCGTATTCGGGAGGACGGTGGTTCAAATCCACCTCCGGCCATCCAGATTTAGGTTTTCCGTGATTTCCCTAAATCACTTCAGGCAAATGCCGGGATGGTTCCTTTCAAAGGGCAGAACAGATTTCTTTCCCCATTGATTGATTGATTGATTGATTTTTCCAGGGAAGCCAAAACAGTCTTGGTCCAACCCGCCACTGCCCGCACCGAAACTAAGTTTATTGTGCGGTATCGCTCCCTGTATATCTAGTAAAGCCAACCAATGCCCTTGAACAGTGCAAGGAGTCCCTTTACCAGTTCTTTATTAGACACAATTGCTTCGGGTCTGGTTGTGCCAAATATTCAGTGCCTTTTATTCTCCAATGCAATGCATTCGAAGATTAGATGTGATGCAGTTTCATCACCGTCATCACAGATCCTACATTTAGGGTCCTCTCCTGTTATTCCCATTGTACGTAGGTGTTTTTTGAAATTCCCATGGCCTGTCAGCAATCCAACCATGAGTCTAATCTCTCTCCTGTTCAGGCCCAGGATTGCAAAGCTTCTTTTAAAACATGGCTTTGGCATCATTACTTTGCCATGTTTTAGTTGATGGACTTTGGTCCAATATTCTACGTGCTGTCTTCTGAGCCAGTTACGTAGCTCCAATTTGATCATTGCCTTGGTGATTGTCAGGACAGGTTCCAGTCCAATAAATGGAGTCTCTGCCCCCATCCTGGCTAATCTGTCGGCATGTTCGTTGCCACTGATCCCCGAATGGTCAGGGACCAAAATAGGTTTACTCTATTGCTTTCCCCTAGCTCCACCAGAACCCTGTGACATTCTGCAACAATTTTAGGCCTTGTTGCAGGAGCTGCCAGTGATCTCAGGGCTGCCTGGCTGTCTGAATAGATATAGATGCTACGATCTTTGTAGCACCTACGCAAATTCTCCTCCACACACGCCCTGATGGCAGTGATTTCGGCCTGGAATACTGAGGCCAGTTTTCCTAGAGAGATGACGCCCTCCAGTCTTGGTTGCACCCCATATACCCCGGCCCCAACACCTTGGTCTGATTTTGACCCGTCAGTGAACCAGACAATATCCCCCGTACGGTGTCGAACTATTTTCTCCCACTGCTCACTACTTCCAATTGTTATATTGAAAGGCTTGTTGAAGCTGTATGGGGTTATAATATAGTCGGCTGGCATGTACGCAACTTTTCCTATATTTACCTCACTCACTATTTTAGTGAGTGATTCTGGATATCCCAAAGAGTTCCAGTTGTTGCCAGATTTGAGTCTGTATGCACCAGCTGCTGCATCCATCTTGACCCAAAGGTGTAATGGGGGCATATCCAGCATGGTTTCCATCGCAGCAGTTGGTGTGCTGCTAATTCCGCCTGTTATGGCTAAGCACCTTACCAAGCTCCTTAGCAGCAACCTGCTCTTCTACCTTCTTCCACCACACGACCGCTCCATAGGTGATCCTGGGTCTAATCACCGTTGTGTATATCCAGTGCATACCCTTGGGCTCAGGCCCCATCTTTCCCCATACTTACCCAAAACTCCGAGCATTAGCTCCGTTTCTAATGACGAAGGTGTCGACGGGACGTTAAACGCTAAGCTTCCCTCCTCCTCCTTATACTAAAGACGGCACAAACATCCATGTCCGAGGGGGGGGGGTTCGAACCCCCGACGGGGAACGGCCTCGCGCATCGCAGCATAGCGCTTCAATGCGCTCGGCCACTCGGCTGCGGCTAAAAAAAAAAAAAAAAAAAAAAAAAAAAAAAAAAAAAAAAAAAAAAAAAATTCAAAAGTCCGACACCCATGTGGTCCCCTTGTTAGAGATCGCACATTTCACCGATACATTGTAAATCGAATAAAATACTGCAACGTAGCATCCCAAACTCACCCAAGTGTGCACTGCGGTCTCGTCTGTGTGTTAAAACGTAGGCAGTGATGTGAACTTGCAACAAGATGTAGTATACTGCTGGTGTCGGTATTATGGCGACTAGACACGACAAGCACGTTGTGTACAATGTCAACTGAGGCCACTCTGGAGATGGTGTACGTTCGGTAAAATGCGTGCATCCAGCCTGGTAAGAGCAGCGCGTGGCGTCGCTGCCACAGCTGGCGCCCCGCGTCGGCGGCGTCGGCGTCGGCGTCACGGCCTTGGCGTCGTGTAGGCGGCCGGACGTCACTGGCGCCGGGCCGACGCCACCGCCACCGCCGCCGCCGCCGCAGCCGCAGCCGCTGCCGCCACACTGTAGCCGGCGTTTCAATTAGCGCCGTCATAATTGCGACCCCGTTACGTCGCGACGCCGAGTGGGCGGCGCAAAAGGGCGGCGGCGGCGGCGGCTGGCGGCGTGGCAGGGGCGACAGTCCCTGCAGCTCTGTATAGGGAAAGTGTGGCCAGCCTGCCAGCGGCAGCCATGCTGGGCCTATTCCGCTGCTGCTAACACGCCGGCCGCTACAACGTTCCCAGCGCTTAACAGTACTCATCAACCGATTATGAGCAAACTATTCAATGCAAAAATTTAATTTTTTCACGTGTTATAGTTTGATATATTCGCTCGCTAATGATCTGATTTTCTATTTGATTCTTTAGTTTCTCCCGGCGTATTTGACAATCAAACGCCTTAACAGCTTCCGGCTGAATGAGTTAGATTGTGAGGGGGCTGACATGGAGCCGTTTATTTTGCATATCAATATATTAGGTGTTAAAGAAGTTTTCTTGGTTGGAGAATTGTGTAACGCAATAGTAGAAAGGGTGTGAGAGAGTAAATGAGCTTGTATCCCGTGGGAAAGCTCCCCCCCTATTGCAAGTTGAGATCTGATTGGCTCCCGTCCGATAATAATTGTCCGCCAAAACTTCAAGCTTCTTTTATTAATATTTAACTTTCCTATGTTTATTAAAAATTGTCTGTATACTTTCTGTAATGCTTTTGTGCTAAGCTAAATTCCGGTTATTTCAAAATGTTCAAATGTTTGTAAAGTCTATGGGACTTAACTACGGGGTCATCAGTCCCTAAACTTACAAACTACTTATGAACTACTTACGAACTAGGACGGCACAAATATCCATGCCTGAGGGGAGAATTCGAACCCCCGACCGTAGTGGCCGTGCAGACCGTGACTGGAGTGCCTCAGTCACATCTGCCACAGCGGCCGGCAGGTTATTTCAAAGATTTAATTATTTGTATATTTTGTAATAAGTTGAACAATGTTAGTCCAGAAGTTTCGCTTGGCGCCAAAACGGTGGCTTGTGGCGCGCAGCGAGAGGCGGCGGCAGTCAGTCGAGCGCCGACCGCGATACCTTGCACATTCATGTCATTTCAGTGCGGGCTAGCGACAGTTTATAAGTTATGCAACGTCTATATTTTTAACATTACTTAGTCTGTATATTTGTGCTTGGATATACACTAGCATTTCTTCAATAAAAACAAGCACTGGCATCCTACAAAAGCTAAAGTTATTCGTAGTGCAGTACTTACTAGCCACATCCCAACACCTCTTTTAACATCACTTCAAGTACAACGGATGTGCGACCTGTGTGCTTCACCTGTGCAATGGGACATCAACTACGACAGGAGACACAAGGATAGTAAAAGAGTGAATTCAGACATGCACTGAAGTTGCATGTCGACACGGCACCTCGCGTACAGTGCTGACCTGTTTACAAACCAGGGCACTGGCACGAATTGTGATGGTAACATCGCCGAAAGAAGGCATGAAAGAGGGGAGGTGTTTTCAGGAACTTTGTCAACTATGCACTGACCTTCCCTCCCTGTCTTTTGAAAAAGAAGCCCCGCTGTAAGATATCATGATGACTTTTGACGTCGTTTCGTTGTTCACGAGGGTGCCCCTTCGAGAGTCACTAGATTTCATTGGTCAGAGGTTTGACGAGCAGACAACTGAACTTTTTAGGCATGTCTTGACCTCCACGTATTTTCTTCCCTGAAATTGTTGTCTTACCGGTTGACAAAGGCAATGCTACGGTTGTTGTCTCCCATAAGGACTACACTGAAAAGATGCAGAACCTGCTAAATGACGATTCCTACCGGAAGATCAGCATTGACCCCACAAAGAATGTGGAAAACAAGACGAGGGCGCTTCTCAAGGATGCGGATTTACCGGAGGGTGTCGCCAAGAAACTGCTATCTCAAGGTCCGGTACCGCCAAGACTTTATGGACTCCCTAAGGTTCACAAAGATGGGGTGCCGTTACGTCCCATTGTCAGTAACATCAGAGCACCTACATATTTGTTGGCCAAATACTTGACGGGAATATTAAGTCCTTATGTGGGTAAATGCCCTCATCACATCCGTAATTCCGTGGATTTTGTTAAACGCCTTAACAGCTTCAGGCTGGATGAGTCAGATATGGTGAGTTTTGACGTGGTTTCGTTGTTTGCGAGGGTGCCCCTTCGAGAGTCACTAGATTTGATTGGTCAGACATTTCACGAGAAGACCACCGAACTTTTCAGGCATGTCTTGACCTCCACGTATTTTCTTTTCAATGGCGAATACTACGAACAAACGGAGTCGCCACGGGTAGCCCACTCTCCCCTGTGGTCGCAAATTTGTACAGGAGAATGTCGAGGAGGAAGCCCTGGCATCATCTGAATGGAAAGCTACTTGCTTTTTCCGTTACGTGGACGACACTTTCGTCATCTGACCACATTGTATGGATAAACTCCTTGACTTCCTTACACATCTGAACTCCATACACCCCAACATCAAATTCACTATGGAGACTGAAACGGAGGGTAAATTGCCGTAGCTTGACGTCCTGATCAAGAGAAGAGCTGATGGCACCCTGGGTCATGGTGTGTATCGGAAGACAACGCACACTGATCTGTATTTACACGCAGACAGCTGTCACCACCCTTCACAGAGGAATGGGGTACAAAAAATAGTACATAGTTTTGTGTCTCGTTTCCGCCGATTGTCGTAGTTGTTGGTTGCCAAGTAGAAAGAGACCGACATAGGAATAAAGGATGCACGTGTGCAGGTACGGAGGTGACCAGCCAGTGGGACAGCAGAAACTAGAAACACTAAGCTAGATTAGTATAAAAGACATATTTCATAGAAATATACATTACTTAACTTGGAGAGCAGCAACTAGTAGAATGTTGAGACATAGTTTAGATTGAGGCCTGCCTACTGATGATTCCTAGTGCCTTTCCGATAGCCAATTCTTAACTGGTGCCTATCTGATTCCCAAGTGGCCGATGCAGCAGTCGTGGTCACGAGCGGATTTGCAGCAGAGGGCGCTCGTGGCTGACGTCGTAAGAACGCCGCGCCGTGCGTGCATGGCGGCGCGCGGCGAAAGTACGTGGCACGCACTTCATACTTGTGCGACACCACACATAGGACGCGCACTATCTCCGACGCAGAGAGTCTACCCCAGGTATTCGAACACTTGAAAACTGTATTCCGAAAAAATGGGTACTCAGAGTGACAGATTCAGTGGGCTCTCCGCCCAACCACTACAGCACAACCTGTGGAAACAGATGAAAACACGAGGGAGGAGGTAGGCACTGCGTTCATTCCATATACCGGTGCACTCTCGGGGAAGGTCGCCCGCATTTTGAAGAAACACCAGGTTGGAACTGTCTTTTTTCTGCCGAATAAAATTCGAGCACTGGGGGGGAGCGCCAAAGAAGATCTCGGTTTGAGGAAGGCCGGCGTGTACCAGATTCCGTGTCAGTGTGGCAAGTAATATATTGGACAGACGATGCGTACCGTCGAAGATCGATGCGTTGAACACCAGAGGCACACACGATTGATGTATCCGAGCAAGTCGGCGGTCACTGAACATTGTTTGTTGGAGAATCACGCGATGGAGTATGAACGCCCTAGGATTCTGATACAGACGTCGAGATACTGGGACTGCGTCGTTAGAGAGGCTATTGAAATTCGCAAAAGTGACGACCTCCTAAACCGTGACTGTGGCTATAATCTCAGCAAGGATTGGGAACCAGCGATTGGGTTAATTAAGAGTAAATCTAGCAAACGTAATGAAGTGACGACCACGGCGGACAGAGCCTTCACAAACTACGTCATCTCAGACGCCGTAGCAATCGGTTCCATTGCGCGGCCGCGGCGCGGGGCGCGGACCACGGAGGGGTCGCTTCGTGGGCCGAGGGAATTTAAATGGCCCGCTACCGGGCTAGAACCCAGTTCCCTTCGAGCAGCCATAGCGTGCGGATCTCCGTGCCGGCGCGTTTCCAGGTGCTCAGTCCGTCAGTTCACCTGATGATGGCGACATGTATGATCGCCGAAATATTGTGCCTGTTGGACACTATAGACCGGCAGTACACCCGTGGATATTTTGATGATTTTCTATTAATTATTACTTGTAGTTTGTGTGCTACATCAAATTAGGTAAAACACTGAGCAAAAGTTTGAAGAGTTTGCAGAGGAAAACTCGCATTCTGTAGACTTTGCGTATGTTTGATTTTAGCACATACAATGCTGCGGACGAAATGCAGGCAAGATATCGAAATTTTATTTATGGTTGAGTACAGAACGGCAACTCTTTTTCATTCTCAGGATACAGGACATCAGACGGACAGATGCGGGAACTTCGGGTATTTCTGTCCATTGCATTAAGCACTGAGGAACATGGACACACATTTGAACATCTCATGTAAATCAACTTCTCACCGCCATAACATCCATCACCCACCACACAGCCATGTATTATGTACAGCGTGTGGTATCTGATCCTGAAACTTTGAAGGGTTGTAGCTCCCAAACTAACAGTGATAGGAAAGTAGTTTAAATTGATTTGGACGCAGCTGGTTTCAACGATTCCAATTCACGATAGAAAATACTATTGTTCCATTTAAAAAATTATATCTTTGTGCTGTAACTCTTTGGAAAATGATACAATAAACTATGTTCATAGCTCCGCAGAAAGTGTAACATTTCTTGTGTTGACCTAACGCATTAAAATTTCCCGTCATCTATTATTTTATAAGTTACAGAGGCAAACACACTTAGTGAAACACCCTATATATGCCCGAGGGAGGACTCGAACCTTCGACGGGAAGCGCCCACGCAACCGGTGGTAGCAAGGCGCCTTAGTCTGCAAGGCCATGCCCGCGCGACGCTGCATATTACCAACCTAGACTGAACAGGTTCTAGAATTGCGAAGAGCGAAGTTAATTATGTGTGATAGCTTAAGATGGGAATCTGGAATTCTGTAGTAGGAAAAGGAAGGGAAGGAAAAATAGTAGGTGAATATTGACCGGGCAAAAGGAATGAAATAGGAAGCCACCATAGAATTTTGTATGGAATATAATTTAATCATAGCATACACCTTGTTTAAGAATCATGAAGGAAGGTTGTATACGTGGAAAAGACCAGGAGACACTGGAAGGACTCTGACCATAACTTATTGGCCATGAACAGTAGTCTGAAACTGAAAAAATTGCTGTAAGGTTGGAAAATAAGGAGATGAGACCTGAATAAATTGAAGGAACCCGAAGTTTTTGATAATTTCGGAAGGAGCTTCAGGCAACAATTGACAAAAATGGGGGGGGGGGGGGGGAGAGGAATAAAACTGTAGAAGAAGAATGGGTAGCATGGAGAACTAACATATTGAAGTCAGTAGAGGACTAAAAGCTAGACATTCAAAACCTACAAAAAATCCTTGGATATCACAGAGAATACTAAATTTAACTGACGAAAGGAGAAAATAGAAAAATGCAGTAAATGAAACAGGCAAAATGGATACAGACGACTAAAAAAATGAGATTGACAGGAAGTGTAAAATAGCTAAGCAGGAGTGGCTCGAAGGCAAAGGCAAATCCGTAGAAGAATTTATAAATACGGGAAAAGTAAATACGCCTACAGGAAAATAAAAAAAATAAATAAAAAAAATTGGGGACAAGAGAAGCAGCTGTATGGATATAAAGGACTCAGATGGAAAACCAGTTCTCAGCAAAAAAGGGAAAGCTGAAAGGTGGAAGGTTTATATAGAGGGGCTCTACAAGGGAAATGAACTTAGTATTGTGGGAAGAGAAGAGGACGTAGATTAAGATGAAATAGGAGATAATATACTGAGAGAAGAATTTGACAGAGCACTGAAAGACCTAAGTCGAATCACGGCCCCTGGAGTTTCGACTTTCCCTCAGAACTACTAAAGTCTCTGGGAGAGCCAGCAATGACAAAACTATTTCACCTAGTGCGTAAGACGTATGAGACAGGGAAAATACCCTCAGACTTTAAGAAAAATGTAATAATCCCCATTCCAAAGAAAGCAGGTGCAGACAGGTGTGAAACGTACAGAACCATCAGTTTAATAAGTCATGGTTGCAAAATTTTAACACGAATTATTTACAGAAGAATGGAAAAGCTGGTAGAAACCCACCTTGGGGAAGATCAAATGTTCAAATATTTCTAAATCTATCGGACCAAACTGTGTGGTCATCAGCACGTAGCTTACAAACTACTTAAACTAAGGTAAACTAACCTAAGGACAACACACACACACACTCATGCCCTAGGGAGGACTCGAACCTCCGACGGCGAGCAACCGCACGGTCCGTAGCGAGGCGCCTTAGACCGCTCGGCTTCTCGACCGCGGCCCTTGGGGAAGACCAGTTTGGATTCAGGAGAAATGTAGGAACACGGGAGGCAATACTCACTTTACGGCTTATCTTCGAAGATAGATTAAGGAACGGCAAACCTACAATTCTAGATATTGTATATTTGGAGAAAGCTTTGACAATGTTGATTGGAATGCGCTCTTTAAAATTCTGAAATCAGCAGGAGTAAAATATAGGGAACGGAAGGTTATTTACAACTTGTACAAAAACCAGACAACAGTTACCAGAGTTGATGAGCATGAGAGGGATGCAGAGGTTGGTAAGGATGTAAGACAGGGTTGTAGTCTTTCCCCAATGTACATTCTACATTGAGCAAGCTATAAAGGAAAGCAAGGAGAAATTTGGAGAATGAATTAATGTTCAGGGTGAAGAAATAAAAACATTGCGTTTTGCCGACGACATAGTAATTCTGTCAGAGGCAGCAAAGGGCCTGGAAGAGCAGTTGAACGGAATGGACAGTGTGCTGAAAGGTGCATATAAAATGAACATTAACAAGAGCAAAACAAGGGTATTGGAGTGCAGTCTAAGAAAATCAGGTAATACTGAAAGAATTAGATTAGGTAACGAAACAATAAAGGAGGTACATGAGTTTTGTTATTTCGGCAGTAAAATAACAAATAGTGGTCACAGTGCAGAGAATATAAAATGCAGGATGGTAATGGGTAGAAAAGCGTCCTTGAAAAAGAGAAATTTGTTAACATGTAATATTGATTTAAGCGTAAATAAGTCCTTTCTGAAGGCATTTGTGTGGAGTGTTGCCTTGTATGGGAGTGAAACATGGACGATAAGCAGTGCGGACAGAAAAAGGATAGAGGCTTTTGAAAAGTGATGTGCTGAAGATTAGGTGGGTGGATCGCGTAACTAATGAGAAGGTACTGGACAGAACTGGGGAGAAAAGGAATTTCTGGCATATCTTGACTAAAAGAAGGGATCGATTGGTAGGACACATTCTTAGACATCAAGGAATTGTGAATTTAGCGTTGAAGGGAAGTGTGTGTGGTAAAAATCACAGAGGGACACCAAGAGATGAATGCAGTAAGCAAATTTAAGTGGATGTAGGTTTCCTTTCTTATGAGGAGATGAAGAGGCTTGCTCAGGATAGAGTAGGGTGGAGAGCTTCGTCAAACCAGTCTCCGGACTAAAGACCACAACAACAACAGCTTGAACGAACATAGTTCATCCCCATGAGGAATCTTAGCGCTGATTCATCGCATTTCCTACTACATGTCTCATATTCTATAACTAAGGTGTAGTATGACAACTGACAACGCTACGAAAAGGGAACAAAGATATGAATGACTGGACGGACAGTGGCCGAGTCGTCTGCGGCGCGCCATTCACAGTCTGCACGGCCGCAACGGTCGGGGATTCGAATCCCCCCCTCGGTTATGGATGTTTGTGTCGTCTTTAGTATAAGGTAGTTCATAAGTAGGTTGTAAGCCTAGGGACTGATTACTCCACAGTTAAGTTCAAACGTTCAAATGTTTGTAAATCTATCGAACCAAACTGCTTGGTAATCAGTTCGTAGCTTACAAACTACTTAAACCAAGGTAAACTAACCTAAGGACAACACACACACACACACACACACACACACACACACACACCCATGTCCCAGGGAGGACTCGAACCTCCACGGCGAGCAACCGCGCGCTCCGCAGCGGGACGCTTTAGACCGCTCGCCTTCTCCACTGCGACCGCACTTAAGTCCCTTTAGCTTAACAAACATTTGAACAAGAAGTTAATAATTTTGTGAAAACAAAACACGGACCTCCCGCATCGCAGTCCATCAGTACAGGATGGCGACGACAGGATTCTAGCTGTTTGCTGACTGATGCATATCTTCCACTTCGACTGTCAACCGTTTTCCACTTCTTCGTGTTTTTGGTGCTCGATCTGTGTTCAGTTTTTATCCGCTGCGTCATATTATTACTGAGTCTGAGGTTCGTGACATCCAGTATACCACTGCCATACATTGGACACTTCTCCCGCCGTTTGGGTGTAGTGTGCACTTGCAGAGTTCTCGGAGGCGAACAGGCGGACTTATCATAACTCAGAGCTAGAGAGCACGTCATCGCAGGGACACTACAGTCCACTCGGACAATCGGGAGAGAGGGAAGGTAAACAGAGCCGGCCTGGAGGGTGGGCCTTTTAATAATGAAGCCGGGACAAAGCTGGAGCCGGCAGCGTCGCTGGCACGGCCTGCCGGGGGCCGGGTAATGGAAGCCAAGTGGGCGGCTGCAGCTTACCGCTCCAGCTCACAGCTCCGGCCAAGAAACAGCGGCCCGCTGAAAGCTCCGCCGTGTTCCGCGCACAATGGAAACGTAATTGGAAGGAGCACGCTCCGCCGTTATTTCACAACGTCTGCGGAGCGCTCTCGTGCCGGGGCTGCGCGCTTTCGGAGCCCACTCTGCTGCCGCCGAAAGCTGGACGCGGTCAGTACGGCTGTTTATTTAATTAAATAAAGACACTAGAACCTCGTTTTCAAATTCAAATGTTCAAATTTTTGCAAATCTATCGGACCAAACTGCGTGGTCATCAGTCCGTAGCTTACTAACTACTTAAACCTAGGTAAACTAACCTAAGGACAAACACACACACATGCCCCAGGGAGGACTCGAACCTCCACTCCGAGCAACCCTTGTTTTCAGGTCTCAGCTTATGAACTGATGTATTTTTCTCTACGTCAGTAAACTTCGATGCAGCGAAGAATAATAGCCCTCAAGAATCCCCCCCCCACCCCCACACCCCCAAAAAAGATCAAATATTTGTATAGATTATGGGACTTAACTACGGGGTCATCACTCCCTAAACTTACAAACTACTTATCAACTAGCTAAGACCAAGGACGGCACAAATATCCATGCCCGAGGGGGGATTCGAACCCGCGAGCGTAGTGGCCATGCAGACCGTGACTGGAGCGCTCAAGAATCCCCTAACCACCTAAGTAATCATTACTCATTCTACCTAACGGTTAAGAATAAATACTACAAGAAAGGCAATAATGAAAACCTCTTCTGAATTGCTAAGCAAAGACAGTATTAGTATTGCCCTGATCAAGAACATTGCTAATAACGTTTTTAGCAGACTTAACAGTGAACTGTACCCTAAAAAGTCCTAAAACAGGAAATCCAGAATCACCATTTATCGACCAATCACCATTTTATCTGACGTTTCAAGAATGTTCAACTGCTTGTCAAGTTTAAAGGACTTAACTGCGGGAGCATCAGGCCCGAAACTTAAAAAAAACTACTTAAATGCCTTATACTAAAGACGACACAAACATCCATGTCCTAGGTGGGGGGGGGGGGCTTCGTGTATCGTAGCATAGCGCCCCAATAAGCTCGGCCGCTTCACCGCGGCTGTCACTTCCAGTTGCTGAACACTTGTACAAAGTTATCTGATTTGCCAAGTATCAGTCCGGCTTTCGTAAACGCCATAACACAAACACTGCAAAAACTTGATCAAATTGCTAATAATATCTCTAGCAGCTTCAGGACTTCATTCAGAATCACTAACTGATCATGACATAGCACCCGACTGGGACAGCCGCATCTGCTGTGCCGCCTGGGGATGGACTGGTCGCCAGAAGTGGCAGTGTCCGCCAGCCCCTGGATTCGGGGGTTGGATGTGGCAAACACCGATTTTGACACTTAGACGCAAGTTAGATGTAGGTTTTTTTATATAAAATTCTGTAGGTTAGGCATGCTCAATGGGTTCGCTCGGTGAGCTGGCCACTTCAAGTAGGTTTATCTCGCTGGCACACCTGTAACACCACAGCAGTATCTAACATCCATCACCTCTTTTCGGAATGACTCAAACTGAGCCCTAATATATTCCTGAATCACGGAAATGTTTATTAGTTCACAGTCAATAACAAAGTCATTCCACTGTAGGTGAAGTTGAACTTATATGCTGGCTGAAGTCCATTGCGTTGTGAGTTATCTTCGGCATTCACTAAAGAATTTGATTTTACAGGATCTTTTCGTAAAGTAAAACCATCTCAATTGATATGGAAACGATTTTATTTTCACTTAAACATTGCACAATAAAAAAAGGCAGCAGCAAGCCAACACAGCTGCTTACAGGTTTCTGGCCACTCGAATACTGAATAAAACATGGTTTCTCTCCAACATCTTTCTGTATAACCACGTAATAAAAATGATGACAAAGTTTTGTAATTCATAATTAAACAATATTCTTTTGCATTAAATATGACAAAATACAGAAATTAAAACATTACATTTAAGCTTTGACTATTTATGTCAATGTATGTACTTGTTTCATGAAATTTGTATTTAAATGTAGTGCACAAATTTAACGTCATCCTTTTGACTAGTGTTTACAGTGCTCAAATTATTTACATTATGTGTGTTTTCGAAATGCACACATATTTGTTTTGCCAATATTGTGTAGGCGTAATATTATTGTGACATGGAATTTTAGTGAGTTTCAGTTTGCGGTCAAATTATTTATTAATACGGATTTGTATATGGTTGTCGTAGTTTTGTTAATTTCTAAGATAGTTTTTTAGTACCAAACAGATTATTAGTTTTAGTGCATGAAAAATTATCAGTATTTAATTTAGGATCTAGTGATATATAAAACATGGTCTGCCCTAATTTATTTAAACAAAAGGTATATATGAAATCATGTTGTGCAATAGTTTATAACATGTAGCATTGTTGTTTTCATACAAATTAGTATCTATATATGTTCAGCAATTTCCGAAACTAAGTGTAATGCATTTTTAGTGTTTGCAGCTATTATTTACGAAAGTATTAAAAACTGAAAATTACGTAAAAGGTCAGCCAAAGTTATATTTAAGTCAACGTACTATTTCTTAAAGGCATTTTACTAATAGTGTTAATAGAATTTCAAACAGAAGGCGAAAATGTAATATTTTACATGTACGGTAAATGAAGTTTTACTTTAAGTATCAGATATTTCGTGTTTCTATGTTGGCAACTGATTTTTAGGAGTTAGCAACATAGCAGAAACGTTACAAGTAGCATATTAGGGAACATAACACACTACACCAACACATTAAATAACACCAGTAGGATGTCCAGTGGTTTGCCAAATCGTGGTATTGTTAAGTCACTAATAATCTTTTAAGACTTTAACAAAATGACCCCTTTTGTCATAGGTAATGGGTTAATTTGTATGATATTATAAATAAAGAAATTAAAAAACAAAAACAAAAAAAGAAAAAACACTACACATATCAAGGTAACTGATGACCTGAAATTTGCCATGAAAAACCGTCACGACGCTACATTGACACTTCTGGACTTTAGCAACGCTTTTGCTACTGTTATTGTTGACATGCTGTCAATGGTGGCTGGTGCTTCAGGTGACTGGAGGTTCACTTCTGTCAGTGCCGGATCTACGATAATTACGAACCGGGAACGAAACTTGATATTGCCCCTCCCTCCCGCCCGCTCAGTGCGTCGATGGACTTGGAAAAAGCCTTTGATAACGTGAATTGGAATGTTCTAATGGAAATTGTGACTAATGTTGGTCTAGATTTCAGTGACAGACGGATAGTACATGGACACTACAAAAATCAAAGAGGGGTTATAAATATACATGGTGAAATACAACAGGTTCACATTAAGAAATAAGTACGACAAGGATGCAATTTATCACCCATGCTCTTCAACCTGTATAAGGGAATAAAGGAAGGTAAAGAATGGAAGGAATTAAGATCATGGAGTACAAATTAAAATGATAAGGTTTGCTGATGACATAGCCGTCATTGAAGATAACAAAGAAAATCTGCAAAAGGCGTTATCAAGAATGAATGAGATTTCCGCCAGCTGAATATAATATGAAATTCAACAAAAAAGACAGAGATCATCGTATGCAGCCACGAATAAATTACAACTGATATTAAGATTAATGATGTAAAGTTAATGTATTCACATACTTCGGGAGTAAAATTATATCGCATGACAAAAGTTCAGCAGACATAGAAAGTAGAACTGCGCAAGCTAAACTAGTCTTCGACAATAAACGAATGCTTCTTACATCAAGAAATATAAAAGAAGACACCAAAAACGCATTGTGGCATTGTATGACTCCGAAACTTGGATACTCGGCTTTTGTGACAAGAGAAGACTAAAAACATTTGAATTGTAGTGTTGGAGCAGGTTGCAGGAAATCCCTTGGAGGGCCAAAATAACAAACGATGAAGTTCTTAGAAGAAGCGGCGAAAATAGAGCACTTGTGAAAACGATAATAAAGAAAAACTTTAATAGGTCATCTGTATAGGCACAATGAGTTTATAGTCAATGTTATGGAAGGAATGGTGGAAAGAAAAAGAGGCAGAGGAAGACCCAGACTGCAGTACTTGAAACATTCAAAGAGATATAGGAGTGGAATCATATCAGGAAATGAAGATGATATCGGAGAATAGAGAAGTGTGGAGGAGAAGAATTGCTGTCAATCAAAATGTTCAAATGTTTTTAGAACTTATGGGACTTAACTACGGGGTCATCAGTGCCTTAGCTTACAAACTACTTATGAACTAGCTAATCCTAAGGACGGCACAAATAGCCATGCCCGAGGGGGGGATTCGAACCCCCGACCGTAGTGCCCGTGCAGACCATGACTGAAGCGCCACAGTCCCGTCGGCCACCGCGGCCGGCTTGCTGTCAATCAATCTCTGGATTGAGAACGAGAGAGAGAGAGAGAGAGAGAGAGAGAGAGAGAGAGAGAGAGTAAACCTTTCCTCAAACTATCTTCTGAGATATGTTGTATGGTCAGTATCACCTCACATGTTCTGACATTTCTTTGGAATCGAAGTCGACCTTCCACGACATTAGTTTCTACCAGATTTTACATTCTTCTGTAAATGATTCGTATTAATATTTTGCAATCTTAACTTACTACACCTGTCAGTACTTGCTTTCTTTATAATTAACCTTTAAATACAGCATGAAGTTCACAGTGGTTTGCATAGTGGGGCTGTAGTACAGAACTTTTAAAAAGCTGTTGGGAACCGCCAGGAGATACCCAAACTGGAAGTAACACATAAAACTAATTCTCGGAAAAATACTTTGAATATGAGATTAATTAGATGAATCACGACTCACTGTACGTCTTGGGTAACAAACGGCACGTTAGGGTCCTGTGACTAAGGGATTTTAATGTCTACCAGAACTACTCATATTTACTGCAGCAATTGGGTATTAATTGAGTTATTTTAATTTTATCTGATGGTAATTATGATTATTACTCTCATAACACATGTTATTTCAGTTACTTTTGAGGTAAATTATTTAATGGGTATACCGATTTCGGTTTCGTCAATAGCAATAGTCCTCAAACCCTTGTTAGTTAATGGTTGCTTAAAAGATTTCTACAGGAGAACGTTGCCATCATGTCTCAAATAAAATAAAATGTTTGTAATTCTAAGGGATGAAACTGCTTTGGGGGTTCATAGACTTACGAACTACTTAAACTAAGGACAATTCACACACCTATGCCCGATGGAGGAATCATCTCCGACGGGTAGCGGCCGCGCGACCGTAATGTGACGCTCCAGAACGCACAGTAATTCCGACACGCATTATGTCCATGAGCTGTTGAACAGCCGAGTGCGTTGAGGCGCTATGCTCCAATGCGCGAGGCCATTCTCCGTCGGGGTTTCGAATTCCCTCTCGGGCATAGATGTTTGTGCTGTCTTTCGTATAAGTTAGTTCATAAGTAGTGTGTATGTTTAGGGACTGATGACCCCGCAGTTACGTCAGTTGAACACCACATTGACAGTATGATTTTCAGCAAGAAAAAGTCAGTGTGTCTCACGGAGGAAGAAGTTTTCATACGGATCAGATCATTGGGTTGTACGCAGCACACAAGGGATAAGTACGATAACAGAGTGCTAGATCACTTAGTGACATAACTAACAGGTAGGGAGGGACGTGTACTAAATACTTCACAATTTACATCATGAAATGTAACAGCCGAAGCAGACATATAATTCAAGAAATGTAGATAAGTATATTACCTGTAAGAAGGCTGTCATACAGACAAACATCTGTATGTGTTATGTAAAATAAAAGTAAATACATGTAAAACATTCCTCTCATACATGGAAAGTGGTATAATTTGAAGTGTATTGGTTGTGTAAGCCCATTTACTCGCAAGTTGTTTTGACCGCCCTATTACTGTAGTGTGTCACTTCAAATTTCTGCAGTGCCACGAGTTTAGATGATTGTCCAGTGGTAGACTTTGCTAAGGTATGCCATTCTTTTTACCAGAGTGATTTAGAACACCTCGCATTATTGTAATTAAGTTATGAAACTGACTAGATTTGATTCGTTTCGGCACGGGCTATAGCTGTACAGTGGGGAATCCTTGTCATTTAGCTGTCTGATTCTTTCTTTTGACCGCAGAAAGTCGGTAAACCAATGGCCAGTAATGAATAGAACTGATACACTATGAGTGGTTTCGGGCTGCAGGTAGCGGCACTATGAACACTTAGCCTCGACTTTGACACAAGCAATTTATAAAGTTCCTGGATCACTGATTTTGTTTCCCTAAGATCTTTCTTATACGTCAAGGTCCTGTCGAGAGTGATGGTATAGATGATGCGGATGTGCGGTTCGAAAGCTTCAAAAGCATCAAATAATTTTTTCCAGAGCAACCACAAACTAATTTTAGTGGACACTTCTTATCTCCAAACAGATAATAGAGAATTTTGATTTGACTGCACCGCATTTATCAATCTTGCCAAAATTCAGTGAGAAGCGGGTTTGAACGGTCGTCCTTCCGAATGCGAATCCAATGTGTTGCTACTGCGAGATCTCGCTTAGCATTGTACTGGACAGAAAACGATTTGTTTCAGCTTCCAAGCTAAATGATCGACTGCAAGGGGTTAATACCAGCCGCGACAGTGTGTGATGTTTACGTTCAACGCATCGCTCGGCTGTTAACATGTTATGTGGCGCCGGGGGGGGGGGGGGGGGGGGGGGGAAGGGAGGTGAAATGTAGCTGCCATGTCATTTCACATATCCTTTGGAAATGAACAGGCGAAATTGGTGGTCGTAAATCGAGTGGGAATCGTACCTTTTGACCAATTACTGTAACTGGCAGTTTACTGGCTGCAGCTAACGTTGTTTGTCACCACGGATCGAACACAAGCGCCGCGAGCGAATGGATTCCAAAGTAGCTTGGTTAACTGGGGGCAGAGAAAGTGTTCACAATGGACAAGAGTACATCTATTACGCAATATAAACGGTTTAAACCAAACGTAACTTGGATCGCTAACACTATTCGTACAAGTTAACGAGCCAGAACTACTGTAGGTTCCACATCACCTCTTAGACTGATTGGGTCGATTAAATCGAACAAGGTACACATACTACTTATATGAAATCTCTGTGGGAGTGAGAACCATCTGACATATATTCTCAGAAGAAATTGCGTTATAATGAAATTCTAGAAAAATTGCCACGTCATGCAATGATGTTCCATATATGTTTATAAAGTAATGGAACGATTTCATTAAAAGTTGGTACATATATTCTTTATCCTCAGTTTAATGTGGAGTTATAAGCCACCAACGACACACACCTCAGGATAAAAGTGTCTCAAACTGCGAGACGTTAATAACGAGACGTTATTCATACATTTGATTAACTACATCTTTAACCGTCAGCCGTTTATTAAATCCTTAAAAATCTACTAGTTTCGTTATTTATCATAGATAAAAAGGTATTAAAAAATATTAGTCAAGTGCATTAAAACAGGAGTCAATTTCAATAAAATATAATGGTTGTGTGGATTATCCTATCAGTCAAAAACAAACGCAATTTCACTAAAATACAATGGTCATACTGGATTATTCTATCAGTCAAACAAACATAAGAGATCAGAGAACCTGTTGTTTTCAGCCAAATTTATTTTATTTAATGCATTTAAGTAATCTGTTTTAATGCCTTTTTATCTATGGTGATGGTCCACGACCGAAACTAGTAGAGTTTTAAGCATTTAATAATAAACAGTTGATGCCTGTTAACTCTCACCTTACCAATACAGTGAATTTATTCATATATTATTTGAGATTGAGAGTAGTTTCTCATTGGAGACCCCAGAAAAATGATTAAAGAAGTTTTTAGCTTACTTTTACAGCACATAATTGTTGCAGAGAAACTTGTTAAAATCTGAGATTGCTCAAGCAATTGCCGGCCAAGCAGGTCATCGGTTCTGTCGTAAATGCGACGCCAGTCTCCCCGACCGCAGCGGCCGTGTAGACCGTGACTGCCACGCCGCAGACCGCTCGGCCACCGCGACCGACGGTCGTTTGACTGCGACGGACGTCTAGGAGAGCGAGAGGGTATATTCGTCACCTTGTAAACATTTCATAACTACACGTAACTCTGTCACACGAGTGAATAAGACCGAGGATACGTCAGCGGTTAAATAACTCAATGAGTGGACGCTGCACTCACAAGTAGGACACTTTCGGTCATTACTAACCGTCACATATATCATCGCTTCAGCCGATTTCTGTATATATACTCCCACTTTTAGAAGTGTAGTCCCTTGGCCTTTGGAATCGCTGATGCTTAGGAGAGTGGTTGTCACTGTATTCAGCTCATGTCTCAGATAAAGCAGTACAAACTAGTAGCCACTAACCGCAGCTAGGAGATGCAGTCCAGAGGCAACGACTACACTTTGCACTGGCCGTCATCCCGGGAGATGGTGAATCGCTGTATACTGTCTTCAAGACGCTAAATATGGTTGCTGCCTAAGGCCAGCTCAATATTTATTCGATAGTGTTCTAAAGGACAATGATCCTGTCGATGAGGTACCACTCTCGTGAAAACCCTACCGGCAGTACCAATTCATCTGTCATGACGGCATCCGACTCCGATTGTTCCAAGCATGGACCCACAGGCAGCGGCATAGACCGAAGGAGGGACCTAAGACTTTTCCTAGCAGTCTCTACTTCGATCCTCAGACGTCGCGGCGCGAGCACCTCCGTCCGAACGGAACAGCAGTCGGCCCATGGAAGACGCAGCGAGACAGCGAGCTGACGTGACCGAAGGACACGTATGCTGTGCGATGCTCCTAGCGAGCTAGTGCATACCGCTCGCCCTCGACATTAGCACTTTTCCGTTGTTCATGCAGAAAAACTGCACATTTAACATACAGTCTGTACATGCACTACTGAATATGCTTTCGATAGTATTAGTATGACTCTTAGTTTAGTAGTTAAGACGTCATAAACAATGAAGTGACTGACAGCCCACTCCATTACGCATGAGGTTATAATTTTCTAACGGCACTATTCGCAAATCAGTTCGCAAACTGTCCGTATTTGAAAAATTATTGTAGGACATTGTAGGGCAACTCGTTTCGTATTGTCACGACACAGGGAAGACAGCGTTACTGAAATGATACAGGATCTGGGATGGAAATCATTACAACAACGGCGCTTATCTCTGCGGCGTGGGCTACTTACGAAACTACAATCGCCAACATCCTCCTCCGAATGCGAAAATATATTGTTGACTCCCACCTAAATAGGTAGAAATGATGATCAGAATGAAATATGAGAAATCAGAGCTCGAACGGAGAGATTCAGATGTTCTTTCTTCCCGCGCGCTATTCGCGAATGGAATGGGAGATAAAATAGTATAACGGTGGTTCGATTAACCCTCTGCCAGGCACTTAAATGTGATTTTATCTGACGACATAAGCTGAACGGAAGAAATTCACTACACACGTTGGTTATATGGACGGAGAGAGGGGGTCAGAAGTGGATGGACAGAGATGTAAGAAGGACCGGAACAAATACAAGAATGGAATAAAAACATATCCGGCCAATGGCTGATACTGAGGACAGTAAGAAATAAATGAGCCTCGAGAAGTGATACAAGGCTTCGTAGCACTTCTGGTGACATTAACCAAATGTTCCAACGAATTTGGTAACAGCGTAAACATTACTGGAAGAAACGTCAATTTTTCAGTTATTCAAATGTACCTGAATAATCTTCCAAAGAATTAGTGTGCAGTTAAAATAACTTCGTTAGTCCGTTGGTTACGAGACAACACTCGTTAATATTTTCAAATGTTTGTAAATCTATCGGACCAAACTACGTGGTCATAAGTCCGTAGCTTACAAACTACTTAAACTAAGGTAAACTAAACTAAGGACAACAAACACACACACACACACACACACACACACACACACACACAGACACACACACACACACACACACACACACACATGTCCCAGGGAGGAGTCGAACCTCCGACGGCGAGCAACCGCGCGTTCCGCAGCGAGGCGCCTTAGACCGCTCGGCTACTCCACCGCGGCCGTTGATATTTTTTTCCACTTCACGTTTCTTCGTCATTTAGCCTGTCTGCGGAATGACGAAACAGTCAGATTCAGGGTAGCAAAAGTAACGCCAATCGACCTCACTGGCATTGCGAACTGTCAGTGAATTCCAAAAGAAGTTCAAAGTTTTTGTTTCTAAGGGACCAAACTACTATGGTTATCGGTATCTACACTTAGACACTACTTTAACTTGTACTAATGACTAGACACTTGAGGGACGACTCAAACCTTCGATCGGTTACGTGGCGGCTCAGACCGCACGGCCATCTCCGCGTGGTGAATTCCAGAAGGGTTGATACTAACTGGCAAGAGGAAACTGTGTAACGGTTGTGACAGGCGAGTGGAGCTGGAATACACGACACGAGCTCAGAAGTTCTGTTATGAAGGAGATCTCTTGACGTGCTCTTTGCTTTGACGTAGCTGAAAAGGAATACTTTCCGATCGCCGCCACTGTTAACCCTCAACCTTTTTCTCGTTTCCTCTTTGCTGCTGTTATTACACAGCAAATATATACGTTACAATGAACTTTGTTTACATTTCTTCATATCCGTCTGCATATAAACTAGAATTGATTTGTTTGCATAGTGCTGCTTGCAGTGCTCATAAAAGTATTTAAACAGTCGTACGAGTTTCCACGTTAATATGTATTTTATGTTGTTGTTTATTTCATTACTTCATAACTGCATATACTCCCCGATTATTTTCATTTATCGGTTTGTACATACGGCGAGTATTGCATATATTTGATTTCCGCAAACTGCAGGAAAAGGGAAACGATTATACGAGCGATGGGGGCTGATATTCACATTGTGTAGGTTCAAACTGGCAGACATATCGCTGGAACAAAATCGGCATTTTCGAAAATAGTGTGTGCGAATGAGGTGCTGGTTCGGCTCTTGCAACGAAGGCACATTTTAGCGACGAACGTCAAGCTCATTTTTCTCCGATGTTTACGATGAACGACATGAAGAATCAATAAGTAATTTCTAAGTAGATGCGAATTTGAACGTTGACGTGGATACAAAAAGGTACGGCCAAACTTTCAGGAAACATTCCTCACACACAAATAAATAAAATATGTTATGTGGACATGTTACAGCTCATTTTATTACTTCTCTTCAAATCACATTAATCATGGAATGGAAACACATAGCAACAGAAAGTACCAGCGTCACTTCAAACACTTTGTTACAGGAAATGTTCAAAAGTCCTCCGTTAGCGAGGATATATGCATCCACCCTCCGTCGCATGGAATCCCTGATGCGCTGATGCAGCCCTGGAGAATGGCGCATTGTTTCACAGCCGTCCACAATATGAGCACGAAGAGTCTCTACATTTGGTACCGGGGTTGCGTAGACAACAGCCCCCATAAATGAAAGTCAAGAGGGTTGAGGTCAGAAGAGCGTGGAGGCCATGGAATTGGTCCGCCACTACCAATCCATCGGTCACCGAATCTGTTGTTGAGAATCGTACGAACACGTCGACTGAAATGTGGAGGAGCTCCATTGTGCATGAACCACATGTTGTGTCGTACTTGTAAAGGCACATGTTCTAGCAGCACAGGTAGAGTATCCCGTATGAAATCATGATAACGTGCTTCAGTGAGCGTAGATGGAAGAACATGAGGCCCAATCAAGACATCACCAACAATTCCTGCCCAAACGTTCACAGAAAATGACGTGGTTGCACAATTGCGTGCGGATTCTCGTCAGCCCACACATGTTGATTGTGAAAATTTACAATTTGATCACGTTGGAATGAAGTCTCATCCGTAAATACTAAAATGAGCTCTAACATGGATATTAAGCGTTTCCGGACAAATGTCCACATAACATATTTTCTTTCTTTGTGTGTGAGAAACGTTTCGTGAAAGTTTGGCCGCATATTTTTGTAACACCCTGTATAAGGGACAAATTTCGCCATAGTCTTACGATCCATGGCATTGAAAAAATGAAAACAGTTTTTCCGGGAAATTGTAATTAGTAGAGAGAATGTTTCTTATCAGAAGCACGTACACCTACAAGCCAAAAAGCACTTCACAATGCTGGTGCGGCGGGGAAAATAAGTATAGGGAAAGTTACGCAAGTCGAGAATATTGATTCATTATGTATTTAATACAGTCGCCAAAAACTAAAGGGAAATTATTCATGCGCAACACAAAAGAAGCTTTTACAGGAGCCGGCCGCGGTGGCCGAGGGGACTGAGGCGCTCCAGTCACGGTCTACACGGCCACTACGGTCGGGGGTTCGAATCCCCCCTCGAGCATGGATATTTGTGCCGTCCTTAGTATTAGTTAGTTCATAAGTAGTTTGTAAGTAGTTAAGTCCCATAAGCTATACAAACATTTGAACATTTTGAACTTTAACAGGAACATCAAATATCACAACACAAGGAAATTAAAAACACTAGTTGCGAATGGAACTGAAGTACATCAATAAGAAAAAAATGAAAATTTGTGCCTGACCAGGACTGGAACCCTGGTCTACTGCATACGATGCAGTTTCGATGTTCACTACGCCACCTGGACACAGTGGCCGCCACGCCTGTACGGACTGCCCTAGCACGCATATAGTTGCGCCAACATCTTAATGTTTTGCACACACTGCAGACGTAATTCCCTTAACCATTTATGTTTCAGATTCCCGTTAAAAATTGAGCAAGGAGTGCATCTGCTCTGATTAGTAACCATTTTCAACTTACAGCGAGGGGGGGGGGGTGGCATTGAAAGTTGAGCGGAGACAGAGATCCAGTTTGCAAAGAAACTCAGCGAGAGAGTCGTCAATATTCATCTGTTGGCAGTTTTGGATTCTGGTCATCAGGTTGCTGAAGCGGACCGAAGCTGAACTGCTGGAATTACTGGCATCTTACCTGGAATGTTCTGCTACGGTTCTTGAGGGTTCTTGCGATACATCTTAAACTTGATGGCTCTCCTTACAGAGTAATCGCAAATTGACAAATCAGGTGACCTAAGTGGGCAGCTATACCCGCGATCAGTGAACTAATGAGCAAGTTCAGTTTTTAATCCACTTCATATCTAAATGAGGAATTCGGAAGATAAGTCGTATATTTTCATTTTGAAAGTTATCATTTTGGCACAATGTTTTATTTCAGTTTCTTCTAATCAGTACCTAACGTGTATAATATTACCGAGAAAGGTTTAAATCTACGTTTGGATGTCGGTTTGGCTACAAATTTTATCACAAAACTAGAATATTGCTATTCGTTCTCTGATCTGACACAAATAGAATAACCCAAAAAGTATATATAAAAAGCGCTCGCTCTTGAGATAAAGTGTGTAAAGGCAAATGTGTGTTACGTTCGGAACATCGATAGATTCTGTTACACGAGCACAGGGTAAGCTTTCTCCAACAGAGCCTGTGAATTTTGGAGTGTAATAAGTTCTTGATTCCGACGATTTATGCGAGCAAAGCGGTCGGGAGTCCCTGGAGATGAAGGGTGCAGGGAAATGAGACGCCAGATGGAGGATCTGTCGTCTGGCGCGTCTTGTCCCCTCTCCCCTCCCACCTCCCAGTTCCGTCGTTGCGTCGTCCCTCCTGAGTGTTCGCTTCGGTTATCGTCCCTTCTAGAGCAGCTGAAGCACCGTCTCCGTGATGCGCAATCTCGGTACGAACACAAATCTGCTTAAGCTCGATTTACAAATTCAGTGCCGTCCTGGGCGATTCTTTCGCATCGATTAAAGCGGTAATCGTTTCTCAGTTGACTAGCGATGAAAGACAACAACGACGATGACATTTTAATTGCAGATGTTTGTCTCGTGTTACTGCAAGGACAGTACATGACACTTAATTTGTCCAACACCTGATTCATTATCGCAGTTCATAAATACTACATGAGATCTACGACGGATTTCTGGATGTTTTACTTTTTTGAGGAATATATATATATATATATATATATATATATATATATATATATATATATATAAAGGCTAAGACGGCCATCGGCCCCGCGGAATGGCCGCGTCGTCTGAGGCGTCATGCTAAAGACTGGGCGGCCGTTCCCGCCGGAGGTTCCAGTCCTCCATCGGGCGTAGGTATGTGTGCTACCCTTGGCATAAGTTAATTTAAGTAGTTTGTAAGTCTTGGGACTAATGATCGTAGCAGTTTTGACCAGTAGGCTTACAAACATTTGAGTTTGAAGACACCCATATATCCTTTTTTCATTGCGGAAGCACACTACGCTCGAACTTCGGGGAATCAGCTAAATGTAGCGAGAAATGAGTGATATAAGACAAGGGCACTTCATTAGTAGTCTGTGCAAAAACTGACAATTTGCCTCCGACGGGAGGCATGTAAAGGCAGCCCACGCGGCAGTGCTGATCACTGTGCCCTGATGGGGAAGTGGTTAGCACGACGTACTAGTAAACGGAAGGACAAGGGTTCAAGGGGGGGAAATCGCACTGGCGTGTTTTACGGCCCACTTTAGATTTGTAGTTTTACAAGTTTTTGCAAACATTTTGGACCAAAATAATAATCTAAATAATAAAAAAAAATGATTAATAAAAGTGTCTGAAACCCTTGTAGGAAAAAAAAAGTCTTAGGTACTGGTGGGTTCCGAACCACTGACTTTCAGCGTCACAGTCCTACACATTGTCCACTACACTACAGCCACCAGTTAGGAATTGCGTTCATTAATCTCATATTATTGATGACCGTTGTTTACTGATCCTAATGTGGTATTTGTAGACAAATGTTCAAATGTTTGTTAAGCTTATGGGACTTAACTACGGGGTCATCAGTCCCTAAACTTACAAACTACTTATGAACTACTTACGAACTAGGACGGCACAAATATCCATGCCCGAGGGGGGATTCGAACCCCCGACCGTAGTGGCCGTGGTGACCGTGACTGGAGCGCCTCAGTCTCCTCGGCCACCGCGGCCGGCATTTGTAGACACTAGATTATCATTTAACGTACGAAGAACTACGTATTTTTGTTAATTCTTCAGTGCGCCATTGCTTTGAAATGACAACATGTAAGTTGCAATAAGAAAATCACCAAATACGCAACGCAAGATGGCGTATGCCAGAGACAGTTCTGGACGAGGAATGTCACGTGACATCTGCGAACGGTTGGTTTTCGTTAATTTAATGCAGGATGTCAAAACTCCGTTATTTTTGCAAATATCTATCAAACGATACGATTTTCGAAAAAAACCACTAGGGAACAAAGTTGTAGAGAATTTTCTCCTCTACAAATTCGTTTATTCAATTTTCGCGTCAGATGAACGGTTTATTTGGAATTAAAATTACATTACAAACTGATTTTTTTGGTATTACTAACGTATTTCTTGTCCGAAATATTTAAAAAAGCGAGCTTCTTGTCTCTGGTAGCCACAAATTATGTCTGTAAAATTTGGCGCCGATCGGTTGAACGGTTCGACCTAAAAAGTGGGGCCGCGGTGGAGTAGCCGAGCGGTCTAAAGCGTCTCGCTGCGGAGCGCGCGGTTGCTCGCCGTGGATGTTCGAGTCCTCCCTGGGGTATGGGTGTGTGTGTTTGTCCTTAGGTTAGTTTACCTAGGTTTAAGTAGTTTGTAAGCTACGGCCTGATGACCACGCAGTTTGGTCCGATAGATTTACAAACATTTGAACATTTAAAAAGTGGGAACAAATGTTCAAATGTTTGTTAAGCTTATGGGACTTAACTACGGGGTCACCAGTCCCTAAACTTACAAACTACTTATGAACTACCTTATACTAAAGACGGCACAAATATCAATGCCCGAGGGGGGATTCGAACCCCCGACCGTAGTGGCCGTGCAGACTGTGACTGAAGCGCCTCAGTCTCCTCGGCCACCGCGGCCGGCAAAAAGTGGGAACACGTCACAGCCAGACAGACATCGTCAAATCACCGTTAGTTTTGCAAATATCTCTGCAACGATGCAAGATATGAAAAAAAAAAAAACATAATAGAGTGAAGTTGTAGAGAATTTTCTCTTCTACCAATTAGGTTCTCTACCGATTAGGTTATTCAATTTTCGTGTCAGATGAACGTTTCGTTTGCAATTACAATTATATTAGAATTGGCTTTTTTTGGTATTACTACCGTATTTTTTGTCCGAAAAATTTGAAAAAGGGAGGTTCTTGTCTCTGGCGGCCTACAATTATGTGTGCAAAATTTGGTGCAGATCGTTTGAACGATTCGTCTTAAAAACAGGGAACACGTTACGGACAGACAGACATACATACATCCCAAAATCGCCGTTATTTTTGAAAAATCTCTGAAACGATACGAGATATAAAAAAAAAAAACCATAAGAGAGCATAGTCGTTGAGAATTTTCTTCTCTACAAATTCGGTTAGTCAATTTTCGTGTCAGATGCATGGTGAAGCCGTTATTCTTATTTAAATTTCGAGTTGTCAAAAGACGATCGCAAATGACCACTTTTAGTGTTACTATCGTAACCTAAAGTGGGCCAAAAATAAAAATCTAATTTTTGTAAACCTATGGTCAGACCCGTACACAGTTTTATTTTTCGGAAACCTAATTTACCTAGTGTGACTTAATATATTTACTAGCTGAAAACTCGGCGTATCCGGGGTACTTATTTATTCCAGTGTTATGTTAGTCCATCTCGCCTTACCGTGTTTCACCCTGACCGCCTTCTCTTTCTTTCTTTGTCCATGTCCCCCCCTCTCTGTTCATCTCCCCTATCTCTGCCCATCTCCACGTTCCCCTTTTCTGCCTATCACCTCCGCGTTTCTCTGTCTAACTCCTGTTCCACCTCCTAAGTACAATGTCTCCTCCATCTGTGAAAACTTTATCAATTTTATAGAGATCAGTGAAGTGGTGCTTAAGTCTACTGCGAGGTACACTCCGCTATGCACCTTATGAAATCTTAGATAGACGGTGATGTTTCTATTGTTTTCAAGGTTAAATATGCAATATCTCATCAAGTCAAGAATAAAAAAGGGTAAAAAAAGTTACCCTCTGCCATGAACCATACAAAATGTTACACAGTGACTTTCCTCTTGCGTTGAAGATCAAGTGTGCATAGTTTCTTTGCAATAGAATGAAGAGTGCGGTAGTTTTCCACGTGTCTCTATTTATCACGGCATATCTCCTATACTCTAAGTCGCACAGTGAAATAATTTTATAGATATATTCATGGGCATAAATGGATACTGATTGCAAAATACATTGGGAAGACATTTAGCAACAAAGAAGTAATAAATTTAATTATTCTTAATGTGACAGTTTTTCACGCATTTCAGTGTTTATGACGTCACACCTCCTGAACTGTGTCTCGTAGAGTGGTATAATTACGCCTATAACCTTCCAGAAAGTGCAATAAATATGCTGATAAAGTTCCATTTCAATCCGATAAACTGTACGGCAGAGAGTAAAATACGAACACACAAACATTCATTTTGATATATTAGATACATTAAAAGTCACTCTAGATAAATTAGCTTTGCAGACACGTGGAAATGGCACTCACTCTCACAAAACTTAACTTTCAGTCGCAGCCTTCATGAGCCCCAGGCACAACTCACGCGCACATGCGCAACCTCTCCGCCTATCGTGCTCCGACTTGAGACTTGGGTCTGATGAAGGCTGTGGCCGAAAGGTACTGTGCTACATCAAAAAAACGTTATTAAAATCCCGAAGAAAGTGCATCATGTCTGGGATTAGTTCCTCTGATAATGAAATTGAAACAATTTAAAATACTATTAAAAGAGAGACAGGGCAACCAAAAGTACAGGAAGGCGGTGTTGCCATCGAAGCAAATGAAAAGTTTACTAACAAAAAGTCAGAAGTTGATAACAGTTTTAATAATTTTTTTAAATGTTGTGAATTAAATAGTATCTAAAAGCTTATTAGAAGCAGCAAGGCAGTTAATGGAAGAGGTCATATACAATTTGATACTATTGAAATTCCACCCACCTCTCCCTCGAAAATTAGGAAAATAATAAACTCTCAAGAGGAAAAGGTCACATGGAATTGATGGCATTTGCAGCATGGCAGTAATAGCTTGTTCCCAAGAGAAGTAGGATTCGTAGCCAATTACATAATAGCTTCCTAAAGCACGGGATGTTTTCCAGACTGAGTTAAAAATGGTATCGTTAAACAATTGCACAAAAATGGAGATATGTCTTATGTAAACAACTACCACCCAATCTCATTTCTGCCAGATTCGTCCAAAACATTTTGAAAAGTAATGTATTCTCGAGATGCTTGATATATTTCTAAAAATAAAGTTCTAATAAAATTTCAGTTTAGTTTTCAGAAAACCTTTTCAAACGAAAATGCTATATATACTTTCAGTGATGAAATATTAAATGCCCTGAATAAGCGGACACCACCCGTTGGAATTTTTTGTGATCTCTCAAAGGCTTTTGATTGTTTAAATCGTAGAATTCTTCTAGATAAGCTGAAGTATTGTGGTATGAATAGATAATGCACAAATGTCTTAAATCATACTTAACTGTAAGAATGCAGAAAGTTGAAGTACGTAGTTTACATAATGTGCAAGAAAAAGCTAATTCCTCTAACTAGGGAGCTATAAGAAAATGGGACCCACAAGGTACGGTCTTGGGTTCTTTGCTGTTCTTAATGTACATTGTGACGTGCCCTTGTATATTAATGAAAATGCTAACCTAGTTCTTTTTGCTGACGATACAAGTATAGTTATCACGCCTGACAAAGAGGACTAATGAGGAGGTACTGAACAGAATTGGGGAGAAAAGGAATTTCTGGCATACCTTGACTAAAAGAAGGGCCGGCCGCGGTGGCCGAGGTGACTGAGGCGCTCCAGTCACGGTCAGCACGGCCACTACGGTCGGGGGTTCGAATCCCCCCTCGGGCATGGATATTTGTGCCGTCCTAGTTCGTAAGTAGTTCATAAGTAGTTTGTAAGTTTAGGGACTGATGACCCCGTAGTTAAGTCCCATAAGCTTGACAAACATTGAACATTGAACATTGAACATTGACTAAAAGAAGGGATCGATTTGTAGGACACATTCCTAGTCATAAAGCGTTGGAGGGAAGTGTGTGGGGTAAAATCCGCAGAGGAAGACCAAGAGATGGATACTGTAAGCAGATTCAGACAGATACATGTTGCCGTTCTTATGTGGATTTGAAGGATAGGGTATTGTGGAGAGCTGCATCAAGCCAATCTCCGGACTGAAGACCACAACAACAACAGACGAACAAACACTGCCATTCATAATTATGGAAGCAACTGCGAACGTCATGGCCACACAAACGAAGAATCTACGTTAGATGCCTAGCGAGGTATAACATATATTGTACGCCTCTTCATCACCGAGAGACGCCAGTACCCCAAGCGTGGAAGAGAGAAATAGTCGTGGCAGTGCAAAAGCCTGGAAAGAGCCGGACCTACCGTACCATCTAACATCGGGTTACTGCCGACCATCAGCAAGCTCTTGACACTGCTCGTAAGACTAATTCGTCACCTCTGAACGGAAGGCATTATCCCTCACGAACAATTAGAATTCACTCCACGATCCTGCTACGATTTGTCAAAGAAGCCACACCGCATTTAACTATTGGAAGTACTGTGGAGCAATATTTTCCAGCACCCCACGTAAAATTTATCGTGATCTCCCTCCAACAAACAACCTTTGTCGCACGAGTTGGGAACCAGTACTCTAGACGAAGAAGCGGGAGTTCCCAAGGACGTGTACTCGTCTCAATTTGTTCACCGAAGACCTCCCCATCCCACAAAGGTTCATCAGAGTGATGTACGCTGATGACACCGTTCTGATCACCAGGAGCCGCTGGCCCATAGCTGTTCATCGCCTACAAGGATGCTACGACCTCGAGCGATGGGCTGCAGATTGGAGAATTGGATTCAACACCACGAAGTCACTGGCGATGGTAACCACCAGAAAACGCGTCCGAAACATTCCAAATTTCACGTTGTTTGTCCAGTCGATGTAATGGACCTCGAAAGTTAAGTGTCTCGGTGTCATAACTGATCAGTGACCCATCAGGAAGGAGCATGTGAAGCAGTAGCACATGAAGACATCACAGAGAGCGGGCGCACTCTTCCCCCTTCTGAATCAACACACATCGCTATCGATTGAAAGTGGTCTTCACCTGTACCGGAGTATGCCCTTGAAGTTATGGAGTAACGCTGACCCCACCCTGTCAGGAGGCTGCAAAGTCTACAAAATAAGATACTTTGCCGTATGCTTCAAGTACCGCCTGACTTCCCATATCAGTTTCTACAAGAAGCTGCACAAGACAAGGACGTCCTGGAAAGGTCCCAACAAATAGCATGAAATTGTTATGCGCACACGTGGAGTGCCGTGAATCCGCTACTGAGACAACTTGGTCAACCAAACGAATGAGACAACCGCTATAAGCGGCCGGTTGTCCTGTTGACTAGAATATAAGGTAACCCAGAAATATCCAGTATTCACTTTTCCTGAACCAGCAGACAGATTCAATAAAAATGTCCAAATTCCACCTAGAATAATAATTAGAATTAGTAGGCCAAGCCATAATGGTTAATATTACTCTATTGTAAGTCTCCGAGCAAAGCCAGAGACCAGAAGAGACGACTCGAACCACATAATTGATTGCAGATTACCCAATGGTAGACAGAGTACTGTGAGCAAGTCGTCTCAATACGCTGCTGACACATTTGACGGAGCGCTAATGCAACGGCCAGGCTAGAACCTCAACCAAGCGTCTCGCAGCCGTTCGTATAAAAATTTGTTCATCTCAAAAAAGTATGCGTTTGGGGGCGCGTATTTATTAGACTTATTTTCCTTCTTTCTGTGAGTACTACCATCTCTCAAAGTATTTTACACTTTTTTGGAATGCCCTGTAGAAGGAGGCAAACGAAATAACATGAACACCTAACATAAACTCAATATTTATTTATTAGTCAGGAGTGGACGCATCAATGGCGCGGTGGCTGAGGGGACTGCGGCGCGCCAGTCACGGTCTGCACGGCCAATAATATTATTCAGGGGTTTGAATCCCCCCTCGGGAATGGATGTTTGTGCCGTCCTTAGTATTACCTAGTTCATAAGTAGTTTGTAAGTTTAGAGACTGATGACCCCGTAGTTAAGTCCCATAAGCTATACAAACATTTGGACATTTGAACATTTAAGTGGACGCACCACTGGATTTGGTATCAGCTGCAACTCTTCGGGAAACAGAGTGGCGTATTGTATTTATAGTTTCCAACAGAATGTTATTCATTCTTGTACCAAAACATGCTCCAATTACTTCAAAGATTATGAAGCTATAATTCTGGTCCGCACTCTTTGTTACAAAACTGCGATATCGGTTCAATTATGTCGACGCATATCGAATCATAGTAAGAAAATTGTTGCAAAGCACGGCGAGATATTCATTCAGAGTTACACGGCCAGTGAGGGTGATTATAGAAACAAAGAGCACGATATAGAGGGCCAAATCATGAAGGAACCTCCCCCATACTTTATTGTAGGCATAGGCATCCCGAACAGTTATCTTCTTTTGTGGTTCTCGGTACATAAACCCAGTTGTTTGTAGGAAGCAATCTGAACGATATTACATGAATCCACACCACGTATCTCAAGTCATGAAGTGTCATTGTTTTATGATCGTGGCACCACTTTCTTTGCAGCTTTGCGTTGGTAATCCTTCCACGCATGTTAAGAGACTACCTTACTGTTTTATCGAAATAGTGTTAGTCAAGATATACATTCGCTTTTTCCTTGATAGTTTTATGTTGTCTGAGAAAAACAATTCTTAATTCTCGTCAGTCGTTGTCACTTCGGAATGCGGCCACTATTCTTTTTCGCCAATGAAGTTTTACCTTATCAATGAAATTACTTTGGGCATGATGATATTAAAATCGATCAACGTTGAGGGCACTATTGCAAGCGGCATTCTCCTTTGTGTCGTGGCAATAAGTACATCAAGAAGAATGATCCTTGGAATAGTGCGCTCAACGTTGGTGGTGTTTAATACATAGTGCCCCACTTTAAGTTTTCACCCAAATTTGGAATCACAACAGATATTGAAAAACGATTTCACGGGCATGATAGTACGGCAGGGGATTTTGTAAGTGAGTAGTATGAGACATTCTAAAACCTTAAAAATAATAGTTTTAACACAAACTTTTCATGATATCAGTAGCATGAAAAATCGAAAAAGGAAGGCAGTGGTAGCATCGTAATACGTCAATTCATCCAGAGAAATTGCAAAGCGAATTGACGCTTGAAATAAATGAAGCTCGCAGACAGAGCATAATATTACGGGCAGCGTCGAGTTGACGCTTCAGTCTCGTGATGCTCTAGCTACGCACTTCATTTACTTCAAACGTCAAGGTCGTTTCACTGTGTCTCGGGATGTTATAGACGAATTGCGATGCGACTATTCTATTTGTGATTTTTCATGCTATTAATTGCATAAAAAATAAAATGGGTATCTATTGAAACATCATAAGTTTGTGTTCAAAACAATATTTAAGTTTTGTCAATAAATGTTTAATGTTTGTAAACCTATTGGACTAAACTGCTATGGTCATCAGTCCCAATATTTAAAAACTACTTAAACTAATTTACACTAAGGATAACGCACATACACCCATACCCGAGGGAGGACTCGAAACTCCGACGGGAACAGCCGCTCAGTCCATAGCACGACGCCTTGGACCACGCGGCCATTACGAGTGCCTTACGATTTCATAAGCCCCTGCAGTTACGTACATCCGCTCGAAAGTCGTTTTTCAATAACTATTTTTGTTTCAGAGATATCTGGAGTGAAAAGTTTGAGTTGGACACGCTGTATATTGACGATGCCTTAAAACGCCCATAATAATTTATTATCAAAGATACTGTGACTAGTGAAAATTTAGAGACTGAAGCGATTTTCTGTACAGGTGCTCGCACTATCTGTGCACCATCGAGCTGGCTTCTTTGCAAGTCTAAGATCACGCGTTTCACCTGTATTTGGTGTTGACTAACGTAGAATAAAACGTGTGACGTCCAAGGCTGCGTCCGCCAATTGTGCAATGCAGCTTCGTCCCAGTGTTAACAGGTACTTATTTTGTGGATCCCTATATATATATATATATATATATATATATATATATATATATATATATATATATATGTGTGTGTGTGTGTGTGTGTGTGTGTGTGTGTGTGTGTGTGTGTGTGTGTGTGTGTAAATTGGTTAATTTCCTTGTGTAAGCATGTTATGTGAATGACAAAAGTTTAAAATATTTCACATTGCACTGAGAAACAAATGTAAAGCATTGTAGTGGACACGTTGGCTTAGCGAAGGCAATGTTCGTAGCATCTTTGCGTGGAGCAGTTGTTATCGCTGAATGCAGACTAGCGCTAGGCGCGAGAGAGAAAGGTTATTGTTGTTGAGCTCTCGAGGTGAACGGTAGAAAAGTTGGACAGCAGCAGCTAACTGTAGTAGTGTGGTTTTACGACGTGTTGGTACAAGCAGCAGTTGTGGAAATTGGGCACTGGCAAATAATTAACGTGGGCACAGCGTCAAAACTTCAAGAGGAATAATGTCAAGAGGAGTGCTGTGGGCCCAATGGTCAAAAAACATTTCGTCACCTAGAAGGTCCCATTTTTGCCAATCATTATAAAGTGCAAGCAACAATCACCAGCTACACCACACAACCGCTGCAAAGTAAGATCTAAGCAATTAGCCGTCTTTAGATCTGCAAAGAGTTTTGCAAAGAGTCAACAGCAAACTTCTGTGAAATTAATTAATGTTGATGAAATAATTCACCCGCGGCACTATCCAAACAGGTTACTATTTCGATTACCTTTAATATTCCGGAGCTCAACCTGAACAACAAACGTCGTTACGTGAATCACACTAAAATCAGTTGTATTTCAAAAGATTTCAACGCTCGAAGAACAATTAGTACTGTTACAAAAACTCAAACCACAATTAATAACAATTGTAGATCATTGACTATGAACATGTTGTGTAATTAGTCAATACTATCAAGCGGTGAATATTAATTTTGTGTTAAGTATTCAATTCACGGGTACTAATAGACGCTCTGCAACACTTGGTTAATGAATTAAACTGAGCAATTCAATTATACTGCTAAACATGTTCGATGATAGATTAAGTTGTTGATATTATATGGAACAATAGTCCATGCGATAATATTACTTCTCAAAATTAACATTTGATCCAATTTGTTAAAGTAAGTTAATTGCTTAAGTCTCAGTAAACGACTCATTTGATCAGCTAGTCATTGTAGGCACGATTAAATCATACCAATTTTAATTACTATAATTAATCAAGGTATAGCATTATGGTCATGGTTTGATTTTACGTAGAATTGTTGGATGCATGCTTATTCTTAAAAAAATCTTTATGTTCTTTAGAGAGATTTGTGATAATTGTTTCCACTGCACAAGTAACCTGAATTTACTGATTTTATATTGCTCTGTGTTTTCTGCTGCTGTAGAGTGTGCACTTAATCTGCATTCTGTGACCGCCAACCAATCGGTGATTATTGCTATTAGTACATTTCATTAAATAAATTTTTCTCGTACATCGAGCTGGTGACCGTATATATTATTCAACATTTTTCTCTTCGTACAATTTTGTTCCGGGCTTCTTAAGTGTAAGACCACTGTTCAAGATTTGGCTCACGAACTGATCGTCATTGCGAATTAAATCGCCAAGTGTCGTATGTGTGTGTAAACTCCCCTATGTTATTGGGTTCGCCTCTGACAGCCTTATCCGGGTAATTAATTCGTTAGGCACACGGATCATTCAGAAGTCTAATTACTCGCGACTGTCGGTAGCGTAGGCCGGTAAGATTACAGACGGAGATTTTGGGAGTGAGAAGTGAGCAGTGTGGCGAGTGATGGAGCAGCACGACCGCAGCTTTGGTCGGGATTTGGGGTAGGTGCGACGTAACGGCGCCCGCGAACAGCGGGAGTCCCGAGTTTGCATCCCGGCAAAGTGGGTCGCGCGGCGGGGCGTCGGGCGGTGACCCACGCCACGCCACGAGGCGGCGGCGGCGGCGGCGGCGGCGGCGGCGGCGGCAGAGGGGGCGGAGGTGACGCGGCGCTAGACGGCGCCCCGCGGGGACACCGCCTCGCCTCCGCCTCCGCCTCCGCCACCGACGCCCGTGGGGCGCGCCACGCCCTGCAACGATGCGCCGCGCCGGCCTCGCCACGACCAGTCACCAACTCAGAGGTATGGGCTCTCCCAGATAGTTTAGTCTCATTCTGAACAGCTGTTATCATTTCCTTATGCTGTACGACTTCCGGGTCGCAGAACTACCTGCAGTTCGATTTACACTGAAGAGCCAAAGAAACTGGTTCAGGCATGCGTATATAAACAGATATATATGTGTAGTAGGAAAGGGAAGAGAAGGAAATGTAGTAGGTGAATATGGACAGGGAAAAAAGAATGAAAGAGGAGATCGCTTGGTAGAATTTTGGGCAGAGTACAATTTAATCATCACCAACACTTGGTTTAATTATGATGTTCACTCACGAATTAATTTTTTATAAATGGCGTTTATTACTCTTTTTGGAGATGAAAATGTGGAGATGATCCTACTTTATACATCGGTAAATAACTGAATATTTCCCAAACTATTGTTTATGAGAGCCGCAATAAGTATCACACGCACTCAAGAGTAAAAGTTCCAAATTATCACTCGTAAATTAATGAAGTCCATTGAACATTGAAATTCCAAATTAATCCGCGTTTAATTACAGTATTTGTTATAAAACGCAGTTTGTCATCACACGAGTACACGATTGCTGAATTATCACAGTTCCACAGCCCTACTACCGACCATAGTTTACCACTTTTCAACCAGAGACTATGTTCTGCAGTCACAGTCCCGCAAATTTTGTAAGTCCACACATGCCTGTTTCTTCAATCACAAGTTCGTAACGTGACTTCAGACCGCCCAGTCACAACCTCTTACCACCTCGTCCAAGTTACGAGTCCTCTCCCAAGCGTTTGACAGTGTGCTCTACCTGCTCCCAAAATTGTATCCTTCCACTCATCCTAACACATCTTTAAAATTCAATTTCCATTCAATGATATTATACATACGAATATCACAGAATTAAATGCTTTGACTACCTCCCTACAAATGTTGTTTACATTTAACAAACATATATATATTTCACAATACTAAAATCGGTTGAGACTGAAGCTCTTTGCTCAGGTAGATATTAAGCATGGCGTCTCACTGTTTAAATATATTACCTCCGTCGAAATATAGCTACACAATTAATGTTTAATTTATCAGGGCTTTTTATGCAAATATATTCAGTTCTTGTCCACAAATACATATAATTGTTTATGTATAAATTATCTGCTGCATATCTACTACTTTTAGTCGGCCATGAAATATTTAAGAGGCAGTCTACAACATAAAACGAACGTTACTAACAATAATATTAAATATGATAAAATACATATATAAGTGTAATGCGCTTGCTGCGTTCATGTTTTGTGTTTCTGCGGTGGAATCTACGTTCTGACACAAGAATATTACTACCTCAACGAAAATCAGAACAAAAGTGGAAAACAAAATTTATTTAAAGAATACGAAAATAACATGGTGCGTCTTTTAAGATAGGTAGCGTGATGCAATGCTGTCCACCTGCTTCTTAATCTGTTACTGATAAACACTACGTATCAATAATTGCAAATATATGTCTTGTAATACTATTATTATAGTACTGAAATTTATCGGCTTTTTATCTGTAAGGGGCGTTAGATTCTCCCAAGTCTCCTGAATCCATTCATATAATTATATTTTCCGTATGATCATTCCCTTGTTTTTTATTTTTTATTTTTAGAATAATGAGTGTGGCTATATTGTATTTCAATTGCAATCTGGAACAGCCGCCCTCGCTAATCCAAGACCGCCGTTTCCTGTTTCCGAGCAGATTAGGATTTTCCTAACAACCTGTATTCCATTCACTAGGTCCAAACTGTTAGCCGGCCGGCTGGGGAACTCAACAACTTGCCAAAACTTGCATTTCACATGGAAACAATCAGCTTCCCCCTTTATCTGTAATGTCACAATCTTGCATATAAAGTACGCAGACTGTCGTTTAAGCGTTGTGGACATTTCTACGAACGCAACAGTAGCTCCATCTAAAATCAACAAAAGGCTCAATAAAACACACTGAATTAGACTTCAAATGAATTCTTTGTGTGCTACTGCTTCGCTTCGCGGCTACGTTGTTTTATGCGAGTGTAAAGCAAGAAATCAATTTTAGGCAAATTTTATTAAGAAACAAAAATCCTCTGTCGAAAATATCATGGTACATTTCGTTATTTGCAAATAAGACGCTTATTCCGATTTTGTATTCTTAAAATGCTTGATGTACTAAACGACGAATATGTTCTTCGATGTTCTAAAATAAGTCCTTTTGGTAAGAGATCTTGTATTATCACTGTGTGAAACCGTACAAACGTGATCCTAAAACAGTTCTATAATTCAAAAAACGAATAAGAACAGTCTATTTATTAATAATTTAGGTCCTATTGTGGTTCCACGAAAATAAAACTCGTGCCTCCAGGACGGCTGATACGTCCGCTGTCTCAGCTGCCATCACGGTGTATTTAACGATGCCGCGGCGGATTAGCCGTGCGTACTGGAGCGCCGTGCTGCGGTGCGCGCGGCCGTTCCCCGTCGGGGGTTCGAATCCCCCCGAGGGCATGAGTGTTTGTGTTGTCCATAGGTTAGTTTACCTTGGTTTAAGTCGTTTCTAAGCTACGGACTAATAATCTAATAGATGAGTCAAATAGATTTACATACATTTTATTTTTTAACGGTCTAAAGATGGTCTTAGTGTAAAACTAAACAATAATCTGAAATTATTATCATAATAATAAAGGTTCTCAAAAGTTAATTCTAGTATCCTAAAAATCCCATGTCGTGACAGGAAACTCATCCGGTCATCTCGTAATTAACCTTGATAAGTCTGGTGTACCTAATGGCCCATGCCGGCTCCGTGTGGATGTGGGGTAACGACAAAAGAAAATAAGAGCTGTCATTCCTCTTGCAGTTTGAGATATAGAAGAGAATAAACTACTGGATTCGGTTTTATTAGGGCTGATGTGATATCCTACCCTGACCATCCAAATTTATGATTCTCTTGACTTAACGGACGATTTTTATTATAGCATCATCATGGATATTTGGTCTGTGCATTTTTGTCACACTGACATTCTTTTAACATTCATATAGTACTAAAGACTCGTAAAATTTTCTTACGGAGCAGACATGTAGGGTTCAAACGGCATGTTACACACTTGGATCGGTCCGCTCAGGTTACGCATTACCTCTCCAGTTAAGATGTGGTCTCTTCTCACAGCGGAAGTTTGAATGTATGTAAAATAAGTTCCCGTTTTGGGGGCCAAGCGACGCAGAGGTATTATTCCGACCGTGAATCTGTTTACTCGGAGCCACCGCCAGGAGGCTCTGGTAGCGGCCGCTGATGTTGATTCTGGGAAACGACGACAGAAGTTACTTACTCAGTTTTGATTCGGAGTGTATTTCACACTTGCCTGCTCCTCACACATCGCTTTTCACTCTGGTACTCTGCTTTGTGAGCATCAACGACGGAAGGCTCTATAAATTTTGTCAAGAGAACATCGCTTTTCGACTGTTTTATTAATTTAATTAAATTTAATTTTATTTTCTTAAATTCTGGTTAGGTTACTCGTGTGACAATATTATTAGATATTTCAAAATTAAACGACTTTGATTAGCATTATTATCCGCCTGCTTAGTCCAATGGAATGAATGGCGGTTTGCCACATCACGAGTTAGATTCCCGGTCGAGATGGAGATTTGCTCCGCGCGGGGACGGATCGTTGTGGTGCTATCATTCCATCATCATCGACAGGAAAGTCGCCGAAATGGAGTCATATGCAATCCACTGGCCAAAAATGTTACACGAGCATTATCATTAGCATAGTTTACAGGAAATTATTAATTATATATCTTCAGAATTATTTAAAGTCGTTGCTTCCCAAAGCTATATTAATCAAGATATAACATAACTTGTTACAGACATAATAAGACCATATATTGGGGTAATGTGGCATCGTAATCGTATGGCAACCGATAAACACTATGAGGTATCACGTTGCACATCAACGTTTCCATTAAGGCTACGAAAGGTTTCCAAATGAAAAAGTACGGAGTGTCTTAAAAAAAATAAAAAAAAAAATAAAAAAAAACCATTGCAATTTGTCGTTTTAGGATAAGTGCGACATCTAAGGACGCGAAGAATACGTCGTCACCGCCCGCTAAAAAATTCAAGGCTGTGCCCTCAGCAGGTAAGCTGATGCTCACCGTCTTTTCCGACGTCCGAGGCCCGAATTCCAATATCACGGAAAAAGCATTAACATTGACGTGTACTGTGAGGCACTCCGTACTCTACGCGAGTCCATCAAGAGCAAACGGCCTGGGCTGTTCACGGAGGGAATGATTCTGCTCCATTATAAAGAGCGTCCACATGTGTCTAGGGACTACTGAAGTTCAAGTGGAAGCAGCTTGAGCATCCGCCCTACAGCTCGGACATGTCGCTCTGCGACTTCAATCTGTTTGGTCTGCTGAAAAAAAAAAAAAAAAAAAAAAAAAAAAAAAAAAAAAAAAAAAAAAAAAATCTGAAGCGGAAGCGCTTCAACTCGTACGATGGACTGAAGGACACAGCAGAGGACATCACAGCCACAGGAATTTGGGAACAAGGAATTCTTCTGTTCGTTGAACAGTGGGATAGTCTACTCAGGCCTCTGGTGATTACTTATGAATAAAGACTTCAATTATACCAACAGTTTCGTTTCGCAACTTTCAATATCCCTCGTATTTTATCAGGTTTGTAGGATAATGATTGAGTTATCACTTGTCACAGGAGTACATCTGATTAAGATGTGACAATATAGCCAAAGACGTTTCTTTACGACCGTTGTTTAATAAATTAATGTTCCACCGTATAGCGTCTTAAAGAATATAACGAGAGTAAGTAATCCTCTAGTACTTGATGTAGCTTCAATGAGTGCCACACATAATTATATCTGACTGGGTATTAAAGTTACGTAATTTTGTGGTAAAGCGCTGGATAGATCAAACACCGTCTACTAAATGATGTATTGGATAAATGTTCATCCATACTAATAAAGTCAAGTGATTTGAAATAGACATAAATACTATTACCTAGGGACAGGGTAATTTCGCAAAAACGATGACGTGGAAAAAACAGCATGAAATTGGCGGTTTTTCGCGAAACAACCCGAAATTGGCTATTCTAAGAAATATTGCGATATTCACCTATAAAAGAAAAAAATTAAATCTGAGGGCAGCAGTTTGTACATTTTCGTAACGGACATATTTAAATCAATTTTTTTATCTTTTTTCCTTTCATTTTCCATATTTTCTCCTGAATGTTCATTTTAATATAGCATCTTAAATGATGGTTTCTTTATCATGTAAAGAACTATTTTACCAAATTGTACACCGAAACTAAATAAAAACGACAATGAAACTGACAAAAAATTAGGCAATAAACACATAGAAACAAACAGTAAGAAAGAAAACGAACTAGGCAATAAAGTATACAAAAATTTGCCAAAATAAATATTGAATTAAAAAAAGGTGCATCGAAACCGAAAGAAAGAAAGTCGAGTCAGGCAAAAAAAGGTAACAAGATGAAAAGAGTAACAACGAAACTGGGAAAAAATAAAACTGGCGCTGGCAACAAATAGCACAAAATCTGAGACAATAACATGAAAATTCAAAAAGACCGTAATTTGAAGAATACAGCGAATTTGTTCAAATGTTTGTAGAGCTTATGGGACTTAACTACGGAGTCATCAGTCCCTAAACTTACAAACTACTTATGAACTAGCTAATACCAAGGACGGCATAAATATCCATGCCCGAGGGGGAAATCGAACCCCTAACCGTAGTGGCCGTGACATGCGCGCCGCAGTCACCTCGGCCACCGCGGCCGGCCAGCGAATTTGGCAAAAAACTTATAAATGCAACCGCAAAGAGAAAAATAACAGCAAGATTGAAAATAATACTGAATTTACCAAAAAGTAACTACGGAATTGGAAAAAAACCTTGAAATATTGCACAGCTTTTGTTAAAAACACATTAAATTTAAAAGTTTGAGTGTTGGCCAAAAATAACTGATTCGATAAAAGCTAACACTGTAATTGGGATTAAATATCTAAATCGCAGAATACGAGTATTACACTGAAACTGGAATAGAAAACACAAAAATGGGATAATAACTATACGTAAAACAAAAGAACTCATCGAAATTGTACGTAATAATCATCAATGAAAATGGCAAAAACTAATGACAAAATGGCATTGAACTTGCCAAAACACAACCAATTTTGGCAAAAAATAAAACGAAGTCGACAAAAATAACACAGAAATAAATCTGCAAACACCAATTTTAGCCACAAAATAAAACTATTTCCGTGGCGCTACTAATAAGATAGCTACTGCTAGAAAAATTGATAATTAAACTTAAAATGCTTGGAGGACATAAAATCAATGTAGCCAGTGTTATGATAATTGCATGAAAGAAAGGTTATTGATACCGATGCTCTGTATTGTCGCGACTGTACATGAGACTCCAGTGATACGGAAATGGAACTAGTCGCAATTATTGCAGCTCCTGGTGATGTGATTCGAGACACAGAAGGGATATTTGTCAGGGTGCGTCAGAATCTTGTTCGTCAATGTCGTGATTACATTGAAGTTGATGGTTGTTAGTTTCAGCACAATTTGTAAGGTGCAGTGCAAGTGGTACGTTCATTGTGTCAATGATAGTATTTCCAGTTAATATAATAACTATAGCATGCAGCATTGGATGTTTTTATTAATGTTTTTGCAGATCGATTTCGATCACATAATGATCAAAAAAAAAAAAAAAAAAAAAAAAAAAAAAAAATGTTCGAATGTTTGTAAATCTATCGGACCAAACTGCGTGGTCATCAGTCCGTAGCTTACAAACTACTTAAACCTAGGTAAACTAACCTACGGATAAACACACACCCATGCCCCAGGGAGGACTCGAACCTCCACGGCGAGCAACCGTGCGCTTCGCAGCGAGACGCTTTACATCGCTCGGCTACTCCACCGCGGCACATAATGATCATCCTCAGTGCACCATTCATCGTAATATCAGCTATGCATAATCATACGCCAAATTAGCAGAATGCAACAGATTTTTTTTGAACATATCAATGTAGTGTCCAACCATGAAATGGTCGTAAATAAAAAACGACCAATGCTGCATACTATAGTTCTTATATTCATTGTTTGGTGGTCGCTGAGCACACCGTTCCAAAAAATGAAATCAAACTTCAAAAAAATTTCCAGTTAAGTAACGCATATAAAAAAAGTACACGGTATTTTCTAATAAAACGCTGTCTTCGTTGCAATGATTTATTTCATTTAACACGTTTCGCCTTTCTGGGGCATCATCAGATTCTGGAAAAGTAGTCTCATCATGAACAGTAATAATAATTAAAAATAGATTACTACTGTTAAAGTTTTACATCGGTCAGATGTGAAAGGATCTCGCGCCGAAGCCAGGCAATGTCAGCATTTAAAGATAGAACTGGGTGTAGGACACCCGTCAAAAGTCTATATGAACAGCAAAATACAACTTACAAGTGCGGTCCTATCCTGTACCATCGAGACAGTAAGAACTTAAAAAATTGCAATTTGTTAACTCTCTCTGCATAGTGTTTGATAAGTAGCTCAATTATGTTTTCTAAAAAACACAGACTCGATTGCACGAGACTGTGTTTTTTCTTTTCTTTTCTTTTTTTTTTTTTTTTTTTTTTTTTTTAATAATTTCATTAACGATCGCTGTTTCTCCAGAAATGTATTCTAAAATTATAAAGTAGCTCAATGGCGAAAGTAAGTACGCGTCATGATAATCTAGATTCTAGAGAACCGGAGAATGAAGCTGTGAAATTGAACTATAGAATGGATAAATTTATCTGAAATAATGTTGCAGCAATAGCCACGATAGCACAGAAATAGGCTTACGTTAATAAATTTAAACATATCAGGTAACGTAAGGTAACTATAGTTCATAGTTATCTACGTTAATGGTACATAATTTTTCATCGAACTTAAAGGCAGTGTATGTAGACATACACATGCCGAATAGCATGGGAAAAGTATTCATTTCGTATCCGTCAGATTGGTACTGCATTGGTCGTATTGAAATTCCAGTATAAGTAACTTATAACCTCTATTAGGTTTCATTATAGAGACCGTCTCGATAAGTGGGAGTAACGAAATGTATTTATACGTAACGATACGTCACTTAGAGCCAGCCTAAGTATTCGTTACTCCGTACCGTATAAATAAGATTTAATATTACAAAAAACAGTCTTGATCGCAAAAATTAAGTTTTCATTGACCGGTTTCGATCTGATGTAGGTCATCTTCGGAGAAAAATGTGGCACATGTGGCCAGTGCTGGACTCGGCTGCGACGGGCTGTCATGGCTGTTCTGCTGCCAGCAGGACCTACCACATGGCCACATGGGCTACATTTTGCTCCGAAGATGACCTACAGCAGGTCGAAACCGGTCAATGAAAACTGTTAAGTTTTGCGATCAAGACTTTTTTTGTAATATTAATCATACCAAATAGATCGCTGTTTATCTCCTTTGACAATGTTGTCTAAATTAATAAATAAGGTTTGATGCAATTTTCTACATAGGAAAGTATACGTTTCCGAACTTAACCTTTGTTGGACTTAATTTTCTCGTTTCGATTAGTAGTACTGCTTCTCCAAGCATGCGAAACTTTCTTTCTCCCTCCCCTCCCTTTCTTATTTAATACTCTGTAAATCTGTGAAGTGAAGAGACTACTTTCATGACAGCAGACAGACTTTATTGCTAAGTTTTCCAATAAATTCACAGTCTCGCCTTTGCCCCCAGCAGCAACATTCTTCTGTGGTTTTTTGGTGTACCTTACGACCCGCGTCATCCACATCAGAGAGACGTGCCAGCCCTCGCCCCTCCCCCGCATCCCTGCTCCGCCCTGACCGCCCCCGCACGGCGTCTGCGGGGGCGGCTGCAGCGGGCAGCCCGAGCTATTTTTAGCCGCTGCAAGGTCTCCCTCCCCCTCCCCATCCCCCTCCCCCTCCCCTATCCCCGGTGCTCCAAGGTGGTGCGGGACCAGAGAAAGGTCGCCACACCCACCCCACGCCACCATTATTCTCTCCGGCCTTATAATGGAAGTCTCTCAAGCCGCCTCGTCATTTCTCAGAAACCTCACGACCTGGGTAAATTACTCGTCCTAAACAAAAAGTTTTTTATATAACACGTTTTAAAACTAAGTGAAAAAGTATTATGTAATTTTCCTAACCCTATACCAACTCCAAAACCCAAAGTTTTAATTAAAATTAAAAACCATCTTCAAATGGTCTGCAATAGACCGAAACCGGTTATGATATAGAAATAACAATTTTTGCGATCTGGACTGTTTTTTATTTTAATTATAACTGATTGAATGGAATGGACAGTGTGTTGAAGAGAGCGTATAAAATGAACATTAACAAGAGCAAAACAAAACTAATGGAATGCGGTCTTAGAAAATCAGGCGATGCTGAACGAATTAGATTACGTAACGAAACAATGAAGGTGATTGATGAGTTTTGTTACTCGGGTAGTAAAATAACATGCGATGGTCGCAGTACAGAGGATATAAAATGCAGAATGGCAATGGGAAGAAAAGCATTTTTGTAAAAGAGAAATTTGCTAACATCGAATATTAATTTAAGTGAAAGGAAGTCTTTTCTGAAGGCATTTGCGTGGAGTGTTGCCTTGTACGGGAGTGAAACATGGACGATAAGCAGTGCGGACAGGAAGAGAATAGAGGCTTTTGAAATGTGGTGTTACAGAACAATGCTGAAGATTAGGCGGGTAGATCGCATAACTAATGAAGAGGTACTGAACAGAATTGGCGAGAAAAGGAAATTATGGCATACCCTGACTAAAAGAAGGAATCGCTTGGTAGGACACATTCTTAGACATCGAGGAATTGTAAATTTAGCATTGGAGGGAAGTGTGTGGGGTAAAAATCTCAGAGGGAGACCCAGATATGCGTATAGTAAGCAGATTCAAGTGGATGTGGATTGCCGTTCTTATGAGGAGATGAAAAGGCTTGCTCAGGATAGAGTAGGGTGGAGAGCTGCTTCAAACCAGTCTCCGGACTGAAGACGATAACAACATAACTAGTATCAAGATCGCTGCTTTTATCTTCAGTATGCTTTCTAAAATTACAATAGATGTAGCCCTGGATAATTGGTGCTTCAAAATAGTTATGATAAAACTGTCAGAAATTTTTTTTCCGCCCTTAAGTTCCGTACCTTCTCATTAGTTATGCGGTCTACTCACCTAATTGTCAGCATTCGTCTGTAGCACCACATTTGAAAAGTTTCAAAATGTTAAAATGTTTCTTAAGCTTATGGGACTTAACTGCAGGGTCATCAGTCCCTAAACTTACAAACTACTTATGAACTACCTTATACTAAAGAAGGCACAAATATCCATGCCCGAGGGGGGATTCGAGCCCCCGACCGTACTGGCCGTGCAGACCGTGACTGGAGCGCCACAGTCCCCTCGGCCACCGCGGCCGGCGAATCAAGTGTGTGAATTAAATTTCTAAAAAAAAGTGTCATTTCGTCCTTTAAGATAAATTGTAGACTTTAAAACAGGGCTATACTTCAGTACCTGTTTGCTAGTAACTTTGAACAGGTTGACTACAAGCTAAGCCAGTGGCGTATCCAGGATCGTTGTCTGGTGGGGGCTAAGGCCAATCACCGAGCTGACGTGGTTTCTAAAAAAGAAGGGGTGGGGGTGCCTTTACTCATAATAGATTCATCTTTCTTTTTGCTTTCCGCTCCCCCCTCTCTATCTCTCTCTCTCTAGGGGAAGCTTCAGCAAGGTCTGGAGGGGCTCGAGGAGGGTCGGTGGGGTAGGGGGCGGCTGCTGCAGCCCGACAGCCCCCCCCCTCCCCCCATGGATATGCCACCGAGCTGAGCAGTTGCATGTAAAGGTTTATTAAGTATCCCTGACCTTGGTTTAGATGGCAGTAATAGTATTTTCTCCAGAAGGACCTGTTCACATCTCATATATCACTGTGTTGACATTTTTCTTTTGGTTTATGTATATTTCTATATAGACGTTAGTTTGGTGTAAAAAAGTTTTTGACAACAACTTTTGCTTGTAATTTCTGAAGTTTTACCTACCCATAAAGGTGCTGAACGTTCTTGTGTTGTATAGTACCGTTGTCGTTATTGGACAGTGGCAATATCTAGGAGACAACAGAACACTGCACAGCGATGCCCACGTGGTCTACGGCACGTCCGCTCCCCGACGGAGGTTCGCGTCCTGTCTCGGGCATGGGCGAATGTGTTGTTCTTGGCATAAGTTTTAAAAAATTGTATGTCTAGTGACCGATGGCCTCAGCAGTTTTGTTCCTTTACGTTTACAAACATTTTTAGAGGCAACGGAACTGCAGCAAACATGTGCTGTCGACCAGGGAACTTTCGGAACGGTATCGGCGGAGCGGCCGAACGCATTGAGGCGCTATGCTACGATGCGAGAGGCCGTTCCCCGTCGGGGGTTTGAATCCCCCCTCGGGCATTGATGTTTGTGCCGTCTTTAGTATAAGCTAGTTCATAAGTGGTTTGTAAGTTTAGGGACTGATGATGCCACTGTTAAGTGCCTTAACCTTAACAAACATTTGAACATTTTGAACTTTCGGAACTGGACAATCACTAAAATACCGTTCTGACCAATATATTAAAGTCGCACTTGAAATCGGTGTGCTACCGTACGTGATGAGAAATGTGTTCACAATAGACATGGTAACGACAGTACTGACATATTAATTATTACACTGGTCAAATGTATGAGTGGGGGCAGAAACAAACTTTTGAAACAAACAAATAATTACTAAAAATGTCGGGCTATTATGCCGTGGTCTAGTGGACTTATTGTCGAAACCCAACGTTTGTCACTAGCGAGCCAGGGTGTGTATCGGACATTTAAAGTGCCACGATCCCCCTTGAGAATATCCTCCGCAGTCGAGGACGAAACGTCCACTAGACCACGGCTTAATTGCCCGGAAATTTATAGTAATTTTGACCATTCCGGCCGTGAAAGTTTACATTTTACAAACAAACACTTATACATGGACCTTGGATATCAAAGTGATCAGTGAGACATCCAGTTTCCAAGCCAGCATTATATATATAAGTAGGCGCCATATGTATGGCGCCTACTTATACAATATGCCGGTTACGGGCAATGATCCTTTCTTTCTTGCGGAGCCCTTGGTAGGCCCTTAGTCATTTTGCAAAACTACTAATAATGGGCAGGGTAAAGTAGACAATTTGTATTTGACGGAAGGCGTACTTGAGAAATTCCGGTGTAGAGGTCAGCACAGCTGTCTAGAAAGCAGGAGACCCGGGTTCAAGTCCGGGCTGGGTACACATTTCCAACTTTACCATCTCGCAGTTAATGTCATACATTCCGTGAATATGGATTTTTTTAACAACCACACTAAGGAACAATGCCCATTCGTCTTCGTGGCTAGTTGTTCCTCCTCCAAACAGCGCTTGCAGATAGCCCTGCTGGCGCCCGTGATGTGCGCCTGCGCAGAAATGCTGGTCTCGCTCATCTGCCGTCGCGCCAAAAGCATTCTGCAGATTTTGCCCGAGTTGGATGCGGCCTTCGGTATCTTGGATTTCGGGTGGACAGCTGTGTACTTTCTGGGGACTTCGGTAACGGGTCATAGCATTGCAATTGACATGTGCACTATTTCGCTGTTCTATCAATTAGTGCAGTGGTGGGCACGTGGGCTGCACACGAGGTTGCCCGCGTGCACTGCGGGCGGGGAGGTCGGCCGTGCGGATACGAAGCGCGCGCAGCTCCTAGTCTCTCCCTCGCAAACAAGACTGAAAGCCACCGACGACACACCACCGAGAGCTGGCGTTTTACTGTGATCAAGCAACATTGCATTTAAATCATAGATCGACACTGCCATGAGTACCATGACCTAAAATTTTGGCATAGCACTCGAAGAAGTGTAGTCTAAAAAGATCAATCTGATGGTGAACACAATTCAACAACTTGCAAACGCGATCGACACTGATAAGCATAAACGTGTATCAACATAGCTTAAGATTCGGTACATTTTGTGAGGAACTTTATATGTTCAAATGTTTGTAGAACTTATGGGACATAAGTACGGGATCATCAGTCACTTGGATTACAAACTACTTATGAACTAGCTAAGACTAAGGACGGCACAAAAATCCATGCCCGAGAGGTGATTCGAACTTTATATGAACGCCTCGTTTCCCGTTAGAGCGCAACACAATTCTGACGGAGCTGACACGTGATTCCATTCTAAGAAATCTCACAGTCTGACCACTAAGGAGGCGTGAAATATTGCGCGCTTATCGGATTGAGTTCTAATGTTATTTCCCCCTCTTCCATTTGACAACGCCGCTGTGGAGTAGCCGAGCGGTCTAAAGCAACTTGCTGCGGAGCGCGCGGTTGCTCGCCGTGGAGGTTCGAGTCCTCCCTGGGGCATGGTTGTGTGTGTTTGTCCGTAGGTTAGTTTACCTAAGTTTAAGTAGCTTGTAAGCTACGGACTGATAACCACGCAGTTTGGTCAGATAGATTTACAGACATTTGAATGTGATTTGACAACGACGAGATCAGACATCGGAACAAAAAACATAGGCTCTGACTTACGGAGAAGCAAGGTACTTTAGGCCCCATCCCCCAATATTTTGAAATAGGGTGAGTCGTGGTGGCTCCTGGTTCTGATCCAGTGTGCACTTTCTGGTCGACGTCGCCCTGTTGCTAGTGCTGTGTAGCCTGCCTTGTTTATTCTGTTGATGAAAGTTTCGTTTTAAACTATACCTCCTTATTTTACCTCACCTTATTACTACAACTACCTTGTGACTTCTAAGTCGCATTCCTTGATGAGCGCGTCGCTATGTACTTCTTACAAAGATCAATTTTACAATACCTTCTACTGTTCTCCTGTTCGCGCGTGCATGTAAAGTTTCATGGCTTGCTATCATCGATTGTGGTTTCGCCTGCTACCGCCAAGGGAGTCCTTGTTGTTGTCGGTGCTCAGCTGTTTACGCGTGCACGCCGATGAGGTTTCGGCTTGTTCCGTGCTGGCAGGCAATCGTGGCGAGTGGAGCAAGGTGTTAGCAAGTGTCTGTGGGTCGTCTGATGCTGCGGGTCTTGTGCGTGGGCGAGCCGCAAGGCCGTTCCCCGTCGGGGGTTCGAATCCCACTTCGGGCATGGATGTTTGTGCCGTCTTTAGTATAAGGTTCATAAGTAGTTTGTAAGTTTAGGGACTGATGACCCCGCGGTTAAGTCCCTTAAGCTCTACAAACATTTAAACATTTTGAACCTGTGGGCGAACGGTGTTTTTGGCAGCGCTGGACGTCCGTCGCCAGCGGCAGTTTGATAGCTGTCGTATCGCGTATTACACCCACGGTCATGGCTGGTGATCATAGTCTGGACGTGGAGAGGGTGACACGTTATACTATTCGAAGTCTCATGCTGGCACACTGGAGCATGAATCGTCGACGAATCCATCGTCTAATATGTCCAATTCAGGTGTAGTAGCATCTTCACCGTGGCGGAACCTATTATTACTTGTTTTCACATCTTCAGAGGCACCTTTTTTCCAGAGTTTCTTCCGGAGATAGTGGGGTTTGTGACAGCATTATTCTGGGTATTGCGTTGCTGCATGCCATAATATTTACGGCTCTCTGTTTCATGCTTATTGTTTATCATCCGTGTTGTTTTGCTTTGCTTTATAGCCTCTCGCATGCCAATCACCTGCCCTGGGCACAGCGTACATTTCGGCAGTGTGATTTTCCTCTCATTTCCCGAAACTACCCTGCGAGATGGCATATTTTGGCAGTGTAGTCTTGTCGTCTTCGTTTTGATATATAGTTGTGTATTTTGATGTACATCTACCGCACCCAGACGCAAATTTCATAAAGGGCCTGTTGTTTATTGACTGGTTTGTGTCAGGGCTTAGTTGTCTGCAGTCAAATTCCTTCTCACAATGTGGTATTCGAAGATCTGGTTACCCTCACACATACGTTTTGTCCTAAGAGGCATATTACCTGTTCGTGTTTAATGGTTGTCACTGCTTATCACCTATAGCGCTTTACTACCTTTCTTGTTTTAAATATTGTACCCTTGAAGGAAGGTGTTCTCAGGACGTCGTCACACCATTGTCATTGTGCAAGCTAAATAATAATAATAATTTGAGTGCTATTACATGCCCATTAGTGGGTACATATAGGTGTATCTTTTGTACATGAGATTTCACGCAGTTCAGTTGACTAAAAATGAAGACGATGTTGCAGTTAATATTCTGTATTCGGTTCATGTAAAATTTAAAGTTTTGTCCTTGCTACTTCTTTGACCTAACGGTTGCTAATTTACAAGATCAATGCCGATTAAGGCACTGATAGTGATTATTTTAAACCGTTTTAAGTGTTAACTTTTTGGCCCTCTAAGATAATCGGAAATGGCTTGTCACTTAAAGAGATTTGAAATAAGTGTGATACTTTTAAACTGTTTTCAACTATTTCAGTTGATAGCCATTTAAGAAACTTTGCTGGTTTATCTGTAAGTCATAAAAACTTGAAGCTGGGCCTTTAAGAAAATTACAAGTGTTTTGTTGGTTTGAAGCTGTAGCTAACTTACCGGGAAGTTGGCATTTTAAGACATTGCAATGTATGATTTTTTAAACTATTTTACTGTTGCGTATAATATTAATTTCTTAGTGCTTGGCTGGTTTGAAATTGGAATTTTAAAAGTTCTTCATTTTAATAAATTGTTAAGTAGCGCCGGCCGCGGTGGCCGAGGGGACTGAGGCGCTTCAGTCACGGTCTGCACGGTCACTACGGTCGGGAGTTCGAATCCCCTCTCGGGCATGGATATTTGTGCCGTCCTTAGTTGCAGGTAGTTCATAAGTAGTTTGTAAGTTTAGGGACTGATGACCCCGTAGTTAAGTCCCTTAAGCTTAACAAACATTTGAACATTTGTTAAGTAGCGATTGAGTTTATTGGTTCCCCCTTCTTCTCCTCTTCTCTCCCCCTCCCCAATGTTCAAGCTTTCAAGCACACTATTACTTGACACACCATTTGGTGCGCTCATACAGTGTTTACATAATGGTTGAGAGCATTCATATCATACGAACGCGAAGTTATCTACCAATTATAGTACCTTATGCCATAACCTCCCCTCCCCCTACCCAATAATATTTTGAAGTCAGCTACCTTCCTGATTGCCGCACCTCTAATACTGAGAAGAAAATAAATAAATACGCAGCAAGTAAAATGATCACCAGTCGTGAAGTCGAGTAGGAAACTCCCTCAAAAGCTTGTCGAAGTAGCCTCTTATGGGCGATAAAGTTATCTCAATGTCAGCAGTACGCCGTACAAGCCGACTCGGTGACAGGACAATAAATCTGCAGAGGTAGTGTTCATTGTAGCACTTCGGCACGCAACTTGAGCGGAAGCTCAATCTGTTTAAGTGCCCGACTGGCGCGCCAGCTGAATGGAGTCTGGGGAGGCAGAGGACGGGGAGACTAGACTCAGGTGCCTCCTTTTATGGCGGCGGCCAACCCGCCGTCCCCCTGATTAAATGGGATGAAGGTATGCCAATGCCGGCAGCCGCGCTCGTGGCACACCTCTGCGCCGGAATGGCTCGCTCTCAGCATCATTACACTCACCGACAAGGGGCGCATGTCGTCGAACGCTCAGACTGACGAAACCGTGCCGACAGTAATACTAGGTCATAAAAAAAAACACCAGCTGAAAGATACTTTTGTCGTAGCACAGAAAAAGGCAAGTATTTTCCTGTGTAAACAACACTGATAGGCAACTGGATATCAACTGCCCAGTCTTCATTCCGCCTGCCTCACAAAAATAATCTACATATACATCTACATAGAAACTCTGCGAATCACATTCAAGTGCCTGGCAGAGGGTTCATTAACCACTTTCATAACTTTTCTCTACCGTTCCATTCTCTAATAGCGCGCGGGAAGAAAGAACACCTAAATCGTTCCGTTTTCGATCTGATTTATCTTATTTTATTGGGATAGTCATGTCTCCCTAAGTAGGTGGGTGCTAGCGAAATATTTTCACATTCAGAACTAAAATTCGGTGATTGAAACTTCGCAAACAGATCACGCCAAAATGAATAACGTCTTTCTTTTAATGATTTCCACCCCAATTCTTGCAACATTTCCGTGACGCTTTCCCCCGTGTACCGTCATAAAACAAAACGAGCTGCCCTTCTCTGGACCTTCTCAATGTCTTCCGTTAGTCCCACCTGGTGAGGGTGGCAACAGTACTCCAGGAGAGGACGCACAAGTGTGATGTAGGCAGTCTCTTTGGTGGAGCTGGTGCATCTTCGAAGCGTTCTGCCGATGAAACGTTGCATGCGAATAATTTGCGCTCTTCTGAGACGGAACGTGCTGCCAACGTCTCATAGTAACGCAGTCCCTGTACACAGCATCTCACGTCTACCCATGTCTGTCCCAGTGTCTCCCATTCGCAGTCTCTTTCATTGTCACTGTCTTCATACCGATCTAACAACCTTCCTTCCCTCTTTCTTTGCTCCATTTTTTCCTCTGTCCTAATATATTTCTCTTAAACTGTTACTCTCTCGTCCTTTATCACAGTCTGTCTCTGTAGTTACTAGTACATATGTCCTTGGTGTCAGTCCCACTGATTCCCAATTGGGATACCTCCTTTGCCCCACTATCAGCTTGTCTGATAATAGGCTGAATAGAACCGCGACTCTTTATGGGCCGGATCTCAAACAGCCCGCTCCACTCCTCGGAGTGGATAATGAAAAGAATAAGTATGAGTATAGGATAATTACAGCCAGTCAAAACATTAAAAGGGGGTAAAATACCCATTCTGTATTTGAGACAGTATATATTTATGTTGTTTACTTTGAAACACGTCCATTGATTGTGTGGTCGTGTTCTATTTTGATTTATCCTTTAACCTAAAGTGTTTCTGCACCATTAATGTTATCTATCTGTGTGTTAATTATTATTTTTATAAATGATCAATGCCCCATGTTTACATATGTTTGCCACATATTATACATCTTTCCACCCTTATTTTTGGACTTGTGTCTTCATGTGAATGTGGAAGGTTGCTCGTAATATTGACTGGCTGCCGTGCAATAGTTTATAGTCACCTCCTCGAGCTCTAGGCCTCGTTTTGCTGTAGTTAAGAACGCATGGCTTCGTTTGTCGTCTGCGCTGGCGTCTGCTGGGTGGCCAGAGACAAACTCGGCAAGATGGTGAGGTGGCCGTGTTCTTGGTGTCGTACCAACCTAATCTTGGACGAAAGAGGTGACAGGAGACCTCTCTGGGAGCGGTTGTAGAGGGAATTGTCTTGGCCAGGTAGCAAGGGTTGGTAAACACTAGTATCTGAATGCGCTCGGCATCGTTTTTAGCGCACTCCACATCTGGTGTATGGAGGGGGGAAGTTTTTCCTGTCGCCTTACAGTTTCACTCTCGCTGCAGCCTTGGAAGTAAGTACTTCAATGTATCGAGCTGAGAGGAAGAACTTAGTTTTCTTTGTGAGCAGCAGTCTTGGTTTTCAGTGATAGTTTTCTTTAGTAATTATTTCGCTATGCAGAACTGAAGTAAATTCAGTGTAAATTTATTATTTGTATTTTCATTCCAGTGATGATTGTGTGTCCGGTTTTGCTCAAGTTAGAATACACATTCAAACGTACTAGGTTTACACAAAGGCTTAAGGCCACGGTGTTCTATAACAGGGTGGCACTAGACAGTGGTCCTACATGCCACAAACTGAACGCTATGTTGGTACGCCTTCTTAGATTGGCAGTAAACGACAAAGATATTCATGTACCTTGTTATATTATCTATTGTTCCTGCGCACGGCTGTATCTGCGATGTGGGACCGTACTTCTGAGTTGTCTGTGGAAGTGTAAGCATGTAAGGACGCCAATCCATTTTGTGAATCTGCCGACAGTGATGGCAGATACTGATTATACAGAGATATATTATGTGATATATATCGTATGGTATAATGTCAGCTACATATAATACTTTAGTAAGATATACTAGTGTCTAGTTAATAAGATAAAACATATCTCTGTCACAGAGCCAAGTCCAACTCCTTTAACCACTGGACAGCTTCCTGACTGACTATATGGAGTTCGGTCATCCCTCCTGAGAATGATCGTAATGGGCAATTAGTAATTATATGGGTCATCGTTTGAATGTCTGCTCCACAGTCACATGACTGGTCGTCTGTCTGTCCCCATTTGAATTTCCAATAGTTACAGCGACCAACACCAGTTCGGAAACGGTTGATCAAAGACCATTCTCTCCTGGGAAGGTCCATTCCTTGGAGCTGCTTAGAGGGATCGTCTATCCAGATGCTGTTTTTTCCATTAAACGAATCCCAAATTCTTGCCCAGTTTGATTTAGGTGAGAAGCCACTCTCATGTAGTTGCACAGCTGTTTTAAGAGGTGGTTTACGTGATTTCAGCCGGCTGACCGGTGGTGGAAGGTCTTGCAGGATAGGAAGCTCAGGAGTGGACAAGATCTTATAATACTCTCTCATTAAGGCTTCCTTCCGTCTTAGATCAGGGGGAACGATGTTGCATAATATTGGGAGCCATTGAAGTGGTGTAGCCATCAGAGTGCCACTGATCAATCTCATTGCTCTATTTAATTGTACATCAATGTCTCTCACATGAGCACTGTTGAGCCAGACAGGAGAACAGTATTCAGCTGCAGAGTAAACTAGGGACAAAGCTGTTGTACGCAAGACCTTAGCACTGCCTCCCCAAGATGATCCTGCTAAGTGCTGCAATATGTTATTCCTAGTTTTAACTTTGTCTGCTGTTTTATGAAGGTGGTACTTAAAAGTAAGAGATCTATCCAAGATTACTCCCAGGTATTTTGGATGTTCATTATGTTCAAGTTGAACACCATCAAACGAGATATTAAGTTTATAGTCGGCCATCCTATTATTGAGATGGAAACAAGATACTTCCGTTTTATTTGGGTTTGGCTTTAGTTTCCACATTGCGAAGTAATTTCTGAGGAGAGCTAGGTCAGATGTTAAAGTAGTTTCCGTCACATGGATGTCTCTGTGTTGTGACGCTATGGCAATGTCATCGGCATAAATGAATTTTCTAGATTGCGTAGCTGGAATATCAGCGGTGTAAACATTAAAAAGAATGGGAGCAAGAACCGAACCCTGGGGGAGGCCATCGTGAAGCTGTCTAAACCCACTTTCTGTGTTGCCGAGATAGATCTTGATCAGGCGACCACTTAGCATTGAGTTCACAAGTCGCAATAAAATAGGACAAGGAATGAGATTGTAAAGCTTCACTAGGAGGCCCTTCTTCCACACGGTATCATAAGCTGCCGAGAGATCCAGAAAAGCAACGGAAGTGGTACACTTCTTTTCGAAACCAGTCTCAATGAAAGATGTCAGTGCTAGGACCTGGTCACAGCAATTACGGCCTTGTTTGAAACCAGCTTGTTCAACAGGGATACTAGCAGTGAGAATGGGAACAATACGATTGTAGATGAGTCTCTCGAGCAGCTTGTAACATACACTGAGAAGTGCAATTGGGCGGTAGCTATCTGCACGTTCGGCTGCTTTACCAGGCTTCAAAACAGCTATTACTTTAGATCTCTTAAAAGCTTTTGGTAGAGAGCTGTCTTTAAGAATGTTATTGAATAAATTTAGAAGCCACAATCGGGTCTTGAGTCCAGCATGTTTAATAAATTCTGGGAAAATATCATCTATACTGGCAGCTTTCCCAGTCTTCATATCAGAGATAGCCACATGCAGTTCGTCTAAGCAAAAAGGTTTTGATACTTCCAGGGGAGCCTGCTGGCATTTCTTAATTTCATTTAGTTTATAGGATATTAATCTGTCAGACTGTTGCCGTTTTGACTTGGATAGTGCTACGATTCGTTTGGCTATGTCGGAAGGATCAGGATGTGTGGGAGGAAGTTTTTTCTCGGATACACTGGTAGACAATTTCCTCAGAAGTGACCAAGCCTTTCTGCTGCTGTGAGTGAAGTCTAAACTATGAACTTTTTTCACCCATTTCTCTCTTCTGGCATTATCAAGGGCGTTCAGTAGGATGTCGGCAGCGTTTGAATCTTCAGTGCTGATAAATTCGTTATACAGGTCTTCACACTCTTGGCTCCATCCCGGGATATATGTCTTTCTGTAGCCTCGAGGTATACAGGCTTTAGCTATAGCTTTAAGGAGTCCAGCGAATCTGTCATAATTTTCTATTGTAGGAGGAATGAATCTAATGTTGTCTTCTAATTTGGAAGTAAATGCCTCCCAGTCTGCTTTATTAAAATTCCACCTGGGTCTCGGAAAAGATCTTATTAGGGGAATCTTAATCCCAACTGATATCAGCACTGGCCTGTGCTGCGACCGTGGGAATGTGCCAAGTACCTTTCTCGTAACTGATAGAGATCTTAATGTCTGATCACAGGAACAAAAACACAGGTCAGGTGAATATCCACGCTTCCAGCGGGCTGAGAAAAATGTGCTGGAGTCTTTTGCGTCAAAAACCAAGGAAAGGTTATTATTTTCAGCCCATTCAGCTAAGGCTATTCCATTTTCATATTATGTGATGAGTCAGGTATTCTCACATTACTTAATTGTGAAAATAAGTCACCACAAGAAATTGATACTGTATTTTTATGTATTTAGTTTGTTGCAAAGTTGATTTCACAACCACCACTTGTAGTTTCATTGTTGTTTGATATTTCTTGAACGAAGTTTTTCTATAGTTCTTCCAGTAGTAAATACACACACCCCACACGCGCGATGGGTCGTCAGCTGTGTATAAAGGGGCTGCTGTTTCTGTTTTGCCTCAGTTTCTGGCGAGTAAGTGTTATCAGCAAACTCACCTGAAGATGACAGCCAGTTGGTCTGCCGAAATATTGTGTTGACGATGGTATTCGGCTGCAAACCCGAGATGAATATTATTAATGACAGTACCACTTTTGAAAGAAATATTTATTGATATAATTTCATAAAATGACAAACAGTTGCAAATTCCGCAGTATCGAATAAAAACAAATTATTTCTCAAGAATGTGGCGGAAACATGGATCCACAGATAGCGGTACATTAAAGCTGTGCACTTGTAGCGAGTTCGCTTTCCTGTCTGCTTACTGCTGCAAAGCCTGCATCTCCAATTAGTGCCTCCCAAAATGGGATGATGATCTCCAACCTATGACAGCCACAGGAACTACTTCATTTTTTGGAAGGTATGTTGGTATTTTGCCACGACGTTTCCTATTTCAGACGAAATGTTAACTGATCCTGGTTTGATGTATTACGCGTGCTGATCTTCCACAACAAAAAGCTGTTCACTATAGCGAGATCAGTCAACAAATGACAAGACAGCACCACTGACAGTGCAACAACCAGAAGTATCGGCGCGAAACGCAAAACGGTTGGTGGCAATACGTTCCCAAAGGAGCCCCACAGGTGACAGGACGTCACAATCCTCGGAATTGCGTTTCCCGCGGACGCTTTTTTGTTATTTTCAAGCTGGGAAATATAGTCCTCACCGCCTACGACTGGCTTAAAATAGTGTGTCGGACCGAGATTTTAATCTGGAAGCTGTGCCTTTCGCGGGCAAACGTTCTATCAACTGAGCTACGCTGGTACGTCCTCAGAGCTTCACTTCCGCTAGCACCTCGCCGCCTACGCATCACGTGCATCGCCTCCGCCACCGCTACAGTTTTCGCGCCGCTGCCAGACAGTTCCCTCCACCGTGCACCCCCACCCTCTCCCTGATGGGCTGCCACTTTGTGCTGTGGACTCCGCTGTCAGCGTTAATGGCCGCGGTGGCGCAGCTGACATAGCGTCTGATACACCGGTCGCGAATACTGCATCAGCCAGCCAAGCAACCGGCCGCAGGCTGAGGAATGGAAACTTTCGCGGACGAACTGGTACACCAGTGGACAACTGTAAAGCTTCCTGAGTAGACTAGTTCCCCAATGCGAACACCTCACATGCCAACACTGTTTGGGGAGGCTGGTTCTTTTATTGGAGGCGTTTATTGCTGGAAATAAATTTGGCTTTTTGTGTGTGTGTGTGTGTGTGTGTTTTCTATCGCCGCCTTTTCTAGGAGCTAAAAATTGTTGCGTGTATAAGTAAGTCAATACTGAATATAATCTTCAAATCTCTGGTCTACACTTCAACTCGTGACACTGTAATAGAATGTTACCAATTTCTGATCCTACAGAAGACGACATGGTGATATACACTCCTGGCTATTAAAATTGCTACACCACGAAGATGACGCGCTACAGACGCGAAATTTAGCTGACATGAAGAAGATACTGTGATATGCAAATGATTAGCTTGTCAGAGCATTCACACAAGGTTGGCGCTAGTCGCGACACCTACAATGTGCTGACTTGAGGAAAGTTTCCAACCGATTTCTCATACACAAACAGCAGTTGATCAGCGTTGCCTGGTGAAACGTTGTTGTGATGCCTCGTGTAAGGAGGAGAAAAGGCTTACTATTCTGATTTTGATAAAGGTCGGATTATAGCCCATCGCGATTACGGTTTGTCGTATCGCGACATTGCTGCTCGCGTTGGTCGAGATCCAATGGCTGTTAGCAGAATATGGAATCGGTGGTTTCAGGAGGACTATGGAACCCCGTGCTGTTTCCCCCAGGCCTCGTATCACTAGCAGTCGAGAAAACAGGCATCTTATCCGTATGGCTCTAACGTCTCGATCCCTGAATCTAACAGATGGGGACGTTTGCAAGACTACAACCATCTGCACGAACAGTTCGACGACGTTTGCAGCAGCTTGGACTTATCACCTCAGAGACCATGGCTGCGGTTACCCTTGACGCTGCATCACAGACAAGAGCACCTGCGATGGTGTACGCAACGACGAACCTGGGTGCACGAATGGCAAAACATTTTTTCCGATGAATCTAGGCTCTGTTCACACCATCATGATGGTCGCATCCGTGTGTGGCGACATCGCGGTGAACGCACATTGGAAGCGCGTATTCGTCATCGCTATACTGAGGTATCACCTGGCGTGATGGTATGGGGTGCCATTGGTTACACGTCTCGGTCACCTCTTGTTCGCTTCGACGGCACTTTGAACAGTGGCCGTTACATTTCAGATGTGTTACGACCCGTGGCTCTATCCTTCATTCGATCCCTGCGAAACCCTACATTTCAGCAGGATAATGCACGACCGCATATTGCAGGTCCTGTACCGGCCTTTCTGGATACGGAAAATGATCGACTGCTGCCCTGGCCAGCACTTTCTTCAGATCTCCTATCAACTGGAAACGTCTGGTCAATGGTGGCCGAGCAAGTGGCTCGTCATAATTCGCCATCACTACTCTTGAATAACTGCAGTATCGTGTTGAAGCTGCATGGGCATCTGTACCTGTTCACGCCCTCCAAGCTGTGTTTGACTCAATGCCCAGGCGTATCAAGGCAGTTATTACGGCCAGAGGTAGTTTTTCTGGGTACTGATTTCTCAGGATCTATGCAATCAAATTGCTTGAAAAAGTAATCACACGCCAGTTCCAGTATAATATATTTGTCCAATGAATACCCGTTTATCACCTGCGTTTCTTCTTGGTGTAGCAATTTTAATGGCCATTAGTGTACATTTCTGGTACTTTCAAGACGTCTTGAGAAATTAAAATGCATGCAATGGTTGATAGAGTACCCAAACACTAACGACTGCACCAGACAGTTGTTGTATTTGATCACTTCTTTTCTGACATTATGACATCAGACCTCCTTTCACCCGGCCGCGCATACAAACTCGATGTGGCGTGGACTCAACCATTGGAATTACCCTGCACGAGTATTGAGACATACTGTATCCGTCCATATTTGCCAAAAAGTTTTGCCTGTGCTTGAGTTTGTCCGTGCACTCGTCTTTCGGTATGTATCATACATTTTCCATGTGATTCATTTCGGGCAATCTGGGAAACATGTTGGAAACAAAGTCCATTAGTGATGGCATATTCTCTCATTGGCAGAACAAACATTTATAATCAGTGAAGATTCAGTTGAACCTAAGTACCCTGACCATTCCAGCCTACACGATTACCAAGCCACCATTAACTTCCGGGGCGACTTATTGGTAGCTTAAGAGGAGTCTGCGCCACTGTGTCAAGCTATCAGCTCTTACAGCGAAAATGGGGTCTCTCATGACCAAGCCATGACTTTCCAAACAACTCCATGTACATCTACATAAATACTATGCAAGTCACACTGAAGTGCATGGCAGAGGGTTCATCGAACCGCTTTTATGACATTTCTCTTCAGTTCCATTCTCAAAGAACATCTAAATGTTTCCATTTTCGATACGCTTTCTTTTACTTTATTGTAATGATCATGTCTTTCTATGTAGGAGACATAGTTAGGAGATATAGTTAGTGAAAGAAATTTCGCAAATAGATCTCGCCTCAAGAAATAACGCTTTTCTTTAAATGCTTTCCACCCTAACTCGTGCATCATTTCCTAGACACTCTCCTCTATATCGCTATAATAAAAAACAAGCTGCCCTTAACTGTACTTTCTCAAAAATCGTCTGTCAGTCCCACCTGGTGTGGATGCCACAATGCGCAGCAATATTCCAAAACAGGACGCACACGTGTAGTGCAGGCAGTTCCTTTAGTAGAACTTTTGCATCTTGTAATTGTTCTGCCAACGAAACGTTTAAGTTGTCTGTAATAATTTGTTACTCCTAGGTATTTAGGTGAGTTTGAGGCCTGTAGTTTTCACTGATTTATCGTGTGAATGAAATTTAACGGATTTCTTTTAGTAGTCATATGGCTGACTTCACACTTCTCATTATAAAGCATGAATTGCCAAATTTTTCACCACGGTGATATCTAAATCATTTTGTAGTTGCTTTGGATCTTCTGACGACTTTACTAAGCTATAAATGACAGAATCATCTGCGAACAGTCCAAGAGATACTCAGATTGTCTTCTAAATCGTTTATAAAAATAAGGAACAATAGGGGCCCTATAATACTTGCCTGAGGAACGCCAGTTATCACTTCTGTTCTACTCGATCACTTTCCGTCAATTACAACGTACTGTGTCCTTTCTGACAGGAAATCACGAAACAAATCCCACAACTGTAGCAGTATTCCATGAGCAAGTAATCTGATCAGGTGACTATTGTGAGGTACAGTGACAAAAGTTGTGAGGTACAGCGTCAAAAGCGTGCTGGAAATCTAGAAGCCGGCCGCAGTAGCCGAATGGTCTGCGGCGCGTTAGTCACAGTCTGCACGGCCGCTACGGTCTGTTCGTGATAGGAATTCTGGAGTCCAACCGAGATGGACATAGTCCCAGTAGAGCGACATGATGCAGTCATCAAAGGCACTCGTATCGATCATTTGCTAGCACAGCTCATATCATCAAACTGCGCCCCACTGTCCTAATGCGTACATTTGTGTTGGGTCCCACATTGATTTCTGCGTTTATTTCACAGTGTGCTACTTCTGTTAGAACTGACAACTCCACACAAAAGAACTGCTCTGGCTCATTAACCCTCGTAGTACCAACGTATTTTCCGTAACGTGGTTTGATAAGAATAGCGTGGGTAGTTAATGCTAACTGTAAAAAAATAATCAAAGGATAAAAATGCAGCCCTCGGTCGAAAAATAAAATTATTTAACCTGGTTGCGGCAATAACTACGATTGTCTTGATCAGATATTATAAATCAGACTGATGCCTCCGTGCAGGCATACTAGCTCTATTTTTTTTAACTTTGTGACGTAAGCTTTACAGCCGAGTTGTGACTTTTATTATGTGACATATTAATTTATAATTTCTGATCTAAGCAATCGTAGTTATTGCCAAAACCAGGTTAAATAAGTTTATTTTGCGACCGAGGTGTGCATTTTTATTCTTTGAAGCTGTAGCGGTCGCTGACAATAGCAGCTATGTTCAAAATTGTAAAAAATAATATTGGAAAAGTACCCCTTCAAGCAAGTGGTTTGCGCTTACGAAATTGACGTGGGGACGCTATCCAAGACACATTGGCCCCACCACAGGCCTTCTAGTGTGGGCCGAGATAAGCTACAACTATCGGTCACCGTCGAGTTTCTGGAGGAAACGCTGACTTTCGCTCGGTACGTGTCGAATGGTGTGAGACTTGTTCTATTTCATTCCTGCAAGTGCAAGATGCTTTGTTAATGCTCGCGCTCACACTACGCGCGTATCTCAACTTGACTGCTAGACGTGCGACAGCTTTCCTGGTAAGTACAATCTCTGCACTTGTCTTCGGTGAAGCACTTGTGGACTATGATGGACAACTGGCATATGCAACTCGTCAGTCCACAACTCTTAAAGGAATATGTGGACAGGTCGGGCAGACGTGGCATAATGTCAGTGTCTGCCTGACTGGAAGGACTGGAAAGTTGCAGAAGTCACTCCAGTATTCAAGAAAGGTAATAGGAATGTTCCACAATAATACAGGCTTGTATCATTGACGTCGGTTTGTAGCAGGATTTTCCTACCTCGAAGACAAAAACCCATTGATCCATAGTCACCACGGATTCAGCCAGTTCTTTATTCACATGAAGTTATTATTTCTATAGAAAAGAGATCTAAAATCGATTCCATATTTCTCGATCTCCGGAAGGCTTTTGACACTACAACTCACAAGAAGTAAATTGCATGTTTATAGTATAACCCCGCAGTTGTACGATTGGATTAACCATTCCCTGTCAGTAAAGACACAGTGGGCAGTAATAGACGGAAAGTATCGAGTAAATCAGAAGTGATATCCGTCGTTCCGCAGGGAAGTTTAACAGAGCTCCGGCTCCTTCTGTTCCTTATCTTTATATACGACTTCGGAGAGAATGTGAGCAGCTCTGACTGTTTGCGGATGATGCTGTCCTTTGGAGGTTAGTAAAGTCATCCGAAGATCAAAAGTAGCTACAAATTATTTAGATATTTGCATGCTGCGAAAATTGGTAACTGCCCCCATACAATGAAATGTGTGAAGCCATCTATACCAGCACTAAAAGAAATTCGTTAAACTTCATGTACACCTTAAATCAGTCAAATGTCAAATCTGCAGGATGTAAACTAAATACCTAGAATTTAAAATTACGAACAACTTAGATTGGAAACAAGACGGAAAAATACCACAGGGAAGGCAAATAAAAGAATACCTTTCATTGGCTGAACAATGCAACAGTTCTACCGAAGTATCTGCGTATGTTACACTTGTACGTCCTATTCTTTGCAGCGAGATTTCCGAAATTTCTAACACCACAGTTCTATTCTGAATGCGAACATATTTTATAGCACCCACCTATGTAGGGAGATATGATAATCTTTATGAAATAAAACAAAAAAGATAAAAATCGGAAAGATCAGCACGGATTTAATAAACATCGTTCATGAGAAAGTCAGCTTGCCCTTTTGTCACATGACATCTTGCGAGCCATGGATGAAGGGCACAAGGCGGATTGTGTTTTTTATCGACTTCAAAAAGGCGTTTGACGAGGTGCCACACTGCAGATTACTAACGAAGATACGAGCATATGGAATAGTTTGACAGATTTGTGACTGGATGGAACACTTCCTAAGTAATAGAACGCAGTACGTTGTTCTAGACGGCGAGTGTTCATCAGAGACGAGTGTATCGTCAGGCGTGCCCCAGTGCAGTGCGATAGGAGCGGTATTATTTTCTATCTACATAAATAATCTGATAGACCGAGTAACTTGTAATTTGCAGCTGTTTTCTGTGATGTATTGGAGGGTGTCGTCTTTAATTGACTGTAATAGCATGCCGGCCGCGATGGCCGAGCTGTCTGCGGCATGCCAGTCACGGTCTGCACGGCCGCTGCGGTCGGGGATTCGAAACCCCCTCGGGCAGGCAAGTTTGTGCCGTCTTTAGTATAAGCTAGTTCATAAGCAGTTTGTAACTTTAGGGATTGATGACCCCGTAGTGAAGTCCCATAAGCTCTACAAACATTTGAACATTTTGTAATAGCAAACAGGATGCCTTAGACAAAATTTGTAGATGGTGTGCAGAATGTTAGCTAGTTCCGAATGTAGAAAAATGTAGTAAGGTGATGCACATGTGTAGGAAAAACAATTCCATAATATTCGAATACAGCATTAATAATGAACTTCTTGATGCAGTCGCGTCGTTCAAATATCTAGGCGTAACATTGCAGAGCGATATGAAATGGAACGAATATGTAAGGACAGTTGTGAGGCGGATAGCCTACTTCGGTTTATTGGGGAATTTTGGAACGATGTACTTTATCTGTAAAGGAGACCGCTTATAAAACGCCTGTACGACCATGTCTTGAGTATTGCTCAAGTGTTTGGAACCCGCAGCAGATCAGTTTAAAGGAATACATAGAAGCAGTTCAGAGGCGAGCAGCTAGGTTTATTACTGGTAGGTTCGACCAATGTGCGAGTATCACGGAAATGCTCCGGGAACTCAACTGGGGATCGCTGGAGCAAAGACGACGTTCTTTCCGTGAATTTCTGTTGAGAAAATTTAGAGGGCCGGAATTTGAAGCTGAGTGTAGTACGATCTTCCTGCCGCCTACTTACATTTTGCGTAGTGATGACAAAGACAAAGGGCCCTTACAGAGGTATATAGGCATTCTTTTTTTCCTCGTTCTGTTTGGAATAGGAAATGTCTACCACCGCCACGCATTTTACGGTGGATTGCGCAGTATGTAGAAGACTTGGATGATCCTTTTTCCTGCGCGCTATTGACGAATGGAACGGTAGAGAAATGTCACAAAAGCGGTTCTATGAACCTTCCGCCATGCACGTGAATGTCATTAGTGGATGTAGATGTATATGTCGGAAGACAGTTTTATCCATCTGTATGAGGGAAAGGAAGCCTGATTCAGCGCCTACATTCCGTCACTTGGGGCCTACACCACGTGTTAATACGAGGTCTTAGCGTGCATCGACACCTCATCTGTAAATGTACTCTTTAGGCTCTCTTCCATCAATAAATCTTGAGTGAACTGGACAACTCTAATAGGGTATACAAATTCTCATTTCCGGCGCTGTATACGAGTGATCTAAGATGCTACGTCCGACAAAGAAATGGAAGGCCCTTTGTTAGTTCTTTTCTGTCCTTTTTCGCACAGTTGCTTCTTATATTAATATGCAGATATTTATTCATATAAACTATCTATGCACATGGATTTTTGTAGGTTATGTTATACATAGTTTTGGCACATTATCTGTTTTTAGGTTATTTAATAGCACTTACAATTTTAGTTGTGTATGTGCTATTTGTTGACTCAGGTTGTTGTTTCTTTCTTCCGTTATTTAATTAGGATTTTTCATTCCAGGACTAGGCACATGCCAATTTGTGTCCTGTTTTTGTTTTGGGTGGTGTTCTCAACTTTTGAGTGTCGCGCTGCTACCGACTGTTTGTGTGTTTTGCTTTATGACAAACAAAAATCCAAATACGACCAAGAAACAGCAAAATACACAACAAACACACAAATACGAACACACACAATGACAACACCACATAAAAACAAAACAAATGGTTCACCTTGACAAATTAACACATAGAGTGGCAAAGATACTAAAGGCTCATGGCATATAAAACTGTCCAATCTCTACAAACAAATCTAGAACAAAAAATCAAGAAAGAAATTCCAAGAGTGAGGAATATACAAACTTGAATGCCAAAGCAGTGATCCAGAGTACATAAGAATGACAGATATCAAAACACGATACTAAAAAAACATCAGATGCAGGAAATATGAAACGAACTACTCTACATTTGCTGTTAGCCATCCAGCATAGACCAAAAACAACAACAACAACAACAAACCCCTTATACAAACACTAGAAAACTAACAACTACCATTTCCACAACGCTTTTGAAGAATTTAAATAAATCGCACCACCATATCACGTCTGACAGCCCCCACCCCTCTCCGAACACACACAATATTTCTCTCTCCTGTCTCTCTCTCTCTCTCTCTTTCTCAAACACACAAACGCGTGGGTAGGGGAAAACAATATTAATTATAATAAAAAAGAGAATATTGCACGTGCAGTTTTTCCACAATTACATCGGAAACACATACATACTGATATTAACCAAAGATAGGACAAACACACATTCAAACAGTTGGGTAAGAAAAAGACATTAATAGTTGGCAACACCACCGAAAACAAAAACGACACAAACAAAACTGGCATATGACTAGTGCTGGAATGAAAAATCCAAATTAAATAAAGGAAGAAAATAAACACAGCAACCCTAGTCAACAAACAGCACATGTAGACCAGCACCTACGAAAAATTTACTTCAACATCAAATATCATTAGTGAGATGATGCACCAGAACTATTTATAACCTAAGTTACTAAAACGTAATATATAGATATTAAATCATAATCATGTATATATTCCAGGCCACTGAAGATGAGCGGCCACGGTGGAGTTGCCGTGCGCTCTAAGGCGCCTTCCTGTCGAGTCTTACTTCGGGAATGGGTATGAGTGTTGTTCATAGCATAAATTAGTTTTTAGCAGTTTGTAAGCCTAGGGACTGATAACCGCAACAATTAAGTCCCTTAGATTTACAAAAAATTGAACATTTGAAGTGAAAACGAGTTAGGCAAAAGTATTTGTGGTAATTTGGTAGAACGCTTGGGAATCGAATTCGGAACGCAATGTTTCGCTCGAGCTGCCAGATCGATATATCTAAGAATGGACGGACGCGCGATGTATAAAACATTTGAGGGTTCCTGACATGTCGTCGTCTCAGTACGCTGAGAGAAGAAACTGCATGTTTTGCGATGAGTAGATTTTCGTGGCTTGAAATGATTCCGAGGATTTCTTCCGTGGAAGAACGTTTAGAATTATGCTAGGAGTTTGGCCTGCTGCTTAGTGGTGACACAAGAAAATGTGTTGATTGTAACTGTGGGAGTAGTGTCAACTTCTCATCCAAATTTTTCCTTTGAACTGGACTGTAGTAACTGGAGAAAAAGGGCAAGTTTTCGTACTAATGCCAAATAAATGATAATTAGATATACGACTTTATTACATAATAAATCGCTGCAGAATATCTTTAGAAATGTACTTCGGGAACAAGTCACTAGATGAGTGTGACAGTTTCTTTGCCTTCGCGTAGCCTTGACTATAAAGCCTTTTAAATCATAATAAATAAGGAAAAACTTGATCGTCACTCAAAACCATAGAAAACAATCAAAAAATTCTTCGCAAGTAGCGCGTGAATAGCAGTGTATTCAATTTATAGTTGCACGTTCGATATACAGCATTTCAGGCCGAGCAACGTCGATTGCAAGCATTCTTGAAAATTCCCTAAAGATTACCCTCTTTTAAATTGTCTTTTTCCGTCTTCCACTATCTTTCAATGTTTTGTGCGTGTACTCACGAGTCTTCTGACGGTACAAATTGCACAGAATGGTTCACGAACTCGTCATCTATACCGTGTTATTTCAAATTTTTGTACGACTTCTACCCGTCAGTTACGACTTTCGTACTAGGAAAATTAATTTCTTAATCAGGGGAACAAGTGTTTCTCTTGATCGGGAGTGGACACGCAGAATGAAACATTTCCTCGACTATCAACACCTTCAAACATCCAAATGTGTTCAACGTCATTTTTAAGTTTACGGCCTTTCCCATATTTACGGGTTGCAATGTGCGATTCGTCTATTTTCACAACTTTCACCACACCACCAATGGGGACACTGTCGTTCGTCACTACTACATAACAAACCTCCCTACAGAATTGGAAATAATCACAAATTGTAATGAAGCACAAAATGTAATGACGCACCCAACACGCATACTTTTTTGTATGCTCAGTTTACTGCTGGTAAACCACGTGTTAGTACAAAAACTTGTCCTTTTTCTGCAGTTACTACAGTGCAGTTCAAAGGGAAAATTTAGCTGAGACGTTTTTTGTAGAGTTTGACACTACCCTCACCGTTACAATCAACACATTTTCTTGCGTCACCATTAGGCAACAGGCCAAACTCCCAACAATATTCCAAACTTGCCTCTACGGAATAAATCCGCGGAATAATTTCAAGCCACGAAAATCTACTCATCGCAAAACGTGCAGTATCTTCACTCAGCGTACTGAGACAACGACATGTCTGCACCCCTCATATGTTTTGTACATCGCGCATCCGTCCATTCTTCGATACATCGATCTGGCAGCTCGATCGATACATAGCTTTCCGAATTCGATTCCTAAGCGTTCTATCAAATTACCACTAATACTTTTGCCTTACTCGTTTCTCCGTTGTTTGCAATGCACCTTTACTTCAAATGTTCAAATGCTTGTAAATCTAAGGGACTTAACTGTTGTTGTTGCGGTTATCAGTCGCTAGGCTTACAAACTGCTTAGCAAATTTATGCTATGGCCAACACACACATACCCTTTTCTGAGGGAGGACTCGACAGCAAGGCGCCTAAGAGCGCAAGGCAACTCCACCGTGACCGCTTATCTTCAGTGGCCTGGTATATATACATGATTATGCTTTGCAATGTTTCTTTTTCTTTTACTATTATTTTACCTTACCTTTTAGCAGGTTATAAATAGTTCTGGTGTGTAATCTCCCTAATGATATTTTGATATTGAAGTAAAATTTTTGTAGGTGCTAGCCTACATGAGCTGTTCGTTGACTCTGGTTGCTCTATTTCTATCTTCCTTTATTTAATTTGGATTTTTTCATTCTATCACTAGTCATATGCCATTTTTGTTTGTGTCGGTTTTGTTTTCGGCGGTGTTGCCAACTATTAATGTCTTTTTCTTACACAACTGTTTGAATGTTTGTTTGCCCTGTCTTTGGTTTTTTTTCCGATGTAATTTTAGTAAAACTGCACCAGCCATGTTCTCTTTTTTATTATAATTAATATTTTTTACCCCTGCTCATGTGTTTGTGTGTTAGAGACAGAGAGAGAGAGAGACAGAGAGAGAGAGAGAGAGAGAGAGAGAGAGAGAGAGAGAGAGAGAGAGAGAAATATTGTGGGGGGTGGGGGCTGTCAGACGTAATGTGGTGGTGGGGTTTATTTATATGTTTATATAGCTTTGTGGATATGGTAGTTGTTAGTTTTCTTGTGTTTGTAACAGGAGTTTGTTGTTGGTCATATATTTTGTAATTCGCGCGTAAAAAAAGTTTGTAAATCTATCTGACCACACTGCGTGGTCATCAGTCGGTAGCTTAGAGACTACTGAAACCTAGGTAAAATAACGTAAGGACAAGACACACACCCATGCCCCAGGGAGGACTCGAACCTCCACGGCGAGCAACCGCGCGCTTCGCAGCGAGGCGCTTTAGACCGCTCGGCTACTCCACCGCGGCACTTTGCGCGTCCGTCCATTCTTAGTTATACCGATCTGGCCGCTCGATTGATACATAGCGTTCCGAATTCGATTACCAACCGTTCTACCAAATTGCATGGACGGTTTCTGTAAGTAAATATGTACATATTAACGAGAGGCCCAGTAGCGTGTGCACTGGACAAGCTGTTAACGCGACTTCTTACTGTGCCAGTAAGCAGTCGTGTCGCCGACGGCTGTCGCTATATGCTGTTAGCTGCGTGATGACTGCCCCGCCGCGGTGGAGTAGCCGAGCGGTCTAAAGCGTCTCGCTGCGGAGGTTCGAGTCCTCCCTGGGGCATGGGTGTGTGTGTTTGTCCTTAGGTTAGTTTACCTAGGTTTAAGTAGTTTGTAAGCTACGGACTGATGACCACGCAGTTTGGTCCGATAGATTTACAAACATTTGAACATTTTATGACTGCCCCCAGCCCTCCGCCGCCCACTACGGCCGGCCACGTGTCGAGGCGCCGCCCCCGCCGCCCCCGCCGCCCCCGCCGCCCCCGGAGGCCGCTCTCTGATTAAGATGCGCGGCCCGGGCGGATCGCCGGCCTATCGAGTTAGGCGGCAAATGCAGCGCGCCGCAATTCCCGCCAGACAAATGCAGCGCCACGCCATCCATCCCCCCCACCACCACCTCTTACCCCCACCCTCAGCCCACAGCCCTAATAGCATTCGGCACGGCGCCGGATGAGCGCTGGCCCTACACAGCCGGCTCTGGATCCGGTGGACGCCCCGCCGGGACGCAACCCCCCTAGACTGGACAGTAGCTACTGCTGCACTGGCCGAGGGTGCTCAGGATCGGCTCCATCAAGGTAAATACCGAAACCCCGGCACTGGACCTGTAGTGATTTTGAAGATGCGTTACATCTCGGCGGCAGCCTTCAAACGATACTTATCGAAGCAGTTTTTACTGAAACTATATTTATCGAACAAGCGAATGTTATGATTTTTACAATGTCATCCTTTAAGGATGTGGTTAGGCAGGAACCTAAGAGTACAGCTTGATCATTTGCAACAATTTGTCGTGTCCTACATAGGAAAGAGGGAAGAGGTAGCAAGGTCAGTCTGCACATCCCGAGCGGAAAGGAGTGACTGCAGAGAGACAGCACAGGCGGATTTCGGGACTCGAGAGGATACTTGTTTAGGAAACTTTATGGAACTACTAGGTATCTTGCATTGAATTTATTGCATCCCATACTAAGTCTACTAGACTGGGTTTAGTTATTTAAAAAAACAAGATGTATAAATCGTTTGCCACAACAGAAGCCACTAATTACGTTCCCTAGCAGCATCCCCTAGACAGACGCACTCCCCGCGAGAAACAGACTGTCATTGAGCACCCCGAGGCCGACGTTGATAGTCACGGGCTGGCGCCCGACTCGTCTGACTGAGAACTCCCTTCTTAATCCAAAAACAGGGGGTTTTAACCGCCGGTTTGGGTGCACCTCTTTTCCCCACTTTCCGACAGTTAACAATTTCCTATTGGCCGCTGCTTGGTTCAACCAATCTAAATTGTGGCTTGCCCTCTCTCTGAGTCCTCTAGCGAACCACGTTTCAGCCCTGACCTTTCTGCCATTCCCCGGGTGGGGAGGTGGCTTGTTAGTGCGCTAACAAAATCCATACTTGGTAGCAACATTGTTCAGCTGAAAGTAAAACGTCACGACGCGACCCAATATGGGCAACAACAACAATGTTTTACGTCAGTTGGCCACGCCTTTGGCTCCGCCTTAGACCACGCCTCAGGGGAGCTGCTAACTTGCAGTTTTTCTTCTTTACCCTCTCACTCTAGCCTCGTGAAACCACTGACATTGCTGTTCCCAAGTGACTGGTATCAACTTTGCTACGTACATTAAAACGTGCCTGTTGGCCGCCAAGTACTAATGTAACGTCTTACAACAGCGTCTAGACGCTATATGAAGTTACGCCCATCTTCTCACCCTGGGACGGTGGCTGAGGGCATCAGCAGTTCGCTAGGAGATTTCTTTAGTGCCTACATCCCGTAAGATATACGTGTCTGTTTTAGCCTGTTATCTGCAATGATCTCTATTTCTCAGCCTGTAGTGCGTCTCAGTGGCTCACACAGCCTCTCAACAATTCCAACAGTAAAATCAATATATGACAAATTTAAGTTGTACTCTTAGTTTCCTCCTAACCACATCCTTTAAAATCGTAACATATTCGTAAAAATCATAAATTAACTTTATTATAATATCAATCAATACAACCCATTACCTAAGACTAAATGGGCAATAGTATAATACATAGATTTCTTATGGCTAAATGTTGACATTACATACTGGTTGATGTGTGTGTGATGTGTTGTGTTCTATGCTACTGCTGTGGTGTTACATGTGTGCCAGCATTACAAACCTGCTTGTGGTGGCCAGCTCACCGAGCGAAATCCAGTGACATGCCCCTGGCACTGGACGGCCAATTTCTTTTGTCACCAGAGGCCCCCTCCCCCGCAAATTTTCCCCATTGTGTTCTATTCTACTATTTAAGAAAAAAAACCTACATCTAACTTACGTCTATGGTCTCAGTCGGTGTTTGCCACATCTAATCCCCGAATCCAGGGGATCGCGGATTCTTCCATTGCTGGTGACCAGTCCATCCCCCAGCGGCATGGCAGATGCGGCTGTCTCAGTCGGGTATCGAGTCAAATCCGGTTACTGGTTCAGGATAAAGTCCCGAAGCACTTTGCACGAGACGTTGTTGGCGAGTGCATCAAGTTCTCGGAACGTGTCTGGGGTTCTTATGAACTCAAAGGTGTTATTGCTCGGCAGTGCCCTTCTGAGATCCGCACCCACGTCGTCATACATAGGACACTCATAGATGATGTGTTCTGGCGTGCCTATCTCGGCACCACAGGCACAAGCTGGTGTAGCCTGTCTCCTAAACCCACATAGATATGTCGGATAGGGTCCATGCCCGGCAAGGAAGTGCAGCATCCCCCTAGATGGTTTGAAATGTTTCATACCCAATCTTTCCTGGATATCTGGCAGGAGAGCCATTAACTTGATCGATAGCTATCGTTCCGATATATATTGTGTGGAGGCTAAGTAACACATCTTCAAAATTACTGGATCTGCTATTGACACCCGGGCGGTGTAGTGGCAAAGCTGTTACGAGGGGCATTCCGAAACTAAATATTCCAATTTTATTCATGCAACTACATAAATAAATCACTGCAGCACAGCTAAATAGAGCAATATTTCAGCTGTAGGCTGACATTTTTCCATAATTTTCTTCTTCAGGTACATCCACAACCTTTTATCTTCATCTTTAATAATGTGATCCGCAATAGTTGTTAAACGTAATACACAGGGTGTTAAAAAACGGTACGGGCAAACTTTCAGGAAACATTCCTCACACACAAAGAAAGAAAATATGTTACGTGGACATGTGTCCGGAAACGCTTAATTTCCATGTTAGAGCTCATTTTATTACTTCTCTTCAAATCACATCTCTTAATCATGGAATGGAAACACACAGCAACAGAACTACCAGCGTGACTTCAAACACTTTGTTAGAGGAAATGTTCAAAATGTCCTCCGTTAGCGAGGATACATTCATCCACCCTCCGTCGCATGGAATTCCTGATGCGCTGATGCAGCCCTGGAGAATGGCGTATTGTATCACAACCGTCCACAATACGAGCACGAAGAGTCTCTACATTTGGTACCGGGGTTGCATAGACAAGAGCTTTCAAATGCCCCTATAAATGAAAGTCAAGAGGGTTGAGGTCAGGAGAGCGTGGAGGCCATGGAATTGGCCCGCCTCTACCAATCAATCGGTCACCGAATCTGTTGTTGAGAAGCGCACGGACACGTCGACTGAAATGTGCAGGATCTCCATCGTGCATGTGTCGTACTTGTAAAGGCACATGTGCTATTGGGTATTTGACAATTGTCTACACGAATTATTTCAATTTACATTTAAAGAGAAATACTAAAATGAGCTCTAACATGGAAATTAAGCGTTTCCGGACACATGTTCACATAACGTATTTTCTTTCTTTGTGTGTAGGGAATGTTTCCTGAACGTTTGACCGTAGCATTTTGTAACACCCTGTACACACCGAGCGAGGTGGCGCAGTGGTAACGCACTGGGCTCGCATTCGCAACTATGGTGGTTCAAATCCTTCTCGGCCAACCAGATTTAGGTTTTCCATGATTTCCCTAAATCACTCCAGGCAAATACCGGGATGGTTCCTTTCGAAGGGCACAGCCAATTTCCTTCCCCATTTCTATGCACTACCCGAGTTTCGAATGTACATATTATCAAGTGCATCTGCAAATTACAATGAAATAAAATAGTGACATCTGGCATGTAAGAAAACGGAACATTATTTTACGACGCGATTATCACCCGTCTGGTTTGACCTATGACGTCATCAACATGTCGGAAAACCCGCATTTCAGTCGTAGCCAACTCCAAATAATGTTTCAATTGATTAGTGTTTTTCATTAAATGACGGTGCTCGTGAAATTTTTTTTCTGATTATTTGGAAGAAATGATACATATTGCAGTTGCTGCCTACTATCGGTACATTTTGAACACGCGAGCATCAGAGTGCCATTGTTGCTTGTTCACTCGCAACAATCTAAGCTGTACTCCTCCCTAACCACATCCTTTAAAATGATGAAATCAGAATAGACATCTAGCTTGTCCAAAGTACTTTGACTACTACACAATACGCTGATGCCACAGGTCAAAACCAACGGGTGCAATCGCGTCATAAAAATGGCCCAAAACTGACTACCCTATTTCTTTACTAAAATGATTCAGAACAAAGGGAGAATACACACTTAGTGAGTCCATAAATTGTTACATGTAACCACAAATTAAATTAGTTAGACCCTGATATATGCCTCAAACCGGGAGGCAACTTGGACATGGCATATCCACTCACAAGGCAGTCTGCACGTAAAACTATAAGTACCACAGTTAAAAAGCGGAACAATGGAAACCAGTACTGTAATGAGCAGAAAACTGGCTGTATATTCCACACACCGAACCACAAATGCGTTGTTTTTAGTGTAAGTAGTTTATAAGTTTAGGTCCCACAGGTTTGCAGACAAAAATGTTTTGACCACGATTATACGTTTACATTTACAGCTACATCTACATGAATACTCTGCAAGTGCATGGCAGACCGCTTTTATATTTCTCTGCAGAACCATTTCTAACAGATCTCGAGAAAAAGGAACACCTAAATCTTCACACTTCTCATTATTAAGGGTCATTTGCCAATTTTTGCACCATGCTGATTCATATATATATATATATATATATATATATATATATATATATATATATATATATATATATATATATATCAGTTTGCAGTTGCTTTTGATCTTCTGGTGGCTTTACTAAGCGATAAATTACAGCATCATCCGCGAACAGTCTAAGAGAGCTACTGAGATTGTTTCCTAAATCATTTATAAAAGTAAGGAACAGTACGGGCCTTATAACACTTTCCTGGGGAACGCCAAATAATATTTCTGTTCTACACGATGACTTAACGTCAATTACAACGTACTGTGTCCTTTCTGATAGGAAATCACGAATCCAATCGCGCAACTATGGTGATATTCCATAAACACGCAATTCGATTAGAAGTCGATTGGGAGTTACAGCGTCAAAAGCCTTCCGGAATCTATTTGACATCCCTTATCGATAGCAGTCGTCACGTACATACTCCGTAATCCACCATAAATTGCGTGGAGGAGAGTATTTTGTATCTGTACCACTCTCACGAGTGATGGTTTCTAAAGGTGCGCTGATGCATCCACACAAACTTTTACGCCCCAAGGAAACTTAATTGGAACCGAGAATATTGGTTAAACAAGTGTACTCGAACTAAGGATATGTTCAAGAAATCTAAAGCAAATTAATGTTACTGGTCTGTAATTAAACAGGTCCGTTATTTTACCTTTCTTATAAAAGGTAGATACCTGGCTTTTTTCCAGTCGGATGGCGCTTGGCACTGTACCACAGATTAGCAATAAATGCAACCCCAACAAGAGGCCCATTGCCGTCGCATACTCCTTGTGAAAGCGTAATGGTATTCCATCTGGTCCTGGCGACGTAATTTGTTTTCAGCTCGCTCAGATGCTTCTCTGCACCAGGGATGCCTATTACTGTATCCTCCATTTGGATATTTTTTGCTGATTAAACAAGGGTATGTTTCTATGATGCTCATGCGTGAACGATTTATTAAACGTGAAATTTACAACTCTGGCCTTATTTTTATTTTTTTATTGCACCACAGAATGTTCAATTAGTGACTTGATAGACACCTAGGTCTTCGATCTGCTTATCGATTTTACACAGTACCAAAAGGTTTCTGGGTTCTTGGCAAGATCTTTTGTTAATATATGACGTTGGTAGTTACTGTATGTTTAACGTATTGATATTTTTGTAGTAATTTTTGCTTCTCTTCAGTTGCATGTTCTCCTTTAATCCGAGAATCCATTTCTTCTTGGTTCCGTTGGAGTTCCGGAGCGACTGAATGAAATGGGCCGAATTTAGTGTGATGCTGGAACTTACCTACATAAGGGCTGAGCATCGCTGCCTGTTTTTCTAATTCATATGTGATGTTGCTAAAAAATTGGGCAGAGTGCCATTCTTTCCTTTGGGTAGTGTAAGAAGCGTAGCTGCTGATGCATTCAACCAAGTCAGCTATGCTATAGCTCAAGAGCATCCTCTGTTTTATGTGCTTCGCGTATTTATCAAAGCAAATGCCAGAGCAGATTACAATCAAAATGTAGAAATACTCCTATCGCAGCACAGCAGAAGGGGAGCATGTCGGTCAAAAAGATAAAATAGTAGATCTAGCTCCTCTCATTAACTCTGTGTGTACAGAGGGTCTCACAAGTAATAGTAAATATTTTAGGACGTGGTATTACAGTTGAATTGCAATAAAAATGCCATATGTGTCCAGTTTTTATTGAGTACTGGCTGAAAACCCTGCGTTGCCCGGGTATTTATCTCTTTATTCCTGCCATTTTTCAGGTATATATTCATTTGTATAAGGGCTGTATGTCTGTAAAATCTCTTGGAAATACAATTAATAGTCAAGAAGAAATAGATTAAAACTTGGTGCGTGATGGGGCGGGTTTCCATGAACGCTATTGTTGATGTGCTCATATAGAAGGGACTACATGTCGTACTGTGATACAATTTAGAAAGTACACTCAACTATATGTGAGTATATTGTCTGAAAAATTACCTGAGGCTACAATTTGTAGTGTACAAATTATAAATTGTAACGTCATACCGAGAGCCGTAGTTTTACTCCATAAACAGCGGAAAAGTAGTAAGCGAGAAACTTTTTTCCTTTCATCATTTTACTATGGTTGCCAGCGATAAAAAGTTTAATAAAGGATTGAAATTATGTTTAAAGTTTGTTGCAAGTTGCTAAGTACTGTCATTCTCATACAGTGTATTTCGAAAGTCTCGCCGCTTTATATGGCATTTTTTTGAGATTTCTATTGGTTATGACGTAATATCTTTTGAATCATGTGCCGTATAGTGATTCTTAATCATGCAGCAATTGTTATACACGGTAAGGAATGTGTGTACCAAATTTGGTTGAAATCGGCCCAATGGTTTAGGAGAAAATGAGCAGCATTGTCGCAAAATGCAGCAGTTTTTCGCGCATCTCATTGTTTATGACATCATATCTTGTGAACTATATATCTTATGTGATTCTTACACTTACGGCGACCGTCCTGATGGACTGAAGCTTACGTGTACAAAATTTCATAAAGATTGGAACAAAACTGTAGGTTTGTATGCAAGACGTATAAACATACGGACACTCTGCTGTATATATTAGATAGAGATACAGGTTAATATGTAACGCAAACAAACAAGCTGAGGAAAATGACTACGTTCCAAGTTTATATTCGTAGTAATATTTAATTTCAAAAAGTTAATAGGCTACTGAAATCGGTTGTAGTTGGATAAACCGTAGAGTGTTGCGACTGTCAATGAAATTACTGTGAATCTCACGAAATTCCCTACGAAAAATTTAATACTTGGAAAAAAATCCGAATAATCGCCCACTCAGCGAGGAATTTATTATTGTATCTCTGTGTAGGGAGTACGCGCAATGTGTACACTTCGTCCAAAGCGAAAGGCAGAGACCGAGGATAACGTCGTTTGCTTAATAAATTGGGTAATTTCTCCAGGGATTCGAGTTCCAGCGACGTCGCGGCACCGGTAATTTGCTCTTTCGATATCTGGTATAAATTTCCTCTGGCGCGCTCATTAATAAAGGACTCATCCAATTATTTCTAACTTCGGTGCTCTAATTTAGCGCCTGGAAGCGTCCGTGACAGCCTCTACTTGACAGGGAGGCTGTTGGCTGAAACCACGGTACGGATGACCGGTGCGTTACCCTGTTAACGCCGTTACCTTCTGCTCAAGGACGTGCATACATTGCTTCTTGAAAGACAGCTTCCACTCGTTTCTAACACTAAACGTAGGTGTAGACCAGATGTGGCTCAACTTCAAAGAAGTGGTATCGACAGCAATTGACAGTTTTATACCAAATAAATTAATAAAAGAAGGAGGCGGTCCCCCTTGGTACACAAAACAGGACACTGATGAAAAAGCAAAGGCATACTTAATTTAAACGAACACAAAATCCCCAGGATTGGTGATCCTACACAGAAGCTCGAAATTTAGCAAGGATTTCAATGCGAGACCTCTACAATACTTATCACAACGAAACTCTTTCTCGAAATTTAACTGAAAACCCAAAGAGATTTTGGTCAAGTGTTAAATATACTAGGGGCAAAACACAAATAATACCCTCACTACGTGAAAGTAATGGCGATTCTGTTGATGATAGCACTACTAAAGCAAAGGTACTAAACACAGCTTTTCCAAACTCATTCACCAAAGATGAAGAAACAAATATTCCAGATTTCGAATTACAAACAGAGGTCAGAATGAGTAACGTTGAAGTAGATACCCTCGGAGTAGTGCAGCAACTAAAATCACTTAACAAGAACAAGTCTTCTGGTCTACACTGTATACCAATTAGATTTCTATCTGATTATGTTGATGCGATAGCTCCTTACTTAACAGCCATATACAACCGCTCTCTCAAAGAACGATCTGTACCAAAAGATTGGAAAGTTGCACAGGTCACACCTATATTCAAGAAAGGCAGTAGGAGTAACCCACTAAACTACAGGCCTATTTCATTGACGTCAATCTGCAGGAGAGTTTTGGAAAATATCCTGTATTCAAATATTATGATTTATCTCTAACAGAACGATCTATTCACCCAACGTCAACATGGATTTAGAAGATATCGTTCATGCGAAACACAACTAGCTCTTTATTCACACGAAGTGATGAGTGCTATCGACAAGGGTTCGCAAATCGATTCCGTATTTCTTGATTTCCAGAAGGCTTTTGACACCGTACCTCACAAACGGCTTTTAATCAAAATGCGTTGTTATAGTATATCGCCCCAAATTTGCGATTGGATAGGGGTTTTCCTGTCAGAGAGGACACAGTTGGTAGTAAGCGATGGTAAGGCATCGATTAAAACAGATGTGATATCGGGCGTTCCACAGGGTAGTGTTATTGGTCCTCTGCTGTTCCTTATTTACATAAACGACTTAGGGGAAAATCTAAGTAGCTCTCTTAGTTTGTTTGCACATGACGCCGTCATTTACCGTCTAGTAAAATCATCTGAAGATCAAAATCAACTGCAGAACGATGTGAATAAGATGTCAGTATGGTGTAAAAATTGGCAATTGACTCTAAATAATGAGAAGTGTGAAGTCGTCCATACGTGTACGAAAAGAAATCCGTTATTGCTGCCCTTTGTGGGGATCCTTATCAGGTGGGTTTGACGGAGGACACCGAAAGAGTCCAAAGAAGGGCAGCTCGTTTCGTATTGTCACGATACAGGGGAGACAGCGTTACGGAAATGATACAGGATCTAAGGTGGGAATCATTACTACAACGACGCTTATCGCTGCGGCGCGGGCTACTTACGAAACTCCAATCGCCAATATTCTCCTCCGAATGCGAAAATATATTGTTGAATCCCACTTACATAAGTAGAAAAGATAATCAGAATAAAATACGAGAAATCAGAGCTCGAACGGAGAGATTCAGGTGTTCTTTCTTCCCGCGCGCTATTCGAGAATGGAATGGGAGATAAGTAGTATAATGGTGGTTCGATGAACCCTCTTCTAGGATTTGCAGAGATGTAGATGTAGCAGCTTTGCACGCGATTTTTTCATTGGATCAGCGAAACTTTAGAAAAAAGTTGTGCAAATCAGAAATGTACATAGCGCGATTTTTTTTCCACCGAGTACAAACTGTAGGGGTTGATCAAGGAGACGGCATGTAACAAAAAGAGTCTAATCAACTTAAGTCCATGCTAAAGACCATTTATTCAATCCTACTTTCTCTCAGAAACTGCAGACAAATATGGGCTGTACTATACTGCCACACTATGCGTAGTTTTCTCCAAGATGATGGAGCTGTCGGTCATACGTCATGCCCTAGCACCCTACCCTGCCACAGTAATTGATAATGTTGTGTGCCATTCACTTCTCCTGCTGACTTACCTTTAGTGGATGCGGTACATAATTATATTCCGATCGAGAGCTTCCCGACCTGGCGTTTACTCACGGAAAATAACAACGGATGACGGGCAGCAAGGTTGTATCACGTGACCTACCTCCGACGACAACAACAACCACAGAATTCTATGTTAGTAATAGTGTTTACCAGTTTGTCAGAGATCAGGTCGTTTTAAGGAAGAAAGAAATCATATAGAACATACTCGAAATCTTCGGTCACCAGACTCGGAGGAAAATGTGATTGACACTGTGGAAGGCGACCTCCGTACCTGTACCAGGCAGTTGGTCCACCAGTACAGGGTAAGCCAGGCGACAGTGTGGCAAGATCTCCGTGATAACTATTACTACCCTTATCACTTTGACAACAATAATAATAATAATTTCAGTTCCCCATGGAACAAGATAGATGTTTAACACAAGAATGGTAACAGAAAATTTAAAGTAGTCCTATGCACATGACAATCTCAAGACCAAGTGAAAAGAATCAATAAATTAACTAATAAAAGGAATTAGATTAATTTTTGTGAATTTTTTCAGGAGTTCGTCGACAGAATAAAAGGAGTGAGCCAAGAGATAACTCTTCAATTTAGATTTAAAAGCTCGCGAGTTAGTACAAAGATTCTTGAATTATTGTGGCAGCTTATTTCAAATGGATGCTGCAAAATACTGCACGCCTTTCTGCAAAAGAGTCAAGGATGTCTGATCCAAATGACGATTAGATTTCTGTCTAGTATTCACCGAGTGAAACCTGCTATCCCGTGAGAATAAGCTGATATTTTGATTTATCCACAATGTATGTGTTTAAACTCCGTGACTGTTCCTAATGCAGGGTTGTGAATAAAATTCGCTACCAGTCACTTTAAAGATCGTATCATTTATTACACGACCGGTTTCGGGCGTGTGCCCATCTTCAGGTGCTCAAGACATTCAGAATTTACATGTGTAGCATGTTGGTAGAGTTCACTGTTTAAAAAGAAATTATTTGGTATTAATAACATCGATACCAATTGCAGGTTACGAGATGACATGAACAAAAACACTGTTTACTTACATTTAATATTGTATCTAAATTGTGATTGTCCATGGGACGCACTTTTTATACAATTTTGCGACCACACTTCCTTTTGTCACATGGCCAATCGCAATTCAGATTCTATATTAAATGTAAGTAAACAGTGCTTTTTTATGTTTTTTTATGTCATCTCGCCACCTGCAATTGGTTTCGCTATTATTAATACCAAATACTTTTTTTCAAACAGTGAACTCGACGAACATGCTACACATCCTGAATGTTTTAAATACCTGAAGATGGGCACAAGCCTGAAAGTGTAATAAATAAATAATAGGATCTTTAATGTGACTGAGAGCGGGTTTTATTCTCAATCCTGCTAAGCTGAAATTGTTCACAACAAACGACATTAAAGAAATTACGTATTATAGCGCCACTGTCAGAATTTCATGATTACTGAAAAGAGGTCGACACGACGTTCGCGAATTTACACCACATATTGCTAGAACCGCCGGTTTCTGAGCCAAATATATCCTTTTCGTATCATTAGAGTTACCACCAAAAAATAACTTACGTCATAAGTAAAAGAAACTAAGCATAGTAGACTACTTTTCGTGTTGAAAAATCACTTTCTTCAGATACTGTTCTAATGGTAAATAATGCAGAATTCAGTTTTTGAACAAGATACTGAACATGGGCTTTCCACGACGGCTTACTATCTACATCAACACCTAAAAACTTGAACTGTTCAGTTTCACTTATCACATGCGTGTACAGGGCTAGCGACAAACATTCCAATGTTCCACATCAGGAACAGTCTTGTCACTGGTTTAATCTCCAGGCATAACCGATTCTGGTATTTGTGTCGTGAATCCTTTTCACAGATAAGCCACCTTTCGTAACAGTTACGTGTGACATAGTTTACGCAACCCTCACAGTATTTTAACAGCGAATCATCAAGATTGATGCAGCCGGAATGTTTGAAGTGCAATAATTGCCGACCGTCTTACTTCCACGTCGCAAAAAAGGTCGGAACTATCGGCCATTCTTACGGGTGACTTTGCCTCTCATGCTGGAAGAAGTTCAGTCGATGATCCGAAGGGGCTGCGACATGAAGGTGCTTTAGCCCATTTCGGCGTTAACGTTCGGACGCGTATCTTCCCTGTAGATGGATGGGATGAGGAGGTCCCGTAGCATGGCCTGCTTGTTTATCGGATCTCAACCCGTGCGATTTCTGTTTATCGTACCATCTCAGAAGTATTGTGTATGCACAGATCATTCCAGACGTGGAAAAACTGGAGCAGCGAATTCATGCTGCTTTTGACACTGCTAGGATGCAGCGTAGTGTGGCTCGGTAGCACAGTGATAGAGTGATAAACTTTCAATCCAAAGGTACTAGGATTTTTATCTGTCACTTTCCACTTCTTTCCCCTCTGGGAATGTTGCTGATGTGGAAAATATCGAGTAGCACCGTGGTTCAGAATCCACGTTAAACTGTAGGTCCCCCTATAACTGTCTAGGTAAGTCAGTTCGGAGGTCGGAGGCATACCAACTCTAAACAGGACCATGCCAAGTAAAGCACTGTGGTGTTCAAACCAATCTTCAGCTTGTGAGATAGAAGATACTATGGCGCTACAGACGTGTGTTGAGGCACGTGAAAACCTTTTACAACATATACTGCAGTGGCGAATCTAGGGTAGTGGAGGTGTGTGGAGGGGAGGGGGACCTATGGCCTTGCAGTACCCCTTCAAAAATAAATAAATAAAAAAGTTTGTAAATTATGGGACTCAACTGCGTGGTTATTAGTCCCTAGCTTACAAACTACTTAGAATAAGGTAAACTAACCTAAGGACAACACAAACACCCACCCACAAACACGCACCACAGTGCGCACGGCTAATCCGCCCCCCCCCCCTCTCCACTCCAGTGTATGTGGAGAACCTAGTAATATGAGATTATTTTTCTTTTTAGAAATCAGGTCAGTGATTTTATGCCTCTTCTGAAAACGAAATAACCAAGCCTGGATGGGGACATCTAAGAACGACTTTTTAAAATTTTTTAGACGTCAGTTTGAAGTACGATGCCACAAAATTTCTATGAGCTCATCTCCCCACCCCTAGACCACAATCCTGGTTTCCATCTGATATAACTCAGGCTATTTGCTACACCGCGTATAGACAGCAGTCTCTGTAACATGATGATAATTTTTTTCGGTCATGAGTTCATTAGATCAATTCGTGGAGTTTCTACAAGGAGGAATAAATCACTCGTGTATTCGAAAAATAAGGTCCGTTTCGATTCTTCTCTGCGGCACTGCTACGATTGCAATTCCGCTCATGTGTTGCACAGCAAACTACAGGAAGAGGTAATGAAATTTTCTTTAAGTTGAGAAGAAGGAGTACTGTCAGAGATAGATTATTAATACGCAAAGCTGTGTGTGTAACGACGTAAATACGCATTGACACAGAAAGCAATGCACGGTCTGGAGGAATCACGAAGTGAGCTCGTTGGACGTAACACTGTGTAATTAAGAATGGCGCTCGAGAACAACTAGACATAGAGTAAGTACAATCACAAGAGACACATTTGACCTCGAACGCCCGGAACAGCACAAAACCATGCTTTGAATAAGAAGCAATCATTAAAAAAAACAGTGATTTGTATCATGTCCATGCAAAACTCCACACTTGTCTGCCAGCGCCAAATGAAAAAAGCGTATAACTGTGTGATTTCTGGGTGGGTCGCGCAGGACGTACCCTTCTAGATGCAAGTCTCTCGAACAAAGATGTTAAGCTGATGATCTTCCTTCGTCAATATAAACTCTATATTAGGAGAATTACTGATTTTGTAAGACTACAAGGTGCCAAACGACAAGAGAAAGTACGTGATAGTTATTCCATCGTGAAACTTCACTCTGTGATTTATAATCAATTTGCTGCACCTACGTGATAAGCCTATGTTGCAATGTGGTTGGCGAAAGCCAGGGTATGGCATTGACATAAAATTCAAATGTTTGTAGAGCTTATGGGACTTAACTACGCGGTCATCAGTCTCTAAACGTACAAACTACTTATGAACTAGCTTATACTAAAGACGGCACTAACAAGAATGCCTGAGGGGGATTCGAACACCTGACGGGGAACGGCCTCGCGCATCGTAGCATAGCGCCTCAATGCGCTCGGCCGCTCCGCCGCAACTGACATTGACATACCAACATCATCATTTGAAAATATAATAATTAGTGTGACATTTTCTATTGGACTGCGTGAATGCGAAAGTGATTTGGAATGCGTGATCGTGGCCTTAGTGAGCTGTGCACATTGTTCTCTTCCACTTTGTTTAAACCACTTCATCGAAATCCTGCCACTGCATTTCTAAGACTAATATATGCACTGTTAGGTGTGTGTGGTACTGCAGTATATGCGTGTTTTTCGCTGTTATAAGTACTTTAAGCAGAGAGATATTGGCGCTGTTGACTGAATATGTAATGGTACACTGACACCATTAAATTACATATAATTTCCTTCCTATGGTACTGATATCTTGTTGGTATGTCTCTATGTTCTTACTTGAGGTACAATGCAATTTTGTATGATGAAAAGGAAGCACACGTCAGTCCTGTTTATGATTGCTTTTTATTCCAAGCATGGTTTCGTGCGGTTCAGAGCGTTCGAGGTCAAAGATATCCTTTGTCAGTACTTTGTAAATAAATGTAAATGTTTGTAGAGCTTATGGGACATAACTACGGGGTCATCAGTCCCTAAACTTACAAACTACTTATGAACTACCTTATACTAAGGACGGCACAAATATTCATGCCTGAGGTGGGATTCGAACCCCCGACCGTAGCGACCATGTAGAACGTGACTGGCGCGCCGCAGATAGCTCGGCCACCGCGGGCAGCTGTCAGTACCTTACCAAGTACGCTGTCCGGGGAGCAACCGATGCATAAGGAAGACTTTGGAAACGTTAAGCTAAACTACATCAATCAGGAGCGCGCGAAGTAATAAACATTTAGTCGATTATGAGGAAAGAGTAGTCTCACCGAGTGCTATACGGAGCTAATTTTAACCATGATGCCTACGTTTAGTTGCTGCGAATGTGTGAAACAATTAACATCGGTTATTTGTCCTACCAGCAATTTTATTATCTTTAGCTAGCTGAAAACCTGACGTTGACCGGGCATTTATTTATTTCTGCCATTTTTCAGGTGTATATTGGTTTGTATAAGGGCTGTATGTCTGTAAACATCTTAGGAATACAATTAGTAGTAAAGAAGTAATAGATTAAAAGTTGCTACGTGATAGGGCGGTTCCCCATGAGCGTTACTGTTTATGTGCTCACATCTCATGAACTACGTGTCGTACTCTGATATGACTTAGAAGGTACACTCAACTATATGCGTGTATACTGTCTGTAAAAGTTCCTGCGGCTACAAATTGTAGTTTATAAATTGTAACGTCATACTCAGTGGCGGATACAGAATTTTTTTCTGCGGGGGAGGTGGAGGGGGGGGGGGGGGAGGGGAAGCAGCGCAAGGCTGACGAGGGTGAATATGTTCAAATGTTTGTAGAGCTTATGGGACCTAACTAAGTGGTCATCAGTCCCTAAACTTACAAACTACTTACGAACTAGCTACGACTAAGGACGGCACAAATATCCATGCCCGAGGGGGGATTCGAACCCCCGACCGTAGTGGCCGTGCAGACCGTGACTGGCGCGCCGCAGACCGCTCGGCCACCGCGGCCGGCAGGGTGAATATGTCTTTATAGGCACACACACACACAGACACACACACTCACTCACACACATACACACACACACACAAATATATATATATATATATATATATATATATATATATATATATATATATATATATATATATATATAACTGATATAGGAAACATCTAAAATATGCTACAAAGCCATAATCGCCGACCGCGGTGGCCGAGGGGACTGAGTCGCTTCAGTCACAGTCTGCACGGCCACTACGGTCGGGGGTTCGAATCCCCCCTCGAGCATGGATATTTGTGCCGTACTTAGTATAAGGTAGTTGATAGGTAGTTTGTAAGTTTAGGGACTGATGACCCCGTAGTTAAGTCCCATAAGCTTAACAAACATTTGAACATTTGAAGCCATAATCGCTGGAGAGGCGAAGTCGCGTGGAGGCGGCAGACAGTGGCTGACCGCTGATCGAGAGGGTCTTGGAAGGGAGAGCTGAGGCTCTGCTGCTCGCTCTCGAGAGTTTTTGTCTTGTAATTGATGGGGCGTCCCGCTGCAGTCTATCAAGGCGAAAGAGTGTCCACTGCGGACATTCGAGAGCGCTTTGCTAGTTATTAGTTCCTGCGGGAACAGCCACTGTGGGGGACTGATAACCTCCGTAGTTTTGTCCCCCTAAAACATCGAAACAACAACAACAACAGCCACTGTTTGAGCTAGGGAAACCCGGTTTTCGCATCACGAAAGCGTAGACGAATATTTGACTGTAGAAACAGTCCAGGCCAGAATATGTTTGCAGATTTCAGAACCTACAAGTTGCTGATGCCACGGCGTTGATCTTCAAAAGGTAAAGCAACGTTTGCGACAGGCATACATTATTGCTTGCACCAGTCTGCTATCACTCCAGGTCTGCTTAACGAATATTCTTATAAAGACTGATTAATGAGTTCTGCTTTAGGAACATTGCATCATGAATAGTGCTTAAATTTCCATAGATTAATGCTTGCTGATTTTGTGTAATCACTAACTACCCTCCGTAAGTCATGCAGCCCTAAGCTGTAGGTAGCTGTAAGTTGATTGTGAAGTTAATATTTGCTTTCTTAGATGTTAGATTAGAATTTACGTGTTTTTAGATTGATAATAAATTCCAGATAATCATTCATTTGTCTGAAGTTTAGGTTTCCCTCCTTGTAGAACCCAATTGTAGGGAACATAATCATTAAACAAACCTTATTACAGGATATTTATTCTTTTATTCAAAATGTTCAAATGTTTGTTAAGCTTAAGGGACTTAACTACGGGGTCATGAGTCCCTAAACTTACAAACTACTTATGAACTACCTACAACTAAGGACGGCAGAAATATCCATGCCCGAGGGGGGATTCGAACCCCCGACCGTAGTGGCCGTGCAGACCGTGACTGAAGCGCCTCAGTCCTCTCGGCCACCGCGGCCGGCATTCTTTTATTCTTAGAATGGAAGTCCCCTTCCCTCATATTTATTTTCTAGGAGAATTTGGTAATTTCTTCCGACGTCAAACTCCCGTTCAAATGTTTGTAAATCTATCGGACCAAACTGCATGGTCATCAGTCCGTAGCTTACAAACTACTTAAACCTAGGTAAGTTAACCTAAGAACAAACACACACATCCACGCCCCAGGGGGGACTCGAACCTCCACGGCGAGCAACCGCGCGCTCCGCAGCGAGACGCTTTAGACCGCTCGGCTACTCCACCGCGGCAAACTCCCCACTTAACAGTGCAAGTGTTCGCTACTCAAACGCTCAAGTCAGAATTCTCCATTGAGCAACCGAGGTTAGGATTGACGATCACACATTGCAGTTTTGATGAACCAAACTCGGTGCACGTTAGAACTGGAACAGAAATGGCAACTCTACTAAAGCAGCGCCCTTTCATACTTTGTAAGTGCGAAAGTACCGCCATCTGTATGGGTCCATATAGCTGTACTATTTTTCTCACCACGGAGTAGTTTTACGAGAAATTTTTCAATTGATAATCAAAAGAAACTTTAAATACGCATTGTTTGAATGTTTTCTTTTTCATGTTTGTTCGGCGTTCGTGTTCCGCGGCGCCGCGAAACAACCGGGCAAATTGTAGGCGGCCGCGGCGGGTGTCATAATTTGGGCATCGGCGCCGGACAAAAGGTGTAACGAGGCGGCATTGTGCGTGGCGCGGCGTGGCCGCTGAAGGGCCGTCATTAGGCGCGTATCGACAGCTGCGTGATGCATCGCACGCGTGACGGGCGTGTGGCAGCCGCGGCGCCGCAGGCCACCGCGACGGACACACAAGCTGCGGCGGATCCGTGCCGCCCGTCCAACACTGCCGTAAGGCCGTGTTACACGATGCACCTGACGCGTGCACCTATGCAGCAGCGCTCCAGGCGTGATTATCTGGGACTACCACAGTCTAACATATACACTCCCGCAGATTTTTGTTATACACTAAGACAGCAGCGTTCCAAGCGACCGGCAAGTTACGTTTCTGAATGCGATATTGGATGAGTGCGAATAGTATATTTATGAATAGCAGTGTTTGCCCGTCTTTGCAACTACAATAAAAATGCGATTTTTTTCTCGCCAGACGCGTTTCGTTGTAAAGATTGTAAAACATCTTCAGTGGTCTGTAATAATAGAAATCTACAGTTTGTTTTGTTTTTAGATCGAAAACAGTTCTTAAACGGACCATGAAAAGTAGGCCTAATGTTTCAAAAATGTTCAAATGTTTGTTAAGCTTAAGGGACTTAACTACGGGGTCATCAGTCCCTAAACTTACAATTACTTATGAACTACCTACAACTAAGAACTGCACAAATATCCATACCCGAGGGGAGATTCGAACCCCCGACCGTAGTGGCCGTGCAGACCGTGACTGAAGCGCCTCAGTCCCCTCGGCCACCGCGACCGGCCCTAATGTTTGTTTCTTACGGAAATTTTGTCTTCTTTTCGCTTCATATCATGGAATGCCGGTCTGTTTCATTCAATATCGCCGGTTCTTCATGCTGTGTCGTTTTTTCACTACTTTCACTGTCACTTTTGAACTGCTCATAGTTGTTTTCCACAGATCAGAAGTGTTTGTTTTTGTTTTCACTCATTCTGCATAGTGTGTTATTGGAGTGTTGCCAACCTCACAAACAGTGGCGTAACTAGGACTTGGCTTTGGGGGGGGGGGGGGGGGGATAGATCTGCTTGACGAGCAAAATTTTAGTCAGTTTCCAGAAAGACTACCATCTACCACTCCTGTTGAAGAAACTAATTCACCCCCGCCCAATGAAAGATTATGGTAAAACACCACAAGTTTTCAATCTTTACCTTTACCAGATTGCTGTTATACGAATTATATTTTTTTTTTTCGGGTTCTATCCCCCTCATCCCCCCCCCCCATAGTTACGCCACTGCTCACAAATGTAGTTCTTTTTCTATGTTTTATAATAAACTTTGTTTTGGTGTATTTAGTTTTGTTGTAAGCGGATTGGAATAGTGGCAAAATGGAAACGTTATTATTTTTCATTTAATTTTATATTACTATTACATTATTATAATTGTTGTTATTATTGGTGCAGGGGGGGGGGGGGGAGTTGAGTAGTAGGGAAAGATGACTGAATGGTGGTTGGATGTATAGTTTATATTGATTTTTACAGACTTTTCATTCTAGGGAACGTATGTAATGCCATAATAATAAGTAGTAATTTAAAATTAGCTCCACCTTTGTCTTTATTAGGTTTACTGAGATCCCTGATGAGGTACGAAACGGTACATTACAGGACAGTTTATTTTGTAACCTACAGGCTTTTGATGAATAATATTATTTTCTATTAAAAATAGGAAATGGCTAAGAAACACCGGAAGACCTGCGTTTCGCATAAAGTCGTCGTTTTTCTACTCAGGAACGTTATGGTTTCTTCACTAACATTCCAGTGAAATCGATGAGAGTGGAACTTAGGAAAAGCATATAAATTGCATTAACTACAGCATTTAACGAACCAAAGCAGCCACCATAGCTGTAGCTCATGGAAAAACGTCACAGACCTGGCAAGAAAACGGAAAAAGCAATCAACCTGTTTTCAACAAAGGAGAACCAAATTCCACAGTTGTTGCTACAACTGAACCACAAACGGCAAGAATCTTCAAGACATTGTCTTCTTAGGATAAAGTAATGACATTAAAACGAATACGCGCATATCAGAAAGACGAGTGAAGCCTAAAAATGTTCGAATCATTAGACTTCACACCGAATTGATACGCGTCAAAAACTGTCATCATAGTAACAACAGACGACCAATAGAAATTCGGCTGCTTTACATCAATGTCCGTGTTATGCAGATCTCTTAATACTTTACTAATGCTTGTAACGCAAAAACTATACCAACTATTTCGTTAATTACGCACACAAATAATTATAAACAAATATTACTCCGACGGCGGCTTGCCAACCACTAGGAGCGCTAGTGTCGTTGCAACAGCAGTGAGTGTAGTGATTGTATGTTAGACTGTGGTATTACTTCACGTAGACCTATTAACACGATGCACGGCAGATATTCCTTGTCGCGAATCCGCGCATGCGCACGAAATGCAATAAAAATGGAGCTCTCGTAATCTTTCAGTCATACCGCACAAAAACCCGAGGTAAACTGATATCTTGGAACGTCATTCAAATTACGTCTGGGTGAAGAAGGTTTCTATTTAATGAGTTTTATTTATTTATTTTCGAAGTAATTGTTTTTCTCTTGCGTAGTTATCACTGAATTGAGGCACTACGCTTTAGTTTTAAGGAAATGCATACCGTAAACCATCAGCTGTTTATTATTTTTCAAAACTTCTACCGGTTTCGGTTATAAACCATCTTCACAGTAGAGGACTAGTAGACTGATTAAACAGGTGCATTATATGCCTCCTTATGCATACTGGCATGCATGTCACACAAGAAAAATAAATAAGACGTCACTAGGCATCAAGTCTTGGTTAAAAACATAAAAGTAATGCCAGGCTGTGTGATGGTGAACCAAGGTCTCACCATCACACAGCCTGGCATTGCTTTTATGTTTTTAACCAAGACTTGATGCCTAGTGACGTCTTATTTATTTTTATTGTGACATGCATGCCAGTATATATAAGGAGGCACATAATCAGTCTGTAATGTTACTTTTTTTTTAATTATCACTGGTGTTGTCAAAAGATCAAGGTTGAAAACCGGAATTGAAATTTAAATAACCGTAAGATCAGCAATGAATATTAATTTTTGAAATGGTTATCAGTTCTCAGTAGCAATGTAAGTTAAAAATTACGACAACACCAGAAAGCACCATTACATAAGAAAATAGTGGAATAAGTTACCTGGTATCCATTCATTGGTGGAAGCTGTGACACTGCAGTTGAACCTGTATGAATTGATTAATATCTTCGTTCTCGTAAACTGATGCTTGGTTTCATGACTATTAATTATTAAAGTTTTAAGACCGTGTGTAATTTTGATCACTATTGTTATCGAAAGTTAAAGAAATTATCGGACTTCGCTTTTAACAGAATGAAGATTTCCTGCAGGCATTGAATTCAATGTTTAACACAAAATGAGAGTAAATAAATTTTGCATTCTTTTGTCATCATGAGGCAATAGGCAACAATAACCAAGCATCACTTTACTAATATTGCTGAAAATTGGTAACAAGATGGGGATAAATAGTCATTATTTAAATGAAATAGGAATTCCAAATGAAAGTTAAAGTTTATTAAGTAAAAGGGTGCTAATCAGAGCTCACACTTACAGGATTATGGAGGTCGAGTAAAATACGTCCGCTCAGTACAAAGGTAGAAGAACGAAAGACGAAAAGCGATTCCGTTTTCTCTCCAGATCGTTTGAAATAGTTGAAGGTATAACTTGAAACAGTGATAATCAGAGATTTATTGGCAGAGAGAACGGATGCTAGCGACAAGCGTCGCAGATATAATTTTCAATAAAAAAAAATATTAATGTATCGCTACAAGTCTGTCTAGTTCTCTTCTTTGAAGATGGTTTATAACCGAAACAGGTAGAAGGTAATAAACAGCTGATGGTTTACAGTATGCATTTCCTCAAATATCTTACGGCTGTTGAACCTCATCTCAATAAAAAATTTGAGCTTTAGTTTTAATTTTTTCGATTTTATATACGGGATATTTAAATTTTATGGGAATATTAAGGTATTTATTAGTTTAGATATTTATATTTGGGAAATTAGCAATATATATAGGCAGTTATCATAGTAGGAAATTATATTTTTCAGTTATAAAGATTATTTAAATTTCAGGGTAATGCGAAGTAATAGTTAACCTGTTCCCGTGAGGGACGCCGTCACAGCATGTATTCAAGATGGCTGCTACACTTTACGTTCGTCACAAGCAACGTGCTGCCATTGAATTCCTGTGCTGTGAAAACAAGACAGTCGGAAACATCCACAACAGATTGCTAAAGGTGTATGGAGATGCTGCTGCCGATCGCAGTACAGTTAGTCGGTGGGAAAGAACGTTACGTGACGAGAGCGGGCACAGAAATATTGAGGATTGTCCTCGCAGCGGCAGGCCTCGTACTGCACACACTCCCGACAATTTGCAGAGAGTAAATAAATTGGTGACGGCTGATTATGTGGAGAAATGGAAAATATTGTTCCTAAAGGATGTATCTACACACTGTAAAACTTCCAGACATGTATTACAAAAAATAGTGTGCATTTCTTTTGGAGTGACCCTCATAAATGATAGGAATCAGCAACTGGAATTTGAATGTACTTTTATGAAATTTACTTTTGCCGTCGTAGTCGCAAAATTATTTCTGGGCTAGCTTTGGACTTTGGATCATTTTCAAATAGGATGCCAATGATGGCTACCAGAGGGCAGTGCAGCACAGACGTCGCCAGCATCTTCATATTGTAAAGCATTACTGGCAGATCGTACAGCTACCGCAGCACTGATAACCCAAACGGTTATCGGTACAACCCTAGCCCGTCTTCTCATCCCACAGAATCGACGTTGTCAAATGTTCAAATGTTTGTTAAGCTTATGGGACTTAACTACGGGGTCATCAGTCCCTAAACTTACAAACTACTTATGAACTACCTACGAACTAGGAAGGCACAAATATCGATGCCCGAGGGGGGATTCGAACCCCCGACCGTAGTGGCCGTGCAGACCGTGACTGGAGCGTCTCAATCCTCTCGGCCACCGCGGCCGGCCCGACGTTGTCGCTTCAGTTCGTGCCGTCAGAGGATCAGATGGAAGTTGAGAAGGCGGACCGTGTTCTTCACGTATGAAAGTAGATTCAACATAACGCAAGAGATGGTCTTTCACGCGAACGACGGTAGAGCTGGTGAGCAGTCTCGTAGATTGGAGGTCATTCATCGAAGACACACTGATCCCAACCTAGTCCTTATGGTCAGGCTTGCAATTAGCTAACCTCCAGTTTTTGTCAATGGAACACTGACCAATGATCGATATACGCAGAATATTGTAAGACCCGTCCATTAGTCATTCTTCCAACAGTATAACGCTGAACTATATACTGCGCGTGAAACTGGACGTGCTGTGCAAGATACGAAGCAGCTTCCCTGGGCATCATGTTCTGCAAACGCGTCTCCAGTCCAGCACGTGCTGGATATGATGGGATGACAGCTGACACGTGCGACTCGTCAGCCCGCAACTGTTGCTGAACTACAACAGGTAGACCAGGCGAATGATCGAATTGATGTCCTACATAGTCGCCCGTGGAGGCCACACCACAAAGTAAGACGGGTGATTCAGTAGGGATCGACACCTAATACCCCAGCAATGATTCAGCTTCTAATCAAACTGCGTGCTTATGGAATATCGCCACACTTGTGCGATTGGAGTCGTGATTTCCTGTTGGAAAGCGCACACTACTTTGTAACTGACGGTAAGTTATCGAGCAGAACAGGAGTGATATCTGGTGTTCCACAGGTAAGTGTTATAGATCTCCTACTCTTCCTTATTTTTATAAACGATTTAGGAGACACTCTAAGTAGCTCTCGTAGGCCGTTCGTGGATGATGCTGTCATTTATCAGTTAGTAAAGTCATCAGAAGACCGAAAGCAACTGCAAAATGATTTAGATATCTGCTTGGCGCAGAGGGTCAAAAATGGACGAAAATGGTTCAAAAATACGGTTAAAAGTAAGGCTTGCTTGAAAAACGCAATGTACAGGTGTTCTGTTAAAAGTGACGAACTGCATAAGTAGCCAATCATAACACGGGACTCGATAGTGGTACCCATCATGTTCTGTTTACTTGTGTTCTGTCTGTATGTTAGGTCTGTTTATTATTATTATTATTATTTTTATTTTATTTTATTTTATTTTTTTGTGAGAGAGATGTAACTGTTCAGTTCATTGTAGTTCTCGTTTTTGTTCCACATCAACTAGTGTTATAATACACGTTAAAGTAAGTTTTTTTCATGATCCAATAAAAATTTCGACTTGATCAAACTCTTATACCTTTTCTGCGTTTATTTTATATTAATTATCAACAGGTTCATAACAAAAGTGGTTAAGGCTCAACAGTAACTAATAAAGGGTGTCCCACCCACCTTTTCCACTCCAGATATCAAAAACTACAATATATATATTGGAAAAAGACTTCCACGGTCATGAACGTACGGCAGGGTTTATGGAAGTAGGTAGTACGATACAGTCTGAAACGTAAACAAATATTATTTCTATCACAAAATTAAGTTTTTTTAATGGATACCCCTTATGTCTTACCCAATCAATAGCATGAAAAGTCACAAAAAGAATGGCGTTGGTTGCATCGCAACTGCATCCGGAAAAACTGCGAAGTTAATTTGACGTTCGCAATACAAGAAGATCGCAGCTAGCGCGTCCCGAGACTCAAGCGAGAGTCACGGCTTAGTATCAGGACATGTGCAGCAGCGAGCTTGATGTACTTAAAACGTCAACCTAACTTCCCAGTTTCTCCGGATGTAATCGACGCAACTGCGATGCAACACCACTGTTTGTGAGATTTTTCATGATATTGATTGCGTAAGAAATAATGTGGGATATCCATTAAAAAAACTTAAAGTTTGTAGTTTGTTATATTTGTTTATGTTTTAGACTCTCTCATACTATCTACTTTCATAAAACCCTGACGTACGTTCATGACCGTGAAAGTCCTTTTCCAATATACGAGGCGCGTCCAGAAAAGAAGTCCATTTGGTAATAAAATGAAATTGTACACAGATACAGAAGAAATTTTTATTGCACAAAATTCTACAACTCTTAAACTACTTTTCCACATAACTGCCGGAATTTTGTAGGCACTTGTCATAGCGCCCCACAAGTTTTCGCATGCATCCTTCACAGAAGGTTGCCGCCTGTGTATTCAACCATGTGGTAACAGCTCTTTATCATCGTTGTAGTGTTGTCCACCAAGGACAGATTTTAGATGTACGAAGAGATGAAAGTCGCTAGGAGTGAGGTCCGAGCTGTATGGAGGACGATCAAACAGGTCCCATTGAAATTTCCGTAAGAATTGTTTGGTCACGTTCGGTATGTGAGGTCAGGCATTATCGTGGAAAAAAAATCTTTTGACAGTAATCCTCTTCTTCACCTAAAATCTTTCCTTGGTGGACAACACTTCAACGATGACGACGAGCTGAAGGAACCTGTTACCACATGGTTGAATACACAGGCGGCAACATTCTATGAAAAAGACACACAAAACCTTGTGCCATGCTATGACAATTGCCTACAAAATTTCGGAAGCTATGTAGAAAAGTAGTTTAACAGTTGTAGATTTTTGTACAATCAATATTTTTTCTGTATCTGTACCCGTTCGTTTTATATTTCTGGACGCGCCTCGTATATTGTAGTTCCACGAGATATCTGGAGTGGAAAAGTTGGGTAGGACATACTGTATATTAAAAGCTAATTTAAGTAGTACATGGATACTCGTCGGTTTAATTGCAGACAAAGTAGGTACAGTAGAACCTCTCAAACTCGACACAATGTGGACTTAAAGTTTGTCGAGTTTTGAGGTTGTCGAGTTTAAGGGAACTTAAATAAAAATAACTAGGCGTTGAATAAAAACGCTTATTTAGAGTAATAAAATTGTAAATTTATTGATTTATTATATACAATTATATATTTATATCAATATTTATATCTTATAATCAAAAAATTAAAAAAAAATGAGACAAAAGTCCTAGGAGAATCTGAAAATATAGTGTTCATTACATTTATTACTGAAGTTGTGTATGCTGCTTATAAAAATTCCATTACAGTTATGGGAAGTTTTCTCAACACTATAAGAAAAGTGTAAAAGAAAATTTACTGAAGTCGTTCGAAAAACCCTGTGATTGAAGACTGCTTTTCTGTATCCACACAGCGTCTTGCAGGTTGATCACGAAGTTGCCTGAGGAACAGAATCTCCATACCAGTCGCATTTTGCTGTTCTAAGTACTGCAATGTCCCTTCAATAAATTTCACAGCCTCAATGTGGCTAACTTTTCTTTCTTGTCGATGGTCCTCTTCTTCTTTCGAATCGCCCCCTTCTACGTCACGCCCTTTGACATTTGCGACGATTTCATCTTCTCCTAATGGTTCTGATGCTGAGTGGATGGAAAACTTTACGTTATGTAATATTCACAGAATATATGACATCAACTGCGATTGGACAAAGCTGAAAATGTGTACCCAGCCGGAATTCGAACCCGGGTCTCCTGCTTTCTAGGCAGTTGCGCTGACCCCTACACCACTGGGGACACAGTGATCAGCGCACCTGCAAGGACTACCTAAGCACGCCTCCCGTCAGATACAAATTCCCAGCTTCACCCTGCCCACAGTACTCAAACTCGTAGTTATGAAACTAATTCCCGTAAGAGTAAGGGCTTCAAACTTGCCCACCCCTCCCCACTAACGATAGGATCATTGCCCGTCACCGGCATATTATATATATACATGTGGCGTCCGTTCCGAAAGAAACAGACGTCACTTCTGATCCTGCAGTTGTTATTATTTAATATTCACAGAATATATGACATCAACTGCGATTGGGCAGTGTAAAAAAATATTAATTCACCAGCCCTGTCGAGTTTTACGGAATGTCGTGTTTTCGGGAATCTAGTTTGAAAGGTTCTACTGTAGTACGAAATCTGGCCAACTCCAGCTTTTAACTCTTTTTCAAGAATTTAGTGTTAATTTTTGCCATGTTTTTGTAACTGGTAGTTATTAATTTTTTGTTTTTGTTTTGTCTTTGACATAAAAGCAGAGAAACTCGCACAAGCTTGTGTGTTTTGTTAACATGCTTTAACGATTTCTGCCTTTCCCGTAAAACCATCGAAAGAGCACTTGTCCGTCATTGATACTATGCTGTTGTTACTCATTCCACTGCTCTAGTTCCAACAAAACGCGTCTCAATGTGTCAGACATTGGGGAAGACTCTTTTAGTGTAGTTTATTTACCGCCCTCGGTCGTGTGGAAGATAAAACCCCTCGGCAGCAGCTCGGCTTTATTGGCCGGTAGCTCCGCGTTAGGCGAGGCGTCGCTTAGCAACGGCGGGCTGTTGTTATTGCGCTTTTAGGGCTGCGTCACCCCGGCAACCCGCAGGCTTCTCGCCGGAAGCAGCGCAGCCCGGCCCACCCCCTCTCGTTAGCTGGCGAAGGAACACCGCGGCTGCCCGACTCTGTGTTCCCCGTCAGGCCGGGGACAAACCTAGAGAAATTTAGGCGTACCAAGCAACCGTGGATCCGAAAATAATTCCGAACAAGTCTCTTTGAAGCCCAGTCACTGCATTTCGGCACCGATAACGAGCATAAGAGCATTAAAGTAAAAACTGGCGCTCCTCGATCAGAGGTACACGTGGAGACCGGAACACTCGCCGACCACAAAAGGGAGACGCCAGCCGTGCTGAAGATCTCGCGGTAGAGGCCACAGTCACGACACTCGCTGCTGTAAAAGTTGTTACCAACTGACAGTCGCTGCGACACTAGCGCTCCTAGCGGTGGGCAAGCTGCCCAAGTAGTCAAGTAGTGTTTATAATCGCTTTTCTACTTAATTAACGAAATACTTACTATAATTTTTGCGTTACAAGCATTATTAAAATATCGAGAGACAAACATAATACGGAAATTGATATATAAAAAAAGGTAAAGCAGTCAACAATCCGAAGATTGGTTTGAACACCACAGTGCTTTACTAGGCATGGTCCTGTTTGGAGGTGGTTTGCCGTTGCCTTCCTCCGACCTTCGAACTGAGTTACCCAGCCAGTTATAGGGGGACGTACAGTTTAACGTGGGTTCCGAACCACGGTGCTACTCGGTATTTTTCACATGAGCAATACTGCCAGAGGTGAAAGAAGTGGAAAGTGACAGATACAAATCGTAGCACCTGGCGGGGATCGAACCCGCGACCTTTGGATTTGTAGTCTGGCACTCTACCACTGTGCAACCGAGGCGCAAAAACAGCCAACTTTAAATGATTCAGTGGTATAAAGAACAACTCTGTCATGGACAAATACCTACGAATATTTGTATATTTGCAGCTTATTCCACTGAAAGTAAGTTGCATATAAATATAATGGTATAATAAATTTCTATTATGGTCTGCTCTTACTGTGACAGCCAATTTTTTACGTATATCAATTCGATATGAAGTCTAATGATTGTCACATTTTTACACGTCACTCGTCTTTCTTGTACGTGCATATTCTTTTAAGTGTAATTACTTTAGCTTAAAAAAACAGTGTTTTGATGATTAATGCCGTTTGTGGTTCAGATGTAACAACAATTGTGGAATTGGGTTATTCTTTGTTGGAAAACAGTTTGGTTGCTTTTATCGTTATCTTGCCATGTATGTGACGTTTTTCCTTCAGCTACAGCTGTGATGGTTGATTTGGTATGTTACATACCATATTTATTGCATTCTATATACGTTTCCTATGTTCCACCCTCACCGATTTTACTGGAATTGTAATGAAGAATACTTAACGTTCCTGCGTAGAAATTGACGACTCTCTGCTAAAGGGCATGTCTCCTGGTGTTTCCTAGGCATTTTTATTTTTTTTATAGAAAATGAAATTACTCATTTAAAGCCTGTATGTTACAGGATTATTATAAATTAACTGTCCCGTAATGTACCTTGTCGTACCTTATCAGGGATCTTATGAAACCTAAGAAAGACAAATGGGGAGCTATTTTTAAATTATTACCTATTTATAAGGCACTACATACGAACCCTAAAGTAAAAAAGTCTGCTGAAGTCAATCTAAACGATACTGTTCGCACTCATCAACTATCGTATTTAGAAACGTAGCTTGCCGGCCGCTTGGAGCGCTGCTATCGCAGTGTATAACAAAAATCTGTGGGAGTGTCGTGACTGTATATGTTAGACTGTGGTAGAGGCGGTGTTGCGGGTCGCCTCCACCAACATCAGAAAGCTCCGTGAAGGGGGTTGTGAAGCGACGATCCACCGCGAAAGGAACAGGCTGAAGAGAAAGTATGCGGCCGCTATTTTTGGGCCATGCGGCTAGCGTGCTCCCATAGCGTACCAGAGGGCGCTGCATTTCAGCGAGTTACGGCTGAAGAAGTGCAAATGATTGTGATAGTAACACACACCGAAGTACTGATTTGCTGAAAATACACATAGAAGCAGCCAGTAACGTGGAATTTGTAATTCGCCTTTTAGAGCGCGGAAATAGGCTCTCATTTGCATCTTACAAGGACAGTACTTGGGCTCGAACAAAAACATATACACCAAAATCGTATGAGAGATAATGTAAAGGTCCCTTATTACACTAGTGACACTCCCGCATCTGCAAAACTCTGCAATCGTCCGTTAGAGGCCTCTCCGTGTGCCATGCCAAATTGCACTTTGTATTGTCGGTTCGCCAGTAGGGACGGTGCAGTGTGCCTCCGAAGTTGTGTTTTGTGACGTTATTTGTGTGGTGAAGCGTCAGATGGGGTGGCGATTGGTAATCAATCCTGCTAATGTATTGCGATTGATTGAGATGAAGTTACGAAGAACCATTCTTCGTGAAGATGGTATTAGTGTAGAAGATGAATCTTTCGCATTCTTTCTCGTATCTGTTATGGTACAGAAATATGAGCGTAAGTTAAATACTGTTGTAACACTAACACATAATGATGATAATAAGGATGATAATGACGAACAACTATTGCAAGCGGTAGTGCTACGGTAAGTGCGGGAAGAGGCGATGGAAGCAGTGGCAGTGAATCCCAACAGTCTTCCGAGAAGAAGGTTAAAGTTGCAACTATCATCATGGCTTTTGATGACAATACGCTAGAGAACACGTACGATTATTATTACATACGTTAAAGTTACGATATCTGCATTACGTATGGCGTCTACAGTTACATCTACAGTGCTATCTGGAGCATGATTGCAGAGTTTTGCATAAAAACGACACCCACCAGCACATTGAGGTGTACGTAGAAATCCTGTAAGCAAACGTTCATACAGATCTGTTTGTTCGAGCCCATGTACTTTCCTTGTTAGCAGAATTAAATCATAATTCTTCTTTGTGTTTTTGGCCTCATTTTCCGCAGTTGCAGTTATACAATTTGTGTAGGTTATGGGACCGTCTTATGCAACTGTAAATTAGTCTACTTGAGACCAGACGCGTTTCGCTTTATTCTAAATTATCTTCAGTGGTAAACTGTACAAGAAATGGTTTTTATTACATTGTTTGATTTTTACTAAATTCGATCAGTAACAGTTCTCATGGAATAGGATTTTTTGATTCTGAATAAATATTAGTAGTCCATTTTATTCAGAATCAAAATAATCCTATTTCATGAGAACTGTTACCGATCGAATTTAGTAAAAATCAAACAAATACCGCTCGGCCACTCCACCGCGGCTGGTGGTCATGAGACAGTGGGCCGTGCCCCAGGGGATAGCCACTCGGTCAGTGAGCTACGCTATCGCAGCCTCCGCCCCCGGAACTTTGAATGGTTGTAGCTCACAAACTAACAGTGATAGAAATGTAGTTTAAATTGATTTGGACGCAGCTGGTTTAAACGAATCCAATACACGATAGAAAAACTATTGTTCCATTAAAAAAAAATTATATGTTTGTGCTGTAACTCTGTGGAAAATGATACAATAAACTATGTTCATAGCTCCGCACAAAGTGTAACATATCTTGTGTAGACCTACCGCATTAAAATTTCCCATCACATATTGTTTTACAAGTTACAGAGGCAAACTCACTTAGTGAAACACTCTGTATAAATATTGCCGGCAGATTCGTAAGCAGCGAATGCAGACTTTGGGTCAAAATTGAAACGTTTTCTCCTTTTGGCTAAAATTTGCCGGATTTCAGACCACTGTGCGACTACGGGCCGTGGAGTGCAGTGTCGGTGTTCGGCGCGCCGCCCACGCCGCCGCCGCAGCCGCCGCCGCAGCCGCAGCCGCTGCCTCCCCATACCTGGCGCAGCCCTTCAGCAGAACACAAGAGGAGCGAGTTAATGCGGCCGGCCACCGCAGCCGGCGGAAACTGGTCCGGCGGTCGCGTGGGCGGCGTGGGCGGCGCGCCGCCTGCCCCCACCTGCAGCGCCGCCGCCGTGAGATGATGGGCGACGCCCCGCGCCACAGGTTGCGCCGTATTACCGGCCATCAGCAGCCAGCCGCTATTGATCCGACGACCATCGCGGCGTGAGATAAAGGGCCGCGGCAGAGGGACACACCTGGCGGTGCCGCTGTGGGCCAGTATAGAAGCTGCGAAAGCATCTCCTGATGCCAGAAATCGGAAATAGTACTCTCCCTCATAGATATATGAACAGTGCCTACCGAGTACATGAAATGATTACGTTTACAGATTAATAGCCCAAAAGGTACTGAGGTACCACTTGTCGATCCACGCTGAAATGCCCACATTAGTACGTGGTATAGATGTGAGCTCTCGTCTCTAACAGGAAGGAGAACAGGAGGTGGCTGAGGTAGGGACTAGGTCCTACATAACTGAGGGCAGGCTTCCCAAGGCAGGGCGGGTTCTTAGTATCACTTGAACAGATGTTAAACATAGGTTTACTCAACTTTTGTAGAGGTAGCTGTCGTAAAACACATTTTACAAGCAATGACTGGCAAGTAACTTCTATACTGGCCATATGAGAACTGTGAGATTTTGCACTGTCAACTCCTGTACTGTAAACAACTGTCCACCACTGTCCGCTGCCCAGTCTCTTCCCTCGGTTCCCCCGCTAGGCGGCGCTCACAGTCTCGTGGTGTGTCCTCACGTCGCGTCTTCATTTGTCGGCGGCGGCGCACGCAGCAGCGGCACGGTGGCCAACGTATGGTGGTGCGGTTTCCCTCTAGGACTTAGGTATCGCAGGATACTACAGCAGACGCTATGGCGACAATGCTAGCGCTGATTCTGGCATCCTTCCGTAGTACTTCAAGAGTTGTGGGTCGACAAGCCACACATGTCAGTTATTGTTCCATCATACACTACATGTATCGGATTTTTGTTGTTTTAAGTCTTGCAAAGCAGTTGCATTTCACGCGCAATGTGTCAACGAGCATTATCCTGTTGGAACAATATATTATCTTCCTGTTTCCAAGCCAAATGACCTTGATCAGCTATGGGAACAATGCTGAAAAAAATTACACCTGCTGGCACTCCGTGCGCGAAGCCAATTTCGCCATCTGCGGTGTCGCACAAGTACAAAGTGCGCGCCACTTACTTTCGCCGCGCGCCGCCATGCACGCACGGCGCGGCGTTCTCACGACGACAGCCACGAGCGCCCTCTGCGACAACGCCGCTCGTGGCCACCACTGAAGGACATCGGTCACTTCGGACTGAGATAGCAACGAGTTAGGACCTTCGTAATCAGATAGGCACCAGTGAAGACTTTGCTATCGTACAGGCACTAGGCAGGCCTCTAACAACTATGTATCAACATTCTGCAGTACTATGTAAAAGTTAAGTATTGTTACATTCTGTGCAATATATATATATCTCTTTCTAATTTACTCGAGTGTTTTTAGTTTCTGGCTGCTCCCCTCCGTACCTGCACCAGCGTGCTATCTATATTCCTGTGTCGGTCTCATCCACCCGGCCACCGACACCTACGACGAGGCTGGGACACAAAAGCGGCGACGAAGTCGGGACACAAAAGTGGCGACGAGGATGGGATAGAACCTTGGACCAGCCCGCTAGCAGCAGCCAGACAGCAGCAGTCGGAGCACGCAAAAATTGCTCCCGCCCACCCACCCTTATTATAAGATTTTTGGGGGAACATATTCTGTTACGTATTTTGTGGACTTTTTTGTTGCAGAGCGAGTCCTCTTTCATATTGCATTTGTGTTTTGTTATAAGTTACTTGTATACGCGGCGCCTAATCGGTCAGCATGGCCACTACCCCGAACCCAAACTTAATGGAAATTATTCAGTTACAGACGGCGCAAATAACACAACTTCTCCAGGCGGTGGCGCAGTCGACAACTCAACAACAGCCGTCGCATCAGCAGCCCACACCTGCCGCCGCACCGCTTCCGACGTTCCGCCAGTACAACGAACGTGAGGAAGAATGGAGCGACTATTTCGCACAGTTTCAAGAACTCGTCGCGGCTCATCAAATTACAGGTCAGAGAGTGAAGAACCTTTTCTTATCGATTGTGGGCCCCCGGACCTTCGTGTTACTGCAGAAACTATTCCCGCAAGCATCTCCTCGTGATGTAGACTTTGCACAAATAGTAGAGGCACTAAATGCTCATTACGACAGAAAAGTTCTCGTAGCTGCGGCACGGTACCGATTTTTCAGACTGAAAAAATTACCGGAACAGTCACACCAAGAGTGGATTACGGAATTGAAGGGCTTAACCCGCAAATGTAAATTTACTTGCTCTTGTGGACTTTCGTATAGTGACGTGATGTTGAGGGATGCGATTACGCAGAATATTCAGGACCCCAGAATTAGAGCAGCAATTCTGAAACAGTCTGACCCCTCCTTAGACAGTGTACTGCAGCTTATAGAAGCGCATGATACTTTTGACTTAGCTGATGTAGAAATGCAAAGCCATAGTGTAAATTCAGTGCGCCGCAACGGACGCTTTCCTAGCCGTAGTTCTCAGTATAGCACTAGTGATTCTTATTTTTCTACCGGCCGTGCTGAACAGACAGTGAACAGTAGCCAGTGTAAAAGTGCGACACAAAGGTCGCCCCGTCGTGTTAGAAACAGTGATTTGAATAACGGGCGCCAACGCTCATTTCAGAAAAATGTACGTAAATCTTGCCCCCAGTGTGTGTCTCGCCACAAGCGTGCTCATTGCCCTAGTCGCAACGCGACCTGTTATCAATGTGGCAAATCGGGACATGTGCAGTCTGTGTGTATGCAACTTAAAAATCTCAAAGAACAGTAACGTTAGAAACAATGCTTCGCAAAGTGCGAGAGCAGTGCATACAGTCAATGTTATACACGCTGTGGACTTGAACAGTGCTTCTCTTGATTCTAAAATGCAAGACAATATTTCTGTGCCTACGGCAAAACTATGCAGTGCGCCACGCCGCAAGCGCCGACGAGCGCGTAAATCTGTGCAACGGAAAAGGGTTCGGGACAAGCAAAATAGTTATGTACAGTGCAATCCTGTAGTGAAAATAGTGCCTTCTGCAACTGCTCCTTGTAATAGTGCCCAGTACTGTGTAGCTAGTGACAGTAGACACCAAGTAGCTACTCAAAAGTATAGTGCAGTAGTTAGTAAATCTGGAGTAGCTTCGCAGGCTTGCGCGGACGCCGATCCGGCGGTAGTGCCATCTAGTGACAGTGTTGTTAATCCGCTGCGTGCCGAGTCTGAGCCGCTTCCTTCACTACGCGGCCCGCGCATACGCAGCACACAAACCGTAGCAGACGTTGCCCACATTCGCGCACCTGTCGTGCGCCAGAAGCACAAACTTTTTGTAAATCTCTCCATAGAAAATAAGACTGTGCAATTTCAGCTTGATACTGGTTCCGCTGTTACATTAATAAATAAAGATACTTATGAACTTCTGGGTTCGCCAAAATTGTCGCCGTCACAGCAAGTGTTAACAGCTTATACAGGTCAAAATATTCCCGTGCTAGGAACGTGTAGCCTGCCCGCCTCTTTTCAAGGTGTAACAAAAACAGTTGCTTTTGTAGTTCTTCAGGCCAAATCGACACAGAACATTTTTGGACTAGATGCTTTTGACTTGTTTGGTTTATCAATTAAAAGAGATGTGCTTCAAATTTCGTCAGTAGTGCCTCAGGACAAACTCAATGCTTTATGTGACAAATATAGCGACTTGTTTTCGCCGGAACTAGGTTGTGCAAATGACTTCGTGGCACATGTAACTTTAAAAGAATCTGCAGTTCCAAATTTCGTAAAGCTAGACCAGTGCCTATCGCCTTGCGTGATACAGTTGCCGAAGAACTTAAACGTTGGCAAGATAGTGGGGTGATTTCTCCTGTTTCTGCGAGTCAGTGGGCCTCGCCTATAGTAATTATACCCAAGCCGTCAGGAAAACTTCGTCTCTGTGCGGACTTCAAATCAACAGTGAACAGTCAAACAATTGTAGACACTTATCCCCTGCCCAGACCTGACGAACTAATGGACAAATTAGGACAGTCTCGTTTCTTTTCTAAGATTGATTTAGCAGAGGCATACTTACAGATTCCACTTGATGACGAGTCAAAAAAGTTTTTCGTTATTAATACTCACATGGGCCTTTTTCAATTTCAACGCCTACCCTTTGGCAGTTCTTCCGCTCCCGCTATTTTTCAGCGTTTTTTGGAACAGCTGACAGTTTCTGTACCGTGTTGTTCGAACTATTTAGATGATATTGTGGTATCCGGACGTACAGTGGAAGAACATTTAGCAAACCTGGAGTGCCTTTTCAAAGTTTTGACTGCAGCAGGTCTACGTTGCAATAAAGCAAAGTGTTCGTTTTTTCAAACTGAAATAGAGTACCTAGGCCATGTGATTAATGCCCAAGGAATCCATCCCTTACAGTCACATCTAAGAGCAATCAAAGACTTGCCTCCTCCTAAGAATGTGCATGAATTGCAAGCAGTAATGGGAAAGCTTAACTATTATTTCAGGTTTATTCCCAATGCCTCTCAGATTGCAGCTCCACTGCATCACTTACGTAGGAAGAATGTTCCTTTTGTATGGTCTAAAGATTGTCAGGTTGCCTTTGACAAACTAAAGTCTGCACTACTCAGTGATGCATGTTTGATTCCCTTTGACCCACAGAAGCCTGTAGTGTTAGCAGTTGACGCCTCGTCGTACGGTGTGGGTGCAGTTCTGTCACATCGTATTGGATGTCATGATCGTCCTATTGCCTTTGCATCCAAGCTATTGACGCCGACGCAACAGAATTACAGTCAGATAGAAAAGGAGGCCTTAGCAATCATTTACGGCGTCACAAAGTTTCATCATTATCTCTATGGCAGAAAATTCTATTTGTTGACAGACCACAAGCCTCTCACGTCGTTGTTCTCACCCACAAAGCCGATTCCGCCACGTACGGCACAAAAGCTTCAGAGATGGTCCTTGATATTGTCTAATTATCAGTATGAGATTTTGTACCGACCTACCACTAAACATGCTAACGCGGACACACTTTCCCGACTTCCGGTTGGCCAGGATGTATCATTTGATTCTTCAGAAATGGCATGTTGTCAGATAGACTCCAGAGATGCTTCCGCTGTCGCAGACTTTCCTTTAAACTCTCGTCGGGTTGCACAGGAAATAGCTGCGGATGCAGACTTAAGTGTGGTAGCACGTTTTGTTCGCTTTGGTTGGCCTGCCAGAGCCAAAGACATTGATCGGCCTCTGGTTCGACGTTATTTTGCACAACGTCATGCATTATCTTTAAGTCAGGGTGTACTGTTGTTGCATACCGACAACGACCAAGCAAGAGTGATTGTTCCTCGTTCCCTGCAACGAGAAGTGTTACGCCTCCTGCATCAAGGACATTGGGGCATTGTTAGGACAAAGCAATTGGCCAGACGTCATTGTACCTGGATTGGTATGGACGCTCAGATAGAGAGCATGACATCACAGTGTACAGTTTGTGCGGAGCATCAGGCGGCTCCTCCACAGCGTTTCTCAGACTGGCCACGCCCCAAGGGACCATGGCAACGTTTACATATTGACTTTGCCGGACCTTTCTGGAATACGCGCTGGTTAATCGTTGTCGACGCTTTCAGCAAGTTTCCTTTTGTGATTGCCATGAACTCAACGACGGCGTCTAGTACGATCAGTGCCTTAACATCAGTGTTTTGCATCGAAGGTTTGCCTGAAACTATCGTCAGTGACAATGGACCTCAGTTTGTTAGTGCGGAATTTCAACAGTTTTGTCGTGTGAATGGTATTCAGCATATTACCACTGCACCTTTTCACCCTCAGTCCAATGGTGAAGCAGAACGTTTCGTTCGAACATTCAAGTCTCACATGGAGAAGATGAAAGGTCAGCACTCTAGGCAGCAAGCTCTTCAAATTTTCCTGTCTACGTATCGGTGCATGCCACGTGACGGCCCGTCTCCTGCCGAGCTGTTACACGGCCGCCGTCACCGCACTCTCCTTCACCTGCTGCAGCCTCCCACGCACCGAGTCGGTTCGTATGGCGCTACGCGTTTTCAGGTTTCCACGCCGGTGCTGTACAGGGTGTTTGCTGGCAACAAGAAGACATGGTTGCCGGGCACCATTCAGCGCGTGCTCGGTCGCAATATGTATGTTGTACGTTCTTCCACAGGGTCGGAGCTGCGGCGCCACGCAAACCAATTGCGTCTGCATAGGCCGCGCGATCCTGTCTCCGGTTTCTTGATTCCAGACCCAGTTCACCGCCAGGGAGCACAACCACATCGTTCGTCCCCGGACTACGAGATCGTCCCGATGGAGATCGACGCGACGCCGCCGCTGTCGCCGCCGCAGATGACAGCGTCACCGAGAGGGACTCCGGGACCGTGCGTGCCGCCGCCGCCTGGGCCACGCACCTCAGAAGAAGATGACCTGCTCCCTCTGGGCGGGGGGGGGGGGGGGGGGGTGCGCCCTTCCCCAGGTTTCGGTGGGTTCCCTGGAGGATCGCAAGGCGGATGCCGGGGCGCGGACGGCGTCTCGATCCCAGCCTCAGCTACGACGCCCGTCCCACCAGTAACGCCCCCGCCCAGGCCCTCCTCCCAGTGCCGTCGCCGTGGCCCTCAGCCCTACGCCACGACGGCGCGGCGGTTTGGGGGGGAGGGGTGCGGTGTCGCACAAGTACAAAGTGCGCGCCACTTACTTTCGCCGCGCGCCGCCATGCACGCACGGCGCGGCGTTCTCACGACGACAGCCACGAGCGCCCTCTGCGACAACGCCGCTCGTGGCCACCACTGAAGGACATCGGTCACTTCGGACTGAGATAGCAACGAGTTAGGACCTTCGTAATCAGATAGGCACCAGTGAAGACTTTGCTATCGTACAGGCACTAGGCAGGCCTCTAACAACTATGTATCAACATTCTGCAGTACTATGTAAAAGTTAAGTATTGTTACATTCTGTGCAATATATATATATATCTCTTTCTAATTTACTCGAGTGTTTTTAGTTTCTGGCTGCTCCCCTCCGTACCTGCACCAGCGTGCTATCTATATTCCTGTGTCGGTCTCATCCACCCGGCCACCGACACCTACGACGAGGCTGGGACACAAAAGCGGCGACGAAGTCGGGACACAAAACCATCCACCCGTATGGTATAAGCATGGCCGCAGAGCCTAAAGCCGCCGGCACACGGAGCGTGTGTTTGAACGTGTGTGGTCTACGTGCTGAGTCCAACATGCGGCTTAATGATCGGAGCCGCGCGGGAGTAGCCGAGCGGTCTGGGACGCCACGATGCGAATCGCGTGGCCTCCCGCGTGGCCTCCAGTGTCCCTCGAACATGGGTCTTTCTGTTGCCTTTCGCATAAGTTCATAAGTAGTTTGTAAGTTTAGGGACTGACGACCCCGCAGTTAAGTCTCATAACCTTTACAAACATTTGAATGCTCGGGGTCGGCGCGACTTGTGCATACGAGACGTGTGCCTCAACTAGCTACAAGCGACCGCAGCGCGCTCCAGCGACAGTGGTCGGCGGTATCTGGTTCTGGAATCACACTGTTTTACGAATAAAAGGAGTCGAATACGTGTTGTACCTCTTTTGAATCGCCTATTTCCGCGCTTGTGCATATTTTCGTTATGTCCTATGATATAGGCCTACATTAGTAACAAAATATCTATGAACACAACACTAAAAGTTGCATGTTATGTCAATAACTGTAGCGAATTATAAAAGTTTCGTGGAAAAGTGTGAGACGTAAAATAAGAAAAGGCCTTCACATGAGGCAAACATTATTGTAACAGTCTCGTTTTTTAGTAAAACTTAAAGGTCATTTTTCCACGGTCTATGTTAATATTCAGTAGAAGAATGTTGTGAACGTGTAAAATGCAATACGCGAAACAAAAAGTGCGTATTTTACTCTAAGGCAAACTGCCCTGTTCTTAAAATGAATCCAATAGACTTACTCATCAGAGGATACACACTTTTTTTATTTTTTTTATTTTTATTTTGCTCTATTGGTAATTCTGCTCTTTGCGGTCGTTGATCATATTTGTTCATTATTGTTTAATGTGTTCTTGGCTCAGCTTTCTTTATTCAAATGTTCAAATGTTTGTAGAACTTACGGGACTTAACTACGAGGTCATCAGTCCCTGAGCTTACAAACTACTTATGAACTAGCTAAGACTAAGGACGGCACAAATATGGAAGCCCGAGGGGGTATTCGAACCCCCGACCGTAGTGGCCCTGCAGACCGTGACTGGAGCGCCTCAGTCCCCTCGGCCACCGCGGCCAGCAGTTTCCTTTATTACAGAGAGTGTTGAGCCCTCTGACCGGGCGCGCTGAGCCACGGCGCCCGGCCATAACTTAAAGTAACTTGTGCTAAGAACAGCACAAACGCCCATGCCCGCGGGAGGACTAGAACCTCCGACAATGAGCAACATCACGGTCCGCAGCAAGGCGCCACTCCACCCGGCACGATACCGCCACTAACGTACCTCCGTATCATAAACGAAGGTATTATACGTGTTGTATACAGTACTGGTAGACGGGGTTGCTGACATATAATTACAACAAATGATGAAAAAAAAAATAAAAAAAAATCGTGTTGATAAATATTCTGTCCGCCAGCCTTTAAACGGCAGACTACTGTAATACGGAAATTTTTTAACAACATATAAAACGTTTGTAGTCATTTATTTCAACAAATAGTACCTCTAATGACCGATTTTCGATTCTCAATTTAGTCAGTTACGTTTTCTTGCTTTGAACTGTCATACTTTCATAAGACCTAAGTTATATATATAAAACCCATGAAATACGACGGCCAATATGGCGTCTTCATCTCTCTACCGAAAAGAACTGCTCCCCTCCCTGGATAGCCACGTGGTGTGACGTCTCCCACCTTATTGGTGATCAAACGCACGTTGAGAATATCTGTCTTGCTGTCTTGCTGCCCCACACGTTGTGACACGCCACGTTGGCCACACTCGTTCAGATACACGCTCCGTGTGCCGACGGCTTAAGCGACGGGCGTGAGTGGTGCCGATGTGTGTCACAACTTACTGCACACCGTACGCTCGATAGCCGCAGGCGAGGCCGCCTTCACATTTCGTATGAGGCCCACCATCACACACACTGAGTACATGTCGGATATCCTCCGGCTCTGAACGCTATCTCTCTAAGAGGCTCCATAACGCGCCTAACATTGGATCGCCCATTAACTAACAAACCACTCCCCCTCTTCCCGTGAGTTTCCTCAGACCCTGCCACCTGTCCACTCACAGGATGATTGGGCAATGTCAGTCTACATATTGGCCCTTCGCATTGACCGACGCGAACGCGCCACACGGCTACACTCGCCCTGCGGAGAAGACGGATCAATTGCGTCCGGTACACTCTAAGGTGCCGCGGCAGTAAAGAACGTGGGCGGGACATACGACACCCGGGGTGTCACAGGCGACGCACCAGGCTGTCCGCCGTCCCCATACCCTGAGGCCGCAGCCCGCTAAAGGCTGACAGTGGCCAAAAAAGCACGTCCAATTGTTCGGGAAGCGCGGATGACTCTTCCTGTGTCCACACACAGCGCGCACACACCGTATCGATTCTAACACTATTAGCTGTAACAATTAATTCAGAAAAAAACAGAAGATACTAAACATTAAACTTGCTATTGAGTTGGTTCTTCTCCGAAGACGGCTGACAGCTGACTGAACTGTAGGCAGTAATTAAAACGACGAACAAAAGTCTGACAACAACGGGAAATTACAGGTTAAAGTTACTAGAAAACAGAGCTTTATATTGGTGACTAACTATTTATATAATTGTAATAAATCAGTTTTAAGCGTTATGCCTCAAATCAACCGTTTATCTCCCTGATGATGCTTGCAACAAGTGAAACCGATTGATAAATCAGGAGGCACAACATGCAGCTTAAGGATGAAACATGGTTTATACCGTATATTAGAAAACACGATACTATTCTCCTCAAATGCAAAAATAAGCAAGAATAATAACTACGCAATACAGAACACAAAAACACGCGAAGATTTTACGAATAGATCTATGAAACGAACATGAAGCCCACACTTTTTCTTCTGGATTAAGTCCAAACTGTCTCCTCCAAAAATATGGAAAGCAATAACATTTCATAGACTCACCGGATGACATTGCCAACCATGGTTTTATCAAAATATATAGCCTACCTGCTCACTCTTCTCTGACAGACATTTTTAAACTAATTTCACATACCCGAGTTATGTAAGGAATCGCAGTAAATCTTTTTAGATCTTTACGAAATATTTTGTAACCGTGTAAAACAATGACTTGTTTTTATATATTAGCATAAGAATCGCATACCGAAAATAATATTCGTTCAAAAAAAAAAAAAAAAAAAAAAAAAAAAAAAAAAAAAAAAAAAAAAAAAAAAACCCACACACACACACAACAAAAAGAACATAGTGAAATGAAAGCTTAATTTCAACATTTTCAGCAAGATTTCAGTTATTTTTTCGACATAGTCGCCAAAAGAACTGAGGTACTTGTCATATCGTGAGATCAACGTTTGTATTTCTATGGAGCAGCACAACACTTGCAGTAAGCATTGCACGTCTCTTTTTGTGAATGGCACGTTGCACTTTCCCCATTGTTTCCGAGGTCAACGATCTCTTTTTCGCTTCGTCAGGAAGTCAATGAGCAGAAGTCCTGTCGCAGAACACTGTGCGTATCACTTTCTTGACCGAAGATCGACTGTGACGCCAATGCATTGACTGCTGCATATTTTTCGGGGTAAAGTGAGAAATCCATGTCTCATCGCCCGCGACGATGCTGCCGAGGAATATTCGCAATCAAGAAACTTTCGCCATCATCGTAATCCCGGAGTAGAAACGTCAATGCTGGTCGAAACCGTTGTGTTCTGCGCTCGGGTGTCGGGCTTGTCCGGTCTCCACCTGGCAGACCGTTCTTGAACAGCAGGTGCTCAGTAGCAACTTCATGAAACAAGGGACGCGATATCCGTGGAAAATGGCTGCTGACATCCGTAATCGTGAACTGATGATTCCCCAGGACAGAGGCTTTTGTCGTATAGGGCAACGGAGAAATGAGCCCCCATAGTAATATTCGCTTCTGAGAGAACTTGACTGCATACAACGATGTTAAATTTGAAATAATCTACTCTCCCGCTTTCTTGACGGATAATTATTTAGTAACGTATATGATCTTCCCTACAGACTGTGGTGTCGCACAAGTCCAAAGTGCGCGCCACCTACTTTCGCCGCGCGCCGCCACGCACGCACGGCGCGGCGTTCTTGCGACGTCAGCCACGAGCACCCTCTGCTACAACTCCGCTCGTGGCCACCACAGAACGACATCGTTCACTTGGGACTGAGATAGGAACCAGCTAACACTTCGGAATCAGATAGGCACCAGTGAAGACTTGGCTATCGGACAGGCACTAGGCAGGCCTCTAACTCAACTATGTATCAGCATTTTGCAGTACCGAACTATGTAAAAGTTAAGTATTGTATAAATTCTGTGCAATATATATCTCGTTCTAATTTACTCTAGTGTTTCTAGTTTCTGCTGACCCACCGGCTGCACCCCTCCGTACCTGCACAAGCGTGCTATCTTATTCCCGTGTCGGTCTAGTTCTACTCGGCCACCGACACCTACGACGGAAACGAGACACAAAAGCGGCGACGAGGCTAGGATACAAAACAGACATCTGCAATCTAGTTCGAAACTGGTGATCAGCTCTGCCGATCCTGCTTCGACTTGGCGCAAAATTAAGTTCTGCACTCCCCGGTAATCGCATTCCAGCCACTGATTTCCGTGGCATGGGGAGGAGAAAAGAGCGGGAAGCAAGGGGTCTCCTATCTTGAGCGTCGGAGTATAGCTCCGTCGTGCATCCGCCAAAGCCTCCACTTCTCCCCAACCCCCTTCAGGTGCTGCCGCACCACACTAGAGTACAGCTTTTACAGATGGTCAAGCACGATGGCGCGATAATTCGATATGCAGTTGTGAGTTTGAAGACGTGAGTTGTCAGTTTTGTGCCCTGTTAATTGCTAAATTAATGTGTGATAATATTGTGCAGAGCCGAGAACTAATTTCTCTTCCCTTTCACTTCAAGACAAGCTTCCTATCAACGACCTAGGGAGACCGATACCTAATATAAAAAATAAATAAATAAAAAATAAAAAAATAAAAACTGCACCAAGTACAGTACCTCATAGATGGCATGGAAACGAATGCATGTAATAGAGAGTACAACTTAAAAACGGCTTTTTCTCAGAACGGTAAATATTAGGGAAAAAGTATCAAAACAGTTTTTGTAGATAGTTCAGACAAAAGTTGTAGTGTGTAATTTTTTGATCATAAAACTAAAGGTTTCGTGAAAAAAAAAAAAAAAAAAAAAAAAAAAAACATTTTTACGAATGTTGACCTTGTGTACACTTTTTTGCGTACATGGGATTGATGAGGACTTTTCATAATTTTATTATAATGGTATCCCAAACGTTTAAGCAAATTTTCAGCTTGCTGTGAAATAATGCAAGGGCGAATGTCTATTTTGAACGGAATATTATTTCTGTTTCGTATAGCAATTATTTTGCTGCCACCTTTATTATTTCTGCTATTTGGAATTTTCTTATCCGTCTTCCTTTCAATTCCCTAGAAAAATCTGCACGAACCGCCACTGTTCCAGAATGTGCTGGCGCACCAGCTCAGCTAGGTGATCACTGACGGGTCTCCTACTGTGCTCTACATCGAGTACACTCTGACGACCCACACTAGCAACACACCACGTGTTTGATTTTCTGCCCGTTTACCCCACGTAGTTGACGATGAATTTCAATGGACGCCATGTTTTGCGTGTTACGGAATCTCATCACTGATCTCAGTAAAGCGGCGGGACGAAGATTAAGAGACGCCATTTTGGGGCACTGCTGTCGCAGTACTGCCACCAGACGGGATCTGTGCGGCCGGCATTTCATTGTCACGTCAAAGGTGTCTCCAGCAGGTGATATTTCCCCTGCTAAAATACGTCTACTTCAAAGGAAACCGAATCAGAAAACTTAATTTCTGAATACGCCTCGTAGATTTATTTTTCCCTGAAGATAAATAACACAATAAGGGAAGTGAGATTTACGTACAGACAGCGTCAAATTTTATCCGCCAACACCTGTAGTCAGTATAATCTGCGGTGTTTGTTAACAAAGAACTTCAATGCGCCGTCCGAAAAATGGCCCTCGTCGTTCGCTGACGTGTTTACTACTGTCGAACAGCCGGTGCCGCCAGTTTGTGCTGCCACAGCTGGCTTAATTGCCCCTCCGCTGTGCAGCCGCCGCCTCTAGAGTGCTTGCTTTTGCTTCAGCCTTTCGTCTTCTTTATACAGAGTGAACCGAAATTCGAGCACTCGGGCCTCACATCACGATTCCGCAATGCTAGGAATACAAAAAAAAGTCTGTCACAAAACTTCGTCCGGCGCTTATTTCTGGCAGTAAATGGATATCGAAGACTGAGATGGGTGTGTGTTCCATTCATCAGTGTGTTCCAGAATTACACAATTACACCAACAACCTTCTAAGGGTTGTAGGAGGCGTCTTGAGGAACAAAATAAGCGTGGAAACCCATGCCTGGAAACGTCACCCAGCGACGCTACATAGCGTCGAAGTTGCCTGAGGGGCTGTCTAGCGGCAGGCGCCGGTGCCCGTAACTTGGACTCTCTGTAGCGTCATTGAAAATGGGTATCTATGGTCAGCCGCGGTGGAATAGCCGAGCGGTCTAAAGCACCTCGCCGTGGAGGTTCGAGTCCTCCCTGGGGCATGGGTGTGTGTGTTTGTCCGTAGGTTTAGTTTACCTAGGTTCAAGTAGTTTGTAAGCTACGGACTGATGACCACGCAGTTTGGTCCGATAGATTTACAAACATTTTATCTATGGCCAATTTGTTTCTCAAGAATCCTTCAACATCCCCTAGAAGTCTGTTGGTGTAATTGTGTAATTCCGAAAAACACTGACATAACACAGAACCATAATTGTCTTCGACATCCATTTACTACCGGAAATATGCGCAGGACGAAATTTTGTGATTTTTATTTATTTATTTATTTTTCCTGGCATGTGAGGAATCGCGCTGCGAAGCCCCATTCTGTGAATTTCGGTTCACCCTGTATAACAAAGAAATTATTACTACATCGATGTCATTATCGTTCACTGTAATCGGAGGTTATCCAACGACTGAAACACAAAGGTTTCCGCGTATTGTCGCGCCGCTTGAGTTCAGATGCGGTATACCACACTGAGTCGTGCCGCGCCGCTCCGCTGCAATATAGATGCACTCAGTGTGGGCCTACCTCAAAGGTAGCCCACTGTGCTCTTCATCGAGTACACTCTGACGACCCGCACTAGCGACTCGCCACTTGTTTGCCCTTGATGTTCTGCCCGTTTACCTCACTGCGTTGACGATGAATTTCGGTGGGCGCCATGTTTTGCGTTACGGAATCTGATCATTGATCTGAGTAAAGCGACGGGACAAAGATTAAGAGACGCCATTTTGAGGGCACTGCTGTCGCAGTACTGCCACCAGGCGGAACCTGTTCGGCCGGCATTTCATTGTCAGGTCAAAGTTGTGTTCAGCAGGCGATATTTCCCCTACTAAAATATGTCTACTTCAAAAGAAACCGAATCAGAAAACTTAATTTCTGGATACGTCTCGTATATTTATCTATTTTTTCCCTGAAGATAAAGGGTAGGGAAGTAAGGTTTACGTACAAACAGCGTCAAATATTAGACGGGAACACCTGTAGGCAGTGTAATCTGCGGTGTTTCTTAACAAAGAACTTCAATGCGCCGTCCGAAAACTGGCGCTGGCCGTGTGTTGACGTGTTGACTGGTGTCAAACGGCCGGTGCCGGCAGTTTGCTGCCACAGCTGGCTTAATTGCCCTCTGCTGAGCAGCCGCCGCCTGCAGAGTGTTTGCGGGGCTGCTGATGCCGCGGCAAACACAACAGCGTCAACAGGCGCGCCGCTCGTCACCTCCCGACAGCCCGTGTTAAAGCGGAGCGCCACAGCGCCTAACACACCGACCCTGCTCGCCTTCCAGGTCTGCGCTGGCGTTGACGATGCTATCGTGATCTCTGTACGTCCACTCTTTGTGGTTGTCTGCGTGTTATCACTGGACAGCGGATTTTTAGGTCTATAAGGAGCATTTTAGGCGTCTAAAATAGGCAATTGCATTACCTCATTTACGCTGAACAAAATCTAAAATACGTCCTGAAAAGAATTCAGATACGTAGTGCTGACATACGAGCAAATTTTTATTCACGTAACATTAAGAAAAACATCACACAACATCAATCTTCAAACTAACCTTTATATTTTTCAAAGATAAAAATGCCGGCCGCGGTGGCCGAGGTGACTGAAGCGCTCCAGTCACGGTCAGCACGGCCACTACGGTCGGGGGTTCGAATCCCCCCTCGGGCATGGATATTTGTGCCGTCCTAGTTCGTAAGTAGTTCATAAGTAGTTTGTAAGTTTAGGGACTGATGACCCCGTAGTTAAGTCCCATAAGCTTAACAAACATTTGAACATTTTTTTTTGAAAGATAAAAATACGATGCGGATCATGATTACGCGATAAATCAGTCAACCTCAAGGTCGTAAATTCTACCAAATACCTAGAAGTTACAATTACGAACAAATTTAACTGTAGAGAACACAATGAAAATATTGTGGGGAAGGCGAACCAAAGGTTACGTTTCATTGGCAGAACGCTTCGAAGATGCACCAGCTCCACCAAAGACACTTGTGCGTCCTCTCCTGGAGTGCTGTTGCCCCTTGTGGGACTCTCACCAGGTGGGACTGACGGAAGACATTGAGAAGGTTCAGAGAAGGTCAGCTCGTTTTGTTTTATCACGTTACTGGAAATTATGCACGAATTGGGGTGGAAATAATTAAAAGAAAGACGTTGTTCATTGCTGCGTGATCTGTTGGCGAAGTTTCAATCACCGACTTTTACTTCTGAATGTGAAAATATTTTGCTAGCACCCACCTACTTAGGGAGACATGACCATCCCAATAAAATAAGAGAAGTCAGATCGAAAACGGAACGATTTAGGTGTTCTTTTTTCCCGCGCGCTATTAGAGAATGGAACGGTAGAGAAAAGTTATGAAAGTGGTTAATGAACCCTCTGCCAGGCACTTAAATGTGCTTTGCAGAGTATTATGTAGATGCAGATAAGTCGTATGAGTAGCCTAATACCAAACCTCGACATCTGACCTAGTGGTCGAAGTTTACTTAGCAGTCGATCATAGTAAAAAAAATTTCGCTCTTTTCATTGGTGAAGTCAGTTTTTTTTTTTCTTTTTCAAAAAGTGACGTAAATGTTAAATTTGACTGTTCACATCAAAAGCGGACACCTACATAAGAGCTTGATATCAAATTCGGACACTTGAATGAAGCAGTGTGCAGCAATGGGAACACAGTATATGATCACATGACCTCGAAAATCAGATATGGCGACAGTATGTGCCAGGTACTAAGACGTATTAGCCCGTACTTAAGTTATTCAGTATTTTTATAGTATTATTACTAATAACCATTTTAAAGCTAGTGAAGTGGGACGTAATATATCACCATTGTTCGAAGAAAAAGCTAGGAAGCGGTTAAGACAACCTGAAAAGTGAATATAAACACTGAATAGAAACAAAGGCAAGACTAGCTTGTAAAGTACACTGCTCTATTGTAAGCTGTGTTGTACGAAATTATCACTTGTTGGAAAGAAGTTCTATGTCAGAAATGACGTAAGGATGTTTAAGGAAAAATCTGGCGACAGTTTCAACAGACCTTATGCTAATAATTTTAGAGATTCAGTGCCGTAACATTTCATTTTGTACATAAAATTAAAAAGATTATTATGATTATTGTAGTTATTCATTTTTCCAATGTGTAATAGAGTTCAGAATTTAATATTTTCCACTTCATGTCGATATTCCTATAATTTCCCAGATTATACACCTGTAAAAGATTTTTGTCAGCAGTAAGTGATTCTGTGTATCAAAAACGATCATCTGAAATCGTGTTCACATCAAAAGCGGACACCTACACGTTTTGGTTTCAAAGACGGACATCTGTATTTTCAAACACAATTTGAAGGTGCTTGAGTAATCAAATTGATATTAGCCACTTCTAGATTTAAATCCTCGGGTATTAAAGTTGATAATGCTCATATCAGCTTATAAATATATTAGCTCTGTTACGCAATAAAATATGACATTTATGTCGGTTTCCGGCAAACGACAGACGTCTTTGATTATAGGCTACTCATATGTTAACATACATGTCACAGGCCTACACAGTTTAATAAACGCTGTATAAACCATTGGTTGCAAACTTGTAGACCGTAATTGGCTCCACAGTAAATGACTGACACGCTTGTAAGTTTTCCGGAGAAAAGCCACGATATGCAGAGAACAAACGTTCTACATCCATGGATGTGACAGGGCGTACTTCACTTTCGCAAAATTTTGGACAGGAATGCTGCATCAAGTGGAACTGAATATTTGTCAGAGGCCCTCCATGCCGGTGTTGTTCTGGTAAACCTGTTGATTTTCTCCCATTTCACCTGGCGCTTCAGTAATTTTCTTTTAAACTCCTCCAGAAAAGCAATATTATCGTGATAGGTCAACCTGAACCTTATAATTTGGAAATAACTGTCGCCATAAATGTTCAGTTGGCCATAATGTAAGCAAAGCCTCGCTGAACTGAGGAATCTTCGACTAATTGTGTTGCATCTTTCAAAGTCAGAGGCACTTTATTTTCATCTACACCATTTGAATATCACAAGTTCAACCAAGTGTTGACAAAAAGTTTGATTATTTGTTCTTTAGTCTTGGCGATTTGCTTTGAATCAACAGTTAAGTTCTGAATGGCGATCTGCATTTAACTTGCCAACAACCACTTCTCAAGTGTCCTGCAGTTTCTCTTACAGAAATCCGTATACAAGATCCGCAATACATTACCGTATTCTTTGCAGTGCTTCACATGTTCAGGGGTCATCAGTCCCTAAACTTACAAACTACTTATGAACAAGCTTATACTTAACACAGCACAAACATCCATACCAGAGGGGGAGATCGAACCCCCAAGGGGAACGGCCGCGGCTGCAGTGCTTCTGTGCAAGTTGAGTCCACATAATTTTTACGCAACGTTAACTCTGTCGGTACACACGTGCTTTCTTTCGATTTTTCGAAGCAAGACCTTTGGAAATAGAGGAAACAGGCGCCTGTTAGAATTTTAAAACTGAAATAGGCAAAAATAGGCGTTAATGTCGAAACAGTTTGTTTTAGGTGCTATAAAATTAGCTGTTTCGATTTTAATTAGTCATGAAACGGTGAATTACAAGTTCATTAGCAACTATGAACTCAGGAAAAGAATAGGTTATGACCTAAAGATCCGCTGTCTACTTGTCACATAACAAAACCGTCATTACCGCCGTCAGTTTTTAATTTAATTTATTGACACAACCAGTGCGAATTTATTATGCCTTTCGCTAAGGGGACTGGAAGATGGCGATAGTAGTCTGAGAAACTGGTGGCGCGAAAAATTGACCGCTGACGGTGTTGTGTTCATTTTAATTTGATACGATGCTAGTGGCAGTGGGCGACTGTTAGGAGATGTCATACTCTATGCATTAAAATTTCCCTGTTTCACTTTCGGCTGCGGAAGACAAGCTCCGAGATAAAGCGGCGAGCAGCATCTACAACTTGATGAATAGTCGAATGTGTATGATGTTCAGAGGGCGCTACTGTCAATCACGTGACGTAGCCTCTGCAATGTCTCTAATATTGCAAATATTCTCGAGCCAAAATAAAATAATGCTTAATATCTGCTAAATATATACGACGTCTTCTCACTACATAAGGAGTTTAAAATTCCTTGTTGTTGTGGACAGGTTTAGATCGGTACATCCAAAAGAAATGTTAACAACCATCTGCGCAGACACAAATAAATAAATAAAATAAATTCGGGAGGGTTGTACAGATAAATCAACCGTAGCGGAAATTATTTATCGAAATGGTGTTCAAATGTTTGTATAACTTATAAGACTTAACTACGGGATCATCAGTCCCTAAACTTACAAACTACTTCTGAACTAGCTAACACTAAGGACGGCACAAATGTCCGTGCCCGAATGGGGATCCGAACTATCGGCCATAGTGGTGCGCCTCAGTCTCCTCGGTCTCCGCGGCCGGCATATCGAAAGGGTGATCACGATATGAACTTCAGTGATACGAGGGTCACAACAAGTACATCGGATTACTGAAGAGGCCATTGAGATTTTCAAACAATAACCTTAAAAGAAAAGACAAAGGTGTTGTAAAGTATTAATTTTGGATGTCAAAGTTGCAGTGATACCATGACGACAAATTACTTTCGATCGAGAATGTTTGCAGATCAGAAGCCATGTATGTAGTCCCTCTGCCCATCATCCTCAATACCCTCAGCATTCTACCGATTCCCTTTAAAGTTCGCATCTGGACTAGAGCGTTCATGCATGGACATTTTGTAATGTATAGAAAACATGTCATAGTCAACTGAAGCCCTCCTATGACAAAGTGCTGGTAAATTATTACGTGCCTCGATGGAATGCTTTAGTGCCATTACTTAACACGATATTTAAATGACCTAACAGATAACGTTGGATGTTCCATGAGGCTTTTCGCGGATGATGGTATATGGAAAAGTGGCAACGCTGAACAACTGTAGCGAAATGCAGGAAGATCTACAACAGATCGACAGTTGACGCAAGGTAGTGTTAATTGGCCCTCGATATAGACAACATAAATGGAACCATCAGCCGTATATTTAATAATCATTCACCACGCGGGAGTAGCCGAGCGCTCTGGAGCGCCACGTTGTGGATAGCGAGGCCTCCCGCGTCGGAGGTTCGAATCCTCCCTCGATCATATATGCTTGTGTTATCTTTAGTATAAGGTAATTTAGAAGTAGTTTGTAAGTTTAGGGACTGATGACCCCGAAGCTAAGTCCCATAAGCTTAACAAACTTTGGAACATTTTTAATAATCATTCAGCAACGAGGTTGGGCTTCACATTGAAGCCACTGTAAACCGAAGGAATGTTTCATAACCTTTGACAAAGTATTCGAAGCCCTTCACCTGGTGCCATGGATTCCATTGTATACAATTTCTCGACGGCTGTTGGTTCTATTTTATTTAACTTATATAGACCGCAGTCCACAATCTGAAATAATGTTAGGACCAATAGAAATGTAACGTATTTGGAATAAATGCAAAAACTATCGTTTGTAGTGTAATTAAATGACTACCGAATAATCTGTGGTCGTAGTTACCTCCATAAAACATCTGCAGGTAGAGTTTGTGATGTATGTGGATAATGCTGCAAAATATATAACAGGTAACAAATATAAATGTGATACCTAACCCTCAAGTTTTACTGCACGCCATTGTAAACAGCAGGTAGGTTTTAGGCGTCGAAGTGTCACGAGTGATCCTCTAGGCCAAAAATCATATTTTTAAAGCATATAATCTCTAATCTTGAATGTTCAAATGTTTGTTAAGCTTAAGGGCCTTGACTACAGGCTCATCACTCCCGAAACTTACAAACTACTTATAAACTACCTTATACTAAAGACATCACAAACATCCATGTCTGAGTTATGATTGGAACCCCCGACGGGGAACGGCCTCGCGTGCCGGAGCATAGCGCCTCAAGGTGCTTGACCACTCCGCCGCGGCTGTAATATTTGTTGTAAACACTTGAAACTGGCGACATAGCACGCCGCGTATCCAATCAACACAAAACTGACTGCTGGCTTATGAGCATACTATTAATACGTCTCGAAAATAAAATAACCCTGGACAGCACTTCTGTTTTACCTGCCGTAGGCTAAAGGTCTGGTCATGAGAGCCTCTAAGAGGCATAAACTCACACTCGTCATCAGCTAATACATTCTCCTTTCAATAGTACCTGTGAAGATTTTACCCACAACCCTATTTAAAGAAATATCTCTGAAGTTGTTATAATCTTTTTTGTTTCCATGCTTGAAAATTGCTGTGATTACTGCATTCGTCCAGTCAGACGGTGCCTGCTGCGATTCGCATGCAGTTTCAGTTATCCTGTGTAGCCATGTGAGTCCAGATGTTGATGACTTCAGACTTGATTTCATCTACTACAGCCGCTTTATTGCGCCGCGGTGGCCGTAAGGCGCCTTGATTCAGGGCGCGCGACTTCTACCCATGGGAGGTTCGAATCCTCCCTCGAGCATGGATGTGTCTGTATTGTCTTTAGTACAACTTAAAGTAGTTTGTAACTTTAGTCAATGATGACCACTGGTCCCTTAGCTTGACAAACATTTGAACTTTTTCATTAATTAAAAATTCCGGGCTAAGTTGCGGTTGTCCATAAATAAAACTTCTTACTCCCGACTTTTCGTTGCCTATTGCGGGCAACATCTTCAAGGGTGAGTCGTCGACTCACCCTTGAAGATATTGCCCGCAGTAGGTAACGAAACGTCGGGAGTAAGAAGTTTTATTGATGGACCACGGCAACTTAGCCCGGAAGTTTTAATTAATAAAGACAGCGGCCGTGAAAGCCTACATTCTATGATTTGAATTTTTTTTTTTTTTTTTTCGATTTATTTCACTGCATTCTATTGACCATTTTCTCCGCTTTCTCAAATGTTACCATATTTTTACAATGATTCTTGTCCCATTGTAAATAGAAATCTGAAATATACTCAACGTTTTTTCAACTATATTGATCAACTCTTCAAAATATTCTCTCCACCTATTCAAGGTATTCACAGGATTCACTAGCAGCTTTCCTGACCTGTTGAAAACACGAATTCGGAAATTAAATTACTTTTTTCCGTCTGTTTCAGGGTAATAAAAAAAACTCAACGGCGAAATTGAAAATTTGTATAGGATCGGGATTCGAAAACGGATTTCCCACTTTGAGCTAGCGGAAAATCCGAGTTCGATTACCGGTCCCATCCATCCCTTTCGAAGACTGCTTATTACGCCCCAGAAAGTCTTACCAGAGACTCGGTCTAAAGTTTCCAACCTATTAACAAAATCTTCTCATGACTTCAGCTTGGCTGCTGGCTTTCTTCTTCTTTTACTTTCTCTGTGTACCTGAGTTGAGCCATTTTTGATGCGCTCTCTTTCTCCACTTAGAGGCCGTTTTCACTGTGTCAATCCTCCAAGCTGTCTGCTTCTTCCCGCCTTTACACAAGACGTTCTCTAGCGATTTCTAGTACTGCATCCCTGTACTTTGACCATTACTTTTCTAATGACTGTAAATGACTACACGCGACTCACTGGAACCTTTTAGAGATTATTCGTAAGTAACTTTGCCTGATAACCTTGTTCTGAAGCATATCCACGCTTATCCTTCAACATTTACGGACCTGACTTCCTGATATTTGGACGGCAAAAAGTCAATTTCGCTGAGGATTAATTAATCATATGAAGACACGTGTGTCCCTGATTGTCTTCCTGTTTTCCTGATCTCTTATTATATAGTCAATGACAGATCTGATTCCCCTGCCTTCCCAAGAATATCAGTGAATGATCCTCTGCTTAAAAACACTTTGTGATAACGTATCCCGTACTGGCGCAGGAATCCACATCCTCTCCGAAGCAACCCATAACCTGTTCATACCCATCTGTTTCATTTTGTATCCTGGCATTAAAGTCATCTGTAAGCAAAACGCTGTCCTTGTCCTTTAGTCGTACAACTACATCACTGAGTGTCTCATAAAATCTGTCCATCTCTTTTTGATCTGTCCCTTCTGTCCCAAATATGTAGACACAATCAAATTTTCTTACTGGAGACGGACAAATCTACTCACATGAAAAATGTTTGTATATTTGTGACAGTAATGCGCCAAATTGCTGAAGTCTTTGATCCCTAGAATTACAAACTAGCGAAACTAATTTAAACTAACTGATGTTAAGGAAAACTTGCATTTTAATGGGCGAGGAAGGACTCGATCCTCTGACGGGAGCGGCCGCGCAGTCCACGACTTGGCACCCCAAACTGTTCGGCTGGTCTCATCAGTTGTTCGTTTCCCTACCTTATTGCAAATATTCTGGGTTCAATTGCTTTTGTGACGAAAAGTCCTACACCCCATTATGCACTTCCTGTTTTGACTTCTCGCAGATAGTCCCTTTATTTTCCCATTTCTTCTCTCCTCTTACCCGAATGTCGCTAACAGCTAAAACGTCAAAATAAATTAGATGTTCACATGGTGTCATCGGTCTCTAGATTTACACACCACTTAAATTAATTTACGCTAAGAGCAACATGCCCAAGGCAGAGAGGACTCGAACCTCCGGCATGACCGCGCAATCCGTAGCGTTGTACCTTAGATCACGCGTCTATCCCCAAGCGGCAGTAAGACGTCAAATTCCATCTTGCTTGCACCCTCCGCCAGCTCTTTTTCTTGATGAGCTCCCCAACTCATTCCATATCGTTTACTCAGTGGTAGTGGAGGCGTCCCTGGTTTGTCAGTTAGAGGTGGGACACGATCACCTCGAAAGGTCCAATGCATTTAGTTGCCAAAATCAGTTAAAGGGACCTTGGAGGAAGGTTACTAGTCTTGCTTGTCCAGATTCCCATTGGGTTTTACCCCTGTCTTGTGGGACTAAACAATGGATTTGCTTGTCTGCTATCTGAGCGCAAAAGTGACCATGCCTCGGAATACGTTAGAGATGCCCAACTTTACTCCAGAGTAACTGGTGTGACGTTACTGCGTCGTAGCTCGTTGCCTCTTGAAGTTCTTGTTGATCGGTGCTCTTGTTCACGACTGGCTGAAATTTCATGGGGCAGGACTAGTCTACTAGAAATAATGTAGGCGACACGTAGAATTGCAGTTCATTGACGCTTTAATGAATTATTAGTGCCGAGTTGCCCCCATTCAGTTTCTACACACTCACACTGAAGAACTTTTATATAATTATTGAAAATTTGAATTCAAAGTGACGGGGACTGTTCTCCAGATAGATGAAAAAACAAGACTCCTCACTGACGTGGAGTGTGTCTCCTAACAAAGATGAAACAAGACACATTTATATGGCGCGAAAGCATCCTATTTATATATTTCAAACAATGACACTGGAATTTAAGTATTGTTTATTGACGCCATTAACTTAATTATAATGGGAAAGTAAACAATTACATACAACTGGCTATAGTAAAAGGCAGCGTAAATAATACCGAATAAATTGATATACAAATCTCGGTTAAATTAATATTGCCTCAATTTCAAATTTATTTGATTATGTTGTTAAACAATTACTTCATAATAAACGGTAATTATACAGAAACTAATGAGGGTACAACTTTACTAACATTACTTTTGAAACATAATAATACGAAATTTAATATTATGTGAAAATAATTTAATTAGTTTTACCAGAGATAATAATTAGAATATATGGCCTACAACAATACGTCTCTTGCACGAACTAATTAATATTTTCTAATAAAACAAGTTTCTGCAACGTCAAATAATAGAAAATGACTTCAGCTAGTCACGTTAGACAAAAGAATAACAAAAGTTTTGGAAAAGAAACTGATAATAGACCATTTAAATTCTTAAGGGTAATAGAGTGCAGTCTAAGAAAGTCATGTGATGCTGAAGGAATTATATTAGGTAACGAAGCAATAAAGGAGGTAGATGAGTTTTGTTACTTGGGCAGTAAAATAACAAATGATGGTCGCAGTACAGAGGATATAAAATGCAGAATGGCAATGGGTAGAAAAGCGTTCTTGAAACAGAGAAATTTGTTAACATCGAATATTGATTTAAGCCTAAGGAAGTCCTTTATGAAGGCATTTGTATAGAGTGTTGCCTTGTATGGGAGTGAAACATGGACGATAAACATTGAGGACAGGAAGAGGATTTAGGATTTTGAAATGTGGTGCTACAGAAGAATACTGAAGATTAGGTGGGTGGATCGCGTAACTAATGAGGAGGTACTGGGGAGAAAAGAAATTTCTGGCAGACTTTGGTAGGACACATTCTTAGACATCAAGGAATTGTGAATTTGGCGTTGGAGGAAAACCAAGAGATGGATACAGTAAGTAGATTCATCTACATCTACAACTACATAGATACTCTGCAAATCACATTTAAGTGTGATAAAACATTCAGACAGATGTAAGTTGCCGTTCTTATGTGGAGATGAAGAGGTTTGCTCAGGATAGGGTATTGTGGAGAGCTGCATCAAACCAGTCTCCGGACTGAAGACCACAACAACAACCTATTATTACGCAACACTAGTATCTGGAGGTTGAGTAATGCGAGCAGATGGGAATATATCCCAACATACCTCGTTACATTGGTACTTCGGCCGTCAGGACCACTTGCTGGTCACTCATACGTTGCCCATATTTTATGAACTAGGATATGACTACAGGAACGCATTCCATGAACCAATTTTAAAGGTGTTGAAGAGTTACGCGAGTTACTGACAATCCTATTCTTCTTCGTTAACTGTGAGAGTGAATAGATCCAGGACAGACATACTAGGTCCTGGGGGGGGGGGGCGAGCTAGTTTGCGAAGGTGGCGTTATAACAGTGTAGACGTCAGAGGCGGCAGACGGCAGCTGTCCGAATATCGACGCGCAGCCCTCCCCCTTGTCACAGACGGTCGCCGGCGGACATTTCAATTTTTGGCGCTCCCCGCGCCACGGGCGGCAGTCGCAGATATTAAAGCTGGCTGCGCGCTCCGTGCAAACACTTCTGCAGACCCCGCAGCCGCGTGGGCGGCGCCCGACGTGTGCCGCGAGCGATGGCATACAGGGGGAGGGGAGGGGGGATATAAAGAGGAAAAAGGTTGCGCAGCGAGTCAAAACAGACAGCCCTCACAACAGAGGCAGCTGCAAGCGCTGAACTGGTGTCCCAACTGCTGAAGGGCGTAATGTTTCACGAGCACAGCGCCCCGTGGCAAGTTACGTGGAAATTCAACCCGCGTGTGTCTGTACTCGGCAGTCGGTGCATTCATTTGCATATTTAATGGAGAAGGTTTTATGGTAGTCACTTTGCTGTGATGAGCAAAGGGTTCGGTGTGGAGCTGAAGTACTCTGAATTTATTCATACATTATTTAAAAACGACAGCAATTAATGACTTGTTCGACGGGACTTTAAAACCTAATGTCCCTTACTAAATGACTTATAACAGACTTTACAGTTACACACATCATAAAATGTATTATATTGGTTTCAATGTCTACTGAAGAGCCAGCCGCGGTGGCCGAGGAGACTGAGGCACTCCAGTCACGGTCTGCACGGCCACTACGGTCGGGGGTTCAAATCCCCTTCGGGCATGGATACTTGTGCCGTCCTTAGTATAAGGTAGTTGATAAGTAGTTTATAAGTTTAGGGACTGAAGACCCCGTAGTTAAGTCCCATAAGCTTAACAAATATTTGAACTTTTTTTTTTTTCTACTGAAGACAAACGTTGACTGTGTACGGGGGCGTTTGAAAGGTCCGTGGAAATTCGGAGAGATGGCCCCACCAGCGCGTATCGAGGTCATGTTTAGTTAGTAGCATCTTTGGAAAGAACGCTGGAAAGGTTATGGCGATGGTCTATTGGGATTCGCAAGAAATAATCCTCATCGACTATATCGTTATTGGACCGTCTGAAAACCGAGATACAAGAAAAACGCCGCCGATTGGCCCAAAAAAAAGTCGTTTTCCATCACGACAATGCACCATCACACACCTCAGCAGCTGTGGTCGAAAAATTATTAGAAATAGGATTCCAATTCTTTTCACGTCACTCCTATTCTCCGGACTTGGCTCCCACGGACTACTATTTGTTCCCCAATTAGAAGAAACGGCTGGTAGGACGAAGATTTCATTCAAACGAGGAGGTGATTGCATAAACTAATAGATATTTTGTAGGCTTGGACAATTCCTATTATTAGGAAGTGCTTAACGAATTAGAACAGCGTGTATAAGTCTAAAAGAAGACTATGTCAAAAAATAAAAATAGTTTTCCCCAAACACGTTAGTAGTTTTTAGTTTGACACGGACATTTCAAATGCCCCTCGTATATTGCATCAAGAACTCAGTTTCTTAGATTGTCCACAAATAACCCGCAGAAAGAAGACGGCCGATCAGATCCAGTCATAACATCAGGAGGGCTTGTTATTTGTTGAGAAATAATGACAAGCATATACACTGCTTGTATTGAGTGTAGTTCTGCCGAGCCTAGGTCAATTCCGAAGTTTGATCGTATACGAATTGTTGCTTTGTGTCAGGAGGGACTTTCTTCAAGGGAAGTTTCCAGACGTCTTGGAGTGAACCAAATTGATGTTGTTTGGATGTAGAGGAGGTAATAAGACACAGGAACTGTCGATGACCTGCTGTGCTCCGACCACCTAAAGGCTACGAACGCAGCTGATGGCCGCTACTCACGGATTTCAGCTTGGACGAACCTTGAAAGTAACTTCACCAATCTGAATAATGATTTTTGTTTTGTCACAGGACGAGGCGTTTAGGCTCAAACTCTACGTAATGAGCTGTTTGACGTGAAACTTCACTCCCGACGTCCACGACGAGGTTCACTTTGGCAAGTAAACACCTTGCAGCGCACTACAGATGGCCCAACAGCGTGAAGAATGGAATCTGAATTAGCACCAAGTGGTATTCACAGATGAGACTCGCGTATGCCCTCAACCAGACAATCGTTGGTGACGTTTTGGGGCAAACTGGTCACCTTCAACGACCTAGACACCCCGTCCAGCGAGAGTAGCAAGGTGGTGGTTCCCTGATGTTCTGCGGTAGCATTGTGTGAGGCTACGGTACACCATGGTGGTGGGAAAAGGCCATCAAACTTCTATATGGACGACATTCTCGATTTATAGTGCCACGATATCGGAAGGATTTCGGTAAGGGATTCTTCATAACGGACGACAAATGTGGCACTCACTTTGCTCATGTTGTCAATGAGTTACTTTATGACAACGACATCGCAAGATTAGAATGGCCAGCACTTCATCCAGACCCTGGCGTGTATTATAAGGTGATGTGTCTGGACGAGATGACCAACCAATGAATCTGAGATCTACCCCAAGACGCCGTTGAGGTTGAAACTAGTATGTATGTGTGTGTAATTTCGGTTAATTCGTGAAGACTTGCCTGCGTTAATACAAGAACGTGTCACTCACTGGTCGTGTGTGGTATGACCATTACACATAAAATTTACCAACAAAATAACGAGACGACCCTGTCTATTACACTATACTAGTCACCTCAAGCAATTCAGCTGCGAGAGCGAAGAATAAGTGTCTATCTGATTACTGGGATATTTTGTCAGTTTTGTGTGAAATAATACTTCCGTCAGAATATTAAAAAAATCAATTAGTCATCAATGTCACTGAATCTGGTGACGTACATCACAATACAATCACTATCTCAATTGCATTTACGTAATTTTTAAATATGATTATATTTACAAGAACACAACTGAATGCTAATTCTTTCTTACGTTTTCCTGTAACTATTAAGCTTATCAAATACCCTAACAATGTGATCTTTCATCAATACAACAAAACTCTCTATTTATGAGTTTCACTTTGACTACCTGTGTATTACTTTTATTCTCACTAGTTATGCAAGAACGTGTCACTGGTTCAGATTGATCTCATTAGGAATTCTACTACTATCAAATTGTAAGTCAATGAGTTGCATTGTCAAAGGTCGATAACACAAGAATAAATCAATCTTCAAAATTATAAAAGGCATGGGAACTGGTGACTTCAGTTTACATCAAAACTAGCAACTTTCGCAAACTAACTTGATTAATAAGAAATTCTAAGCACCTACTACAACAATAATCATGCAATACTGCAATTACTACAATTACAATAATCTACATCCACATATCTACATTTAAATACCGGGCAGGGGTTCATTAACCACTTCCATATCCATTCTCTACCTTTCCACTCTCTAATAGCGCGTGGCATGAAAGAACACCTAAATCGTTCCGTTTTCGATCTGATTTCTCTTATTTTATTGGGATGGTGATGTCGCCCTATGTAGGTGGGTGCTAGCAAAATATTTTCACATTCAGAAGTAAAAGTCGGTGATTGAAATTTCGCAAATAGATCTCGCCGCAACGAATAACGTCTTTTTTTTAACTATTTCCATCTCAAATCGTGCATTTCCATGACACCTCCCCCCCCCCACCCCTGTAACGTGTTAAAACAAAACGAGCTGCTCTTCTCTGGACCTTCTCAATGTCTTCCGTCAGTCCCACCTGGTGAGGGTCCCACAATGGGCAACAGTACTCCAAGAGAGGACGCACAAGTGTGATGTAGGCAGTCTCTTTGGTGGAGCTGTTGCATCTTCGAAACGTTCTGCTAATGAAACATAACCTTGGTTCGCCTTTCCCACAACATTTTCTATGTTTTCTCTCCAGTCTAAGTACAGAAAATTTACATTTTTCTTTCAAGGAGCAAATGCGGATTCTCAGCTAGTGATACAATGTTCTCCACCACGGGGAAGACTTTCGTTGTTCCAGAAATAATTGAGCAGAAATATTAATGCAACGTGGCTGCCTAAATTACCAAACTAACTGGCAGACTGCATCTGCTTCACACAAGCTTCACTCTCGGACTATAGCCACCGACAGACTGCTAGACACTTGCAGACCCTAGCTCGCTAATACTCAGGTCAGAGTTAATGCATACTCTCTGGCTTTTGGCACAGATTACCAACTTGTCCATATTAACAAATACATTCAAAATGAAATCAGAGTATCACTTAGAAATAGAACGTGCCAACGTACAGCACAAATACCAATGAAAATTTGCTCAAGGCAGAATAACAGTTAAAACTCTAATAAAAATATGCCCATGGCGGAATATGTGCACTCCTTTCAAGGTGTGGGACTATATGAATGAATGGTCTCTTCATGATCCAGTCAGTGTTCTATATACCACGACGAATACACGCCTGTATCAGTGGAAGACGACGCGTCACCGGGTATTAGGAGTATTGTTGCATGGTGTAAAATGGAACACAAATCCGGAATGATTAGGTTATCGTCGTACAAATTAATTTCTGTTTCCATTTGTATGTAAATGGTCATGAACCACTAGAATCGTGGTGATGAAACACTTGTTTCGATGTATTTATTTTCAAACCTTTACGGTAGTTCTTCTCGTTGAAACGCCCCACAAAATTAATCTACATCTACATCTACATACATACTCCGCAATTCACCGTAAGGTGCGTGGCGGAGGGTACACCGTACCACTACTAGGCATTTCCTTTCCTATTCCACTCCCAAATTGAACGAGGAAAAAAAGAATGCCTATATGCCTCCGTACGAGCCCTAATTTCTCTTACCTTGTCTTTGTGATCTTTACGCGAAATGTAAGTAGGCGGCAGCAAGATCGTACTACACTCAGCTTCAAATTCCGGCCCTCTAAATTTACTTAACAGAAATTCACGAAAAGAACGTCGTCTTTCTTCCAGCGATCCCCAATTGAGTTGCCGGAGCATTTCCGAGACACTCGCGCATTGGTCGAACCTACCGGTAACAAATCTAGCTGCTCGCCTCTGAACCGCCTCTATGTCTTCCTTCAAACCGATCTGCTGCGGGTCCCAAATACTTGAGCAATACTCAAGACGTGGTCGTACAAGCGTTTTATACGCGGTCTCCTTTACAGGTGAAGTACATCTTCCCAAAATTCTCCCAATAAACCGAAGTCGGCTGTCTGCCTTACTCACAACTGTCCTTACATGCTCGTTCCATTTCATATCGCTCTGCAATGTTACGCCTAGATATTTGAACGACGCGACCGCATCAAGAAGCTCACTACTGATGCTGTATTCGAACATTATAGGATTGTTTTTTCTACTCATGCGCATCACCTTACATTTTTCTACATTGAGAGCTAGCTGCCATTCTTCGCACCAACTAGAAATTTTGTCTAAGTCAACCTGTATGCTATTACAGTCAGTTACAGACGACACCCTCCCATACACCACAGCATCATCAGCAAACAGCCGCAAATTACAACTTACTCTGTCCATCAGATCATTTATATAGATAGAAAATAATAGCGGTCCTATCACACTCCCCTGGGGCACGCCTGACGATACACTCGTCTCTGATGAGCACTCGCCGTCGAGAACAACGTACTGCGTTCTATTACTTAGGAAGTCTTCCAGCCAGTCACAAATCTGTGAACCTATTCCATAAGCTCGTATCTTCGTTAGCAGTCTGCAGTGTGGCACCGTGTCGAACGCCTTTTTGAAGTCGAGAAAAACACAATCCGCCTGTTGCCCTTCGTCCATGGCTCGCAAGATGTCATGTGAGAAAAGGGCAAGCTGAGTTTCGCATGAACGATGTTTCCTAAACCCGTGCTGATTCATGGAAAGAAGCTTTTCCGTTTCAAGGAAATTTACTATATTCGAACTGAGAATATGCTCCAAAATTCTACATGAAACCGATGTCAACGATATTGGCCTGCAATTGTATGGGTCAGTTCTCTTTCCTTTCTTATACACTGGAGTCACCTGCGCTTTTTTCCAATCACTAGGAACTTTGCGCTGAATTAAAGATTCGCTATAAATGCAAGCTAAGTAGGGGGCCAATGCCGCAGAATAGTCTTTGTAAAACCGAACTGGTATTCCATCCGGACCAGCAGACTTTTTCGTATTTAGCTCTCTCAGCTGCTTCTCTACACCGGAAATACCTATTGCTATGTCCCCCATTTCGGAATTAGTACGTTGATCAAATGATGGTATATTTGTGCGGTCCTCCTGCGTGAAAGATTTCTTAAAGGTTAAATTTAGAACTTCAGCTTTCCGTTTGCTTTCTTCTATTACTGCCCCGGAATGATCAACTAGTGACTGGACAGTGGGCTTTGACCCGCTTATCGATTTTACATAGGACCAGAATTTTTTCGGATTCTCGGAAAGATCTTTTGCTAAGGTATGGCTGTGATAATTATTGTATGCTTCACGCATCGATCTTTTTATAGACGCACGAATCTCTACTAACTTTTGCCTGTCATCATTTGCGTGTTCTTTTTTGAATCGAGAGTGCAACAGCCTTTGCTTTCTCAGCAGCTTTCTAACATTATTATTATACCACGGTGGATCTTTTCCATCCTTAATCGTCTTTACTGGCACATATTTCTCTAACCCTTCATTAACAATGCATTTAAATTTAGTCCACAATTCCTCTACATCCATAGTCCCAGAATTAAACGATGCCCATTCATTTTCTAAGTGCGATCGTAACATTAGCTTGTCGGCTTTTCCCAACAAAAACACGCTCCTAGCCTTCTTGACTGGTTTATGAACTTTGGTCACCATCGACACTATGACGATATCATGATCACTAATTCCTATCTCTACACAGACATCGTTAATGAGGTCAGGCCTGTTTGTGGCTATAAGGTCTAGAATATTTCCATTGCGCGTGGGTTGCCGGTTTAACTGCTCAAGACAGTTTTCGGAGAATGTGTCCAAAAGTAGCTCGCAAGACTGCTTGTCTGTACCGCCTGAAATGTAACTAGCGAGGTCCCAATCTATACTCTTAAGGTTGAAGTCACCTCCGACTAATATTACATGGCCCGGATACCTATGCACTACCTGGTGTAGACTTTCCTTGAATGATTCTAAAACTGCTACAGCAGCACTGGGGGGCCGGTAAAAACACCCAACTATTAACTTTACTTCTTTTAGACCTGTTATGCGTGCCCAGATAACTTCACAGTTACTTTCAACCTCGATCTCAGTAGAAACAATGTCTTTGTCCACGGCGATGAACACTCCTCCTCCAGTTGAATCAGATCTATCTTTCCGATATACATTCCACGCTTCGCTAAATATTTCTGAACTTGCCACATCATCATTTAGCCAGCTTTCGGTGCCTAAAACTATCTGAGCGCAATAACTTCCGTGCAGCGCTGCAAATTCGGGAACTTTGTTTCTAATACTCTGTAAGTTCGCGGCTAATATTTTTATGTTCGAATTTTTGTTCCGAACGTGGCCTGAATTCGCTGTTTGATTGCTGACAGGCGAGTGCTCATCAGAGTTAGCGCCTAGCCTAAAAAACCCCCATGTGCACTCCACAAGTACTCTGCTACCCGAGTAGCCGCTTCCTTAGTGTAGTGCAGGATTTCGTCGCTGTTGATGCAGTAAAACTGTCGTATCGTTTAGGTATAGTGTCGCACTTAGTGGCGCCAGACATCACGACGATACAGTCGATTACAGTCGCAGTCACGGCCGCAGGAAGAAAGTAAGCGAGATGGCGCAGTGGTAACACAATGGATTTGCTTTCGGGAAGACGTCGCTTAAAATGCATCGCTGGTCATCCATCCAGATTTAGTTTTCCGTTATTTCCCTTAATCAGAGGCAAATTCCGGGATGGTTCCTTTGAAAGGGCACGGCCGATTTACTTTCCTACGTTATCCAAACAATCCAACCTTGAGCTTCGTCTCTACTGACTACGCGTCCTTCCTTCTTCCGACAAACAGTTCCACGATTCCCATCAGAGGGTAATGATTATTATCACATGAGTCCACTCCGATTGGCTAAAGTGTAGAACGTTTCCTGACAGAGTGCCTCCCTTCGCCCATCAAATTCCTCACCTTGGTACAGTTGATGTACAATGTCACGTCGACACCGTGGCCATTACGGATGGGGCACACGCTTGGATAGCTTTTGTCAAGGAAAGGGGAAGGAAATCGGCCATGCCCTTAAGAAAGGATGCATCCCAATATTTGCCAAATGTGATTCAGGGAAATGACGGAAGATCTAAACAAGGATTGCTGGAGATGAACTGAAACCGACGTCCTGCCGAATGCGAGTCTAGTATGTCATCACTGCGCCACTTCGCTGTGCGGCTTAGAAATTATAGTGGACTGTCAAGGTAACTTTAAAGTATTCATTCAGATGCCTGGACTTTATCGGCCTGGGGTGATTCTACTTCTCCAGGTGAGTCTTCGTGAGTTTGTAATAAATTTCATCTATACTAGTAATATAACTGCAAATGAAGATGTGTCGTTGCAGACTTCAATCTTCAAAGCTACTACTCGAATTTTCAAGGCAGTTTAGACAGCAAACTGAAACTAAGTTTCCGTCAACATACAGGGATGATTTCATCAAAATCGGTTCATCGATTTATAAAATATCGTGATTTTAAGTGTTTTCTGTAAACTTTGTGTCTGTCTGTTCATCTGTATTATCTCGAAAACTTGTCTTTGGATTTTCATGGATCTTTCACAGGTATACTTGAGCGAATGTCTTCATGTTTGTAAATCCTAAGGGACTTCTGTGGTTATTAGTCCATAGGCTTAGAAACTATGTAAACTAACTTAAACTAGCCTAAGAACGATACACACACACCCAAGCCCGAGGGAGGACCCGGACCTCGGAAGGCGAGCAAGGGCGCGCTCCGCAGTAAGGCGTCTTAGAGCGCTCGGCCACTCCAGCGCGACTTATACTTGTCGCAACATATAGACTCCATATCATAAAATCTGATCACGGAAAAAAGAGATATCGTAATTTATTCATCTAAGGTCGTAGAAAAGATCATCAGAATAAAATACGAGAAATCAGAGCTCGAACGGAGAGATTCTGACATTCTTTCTTCCCGCGCGCTATTCGAAAATGGAATGAGGGATAAATAGTATAAAGGTGGTTCGATGAACCCTCTGCCAGGTACTTAAATGTGATTTGCAGAGTATCCCATGCAGATGTAGATGTAGATGTAGATGTAGACGACCCCGGGTACGAGCAAGCTGCGCGCGGCCGGTGGGGACATCAGAGCCCAGGGACAACTGTGCGGTGGAATGGCGGAGCGCTCTAAGGCGCCTTATTACGGAGCGCGTTAGTGCTCCCCTCGGCGGTTCCACTGTGTGTGTGTGTGTTTTGTCCTAAGGTTAGTTTAAGAAGTCTGTAATCCTAGCGACTGCCAGTAGTAGTAGTTAATTGCCATAGATTCGCAACGTTTGAATGGAAACAGTCCCGGTGGGTGCGGACGACGGGCCGGCTTGTACCGGTGACGGAGCGCCCAGCATCATATAAATACTGGACTCCATCAACCCAAAGAGCATTGTCAGACAACACATGAAGAAGCTATACGGTCAAAATATCATGCCATAACGACGCAGAAATCCTGCTGTACTCCCGATCGTTCACCATAAGAAATTTTGTAATTCCACTCACACTGCAACCTCCATTGAAATTGAACGTCTTATTCTCTACTACCTAAACTTGCTTCACAAAGAGACAGAGACAGGTATGATGAATGATTAAAAAGCAGTAAGTTCGTAAAATTACGTTCTACCATAAAAAATATTAAAATTGCGAAAAATCTAATATATAAAAATGAATGTTTGTGTGTTCGTATTTTACGCGTGGTCGTACCTTTCAACCGATTATGATGAAACTTTGTTAACATATTGGTAGTACTTTCTCGATGGTAACAGGCACCATTAAATGACTGTACGACAAATAGTTCAGGAGATATGAAGTAATAAACAATGAAATGCGAGGAAAGTGCTGTATCATGCGACGTCTGCTTCTAAACCACTGTGCCGATTTCAATCAAATTTGGTACACATATTCCTTCCATGATGTAACAATTGACGTAGGGGTAAGAACTGCTTACGACATATAGTTCAGGACATATGACGTCATAAACAATTATATGGTTGAATACCTGTGGCATCATGCGACATACGAATAAGGACACTTTATTCATCCTAAAATCTTCACGACATTTTGGACACTTGACCTTCAAAAACACGAAGGTCACTGTCACATAAAATTTTGGATGATGCATGACGGAGGATACTTCACATGTGGACTTCCTCAGTTTCTACAGTTGTATTCCGATCCTGATGAAATTTTTAAATATGATTGAACAATTCAGTTTATCAGTGCAGTATTAATATATTCAGATTATCTACAATAATTTCAATTAATTAACATGACCAAATAGCTAATTTTCAGATTTCGACAAAGTTTCGAATAAAATAAAATTTTTTAAATTTCTAGCAGCTCTCTCTGTAAGTTACGTTAAATTTTTGAGCGTGATAATCATCTAAGAAACATTTAAAACATAAATATTGTTCACCCCATGTGAATTTTATGTAAGCAATTTAAAGTAAGATTTTTTTTAAATGTGCTTCAGTGGAAAAAATGCTGTAATCAAATTTTTAAATGACGGTTTTTTGACTGTCTGCTTTGATGCATACCAAGCGTACCGAATCATTGGGGTGAAAACCACCAGCACAAGGAATTTGTTGTTACTAACGTATGGTTTTAATCCGAATTTGAAAATAAATACATAAATTTAATATATAAAATTAATGTCTGTTTGTCTTTTTGTTCGTATTTAATGCGCGGCCATACCGCACATCCGATTTAGATAAAACATAAACTCATTGCTTGCACTCGCGCGAGGGTTGTAGGCATACTAAAATTAATTCGATGGTACATGGCGGAGGGTTCTTCAATTAGTTAAACCGTTTTCTTCTCCTTTACGCTCAAATGGCTGTACTGATATGAGTGAAATTTGGAACAAAGGTAGCTTATACCCTGATTAATATATGGGCTACCTTTCGTAAGCCACCGTATGGTGCGTGGCGGAGGCTTACAGTTTGTTTCTCTTCAGCTGAATGAAATTTGGAATGCAAATAGCTTTTACCCTGTATTAACGTATGAGCTATATTTAGGGAGCCACCGTACGTTGTATAGCGGAGGGACTTTAACCTTCAAAACAAGTGAACCATCATCGTTTACCCAAACTTCGATACAATGTATAGCGGAGGGTACCTTGCAATAAACGTAGACACCATTTCACCAATCACCATGAAAGTTAAAAGAGAGTTCAATTTTTTCAGATATGGAGGAGACAATGGCTTACGGAGTTGGAGGAGTAGGAGGAGTTCGATAGGGAGGCGGGTAGATGATTGTCAAAGAAAGGTGAATGTGGAGATGCGCAAAGGGAAAGGTAGGAGGAGGTGACAAAGAGGGAAGATGAGGAGATGAAAAAATAGGGAGAGAGGGGGAAGTGAGATGTGGAGAGGGACAGAGAGAGAGAGAGAGAGGAATGTCAGATGGACTAACTCAAAAATTCAAATGTTCAAATGTTTGTAAATCTATCGGACCAAACTGCGTGGTTATCAGTGCATAGCTCACAAACTACTTAAACCTACGGACAACACACACACACCCATGCCCCAGGGAGGATTCGAACCTCCACGGCGAGCAACCGCGCGCTCCGCACCGAGACTCAAAAATTGAATAAATAAGTACCCGATCGACGCCGAGTTTAAAGCTAGTCTTACACAAAATAAAAATTTCGGTACTGGCTATTGGAAATTAATATTAATATTTCAGGGAAATGACTACCGAACAGTGAGAAGTGTGGCCTACCACAGGGCATAAGCTTTGCAGATCCTGTGTAAAGTATTATTATTATTATTATTTTGGCTTATGGGACTTCACTATGGGGTCATCAGTCCCTAAACTGACAAACTACTTATCAACGAGCTAATCCTAAGGACGGCACGAATATCCATGCCCGAGGGGGGATTCGAACCCCCGACCGTAGTGGCCGTGCAGACCATGACTGGAGCGCCTCAGTCCCTTCGGCCACCGCGGCCGGCTGTGTAAAGTAGAGCAGAGGCCGGGCAGGAGAAAGTGGGCGTGTTTTGGGCGCAAGTCGATACGGCACGGCGCTGGCAGTGCTGCTAATGGTGTCGCCTCCGATGGGGAAATGAAGCCGGAAGGACGCCGCCGCCGCCGTCTCAGCGCCTGTGTGGCTGCTCTCTCAGGCGGCGGCTCTGCTTTCAGCGCTTATAGTGTGCGAGGACTACGACAAGGGGGTGGATTTCGCTGAGCAACAGGTGGGGCGGAATAGCTATACACGGCTCCTAATCACAAGGGAGAGGGAACGAGAAGGAGACAAACAAGGAAAGAGGAAGAGAGAAGGGGGAAGGGTTATACACTGAAGAGCCAAAGAAACTGCCGTACGCATTCGTATGCAATGTAAACAGAGGACGGCACTCAAGTCGACATCTAATATATAAAGCAGAGTGTCTGTATGTTTGCATACAAATCTACAGTTTTATTCCAATCTTTATGAAATTTTGTACATGTAAGCTTCAATCCACGAGGACGGTCGCCGTAAGTGTAAGAATCACATACGATATATAGTTCACGAGATATGACGTCATAAACATTGAGATGCGCGAAAAACTGATGCATTTTGCGACAATGCTGCTCATTTTCTCCTAAACCATTGGACCGATTTCAACCAAATTTCGTACACACATTCCTTACCGTGAGGTAACAATTGCTGCGTGGTTAAGAATCACATACGGCACATGGTTCAAAAGATATTACGTCATAACCAATAGAAATAGCAGAAAATGCAATGTAATGCGGCGAGACTTTCGAAATACACTGTATGAGAATTACAGTACTTAGCGACTTGCAACAAACTTTAAACATAATTTTAAACCTTTATTAAACTTTTTCTCACTGACAACCATAGCAAAATGATAGAAGGAAAAAAGTTTCTCGCTTACTACTTTTCGGCTGTTTATGGCCTTCTGTATGACGTTACAATTTATAATTTGTACACTACAAATTGTATCCTCAGTAAATTTTACAGACAGTATACACACATATAGTTGAATGTACCTTCTAAATTGTATCACAGTACGACACGTAGTTCATGAGATATGAGCACATAAATAGTAACGTTCATGGAAACCGCCCCATCACCCACAAACATTTAATCTATTACTTCTTTACTACTAATTGTATTCCCAAGAGCTATTACAGACATACAGCCCTTATACAAATGAATATATACCTGAAAAATGGCAGGAATAAATAAATGCCCGAGCAACGCCTGGTTTTCAGCTAGTCGCCCTATATAAGACAACAGGTGTCTGGCGCAGGTCTTAGATCTGTAACTGCAGCTACACTCCTGGCCTTTAAAATTGCTACCCCACGAAGATGACGTGTTACACACGCGTCATTTAACCGACAGGAAGAAGATGCTGTGATAAGTAAATGATTAGCTTTTCAGAGCATTCATACAAGGTCGGCGCCGGTGCCGACACCTACAACGTGCTGACATGAGGAATGTTTCCAGCCGATTTCTCATACACAAACAGCAGTTGACCGGCGTTGCCTGGTGAAACGTTATTGTGATGCCTCGTGTAAGGAGGAAAAATGCATACCATCACGTTTCCGACTTTGATAAAGGTCGGGTTGTAGCCTATCCCAATTGCGGTTTATCGTATCGCGACATTGCTGCTCGCGTTGGGTGCGATCCAATGACTGTTAGCAAAATCGGTGCGTTCAGGTGGGTAATACGGAACGCCGTACTGGATCTCAATGGCCTCGTATCACTAGCAGTCGAGATGACAGGCATCTTACCGGAAGGCTGTAATTGATCGTGCAGCCACGTCTCGATGCCTGAATCAAGAGCGGGGACATTTGCAAGACAACAACCATCTGCACGAACAGTTCGACGACGTTTGCAGCAGCATGGACTCTTAGTTCGAAGACCCTGGTTGTAGTTACGCTTGATGCTGCATCATAGACAGGAGCTCATGCGGTGGTGTACGCAACGACGAACCTGGGTGCACGAATGACAAAACGTCACTTTTTCAGAGGAATGCAGCTTCTGTTTACATCATCATGGTCGCATCCGTGTTTGGCGACATCGCGGTGAATGCACATTGGAAGTGTGTATTCGTCATCGCCATACTGACGTATCACCCGGCGTTATGGGATGGGGTGCCATTGGTTGGACTGGCTCGTCACAATACGTCAGTGACTACTCTTGATGAACTGTGGTATCATGTTGAAGCTGCATTGATATCTGTACACGCCATCCAATGCCCAGGCGTATCAAGGCCGTTATTACGGCCAGAGATGGTTGTTCTGGGTACTGATTTCTCAGGATCTATGCACCCAAACTGCGTGAAAATATAATCACATGTCAGTTCTAGTACAATGTGTTTGTCAAATGAATATCCGTTTATCATCGGCATTTCTATTTGGTGTAGCAATTTTAATGACCAGTAGTGTGTAAATTTTAAGGTCATACCGAATGCCGTAATCTTACTCCATGAACAGCGAAAAAGTAGTAACCGAGAAACTTTTTTCCTTTCAACAGTTCGATGTGGTTGTCAGCGAGATAAAGTATAATAAAGGTTTGAAATTATTTCTGAAGTTTGTTGCAAGTCGCTAAATAATCTCATTGTCATGTGGTGTATGAATAAAATCTCGTCGCATGATGTGAGAATATCACGATCACAATCTTATTCTTTGTGACATTATATCTCCTGAACTATGTGTCGTATGTGTTCTCATCCGTAAAGCATTGTGTACCAAATTTGGTATCAATCGGTCCAGTGGTTTAAGAGGAAATGTGCAGCATTGTCGCTTGATACAGAAGTTTTCGCGCATCTCGTTGTTTATGACGTCACTTTCGTGTAGTAGGAGATCCTTCCACATTACGGTGACCGTCCTCGTGGATGAAAGCCAAATTTCGAATTAGTTAAAGCAGTGTAAACGTCTGCTGTAAGAACACTTCTCTTTATTGTCAAGTGTCCACACTTCTTCAACATAGAAATAAAAATGCAGGCATGTCTTGAACTATGTTAGTAATGTACCCTCCTCCAGCCACCGTACGAAATTTTGTGGAGAAAGTGTCATTCCTCCTATTAAAAAAATTAATTGTCTTGACCAATAATTGACAGTTAATTTTCAGACTTCGGCGAAGTTTCTAATGAAATAAAACTTCTAAAATTCTAGCAGCTCTCTCTAGAAGTTATATTTTTCAGAGTGATAATCATGAAAGAAAAATTTAAAACATAAATATTGTTCGCACCATGTGAATATTATGTAAGCAATTTAAAGTAAGAATGCCGGCCGCAGTGGCCGAGGAGACTGAGGCGCTCCAGTCACGGTCTGCGCGGCCAGTACGGTCGGGGGTTCGAATCCCCCTCGGGCATGGATATTTGTGCCGTCTTTAGTATAAGGTAGTTGATAAGTAGTTTGTAAGTATAGGGACTGATGGCCCAGTAGCTAAGTCCCATAAGCTTAACAAAGAACAACAAAGTAAGAATTTTTTTTAAATAATATGCTTCATTGGAGAGAATACTTCAGTTAGATTTTTAAACAACGTTGTTTTTTTTTTTTTTTTTTTTTGCTGGCAACTTTGATGGATACCAAGCGTGCCGAATCATGGGGGTGAAAACCACCAGCAGAAGTAATTTGTTGTTTCCAACGTGTGAGATCAAACTTCAAGTCATTACTTGCCCTCGCTCAATGATTATAGGCATACGAAAATTAATTCGTATGTTACATGGCGGAGGGTGCTTAAAAGTTCGTTTATTACGCCTTCACTCTGAAATGGCTGGACGGATATGAATGAAATTTAGGACAAAGGTATCTTATACCCTAATTAGTACATGGGCTACTTTTCGCAAACCACCGTATGGCACATGACGAGTGTACCTTAAAATGGGTTAATATGTTTGCTACTCCTTCATGCTGAAAGTGATGGGAAGATTTGAATGAAACTTGGAATGAAGATAGCTTATAACCTGAGTTAATACATGGGGTAGCTGTCGTAAACCTCAGTAGGAGCATGGCGGACGGAACGTTACAGCTAACATCCAAATTGTTTGACTGGTCAACATGAAAGCAAATAAATGTATGTTTACATGGAGTAAATTTTTATAATCTGCAAGTCAGTGAATTTAGCATGACGGAGCGTACCTTGGGACTTTGATATCGTTTGACCAGTCACCATGAAACTTAGTGCATATATGTATGTTTTCATATGTTGGAAGAAGAGGGAGGGAGACGGACAGAGAGAGGGAAGAGGAGGAGAATGAGAGAGGGGATATGGTGTCAGACAGGGGAAAGATGAACAGAGGTAGGGTGAGGAGGAAATGGATAGAGAAAGGGACAGGGGGAGACGGGGCGGATTAACAGAGAGAACTAACAAATTGCAGAAGTTATTTGCACCGGGTAACAGCTAGTAGGCTGATGCTAAGAAGCATCAAAGAAATAGAAGCGTGCCCCTTTTTCTTACTATGGCTGCTGCTCCCAAACAGTTGTGTGTACCAGGTTGCCTTTCGAGAGGGCAATATGTGTCGGATTGTAAATATTTTTTGGCCCACTTTAGGTTACGGTAGTAACACTAAAAGTGGGCTTTTGCGATGGCCTGTTGACAGCTCGAAATTTAAATAAAAGTAGCGACTTAACAATTCATCTGAGACGAAATTGGAATAAACGTATTTGTACAGGAGAAAATTCTGTGCAACATTGGTCTCTTATGATTTTTCCATACCTTGTTCCGTTTTAGAGTTATTTGCAGAGAATAACGGCTCTTTGTCGCTTTTCATAAACCATTACAGGCAAAGAAAGTAAACTTTCAAAAGAGGGCAAACTACCACAGCACAACAGGTGATAATTTCTTAATGGAAATATGGTACAGATATTAAAATAATAGTTTAAAGAGGTAAAAGTTTCAAAAAATATGACTATTAAAGCTAAACTCAAACAAACAATTTAGGCTGTATGTTAAAATTCGGTCAGAGACAATGTTACGTGTTGAAAGCATAGATATTCTGACAATAGTAGAGTAAAATCGTATTGTCCGTAATTTTTAATTACTTTTATATTATTTATATTTTTATAATTTTTGTTCGAAGTTTTTGCAAAAACATAACGAAACTACAGGAAAACCCTAAAGTTGGCCGTGAAACATGCCAGAGGGATACATATTTTTTTTTATTTTTTTTTTTTTTTTTTTTTTAGCTGTTCTTTTGGGGTTTCTTTACTCTTTTTTTCTCTAAATCACCGCTGTATCGAAGCGAACAGAACGAAATAAATATTATCAAATAGGTCAAGCTACTTTTTATTTTTAGCGAGACCAAACACGGGTATTCATTTTTATATTTAAATCTATTGTTATATCGGTAGTTTCTTACGGTAATTTCTGCGCTGAACCGTTCGGTAGCATCGCTGAGTATGAAGGTCGGAGAAAGCCGTTTGAATGTGGCTTTGCTACTACAAAAACGGCTAAGTCCAAGCTGGTGTTGTTTCAGAAGTGGTCAGCTCCGTTGCCAGTCATAACACATTGTATTCTGTAAACTTGCCTGGTGTATATGTGCGATCCTGTTTATATTGTTATATTTTCGTTTAATTTGGAAATGGGTTTTTTGTTTGTAAAAAAAGGAAAATGTTTCTCGAAACGAGACACTTTGTGACTTCAAGAATACTCATTTCATGTTCTCAGTTATTTTTCCTACTTTACAAGTGTTTTAAACGTCTTTAATACTTCTTGTTTTTGTTCAAGAGCAACGAAGGTGAGATTTCACGTTAATGATACTTTTTTTTTCTTATGGCTCAGTTAATAAACGTTAAGACCATTGAGCAATTATTTTCATTCAAACTTTTACACCATTTTTGTATTGTATGTTTATTTTATATCAATTATGTTTATTTTATATCCCAACCACTGCTTCCCTTTCATGCCATTCAACTGTCATAACAGCTGTTTGGTTCCATTGTATCCCCACATATTTTCGACTGCTTGCAAGTCTCCTACATCGGCGGGCCAGAGCAAAATGATTTCATTCTATGACACCAAGAAGGTATATGTTCCTGAGCAGCATGTCGTCATTTATTTTCTTTCTGAAAAATGGTGTCTAGGGTATAACGCAGAAACGGTAAGTCAGTGGGTCGCATTCACAGAAGTGAAACTGGTGACAGTACCCTGTGCTCGTACAAAGTCACTTGAGGGCTGTACCCAATACCACCCCACACCATAAGACCTTGAGTTAGCGCTGTATGTCTTGTATGAATGCAGACCCTGTTATATCGCTGACCCTCTTTGCGGCGAGCCAAAATGGGGTCATTTTGAGACAATCAGAACCTGGATACCATTCCTATCCTCACTGACGTCGTTGCATACAACATTGAAGTGTATCATGGCCGCGCGGGAGAAGCCGAGCGGTCTGGAGCGCCACGTTACGGATCGCGCAGCCTCCCGCTTCGGAGATTGAATCGTCCCTTGGCCATGGATGTGTGTGTTGTTCTTACGTCAGTTTAACTTAGTTTAAGTAGTTTGTAAGAGTAGGGACTGATGATCAGCGTAGTTTGGTCCCATAGAATTACAAACATTTGAACATTTTTAAGTCTATCATGTTTCCACAAATTAGTCAAAATTGAAGTAGGGCGCGTAACCCATGCTGTAATAATCGGCGACAGACTGTAACGACTGTGCTGTAACCTCAAGATGGCGTTCGGCGTGTCGCACTATTCCGTTGTTGCTCCAGAGCCTAGGAGAACGCAGACCGGTCGTGCTGTGCCATTCGGATGAGTTGCCGATCTCCTCTGGGAGTGGGTCGTGTTGTTTCGGCCTTCCGCGAACCGTTCTGTTCACACCTATTGCACTGATGAAACACCTCTCCCCACACGAGCAGCAGTTTCCCAGATGTATACAACTCATTCTTTCGTGCCAACTCTTTCAACTGACTGATTTGATGGTGCAGTTCGCATACACATCTGCGAGACATCCTGCACGTCTGTTAAAGTCACACGAATCCATTTTCTTCGATTTTTTGTAACAAGGACAGCCGCAGCCACGCTATTTTACCGGTAGGTTGTGGTACGTAATTAAACAATGGTATAAGGGACGCTTTAAAAACATGAAGGCCACAGGTGGAGATGCGACTGTTACTTATTGACGCGTTTCGACCTGGTCATCGTCATAATCTGCACTTTTTATAACCATGAATTACCATAGTGTTACAAAAAGATAATTATTACAAGTGGTAGACACAGTAGACCTTACATACAAGGAAACAAGTACATACCTAAAGCATGGGGTAAAGCTACGTACAATTGTACTATGTCATGGGGCTGCTGAACTATACCAAAGCTAGTAGCAGACAACACCGTCCAAGTAAACGAACGGTTTCTATTGTTATTGACGAAACAAATGTTCAAATGTTCAAATGTTTGTATAGTCTATGGGACTTAACTACGGGGTCATCAGTCCCTAAACTTACAAACTACTTATGAACTAACTAAGACTAAGGACGGCACAAATATCCATGCCCCAGGGCGGATTCGAACCCCCGACCGTAGTGGCCGTGCAGACCGTGACTGTAGCGCCTCAGTCCCCTCGGCCACCGCGGCCGGTGTTGTTGTACTGTTGTAACGTAGGCATTTTTTATGATCACACCCTTAGGGTCACTGCATTTTATTTAACTGACGTGCTTCACTAGCTTGTGCCCATTAGAATGCCGTCCTATCTCCCGCCCTCCCATTGTTGTCGTGACATTGGTCACTGTTATAGATGTATGCCTTTAATTTTGGTAGTTGCTTTTAATATTTCGTACCACATTTCTTCCATCTAAACTTTAAACATTTTTTAAAATTCGTAAGTGCTTATGGCAACCTAGTTTGTTACTTTTATGGTTTTTATATGATACCTACTTCTACATTTCTTCACTAATGCCACCCGACACCGTTCGCTAATTTGGACGGTGGTGTCTGCTACTAGCTTTAGTATAGTTCAGCAGACCCATGACGTGGTACAATTGTACGAAACTTCAGCCCATGTCTTAGGTATGTACTTGTTTCATTGTATGTAAGGTGTATTGTGTCTACACTTGTAATAATCCTCTTTTTTTCTAGCACTATGCTAATTGATGCAGATTCTGATGACGATGACGCCGCTGCAGAGCGACCGAGCGCGTTGAGGCGCTATGCTGCGAGAGGCCGTTCGCAGGGGGGGGGGGGGGGGTTGAATCCCCCCTCGGGCATGGATGTTTGTGCGGTCTTTAGTATGTTATGTTGTTATGGTCTTTAGTCCGGAGACTGGTTTGTTGCAGCTCTCCACCCTACTCTATCCTGATCAAGCCTTTTCATCTCCTCATAAGAACGGCAACCCACATCCAATTGAATCTGCTTACTATACGCGTCTCTTGGTCTCCCTCTGCGATTTTTACCCCACACTCTTCCCTCCAATGCTAAATTTACGATTCCTCGATGTCTAAGAATGTGTCCTACCAAGCGATCCCTTCTTTTAGTCAGGGTATGTCAAAAATTCCTTTTCTCACCAATTCCGTTCAGTACCTCTTCATTAGTTATGCGATATACCAACATAATCTTCAGCATTCTTCTGTAGTACCACATTTCAAAATCCTCTATTCTCTTCCTGTTCGCACTGTTTATCGTCCATGTTTCACTCCCGTACAAGGCAACACTCCACACAAATGCCTTCAGAAAAGACTTCCTTACACTTAAATTAATATTTGATGTTAGCAAATTTCTCTTTTTCAAAAATGCTTTTCTTCCCATTGCCCTTCTGCATTTAATATCCTCTGTACTGCGATATGTTATTTTATTACCCAAGAAACAAAACCCATCTACCACCTTCATCGCTTCGTTACCTTCTCCAATTCCTTCAGCGTCGCCTGATTTTCTAAGACTGCATTCCATTATCTTTGTTTTTCTCTTGTTAATGTTCATTTTATACGCTCTCTTCAACACACTGTCCATTCCATTCAACTGCTCTTCCAGATCCTTTGCTGTCTTTGCCAGAATTACAATGTCATCAGCAAAACGCAATGTTTTTATTTCTTCGTCTTTAGTATAAGGTAGTTTGAAAGTAGTTTGTAAGTTTAGGGACTGATGACCCCCGCAGTCAAGTCCCATAAGCCTTACAAACATTTGAATATTTAAGGTCGAAACGCGTCAATTAATAACAGCCGCATTACCACTTGTGGCCTTCATGTTTTTAAAACGTCCCTTACAGCATTGTTTAATTACGAAATTGAAAATGGGCGCATACGTCATTAGTGACTGTCATATTTGGAGGTTGTGTTACATTGTGATATCTATGTTGACCGCGAAGTCACGGAGCGATACTGTTCAAATACTAATCATTTAAGCAGAACATACTAATGTATATGTCCTATGATATCTTTGGCCTTTGTAGGTGTTCTGTATTTTCTACACGCCTGTATATATAGTCGTGAAATTTCAACATTCTAGCTGTAATACCAGAGGGAACTAAAATTTTAGTTCGTAACTTCGGGATTCTTTCCAGTAGAATAAATGAAAGAGACTTTGAAATAAATTGTTCCGCAGAAAGTAAACGCGTTGTGACGTTGTCACACAACACCGGCGGCCAGTGCGTTTAGCTACGACACCCCCAGGCCAGTGGCTCAGACGGCGGCTACAGCGCTTTCGCATTACCACAAGTGTCCTGGCGCGGTGCGCTACGTGTGTAGTGCCGGCCCTCCCTGGCAAACGCAATTTCCTCAAGTGCTGCGGCGGCCGCACTCTAAACACAGGCCTGGCCTAGGTCAGCAAGCCGCGACAGACGGGGACGACGCTTAATTCCACCCTGCTGTACCTCCACTCGTGTCGTCTGCGTCTTCTTAATCGTCACTTTCGAGGCTGTCACTAATATACAGGGTATTACAGAAAGGTACGGCCAAACTATCAGGAAACATTCCTCACAGACAAAGAAAGAAAATATGTAATGTGGCCATGTGTCCGGAAACGCTTAGTTTCCATCACATCACATTAATCATGGAATGGAAACACACAGCAACAGAACATACCAGCGTGACTTCAAACACTTTGTTACAGGAAATGTTCAAAATGTCCTCCGTTAGCGAGGATACATGTATCCACCCTCCGTCGCATGGAATCCATGATGCGCTGATGCAGCCCTGGAGAATGGCGTATTGTATCACAGCCGTCCACTATACGAGCACGAAGAGTGTCTACATTTGGTACAGGGGTTGCGTAGACCTTTCAAATGCCCCCATAAATGAAAGTCAAGAGGGTCGAGGTCAGGAGAGCGTGGAAGCCATGGAATTGGTCCGCCTCTACCAATCCATCGGTCACCGAATCTGTTGTTGAGAAGCGTAGGAACACGTCGACTGAAATGTGCAGGAGCTCCATCGTGCATGAACCACATGCTGTGTCGTAAAGGGACATGTTCTAGCAGTACAGGTAGAGTATCCCGTATGATGATAACGTGCTCCAGTGAACAACATGACGCCCAATCAAGACATCACCAACAATTCCTGCCCAAACGTTCACAGAAAATCTGTGTTGATGACGCAATTCGAGGAAGTACAGTACGAAACAATTGGGTATTTTGACAATTGTCTGCACGAATTATTTCAATTTACTTTTAAAGAGAAATACTAAAATGAGCTCTAACATGGAAATTAACCGTTTCCGGACACATGTCCACATAACATATTTTCTTTCTTTGTGTGTGAGGAATGTTCCCTGAAAGTTTGGCCGTACTTTTTTGTAACACCCTGTATAATCTTATACCACTTACATACCAGGACGAATTGTCAACAACAGTGTATTGGCCTGATCAGATACAGTGAAACGAAACGAAGCTTAGGGTTTAACGTCCCGTCGGCAGCTTGGTCATTACAGACGGAGCTAACGCTCGGAGTTTTGGATACGGATTGGGAAGGAAATCGGCCATCCCTTTTGAAAGTAACCATCCCGACATTTGCCTGGAGTGATCTAGGGAAATAATAGAAAACCTAAATCTGGATCGCCGGAGGTGGATTTGAACCACCGTCCTCTCGAATGCGAGTCCATGCGTTACTACTGCACCACCTCGCTTGGTCAGTTATAGTGAATTGACTCTGGATACAACTACTCTGCAATGATTTTGGATTGAAATTATGCCATTGCAGTGGTAAGCATCAATTCCGTTCTTATCTAAAACAATGAAAGGTCCTGGCTGGAATTCAACAACACGTAACCTAGCTTTCGGCCACTAGCCGTCGTCGTAAAAAACACACACCATCATTCGTACATCATTCGCCGGTCGCGGTGGCCGAGGGGACTGAGGCGCTCCAGTCACGGTCTGCACGGCCACTACGATCGGTGGTTCGAATCCCTCCTCGGGCATGGATATTTGTGCCGTCCTTAGGATTAGCTAGTTTATAAGTAGTTTGTAAGTTCAGGGACTGATGGCCTCGTAGTTAAGTCCCATAAGCTATACAAACATTTGAACATTTTGAACACAACCGTCATCTCCGACAGCTACGTTCCACTTTACGCTTTGTGGTGAGTGGATGGGAGGGGAGGGTAATGGGAACTGGTCCCATGCAAAGCAGAGATGCGGGGAGGGGGAGGTACGTGCTCCATTCGGAGCATACAGGTACTACATGGGTGGTGGAAAATATTAATATATGTGCACTAAGCATTTATGTACCATTAATACTACAAAAACAGTCTTGATCGCAAAAAATTAACAGTTTTTATTGACCGGTTTCGACCTGATGTACGTCAGGTTGAAGAGTTACCAGCTGGCAGGAGAACAGCCAGCCCAGCCCAGCCCAGCCGAGTCCAGCACTGGCCGTAAGGGCTACATTTTGTTCTGAAGGTGACGTACATCAGGTCGAAACCGGTCAATAAAAACTGTTAATTTTTTACTATCAAGACTGTTTTTGTAGTATAAATCGTACCAAATAGATCGCTGTTTTCCCCATGGACAATGTTGTCTAAATTAATGTATGAACCAGATTGGTACTATCAGGAATGCATTGGGGTGGGGTGGTAGATCACACACGGAATAAATAACAAATAGGAGAAATGTAGTATAGAGGGAGGGCCGGAACTGTCGAGTGCGGAAACTAGGTTAGTTGGATAAGTTAGGAACCGATGAATGTATTGCAACGATTGCTCCTATCTGTGATGGTGGTGGGGGATCCAGTTGGCCCCGGTTGTGAAGCAGGTGTTGAAATCAAGCACATGCTCAGCTGCTTATGTTAGCATATTTCCTTCTTTCCCTCTCTGTCTGTCGCCTTCTGCACCTTTCTTTGTCCATTTCACATTTATAGAAGTCTATGTAAGCACTATTCTCGAATTCTGGCGTAAATTTTTAACAGGGTTATTTGGACTGCAGCTCATACTTTATTATTTCATTGCATATTTTGATTTTGACTTTTACGGAAACTTTATTTATCTATATTTAGATTATACAGGGGTCCCATTTAACATGACAACTCTAAGCAAGTCGAAAATACGAATCGTACATTGCTGTACAACTGTACCTTTCTTTATTATTCAATCTGAATGATAGTTTCACATAAGTAACCGGGAACCACATTTTTTTGCGAACTGGACTGGAAAATGGTGTGTCTAGTATACCCTAAGTGTTTTTTGGCGAGGAATCGGAATCTGCAATAAAATGGGGTTACTATATAAAATTTCAGTCCCCCCCTGTCGTCAGGTGGCGGGAGTGGTAGTTTGATTTTAGATTAGAAACCCCCCATTTTGAGTCTGGGACATTTTTGTATACTATGCGTAGTTTTATTCTTTTGATTTGTCAGGTTAAATGGGATATCCGGTATTCTTCTACTAGCGTTAGTTCCCGACTCTGTCGAGCTGTGTATTTGTTACATTCTTAAGGAAGTCTATCCCCTTCTTATCCTCTCTGCCCATCGCTTTCTATCACTTTCGTTTTCTTTGAGCTTCATTCTTATCACGTAATATCTCCTGAACAATAATGTAACTTTTCAGGTACGTAGTGTATAATATTAGAAAAATATCTGCAAAATGTCTTGCGAATGAAGTCAGTGGTACAGACGTAATAAATTACACACTCATGCTTGATAGAATGGTTTTTCGTGCATTTCATTTTTTATGAAGCCATAACTCCTAAACCATCAGTAGTAAAGACGTAATATATATAAACTTGGAAAGGATTTCCTAAATCTTATTGTTTATAACGTTACATCTTCTGAATGATATTATTTCGAAGGTACAGTCAGTGATATACGTCTGTATCATTTGTAAAATATCTCACAATCACAATTAGTAGAGTAGAATTGATAAATTAGAACATGCAGAATGCCGTAGTTTTACAGCATCAGAAGCGGTAAATTTGTGAGCAAAAAATTTCTTTCCTGTTTCAATTTTTCCGCGGTTGAAAAGTTTCGTAAATGTTTGAAATCTCGTTTTACAAGTGAGGAACAGAAGGTCCCGTCTAAGGATTTCCTATTCGAATATCAGACGGAAAGATGGATACGCCACCGTATAATGTTGCACAACCGTAGCGTATTTGTGGGTCACAGGCTGTCGTCCACCAGAGACGCAGGTGTAGTCAGCTTGTGGCTTCCGTACTGATGTAGAGCAGTGTGTAAATGTAAACCACGGAGCCACTGTGCACCGCGGTGCATGCTGGGAGCCTCCGGATGTAACAAAAGACGGCGCTGGCGGCTGCCACAGACAAAACAGCAGCGGCGCTCCGCAATACCTGCTCCCTGCCGGCTTCTCGGCGGTGGCGCCAGCCGCGGTGTGCACGAGTATCGGTGAACAGGTCCTCTGTAAAGCCCAGAGGTAGTGCTGTAAACGGAGCGGTTGTTCCGGAGGCGGAGATTTCGCGCCATTTCACTCGGAGCCTCCGGCTACCTCCGGTTGGACGTGTCGAATCGAGCAGACGCCATTTGGAGATGAGTCTTGCCGTATTTATTTGATTTGGCAGTTTATTTTGCGTAGCACAAAAAGATGCTGTTTCCCAGCATTAGTTCCATAAATATAAACCAAAATCGAACTTTTCTGATACGAGTTTGTTATAATAAAAGTTTTGTAAACGTAGAATTGTTGATAAAAGTTTCACGAATGCCTTATAAAACTAACGAAGTACGTAAACTTAGATCGCTTGTATTTGGGTGCAGTATAGGTCAGGTAGAAACTGCCGGCGTGGCGCAGGGGATAGCGTCACGGACTGCGGAGTAGAAGGTCGCCGGTTCAATCCCGCCCACCGGCAAAAATTTATGCCGGGCGCCGTGGCTCAGCGCGCCCGGTCAGAGTGCTCAACGCCCTCTACAATAAAAAAAAAAGCTGAGCCAAATTATCAACGAACGTGCACGAACAAAAACGATCAGCGGCCGCAACGAACAAAAAAAAGAGGTAGTAGCGTATTAGTTTGTCGAGTAAAAGGTCCTGAAATCGATTCCTAACAAGTGCGAACATTTTAATTCTCTGTAACTGTTCTTTCTTTTTCTTTCTTTCTTCTACTACAAAAGTTTATTATTATTTGAGGTAATACATTTGTACATGTCATGTATTTAACAAGTGGGGTTCTATTAGCTTTCTGTCAAAAACTCTCGAATCTGTTAATGTATACAAATTGTCCTTCCATCTTCATACAAATTTGTCTCTTTTTTCACTATATCAATTTGAAGATAGTGAACACAGCCTGATGTCACGACCGCGTAAATGGAGACAAGCGGCTATACATAACAATATTAAAACCGAAAGTATTACGTTGCAAGCTGGTGTAAACCTGTTACGTTGTCGAATAGTTTGTCCACAAAAATAATTCAAAATTGTATATAAGCGGCAAAGAACGGAGTGGTGTTAATGTTCTGTTTAATCACGGTTTTGTGTCGCTTTGCTTGTGCTAGTTTTACCGTAACATTTCGAAGGAAAGCTTTGCAGCTACCTCGGCATGTCTTCCACAATTACAAATATTTTCATTGTGGAAATAATGACATGTGTCATGGTTGAAGGTATCGTGTTTTTTTTTTTTTTTTTTCTTTTTATCGACACTTTCTTTGCCGTTCTTAACCACTTTGATATTGTTTTGCCCTTGGTACTGTGGGAATCTTTATGAGATCTTTTTAAATAGTGTTGAAGATTAGATATTCTTGCACCTGCAGCGTACAGTCGTACACACAACTTACATGTAGCCTTTTGGCATCGTCATCCGCGCTCTAAAAGAACTACCACATATCGGATCTACGTTTTAACATATCTAGAAACAATATTTTATGATTAAAAATAAATTTTTTACTCTGATAAAGACTTTTCACATAAGAAAAATTTGCGATCATTAATATCTTCAAAATACCTGCTTCTAAGTATGATACAAAAATATGAAAGGACACGTTTCCGTAAGTTCAAAACATCAGCCTTATTTATTTTGCCTATGCAGTAGTACAAGAAATGTCCGTGTGGAGCGGACTTGTCGGATGCGCCTTCTAGCCAGCGATATTCCGTCGCGCCTCCGTTTGCTCCGGCCAGCCTCTGGTTAGCCTGTCGCCTCCTACGGTAGTACCGGAGATCACCGGATGTGGCGCACTAGTCCCATCTTCGATTTACCCGCCAGCTAACCGCATCCGCAGACCAGCACTACCCAGAGGTGCATTGGGATGATAAAGCGAGAAAAACTAAGTAAGAGTGTTCAGGTTAACAGAATCCTGACACTCCTTGATGTACAGTCCTTCCTTCCTACGTTTAAATATGTTTAAATCTTTCTCATGTTCATGTGGTCGGTAAGTTTGATGTTTTTCGGGAACTTTTCGATACTTCCGGTTGTATGCCCTTTGTCCATAGAACACGTGGACGGTATGAGATAAAGCCCTCAGCCTACTCCATCACCCTCTGCGCACGAGTTGTTCACTATAATCTTGTTTACATGTTGTGTTTCCTAGTTCGTGTAACGTAGTAATTTTCCAGGAATTCTAAACTGGTAACTTCCGTACTCGCAGCCCCACGTGTATGGAAAATGACGTGTTCTATACCGTAGTCATTCCTATTAGATAGCTCTTCTTCCCCTGAGTAGACTTAATCGTTACACGGCATATCTCGCGTTTTTTTTTTTTTTTTTTTTTTTCGGAAATTGTAATTTTTCCCTTTTCCAACTTTTTTGTTACCCAACACTGCGAAGTACTGTAGGATTCTGTAACCTTGCTTATTAGCTAGCTATCATTACCCTGGGTAGAACGAATGGTTGGACGACCTATCTCGCGGTTTTACTTGTGCAAAAAGTATATTTTTTTTAATTTTTGGGTTTCTAAGACGCGACCCTGTAGAGTGCTGTTTTGACCTGAAACTTTTACCATTCAGTAGTCTCTTCCCCCTGTGAAAAACGAACACCAGAACGACCTTTTATTAATTATTATTTAGCGAATTTTCTTATTTAATCGAGATCTTGGATTTCTCTGGAAACATCGCGACTACATCTCACGCCACGTGGTCTTTTATCACGTGCGTATGTTCCCGCTGATAGCTACCCTGAGCCTAAGCCACAAGACCAGACCATATACTACGGAAAAAAAAGTTTTTCTTTTATTGCTGCGCGAGTGAACCTGCTGTTCTGTGCAGAGTCCTGCTGCTGGCGTTGCTGTTTATTTGTGTTCGGTGCTGGTGAGTACCTGCATGGCTTGGCGCAAGTGTCTGTGTGAGAATATGTATTAATTCCTCCCTTCTCCCCTCTAAAAAATCTTTATTAATTACGCTAGTACTACTTTTGCAGATGGGCAGTATTTGGGCCATATAATCCTTGTAAATGTGGATTCTTTTGTAAGGTGTATGTTTATTGTATTTAAATTGGCCTCTCGCTTTGTTGTTTATGCCTTGGAAAATAAATCATTTTGCTAAACAATAACCCTTTGTCCTAATTTTTAATTCTCCCACACTATATATTTTGTGTAGTCAGATGAAATATCTTGTCTCTTGCTCCCTTCTGGAGGAGAGAAAACTAACCCGCGTTTCCATTGCCACCATTTAATGTTATTTAAGATCCATAGATGAGGATCGTCAATTAATTTAGTGCGGTTCCATTAAGGGAAATAGTAAGACACGCTTCTTTCACTTGGCTATCTGAGCCAGAATTTTGCTTACAGAACTGTAAGTTTCTTTTAAGCTTTAGCCTTTCTTTGAATTAATTAATCTTCTTGAAAGACTCGCTGAAGTTCCTTAACAAAGTTATTTGAAATTATTAAAAACTCTAACATTGATCGAGGACAGGATACGGAACAGAAAAGGTGTACTGAATTTCTCTCCGGAAATGCGCAGCTTCCATAGTGCAGACCATTTATCCATTCATACTTTTGTGCAGAGTCTGCAGGCTAATGGGCGCTGTAGCATGCACTCACAGTTACAGCACGTGTTACAAATGATTTCAGGATGCTTTGACACACTAGCGCTAAGCTTGCAGTGATACCAACGCTGCATGAACACGCTGCGCTGCGGAGCGCGCGGTTGCTAGCCGTGGAGGTTCGAGTCCTCCCTGGGGCATGGGTGTGTGTGTTTGTACGTAGGTTACTTTACCTAGGTTTAAGTAGTTTGTAAGCTACGGACTGATGACCACGCAGTTTGGTCCGATAGATTTACAAACATTTGAAACATTTGAACACGCTGCTCCAGTGTCTCCACATCCGGAATGAGCTCAACATACACGATACTAAAGAAGGACGATTTAAGGGAGACACCTCTGACATCAAATGAAGAGGCATTCTGTTATCAAATAGTTAACCCTACCGTTTTGCTAAATATTAAACACCTAACAACAACTGCTCTATTGTCAGAATGACAAGCTCTAACTTCGAATTGTCATTTTATTGTCAGGATAGCATTTACAAGGAATCTTGTAAACATGTGGGAACTTTTCCTTGGCTCGGGTATGAGGCGTAAATGAAACAGCATTTACAGAAAACACATTTATTAAACAGTTAAACCAGACAATATTCTTACTGGGAACTAGTAGGCTCGGCGAGTATAGACGACGGCGGTACGGCGTGCGGTGGCGATGAGGCGTTTCGTAGCGTCGGCCGTGGATCTCTGGTTACGCTTCGGCGTATCTGCGCCTTGGCTCGTCAGTTAAACAGCGCCCGCCGTCGGAACTAGTACTGTGCGTTAAAAGGACGTAAATCCTGCGGATTTACCGCGTGGCGTGCTGTGTGACTTTCCCATCTTTTAAAAAGCGTTGTGCTACGACCAGAAGTAGCGGCGCGGCGTGGAGGTATTGCACTCTAGCCCTGAGGTCGAACCGACAGTCTTCAGGCTGAAATCCTTGAGTGGCAAAACCTTTGATGGAGATCACAGGTGACTATCACGACCAGGCCGTATGCTATCGTTCTGGCCAGTCATCCTGGATGAGTACCTCTATTATTGCTGATCTTCCCGAACGCTGTACTGGCGACCAGATTCTTCCATCTGCTTTCTTCTACCTTCAACTCCAGCTGTCACTGCCGGTGGCTGATCGTGACAAACTACACGCCTGTTGCTGCTAATAACGCCACTGCTGCTCCATCACTATCTCCATCACTATCTCTGTCTCTTACTGTCTGGCGTCGTCTTCATGGCCGTGGTATTTATTTTATGGACCTGGCTGGATGTGATCTTCGGGATCGTTCTACACGTGATACTCTGGAAATCACATTTAAGTGCCTGGTAGAGGGTTCATCGAACAACCATTATACTGTTTATCTCCCATTCCATTTTCGAATAGCGCACGGGAAGAAAGAACACCTGAATCTCTCCGTTCGAGCTCTGATTTCTCGTATTTTATTCTGATGATCATTTCTACCTATGTAAGTGCGAGTCAACAATATATTTTCGGATTCGGAGGAGAATGTTGGCGTCTGGAGTTTCGTAAGTAGCCAACGACGCAGCGATAAGCGCCGTTGTTGTAATGATTCCCACCCCAGATCCTGTAACATTTCCGTAACGCTGTCTCCCCTGAGCAGCAATATTCCAAACATGGACGGACAAGCGTAGTGTATGCAGTTTTTTTTTTGTAGTTCTGTTGCATCTTTTAAGGATTCTGCCAATAAAACGCAGTGTCTGGCTCGCCTTTCCCACGGCCTTATCTACGTGTTCTTTTCAATTTAAGTTTGAAGTAATAGTAATTCCTAGGTATTTTGTGGAGTTTACGGCCTTCACTTTTGATGGATTTGTCTTGTAAACAAAGTTTAACGGATTTCTTTTCGTACTCATGTGGACGACTTCACACTTTTCATTATTTAGAGTCAATTGCCAATTTTTACGCCATACTGATATCTTATTCAGATGGTTCTGCAGTTGGTTTTGATCTTCAGATGATTTTAGTAGACGGTAAATGACGGCGTCATCTGCAAACAACCTGTTCTGTTCTCACGTTGTACAGTTTCTAGAAAGATCGATCATCACCTTTCTCTGGAGGTCAGTACACTAGGTTATTGGCTTCTGATCACGTTTCTTCGCGAAGTTCGAGACGATCACGTTTTATAGTCTGTCCTTTCACGTGAGGTCGCCGATCGATGGCGTGATCGTTGAATCAACGGCTTCAGCTCGTGGAGAGAGCGATAGCCTCCTGGTCGCACGTGAATACTCGGCGGGACAATGTCCGCTGAATCTGCTGCGTTATCTGGTCGATGCACTGTCGGGATGCGGCGCAGGTCTGACTGAACTGAACTAAGTTCTCACTTTTACTACACATATTATTCACTTTCATTTACTACTGAATTTTATTTCACTAATTTATTTTCACACTTTACTTTACTTCTGAGGTGGCCCCATAAATTGTACGGGTTGAGATCTGGTGAACGAGCCAGCCATGCAAGTGCACCGCCTCGTCGGATCCATCGACCAGGGAAAGCGCGACTCAGGTGCTGCCGGATGTGAGCGGCGAGGCGGGCTGGCGCTAGGGACTGCAAGCCAGCAACGTGGGAGCCAGCAGTCCAGGGGGATTCAGCAGAATTTTAGGAACACCGTGGTTCAGGTGTTTTCATCATATTTTGATAGGTTAATGTTTCGTTTAAATTGAACATGATTTTGCTGAAAAAAATCGCACTGACGTGTTTTACGGCCATTAGATTTGTAGTTTTATATGTTTTTGCAAACATTTCGGACCAAAATAATAATCTGAATAATAAAAAAATTAATTAATAAGAGTGTCTGAAACCCTTTTAGGAAGTGGCGAGTTCCGAACCACCGACCTTTAGCGTCATGGTCCAATACCCCTTGCCCACTAACCTACGGCTATAAATCAAAAGACGAGTCCTTTAATCTCATACTATTGATGGCCGTTGTTAACTGATGCTAATATGGCATTTGTAGACACTAGATTATCATTTATCGTACGAAGAACGATGTGTTTTTCTTAATTCTTCAGTGCGCCATTGCTTTGAAATGACAAAGTGTAAGTCACAATAAGAAAATCATCAAATACGCAACGAAAGATGGCGTATGTAAGAGAGAGTTCTGGGCAAGGAATGTCACGTGACATCTCCGAACGGCTGGTTTTCGTTAATTCAATGGAGAGTGTCAAATCTCCGTTATTTTTGCAAATATGTCTCAAACGATACGAAATATGAAAAAAAATCATAAGGGAGCTAAGTTGTAGAGAATTTTCTCCTCTATCAATCAGATTATTCAATTTTCGTGTCAGATGAACGGTTCGTTTCAATTACAATTATATTACAAACGGCCTTTTTTGGTATTACTACCGTATTTTTTGTCCGAAAAATTTTAAAAAGGGAGGTTCTGGTCTCTGGCGGCCTACAATCTTGTTTGTAAAATTTGGTGCTGATCGGTTGAACGGTTAGTCTTAAAAAACGGGGAACACGTTACGGACAGACAGACATCCAAAATTCGCCGTTATTTTTGCAAATATCTTTGAAATGCTACGAGATATGAAAAAAAAAACATAACAGAGCAAAGTTGTAGAGAATTTTCTCCTCTACAAATTCGGTTATTCGAAAATGTTCAAATGTTTGTAGAACTTATGGGACTTAACTACGAGGTCATCAGTCCGTAAGATTACAAACTACTTATGAACCAGCTAAGATTAAGGACGGCACAAATATACATGCCCGATGGGGGGGATTCGAACCCCCGACCGTAGTGGCCGTGTAGACCGTGACTGGAGCGCCTCAGTCCCCTCGGCCTCCGCGGTCGGCTTCGGTTATTCAATTTTCGTAACAGATGAATGGTTAGGCTGTTATTGTCATTTAAATTTCGAGCTGTCAAAATACGATCGCAAAGGCCCACTTTAAGTGTTACCACCGTAACCTAAAGTGGGCCAAAACACTGGCATGTTGACGAGGAGTGTGAATGAGCTCCTATCATTGCACAATCGTGACCGCCACTGCTGCTCTTTTTTTAGGATTCTGACGGCTTTTCTCAACCATATCCTAGTTTTAATGATTTGACGCTACTAGACTGTGGCTAGCAATTGTTCTACTCATCCGATGTGATATTTTAAAGACTTTCTGAGGATGCTCCACAAGGGTGAAACGCGTAAAAAAATAAATAAAAATAGTTGCAATCCCGACTGTCTTTTACTGCTAAACAATTTTGTTGGTTGCTGCACCAGCCGGCCCTTAATGGAGTGGAGAGTATTTTACACAAAGAAAGGATTGTCTTCTGACGAGAAGCAAGAAAATAAAACAGTCGACAAAATAAATCCTCCTGGGGTTCGTTGTGTATGACTAGCCGCCACCACCGAGAGTGCCGGTATAAATCACGCTGAAACTCTGGAAAGCAGGGCCACTTTCCCAGACCAAACAAATAGGAGCGCAGACCACTTTTGAAAATCATACCGGATCGCTACAACTAATTTATTCCTTAGAACAGACTTAATTAGGAGTCCATTATCTTCGTAATTTAAACATGTCTTAAGTTGCAGCGTTATTTTATTGTGTTTTCCTACCGTATTTTTGTCTCCTAATGCCGGAGACATTCAAAAAGAGTATTCGAAATGCCATCCTTACGAAGAGAGGCTTTTCCTATTGTCTCGATAAATTCAAATATTTCAGGAATCTTCGCATGTAAAGGATCTTCCCAAAGAAGCGTGACTGACTTTCCCCGCATAAAATATGTATGAAGAAACTTTCCCAAAACTTTGCAAATATTAAATCACATTTGGTTTTAAGCCTAACCAATGTACTGCTCTCATCAATTTGAGATTCAGAGGAAGTTTTTTATTCATTTATTGTCGACTCAGAAAAATACGTAAAAAGTCAGTTCATACAGTGTTAGTCAAAATCAAAACGCGTATGAGATCGTTGGCTTATGAACACAGTTTATAGTTTGATATCGCCTTTTACCAAAACGGGGCCACTTCTAGAGCATTTTCTGCCCCTGGAGAAGATTACATTCAACCGCAGTTGTGACATTACAGATGCAGGTGGAAGCTGATTGTTTCCAAGTGAAAGGCGGGTTTTGCCAGCATGTTGGGTTCCCCAGACGGCCGGCTAACAGTTTGGACCTAGTGAATGAACAGGTAATCAGGGAACCGAATACGCTCTTGGTTGGGCGAGGTCGTCTATTCCAGATTGCACCTGGAATATAATATAGCCACAAACATTATTCTAAAAATCCATATAAAATCTGGGAATGATCATACGGCAAATATAATTATATTAATGAATTCAGGAGACTTGGTAGCATCAAACGCCGTAATTGCAATTTTAATATCCCTTACAGGTAAAGTGCCGATAAATTTCAGTACTATAATAATAGTAACATTATAAGACTTATATTTACAATTATTGATACGTAGTGTTTATCAGTAACAGTTTAAGAAGTAAATGAGCAGCACCACGCTACCTATCTCAAAAGACGCACCACGTTATTTCCATATTCTTTCAATAAACTTTGTTTTACTCTCTTGTTCTACTTTTCGTTGAGGTAATAATATTCTTGTGTTAGAACATAGATTCCACCACTGCGTGCAGCAAAGCGCATTACATTTATATATGTATTTTATTAGATTTCATATTATTCTTAGTAATATTTCGTCGGCGGCAGTATATTTGAACCGTGAGACGCCACGCTTAATGGCTATCTGAGCAAAGAGCTTTAGTCTCAACCGTTTTTACTATTGTTAAATATATATTTGTTTGTTAACTGTAAACAACATTTGTAGGGAGGTGGTCAAAGCATTTAATTCTGTCATATTCAAAGGTATAAAAATTTGGAAGGGAGTTGTATTTTAAAGATGAGGCGTTAGGATGCGTGGAAGGATACAAGCAGGGAGCAGGGAGAGCACGCTTTTCGAACGCTTGGGAAGTGACTCGTAACTTGGACGCAGTAGTGAAAGGTTGTGACGTTGGGCGGTCTGTAGCCGCGTTACGAACTTGTGATTTAAAGGATAGGCATGTGTGGACGTAGAAAAACATTACGGGACTGTAACCGCAGAACTTAGTCTCTGGTGAAAAGTGATAAACTATGCACGGTAGAAGGGCTGTGGTCCTGTGATAATTCAGCAATCGTGTACTCGTGTGATGACAAACTGTGTTTTATAACAAATAGTGTAATTAATCTCTGATTAATTTAGAACTGCAATGTTCGATGGACTTCACTAATTTACGAGTGATAATTTGGAACTTTTACTCTCGAATGCGTGTGATACTTAAACATGATGATCCCGCGCACAGGGTAAATCTTGCAAATGGATTTGGAAACCAATGAATGACGCTTAAATGGATTCTTACTTCACTCCGTATTCAGACGAGGTCCGGTTCCATTTACACGGGTAGGTTAATTTTCAAAACTTTCGAGTGGCGAAAGACGTAGCTTTGTGAGGAACATCTTCACGATCAAATGATAGGAGCGTGGTGCACAGTTAGTGGTGATCTAATGATGCACCCAATTTTTAATGATGTGGTTAACAGTGAAACAAATACACAAAACATTTTATTAATGAACTTAGTAACAGAACGAAGCTCCTCCTTTTCTCAATAGAATTCGGTAAGGTTTCATACGGCCAATGTTTCTCCGTGAATTGTGCCGTGACGAAGTCATTAGCGACAATATCTGGGCCACTCGAAGTCCCGATTTGGCCTCCCGTTATTTCTATTTTTGGGACCACTAAAGGATAAAGACAGTGTACACAACAAATTAAAGTTCAAATGTTTGTAGAGCTTATGGGACTTACCTACGTGGTCATCAGTCCCTAAACTTACAAACTACTTATGAACTAGCTTATACTAAATACGGCACAAAAATCCATGCCCGAGGGGGGATTCGAACCCCCGACTGCAGCGGCCATACAGACCGTGACTGGCACGCCGCAGACCGCTCGGCCACCGCGGCCGGCACACAACAAATCCGCATACGTTGTAGGAACGCAAGGATAACTTCCGCGAGTCAATTAATTTAATTACTCAAAGATACTTACATAGTGTGATGAAAATGTTTCTGGAATAGAGGCCATAAATGCGCGGAAAACAAAGCCAGGCAGTTTCAGCATCTCCATTCATGACATAGCTGAGCACAATTTCGACATATTTTTAAATTCAGCACCGCAGTTGTAGACGTGACGAGGCATCTGTGTCGCGGGCAACCACCTCACGGTATCCATTGCGACGTGAATGCGGTCATCAGATAAATGGAACACCCTGTATTAGTATTGGCGATTTCGGCATGTTATATTGAAATCATCGGTCTCAACACACTACGATCGGCACACAGGAAACATAATGAAACTAATGTTTATCAACAGTACTATCATTGGCACATGGGAAATATTTTATTTTTATAGTGACTTGCCAGTGATAGTTTTGGCGATAAACTTTGTTTTTATTAAGTTTTCTATGTGTTGAGAGTACTATCTACGCTGCGCGGAAGTAGTGGAGCGTTCTGGAGCGCCACGTAGCAGATCGCACGGCCTCCCGCGTCAGAGGTTCGAATCCTCCCTCGGGCATGGATGTTTTTGTCTTTAGTGTAAGTTAGTTCGTAAGTAGTTTGTAAGTTTAGGGACTGATAACCCCGCAGTTAAGTCCCATAAGTTTCACAAACATTTGAACATTTTTATATACTATCTACAGGCAGATCCGATGATGGCAATATAACCTGCCGAAACCGACCATCTTAATAACAAAAAGAATAAGCGATCATGTATTTTTTATAATAAATCTATAGATCAGATCACTCCGAAGGACATCAGTGATTAGACTCCGTGGTACTAGAGGGATGTATAGTGGGATGATTACTGTTAATCATACGTCGTTCTGGCCGCCTATAGTTCCGTTAACTGTTTGCAAGACTCGTGTTCTGCTATTTTGATGATTTCCTCAAGTAAGAAATAATGCTACCTTTCTAAAGTTGAACCACAAGATAATTAAAAGAGAACGACACTCTGATATAATGTTCAGAAAAAAAATCATGAAACACTAGGGATAGGACGTTCATATTCACAGGACATGCGCATTAGCATGATCTGTAGAAATGATTAGCATTTCAATCACGTCGAAAAGCAGATTTAAGATATGCCTGTAAAATGTGCCTACGGTCTCCTCCTCGTTATAAGCCGATGGTAATAGATCAGTGTGAATTGTGGAGACGAGCGGAATGTCTCGCTGAGGTAAGCGTGAACCATACCGTCAATCAGTGAATTTGAAAAAGGACGCATTATTGGGATGAGACATCCAATCCGGAAAATTACTGCTCCTGTGGGACGAAATGTTTCGCCATTGCAAGGGCTGGGTGCATGATGGTTCACGAAAGACCGTAGAACACGTACATGAAACCTCCTCGCCCCAATTTGTACGCTTGCTACCCAACTCCTGTAATCTCCTACTATGCGTACGAAGTTTATCCAAATTATCGGCAGTTTATATGTTCTTCGACAACTCGTCAACATTGTACAAGGTTAGAGTAGACTCTATGTCAGAATGTTAACACCAAAAAGACGAACTTCATAATTCGTGAAAATGAAATACGAACAGTCGTCATTTTACCAGCAGTTTATTTAAACGCCTCGGTAGCGTCACCGTCAAACCCTTTATCGCGAACCAAACTGCTTCCAGTGGGACACGTGTTCTTCCGTAACGAACTTTTGCACTGGACAGATGTTTTCACGTGAGTAATGAGCGCACTTTACTCGTGCAGTGCATGGATACCAGATTAAATTTCGTTCCTTGCAAGGATCGTCTTGTGATTGTTGCGTTTCTTATTCCCGTGCTTGCTTAGATGAACTGGAGCGTAATTCCGCCTGAAGCAACACAACGTTTTTATAATATTTCGCACTACATTCAGTGGGCTTATACACTTAATTTATCATTATTTTACGTGTTACTGTTTTTGGTGTACATTACATAGATTTTTGGTCTACGTTACTTATGTTTTTTTAATGGAGTATCAAGATTACAAATATATTTTTCACATTTGTTTTTCGTAAAGTAACAGATTTCTAGGATATATACGAGGCGCGTCCAGAAAATAAGTTCCGTTTGGTAATAAAATGAAATTATACACAGATACAGAAGACTTTTTTATTGTACAAAATTCTATAACTCTTTAAACTACTTTTCCACATAACTGCAGAAATTTTGTAGGCACTTGTCATACCGTGCCACAAGTTTTTGCATGCATACTTCACAGAAGGTTGCCGCCTGTGTATTCAAACATGTGGTAACAGCTCTTTATCATCGTTGAAGTGTTGACCACCAAGAACAGATTTTAGATGTAAGAAGAGATGAAAGTCGCTAGGAAAGAGGTCTGAGCTGTATGGAGGCTGATCAAACAAGTCCTATTGAAATTTCCGTAAGAGTTGTTTGGACACATTCGGTGTGTGAGGTCAGGCATTATCGTGAAAAAAAAAAAAAATCTTTTGACAGTAATCCTCTTCTTACACCTAAAATCTTCAACACTTCAACGGTGATACGAGCTGAAAGAACATGTTACCACATCGTTGAATACACGGGCGGCAACATTCTATGAAAAAGGCACACAAAACCTTGTGCCATGCCTTTCGCCTACAAAATTTGTGAAGCTATGAAGGAAAGTAGTTTAACAGTGGTAGATTTTTGTACAATCAATATTTTTTCTGTATCTGTACCCGTTCGTTTTATACAACCAAACGGAACTTACTGGACGCGCCTCGTAATTGAGTTATTCATACGCCAAAAATCTATTACTTTACGAAACCTAATGTGAAAATGTTATTTGTATACTTGCTCCTACATTAACGAAAACAATACTTTTGGGTAAAATTTTATATAATGTGAATCATAACCTGTAACATGACAATACATGAATGTAGAAACCCTTCCGAAAATAGCAAGTAATCGCTGAAACATGGTTACGTGGAAAACTACAAAATAGATGTCTTGCATAACGCGGATTTTCTCTTACAATATGCGTGTAAGACGGAATGCAGTTTGTCGTTGGCCCAGAAGATCTGACCGTGGCGCTACCGAGACATTAAACTGGTAGCTTAAATAAAACGTCAACTTTCTCTTGCGCCACATAGTTACAAAGTGGAGCTAATTCTAGTAATCACGGTAGAGCGGTAGCTAAACAGACGGAGTACGGAAGCGTGCATATTTCCTTATCGTGGTGCTCGATTCCAATTTGAGTCACTGAAAGCTGATGTCCGGCAATTCAGTATGTCGATCGTAGCAGATCCACGCGCTTACCGCCACCAACATAATGCGCGAAACGACAAATCGATTTTTTAAAGAGACGTATTAAAAGAAATTTCTTTTTCACTGCTTTATTTATTTATTCTTATATTTCCTTACTCGTATGCTTATCCTTACAGAGAAAGAGCTGAAGACATTGTAGCATGCATAGACCAAAGATATGGTCTACATCTACATCTACATACATACTCCGCAATTCACCGTAAGGTGCGTGGCGGACGGTACACTGTACCACTACTAGGCATTTCCTTTCCTATTCCACTCCCAAATTGAACGAGGAAAGAAAGAATGCCTATATGCCTCCGTACGAGCCCTAATTTCTCTTATCTTGTCTTTGTGATCTTTACGCGAAATGTAAGTAGGCGGCAGCAAGATCGTACTACACTCAGCTTCAAATTCCGGCCCTCTAAATTTACTTAACAGAAATTCACGAAAAGAACGTCGTCTTTCTTCCAGCGATCCCCAATTGAGTTGCCGGAGCATTTCCGTGACACTCGCGCATTGGTCGAACCTACCGGTAACAACTCTAGCTGCTCGCCTCTGAACCGCCTCTATGTCTTCCTTCAAACCGATCTGCTGCGGGTCCCAAATACTTGAGCAATACTCAAGACGTGGTCGTACAAGCGTTTTATACGCGGTCTCCTTTACAGGTGAAGTTCATCTTCCCAAAATTCTCCCAATAAACCGAAGTCGGCTGTCCGCCTTACTCACAACTGTCCTTACATGCTCGTTCCATTTCATATCGCTCTGCAATGTTACGCCTAGATACTTGAACGACGCGACAGCATCAAGGAGCTCACTACTAATGCTGTATTCGAACATTATTGGATTGTTTTTTCTACTCATGCGCATCACCTTACATTTTTCTACATTGAGAGCTAGCTACCATTCTTCGCACCAACTAGAAATTTTGTCTAAGTCAACCTGTATGCTATTACAGTCAGTTACAGACGACGTCCTCCCATACACCACAGCATCATCAGCAAACAGCCGCAAATTACAACTTACTCTGTCCATCAGATCATTTATGTAGATGGAATCACGTTTCACTGTATGTAACCTCCTTGCTATAGAGTCGCAAATGTCATCGCTGGCCTTCAGTCCGAATTTTTTTATAATTTGACTACTTTCAACCACCATATCTTCCACCCCATTATAGCTATCGGCATGGAACTGCTATGGTGTACAACGGGAGACTTTGGACTACAATTACACAGACCGTTCGTTTGCGTTCTGTAGTTTTCGCTACAGTGCGAAATATTAACACACACACACACGCGCGCGCGCGCGCTTAGAATTTTATATACACCGATAACTTTCCATCCCAATATACTCCATCCTTTTATCATTATCAACCCTCAAGCAACAATGCAACCAATAATACCATTTTCAAAGAGTAAATATAATTTTCAAAGAGTAATTATTGTTCCGCATTTCCCGTTATATTCTTCAAATTACTAAATATCTATCAGATCGCTATAAAACCGTGCCTAAAACTTTACTCAGGTATATATTAGTAACTGTACAAATATTTAAGTCTCTGCGTCATGTCGTTCGGACGTGATAAGCGTACACCGTACAGAAATTCACCTTAATATATATATATATATATATATATATATATATATATATATATATATATATATATATAAAACCGTGCCTAAAGCCTTCCTCGGGTAGGAATTTTTAGCTCTTTACGTCTTGTGGTTCAGGCGTGATAAACGTACACCGAACAGACATACCCATTTATAGATATAGAAGAAGAAGATGACAACTCCACGTTACAGTTTTCACCTGAAGCGGTTTGGAATTCGTCGTTGACAGGTTGCACCAACAGTACAAGTCGTCAGGGATCAACTAACGTCGATCCAGGGATTATGTGGTGAATAGTTATTGGCTTAGCACACAACAGCGCCAACTTATATTGTCTTCGGAACATCCGTTTTGCTGGAGCTATGCCACAGTATGTAAGCAAAGTCTGCACGACGAACCGGACATGCATGTCAAACAATGTAGGCGAATCGTTTCATTCCTTCTGCAAAAGATGTAAATGAGGTAAAATTAATGCTCAGCTGCTGGCACCATTTTTATGTGAACCCTTTCGGATTTATTCGTATTTAACGTACACATTTTTATCTTGATGTTTTCTACCCTTTGGATTTGTAAGAATCTGTTCAAACTTTGAACGAAAGCAGATGAGGTAAAAACAATAGTTTTTCATCCAGTTACCAATATCAAAACTGTAAATCTATATGACCAAACTATACGGAGGGCTGATGGTACAGCTGTGTAGTCCCCTTAAAAAATCCGCGCGTCAGTTATCATAATCAACTGTCGCGATATGGTTGGTTGAAGTCGAGATAAATTTATCACGTCGTTGTAGAAATTATGCGAAATCCTTTTCAAAAAGGTTTCAATAAGGGTACAATTAATGCTCAGTCAATGGCATCATTGTTACGTTCATTGTTCACTATTTTACGAGAATAAAAAACCTTTTCTTCGGATAGGTTTTAGAATCACATGTCTTTTACACATTTAGTTTATCCGAGAAAAGTTTGGACAAAGGTAAATACATAATTTTAGTCAAAATGATATTATTTATCTAATAATCATTATCAATTGTCGAGACGATTGTTGAAGATCAATCGAAATTTAGCACTTCGTTCTTGAATGACAAACTATAGCTGTCGCCCAGACGAATTGTTCTAATCGATCAAGTTCTTTCGCAAAACATGTTTGTTTTTAGTGAAAATAACGCTAAACTAACAGCATTATTTTCATGCACAGGGTTCGGATTTTATTTTACGTCTAAAAACATTTTTGTCGCATTTGATTAAGACTCATCACTTCTACTTTTTGTACTTGTATGTATCGGATGAGAACTTCCATGAGGAAGTTCAGAGCTATAAGTTGAATCGGTTGAGATACTGCACGAAGGTTGATGGATAGATAACGTGGAACCATTTTTATCGAATAGTCATTATTCGTCGTCGAGATATCGTAAAGCCGAGCTAAATTTTGCACGTTCTGAGAGTCGTTGCCAGCATGGTTTTTTTCGGTTTTTTATGTTTATACGTTAATTACGGTGAGCTTTTAAATACCTATTGTAAAATAATCGTAAAATCAGCATTTATTTATTTAGTAGAAATTGGAAGCGCTTCTGAATGACAAACCTTGAGAACGACAGCTTCTCAACTGTGGTAGAATAAAAGTTAGGAATCAAAATCAAAAATGTTCCGCAAATATTTCCTGATCAAAGACAAAGATAAGTAGCTTCACTGCTGATGTGTAAGATTCAAAAAAGTTTGAAAACTTCGTGGTTTGTTACAATTTGAACTTAATCACCCAGAACGGTGAGAACTCTGTGGGGAGGGCATCTGTAATAGAAAATGCACCCTTGAGAGAAGATGCATGCATCCTAAACTTCAGTGCCATATAGTGGTGTAATGCACAACGTAAGAAGTTCAAGGTTAGATGACGTGTTGTACGACATGGACTTCTGTATCATATCGAGTGAAAGGTACAATTTTGTCGATGTTCTACAATTTATTTTTTATTACTTAACCCTATCATTCCCAGTGTTGTTCCTAAACAACACAGTATTAACTGCTGTGTTACACATTATTTTGTCAAAATTATTAAAACTTATGCCGTGGTCTTGAGGATTTATTCTGGAAACCCAACGTTTCGTCCCCGACCGCTGAAGAGATTCTCAAGGGGGATCGTGGCATTTTTGAATGTCCAGTGCACACCCTGGCTCGCTACTGACTGAAGTTTGGCGACCATTCCGGCCGTGAAAGTTTACATTTTACACACAGTATTTTGTGTTTCAATCATTAAAGTCGCACTGTTGTTCAGGAACAAGATATTTTGCCGCTTAGTGGGACATATACGTAATTCAGAGGCCTTAACCACTCCGAGTTAGAGGTCGTGTTACGTTGCTGTCTGTATGTGGCTGTGAGTGTGAGTGTGGCTTTTGTTATTTTATTTCAGCAGTGAATTGCCATGCTTTGGTGCAGTGGTGAAGATTATTGATCTGATGGTGCTAGAAATCAACATACTAACATTCAAATTAATAAAACACCTCGATACAAATGTCAGTTGTGCATGAATAAAATGACATAAAAAATAATAATTTTTTGGTCAACAAATTTAACGAACATATTTTTTATGTTCAGTGCATTGCATTAATACACGAAACACTGAATTTTAAATTTTTCAAAGCAAAATTCATAACATGGGAATGAAAGGGTTAACCGGCTTACTTGTAAACATAAAAAGGATTAGCTAAGAAAAAGATGAAAATTGCAGATATACATAAAATTGTGATTTTAAGTCGATATTGTCCTTTCCAAAAACCGACGGAAGAATGGATTAAAACTATTTTATAAGGGCGTATTTGATCAAAAACCGCTTAAGAGGTGATAAATAATAATGTCTTTTGAATACTGTATGTATTGAGTTTATTTTAAGAATCGACCGCCATTTGACTGAAAGTTTTTTTGTTATTGTCACAACCTTGTATCGGCCTTAGGCACAGCACAGCACTTGAAAATGGCCTAAGGCTGAAACCAGGTTGTGACAATAACAAAAAAAATCATACATACAAAATCATGTATGTATTGTGTTACTTCGCACATCCGCGAATTTGTCTTGTACTGTTTGTATTGCAATAACAGTCTTGATCGCAGATGCAAAAAAAAAAAAAAAAAAAAAAAAAAAAAAAAAAAAAAAAAAAAAATTACCGGTTTCAATCTAATATCGGTCATCATCAGGAATAATAAAAATACAGCCCATGTGGCCGGTGCTGCACTCTGGAGGACTGCCGTAGCTGTTTTCTGGCCGTCAGTTGGTAACTGATCAACCAACCTACGGCCAGAAAACAGCTAAGGCAGTCCTCCAGAGTCCAGCACCGGCCACATGGGCTGCATGTTTCAAAGGGTAAAAATTCATCCCTCGGTCGCATAAATAAAATTCTTTAACCTGGTTTCGGCAATAACTGTGATTGCCTTCATCAGAAATTATAAATTGAAACAAGTCATATAATGAAAGTTACAATTCAGCTGTAAAGCTTACGTCACAAAATTAATATATTTTTCATTATATAAAGATTACCTGACATAGTTGGGTCTGGAGGCGATCTAATCGTTTTATAATTTTTAAAATGACAAGCCAAGATCGCACTAACAATTTATTAAATGACGACCGGTTTCGGTGCACTGTGTCACCATCATCTGGTCCCATATACAGGGTGTTTCACTGTGTTTGCCTCTGTAACTTATAAAATAATAGGTAACGGGAAATTTTCATGCGGTAGGTCAACACAAGAAATGTTACACTTTCTGCGGAACTATGAACAGTTTATTGTATCATTTATTGTATAAATTTCCAAAGACTTACAGCACAAAGATATAATTTTTTAAATGGAAGAAAAGAATAGTTCTTACTATCGTACATTGGATTCGTTAACACCAGCTGCGTCCAAATCAATTTAAACTACATTCATATCACTGTTAGTTTGGGAGCTACAACCCTTTAACGTTTAGGGGGCGGAGTCTACGACAGCGTAGCTGACTGGCTGGTGGTCATGAGACAGTGGGCCGCGCCCCAGAGGATAGCCATTCGGCCAGACAGCTACTCTATCGCAGCCTCCGCCCCCGGAACTTTGAAGGTTTGTAGGTCCCAAACTAACAGTGATAGGAATGTAGTTTAAGTTGATTTGGACGCAGCTGCTTTAAACGAATCCAATACACGATAGAAAAAAAAAACTATTGTACCATTTAAAAAAATATATCTTTGTGGTGTAACTCTTTGGAAAGTGATACAATAAACTATGTTCATAGCTCCGCAGAAAGTGTAACATTTCTTGTGTTGACCTACCGCATTAAAATTTCCCGTCACCTATTATTTTATAGGTTGCAGAGGCAAAATCACTTAGTGAAACACCCTGTATGTTATAATCTGGTCATCTTGTTAGTCACTATATAAAAAAAACATAACCTAAAAACACACACACACACACACACACACACACACATACATACATACATACATATATATATATATATATATATATATATATATATATATATATATATATATATATATATATATATATAATTTTTTTTTTTTTTTTTTTTTTTTTTTTGACAGACCTATACACTATGCGCTATACGGCTACACGGAGGAATCAGTCCGATGCCTCCGATGCTCTTTCTAAAAAAAAAAAAATTATTTTGTGACGTAAGCTTTACAGCTGATTTTTAACTTTTTCTAATATGACTTGTTTTAATTTATATAATTTCTGATGAAGGCAACCACAGTTATTGCCAAAAACCTAAAACCAGGGTAAATAACTTTATTTTTGCTTCCGAGGGTTGCATTTGTATTTTTTGACGTTGTAACGGTCGCTGACAACTGCAGCTATGTTCAAAATTTTAAAGCTGTATATTTATTATTCCTGAAGCTGACTCATATTATGTTGAAACCAATAAAACAAAAAAAATTTACCTCTGTGATCAAAGTGTAATTAAAATACAGATATTGTGAATGTTACCCAAATGAATGGCTTGTACTACGCTACGTCTGCGCGACAGCCGGCAGCTACCTGTTGTGCGGTGCGCCTACCTGTTGTGCCGTGAGCGCCTGTGGGTAGGCCGCCAGCGCAGCAGTCGCGTGCAGTCCCGCTCGCTGCCCGCGGACGACTGCCTCCCGCCGGCGCCGCGCCGCCGCTCCCGCGCCGGTCTGCGCATGCGCAGCGCGGCCCACGTGGCGGCGTCGCCCACACCGCGGCGCCCTGCGTGGGCGGCGCTCCATTCAGCCGCGTGGGCGGCGCCGGGCCGAGAGGGGCGGCTGACGTCGCGGCGCTGCGGGCGGCCGCAGATGCACGGCCGCTGCTGCTGCCGCTGGCAGCGCCGCATTCAGGGCGCTGACAGAGTACCTCGCTCTGCACCCGCCTCTGACACTGATCGATGTCCAGGGGTCGCAAATAAATGTCAGAGCACACCGAGAATAACATCGAAAAACGTTTTGCATCATCCACGAAACGAAACTTCTACGGCATTGTATACTGTGGGGTATCGGTATTTATTGACAACTAGCTTAAACCCGCGGCTCCGATCGCGTGATGGTTGATTGTGATAGATAAACTATCTTTCAGTAGTGTGCTATGAGACTGGTTTCGAAGGATGAATGAAATACGATACCTGCTTTACAAACAAACATTTTTATTCAACATTATCAGGAAAGTAAGTAGTGTAGATCAAATCACACGTAAAAATGCACTCGTTTCGAAGAATCCAATCGCGAAATTCAACAATAATGATTGTAATAATTTCACAGATCGATCACTTGATGTAATGCACGAAACATCGAATCGATTTTTTAAAGAGATGTACTAAAAGAAATTTCTTTTTTACTGCTTTATTTATTTATTTTTATATTTTCTTATTCGAATGCGTATCCTTACTGATATTCACAGAATATACGACATCAACTGCGATTGGGCAAAGCTGAAAATGAGTACCCAGCCGGGATTCGAACCCGGGTGTCCTGCTTTCTAGGCAGTTGCACTGACCCCTACACCACTGGGGACACAGTGATCACCGCACCTGCAAGGACTACCTAAGCACGCCTCCCGTCAGATACAAATTCCCAGCTTCGCCCTGCCCACAGTACTCAAACTCGTAGTTATGAAACTAATTCCCGTAAGAGTAAGGGCTTCAAACTTGCCCACCCCTCCACACTAACGATAGGATCATTGCCCGTCACCGGGTGTGTGTGTGTGTGTGTGTGTGTGTGTGTGTGTGTGTGGCGTCTTACGGCAATTAGTTTCATAAGTACGAGTTTGAGTACTGTGGGCAGGGCGAAGCTCGGAATTTGTATCTGACGAGAGGCGTCCTTAGGTAGTCCTTGCAGGTGCGGTGATCACTGTGTCCCCAGTGGTGTAGGGGTCAGCGCAACTGACTAGAAAGCAGGAGACCCGGGTTCGAATCCCGGCTGGGTACTCATTTTCAGCTTTGCCCAATTGCAGTTGATATATATTCTGCGAATATTAAATAATAACAACTGCAGGATCAGAAGTGACGTGACATGTATATATATATACATATCCTTGCAGAGAAAGAGCTGAAGACATTGTAGCACGCATAGACCAAAGATATGGTCTGTTGCATAACGTTTCGCTGTATGTAACCTCCTTGCTATAGAGTCGCAAACGTCATCGCTAGCCTTCAGTCCAAGTTTTTTTTTATAAATTGACGACTTTCAACCACCATATCTTCCACACCTTTATAGCTATCAGCATGGAACTGCTATGGTGTATAACGGGAGACTTCGGACAACAATTACACACAGACCATTCGTGTGCGTTCTGTAGTTTTCGCTGCAGAGCGTAGAATTTTATATACACCGATAACTTTCCATGCCCCTTTTATCATTATCAACCCTCAAGCAACAATTCACCCAATAAAACCATTTTCAAAGAGTAAATATAATTTTCAAAGAGTAAATATAATTTTCAAAGAGTAAATATAATTTTCAAAGAGTAATTATTGTTCCGCATTTCGCGTTATATGCTTCACATTACTAAATATCTATCAGATCGCCATAAAATCGTGCCTAAAGCCTTCCCTGGGTAGACATCAGTAACTGTACAAATTTTTAGCTTTTTATGTCTTGTGTTTCAGATGTGATAAACGTACACCGAACAGACATTCACATTTATAGATATAGATGTTACTGTTGTTATTGTTGTTGTGGTCTTCAGTCCGGATGCATCTTATGACAATCCCCATTTAATCTGGGCTAACACCATAAATATGAATATATGATGATATTTAATTTGAAACTTAGACATGACTTCATTTTGAAGAATTTTTATTTCTATCACAGATTCATAATGTACAACAACTTCAGCACCAGAATTCGTCAACAACAACCAACACAAACCATCTGTTCGTGTGACTTATATGGAGTTAATGACAATTATCATTGTCATAACAATGGCTTGTAATTATTGGTATATAATTAAATTTTTCAAAATACAATAGTTTGATGAAATGTAAACTATAAAATCGATACTAGATCTTTAACTGGATAGAAACCGTAAGACAAAATAGTCTTATGTCACAAGAAATTCATAAATTACAGCATTATTTAACAATAGGATTGTATTAAATAACCGAACTTCTAGAACATACTATATTGTTACTTAAAATTTGTAAATAATGTTTGACAATAAATCGTGAATAATTGTTTAATTTACTAGATGTACTGAAATCTGGTCAGGCCATAAATACTACAAATTTATTGGAATTTAATGAAGGGAATAAAGGGAAAGGGATTCTTAGAGGTAGAAACAATGTGGTTGATATAAGGTAGAAAGGAAGAAAACTGGTATACTGAGCTTCACTAAAGGAAAAAGGTATCCTGTACTTCAGTAGACCGTGGCTCATGTTATATTACAAGCTCTCCACCCTATTCTATCCTGAGTAAACCACTTCATCTTTTCATAAGAACGGCATTCTACATCCATTTTAATACGCTTACTGTATTCATCTCTTGGTCTTGATGTCTAAGAATGTGTCCTACCAAGAGATCCATTCTTTTAGTCAAGGTATGCCAGGTATTCCATTTCTCCCCAATTCTATTCAGTACCTCATTAATTACGCGATCCACCCACCTAACCTTCAGCATTCTTCCGTAGCACTACATTTCAAAAGCGTCTATCCTCTTCCTGCCCGCACTGTTTATCGGCCATGTTTCACTCCCGTACAAGGCAACACTCCACACTAGGGGTCGGCAACACGTCGATCGCGATCTACTGGTAGATCACGAGTGCTTATGTGGTAGATCGCCTGAGTACTGCGAGTGCAGCAGAAAAATTGTTGACGAAAATTGACAATAATATTGTTTCGATACAGGTTTGTTTTACTTATTAACAATCGTGTAGAAGTGGTAGCAACCATGGACATCTAAAACTGTGTTTCTTGAATTAGTTTAGTCAGCTTCTACCTTTGCACCACTCGTTGCTAAACAATTAATCTTTGTTCACTCTGTAGTATTGGTTCCGCACCTTCCTGGAGAAATCAATGTGTTTCGTGCCATTTAATAAGGTTAAAATATTTTATTTTCTACCGTTACCGTGAAGTTAGAACTTCTACATTTATACAGTTTGTGAACGGGATATATTGTGACTAAGATACTAAAATTTGATCTTGTACACAGAACTTGAAATAATTCCATTACAAATGATTTTTCTCTCAAAAGTGTTACGGAACCTGAAGCAGCTGGCCTTTAATTCCTTTAGAGAAATACCTTGTATTATTAATGTTGCAGTTAGAATAAATATCTTGTTTCTTCTTCTTACCTATGCGAATCATCGTTTTCAAATATGAATGCAATAAAAATTATCATTGAACAAGGCAACTCTCGAAGACCTGGATTCCTGTATTCGAATAAATGTACCAAGTTACTCAACAAAAGTCAAGGACATGATTAAGATATTAAATGTCAAGTAATATTTGTAAAATATTATGAAATAAAATTTTTAATGTTTAGAACAAATATTGATGATGTAAAAGTTTTCCTATGAATTATAGTTGTTTTACAGTATTCAAAAATGGAAATGTAGGAATTAGTGTATATTGTAATGAAGTAGATCACTTTGATTCGGTAGTATGAAGTAGTAGATCGCCAGTGCTTTGTGGTTGCCTACCCCTGCTCCACAAAAAATTCCTTCAGAAAGGATTTACGTACGCTTAAATTAATATTCGATTTTAACAAATTTATCGTTTTGAAATTGCTTTTCTATTACCATTCTGCATATTATATCCTCTGTTCTGCGTCAATCGTGTGTTATTTAACTGCCCAAGTAACAAAACTCATCTACCACCTAAATTATTACGTTATCTAGTCTAATTCCTTCAGCATCGCCTGATTCTTTTAGACTGCACTCCATTGCCCTTGTTCTGCTCTTGTTAAAGTTCATATTGTATCCATCTTTCAACACACTGTCCATTCTATTCAACTGCTCTTCTAGATGTTTTGCTGTCTCTGACAGAATTACAATGTCATCGGCAAAACGCAATGATTTTATTTCTTCACCCTGGCGTTTAATTCCTTCTCCAAATTTCTCCTTGCTTTATAGCTTGCTCAGTGTACAAACTGAATAACTTTGTCGAAAGAATACAACCCCGTCTTACTCCCTTCCCAACGTCTCCATCCCTTTCATGCCCTTCAACTCTGATTACTGCGGTTTGGTTTTTGTACAAGTTGTAAATAACCCTCCGTTCCCTATGTTTTACTCCTGCTGATTTCAGAATTTGAAAGAGTCTGTTCCAATCAACATTGTTTTATTGACAAAATCCAACAAATAGCATCTTTTGTATTCAAAACAAAACCTAAAATCACTTTTCTTGGAGTATGCCGATTTTGTAGGAACCTCATTGAACAAAGAGCTGCATTACTCTTGCAGGGATGCAGTGCTGCTCCCTACGTGGCACTTTATTTTTATTAATTTATTTTTCTGCCGTTTATAATGACCTGTGGTCAGGTTGCTAAAATAGGTCGTATTTTTTACTGTTAATTTTTTTTCACTGAATAATTTTTTCTTCTTGCTAGTTGAGTTTAACGATATAGACCTACAGCTTAACTAACTTATGAAATAAAACTATAAATAGCGATCAGAAAAATTAATTAAATAATATATATCCATTTAAGAAGAAGTAGATAATAAGGGCAAGTACAGAAATTTATGTTGAAAAAGATAATGAAAGAATAACATGAATTTATATTTAACCCTCAAATGGTATTTAACCCTCGAATGGTATCAGCTGACACTTGCTTCGTTCTGAGATGAATTCTTCCATTTTTTCTTCTCATATCCTGTAAAAATTTACAGTACAGACCGTAATCGAGACAAGCTATATCAAAAAATACAGTAAGCGGTCACCTTCTTGTTTCATTTTTCTCATCAACTGTATCAACTCCTGACTGTTGAGATGTAGACATTATTATTTCAGATTTTGTGCTCATGTTCACTTACATCAAATGTTTGGAGTAGAGTAGACAACAAAATAATGGAAACAATTTGGCCTTGTCTGTAATTGTGTTCTAAGGCGACGTCAAATATGCGCGGTTTCACATTTTACATTCTTTGAAACCTGCTTGGGCACATCAGGTGGCGCTGTGGTATATGTTTTCTGTCCACTTCTAGACATAAAATTAGATGCACCTGTTACCTGAAAATCATCATCATCTCCTTCAGTTGTGAACTGCCCCCTAGACAGTTCTGTTAAATCAGACAGAGTTTCCAGTAGAGGAAGGCAGTCTTTCAAAATACTCCACTCGTCAGTCGTCAAAACTTCACAGTTAACATACGGAGATGTCAATACGAGAGCATCTTTGACCAACACGAGGCGCTGCATCATAAGAAACGTAGTGTTCCACCGGGTGGGCGTCTCCTGTTTCAGTTTTAACTGTTTTTCGTGCAGCCGAACTTGGCAGTCTACCAGTTTTGCAGTTGCTGCTATACTGCTTTTGTAAACCCCGATGATTTTGCGACATTTCTGTCTCAACGATCTTAGTGCTCCTGATTAAGAATGGTTGAAAACATCTGACACTACTAAATTTAGTGTGTGAGCAGCACACTCCAAATGAACAACATTCATTTTCCTTGCTATATCCACCATAAGACTCGCGTTGTCAGTGAAAAGAGAAAACATCTTATCACCTATTCCCCATTCGGAAACAATTGTTTTTCTCAGAAGTGTGCCGATCAGCGATGTGCACAGTAGCCAGAACAGCAGACTGCAGCTTTTACTGCTCAATAACGTGCGCTGTCACTGTTAAAAACCCTTCTGCATTTATGTTGGTCCACATATCCGAAGTCAGTAAGACATATTTAGTTTCAGCCAGTATATTGCCAATAACTTCCCTAATTTCTAAGACAACGATCATTTAACAGTTTGTTTGTCGGGGTCTTCCTGGAAGGTAGTCAATACCGCGGCTCTAGTGTCTGAACTAGTTTGATAAATTTGGTATTTTCCAACCACAGAAAATGGAAGGTAACCCTCAGCCACAATATCAACGAGGAGATTGTCAATCTGTTTAATTTTATTACTAGAGAGTTCTTTTAACTTCATAGTACCATAAATCCTCGGCTGCCTTGGTATTTTTCTGGACGCTCGTGTGATTACAGTACTTGGGCGATTAGCAGGTTCGTTTACTAGAGTTGTTTCAGCCATAATGCTGTTTGTAAATCACATTGCATATTTGACATACCTGCTACATCCTTGATCGTAGCATTGCCAACAGCTGAAGACGAAGAGGCAGCGCACATCGTGGAGTCGGACGTGGAAGAAGTAGACATGGTGCCAACATCAGATGGGGCAGGTTGGCTGCCTGTTGTATCTTCTGGCAAAAGTCCAATCCGAGGACGCAATGTTTAAGAACGGATAGTGCTTCCTTTCCAAGTAGTCCATTAGATTACTGGATGAACCGTGAAAACGTATTCCCTTTTCACAGATCGTACAGACAGCAACATCTCTGCCAGTTTTTGTGTAAAATTCCCAAGCATTGTGCCTCAAACAGAAAACTCACTTTTGCGTAAACACACTACCAATACAAGTGGACAATAAAGTGAAATGCTGCAAATCTCGGAACGGCAGTGATGAGAGGCGACAACAGAGTGCAGGCAACAATAATGCTATAGGCTTGCTCCTGCTAACAATTGTGTGAACCGGATGTCAGGCAGGACCCACTGTCGCTCTCAGTGAACTAGGGGGTGCCAACTAATTGTGCTGGTACAGACCGTGTACATTGCTTCAATGAGATGTGGCTAACTGTGAAATTGAAGCACCAATGTCTGAATGTGTTCTTCTCCTTACCCGTCAAGAGCCAACTACACATGCTACTTTCCATACACTGTAAAATATAAACAGCACATAAATACATTGCAGAATACATGTTTGTGGGCTAGATGAAAATGACTTAATTTGTGAATACTATCCGGCATCTCCTGTAAAACTGAATGCATACTGTCGCTATAAAGTGGCAAGTTTACTATCATTTTCATTGAAGGTGAGAATAATAGTCCCTTTGTGGAAGGGGGCTATTACGCTCACCTTTAAAACCCAAACTGTGTCTGCAGCTATTCCCGGATTGGCCCTAGCTTTGATGACGTCTAGTGGCGTATTGGAGAGATTTTTATACAACTATCAGCGATAAACCAGCATCTTTTCTCTTATTTGTGGAAAGTCAAGTGATTATAAATAGATTCTTAAATAATAATACTAATAATAATTAAATGTCTGCAACCCCCCACAGCTAATTTCTTCATTATAGCATATTAAAACAAGAGGCAAACACGTTTAGACGCTGTCCTGTACACATACAGGATATTCCAAAACGATGTTTTTATTTTTATCACTTACATTGGAGATATGGGGATAGGTAGAAAGGCTAGGTTAGTGGCATGATGTTCACACACATGTAAATGTGTGTGTTTTTTCTTCTTCTTATTTTCCCATTTCAGTTATATGCTTGCCACCTCTCAGCAGTTGGTACAGTACCTGGAATAGTTGTGAGCAGCAAAAGCACACGTTAATAACGAAGTACAAGACAGTTAAATATCTTGTGTGCTACTTATTACACAAATTTCAGGTAACCCTATCCCCCTCTCTTTTATAACAGTCGCCATTTTTCTAGCTCTGCCTCGAATTTTTTCGAAATTAATTCGGGACACCAGTTAGTCCTCCACTTAACAATTACGAAATTATTAATCTGAAATTATATGTTCATTTCACCTGTATCAGTATGCTGATACTGAAAGACAATTTGAGAGAGTGAGTGAAGTATGAAGTAGTGATAAAACACATGTAGCATCAACTAAAGAAATATGTGACAAGAGTGAATAATGATGAAACTTGAGATGAATGTTTTCATATAGTGTAACAAATGCAGACACACTGAAGAAAATTTACAGAACTGATAAACGTTGAATGTCTTCTCGTACTCCTTCAAATTAGAAGGCATTAATAAAAATAATTTTTATAAAAAATATTTGTATACAAAATACTTCAATGAAGGCTTTTTTTACAATACCTGATGTTTTAGTGATTTTCGAATTTGGATCTAGCAAATATGATCAGAGTTAACATACTGAACTCTATCCTACTAGAACCTTAGGTACGTATGAACAATAAGCCGCAAACCGCACGTTTCTGCCTGTTCCCACTTCGGAGATACAGTGTGCGAGATTAAACTTGTAGAGATCATTTTGGAATTCCACACTTCTTTCTTGAGACAGTAAGAAACCGACAACAATCGGCGATGGCACGCACCGCCCGCCAGACAGTGTTGTGTGGAGTTTGGCGCGCGCCTGCTGGCGCTGTCAGCAGTGAAAACGCAAGCGAGGCAGCACCCCCTCTCGTGTCCTCGCTCCACGCGGTACTTCGTGGTCGTCGGCCACTTATCTTCTACAGATTGTGGGTGTCTGCGAAAGTAATCTGATCGGGCCCAGATGATCGGCGTGTTTGAAGTCTGGGCTGGGCAATTAAAGTGATCGCAGGCCTGCTCCAGCGATATGACATCTAATTAGTTACTCGTTGATGGCACCTAGAACAATTTAATTTACAAGAAAATATGAATCGCTGTTACTGTGTATTATAAAACTAAAAGTTAGTTCAATCAGTACATAATTAAATGGACACTGTAATACGCATTTTAACTTTGGCATGTCCCTTTTCCATGGCGGTATAATGTAGCGCTGCTGTAGTTATCTGATAATGCATTCCACCAGTTTCATTCATACAAATAAATGGATAGATCTATAAGCTGAAACACTAATGAGTCGTTTCAATTGAAATAATGATTACATGGTTCAACCGACAGAAAAACATATTGCCTGTTTTTACTTGAAAAGAATGAATGAGTAATTCAGTCAATGTACAAAACAGCAAAAGTGTCACATGTTTTCATTCCGTTGTTCCCACAGACTACTTTCATTCGAAAAAGTAAACGAATATTAATCCAACATACACGTAAAACTACGACCGACTGACTGTTTCATTCGGTTGCTCCCACTCACTGGTTTCAATCAAAAGAACGAATGAAGAGGCCAACGTACTGTGTCAATTTTTTCATTCGGTTGATCCCAGTGACTGATTTAACTCAAAAGAGAAAGAATGAGTAGTCCAACCGACTGCGTAGATTCTTTCTTTCGGTTGTTCCCCCCGCCTGGTTTCACTCAGAATGAATGAATAATTCGACCGATACGAGAAACTACAACCGAATGATCGATTTTTTTCCCAACAATCGATTCTTTTCATTCGATTGATCACTAGTAGTGAGGGTTCTGTTTGTGTTTCGCCCCTAGTATATTTAACATATGACCAAAATCTCTTAGGGTTTTCAGTCAAATTTCGAAAAAGAGTTTCGTTGTGAAAAGTATTGTAGGCATCTCGCATTGAAATCGTCGCTAAATTTCGAGCTTCTGTGTAGGATCGCCAATCCTAGGGATTTTGTGTTCGTTTTAACTTAGCACGCTTTTTCCGTTACTTTTGCAACAAAGTCCTGACCTGTTTTGTTTATCGAGGGGGGATCACCTCCTTTTATTAATTAATTTGGTATAAAATTGTCAGTTGCTGTCGATACCACTTCTTTGAATTTGAGCCACATCTGGTCTACACTTACGTTTAGTGTGAGAAACGAAGCTGTCTTTCAAGAAGCAATTTATTTTATTTCTATATGCTTTCCTGGACAAATATACTTTTCGTCTATTTTTAGTAACTTTGGACTTTCGATATTCAATCTGGCTACGACAGATCTGTGTTCACTAATACCTGCATCCTTTTTGATGCTCGTTATGAGCTCAGGATTATTTGTTGCTAAGAGATCACGTGTGGTTTGACATCCATTTACAATTCTAGTTGGCTAATGAACTAATTGTTCGAAGTAATTCTCAGAGAATGTGTTGAGTATAATTTCGCACGATGTTTTATGCGTACCTCATGATTTGAAAATATAATTTCTCCAACAGATTAATAGTGGGCGGTGATTTTAATTTACTCTCATTGTTGTGAGTCGGATACGTGTTTGCAATTAGACACAGGTTTTCTTTGAACATTTCTGCTACTGTATCGTCAGAATAAGGTGGCCGGTAAAAGAAAACCCATTATTAACTTTTACCCATAATAACACACAGGAATTATCAATTTCAACTTCGCTACCGAAAGACTACTTTTGACGGCTACAAACACGCATCCACTTATTCTGTTTAATCTATCCTTTCTTAACTATGCCTGCTGAACTTATTTCCGGCATCGTAAATAAGGGCAAGCAGCGGTGGAGTAGCCGAGCGGTCTAAAGCGCCTCGCTGCGGAGCGCGCGGTTGCTCGTCGTGGAGGTTCGAGTCCTCCCTGAGGCATGGGTGTGTGTTAGTTTACCTAGGTTTAAGTAGTTTGTAAGCTACGGACTGATGACCACGTAGTTTGGTCCGATAGATTTTTTTTTAAATAAAAAAATAAAAAATAATAAAAAATAAAAAAATAAAAAAAATAAAACAAAATAGTACTTCAAAATTTCTTTCCTCTTTCCCTTTCTTTTTTATTCATTTAAATAAAGTAAGGCCCGCCGTCGCTAAACCAAATATGACCACAGAGTGAAAGTAAAAGCCAACTAACAGTATTAATCACCAAATCACCAAAGCTCATTGACAAACGTAATTTGACAACCAATCCAGGCAATGCAACGCTTCAGCTGCTTTGCTCCTTTACAACCAGCAAAGTCACTGGGAAAACACGTTACAACATTCCATCAGCTGAACTAACGACGGGTTATTCTACAACACATGAGAGAAGTATTAATACGCATGTTCTTGGAAAATCTGAAAAACAGTCATGTCACTGAATAACTGAGTGAATAGACCAGAGCCAAGATGCTAAGGAAAATTTAGAAGTTATTTGGGTAGCACTAAACTAGTTATAAAGTCCAGTGGATAACTGATAATCATAATAGTAAACACACATTAGCAATAACACAAGAAACAGGAATCGCTTAACATAATTTCCTCAGGGGGAAAGAACACGTAGGTAACGTCGTGGGAAAGGCGAACCAGAGACTACGTTTTATTGGCAGAACCCTTAAAAGATGAAACAGGACTACTAAGCTTGTCCGTCCTTTTTCTGGAGTATTGTTGCCCAATGTGGGATCCTTATCAGGTAGGTTTGACATCGAAAGAATCCAAATAAGGGCAGCTGGTTTTGCATTGTCACGATGCAGGGGAGACAGCGTCAAGGAAATGATGCAGGGTCTAGGATAGGAATCATTACAACAACGTCGCTTATCGCTGTGGCGTGGGCTACTTACGAAACTCCAATCGCCAACATTCTCCTCTGAATACTAAATTATATTGTTGACTTCTACTTACATAGGTAGAAATGATCATCAGAATAAAATACGAGAAATCAGAGTTCAAACGGAGAGATTCAGGTGTTCTTTTTTCCGCGAGCTATTCGAGAATGGAATGGGAGATAAATAGTATAAAGGTGGTTCGATGAACCGTCTGCCAGGCAATTAAATGTGACTTGCAGAGTACCCCATGTAGATGTGTCTTGCCTGACACAGTGGTTTTCTATTTCGGATATAAGGTTTCTTCATTTGTAAATGCTCAACAATACTTTTTTGGTACAATCGCTATTGTTGAATGATAAGAAGTTACGTAACTATAATAATGATGGTAATAATATGAATGGATTGCCTGAAGATTCAGGTATCGGAGTGGCTGCTCTATGCTCGAAAACGAGGTTATTGAAATATCAGACAGTATCGTGCAGAATGTGTTGATGCAGTAGCTACCTCTCCAACAGAAAAGAAACTCCCTGAGTGCATGTTTCCGCGGCGATATCGATTAATGAAATCTTCTCTGGTTACAAGCCGCGTCATGTGGTTTACTGCCCACGAGCTTTCGACAGAGAACTCCTCTGTCATTTTCAAGTGGATGACTGTCATCCACTTGACAATGGCAGAGGAGTTCTCTGTCGAAAGCTCGTAGGCAGTAAACCACATGACGCGGCTTGTAACCCGAGAAGATTTCATTAAAACAAACTCCCTGTCTCACATCCAAGCCTACACCTACTCACTTTTATTATCCAAACGAGATCATCTGAACACTTTAAAGTTATAGCTGCATTAACTTTCGGAATCCCAACGTACTTTTCGTAAGGGGGGAGGACAATAATTTTTGTGGATTTATCGTAGCGAAATCTTTATATAAAAAGCAGAGTGTCCGTATATTTGTGTGTTTATGTGTACGTGTCCAATACAAACCTACAGTTTTGTTCCAATCTTTATTCAATTTTGTACACGTAACCTTCAATCCATGTAGACGGTCCCCGTAAGTGTAAGAATCACGTACGATATATATTTCACGAGATATGACGTCATAAACAATGAGATGCGCAAAAAACTGCTGCATTTTGCGACAATGCTGCTCATTTTCTCCCAAACCACTGGACCGATATCAACCAAATTTGGTACACACATTCCTTACCATGAGTTAACAATTTCTACGGGGTTAAGAATCACGTACGACACATGGTTCAAAATATATGACGTCTTAAACAATAGTAATCGCAAGAAACTGCCACATAATGCGGCGAGATTTTATTACTATGCTATATGAGAATGAGAGTACTTAACGACTTGCAACAAACTTTAAACATTATTCCAAACCTCTATTAAACTTTTTCTCGCTGACAGCCATAGTAAAATGATAAAAGGAAAAAAGTTTCTCGCTTACTACTTTTCCGCTGTTCATGGTATGATGTTACAATTTATAATTTGTACACTACAAATTGTATCCGCAGGAAATTTTACAGATAGTATACACACATACAGTTTAATGTACCATCTAAATTGTATCAAAGTACGAGACGTAGTTCATGAGACAGGAGCACATAAACAGTAAAGTTCATGGAAAACCGTCCCATCACTCACCAAGTTTTAATCTATTACTTCGTTACTACTTATTGTATTCCCAAGAAATTTATCAGACATACAGCCCTAATACAAATGAATATATACGTGAAAAATGACAGGATTAAATAAATCAATACCCGGGCAACGCCGGGTTTTTCAGCTTCTCAGTAATAAATTGTAAAAGCAAACACACACCGTTGAAAGCTACGATTTTGTAAAGCAACAAGTGTTTCATTTGGCAAATTAAGCTGCCGCGCTGATGGGGAGAAACACGTCTGTCAAAGCGGAGTGCGGAGCGGGCACAGCTGATGGGGCTGGCTCCCATTAGAGGGCAGGCAATTGGCGCGGTCGTGCAGCGAGCACCCGCCGCCGCGCCGCCACGACCACCGCGACCATCGACCGCGCCGCGCAGCTGCGTCGGCCACGCACCGACACCTCCCCCCTCCTCCCTCCCCCTCTTCCCGCCGGCGCCTGCAACCCTCGGACACCGGAAATTAATTTCGCCGTCTGGCGAGCTGTAAACAAGCCGGCCGCGCCAGCGCCTGTGTAGCCGCCCACCCGACACTCTGCGTCGTATGGCGGGTTGCCGCACCGCAACGTGTTGGCGTCGCGGACTTCGCGAGGCAGCGACTATTAATTAGCAGCACCGCACCAGCCCACGCTGCCACTGCTGCCGCTGCTGCTGCCAGCTGCTGCCTTATGACTGACGAGTTGTGTTTCTGATTTACTGACAGAAATAAATGAGTAGCCTATTCTCAAAGACGGACATCTGTCGTTTGCCAGAACTGAGATAAACGTACAGTTTTGTGCACGGCTGTGAATCAGCGACTGTTACAATACAATACAATAAAATACACCCCCCCTCGGGCATGGATGCTTGTGCCGTCTTTGGTATAAGGTAGTTCATAAGTTGTGTATAAGTTTAGGGACTGATGACCCCGCAGTTAAATCCCCATATATTCATTTCTGTAAGGCCTGTATGTCTCTAAAATCTCTTGGGAATATAATTAGTAGCAAAGAAGTAATAGATTAAAACTTGGTGCGTGATGGGGCGGTTTTCCATTAACGTTACTGTTTATGTGTTCATATCTCTTGAACTACGTGTCGGAATGTGATACAATTTAGAAGCTACATTCAACTACATATGTGTATACTGACTGTAATATTTCCTGTCGCTACAATTTGTAGTGTTCAAATTATAAATTGTAACGTCGTATCGAGAGCCGTAGTTTTACTCCATAAACAGCGGAAAAGTAGTAAGCGAGAAACTTTTTTCCTTTCAGCATTTTACTATGGTTGCCAGCGAAGAAACCTTTAATAAAGGTTTGAAATTATGTTTAAAGTTTGTTGCAAGTCGCTAAGTACTGTCGTTCTCAGAGAGTGTATTTCAAAAGTCTCGCCGCATTATATGGCATTTTTTGCGATTTCTATTGGTTATGAGGTAATATCATTTGTACCATGTGCCGTATGTGATTCTTAATCATGCAGCAATTGTTACCTCACGGTAAGATATGTGTGTACCAAATTTGGTTGAAATCTGTCCATGTTTAGGAGAAAATGAGCAGCATTGTCGCAAAATGCAGCAGTTTTCCGCCCATCTGATTGTTTATGACGTCATATCTCGTGAACTATATATCGTATGTGATTCTTACACTTACGGCGACCGTCCTCATGGATTGAAGCTAATGTGTTCAAAATTTCATAAAGATTGGAACAAAACTGTAGATTTGTATGTAACATTTACAAACATACGGACACTCTGCTTTATATATTAGATGTGTGTACAGTACTACTTGAGGTATTTATTCCATGGTCTGTATACATGTGGATGGTCTCGTTGTCTAATTTCTTCGGTTATTTCTCATATGTACTATAGATGCAGATAGATTTGTTACTGGTAGGTTCGAGCAATGCGGAAATGCTCCGGGAACTCAGTTGGGGATCGCTGGAGGAAAATGTCTGTTGAGGAAATTTAGAGGGCCGGAATGTTTAAATGTTTGTATAGTATATGGCACTTAACTACGGGGTCATCAGTCCCTAAACTTACAAACTGCTTATGAACTAACTAATACTAAGGACGGCACAAATATCCATGCCCGATGGGGGGATTCGAACCCCCGACCGTAGTGGCCGTGCAGACCGTGACTGTAGCGCGTTAGTGCCCTCGGCCACCGCGGCCGGCAGAGGGCCGGAATTTGAAGCTGAGTGTAGTACGGTCTTGCTGCCACCTACTTACATTTCGCGTAATGACCACAAAGACAATATAAGAGAAATTACGGCTCGTACAGAGTGTATAAACATTGTTTTTTTCCTCTTTCTATTTGGGAGTGGAATAGGAAATAAAATGCGTAGTAGCTGTACAATGTACCCTCCGCCACGCACTTTACGGTGGATTGCGGAGTATCTATGTAGATGTAAATTAATCTTCTGTCTCTATAATGCAGAGAGTTTTAGTTAGTTTATTGCATTTTGTTTTGAATCGATTCTTGCGGTCTAATAAACTTTCAAATTATTTGTGTTCAACCTGAGTCTTACTTCATTATACAACAAAGGGCTCCAAATTACTTCCCGGTAAACTAGGTATAAACCCGCTGTTACCCGGTTATTCACACACCTCAAAAACTTTTTCACCACTTAGAGAAATAAAAGTTTAATGTTATTCTACACCATTTTAGATTAATACATCATTTGGTTTACTGACAGACAGATAAAAAAACTTCTTTTTCATTCGACCACAACCTAAAATCTCACGGTGTGTTGGATGATGTTGTTCCTGTATTTTGGAGCCTGGAGCTTGCCCTTGACGGGTCAGTAACTGCGACTAATACGCACCAAGATCGTTATTTTTTCGCCATCTTGTTGTACTCGATTGACGGCCTGCCTGCGGCATGCAGAATTACCAGCTTCCTTCCACACACTTTGTCGACGGTCATTTCTATCAGGCGTAATCTGATCAGCCACAGCACTGTGACCACACCAAAAATCGATGTGTAGCCGTTAGGAGGTAGCAGGCACACCCGAAGAGAGTGACTGCCAGTTAGACCGACGTATGTCGTCCGTGTGTAGAATGGGGAAGGCGCGCGACCACTCTGATTTTGACTGAGGAATATTTTGGTAGGCCAGAGATGCTGCACGAGCCTTTCGGAAACTGCACGCTGATTACTCGAAGATCGTTAACTTTTGCCCCATATACAGGGTGAGTCATAAATGAAGAAAATATTGTCAAACACTGAGTTAAAAACATAGATTCGTTGTCCGCATGTTCCTATTTCAATAAATGACAATGCAATTGAATGGTAAACATTTGGAAATATGAAGTGGACTTTTGGGTGTTACTGTGTGCCGACATTGGCCAAGGAGTAAGATCGGCTACAGGGCACAACATGCGAGTGTTGTAGGAAGTCTAGCCGCTGTCGAGAAGGCGAGGCATGTGGCGTCAATCGACGGTCTGCGTGACACTGCGAGCAATAGAGGTCTGCACCTCGCTCGGTCGCTCGCTCGAATCGCGTGATACATGTCGTTCTATGACAGTCCGACAGGTGTCGGTGCTGCAGCTTGCGGCAGTGCGTGTGGCTGCGCTCGACTTCCTCCACGCTCGTTCGAGCGGGGCACGCTCGACTGGCCCGACCGTCCGCACTGCACGCTCGCCACTCGGTCGCCCACCGCAGCTCCACTCGAGTACAAGGCGAGTGTCGGGAGGAAACTAGACCCTAGGGAATAAATCCTGACGGCGAAATTTGGAATTGTTTCCTTTCCCGGGTGCTTCGAAAGCTGTTCTCTGGATCCAGTTGAACTAGCCATTTAGTTTCGCATTTTGTGCTTTACCGTACACGTTATTATACGTGATTAATATAAAGTTTCTGTGCTAAGATAATTTACTAAATGAGTTATCCATGATCTTTCTTTCTTGCTCCCATTTTGTGGGCTGTTAATGCCTGTATTTTATATCCATTCCTCTCATCACTCTCAAATCCTGGAATACTTTGTCTGTCTTTTATATTGATATTAAATACACGATATTGATGTACACCCGTTAGGTTAGGTTTGTGCATCTCTCTCTGTTGTACCCCGTTAATATATATATTCCCGTAGCATTTTGACACTGTGCGTGGTTGCTGCGCCTCTACCTTTTCGGAGTGAGTCCTTAATGGGCATTTTTCCAATTGCAACATTCATATATCTCCACTGCCACTGTCGTCTTTCTTATCTATATAATAAAGAACGCAAGCTTTTGTGCAATATATAGGATCTGCGCTTTCTTCCGTCGTTAGGGTCATATGCCGGTCTAATGCTCATATATCCTGTACCTGTTTTAAATCCTCTTATTCCAATTGTTTGCTTTACAAAGCTTTACGAATTTATGGTGCTTCTGCTGTTACAGTGATATCTGTATTATATTTATTTAGGGCCGTCTGAAGAATGTCACCCGAGTGCACCAACCAAAAGAATGAACTGCCTGTTTTCGGAATGACTGGATAAGAGATCGGCCTAGGTACATTGCAGGGGGAGTGGCTATTAGGGGGGGAGGGGGCAGCTACCCCTAAAGTGACCAATTTTTTGTGCTCAAAAATAGTTTTGATTTAATCGAAGTTGGTGTAAAAATTGGCAATTGACTCTAAATAATGAGAAGTGTGAAGTCGTTCACATGAGTACGGAAATAAATCCGTTAAACTTTGTTTACAAGATAAATCAATCAAAAGTGAAGGCAATAAACTCCAAAAAATACCTAGGAATTACTATTACTTCAGACTTAAACTGGAAAGAACACGTAGATAATGTCGTGGGAAAGGCGAACCAAAGGCCGCGTTTTATTGGCAGAATCCTTAAAAGATGCAACAGAACTACAAAAGAAACTGCATACACTATGCTTGTCCGTCAATTCTTGGAATACTGCCGCCCAGTGTAGGATCCTCATCAGGTGGGTTTGACGGAGGACATCGAAAGAATCCAGAGAAGGGCAGCTCGTTTCGTATGGTCACAATACAGGGAGGAGAGCGTGACGGAAATGATACAGGATCTGGGATGGGAATCATTATAACAACGGCGCTTATCGTTGCGGCGTGGGCTACTTACAAAACTCCAATCGCCAACATTCTCCTCCGAATGCAAAACTATATTGTTGACTCCCACTTACATAGGTAGAAAAATACGAGAAATCAGAGCTCGAACGGAGAGATTCAGGTGTTCTTTCTTCCCGCGCGCTATTCGAGAATGGAATGGGAGATAAATAGTATAATGGTGGTTCGATTAACCCTCTGCCAGGCTCTTAAATGTGATTTGCAGAGTATCCCATGTAGATGTGGAATCTATGAATTTTGTCTTTTATCAAAAGATACTTTCATACCACAAATCATTAAAATCGTTTCACTAATCTCAAACTTATTGCCATTTTTCTATTTTAGCCCCAATTTTGGAGGACCGTTTCACCCTTTAAAAATGTTTTTCCGCCGCTAAAAGAATTACTTGTCCCATAGGTTTTCATGTATTATAACGTATGCAAATTTCATAAAAATCGGAGAGTCACTTGGGTAGGTTTCCTTGTGAGTACATCGGCAGCACTACGCTGTGCGGCCTCTGCCCGCCCCGCCCCACGCAGCCTCGTTCGAGTGTCAACACGCTCGCTGCGAGCTTACACACTCGGCGCTCCACCGCCGAGCGTTGCGCACTCGACCGAGTACGAGCGAGCGAAAACGGCGATTTGAAGACCTCTAGTGAGCAATGACAGCGCTCACATCTACATGTACCGTTTTCTAGTTTATAATAACGTTTCCTACAATATTTTGTCAAAAAAGTGCCGCGGTGGGGTGGCCAAGTGCATTGACGAGCTATGTTCCGATGAGCGAGGCCGTTCCTCGTCGGGAGTTTGAATCCTCCCTCTGGCATGGATGTTTACGTTGTCTTTAGTATAAGGTAGTTTGTAAGTAGTTTATGTGTTTAGGGCTGATGACAACGCAGTTAAGTCCCATAAGCTTAACAAACATTTGAAAATTTTTCAAAAAAGTCTTGGTTGCACAAATACAATATTTTTTTTAATAAAATAACAAATTTCCAGCTTTGTGTTGTGATATAAAATATTTACAAGAAAACATCGCACTGACGTGTTTGGCGCCCCACTTTAGATTTGTAGTTTTATAAGTTTTTGCAAACATTTTGGACCAAAATAATAATTAATTAATAAGAGTGTCTGAAACCCTTTTAGGAAAAAAAGATAGGTAGTAGCGGGTTTCGAACCACCGACCTTTAGCGTCACAGTCCAGCACCTTGCCCACTACGCTACGGCTATAAAACAAAACAGGAGTCCTTTAATCTCATACTATTGATGGCCGTTGTTGACTGATTTTAATATGGCATTTGTAGACATTAGATTATCATTTATCGTACGAAGAACGATGTGTTTTTGTTAATTTCTCAGTGTTCCGTTGCTTTGAAATGACAACGTGTAAGTTACAATAAGAAAATCATCAAATACGCGAGGAATGTCATGTGACATTTCCGAACGGCTGGTTTTCGTTAATTCATTGGAGGGTGTCAAATCTCCGTTATTTTTGCAAATATGTCTCAAACGATACGAGATATGAAAAAAACTTAAGGGAGCTAAGTTGTATAGAATTTGCTCCTCTGCCAATTACGTTATTCCATTTTCGTGGCAGATGAACGGTTCGTTTGCAATTACAATTATATTGCAAACGGCTTTTTTTGGTATTAATTCCGTATTTTTTGTCCGAAAAATTTTAAAAAGGGAGGTTCTGGTCTCTGGTGGCCTACAATCATGTATGTAAAATTTGGTGCTGATCGGTTGAACGGTTCGTCTTAAAAACAGGGAACACGTTACTGACAGACAGGCCCACTTCTAGTGTTACTACCGTAACCTGAAGTGTGCCAAAATCACGCATCGATTTCGTTCACATGATTGAAGATTTCGTGTCACTTGAAAGTTATAAAGGTCTTTCAAACGCATGTTACATCCTTTTGTTAAAAAAAAAAAAAAAAAAAAAAAAAAAAAAAAAAAAAAAAAAAAAAAAGTTTATAATTTCTCCAGAATGTCTGATGATTACTAGGATAGGCGAAACGCATTTGAACCGTGGTGACTTCTGGTTCTGATCTAGTGCGTCCTTCCTGTTCCACGTCGTCCTTGCCGCGATCTATTTTACAGCGCCTTCTCGTTCTCGCATGTAAAGTTCATGGCTCGTACGATCGATTTGCGGTTTCGCCTGCTATCACCGGGATGGTTGTTGTTATTGATGCTCAGCTTCGACGTCCATTTACTGCCGGAAATATGCGCAGGACGAAATGTTATGACAGACATTTTTTTATTGCTATCATGTGAGGAATCGCGCTGCGAAGCCCGAGTACGCGAATTTAGATTCACCCTGTTTATAACTTATACAATGAGTTGATGACGGACAAAGATCTTTTCTTCAGTGCAGAGGCACTCCTAGGCCGTTACTCTTACGGGAATTAGTTTACAAAACGTTCGGGTTTCAATAATAGTGGGAGATGATAAAGAATTTGTATCTGACGCGAGGCGTGCTTTAGTAATTCCGTGCAGGTGTGGTGTTCGCTGTGTCCTCAATGGTGTAGAGGTCAGCGCAACTGCCTAGAAAGCAGGAGATCCAGGTTATATTCCGGCTGGGTACACATTTTCAACTGTATCCTTTCGCAGTTAATGTCATGCATTCCACAAATATGAACAGATTATTACTGCAGGATCAAAAGTGAACAAACAACACATAACACACACACACACTATATATATATATATATATATATATATATATATATATATATATATATATATATATATATATATATTAATGTGTGTGTGTAATCCGAGTATTTGTTTGCTTTGTAGCCATTCGTGAGTCAGGTACTTGCCCGGGCCGCACACATATTTCGTGGCAGTGTTCTTTCCTCCCCTCTGTCGATTGCTGCCTCGGGAGTTTAATCCTTGAATTTCGTGATAGCCACCACCTTTAAGTCTTGCAAGGTCTCCCTCCTGTTTCCTTGGGTACTTAGTCTGTTTGGTGTATTTTAACCGCACTATTGCCCCTGACCCTCACCAAAGGAAAACTGGCTACCGCGCCTTATATTTGCGCTACTGGATTTGATGCATGTTGGTCTTTAACGGTTGATGTTGCTGACCATCTACAGCAGTTTTGATTTTGCATTTCCATTAGGAAAGTGTTCCCAGTGCAATGTCGGGCTTTAAATGCCAGTATAGTTAAATATGTATTAATGGTTGCATCATAAAATTTGTGTGGCAATTTCATTTGACCTGATTGTGTTTAACCTACTTTATTCACTGTCTTGTGTTCTATTTTAATGTGCTCTCTTCTCTATAAAAACCTGGCGCCCCATCTCCTTTCAGCTACTGCCTTAATCCTGTGTACAGTTTTTTTCGACCCATTTAAATATTTCTTGTATTAAACTTTGCAAATTTCCTATAATGGGTCTCACCCGATGAAAGGTTTCTTGCATCAAATTGTGCAGGCCTTCTAGTATGGGCTTAACCTGTTGAAAAATTTATTGTATTAAATTCTGTAAACTTCCTACTATGGACCTATCTAATCTACTTTTGCTAGTACGGGCTTCAATCACTTTCATTGCTGATTTTATAAGAAAAATATTTGCTGCGGTGGAGCGGCCGAGCGCGTTGGGGCGCTATGCTACGATGTGCGAGGTCGTTCCCCGTCGGGGGTTCGAATCCCAACTCGGGCAGGATGTTTGTGCTGTCTTTAGTATAAGCAAGTAGTTTGTAAGTTTAGGAACTGATGACCACGCAGTTAAGTCCCATAAGCTCTACAAACATTTGAACATTTTTTTTTAATATTTTGAATTTGTGAAGGGACTTAAACGGCCTTCCCTTAAAGACTAGTTTCAAATTTATTACCTCAGCAAATAAATTTGTTTAAGTAGCAATTGACTTTATTGATTACGCACCCAGTCCTTCCAGTTTGTCTTATATTGTTTGAATGCAAATTTGAGGTCTCAGTTTCTCAGGTGTAAATCGAAGCCGGCCGCGGTGGCCGAGCGGACTGAGGCGCTTCAGTCACGGTCTGCACGGCCACTACGGTCGGGGGTTCGAATCCCCCCTCGGGCATGGATATTTGTGCCGTCCTTAGTTGTAAGTAGTTCATAAGTAGTTTGTAAGTTTAGGGACTGATGACCCCGTAGTTAGGTCCCTTAAGCTTAACACACATTTGAACATTTTTGTAAATCGAAAAATATCGTATTTGTACAACCAAGACTGTGTTTTGGCAAATCATTCGTTATGGTTGCTGTGCCAGTGCCACAGAAGTGTGTAGTTGAGTGATTTCAGTTGCCTACCTAATGTATTCATTAGATTCTTTCATTGGTCTCTGTGATTCTTTGACTCTCCTGTTCCCTACCCGTCTCTCTTGTTAACTTCGCCACTCTCACTCTTTGCTAATCTTTCCCTCTTCTCTTCTGCTCCTCGTCCTTTCTAAGCCAATCTCATCCCCCCCTCCCTGTTCTAACCATACTAACTTCCTTTCTGCACATCTATTCCTCTCTCTCAGGCCATCCCATCACCCATTATGAAAACATATATACCTGCGAAATTTCATGATTCGTGAAACTGTATCGATTACAAGTTACCCTATCTGTCTAAATTTGCTGGTGTCTCAAAGGTATTTAATATAAGAAGAGGCGTTGAATTAAAATCTGAGTTGTGGCCGGGATTCGAACCCAGGACATCCTCCTTATTATGCTGACGCTTCAACACAGCCTTAAAAAATGTTCAAATGTTTGTAAAGCCTATGGGACTTAACTACGGGGTCACCAGTCCCTAAACTTACAAACTACTTATGAACTACTTACGAACTAGGACGGCACAAATATCCATGCCCGAGGGGGATTCGAACCCCCCGACCGTAGTGGCCGTGCAGACCGTGACTGGAGCGCCTCAGTCCCCTCGGCCACCGCGGTCGGCAGAGACGTGCTTCAGTCCGTGTAGCTGCCTTATACATAAGGCCGTGTTAGCTGAGCGGTTAATGAGTCTGCCTAGTAAGCAAGAGGTCCCATGTTCGAATCCAGTCTGCCTCGGGCAGTGTAGCGGCGCGGAAGGTACTGTTTACCTCCTCGCCGTAGCGCGTGTTCCGCGGTTGTTTACCTTCGCAGCGCTTGTCGCTTGTATTACGATCAACACTAGAATGGCCAACTCGTACCGCAAAACCACACTGAAGTTCACCTTCTCGAACGAATATGTACGACCAAAAGCACTGGAAATCGAACAATTCCTACGTGATGAAGTGAAGATCCCCTGTGAGGACATGATTGGAATACACTTCTCGATCGTTAGCAGTGTAGTGTACGTCAAATTGACATCCGATGCAGCCTGCGACAGAATACTTGCACGGACAAAAGATGTCCTTAAATTCCGGCATTCGGACGGACACATCGGCCCAGTACGGTCCGAGTTTTCGAACTTCCGTTCGAAATACCAGCAGAAGAAGTGATGGCGGCGCTCCGCCCTTACGGAACAGTACACGGACACGTAGCAGAGAAATGGATACACTTCAGTACGTATCCAGTCCTGAACGGCGTGCGGCAAGTGAGCATAGAGCTAAAGAAACACGTCCCGTCCTACCTCTACATCGGCGGCTGCCGGGCCATTGTTATATATGACGGGCAGCCGAAGACCTGTTCCGGATGCGGTAAAGAGGGACACGTGAGAAACGAATGTCCCCAACGCAGGATTCCACAACTTCGGAGCGATGATGTCACACTTCCGCAGCCCATAACAACCCTGCCACTAACCTATGCAGCGGCAATGAGACAGGAAGAACTTCAGACGCCAGTTCAAGATCTGGCTCCAGAACTCCCACAAGACCTTTCACAACCTGCAACGACTGGACGAGATGAGGCCGGCGAGTACCAACGACAACCGATCCCTCGCTCGGAGGTTCCGACACGGGACGAAGATGTCGACAAACGAGACACTGGCATGGAAATTGACGCCATGGTCGTGCCCACAGCCGCTTTCGTCCCTGAACGTCGCAACTCCATTCCGTCATCTGATTCAGAACTACATCCTCGGAAACAGAAGTCGCCACAACGACGCAAGAAGAGGAGGAAAACATCGACAACAGAGTCGGAATCACGACTACAGGACGAATCTGTCCCGCTCGCACCAGAGGATTCCCAGGACGATGTCTCCAGCGCATCTGACAGTGCCCACCACGTGCAGGACGATTTACCGAGTGCCTCTGGAACACAACAGCGTTCTGAAGACCCGGATGCCGATGCTTCTCGAGAAACCAAAAAGGATACCGGGATGAGAGCAGCTACTCGCGTATCGACTATGACTGGATCTGCCCCCGTTTCCTGGGGAGACGAAGTACCACCAAATGAAGAAATGCCACAGGATGGCCCGGAAAACCGGGCATGAGTAATAAGCAGGAAACACGCAGCGCCCAACGACTTCCGTTCCTACGCACATGAACGTGCGGGACAACGTACAAGCATACAGGATCGCCACAATTAATTTGAATACCATTGGCTCCCATCCAAAACTTCAATTGTTACGCGACACACTACGAGCTGCGGACATTGACATTGCGCTGTTCCAAGAGCTACGGACGGACACCTGGCCCGATTTATATGGTTATACCGCATATGTAACGCCAACTACCAACGGAGAGGCGGGAGCTGCGATCGTCGTTCGAGATGGCATGGCAGTCGAAGACATCACTTACCTGCCGTCATCACGAGGGCTGGGACTAACAGTACACGGAATCAGGCTGGTCAATATCTACGCTCCCTCCGGTACAGGAAAACGACGTGAACGATCCCAGTTTTACTCTGAAGCGATTACACCGCTTTTTCTGGGACGTTATGAGAACATCATTGTTGGCGGAGATTTCAACTGTGTTCTGTCGAAGAAGGACCAATATCCTAATTTTACCACCTGTCACGAACTCCGACACTTGGTGCAAAGACTCAGTCTCGCAGATACCTGGGAAGTGGTGCACGGACAACGTCCGGGATTTACGCATGTCACGAGTCACTCGGGCAGTCGATTGGATCGCATCTACGTGTCTTCTCCGCTCACTTCGGACGTCTTAAACGCCGAAAGATGGCCTGCAGCCTTCTCAGACCATAGTGTTTTCGTGTGCACGATAAACCTTCGACGTCAAACAATATAGCGCAGTCGGGGCCAATGGAAACTAAACATCGCCTATTTAAAGGAACCGGAATGTCGAGACAGGGTGAAGGATACGTGGGAATCCTGCGAAAGACGCCTCACACAATACTCGTCCACTCTTCTGTGGTGGGTACACTGTGTAAAGCCTGCCTTACGCCGCACTCTGCTCCGGTATGGCAAGGAACGTATGCAGTGGCACCGACATACGACAGAATTTTACTACATGATCCTGCGGGACCTTATGGAACATCCGCCGTCGCCAGAACGTCATGTCGAAGCCCAACGTGTCAAGGCAAAGATTTTGGCCCTCACTCGGCGCCAATTGGAGGGTGTCGTGGTTCGAGCGCGCTGTCACGACAACATCAATGGCGAAACACCCTCCATGCATCACGTTGTCACAAACCTCAGACGCCGTCGACAAGCGCTGATTTCCTCTTTAGATTTACCTGACGGTCGCCGACTGAACTCACAGGCGGACATCGCAAAGGCCTTCGCAGCTCATTACCGCCACTTCTATCGTGAAGAAGAGCCTAACGCTGTGGCATTGAGAGAGGTACCACGGACGATCCATCGTACCCTTGATGTTCAGGCGGCGGAATCTCTTTTAGACAACATTTCTACTGAAGATGTCACTGATGCACTCGCCAAGGGAGCTCTTAACCGATCGCCAGGACCAGACGGACTGCCTTTAGAATTCTATAGAACCTTTCAAGACTTGATGCTCCCACGATGGAGAGAGATGTATCAGGAGATACTGTCCAATACAACCTCACCACCGCCAGAATTTCTGGAAGGCATCATTATTCCGATACCAAAACCCGCCGGAGGCAGACGACCTGACAGCTATCGGCCGATAACGTTACTCAACTCCGATTTCAAAATTTTTTCACGGATACTCGCGATGCGACTCAGGCGAGTCCTGTATCAAGTCCTTTCACCCGCACAGACGTCCTTGGGTGGAGACACCAACATACAAACAACACTATCTGACTACAGAGACATCATCGCCACGGCAACAGTCTGTCGACTGCAGGGAGCCATGATTTCTATCGACTTCGACCACGCCTACGATCGCGTGAGCCACAATTTCCTCGCAAAGGTCATGGAACGGATGGCTTTTCCTCCCGCCTTTGTCCTCGTAATTATGCGCCTCCTTCGTGGAGCTTCTTCGACGGTGATGGTCAATGGACGAACGTCAGAACCAGTACCAATCGCACGATCAGTACGACAGGGTTGTCCTCTGTCAACGATCCTGTATGCCATCGCATTAGAACCCCTTCTCTGTGGCTTGCAAAGTCTGTTATCAGGGATCACCCTGCGGTGACATACATTCAATTGCCGCGCCTACGCAGACGATCTCGTCTTCATCGTACGTACCAAAGAGGAGGTACAGGAGGCGACGCGATTGATCGAGAAATATGGCAGCGGAGCGGGTAGCCATATGAATATAGCCAAATCCTGCGCGATGAACATTGGACAGGGACTCCCAGATGGAAGCGTAGCCCCATTCAGAACTACAGAGACTCTCCGCTGACTGGGGATAATTTTCACTCCAGACATCCGTCGTACCACAGCCATGAACTTTCGGCGACTACTTCAGAACATCAGGACTGGAGTTCGAAGTCAGTTGTTGCGAGCGATGGACATGATACAGAAGGTGAAATTCATAAACATCTATATGGCATCCCGTATAACACACATTGCACAAATTTTACCAATTCCTAGAGCGATGGCACGACAGATCCAAGCAGCCTTTGGTTACTTTGTCAGTAACGGTCACATCTTCAAGGTCAAGTAAGACACCCTCACACTCCCTAAGCGGAGAGGGGGTCTAGCCTTGGTCAACGTCCTGGCACGCGCGACGGCGCTTTATATGCGTACAATCGTTAAGCTCTGGAATCACAGACCCCATAGTATTACGGGTCTGTTGGTCGACGAACTTGCACCTACTTCACGCCACCCGCCGATCTTCCTTGCCCACATAGTACCATCGCTCTCACACATCAAATTCTTTTTGCTTGAATATAGTTATATTCATCACGACTTTCCTCGTACCAGAGCTCCCGCTACGCGCGATATTTATCAACTCTTAATGAGAATACATCCACGGAACGCCGTCGAAGGCCGCCAACCAGAGGTTACGTGGACGACGGTATGGCGCTCAGTGCACCAACCATACTTCACCGCAGAAACGAGCAGCATTTGGTATACCTTTGTCAATGGTAAATATCCGACGCGTCACAGACTCCACGCCATCTCCCTGGTGGACTCCCCGCTCTGCCTGAGGTGCAACGAAGACGACACCGACGAACACCGTCTGCTCTGCGGCGAGGCGGCGGCCGTATGGCACCTAGTCCAACAGATATTAGCCCTTTATCTCCGGTTACCAACAAACATGATTACCACGAAGATGATACTCCATCCGGATGCGACTTATTTCCCATCATCGAAGATGCATGCAGTCACTTGGATAAAGGGCATGGCCACCCATTATCTTTTGCGAGAAGGACCCAAGGACGTGATAGATTTCTGGAAGTTCTTACTAACACGACACGACATTATGAGACGGCACGCAAAGTACCGATCTGTCTTTGCTAACTACTTAGGAAGCATTTTTACCAATCCGCCCCACAGTTGGAACCTTCCTGGAGATAGGAGCTGAAAGGTGCGGAGCCCAGTCTCCTACATGGATCTAGAAGTTATTTAACATATTCCTATTGCTAACCAAGTAGTTTTTCTATCACTCTCGACACGACGTATAAAGCAACACGATCAAATCGATGAAACGAACGCAGAACAGGACCAATCACCACACCTTGCCAAATACTTACGCAACACATCAAGGTGCCCCCCGTAACTGGGTCGATACGGGTAAGAGAAGACAATTAAAACGAACAATAATTCGGACCGAAATCGAACATGGAGGAAGAATTATTTACGCGAAGACATACCCGGGTCCCCGTTGCGGAGAGTCGGACCCGAAGAATGTTTATTTCCGATATCAGAAGAGGACATCACTCTTCTGTCATCCTTCCAGAAGCATATATTAAGTTCGATTTATTATATTTCGTATTATTTTTTTAAAATTATATTTATTTAAATGTTCCAAAGAAAATACAATATGTTGGCCATGTGAATCCAATGACCTGAAGGAAGGCAAAACAAATAAATGAAATTAATTCCCCACCTACAATTCATTTAAATAAAATCCTGGTGGGAGACAGTATTAAGGAAGGTATTTTGTTTTCTTACTTTAAAAAAAAATAAATAAATAAATAAATAAAAAATCCCAGCCAGAGCACAAATTTTAATTCAACGCCTTTTATTATATTCAATACCTTTTGTATAATGAGAAATATATGTCTCACGGAATTTAATTATTTTTTATATTTATTTTCGGGGCCCGCTCGGTTAGCCGTGTGGTCTAACGCCCCGCTTTCCGAGACGGGGAGGCGTACCGTCCCCGGTTCGAGTGCACTCGTAGATTAACCAAGGGGGGTCGGAGTGCCGGCCAGCCTGGATGTGGTTTCTAGGCGATTTCCTACATACCCTTGGGCTGGTACACAAGTCCCGCCTCTGTTACACGATTCGCAAACATTTCGTAACACTTTCATACATATAACACTATGCGCAGACATTTGGGGTACACATTTCCAGCCGGCCGCGGTGGCCGAGGTGACTGAGGCGCTCCAGTCACGGTCAGCACGGCCACTACGGTCGGGGGTTCGAATCCCCCCTCGGGCATGGATATTTGTGCCGTCCTAGTGTTAGCTAGTTCATAAGTAGTTTGTAAGTTTAGGGACTGATGACCCCGTAGTTAAGTCCCATAAGCTTAACAAACATTTGAACACATTACGCATCGCGATGAAACCCGAAGAAATTCTTTTTGTGATTTTTCATCTTATCGATTGATTAAGAAATAATATGGGGTGTCCATTTAAAAAACAATAAGTTTGTGTAGAAAATAATATTTCTTCACGTTTTAGAGTGTCTCTTAGTACCTACTTTCATAAGCCCCTGCCGTACGTTCATGACCGTAAAAGTCGGTTTTCAATATTTCTTGTAGTTTCAGAGATATCTGGGGTGAAACAGTTTAGTGGGACACCTTGCATATTAACATGTCAGGTCAGAATTTAACAAAGCCGACCCTGCATGTGCGGGAACATGTCCAAAGAGAGAGAAAGAAAGAAAGAAAGAGGAATTTGCCGTGGCGCGCAACGGAAACAGTCAAAAGTGCGCCAGTACACGCGCCTATCACAGCACGCCGCGGACCGCCAAGCAGCTTGGAGTGTCTCCTTCCGCGCCGCATTAAATACCGGCCCTACAGCCACGTCAAGGCGTCCTGGACCACGCCGCCGTCGAGGAACGGAGTCTCCGCTGGAAGCTGCCGGAGTCTCTCGACCGTCGTCTCGCCACGCCGCGCTGCCCAACTCCCGGTCTCCGCCCGGCCACCTCTGCTCTCCACGGAAGGCTACGCCAGGAACGCAGGAACCAAAGGATCGTAATCATTTCTACCTTTCATTACTCTGCTTTAGGAACAGCTGCAGTGCTTGTGAATTTTGGTTGTCAAGAATATTGCAATATTTTCAAGAGAGTTATACTGAAGAAACTGTTATGAGAAGAATTTAAACAAAAACTTCAAAGGAGAATTGTTATTTTATAATTACAAGAAGAATTATTGTTTTGATTGTTGTGTGGCTTAGCTCCGCTATTTCAGGCAATAAATTGTCTTGATAGAACAGTCACGACTTAATCTGCAAGACACTTCAGAATTTATTTTCGGTTTATCGTTTTGAAGGTAAAGTGCACACAATTTTAAAACACAATAAACACAGTAAATGTGTAACATAGAAGCTCTTCTTGTGATAGAAGAATGTAAGAACCAACGTCGGTGGTCTCAGTACTGTTCCTGGTAGCACGGCGGACATCACGTGTACATTTGTGGATGTTTGTCGATACTACACGGACCACCGTGAGTTGGATGTCAGCTGACTGCTGTCCCTCTCTACAGGCGAGAGACGCGGACCAGTGAGGTTACAGAGAGGGCGCGTGCTGCACCTGCGGAGGCGGTGCGTCAACACAGCAGTGGCAGGCAGTATCGCCTCGCTGTGGCCGGCTCCGCAATCGACCTGCAGCGCAGTCCTGCCGAGCGTCGGAAACCGGAGCGCGCCGCCGCTTGAGTGGAGTGGAGCCGAGCCAGGCAAACAGCGGCGGGTGACGGCGCCAGCTAGCTCTGTGCCGCGCGGTTGCCTGCTCAACAGGCGCCGCCAACACGCGTGGGCAGGCAACGCCCACGTACGCTGCTCCAGACTTCTAACACTACGACCGCTCCGAAAGTAATTCTAGGTGCCGTCCTACGTTCCAATACCCACACTTAAGAATGTGCTTTTTCTTTTAACCTTCTCATGCGTCGCATCCTCAAATGAGGCAACTTAAATTTTGTCTCATTTCTGTCATATTTAACATATGAGGTGACCTTAAAAACACAAGTAGCTCATATAAGGACTAATAATGAATCCTAAAATTATTGTGAAAAGACTTAAAAAGGCCAAGATCGCTGTCATCAATTTTTATTCACGACGACCGGTTTCGCTGAACTATGTCAGCATCATCTGGTCAAATAAAATATTTTGCAAGGCCATAATCTTGTAATGTCAATCAGTTGTTATATAACAATTTACAGTGCATAGGTGCACTATGTCATTGCACTGTAAATTGTTATATAACAACTGATTGACATTACAAGATTATGGTCTTGTAAAATATTTTATTTGACCAGATGATGCTGACATAGTTCAGCGAAACCGGTCGTCGTGAATAAAAATTGATGACAGCGATCTTGGCCTTTTTATGTCTTTTTACAATATTATGAGTGAATCGCCTCCTAAAACGTAAACCAACTCAGACTCCTAAAATGTCTCGTTGACGTCAGTGTTAGTGGAAAGTAGAGATTCCAAGAAAGAGTAGAGGCAGGCCTTCAGATGGAAATCACATTGTTGTCCGTACATCCGAAAAATAAGAAAGCCTGCCATTCGGTACCCAACGAATTACGCTTCGATGAAGTATAACACTGGCCAGCCAAGCCATGTGATCCCAATGCTAACAGGTGTCATGATAGGGACTGCGGACGGAAAACACGTTACATCTGAGAAACGTGTGAACTTGCTGTGTGCCATGAGTGCCTGAAACAATTTAATTGTACGAAAAATACAAAATAGTGTTCACTCATCATGTATTCTTTAATATTATTAATAGATGTTCCATGTAAAATGTGGCAGTTTTCGTACTCACTGCCCTCATTTGAGGACCCCTCCCTATTGGTCTATGAAATTATGTTTTAGATAAATTATGATGAATTCTGCAAAAGGTAGGCCATAAGTTACCAAATAACATATCAGAAATTTGTTCGCCGTCGGCTTGATAATTCGTGCATGAGAGAGTTAATGATTGAGCAGTGGAATGCATAAATCCAGATAAATCTCTATCAATATAAAAGCGAAAGGACGCTCATTCAGACACTCACTCACTGACTAAACACGAATTCTCGAAAACTACTTCACCTATGAAGCTGAAATTTGTCAGGAATGTAATTCATCGGTAGAAGACGTCAGCTAAGAAAGGATTTTGCGATAGGGACTATAGTTAAGGAGATATGTCGTCATAAAAAATGAAACCTTCCCCGTATTGCGGCACGTGATACTGTGACTTCATCTGTCCACTATTTGAAAAGGTGAGCACTTAGCGACTTGCAACAAACTTCAAACATAATTTCAAACCTTTAGGAAACTTTTTCTCGCTGCCAATCTCAGCAAAATGATGATAGGAAAAATGTTTGTCGCTTACTACTTTTCGGCGTTAATGAAGTAAAATTACGGCATTTGCCATGACGTTACAATCTATTACTCGTAAACTATTAATTTTATTCGAGAGAAATGTAACAGACAGTATACTCACATACCGCTGAACGTACGTTCGAAATTTTATCAGAGTACGACACACAGTTCATGAGATATGGAGCAATAAACGATTACGATAATGAAAAACAGCCACATCACGCATGACGTTTTGTCTTGTTACATCTATCCTACTAACTCTATTCGCGAGGTATTTTTCAAACGTTTTACATATGCACCATTTAATGTACATTCGAAATAATATCGTATTACGACATATAGTTCAGGTGCTATGATGTCAAAGTCATTGAAATACATAAAACTTCGCCCTAAAAAGCATGAGGTTGTAATTTACTAAGTCTTTACTACCAAATCAATTTACAACTCATTTCGCAGGCAGTTTCCTAATATTCCTCTCTACGAACCTGGTAAATGATGTCTTCGTTGGACCAATAATTCAGGAGATATATCTGTATGTATAAAAGTTAAAGGTCACTCACTCACTGATGATACACGAAATGTCTAAAGCTACTACACCTAACAAGCTGAAATTTTGCCAGTATGTAATTTGAAGGTAGAAGACGTAAGCTAAGAAAGTATTTACGGTAGGACGGAACGATGGTGCATGGCGGAGGATAATTTTCCTATAGACTGACGAAATCTACAGTTCCATTCCGACCTTCAAGAAACTTTGCACGCTTGACCTTCAAAAGGAATGTCACCGTCTACCTAAAGTTTCATACGGTGAATGCGGGAGAGTATCTTGCAAGATAAAAACGGATCCCTAAGAATGTTGGTCGCGCCATAACTTGAGAACGGCTCGACCGATTTTACAGATCGTGTATTTACATGTTGTATGAAATAAAACTGGAAAATTTGAGAACAACAAAGTGCGTTGTTCAGTGTGACTGTGTTTCTATTGCATACAAATCTATAGTTTTGATCTGATATTTATGAAATTTTGTACACTTCACCATAAAAACAAGAGGAATGTCACTGTCTGTATAAGATTTCGTTCGGTTCACGGTGCAGGGTACTTAACATACGAACTTTGACAAAATGAATAGGTTTTCTCAGATCTTGATGAATTTTTGCACACACGACAAGAGGAAGGTCACAAGATACATATATGTTCGTAAGGTACATGGGAGAGGGTGCCTTGTAAAAAACATTGCCGAGAAAGGGGAAGCTGGAAACGAACAGACATGGAAAAGAAAGAGATGAATACAGATAGAGGAGGGAAGGGGAGGTGGATTACGAGAGTGTAGATTAAATAAACACCCGGGCAATGCCGGGTTTATAGCTACCGAGAGACGAATACAGTAAGCAGATACAAAAGGATGTAGGTTGCCGAACGCACTCTCAGATTAAGATACTTGCACAGGACAGAATAGCATTGGAAAGTTGCAAAAACGTCTGAGGACTAAAATTATAAATACTGACGAATGAAAAAACTTGTGGAATCCGGCCTCGGGGAAGATCAGTTCGGATTCAGAAGAAATGTTGGAACCCGGGTGGCAATACTTAAATTACGACTTATCTTAGAAGACAGGCTAAGGAAAGGCAAACCTACGTTTTTAGCGTTTGTAGATTTGGAGAAAGCTTTTGACAATGTCAACTGGAATACACTCTTTCAAGTTCTGAAGGTAGCAGGGGTAATATATAGGGAGCGAAGAATTATATTCAACCTATACAAAAACCAGACAGCAGTCATTAGAGACGAAGAGCAAGAAAGAGATACAGAGGTTGGGAAGGGAGTAAGACAGGGTTGCAGCCTTTCCCAATGTTGTTCACTCTGCACATTGAGCAAGCAGTAAAGGAATGCAAGGAGAAATTTGGAGCGGGAATTAAAGTTCAGGGAGAAGAAATAAAAACTTTGCGGTTTGCCGATGACATAGTAATCCTATCAGAGACCGCAAAGGATCTGGAAGAGCAATTGAATTGAATGGGACAATGTCTTGAAAAGAGGTTATACGATGAACTTCAACAAGAGTAAAACAAGTATAATGGAATGTAGCGTCAGAAAATCAGGCGGGTGCTGAAGGAATTAAATTAGGTAACGAGGCAATAAAAGTAGTAGACGAGTTTTGTTATTTGGGTAACAAGGTAATTTCTGATGGCCGAAGTAGAGAAGATATAAAATGCAGAATGGCTACGGGAAGAATAGCGTTTCTAAAGAAGCGAAACTTTTTAACATCCAATATTGATATAAAAGTTAGGAAGTCCTTTCTTAAATCATTTGTCTGGAGTGTAGCATCGAATGGGAGTGAAAGTGGACGATAAGGAGTTCAGACAAACAGATGATTGAAGGTTTTGAAATGTGGTGCTACAGGCGAATGATGAAAATTAGATGAGTAGATCACGTAACTAATGAGGAGGTGATTAACCGAACTGGGGAGAAAAGGAGTTCCTGGCATATCCAAAGAGAAGGGATAGATTGGTAGGACAAATTCTGAGATATCAAAGAATTGTCAGCATTAGAAGTAAGTGTGTGGGGTAAAAATCGTAGAGGGAGACCGAGGGACGAATACAGTAAGCAGATTCAAAAGGGTGTAGTTTTGCCAAACTTATTCTGAAAGGAAGAGACTTGCACAAGACGGTGTAGCGTGGAGAGCTGCATCAAACCAGTCTGTGGACTGAAGACCACAATGGAACAAGAAATGATAAAAATTTTACATGGCATGGTGGTCTCTTTGTTCAACAAATATGATCCTCCGAAAGGAGGTTAGCGAGTTGTTAAATTAGTAACAACTAGAGCTGGGTTTGTTCAAATGTTCAAATGTTTGTTAAGCTTAAGGGACTTAACTACGGGGTCATCAGTCCCTAAACTTACAAACTACTTATGAACTAGCTACAACTAAGGACGGCACAAATATCCATGCCCGAGGGGGGATTCGAACCCCCGACCGTAGTGGCCGTGCAGACCGTGACTGAAGCGCCTCAGTCCCCTCGGCCACCGCGGCCGGCAGCTGGGTTTGAACATGACTCGAAATACCGTATAATGCGGCGAGTTTCGAAATACACTGTATGAGGATGACAGTACTTAGCGACTTGCAACAAACTTTAAACATAATTTCAAACCTTTATTAAATTTTTTCTCGCTGGCAACCGTAGTAAAATAATGAAAGGAAAGCACTTTCTCGCTTACAACTTTTCCACTGTTTATGGAGTAAAACTACGGCATTCTGTATGGCGTTACAATTTATAATTTGTACACTACAAATTGTAGCCGCAGGAAAGTTTACAGAGAGTATACACACATATAGTTGAATGTAACCTCTAAATTGTATTACAGTACGATATATATATATATATATATATATATATATATATATATATATATATATATATATATATATATATCATGAGATATGAGCACATAAACAGTAACGTTCATGGAAAACAACTCCATCACGCACCAAGTTTTAATATATTACTTCTTTGTTACTAATTGTATTCCCAAGAGATTTTACAGACACACAGCCCTTATACAAATGAATATATACCTGAAAAATGGCAGGCATAAATAAATAAATACCGGGCAACGCCGGGTTTTCAGCTAGTTATTAATATAGATACTAGTGAACTTTTAGTGAAAGCATATTTCGATTGTATATGAAAAGGAACTGATGGTCCCTTGGCAGTGGCACCAGTAGGGTGCACATCTCAAGGGCGCCAGCAGGCTGAGTTGGTATTTTTGATGGGCGGCGCTGCAGCGAGACGGCGTTAGCATAAAGCGGCGGTTAAGAGCAGGAGGCGTGCGGCAGTGGCCGGATGCCCACCCCGTGCAGTCGGGGCGCCAAGCGAGGTGGCGCACTCGCATTCGGAAGGACGGTGGCTTAAATCCACCTCCGGTCATCCCTAAATCACTCCAGGCAAATGCCGGGATGGTTCCTTTGAAAGGGCACGACCGATTTCCTTCCCCATCCTTACCCAAACACTCCGAGTGTAAGTTCCGTCTCTAATGACCACGCTGTCGACGGGACGTTAAACTCCAAGCTTCCTTCCTTCCTGTTGGCGGGGCGGGTCTTGCGAGCACCAGCCAACAGGGCCCCCTTACAATCCTTATGTCGGTCCATGTTTAGGCTACCAACGGATTACCGAAACAACATCCGCTCAATGGCAAACGTCAAAGATGGCTAACAAACCAGGTGATCTACAATACAAGCTGAGTCAAAGACTGTTGGAACTGACAAACCATGAAATTTTGTAGCTCTCTTCAAAATTTATTATTTTGAATGTCAACTGAATGTTGTCCGTCATTTGAGTTATATTACCTTTTCTGCCAACTTTGCAGATAGCTCATTAATATGCAAATGAATAAATTGTATTTAAATTAACCATCATCACAAAACAATCAAGTTATCCAAGGGTCACCACTATTTTTTATTAATTAAAAAATAGAAAAAAATTATTAAAAATATGAAACTGAGAATTTACTGTGCCTAACTGAAAGTAGTGGCGACCAATAGTCTAATCTCACTTATTTATTTATTTTGTGAAAGTGCGTGTTTCCATACACTTGTTGGAAGCACACAAATATCCTGACCTACCTAACATAGACAAGAGATAACCCCTCCAAAATATATGAAAGGTGGTTGAAATCAGGTACATGATGTTCATAAATAGTTACTGTATTTAACAAAAAATTTATGTGCCAATTTATCAGAAACACAACATATGTGAAAAAAGTGTCAATTCCTTTAAAAAAAATCATACAAAAATAACGACTTGAAATAGCACAAACAAAATTATCTAATGATCGGAATACTTTTTACAGAATAAAGGACAAAATCTTAACACCAAAAGAAAAGGTACAAGTTCGACTGGCTATAGTCACAAATTTGGTGTGTTAACCTATAAAAAAATGTATTTAAAAAGTCAGTAGAAGGTTAAGTACTGAAACAGACGCGCTCGATTAAAAATCGACTATGATGACCTCGCAAACTCACACCTATGTCCCACCTATCAACCACCATTCAATAATCCTTTTCACTATTTATGCGTTGGCGCTACTTTACCACAAACAGTTGAATAGCATGACCGATGTCGATGGCTGCTGATGGAAGAGCAGGTTGATGAATGCGATGGGAAATTATCTAGCCGATCGGCGTGGCAATTACTAAAGTATTTGTTGTTGTTGTTGTTGTGGTCTTCAGTCCGGAGACTGGTTTGATGCAGCTCTCCACAATACCCTATCCTGTGCAAGCCTCTTCATCTCCACATAAGAACGGCAAACTACATCAGTATTAGAGCTACGAAAAATACAGCAATTTTTCAACCCAGTGGTGTATGCTGTTATTCAAGAACAGTAAATTATCCTGATTACGAGTGAGCTTGTTCTAAAACAACATCCACTTCAGAATATTTACAAGTTTCTCAGTATAACTGAGAATGCGAACAGCAATCACACAGACGCCATCCAACACTGTGCAATGGGCACAAAAATTATAAGTCCACCGACTTTGAAGTCCTTGCCACCACTTCTCGCTGCTATCAAGAGGTCCGAACCGTCTGGTGTTCTCCACGCTTCTCTCCTTTTCTCTCACTCACACCATGCTCTACTCAAGAAAAAACTTTCTTTGGCTACCAGCCTCCACCGACATGTGATGTCAAGCCAGTAAGAGAGAGGACCTAATGGTCTCGACAATCAAATCAATTTGCTATTGTTAGTGCTACTAAGCTCCTCCCACTCGAAAACTTTCCCAGGCCTGAGACTCACGTATGCCACAGTTCCCAGAAGCAGCATGCAATTTTGTGTTTCATGATAGGCATCACCAGACGGCTAAATTATTTTATTATTGCATGGGCGCCCTCTCCCGTCGTGAGAGCCCTCAGCAACCCATGCCTCGCCAACATGGCGCTGGCAAAAGTCGTAAAGTTTGGCGCCAGTTGACCGCGAGGGTCCAGGCAGCGTACACAATGCTGCCGGCCCCGCTTTGCCTTCGACTCCTCGGAGCGACCGAGCGAGTCCAGGGCGCCTTTCTCTCCCCAACCCCCGCGGCTGGAGTGATATTCTGTCCCATATCTTTATACACCACTGGCCGCGAAAGAAGGGCAGCATTCTCTCCCACGTTTTTCGCTGGTGTCGGCAAGCTCCTGAAAACAATTACCCAGGTGGCTTATTCCCAATGTACCAAAATCATGGAATGATCATTTCTATCATCTGACATTAAGAACTTGGAGAAATTAGAATACAAAGAACCCAACATCCAATTAAATCGACAGATTAAATGAAATTGGAAAATATGAATATAAATAGTATTACTACCTCTCAACCTGAATATTCCAATAATGTAGGGGTGAGATAGAACTTTCATCGAAAAAAAAGAAGAAAACTAATCATGGGCGCAATAATGAAATCGGCCAGAGTTGCTTCACTCTTCAAGCTTGTTTTGAGTACCTTTCAGTTGAGTTCCAAGATTGAAACGTCATCAGCAAACTTTAAGTTCCATGCTCAAAGAGACATGGGCTGGCAGCAGATCCCTTATGTAGTCCAACTCTCACCGGAGTTGCCTTCGCTGTACCTGCCTTGCAACTGACTTCTGTCATTACACTTTCATACATGTCTTTAACATGTCGTATACACGATCTATGGTACAAGTTAAGATTACCTGACATAGTCAGGTCTGGAGGCGATCTAATCGTTTTACAGTTCTCAAAGTGACAAGCCAAGATCGCACATTAACAATTTATTAAATGACGACTGGTTTAAGTGCACTGTGTCACCATCATGTGGTCACATATATGTTGTAGTCTGGTCATCTTATTTAAAAAAATGGGTATAAAATAACAAGTGCAACATTGCGCTTAGTAACTACATTCATTTTTTATGTAGTAACTAAGTGCAATGTTGCACTTGTTATTTTTTACCCAACTTTTTTAACAAGATGACCAGACTATAACATATATGTGACCACATGATGGTGACACAGTGCACTTAAACCAGTCGTCATTTAATAAATTGTTAGTGTGCAATCTTGGCTTGTCACTTTGAAAGCTATATGGTGGTACAAGTCTTATTCTAAGATGGGTGTAGGTGCTATCATAAAGAACGTACCATACTAATAATGATTTATGACTCAGATAAAACTGTTTAATAATTCTTTTAGATATTGATCAGAAGTCTGGTGATCAACTCTGCAAATTTGAATCCATCAGTTTAGCTAAAACACTATTTGGCAAAACTTAATATCCAGTATTCCACACATCACAAGTGAGAAATACCGACGCGGTGGAGTAGCCGAGCGGTATAAAGCGTCTCACTGCGGAGTGCGCGGTTGCTCGCCGTGGAGGCTCGAGTCCTCCCTGGGGCATGGGTGTGTGTGTTTGTCCTTAGGTTAGTTTACCTAGGTTTAAATAGTTTGTAAGCTACGGACTGATGACCATGCAGTTTGGTCCGATAGAATTACAAACATTTGAACATTTCGAGAAATACCTTCGTGACACTTTGTGCATGTGACCGTGACGTCTTCATAAACCTGTTTGACTGTACGAGTGAATTTAATTACTCGAATCTGTGATGTATCAGAATGAAGTGCTTGAAACCCGTTGCCACGCTACGTTCTGAACCTGCAGGGGAAGAATAAAAATATGCAGGAGGAGCAATTTTACGGGACGCGAATCTGCAGGCGCGTTGATCCCGCTCTGTACTCTCAAAGCGCGGATGTGCTGGCGGCCTAAGTCGCAGGCGCAGCCGCGTGGGCGTTTAATCTCTCAGCAGGCGGAAGAAATGAAACGTGGCGTCTGGACCGCGCTTTGGTGCGTTCTAATTTTAGCGTTTCATCTCCTACGCTACTACGGGCACCGGCTCCTCACAGGATTGCTTGAGACTTACTTTCGACTGCTAACGATGAGATTAATAGATTACGCTATTTTAATGACCGACAACAAGATGTTTCTGCAGCATCTACATCTACATAGATAGTCTGCAAATCACATTTAAGTGCCTGGCAGAGGGTTCATAACCACTTTCATAACTTTTCTCTACCGTTCCATTCTCTAATAGCGCGCGGGAAGAAAGAACACCTAAATCGTTCCGTTTTTTATCCGATTTCTCGTATTTTATTGGGATTGTCATGTCTCCCTATGTAGGTGGGTGCTAGTAAAATATTTCCACATTCAGAACTAAAAGTCTGTGATTGAAATTTCGCTAATAGATCTCGCCGCAACGATTAACGTCTTTTTTTAACGATTTCCACCTCAAATGGTGCATTTCCGTGACCTTCCCCCCCCCCCCTGTGATAAAACAAAACGAGCTGCACTTCTCTGGACCTTCTCAATGTCTTCCGTCAGTACCACCTGGTGAGGGTCCCACAAGGGGCAACAGTACTCCAGGAGAAGACGCAAAAGTGTAATGTAGGCTGTCTCTTTGGTGGAGCTGGTGCATCTTCGAAGCGTTCTGCCAATGAAACGTAACCTTTGTTTTGCCTTCCACACAATATTTTGTGTGTGTTCTCTCCAGTCTAAGTTGTTCGTAATTATAGCTCCTAGGTATTTGGTAGAATTTACGACCTTAAGGTTTGACTGATTTATCGCGTAATTGAAGTTCAGCGGATTACGTTTAGTGGTCATGTGTATTACTTCACACTTTTCTTTATTTAGTGTCAATTGCCAATTTTCGCACCATATAGAAATTTTGTCTAAATCGCTTTGCCGTTGCTTTTGATCCTCTGTTGACTTCACTAACCGATAAACGACAGCGTCATCAGCGAACAGTCTAAGGGAGCTATTCAGATTGTCTCCTAAATCGTTTATAAAAAAGGAAGAGTATGGGGCCTATAACGCTTTCCTGTGGAACGCCAGATATCACTTCTGTTTTACTCGATGGCTTACCATCATTTACAACAAACTATGTCCTTCCTGATAGGAAATCGTGAATCTAATCGCATAACTGGGGAGTTATTCCATAAGCATGCAATTTCATTAGAAGCCGCTTGTGGGATACAGTATCAAAAGCCTTCCGGAAATCCAGAAATATGGAATCGATTTGAGATCCCTTGTCGATGGCACTTAATACTTCATGTGAATAAAGGGCAAGCACTGAGGCCTAATTTGCATTATACTTTAAAATGTGTGACTAATTTGTGCTTATGTTAATGTTTATGTTGCGCCTAAGAAATTACGGTTCCGTTGTATTAGCATATTTTATGAAAATAGCAGGTCTGAAAATGCCAAACGATTATCTAATAACGAGATGTACCCATACATCAAACTGTGCTACATGGTGTCCAGGATGTATGAGACAGGTGAAATAATCCCAGACATCTAGTTCAAAAGAAGGCAAGGGCAGACAGGTGTCAAATTACAAAACTAACAGTTTAATAAGTCATGGTCGCAAAACACTAACAGTAATTATACACAGACGAATGGAACAGCTGGTACAATCAATCTCGGTGAAGATCAGTTTGTATTTAGCAACACATGAGGCGATACTTACGACTTATCTTAGAAGATAGGCCAAGAAAACGCAAACCTATGTTTACAACTTTTACAGGCGTCCAGAATTTTTTGTCAATTTTGCCTGGAATAATTCAAAATGTGAATTTGGTAGGAGTAAAATACGGGGAATGAAAAATTATACACATACAGAAACGAGACATCAGGCAAAGGGCATGATAGGGCTTAGCGATTGGTAAGGGAGTAAGGCAGGGTTATAGTCTATCCTTATGTGCGACGGAACGTGAAACCCTTATCTCCTTTCCTCCTCTCCCTAACGTTATTCAGTCTCTACTTTGATAAAGCTGTACGGGAAGCTAGGAAAAATTTGAGAACGGTATTAAAGTTCAGGGAGAAGAAATAAACACTTTTTGATTTCCCAATGACTATACAATTTTGTCAGAGACAGCAAGAGATCTGTAAGAGCAATAGAATGGAATGGACAGTGTCTTGAAGGTATAAAGCAAACTTTAACAAGATCAAAACAAGGGTAATAGGATGTAGTTCACGAAAGGTGAAGGTATTACATGCAAAAACAGGGACATGAAAGTTTTGGATGACTTTTGTTATTTGGGTAGAAAAAAAAACCATTTGAATGCCGAAATAACGAAGATATAAAATGTAGAATGTCTATTGGTAGAAAAGCATTTCTGGAGAAGAGAAAATTGTTGACATCTAACGGCAAATGTTTGGAAGTCCTCTCTGAAAGAATTTGTCTATGGGAGGGGAAAGTGTACTATAAGGAGTTTAAGCAAAAATATAACAGAAGCTTTTGAAATGTGGTACTGACGACGAATGCTGAAGATTGAATAGGTAGGTAGCGTAACTAATAAGGAGGTGCTGAACAGAATTAGGGTGGGAAAAGAAGTTTCTAGCATATCTTGATTAAGTTTATGTATTGGTTGGTGGGACGCATTCTGAAACATCAATACATCGTCAATTTAACTTTTCGGGAAGAGTGTGGGGTAAAAATTGCAGAGGGAGGCCAAAAACTAACACCGCAAGCAGGTTCAAAAGGCTTCAGGTTGCCGAATTTATTCAGAGATGAAGAAATTTCTACAGGATAGGATAGCATGGAGAGTTGCATCAAGCCAGCCTTCGGACTGAATACCACAACAACAAGAACAACAACAACAACTTACTATGAGGTGACAATATCATGGGAGAGCGATACACCTGACGATGGTATCGTGCATACAAGATGGAGGTGCATGGGATGAATCATTTGCACTGCTGTTAATGGGCGCACGACGGAGAACAATATAATTTGTAAGGGTACAGGTCTTGTGAGCTTGTTTTGTGGAATTTTTCGTTTTCAGCCGGCCGCGGTGGCCGAGCGAACTGTGGCGCGCAAGTCACGGTCTGCACGGCCACTACGGTCGGGAGTTCGAATCCCCCCTCGGGCATGGATATTTGTGCCGTCCTTAGTGTTAGCTAGTTCATAAGTAGTTTGTAAATAAGGGACTGATGACCCCATAGTTAAGTCCCATACGCTTTACAAACATTTGAACATTTTTTCGTTTTCAGTTCAGCTATGTTAGCAACAAAAGAGCTGTTATTAAACAGATGGGCGCAGAGAGCATAGTAGTTAGCGGTGAAAGTTTGGCATTGGGACAGGGATGATACGTGTTGTACAGAGTGGAATAATTTTCTAAAGTTGCAGTGTGATTATTTTGTGCATCGGTGGATATAAAAATACGATGCGATACAAAAGATGAAAAGGTTTTTCTATCGGAAGCATATATATTTTGATGACTGTTCGCCAGGATTACAACAGAGGTAAGAAGCCTTTATTCCGTTCATTATTGCAATGGAGGTGGCATCCAGGTATCATGTGATCAGGGACGAAATTCAAAGTTGTGCTAATTTCATAACGTAATATTATTTCCTTACTTTGGGCTGATACAAATAGCTAATCTTTTAAGAGCATCTTCGTCTTTCTTTATCACGAATTTAACATTTTTGGACTTGGATATTGTTAGTTAAGGTAGACTGAAAGTATTTTAAAAGGACAGTGAATCATTTTTCGGATTAACCTTTCAGTGTAGTATTGCACCTTACTGCAGTTTTTAGTTAATTTTTTCATGTCATAGCATTGCACATTACTCGGGCTTAATGATTTTTGATTGATTGTTTTCCGAACAGAGAGGGCGCCGGTGCATTCCAGCAGATTAGGTATAAGTCATACTCATAACTAAAATAATATTTTGTCGGTTGTTGTTGCAGCCCAGTGATTGCCTATATGTAATGTCATGACTTATGTTTCTTGGTGGTTCTGCGTTTGACAGACAAGTCGTATGTATTTGCATCTGCTATGCTGCGCAGCGCGGAAGTCAGAAAAAAATGTGGCATTGTTTTTTCTGTAATTTCTGTAATTAAATGACGTTTACATTTTTTCTTTACGTAAACAAGGCAGAACATTTTTAAAAATAACACTCATACTGTCTGAAACAATATTATATGGAAATTTCTTTATTAAAATTGTCAGTCGACGCAATTGGAACGTTTTTCAGTTCACCGTCTACTTTATTTCTCATTTCGAAGCAAGAAACAATTCATTAGCAGATGGGAATATTTGAACTTTATCTCCGTCTGTCGTAATTAGTTGTGGTAAAAATCACTATTTGGACACGGACACACACACACACACACACACACACACACACACACACACACCACTCCAAAGATGATTCGATCAAAATTTTATATACGCTACAGGATCATGTAAATATTTTTATTAGGAACTTACTTTAATTAAATATTTTTATTAAACACTTTCAACGTGAAGTAGGAGTTAAAACTAGACGCATAGGACACTACGTGGGAAATCGTTAGCAAATTCAATATTCAAAGGACCACAATGTCAAGAGTGCGAGAAGACTAATTTCTGGCAATGCCTCTGACCACAGAAAACACAGTGGCCGACGGCCTGCACGTAATGACCAAAGTCAGCGTCATAACGCTTCAAATAACCGCAGGTGTCAATGTGGGACGTACGGCGATGTTCCACTCCCTCTCTATTCCCATTCAAGCCAATCCATCTGGGCTTATAGTAGTTCAGCAGGCTAACGGCCGCTTGCGCGTTATGAGAATTTCCACTGCTTCTTAAGGATACCCAACCCCATGAAGCACAGACATTGCCAAGGTGGGGTGGCTTGCGTGCCTCAACGATACAGATAGCCGTACCGTAGGTGTAACCACAGCAGGGGGCATCTGTGGAAAGGCCAAACAAACGTGTGCTTCCTGAAGAGGGGCAGCAGCCTTTTCAGTAGTTACAGGAGCAACAGTCTGGATGACTGACTGAACCGCCTTGTAACATCAGCTAACATGGCTTTGCCATGCAGTTACTGCCAACGCCTAAAATCAATGTGAAACTACAGTCGTTATTTTTCCCGAGGACATGCAGCTCTACTGTATGGATATATGATGGCGACGGCTTCTTGGGTGAAATATTCCGGAGGTAAAATAGTCCCCCATTCGGATCTCCGGGCGGCGACTACTCAGGAGGATGTCGTCACCAAGAAAAACAAAACTGACATTCTACGGTTCGTAGCGTAGGTAAGTTAGAAAATTTGAAAAGAGAAATGGATAGATTCAAGTTAGATATGGTTTGTGGTATGGTGCAGATGGAGTGGCACCACTGAAAACAGTTTAGGAAATAAGGAAACTAAGGACAGGATGGCAAACTTAACAAATCTCATGCACACAGCTTTATTAACAGTGAATAAAACCACTTAAAAGGACTTCTTTAAGGAAACCACTCCAACAATTTAGACCAATGGAAAACGTACGGCCATTAAGTACAACTGGTGTTTCCACCTTTCTAAAAATGACAAAATTTTCTACAACCACTGAATCACATAAAATCACAATTGAGTATAAACTGTGCTTCCGAAGCAGGAAACAAACTGACATATGTTCATTAGTTCCAAAAGAGGGTGTTACAAGATTTAAAGTCAGCTCTTATTACAAGTCTTACACAAAATCATACGGATAAAGTTGCCTTGCTAAAACTGGAAATTTAAACTTTCGACCACCAAGAACAATGCACATTGGTAGCCATCTTGATACATGTTACTCGGCAAACACTGCAGGACCACAAAGGAGGAGAGGGGTTTACTTAACTGACCGAAGCAAAACAGTCCAGCGCTACCGGGGCCCCCTCGCGCTCGTAATCGGAAATCACCACAACTTCCTCCTCCGTTGCGGTACCGCCGGGCCAGCCCCAATAATGTAAATCTGCAACATAAATTCCAGAAACAGTATCCGGCATCAAATCACGCCGACATATACACCTCAAAAAGGCTTTAAAGGATTCAAACATTACATAAACAAGTGCCAAAATATCAAACTTCCTTAGCAATCACCTTACAATTGGAGATATACAAGAGGCTCCAACTATCCACAACGCTTTTATGGCTAAGTTCAAATTTGGTAATATGATTTTGGCATAGACATCAAGGCACAAAATCAAACTTAGTTAAATTTTAAATATCAAATAAATGCTAGTACATAAGTTCAACCGCTTAAATTTTCTTTTACAGAAACAGTAACGGTCAATACGATATGCACAAAGCTACAGAAGTCGTAATATTGAAGGCATGAAACAATTCCATAAACACCAAAACCACACTTTAATCTAGTGTCTAATACCAAACCACAACTGTCTGTAAGAGATCAGCCCAGTAACAGTTTTCTAACCGACCCGCTCCCACAACTCGGAGCCGACGGTGTTCCAACACGAAGCCAGAGGTGCGCCCAGAACCACCAGGGCGCACAGTGCAGACTTCAATGATCAAAACTAACAAGACCGCCAATCAGAATAACAATTCAGTAGAAAAACACCCTATTCTCGACGAAACTTCTGTTCAGTAGACTGGAAGTTACTCCGTTCCTGAGGGACCAAGCGCTGTCCGAAGAGCTGAATCGAGCGTAACCTCCATAAATCCGCAGAAGCACACAACAGACTATTGCATAACCAACGAACCCTGTGGCACCAAGGTTCACAAGGTGTATAGCGGAGCCCGACACGGAAGGACACCGAGAATTAAAGCATTCCGGCGCTCGCACCTGGTCTACCAGTACAGCACTTACACTCGGGAGCAGAGAAAAGAGAACTTGCTTGACTAGGTGACACACGCGGTACAGCACGCCGCAGCTCACATTAAGTACTCATCTCCAGCTATCTGTCGCGCTGCCCAAACATTCAGCTGCAGAATACATCACCACTAAACAGCGATTCCGCCTGTAAGAACGCCAAGTTGTGCGCTCACGCCGACCCGCACGACGGTGATAACATAAGCACCGCTACCCAGGCGACTAGAACTCGTTGGACGCCAAGCTGTTACTCCATCGTTCCACGCTGGCGGCGGTCCGCAAGTCGGTGACAACAACTCCGGAGGAACGCAGGCGACAAGCGCTATTCGAATGTCAATCCGTCACAGACCTCCCGTGCGTCATGCGCCTCCAGGTAGCCATCGGCCAGCGATGGCACATCGAAAACAACTTCCTTGCGGCAGATAAAAGCGCCGCCTCAGGGGAAACTTCTCACTACTATCGATATAGACTCCCCAAACGTGCGAGTGCCGTAACAGTAGGGAATTTCGGCGGCAGGAAGAACTGGATTTCTGGTCAGGTTAGTACAGGGTTATAAACACGAAATCATTGGTGGTAACGCAGGAGTAGGTCTTATAATGAATAAGAAAATAGAAATGCGGGTACGTTACTATGAACACCATAGTGAACGCATTATCGTGGCAAAGATAAACAACAAAACCAACACGAACCACGGTACAAGTTGATACTTCTACTAGCTCTGTCGACAATGAGAAGTTCGAAGAAATGTGTGAGGAGATAAAAGAAATTATTCAGAAAGTTAAGAGAGACGAAAACTCAATAGTTTGTATCATCACTTTGTATGGAAAATGATACAGAATTTCGTTAAATTTCCTCTGTTTGACTAAATAAAATTTAATTTTAATTTTCTGTGAATTTTAAAATACCGACTCGCTCCAAAACTTCGCCGAATATCTCCCAAAGAACGTTTGTAGCCTTGTAGACAGGATCTCAAATCATATCTGGATTTTAACGACCTAACTCGCCAAATGCACTCTACTGTTCTACAAGAAATCCCTCAGGATTTCCAACAATTTTAAAAAGCAATGCAAAGCCGAATACCTGCTCGCGAGAAGTGCAGACGGGGACCACAGAGATACAGACTTGCTAAACTTGTGAAGTTCTTTCTCTTGATTAGATTAGCTAATTTTTCTGAAAATGTAATCATTTGATGACACATACCGGTAACTGACTACTGCGTCCATCGACGAGGCGTAGTTAGAAGGTAACCGGCTGTAACACCTACAGATGTCCACTTCTGCTGCACCGTTAATCATACTCTGTAACGTTTCAGACAAATTTACACTGTGAGAAATAATAATTTAGAGATTTCCAGTTCACTCTAAATTTATTGTTGAGACATCGCATATGGAATACTTTGAATAATTACACACAAAGATCAGTAGCTCAGGCGATACTGAGATACTTGGTGCGGCTCCCACGGACGGCATTATAGGTGCAGATTCCGCCACCCATCGGGTCATACAGATGGCGAATACTGTCTTGGGATACATTATTCCACCCTGTTCCACCTGTTTACATATGTCTGTAACAGCTGTGGGTTGATGATTCACACGTGTCAATTGTGGCACCATCGTATTGTGAGGTTTCTGGCTCGTAGCCATTACAATCATTTCTTTAGAGCAAGGCAGGACAAAGCTGTATACAGCTGACGCAGAGTGGTGTGAGGTACCGATTACAGGTGGCACAGAAGGTACTATTCCCGTGAGGAAGGCCACCTGAAGTTTTAGTTCTTTGCTGTGATTGGTCAGTGCATGTGGAGGCTAGGCACTAAAACTAGTTTCTTACTTGCTTACAATTAAATGTATTGTTCATATTTTCTTGATTTCCTGAAGACGTCTTCTCTCAATAGCAAGCTACCATTCTGTTGTTTTCGATCATTTAAAATCAAACAGATCAACAATCAAAAGTAAAACGAAAAGGCAGACGGATCGCTTCGGCCATGTTTTGGCGCGAATTAGCGCGCCAACATACCGAGGTGGATCGCGCCGCTGGTCACGCCGGTTTCGGCAGTCATCACGGGCAGACCCGCTGTCCTATGCGGTCGGTCATAAAGTATTCATAGATCATGTAATAGTGAACTTCAGTCTTGTTAAAACAACATAAATCGTCATGTTAATCAGTTTCATTTTTATTAAATGTGCAGTTTCTTTGTTTCTGCGATAATAAACAAAGTGACATCCTTCAAACATTTTCTGGCTAATTATCCTAACAGCCTCTTCATCGAGAACCAAAGACTTGCGAGCTGTCTCCTGCGCTGGGGATACAGTCTATGAAGACAACAGGTTGGTGAACATTTCATTCAGAGCTCTTTAACTTTCACTGAGGAACGTGAAAGCTACTACGGCACCTCACGAGTACTGCACTTCTGTTACAACCGAATTCAGTTACTCGAAATTAATGGTAAAATAGAGGAGGTCACGGAATGAAGATTTAATATGTTGGAGAGACTATCAAACTACGTCTCTGTACATAATTAATGCACAATTTTTCATCCCCCTGCCGCAGTATCCGAGACGAGCTCTATTGCAGAGATCGTGCTGGTCCACACTCGCAGTTAATGGGCAAGCTCTATACTGCTGTAACAACACGTCACCTTCCTGTTGTAAGAACAGAAAAAGCACGTATCTTACAACATTCTGCACGTACCGAGCTCAGATCAGTGTCCCATCGACAAACAGCACTGGTCAACCGGAATTGTAGCTTATCGCACACTAGACGAAAAGACCCGGGTTGTGGCAGTGTGTCTTCACTTCATCCTACAAGATGGCGTTCACTAGGTCTACGCCGTATGCACAAACGACCATCACATGCATTCGTCACCAAAGCTGCGGCCTGCCATTCCATCTCTGAAAGCAGTAGTCGATTCGGGTACGTCGACACTGTGGCGTGAGTGGAAGATGGGCTATAGATACGTGTATACGTAGTTACACTGCTAGTAACAGAATGGCAACAGTTCGTGTTGACATTTCTTGGCTTAGAACCCCTCTTATTTGTGAAGTGGTAACTGAACGATCTTCCACGGTTACCCTTAAATCACCTACACACGTTCCGAATTATCGTACGACCAACCTGAACAGCCAACAAACCAAACTCGTCCTATTTATTGGACCGCCGATAAATTTGTTCCGACAAATCGGAACGTGCCTTTACAATACAACGATCATGGCGGAGGTTGACGCCCAGAATCTCGTCTACTATTGTTCAAATGTTTGTAGATGTAGAGTTTCCACTTCTGGGTTTATCAGTCCCTAGGCTTACAAACTACCTAAACTATATTAACTTAGGACAACACACACACAGACACAAAAATGTTCAAATGTTTGTTAAACTTATGGGACTTAACTACGGGGTCATCAGTCCCTAAACTTACAAACTACTTATGAATTACTTACGAACTAGGACGGCACAAATATCCATGCCCGAGGGGGGATTCGAACCCCCGACCGTAGTGGCCGTGCTGACCGTGACTGGAGCGCCTCAGTCCCCTCGGCCACCGCGGCCGGCACACACACACACACACACACACACACACACACACACACACACACACACATACAGGAGGGAGGACTCGAACTTCCGATATCGAGCAACCACACGCAGAAAAGGAGCAATGTTGCACATCAGCTCTGTAGCGGAGGTACAGTGGTAAATTTTTCCAAGTCTTGGTTGCTATAGAAAATTTGCGATGTGTCAGCAGACCGGGGAAGGGGAACAGCAGCTACTTTGCATCATACGTACTGGGTCAAGCTGACAGGAATGGACGCACACGCGCCCGACTGAATCAGCGGAAGTTAAATGGAACAGTACGAGCTTGCAGTATCACGTCACTTCGTTACGTGACGAGACAATGCCTAAGTCTAACGCAACAACGCGTATCCGTAGCCTTCTGGAACTACCAGCTAACCTGTTAAGTGAACACGGCAAGATGTAAAACGCCGACACATTCGTTTGACAGGGCCGATACGGTCATGACGTAGCAAGTAGGGGAAATATCAGCCGTTCCACACACACACTATATATACTCCAGCACTCGAGTTCTGCATCAGTCGGTCAGATGTATCGATGGCTTACACTTCGTAGCACATGATTCCCTGACACGTTCTAACGCCGGTACAAGTCTGTTACAGAACTCTTCTACACCAGCTGACAAACGGCGAGAGGTCGACTCCTGCGTAGTTCCGAGTTCGACTCCTGCTCTACAACCAACTACGTACGCAGAGGAAGTATCTAGGAGGACTTCCATGTCCTGCACACCGGAACTCCAGCGTTCCTAGGGAAAACGCCTACCTGCCGGTAGGCCAGGAGTCAGCACACATCACAACCACACGACAACCGTCAACGCGGTCCAGTGTGAAGATGATGCGAGACAGCAATTAGGGTGTGAACCGGGAACCACCAGTCCAGACGTGTGAATCTTTCATTGACACGTTCCACCGTACTTCCGTACGGTTCCACTACAAACGGCGTTGCAGAGGGGTCGCCTACCTCCGCACGCCGAGCTAGTGCGGACGCAGCCGCACTGTCAGCGCACAGCACGGCAGGAGGCTGCTGACGTCGTCGACCGGGTCGCCTGGAGTACGCAGCAATGTGACCACTTCAGAATAAATGTTTTACCGAACGATATTCTTTCATTACGCCAACGGCGGCACCTGGACCGCCCCTACCTCTTCCTGCAGGGCATACCGTCGTGGTTAGGAGTCTGGCCTCCTGACAACTAACCCGCTCTCCAACACCAGCTGAGTGCACGCCAAGTGGTGCTCCTGCAACCGCTAGACCCTCTGCAGCAAGGTGCATTAAGCGCTCTGCCATTCCGCCGTTGCACTCGTCTACAGGAGTGAGAACGTTCACGTTGGCCGCGGCGGAGCGGCCGAGCGCATTTAGGTGCTATGCTACGATGCACGAGGCCGTTCGCCGTCGGGGCTTCAAATCCTCCCCATCCCCCTGCCGTCCGCGGTGGCCGAGGGGACTGAGGCGCTTCAGTCACGGTCTGCACGGCCACTACGGTCGGGGCTTATAATCCCCCCTCGGGCATGGATATGTGTGCCGTCCTTAGTTGTAGGTAGTTCATAAGTAGTTTGTAAGTTTAGGGACTGATGACCCCGTAGTTAAGTCCCTTAAGCTTAAAAAACATTTGAACATTTGAAATCCCCCATCGGGCATGGACGTCTTGCCGTCTTTAGTATAAGCTAGATGATAAGTAGCTTGCAAGTAGTTGTCCCTTAAGCTTTACAAACATTTGAACATTTTTTATCATCGTTTCAAAACTGAAGTAGGACGTCCAACTTGTGTAGCAATTATCGAAAGATCCATCCCGCCATTCTGAGGCCACCATATAATACCTTTCATTCTCGGTCATTTGAATGTTTGAAGCACGAAATTTGTCTCTATGGCATGGTGCCTGTTTGCTTCACATGATATCACAGTGAGTCATAAGGCTGCAAAAATCCCTATTACAGGGTTCACATAGATGGCGTTCTGGTAGCTATATTACTACGCTATGTCATACCATTATCAGTACATCTATTGTCCCCGAAATGGCATCTGCCGTCATGGAATCTTTTCAGGTGTATTGTTTTCTTCCCGAAGTGTAGTAGTCTCAGAACAAACGCCTTAAGAAACTGCAATGCCAAAGCAACGTTTTTGATTTCCCCGCGTTTCTACTGTGTGACTCTGCAGCGTCATAGCAGATGTCGCACTCGCTACTGGGTTCGACGCCATTGGCCGCGCGCCGCGGTCGCTGCAGCCAGCACAGACGCCCTCGCCTCCGCCCACCAGCAGATTCCACCGGTAATTGACAGATCGCTGCGGCGACCGATTAAACTCCGCAATCAACGCGAACGCCAGGAAGGGAAACCAATTTTGAGCGTAATTGATGGCGGTCAGTTTTTGCGACGAACTCGATGAGGCGCCGACCGAGCCGAGCCACGCCGCTGTTCAGGGCGACAGCCGCCCCTGCAGCTATGCAACAGGGCGGTGCAGACTCGGCACACCACGTGCTAGCACGCACGGAAAATACTCTGCCCGTGGCGTAGCGTGGATTTCTGCTACCCGGTGCCGAGCCTCATTTTTCTGCCCTCCCCCCCTGTCCCCCCTCCCACCCTAGGTATTTTCGGAATTGAGCGTCGCGTGGGAATATCCGAGCGGTCTGGAGCAACACGTTAAGGATCGCCCGGCCTCCCGCGACGGAAGTTCGAATCCTCCCTCAGGCAATGACGTTGTGAGGGGGCTGATATGGAGCCGTTTATTTCGGTTGGTTGGTTGGTTTTTGGAAGGGACTAAAGAGCGACAGTTATCAGTCCCTCGTTTATTTCACATCTCAATGTATTGGGCGTTAAAGAAGTTTTCTTGATTGGAGAACTGTGTGACGTAATATAAAGGGTAAGAGAGAGAGAGAGAGAGAGAGAGAGAGAGAGAGAGAGAGAGAGACATTAGGTGAACTTGTATCCCGTGGGAAAGCTCCGCCCCTATTGCTAGTTGAGATCTGATTGGCTTCCGCCTATACTAGTTGTCCGCCAAAACGTCAAGCTTCTTTTATTAATATTTAACTTTCCTATGTTTATTAAGAACTAGCTGAAAACCCGGCGTTGCCCGGGTATTTATTTATTCAAGCCTTGGGTTAGTACTCTCCTATCCACTCTCTGTCTGTCCATCTCCTTTTTTCTAAAAACATGATACATTTATCAGAGAATATATAAGAAATAACAAATCACACGTAAAAATGCATTCGTTATGAAGAATCCAATCACGAAATTCAACAATAATGATTGTAATAATATCAGAGATCGATCACTTGATGTAATGCGTGAAAGAGATGTATTATAAGAAAATTTATCTTTTACTGCTTTATTTATTTATTCTTACATTTCCTTATTCGTATGCTTATCTTTACAGAGAAACAGTTGAAGACATTGTTGCACACATAGAGCAAAGATATGGTCTGTGGCATCACGTTTCGCTGTATGTTACCTCCTTGCTATAGAGTCGCAAAAGTCATCGCTGGCCTCCAGTCCGAATTTTTTTTAAATATAATTTGACGACTTTCAACTACCATATAACCCCTTATATCTATCGGCATGGAACTGCTATGGTGTACAACGGGAGACTTCGGATAACAATTACACACAGACAATTCGTTTGCGTTCTGTAGTTTTCCCTGCAGAGCGAAATATTAACACACACACACACACACACAAACACGTAGAATTTTATATACACCGATAACTTTCCATCCCAATATACTGCACCCTTTTATCATTATCAACCCTCAAGCACCAATGCAACCAATAAAACCATTTTCAAAGAGTAAATATAATTTTCAAAGAGTAATTATTCTTCCGCATTTCGCGTTATATTCTTCAAATTACTAAATATCTATCAGATCGCTACAAAACCGCACCTAAAACCTTTCTCAGGTATAAATTAGTAAATGTACTAATATTTAAGTCTCTGCGTCTTGTCGTTCGGACGTGATAAGCGTACACCGAACAGACTTTCACATTAATATATATATATATATATATATATATATATATATATATATATATATATATATATATAGATAGATAAATAGCTATCCGATCGCCATAAAACGGTGCCTAAAGTCTTCCACGGGTAGACATTAGTAACTGTACAAATTTTTAGCTCTTTATGTCTTGTGGTTCAGACGTGATAAACGTACACCGAACAGACATTCACATTTATAGATACAGATTAACTGTATAATTTCTGTAATGCTTTTGTGCTAAGCTATATTTCGGTTAATTCTAAGGTTTAATTATTTGTATATTTTGTAATAAGTTGAACAATGTTAGCTTGGCGCCAAGACGGTGGCTTGTGGCGCGCAGCGAGGTGCGGCGGCAGTCAGTCGAGCGCCGACCGCGATACCTTGCACATTCATGTTAGTTCAGTGCGGGCCAGGGACAGTTTATACGTTATGTATCGTTTATATATTTAATATTACTCAGTCTGTATATTTGTGCTTGGATATACACTGGCATTTCTTCAATAAAAACAAGCACCGACATCCTACAAAATTAAAGTTATTCGTAATGCAGTACTTCCTAGCCACAACTAAACGCCTCTTTTAGCATCACTTCAGGTACAACGGATGCGCGACCTGTGTGCTTCACCTGCGCAAAGGCACATCAACTACGACAGAAGACACCAGGTTAGTAAAAGAGTGATTTTAGACGTGCACCGAAGTTGCATGTCGACACGGCACCTCGCGTGCAGCGCTGTCCCGTTTACAAACCAGGGCACTGGCAGGAAGTACGTTGGTAACATCGCCGAGGGAAAGCATGAAAGAGGGGAGGTGTTTTAGGAACTTTGTCAACTATGCACTGAATCTCCTTTTTTTAAGCTGCCCCGCAGTAATGTGTGTGTTGTCCTTAGGTTAGTTTACCTTATTTTAATTAGTTTGTAAGCTAATATCTAATAGTAATTTTTACGAATTGTCCACGTATTTTTTTTATTCGTAATAACCAAGCAGTTAAGTCGCGAAGTATTAGAAACATTTGAACAATTTGGAATTGAGCAACAACAATAACAAAATTAAGACTTTGCTAATAATTACCAATTTTGCTTCAGTGTTTGTCACAGTAAAATAGGGACGCTGCAAGTTATTTTCCATGAATATTTTTTTTTTAGTTTCTTATATTTTTTACTTTATGCTGAACAATACTATTTGAAGATTATTTATAGGACTTATTTGTCTGAAGTGACTGTAACAGCAAGCATAAAATTAATAAATTCACGATAGTTTCGACTAAAAAGAAGTCTTGCACTGACAAGGAGACCACGTGGGTATCGGATTTTAGAATTTTCTGATATTTATGGTACGTGAATTTCAGGACTCAAATAAAAATCAGGCAAATCCATTCGACGCAAGTCTCAAAAATTATCGAGAAAATCGACTGAAGCTTTCCAAGTAAGCGTAAGTACCAATCATTAAATGTAATGCAAGATCTGTCAGTGCAGCTAATACGGTAGCCTTTTGGCCTTATGACTCTAGGGGCGGTGGTTTGAATCCGTTCGTGAGAGATTTTGTTCAAAAAATGAAATTTTTGTTAAGCTTAAGGGACTTAACTGCTGTCTCTAAACTTATGAGCTACTTATGAACTACCTTACTTGAAAGACGACACAAACATCCTTGCCCGTGGGGGGGGGGGGAGGGATTCGAGCCCGGACGCGGAACGGCCTCGCGCATCGGAGCGTAGAGCCTCAATGCGCTTGGCCACTCCGCCGCGGCAGAGATTTTGTTTTCGTTGTTTTCCAATAAACACACTATTTTAATATCTAATGGTAATTTTTACGAAAAGTCCACGTATTTTAGTTTTTCGTAATTTTCTCTATTTTATAAAAGGTTGTTAATCATGATGGTTTCAAAAAAAAAGAAACGTTAGTTACATTTTTTACGGTATTGGCTTCACTAGTAGTTGGCGACAGTAGTCTTTGATTTTTAAATTTGTGAAGATCTACCACTGGAAAATAAAATCTACATAGCTATTATTGGCTTCCCAAGGAGCTAACCTACTCAACTATCGTTTTATGTGACAAGGTTTTCAGCTCGTCTACATACACATGAACATGAACTGACACAACATGTGGAATTAAAGATCACAAAATGTTTTACACAACTGAATTAGAAAACAAAAAGAATGTCATACAATTTGCTCATGGCAGGGAGCGATCTTATAAATGTATTTTGTAAATAATGAAATGCCAAGATCGCAGTATTTCGTCTTTATTTATGAGAGACGATCGGTTTCGATGTGCACAGACTATTTAGTGCAGAGTCCAAAAGATGATGTCAGTGCACGTCTCTCATAAATAAAGACGAAATACTGCGATCTTGGCATTTAATTATTTACGAAAAGAATGTCTGTCACAGTGGGATTCGAACCACCGACTTCACAGTGGGGAGGCCAGAACGCTCCCACCTTTTTCCCCCTTTTTTTAAGTACGTTTATTGAACATTTGAAATACTTTAAGTATTACATTGGTTTCATAACTTTTATGTTAACAGTTGACACACAAGAATCATGCACTCTTCCTCACTTGTCTCCTCCTTGGTAACAAGGATTACTTGGCTTCAGTTGGTCGCAAAGATTGTCCATATTTGGTTTTTCTTCTGTGCTCTTATAGCCAGCTTCATGGCCCACCATTGCAGAGCACCTTCAATAAGCATTCCAACGGCTTAACCACTTTTTTTTTCATACATTTCCGTATATTTCTGAGAAGGACACAATTCCAGTTCCCACCAATTAAGAATTCCGCGGGGTTATCTTTAAGCAAATACACAACATCGGTTTTTAACACTGTGCTCTTGCTTCTCTAAGATTATTGCCAGAGGGAGCATATACATTGATAACAGTAGTATTAAAAATTCTACAACTAATACCTCGTCCCGAATGTAAATAATTAACGTTGTTAGTCGGTATCTCTATCTACATGGATACTCTGCAAGTCACATTGAAATGCATGGCAGAGGGTTCATCGATCCACTTTTAATAGTTCCATTCTCTTATAGCTCGCGGGGAAAAGGATCACCTAAACCTTTCTGTTTTTGATCTGATTTATTTTATTGTTATGATCATGCCTCCCTATGTAGGTGGGTGCTAACAATATATGTTCGCATTCTGATGAGAAAGTTAGCGAAAGAAATTTCGAAATAAATCTCACTGCTACGATTAACACCTTTATTTTATTGATTTTCACCCCAACTCGTGAATCATTTCCGTGACAATTTTGTCCCCTATATCGCGATAGTACAAAACAAGCTGCCCTCCTCTAAACTTTCTCTAAATCGTCCGTTCCACATGGTGTGGATCCAACAATATGCAGCAATACTCCAAAATAGGACGCACAAGTGCAGTGTAGGAAGTTCCATTAGCAGAACTGTTGCATCTTCTGAGTGTTCTGCGAATGAAACGTAGTCTTTGGTTCGCCTTACCATGTAATGGAACGACAACTGACGCGTGAGCCTCGACAGCTCATCATTTCTGCAGAACTACATGATTAGGTCGAATAGGAGTGATATAACGTATCCCGAGACAGTATTCGGTAACTGTCCTATCGAAAGATGCCAGAATCAGGGCCTGCTTCGCCGCCTCGTACTAACGGAGGTGTTTCGGAATGGATCGACACCTGATACCTCTATAGCACCATACCTATTGATCTCTAAATGTAATTATTTCATGTATTCCATATACAGTGTGTCAACAATATATCTTGAGTGAAACGGAAAACTCTAAATAATGTACCAGTTACTATTTCCGGCAATGTAACTAACGGGTAACTTTTTTTAACAACCACTATTTAGACGCTAGTTTGAAATTTGCATCCATGGCATCTTGAGTCATAGTATGAAGTGGTATAAAAAGGTGCCCCACGTGGCGGTAATACTTCATGCAGCAATGGGTCGACACATGCGAACAAAACGCCAAGATCTCAGAAACTAGCACCTTGAAGGTGTCACAGAATGTAAAGACTATCGCGTATTATAATTGGTAGTACTGCGGATATGCTGAATAGGTCGCAAAACATTTTCATAGAAAACATTCTTTAATAACGCGCTACGGAGATTCCATCATCAGATTTGTATCTGTCGGTGTCTTCAGCCACTCTCACACAAGATACCTGTACATGGATGTTAGGAGCTGTTTTTGCCATGCACGTGTACAGACTACCTAGACAGATCCTTCCTGTCGCGGTGGATTAGCCGCGCGTACTGGAGCGCCGTGTTGCGGTGCGCACGGCCGTCTACCGTCGGGGGTTCAAATCCCCCTCGGTCATGGATGTTTGTGTCGTCTTTAGTATAAGGTAGTTCATTAGTAGTTTGTAAGTCTAGGAACTGATGACATCGCAGTTAAGTGCCTTAAGCTTTACAAATATTATTAGATCCTTCCACGTTGCGGCCATCTTCTAGGGGGGGGGGGTGAGTTTTGCCCCCTAAAACATTCAACTAGCCAAACAACCAATTCTTGGGGGGAGGGGGGGAGCAGCTGAGTTGTCCATGTGAGTCAAATACGAGGCGCGTCCAGAAAGGAAGTTCCGTTTGGTAATAAAATGAAATTGTACACAGATACAGAAGAAATTTTTATTGCACAAAATTCTACAACTCTTAAACTACTGCTCCATATAACTGTCGAAATTTTGAAGGCACTTGTCATAGCGTGTCACATGTTTTTGCATGCATCCTTCACAGAAAGTTGCCGCCTGTGTATTCAACCATGTGGTAACAGCTCTTTATCATCGTTGAAGTATTGACCACCAAAGACAAATTTTAGGTGTAAGAAGAGATGAAAGTCGCTAGCCGGCCGCGGTGGCCGAGGAGACTGAGGCGCTTCAGTCACGGTCTGCACGGCCACTTCCGTCGGGGGTTCGAATCCCCCCTCGGGCATGGATATTTGTGCCGTCCTTAGTTGTAGGTAGTTCATAAGTAGTTTGTAAGTTTAGGGACTTATGACCCCGTAGTTAAGTCCCTTACGCTTAACAAACATTTGAACATTTGAAAGTCGCTAGGAGAGAAGTCCCAGCTGTATGGAGGATAATCAAACAGGTCCTATTGAAATTTCCGTAAGAATTGTTTGGTCACATTCGGTGTGTGATGTCAGGCATTATCGTGAAAAAAAATTATTTTCACAGTAATCCTCTTCTTGCAACTAAAATCTGTCCTTGGTGAACAACACTTCAACGATGATGACGAGTTGAAAGGACATGTTATCACATGGTTGAATACACAGGCGGCAACGTTCTATGAAAAAGGCACACTAAACCTTGTGCCATGCTATGACAATTGCCTACAAAATTTCGGAAGCTATGTAGAAAAGTAGTTTAACAATTGTAGGTTTTTGTACAATCAATATTTTTTCTGTATCTGTACCCTTTCGTTTTATATAACCAAACGGAACTTACTTTCTGGGCGTGTCTCGTATTTCCTACGATATCGATATTTTTATATATACATGTGGCGTCTGTTCCTAAAGAAGAGACGTCACTTCTGATCCTGCAGTTGTTATTCTTTCATATTGTCAGCATATATGACATCAACTGTGATTGGGCAAAGCTGAAAATGTGTACCTAGCCGGGATTCGAATCCGGGTCTCCTGCGTTCTAGGCAGTTGCGCTGACCCCTACACCACTGGAGACACAGTGATCACCGCACCTGCAAGGACTACCTAAGCACGCCTCCCAATTTCACCCTGCCCACAGTACTCGAACCCGTAGTTAACTGACTCCCGTAAGAGTAAGGGCCACAAACTTGTCCACCCCTCCCCACTAACGAAAGGATCATTGCCCGTCACCGGCATTTTATATATATACATGTGGTATCTGTTTTTACCAATGTGATTCTTTTCTGTCTCCACTACTGGATATGTACTCAAACCCGATAAGAAAACAACAACCGAAGGTGTTGATTGTTTTCTGACAACTGTCGGATTGGGCCTCAAACATCCTGATATAATGTGCGCTGAATCGTTTATAGCCACATCAATAGGTTTCACGTGCGTCAAATTCTTTCACACTTTATAAGTACCCTGGGAGAACCAGCATACCAAGTAGGAAACTTCAGCAGCAATAATTCTGAAAAACTTTTCCCAAAATTGCATGTTCTTGTAGAATAATACTTTTCATTTGGCATATTTGTGTAGCGGCAGGTATTTTTGCTCGGCGTTTCTGAAAAGCCCCCCCTGGTGGTGATGAGCGCTGCGCTGCTACCCGCCCCTCCCCACCTGCAGCCCCACAACTGGAGCGCCACAGCCCCAGGTCTGCCCGTGGCGGCCGCCGCCATAAAATAATATTGCGTTCCGCAGGTCGCAATTTCGCTGCCTCGTCGGATTTACGACGTCTGGCACGGGCTGACCCAGTCGTCTGTGCCATTCTGTCCAGCTGAAGAGCGCGCCGAAGGGACAGCGCGCGCTAACTCGCTTCATAAATTTACATTTTGTTTAGCCACGAAAATATGCGTATTTAGGAAATTCTGTGCTGTCCAATTGATTGTCGTTCAATAACGGTTTTAGTTTTCAAATTACAAAACCCATAATATGCATTTCTTTTGTCATATCAAATGTATAAAATACCTCGTCGTACAACTTCAAACGAAAATCCAGACAACGGTTTTGTACCTTTTTACCCGTCATGAAAATGACTAGAACTGAAACCACTTAAAAAGCGGTGCTATTCATTTCCCAAAATAAAAATTTACAATTATTTATATCATCTAGCCTTAGCGGCTTATGTTAACCCCTCTCTTCCTTCCCTCTCTGCTCATGCTCCACTCTTCCTTTTATCTGCAACTGCAGCGAATTTTAGCCAATGAGTCGGTTTACCTGCAACTCAATCCATAAAATTTCATATTCCTGAAGAGTGTGTGCTACAGTTAATTCCTCACATTCTCATTCCGGAATATTACGAAATGTCTTTCGAATACAGTTAGTAGTGAAGACTTAGAAAATTAAAAACTCATGCGTAATGAGCCGGTACTTCAAGCACATTGTTTATGATGACACATCTTCTGAAATGTGCGTTACAATCTCGGGAAGACGTAAAACAGTCAACAATCCGAAAATTGGTCTGATTGGCGGCGGTATGCCGTTGCATTTCTCCGACTTCCGAAGTCACTTACCGAGTCAGTTATAGGGGGACCTAGAGTTAATGTGAATGAAGAAACGGTCGTCATAATCAATATCTGTAAAAAGCTGTATGTGGTGTTTGTATCTGTATTCCCTGTGGACGTCAAGACGACTGGAGAAGTTTTGATGAAAGCTTCAGGGAATTTCAGATTAGCCTAACGGGTGAACTAGTGAAGTGTGGTACCAATTGGATCAAGATATTTATTTATTTCAAGACTATAATGTCAAATATGGAACAATAATTACAATTTGGAAAAGCTATTTACTCTTTCACTATTCAAATTTACAATATTTCAGGAAAACCTTTACTGCTTTCCATATTCTATGTATTATGATTCTACACAATGAATATCATGCTTACACAATCCTCAGCGTGTTCCATTCATATCCACATACTAATATCACAGTCTAATGAATACGTAAAAAGTTACGTCCCCCAGTTGGAACGACACTAGCGCCACTAGTGGAGAAAGAGACGACCGTAGTGGCACAATAAGTGCATAAACAGGAATAATCATAGAAGCGACGCTCATGTTTGCGAGTTTACGTTGTCTTTAGGTATTGACCAAACTATGGTGTATCGGCCAAATACAGGTTACACGTATTGACTTATGTACGACTATGTCCAAGAAGTCTCAGGATTGCACCATACATGTGCGCTGATGCCCTAAACCACCAAACATCAAAAATCCAGCAAATAAATTAACTGCAAATGGTACCGTGTACCTGTGATCCTACAGTCAAACATTCTATGCATAGGCTAATATTTGAGAAATAATAAAGAAATATAAATCAAAAAGGATTCATTCATAAATAAGGATTTATTCTAACGTTCGCAAATGATGTAGGTAACGCCAGATAACTTAGTTGAAAAAAGTTTATTGAAGCACATGTGTTCATGTTTTGGGAGTGGTGACACAAAATTAATAAATCGGAAATAAATCTTTTGAAATTATCAGAACAGATGCGTTAACTGGGTTGTGAGAGTGGTAGCAAAATCTCAAATATGTAATTAGCGACGATACTCTAAGTCCATTCGCAATCACACAACATCATGGAACAATGGTCCGCTCAAAATATTGTAAAGCATAGTCCGACGTATTAACACACCACCACTAGTTAAATATCATGTAGAACCACATACACCAGTTACGATTCCGTAATGGAAACAAGTTTATAGACTAGCAATCATTATCCCTTGCCAGAGTTAAAATCACAACAAAGCGGCCGTTGCCCGCAGAATTTCTAACGCTGTCGCAAACGAATCACTCCAGCTATCTTGGCAGATAATTTTACTTCACCACAACAGTTTTTCCTCGTAGCCGCCTTCTCTCATTGGCAGATCGCCATCCCTAGTTCTTAACATAAAAGATTTGTTTTGAATTACCTTTGAACATTTACTTAAAATTTTGACAATATTAAATAGAAAAGTTAGAAACATTCAGTCACCTTGGCACAATTTATCAGCAGTACAAATAAGGTATAGGACAAATAAACAAGCCAGCTTTCACGACGAGCTTGATCGCGCATACTACACAATATTTACATAACGTTATTGGCAAAACAGACATATGTTCATTCAATAGTTTAACATGAGTGAAAGAGGGCCATGTGATGCTATTTACAATTGCTAAGTTTCTGTGGAGGATAAAATGATCTGACAATATTTCACAATTAATTGATACAACAAGTGTAATACATCCTTAAATAAATACAACCAAGAGTGTTTCAAGACGATAGCCATATCAAAGGCATATTTTGTTGAAATCGCAAGACCCGTTCAGTACTTGGTAATCTCAATTTTACACTACTGGCCGTTAAAATTGCAACACCAAGAAGAAATGCAGATGAAAAACGGATATTCATTGGACAAATATATTGCACTAGACTGACATTACATTTTCACGCAATTTGGGTACATAGATCCTGAGAAATCAGTACCCAGAACAACCACCTCTGGCTGTAATAACGGCCTTGATACGCCTGGGCATTGATTCAAACAGAGCTTGGATGTCGTGAACAGGTACAGAGGCCCATGCAGCTTCAACACGATACTACAGTTCATCAAGAGTAGCGACTGGCGTATTGTGGCGAGCCAGTTGCTCGGTCACCATTGACCAGACGTTTTCAGTTGGTGAGAGTGGAGAATGTGCTGGCCACGGCAGCAGCCGAACATTTCCCGTATCCAGGAAGGCCCGTACAGTACCTGCAACATGCGGTCGTGCATTATCCTGCTGAAATGTAGGGTTTCGCAGGGATCGAATGAAGGGTAGAGCCGCGGTGGAGTAGCCGAGCGGTGTAAGGCGCCTCGCTGCGGAGCGCGCTGTTGGTCTCCGTCGAAGGTTCGAGTCCTCCATGAGGCATTTGTGTGTGTGTGTGTGTGTGTGTGTGTGTGTGTGTGTGTGTGTGTGTGTGTGTTGTCCTTAGGTTAGTTTACCTTAGTTTAAGTAGTTTGTAAGCTACGGACTGATGACCACGCAGTTTGGTCCGATACATTTACAAACATTTGAAACTTTTTTTTATTATTATTTATATATTTTGAAGTGTAGAGCCACGGGTCGTAACACATCTGAAATGTAACAGCCATTGTTCAAAGTGTCGTCGATGCGAACAAGAGGTGACCGAGACGTGTAACCAATGGCACCCTAGTAACATCACGCCGGGTGATACGCCATTGTGGCGATGACGAATACACGCTGCTGTAAACTTCGTCGAACTGTTCGTGCAGACGCCCCCATCTGTTGACTCAGGGATCGAAACGTGGCTGCACGATCCGTTACAGCCATGCGGATAAGATGCCTGTCATCTCGATTGTTAGTGATACGACGCCGTTGAGATCCATCGCGGCGTTCCGTATTGCCCTCTTGAACCCACCGATTTCATATTCTGCTAACAATCATTGGATCGCGACCAATGTCGCAGCAATGTCGCGATACGACAAACCGCAATCGCGATAGGCTGCAATCCGATATTTTTTAAAGTCGGAATCGTGATGGTACGCATTTTTCCTCCTTACACGAGTTATAAAAAAATGTTCAAATGTTTGTAAAGTCTATGGGACTTAACTACGGGGCTATCAGTCCCTAAACTTACAAACTACTTATGAACTACTTACGAACTAGGACGGCACAAATATCCATGCCCGAGGGGGGATTCGAACCCCCGACCGTAGTGGCCGTGCGGACCGTGACTGGAGCGCCTTAGTCCCCTCGGCCACCGCGGCCGGCACGAGTTATAACAACAACGTTTCACCAGGCAACGCAGGTCAACTGCTGTTTGTGTATGAGAAATCGGTTGGAAAATTTCCTTATGCCAGCACGTTATAGGTGTCGCCCCCGGAACCAACCTTGTGCGAATGCTCTGAAAAGCTAATCATTTGCATAACACAGCACCTTCTTCCTGCTGGTTAAATTTCGCGTCTGTAGCACGTCATTTTCGTGGTATAGCAATTTTAATGGCCAGGAGTGTTTTATACTCAGATATTGTTAAGGTTAATTTTTGTAGTTTTCAAAATAATAGAAATATTACGAATTAGACATGTTTACACATTTCAATCGATTCAGGGCATTGAAATAAATCCAGCGGCAAAGTTGAAATTGTGTGCTGCACCGGAGTTCGAACCCGTATTTCCTGCTTAATGCCAACAGTCTGGTAGTTCAGTCCGTTGCGGTCCTGTGTTCGTTTTTGATCGTTGTTTATCGTTCGGTTCTGGGCTCCGTTTTTTATTAGAGAGATCATGCAGCCCTCTCACCGAACACACTTAGTCTCCACGCCCGGCAATCAGTTATTCTATCCAGGAACGCTTCCCTTTCAACCCAAATTCTCAACTTAGACCACACTACGGTAGTGGTGCCGCCTGCCCATTAGTTCCTCTTGTTCAATGCCTATACTTGATTTCTGCTAGGAATCGAGCTTATTAATGCGTCCGCATTTAAATTGTCGCTTACCTGTTGGGGTACAATTACAATGTAAATGAAAATAAATAAAAATATTCTTAGTTGATAAGACGCGGCAAATTTTTCGGACACCGTTTATGCTTTCAGAATTGATGGGTACATAAAACAATAAATTATTATTTTTTCTGTGTTTAGAGAGTGTCCATCTTTTAAGTATCTGCCAGAGTGTCCATTATGACAACTCCCTGTCACCGGGTATCCATGCTCAGCTCCTCTACTACACGGATTTTACCCATTTTGGCGGCTTTACATTGTCCCGTAGTGTCTTCCAGGGTCGTAAGCGCTTGTTAGAGAGAACCCAGGCTACGCTAATCGCTAGCATGGCTTGCAGAAACGGCAGCTAAGTAAGTTACGCCCTGCCTTCCATATAACACCAGCAATTTGAATTAATGTTCAAATGTTTGTAAAGCTTATGGGACTTAACTTCGGGGTCATCAGTCCCTAAACTTACAAACTGCTTATGAACTAACTTATGCTAAAGACAAAGCAAACATCCATGCCCGAGGGAGGATTCGAACCTCCGACGCGGGAGGCCGCACGGTCCGCAACGTGTCGCTCCAGACCGCGCGGCTACTTCTGCGCTACTGCAGTAACAGAACTGTTAAACTATTAGCTAATCTCTGCTAAGGCTTGACAATGGTAAATAACCGAAACCGATAGCATTGAGAATTAATAAACAGCTATGGTCAACATGTCGTTCTGCAAAGCAGTAACAGAAGACTGGTGCGATAAAAGCGGATAACTTGCTATTTTAAGTTCTGTCATTTCCTTATTTCCCACTCTCTAAATGTTGTGGTGAATTTTCCAATACGAATAATGAAAAGTAATTAAAGCAATATTCCACTTCTAGGTAATATCAGTCTACGGTAATGAAATAGCAGAATCGTAATGCTGAACTTTTTAAGGCGATTTGGAGATGATAATGTTCAATTATATATGCTTTCCTCGTATTTTGTGATGCTTTTCGCCGTTTTGATTTCGTTTCGCGAGTATACTTAGCGGATTTCGGATTCATTTAGTAATTCAAAGCTAAACACGATTTTTTCACTAACTGTAAAATATTTTTGTTATTACTACATCTCTTAGCTATTACTCACAAAATGTCGTCTAATGCAATCCTTAACATTTCCTTGCTTTCATGAACTTCGTTATGACCTGTTCATTTTATCAACAGAGAAAGTTCTTGAAACTATTCCTTCACAATGGCATGTATGTTTTTTTTTCGGACTGGCGATATGAATTACGAGTGTTATTGATGCAATGTGACTGCTGGACACTGCAGCATTGCCACACAGTGCACAAAACACGAGTAAATGTTTTTGAAACTGATAGTCTGCGGTTATGAAATCCAATGCCGCATTCTGTACAAGCAGCAGTGGAACCATTACAAAACCCAAACACAATCACCATATCGGCATACTCGCCTTGTGTAAATACGGTCGGCATGTTTATAGGCTATAGTACATTAGAAGCGGCCAACGAATCACAATGAAAACTTCAATGTACATTAAAGTACGAATTGAACACGAACACCAACACTCTACTGCTGATATTCGATAAATATCCGCAAACAAACCATAGTTGAGTTTTTCACCATGGGTCGACATTTATTACCTCAGTACCGCTTGCGTTATTGAGCAGCAAATGTAATCATTTCATGTACTGCATATGCACTTGTCCAGAAATATATCTTGAGTGAACCGGAATATTCTAAGTGTATGTACTAATTTTCACTTCCAGCAGTGTATATCACTGAATGCATTCGCAAAATTCCATCATCTGACAAAGTTCTGACAAAGTATCATTAACGTAGATGAATTATGAACTACAAATAGGTTTCAGAAATTACTGCAACCTGTCACATTCTTTTCGATGGAGTTGACCATAACTGCTTTGGAGCTGCTTAGCAGCTCATCGTCAGATGGTAAATACAATACAGTGGAAATAAATTTCTATATGAGGATTGCTGCTTATAATTGCGAGTTTCATTATAAGTATATCCGTATGTGTGTAGCTTTTGGAAAATAATTGGGAGTTTCATTATAAGTATATACGTATGTGTGTAGCTTTTGGAAAACATTTTGCAAATGCCACTACACCTTCGAAATAGTCACCTCCCATAACTATGCACCGTTGAGCTTTGCGATGCATGACCTAGAAACTTTGTATGAAATCTTCCTTTGGGATGTTGTTCAAAAGCCTCGTCAGGTTTCTTTGTATGTCAGGAATATCGTCCAATCCTTTTCCTTTCAAAGCGACTTTGAGTCGAAGGAATAGGAAGAAGTCTGGAGGATAGATATCCAGCGAGTATGGTGGATGTTCAAGTTGCACGACAATGCTTGCCAATACACAGCCAATATTATCAAACAGTTCCTGGAACAAAAGGGGTGGTGCAACACACAACATCCACAATACTCGCCGCATCTCAATCTTCCAGACGTCTTCCTATTCTCTCAACTCGAGCTCCCTGTGAAAGGAAGATTGGAGGATATGCCTCACGTCCAACGAAACGAGGCTTTTGAACAACATCCCAAAGGAAAATTTCGTGCAAAGTTTCCAGAACATATATCGAAGAACTCAGCGATGCATAGTTATTGGCGGTGACTATTTCGAAGCACAGTAATGTTAACTCATAGTACGCTACCTTAAACCCGCGGCTCCGCTTGCGTGTAGGTTGATTATAATAGAAGCTATCTTTTAGTAGTGTGGTATGAGACTGGTTTTGAAGGATGAAATTAAAGACAATACCTTCTTTTTAAAGAGATGTAGTAACAGAAATTTCTTTTTTACTGCTTTATTTATTTATTCTTATATTTCCATATTCGTATGCTTATCCTTACAGAGAAAGAGCAGAAGACATTGTAGCACGCATAGACCAAAGATATGGTCTATGGCATCACGTTTCGCTGCATGTAATCTCCTTGCTATAGAGTCGCAAACATCATCGCTTGCCTTCAGTCTGGTCTTTTTTAATAATTTGACGACTTTCAACCACCATATCTTCCACCCTCTTATACCTATCGGCATGGAACTGCTATGGTGTACAAGGAAGATTTGGTAGAAAGTTTCTAGGTCATGCATCGCATAGCTCAACGGTGCATTGTTATAAGAGGGGAGTATTTCGAAGACAGTAAGGTAACTGCAATTCATAGTTCAGATCCGTTAATGCTACTGGACTATTCACCGAACACTATTATAACACGTTGTTTGTTAGTATGTGGCATATATTTCAAAATGTTCAATTGTTTGTTAACCAGTTGGACGGAATTGCTATAGTCATCGGTCCCTACACTTAAAAACTTACACTAAGGACAACACACACAGCCATGACCGATGGACGACTCGAACATGATGCATTGTACCAAACGGATACTACCGCGCAGTAGCACACAATTCAGGAGATATTGTGTCATAAACACTGAGATGCATAAAAAAGTAGATTTTTGCCAATAATTGAGCGTAAAATCTAATATATTCATCCCGTTTTTAATAATGAAATCAGTGACTTCCAATAGGTTTTCAACACATTTTTAATCATTTCTCAATTTTCTCTCGATTACTTTCTTAAAGTGAAATATTTAGCGCATTAACTCATGTATAAGTTTCCTATCAGAAAGAACACAGTTGGTTGTAATTGACGGTAAGTCATCGAGTAAAACAGAAGTAATATCTGGCGTTCCACAGGGATGCTGTCGTTTATCGGTTAGTGAAGTCAACAGAGGATCAAAAGCAACTGCAAAGCGATTTAGACAAAATTTCTGCATGGTGCAAAAATTGGCAATTGACACTAAATAAAGAAAAGTGTGAAGTAATACACATGACCACTAAAAGAAATCCGCTGAACTTTAATTACGCGATAAATCAGTCAAACCTTAAGGTCGTAAATTCTACCAAATACCTAGGAGTTACAATTACGAACAACTTTGACTGGAGAGAACACATAGAAAATATTGTGGGGAAGGCGAACCAAAGGTTACGTTTCATCGGCAGAACGCTTCGAAGATTCACCAGCTCCACCAAAGAGACGGCTTACATCACACTTGTGCGTCCTCTCCTGGAGTACTGTTGCCCTTTGTGGGACCCTCACCAGGTGTGATTCACGGAAGACATTGAGAAGGTTCAGAGAAGGGCAGCTCGTTTTGTTCTATCACGTTACGGGGGGGGGGGGGGGAAGCGTCACGGAAATGTTGCACGAATTGTGGTGGAAATCATTAAAAGAAAGACGTTATTCATTGCAGCGTGATCTGTTAGCAAAGTTTCAATCACCAACTTTTAGTTCTGAATGTTAAAATATTTTGCTAGCACCCACCTACTTAGGGAGACATGACCATTCCAATAAAATAAGAGAAATCAGATCGAAAACGGAACGATTTAGATGTTCTTTCTTCCCGCGCGCTATTAGAGAATGGAACAGTAGAGAAAAATTATGAAAGTGGTTAATAAACCCTCTGCCAGGCACTTGAATGTGATTTGCAGAGTATCTATGTAGATGTAGATGTAGATAATCAGGCGTTTGAGGCAGTTCTTTTCAAGGACGTTTCACTCTACGTAGAATCAGTATTTTAATAATATCAATCTGAATTCCAGGTTTGTGCATTTTATGATTCGGAATGTTTGACTTAAATGTCACAGCATTTTGTGTCTTCTCTTTCAAGTGCAGAAAAAGTCTGTAAATTCGCCTACACGTGTCCTGTAACTACCGACATTCCATTTAACGGGCGCGTTTTATTCGTTTCTGAAGTATGAACTCACTCCACTGCTCGTGCTGACCATAAAGTTTTACGGTCTCCTCTGTTCTGAAAGCGACCACCGTCTCGTGACAGCATTTTTCGGATTCCTCACCGGCACTTCATCTCACGCGCCGGCTCGCTATGGCAGTTTTAATGTGCTTCTGCGCAGGTTTCTGCCATGTAAATGAAATGAAAGTTAAATGAAAGGCTCTCACGCAGCAGTACAAGTATCTACCTCCATAAATTAACGTACAAGCATAGTAAATATCTATCCATGATCGTTTAAATATTTGCAACGTTAATATTATTGCATTGTTGGTGCTACATTCAGTAGTAGGATACGTATTTTGGTCGCACGTAACATACTGTAGTTTGTAAATAGTACACAATTTAACTTAAATGAAATTTTAGCACAAGCTATGTACGTCGGTAACAACGCAAAAGTGATTATAATTTTGGAATCGTACATCTTCGCCTTCGAAAACTGGTGTTAGTCGCGGCTAGAGCGCCTAAATATCGCAGTATAAAATCATCGAAGTATCAACAGTGACTTACGGAGTTGTATATGTTTGACATTTTTCAAAGCAAATGGACGATCTAAATCGTTATTTGTTGAGAAATATATATACAGGGTGTTACAAAAAGGTACGGCCAAACTTTCAAGAAACAATCCTCACACACAAAGAAATAAAATATGTTATGTGGACATGTGTCCGGAAACGCTTAATTTCCATGTTAGAGCTCATTTTATTACTTCTCTTCAAATCACATTAATCATGGAATGGAAACACACAGCAACAGAACGTACCAGCGTGACTTCAAACACTTTGTTACAGGAAATGTTCAAAATGTCCTCCGTTGTCGAGGATACTTGCATCCACCCTCCGTAGCATGGAATCCCTGATGCTCTGATGCAGCCCTGGAGAACGGTGTATTGTATCACAGTCGTCCACAAAACGAGCACGAAGAGTATCTACATTTGGTACCGGGTTTGCGTATTCAAGAGCTTTCAAATGCCCCCATAAATGAAAGTCAAGAGGGTTGAGGTCAGGAGAGCGTGGAGGCCATGGAATTGGTCCGCCTCTACTAATCCATCGGTCACCGAATCTGTTGTTGGGTAACGTACGGACACGTCGACTGAAATGTGCAGGAGCTCCATCGTGCATGAACCACATGTTGTGTCGTACTTGTAAAGGCACAAGTTCTAGCAGCACAGGTAGAGTATCCCGTATGGAATCATGATAACGTGCTCCAGTGAGCGTGGGTGGAAGAAAATGAGGCCCAATCCAGACATCACCAACAATTCGTGCCGAAACGTTCACAGAAAATCTATGTTGATGACGTCAGTCGAGGAAGTACAGTACGTACTATCGAAACATTTGGGTATTTTGACAATTGTCTGCACGAATTATTTCAATTTACATTTAAAGAGAAATAATAAAATGAGCTCTAACATGGAAATTAAGCGTTTCCGGAGACATGTCCACATAACATTTTTTTTTTGTCTGTGAGGAATGTTTCCTGAAAGTTTGGCCGTACCTTTTTGTAACACCCTGTATACGCCAAGATCGCTGTTCAATATTTTATTTCGGATAACCCGTTTCGACAAACTTTGTTGTCATTTTGAAATCTCTACACTTCACAACTGCATAACTCAAACGTGTTGTGTCTATATTTATAAGAATCTGGATTTTTTCGTCATTTATCATATCTACAACGTCATTTAAACTAGATGTGTCATAATTTAAAGTGTGAACAAGAGTGGTAAATCTACTGTTTGATTGTTTTTAATAGTGACGAACTATGGCATACGACTTTAAATTATGACACATCTAGTAGATATGACGTTTTATATATCATTAATGGTGAGCAAATGCAAAGTCTTGTAAATATAGACAAAACATGATTGAACTGTGCAGTTGTGAATAATGTATGAAGAGCTACTACTTTTGAAAATGTAGAGATGTGAAGATGACAACTAAATATGTCGAAACCGGTTATCTGAAATAAAATATTGAGCAGTGATCTTACTGGCTGCCCCAGCAGACGTTGTTCTGCACTATTTTTTCTGTAAAACAACACTGCATTGATTTGTTATGTTAATGGTCTTCCCCAACAGACTTTGGTATGTCAAAAGTTATTGGTCCTTCGCAGTAATAAAATATATTTCAGAGTGATCACTCTATTTATAGATTTGTGTCTCCATAATAAACGACAATTACTTACAACTATAAGTTTTCTATTTTGTACATTGCAAGACTTTAGTAATAGTAGTAATAATGTGGTATTTTCATTGTAATGTCTTATGGTACACTATATTTCTTGTTTCATTGCTTGGCACGTAAATAAATAAAGCTGTCGGTTTTCCGACGCGAGAGCAGGTAACATACAACTGTCCATGAGAGAAGCATTGGTTTTCCAGATTGACGCCGCAAACACTCAACTACTGACCCTGTGATTTATTTTGGTCATAGCGAAAGCAAGCCGCACTGGAAATTGTGGTCGTTTAAAGTCAAACGGTACGTCAGTTGGTTCCATTGGGATGCGGGGTATCAACACATCTTCTCCCATATATTTTTCCTTTACAATGGTTGCTTCGATCACATTGTTCAGTAATTTTTTCACTGCTAGCCGTGTACCGTTACAAAGTCGCGGTTGTTTTATATTTCGTAACATAATGGGTATGGTATACATACCGTAATCCCTTCTTCCTTTCCTGCCTCCTCTATTTCCCCATCTCCTCCTCCTCCCCCTATCTTCACACCACTCCCTCTTACCACACACCACATCCTCCTCTCTGCATCTATATCATCCCCCATTTTTATCCGTTTCATTCTCCCATTCTTATCTCCTCCTTGTTTAGCCGGCCGCGGTGGCCGAGGGGAGTGAGGCGCGCCAGTCACGGACTGCACGGCCACTACGGTCGGGGGTTCGAATCCCCCCTCGGGCATGGATATTTATGCCGTCCTTAGTGTAAGCTAGTTCAAAAGTAGTTTGTAAGTTTAGGGACTGATAACCCCGTAGTTAAGTCCCATAAGCTATACAAACATTATTTTTATTATTGTTATTTCATTCGGGACCTTGACTGGGAATTGAAGTCAAAATGGATGGGTAAATCAATTGGAAACGGATTATTGAAAAACATTGTTCTTTGTTCCGATGTCAACTGATGCATCCGGTACGTAATCGACTACTGGATCGTATGTGAACGCCAAACGTTCAGTTCTAATCGTCACATGTTGCCGTCTGTTTTGTCGACTATCGAAATTATTTTATGCAACCCATTGTTCTAGAGTCATAACGGCGCGCTTCGGAATTTCTTTCTCGATTTACTTCCAAGCGCCTGTACGATCTTCGTCGGTCTCATAGACCCTTAGCAACAGTTTTGGCGATTGATTTTTATTTATATAGATACATATCAACAAATATTCTAGAGGAGTATTGTGTCACTAGATGCTAACTTACGGTCTACCACACACGGAAGAAACGTTTAAAAATGAAACAAAAAAACAAAAACGGAGCTTCATACTGGTGTTTTCTGCTAAACATTGCGTTACACAACGAGCAACATTTTCTCTGATATGTGTATTGCGCGTGAAATCACGAAAGGTAAATATATATTCCGGGAAAAAAACCTTGAAAAGACTGCGGATAGCAAGTTGATATTCACAGGACATGTTCATTAGTATGTTCTGAAAAAAATATTTAGTATTTCAGTCACCTACGTTCAGCATGTGTTACCTAGTACATATACATCTACACATCACATTTAAGTGCCTGTCAGAGGGTTCATCCAACCACCTTCATACTATTCATCTCCCATTCCACTCTCGAATAGCGCGCCGAAAGAAAGAACATCTGAATCTCTCCGTTCGAGCTCTGATTTCTCGTATTTTATTCTGATAATCATTTCTACCTATGTAGGCGTGAGTCAACAATATATTTTCGCATTCGGAGGAGAATGTTGGTGATTGGAGTTTCGTAAGTAGACCACGCCGCAGCGATAAGCGCCGTTGTTGTAATGATTCCCATCCCAGATCCTGTATCATTTCCGTGACGCTGTCTCCTCTGTATCATGACAATACAAAACGAGCTGTCCTTCTTTGAAATTTTCCGATGTCCTCCGTCTAACCCACCTGATAAGGACCCCACACTGGGCAGCAATACTCCAAACAAGGTCGGACAAGCGTAGTGTATGCAGTCTCTTTGGTAGTTCTATTGCATCTTTCAGGGGTTCTGCCAATAAAACGCAGTCTCTGGTTCGCTTTTCCCACGAAATTATCTACGTGTTCTTTCCAGTTTGAGTCTGAAGCATTAGTAATTCCTAGGTATTTAGTGGCGTTTACGGCCTTCACTTTTGATTTAAGTAATTTTGTAAAAAAAGTTTAACGGATTTCTTTTCGTACTCATGTGGACGACTTCATACTTCTCAGTATTTAGAGTCAATTGCCAATTTTTACACCATAGTGATATCTTATTTAGGTCGTTCTGCAGTTGGTTTTGAGCTTCAGATGATTTTACTAGACGGTAAATGACAGCATCTGCAAACAACCGAAGAGAGCTACTTAGATTTTCTCCCACGGTACAGGTTCCGCTTCGAACCCTGATAATTAATTTGATGTGCGATGTCATCGACGCGTATAAGGTGCGAATGGCTTCCCATGGTATAGCCATCCACGCGGCATTCGCCTGGTTGCAAAGTTCATCTGTGCTGGTGGCACTGGGTCACAGCACTGCACCCGCCATTTCCGACATCCCACACATATTCCATTGGCAACATGTGATCTGCGGGCCAGAACGAACTCTCACATCCTGTGACACACAAAATATGATAGTGCAGTAGAAAAGTATTTCCTATTTAATCATTTTCATAGTTATATCAGATCATTTGATCTACATTTTAAAAGTATTTTTACTACATGAGAGACTTTGAAATCGTGCAGATAGCACTGTGCAGGTCCAGATTATCTTCTGAATCAGCCTATGGGTGCTGCGACAGGGATGGGCGAAGCAAAACGCCGCTAGTAACACGCGTGTTTACTCTGCTCGTGGCACCAACTTCTATGCTAATCGGACGGAAACGTAGGAAATGGTCGGAACGCAATGTGGCCAGTTCCCGCACCTCACCTTCCGCGTGCGCAATCCCTGCCAAAGAGCCAGAGATGGTTCCGTTGTTCTGACAGTATAGTTACCACTGACCACAGTTCAGTCGGCTGCCAGCCGCCTTCATTAAAGTACCAGACTAGTTAAAAGTTGATTATTTAGTTTTCTGCTCTCTTCAGTCAATTGTATCGTCAGGATGGATAGGAAGTGTGCCTGCTGAGGAGTTGGCCGCTGTAGAATGTAACTAGCCATAAGGACAGAAACCCCATTATTTTTAGATATGATTCCTTTCTTTCCTATTACAATGTTTAAGCCCATAATTACAATTAACAAATTTCAGAATACACTGACTGTTGTACATATGTATAATAACCATGTAACTAATCATGTTTTTATGTTCTCCACCACATTTAATTTATTGTAAAATGCACGAATTGTAATTTTGTTATATTATAATTTTAGCAACAAATGTAAGTATTGTGTATATATATTTTCTCTTTGTTTTTATTTTTGCATCTTATCTCTATCTATATCTATTTCAAATACTTAAAATATGTAACATCAATGAACTAATGTATAATATAACATGTAAAACTACAAACGTACGTCCTGCTTTGTATTAAAAGGTAGCAGGATTGTAAATGAGAAAAAAATAAAAATAATAAAAATAAAAAATATTGGGATCTCCGGTATTAAACGCGTGATGGAGCCCCTTAGGCAGACAGAGTCGAGATTTGGAAAGAAGTTCAACGTGCACTCGGTGTGTCTGCCGGGGGCCTCATCCGAGATGTGGAGGCGGTCTTGCCGGCTGCTATCGTGCGTACAGGGTGCGATCGACTGCAAGTCGTGGCTCACGTCGGCACCAATGACGATTGGATGTTTGTTGACATAGGTCAGAAAGAATATTACTAATTGGGTGCATAGATATTATCACAACATTAGAGTCGTAGTCGTATCACCATAATTTTTTATTATTTACATTATTATTTTGGGCCGAAATGTTTGCAAAAAAATTATAAAACTACAAATCTAAAGTGGGCCACAAAACACATCAGAGCGATTTTTTCCTCGTTCTATTTGGGAGTGGAATAGGAAAGGAAATGCCTAGTAGTGGTACAGTGTACCCTCCGCCACGCACTTTACGGTGGATTGCGGAATATGTTCAAATGTTCAAATGTTTGTATAGCTTATGGGACTTAACTACGGGGTAATCAGTCCCTAAACTTACAAACTACTTATGAACTAGCTAATCCTAAGGACGACACAAATATCCATGCGCGAGGGGGGATTCAAACCCCCGACCGTAGTGGCCGTGCAGGCCGTGACTGAAGTGCCTCAGTCCCCTCGGCCACCGCGGCCGGCTGCGGAATATGTATGAAGGCAAATTCCCCTTCCCCCCTCCCCAAACAGTTAGTTTTTGTGCAGAGAAGATTTATTAGAATCAAGTCATATTAGGCAAAATTTTCCGAGAAAATCGAAGTTGAATATATACACGCATAAAAAACACCTTTTGCGTCATCTGTGTATTCACAAATTTCTCCTGAACTTACGATTCGAAAACTTTTTCCTGTCAACCACTGTGAAATGTAAACAAATCTGCCTATAACTCCGTCAATCGAAATCGCAAATATTTCATTGACTCGACTCTCGTATTCGGATAAAAAGAGAAAAAAAGAAACAGATCATTTTCAAAGACTGTTCTGAAGATATGACTAGCATTTCAGTCCCCTCGGTTCAGCATGTGTTCTCTTGTGTAGTAAGCATAGGGTCCGCCATGGGGCATGATGATCCATGCGTATTAACATCGACGTAAAAGCAACATTACCTATAGAGAAAGCCGCTGCCCGCTTGTGCCACATCACGCAAAGCAGGTCGCGGTCACGTACTTGAATAGTGCAACAGTCGTAACTGGCGGACCGCGGTCCAGATCAGGACCCTCAAAAATATTTTGAAAGTGAAAGTTACACATTCAAATCACTTAATTCCTTTTATCTGTAGATAACAATTCGTATAAGAGACACCCTTATGATTTTTCTAGAATTTTACAATTACGTGATGAATAATTAAACCATTAATGATTATTATAGGTATGTTAAATATCTACATCTACATCTACATACATACTCCGCAATTCACCGTAAGGTGCGTGGCGGAGGGTACACTGTACCACTACTAGGCATTTCCTTTCATATTCCACTTCCAAATTGAACGAGGAAAAAAAGAATGCCTATATGCCTCCGTACGAGCCCTAATTTATCTTATCTTGTCTTTGTGATCTTTACGCGAAATATAAGTAGGCGGCAGCAAGATCGTACTACACTCAGCATCAAATTCCGGCCCTCTAAATTTACTTAACAGAAATTCACGAAAAGAACGTCGTCTTTCTTCCAGCGATCCCCAATTGAGTTGCCGGAGCATTTCCGTGACACTCGCGCATTGGTCGAACCTACCGGTAACAAATCTAGCTCCTCTCTCTGAACCGCCTATATGTCTTCCTTTAAACTGATCTGCTGAGGGTCCCAAATACTTGAGGAATATTCAAGACGTGGTCGTACAAGCGTTTTATACGCGGTCTCCTTTACATGTGAAGTACATCTTCCCAAAATTCTTCCAATAAACCGAAGTCGGCTGTCTGCCTTACTCACAACTGTCCTTACATGCTCGTTCCATTTCATATCGCTCTGCAATGTTACGCCTAGATATTTGAACGACGCGACAGCATCAAGAAGCTGTGCTCTTAAAAATCATGTTTAGAGCTTTCTCCAGCAGCGAAATGGACGGATGTGGCTGGGAAGTTGTTCTACCTATAAAAGCCTTTATTTCAAATGGAGATAATAGACTTCAGAACTACATTTCCTTGCAAACGTATAAAATTGAATCTACTGGCGAATTGCGGAGTGTACATGTCCTGGAAAAATGTAAAAATTGCAAAACATTAGCCATTTACCTGGCTACCGAGTTTGACTCCGCATATATTTGTCAAATTTCATTAAAAAAATAATTTCTTGAAGAATAAGCATCATTCAAGATTAACGGCCGCCCACCTTGAAGACAATATTCGCATAAGTTGCTCCTCTTGCGAACCTAACTTTAAGAAACTGGCTAAAGACTGCAAATGTAATTTTTTGCATCGATTTTTTTCAACACAAATACCCATATTTTTTGTGAAAATTATACAAAAAATAGTATGTTAAATGTATGACCTATTACTGGTCATACTGACTTTTTGTTGTTTATTTTTTTTTATATTCACTCACAAAAACTACAAAATAAAATAAGTTCACTGGATTATTATATATTTTCATTTCGCATCTTTTATATTTCCTATTAGTTTGAGACAAAAAATTAAAATAAAAAATTGATAAGGAATATTTGGTTTTACTTCTGGACCTCGATACAAATTTTCAAATGTATCCAGAACCCATCCAAGATTACTTGCTGACCTCTGGTCTAGTGGATGGGCCCCGCCGGCGAGCCACTGAGCTACGCGAAAGCGACCTGCTCTGCGTGACGTGGCATAGCCGCGCCGCAGCCTTCTCTTTAGACGACGTTGGTGTATGGCGCCGATGGCACCATGCTGCATTCGTCTCGTTTCAAATTCATCTGTGGCAGTTGCAACTGGCTCACAGCTCTAAACCCGACGTTTCATTACATCTCACTCGGTTTCGATTGCCGACAAGTCTGCTCCATGCAAAAGGCTGACATCCTGTGCACATGTTCGTGCCTTTCTGAATAATGGCTTCTGCAGTGTCGATATGATATGGCATGGCTACAGGTCGGACGATGTCATTCACGTAGGTCAGACTGGTCACGGTGTGCTAGACACGTACCGTGGTTTACGGTAGCACCCAATAGCTCCCCAACTCATAAGGTCTTGATGATACGTTGCCGCGCGAAATAGCCGCGTGGTCTAAGGCATCATGCTACGGACTGAGTGGCCGTCCCGCTGGTGCTTCGAGTCCTCCATCGGGCATGGGTGTATGTTTTGACCTAAGTGTAAATTAGTTTCAGTACTTTATGAGTCTAGGGATTGATAACCAAATGTTTACAAACATTTGAACCTATTTTGACGCTACGTCAATCTCAAATGCCTCATATTACTACATCATGAGATACGTCTGTAAGCCGAATGCGTGTCTGGAGACACGCTACGCCGCACAGTGTGACGGAATCCCCAAAACGTGGCCAAAACCCCGAACAATCAATTTTCGGGTCTCAGAACTTTGATGGGTTGTTTGGGTTGAGGAAAGATTGGTGCATCTCATTCCAGAAGGGGAGGTCGCCACCTTCGATACCTGTCAAGTTACGTGAGTTCAAAACTGACCTTCGTCGAGAGCACACGCACCGCTGTGAAAGCAAGGAAAATTTACTCTCGGTTTGTGAGTGAATATTTTGGTAGTGAAGAATTTCAGTTCTACAAGATGGAAACGATTGCTACAGGTATGTACAAAATGTTAGTACACTAAATCGGTATAAATTTCTTGGTTATCCTATTTGTATTATACAGGGTGTCTCACGAAAGACGCCTGCCAGGCGTCCGCGGATCAGTAATGCTCCCGGCTGCCGCCACCGCATCCGCCGGCCACGGCAGCGCCCGATTCTCGGACTCGCGCACGCATACACTGAATTAAAGTCTAAGAAACATTGCCATCTGAGTAACCTAAGTTTATCTCTATTTACAGTAGATGTGTAAAATGATGTCCCTCTATGGAAATAGCGGCCTGAGGTCTATTAAACACATTTGCGAACACTCGACGAATTTCGGCTGCCGAAATCTGGGAAATTAGTCAAATCCTGTCTTCCAACTCTTCGATTGTATGGGGATTTCTTGCACACACCTTGTCTTTTAACATTCCCCAAAGATAAAAGTCACAGGGATTTAGATATTGAGAACGAGGACGCCAGTCAACTATCCTATCATAATCCATGCATCCATAGAAGCATTGGCAATGTGTGGTCTCGCATTGTCCTGCATGAAATAACCGTGCAGCTTTTCGTTGGATGAAAGTTCTTGATAAAATGAATGCAGGATATTGTTCACATACCTGTCAGAATTTATTGTTTCGTGAAAAAACATTCGACTAGTCATTTCGCAGATTTCGGCAGAGGAAATTCGTCGTTTGCAAATGTGTTCAAGAGATGTCATGCCGCTCTTTCCATAGAGGGACATCATTTTGAACATCAACTGTAAATAAAGGTAAGCTTAGGTTACTCAGATGGCAATGTTTTATAGACTTTCACTCAGTGTATGCGCCAGCGACACAGTAGAGTGCGAGAATCAGGTGCTGCCATGGCCGGCGGATGCGGTGGCGGCGGCCGGGAGCCGTACCGCGCGATCCGTGGACGTCTGGCAGGCTTCTTTCGTGAGACACCCTGTATTTTTTCCGATGCCTATGCAAAACGACCATGCTTTGCCGAACTTGGATTTTCAACTAGATCAAAAGTAGCATATACCGCAATATACCTCGGAATTTCAACTCGCAGAGTATCGATTTATTAATTGTCTGATTGAATTGATAAGAATCAGCTGCCAAAATCTTCCATTTCTCTAGTAAAATGAATATTTACAAGTGCCCGTGCGGCCGACATTTCGTAGCACAACATGGTCGACGCTGCACGCTGCGCAACTATGTTGTCTTTATTAGCTACACTTATTACTTCTCTCGTTGATTACTCTATTACATTTATTATTTGTGTTCTGTCACCGACCTTGAAAATTGTTTCAATATATTGTTGAATTACAATGTGTGTGGAATCGAAGAATTGTTTTCCGATATACGTTCGACAAATATTCCGTTAATATGTTATAATAAACAAATCACGTTGGCAGTGCATTAATTATTGATGTTAAATACTATATTCAATTTGTACATTGAGCAAGCTATAAAAGAAAGCAAGGAGAAATTTGGAGAAGGAATTAAAGATCAGGGTGAAGAATTAAAAACATTGCGTTTTGCCGACGACATAGTAATTCTGTCAGATACAGCAAAGGACCTGGAAGAGCAATTGAACGGAATGGACAGTTTGCTGAAAGGTGCATATAAGATGAGCATTAACAAGAGAAAAACTAGGGTAATGGAGTACAGTATAAGAAAATAAGGTCATGCTGAAGGAATTAGATTAGGTAACGAAGCAATAAAGGAGGTAGATGAGTTTTGTTACTTGGGCAGTAAAATAACAAATGATGGTCGTAGTACAGAGGATATAAAATGCAGAATGGCAATGGGTAGAAAAGCGTTCTTGAAAAAGAGAAATTTGTTAACATGGAATATTGATTTAAGTCTAAAGAAGTCCTTTCTGAAGGCATTTGTATGGAGCGTTGCCTTGTATGGGAGTGAAACATGGACGATAAACAGTGGACAGGAAGAGGATTGAAGCTTTTGAAATGTGGTGCTACAGAAGAATGCTGAAGATTAGGTGGGTGGATCGCGTAATTAATGAGGAGGTACTGAACAGAATTGGGGATAAAATAAATTTTTGGCATACCTTGACTAAAAGAAGGGATAGATTGGTAGGGCACATTCTTAGACATCAAGGACTTGTGAATTTAGCATCGGGGGGAAGTGTGTGGGGTAAAAACCGCAGAGGAAGACCAAGAGATGGATAAAGTAAGCAGATTCAGACAGATGTAGGTTGCCGTTCTTATGTGGAGATGAAGAGGCTTGCTCAGAATAGGGTATTGTGGAGAGCTGCATCAAACCAGTGTCCCGACTGAAGACCACAACAACAACAAATGTAACATGTTTTTAGAAAAAAGGAGATGGACGGAGAGAGAGGGTGGATAAGAAAAGTACGAACTCAAGGCTTGAATAAATAAATAAATACCCGGGCAATGCCGTGTTTTCAGCGAGTTTGTTATAATAAACAAATCACGTTGGCAGTGCATTAATTATTGATGTCTAAATACTATATATACGCTATTATTAATAAATTATTGTGGTTTTTCGTGGGTCACGTTGCTGTATTAGTTCCGCCATTTTGTTTAGACAATTTTTACCATCCTATTCGTAATCAGCAACGTCAAGAATCCCCGTGTGATGAGTTTTGTGTGAATTAAACGTCTCCTTGCGGTTTTGACCACGTTTTGGAGAATCCGTGCCACTGTGCGCCGGTGTGACGCGCGTTCACGCTGCACCTGTTTAGGGCGACGGCGCTGCTCGCTGCAGATTTGTGAGCGGCCGTAAAGCAGGCAGCCGCTGAGGCGTCGCGCCCGATGATGAAGCCACTGGTGGCTGGGCTGCGCGCCGCAGATAAGGCCTGGACTCCAGCCGCCCAGCTGCAGCCTCCACGCATCGACCGCCGACGCTCGGGACGGGCGGCACAGCCAGCACGTGGCGGCACTACCCTCTCCTGCCGTGCCATTACCTCGCCCAACCCCTCCCCTGCCCCTAAAACTCTTCACCTTGTTCACTCACGTGCGAGAGGTTGCCTCCTCTCGTGCGTGTAAACAAACTTCCGGTTGAAGCTCGGAATTATTCTTTGTCTCTCGGAGATGTTTGTGGAAAATGCGCCGCAGATCAACACAATGTCGTGCTGTTGTCTTAAACTGTCATTTAGTCACATATTTAAATTGATATATAAAGAGCATTCTAGGGTGCAAAAATTTATTTTTTTCCGACTAGTTTCGGTCTTCTTTTAGACATCTTCAGGAAATTTAGCTCTGAAATATATCATAGTTACATTTAGAGGACTTTCAGCAATATACATTACTGTCAAACATAAGCTAAAGTAATAAAGAGAAATAAAACGATGTTATACCCATTGAAGTTGTGGAGCTGGAGGTAACTGGGAGCCTTCTAGTGCGTCACTGCTGGCTGGAGCAATACAAGGTTTGCTGCTCTTATATATATGAGGCTCCGCCCACCTTTGAAATGTGTGGCTAATTATAATTTATTTATTTATGCTGTTTTATTTTTATTTTATTTTATTTATTTTATTTATTTTTTTATTTTTTTGGCTACATTCATCTATTTAATCCTTTCATTGGCTATCAAAGATGGGTGGAGCTGGCAAAGGGGCGGAGCCTCAGCTATTTGAGAGCAGTATACATTGCTCCAGCCAGCAGTGACGCACTGGAAGGCTCCAAGTTACCTGCCAGCTCCACAACTTCAATGGGTATAACATCGTTTTATTTCTCTTTATTAATTTAGTTTGACACTAATGTACAGTACATTGCTGAAAGTCCCCTAATGTATGAACAAAACTTCTTTGTTTTTAATAATATGTAGGTAGAGAACAACTCACGTTGAGCCGTCGACAGACACAAATAAAAGGCACACACAAATCTAAATTTTCGGCTGCGGCCTTCCTTAGAAAGAGCACACTCATCCACACAATCACTCAGGCACACTCATCCACACACTTCAGCCATCTCTGGCCGCCCAACACAGTCTTTGTTTCTTGAAATGTATTGAACTAATTGGTGCTGGTGGAACTTCCGGATTGTAAGACCGTGGTCCATAAAACTTTTCAGTTTTTTCCGAACGTTTCGTCCAGAGCTGCGCCGGACATCTTCGAAGGTCTTCTTACTTACGTTGAGTCTTGCCAACTGAAGGATGTCTGAGAGCGACATATATACTGCGGAATGTGGGCGTGGCCAAAATGTCAAGTTATCAGCAGAGATAGTTCTTGTCAGAGATAAAACATCACTATCGATTGCAATAAGTCAGAGATAAATTGTTACTGCTTTTGAATGAAGTCACTTCCCTAGCTCGTTCAATCTAAATAAGGCTTACATTTTCTACGCTGAGGTCAGAGATATATTTTACTCGATGAGAAGTAGTTGGCACAGATAACTGAGTGCGCCCATCGCTTCTTCACGGAATTTAAGAGTAAGCTTTCAGTTAATGAATTTGTCTAAAATCGGCTGCCAGATTAATATTCTGCAATAAAATCTTTAGTCTTACAATGGGTACGCCTCAGACACGGCCAACCTATACGGCGGCGGCTCGTATTTGTCAGGTTGCTTGTGTGGAACCTAAAACGAAGGTCTGAGATATTTTTGCTTAACTCACCCCCCCCCCCTCCCCGCCACCATTTTTGTGGTCCGCAAACGATTACGTTTTAGAAATCGAGGAAAGAAACTTTAGCCGCGGCTGATCGCACTGGGGCGCCATGCTGCGATGCGCGGGGCCGTTCCCCGTCAGGGGTTCGAATCCCCCCTCGGGCATGGATGTTTGTGCTGTCTTTTGTATAAGTTAGTTCATAATTAGTTTGCCGGCCGCGGTGGCAGAGGTGACTGAGGCACTCCAGTCACGGTCAGCACGGCCACTACGGTCGGGGGTTCGAATCCCCCCTCGGGCATGGATATTTGTGCCGTCCTAGTTCGTAAGTAGTTCATAAGTAGTTTGTAAGTTTAGGGACTGATGACCCCGTAGTTAAGTCCCATAAGCTTAACAAACATTTGAACATTTTGAACATAAGTAGTTTGTAAGTATAGGTCTCTTATATAAGGTAGTTCATAAGTAGTTTCTAAGTATAGGGACTGATGAACCCGCAGTTAAGTGCCATAAGCTTCACAAACATTGGAACATTCTGAAAGAAACTTTTAAAACTGGTGCTTAAGTACCCGCGGGGATAGCACAACGACCAAGGTAACTCGCTGGGAAGCGGGATTTTTATTTCGCGGAAACCTAGAAAATGTGGTTCATTTCGTTTGTATTTTTCCATATCTCAGCTGATAAGGATAGGAGGATTAGTAAGGAAAGTAAATTAATAAGCTACGATACCAAGTTAAGCGAGGAAATTTCACGGGTCACATGTCAGTCCCTCCGTCAGAGTCGTTTGCTTCGTTAAGTAAATCTTTCGTTCTGTGAAATAATTAGTCTTCTTAGATAAAAATGGATATTGTTTGTTTTCCACACTAGTTTACGGTTGCCGGTGACTGCCTAATAGTATTCCAGAGATAAACACGATCGCAGCCCGCTACGGAGCCTGTTGTCGGCTTCTTACAAAACGAAAGGCGTAACTCTCCCCTGGATTTATTAAAACCAGCATTTCCGCCCTTCTTCACATGTTGTCTGCTGCTCTGTGCACACAAGTAACAACTTCATTATCTATGAACAAAAGACTAAAAGGAAAGTTGCATGTTCCGTCGGAAGCGACTTATAAAAGAAAGAATAGCCCTTCATATAAGACAACCATTATTGCAGCATCCTTTGTATGCTAACGCTCTTTTTCCTCCCGTGTTTGCTTAGAAAATATATTGTACAGTATTAAAATTACCTTCCGAACTGGAATAAAAATATTCCCACTGATGTTAGAACAGATATCACTGAAACATGTATAAGAAAATACAGCGTAAGATTTATTATTTCATTAGTATCACTTTTTAGTAAAACTCATAGGTTATTGTTCACTAGTTGAATCACCATAACATTTAAAATACAATACTCTAAACGGTTTAGAGCTAAAAATTTCAATCCGAGCAAGGTGTAAATTGCCCTGTACATAAAGCCAATCGAACAAACTACTCCTCAGAGTACATTGAAAATTATACAGTACGCATCTATCAAAGTAGTAACACAGTCTTGGAAACTATCAAGAAACGCGAAGATACAAAAAAAAAAAAAAAAAAAAAATCAAAAAAAAATAAATAAAAAAAAGACTGCACTGCCTGCGCTGTGCTGATCTGCCAGGTAACTCGTCTCCTTACGCCTTCTTCTATGCCGAATATATTAAAAGTAGATACGTTGTCAAGTGATTTAACTACAACAAATTGCAACAATGCGTTTTGATGGAACTTCAGTGTGTCGTTGTCCTGAAGCTGCAGATATTTAAAATACGATAATTCTTTAATCACCAGTCACGCGTCTTCAGTATATTATTATAATAAATATCACCTACATCGGCTGGTTTACGAGATATCAGTTGCTCTTCCATGTTTTGAAAAGGCATACATACTTGCATGCATGCATGCATGACTGACTGAAGGAATGTATAATGCAGAGACTAGAAATATGTCAAATTAATTACAATAAATGTATTCGCTATTGCGAACATGAATCAGCCTTAGCTGTATGATTTAATGGTGAAAATTTGTGTCGGGCCGGGACTCGAACCCGGATATCCCGCTTTTAGCAAGTGGTCCCACACGCCTCTGGGAGCCACCCAAACTTCAATGTGCCACACACTGCCTACTGCCCATGAGCGCTCGTACAGAGTACAATGAAAGTCCCACATAAGGGAGACGATTACTAAATTCGTCGCAAGCCTTGATGATGATGATAGTGTGACATTTATGACCGTTAGGCCCTAACTATGGTCGAGTTCGGCCTGCCTCGTGCAAGTCTCTTTAGCTGTCGCCACTTCGGCGACTTGCGTTTCAATGATGATGAAGACTACATAACACGAGCAGAGAAAACTTCCGACCAGACCGGTAATCGAAATCGGACCTCCGGCATAGAAACCCACACGCTATCCACTAGATATTTGAACCCGCGACCCCCTTTCCGAGTAAAAATGTCCATCGAACCTCCAGGCCCGAATTAAAGCTATGACAGTGATTCGAATGGTGCAATTTTTCTTTTTCACAAGGAGAGGACGCCTACTCGTCATCGGCGAATTCGTCCAAATTTATGGTACATGTGGTGAGATACGAAAGTGCACCAAGTGGGAACTCCAGATGGCTAAGCGTTTAGAAAATAAAAGGAATTATAACACTGATCTATCGCCATATGCACCTTAGCCGTCCGTCTACAAATATTTTTTTGCTCGTTGGCAATGCGTACACTACTGACTTCACAATTATCCGCAACATTATATATGTTATTTTGTATTTATATGTGCACAACATCAGCATGGTACATCATTATTAAAACCACCATATTATCTGCTGGACTGTGCGATGAAAGAAGCTGTTTTCAGAATGTCAATCAAGTTTCTTTTTCTATGAAGACATTAAAAAAAATCATGTAACAGCAAAAGGGCGGCGTTCATAACGTGCGTAAGTTGCGGCCAAAATTATTGCTTGCCCTATTTCATCTATGAATATCACCACGGTACATGTAATTCATCAATTAAAAAAAAAATTGAAATATCCATTTACATATACGACGTCCCCAAGTACGCGTTAACTAGAGTCCCTTTTTAAATGTTTGTAATCCCGAATTTCATCCATGTCCTTTTTTGGTTCTTGTTTGTATAAATTAATGAAATAACCTATATGATGTTGCTGTTCATTGTGATGACAGTTTACATCTACATCAATACTCTACAGACCACTGCAAAATGCATAACTCTACCAGTTATTAGGGGTTTTCCCATTCAATTCACATATTGAGCGTGAGAAGAATTATTGTTTAAATGCCTCCGTGCGTATTGTAGTTAATCTAACCTTGTCCTCACGATCCCCACGGGAACAATATGTGGGTGTACGCATTGCGAAGGAGCAGAAAAAAATTTGCTTCCGGCTGGAGCTGAACCCGCGATCATCTCAACACTAAGCCAATATTTTACCGCTTAGCCAATCACCGCTTCCTAAACACGCCTTCACGGGGACGGTTGATAAGATGAGTATGGTGACAGATCCGTATCAAACTTCCTTTTACTCCCTATACGCTTGGCCATCTGGCCATGTTTCAACTTAGGGCACTTTCGTGTGTCACCACACTCTACACGTATCATAAATTTGGACGAATTCGGCGATAACGAGTAGGCGTCCTCTCCTTGTCAGATTTATCCGAGATCTGCGCTGTCGTCCACGTCTGGTGAAAACTGCAGTAGCAAAAAAGAACTGCAGTAGCAAAAAAGAACTGCAGTAGCAAAAAAGAACTGCAGTAGCAAAAACGAACTGCAGTAGCAAAAACGAATCAAAACTGAAAAGATACTTACTGACTACAAATATTTAATGTATGGGTTTGCTGTCATGAATAATGTGTAATTTGTGGATACGTGTTGCCGTGAGCGAGTATGAAACCATCAAAGCTGATACATGACTGTAATATTTCAAGGACGCACATTAACTTTAGATATCTTCGAAATGATAAAATTCTTATCTAGCAACAAAATACTATGAGCCAGTAATAAAATGGTATTATTATTTCAATAAAAATAATATTGCTAACTACTATGATGCAGTAGCAAAAAGGTATTGTTATGTATTGATTAAAAATAATATTAAGTTGGTAATTGGTTTTCTGACATGACAGTATTTGAACATGTGTCAAAGTCATACAACGAGATTGCACCCATAGTAAATGACTGTTGAAGTACTGCACATACGCTGTTAAGTAGCTTAATAAAAAAGTCGTCATGAGCTAGAAAATTGGCTTTTCTGTTTCGCATTCAGGTCGTCCCATCATCAGAAGCCGCGACGGATTAGCCGTGCGTGCTGGAGTGCCGTGTTGCGGAGCGGCGGCCGTTCGCCGTCGGGGTTTCAGTTCCCCCTCGGTCATGGGTGTTCCTGTTATGCTTAGGGTAGTTTATCTTGTTTGTAAGATAGGCTAAGAAAAGACAAACCCACGTTTTTAGCGTTTCTAGATATAGAAAAAACTTTTGACAATGTCGACTGGAATACTCTTTGAAATTCTGAAGGTAACAGGGGTAAAATATAGGAAGCGAAGAGATCTTCAAACTAGACAAAAGCCAGACAACAGTTATTAGAGTCGAAGAGCGAAAAAGGGACGCAGAGGTTGGGAAGGTAGTAAGACATGATTGTAGTCTTTCCCCAATGTTGTGCAATCTGTACACTGATCAAGCAGTGAAAGAATGCAAGGAGAAATTTGGGGAGGGAATTAAAGTTCAAGAAGAAAAAATAAAAACTTTGCGGTTTGCCGATGACATAGTAATTCTGTTAGAGACTGCAAAGGACCTGGAAGAGCAATTGAATGGAATGGACAGTGTCTTGAAAGGAAGATATAAGATGAACATTAACGTGAGTAAAACAAAGGTAATGGAATGTAATGTTAGAAAATCAGGCGATGCTGAAGGAATTAGATTAGGTAATGAGACAACAAAAGTAGTAGATTAGTTTTTTTATTTGGGTAGCAAGATAACTTTTGATGGGCGAAGTAGAAAAAATGTAAAAAAGCAGAATGGCTATGGATAGACGTTTTTAAAGAAGCGAAACTTCCAATATTAATTTAAATGTTAGGAAGACCTTTCTGAAAGCATTTGTCTGGAGTGTAGCGTTGTATGCGAGTGAAGCGTGGACGATAAGGAGTTCAGACAAAAAGATAATAGAAGCTTTTGAAATGTGATGCTACAGACGAATGATAAAAATCAGATGGGTAGATGACGTAACTAATGAGGAGGTGCTTAACCGAATTGGGGAGAAAAGGAGTGTCTGGCATATCCTGACTACGAGAAGGGATAGTTTGATGGGACACATTCTGAGACATCAAGGAATTGTCAACTTAGCATTAGAAGGAAGTGGTGGGATAAAAATCGTAGAGGGAGGCCAAGGGACGAATACAGTAAGCAGATTCAAAAGGATGTAGGTTGCCGTACGTATTCTCAGATGAAGAGGCGTCCATAGAACAGGGTAGCATGGAGAGTTGCATCAAACCAGTCTGCGAAGTCCACAACAACAACAAACTACGGAGTAATAACCCAGTAGTTGAGTCCGATAGATTTACAGACACTTGAATTTGAACTTCATCAGAAATGAGAAGTGCCATAGGTACATGATATACCTGCTACACATTTGATGTCTGTTTATGGACCACCAGAAACGTTTCACAACAATGACTTTTTTCCACCTTCGGATGACTCGTTAATTAAGCGCCTTTCATAAAACCCTGTCACTTTCGTGTGTCACTTCTGCCACAGTACCTGAACGAACATGCTGCCACTGCATCCTCCTGCGATTTCGACCCCCCCCCCCCCCCTCACCGAGGAAGAAAGAGTCGCGACCAACAGGCTGAAAAAAAAATGTTCAAATGTTTGTTAAGCTTATGGGTCTTAACTGCGTCACTACTTATGAACTACCTTATATTAAAAACAACACAGACATCCATACCCGGGTGAGGATTGGAACCCCCGACGGGGAACGGCCTCGCGTACCGGAGCATAGCGCCTTAATGCGCTCGGCCACTCCGCCGCGGCCACAGGTTGAAATCACTGCACTAGACTACGGTGCCGGACAGCATTGTTGTGGCTCATCATGTACGATGTGCAATGTCCGTGTTTATTGATGAGATATACAAATGTCCTTCAGACGTGCATGTGCATGATACACAACACGCTAATTTACGTTGAAAGACTCGATAGCTTCGGGTAATCTGTTGGACGACTTTCCTACATGTGGGTTCAGTTGTATACTTCTAGTGGTTACGACAGAGAGCGACATGGGACGAGTTGTTTCTCCTGTGCAAAGTTCCTAAAGACACCGTAAGCCTAGCCGCATCGACTCATTCCACAAGTGGTGGACTGGACTGGACTGCAGGAGTCTAGAAACGGTGGCACACCTGTTGCTACCTTCAGGTCTGCAAGACAAGCGGGGCGGCCGATGCAGGTGCGACGCTGTGTTGCAGGTCACGCTGGGCAGTGCGTCGTTTCAGCGCCTCGCTAACCCTGAATCGATATAAAACAAGAATCAATGAACATAGCTCGACAGGCAAATGGCAAATGCCGGCCGCGGTGGCCGAGGGGACTGAGGCGCTCCAGTCACGGTCTGCACGGCCACTACGGTCGGGGGTAAACCTATACTTAACGGAAGACAACAAAAAATTCCTGTAATGTATCCAATGAAGATGAGCCTGCAGTGGCTTGAAAACTAGTTATGGAATAAAAACATCCGTAAAAGAGCTGGTTGCATTTCTTTTAACGACAATAAATCGCCAATTTACGCTACAGCTGTATTTCCGATCCAAAATGGATATTTTGAAAACAAGTTGTAGAGTATATTTCCTGATGTAGTCAATCAGTTTGTTGAGCTTACAGTGATAATATTAAATGCTCTGAATAACCGGACATCACCTGTTTCGATGTTTTTGTGATCAACCGAAAGGCTTTTGATTGTGTAAATCATGCAATCATTCTAGATAAGCTTAAGCATTGTGGTAATAGTGGGCAGTGTAGAAATTGTTTACTTCATACTTAATTGGAACAGTAAAAAAAGTGGAAGTAAGTGGTTCAGGTAAATGCAAAATTCAGTTCAATGTACGGGGGAGGGGAGGAGGGAGAAATCGAGAATGGTGTCTCACAGGTTTTAGTCTTCGGTCCTTTTCCTGTTCTTGATGTATATTAATGATTTTCCGTGCTATATTCATGATGACGCAAAGCTAGTTCTTTTTGGTGTCGATGCAAGTATAGTAATAACCCTGTCAAACAAGAGTTAACTGATGAATTAGTAAGTAATGTCTTTCACAAAATTATTAAGTGGTTCTCTGCAAAAGGACTCTTATAAAACTCATAAAACACAATACATACAGATCCATACGGTAAATGGCATGATGATATTAATGCATATAGTCACTGAACAGAGGTGTAGAGAAGGCAGAATATTCAGAGTTTTTAGGATTGTGCATTCATGAAAAATTGAATTGGAGGAAACACATCGACGATCTATTGAAACTTTTGAGTTCAGCAACTAATGCTGTTAGGGTTATTGCAAAGTTAGGTGACAAACATCTCAGTAAATTAGCTTACTACACTTATTTTCATTCACTGCTTTCATATGGATTCATATTTTTGGATAATGGCACTCATCACGTGATCGATAAGCTCCAGTGAAAGACTCTGAAGGAGAGACGCTGTGTCGCTCGGTAAGGGCTTCTGTAGAGGTTTCGAGAACATACCTTTACCGAGGAGTCTAGCAATATATTTCTCCCCCCTACGTATTTCTCGCGAAGAGATCATGAGGTTAAAATCGGAGAGAGTAGAGCCCACACAGAGGCATACCGACAATCTTTCTTTCCGCGTACAATACGTGACTGGAATAGGAGGGAAAATCGATAGTGGTACTCAAGGTACCCTCCGCCACACACCGTCGGGTCGGGTGGCTTGTGGAGTATGCATGTAGATGTAGATGCGGGTAAAGAGCTAGCTGTGTTTCAAAAGAACGATACTTTCTGAATCCGTGTTGACTATGGGTCGTTCTCTTTGAGGTAGTTCATAATAGTCCTGCTGCAGTCATTGATTGTAATTTTTCGGATCATTCCTATTGCTCTTCTTGAATATTGGAGTGACCTGATGTTATTCTGTATTTTTGTCAACTCTAAGAAATGTGTTCCATGTTTCCTCAAGCGACTGGCAATAGCGATGTAGTTCTTTGATTACCCGCATCCACTTGACTCCAGTGAGACTTTTCTAGTTGACCCATGACCAGAGTGCTCGCAATATTAGTCGTCCACCAGCCGTGCCAACAGGAGTGGGACTTTACGGTGATGAGTGAAGGAAGGGAGCGGTAGGGGAGTTGCAGGATTATGGCGACATCTATAGAACAAAATGGGGTATCTGGACGAATAAAACAAAGAAATTCTGCCCCTTATCAGATGAAGATGTCAAAATGTATGCTAAGCAAACATGATAATTTTTCACGCAATACTTTCACTAAAATCAACTCGTTAGTGAATTGAGCTGTCATTCTACTCTTAATTTTTTATATAAAATTTGTTGTTATTGTCGTCTTCAGTCCTAAGACTGGTTTGGTACAACTCTACTCTCCGAAGTTTCTTCATCTCCAGATAAGAACGGTGACTCACATCTGAACCTGCTTACTGGTTGGTTGGTGGTTTGGGACAGCGGAAGTAAACTATGCAGATCATCAGGGAAGGATTGAGATTAGGAAAGGAGGAGAAGGGAAAGGAAATGCAGTCCAGGGAGGAAAGAAGGGAGAAAGACTGCATTAGCTCGGGGCCCAGTGCTCGCCACGCACGTACTTACGAAAGAACCAAGAGCCATGTAGGTGGGTTACCTGCTTACTGTATTGGTCTCTTGGTATTTCTGCGATTTTTAATATCCACAATTCAATATTAAAATGACGATTCCTTGATGTCTCATAATGAGTCCTACCATTCGATCCCGAAATTTCTTTTCTTCCCTTATTCAGTATCTCCTCATTGATTACGCGATCTACCCATCAATGTACAGTATTCTCCACTAACACTAAATTTCGAAAGATTCTATCTTCTTCCTGTCTGAACCCCGTATCGTCGAAGTTCAAGGTTGCACTGCAGACCAAAGCCTTCAGAAGATACTTCCTAACTATTTAATATTCAATATAAAAAAAATTTCTCTTTTTCATATATGCTTTTATTCTCATGGCGATTCTGGTTTTTACATTTTCTTTACTTCGCGCATCATAAATTATTTTACTTCCCAGATAACAAAACGCATCTACTACTTCTATTGTCTACCACTCTAATTCCTTCAGCATCACCCGATTTTCTTAGACTTCATTCCATTATACTTATTCTCCTCTGATGTTAGAGTTATAGCCTCCTTTCAAAACTTCTATGGAATTGGTCTTCCTGGCCTATAGCTGTCCTTGACCGAAAGGAAACGTCATTAGGAAACAGCAAAGTTTTAATTTCTTCTCTCTTACTTCCCTTTCCAAATCTCTCCTTGATTTCCTTAACAGCTTCATCAATGCTCTTGAACCGTTATAACTGCTGATTGATTTCTGTACTATTTCTATAAAGCATCCGTTTCCTATATTTTACTCTTTCCGACTTGAGAGTTTTAAAGAGTGTGTTCAAGTCAACACTATCAAAATCTTTCTTCAGCTCTAAAAATCTGTAAATGTAGATTTGAGTTTTCTGAACGTTCCTTCTAAGACAAGTGGTAATGTGAGTATTGCCTCGTGTGTTCCTACATTTCTCTTGAATCTAACAGTTGGCTTCTAACAGGTTTAAATGTCTCCATTCCATACACTGCAATGTATGATCTAACAACCTTAGAAATACTTTGCGGTTTTACCTCTGGAAACCGGAAGAAGACCGTCAGGTGCTTTGCGTTGCCGTGCTGCGTATAGCAGTACGGTCGCTTGTCGTACACTGTACAGCAGGTGGCAGCGAACGGATGAGGCCTCCCAACCAGAACAAACGAATGGGTTCGGCCAGCGCTTCAGACGAAAATTACCAGGACCACCATGACAGCGGAAGATAATAAATGTTCCTGTAATGCATCGACTGAAAATGAGCCTGCAGTGGCTTAAAAACTAGTTATGGAATAAAAACATCCGTACGAGCAACTGGCTGCATTTATTTTAACGAAAATAAACCGCCAGTATTCTACAACGCTAACAGGCAAGTAAAATTATGCCTGTAAATATTGATGAGGATGTTAGATGATGTATTCACTTAATCAGTTTGCTTAACTTACAGTCTGTCGATGTATATAAGCAAAATTAACAGCTGTTGGTTAATAACAAGCACTTCCTAAAGTATCTTTTAATGTATATCCCCTATAAAATTCCGTTTGTTTGGATTAATGAATCGTTCGATACCTATCATAACTAAACCTTTCTTTATGCATAATCACAAAATTATTCATAAAACATTATAATACCTTACAAGACTGTTTCATTGCATCAATATTTTATTGGACTTTGATCAAATAATTCTCTTTATAAAGAAAAACGTAACGTTAATACTACGCAACTTTGTAATTGTAACACAAATTTTGTCATTTTGTCAGACACATATTGAATTGTATTAAGCATTATGTCATAAACTGCTTACCTTGATGTTAATCTTTTATTGTAAATTCGGAAATATAAAAATCATAAACAAACTTTTGTACTGCTGTCATCATGAAATACTTATGTTCACATTATTGATTTTGTTTTGTCACGAAAATGCTTTTAATATAACTGTAATAATTTCATACACATTAATTTCATACAACATTGTTCTGTACTAGATCTACACATTTCATAAAACTGTATGTAACTATTTTCGTGTTCTGGAATGTTCCAGAAATCATAGTAAGTATTTATACGCGCGAATTAGCGCGAACACACTTTTAGTTAGTTGAAAGTCTTTGTCTTACTAGAGTCCCAGTCATTTGTATATCATTATGAATATTCTTTGTGTGCGTTAATATTTCAATAAATAACTTGGTTCATCAAAATGCTCACATTTTATGGTTATATAGCTGATGCTTTCATTACGAATATTTAGGCAGGCGAGCTGCTAAAACTACGGGATCTACCACTGAACGACGGAGACAATAAGGTGATTTATTACTTTTACTTACGAAACACATACAGCGTGTTTCATTAAGTGTGTTTGCCTCTGTAACTTGTAAAGTAATAGGTGACGGGAAATTTTAATGCTGTAGGTCAACACAAGAAATGTTACTCTTTCTGCGGAGCTATGAACATAGTTCATTGTATCATTTTCCAAAGAGTTACAGCACAAAGATATAATTTTTTAAATGGAACATTTTTTTTCTATCGTGCATTGGATTCGTTGAAACCAGCTGCGTCCAAATCAATTTAAACTACATTCCTATCACTGTTAGTTTGGGAAACAGGCAGCTTGGTAATGCGCCGCAGTAACAGAGGAAGACCTGCAAGAAATGAGGAGACGGAGGTGTTTGTTTTAGCTGCACTGCACCACGATCCTCATGTCAGCTTACGAGCCATTGCTGCAGTCGCTGGTGTCAGTCTCACACAGTCACCCACACCCCTACCGCCTGTCACTGACGCAGGAGCTGCATGGGAACAATGTCCGTGCAAGAGTGATATTCTGTGAGTGAGCCATACGTAATTTCACGCTGGAGTCTTTACAAAGTGTTATGTTCTCTGATGAGTCGACGTTCACAAATTATGGTGCAGTGAATCGTCATAACATGCACTACTGGGCCGCAGACAATCCTCGGTGGGTACGACCTGTCGACCGTTAACGTAGGTGGTCTATTAACGTGTGGAGTGGAATCCTTGGGATGAAATCATCGGTCCACACTACTACCCAGGTACACTGACAGGTGAGTTATATCGCGTTTTAATAGCCGACAGTTTGGGTGTCTCCTTGAACAAGTGTGTCTATACACGAGAGTCCATATGTGGATGCAGCACGATGGTCAGCCAGCCCATGCTACGCGTGCTGTTGTGGAAGAACTAAACAACAGGTTTGCAGGAAGATGGTTGGGGCGCCATGGTCCTCATTCATGGCCCGCAAGGTCGCCCGATTTAACACCAGTAGATTTCTTTTTTTTTTTTTTTTTTTGGGTGGGAGGGGGGTATCTAAAGGATCGTGTTTATGTCACTGAGCCCACATCCCCAGATGATCTAAAACGGCGCATCGAGGACGCATGGCCAGCCGCGGTGGCCGAGGAGACTGAGGCGCTCCAGTCACGGTCTGCACGGCCACTACGTCCTAGTTCGTAAGTAGTTCATAAGTAGTTTGTAAGTTTAGGGGCTGATGACCCCGCAGTTAAGTCCCATAAACTATACAATCATTTAAACTTCTTTTTCTTTTTTTTTTTTTTTTTTTTTTTTTTTTTTTTTTTTTTTTTTTTTTTTTTTTTTTGTTGAGGATGCATGTCGCTGTCGCTCCGTCATACCGGCGATGTTACATCTCGTCTACAGATGCTTTCGACGGCGCATTGGATTATGCATTGAGGAACATGGACACACATTTGAGCATCTCATTTAAATCAACTTCCCACCGCCATAACATCCGTCACCCACCACACAGCCATGTATTGCGTACAGCGTATGGTATCTGCCCCTGAAACTTTGCAGGGTTGTAGCTCCCAAAAAAATAGTGATAGGAATGTAGTTTAAATTGATTTGGACGCAGCTGGTGTCAACGAATCCAATGCACGATAGAAAAAACTATTGTTCCCTTAAAAAAATTATATCTTCGTGCTGTAACTCTTTGGAAAATGATACAATAAACTATGTTCATAGCTCCGTAGAAAGTGTAACATTTCTTGTGTTGACCTACCGTATTAAAATTTCCCGTCACCTATTATTTTATTAGTTACAGAGGCAAACACACTTAGTGAAACACCCTGTATCAAATGTGGTTCTAACGGTGTGTAAAAAACAAAATCTGAGTCTGTCTGCTATGGAAACCACTCCTTTCTTACTATTGCACATCTTCCAATGTAATTCAGTCCACTGTTGTTTCCTGCAGCTACATCTACATCTACATGGGATACTCTGCAAATCACTTTTAAGTGCCTGGCAGAGGGTTCATCGAACCACAATTATACTATTTATCTCCCACTCCATTCTCGAATAGCGCGCGGGAAGAAAGAACACCTGAATCTCTCTGTTCGAGCTCTGATTTCTCGTATTTTATTCTGATGATCATTTCTACCTATATAAGTGGGAGTCAACAATATATTTTCGCATTCGGACGAGAATGTTGGCGATTGGAGTTTCGCAAGTAGCCCACGCCGCAGCGATAAGCGCCGTTGTTGTAATGATTCCCATCCCAGATCCTGTAACATTTCCGTAACGCTGTCTCCCCCTGTATCGTGACAATACGAAACGAGCTGCCCTTCTTTGGACTCTTTCCATGTCCTCCGTCAAACCCACTTGATAAGAATCCCACACTGGGCTGCAATACTCCAAAAATGGACGGACAAGCGCAGTGTATGCAGTTTCTTTAGTAGTTCTGTTGCATCTTTTAAGGGTTCTGCCAATAAAACGCAGTCTCTGGTTCGCCTTTCCCACGATATTATGTACGTGTTCTTTCCAGTTTAGGTCTGAAGTAATAGTAATTCCTAGGTATTTTGTGGAGTTTACGGCCTTCACATTCGATCGATTTATCTTGTAAACAAAGTTTAACGGATTTCTTTTCGTACTCATGTGGATGTCTTCACACTTCTCATTATTTAGAGTCAATTGCCAATTTTTACACCATACTTACATCTTATTCAGATCGTTCTGCAGTTGGTTTTGATCTTCAGATGATTTTACTAGATGGTAAATGACGGCGTCATCTGCAAACAACCTAAGAGAGCTACTTAGATTTTCCCCTAAATCGTTTATGTAAATATGGAATAGCAGAGGACCAATAACACTACCCTGTGGAACGCCCGATATCACCTCTGTCTTAGTCGATGCCTTACCATCGATTACTACGAACTTTGTCCTCTCTGACAAGAAATCCCCTGTCCAATCGCAAACTTGGGGCGATATAGCATAACCACGCAATTTGATTAAAAGCCGTTTGTGAGGTACGGTGTCAAAAGCTTTCTGGAAATCAAGAAATACGGAATCGATTTGCGAACCCGTGTCGATAGCACCCATCACTTCGTGTGAATAAAGAGCTAGCTGATGAGAACTAGGGTGTTGACGCCAGCACCCTCGTCACATGTGGACCCCCTCCCTCCCCCGTCACCCTGGACGGACACGTGCTCCGCCCCCAGTATTGCTTCCGCCCCTGCAGGGGGTTAATATTCGTGCGTCGCATTTGCATGCCGGCCCGTCGCTGGGACAGCCCCTGTTATTAGAGCCCCGCGTGCTTGTCCAGATTACGGCACAATTACACGCTTCCCTTTTTATAACGGCCGCGGCTCCGAAATTAAACCTCGACTGTCACACCGGAGAACATCGCATCACACACACGGCTAACCAGCCGGCACCCACGCGTCTGCCCGTTCTAAACCCAGCAGCACTGACACCCAAACCTTCAGATGTCAGACACTCACATCTGTACCAAACGTTGTATATCGATAGTGTATCAGCCGAAACTTCGGTAATTGTGAAGAACGCTTGCATGGGAACACGTTCCGATAGATCTCGAATGCGCGACCACACTACGATACATGGTGCATTTCGATATGTTCCAGCATGGCGGTAGATTCTGATGTTTACGCACGAAACAGTGATCATTATAAGTGAAAGTTAGGTTATATTTAGGTTAAACAAGAAGGTATATATATGTATTGAGAGCGCTTAGCGCCTGAATCTCCATTTCAGAAACACTCAAAGTTGCCATCATACTCGCCATGCTAATAAGACGGGCAACAGACTGCAGTTTTAACGTCCTTACATTACGAAGATAGTTTACCACAGTCTAACATATACAGTCACGTCACTCCCACAGAATTTTGTTATACCATGAGATAGCAGCGCTCCAAGCGGCCGACAAGCTACGTTTCTGAATACGATAGTTGATGAGTGCGAATAGTATCGTTTAGATTGACGTCAGCAAACTTTTTACATTAGGGAACCTATGTAGTGCCTTATAAATAGGTAATAATTTAAAAATAGCTCCCTATTTGTCTTTCTTAGATTTCATAAGATACCTGATAAGGTACGAAACGGTACATTACAGGACAGTTATTGTACATTATCCGGTAACATACAAACTTTAAATGAGTAATTTCATTTTCTATAAAAAAAATAAAAATGCCTAGGAAACACCAGGAGACATGCTCTTTAGCAGAGAGACGTCAGTTTCTACACAGGAACGTTAAGTATTCTTCATTACAATTCCAGTAAAATCGATGAGGGTGGAACGTAGCAAACTTATATAGAATGCAATAAATACGGTATTTAACATACCAGATCAACGATCACAGCTGTAGCTGAAGGAAAAACGCCACAGACATGGCAATATAATGATAAAAGCAACCAAACTGTTTTCCAACAAAGAAGAACTCAATTCCACAATTGTTGCTACATATGTACCACAAACGGCAAGAATCATCAAAACATAGGTTTTTTAAAGCTAAAGTAATTACAATTAAAGGAATATGCACGCATAAGAAAGACGAGTGACGTGTAAAAATGTGAAAATCATTAGACTCCTTACCGAAGTGATACACGTCAAAAACTGGCTGTCATGGTAAGAACAGACCATAATAGAAATTTATTATACCATTATGTTTATATGCAACTTACTTTCAGCGGAATAAGCTGCAAATATACACGTATCGTAAGTGTTTATTCAAGACAGAGTTGTTCTTTATACCATTGAATCATTTAAATAAGGCTGTTTTTATATTAATTTCCGTATTATGCTTGTCTCTCGATATTTTAATAATGCTTGTAAGGCAAAAATTATATTAGCTATTTCGTTAATTAGCTACACAAGCGATTATAAACAAACATCACTACTTCGGCAGCTTGCTCACCGCTAGGAGCGCGAGTGTCGCAGCAGCTGTCAGTTGGTAACAACTTTTACAGCAGTGAGTGTCGTGACTGTATATGTTAGACTGTGATGTTACTCAGTAGACAAGGGTACACCTGTCAACCCCACAGCAGGGACAGCATTAAATGACTTTGTGGACAGCCAATCTACGAACATGTGAAATGGCAGTAGTAAGAGTACTTAATTATTCGTCACTGGTGCATACAACATATATCGAAGTGTGGTCGCGTGTTCGATATTTATCGAAGCTGCAGCCCGTGCAAGCGTCCTTCGCAATTACCGAAACTTCTATATAATTCGTGATTTGTGCTGCCGTCCAGTAGAACGTGCATAAACTATAATAATAAGTAACAACGAACTTACGGAATAGAGGAAAAGCATATCTGTGAGGCATAATCACATCACGCGTCCGTGGGTTAGTAGGTAGAGCATTAGATTGCCTCAATTTTTTCCATTGTTTAAACTACAGTACGTTGGAAATTATTAAAAGGGGCAACGTGTTCCTCATATGTAAACGGACTCTTTCCATTTTGTAGCAATGTGTTATTGGCAGTTTACTCTTGCTTCGTTTTATTTGAAAGTAGCAAATCTGTAGAGTTTATTCGTAGTTTCACAGAATAAACAAACATAATCAGAACATATGAATAATAAAAAAATAAATAAAAAAACTACAGTACACATACAGCTGTATTAATAGTAACAACAGTAATAAAAATAACAAAAATAATATTAATGTTAAAAACAATAAGTGTAATTAAAGTAATAACACTGTATAGGTTTCCTACTTTCAAATAACACGAAGCAAGAGTAAACTGCCAATAACACATTGCTACAAAATCGAAACAGTCCTTTTACATATGAGGAACACGTTGCCCCTTTTAACAATTTCTAACGTACTGTAGTTTAAACAATGAAAAAAAATATAGCGAGGTGGGACTTGAACCCAGGACCCTCTGCACGACTAGCTAACGCTCTAATTTTTTTTTCTATGGGTAGTTCAGTTCATTGCGGTCGTTGATCCTTTTTGTTCGTTGCCGTTCGATGAGATTTTGGCTCAGCTTTTTTATTACAGAGAAGCGTTCAGCCCTCTGACCGGGCGCGCTGAGCCACGGCGCCCAGCGTCAACTAGCCCACGGTGGCGTGACGTGATTGTCCCTCGCAGACCCGCTTTTCCTCTATTCCGTGGGTTATTTGTTACTTATTATTATAATTTACGCACGTTCTACTGGAAGGCAGCAATAATCACGAATTATATAGAAGTTTCGGTTGATACTCTATCGATATACAACGTTTGGTGTGGATCTGTGTGTCTGACATCTGAAGGTTTGGGTGTAAGCTGCACCGCTCAAAATTAAAAAAAGAAAAAAAGTAAAAACCTGGACGTACCCCACTTAAATCTATAATTTCGACACCTACAAAAAATTTAAAACTTTCCCGGCGAACTGAATATTCTAACAGATTTCGGGCTTGCAGCCGGTCGTCGTTGTATCCCATAAACGATATTTCTGCTGGACATCTTCCAGCCATCCTCAGGTGAGCTTCTGGATCTGAGGAAGACTTTTTTTTTCCTTTATCGCGTTTTAAAATCTCCAGAAGGGGCAAGCTGGCAGCAGCTAACATGCTGCTCTTCTGTCGAGAGCATACAAATATGAGAACAGAAGATTTAAAATAATAAAAACAGGCGACAAGTATGAAGAATTCAAAAAACAGACACGGTGAGATAAATGGGTGGAATAACAATGGCTGTGAAAAGGATGACCAAATGTACATATTCAGAACTTTAAAAAAAATCACGATGGATAAAACTTTCATGTCGAAGAAACGGAGCGATTACGACGAGACGAAGAGACACATTTAAAACACATGACAACGCTATGTTCCGCCTGTGCGGCGGTTTCTGATGTTTTAAAACCACACGTACACTCTAAGCGCTAAATCACTGCATACTTAAAATCACTGACACACAAATAAAATCACTGTGCAGACCCCGCAGTGGAGAGGGAAGGCCGGCCGCGGTGGCCGAGGGGACTGAGGCGCTACAGTCATGGTCTGCACGGCCACTACGGTCGGGAGCTCGAATCCCCCCTCGGGCATGGTTATTTGTGCCGTCCTTAGTATAAGGTAGAAGATAAGTAGTTTGTAAGTTTAGGGACTGATAACCCCGTAGTTAAGTCCCATAAGCTTAACAGACATTTGAATTATTATTATTATTTTATTATTATTATTTTTTTTTTTTTTGACAGGGAAGGGCAAGGAAAGTGTGGTGGGTAGAAAAGGAGGGGGCGGAGTGGGGATGGGATGGAAGAAGGGAGTGGGGGGGATCCAAGCGGAGGAAGGGAAAAGGATGGGTGGAGGGGGCTACAAGAAAGGGCTTAGGTTGATAGGGAGGGGGTATATGTCACGACAGAGGGCGTCATCCGGGAGAGGAAGCTGATGGAATGATGGAAGTTATCCTCGGATAGGATGTGGAGGGTATGGAGGTGGAGAGAGGGGGGAACATGCTGGTAAAGGCGTGGCAGAGGCCCGGGATTCAGGAGGATAGACCAGTGGGTGACGAGATTCTATTTTGCGGGAAGGGTATAGATGCGGATATGTTCAAGGAATTTTAGAAGGTGGGGGAAAGGGATAAGATCATATAGAATCCGCGTCGGGGAATGGAGATGGATACGGTAAGCGATGCGGAGGGCGTGTCGTTTTAGGATCTGGAGGGATTTATAGTAGGAGGGCGGGGCGGATATCCAGGCGGGATGAGAGCTACACAAGACGGGACGCACTAGGGAACGGTAGGTGTAGAGGATGGTGGAGGGGTTCAATCCCAAAAAGGTGTTTTTTTTCCTTTATTGAATTTTTAATGCCCTAAGGCAGGCTGGCAGCAGCCAATGATGCTGCTCTACAGCCGAGCGAACGGTAAACAATGGACAAAACAGAATATAAAATTAAAAGTGATAAAAAGGCGCTTTTACAATTTCAAGATGAAAATTTGGGAGAAAGTTAAAAGACAATATGACAGCGGACAGAACATACATGGTTGTTAAAACAAGACATTGCCACGGTGACTAAAAAACACTCACTGCAGACGACGAGACATAACAAGACGGGGACATTGAGGTAAAAAACACTGAACACTGGTGTACGCAACGTTAAAAACACTGGGCGACAAAACACTATACACACGAAGCACTGAACACTTAAAAAGACAGCACTGTACTGGCCCTGAAGGGGAAGGGGGAGAGGATGGAGAAGACGCGGGGGAAGAGGAAGGAGGTGGGGGAAGGGAGAGTGGGAGAAACCGGAAGGAGCTCCCAGAGAGGTGGAGAAAGGAGGGGGGTGAGCCAAGTGGGGGGCGGGAGTGGGAGGGGGGGAGGGAGGAGGCGGTGGCAATCCACAGAGAGGGGTCAACGTTGGAAGGAGGGATAGATGTCGGGACGGTTTTGGAGAACGTTGTCAGGGAGAGGTAGGTGGTGGAAGCCACCCTCGGAGAGGACGTAGAGGGTGTGGAGGTGAAGGGAGGGAGGGATGTGGCGGTAAAGGCGTGGCATGGGTCCGGGATCCAGGAGGAGAGGAGATACCAGTGGGTTATGGGACTCTATCTTTCGGTGGATGTACTTGAGGCGGATGTGTTGAAGGAATTGGACCAGGTATGGAAATGGGATGAGGTCCCAGAAAGACGTTCTCCGTTCCGCCCTATATAGCGCTCTAATTAGAATCTGCGCATGCGCGAAAATTGCAGTGGCAGATGGAACACTCTGCCCTGCAGCGTCGCCCTCGCTGGTAGACGTGCAGAACTACATGCCTTCGGCGCTGCCGCCGCCGCGTCCGTCGGAGTCCTCTTGCGTCTTCGTCTTCTCAAGTTGATAGCCCCTGTCTCGGTTCATCGAATTTTCTCCTACGCGTATTTCCACGGATTCTTTTATGACGGAGTCCCAGAAAGATGGTTAGTATTGATGTTTCGTCGTACTCCATGATAAGTCGAGTGGAGGTGCAATGTTCCGCCAATGCAGATTTGCTGGGTTGGAAAAGGCGGGTGCAACGCTTGTGTTCTGTGCAGCGTTCTTCCACTGTGCGGGTTGTTTGTCCGATGTAAGCCATACCGCACTGACACGGTATTTTCTATATTCCCGCCTTCCGCAGCAGCAAACTATCTTTCACTGATCCCAGCAAGTTTGAAATTTTAGCTGGTGGGCGAAAAATCGATCTTACTTGGTAGTTTTGCAGAATCCTTGCTATTTTAAAGGAAAGATTTCCGAAGAAGGGGAGAAATGCTACAGACTTTGCCGGCGTGTCCTCATTCTCCACGTTCTGGGTCTTGTTTTTAACTACAAATGCTTTGTTAATTTGCCGATCAGAGTAGCCATTCTCTATGAATACAGACAGCCTTTAGGTGGTCAAGCTCTCAGGTAAACTATCTGCATCAGATACCGTGTGGACTCTAATACCTACGAAAAAGAGTTGACAGATATTGATATGTTTGAAATAAAACGTGAATTACAGTGTACACACACTTTCTTCAATTTGGAAACGTCACTATAGATATTCGATGTGCCTGCTTTTCAAGTCGATAATATGGCGCAGACGAAAAGCGAAGTTTCGCGTGGCCCGCTGAAGTGTCGGAACAACGATGCTTACGATAACCTCAATGGCTATTTTCAGCTCAGCAATGGTTTTGGGGCTATTTCTGTCTTTAAAATAGCTCCACAAAATGAAGCCTATGGCAGCCAATCGAGGCTCTTGCCAGTGGACTTTCAGCACCCCACGATCGATAATGTGCTCCCCAAATTGCTTCTCCAAGACATCAAAAATCAAATGTTTGTTAAGCTTATGGAACTTAACTACGGGGTCATTAGTCCCTAAACTTACAAACTACTTATGAATTACTTACGAACTAGGACGGCACAAATATCCATACCCGAGGGGGGATTCAAACCCCCGACCGTAGTGGCCGTGCAGACCGTGACTGGAGCGCCTCAGTCCCCTCGGCCACCGTAGCTGGCTCCAAGATATCCAACACTCTTCTGCTTACATTCGGATCACGGATTTTCTTCAAACGTTGTACCCTTTTAGCAGACCGTTAGGACAACATATGTGTAAGGACTAAGACGCAATATTTAAACGATTTCGAGAAAATCGCAGTTTTACGCGTCACAAATTCCAGTGCATGATAGGAATAACTATTGTCCCATTTGCTTAAAAAATACAATTTCTAAGTAATATTACAATCTGTTTGTTAGTTAAAAATAAGAGCCCATGACTACCAGCCCATTCTGTGAAAACCGCACATCAGTCGCACTTTCCATTTCCGCAATATTTGCGATGGAAGTTTTAGGTTATATATAATCTTTTTCTTCAGAATGGTCATACTAGTTCATATATGTTACATTTCAATTCTAATATTTAAAAATTAATGTATGTTTGTGGGTTTTTTGTTCGTATTTTGCGATAAAATTTTGTCAACTAATACTTGCACTGCGCGAAGGTTATAGGCATACTAAAATTATCTTTGCATGGGGCGTCGCGGGGTGTGCTTTACAATTAGTTAATTATTTTCCTACGCCTTGGCGCTGAAATGGCTGGACGAATAAGAATTAAATTTGGAACAGGCGTAGCTTAGACCCTGATTAATTCATGGGCTACCTTTCGTAAGCCATCGTATTGGTGCGTAGCGGAGGGTACCTTACAGTGTGTTAATTTGTTTGCTACTCCTTCATGCTGAAAGAGATGGACAGATTTTACTGAAATTTGGAATGGAAATAGCTTATACCTTTCATTACCTATCGTAAGCCACCATACGGTGCGCGGTGGAGGGTACCTTACAATAGCTTAATACGTTTGTTTCTCCTCACGTTTTAAACGAAATCTGGAATGTAAATAACTTATACCCTGAATTAACGCTTCAGATGTCTTTAAGTAGCCACCGTACGGTGCATGGCGGAGGGTACCGTACAGTGTATTAACACGTTTGTTTCTCTTCACGATGAAACGGCTGGACGGAACTGAATGAAATGTGGCATTAAGATAGCTTATATCCCGAATTAATACATGGGCTACCTTTCGTAAGTTGTATGGCGGAGGGTAGGGTACGTTACAACAAACATCCAAATAGTTTGACTTATCACCATGAAAGTCAGTACATAAAAGCATATTTTCGTGATGGAGATTTTTATAATCTGTAAGCTACTGAATTTAGCATGGCGGAGGGTACCTTACGACTTTGACACCGTTTGGCCAGTCACCATGAAACTCGGCGCATTTATGTATGTTTCCATATATAGGAGGTAAAGGTGTAGCTGAAGGAGGAGATGGACAGAAAGGGAAGGGACGAGACGGACAGAAGGTAGAGGAGAGAAGGGGAGGGTAGGAGAATGATAGGGGGTAGGAGGAAATGTACAGAGAAAGAGACAGTTTGTTCGTATTTTCTGCACTGCCATAACGTTCATCTGATTCCGATAAAACTTCATCAACTTAATTCTTACTCTTACGCGAAGTTTATGGATATAGTACAGATTTACTTACAGAAGGTGGCACGCGTGTTGTACCGACAAAAGCATTTGAAGGGCAGTTGAAGTAGTTGAGATGTCTGAATGTAACACAAACAAACAGACCAGCGTTTTATTGTGTCCTACTCATTTCGATGCCGATAAATGTGAGTCGGACAGCCAAGAAATTGGCTTGTTTTTGCTGAAGACAGAAAAACAAAAACAAAATATTGTATACCCTAAAGAACTTGAATAATGAAGGCAATAAAATGAAATGAATGTCACTTATCCTTTATATATCGTTAAATTTCAAACGTTCAAATGTTTGTTAAGCTTATAGGACTTAACTCCGAGGTCATCAGTCCATAAACTTACAAACTACTTATTAACTACCTTATACTAAAGACAGCACAAACATCCATGCCCGAGGGAGGATTCGAAGCCCGACGGGGAGCGACCTCGCGCATCGTAGCACAGCGCCTCAATGCGCTCGGCCGCTCTGCCGCGGCATGTTAAATTTCAATAAATGTACTTATTATCGACTATAAAATGAACATTTATTTCTATCATTGGTAATTAAACAAACTGACACTCAAAATTCAAATGTTATTTGCACAATTATTTCTTCTACGGTACTAACACCCTAGGTACGATAATGTAATATAAAAATACTTTTAGTTGCATAGACATTGACTGAATGTTCCGTATTATTCGCCTGTTTACTTACGTTTATTATTACAAGAAATATCATATCTATGATTTTTGTTAAGGTTTTCCGAAAGCTATATACTTGTTGTGGTTTTCGAAATCCCTTGTTAGTGCATTCGGGACTGCACTGGACGCTTCGACCTGCAGACACAGGTTTTTCAGTTTTTATATTAAAAAAAATATAATATATAATAATTTTAAATTTTTTGTAGATCACTTGACATGGTACTTACTTCTATGTTTGGTACCTGACATAGCACCTCATACTCTATGGTACTTAGCATTGTACTTCATACAAATTGTATATAAAAATAGTACTTCATGTAATTTGTGTATATATGTCATTTAATGTATATTATTAAAAAACGATTGCCTCAAATGCAAAGACCATTATGTAATATTTCTATTGTACATGTTATATCTTTGTCTATGCCTTCCCGCCTAATAGTCAGTATTGAACTTGGCTTCAGTCAGTATTGAACTTGGATTCTGAAGTGCCTCTGGTTAAGACCATAAGGAAGATGGGTTCAGACGTTTTATTGTTTACTTGTAAATTTTATGTTGATCATCAATGTGGATGTACACTGTTTTACTATGTAAAAAATTGTTACAAAAGCAGTGAATTCATTTAAGATTACTACAGATATGTAAATGTATAATTGTGGATAGATAAGGTTTTTTTGCTATTATATATTGCAGCTCATTATGTAAAAAAAAATTGTGTATTAGGTCTGCCGATGGCGTCTAGCACGCCGATGTAATAAAATGAAGAAAGCGATCTTGGCTGCAAACCTGTTTTTAAACAATTCTAGATCGCCCCAATAATGAGGTTTTTTTAAAAATATTTATGGCACATGAATTCAGAACTAAAGTAACAATCAGCCAAAGCCATCGGACACGACTCTCAAAATTCTCGAGAAAATCGATTTTTAAGTTTTGCAATTATCTGTAATTACTCCCAATAATTAATTAAAATAGTTGCACTGTCTGGCAGTGTAGCTCAGAAGGTAGCGTTCAGGTCATACAGCCATAGGGGCAGTGCTTCGAGTCTCGCTGGAACGTAATTTTTATTTTTATTTAACATTATTATTATTTTTTCCCACCCCCATGAATCACAGACATTGCCGAGGTGGGGTGGCTTGCGTGCCTCAAGGATACAGATAGCCGTACCGTAGGTGCAACCACAGCGGAGGGGTGTCTGTGGAGAGGCCAGACAAACGTGTGGTTCCTGAAGAGGGGCAGCAGCCTTTTCAGTAGTTACAGGGGCAACAGTCTGGATGATTGACTGAGCTGGCCTTGTAACATCAGCTAATGTGGTTTTGCCACACAGTTACTGCGAACGACTTAAAGCAAAGGGAAACTACAGCCGTTAATTTTCCCGAGGACATGCAGCTCTACTTTACGAATATATATGATGATGTCATCCTCTCGGGTAAAATATTCCGGAGGTAAAATAGTCCCCATTCGGATCTCCGGGCGGGGACTACTCAGGAGGATGTTGTCATCAGGAAGGTGGAGAGCTGCATCAAACCAGTCTCCGGACTGAAGACTATAACAACAACAACAACATTATTTTTTCGTAGTGTTCGAAAAGTCAATTTTATTATATAATGGTAATTTTTACGAAAAATGCACGTATTTTAGTTTATTCGAAATTTCTGTATTTTATAAAAGTTTGTTAATAATGATGGTTTCGTTAAATATATATATAAAAATTTACATTTTTTGCAGTATTGGCTTCACTATTATTTGACGACTGTTGTCCTTGATTGTTCAGTTTGTGAGGAGCTATGATGCTGTTTTCGGAAAGTCATCCTCACAGCTACTAATGGCTTTTCAAGCAGCTAACAAAATTCTCACTATCACATCATCGAAATGTGGCAGGTTGACTTCAAAGCTACATAAAAAATCAATGTTGTAAAGCTACACGTTACAAAGCATAAGGTATCTTTTACTGATTAATTCTTGGAGTGGACAAATTGAACTTTTTAAAAACGACAGGAGTCTGCCTACCTGCACCGTGCGAGTTATTCCGCCAAAATGCACCCCGTCGGCTCACCCCTGTCACGTGTATTTGAGCTATCAAGTACAAAATTTCATTAAGCTTGTGCAAAAGTATGCCTACCTGATCGAACGAGGACATGAAATTCCATCAAACTTCCTTCAATTATTCATAACCAGCTGTCGTCTCCAATCTTCGGTGAAGTGATCAGGTAAGCGTGTTTCGCTTCTAAACTGTGCGATACAAGAGAAATCTTCATGAACGTAAATGAAGTTTGCTTCCATTTGACATATCAAAGAAACAATTGCGACTGTAAAAATGCAGAATTTGTAAGATGTGCTCGATGCCGTGAAAATTGTTTTCCATGTTTTTACGATGCTGATAACCCTGGAATGTGTGAGACTACATCGAAATGAAGGATTTCTTTATTTTTCAGCATTGCCACAAATATTGAATTTGCAATGTTTTTTGTGTTTTCTTTTTTTTTAATTTCAATCATATAATTTTTTATAAAATATAGAAAATTACGAATAAACGAAAATACGTGCATTGGTCGTAAAAATTGCCACTAGGTATTAAAATGGTGAAATTATTTGAAAAGGACGAAAATATAAGCCATAGCGGGATTCGAACCATTGATTCTACATATTAGTAAATATGCATAATGATTATAATTGTTTTATTAAGAATAAAGGAACTTCATTCAATTAACAATAAATTGAGAAACATCTGATTATATAAAACACAAATTACATAGTTCTAGATTAATGTTTTACTCTGTGTAACATGTTTTTTTTTTTTCTCTCTTAATTTTAGTCTGTTACACCTTTATTCGCTGGAGGAGAGTCCCAACCACATTAACTGTAACTCTACTACATCTTCAGTATTAATGTCCTGGTGAAATCTCTAATTTCTTCTTCTGAAACATCATCTATGTCACTGTCTTCAATGGCAGTAAAAGGGATGTCATTGGAACTGGTGAAGGATTGGCTTCTGCGTAGTTTGCAGATGGTAGTACACTTAATTCCGTTTTTCCCGTAGTAACAAATTCCATGGCACCCTGTACCGCACGTGAAATAAATGGTTTTCAACAGTTCTGCAGGCGCTGCCTCCGTAATAGTGGGAACAGGCAACAGACTTACTTTTGAAGCCTTCCATCCCATTCCAGTGGATTTAGAAGGTTGTTTTTCCAAACTTGCACCTAAAAATACGTTCTCAGGGAAGGCTGTCGAGCAGATACTTCTGTAGGAGGCAAAGAGGCGAAGTTGAATGAAGACTCTGAGACTCTTCAAAAATTAGCTGGCGAAGCACATTTAATGACTTTGTTTCAACCCCGCAGTACAGGGCCGCAATTTACTTCGGTCCAGCTTCATCAATTTCGTCAACAGTGGCACTGGAATTGTCGAACAGCTCTACTGCTTTTTGTAAGGTGGTTTTCGTCTCCAGTTCCTTCGGAAGTTTCACTTTTCCTTTGCAGAAAAACGACGAAGTCATGTCGCAATCACTGAAGGCATGTACGAACAGAATGCTGTCCTTTAATGTTTGAGACAACTTGAAATTTAGGGGACTATAAATTACATCGCCTTGTCTGCATCTGCCTGGTTACAGTAGAAAAATGTTGGGGAACAAATGTTCAAATGTTTGTAAATCTATCGGACCAAACTGCGTGGTCATCAGTCCGTAGCTTACCAACTACTTAAACCTAGGTACACTAACCTAAGGACAAACACACACACACCCATGGAGGAATCGAACCTCCACGGCGAGCAACCGCGCGCTCCGCAGCGAGACGCTTTAGACCGCTTGGCTACTCCACCGCGGCTGTTGAGGAACAGTTGGGAGTTAAGGCATTAGTATCACTAGAAGATCGATGTCTTAGCCAACGACAACAACACAGTGTAAGTCAGAGGTGGGCACAAATCGGCTCAATGAGCTGCGCTCCGGCTCAGGCCGGAAAAAGAGCAGCGTTCGCGCTCGGCCGGTAGTTATCCTAGTTGCCGCTAGAGGTCTGCATGCTTGCTGGCGCACCTGACAAACGTTCGATACGGCGAATTATAGTACGCCGCGACAGACACAAACTTGCGAAAGAACGTGATAACTGCGGACATAGTTCGTCTGCTACGACTTCCAAACTCTGCTTCACACATTCACCGTCACAAAATGGTCGGGAAGTACGGGCTATCAGCAAAGCTATTCTGTAACTAGCACGAACAGCTGCAACGGAGGATGAGGCATCACATTCCTGTGTAGAAATTAACAGAGTTGTCATTTCAAAGGAAAATTGGTTTTATTAAACAAAACACTGTTATTAAGTTATCTCGTAAGTAGGTACAGCATTATAATACATACCTCTACTTTACTTCCTTCCTCGCGTAGATTATTAAGAAGATTAAGTCGCATTTCACCTTCTACACTTCCATACTCGTTGAAGTGATGTGTTCTATAGTGGCGTTCTAAGTGGTACTTGTTTATGCCTAGTATTTCGCCACATACCAAACATTTTGCTCCTCCTTCGCTTTCAGTGAACAAGTAATCACACTCACAACTAGAGTTGAACTGGAAAATAGAACGCCGCTTTACCTCGCCGATTTGACTAGCCATTTCAACTCCACAGCATACTGTACCATAACGTAATATCATAGATTATAACGAAAACCCTGAAGTACAAAATTCGAACTAACAGATGGCACTGTTAGCTCTTATCTTTATAAGATATTTGCCGGCTGGACTGTACGCGCTGGACGTTTTAGAGAAGAGTTTCCAGTATTATGTTTATAAGTTACTTACTTATAAACATAATAGCATTTTTCAGGAGATACCCCTAGCAGTGGAATCTGTTCATTCGAGTTGTATACTAAAGAGTTTGCACTATTATCTTTATAAGTTATTTTATAACGCACTCAGCCAGGTGCACTTCTGCGGCTACGTTAGCGCGTTGGCTGCGCATAACACCATCTAGTCTTTCCAGCAGGAACTACGTGATGGACGCCAGCTGCTCGCGCTCAGGCAGGCGGCTCCGAGAACGCGGCTCGCTCATTGCCCACCTCTGGTCTAAGTGCTTCGCAAGGTCGACAGTTGTAGTTACTATTAGAGTATCGGCGTCTTCATCAGTTTGCTTGATATTGAAGTGCACAAAGTTGTTCAGCTAGTAAAGATATGAGCCGCTGTTTATTTTATTCGATGGACTTAAATAAGTCTTTCCCCATGGCTACTGGCGTTGATTCATTGAGCGTGACAGCTGATTCAGATTTTTTAGTGGCACTGCTTAGCCGCTCGGCTGATTTCGTGTTTCTGTTACTTGTAACACCAGAGTAGCCATCAAACACGATCGTTACTTTGTCATACCAACACTTTATGAAATCTACAAACTTTGCAATTACAGAAGAAAAAAACTTCATTTGCTTCCTACGCCACTCTGTTCAACAGAAATCCTCGATCTACAACAAACTCTGCATTTCCGAAGTCAATTAGATCTTTAAAAGGATCAAACAACTTGTAAAACACAGTCTGTTTTCCACATACCTACATTGTCAAACAAAGATACAGGATATGGAGCTAGCTCGAACTGAAAATAGTTCTGTAGTTCTTTATTAGACGTTTTGTGGAATGCTATTCTGCGAAAAATCGTTTCAGCCTTGATAGGAATGTCTTTTTCGTGCATTATGATACTAGATGTCATACATTTAAGGGGTAGGACTGTATCTATCCCTTCTTTCAAATTTCACATTGCCAAAGTTGCTGCCAATAATCTTTGAAATGCATACGTTGCCAAGTTAATCAGCTTTATGGCAGTTTTTCATCTCGTATTATCCCAGTAGTAATGGACTCAACATGCTCATGGACAGGAAAAGGGTGATGTAACAAAAACCAGTCATACAATGGCGAACCAACAATATACGAAGAATATATGTATCAATAATAAACTGTAAGTAATCATTGAACAGAAATAATAAAATTTGATGTTGAGCGTTATTACGTGATTCACATGAGAGTGAATAATAGCGATGTTTACTGATGAGCAAGGGTTTTTGTCCGTTTCATTGACATTATTCAAAACCGCAATATGATGCTCCATAATTTATATCCGACAACATTTTGCGTCAAACAGATACTTCGGTATTTCGAACTGCTGCACGTCTTATACCGACGATGTCAGTGTTTAGCGGTATGTCTGAAAAATTGTCAATCTTTGACGTAGAATTTCTCTGGTAAAATTTAATCAAATAGCTACGTTTTGGTACTCAATCGATGCGGAATTTAATGCTCTACATCGTTTGTAACCTTTTTCGATTAAACTCTTATTTTTCAAGAGATTTGCAAAAAACTAGAAAAAGTCCGAAATTTCGGTGGTTTTCTTTTTATCACAGCTGAAGCCCCAATCAGTAATCGGGGCAAACTCAGATTATTCATATTAGAGGCCTACATGAGTGATTAAAACAGTTCCAGATTTTCACTAATTTTTGGAAGGCAAACCCCTTGCCGCAGTGGAGTAGCCGATCGGTCTAAAGCGTCTCGCTGCGGAGCGCGGGGTTGCTCGCCGTGGAGGTTCGAGTCCTCCCTGGGGCATGGGTGTGTGTGTTGTCCTTAGGTTAGTTTGCCTAGGTTTAAGTAGTTTGTAAGCTAACGACTGATGACCTCGCAGTTTGGTCCGATAGATTTACAAACCCCCTTTTTGGAGCTAATTTTACTGGCGTATGTACTCGGTAGACTGTTCTATCGTCCTGAGCTGTCCTCCTCGTCGTGGCTGTGGTGCGCCGGCCGATCTCGCCCCCTTCTTCTGATTGGCCGGCGCGCGAAGCAGGGCAGACGTACGATGACGTAGTGCGGCCGCGGTGGAGTGGCCGAGCGGTCTAAAGCACCTCGCTGCGGAGCGCACGGTTACTCGCCGTGGAGGTTCGAGTCCTCCCTGGGGCATGGGTGTGTGTGTTTGTCCGTAGGTTAGTGTACCTAGGTTTAAGTAGTTTGTAAGCTACGGACTGATGACCACGCAGTTTGGTCCGATAAATTTACAAACATTTGAACATTTGACGTAGTGCGCCCCCAGCGGATGAAGTATTGTGGGACGACTTATCGCTCGTCTTCTGCTTGCACGGCGACTTGCGCGGACCACCGGCGGTGTGGTGTAGGCGAAACCACGACAGCATCGGCAAGAGATGTTATCTCTGGTTTACAGCCCGTAGAGACAGGAGGCTGAATGCAATTTCGCTGCAACGCACTGTCAGGTAGTTACAGGACGATCAATATCACCAAAAAACGTCCGAATTGACGTGAAACCACAACAGGGGTGCTGTATACAGACGAATCAAGATTTTGTGATCAGCCCTAATCTAGATAGAACATGCAACAATCATGGTTTGACTAACAAGGGAAGTACATGGGCTCGAACAAACATATCTGTATGAACGTTTGGTTACAGGATCTGTACGTATACCTCAATGTGCTGGTGGGTTTAACTATAACTTATGTAATAATCATCTTACATGTTCTATAGCGAATTTTCATCAAAAGCCGTGATGATAGTTGCAACTTTAACCTTCTTCCCGAAAAACTGTTGGTATTCACTGCTACTGCTCCCATCGCCTCTTCCCGCACTTACCGTAGCACTACCGCTAGCAATGAGTTGTTCGTCATTATCATTCCTATTATCATTATGAGAGGCGTTCCTTCTGGTGGACAATAATGTTCGTCTCCACAGAGCTGTACTGGTGGACAACATGCTTGAAGCTGAGGGAATTAAACGGACTTACACCCGACTGAGCATGTCTGGGATGCACTTAGCAGAAGCATTGCAATCAGACCAGCACTTTCCACAACGGTTGCAGATCTGGATATGCACTCATGAAAGAATGGCCAATATGCCTAAAGAGCTCAATCATAACCTCATATTGTCCGTGCTACTCGGGTATGCAACTGTACTGGCCGTCGGAGGTTATCACACACCATATTAGAGGACAACGAGAATGGCTTTTTCACTATTATGGTGGCTTTCTGGTGCCTCGCTCTAAGTAAACGACATGTACACCTCGAGTAAAGAGCTGAGACCTCAAAATATGTTATTATACCTCACGCAAATTATGATTGTAACAAATACCTGAATAAAGTATGTTACCATGTGGATACTGTGTATGATATTTCACCTGATCGGCTAATTGTTTTGATCAGTTGAGGTATACTAGTCATCCAACCTCGGCAATGTCTGTGGTTTGCGGTGGTACAGCAGACATCTAAGCTAAAATCCAGTATTTTTAGTACTTTGCATAACAAGTCGAGAATGATGGAAGATAATAGTTTCTTTATTTCGGTGTCCTGTCTCTATCAGTAGGTGGTGCAGTACGTAGAACAACTGAAAACCGACATGTTGAACATTACGACCAATCCAGCGGCCTGGGATTCGACGTTCATACACTCCCGTCAAAAGTAATGCGCCACCCGGCTGCCAAATAATTTTCAGTTTATAATAATACAGAGCCATTCTTGCAAAATATGCAACCCTGTTATGGCAGCTTTCACTGAACCGTTGGTCCACGCACTTGATGTCAGGGTACAGGACAGTAAACGTTTGATTTTAAGAATTCTCTGTAGTATTGTAGAAGACCTTGTCCTTAGGTACGAACATTATGGTAGTTACCAACGCATTTCAATTAATTCTGTATCAATGAATTACCACCAAGATAATGATGAACAACAAGAAAGGGCTTTAGAACAAAAAAATGGCAGCATGCGTTTTAATCTATAAAACTAAAAATTTTAAATATCAAGGTAAAACAACCAAACGAGGAACAGGAAAAATAAATGAAGATAAAAATCTACCCCCCAAAACAGCAACAATTAATGAAACAACTATACCGAAAGAAATAAAATAACTTTCATCATTGAAGGAATAAATAAAATAACAATTACGTTCACCAGATATTTAATAATAAAATAAACAAGAAAATAAGAAGCTGTTAAACCAGTAGGAAAAATATATAAAAAGAAAATCCAAAAATTTATTCGGAGGCTTGGGTGCGTGCACACAAGAAAACGGGTAGCATTCAAAGCGCGCAAGTGGACAAAGGTTGCCGCGGCGGAGTGGCCGAGCGCATTGAGCCGCTATACTCCGATGCGCGAGGCCGTTCCCCGTCGGGGGTTCGAATCCGCCCTCGGGCAGGGATGTTTTTGTTGTCTTTAGTGCCGGCCGCGGTGGCCGCGGGGACTGAGGCACTTCAGTCACGGTCTGCACGGCCACTACGGTCGGGGTTTCGAATCCCCCCTCGGGCATGGATATTTGTGCCGTCCTTAGTCTTAGTTAGTTCATAAGTAGTTTGTAAGTTTAGGGACTGATGACCCCGAAGTTAAGTCCCATACGCTTAACAAACAGTAGAACATTTCGAGAGAGGCTAGATTCTCAAGATTAGGGAGAAGATACAACTAAGAGAGAACATTATATGAGAGAGATTCAATGATTACAAAAGAAAATAGGAATTATATATTTACAGAATTATTGAATAAAGATTAAGATAGATCAGGTTCAATAAACCACAAAGAAGATCACACCTTGAGAAACATGAATCTAAGTCGGAACAGACATTTTACATAGACCATGAAATAGCGGAAAAAATATTTGTTCTTCGACCCTATTTAATTACCCTATACTATACATATACTTTTGATTCCAGTGGCTTCGAACACACCGTATCAATAATTTGTAACGTGCAATGTCAGTAAGTTTCCACAAACAGTACCCTCAGAACACCCTAGTACAGTCGAACGTCACCACTATTTCTTCATTTTTCTCGGACTAATTACTATGAGAAATGGGGTATTTCTCTAGAGTATTCTATCTGGCTTCTAAAGCTTTCATTAAGACTTCCTAGCGAGTATGTATTGTAACGTTGCGCTAGTGAAGGGTTTCCAGTCTGTTAGCCACGTAATCTCCCTTGGCGTACGCAGAATTCCGGAAAATTGCATCTCTCTTCAACGAAGGATACTGACTTTAACGCCCTTAATAGGCTTCGCTTGCGGTTCTTTGTGAGGCTGGTGTTGTCGTGCTAAACACACAGCGAAACGCCCAAATTCCTCTCCAAGCAGACGTCACTTTCATTACCCCGTGCTCTGTCAAAATGAGGGAGCTTCTACACAGCTCCGCCTACCCCTTCCCTTCTGCCAGATAAGTTGATTACGAGATATTTTTACTGTTATTTCCCCAGTGACGCCCTGTTATAACTCAGTCGGGAAATTGAACGGATCGTGGAGAATATATCTTAGCGTTATTTTCTGCTACGATGTCACCACCTAATACTGCAGACTAGCATGGCGTCGTCAATTACAGGACTTTTTTATTACTGTGATCGAAACTGTTCATAGAAGCCTCGCTAGGCGTATCATATCGTGTTAGAGTAATGGATAAAATATACCATGAACAAAGTAAAATGTTTTGTGAAATTTTTTCATAAATGGGCCTGCAGCAGTGAGAATATCGTAATATGACATTTTAATAAATATAATCACCTTTACTGCTGCTTATAACTTTATGTAATTGTCCACTACAGCTGTTTCGCCGTATTTGGCATTGTCAAGTGGTCTGCAATAGGTAAATAAATTTTGTGAAAATATTTTTTCGATCAAATAGGGAGCATATTATACAGTTCTAAATTTATTACTTACTGTCTATTTGTTGCAAATATACACACAGCATCTGTACCTCTATATGGTTTTAATAGGTACTTTCTTAGAAAGTCGTTTTTTTTAATAATTTTTCAATGAATGACTTTCTTGTTTGACTGCTATTTTGATGCTATGTGTTTACAAAGATGTTCTATTGTATTATATCTTTGGTAAAGATCTAGCTTCTCTGATATGATTAATTTCAAATTTTGTGATATCTTTGTTACAAATGTTTTATACGTTTGATTTTGTAGTGTCTCCGATTATGAAATAGTGTCTCTCTTTGGTTTCTGAGGTATTGCTTGCCATTTCGAATTTTGTAATATCTTTGAGTATGAAAATGCTTTTCTCTGGTGTGTGAGATATTGTATGTTAATCGAAATTTTGCGTTATCCTTGACTGTGGAACATTAAATCTCTGAATTTATCTGTTGTCAAGCCCAATTAGATCGATAAAATTTTGTAAATAAATTTTGTGTTTAAAATCTGTGTGTTCATTGAGAATTTCGTTAGGTGAAGCTTCCATGTGTATGTATATTTCTAATTCTTCGAGAATGTGCATTTCAGTGCCTTTTGAAATTTTGTGTAATATTTTTAAAGCTCTCTCGATGTTAGTGGTGGTGTGATTTTCAATTTTCAAATGCTGGTAGAAAGTAGATGTGAAATGATTTGACTAAGAATAAGAAATAAAATCGATTAAATGTAAATTAAATGCCGATTGAGAATTTTAAGTTCATTGATTTCGGGGGTCTTTCGAAACTGTGTCACACATTAATTTCTCCCTGACAAATCATTTCACAAAATATTTGACCAGATTCTTTACTTTGTATACTTTAAGTTTCTGACGTCAGTATTTCTGTCCTGAGTAGCTAGACATATAAGAGATGAGCTTTTTCAATATTTTTATACAGCTAACAGGAGTTGTTCATGAATTAGTTCTTATTCTCTCAAATCAGTATTTACTTTCATGCAATTAATTTTTTTAATTACACGTCACACTTGGCAATTTAATAGTCTTTGTCTATTTTCCTTTCTTCGTCTATGAAAATTTGGGCAAAAATTATTCTTTAAAATCAGTAATGTTTTGTTCATTATCCTACTTATTTTCAAGGAATTTAAACTTTCATTAAAAATTAGATACCCAATTTATTCATTGCTCACTATTGGTTTCTTTTCGAAACTAAGGAAAAGAATTCTAATTCTATGAAGTCTTTCTTTCGCTCGTGTCATACGCCTGAACAAAAAACGGTCATGTAAATGGTCACAAAATTGTCGCATTTTTACAGAGAAAAATTAACGAGATTACAATTGCGATCTGTCCAACTTTCAAGCAACTAGCTACATGTATGTTCTACAGCACAATCTTATATTAAAAGATTCAGAAGAATCGGATAATTCAAGTCATACCAGCCGCTAAAATTTCTTCCTCCCACATTAATAGCCACTTAATGATCACATTTTAGTGTTACTAAATGCACGATGTAGAGGGTATCGAAAACAGTGGCGCAAACTTACACAGTTAGAAGTACACGATAATAGGAGCGAAAATGTCCCAGTGTGTCATTACAAATAAAGGGGGAAGCTGATTGATTCCATGTGGAAAGCAAGTTTTGGCAAGGTGTTGGGTTCACCAACCGGCCGGCTAACAGTTTGGACCTAGTGAATGGAATACGGGTAGTTATGAAAACCCTAATCTGCTCGGAAACAGGAAACGGCGGTCGTGGATGAGCGAGGGCGGCTATCCCAGATTACAATTGAAATACAATATAGCCACAGACATTATTCTAAAAATTCACATAAAATCAAGGAATGATCATACGGCAAATATAATTATATGACTGGATTCAGGAGACTTGGGAGAATCAAAAGCCGAGCCGAGCAGGAGTAGCCGAGCGGTCTGGAGCGCCACGTTACGGATCGCGCGGCCTCCCGCGTCGGAGGTTCGAATCCTCCCTCGGGCATGGATGTGTGTGTTGTCTTTAGGTTAGTTTAAGCCGCGTTACGAACTTGTGATTTGAAAAGATATGTGTGGACTTTACAGCACTGTGGCTGCAGAACTTAATCTCTGGTTGACAAGTGGTAAACTATGGACAATAGTACGGCTGTGGAACTGTGATAATTCAGCAGTCGTGTACTCGTGTGATGACAAGCTGTGTTTTATAACATAAAGAGTGTATAAAACAAGATGACGCAAACTTACATGGTTGAAACTACACGATAGTCGAAGCAAAAATGTCCCAGTAAACATTAATTACGGATGTATGGTTCCAAACCGCCACTGACGTCAATTTAAATATTGTCGTGTTTAGTAAACATCAATTTGAAGTTTAGACTTTTCTATTTGATTTACCTCGCATTTAGTTCACGTTTCACCGAATTTATTTTAAACATCGTCCTAGTTAGTACAAATTAATTTGAAATTTAGGGTTTACGATTATGTTTTACATCGCATTCAGTTCACATTTAACGTATGGGTTACCTGTTAAAGCAGGTGTTCGAAGAGTCTTCTGGATGCAATGCTGTGGTCGTCTCTGCAATGGATTTCGAATTCTTTCGAAAACTCCTGGATCATTTCGGGGTTCTTGACAAATATGTACCACCCTTCGTCCCAGTTCTTCAACCGTGTTAGTGGGAGTGCTGTACATTTCGCTTTTGGAGTGAGTTAGATGCAGTCTCACAGCAGCAGCAAAATGTGCCGGAGCTGCGTCTAACTAGAACGATGTTTACAATGAAGTCAGTGAAATGTGAACTAAATGCGGTGTAAATCTTACTAGTAAAGTCTAAATATCATATTCATGTGTAGTAACTATGGCGATGTTTACAGTAACGTCAGTGGCAGCTTGGAATTCGTAATTATGTCGCAAACATGTTTACTGGTGGGATCTACCTATCGGTACCCACCAATAAGAATTGAGCAATACATGACTTAGTGCTTAGTAAAAGATTTATGGCTCGTTGTCTCTTTTCAAAGGGGTGATCTGTAGTTCTACAACTACATACATACTCCGCAATTCACCGTAAGGTGCGTGGCGGATGGTACACTGCACCACTACTAGGCATTTCCTTTCCTATTCCACTCCCAAAAGAGTAAAAAAAGAATGCCTCCGTACGATACCTAATTTCTCTTATCTTGTCTTTGTGATCTTTACGCGAAATGTAAGTAGGCGGCAGCAAGATCGTACTACACTCAGCTTCAAATTCCGGCCCTCTAAATTTACTCAACAGAATTTAACGAAAAGAACGTCGTCTTTCTTCCAGCGATCCCCAATTGAATTGCCGGAGCATTTCCGTGACACTCGCGCATTGGTCGAACCTACAGGTAACAAATCTAGCTGCTCGTCTCTGAACCGCCTCTATGTCTTCCTTTAAACTGATCTCCTATGGGTTCCAAACACTTGAGCAATACTCAAGACGTGGTCGTACAAGAGTTTTATACGCGGTCTCCTTTACGGATGAAGTACATGTTCGCAAAATTCTCCCAATAAACCGAAGTCGGCTGTCCGCCTTACTCACAACTGTCCTTACATACTCGTTCCATTTCATATCGCTCTGCAATGTTACGACTAGATATTTGAACGACGCGACAGCATCAAGAAGCTCACTACTAATGCTGTATTCGAACATTATGGGATTGTTTTTCCTACTCATGCGCATCACCTTACATTTTTCTACATTGAGAGCTAGCTGCCATTCTTCGCACCAACTAGAAATTTTGTCTGTCATCCTGTATGCTATTACAGTCAGTTAAAGACGACACCCTCCCATACACCACAGCATCATCAGCAAACAGGCGCAAATTACAACTTACTCAGATCATTTATATAGATAGAAAGTAATAGCGGTCCTATCACACTCCCCTGGGGCACACCTGACGATACACTCGTCTCTGATGAACACTTGCCGTCGAGAACAACGTACTGCGTTCTATTACTTAGGAAGTCTTCCAGCCAGTCACAAATCTGTGGACCTATACCATAAGGTCGTATCTTCGTTAGCAGTCTGCAGTGTGGCACCGCGTCGAACGCCTTTTTGAAGTCGAGAAAAACACAATCCGCCTGTTGCCCTTCGTCCATGGCTCGCAAGATGTCATGTGAGAAAAGGGCAAGCTGAGTTTCACATGAACGATGTTTCCTAAACCCGTGCTGATTCATGGAAAGAAGCATTTCCGTTTCAAGGAAATTTACTATATTCGAACTGAGAATATGCTCCAAAATTCTACATGAAACCGATGTCAACGATATTGGCCTGTAATTGTATGGGTCAGTTCTCTTTCCTTTCTTATACACGGGAGTCACCTGCGCTTTTTTCCAATCACTAGGAAGTTTGCGCTGAATTAAAGATTCGCTATAAATGCAAGCTAAGTAGGGGGCCAACGCCGCAGAATAGTCTTTGTAAAACCGAACTGGTATTCCATCCGGACCAGCAGACTTTTACGTATTTAGCTCTCTCAGCTGCTTCTCTACACCGGAAATACTTATTGCTATGTCGCCCATTTCGGAATTAGTACGTTGATCAAATGATGGTATATTTTTGCGGTCCTCCTGCGAGAAAGATTTCTTAAAGGTTAAATTTAGAACTTCAGCTTTGCTTTTGCTTTCTTCTATTACTGCCCCGGAATGATCAACTAGTGACTGGACAGTGGGCTTTGACCCGCTTATCGATTTTACATAGGACCAGAATTTTTTCGGGTTCTCGAAAAGATCTTTTGCTAAGGTATGGCTGTGATAATTATTGCATGTTTCGCGCATCGATCTTTTTATAGACGCACGAATCTCTACTAACTTTTGTCTGTCATCATTTGCGTGTTCTTTTTTGAATCGAGAGTGCAACAGCCTTTGGTTTAGCCAGTCTATCAATCTGCAGATGATGATGGGAAAAATATATTTAAACGAATATAAATTAAAGCTCTGAATAACCAACAAAATGGATTCTAAGATAACGGAGTTTATAACTCTTTTTGGACATGAAAATGCGGAGGTGGTCCTACTTTGTACATCGGTAAATAACTGAATATTTCCCCAGCTATTTTTCATGAGAGCCACAATACCTATCACACGCACTCGAGAGTAAAAGTTCCAAATTATCACTCGTAAATTAGTGAAGTACATCGAACATTGCAGTTCCAAATTAATCCTCGATAATTCCACCGCCTCTGCATCCTGGAAGGAAGGAATCTTAGGGTTTAACGTCCCGTCATTGGTCATTAGAGACGGAGCTCTCGCTCGGATTTTTGCGGAAGGACGGGGGAAGGAAATCGGCCGTGCCCTTTTGAAAGGAGCCATCCCGGCATTTGCCTGGAGTGATTTAGGGAAATCACGAAAAACGTAAATCTGGATGGTCGGAGGGGGATTTGAACCACCATCCTTCCGAATACAAGTCCAATGTGTTACCACTACGCCACCACGCTCGGAGCATCCTGGTCATAAGACGCGGAGATGGAGATGATGCTGCTGGTGCTGCATCCCCGTCGGTTGCACTTGCCCCTCAACACTCTCTATAATGGCCTCAGATTCAGCAATGACGTGCGACTGTAGAACGCTAACCCCGTCCTGTGCCTGGCGTAACACATAGTCAGCATTATCGTATTGCCACGCTTATCCTCGCCATCAATTCAAATCTCGCCAACTCAAAATAGAGCTACTCTGCAATATGATTTATGGTGTAGATACTGATATCACACTCCTTCAGGAAGTGTACATCGCCAATTTCTCCCCACCGTATGGGTTCACGACTTATATGTCTAATTTTTCTGATGATGTGGCCATCATCCTCCTAGACGGTCTCCTGGCTGAAGATGTTGTGCGCCTCCCCATTAATAAAGACATGACCGTCATGCTCTTTTGACGTCCGCATCGTGAACGTTTATGCACCAACAGGTTCTAGCCATCGCCAAGAACGTGTTACTTCTATCGCGGAAGAAGTTACGTCTCTCTTTTTGGGACGGCACCATGATATAGTACTGGGTGTGTGACACAACAACACAGTGACCAACGGTGCTTTCCAGTCATGTGTGCGTACAGGGTGATATATAAAACGATGCTTTATGTATTTTTCTCATTACTTGTATTTTTTGTAATTTATTATGTATTTGTATATTTTGTTTCTGTGATATATTTGCATTGTCCTGCTAATTTCCATATATGTCAAAAATGTAAATGTAGTAGACACGCTGGGTTAGCAAGGGCTTTGCTGTTGTATAGAATCATCTTTGAGTAGGAAGTTTTTTATCGCTGGTAGCGCAGAGGCGCACAGCGAGGAGGAGTCGTTGTTGAGAAGTAGCGGCGGACAGTCGGTGCGCTCAGTGGTGTACGGAAAATGTACGTGGATTGACACTAGTGGAGGAGACGGCGAAGAGGCAATATTATTTATTCATACGGCCACAGCTCAGATAATTGTAATTAATATTCGTCGCCAAGAAGAGCCTGTGTTTGCCATTTGTTAAGTGCCAACAGTCTTCAATCAGCAGCACCACGTCGCACACCAAATTCAGTAAGATCTGTCCAGTTTGTCTTAGCATGTACAGCTAACCAGCGTATTAGTGATGATTGTTCAATAGCGAACACTGTTATTTGTGAACCTGTGTTTAAATATCATTACCCATAGTCATTGTCCAGACAGGTTCCTTCCTCATCCATTGGTTTTCCGAGAATATTCACAAAGTCATAGAAAACTAAAAATCAGAGTCATTAAAGACAATGTGACAGTCGTTAATAAAAAAACGTGTTTAGAAAAGTATTACTAAAAGTAGCGTATGCCAGTGTTGCTGATCAATAGGTTTGCTAAGCTGAACTAAACTGCTAGACTAACTTTCAATTTCAAGAGATATTTCAATAACAGTGTAAAAGATTAATTGTTTTCCACTGCAAATTATTTTGAGGTAAAGTTTGTTTTAACTCGCAAGTACTGACTAGTGAGAATAGTAATTTACAAGTGTTTGAATGCTAATAATTCCTGGATAAGGTAAAGTTAATCATAAGGTTAAATGGTTCTTTTCTAAATATTCAGTGTTATCACGACAAGTCATTAATTAATTTTTGAGCTTGCCATTAGTACAGTTAATAGTTCAGTTACAACTTGATTATTGCTAAAGCGCATGGTATACTCGCTGTAGAATAATTTCTGGTACTTATATAAACAATTAATTATTTGAAGCTGTAATTAGTAAGTATTAAGGTGAGAGTTTTGCATGATTTGCTGCATGTTGCATTTGCTCAGCTATGGCTTGTATTTCGTTGTCTTACATTGAACCCTGTGTTAGTGAACTATTTCTCAGTAATTAGTATATTGTCAGTTTCTTTTGTACCGAATTTGACGCGCATACTCTGATTTTCTGCACACCCAAATTTTACGTAATTTTTCACGTTTTTAATTAACTTTGCTATTATTTAGATCCCACCAAATTATTTGCTCGTACAACGAGCTGGCGACCGTAAATCAATAAGTTATTCACTTTTCGAAATTAATCCCGGTGTCCCGTTTGTTCCGCAATTTTTTCATTTAAGCATTAATAATTTTATTCCAAATTTTACTGTGGTGTCGCACAAATACAAAGTGCGCGCCACCTACTTTCGCCGCGCGCCGCCATGCACGCACGGCGCGGCGTTCTCACGACGACAGCCACGAGCGCCCTCTGCGACAACTCCGCTCGTGGCCACCACTGAAGGACATCGGGCACTTCGGACGGAGATAGCAACCAGTTAGGACCTTCGTAATCAGATAGACACCAGTGAAGACTTTGCTATCGTACAGGCACTAGGCAGGCCTCTAACAACTATGTATCAACATTCTGCAGTACTATGTAAAAGTTAAGTATTGTTACATTCTGTGCAATATATATCTCTTTCTAATTTACTCTAGTGTTTATAGTTTCTGGCTGCTCCCCTCCGTACCTGCACCAGCGTGCTATTTTTGTTCCTGTGTCGGGCTCATTCCACTCGGCCACCAACACCTACGACGAGGCTGGGACACCAAAAGCGGCGACGAAGTTGGGACACAAAATTTACCTTCCACTTTCTTTATTCCTATCGATCGTCGTTGTCTACCAAAGTGGTGCAGCAACGTTCCGGTTATAGCCTCCGCTACATCATCGGCTTCATTACCGATAGCTTTTCCACCAAATTAAGATAATTAGGCACACGGGTCATTTTTCTAATTATCATATACTAACCGGTGGTGTAGGACGGGAAGGGTTATAGGTGATGATCTTATGTAGCGACGTCAGGACCAATTACCCCACCACTCATCGTGTGCGGCTCTTGAACCTATCCTAAATATCTTACCACTTATCGACATGTGGCGCCATGTCGACGGTGATCGTTTGGGTTTTGCCTATTGCACCACACATTCCTCGAGCCTTTTGGATCGCATTTACATCTCACGACCCTAACAGAGAGCACTCAACAGGCGGAAATATGGCCTGTTGCTTTCTTCGATCATGAGGCTTATGTTTGTGATGAAGTTCTCACTCGGTAGGGTGTGTGGCACAGTTGTGGATTATGGAAACTGAACATAGCACTTCTCACTTAGCCAGACTGTCGCTGTTAGAAGATACATGGACCTCACATCAACATCGCCTGCAGGTGTACCCCGTGGTGTGTCCAGTGTGTAAAACCTGCCCTCTGTAAAACTCCGGTATGGAAAAGATTTTGCTAAGAGGAGGAAAAGAATGATGGACTTTTACTATAGGATCCTAAGGGACTGTTCCGCGATGCCTGTCTCCCTTGAGCGCCAGATAATGACGAATGGTGCTAAGGCCCAGATCTGTTCTCATGCGACGGCACTTGGACGGTGAGGTCTCGTACTGCAGATCGTATGCCCGAAGAACACACATCCATGTGCCATATTTTGAAGGAACGACAACATTGATGTAGGAAGGTGATTTATGCCATAAAGGACGAGGAACGTCGTCGATACGATGCACAATCTACCATTTGACATGCGCTTCACACTCATTACCACAAGCTCGATGCAGAAGTTCCACTTCGGCCAGAGTTGATGAAGGAAGTCTCGTTTCACCTTCGGTGCTGCCCCAGGGGACGAGGCAATGAAATTGTTTGTGGGAGTTACTGCTGATGTTCTCGATGCGATCAGGACAGGATCCATCAATCGCTCGGCAGGACCTGACGGTCTTCAATCAAATGTTCAAATGTTTGTAGATCTATCGGACCAAACTGCGTGGTCATCAGTCCGTAGTTTACAAACTGCTTAAACCTAGGTAAACTAGCCTACGGACAAACACACACACCCATGCCCCAGGGAGGACTCGAACCTCCACGGCGAGCTACCGCGCGCTCCGCAACGAGACGCTTTAGACCGCTCGGCTACTCCACCGCGGCCTGAAGGTCTTCCCCTTGAATTCGGCAGTCTTCTTATACACACAGAATGTGCAGAGGAGTGTGCGCTGATAGGAAGTTTCATCTCAGCGCACACTCCGCTGCAAGACTAGCACTCCTCGAAGCCGCAGCCTAAGGGATGTTTCCAGAGTGAGACTTGCAAGGTTCGCAGGAGAGCTCCTGAGAGGTTTCGAAAGTAGTAGCTGAGGTACTGGCAGAATTGGTGAGGACGGACCGTGAGTCGTGTCGGATAGCTCAGTGGTAGAGCGCTTGCCCGCGAAAGGTCCCAGGTTCGAGTCCCAGTTCCGACACACAATTTTAATCTGCCAGGAAGTTTCTTCTCATACACAGCTTTACTTCCATCTGTCAGGAACTGATATCTCCGAAGATGGGCATTCATGATGCCTTTATGGAAGGGATCATCGCGTTATCCATAAGCCCTATGGTATCTGTATCAGTGATTATCGCCTCACCAAACTCCTTAACAGTGATATGTAGATTTTAAATCACCTTTTGGCCGTACGCCTGAAACATCCTGTTCGATACGTCGTGTCTTGAGGCATAATACCATAATATCGGTATGGCTTTATGTCGCTACAGGGATGTGATCGCCGTGGCACTGGCTCAACGCCTCTCCGGTGCACTCGCGTCGCTGGATTTCAGTCTGAGTTTTGATAGGATAGATCATGCCATTCTTACGACTGTCCTACGTCATATGGGTTTCCCAGACATGATAATTACTGTGCTGATGCAACTGCTGAAAAAAATAATAATCGTAATAATAAAAATAAATAAAGAGAAGTTCTTTGTCTGGTTCGTGTTTAGCGCTTATTCTCTTTACTTTCCGTTGTTTCTTTTCCTCGGCACTTTTAGTTAGGCGACAACGCTTGAAGAGGTTCAGGTCGCACTTTAGTTTCTTTTTTTGTTGTTCCTTTTTGCCTTGGAGTAGTAAGGAAAAGCAAATTAAATAAATAAAGGGGTATGACTCGGCCGTTTACAGTAATCTACTGAATAGACAATTCTTTTATACAGGCCAAGAAACGCAGAGAAGTAAAATTTTCAGTTATCAAGTTCAGTTTTCCCTGTGGCAAGGGCTGTTCATTATAATGTATTACTTTTTAATTTTGAGACTCAACCTTTACTCATTGTATTCTACCGATAGGACCTTTTATTAAGCTGTGTGTTTGTGACGAAATTGATGAATTTCGACTGTAAGTACAGCCACGTGACGGGACGCCTTGACCGGTGCTCAGAGCACGCTCTCCGCTCGACCGTCGAGGATGGTCTCTGTTGCATTAAGCGGTGTCAGCTGCTTCCTGCGTGTTGAAGTGCAACTTCTCTTGTTGGTGATCGTTACGTTTCAAATATCTTGCCTGTGACGCGAGTATCATTCTTTTCCCCTTAGTATGAAGTACAATGAGCGGAATTTACAGGGAGTTACAAAAAGGTACGGCCAAACCTTCAGGAAACATTCCTCACACACAAAGAAAGAAAATACGTTTTGTGGACATGTGTCCGGAAACGCTTGATTTCCATGTTAGAGCTCATTTTATTACTTCTCTTCAAATCACATTAATCATGGAATGGAAACACACAGCAACAGAACGTACCAGCGTCACTTCAAACACTTTGTTACAGGAAATGTTCAAAATGTCCTCCGTTAGCGAGGATACAAGCATCCACCCTCCGTCGCATGGAATCCCTGATGCGCTGATGCAGCCCTGGAGAATGGCGTATTGTATCACAGCCGTGCACAATACGAGTACGAAGAGTCTCTACATTTGGTACCGGGGTTGCGTACACAAGAGCTTTCAAATTTCCCCATAAATGAAAGTCAAGAGGGTTGACGTCAGGAGAGCGTGGAGGCCATGTAATTGGTCCGCCTCTACCAATCCATCGGTCACCAATTCTGTTGTTGAGAAGCGTGGAGGCCAATCAGCTGCTGATAGTGCCTGCACACGCTTTACATGGTACGGAAACTACTGGTTCTCTCGTAGCACTCTCCATACAGTGACGTGGTCAACGTTACTTTGTATCGTCAACTGCACGAAGAATTGTCTCGTCCATTGCAGGTGTCCTCGTCGTTCTAGGTCTTCCCCAGTCGCGAATCATAGGCTGGAATGTTTCGTGCTCCCTAAGACGCCGATCAATTGCTTCGAATGTCTTCCTGTCGGGAAACCTTCGTGCTGGAAATCTGTCTCGATACAAACATACCGCGCCACGGCTATTGCCCCATGCTAATCCATACATCAAATGGGCAACTGCCAACTCCGCATATGTAAACATTGCACTGACTGCAAAACCACGTTCGTGATAAACACTAAACAGGTGATGATACGTACTGATGTGCTTGATGCTAATACTGTAGAGCAATGAGTCGCATGTCAACACAAGCACTGAAGTCAACATTACGTTCCTTCAATTGGGCCAACTGGCGATGAATCGAAGAAGTACAGTACATACTAACGAAACAATTGGGTATTTTGACAATTGTCTGCACGAATTATTTCTATTTACATTTAAAGAGAAATACTAAAATGAGCTCCAACATGGAAATTAAGCGTTTGCGGGCACATGTCCACATAACATATTTTGTTTCTTTGTGTGTGAGGAATGTTTCCTTTTTGTAACACCCTGTATCTGTCGTTTTGCCCTTCTACGACTCAGCTGCCGCCCCAAGGCGTTGTCGGGAGTTGGGGCCTTCTCCCTCTCGTCGTTGTTGCAGCCAGCGGCGGGTTGTAATTTTGCAGTTTACCTGTTGTAGCGTATTTTTCTGTGTAGTCGGTCATTGTTCGTAATATGTGGTAGGTACGCTGGCCGTTGCCTCCCCTTTGAAATGGTAAAAGGGAAGGGCTTATTCTGATTGTCTTTTGGGCCCCTCGTTGATTATCAGCCGTGTCGGTGCCCTCACCATGACGTAGTCACAATGTGTTGTGAAAAGTTTCGGAATGTACTGATTTGCGAGTAGCAGCTACAGGCGATGTGTACACTCTTTTAGTTTTTAAATCCGTTTCTTAATTGAGTCTTTTAGTTTGTCATTATGCCCTGTATGTGCGATTCCTCTTACGTCCTGTTATTACTCTTGCACTTGTCGGCGTACCTACAGTGTTTACGGATAAAGTGGGGCACTGACTATGAATGAATGTCATTGAATTGTAGTCTACTCGTGCTGAATAAGAAACTGTAAGAAACAGCCGAATTTTTTAAAGGAGTTTTGGTCTTTTAAAAGATTTTGTCATTGTCTGCTGTTATTGTATGAATATCAATTCTTTGAATTTATAGGCGTGGAAAGTGCTTTAAGTACGGTGTTAAAAGCCTAACGTTATTTACAGGTTTAGATTCTGTCATTGTAAAAACTATTGTACCTTTTCAAATTTCAGAGAACTATTGGTGTTCTAAAAAGCTTTGTCTTTGTCTGCTGTTATTGTATGCTCATCAATTCTTTCATGTAAGAGGCCTGGAGAGTGTCGTAGTTAAATTGATAAAAGCCTAACGTTATTTACGCCTTCAGATTCTGTCACTGTAAAAATTATTATTATATCTTTCCAAATTGGTAGGGCTGTTGAGTGAATCACAGTTGTAAATATTCGAAATTGCGAGTAACCAACAGCGGGATTTTGATGCATATTAAAGAACTATTGCTGCTTTAAAAGATATTGTCATTGTTTGCTGTTATTGTATGATCATCAATTTTTTTTAAATTAAGAGGTCTGAAAAGTGCCGTAGTTAAGGTGTCAAAAGTCCGTTATTTACGGGTTCAGAATCTGTCTTTGTAAACATTATTGTCCTTTTCAAATTTTAAAGGACTATTGGTGCTGTAAAGGATTTTATATAAAGCACACTTACTTCAGCCAAGATCGTTAATTTATTTTATTTCCTGTTTTTTTTTATCGATTTCAATGAGCTATGTCATCATCTTCAGAAAAAATTTACGTTTTCCTATTTTCAATAAAATAAAGACTTACTTGAGAAAATGTAATGTAAGAACCAGAACATTGTCAAACTATTAAGGAGTGTCCTTCTAACTTGTATCAAGAACACACAATTTCTAAGTGTGCAATGCAGGTGACGATCCACTTTGTGATGCAAGTTTTAATAATGGACATTGTAATAGTTTGACAATGTTCTGGTTGTTATATTACATTTTCACAAGTAACTATTTTATTGAGCCGGCCGATGGGACTGAGACGCTTCAGTCAAAGTCTGCACGGCCACTACGGTCGGGGGTTCGCATCCCCCTCGGGCTTGGATTTTTGTACTGTCCTTAGGATAAGCTAGTTGATAAGTAGTTTGTAAGTTTAGGGACTGATAACCATGTAGTTAAGTCCCATAAGCTTAACAAACATTTTCTATTTTATTGAAAATAGGATCACATTGTAAATTTTTTCTGAAGATGATGTAACCGGTAAAAAAAAAAAAAGGCAAATAAAATAAATTAGCGATCTTGGCTGAAGTAAGTGTGTTTTATATAAATTTTCGATCGCTCTTCATAGGCGTAATATGCCACTTAACTGTAAAGGATTTTTTCATTGCCTGCTGTTATTATGAGATCATCAATTCTGTAAATTTTTATCATGGCTAGCTTTATAAAAACTTAACATATTACCTCAATAAAATAAATTATATTGCATCTTGTTGGTGGAAATATCTAACAATACCACTTCCTTGTGTTGTCAGAGATCCTTATTAACTCTAATTAAGAGTGCAAGTTTTTTTCTTTTTTTAAAAAAAATATTGGTCTGTAAGGTGCAAATAGTATAAATTTGGATGTATAGACAGTTACAGTGTGTTCTGTTTGTCACTGGAATTTCCGCTCCTAGCATTATCCGCACTGTATTTAAAAGAGCGGGGAGTCAAAGTGCCCTGAGAGGTTTGATGAACCGAATGGTACGACGCGGCTGCGGTAGCACAGCCGACTCCACAGAGTAGCCCCACAGCACAGCAGGGCGGCGCTGCGCTGCACTGTGCGATAGCGCAACCCCTGGACAGCCGGCAACCCGCCGCACAGCCTGGCCGCCCGCACTCTTCCTCCCACACCAAACACGATTTACACCGTCTCTGATTCCACCTGATTTTGGCCCACTTTAGGTTACGGTAGTAACAATAAAAGTTGGCCTTTGCGATCGTCTTTTGACGGCTCAAAATTTAAATGAAAATAACGACTTAACCATTCGTCTGACACGAAAATCGAATCACGAGGAAGAGGATCTGAATGATTTCCTGGTGCATCTAAATAGCATCAACCCCAAGATCAAATTCACCATGGAGAAAGAGAATAATGGACAACTCAACTTCCTGGATGTTTCAGTTATTAAACGGGCGGATGGGATCTTAGGCCATAAGGTCTATAGGAAAGCCACACATACTGATCGCTACCTCCATAAGAACTCAAACCACCACCCTAGGCAAAAGAGGGGGGTCATAAAAACACTAGAGGATAGGGCCAATAACATTTGTGAATCAGGCTACTTACAGGAAGAACTAAACCACTTGCGACAGGCCTTTGCGAAAAATGGTTACACAAATAGCGAGATTAACCGAGTACTTCACCCAAGTAGTAAAATGCACAAAAACAGGAGACAGCAACAACCATCAGCTGGAAAAGTATTTCTTCCGTTCATTCATAACATCACGGATCGCATTGGAAAAGTACTGGCCAAGTTTTTGGTGGAGACTATTTTCAGACCTACTAAGAACATGCCTTAACATGCCTTAGATCAACAAAAGATGCTCGTCATCCCCTGGCCACACCAGGGATATATAAAATTCCGTGTAGTTGTGACAAAGTTTACATAGAAACCACAAAAGAAGCATTAATACACGTTTGACAGAGCATAAAAGAAATTGTCTCTTGGGACAGATCGACAAATCGGCAGTGGCGGAACATGTTTTCACGGAAGGAGATCACGAGATAAAATTTGGTGAGACAAGTGTGCTGGCGAGGACGTCACACTATTATACACGTATGTATAGGGAAGCAATTGAAATCCACAAACATCAATACAATTTTAATCGTAAAGAAGAAGGATTAAAATTGGACAAGATATGTCGATCGACATTGCATAAATCACGTGACAATCGATTGCTCGCAATCGAGAGAACAGGCGATAGCCAGAGACAGCCACACATCGACGCCACGTGACGTGAGGTGGCGCCCTCTACGATCTTATATAAGGAGCGGCCTCAGCCCCCAGCAGCCAGTCGCCAACTCAACCTCGGAAGATGTTCTCCGTAGTCGAGAACGAATCGTCAGGGAGAGGAAGTTTTATAGATCGACCACGGCAACTCAGCCCGGAAGTGTTTACTAATGAATAACCGAATTGTGTGTTTTTTTCATATCTCGTATCATTTCAGAGATATTTGTAAAAATAGCGGCGATTTTGGGATGTCTGTCTGTCCGTAACGTGTTCCCTGTTTTTAAGACAAACCGTTCAACCGATTAGCACCAAATTTTACAGACATAATTGTAGGGCACCAGAGACCAGAACCTCCATTTTTTAAATTTTCGGACAAAAAATAAGGTAGTAATACAAAAAAAAAGCCGTTTGTAAAATAATTGTAATTGCAAACGAACCGTTCATCTGACACGAAAATTGAATAACCTAATTCGTAGAGGGGAAAATTCTCTACAACTTCCCTCTATTATGTTTTTTTCATATCTTGCATCGTTGCAGAGATATTTGCAAAAATAACGGCGATTTGACGATGTCTTTCTGGCTATAACATGTTCCCACTTTTTAGGTCGAACCGTTCAACCGATCGGCACCAAATTTTACAGACATAATTGTTGGTTACCAGAGACCAGACCTCGCTTTTTGAAATATTTCGGACAAGAAATACGTTACTAATACCAAAAAAGCCGTTTGTAATGTAATTATAATTGCAAATAAACCGTTCATCTGACGCGAAAATTGAATAAGCGAATTTGTAGAGGAGAAAATTCTCTACAACTTTGTTCCCTTGTGTTTTTTCATATCTCGTATCGTTTGAGAGATATTTGCAAAAATAACGAAGTTTTGACACCCTCCATTGAATTAATCAAAACCAGCCGTTCGCAGATGTCATGTGACATTCCTCGCCCAGAACTCTCTCTGGCATACGCCATCTTGCGTTACGCATTTGATGATTTTTCTTATTGTAAGCTACACGCTGTCATTTCAAAGAAATTGCACACTGAAAAATTGACAAAAACACGCCGTTCTTCGTACGATAAATGATAATCTAGTGTCTACAAATGCCATATTAGCATCAGTTAAAAACGACAATCAATAGTATGAGATTAAAGACAGCAACTCCTAACTGTTAGCTGTAGCGTAGTGGGCAATGCGTTAGACTGTGGCGCTGCAGGTCAGTGGCTTGGAACCCGCCACTATCTAATTTTTTTTTCCTACAAGGGTTTCAGACACTCTTATTACTCGATTTTTCATTATTATTTATATTATTATTTTGGTCCAAAATGTTTGCAAAAACTTATGAAACTACAAATCTAAAGTGGGCCGTAAAACACGTCAGTGCGATTTTTTCCGGTTGCAATTCCAGTTCTAAGATGTATCAATGAATTACGTAAGATGGTCCACTTGCATTGTATCTTTAATCTTCCATGTTAACAAAGTTTAAGTAAATCAGGTGGTGCTGAAAGAATTAGGTTAGGTAAACGAGACAATAAAAGTAGTTGAGCAGTTCTTATTTGGGTAGCCAAATACTACTGATGGCCGAAGTAAGAATACGGGAAGAAAAGCGTTTCTAAAGAAGCGAATTTTTTTGACATCCAATATTAATTTAAATGAAAGTTCCTGGCAGATTAAGAGTGTGCGCCGGAAACGGGATTCGTACCTGGGACCTTTGCCTTTCGCGGGCAAGCGCTCTATCGACTGAGCTATCCCGATACGCTCAAAACTTTACTTCTGCTTCCTACTTTTCAAATTTCACAGACGTTCACCTGCGAAACTTGCAGGTCTAGCAATCCCGGAAGAAATGGTGGAGACATGGCTTAGCTACAGCCTAATGGATGTTTCCAGAATGAAATTTTCACTCTGTAGCGGACTGTGCGCTGATATGACACTTTCTGGCAGATTAAAGTAGGAGGCGAGGTACTGGTGAGAATAAAGCTGTGGGGCGGCATCGTGAGTCGTGTCGGGATAGCTCAGTCGGTAGAGCGCTCGCCCACGAAAGGCAAAGGTCCCACGTCGAATCCCGGTTCCGGCACACACTTTTAAATTGCCAGGAAGTTTCATATCAGCCCACATTCCGCTGGAGACTGAAGCTTTCATTCTGGATTAATTTAAAAGTTAGAAGTGCTTTCTTAAAGCATTTGTCTGGAGTGTAGCACTGTATGGAAGCGAAACGAGGACGATAAGGAGTTCAGACAAAAAGTTTATAGAAGCTCAGTAATTAAAACTTCCAGGCTGAGAGGCCGTGGTCGAACAGTAGAAATTCTTTCCCCTGACGTTTCGTTGCTGGCTGCGGGCAACATCTTCCGAGGTGAGTCGACGACTGGCTGCTGGGCCGTGGAGGTTCTTCTTATATAGAGGGCATAGAGGGCGCCACCACTCGTCACGTGTTGTCAACAGTAAAACTATCTCCGGCTGGCGTGATTACTCTCGATCAAAGGTAATCGATTGTCACATCTTTGCTACAAAGGCGACCGCCATATCTTATCTAACTTCAAGCCTTCTTCCTTCCTGTTAAAATTATTGTGGTGTTTAAAGATCTCACGTAAGTGCATAATAATGCGATGTCTTAGCTAGTAAGCTCGTCTCACTAAATTTTATTTCGTGGTCACCGTTTTTAAAAAAAAAAAAAAAAAAAAAAAAAAAAAAAAAAAAAAAAAAAGAACATGTTCCGCTATGGCCGATTTGTCCGTGTGTCCCAGTCGACAGTTCCTTTTGTGTTCAGTTAGGCGAGTATTGATACTTCTTTTCGTTGTTCCAATATAAACCTTCCCACAACTAGAGGAACAAGACGAAGCGGAGGGCAGGAAGAGGGGGAAGGAAGAGGAGGAGAGGGGAGAGGGTGTGCTTCATCCACAGGAGGGTATCAGGGTTAGTAGGATGGGTATATATCAGAACGGAGGGCGTCATCCGGGAGGGGAGTAGGGATAGTGTGAGGGCCAAGGTGGATTGAGGGAAGGCGCTGGACAATATCAGTGAGGAAGTTGGAGCTGGGGGATTTAATGAGTGCCTACCGGGGATGATCTGGGCGATGGAAGCAGCTGGGAAGATTTTCTGGGTTCTAGGGAGAGGGTCCAGTTGTCGAGGAAGTGGGGTTCAGGGTGGGAGAGAAGGTACGTGTAGAGGTCTGGCTGGGATTGACAAGGAACAGGGGCAATTTCCATGGCGACGGATTGGGGCAGAAAGGAGGAGAAGGAGCCTTGCTTGAGGCAGCATGAGCGGGACCCACGCTTCCGCGTTTGACGGTTTTTTGCAGGCGCCTGTGTTGAACGACGAGATGGGGCCGATGGGAATGTGGCGGGAATGGGGCACTGGTGTGCTGAGGTGGTGACTGTGGTCAGCCACCGTGGCTTGGAGTTGGGTGCTGTGTGCTCAGGAAGTCAGTGGGAGAGGTGAGTGGGTGGTAGATAGTGGAAGGGGGAGGAAGGAGAACTTGAGCAGCGGCGGTGGTGGAGAAGGCGGAGAAGGGGAAGTCTTGGGAGGGGTGGACGTAGATGGACCTCCAGGTAGTGGTCGTGGGGGCAGCATTGGAAGTGGTGTAGATGATGGAGATGGTGGTAGTGGGAATGTTGCTCATGGTGGAATAAAATTTTAGATGTGGTGAAAGAGGAAAGACAGGGCGTTAGTCCAAGAGAAAAACGTTGGTGATGACAGAGGTGCAGCGTCGACCGTAGGTCAAGTGGCGTGTGCTGCGGAGGGGGGGCGGCTGCGGAGGGGTGGTAGGCTGGAGGCCTCCTCCAGGAGCGCGGCGTCTGTGGTGTCGGCGAGGGGCGGCGGCGGTAGCGGTGGCGATGGCGGTGGACGGAGAGCAGTATTCGGCCGATCCCTGGACGGGGCGGTGGAAGGACGGTTGGGCCCGAGAAGAGGGGCGGCTTCTCAGCGGCAGCGACGGCACGGGTGCCGATTCTTCGGCACGATCTAGCCAGCAAACAGCGGCAGGCAGCAGAAGGAAGGCTAGAGTGGTACCTCAAACCGGATCCGGTCACTGGGTGGACTGAGCGCAGCAGCAACGACCACGGGCGGCGGCGGCGGTGGACAGCACGAGCAGGTACTTAGGTCCCCCGACGGCAGGAGTCGACGACAGCACACCTGGAATCCAGACACCAACGTTAGCAGCATTTATAGGCGTTGCCTGCTACCAGGCGGGTTGGATGTGTTTTACAATTTCTATAGCCTCTCTATACACTCTTTTGTGATATCCGTTCGTGGCTGCGAAAACCTGAATCTTATCAAATTGAATAATTTGGTTGATTAACATGTTCAGCAACAGGTGATCTGTTAATCTCTACACAGTCGGGAACTTCGAGCAAGGCATGAGGATACCTTGTTGATGGGACAAGCCCACCACGAAGCAAAAAGCAAAAGACGCTTCTCATCCTTTACTGACCTGACCAGTAGTGTCTAAGACTAAACTAAATCAACGCGTTCTTCTTTCAGTCAAAATGAAAATAATCGAAGTTCCATTGAGACAAAGAAAACTGTCAAGAGGTGGTTCAGCAAAATATTTGTAGCAATGCAGGCAGTTTCTTAACAAAACAAATAAATAATTACATTCTGAGACCTCTGTACAGCTAAAATGTGGAGCTGGGTTGAAATACAGTACAGTGTGTTCGACATAAAACCAGTAAACCTCACGTATGCCATCACTTGCAACATCCCTTATAAAGAAAGTTACTTTTATTGATAAAACTCTTCTGGGTATTGGACCGCATCGTTAATATATCGAATATATTCACCGATGTTTCGGCCACTATTGCAAGCGGCCATCTTCTGAGTGTTACTTTTACTTGTTTTTACATAAGAATGTTCAAATGTTTGTAGAAAGTATGGGACTTAACTACGTGGCTATCAGTCCCTAAGCTTACAAACTACTTATGAACTAACTAAGACTAAGGACGGCACAAATATCCATGCCCTAGGGGGAATTCCAACCCCCGACCGTAGTGGCCGTGCAGACCGTGACTGGAGCGCCTCAGTCTCCTCGGCCACCGCTGTTTTTACATGTTTAAAAATGATTTTAATGTTACTTTTATCCATTCTTTTTTACTTACTTTGTGCTTGCCTTAATACTGGGCGTCAGTGATACTGCTTTAATGTGAGACAAGCTGAATAGAAATATTTTTATCTTGTGGTACAATTTCCGAGAGCTAGAAACGCGAAAATTTAAAAAAATAGTGTGAGAAAAATCGAATACAGTTGCTTGTTTCGTACCACAGAATAAGGAGTATACAGAAAGGAAACTCCCGCTGCAGTCTGTCGTCCAAAATTTAGTGCGCATGCGCGGAATCGGCCATCTTGAAAAGAAGTAAACGTGTGGTCACTCCCTACTCTGTGGCGTAGTAATGCGCCGTCTTTGTTTGTTAATTGTGTATTTTAACAGCCTGAATCGCATAAAAGTAAACAAGTTATTGGTACAGTGCAGTGCAGTGAAAAGAAAGAACTGTGTGTCAGTAGTTGGAGCTGTTCCGTTTTTATTATGAGCAACAATAAAAGAAAAGGCGGCCGATGGTGTTCATCACCTAATTGCCGCAATAATTCTAATACAAATAAGGATATTAGTTTCTTCACTTTCCCAAAAGATGCTGAGCAGTATGTGAACGTCTCTATATGTGTAGTGAAAGTTAAATGTTATCAGTTTCGAATGAGAGTAATGTGTGCATAATTATTAAAAGTAGCCTTGCTTCTTCTCTTGTCGATAACTCTCGCTGTTGCTGTTGCTGCAGCAGTTCAAAAGCATCTAAATGTTGAAGTACATTTATATTTTAGAAGTTTAACGTTGCAGGGAATAATATATAATGAATGACAAAGAATAGTGCGTAAGTAGGCAGGTAAAATTTTACTTACGGCATTGGAGGCGTAGTGTGCTAATGTTGGCAACGAATGCTCTTCGGATACTCAAACAAATAGATTAAGGGGAATAATTATTTTACGCTGTTCCTGCTCTGTGGTTGACAGATTCCTCTATATGCCCTTCTCCGATCAGTAAATTAATGATACTGCTAAAGCAAATACAACTTTTATATATGCCCCGACGTCATTAGTTCTGTGTAATCATAATCTACTGGTAAGCCTGACTCAATATTTTGTGCGAATTTATTCGTGTCAAATAAAACCTGGCAGTTGTAAAGTCACTTTCTGGTTTATAACTAATTTCCCAAACATAATTCCGCGTTTTTGGGATTTATCTAGAGATAAGCACCAAATAAAACGATCATCGATTCCACCGTACATTTTCGTAGTCGCATTAAAATTAGGCCAATTTTTTTCGTTGGATTACATTTAGGTGCAAGAAGAGGGCGCAAAATAGATGAGAGCATAATGAAAAGCCATTTCCTTTCGCAAAAGTCGGTGAGATTAGCTGCAGTTCGTAAAAAGTCCATTTCCAGCCAAAGTACTAAGTGGCTATAGTTCCGCGTTTACTGCTTTTCAACATGGCGTCGAGCGCAACGCTTGGTAACATACAGATCAAAGGCGCCGCCCCCAGCTTTCCCTTCTGTATGCTCCCTATTCTGTGCCCAGACGGCAGGTGCAGCCTGTCGGCCCTTGTCCTCGCTGCTGCCACGGCGGCGACGTCGCAGCCAGAGCGGCGCGCAGTAAAGCTGCCAGGCGCTGTGGAGCCGCCATCGCTCACAGCCGTGCCGCGGCGAGGCGAGGCGGCGGAGCGCTATCTGCAGATAAGCCGCGAGTGCCCGCGTCACGGCTTATCGCGCGCCTAGCCGTGCCTCAGCTCAGGGCGACAAGTGGCGCAGCACTGGCTGCCGGGCAGCCGCCATTTACCGCGCAGCCTCTGAATAATGTGTTTATTACCAAGCCCTCAGGCGGCTTAAATGCACCCTGACACGTGTTCCTGTATACTCCGAGACCTGAAAAGTGGCGGCTGCTGACTAAGGCCATGTTTGCCGGCCGGACCGGACCGAGCCGAGCCGAGCCGAGACGTTCTACATCTACATGGGATACTCTGCAAATCACATTTAAGTGCCTGGCAGAGGGTTCATCGAACCACAATTATACAATTTCTCTCCCATTCCATTCTCGAATAGCGCGTGGGAAGAATGAACACCTGAATCTCTCTGTTCGAGCTCTGATTTCTCGTATTTTATTCTGATGATCATTTCTACCTATGTCAGTGGGAGTCAAAAATATATTTTCGCATTCGGAGGAGAATGTTGGCGATTGCAGTTTCACAAGTAGCCCACGCCGCAGCGATAAGCGCCGTTGTTGTAATGATTCCCATCCCAGATCCTGTATCATTTCCGTAACGCTGTCACCCCTGTATCGTGACAATACGAAACGAGCTGCCCTTCTTTGGACTCTTTCGATGTCCTCCCTCAAACCCACCTGATAAGGATCCCAGACTGGGCTGCAATACTCCAAAAATGGACGGACAAACGTAGTGTATGCAGTTTCTTTTGTAGTTCTGTTGCATCTTTTAAGGGTTCTGCCAATAAAACGCAGTCTCTGGTTCGCCTTTTCCACTATATTATCTACGTGTTCTTTCCAGTTTAGGTCTGAAGTAATAGTAATTCCTAGGTATTTTGTGGAGTTTACGGCCTTCACATTCGATCGATTTATCTTGTAAACAATGTTTAACGGATTTCTTTTCGTACTCATGTGGATGACTTCACACTTCTAATTATTTAGAGTCAATTGCCAATTCTTACACCATACTGATATCTTGTTCAGATCGTTCTGCAGTTAGTTTTGATCTTCAGATGATTTTACTAGACGGTAAATGACGGCGTCATCTGCAAACAACCTAAGAGAGCTACTTAGATTTTCCCCTAAATCGTTTATGTAAATAAGGAACAGCAGAGGACCAATAACACTACCCTGTGTAACGCCCGATATCACCTCTGTTTTAGTCGGTGCCTTACCATCGATTACTACTAACTGTGTCCTCTCTGACACTCGTTGTTTTCAGTTCCACTATTTTCACTGCCGGCAGGGCCAAGACGACTCCGCTTCAGCCGACGACTTTAGGGATGTTTAATATCTGCGATGGGAGCTGATTGGACTATGGTATTGCTTCTGCAGCACAAGTACTTCACATCTCCGCATGTTTTTAATACAAGTCTCTCTGCGTGATAGCATTATCTTTTAATAACACTTATTAAAATATGTTCTGTTTACTATTTTTACCTTGTGGTACGACAATTTTCGAGGGCTACAAATGCGAAAATAAAAAAATAGTATTTATAAGTGAGCCGCATATAAGACGCAGCTAGTAGATTCTAAAGAAGGACTGGGACATGTACTCTGATTGCACATGATTCACTGTCATCAATAAGCCTTTTATTGAAAACAAGTGTCAGTATGCTAAGCAGTTTCTTTAGAATAAAGTAACAAATATTACGTTAATAGCAGACCAACTTTTAATTAAAATTTACTCAAACAATCTTGTATGAAGCACATGTTTATGCAGACTCAGCGTCTAGAACCAGAAACAATAAAGGAAACAATTTAATGATTTGTAATAAATACTGAAAACAATGATTACAGATCAAAAATAATAACAGATTCAGATTCCTCGGGAAATCTCTGCAATTATAAAAGAGGCTGCGAACCTATTGCTCAATAAGCTATAGACTGGAAATATAGGCTTCTCGATATCAACGATGTCGCTCCTCAAACACTAACGTATAGCACATTAAATTACAACGTTAATCAAAAAATCTGGGTGTTCAACCAACAGAAGATTTAACACGTTTTAATGTAACCTAAACTGAGCGAATGGCTAATGAATAAAGCTAAATACATAAACTTCCACATCAATTCTCCACCTTACAGTGATGCTACCTACAACAAACACTCAACGGAATTGAGTAGCCTTGTACTAGAACATGAAAAGTTCATGAACAGGAATGACAATTAAACCTTTAACTTAGTTGAAATATTATTTTTTACTTCTTAGTATAGGTCTCTCCCTAAAGGCAGAATGTTATTTATCTTTTTTATAACTAAATAAGTTTATTGGTGGAGGCTGAGCCAGCAGGCCTGATGGCCACATGCAGACTCCATTCGTGTAAAATGAACAAAACCACGAGAGTGAAGGACTTGACACATAAATGTAAAAGCACAAATAGCGGGGGTCAAACCGATATCAAATCAAACAGTTAGGTACAAAATAAAGATGCTACTAAAAATGTTTTGCATAATAGACTGAGTAAAATATCTACAAATAAAACTGTTGCGAGAGGACAAGGAAATTTTGATTATGGAAATTAAAAAGATGAAAATCGCACTGGCGACTAATTAAAAATAATAATATAGTATAAAGATATTGCATATTATTATTTATTATAAATTTAATGTTGTGTTTTAATAAATTATTATATATTAAATTAATTTCTATATATTTATTTTTATATTATTTATGTATTATTTTTGTGCGAAACATCTTCTAAAATCACAAAACTACTGGAAAAGGTAAAGTGGACCGTAAAACACGGCAGTGGGATTTTCCTCTGATCACACAGACTTTCAATATCGTCATCCTCAATCGAAGTAGTTGGCGTATAAACTGTGTTTTGGTATTTGTGGCCATGATAATGCGTTCACAATGCTGTTCGTAGTAGCTTACCTTTCATTCATTACTAGCCTAGTCTTGCATGACCCGTAACTAATTATGTATGTATAGCGCTGTCCTCTCCTGACCGGAAATCCTGCTCAGTCTTCCATGTATCACTAAACCGATATACAACCTCTGACAATAAAGTTCCGTGAATAGTCATGTAACATTAACGCAGATCAACTATGAATACAGTCACCTTACTGTCCTTGGAAACAGTCACCTCCCATAACTATGCACCGCTGAGCTCTGCGATACATTCTTGGAAACTTTGCACGAAGGCTTCCAGTGGCATGGGGTTCAAAAGCCTCGTCACGTGTCGTAGCATCTTAGGAATATCGACAAGTCTATTTCTTTCAAAGTAATCTCGAGTCGAGAGAATATGCAGGAGTCTGGAGGATTTAGGTCCGACGAGCACGGTGGACGTTCTATTGCACACCAGTACTCACCTACACACAGCTAATATTGGCAAAAAAGAGGGTGCTGCTACTTGATCATCCACCATACTCGCCGGGTCTGAATTCTCGTTTTGAAAGGAAGGAGATTTCACGATACTCCTGACATCCCATGAAATGTGACGAGGCTTTTGGACACCATCCCAAAGGAAGACTTCGTGCAAAGTTTCCACGGAATATATTGCAGTGCTCAGCAGTGCATAGTTATGCGAGGTGACTATTTCAAAGGACAGTAATGAAACTGTACGTCATCTACGTTAATGTTACAGGACTACTCATCGAGCTTTACTGCCAGAGGTTGTATATTTTATTATTATTTGTGTATATTTAATTTTGTATTATTTTATTCGGCCCGTTGCTGCCGCAGAAGAAATAATTGTGCTAATAGCGTTTGCCAATTCAAAATGTTAGTTTATTTAATTAAGAATAATAGAAATAACGCTGCAGTGATCTTTCAAATACATTTCCCGGTACAACAAGCGCGACAGCTACTGTAAGTTAATTGTACTATGTCCATAACCTTCGCCTAAGAGCAAGAAGTAAGTTGTCGAAATTTTATCGCAGTCAGACGAACGTCGTGGCAGCACATAAAATGCGAATAAACGAACAAATATATATGAGGTTTCCAATCTCCCACTAATCCATCTCTTCCTTTCCCTTACCTCTGTTGACCTGCTTCTCCCCTGTCTCTTCCCGTTCCTTTTTCTGTCCATTTCCTCCTCCCCCTTCTTCTACCTCTGTTCCTTTCACCTGTCTGTCATCTCCCCTCTCTCAGTCTCCTCCTCTCCGCTCTCTCTGTCCGCTCCTTCCGCCCCGGCGGAGCGGCCGAGCTCATTGCGGCACTATGTTCCGATGCGCGAAGCCTTTCCCCGTCGGGAGTTCGAATCCCCCTCCGCCATGGATGTTGGTGCCGTCTTTAGTACTAGGTAGATCATAAGTAGTTTGTAAGTTTAGGGACTGAGGACCGCCGGCCGCGGTAGCCGAGGTGACTGAGGCGCTCCAGTCACGGTCAGCACGGCCACTACGGTCGGGGGTTCGAATCCCCCCTCGGGCATGGATATTTGTGCCGTCCTAGTTCGTAAGTAGTTCATAAGTAGTTTGTAAGTTTAGGGACTGATGACCCCGTAGTTAAGTCCCATAAGCTTAACAAACATTTGAACATTTTTTTTTTTTTTTGACTGAGGACCCCGAAGTCCATTCAGCTTCACAAACATTTAAACATTTTTCGTCTTCTTCCTCCCCTTTCCTTCCGTCTCCTCCTCCACTAACTGCTCTCCCTCCTATATATATATATATATATATATATATATATATATATATATATATATATATATATATATATATATGCGCCAAGTTTCATGGTGACTGGTCAAAAGAAGTCGCAAGGTATCCCCCTCCGCCTTTCTAAATTCACTGGCTTGCAGATTATAAAAATCTCCTTCATGAAAACATTTATGCGCCGACTTTCATTGTGTCTAGTCAAACGGAGGCCACGTATTAATTCGGGGTATAAACTATTTTCATTCCAAATTTGATTCATATCTGTCCATCCCTTTCAGCATGAAGGAGTAGCAAATATATTAACCCATTGTAAGGTATCCTCTGCCAAACACCTTACAGTGGCTTAAGAAGAATAGCCCAGGTATTAATCAGATTATAAACTACCATTTTTTTCAAATTTCATGCATATCTGTCCTGCCATTTCAGCGACAAGGTGTAAGAAGCGATTTAGCTAATTGTAAAGTATCCTTTGCCATGCACTATACGAACTTAATTTTAGTTTTTTTTTTTTTTTTTTTTTTTTTTTTTTTTTTTTTTTTTTTTTTTTTTTTTTTTTGGGACTTAACTACGGGGTCATCAGTTTCATCAGTTCCTAAACTTACAAACTACTTATGAGCTACCTAGTACTAAAGACGGCACAAATATCCAGGCCCGAGGGGAGATTGGAACCCCCGACCGTAGTGGCCTTGAAGACCGTGACTGACGCGCCTCAGTCCCATCGGCCACCGCAGCCGGCTTAATTTTAGTATGCCTATAACCTTCATTATAGAAATGAGTTGGCAAAGTTTTATCGCAATCGGATGTATGGTATGGCCGTGCATAAACACGAACAAAAAGTCAAATAAACAAAATTAATTTTTATACAGGGTGAATCACATAACAAAAAATGTTCAAATGTTTGTATAGCTTATGGGACTTAACTACAGGGGCATCAATCCCTAAACTTACAAACTACTTATGAACTAGCTAATACTAAGGACGTCACAAATATCCATGCCCGACCGTAGTGGCCGCGCAGAACGTGACTGGCGCGCCGCAGACCGCTCGGCCACCGTACCCGGCGAATCACCTAACACTTGCACCGCAAATTTTGCGGTAACGGAAAGTGCGATTGATGCGCGGTTTTCACAGAATGGATTGGTAGTCAGGAGCTCGTATTTTTTGCCAACACACAGATTGTAATATTACTTAGAAATTGTATGTTTTATGCAAATATACAGTTTTTTAAATGGAACAATGGTTGTTTCTATCATGCACTGTAATTTTTTACTCCAGCGGTGTACAAAGAATGTTGAATGGCATTTTTATCACGTTTAATATGGCAGCTACAACCGTTCAAAGTTTCGGGGGAGGAGTCTGCGATAGCGTAGCTGAGTGGCCGAGTGGCTAGCCTCTGAGGCACGCCCATTGTCTCATGACCACCAGCCAGTAAGATACGCTGTCGTAACGTCCGCCCCCAAAACACTGAACGGTTGTAGCTGCCAAACTAAACATGATAAAAATGTCATTCAAAATTCTTTGTACACAGCCGGTATCAAAAATTCCCGTGCATCATAGAAACAACCATTGTTCCATTTGAAAAATTGTATGTTTGCATAAAAAGTCACACTTTCTAGGTATTTTTACAATCTGTTTATTGGCTAACAATACGAGTCCTTGACTACCGATCCTTCCTGTGACAACCGCACATCAATCGTACTTTCCGTTTCCGCAATATTTGCGGTGCAAGCAGGGCCGGCGCAAGCCAAAGTGCCGTTCTGTGGGAGCTGCTAAATTGCCACTCCACCCTCCCCCCCCCTCGAATTTTTAACAAAACGTTTGTGGAATTTTATTAAAACAAATCTGTAGGAAATGTCAGCAATCAATCGCAATTTTTGTTTTTACTTTTCAGATCTACCTATGTTTCTCAAGTTTCTCTGAGTCTCAAAGCTTTTAATATCTGCTTACATCTAAACCGTCATGTTGACAGTTACGTTCAGCATAATGATATAGCTGTAAACGTAACTCAGAGCATTGAGAATAGCCATACTGTGCCCGAAAATCTATGTGTATCTGGAAAATAAAAACAAAAATTGCGACTAATTGGTGACATTCGACATTCTCTACAGAGTTGTACAAAACAGTCGCTTGGCACCAGCTCAAAAATGGAGTCAAACTTGCTTGAAGGAATCTAGCTAATTTTAATAAGCCTTCTGAATTTACGAAAATGTTCAAATGTGTGTGAAATCTTATGGGATTTAACTGCTAAGGTCATCAGTCCCTACTCAATCTAAATTATCCAAAGGACAAACACACACACACACACACACACACCCATGCCCGAGGGAGGACTCGACCCTCCGCCGGGACCAGCCGCACAGTCCATGACAGCAGCGCCTTAGACCGCTTGGCTAACCCCGCACGGCATTAACTTACAATTAACGTAAATAACAACTTTTCAGTGGTTGTCAACAGATAATGTATTCAACGGAAAACAGTATACAGTAAGTAAATGTCGGCAAAGTGATAGTGTGCGAGTAGTATTGTGAAACAAAAGTGCCGGTCAGAGTTTAATTGTTGTTCGTGCAGGTGGGTATAGGTGTTTCATGGCTCAAAAACCAAAACGTCCGATGTCACTCAGAAACGGAAGCACTTGTACGACACTGCACAGCACATACGAGGCGCGTCGACAAAGTAAGTTCCGTTTGGTAATAAAATGAAATTGTACACAGATACAGAGGAAATTTTTATTGCACAAAATTCTACAACTCTTAAACTACTTTTCCACATAACTGCCGAAATTTTGTAGGCACTTCTCATAGCGTGCCACAAGTTTTTGCATGCATCCTTCACAGAAGGTTGCCGCCTGTGTATTCAACGATGCGGTAACAGCTCTTTATCATCGTTGAAGTGTTGACCACCAAGGACAGATTTTAGGTGTAAGAAGAGATGAAAGTCGCTAGGAGACAGGTCCGAGCTGTATGGAGGATGATCAAACAGGTCCTATTGAAATTTCCGTAAGAACTGTTTGGTCACATTCGGTGTGTGAGGTCAGCCATTATCGTAAAAAAACTAATAATAATTATTATTTTGTCAGTAAACCTCTTTGTCAGTAATCTTGACCTTTGGGTCAAGATGGAGGCAGCGGCTGGTGCATACAGACTCAAATCTGGCAACAACTGGAACTCTTTGGGATATCCAGAATCACACACTAAAATAGTGAGTGAGGTAAATATAGGAAAGGTTGGGGAAATGCCAGCCAACTGTATTATAACCCCATACTGATCAACAAGCCTTTCAATATAACAATTGGAAGTAGGGAGCAGTGGGAGGAAATAGTTCAACACCGTACGGGGGATATAGTCTGGTTCACTGACGGGTCAAAATCAGACCAAGGTGTTGGGGCCGGGATATATGGGGTGCAGCCAAGACTGGAGGGCGTCATCTCTCTAGGAAAACTGGCCTCAGTATTCCAGGCCGAAATCACTGCCATCAGGGCGTGTGTGGAGGAGAATTTGCGAAGGTGCTACAAAGACCGTAGCATCTATATCTATTCAGACAGCCTGGCAGCCCTGAGATCACTAGCAGCTCCTGCAACAAGATCTAAAATTGTTGCAGAATGTCACAGGGTTCTGGTGGAGCTAGGGGAAAGCAATAGAGTAAACCTATTGTGGGTCCCTGGCCACTCGGGGATCAGTGGCAACGAACATGCCGACAGATTAGCCAGGATGGGGGCAGAGACTCCATTTATTGGATCGGAACCTGTCCTCACAATCACCAAGGCAATGATCACATTGGAGCTACGTAACTGGCTCAGAAGACAGCGCGTACAATATTGGACCAAAGTCTATCAACAAAAACATGGCAAGGTAATGATGCCAAAGCCATGTTTTAAAAGAAGCTCTGCAATCCTGGGCCTGAACATGGTGGGATTTCTGACAGGCCATGGGAATTTCAAAAAACACCTACATACAATGGGAATAACGGAAGAGGACCCTAAATGTAGGATCTGTGACGACGGTGATGAAACTGCATCACATCTAATCTTCGAATGGATTGCAGGCACATAACGTTTGGGACAACCAGACCCGAAGAAATTGTGTCTAATAAAGAACTGGTAAAGGGACTCCTTGCACTGTTCAAGGGCATTGGTTGGCTTTACTAGATATACAGTGAGCGATACCGCACAATAAACTTAGTTTCGGTGCGGGCAGTGGCGGGTTGGACCAAGACTGTTTTGGCTTCCCTGGAAAAATCAATCAATCAATCCTCTTCTTACACCTAAAATCTGTCCTTGGTGGACAACACTTCAACGATGATGACGAGCTGAAAGAACATGTTACCAATGCTACCACAGGTGGCAACATTATATGAAAAAGGCACACAAAACCTTGTGGCATGCTATGACAATTGCCTACAAAATTTCGGAAGCTATGTAGAAAAGTAGTTTAACAGTTGTAGGTTTTTGTACAATCAATTTTTTTTTTCTGTATCTGGACCCGTTCGTTTTATATAACCAAACGGAACTTACTTTCTGGACGCGCCTCGTAGTTAATGAGTCGTTCAAGGTGGCTTCCCGCGATGAATGCGGCAGACAGAACGGAGTGTGTTCTCTGCGGCCGACGGCACTTGTTGCGGCTGGTCCACGTGCCACGCGGCTGCTGGCGCAGTGTCGCTGGTCGCCGCTGTGAGGCGCTGGCTGCGATGACAGGACAGGACAGGAGAGCGGCTGGCGGCTGCCCCTATTATTAGCGACGCTGCCGCTGTCTGCGCCAGGCGACGCCCCCGCCGAGAAGGAGAGGGAGGCTTGTCACCGCCTCCCTGGCTGCCAGCCGTCTTCCTCCCACCCCACCCACCTCCTGATGAACCCCCACTGTCAACAACACGGCTCCCTCCTGCCTGCAGACACTGCCTCTCTCTCCCAAAATGTTTCTCTCCCGCGCTCTCTCCAACGCCACTCTACTGAATAAAGCCCAATTCACACTGTCCGTCACGTCACGTCACCTTCCGTCAGAACATTCCGCAACGTATTTCTAATGGCGGCGTTCACACTGTCCGTCACGGACCGTCACGTCACATCAACGTCACTTCTATTTTTTTTTAAAAAAGCTTATGGGGCTTAACTTATGGGCCTACACTTACAAACTATTTATGAACTACTTACGAACTAGGACGGCACAAATATCCATGCCCGAGGGGCCAATAGTAAAAGCAGTCAAGAAAACTCATTTATTAAAATGGCCACTATAGCCATATTTAGTCAGTCTTCATCAGATTATTATTTAAAAAAAACACACGCATTTTGAATCACTGCTACAGGAAGTAGTTGTACCGGTTTTTATACCCAGTTCTTGGCAGTAACTAAAAAAAACGGTTACAACCGATACCAAATAATTATAAAAAAACCGGTTATTCAAAACTAAAATACCGGTATCGGTTTTAACCAGTCGGTTTTTTCCATCCCTATTTCTTTCATCGCTAAAGCAGTGCTCGGGATATTAGGTCGAAAAATTTTCAACATAATTTGGAACTGATACTCCTTAGCTACATATTTGCCCTTAGACAAGTGGAAGGATTGGGTGGGTAACCCAAACAAAACTATTGCTACTGTATCAATTTATTTAGTTAAGAAAGTAAGAAATAATCGTTGGGTGCAGCTGTGACATTACAGACACAGGGGGAAGCTGATTGTTTCCATGTGAAAGGAGTGTTTTGTCAGGCTGTCGGCTTCCCTAGCTGGCCGGCTAACAGTTTGGACCTAGTGAGTGAAATACAGGTAGGATTTTCCTAATCTGCTCGGAAACGACAGCCTTTGCTGAGCGAGGGCGGCTTTCCCAGATTGCAGCTGGAATACAATATAGCCACACACGTCATTCTAAAAATCAATATAAAATCAAGAAACGATCATAAGGTTCAAAGGTTTGTATAGCTTACGGGACTTAACTACAGGGTCATCAGTCCCTAACCTTACAAACTTCTTACGAACTAGCTAACACTAAGGACGTCACAAATATCCATGCCCGAGGGGGGATTCGAATCTCCGACCGTAGTGGCCGTGCAGACTGTGACTGAAGCGCCTCAGTCCCCTCGGCCACCGCGGCCGGCGTCAACATCACGTCAAGCTTTCTCGCGAAGAATGTTTTGACGGAACGGTCGTCTGCTAACACGGAAGTTAACCTATTTTCGTCACGCGAATTAAATGTTGCAGACGACGATTGCACTGTTTATATGCCAATAAGTATTATTCGCCTTTATTTTGTTGTTATACTTCATTTTAGGGCTAAATCTCAAATGTTTCATGACGACTTAAAAGTTTTTGTCAATTGAGTGTCCCCTAAAATCGAGGTCGGATATCTGAAACCAAGAAATGGTTAATGATACTTAACATTGTAACAGTAAAGACTGAAGAAAACTGATAATTAGAATAAGATTGTAATTTGATTACGCATTTCTCATTAAATAACATTTTAAATGAAAAAGTCAGTTCTAACGAAAGACAAAAGTTCAGTTGTTTACGACGGTATTAACAATGTCAACGGGCAAATTGTAATGGATAAAGTAAACAGGCGCTATTTATGCTCTTGTAAGTGTTGTTTGATGTATTCATGTGTTTATTTTTTCGCTTGAAAATAGATGTCGATGTTTTGAAATGTTATTTCAGTTCCCAGTAATTTGGCCAAAAACATACACTGTAAAGTTTTATTTGGCTGTCAATAACATTTAGCGTTGTTGTTCCCTCAATTCTAGTATTAAACTATGACTTTCTACATAACAGATCGCTACTCATAACCTCACTTTCAACATCGCGTATTGAGATCGGCGAATTGACGTGACGGACACTGACGGACAGTGTGAATACAACTTGACGTGACGGTGCCGTGACGTGACGTTGACGTGACGGACAGTGTGAATTGTCCTTAATGATGTACATGCAGCCACAGCGACTCAAACTGCACGAATATGTTCACGGATTTGTGACTGGCTGGAAGACTTCCTAAGTAATAGAACGCAGTACGTTGTTCTCGACGGCGAGTGTTCATCCGAGACAAGTGTATCGTCAGGCGTGCCCCAGGGGAGTGTCATAGGACCGCTGTTATTTTCTGTCTATATAAATGATCTGATGGACAGAGTAAGTTGTAATTTGCGGCTGTTTGCTGATGATGCTGTGGTGTATGGGAGGGTGTCGTCTGTAACTGACTGTAATAGCATACAGGTTGACTTGGACAAAATTTCTGGTTGGTGCGAAGAATGGCAGCTAGCTCTCAATGTAGAAAAATGTAAGGTGATGCGCATGAGTAGAAAAAACAATCCTATAATGTTCGAATACAGCATCAGTAGTGAGCTTCTTGATGCGGTCGCGTCGTTCAAATATCTAGGCGTAACATTGCAGAGCGATATGAAATGGAACGAGCATGTAAGAACAGTTGTAAGACGGACAGCCGACTTCGGTTTATTGGGACAATTTTGGGAAGATGTTCTTCACCTGTAAAGGAGACCGCGTGTAAAACTCTTGTTCGACCACGTCTTGAGTATTGCTCAAGTGTTTGGGACCCATAGCAGATCAGTTTAAAGGATGACATAGAGGCGGTTCAGAGACGAGCAGCTAGATTTGTTACCGGTAGGTTCAGACCAATGCGCGAGTGTCACGGAAATGCTCCGGCAACTCAATTGGGGATCGCTGGAAGAAAGACGACGTTCTTTTCGTGAATTTCTGTTGAGGTAATTTAGAGGGCCGGAATTTGAAGCTGAGTGTAGTACGATCTTGCTGCCGCCTACTTACATTTCGCGTAAAGATCACAAAGACAAGATAAGAGAAATTAGGGCCCGTACGGAGGCAATAGGCATTCTTTTTTTTTTCCTCGTTCAATTACATTTCGCGTAAAGATCACAAAGACAAGATAAGAGAAATTAGGGCCCGTACGGAGGCAATAGGCATTCTTTTTTTTTTTTTTTTTTTTTTTTTTTTTTTCCTCGTTCAATTTGGGAGTGGAATAGGAAAGGAAATGCCTAGTAGTGGTACAGTGTACCCTCCGCCACACACCTTATGGTGAATTGCGGAATATGTATGTAGATATAGATGTAGAAATATGTCCTATTCACACGGCGATACTCTACTCACCGAGCTACTGATACACTGCGACCAAGAGAAGCGGCACGTGTAGTTAAATGGGGCCATTCACACGGGGATACTGGAGTTGTGGCGTCACACAATCGCCGAGAGTCGGATGCCAGCCACGGCAGAGCGGCCGAGCGCATTGAGACGCTATGCTACAATGCGCGAGGCCATCCCCGTCGGGGGGTTCGAATTCCCCCTCGGGCATGGATGTGTGTGCCATGTTTAGTATAAGGCAGTTCGTAAATAGTTTGTAAGTTTTGGGACTGATGATCAAATGTTCAAATGTTTGTAAAGTCTATGGGACTTAACTACAGGGTCATCAGTCCCTAAACTTACAAACTACTTATGAACTAACTAAGACTAAGGACGGCATAAATATCCATGCCCGAGGGGGGATTGGAACCCCCGACCGTAGTGGCCGTGCAGACCGTGACTGGAGCGCCTCAGTCTCCTCGGCCACCGCTGCCGGCTGGTACTGATGACCCCGCAGTTGAGTCCCATAAGCTTTACAAACATTTGAACCCTCAGTCGGATACCACGCGACCTGACATGCTGGTAGCCGAGACTTTTGGTTGCATCTACATCTACATGGGATACTCTGCAAATCACATTCAAGTGACTGGCAGAGGGTTCATCGAACCACCTTTACACTATTTTCCGGCCGCAGTGGCCGAGTGGTCTGCGGCGCGCCAGTCACAGTCTGCACGGTCAGGGGTTCGAATCCCCCCTCGGGCATGGATGTTTGTGTCGTCTTTGGTAGAAGGTAGTTCATAAGTAGTTTGTAAGTTTAGGGACTGATGACCACGCAGTTAGGTCCCTTAAGCTTAACAAGCATCTACTTATCTCCCATGCTATTCTTGAATAGCGCGCGGAAGAAAGAACACCCGAAACTCTCCGTTCGAGCTCTTATTTCTCGTATTTTATTCTTATCATCTTTTCTATCTATGTAAGTGGAAGTCAACAATATATTTTCGCATTCCGACTGGAGTTTCGTAAGTAGCCCACGCCGCAGCGATAATCGCCGTTGTTGTAATCATTTCCTTCCCAGAGCATGTATCATTTCCGTAACGCTGTCTCCCATGTATCATGGCAATACAAAACGAGCTGCCCTTCTTTGGACTCTTTCGATGTCCTCCGTCAAACCCACCTGATACGAATCCCACACTGGGCAGCAATACTCCAAAAATGGACTTACAAGCGTAGTGTATGCAGTCTCTTTAGTATTTCTGTTGCATCTTTTACGCGTTCTGCTAATAAAATGCAGTCTCTGGTTCGCCTTTCCCACAACATTATCTATGTGTTCTTTCCAGTAATAGTAATTTCTACGTATTTAGTGGAGTTTTCGGCCTTCACTTTTGATTGATTTATCTTGTAAGCAAAGTTTAACGTATTTCTTTTCGTAATCACGTGGCCGACTTTACACTTCTCATTATTTAGAGTCAATTGCCAATTTTACACCGTAGTGATATCTTATTTAGATCATTCTGCAGTTGGTTTTGATCTTCAGTGATTTTACTAGACGGTCAATAATGGCGTCTTATGCTTAGATTTTTTCCCAAATCGTTTATTTAAATAAGGAACAACAGAGGGCCAATAACACTACCCTGTCGAACGCACGATATCACCTGTGTTTTAGTCGATGCCTTACCATCGATTACTATGAACTGTGTCCTCTCTGACAGGAAATTCCCTATCCAGTAGCAAATTTGGGGCGATATACCATAACCATGCAATTTGATTAAAAGCCGTTTGTGAGGTACGGTGTAAAAAGCCTTCTGGAAATCAAGAAATACGGAATCAATTTGAGAACCCTTGTCGATAGCATTCATCACTTCGTGAGAGCAACCACATCAGCTGTAGTTCCAACATGCAGTGGAACCACATTGGTAGTAGTTCCGACATGTAGTGCAACCACGTCAGCAGCAGTTCCAATGTGTAGTGCAACCGCATCAGCTGCAGTTCCAACGTAAAGTGGAACCATATCATTTGTAGTTCTGGCGTTTAGTGCAACTACATCAGTAGCAGTTTCGATGTGTAGTGCAACCACATCAGCTGTACTTCCAACATGCATTGGGACCACATCGCTAGTAGTTCCGACGTGTAGTGCAATCACATCAGCAGCAGTTCCAATGTGTAGTGCAACCACATCAGCTGCAGTTCCGACGTAAAGTGGAACCACATCATCTGTAGTTCCAATGTGTAGTTATGTAACATGAGGCAGGCAAAAATGAGAATATATCACATAATTATCAAATCAATAGTTTGCTATTCAAGTGAACAACGGATCCGGACAAACAAAACAGAGAAAACTCATCACTTTGCAAAATAAGGTCGTGAGAAAAAATTGCGGAAGAGTGAAAGAATGAGGAAAACAGATGACTCAGTTATATAAACTATATGACTTGGAAGCGATTGTACAAACTGCCGTATGGCCATGTGGGGAGGAGAGGAGAAAGCACGGTAGTAAAGGCTGGACTTCTGATTTTGCGATGCCGTTATCTTGAAGGAACGCAGTTAAAAGACAAATCTCCCGTGGAACTGCAAGTGATATGCTTGTACTACGAATCGGAACTGCAGCTGATGTGGTTGCACTATACGTCATCAATGCGTCTAATGGGTTGCACTACAAGTCAGAACTGTAACTGATGTGGTTGCACTATACAGCGGAACTGCAGATGATTTGGTTCCACTTTACGTTGGAACTGCAGCCGATGTAGTTGTACTACACATCAGAACTGCTACTGATGTGATTCCACTACACACTGATGTGGTTGCACTACAAGTCGGAACTGCTACTGATGTAGTTGCACTACACGTTGTAACTGCAGCTGTTGTGGTTGTACTACAAATCGAAACAGCTACCGATGTCGTCGCACTACACGTTGCAACTGCAGCTTGAATTTTTGTTTCGTTCTCTTGGTCAATAAGCTTTTGCTAGTCCGTGTTGACACCGAGGTACGTTAATGTGTGAGTTAACATTGGTATCGTTAGGTGGTTTGGTACTGACTTACTCCGACTTCCTGTTACAACGAACTTGGAACTACTTTCATAGCTTCTACAGTCAGTAGAGTCCAAATTTTCTCCAGGAATCACCACTATATTATCTGAGAAACGCAGGACATTTTTTCCCTATAATTATTCCTGTGCATTTATGTATCACTTCCCTCAGGGTGTTGTTGAGTGCCAAACGGAACAGGGTTGTTAATGTAATACCTCACGGCCTCACGTTGTTTTTACTTCCTATGTTTCTAAGAACTGTCCCCTGGATTTCACTCGTTACAAACAAATTCGAACTATCGCATAAATAACGCACGGGGGTAGTCAACCAGAGATCGTCTGTTATTCGGAAAACGGAAGCTGCAATTGAGCTATTAAAGAGGCTGATTACACTGCCCTACCCCTCAGGGGCTCAGCATTAATTTGCTGAGTACGGGCTTGGCGAACCCGGGGTCCTGAGCTGTGGGCTGTGTCGCGCCAACAGTCTGCTACACCGTAAGCTCTGTGCGTGCTTCAACGACCATCGTTCGGCGCGACGGTGGAACGTTGTACGTTTCAGAGCCCGGGGATCTTGGCTAAATCGCCCGGGTCGCGAGAACGATAAAAACCTCTCTAAAAAAAACCTCAATCTCAAGGTGTGCTACGTGCCGAGGAGATGCATGGCTGTTGAGGTTGAACAGCCGCTAGCGAGCAACCTCTGAGGAACCTGCCGCACCTCAGTTGTATAAGGCTTACCCAGGCAAGCGGGACTCTGTCTGGGTGGACCTCTTTTCCCTAGCTACTCGTGGGAACAAGATGAAACTAGCTAATAAATGCATGGCCGGTCGCGAAAACGGCGTCTCAAAGCGAGGAAAGATTGACTTCAATGCTGAGAAATTGACCCTCAGTCGTTCCCTGCCTTGGCAATGCCATGGGAGGAACGTAGGGCAAGAAATCGAGGTGAGGCATACGCCCCCCGATACTTAGTATGTTCCCGGACTGACGGTGAGTCGTTTACCAACACAAAGCCCCTGTTTTTTGTTGAAAACGTTGAGGATAAATTCGGCGAGGTGGACGGCATGTCAAAGATGCGATCCGGCTCTGTCCTTATTACGACGTCATCCCCAGCACAGTCACGAGCACTGCTTGCTTGTGACAAGCTGGGTGATGTTCCCGTAACGATCACTCCTCATAAGAGCCTCAATATGGTACAGGGTATTATATTCCATAAGGATCTTCTGTTGCAGACCGATGACGAGCTACGTAAGAACTTGGAGCGGAGAGGAGTTCATTTTATACGGCGAGTGCATAGGGGTCCGAGGGAGAACAGGGTCGCAACTGGTGCATTCATCTTGGCCTTCGAGGGCGACACGTTACCTGAGAAGGTCAAGGTGATGATTTACCGGATTGACGTGAAGCCCTACGTTCCTCCCCCTATGCGCTGTTTTAAGTGCTGGAGGTTTGGGCACATGTCCTCAAGGTGCACAGCCAACTCCACCTGTCGAGAGTGTGGACGTGCAGAACACCCTGACGTCCCTTGTGCACCTCCTCCATTTTGTGTGAACTGTGGACAACACCACTCCCCTTGCTCGCCCACCTGCTCCGTTCTGCATAAAGAGAGAAAGATCATGGAATATAAAACCCTGGATAGGCTGTCTTACTCGGAGGCAAAGAGGAAGTACGAGAAAATGCATCCCATCAGCATGAAGACCTCCTTTGCTGCAGCCGCATCTTTATCTAAACAGTTACCAAGTGTACAGTCGGTCCTAGTGGGCTCCCAGGCCCAACCATCCACCTCTGCCCATCTAACTACTGGGGGCACCTCAAATTCCACCGCCCCCAAAGACCCTGCTTTGGGAGCGGTAACCACCAAACCAAAGGGGACATTGGTCCCCACCCCAGAGCCAGTCACAACAGCCTGCTCTGGCTCCTCGCGCTAGGAAGGGGTCGCTTGGATCCCTTCCCTCTAAGGTTTCTCCCGCTGAATCAGCGGATGCCAGTGGCTGGCAGAAAGTGCCGCCAGCTGGTCGTAGAGCAGCACGCCGCTCCTCCGTCCTGGGGACTGAGCTGGCAGCGCCCTCCCAGCATGAGAAACCTAAAGAGAAGCGCGAAACCAAGAAGGACAAGAAACCACCCAAGGAGAAGGATACCCCGGTGGCCACCTTGCCGCCACCCCCCTCCACCTCTTCTTCTGAGGACGAGATTGAGATCCTCGCGTCCCCCAAAGACTTGGCAATTGCCGAGTCTTCGGAAGCCATGGACGTTGAGGCTGTGCCTCAGAAATCGGCGACGGCAGAAGATACTGGGACTCCTACTGCGCCGCCAAATTCAGCATGTCCCAGCGACCAGGAGGCTCTCTGATCCTCCAGTGGAACTGTGGCGGCTTTTTCCACCATCTGCCAGAGTTACAGCACTTGTTGTGCCGCTTCCTAGCGTTTTGTGTAGCCCTGCAGGAAACCTGGTTTCCTGCTAATAGGACCCCAGCCCTTCGTGGGTATCGGGGCTATTACAAAAATCGTCTCCTATACGACAGGGTCTCTGGAGGTGTGTGTATCTATGTCCTTGCCACTGTCCCCAGTGCCGCTGTGCCTCTACACACGACTCTTGAGGCGGTGGCTGTTCGAATCCGGGCTATGCAGGAACTGACGATCTGTTCACTTTACCTTCCTCCAGATGAGACGATTTCAATTACTGACCTTGCTACCCTGGTGGCACAACTTCCCCCACCATTTTTGATTCTGGGGGAGTTCAATGCTCACCATCCCTTGTGGAGCGCAGACAACAGGCCACGGTAGGGACATAGAGACACTCTTATCGCAGCAAGACGTCTGCCTGTTAAACACTGGTGCACCCACGCATTTTTGCGTGGCACGAGGCACCTACGTCGCTCCTGGATTTTCAATCTCCGGGCTGCCCATCTCGATGGTCACTCCGTCGAGCTGATTGGCAACACTACACCTCAGTTGCAACGGTTCCTGTTCCACTGCCAGCTGATGTGGACATGGCGATTCACCAGGTAACCAGCGCGATAGTTTCAGCCGCTGAGTCAACCATTCCCACCACTTCTGGCTCCCCACGGCGTAAGTCTGTGCCCTGGTGGGCGCCGGAAATCGCTGAGGCCATTCGGGATCGTCGTCGAGCGCTCCAGCGGCATCGTCGACACCCCACCTTAGAAAACCTAATAGATTTTAAACGGCTCCGGGCCCGGGCTCGACAGCTCATCAAGCAGGGTAAACGGGACTGTTGGGAGACGTATGTTGCCAGCATCGGCCGTCGCGCCTCAGCATCTCGGGTGTGGTCGCAGGTTCGGCGCCTATTTGGGAACCGTCCACCGGCGGCGATTCCCAGCCTACGCATCCAGGGTACCCTATGCACCGACCCGACTTCCATCGCAGAACACATGGCCGAGCATTATGCTCGCACCTCTGCAACATGCAAATACAGTGCGGACTACCGTGCACGCGTGTTGAACAGACGGCTGTCCTTTCACACGCGTCGCGCCGAAGTGTACAACTCCACTTTCAGTGAATGGGAATTCGAAACTGCCCTTGCCGCATGCCCCGATACCTCTCCAGGACCGGACAGAATCCACAGCCAGTTCATCCGGCACCTTTCCGTGGAGTTTCAACACCAGCTTCTCGCCCTATTTAACCGTTTATGGGTGGAGGGGGCTTTCCCGTCTCAATGGCGGGAAAGCATCATTATTCTGGTGATCAAACCTGGTGCTGACCCACAGGTGGCTGATAGTTACCGCCCAATCAGCCTCACCAACGTTCTGTGCAAGCTATTCGAACGTATGGTGAGCCGGCGGCTTATGTGGATCCTTGAACATCGGGGTTTGTTGTCCCCAGGACAAGGGGGTTTCCGCCAAGGCCGCTCCACTGTTGACAACCTAGTGGCTCTTGAGTCCGCCATTCGTACGGCATTTAGCAAGCGTGAGCACCTTGTTGCCGTCTTTTTTGACCTCAGAAAGGCCTACGATACCACTTGGCGCCACCACATTCTGGCTACACTGCACGGTTGGGGATTGCGAGGTCCGCTCCTACTTTTTATTCAGAACTTTCTTTCCTTCCGGTCTTTTCGGGTACGGGTTGGTACTTCCCTCAGCTCATCTCACGTCCAGGAGAACGGTGTCCCACAGGGCTCTGTACTTAGTGTACCCCTATTTTTAATTGCCATCAATGGACTTGCTGAGGCAGTGGGGTCATCGGTTTCTTCCTCTTTGTTCGCAGATGACTTCTGCCTATACTTCAGCTCAGCTAGCACTGGGGTAGCTGAAAGGCGTCTACAGGGAGCCATTCGAAAAGCGCAGTCGTGGGCCTCAACCGCCTCAACCCATGGCTTCCAGTTTTCTCCATCTAAAACCCGGGTTATGCACTTCTGCCGTCATCGCGCTGTGCATTTGGACCCAGAGTTATATTTATATGATGAACTTCTTCGTGTCGAAGAGACTCACCGATTTCTTGGCATGCTCTTCGACAACCGGCTCACTTGGGTGCCACATCTTCGCCAGCTCAAGCAGAAGTGCGTGAGGTACCTCAATATCCTACGCTGCCTCAGCCACACTAGTTGGGGAGCCGCCCGTACGAGTCTTTTGCAGCTCTACAGGGCGCTGATTCAATCGCGCTTAGATTACGGGAGCTTTGTGTATGGTTCAGCATCCCCATCTGCATTGCAGGCCTTGGACCCAGTACTCCACAGTGGCGTCCGTTTAGCGACAGGGGCCTATCGGACAAGTCCAGTGGAAAGCCTACTAGCTGAAGCTGGAGTCCTTCCCCTGCGATTTCGCTGGCAGCAGCTGTTATCCTCCTATGCCGCCCATGTTCATGCAATAGCGCACCATCCGAATCGCAGGCTTCTTTTTCCAGCTACTACACTCACGTCTCCACGACAACGACCGAGGTCAGGTCTTTCGATCGCGGTCCGCGTTCGTTCCGTCCTGTCGTCTCTTGAGTCCCTTCCTATCCCTCCTGCTTTTCACTGGCCTTCCCGCTCCGCTCCTTGGTCATTTCCACGTCCACAGCTTCGGCTGGACTTGGCGCATGTCTCGAAGGCCTCTGTAGCGCCACTGAGTCTCCGCCGCCAGTTTCAGGCGGTATTAGAGTCGTTCTGTGGCGCGGAAGTCGTGTACACGGATGGTTCTGTGGTCGACGGCCGTACTGGCTATGCATATGTCCACGGTGGGTATACCGAACAGCATTCACTACCTTGTGGAAGTAGCGTGTTCACTGCTGAACTGGTTGCCATCTATCGGGCACTTGAACATCTCAGAGGGTGCCCTGGGGAGTCTCTGGTCATCTGTTCTGACTCCCTTAGTGGTGTGCAAGCCCTCGGCAAATGTTTCCCGAAACACCCTTTGGTGCAATCCGTACAGGAGTCTCTTTCCAGGCTTGTTCAGTCTGGTCGCTCGGTGGTCTTTGTTTGGACCCCAGGCCACATCGGCATTCCTGGAAACGAACGAGTGGATCAGCTGGCTAAGCAGGCTACTTCCTCCAGTCCATTGGCTATTGGTCTTCCAGAGAGCGATCTCCGACTGGAGTTCCATCGGAAGGTCCGTAGCCTGTGGGATTACGAGTGGGCTAACTCTGCTCACCCCAACAAGCTTCGTGCAGTGAAGCTCTCTACGGTCGCATGGAAGTCCTCACTGCGGTCGTCTCGAAGGGAATCTGTTGTTCTCTGTCGCCTACGAATCGGCCACACATGGCTGACTCATGGCCACCTTCTTCGGCGGGAGGACGCACCACAGTGTGACTGTGGCGCCCCCTTGACAGTGGTCCACATTCTGGTGGATTGTCCACTTTTTATTGCCCTGCGACAATCTTTTAATCTGCCAGTTGCGCTTTCTTTTATGCTAGGTGACGATGCTGCTATGGTTGAACGTGTTTTAGATTTTATTCGCGCAGCTGGTTTTTATCATGTGATTTAATTGTGGTGTGTTTTCTTCTTCGTTTTTACTTGTATCCTTTCCCCGTATTTACCAATGATTTTTACTCTTTGACTTGTTAATGCGTTTCCTTAGGAACACCTAACACACTGTTTTATCTCTCAGAACGGAACAAGGGACTGATAACCGTTGCTGTTTAGTCCCTTCAAAAATCCAACAACAACAACACTGCCCTATTTCGCTCTCTGCGGCAATACTGCTCCGCGGTAAGAGATCCGCATCAGATGGGATTGACGGAGGACATGAAAAAGTAAAAAAAAAAGGACAGCTATTCTTATATGAGATGTTCGATGTGGCTGACTTCCGTGGCGATGATGTGGCGCAGACGAATAGCGAAATTCTGCAGGAACCAATGAAGTGTCGGAAAACCGAAGTTGTAGCTGACCTCCTGAATGGTTGTTTTCAGCTGAGCAATGATTTTGGGGTTATTGCTGTACACCTTGTCTTTAACATAGCCCCACATAAAAGAGTCACGTGTTGTTTTTTCTTTTTTTATTTAATTATATGACATGCCCCATTAAGGGTCGCATGTGTTCATACCCGGAGAATATGGCGGCCAACCGAAGCCCCTGCCACTGGCCTTTGGGTATCACATAGCCAGAACGCGGTCCCAAAAGTGCCTCTCCAGGACATCATCTTGTTTCGATAGGGTCGAGCTCCGTCTTGCATGAATCATATCTTGACGTAATCTGTGAGTGTCACTTTGGGTAATGGAGATGAAATCATTTTCCAACACCTTTACGTGCCGTTCAGTAGTTACCGCGCCATTGAGGTTATCGCACAGATCACTCCGTGATAGGACATTGCTCACCACACCGGGACCCGTTAAGGGTGAAGAGACTTCGCGGTCGCGAAATTCGGTTTCTCTGTCTCCCGAGAGCACCAGTTTTGCTTACTAAATAAAAGCGGGCTTCGTCGCTAAACCAAACCATATGCGCATGTGCATACTAATTCCTACCATGTCCCGTGGCCATCCTTGCAAAGTCCCAACACAAAGTGTTCACAAATTACGGTGGCTTTTTTTTCATATATTTTAAAGCCATTATGTCCTTTTCCGACCGTTCTGTGCAAGTGTGTTACAATAATTAATAGGGTAATTGAATTTTCCGCTACCAGTCACAATTCAAATAGCTGTTAAAATTATTTATTTAAGCTACATGTTTCGAGGCATGAGGCTCATCTTCAGGCTATTTGGCATATACAAAACTATTACTACAGGTATATTGTATTACATTCTTGCGGTCTGTGCAATGGACGATCTTTAGGTCAAGTAGCATTTGTAACGCCACAGCTGCGTCCACCTAATCGTCGATGGGCGAAGTTGCCGTTACATTCTATTTTATGCTTAATCATTTAATAATTGTTCCAATGATTTGACGGTATGGGATGCGGACAATTACTAGGTTGATCCATAACAGAAAACTTTGTTAACTTCCTTTATTATGGAACGACAAATGTTAAAAACTCTTCCCTTTAAATACACTGATTAAATAACTGCATGCCACTACAATGAATGTCTACAAGTCCACACTGAAACATTTCAATATGCAACTGCAACCCGTATGCGATACGACGGAATGGCACAAACTTTAGCCACCACTAAACGCAGGTTACGAACTCACTGCCGACATGCTACCGCCTCGCTCTGCGGTCGGCGGGAGACTGCCGCACACAGGCCAACAAACAAAGAACATTCCAACCTAAGCATTGTTTCCATCAGCTCTCTCTGCACGCCAAAGATAACTGTCGTTCGGCCAAAACGTACCAAAGAGGGTACTAACCTAAACCCTGTATCCTCACAGATTATTTTCTGCTACTGCTTGGAGGCATAATTATAGCGTACAAAGTTAACATTAACACTAACAAAACAAGAGTTATGAAATGCAGTCTAAAAAATAATACGATGCTGAAAGAATTTGATTAGCTAACGATACATCTAAGATGGCACATTTTTTGTTGTTTGGGCAGTAAAATAACTTACGATGGTCGCAGTACAGATGATATAGAATGGAGAATAGCAAATGGAAGAAAAATATTTCAAATGTTCAAATGTATGTAAATCTATCGGACCAAACTGCGTGGTCATCAGTCTGTAGCTTACAAACTACTTGTACTAAGGTAAACTAACGTAAGGACACACACACACACACACACCCATGCCCCAGGGAGAACTCGGACCTCCGACGGCGAGCAACCGTGCGCTCCACAGCCAGGCGCCTTAGACCGCTCGGCTACTCCACCGCGGCGAAAAACGTTTCTGTAGAAGAGAAAGTCTCTTCCCAAGGCATTTGTTTGGTGTGTAGCATTGGACGGGAGTGAAACATGGCTGATAGTTTACACAAGAAGAGGCCACAAGGATTTATAATGTGCCGCTACTCAAACTGCTGAAGATTATATAGGTAGATCGTGTAACTAATAATGAGGTACTGTCCATGCCAACTGTAATGTTGGTGAACAATTACATTTTGAAATGTTTTCTTTGTGATGTGCAGCATCAAATAAAAGATCCGTTGATGGAAGTTTAAGCTGTCAAAGTCGGTCATCTTAATACATTTGCAGTCTTGGTTGATTTTCATAATTAATTAATTGAGCAGATCGCCCCGAAAGTAACTTTTAAAGAAAAGAAGTTTATATCATACCTTGAATAAAAGAAGGGATTGATTGATAGGATATATTCTGAGATATTGACGAATAGTAGATTTGGTACTGGAGGGAAATGCGCTTGTATGTGTGGGGAGGGGGGGGGCGGGCTAAAAATCGCAGAGGGAGACCAAGATACGAATACAGTAAGCAGGTTCAAATGTATGTACTTTGTAGGTTACCATTCATATGAGGAGATGAGGAGGCCTGCACAGGATAGAGTAGGATGGAGATCTGGATCAAACCAGTCTCGTGGCTGAAAGACCGCAACAGCAACAAATAACGGCTTGGCAGTATGAGGACCACATTGCACAGTTATCTCAAAAATTTTAATGAAAACAAAATCTAAATAATCAAAGTACTCGCTTTCTGCAAAGGTAAACCACACATAAAGGTCAGCCATGATCTTATTACATGAAAATCCAACTAGGAGTTGATGACGTTGAAAATTTGGAAAGATACAGATCATAGTCAGACTGGCAATTTAAAAATATTCGAAGGTAACTCTACAATTTATAATATAAGTTACCTTTAGTATATCGAACATATTTACGAAAATAAAAATCGTTAAAGCCAATAACATAAAAATGTACAGCACTTAATCTTTATCCTACGGATGATAGGAAAAATATACAACCCATCCCAGTGCTGCATAAATAAAATGGGTTGGAAGCGTTGTCAGGATGGAAGGCGGAGCGGTGAAGGCTTGTGGGCGCCCTAGGAAAGGGTGGCTGAATTGCAAATAAAAGATAGGCTTCAAGTTAATATTTGGTATATTCTGAAATACGGAATACATTACGGGACTCGCCCTGGGGTCGGATGTAATGAATGAATGCCAGTCTAAACGGATTAGAAAACGGAAAAGGTAATGGTTACGGTAATGGTTCACACAGTTGGTGGCTGATGGCGAACAGCCGCTAGGCGGGAGCGGACGGCATGCGGCCGTTCGCCCCGCACAGACGCTGAGCCTCTGGAGTGCGTCTGTTCTGTATGAGAACTCAAACTGAAGAGAGCGAAGGAACTGATTCTCGCACCTCTGCGTACTGCAGCAGTAGCACACGTGATCAAACGTGGGTGTCTGCTATTGGCTCCGCGGTAGCATGGAAACGTCAGTAGTTTCAGCACGGACGCCAGAAGGGTGGCGTGATTTTAGAATCAGCATTCAGTACTGGTTCTGGCCGGCTCTGTCCTGCAAGGTGGACAGCCTTGGTCACGTTGTCAAGGCGTATGTCGCAGTGGAAGAACACTCGTAAAACTTAGGCGAAGTTTTGAAATAAAATTTTGAATTATTTCTCTAACCTATTTTAGACTGGCTGGTCATCCTGTACAAAAAATTAAATCATTAATTTTTTATAGGACATGTATATATGTGTGTGTATCCTGTAACATTCAGGTACTTCAAATAATCATTTAATTGATTCCTATTTTTGTAAAATAGTATGTTCATTATAATACTTTTAGAGCTCATGGCGCTAAGCTTCTTTGGTTTCTTGGTGGTGATCAAGTTAAAATATTTCTGTCTCCTCAAGAAAATTCATACCATTTGTTAGATTTGTGTACCATTCCCTAGTGAGTGGTTGAGATTTTTTAGGTGTTCCCCAAGAGGTAATGTATTGCTTTGGAAGAATGCTCTTTCCAACTTGTTCAAAGTTTCCTTCCAGTCTGACGTACTTAACATATGTCAAAATGCAAACATTTTATTTTTATATGCTCCCGATTGGTTATATATAAAATCCATCTCGATATTGTACAGTAATTGGTTACCTATCTTATTTCTTGTCTGGAAACTATAACATTACTTTTTCTAAATAATTGATTAATCTTATGTCTTACAACAATGAGGAAGGGGAGCGCCACTTGACTAATTTCCTCTTTGCTACTTTTTTAAGTAGCGTGATTTCTTGCCTTGCTTCCTTTTGTTTAACCTTAGTTTTCAGGTTCCTGTCTACAATCTGAGGATCATAGCCATTATGCATTGCTATGTACCGTAGTGTATTAACTTTAGACTCATTACTATTATTATCATCTGAGAAGATCAACTTCATTATTCCAGGAAGCAAACATAATATCATTCTCCACCTCCATAATAACATGAATCTATTTCTAGAAATCTGACGTAATCATAGTGTGGTATATTGCGTAGGTTGCAAGTATTGTAACGTATAAAATATTGCCATCTTACAATCTCTTTTCCCTCTAACCCCACCCTTATGGTTGGTAGGCTGTTTGTACCACCATAAAAACGTTTCCCGGGCGTTTCACAACCCACCTGAAGTTCCATCGCAACTGTGTGATCGGGAAAGGAACGCACAGAGGACGAGGAAACAAACAAATATTCAATTTTGTTGCATATTATCGCTGACTAATGGCTAACAAACACGACACAGCTGCATACCCCACGACAAATGTACCTGCGTGCTGGACGAAAGGTGCAAACTCAATTAGCTCAGGCCTTCAATAAAAAAGAATTTAAAAAACACAGATATAGATAATGAATATTATAGCACCCAATCTTTGATTTGTGTACGATTGCGACTGACGTATTTTAATTGTGTCAGGGCAGTGTAATTTAATTTAGTATTGATTGATGCTCGTTTAAACTCAATTAGCAATCAGATAATACGGACCGCAGTATTGCATGTATTGCTCTTTCAGAATATGTAGCAACCCTAGTGCTTAGAAGCGGCTCTTTTAACCTCAATATACTCTCAGTCAACAACACAAAACACCCCATAACAGGCACATCGTGCACAACTGATAGTTGTTATATTAGTACTAAAATGGCAGATGCGGGATATAGATGAAGACGGCTGGGTGGATGGATGGCTCACTTTGTAAAGGAACGAAACTACTGTGGTCATCGGTCCCTTGTTCCAATCACAGAGAGTTTTTTTTAAAAACCAGATACTAAGATACACTTAAAACAATGAATTAAATCACATTACAGCAGAAAACGTAAAAAGTCAAAATTAAAAACAGTTTAAAGGGAGAAAAGATTAAAGTAGCAGAGTTGGCTGTCTTGAAATACTCCTCCCTGCGAGATTTGAATTTTAGTCAGACACAGATGGTGGAGAAATATAAATAATAAAATGTTTAGCGCCTGAAAATTATGTTCCGCGAAATAATTAAAATAAATAATAAACGCAAATGAAATTACGGCGCTGAAATCACAACAGGGAGAAATATTTCAACATGGGTTACGCCGAACATTTGCAACATGAAAGTAGTGCCTAAAGAATTGCATAATCTGAAAATGAATTTCCTTTTTTTTTAAATCTCGTCAGAGAATATTAATTTATGGCGGCGCACCCTATACTGTTTCAGGTTGGTGTTCAGCGCACCACGAACCTCTACATAAAAATTAACTGTTGGACTGCACATTCACAATGTCAATTTATCGTATCACCACGGCTAGCCAAATGAAAGAAATTGAAAATTAATAAACCGGCAGAAATCTCAGGGACGATTTTGCGGAACATACAATTCTGAAAACTATTAGTTGAAATATCGTAGAATTGTGCGTTGTCCAACAATTAGTTTTACGTAGGCCGTGTAATGGCGGCTGTTGATATCTGAAAAAGAGATTTGCACATATAAAATGATCAAATGCATGATTACGAGATAACTATATATATTCTGAAATGGTGGAGTATTCACTTACACTGACTTAACTAAGATCCAAGTGAAAGCAAATGATCACTTAAAATCATACAATTTACAGAGCGACACTTCATTACGTCCGTTCAGGTCAAGAGCTAACAGTAGAAGATAAAATCTAAGCCTGGTGCTCCTTCTTGCTTAATTAAAAAAATGAAGAGCGTAATTATGTTACTGTTTTTTTTTTGTGCATAAAGTTCGTTTGTGCATATCTGTAGATTCTTAAAATATTTCTTTGAAGAAACTTCTCATAAATTAATCTAAACACAGGAATGTTCATTAAAAGACAACTGTTAAATTATGAAACCGAGTACATCAGATAATAAATATTTCCTGGGCGGTCCACGTAACATTACAGTCTGAACACAATACTCACTCTGTTACACATTCAAATCTTCAGCTAAAGGCGTACGCTAAGTCTTGATAAAAACCTTATTCACGAATAAAATTGAAGACTTTATCAGCGGTTGAGGCATTGACAACTAAAATTGGGGTAAAACGTTAGGGAGATTAAAAGTCCGCCACAGGACGGCAAAATTGGGTCAGTCCAAGACCATGTGGCCGGCTGTCACTCTCGTCCCACACCAACATTGTGGAGGATCCTCGCCATGAAGGATGTTTCCGTGAGTGAGCTAAGTATGGCCAATGCGAAGCCGGCAAACAACGGAGGCTCGCATGGAGCAGTTCCAGCCGCGGCTATTTGCTCGCCGTCGGAGGTGCGAGTCCTCCTTGGGGCATGGGTGTTTTTGTTGTCCATAGGTTAGTTTTAAGTAATTTGTAAGTCTAGGGACTGATGACCATAACAGTTTGGTCCAATAGGTTTACAAACGTTTGAACATTTGTGGAGGACTTCCACACGTTAAATGTGTGCCATTCGCAACGCGAGAACACGAATGCGTAATACTGATTACAGATCAGTTGCCGGTATATCGATCTCCAGAGTCGATTTACAGGCAGCCTTTTTGGTTACTTCATTTCCCCCTATTCCAATTTGTCCTGGGGTCCAAAGAAAGACCACCGACTATTGACGTTTTGCGCAGGTATACAGGGAAAGGAGAGTTATTTACAACTTGTACAAAAGCCAGACCGCAGTTATTAGACTCTTAGGGCATGAAAGGGAAGCATCAGTTGGGAAGGGAGTAAGACAGGGTTGTAGCCTTCCTCCGATGTTATTCAATTTGTACATCGAGCAGGCGGTGAAGGAAAGCGAGGAAAAATTTGGAATAGGGATTAAAGTTCAGGGGGAAGAAATAAAGACATTGCGTTTTGCTGATGACATTGTAATTCTGTCAGAGACAGCACAAAGGACCTGGAAGAGCAGTTGAATGGAATGGACAGTGTGTTGAAGAGAGCATATAAAATGAACATTAACAAGAGCAAAACAAAAATAATGTAATGCGGTCTTAGAAAGTCGGGCGATGCTGAAAGAATTAGATTAGGTAACGAAACAATGAAGGTGGTAGATGAGTTTTGTTACATGGGTAGTAAAATAACATGCAATGGTCGCAGTACAGAGGATATCAAATGCAGAATGGCAATGGGAAGAAAAGCATTTTTGAAAAAGAGAAATTTGCTAACATCGAATATTAATTTAAGGGTAAGGAAGTCTTTTCTGAAGGCATTTGTGTGGAGAGTTGCCCTGTACGGGAGTGAAACATAAACGATAAGCAGTGCGGACAGGAAGAGAATACAGGCTTTTGAAATGTGGTGCTACAGAAGAATGCTGAAGATTAGGTGGGTAGATAGCATAACTAATGAAGAGGTACTTAAAAGAATTAGTGAGAAACGGAATTTTTGGCATACCCTGACTAAAAGAAGGGATCGCTTGGTAGGACACATCCTTAGACATCGGGGAATCGTAAATTTAGCGTTGGAGGGAAGTGTGTGGGGTAAAAATCGCAGAGGCAGACCAAGAGACGCGTATAGTAAGCAGATTCAAGTGGATGTGGGTTGCAGTTCTTATGAGGAGATGAAAAGGCTTGCTCAGGATAGAGTAGGGTGGAGAGCTGCATCAAACCAGTCTCCGGACTGAAGACCATAACAACAACAACAAGTCGACTTTTGGATGACCACTAGCAAGTGTGCGAAAGATGACTACCAGATCTCCAGTGAAGAGACTGCAGCCGTCCGACAAGGAGCGCAACTCGGTATGTCCTGCATGAGCAGAAGTAGAACCAACACTAACATAATCCAACCAGCCAGCTGTGTAGATCACTTCTAAGTCACTGACGCGTCAAGAAAGGGCAGGAATTGGCGGCGGGGGTTATAGGGGGAAGAGAGTTTTTGGAGTACTTGAATAATTACAATCGAAGTTTGGGTCGACGTGTAGACCATGATGGTGTACACCATTGCAATCGGAAAAAAGAGGTGGTAGGGGAAAGCAGGGGTCGGACACAGACTGCAGTTGTAATCCCCGATCTCTGCGGCATATGAAGTGCTGCGTTCACGGATAGGAGACGGTGCTATCCCGACACGACTCACGATGCCGCCTCACAACTTTACTTCCGCCAGTACCTCGCCTCCTACTTTCCAAACTTCACAGAAGCTCTCCTGCGAACCATGCAAGACCTGGAAGAAAGGATATGGTGGAGACATGGCTTATTCACAGCGTAAGGGATGTTTCCAGAATGAAACTTTCACTCTGCAGCGGAGAGTGCGCTGATATGAAACTTCCTGGCAGATTAAAATTGTGTGCCGGAACCGGGACTCTAACCTGGGACCTATGCCTTTCGCGGGCAAGCGCACTGCCGACTGTGCTATCCCGATACGACTCACGATGCCGCCTCACAACTTTACTTCCGCCAGTACCTCGCCTCCTACTTTCCAAACTTGTTGTGAGGCGGCATCGTGAGTCGTGTCGGGATAGCACAGTCGGTAGTGCGCTTGCCCGCGAAAGGCAAAGGTCCCAGGTTAGAGTCCCGGTTCCGGCACACAATTTTAATCTGCCAGGAAGTTTCATATCAGCGCACACTCCGCTGCAGAGTGAAAGTTTTATTCAGGAGACGGTGGTTATTACGAAGGTAATGAGCAGGTAGTTGGCCAGCAGTTGTTCGTAGTGGAGGAGCCCCAGCCTTCACGAGTATTCTCTACAGTGATGGATTTGTTCCATTATCCACAACTCTGAGGGAAATGCTGAAACATACGGCAGGCTGCCATAATCGAGCCGGGACTGAAAAAGGGCTCTGTGAGCTGCAGCAGGGTTCGGCGATGTGCGACCCACGTGGTGTTTCTGAGGCACCGGAGAGCGCAAAGGTGTTGCCAGCTCTTCTGCTTAAGCTGGCGAATATGAGGAAGCCATTTTAGATGGGCGCCAAGCAACCACGCCAAGAAGCGATGAGTTTCCACTACATCTAAGTGGCCGTCAGTGGAAAGTTCTACTGGTGGGTGAAATGTATAGAGATGTGTAACTCAGGACTTGCCGGCATAAAACTGAAGTCCATGAGAGATAGCCAATGACTGAACCTTTCGTATGCCTCCATGCAGTCACTAAGTCGCGCAGCTGATTTAGTCAGTTTTGTTTTAACATGACATTAAAACATGATGGTTTTGGTATTTAATTTGTATTATGTGAAATTTGAAATTTTGCCGATGAATCAAATGTTCAAAAAGATTTCGGGTTTGGAGCCGGTCGTCGTAAGCTTCATTCCACGACATTTCAACTGGACACCTGCCAATCATCTTCAGGGACTGGCTCACCTGAAGATGACTGGCAGGTGTCCAGTGGAAATATCGTGGAATAACCTTTACGAAGACCGACTGCAAACCCGAAATCTTTTTGAAAATTTGTATTATGTTAATCAACTATAATGTTGATGAATAATTATGTTTTTTAAAAGTGATGTGATGAATTAAACAGAAGATGATGATGGTAGTTTAATATGCCGAAACCGGCCATCTAAATAAACATTATAAACGATATTGCCAGTTTCCCATAATAAATTCATTGAATAGATCGCTCTCCAAGCATGACAAACGTTATGTTAGTAAGTACTACGGAACGCAAGACGTACACATCATTCTTCCATGGCTCACCTGAAGATGACCACCAGGCGCCCAGACGACGACGGCTGCAAGCCAGAAACACACGGAAGAGGCAGGCGACCATAATGAATATTATGTAAGGTCTGCAAATTGATGAGTACATCGCTAAAGTAGAACTCATTAATCGTGTGCAAAACTTTATTTTACGCTATTTGGCAATGTCCGTCATCATTGTATTTTAAGAACACCAGGATCTATACCTAGATCAGTGCTTTCCCAACTTTCCCTCATAGCGACACCCTTTATAGCTTTCAGTTGTGCGCGACACCCTTTCACAAAATAAATACATAAGGTACAATTTAGATGGTTCTAGCGGGGTGGGGGACAGAAATAAAGTATTGCTGGAATGCAGTTTGTAAACGAGACTGAAATCCTCGTCCGCATTGACATGTTTAATGTTGATCCTGACTACAGCAATTACGTACACTCATCGCAAGAAAAGGAAACATTAGGAACTACGGACATGTACAACAGAGTAGCACCGCAGACAACAAAGCCTAACTTGCACAGTAATACTTGCTTCTTCTTCATGCGACCCAACTTCCGAAATACGAAAACTGAATTCGGAAACCGTTTCTCGCTGTCGTGTGTACATGTTAGGGCCAGGTACGATTTTGTTGCATCGATTGAAAATGGCATCTGGAAATTAGGTGCTCGGATTTCTGATTTAGACAGCACAGTGGCTGTTCCCTTTCAGTTCAGTATTATTTTCAGAAATAAGGAGGATGTATGTATGACAAGAGATGAATTATTATTTAAGTTCTATTTTTAGGTTCTTGCTTCATCACGTCTTCGGAAGTCCCGAAGAAAATATTAACGCATACCAGGGTTCGAACCAACGATCACTGCATTTAAAATACTACTCTCCGTTTATCACCCGGCCATACTCCATACTAAACATCGCTACTGAATAGCTTTAGTCAGTGGACAATCTGTGACAGCTTTTACAGCCACTGTGTCATTGACATTTAATTGTAAGAAACGCTACCGAGGGTAACGTGGCTTTGATAAATCCATTAAAAAACGCTCAGGTGCACCTTTTTGAGAAGGTTCGTTCAAGCAGCTGCCAGTTCCAACAAACTGCGCATGGGAAGAGCTGTTATCGAGTATCAGCAGCAGTTCTGCGATGCGCAGTTTGCTGGAGTCTGGCAACTGGCAGCTGCTTGAACGAACCCTGAGTGTCTACTGCTGCTGAAGCAGAGCTGCCGCCTAGCGGCTGAGCACGCAATTAATGTGCACCGATCATTCGTTTAATACGTGATCTGTGGTGCACTGAATGAAGAGAAGAATGATCAGCTGCAGGCGAGTCTTCAGGGTAGTATGAAGAGAAGGATATTTTGTGTTATTTTATGACAAGTTTTTTTTTGTTTAGAGTCTAAATTTGTTAGTCTCGCGATACCCTTGATATTACTACGTGACACCCCAGGGTGTCGCGACACCCAGTTTGGAAAGCTCTGACCTAGATAATTATTTGTCGCAGAATGTTAGAACATATACTTTTCTCAAAGATTATATTATCCCGTAGTCAACATGGATTCAGAAAGTATCGTTCTTGTGAAACTCAGCTAGCTATTTATTCACATGATGTGATGAGTGCTATCGATAAGGGATGTCAAATAGATTCCGTATTTCTAATTCCGGAAAGCTTTTGACACTGTACTTCACAAGCGTCTTCTAGTCAAATTGCGCGCTTGTGGAATATCGTCACAGTTGTGCGATTGGATACGTGATTTCCTGTCAGACAGGACACAGTACGTTGTAATTGACGAAAAGTCATCGAGTACAACAGAAGCGAAATTTATCGTTTCCCAGGGAAGTGTTATAGGGCCCCTACTGTTCCTTACTTTTATAAACGATACAAGACAATATGAGTACCCCTCTTAGACTTCGCAGATGATGCTGTCGTTTATCGGTTAGTAAAGTCACCAGTAGATCAAAAGAAACTGCAAAATGATTTAGATAAGGTATCTGCACGGTGCAAAAATGGCCAATAGTGTGAAGTCATGCACTTTACCACTAAAAGATAACCGTTAAACTTCAGGTACATGGTAAATCAGTCAAATCTACGGGCCGTCATTCAGCTAGATACATGGGAATAACAATTACGAACAACTTAAATTGGAAAGAACACACAGAAAATATTGTAGGAAAGTGAACAACATGCTACGTTTCATTGGCAGAACGCTTAGAAGAAACTGCCCACACTACACCTGCCTCTCCTATTTTGGACGGGCGCTAAAGACCTCGATATCGCGCGCCCTCAAGGAATACACAGCACACAAATGCACTTATTTTGGAGTACTGCTGCGCATTGTGGGATGCACACCAGGTGAAACTGACGGAAATTTAGAGAAAGTTCAGAGAAGGGCAGTTCGTTTTGTATTATAGCGATATAATGCAGAGAGTATCAGGGAAATGGTGCCCGAGATGGGTTGAAAAATCATTAAAAGAGAGGCGTTATTCATTGCGGTATCTATATGTGAAATCTCATTCACCAACTTTCTCTTCCTATATATTAAATGTTGCCAGTTATAATTGGTGGATTCAGCTCACTTTTATTGGTGTTTGCTTTATTTCTTCCGATTGGTGGAAAAGGAAGTCCTGGATTGGTGTTTACGTTATCGTTTGTCATTGTTTGGAACTGGAGAATGAGGAGCGGGTGGTAGCAGTGACGTAGCACTGATGCCTAGCGCCGGCTAGAGCGTGCTGTTTGCTCTGTGTACGCGCGGCCGCTGTTGTCTCCGGGCTATGTGGTGTCGTCGCAAAGCGCTGCTACCGCTGGCAGCCAAGACGCCGGAAGTCTATACCCGTCTTCTCTGTTCATATTTCCGCGTCGCTTAGTTATGTTTATTGCTTCTATGATTTTCTTCTTCAACGTGAGGGGTTGTTTTGCCAGTACAGTGACTTCCTGAAAACCTATCTGTTTGCCGCACTCTTCCTGGTGTTCAGCTAGCCGGCCGCGGTGGCCGAGGAGACTGAGGCGCTCCAGTAACGGTCTGCACGGCCACTACGGTCGGGGGTTCGAATCCCCCCTCGGGCATGGATATTTGTGCCGTCCTAGTTCGTAAGTAGTTCATAAGTAGTTTGTAAGTTTAGGGACTGATGACCCCGTAGTTAAGTCCCATAAACTATACAAACATTTGAACATTTTTTTTTTTTTTTTTTTTTTTTGTGTGTGTGTGTGTGTGTTCAGCTACTGCCGGCTTCGTATGCTGTCCCAGCCGAATGTACCTCTCGTGCTCTGCTATCCTTGTGTTAACCGGCGGCCCAGTTTCTCCAATGTACACATGGTCGCACAATCAGCCGATTTCATAGACTCTGGCTGTGTGCAACTTATTAGTTTTGTCCTTCATTGAGCCTAGGACATCTCTTATTTTATTGTTGCTGCGAAATATAGGTCTGTTGCTCTCTCGACGAAGAATTTTGCCCGCTCGTTCGGTGAGTCCTTGTACATATGGCAATAGGGCGATGGTTTGTTCTTCCTTTTGCTCTTCCCTTTAATTTCCATCGTTAGTTGTCATAGATTGCTCAATCATCCTCTTCCCAAAACGGTTTGCTACGATGATGGACCTGAGGATTTATAATTCTGCCTTCAGGTGTTGTTCATCGCTAATCCGATGGGCCCTCTTAGAATATGAAGCACGGACTTCTTTTGAGTAGGATGATGGAAATTGCGTGAACCTAACTGCCTGTGCTGGTGGCTTTTCTATATACCCGATGACCGAGTGTATCGTAAGGCGTGCCCCAGGAGAGTGTGATAGGACCGCCATTATTTTCTATATATATAAATGATCTGATGGACAGAGTAACTAGTAATTTGCTGCTGTTTGCTGATGATGCTGTGGTTTATGAGTGTCGTCATTGATTATAATAGCATACTGGATGACGTAGACAAAATTTATGGTTGGTGCTTTACACGATTGAAAAAGAACAGTAAGGTAATGCGCGTGAGTAGGGAAAAAACCCGTAATACAGCATTAGTAGTGAGCTACTTGACACAGTTCAAAAATGTTCAAATGTTTGTAGAGCTTGTGGGACTTAACTACGGGGTCATCAGTCCCTAAACCTATATACTACTTATGAACTAGCTTATACTAAGGACGGCACAAATATCCATGCCCGAGGGGGGATTCGAACCCTCGACCGTACTGGCCGTGGAGATCGTGACTGGCGCGCCGCAGACCGATGGCCACCGCGGCCGGCGCTTGACGCAGTCGCGTCGTTAAAATATCTAAGCGTAACAATGCAGAGCGATATGAAATGGAACGAACTTGTAAGGACAGTTGGAGTATGGCGGACAACCGACCTCGGTTTATTGGGAGAATTTTGGGAAGATGTACTTGACCTGTAAAGGACACCGCGTATAAAACGCTTGTACAACCACGTCTTGAGTATTGCTCAAGTGTTTGGGATAATGCAGAGCGATATGAAATGGAACGAACTTGTAAGGACAGTTGTGAGTAAGGCGGACAACCGACCTCGGTTTATTGGGAGAATTTTGGGAAGATGTACTTGACCTGTAAAGGACACCGCGTATAAAACGCTTGTACAACCACGACTTGAGTATTGCTCAAGTGTTTGGGATCCGCAGCAAATGTTCAAATGTTTGTAGAACTTATGGGTCTTAACTACGGGGTCATCAGGCCCTAAGCTTACAAACTACTTACGAACTAGCTAAGGACGGCACAAATTTCCATGCCCCAGGGGGTATTCGAACCCCCGACCGTAGTGGTCGTGCAGACCGTGACTGGAGCGCCTCAGTCCCCTCGGCCACCGCCGCCGGCTATCCGCAGCAGATCAGTTTAAAGGAAGACAGATGCAGTTCGGAGGCGAGTAGTTACTGGTAGGTTCGACCAATGCGCGAGTGTCACAGAAATGCTCCAGGAACTCAAATGGGAATCGCTGGAGGAAAGACGACTTTGTTTTCGAGAAATTCTGTTGAGGACATTTAGAGGGCCGGAATTCGAAGCTGAGTGTAGAACGATCTTCCTGCTGCCTACTTACATTTCGCGTAGATAAGAGAAATTAGTGCGCGGTCTATTTGTGTGTGGAATAGGAAATGCCTAGTAGCTGTACAGTGTACCTTCCGCCAGGCACCTTACGTTGGATTGCGGTGTGTGTATGTAGATGCAGATCCCGTGTGGGGATGGCGCAGGCTTACCGGCGCGCTTGATCCCGTGTGCGGCACGTGCTGCACAGTGTTTGGCCACCGCGACCGGCCAAGGCTTAACGCCGGCACGTCCTCTCCCACACGCATCGATAACGGCGGCTCAGCCTGTCCCCGCGCTGCCATTAGAGCGGCACGCGCGACCAGTGGCTGGCGACCGTGACAGGACATCCCGCCCGAATGCAGCCAGCCAGGGGCCGCTTCTCGCCTTACTTTTGACCTGCAGTCTGTGCTACGTGCCGTCCTACGAGGCACTAGTGGCCCACGTCTTCTCTTACAACAGGATAAAACGTACATACACTGTCAGATACAAAATTAGGTCACCTGGAAAGACAATGTTGAATTTCATCTATGATGGCAGCTGTCATCTAGAACAGCCATTCCCAACCTATGGGCCGTGGCCTATAAGTGGGCCATGAGTAGTCTTACACAGGGCCGCGAAAGCTTGTCGAGAGTCGAAGACGAGATCAAAATTATCGATAGGTTCAGGGGTTTCACTTGTCAGTTTTCAAGATCAACTAGTAAACAAATTAAATAAGATTTAAACGTCCTATAGATTGGTGTATCAAAGTAGTCAGTTAGATCAGTTGCTCCCTTGGTTCAGCATATACGTCGCAACATACATAGAGAGGCTCTTGCAGTGAAAAGTTTGAACGAATATCTCAAAAACCACTCTTGACTATTCAGTAAATATCATCAGTTTTATTAAACCACAGTCAATAAATTCGAGACTGTTTAGTGTTTTGTGGGATGAAATGGGGAGTGAACACAAAGAGCTTCTACTTCGCTCTGAATTTACGTGGCTGTCGAGAGGTAAAGTATTGTCGAGATTGTTTGAACTCCGTGACCAACTAAGGATTTTTCTTATGTTTGAAGATAGTGCTTGAAAACGTCCAAGTTCCCACTTACACAGTGCGACCAAAGAAACCTTATTGAGTAGTTAATTTCAGTTTTTACCTAAATCCTGCACCAGTCATCAGTCAACATTCTGCATCCTACGCTTCCTTTACAAACTCAGCGTTTCTAAAAAATTGAACAAGCTCTAGTGGTAGGCCAAAAATTTTCAAAAAATTCCAATAGTATACAGTGATAAAAAGTGGGTTTCCCTGCTGACTAGTCACTATAGCGGTGTGTAAGTTCAAATTCAAAATGTTCAAATGTCTGTAAATCTATCGGACCAAACTGCGTGGTCATCAGTCCGTAGCTTACAAACTACTTAAACCTAGGTAACCTAACCTAAGGACAAACACACACACCCATGCCCCAGGGAGGACTCGAACCTCCACGGCGAGCAACCGCGCGCTCCGCAGCGAGACGCTTTAGATCGTTCGGCTACTCCACCGCGGCCTTCTCGCCTTACTTTCAACCTGCAGTCTGTGCTAGGTGCCGCCCTACGATGCACTAGTGTTCCACGTCTTCTCTTACAACAGGATAGAGTGTACATACACTGCCATATACAAAATTAAGTCACCTGGAAGGACGACGTTGATTTTGATCTATGATGGCAGCTGTCATCTAGAACAGCCGCTCCCAACCTATGGGCCGCGGGTAGTCTTACACTGGGCCGCGAACGCGGGTCGAGAGTCGAAGACGAGATCAAAATTATCGGTAGGTTCAGGGGTTTCACTCGTCAGTTGTCAAGATCACCTAGTAAAAACATGAAATACGATCTAAATGAGCTATAGATGCTGTATAAAAGTCGTCAGATCAGTGTACACGTTGCAACAAACATAGAGAGGCTCTTCCAATGAAAAGTTTGTACGAATTTCTAAAAAAAAAAAACACTCTTGACGATGCAGTAAAAATCGTCAGTTTTATTAAACCACAGTCGATAAATTCGAGACTGTGTAGTGTTTTGTGCGATGAAATGGGGCTCAACACAAAGAGCTTCTACTTCGCTCCAGAGGTATTGTCAAGATTGTTTGAACTCTGTGATGAACTAAGGATTTTTCTTATGTTTGAAGATTGTGCTTGAAAACTTCCAAGTTCCCACTTACACAGTGTGACAGAAGAAACCTTATTGAGAAGCTAATTTCAGTTCTTACCTCACTCCTGCACCACTCATCAGTCAATCTTTCACATGCTACGCTGCCTTTACAACCTCAGCGTTTGTCAAAAATTGAACAAGTTCTAGTGGTAGGCCAAAAATGTTCAAAAAATGACAATAGTACACAGTGACAAAAAGTGGGTATCCCTGCTGACTAGACACTAAAGTGGTGTGTAACTATTTTCATGTTTCTGCTAGGGACTACTTTCTTAAAACTTTGGGTGAAATCAGGTGGATAAAAAAATCCTTTCTACATCTACATCTACATACATACTCCGCAATTCACCGTAAGGTGCGTGGCGGAGGGTACACTGTACCCTCCACTGTACCTGTTTGAGGTGGATTACTTTAAGAAATTGAAAATTTCATCAGGTGAAGAAGACTTGTTAACTGAAGTATGGCTGCACACGTTGGACGTGCTGCGCAGTTATGCAACGATGCTGGTTGCGATGATCAAACAACATTCTCACACCCATAGTCGATGTTCTAAGCGTCTATACAGACTGGACGTCTACCAAGATCTTCGCAGGGGTAGCTCTGGCCGATGTTACAGCTACCACTGCACAGATTAACCAATTAAATTTTATTAAATTTATGATGATTGCAGCGGATGAGAGTAACGTACCAGAGATGGTTCATGTATTCTACAGTCTTAACAAAAATATAAAATTTACAACTGCGTTAGAAGCCGAGTTGCAGTTAATTTTTTCGACCTGCAGGTCACAAGAACGGAACAGAGCTTGGATGTTAGCATCTTTCGTAAACCAACTGCCACAGACTTAATAACCTCCAATGACTCATACCACCTGCGATCACAAAAACATGCTTCCTTTAATTCTATGTTTCACAGATTATTTAAATAAACTAACTCGGATGACATTATCGAAAAAGAAACTAAGGTTATTATACAAATAGGGGTAGCTAACGGTTTCACAGAGTGGTCAATAAGAAAAATTGGGGGAAACATTCTAAGATAAGCAGGAAAAGAGCCGATAGTACACGGGGAAACAGTAAGACACATTGCATTAACATACTTTTGCGTAGTCTCAGATAAGATCGCGAATGCATTTCGCAAGATAAATGTCAATGTCGGCTTCCGCACTAACCATAAACAAATAATCCAAATATAGGCATTAGTTTTAATAGTTAAAAAAAAGAAACACATTAGTCTTGTAAACCAAAATTAAGAAAATACTTTTAAACCTTCTACGGCAGAAAAATATTTCCATCATTGATCGCCAAAATCAATATTTTCATAAACTAACCCTTGAAATGATAAAAACAATAATAATGGAGTCAATCACTGATAAATTTTGTAGAACTGGAGTGTACAAAATTTTACCCTTATTTTGTTATACTCATTTGGTTTTGTGGCTGTTTCAGGCTGCCGACAGCATGAGCTCTAGAGACTGCCCAGGTATTTCATATCTAAGGATAGATCAAGTAGCTTATGTGTGCCGCGTCCGTGGGTTGACGGACGATGGTACTGTACCCCAGCTGGAAGCCAGACTCCGTGCCGCTTTAGAAAGTCCCCTGTTGTTGTCGCCGGAAACGTTTGGTGAGATAGAAGCAGTTTTTATTGCTAATAGTATGAAAATTTTGTCAAGTAACGTAGAGTTTCTAGATGGAAGTTGACCTACTTGCAGGCAACAGGCAAGTGTGCCGTGTGCAGACGCAGTTAGCTCACTTGAGGAATTGCTTAACTGATGTTAGTTCTATACCCCTCACTGAAAAGCTAAGATTATTAAAGATTTGTTACAGAAGGTTAGCTGGTTGCAGGATACAGCAGTGGCCATGACCTTAAAGAACGAAAATGTAGAACAGCGCCAGCGAGATGTAGATCATGTTTCTGATGACTTAGACGTTAGTTTGGGAAGCCGAGGTGCAGTATCTTTTCCCCTCGATTCCTTCACCAAATTGCCTTATTCAATCATGTGTCTCTTGAAGGGTATTACTACCTTCGCAATTGACAATTTAGATCAGGTACAGCAAACCTTAAGGTTATTACAGCGTTTGTCTTTACATGTTGAATCTTACTGTTCCTAATTCTGTAATTTTATCATTACTTTATCCATTGGCTACAGGTTTGCTTAGTGAAATACTAGGTGATATCCTAAGGCAGCAGATAATTAGTCGTAGGCTATCGCCCCATATGCGTGTTGAATTAGAACGTAAGGTTTACTGGAAAGTTCTTGGTGCTGAGGAATCACTCTCACAGTGTGTTGACAGAATACGAACAGTTATCTCAGCTCTCAATATGTCAGTATCCGAAACTGATACCATTGCTACCATCTTAGACGGAATGCGACCAGAAGATCGTTTACGTTTAATTTTTGCTCAACGTCCAAACAATTTCAGGATTTCCTATTGAGGCAGTACCCTTTGCCAACTACCAGCGTAAGATTGAACAAGCGACTTCTCCTAATTATCAAAGACAGAGATCATACACCAATGGCGCTTCTTCCGTGATAGAAAGTGCTTTCGTTATGGAGCCCTAGATCATTGCCCCGTGCTTAGACCTAATATCTGACGCCAGGCGAAAGCAGGGAGACGACGTAAGCGATTCTTTGGTAGACTTGTGGATAGTCGCCCCTCTCGTTCGTCTCGTCCTCCCTACGTCTGTGATCGACTGGGAACCGAACCTGTATGTGCTTGGCTAGACACAGGGAGTACGGTTTCTGCCGGCCGCGGTGGCCGAGGAGACTGAGGCGCTCCAGTCACGGTCTGCACGGCCACTACGGTCGGGGGTTCGAATCCCCCCTCGGGCATGGATATTTGTGCCGTCTTTAGTATAAGGTAGTTGCTGATGACCCCGTAGTTAAGTCCCATAAGCTTAACAAACATTTGAATATTTTTGAGTACGGTTTCTATTCTAAGTTATACTTGATATCTGGAATACCCCCATCTTAGTAGCTGTTCTACCCCACCACTCATCGCTCAGAGATGTCGAGTTGCTGATGGAAGACCGTTACCTCTAGTTAGCGAGCATATCAATTTGCGGATTATCTTGGTCGATCACATTATCATTGGCGAAATATCTTAATGTACCACTTTATCCGCCGCACCAGACTTGTGTTGGATTTTTCTTGGAATACCTTTTTCTTTAATTTCACTCCTGGGCAAAAGATTGCTTTATGCTCATGTGATAATATTTTCAGTCTTAATAACATTGTGAACAACATTGACCAGTTTGGCATTGATCACCTTGATTCCGACAAGGCAAGACAAATTCGGCCCTTGATGTTGGGGGGTTACTGACCGCATACAGTATAAAATTAATCTCGTGGATGATCAGCCAGTTAGCCAGGCACCCTATAGGCCTTCGCCTCCTAAAATGAGGATTATGAGGAAAAAGATTCAGACTATGTTAGAGCAAGGTATAATTCGGCCTTCTACATCTCCTTATGCGGCTCCTGCATTCCTCGTACCTAAGGATCAAGGCACTGATTATCGAAAAGTCATTGTATTCACTGACTGTTCTGTCGGTTCTTAACAGAATATTTGATACATTATGAATGAAATACACAAGATAATGTGAGCTATTCTGCAATTTTGGTTTACAAACCGCTTTCCGATTGTTACGCCATCATTCTGCAAATTTATTGGTTTACGAACCGGTTTTCAGCTGTGACGCCATCATCAGGTAAACATTACAAGTTTAAGTTGTAATGTTTACCTGATGATGGCATCACAGCCGAAAACCGGTTCGTAAACCAATAAATTTGCAGAATAGCTCACATTTTCTTGTGTATTTCATTCATAATGAATAGTCATTGATTACCGCCGACTTAATAATGTGATCTTGGAATCTGTGCCTTTACCACATGGTTTGATGGAGCCACTTGGTTTACCGTTGCGAGGGTGAAATTCGAGGTGAGAGTTTAATTTTTAAAACTCACAACCACCAACTGCGAACCAAACTCCTAAACACGCAAAAACACAGGAACTGCGATTGCTACTGCTTGACTCGTTTTCTAAGGGATGATATCACACGACCGCAGCTTTCCTTCCCTGCATATGATTAACAAAAAAATTCATAATAAAGTCAAGTTCATGAGAGAAAAGGGTGTACTAACTACTATTTTTGAAAACACGTGAAAGTTCACATTATGTTGTTTATTTCACCATATTAGAACCCTGTGGCTGATACGTCTGTACGTCGACACATTTACTTAATAAAGTTATAGCTCGTGAGCCCCCAGACAAAATGAATATTTGTCGCAAATTGTTACACACCATGTGCCATCTCAAATACTGTTTATGTTCATGCCTATGTGACGACACGTGTTACATTAACAAAACACACATTCAGTGCGATGCACACCTTGTTCCACAGGCTAAATATTCACAACACACAGTAGCACTCTTCAACTTGGTGCAGTCTACGACGAGCAACCACTCCTGGCGATTGCCACACAAAAATCTATAGTCTCCACCTGGAGATCCACATGCCGACTGCCTAGAGCGACGCCGCCCGGCCAGCTACCCCACTCGCTCCCGACTCGTCACTTCCTGCCCACGCGCGCGCGAAAAGACCAACTGCCGGGTTTTTCCCTACGTCATCAACTTCCCCATGTGAGCTGTTCTAACCGATTTGCCAACGTACAGTGCTCAGCCAATACATTTCTAAAACTTTACTTAAAATCAAATTAATTACACTACACATTAAACAAATTTCTTCTTAGTTTTTTATATTGGTATAAACATCCTTGGTACTAGTTATTATAATCGTGCAATTTCTTATATCACAGATAAGTGATATAACTGAATACTTCAAAATAAAATACACAAGATTAATTGAAAATCAAATGAGAAATAGTTAATATATTATTTTTAGAAACAAACATTGCCGTGCTGGTTGTGTAACTGTCTTGTATTCATTCGTAATTTATTACTTTTCATTGTCAATTAAACATATTGCGCCAGATGTGACTATATCAGCTAATGTATTGTTTATTTATCAACAGGCTATTTTGTAATGAGGGCCAAAAGGTTCCTTACTGCATCCTATTACTTCAAATGCCAGTAGTATTAGAATATTTTATTTCACGCTATGCACTACACTGCACCTGGCACTCGCCATTGTCCCTCTCTCCCCTCACCGGAAACGAACCTGGAGAATCCAAAGCTGGAACAAGCCACCAACGTCGGCCTGCTCGCTGGCCTTCCGTCAGCTACAAGCACACAGCAAATCTCAACGTGGAGAATATTTACCTATGGCCTAACTATAAATGTTGTCACCCAACTGCGTACATACATTGCTACCATAATTATTAAGATTAAACTTGTGTAACATTTGCTGCATTGGCATGGTCAATGTCTGCAGTGAACTTCATACTGTTTAATTACAAATGCTATTAATTATATAGCATTTATGTATTATATATAATATTTCTAATGGGCGGTAATCTCACACCGTCCTGGATTTAAATCAAGCCTACCTTCAGATCCCGTTAGCATAAGTATCCAAAAAGGTCACTGTACGGACTGGAACCTGTTTGAATTCAATAGGGTTCTTTTCGGTTTGGCAACTGGAGCCGCTGTCTTAACTCGTCTTCTTGACAATGTTCTTGCTGATCTCATCTCGGTCTATAACTACCTTGATGATGTTATCATTTATACTAAATCTTCCCAGAAACACCTTATCCACATAGAACAGGTTCTAGTGAGATTGACATCGGCCAGTTTAACCGTCAAACCATCCAAGGTTCATTTAGCTAGACCTCAAATCTCCTTTCTTGGGCACATTATTTCCGCTCAGGGAATCCGTGTTGATCAACAGAGGACGGTTGGTTTGCGGAAATTTCCTACTCCTAAAAGCAAAAAGTAGGTAGCAAGATTCATTGGAATGGCAAATTATTTTAGAACGTTCATTCCCAAATTTGCACAATTAGCAGCTCCCCTCAATAATTTGCGCAAAAAGAAAGCGTTATTTGAGTGGGGTCCCACTCAACAAAGCGCCTGTGTTGGCTGTTCCTGACTTTAGTACACAGTTTGTCCTTCAGACGGGTGCTTCACGTACGGGAATTGCTGCTGTCCTTCAAGGACACGAAGGTGATAGCCGGCCCATTGCCTTTGCATCTAGGAAACTGTCAGAGGCCGAAACCAAGTATTCTGTCTAAGAGTGAGAGGCTTTATCTGTGTTATTTGCTTTGGGCAAGTTGAAGTTTGATTTAGAACATAAGGAATTCCAACTCGAGACAGGTAATCAGGCACTCTCCTGGGTGCTCGCTAGACCCCGTAAAACGGGAAAAATGGCACGTTTTCACGTAAAGCACATACACAGTTCCGATAATCAGGTAGCAGATGCACTCAGTAGGATGTTTCGAGAAGACAACCAAGATGATGCTCGTACTTCCACACAAACTGACGCTTTTGTTAATATCGTTCATACTGAAGTTCCACAATTGTTTTCCGATCTAAAAGAGAGACAAAATCACGATTCGTGGTCAGACCCTATTAAACATAAGAAAGGGGGGTCGGTACCTGGAATTTGTTTAAGAAATGGAATTTTATGTAAACAGATTGAAAGAACTTTGTACTTGTCTTCCGGGTGAGTTGATACGTCCGGTATTGCACTATTTTCGTAATTCATCTCTGGGAGGTCATCTTGGTTTCCATAAGACTTTAGCTAAAGAGAAGGCCCTTACATGGTCAACAGTCAGTCAAGACATTCATCCATTAGTACAGCACTGTGAACTGTGCAAGCAAGGTAAACCCAGTTACACTAAGGGACACAGGCTTTTTCAATCAGAAAGTGAGGAACAACCCATGAGCAAACTCTTTATGGATTACATTGGACCCCTTCCTCGATCTAGGGTCGGTAATCGTAACATTATGGTGGCTGTAAACGCCTTTTCACGTTTTGTTTGGTTGTTTCCGACGCGTGGCGTCACTGCTTCAATTACCATACATAAATTAACTGATAAATTTACTCGTTTTGGTCCGCCAAGGGCAATTGTCACGGATAATGCTCCTGCTTTCATTTCTCGGCAGTTCCGCTTTCTTTGCTGTAATCATGCAGTTAAAACAAATTACCACCATCCCCTATTACCCCCAGGGATCTTTTGCGGAAAGGGTATTACCGTAATTTAAATGCCAAATCTCCCCATAAATGGGATTAAACCATTCCTCGTTTAAACCTAGCCTTCAATTCGGCCCAACATGAAGCTACCGGCGCGTCACCAGTCTCTCTCCTCTCACTCTCTCAGCACGTTATTAGAGACAATTGGGCACGTGCTCGGAAAAGCGCTTGGCTCATCAGCGTCAGAGACGACGTTATGATTAGGGTAGAACTGTCTTTCAAATGTTCAAATGTTTGTATAGTCTATGGGACTTAACGACGAGGTCATCAGTCCCTAAACTTACAAACTACTTATGAAATACTTACGAACTAGGACGGCACAAATATCCATGCCCGAGGGGGGATTCGAACCCCCGACCGTAGTGGCCGTGCAGACCGTGACTGGAGCGCCTTAGTCTCCTCGGCCACCGCGCCCGGCAGAACTGTCTTTCACGGGAAAGTGGGTGATACTTTTTTCGTGAGAAGTACCCCTGGGCGACAAAGACGCAATGATCTTGGTGGGGGAAAATTAATCCCTCGTTATCTAGGACCTTTTGTGTTGTTGTGGTCTTCAGTCCGGAGACTGGTTTGATGCAGCTCTCCACAATACCCTATCCTGAGCAAGCCTCTTCATCTCAACATAAGAACGGCAACCTACATCTCTCTGAATCTGCTTACTATATCCATCTATTGGTCTTCCTCAGAGATTTTTAACCCACACACTTCCCTCCATCACTAAATTTACAATTCCTTGATGTCTAAGAATGTGTCCTACCAATCTATCCCTTCATTTAGTCAAGGTATTCCAGAAATTTCTTTTCTCCCCAATTCTGTTCAGTACCTCCTCATTAGTTACGCGATCCACCCACCTAATCTTCAGCATTCTTCTGTAGCACCATATTTCAAAAGCCTCAATTCTCTTCCTGTCCGCACTGTTTATCGTTCATGTCTCACTCCCATACAATGCAACACTCTACACAAATGTCTTCAGAAAGGACTTCCTTAGGCTTAAATCAATATTCGAGTTTAACAAATTTCTCTTTTTCAAGAACGCTTTTCTACCCATTGCCATTCTGCATTTTATATCCTCTGTACTGCGACCATCATTAGTTATTTTACTGCCCAAGTAACAAAATTCATCTACCTCCTTTATTGCTTCGTTTCCCAATCTAATTCCTTCAGCATCACCTGACTTTCTTACACTGCACTCAATTACCCTAGTTTTGCTCTTGTTAATGTTTATCTTATATGCACCTTTCAGCATACTGTCCATTCCGTTCAATTGCTCTTCCAGGTCCTTTGCTGTATCTGACAGAATTACTATATCATCGGCAAAACGCAATGTTTTTAATTCTTCACCCTGAACTTTAATTCCTCCTCCAAATTTCTCCTTGCTTTCCTTTATAGCTTGCTCAATGTACAAATTGAATAGCAATGGAGAAAGACTACAACCCTGTCTTACTCCCTTTCCAACCACTGCATCCCTTTCATGCCCTTCAACTCTGACAACCGCTGTCTGGTTTTTGTACAAGTTGTAAATAACCTTACGCTCCCTATATTTTACTCCTGCTTGCTTCAGAACTTGAAAGAGTTTATTCCAATCAACATTTTTATCATCATCAAAATTTTGAGTCCCGCGACTCTTTTAGTCCTTGATCCTACCTTCCATAAGACTCAAAGAGTACATGTCAGCCAGACCAGAACTTGAATGCTGCTCATAAAAGGGGGCGGAATTCTGGTTTGTGAGTGAGAGGTTGAACCGTGGGCTCGATATCTCGGTTTGTCGGTAGTAGTTTTATCTTTTGTTTTGTGAGTTCTTTGGCCACTGATATGATGCGCCCTGACGTATGGTGTGAGAAGAGAGGACTCGCGATCGGGAGCTTGGTCTGGAAGTACGAAGTGGCTGCGATACACCGACAGTAGCCGCCAATGTGCTTTGATTTTCATTTTGCTTCGTGGTCCTATTTGTCCGGGCATGCTTGACTCTTGACCCCAGGGGAGGACGCACAAGTGTGATGTAGGCAGTCTCTTTGGTGGAGCTGGTGCATCTCCGAAGCGTTCTGCCAATGAAACGTAACCTTTGGTTCGCCTTCCCCACAATATTTTCTACGTGTTCTCTCCAGTCTAAGTTGTTCGTAATTGTAACTCCTAGGTATTTGGTAGAATTTACGACGTTAAGGTTTAACTGATTTATCACGTAATTGAAGTTGCCTAGGGTCTAGAACTCATGTTGTCGACAGTAATCGCCATGTCTTGTCAATAGGAAAGAGCATAGTGTTCTTCTAGGTTCAAAAATGTTCAAATGTTTGTATAGCTTATGGGACTTAACTACGTGGTCATCAGTCCTTAAACTTACAAACTACTTATGAACTAGCTAATCCTAAGGACGGCACAAATATCCATGCCCGAGGGGGGATTCGAACCCCCGACCGTAGTGGCCGTGCAGACCGTGACTGGAGCGCCTCAGTCCCCTCGGCCACCGTGGCCGGCGTTCTTCTAGGTCCTTACTTCAAGAATAATCTAGTAATAATTTGTATTTTTTTTTACTTTAATACTTGTATTCAAATTGTTTGTCTGTAATGTACTAAACAAATTGTTCACTTTGAGTAAGCCTAGTTAGGTGTAAGACATCTACATGTACATCTACATATATACTCTGCAAATCACATTTACGTGCCTGGCAGAGGGTTCATTAACCACTTTCATAACTTTTCTCCGCGTTCCATTCTCTAATAGCGCGCGAGAAGAAAGAACACCTAAATCGTTCCGTTTTCGATGTGATTTCTCTTATTTTATTGGGATGGTCATCTCTCCCTAAGTAGGTGGATGCTAGCAAAATATTTTCACATTCAGAAGTAAAAGTCGGAGATTGAAACTTCGCAAACAGATCACGCCGCAATGAATGACGTCTTTGCTTTAATGATTTCCACCCCAATTCGTGCAACATTTCCGTGACGCTTTCCCCCCCGTAACGTGATAAAACAAAACGAGCTGCCCTTCTCTGCACCTTCTCAATGTCTTCCGTCAGTCCCACCTGGTGAGAGTCCCACACTGGGCAACAGTACTCCAGGGGAGGTCGCACAAGTGTGATGTAGGCAATCTCTTTGGTCGAGCTGGTGCATCTTCGAAGCGTTCTGCCAATGAAACGTAAACTTTGGTTCGCCTTCCCCACAATATTTTCTATGTGTTCTCTCCAGTCAATGTTGTTCGTAATTGTAACTCCTAGGTATTTGGTAGAATCTACGACCTTAAGGTTTGACTGATTTATCGCGTAATTGAAGTTCAGATAATTTTTTTTAGTGGTCATCTGTATTACTCCACATTTTTCTTTATTTAGTGTCAATTGCCAATTTTTACACCATGTAGAAATTTTGTTTAAATCGCTTTGCAGATGCTTTTGACCCTCTGTTGACTTCACTAACCGATAAACGATAGCATCATCCGCGAACAGTCTAAGGGAGCTATTCAGATTGTCTCCTGAATCGTTTATAAACACAAGGAAGAGTAGGGGACCTCTAATGCTTCCCTGTGGAACGCCAGATATCACTTCTGTTTTACTCGATGACTTACCGTCAATTACAACGAACTGTGTCCTTTCTGATAGAAAATCGTGAATCCAATCGCACAATTGGGGAAATATTCCATAAGCACGCATAAGAGAGTGTGAAGGCCCTAATCTTGCCAGGTAAAATAAATGCATAAAGAAATTCCCTCGAGTTCACCACACTTAGCGAAATGCCCAGGTATACGTTCCTGAGTCGTATGGCCGAGTGCACCAACCTCGGTCAAAAAGCACGATAATCAAGGGTTCCGAGAACACGGTCAAAAGTTAACCGCAGTTACAACGTCTCTGCAGCACCGGTCAGCCAATCGTACATTTGATCGTGATCAAGTCCGTGTAGCGCAATGAAAGGCACCCAAGTGATGCAAAGGTGTTAGTTGAGCTTACCTGCATGTGTATTCTCGACTATCTTTGGTGAATGACGACAATACCACGTGATTTGTATGTACAAGATTGTAAATACCGTAAAATTGTACGCGCTGCTCGCCGGGCTGCAATGGTTATGTTGGCACCAATGGTAACGACGGCAACTAAGATGACCAATAAATATTTTTTTGTGACAACTTCAATTAAAACGAAAATTATTTTCTTCTGAACGGACAAGGGTACATACAAGAACTTTTCAACCACAGAGCAGGTACAGTATTAATTTTGCTGCGAGTGAAACGAGCAGCAATAACATTTACTCTGTAGCTTGTGAAAAATATTAACGCAATTCTACACTTCATTGTTGATCTGTTGCCAACATAAGCACTGGAGCCCAGCGAGAAGCGTCGTAAAATTCTACCGAATCCCGTCATATTGCAAAGAGAAATGATAATTAAAAAAACACCCTTAGACAGTTAAAATTGTGTGCCGGAACCGGGACTCGAACCTGGGACCTTTGCCTTTCGCGGGCAAGCACGACTACAGTCGGTAGTGCGCTTGCCCGCGAAAGGCAAAGGTCCCAGGTTCGAGTCCCGGTTCCGGCACACAATTTTAATCTGCCAGGAAGTTTCATATCAGCGCACACTCCGCTGCAGAGTGAAGTTTCATTCTGGACCCTTAGACAGATTTATATAATTACATAAATTATGATTTATTGTTCGAACCAATCAACACAAATGCCATTGTTGTTCACATCGCATTTTCCCATGCACCGCATGTTCACCTGGTAACAGAAATATACACATAACACGTTTTAATAACACGAAAGCTTTACGATTATAGTTACGGAACATCTCGTAATTTTTTATTCAAAACTTTTTCTGAATTTGATAGTTACCTTAATGGAAATATTCATTAATTATGGCGCGGCGAACTGCTCTTTCTGGCAATGTGTCGTCGCGATATATGTTACAGTTGTCACCAATAAGTATGTTAAATGCACCAGTTGCATATGCTCTTAACGTAATCAACAGTCTGTTCATAGGCGAAATAGGGTTATTTCTATCGGTAGGAAATTCTAACCTGTCATTGATTTGGTTTAATAACCACCACACTTTCTTTGGACAAACAAAATCTTTCTTTGTCACTGTAATCTTCAAAAGAGTCCCTCTTTCCACAATCACTACGTTCCGCTTTTGATCCCGATTTAAATGATCGAGGTAAAATAAATCTTCGTCAATTCCGTCTGAAACATCAAAACGCGCCGCCATCTTGATACTGCACACTTGTATAACCCTGGTCATCTCGACAAAACCGGGCGTCAGCCGCGATCAAATTTAACTGCGGTCAACTCCCTCGTTTAACTTTGATCGGTGTCGGTGCACCAGAAACTTGAGTTGACCACGGTTGAATGCCGACTTGATCGCGATTAACTTTTGACCGAGGTTGGTGCACTCGGCCAGTAGAGTGGACTCTGTTGGCGTTCGCTGGTGGAGTACTCGCACAGTCTAACATATACAGTCGCGACACTCACTGCTGTGAAAGTTGTTTCCAACTGAGACTTGTAACGACACTAGCGCTCATAGCGGTGGGCAAGCCGCCGAAGGAGAGATGTTTATTTATAAATATTTTTGTACGTATTTAAACAAATAGATAGTACAATTTTATGTTACAAGGATTAGTAAAATATCAATTGATGTATATAATACGGCAATTTATGTAGAAACAGCCGAATTTAAACGATTCAGTGGTATAAAGAACAACTTCGTCATGAACAAATATTTACTAATATTTGTATATTTGCACCTTATTCCGCTAAAAGTAAGTAGAATATGAACATACGATAAACATAAATTTCTGTTATGGTATGTTATTAATATGACAGGCAGTTGTTTTGACATGTTTCAATGCGGTGTGGAGTCTAATCATTCGCCCATTTTTACACCTCACTACTCTTTCTTATACGCGCATATTCTTCAGAGTGTAATTACTTTAGCTTGAAAAGCCAATCTTTAGAATATTCTTGCCGTCTGTGGTTCATATGTAGCAACAATTGTGGAATTGGGCTCTTCTTTGTTGGCAAACAGTTTGATTGCATTTGTTGTTTTATTGCCGCGTCTGTAACGTTTTTCCTTCAGATTCAGCTGTGGTGGCTGATTCGGTACGTTACATACTGTAGTTATTGCATTCTATATTAGTTTCCTACGTTCCACCCCCACCGATTATACAAGAAATTGTAGTGATGAAACGTTAACGTTCTTGTGTAGAAAGCGACGTCTTTCTGCCAAAGGGCAGCTGTTCTGATGTTTTCTAGTAAATGAAATTATTCAGTAAAAGCCTGCAGGTTATAAGATAAATGTAAATAAACTGTCATGTACTGTACCGTTTCGTACCCTATCACGGATCTTAGGAAAGACAAATGTGGAGCTATTTTTAAGTTATTACCTATTTTATGACACTTCATGCGTTTCCTAATGTAAACAGTATGTTAAAATCAATATAAACGATACTATTCGCACTCGTTCAATATCGTATTCAGAAATTTAGCTTACCGCCCGCTTGGAGCGCTGCTGTCGCAGTGTATAACAAACTTCTGCGGGAGTGTCGTGACTGTATATGTTAGACTGTGGTACTCGTGCAATTAGAGAGTGTGCTGCGCGGGTGGCCGGGTCGCTAGGCGCCGCGAGCGAGTGTGTAATTGGAGACACGGTCTACGCTGGTCTAGCACGCTGCTAGCGCAGCACGTTGCAGCACACGACGGCTGCCGATGTGGCGATGTGGCGATGTGGCGAGCACTCAGTAATTGGCTGCGCAATAGATTGGACGCGGCCCGCCGGGACCAATAACACACTCGGCCAGTATTTTCTCTCCCCACTCGCTCGCGCGCCCTTTAAAGAGAGTTCTCCGGCCGCTGCCGCCGCCACCGTGTTTGTTCTTGCCGCAGCGCTCCCAAGTTATGAACCCAGGAGGTCGGCGGCCCGCGCTTTGTAGACCCACCTGGCGGCTCGTCGGCAATGCTTCTGCTCTCCGCGATTAATTGCGGAACAGTGGCGAGTGGGGTGGATTGTGACTGGCTGGAAGACTTCCTAAGTAATAGAACGCAGTACGTTGTTCTCGACGGCGAGTGTTCATCAGAGACGAGTGTATCGTCAGGCGTGCCCCAGGGGAGTGTGATAGGACCGATATTATTTTCTATCTATATAAATGATCTGATGGACAGAGTAAGTTGTAATATGCCGCTGTTTGCTGATGATGCTGTGGTGTATGGGAGGGTGTCGTCTGTAACTGACTGTAATAGCATACAGGATGACTTAGATAAAATTTCTAGTTGGTGCGAAGATTGGCAGCTATCTCTCAATGTGGAAAAATGTAAGGTGATGCGCATGAGTAGAAAAAACAATCCTATAATGTTCGAATACAGCATTAGTAGTGAGCTTCTTGATGCTGTCGCGTCGTTCAAATATCTAGGCGTACCTTTGCAAAGCGATATGAAATGGAACGAACATGTAAGGACAGTTGTGAGTAAGGCGGACAGCCGACTTCGGTTTATTGGGAGAATTTTGGGAAGATGTACTTCACCTGTAAAGGAGATCGCGTATAAGACGCTTGTACGACCACGTCTTGAGTAAGTGTTTGGGACCCGCAGCAGATCAGTTTAAAGGAAGACATAGAGGCGGTTCAGAGACGAGCAGCTAGATTTGTTACCGGTAGGTTCGACCAATGCGCGAGTGTCACGGAAATGCTCCGGCAACTCGATTGGGGATCGCTGGAAGAAAGACGTTCTTTTCGTGAATTTCTGTTGAGTAAATTTAGAGGGCCGGAATTTGAAGCTGAGTGTAGTATGATCTTGCTGCCGCCTTCTTACATTTCGCGTAAAGATCACAAAGACAAGATAAGAGAAATTAGGGCTCGTACGGAGGCATATAGGCATTCTTTTTTTTCCTCGTTCAGTTTGGGAGTGGAATAGGAAAGGAAATGCCTAGTAGTGGTACAGTGTACCCTCCGCCACGCACCTTACGGTGAATTGCGGAGTATGCATGTAGATGTAGATGTCTCAGGAGAGCGGGCGCACTCCAAAAAGGCACGATCGGAGCCAGGGGGGTAATCTCTTTCATTCATCGCTAAAGCAGTGCTCGGGATATTAGGTCGAAAAATGTTCAACATAATTTGGAACTGATACTCCTAAGCTACATATTTGCCCTTAGACAAGTGGAAGGATTGGGTGAGTAACCCAAACAACACTATTGCTACTGTATCAATTTATTTAGTTAAGAAAATAAGAAATAATCGTTGAGTGCAGCTGTGACATTACAGACACAGGGTGAAGCTGATTGTTTCCGTGTGAAAAGCGGGTTTTGTCAGCCTGTCGGCTTCCCTAGCTGGCCGGCTAACAGTTTGGACCTAGTGAGTGAAATACAGGTAGGATTTTCCTAATCTGCTCGGAAACGACAGCCTTTGCTGAGCGAGGGTGGCTTTCCCAGATTGCAGCTGAAATACAATATAGCCACACACGTCATTCTAAAGATCCATATAAAATCAGGAAACGATCATTAGGTTCAAAGGTTTGCATAGCTTATGGGACTTAACTACAGGGTCATCAGTCCCTAAACTTACAAACTTCTTACGAACTAGCTAACACTAAGGACGTCACAAATATCCATGCCCGAGGGGGGATTCGAATCTCCGACCGTAGTGGCCGTGCAGACCGTGACTGACGCGCCTCAGTCCCCTCGGCCACCGCGGCCGGCGAAATGATCATACGGCAATCTCTATATGTAAAAGGAAGTGTCCCGATTGACTGACTGACTGACTGCTCAAACCACTGAAGATAGAAACTTGAAATTTATGGAGAGTGTTGAGCTTACTCTGTAGGCGTCATTTAAGAACCTTTTTTCGATATTCCCTCCGTAAGGGAGTGAAATAGGGGATGAAACGTTTTTTGAAAATACGTAGCTATTCAAGCAATTTTGAAGCTAGAACTACAAAATTTCGGATTTTAATTCAGAGTTCGAATTTAAAACACGTGTTTCGGCATTTTTTGAAATTCGACAAATAAGGGGGTAAAAATAGAGGACGCAAAAAATTGATTTTCAAAAATATGTTGCTGTTAACTCAAATTTCAAGCTATAACTACGAAACTTAAGATATGGATTCTACATCAGGATTAAAAAGAAACAACTGGTGCAGACCAACCAGCCTACGCATGCGAAGCAGCGGGGTTTAAGCTAGTATAATATATGAATGAATTCAGGAGACTTGGGAGCATCAAACGACGTAATTACAATTCCAATATCCCTTACAGATAAAAATCCGATAAATCTCAGTACTATCATAATAATATTATAAGACTTATATTTACAATTATTGATACGTAGTGTTTATCAGTAACAGATTAAGAAGCAAATGGGCAGCATTGCATCACGCTACCTATATTAAAAGACGCACCAAGTTATTTCCGTATTCTTTCAATATACCTTATTTTACTCTCTTGTTCTGGTTTTCGTTGAGGTAGTAATATTCGAGTCAGAACATAGATTCCACCACAGAAACACAAAACATGAACCCAGCAAAGCGCATTACATTTATATCTGTATTTTATTATATTTAATATTATTTTTAGTACCGTTCGTTTTATGTCATAGACTGCCACTTAAATATTTCATGGCCGACTGAAAATAGTAGAAACTCAGCAGATAATTTATATATAAACAATTATATGTATTTGTTGACAAGAACTGAATATATTTGTATAAAAAGCCACGATAAATTAAATATTAATTTTCTAACTATATTTCGACAGAGGCAGTATATTTGAACAGTGAGACCCACGCTTAATGGCTACCTGAGCAAAGAACTTCAGTCTCAACAGTTTTTTAGTCTTTTTAAATATATATTTCTTTGTTAAATGTAAACAACATTTGTAGGCAGGTGGTCAAAGCATTTAATTATGTGATATTCAAATGTATAATATTTTTGGAGGGAAATGCTATTTCAAAGATGAGGCGTCAGGATGCGCGGAAGGATACAATTTTGGGAGCAGGGAGAGTATGCTTTCGAACGCTTAGGAAGGGACTCGTAACTTGGACGTGGCGATAAAAGGTTGTGACGCTGGGCGGTCTGAAGCCGCGTTACGACTTAGAAAATTTACGGGACTGTGACTGCAGAACTTAGTCTCTGGTTGAAAAGCGGTAAACTATGTACGGTGGTAGGGTTGTGGAACTGTGTTAAATCAGCAATCATGTACTCGTGTGATGACAAATTGTGTTTTATAACAAATACTGTAATTAATCGCGGATAAATTTGGAACTGCAATGTTCGATGGACTACACTAATTTACGAATGATAATTTGAAACTTTTACCCTCGAGTGCGTGTGATACTTATTGTGGCTGTCATGAACAATAGTTGGGGAAATATTCAGATATTTACCGATGTATAAAGTTGGAACACCTCTGCGTTTTCTTGTCCAAAAAGATAATAAACTCCATTTATAAAGAATTATTCGTGAGTGAATCACTTCTTTATCTTAGAATCCATTTTGTTGGTTATTCAGAGGTTTAATTTATGTTTGTTAAAATATATTTTCACGTCATCATATGCTGATAGATTGGCTAAACTACAAATTATTGATCTTGTTTAAGCAGATTGGTTAGCTGTTTAGGGCATAGAAGCTGACATATATAACTCACCCCTATGAACAGAGACAATGAGCCATAAACCTTTTACTACCCTCAGTTATGTATTCCGCAATTCTTATTGGTGAGTGCCGATATAAAGGTCGCACGGACCAGTTTAAAATTTGGCAATCTGTGGGTGAAGCTCATTCCATAAATTGTTCATCAAGCAAAGTTTTAAAAGAAAAAGGCGCCAACCTTAAATGAATATTTACCAATAATCCGAAAATAAAATTGATCAGCCAATTTAAAATTTGACAATCAGCGTGTGAAGCCCGTGCGATTAACTGTTAATTAGGTTTACTGAAAGTAAAGATTACGACGATAAGGGTGTCATTAAAACATCAGAATTTAAAAGCAACAGTATATGCCTGACACAACATAATACAGTAAACTAGCATGTAAGTCCAACGGTGTTCTGGCCCCATCTGGCTGACAATGATTAGACCTTAAGACAGATCAAGCGCAGTGGCGCAGTGGCCGAGGGGACTAAGGCGCTCCAGTCACGGTCAGCACGGCCACTACGGTCGGGGGTTCGAATCCCCCCTCGGGCATGGATATTTGTGCCGTCCTAGTTCGTAAGTAGTTGATAAGTAGTTTGTAAGTTTAGGGACTGATGACCCCGTAGTTAAGTCCCATAGACTATACAAACATTAAACAGACCGAGCGGAGTGGCGCAGTGGTAACGCACTGGAGCCGCATTCGGTAATACGGTGGTTCAAGTCCACCTCCAGCCATCCAGATTTCCCTAAATCCCTTGAGGCAAATGCCGGGATGGTTCCTTTCAAAGGGCATGGCCGATTTCCTTCCACATCCTTCCCCACAACTCCGTGCGTAAGCTCCGTCTCTAATGACCACGCTGTCGACGGAACGTTAAACCCTAAGGTTCCTTCCTTCTTATCATTTAAACAGGTCTGTGAAGGAAACCGTTAAGCACCACAATGAATCAAATCCACGAAGTAATAGACATCGGGTGAAGGCAGCATAATCTACATCTACATACATACTCCGCAATTCACCGTAAGGTGCGTGGCGGAGGGTACACTGTACCACTACTAGGCATTTCCTTTCCTATTCCACTCCCAACCTTGTCAAATTTCTCCCTATTAATCTGTTACGTGTTCTGGTTGGAGTGTTTATATTATTATGCTATCTCCACCCACTGGCTACTACTTTGTGGTTTTGATTCAGTGGTGCTTAACGGTTACCGTTACAGACCTGTCTTATGGTCTGATCATTGTCAGTCAGGTGTGACCAGAACATCGTCGGTCTTAAATGCTAATTTACTGTATTTTGTTGTCACGTATATAATGTGGCTTTTAATGTTTGATTATTTAATGACACCCTTATTGTCGTAATCCTTACTTTCAGTAAGCCTGATTAACAGTTTAGGACACGGGTTTCGCCTACTGATCGTCAAATTTTAAATTGGGTGATCAAATTTATTTGTGATCGTTTAAATATTCATTTAAAGTTGGCGCATTTTCCTTTTAAAACGTGGGTTGATCAACAATTTAAGGTAAAGGGTTCACCCGCTGATTGTCAAATTTTAAATTGGGCTGCACCCAATGATTACTCTTTTTTTATTTCTAAACTAAATAAATTGATAAAGTAGCAATTGTTTTGTTTGGGTTACTCACCCAGTTCTTCCACTTGTCTAAGGGCAAATTTGAGATATCAACTGGATGCACTGTAAAATAGATGGAGGAGGGGGGGAGGGAGATGGCAACTCGGGACAGAAAAGCAATCTGAATAGGGAGACAATGACTAGCCTGGATAAAATTAGAAGAAAGGAATTTCGAGAGCCACCAAGGTTCGGCAGAATTTTAGGACTACAGAAACTGGACAAAAATGTAGGAACACTGCGAGCAATGCATGCTTGAACATATACGCAGGCGAGATATCTCATGAGCTAACAAAATGTGCAGATACAATAGCGGTAGTGTTGGGCAACAAGCTATAAAAACCATCTCGTAGAATCTGGTTTACTGCCGGAACTACGTGCTCCGCTCTTGCTGTGGTCTATTCTGGCAGTATGTTGTTTCGGCGGTGACGGCCAACCCATGATGTTCCATGTTACCTGAAAACAAAAAAAATGTTAGCTGATTGGAAATTAAATTTTAAACCAAATTTCTGTTTAGTCTAACTCGACACAAGGTGGTGAACTTGGCCAAAACAAATCCCAAATTTCGAAAATGGAAACTTTTGTTTGATTAAGTAAAAAAACTATAACTCCCATCGAGAAGTGTTATTTTAGAATGTCGTAGGGCTTAAAAGGTTCTATAGATTCCTTACTTATAAAAAAAAAATCAATTTATTAGGTTTAGAGATATATTGAAAAAAACTGCCAACAAACCCTTTAAAAAAGAATTATCTATAAATCCATAATATTTAACTTTCGAAACGTGCTATTAACTGCACATATAGCCCGCGATTATTCAAAAAAGTACTTTAATAAAAAGTTAAGAAATATTATATTTTGAGGTATACAGACTTTAAAAAAATAGTCTTTTCGGAATTTGGCTAGATCTTCGCGGGGATCGACCTATACCAACGGTTTTAAGTATTTCGTTAGTAAAAAAATGTTCTTTCATTTTATCCAACAATTTGTTTTAGATTTAGTCAATTGTAACTGAAATAAAAATTAGTTCGAAAAACTTACAGTATTGTTGGATGTGTTGTTTTAAGCTGGCTATCTCAATTTATGTGTTATGACAATAACAATTAAAGAAAAAAATTACTGGCATTTTCCTAGAATTGGAAAAGAATATTTTTCTAGAACTATCTGGGCACGAGAATTTTTTTTCCTGTAAGAAAATCTAATGTCCATAATTAATATTTTACATCCATGAGCTTGAAGCAAATTGACACTGTATTCTTTCATTTTCTGGGAGAAAAACTAGGATATATTGTATTTGTGTTTGCTTTAACTGAGTAACAATTTGAAACCTGGAAAGATGCAGAGTGTAATGCGGAAGCATGCAAGCACTTAGGTCCTCAGCTTGTGTGGGTAACATGGTAGAGGTAACCGACGCGCGCTCACTCTGAACCGCCCCAGTACGTTGCATTCAAATTTTGTAGTAAAATTAATTAAGCAATCAAGTAAATGTCAGAGAAATCAGCTACCAGTATAGGGTTTGTTTATCTGTTTCAGTAATTAAACAAACTATTAAGATATTACATGAAAAATACGCAGGTAATACTATAAAATTATTGAAATGACGAGAAACGTAACAAAATGTAAAAAATAAAATGTAACATTTTCGGGACTAGTTCACTTCGAAGCCGAAAAATTATTAGTATCAGACTTCCCACTAACGGCATTCCTTTACTGCATTCCTGGGAATACGTGTAACCACTTCTGTAAGCTAGGCATTACCTCTGGTTTCTGTTTATTGTTAGAAATAGCTTTTAGGGATGTGGGAAGTATATTTATTTCCAAATAACTGTTTTTCCGTGGTTCTTCGAAGCATGCTTACCACCAACTTCGAAATGGAAAGGGGCGTGGGATATATACATACCACAGTGTCTCTTGTGGTCCTTAGGATACCCCTAATTTAGGAGTACCTCAAAGTTTCTGGGAATATGTTTTACCATCTCTGTATCTTGTAGTGGTACGCTGTGGAAGGTGTAGGAAAACTGCTACAACAATTCATATTTATGTCAGGATCACTACTGTTGTCGGAAGAGATTGACAATGATTTGAACATATGGTCTAGAAAGAAATTGTACTTTAAAATGTAAACATGAAATGTAAATATTTTTAAGTAAAGTAAAACAAAAAGAAATCACGGTTTTTTTTTTAATTTTTAACATGTAAAGGCAAAACGTTGCGGCTCAAAAGAGAAAGCTCACAAAGGGGCTGTGGTGGCATAAATACAACCATAGTTTTCAGTCATAAATCACACAAAATAAAATCGTCACACTTCTTATGCAATGCAAAAAAATTAGCTTCACTGACTTGCCACAAAAAATCCGCCCGCTAAATAGTTAAGCACATTCTTTTAAAATGTTAATACAGGCCACTCGATTTTTTAAGAAAAAAAATTATCGGTTCCATATTGTTGTAGAAACATTATTTGTACATAATTTGAACAAAATGTCTGCAATTTTCTTCTTTAAACGTTATTTTCATAACCTAGAAATTGAAGTAGTTTAAAGGAATACGCCCAGCAAAAGCGTAAGTTTATCATAGTCATTGTTATTCCTTCAGTTAACGAATTCTAAAAAGTTATTTAATAACATGGAAGTACAGCCCATTATGAAGAAAATACGCTTAAAATTGTTATTGTAGGTATATAACCTGAGAACATATAGCCAATTTCCGAAAAGGCATTTTCAAATAATCATGTATATAATTTCCTTTCAATTTTTCAACTATGTACCTTTTTTCACTTACCGCAGGCCATGCTTTCAGTAAATAGCAAGTTTGGGAAGTTTAATATTAAGGAGTTATAAACAATCCGGTTTTTAAAGACATCACAGCGGTTTTTTTGATTATCTCGGAATCTAATAAGCTCTATAACTTTCTAATTTAACACATTTCCATCGGAGCTATAGTTTCTTACCAAACCGCCCTTCCAAAACTGATAATCTCTTTGGCCATCTTGACCATCTTCATTCGAGTTTCACGAAATAGAAATTCTATTAAAAATTTAATTTTATTATACGCTTTTTTTTTTCAAATTTTACATTGGGCCGTGACAGAATGCTTGGACTGCTAGACGGTTTTAATGTTACCATATAGCAAAAGCCCCATAAATAACATATTTTATAGTCATTTGAAATATTAAATCAGATAAAATGTAATTAAGATAAATATTCAATTCATTTTTTCTGCCTTGAGCTACGTAAAAGATATAAAAGAAACTCTAATTATAATATCAGTGTAACTAATTAAAATCTCTGACTTTTACTATAAAAGTAATAATCCCATCGTACTCGCTTTCTGTTCTAGTGTCTGCTCTGTTCTATTGTCTGCTCTGTTCTATTGTCTGCTCTGTTCTGATTGTTCTGTTGTCTGAATTATAATATGTTGAAACGAACATTATTAATTATTGATTATTGTTCTTGACTGATTGGACAAAATACTCAGATATAAAATGGATACTCAGGTATGCAGTAATTGCTTTCTGTTCAAATTAATAAATCCCTTTATTTGAAGTTAACTTCAGTCAGTAGTTCAGTTATTTATTTATCCAGTCCCTCCATTTAGTGATCATGCTGTTTTCAGGTATAACTAACTATTACGACTTTGGATGGTTCGGCAATTAAACGTGTTAAACTTACGAATCTCGTATAGCTTTCCATAGTATCTTTGACTGTAATTAAACATTTTGCAATGTTTATTGGCTTAGAACCTGCAATCACTTTTATGTAATGAACAGTTCGAAGTCTGATTAGCCATTAATCTGTATTAATTATTAATTTTCATTCACTAAATTACCTTCTTTCAAAATTATGCTACACGTGGATTGAATCTTAATATTCCGAACCTCCATCCAAATTCGGCGGATAGTTACGCGGATTACAACCAATCTGGCGGAAGTAGAGTTGTGAGGCGGCATCGTGAGTCGTGTCGGGATAGCACAGTCGGTAGTGCGCTTGCCCGCGAAAGGCAATGGTCCCAGGTTCGAGTCCCGGTTTCGGCACACAATTTTAATCTGCCAGGAAGTTTCACATCAGCGCACACTCCGCTGCAGAGTGAAGTTTCATTCTGGAATTAAATGTTTGGCCATTTCACTTCATTTTTTTTAATTAACAGTTCGTCTAAATTGAAGGTTTAGTCACTGATTATTATTTTAAAATAGTTCAACAACCTCTGTACGGACAATTTTTCAAACCTAAACAGTCAGGAAAGCAATTACACTACACGGTCCACGGCCGCTAGGCGCCAGGCACTATCGGAACGACACGCCCTGTTGCTTTCTCTGCCGTGCCACCCTCGTGCGCCTGCAGAGTGCGCTTCCTGCTGCATCTGCCTGCTGTAAGGGTTGCGTGTCATGTCGACGCACGCTACGGCGGAAGGAAACTTCATTGCGTGGCTTATGTAGCAGCTCCGCGCTGTACTGAGCTACTGTTCTGCTTCCCAGTTTATCACGCTCTCTGCCGTCCTAATCTTAATTGACCCTGTTATGGCACTATCCCAAAACCTGCGAATTGAGCCAGGATTCTGCTTTTATCATAATCCACGATATGGTTAAATGTAGGCAGTGCTCTGCTATTGCTCTCGTATCTCTTTGATGTTCCTTAAGTCTTCTGTCAACAGTTCTAGCGCTTCGACCGATGTAAGATACACCGCATACCTAATTTTCCTAACGCGCAAGTCTGCGATCGAGTACTCGAAGTTTATGAATACTAGCTGAAGGTCTATCTGTACTGTCTGCTTATCTGTATCAGAGAGTGTTCTGGTTAGGTGTATCCGTGTATAACGTTGCCCTTGCTTCGTATGATGCCATAATTGTTAAAAGTAGATTCCGCGATTATATTTTTTGAACAAAGAATTGATGGTACCGAATGTTTGAATTTTGAAATAAGTTAGTTAAAGTACAGAACAAAATGAACATTAAAGCAAATAAACCGCGGATTGCATATTAAAGTTGGGCACCATACAAGCAACAGCACGTTATAAAACTTACGGAAAGCATCTAGCTGGATCCTGCACTTCGTATTGTAGAAGCTGTAAATGATAACTTTTATGTCTTATTTAATAAGTGAATGTTCGAGATACTTTCCGTAGGAGATCAATGTTCAGACTATTCACTTCACTTTTCATTGTTGTGTGACCGTGGGTGGAACATGAAGTTACTGGTAACGATAAAAAATTTTTTTAAGAAAGTGATCGGACTTCGTGAAATTAAAAAAGAAATGACTGCAGGTTCTAAAATCAAGCAAAGTATAGTATAAGGATGATTGATTGAAATTTTGCAGACAATGCGAAGCGATTGTAATGGCGTCTGAACATTAAACTATTACGGATGTAGAGGAGCTGAAAACCTTAAGAGACTAAATATTTGGCGTGGAGGGATTTATTTAAATAAAAGCCAAAGAGAGGGGATGATTTTAAATTTTTTTTACAACTTGCATGACAATACATGAATGGAAGACGTCCGTACGGAACGAATATAGACAAGAGAGTGAGTAAAACTACTATCTCGGTTCCGTCTTCTCGCTTGTTTTTAAGTAAAAAATGACGAACGAAATTAAATTAGTTGCATTGCGAGTCAGAGGGAACCGGAGGCGATAAGTATCGCTGATCAAAGATAAACAAAAAATAAATAAAAAATTTCAGTGTATCGTTACAAGTGTTCCCCGTTCTTCTGTACATGATGACGGCAGCTTTTGACCTTTAGATATAAGTCAATGTTTGTTGCTTTCCTCTACCGACAGTGGTCTATAGTGCTGTGTTACTATTCATCAGGATGTTCAAAAGAAACGACGGCCTTCGTTCTGTAATTCCATGGTGAACGTACACTCCTGGACATTAAAACTGCTGCACCACGAAGATGAGGTGCTACAGATGCGAAATTTAACCGACAGGAAGAACATGCTGTGGTATGCAAATGAGTAGCTTTTCAGAGCATTCACACGAGGTTGGCGTCAGTGTCGACACCTACAACGTGCTGACACGAGGCAAGTTTCCAACCCATTTCTCATACACAAACAGCAGTTGACCGGCATTGCCTGGTGAAACGTAGTTGTGATGCCTTGTGTAAGGAGGAGAAATGCGTACCATCATGTTTCCGACTTCAATAAAGGTCGGATTATAGGCTATCGCGATTGCGGTTGATCGTATCACGACATTGCTGCTCGCATTGGTCGCGATCCAATGACTGTTAGCAGAATATCGAATCGGTGGGCAATACGGAACGCCGTGCTGGATCCCAACGGCCTCGTATCACTAGCAGTCGAGATGACAGGCATTTTATTCGCATAGTTGTAACGAATCGTGCAGCCACGTCTCGATTCCTGAGTCAACAGATGGGGACGTTTCAAAAACAACAATCATCTAAACGAACAGTTCGACGATCTTTGCAGCAGCATAGACTATCAGCTCGGAGACCATAGCTGCGGGTACCCTTGACGCTGCATCACAGACAGGAGCGCCTGCGATGGTGTACGCAACGACGGAGAACACGCGTCTATGGCCCTCTGAGTCTCGTGGACGAATAGCGCCAGCTGGGTTTCACACGATCCATGCTGATTCCTACAAAGCAGATTTCTAGTCTCCAGAAATGTCATTTACTCGAACATAATACATATTCCAAAATTATACAACTGATCAATGTAAGAGATATAGGCCTATAGTTCTGCACATGTTCGACGTCGCTTCTTCAAAAGGGGTATTACCTGCGCCATTTTACAATCTTTCGGAACGCTACGCTCTTCTAGAGACCTACGGTACACCACTGCAAGAAGGGGGACAAGTTCCTTCGCGTACTCCGTGTAAAAACGAACTGCTATCCCATCTGGTCCTACGGCCTTTCCTCTTTTCAGCGATATTAATAGTTTTTCTATTCCTCTGTCAATTATTTCGATATCTGCCATTTTGTAATCTGTGTGTCAATCCAAAGAAGGAACTACCGTGCAATCTTCGTCTGTGAAGCAGCTTTGGAAAAAGACATTTAGTAATTCCGTTGTTAGAATGTCATCCTTTGTCTCAATGCTATTTTCGTCACAGTCGTCAAGTACTCTGAAATCCAGTTGCTCGGCTTCCATTGAGGAGACGTTTTCAATTGGTGAGAGATCTGGAGAATGTGCTGGCCAGGGCAGCAGTCGAACATTTTCCGTATCCAGAAAGGCCCGCACAGGACTTGCAACATGCGGTCGTGCATTATCTTTCTGAAATGTAGGGTTTCGGAGGGATCGAATGACGCGTAGAGCCACGTGTCGTAACATATCTTAAATGTAACGGCCACTGTTCAAAGTGCTGTCGATGCGAACAAGAGGTAACCGAGATGTGTAACCAATGTGCGCAGACTGTTTTGTGATGTAAGTGTGAGTGCTGTCAAATTTTACTTTAAAATATACCCTCTTTTGTTAAGAGCCATGTCTCCAGCCTGCTTTCATTTATTAATGTCTCAGGCTTCCTTAATTATTCATTTTCTTTGAGATTTTCAGCTCCTCCATATTCCATCGTAACGTGATGTTCAGACACCACCACTTTCGCTTCGTGTATTTCCTTGATTAAATCCCCTTTATGCTCTGACGGGACTTCAAAGTTCCACTTCATAAAAATGATTGTAAAACATTCTTCGTCATTTGAACTGCCGCGAAAATGTAGCTACAGTTCCCCATAGTTTTATTCTTGCTTTGGTACATTGTTAATGCATATCAGTTCTTTCATTGATTTCTGTGACGCCAAAGCAATTCTGTGCATCTCCTGTGGAAAATCAATCTTAATATTTTTTTTCCTGACACCCGGTAATTCAATTTATGATAATGATTGGATAAGAGCGGAATATATTACAAACCCTCAGAATAAATTTGTAACTATAATTTGGTACTCCTAAGCCTCGTGAGGCCGATATAATATCATTTGGTTTTTCTTTATACTAAACCAATCTAAATATCAATGTGAAAAAATGAAAATTCAGGTCATAAAGGGTTAAATCATTACATTTCTTCCTTTTAGAATCTGCCTTCGTATAAACAATTTCGCGAAGTCCTATAGATGTGTTTTTGTTTATTATTTGATTACTCAAACTTTAGTACACGGCCCGTCAACAATGACTTACGAGCCGAACAGTCTGAACATTATTTTACTGCGGAAAGTATAATAAAGTTTATCTAAACCATTCAAAAGCTTAACAGTTTCAGCTGCTGTGATCAACATTTCCAGAAAGAAGCTAGAATGGGTACTTTCCGTAAGTTTTCTCTGTAACGTTATTTTTGTGTGGTGCCTCAACCCCAATCTGTATTTCCGCCATTTCATCTATTCAATCATTTCGTGCATTAATTTCATCCACCCTTGTCAAAAGTATTTAATCAGATTTTTATCCGATTTTTCTATGATAGAAATTTTAACAAAAATCCTTAATCTTTTAATCGCGGAGTTTAACATTAATGCGTACAGGTAAAAACACAAAAGTATTGTTACCGGTGCACCTGACATAAATAATGTAAACGTCATTGGTTTGTCAAGAATGTGTAATTTATTTTTCGTAATCAATAAATTAAATGCAAAAAAATGATTTGACTTTTACAACCCTACAATAAGAGAGATCATGATGGTAAAGAAACGCTAACCAAAAGAATGTGTATTCCCCTTAGTACTAAATCAACTAGTTGTGACGAAACCGGGTCGTAGCTCGATGCCTCTTGAACTTCTCGTTGGCCGGCGTTCTCGGTAACGACAGGCTGAAATTTCATGAGGCAAAACTAATCTATTACAAATAATGTAGGTGGCCTGTAGAATTGCAGTTCATTGACACTTTAGTGCCCAGTTATCCCCATTTATGGCCAGCTACTGCGGGCAGCTTGCCTACCTCCGCAGACGCGCTACCTCAACAGCTACTTTAACATAGCTCAGCTAATGTTCTATCAAAGGTAACATATCGAAGATATATATTAACATAATTTGAACTATCTGCAACACACTATAAAATCCATAGGAGGGGAGTCGTTACTACCCCCATTAATGGTCTCCCCCCCCTCCGATCTAATTTCTGCATTTGTAGTTGTTGGATCAGTAACTGGGATGACTTGGGATGGGTCACTACCCATGACCCAATAGGTTTCTTTTTTGCTGTGTGTCCTTATTAAAATAAACTGTAGCTCAAGAGCTCTTTTAATTTAAAATCAATAACTTCTTTATTTCAATGACGGTAATAATACAAAACGGCGGCCGCGGTGGCCGAGCTGTCTGCGGCGCGTCAGTCACGGTATGCACGGCCACTACGGTCGGGGGTTCGAATCCCCCCTCGGGCATAGATATTTGTGCCGTCCTTAGTATTAGCTAGTTCATAAGTAGTTTGTAAGTTTAGGGAGTGATGACCCCGTACTTAAGTTCCATAAGCACTACAAACATGTGAACATTTTTAATACAAAACCTCACTTACCACTCTAATCTTACTACAATTCAACATTTATCTAATCCAAATGCCGACGCCCTCTTGTTCATTAACTATACGATGATTACGAGTTCTAACAACAAATGGCATTGTTGATAAAACTCTTCTGGGTATTGGACCGCATCGACAATATATCAAATATATATATGAAATATATCAACAATGACAGCCGGCCGCGGTGGCCGAGGGGACTGAGGCGCTCCAGTCACGGTCTGCACGGCCACTACGGTTGGGGGTTCGAATCCCCCCTCGGGCATGGATATTTGTGCCGTCCTTAGTCTTAGCTAGTTCATAAGTAGATTGTAAGCTTAGGGACTGATGACCCCTTAGATAAGTCCCATAAGTTCTACAAACATTTTTCAACAATGACAACGGCCGCGGAAGCCTTCGTTTACATTCGTTTACAACAAATGGCATGTTACACGAGTAATACGATTTACCAATATCCTTGTTGAACACCTCATACACTTGAAAAGTGCGATAAGCAATGACGTCTCGATTATTAAAATCTCTGATGAGTTAATGAACAAAGGGGCGTCGGTATTTGGATTAAAGGAATGTTGAATTGTAGTAAAAATGTTCAAATGTTTGTATAGTCTATGGGACTTAACTACGGGGTCATCAGTCCCTAAACTTACAAACTACTTATGAACTACTTACGAACTATGACGGGACAAATATCCATGCCCGAGGGGGGATTCGAACCCCCGACCGTAGTGCCCGTGCAGACCGTGACTGGAGCGCCTTAGTCCCCTCGGCCACCGCGGCCGGCGAATTGTAGTAAGTGACCTATTGGGTCACGGGTAGTGACCCATACCAAGTCATCAAAGTTACTGATTCAACAACAACAAATGGAGAAATTAGATGGGGGGAGGACCAGCAATTTGGGGGGGGGGTCAGAAGTAACGACTCCCCTCCTTTGGATCTTATAGTGTGTTTCAGATAATTCAAGTTTTGTTAATATACATCTTCGATATGAATATAATAAATATAGTATGCAGATCGATTTCGATCACATAATGATCATCTTCAATGGACCAGTCATCGTAATATCAGCTATGCATAATCATACGCCATATTAGAGCTAATATGGCATATGATTATGCATAGCTGGTATTACGATGACTGTTGCATTGGAGATGATCATTATGTGATCGAAATCGATCTGCAAAAACATTAATAAAAAATGACCAATTCTGCATACTATATTTATTATATTCATTATTTTATGGTCGCTGGGCACACCATTCCAAAAAATGGAATCAGACCTCATCTTCGATATGTTATCTTTGATAGAGCATCAGCTGTGCTATGTTAAAGTAGCTGTTAAGGTCGCGCGCGACTACGCAGTATGCAGCTCGCCACTGCGGCCCTTCCCGTGCCACTAGACTTACATGGCACGGTCCGCAGATGAATCAAGTTTAGGGCGAGGTTTAAAAGTGCTGTTAGAGCGCTTTCGCGGTCTTTCTGGATCGGATAGGCGTTCATTATGGTTTGTAGGGGAAGAATGAGGCTTTGGTGGCTTAGTGTGTTTAAGGCTATTGGTAATATTGACATTAAGAATACGACTAATAATGTAGGAGCTCAAGTGTTGCTGCAAGGGCCTAGTGTGTTTTGTGGTGGTGTTTTCCAGTTTACTGTTACGAGAGCTAACGCTACTCCGAGTCATGGCAATGGCTGGATTACAGCTGCTGTTGTTCGTGGTAATGGTGATACGTTAAAAGCGCAAGGTGAACTTGGGAGTTTTAATAATAGAGACATCATTGCTTATCGTACTAAGAGTCTGAGTACTGTGGGCAGGGTAAAGCTGCGAATTTGTGTCTGGCGCGAGGCGTGCTTAGGTAGTCCTTGCAGGTGCTGTGCTCACTGCGTCCCCAGTGGTGTAGTGATCAGTGCAACTGCCTAGAAAGCGGGAGACCCGGGTTCGAATCCCGGCTGGGTACACGTTTTCAGCTTCGCCCATTCGCAGTTGATGTCATATATTCTGTGAATATGACAGAATAACTACTGCAGGATCAGAAGTGACATCTGTTGTTTCAGAAAAGACGCCACATGTATATATCAAATTACTTAGTTTCCTCTTAAACAAATGTTCAAATGTTTGTTAAGCTTAAGAGACTTAACTACGGGGTCATCAGTCCCTAAACTTACAAACTACTTAAGAACTACCTACAACTAAGGACGGCACAAATATCCATGCCCGAAGGGGGATTCGAACCCCCGACCGTAGTGACCGTGCAGACCGTGACTGAAGCGCCTCAGTCTCCTCGGCCACCGCGGCCGGCTCCTCTTAAACCAAGACTACAATAAGTGTTCAAAATTCCAACCAATCGGTTCTACACAAGCTTCATGACGGCGAACCAGTTTTGTCGCACTCGTTTACACACATGCACATTTTCCTGTATGGTACTGTGAGAATCGAAGATCCTGTGCGTAAGTTCGTCCAAATTATATAATTGCTAAGCGTAAGAAAGTTCCTTCATTTGACCCCAAAAGTAAAACTCCAGTGGATTTAAATCAGGATTGCGTGCCGTTTGTTAGACGAAAAGTCCTATTAATCATCCTGTAAATTATCTATTCAAAATTCTTCGTATTCTGTGACCATTGTGGAGGAATCCAAATGTTATGACGTATCCTAACAAGATAACAAAGGTAAAGCAGTCAACAATCCGAAGATTGGTTTGAACACCACAGTGCTTTACAAGGCATGGTCCTGTTTGGAGGTGGTATGCCGTTGCCTTCGTCCGACCTTCGAACTGACTTACCCAGGCCGTTATAGGGGGACCTACAGTTTAACGTGAGTTCCAAACCACGGTGCTACTCGGTATTTTTCACATCAGCAACACAGAGGTGAAATAAGTGAAAAGTGGCAGATAAAAATCCCAGAACCGAGCAGGGATCGAACCCTCTACCACTGTGCTACCGAACCGCAGATCCTACAGATCCTAACAAGATATCTTCTAATAAAATTGGTAGCAATGTTTCCTCCAGAAACGTTCGGTAATTGTCACTAGTCAACTGTGAACGTAAAACACAACGCCGAATAATGTAATCATGAATAATACTTGCCCGCGCAATTATGGAGAAGCGTTGCTGAAAATGTGTTTCTGGTAACAGTCGCACGTTGTATACACTCCTCGTTCGCATGTTACTGATATTGATTGAGCCGCCGCGAGTGAAAAAACGCTTCATCTGTCAAGGGTATATCGTTTACAAAAGTCATGCTGTACAGCCGCGCGTTCTAAGGCGCCTTGCTGCGGAGTGCGCGGTGCTCCAAATCAAATGTTCAAATGTTTGTATAGTCTATGGGACTTAACTACGGGGTCATCAGTTCCTAAACTTACAAACTACTTATGAACTACTTACGAACTAGGACGGCACAAATATCCATGCCCGAGGGGGGATTCGAACCCCCGACCGTAGTGGCCGTGCAGACCGTGACTGGAGCGCCTTAGTCCCATCGGCCACCGCGGCCGGCTCGCGGTGCTCCCCTTTAAACGTTCCAGCCCTCCCTCGACCATAGGTGTATGTGTCGTTCTTAGCATAAGTAAGTTTTAACAGTTTGTAAATCTAGGGACTCATGACCACTCCAGTTTGGTCGTATAGCTTTACAAACTACACCCATGAACTAAAGACATTGACGAGGTGCGGTGGCTTGTGTGCCTCAACGATACAAATAGCCGTTCCGTAGGTGCAACCACAGCGGAGAGATATCTGTGGAGAGGCCAGACAAACATGTGGTTCCTGAAGAGGGGCAGCAGCCTTTTCAGTAGTTACAGGGGCAACAGTCTGGATGATTGACTGAGCTGACCTTGTAACATCAGCTAATGTGGTTTTGCCACACAGCTACTGCGAAAAATAGATACCGCCTACAGGAAAATAAGAGACAATAGGAGACAAGAAAAGCCGCTGTATGAACATAAAGAACTCAGATGGGAAACCAGTCCTCAGCAAAGAAGGGAAAGCTGAAAGCTGGAAGAGTATATAGAGGGGCTCTACAAGGGATATGAACTTAGAGACAATATTGTAGGAAGGGATGAGGAAGTAGACAACATGTAATAAGAGATTCAATACTGAGAGAAGAATTTGACAGATAACTTAAAGACCTATGTCGAAACAAGACCCCTAGAGTGGACGACATTCCCTCAGAACTATTGAAGCCTCTGGGAAAGCCAACCATGACAAAACTGGTGCGTAAGATGTATGAGACAGGGGAAACATGTAATAATACCCATTCCAAAGAAAGCAAGCGCAGAAAGATGTGAAAATTACAGAACCATCAGTTTAATAAGTCATGGTTGCAAAATCTTAACACAGATTATTTACAAAAGGATGGAGAAGCTGGTAGAAGCCGACTTCGGGGAAGATCAATTTGGATTCAGTAGAAATTTAGGATCACGGAATCCTCACTTTACAGCTTATCTTAGAAGATAGATTAAGGAAAGGCAAACCTACATTTCCAACTTTTGTAGATTTGGAAAAAATCTTTTGACAATGTTGATTGGAATAGACTCTTTCAAATTCGGAAATCAGCAGGAGCAAAATATAGGGAACGGAAGGTTATTTACAACTTGTACAAAAACCAGACTGCATGAAAGGGATGCAGAGGTTGGGAAGGGAGTAAGACAGGGTTACTCAACTTTTACATTGAGCAAGGTATGAAGGAAAGCAAGGAGAAATTTGGAGAAGGAATGAAGAAATAAAAACATTGCGTCTTGCCGATGACATTGTAATTTCGTGAGAAACAGCAAAGGACTTAGAAGAGCAGTTGAACGCGATGGACCATCTGTTGAAAGGTGCGTATAAAATGAACATTAACAAGAGCAAAATGAGGGTACTGGAGTGCAGTCTAAGATAACCTAGCGATGCTGAAGGAATTAGATTAGGTAACGAAGCAATAAAGGTGGTAAATGAGTTTTGTTACTTGAGCAGTAAAATAACACACCATGACCGCATTACAGAGGATATAAAATGTAGAATGGCAATGGTAAGGAAAGCGTTTTTGAAAAAGTTAAATTTGTTAACATCGAATATTAATTTAAGCGTAAGGATGTCCTTTCTGAAGGCATTTTTGTGGATTGTTGCCATAAATGGAATTGAAACATGGACGATAAACAGTGCGGGCAGGAAGAGGATAGACGCTTTTGAAACGTGGTGTTACAGAAGAATGCTGAAGATTAGGTGGGTGAATCGCATAACTGATGACTAGGTACTGAACAGAATTGGGGCGAAGAGTAATTTCAGGCATGCCTTGAATAAAGAAGTGATCGATTGCTCGAACACATTCTCAGATATCAAGGAATCGAGAATTTACCTTTGAAGGGAAGTGTGTGGGGTTAAAATCACAGAGGGAGACCAAGAGATGAATAATCAAGCAGATTCAAATAGATGTAGGGTGCCGTTCTTATGAGATGATGAAGAGGATTGCTCAGGATAGAGTAGGGTGGTGAGCTGCATCAAAGCAGTCTCCGTAGAGGAGGCCATAACAACAACAGCTTTATAAACATTTGAACACGATGTGCACCTGGTAGGAAACACCACTCTGGGAATTCTCTGCCCAAGTTTGTATGCGTTGAATGTGGTAAGGCCGTAAACGTTTCTTTTTCAAAGTGCGAATACACCAATTTGGCGGCCGATGCTACTAATACTCTCAATAGGATCTACCTGAATGCAGTCCAGAATTTGTTCCTCAGCTTCCAATGTACGATCGTCGCGTTGTTGGTCTGTGCATAGCCCGGGGCAGTAAAGATCGAATGAAATTAAATAGGCACTCCTAATTATTATTCTGCCATTAGTTATTCAACAGAAATGGTAAGCAAAATAGAACAGAAAATATATTTCGCATACAGCAGCAAATTTTAAAACGTAAAGGCAACTGCTGTTCTTCATTAAAAATGAATTCAAAAATAATCTCGTAAAAGTAGAGAGACAAACATGTGGTACAGCAACAAATGTCGTTCGTGCAGGAAGTCTTCGTTGTGGCAAGCTTTCTGGATGAATCCGTATATAGTTGCCCTCGCGATACCTTTTGCCTCGCCACAAATTAAATGAATGTCGAATAGTTAAACGATAGTAAATCTAAATGTTTCTTCGCTTTTTGGCCTTGTCTTCCGCAGTTGCAGTTATACAATTTTGTATAGGATATGTATATGATGCCCAGTCAAGCGTTTCCTGGAGGCCTTCACCTGAACTGACCACTTAAGATGCTTTAAAATAAAGCGAAACGCGTCTGGTCTAAAGTAGACCAGTTACAGTTGCAAAAGACGGTCCCATATCCTACCAAAAAATGGATAGTAAATCTCCCTGTCCCTGTCGTCTGTCGATTGGAGAATTACAATAATTCAGTTGCCTTTATTTGGAAAACGACATATTGCCTATAGCTGTTAATTTTTTTATCTCAGTGCTACCGGTTTCGGTTAGTTTACCATTTTCAAGCGTTAGCAGAGTTTAGCTAATAGCTTAACATAGCTGAACTCTAACAACGCTTGAAGATGGTAAACTAACCGAAACCGGTAGCATTGAGATAAAAAATAAACAGCTATGGTCAATATGTCGTTTTGCAATTATGTCAATGCTGTTAAGCCCCACCTGTTCACCTTTCTAATCAGTTGCCTTTGCCTATGTCTTTAGGAATCACGCCCGTGATGTCAATAGGTACAGCGGTAAGTTACACGAACCAACTGCTCACGTACATGCTCTGCCAAGTGCCTAATTTTCAAAAATAAATTCAAATGTTTGTATAGCTTATGGGACTTAACTACGGGGTCATCAGTCCCTAAACTTACAAACTACTTATGAACTAGCTAATCCTAAGGACGGCACAAATATCCATGCCCGATGGGGGATTCGAACCCCCGTCCGTAGTGGCCATGGAGACCGTGACCATGCCCGAGGCTACACGTTCCTAGCACCGGAATATTCTGACCTGTATATGCCGTTAGCACTTGTTGACACGGAGACAATTTTGGTGAACCCAGGAATTCATAAGTTTCTTTATTCAGTAATGTGACAGCGGAACCAGTATCAAGCTGAAATTGCACAGTCTTATTCAGAACCGGCGCAAGGCACGTGCGAAACGTGCGGCCGCACATGGCGGCACTTTCCGAGGGGCGGCAAATCTGCCGCCCCCTTTTTTACTTTATTTTATTATTATATTTATATTTTTAGAACAAACTCAACATTAATGCCCAAGAGGGAATTGGAAACCAAACCTCGGAGGGAGCTGCTTCGGAAACTGTGGCATGGTACCTCGACTACCTGCCAGCCGCCCCTCTTGAAATGTTCAAATGTTTGTATAGCTTGTTGGACTTAACTACGGGGTCATCAGTCCCTGAACTTACAAACTAGTTTTGAACTACCTTATACAATAGACGACACAAACATCCATGCCCGAGTCTGGATTAGAACCCCGACGGCGGACGGCCGAGCGCACAGCAACACGGCGCTCCAGTACGCGCGGCTAAGCCGCCGCGGCCTGTGGCAGCACCGTCGTGTTTACGCCGGAGAAACAGAGAGGGGAAAAATTTTGTTATCTGTTTCTGAGTGATAGTCGGACGTTTTGGTTTTTGAACCATGAAACTCCTATCTCTGCCTGAATGAACAACAATTAAACTGACAGGCAGTTTTGTTTGACAATATTACTCGCACACTACCACTTTGCCAACATTTATTTACTGTATAATGGGTGTGAATCCATGTTTCATCTAAGCAAACTACTGGTCGCTTTAATTCCGATGAAAACCCGACATAGTATGGTCTTTTAGCAACATGCCCTCTTGTCCTGCCGCGGCTGAGTGGCTGAGCGAATTGAGGCGCTATGCTCCGATGCGCGAGGCCGTTCTCCGGCCGCGGTTCGAATCCCCCCTCGGACATGGATGTTTGTGCTGTCTTTAGTATGAGATAGTTTATAAGAAGTTTGCAAGTTTATGGACTGATGACCCCGCAGTTAAGTCCCATAAACTTAAACATTTGAACACTTGAATCTCTCGTCCGCACAATACAATGGTGGCGTTTATGATTCACTGGTTCACATATCAGAAGAAAAAGTTCAAATGTTTGTTACGCTTATGGGACTTAATTTCTGGGTCATCAGTCCCTAAACTTACAAATTACTTATGAAGTAATTTATATTAAAGACAAGACAAACATCCCTGCCCGAGGGAAGACTCGAACCTCCGACGCGGGAGGTCGCGCGATCCGCAACGTGGCGCTCCAGACCGTTCGGCTACTCCCGCGCGGCGTATCAGACGAATTCGATGGCATGACCGCTCACGAAGCGACGTCACTTGCGAATCAAATAAAAAAATTACACCTTTCTCACTTCTCTAGTAATCTGACGTTCTGCTTCATATCAGTGTAGTCAGTAAGACCTTCTAGATCATTGACATAAAAGTTTCTGAGGCCGTGGAAATGCATGAAAAATCGAAAGCATGTTTTGAGACCTGCAGAACAGAAGAAACGTTTGTGTCTCTCTTCACGGATTCCAAAGAATTGGCTACAAAATTAGAGCTAGAATATCTAACGTTACCAAGGATAAGTGTTTCCCGGCGAAGTAAGAAGCCAATATACTGTATGTCTGAAGAAAGGCATGAGACAACAGATGGCGCAACAAAACGTTACAAGATTGATTCTACTATTATCTTTTAGATATAGCAACCGCATGTTTGGATAAGAGATTCAATCAACTGGAATCTCATTGCGTTTATTTTGATTTTCTCTTTCTCTACGACATTGGGGAGCTGAAAATGCACCTCCTGACAGCCTGGATACAAAGTGTAGAAACCTCGCAGCGATTTTCCAAGATCATGAATCAAGCGACATTGATGCACTGGAGTGGAGGAAAGAACTTAAAGTGTTTTCAACTTTGTTGAAACCTAGAATAGGTCCAAAAGAGACTCTGGAGTTTATAGGAATAATGTTAGCATTGCTCTGAGAATTCTCCTAACACTCCCAGTGACAGTTGCGAGTGGAGAGAGCAGTTTCTCAAAACTGAAATTGATAAAGACATACCTCCGATCAACGATGAGCAAAACTCGTTTGAATGATCTTGCAACAATCTCGATTGAAATGAGCTTGCAGAAGACTTAAATTACACAGATCGTGTGAAAGAGTTTGCACAAGCAAAAGTCAGAAAGGTTCGATTCGTCTAGTATTTTTTTAAATTTGTATTTTATGATCAGTATCTTGGTTATTTACTGTGTTGTTTCTTATGTTGTTCAACATCGAATAGTTATTGTAAATATTATTGTTCAAACCAAATTATCGTTAAATTGTAAATATATTTTGTTTTCTGTTGAATACATTTTCTGTACACAACCACTGAAAAATGTCTATTTACGGTAACTCTAAGTTTACGCTGCGCGGGATTAGCCGAGCGGTCTAAGGCGTTGCAGTCATGGACTATGCGGCTGGTTCCGGCGGTGGTTCGAGTCCTCCCTCGGGCATGAGTGTGTATCTTTGGCCATAAGATAATTTAGGTTAAGTAATGTGTAAGCTTAGGAACTGGTGACCTTAGCAGTCAAGTCCCATAAGATTTCACACACATTTGTACATATTTGTAAATTGACAAGGTAAAAAAAATGGGGGGGCGGCAATTTAGCATCCCGCACGGGGCGGCACTTGGGCTTGCGCCGGCCCTGGTCTTATTGTCAATAGAGAGAGTAACAAAAAGTTTGTGCTTCTGGAGCACGACAGGTGCGCGAATGTGGGCAACATCTGCTAGGCCTTGTTTGATGCGCTTGCGCATGCGCGGGCTGCGTAGTGAAGGAAGCGGTGCAGACTCGGCACGCAGCGGATTAACAACACTGTCACTAGATGGCACTACCGCCGGATCGGCGTCCGCGCAATGCGAGGCTACTACAGATTCACTAGCTACTGCACTAAACATTTGAGTAGCTACAACAAACTACTGTCACTATCTACACAGTACTGGGCACTATTACAAGGAGAAGTTGCAGAAGGCACTAGGTTCACTATAGGATTGCACTGTACATAGTCATTATGCTTGTCCCGAACCCTTTTCCGTTGCACAGTTTTACTCACTTGACGGCGCTTGCGACGTGGCTCACTATATAGTTTTGCAATAGGTGCAGAAGAATTTTCTTGCATTTTAAAATCAAGTAAAGCACTGTTCACTTCCACAGCGTCTATAACATTTACTGTATGAACCGTTCTCGCACTGTGCGAAGCACTATTCCTAACGGCACCGTTCTTTGAGTTTACATTCTGCATGCACACTGACTGAACATGTCCCGATTTGCCACATTGATAACAAGTTGCGTTGCGGCTAGGGCATTGTGCACGTTTGTGGCGAGATACACACTGAGGGCAAGACTTACGAACATGTTTTTGAAATGAGAGGTGGTGCCCGTTATTCAAATTACTGTTTCTAACACGACGGGGCGACCTTTGTGTCGCACTTTTACACTGGCTACTGTTCACTGTCTGTTCAGCACGGCCGGTAGAATTATAAGAATCACTAGGGCTACACTGAAAACTACGGCTAGGAAAGCGTCCATTGCGGCGCATTGAGTTAACACTGTGGCTTTGCATTTCTACATCCGCTAAGTCAAAAGTATCATGCGCTTCTACAAGCTGCAGTACACTGTCTAATGAAGGGTCTGACTGTTTTAGAATTGCTGCCCTAATTCTGGGATCCTGAATGTTCTGCGTAATCGCATCCCTCAACATCACGTCACTATACGAAAGTCCACAAGAGCAAGTAAATTTACATTTGCGGGTTAAGCCCTTCAATTCCGTAATCCACTCTTGGTGTGACTGCTGCGGTAATTTTTTAAGTCTGAAAAATCGGTACCGTGCCGCAGCTACGAGAACTTTTCTCTCATAATGAGCATTTAGTGCCTCTACTTTTTGTTCAAAGTCTACATCACGAGGAGATGCGTCGGGTAAAAGTTTTTTCAGTAACACGAAGGTGTTGGTGCCCAACACAGATAATAACAGATGCTTCACTTTCTGACCTGTAATTTGATGAGCCGCGACGAGTTCTTGAAACTGTGCGAAGTAGTCGCTCCATTCTTCCTCACGTTCGTTGTACTGGCGAAATGTAGGAAGCGGTGCAGCGGCAGGTGTGAGCTGCTGATGTGACGGCTGTTGTTGTTGGTGAGCAGCCTGTGCCGTTAACTGCGACACCGCCTGCAGGAGTTGAGTGATTTGCGCCGTCTGTAACTGAATAACTTCCATTAAGTTTGGGTTCGGGGTAGTGGCCATGCTGACCGATTAGGCGCCGCGCATACAAGTAACTTATAACAAAACACAAATGCAATATGAAAGAGGACGCTCTGCAACAAAGAAGTCCACAAAACACGTAACTGAATATATTCCCCCAAAAATCTTATAATAAGGGTGGGTGGGCGGGAGCAATTTCTGTATGCTCCGACTGCTGCTGTCTGGCTGCTGCAAGCGGGCTGGTCGAAGGTTCGTCTATCGCTCCTCGTCGCCACTTTTGTGTCCCAGCCTCGTCGCCGCTTTTGTGTCTCGTTTCTCTCGTAGGTGTCGATGGCCGAGTGGAATGAGACCGACACAGGAATAAAGATAGCACGCTGGTGCAGGTACAGAGGGGAGCAGCCAGAAACTAGAAACACTAGAGTAAATTAGAACGAGATATATATTGAACAGAATTTATACAATACTTAACTTTTAGATAGATCAGTACTGCAGAATACATAGTTGAGCTAGAGGCCTGCCTAGTTCCTGTCCAATAGCTAAGTCTTCACTGGTGCCTATCTGAATACAGAAGTGCCAACTGGTTCCTATCTCAGTCGCAAGTGAACGATGTCGTTCAGTGGTGACCACGAGCGGAGTTGTAACAGAGGGCGCTCGTGGCTGTCGTCGTAAGAACGCCGCGCCGTGCATGCATGGCGGCGCGCGGCGAAAGTAGGTGGCGCGCACTTTGGACTTGTGCGACACCACACTTAAGAAAACTCCTCTGTCAAAATTTGTATAGCTATTTCCTCGATGGGATCCTCTCGTATCATTTGAAAGTCACTAACAATGCTCAGGTTGTTTACCGATTTCATGAGTGTGGAAACCAACTGGTTTCGAGTTACAGCTATCGACAATTTTAAAGAACGTTTTAGTCCAGAAAGAAACTGTCTTGTCGGTTGCACAATTACTTCTACAAATGGGTAATGAATTGGTTGAAATAAAAATTCCTGGCAGATTAAAATTGTGTGCCGGAACCGGGACTCGAACCTGGGACCTTTGCCTTTCGCGGGCTGTGGCTAAGCCATGTCTCCACCATATCCTTTCTTCCAGGAGTGCTAGTCTTGCGTGTTTGCAGGAGAGCTTCTGTGAAGTTTGGAAAGTAGGAGACGAGGTACTGGCGGAAGTAAAGTTGTGAGGCGGCATCGTGAGTCGTGTCGGGATAGCACAGTCGGTAGTGCGCTTGCCCGCGAAAGGCAAAGGTCCCAGGTTCGAGTCCCGGTTCCGGCACACAATTTTAATCTGCCAGGAAGTTTCATATCAGCGCACACTCCACTGCAGGGTGAAGTTTCATTCTGGAATTGGTTGAAATAGTTTAAATATGATAATAGATATGCCTCGGGATGTGGTGGTAAGAGTCGTCTTTACATCTCGCAGACATTAGAATAGTATAATTTCTGTGTGAAAAGTTTCATTGAGCGCCACATTGTCTTCGCCGCCTCTATTATGTTTGCTATACGCTTTTTGGTTACGGATGTCGTCTTGGCGTAGTGGTCTGGTCGATTGCTTCTAGAATCACATCTCTCCTGTGTGGGTTCGATTCCCTTCTTCAGACGTATATTTTTAACCGGCATGCTTATATCTATTTCATCTCCTGTAATGCCAAGTGAAGAACGTCAAGTTGCAATGTAGTTCAAAATACGTATTAGGCTATACAAAATCAATTCGCTGTCAAGTGGAACACAGCCGAATTATGGTTGGAACTAAAAGGCAGAACACACGGCAATCAGTATCTCTGTCGTCAGAAAGCCTTCCTCATATCACAAATCTTTATTTTGTAAACCAATGCCCGTTTAAAATCCCATGACTCTTGTCAGATTTGAACTTTAGGCGTTGACAATGTAGTGCTGGACTGGTATTCTAATCTTCTCTTTCGCGGTATTGGACGCTCTAGGAACCCAATAGCTGGATTACAGCGTTGCTCTATGTGAGACTGCAGAGTCCTCTAGGTTCCCACAAATGGCACGTATATGGATTCGAATCCTGGTCCCAGTCGAGTACACGAAATTTCATGTCACTGCTGGTGAAAAAAAATCGACTACTGGCTTTACTTATTAAATATCCAATTCAAGTTCAGTTTTGCGAACAGATACTTGCGGTGAAGTCTTCTATTTTTCACACATCTTTATGCCCATTAATGTATGACGGTCTTGGTCATGACTGAGTATTGATAAAACACCAATGATCTGCTTGGTTAGCAATGACTGCAGGTTTGATTTCAGAACACGATAGTTCGTTATATTATTCCAAGTATAAAAATATCTACAAGTATTTGTTCAATCACGGTGCAGGGAAATTGTTGGTGATACGTTGTTAATATTGAAGTTTCAATGCAGTGTTTGCTGTTGTTAGTCTACTTTTTATTATCTGGTTAGTTCAACAACGAAATACAGAACCGCTCGCTACAGGAACGAAATGCCCCAGTCGTGAAAAAACGATTCAGAGAGCAAAAGTACTTTGAATTGCTATATAACTTTAGGAATTCCGATACTGCCGTAAAATCTGTTGTTGATTATACTATTAAATGTTATCTAAGGATTACTGAATATTTTATGTCATAGTATTGTTATATCTACTGGGTGTGATAATACATCTGAAAAGTCGGTTATTGTAATAGCGTGGATTTTCATCTGCATTATCACGGTGTTAATTTATCTAGTATAGTTGCCAAGAAAAGCAGTTTTTCCTGTTTTGAATAGTCAAACGACTATACCGCTAAGTGATTAGAATACCCACAAGACATGTAAGTTATTTGGATTGCATACGCATCAGGCGGAGCACAACTCATGTCGTTCGGATATTTTGCGCATAATAGTATATAAAGCCTGGGAACACTTTAAATTATTTATTGCACAAGAACCAACATTGTATAGACTTGATACATATGTCATTTTGAAGAGAAACCCTGAAAGTTTTTTTTCCATCTATGACGACTCAGTTTAGTTTGGTAATTTGCCGATAGCGCGTTGCAAACATGGCGAGTTCTGGTGCAATACCGACCATGAATGGCCCCTGTCGTCAGGCAACACTCGTGACACAGTGATGTACCGGGTAGTACACTGAAGAGGCTGCAACATGTCCAAGTAGGAATATCCAGTGACAGTGCTCTCGGCGAAGCAGAATGGCCCGTACAGTTTTCAAAGTGACAAAACACAAAAAACATTTTCGTTTGGGGAATCACGCTCAAATTCAGTGCATTCGTGTGGATACTTTGTACCCCATATTCGATAATTATACCTGTTCACTTTCCCATTAGTGTGAAAAGTGGCTTCGTCGTTAAAAATTTTGTGACCAACAATGTCATCCCCATCCTCATTCAATTATTGCAACTGCGAACACAACTCATTGAGTTTATGCACTAACTCAGACTTGAATGGTTTCATTGACAGCTTCTGTTGCAGGACATTCCACACCGCCAATGGAGTCATTTGGAGCTCACGTGATGCATGACGCAGGTATTTCCTTGGACTCCTTATGAATGCCTCTAGTAGTACGCGCTCCACACTCACTTCACTCACAATGGGACGTCCGCTTCTTTGCTGGACACAACCAACGCAGCGCAACGAATTTGTTGTGACAGAGGTAATTGGCCTTCCTTCTTGGTAGCTTCTGACTGTGCTTGTTTGTAAACATCCGTTGAACAGCTGTAACACGCTTGTTTTTGTCGAACTAAAACACACAGAAATCTCGCTCCGCACCTGAAACCGCCTTTTTTCCGACTGGCGATGACTATCGGCAAATTACCAAACTGCGCTGTGATGGTATACAAGAAAAAACCTTTCAGGATTTCTCTTCAAAATGACATATGTACGATATCTGTACAATGTTTGGTTCTTGTGCAATAAATAATACAAGTTTCGTGCAGATAATGTATTTGTAAATTTTCGTGTCTGGTTGGCCGATGTTGCTATAGATTTGCTATGTACGCCTATATATACACTTGGAAATTTGTTGTCTACCTCATTGCATTTTTTTTCTTTTTTAGCTTGTTTGGCCTACATCGCAAATCGACACCAACTTCCGCTAACCAGACAGAAAGAAGCAAAAGGATGGAAAGGAGAGACACTAACACTATAATCAAATTGTATACCAACTTTACAAATGCACAACATGGGAGAAGAGTTCATATTGCTTCTTAACTATATTGGAAACAAAATCTATAAAGTATGTATACAGATATTTACAGACTCACAGGGAATGCTTTGTAAATAATAAAAGAAATGCGTCTTGTGTAGAAATTGCCCTTAATTGCAATCATGATACGAAAGAAAAACCGATAATAAATCAAATAATTTGCCAGTGAAACATAAGTAGCGTTAAGAGTTTTGACTTTTCTTACATTAGTATTATGGCTAATTTTTCATCAGTTGTTAATAGATACCTGCTGGATCGTCCATGAGATCGTCTTTCTAGAATGCATGTGTACTGAGAAATGTTTAGCCTGTAGAACTCTCAAAACATTTTATCATTCCTTAACAAATGAGTATCTATAAGTGTAGTAAAACAATCTTCGTTGCTCTTCGTGTTGCGCCTTTTGCATTACGTAACAGTTGGAGTGTAATATCTTCTTCTTCGTTATTTTCTACTAGCAGTATGTGCAACAACTGTTAAACCAGGTTAAATCTTTCACCTGGCCTGTCAATTTCTGCGGCTAATGCAGTCGGAACAGGAAGCTAGACAGACTGTGGTATTCTGTAACAACAAAAGTAAGATTAGTCCACAACTCAAAATACTCAAGTTGCTGTACAGGTTGACATTGCTTGTGGAGTAGATCTTCTTTCTTGTATGCTACACCTCTTTGTCTCATTTGACTTGCCTACACCTACTTCTTCTGTCGGTTGCTAACTAAAGCAGTTCAGAAAATGTCTAGCAACTAGAAGCACAGAGTGACTATACAGCGAAGAAGCCCCCCTAAACCACTGTACTACACTCCCCTCGTAGTTCCGTAAGATGTCAGGCGGTTTCCCAGCTTAGTACCGGTAGACCACACTAGTGGCGCTTCTGAGGGTGCCTCTCGCGCTTCAGAGGGTAGCGTGGAGGGGAGGCTGAGGGGAGAGCTCGTGCCGCCTGCCACGATGTCACATATATGTCCGGTGTGCCGGCGTTAGAGGGGAGGTGGTGGTGGGGACAGCCGCTACCTGCCGCCTGCTCTGGCCAGTTTAGAGGGCTGTTTCTGACCTCAGCGCCATCATGGGAGATCTTACGGAAATGCTTAACCCCCCCCCCCCCCCCGCACCCTTGCACGAGTGACTGGACACTTACGGAGTAGAGATGGGCAAAACCGATCTTTTCAGAGATCTGATCAGAAATAGTCACTCACTGGCATGAACTAGTTCTTTTTCATGGCTCACCGACTCACCAACTGATAAAAAACGTAAAACGATGTCACATTGCTTTTTTGTCACTATACCTTTATCTGATTTGGCCATATTGTGAAAGAAGAAAGAAGAGTAATCATTTTATTGTAAGTCCTTAGTAGTTTCGAGAATTAAAATTTGTTTGTTACGCCTACATTAAAAATTAAAAGGTCATAACAGAATTTAAATATTTTTGCAGGTGAAATAATTGGAAAAAGAAAAAAATTATTATTTTTATATTTTTATACTTTCATTCAAAAATACAATATTTTGCAGAATAAAATGATACTAGTTCCATATTTATACAGTGAGTAGTTTGTGAGTGTGAGCGAGTTGAATGAAACGTGATAGCGCGAGAGGTCCAAGCAGGACGTGGTAACCGCCGCAGCGAATTAGCCATGCGCACTAATGGCGCGTACTACGTGAGCGACAAAAGCGAGCGACTGCGCGCGACATTCAGCGACGCGACACGGCAAGCTGCAAGCAGCGACATTCGGCGACACGGCCGGGTGTCTTACGCGAGCTCGATAGATTCTCGCTACAAGATGACCGCTAGAACCGATCACCTGTTTCTAAAGTCTGACACCCATAAACAGTAAAATAATAGCTTCTAATTAAAAAATAAGCAATAAAGTTTATTTAATTTAGGAAATAAAGCGTCAAAACAGTAATGTCCATTAAATTTACAAAGCGAGGAATGTTCGTGGACAGTTTCATTCATAACTTCAAATACGAATAAAAGACTGAAGATCTCTAGTCAGATTCTTCGAAAATATGACGACGAGTACAGATACTTTCGACTATGTCGTCAATGAGGTTTTCTTTTATGAGTACAAACCATCAACAACTGATTAAGTTCGAAGAGAGTCTTACCGAAAGAAATAATTGGGTAAATAACTGTGGTGATACTCTTACAGTCAGCGTAGTACAGGGGTAGCGTTCTGGGCTCTTATTATCTAAGTTTTGCAGTTGCAGGTACGATTTCCGTTCCACCTTATATTTTAATTCCTGTAACTACAACCCTTTCACCTGTTTAACTGTGCAAAGTTTTATATATTCTCTATACAGAGCAAGTCAAATTATTTTTAAGTGCTTCCCAATATATTTTATCTTTAATTGGAAACACACACATCCCGCTGTACCAAACACATTAAATTCCTAATGAAATATTATAGCAAGATATTTTACTCAGAAACGTAGACACATCTCGTTTGACACCCTAGTGTTCTCTCTCTCTCTCTCTCTCTCTCTCTCTCTCTCTCTCTCTCTCTCTCTCTCTTGGGAAACAAGTTTGTTCTTACTGTCAAATATTTGACGCCAGCAGCAAAAATTTCGAATGGACACATTCCCGAAACTGAATGGTTTCAGAGATAGAAAACATAAACGCACATTGTTATTTTCTTTGTTTTTCGATTATATAGTCATTGCTTTCAACGTGCCAAAATAGTGTAGATGCATAAAAGACGCATAATTTGATACAGGACACTTGTCTATCAAGTCAGGAAACTGTGTGATATGGGCTTAAAAAATCTAAGTAACAGAGAATGCATATTGCACAAGATTTTGTCTCTCTTGCTCCCTTCATGCAAACTACAAGTCTTCGAGAAAAATGGAGTACGATTTTTTTCGAAGAAATTTTATATAGTTTAATTTTGTACTGTAACGCGTTTTTGCTACAGACTGCAGATTTCCTGTTATTAAGAAAAAACATAACATTAAATAAATACGTTTCATTTCGAATACTATTCGGAATACGACATTTGCCTATATGACGGTTTCTGTTGCTTCAGATGATCGTTTCTGTAAGCGAGCTGCAAGATTTACCAGAACACAGGAGTTGAGAGAACAGAGAGATACGCGGAGTTACTTTGTTCGGCACCATGCGGTTCGCCAGAAGAGTGGAGGGAACAGTGAGCAGCGCGCCACATGGGTGGCTCTGCAAGCGAATGGAGTCGGGAGAGTGGTGGGGAGAGGTGAACCAGTGAACCAGCTAACTCACCGACTCAGTTGGCGGTCGGATCGCACCGATCGCCGGAGTCTTGTGGAGCATCGAGCTCACTGAACCATCCTGCTTGTGTGACTTGCCGACTCTTAACGATTCTCGACTCGCAGCGTGGAGGCGCTGTGCGTGCTTAGGCGCTCATTTTTTTTTGCAGTTTTATACTTGCACATTGTCTATACCACATTTATTTTGTAGCTTAGGCAACTTCTGAAGCATGTGGCAAGGGGTGCTTATGAAGCTCATTGCTGTCACCAGAGGGACTTTTCGGATCGGATGAAGTACCACTCCTTTTTTTTTTTTTTTTTTTTGGATTCACCCATCACTTGTTCCTTATAAGGATCTGGCTCTCTGAATCAGTTCAGGAGCAGATTGCCCATCTCTATTATGGAGGTTTCCCATCTGTATATTTTTGTCTGTGCTAGAAGTCACAGTTTGGTATCTGCATGATGTATTGTCCTGTTAGGATGTCACTGTTTGCTAATCAGACAGTCACTGCAATACACAACCACTAACTGGACGTCAATGACTTTTACAGCAGCAGTTGTAGGGAAGCAAGCTATCTGTACTCTCTGATATGCAGTTTGAGTATCAAGGCATGTGCACCTGTTCTATTGCAATACTTAGAAGCGATTGCACAACTGGGCATGACGTCCGCATCAGCACATCAGAGCTACAGAACAGATGCATTTACGGAGAATATTCAGCCCCCCAGTGTTAATGCTAAAAATACACTACTGGCCATTAAAATTGCTACACCAAGAAGAATGCAGATAATAAACGAGTATTCATTGGCCATGTGATTACAGTTTCACGTAATTTGGGTGCATAGATCCTGAGAAATCAGCACCCAGAATAACCACCTCTGGCCGTAATAACGGCCTTGATACGCCTGGGCATTCAGTCAACCAGAGCTTGGATGGCGTGTACAGGTACAAATGTACACGCAGCTTCAACACGATACCACAGTCCATCAAGAATAGTGACTGGCGTATTGTGATGAGCCAGTTGCTCGGCCTCCATTGTCAGACGTTTGCAATTGGTGAGAGATTTGGAGAATGTGCTGACCACGGCAGCAGTCGAACATTTTTCGTATCCAGAAAGGCCCGTACAGGACGTGGAACTTGTGGTCGTCGATTATCCTGCTGACATGTAGGGTTTCGCAGGGATCAAATGAATGGTAGAGCCACACATCTGAAATGTAACTTTTGTGTCTGGCTGAAGCAAGCGGGCTGGTCCACGGTTTTTCTATCCTTGTCGCCACTTTTGTATCCCATCCTCGTTGCCGGGCCCAGCGTACCCGGACTAAGAGATCATCCCTATGGATGTCGACGCGCCTCCGCCACTGTCGCCGCCGCAGATGACAGCGTCACCGAGAGGAACTCCGGGACTGTGCGTGCCCCCCCTGTCTGGGCCACGCACCTCAGAAGATGACCTGCTCCCTCTGGGCGTAGGGTTTTCCGGGGGTTTTCCGGGGGATCACAAGGTGGATACCGGGGCGCGGACGGCGTCTCGATCCCAGCCTCAGCTACGGCGCCCGTCCCACCAGTAACGCCCCCACCCAGGCCCTCCTCCCAGTGCCGCCGCCGTGGCCCTCAGCCCTACGCCACGACGGCGCGGCGGTTTGGGGGGGAGGGGTGTGGTGTCACACAAGTCTAAAGTTCGCGCTACGTACTTACGCCGCGAGCCGCCATGCACGCACGGCGCGGCGTTCTTACGCCCTCTGCTGCAACTCCGCTCGTGGCCACGACTGCTGCATCGGCCACTTGGTAATCAGATAGGCACCAGTTAAGACTTGGCTATCGGATAGGCACTAGGAATCATAAGTAGGCAGGCCTCTATCTAATCTATGTATCAGCAGTCTGCAGTCAAAGTAAAAGATAAGTATTACTAAGTTAAGTATTACTAATTTATTAAGTATTACTAAGTCTCTATGAAATATATATCTCGTTCTAATTTACTCTAGTGTTTCTAGTTTCTGCTATCCCACTAGCTGGTCACCTCCGTACCTGCACATGCGTGCATCCTTTATTCTTGTGTTGGTCTCTTTCTACTCGGCCACCGACACCTACGACAACCGGCGGAAACGAGACACAAAAGTGGGGACGAGGCTGAGATACAAAAGTAACAGCCACTGTTCAAAGTGCCGACGATGCGCACAAGAGGTGACCGAGATGTGTAACCAATGGCAACCAATACCATCACGCTGGGTGATGACGAATACACGATTCCAATTTGCGTTCACCGCATCACGATGCTATAAACATAACCTGGATTCATCCTTCAGCGTGAAGGGTAACCACAGCCATGGTGTATAAGCTAATAGTCCATGCTCCTGCAAACGTCGTCGAACGGTTCGTGCAGATGGTTGTTGTCTTGCAAACGTCCCCATCTGTTGACTCAGGAATCGAGAGGTGGCTGCACGATCTTTTACAGCCATGCGGATAAGATGCCTGTCATCTCGACTGCTAGTGTTACGAGGCCGTTGGGATCCAGCACGGCGTTCCGTACTGCCCTCCTGAACCCACCGATTCCATATTCCACCAACAGTCATTGGATCGCGACCAACCTGAGCAGCAATGTCGCGATACGATAGACCGTAATTGCGATAGGCTACAATCCGACCTTTATCAAAGTCGGAAACGTGATGGTACGCATTTCTCCTCATTACACGAGGCATCACAACAATCTGTCACCAAGCAACGCCGGTCAACTTCTGTTTGTGTATGAGAAATCGGTTGGAAACTTTCCTCATGTCAGCACGTTGTAGGTGTCGCCACCGACGCCAACCATGTGTGAATGTTCTAAAAAGCTAACTATATGCATATCACAGCATCTTCTTCCTGTTGGTCAAATTTTGCGTCTGTAGCACGTCATCTTCGTGGTGTAGAAATTTTAATGGCCAGGATTGTATATAACTTTTATCTCTGAATTAATGTAAAATGCTTGGAGAAGTGTTTTCATTATTGTGTTTTATGGAATTCATAAATTATCAATACTAAACGAAATTTGTTGTATATTAAGTGGCTATTAGAATTAAGATACAAGATTAGTACTACAACACCTTTATTATTAAAGGAGAAGATGAAACTGCGCCAAATTTGAGGATGATGGGATAAATATGAGAAGTAGAGAAAATTAGGATAGGAACAGTACAGCACTCTTACTCCACTCCTGGTTGCCGTTTAAAAACTTCTGCAAGTCAAAGTTTCCACAGTATTTGTTTGAAAATTTTATTTAGTATTCATTAAGTGTGGGCTATAACGAGAAAACGCAGCGACTCTTAAGTTTTCAACGTACAGAGATATCAGTACTTTTTTTTGCAATAATAGAGGGTTGCCGTAGCACTGATAAGCGGGGAATAAGCGCGTCGTCGTTTGCTAGCCGCGCCGAGCGTATATAAGGGAGCTCTGCACCTATGGAGGGTAATTCCTTTAACGCGCTCACAATGCGACGCCGACTCCAAGTCGGCTGCGACGCCCTGGGTGCATGGGCCACTAAGTGGCGGTTGAAATTCAACGCCGCGAAAAGCCAGGCAGTCGTCTTTACTAGACGTAAACTGCCCGATGCGCTACCGCCGATCGAGATCCTGGGGACTCCCATCCCCTGGTGTACAACGGCGAAATACCTAGGGGTAACCTTAGACCAAAGGCTCACCTGGTAAGATCACGTGAGTGATGTAAGACAGAGGGCCACAGGACGGCTACGCGCCATTTACCCACTGCTCAATCCGCAGTCGCCGCTACCGTCGCAACACGGGATTACGCTGTACCTGTCACTGGTCCGCCCTATGCTCGAGTCTTTGGAAACACCGCCGACGTCCACATCTAGCTGCTGCAGACCATCCAGAACCGCGCTCTGAAGACTGCCCTGCATCTTCCAACGCGCTATCCAACCGACCAGCTTCATGAAGAAGCCGGCATTCTACCGCTCCGAGAGAGATTCCGCGTCACCGCCAGGACCTTCTACGAGAAGACAGAGCAGTCCCACAACCGGCTCATCCGGCAATTGGGGACACAACAACACTTCAGGCCGACAACCCGCTGGCCTGACCTGCTGCGAGATTAACAAAAATCTCGCAGCAAACCAGGAAAAAAAGAAAATATAATAATACATCGTCAGTAATCTGACAGTCTAAGTCCACACATACAGCCAGGTTCTAATACTTTTTCCTATGTTTCAGGTACAGCAGGAATAGCAGCAAATGCTTAGTCTGCACAACCATCGGACCAACGTCGAGGTCCGTCAAGAAAGTAAAGCGAGTAAAAGCGAAAGCGAGTAGGGAGGGTAATTCCAGTCAAGCCACCATCGCGTATAGTACGGTGCAATTAGCTAAAAAAACGGCCTAACCCAGACATCCAAAGTAAAAGTTTCCCTCCAGCACCAAACTGTTCTATACAGCCCACATATTGTTTGGTAAAAAGTTACACCATTTTGAGCGTCGGGTTTGGGGGAGAGGGAAGGGAGAAGTTAGAAAATTAGCTGTTTTTTTTCAGTTTTTCTTAAATATTTAGAAAACTATGCGGTTTAGCGCGAAATGTGCCAAATACAAAAATAATCTACATTAAATTTCGAACAAAAATGGTCTAGTACATAATTTTGCTAAAGTGAACGATTACAGAGTTACGGAGGGTGAAAGAGTAGAAATTTTTTGATTTTTTTCAATTTTTTTGGAAAAATGAAATTATACAGAAATAACTAAACATTTTATTAAAAAGTAACATTCTTCAAGCGAACTGTAGTGTGAAAGAGGCTAAGATGCACCACAGAGGGTCATAAGCGTATAAATACTGGGAACGAGAGCCGGCTTAGTAGAAGCGCGGCCGAGCGTAGGGCGTGTTGTAGGGGCGGGACAGGTAAGGGACCGGCCGACTACCTGCAGCCGGCACCTGTCTGTCATCCACTGTCGTAGTGGGAGACCAGTTGAGTGCGTTTGTGAGTGTTATTTCTAGTGAAGTTCTGCTGTCGTTTTTTAAATCTTTCGTCTTTAGAATACTGTGCGAACTATGTGATAATCACTTAAAAGTGTGTGAATTGTGGCGGAGTGTGTGTTGAAGCCTTGTAAGGACAAGGGTGGTGAACTAATTATTCTGACTAGGAAGGCGGTGGACAAAATAATACAATGCAGTGAAATTCGTGAAGATGGCGTTAAAGACAAGTTCCTGGAGAATGACGCGATTCAAGTACATATTAAGTGCCGACAAAGTTATATATTACGCTCAAAGCCACCTCAACATGAAAAAGAACCTCCAGCAAAGATTCCCCTTGAAACATTTGATTTTAAAACCTTATGTTTTATTTGTGGTCGCAAGTGTGTAGATGTATCTAAATGCAGAAACCCAGCTCAAGAAAAGTGGAGCTTAGTACAGAAACTTGAAATGATTGAAAGCATCCAAACGGAAGCAAATAACAGGCATGACAAGTGGGATCAGGTGAGGCTTTCTCAGGTCATAGACCTCGTCAGTTCTGATGGGAGATACCACTGGCAGTGTTACCAGACATTTCGAAAGCCAGGTTCATCACAGCCCAAAACAGGAGCGGCAACAACCAAAGGTGGGTCAAGCTGTGATGCCAAAAGGGAAGATGCTTTTGAAAAGCTGTGTGATTATTTGGAAGAAAATTATGAATGTCAGTACGCATTTGAAGAATTACAAGCTAAGTTCCTTCAACTTTGTCCCGAAGTTGAGCCACATGCTGAAACATTTGAAAAGAAAACTTATCCAGCGCTACGCTAATAGCTTGAATTTTACAGAATTATCAGGGAAAAGAAATGCGATTTGTTTTTCTGGAGCATTTACTAAAATTTTAACAGATAATTGGTATAGAAATCGGAACTCTGATGACGCTCAGGAGGAACTGAGAGTGGTCAAAACTGCAGCAGCTATTATTCGACGTGAGATAAAGTCGAAAAGCTACGACTATTCTAAGTTTCCAACAACTGACGAAATTTGTAAAGGAGGAGCTGAACTGATGCCTGAAGTCCTGAGTGTCTTGATAACTGAAATCATACAACCTACTTCTAAAAGACTGACACCCGAAAAATTTCAAAGAACGAAACAAATTACTGAAAGGAAAAAACTTCAATATGTCACAGTATAATAAGCGCTGCACGTCCAAGATCATTTTTGTCCCCTATCCAACTTGGAACTGGTGTTTCATTGCATAGAAAATTTGGCTAAAGGGACTTGATCGATATCCTGTGCAATTTGGGTGTTTGTGTACCTTACAAGGAAGTTTTAAAATATGAGATATCAGTCACTTCCAAGAAAGCACAAGAATTGAGAACGGATACGTGCAGTTTGTTTACGATAATGCAGACTACAATGTTCACACTGTGGATGGCCATAACACGTTTCATGTCATGGGTGGAATTGCCTGCATAACACCTAAAACTGCTCTTCAGGTAGAGGACAAGGGACTTCGAAAGTATGTTACTGCTCATGCTGTTGAAAAGCGAGGCCTGTTTGATTTGCAAACTTACAGGGGCCCAAGTACATCTGGCTATTCCACAATAGTTGCTACAAACATGGTATCCCTGAAAATAAAACCATTGTCATATGAACATACCCGAACACTTAATTTGTTTTGGTTGAGTGGTACCTGGTTGGAAGGCCCAGAAGAATGTAAACCTGGCTGGAGTGGCTGCATGGAAATGTTGTATGGCACGAGATTCCATTTATTCATTAGGCTCCTTCAAATCTGTCAACAATTTATATAGCTCTTCTTCAAGCTGCCACAAAAGGGACCAGCAATGGACAAAGTACAACAATGGTTACTTTTGATCAGCCTTTGTACGGTAAGACTCGTGAAATAGTAGCAGCAGCTCCTCATGACAGCCCATTGAAGTCACTCTTCATTCGATTAGGAGGTTTTCATTTGTTAATGTCCTTTTTGTCAGCGATTGGATTCATAATGGCAGGAAGTGGCTTGGAGGACTTGTACAGTGCTGTCTATGCCAAAAACAGCATTCAACAAATGATGAACGGGAAAGTTTACTCCAGGGTCATCCGTGCCCTCTTCTTCGCCGAAGAGGCACTCATTACTGTATTTTTGAAAACTACTGAAGCTCTCAATAGTGTGGATAAAGATGAGCTTAATTTTGTGTATTCCACTTTCAAGCGAGGTAATGGATCTTCTGAAGAGATTACACAGTCAGATGCAGTGAAGAGCTTTGTAAAAATTTTGGAACACCAAGTGCAACAGTGGTTGAATGAGGAGAAGAATCCGCTTGAGTGGGGGTGGAAGAAGATTGGCGAACACCTGAGACCAATTACAACAATATGTCCCGCAGCTACCTAGGAGTTACTTTCCCTTATAGCGTGCGCTTGTAAAGATGAATGTGTCCGGAACTGCGAGTGCAGAAAGAGTGGTCTAAACTGCTCAACCATGTGCGGTAATTGCTCAGGCCTAGGATGTGATAACAGAGACACGGATATCACATACGAAGATTCAGAAGATGAGGGTGCTATGTTTGAAGACGACTGAATACTTATAACTGATTTACATTAATTTAAGGTCGCATTTAACATTCTACCTTTTTATTCAATAATAGAATTGAACTCAGTTAACTTCAAATCTTTTGATAAAACATGGTTGCAATATATATTTAGTTATACCTATTTTCTAAAGGAAAACCTCCAAAAGCTGTAGTTTTAAAAATATTATTTATAAATGATGTAATTATATATCGTAATTATAACACAGATTATTTATGTTGGAAAGATATTCATTCTTAGTGCGGAATTGTCCAGAGAAAATTCAGAGCGGGTTCCTCCGTACCACAGGTTTATATGGCCTAGGCCTGTGGAAGCCTCTTTTCCCTTAAAAAGTAGCACCCCTTGAGAAGGTGGTGAGGTTGTCGTTCCTTCAGCGGTTTATCACTAACAAACCACCGGCCACTAAAATAGCAATCTTCTTTTACAAAACGAAATCCTGTAAAAAAAATGTTTCCTTAGCGATTTTCCAAAAAAAAAAAAAAAATCTAAAAAATGCGGAAAATTGCTGCTTTTACTACCTCCGTAACTCTGGAACCATTCACTTTAGCAAGATTGTGTACTAGACCGTTTTTGTTTGAAATTTAATGTAGATTATTTTTGTATTTGGCACTTTTCACGCTAAACCGCATAGTTTTCTAAATATTTAAGAAAAACTGAAAAAATTGCTAATTTTTTAACTTATCACCCGCTCCCCCCCAAACCCGACGCTCAAAATGGTGTAACTTTTTACCAAATAATATGTGGGGTCTTTAGAACAGTTTGGTGCTGGAGGGAAACTTTTACTTTGGATGTCTGGGTTTAGGTCTAAGTGCACCGTACTAGTAAGCTTCGTGTCAGTGGAGAGAAGCAGGGTCTTCGTTCCGATGTTTGACTTTGTGTTGCCGCACATAGACATCTGAAAATCAGCGTGACAAGTGTTGAGCATCTTCTTCACGCTTGAGGCGAGCATACTTGTCTGTAACTGTTTGATAATCTGGACAGCGAAGCTAAGTATTCGGCAGCCAGCGTGGATAATGTCGCCATAACTGTTTATAGTTCTGTTTAAACTGGAACAATAATTTGACAATTTAATATGTGGTGTGACTGTGATGTGTTTTAAAAAATATACCAATTTATTGAAAATTTTGTAAATTCATTTTCGTCGTAGGTCCCGAGTCATCTGAATTTCATAGAGATTAGGAACATCCTATTACAGTTTTTATGAGGTAATGTCTGTATTAGCTGATTGAAAATTAAGAGCAGTATGTTCTCCTTTGCTTTCTGGCTGCTCATAACATTAATTTTCAGGCTCTAGAAAAGTCAGCGGTATATAATATCACGCTCAATAACAAACCACTAATTACAGAGTCCAGCAGCTTCAGTGCTGCTCTTCAGCCGATCAGTTGTACACGTTTGTTAATTTGGCACAAAAGATGGAATGGTGATAAAAATTGCGGAATTACGAACTTCAGGAGATTAAAAAATGGATACTTATACAGAAAATAAAGAATTTTAAAATACATATTCGGAAATTAAAATAGCCACAGTGGTTAAAACACACATATCTGCAGAGTTAAAACTTACAATTTTAAATATAGTTGTTAGAGACAGCAACCGTTCGTCAAAATATAAAATAATCACTTGCGGAAGTTGTGGTAAAATGTTTACCATGTTTTTGGCTTCACTAGGGGAGCCTTCATCAGAATAAAGCAGTTTTTTTACATATGAATTTATAGTCACCAGATACTCTTGAGCGATAGGGCTCACGTTAAAAATTAAGACCATCTGGTAACTATACATAAATATGTAAAAAACTGTTTTACTTCTGATGAAGGCTTCCCTAGCGTAGCCGAAACCATGGCAAAGTAAAAATTCTACCAAAACTTCCGCAACCAAAGAGCTGTTTTCCTAAGTGATTAGTTATTAGAGTTAAAAGATATTAAAACATTTACTTGAGGACAGTAGATGATGACGAGAGCACATATTTAAAAGCTATGGCAACGCGATATTCTGCATGCTCAGTGGTTGCTGACGTTTTAAGACTTGAAACACTGGACACTTATCACTAGCACTGACACTACAGCAGTGACGGTGCACAGTTAAAATTGGGGGTTGGAACACTTGCGGGGAGTGACACTTGCGAGGAGTGACACTTGCGGGAAACCCGGGGCCCTTGGGGTAGCTTATGGCTTTTCCTGCGTACAGGCACACCAAGAAGTCCACACTGTCAACACAGAACGCACTGCACAGAACCGTTGAATTATGTCTTGTTAATGTACCTACAAAATCTGCCATATGAAAACTTTAGTGTGAGTTCCAAATTTGTTTTTTCTATAATAACATTAAAAACATATTAAAAATTCAGAACTCGCAAACCAGTGAAGTTATGGACTTGAAGCGTTTTGTATTGCTAAATCTTTACATAGTAGACACGATTCTAAAATTTGGTTACTATCGCCAAAGTAGACGAAAAGTTAAATTTTTTGGTGTAATCTTCGCCGTGTAGACTGTATGTTGTAGAAGTCTACGCCGAACCCAATTATAATCATACCTCTGAGGATAGAACGTTGTTTGCACTTCTCCTGCGTTTCTAGTAGGCCGTGCTGTGCTACGTAACGACATCATACCGTTCCATTTCACCGAGAGCTATATATGTATTGGTGTGATGTCTGTTCTTTCGAAATAAGACATCACACCAATATATGTACCATTCAGACGCAAAGATTCTGGGTTCTGTTTTCATCGCTAACTCGATTAACAACGTTAGACCTCGTGTGTAAACAGTTAAAGGTTATGAGTGCCACTGGAAAAATGCATAAGTAACACCTGTTGTTTGAGACTTGAAGATGACATGAAATTAGCCGAAATCGATATCACATAATAAATTTAACGTGTAGCTGTCTATATTTCATAATGCAATTTCTAACACATTTAACAGCTGCTCAAAACCACCTACAAAAAAACCTTTATAATGAGATTGTATATAATTCCACGATCAAATTGTGGTTTAGTTATTTGTAGAAATACACTTAAAGATCTGCCCTTGCTTTTAGTGCCTTGATCAGCTGTTCATTTTTAGAGGTATTACTAGGGACAGGAAAAATTCGCATTTGCGATAAATTCGAATATAGATGCGAATTCTGACTCAAATTGCAGTAAATCCAAAATTTTCATAAATGGTATTTTGGTGTGAAACACTATTTAATCAGAAATATTGCGAGATTATCAATGTTTTACAATGTTTGTTAAGCTTATGGGACTTAACTACGGGGTCATCAGTCCCTAAACTTACAAACTACTTACGAACTAGGACGGCACAAATATCCATGCCCGAGGGGGATTCGAACCCCCGACCGTAGTGGCCGTGCTGACCGTGACTGGAGCGCCTCAGTCACCTCGGCCACCGCGGCCGGCGCGAGATTATCTTCTGCCCTTAAATATGTACAAAGTAAACAGTAGGTACCCGAAAAATTCGCATTTTTCAATGAATGCAAAATATAGGCCCATGTTAATTTATGCCGGAATGCGAGAGACGTAAATCTTGTAATATACGCTATTTTTAGCGAACGTCCCGTTACTACTGCTCCACCTCGCTCGGTGGGCCTTTCTCTGGAACACGCTGTTCACTACCTGCAGCGCCCGGGTCTCCCCGCAAGTGTCTACACATTCCCTTTCCCCGCAAGTGTCACTCCCCACAAGTGTCACAAACTCTTAAAATTGTTGGTCACAGGTACACCACAGGGGATGAGAGGAGACGCGTGGAGGGATGGGAGGTAAAGGGGTAGGGGGATGGGAGACGGAGGCTCAAGGACTCAAACGGATGGGTTTGAGGGAGTGTCACAGATGGGGGAAGGAGAGGGGGCGAACAAATATGAGGATGGACTAAGGTGAATGGGTGGCGTAGATTTTGGGATGGAGGGGGTCATCTGGGAGGGGGAGGTGATGGAAGCTACCTTCAGAGAGGATGTGGAGAGTTTGAAGATGTAGGGAGGGAAGGATAACAAGGCATGGCAGAGGCCCAGGATGCAACAATAGGTGGGAGACATATCGGACGCAGAGTTGTTCAAGGAATTGGAGCAGGTGTAGGAAAGGAATAAGGTCATACAGGATCCGTGTGGGGGATGGGAGGTGGATATGGTAACCGACGCGGAGGTCGTGGTGTTCAAGGATGTGGAGGGATTGGTAGTGGGCAGGGGGAGCGGAAACCCTATCGGGGTGGAAGCAGCACAAGACAGGACGCATTATAGAATGGTAGGTGAATAGAATGGTGGATGGGTTGAGGTCCCATGTCTGGCCAGGAAAGAGGTTGAGGCAGGAGAGGGCTTTTTCATGTACTGATTGAAGGTGGGATTTCCAGGAGAGAGAGCAGTATAGGGTCAGGCCTAGGTATTTGAGGGTTTTAATTTGTGGGATAGGACGGTCATGGAGCATAAAGTATAGGTCGCGGTGGCAGAAGGAAGGGGTGGTACGACCTACGATGATTGCCTGGGATTTGGTGCTGTTAACAGTGAGAAGCCATTGGTTATACCAGGTGGAGATGGGACTGAAGGAGTTGTAGGGATTGGGCAAGGGAGGGGGCGAGGGCAAGAAAGGCGGTGTTGTCAACATATTGTAGGAGGGTAGCAGGAGACTGGGGTTGTGGCATGTCAACCAAGTAAATGAGGAGGGTGGGAGAGGATGGAGCCCTGGGGCACCCCGGTGGAAGGGTAGAACAAATGGGAGTCGGAATTATTGACACAGGATGGGCGGCAGGCGAGAAAGGATGCAGTGAAGCGGACATAGTTATCGGAGGGGGTAGAGTTGGCGCTTGAAAAGGAGACCATCTCGATGCCGAGGGGGACGAGTATAGCAGCATGACGGGAGTTCATATGGATGGAAACGGAGTCAGTGAGGTTCAGGAGTTGGTCATCGACAGAGAAGGACAGTGGGAAGCCACATTGGGAGATCTAGCATCATCGAGAAGGCAAAAGGACCAAAAAGAGCCTATGTCCTGCCTCATTTGTAATTAAACAAAGAGAAAGCAAACCAACACTCCTGTGGAAGAAAAAAGGTAATAATGACAATAAATAAAAAAGCCCACTCGCTTTCTGCGAGACTGAAAGAAGGTACTCGTACCCTGTGACTGCATCTTACTTTTATTCCATATCTTTGCATTGTGACCTTTTCAAATCAAATGTTTGTAAATCTATCGGACAAAACTAAAGTAAACTAACCTAAGAACAACGCACACACCCATGCCCCAGGGAGGACTCGAACCATCGACGGTGAGCAACCGCGCCCGCACCGAGGCGCCTTAGACCACTCGGCTACTCCATCGCGGCGGATTGTTTCTAGGACCACTGAGGTGAGGCTGATGGGCGATAGGAGGAGGTGTCAGAAGACAACTTGCTGGGTTTGAGAAACATGAGAATTCGGGAGATGCTCCACAGGTCAGGGAAAAAGCTGGTTTATAGGATGACGGAATAGAGCGAAGCAAGGGCTGTATGGAAAGAATGAGGGCAGGCCCAAAGGTGCCTGTATATTAGGTAGTCGTCGCCAGGAGTGATGTTGCGTTTCATGTAGAGTGTTGATTCAATGTCGACTGCTGTGTTTGGAGTGTTAAGTTCTGTAGGGGAGGGAGTGTTGTCCAAGTATTGAAAGCCTGGGGCGAGCGGCGGGATGGAGGTGTTGGTTTGCTCGTGGACGTCTGGGAAAAGGGAAAATGAAACCTGGGATTGTCTGGGATGGAGAAGGTATCCTTAAGGTGGGAGGCAAAGTGGTTCGCATTATTGGCGTTGTCAGCAAAAGGAAGGTCATTGTGAAGGAGTGCAGCTTGCCATCGAAAGCTCGAAGCTTTTATTCGACATGACGTGGCTTGTAGAGAACGCTTCAAACCAGTCTCAGATGCAATTCTGCGGACGGATGACATTGGATTCCACTGAATAATTCCAGAAACTGTGGCGATATTTTCAGGTGTAACTGTGGTTTGCTTGCGGCCAACATGCCCCACTAGATCATCAGTTACGCTGCCTGTTCGTTGAAATTTTGCGAAGAGCGTACGAATGATTTTCGCATCGGGTCCTTTTGGAACATTAAATCGTGCTTGAAAACTTGGCCTTGTTGCCGTAGGACTCTCTTCTAACCTGTGGTACTCTAGCACCAGAAAAACGCGTTGTTCAGTGGAGTACATGGTTTTAATCTCTTCCTTCGGTACGCTAACCTCCTTTCACGTTTCAATAGTAGAACTGATCGCTCTGGGCCTGGGATCACTATTTATACTAGGCATTACGTATGGCGATTACAGCGCCATCTGTTAGCAGCTTTTGTAACTATTATTTCAAACTGCTGTATCAACTTCTTAAGCCCTTTTTAAACGATGAACGAAGGTGAACAAGATAGTAGTCTACTGAAGCGCTCCTAGCGTACTAGCCCTGAACTACAAACTCAAGCAAGATCTTGTAGCAGCGCGTTTAGACGATAAATGTAATCGGACAGTAATACCCGATGTTGAAAGTGAGGTTATGACTGTCGACCTGTTATGTAGGAAGTCATAGTTTAATACTGGAATTGAGGAAACAACGCTAAATGTTATTGACGGCCAAAGAAAACCTTGCAATCTATGTTTTTGGTCAACTTAGTGTGGTAACGTTCTGGGAAGTGAAACAACATTTCAAAATATTCACATCTATTTTCAAGCGAAAAAAATAAACTTATGAACACATCAAGCAATATTTATAAGAGCGTAAATAGACCGTCTTTACTTTATCTACTACGATTTGCCCAATGACATTGTTAATAACGTCATCCACAACTGAATTTTTGTCTTTCATTTGGACTGACTTTTTCATTTAAAATGCTATTTAATGAAAATTGCATCATCAAATTACAATCTTATTCAAATAAACAATTTGCTTCAGGCTTTTCTGTTACGATATTGCAAATCATAAACCATTTTTCGGTTTCAGATGTACGACCTCGCTTTTCGCTGGACAATAATTGAGATAAATATTTAAGTCGTCATGAAACATTTGAAATTTACCGCTAAACCAAAGTATAATAATAAACTAAAGGTTAATAAGACAAGTTCGCGTGCAAACCGTATAAGTGTCGATACAGTATGAAAATCGCGAGATGAAAATAGGTTAACTTCCTATGTCAGCAGACGACCGTTCAATTAAAACAATCTTCTTGAGAAAGTTTAACGTGACGTTGACGTTAGGTGACGGTCTGGTGACGGACAGTGTGAATGCCGTCATTAGAAATATATTTTGTAGTACATTCTGATCATAAACTTCGGCATAACGCAAAATATACGTAAATACGAAGGAAAATGGCGGACTAACTGGAGCGGCGATTGCAGCAGACAGCTGCTAGCTCGCGCATGCGCAGTGAACCCACTAGTACCGTATTTAGAACTCGTCCTATTTCTTTATCGCTATAATTATCGCGCTTCGATACTAGCAGGGCCGGCGCAAGCCAAAGTGCCGCCCCGTGCGAGCTGCTAAATTGCCGCACCCCACCCCGTATTAACACAAAAATAATTGTGGAATTTTATTTAAACAAATCTGTGGGAAGTGTCAGCAATCAATCGCAATTTTTGTTTCTACTTTTCAGATCTACCTAGGTCTCGGCCACTGAGTGGCCAATCTCAAAGCTTTTAATATGTGCTTACATTTAAACCGTCATGTTGACTGTTACGTTCAAAATGTTCAAATGGTTGCTAAGCTTATGGGACTTAACTACGGGGTCATCAGTCCCTAAACTTACAAACTACTTATGAACTACTTACGCACTAGGACGGCACAAATATCCATGCCCGAGGGGGGATTCGAAGCCCCGACCGTAGTGGCCGTGCTGACCGTGACTGGAGCGCCTCAGTCACCTCGGCCACCGCGGCCGGCTGTTACGTTCATAATGACGCTATAGATGTAATCATAGCTCAAGGCATTGAGAACAGCCACACTGTGTACGAAATCTATGTAGATCCGGAAAATAAAAACAAAAATTGCGACTGATTGGTGACATTATCTACAGATTTGTACAAAACAGTTGCTGGGCACCAGCTCAAAAATGGAGTCTAACCTGATAGAAGAAATCTAGCTAATTTTAATAAGCCTTGGGAATTTACAAAAATGTTCAAATGTTCTGTCTATGGATTACGTTGTAGAAGGTGTCAAAATTAACGTTTCGTTTTGTGCGGACGAGAGTGCATTGTTGCTAAAAGAGCATACTTTCTCAGGTTTGCATCAGAATCAAAGCGACTAGTAGTTTACTTAGATGAAACTTGGATTCACATGCATTATACAGTAAATAAATGTTGGCAAAGTGGTAGTGTGCTAGTAGTATTGTCAAACAAAAGTGCCAGTCAGAGTTTAATTGTTGTTCATGCAAGGGGAGACAGGTGTTTCATGGCTCAAAAACCAAAACGTCCGAGAATCATTCAGAAACGGATAGCAAAAATTTTCTAAAATACGTCGAGACCTAACCCGGCTAGTAAGCCGATGTCTTTATCCCTTGTAATAACTCGCAGTGTATTTACCCTTTCGGAATACTTCTACCCATTGTAGGTGTTGGACATGTTTGACTGTAGTCATGTTCAACCATTTATTTCCATAATGCAGGAATAATAAAACACTCGGAAACTGCCATTAAAGGGCTTAGCAAAATTGCTTCAGGCCTAACATGTAACCGCAGCATCGAACATTGCATTCGAATTTCCAAATTACATTTCGTCTTCTGCAAAATTAGTTGCGAGTAAACGCACGGCGCGTAACACGCTGGCAGCACTCCACTCATAACAATACTGGCGTGTGCTTCCCCCTCTCTGTGCCTCCGGCGTAAACACGACGGTGCTGCCACAGTGGCGAGGAAGAAATTAGTCCTCCTCCCTCCCCTTGTTCAACAGGGGTGGCCGGCAGGTAGTCGAGGCGCCATGCCATGCCACAGTTCCCGAAGCCGCTCCCTCCGAGGTTTGGTTTCGAATCCCCTCTTGGGCATGAATGTTGAGTTTATCAAGGAAAAAAAGAAAGGGGAAAAAAGGGAGGGCGTCAGATTTGCCGCCCCTCGGAAAGTGCCGCCCCGTGCGGCCGCACGTTTCGCACGTGCCTTGCGCCGGCCCTGGATACTAGCGCGATCATACTAGTGCAGCCGTTCAAACGACTGACGGCCGCCATTAACGCAACTTGTTAGCAATCTATCACAAGTTCGTTGATCGTTTAAAACGGGCTTTACAGCTATTACAATAAACATACCGTTTACTGCATTCCTCTATCGATCTTTGTTTTCGAGATATTTAATTTTGAAATCAGGGAGTCCTTTTCTGGACACCCTGTAAAGCCCGTTTTAAACGATCAACGAACTTGTAATAAATAGATTGCTAACAAGTTGCGTTAATGGCGGCCGTCAGTCGTTTGAACAGTTGCACTAGTATGATCGCGCTAGTATCGAAGCGCGATAATTTAGCGATAAAGAAATAGGAAGAGTTCTAAATACGGTACTAGTGGGTTCACTGCGCATGCGCGAGCTAGCAGCTGTCTGCTACAGTCGCCGCTTCAGTTAGTCCGCCATTTTCCTTCGTATTTACGTATATTTTGCGCAATGTCGAAGTTTATGATCAGAATGTATTACAAAATGTATTTCTAATGACGGCATTCACACTGTCCGTCACCAGACCGTCACCTAACGTCAACGTCACGTTAAACTTTCTCAAGAAGATTGTTTTAATTGAACGGTCGTCTGCTGACATCGGAAGTTAACCTATTTTCATCTCGCGATTTTCATACTGTATCGACACTTACACGGTTTGCACGCGAACTTGTCTTATTAACCTTTAGTTTATTATTATACTTTGGTTTAGCGGTAAATTTCAAATGTTTCATGACGACTTAAATATTTATCTCAATTATTGTCCAGCGAAAAGCGAGGTCGTACATCTGAAACCGAAAAATGGTTTATGATTTGCAATATCGTAACAGAAAAGACTGAAGCAAATTGTTTATTTGAATAAGATTGTAATTTGATGATGCAATTTTCATTAAATAGCATTTTAAATGAAAAAGTCAGTCCAAATGAAAGACAAAAATTCAGTTGTGGATGACGTTGTTAACAATGTCATTGGGCAAATCGTAGTAGATAAAGTAAAGAAGGTCTATTTACGCTCTTATAAATATTGCTTGATGTGTTCATAAGTTTATTTTTTTCGCTTGAAAATAGATGTGAATATTTTGAAATGTTGTTTCACTTCCCAGAACTTTACCACACTAAGTTGACCAAAAACATAGATTGCAAGGTTTTCTTTGGCCGTCAATAACATTTAGCGTTGTTTCCTCAATTCTAGTATTAAACTGTGACTTCCTACATAACAAATCGAGTGTTATAACCTCACTTTCAACATCGGGTATTACTGTTCGTTTACGTTTATCGTCTAAACACGCTGCCACAAGATCTTGCATGAGTTTGTAGTTCAGGGCTAGTACGCTAGGAGCGCTTCAGTAGACTATTATCTATCTTGTTCACCTTCGTTCATCGTTTAAAAAGGGCTTAAGATGCATAAGGCAGACGCGTGCGCCCATCGCGGCAGAGGCATGCGCTGGCGGCGTCAGCTTCTGGTCGGCAGCAGTTCCCCGCTTCTGCTCCGCCATCTCCCGCCGCACGTGCCGCGTCGCGCCTCGCCCAGTATCGACCACGGCGTCGACCAGGAGCGCGACCACGTGGCCGGGCACGCTGCCCCCTCCCCCCCTCCACCTCGTCCTCACAGCGCGGGGACGCGCGCTAAATCACGATTCTCGTTTAGCGGGGCGCGGTGCGCAGTCCACGGTCGAGCGCGGACGCAGCGCGGAGACGACTCCGGCGACAAACAAATGAACGCGGCCCGGGCCAGCTGTAAAAGGACGGCGGCGTTTATTTCCCGATACAGGTCTCCGCGCTGCGACCGGAACCGGCGCTATAAAAATGGGTTATTTACAGCCTTCTGGCAGTCCGAGATCGCTGGGTTTGAATTAAGGGCGTACACTACTGGCCACCCAAAATGCGACACCAAGAAAAGACTAGGGTTACCAGGCTGAACTCGAGGCTGGCCCGGAGACCAGACCTGCCCCCCCTTTGCCAATGACTCAACCCCCCCCCCCCCCGCCACCCAGGATTACACGTGAATTCTAAAAGAAAAAAAAAACTAATCACCTCCTCCCTCCCAGCAAGTATCCCCTCTCCCTCCCCTCCCCCCCCCCCGGTGGAACATTGCTAGGGGTGGCCTTCGGTTCCTCACATCTTTACCGAGTATGTTCCAACTGTAAATCGTTGTTACCCCATCATTTGTAGGGCGACAAGGAAATCCTAAAAAATCCAGAAAAATAGAAACACCGCATTAACAACTTAAGGTGTCACACCACGGAGATCGCATTGTAAGCTTTGTTTACCATATATACTGTCTTCGTAACACAAAATAAGCTCATCTACCATTATAACCGTTTGTAATTCCGCCTTGTAATTTTGTGTAAATTCTGTCACGCAGATAATCTGAAGATGCCCTGCTAAAGGGCGAAACGCGTCATTAACTAATAAAAAAATTGCAATCAAGGCGGTTGGAAGGAATACAAATAATAGACGTCGCCAGTTGACACGTTGCCTCAACAGTGTTTGCTTAATAATGCGCTAGCCGGTTACTACCGACGCAACAATGAAACGTTTTCAGAGGAAGAATAGAAAAGTAGCGATTTGTTGCAATAAGAATTTGACATTTATATCAAGTTATTCATAATTACTAGTGAGGAGCCGGCGGAGTAAAAACATTGAGAGTCGCAGCAGATGACAAGCTCTCACTACTAAAATCCTTCTAGGTCATAGGTTTTACTCTCGATTAATCTGGTGTTGAATGTTTCGATAACAGTGTATGAACCGGTGCTGTAATACAGCTGTTTAAACAAGACTGGCATTCAACTGGATCGGAACTGATAGTGCCTCACCATAACTGAATGTTCAAATGTTTGTAAATCTATCAGACCAAACTGCGTGGTCATCAGTCCGTAGCTTACCAACTACTTAAACCTAGGTAAACTAACTTAAGGACAACACACACACCCATGCCCCAGGGAGGACTCGAACCTCCACGGCGAGCAACCGCGCGCTCCGCAGCGAGACGCTTTAGACCGCTCGGCTACTCCACCGCGGCTCACCATAACTCCGGACATGCTTGACAATGCTGTTCACACTATTCGTCTACTACAGGTACTGTTGGTGAACATATTGAGCATTTCTTTAAAGAACATCATCTTTGCTTTGTCTTAATTTGTTATGCTAATTATTGCTTTTCTGATCAGATGAAGCGCCTTCTATCGGACATTTTTTTTTTTACTTTTTTTTTCTAATAAAGCCCCATGTCATTCCAAGCATATGTGTCAATTTTTACCCCTCTATCTACATTCTTCCGTTATTTATTAAGTTTTCAAATTTATATTGACTTTTTGATCACCCGGTATGATTGGTGAGGCAAATTTGTGTGTGTGTGATCCACCATAAAGTCTGATTATGTACTGCACTAGTGTGTGACATTACAACAGTTGGCAACACAAACGATTACAACGCATTAGGCCACGCCTCTGCGTAGTACTGTGGGCCACCACATCACCATGTTTTATATGGCAAAACACTGCAAGAATCAACCTCATTACTGTGCTGCTTTAGGTTGTGACGTTAACTAAGACAAGCAGTCTCCATGTACTTACTATTCATCAGTATAGCTTGGCTTCCAGTCATGATAGTCTGAGGCGTGGTAGAAATACATATATAGTCATGTATTCGTTGTAGATATTTTATGTCAGACAATTATTCATATCTTCTGTTCAATTGTCAGAAGTTAAGTATTTTATTAATAAACTATTTATACTTTTGCTATCTAATATGCGTTAACCTGTTGCAGATTATTTGGGCACCTCTATCCTCTTGCTTCCTGACTCCGCTTCCTGCAGCAGGATACAACAGCTGGCGATTATTCAGTTTCAGGCTCAACAAATTGGAAAATTGCTGTCCACACCACTACTCAAGCACTGACGCAACACGCAGCTTCACAGGCAGCGGCAGCACCCAAATATAGGACTTTCGACGCTGCAGCAGAAGACTAGGAAACCTACTTGCAACAACTCCACGCCCACTTCGCGGCATATGAAATAAGTGCCTTGTTTACATTCTCTCCACCGTCGATGTTTGGTCTGAGCATGAAATTTTTGTCTTATCTCGACCCCTCCAACGTCCCCTACGAAGAACTAATCGAAAACGTGACCGCATATTATGACAGTCAGATTCGTGTAGCCCCTGCCCGCTACAAGTTTTTTATACTCAAGAAGGAATCGAGACAAACCTACAAGCAGCGGCTTGCTGAAGTAAAGGGTCTAACCAGACATTGTAAATTTAAGTGCAAGCGTGGAAAGATCTGCAGCCATCTCATGTTGAGGGATGCTATCACACAGAACGTTCCGCTGCTGGGATTCCTGCTGCCAAACTCAAATGGCCAGACTCCGACTCGCAAACAGTAATTTCTATAATTGCATCACCAAGCTTAGTGGACACTGTGGAGGTGAATAGTGAATAGTGTTTCAAGGAAAAGTTCACAATGCAAAGATATGGAATAAAAGCAAGGTGCAGTCACAGGGTACGAGTACTTTCTTTCACTCTCGCAGAAAGCGATGAGGCTTTTTTATTTATTGTCATTATTATCTTTTTTTTCTACCTACAGGAGTGTTGGTTTGCTTTCTCTTCATTTTAATTACAAATGAGGCAGGACATGGGCTCTTTTTGGTCCTTTTGCCTTCTCGGTGACGCTACACTCCTGGAAAATGAAAAAAGAACACTATGAATTCGTCGACCCAGCAGAGGGAAATTTTATTGACACATCCTGGAGGCTGTATACAACACACGATCACACAGGCAGAGCCGTAGGCACGTGAGTACAGTCACCAGAGCGTCCGCAATGTTGGCGTTAGTACCGTGTATACCTTCCTTTTGCAGCAATGCAAGCTGTAATTCTTTCATGGAAACGATCGTAGAGGATCCGAATGTGGTTATTTGGAATGGCCTGCTATGCAATTTCCACCTGGTGACTCAGTTGGGACAGATTTCGTGCCTCTCATACAGAGCGCCAAACATGACGTTTCATGCGGTCCTAAACATGCTCAATGGGGGAGAGATCTGGAAATCGCGCTGGCCAGGGTAGTGACGTACACCTTGAAGAGCACATTGGGTAGTACGGTATACATGTGGATTTGCATTGTCCTGTTGGAGAAGCATATCGCGGTGTTGATGCATGAATGGTAGCAAGACGGGTTAAATGATGGTTTCAGTGTACAGTGCACAGTTCTATGTTCTCTAGACGATCACTAGATGAGACTGGCGAGTGTAGAATATCGCTTTCCTAAGAATGATGCAAGATCATGTGTGCCGTAAGAGTGTCCTCCGCTCACGCCCCAACATCCGTCAGCCCGCCTCCAATGGTATCATTGTAGGCGCTTATGAAGGGACGGATGGTGACTTGTCGTCCTCAGTGATGAAAGTCGTCACTGTCTCGGTGCCATTGATGGTCGTAAGCGTGTGTGGTGTTGTGCAAGGGAGTGCAAAAATCTGGAATGTACGCGACAGAGGCAGACGGGGCCGACACCTGGCATTATGGTGTGGGGAGCAGTATCCTACAGTGGCCGTTCTCCTCTGATGTTCGTTTTGGAAAGTTGACAGTATACGGTACATTGAAACCATCATTCAATCCGTCTTGCCACCGTTCATGCACCAACAAGGCGATGTGCTTTTCCAACAGGACAATGCACGTCTACACGTATCCCGTACGACCCAACGTGTTCTTCTAGGTGTACGTCAAGTACCCTGTCCATCGTTATCTCCAGATCTGTCCTCCATTGAGCATGTCTGGGGCCGTATGAAAAGTCATCTTGGCGAGGTCGACACGACCAGCACGAAATCTGGTCCAACTGAGGCATCAGATGGAAACTGCATGGCAGGACATTCCGCAAGACTTCATTCAGTACCTCTACGATCGTCTTCATGAGAAAGTTGCAACCTGCATTGGTGCAAAAGGAGGGTATACATGATACTAGCGTCGACATTGTGTACGCTCTGGTGACTGTACTGTCTTACGTATGGTTCTAACTGCGTGATCGTGTGTTGTATGCATCCTCAAGATTGTGTCAATAAAATTTCACTCTGCTAGGTTGACGAATTGATGGTGTTCTTTTTTCATTTTCCAGGAGTGTAGATTTTTAACACTAATATTAAATTTTGTACTGTTAAAGTTATGTTGAAGTTAACTTATTTCAGTTTTCAATTACAGATCGGGGGCCGCGTTCGAGTGGCCGATCGTTCTAAGGCGCCTTGCTACGTAGCGCGCGGTTTGGTTCGACTCCTCCCTGAGGCATGGGTGTGTGTGTTTGTGTGTGTTGTCCTTAGGTTTAAGTAATTAGTAAGTCTAGGGAATGATGACCATAGCAGTTTGGTCCAATAGGTTTTCAAACATTACAGATCGAGGGACTTTGTGCCAGTGTTGTGGGTGGACTGTACCTACGTCGCGAACTTGTCGGATGGTGTCGCGTGAGTCGTCAATCTTCTGCAAGAGACAGTGGGCTTTTTCCTTCACTTTCTCTTTCAGGTATTTTTTCCTGTGTAACGGCGTGCAGTTCTAAATTATTTGTTAAGAATATATGTACAGGGTGTTTCACTAAGTGTTTGCTTCTGTAACTTATAAAATAATAGGTGACGGGAAATTTTAATGCGGTAGGTCAACACAAGAAATGTTACACTTTCTGCGGAGCTATGAACATAGGTTGTTGTATCATTTTCCAAAGAGTTACACCACAAAGATATAATTTTTAAATGGAACAATAGTTTTTCTATCGTGTATTGGATCGTTTAAACCAGCTGCGTCCAAATCAATTTAAACTACATTCCTATCACTGTTAGTTTGGGAGCGGGCGGAGGCTGCGATAGCGTAGCTGACTGGCCGAGTGGCTATCCCCTGGGCCACGGCCCACTCTCACATGACCACCAGCCAGTCAACTACGCTGTCGTAGCCTCAGCCCCCTAAACTTTGATTTGGACGCAGCTGGTTTCAACGAATCCAATGCACGATAGAAAAACTATTGTTCCATTTAAAAAAATTATATCTTTGTGCTGTAACTCTTTGGAAAATGATACAATAAACTATGTTCATAGCTCCGCAGAAAGTGTAACATTTCTGTGTTAAAATTTCCCGTCACCTATTATGTTATAAGTTACCGAGGCAAATACACTTAGTGAAACACCCTGTATATGCCAAGATTGCTTGTTGAGATTTTTTCATTTTAGATGACTGGTTTCGACAATCTTAGTTGTCATCTTCAAACCTCTATGTTTTTACTAAATAGCACCTCAAATGACATAGTACTTGTACTGATGGAAATTCTCCACAGAGATGATATTCTTCAAAAGAGATTGATTGGCTGGCCAGTACTTATCTTAGTTCTCTACCGCCGAAGTCATACAGTCATACAAAAAAAGGGGGGGCGAAGACATAGCACTAGCTTTCGGAACTGGGCTACTTCATCAGGTAGGAGAGGAAGGAAGAAAACGGAACCGGGATACTCTGACTTCCACAATCCTGAAACATCACCCATCATCACCTCATAGCGTAGGTCTTTAACAATATTCCTTCATCTCCCTGTCCCCTTTTCCTCCCCTCCTCTCCTACCTGAGGAAGGAACCAAGTTCCGAAAGCTTGTGCTATTTTTTCGTCCTTTTCCTTTTTCGTGTGACTCAATGGTGGACAAATTTAGCGGGGAGGGGGGGGGGGCGACCGCCCCGTCTGGAAGGGCCTCCAAATACCTCAAAAGCAAAACAAGGGTTATTTTTAGAGCCTTGACCTCTCGTTCTGAGGCCTCCAAATCTCGAAAGCTATTTTTTTAGACTATTCCGTGCCTCTCGTCCTGGGAGGGCCTCCAGATCTCAAAATTTCCTTTTTTATAGTGATACATGTATTTCCAAGTGAACGGGGGGGGGGGGCTCATTTTGTTTTGGCGCCGTCCCGAGCATCCGACCACCTTTGTCCGCCACTGGTGTGACTTTCGGCGGTACAGAACTAAGGTAAGTGCTGGCCAGCCAATCTATCTCTTTTGAAGAATAGTGCTTGATGCCAAACAAGGAGACCACATGAGTATCGGATTATAGAGTTTCTTTATATTTATGGTGCGTGAAGTTCAGAACTTAAGTGAGTAGCCTATTATCAAAGACGGACATCTGTCATTTGCCGGAAACTGAGATAAACGTCATTTTTTATTGCGAAACGTAGAGCTAATATATTTATAAGTTGATTTGAGCATTATCAACTTTAATACTCGAGGATTTATACCTGGAAGTGGCTAATATCAATTTGATTACTCAAGCACCTTCAAATTGTGTTTGAAAATTCTTTGAAATCAAAACGTGTAGGTGTCCGCTTTTGATGTGAACACACTTTCAGATGTCCGTTTTTGATACACAGAGATTCGCGTACTGCTGACGAAAATCTTTTACAGGTGTATAATCTGGGAAATTATAGGAATATCGACATAAAGTGAAAAATATTAAATTCTGAACCCTATTAAATATTGGAAAAATGAAGAACTGCAACCATAATAATCTTTTTAATTTTATATACAAAATGAAATGTTACGACACTGAATCTCTAAAATTATTAGCATAAGGTCTGTTGAAACTGTCGCCAGATTTTTCCTTAAACATCCTTACGTCATTTCTGACATAAAACTTCTTTCCAACAAGTGATAATTTCGTACAACACAGCTTACAATAGAACAGTGTACTTTACAAGCTAGTCTTGCCTTTGTTTCTATTCAGTGTTTATATTCCACCTTTCAGGTTGTCTCAACCGCTTCCTAGCTTTTCCTTCGGACGTTGGTGATATATTATGTTCCCTTTTCTCGCTTTAAGATGATTATCTAATATATAAAGCAGAGTATCCGTCCCCCCAGGGGGCCCACAGCTCTTTTGTGGGTACGTGTGTGGCGCGCACGGGTCCCCGAGCCATTGCGGCCTTCCTTCCTGTTTTCCAGGCCGCTTTTCCTCACCCTGGCTCCCTCCCTTCCTAATCCTTTTTCCCACCCTACCCTTCTCCAACCCCGTCTCTAGGTGTTCTCGTGTTGACGGCCCGGCTATTCCCATGGTACTGTTGGTTTGGTAATTGTGTCTTTGTTTGCCGTGTTCACAGTTTTCGGCCCAGTTAGGTCCCCATTGTGGTTTGACCTCCACCAAAATTTTCTGATTAAGTGTGAGCCATTTGGGGAAGAACTCCCAACCTAGCCCCTACGGCGCGGATTCCTACCCTTTCCTCCCACATCCCTTCCTCGCCGTAGCCCCCTCCCCCGCTAGGTCACCAGCACGGTAGCCAGTCCGTGTGGTGGGGCTGTTATGTACCCTCATGGTTGAGCCCCCTGAATTGCACAGGGATCACACTGCCGATGCCTGAGCTGTGACCTCCTCATGAATGCCAAGGAGTCGATGCTTGTCTTTGCGGGGCATCAGGACTCCCGGCAACGGTCATCCTGCCAGGTGACGTTGCTGTGGCTGGGTGGCGCCCTTGAGGAGAGCCCCTGTTTCGGAGTGGGTGGCATCGGGGCGGACACTCCGCAATGAAGAGGAAACAACCCTCTCAAAATCCTGGCCCTCAGTCAGGTGTCTCAAAGTGTGGAAAGTTTAATTTCAATGCTGCAAGATACGACCCCAAATCGTTCCCTTCCTTAACTCCATCATGGGGGGAATGTGGGCCCACTAAACAGACAGAGCCATATACACCAAGATATTTAGTATGTACCAGATGAGATGGGGAATCTTTCCAGGCAACTAAGCCCTCTTTCTTCGTGGAACACCTCGAAGAAAGGTATGGCGAAGTTGCCGGAATGTCGAAACTGCGAGACGGTTCGGTCTTGATTCAGGCGGAAACCCCGGCTCAGTCACGAAACCTCCTTACGTGTGACCATTTAGGCGACATTCCCGTGTCAATAACGCCTCACAAGTCTTTAAATAAGGTACAGGGAGTCATATACCACCGAGACTTATTGTTGCAGACAGATGAGGAATTACGTGACCATTTACAACGACGCGGAGTACACTTTGTCCGCCGCGTCTTTCGGGGACCAAAAGATAAGAGGGTGGCCACTGGCGCATTTGTTTTGGCCTTTGAGGGTGACAATCTGCCTGAAAAGGTCAAAGTCATGATGTATCGCTGTGACGTCCAGCCATACATCCCCCCTCCAATGCGATGCTATAAATGTTGGCGCTTCGGGCACATGTCCTCTCGCTGCAACGCTGCTGCAACCTGCAGGGACTGTGGCCGTGCCTTACATCCTGACACTGCCTGTGCCCCACCACCTTATTGTGTAAATTGCGGCGGTCACCACTCTCCCTGTTCGCAGGACTGTCCCGCTCTACATAAAGAGAAGAAGATAGTCGAGTATAAAACGTTGGACCGACTAACATATTCAGAGGCACGAAAGAAATATGAAAAGCTGCATCCTGTTTCCTTAGTGAGTACATACGCTGCTGCTACATCGATGGCGCCACCACCGGTGGCCACATCTCGCCCTGCTCTACCTCCGTCTGTGGGCCCTATGGGCCGCCCCTCTACCTCTGCCTCCCAGACATCTGGAGGCACACAATCCTCTGTGGGGCAGGTACTGCCCCCCACGTCGGGAGTGGCTACCCCCACTCCCCAGCCAGAAAAGGGTTCCCCTTCTCTGGCTTCTGTTTCTGGGAAGGGAACCTCTTCTGCCCTTCCAACCATGTCCCCCCAGATATCTGACACTAGCCAGCGGCTGAAGGACCCTCGGCCAGAAAGCCGCCTGGCTCCTCAGTCTCCCCACACTCCTCAAGCCCCTCCGGGGAAACCCTCCTCCTCCGGTAGGCCCAAGGAACGACGGGAAGACAAGAAGTAAAGGAAAGAAAAGACAGTAAAGTGCAAGGAGACACTGGCGGCCTCGGTGCCCCCAGCCCCTGCACCTGACGCGCCTGAGGATGGTGTGATCCTTTTAGCTACGCCAGAAGATTTGGCCTTTGCCGATCTTGGGGATACCATGGACACGGAGGATCAGGCTTCACAGCCAGCGACGAGTGCTAATACCACTCCTCTTCCATCTTCAGCTTCATACACCGTCAGCCGGGAGACAGTCTGATCCTCCAATGGAACTGTGGAGGATTTTTCTGCCGTTTGGCTGAATTGCGTCAGCTGTTGAGCGCATTTCCACCTCTCTGTGTTGCTCTCCAGGAAACCTGGTTTCCTGGTGATCGGACCCCCACCCTTCGGGGTTACCGGGGGTACTTCAATAATCGCACCATTTACAATAGGGTGTCGGGCGGGGTATGTCTATATGTACATACCTCTGCCTACAGTTCCCCAGTGCCACTTAACACAGCCCTGGAGGCTGTCGCTGTCAGGGTTCGAGCATCGCGGGACATTACCATCTGTTCCCTTTATCTCCCTCCTGATGCAGCAGTGGCACCAGCTGACCTAGCAGCCTTAATCGCTCAACTTCCTTCACCGTTTCTTATTTTAGGAGATTTTAATGCACATCACCCCATATGGGGGAGCAACGTGACTACAGGACGTGGTCGAGAATTTGAACTACTTTTTACCCAACTTGACCTTTGTATTCTTAATACAGGAGCTCCTACCCATTTTAGTGTGGCCCATGGCACCTTTTCCGCCATAGACCTTTCTGTATGTAGTCCGGGCTTACGTCCACTCCTTAACTGGTGGGTCCATGATGACCTTTGTGGAAGCGACCACTTTCCCATCTTCCTTTCGCTTCCCCACCACCAACGCCATGCACGTCTACCCCGCTGGTCCTTCCATAGGGCCGACTGGGCAGCATACACGTCAGCTGCAACGCTGGATACCCCTCTCCCTGCTGATGCAACAATGGCAGTAGACCAAATTATTTCCGTTGTCGTTTCTGCTGCTGAGACCGCGATACCGTCTTCTTCTGCCTTACCTCGGCGAAGACCAGTGCCCTGGTGGTCACCGGAGATAGCAGCAGCTATCCGCAATCGCCGCAGAGCTCTGCAGCAGTACCGGCGCCACCCCACCATTGACCACCTGGTTGCATTTAAGCGCCTTCGGGCCCAGACACGTCGGCTTATCCGGCAGCACAAGCAGGCATGCTGGGAAAAATACGTTTCCACTATTGGACCCCGTGTCTCCTCCAGCCAGATTTGGACGAAGATTCGCCGTATATCAGGCTACCGTCCACCGGCAGGGATCGCGGGTCTCTCTATCCATGGAACTATTCATACCGATCCGACCATCATTGCCGAGTGTTTTGCAGCGCACTTTGCTGTCAATTCGGCGTCTACTGCCTACAGCCAAGGTTTTTGTACCTTAAAAGAGCGGGCTGAGCGAAGGCAGTTGGTATTTCGCACAAACCGCCAGGAGCCGTACAATGCGCCATTTACGGAGTGGGAATTTAAAACTATTCTTGACAGTTGCCCCAATACATCTCCAGGACCGGACCAAATCCACTGCCAAATGGTGAAACATCTTTCTGAAAACTCGCAACGCCATCTTTTGGACTTCTTCAACCGTCTCTGGATCGAGGGAGCGTACCCATCCCAATGGCGGGAGAGCATCGTTATCCCTCTGTTGAAGCCAGGTGCAGATCCACTGAACGTTGACAATTACCGCCCAATCAGTCTCACAAACGTTCTTTGTAAGCTCTTTGAACGTTTGGTGAGCCGGCGACTGCTGTGGGTTCTCGAGAATCGGGGTCTGCTCGCTCCACAACAAGGTGCTTTCCGGCAGGGTCGCTCTGCCATTGATAACCTCCTCTCTTTGGAGTCGGCGATCCGTACTGCTTTCGCCCGACGTCACCACCTCGTCGCCATCTTTTTCGACCTCCGGAAAGCATATGACACGGCATGGCGTCATCACATCCTTGCCACGCTACATGGGTGGGGTCTCCGTGGCTCCCTCCCAATTTTTATCCAGAATTTTTTACTTTCACGACACTTTAGAGTCCGCGTTGGCACCTCCTTCAGTTCGTCCCATACCCAAGAGAATGGGGTACCACAAGGGTCCGTCCTAAGTGTACCCCTCTTCTTAGTGGCCATTAATGGCCTAGTGGCTGCAGTGGGGCCATCGGTTTCTTGCTCCCTCTATGCGGACGACTTTTGCCTGTACTATTCCACCGCTAGTACAAGTGTAGCTGAACGACGACTGCAGGCAGCCATTCATCGGGCACAGAATTGGGCTTCTGCCCATGGTTTTACATTTTCCGCTGCGAAAACCAGGGTGATGCACTTTTGTCGCCAACGCACGGTACATCCACATCCGGAGCTCTACTTTGATGGTGAGCTCCTTCAGGTTGTGGATACACACCGTTTCCTGGGTCTCCTTTTTGACTCGCGTTTGACATGGCTCCCTCATCTGCGCCAGCTTAAGCAACGGTGTTCACGATATTTGGACATCCTTCGTTGCCTCAGCCATACTGTCTGGGGGGCAGCACGCCCTGTCCTCCTGCGGCTGTACAATGCTCTGGTGCAGTCACGCCTGGACTACGGAAGCCAGGTCTATGGCTCAGCCTCTCCATCTGCACTGAGAGTACTCGACCCAGTGCACCATACCGGCATCCGTCTGGCAACTGGAGCCTTTCGTACAAGCCCTGTCACAAGTCTCCTGGCAGAGGCTGGAGTCGCCCCATTGCGACACAGGCGCCAACAACTACTCGCCCAGTATGCTGCCAGAGTTCACTGTACCCCTCGGCATCCGAATAACAGACTCCTCTTTCCGGGAGAGGTCACTCGTTTGCCGCGGAGGCGACCTCGGTCGGGACTCCCGATAGCAGCGCGTGTCCAATCGCTACTATCGACCCTGGACTCCTTTCCTCTTAACCGTCCCTTCCGCTCGACTTTCCATGCTCCTCCCTGGACCGTTCCTCGGCCGCGGATTCGGTTGGATCTTTCCTGTGAGCCGAAGACCTCTACTTCTCCTCTGGTCCTACGGCATCAGTTTTCTGCACTGCTCCGTGAGTTCAGTAACTCCGAGGTCATTTATACAGACGGTTCTTCGGATGGCGACCTCACTGGATATGCCTACATGCATGGCGCCCATGTTGAACAACGCTCTTTGCCACCCGGCAGCAGCGTCTTCACCGCAGAACTGGTGGCTATATACCGCGCCCTTAACCACATCCGCATGTGCCCCGGGACCTCCTTTCTGATCTGTAGCGACTCGCTGAGCGGTTTACAGGCCCTTGATCAGTGTTATGCTCGTCATACATTGGTCAGGGCCATTCAGGAGTCGATACTGGCTCTTAGTGACTCCGGTCGCTGTGTTACATTCGTTTGGACCCCGGGCCATGTAGGCATCCCGGGCAACGAGAGCGTTGACCGGCTAGCCAAACAGGCTACCACTTGCCGCCCTCTGGCGATTGGCCTCCCAGAAGCAGACTTCCGCCCGTTGCTTCGCACTAAAATACGCGACCTGTGGAACGCCGAATGGTCCGCTCTGGACGTGCCCAATAAGCTGCGTACGATAAAGGACACAACATCTGTCTGGAAGTCGTCGCAGCTGGGATCCCGTAGGGACTCCGTGGTTCTCTGCCGTCTCCGCATGGTCACACCCATCTGACGCATGGTCACCTCCTCCGTCGACAGGACCCGCCCATGTGCCAATGTGGTGCCCCATTGACTGTGGTCCATCTCCTACTCGACTGTCCCATTTTAGCCCCACTGCGGCATTCCTTTACCCTCCCGAACACTCTCTCTTTGGTGCTCGGCGACGATGCCTCTGTGGCTAATTTGGTTTTACGATTTCTTCGTGCTGCGGGGTTTTACCAGTTGCTGTGAGTCCTTTTGGATGGTCTTTTACTTTTTCATGTTCTCCTTGACGTGTCTTTAGACTACAGTTTTTATTTTGTACGCTATGTGGTTGACTTTTCCCTTTTATACACATGGTCGGTCAACCACATTCACTGGCTCTGTCATTTTGTGTCGTATTTGTTACTGTGTGTCTGGCGTCTTTCGTATTGTCTCTTGTTGACTCTGTCAATAATTCATGACGGTTCATTCTTTTATCCTGTTTTGTTTTAAAACTCGCTCAGGCACGATTTTAGACGGTTCTGTTTTACTGTGTGTCGCCTAGATGTGAATCGGGGGACTGATGGCCCTAGTAGTCTAGTCCCCCTAAAACACCCATACCAACCAACCAGAGTATCCGTATATTTGTACGTGTTGCATACAAATCTACAGTTTTGTTCCAATCTTTATGAAATTTTGTTCACGTAAGCTTCAATCCATGAGGACGGTCGCCGTAAGTGTAAGAATCACATACGATATATAGTCCACGAGATATGACGACATAAACAATGAGATGCGTGGAAAACTGCTGCCATAATCAACAATGCTGCTCATTTTCTCCTAAACCACTGGACCTTTTTGAACCAAAATTGGTACACATATTCCTTACCTGTGATATCATCTTCTGTAGGAGTACGATCCACATACGACACATGGTTCAAGAGATATAACTCCATAAACGATAGGAGGTGCAAGAAACTGCCATAATGCGATACAAATACACTATATGAGAATGAGAGTACTTAGCGACTTACAACAAACTTTAAACATAATTTCAAACCTTTATTAAACTTTTTATCGCTGGCAACCATAGTAAATTGATGAAAGGAAAATAGTTTCTCGCTTACTACTTTTCCGCTGTTTATGGAGAAAAACTACGGCATTCGGTATGACGTTACAGTTTATAATTTCTACACTACAAATTTCTACATTGTTGTTATGGTCTTCAGTGCGGAGACTGGTTTGATGCAGCTCTCCACCCTACTCTATCCTGAGCAAGCCTTTTCATCTCCTCATAAGAACGGCAACCCACATCCACTTGAATCTGCTTACTGTACGCGTCTCTTGGTCTCCCTCTGCGATTTTTACCCCACACACTTCCCTCCAATGCTAAATTTACGATTCCTCGATGTCTAAGAATGTGCCCTACCAAGCGATCTCTTCTTTTGGTCAGGGTATGCCAAAAATTCCTTTTCTCACCAATTCTGTTCAGTACCTCTTCATTAGTTATGAGATCTACCCACCTAATCTTCAGCATTCTTCTGTAGCACCACATTTCAAAAGCCTCTATTCTCTTCCTGTCCGCACTGCTTATCGTCCATGTTTCACTCCCGTACAAGGCAACACTCCACACAAATGCCTTCAGAAAAGACTTCTTTACACTAAAATTAATATTCGATGTTAGCAAATTTCTCTTTTTCAAAAATGCTTTTCTTCCCATTGCCATTCTGCATTTTATATCCTCTGTACTGCGACCATCACATGTTATTTTACTACCCAAGTAACAAAACTCATCTACCACCTTCATTGTTTCGTTACCTAATCTAATTCCTTCAGCATCGCCTGATTTTCTAAGACCGCATTCCATTATTTTTGTTTTGCTCTTGTTAATGTTCATTTATACGTTCTCTTCAACACACTGTCCATTCCATTCAACTGCTCTTCCAGGTCCTTTGCTGTCTCTGACAGAATTACAATGTCATCAGCAAATCGCAATGTTTGTATTTCTTCCCCCTGAACTTTAATCCCTATTCCAAATTTTTCCTTGCTTTCCTTCACCGCCTGCTCAATGTACAAATTGAATAGCATCGGAGAAAGGCTACAACCCTGTCTTACTCCCTTCCCAACTGATGCTTCCCTTTCATGCCCTTCGAGTCTAATAACTGCGGTCTGGCTTTTGCACAAGTTGTAAATAACTCTCCTTTCCCTGTATTTTATCCCTGCTGACTTCAGAATTTGAAAGAGTGTATTCCAGTCAACATTGTCAAACGCTTTCTCCAAATCTACAAAAACTAAAAATGTAGGTTTGCCTTTCCTTAATCTATCTTCTAAGATAAGACGTAAAGTGAGTATTGCCTCCCGGGTTCCTACGTTCCTCCTGAATCCAAACTGATCTTCCCCGAGGTCAGCTTCTACCAGCTTTTCCGTTCTCCTGTAGATAATTCGTGTTAAAATTTTGCAACCATGACTTATGAAACTGATGGTTCTGTAATTTTCACACCTGTCTGCACCTGATTTCTTTGGAATGGGGATTATTACATTTTTCTTAAAGTCTGAGGGTATTTCGCCTGTCTCATACATCCTACACACCAGTTCAAATAGTTTTGTCATGGCTGGCTCTCCCAGAGACTTTAGTAGCTCTGAGGGTATGTCATCTACTCCTGGGGCCTTGTTCCGACCTAGGTCTTTCAAGGGTCTGTCAAATTCATCTCTCAGTATAGTATCTCCTATTTCATCTTGATCTACTCCCTCTTCCGTTCCTACAACATCGTCTCTAAGTTCATTTCCTTTGTAGAGCTGCTCTATGTTCTCTTTCCACCTTTCAGCTTTCCCTTCTTTGGTGAGAACTGGTTTTCCATCAATGTCCGTGATATTCATAGAGCTGTTTTTCTTGTCCCCAAATGTCTCTTTTATTTTCCTGTAGGCTGTATCTACTTTTCCCCTTCTTATACATTCTTCTACAGATTTGCATTTGGCGTCTAGCCACTCCTGCTTAGCCATTTTGCACTTCCTGTCAATCTCATTTTTTAGTCGTCTGTACTCCATTTTGCCTGTTTCATTTACTGCATTTTTCTATTTTCTCTTTTCATCAATTAAATTTAGTATTTCCTGTGATATCCAAGGATTTTTTGTAGGTCTTGCGTTTCTACCTATTTTGTCCTCTGCTGCCTTCAATATTTCATCTCTCAATGCTACCCCCTGTTTCTGTCAGTTCTTGCCTAAATCTCCCTCTGAAATTCTTAAGAACTTCACGTTCCTTCAATTTATCTAGGTCCCATCTCCTTATTTTCCTACCTTTCTGCAGTTTTTTCAGTTTCAGCCTACAGTTCATGACTAACAAGTTATGGTCAGAGTCTATATTTGCCCCTGGGTATGTCTTGCAGTTTATAACTTGGTTCCGGAATCTATGTTTTACCATTATAAAATCTATCTGATACCTTCCAGTGTCTCCTGGTCTCTTCCAAGTATACAACCTTCTTTTGTGATTCTTAAACCACGTGTTTGTTACGATTAAATCATGTTCCGTGCAAAATTCTACCAGGCGGCTTCCTCTTTCATTCCTTTTGCCCAGTCCATATTCACCTACTATTTTTCCTTCTCTTCCTTTTCCTACTACCGAATTCCAGTCTCCCATCACAATTAAGTTTTCCTCTCCCTTAACTGTCTGAATAATATCCTTTAGCTCCTCATATATTTCTTCTATATCCTCATCATCGGCAGAGCTAGTTGGCATATAAACCTGTACTACTGTTGTTGGTGTTGGCTTCGTATCTGTCTTGACAATGATAATGCGATCACTGTGCTGCTCATAGTAGATAACCCGCATTCCTATTTTCTTATTCATTATCAGTCCTACTCCTGTGATACCCCCAACTGATTTTGTACCTATAATCCTGTACTCACATGACCAGAAATCCTGTTCATTCTGCCACCGAACTTCACTAATCCCCACTATATCTAACTTTAACCTATCCATTTCCCTTTTTAAATTTTCAAATTTTCCTACACGATTAAGGGATCTAACATTTCACGCTCCGATCCGTAGAATGCCAGTATTGTCTTTCCTGATGACAACATCCTCCTGAGTAGTCCCCGCCCGGAGATCCGAATGGGGGACTATTTTACCCCCGGAATATCTTACCCGAGAGGATGCCATCATCATATTTTCATGCAGTAGAGCTGCATGTCCTCGGGAAAAGTAACGGCTGTAGTTTCCCCTTGCTTTCAGCCGTTCGCAGTAACTGTGGGGCAAAGCCACATTAGCTGATGTTACAAGGCCAGCTCAGTCAATCATCCAGACTGTTGCCCCTGTAACTACTGAAAAGGCTGCTGCTCCTCTTCAGGAACCACACGTTTGTCTGGCCTCTCCACAGATACCCCTTCGCTGTGTTGCACCTACGGTACGGCTATCTGTATCGTTGAGGCACGCAAGCCACCCTACCTCGGCAATGTCTGCGGTTAATGGGGGTGGATGTACCACATATAACTGAATAAATATGAGATCGTGCGAATTTTATATGTCATTTGTGTTTTGACTTCTATCTTTCTTTGTTTGAATAATGCGCTTATAATTTTGTACATTATCCAAGACAGCGTTATTTCTTATATTTTCTCCGATGAAGATAACATATTTTTAGAAAAAAGATGGACAGAGATAGTAGGGTAGGAGAAGTACTAACTCCAGGCAGAAATAAATAAATAAATACCCGGGCAACGCCGGGTTTTCAGCTAGTTCGTAATAATACTATAAAATTACTGAAAAACTGAAGTACGGGCTAATACGTCTTAGTACCTGGCACATACTGTCGCCATGTCTGATTTTCGAGGTCATGAGATCATATACTGTGTTCCCATATGTGCACACTGTTTCATTCAACAAGTATCCGAATTTGATATCAAGCTCTTATGTAGGTGTCCGCCTTTGATGTGAACGGTCAAATTCAATGAGGTTTGATTCCATTACTTGGAGGTGCTCCACGACCACACAATGATGAACACACGAGATGTTTTTCGCAGCATTGGCCGTTAATGTTTTATTTTTAAAAACCCACAGATCGATTTGGATCACATAATGATCATCTTCAGTGTCCTTCAAACTATGGAACAAGATCAAAGATCAGTATGGAATTACACACAAATACAAATTGAACTCGAATACAATATTAAATATAATATACAGACACCATACATACCGAGCATATGAATGCCCTGAATGTAACTGCAACGGTAAATATAAAATTGCAGTGTCAAAGTTTGAAATAAGCGCGCTGCTTACAAACGACATGCAGCGGCGCTGTGGGGATGGGTGTTACTAACGCCCTCTATTACTTAGATGTTCCACTAATTTTTTATGCAAACCAAATAAAAATTAAAATGTATTTTTACATATAAGGTATATAAGCTGAATAACCAATAAAAATGAAAAAACAGCAGACAGAAATATATAAAAAATCAGGTAACACACAAGAGTGTGGTTATTCAGCTTATATACCTTATATGTAAAAATACATTTTAATTTTTATTTGGTTTGCATAAAAAATTAGTGGAACATCTAATTAATAGAGGGCATTAGTAACACCCATCCCTTCAGCGCCGCTGCATGTCGTTTGTAAGCAGCGCGCTTGTTTCAAACTTTGACACTGCAATTTTATGTTTACCGTTGCAGTTACATTCAGGGCATTCATATGCTCGGTACGTATGGTGTCTGTATATTATATTTAATATTGTATTCGAGTTCAATTTGTATTTGTGTGTAATTCCATACTGATCTTTGATCTTGTTCCATAGTTTGAAGGACACTGAAGATGATCATTATGTGATCGAAATCGATCTGTGGTTTTTTAAAATAAAACATTAACGGCCAATGCTGCGAAATACATCTGGTGTGTTCAGTCAAATTTAACATTTACATCAATTTTTGAAAACAAAACGGATTTCACCAATGAAAAGAGCGGAAAAACGTCCTTTATGATCGACTGCTATCTAAATTTCGACCATTAGGTCAGATGTCCAGGTTTGATATTAGGCTACTCAAATAACAATCAGACAAAGCCATTCGAAGCAACTCTCAAAAATTTTCGATAAAATCGACTTTAAAGTTTCGTAAAGTACACGTAAGTACTAAAAACGGTGGCTGCTTGTGTACGTGTAGCTCAGTCATTCGGTGCTCGGCTGCCGAGGTGGACGGACGCGCGGCGGCAGCGCTAGACGTGCTGCAGTAAGCAACGGCTGCGTGGCTGCTACGGAGGTCAGTAGAGCGCTTTGTCCACTGTTCTACATCTACATCTACATAGATACTCTGCAAATCACATTCAAGTGCCTGGCAGAGGGTTCATTAACCACTTTCATAACTTTTCTCTATCGTTCCATTCTCTAATAGCACGCGGGAAGAAAGAACACCTAAATCGTTCCGTTTTCGATCGGATTTCTCTTATTTTATTGGGATGGTCATGTCTCCCTAAGTAGGTGGGTGCTATCAAAATATTTTCACATTCAGAACTAAAAGTCGGTGATTGAAACTTCGCAAACAGATCACCCCGCAATGAATAACGTCTTTCTTTTAATGATTTCCACCCCAATTCTTGCAACATTTCCGTGACGCTTCCCCCCCCCCCCCCCCCCGTAACATGAAAAAAAACCAGCTGCCCTTCTCTGAACCTCCGTCAGTCCCACCTGGTGAGGGTCCCACAAGGGGCAACAGTACTCCAGGAGAGGACACACAAGTGTGATGTAGGCAGTCTCTCTGGTGGAGCTGGTGCATCTTCGAAGCGTTCTGCCGATGAAACTTAACCTTTGGTTCGCCTTCCCCACAATATTTTCAATGTGTCCTCTCCAGTCAAAGTTGTTCGTAATTGTAACTCCTAGGTATTTGGCAGAATTACGACCTTAAGGTTTAACTGATTTATCGCGTAATTGAAGTTTAGATGATTTCTTTTAGTGGTCATCTGTATTACGCCACACTTTTCTTTATTTAGTGTCAATTGCCAATTTTCGCACCATGCAGAAATTTTGTCTAAATCGCTTTGCAGTTGCTTTTGATACTCAATTGACTTCACAAACCGATAAACGACAGCATCATCCGCGAACATTCTAAGAGAGCTATTCAGATTGTCTCCTAAATCGTTTATAAACACGAGGAAGAGTAGGGGACCAATAAAGCTTCCCTGTGGAACGCCAGATATCACTTCTGTTTTACTCGACGACTTACCGTCAATTACAACGAACTGTGTTCTTTCTGATAGGAAATCGTGAATCCAATCGCACAATTGGGGAGATATTCCATAAGCACGCAATTTCATAAGAAGCCGCTTGTGGGGTACAGTGTCAAAAGCCTTCCTGAAATCCAGAAATATGGAATCGATTTGAAATCCCTTGTCGATGGCACTTAACACCTCATGTGAATAGAGGACAAGCTGTGTTTCGCAAGAGTGATACTTTCTGAATCCGTGTTGACTACTGGTTAATAGGTCGTTCTCTTCGAGGTAGTTCATTATATTCGAACAAAGTATATGTTCCAAAATCCTACTGCAAATCGACGTCAATGAGATAGGCCTGTAATTTTGGGGATCACTCCTATTGCCTTTCTTGAATATTGGAGTAACTTGGACAACTTTCCAGTCTTTGGGTACGGATCTTTCGCTGAGTGAACGGTTGTAAATTATAGCTAAGTACGGAGCTATTGCATCAGCATACTCTGAGAGGAATCTAGTTGGTATACAATCTGGCCCGGAAGATTTATTTTTGTTTAGTGACTTAAGTTGTTTTACTCCTCCAGGAACATCTACTTCTAAGTTGCGTCTTTAAGTAATTTAAAATGACAAAATGAACGAGACTGAACATGCAAGAATAGATACGATTAGATTCACCTTTCACTAGAACTGTAAAAGACCGAAAGCGTTCGAGATAAAAAGATGGTTATCAGAAGAAGTTAAGATCACAGGAGAGGAAATTATTGGCGTAAATCTTTCCTTTGTAACCAATTCTGTCTTTTTAAAATTGATTTCTTCTGAACTGTGTTGTTCAATCATTGACAAGTGTAGTGGTGAAATGAAATTCCGTCACTCGGACGGAACCGTTAGTGAAGTTATTGTTTCGCATGTCGAACAGGGCATCCGTACAGTCAGAGTTTTCGAACTGCCATTCGAGGTTCCAGCTGCAGCAATAAACGCTGCTCTTCACCCTTATGGCAGGGTACTACATCTACATGGGATACTCCGCAAATCACATTTAAGTGCCTGGCAGTGGGTTCATCGAACCACCGTTATACTATTTTATCTCCCATTCCATTCTCGAATAGCGCGCGGGAAGAATGAACACCTGAATCTCTCCGTTCGGGCTCTGATTTCTCGTATTTTATTCTGATGATCATTTCTACCTATTTAAGTGGGAGTCAACAATATATTTTCGCATTCGGGGGAGAATGTTGGCGATTGTAGTTTCGTAAGTAGCCCACGCCGCAGCGATAAGCGCCGTTGTTGTAATGATTCCCATCCCAAATCCTGTATCATTTCCGTAACGCTGTCTCCCCTGCATCGTGACAATACGAAACGAGCTGCCCTTCTTTGGACTCTTTCTATGTCCTCCGTCAAACCCACCTGATAAGGATCCCACACTGGACAGCAATACTCCATAAAAGGACGGACAAGCGTAGTGTATGCAGTTTCTTTAGTAGTTTTGTTGCACCTTTTAAGGGTTCTGCCAATAAAACGCAGTCTCTTGTTCGCCTTTCCCACGACATTATCTACGTGTTCTTTCTAATTTAAGTCTGAAGTAATAGTAATTCCTACGTATTTTGTGGAGCTTACGGGCTTCACATTTGATTGATTTATTATGTAAACAAAGTTTAACGGATTTCTTTTCGTACTCATGCGGACGACTTCACACTTCTCATTATTTAGAGTCAACTGCCAATTCTGACACCATACAGATGTCTTATTCAAATCGTTCTGCAGTTGGTTTTGATCTTCAGATGATTTTACTAGACGGTAAATGACGGCGTCATCTGCAAACAACCTAAGAGAGCTACTTAGATTTTCCCCAAAATCGTTTATGTAAGTAAGGAACAGCAGAGGACCAATAACACAACCCTGTGGAACGCCCGAAATCACGTCTGTTTTGGTCGATGCCTTACCATCGATTACTACGAACTGTGTCCTCTCTGAGAGGAAATCCCCTATCCAGTCTCAAATTTGGGGCGATATACCGTAACCACGCAATTTGATTAAATATTGCAGAAAATTGGTCAGAGGAATATATGTTTCCTGTTCTGAATGGAATTAGACAAATTAAGATTTAGCTTTTCAGGCATATACCGTCTTATTTGAATATCTGTGGGCATCGCGCTCTCGTAATTTACGATGGGCAGCCGCGGTCATGTTCGTTATGTAATGCCACCGGGCACATTAGAAATCAGTGCACGAGAAGGCGAGTCCCTCAATTAGCCATTAACGATGCGGTTGTTCCAGGGCAGGCCATAAGCATGGAAGTGACGTACGCTGCCGCGGCTGTTAACCGAGTGTGGCCGAGCAGGCGGGACCTTCCGACGCGTGCGCGGAAACCGGCAGTGACGCAGAGTTGGTCAAAGGAGGCGAGCTGATATCGGCCAACGATGACGTTACTCAGCGCAATGCGCATGCTTTGTGAGACTGAAATCTTTTCAGACGAGAGACAAGCTCCACAGACGGCACCTGATGTAGACACGACAGAGTACGTAACGACAGTCGCACACGACGTTGCCAGTAATTTAGAGGGACCTACAATGGATGAACGTCAAGCGACAGACACACTAAAAGTGACAAAGGAAGACCATAAGGATGACAAGGTACCACAAGAAGAATCAGACAACTCCAATCTACCGGCAAAAGGTAGAGAACAACAAGAAGAACCCGAAGCACCACCCACTTCACGTGTCGAAGAAAAAGAAGCAACATTCAACTGCGAAATTAACGGAGTTATAAAATCTTCTGCCAAGAAGAAAGGCGAGGTAGCCTCTCAGCGATCTTCCATGGAATCGCCAGAAAGTTCACCAAAGATTTCACTGTCGAACTCGCCAAAATCGTCACAAAATAATCGCACTGACGTGTTTTACGGCCCACTTTAGATTTGTAGTTTTATAAGTTTTTGCAAACATTTTGGACCAAAATAATAATCTAAATAATAAAAAATTAATTAATAAGACTGTCTGAAACCCTTTCAGGAAAAAAAATTAGGTTCAAAAAAAATGTTCAAATGTTTGTATAGCTTATGGGACGTAATTACGGGTTTATCAGTCTCTAAACTTACAAACTACTTATGAACTAACTAATACTAAGGACAGCACAAATATCCATGCCCGAGGGGAGATTCGAACCCCCGACCGTAGTGGCCGTGCAGTCTGTGACTGGAGCGCCTCATTCCCCTCGGCCACCGCGGCCGGCAAATTTTAGGTACTGGCAGGTTCCAAACCACTGACCTAGCGTCATTGTCCAACGCATTGCCCACTACGCTACGGCTAACAGGAGTTGTGTTCTTTAATCTCATACTAATGTCGGCCGTTGTTAACTGATGCTAATATGGCATTTTCACTAAATTATCATTTATCGTACAAAGAACGACTTGTTTTTGTTAATTCCTCAGTGCGCCATTGCTTTGAAATGACAACGTGTAAGTCACAATAAGAAAATCATTAAATACGCAATGCAAGAGAGAGTTCAGAGCGAGGAATGTCACGTGATATCTGCGAACGACTGGTTTTCGCTAATTTAATGGAGGGTGTCAAAACCCCGTTATTTTTGCAAATATCTCTCAAACGATACTACCGCAACCTAAAGTGGGCCAGAAAGAGGAGAATCTCACTTCAAGCTGCAGAGATCTTGGCTCCTCCTTTAAGAGAGCGTTTGAGACAGATACAGGAGCCTGAAGAGAGGAAAGAAGAAACAAAAAATGTAAGAGTAGTTGAGTTCTCTGATCGGAAAACTAAACAGGAAAAGGTTGCTTCACAGCACGGACCAGGTGAATAATTGTATGACAAGACGAAAACGGATATGACACCCGACATGGATATGTACACGGACATGACACCAGGGAAACAAGAATCAATTGGGCGGATGACGAGGAAGATCAGACTGATGCAATGGAAACGGAAGGGACCTTTGAGGAAGAATGTTTTTATTAAAATTTGTGCATTGAACTTTAAGAAGAAAGAAGAACGAAGAAAGAAAAATTTAAATATATATATATATATATATATATATATATATATATATATATATATATAGGGTGTTTCACTAAGTGTGTTTGCCTCTGTAACTTATAAATATAGAAAAAACTATTGTTCCATTAAAAAATTATATCTTTGTGCTGTAACTCTTTGGAAAATGATACAATAAACTATGTTCATAGCTCCGCGTCTTGTAGCGTTTCAAAGTGGAACATACATATAATGTTAACACTCTAAATATAAACAATATTCAGAGTCAACCAAAGGTGGCTGCACTGAAAGACTTCCTGTATCAGTCAGATACAGATGTCGCTTTCTTGCAGAAAGTTAACATAAAGGACTTGTATATTTACGGGTATAAGGAGGTGTTAAATGTAGCTCCAGAAGAATCGTGTGAGACAGCGATCGTTGCTAAAGAAGGGACTGAGATAACAAATGTGTGTCTTTCAGAGTCAGGGAGGGTAATTCGCTGTCAAGCAACAATGCAAGACAAGAGAGAGCGGCCTTTATCAAGAGTGACATTTTATTTCTACTCAAAGAGAACCCCTGCAGAAGTTTTAATAGGGGGAGATTTTAATTGTGTTTTGAATAAAAAAGGACCAGCGACCAAATTTTAACTTTTCCCAAGAACTGAAGGCATTGATCGAAAACTTGAAGTGGTTTGACGCGTGGGAAATTAAATATCCCACGATGGTTAGATGTACGTACATCACTAGTACTAAACAGAGTAGAATAGACAGGATATATGTGACCCCCAATCTAGAGACCAAAGTAAGTAGTATTGAGGTGATATCAGCTGCCTTCTCTGATCACTTAGCAGTGAACTGCAGTATCAAATTAACAAGGCAGAAGACTTACTGGAGTCACCCACTATGGAAATTAAATCAAATGTTCAAATGTTTGTAGAACTTGTGGGACTTAACTACGGGGTCATCAGTCCCTAAGCTTACAAACTACTTATGAACTAGCTAAGACTAAGGACGGCACAAATATCCATGCCCGAGGGGGGATTCGAACCCTCGACCGCAGTGGCCGTGCAGACCGTGACTGGAGCGCCTCAGTCTCCTCGGCCACCGCGGCCGGCATGGAAATTAAACATCAATACCCTCTCAGAAGATGCTCTGGCTTTAAAGATACAAGGAACTTGGGGAGCTGTTTTAAGAATGCGTATCAAGTATTGAACAAATATCGAATGGTGGATGATAGCCGCCAAGAAAAAGTTAAGAGGAACGTTGATATCTTACGCAAAGGAAAGGGTAATTTGGTCAAGACACACAATGGAGTTCTACTACTCTTGTAAGGGACCTTTACGACCAACCAGTATCTCAAGAGGCAATTATAAATTTTAAAAATATTAAAGCCAAAATGATAAGTATCAAGAGGAAACATCTGGAAGGATTGCAAATATAATCACACCCTAGAACGACGGTGATACAACACACAAAAAACAGAAGAAGAAATTTTATTGCCAGCCTCATAACGGAAGATAACAGAGTCCTGACAGACCAAAAAGATATGTTAAATGAAGCACATAGATTTTATCAGCAGTTATATTCTGGAAATGCTACTGACGACAACTCTGTGCAAGAGCTTTTACAGCGCTCTGAAATAGAAGAGATAGTTTCAAACGAAGAGAACGGAGGTCTTACGTTAGAAATCACGAATGAGGAGGTACTTGACATCATTAAATCTTCGTCTTCGAGGAAGTCTCCAGGCCCAGACGGCTTGCCGGTGGAATTTTATAGAACCTTTTGGCAACTAATAGGTAACGAATTCACGGAAGTCGTTAATGACGCCTTGAGAGGAGTCGATATTCCTCCTGCATTTAAGGGAAGTGTAACTGTACTACTTACAAACGGAAGGAGCACAGACATAAAAGGTATTAATAATATGAGACCGATTACCTTATAAAGTAGTTGCACGTGTAATTAAAGAAAGAATGAGACCTATTTTACAAAATGTTATTGGAAGCTACCAGACTTGTCTCCATAGGCGTACCATTTTTAAGTCTTTATGTGAATATCGCGACATTACTGCTCTTTTCGCAACATCGTCAGCTAATGGCGGCATTGCCTTCAATGATTTTACTGAAGCTAATGATAGAGTGAACTACGAATATCTCTTCAAAAATCTGAAACACATAGGTTTAATGACAACAACTTAACGGTTTTAATGAACATCGTCAGAGGTATAAAAACCAAAATTTCGATGAATGGACAATATACTAACGAGGTATTGATATTAAGTGGAGTTCCTCAGGGAAGTCAATGTTGTTTTACGTAGTTTCGTGGAACCCCTCCTACGGCGTTTGAATGCGACCTTATAAGGAACAACAGTAGCCGGACTGAAGACAGTTACAAATGCATACGCTGACGATGTGGGAGTTTTAGTAAGGAGCAATGAAGACTGTGCTCAACTAACGGAAACGTTAATGCTTTATAGCAGAGCAAATAGTGCGAAGATCAATGAGACGAGAAGTTCTTTTTTAAATTTAAAGGGACTTGAAAATGTGCAGCTACCGTGGGCACATACAGTGGAACATCACACGACTCTAGGAATAACGTTTTACAGTTGCCTATTAAGAACAACGGCTGCAAATTGGAAACAGGTGCTAGGAAAAATAAGAGGCAGCTTAATACTGAACGAAACGAGAGATTTAAATATAATTAAGCTAATAAATTGTGCAGTTCTATCAAAAGCGGCATACGTCACTCAGATTTTACCCACACCTCTAGCAACTGCGAGAACTATAATGAGCGCTATCTACAGATACGTATGGAAAGGCCATATTTTCAGAGTAGCAGTAGGAACAACACCATGAATGTTCAAATGTTCAAACGTTTGTAAAGTCTATGGGACTTAACTATGGGGTCATCAGTCCCTAAGCTTACAAACTACTTATGAACTAACTAAGACTAAGGACGGCACAAATATCCATGCCCGAGGGGGGATTCGAACCCCCGACCGTAGTGGCCGTGCAGACCGTGACTGGAGCGCCTCAGTCTCCTCGGCCACCGCGGCCGGCAATCACCATGAGATCGGAAAAAGGAGGCCTAGGGTTGACAGACATTCGGAAAAGAGCACGGCCCTCTTCATTAAAAGGACACTCAGCCTTATAGAGACACAACCGAACAGCATAACTGCTGCTTTGTTCGACCTTCTGAATCCTGGCAACATGCAGCCACCAGTCGATGTTAGAGAAATAAGTTACAAACTGAAGCACATTCAGTCTTTTTACGTAGACCTACGCTACTTGACATGTATTTTAACGGATAAACACAAGAGGACGAGCAAATATATAGTAGATAAATTGAAATCAACCGATAACCAAAATAAGATGGAGCTGGAATACCCTGACAAAAACTGGGGGGAAATTTGGACAAATATAAATAACCGAATGCTGACAACAGAGGTGCAAGCGTCATGGTACAGAGTTATAAATAATGTAGTTAGCACGAACGAAAAACTTTATTCAATAGGAGTAAGCGCGACCAACGAATGCCTAAAATGCAACCATTTGGAGTCACTAAGCCATTGCATCATCTGTAACGGATTCAAAAATATTTGTAACGACATTATATCTCAAGTCACTTTCATCAAACGGAGCAATGCAAGAGAAATAACACAAAACAATTTACTCTTCCCAGAAGATGTTTATTTCCCATCATAAAAGAACAAAGTAATATTTATGGCTATTCGGAAACTTTGTAAATTATGCAGTCAACAAAAAAAGAACCGACAATGTACCAGAATATCGAGAATATATGAGAGAAGAATACGTCAAAATATACAAGAAAAAAGACCACAAAAATACTTTTGGAAATATCTTGAAAATTTTGTTTCAGAAACAAAGTATAGGTTAATATCTACATAGTCAAAAGAGGAACCGACAATGTACCAGAATATCGAGAATATATGAGAGAAGAATACTTCAAAAAGTACAAGAAAAAGACCATAAAAAGACTTTTGGAAACATCTTGAAAATTTTGTTTCAGAAACAAAGTATAGGTTAGTATCTACACATCATGAAATAGACAGTATAAGATAGAATGCCAAAGTAGGGGAGTTCTGTTGAGGGAGAAGTACGGTGGGGACTTCGTCTGCCCTGAGGCCGCTACGGTAGCCGCGAAGGCCTCAACAGAACCCCGAAAATGCATTCCTGACGGTAAAGAAATAGAAATTGATACAATGCCACGAAACGAAATTAGTACTGCAAAACTATACTAATGCATAAGAAGAGGAAATTTCAGTATTAGGAGAACATTGCGTAATCAAGGTCGCTATGCTCGTCATTCATTCGAGAGAGGACACAGTTCGTAGTAATCGATGGTAAGGCATCGACTAAAACAGAGGTAATGTCGGGCGTTCCACAGGGCAGTGTTATTGGTCCTCTGCTATTCCTTATTTACATAAACGATTTAGGGGAAAATCTAAGTAGCTCTCTTAGGTTGTTTGCAGATGACGCCGTCATTTACCGTCTAGTAAAATCATCTGGAGATCAAAACCAACTGCAGAACGATCTGAATAAGATATCAGTATGGTGTAAAAATTGGCAATTGACTCTAAATAATGAGAAGTGTGAAGTCGTCCACATGAGTACGAAAAGAAATCCGTTAAACTTTGTTTACAACATAAATCAATCAAATTCGAAGACCGTAAACTACACAAAATACCTAGGAATTACTATTACTTCAGACCTAAACTGGAAAGAACACGTAGATAATATCGTGGGAAAGGCGAACCAGAGACTGCGTTTTATCGGCAGAACCCTTAAAAGATGCAACAGAACTACTAAAGAGCCGGCCTCGGTGGCCGAGCACTCTGCGGCGCGTCAGTCACAGTCTGCACGGGCACTACGGTCGGGGGTTCGAATCCCCCCTCGGGCATGGATATTTGTGCGGTCCTTAGTCTTAGCTAGTTTATAAGTAGTTTGTACGTTTAGGGACTGATGACCCCGTAGTTAAGTCCCATAAGCTATACAAACATTTCAATTTCAGAACTACTAAAGAAACTGCATACACTGCGCCTGTCCGTCCATTTTTGGAGTATTGCAGCCCAGTGTGGGATCCTTATCAGGTGGGTTTGACGGAGGACATCGAAAGAGTCCAAAGAAGGGCAGCTCGTTTCGTATTGTCACGATACAGGGGAGACAGCGTTACGGAAATGATACAGGATCTGGAATGGGAATCATTACAATAACGGCGCTTATCGCTGCGGCGTGGGCTACTTGCGAAATTCTAATCGTAAACAGTCTCCTCCGAATGCGAAAATATATAGTTGACTCCCACTTACATAGATAGAAATGATCATCAGAATAAAATACGAGAAATCAGAGCTCGAACAGAGAGATTCAGGTGTTCTTTCTTCCCGCGCGCTATTCGAGAATGGAATGGGAGATAAATAGTATAATTGTGGTTCGATGAACCCTCTGCCAGGCACTTAAATGTGATTCGCAGAGTATCCCATGTAGATGTCGATGTAGATGTAAATTACCTGTTTTGTTAGACAATGTAGCATCTCATACCGAAACAGGTAATCTCGAATAAATTACCAGCTTACGATTTTCTCTACGCAATCTTTTTCTTCTAACGAACTGTCTTACTGTCTGTTCTGAGAATGCGTTTGTTAGTTTCCTGCGGGTAAAACAATACATAAGCCTCCAGTGACTTGCTTCTGAGAACAAGGGTGAACAACGTCGGGAGTGAAGACGCTTACCTCGCCTCGGCGGATTCCTTTGTGCCTCGCGACCCACACAGAGAGTAATTTCTGAGGCGCCGCAGAGTATTAATCAGCCTTTGCGGCAGCCGACATAAAAGTGCGCAGAGAGGCCGGCAGATGGAATTAGTCCACCCCTGATCCTGAGGAGGCGCCTTTGTCCGCAGAGTAGCAAAGCCTACGAGGCGGGTAGCGGCGCCGACAGGGGCACACCGGCCACTGCGCAAGGGCGCCGACACGTATACATCACACAAACACACACACGTACAGAGTTTTTCAGGAGCGATGGTGAACATTTTTTAAACTTTTTCTTTCATGAATTTATCAATTGTTTTTAAAACATTATCAATTTTTTATTGAGATGCTTTTTATATACAGGTCCACTACCGGTTTCACGTCAATACAGACGCATCCTCAGGTGTTAATTTTTTTTCTCTCATCATAATTCGTTACTGAGTCCCAACATTCTAGTTGCTTTCATCCGTCAATTGGTTAAAAATTCAATAGGGCGTTTCTCAAATCATAATTCGTTACTGAGTCCCAATATTCTAGTTGCTTTCATCCGTCAATTGGTTAAAATTTCAACAGGGCGTTTCTCACATCATAATTCGTTACTGAGTCTCAACATACTAGTTGCTTTCATCCGTCAATTGGTTAAAAATTCGACAGGGCCTTTCTCACATCATTATTCGTTACTGAGTCCCAATATTCTAGTTGCTTTCACCCGTCAATTGGTTAAAAATTCAACACGGCCTTTCTCACATCATAATTCGTTACTGAGTCCCAACATTCTAGTTGCTTTCATCTGTTAATTGGTTAAGAATTCAATCGGGCCTTTCTCATATCATAATTCATTACTGAATCCCAATATTCTAGTTGCTTTCATCCGTCAATTGGTTAAAAACTTAATAGGGCCTTTCTCACATCATAATTCGTTACTGAGTCCCAACATTCTAGCTGCTTTCATCCGTCAATTGGTTAAAAATTCAATAGGGCCTAATACATGGCTCGAAGTCCAATATCAAATCGGTGTCTTTCAGGATTAAATACATGCACGTTAAAATGTGGGATATGTAGTCGCGTGATTTTGACTACAGTGTTGTCGATAAAACCCATAGATCGCCAATGGAGTGAAGGTGGCCATTGTAAAAAGTAAAACTGAACGTCCTGAATTAGAGTCGTCAAGTTGTAGCAGACCTATGGAGGCGTAGAGGAGTGCACTGCCAAGTGGCGAAGTAAACTGCTACTGTAGTTGAAATGCAATAAAAACTCGCAATGGAGTGTAATAAGGCCGACTTTAGGATTTCCTGTCTTTTTTTATGATTTTCTCAATTTTTCCGAACAAAAAAGTAATATAAAAGTAAATAACATAAAAAATATACAATATGTAATAAAATAATACAAAAATGTATAAAACATTCTAACATACATATTATACATGGTGTCCCACTCAGCATTTTCACCCCAGATAACTCTGAAACTGTAAGAGATATTGAAAAACTACTTTTACGGTTATGAACGTAGTGCGGTAGGGTCTTATGAAAGTAGGTACTATGAGACAGTCTAAAAGGTAAAGAAATATTATTTTCAATGCTGACTTACGTTTTTTAAATGGCTACTCCATGTTATCAATTTAACACGAATTATCTATAGGAGAATGGAAAAGCTAGTAGAAGCTGACCTCGGGAAAGATGAGTTTGGGTTCAGGAAAAATTTAGGAACACGGGAGGCAATACTTACTTTACGGCTTACCCTAGATGATAGGTTAAGAAAAGGCAAACCTACATTTCTAGCTTTTGCAGATTTGGAGAAGGCTTTTGACAATGTTGATTGTAATAAACTCTTTCAAGTTCTGAAGCAAGCAGGAGTAAAAATAGGCAGCGTAAGGTTATTTACAACTTGTACAAAAATCAGACAGCGGTTGTAAGAGTTGAAGGGCATGAAAGGGATGCAGTGGTTGGAAAGGAAGTAAGACAATGTTGTAGCCTTTCTCTAATGTTATTCAATTTGTACATTGAGCAAGCTATAAAGGAAAGCAAGGAGAAATTTGGTGAAGGAATTAAAGTTCAGGGGGAAGAATTAAAAACATTGCGTTCTGCCGACGACGTAGTAATTGTGTCAGATACAGCAAAGGATCGGGAAGAGCAATTGAACGGAATGAACAGTGTTCTGAAAGGTGCATATAAGATGAACATTAACAAGAGCAAAACTAAGGTAATGGAGTGCAGTCTAAGAAAATCAGGCGATGCTGAAGGAATTAGATTAGGTAACGAATCAATGAAGGAGGTAGATGAGTTTTGTTACTTGGGCAGTAAAATAACAAATGATGGTCGCAGTACAGAGGATATAAAATGCAGAATGGCAATGAGTAGAAATTTTTTAACATCGAATATTGATTTAAGCCTAAGGAAGTCCTTTCTGAAGGCATTTGTATGAAGTGTTGCCTTGTATGGGAGTGAGACATGGACGATAAACAGTGCGGACAGGAAGAGGATTGAGGCTTTTGAAATATGGTGCTACAGAAGAATGTTGAAGATTAAGTGGGTGGATCGCGTAACTAATGAGGGGGTACTGAACACAATTGGGGAGAAAAGAAATTTCTGGCATACCTTGACTAAAAGAAGGGATAGATTGGTAGGGCACATTCTTAGACATCTAGGAATTGTGAATTTAGCGTTGGAGGGAAGTGTGTGGGGTAAAAACCGCAGAGGAAGACCAAGAGATGGATACAGTAAGCAGATTCAGACAGATGTAGGTTGCTGTTCTTATGTGGAGATGAAGAGGCTTGCTCAGGATAGCGTAATGTGGAGAGCTGCATCAAACCAGTCTCCGGACTGAAGACCACAACAACAACAACAAGCAATCAATAGCATGAAAATCACAAAAAGAATGGCGTTAGTTGCATCGCAATCCATCAATTACATCCGTAGAAGCTGCGAACCGAAGTGGACGTTTGAAATAAATGTGGCGCGCTGCTAACGCGTCCCGAGACTCAAGCCAGACTCCCGGTTGAGCCTCGGACACGCGCTAGGAGCGCGCCACATTTATTTCCAACGTCCACTTCGCTTCGCAGTTTCTACGGATGTAATTGATGGATTGCGATGCAACCAACGCCATTCTTTTTGTGATTTTTCATTCTATTGATTGCTTGAGGAATAATATGGGGTAACCATTTAAAAAACGTGAGTTAGCGTTGAAAATAATATTTCTTTACCTTTTAGACTCATAGTACCTACTTTCAGAAGCCCCTGCCGTACGTTCAAGACAGTGAAGGTCGTTTTTCAATATCTCTTGTAGTTTCAGAGATATCTGGGATGAAAAAGTTGATTAGTACATCCTGTATATTTAATTTTTTATCAATTAGTTATCGGTATTTACACATTTATTAATTTTTGTCCGAAATAATTGCGATATTATAACTTTTTAATCAAACTTTTCTTTGACCTTTCGCAACGCTTTTCTTTGCAGTAACTTTATTTATTCTATTAGGAGAAACATTTTATATTGGCATCAATATTTTTAAACTAATATTTAAATTTTTGTGTTTAACTAGCTTAATTCCCGCTGCTTCGCACGTGTAGACTGGATGGTCTGCATTGGTTATTTCTGCTTCTAAATATAAATTTTCATAGATTTAGCTTTAAAAATACTTTCCTAATAAAGTATTTTTATACAACTTGCCACCCCCTATTGCACCATTGATGGCAGAATTCAAAACATCCCGAAACACTTTTTTTTTAATTCTAACCATGGTTCCAAATCCAAATTTTCGCTTTTCTAGCATCAAAATAGTCTTAGTAGCACCATTAAAAAATTTTCCCTTATTTCACCCGCTTAATGGTTGAATTTCCAAAAATATCGAAACACGTGTTTTTTAAAATTCCAATCAAAAATCTAAATCCGAAGCTTTGTATTTCTTGCTTCAAAATTGCCTGAATAGCAACGTATTTTCAAAAAACCGTTCATCCCCTAATTCACCCCCTTAGGGATGGAAATGTCAAAAAATCGCTGATGCCTACAGTGCAACATAAACAACGTCTACAAATTTCAAGTGTCTATCATCTGTAGATTCACTTTTCAGCGCCGTTTTCAGTCTTTTTGAACGTGGAATTTCTTTCTTATACCTTGGCACCTTTTTTGGTAGTTTTGCTTTCAAACTGCAATATGCATATATTTTTCTTTATTTGTACACATGTTACAGAAAAACAACTGAAGAATATACATCGCGAATCGCTGTATATAACCTCTTTCCTGTTATAGTGTCAAAAGTCATCCTCAGTCCGAATTTTATATGGGCTGACGACTTCAACCACTATATCTTCCACCTTCTTAAAGCTATCGACTTGGAACTGCTATGGTTTACAACGGGAGACTTTGTACTACAACAACACAAAGAGATTGTTCGTCTCCATTGTGTACTTTTTGACGAAGAGCAAAATATTGACACCCACACGTATTTTTATATCAGTCAGTAACTTTTAACTCCCATATCTTCCACCGCCTTATCGTTATGAACCCTTTACCACCATAGTGCACAATGGGAGACTGATACGTACTACAACATCAAACACTATTCGTTTGCGATGTGCGGTTTTGGCAGCAGATTGAAATATAAACACCTCAATTTTTATATATGTCAATATGTTATCGGTATTTACATGTTTATTAATTTTTGAACGAAATAATTGCAAAAATGGGTCTTAAAACAGGCCAGCGCCATTTTTATAACTTAGTTACGAATTTTTTACTTTTTTATAAATTTATTTCTTTGTAAAAAGTTATTTTCCTGCAATATATTCATCTCTAGTTCAAATATCAATCTCAAACCATCTCACAACACCTATTAAATGAATATGGCGGTAGAGGCATATGAAGAATTAAACATGTGTACCAGTTTTCATGTTGGAAGTACCGAAGAAAAATTCAAACAAGAATTACCCCGACATTAAATTCTGAACAACTTTAAATTGATTTTATTATTTATTATTTTTTTAATTTTTTTATTTATTATATATATATATATATATATATATATATATATATATATATTTTCTAGTCGACACTTAAAAACAGAGTTAGATGATAGCCCAGCCGTCTAGTGGCAACCGATTATTCCACGTTCCACAAGAGAAAGGTTCTGCTCACTCGTGGCCGACAAATAGATATGTATAATTTAGTGCAAATCAGTTAATCAGCGGGACCTAAAACATGGCAACACATTACATAATGTGGTTAGCCCAAGCGTCTACCACATCGGCCACCACCATGGCAGGACCGTAAGGCGGGCTCCGGACCGAGTAGTAGTCAGCAGGTGCGGTCTGCTAGGGAAACAATCACACATCGACTTCCACCAGGCGGCAGCACCGGCGCCAACAGAGGACGCTGCACGCAGGGAGCTATTGTGCCTCCGCAAACCACGTGACTAGGAAATAGGTCCAACCAGTAACCGGGCACGTAGTCTTAAGTAGAACGGCACTGCGGCCAACTAACCCCATCCTCACCAACCCTGGGCCTCTGCCACGCCTCTACCGCGTTATACCCCCTTCCCTTCATCTCCACACCCTCCATGTTCTCTCCCAGGGTAACTTCCGCCGCCTCCCCCTCCCTGATGATGTCCTCTGTCCTGACATATACCCGTCCTACCAGCCCTGATCCCTCCCCGTAGATGTAGGGCCCCCTCTCCCCCCTCCCCTTCCCATCCCCGCCCTGGAGTCCCTACGGCTCATCCCTACCGCCTCCTTCTCCGCCGTTTTTCCTCTCCCCCGCGCTTCCCTCCCCGGCCTCCCTCCTCGGGGTCCTGGACCGACATTTTTATCAGTGCTACGTTCATTGTTGTGTGCAGTGCTCCAGTGAAGTGTATGTTTTTTTTTAACAGCGTCCACTGCAATCAGACAAGCGTCGCACCGTGTGTTTTAATTAGTGTCTCTGTGTACTCGCCGTCCTGTGTTATTGTCGTCCTACATGTTTTTTTTTAGGTCACCGTGGCTCCTCATTGTTAAAAAAAGTAAAGCAGTCAACAATCCGAAGATTGGTTTGAACACCACAGTGCTTTACAAGGCATGGTCCTGTTTGGAGGTGATATGCCGTTGCCTTCCTCCGACCTTCGAACTGACTTACCCAACCAGTTATAGGGATCTACAGTGTAACGTGGGTTCCGAACCACTGTGCTATTCGATATTTCTCACATGAGCAATACTGCCAGAGGTGAAAGAAGTGGAAATTGACAGATAAAAATCCTTGGACCTGACGGGGATCGAACCCGCGACCTTTGGATTTGTAGTCTGGCACTCTACCGAGGCGCACCTAAATGTGATTTTGATCACCTGTCTATTGTAATGTACTATAAAGTGTCGCCTTGTCTATGTTATTGTATCTCCGTTGTTTTATCTCCTGTTATGTATTTTAATTCTCACCTCATCTATGTATTTTAATTTCTCTCGACTGAAGAGCAGCCTATGGTGCTGCTGCGATTCTACCAGTGTCACTCTGGTGTGAAATACAATAAAGGAAAAAAAAGGCCAACTAACAGTCAGCGCCGAGTCGTCTCCTGGACTCCTGCAGCACCGGACCGTCGTAACCCACGCCGGCCGAGGCCGAGGAAGTACGACGCCGCGCAGTGCAGTGGTGACGGAAACTTTTTATTCATAAGCCGTGGTTTGCCACCAGCAATAACTCTCTGTTAAGGATATTACATTCCATTTTTTAACAGAATTGTGTTTAGTTCTTTTTTTTCCTCTGGTAAAGCCCAGGATTTAATTTTGGCTACTTAAGACACTGGACTAGCACTTTGGATTAACTCAAATAAACTCCATATAAGTTGCTCCAGTTTTTTTTCTGCAATCCATAGACACATCAGTTAGTTTGGCGACGAGAGACTTTCGAATCTGCTCAAGTGTGCAGCCGTGTGCATAACATAGTGTTCCCAGCATGGTGGAACAAATGGAGGCGTTCAATGAGATGTCAATCTTGATGCAGCAGTTACAGCAGACCGACCAACTTATCATCGAACAGCTGAAGACGATGTCGGACACACTCCCGGAGCTCTCCCAGCGGCTCGACAGGATCGCCACCTTAGTCAAGAACTTCCAGACGCCCCCCCCCACCCCCGCCGATCCAGCAATTCGACAAAAAAGTGGAGTCTTGTCCCAACTACGTGGCACAGATGGAACAGCACTTCGTGGCCCCCAGCATCTCTGGGGACACTCAGCAGCGTGCGTACCTCCTGGCATACGCTGGACCAGACATACCGCCTCCTACAATAACTGCACCCACAGGTGGAACCTCACGACCTCCCTACGACGAGTTGAAGGTCAGTCCATCGAGTTACTTTGATTCTCAGATCCATGTGGCAGCAGCACGTCATACTTTTTAGTGGCCACAAAACTGCTGGCCAGTCTTATACGGTGTGGATTGCTCATCTTCAGGAACTCTCTCGCGACTTTCGGTATAATTGTTAGAATCCTTCCTCTAACAGTCATACGCAACATCCCTGGTGCGTGATATGATCCCCGTTCATGCACCGGATGACGAAACTAAAAGATCCTTCTTTGGATACATGTTTAGCAATCATACGGGCGTTCGAGCAATCATTGCGTTCGACTGCGTCTGTCCAGGACCCTTCTGTGCATGCCAACATTCCACTACTCTAGTCAAGTGGACACATCATTTTTCGTGTAGAGATGGTCCGGGTCCCCAACGGCTGGGCACTTTGCCTTCGACTTTGTTTTGTTCAGCATCCACGACCCCAATGCCCTCATCGGCGTGCTAAATGTACCGCTTGCGGTAAAGGAGGCCATAAAGCGGAAGTCTGTCAGTGGTCAAAGATGTTGGTGGATGCTGCTCACTTGGATCTGTCTGCTTCTAGAGAGGATGTAGCAGCTGGTAATTTCCTGGCTGATCCTTTGTTCCGGGCAATTTTTCCTCCTTCTTCGAAAACTCCGTTTGTCAATCAATAAGACGGATCTCCCATTTCAAATCGATACTGGTTCATCTGTATCCATCATTGATCGGACATTGTATTTCAAAGTAGGCTGCCCGTCCCTTCGACAGTCCTCTTTGCAGTTACAGCAATGACCTCATTCAGATATGTGGACAGTTCTTGGCAGCCATCCAGTATGATTCTATGGTGCTAACAACCCGGATTCGTGTACTAAACGCTCCCAGGGCCAACAATCTCCTCGGAATGGAGCTATTCAACACAGTGGGTTGGGAAATTCACGATTCTGTTCCAGCAGTTCGGTGGGTCGCAGATAACTCCTATTTGGAGGAGTTATTGTCAGAGTTCGACTGCTGCCCTCTCCAGCACATTATCCAGATCTCTCACCAATTGAAAACGTCTGGTCAACGGTGGCCGAGTAACAGGCTCGACACAATACGCCAGTCACTACTCTTCATGAACTGTGGTATCGTTTGAAACTGCATGGGCATCTGTACCTGTACACTTCATCCAAGCTCTGTTTGACTCAACGCCCATGCTTATCAAGTCCGTTATTTCAACCAGAGGTGGTTGTTCTGGGTTCTGATCTATGCACCCAAATTGCGTGAAAATGTATTCACATGTCAGTTCTAATACAATATATTTGTCCAATGAAAACCCGTTTATTATCTGCGTTTCTTCTTGGTGTAGCAATTTTAATGACCAGTAGTGTAATTGAGATCAAGATGTCGGAACACATTATAAATCGAAATGCAGGATACCAGTCATAAGGCGTGGAAGGTCCTGGAACTGTTACATGAACAACTTAAAAAAAACTTGCCTTCTCCACACAAGTCTGGAGAGGTCTCCAGATGAAGGCTAACGGTGGAAATCAATATTAGTGCACCGTCTTAATGTTCGACAAGTCACTTAATATTTATTGTTGAACAGTGCATATGTAGGACACGAAATAATTACATTTATAGATCAATAGCTCAAACGGAACTGACTTACGAAGTACGCCAGAAATGTACGCAAGGATTCTGGCAGCCATTCGATTATAGACATGGCGAATACTATCTTGGGATGCATTGTCCCACGCCTGCTGCAACTTTTCACGTAGTTCTGAAAGAGTTCTGGGTCGACCAATCGCACGTATTGTAACATGCTTTGGTTATTTGTGTCGTTACTATATGGCTAAAGGTCTTTTCCTTTGATATGCAAATTGTAACAAAACAAAAATCAAGGCACGATATGATGTATTTAATCTGACAATTTAGTATGCAAAATAGTTTAATGTTTTTGCATATAAATTACCTGATTGTTATGAAAAATTTGGTACCATTAAGTTTTCCTAAACATAGAAAAATTAATCTTGATCTATCTGACCAGTGGCGTACGCCATACTAGGATCAAGACTCGATTAGTTGCTCTATTTGCCGTGCTTCTATACAGTAATTTTGTTTTCTTCTCTTTGATATTAAGAGCAAACATTTATATTCCCGACCAAAGTAGTGATTTAGGTTGTTAAATGATGGTGAACAATACCTACAATAAATTCAGAATATATTTCAAAAGAAATTCGAAGCTATAACCAAACCATTTACAATATAAGATGACCAAGTTGAAAGCAGCGCGTGGTTCTCTAAACAAAATTATGACTGACATAGCCAAGTGAAAGAAGCGTTCTTACTATTTTCTTAATGCAACTCCACTTAACTGACGATCCCCGTTTAGGGATCTTAAATAATATATTAAACGGTGCCAACGGAAACGCGGGTTAGTTTTCTCTCCTCCAGAAGGGAGCAAGAAACAAGATATTTCATCTGACTACATAACATTTATAGAATATATATATATATATTGTGAGAGAATTTAAATTAGGACAAAGGGTTAAAGTTTAACAAAACGATTTATTGTCCAAGGCATATACAACTAAGGGGGAGAGATCGATTTAAATGTAATAAACACATACCTTACAAAAGAATCCACAATTACATAAGATTAAATGGCCCTAAACCTGACCACCTGCAAAAGTAGTACTAGTTTAATTAATAATGATTATTTTTCAGAGTGGAGAAGGGAGTAATTGATGCACGTTCTCACACAGGTACATGCGCCAAGCCATGCAGGTACTCACCAGCACCGAACACCAAAAACAGCAACGCCAGCAGTAGGACGCTGTATGGAACGATACAGTTGCGATGTGTAAGTACCGAGAGAAATTCAAGCTACCGATTAAGTACGAAAATTCGCTAAATAATACGGTTGTTCTGGTATTCGTTTTGCACGGGGGTAAGAGATCTACTGAATGGAAAAGGTTTCAGGTCAAAACAGCGCTCTACAGGCTCGGATCTTTCAATCCCAAAAATTAAATATATATATTAAGCACAAGTAAGACCACGAGATAGGTCGTTCAACCATTCGCTCTACCCAGGAGAATAATATCTAATAAGCAAGGTTGCAGAAAGATAGGACATGCTACGGGGTCGATCGCATAATTTTAACAGAGTGAAAAAATACAATTTCCGGAAAAATAAAAACGCGAGATAGGTCTACATCTACATACATACTCCGCAATTCACCGTAAGGTGCGTGGCGGAGGGTACACTGTACCACTACTAGGCATTTCCTTTCCTATTCCACTCCCAAATTGAACGAGGAAAAAAAGAATGCCTATATGCCTCCGTACGAGCCCTAATTTCTCTTGTCTTTGTGATCTTTACGCGAAATGTAAGTAGGCGGCAGCAAGGTCGTACTACACTCAGTTTCAAATTCCGGCCCTCTAAATTTACTTAACAGAAATTCACGAAAAGAACGTCGTCTTTCTTCCAGCGATCCCCAATTGAGTTGCCGGGGCATTTCCGTGACACTCGCGCATTGGTCGAACCTACCGGTAACAAATCTAGCTGCTCGTCTCTGAACCGCCTCTATGTCTTCCTTTAAACTGATCTGCTGCGGGTCCCAAACACTTGAGCACAAGCGTTTTATACGCGGTCTCCTTTACAGGTGAAGTACATCTTCCCGAAATTCTCCCAATAAACCGAAGTCGGCTGACCGCCTTACTCACAACTGTCCTTACATGCTCGTTCCATTTCATATCGCTCTGCAATGTTACGCCTAGATATTTGAACGACACGACAGCATCAAGAAGCTCACTACTTATGCTGTATTCGAACATTATGGGATTGTTTCTTCTACTCCAGCGCAACACCTTACACTTTTCTACATTGAGAGCTATCTGCCAATCTTCGCACCAACTAGAAATTTTGTCTAAGTCATCCTGTATGCTATTACAGTCAGTTACAGACGACACCCTTCCATACACCACAGCATCATCAGCAAACAGCCGCAAACCATTCGATCTACTCAGTGGAATGATATGTAGCTAATAAGCGAGGTTACAGAATCCTATAGTACTTCGCGGGGTTGGATCACAAAAGTTGGAAAAGGGAAAATTTACAATTGCGAAAAAAATAAAAACGCGAGATACGTCGTGTAACGATTCATTCTACTCAGAGGAAGAAGAGCTATATAATAGGAATGACTACAGTATAGAACACACTATTTGCCATACACGTCGGGCAGTGAGTATGGAAGTTACAAGTTTAGAAGTACCAAAATTCGGGAAATATTACCACGTTACACGTACTAAAAATTACAACTTCTAAAAAAGGTTACAGTTAACAATAGTGCGCATAGGGAGATGAAGTAATCTGAAGGCTTTATCTCATATCGTCGACGTGTTCTAGGGACAAAGGGCGGACACCGGAAGTATCGAAAAGTTCGCGAAAAACATCAAATTTACCGACCAAATGAACATGAAAAACATTTAAATATGTTTAAACGTAGGAAGGAATGTAAGGATTCTGTTAAAGAACACTAGTGATGCCGCAAAGTCAAACTTTGGCAAAAATCATCATGAAATTAGCAATCCAGAACAAAATAAAATAAAATCTCACCGCTACGCTTTGCGCTGGAGTTATAGCGAGAACTAGAGACGCGAATGAGTGATTTCAACTTACAATCGAATCCGAAAAAAGTTTAGCCACGTTTCAGAACATAGCCAACACCAAGGAAGAAATTACCCCGCCAGAGACCTGCTGACGACTCCTGGCCGCCCTCGTGGTCGCTACTTTGCTGCAGTATGCGTTAGCGGCGGAAAAATACCACTTCCGTTTTGGACCACAGACTATACACAGCACGGGTAGTATCTTTGGCTTCATGTGAAAGGCGCCATTTTATTTTCAGCTTATTTAGGAACAGTGACGTATAAAAATAACAGTATGCAATCATGATGCCTTTAAGAGTAATCACGAAAACGCTTACCTTACAAGTAAGTAGTAGTTTGTAACATATTAATAGCGTAACTACTCACGTTTATTTATATTTTCTTTAAAAGGAAGATCTGGGCGTCTGCAATGGTAGCGTAATGGATAGTGTTCAAGTTGCCCAATTGGAATCATTTAGTATTTGGTAGTTTGCAACACCTTGTCTCTAAAATTTTGTATTTCACCTTTTCATTTGAATTGAACTTCTCAGAATGTATTAAAAGTCAGTTCTACGTTTCTGTCTTTTATTTACATTTACAACTGATTAAAAAATCAAGGACGAAACAGTTATTTCGATAGTAATTTCCGAATATGTGACGATTTCCCAGTGTGTGTTTAGGGGAATAGTGTCCAAATAACAAACCATTGTAAATGTAATGATCTTTTCGGATGGGTAACATCACTTAACAAAGTAGTACGAAAAGGATAAATATTTCTGTATTTAAGACTTGACAATAGACATTGTTCATTCGTGGGATCATTAATAAAGAAGACGTTGCTAACCTAACTCAGGTTTGTCTGAGTAATGTGGTAATACAAATATTTTATGAACAGCTTCTTCTCCATCTCCAGAGAAGAGGTCCTAAATTAACTAATGACACAGTGTGCAGCAGTGGTTGTTGTTATTGTTTGGATGTTTTAGAGGGACAAAATTGCAACACAGTGTGCATTAAAATGGTATATTGTGTGTACAAGGTAGTTTCCAAACAATCTATTGGTATTGGCAATGATAAGATGGAAAATACAGCTGTTGTAAAGACGTGTCCCGAATTCTTGTAAACGAATGTACAGCAGATATGTTGTCCGCTGGCATCTGTCTTGAGATTTTCTGTCGAAGTTTGAGGTTTGTCAGATGTTTCGCCCAGTTTGAGCTGCTGACATTGCCCAAGTTTCACCCTTCAAGAGCAATGAAGTTTGAAACTTTAACAGTGCTAGCCAATCTCAGTTTGAATTAGTGGTGGCGAAATGTCAGTTATAAAATCAAACAAATGTAGCTGAAAACTCCGAAACTGAAGCCAGCAGGCTATGTGTACTATATCGATTGTAGCTGGGTGCATGATTTAAAGAACGTTATTATTGAATATTTTTTTTTTTTTTTTTAAAGTAGTTGAATAGTCACCGAGAGATTCGCAATGTCTGTGAAACAGTTAATTTTCACTCGGACAGTAAAGAAAACTAAGCATAAGTAAAGAAACAACAAGCTATTTCACGAGTAATCAACAGACTGAGATAAACGCTCAACCAAAATAACATGATCGTCTGCTTTGTTTACTTACTAAGCTGTCATTTTGCGTAGCGTAGCCTACTCAAAGATCTTTACGACACATATACTATACTTCTGACCACCAAATTACAGGCACTTCCGGTTGGTATTTTTCCGCCGCTAACGTCATGTCTCTGCTGCTCCCTAAAGTGGAGGGGGGACCTCTCCAAATTGGCCGACTCAGGTAGGCAAACTTAACGTGCACACCAGACAAGGGGATTGAATGGGAGCCTTCACTAAGGCGGGTATCTTTTATCAAAGCTCTTTGATCAAATCTTTGACAGTATAATGGGTCATCTTTTATAAAAGATTTCTTTTATAAAAGATATTTGATAAAAGTTAGCGAGAGAGCCTAGCTTTTATAAAAGTTCGCCATTGTATACATGCGTCTTTCCTTGTTTTGACGCCTTTCAATCTACAAATTATCGTAAAAGTGTATTTGTTGTGTCGCTATGGATCAAAGGATATATGGAGATGCATGAGTGAAATAAATGTTTTTATTTGTACTCTGACCTAACTTCGTAATTCCTTCTAAAGTGATTCACATCTTGGTACACTTATGTCTGGAATAATACGTGAAATCATAGGCCTACACTGTAGGATTCGTGTATTTTACTGCCTGCTGGAATAGATTTTGTATGTGGATATAAATGGGAGGCTCTTCAGTGGAAAAGGGATTCATGATATGCGTAATGAGGTACTGCACTAGTTAGCTCCATATTTTTTTCTTGCTTTGCACGATGTCTTTCGACATTTAACCACAAGTCCAAGTATTTATACGAATATCTTATGTTTCGGAAAATCAGGCAAAACTAATGTCAGACTGCAGTAAACTATAAAAATGTCTTTCGCAGCGCAATGAAGCACTCAATGAAGCATAACATGAAAGAACTACGAAAATATTCTCTCTTCTTAATTATGATGAAGTGTCATAACAAGGTTATGTTTAGCATGACACATGTTAAATTATTTCAGTGTTTCATTATTTACCCATTGACACATTGAAATATCGATTATGATGAAGTATTTATAAATACGTGGACGAATTGAAATATTTGGTCACTCGTTCTTAAATAATTTAGGTTATTATTTCCCAGCAGTGTAGCTCGTGAAGTACATTTGTGCGAGCACTTTTCGTATTTTCCTCTTGCTATTCACGGTTTTACCTAAAATTGTTAACATTTTTCGTTCTTTCTAATGAATGCACTCTCGAGCAAAATTATATTACGTAATATAATACAGACGCCTTACTATTTTGGAGTCATATTCCGAGCAACTATGACGAAATATTTTACGCTGGTGTAATGTGCTCCTCTGAAGTAGTTTCGTCAAAGATCTTGGATAAAATCTTTGACAACGATCTTTTACAGTGTAATACCGGCCTAAGCACCTTTTCTAAAGATTTGCTTCTGGGCAGCGGTTGGCAGAACTTGACCAGCACCAGAGGCAACTGCAGCCTTGCTGTTTGAACCAGCCGGCGACAAAAGCAGCGAGGCGCGGCTAACGCTTGTTTAAACTGTTTTGTACACAAGTCCCATTCATTCTGCGCAAGCAGTATCAGTGGGAACATACCATGGCATACGCCATCACATATGGGGCCTCAGACACAAAAATAGACATTTAAATTTATGAAACACAACGAAATTATTCCATATTTTGGACAAAAAAAATATGTTGTACATCTGGTATCTCTCATAGTGCGAATGAAACGACTCGCTACACTCAAAAATGTCTGAAGCCCATCAATATTTATTTACTGGGGATAAAATAAGTGGAGCACGCTGTATGGACATGTTTCAAAGTGTCACAATACAACAACAAGAAATATTAAATTAGCTGTCATATAATGAAAAACAGAATATTATACAAAATGAAATAAATGACTGGCTATATTTTTGGAGATCCTATTATTCAAAGAAAGTTTGTAAGAAACGGACTTACAATCCCATCTTACAGTATAAGATAGGAGGCAAACACAAACATTTAGTATCCCATCATAACTGAGTTATTGAACCCTAATAAGGCAGTGACATAGCGCAGCTGATGCTTTACCACACACACACACACACACACACATACACAGCAACGTTGATCTGGCAGCAGCAGCTTCTGTGTTGGCAGACTGCAACAGGATAGCTGTGGATCCCGTCGTACATAGGAGACCTCTTAAGAGAATTGTACAAGACGGTATCTCTCGCAAGAGTGTCCTATGTGAACCGTACCCGGCGATAACTCCCACATGAGACTTCTAAGTCAACCGTCCAAGACAGTATCACCCACTCGTCTCTCTTCTACATCTACACCTACATCCATACTCCGCAAGCCACCCGACGGTGTGTGGCGGAGGGTACCTCGAATACGGTTCTCCCTCCATTCCAGTCAGGTATTGTTTGAGGGAAGAAAAAAATGTCGGTATGTCTCTGTGTGGACTCTAAGCTCTGATTTTATCCTCATGATCTCTTCGCGGGATATACGTAGGAGGGATCAATATACTGCTAGACTCCTCGGTAAAGGTATGTTCTCGAAACTTCGACAAAGGCCCGTACCGAGCGACAGAGCATCTCTCCTGCAGAGTCTTCCACTGGAGTTTATCGATCATCTCCCTAACGCTTTCACAATCGCCAAATAATCCTGTAACGAAGCGCGCTGCTCTCCATTGGATCTTCTCTACTTTCTCTATCAACCCCACCCAGTATGGATCCCAAACAGGTGAGCAGTATTCAAGCAGTGGGCGAACAACTGCACTGTAACCCACATCCTTTGTTTTCGGACTGCATTTTCTTAGGATTCTTCCAATGAATCTAAGTGTGGCATCTGCTTTACCGACGATTGATTTTATATGGTCGTTCCATTTTTAAATCACTCCTAAGTCTGTTGTTGTTGTGGTCTTCAGTCCAGAGACTGGTTTGATGCAGCTCTCCACCCTACTCTATCCTGAGCAAGCCTTTTCATCTCCTCATAAGAACGACAACCCACATCCACTTGAATCTGCTTACTATATGCGTCTCTTGGTCTCCCTCTGCGATTTTTACCCCACACACTTCCCTCCAACGCTACATTCACAATTCCTTGATGTCTAAGAATGTGTCCTACCAATCTATCCCTTCTTTTAGTCAAGGTATGCCAGAAATTTCTTTTCTCCCCAATTCGGTTCAGTACCTCCTCATTAGTTACGCGATCCACCCACCTAATCTTCAGCATTCTTCTGTAGCACCACATTTCAAACGCCTCTATCCTCTTTCTGCCCACACTGCTTATCGTCCATGTTTCACTCCCATACAAGGCAACACTCCATACAAATGCCTTCAGAAAGGACTTCCTTAGGCTTAAATCAATATTCGATGTTAACAAATTTCTCTTTTTCAAAAACGCCTTTCTACCCATTGCCATTCTGCATTTTATATCCTCTGTACTGCGACCATCATTTGTTATTTTACTGCCCAAGTAACAAAACTCATCTACCTCCTTTATTGTTTCGTTACCTAATCTAATTCCTTCGGTATCACCTGATTTTCTTACACTGCACTCCATTACCGTAGTTTTACTCTTGTTAATGTTCATCTTATATGCACCTTTTAGCACACTCCATTCCGTTCAATTGCTCTTCCAGGTCCTTTGCTGTATCTGACAGAATTACTATGTCGTCGGCAAAACGCAATGTTTTTAATTCTTCACCCTGAACTTTAATTCCTTCTCCAAATTTCTCCTTGCTTTCCTTTATAGCTTGTTCAATGTACAAATTGAACAACATTGGGGAAAGGCTACAACCCTGTCTTACTCCCTTTCCAACCACTGCATCCCTTTCATGCCCTTCAACTCTGACAACCGCTGTCTGGTTTTTGTACAAGTTGTAAATAACCTTACGCTCCCTATATTTTACTCCTGCTTGCTTCAGAACTTTAAAGAGTTTATTCCAATCAACATTGTCAAAAGCCTTCTCCAAATCTACAAAAGCTAGAAATGTTGGTTTGCCTTTTCTTAATCTATCTTCTAGGATAAGCCGTAAAGTGAGTATTGCCTCCCGTGTTCCTACATTTCTCCTGAACCCAAACTGATCTTCCCCGAGGTCGGCTTCTACCAGCTTTTCCATCCTTCTGTATATAATTCGTGTTAATCTTTTGCAACCATGACTTATTAAACTGATAGTTCTGTAGTTTTCACACCTGTCTGCACCCGCTTTCTTGGGAATGGGGATAATAACATTTTTCTTAAAGTCTGAGGGTACTTCACCTGTCTCATACATCTTACACACAATGTGAAACAATTTTGTCATGGCTGGTTCTCCCAGAGACTTCAGTAGCTCTGACGGGATATCATCTACTCCAGGGGCCTTGTTTCGACTTAGATCTTTCAGTGCTCTGTCAAATTCATCTCTCAGTATAGTATCTCCTATTTCATCATCATCTACATCCTCTGCCCTTCCTACAATAGTGTCTCGAAGTTCATTTCCTTTGTAGAGCCCCTCTATATACTCTTTCCACCTTTCAGCTTTCCCTTCTTTGCTGAGAAGTGGTTTTCCATCAGTGTCCTTGATATTCATAGAGCTGTTTTTCTTATCGCCAAATGTTTCTTTTATTTTCCGGTAGGCTGTAACTATTTTCCCCCTATTTATACATTCTTCTACATCCTTGCATTTGCCTTCTAGCCATTCCTGCTTACCCATTTTGCACTTCCTATCAATCTCATTTCTTAGTCGTCTGTACTCCATTTTGCCTGTTTCATTTACTGCATTTTTATACTTTCTCCTTTCATCGATTAAATTTAGTATCTCCTTTGTTATCCAAGGATTTTTTGTAGGTCTTGCCTTCCTACCTATTTTGTCCTCTGCTGCCTTCACTATTTCATCTCTCAATTTTACCCATTCCTCCTCAACTGTTTTATTTTCCCCCGTTTCTGTCAATTGTTGCCTAAAGCTCCCTCTGAAATTCTTAAGAACTTCAGGTTCCTTCAATTTATCCAGGTCCCATCTCCTTATTTTCCTACCTTTCTGTAGTTTCTTCAGTTTCAGCCTACAGTTCATAACCAACAAGTTATGGTCAGAGTCTATGTCTGCCCCTGGGTATGTGCTACACTTCAAAACCTGGTTCCGAAATCTATGTCTTACCATTATAAAATCTATCTGGTATCTCCCGGTGTCTCCTGGTCTCTTCCACGTATACAACCTTCTTTTGTGATTCTTAAACCAGGTGTTTGTTATAACTAAATTATGTTCCGTGCAAAATTCTACCAGGCAGCTTCCTCTTTCATTCCTTTTGCCCAGACCATATTCACCTGCTATGTTCCCTTCCCTTCCTTGTCCTACTACCGAATTCCAGTCTCCCATAACAATTAAGTTTTCCTCTCCCTTAATTGTCTGAATAATCTCCTTTAGCTCCTCATATATTTCTTCGATTTCCTCATCATCGGCAGAGCTAGTTGGCATATAAACCTGTACTACTGTTGTTGGTGTTGGCTTCGTATCTATCTTGACAATGGTAATGCGATCACTGTGCTGGTTGTAGCAGTTTACCCGCATTCCTATTTTCTTATTCATTATCAATCCTACTCCTGTGATACCCCCAATTGATTTTGTATTTATAATCCTGTACTCACCTGACCAGAAATCCTGTTCATCCTGCCATCGAACTTCACTAATCCCCACTATATCTAACTTCAACCTATCCATTTCCCTTTTTAAATTTTCTAATTTTCCTACTCTATTAAGGGATCTAACATTCCACGCTCCGACCCGTAGAATGCCAGTTATGTCTTTCCTGATGATCACATCCTCCTGAGTAGTCCCCGCCCGGAGATCCGAATGGGGGACTATTTTACCTCCGGAATATTTTACCCAAGAGGATGCCATCATCATATGTTCATACAGTAGAGCTGCATGTCCTCGGGAAAGGTAACGGCTGTAGTTTCCCCTTGCTTTCAGCCGTTCGCAGTAGCTGTGTGGCAAAGCCACATTAGCTGATGTTACAAGGCCAGCTCAGTCAATCATCCAGACTGTTGCCCCTGTAACTACTGAAAAGGCTGCTGCCCCTCTTCAGGAACCACACGTTTGTCTGGCCTCTCCACAGATACCCCTCCGCTGTGGTTGCACCTAAGGTACGGCTATCTGTATCGTTGAGGCACGCAAGCCACCCCACCTCGGCAATGTCTGTGGTTCATGGGAGTGGCTCCTACTCCCAGATAATTTATGGAATTATCTGCTTACAGTTGCTGACCTGCTATAGTGTAGCTAAATGATAAAGGATCTTTCTTTCTATGTATTCGCAGCACATTACACTAGTCTACATTGAGATTCATTTGCCATTCCCTGCACCATGCGTCAAATCGATGCAGATCCTCCTGCATTTTAATACAATTTCCCATTGTTACAACCTCTCTATATACTACAGCAGCATCTGCAAAAAGCCTCAGTGAACTTCCGATGCTATCCGCAAGGTCATATATATACCGTGAACAGCATCGAACCCACGACACTCCCGTGTGGCACACCTAACATCCCTTTTACTTCAGAATACTTTTCTCCATTGAGAATGACATGCTGCATTCTATTATCAAGATACTCCTAAATCCAATCACACAATTGGTCTGATAGACCATATGCTCTCACTTTGTTCATTAAACTACTATGGAGAACTGTATCAAACGCCTTGCGGAAGTCAAGAAACACGGGATCTACCTGAGAATCCGCGTCTATGGCCTTCTGAGTCTCGTGGACGAATAGCGCGAGTTGGGTTTCACACGGTCGCCTTTTTCGAAATCCATGCTGTTGCTACAGAGCAGATTTCTAGTCTCCAGAAATGTCATTATATTCGAACATAATACATGTTCCAAAATTCTACAACTGACCAACGTAAGAGATATAAGCCTATAGTTCTGCACATCTGTTCGACTTCCTTTCTTGAAAACGGGGATTACCTGCGCCATTTTCCAATCTTTCGGAACGCTACACTCTTCTAGAGACCTACGGTACACCACTGGAAGAAGAGGGGCAAGTTCATCGCGTACTCTGTGTAAAAACGAACTGGTATCCCATCAGGTCCTGCGGCCTTTCCTCTGTTCTGCGATTTTAAGTTTCTCTATCCCTCTGTCAATTATTTCGATATCTGGCAGTTTGTAATCTGTGTGTCAATCCAGAGAAGGAACTACAGTGCAATCTTCGTCTGTGAAGCAGCTTTGGAAAAAGACATTTAGTAATTCCGTTGTTAGAATGTCATCCTTTGTCTCAATGCTATTTTCGTCACAGCCGTCAAGTACACCGAAATCCAGTTCCTTGGCCTCCATTGACCAGACGTTTTTAATTGATGAGAGATCTGGAGATTGTGCTGGCCAGGGCAGCAGTCGAACATTTTCCGTTTCCCTAAAGGCCCGCACAGGACCTGCAACAAGCAGTCGTGCATTATCCTGCTGAAATGTGTGGTTTCGCAGGGATCGAATGACGCGTAGAGCCACAGGTCGTAACATATCTGAAATGTAACGGCCACTGTTCAAAGTGCCGTCGATGCGAACAAGAGGTGACCGAGACGTGTAACCAATGGCACCCCATACCATCACGCCGGGTGATACGCCAGTATGGCGATGACGAATACACGCTTTTCAATGTGCGATCACCGTGATGTTGCCAAACACGGGTGCGACCATAAAGATGCTGTAAAAATAACCTGGACTCATCCGAAAAAATGACGTTTTGCCATTCGTGTACCCAGGTTCGTCGTTGCGTGCACCATCGCAGGCGCTCCTGTCTGTGATGCAGCGTCAAGGGTAACAACCGCAGCCATGGTCTCCGATCTGATAGTCCATGCTGCTGCAAACATCGTCGAACTGTTCTTGCATATTCTGCTAACAGTCATTCGATCGCAACCAATGCGAGCAGCAGTGTCGCGATACGATAAACCGCAATTGCGATAGGCTACAATCCGACCTTTATCAAAGTCGGAAACGTGATGGTACGCATTTCTCCTCCTCACACGAGGCATCACAACAACGTTTCACCAGGCAACGCCGGACAACTGCTGTTTGAGAAATCAGTTGGAAACTTCGCGTCTGTAGCACTTCATCTTCGTGGTTTAGCAATTTTAATGGCCAGGAGCGTATAAACTCATGCAACATGTTGTGGCAGCGTGTTTAGACGATACACGTAATCAGACATTAAACGATGCAGTAAACGCTACTAGCGAATTTTTTACGAGTCTATTTTTTGTTGTTTTTATTCTGAATACGATAGATCAAATCCGTTACGTGGACGTCACGTCACCGTCACTTCTAGTTATTCACACTGTCCGTCACTCCAGTTTTTTTTATCCCAATACCCGATGTTGAAATTGAGGCTTTGACTAGCGATCTGTTATGTAGAAGGTCATCGTTTCATACTGGAATTCACGAAACAACAACGCTAAATCTTACTGACGGCCAAAGAAAACTTTGCAATGTATGTTTTTGGTTAACTTAGTGTGGTAAAGTGCTGGCAAGTGAAACAACATTTCAAAACCTCGACATGTATTTTCAAGCGAAAAAATAAACATATGAACACACCAAACATTATTTATAAGAGCATAAATAGAGCTTGAAACTTCCTGGCAGATTAAAATTGTGTGGCGGAACCTGGTCTCGAACCTGGGACCTTTGCCTTTCGCGGGCAACCGCTCTACTACTGAGCTATCCCGATACGACTCATGGCCTGTCCTCATAACCACTTCCGCCATTACCTCGCCTCCTACTTTCCAAACTTAACAGATGTTCTCCTCCGAATCTTGCAAGACTAGCACTCCTGGAAGAAAGGATACGATAGAGACATGGCTTAGCCACAGCCTAAGGGATGTTTCCAGAATGAAATTTTCACTCAGCAGAAACTTTCAAATCAGTGCACACTCCGTTGCAGAGTGAAAGTTTCATTTTGGATAAATGATGTGGTCTTCAGTCCGCAGACTGGTTTGTTGCAACTCCCCACGCTACCCTAGCCTGTGCAGGTCTCTTCATCTGAGAATACGTTCGGCAACCTACATCCTTTGAATCTGCTTATGTATTCGTCCCTCGGTCTCCCTCTGCGATTTTTACCTCACACACTTCCCTCTAATGCTAATTTGGCGATTCCTTTATTTCTGAGAATGTGTCCCACCAATCTATCTCTTCTCTTCGTCAGGATATGCCAGAAACTCCTTTTCTTCCCCAATTCGGTAAAGCACCTCCTCATTAGTTACGTGTTCTACCCACCTAATTTTCATCATTCGTCTATGGGACCACATTTCAAAAGCTTCTATCACCTTTTTATCTGAACTTCTTATCGTCCACGTTTCACTCCCATAGATTGCTACACTCCAGACAAATGCTTTCAGAAAGGTCTTCCTAACGTTTAAATTAATATTGGATGTCAACAAATTTCGCTTCTTCAGAAACGCTTTTCTTCCCATAGCCAATCTGTATTTTATATCTTCTTTACTCGGCCATCAGAAGTTATCTTGCTACCCAAATAACAAAACTCATCTGCAACTTTTATTCTCTCATTACTTAATCTAATTCCTCCAACATTGCCTGACTTTCTGACGCTACATTCCATTAACCTTGTTTTACTCTTGTTGATGTTCATCTTATACCCTAAGACACTGTCCATTCCGTTCAATTGTTCTTCAATATCCTTTGCCGGCTCTGACAGAATTACTATGTCAATGGCAAACCTCAAAGTTTTTATTTCTTCTCCCTGAACTTTAATGCCCTCTCCCAATTTTTCCTTGCATTCCTTCACAGCTTGCTCAATGTACAGATTGAACAACATTGGGGAAAGGCTACAACCCTGTCTTACTCCCTTCCCAACCTCTGCGTCACTTTATTGCCCTTCTACTCTAATAACAGCTGTCTGGTTTTGTATAAGTTGAATATAACTCTTCGCTCCCTATATTTTACCCCGTTACCTTCAGAATTTGAATGAGTGTATTCCAGTCGACATTGTCAAAAGCTTTCTCCAAATCTACAAATGCTAAAAATGTAGATTTGCCTTTCATTAGCCTTAGTGTGTATTGCCTCCCGTGTTCCTACATTTCTCCTAATTCCAAACTGATCTTTCTCCATTCGTCTGGATAAATAGAGCTTGTTTACTTTATCCACTACGATTTGCCTGCTGACATTGTTATTACCGTTGTGCACAACTGAATTTTTGTCCTTCATTTGGACTGACTTTTAATTTTAAATGTTATTTAATGAAAACTGCGTCATCAAATTACAATCTTATTCAAATAAACAATTGGCTTCAGTTTTTTCTGTTACAATATTGCACAACATAAACCAATTTTCGGTTTCAGATATATGACATCGCTTTTATGAGGACACTCAGTTTAAGTCGTCATGAAACATTTGCAATTTACCGCCAAAGCAAAGTATAATAATAACATAAAGATTAATCAGCCGCAGTTGCGTGTAAACCGTTTAATCGTCGACTACAGCATGAAAATCGCGTAACGAAAATAGGTTAACTTCCGATTATAGCAGACGACCGTTCGATCAAAACATTCTTCTCGACATAGGTTAAAGTGACGTTGACTTGAGGTGAAAGTCCGGTGACCAACAGTGTGAATTTCCCCATTATAAATACATTGTGGAACAGCTTGTGATGCTGCGGTGGAGTAGCCGAGCGGTCTAAAGCGTCTCGCTGTGGAGCGCGCGGTTGCTCGCCTTGGAGGTTCGAGTACTCCCTGGGGCATGGGTGTGTGTGTTGTCCTTAGCATAGCTTAGTTTAAGTAGTTTGTAAGGTTCGGACTGCTGACCACGCAGTTTGGTCTGATAGAATTACAAACATTTGAACATTTGAATAGTTTGTGATCATAAACTTTGATAAAACGCAAAATTTACAGGGTGTCCAGAAAAGGACTTCCTGATTTCAAAATTAAATATCTCGAAAATAAAGATCGATAGAGGAATGCAGTAAACGGTATGTCTATTGTGAAAGCAGTAAGAAGTTTATACAGCAGTTTGAAATAATAGTGACAAAAGCTGCTCACAGATGGCGCTGTAATCACCATAAGTAATGCCTAGTATAAATAGTGGTCCAAAGCCCAGAGCGATCAGTTTCACTATTGAAACGTGAAAGGAGGTTAGCGTAGCGAAGGAAGAGATTAAAACCACGTACTCCATTGAACAACGCGTTTTTCTGGTGCTAGAGTACCACAGGTTAGAAGAGAGTCCTACGGCAACAAGGCGAAGTTTTCAAGCACGATTTAATGTTCCAAAGGGACCCGATGCGAAAACCATTCCTAAGCTCCTCCCAAAATTTCAACAAACAGGCAGCGTAACTGATGATCTAATGGGGCATGTTGGCCGCAAGCAAACCGCAGTTACGCCAGACAATATCGCCACAGCTTCTGGAATTATTCAGCGAAATCCAATGTCATCCGTCCGTAGAATTGCATCTGAGACTGGTCCGAAGCGTTCCAGCACGCAGAAAATACTGAGAAAGAGCCTACACATGTTCCATTCAAAATTCAAACCTGTACGAGCTGTGCAACAAAGGGTTGCCTTTGCTAATCAGATGCTCACAATGATTGATAGTGAAGGATTTGATGTTGGCTGCATCTGGTTTAGAGATGAAGCACACTTCCATCTGAATGGATACATGAATAAGCAGAACTGGCGATTTTGGGGTTCCGAAAAGCCATACTGGTGTGAAGCGAAACCCTGTATTCTCCTAAAGTTACTGTGTGGGCTGCAGTATGCAGCAGAGGCATTATTGGCCCTTTTTTCATTCGAGAAACGGTCACTGGTGCACGTTACGTCGCAATTTTGGAACAATTTGTCGCCACACAGCAAGCGTTGGAAGATCGACCAGGACTGAATGGTTTATGCAAGATGGAGCCCGACCACATCGGATAGAACAAGTGTTTCGCTTTCTTGAGGAATACTTCGGGAATCGAGTCATTGCTTTGGAATGTCCCATGTTTACTGGTGCAGGCATGGATTGGCCTACATATTCGCTGGATTTGACTCCCTGTGACCTTTTTTTGTGGGACATAGTGAAACACATGGTCTAATTGATAAACCGTGCTATTAGGGCGCTGTGTACAATAATAGAGCCAGTTTTTAAGTTTAAAATGGAAAGATTTATAGGATTATTAGGTTTTAATTCTATTTGGTTTTATATAGTTTCTATTTGTCTTATCTTTATCATTTACACTAGAGCCACCTGGTGGAGTCTACCGTTTACTTTGACGATGCTGGATGATTTGGCTTCAGTAATATTCAACAGGGCCTTGACGCCATACAATTTTATTATGTAAACCCCCTTCCATGGTATGTACTTAAGATATTTGTGTTTGTAATGTAATTTGGTATCTCTTTTGTCCATGCAGTTCTCTTTTTGTGACACCAGGCATACTGATGTTTGTAACTTTACAGATTCTGAAGATGATCAATAAACGCATAACCACATCACTATATGTGGCTCTATAATTTTACACGGCGTCCTAATAGCACTGTTTATCAATTAATACTGATATAAGCGCATACCTCATTAACGACTTCATGTCACGTCTGGAAGACATGGTCTACCCGAAGCATCCCGCCACGCTGGACGAGCTTGAATCGGCGATCTCTGTGGCATGTGAATCCATTTCGGTTGAGACACTACGAAATGTGATGGCGAATTTCATGCTTCGTTTGCGCCACCTCTGTAGTGCCAATGGTGAACATTTTGAAAGCATTGTGATGTGATTGTTTGCAAAGAGTGTTTTCATACGATTATTTCACTTATGTATGCTGATATGAGCTGTAGAGCGTACAGCGCCATTTGTTATCAGCTTTTGTAACTATTATTTCAAACTGCTGTATAAACTTCTTACAGCATTCACAATAAACAAACCGTTTACTGCATTCCTCTATCGATCTTTGTTTTCGAGATATTTAATTTTTTAATTTTGAAATTAGGATGGTCTTTTCTGGACACCCTGTACGTAAATAGGAAGGAAAATAGCGGACTTACTGGAGGCCGGCCGTGGTGGCAGAGGGGACTAAGGCGCTCCAGTCACGGTCTGCACGGCCACTACGGTCGGGGGTTCGAATCCCCCCTCGGGCATGGATATTTGTGCCGTCCTAGTTCGTAAGTAGTTCATAAGTAGTTTGTAAGTTTAGGGACTGATGACCCCGTAGTTAAGTCCCATAGACTATACAAACATTTGAACTTACTGGAGTGGTGGCTGCTGCAGACAGCTACTAGCTCGCTCTAGTGAACCCACTAGTAGCGAATTTAGGACTGTCCCTATTTCTTTATCGCTACGATTATCGCCATCGATAGTGGCGCGATAATACTAGTGAAGCCGTTCAAGCGACCGACGGCCGCCATTAACGCAACATATTATCAGTCTATTACAAGTTCGTTCATCGTTTAAAACGGGCCTTACTTCATACGCACCGTTATCGTCCCTGACGCGGGTAGGCTGCCATCGCGTTGATCCCTCCGCGCCGCCGCCGGCGTCTGCCTCGCAGGAGGCAGCACTTCTCAATGGTCTCCGGTTCCGGCGCATCGCGTCCGCACGGTACCCCGTGACGTAATTCCCCGGGGAGCCCGGGCCATTTGCATTGCGCTTAACGCATCCGCAGACACCTGTTGAGCGCTCGTTCAATCGATGCGGCTGCGTGGGCGCCTTCTGACGTCAGCAGCGTGGGCGCCAGACTTTGAGCCGAGTTGTGTTGCGGTCTGCTGGCACGGGCACCAGCCGATAGAAATCCGGTTCTGAACTTCGACCCTGTCGCCGTCGCCATTCTTTAGCAGGAACACGAGAGTTCCGCTAAACCAATAACGCGAGAGATAACAATAAACTGATAGTTTTCAGCGAAGGGTCGTCCAACGTACGCGCTAAACAACAACGCTATATCTATGACGTCGGTTTTAGAATTTTGTTACACGTTTTATGTTCGAGCATAATGACATTTTTTAGACCGGAAATCTCCTCTTCCGAATGTCACGATTATGAGATACCCAGCTCGCACTATTCATGCACGAGATCTGTTGTTGTTCTTGTGGTCTTCAGTCCGCAGACTGGTTTGATGCAGCTCTCCACGCTACCCTGTCCTGTGCAAGTCTCTTCATCAGAGAATACGTTGGCAACCTACATCCTTTTGAATCTAAATGTTCAAATGTTTGTAAATCTATCGGACCAAACTGCGTGGTCATCAGTCCGAAGCTTACAAACTACTTAAAACTAGGTAAACTAACCTAAGGACAAACACACACATCCATGCCCCAGGAAGGACTCGAACCTCCACGGCGAGCAACCGCGCGCTCCGCAGCATGACTTTTGAATCTGCTTACTATATTCGTCCCTCGGTCTCCCTCTACGATTTTTACCCCACAGCTTCCTTCTAATGCTAAGTTGACAATTCCCTGATGTCTCAGAAAGTGTCCAACCAATCTATCCCTTCTCTTAGTCAGGATATGCCAGAAACTCCTTTTCTCCCCGATTCGGTTAAGCACCTCCTCATTAGTTACGTGATCTACCCATCTAATTTTCATCATTCGTCTGTAGCACCACATTTCAAAAGCTTCTATCATCTTTTTATTTGAACTCCTTATCGTCCACGTTTCACTCCCATACAATGCTACACTCCAAACAAATGCTTTCAGAAAGGACTTCCCAACATTTAAATTAATATTCGCTTCTTTAGAAACGTTTTTCTTCCCATAGCCATTCTGCATTTTATATCTTCTTTCCTTCGGGCATCAGAAGTTATCTTGCTACCCAAATAACAAAATTCATCTACTGCTTTTATTGCCTCATTACCTAATCTAATTCCTTCAGCAGTGCAATAAATACGGGTACCCAGATAGATTACGGGTTTCTCTACCGCCGTAAAGCATTCAATAGCGTTACGCACTGTAGCCTGATAAACAACATGTGAGCGTACAGAATATCAGACCAATTTGTGACTGCATTGAAGAATTTCTAGTTAACAGAACGCAGCTTAAAGCACAAAACACACATACTGTGTACAGCAGTAGAGCACCTGAAAGTGTTTTATTAGTCCTCCAAGTGCAGATGCGGGATTTCGATGAAATGGTTAAAAGAAAGTGGGAGAGAACAATGTGAACTCCTCACTAAAGCCACGTTATTACATTGCAAAATCATTTTCGCATTCACGCAGTCCAGTATCAAAAGGCACACTAATTACATTTTCAAATGATGATGTTGATATGTCAATGTCATACCCTGGCTTTCCGCCTAAGCATATTGCAATATAGGCTTGTACTTAGGTGCAGCAAATTGTAAATCACAAAATTTCATGGTAAAATAAGGATCATGTACCTTTACTTGTGGTTTGGCACCTTGCAGTCTTACAAAATCAGTAATCCTTCTGATAGAGAGTTTATATTCACGAAAGGAGTAAACATCAATGGAAAGGCAATATTTAGTTGATTTCGGTGGCAAGATCTTCAGCATAACTTCTTTGTTTTGAAAACTTTCATGTAGAAGGGTACCCGTCCAGGAATCACACAACAATAGTCTCTTTCCACTTGTTACATGTTCGTCAAAGACCGAAGCTAGAAAACGTTTCATGTATTCTTTAGTCATATTTGCACTTTTTCTTGCCTCCACATGTTTCTTGGACAGGTTTCTTCAAGTTTCTTTAAAAGATTTGGACCGAAAATGCCTTGTGTCTCTTGAAAACAGATGTACAACTTGTTTGCTAATCTGCCTGCCATTGATACAATCACATAAATCGTTGGTAGAGCTGTATACAGACTGCAACACACTACATGTAGTTTCCTCTCCTCTGTAGGACAGTGTTGATTCTGAAGACATTTCATACTGGAATTGACTCTGGTCACTATTCCAAACATTACCTTTCTCCGCACGCTTCCATGTTATAAACATGTTCACTTCCTCCACAAACAGTTATGTCTTCTAACGTATAATATTTTCGTCTTCTTTGTCCTTACGTGTGACAAATGTAGTAATATGCCTGGATGAAACATCATATTCAGCCTTGATATAGCCGGTAAAGGAAATGGACGCTTTCAAATTGACTAAGCCAAAGATGAATGTCGTGTACTGCTTGAAGAGCCAGTTTCAGATTCAGGTTCCTCCTTCACCATCAAATTGCGGTATTACATAATCTTTTATAGTTCGTAATTGCGCCTTTCAGTTATCTTTGAAACGAGCACCTGCTCCCCGTCCTAGATGCATAATTTAGAATTGTTGTGCAATTTGATTTACTTGTGATGCACTTATAGCGCTTTATTAGTTTGCTATAGGAATTGAAGCCACGATTGTAGTAGTCCTCATGAATGTTCTCTAGTACGCTGTCGTCAATATCTTTTAATAGACTGGACCTCAGCTTTTTGGGTGGAGAGAGGTCTTACAGTGATTTGACTGTTCCTGTTGCTCTGGAGATTAATGTCGTATGCTCCTTGAAGAGCCACTTTCAGGTTCAGGTTCCTACTTCAAATTCCGTATATCTATCAAACGTTACGTCGTCTATTTCAGTGTCATCGCCATTATATTTCTGAATTATTATGTTTCTAGCGTATACGCCAATGCTTTGCAACGGTTGTTAAAGAAGGGCATGTGCGTATCATGGCTTTTTAGGACTCCAGACCTCCATCAGTAAAAATCCTTGTTGCATCCTCTGTCAATAAATTCAGTTGTCCCAGCCAAGATGTCAAATGTAAGTAAAAGTCATTGTCCAAAACGATGTATCTTCATAAAGATGTCAAATGTAAGTAAAAGTCGTCCTCCTCATAAAGTTTTTGATACAAAATGAAACATCCCAAAAGAAACAAAGAGATGTCGTTAAGTATTTAATACACAAAGCTAAATCAGTAACTCTATGTTCAATGTTTGTTGGTATTCGCAGAGATAAAATTGCTAAATTCTATCACAGACGTTCGCTTCCTTCCTGTACTACCCTATACTTCTTTCACAGCAGCGGCGTCTATTAGTTCTTTGGTACATTACAGCGCCTCTATCGCATGTTTTCTGTACTATGTCATCCATACTTCAAGCATAGCCTACATCTAAATATCTTTCCGTGATGTCACTTTTAAGAAACGAAGTTGCTCCATGCAATTCAAAAAAAATGTTCAAATATTTGTAGTTCTATCGGACCAAACTGCATGGTCATCAGTCCGTAGCTTACAAACTACTTAAACCTAGGTAAACTAACCTACGGACAAACATACACACCCATGCCCCAGGGAGGACTCGAACCTCCACGGCGAGTAACCGCGCGCTCCTCAGCGAGGTGCTTTAGACCACTCAGCCACTCCACCGCGGCATGCAAATCCGTGAAGTAGTTTAGGAGATTGGATATTTCTAATAGAAGAAGAGACAGTTACTGAAAACATTTAAGATTACGATGTATCTTTTCTCCGTGATCTGATTTTTATGAAATCATGTCTATATGTTGCCCCAATCTTAGTTCAAGTTACCTGTGAAAACCGCAGGAAAATGAGTCAGTAGGGTTTTTTTTTCATTTTCTTCTTATTATTCTTATAATATGTTTGCGAAACGTATTACAAATAGGCATATCTTCATGAATATGATGCAGCTTATGTCATACATCATTGATATTCGCCATTTTAAACATTTATTTCATGATCATTCAAATCTCTTGACAATGTACTGAGGAATGAAGAGCTGAAATATAATAAGTATTTCATCAATGAAGTAGAAACATAACTGAAAACAATTATTATTCTTACGGTTGGCTCTCTTGCCGCTAGATGCACTATTGTCGCTTCAAGTGTGAAACTTAAGCTTCCATAGCAGACTTTGGTATCAGTATGTAATTGTATCAGTTTTATATTCATTGCGTTGAAACCTATCTATTAGTTTTCTGGTACACTACGAAAGTAACAGTGTGTCTATTGCTTCCTTGCTGCATTATGCCATTGTTTCCTAGCATGAAATACACCTAAATCTTCAAATTACGATATCTTTTATTTTCCTGATTTTATTTTGATGAAATGAAGTCTATATGTTGCCCCAAGCTATTATCAATATATCTGTGATACCCCATGGATGTTCGTTTAGTACTTTTAGATATTTACCGTACTGCACCATGCTTACAAGCATAGTGTGCACATAAAAACTTCTAAGTACGATATCTTTTATTTCCCTGATTCGATTTTGATGAAAAGAAGACTACATTATGCTTCAACGCCTACGAATGTTCGTGTAATACTTTTGGAGATTACTTTCTACAAATAGGCATATGCGATTGCTTTCAGAATAATGTTTAAATTGTGATATCTTACTTTTTCTGATCTGATTTTGTGAAATGAAGCGTTTATATAACCGCACGACACTTCACGTTAACTGTGAAAAACTTTTGAAAATTCGACTATTAGTTTTGGAGATTAACGTGACGAGAGATAAAGACAGACAAAAAATTAAACGATGGCAAAATTAGTGTAAGGGCTGCCATACGAGAGGCGTCAACGACTTTCAGAGCAATGTTTTTCGTATGCCGACATGGCAAAAAAAAAAAAAAAAAAAAAAAAAAAAAAAAAAAAAATCCTAAGAAATTTGGGTCCTACGTAAATCAGTAATCGATTCGAAACCAGGTATGTAGACTGTGATTATAACAGCATTGAAACAGCTGATGTCACAGAGGATGACGTTGGCCCGCCTTGGTTCATCATTGAGTAAAGAAGTATTCATTGCACAAAAGCGTGTAATCAGAATAATTGCTGGAGCCCACCCATGATCATCCTGCAGACATCTATTTAAGGATTTAGGTATCCTCACATATGAAATTTGTTGTTAATAATCCAGCCCAGTTCAAAAGTAATAGCAGGGTGCACAGCTATAACACCATAGAAAGGTTCCATCATCACTATGTAGGGCTAAATGTGAGTTTGCCACAGAAAGCAGTAAATTATGCTGTCACAAAAGTCTTTAGTCATGTACCAGGCAGCATCAGAAGCCTGACAGCCTATCATTTAAAAATAAATTAAAAGAATTTCTGAATGACAACTCCTACTAATTGGATGAGTTTTTAGATATAAATAAGTAAATCTAATAATAATAAGTGTGTCATGTAGTATTTTGTGAAATGTAACGTCTTGTACAGATACCCTTCATTAAGCTGACACGTTCCACATCATTACGAAGTGTCGTATTCATGATCTATGGAACAAGTAATAATCTAATATTGTCCACCGTAACTGTGGTGACTATCGTCGTCACCGGACTCGGGGTCGCTAGCAGTGCCAGTGCCTGCTCTCGCGGTCCACTTGCGATTTGACATTCCCCAATGCCTCTTCTTCCTCCTGCCTGAGCTGGCGCCTAGAGACATTGAACCACTTGGGTCATGGGCCGGCTCATTGACGGTTTGGCGTGAGCAATGTCGGCGAATCTGTCTTGGCTATTTCGAAAGTTCGAGTCCACCTGTGATTCTTGAAGTTTTCCCAGCGGACATAATATTCCATCATCTTTTGGGAGTGCATCCAGGACAGCGACAATTCTTCGTCCGATATTTCGGCTGCAAACCTTACAGCCATCTTCAAGGCGATTTCAAGACTGAGTTCTCAGCGTCTGTATGTGCCTATTTATACGGTAAATCGCGTGATGCAAATCTACAGAGGATTAAACTGCGCATGCTAAATGTTCAAATGTTTGTAAATCTATCGGACCAAACTGCGTGGTCATCAGTCTGTGGCTTACAAACTATTTAAACCTAGGTAAACTAACCTACGGACAAACACACACACCCATGACCCAGGGAGGACTTGAACCTCCACGGCGAGCAACCGCGCGCTCCGCAGCAAGACGCTTTAGACCGCTCGGCTACTCGACCGCGGCAAACTGCGCATGCTCGAAGATAACACATTCATAACTGCTGCGCTAGTCACAGATGAATATATGCTTCAAAGATAAACATGTGAGCGCTGAGTGCAAACATAAACAGCGCTGTTACGTATCCACAGTACTTACAAATGAATAATTAATCATTAAGAGTGGTAACATCACTCGGAAGTGAAGACGCAGACATTCTTTCAGAACGAAGGCGTGATATAAGTGGCTTCCATGCATTGTCAAGATGAAATCCGTCGTCACGATTTAACAGGTAGGAGGCAGTTTTTCAAGAAAAATGGCTATTCGCAACATCAGATTAAGAAAACTTGCAAATAAAAACACCAGAAAAATCACAGGAGAAAGATGAAGAGGAAAGGGAAGTGAAATCTACAGCCTTTCCCCCATACGTGGGTAATTTTTCTTCAAAAATAGAATCATGAAGAAACATAAAGTGGGTGTGATCTTCCACCCACCAGCTAAGGCCTCAGCTCTTCCGGGATCTGTCAAAGATGATCTGTTATTGTGAAAAGCGGGGGTTTATGAAATCCCTTGTGAGTGGAAAACGTTATATAGGTCAAACCACGCGCACTGTACAGGAACGATGTGTTGAGCACCAGCGGTATACACACCTTCTTCAGTCCAACAAGTCTGCAGTAGCCAAACATTGTATTACTACTGGCCATTCCATGAATTACAAAGAAGTAAAGATTTTAACCACAGATTCTATTTTCTGAGACTCAGTTGTAAAGGAAGCTGTACACAAACAACTGGCGGACAACCTGTTAAATCGTGACGACGGATTTCATCTTGACAATGCATGGAAGCCAATTATATCACGCCTTCGTTCTGAAAGAATGTCTGCGTCTTCACTTCCGATTGATGTTACCACTTTTAATGATTAATTATTCATTTGTAAGCACTGTTTATGTTTGCACTCAGCGCTCACGTGTTTATCTTTGAAGTGTATATTCATCTATGACTAGCGCAGCAGTTAGGAATGTGATATCTTTGAGCATGTGCAGTCTAATCCTCAGTAGCTTTGCATCACGAGATTTACCGTAGAAATAGGCACGCGCAGACGCTGAGTACTCAGTCTTGGACTCGCCTTGAAGATGGCTGTAGGTTTGCAGCCAAAATATCGGACGAAGAATTGTCGCTGTTTCGAGTCCACCTGTTTGTTTTGTGCGCCGCTGTTGCACCAGTGGTTGCCGTTTACCACTGCATTTGAAATTGTATTGGTATTAACGTATGTTTAACAAGTGGTTTTTTTTTTACAATGGCTTCGTGCCCTTTCGCATTCTGGTTGCTGTTACCAGTTGCGGTCGTATATTTTTACTGTTTAGCATTTTCCCTCCCGATTCCACCGAAATATTGTGGAACTTCAACAACTGCATCCGGCTGGACACCCGAGAACCTATGAACCAGCGTATAGCCTACACCGGGAAAGCCATCCATCGCAAACCAGTACTGTCCTTAAACACATGTTCACAGAGCTCGCACAATATCAGATGCTGATAGTCTACCACAAGAGCTGGTACACCTCCAGCAAGTATTTCCAAAAAACGGATATTCCAATCAGCAAATAAGTGAGGCTCTCTCAGTTAGAAAGAAGAACAAGAAAGTGGATAACGAATAGGATACATCAGCAAAATCACTTGCTTTTCTTCCATTTATGGGTAATATTTCTTTTAAAATAGCAAGAATTCTCCATAATTTTCAGCTGATAGTGATTTTCTGCCCACCGTCCAAAATTTCAGATTTATATATATATATATATATATATATATATATATATATATATATATATATATATATATATATATATATATATTTCTCTAATAATTATGGATGTGCTTGTTGTTGTTGTGATCTTCAGTCCATAGATTGGTTTGATGCAACTCTCCACGGTACCCTATCCTGTGCAACCCTCTTCATCTGAGAATACAAACGGTAACCTACATCCTTTGGAATCCACTTACTGTATTTGTCCCTCGGTCTCCCTCTACGATTTTTACCCCACCCACATCCTTCTAATGCTAAGTTGACAATTCCGTGATGTCTCAGAATGTGCCCCACGAATCTATCCCTTCTGTTAGCCAGGAAATACCAGAAACTCGTTTTCTCCCCAATTCTTTTGAGCACCTCATTTATTATGTGATCTACCCATCTAATTTTCATCATTTGCCTGTAGAACCACATTTCAAAAGCTTATATCATCTATTTGTCTGAACTCCTTATTGTCCATGTTTCACTCCCATACAATGCTACACTCAAGACAAATGCTTCCAGAAAGGACTTTCTAACATTTAAATTAATATTGGATGTCAACAAATTTCGCTTCTTCAGAAACGCTTTTCTTCCCATAGCCATTCTGCATTTTATATCTTCTTTACTTCGCCCATCAGAAGTTACCTTGCTACCCAAATAACAAAACTCATCTACTACATTTATTGTCTCATTACCGAATCTAATTCCATCAGCATTGCCTGATTTTCTGACATTACATTCCATAACCTTTGTTTTACTCTTGTTAATGTTCATTTTATACCTTCCTGTCAAGACGATGTCCATTATGTTTAACTACTCTTCCAGGTCTTTTGCTTTCTCTGACAGATTTACTATGTCGTCAGGAAACCGCAAAGTTTTTATTTCTTCTCCCTGAAATTTAATTTCTTCTCCAAATTTCTCCTTGCATTCTTTCACAGCTTGCTCATTGTACAGATTGAACAACATTGGGGAAAGGCTGTAACCCTGTCTTACTCCCTTCCCAGCGATTGCGACCCTATCATCACCTTCGAACTCTAATAATTGAGGTCTGAGTTTTGTACAAGTTGAATATAACTCTTCGCTCCCTATATTTTACTCTGCTTCCGTCAGAATTTGAAAAAACGTATTCCAGTCAATATTGTCAAAAGCTTTATCCAGATCAAAAAATTCTATAAACGTAGGTTTTCCTTTCCCTAATCTATCTTCTAAGATAGGTCGTAATGTGAGTATTGGCTGGTGTGTTCCTACACTTCTCCTAATCGAAATTGATCTTCCCCAAGGAAGGATTCCACCAGTTTTTCCATTCGTCTGAAAATAATACGTGTTACTTTTTTTCAACCATGACTTATTACACTGATAGTTCTGTAATTTTGACATTTGTCTGCACTTGCTTTCTTAGGAAATGGAATGATTATATTCTTCTTGAAGTGCGAGGGTATTTCGCCTCTCCCATACACCTTGCACAACAGTTGGAACAATTTCTTCGTGACTGGCTCTCTTAACGATAGTAGCAGTTCAGACGGAACATCATCTACTCCAGGGGCCTTGTTTCTACTCAACTCTTTTAGTGTTCTGTCAAATTCTTCTCGCAGTATTGTATCTCCTATCTCATCTTCCTCTAATTCGTCTTTCATTTTTAGAATACTGCCTTAAAGTTTATTTCCTTTGTACGGACCAACTATATATTCCATCCATCTGTCAGCTTTCTCTTATTTGTTTATTGCTGGTTTCCCATCTGAGTTCTTTACATTCATGCTGCATTCTTGTCTCCAAATGTCTCTTTTATTTTCCTATAGGCACTATCAATCTTTCTCCTAGTTATACATTTTTCTACTGTCTTGCATTTCTACTCAAGCCACTCCTACTTTGCCAGACTGCATTTCATGTCAACCTCATTTTTCAGACGTCTGTACTCCCTTTTGCCTGCTTTACTTGATGCATTTTTATATTTTCCCCTTTCGTCAGTTACATTCAGTATCTATTGCATTACCCAAGGATTTCTATTAGGCAAGGCCTTCTTCCTATATGATCCTCCACTGCCTTCACTACTCTATTTCTCAGAGCTACCCATTCTTATTCTACTGTATTACTTTCCCCTATTTCTATTTGTCTAATGCCCCCTCTAAAACTCTGTTACCTGTAGTTCCTTCAATTTGTCTAGATTCCATCTCCTTAATTTTCTACCTTTCTGCAGCCTCTTAAGTTTTAATCTACAGTTCATAACCAATAAGTTATGGTCAGTGTTGTGACCTCATCGCCTTTCGTTGTTTCCTCATTCTGGTCTAGTTGTCAGGAAAGGTACTAGTGCAGGATTATACTTTCAACTTCCTCTACTTCCTTGTTGTCAAACTTTAGGCATATACTGGCAGGAAACCTTTTACAAGTCCTAAACTGCATATAGTGTGTTTTTTCAAGGTTTTGTGACAGAGAATTGGCTAAGAACCATTTATTAATGTCCACAAAAATTTCATTACCTGATCTTTGTAAGGCTATATTTGATTTACTATTTATTTCAATATTTGTGTCATCTCAAAATAAAACAAACTTGGCATCCGATAATGTTGATGGTGAAAGGTCCTTTCAGGGGGCTAAGATACAGCCTTGGGGGAACCCACATGTTATTAGTAAGCAATTTGGTGAGGCCTGATAGTTCAGTACACCTCTCTTTCCTATTGACACCCCTCTTTCCTATTAGAGATATACAATTTGAACCATTCTGCAGCACTTCCTGCTACGCCATAATATTCTAATTTGCTCAAAAGTATATTGTGATTTACATAGTCAAATGCCTTTGACAGGTCGCAAAATATACCAGTGGCATGTAATTTATTGCCTAAAGAAGTAATTACAGTCTGACTGTGTGTGTAGATAGCCTTCTCAATATCAGAACCCTTTAGAAACCCGAATTATGACATGGATAATAGTTTATTAGTGGTAAGTTGTTTAAGAAGACGACTGTACATTATCTTTTCTAAAAATTTTGAGAATGCAGGCAAAAGTGAAATTGGACGGAAATGTAATGAAATTTCTTTATCCCCTTTCTTATGTAATGGCTTAACTTCAGCATATGTCAACCGTTCAGGAAATGTTCCACTTATAAAAGACTGGTTATACAATTAACTTAAAATATCACTTAGCTCAGAAGCACACTTTTTAATCAAATTTGTTGATATATTATCATAGCCACTAGAATTTTTTTTTATTTTTTTTTATTTTAAGGATTTTATGGTGGACATTACCTCTAGTGGTGTTGTGGGTGGCATATTCATTTTACTACAGTTATTTGCAGTGTGAGATATTCAATTGAAGCAGTTACTGGCCGTGAATCTCATATTTTCGGTAATAGTTAAGAAATGCTTGTTGAAATTATATCTGATGGTCTTGGAAAGTGATCTTAACTCTAAACGCACAGCACATTTGCAGTGATGTGACTAATCATTCAAAATGCAACAACTCTGCACAGACAGATTTTTGCGCAATTATATCGTCGCACATGTAACGCAAGCCAGACATTGGTTGTGTAGAAACGGGACTGTAGGAAGTTCTGCGCCGTACAATGTTTTTGACTTTGTAATGTCAAAGACGTTCATATTTAGGACGGTGCACGTTGTGTTGTAGTGTTGAGTGTTTGTGTTGTGTATGTGTAGTTTCGGACAATGGCGAAGTTTGATTTGACATCGACGTTAGGACAGTATTTGGACAGACATTTAGTTTTTCCGTTATTAGAATTTGTATCAGCGAAGCAGGTAACTGTAGGAGAATCTGCAGTTTGGTGATAGGTGGGCCATATGTAAGCTTCATTTATAGGTTATGTTGTTCTATTCCAGATATACGATGAAACGGAACTTTTGCAAGGGAAGCTGGATATTCTCAGCAAGACAAATATGGTTGATTATGCGATAGACATACGAAAGCAGTTGTATCCGGATCAAGATGTGCCAGAGGTAATATGAAGTGTTGATGTCGTGCTTGTTTTCGTCGTACTTGTATTTACAACTCCACAGCCAGATCATCTATCTACTGCACTTTACGGGTCTATTGACTCTTTCCCGTGATTTATTAGCTATACGTACAACCATGGACACCTCATATACTCTGCACTTTGTGTTGTCGTACTAATGAAATCGCCCTTAGTTTGTGTTCATTTCTTAATAACGTGCCGCTGGATGGGTCCGGGAACAAGTGACTGTAATTATCTCCCACTAGTTGTTGTTGTTGTTGTAACTTGAATTAAGAGGCTACAAACCAAGACAGGCAGGCAGCTGAACTGTTGCTGTAAGTCTTAGAGTACTGAGTAGGCCTAATCTCGATACTGGAATATAATTTGAATTTTCATAACATAACCTTTGAACTGTTGTAGTTGTCTGCCCTTTTTTAATGTGAAGTATTTTTTTCTGTAATTCAGTCCAATTATCTGGAAATATTACTTTTGTCAGACGTATGTCGTAATTAGTCGATAAATTTGAACACTGGGCATAAATATAACACAGGTTGAATGTATACTTCTACATTCATTGTCCGAAAGCCGCCATAGAGCAGGTGCAGTATTAATTTTGCTGTGAGTGAAACGAGCAGCAATAACATTTACTCTGTAGCTCGTGAAAAAATATTAAATGTAATTCTACACTTCATTGTTCATCTGTTGCCAACATAAGCAGTGGAGCTCTGCAAGAAGCGTCGTAAAATTTTACCAGTGTGCACTCTTCTCTTGGAACTTTGGCATAAGCCCATACCACGCTACAGAACGATTTCTTCAGCATCTGGCACTAATCATTCAAATGTTCACATGTTTGTAGAGCTTATGAGACTTAACTACGGGGTCATCAATCCCTAAACTTATGAACTAGCTTATACTAAAGTCAGGCAAATTATTCAGTGTACAAAAATGGAGTTGGCATCAATGTTTTCATAAAGAACTGTACTATGTTTAAATATTAGTTTTCTGTGTAGCAGCAAATTATTAGCACTTAATATGGACTGTTTACAAAAATGTACTATTCTGGCGACAATATTTTACAACAGGATTTCACCCCTCTGCTTTGACCCATGACATCAACATGTTGGAAAACCTGTGTACGGGATATCTTAGGACTTATGTATTGTAGATTATAAATAATCTGTAGTTATTCTCGTAAATTACAGATAACAGAATGCATCATTGATCACAGTTCTCAGCCCAGAAATTCGCGCCTTTGGTGCTCACATGCGAAAAAGACAAACTCCATTAACCTATACCTTAGCGTCAGCGGGAAGCTACAGATCCCTTTTTAAACACAAAATATTAATCTGTTCTGTTTGTAAACAAACTGTCTTTAAATAAGCCACCACATAATTACTCACACCTTCTACAAATACGCACACACCTCAAAACTAACACATTGCAGTGATTTTACTGGTCAAAGCTGAAGGGTGGAATTGCTTGCTATAAATGACCCATTCTGATGATTTTACAAAATTTCGTCATTTGAGAAACACTATTGTTATTGAAGTTGGGTTAGCACAATACATGAATGAAATTTTATGAATGCATCACATTTTCATGGTTCAACTTCAAACTCCATCATAGTTTTCCAACTGAAGATACTTTTTGTTAAATATGACTGCTTATAAGCAACAGGCTATGTGGTATTGTTATGAGGTACAGCCTGCTAGGTTTGTAATTAATCAAGTATTAATTTTCCGGTCATGTCTACTTCTAACATAACAGAGATTAAGATTATGGTGCAAAGTCAGAAAACATACTTTAAGTAAGCCAACCGGTTTGGGTAGGATGACCAAGAGCAGTACAAAAAACAGTGCTTAATTCAACAGTGTTACAGCAATATTTGTTTTGTGGTACAGACTGTGAAGTGCTGGGATCTACTTTATTTGGAAATAATGTCATAAGGCCTTATTAAAAGATCCTATTTATAAAATAAAGTATTATTTTATTATGCAGCTGTTTACAACACTAAATATACACTCAAAAAAAAGGTGAAAAACACACAGCTGAACCCTCTTATGTTTCATTTCTATGTCGGTAATAAAAAAGCTCCTCTGACATCACTCTCATCGCAACATAAAATGCTTGAGGTGTCACAGGAGTAATTTTTGTGAAGGAAGTGACTCGCCAGGAAACCAACGTTTTAGTGTCTTGTTTGCATAACCTTTTTAGTTACTATCGTATTTATTCAGGCAACATAAAAGAACTTTTTTTACCTTCTGAGCAACACAAATTTGGTCAATTTTATTATAAACTACAGTAAAAGTTAAACTCAACAGAAATTACTCAGCTCAAAGTATGCCACAGAACTCACTTAAGACAGCAGGGAATAGTGTCTACTTGTGAGAAACTTCTCTAGTTTTATTCATACAAAATCTGAAAATTTTCGTGTGTTGGGACATTTCCCCCACCCTTTAATTCAAAATGGGTAGATTCTCAGACTCGCTTTATTCATAAGAGTTCGAGAATATTCTCAGAAATTCTGAGAATAAAGCACATTCTCTATTTTATTCATACGACCCAATCAAGGATCTTTCTTTTTATGTAAACAGAGAACTTTAACTTGTTTACATTGAGGCTCAATTGCCATTCCCTACACCATACGTCAATACGCTGCAGGTCCGCTGGCATTTGCTACCCTTTTTCTGTTTTGCAGTTTCTCAATAAACTACAGCAGCAACCACAAAAAGCCTCATTGAACTTCAGTTGCTAACTATGAAGTCATTTATATTTATTGTGAAAAGTAACAGCCCTATAACACTCCCATGGGGCACACCTGACATCCCTTTAACATATGAAGATTTCTCTCCATTGAGAATGACACACTGCATTCTGTAGCTAGGAATGCCTTAGTCCATTCACATAGTTGGTCTGGTACTTAAACTTAATTTTACAGTCTATGTCGCGGCGTGGTGTTTTGTGTTCAGATGTTGGCTACAGCCACTGCATTTGAAGTACGGCATCCATGTTCTTTTCCAAATGTTTTGTTATGAATATTTCTGGTGATAATTACAGTTAATTTATTGAGTGGCCAAGGGTACATTGAGAACCTGTCAACCATAGAGCAGGAACAGCATTAATTATTTACTTCATGCTCAGCACAAAAAAGTAATGCCATTACTCTGTACGATTCTATTTGCCCTGGCTGCTGCTAACATCTGAACACTCGACACTACACCGCAACACGAACTGTAAAGTTTTACCATTGTAAACAGCTGCATAATAAAATAGTATTGTATGTTATAAATAGGATCTATTAACAAGGCATTATGACATTATTTCCAAATAAAGTCCATCCCAGGACTTCAGTCTGTACCACAAAATAAATATTTGCTATAATACTGAATGAAGTACTGTTCTTTTGTACTGCTCTGTCATGCTACCCAAACCGGTTGGCCTTCTTAAGATAGGTTTTCTGACTTCGTAATATTAATTTCTATTACCGGTATGTTAGAAGTACGGTAAGTAGACATGATATGAAAATTAGTAATTGATTAATTACAAACCTAGCAGGCTGTTTCTCATAACAAAAAGTTCTGTACAGCCTATTGCGTATCGGCAATCATATTTAACGAAAAGTATCTCACACTTTGTTAATCAGGTGACAGTAGAGTTTGTGCAAGAAGTCATCCCCCCTGCTTTCTTGCCTTGTGCACTGGTAGAGTCCATTCTTTTGTTTTGGAAGGGCAGTCACCTCCCTTGGGTGTTGCCTATTGGTCACGGGTCGCAGTTGACATCTGACTGGCAGATGAAGCACTCGGCCCAGCAGACGACATACAACTGAGCTGATTGCCCCTCGAAAACAGAGGAATGGACTCACCATGCACAGAACTGAAGAAAGTGTTTTTGTGCACAAGACACGACTTCTTGCATGAGTTGTACAGAACTGTATTGCATGCCTAATTGAAGTTGGTAACTTCTGCCCTCTGGATCTCATGGATGGATAGCACGGGCTAATCACATTTAAGTGCATGGCAGAGGATTCTTATGATATTTCTCTGACAGTTCCAGTCTCTAATAGCTTGTGGGAAAAAGAAACACCCAAATCTTTCCATTTTCTATCTGATTTCCCTTATTTTATTAAGATGATCATGTTTCCCTGTGTAGATGGGTGCTAACAAAATATGTTTGCATTCAGAAACTGATCTGCTGCATGTCCCAAACACTTGGGAAATACTGAAGACATGGTCGTTCAAGTGTTTTATACATGGTCTCCTTTACGTATGAAGCACATCTTTGAAAAATCCTCCCAATAAACTGAAGCTGGCAATCTGCCTTACTCACAACTGTCCTCACATGTTCAATACATTTCATATCGTTCTGCAATCTTACACCTAGATATTGAAAGGATGCAATTGTAACAAGAAGCTCACTATTAATGCTGTATTCGAGCATTATGGGATTGTTTTTCCTAATCGTGTGCATCACCTTATATTTTTCTACACTCTACACACCAACTAGAATTTTTGTCAATTTATCCTGTATGCTATTACAGTCAGTTAATGATGACCCCTCCCATCACCGCATCATCATCAGCAAACAGATGAAAATTACAATTTACATTGTCCATCAGATCATTTATATAGATAAAAAATAATAGTGGTCCTATCACTCTCCCCTGAGGCACACCTGACAATACACTCGTATCTGATGAACACTCACTGTCGAGAACAACGTACTGCGTACTATTACTTACGAAGTCATCCAGCCAGTCACAAATCTGTGTACCTATTCCATATGCTCGTATCTTCGTTAGCAGTCTGCATTGTGGCACCGCATCAAATGCCTTTTTTAAATCGAGAAAAACACAATCTGCCTCTTGCCCTTCATCTGTGACTTGCAAGATGTCATCTGAGAAAAGAGCAAGCTCAGTTTCACATGTATGATGTTTCCTAAGCCCATGATGATTCATAGAAAGAAGCTTTTCCGTCTCAAAGAAATTTACTCTATTCAAGCTGAGAATGTGCTCCAAAATTCTACAGGTAACTTATGTCAGCAAATTGACCTGTAATGATGTGGGTCAGTTCTTTTACCATTTCTTATAAATGGGAGTCACCTACACTTTTTTCCATTCACTATGAACTTTGCGCTGAATTAAAGATTCACAATAAATGCAAGCTACATAAGGGGCCAATGCCATAGCATACTCTTTGTAAAACTGAATTGGTATTCCATCTACACCACGAGACTTTTTTGTATTCAGCTCTCTCAACTGTTCTAGACCAGAAATACCTATTACTATGTCCTCCACTTTGGAGTTAGTGTGTTGATCAAATTACGGTACGTTTGTACAGTCCTCCTGCGTGAAAGATTTCTTAAATGTTAAATTTAGAACTTAAGGTTTCCGTTTGCTTTCTTCTCTTACTGCCTCGGAATGATGAACAAGTGGCTTTGACCCGTGTATTGATTTTACATAGGACTAGAATTTTTTCAGGTCCTTGGTAAGATCTTTTGCTGAGGTATAGCTGTTGTAATTATTGTATGTTTCTCACATCTATCTTTCTATAGACGCACAAATCTCTACTAACATTTGCCTGTCTTGATTTGCTTCTTTTTTAACTGAGAGTGCAACAGCCTTTGCTTTCTCACTAGCTTTCTAAGATTATTATTATACCATGGTGGATTTTCTGCATCCTTATCGACTTTATAGGCACATATTTCTCTAAACGTCTACTTACAATGCATTTAAATTTAGTCCACAAGTCCTCTACATCCATTGTACCAGAAGTAAATGATGTCCATTACTTTTCTAAGTTTAACGCTAACAATTGCTTATTGGCTCTTTCTAACAAAAACACGCTCCTAGCCTCTTGATTGGTTTATTAACTTTGGTCACCATTGACACTATGACAGTATTATGCTCACTAACTCTTGTCTCTACACTGACATTAATAAGGTCAGGCCTGTTTGTAGCTATAGGGTTTAGATTTCCATTCTGTGTGGGCTGTCTGTTTAACTGCTCACGACAGTTTTCCGAAAATGCGTCCAATAGTGGTTCGCAATACTGTCTGTCTGTACCACCTGTAATGAAACTAGAGGTCCCAATCTATACTCTGAATTCTCTCCCAACTGATATTACATGGCCCGGATAACTACGCACTACCTGGTGTAGACTTTCTTTGAATAACTCTAAAACTTCTACAGCAGCATTGGAGGGAAGGGGGACAGTAAAACAACCCAATTACTAACTTAGACCTTTTATATATGCCCAGATAACTTCACATTTACTCTCAACCTCGACAGAGACAATATCTTTGTACACTGCAATGAACACTCCCCCTCCAGTTATTTCTGATCTGTCTTTCCGATTTATCCATTCCATACCTTGCTAAATATTTCTGAACTTAAACATGATTTAGCCAGCTTTCAGTGCCTAAAACTGTCTGAGCACAATAATTGTAAATTGGGAACCTTGTTTTTAATGCTTTTAAAGTTTACAGTTGATATTTTGATACTTGAATTATTGTTCGGAATGCGGCCTAAATTCGCTCTCTGTATGTTGACAGGTAAGTGGTTATCAGAGCTAGCACCTAACCTAAAAAAAGCAACCATGTGCACACGACAAGTACTGTTCTACCTGAGTAGCCACTTCCTTACTTTAGTGCACCCCGATCTATCCAGGGGTATCCTACAATTCCCCACCCGATAACGCAGATCCAGAAATCTGCTGTCATGACTTTCACAGAGTCGGCGAAGCCCCTGTTTAAGACCCTCCACTCAGCTCCAACCCAAAAGACCCCGATCTACCCTGAGAACAATGCTACAAATCGACACCTCTGCTTGCAACCCACGTGCGAGGCCAGCAATCTTCACCAATTCCGGCAGCTGCCTGTAGGAACCGAGAATGTCCTCAGGATCCAATCAACAAGCATCATTGGTGCCGACGTGAGCTACGACTTTCAGCTGACTGCGCCCCGTACACTCGTTAGCTGCTGGCAGGGCCACTTCCACATCTCGGATGAGGCCACCCACCAGACACACCGAGTGCATGTTGCACTTCTTTCCAGATCTCAACATTATCTGCACAAGAGGCTCCATCGCGCGCCTAATATTGGAGCTCCCAATAAGTAATCTCCTCCCCCATGCACCTGCTCAGACGCTGCTGAAGAACTGGTCACATGTCCACTCACAAGACAAACAGGCATGGCTGGACAGCCAGCCTGCACGTTGCCCTTCTGCCTTGATTGAAGCGAACGCCGTTCAACCAGCCCCTTACCTTGCGGAGAGGGCGGTTTGACCACATCCAGTACACCTGACGGTGCCCTAGCAGCAGGGACAAAGGGCGAAGCTTGAGACACCTGAGGTGTACCACTCAACGCACCAAACCTCCCAGCGCTGCTGCATCCCGAGACAGCAGCCTGAAGACGGCTGACCATAGCCAGTTCGCGAACTGCGGCCAACTCCTCCTGTGTCCGCACACAGCAGGCACACATCCTATCGATAGTTACCTGTGAAGAGTAGAAAACTATTCCAATACTTTAATAAAGGCGGCTGGCAGTTGAATGAACTGTGGTCAGTTGCAACTATACTGTCAAAAATAATGAAACTGTCTCTGGCTGTTTTCAAAATAAACAAGAAAATCTATGAAGCACACTTTTATCAAATATACCATAATAAAAGCTTTCTAAAAGCAAAACACATGGAGTAAGGAAGTGACAATTTGATACTTGAATTACGTAGCTTGTAGCACAAACGAAATCTGCCAAGTAAGCGAGAATAATCCTCTTAAAAACAGACGAACTAATGAAAATGAATAAATTGAGTGGCAATGAAATTTCACATAAATTAAATTATGATACTTAGCACTCTGAATGATATGAAACTGGCAGCAGCTGGCACTGGACTGATAGATAACTAGCAGTAGTAATGGTCTCTGACTTGTTTTTAATAGACAAATATAGTATCAAAAGCCTTCCAGAAATCTAGAAATATGGACTCGATGTGGGATCCATTGTCACTAGTACTCTTCACATAATCTGTACAAATAACTAGCTGTTTCACAAGATTGATACTTTCTGAATGCTTGTTGACTTTGGGTCATTGCGTAATTCTCTTTGAGGTAGTTCATAATGTTTGAGAAAAGTATATGTTCTAAACTCCTGCTGCAAACTGCCATCAATACAGGCCTGTAATTTTGCAGATCACTCCTACTGATTTTCTTGAATATTTGAGTTACCTGTGCAACAGGATGACTGGTAACTGCCAAAGTGTGGCTAATGTGTGCCACCCTGCAGCGCAACGTATAGTTGAACACAAGTTTGATTTCAGTCACTGCTTCACTATCTGTGTCGTGCATCCCTCCACAGACTCTTCTTGTCTGTCTACAGCTCAGCAATAGTTTTTACAGTGAATTTCAGATTACATCATAGTTTAGGCGATACTAGCCTGTTGGTGATGTATAGATGTTTGTTGCTAAAGGCAATCAGAATTGTCAGTGAGAGTACCGGTGACAATGTGTCTTTCAAATTTGTTTTGGATTGTCCTTGTTAATGTTTGTAGCCAATGTCTTTGATGAGTGGTACTGTAAATCTGAGATGACATGAATATTTTGCAGACTGTAGCAGAATAGTGACACATTTGCAGAAAATAAGTAATTTGTTTTTTGACCAATTTCAATGTAAATGTCATTGCTCCATCTGTCACTGTCGCTTCAGAATATCATCAGAAAAGTACATCATAATCAGTCACTACATGGATGTGACATGATATATTGTATATCCCTTCATGTACACATTGTAAGGTGCACTACTCCCATCATATCTTGTTTCAAACAATGTGTTCCTGTTTGTGACACAATGCATATGTCTTCAGACAAGAGTGTCAGTGGGGGTGGTGACAATAAAATTGTTTCCTCAGTGACAAAGTTTATTTCTAAGAGAATCAGTAACTATTTTTCAAGAAAATTATTTTTGCATTGTCATCTTTTTAAGTTTCTCTATTAAGCCTGTTTATAATACTTGTATCATCAGCAGGGAGCACTTTCCTGCTTTTGGTTTGGAAGTCATTTATATTGTATAACACCAAAATAAAAGTAGTGACTGAGTCAGAAATGAATGCCATATTTGTTAAGTAGGTACTATTTATTTTATTCTTCTTTGACTAACGCAGTAACAACAAAACCAGGTAGTGTCAACATGTCATTCTTGTAAACATAAGAAAGAAGTATTTCCATACACATGTTAATTGGCAGGCATTACAAACCTTGGGGTTATCAGGATCTAAATCCCACAATTTGGGACACACTTGCTTAACCACCAAGTATCATGCATAAGATTCAATTTTCAGGTGTAATATATACCATGAAATCTTTCATTATCAAGTTTTATTTCCACTGTTTCTGTAAATATTACTGTGGTTGTAACTTTGTTTTTATATTGCAGTCACTGAAGCAGAAGAGAGCAGAAGTTGTAACACAGCTAGCAGTAATTCAGAAAGATGTGGCAACTGTACTCGAGATTATATCAAATGATGATGTAATGAACAAGATGGAGAATCTTAGAGATCCTGAGGCATTTGTGCAGAACCTTATAAAAGAACATCATGTAAGTGTTAATATTGTATTGATTATTGCATTGGTCCCTCACTAACCAACCCACTCCCCAAAAAAAAAAAAAATCGCCTGCAAAACACCTAAACTCACACACACACACACACACACACACACACACACACACACACACACACACTAAATACCAGAACTCTTCCCAAACTATCAACCTCAATAGAAACCACACCATACAAAATGAATGTCTAGAATAGGGCCACCGCCATACATACGTGATATTGTCAGTCATCGTGAGACAGTGATAACGAAGCAATATAAGTCAGTTGGTTGTGTGCATTGAGAGAGTCCGCAGGACACAGATACCGTGTTTCGACAAAAAATAAGAAGGAATAAAAATAGTCATTACATACAACAAACCTTAGTTTCAACACAGCTGTGTGTCACACAGTAACCATTATAAATTATCGAAGTTTCAAGTGATTAGTGTTTATTTATTAAATCATGATGATCAGTAGGTGGATGGGTGAATATAAACATATCAGTTTGAATATTAAAAAGTAACAAAACATTACTAACTAAATAAATATCCAATGTTTAAGGTGAATCATGATGTACATATGGTAAAAAGCATGAGACACAATCACAGAATATATGATAAATTTATATCATTCCTTTTTTTTTTAACCATACTAAATACTGATCAAGAAAAGGAAATGTGCCTATACTAATAACAGACATGCGACACACAAACCAACAGAAAACATTATTACACTCAGTTCCTGAAATAATTTTTATCACAATCTCTCACGCAACACATCACATAACTGACTTCATTCAACAATGTACCCATTCAAACTATTAACACCCACTACAAGATCGCACCACCACATACTTCAACACACCATCTGTAAATATGGACCACTCAAAATCACCGTGCTGCAATGATGTACAACACAAGAAGTTGATGTCATGGCCTAAAGCCAACTTCATTTGACTGCACTAATTAATTCAGTATTAAATATACTTAAAGTTAATCCTTATCATATTATTCACATAAGTTCAATTTATGATGTGTTGGCTGTACAATTGACTCGTAATTTGCTATTAAACTGTAATTTGTCCTGGTATTGTTGTTTGACTGCATTACAGGAATATTTTATTTTTATTTTTCAGTTCAATTTGAATATGATGGACAGTATGTACAAGTTAGCAAAGTATAGGTATGAATGTGGTAATTACGCAGTGTCTTCCAGTTATTTGTACTTTTATATGCTTGTCATGCCGCCATCTGACAAGGTGAGTATAAAAGTAACTGCTAACTATTTACATTTGAATATTGTGTTATTTATAATTCATATAAAGTGTCCACATTTTAAATTTGTTATGTCCATTTATCATTAATACATTGTTGTAAATTCAGATGATTTGCACTTGTTTATTACAATTGAGAACTAATGATAACATATATTTCTTCCCTCTAGAACTATTTAAGTGTCCTTTGGGGTAAACTTGCATCAGAAATTTTGATCCAGAACTGGCCATCTGCCTTAGAGGACTTGAATAAGTTGCGTGAATACATTGACACTACAACATTTGCATCAGCCCTGCACCATTTACAGCAACGAACATGGTTGATACATTGGAGTTTGTTCGTCTACTATACACACCCTAAAGGAAAAGAGCTTCTGATTGAAATGTTCTTGCATAGGCCACAGTAAGTAGTAATTAAGTATTTTTGTTAAAATAAAAAAATGCACATTGTTCAGTAAAGCTGTACTTAATGTCTGCTAAATGTTCAGAACAGGTATTCAGAATCTAGATTATATGTAGAATTTACCCTTATTATGATTTTTTTCCATTGACATACTCAGAGTTGTATAGCTCATTAAATCACAGTCAGTGATGGGCTATTCAACATCACATTTACCACTGGATGTTAAATCCTGAGCTTCCCAGAGTTCTGGAGTTCACGGTCAGCAGCTATCTGTCACAAGTACGTATTATTGCCATTAGATGTCAAGCGAAGTGAGTTGTTGTTTTCATGACATGAAGTAATTGCAATGTATTTCAGTTGTAGGTTTTTCCTATCTGGGCCGTTGAAGGAAGTGCATGTCAATAAGAGTTTATTGCACACTATGACCTTATGAGCTTTATTACAATGCTCCAAGTGCTGATGGCTTATCGACAAGAGCTGAAGATTGCCAATGAAATGGTCTCATGTTTAAATCTTCATTCTGGCAATATCTTGCTTACATTTAGTTCAATTCTGTCTTATTCCAACTGGAAATTAAAATAAACTAATGTGAATCATAGCCCCACAGGAATGGCCATGCGGTCTGGTGCATCATGTTAAAGATCGTGCGGTCACTTACGTCAGAGTGCTTCTTTGGGCATAGATGTGTGTTTTGTCCTTGCATAAGTTATTTGAAGTTTTTTCTTTTTAAGTCTAGGGCCTGATGAACAGAGTAGTTTGGTTTTCTAAAAACATTTGAAGGTTTTTTGTGAATAATAATTCTGAATGCAAGTGACATTTTATTTTGAATTATGGATTCTAGTATTTAACATTTGAGACATAGATATGTGTAAGGACGTCCATACTTGAATAATAGCTCTTCCAGCATGAACTCAAACTTTTCAGTGCAGCATCTGCTGGAGTGTTATTGATGTATGCATTTAACTCACAAATCAAAATCTAATTTTAAACTGAAAAGGAGTTGTGATTTCCATGACAAAATTATGATTCACATTTGTTTACTGTAATTTCTACTTGGCTGAAAACATAGAACTGCAATAAAAATAAGTTTTAAAAAATTGCCAGTATGAAGATTTGAATGCTGAACTGTTTCATTCGCTATCTTCAACTGTTGTTGATAAGCTGCCAGCACTTGCTGCAATGTAGCTAAGTAATAAAGCTCATAAGGATGACTTGAGTGGCAAAAGCTTATATTTAACAATGGAAAATCCAATTGGAATGTCAATAATTGGGGATAAGTAACACCTCACCGGAAAGAGGCTTGCTGAGCTGCTGACAGGCATGAAAAATAGACAATCACATTCACACAGCTTAAAATTTTGGCCAAGGCCTAAGTTGGAAAAAGGAACACACACATTCATGAAATCACTCGGACAACTACACACATCCAACAACCATCTCCGGCCACTTCATGCTTATATTTATGTTTAGTGGCATAAAATTCATACGATCTGTTGTCTGACCAGATTGCAAACACATGTAGTGTGCATAACAAATTTGACATTAGGTAAAATATGTTGCAGTTATTTTTGTTGTGAAAAAAATGACTCCTTCTGACCTGACATCCAGTGGTAACACTTTGTACTTGCAATTCTGCTGCCTGCAACTCGTGACCCTCATGGCCCCTAAAAGCTTAGGACTTGATGTTTACTCACTTACCAGCAACAGTATAGATTTTCTAATTGGATATTCAAAGAAAAATACCCTTTAATGTTGCCTTTAAATATTCTATAAGCTTTACAGCAGTATTGCTTCTTAAGAAATTAAAACCAATGCTAACTGGTTGCTAATAACAGTTGGCCGAAGTTCTTTATTGTATTAAGCATGCCGGTTAAATTTCATCATTGGATGAACTGTCAATGAATCCCCGGCCAATCCTGAGATTTTTGTGTGTCATTTTTCACTTGTGTTTCTGGCAGTATTTGACGGTGTGAAAAATAGTGTGCTGTGTTTCAGAATCCACAAAAGTACTGTAGTTGGAACCATGAACAATGGTGGTGGAGTTTAGGCATGGTCTGCACACTTGCGTCATGTATTCCTCGACGGTCAATGAATATTCAGTAGTGTCCTGAAATCTCTGCTGCAACTGTCATAGGCATCGCCAAAATGAAACTTTATTGTAGCGAGTTATACAATTTATTTTAGCATATCACATTTATCGGCATACAAGATGCATTAGCGTATGAAGCACTCCTTTTTTACAACTTTTATATATTTTTATTTATTTATATAAAAAAATAGATGGTTACTTACCAGGCGAAGGAGCACAGGTAGTGATAAATGAAACCCACGCAGTCAAGATTCTTGATAGTTTGCTCTTATTCAACTGGGTATTTCGCCTTCCGCACCGTCCATGGTGCAATGGTTGACAAGAGCATCGTAAAGGTTTACAACATTGCCACCAAGGTGGCTCCCATCAGCCACCGCACCGAACTTGCGCAAGTACAGTGTTTTCATATTTAAAATGACACATTTTGAGAATTTTATGTGAAGCACAAGTATTTTTGTGATGTTCCATAAACTGTGAGAATGATGGATGGTTTAATAATTTATTTTCATTGCAAAATGCAAATACTTTTCTAAGTATTTTTTGTACAGTTTTATAAATGGTGATTGTTTGCTTCTGCACATTTTCCTGCACATTAAAGGGGGCACGGTCTATTATACCCTCAAAAACACGATTATAGTGTGAGATGCCAACACTGTGCTAATGTCACAAAAATATGTATCTAGAATACACTTAAATTCTCAAATACTGTTGTGCAAAACATCAAAAAATACAAAAAAATGGAATTTGTTCAATTTCACTACATAAATGATGAATGCTGATTAAGGGTTTGTTTACAAAGTAGACTGTGATGAATGAAATTGTCAAAAATTTCTTCTTCCTATAAAATTACAATTCCAGTTCCAACTGGTGCTTAAAATAGTACAAAATTCAGATAACCTTTATTACATAATAAATAAACTTCCTTGCAAGTATTTTGATGCCTGTTATGTACATATATCACAACTATGAAACTGCAAGGGTGATCCAGTAAGCATATTTTACTGTTTAAATATTATTTCCCACATTTTACACCATTTTTTGGATATCTCGTGAAAATAAATGCAACTTGTAGGTACCTACCTTAACTGCCAACCAGCATATAAGACACTTGCGGTTTTTTGACCATTTTTATAGGAAAAAAGTGATCTTACACGCCGGCAACTATGGTATTTTTTGCAAGTTGTCATTGTTAATGGTTCTGGTCTGTAACGGATCATATGTAAGTGAGCGTGAGCCATTATTTACGGGCTACAAGGTTCCTTCAAGTACAAAGCGCATATGTATTCGTGCTTCAACTGTTGCTTGAAACCAGTAAAGATGATGATGTCTAGACATGCCTGACCCACCATCGTTCTTGAGTCCAACTATAAGTCATCAGTCAGTAGTACAATTTTATTAAAACACTATTATTGACTTCCCTTCTGAAAGTGCTTTGTGGTGTCCATTCTTAAAACAAACAGCATCAATGCTAAATTACACACAGGTCTAACTGCTATGTCTGTTTTACTGTAAATTGTTTCAATTTTTTCCAAAGCTTGTCTATGACCAAAGTATTTCTTTTTTAGGTATTTAAATGCTATCCAGACTATGTGCCCACACATATTAAGGTATCTAGCTGCTGCCATTATAATTACGAAGAACCGGAGGAGCCTCAAGGAGTTAGTGAGGGTGATTCAACAGGTAATGTAATTTGTGTACAGTGTTTCTGCATACGTGAAAACACACACGCACATGAGTGCCCCCCTTCCACCCTGCGAGAGTGAAGGTCGGGGTGAGAGTTTAAAATAGGGAAAGTTTAATTTTTAGAACTCACAAGCACCAGCTGTGAACCAAATTCCTAAACATGCAAAAACACTGGAACTGTGATTGCGACTGTTTGACTAGTTTTCTAGGGGATGATATCACACGTTCGCAGCTTTCCATCCCTGTATATGATTAACAAAACAAATTCATAATAAAATCAAGTTCATGAGAGAAAAGGGTGTACTAACTACTATTTTTGAAAACACGTGAAAGTTCACTTTGTTGTTTATTTCACAATATTAGAATTCTGTGGCTGATACGTCTGTACATCGACACATTCATCAAAAGAATTATAGCTCGTGAGCCCCCAGACAAAATGAATATTTGTCGCAAATTGTTTTCACACCATGTGGCTGTCTTAAACACCGTTTATGTTCATGCGTATGCGACAACACGTGTTACATTAACAAATCACAGTCACTTTAATTCAATGCGATGCACACCTTGTTCCACCGGCTAAATATTCACAACACACAGTAGTGCTCGATTCAACTTGGTGCAGTCTACTACAAGCAACCACACATGGCGATTGCCACACACAAATCTATAACCTCCACCTCGAGATCCACCTGCCGACTGATGCAGAGCGACGACGCCCGGCCAGCTACCCCACTCATTCCCGCCTCGTCACTTCCTGCCCTCACGCGCGCCAAAAGCTCAACTGCCGGGGTTTTTTCCCCTATTTCATCAACTTCCCCATGTGAGCTGTTCTAACCTGATTTGCAAACGTACAGCGCTCAGCCAATACATTTCTAAAACTTTACTTAAAATGAAAATAATTGCACTACACATTAAATAAATGTCTTCTTAGGTTTTTATATTGGTATAAACATCCATTGTACTATTTATTATAATCGTGCAATTTCTTATATCACAGATAAGTGGTTTAACTGAATATTTCAAGGTAAAATACACACGATTAATTGACTATAAAATGAGAAATAGTTAATCTATTATTTTTATAAACAAACATTGCCATGCTAGTTGTGTAACTGTCTTGTCTTCGTTGGTAATTTATTACTTTTCATTGTCAATTAAACATATTACGCCAGATGTGACTATATCAGCTAATGTATTGTTTATCAACAGGCTATTTTGTAATGAGGGCCTTAAAGGTTCCTAACTGCATTGTATTACTTCAAATGCCAGTAGTATTACAATACTTTTTCACTCTGTGCACTGCACTGTGCCTGGCACTCGCCATTGTCCCTCTCTCTCTCCTCACCGGAAACGAACTGGAAAATCCTAAGCTGGAACAAGCCACCAACGTCGGCCTGCTCGCTGGCCTCCCGTCAGCTACAAGCACACAGCAAATCTCAACGTGGAGAATTTCTACCTATGGCCTAACTATAAATGTTGTCACCCAACTGTGTACATACATTGCTACCATAATTAATAAGATTAAAATTGTGTAATATTTAGTGCATTGGCATGGTCAATGTTTGCAGTGAACTTCATACTGTTTAATTATCAAATGCTGTTAATTACCAATATTTCTATTGGGCGGTAATCTTACAACCCCCCCCCCCCACACACACACACACACACACACAGTTGAATTCTTGTTTAAGTGACACTAGCTTCTTTTTGATGTGCAAATGTAGGAAATAGACAGCCAATCAGAAGTGTCATTGAGAGACCCAATGAAAATGCGTCTTTGTATTATATTTTGTAACAACATTGCGTTGTTCATGTAAATGTTTTTAGCGGAAATTTTTCAAAAATAAGTCAATAGTTTGACAAATGGTACTGTAAATCTATGATGACAAGAATTTTTTTGTAGCAGAATAGTGGCATATTTATGGGAAGTAGCTCAATGTTTTTTGCATATGCTTGACATCCTTCATGCCGGGAGTGCGATCTAATATCTTGTTATAGAATCTGTATAAGCAAAGGAGCCCATATCACTAGTTTCAAATATCTGTATTTACACTAGTTTTGACAATTCTAAGTTGCCATCTTCAAGTCAGTAGTTAAGCTGTTTGTAAACAAATGTTCTGAGCGATGGGCTTGCGATATAGGTGCAAGTTATTCCATAATAAACACAAAAATGTCTTATTTTTGACATAGCCATATCCAAGAACAAAACGTAAATGTGACGGAATATTACCATATAATATTAAGAGATTTGAAGATGGCAACTTAGAATTGTCAAAACCCATCTAAATAAAGCCATTTGAAAGTTGTGATCTGGGCTGCTCTGCTTATGCGGATTCTATTATCGGAGCATTTTTGAGCAATTTCAGTGTAAATATCATTGCTCTGTCACTTTTGCTACATAATATATTCAGAAAAGTACATTCAGAACCATATATAGATGTGATGATATTTTTTTTAATTAATGAAAATTGAGTGCAGTTCATTTGTCAATAATATCAATTTCATAACATTTAATATACTTTGCAGTCAAAGCTATGTAAAAGGAAAATACTGTCACATGCACTTCCTCAGTTTACTTTCCTGAATATATTCCATAGAAATTTTAGATATGCACATTGAGGACCAGCCACTACGTAAGTGAGAGGGGTTTATTTTCATAGCTTTGACTGCAAATTATTTTAAATGTTAAGAAGTCTATATTATTCATGAATGAATTGCACTCAGTTTTTGTTAATTAAAAAAAATGTCTTGTAGTGACTGGTTTTTATGTACTTTTCCATTCACCAGCATGTAGCTAGTTGTGTTAATTCCGCTAATATCAAATTTCTTCCTGTTACCATGAAACCTAGTTCCACAAAGTAAACAATCTCAAAAACTGCAGTTCAATAGGGTGTACATGCTCCGGGAGATCTGGGAATTTTTTTCGTCTGAGAAATGTTCAGGATTATTTTATGATTTCCGGAATTTTTGATTGAGCTAACGTTTTGTTATTTTTCCCGTTGTTGCAGAATTTTACTGCAGCAACAAAACATAAAAACTGAGAATAACACCAAATTAAACTTTAGTGGAAAATAAGATACTTGATTTATAACAACAAAACGCAGTGCACAAAAGTGTCTGCCAATAACAGATGAGTCAAAAGCCTTAGGACAAAGACTATGCAGTACTTTGTAATAACAAACTACTTTTTATGAGCGTTATCTTTCATCTGTTTACGTTTCTAACAGGTCACTGGAAAAAAAAAATGTGAATAGTTGAGAAGCCTTACTTTGAAAGTAAATGTCCTTTTATACAAGATTTCATGTTATTTGGCTGTGATTGCAATTGAAGTCTGTAAGTAAAGTAGTCTCCCCCATGCACCAAACTAAATTCTATGTAGACAGTAACCATCTTGTTTTCAAGGTCAAGTGTACAAAATTTCATCAAGATCGGAGCAAAACTATGGGTTTTGGCAAAATCCATAAGTACCCTCCACCATGCACTGAACGAAATTTTATGTAGGCAATGCCTTTCCTCTTGTTTTGGTCAGTTGTGCAAAATTTCATTAAGATCAGTGTGAAGTTATAAATTTACATGGGCACATTGAAAACACACGTTCACTTTTTCTCAAAATTTCTGGTTGGTGTTCCAAAAAATGGAACGAAACCTGATTAAGAACCTTCGCCATGTAATTTTGTGTACACGTACGAAATCTCACGTTATTTGGTTGTCTGTATCTTGAGACAACAAATGTGTCTTATAAGTATAGAGATGCTATTTTGACCTGAAATTTGATGTTTTGTCTGGAGGTGAACAATCTCCCACACCACTCCCTTTTAAAAGCAGTAAAATATGCACAAATAGAACACACAACATATCACATGGTTTGAAATTTTTCTGTTTCAGGAATCTTATACTTATCGTGATCCAATTACAGAATTTCTGGAGCATTTGTACGTGAACTTCGATTTTGAGGGTGCACGTCAAAAGCTGCATGAATGTCAAACAGTCCTGTTCAATGACTTCTTCTTGACAGCGTGCCTTACGGACTTCGTTGAGAATGCCCGACTTATGATATTTGAAACATTTTGCCGAATTCATCGGTGTATCAGTATTGGGTAAGTACATTTCTTTTACTTCAGTAGTAGCGCTAACAACTTGGAAATATAATTTTAGCAAACAAGTAATACGTGTGTGGACCTGTCATCTTGTTGCGGTAGTTTTGTCGACAGTTGTCATTATCTTTCTAGATAGTGTCAATTTCACTGAAAATTGCATTTTCTCTGTTCTTTAAATCAGTAATGCTATTCCCTTCTTCTCTCTGATGGATTGCCCGTCATTCTAACATTGACTACTGCTTTTTTGTGCTTTATTTTCTAATAGTGTTCTCTCCAGCTCTTGTTGTAGGAAATTGGCCCCAAATTTTCCATGGTTCTGTAGGTCAGTACGACTCTTGTCTATGGTTGACTGTTACCATAATTCAAAATTGAAACAAAGTTAACTGATTTGATTGTGTTATTTTTACTACAATTTGACACACACACTAAATCATCCAAAGTGGTACTTAGTGTAGTATGATATAGTTCTCAAACTGCTAATGAACATGCTCTCAGCAAGATTTTAAAGTCAGCAAAATATGGGATCTTGTTTTGCACCACATTCTTGTTAGAAATAGCACATTTTTCAGTGTTAGTGTTACTGGGATGTGTATCATTCATGTTGATTGTCACAAAACAGTTTGTTATATTCTGTGCTTGCGTACATTACAATTTAAAATGGTAAAATATGTTGTTTTTTTCCCACAGGATGTTAGCTGAAAAGTTAAATATGAATCCTGAAGAGGCAGAATGTTGGATTGTTAATCTCATCAGGAGTGCCCACTTAGATGCAAAGATTGACTCTAAACTAGGCCATGTTGTTATGGGTACACCACCTTTATCTCCTTATCAACAACTTATTGAAAAGATAGACTCTCTTTCCGTTAAATCAGAAACACTACAGAATCTGGTTGAAAGGAAACTGAATGCCAACAGCCAAGATGTAAGTTATTTGTGACATTGTTATTTTATTTTATAATTGTCTTTTAAGATGAAGTCTGGGTGTTCAAATTGCATTAGATATAATATTCAGACACACACACAATATTAAAGAACTTTTTTTATTTTTGTTTCAGTATCGGTGGGGAGCTCCAGAGTTTTGATCTCGATCTTGTAAAATAGTGTAAGAACTGTATTTTAAAACACAAAACTGGCCATTAATAAACTTTACAGGACTTTTCTTTTATTACTCCACCTCATGATGTCTGTACGTTTAAGACAGCATTTACCCATACACAAATTTTGTATAAAATTTTGTGGCAAAACATTTTCACTTTTATAACAAAAATGTATATTATTAGAATTCTCTGTATGTATAGCAGAAAAACACATTAAAGTAGTGGAACTTCGTGTTTACAAGAAATTAGGCTTTGGATAATTTGGAAGTAATGATGAGTGATTGTGACTTGATTTGTAACAATACCTTAAATTATTTATGGTATGGCCATTGGACCACTGAGATAATTTAGTGAATTACTTACTTATTTTCTTTTCTATTTACTGCTGCCACAGCAGATAGACTACTATGTACGATATGGTGGCTTGTGCAGTATACATGTAGAGGTGACTGGTAGTGACACCACAGTCTAGAAATGCAAATCAAAGCAAGAAACTTGACTGCATAATGTTTATAAATACTATACTTGAAGGCGAAAGCCATGCCATTGTCTATTATGTCATTTTTGTCTTCACAGTCATGGTTTCAACAAGTATGGGATGAGGGGAAAAGCGTAAATATGTTAACACAAAAATGGAGGCAAATTAACATTGTGAAGATACGAAATTTTACGGCACCAACAGAAGATGGTGTAAATGGCGGGAAAACGTAAAATCAGGGTTTTATTGTGTTTGGTATCTGCAGTAATGGACTAAGTTGTAAAGAAACATGTTAGGCAATATGACTTCACTAACAAAAGTTGATCTTGCATCAAATCAACATATTTTAGCTGCCAAATAGTCTTTGGTTTTGAAACTAACCATGATTTAAAAACAAAAGTGAAGTATTTGCCAGACCTACAACTGTTGTAGTTTTGAAATGAGTGCTGTGAAGCATATTTGGCCATCCTTAAAACATTGATGGATGGATCTCCTCAGTCTTTTCAGTTGATGAGGGCCATATCTTGTTGACAGACATCATAGCAGAACAGCATGGAATAGCTGAGCGAGGACTTGTGTTGAGATATCTTAAATTGTCAGAAGCAGTGGCTCTAGGGAAGTAAAGCAGAAAAGATAAAGCAATAGTATAAAAGGATATCTGCTAGTTTCTGGTGCAGCTGAAGCAATAAAGAAATTCAATTTGGATACACACAGACTGGATAAATTCTGGATTTCTGCCACTGCAGATTCGAACGCCTTGTTTACCGTTCCTTTCATTTGTCAAAATGGTATGGATTCTTTCTTAGGGAAATGCTTCCCTTGAAAGAGCTTTCTCTGTTAATTCATATTGCTTAGTGGAGAATCGATAGAAGGAAAGTCTTGTTGCTTTGCGGGTTGTTTATGGTGCTATACATAATGCTGGTCGTATGCAGTGTGCTTAAATAAGAACATCATTCACACTGCATGAAATGCACATTCAAAATATGTGGAATTTATTAAGAAGAAGAAAAATGAGAAAGACAAGACAGATGCAGAAGAAAGGAATAAAAGACTACTAAATGGAAAAAAGAACTAGAAGCCAAAGGTCAAAGATTTTACAAGAAGCAGCAGAAATTAAGGCTGTAGCACAAAAATTTTAGACCACTGGTAATGATTGATATTTTTGTGAAAAACAATTAAGTCAGTGGACTAATTTAAAAATATTTCAGGATTAAACTTATTATTGAAAAATTTCTGTTTAACTCAGAGAAAAGCAATGACCTATGTGTTAGGTGAAAGCTATAGTTTCTAAAATAGGAAGACTGTTGTTACTTTTTCTAAGTTAATTCAGGAAAAAATTGTTTATTTGAACAGAAGACTCAATGTTCTTGGAATCGAAGAGGTAAAACAGTCTATTTAATGTCTTTGTAACAATATGTATGCAAGTATTTTGTTGTTAGAAACATTTAAATATTATATAACAATTCTACTCATTGCAAAATATTTTTTCTTTTTGCAAAAGTTTACCCAGTATTTTGATGTCACATTGGTTTCAATTTTTCTAGCTAGATTCAGCAAGTATTTTAATGGGACAGAATTAACACCACTGTTACCTAGAAGTAGAATGTTGCTAAGGCTTGTACATTTTATTAACAAGATGTAAGTAGCAACTTGAAATATAAAAAGAAAGTCTACTTTTTACACAACTGGGAAAAATCGTACAAAAGATTTGGTGACTCTCGAAATGAGTGTCTCCAAAGGACTAAAATCATTGCCCGACTCAAAACATAAATCATCTTAAAAATTAGTAGTCCTTAAAAACTGGGGAAAAACAGGAATTTGAAATTTGGTTTGGAGTAGACAACCTGGATGAAATCTACCGAGATGATCTGTGCCAAAGATCGGTTTCTGAACATCTGTGTCTAGGACCTGCATGAAAGTTTTTTGTGTTGACTAAGGATCATGTTGCACATGAGAATTAAGAGTAAATATGAACTGTAACATTGGAAAGTCCATGTTTGAATAGAATTTTGGTTTAGTTTGGTGAGCATGCTTGGATAGCCTAAGGGAAGGCAATGGCTCACAATAAGCAGAAAAACTTATGCAAATTTACGAAGTCTATTATTTACTTACTCTATCAAATACTTTCACATACCACCATTTACAATAACTGTCAAAACTGCAATGCTGGTTTTACTGTTCTCTTGCACACAATTTACACTTTTTCCTGAAACACGTTAAATCAGAAAATGTAATATTAACAGCAGGTATTGTTTTTTCATAGTACATTGTTTTGCTAATGTTTTCTCCCTGTAGAATAGTGACATCTTCCAGGCAAATGCTCTTCACTTGCTCAGGTGTAATCAGAACATTGCTACATTATTACTCAGCCTTTCTTAAGATAACTGGCTACTGCAATATTACCATAGGCACAACATAACATGCTCTGCCTTATGGATGGTAGGCTCAGATTGCGTAAATAGTAAGGTGACTTATAAATTAAAGGAACGTGAAGTTCTGGAAAAATTCAGAGGGAGATTTTGGCATCAATTGACAAACAGGGGGAAATAAAACAGTAGAAGAGGAATGGGTAGCATTGAGAGATGAAATAGTGAAGGCAGCAGAGGACAAAATAGGTAGAAAGGCAAGACCTACAAAAAAATCCTTGGATATCACAGGAAATACTAAATTTAATTGATGAAAGGAGAAAATATAAAAAAGCGGTAAATGAAACAGGCAAAATGGAGTACAGACGACTAAGAAATGAGATTGACAGGAAGTGCAAAATGGCTAAGCAGGAGTGGCTAGAAGGCAAATGCAAATCTATAGGATTATGTATAAATAGGGGAAAAATAGATACAGCCTACAGGAACATAAAAGAAACATTTGGAGATACGAAAAACAGCTGTATGAATATCAAGGACTCTGATGGAAAACCAGTTCTCAGCAAAGAAGGGAAAGCTGAAAGGGGAAAGAGTATATCGAGGGGCTCTACAAAGGAAATGAACTTCGAGACAATGTTGTAGGAAGGGAAGAGGATGTAGATGAAGATGAAATAGGAGATACTGTACTGAGAGAATAATTTGACAGAGCCCTGAAAGACCTAGGTCGGAACAAGGCCCCAGGAGTAGATGACATACCCTCAGAGCTACTGAAGTCTCTGGGAGAACCAGCCATGACAAAATTGTTTCACCTGGTGTGTAAGATGTATGAGACAGGTGAAATACCCTCAGACTTTACGAAAAATGTAATAATCCCCATTCCAAAGAAATCAGGCACAGACAGGTGTGAAAATTACAGAACCATCAGTTTGATAAGTCATGGCTGAAAAATTTTAACACGAATTATCTACAGGAGACTGGAAAAGCTGGTAGAAGCTGACCTCGGGGAAGATCAGTTTGGATTCAGGAGGAACGTAGGAACCCAGGAGGCAATACTCGCTTTACGTCTTATCTTAGAAGATGATTAAGGAAAGGCAAACCTACATTTTTAGCTTTTGTAGATTTAGAGAAAGCTTTTGAAAATGTTGACTGGAATACACTCTTTCAAATTCTGAAGTCAGCAAGGGTAAAATACAGGGAAAGGAGAGTTATTTACAATTTGTACAAAGGCCAGACCACAGTTATTAGACTCGAAGGGCATGAAAGGGAAGCATCAGTTGGGAAGGGAGTAAGACAGGGTTGTAGCCTTTCTCCGATGCTATTCAATTTGTACATCGAGCAGGCGGTGAAGGAAAGCAAGGAAAAATTTGGAATAGGGATTAAAGTTAAAGAACATTAACAAGAGCAAAACAAAAATAATGGAATGTGGTCTTAGAAAATCAGGTGATGCTGAAGGAATTTGATTAGGTAACGAAACAATGAAGGTGGTAGATGAGTTTTGTTACTTGGGTAGTAAAATAACACGTGATGGTCGCAGTACAGAGGATATAAAGTGCAGAATGGCAATGGGAAGAAAAGCATTTTTGAAAAAGAGAAATTTGCTAACATCGAATATTAATTTAAGTGTAAGGAAGTCTTTTCTGAAGGCATTTGTGTGGAGTGTTGCCTTGTACGAGAGTGAAACATGGACGATAAGCAGTGCAGTCAGGAAGAGAATAGAGGCTTTTGAGATGTGGTGCTACAGAAGAATGCTGAAGATTAAGGTGGGTAGATCGCATAACTAATGAAGAGGTACTTAACAGAATTGGTGAGAAAAGGAATTTTTGACACACCCTGACTAAAAGAAGGGATCGCTTGGTAGGACACATTCTTAGACATCGAGGAATCGTAAATTTAGCATTGGAGGGAAGTGTGTGGGGTAAAAATCGCAGAGGGAGACCAAGAGACGCTTATAGTAAGCAGATTCAAGTAGATGTGGGTTGTCATTCTTATGAGGAGATGAAAAGGCTTGCCCAGGATAGAGTAGGGTGGAGAGCTGCATCAAACCAGTCTCCGGACTGAAGACCATAACAATGGGTTAAACCTCTCGGGGGATCAGCATTAACACGTTTGCTGTGACTGACACTTATAAGTGTTTCCACATGCCAGTGCGGGTTAACGCTTATAAGCGGCGTGTTTGATAGGATAAACATTTTGCTGTTTGCAGACTAATTCTTTCTCAATGAAGAGGATTTAGTGCTTGTTTGAATTTCATCTTCTTTCCAGTTTGCAGTAAATCAGAGGCATTGTTAGAATTGTTTGCAATAAATGCATATGACACTTAAGCATCAGACAGCTTGCAGCATTTATCACATTATCGGCATGCAGCTGAAGCGTACTTGTATTTCTATATCTAGTGCCACCTCTTGTGCAGACATATTCACTTTAATATTACAGGTTTCACAGGGGTCTGATTTCAGTGCACATGCGCTTACAGGCATCTGCCTAGTGTGTTAGCGGTCTGCACTGGTGACCACAGCAAACGTGTTAATTTGCTGAGTATGGGCTTGGCAAACCTGAGGTCCTTAGCTGGGGACTGGTAAGTGCCGCCAGTCCTCTGACACCGTAATCTCTGAGCATGCTTTAGCGACCACCATGTGGCGCGATGGTGGAACATTGTGTGTACCATGGAATGACGATCGTGGCTTGACTGCCCAGGTCGCAAGGGAAGAAACAACTCTTATAATAATAATAATAATAATAAAGGTTCTAAGGAGTGTTACATGCTGATAGGATGCGTGGCGGTTGAGGCGGAATAATTGCTACGAGCCACCTCTGGGAATACTGCCGCACCTCAGTTGTATAAGACTTACCTCAGCATGAGTGGCTTCATCTAGGCAGACATTTAGTTCCCTAGCTGCTCATGGAACTGAGATGGATCCTTTGAGAAATTTTAAACCTCCTGGTGGGATGGGTGTACCATTGATGGGTAACAATACCCAGCCTAATAATAGTGCTCGGTTAGCCAGTCCTCATGACTTAGGACCTCATTCAAAACAAGTTAGGAATATTTTCGGAACACAAAATTTGTATTTGATTATCAAACAGAAGGAGTGTACCTTTGGAAAAATGTCACCTTTTTATATTCAGAAGGGTCTGGAAGGTACTGCTGGCGACTTAGTCTGTTAAGCTCTTGTGCAATGGAACTTGTTGGTGGAAACAAGTAACTCGCAGCAAGCAGTAAATCTGCAGAAATAGCCCTAAACTCCCCGAGTACATCAAGGCAGGCTTCCTATGATTGAAAGTGTGGCTCTGTCCTGAAACCCATGCACTACTTTGTCAGCATTTTGGACATACCACCTTTGGTTGCAAGGGCGAAGCCACTTGCGGAAAATGTGGTAAGGCAGCACATGACGGAGTACATTGTTCACCACCTCCAAAGTATGTAAAGATTGTTCACCACCTCTATAGTGTGTGAAATGCTTGGATGAACATCCAGTTTATATCAGGGACTGCAGTGTGTACATGGAGGTAAATGAAGTGAAGGAAATTAAGACAACAAATTGAATTTCCTAGGGTGCGTACAAGAAGAACTTTAAGGCCATGCAGCCTCCTTTCTTTGTTACATCTTTTGCTGCAGTTGTTTAAAAGTCGGTTTCTAAGCCGATGTTGCTATGCAAACCGAGGTTGCTAGTCTCAGTACCAACACCTGTACCTACGAGGCTGCAGCTGTTACTGTGTCTGTAGACTCACAATGTTCGTCTGACAAAGCTACTGTTGTCACTATTGAAGGCCTTTCAGCGCCATCTTCTCCGATCTTACCACCTTCCAAGCCAGTGTCTATTCAAAAGGTCAGCACAGCCCACTTTACTGGTGCTGTCTCCACTGTAAAGGCTGCTAAGCCGAAGAAGACACCAGGAAAAAAGTCATGCTCAGGTTAAAGCAGGTAATAAACCCTCAGATTACATAGAGGTCATTATACCTGACCACCCCTCTGAATTCGCCCCACAGCTTATGGAATTTAATATTTCTTGGGGGAAACTTCTCGCCCCAATACTGACCCTTTACCTGGTTCAGTATCCTCGCCTCAGCGGAAAGAGAAGGTGAAAATACAACTCTCGTAATAGATGGAACCTACAGGGTTTCAGGACCCTTGTGGATCAACTTTGTTTATTAACTCAGGGCAGACTGCTGTGTATATGTCTACATGAGATGACTTTTAAGCCCAGTCCATTGTGGAGTGTCGAATGCTGCTCTGCATTAAGGATGTGGTGAGCAGCTCTGTTTCAGTTCAAAAGCCGGCAAACTGCAGAGAACCTCGCAGCCTTTCAGGAGGCAAGGGCAAGATGTCGGCAAATGATGTGGGAGAGCAAGAAACGGCCATGACAATAGTTCTTAAATACCATTAATTGATCCACCAAAAGTTCGCAAATATGGGAGACAATCAGGAGAATATCTGGGAGAGGAGGAAGGTGCCAAATTTCTGCTGTAATGGGAAATGGCCCCCTACAGACAAACCCTCGAGTGGTTGCGCAGAGAATATCCAGGAGAGGAGGAAGGCGCCCAGTTTCTGCTGTAATGGCACCCTACAGACGAACCCATGAGTGACTGCGCAGACTATGGTGCAACATTTTGCTGCAATCACTTCTACTGCCAGTCAGACTCCTGCTTTAAGAGCCACAGGTTGTCTGTGGAGAGGTGAAGATTATAATTGCCCCTTTTCCATGTGGGAACTCGATTCTGCTCCATGTTCAACTCGTCACGTGCCCTGGTTATGATAGGATGCATTACAGCACCTTACTGAACAAAATAAAGAAATTCTTCCCACCCTTTTAATGAAATTTGGCAGTCAGGTCACTTTCCTGAATCCTGGAGTGAAGTGCTTATGTTTCCTCTTTTAAAGCCTGGACCCCTCAGGGGCTTGGCATTAATTTGCTCATTACGGGCTTGGCGAACCCGGGGTCCTGAGCTGTGGGTTGTGTCGCGCCAACAATTTGCTACACTATAAGCTTTGTGCGTGCTTCAACGACCATCGTTTGGCACGACAGTGGAACGTTGTACATTTCAGAGCCCGGGAATCTTGGCTTAATCGCCCGGGTCGTGAGAATGGCACAAACCTCTATAAAAAACCCTCGATCTCAAGGTGTGCTATGTGCCGAGGAGATGCGTGGCTGTTGAGGTTGAACAGTCGCTAGCGAGCAACCTCTGAGGTACCCACCGAACCTCAGTTGTATAAGGCTTACCCAAGTAAGTGGGGCTCTGCCTGGGTGGACCTTTAGATCCCTAGATGCTCGTGAAACACCATGAAGCGACCATTGAGCAACACTAGTGACCGTTTAACCACCGTCTCTAAGAGAGGAAGAGCTGACTTTAATGCGGCCACTTATAACCCGCGCACGTTCCCTTCCCTGGCCACACCATGGGAGGAATGTCAGGCAAGGTCTAAAGATGAGCCATATTCCCCTAAATTCCTCATGTGTAGCCGCACAGATGGTGAGTCTTTCACGTCTATGAAGCCTCTTTTCTTTGTGGAACATCTTGAGGACAAGTACGGCGAAGTTACCGGAATGTCAAAGATGCGAAGTGGCGCAGTGCTCATAGAAGCAGCTTCCCCGGCCCAATTGCAGGCGTTACTTGCCTGCGCCAAGCTGGGTCATGTACCTGTGAGCATCACACCACATAAGTCACTAAATATGGTCCAAGGTATAATTTTCCAGAGAGACCTTTTGTTACAGTCCGACGACGAGTTACGCACCAACTTAGAGCGTAGAGGAGTCCCCTTCGTCCGGAGTGTCCATAGGGGATCACAAGGTTGCCACCGGTGCTTTCATCCTGGCCTTTGAAGGCGATACCCTGCCTGAGAAGGTCAAGGTAATGATTTACCGGTGCAATGTGAAACCTTATATTCCTCCCCCTATGAGATGCTTCAAATGCTGTGGACATCCAGAACACCCAGACGTGCCATGCAAATCGCCTCCCATCTCCGTTAACTGTGGCTTGAATCATCCTCCTTGTTCATTGGATTGCGCCATTCTTTGTAAGGAATGGAAAATTATGGAACTTAAGACCTAGGACCGACTTTCGTATTCTGAGGCTAGAAAGAAGGAAGATCGACTTCACCCCGTCACCATGACTGCCTTTTTCGCAGCAGTGACATCGTTGCCATCCTCTTTTGTGACTGCAGTAGACACTAGAGTCTCCCTCTCTGCCAGCCCTCAGGGCCGTAAATTCAAGCCTACCCCTACAGTGGTCGGGGGCTCCATTCCTCCTCCTGCTCCCAAGGCAATTGCTTCAGGAGCAGCCCCCAACCCTCCGTCAGAGAAGCATCAACCTTCTCCGGCTACCCTCCTTCACAAGGGGTCCCTAGGGACGCTCCCTTCTGTGGCTCCACCGGTACCAGCACTAACCAGCAGCAGGCAACGTTGCCAGATGCTGGCCGCAGGGCGTCACACTCTCCCTCTGTCACTGAGACGGAGGCTGAGTCTGCAAAGCCCCTCCTTCCACCAAAGCCCCCGAGGGATAAGAGGGTTCGAAAGAAAAATATAAGACTACAGAAACCCCGGTGGCCACTGTGCCACCCGCCCCCTCCACCTCTGCCTCTGAGAACGAGGTGGAGATACTTGCATCCCCCGAGGATCTCGCTCTATTGGACGCATCAGACACAATGGACTTCGAAGCTAATGCAGAACTACCAGTGGATGTAAAAGATGCTGAGATGTAATGCAAAACATCTTCTTATTCATGCCTTCCCAGCTGTCAGACATGTCATCCTCCAATGGAAATGCTGCGGTTTTTTCACCCACCTGGCTGAGCTTTGACAACTTTTGAGCATCACACCTAGTCTCTGCATTGCCCTCCAGGAAATCTGGTGTCTGGCAATGCAGACCCCTGCCCTTCGGGGCTATAGCGGATACTTCTGTAATCGTAGCATGTATAACAGGATGTCAGGTGGAGTGTGGGTGTATGTCCTTACCTCTGTATATAGTGAACCTGTGCCCCTTCAGACACCGCAGTGGCTGTCAGGGTAAGGACAACACAAGAGATCACTGTCTGCAGTCTCTACCTCCCTCCAGATGGCGATGTCTCTATGGCTCTCTTGGCTGCACTTATCTCGCAATGCCCGCCCCTTTTTTTGCTAGTGGGTGACTTTAATGCCCACAATCCCCTGTGGGCTGTTTCTACGATCTCTGGCTGTGGCAGAGTTGTCGAGGACCTGCTTTCTCAACTCGACCTCTGCATCTTGAATACAGGTGCCCCCACATTTCAGTGTAGCACACGGCACATTCTCGGCCATTCATCTGTCGATATGCAGCCACAGCCTTCCGCCATCAATCCATTGGAGTGTCCATGATGACTTCTCTGGCAGAGATCATTTTCCGATCCTTTTGTCACTCCCACAACGTCAGTCCCCAGCATGCCCTCCTCGGTGGGTTCTTCACAGGGCTCACTGGGAAGGCTTACGCCTATGCTGCCATCGTTGGCATTCCCTCACTTGATACCGTCGATGTGGTGGTTTGAGTGCCACACGATCCACATTGTCTGCTGCGGAAGCTACTATTCCACATTCCTCGGGGCGCCCAGGTGTAAGACGGTGCCGTGGTGGTCGCCATATGTCGCTGACGCCATTAAAGACTGTAGGCGTGCTCTATAACAATACAGGTGACACCCTTCTCTCTCTCATTACATTTAAAAGGTTCCTTGCCTGTGCTCGCCATTTAATTAGAAGACGGAAACAGGAGTGTTGGGAGACATGGGTCTCCACTATTGGGTCAGGTATCTCCACTTCCCAGGTCTGGAGCCGGATTAGGCGTTTACAGGGTTACCCAACATCAGCAGTGTTGGAGTCATATGTACGAATCCAGTCACACTTGCAGAGATGTTTGCTGAGCATTACGCTTGCGCTTCTGCCTCTGCAAACTACCCACCGGCCTTCCGTACATTTAAGGAGTGGGTGGAATGCCAGCCTATTTCTTTTACCGCCCACCGCACTGAGGCTTATAACGCTCCATTTAGTGAATGGGAGCTACTTGGTGCTCTCGCAAAATGTCCTGACAGGGCCCCTGGGCCCGATAGCATCCGTGCCCAAATGCTGCGACACCTGTCCGCAGAAAGCCTGGGTAATATCCTGGCTGTCTTCAACCTGATTTGGTGCGACGGGGTATTCCCTTCGCAGTGGTGGGAGGGTATAATCATATCGGTGATTAAACCAGGTAAAAACCCTGCTCATATGGATAGCTATCGACTCATCACCCTGACCAATGTCCTTTGTAAACTGTTGGAGTGCATGGTCAGTAGGTGGGTGTGCTAGATCCTCGAGACTCGGGGCTTACTGGCTCCATGCCAGGGCACGTTCCGCCAGGGTTGCTCCACTACCAACAACCTAGTGTATCTTGGATCCACAATCCCCACAGCCTTTTCCAGGCGCCAACATCTTATAGCCATCTTCTTTGATATGCACAAGGCATACGATACAACGTGGCGACATCACATACTCACTACTTTACATGGATGGGGATTCCAGGGCTCCCTTCCGATTTTTATTAACAACTTTTTAGCTGTCCGTTCTTTTAGAGTTCAATTCGGTGCCTCCCAAAGCACCATTCATGTGCAGGAAAACGGGATTCCTCAGGCCTCTGTTCTGAGTGTTCCCTTATTTTTAGTAGCCATTAATGGCCTAGCGACAGCAGCTGGGTCGTCAATATCCCCTTCACTATATGCTGACGACTTCTGCATCTATTTTAGCTCTCCCAGTATCCAAGTTGCTGAACGCAGACTGCAGGGAGCGATTCTAAAAGAGCAGTCCTCGGCTCTTGCCCACGGCTTCCAGTTTTCTGCGGCCAAGACTAGTGTTATGCACTTCTGTCAGCGTTGGACTGTTCACCCACACTCTGAACTTTACCTCGACAACCACTTACTTCAAGTAGTGGAAACACATAGGTTTTTAGGGCTGGTCTTCGACGCACGGCTGACATGGCTTCCTCACATTCGTCAGCTGAAGCAGGAGTTCTGGCGTCATCTGAATGTTCTTCGCCACCTGGGCCATACCACTTGGAACGCTGATCGCTCCACACTGTTGCAACTCTACACAGCACTGGTGCAGTCCTGTCTCGATTTTGGGTGCATTGCCTATGGCTCTGCGGCACCTTTGGCACTGCACCTACTGGATCCCATTCACAACTGTGGGGTTCGCATCGTGATGGGTGCCTTCCGCACCAGCCCAGTGAACAGCTTACTAGTGGAGACTGGGGTCCCACCTTTGCGGGTCCGCCGCCAACACCTGCTTATGCAGCCAATGTAAATTGCTCCCCAGGCCACCTGAACTATCGTCTTCTATTTTCTGATGTAATCAGCGACCCCCCAGATCAGATCATAAGATTGCCTTTAGAGTTTGATCCCTCCTCCTGGAGCTTGAGTCTTTGCCCCTTCTATCTCCAAATCGGGTCCATGCACGTACACCTCTGTGGTGCTTGCCAAGACCATCTACTCGGCTGGACTTGCCCATGGGCCCAAAGACTCAGTTCCACAGGAGGAGCTCCGCCTTTAGTTCTCGGCTGTTGTGGTGGAGTTCCCTGGTTATGGCCTGATCTGCACCGATGGTTCTCTGGGTGATTGCTGCGTGGGATTTGTCTATACTCATGGTGACCATGTGGAACAGCACTCTGGTGGCCGAGGGGACTGTGGCGCTCTAGTCATGGTCTGCATGGCCACTACGGTCAGGGGCTCGAATCCCCCCTCAGGCATGGATATTTGTGCCGTCCTTAGTATTAGCTAGTTTGTAAGTAGTTTGTAAGTTTAGGGACTGATGACCGCATAGTTAAGTTCCATAAGCTCTAGAAAAATTTGTACATTTTAAGAAAATCAGGTGATGCTGAAGGAATTAGATTAGGTAACGAAACAACAAAGGTGGTATTAATTTTTGTTAACTGTGAATGAGGGATGCCGTTTTACATTTTAAAGACACAGTGAGGTTTCCGGGCCTTACATTTGACACCCAACTTTCATGGCTGTCACATCTGAAAGAATAGAAAAGACGGTTCGTCAAAGCAATAAGCATTTTAAAATGAATTGGCCATATGTCATTGGGAGCAGACAGGACTTGCCTGCACCGATTTTATAGAGCCTTTGTGCGATCGCAGCATGATTTTGGGTACACAATTTATGATTCTGCATGGCCATCCTGTTTAAAGATGCTAGACGCAGTTCACCATACATGAATTCATCTGGCCACTGGGGTATTCAGAACAAGCCCCATACAAAGTCTCTGTGCTGAGACTGCCGAGCCACCACTGCATATAAGACGACGGCTACTCATGGTGTGCCAGGCATACAAAAAGCTGTCAACTTACCATTAGAAGGAAGTGTGTGGGGTAAAAATCGTAGAGGGAGACCGAGGGACGAACACAGTAAGCAGATTCAAAGGGATTTAGGTTGCTAAACGTATTCTCAGGTGAAGAGACTTGCACAAGACAGGTTGGAGTGGAGAGCTGCATCAAACCAGTCTGCGGACTGAAGACCACAACAACAACAAACAGTTTCTTTGTGCTCCTGTTAAGGCAAATTGAAAATGGAACGAGTACTGTTAAAAGGAACACATACAGACTTGTTAGTTTAAAACTTAAAGCCTGTCTTCTCTGCCCATTCATACAAACATCGAGGAGTTAGTTGCAACTGACGTGTTGTCGTTGCTAGGTATCTCGCGTCCGTCGTTCCGCCGTCGACGGACAGCGCAGTGTGTGCCCTACAGGACCAGTGGTCGCTTATTACCGTCACCTGTGCCTACAGCTTTTAGTACACGGGCGCAGCAGCAAGCCGGTCCATCGTACGACAGTTTGATAAGCGGCAATACTATTAGTTGGAAGCTTCACACTTATTAGAAACATATTTTATTCGTCGGACAATTTGCTTTCGTCTGTAAAAATCGAATAATAAAAATGTAGGTAAAGACGGTTGTGTCACTGACCGTCTGATTCCTTTTCAATACTGCCAGAGAAGGCAAAAGTGATTGTGTTACAAGTTCATAATCGTATTTTCAGCTGGCAGTACCAAGTATTATTAGCTTTCTCACTGTGACGTGACATGTCGTAAATCAGGGCCGACGCAAGGCACGTGCGAAACGTGCGGCCGCACGGGGCGGCACTTTCCGGGGGGCGGCAAATCTGCCGACACCCCTCCCACTTTTTTTTCTCTCTTTTTGGACAAACTCAACATTCATGCTCAAGAGGGGAGTCGAAATCAAACCTCGGAGAGAGAGGCTTCGGGAACTGTGGCGTGGCGGCTCGACTACCTGCCGGCCGCCCCTGTTGAACAAGGGCAGGGAGGAGGGCTGATTCCTTGCTCGCCACTGTGGCAGCGCCGTCGTGTTTACGCCGGAGGAACAGAGACGGGGAAGAAGTCTGGCGTACACGCCAGTATTCTGTGTAAAAGAGCGGGGCGATGCCGGCCTGTTACGCGCCGTGCGTTTACTCACAACTAATTTTGCAGAAGACGAAATCTAATTTGGAAATTCTAATGCAATGTTCGATTCTGCGGTTACATGTTAAGCCTGAAGCAGTTTCGCTAAGCCCTTAAATGGCAGTTTCCGAGTGTTTTATTCTTCTCGCATTATGGAAATAAATGGTTCAACATTAGTACCGTCAAACATATCGAAAACCTACAAAGGCTAGAAATATTCTGAATGGGTAAAATGTTGTTGCTGTGGTCTTCAGTCCGGAGACTGGTTTGATGCAGCTCTCCACAATACCCTATCCTGAGCAACCCCTTTCATCTCCACATAAGAACGGCAACCTACATCTGTCTGAATCTGCTTACTGTATCCATCTGTTGGTCTTCCTCTGCGCTTTTTACCCCACACACTTCCCTCCAACGCTAAATTCATAATGCCTTGATGTCTGAGAATGTGTCCTACCAATCTATCCCTTCTTTTAGTCAAGGTATGCCAGAAATTTCTTTTCTCCCCAATTCTGTTCAGTACCTCCTCATTAGTTACGCGACCCACCCACCTAATCTTCAGCATTCTTCTGTAGCACCACATTTCAAAAGCCTTTATCCTCTTTTTGTCCACACTGTTTATCGTCCATGTTTCATACGCTGCGAGTAATTACAAGGGATAGAGATATTGCTAGTAAGCCTGGCATAAGTTGGGTTTCGACGTATTTTTCAAAGTTTTTGCTATCCGTTTCTGAGTGATAGTCGGACGTTAGGGTTTTTCAGCCATGAAACACCTGTCTCCGCCTGCATGAACAACAAACTCCGACCGGCACTTTTATTTGACAATACTACTCGCACACTATCACTCTGCCAACATTTTTTTTCTGTGTAATGCGTGTGAAACCATGCTTCATCAAAGTAAACTACTTGTCGCTTTGATTATGTTGAAAACCTGAATAAAGGTATGTACTTTTAGCAACAATGCCCTCTCGTCCGCACAAAACAAAACGTTAATTTTGACACCTTCTAAAACGAAAATCCATAGATAGAACATTTCTTCTAAGGGTTTCCTAGCTAGCTTTCAAGCTCTTTACTGATTGACAAAAGTTGTGCAGTTTCCGCAAAGTTCGTATTTCTTACTGTTGTTCGTAATGCTATAAAATTACTGCCTGATAATATCATCGGCCAGCTTCTTGCGTCTTCTTCTTGGACTGCTAGTTTAACCATAGCCTCGCTGTACCTCGTCACGTGACCTACAGTAGTTCCTGGCGCTGCCACGTCTCCAATACCTATTGTTGCGTTCTCTACAACGAAAACTACAGAATTCGTTTCGGTAGATGGCCGAGGGAGTCAAGATTGGTCAGAAGCACTTTCATTGCGTTTCGTAAGAATAGATGCATTGGTGCGTCCGAATTTCTTGCAATTTGGGATGTAATAGGTTAGTGCTTTTCATATAACGTACAATTAGTATTGCGCATCCACGTTACTCATAAGTTAGAATTTTTCTCCTTTAAGATTGCAGAATAGGAATATTTATTTTTCTTGTGATCTGTTACTTCAAAACGTCAGTGGCCGAAACCTAGCTAGATCTGAAAAGTAAAACCAAAAATGGCCATTTATTGATGACATTTCTTACAGATTTGTTCAAATAAAACCCAGCAAACGTTTTGGAAAAAAAGTGATATGTGGGGGGGGGGGCAATTCAGCAGCTCGCACGGGGCGGCAGTTGGGCTTGCGCCGGTCCTGTCGTAAATTATTGCGAATGTTATAAACTGTTGCAATGTCTGCCGGCAGGAAGAGCCTTTCAGGCAGCCAGTATAGGAAAAGACGAGCGGAAAGAGAAAATGTCGACAAAAGATTGAAATGTTCATTAGATAAATTTTTCCAACGTAAAGACGATTTTCATCAGAATTATCCAAGCAAAGATGCAGATGTTGACGTAAATCAGGGTAAGCCTTCAGTAGATGATGCACCTTCAACGTCTCAGGGTGAAAATGACATTGTATGCAAGCTCTCTGATGAATGTGACACTGTTCCTGCTGATTCTAGCAAGTGCTCACATGTTACTAAAACTGTCAGTAGTGTAGACGATTCAGATCCCGCAAAATGGCCCGACAAAATAGATGATTTTGTGAGGACAACGTTAGTCGAAAGAGGGCCTCCAGAGCAGATAACGGAATTTGAAAGCTGCCCTAAGGATGATTCCGATCGTCTCTTTATCTCTAAAAATTACAGTTACACTTTTGCAATGGTGAAATTGTTGAGAGGAAATTGTTAGTTTATTCAAAAAGTGCAAATTTTGTTTTTTGTTTCAGCTGTAAACTGTTTTCAGTTTGTTCAAAAAGTGCAAATGCTGTTTTTTGTTTCACTGTTTTCGAACGTCAAAATATTATTGACTTCAGGCGACTATAATAATTGCCGGAACATTTCTGGGTCATTAGCTAGCCATGGTAGGTCTCAAGTGCACTTAGAATCGCACCAAAAGTGGGTGAAGCTCGCCAGAAGATAAAAATCTGGCGATACTGCCGACGACAGAACCCTGCAGATATTAAATGCGGCATTGGAAAGGTGTAATCAAACGCCTTATAGCAATTATCCAGTTATTGGCTCTACAGTGTCTTCCCTTAAGAGAAACATCAGACAAACTGTTCACTCACAACAATGGCAATTTTTTATGGTGAAAATAAGTCTCATCACTATCTGGGTAAAAACAAACAAAATGGAGTAATTCACATTCTCCATCAAAAAATTCAAAACAAAATATTGTATTTATTGAGATCTGCAAAATATTATAGTTCAATTCGGGACTGCACACCACATATTTCTGGTGTTGAGCAAATGACAATGATAGTGTGTTTTGTAAATGTGACGTCTACTGATCTTTACTCGTGTGATGTGAATATTAGTGAACATTTTCTTGGATTTGTACCTGTAAGAGATACATCTGATTTGGGGCTTACAGAGGTAGTCTTAAAACATTTCGAAGAAACGAAAATACCTTTGGAAGACATGAGGGGTCAGGGGTATGATAACAGTTCTAACATTAAAGTTAAGAACACAGGAATGCAAAAGAGGATTTTAGATCTAAATCCTAAGGCATATTATGTTCCCAGCAGTAGTCATTCCTTAAATCTAGTTGTGAATGATGCTGCAAAGACATCAGAATACGCAGTTTCATTCTTTTGTTTGGTGAGAAAAATTTATTATTTCTTTTTTGCATCTACGCGACGCTGGGCAGTTCTGAATGACCATAATCTACCCTAACACTGAAACCATTAAGTACGACAAGATGGGAAAGTAGGGTCGATGTAACTGCTCCTCCCAACTATAACATAGGGGACGTCTATGATGCCTTTGTTGAAATAAGTGAAGACGAAATTACAGACAGAATGGATGCACATGAGGCTTGTAGTTTGGCAAACGTTATTCGTGATTTTTCCGTTCCTTTTGTTCAGTGGTAATTGGTATGATGTATTACTCCATATCAATGTTGTCAGCAAACACCTACAAAATATTACCACAGATATATCTAAAGCTATTGACTTACTCGAAAAGATAACGGAGCATTTCACAAACTGCAGGAAGGACTCGAAATTTCAAGATTATCTGCTTCACACTAAGGAACTGGCAACATAACTCGATACGGAAAATACAGTCATAGGTGGTATAACGCAGATACGAAAGCGAAGGAAGAAGAAAACGTTTCAATATGAGGGAGAAGATGAGAAAATTGAAGATCCAGAATTGCAGTACGAAATAGATTTTTATTGTAAAGTTCTGGATGTTATAATACGCACTCTCAATGAAAGATTTCAACAGATCAAAAGTCACAGTGAGCTTTTCGATTTTTGATATGACATTAATAAAATTATGGACATTTCACCTGACGTACTAAGTAAAAAGTGCTCCAATCTGGGCAACAGCTTTAGTCGTGGACAAGCTGAGAACATAAGTCTAGTTGATTTTAAAGATGAACTTTAAATTAGTGTCCACGTTTGTCAAGCCTGGTAACACAACACCTGAAACGTTGAAACTCATACAAGAGTATGGCTTTGCGCCCAACGTAAGTGTAGCATTAAAAATTTCGCTGACAGTGGCAAGTGGAGAACAAGTTTTTCGAAGCTTAAATTGATAAAAACCTACCTGAGATCTACAATGGCCCAAGCACGACTGACTGGGCTGGTAACGGTGTCGATTGAACATGTGATTGCTGAAGCTTTGGATTTGAATGAAATCACACAGGAGTTCGCTTGTGCCAAAGCAAGAAAAATATGTCATATAAGGTAGGTGTTGCATCACATGCTTTTCATTAATTTTAGGTTTGATTGATTTATGTACGTCATACATTTTCAATCATTCACATGGTGTAAATTTGTTATGGGATATGCCTACATTTGTTTTTTGCTAATGGTGAAATAGGTTTACAAATGTCATTTGCCTATGTAGACTGATTCTTGGAGGTCTCACACACAGTACCACAGTTCCTTTATTTTTATTGTTCCCTGATATATTTATAAATCGATTAATCGTTGGTATCGATATTGACTATAACAACAGTGTATTTTATCAAATATAAATATTTATCTTTCGATGTCCCAGCTCTGCACAGTGAATAGGCGTGCTTTTGTTTCTTTGTCATAACTGAATACGTGTCGCATTTGAAGATAAACATCTCTGTACAAAGTGCTTTCAGGAACCTCTGATTTAGACAACAACATTTAATTGGTAAGACGCTCATCCTATGCTCAAGGAACTAGAAACAGTGAACAGGTTTTAGTGTTATGCTTTGCCGGTGACATAAATTAATCTTGGTTGAGGTATTAATTTCGGAGTTATGGCTTAAAATGTATTGCACTGCAAATGTATCACTGACTTTGATCTTGTACATATTTACAACAAAGAGATGAATGAATGTGATATGTGAAAATAAGGCATAATGTATGAAATATGTTGTGAGAGTTGAAAAATGAGGGGGGGGGGGGGCTTGGCGGTTGAAATTTTCGCTCGGGACAGCAAAATCACTGGGGCTGGCTCTGAGTATCACCCCGGTACATGTAACTGATCAATTGCAGAGGAATGAAAGTATCGATTTACATTACTGTCGTTCCCAAGTAGGTGTTAACTAAGTCCCTTTTTAAATGTTTGTAGACCCAAATTTCATCCAATGCCCTTTCTTCGTTTTGCTTATATAAATTAATAAAATAACGTATGTGAAGTTGCAGTTAATTGTGACGTCAGTCTGTGTCAATACTCTGCAAAATCACTGTGAAGTGCGTGGCAGAGGGTGCGTCCCATGTACCAGTTATTAGGTGTTTTGTTCCCCATTTCATTCATTTATGAAATGTGGGAAGAACGATTGTTTAAATCCTTCCATGCATTCTGTAATCAAATTAATCTTGTCCTCACGATCAAAATGTTCAAATGTTTGTATAGCTTAGGGGACTTAACTACGGGGTTATCAGTCCCTAAACTTACAAAATACTTATGAACTAGCTACTACTAAGGACGGCACAAATATCCATGCCCGAGGGGGGATTCGGACCCCCGATCGTAGTGGCCGTGCAGACTGTGACTGATGCGCAGTACTCTCGCCCACCGCGGCCGGCTCATGACGATCCCTATGGGAACATTATGTAGATGTACCCGTTGCTAAGGAGCAGAAAAAATTTGCTGGCAAGTGGAATTGAACCCACGACCTTCTCAATATGAATCTGATTTTTTACCACTGATCCAAACACCACTTTCTAACCATACTGTCACAGGGACAGTTGATAAGATGCATATGGTGATAGATCTGTACCAAACTTCCTTTTATTTTCTAAACACTTGGCCATCTGGAGTTCCTACTTGGGACACAGTTACAATAAATTTGGACGAATTCGACAATGACGAGTAGGCGTCCTCTCCTTGTTAGTTTTCTCATCTAATTCTGAATTTTCATTACCCTGTATTGGTAAATCAATATAAGAATGAAGGAACCATGAAGAAAGCAAATACGGTGCTGGTAGAGACATGACGTTTGCAGCAGAAAAATACCAACTGGAAGTGTCTGTAATTTGGCTATGCAATGCAATGCAAAGTGAAGGCTTACAATGTAAACAAAGCAGACGATCATGCTATTTTGTGTTGACACTCGGTTAGTATTTACCTCAGTCTGTTGATGACTCGTGAAACAGCTTGGTGTTTCTTTATGTATTGCTTAATTTTCTTTACTGTCTGAGTGAAAACTGTTTCACAGACAGTACAGATCTTTCAGTGAGTATTCAGCTACTCATATTTTAAAATAAATATTCAATAATAACGTTCTTTAAATCATCTACCCAACTACAATCTAGGTTGTGTATAGAGCCTGCTGATTCTCTCTCGGAGTTTTCAGCCCATGTTTGATTTTGCAACTTACGATCCGCTACCACCAATTCAAACTCAGAGCTGCTAGCACTGTTAAAGTTTCATACTTCATTGCTCTTGGAGGGTGAAACGTGGGCAATGTCTGCAGCTCATACTGGGTGAAAAGTCTGACGAACCTCAAACTTCGACAAAATCGTGAGACAAATGCCCATGGACATGTCAACAAATGGCACAAAAGGTTAAAATGTGCAGTAGATACGAATTTGGGACACATCTCTACAATATCTATATTTCACAGTATCTTGAAGGTCCAGCAGCTGTGACAGTTATTTATCTTACAACTGCTGATATCAATAGATTGTTTGGATTGTACCTACGTTGTACCAACAATAAAACATTTTAATGCGCTCTGTGTCATTTGTTCATTTAGGGCCCCTTTTCTGCAGATGTAGAAGAAACTGCTTATAAAATATTTGTATTACCACATTACTCAAACAAACCCGAGTTAGGGTAGCAATGTTTTCTGTATTAATGATCCCAACAATGACTAACGTCTACTGTCAAGTTACAAAAATATTTATCGTTCTCAGTTTACTTTGTTAAGTAACGTTATAATCTGAAAAGATTAAAACATTTACAATGGTTTGATATTAGGACAGTATTCCCCTAAACACACACTCGAAAATCGTCACATTCGGAAATTACTACCCAAATAACTGTTTCGTCCTTTCTTTTCTAATCAGTTGTAATTTAAATAAATGACAGAAACATAGAATTAACTTTTAATACCTTCAGAGAAGTTCAATTGAAAAGTAAAGATGAAAAAAATAATGAGACGAGAGGATTCCAACCTACCAACGAGCTATGTAAAGTACGTGGAGAGGCTCTCTCAATAGTGTCTAGGAACAGTAGTTCGTCAGACCCCAGTTACCCATACCAACCGATAGATGCCTTTAAGGTCACAAACTACGTCTTGCAGAGATGCCATTTTCCCTTTCTTATTTTCATGCTTTTCTCCTTATAACTCATGTGTTGCTATTTCAAAGTTATGGCACCCCATGTCGTTCTTAGTACAATTAGTTGAAATTACAGTCAATAAATGCCATATTGGCGAGTAACCCTTGATATTAATGGAAATGTAAAACAGAGCATTTGTAACTGTGCTCTTTGTAGCCCAGCGGAAAAACGCATCGTGTTTGTGAGCTGCAGAGTGTCGGCAGTAGTTCACTTCCCAGTCCCGACTATTTTTTTTTTACCTTGACCCCTAAAAGTTTTCTTACACTGTTATTAATTAAAAGGAATTTACATTTTGCGATATATCGACATATTTACGTAGACAAGCGCTTCCTCTAAGAAGTGCGATTGTTGTCTTTAGTGAAAATACCATGAAATATGGACCAACGAATTGTAAATATTGTCTCGTGAACTACATGCACATAAACTGAAGACACACCATAATAATTAATGTTCTAAATGTCATGCTGATTCAAATAATTTCATATATAGATTTCGTACTAGAGTTCTGTGGCAACTGTCGTTTCTTAATGAGACTGAAGTGCCTTGTTCACAACAGCTGTTATACATGTTCTTGCACCCCATATGCACTGTTTGTGAGATAATTGTGCTAATACTGTATCCATTTAATTGATCTCAAGAGCTTTCTCTGTATTTTCTAGTAAATGTATGAAACTATTTGTATCAGCATGTCATTTGCAACATTCACTATAAAAATAAGTCCTCACTTTATGTGCAGTTACTGTAGTTCAGAAGACAGTGTTTACAATTTCCTGGCATGTTCACTATATACAGCAAACACACTTTTAAGAAAATGCGGTTGAACTCGCAAATATGTCAGAAAATCGCAACTCGTAAATTCTATTTAACAAAAGTGTCAAAACGTTTAGGAGTCTGAAGCGAGAAACGAACCACCGCCCACACACAAACACACACACACACACACACACACACACACGCACTTCTGATTTTCTTTGTAGTTTTTTCTTTTATTTTGCATTTTTCTCTTTTGCTTTTTTTTCCCCTTTATATATACATATTTTCCCTAAGCTCTGTCACTTCAGGCACTGGCTCCTATCACCTATATTACCACAATAAAAGTTACTAAATAAACGTACAAAACAAAATATGTAGTGTCACCGCAACTTTCACCGTAAGCTAAAATTGCCATAATATCGCCAATTCTTCATGCGCCACCATCAACGAAAACAGAATACATTCAGTTTCCTCTAGAAGCCGATCTTTTCTGTCACCATCTATGAAATAATAACAATATTTAACACACCAGTGCCATTCATTCTCATGCAAATGACACTCGAAAACTAACACGTGAATATTCTCAATAACAAAACAAAAATTCGTGTAGAACCTCAGTTCTACTTTATGAGGAAAGTATCCTCAGCTTTATGTTGCGTCTTTTTACAGTTTCAGTTTGAAACTTCAAGTTTTAGACTGTGTAAAGTCTTACTTGTCATTTTAATAGCGCAGTGTTACAGAAACATCATGGAATATTACAGACACACTTCTATTACAGTAATACTGAAGTCTTAGAATGATTCACATTTCGAATTTCAAAATACAAAGGTAAAAATATTTGTGTAAATTCAAGGAGGTTAGAATACATTATTCCAACCTCCTTGCGTAAATTAAACAGCTGAAATCCAAAATAGAAGCACTGGACTCCCATAGCATCATGGTAGTATGACTGTAGAGATATCTATCGGTTCGTATGGGTAACTGGGGTCGGACGGACTACTGTCCCTAGACGCCTGTGGCTATCTCTGGGTTAACAGCACTCTTTGTGGCAGCAACCAGGAACTGTGGCAGCCATTTTTTTCAACGTCTAGTGACGCGAATATGGAAGTTAGACCGACGCTATTTTTTTTTTCACATTTTATGTATTGTAGTAAGCTTGAAATGTTATTTATTAAGCTGAAATCATGCCGAGTGTATGCGTAGCATATAACTGTAGGAATTGCAGTAATAAGACTGTTCGAACATCGTACTTTCAGTAAAGCCCTTTTTAAACCATGAACGAAGGTAAACAAGATAGATAATAGTCTACTGAAGCGCTCCTAGTGTACTAGCCCTGAACTACAAACTCAAGCAAGATCTTGTGGCAGCGTGTTTAGACGATAAACGTAATCGAACAGTAATACCCGATGTTGAAAGTGAGGTTTTAACAGGCGATTTGTTATGTAGGAAGTCATAGTTAATACTGGAATTGAGGAAACAATGCTAAATGTTACTGACGGCCAAAGAAAACCTTGCAGTCTATGTTTTTGGTCAACTTAGTGTGGTAAAGTTCTGGGAAGTGAAACAACATTCACAACTATTTTCAAGTGAAAAAAATAAACTTATAAACACATCAAGCCATATTTATAAGAGCGTAAATAGACCTTCTTTACCTTATCTACTACGATTTGCGCACTGACATTGTTAATAACGTAATGCACAACTGAATTTTTGTCATTCATTTGGACTGACTTTTTCATTTAAAATGCTATTTAATGAAAATTGCATCATCAAATTACATTATTATTCAAATAAACAATTGGCTTCAGTCCTTTCTGTTACAATATTGCAAAACATAAACCATTTGTCGGTGTCAGATATATAACCTCGCTTTTCGGTGGACAATAATTGAGATAAATATTGAAGTTGTCATGAAACATCTGCAATTTACCGATAAACCAAAGTATAATAATATTAAAATATAGATAAATAACACAAATTTGCGTGCAAACTGTGTAATTGTTGACTACAATATGAAAATCGCGAACCGAAAATAGGTTAACTTCCAATGTCAGCAGACGACCGTTGAATCAAAACAATCTTCTCGAGAAAGCTTAACATGACGTTGACGTTAGGTGACGGTCTGGTGACGGACAGTTTGAATGCCGTCATTAGAAATACATTTTGTAGTACATTCTGATGATAAACGTCGACAAACGCAAAATATACGAAAATACGAAGGAAAATGGCGGACTAACTGGAGTAGTGACTGCAGCTGACAGCTACTAGCTCGTGCATGCGCAGTGAACCCACTAGTACCGAATTTAGAACTGGCCCTATTTCTTTATCGCTACAATTATCGCGCTTCGATACTAGCGTGATCATACTAGTGCAGCCGTTCAAACGCCAGATGGCCGCCATTAACGCAACTTGTTATCAATCTATTACAAGTTTGTTGATCGTTTAAAACGGACTTAAGTTTAGGGACTGATTACTCCACAGTTAAGTCCCATAAGCTTAACAAACATTTCAACATTTTTTAAAATAACACTACGTTTACATGAAACACATCTGCTGGAAGACGAAAACCAATTTTCGAAAACCATAGTGCAATACTGCAACACATTCGAGTGATTTTAGTGTTTGTAACACACACTGTTTGTGTTTGCTGTTCGGTCAGACAATATGATGTAGGCTATGCATTTTACTTCAATAAACATAAACATAGGTAAGCAGTTATCCCACAGGATCAACTTATGAATGTATTTATTTACCCAAAACGGTAACTTTTGCTGGTGGCTAAACTACGAGAGTTTATTTCCAAAAAATCGCTATAATGTACAAAACTACATTATGGAAATTTTTTAACTTAACTTTTATTGAAATTCTATGTTTTCTGTCAACTAGAAATTTGATGTGAATCTACACTCTTCAGCAGAGTAACCTAGGCCTATATTCTGAAACGAAATGTGCTTGCAGATTGAACTGAGATATATCTGTCAGAAAATGTCATCAATTACATTGGTGAGAGTCGTAAAAACTCGTTTCTCCTCAGAAGGAAGGAAGGAAGAAAGAAGAGATTTTGGAGCATTAGCAGAAAATAGGAGAGATATCAAATACCCCAGAAAAATGGACATGCAGTTGATCAACAGAGCTTTCTCCACATAGGCCTACAGTACTAATCGCAAAAATTTGGAAGACATTTACTTCCTTCTGTGGAGAAATGAACATACATTAATTGCGCTATTGTTACTGATGATAACCACATTTTAACGTGCAAGGATGTTTCGTTTTAGCATTCTCGCTACTGAAAAGTGGCAAGTATTATGCAGTAGCTATTATCAGTGTTCAGAGGCAATTTCATATAGGCCTATCTGTACCAAATAGTTACATACAACCCATAATGCAAAACAAAATATCATTTTCATTTGAAAATGATGATTCACATCTGTTTATTATAACTTCCAAGTGACAGAAAACATAGCATCAAAATAAAAGTAAGTAAAGTAATTCCTCGGTAAGGAGAATTGAACGTGAGATATATAATACAGCAAGCCGTTAGTCTACTCATTACGCTAAAAGGACAAGCAGAGTAAAAGCCCTATAAAACTTGTTCATAACTGTATGTTATGCCATTATCATTTACATTTGCATTAATTGAAGTAAAAGTCATGTTATGTACTGTCTGATCGGACAGAAAACACATTCAGAGTATGTAATAAGTCCAACAATTGCTAAAATACACTGCATTTATTTCCCCATCATGAATTCGTTGCATATGGCATTTAGTGGCAGCAATACATACGGTCCCTGTTGCTCTACTCTACCATCTGCGATTGCGACTCTTGTGGCCCAAGAAAGCTCAGCATTTAAGGTCCAGTCAATTTGCCAGCTAGTCAGTATGCTTCGAAAGAATAATTTGACATTGACTGTGAAGGTCATGTGACCGATCAACTGCTTACGATTGGCTGTTACGGATTTGTTTAGTTTGTGAGTACTAACATGACTGCTTTTCAATTACACTTGTGTTCTTCGCGTCTGAAATATATTTTGTACTGAGCTTTGGATTATATTTGTATAAGAAAATGAACGACGAAATATTAATTGAACTTGTTCACCACCATGTGGTACTCCATGATATGAGCTACAAAAATATTTCAGACTGTGCTATTATAATAGAAACGAGCTATTTCAAGGCAAAAAATAGCAGATATTGGCCTACATATCGTAACTACATACTTCTGTCATACATCACTATTTATGGTATGTTAAGTAATATAAAAAGGCTATTTATAAATCGACTCTAGTTAGGGAAATTTTTACATATCCCTTTTTGATAGTCTTAAGTCTGTAGTTGTTTTATGGAGTGCAGTGTTAATAATAGATATTTTGTTCTATAAAGTACATCAAAAAGGAAGAGAAATACTGTAAGGGACATGGTAAAGCAGAAACACCTGACACAGCTCTAACATACCGACCGTTTTCTGTAGAGGAATTGCTTGGCTCAAATTTGTGCCTGCTTCCTTGATTCTCCTAGTTATCAGAGACAGTTAGGTAATTGAAAAATTGTCTAGCCATTCTCTATAATGTGTGTGAAACTCGCGTTCATACATTCTCTTCAAAAGAATTTTCTGAATGCCAATACGTTTTGCTTGCCTTACGCGAATTTCTGCTCTTTTTTCTCTTCGGCTAAGGCAAATACAGTTATAATTAAGGCTTCATCGCTAAATTTAATGTTTGCCGTTCCATTTTGTTGACAAATACCACTACTATTGTGTGTTTCGAATTAACACACAAAATTGGACGTCAGTGACAGCTGGTGCTTCAGATGAACGAGGCAACATGTCTTTCAGTGCCGGATCTTAATAATGGCTCCACCGCCCTCTCCCATCCCCCCCCCCCCACGCTCGTCGTGCAGCGTGTTGGAGAAAATTTGGTGCACCCCCTCCCCCCCACCGCTCCTTAGATATATTTTTGTTAAAAGATCTGCAGAATGTCTTACCTCAGCTTGTTTGCGTTTGCTTCAACTCAAGACAAAGCAGCAGCCCACGAAGCTTCAATGAATCTGTACAATGAAAAGACATGCTACTTCAGGTCATGTGACTCTGTAAACAGTACCCCCTCCGAACCTTATGCATGCGCAAAGGCTGTTCTCCCCCACCTCTTTTCAAACAGTTAAATATTTGTTACAACAAAGAGAATAACTGTCATTGACCCTCAAAATCGCGACACATTCGCAAAAACGTCCGAAGATATGTGGCAAGTAATAATACAGAAGTTATTGTTGTTCCCATACCTGAAAAAAGAAAACTGGATTTTTAAAAAATTGCTAGCAGTTGCTCTCGAACCCACTACATTCGACACCGCAGCGTGATGTTGCTAACACCACAGCTATTCTTGCAAGGCGAAGAGTAGTGACTTTACTATTATTCATGATCGAATCTTCTGAAGGCTTTTACGATTGATATGTCTTTAATTTAGAGTTTTAATACATTTTACAAATATGACGTGTTTTGTTGTATCTTCAATGCACCAAAAATAAATATGAAGGGCAGATGTTGCTTTCACAGGGGATTTGCGCATGCACAAGGCGAGGCACACAGTAGCTCCATCGTCTTGCTTCAGGACCATTCGAGTGTAACTGCCAGAGCCAGAGCCAATGTTAAAAGCGGCGTTTCCCCTTTATCCTCCCTGCCGCGGGGGTGCCGATATGCTGCCTCCAGGGGGTTCAGGAGACAATCTGAACCTCAGCTACACATACGCATTGCAAAACTGTGTTCACTGCCGCCTATATTAGGAGGCTGTGCTACGACTCGTACACGTGATGTCTCTGTGATGTAAAACGTTTCTCATGTGCTAAGAATACTTTGAATGTGCATATAAAATGATCTGATAGAAGAAAGAAACGAAGAATGATGGTTTAAAATCAATTTTTATATTATTTATTTATTTACTTTTTATTCACAATGAGCTCTTTTCTGGGGTTCATTGAACCAGTGACACACATAGGATGCGCCACCACTGCTGCACGTTAAATCCTGATTCCTGAGCTTCCTTGGGTCATGAGAGTCGCAGTCGCAGATGGTAGTGTGTCGCCAAAGTAAATACTACTGCCACTAGATGACAGGTGCAATGTGTTCTCTTGCCGTGAAAATAAGTGCAATGTATTCGAGCTATTTTGGGGTTTGTAACACATTCTGTTTGTGTTTTCTGATGTGTCAGACATAATTATGAATGTATTTTACTTCAATAAACATAAATATAAGCATTTATCCCACAAGATCAACTTATGAATGTATCTATTTACCCAAAACCACACCTTTTACTGGTGGCTAAAGATAATATTTTATTTCCAATAAAGCGGTACCATGTACAAAACTGCAATCTGGCTATTTTTTACTTACTTTTATTTGAATTCTATGTTTACCGTCAATATATATGAATCTGCAGTCTACAGCGAAGTAACCTATATGCTGAAATGAAATTTCACTGCAGGTTAAACTGAGATTTATCTTCCAGAAAACTTCATTCATAACATTGGTGAAATACATACATGTTTGTTTCTCCCTGGAAGGAAGGAATCAAGGAAAAAGAGATTTTTGGGTAATAGCAGAAATTAGAGGAGATATCAAATACCCCAGAAAAATGCACATGCAGTTGACCAACAGAGCTTTCTCTACATACAGTACTCCCTCGTAAAAAATTGGATACATTTACTGGTTGTAAAAATTCAACAGACTGGACAAAATCTGCAGATGCATTTTCTTGGTATTTAATATGTGTTCTATTTAAGACTAAAGCGCAATAATTCTTTCTTTTTGTGGACAAATGAACATGCACAAATTCCACTAGTGTTACTGAAGAAACGTCTTGGTAAATTAACCTCATTGAAAATAAAATGATGTCATTTTCATTAGAAAACAATGATTCACATTTCTTTATTGTAAAGATCTGATAAAAAACATAGCATTAAAATAAAAGTAACTCAAATAATTTGTCAATAGGTAGACTTCAACATAAGACACTTCATACACTAATCTGTTAGTCCATTCATTACATGATTAGAACAAGCTTTGCAAGTCTTAGCATGCAGACTTTCACAGCCGGCGTTTTCATTAATTAAAATTTCTGGGCTACGATGCTGTGGTCCTACAGTAAAACTTTTTATTCCCCACTTTTCGTTACCTACTGTGGGCAACATCTTCAGAGGTGAGGGACGATAGCCTACTAGGCGCTGGAGGTCCTGCTTATATAGGGGGCATAGATGGCGCCACCACTTGTCTGTGCTGCCGACTATCAAGCTATCATTGATCAGTGTCATCTGTCTCAGTTACAGGTAACCGATTGTCATATTGTTGGTTCAAAGTCGATCGCCATATCTTATCTAGTTCCAACGCTTCTTTTCTTTGAAAATTATTGTGGTGTTTCTGTATTTCTATAACTTCTCTGTACATGTGTTTATAATAATGCGAGGTCTTGGCTAACAAGCTTGTGTCACTAAATTTTATTTCATGATCACCCTGTGTAAAGACATACTCTGCCACAGCAGACTTGTCTGTGTGACGCAGTCGACAATTCCTTTTACGTTCCAATATGCGGGTATTAACACTTCTTTTTGTTGTTTCTATATTTACCATGCAACAGCTACAGGAAATTTTATACACCACAGGTGTCGCTAGGGGATGTCGTGTGTCTTTCACTGATCATAAACATTCACTAATTTTCTTAGTAGGTCTAAAGACGGTTTCCACCTGAAACCTGGCCAAAACTTTCCCAATACGGTCTGTAATTTTGTGTATGAATGGAAGAAAAACTTTTCCAGCAGACAGTTGTTATTGTGGCTTGTTTTTGGAAACTTTTCTTGTGGGATGGAGAGCTCGTTCTCTTAGGGACTGATGTCCCCGTAGTTAAGTTCCATAAGCTGTACAAACATTTGAACATTTTCAGCTCGTTCTTCCTTTATCAGTGTGTCCATTTTTCTTGAAAGCTGTCTGCTAATGGTTTAATTTATCTCTCAGATAAATAGTCTCACAGATATTATTAGCTCGATCCACCAATGTTTTAATGACACCTCTCCTCTGCCTACGATGATGGTTCGAAGCCTTATAAGGGTAACCATCGGTGTGGATGTCTTTCCTCTATTTCTTATGCCCCAATGTCCCATCTGCCTGTTTGATTACCGATACATCCAAAAAATTCAAGTGTTCGTTTTTCTCTTTCTCCATAGTAAATTGTATCCTTGGATTAATACTATTCATGTGCACCAAAAAATAATTTAATTCTTCTTCACCGTAATTCCACATCACAAAAGTATCATCCACATACCGGTACCACTTTGAGGCACTTTTGTTGGCCGACTGCAGCACTTGTTCTTCAAAAAATTCAAATGTTCAAATGTTTCTAATTCTTATGAGACCTAACTACGTTGGTTCATCAGTCCCTAAACTTACAAACTACTTAAACTAAATTAAACTAACCTAAGGACAAGACACACATCATGCACGAGGGGGGATTCGAACCCCTGATGCAGGAGGCCACGCGATCCGTAATGTGGCGCTCGGCTACTCCCGCACACCTCAAAAAATTCCATAAATAAATTAGCAATAACTGGACTCAAAGGACTGCCCATGGCCACCCCTTCAATTTGCTCATAAAATTCATTGTTGTATTGAAAATAAGTAGTGGATAGCCAGTGTCAGAGTAAAGATGCAATATCAGTTGAAAACATGTCAGGTATATAAGAAAGAGCTTCGTCAACAGGGACCATGGTGAACAAAGAATCTAGTTTGAAACTCGACTCAGAGTAATATCTCTCAATTTTTCTATAAAATGTATAGAATTGAAGACCTCGCGGGAAAAGAATGATAACCCTTATTTATAAAGTGTTGAGATATGATGACTTGTATGTTTGAAATATAGTTTCTATTACATGTTTTAATATTTGTTTTTATATTTATATTTGCCATCTCTTTGCTGACTCATGTACTACTTGAAGAAAATGAAACATTCTGTCAGATATGATTGTTTGCACCAATACAAAAATTGAGGGTTATCATTGTTTACCCCCAAGATCTTCAATTTTGGAAATGCTTATCAGTTTTACCTATGTATGGTTGCAACATGGTGGCGAGAAATCGAGCCAGCTCTTGCGTTGAGGATCCAATGGAACTAACAATTGGTCTTAATTGGATATTTTGTTTATGTATCTTGGACAACCCATACAATCTTGGAGGATGTGCTTCTGTTTTACAAAGATGTTTTTTATCCTCTGTTTGAATGGAAGACTTTTTTTTATTAACTGATTGGTAGCATTAAATACTTTTGTAGTAGAACCCTTTTTCTGCTTTTTATAAGTGGTAGGATCAAGGAGGTCATTGGTCTTCCTATGGTAATCCTCGCTCTTCAATACAATGGTGGCATTTCCCTTATCAGCAGAAAGTACAGTAATATTCTTGTTCACATTGATGTCACCAAATCTTTCCGTTCTGCTTGAGACAAATTGCTGCTAGTTGGTTTAGCTTTACTTAGTATCCTGGCTGTTTCCATCCTAATTTCATTGCAGAATGTGCTGATAACATGCAAATCCCTGCCTCTATAATGGCAACAATATCCTCCATGGGAATCTTTGATGGAGTGACTGCAAAATTTCCTCCTTTCAAGAGAACAGAAATTTCTTCTCGACAGCTCTTTCCTGGACAAATTAATCACCGTATTACCATCTACCCTGTAAATGGTCAAACTTCTTCTTCTGTCTATTGCAAGCTACTTCTGCAGTAAGTTCCATAGATATAAATGTTAGTCTGTCCACCTTATTCCAGTCACCAAGCTGCATTGCATTGCTAATACGTAAACAGAGACTTAATAGTTGACTGAAGTGTTTGGTGAATCCGCTCCAATAGCATCGGTAGTTCCATATGTAGATAGATGCGATTAGCTTGTGCTGAATGAAACATTCTTCCTACCGTCAAAAACTTTGGAGCTGTCCCAGTGTCATGACAATGTGAGTGAAGAATGTTGTAGACCTTTCTTCTTACAGAGGTTCCAGTCATCGTACCATAACCGACATATCCCCCCTGTAGAGGCATCTAATCTAACATTTAGGCTTTCACGGCCAGCGTCTTCATTAATTAAAATTTCCGCGCTAAGATGCCGAGGTCCATCAATAAAATGTCTTACTCCTGATGTTTCGTTTCCTACTGCGGGCAACATTTTCAGAGGTGAGTCGACGACTGCCTGCTAGACGCTGGAGGTCCTGCTTATATAGAGGGCATAGATGGCGCCACCACTTGTCATGTGCTCCCTACTATGAAGCTATATTTGATCAGCATCATATCTCTCGAGTACAGGTAATCGATTGTCATATTGTTGGTTCAAAGTCGACTGCCATATCTTATCTAATTTCAAAACTTCTTTTCTGTTAAAATTATTGTGGTGTTTCTGTATTTCTATAGCTTCTCTGTACACGTGTGTATAATAATGCGAGGTCTTGGCTGACAAGGTTGTGCCACTAAATTTTATTTCATGATCACCCTGTGTAAAGACATGCTCTGCCACAGCAGACTTGTCTATGTGACCCAGTCGATAATTCCTTTTATGTTCCAATATGTGGGTATTAACACTTCTTTTTGTTGTTTCTATATTCACTGTGCCACAGCTACAGGGAATTTCATAGACCCGAAGCATTGCTAGGGGATGTCGTGCATCTTTCACAAATCATAAACATTCACTAATTCTCTTAGAAGGTCTAAAGACGGTTTCCACTCGAAACCTGGCCAAAACTTTCCCAATATGGTCTTTAATTTTGTGGATGAATGGAAGAAATAAAAACACAGCATCTTAGCCAGGAAATTTTAATTAATGAAGCTTTGCAAGTGTTCCTTGAAGCATGTTCATAACTTTTGTTTACATTTCTAATTATTGAAGTAAAATTGATGTTATGTACTTTCATATCAAACAGGAAACACATACAGATTATGTAATAAGTTCGACAATTGCTAAAATACATTGCAGTTATTTTCTCGCCATGAACTCGTTGTGCCTCACATATAGCGGCAGCAGTACTTATTGCTCCAGCGTCTGCAATTGCAACTCTCGCAACCCAAGGATGCTCAGGGTATAACGTCCAGTCTCATAAATAGTGCTACATTTTTCATGTCTCTTGGCATTGTTCCAGTGGAAATGCATTTGGATTTTTGATGGTGTGTGACGTCATTGACATTGATGTGATTCCAGCCTTAAGGTCTCAGAAACAAACTAAGTGAATTAGAAAATTTACTATGAAGTGAATGTGATCTGTCAGATACACATATTTTATGTATTAATGAACATTTCATGAGGTCCTTTGAATTAGAAGTGTTGTGATACCCCATTTTAAACTTATAGATCACTTCTCAAGAACTTCTCGTAACGTTGGAGGATCCTGCATATTTGTCAAAGACAGCATTGCCACTACACCTCTAACTGTTAGGTATAGAGCTTCAAGACCCAACTGCCTATTTAATAACAGTTTATAAGTCTGCCAATGGTAATATGTATTCCTTCTACAAATAAATTTTAAGTAAAAGAAAATCATATACTATTATAATATGCAGTAAGTTCAATATAGATTTCCTCACGGAAAACTCTTGCTACCTAAGCCTAAAAAATTTTATGAGTAGCTACAACCTTAATCTGATGGTAAATTCACCAAGTACAATAACAAATCATAATTCCACTTGCTTGTACCAAGCGGCCAGCAATGTCAATTGCACTGTATTATATGTCAAACTAGATTTCTCAGACCATAATGCATTAATTATGTGGATTAATTTGCTAGTAAACAATCATCAATGCAGTATAACCTACATGATAAACAGAAAGAGAATTGGCGAAATGTATACAAACCTTTAACTGTAGAGAGCAAATACAAAGCTTTCTTAGATCAATTTTGTTCCTAGGTTAATTACCACTTCCCCTTACAAACAAAAAAGATCAACAGACATAAGAAACCCTTCAACTGAATCATCCAATCATCTCAAAGGGAAACAGACCTTTTCAGCATAAACAAAAGAGACTAGGCAGCAATGAAGATTTCAAGAAATAATTTAATTCATATAATAATAATAATATGTGATAGAGAACAACTCACCATAACGTTGAGCCACCGACAGACACAAATAAAAGACACACAAACACATACACAATTCTAAATTTTTGGCTGTGGCCTTCCTCAGAAATAGAACACTCATCCACACAATCACTCAGACACACTCATCCACACGTCAGCCATCACTGGCTGCCCAACACAGTGTGACTCACAGCATGCGGAACTATATATATATATATATATATATATATATATATATATATATATATATATATAGAGAGAGAGAGAGAGAGAGAGAGAGAGAGAGAGAGATTGTTTAACATACCCAAAGCACAGGCTCATTGACAGATACAAAAACACAAATAATAACACACACAAACAAGAAGATTCAAGCTTTTGCTTCATAAGGAAAAGAGAAAGGAAGGAGGGGAAAAAGGGAAGGATGCAGGTTTCAAGGAGTGGATGAGGAGTCATTCCAATCCCAGGAGTGGAAGGACTTACCTTAGGGGAAAAAGGGAAAGGTAAAAAAGCACACACTCACCGACACACATACACATGCAAACACACCAAGGCAGTTGAAGGAAAGCTATATATATATATCTATAGTAGTTGTGGTTTACTTAGGCCGGTATTACACTATCAAATTATTGGACAAAGAATTGGACGAAAAAATTGGATGAAATATTGGTCATATTTTATGACAAAGAAATTGGATGAAACGCAAAAGGGGGTATTACACTGTCATCCAATATTTTGTCAAATTTGCTTCAAAATGGCGATGTAATGCTCAGCTATTGTTTATACTACAGTTGTGTTGTGTCTGCATTTAGAAGAGGAGGAGGGAAAAAAGAAAAGGAAACGCACTTGGATGAAACCGTGGGTGTCAGAGCGAGATAAATAAAATTTGTTACGGTACCAGGAGGATTTTCCTTTTTTATGCCGTCGGCAGAACAGCCAGTCCGTTCACTGTCAATTATTTTGTCGCTCTTCATCCTTCACAGTTTGCAATAGAGTAACAAAAAGACTGACTCAAACAGTGTATACGAATAAGATTGTTAAGTTGATAAAGCAAGTTTCATTAAATAACGTTTTAAATGGTAAATGTGAGCACTGACAAAGAGGATAATCTAAATGGTTTATAACGTTATTAACAATGTAAGGGGGGAAACATCGCTGATAAAGTAAATAGGCTCTATTTATTTACTTACAAAAATTGGCTGACGTATTTATATGTACATAGATTCGCTTGCAAACGGATGTCGATGTTTTGAAAGTTGTTTCATTTTCCAGAACTTAGCACACCACATTACCAAAATCACACATTCTAAAATCTGCTTAGGCCGTATTAAGATTTAGGGGTATTACTTCTTCAATTCCGATAGTATATAATGACTTTTTTACATCACGGATTGTAACTCAACCTCACTTTTGGCGCGGGGTATTGGGCTACGCGAATTGACGTGACGGACAGTAGTGTGAATTGGCCTTGTCACCTGTTATACAACGCCCCATCTGATTTTTTAAAATTTTGTTGTTGCTAGAAAACACTACACAAACATTCCACTACTAGCCATGTTTACGAATACGAACGTTATGTCCAAGTAATGACAGATATTTAACCTCCAAATAAAACAGCTATAGTGGCAAGGAAGCTGTATACTACTAGCGCTCCAAGCGGTCACATTTCTCACTGCAGGAAACAGAAGACGGGCGATTTCTTTGATCAAATCTAGGCCGAGGCCGAGATTGGATGAAATATTGGACGATGTTCCCATTACACTACGTCCAATTTTTCTTTGTCCAATTCTTTGACAAATAATTTGATAGTGTAATACCGGCCTTACCAGGCGAAAGAGCACAGGTACGCAGACGACAGAAACACAAATAAAAACACACCCACATACAAATGCGGGCTTTCGCAACCCTGGGTTGCTTCATCAGAAAAAGAGCAGGGAAGGAGAGGGAAAAGGAAAAGATGTGGGTTTAAAGGAGTGGATGAGGAGTCATTCCAATCCCGGGAGAGGAAAGACTTACCTTGGGGGGAAATGGATAGATAAACAAATACACACACACACACACACACACACACACCCATACACATGCACACACACACCAGGGGAAAAAGGACAGGTAAACAAACACACACACACACACACACACACACACACACACACACACACACACATCCATACACACCCACACCGTAAAGAGGGTCACAAATGATAAAAAGAGACTGCAAATTCAGCTGAGAGCCCTGTTATTGTGACACCTGGGAAATCGAGGATGAGATTGTGCCATGTGACTGAAACAGACAACTTTGACGAAAATGCCATCAGACATGTATGCATACTATAACAGGAAGAAGTATCCAACCCCTTAAGAAATTAATGCAATCACTATCAGACAGTGGTTTGTTCAGAGGTAACACGAAAAACCTCTATATTGTTTTGAAGAAAAGTGGCTTCTGGAGGAGAATGTCGTATAGATTGATGAAACATGGGTCAACGTGCATTATGCACGATCTGTCGCGTGAATAGACGACACACGCCACTGGACTATGATTCTGCTAACTGGTAAGGGAGGGCGATTAGAGGCCAATTCACACTGTCCGTCACGTCAACGTCACGTCACGGAACCGTCACGTCAAGTTGTATTCACACTGTCCGTCCGTGTCCGTCACGTCAATTCGTCCATCTCAATACGCGATGTTGAAAGTGAGGTTATGAGTGGCGATCTGTTATGTAGAAAGTCATAGTTTAGTACTAGAAAGGGGGAACAACAACGCTAAATGTTATTAACGGCTAAAGAAAACTTTACAGTGTATGTTTTTGGTCAACTTACTGGGAACTGAAACAACATTTCAAAACATCGACATCTATTTTCAAGCGAAAAAATAAACATATGAAGACATCAAACCACACTTGTAAGAGCATAAATAGCGCCTGTATACTTTAACCATTACGATTTGCTCGCTTACATTGTTAATACCGTCGTAAACAACTGAATTTTTGTCTTTCATTAGAACTGACATTTTCATTTAAAGTGTTATTTAATGAAAAATGCGTAATCAAATTACAATCTGTGGTGTCGCACAAGTACAAAGTGCGCGCCACCTACTTTCGCCGCGCGCCGCCATGCACGCAAGGCGCGGCGATCTTACGACGACAGCCACGAGCGCCCTCTGCGACAACTCCGCTCGTGGCCACCACTGAAGGACATCGTTCACTTCGCACTTCGGACTGAGATAGCAACCAGTTAGGACCTTCGTAATCAGATAGGCACCAGTGAAGACTTTGCTATCGTACAGGCACTAGGCAGGCCTCTAACAACTATGTATCAACATTCTGCAGTACTATGTAAAAGTTAAGTATTGTTACATTCTGTGCAATATATATCTCTTTCTAATTTACTCTAGTGTTTATAGTTTCTGGCTGCTCCCCTCCGTACCTGCACCAGCGTGCTATCTATATTCCTGTGTCGGTCTCATCCACCCGGCCACCGACACCTACGACGAGGATGGGACACAAAAGCGGCGACGAAGTCGGGACACAAAACAATCTTATTCAAATAAACAGTTTGCTTCAGTCGTTTCTGTTACAATGTTACCTCGATTTTAGGGGGACACTCAATTGACAAAAATATTTAAGTCGTCATGAAACATTAGAGATTTACCCCTAAAACGAGATACAACAACAACACAAAGATGAATAAGACACATTTGCATATAAACAGTGCAATTGTCGACTGCAACACGTAATTCGCGTGACGAAAATAGGTTAACTTCCGATGTTAGCAGACGGCCGTTCCGTCAAAACATTCTTCTCGAGAAAGCTTGACGGACGTTGACGTGACGTGACGGTCCGGTGACGGACAGTGTGAATGCCGCCATTAGAAATACATTGCGGAATGTTCTGACGGACGGTGACGTGACGTGACGTGACGGACAGTGTGAATCGGCCTTAATTATTGTTCACGCTGGCTCTGTGAACGGTTTTGTGCCCAATCCTAGATGATGTTTCACTCCAAAAAACTGTCGATTACCACAAGGAGCAAAGTGCTGAAAGATGATTCATTACTCGTTTGCTACCAAACGTCAGTCCTGGTAGTGTTTTTGTAATGGACAATGCTCCATATCATTCCATACAGTTAAATAAGGCACCAAAGGCTACTGCAAGGATAGGCGAAATGATCAGCTGGTTGACAGATAATAGTATACCACACGGAGACAATATGCAAAAAGCAGAAATTCTCCAATTAGTGAAACGATTTAAGCCCCAGGAGACGCAGTATGAAATCGATTCGCTAGCAGAGAACCACGGCCACAAAGTTATACATCTTCCACTGTACCACTGCCATTTCAACGCCATCGAACTTATCTAGTACCAAATAAAATCAGATGTTGTGGAGCGAAATAAAACCTTTACGTTTTGAGATATAGAGAGGCTGGCAACAGAGGCTGTGACTCGAATAATGCCACAAAATTGGAAGAACGTCGTGAATCATGTGAGGAAAGAAATTAGAAGGTCGAACATCAACGAAGGCGTAAGAGAAGAAGCCGTGGAAAATATTGTCATTTTTCTATCAGAGGATGAGGACAGCAGCAACAAAGTGTCGTGGTGAGAGATGATCAATCTGATGAGGACGATCTGGGAGTTTCTGTTCTCCTACACGAAAAATAAAGGTAACTCTTCTGTCAATATTTCACATGTAATATTTGTCTTTTTGCTGTATCTTGTTAATGTCGAAAATCAATTTGTGTGCATTTGTGTAAAGGGTAAGTACTATTAGCGCATGAGAAAACTATCTGGACAAGGAACACATCGCTGATTAAAATACTGCTAACGAGAATTTTGCAAAGAGTCACATAGCATTGTTTGGCTCTGTAGCCATAGTTTGGAAGGGGGGTGGTGTAGCGCTTGCAGGGCTTACTCCACACCACCCGTTGCACTTGCGTCTCGAACATTGGCAACTGTGCTGCTAGCTGTCAGAGCTCTTCTCTCGCCGTACAGAGTATTGCACTGCACACACTTCCACACAAATCATTAAGCAAGGCATACTGCAAAGCTCCATCTTGAGCCCTCTACTGTTCTTACTATACATAAATGACTTCCTGAAAAACTACCAGACACAAAAACCATTTTGTTTGCTGATGACACCTCCATTCTTGTATCTGCTAGGAACAAACCCTACAGTATACAATAAAAAAAAGTACCACAGATACATAAGCGTAGCCAGGATATGATTTCAGGAGGGGTTATCAATGAATGAACATTCTAACGATGTGTAAAGTTAGCAAAGTTAGTAAATTTCTCCAAAATAGGAATAATGCAAATCGTATCATGAAGATAGGCAGATGGCAATCAAAAGCGCATTGTGTGAAAATTTCAGTAATCTTTGAAACATTATCAGAGAAGCAATCCGTAACCTAAAATTTTCTGACATATGAAAGCTGCCAATGGCAAAATGTAATTGTACAAATACTCTTTGACTAGACTGGAATCTTGACTCATTTACATAGGCACATCAAGAAATATTACTGCCATTGTAATATATGACTAATATTGTAATTACTAATAGTGGTGTTGAGAAACAGCTCGAATCTATAACCACAGTGTAGTGGCTGAGTGGTCTAAGGCACCTTGCATACAGTTGCTCGCCATTGGAGGTTCGAGTCTGCCATGGGGAATGGGTGTGTGTTGTCCTTAGAATAGTTTAAGTAGTTTCTAAGTCTAGGGACTCATTACCATAGCAGTTTGGTCCAATAGGGTTACAAACATTTGAACATTTTCGAATCTCTAAACCACAACGAAGGCCCTGGCCCCGACAGGGTCACTGACAGTTTCTACACAGCTTCAGCTTTACCACAATTAACCGTGTGCCTTCGGCAAGGAATAGTACCTAGTGATAGAAAGACAAGTCACTCTTCTACATCTACATCTACAACCATACTCCGCAAGCCACCCGACGGTGTGTGGCGGAGGGTATCTTGAGTACCACTATCGATTTTCCCTCCTATTCCAGTCACGTATTGTTCACGGAAAGAAGGATTGTCTGTATGCCTCTGTGTGGGCTCTAATCTCTCTGATTTTATCCTCGCGATCTCTTCGCGAGATATACCTAGGAGGCAGCAATATACTGCTAGACTCCTCAGTAAAAGTAAGTTCTCGAAACTTCGACAAAAGCCCGTACCGAGCGACGGAGCGTCTCTCCTGCAGAGTCTTCCACTGGAGTTTAGCGATCACCTCCGTAACGCTTTCACGATTACCAAATGATCCTGTAACGAAGCACGCTGCTCTCCGTTGGATCTTCTCCACTTCCTCTATCAATCCCACCTGGTACGGATCCCACACCGGTGAGCAGTATTCAAGCTGTGGGCGAACAAGTGTACTGTAACCTACTTCCTCTGTTTTCAGACTGCATTTCCTTAGAATTCTTCCAATGAATCTAAGTCTGGCATCTGCTTTACCAACAATTGATTTTATATGGTCGTTCCATTTTAAATCCCTCCTAATGACTACTCCCAGATAATTTATGGAATTAACTGCTTCCAGCTGCTGACTTGCTATAGTGTAGCTAAATGATAAAGGATCTTTCTTTCTGTGTATTCGCAGCACATTACACTTGTTTACATTGAGCTTTAATTCCCATTCTCTGCACCATGCGTCAATTCGATGCAGATCCTCCTGCATCTCAATACAATTTTCCATTGTTACAACCTCTCCATATACTACTGCATCATCCGCAAAAAGCCTCAGTGAACTTCCGATGTTATCCGCAAGGTCATTTATATATATCGTGAACAGCAATGGACCCACAACACTCCCCTGTGGCACACCTAACATAACTCCTACTTCGGAAGACTTCTCTCCATTGAGAATGACCTGCTGCTTTCTGTTATCTAGGAATTCCTCAATCCAATCACACAATGCGTCTGATAGACCATATGCTCTTACTTTGTTCATTAAACGTTTGTGGGGAACTGTATCAAACGCCTTGTGGAAGTCGAGAAACACAGCATCTACCTGAGAACCCGTGTCTATGGCCGTCTGAGTCTCGTGGACGGCTTATATGGAAGTGGTGTTGTCACAGTCCTTTCCACTCGCTCCTGTCAGAATCCTGGTTGCATGGCTGCCAAATGGTGTCAGCTGAGATTTTTCGAACAGACATTGGTGTTGTCATTTAGGTTATCGTATTGGAATAGATATAAGACTACAATAAGAGGGAAATAAAGTGTAAATGTTGATGTTTGGAAATGTATTTTGCATATAAACAACACTCATATATTAAAGACAGTTATAAACCAAGCAGCACATGTAAACAAACCTCTAGGGGACTGATGACATAGCTGTTTAGTCCCTCAAAAACCAACAACAACAACAACAAACAAACCTCTATTACTGAACCAATTACGAATTAAAAAAAAAAAAAAAAACTTCGATTGGGATCTGCTCATCAAGCTTTCTAAGAAAGTCCGATAGCAACATTAGAAACACAGTACTTGATCAAGTAATACTATAAGTGTCATTGTGATATTTGACACTTGACCATTATCTGTCATCTCTTCCAACTTGATATCTTGTCATCAAAACAAGTTCAGTGTTCTGATGTAATGTTCTGGATGCTATTTACAATGTAATGGACGCTTATTTGAAACCTAATATAGCTACTTACACTTGACCACAGTTAAATACGACGAATTTTTAATTTATATCGATTTTTGAGGTTATGCTTTGTACAACTCTACTGACAGTTACTGTAATACGGGTTACTGTTACGGGTGTCCACATCGCTGCAAATTCTCGCGCCTGACATCTTTCGGTGAAAACAGAAACTAGGTAGTACAGACTGCAATCTGACTGGGAAACGAATACGATAAGCTTTTTTATGAAGTTTATTCTTGTCAGTGATAGAGGAAATATCTTTACGGATACTATTTGCAACGTGACTTAAAAACAATAAACAGAAATGGTCTAGGCATGGGCTGCTTAAAGGCCAATTCATACTGTTCGTCATGTCACGGCACCGTCACGTCAAGTTGTATGTACACTGTCCGTCACGTCAATTTGCCCATCTCAATACACGATGTTGAAAGTGAGGTTATGAGTGGCGATCTGTTATGTAGAAAGTCTGGGAACTGAAACAACATTTCAAAACGTCGACATTTATTTTCAAGCCAAAAAAATAAACATATGAAAACATCTATCAATAATTATAAGAGCATAAATAGCACCTGTTTACTTTATCCAATACGATTTACCTGCTGACATTATTAATACCGTCGTAAACAACTGAATTTTTGTCATTAATTAGAATTGACTTTTTCATTTAAAATTTTATTTAATGAGAAATGTGTTATCAAATTACAATCTTATTTAAATAAACAGTTTGCTTTACTCTTTTCTGTTTCATTGTTACATAACACAAACCATTTTTTGGTTTCAGATATCCAACCTCGATTTTAGGGGGGACACTTAATTGACTATAATATTTAAGAATGTTTTGATGGAATGGCCATCTGCTAACATCGGAAGTTAACCTAGTTTTGTCACACGAATTACATGTTGCAGTCGACGATTGTACTGTTTATATGCAAATGTGTCTTACTCATCTTTATTTTGTTGTTATACTTATTTTTAGGGGTAAATCTCAAATGTTTCGTTACGACTTAAATAGTTTTGTCAATTGAGTGTCCCCCTAATATCGAGGTCGGATATCTGAAACCAAAAAATGGTTTATGTTATGTAACATTGTAACAAAAAAGACTGAAGCAATCAGTTCAATTGAGTAAGATTGTAAATTGAGTACGCATGTTTCATTAAATAACATTTTAAAAGAAAAAGTCAGTTCTAATGAAAGACCAAAATTCAGTTGTTTACGACAGTATTAACAATGTCAGCAGGCAAATCGTAAAGGTTTAAAGTAAACAGGCGCTATTTATGCTCTTATAAATATTGTTTGATGGTTTCATATGTTTATTTTGTCGCTTGAAAATAGATGTCGATGTTTTGAAATGTTGTTTCAGTTCTCAGTAAGTTGGCCATAAACATACACTGTAAACTTTTCTTTGGCCGTCAATAACATTTAGTGTTGTTGTTCCCAAGATTCTAGTCTTAAAATATGACTTTCTACATAAGAGATCGCCATTCATAATCTCACTTTCAACATCACGTATTGATATGGGCGAATTAACGTGACGGACACTGATGGACAGTGTGAATACAACTTGACGGACAGTGTGAATTGGCCTTATTTCTCCCCATGATTGGCTGACAGTTACATTAAGATTCCTGGCCACAGGAAGGACCAACAAAGACCTCGAATTTTCAACAGCAATATCTAAACAAGAATTGAATTAATTCATACCCAACACTTGTAAAGTTATTTACGCTGCCCAGAAGAATGATTTCATGAAGGCAAGTAAAGTAGGCCTACTTTCCAACAAGATACAAGTAAAATTTTCAGAGTTTTAGATATGTTTGAAACACTGTACGCCTACTTTGTTTCCAAGTCGGAATTTTCAGTTTTCAGCCATTTTAATCCACTATCAACATAGTAAACACACGAAAAAAGTATACACTAAGACAGATTTGCAGCGATCTCCTGTCCACACGATCCCACAGACATACATTACTAGACTGGCAATGCCATATACAGTATCATTGGTGTCAGTGAAGTCTCGCCGCTATATTTCTATACTATAACATGCGAACAGTCGTGTGAGTTATTACAGAAAACAGTCGTAAAAATACGGATGAACTGACGTAATTATGCTGTCCTTAGAGTTTTGACATGTAGGAAATTCGTGTTTTGTATATGGCTGTTATTATTAATCTGTTACCAATTTCACTCAACCTAGGATTTTCTTTCAGTAGTATGGTTATTATAAACGTGTACTCTTATTCTTTTGAGAGTTGTTACGAAATCTATAGTCTGCTTTGCCGCACACACTAATGAGTCGCGTTTCCTGTTTTTATTAATCTGTTTCCAGTTTCGATCAACTTCGGTTTTTCTTTTAATAGTATGGCCGTTATAAATGTGTTGTTTGTCTTGGATAATACATAGCTTTGAAGCTGAATGTTACTGAAACTGTACTCTTTAGCGTTAAGAAATCAGCGACATGTTTTACATAACTTACGCGGAGTCTCCAGTACACAGTAACATATTTTAACTGCTTCTTATAATTAATACATCTGCTCTCCATTTACAGAAGAACAATGCCGTAGATGTAGCAATAAAACTTTTATTCCAGACATAACTAAATGAAAATCTTCGACGAGGAAAGAAGACAGATACATTAAACAACAGAAATTAAATTATTTCAGGGAGTGTTGCTTCCGCGACAAGGAATAAGCGCGCAAGGCAGCGCCCCAAGCGGCAGGCGCACGAACTTCTTGCATACGCTGCAATCAGCTGATCGCGTCCATTGAATACTTGTCACCATATCAGCCCCCCACGGAGTAGTGGAGCGTCATCGGCGTCCACCATACACGATGCTGTTGAGGAATCTTGCAGGAAAGTGGACATGCCGACCTGACCGCGTTTGACGTGGCGGCTGTGCCACTGGTGAGGCAGGAGGTTGCTGGGTGTATGTAGATGAAGGCGACAATGGTTGTGCGAGCAGGGTTGTATCACACAAGTCTTCAAATAGAAAGGCTGGTTTCACTCGGTCAATTGAAACGGTACTTTTTTTACCATTAAGCAGAATGTCCATAGTTTTGCTGTTGCATGCGAGGACACGGTGGGGTCCAGTATATGGAGGTGTAAGGGCTGGCTTAATTCCATCTCGACGGAGCATGACATGTGAACAATTTGACATTTCTTTGTGCACGAAGGAGGGGCGTACTCCATGTCGCGATGCTGGTTGAGGTCTGATCTGCATGATGTGCTCCCTGAGTTGAGCTATAACATCTGGTGGGTGTAAGTTGTCCCTCGATGAGGTTTTTGACTCAATAAATTCTCCTGGAAGGCGTAGTGTCTCGCCATATACTAATTCTGCAGGTGACGCGTCGAGGTCTGGCTTATGTACTGTTCGCAGGCCAAGTAAAACGAGGGGTAAGGCTGCAGTCCACTTAGTCACATAACACATTAGTGCTGCTTTGAGCGAGCGATGCCACCTCTCCACCATCCCGTTGCTTGCTGGATGGTAACTTGTAGTGAAATGGTGGTTTGCGCCGCAAAACTTGCTCATCTGGGTAAAGATTTCCGATTCAAATTGGCGCCCTCTGTCCGTTGTAATGTGTAACGGGCAACCAAATTGTGCGACCCACTGTGACATGAAAGCGACCGCCAATGTCTCTGCAGAGGTATTTTCAACCGGAATCGCCTCTGGCCAACGTGTTAATCGAACAATAATCGTTAATAAGTAACGATGCCCGTCAGACGGCGGTAAGGGTCCCACGACGTGCAAATGAACATGGACGAATCGTTCTGTGGTTTCTGGAAAATTCCCGATGGGCGCATGTACGTGACATGCAATCTTACTACGTTGACAAGCTACGCATGTGCGGGCCCACTGGCGGCAATCTTTTTGTAGACCTGGCCAAACGTAACGGGAGGCGACAAGTTTAACTGTAGCTCTGACGCCTGGGTGGCAGAGGTTGTGGAGTCCGTGGAAGACACTTTTGCGTAGTCCTACTAGCACATATGGGCGTGTTTCCCTAGTGGAAGTGTCGCAGTACAACTGAGCGTTCGCTCCCGGCACATCAATAAGTTTGAGTTGTAGGCCGGTCTCCGTATTATTAAGTAGGTTATTCAGCTCTTGATCGGTCTGTTGCACGTCGCATAGCTGCCGAAAACCAACAGTCTCTGTGATAGCACCGACTCGAGATAAGCAGTCAGCCACTACGTTAGTGAGTCCTGAGACGTGCAGTATGTCAGTGGAAAATTGTGCTATGTACTCAAGCTGACGAAATTGTCTTGGCGAGCACTTGTCATTGTTCTGACGAAAAGCATACATGAGAGGCTTGTGGTCAGTAAATATTGTAAACACCCTCGCTTCGAGTTGGGTGCGGAAGTATTTAACAGCTGTATAGATGGCCAACAATTCGCGATCGTATGCACTCTACTTTTGTTGCATTGGTGTTAGTTTGCGCGAAAAGAATGCAAGAGGTTGCCACGTTTCGTTTACATATTGCTGAAGTGCCACGCCGATTGCAATCTGGCTAGCGTCTACTACCAGAGCCAGGCGTGCGTCTTTTACAGGGTGTGCCAGAAGTGTAGCGTCAGCAAGTGTCTTTTCGGCAGTCTCGAAAGCGTCTATCATCGGTTGTGACCAGTGCAACAATGCCTTGCCTTTTGTCTTGGAACCGGTTAGTGCAGCTGTGAGTGGTTCTTGTATTTCAGCTGCATGTGGGAGGTGGAATCTGTAGAAATTCAGCATACCGAGAAATCGGCGTAGTTCTTTTGCTGTAATCGGACGTGGAATGTCTAATACCGCCTGTACCTTCTCAGGTAGTGGGCGTGATCCCTCTGACGAAATTTTATGTCCCAAGAAGGTTACCTCTGGTTGACCGAACACACACTTTTCCACATTCAGAACGATACCATGAGCAGCGAGGCGTTCAAAGACCTGAGTAAGGTGCTGCTGATGTGTTTCAAGTGTTTCCGAAAAAAAAAAAAAAAAAAAAAAAAAAAAAAAAAAAAAAAAAAAAACAAGGATATCGTCTAGATAAGCAAAACACTGTGGTAAACCTCGTAACACCGAATCTATGAAGCGTTGCCATGTCTGTGCCGCATTTCGCAGACCAAAGGTCATGAATAAACATTCAAATAATCCAAAAGGCGTAATTATTGCAGTTTTCGGAATGTCCTTCTCGGCCATGGGAATCTGTGTATAAGCTTTTGCGCAATCAAGTATACTAAACACTCGTTTCCCACTTAAAGCATGATTGTAATCCTTCAAGTGTGGCACTGGATATCGATCCGGAATGGTTCTGGCATTTAAAGCACGATAGTCCCCACATGGCCGCCATGCACCATTTTTCTTGGGTGCTAAGTGCAGAGCTGACGACCAGGCACTACTGGACGGACGTATGATACCTTCAGCCAGCATAGAATCAAACTCAGCCTTTGCTATGGCGTACTTGTCAGGGGCCAATCGTCGAGGTTTACACGAAACAGGGGGGCCTGCTGTAGTATTGATGTAATGAATAGTATCATGACATACCTGCTGTGGGGCCCCTGGAAACCTTGTAAGTGCTGGAAACTGGTTGAGTAGCTTGGTGAACTCTCCGTCTACTGTTTGGATAAGCTTGACGCCACAGCCGGCTGTGTGACTTCGGAATCCGGTGGCAGATAGTCCGGTGACTGCATCCTGTAAGCAGGTGTTGGCGGTGTCCGGCAAAAGATGATAATGTGCCGATTATTGGTTCTGCAACATCGGCTATGACAAAATTCCACACTATTGCACGGCGTAGCTCAAGGTCTAGTTCCATGTGTTTTGTGCCGTATGTTTGAATCACGGAATTGTTGGCCGCCGTCAGTCGGAAGGTAGTGGTCGGGCGGTACTTGTAAGTTTTATCCCGTGGCAGTATACTTAAGTCAGAGCCTGTATCGATTAAAAATTTACGACCTGACTTGCGATCTGTCAAAAACAAGCGGGTAGAGACACCAGTAGGCGCACCGACTTCTGCTTGATGCTTGCTATTACCGTAATCGCATGGCGGGTTGCACTTGTGAGCTTGGTTTCCAAATCGGTTATGATACCAGCATATATTAGTTGCTTGCACATCGTTGTGACGGGGACCGCTGTGTGTGGAACGGCTCCGTGATCGTCGTCGGTATCTGTTTTTAGTGCTATGATCTGCGAGCAGTTCACTAAGTTGGTTGCTCAAAGTCTCAATTCTGCTTGCCAAGCTATTGTTTAGCTGTTCTTCTAACGACGACACTTTCTTTGATAACCTGTCGTAATCGGGGTTCGTTTCTGTAGAGGCACTGTTGCACGTAATTGCCGAGTCGGAACAGGAATTGGGTACAATTGCATCCTGTATGCGGTCAGGAAGAGCGACCAAGTCGTCTAAGGGCATTTCTGTTCGAGATACGATTATTGGTTTAACTTGTGCTGGCATCCTGCTGCTCCATGCTCCTGTGCGTAGCAACGAGTCTGGAACAGTGTGTGCATCAACTTTACTGCGTAAGTGGCGTAAATATTGCGAAGGTTTCCGGTCGCCTATGTCTTCCTGCGTCAGGACCTGCCGTATTCTCTCTTCCTGCGAGACAGATACTCGGCGTATGAGTTCCGACTTCAATTTCATGTAAGCGTCCGTTTGCGGCGGCGTCGTAATAACGTCTTGAACTTCTGCCGCAAATCTGTGATCAAGTTGACTAACCACAAGTGCAAACTTTGTAGAGTCCGTAGTTACACCAGAACATGAGAAGCTCGCCTCTACTTGCGCGAACGAAAGCGCGGGATTATTAGGCCAGAACGGCGGAAGTCGTACAGCCAATCTTGACGTGTTGAGTGCGTCTTCATTCGGCATTTCAGTGCTCAACGAAGGTTTGGGGTCACCACTGAAGCTGAATGTTACTGAAGCTGTACTCTTTAGCGTTAAGAAATCAGCGACTTGTTTTACGTAACTTACGCGGAGTCTCCAGTACACAGTAACATATTTTAACTGCTTCTTATAATTAATACATCTGCTCTCCATTTACAGAAGAACAATTCCTTAGATGTAGCAATAAAACTTTTATTCCAGACATAAATAAAACGCAAATGAAAATCTTCGACGAGGAAAGAACACAGATACATTAAACAACAGAAATTAAATTATTTCAAGTAGTGTTGCTTCCGCGACCAGGAATAAGCGCGCAAGGCAGCGTCCCAAGCGGCAGACGCACGAACTTCTTGCGTACGCTGCAATCAGCTGATCGCGACCGTTGAGTACTTGTCGCCACAGCTTTATTCTTGTTAGTGTCTTTCAAATAACTACTTTTGCTTTAACTGTACGTAACGGTAAAATTGTACCTATCATCCCGCCGACCTCTCATGATTATGTTCGCAACACAACAAAATGCTAGAAAGTCTTTGCCTAGGTGTTAATATTTAACTGTACATAACATGTTTTTCTCATAACACGATTCGAAAATGCGGAAGTGTTAGCTCAAACGCAAATCATGTTCAAACCAAATAGTAAAGCGTACAACGTCATATCGTGTCAGAAGATCATAGTAGTGCCGTACGGAAATTTTGACGTTAGGTGAGGCAAGATGGCGGCACCAAACTTCAGTCACAGAGGCTAGTTTGCCAGTCTAGTAATGTATGTCTGTGGTTGGAACGTGCACAGACATACATTACTAGACCACAGACATACACTACTAGACTGGCAATGCCGTATACAGTATCATTGGTGTCAGTGAAGTCTCGCCGCCATATTTCTATACTATAACGTGCGAGCAGTCGTGTGAGTTATTACAGAAAACAGTCGCAAAAATACGAATGAACTGACGTAATTATGCTGTCCTTAGAGTTTTGACATGTAGGAAATTCGTGTTTTGTATATGGCTGAAATTTTTAAAGGTTGAGTAAGCTTCAACATATACAGTAATGAATTGCATTAATTTGCTGTTATTATTAATCTGTTACCAATTTCATTCAACCTCGGATTTGCTTTCAGTAATACGGTCATTATAAAAGTGTACCCTTATTCTTTTGAGAGTTCTTTCAACATCTATAGTCTGCTTTGACGCACACACTGAGTCGCATTTCCTGTTTTTATTAATCTGTTTTCAGTTTCGATCAACTTCGGTTTTTCTTTTAATAGAATGACCGTTATAAATGTGTTATTTGTCGTGGGTAACACATAGCTTTATTCTTATTAGTGTCTTTCAGGTAACTACTTCTGCTTTAACTGTGCGTAACGGCAAAATTTTACCTATCATACCGCCGACCTCTCATGATTATGTTGGCAACACAACAAAATGGTAGAGAGTCTTTGCCTAGATGTTAATGTTTAACGGTACATAAACTTCACATAATACGATTCGAAAATGCATAAGTGTTAACTCAAATGCAAATCATGTTCAAAGCAATTAGTAAAGTTTACAATGTCATATCGTGTCAGAAGATCATAGTAATACCGTAGGGAAAAGTTTTTGACGTTAGGTGAGGCAAGATGGCGGCATCAAACTTCAGTCACAGAGGATAGTTTGCCAGTCTAGTAATGTATGTCTGTGTACTAGAGGCGGTCGGCGGTATGATAGGTAAAATTTTGCCGTTGCGTATAGTTAAAGCAGAAGTAGTTACCTGAAAGACACTAATAAGAATAAAGCTATGTGTTACCCACGACAAATAACACATTTATAACGGTCATTCTATTAAAAGAAAAACCGAAGTTGATCGAAACTGGAAACAGATGAATAAAAACAGGAAATGCGACTGAGTGCGTGCGTCAAAGCAGACTATAGATTTCGAAAGAACTCTCAAAAGAATAAGGGTACATTTTTATAATGACCATACTACTGAAAGCAAATCCGAGGTTGAATGAAATTGGTAACAGATTAATAATAACAGCAAATTAATGCAATTCATTACTGTATATGTTGAAGCTTAAGGTTCGTTCGAAGAGCTGCATGGATGCAGATCCTGCAGCAGCAATGCAGGCACTACTGCGCATGTGCTGCGAAGGTGACGTCACATGCCGTGCATGCTGCCAGAGCTCTTCAAATACTAACCTGCAGCCTGCAGTTTGCGTATCACGTGTGTGCTCACTTGTTCTGTGTAGCATAAGAGAGCGATTTATTGTGCCAGCGTCTAAAAGTAAATTACTTTCTTACGTTTAAGGCATTGAAGTGTTCGTGTAATCCAGTTTGAAAATTTCCATATTAAGTCTTCCTTTATTTGCAGGTGCGGAATTTTTAAAGTTCCAAGCTCCCGTATCCGCACCTACTCTTGTACCTGTACAGTTACCTGCAGAAGAATAGGAACCACCTACACAGGAATCGGTGTGGAGCACGGATGCCACATTAGCGTTAATAGAGTTTTACGAGAATAATAAAGAAACACCTGAAAATGTTCTACAAATTAATCTTCTGAATACTGCGGAACCACATATTCACTTTTCTGCCTTTTATTTCGGCGCAAAATTTCATCGAAATCGTCATCACTGGACACAAAATCTGAATCGTTCAGCATTTGGAACAAATGGAATTGGCAAATGCTGTTGTAACTATATATGGTTGTGTGGCCATCTTCCGCAGCGGCTATTAAAATCGAGTATATTACGTAATCCAGCTTATGCTGACTGCAATTAAAGAAATTTGTTTTACACTTGACGCGTTTCGCTTTTTACTTTAAAAGCATCTTCTGTGGTCTGTAAATGATGTAAAGGTTTGTTTATATTCATAGATTGAAGACAGTTTTTTTAAAAAGTTTATGCACATTAGGCCTATGTGTTTTTAAATTTATATACGGTCTACTCACGGTGTTGTCTCTTCTTTACATCTCACTGCTGTTTTTCCGACTTGTTGGCTGGGTTGGTTGGTTCCTGACGTGTGTTTTTCGGTTTGTACGGCACTTTTCGCCTGTTTTTGTGGCGTTTCTTCCGTTTCATTGATTATCACTTCAGTTAAAACAGACGAAAAGTTCCGTACACTACCGGAAAGTGCACGTCAGGAACCAAACAACATCAGACAACAAGACGGAAAACAGTAGTGAGATGTAAAGAAGAGACAACACCTTGAGTAGATCGAATATCAATTTAAAAACGCATACGACTAACGTGCACAAAGTTGTTTTTTAAAACTGTTTTTCATCTATGCATACAAAACAAACTGTACAACCTTTATATCATTTACAGTCCACTGAAGATCCTTTTAAAATAAAAAGCGAAACACGTCTGGTGTAAAACAAATATCTTTATTTTCAGTCTGCATAAGACGAATTACCTATTATAGACAATTTTGCTCTTCTAATTTTTAGAGGTGATTTCATACAAACAAAAATAATACTTATAAAATAAAACACTAAAGGCCAATTCACACTGTCCGTCACGTCACGTCACGTCACTGTCCGTCAGAACATTCCGCAATGTATTTCTAATGGCGGCATTCACACTGTCCGTCACCGGACCGTCACGTCACGTCACCGTCCGTCAAGCTTTCTCGAGAAGAATGTTTTGACGGAACGGCCGTCTGCTAAGATCGGAAGTTAACCTATTTTCGACACGCGAATTACATGTTGCAGACTACGAGTGCACTGTTTATATGCAAATGTGTCTTATTAATCTTTATTTCGTTGTTATACTTCGTTTTAGGGGAAAATCTCAAATGTTTCATGGCGACTTAAATATTTTTGTCAATTGAGTGTCCCCCTAAAATCGAAGTCTGATATCTGAAACCAAAAAATGGTTTATGTCATGTGACATTGTAACAGAAAAGACTAAAGCAAACTGTTTATTTGAATAAGATTGTAATTTGATTACGCATTTTTCATTAAATAACATTTTAAATGAAAAATTCAGTTCTAATGAAAGACAACAATTCAGTTGTTTACGATGGTACTAACAATGTCAGCAGGCAAATCGTAATGGACAATGTAATCAGGCGCTATCCATGCTCTTATAAGTATTGTTTGATGTTTTCCTATGTTTATTTTTTCGCTTGAAAATAGATGTCGATGTTTTGAAATGTTGTTTCAGTTCCCAGTAAGTTGGCCAAAAACATACGTCGTAAAGTTTTCTTTGGCCGTCAATAACATTTAGCATTGTTGTTCCGTCGATTCTAGTGTTAAACTATGACTTTCTACATAACAAATCGCCATTCATAACCTCACTTTCAACATCGGGTATTGAGATGGACGAATTGACGTGACGGACACGGACGGACAGTGTGAATACAACTTGACGTGACGGTTCCGTGACGTGACGTTGACGTGACGGACAGTGTGAATTGGCCTTAATACATCAATATACACAAACAAATAACGAACTTCCTTTCCAAACAGTTGAAGAAACGCAGAACGACAGAAGTACCATGTATTACACTTATGTACTACAACGCTGTGGACTTCCGAAAACTTTGAAGAAAGGCGCTTCTTATACCCCCACTACAAGCCTGAGAGTTATGCGCATGCGCGAGTCTGGCTGCATGAGCTGCAGGGAAAATTTCCTCCTGCAGCTCCTGCCTGCATGAGCTGCACGCCTGCAGCTCTTCGAACAGCCGGCAGGCTGCAGGCAGGCTGCAGGAGCGGCGCCGGCAGCTCTTCAAACACGACTTTTCGTACTGCGCATGCGCTGCAGCATGAATGCAGCTCTTCAAACGAACCTTTACTCAACCTTTAAAAATTTCAGCCATATACAAAACACGAATTTCCTACATGTCAAAACTCTAAGGACAGCATAATTACGTCAGTTCATTCGTATTTTTGCGACTGTTTTCTGTAATAACTCACACGACTGCTCGCACGTTATAGTTTAGAAATATGGCGGCGAGACTTCACTGACACCAATGATACTGTATACGGCATTGCCCATGGAGGTAAGAAACTGATTGGCTAACGTATATGACGTCATGAACTAACATTTATCCAATCACCTCCACTGCTACATTCTGGACGAGTGACCATAGATATGGTAGGAAGTGTAGGTGACTTCCGGTAGTCCACTTCCGGCGGCACTTTTCGGTTTTTAGCGTCCACTAGGTAAGAAGAGGGAAGATGCCACTACTGGCGTCTGCTGTACTTCTGTTTGAAGCCGGTCAGCAGCCATGTTTGTTTGTTCAAAAGACTCACAGACCATAATGGAATGTGATTTTCTTCACATTATTAATGATATCAAAACTGTTAATACAACCATAAATAATACACACAGGCATTATCAACTGTAACTCTTCGACAACTCAACACAGCAGCTCAGCAGAAAACTAATGTTTTGAACAAACTGTAATGGCGGAGCTAGGTTTGCCGGCTTCAAGTTTGTGACGTCATGCCCACTCCCCTCTTTTTACCTCCATGGCATTGCCAGTCTAGTAGTGTATGTCTGTGGTTCCATCTTGTCTGCGCAAATGTTATTTGAACCCACAGATTTGAGCAATTTTACTCAAACCTCCAACTTCCAGGTTTGCGCACATCTAATTTCTGCGCAAATATGCTGTCCGCACGCAGCTATTTGCTAGTTGTGCGCAGATATTTGTGCAAATAGATCGTAGCGTGTGCACCCGGCTTAAAAATCCATGTGGCAAGTGTTTATGAGCAATGAAGATGCCAATTCCAGGATCTGAATACACTGCCAGCACCACATTTATTTTCCGCATTTGTAGAATTAAATAATATGTTGTGTACCTACAAATCTCCCTTCAGTAATCACTCAATAACACCTGTTTAATCACACACAAATATTAAGCATAGGCCTACACTGTATAAGAACATCATAAAATACGCAAATTAACTACAGTATGCACATGAAAACTTTGTCCTGCATTCCGATGTCTATCACTTTTACCCAACAAACCATACTTAAAAGCACATATTTAATGAGCAATTGAAATGAACATTATTTGTAAAACGTAAGCATAAATACACGAAAACACCAAATACAGCATTAGCCTTGAAATAAACATGGTGGCGGTTTGTTTTATTCTGAGATATGGCGTCACAAAGTTCAAATGAGCTCAACTTTGTCAAGTGGCGACAGTTGAGTAACTTCACCCAAATATTTGCAATTGACACTATCATTTTCCGTGACGTAAGTCAAATGGTGCCGTTTTTGTGAGCAGTGTCATAGTACCTAAAGAAACAACCATTTTTTTTCTTGTACTATCGATATCTCCGTTCAGCTGTCGATATCCACTCTTTCGCAAAAGATGGATTTGGGTGACTGATTATATTCTGTGCTTACGGTGTGCTTTGCAATATAGTTACACACTTGCTCGTATTTGTGAATGTTGTTAGTGTTTACAAATCTTTAATGCAATGCCACCTAAAGCAAAACCCGCCCAACCTAGTAAGAAAACGATCGAAAAGAAGAAGGAGAAAGTTATAGAAGTATGTATAATAATACATATCGGAAAATTATGGTTGTTTTTGTTGTCCTATTAACAGCTGTTTTCTTGCATTTATTTATTAGTTTTAGAGCACACTGACGTAATAAAATCTAAAGATCCTCTTTGTATTTATGTCATGCTTTGCCTACTTTGTTGTTTTGAGTGATTTTTTTTGTAATGGAACAGATGAACGCCACTCAATTTTTATTTTTTTTAATGTCAGCGAAAAGTACTAGCTCGTGTTTGGTTTTGGAAAAACGTGTGTGACGTTTAACTTTATCCTTGTACCACATGAACAGTTCTTTCGTCAAAAGTATATTTGCAATAAATGCCACATTGACATACTTGGCAAGGTGTTATTGGGGTCGGCATGCCATTGCCATTCTCGGAACAGGAAAAATTCACGTTTGCTAGAACTACCAGTTTCTCATGATAGCTAAATTGCAGCACAACATATTTTTTTCCATCACACAAAATGTTTATCTGGGAAGTTGTGTTAAGAGTCGAAAAATCCACTTTTTGTTATTGTAAATGCCTCAGATGAGAAAGAGTGGCACCTTGGTTAAGGCACTAGGTTCGCATTTTGGAGAATCGGGGCTTACATCTTCTTCCGCCCATTCAGATTAATTAACCTCGCCCAAATCTTACTTGTGGCGGTAACAAAATGTTTCCTTTACGAATAAACCAAATTAATTTACTGACAAGAGCTCGGTGTACATACAAGAAGCTGTCAACCATAGGGAAGAACACTCATTTATGGTGTTCAAGGTCGACATGTAAAATTATTCCTTCTCGTTCTATGTGATTGAGTTTTCAAAGAGCATTCAGAGATCATTGCCAACATCTGCACACTACGTCACTGAGGCTGTAAGTGGAATTTTAATATCTCGCGCTCCCCTTTAAATTTTTTGTTTTTTTATATGGGTGTTAGGGTGCTACATGAGAAAATAGCATGGTCAATATTCTTCCCTATATTTGTAGTTATTACATTCCATTTAATTGTATAAAATGTCACTGTGACAATAAATACTGATACAAGGGTTGGTGTTCTTACTCATATAAACAATGGAACCTAATGATTTATTCACATTGCAATGTGGCTCTTTCACTATGTTGTTGTTTATTATTTTTTTCCTTAATGCTTACTTCATATTGTGTCACTTTATTCTTCTCACTATGAAATGAAAGTCATTTTAATCCAAATAAAATTACTTCTATTATGTGGCAATTTAGAATTGTGAGTCGAGTAGTAGGGGCCAATCACTGGCAAATGGTATTACTTTTTAAAGCTCTCTACATTGATGAGCCATCATATTTCTGTTTCGGATGTTACTTAGTGCAAAACACTGATGGAAACATTTGTTTTTGTGATATATTATGAAAGTACACGTGACCATCAGTGTTTACAGATTCTTTCCATTACATAGCGAATAACACGTGTTAGCCTGCAAAACTGACATAGGCCTGTGCCTCATGAATGCATGGCCTTATAGGTTGGAAACTATCCTTTCTGTAATGGGGAATTTTCATAGCTATATTTACCAATTGGAAATGAGCTTGATGTGTTCCAAATAAAACTCTCATGGTGTAAACATGTAAATGACATACCGTAATGAATATGTGGCATAATTGGGATACCACCTATCTGCTTTGACTCATGACATCATCAAGATGTCGGAAAACCGGTATACGGGATATCTTAATACTTCTGTATTGTAGATACAAATAATCTGTAGTTATTATAGATAACAGAATGTACCATCGATCACAGATCTTAGGCCAAAAATTTGCGCCTTTGGCGCTCACATACAAAGGAAAAAGTCTCTCGGGTAACCTACACCTACCATCAGAGAGAAGCTACAGATCATTTTTTTTAAACACAAAATATTTGTTTTGTTTGTAAACAAACTATCGTCTTTAACTCAACCACCACATAATCACTCATGCCTTCTACAAACACGCACGCACCTCAAAATTACCGGGCTGTGATGACGTCATGGGTCAAAGCTGACAGGCGGTATCCCCATCTACAGCTGAGCCGAATGTTACTCATTAGGTGGAAAATAAACTTAGAATCCTAGAGAAATAAACTACTGCTCAATTGCACTCTATAAGAAAATACAAGTGGCTATCCTGCATCTTGAAAAGTATTTACAAGATTGCCTATGGTAATCAAATAAAAATTGATTTTGATACAGAAGGGCCAACATACTGGTACTTTAACTGTTGTACTTTGTATTTTATCCTAACTGTGTTAATCCGGAGAGCTCAGACTTGTTGATTGATAGAGGATCGGTTACAACCCGCTGAACTGTAGGCATGCACGTAGACATAAAACTACAGTAGAGAGTAAAAAATTCGAACCAGTTGGGACCAAACGTAGTTCGGTTTATTGGTTTGTTCAGATTTTTGAACTTATCCTTTAAATTCTGTTTAGGCGTCTAGTCGTCCATATGGTCTGTTGGAAAGCTTAAATTAAAAGAAACAAAAAAATTTTCCTTACTTACATATACAGTACATATATTTTATTACTTTTCATCAAGAAATGAGCAAAATGTGAACACATTTACATTATGAAAATCACACATCACATAGTACACTAAAAATCTAACCACTTATACCTTATTTAAAAAATGGCTAATTTTTGGCTGCTTCAGCTTTGAGACTCGCATTCTGCCAGCCAAATCATTTATCGGCTTGAGTAGCATGAGATGGACTTGAGTACATTGTGGCTGTGTATTGTAGCAAGACATTAGTCTCTAAAGCTGAAAAAGCTTCAGAATATGAAGGTATGGTGTTGTCTGCAGGTTCTTTTTCACTGTCACTACTGTCTTGATTTTTCTGGCTCTTGAAAAGAGGCTGCAATGTCATTATCATCCAGAATTTCATAGCCCATATCATTTTTATCAATTTCCAGCCACTCTACAGCTTCAGGCTCGTCACATTCTTCAAAACCAGGACTCAAATGGCATAATGTTAAGATCAATATTTTCAGTCTGATTTTCATTTGCGTCTTCTGATTGTTTTTCTTATGGTCACAATTTATTCCATGCTTTCTGTAAATTTTCTGTGGTTAGAAGGTCCCAGGAATTGGTTAGCGTGTAGAATGAGTCTTTGAACTTCAGTTTTGGAAAACTGAACAACACTTTCTTTGTTATCTTCTGCCAAAAGAAGCCTGTGCCACAATTGTTTCATGTATATTCTTTTGAGTTTTTTAATTACACTCTGGTCCATTGGCTGGATCAATGCCGTAACATTGGGTGGAAGAAACATCACCTCAAACCCCTTATCAATCGGATTTAACAGTTCAATAGATGGATGTGGCAGCTCATTATCAGCACCACCTTTCCTTGAAGATTTTTTTCTTTGCGAAACTTCTTAAAGTTTGGTATGAAAATATTTTTCTACCAATCAGTGAATATTGTGTTATCAGTCCATGTACTTGACTGGAAGCTGAGAAATACACTCCTGGCCATTAAAATTGCTACACCACAAAGATGACGTGCTGCAGGTGCAAAATTTAACCGACAGGAAGAAGATGCTGTGATATGCAAAAAATTATCTTTTCAGAACATTCACACAAGGTTGGTGCCGTGGCTAAAGTCTCGATCGGCGGCGTGGGTAACATCGCGGTGCGTCCGCAGCAGTGTTAGGTTGTCAACATAGTACATTTTGAGTAGCCTATGGCGTGTACAATAATTCAAATACTGACTTACAGGAGTACATCGACGAATATTATTATTTTTACAAATATGTCATGATTTTAAGGGTTGTGGTTGGGCAAGAACCTAAGAGTACAGCTTAAATTGTTGTGAGCATTTTACCAAATATGAACATTGAAAAAATTATTGTAATTCGTATCATTTGAAAGACAGACACACACACGTATTTCGATTTACATAACAACGAAGTGTTACATCTGAACAGAAAGACAGTGCGTGTGGAGAAACGTAGTTTTGTAGTGTGCGATCTTCTACTTTCAAACACTGTGATTCATTTCAGAAATAAAATCATTCAGACGTGATGTTAACACATTCATTTTCACATCTTGTAAACATTGTCTGCTGCCATTCATCCCAGCATCCACGACTGTTGGCAACACTGCCACTTCACGTAACGTAAGCACATCAGACCATGCCCCTGATCGAGACTTTTACCGGCGCCATTGGCGACACCTACAACATACTGACATAGGAAAGTATCCAACCGATTTCCCATACACAAACAGCCGTTGACAGGCATTGACCGGTGAAAGGTTGTTGTGATGCCTCATGTAAGGAGGAGAAATGCATACCATCATGTTTCCGATTTTGATAAAGGTCAGATTGTATCCTATCGCGATTGTAGTTTATCGTATCATGACATTGCTGCTCCCATTGGACGCAATCCAAGGACTGTTAGCAGAATATGGAATTGGTGGGTTCAGGAGGGCAATATGGAATGCCGTGCTGGATCCCAACGGCCTTGTATCACTAGCCGTCAAGATGACACACTTCTTATCCGCATGGCTGTAACGAATTGTGCAGCCATGTCTCGATCTCTGAGTCAACAAATGGGGACGTCTGCAAGAGAACAACCACCTGCAGGAACAGTTCAACTACGTTTGCAGCAGCATGGACTGTCGGCTCGGAGACCATGGCTGCAATTACCCCTGACGCTGCATCACAGACAGGAGTACAACAATGAACCTGGTTGCATGAATGGCAAAAGTCATTTTTTCGGATGAATCCAGGTTCTGTTTGCAGCATCATGATGGTTGTGTCTGTGTTTGGCGACATCACGGTGAACGCACATTGAAAGCGTGTATTTGTCATCGCCATACTGGCGTATCACCCGGCATGATGGTATGGGGGTGCCATTGGTCACCTCTTGTTCGTATCGACAGCACTTTGAACAGTGGCCATTACATTTCTGATGTGTTACGACCTGTGGCTCTACCCTTCATTCAATCCCTGCGAATCCCTACATTTCGGCAAGATAATGCACAACCGCATGTTACAGGTCCTGTACGGGCCTTTCTGGATACGGAAAATGTTTGACTGCTTCCCTGGCCAGCACATTCTCCAGACCTCACCAATTTAAAATGTCTGGTCAATGGTGGCCGAGCAACTGACTCATCACAGTACGCCAGTCACTACTCTAGATGAACTGTGGTGTCATGTTGAAGCTGCATGGGCATCTGTACTTGTACACACCATCCAGGCTCTGTTTGACTCAATGCCCAGGAGTATCATGGTTATTATTACATCCAGAGGTGGTTGTTCTGGGTACTGATTTCTCATGATCTATGCACCCAAATTGCGTGAAAATGTAAGCACATGTCAGTTCTAGTATAATATATTTGTCCAATGAATACCTGTTTATCATCTGAATTTCTTCTTGGTGTTGCAAATTTAATGTCCAGTAATGTATTTTTAAAACAACGAGGATTTTGGCTTTTACCAATAATCAACAGGGGCAGCTCATGATCTCCACTGGCATTAACACAGACCATTTTCCTTTCTAACATTAAATCCTCGGGCAGCTGACTCAAACGGTGGGAAGCTAAGGATTTTTGTGGTAGAGCCTTCCAATTTATACCAGTTTCATCACAGTTGTAAAAGTCTTGTCTGGTAAAGCCTTTACTTGTTATACAATTCAAAGAAGTTCAAGCTTCAGCGTCAGGACTGACAGAAGACAATTTCTCTCCTTGAACATATAGTTCCCTTATTCTGTATCGGGCTTGAAATTTTTTAACCAACCTGTGCTGCCTTTGAAATTTTTCGTTAAAATAAAGGGCCTTTACACAAATTAATTACCCAAACTGGGTCTCTGAGAAAACTACAAAAACACAGCATCTCCCAACAAACTATATTTTGCTGTTCTCGTTGTTTTTCTAACCTTTGAGTCACCATTTGAGTCAAACTTGGACAAAAACTTCATATTGTTATCTTTCTTCTTTTCTTTGTCTGAAATGGTAACCTTGCCCACGCCATACTCTTTCTCAAGAGATGACCCACTTTCACCGTTCTGAAGTCTATTCAAAATCACAAGTTTATTTTCAATCGTGAGAAATCTATGTTTTTGCTTAAGTGTCCCCAACGAAGACAACATAATGAGTGAAACAAAACTATAAAGCAGTCAATGATCAATTTACACAAACCAAGAAGTAACTGACCACTACACGGCACAACTGATCTAAATCTCTAATGTTGGTTCACTGAGCTGATGATGGCAAACTGAGAAATGAGAGAATGACTGGAAGCTGTGGTGGGGAGAGGGAACATACGCCAGGCACAGATGGCTGCTGAGGCCTGAGCTATCCGTACTGAGCTCGTCAACAGCTTTCAGGGGAAAACCAGGGTCTGTGAAATCCCTCGTCATCAGCACCCTGGGAACTAAAGGCAGCATCACAAAGAAACTTGTCCCCAGCACCAAAAGGGTTAAAATAAACGCACTCAAGGTTACTGCCCAATGTACAGTAGTGTGCGCATACTCGTTCCCAGCTACATTTCAGTCACAGTCATACGAGGTATGTCCACAAAGTAAATTCCATTTGGTTATATAAAACAAACATGTACAGATACAGAAAAAATATTTATTGTACAAAAATATACAACTATTAAACTACTTTTCTACATAGCTTCCGAAATTTTGTAGGCATTTGTCATAGCGTGGCAGAAGTCTTTGTATGCTTTCTTCGTAGAAGGTTGCCGCCTGTGTATTCAACCATGTGGTAACATGTTCTTTCAGCTCGTTGTCATCGCTGAATTGTTGACCACCATGGACAGGTTTTAGGTGTAAGAATAAAGTCGCTAGGAGGGAGGCTGAATGGAGGATGGTCAAACATGTCCCAGTGAAATTCCCGTAAGAGTTGTTCGCTCACATTCGCCTTGTGAGGTCGGGTGGTAACGTGAAGGGAAAAAGAAAACTCCTTTCATCTCTTCTTACACTTAAAATCTGTCCTTGGTGGTCAACACTTCAACGATGATGAGCTGAAAGAAAATGTTACCACATGGTTGAATACATGTGCAGCAACCTTCTATGAAGAAGGCACACAAAAACTTGTGCCACACTATGACAAGTTTTTTGTCCCTGCCTCGTCACCGCTTTTGTGTCTCGTTTCCGTCGTAGGTGTCGGTGGCCAAGCAGAAAGAGACCGACACAGGAATAAAGGAAGCACGCTTGTGCAGGTATGGAGGTGAGCAGCCAGTAGGACAGCAGAAACTAGAAACACTAGAGTAAATTAGAATGAGATATATATTGCACAGAATTTATACAATACTTAACTTTTACATAGTTCTGTACTGCAGAAGGCTGATACATAGTTGAGCAAGAGGTCTGCCTAGTGCCTGTCCGATAGCCAAGTCTTCACTGGTGCCTATCTGATTCCGAAGTGCTAACTGGTTCCTATCTCAGTCCCAAGTGATCAATGTCGTTCAGTGGTGGCCACGAGCGGAGTTGCAGCAGAGGGCGCTCGTGGCTGTCATCGTAAGAACGCCGCGCCGTGCGTGCATGGCGGCGCGCGGCGAAAGTAGGTGGCGCGCACTTTGTACTTGTGCGACACCACACCAAGTGCCTACAAAATTCAGAAGTTATGTAGAAAAGTAGTTGAACAGTTGTAGATTTTTATACAATAAATATTTTTTCTTTATCTGTGTGCGTTTGGTTTATATAACCAAATGGAACTTACTTTGTGGACATGCCTCGTACTTTTGCTGTGCAATGACATTTGCAGCACAAATAACCAAAGTTGACAATGGGCATTTGGATTTTTGACGTTTCAGATTTTTGACACTCTACTGTAGATCGCTACTGTAGATCTCCACTCCCATGAACCACAGACATTGCTGAGGTGGGGTGGCTTGCGTGCCTCAACGATACAGATAGCCGTACCATAGGTGCAACCACAGCGGAGGGGTGTCTGTGGAGAGGCCAAACAAATGTGTGGTTCCTGAAGAGGGGCAGCAGCCTGTTCAGTAGTTACAGGGGCAACAGACTGAGCTGGCCTTGTAACATCAGCTAATGTGGCTTCACCACACAGTTACTGCGAACAGCTGAAAGCAAGGGAAACTACAGCTATTACTTTTCCCGAGGACATGCAGCTCTAGTGTATGAACATATGATGATGGCATACTCTCGGGTAAAGTATTCCGGAGGTAAAATAGTCCCCCATTCGGATCTCCGGGCGGGGACTACTCTGGAGGATGTGATCATCAGAAAAGACAACACTGGCATTCTACGGATCGGAGCGTGGAATGTTAGATCCCTTAATCGGGTAGGGAAGCTAGAAAATTTATAAAGGAAAATGGGTAGGTTGAAGTTAGATATAGTGGGGATTAGTGAAGTTCGGTGGAGAGAGGAACAAGATTTCTCGTCAGGCGAGTACAGGATTATAAATACAAAATCAGTTAGGGGTATTACAGGAGTAGGTCTGATAATGAATAAGAAAATAGGAATTAGGGTAAACTACTATGAGCAACACAGTAATCGCATTATCATAGTCAAGATAGATACGAAGCCAACACCGACCACAGTAGTACATGTTTATATGCCAACTAGCTCTGCCAATGATGAGGAAATCGAAGAAATATATGAGGAGCTAAAGGAAATTATTCAGACAATTAAGGGAGAGGAAAACTTAATTGTTATGGGAGACTGGAATTTTGTAGTGGGACAAGTAAGGGAAGATAGTAGGTGAATATGGTCTGGGCAAAAGGAATGAAAGAGGAAGCCGCCTGGTAGAATTTTGCACGGAACATAATTTAGTTATAATAAACACCTGGTTTAAGAATCACAAAAGAAGGTTGTAAACATGGAAGAGACCAGGAGACACCGGGAGATACCAGATAGATTTTATAATGGTAAGACATAGATTTCGGAACCAGGTTTTAAAGTGTAAGACATACCCAGGGGCAGATATAGACTCTGACCATAACTCGTTGGTTATGAACTGTAGGCTGAAACTGAAGAAACTACAAAAAGGTAGGAAAATAAGGAGGTGGGGCCTGGATAAATTGAAGGAACCTGAAGTTCTTAAGAATTTCAGAGGGAGCTTTAGGCAACAAATGACAGAAATGGGGGAAACTAAAACAGGAGATGAGGAATGGGTAGCATTGAGAGATGAAATAGTGAAGGCAGCAGAGGACAAAATTGGTATGAAGGCAAGACCTACAAAAAATCCTTGGATATCACAGGAGATACTAAATTTAATCGATGAAAGGAGAAAATATAAAAATGCAGTAAATGAAACAGGCAAAATGAAGTACAGACAACTAAGAAATGAGATTGACAGGAAGTGCAAAATGGCTAAGCAGGAGTGGCTAGAAGGCAAATGCGAGGATGTAGAAGAATGTATACATAGGGGAAAAATAGATACAGCCTACAGGAAAATAAAAGAAACATTTGGAGATAAGAAATACAGCTCTATGAATATCAAGGACTCTGATGGGAAAACCAGTTCTCAGCAAAGAAGGGAAAGGTGGAAAGAGTATATAGAGAGGCTCTATGAAGGAAATGAACTTAGTGGCAATATTGTAGAAAGGGGAGAAGAAGTAGATGAGGATAAAATAGGAGATAGTGTACTGAGAGATGAATTTGACAGAGCACTGAAAGACCTAAGTCGAAACAAGGCCCCTGGAGTAGATGATATTCCCTCAGAGCTACTGAAGTCTCTGGGAGAACCAGCCATGACAAAATTGTTTCACCTGGTGTGTAAGATGTATGAGACAGGTGAAATACCATCAGATTAAGTCATGGTTGCAAAATATTAACACACATTATTTACAGAAGGATGGAAGAGCTGGTAGAAGCCGACCTCGGGGAAGATCAGTTTGGGTTCAGGAGAAATGTAGGAACACGGGAGGCAATACTCACTTTACGGCTTATCCTAGAAAATAGATTAAGAAAAGACAAACCTACATTTCTAGCTTTTGTATATTTGGAGAAGGCTTTTGACAATGTTGATTGGAATAAACTCTTTAAAGTTCTGAAGCAAGCAGGAGTAAAATATAGGGAGCGTAAGGTTATTTACAACTTGTACAAAAACCAGAGAGCGGTTGTCAGAGTTGAAGGGCATGAAAGGGATGCAGTGGTTGGGAAGGGAGTAAGACAGGGTTGTAGTCTTTCTCCATTGTTGTTCAATTTGTACATTGAGCAAGCTATAAAGGAAAGCAAGGAGAAATTTGGAGAAGGAATTATAGTTCAGGGTGAAGAATTAAATACGTTGCGTTTTGCCGACGACATAGTAATTCTGTCAGATACATCAAAGGACCTGGAAGAGCAATTGAACGGAATGGACAGTGTGCTGAAAGGTGCATATAAGATGAACATTAACAAGTGCAAAGCTAGGGTAATGGAGTGCAGTCTAAGAAAATCAGGTGATGCTGAAGGAATTAGATTAGGTAACGAAGCAATAAAGGAGGTAGATGAGTTTTGTTACTTGGGCAGTAAAATAACAAATGATGGTCGCAGTACAGAGGATATAAAATGCAGAATGGCAATGGGTAGAAAAGCGTTTTTGAAAAAGAGAAATTTGTTAACATCGAATATTGATTTAAGCCTAAGGAAGTCCTTTCTGAAGGCATTTGTATGGGGTGTTGCCTTGTATGACAGTGAGACATGGACGATAAACAGTGCAGACAGGAAGAGGATTGAGGCTTTTGAAATATGGTGCTACAGAAGAATGCTGAAGATTAGGTGGGTGGATCACATAACTAATGAGGACGTACTGAACAGAATTGGGGAGAAAAAAATTTCTGGCATACCTTGACTAAAAGAAGGGATAGATTGGTAGGACACATTCTTAGACATCAAGGAATTGTGAATTTAGTGTTGGAGGGAAGTGTGTGGGGAAAAAACCGCAGAGGAAGACCAAGAGATGGTTACAGTAAGCAGATTCAGACAGATGTAGGTTGCTGTTCTTATGTGGAGATGAAGAGGCTTTCTCAGGATAGGGTATTGTGGAGAGCTGCATCAAACCAGTCTCCGGACTGAAGACAACAACAACAACAACAACTGTAGATCTTTCAGCTACAGCTTTCATCAACACACATGTTCATACTAGTTGCATCTGCGTGTCTGTGTGTGTGTGTGTGTGTGTGTGTGTGTGTGTGTGTGTGTGTGTGTGTGAGAAAAAGAGAGAGATAGAGAGAGACTGAGACTATATTTTGTATGTGCCTCTCTGTGGCTCACTGATTGTCTTAGGATAACCTGTAACATATCCTTCTTGTTGTTAGTCCAACCTGAACTTTCATTGCTAGACTTGTTTGAGTATTTCTGAGATAGCCTAATGTTTATTGTGACTCAAACCCAGATTCCCATAAAGGTCTGTTTACACTGAGTTCGGAACATTTTTCGAGGCTGTTGTTAGGCTGCCAATGTTGCCAACACGGAATCAGTGTTCTGGGGTGTGTCGGTAAAGACCAAAGAAACATTTGTTTGTGGCCTGTTACCACGAACTGCCGCTACACAGCGCTAGTGTTTGTTTTTATTTTGCTACTGAACCGACAACCGAGTATTGTTGTGTGTCGAGGTTTATGGTGTTCTGTCAGGTGGAGTATAGCAGGGAAAATTTACCATCTTGTACCATTATATGAGAAAGAGCAGTGGTTGTGGAACGTACATTGTGCAAGATACAATAACACGAGAGAGAAACATGATTATTTCAAAATAAAATATTTAAAAAATATTGTGGAGCTGGGTACCAGCAGCAGTGACATTGGTAAGAAAATAAAAACCCTTATGTCACAACACCGGCAGGAGAAAAGGAAAATAGAGTGAGTACAAAAAAATAAAAAAAGGGGGAGGGGACTCTACGTACAACCAAAAGTGGTTTGGACATAAAATTTTAAAGTTCCTGGACACAACTCTGCAATCTTTCAGCTGGGATAAAATTTATTGCTGTGAATTTGTGATGTTTCAGTGATATTAAAATAAATGAATTACCTTTACATAATCCTTAAATCCTCAAACCAACCTTGACAAAGCGCAGGAACTATTTTAGATACCATATAGCAGGCTTTGAAATATGAAATAAATATGTTAGACTTTGGAAACAAGCCCTTTAATATTTAGCAAAATTTAAAAATATGAATACCAGAACCGTTTTCCACGTTCAGTTTACAAAAGCATGTCATTTTCACCAGCACTATTGTGACATGTTTTAGTCCCCCACTGATGACTGTCATTCTTTCCATCTTCTTTATTGATCTATCTATAATAACACAACTCCACATTCTAATGTTTCTTCCTCCTCACTTGACATAGCTTAGCTCTGAGAATTCCGTAACACAAATACATGCAGAAGCTCACTGTAGCAAACGATTTGAATACAAATGTTCGTCGCCAGTGTAGTCGCAGTTACGAACAATGAACAATGTTGTCAATATTGGCTGGGAACATGTTGCGAACAAAAATTTGTTTCGAACCTCAGTGTAAACGCGCCTTAACTTTCACAGGCAGGCATGGAAGGAAGTGTTTAAGAAAGTGAAGCTTTAAAGTGGACTATAAAACATGTACTACATCCCCTCAGGGGGCTCAGTATTAATTTGCTGGGTGCGGGCTAGGCCAACTCAGGGCCCCAAGCTGGGGACTGCATTGCGTCAACAGTCCTCCACACCGTAAGCTCTGTGCGTACCTCGGCAACCACCATATGGTACGATGGTGGAACTTTGCATGGTACAGAGCCCAGGGATCTTGGCATAATTACCTGGGTCGCAAGGGCAGAAAAAACCTCTAGGGAAAAAAATGTGACTCTCAAGGTGAGCTGCGTGCCGAAGAGATGCATGGCTGTTCAGGCGGAACAGTAATTAGCGGACAACATCTGGGGAACCTGCTGCACTTAGTTCTATTAGGCTTACTCAGGATAGTGGGACTCTTGCTGGCTCCCTAGCTGCTCATGGGAACAAGATGAAGTGAGAAAGTGATATCATTGTTATACGCAAAGCCACCATCTCTAAGTATGGGAAGACAGAGTTTAATGCAAACAACATACGATCCAAAGTCATTACCTGTCCTGGCCACACCATGGGAAGAACGTAGGCCGTTCAACCAAGCGGAGTCATACTCCAGTACCTTGTCTGCGCACATACTGATGTACTTCCAATCGACCAAGCCGCAGTTCTTTGTTGAAAAGCTCGAAGATAAGTTTGGCGAGGTAGCGTCTTCTCAAACATGAGAAGTGGGGCTGTTCTGGTACAAACAGAATCCCCTGCACGCTCAAAGGCATTAGTTTGGTCCAGGATCTGATATACCAGTGCGACCACCTCTCCCAGTCCGACTATGAGCTGTGCACGAACTTGCAGCAACAAGGTGTCCACTTCGTCCGTTGTGTGTATAGGGGACCAAAAGATGACAGGGTTACCACCAGTGCTTTCATACTGGCCTTTGTAGGCAATACAGATCCTGAGAAAATGAAGGTAATAATACACTGGTGCGATGTCAAGCCACATGTCCTCTCTCTCTCTCTCTCTCTCTCTCTCTCTCTCTCTCTCTCTCTCTCTCTCTCTCTCTCTCTCTATGCAATGTTTCAAGTGTTGGAAGTACGCTCCATGTAACTCACCTCCCGTCTGTCTGAACTGTGGGAAGTATCATTCACCCTGCTCCTAGAAAACCTAATTGCCTTTAAAGGCTCTGGGCCCGAGCCCAATGACTCATCTGGCAGAGTAAGCAGGATTGTTGGGAGAGGTATGTAGCGTCCATTGGTTCTCGCACCTCCCCTTCTTGTGTTTGGTCTCGGCTATCACGGCTCTTCGAACACCGCCCACCGATGGCAAACTATAGTGTGGCCTTCCACTCCCTCAGAGAACGGGTAGAGCGGAATCGGTTATCTTTCCATGTGCACTGCCGGGAACTGTATAATACTCCATTTACTGAATGGGAGTTCCAAAATGTTCTCGCTGCATGCCCTGATACCTCTCGGGGACCAAACCGCATCCGCAACCAGTTCGTCTGTCCCCTCTCAGCGGACTTTCAAAACCAACTGCTCACCTTGTTTAATCATCTCTGGACAGGGTATGTTTTCCGACCCAATGGCAGTATAATATCATTATATCTGTGATGAAACCAGGCCCAGATCCATCGGCAGTTGACGGTTACTGCCCCATCAGCGTAACTAACGTTTTGTGTAAGTTGCTAAAGCGTTATTTGAGTCGCCGATTATGTGGATATTTGGACATCGGAGTCTCCTGGCCGCACAACAGGGGGGTTTCTGTCAGGGCCACTTCCCTATTGACAATTTAGTGTCACTGGAGTCACCATCAATACAGCTTTCTCTAGGTGTGAATACCTAGTTGCAGTCTTCTTTGACCTCTGGGAGGTGTATGATACTACCTGGCACCACTATATTCTTGCTACACTGTATGACTGGGGCTTACAGGGCCCACATAATTTTTATCAAGAACTTCCTTTTGCTGCGGACTTTCAGGGTTAGTCAGTACCTCTCTCAGATCAACCCATGTCCAGGAGAATGGTGTCCCACAGGCTCCGTCCTCAGTGTACCGCTCTTTTTAGGCCGTGTCCTACATGATAGTTCCAGAGTAAGCCAATAAAGTTTTATTTACTTTAGGAAATAAGATGTAAAAAGAGTGCTGTGTATTACATTTACAAAGTGAAGAATGTTCATGGACTATTTCATTCATAACTTCAAATACGACAGTGAAGATCACCAGCCAAATACAATGACAAGTACAGATATTTTTGAGTTTTTCTTTTGTGACTACAAACCGTCAACAACTGAATAAGTACAAAATGAGTCTTATTGTAAGAGGACAGTAATTCATATAATTCTGGGTGGAATTGCTACCAGTGGGTGTTGTTTAGGGGTAGTGATGTGGGCTACCAAGTTGTAATTTTTTACCAACTTACCATTAATACATTCATCTTTATTGCAAACACATGTATCACACTGAAACATTATATTAAGATATTTTATTCAGAAACGTAATTTTACATACATCTCGAGTGGCATCCTAGTGCTCTCTCTCTCTCTCTCTCTCTCTCTCTCTCTCTCTCTCTCTCTCTCTCTCTCTCTCTTCGGAGTAAGTTTGTTGTTACTGCAAATGCTTAAAAAACACACAAATGAAATTATTCGAAACACATTCATCAGTGTGTAAATCTATCTACCACTCAAAATAAAAACAATAGACTGTCATATTAAACAATTAAAAAATTTAACTTCAGTCGTCTTTAAAGTCCAAAAGAAAATTTAGGAGATAGTTGTTTTTCAACACTTCTTACCCCAATCTAAATTCTTAATTATATATATTTTCGACAAATTACAGCATTCAAATGAATAAAATAAATCACAATTTGCGTTGTTATGGCTTCACTGTATTGGGTTTAGATGAAATACCAAACTGTGGCGAATGGAGATTTGTGTGTGGCAGGAGACGTGCAGGGAAGAGTCCTCTGCAGTCGGGCTGATCACTGTGTCCTCGGTGGCGGAGTGGTCAACGTGTCTGCCTAGTAACCAGGAGATCCTGGGTTCGAATCCCGGCCGGGCACAAATTTTCATTCGCCACAGTTTGGTATTTTATCTAAACCTAATACAGTGAAGCCATAACATCGCAAATTGTGATTTATTTCACTTAATTATATCTACAACAGCAATTTTATATTCTGTTATTTCAGAAACAGTTGCAGTTACATAAACATCAGAGACTATTAGCTCACATAATTCTTGCGGCATCCTTTGTAACCTCAACAAGCGGACAATTCTCAACAAATTCGAAACTTTGTCGCGTGTGCAACATTGACAAGATTCAAGCAGCTTTGAGATTCAAATTTTGCTCGTTGTTGCATCTGACATGCAGTGTTGCAGATGTTGCTCACGTAGGACAGACCTATAACCGTACACACAGTTGAGATTTGTTGCTCACTTTTGTCGCCCACATAGGACACGGCCTTAATTGTGATTAATGGTCTTGCTGCAGCAGTAGGGTCATTAGTTTCTTGTTCCTTATTTGCCGATGACTTTTGTTTATATTTTTGTTCTCCTAGCATTGGTATCACTGAAAGGTGTCTGCAGGTAGTCATTCGAAAGGCAATCATGGGCCTCAGTGCATAGCTTTACATTCTCAGCATCCAAAATCTAGGTCATGTACTTTTGTCATCGTCGCTGTTCACACTGACCCAGAACTCTACTTAACTGATGAACAGCTTCGCGTCGTAGAAACACATTGGTTTCTTGGCATGTTGTTTGACAACCAACTCACTTGGGTCCACACCTTTGTCAGTTGAAACAAAAGTGCTGTCAGTATCTAAATATACTTCTCTGCCTCAGCCACACTGCTTGAGGAACTGGCCGTCAAACTCTTTTACAGCTATAAAACGTCCTAATCCAATCTTGACTGAATTATGGGAGCCAGGTGTATGACTGCGGCACCTTTAGCATTGCGGGTCTTGGACCCCATTCTTCATAGTGGTGTTCGTCTAGTGACGGGGACTTTCCACACCAGCCCCGTGAGCAGTTTACTTGTGGAAGCTGGGACCCACCATTGCAGGTCCACCACCAACAACTGCTCGCAGCCCATGCAGCCCATGTCCATAGCTCACCAGGACACCCAAACCATCATTTGCTTTTCTCCGACATGGTCGTCCTTTCCCAACTCCTTCGACCCACATCAGGTCATACAATCACCTTTTGTGTCCACTCCCTTCTGTCAGAACTTGTCTCCCTCTTCTGTCTCTGTATTGGGCCTGCACACGTACACCTCCGTGGTGCTTACCAAAGCCAAGTACTTGGCTGAATTTGGCCCACGGAATCAAAGACTCAGTTCCCCCTGAAGCACTCTGCCATCATTTCTTGGCTGTCCTTGCTGAGTTCACCGGATATGACCTAGTCTACACGGATGATTCACTGGTTGAGAGTTGGGTTGGCTTTGCATATTTTTATGGCGGACATATCAAATAGCACTCTGTTGGATGGCTGCAGTGTTTACATTAAGGAGCTGGTGCCCATTTACTGACCTCTCAAGCACATATGGTGAGTCTGCTCAGGTGAGTCTTTCCTTATCTGCAGCAATTCCCTGAGCAGCCTTTGAGCTCTGGACCAATGCTATCCGCGTTCTTCCCTGGTTTTAGCCATACAGGAGACCCTTTCTGCCCTTGACTGGTCTGGTCGATCAGTAGCGTTCCTCTGGTCTCCGGGTCACGTTGGTATCTCGGGCAGAGAACATGTCAACAGGCTGTCGATGAGTCTGTTCTGGATATCGGCCTACCATCTTCTGATCTCTGGTTGGTGTTGCGCTGTTGGGTTTATAAGCTTTGGGATACTGAGTGGTGTACCTTGACCATACACAATAAACGTTATGCTGTAAAGGAGACTACATCTGTGTGGCATTCCTCCATGCTGGCCTCTCACCCGGACTCTGTAGTCCTGTGCCGGCTCTGCACTGGTCATACTTGGCTCACACATGGCCATCTCCTATGTGGTGAGAACCCGCCCCACTGTCACCGTGGCCTCCACTTGACGGTCACCCACATCTTGCTGGACTGCCCTATTGTAGCTGCCTTGCGGCAGACTTTTCATTTTCTGGCAGTTTCATCAGGTGTTTTATGTGATGAGCACGATGCCACAATGGTTGATTACGTTTTAAGTTTTATTTGTGCCTTCTCTCTAAGGTTTTGCTTCAGTCTATCGTCTGTGATAGTCTTATCTTGTGTCCTCTGAAGGTTTCCATGTGTGGCCACTTGGTTGACCCTTCCTATTTGTAATCTCATGGTTGATCAACCACAGACTTCGGCTTGGTTGTTTTTCTTCCTTTCAATGTTAGTTATTTCTGTGTGATTGTCTCATTTCGTGCTCTCTCTTGATGACTTCGTTGACATTTTACAGATTGAGTGGGAATTTCCTCACATTGCTATTTTTAACTCTGGGCACTTTTTCCCTGCATTGATAGTTTTCTTGTGACACCCTGTGATGGAATGGGGGACTGATGATCTCCACAGTTTTGTCCCCCTAAAACACACAACCAACTGTGTACTTGATACCATGCAGTAAGTACACTGCCAGAAAATGCTCAGTTTGGCTTGATCGGGATTTTGGGTTATTTATTTATCATATGGTTTTACAAGTATACAACAAGATATACAATTAAATGAAAAGGTCCAAATTTGACAACCAGTTCAGAGCACTTGGTATCACTTGATGCATACCCTCAAAGTCACCGCTAATTGCTCGCAGTGGATACTGTTTGATGATGTGTTCTATAGTTTGCTCCTCCACTCTGCAATCACATTCAGAAGATAGAAGGAAACCCCCACTTCTTTATGGTGTAAGCAACCTCAGTTGACCAATCCAGCCTCAACCAAGTTTAGCATGGTAGATGGAATCCCTCAACCTTCTTTGATGGATCTTGCACAAGGTGGACGTTATGTGGTGAATGTTCATTCGAGCATTCTTGCCACTTAGGGGTCACATCGAAGGAACTGGTACTTTCTGTGTCTCACCTGTGACCTGGGAGGTTACTGTGATTTGATATGCTGGGACATCCTATAGAACATCAACAAGGGAGAGTTCTTGTGAGCCTTGGATGTTCTTGATCAATTTTACCTTTCTTGCTGAGCAATATTAGCTAGGACAGGGAACCAGTGAATGGGCGTAGATCTGACTGTGCCAGTGATAATTCTCGTGGCTTCATTAAGTGGAACGTCAATCTTTGTTGTGTGAGTGCTGTTTTTCCACACTGGAACGAAGTATTCCACAGCAGAATACACAAGACCAAGAGCAGCAGAACTTAGGGTATTAGGTCCTCACCACAATTACTGCCAGCAATCTTGCAAAGCAAGTTCACTCTTGAGCCAGTTTTCTTCGAAAACTTTAAACAGTGTTCTTTGAATGACAAGGACTAATGCAGAGTGACACTTAGGTATATAGGGTTATAGTTAAGCGGCACTTTGTTTCCTTCGTGCTGCTTTATTATTCAGGTGGAATGCAGTAACCTCACTTTAATTTGGTTTAGGTGGAAGTCCCAATTTATGGAAGTAATTACTTAATTTGATCAGGTCACTCATCAGTGCATGCTTGTGGTGCTTAAGGTATTTACTCTGGAAGACTAATGCTAGGTCATCTTATTCTGGATTTTCGAGCCTGTGGGTGGTATCCCGTGCTTCAGTTGACGCACAGTCTACCATCACAAGAAGAAAAAATGTTCTGGAGAGGGGGGAAAAAGAAAAAGAAAACCACTCTACTACAGAAATTCAAAAGATATCGGCTGGCCAGTACTTACCTAGTCCAGTACAGCCAGTAGTAAGTAGGGTAGTAGCAGGGAAAGTGGATTTGCTTTACTCGCAACCTAATACATGAGCTGAAGTTCCACTCAATATCTTTCATTCCATCTTTATCTCGGGGGCCCTAGGTTTTCAATAAAGAAAATCCCCATTCCTTTGTACTTCCTGTCTTCTCTCTCTTGTCAGATGAAGTTTTATTCCGTAATCTTGATCATGTGTGCTGCATCCCACATTTTGAACTAACAGTACCTGCATGCTCTGCTAGGCAGTGGGGATGTTCTATTCCCTCCATTGTCATGCATATTCCCTCTTCCCCTTCCACTGTTAAAGTATGTCTTGCTGCAGTAGCCGGAGATGGTTATCTCATGTGCACGAGTTGTGCTCTAATGGTTGTTACTGTATGTGTGATCATTTTTTCTAATGAAAACTATGACCAAAACTTTGTGTGACTAATAGTCTGCATATGACTCGGTAGTCTGTATATGTGTATGTAACTAACAAATTTTTAAATCCATGTATCTGAATATGTGTGGCTATGTCACAAAAGAGATACAAATCTGATGATGGTTAATCCGAAACACATCACTGAAGTCATGCTGTACATAAATTGTGACCTATAATTAAAAAAAGTTGTGACCTAACCAGCTTTCCGGCAGCACTACCCATTCATTTAATCATGATCATCTGCTTCTTCCATGACTTCATGTGGCATTTGCAACACTACTACTTGCTCATGTTACTCCATCTTTGAACTCACATACCTGAGTGCACCCAACCTAGCCCATCCATCCAGGAAAAACCCTTGGTAGTACTGGAAATCAAACCTGGGTCCTCTATAGGCAAGTCAACACTAAGCTGCAGAGGTGGACAGATGAAATAGATGAAATAAAGACGAGAACTTAATCTGAAACTTCCTGGCAGATTAAAATTGTTTGCTGGAACCAGGATTAGAACCTGGTTCCTTTGCCTTTTGCAGGCAAGTGCTGTACTGACAGGTATCCCGGCACGCTTCACGGTCTGTCCCCACAACTTCTGCCAATACCTCACCTCCTACTTTCCAAACTTCACAGAACTACTCCTGCGAACCTTTCAATGCTAGCACTCCTGGAAAAAAGGATATGGTGGAGACACTGGCTTAGCCACAGCCTAAGGGATGTTTCCAGAATGAAACTTTCACTCTGCAGCAGAGTGTGTGCTGATACGAAACTTTCTGGCAGATTAAAATTGTGTACTGGAACCGGGATTCTTCCAGGAGTGCTATTCCTGCAAGGTTCGCAGGAGAACATGTGTGAAGTGTGGATAGTAGGAGGCAAGGTACTGGAAGAAGTAAAGTTGTGAGGATGGTTTGTGAAGCTTGTTGGGATAGCTTAGTCCATAGAGCAAAATGCAAAGGTCCCAGACTCAAATCCCAGTTCCGACACACAATTTTAATCAGCCACGAAGTTTTACATCAGTTCACATTCCACTGCAGAGTGAAAGTTCTATTCTGAAGAATTCATCTGTTGATTCAAGTTTAGATATGACATATCCAAGTTTCATGTATGATATATAAGGCAAAGGCAAAAAGAATAATTCAGCAAGAGTCCAAACTATGAATTAATTGGATATTTTTCTTTTAGTCCCATTCCACTGATACCAATGTAAATTAAAGAACACAGTGTGTACAAAACTTAATCAGATATTTTTTGTTTTTGTTGCAGGATAAAACATTTGGGTTAAAAAATAAAAAAGGAGCAAAACAGCAGAAGTTCATCCAACAGGTGCAGCATCAAGTTAAAAATGCTGGTACTACAAAGAAGAGCGAGGAACTCAAGAAACAGGAAAAAGAAAAGAAACTGAAAGAACAGAAAGAAATGAATTTATTATTTAAACCAGTTTCAACACAGAAGGTTGAGAAAGGTAAACTTTTAACAATGATAAAACAGCTTAAAATTATTTTAGTTCTGGTTTTATTCACTGACATACTTATTTTTTTTAATTTCAGGTATAGATCCAAAGTCTGTTCTTTGTGCATTTTTTAAACAAGGCCAGTGTACTAAGGGTGATAAATGTAAATTTTCACACGATTTATCATTAGAACGTAAAGCAGAGAAGCGTAGTATGTATGTAGATATGCGTGATGGAGAAGATACAATGGAGAACTGGGATGAAGAAAAACTGAAAGAGGTAGTTGAAAAAAAGCATGGTGAACAAGAGAGAAAAATGCCTCCAACTGATATTGTAAGTAATTAAAAAATATGATTATAAGTCATGCTTTTACATTCTGCTGCTATTTTTCATTTTGTTTTTAATTCCATTGAAAGTTTCCTAGCTGCTCATGCAAGTATAAGGTCACTGGCTTTCTTGAACAGGGTACACGAGTCAGTCAGGTGATACAGAATTTAGGCTTCAACTACTTAATATTACAGTATGTAGGAGTCTAAGGTGGGCAGGGAACTGCATAAACAGGAAGAAAACGTATGATTTAGGTGGTGAACTGAACAAAATAGCTTACTTTACTGGTGATTTAATTGTTAGCATGGTAGAACTGTTCTGGTGCCCCAATTAGCATTGTCTTGGTAGTGTCGTACATTGAGTTATTTCAGAGTTGATTATGGCACTGATGGCTTGTGATGGAATGTAATTTGCATTGGTGCTGGTTGGGATTACTGACAGATGAGCTTTTACTAGGCACAGCCTGCACCTCAAGAGGGTTTGGGAGATAAGTTTGCTAGCACTACTAAGTAAAATTCTAAATGGCGGGATGGGTCCTGACATTTTCAGGTTCCTTTTATAATGAGTTTGAGAACTAGGCCTCTTTTAGAATAGCTCCTGACAAGTTTTCCTGGCTAAAAAGAGGTTCCTACAACAGGAGGGCACCAGTAGCAGGAGAGACAAACATAAATTGTAAAGACAAACATAATGGAAAGTGTACCCAGAATTATCAGTAGGGAATTGGTCGTTTTCTGAGAAAAAATAATGTGAAGCTTGTTTTATGATGACCTTTCAGTATAGGAATCTTTGAGGGTTTGTAAAACAAGATGTTGGTTTGTATAAGACAGATTTCAGTAGTATCCCGTGCAGTGAGTGGCCTCAGAGCATAGAAGTAGAGGGGCATTCCCTTTGGTGAGAGGCTAGAGGGTGTGTGTTCAGATATGTCGTACCTTTTGGGTACTAGTTGCACCTAGCACAGCAAGAGTCTCGTTCTTGTTTACTCACTGCCTTATCTGCACTTTTTAACATTTTTGCTTTACGTTTGTTAATTTCCAAGTAAATTACATGAATGAGTTGATATGTATTACAAAAATATATGTAAGTGTGCGTGCGTGTATCAGGAAACCTGATAATTGTGCCTTTCTGCAGATTATGCTGATGTATGTGGTGAATAACAATCTGTGCTTTTCAAAATGTTAATGTTTACTTGGTTGCATTTACAGTTAATTTACTGTTGAACATGTTCACTTTACAGATTTGCAAGTACTTTATAGATGCGCTAGAGAAGAGTAAATATGGATGGTTTTGGCAGTGTCCAAATGGCACGGGCTGCATTTATAGGCATGCACTGCCACCAGGTTTTGTACTGAAGAAAGACAAGAAAAAAGAAGACAAGAAAGATGAGATTTCTTTAGAAGATTTGATAGAGCGAGAGAGAGCAGCGCTTGGTTCGAATTTAACAAAAATAACTCTAGAGACATTTACTACTTGGAAGAAACGCAAGCTGAAGGAAAAGAAGGAAGCTGCCATGAAAGAGGAAGAGAAGAAAAGGATGGACTTCAAAGCTGGTCACCAGATTGGTGTAAGTTGCTACTTCTGTCTCTTCTTGTTATACTTCTGCTCCTTAAGTCCAATATGAACATTGTGTATAACAGCAGTGAAGTTTATGGTAGTTCTCCCTTGCTGATTTTGTTTTCTTAGCCTACATACTTTAGATCACAGTACATAGTTTTGTATGCTGCTACTTTCACAATGTGACTACTGCTTTGGTATTCAATCACATGAAACATTTTATAAAAATATAAGCCATTAATTTGCTATCCTAAAACAGTGTTCAAGAAGCAGTCACAATCCTTACCATAATTTAGATGTTGCTGTACTTGACAAAAATGTTATCTTCCTATTGATCTACAATATTTTGTTAATCTCCTGTTGATAGCAGCAATTGTTGAAACTATTAAGAGTATAACGAATAAAAATATTATACATTTCTTGGCACAAGATGATCTTTTCCAAATACATAGTGGCTGCACACTGCCACCTGAAAACATCATCAATATTTCTAAAATGACTTCGTAAGTTTGGAAACTCGTACAAATCTTTTCCTATGACTTCAAGGCCTGGTCTTTGCATATTTATGTGGTAGAATAGATCACAGTTTTACTCATGTAGTACACTAGTACAAATCACCATGATAAATGATACTGTAGCAACAGTTGTAGGAAAGGTGGCTGCCTCCAATGGACCAAGCATGGTTCCTTTGTGTTTTAGTTTCAAGAATGTGTGGTAAAAGTGTTTTGTTCAGACTGTATGTATGATAACCTGTAAGAAATCGTCCGGTTGACCACATGGACCTGACGTAGAACAGTCCAGTGCCAGCTGTCACCAGTGCCACATCGTTACAGCGCTAAGTATCTGAATTTAATTTGTGTCAAATTTAATTTGCCAGTCTAGTTCATTTTCGGTAGTACTGTTTTAAGAGGTTTATTCCCGCATACTTGCAGATTTCGTTTGTACTACTGTTTTAATAGTTTATTCTATCGTATTTGATAAATACCGTTGTGTTTAGTCTTCGTCTTTGACCGGTGTATTTCAAAACAAGTCAGAGACCGTTACTAAGCTCGTTATCAGTCAGTCCAGTGCCAGCTGTCACCAGTGCCACATCGTTACAGCGCTAAGTATCTGAATTTAATTTGCCAGTCTAGTTCATTTTCGGTAGTACTGTTTCAAGAGGTTTATTCCCGCGTACTTGCAGATTTCGTTTGTACTACTGTTTTAATAGTTTATTCTATCGTATTTGATAAATACCGTTGTGTTTAGTCTTCGTCTTTGACCGGTGTATTTCAAAACAAGTCAGAGACCGTTACTAAGCTCGTTATCAGTCAGTCCAGTGCCAGCTGTCACCAGTGCCACATCGTTACAGCGCTAAGTATCTGAATTTAATTTGTGTCAAATTTAATTTGCCAGTCTAGTTCATTTTCGGTAGTACTGTTTTAAGAGGTTTATTCCCGCATACTTGCAGATTTCGTTTGTACTACTGTTTTAATAGTTTATTCTATCGTATTTGATAAATACCGTTGTGTTTAGTCTTCGTCTTTGACCGGTGTATTTCAAAACAAGTCAGAGACCGTTACTAAGCTCGTTATCAGTCAGTCCAGTGCCAGCTGCCACGAGTGCCGCAGCGTTAACAGCGCTAAGCTGCCGGACACAGTTTTGTTGATTCGACAGTGTAGTTACCACTGACCACAGTTAAGTCAGCAGCAAGCCGCCTTCATTAGAATACTAGGCTCCTTTAAAGTTGTTAATTGCTGTTAATTGTATCGATAGGATGGATAGGATGTGTGCCTGCTGTGTGCGGACGCAGGAGGAGTTGGCCGCGGTTCGCGAACAGCTGAGCGTGCTGTTGGCTACGGTCAGCCGTCTTCAGGCTGCTGTCTCTGGGTGCAGCGATGGTGGGGAGTCTGGTGCGTCGAGTGGGACACCTCAGGTGTCTCACTCTTCGCTCCCTGTCCCTGCTACCGAGGCACCTTCAGGTGTACCGGACGTCGTCGAGCCGCCTTCTCCGCAAGGGGAGTGGCGGGTTGTACGGCGTTCGCGTCGCTCGAGGCGGAAGGCCAATGTGGAGGCTGGACGTCCGTCCGCGCCCGTTCGTCCTGTGAGTGAAAGTGTGGCCACTCCTTCAGCAGGGTCCAAGCAGGTGCACGGGGGGAGGGGATTATTAGTTATTGGGAGCTCCAATGTCAGGCGCGTGATGGAGCCCCTTAGGCAGATAGCGTCCAGATCTGGAAGGAATTCCAACGTGCACTCGGTGTGTTTGCCGGGGGGCCTCATCCGAGATGTGGAGGCGGCCTTGCCGGCGGCTATCGAGGGTGCGGGGTGCAGTCGACTGCAAGTCGTAGCTCACGTCGGCACCAATGACGCTTGTCGCTTGGGTTCTGAGGACATCCTCAGGTCCTACGAGCGGCTGGCGGAATTGGTGAAGGCTGCTGCCTTCGCACGCGGGGTGCAAGCAGAGCTGTCGATTTGCAGCATTGTTCCCAGGGTTGATCGGGGTCCTTTGGTTTGGAGCCGAGTGGAGGGTCTGAACCAGAGGCTTCGCCGACTCTGTGACAGTCATGGCTGCAGATTTCTGGATCTGCGTTATCGGGTGGGGAATTGTAGGGTGCCCCTAGATAGATCAGGGGTGCACTACACTAAGGAAGCGGCTACTCGGGTAGCAGAGTACTTGTGGAGTGCACATGGGGGTTTTTTAGGCTAGGCGCTAACTCTGATGAGCACTCGCCTGTCAGCATTCAAACAGCGAATTCAGGCCACGTTCGGAACAAAAATTCGAACATAAAAATATTAGCCGCGAACTTACAGAGTATTAGAAACAAAGTTCCCGAATTTGCAGCGCTGCATGGAAGTTATTGCGCTCAGATAGTTTTAGGCACCGAAAGCTGGCTAAATGATGATGTGGAAAGTTCAGAAATATTTAGCGAAGCGTGGAATGTATATCGGAAAGATAGATCTGATACAACCGGAGGAGGAGTGTTCATCGCTGTGGACAAAGATATTGTTTCTACTGAGATCGAGGTTGAAAGTAATTTTGAAGTTATCTGGGCACGCATAACAGGTCTAAAAGAAGTAAAGTTAATAGTTGGTTGTTTTTACCGGCCCCCCAGTGCTGCTGTAGCAGTTTTAGAATCATTCAAGGAAAGTCTACACCAGGTAGTGCATAGGTATCCGGGCCATGCAATATTAGTCGGAGGTGACTTCAACCTTAAGAGTATAGATTGGGACCTCGCTAGTTACATTTCAGGCGGTACAGACAAGCAGTCTTGCGAGCTACTTTTGGACACATTCTCCGAAAACTGTCTTGAGCAGTTAAACCGGCAACCCACGCGCAATGGAAATATTCTAGACCTTATAGCCACAAACAGGCCTGACCTTATTAACGATGTCTGTGTAGAGACAGGAATTAGTGATCATGATATCATCATAGCGTCGATGGTGACCAAAGTTCATAAACCAGTCAAGAAGGCTAGGAGCGTGTTTTTGTTGGGAAAAGCCGACAAGCAAATGTTACGATCGCACTTAGAAAATGAATGGGCATCGTTTAATTCTGGGACTATGGATGTAGAGGACTTGTGGACTAAATTTAAATGCATTGTTAATGAAGGGTTAGAGAAATATGTGCCAGTAAAGACGATTAAGGATGGAAAAGATCCACCGTGGTATAATAATAATGTTAGAAAGCTGCTGAGAAAGCAAAGGCTGTTGCACTCTCGATTCAAAAAAGAACACGCAAATGATGACAGGCAAAAGTTAGTAGAGATTCGTGCGTCTATAAAAAGATCGATGCGTGAAGCATACAATAATTATCACAGCCATACCTTAGCAAAGGATCTTTCCGAGAACCCGAAAAAATTCTGGTCCTATGTAAAATCGATAAGCGGGTCAAAGCCCACTGTCCAGTCACTAGTTGATCATTCCGGGGCAGTAATAGAAGAAAGCAAACGGAAAGCTGAAGTTCTAAATTTAACCTTTAAGAAATCTTTCACGCAGGAGGACCGCACAAATATACCATCATTTGATCAACGTACTAATTCCGAAATGGGGGACATAGCAATAGGTATTTCCGGTGTAGAGAAGCAGCTGAGAGAGCTAAATACGAAAAAGTCTGCTGGTCCGGATGGAATACCAGTTCGGTTTTACAAAGACTATTCTGCGGCATTGGCCCCCTACTTAGCTTGCATTTATAGCGAGTCTTTAATTCAGCGCAAAGTTCCTAGTGATTGGAAAAAAGCGCAGGTGACTCCCGTGTATAAGAAAGGAAAGAGAACTGACCCATACAATTACAGGCCAATAACGTTGACATCAGTTTCATGTAGAATTTTGGAGCATATTCTCAGTTCGAACATAGTAAATTTCCTTGAAACGGAAAAGCTTCTTTCCATGAATCAGCACGGGTTTAGGAAACATCGTTCATGTGAAACTCAGCTTGCCCTTTTCTCACATATCTTGCGAGTCATGGACGAAGGGCAACAGGCGGATTGTGTTTTTCTCGACTTCAAAAAGGCGTTCGACACGGTGCCACACTGCAGACTGCTAACGAAGATACGAGCTTATGGAATAGGTTCACAGATTTGTGACTGGCTGGAAGACTTCCTAAGTAATAGAACGCAGTACGTTGTTCTCGACGGCGAGTGTTCATCAGAGACGAGTGTATCGTCAGGCGTGCCCCAGGGGAGTGTGATAGGACCGCTATTATTTTCTATCTATATAAATGATCTGATGGACAGAGTAAGTTGTAATTTGCGGCTGTTTGCTGATGATGCTGTGGTGTATGGGAGGGTGTCGTCTGTAACTGACTGTAATAGCATACAGGTTGACTTAGACAAAATTTCTAGTTGGTGCGAAGAATGGCAGCTAGCTCTCAATGTAGAAAAATGTAAGGTGATGCGCATGAGTAGAAAAAACAATCCTATAATGTTCGAATACAGCATCAGTAGTGAGCTTCTTGATGCGGTCGCGTCGTTCAAATATCTAGGCGTAACATTGCAGAGCGATATGAAATGGAACGAGCATGTAAGGACAGTTGTGAGTAAGGCGGACAGCAGGCTTCGGTTTATTGGGAGAATTTTGGGAAGATGTACTTCACCTGTAAAGGAGACCGCGTATAAAACGCTTGTACGACCACGTCTTGAGTATTGCTCAAGTATTTGGGACCCGCAGCAGATCGGTTTGAAGGAAGACATAGAGGCGGTTCAGAGGCGAGCAGCTAGATTTGTTACCGGTAGGTTCGACCAATGCGCGAGTGTCACGGAAATGCTCCGGCAACTCAATTGGGGATCGCTGGAAGAAAGACGACGTTCTTTTCGTGAATTTCTGTTGAGTAAATTTAGAGGGCTGGAATTTGAAGCTGAGTGTAGTACGATCTTGCTGCCGCCTACTTACATTTCGCGTAAAGATCACAAAGACAAGATAAGAGAAATTAGGGCTCGTACGGAGGCATATAGGCATTCTTTTTTTCCTCGTTCAATTTGGGAGTGGAATAGGAAAGGAAATGCCTAGTAGTGGTACAGTGTACCCTCCGCCACGCACCTTACGGTGAATTGCGGAGTATGTATGTAGATGTAGATGTAGAGGTGAGGCTAACATTGGCTTAGAATGGAAACCTTACCTCTTGAAAGAATCACAAATATTTTGAAACATTATTACATTGAAAACAACAAATTTAAAGTGTTAATTAGCCAGTGTGAGAGAATGACCTCTTTGCTGAACTCCAGTGAGTAAAAACGAAACCATATACAGGGTGTTGCAAACCAGTGGAGTAAAATTGAAACAGATTATTGCGGTGCCACAACCAATTATATTGGGTAGGGAACCAGTGTCAGAAATGAATATTTATTGTGTTACAAACAGGCACAATGTAGACCACATAACAAAAACATAACTCATAAAATTGTTATGACCACCAGACAGGTGGACTGTACACAGTCTCACTCACAGCATATATGTCTTGAGATATCACATGCATCCCACCATTTAACTAACTGTGCCTTGCGAACACTTCCCTTGATGCCAGTTTCCATTGTATCAGACAGGTTTTGATGTATCCATAATTCTACAATGAGGTATTACTATGTTCATTGCATGGCATGTAATCAAAAGTAGAATATTACTTGTCACAAGAGTAAGTAGGCACACACTTGATGTATGATACATCAGGAAGTGGTGGCAGTGAAGCAGCAGATGTAATTGGAAGAAGTTTATCTCCATTAATACCCATGGGATCATCCCAGCTGCAGGCAGCTGGTCAAGGTTCCGACCAAAGACCTGTCCAAACACCAGATTTTGAGGAGATGCAAGATGTGTACAGACTGCTTGGAGAAACCTTATAGCCTGCAAGTTTTGGCTCTCACTTGCTTAGATAGAATTTGTTACATATCAGCAACATCAGTGATGACAACTTGTGATGAATAGACTAAAATATACTGAATAACTCGCTACAGCCAAGTTTAATTTTGGCAGTGCCTAAGACAGTTGCAGCAGGGCGTTAAGAACATTACTGCATGCTCATTGGGTGTCAATGAATGTGTGACGCAGATGCACAGACTGAGCCTAATCCCGACCAATGTTGTTTGTGGTTCCAACTATATATGTCGGGCCCAGTTTGGTTTTTTAGTGCCGAGGCAGGAAACTCCCCCCCCCCCCCCAATCTGCACCCCTCTCAGACAGATGTTCCCAAAGGTGGATGGGTGGAGATAACTTCCAGCAAATGGTGGGTGAATATCAGAGTCATTAGCCTGATAGAGATCTACTCCACAGCGCTTACCGATTCAATGTCCCTTTCCAGCTGCATGACTGGTTTTTGTATACACCGCAGTTAATGTGTTGGCAAGCAGACGTCACATGTCTCTTAGCCTCCTTGCCACCACACTGCTTCCAGACTCCCAAGTTTCTGTAATATCATTGCTTGATGACTAAATGGTCATGCTGGCTTATCAAAATGGGCTTGATGATGATATGCTACACTAGCTGGTTACTGAAAGTATAGTATGATTATGACAACAAATGCCTGCACCAGCCAGCAACTTTCCCATGATGGAAATTGTGCACAACAGGTTTAAAAACTTGATGCAGTAAAATTTCTGTTGGTCATCACTTTAAGGCCTCCTACGTTTTATTTTCAGAGTTAATTTTTAAATAGTACTACAAAGTTTGTGCATTGCAAAATAATACATATATTTTTTTCGATCCTTTCTTATCTTTAGTATGATAACTTTACTGCATGGCTGACGGTTTACTGCAGCTGATGTTATGTTAATCAAGTGTACATACATTTTTATTGTGCATCTTATTACATATCACATAAGAATGTTCTGTTTTTATAGATGTCCGGAAGAGAGATGTTCTACTTCAATCCTGAACTTGCAGCAGCTGATCAGTGTGAAGAAGGTGATGAAGCATTTGACAGCTATAAAATGCAAGAGGATGATGATGAACAGAGAAATATTCAGGTAAGAATTATTAAACTTGGCAGATTAAAACCGGTGCCATACCAGGTTTGAAATTTAGGACCTTTGCCTTTTGTGGGCAAGTGCTCTACTAACTGAGCTATCCTAGCATGCTTCATGACCCGTCCTCACAGCTTTTCTTTCTCAATTCAATCACATTACATGTCTTATACAATCAAAGATTGTGACATAGGTGACTTGTCAAAGTTACACTATATACAATACTATTACATACAGGCAATAAACTAACAACACATGTGGTGCTACATCACAAGGAGGTATTTTAGAGGACCTACAATTAGAATGAACTGTTGTCATTCAAGAAATCTTCTACACTGTAGTAACATTTATCTTTCAGATATTTTTCCAGGTCTCTTTTGGTACTTTTGACATCTGATTCATCCATACCTTTACATATTTTATTTACAAATTTCATGCCCATCTTATTTACAAATTTCATCTGTTGGTAACATGTAGTTTGCGCTATGTCTAGTTTGATATTGGTGTGAGAAACAGTTGCCCTCAAAAAGTTGTGGGTTTCTTTTTGTGAAAGTGAAATTTTCATAGATATACATCCTTGGAATGGTCATTAGATCTAGTTTTGGAAATAAAGGTTTACAGTGTTGCTTTGGTTTAGCTCCCACCATTGCTCGAATGATCTTTTTTTTTTTTAGTCTGAAAGCTCTAAGTAAATTTGTTTTATCAGACCCCCAGAAAATTATACTATACCTAATAACTGAAACAAAATATGCATTATATACAGTTTTCCTTACAGCTAAATCAGTGACACTATACAAAATATTCATAATATATACAAGACTATTCAGTCGACTTAGTATGCTGTCCACATGGTGACTCCACAACATGTTTTTGTTTAATAATATGCCGAGGAATTTGACACTGTCTGCAGTGCCTATTTTTTTGTCCATATGTGTTATTTCACTTATAGACTGTGCAGATTGTTTTGTGGTGAAATCAACAATTTCTGTTTTAGTAAGGTTTAATTTCAGGTTATTATTTTTGACCCATCCCTCTACTTCCCCAAGTGTTTTTTCAATATGACAAATTAGGTCCACCTCATTTTTACAACAGACTATAGCTGTTGAGTCATCTGCATAGAGGATGGTATCAGACTGGACCTGGCTTGGCATATTGTTGATGAAATACAGGAACACTAGTGGCCCTAATACCAAACCTTGTGGAACGCCTAATTGAGTGTGTTTCCAGCCAGAGACAAATTTATTGCCGTTGCTGTTAACAATTACTCTTTGCTTTCTGTTTGCCAAGTATGATGACATCCAGCTAAGAGATTTGCCTTGAAAACCATAAAGTGTCAGTTTTTGCAGGAGGAGGTCATGATTTACTGTGTCAAAGGCTTTGGGCAGGTCACAAAAGATGCCTGACACACACATTCTATCATCAAGACATCTGCTAACTTTTGTGACCAATTCATTAATTGTATGGATTGTGCTGTGGCCTTTTCTGAAACCATACTGATTGCATAATATTATGTTCTTAGAGGAATTGTAATTTTCGATCTGATCACATGCAGCTCTTTCAAATATTTTTGAGAGAACTGGTAACAGTGAGATTGGCCTATTATTACCCAATTCATCTTGATTGCCGTTTTTATGAACTGGCAGAACTTCTGCAGATTTTAAGCGATCTGGGAAACATCCCTTATCAAATGGTTGGTTGATTATGAGGGAGTACATGCCTCTTCCAGGTTTGAATTCTGGTTTTGGCACACAGTTTTAATCGACCATGAAGTTATCATAGATAATTTCATTCGGAAAATGCCCTCTGTTTTAGGAGTTGGTTAAGTGGATGAGAGTGATTAAAGTTTTAAGGTTTTTAGTGAGGTTTCTGGACTATGCTTCTTTTTTGTGTGTTACAGAATGGCTGACTCAGCCTTCTTACATCTGAGATTGGCAGCCAAGGCAGCTTGCTGTGTTCTTTTTAACAAATCATACCACTTTCTTCTTTTTAGTCAAAGTTTTAATCATGACATGATTCCTTCTTTTCTTAGATTTGCCATGCCCTCTTAATTTTTTTGATTTGTTGAGTGTACCCCTTCTTCAAATTGGGGTCACTTATATTCAGTTTTTAGCAGTTGTTTCCTGCCTCCAGACTATACTAATTTGGTATAAACTGTTATTCCTGTCCTCAAATCGAAGTTTGATGGACTTGCTCTCTTCCAAATTATAGTCTCTTGATCTTATCTCTTCTGCCAGCTTTAATATCATCTGTGAATTCATGCACCACTTGTCCTCTCTGTTGTCTACCCTCCATCGTTCCCTTGAGTAATGACAGAGTAGAAGGCTAACCATGACCCTACTCATATCAGTGACTTTTTTCAGGGTATCCATTCAACCTGGAAGCTGGGAAATATCAGGGAATTTTAAAGTTTCAAGATAATTCAAAGCATATTTCTTGAATTTTAGTTTGAAGTTTCAAAAACCATGTGCTTTTGTAAAGTCGTACAGATATTTCATATAAAATGTTTAAATGTTTAAATCTATGCTACTGCTGTCACATGTTAGAAACTAGTTCTAAATGCTCGCTTTAGTGAATGAGGATAGTTACCTGTTCCACTGAGCATGTGTAGATCAATGGCAGAATAGAATAATTCCTACCTCATCCTTTTCTGCCACTCAGTGACAGGTCGTCTACTGTATTCACTTGAATGTCAGCCGCATCTAAATAATGACCAGAAGATTTAAAGGAGAAAAAGTTGTAGGCCACACTTAAAAATTTAATAGTGTTGGTTTATTTTAATATGAAATACAAATTGGATAGGATGAATGAAGGTGCAGCTACAGTAGTTGGGTTAATGTCATAAGCTTAGCAGTTGAGCTTAAACAAGGTAAAATAACTGAACAACACATGAAACATTTTCTAACTTCTGTCTTTGTCAAATTTGAATTGATTACTTGAAGTCCTTATAATCTATGTCAGAGCATGATGGATAATTGGAACCATGAATAGCCAATTATGAGTCTGTTGCAGATAGGCAATGAAAATGTCTTTTTTTTTTTAGTCTTTCCATATGTAAACAAATATGTCTTACATTGTACTTCTCTTGCTATGCTATTACATTATGTCCCACCACAAAGTTGAAAATCATGACATATTCGAAGAAAAGTTAAAATATTTCTGAAAAGCTGTAGTGTAAAAATGTCAGTTGTTTGTCCTAATGTACGGCATAAGACAGCAGGAGAAACATGTAGCTTGTTAAAGAAAAATTTTGATTATGCACCAAGTGAACTTAGCTTTGGCTCAACACTTTGTCAATAATTTTAAATGATACATGATTCATATGAAGTTCTGTAATTATGACTAGACAGGTAGAGGACGGGGGGTCATTAGTGGATAAGTTTGTATTGTCCCTATACTCTCTCAGTAACATGACACAATCACAAATATGCAGTGCCAAACACAAAACCAGACAGTCACATCAATTTAACAGCTATAAATTCACTCCATCTTTTTGGTTACTGAAATACATAGAAACACTTCAGAATAATTCTGAAATGCAGAAGTGTGTGTTTGCTGCTAGGGTCCTGCCTAACAACATATTTGAAAATCGTGATGTATTCACAGCAAGGATCCTAAAGCCTTATACTGTGTTGGATTTTGTTGTTGTGGTCTTCAATCTGAAGACTGGTTCGATGCAGATCTTCATGCTACCCTGTCCTGTACAAGTCTCTTCATCTGAGAATACAAACGGCAACCTACATCCATTTGAATCTTATTACTGTATTCGTCCCTCTATGATTTTTAACCCCCTTCTAATGCTAAGTTGATGATTCCTTCATGTCTCAGAATGTGTCTCATCAACCTATTTTTTCTCTTAGTATATGCCAGAAACTCCTTTTCTCCCCAATTCTGTTGAGCACCTCATTTGTTACGTGATCTACCCACTTAATTTTCATCATTTGTCTGTAGCACCACATTTCGAAAGCTTCTATCATCTTTTGTCTGAACTCATTATTGTCCACGTTTCACTCCCATACAATGCTACACTCAAGACGACAAATGCTTTCAGAAAGGACTTTCTAACATTTAAACTAATGTTGGATCTCATCAAATTTCGCTTTTTCAGAAATGCTTTTCTTCCCACAGCCATTCTGCATTTTATATCTTCTTTACTTTGGCCATCAGAAGTATTTTGCTACCCAAATAATAAAACACATCTATTTTTATTGTCTCATTACCTAATTTAATTCCTTCTGCATTGTTTGATTTTCTGACACTACATTCCATTATCCTTGTTCTACTCTTGTTAATGTTCATCTTATACCTTCCTGCCAAGACACTGTCCATTCTGTTTAATTGATCTTCCAGGTCTTTCTCTATCTCTCGCGGAATTACTATGTCATCATCAAACCATACGGCCTTTATTCCCTCTCCCTGGACTTTAATTCCCTCTCCAAATTTCTCCTTACATTCCTTCACAGCCTGTTCAATGTATAGATTGAACAAAAACATTGCGGAAAGGCTATAACCATGTCTTACTCCCTTCCCAACCACTTCAACCCTTTCATGACATTTGACTAATAATTACTGTCTTGAGTTTAATATCTCTCTTCTCTCCCTATATTTTACCTCTGCTACGTTCAGAATATGAAAAAAGTGTATCCCAGTCAACATTGTCAAAAGCTTTTTCCAGATCCATAAATGCTAACAAGTAGGTTCCCCTTTCCGTAATATATCTTCTAAGGTATATCGTAAAGTGAGTATTGCTCACGTGTTCCTACATTTTTCCTAAATCCAAATTGATCTTCCACAAGGTCAGATTCCACCCGTTTTTCCATTTGTCTGTAAATAAATGTAAAGAATTTTTTTTCCTACAAATATTTCAAAACCTGCTACCTTTGCTCATTGAATGATGTATTAAAATTAAATGCCCTAACTGTAGGAAAGATATATACTATTCTTCTACCATTTTTATTAGTACAGTAGAACCCCATCTTTTACACTTTCCAAGGGACTTAATGAAAATGGTGTAAAATGCGGGAAAACATAAAATGCGAGTAATAATGTATTAAACGGTAAAATATGCTTACTGGATCACCTTGAAATTTCATAGTTTATTTGCAATATATGTACATAATAGGCAGCAAAATATGCGCAAGAAAGTTTATGTATTATGTATTAAAGGTTATCTGAATTTTGTACTATTTTAAGCACCAAGCAGAACTGGTAACTTTATAGGAATTACAAAATTTGACATAATTTTATTCATCATAATCAACTTTTGTCAACAAGCCTTTAACTGGCATTTGTTATTTACATATTGAAACTGCACAAGTTCTGTACTTCTGTAATTTTTTTTTTTTTTTTTTTTTTTTTTTTTTTTTTTTCACACAATGATATTAGAGAATTTATTCTCAAGCACAAATATTTGCACAAGTATTTTTGTGACATTTGCACAGTGTCAGCATCTCGTACTATAATCATGTTTTTGGGGTTATAATATACTGTGCCCCCTTTAGTGTGTAGAAAAACATAAACAAACAAACCATCAGTCTCACCGTTTATAAAACTTCACAAAAACTACTTACATAAATATTTGTATTTCACAATAAGAATGAATTCTAAAAACGCATCACACAAAGTGTGAAAAACTACCAGTTATGTAAACACAGATGACAATCAGCGTGGTGGCTGATAGGATGCCGTGTCGTGAGTCAACTAGTCGCATACTGCAAACAACAAAACACAAAAGATATGTTTGAATAAATGCAAAGTGTCAAGAAACTTGTCTGCGTAATGTTCATAAACACTTTATTTGAAGGAAAAAGTCATGCCAGTGTCAATTTATATCAATTACGTCATTTTTTTCCTCCCCTTCATGAGCAGGATTTCAAAAAGTGTAAAACGTGGGAAACGTCCAAATATGTTAACGCAAAAACAGGGGCGAAATAACATTGTGAACATAGGAAATTTGACAGGACCGACAAAAAACTGTGTCAGTCGTGGGAAAACGTAAAATCTTGGAATGTAAAAATGGGGTTTTACTGTATTACCTTTGTACAAGCAAAGCATCAGTAATGAGTGGTGCTCATATTCAGTAGCAAAAGAGGCACATTGGCTAACCAAATGCAAAAGCAGTAGTCAAGCATAAGGAAAAAAAAATTGCTTAGATTTTTTTTATTTATTTATGTATTTATTTTTATGAAACCGTAATGTTTAATGAAAATCCTAACTGTAGCACGAACGGGAACAGTCGAAATACAGTGAACAACAACAAAGTAAGACAGCAGAGTATAGTAACTGCGGTACCTCACAATAATCAGGGATTTTGTTTTGACATTGATATTCACATAATACTCCAAAAGCCATCTCACTGTGTGTGGTGGAGGGTTCTTTGTGTATGATTGGCACTTCCTTCTGTATAGTTTCCGCATAATTCCTTCTACCCAGTTACATATAATTTGCGGGAAAAACAATTGCCTGTATGCCTCTATAAGGGCCCTGATCTTTCTAATATTATCCTTGTGGTCGCTTTCTGAGATATATGTAGGAGACAGGAATATATTGGTTGTCTCTTAATGCACACTCTTGGAACTTTCGATAGAAGCCTGTACTAGGAACAGAATGTCTCTCTTGCAGCATCTGCTACTGGAGTTCCCTAATCATTTCCATAATACTTTCGCACATGCTAAATGAGCCCATAATGAAGCATGCTGCTGTCTGTTAGATCTTGTCTGTCTCCTATTAACCCTACCTAGCACAGATCCCACACTGATAAGCAATACTTGAGCAGTGGCAGAATAAGAGTTTGGTAAGTTACTTCCTTTCTTGGCAGGCTGCATTTTCTGAGACTTCTTCCACTGAATCTGTCCAGCATCTCTCTTGCCCATAATTGATTTTGTATGGTCGTTCCATACGTATTGCCCCTTATTTCTACTCCCAGATATTTTATGAAAGTAATTGATTTCATTGTTTGTCATTCTATTGCATAGTTATATAATAAAGGATCTTTCTTTAAACGTAAATACAGCAGTTTACACTTGTTTACGTTGAGGCTCAATTGTCATTCCCAGCACCAAGGATCAGTGCACTGCAGATCATCCTGTATTTTGTTACCCTTTCCGATTGTTGAGATTTCTCAATAAATTACAGTATAGTCCGCAAAAAGCCTCATTGAACTTCCAATGTTATCTATGAGGTCATTAATATATATTGTAAGAATCAAAGGTCCTATAACACTCCCTTGGGGCACACCTGAGATCACTTAAACATCTGAAGAATTGTTGCTGTTGAGAATTCCTCCTGGGGGCCCACGACTCTTTTGTGGGTACTTGTGTGGTGTACATGGGCCCCTGTGCCGTTACACTCTCTCCTATTTTCCCAGGCTACATTACCTCTCGCAAAATACCCTCCCTGTCCTAATTCCTCCCCATTCACTTCCCCTTTCTAGGTGTTTCCCATGGTTCTTATAATTGTTTTAATGATTTTACTTCCTGTGCTATTTCCCCAGTTTTTGGCCCAGTTCGGTTCCCCTCTGGGACGTCCACTACAAAATTTCAGTGTGTGAACCAATTGGGGAAGAACTCCCTACCTGACCTCTAGGGCACATACTGCCATTCCCCCCTTCCTCCTTCCTCCTTGCTGTAGTCCCCTATACCGCTAGGTCTTCAGCATGTGAAAACAGCCCATATGGGGGAGGGGGGGCTGTTATAATGCTCCTGGCTGAGCCCCCTGACAACATGGCTCACACTACTGATACCTGAGATGTTGCCTTCTCACACAGGCCAACATGTCGTGGCCCATCCTCCTGGGGTACCAAGACTCCCGGCAATGGTCATTGTGCCTGGTGGCCTTTGCTGTAATAGGGTGGCACCTGCAGGGAGAGCCCATGTTCGGAGTGGGTGGTATCGGAGAGCATGTTTTTGCACATGAAAAGTGTGAAGCTGCAAAATGGTCATTCTACGGCCATCTCTAAAGGTGGGAATAGTTCATTTAGTAGTGCTCTCTCTGATAAGAGGACCTAATTCTCTCTGAATACCCCTTGGAAGGCCAGGCTTGTTGGCACGGGGTAAAACCCTTTGTGCACTACCTGGCCTGCACCAGGGCAGATGGAAGCACATTCATCGCCATCAAACTGTTGTTTTTCATGGAAAATATAGAAGACAAGTTCACTGAAATCAACTTTATGAGTAAGATGCGTTCTACAGGCTACTCAGCAAAACTGTTTCTGCCACCTAATACGCTACTCAGCATGCCTCTGGCCATCTTCATGACATTCTGGTGCACATAACTCCTTAACAGTCCTTAAATATGATTCAGAGAGTTATTTTTGAGCATGACCCCCTCCTGCAAACTGAAGAGGAACTCTGGGGCCAATCTGTCGTGACAGAGTGTCAATTTTGTTTGCTGCGCTTTCAGAAACGGCCTAAGGATAATCATACAGATACCGGCGCCTCTGTCTTGGCTATTGAGGAGGATATACTCCCAGTGGTGTGAAGCCATACATCCCACCTCCCATGCTATGTTTTCAATGTGTGCAGGTTGAGCAAGTCTTCTCGCAGTACAGCAGTCCCTCTAAGCAGTGAATGCGGAGCCCCAATCCCTGGGTGCGTCAGTTGTTACCAACACCATTCTTCATGCTCACGGGATGGTCCAGTGTACAAAAGGAGAAGAAAATAAAAGATTACAAGTCCCTTCAAAGCTTAACAGACCCTCAGGCCTACTGAAAATTTGAGTGGCTGCATCCTGAGCAAATGGTTTCCACCTTTGCCTCTCTTACATCCTGTACCACCCCCCCCCTCCTCCACACCCCACGCCCACCCATATCTTCCCTCTCCCACCCATCTCTTCCCTCTTACTTCCCTGCAGCATTCTTGCCCCTCTCTCTGCACCCCCCCCCCCCCTCCTATTTCCCAACCAGAAAACTGCTCCTCTTCTCTGGCACTTGCTGGTGGAGGTGCTACTGTCAGGGACCCGCTTCCCAGCATTCCCTGGATCGTCTTCTGCCTCAAAGCTGCCATTGGATTTGTAGTGTGAGAGTATCAAAGTCACATACTCTTCAGCAGTTCTAGACCTCACTGACACCAGTTCTCTCTCCGGGACCTGCCCTCCCTCTCCTATGAAAGAGAATAATAATAATAATACTAAGAAAAAGAAGAAGAAGAAGAAGTCGCAGGGCCTCTGTGTTACTGCCTGAGGATCCAACTTTCTCCTAACAACAACTCATCCCACTGGGCTTGTGTCTGATCCAATCTTTATGGATGTCTTCCCTTCCTGATCGATGATGGACGTTGACCCAGCGGCGTGATGAACTTTAACATTCTCACTTCCCATCTAGATCCTTGTGCTTTAACCAAGTGAGGTGGCGCAGTGGTAACACACTGGACTCGCATTCTAAGGATGGTGGTTCAAATCCACCTCCGGCCACCCGGATTTAGGTTTTCCGTGATTTCCCTAAATCACTCCATGCAGATGCCGGGACAGTTCCTTTTAAAGGGCACAGCCGATTTCCTTCCCCATCCTTACCCAAACAAGCTCCACCTCTAATGACAATGCTGTCGATGGGGTGCTAAACACTAATCTTCCTTCCTTGCTTTTGCTGTACTTACCCAGTGGAACTGTAATAACTATTACTTTAACTTCCTGCTGTTAAAATACCTCATTCCCCTGTAGTCTGCAGATTATGTCGTTCTACAGGAATCACATTTTATTGACACAAACTCACAGACCCTGTGTGGGTTCTGTGCTTTGTCAGAATTGGGTTGGCCCCTACAGGCATCTCAGTCCCTATTCACGACTACAATACCCAGAACAATTACGCCAAGCTGTCATAGAAAGTACTGAATCTCAAATTGTTATAGGTACTGAAAGCTGGATAAAGGCAGAGATAAGATCAGGTGAAATTTTTACAGAGGTGCTCAGAAAAGATGGATTGAATAAAATATGTGGCGGCGTATTTATTGCTGTCACAGGTGGTTTGTCATGCAGTGAAATTGAAGTAGATTATTCCTGTGAGTTGGTATGGGTAGAGGTTATACCTGACAACCAGAATAAATTAATAATTAGCTCTTTTTACCATCCCCCTGACACAGACTATTGGATTTCAGAAATTTTCAAAGAAAGCATGGATCAAATTTCAAAAATGTACCCAAAGCACACAATTTTAACAGGGGACGACTTTAACTTACCCTTGATAAGTTGGCAAATTTACATGTTCAAAACTGGAGGCAGACATAAAATATTGTGTGAAAGTGTACTGAACGCATTCTCCAGAAATTATCTCGAGCAGTTAGTTTATGAACCCACTAGAATAGTAAATGGTTTGAGAACATACTTGACCTCTTAACAACAAATAATCTGGAGCTAATAAAGAGCATCAAAACAAACACAGGGGTTAATGAACATAGAGTTGTCATAGCTAGACTGAATATTGGCCTTTTTAAATCCACCAAAACAGAAAGTAATATATAAACAATAGACGAAGATTACTCACCAGGCAAAGGAGCACAGGTGTGACAGCATCACAAATAAATAAATGAACACACACACACACACACACACACACACACACAAATGCAAGCTTTCGCAACCTAGTTGCTTCTTCAGGCAGAAGGGAAGGAGAGGGAAAAGGAAATGATGAGGGTTTTAAGGGAGTGGATAAGGAGTCATTCCAATCCCGGGAGAGGAAAGACTTACCTTGGAGGGAAAAAAGGAGGGTGAACAAATACACACACACCCACACATTTACACAGACGCAAGTACACTTAGGCAGACATACTGTAGAAAGCAAAGAAGTTAGACAGAGATGCCACTTGAGGCAGAGGCTCTGTCCAGATAACCGAGGCAAAGATGTTAAGATGGTGGGTGGGAATTCGAATTTAGTGGAAGTTGAGACCAGGTGGGCAACGGGAAGAGAGAATATGCTGAAGGGCTAGTTCCCATCTCCAGAGTTCTGAAGGATTGGTGTTGGTGGGAAGTATCCACATAACCCGGACGGTGTAGCACTGTGCCAAATTGTGCTGGCCGTGCACCAAGGCGTGTTTAGCCACAAGGTGATCCTCGTTACCAACTAACACTGTCTGCCTGTGTTCATTCATGCGAATGGACAGTTTGTTGCTGGTCATTCCCACATAGAACGCTTCACAGTGCAGGCATGTCAGTTGGTAGATCACGTGGGTACTATCGCAAGTGGCTCTGCCTTTGATCATGTACACCTTCCTGGTTACGGGACTGGAGTAAGTGGTGGTGGAAGGGTGCATAGGGCAGGTTTTACAACGGGGGCGGTTACAAGGGTAGGAGCCAGAGGGTAGGGAAGGTGGTTTGGGGATTTCATAGGGGTGGACTAGAAGGTTACGGAGGTTAGGTGGCTGGCGGAAAGACACTCTCGGTGGGAAGGATATGGGTTTTAAGGAAGTGGAAAAGGAGTCATTCCAATCCCAGGAGTGGGAGGTCTTACATTAGGGGGAAAAAAGGAAGGTAAACAAATACACACACACTCACATATATCACACACACACACACACACACACACACACACACACACACACACACACACACACACACACCTAGACAGACATTTGTAAAAAGCCAAATATAAAGATGATGCAGTTCTGAGAAATAAAATGATTAGTTATTAAGTTCTGCTCCCTTTCCCCCCTCCCAACACACATGCTTACTGTATACAGGGTGAGTCATAAATGTGGAAAAATATTTCGTGTAAATTGGCACACACTGAGCAGCAAACATAAATTTGTTTTCATCATGTTCCTATGTCAATAAATGACAATGCAGTTGAATGGTAAAAATCTGGAAATATGAAGTGGACTTTTGGGTGTTACTGTGCACTGTGTGGCCAAGGAGACAGATCAGCAACAGGGCACAAGTTCCTTTCCCTATGCCAACTTGCCACGATGCATAATACTGCCTGTGAAAAGGGTACGAGATATATGTGAGTACTGTCATTTCTCACAGTTTCACACAGACCGAACTTGACGCTGCATGCCTCGCCTTCTCATGAGCGGCTAGACTACCTACAACACTTGCATGTTGTACCCTGTTGCCGATCTGACCCCTTGGCCAATGTTGGCAGACAGATACTTTTGTCCACTTCATATTTCCAGATTTTTTTTACCATTCAATTGCATTGTCGTTTATTGACATACGGACATGTGGGGGAATGAATTTATGTTCGTATCTCTGTGTCTAACAATCTGCATGAAATATTTTTCCTCTTTTATGACTCACCCTGTATATCAGAATGATGTAATAATGTGCTGCCCCCTACTCGCCCATCTCCAACCTTACAGAAACTGTTTTCACAATTTTGATGAGTTCTTATTAACTTATTCCCTCTGGACCTATTCCTACCCGCCCCCTGCCCGCTCATGCATATTAGGTAGCATTACTATTTGTCATATTCAAAAGTTGGAACCTTTGCCATAGTGATCTAACTTTTAATTAAATTTTATTTATTTATTTATTCATTCATTTGTTATATAGAGCTACAATCAAAAAGCTTTGCTACAGTTGCGTCTAAAAAAAATTCCTCAAATTTTGCAGTATCGTGAAATACGTTTTGATTCCCTGGTACTGGAAGCACAAGAGGTTGATGGAACTGGAACGCAAGCTAAGGAAGACAGGTTGAAGCAGGCAGCTGCAGAATTCATATCTACAAATGGGGATATAAATGAAGGTATTTTATTATCATTAAGTCCGTTTTAGATGAAATGTATTTTAAAGGTTTCCAGAAATAACTACAAATGTTGTGTATTTGGTGCTCCAATTTATATTTAACAAGCAGTTATTTCTGGAAACCTTTATTTATCACAGTGACAGTGTTTTACATACCTGATTGATGAACACTTAAAATTTAAAGCAACTTTCAATCAAACCATTTTATAGATAACTAGGAGGTTTATTTTCTGTTTGTTGTGAAACATCGTTATGATTGCTTAAGTGGCTAAAGTCAGGCAAACAGTCATAGTGGCACTTCCCATGGTGTCCATGGAGTTGCAGCACACTAAATTTCACGTAGTCAGTAACATGCTACTTTGATGTAACCAATGAGAGGCAAGGAACACTGGTCTGAATTAATACCAACATATTTGAAGCAGTTGGTTTGTTGTCTTTGCAAGTGCATGTTAAATGTTTGCATTGCTTTGGCAGGTGATTCTATTATGTGGTGGGACTGGACTGAGGTTATAATAGCAGATAGCAGAGTAGTTATGTTATAAATGTGTCTTTACTTGGTACAACATAATCCATTTATGTTTACCAATCCACCTATTGAGCCCCATAATTTAATTTAAAGACACTAATCATATGAGACATTGGGTCATATGAATAAAACTGACTATATACTTCATGGTCTGATTCTAGAGAATATGCCTAGGTTCACATGAATAAAGTGAGTCAGAGAACATACTTCAACCGAGTATGTTCTCAGCGTGAGTAAAAGGGTGCAGGGTGGCCACCGAACCTTGAAACCGAGAAAACCGGGGAAAAGCCTTGAATTGGAAAAAAACGGGGAAAACCGGGAAAAAACCTTGAATTTCAGCCAGAAACCGGGATTTTTAACCAATGAGATCTTACGGCTTTAAGACTTAAACGATAGTTCGCGTGTATAGCCTATTGCTCAGATTACACGACCAGTTCGAAATGTACTTAATAAGGGAAATAAGTAATCCCTGTATTTTAGTAAGAAAGAAACCTCAAAGTTTAATATTTAAAAGTAACAAAATGCCAGTCATTTCAAAATTACGATGAGCAAAATGCTCAGATCGCTAGTGCCCGCGGGTTAAATAATATTCATCGCTTCATATTTGTGTACAAAACATTTTCAAATATATTTCTGGGTGGTTTAAAATGTTTTATAATTATAGGTTACGTATTCCGTTATCTATTTCTGTATTTATCTCGAAGTGTTGTTCAACCACGCGACTCAATTCCTGGCGATGTACGTCGAGGAGACACGATGTTATCGTAAGGCGCGACTACGAAATTGCAGCTAGAATGAAAGGCAATTTTCGTAATTGACCCCCCCCCCCCCCTTCAGTGATACTCATCAACACAGATCTCGTTTGTCTGGCTCTGTGTTGAAAAATCTCTTCACGGAAGCATTTTGTTGATTTTAACTATAAACTCCGGAAAGGTTGGTATTGTGATGTTTCGTTAGCATAGGCACCGACTACGGGTATGCTCGGTCGCTCAAGCATACGCCAAAATTTGAGTTGGTATGCTATGCATACCCCACTGAAAATTTTGATATCATTTTTTTCTTTACGTTATATTTCTTGACTAATTAAAATCGACTCTCTCATCCCATTGATGGCCGGCTGGCTTTTGTAAGACACCACTCTAAAAAGATTATTTTAAACAGGTAATTGAATTCGAAGGCATTAAAATCCACGTTCACATGTGAGTGATGTGACCGTTTTCTAAAAAGTCCGAATGTTAATGGAATGTCACTTGTTAAGTCAATATTGTAAACTGAAGGCGGCAACATTTAATTGTATTAAATAACTAGAAATGAAGTTGGTTTTGTATGATACACTGAAAATGTTTACACTACGATTTTAATTCCCAGTATCTTTTGAGATAACCTTTTGACAACCACATACGTTACTAGTGAGCCGACATACTTGCTGCGAAGACTGCCCTATCCATTCTAGCTAAACCATTCTCTAAACAGACAGTCCTCATAACTTGCGAAGGTCTTTGTGTTTTAATTGGCAGCTCTACAAAATTCTCGAAACGCAACAGCTAGTGATCGATTTTTTTTCTGAATTTGAATTTTCAGGCTTCAACTATTTGTCAACAATTGAATGTAGTAGTTGGACCTTAGTTTCTGCTCTTTTTGACCTGTGTCACCTGTGCATGGAATTACGTCTTAACGCTTTCGTTCCCCTCATCTTTATCTGTCCGTTTAGCCACAACCATTTGTTCAAAGATTGTAAATAACATTGCAGGGCTTCCAATAATTCATTGTGACTAGATTGTCTATCATTACCTCGAGGAAACAAAAAGCATTAGTCTACAATGCACTGTCAAAATATATATCGTTTCTTGATGTCTAAGTTGGGAGTAAATGCAACAATACTTTCAAATAATTGTATCAAGGTTAAGGAAACAAAATAATTAAAAAACTTTCTTACTAAATAATTGTCCAATGTCTAAATTAGTAGTCAACAGTTTGAAAATGTTATTAGTTACGATAAAGGAAACATATTCTGCTCACTGATGCCATCTGTAGTCATCCCAAATTTCCTTCCAAAAACTAAAAATAAAAATTCTGTCAAATGTACATTAACCAATCATTATTTATAGATATATTCAAAGAAATATTTTTGTTCATAAATCAATAAAATTTGGGATTAAAAGGGTTAATGTCTTGCGTGTGAAAATCGTTAAAATGGATGAGTATATAGTGAAATACAAAAAAAAACTTCGGCTTATAAACATGATGGTGACGGTGATATGGAATCGATAGCGTGTATGTTTTGTATAAGTTTTTGGCTTTGCTTTGTATTTATTTTTTTCTTTAGAAATATCTGGGTATGCCACTGAGCATACCCCAAGATTTTCAAATGTCGGAGCCTATGTTCGTTAGTAATAATTATAGACGATTCCTGTGACTGACGCAACATTGGTAATATATAAATAGTAAACACAGTCATCATGTTCGTATTGTTGATGGCTGAACTGTTTTTCATGCGGGCCTGGCTAGTGCCAATGAGAAGTCGCGGTAACAATTACGAAAATAGTTAATTTATTTAGCGGACAAGGGTTCATAAAGAACCTGTCAACCATAGAGCAGAAACAGCATTAATTATTTATTTTATGGTCAACAGATTATTCCCCTCGTTATATGTTAACAGGTTTTCAAAAAGCATACGTACACGCAACGCCACCTAGTGAGCACTAGCCAGGCCCGTGTGAAATACAGTTCTAACATTGTTGATTGCGACTTTTTGATATGCTAATTGTCCTTCAAAAAGATGTAAGTATAACTCTGAAATACGGTACGCGACTTATGCGAAAAGGCAATTTCTTTCAGTTGTTTGTAATTTATTGCTTTAACTGCTGTCTTATAACGATACATTCAAAAATCGATATATATAAAAATGAATTGCTGTTCGTTAGTCTCGCTAAAACTCGAGAATGTTGAACCGATTTGGCTAATTTTAGCTTTGAAATATTCGTGTAAGACCATGGAAGGTTTAAACGGTGATAAAATATGGAAAAGTTGTCCGGAAAAGAGGAAAAGCGGGAAAAACTGAAACAGCTTTTTCCAGTGAGCTATCAATACCGTTCGTCCAATTTCGATAAAATTTTGTACATTTCATGTTGAAAGCAAGAGGCAGGTTCGCATGAAATAGAAATTTGGAAAAGTCGTCCGGAAAGTAGGAAAATTTAGGAAAAACCGAAAGCGATTTTTTTCTATGAATAAAAATCAATTGTCACAAGGTTGTAAGAGCATCACTTGAGTACGACTTGACAGGACGAGGTTTGTGTAAAATAAATTTTTTTGGAAATTCTACCGGGAAATTGGAAAATTTGAGAAAAACTGAAAGTGAGTTTCTCAATGTGTTTTTGATTGAATTCAGCACTATAACTGACTATTCACATGAACGGAGAGGGGTAATTCTTTTGTTGTTTTGTTCATTATAGTCTTGGAAAAGATTTCAGTAAAAATAAAATGACAGTTAAAAAGGAAAGTTGCAAAATTCGAACCAAGTTTCTTTTCCATTGTGTTTCTAAATGTACTCAACACTATAAGTTGAGACCCGTTCATTCGATTGCGATAAAATTTTGATCATTTGAAATTCAACGAAAGATGATTGTTCTTATGAACTAAAAATGCAGGAAAGTTACCCGGAAAACTTGGAAATTCGCGAGAACTGAAAGAGCTTTTTTCAATGGGATATCAATATAATTGGCCTGGTTGCTATAAAATTTTGCATATTTCTGACGTTCAAAGCAAGAGTAACGTTCTTAGGGAAAAAAAATTGTAAAAGTTTCCCGGAAAATTGGAAAATACAGAAAAAATAGAAAGAGATTTTTCTATACAATAGCAATACCATTCATCTGATTGCAATAAAATTTTGCACATTTGACGTTCAAAGTGAGAGGAAGGATTGCTTGAAGTAAAAGTTCTGAATAGTCAGCCAGAAAATGGGAAAATTTGTGGAAAACTGAAAGAGCTCTTTTCTTTGGGATCAATATCATTCGTTCGATTGCGATAAAATTTTGCACATTTGACGTTCAAAGCAAATGCCTTTATAAAGCTACCGGGTCTAAAATACATATGATTTAAATTAATATGTTTTATATTAAGAGGTAAATGATACAAAGTTCATCTGGTCATCTAGCCGTTAAATATATTTCGAGACTAATGCCATCTCCATCTTTTTGACATGGAACAGAGTGAAACAATCGTTGCAGAGAACAATACAGTGAATACAAGTGTGAATCGACCTTACCTGTGCCAGCACAGATGAAGTAATTCAACGTGTTTTACAGTGAAGTGTTTGTCCGTCATGTCAAAACAGAGTATAACTCTAGATCAGAGCTCATACGAGACAGTTTATCCGTTAATATACATTGCATCAGTGTCGAATCTGGGGTGGGGGAGGGGGGTCTATAAGGCTGCAGATCCTCCACAGTGTTGCCAGCCCATGGGATTAGTCCCATATCGTGGGACATTTTGACAATTATTTTTCAGAAAGGGGCAAAGGGATTTTTTTGTGGGTGGGTGGGTGGGAATTCGAATTTAGTGGAAGTTGAGACCAGGTGGGCAACAGGAAGAGAGAATATGCTGAAGGGCTAGTTCCCATCTCCGGAGTACTGAAGGATTGGTGTCGGTGGGAAGTATCCACATAACCCGGACGGTGTAACACTGTGCCAAGATGTGCTGGTCGTGCCCCAAGGCATGTTTAGCCACAGGGTGATCCTCATTACCAACAAACACTGTCTGCCTGTGACCATTCATGCGAATGGACAGTTTGTTGCTGGTCATTCCCACATAGAACGCTTCACAGTGCAGGCATGTCAGTTGGTAGATCACGTGGGTGTATATATATATATATATATATATATATATATATATATATATATGCCTAGTAAAGCACTGTGGTGTTCAAACCAATCTTCGGATTGTTGACTGCTTTACCTTTTTTTTAACCTGGAAAAAAACCTTGAATTTGAAAATGAAGATTTGGTGGCCACCCTGGGGTGGGGGAAGATGCTCACAACAGTGAACATTCTCTGATTTCATTTGACTAAAACTACAGAATATTCTCCATTTTCTAAAGTGAGCTCTCTAGCATACTTCGAGCTGAGTAACTTCTGTTAAGTTTGTTTTACTGTGGTTTACAATAAAAATGACAAAATTTGTTTTGCTTGGAAGACAGGAAAAGTTCCTTTATACATAGTCTGAAGAAATACAAGAGGAAATAAAAAGTTAATGCAAATAATCATTTTCCTGCTGAGTCGCTTCTTTCTTATATATATATATATATATATATATATATATATATATATATATATATATATATATAATAAGTGTGACACTTCAAGCATTTTATATAGTGAAAAGAGTAATGTAGGAGTAGTTTTTTCATTACTAACTTATAAATGAAACACAAGTGGATTCACCTGCCTGTTTTACCCATTTGTTTGGAGTGCATATTTACAGTTGTGAACAGCTACATAGCAAAATAATATTGCATGCTTTTAAATAGGCTCTATTAATAACACCTTATGACATTAATTTCAAACATAATGCATCCCAGGACTTCAGTCTCTATCACAAAATAAATATCGCTGCATTATCAGGTACTGAAATAATTTGGGCTGTTCTTGTTCATTGTACCCAAACTGGTTGGCCTATTTAAGATGCATTTTCTTTCTTCGTAATCGTAACTCCTGTTATGTTAGAAGTAGACATGAGAGTGAAAGTAATAAGTGATTAATTACATACCTAGCAATCGGTTTGTTGTAACAAAATTGCTTGGCCTGTCACTTATGAGCAGACCATTGGGTGTCATAGTTAACAAAAAGTATCTCTTGTTAGAAAGCTCTGACAGCATCCCATGTTGAAACAGATGAAAATGGGAAGCATTCTTAAAATTTTGTTCCCAAATTGTGCTAACTCAACTTGATGTTTTTCCCATGACAAAAATTTTGTAATGTGCTCGGATCAATACATTTTCATAAAAATTCCATTTAGTCTTAATAATATGCTGCTGCACAACAAACAAATATGTACACATAGTACAGCTCTTCCTGAACACACATTTGTACACTAATTTGTCTTATTGGGTTAGGTGTTAGTTTTAAAGAAATACACGGTTGAACAGCTGTTCTGTGTCGGACATAACACACGGAGAACTTACTCAAGGAGGAGGGGGAGGTAGTGAGAATGAACATCCTGTTCAGAGCATATTCTTCAAAGTTTTTCTTCGTACAAAATTGAGAAATTACTCAGAGAACATTCTTTTGCTCTGAGAATCTTTTTTGGAACATGTGCTTGTTCTTATTATATGGCCCATTGATTATTTGCAATGGAGATTTCTCTTTTGTTACTTCTTATGGTACAAATTGATCTGTTCATTTTCACCTACAGAGCTCCATGATACCAATAAAAATACTAATTGCTTGAAACATTGATAATTTGCAATGGAAACTGCTATGTGGTGAAAATTAAATATTTCACCATATTTTTTGCCTGATGGCGGCTGTCTCACTTGACACAATTTAATAAACAACTGATTTCTCCCAGCATGCCGTACGACCACTACCAACATAGCCGCACCATTACACTTTTCAAACTGTGCCCAACTTTTACCACTTAAGCAGTAGCCACAATAAGCTTTCATTGTCAACTGAAATTCTGTAAAAGCTTGCTATAAAGATTTGACTAAAGGAATTGTTGTTCAAAAGAGATAGAGTAACTGGTCATTTAGATCACCACCAAAGTAACACAAAATTGACGGAGGAAAACATAGAATAAATTTCCTTTATCGAACAAGAGAAGAAGGGGGATAGATGGGACAGTAGCTTTGGGTAAAGTTTTGCCTCTTCGCCTAGGTTGTGAGAACACAGTTTCACTTTACCCACTATCCCCCTGGCATCTGTGTGGTAGATTTTTCTTCAGATTAATTGATAACTTTATAGATTTGCAGATGGCTTATAGTTTAATAGAGAATCAGAATAAGATAAATTGCTGCTCACCACCTAGGTGGTAAGATGAGTCCCAAACAAGCAAAATAAACTCAGCTCATCTATTTAGCCTTCAGGCAAAAATCTACTTAAGAAACACACACACACACACACACACACACACACACACACACACACACACACACACACACACAACCAACCAACCAACCAACCAACCAACCAACCATTGTTGCCTGCTACTGTGGCCACAGCTGTCTCATACAACAAAGGATCCCTCATTACTGCGTGAATAACATAATGATAAGTAAGTTTAGTGCCGGTTTAGTTTCATGGAAGTGTAGATTATTCATCTGCTCCTTATCCAGGATTTTAAGTGGATTCCAGAAATATTAATAGTGAATTCTGCAATAGTATTTCAATCACACTGTGACAAGTTGCTAATAAATCTTGTAACTGTGTTAGTGTTTCATTTCTTATAATGTTGATGTTTGCAGACTTATTTTCCCTACAGTTTGTTTGTGGATATGGTGATGTATACTGTGCTATGTAACAATGGTGTCTCTCAACTGCTAATTTAGTTAGACCCTTTTTTAATCTACTATAATTTAAATATGTGAAACTAATATATACTTTTCCACAGGTGACCTTGCAGCATCAGCAGTTCCTATTAATGAAAATCTTTTCTTGGATGACGATGATGAGGATTTGGATGCCCTTGAGGATGAACTGAATGAATTGGATATCAATCACTGACCTCGGAATGGTGTCAACTCATTCACTGCCCTGATATCTTAGCATATGTATATTGGTTTATATACTTTCTAATTACTGCTGAGTTGACACTGTAACAGATCACACTGATTCTATTGCATCATTAAAGAAATGTTGTGACAGGTGGCAGAAACTGTTTGTAGTTATTCTTGATCCAATGTTCTTAGGTGATAACAAACATGTTGTGACCTGCCATTCTCAGTTTTGTTTTGTTGTGTGAAACAGCCATCTTAATGTGAAGTAAGACTGAATGTAAACATGTGACCTCCTCTTGATCATGTGCCGTGCTTAAGAAATTGAAATAAATAGCATGGTAGCTATTATTTTTAATGTCTACTCTCCATTTTTCTTTGGCTCTGTCAATAGAATTTAACATCTAAAAGTAAGAGATCCACTTTTTTATTTTCATCTGTATTTTTATACTAATTTAGACAGCAGTGGTAGATTAATTTAAACACAGGAATATTTCTGTTGATGTTGCATGAGTGCTGTTTGAGTTTTGAGAGTTATGGAGTGAAGCTTAATTGTTCTTTATATGCAAATGTGTACTTGCAGTGAAGAAAAATTGTTACATTTAATTATTTATTTTTACAGTGGCTTGCATTTTCTTTCCTTAAACTATTCCAAATTTATTGGTTATTTTAGTTCTATTAATAATAAAACACTGATGGCCATATCCAGTTATTGTAACGTTACAATAAAAAAGTAAATCCGTCATCAGTTGGAAATTAAATTTTGAGCACCTCGGTGCCCTACTTTAGCGCATTTACATTGAAATGACACATTCTCTACTTCCACGTTTGGATTATCTTGGCCACACTGGTATAGAAAGACTTACATTTTAATGTTCAGTCCAAATAACATTGTGAATTTGAGTTCTTTACAGATACACTTGTATTGTCAGTTATGAAAAGTATATTCACTGCTCTTAAAAAACATACCATTATGACGTGAACACTGTTGATTAGTGGAATTACATTTCATCATGCATATATGATAAGGAAAAAAAAAAAAAAAAAAGCATCAGTATTTAATAATATAATGAGGAAAGTTTACAACAAACTGCAAAGAGGTACAATGGGCACATAAAAAAGACACACACAGATAACACTTGAGTTGTTTGCCATTAGACTTCTTCAGAATAGAGAGCATTCACACCAGCAAACTTTAGTCACACAACTGTCATCTCCTGCTGCTGCACTCGGAATCACACTTTGTGGTGGTGGAATCACACTTTGTGGTGGGGGGGGGGGGGTAGGAGGAAATGGGAAGAGCGGATAGGAGGAAGGTTGTCACCATAGTGAGGAAGGGTACAGCACGTCATTAACCATTCTAGAATAGCCCATACCAGTGTTTTTCATGCAGTTTCTTTTCCGGGTGTGTCACACTTCCCCAGAACCAACCATTCCTCATGTTTGTTCCATTTCATATTACTTTGTGATTTACTTCAACTATTTAATTGATTCCTCAGTCTCCAAAAGTTTAAGTTATGAAACTTATTAACAGTTTTATATTTTATTTTGCTTTTATCTACATTCAGGCATAAAGGTGCCATCCTCTAAGGCATCCTGTGTTTCCTTACAATAGTTTTGTGGAGACATCAGCGGCATTGGGTGTGTGTGCGAGACAGGTGTCGGACTGAAATTCATTGAAAGACTTCTCGAGAAGTAGCCTACAAAACACTCATGTGAGCAGTACCTGAATATTGTTTGTCATGTAATATCTGTACCAGATAGGAGCACACTGCTCCTATCTGGTACAGATATTACATGACAAACAATATTCAGGTACTGCTCACATGAGTGTTTTGTAGGCTACTTCTCGAGAAGTCTTTCAATGAATTTCAGTCCGACACCTGCCTCGCACACACACCCAATGCCGCTGATGTCTCCACAAAACAAGAAAGGCATTGTGTATAATAGAATGCTCTACTGTGAAAGTTCTTAATGTGTGTGTTTCCGAAAGAATCTTACAGAAAGACCATAAGCATCAGAGCTCTCTCTCTTCCTGACAAAGGCTTTGACTGAAAATTTAAAATTTTTTGACAGTGTGAACATCACTTCTGCAGATCTGTCTGCAGCTCAGCCATAAAGTTAACCTGAAAGCAGTTATGGGCTTCTCTTCTTCAGGCATAGGTTAAATCATGTTTCATGTTCATTGAGAGTAATATATATTGCATGAGAGAGAGAGAGAGAGAGAGAGAGAGAGAGAGAGAGAGAGAGAGAGAGAGAGTGAGTTCCCCAAACCCTTGATCATGGTTATGACACTCCATCACGTGTGTTCTTATTATTGCTTCCTTGTAGATTTTATTGTATCAGATTTTAGGTAGGAAGTGTTTTTCAGATTTATGTTTTTGTAACTCTGATAAGCAATAATGTTCTGTTAGCTGGATATTAAATGATACTGATAAAAGTACTGTTTCCATCAGCCGGAGGCATCAAAATTAGTTACCATTTTTACATTGATCATCCAGAACATTATGGCCACTTATCTAATAGCCAGTATGTTGATCTGTGGTGTGCACAGAACAGCAGTAACACATCTTCGTGTGGAAGCAATCAGTTCTTGGTAGGATACTGAAGATAGCTGCCACCAAGTCTGAATACACAAGTCACCTAATTTCTGTATATTGCTGGGAGGGAGACTATGAGCTCTGACATCACGTTGAATCTCGTCCAAGATGTGTTGGAACAGTTTTAGGTACGGTGACTTTGGATGGCCAGCACTAGTGACAGGAACGACAGAATGAACACAATGGATACATTTGGTTGCACTTTTATGTATTGGTTAAATTACTCATTCATTGTAATGAGTGAAATCATTCAGTGGAAGCAACCAAATGAAACAATCAACACATTCGGTTGCACTATTCATTTTTTTCTTTTCAGTTAAAAGTAGGTCACTGTATGAAACAAAAGCTTAATTCTGGTTAGAGGTACCCAGATAAGAGTTTACTGTTATAAGAAAAGCTTAATTTTAGCAGCAAAATTAGCAAAAGGTCCATGTGAACTACCGGGTACTCCCTGCTGCTAGTCCTTGTTCCATGGCCCAAATTGAGAACTGACTTGGTTCACAACTTACTCTCATTACAGGAAGTTAACGATACAGTGGCCAATATACGTAGCGGATCACACGAAATTACACAAGCCACCACAATTAAAGTTATTTCATAAAGGTGGCTAAAGAAAAACATTTATGGCGCAACGGAACTTAAACATAAACAAATTGCATCTGAGCTTGTTCTCAGCGCTGGTGAAAAACAATATTAAATATAAGGGGGAAGGTGCTCAAAAACTAAAATTTATAGGCAAGTCAAAATTATACTGAACTTAACTTGTTTATTCAGGTCGAACACAAGCAAAATGGGAAACCAATTTTGTTAACACAATAAAAATGCATCTCACTAACATGAGCTATTAACACAAATCACACAGAACTTAACACTACTGGGGGGAGGATTTACAAACAACACTCACTCGCTCACACGCACACAATGCAATAGCAAACCTTCCCAAAATCAGCGTGCTGAAACGAGGCAGATGCAGGTGCCGCATCGTAGGCGAAATTCAGCAAACTCGGAGGTACCACACAACACAATATACAATAAAACTGCGAAGATGGCTCTGGTCTGTCGTGCCTGATTTGAAATGGTGCGTGAGTACAGCAAAGTTAAGTTGCATTTAGATTAGACCGCGAGCAAACACGCTAATGGCGACACACGGATACATTACATGATCGCACTCCAGTGAAGGTGAAGTGGTTAAAAATCGGATTCATTACACAAAATCACGGCAGACTCTTAAGTTGCAATCTGAGAGTAAACTATATAGGCACTGGTTTTATGAGAAGTGGCGTGAATTCAAGTGACTAGCTGCAAACCTCTGAAGTCGGTGTTCGGACCCACGTGGTTCTGAAAACCGATAAAAATGTATAAATTCAATTTCCGAAAAAATAAAGAAAATTAACTAAGGCATGCAACCCCTAGAACTGTGTAGAATTTCATAAGGAAGCTACTGAAATGCAGCAACATGTGGTTGGGAGCATTCTCAGAGACGGATGAAGTCCAGTCTCAAAAACCACAAAAATGAAATAATTACAAAGACGGAAAAGTGAGAATAAAAACTACGGCATGCAACCCTTAGAAATACAGAGAATTTCATAAGCAAGCTACTGAAGGAGGTTGTACAAGGCTTGGAGAGAATTACTGACAAAGACTGAGTGCATACTACAAGTTCGGAGAAAAAACAGCAAAATTAAAATAGGCAGGGAGAGATCACAAATTGTTAGTGGAAATCGAAGGATACACACATAGTTGCTTGCCTGATGGGCATGGAACAAACAATAGTGGAAGCTGAAGGCTTTGTTCTACGAACCAACCACGTGGGACACATATTACTCACTGAAGGAAACGATAAGAAAGATTTTACAAAAACTGAATATATCGTCAGTGAGAAATCTGGCCCCACAAAGCTAGAAAGAATTTACACAGAGTATGAACACCGCCACATAATTACAAAAGGTTTGAATATACCAGGCTGTTATCAAACTGCGTTTATCTGTTGGAAATCACTGGTTTGAAAAACTAGAACACATTTCCACACACAATCAGAAGGAATATTCCAAAAAATGAATCTAATTTCAAGAGTCTAAGTTAAACATGCTGGACAACGAATCTCTACCATCTCTGCGGACACGAGCAGAACCAGGCTTACCTCACCACGATCCCAGCAAAAAGTGATCACCGAGCAGCCAAGAGGCGCGAAAGCTACCAGAAACTGAGCAAAACCCATGAGAACAGTGGTGGTGGGGAGAGATCACCCTGGAGAGGGCTCATTGATTGGCTTTTAACCAAAGGGCGTAGAAACCTCTTTGGTCGCATCAGCAACAGGGATTGGTAATGACTAACTATAAACTCTGAACCAGAGAGAACCATGCAAAGCGAACTATTACCACCCACATTCAGACAGCCACTAGATCCTTGCACATCCACTTAAAAGTAAAACAAGTACACATTCTCACAGGGACAGTGGCTTAGCAAAGAAGCTGTACTTATTGCCACATTCTTAACCACAATAAATAATTATTAAAATAACAAAAACCTAGCAATATTAAGTAACATTTCAGAATCTAATGCTATTCCTCATGCCTTGAAAAGAGTGGGGTTCCAGTTTTATTAAAATGCTAATCTAGCGACATCAAATAAATTACAATTTTATAAAAAATATATGCAAGACGACCTTTCACAATGAGATTAATCGGTGAGAGCAACCAAATGAAATAATTGACACAGTTGTAATTCTTCATGCTTTCCCGGCGAGATCTTGACATTTTGGATAAACGGGATTACTGCCGGATGTATGCGTCGTTCTGGCACAATATTTCGGCCGCGTAACTCGCTGCCTTCTTCAGGTGCTACCTGAGACTGCCGTTTTTGGCGGACCTGGTCCAGTATTTATGCCCAGCAGACGCTAGGCGCTCTGTCTGCGGTCCGCGCCCAGCTGGCGCTGCTTGCAGGGTGTTGTCTCTTCCCTGGCATTCCGTCGGACGTCCTCGCCCCAAACGGCCGTTATCTGTGGCAGCGGCTACTCTCTGAGGCCCCTCCCACGTTGGGTGCTCCCTCCACGGTCCGCGCCCGTCTGGCGCTGCTCCTGAGGTGTTGTGGCTTCCCTTGTGCTCCAACGGACGTCCGCGCCCATCTTGTCCACCATCTGTGCAGCTGTCTGAGGCCCTTCTGGCGTCAGGCGCTCTGATCTTGCTCCGTGCCTGCCTCCCGCCTCTCCTGAGATGTTGTGGCTGCGCAGATGCTCCAACGGACATCCGCGCCCGCCTCGGCCGACATCTGCTGCTATAACAGCTGTTTGAGGCCTCTCCTGCATTGGGCGCTCCATTCGCGGTCCGCGCCCGCATGGCGCTTCCTCTGAGGTGTTGAAACCTCCCTGCTGTTCCGACGGACGTCCGCGGCCAGTTCGTCCACCATCTGTGGTCTGGGCAGCTATCTGAGGCCTGCCTGGTGTCACGTGCTCTGTTCTTGGTCCGCACCCACCTCGCGCTGCTCCTGAGATGTTGTGGCTGCCCACATGCTCCAATGGACGTCCGCACCCGTCTTGGCCGACATCTGATGCTATGGCAGCTGTTTGAGGCCCGTCTGGTGTCAGGCGCTCCATTCTCGGTCCGCGCCCGCTTAGTGCAACTTCTGAGTTGTTTCTACTTCTTGTGGAGTTATTTGGTCCCGTCCGCTGGGCCTTAACAAGTTCCAGAGCCGGACTCCATGCTGTGCTTAGCTGGTAACCGCTATCTCGGTTTATTAGGTTGTCAGTGACCTTTATTTCGATGGCCTCCTTTATGATGCTGTCCCAGAATCTTGGGGTCTGTGTCACAATTTTGGTTTTGTCATAGTCCATTGTGTGGCCATACTCTAGACAGTGCTCTGCTATGGCTGACTTGGTTGCCTGTCCGAGTCTGGTGCACCTCTGGTGTTCTTTGCACCTTATATTCACCGTCCTGATTGTCTGGCCGATGTATGACATCCCACATTGGCACGGGATGCTGTAAATGCCTGGTTTACGTAGCCCCAGGTCATTTTTCACACTTCCCAGCATTGTCCCAATTTTGGCAGGTGGGCAGAATATGCTCTTAATGTCATACTTCATAAGAATTCTGCTGATCTTCGCAGAAATAGGACCAGCATATGGTAGGTATGCCACCTTCTTTGCCTCCTCCGGCTCCTCCTCTGTATCCTGTGGTTGGCTGGTAGTATGAAGTGCCCTCTGGATGTCTCTGGAGGAGTATCCATTTCTGCTGAAAACCAGCTGAAGGTGTTCAATCTCCGTGGCAAAATTTTCTGGATCTGACAGCGCTCGGGCCCTGTGCACTAGAGTTTTCACTGTCTAGAGTATGGCCACACAATGGACTATGACAAAACCAAAATTGTGACACAGACCCCAAGATTCTGGGACAGCATCATAAAGGAGGCCATCGAAATAAAGGTCACTGACAACCTAATAAACCGAGATAGCGGTTACCAGCTAAGCACAGCGTGGAGTCCGGCTCTGGAACTTGTTAAGGCCCAGCGGACGGGACCAAATAACTCCACAAGAAGTAGAAACAACTCAGAAGTTGCGCTAAGCGGGCGCGGACCGAGAATGGAGCGCCTGACACCAGATGGGCCTCAAACAGCTGCCATAGCATCAGATGTCGGCCAAGACGGGTGCGGACGTCCATTGGAGCATGTGGGCAGCCACAACATCTCAGGAGCAGCGCGAGGTGGGTGCGGACCAAGAACAGAGCACCTGACGCCAGGCAGGCCTCAGACAGCTGCCCAGACCACAGATGGTGGACGAGCTGGGCGCGGACGTCCGTCGGAACAGCCGGGAGGTTTCAACACCTCAGAGGAAGCGCCATGCGGGCCCGGACCGCGAATGGAGCGCCCAATGCAGGAGGGGCCTCAAACAGCTGTTATAGCAGCAGATGTCGGCCGAGGCGGGCGCGGATGTCCGTTGGAGCATCTGCGCAGCCACAACATCTCAGGAGAGGCGGGAGGCAGGCACGGAGCAAGATCAGAGCGCCTAACGCCAGAAGGGCCTCAGACAGCTGCACAGATGGTGGACAAGATGGGCGCGGACGTCCGTTGGAGCACAAGGAAAGCCACAACACCTCAGGAGCAGCGCCAGACGGGCGCGGTCCGCGGAGGGAGCACCCAACGTGGGAGGGGCCTCAGAGAGTAGCCGCTGCCACAGATAGCGGCCGATTGGGGCACGGACGTCCGACGGAACGCCAGGGAAGAGACAACACCCTGCAAGCAATGCCAGCTGTGCGCGGACTTCAGACAGAGCGCTTAGCGTCTGCTGGGCATAAATACTGGACCAGGTCCTCCAAAAACGGCAGTCTCAGGTAGCAGCTGAAGAAGGCAGCGAGTTACGCGGCCGAAATATTGTGCCAGAACGACGCATACATCCGGCAGTAATCCCGTTTATCCAAAATGTCAAGATCTCGCCGGGAAAGCATGAAGAATTACATCAGAAGACTCTACGGGGAGGAGATGTACCTTAACATCAAGAAGCTGGATAAGCTTCGGCAGAGAAAGAGGAGGATGCTGAGTTCTCTCAGTTTCCTACTAAGATGCCGAGAGGGGGATGTAGTTCCAGTTTTTGCCATGTTCAAGCATCATGTTAACATTAGAGCGGCGAACAGGATAAAACACCAAGCCAACCTTGCGCTGGTAATGAAAGAGTGCGTGACATGCGCCATCGACTTGATGTCACGTCCAGGGAATTGCTGTATCTCCACCTTTCCATAGCAGCTACCCTGACCCGAGAAGACTGGGACCAGGTTGATGGTGCCTCCTGGTCCTTGGCTGAATGCACCATGAGGAAATCAACAGCTTGTCAACAGGCCAAGTTTGTGCGCCTCAACAAAAGGTTACAACAGGACGAGGACATAAGGACGGTGGTCAACCTGAGTGACAAGCAGCTCGATGAGGCCACTTCAAAAGTACTCGGCAAGGGCCTCAATTTGGCAGTTACTCCAAGAAGCGTACCTGTGGCTGCATTCATCAGTGCAGTTGAGCAAGTGGTCAACTCACTACCTTCCAGTGTGTCTGAAGAGATCCGCAGGGAGACATGCAGGGCACTCACCAGGACAAAGCCAGCCAAATGCAACATCTCGAGTGAGGAGAGAGCGGCACTCAGACAGCTACGGGAGGACGACAGCATTGTAGTTCTGCCAGCTGACATGGGTAACTCCACAGTCATCCTAAACAAGTTGGAGTATGAAAGCAAGGTGCAACAACTTCTGGAGGACACTGCTTACAAACCTCTAGGGGGTGACCCCACAGAAAAAGTGGACAAGAAGACCCGGATGTTGCTGAAGGAGACAGGTCTACCCAAACAGCTCATCAAGAAACTTCAGGCCAAAGCGCCTGTACCACCTAGACTCTATGGACTCCCGAAGGTCCATAAGGAGGGAGTCCCTCTCCGACCTATTGTCAGCAACATCGGTGCAGCAACCTACCCCACTGCACAATACCTGAAGAAGAAACTGGCACCATATGTGGGTAAATGCACCCACCACATTCGAAACTCGGAGGACTTCCTGCAACGCCTGAGGCAGCTACACACTGTGGACACAGACATCTTGGTCAGTTTCGATGTGGTGTCACTCTTCATGCGAGTGCCACTGACTGACTCACTTAATCTCATTGGGGAAAAGTTCGATGGGGCCCTGCTTGACTTGTTCAAGCATGTACTGACTTCGACTTATTTTCTTTACAGGGGTCAGTTTTATGAGCAAAGGGAAGGAGTGGCAATGGGCAGCCCATTATCACCAGTGGTAGCCAACCTTTTCATGGAAAGGTTCGAAGAGGAGGCACTTGCATCAGCCACTTATCAACCCAAGTGCTTCTTCAGGTACGTTGATGACACATTTGTCATTTGGCCCCATGGTAGGGAGAAGCTGGAGGAGTTCCTGGAACACTTAAACTCACGCCACCCGAGTATAAAATTCACCATGGAGCTATAGAATGATGGGCAGCTCCCATTCTTGGATGTCCTGGTCAAGAGGAAGGCAGACGGCACTCTGGGGCACAGTGTATATCGAAAATCCACCCACATTGACTTATATCTTGAAGCCAGTAGCTGCCACCACCCAGCACAGAAGAATGGAGTCTTGAAAACTCTAGTGCACAGGGCCCGAGCTCTGTCAGATCCAGAAAATCTTGCCACGGAGATTGAACACCTTCAGCTGGTTTTCAGCAGAAATGGATACTCCTCCAGAGACATCCAGAGGGCACTTCATACAACCAGCCAACCACAAGATACAGAGGAGGAGCCGGAGGAGGCAAAGAAGGTGGCATACCTACCATATGCTGGTCCTATTTCTGCGAAGATCAGCAGAATTCTTATGAAGTATGACATTAAGAGCATATTCTACCCACCTGCCAAAATTGGGACAATACTGGGAAGTGTGAAAAATGACCTGGGGCTACGTAAACCAGGCATTTACAGCATCCCGTGCCAATGTGGGATGTCATACATCGGCCAGACAATCAGGACGGTGAATATAAGGTGCAAAGAACACCAGAGGTGCACCAGACTCGGACAGGCAACCAAGTCAGCCATAGCAGAGCACTGTCTAGAGTATGGCCACACAATGGACTATGACAAAACCAAAATTGTGACACAGACCCCAAGATTCTGGGACAGCATCATAAAGGAGGCCATCGAAATAAAGGTCACTGACAACCTAATAAACCGAGATAGCGGTTACCAGCTAAGCACAGCGTGGAGTCCGGCTCTGGAACTTGTTAAGGCCCAGCGGACGGGACCAAATAACTCCACAAGAAGTAGAAACAACTCAGAAGTTGCGCTAAGCGGGCGCGGACCGAGAATGGAGCGCCTGACACCAGACGGGCCTCAAACAGCTGTCATAGCATCAGATGTCGGCCAAGACGGGCGCGGACGTCCATTGGAGCATGTGGGCAGCCACAACAACTCAGGAGCAGCGCGAGGTGGGTGCGGACCAAGAACAGAGCACCTGATGCCAGGCAGGCCTCAGACAGCTGCCCAGACCACAGATGGTGGACGAGCTGGCCGCGGACGTCCGTCGGATCAGCAGGGAGGTTTCAACACCTCAGAGGAAGCGCCATGCGGGCGCGGACCGCGAATGGAGCGCCCAATGCAGGAGGGGCCTCAAACAGCTGTTATAGCAGCAGATGTCGGCCGAGGCGGGCGCGGATGTCCGTTGGAGCATCTGCGCAGCCACAACATCTCAGGAGAGGCGCGAGGCGAGCACGGACCAAGATCAGAGCGTCTGACGCCAGAAGGGCCTCAGACAGCTGCACCGACCACAGATGGTAGACAAGATAGGCGCGGACGTCCGTTGGAGCACAAGGGAAGCCACAACACCTCAGGAGCAGCGCCAGACGGGCGCGGACCGCGGAGGGAGCACCCAACGTGGGAGGGGCCTCAGAGAGTAGCCGCTGCCACAGATAACGGCCGATTGGGGCGCGGACGTCCGACGGAACGCCAGGGAAGAGACAACACCCTACAAGCAGCGCCAGCTGGGCGCGGACCGCAGACAGAGCGCCTAGCGTCTGCTGGGCATAAATACTGGACCAGGTCCTCCAAAAACGGCAGTCTCAGGTAGCAGCTGAAGAAGGCAGCGAGTTACGCGGCCGAAATATTGTGCCAGAACGACGCATACATCCGGCAGTAATCCCGTTTATCCAAAATGTCAATTGACACAGTTAGTTGGACTACTCATTCTTTCTTTTGAGTGATGTCAGTTGGTGGGAGCAACCAAAGAAATAATAAGTCACTTGTAGTTTTGTGTGTCAGTTGGATTATTACTCATTTATTTTATTGAGTGAAAGAAGTCTGTGGGAGTCACCAGAAGAAACATTTAACACTTTGGTAGTTTGACACATTGAGTGAATTACTCATTCTTTCTTTTCAAGTGAAACTGGCAATAATTTTTCTGTCAGATGAACCATGAAATCATTCATTTACCTGAAACGATTCTTAAAAGGGTGTATTACAAAGAACGTATTTGGTCACTAGTTGCTAGCGTCTGTTGTCACTCGACAATAGGCAAATAGTGAATGAATACGCTGATGCAATGACACCAGCGACTTCACATGCTAGTGTCTTCTTAAAAACAATTGAAACATGACGTAGCATATGATACATTGTTTTGGAGGTTAGTGATACCAATCACTTCTGTTTCTCGCCAAACAAAATATGAAGTGGAATTGTAATCAATTTTCTGGAAATTTATCAAAGTTTTCCAGTATTATAGGGCATTAAAAATGATTATTTAAATACTAAACTTAAAGACACTCAATTTAATCAACTGTTTGATGAGTAATGAAGAATGAAGGTCTCTTCGGGGATATGGATACCGAACACCTGAAATCAATAATTGAACAATAAAATATCTCATCTTCATTATATTTCTGTAGGCAGCAGGATCTCCACACAATAATTCTCTCAAAAGATTTGCAGAAGCACTATATATCCCTCCTCCCAAGCCACCGTCTTATCAATGCTCTTTTATTTTTTTTTCCTACTTCTCCATTTTGATTTTGGTAGACTGTTCTTTTAAGACTCTTGCGAGAAACTTCCTTTGACATTTTGACTTTCTGGCGGTTACTTTATACACTCCTGTATATGACACGGGCTGACCAACACTTGCGAGCGACCAAAAACACCGGCGACCAGCCTCTAAAGTAGTCCACCCTTCAACCTTAGACGCTCGCATTTCGGAGTAGCAACTTTGTTCGCTGTCCTTGTTTAAACGGAGTGAATTTAGCAGCTGCGTCCAAATTCACCAGCGACTAGTGACCAAATACACTCCGTGTAATATACCCTTTAGTGTTTTGGCCGACTGATCTATCCATTTATTTTTATAAATTAAACTAGGAAACACTAATCAGGTAACTACATCAGTGCTACATTATACTGCCATAGGAAGGGGGCTCCAGAAGTTAAAATGTGTATATAATATTCATTTAATTATGTACTGAGTTAAATAACTTTGACCTTCATAACATACAGTAAATCTGATTCATAATTTGTTGTACTTTAAATAGTTCCAAGTGTTATCAGCGCATAGCTAATTATGCTGAATATTGCTAGGGTAGGCCTGTGATCATCTAAATTGCCGACTCTAGACTTCGAAAATGAATCTTACCATTATAATAACGCACCAGAGTATCTGGCGGGCAGGGAGGCATGGTGCCTGTGATCATCAATAGTTTGTGGCGTGTCGTAGTTTCAATAAAGACTTTGGGAACTACAGGTGTTCCTTCAATCACATATATTTTCAAAAGATCTAACGGTATTCAGAAAGGATAGATTAAACAAAATAGGTGGGGGCGTGTTTGTCGCCGTCAAAAGTAGTATTTCATGTAGCGAAGTTGAAGTTGATAGTTCGTGTGAGCTATTATGGGTAGAGGTTGTACCCGAAAATCGTAAGAAGTTAATAATCGGTTCCTTTTACCGGCCTCCCGACTCTGACGATACAATAGCAGAAAGGTTCAAAGAAAACCTGAGTCTAATTACAAAAACGTACCCGACTCACACGATAATAGTAGGTGGTGATTTTAATTTACCCTCGATCTGTTGGCGAAATTATATTTTCAAATCAGGAGGTAGGCATAAAACATCGTCCGAAATTGTACTCAACGCATTCTCTGAGAATTACTTCGAACAATTAGTTCATGAGCCAACTAGAATTGTAAATGGATGTGAAAACACACTTGATCTCTTAGCAACAAATAATCCTGAGCTCATAATGAGCATCAAAACGGATACAGGTATTAGTGAACACAGAGCTGTAGTAGCGAAATTGAATATCGAAAGTCCCAAAGTTACCAAAAATAAACGCAAAGTATATTTGTTCAGGAAAGCAGATAGAAACAAAATACATTGCTTCTTGAAAGACAGCTTCCACTCGTTTCTAACACTAAACGTAGGTGTAGACCAGATGTGGCTCAAATTCAAAGAAGTGGTATCGACAGCAATTGAAAGTTTTATACCTAATAAATTAATAAAAGAAGGAGGCGATCCCCGTTGGTACACAAAACAGGTTAGGACACTGTTGCAAAAGCAAAGGAAAAGGCATACTAAATTTAAACGAACACGAAATCCCCAGGATTTGCGATTGTACTCAGAAGCTCGAAATTTAGCGAGGATTTCAATGCGAGATGCCTACAACATTTATCACAACGAAACTCTTTCTCGTAATTTGACTGAAAACCCAAAGAGATTTTGGTCATATGTTAAATATACTCGGGGAAAGTCACAAACAATACCTTCACTACGTGATAGTAATGGCGATCCTGCCGATGACAGCACTACTAAAGCAGAGTTACTAAACTTAGCTTTTAGAAACTCATTCACTAAAGAAGACGAAACCAATATTCCAGATTTCGAATTACGAACAGATGCCGTAATGAGTAACATAGAAGTAGATATCATCGGAGTAGTGCAGCAACTAAAATCACTTAATAAGAACAAGTCTTCTGGTCCGGATTGTATACCCATTAGATTTCTATCTGATTATGCTGAAGCGATAGCTCCTTACTTAACAGTCATATACAACCGCTCTCTCATAGAAGGATCTGTACCAAAAGATTGGAAAGTTGCACAGGTCACACCTATATTCAAGAAAGGCAGTAGGAGTAACCCACTAAACTACAGGCCTATTTCATTGACGTCAATTTGCAGCAGGGTTTTGGAACATATCCTGTATTCAAATATTATGAATTATCTCGAACAGAACGATCTATTGACCCAAGGTCAACACGGATTTACAAAATATCGTTCATGCGAAACACAACTAGCTCTATATTCACACGAAGTGATGGGTGCTATCGACAAAGGTTCGCAAATCGATTCCGTATTTCTTGATTTCCAGAAAGCTTTTGACACCGTACCTCACAAACGGCTTTTAATCAAATTGCGTGGTTATGGTATATCGCCCCAAATTTGCAATTGGATAGGGGATTTCTTGTCAGAGAGGACACAGTTCGTAGTAATCGATGGTAAGGCATCGACTAAAACAGAGGTGATATCGGGCGTTCCACAAGGTAGTGTTATTGGTTCTCTGCTATTCCTTATTTACATAAACGATTTAGGGGAAAATCTAAGTAGCTCTCTTAGGTTGTTTGCAGATGACGCCGTCATTTACCGTCTAGTAAAATCATCTGAAGATCAAAACCAACTGCAGAACGATCTGAATAAGATATCAGTATGGTGTAAAAATTGGCAATTGACTCTAAATAATGAGAAGTGTGAAGTCGTCCACATGAGTACGAAAAGAAATCCGTTAAACTTTGTTTACAACATTAATCAATCAAATGTGAACGCCGTAAACTCCACAAAATACCTAGGAATCACTATTACTTCAGACTTAAACTGGAAAGAACACGTAGATAATATCGTGGGAAAGGCGAACCAGAGACTGCGTTTTATTGGCAGAATCCTTAAAAGATGCAACAGAACTACTAAAGAAACTGCATACACTGCGCTTGTCCGTCCATTTTTGGAGTATTGCAGCCCAGTGTGGGATCCTTATCAGGTGGGTTTGACGGAGGACATTGAAAGAGTCCAAAGAAGGGCAGCTCGTTTCGTATTGTCACGATACAGGGGAGACAGCGTTACGGAAATGATACAGGATCTGGGATGGGAATCATTACAACAACGGCGCTTATCGCTGAGGCGTGGGTTACTTGCGAAACTCCAATCGCCAACATTCTCCTCCGAATGCGAAAATATATTGTTGACTCCCACTTACATAGGTAGAAATGATCATCAGAATAAAATAAGAGAAATCAGAGCTCGAACAGAGAGATTCAGGTGTTCTTTCTTCCCGCGCGCTATTCGAGAATGGAATGGGAGATAAATAGTATAATTGTGGTTCGATGAACCCTCTGCCAGGCACTTAAATGTGATTTGCAGAGTATCCCATGTAGATGTAGATGTAGATGTACTCTATTTCCAAAGAGAGGACAGGTAGAAACGTGCAGTTTGAAGCTTAATGTTCATACATATTTAACCTTTTTGCACGCACAGACGGTGAGGTGACTGTCACATCTTACAATTTCAAGACACACTAACCCCACAAAGGTATGAAGGCGGTGGGACAGCTATATATTCTCTAGTTGTACTAACTACAAAATATATGGCCGTCCCATTGCCTTTTACCTTTGTGGAGTTATATTGAATATTTGAGTATTCATTCGCCATTTGTGAATTCTGCTGACATTAGCTGCAATTCTAAAGGTAGTCTACCATTTGGTGACAAATGAAAATTTGTGGCTGACTGTGACTCGAACCCGATAATATGTCTGGCTGTGATACCATCACAAATGGTTCCTAGTAATCTGTAGAGTTAGTGTGGTGAGAAATTGTAAGAAAGTGTGCAGTGTTCCCAGCAAGATAGAGTTCCGATGACCGTGTTATTACAAATCGTACTCTTCTCTTGGGACACAGCACCCTAATTACGCGTAGTTTGATTTACCAAACATCACTCCTCATCCAATTTAGTATATTTGTTAAAGTTTAAACTTCGTAATCTTCAAACTTTTGTATATTTTCAGTCTGTAGTTACTCCTAGGATTCAGGCTAGACTTCGTCCGTTTGCAATGGGGGAAGCACATAAAGTGAGGCAACTTTTCCACAAATGAAGAAGTCATATTTGCACTTTAACAAAAACAGATATTATGCCCCGTAAGCCAATATTACATAAGGTCATAATTTGACCGAGTCTCAATTAGAACTAACTAAAGTACTTTTACAAAGCATTTTTCTCTCTGGCATCAATAATGACCAAAAATTTTTCCAGGATTCATTTACGTTTTGATGAGACGGTCTCTTCTTCAGCACAATATTATCTTTGGCCGCATCACTTGCTCACGCCCTCGTTCCTGCGCACACGAGAGCACGGCACACAGTAAAATTCTTATATCATTACTTATCTATATATTATGAATCCACACATCTCGTGGTGAGACGGTACCATAGTATACAGCTAAATTAGCTGTTACACTACAGGTGGTCACCTCACCGCCCATTCAAGCACATGAAGTTGTAGACCACAATGCTGCCCCTCCCGCCAGAGAGTCTAGTGTATGATTTGAACAGTAAGAGGCACATACCTGCTGGTGCTATCAGCAATGAAAATACAAGCAAGAAAGCATTACTCTCTCATGTGCCCACTTCTCATGGTACATTGGCCAACTTCTGTGGTTTGTGGGTATCTGGAAAAATATTCTGATGTGACACCAGATCGGCAGTTTCGAAGTCTGGAGTCGGCAATTTAAATGATGGCAGGCCTACCCCAACAATATGTCTGTGTAATTAGTTACTCATTGATGACAACTGCAACAGTTTAATCTGCAACAAAAATGAATCAGATATACTGTACATTGTGAGTATAAAAGTTATTTAACTTGGTACATAATTAAATGAATATTATATATGTATTTTAACTTTTGCTTACCCCAACCCATGGCAGTATAATGTAGCGCTGCTGTAGTTACCTGATTAGTGTTTGCTAATTTCTTTTATAAAAATAAATAGACAGTCAGCCAGAACGCTAAAGAGTCATTTCAGGTAAAAGACTGATTACATGGTTCGACTGACTGAATAATTATTGCACATTTCACTTGGAAAGAAAGAATTAGCAATTAACTCAATGTACAAAACTGCAGAAGTGTCGAATGTTTTCATTTGGTTGTTCCCACAGACTTCTTTCACTTGATAAAATAAATGAATAATAATGATTTTGAGGAACAGCGGGTGAGTCTTCTCTGTGATAGAGGACGAAACTGTTCCAGGCAGGGTTCAATTTGAATTATGTCTTGGGGAACTGGATCATCAGGAGTAGGATTATTTTTCTTCGTGTCAAAGTGATATATCCAGCCAAGGCTACGAGTATAGGATAGTAGGTCTTTGACAAGTGCTGTTTGGTTGAATTTGGGAGTGGGACTAAAGGCCTTTGGATAGGATGGAGGTTTCAGATTGGGAGAGAGGTTTAGAGGAGAGGTTGACTACTGAATGGGGATGTTGTGGTTCAGGATTGTGTGGATTAGGATTGTGAGGTTTGGGGGGGGGGGAGTGGAGCTGGAAGTGGGAGATGAGTAGATAGGAGAGACTCGGTTTCTAAACCTCAAGCTCCTCTTATTGCACATCATGTGGGTACATAAATGCTTCAATAATTAAAATCGGATCAGAGAGAATAAAGATATCATAATTTAATCATTTATTTAAATGTCATCATGTATGTCTATTCGTTGAGGATAATCTCCAAAAGTACCACCGTAGTACACGAACTTTTATGGGTTTCCACAGGTAAATTGAGAATAGTTTGGAGAGTAACATAGGCTTCATTTCATCAAAATCGGATCAGAGGAAGGAAAGATATCGTAATTTCAAGTTTTATGTGTATACTATGCTTATAAGTATGGTGTAGAACACAGTGTCGGAAAAAGGCTGTTGGAGGCCCGGCGGCATAACAAAATGAGGCTTCCCCATCCACTTGTAAATACATGTATCACTATAAAAAAAAAAAAATAACGTTCGGGATTTGGAGGCCCCCCAAGACGAGAGCCCCCCCCCCCCTATTAGTTCGCAACTGGTCTCCAAGTTTACTGTACGAACTTTAATGGGGTTTCATAGGTCAACTGAGAGTACCTTGAAGCAACATATAAGCTTCATTTCATCAAAATTGGATCAGTGGAAGAAAATATATCGTAATTTGCAGTTTCTGGTGTATGCTATGCATGAAAAGCAGTGTAGTATAGTGCCGCGAGACCCCACGATAACCGACTACCTGCGTGGCGCAGGGGATAGCGTCACCAATTGTGGTACGGAAAGATCGCCGGTTCAATCCCGTCCACCAGCAAAAATTTATTTCTTTGTAATTATCATTTCCAGAATTTCTACATGTTTCTTATGTTCACTTGTAATTTCTACTTGTTCCTTATGTTAACTGTTCTTCCAATTTCTGCTACATTCTGTCTGTGTATAAATAGCAGAGCACTCTGCCCGAGAGGCAGTCAGTGATGTGTGTATGTTGAGTTCGCAAGTCCGTATCATCAGAAGAACCATGGAAACGAAATCAGCGGTAGGCCAGCTACACATCAGACACCCGTCGCTGTTCTTCGAAGACGCTGGACAGGAGTCAAACAAATGGCTAAAAGGGTTCAACCGAGTCGCCAAGTACAACAGGTTGGATCATACAATGTGCTTGGCCAACGTTTATTTCCACCTGGATGGAACAGCTCGGCAATGGTTTGAGAACAACGAAGACAAGCTGAATGACTGGGATATATTAGAGGTGGAACTGAAGAAGACGTTTGGAGACCGCCAGCGACAAATCCGCTCGGCGGAAGAACAACTGAAGAACCGGGACCAACGACATGGTGAGCCGACACAATCGTACATACAGAATGCTTTGGCCCTGTGTAACATAGTTAATCCGAATATGACTGTGGCCAGCAAAATCACGCACCTGATGAAGGGTATTGCAGAAGACCTGTACCAAGCTCTTCTAATCAAAGACGTCGCTACGACAGAAGAGTTCATCAAGTGGTGCCATCGTATTGAAGGGATGCAACAAAGGAGGGTTGGACGAAAGAAATATGACTGACTCCCGAATGTAGTCCCTATGGCCGTTGTGGAAGACCAGCATGACTTCACTTCTCTCATACGACAAATTGTGAGGGAAGAATTGCGACAATTTATGGCAGCCGGCACTGTTAGACTGAGCGAGCATCAGATTATGGCCATGGATGTAAGCCCTATAAGTCACGAGGGAGACGAATCCGTTGAGGAAGAGGTATTTCAGTCATTAGGTCCTGTCTGCCCCGCCAGTCGCACCCGACGTGAAGAATGGCGGCGCCCTGCTATGGTTTATGCTGCAGCCGCCAATCGGCCGCCTGTGAACCGACCGACGCGACCACAACCAATTCCCTCGGCATCTATGACGCCCCACAGAAGAACAGACGTCTGGAGGCAGTGGCGGCGCTAGTCGAAAAATGGGCGTCGGCGAACTCGTCTTTGTGAGGCCCCTTTCATTATTTCAGTAAGGAAGAAAATGTTAAATAAAATGAGTTGAATTATTCACATATAATCATTATACTAAAATTGTTTTAGTATAATATAAAAGTATTGTTCCAATGACAAAAATTACAATAATCAAACACAAATTAAACTAGAAAAACTTTTCCACTTTTCACCTCCCTGATGTTTTTTTAAGATCACACAGTGATCTATATACAAACAGGATGTATAGCTCATGTCTCTGAGCTGAGCCTACAGCGAGCCTGTCCATTCAGATGTTTGCCACACTTTACGCATTGTTCGCCATGTTTAAATTTGCATACCAATTTCCATCAGTTATTACATGACAAATAATTGCTTGTTTACCACTTGATTTGAAATTCGCATCAATACGGGATGTAATATGGATGCGGAATCGAAACGTATTTTCTTTTCGTTTTCTTGTAGTACTTCATAGCGCCATATTTGAATTTGGAAGGAAACGAAATATCAACATGTATGGCTGGCACGCTCAGACAGCTGAAATTCAACATCCTGGTAGTGTAGAGATCAATGAGATCACATCATAATTAATACTAGTCGCTATTTCGGCTTCAGTTGATAGTACTGACAATGCAGATAGTCTTTCTTGGCTCATTGTGCTTCTTGAGTCTGTCTCAATTAATTTTAACTTAGAGAAGCTTCTTTCGGCCGAAGCTGTACTGACTGGAGCTGTGGGCATGATTCTGAATGTTATATAAACATTTGGATATACTTCTTTAAAATTGTTTTCTAAAATGTACCGAAGAAGTTGTTTTGCGTCTTTCATTCAGCCTAGTGGATTGGAGTTTAAAAGCTGGAGTTCCTAATAAAGTTCTATAAAGTCGCTATTTTCGCCTTTTCGGAGTATCATACCTAAATCATTACAATTCTTGAAAAGGTCCACCTTATATATAGATTTCAAATAATTGATATTATAAATGAAACCAAATTGCTCAAAATATTATTCGAGTGCTTTGAATCGACATTCACTGTCAACTATTACAGCATCTATCATTGTGTTAAAAAAAATTAACTCTGTACTGGATTTCCACAGATTGTATTGGTTCATCAATTTGTTCGTAATCGAACATTCGTTTTTACTGTGCTATTCTTTTCTTTTTAAACTCAGACTCAATTTCGTAACTACTTTTTTTCTACAAACAATCGAGCTTCTTCAATGCATGTTGCAAATCCTGTAATAAGGAATTCTCGAATCCAGTCACGAAATGAACGTAAAGAGTCAACAGCTACTTAAGGTCCACTTGAACTGACTGCCATTGTTTATTAATATTGTTTACACGTAGTAAACTCTCGTACCAGACGAACTCGAAAGTTAACATTTCGTTCAAGACTGCTCCACAGTTTCAGAATCACCAGTTTTTCTTTATAAGTCATACATGCTTTCGACAACATTGTCAAATTGGAATAATATAGCTTTTAGTGCTCCAATTCTGCTTTCCCATCTTGTTTTAGACAGAGGTTTCAATGTCAATTTTAATTTACTTTTTATAAGTTCCCAATGCTTGCTAGATCCTGTAAAGAGCACATAAATTTTATTGATGAAGCCGAAAAATGTGTAGCTTTTGTAGATGACTTAGCTGCATCTATGAGAAGCAAATTCCAAGAATGACATCCGCATGGCGTGAAGATTGCTCGTGGATTAATATTGAGTATTCTTGTTAATGCCATATTGGCGCCGTTAACATACCCCTGTCCTCCATAATTTTTTATATCTACATCGTTATTTTCTAGTTCCTTTACAACTGTAATTGTTAAATACTCTCCCGTTATTTCTAGAACGGCAATAACCCAACAAAGTGTTCCTCTATCTCTCCAGTTGAGGAATTGCAAAATTTTAATGTTATTGACATTTGTTCCACACAGCTCACATCTCGGGTACAATCGAGCATGATGGCATAACATTTTGCTTTATTGACTCTTTTTACAATTTCGTTGATGACAGATTTTAACATTAATGAATTTAATTCATTTTGGATCTCGTGGCTCAGATAATGCTGAGAAAGTTGCTTTTCATTAATACATTTCAAGTGCTCTTTTAGTGTTAGATAATATTTGAATAGCAATTTAAAAAAGTCTACAAAATTTCCACTGTTTCCAGTATAATTCAGATTAAGGGATTCTCGACGACCTCTAAATGCCAAATTGTGTGAGGTTACATAGTTGATAATATCGAACAATCTTTCAAACAAGTTATACCATCACTTTTGTGATTCCTTGATCAGTCTCTAGTTTTCTTTATCTATTGTTTTCCCATATTTGATTCCTGTATAGAATTCCATCCATTTAATCATACACTCCATGTGTCCTTGACTTTGTTTATGTCTTTGCAATATACTACTCAGAGCTTTCCAGTCACAACAGCCTTCTTTTACCATCTGTGTCTACAAATGTGAAAAAAGTCTACTTGGAAAGCAATAAACTTGATTTCGAGTTGTGGAGTAAACCAACCACCTGCGATGTTGCTCTTCAGCGTTACTCAATTTTCTAGTAAAATGAAATTTAGTAAAAGTCTTTTATTTGCGTCTTTGTGGTAGCTCTCATTAGATTTCTCGATTGTTGGGGACCATTTTGAATTAAGTCATGACGCCGTGAATCTGTTACTGGAAAGACCCACTTCCCCGGCTCTAATTCTGTAAATGACTCTCTTTTATGAACAATGTCATCTCGATTTTCTGAATCACAAATATTTTCACTTCTTAACTCCTTATTCGGCTCAGGATGTTGGATAACAGCAGTTTAGCCCAATTCTGATGCTGTATCAGAAAGGGTAACATTCATTCTACCGTGGTTCTGTTTTAGCGGCTACAGAAACTTGGAGGACATATTCATCAGAGGCTCTGGAACAGATTCACCTGAAGTAGCTTTCTTCAGAAATATCATCATGCTCAGACTTATAGCTTGCTTGGATGTAGCTGTCTCATCCTTCCTTCATCTTTTTGATGCACCAGACTCCCATTTCCTCCCAGTGTCTCTTTCTCGTGAGGGTCCTCCAGACATGATGATCGAAAAATTATTTTTGTTAAGTACATTGATAAGTGCAATTCCACCAAATGGCGTGATTCCGGACTGCTTTGAGGTTGTTTTTACTCTATCTTCCATAGGTTGTATTCGCTTTCATTCTTTGTCAGTGAAATGGGAATGGTATGTAGAATGAATAAAACATCCCAAAAACTGAAAAGTCACTGTGCACGGGTATTTGTCTGACAAGGAGACCTCATGGTTATCGGATTACAGAATTTCTTTATATTTGTGGTACGTGACGTAAAGAACTTAGGTAAAGCCAAAGCCATTCAAAGCAACTCTCAAAAATTTTTCAGAAAATCGTATTTGAAGTTTCGGAAAGTACACATACGTAGTAACTACCGATAATTAAAGCGCTTGCTGCATCCGTTCGTGTAACTCAGGTGCTAGTGTTCTGGCCTTCCAACCCTGGGGTCGGTGGTTCAAATCCTGTCATTGCAGATTTTTTTATCCATTGTTTTCAAATACTTGCACAATTTTAATATCTAATGGTAATTTTTACGAAAAGTGCAGGTGTTTTTGTTTATTCGTAATTTTCTATATTTTATGGAAGGTTATTAGTAATGGTAGTCAATCAATTAACGTAAGTTACATTTTTTACAGTATTGGATTCACTATTAGTTGACGACGGTAGTCTTTGACTGTTCATTTTGTGAAGAGCCAAGGCACTGTATTTGGAAAGTCATCTCACAAGCTATAGCTGCTAATGGCTTTCCAAGAAGCTACCCTACTCAACCACCATTTTACGTGACGACAAGGTTTTCAACTTGTCTACATACATATAAAAAAAACTGAAACAACATGTGGAATTAGAGATCCCAAAATGTTTTATATAACTGGATGCGAAAACGAAAAAATAAAAAATATATGTCCCAGTAGGATTCGAACCTCCGACTCTGTGGTTGTGACGCTAGTACGGTACAATCCGAGCTAAACAGACAGATACTGCAACCGTTTTAATTTCTGGTACTTACGTGCACTTTGTTAAATTTCAAAGTCGATTTTGTCAAGAATTTTTTAGAGTTACATCGAATGGCTTTGGCTGATTGTTATTTAAGCTCTGAACTTCACATACCATAAATATAAAGAAATTCTAAATTCCTATACCCATGTGGTTTCCTTGTGAGACACATAAATAAAGTGGCTAATGAACTGGATGACAACAGCAGTTAGAACGCTTTTCCGCTGTCGAGACAATAAAAAGTTTCCAGTTCACGATATTGCTTCATATTTCAACCTCGATACTGTTAATCGGATATTTATCAAGCTTTACATAAGACTCAAAACAAATGTCGCGGAATGTAAAAATACAGTTCCTCGCTTAAAATAATTAGTGTACGAAAGTAAAAGTGAGCGACAAATTGTTGCTATACAGTGCGAAAAAGCAAATATATTATACTGTCCTAAATTACATCATTTGAAGGTGCTTAAACGTACTCAGTGTTGTAGTATAGAAAGAATTGGATGTGGTATCGTCATACATGGCAGCATAGTTTTTATATTTTGTCATGTATGATTTTAACACAACAAGTAATAAAATATAAGAATTATAAAATGGATGTTAGTGTGTGTGTATGTGCCACACATCTCCTACTATAGGAATTTTTATTATGGAGACTCGATTTTAAGCTTCATTTATTACAAGCGAACCAGTAGGTCTATCCCAAAATCAGTTACACTACTCTGTTTAGTCTGTTCCTGATTTTCTTCTACTTCACGATATATGGATCAATTGCGTTTTTAAAGTGCAAATATATATATATGAATCGTGAAAACGACTTAATTCCCTAGAGGTAAATTTTCAGCCACAACAAAAAACTGTCTGTTATGTTACTGAAGCAAATGTTGCACTAAATTACGCATTATGTGTTACATACATCGAAACTACATAAGAGTGTCATTATATAAGCATGATCTTGTACTTCCTTCGTTGTTCAAATTTTGGTTTAAAGAAGAAGGACTTCACTCGTTTTTCAAATTAGCTACAGTTTTGCTTCTTATGTAATAAAATTGTGACAAATAAATACATAATATGTATTTTCTGTATTGAATATGTAGAACAGTACATCATCCAGGGAAGTAAACATAAAAGACAAAATTTCCAAAAGAAAATTGTATTTTTACTCATTTGCCTTTGTTTCCCAGGCTGCAATTTGCTCATAAAATGCTTTGAATCCGTTATAGTCGGGAATGTAGTTGAACATTTTGCGTATATCTTTAATTTTCATTGATTGGACACACACTATTTGTACAAGCTTATCTGTGTGATTGTTCTGGGGTGTGTAGATATGTTGGCCCAAGAATGAAAGAATGTTGAATTATTCCTGCAATAAATGGTTTTACCACAACTATTCCGATCTGTTCTTCAGAAAATCAGATCACTGAAAGATACCTTTTTATCTCTAGGAACGTCCTTAACAGATGTGTCTATGGATTTCTTTTTTAATAATGTGGCTCGCTCTATGGTGGCTTCATCACAAGATATAAATAATACTTCTGAACAACAGAGAAAAAATTATGATTTCCTTTTTAAAAGGAACAACATAGCTATTTTATAAAACTAACGAGGGAAGTCAGATTCAACAATATTGTCATACAACTAAATACGTTGTTAATACACCAAATGAAGATAGTATCCGATGTGGCATTTAACGCTGGGAGGCCTCAATATGTTAACTACGCCGCCCCAAGCCTCCAACAGGCAAAGTCCACCACTGCTTCAACTCAGTGGCAGACTAAGGCTGTCAGAGGCCCGGGGCGGCGCCGAAACAAAATGAGGCCCCTAGTCCACCTGGAAATACATATAACTATAAAAAAATTAAAAAAACTTTTGAGATTTGGAGGCCCCATAGATCAAGAGGCAAAGGACGCTCAAAAAAAAAAAAAAAAAAAAAAAAAAAAAAAAAAAAAAAAAAAAAAAGAGACGTTCTTTCGAGGTATTTGGAGGCCCCCAAGACGAGACACCCAGGGCAGTCCCCCCCCCTCCCCCCTTAGTCCTCCGTTGGTTCAACTATCGAGTAATTTTAATCAGACCGCAGCACTTACATCAAATTTAGGACAGTAAAATAAATTATGCTTTACAGACAAATAAATATGATAAGAAATGTATCTGAATACTTTACAAATATGAAATCAACCCCAATAGTGTGAAAAATGTACCTAAATATACGTAATAACGTGTTTACAATAAACAAGCAACCAATTTTTCACTCAATAACGACAAGAAACGTAGACGGAACTATTTTCTACATGTGAGTTTTTTGACACACTGTTTTGATTTTTGTGCATCATTTCGTCACTGCCGTTTAGTGCGCTTGCGCAGATTCACGGCAGGTGGTGTATGGGAATGTGCTTCACCGATCGGTAACAGTCGGCAGCCCTCGTGAGACTTCGAGCCGTGCTGAGGTCACAATGCTCGATGTCAAATGCATAGCGTATGTTAACAGCCTGGTGTCACTGCATTGTTGTCTACCTTATTATCTTATTTGTAACTGACCTGGGCTGTTGTTACTGTGTTTTGTTGCATTATTTTCATTGTTTAATATGTCAAGCAATAAACTCAGTTTCGATAACACCAAGTATTTAACTGAAAATTTCATCGCTGCTGTACTCACACGGAAAAATATACAGACAACTAAATAGCTGCCGGCGGGGTATGGCCAAGCGCACTAAGGCGTCATATCACGGTGCGCAAGGTCACTTCCGTCGGGGGTCGTACCCTTGGATACTGATGATGTATTCGTACTTAGGTTAATCTAGTGAAAGTTAGATGTAGGTCGTCGCTACATAACCTAGAAGTTGAAAAGCGGCGTTAAACATCAAATTAATAAAAAATAGAAAAAGAAGTTAAAGTTTTAACGATCTTTTGCGAGGCCCCCACAGGCGCGAGGCCGACGGCGCTCGCCGACGTCGCCGACGCCTAGCGCCGCCACTGTCTGGAGGACAGAAAACACACCACTGTGGGCGCCCTGGACATGTACGCTACTGCAGAGAGAGGGCGAGTATTCAACGATTATTTTGCCACAAGTCGTCAGCCATCAGAGCAGTTCTATCCCAGGCAGTCACCTGCTGATGATTTCAGTCAACCTATGAGAAGAAGCCCATCGCCATACCCTGGACGAGGTCGGTTCCCGACGCGCCGCTGCCATTCACCATCGCCGTACAGAGGTACCAGCCGCTCCCCTAGCCGCCGCGCCCAGGAATACTAAGCGAGACGACCATCTACGGAGGTGAGGCCGCCGCAGATGAAAATCCTCCATAGACGACAGTCGCTAAAATGTCGGGAAATCTCATCGACGTTATAATCGACCTCCAACCTGTCCGTGCACTGGTTGATTCAGGAGCTTCTTTCTCTGTTTTGTCGGATAATTACCGCCGCGCACTAAAGAAGACAATGTTCTGTGATACGGGGACATCTGTGCTGAAAGTCGAAAATGGAAAGTATGTCCAGCCAGCAGGAACTTGTGTCGCCAGAATAACCTTCAACAATAGGACCCAGCCGTTTGAATTTGTCGTTTTAACAGAATGTAGTCATAATGTCATCCTCGGATGGCACTTCCTTCAAGCATCCCAAGATATCATTGACTGTGGAAGATCTGAGTGCAAATTGAGGAAGTCGTTCTGACGGGTACACGTAATACAGAATTTTCTGGGAAGTTATTTGCCGTTGACAATATGACGATCCCGCCATTGACAATGAGAAGAGTAGCAGTCAGAAACACAGATGTCTGGTTAAACTGTGAAGTACTTGTTGATAGTAAAAAGTTTATCAGGCTCAACAAAGAAATTTACATACCAGCAGCTATCATAAGCATTACCGGTGGTCGAGGAGAGATGTGCTAATCGTCACCAGCAGTCACTATTTATCTCTAAAGGAATGTGTATCGAGACAGCTGAATCAATCCAGGACGGTGAGCTCAACGTCATCAACGAAGTCCCATGCTCCGCTGTTAGTACAGACGTCATGTTGGAGCAAACAACCGTGGAATTGCCAATAGAGCCCGGACTGACCAAGGAACAACGTCAGCAGGTGTTAGCTATACTACACCAATTTTCAGGTGCATTCACACATCAGCAGAGGAAAAGTAGGACGAAACGGCCCACGATTAAGCACTGTATCAATACTGGAGATTATCCACCAGTTAGCCAGCATTCGTATAGTGTCACCAGCTGAAAGACGGATATTTCGGGAGGAAGTGGAGAAGATGTTGCAAGATCTTCGGAGAGTCCTTGGTCATATCTGGTGGTCCTCATAAAGAAGAAGGATGGCACCTCTACCCATTGCCGCACATTGACGATACCTTAGACTCCTTGAAAGGAGCTACATACTTCTCAACTATGGACATGCAGACAGGTTACTGGCAAATCGAGGTTTACGAAGCTGACAGGGAAAAGACGGCTTTTATTACACCTGACGGCCTCTATGAATTCAAAGTAATGCCATTTGGATTATGTAATGCTCCAGCCACATTCGAACGCATGATGGACAACTTGCTTCGACACCTTAAGTGGACGACGTGTTTTTGCTATTTAGATGACATTGTGGTTTTCTCGAAAACATTTGAAGAACATCAAAGTCGCCTGTCAACTGTGTTGAAGTGTGTTCAGACTGCAGGACTCCGCCTCAATCCAAAGACGTGCCTGTTCTTCACCAAAGAGATAAAAATCCTGGTGCACCTAGTCAACGGAGATGGTGTCCTTCCTGATCCAGATAAAGTAATGGCAGTCACAGTATTTCAGCACATTCGTGATGTGAGAAGTTTTCTCGAGCTGTGCTCATACTACCAACGTTTCATAAAAGGATTTTTTAATAAGGCATGTCCATTTCAAGAACTTCTGCAGGGAAACGCCAAGTTTTACTGGGATGAGACAAAAGAAAGAGCTTTCCGGGCACTTAAGGAGGCTCTAACTTCCACACCAGTTTTAGCCTTGTGCGACGAGAATGCTGAAACTGAATGTCACACAGACGCCAGTGGTAATGGGATTGGTGCAGTGCTTGTACAAATTCAGGAAGGTGCTAAAAAGGTGATAGCCTATGCATCAAGCGTACTCTCAAGGTCCGAGATAAGACTAGGTTGAAGGATCAAATGTTTGTATAGTCTATGGGACTTAACTGCGCGGTCATCAGTCCCTAAACTTACAAACTACTTAAGAACTACTTACGAACTAGGACGGCACAAAATCCATGCCCGAGGGGGGATTCGAACCCCCAACCGTAGTGGCCGTGCAGACCGTGACTGGAGCGTCTTAGTCTCCTCAGCCACCACGGCCGGCATTGAAGGATCCATCAGGTCGACTAGCAAGATGTGCACTAAGACTCCAAGAGTACGACGTCACAGTGGTATTCAAGAACGGGCGCAAACACAAGGACGCCAACTGCCTTTCGGGGAATCCATTAGCAGAACATCACAGCATGAATGAAATTTCATCCCTCACTGAATTCAGCGACGCTACAGTTGAGCAGAGGAATGATCCATCACTATTAAAAACCATAGAGGCTTTGGAGAAAGGAGAACCGACCAGTGGTGAGTTCCAACTTATAAACGGGACATTGTATAAAAGCAACTACGATCCACTGGGCCCCAAATGGCTACTGGTCGTTTCAGCTCATCTCCAGCCAGCTATTCTCAAGTATTTCCACGAGGCTCCGTCATCTAGGATTCGTGAAGACCCTAGACAGAATCAGACGCAGGTATTACAGGAAAGGTCTCTACCGATCTGTCAAGCACTATGTGAGTCACTGTATAGTGTACCAGCAACGGATACATGTACCGCAGTTATGTCCAGGGCATCTCGTACCGATTCCTCCTGCATCAGCTCCATTCCACCGAGTTGGGATCGATCTTTTAGGGAGGTTCCCGAAGTCGACAACCGGTAACCGATGGATAATAGTCTGCACTGACTACCTCACACGCTATGCTGTCACCAAACCTGTGCCGACTGCAGATGCTCCAGAGATCGCAAAATTCCTTGTAGAAGACATTATTTTGAAGCATGGAGCACCACGTGTCATGATATCTGATCGTGGAAAAGTATTCCAGTCAAAACTAGTATCAGAAGTAATGTCACGTTGCGACATTGTCCACAGAATGACAACTGCATACCATCCTCAGACAAATGGTCTTACAGAACGTCTTAACAAGATGTTAGCAGATATTCTGTGGATGTACATTGATGTTGAGCAGAAGGATTGGGATACAATACTGCCAGTCGTCACATTTTCTTATAATACCACAAGACAAGACACCACAGGCTTCACGCCATTTTTTCTGCTCCATGGCCGCAAAGCTAAGACGACAATGGATACGCTGTTCCCGTTTTGACCAGATGACACTCAGGATGAGTATGTGAAACAGCTCATCACCAGCGTCGAAGAAGCAAGACAGCTGGCTTGCATACGGATACGGAACGCCCAGGAGAAAGACCGTCAGCGGTATAACGACAAGCACCGAACTGTTGTGTACAGCCCAGGAGATCTGGTATGGCATTTTACCCCTGTACGGAACGTTGGGCTATCGGAAAAGTTATTGAAGTGATACTTTGGTCTGTATCATGTCATCAGGAACGTCTGTTGTCGATAATCGTTCAGAACGGAAGGATGCTCCATAACTGCCATACAGAGGACCCATGACAAGATCAAGATCCAAGACATTGCAGCTGGCTCGAAAGGGAAACTAACAGCGGGTCGCTGTTTTTTCAGGAGAGGGAGCAATGCCACGAGACCCCACGTTAACAGACTGCCGGCGTGGCGCAGGGGATAGCGTCACCGATTGCGGTACTAAAGGGCGCCGGTTCAATCCCGTCCACAGCCAAAAATTGATTCCTTTGTAATTACGATTTCGAGAATGTTCGAAATGTTTTTATGTCCACTTGTAATTTCTACTTGTTTCTTATGTTAACTGTTCTACTAATTTCTAGTACATTCTGTCTGTGTATAAATATCAGAGCACTCTGCCCAAGAGGCAGTCAGTGCTGCATGTATGTTGAGTTCGCAATAAACCTACTTTTAGTATAAGTGCAGTGTTCAGTTGCCTACTTCCATTTCAATGCGACAATAGCAAAGATCCAATAGAGGCGCTGTTGCTTACATAGTGTACCAAACTAGTAGATGGCGATGCTGGGTTTTTTATTCTCATAAGTAAGTTGTATACACTGAAACAAGGGCTACGATTTTCCTTATGGCAGGGGCGTAGTGAATTGATGTAAGCAATAGCCGTTGAATCCTTTTTGAAAAATCAGTCAGGAGAATAATTATTTGTGTTGATAATGAAATAAATAATGTTGTTCCGATCAGTAAATTAATGATCCCCCTAAAGCGAATATTTCGTTGCCAATGTTATCATACCAAACTGCTGCCACAGCAAGTAAAATTTAACTCAGGTAAGACACCAAAAAATTTACTAGCTGTATCCCGCATGCCTTGCAATGCCATGGAAAGAAAATCAGTGCTTTTTTCCGCGGGTATCATTTGAATTTAAAACATAACGACGTTTCTTAGCGCCTATCAATGTTTCCATTTACTATGAATTCTTTGCAAGGAAACACGAATTTATGTAATTTTCTTTCTGATTTCGGTGCATACTTATTACATCTTAAGTCCATTCTGTTTAGAAATGCCTAGAAAACGGTCTCGTACACTACAGAAAATATACAGTAGAGGCCCTGTTAGTTACATAGTGCAAGAAAGAAGTAATAGTTGGCGCTGCTGCATTTATTTATTAATTATTTCTTTTCGGTAGTCATCCAGAGAACAGCAAGGAACCACTGAAGGTGCTGTTGGTTTTGTAGTGCTGCGAAGGAACTTGAGCGGCAGCGTAGTAAACAGTAAAGAACTCTCGCAAGTCCAACATATACGTTGAGAAATAATGTAATGGTTAGTTGTACACTTTCAGTTGTACCAAAGTCGAACATAAAGAGTCGCGGAACTCCCAGTGATTTTCTGCAACTTCGCGATTGCAGCGCTGCCAAGCGGCCGGGTCGTAAAATCACACCGCGAAGCAATTGAGTAATGAATGTGTATTTGTACTGAAGCAGTATTTTCAAAATAACTTCGTATTTACGAGCTTTGGTGGCACTATGAATTGTAGAAACCGTCAAAAATATAATTTGGAAATCTCTCACTTGCAAAGGATGCTCAGAAATAACAGAATTATGTTATGAAGAACAGGTGTTCGTTTACTGTGGTTAGTTATACTTTTAGGCATCGAAGTAAATCTTTAACAATTCATTCACGTCCAAACTTCTGCTGTTAATGAGGATCGCAAATACTTGACCACTATTTCTTAATATTACTGCTGAATAAAAGTAATGTATGAATGACTGCATTAGGTTCATACCTCAGCTTCACAAAAATGATAACCCTGTATACTAACATATTTTATCGGTTACCTACTAGTTTGATAAAGTGAATACGTAGCTACAAATAAATATGTCCATATATAAGCTGTTAATTTTAGCACGTCACATTCTTGAAGATATTCAATTTGATACCTGCCAAGTAGCTTAAAAATTATGATAGGTACCGTACACGAAAGGCACAGAAGCAAGGATGAGGTGAAAAGATGGTTTAAATGACGATGTAGAATCTAATCCCCTACAATGTGAAAATCGTGTATACTTTTCAAAACATTACAAGTCCGAAATTTGCTGAAATAAAACTCGTGCAACATGTCAGTGCGCATTGAGAATGCGAACATAATCATAATCAGTTCCTTTTATATACGTTAGCACATCAGGTTGCATTTCATTTCTGCTTTCAAAAGGTTTCAGACAATATTAATATGACTCCGGTATTGCGAACTGTATGAATTACACTGCACTGACAGTTTCTTAAATTATAAACTGACATTAGCAGAATCAGTTATATTACTCTAATGATGTTTTCGTAATTGTATTAGAAAGTTCACAGCATATTTCAGTCACCAGGAAATACGAAAGTAGCAGCATTAAAAACGGCAACTTCTCAGTTTGCATCATGCCATTCCACTGTCATTCCCTACTTGCCGCTTGGAGCGCTAGTATCGATTCAGATGCAATTTTTTTCCTAGAGAGTTTCGCGACTGTCTGTGATAGACTGTGGTTGTACTTTGTTGCTATGTTTTGTTTTCTAGCGATAGCAGTTGTATCTGTTGTATCATTCGTGAAAATGTTTGCAAATAAATATGTCACGGTTTAACCACACATTTATTGGTGACCCGCGACATGTTATCGAGTTGTCCGCGAGTTTTAAAGCACCCGCGTCGGCTACTTCGTGTGCGTAATTCGTCCGCTGCGATAAGAGGAATAGCAGCCGCGTCGCGCATTTCGGTTCACACAGAAAACAATGACATCACTATTAAATGAAGATGATGTGCCAGGCAGTGGCGACGCTAGACGAAAACTGGGCGTCGGCGAACACGTCTTTGCGAGGCCCCTTTCATTTTTTCAGTAAGGAAGAAAATGTTACATAAAATGAGCTGAATTGTACATCAATAATCATTATACTAAACTTTTGTTAGTATAATATACAAGTATTATTGCAGTGACAAAAATTACAATAAACAAACACTAATGAACATAGAGAAACCTTTCGGCTTTTCGCCTCACTGATTTTTTAACAATCACAGCATAATTAATACTAGCCGCTGTTTCGGCTTTAATTAATAGTACTGACAACGCAGATAGTTTTTTTTTGTATGTGTTGGGGGGGGTCATTGTGATTATCAAGTATGTCTTAATCAATTTTAACTTTGAGAAACTTTTTTCGGTGGAAGCTAAACTGTGAGCTTGATTCTGATTGTTATATAAGCATTTGGATATACTGCACTACTTATAAATTGTTTTCAAATGTTTGTACAACTTATGGGACTTAACTAGCCGGCCGCGGTGGCCGAGGAGACTGAGGCGCTTCAGTCACGGTCTGCACGGCCACTACGGTCGGGGGTTCGAATCCCCCCTCGGGCATGGATATTTGTGCCGTCTTTAGTATAAGGTAGTTCATGAGTAGTTTGTAAGTTTAGGGACTGATGACCCCGTAGTTAAGTCCCATAAGCTTAACAAACATTTGATTTGGACTTAACTACGGGGTCATCAGTCCCTATACAAATTGTTTTCTAAAATGTACTGAAGAAGTTGTTTTTCAAGTATTTAACTAAAAATTTTATCATTGCTGCACGCATTCGGAAATAAATAGGGAAACTAAATAGCTGCCGGCGGGGAACAGCCGAGCGCACTAAGGCGTCATACCATGGTGAGCGAGGTCGCTCTTGTTGAGGTCGAATCCCACTCTTGGGTACTGCTGTTGTGTTTGTCCTTTGGTTAAGCTAGTGTACGTTAGATGTAGGTCGTCGCTAAATAGCCAAGAAGTTGAAAAGCGCCGTTAAACTTGATACATATATAAAATTTTGAGAATTTTTTGCGAGGCCCCTGCAGGCGGAGGCCGTCGGCTGGTTGCCGACATCGCCGACGCCTAGCGCCGCCACTGGTGCCAGCGAACACGGTAGTCAACCGTACTGCTGTGAAGGACCTCCATTCTGGCGACAGAATCCGGTGCTATGGTTGGCTCACTTGGAGAGCCAGTTTGTGTTAGCACATGTTACTGCTGACGAAATGAAATACAGCTTCGTCGTCGCAGCACTTAATGAAGAGATGCCAGCTGAAGTCCAAGATATTGTAGCTGCAGCATCAGTTACAGAGTGATATACAGCACTTAAAATGGGTTTATCACCCATATGTCGCAGTCGGAGAGCAAAAGGTTACAGAAACTACTACGGACGGAAGAAGTAGAGCGCGCGCCACGTAACTTGGCGGTTAAGGTCTGGATGCGCAGAAGCACTGGTACGTCACGCCACGTGACCTCCTAGCCAATAGCCGTCAGTCAGCCGTTGCGCGCGCTCGAGTTCGTATCGTACTGTGAAGAGCGACAACTGGCTTTGACAGAAACAGGATTTATACCTGAAAGTAAATTAATATTTAAGTCATCAAAGACAAAGCATTCAGAAGACTACCATTCTGAAACGACTTACGCTGTCTTCAGTCAGTGGTTTACAAGTCAACTGCTTCCATACCTGGCCGAGAATTCTGTTATCATTATGGACAATGCAAGTGTGCACTCTGTGCAAGTGAACAGAGCTCCTACTTCAAATACCAGAAAGGACGAAATTATTTCGTGGCTAACATCTAATAGAATTCCTCATAATGCGTCAGAAACCAGGGCAGAATTGCTCATGCTTGTAAATGCATACAAGACTAAATACCGCACTTCCGTGATAGATGAACTTGCAAGACAACATGGTCACCGGGTAGTAATAAATCACGAAATGTGAAACACGTTGCCTTGCTTGGTGGGCATGTGTCGCTTGTAATTTTAGACAGTCTCCTTGTCTTGTACAGTGCCAAACATATACAATTTTCTATCATTCCATGTGATATGTCACTTAAGTCATTGATGAAGTATTTTAATAACTGCTTCGAAAAATCCAGAAAAATCTAAAATTTGTCAATTTCTAATTTATCACTTTATCTTCACAATTAATTTTCTTTGAATTCGTAACCTGTCGTAACGTCTAATGTGGTTTTTCAGTAATAATGGATAGATTAATGTCCCTAGAAGAACTGTGTATATAATTTACAAATATTTCGTGTTAATCGACTGAGCTATAGTCGGGCCGCTGAAACATGTCACTTCAAGGTCACTCCACGAGTGTTTTGAAGTTGCCAGTATGAGTGAAAAACAAATGACGAACGCGAGACGCTGCGTCTTCTGAACCAATCACAGCACAGCTACGAATGCCGGTTCCGTCGTCGTCACTACCACGTTGCCGCGTTCTATGAAAGCTTTGTGTGCTCGTGGGCTATCGTCTGCTTTTGTATCGTGTGTGATTGTACTGCTTTGCGTACATTTTTTTATTTATTAAAAAAATGTCACCGAAACGGCGTCTTCAATCTAACGACAATCCATTGCGTCGCGGAGTGCCGTTAAATAGCCAGGCAATGGAATTAATTAGAAGAACGCAGGAGTTCTACGAACAAGAGAGAGAGTTTGTTTCTGTTCACGGGGAACCATCAATTCCGGCTGATAAAGTCTTAGAGCGTACCTCGAAAACTCTAGGACTGAGTCAAAGAACGATTATTAGGAAAGGTGTGCTGCTTCAAGAACTTCAAGACAGTGACACAAACCGTGTGGAAGATAATCCGAGTGAAGAAAACAGTGTGTTTTTAGCTACCCCAGGCAAGGAAAAGAAGCAGCCTCGCCCTGTTACCGATCTCGATTTGTTTCAAACGGACGCAATCCGTCGTCATATTTATGACTATTATAGCCGGAAAGAATATCCGACTGTAGCGAAGTTGCTAATTTCGTTAAAAGCATGCGATCTTTTCTCGGGTGGAAAAACGTCTCTGCAAACGGTGTTAAGAAGTATGGGCTTCCGCTTCAAAAAGTTAAATGGACGAAGACTATTACTCGAAAAGCCGCATGTTGCTGCAGCTAGAAGTATATTCTTGCATAAAATTAAAGGCAGTGATATACATTCCATTGTATGGTTAGATGAAACCTGGGTCAACGCCGGAGAAGCTGTTGATAAATGCTGGACAGACAATACTCCAAATAGCAGTGGTCATCAGCCAACAGGAAGAGGTGCTAGATTAATTGTGGCACATGCAGGATCCTCAAGTGGATTTGTGAATGACGGACTTTTAGTCTTCCGATCCAGAAAAACTGGTGATTACCACGAAGATATGGACCACCAACGTTTCCTGCAGTGGTTTAAGAATTTGTTGTCGCAGTTTAGTGTCCCAACAGTGTTTGTAATGGACAATGCACCTTACCATTCGGTCATACTAGACAAAACTCCGACAACTAGTGACCGGAAAGAAACTATGGTACAGTGGTTGCTAGCGAGAGACATTGCTGCAGATATGAGTATGACAAAGCTGCTGTTGTATTCACTCGTGAAGCAAAATAAACCTGTGACGCCTACGTATGTAGTAGACGAAGTGGCAAGGGAACAGGGTCATACGGTAATTAGGCTACCACCGTATCACTGCCATTTCAACCCCATTGAATTGGTTTGGGGTGACGTAAAGACGTATATTAGCAAGAAAAACAAGTCTTTCACTATAACGGAAGTGGAAAGACTTTTACTTGAAGGACTTGCTACTGTTGACGCCAACTCGTGGAGAAAGAAAGTAGAGCATGTTTCGAAACTTATTAAAGAAGCACAGACTATAGATGGAATAATAAATGAACATGAACAATTGATGATTTCCCTCGATGATGATGATGACGAAGACGACGACGACGACGGGTTTGGTGCTGATTCGGATGCCAGTGATGATGGAGAACTTGACGGAATTACGCCATTGACTTCATAAACCGGTGAGTGTAAATTTATGCAAAATTAATTCTTTCACTCTGCATCGCAGAATGCAACTGTTTCTTAATTTCGTATTACGATTGTTGGTTGCGTGTTCTTTGTTATGAATATCTTTACATTATTGTACGACATTTCATTTGCATCTATTACGTTAACAATTCGGAATAACATCTCATAGACACTGTCCTTAAGTTAGACTATTTTATTTATTTCACGGTTTCGCATATTAACAAATCGTATTTCTCTGTTGGTGATTTGAATGTTGAAATAACACATTCTGCGTTATACTTTCGTATAAATTATTATGCGACCGTTCTTATTCACTGTCTTAGGCGACAATTCCAGTACATATTTCGGACGTACTGAGCTATCAGCTGACGCTGTAGTCGTCTGCTGCGTAGTTATTGCAACCTCGCAGTCGCAGTATAGCCAACTTCGCGCGAACTACGTACAAACTGTCAAGTGACATGTTTCAGCGGCCCGACTAAACGAAATGAATTTCTGTGCCGCTCAGAAAATTATGCCCTGCCGTGTAAACATGATAGGTACAAGAGAAAGAGACTCATAAATACTCGTAAATGCGCCACAGTTTTCCCAACAATCAAACGAGCGTTGTTTTTCTGCCTTACACTTTTTATACAGTCTTGTGTATTCAAGACTCGCAGCTTGACATTTCCTTGCGCTTGTATGCGGCCGTAACTTTAAAGCTAAGCGGCAGTCAGCAACTGACTGCGGAATGGAACGGAGCGCAACTAACGCACAGTCCGGCTACGTTGCAACAGCAGCTTCCCCCACCACCACACAGCTACTTGCGCAGAAGAGCCAGTCCACCCGCCAAGTTATGTGGTGCGCGCTCTAGGACACTTTGCACCGTTAGAGTTACTTCATCATCGAAGAATATTAGCTAACAGCGCAATAAGTGACGACATTTTAAAAAGCATTTGGTTGTCACGTCTACTAGCAGACGAGCAAAAGATACTTAGGCAGGCCGCAAGATGAGATGCAGGTTCATGAAGTGATAATGGGTTACTCGCGTCAATTCCTCACGGATCGTGTGTCACGGGCGACTTGACGTTAGCGGCGGAAAAATACCAACCGGAAGTGCCTGTAATTTCGCAGTCAGAAGTATAGTAGGCTTTGCAACGCAAAGTGACAGCTCAGAATGAAAACAAAGCAGAAGACGATCATGCTATTTTGTGTTGACACTTGGGTAGTGTTTACCTCAATCTGTTCATTACTTGCGAAATAGCTTTGTGTTTCTTTAGGTATTACGTGATTTTCTTTCCTGTCCCAGTGAAAAATAACTGTTTCACAGACAGTACGTATCTTTCAGTGACTATTCAAGCACTTATTTTTAAAATAAATATTCAATAATAACGTTCCTTAAATCGTGTACCCACCCACAACCTATGTTGTACATAGGCGCTGCTGGCTTCTGTCTATGAGTTTGCAGCCAACGTTTGTTTGATTTTACAACTTACGTTTCGCTACCACCAATTTAGATTCAGATTGGCTAGCACTGTTAAAATTTTATACTTCGTTTGTCTAGGAGGGTGAAACTTGGGCAATATCAGCAGCTCGTAATGGGGCGAAACGTCTGAATAACCTCAAACTTCCACAGAAAATCTCGAGATGCCAACGGACAACATGTCAACAAATGGCCATAAAAGCTTAAAATGTACAATAGATAAGAACTTGGGAAACGTCTTTAAACATCTGTGTTTCTCAGTATCTTGAAGCTCCAGTAGCTGCGACCGTTATTTATCTTATAATTGCCAATACCAATAGATTGTTTGGATTGTACCTACCTTGTACCCAAAATAAAACATTTTAATGCACACTGTGTCATTATACCCTGTTCTGCAGATGAATAAGAAGCCGCTTATAAAATATTTGTATTATCACATTACTCAGACAAACCTGTGTTAGGGTATCAAGATTTTCTTTATTAATGACCCCACCAATGAATAATGTCTACTGTTAAGTCTCAAATACAGGAATATTTATACTTCTCAGTGTACTTTGTTAAGTGATATTACCCATCCGAAAATATTATTACATTTACAATGATTTGTTATTAGGACAGTATTCCCCTAAACACACACTCAGAAATCCTCACATATTCGGAAATTACTATCCAATTCCAAATAACTGTTTCGTCCTTTGTTTTCTAATCAGTTGTAAATGTAAATAAAAGACAGTAACGTAGAACTAACTTTTATTACATTCAGAGAAGTTCATTTAAAAACGTAAAGACGAAAAAAAAAATATTATGAGAGGAAACGATTCGAACCTCCACCTATACGTAGTACAAATTACAAATCCACAACAATATTCATTACACTACGATAACATACGCTGAAGGAAGCTTTTGATTACTTATACCTACACTTAAATAGTTATGTTGTTAATTGGCTACAAACTACTATTTATTTGTAAGGTAAACGTTGTCGTGATCACTCTTAAAGGCATCATAATTGCATTCTTAATGTTTAAAGTTCACAATTTCTGAATAAGCTCAATTTAAAATGGCGCCTGTCACTTCGTGCCAAAGATTCTATCCGTGCTGTATATAGTCTCTGGTCCAAAGCGGAAGTTGTATTTTTCCGCCGCTAAGGTATACTGTCACAGTGACAATCACCGCAAGTTGCATCCCAGGTCCACGCCGTAGTTTCCAGCAGAATGTCAGCTGCGCTGCGTGCAAATGGCGAGGGATGGGGGAAGACGTGGGTTAAGTGCACCTGGCAAAGATGGCGAGTACTCATGCTGTGTTAATAGATATGATTTCAGAATCGGATTCCGATTATGAGTTTTTTGCTCGAAACATCACTTTGATGAAAGGATAAGCAGAAAATGTGCATAGATGAAGATATTGACAGGGAATTCGCTCTAACCAAGGAATTAGATGATGAAGAATTCACGAACTATTTTAGATTAAACCGTGATCAGTTCCGAGAAGTGCATGGTCTTATCAAGAATCAAACTGAGAGTGAGGGATGCGACACATCAAGGCCGATTGGAACTGAGGAGAAACTAGCTGTCTATTTGTATTGCCTATACTGCATTATGTAATATAATATTACGATCACCATTGGCAGAGAGTAACAATTAAGCGTTTATAGAAAAATCTTTACTGAATTAACATAATGATATTCTAACAGTCAAAATGTTCTCTAATAACAAACAAAAGCTGCCTCTGTACATCAAATATAAATTTCTAAATTTTTACTACCAGAAATTTAGTTTTCAGAGAAATCATTAATAAATGTAAGCAAGTCATGTCGATTTGAAGCCGTAGCTTAAGTGCTTTGTTGAAACTCACAATTCTCCTATGGGGTTTGGAATGGACTGTTGGAATGTGATAAAGGGGATGGAGTTGATGAAGTGGTGTGGGATGGACTGGGGGATTGGTTAATGTATGGGGACAACTCGTGATATGATAGCCGCTGAACTGTGAGGGAGTGTGGAGTTCTCTCGGGAATGTTCAGCACTGAGGCCTCCATTTCTGCAACCACACGGAAAATGTTTCTGGCAACAAACTGAGTTGATGGTGACATGTTCCTAGTCTTCTGGTACATGGACATGAATAAGTGGTAGAGAGGATTAGCACTCGTATGGCTCTCTGGGGGACACCACTTCGGACGAAGCACTGTCCGTGCGGGTGGAGAGGCTTTGCATATCCGTGTGAAGCTGAGGGCTATACCGAAGGTAGAGAACCTACTGCCAGAAAGGCCTCAGCTGATGGATCTGACCAAGAGTGTCCCACAACGTCCCATCTTCTTTATCCTCTCCCAGTCCTTACCCAATTCCTTTCCCGACCCAAGGTGTGATGCAATCCATGCCGAGGGGTGCGTGGCACATGGGTGGATGTGTCTCTAACGGAGCCTCAGGGATACCGGGCAACCTCAGTGAGTAAGTAGCCTTGCACCGCGTGGGGTTATCGTGGTGTGGACCATATAAATCCCCAAAGCTCGTGGGACTAAGAAGAACACAGAGAAAGAAAGTATTTTAAAAGAATCTGATGGGCAATCTGACACCTCAGATACTCAGACATCGGGATCAGGACCGATGGAGTCCACTCCTACTTCTGAATCAGGGTCTAGACCTGAACAAGAAGTGGGAACTGTAACAGAGAAGTTGGACCAGATTAGGATTAAGGCCTTGTCTGGGGCTCAGAGGAGGAAACGTCTCAAGGAACAGAATGAAAAGAATGGCTTCCTAAGTATAAGTGGAGGGAATAAAAAGGGCTTGAGCTCAAGACCCCCAAAAAGAAACGGCCTCAGGTCGAAGGAGATTCTCAGACCCCCTCGACGTCAAAGACAGGTGGCAAGAGGGTTAGGGAGGAATCTGAGACTCCCTCCTCTCTGGACAAGCGTGATCCTAAAAGGCTGAGACAGGAAATAGGGAAACAGACCTATAGTACTGCAGTCTCAGTCTTTAGAATGGCGGTTGTCCAAGAAGGATACCCACTGGTGAACATCACCTCGCAGCAGGGGGAGCTCGTGCAGATGGCCCTCTTTGAAGAGATTAGGGGGGACGCTGGACCAGGACCCAAATTCAGGAGGGTCTATCTAGATCGCAGTGTCCTCATTTTTGTCTGTGAGGGGGAGCACTCAGCAGAATGGCTTAAGGACAAGGTGCCCATGATATCCCCGTGGGAGGAAGCGAAGCTGCTGGTCAAGACAGCAACCGAACTCCTGAAGACCGCAAAGGTATCAATATAGGTACCAAAGATCCTTAAGGATGTCCCTCCACAGACTCTGTTCGAGAAAATAACGGTCCAGATCCCAAAAGTCTTGACAGAGGATTGGAGGGTAATTAACCAAAAGGTCGTTCCAGAAGGATGAACCCTGGTGGTGGAGGTTGGAGAGAAGTCCGTGAAGGCAATGCAAGAGCAAGGCCTGAAACTGTTTTTAGGGTTCTCGCAGGTCGCCGTCAGGGTAATCAAAGACCTTAAAGGCAATAATGGCAGCAAGATGGGGACTGGAAGTGCTGCAGATAAACCTGCAGCACAGTAAAGGGTCCACTGCTGCCCTGAGTCATCGCCTGGGGTGACAGGAGGTGGACGTGGCCCTGATACAAGAACCCTATTTATACAAAGGGGGTGTATCAGGCCTCGGTGGTACTGGAGCTAAGCTGATTTATGCTAGAAATCTAATAAACTCCAGAACATGTATTTATGTTAGAAACGGAATACTTTTCATACCAATGATGGATTTTTGTTCCAGGGATCTGGTGACCATCAGGATGCAGCAACGTGAGGAAGGTATCACGAGGGAAATTGTTTTGGCCTCAGCATACCTTCCTTTGGAAGTGAGAAGACTGACGGAAGCCTGCCATCGGCAAGATGATGAACTGTTGGTGGGATGTGATGCCAATGCCCACAATCTATCGTGGGGCAGCAAGGACACCAACAGTAGAGGTGAGTACCTCCTTGAATTTCTCCTATCTAACAACTTGGAGATCCTGAATAGAGGTGATGAACCTACTTTCAGGAATAGTAGAAGGGAAGAAGTAATTGACATAACTTTTGGTTCCATGATGATGGGAAGTTACGTCAAACAGTGGCATGTGGTCCTGGAGCTATCCTCATCAGATCACATGTATATTAAATTCAAGGTTGAAATGGGAACCAGATAGACCATGGCCTATAGGAATCCCAGGAAAACGGACTGGGAGACATATAGGAGAGACCTTGACTTCAGCCTATCGGAAATTAAAACTTCGATAAGGAATCCAGCAGAGTTTGAGGAAGTAGCAGAGGCCGTAACCTCTGCTATAGTGACCTCATACCAGGACAACTGCTCGATCACCAAGAAGTGCACAAATATCAAGGTTGAAATGGGAACCAGATAGACCATGGCCTATAGGAATCCCAGGAAAACGGACTGGGAGACATATAGGAGAGACCTTGACTTCAGCCTATCGGAAATTAAAACTTCGATAAGGAATCCAGCAGAGTTTGAGGAAGTAGCAGAGGCCGTAACCTCTGCTATAGTGACCTCATACCAGGATAACTGCTCGATCACCAAGAAGTGCACAAATAGCAGTGTGCCTTGGTGGAATAATAACCTGGAAATGCAAAGGAAACAAGTACGAAGACTGTTTAACCAAGCGAGGAGCAAAGGACAATGGACAAAGTATCGTGAGGCCCTTGTCAATTACAACCTTGCCATCAGACGGGCAAAGGAGGCATCCTGGAAGGTATTCTGTGAGGAAGTGGAGGGCACGGCTGCTCAAGCGCGACTTCATAAAATCCTCACTAGGGTACCAACTAATCCAGGAGGAACATTGACGAAGGAGGATGGGGAGTATACAAAGACAGCACATGAAACGCTGGAACTGCTCCTCAAGACTCACTTTCCTCAATATACTCTGGGGGATAACTCACACCAGAATGCGATTCTAGAGAGACAACGGTTCTCAGGTATTTGCAAAGAGGACTGGGATTTGACCAAGGAGTGTGTCGATTTCAGTAAGGTCCGATAGGCGGTGGGAACATTTCAACCGTTCGTCATCTGGCCCCGATGGAATCTCTCCAGCTCTCCTGCAACAAGCGGGAGAAAATCTCATTAGATTCCTATGCAGGTTATTCAGGGTTAGCCTAGCAGCAGGAATCATTCCCAATGCCTGGAGGGCAGTGAAGGTTGTCTTCATTCCAAAACCAGGGAGAATTGATCATACCAAGGCCAAGGATATGAGACCGATCAGCCTGTACTCCTTCATTCTTAAGACATTGGAAAAGATTGTTAATGTGCATGTTGGAGAAAGGAGGTTAAGTAGGGCTACTCTACATTCAAACCAGCATGCACATCAGCCAGGTAAATCATGTGAGACAGCTCTCCACCAACTCGTTGGGAAGGTGGAGAAAGCACTACACTTTCAGGAAATAGCCCTCTGTATCTTCCTGGACATCGAGGGGGCTTAAAGGAACACAACCTTCGATTCCATGGTTAGGGCACCAGAGGTGCATGACCTAGGAACCACTTTATGTAGGTGGACTAGGGCCATGCTCAGTGGAAGGAAGGTAGAGGCTACCATGATGAATGAAAAAATGCTGATCAACACCAGTAGGGGTTGCCCACAAATAGGAGTTCTTTCCCCTTTATTGTGGAATCTAGTGATGAATGATCTCATTGGAGAATTAAACTCTAGGCAATACTTTTGCCAAGGATACGCAGATGATCTTGTCATAGTAATACTTGGCAATTTTGCTGACACAGTGAAGAATATGGCACAAGGTGCATTCGACATTGTGCAGAAAACAGGATCTGGGGGTTAGTCCTAAGAAGACTGTTGTTGTACGATTCACAAGGAAACGTATCCAACACTCAAGTTGAAATCTAAAGCTTTTCAATGAAGCACTACCTGTGAAGGCGACAGTGAAATATCTAGGGGTTACCCTAGATGAGAAACTGACATGGAGCCCTCACATTAGGAATATTTGCTCCAAGGCAAAAGGTACTTTAGTAAGTACCAGGAGAGCTTGTGGCAAAAATTGAGGCCTGAGCCCCAAGGGTATGCAATGGATATACACCACGGTAATTAGACCCAGGATCACCTATGGGGCGGTTGTGTGGTGGAAGAAGGTAGAACAGCAGGTTGCTGCTAAGGAGCTTGGTAAGGTGCAGAGATTAGCCTGCTTAGCTATAACAGAATTAGCAGCACACCAACTGCTGGTATGGAAACCAAGCTGGATATGCCCCCATTACACCTTTGGGTCAAGATGGAGGCAGCGGCTGGTGCATACAGACTCAAAACTGGTAACAACTGGAACTCTTTGGGATATCCAGAATCACACACTAGAATAGTGAGTGAGGTAAATGTAGGAAAGGTTGCGGACATGCCAGCCAACTATATTATAACCCCATACTGCTTCAACAAGCCTTTCAATATAACAATTGGAAGTAGGGAGCAGTGCGAGAAAATAGTTCGACACCGTACGGGAGATATTGTATGGTTCACTGACGGGTCAAAATCAGACCAAGGCATTGGGGCCAAGGTATATGGGGTACAGCCAAGACTGGAGGGTGTCATCTCTCTAGGGAAACTGGCCTCAGTATTCCAGGCCAAAATCACTGCCATCAGGGCGTGTGTGGAGGAGAATTTGCGTAGTTGCTGCAAAGATCGTATCATCTATATCTATCCAGACAGCCAGGCAGTCCTGAGATCACTGGCAGCTCCTGCAACAAGGTCTAAAATTGTTGCAGAATGTCACAGGGTTCTGGTGGAACTAGGGGAAAGCAATAGAGTAAACCTATTGTGGGTCCCTGACCACTCGGGGATCAGTGGCAACCAACATGCCGAGAGATTAGCCAGGATGGGGGCAGAGACTCCATTTATTGGACCGGAACCTATCTGACAATCACCAAGGCAATGATGAAATTGGAGCTACGTAACTGGCTCAGAAGACAGCACGTAGAATATTGGACCAAAGTCTATCAACAAAAACATGGCAAGGTAATGATGCCAAAGCCATGTTTTAAAAGAAGCTCTGCAATCCTGGGTCTGAACAGGAGAGAGATTAGACTCATGGTTGGATTGCTGACAGGCCATGGGAATTTCAAAAAACACCTACATACCATGGGAATAACAGAAGAGGACCCTAAATCTAGGATCTGTGATGAAACTGCATCACATCTAATCTTCGAATGCGTTGCAATGGAGAGTAAAAGGCACAGAACATTTGGGACAACCATACCCGAAGAAATTGTGTCTAATAAAGATCTGGTAAAGGAACTCCTTGCACTGTTCAAGGGCATTGGTTGGCTTTACTAGATCTACAGGGAGCGATACCGCACAATAAAAAACTTGGTTTTGGTGCGGGCAGTGGCGGGTTGGACCAAGAGTGTTTTGGCTTCCCTGAAAAAATCAAATCAAATCAATGGCTGCAGATAGTTTTTCTTCCATTGCGAACTAGCAAACACAATATCAACAGCCAGAGTCACCATGACGCCCACAGGTAACTGCGTACAGAAGACTGCATTCCAAAGGCTCGCCACACATAGCAGCTGAGTCATGTCATGCTACGCTTCAATGTATGCATCTCCTCAGTCCTGTGGTTCGCAAAAATTCACCATGATTCAGCCTGCGTCACGTCATGGACCTGCGTCCCAACTCGCGGCCAGCCTTACAGTGTGCGCTGCGACTTGGACGCCCTTGTTCAGACGTCTCATCACATTGTTGAGATGTTGTGGTGACCGTGTGTATATGCTGTGCATGTGTGTGGTTTTATCTGTTGCTTGTGTTAGTGCATAAGAATAAAACTGTTGTAGTGATGCAGAAGTATTGCCGGCCGCAGTGGTCGAGGAGACTAAGGCACTCCAGTCACGGTCTGCACGGCCACTACGCTCGGGGGTTCGAATCCCCCCCTCGGGCATGGATATTTGTGCCGTCCTAGTTAGTAAGTAGTTCATAAGTAGTTTGTAAGTTTAGGGACTGATGACCCCGTAGTTAAGTCCCATAGACTATACAAACATTTGAACATTTGAGCAGAAGTATTATGTAAGTTTAGGGACTGATGACCCCGTAGTTAAGTCCCATAGACTATACAAACATTTGAACATTTGAGCAGAAGTATTATTGTACTTGACATGTACCTGCCCAAACATAAATTCATAAAGGTCTACAGAAGTTCATTAAACTATTCTGATTTAAAAGCTGTTCATAGAATGATCACTGATAGTTAACTGTGACATATAACTAAAAATTGACCACCTAAGCTCAATTTAAACACTGTTCATGGAATATGGAGACTAAATTCACGTAATTAAAATCTGGATTATTTCCTTTCAATGGCTAGCTCTGAACTAATATAATCTGGGAGCTGAGACCCTTTAGTAATTGGTCAGTCCTCGACCTACACACAACTAGTTCGAACACCACAGAAAGTTTCATGAATAGGTCTCCATAAATGTGAGAAGCGATTTCTTTTAAAATTTGACTTTCTTTTATATAGACAATTTCACTACTCACACTAGAGATCTTATGAACACACCAATACTTATGCAACTGATCAATGCAGTAATAATTTGAAGCCAGCTGCGGTGGCCGAGGGGACTGAGGCGCTCCAGTAACGGTCTGCACGGCCACTACGGTCGGGGGGTTTGAATCCCCCCTTGGGCATGGATATTTGTGCTGTCCTTAGTGTTAGCTAGTTCATAAGTAGTTTGTAAGTTTAGGGACTGATGACCCCGTAGTTATGTCCCATAAGCTATGCAAACATTTGAACATTTTTTGAATAATTTGAAATTGTTATAGAAAATAATTTCCATAACAGTTTTTAGTTTTCAGTCTCCTCTTTCGTGTAATTAAAGTCAGACCAGTTTACTTTTATCCGCCGTTGGTTCGAACAATAATGTCAGCAGCGTCCCGCCAACAATGGATTTTGAATAGCGGCACCAAATGTACTGAAAATGCTCAAAATCTGGGATTAATTCTAAATACTTGAATTAAACACACAATATTTTTTATAATTTTCAAATAATAAAACAAAATCAACCTATGTAACAGACCTGAACTTAATGGTTGCTGAATAACAATCTTTTTTTATATGTTGCACATATAATTACGTGTTAACAGTTCAACGTCTCATTACAGAAAGAAAGGAGCAGTTACGTATGGATTACAATCTATACTGCTGTATGTCCATCATGCAAATCTAATATCCACTATGCTAAGAGAATAATTATGTGACTTGATACAATTATATGATACAACTTAGTGACAACGTGTAAACTTCCCATTTCACTCAACTGAAGTGGCGTCAGTAGTAGGTATTATTTTAACAGTTCAGGTGGGACTTCACAATGTACCCAGCTGTGAGTGTGACAATTGTCCATTCACCACCAGTAAATGACACTGCAGTGACGCTTAAAGAACAGTTTGCACAAATCACAGCTTTACAGTAGAAGACGAGTTCTCGTTCAACGAAGAGCCGCAGTCGCTCGTCATCGGCTTCAGAACATTGCTGGTACCACAGACAATTCGGTATAGAGGCAAAAAAATGCAAACTGCCGTGCACGAAGGAAAACGCCATGGGAGGTCAGTAATGATGGCAATTGACCCTCCAGGTAAGGGCCGTCTCACCTGTTTGTCACCGAGCAGTACACAAAACAACCTTTCTTGGTGGACACAGAAGCGGACGTATAGTACAAAGAGAAAAAAAAAAGAAAAAAAAAGCCTAACCTAGACATCTAAAATAAAAGTTTCCCTCCAACTCTAAACTGTTCTATACAGTACATACATTGTTTGGTAAAAAAAGACACCATTTTGAGCGTCAGGTTTCGAGGGGGGGGGGGGGAACTGAAAAATTAGAAATTGGCAATTTTTATCAGTTTTTCTTAAATAATCAGGAAACTATGTGCTTTAGTGCAAGTCGAGCGGTCTAAAGCGTCTCGCTGTGGAGCGCGCGGTTGCTCGCCATGGAGGTCCAAGTCCTCCCTAGGGCATGGGTGTGTGTCTTGTCCTTAGGTTAGTTTACCTAGGTTTAAGTAGTTTGTAAGCTACGGACTGATGACTGCGCAGTCTGATTTACAAACATTTCAACATTTTTCGCTTTAGTGCAAAAAGTGCTAAATAGAAAAATAATCTGCATTAAATTGCGAACAAAAATGGTCCTTTGCATAATCTTTCTAAAGTGAACGGTATCAGATTTACGGAAGGTGGAAAAGTAAAAATTACTGGCCTTTGTATATATATATAGGGTGTTTCACTAAGTGTGTTTGCCTCTGTAACTTATAAAATAATATGTGACGGGAAATTTAAAAGCGGTAGGACAACACAAGAAATGCTACACTTCCTGCGGAGATATGAACATAGTTGAAACTTCCCGGCAGATTAAAAATGTGTGCCGGAACCGGGACTCGAACCTGGGACCTTTGCCTTTCGCTGGCAAGCGCACTACCGACTGTGCTATCCCGACACGACTCACGATGCCGCCTCACAACTTTACTTCCGGCAGTACCTCGCCTCCTACTTTCCAAACTTCACAGAAGCTCACTTGCAAACACGCAAGACTAGCACTCCTGGAAGAAAGGATATGGTGGAGACATGGCTTAGCCACAGTCTAAGGGATGTTTCCAGAATGAAACTTCACTCTGCAGCGGAGTGTGCGCCGATATGTCTCCACCATATCCTTTCTTCCAGAAGTCCTAGTCTTGCGTGTTTGCAGGAGAGTTTCTGTGAATTTTGGAAAGTAGGAGACGAGGTACTGGCGGAAGTAAAGTTGTGAGGCGGCATCGTGAGTCGTGTAGGGATAGCACAGTCGGTAGTGCGCTTGCCCGCGAAAGGTAAAGGTCCCAGGTTCGAGTCCCGGTTCCGGCACACAATTTTAATCTGCCAGGAAGTTTCATATCAGCGCACACTCCGCTGCAGAGTGAAGTTTCATTCTGGAAACATCCCTTAGGCTGTGGCTAAGCCATGTCTCCACCATATCCTTTCTTCCAGGAGTGCTAGTCTTGCGTGTTTGCAGGAGAGTTTCTGTGAAGTTTGGAAAGTAGCAGACGAGGTACTGGCGGAAGTAAAGTTGTGAGGCGGCATCGTGAGTCGTGTCGGGATAGCACAGTCGGTAGTGCGCTTGCCCGCGAAAGGCAAAGGTCCCAGGTTCGAGTCCCGGTTCCGGCACACAATTTTAATCTGCCAGGAAGTTTCATATCAGCGCACACTCCGCTGCAGAGTGAAGTTTCATTCTAGAAACATCCCTTAGGCTGTGGCTAAGCCATGTCTCCAACATATCCTTTCTTCCAGGAGTGCTAGTCTTGCGTGTTTGCAGGAGAGTTTCTGTGAAGTTTGGAAAGTAGGAGACGAGGTACTGGCGGAAGTAAAGTTGTGAGGCGGCATCGTGAGTCGTGTCGGGATAGCACAGTCGGTAGTGCGCTTGCCCGCGAACGGTAAAGGTCCCAGGTTCGAGTCCCGGTTCCGGCACACAATTTTAATCTGCCAGGAAGTTTCATATCAGCGCACACTCCGCTGCTGAGTGAAGTTTCATTCTGGAAACATCCCTTAGGCTGTGGCTAAGCCATGTCTCCACCATATCCTTTCTTCCAGGAGTGCTAGTCTTGCGTGTTTGCAGGAGAGTTTCTGTGAAGTTTGGAAAGTAGGAGACGAGGTACTGGCGGAAGTAAAGTTGTGAGACGGCATCGTGAGTCGGGTCGGGATAGAACAGTCGGTAGTGCGCTTGCCCGCGAAAGGCAAAGGTCCCAGGTTCGAGTCCCGGTTCCGGCACACAATTTTAATCTGCCAGGAAGTTTGATATCAGCGCACACTCCGCTGCAGAGTGAAATTTCATTCTATGAACATAGTTTATTGTATCATTTTCCAAAGAGTTACACCACAAAGATATAATTTTTTAAATGGAACAATAGTTTTTTCTATCGTGTATTGGATTCGTTTAAACCAGCTGCGTCCAAATCAATTTAAACTACATTCCTACCACTGTTAGTTTGGGAGCTACAACTCTTCAAAATTCCGGGGGCGGAGGCTGCGATAGCGTAGCTTATTGGGCGAGTGGCTATCCCCTGGGACACTGCCCACTTTCTCATGACCACCAGCCAGTCAGCTACGCTGTCGTAGCCTCCGCCCCCTAAACTTTGAACGGTTGTAGCTCCCATATCAACAGTGATAGGAATGTAGTTTAAACTGATTTGGGCGCAGCTGATTTCAATGAATCCAATGCACGATTGAGAAAACTATTGTTCCATTTAAAAATTATATCTTTGTGCTGTAACTCTTTGGAAAATGATACAAAAACTGTGTTCATAACTCCGCAGAAAGTGTAACATTTCTTGTGTTGACCTACCGCATTAAAATTTCCCGTCGCCTATTATGTTATAAGTTACAGAGGCAAACACACTTAGTGAAATACCCGGAAAAATAAATAAAGTATTTTAATAAAAGGTAATAGTGAACAATCGTTTTGTAGTCCAAGAGAGGTTAGGAGCCAGCCTAGAGTGTTAAAAGCATAGAAATACTGGGAACGAGAGTGCGGCCCCCAGAACAAAGCCGACCGTAAAAGGGAGCTGCCGACTGCTGTGCCTGCACCCTGACAGCCACATTCCCCATCACACACCCTGTCATCCATTGTCTTTCCCTGAGTCGTATTGGGAGACCTGTTGAGTGCATTTGTGTTATTTCTATTAAAGTTCTGTTGTAAGTAGTTTTATTGTTCGTCTTTGGAATACTGGGCGAACTATGTGATAATCACTGGTAGGTGTGTGAATTGTGGTGGAGTGTGTGCTGAAACCTTGTGAGGACAAGGGTGGTAAGCTAATTACTCTGAGTAGAAATGCAGTGGACAAAATAATTCAGTGCAGTGAAATTCGTAAAGACGGCCTTAAGGAAAAGTTCCTGAAAAATGAATTTCTTCAGGTACATAATAAGTGTCAACTGTTTATTTAGTAAGTCTATGGTGTCAAAAAAATTTATATGCTATGTCCAAAGTCACCCCAACATGACAAGAAACTTCCATCAAAGTTTCCCCATGAATCATTTTAATTTTGAAAACTTATTTTTCTTCATGGTAGCAAGTGTGTATATATATATATATATATATATATATATATATATATATATATATATATATATATATATATATATATATATATATATATTGCAGAAACCCAGCTGAAGAAACGTGGAGTTCAGTACAGAAACTTGATCTGACTGAAAGCGTCCGAATGGAAGCAAATAACAGGCACGACAACTAGAGAGATGAGGTAACTGTGAGGCTCTCTCAGGTCATAGACCTCGTCATTTTTGATGGGAGGTACCACTGGCACTGGCACTGTTACCAGGCATTTCAAAAGCCAGGATCGTCAGGCCTGAGAAAGGAGTGGCAACAACCAAAGGTGGGTTAAGTGCTGATGCTAAAAGAGAAGACGCTTTTGAAAAGCTGTGTGATTATTTGGAAGATAATGATGAATGTCAATATGTTTATGAAGAATTAAAAATTATGTTCCTTCAACTGAGTCACGAAGTTGGGCCATATACTGACAAACTTATCCAGCGCTATGGTAATTGCTTGACTTTAACGTCAATTAGTAATATTTTAACAGACAACTGGTATAGAAATTGGAACACTGATAACAAAGCTCAGGAGGAACTGAGAGCTATTATTCAATATGAGATATAGTCCAGAAGCTACGACTATTCTCAGTTTCCAACAATTGTAGAAATTTATGGAGGAGCTGAACTGATTCCTGAACTGCTCAATGTCTTGATAACTAAAATAATAAGCCTACTTCTAAAAGACAAACTCCCAAGAAAACTCAATGGACGAAACAAATTAGTGAAAGGAAAAAAAAAACTTCAGTATGTCATAATATAATCAGCGCTATATCTCTAAGTTCATTTTTGTCCCTTGTCCAAGTTGGAATGGATGTATCATTACACAGAAAATTTGGCTCAAAGTTCCTGATCGACATCCTGTGCAATTTGGGTGTTTGTCTACGGTACAAGGAAGTTTTAAAATATCAGAGATTGGTCACTTCCCAAGAGAACACGAACATTGAGAACGGATCGTGAAATTTGTTTTCGATAATGCAGACTAGGTAGCACATTAGTAGAGTGCCAGACTATGAATCTCAAGGTCCTAAGATTTTTACCTTTCCCTTTCCGTTTCTTTCGCCTCTGGCAATGTTGCTGATGTGAAAAATGTAGAGTAACACCATGGTTCAGAACCCGTTTTAAACTATAGGCCCCCCTATAACTGTCTGGGTAAGTCAGTTTGTAGGTCGGAGAAAGGCACGGCATACTACCTCCAAGCGGGACTATGCCTAGTAAAGCACTGTGATGTTCAAACCAATCTTCGTATTGATGACTGCTTTACCTTTAATACACTAAAATGTCCACACTGTGGGTTGCCATAACACGTTTCATTTCATGTGTGGAGTTGCTTGCATAACACCTAAAATCGCCCTTCAGGTAGAGCACAATGTACTTATTACTGCTCAAGGTGCTGAAAACCGAGGCCTGTTTGATTTGCAAATTTACAGAGCCCCAATTACATCTGGCTATTCCAAAATAGTTAAAACAAACATGGCTTCCCTGAAAATAAAACTGCTATAATATGAACATGGCCGAACACTTAATTTGTTTTTGTTGAGTGGTACCTGGTTGGAAGGCCTAGAAGAATGTAAACCTAGTTGGAGTGGTTGCATGGAAATGTTGTATGCAGTGAGAGAGTTCCGAACTTATCCTGTAGTTCTCTTCCACTCATCAAGGTGGCTCCTTCAAATCTGTCAACAATTTATACAAATCTTCTTTAAGCAGTGGCACCAGCAATGGACAAAGCACAACAATGGTGAATTTGATCAGCCTTTGTACATCAAGGCTCGTGAAATAGTAGCAGCAGCACATGATGGTAGCCCAATGAAGTCACTCTTCATTCAACTAGGATATTTTCACTTATAATGTCCCTTTTGTCAGCGATTGGATACATCATGGCAGCAAGTGAACTGGAAAAGTTATTTTATGTTTATCCCAAAAGCAGCATTCAACAAATGATGAATGGGAAAGCTTACTCCAGTGTCATTCGTGCCCTCTTCTTTGTCGAAGAAGCACTTATTCCTGTATTTTTGAAAACAGGTGAAACTTTCATTAGTATGGATAAATATGAACTTAATTTAGTCTATTCAGCTTTCAAGTGTGGTAATGCATCTTCTGAATAGATTACGCAGTTAGCTGCAGTAAATTTAAAGATGACTGTCTATCTCGCATTTTTAAAGCTATTTTCTAAAGAAAAACTCAAAAAGCTTCAGTTTATAATACATCACGATTAAAATGATTATATATCATAATTATTACACAGATAATAATTTTAAATTATTTACATTGGAAAGATATTCATTCTTGATGCGTAAATGTCCAAAGCAAGTTCAGCGTGGGTTTCTCTGTGCCACAGGTTTGTAGGGCTTAGGCCTGTTGGAAGCGTCTTTTCCCTTACAAAGAAGCGCCCCTTGAGAAGATGGTGAGGATGTCGTTCCTTCAAGGGCTTATCTCTAACATACCACAGGCCACAAAAAAAAACACAATTTGCCTTTACAAAATGCAATGCTGTATTAATAAAAGGGTTTCCTTAGTGATTTTCCAGAAAATATAAAACATACGAAAAATTCGTACTTTTACAACTCTGTAACTCTGAAGCCGTTCACTTTAGCAAGATTACAACGGGACCATTTTTGTTGGCAATTTAATGTAGATTATTTTCTACTTGGCATTTTTCGCACTAAACCGCATAGATATCTAAATAATCAAGAAAAACGGTTAATTTCTAGTTTTTAACCCCCCCCCCCCCCTAAAAAAACCTGATGCTCAAAATAGTGTAACTTTTTACCATATAATATGTAGACTATATAGAACAATTTGAAACTGGACGGAAACTTTTACTTTGGATGTCTGGGTTTAGGTCTAATTGCACCGTATTAGTATCTGTTTACCCATCCAGCCGTTTACCACATCGTAGACGTGATGATTCCCATCTGTTTGCTGCCAATGGTTTCATCATCCGAACGTACAGATGGGTAACTTTAATGCTCAATGTGAGACTTTGATGCAAATTCGAATGGCAGTTCGTAGTTGCCGATGTGATCCACTGGACAATAGGAGCAGATTTTTATCATTCTCTGGGCTGCCTCCGGATCTCTGCCATTGCCTCCTACTGGACACGATGACAAACGTAAGTAGCCAAGGTCAATTTCGTCACAGTGACTGCGCCGGAATCCGAACAATAACAGTAGATTCTCCTTATGTTGCATTGCTAAAATAATTTACAGAAATTCACGATGGTCACCCATAATCGCACCAGTGAAGTACAGCACAGTGCATCACATTCTGGCAACGCCATGTCCGCCAATTCACGCACGACCGCCCCGCTTGAAACCAGAGAAGTTCAAAGCTGCTAAGCAGGAATTTACGTTTATGTTGTCGCAAGGAATCTGTCGACCGGCTTGTAGTAGCTGGGCCTCACCACTCCATGTTGCGCCAAAGAAAACGAATGGTTGGCGCCCCCGTGGCGATTATCGGCAACTTAATATTCGGACGCTACCTGGACCTTTACCCAGTGCCACACATCGAGGATTTTTCCCCTAACGTACACGGTAAGAATATTATCAAATACCAGTGGCATTAGAGGACGTCCCTAAAACGGGCGTGTGTGAGCCATTTGGACTGTTTGAATTCACCAGAAGCAGAACATCTGCAACATTTGCGTCAACTTTTCGATCGTCTTCAAGCGCATGGTTTGCTCATTAATCCAACAAAGTGCATTTTCGGTGCAACTGAAGTACAGTTCCTGGGCCACAATATTAACGCCGAAAGAATACGGCCTCCACAAGATAGGGTTAATGCAATTGGTAATTACCCACAACCGACAACAGTACACGAACTGCGTCGTTTCCTCGGAGCTACATACTATTACCGCCGCTTTGTTCGGAATTATGCACTCTTAGCAGCACCATTAAACGAGTTCTTGCGAGGGACACACAAATCAGGTGACAAAGTAGAGTAAACTAACGAAATGCTATCGGCTTTTGCTAATTTGAAAACTGCCATTGCAGATGCCACACTGTTGGCTCATCCAGTACCGCAAGCACCTCTTGCACTCAAGGTTGAGGCTTCTGCAACATCAGTAGGCGCAATACTTCAACAGCAAGTGAATCAGCACTGGCAACCACTAGCATTTTTTAGCAAAAAGAAATGTACAGAGGTAATATATTGTAATGATTAGTTGTTCATCTTTGCTAAATTCAGTAGTTCTTTGTTGCTATGTTTTGTTTTCTAGCGATTACAGTTTTGTCTGTACCATTAGTATAAATGTTGACAAATAAATATAACATAGTTTAACCCAACATTTATTGGTGACCCCGACGTGATTTGAACACGCAACCTTCTGTGGTATGGTAATGCGATCTTCGTTATGTTATGGTACTGTCACGTATATCTATATTTTTATCTCAAATCTAAAATTTCAATAATGTTGTCTACATAAAAAACATAGCAACAAAGAAGTAGTAGCAATACACATCTTATCTTTACAGTGTATTATCTCTGAACATTTCTGTTGTGAGGTTTTTTACTGTCGATGCTGCCACTAGAAAAAAATACATGATCGTGTTGTGTGTATTTCCTCAGTAACAGAAGTATTTTGAATTAAGAGCCGCAATCTTATATCTGCAAATATATACTAATAATAAATCTGTGAATGTAGGCCTGTCGCTGTTCACTTCAATATTCAAAACTACTTGACGAATTTTCATGAGCTTTTCACAGGAAACAGGAAAAGTTTGGATCAACATATATGCTAATTTTATAAAAATCAGATCCCGAAAAAAAAATTGTAATTTTGATTCTGACCGTATCTTATTAGTCATGAACTGTAGGAAGAAAGTGAAAAAACTGCAGAAAGGTGGGAAAAGAAGGAGACAACAGTGGCATAACTATGGGGGGGGGGATTAAGGGGATAGAACCCCCCCGCTGAACCCGAAAAAAAAAGAGAGAGAGAGCGAGAGAGTGAGAGAGAGAGAGAGAGAGACAGAGAGAGAGAGGGGGGGGGAAGCGTCTAACAGCCATCTGGTAAAGGTAAAGATTGGAAACTTGGGGTGATTTACCATAAGCTTTCATTGGAAGAGAGTGAATTAGTTTTTTCTTCAACGGGAGTGGTAGATGGTACTCTATCTGGAAACTGACTAAAAGTTTGCTCATCAAGCAGATCTATCCCCCCCCCCCCAAAGCCTAGTTACGCCACTGGGAGACAATATTTGGATAAATTAAGGGAACCTTTAATTCTTAAGAATTTCAGAGGGAGCTTTAGGCGACAATTAACTGAAATTGGGTGAAATAAAATAGTAGAAGAGGAATGGCTAGCACTGAGAGATGAAATAGTGAAGGCAGTGGAGGACAAAATATATAGAAAAGCAAGACCTACAAAAAAAATCCTTGGATATCACAGGAAATACTAAATTTCAATGACGAAAGGAGAAAATATAAAAATGCAGTAAATGAAACAGGCAAAATGGAGTACAGACGACTAAGAAATGAAATTGACATTAAGTGCAAAAAAAAGCTAAGCAGAAGTGGCTAGGAGGCAAATGCAAGTCTGTAGAAGAATGTATAAAAGGGGGAAAAATAGGTGCTGCCCACAGGAAAATAAAAAAGACATTTGGAGACAAAAAAGCAGCTGTATGAATATAAAGAACTTAGGTGGAAAACCAGTTCTCATCAAAGAAAGAAAAGCTGAAAGGTGGAAAGAATATATAGAGGGGCTCTACAAAGGAAATGAACTTCGAGACAATATTGTAGAAAGGGAAGAGGAACTAGGTAAAGATGAAATAGGAGATACTATACTGAGGGAAGAACAGAGCCCTGAAAGACCTAAGTCCCTGGAGTAGATGACATTCCCTCAGAACTGCTAAAGTCTCTAGCGGAATCAGCCATGACAAAACTATTTCACCTGGGGCATAAGATGTACGAGTCAGGTGACATACTCTCGGACTTTAAGAAAAATGTAGTAATCCCCATTCCAAAGAAAGCAGGTGCAGACAGGCGTGAAAATTACAGAACCATCAGTTTAATAAGTCATGGTTGCAAAATTTTAACACGAATTATTTACAGGAGAGTGGAAAAACTGGTAGAAGCCAACCTTAGGGAAAATCAGTTTGGATTATAGGAACATGGGAGGCAATATCAATTTACGGCGTATCTTAGAACATAGGTTAAGGAAAGGCAAACCTACATTTCTAGGTTTTGTAGATTTGGAAAAAGCTTTTGACAATGTTGATTGGAATACACTCTTTCAAATTCTGAAATCAGGAGGAGTAAATTATAGGGAACGGAAGGTTATTTACAACTTTTACAAAAACCAGACTGCAGTTATCAGAGTTGAAGGGCATGAAATGGATGCAGTGGTCGGGAAGGGAGTAAGACAGGGTTGTAGCCTTTCTCCAATGTTATTCAATTTGCACATTGAGCAAGCTGTGAAGGAAAGCAAAGATAAATTTGGAGAAGTAATTAAAGGTCATAGTGAAAAAATAAAAACACTGTGTTTCGCCGATGACATTGTAATTCTGCCAGAGACAGCAAAAGACCTGCAAGAGCAGTTGAACGGAATGGACACTGTGTTGAAAGGTGCATACAAAATGAACTTTAACAAGAGCAAAACAAGGGTAATGGAGTGCATTCTAAGAAAATCGGGTGATGCTAATGAAATTAGATTAGGTAACAAAATAATAAAGGTGGTAGATGAGTTTTGTTACTTGGCCAGTAAAATAACATATGATGGTCGCACTACAGAGGTTATAAAATGCAGAATGGCAATGGGAAGAAAAGCATTTCTGAAAAAGAGAAATTTTTTAACATCGAATATTAATTTAAGCGCAAGTATGTCGTTTCTCAGCGCATTTTCGTGGAGTGTTGCCTTGTATGGGAGTGAGAGATGGACGATAAACAGTGTGGACAGGAAGAGTATGGAGGCTTTTGAGCCGCAGTGGAGCAGCCGAGCGCATTGAGGCGCTATGGTACAATGCACGAGGCCATTCCCCATCGGGGGTTCCAATCCCCCCCCGGGCATGGATGTTTGTGCTGTCTTTGTATAAGGTAGTTCATAAGTAATTTATAAGTTTAGGAACTGATGACCACGGTGTTAAGTCTCATAAGCTTAATAAACGTTTAAGAGGCTTTTGAAATGTGGTGCTACAGCAGAATGCTGAAGATTAGGTGGGTGGATCACATAACTAATGAGGAGGTACTGGATAGAATTGAAGAGAAAAGGAATTTCTGGCGTACCTTGACTTAAAAGAAGGGATCGACTGATAGGACACATTCTTGGACATCAAGGAATTGTGAATTTAGCGTTGGAGGGAAGTGTGTGGCGTAAAAATAGCAGAGGGAGACCAAGAGTTGAATGCAGTAAGCAGATTCAAACGGATGTAGGATGCTGTTTTTATGAGGAGTTGAAGAGGCTTGCACAGGATAAAGTAGGGTGGAGAGCTGCATCAAACCAGTCTCTTGACTGAAGACCACAACAAAGTGTTTTCAGTAGCGGTCGTGTCTGTTTGTTCAACTATTAAAAACCTCTTATATCCAAAACAACTTCACGAATTTGCATGGAGTTTTCACAGGTAACTTGAGAGTAACTCTAGAAAACATATAGATTTCATTTCATAAAACAGGATCACGCAAAAAAAAAAAAAAAAAAAAAAAAAATAAAAAAAAATAAAATAAAATAAAAAATAAAAAATAATAATAATAATCACAATTTAACGTTTTATATCCATAACGGTCATATCTCTCTTTCTCTTTCATCACCTTAATCTCCAAAACTAATAGACGAATTTTCTGGTGTTTTTTCTTTCTTTCTTTTTTTTCCCCAGAGGTAATGTGAGGGTATTGTGCGGTTACATAAACACTTCATTTAACAAAATCAGATCAGAGAAAGTAAGGATTTCACAAAGTAAATATTTCTCTGAAAGCAATCGGACGTGTCTATTTGTAGATGTTAATTTCCAAAAGTACTACACGAACAGTTGTTGGAATTCACACGTAATTTTAGAATAGCTTGGAGCATAATAGAAAACTCTGCTGTTCCATTCTCTCATAGCGTGGGAAGAAAGAACACCTAAATCGTTGCGTTTTCGATCTGATTACCTTATTTTATTGGGATGGTCATGTCTCCCTATGTAGATGGGTGCTAGCAAAATATTTTCACATTCAGAAATAAATGTCGGTGATTGAAATTTCGCAAATAGATAAGGTCAATATTTTAATGATTTCCACCTCAAATCGTGCAACATTTATTTGGCACTTTCCCCCTGTAACGTGATTTTTATATATATATATAACGAGCTGCCCTTCTCATAACCTTCTCAATGTCCTCCGTCAGTCCCACCTGGTGAAGGTCCCACAATGTGCAACAGTACAGAGGACGCACAAATGTGATGTAGGCAGTCTCTTTGGTGGAGCTGTTGTATCTTCGATGCGTTCTGCCAATGAAACGTAACCTTTGGTTCGCCTTCCCCACAATATTTTCTATGTGTTCTCTCCAGTCTAAGTTGCTCATAATTGTAACTGCTAGGTATTTGGTAGAATTTACGACCTTAAGATTTGACTGTGTAATTGAAGTTAAGCGGATTTCTTTTAGTGGGCATGTGTATTACTTCACACTTTTCATTATTTTTGTGTTAATTGCCAATCTTGCTTAGTCTTGAGAACAGTGGTCTCAAGAACAGTGGTCTGTTTTTCCTTTGAGACATGTATTATGTATATGAAGTGATTGCCTTAAATTATAGCTCTCTTGATTTTCTTTTGTGTAGACTAAACAAGTATGCATAAATAATGATGGTAATGTCATGATATCCAGTCTCTCTAAGACTGGCAGACATCATATACTTTGTTTGAAGACACCTGCCACACATCTTATAGCCTTTCTCATATACAGTTAATACATTGTCTTTAAATCAGATACCGCAAATTCTTATGTTGGCCTTGCTTTGATTCTTTGGATCTTCTATATTGTTACTATTTGCAATGAAAGTCATGTCATTAGCATATAGAACAGATTTACATGGCATGGCATGATACTAGGATGTTAATGTAAATTATAAATAATAGGGGTCCCAGCATGGGATCATAAAGCAACCAATAGACACCCATACTGCAATTTACGTGTTGAACTACTGTAATCTAGTGAAATTTAAAAGCTAATAAATTCCTAATGTAGAGTTACATACTTACAGTGCTTGAAATCCATCGACAGCTTCTTCCTGACTTGCACGACACTTTCTTCAGGGTCTTCAATTGTGCCGTTTCTCATACATTGCATTGCATCCAGAAATTTGTTTTACCATTTGAGTTAAATTTTCAAAACTTACTGAGAAATCTTCTTGAAGGCCACATTACAGTTCCCCAATAACTTTCTATATTACATCCATACTTCGCATGCCATCTCACGGTGTGTGGCGGAGGGTACTTTGTGTACAATTGTTAGTTTATCCCATTCTAGTAATGTAAGGTTCATGGGAAAAATGCTTGCATATGGTCCCTGGTCTCTCCAATTTTATCTTTGTCGTCGTTTTGCGAGATGTACATAAGAGGAAGCAGTATATTTATTCACTATTCGAGAAATATGTGCTCTTGGAACTGTCAAAGACGTCTGCACCACAATACAGAGTCTACAAAAGATTTATATATGATAGAATTACATTCTCTAGAACCCTTTCCTTAATCCATCTTCTCCATACCAAAATTTTTCTTTTTCAAAATTCCAAAGTAATAACACTGGATGGAATAACTGTCTAATAAGTGAACTCCCTCAGGATAGTGTATAAGCTACAATTTTACTGTAGATAAGATTTGCATATGGTCATTACAGACATAGTTTTACAGACAACTTGAGTGTTCTAAAGACCCTTATACTGAAAGATAAACGTATGTACTTTTATTTATATTTTTATGAATTATTTCTGTTGTCAGGTTAGAAAAGATTCCATTTATTCGACTGTTGTACATGTTCACTTGAACTTATGTCGGTAAACTGTACTTTATAATATATTATGAAACTGTGGTGTCATTGTCATTGTCTGTTGTGTGCAGAAGCACGTAGTTGCAAGTTCATATCTCAATTATGCTCTTTTTAGAGTCTACATTAACTTGGTATAACAAGGTATAAATTTGATACAATAAGCTTCATTTATAAATTAATTTTACTCAAAATTGACACATTACTTACAGTGGCCACAACAGGCCCATAGCCAGAATTTGGTTTTGCGTGGGGTGGGGGAGGGGGGGATTAGTCAGTTATGACATATATTCTAACTTGTGAAGCTTTACAACATAAGTTGATCTAAAGGGCAAATGTATTTTAATAGAGGCAATATGAAATTTTATTCGATAAAATCTTGAAGGAGCATCTTCAGCATACTTTTGAATTACTTTAGCAAGAATTAGGTGAATAGTGAAGCTTTTTGGGGAGAGGGGGAGGGAATTGATCCCATTCATACCCCCCCCCCCCCCCCCGTAGCTACGGCCCTGTGCCACAGAAAGGCCTAGTTCAGCTTAACAGAACACTTGTTCATATTTCTGGCAGAAGCTGTGCTAGGTACGGCGGGGTTGCTGTACACATATGACATCTCATCTTCATAGGAAGTTGGCGAAAAGAAAAAAAAATCTGTCACCACATTACACCGAAAGCTGATCCATCAATTCCTTCTCAAGCCACGCAGAAGTAACGTCAAACTGCTGCGCCAATGACATTCCTTGAGACCGAATCACTAAGTGCTCTGACAACCAGAGTAAAGTGGCCAAAGGACCTAATTATATCATGTTTTTATAGCTACTATCTAGTCTACTTGGCATTTAATATTAGAAGGATCGAATGCACTACATATAAGAAGCTCTGGAGCCAAATTGGCCCCATTCAGTTTTATTGCTTATACTGCCAGATTGTGAAAGATAATTCAGTGTAACCATCATCTGTACTTTTATTGATTTTTAACAATGGAAGGTCCAGATTGAAATGTTGCTAATATGAGGATAGATAGCAACTCAGCATAAAGATGATCGCTGTGCTGCCAACAAACTCATATTCACATTCATACAACTTGTAAAATTTCGGCCATGACCTTCGTCAGGAAATATCACACTCTCTCACCCAATCACTCAGGCATAACTCATCCATACATGATCGCCATTCCCCAGTGCTGGAATATATGGCATTGTTGTCGCATATTGAAATAACAAGAAGACAACGGTTGATTTTATTTCATACACAGTATTACAAGGAAACATGCCGAAAATACAGAGAAAAGCTATGAGGTGCCAAATTGGCCCAGCAGTCCTCCTAGACTGACAAAATAGAAATTCATTGTTGCAATATCCGGTAACGTAATGTCTGATGGAGTGTATCTATAAGTTGATAATAATTTCAGGCAAATATGAATATGCAAACTTTTTGATCTAATAACAAAACTTTACTTACAAATTATTCGTAGAAATGTGGGGAACTGCAGATTACTGCAGATGTTGCACCAGCTGAGGGTAGCCTCTGCGGACACTACCCACTGTTGTGGGCCAAAAGCGCCGCCTTGCACGCAAAAAGACGTACTGCGCCTGTCACCGACATCAAACAAAAAAATGTTCAAATGTTTGTATAGCTTATTGGACTTAACTACGGGGTCATCAGTCCCTAAACTTACAAACTACTTATGAACTAGCTAATCCTAAGGACGGCACAAATATCCATGCCAGAAGGGGGATTCGAACCCCCTATATTAGTGGCCGTGCAGACCATGACTGGAGCGCCTCAGTCCCCTTGGCCACCGTGGCCAGCGACATCAAACATTTCTGGTGGTTCGACACAAATTAGCGGCCGACTGGGCGATAAATCAAAATGAGTATTGTCGCTGGTTCACGTGAAGTAAGATTGCTGTGGTATTCAACACTACTGTCCCATTACAGGAAAAGTAGAGACAACAATAAAGGTATATGCGATTGCAGGCTCTCTCGGCGTATTCCAGCGATGAAATGTTCTCGGGTTATCAGCTGAGTGGTGGCGTCGTCTTGGCGCAACGTTTCAATGAATTTCGTACTCATCATCCTCAGGCGAGGTGTCGGGATGCTGCTCTGCACCTCCCTATATAGTCGTCTGACCATTGTCCACTTCTGCAGGAGGCCAATCAGGGACCTTCAGAAGCGGCTGCCGTGTCAGTGGTGGGAGTACGCGGGGCAGCCGGTCGTGGGGGAATGCGGCGCGGCTCTGGTACGTGCTTCGGGCCATGGCAGCTGTCCATTCTGTCGGCGGACGCCACCACGTACAGAACAGAGCGTTCCTGCCTAATCTTCTCAATCGTAGGATTCCAGGCTGCACTCAGCTGAAATCCGCTATCCCGATTGACCAAGCTGTCGTGGAGACGTATTTCCACTGCTTCCTTAGAGACAGAATCCCAGAGTCCATTGGCACTGCATATCTTCTTAGTTTCTTCAAACTTGAAGATGTGCCCCTCATCAGTGCTGTGCTCTCAGTGCTCTCAGTGGTACGCGGGTGAAAAGGGACGTGACGTCAAAGCTGACAAGTAGGTCCTTCTCTTCCATATGCAGCGCTTTGAGTACATTGACCAATTCTGTCGTGTTCTTGATGTGGTGTGGGCAGTGAAGGACAAGTGGTTTCAGCAGCTGTGCTAGATGTTTGGCTAACCAATATGTCAGTGAGTTTATGGTGTTCAAAATTGGACGTAACGGGACGTTCTCCTTATGGATCTTTGGGAGTCCATATAGTCGTGGGGGTACTGGTGCCCTGGGGTGCTTTCCATGGTGGGATTAGAGTGAACGCATCATGTTAATATTCAAAATTCGATGATTTTTTTCCTATTACTAGGAAACAAGACTCTTCATTAAGTAGTGACAGATTTCGAAGGCGATCTTGGGGGGTCCTTCCAGTTCGGGACCCCCGGCAGCCATCGTATTTCCGTTTGCCTTAATCCAGCCCTGAATCGTACAAAAATGTCTAATTGTTCTACTTGGTACCAAAAAAATTGCTTGAAGCTTTTCTCATAAATGTGCTGAGAACCTTCTTGGATCCTTTTATGGTTGACAGACTTCAGGCTTACTGAAGACAGTCTACATGGGTAGAATTTCAAAGAAGCTGTCAGTATCTGCTAAATCTGAAGGATACTTTGAGATGGGACTGGTGATTTTAACTTTCATTTCATTACTTTCTAGGTCCACGAAAACCAAATAATGGTGAAAATGCATGAAAAAGTTGTTCATAGCTCGCAAAAATAGTTGTCAAATCTTGCATTACAAAATTAAAAACAGGAAAGACAAAAAAGATCTGAATTAATTTGATACTTACATCTGTGCTTTCATTTGCATCAGGTTTCCTATTGACAATCTCTGATGAAATACCAACTGCCTCAGCATCTACATTTTCTTCATTCAAAGTGATGTCATAATGTATTTAAGTTAATCACCGTCATCGCTACATTGAGGGAAATTACTTTGTTCTCTATAACGATTTTTTTATAATACTTTAATAATTTCGTGTGGCTCATTGGCCTGGTGCAAGGCTCTCAATTGGACGCCACTTCAACGGCTTGTGTTATCCAACCAGGGAGAAGGGACCTACAGCTTAACATGGAATCCAAACCACATGTTTCTGGCGACTCCTCACATCGTTGAGAGGTGAAGGATGGGATAAAACACATACTGAAAAAATCCGAGGTCAAACCGGGTTTCGAACCCGTGACCCTCTGGTTCCCAGTCAAGCACTTAACACCAATAGCACAGGGTCTGATCTTTCTGAGAGATCAAGATATTGCGCCAAAATTATATCAAGAGGCCTTTGAAAGCTGTCAAGTACTTATTGAGATCCAAATCAATATTTGTTGCTGATGGAGTTAATACTGCAGGAACACGTCTAACACTTTGAAAATCGAAAGATGTTGCTTCAAAATTTCGCGGAATATTTGTAGCCTTTGATTACAACAAGACTTAGAGAAAGGAACAAGCTGTTCAACAATTCCTAATGACTAGCCCTAATAGAAAAGAAATAACAAAAACTCTCAACATTTCTAAAAAAAAGAATCACATCATAATTCAGTTCAGCAGCATAAGCACCATCTCTGTTCAGTGAGTGTACTCCACAAGAAGAAAAAAAATTGCATACTGTGTTAATACTAATGTGACCATAGTTTCTAGATTAAAATTCGGAACACATTACGAATTTTGTAATTTGCATATATATTTTAATTATATTAGAAGAATATTTTAGTGAAAGTAATAATTACAAAAATCAGTTTAATTTGTTACAAAAAGTACATTAATTTAGACTTTATTAGTAATTATTATGACGAAGGAATGCGATCAGAACAACTGTATTTAACAGTGCCATGAATTTCCTTCAGCAAGTCTGCATTTTTCAACAACATGTGAAAAAATTCTACACACGCTTCATAATAATTTAGTTACTAGTATTGATTTCACAGTTTCTACGGTAAGCTGTGTTTCATCACTTGTCCATATACTATTCATGTGGAGAAAGTACCCGCTATGTAACAGCAGTAGTTCCAGACACGCGGAAGAGAAACTACACTAGCTTAAGCAATTTGAAAATGGCACATGATTCTGTCTGAAATGAGAAATAATATCAATCTATCTTTGACCTGGAAAAGTGTAGTTAGCAGTCCATTCACTGGTTTTTCTCACTGGTATAGTTTGTGCGCGTATGCTCAGTGGAAACAGTTTGAAACGGTTTTAGTTTGTGATAAGAACCTTAAGTCTAACGAACCTTTTGTCAAACATAATTAAAACTGTTAATAAAATAAAGCGATACAGGTGAGACAAATTTATAAATCAGTACATAATTGTTAACTCAATGACAAATGGGTATATTGAATTACCTTTGAAAAATTCTGGGCAGACAGCCAGCGAGCAGCGCCTCCAGCGACAGCATCGGTAACCACCGACCAGTCAGCTGAACACACTTTGACAGGCACCGCGCCACTCGCCGCGAACCAACACTGTTATTTTCATACACAGTTTGGGGATAAGGGGCGCAAGTTCAGGATCCCATGTGCGTACCCAAATGACAAACACGGGCCCTGGTAGGCGCCACGGTCTGCACACCCATTACCAGACGCCTATCGCACACTACTGCAACGCCAGGGATACCACGCAGCTGCCTGGGATGGCTATATGTCATGGACATAATCACGGCGACGAACTACCTGGTGCACACTGGAGCCGAGATTAGCATCGTACCAAAACGACATGCTGCAATTGTAGACCACGCAAACCTACCGCCGCTGAGAGCGGCAAACCGCTCTACAGTCACAGTGAATGGCAAATCCAAACTTCAACTTCGCCTTCCCAGCCCCCACAATTCGTTCGAGTGGACATTCCTAGTAGGCCCCTTTCACTCGGTAAAAGCGGCTTGTCAATTTCAAATAACTGATCCTGGCAGGGAACTGCCAGATAAAAGATGTTTGTGAAATTTCAAATAACGAATCCTGGCTGGAAACCGACAGATAAAAGAGCTGCAGTTATTTAAAACTAACAAGTCCTAGCAAAAGGGATCCAAGATAAGAAATTTGCGCAACGGAATACATGAGGTTTCGTCCAGGAAGCAGAGGGAAACCATAATAATAAAACGGGTCTGATGTTAAATTACAAACAAGGGAAAATTTAACTAAGCTGGTATATTGCCAGTTCACATGGAAATCGGGGCAACACCGATTTTAAATACACAATAAAAGTGCATCCCACTATAATTTACTAAGTACTAATTCTGTTCACATACCAAGAGGGGTCAGATAAGCAAAAACAAGGCTGTAAAACATAAGAAACAGGAGGATTGGTAAGACATGGGACACAATCATTCATAAGCGCGTAGCTGCGACACTTACTCTCACAGAAGACTGCGACATGAAATACAGCACAATGCACAACCAGGCAGATAAGCCAAATCTGCCAAGTTACGATATTCATAACCACGTGCACTCTGTTCCACCTCCAATACCCGGAAGGGGCCACTAAATTACACACAAACCTTACACACGAATGAACTGATAAGAAGCCAGAAGGATGCGGAAAGATATTAAGGAAATAGTAAGAGGTAGCATTATTTCAATGCCTGAAGGGCTGGAAAACGTTGAACAAAGAATAGGTCTTTGTTCCACATGCCATAACGGACACCAAACTAAAACTCACTAGTCATCATTTACCGTTTTTAACAGAAATCAAAGTCACACCGGAAAAAATACACGAGAGGAATACGCCACATTCCCGAGAATAACATAATTCACACACGCCTAAAGCACACGTAACTTATTACTGCTACAAAGCGTAGCATGGACCTAGCTGTGGCTCACCATTCAGACCATACGAACATCTTACCTCAGCCGATACCGGAGAGAGAGTGACGATGCCACTCCGACACGTACAAATCCTCGCGCCAAAGCTCCCAAAGAGCATGGCGGATACATACCGTACTCGCGCAAAGAGTCTAGCTGCCTGCGCGAGGTCGATTAGTGCACGCGCGACTAATAGCAGCGCCCCTAGTGGGAGGTGGCTGAACGAGGCAGGCGCAGAGCGCACATCAACACTCCTAGCGATAGATAGTGGAAACTAGGCATAAGGGAATGGACGCACAGCAGAGCTCCCTGCGGCGAAACGAGGCAAGCGCAGAACGCAGTAAAAGCGTATCACTCACACACAGGGTAAATACAGGATGGGGAGCATAACTAAATGTCATTGCAAGTTAAGACTTTAACTTATAGTCAACAAATCAGTAAGTTTTTAAATTGAAAATAGAATCTAACAAGTGCAAAGCCTCTATAACTTCAAAGGGAGGTGAGCAAACATTGAAATAAATGAAAAGAGACAGAGTGCCGTCTTTCAATGCGAGGCCGTGCATCCAGCTGCAGAGAGCTGAGGCGCAATTTGCGTTACATTGGGCCTTATGAGGCCTTTCACACGAGAAATGCAGAGTTTCGACTTCGGCTCACTGAGCCGCAGTGTAGCTTGTCAGATGAATCGCCTGCTACTCGCTTTACAGGGAGCCTTATGGGAACGTTCACGTGGGATACAAGGAGCTGCATATCGCCCTCCACGCGCAGTTTCGCTACACATTGTTCATTCAGCGTCTCTATTGTTTGCGTCTATTTACCAGTGTATATCAGATATCACTAGCAAATGTCTGTCGTTTGCCTCCGTAACTAAGGAGAAAACAGAGTGTGTTCGAAGTAGAGAGCAGCATCGTCTAATGAGGACATACTTCTCTTTATTATCTTTGGTGAAAGATTTGGAAACTATTCAAACACAGAAAACTTCAAGAAAACGTGGATAAACATAAGCTAAATAATAATTCTATAACCTTGTATCAGCCTGGTTAACCCAATTGTGCAGCACATATTGGCGCAACAGTATGAAGTTCGAACTCAACTCTCCATCCCCCCCTCCAACATCCTCAATGTTGGTAAATAGCAGTTACACACAACGTCCCTCTCAGCCACTCCAGCTATCGATAACCAATCAGATAATTCAGCAATTTGGAGCATCTGAGAAGACATCGTACTTCTGTAATATATATATGATACTTACAATATTGTACTATTCGGAAAAACTTCCATGACATAAAGTTCTGTTAAGTTCATCGATATATTTGTATCTAGCCTGTTAAAATTATAATAAAATGTTCCATGTTTACGCCACAAATAAGTTTGTTTTGCACCTTCATTAGAGTCACAGCCACCCTCTCTTCCACTGTTATTAGCTTCCTCATGTTGGTCAACCAACCAAAATAATGATTTCTGTATTGCACACTGCTCATCAAAAGAAGTTACTGAAATTCAATTGAAATTGAAAAATTTCTCAGGATCTGCTCAAAGTGTCCTGCGAAGGCAATGGAAAGCTCCTGAACTTAAACGAGAAGTAATTTTTGTGTGGCACCATCGATTTATTTTCCATATTCGCTTTTCTTCATAACAACTACTTCCCCTAAAAGAAACATTTTGTTACTGTCTGGTTCTAGAAACTGCACACTCACAGCAGCAGTTAGATATCATCTGACCTCTCAGGGGGGACAGCTCTGAGAGCCGAAGACAGGTTGCAGTGAGCCGGACTTGGGGCTCTCTGCAGCCAGATGCACGGCCTCCCATGTGAAAGGGTCTTAGGAAACGTCGAGGAGCCAGTCCTAGGAGTAGAACTTCTCCACCATTTCCAGTTGTCACCGGACCTACAGTGAAGCACTTTATGTTCAAGTGTCAACAAGATAGTGTTTTATGGACAACAAACTTACCCGTCGCCGACACCCACGCCCGCTCTGCTCGAGGGTGTACCACCCAGATTCGAGCACCCATCTGCACGAGCACCATCTACACTGCAGAAATCGGAGCCCGCATTCCTCGTCTAGGAGTCTGCTCACCGGCGCGAGCATGCCACCGGCTTTGCATCTGACGTCACAGAGATGCGGCGACAGCTGTCAACGGCTGCCACACCCACCGCTGACTTCAAGATTAGTCATGACCTGCCCGATAAAGTGTTGTTCCCGGAACAGTCCATTATATCATCATCATCGATGGCCCACCTGTGTGCGCTAATGCGAGGCGTTTAAAACCTGAAAAACTTCGCGCCGCGAAATCAGTCGTACAGGAATTGCTTGAGGCAGGAACTATTCGCCAATCGAGCAGTAGTTGGTCATCCGCAATACATATGGTACTGAAAAAGGATGGCACGTTCCGCCTCTGTGGGGACTACTGGGTACTTAATGCACGAACAGTTCTAGACAGTTATCCAGTCCCCAACATGCAAGATTTCGCCACCCAGTTTGAGGGCGAGACCATTTTTAGCGTGTTGGACAGCCACAAGGCGTACCATCAGCTGCCGATGGCCCCTAAATACATTGCTAAGACGGCTATCATTACTCCTTTCGGGCTTTACGAATACTTATTCATGCCGTTTGGGCATAAAAATGCCGCCCAGACGTGGCAGCGCTACATAGACACCCTAGTAGGAAACCTGCCCTTTTGCTTTGCTTGTATCAATGACGTGTAAAGTCGACCACTGTGTGAAATAAGAGCCTTGTTCTATCACTAAAATTAGCAAATGATGTCCATGTGAACTACTGGTTACTCCCTGCTACAAAGCCTTGTTCCCTGGCTCAAACTGAGAACTGACTCGGTTCAAATTACTTCAATAACAGGAAGTTAATTCTACAGTGGTCAATATACATAGCAGCTCACACGTTATTTCACACAAACATTAATAAGCAAGTCACCAAAATTAAAGTTATCTTATAAAGGTGGCTAAGAAAACATTTATGGCACAACGGAATTTAGACATTAATTAAAATTGCACCTGAACTTGTTCTCAGCACTTGTGAACAACACTATTAAATAAAAGAGGGAAGATGCTCTAAAACTACAATTTATAGGCAACCTACGGATTATGCTGAACTTAGACTTGTTTATTCAGACAGAAAAAAAGCAAAATGGGGAACCAATTTTGTTAATACAATAAAATGCATCTCGTACATGGATTAATGGTGGATGTTGCCCAGCCTAAATTATACATGATTTAACGCTACTGGTGGGAAGGATTCACAAACAACACTCATTCTCTCACACACGCAATGCCACAGCGAAACTCACCAAAAACCGCGTGCTGAGACGAGGCGCCACTATCGTAAGCGAAATTCAGCAAGTCGGAGGTAGCATAAAACACAATATACAAAACTCTTTGAAGCTGGCTTTGGTCTGTTGTCCTGTTTTGAGATGGTGCGTATGTATAGCCAAGTTAAATTACATCTGAATTGGACTGCGATCAAACACACTAATGGCGACACACGGCTACGTTACATGAACGCACTCCACTGAAGGTGAAGTGGTTGAAAATCGGATTCATTATACAATATCACGGTGGATTCTGAAGTTGCAGTCTGTTAGCAATTGATCTAGGTACTGGTTTTATATGAGAAGTGGCGTGAATTCAGGCGACTAGCTGCAAACCCCGGAAGTCGGAACTGGGACCCACGTGGTTCAGAAAACCGATAAAATTAAAGAAACTCACTTTCCGAAAAATAAAGAAAATTAACTAAAGCATGCAACCCATAGAAATGCTTAGAATTATGTAAGGAAGCAAATGAACTACAGCTACACAATATAGGGGGCGATTACAGAGACGAATAAGGTCCTGTCTCAGAAAAACCACAAAAATGAAATAATTACAAAGTCGGAAAAATAAAAATAAGAATTATGGCATGCAACTCATAGAAATGTTTAGAATTACATAAGGAAGCTATTGAAGGAGGTTGTACAAGGCGCAGAGAGAATTACTGACAAAGACAGAGTTCGTACTACAAGTCGGAGAAGAAACAGCAACATTAAAATAGGCAGGGAGAGAAGATCATGAAATATTAGTGGAAATCAGAAGGATACCCGCATAGTTACTTGCCTGGTGGGCATGGAACAAACAATAGTGGAAGCTGAAGGCTTTGTTCTATGAACCAACCACGTGGGACACATATCACTCACGAAAGGAAACAATGAGAAGATTTTTACATACACTGTACAAAAATGAACATACGACCTCTTAGAAATCGGGCCCCACAAAGCTAGAAAGTATTTACACAGAGTTCGTATGCCGCCACATGATCACAAAAGGTTTTAACATACCAAGCCATTATCAAACTGCAACTAGAATCACACACACTGCATTTATCTATTGGAAATCACTGAATCGAAATACTAGAACACATTGCCACACATGATCGGAGAAAATATTCCAAAAAAATGATTCTAAGTTCACGAATCTAAGTTAAACGTGCTAGTCAATGAAACGCTACCATCTCCAGAAACAAGAGCGGAACCAACCTTACTTCACCAGACGACCAGCCCAGAATGATTAGACTCAGCGGCCACCGGACGCGATACTCCACCGGAAGTGGGAAAATCTAAGAAACAGTGGCAGTGGAGACAGAGAGCCAGTACACTCGCGCAGGAGAAGGCTCGCCGACTAGACTGACCAAAGGTTGTAGAAACCTCTTTGGTAACCTCAGCAGCTATCGTCTCTGAGCCAGAGAGAACGATGCAAAGAGAGCTATCACTCCCCACATTCAAACAGCCATAGAGTCTCACACATCCACTTAAAAGTAAGACAAGTACACATTCTCACAGGGACAGTGGCGTAGCGGAGAAGTCACATTTATGCCACATTAATTAATATAATGACAAATTATTAACACAACAAAATAAGAAAAAACTAGCAATATTAACTAATATTTTAACACATGAATTAAAAATGCTATTCCTCAAGCCCAGAAAAAAGTGGGGTTCAAGTTTTAACAACATGTTAATCTAGCGACATTAAATAAATTATAACTTTACAGAAATATACAAAAGATACATGGAAGACGACAGACGGTCGAGTTTCACCTGCTCATTTTCTCACGATCGAGAATCGAACACAAACGCCATTTACAGACAGTCAAAGACCTTTTAAAATCGAATGGAGTATTAATTAACGAAAGTAAGTCACAGATCTTTCGCCCTGATATCGTGTTTCTCGGCCACGCTCTGTTGAGGCGAATGGCATTCGACCAATCGCTGAGCGCGTGTGTGACATTCAAAAACTGCCGCTCCCCACAGATTACCAGGAGCTTAGACATTTCATAGGAACAGTGAACTTTTATTGCCGAAACCTGCCACAGGCAGTGGCCATTCAAGCTCCACTGACAGATGCCCTCATGGGAAAAAACACATCGGGCACCCGGCGGGTCACCTGGACGCCACAGATGACAGATGTGTTCAACAATTTAAAAACATCTCTCAAAACGGCTGTTACGCTCGCGCACCCGATAGCCGATACCAGCCTATCATTAATCACCGACATGAGTGACAACGCAATAGGGACTGTACTACAGCAATCAGTGGGCAACACCCGCCAACCCCTCTGTTTCTACTCGCACAAGGTGACACCCAGTCAGAGTGAATGGTCGGCTTTCGACCGAGAACTATTGGCAAACTACTCCGCGGTAAAACACTTTCGTGACGACTCGAGAGCCGATCCTTCACGATCTATAACGACAACGGGCCACTTGTAGAAGCCTTTAAAAAGCCGGGCAAAGATCTCACCCCCCCCCGCCACTTCTGGTATATGGACCTAGTTTGCCAATATACAACTGATATTAGACACATAAAGGGCACCGAGATCATAGTCGCCGATTATTTCTCGCGCGTGGCTGTTTTATCACAGGAATTAGACCTTACAGACCTGCCACGACTTCAGGCCGAAGACCCCGAATTACAGGCCCTTCAAAGAGACCCAAATTCCACGCTCCAGGTCGAGCAACGCATACTGCCCGGATTCATTCTACCCGTCTTGTGTGACACTTCTACCGGCAGACTACGGCCACTAGAAATTCGAAACGGGCTTCCAAATGTTGCTTAAAACCCGCTAGCGGTCGTTATGACGTCACCAGCTCGGCCCGCTGCGCTCGTGGGCTTGGCGACAAAGTTCGCCGCCTTCGCCAGGCCTGGAGGTACCTGCAGCATACTCACGAGCCGCGTTGTCGGTTACACGGAACCCACGGAGGCCGGCGGGTCGGGTCGGCGGGCGCAACGGGTACAGTGGGCCGAGGCAGCGAGCTTACAGGTACATCGGGGCAAGCCGGCGGGCGCAACGGGTACAGCGAGCCGAGCCGGCGGGCGCAGCGGGTACAGATAGGCCTGGTGAGACCAGCTGGAGAGCCAAGGCTTGCCTGTTACTCTTAACAAAAGATGCGCAGAATTTTCGCGACAGATACAACTTACACGTGGTAATTACCTATGATTTTGTATTAGTTACGCCTGCTTTATTCGAAACTTGATGAAATGATCACTCATCACTTTCAAAACAAGAGAAAGGTCATTCTTGCAGGGATTCGTGTAGTGCATGGCAGAGGGTGATTTCAGTTACAGAATTTCTTACAATCTACGTTTTTATCATGACCTTGATGAAATCTGCACACTTGACATTCAAAATAAAAGTCAAGGCCTACATAAGATGTACGTGGTGGATGGCATATATAGTTTACTAAATTTATAGTATTATTTCTAACTTGATGAAATTTCGCGTACTTGACGTTCAAGACGAGCGGAAGGTCACTGTCTACGTAAGATTCGTGTGGTACATGGCGGAGGGTACTTCACTTAAGAATTCTCTGTAATCTAAAATTTTGTTACGATCTTGATGAAATGTCACACACTTGACATTCAAAACTAGCGGAAGGTTACTGCATAAGATTTGTGTGGTACATGGCAAAGGGTGTTTCATTTAAGAATCCTCTAAAATCTAAAGTTTTATTACGATCTTGATGAAATTTCACACACTTGACATTCAAAACTAGCGGAAGGACACTGTCTACATAAGATTCGTGTGGTACATGGCGGAGGGTACTTCACTTAAGAATTCTATAAAATCTAAAGTTTTATTACGATCTTGATGAAACTTCACACACTTGACATTCGAAACTACGTAAAATTCGTGTGGTACATGGCAGAGGGTGCTTCATTTAAGAATCCTCTTAAATCTAAAAGTTTTATTACGATCTTGATGAAATTTCACACACTTGACATTAAAAACTAGCGGAAGGTCACTGTCTACGTAAGATTCGTGTGGTACATGGCGGAAGGTACTTCACTTAAGAATTCTAGCGGAAGGTCACTGTCTACATAAGATGCGTTTGGTACATGGCGGTAGGTAATTCACTTACAAATTCCACTAAATCATAACACGGGTACCATCAATATATAAGATTTTGTTTCGTTAAGGGGGGGGGGCGGGCGTAGCTTACACCACACTTCGTTCCGTGGCTTTTGTTTTTGTTCGACAGAGTATCTATGTCTTCTCCTGGAAGAGGTAGAATAGACAAGAATACAACCGTTTTCTCTGCAATGTACTTCATATATTTTCCGTCTGCAGCGTTCACTACAGCATCAAACTTTACCCAAGCGCCACTCTTTCTCTTCTTCAGCATATTTGCAAGTACGTACACTCCATCATTTAATTTTCCTTTCGCATCCTCTATGGTCTCACAACTAACAGATTCATTAGAGGCTACGTCATCCCTAGAGTCGGTCATTTTCGCTCTGCCAGTGATACGCAACAAAGCGAGATCGGGCACTCAACTACCGTGTTACGTCACGACTAGTACTTCCTGTTCACTTTTCAGCAGCGCGCTAAACCAAACTTATTTTATGGCCAGAGAGGGCCGAAGGCGTCCGACAACACTCGGCAATACACGATCGACGCACGTGTCTCTGCACTCTACAAAAATGTCCAAATATTTGTAGAGCTTAAGTACAGGGTCATCAGTCCCTAAACATACAAACTACTTATGAACTAGCTTATATTAAAGACAGCACAAACAACCTTGCCCGAGGGTGGATTCGAATCCCCGACCGCAGCAGCCATGCATACCGTGACTGGCACACCGCAGACCGCTCGGCCACTGCGGCCAGCCGCATTGTACACTCACGCTATTGTCATAGTGTGGATACGTAATCTGAGTGTTTGCTGAAAAGAATAGGTATCGCGCAAATATACGTCGTCACAAAGTACGCTTATAAGGGAAACTTAGAATAAATAATTTTCTGTTTACTCAAACTAAGGCTCAGCAGGGTGAATGACAAATCTACACTAGCGTCCATCCTTTTAGTTATTAGCCTGTACCTCAATATTTTAATTTCTTAGATTTTAGTATTAACAGCAAATGTATTTTTATCAGCTACCCACAAAACCAGATTATTACATTGCAAGATAATTTTATTTTAATTCCGTACAATTTTTTGTAGAAAAATATATTAATAGAAAATGTATTATGCATTCGCTCCAGTTGTTCCATAGTAACAATACAGTTTTTTTCAGTTCACGTATTTTTCCTTCTGAAGAATATATTAAAAACGACTGTAATGTTTCTTCTTTGCAATGCTGTTGCATTGTTTTTATCATAAAACAATACACTTATATTCTTAATATTCATTTCGGGCCGCGGTGGAGTAGCCGAGCGGTCTAAAGGGTTTCGCTGCGGTGTGCACGGTTGCTCACCGTGGAAGTTCGAGTCCTCCCTGGGGCATGGGTGTGTGTGTTGTCCTTAGGTTAGTTTACCTAGGTTTAAGTAGTTTGTAAGCTACAGACTGATGACCACGCAGTTTGCCGATAGAATTACAAACATTTGATTTTTTTTATCCATTTCGATTGCTTTTCTGTTCAAGGATGAGTTAACATAATATACAGTTCTATTATGTGATGCATATGTACCAATGAGCGTAATTATAACGCCCATATGCCATTCGAAATAAATGATTGAACAAGTCAACAGTTTGCAGCGCCTTCAGCTGAAATGGCCATTATAAGTTGAACGGCTAATACTGTGACAGTACACAATTTAGTATCCGTCGCTAAGGAGTGTGATGGAAATGTTTTATTCTACGCAGTGGCGTAGCTATCATAGGGCTAGGTGGGGCAGTGCCCCGGGGCCCCCGAGCTCCAGGGGCCCCTCGGTCATCGTGAGCGACGTTCGAAAAAAGTTACAGTATAGCGTCGAATCATTTAATTTTTTTTTACCCTCCCTTCCTATCGTCCATCATATCCCCTCCCCCTCAAACCAAGTTTCCCACAGTAGCCGCACTGGGACCCGCTGGCGGAACAATGCTTAAAAAGACGCGCTGCTGACAGGCGAAGGTGCCAGCCAATCAATGTGTCCAACAATCGGCACACTTCAGTCGGCAGAAGTAACGGCAGCATCAGAACTGCTCACAGCAACAGCTGCGTCTTCCAAGTGTTGCGGCGTGCCGGCTCGGCGCAATGTGAAGGATCGCGCTCCTCCAAATACAGTATAAATACATTTACTGTACAGTACTTCTTATTGGCAAACGCAAGTGTACAGTTCGAATATCCGAATAAACCGGATTTCCGAATATCCGTATCCCCAAATTACTTCGGATAATAGACGTTATACTGTATATAATATTTTTGTCGAATGAAGGAATTTCGTCTTTTAATTTCTCCTGCCGAAATTGACTCCAAAATGGACAGTTTGCCAATTATGTAAGGAAATTATAACAAAATATGCATTATTAGAATGTCAGGTTACGGAAGTATTTACCGCAGTTTTATTCTTCTGCAGCTGCCGAAAGGTCGTTCAGCAAATTAAAAATTATCAAAACGCATCTGAGGTACAGTATGGCTCAAGCTTGACTCGGACATTTGGCACTCATAGCAATCGAAAACAAGGCTGCATCAAGTCTAGATTTAACAGACGTTATTGATGATTTTGAAAAAAAAACCAAAGCCAGGATAAGATTGTAAAATAATTGTTAAAATAAAATTGACTACTTTATAATTGTTTAGCCATATTGTGCAGTCACGAAAACGCTTATCGATAATTACCGATCAGAAATCATATCTTTGCCAACATCTCCAATCTAATAGTCTGAAGTTACTCCAGTAGGTATTCTTTCATTCTGACTTTGGTGCATGAGGAAACATGAACGAAATCCCCATGACTTGAAAAACGCCACTCATTAAGTTCGTGATACACAGTGAGACGCGAAAAATAATTATGAATTTTTTTTCAAGGACTAATAGTATTCGTATTACAAGAAATGGAAAAATTCCCAACTTTTAGAAAACAATGTTTTAACACATTGACTGCCACGTGAGTTAAATATAAGTCACAGGAAGTCTTCAAGTCTTCTCTTCGGGCCATGTGAAGTAAATACAACTCACGGACATTTTTCCATTTAAAGCTTTGTCGTGGAGTTGTAACTCACAGTAGCGTGCTGTGACTTGGTGTTACAGTACGTTATGTCCCCAGTAACAAATCATGTTCGTGGCGTCCAGTTTTCAAGAGCTAAGGAGTAGTTATTGACACTTGAAATAGTGAATTATATGTAACTCACATGGCCCAGTCATATTGGAGTTTTCTTGTTTTTATAATTTATTATTTGGCGTTACATACTTATACAGTAGATTGTATATCACATACAGGTTTAATTACATTCTTCAACTCTAATTGCAACAAGAATGAAACAGACTGAAAAATAGGGTAATTCCACTTTGTATCTCTAACACCTGCATGCACTGTGCTTTATGAAGAAACACTCTTCGAAAAAATATAGTCACAATTTCTTACATTTCCATGTAGTTTGTTTGCATTTCTTGACAGCTTGCTCTAGTCCAAATTCCATCTTCATTTTCTCGTATTATCCGTACAGCTATGACTTGCTGCTCCCATGTTCACAAGAGCGCAATCTGCAGGCAGCTCGGTGGCTACGGTGAGAGATTTCTCAGGGGCATCGACATCTTCTGTATGGGGTAGTCTCAAAGTCACTTCCTCTTTGAATTCTGTGATTGGTAAATCACAAGAGCATTTACCAGTGCTGACCCTGTCAATACTTCAACTACGAGCTTCCTGTACCATTTTACACCCCGCCTTACACAGTATAGGACTTCATTTGGTGAGAGAGATCTTCAAATGACTGATTATAGTCAGTTATCATTGCTGGGTTTTTCTTTGTGCCCCTCTTGGTTTGAACGTCAGCTTCTTCCTCTCCATGAACAGTACTCAGCATCAACACATTCCTCTTATTTTTCCATTTCAGCAATATCTTCATCTTCTTCACTTATGTCCCTAACTTCATCTAAAAGCTTCTGTACATGCCTTTGTTCATCTACGTAACTTCTACGAGACACTTTCTCCTGCTACAATATCACTTTGTTACGGAGCAAACAACACTGAATAAAGACTGTAGTAACAATGCAGAAAAACAATGAAATGGAAATGAGCATATGGCTTTCTTGGCCGGGAGATCCCTTGCGGGATTGTTCGGCCGCCTTAGTGTAAGTCTTTTTATTTGCCGCCGCGTCGGAGACTTACGTGCAAATGGTGATGAGATGATGATGATTAGGACAACATACAACACCCAGTCCCCTGCCGGGAATCGAACCCGGGCCTCCTGCGTGATAGTCAGCGACGCTACCGCTGAGCTATTGAGGCGGACAGAAAAACAATAATGGAACTGTACGCAAATAATGTTGTGGAATGAAAGACTTACAGGAGTACCAAACCAAAATTATTAACGACATAGCAAATGACACTCCTGGCACTTTACTCTGGCACCATGAGTCATATGTAACTCACACAAAAAAACATAAACAATATTTTCAACTTATTTGTACTTAAATAGCTTACTTCAAGCAAACTAAAGGAGAATATGAAAAAAAAGTAAATAGTGCCAGTGGACGGTAACCCAAGTATACCTTTGGCAGCCAATATGTTAATCTAGTTATTGTTAAACAGAATGGACTAAGACAAAATATTAAGTATATACAGCATATTTAAGTACAGTAGAACAGTACTGGGCATATGATTTGTTGTGTGGATGTGACAGCAGCAGCAGGATACGGGAGGGGGGCGGGGGGTTGTAGGGCAGGAGTTGCGGGATAGGGCAGACCGCTGGAATGGTCAGGCATTGCCGAACTTTATACGCCTGCAAAACGAATAGCGAGAAAGCGAGCCCCCACTCTGTCGACCCCATTACGTCGCAAAAGGAAATGACAAGGTGTTTTACAAAGTTATACCGACTCTTCCACATTGCACCTCATAATCATAGATGACGTGCTGCTCAGACACACCTGGAGAGTGCGCATTTTCCACAAAATGCTTTACTCCAGGAAACAGGCATGTTTATTTTCCATAAATGTGTTAATACTGTAATTTTTGTGTGAAAGCATAACGAACAAAGAAACTTTCACAGTTATATTAGAGAGTACGATTAAATATTCCCTCCTGCGAGACACATAATAATTTACTAAGCAGTATTTAGGTTTGCCTTATGTCATCTAGTGGGCGGTAAGGAGCTGATGATGAAGTAGTTTTGCATCTGTGCAGTATTAGTGTAAAGAGGGCCCCAATATCATTTTTGCCCCGGGGCCCTTGGTGACATAGCTACGCCACTGGTTCTACGTGCACATGTGTAACCAAGCAGCACAGTGGCTGACTCGGACGCAAATTGAGCCGGGCGGCACAGCGCAGTCTAATGGGGCCGCGCAGACTGGGAGGGGACGCGACTCTGATGCGACCTGCACCTGCGCTGGGCTGCGTGTCGCTGCAGCCGAGGTACAGAAAGGGGAGGCGGGGAGTGGGCGAGCACTCTGCCGTACGCTGTGTGTCGAAAGTGGAACTATTATTGGTTGTTCAAAATGTTACAATGTATGTGAAACCGTTGTACCATACTGCTATAGTAATCAGTTCATAGACTTACAAACTACTTAAACCAACTTACACTAAGAATAGCACACACACACACACACACACACACACACACACTAATGCCTGTGGGAGGACTCGAACCCTTGGCGGGAGTGACCGCCCAGTCCATAGATTATTGGCTGTCTGAACAATATTGCCTGTCGAGTGAAAGTGTTTGCCACAGACTAGTGATTCGTTTTTCAACATTTAAGTTCCCGTTCTCTTTTTATTTGTACATTTACTTTTCAATTACTGTGTACTTATATCTGTACAGTTTTGGTTAGTGAAATATTGTAACGTCATATGATCAACAACCAACGCAGAAAATTTTAATTTTGTAGTAGGACATAATCGACAGTGTAGTAGATAAATTGATGCAACATTTTATGGCTTCTTAAATAAATAAATCCAATCATTTTGTTCCTAAGGAACTAGTAAAAATCTAGATAATTTTGTCAGAATTCTGATAGTTAATGTAATTAATGTTAAAGAATTTTTGAGTCCATACGTAATGTGGATAGAATCTCAAATATAAATTTTAAAGCTCAAGTCAACATTCCAAATCTTCGGGAGTTGGTACATTTATCTTTTCTTGGTGGTCATTTTTTTGTATCAGTTATTTACTGGAAGATGAGCTTATGATTCAAAACCCAGGTCTTTCTTTATTAATAAATGAAATAAGGCTTTCGTTTGGTTAAAACACACACAATTGTGAGATTTCAACGTCTACCATACCTCAAAGATACCGCCAATTCCGGTTCATTTGTAATAGTCTCTTGCAAATTATATTCATGTAAGTCAATGGCGTCCTACATAATTCCATATTATACTTTTGAAAACTGCCTGTTAGTCAGTCCAATGTAAAATCAGCATCACTTGTCTTTGTAGTAGTTTGACATCTTCCAGGTTTTCCTTTCACTCTAATACATTTATTTGGTGATATTTTTAATACAGTAATGAATAAAGCAATACTTCGTCGCTAAAAGGTGTATGAAATTTGACGATTGATATGACCACATGACGCCCGTTGCGCAGGGATTGAATGGGGGCGCTAGTGCCTCGAAAACGAATCAACACTAATCGTTTTGTTTGGTTTCAAATGGAAAGTCAGAATATTGTCTACATTTCAAACACAGCAACCTTTGATCAAAAATCGACTGTACCAACAACTCTATGCAAAGTGTTTTTACCAGAGCACATTCTTAATTTTCGTGTAATTCTTCACTTAATTCGATGCTACACAGTAATGAAAACTGTTGATTTTGTCGAATTCTATGAGTAAAGTAACCTTCGCCATGCACCACATGGGATATTGTGTAGACAGTGATATTCCTCTTATTTTGAAGATCAAGTATGCAATATTTCATCAAGATCGGAATAAAACTGTATATTCGTATGAATTACAAACATATGGTCGCCGAGCTCACGGACACAGCGATTATGGATATGGCGTCAGAGTACCCGCGATGCTCATGTCTGGTGGCTACGAGCCCATGAGTACGATGGGGCGGCTGCACCAGCGCACTTAGGCTCGCTGTACTCGCGCAATTACAGCGGAGCTGAAGGGAGGCCTTTCTAGTGTATGCAACTCGCATGACCGGGCTCATCCTCGGTCCGTTTCTGACGCCATTCGTTCCCAAGTCACGCCGCCGTCGAGTGTTCGAAAGTATACATGGGCTCGCCCACCCCAGCATCAAAGCAACCACACGCCTAGTTACAGAGAAGTTCGTATGGAAAAATATCAAGCGGTACTGCACTAGGGATGGCGGTTATCGCTGAAACAACCGGTTTTCGGTTATACCGGTTCTTTTCATCTGCAGTTTAACCGCACCGTAAAAATTGCTCAAGATAACCGGTTTTTTAAATAACCGGTTTTCGGTTTTTATTGCTATTATTTCCAGTAGCTTTCGAAAGAAACATATTTTGTGGCCGAAACAGAAACTGTAATCGTCGGTTCTTCTAGTTTCGTCCGAAAGCGAAACTTACGAAATTTAGTTAATATTTATGTAAATTTACGTTATACGACAAATCACTAGTCTTTCCATATTTTGCAAGATCCCCTCCCGATACTACGCCTTCTTGAGTGTGTGTAAGCCTAGCCAGGAGGCCGTAAAAGATGATATACGAAGCATACAGATTTACTGGCCTAGTATTTCCATCCAGCAGTTGCGAATATTGAACCAACCACTCCGTAAGTTGGACTTGTGAGCCAGCGCATATAAATATCTCGTAATATACACAAAATATATATAAGTTACAGTCAATAAATGAACTTCAATCAGTTCTGCAGAAGTATTTCGAAAAATAAAGTCACAGTTCCGACTAACAGTATGATTGTTGTCAGTGTAAATTTACTCAAATTGAACTAGGAAACCTGTGTACTACATGATCAAAGAATGTTCAAATGGGTGTGAGTTCTTATGAGACCTAACTGCTTAGGTCATCGGTCCCTACACTTAAAAACTACTTAATCTAATTTAAACTAACTTACGCTAAGGACAACATACACACCCATGACCGAGGGAGGAGGGAGGACTCGAACCTCCGACTGGAGCAGCCTCGCAGTCCGTAACATGGAGCCTCAGACCGCACCGTTACCTCACGACGCATCACATGATCAAATGTTATCTAACCCATATTGGTTATTAAAAAAGCCCCTCGCTCTTAAGGAATCACATGAATAAAACTTGTTAGCATAACAATATGATAATACATTACCACCCGTTTTCAGCTTTTTAAAGCAAATGGAGCATTGTACCTCACTGCTACCGTACTTCGTGAAGTACTTCCACACTCGGGATGCTGCCATTTAAGACACAACCGATGTCTGGCGACGACAGCAAGAAACTGCCGCATGACCAGACGGAGGCAAGTCTCGTACACTGCCGGTGCACACGCGTCGTCTAATAGGCCACGCCACAGGGCAACAGTTGCATCGATGCCTCAAATCTCAATAGCTGCACCAGTCCTTAAGTTCTTATGCCACGCGTATGTTGCGCTTTTCTGACTGCTGGGATTATTCTTAAATTATCACTTATCGCTTTTCTTAGTTTACTGCGATGACCTAATATTTCACAGCAGTGAAAATTTTAGGAATAGCACTAAATATAAGGTTCTACTAGTTCTAATTTTTTAAAATTATTTACAAAAAACACATTTTGAATCACTACTACAGGAAGTAGTCGTACCGGTTTTTTTACCCGGTTCTTGGCAATAACTAAAATAAACCGGTTACAACCGACAACAAATAAATACCGAAAAAACCGGTTATTCAAAAGTAAAATACCGGTATCGGTTTTAACCGGTCGGTTTTTCCCATCCCTATACTGCACCAAGTAGGCGCGAGAATGTTTAAACTGTCAACACGCGAAAGTGGGGCACCACACATAACCGCCGCTTCATTCGAACACGTTCATTTGGACATTATCGGCCAGTTACCCAAATGTGGACCATTCAGATACGTTCTTTCAGGCATCGATCGTTTTACCCGCTGGGTAGAGGCGGTACCCATCCTTGACATTACCGCGGACGCAGTAGCGCGAGCTTTCGTGATAATGTGGATTTCTCGTTTCGGTTCTCCGTCCGTCACCACGGACCAGGGCCAGACAATATGAATCCACATTGTTCTGGCATTTATGTGAACTATGTGGCGTTACGAAGATATACACTACGGTGTACTACCCCCAGGCAAATGGGTTGGTCGAGAGCTGGCATCGAACATTAAAAGCCACACTCATGTGCCACGTAGAATCCTGTTCAGACGTACTGCCATGGGTGCTTCTTGGCGTACGCACAGCTTTTAAAGACGACCTCAGCGCGTCGCTCGCGGAAGTGCTGTTCGGCGAGCCACTCACCCTACCCGAAGAGCTCACGGACAGCTTTCCATTAGACGCCCGCCCGTGCTCCTCTGAATTCGTGGAGTCGGTCAGACACCACATCCGCAACACACGCGTGCCACCGCCACGAGCACGCACTACGCCGCCAATTTTCATTCACAAAGAGTTGGACAAGTGCAACTTTGTGATGTTACGCGACGACACGGTACGGCGAGTATTGCTGCCCCCTTACACGGGCCCCTGCAAGGTAATTGCGCGAGACAATAACACGATGCGATAACTCATTAACGGCGCGCCGCAAACAGTGACGCTCTGTGACCCACTGGGTAATAGATACGCACGAAAATGCGAACGCAGACACACCGCAAAGTTCGGATGACGTTTTCACCGCTACGCTCCCTGCATGTGACATGACAAACCTGTCAGGTAGGAGTGACTTCGAAGAGTTGCCATTTCCGTGTAACGTTCCTTCACGCCCCAGTGTTCGAGGATCTGACAGCAATCTCGAGCCGTCGCCTTTCCTAAGTTTCAGTGACGCGTGTTTGACGACGATCACCGAAAGAGCGGTACCCATCACAGTGTCATCCTGCCCTCCCCCCCACCCCATCCATCCTCATTGTCTTAGTCGACATTTCAGCCGTACAGGACTATTCAATTAACGTGTCGATCGCACCCAGATGCCGCCGCGGACGCCATCGCTACCCAGCGCACATCTGACGCTCAAGTGAAGATCACGGTACCGTTGCGCCCTACCACACCCGATGACACAAAAAACACTCTCCCTGTGCAGGGATTCTCCAGATTAGGTAGATGCATGCGTCGAACAATTTAGACCCGCGATTTCCGTCTAAAAAGCCACATGTACCCACAGCCCCTTCTCGTTTATTTAAGGTGCTCCGCACCGGAAGGGGGCAGCTATGTGGCGGCGATACAGTTCGGCAAAGAGGGGTCGATCAGTTTATGGTTTGATGTGGCATATCTTTTGGGGACTCTCTTTGGACTAGCGGCAAGGACGGTTATTTTCGAATCAGTACTGTGCTAACTACCAACCAGTGTACGTGTATTGTGTAGTGTATTTTCTGTTGTTATAAATAAATAACCATTCGTTATTAAAATATGAAGATCCGTGTACGAGTTCTAATTCTCCTACAATCGAGATTTCCATATGTAGGTTTCCCTTTTCTAAATCTATCTTCTAGGATAAGCCGTAAAATGTGTATTTCCTCCCGTGTTCCTACATTTCTCCTGAATGCAAACTGATCTTTCCAGAGGTCGGCTTCTACCAGCGTTTCCATCCTTCTGTAAATAATTTGTGTTAAAATTTTGCAACCATGATTTATTAAACTGGTGCTTGAGTAGTTTTCACACCTGTCTGCGCCTGCTTTCTTTGGAATGGGGATTATTACATTTTTCTTAAAGTCTGGGGGTACTTCTCCTGTCTCATACATCTTACACACCAGGTGAAACAGTTTTGTCATGGCTGGTTGTTCCAGAGACTTCAGTACCTCTGAGGGAATGTCATCTACTCCAGGGGCCTTGTTTCGCCTTAGGTATTTCAGTGCTCTGTCAAATTCATCTCTCAGTATAGTATCTCCTATTTCATCCTTATCTACTTCAACTCCCCTTCCTACAATATTGCCTCTAAGTTCATTTCCTTCATAAATCCTCTCTATATACTCTTTCCACGTTTCAGCTTTCCCTTCTATGCTGAGAACTGGTTTTCCATCTGTGTTCTTGATATTCATAGAGCTGTTTTTCTTATCTCCAAATATCTCTTTTATTTTCCTGTAGGCTGTATCTACTTTACCCTACTAATACATTCTCCTACATCCTTGCATTAGCCTTCTAGCCACTCCTGCTTAGCCATTTTGCACTTCCTGTCAATCTCATTTCTTAGTTCTCTGTACTCCAATTTGGTTGTTTCATTTACTGCATTTTTATATTTTCTCCTTTCATCGATTAAACCTGTTAGGAAGTTAATAATCTCTTTCATGATGCACAACATGATTTCCAGAAGAGAATTTGAAGAAAGAGGATCTGTGACACTCACACTATGTGTTCGAAGCATTCCACTACATCCCCCATAAGATTTTACTCAAAAAATTGAAACATTATGGGGTGGGAGATTCAGTGCTAGCTACACTTCAATGTTACCTGGAAGACAGAAGATAAATTGTTTCAGTCCAAGGGGCAACAAGCAAATAATAAACGCCCTTAAACAACATCCACTATACTCAAGCCAAGAGTTCTTTCTAAGGGAAGTGAATGGACTCAGCGATAATTACAAAATGTGTTTACATTGTCCTGTAATTATTGTTTAAATCAATTAAGTGAATGGAATCAGTGACAATTGCATTGTGCTGTATATATTGTAAATAAAATGTAATTATGTAAATTAATGTATTTAGATTGTTATTTTGACGCAGTGAGTCCAGCCATGGCAGGTGAACGATACAGACCTGGTAATAAATAGTAATAATGAATGGTATGAGTTCATGACACATTCGTGGTAAAAACTGTCAACAGATAGTAAAATAAATTACATGTACATCAGTAGCTGTGCACGGCATGGCTGTGTGATTAAAGGTGTGAAGTTTTTGATAGAAGACAATGATTCTGGTGTGTGTTCTGCAACAGACATTTCTTTTACTTTGCGTTTCTAACAGATTCTGGGATAATCGATAGCATCTATGTTCCATTTATATGTAACAGATCCAGTATAGCGAGACATGACAACTTATTATAATAAGGAACATACAGAAATCCCTCTTACAAGAGGAGTCGTAGGTATAAGATAAATTATACATCAAATGTATTAACAAAAATTACACATTCAAAGGTTAAAATAAAGGTAGATCCTAACAGCAAGAAATAATGATATTGACAAAAATTACACATTAAAAGTTTAAAATAAAGGTAGATCTTAAAAGCAAGAAATAGTGATGTTGACAAAGATTACAAGTATCATGAAACCATAAAACAAAATCTTATTTAATTAAAAATTAAAATCAGTTGATACAATTGAAATATTCTTTAACTGAATAAAAGGACTAATCAGATATTGCTTGAGCAGTTTAAATTTGGGATGCTCATGAACAAGTGTTTTCAGGGATAGTGTGAGAGCACTGAACACCTTGTGGCTCATATGGTGGGCTCCTTTTTGTACAATACTTAGGTTTTTTAATTCATAATGGAGATCCAAGTTCCTCCTGATATTGTGAGTATGGTAACAATCATTAGTTTTGTACAAATGCACATTTTTGCTAAAAAAGCATAGCAGGGAAAAAGTATATTGACATGCCATTGTCAGTATCTCTGACTTTCTAAAAAGGTTTCTACGTGAATGATTCCACACATTATACAGATCACTCTTTTTTGTGCAATTAATACATGTCACAAAAAATTTTCGTATTTATCGCGACTTCCGATGGTGTGGTTGGGTACGAACCTAAGAGTGTACTCAAGTATTATTTATAACTCATCATTTGTCATTACCATCTGGTGTTTATTTCCGAAAATACTGCGAATTCCGAGATTATGATTAGGCATCGACCGTATAGTATAACTTAATTTGGTGTGGGTGAAATGAGCAGCAAAGGCATTTTCTTCGTCATTGTCGCAATTAGATACTGTTTGAGAAGGGGAGGAGAAAGCAGACTTTGCACATGATGAAATGCAGGTGCTGATTAAGTTACATGATGTTGTCTTTATCATTGACTTACCTGCATTGGTGCTTTCATATGAAATGTAACATCTGCTGAAGTTATACACGAGGTAAGCTATATGGAAAGGCACAACATTTCATCAGAAGACCTAGTGAGCGATAATACTATGGTAACGAAATGGAGATTAGTGGCTTCTTATTTGCAGTATTTCGCTCTTAGTCATAACTGCACTTAGTTATGCATAACAAACAAAATTCCAAAAGGCCAATTCACACTGTCCGTCAAGTCACATCACGTTCACGTCTGTCCAAAGTTTCCAAAAGGTATTTCTAATTGCGGCTTTCACACTGTCTGTCACCTGACCGTCACGTTACTTTAAGCTTTCTCGAGAAGAAATTTTCGATGGAACAGTCGTCTGCTAATATCGGTAGTTAACAAATTTTCGTTACGCGATTTTCATGTTGTAGTCGACAATTACACGGTTACATGCAATTGTGTCTTATTAATCTCTATTTTATTATTATACTTTGTTGTAGTGGTATATTCCAAATGTTTCATGAGGACTTAAATATTTTTCTCAATTGAGTGTCCTGCTAAAAGCGCGGTCAGATATCTTAAATCGTAATATCGTTTATGTTTTGTAATATTTCAACAAAAAAGACTGAAGCAAATTGTTTTATATGAATAAGATTGTAATTTGATATCACAGCTTTCATGCAATAACATTTTAAAAGAAAAAGTAATTGCTGATGAATGACAATAATTCAGTTGTGTATGACTGTATTTACAATGTCAGCAGCGAAGTCATAATGGATAAAGTAAACAGGTTCTATTTATGCTCTTATAAATACTGTTTGGTGTGTTTGTATGTTTATATTTTTGCTTGAAAATAGATGTCGATGTTTTGAAGTGTAGTTTCACTTCCGAGCACTCAGTTGGCCAAAACATCCATTGTAAAATTTTCTTTGTCCGTCCATAACATTTAGCGCTGTTGTTTCCTCAATTCCAGTATTAAACTGTGATCTTCTACATAATAGATTGCCACTAATAACCTCATTTTCAACATCAGGTATTGGGATAAGCGAATTGACGTGACTATGTTTAGGAAGATGGCTGCCGATCAGTATACTCATTTTGTGCGCGCCGATGTGAATAGTAAAAATCGCGTGTTCAAGTGTTCTCTGTGCGAGAAATACAATGCTATATGTGATAATTTATGCGTGCTGTGTCACATCTTAATAAAAAACAGTGGAAAAAATGAACAGGAAAATCCTCGTGTAGGTGTTTGTACGGGTCTTAGTGATCAGCCCGGTAAACATGGACATCTGCATCAAAATGTGGACGAAATTCTGAGTGAATTAGCAACGAAAGAAAAAATTATCAACATCCTGTGTGACGACATAGCAAAGTTGCAACAGGAATGATCATATTTTCAATCAACAAACAGTGTGAATACATCGCCAAATATAAATTGTGCTGAGTTTATTAGGCCTAAAAAGTTCAGGAGTGGTAAACTACACGAAACGGTCGCACAAGTGCCTTCAAATAACTGTTTCAGTGACCTTGAAGATAATACTGATACTGTTGATTTGTATTGAAAAACAAAAGTTTGTCTACAAATACGCCAAGAAAGTTTTTTAGGCCTAAAATGTTCACTCATGGAAAACCACACGAAACTATCTTACAAGTGCCATCAAATAACCGTGTCGTTATAGAGAATACAAATACTGTTGATTCATTTGCTACTGTACTGAATAATGAAAGGGTGTCTGCAAATACGTCAAGAAAGATAGGGGAGAAGTGCGCTAAAGTAAACATACACGGGGATAGTCAAGGCCACGGGTTATCTAAAATACTATGTGAAGATAATGATGTTGATGCTTACAGTTACGTGAAACCAGGAGCGCCATTGTACGAAATCGGAAAAAACATAAAAGATGGATCTCCAATTAATTCAAATGAATACACAGTAATTGTGGGTTGAGCCAACGATGTTTATAAAAATGAACTATCGAGTGCTATCCAAAACTTATACTTGAGTCTAATAACAGTAATGCAATGATCATTTTGGGAATTCCACACAGACATGACCTTATATATGAATCGTGCATAAATAAAGAAATATATGCAATCTATATCCAAACACTTAGTTTTTGCTGATCGACTTCCTACAGAGAGACTGTTTCACAAGACATGGGTTGCACTTAAGTAGAAAGGGCAAGAAACTTCTCTGCTTCAAAATTGCTGAAATGGTGTCTGCAAATACCAAAAAAGGAAGTAACTCGCAAAAAACAGTTCAAACATCAGTACCCCAGAAACCCACACAGTCTCCTTCAGCTCAACTATATAACATTAATGCAACAACTAAGACACCCACAGACGACCCAATATTACCAGAATCAACAAATTCACCACCATCAGTGGATTCAATAGAGCCAACTTCTATGGCAGCAATGCCAGGATTGATTGTTGATGCAACAATAACCCCAGCATCACATCAGGAAGAAGATATATGGGCTTCAAGAATAGTTCCAGAGCCAATGGAGGAAGCATCTTCAAATCCTGAAGATTTATCTCCAACTCCTGAAGATTCAGTGACAGTCAGGACAGCACCACCGGAGCAGCCAACAGCCAAGAATCCTCCACCACCCCTAAGATAAGCGCCACTTGAAGGGAGGAGGAACCAGAGGTCCAAAAAAACCGCAGTACGTAGTGAGGATTTTTTATGGTTTCATCCCAAGGAAGGAAAAATAGTGTCATAGCTACACCTCCAAAAGAGAGATCAACCCAATTAACCACCCCAAAAATCTAGTCAGTGTTAATAAATTAACTGTTTTTCATCAGAACATGCAAGGTTTAAGAAGTAACCTAGATGAGATATCAATTAACATTTTAGATTAGGCCTGTAATGATAGAGCTGATGTAATCTGTTTTAGTGAACACTTTATGAAACTAGACACCGACTCACTTCAATTGGATAGCTATAACCTAGCAGCTCTTCACTGTAGGCAGTCTTTAGAGAAAGGTGGAGTGGTGATTTATGTGAAGAACAACATAGATCTTTAGACTTGAGTGTCTACTGCATTGATCAACATTGTGAGCTCTGTGGAGTCGTAATCAGTACTAACCTATCTGTAATTACTGTCCTGTCTTGTTATAAGGCCCCTGCAGGCAAAATTTGTATATTTTTAAAACAGATGGTGTCTCTGTTAACTCATATTTTTGCAAAAACAAAGAATATTATAGTCTTTGGTGATTTTAATGTTGATTATCTTATTGATAACGTGTGTCATATGTAATGAGCTCTTTTAATCTAACAGCACAGGTAGATTTTCCCACTACAGTCACAGCAAATTCCATGAGCCGAATGGACAATATCTTCTTAGATAAAAGCAGAAATCCAAACACAATTCTAAAACGTGTTTTAAATGGGCTCTCAGACCATTCTGGTCAGCTACTTTCAATTGAAGGTGTTGGCCCCCTTAATAAGAACAAACTCCTACAGTAAAACCTTCAGAGCAATTAACTCACAGTCTATCAACACCTTCTGTGATCTATTATAAGAAACTGATTGGGACCTGATCGAGCATCTAGACAATGTTGATGACAAGTACAATGCTTTCTTAAATGAATTTATATGCCTATTTGAAGTGGCCTTTCCTAAAAGAACTGCCAAACCCAAACACGTGACCTATTGTCATAAAAACTGGTTAACTTGGGGCATCAAAACTACCTGCAGAAGGAAAAGGAATCCGTATGCTTCACTTAAATCTTGTTTTAATCTAGAGAAGGAAAAACACTACAAACTGTATAGCTCTATCCTTAAAAAAGTTATAAGAAGGGCAAAGAGTAATTCTATAAAATCAGAGATTGATGTATCTAGTAATAAAATCAAAACCATATGGGACATAATAAAAACGGAAACAGGTAAAATCCCTATCACAGAAAATTCTTTAGAAATTAAAAAAAAAATGATGTCATTCATGATGATGTTGAAATAATTACTGACATTTTTAACAGCCACTTCTTGTCATCAGCAGACCAAACTGGAAAAATATGTTCTATTAATGAAGCCATGTTGTTTCTTCAAAAATCTATTAAAAAACAAAACAAATTAACATGTCTCCTGTCACAATGCATGAAATTGAGGTTATAATCAAAGAGATGAAAAGCAAGAATTCCATTGGCATTGATGGTATTTCTTCAAGAATACTGAAGCACTGCTATAAGTCAGTAAGCAAAATATTGTGTCATATCTTTAATAAATCCGTCCAACAAGGAATTGTTCCAGAGAGATTAAAGTATGCAATCGTCAAACCTCTCTTCAAAAAAGGAGATAAAACCGATGTTACCAACTGTTGGCCTATCTCTCTTCTAACAGTCTTCTCCAAAATACTTGAGAAGCTGGTGCACAAAGCACAAAAGATTTATTGACCACCTCACACAATATAAGTTGCTAAATAGTAGCCAGTTTGGATTCGAAAAGGGCATATCAACAGATCAAGCTATCTTTTCCTTTACCAACCGAATCTTAGAGTCATTTAACAATAAATTATCCCCTGTAGGCATCTTCTGTGACCTTTCTATAGCATTCGATAGTTTTAACCATGAAATCCTCTTAGAAAAGGCCAAACATTATGGTTTCATAGGATCAGCCGGCAAATGGATTAAATCATACCTTATCGGAAGAAAGCAGAAGGTCATCTTGAACAACTCTGAGGGCACTCAGTGTCATGTAGCTGGGGCTCCATTGGCTGTGGTGTCCCTCAGGGATCTGTACTCGGCCCTCTTCTCTTCCTCATCTTCATCAATGACCTTCCCCTATGTACAAGCTTAAAAACTCATTTCACACTTTTCGCTGATGACACCTCCATTCTCAACAATGAATCTTCTAATTACAATCTTGAGGAATCTTTGCTTAATTGGTTTGTAATTAATTGGCTTGCACTAAATGCTAACAACACCCAGATTAATCATTTTCAACCAAGTAAAAAAATGGAGGACCAAATTACTATCAAATGTAATGGTACCGATTTACTATAAGCTGAGTCAACAAAGTTCATAGGTATACACATTGACAGTAATCTAAAATGGTCCGAACGTATCTTACAACTTCACAAGACGCTCAGCTCAGCAACATTTGCTAATCGCATAATTTTCACTATCTGTGACCGAGACACCACTAAAACTGCCTAGTTACTTTCATGCAGTAATGTTATGTGGCATAGTTTTCTGGGGAAACAGCAAGTTTCTAAAAAAATTTCATTGCACAAAAAAGAGAGATCAGGATAATGTGTGGAGTCAAACCTAGGCATTCGTGTAGAAACCTTTTTAGAAAATTAGGTATACTGACAACTGCATGTCAATATATCTACTCCCTACTATGCTTTATCATAAAAAATGTACACTTGTACAAAACTAATGAATATTACCATACGCACAATACCAGGAGGAAGCAAGATCTCCATTATGAATTAAAAAAACCTAATTACTGTACAAAAAGGATCCCACTATATGATCTGAAAATGTTCAAATGTTTGTTAAGCTTAAGGGACTTAACTACGGGGTCAGAGACCATAAACTTACAAACTACTTATGAACTACCTACAAGTAAGGACAGCACAAATATCCATGCCCGAGGGGGGATTCGAACCCCCCACAGTAGTGGTCGTGCAGACCGTGACTGAAGCGCCTCAGTCCCCTTGGCCACCGCGGCCGGCCTATATGATCTGCAAAGTGTTCAATGCTCTTCCACTATCTCTGAAGTCACTTATCCATTAGCCTTCCAAATTTAAACAACTACTCAAACAATATCTAGTAGATACGTCATTTTATTCAGTCGAAGAATATTTCAATTTGTGTTAAAAAAATTTATTTTTTAATTTACAAGATGTTATTTTATGGTAGTATGTTATGTGTAATTTGTGTCAATATCACTATTTCTTGCTGCTGAGATCTATCTGTGTTTGTGTAATGTGTAGTTTCGTGTAATATGTAATTTTTGTGTAGTGAGTAATTTTTGTGTAATGTGTAATTTTTGTCTATGTGTTTTGATGTGTAATTTTATATATATATATATATATATATATATATATATATATATATATATATATATATATATATATATATATATATATATTATTGCAAGAGGGATTCTGTATGTCCCTTTTTGTAACAATTTGACACGTTCTACATCCAAGCGAATTTCTCGCTATATTGGATCTATGGGATTTAAATAAATAAAATAGTATGAATCCAACTTGACGTGATGGTGCCGTGACGTGACATTGGCGTGATGGACCCTGTGAATTGGCCTTTAGCCAGATCTTTCTTTCTTCAGACATAGTATTATTATCATTGGCAGTGGCTACAGTTGTACAAGTATGTTAATACTCGTAAAGTTTACAAAGCATATGATTTTTCTTACTTTCATTTTTATCTCTGCTTCTAAAAATTTGTGAACACCCAGTAGGTATTGTCACGAGCTGCTTTTGAACTTGGCGGTTCTGTTGTAGTTGTGGTACTCTACTCTCCAATTAACTAAGCAAGAGGAATAGATCAAGTCAAAGCAGTTTAGATTTTGATGATTTTGTTTTTGAGACATATCACAAGCTTTTTAAAATTGCATATTGTTTGCTAAAATAGCAAGTAGAAAACAAAGTTTCTAAGTAGGAAGATGATACTTCGGTTACATCTTACTTCTGTAAAGTTTATTATCTTTGTAAATATCTTCCGATTATCGATACATATGTTTCGATAAATTTTAAACTATCAGTGTAATAACTGTGCTGGCAGTGCCATCTGTGTAAATCTTTAATATGGAAGTCGTTATTAGGAAATAATGTACATTTAAATAATCTTGGGTGTCTTGCTTGATAAAACAAACGTAACCCCGAATACAAGTAAGACACCAATTCCATCTTCATTCCGGGAGATGTACATTCAAGAACCAGTGCAGGTAGTGAAAATGATGCATGGATTACCATTTGCATTTCATCTGTTTGGTTTTTTAAATATAGCTGATCACTCATGTTTTGTATGTAAACAATTGTTTTTCTTTATCGTCAATATGGAAACACTTCATTAAAAGTATAAATTTTGCCTTCGCTAAATCATTGTGAAAATTGGGTTACGTTTTGGAGAGTCAATGTTTTTGTTTTCGTATTTTAGGTTAATTTGTTATTTTTCTGTTTCAGGCTGCTATATGGCATTGCCTAGATCATTATGCATATGCTGATGCCACATTTCTTGCGGAACGTCTTTCCGCAGAAGGTATGATCCTAGTGAAAGATATTTGTGGTGTGCTGGAAGATGCTGATTGTGCCAATGTTTGTTGTGTTTTGTGCAATGCGTCATGATACGAATTTAGTTCACGGAGACTGAAGCTACAGTGATTCACTTTTTCAGTGATCGGAATTTAAGTGCATACAAATATATCAGTGATAGTGAATTCTGCAGGGTTATTTATTATTATTCTGCGTTATAGGGAATTAATCAATTTTAAACTTTATTTGTGAAATTCTTTTGGTGTGCTTAGTGCTTGTCTCGCGGTAAAAAATCTTTTATAAACCCAGAGTATCAACCAGCCTCTAGGCCTACAACTCAAACTGTGATCAAATTATTATTTTCTTTGCCATTGGTAGTGCTTCTAAATTTTAGTAGTGAGAGAGAGTGGAACTGTGCCATATTATTGCGTTGTTTCATTTGGATATAACTTTATGTTCGTATTTTTATTGCCTTAGAATCATTCTCATAACACAAGATATCTGTAAGTATTGAAAACGGAAAATTTCTGAACTACTAACTCATTTCTAACTAGTGCTAGGTGATTTGTATTCGTTTCATATTAACATGCTCTTCTTTTGTGCAGTTCAAATTTCACTCGCTTTTGACAAGTGTGATCATTCTCTAAACTGGCACCATTTAGGTCGTCAGAAAATTAAGGAAACTTGGGATACGACCCATTAATTATAACCACTGAGATCACTTGTTGTGTTGTTTGACGAAACACTGAACATGTCCACTGGGAATTTTCTTATGAATTGATCATTAGGTTAACTTTCTTTTTTAAAATACAAAGTTTCATTCCTTACTGAGCACCATGGTTTAATTAGAACACATTAATCATGGAATACTTTGATTGTTCGTGATGGCATATTTTATGTTTGAGAATTATGTTTTTCCTTTTAGTGTGTGTCTGCACAAAGCATGATGTGAATTGAGACCTTCAGTATTGCCACTTAAGTTTGTATTGATAGGTCCTTTCTTAATAGGAAGCACTAGGCCTACGCCAATTTGTTAATGATCAACCACAATTACCGTCGTTTAACTCAGTGGACATGGGTGCATTGTGAACCTGTCAGCCATAGAGCAGGGACAGAATTATTTACATACCTCATGCTGTAAAACATGATGTAGGTTCTCGATGTAGTTTTCCAATTCATGAAGCGTGTTACTATATGATTGGCTGTTGCATTTAATCTGCCCACTTTTGTAATATTGAAGTATAAATACAAAATCTGCCAAATATGGCACACTTGCTTCCGATCGCCTGAATTGAAGGCTAGGCAATGCGACATTCATTTGTTGTGGACCACGTGATTTTATTTTGCGAATCACAGCACAAAGGAAGAATATCGTGGACAGCCAATGGTAACCAAACCTTACCGCTGTGGCAACATGCAAATAAGAATTTTTGGCATAACTATAGAATGGGATACTACCCTTCTACTTTGATCTAATAGAGCTCCTAAAAACACAGGCTGACACATCCACCGTTTTCATTCTCTGCAAATGCTAAACACAGCACACAGCTTATGCAAGCAGCATTGTTTTGTTCAAGTTTAGTGAAATATTTTAGAAGTGTCCGACATAGAGCTTTAGATCATGCTACTTTGAGCTTGCAATCCGTTCTCGTTTACATTGATATGTGAATTAGGCAAAAAAAAACAAAAAAAAAAAAAAAACACTAGTGTTTTCTTTACTTATTGCTGTCAAAATAAAGAGAAGTACAAGAAACATATAGTTCTGTTATAAAAACTGTGTACTACATTTAATTCTGCCGAAACTGGTTGTCTAGATAAAAGTTTTAAGCGATCTTGGCTTGTATTTGAATAATTACTGTCAGTATGTGAAGTTTTTTGCCACCTTGCAATAAGTATTTGTTGTCTGCTGTCCCAAATTCACTGGATTTTTAAAAACATTACCGTACATTTAATTTCCAAAGTAAAAAATTCGGCTCACATTTAGACGGGGATACCGCCTGTCAGCTTTGACCCCTGACGTCACTGCAGCACAGTAGTTTTGAGTTGTGTGCGTGTTTGTAGAAGACGTGAGTGATTATATGGTGGCTGATTTAGAGACAATTGTTTACAAACAAAGGATTTTTGTAATCTCATTGCTGGATGTGCTTCTACCACATTATTGAAAAAGTTTCATGATGTATTACGAACACGAAAACAGAAAAGAATATTAGAGTGCAGGCTCTAAAGTTTATGGTCGTAGAGCCACATGGTGTCGATGTTGGCAACAACTGTTGTATGCTATTTGGAAACCTAATAGTATAGAATGAGGGGAATACCGGTAAATAATTTTGTTCCTTCTCTAACGTTGACAGGTTTTCGTATGTAACAGTACCCTTATCTTGTCAGTAATTTGATAATCCTTAAACATGTCGTTGCCAACATTAGCACACTATGACGCCGCAGCCGTATGGAAAATTTACTCAGTATTTTGTATCAGTTATGTTACAGACTCGTAGATATGCGTCAATATTGGCATTTAATAATAAGAAATTGAACTGAGGGTACCGTATGTTTTGTGATAAAGAATCAGGTATTTTTCTTTCAAATTGCATACTGCAAGTAATGATGTTAAAACTTCGAAATACCACAAATAGCATTCAGCGGTAGTTGCCTGTATCGGCGCAGTATGCTGCCACAGAAAGAGTTTGTGAAATGTCAGTACAAAAGTTTATTATGTGTATTTCTCAATATACTATATAAGACACACATATTGTGCTCTTAAAAACTGTGTGTTCTGGGATGTTTTGCTATGACATTTTGCGGCTGCTAACTCCCTACCGGCAGCTCTTCTGTTGACAGGTAGTAGTTTCAAAAGAGCAAAACAGAAACTTACATTCAAATATCACTGATAATTTTTACTATTAAATATTGTTTAAAGTCATAATAATAAATATTTACTTACAATACATAACTCTGTGCTCGGTCCGGGTTCCCAGTTTTTGCGCTGACATGTAATACAGCCACGTTTTCTTCTCTCAGAATCTCTGGGGAAACTAGCCACCTGTGGAATGATTTGAGCAGTTTATGGCAACACACCCACCCATAATATCGTGCTAAAGTGCCGTGACACAAATTCTATAGTGCCACAGTATGTTTAACTTATGGGCCATTCCGTGCCAAGTGGTCTAATATCGAGAAAAGTTCCCACATGACCCTCATGGATTTTGATGAAATTTTGTATGGACAATCACACATGCTCTCAATGAACACTGGTAAAGTTTGTTTCAAAAATTCAATACTTCCAGAGATACAGTCGCTTGTTTAAGACCATAGCACAGCTTCCAATAGTGTGTCCTTGAATTTTCAGCTATTTTGAGATGATATATCTCTGGGAGTATTTGCATGAAAGAAACAAAACTTGGCCATCTTATACAACTTTTAGAGCTCTTTAAAGTAAAATATTAAGAACAGGATTTCTGAGCAATTTTCATATAGAAAATTTGGGGCAAAGTTGGGCGAAAAAATTGCTGGTTAAAAAAAGTGCGAACTTTAGTTTTTTATATCTCTGGAAGTAATTGTGGGATGTACATGAAACTTTGCACACCAAAACTCACCAACACAAGGTCTTAGAATATACAGTTTCATTCTCCTATTGCTTCCCATTATTTCACAAATCTAGGGTAAAGTTGATGATTTTTCAAAAAGTGCTAAAAATAGGTATTTTAGTCAAATTTTTCAAAAAAGTGTTTTCTCCAAATTCCTTTAAACTATGCTCATTAGAAAGAGCATATTCTAAACTATCTAGAAAAGTGGATTTGGTTTTGCAATGCAAGCATATAAGGACCTAGAAAGTAGCATCATACTAGAGGCGCTCTGGAAGTTTGAACCCATTTTTCTGGCACTCAAATTATACCTAAAATCTTTTATGTCTAATAAATGTTTGTTAATGCCTGGGATAAGTGAAATAAGAAGTCCTGATGAATAGGACATAGCTCAAGTCTGAATAGAAAAAAAATAACACACACACAAACTGAATTTAATTCATAAAATTTATTTCCATAATCATTATCTAATTATTAGTAGCCTGTTTAATGAACAAACACTAGCTTACTGATGGAAAAGAAGTGTATAAATGAGTTGCTGTGGTTTAACCACTGCTAGTTTTATTTCACCTGAGAAAACCAGCATCCCCATCGCCATAGGGGCAACAACAGCCACGGGTGGGTTCCTTTACCACAGGATATCCCAAGCGTGATAAGTGTTTTTTTACACAGGTTCCCAAGCCTGATGATAAAATTATTGAAGTGTCCTGGGTAAAATTAGAAGCCACTCATAGTTTGCTTAGTTTCCTCTAACCTATTTCAATTTTTGATAGGGTATGGTGGTACAATTTCAATCATTTCGGACAAATGTAATTGTAACAACAAACATATTGATAAAAGAAATAATTTTAACTATGGCACTTGTTCTTGAATGTTTAATGAATATATAACACAAATATTAGACAATTACATATGTTGGTATGAACACAAAAAAAGGTTACAGAATTGAGAAAAATTGATAGAAAATATACCATCCTAGGTACAATTATGATCACTTCCTCGTACAATTTTGATCACTGACTTTTCCCACATAAAAAGTACTTTTTCCTTCGGGCACCAGTGCATACTTCGCTGTACCAAATGTTGCACAATAATGAGTTTACAAGCACGTGGAAACTAGAACATTTATAAGAGCACTTTCGACGAAGTAGCTCCAAGTACATCTTTACAGGAAAAAATGTCTCCTTAACACAGAGTGTTGTATTCTTGGAAATGACAGGAGGAGCTGTACACTGCAACGCCACACAAAGGCAAGTGCTAGCAACAATACGAGACTGAAAACTTATGTTGATCGGAATTGTACCTATATAGAATTTGTACCACCTTACGCTATGCTACATTAATTTTCTGATGAATATCAAGAGGAATGGTGTATTGTCAGACAGACAAATTTACTGATGGAGCTGGAATGACTGCACCTTAATGGCCTTAAATGTTATCTGAAAAAATTATTCTTTTATTATTCAGGATGCTGTGCAAGGCTTCCACTGGAAAGAAACAATTAATCCATTTGTTATCTACTTTCATCAAAATGAGAAAGTGGAAGCTTTAAGTTTCTGCATAATCAGTTCTTGTTTGCGGCATGACACTGATACAGATAACGTTTTTATCGAGGAGCTCATAAAATATATAAAAGCACAGTTTGCACAGATATCTCACATTCATAATTTCAGTGATGGCTCCAGTGCTCAATCTTACTCACCTAGACCTGTTTCATTTCTGCTCTGAAAAAATTAATGGAATCAAATTTGTTTTCGTCAGTAAAGATGAAATTGAGGAAATAAAAAATTGTCACAAGAAGTGAGGTTTAAACTTGGACAAACTGTAGCAGGCACTAGAGAAAATCGTCACTTTTTACCTATTGATGAAACAATAATTCAGGTCAGCAGAGTTTCAAATGATTGATCATCTTTTCTAGCTGCAATGGGTCAGAGAACTAAAGAAGGCATATTAATGTCTGCTCTCCAACCAGGACAATATGTTGCATGCATCTAAGAAAATTTTTGGTGAATTGGGAATATCTGTGAGACTTCCACTGAGCAAAGGGATGCATTAATAAACTTTATGCACCCTCATGGTCCAGCAGATTCATTTTATTGACCACCAATAAGTGACAAGTGCTGGGTTCCATCACACCACATTATTGCAGTTATTCCAGCTCCGTCAGTAAATTCGTCTGGCCGGCAATACACCATTCCTGTTGACAGTCGTCAGGCTTGGAAACCTGTGTAAAGAAACTCACCCATAGCTGTTGATGCTCGAGCGTAGTCCCTATGGTGATGGAGATGCTGGTTTTCTCAGGTGTGATGAATCTAGCAGTGGTTAAACCACAATTCCTCCTTTATATACTTATTTTCCTTCAGTAAGCTGGTGGTGTTTATTAAAAATGCTACTAATAATTAGATAATGATTGTGCAAATAAATTTTACAATTTACATTCATTCTAAATTATAATTTTGTGTGTGTGTGTGTGTGTGTGTGTGTGTGTGTGTGTGTGTGTGTGTGTGTGTGTGTGTGTGTGTGTGTGTGTGTGACAGAGAGAGAGAGAGAGAGAGAGAGAGAGAGAGAGGGGGGGGGGGGAATTAAGATAGAACATTGTTTCTATTTTTATTCTTTTTCTATTCGGACTTGAGCTATGTCCTATTCATCAGGACTTCTTGTTTTACTTATCCCAGGCATTAACAAACATCTATTAGACATAATAAAAGATTTTAGGTATAATTTGAGTGCCAGAAAAATGGGTTCAAAATTCCAGTGCGCCTCTAGGATGATGCTACTTTTTAGGGCCTTATATGCTTGCATTGCAAAACCAAATCCACTTTTCTAGATAGTTTAGAATATGCTCTTTCTAATGAGCATAGTTTAAAGGAATTTGGAGAAAACACTTTTTTGAAAAATTTGACTAAAAATACCCATTTTTAGCACTTTTTGAAAAATCATCAACTTTACCCTAGATTTGTGAAATAATGGGAAGCAATAGGAGAATCAAACTAGGTATTCTGAGACCTTGTGTTGGTGAGTTTTGGTGTTCAAAGTTTCATGTATATCCCACAATTACTTCCAGAGATATAAAAAACTAAAGTTCGCACTTTTTTTAACCCGCATTTTTTTCGCCCAACTTTGCCCCAAATTTTCTATATGAAAATTGCTCAGAAATCCTGTTCTTAATATTTTACTTTAAAGAGCTCTAAAAGTTGTATAAGATGGCCAAGTTTTGTTTCTTTCATGCAAATACTCCCAGAGATATATCATCTCAAAGTTGCTGAAAATTCAAGGACGCACTATTGGAAGCTGCGCTATGGTCTTAAACAAGTGACTGTATCTCCGGAAGTATTGAATTTTTGAAACTGAAGCTTTACCAGTGTTCATTGAGAGCATGTGTGAATGTTCATGCAAAATTTCATCAAAATCCATTAGGGTCATGTGGGAGCCTGTAGACCACTTGGCATGGAATGACCCTTATGAGCTACTGGAATGAAAATGGTGGATGCGTCAGCTTGTACTTACAGGAGCTTTACTTTGACCCATGACGTTATTAACATGTCGGAAAGCCTGTGTAATATTTTAATACTTCTGTATTGTGTATACAAATAATCTGTAGTTATTATAGATAACAGTATGTACCATCAATCACAAGACCTAGCCCAAAAATTCTTGTTTTCGGCACTCACATACGAAAGAAAATCTCTTGGTTAACCTACACCTAACCATCAGAGAGAAGCTACAGATTACGTTTTGTTTGTAAACAATTGTCTCTAAATCAGCCACCATATAATCACTCACGCCTTCTACAAACACGCACACCTCAAAACTACTGTGCTGCAGTGACGTCAGGGGTCAAAGCTGACAGGCGGTATCCCCATCTAAATGTGAGCCGAATTTTTTACTTTGGAAATTAAATGTACGGTAATGTTTTTATACATGAAAGCACACAGTGTTTACAAGATGTGAATATTAACCTGTTAACATGAAGTTTCATTATTTGATTTTCGAAATCACTTGATTACACTTTCATACAGATGATATAAAATAAATAAAACCTGCTATACTTGCCCTATGGTTGACAGATTCTCGTATGTACCCCTGTCTGGTCAGTAATAGTTATTGGCCTTGTAAAATGAAGATTTAGAATTACTACTTGATGACTGTTTTGTACATACAATAAAATAAATAAAACATACTATACCTACTCTATGGTTGACAAGATCAAGTTATTCTAAATCTTCATTTTACAAGGCCAATAACTGTTACTGACTGGACAAGGGTACATTTTATCATCTGTATGAAAGTGTAATAGAGTGATTTTGAAAATAAAACAACATGAAGTTTCAATTAATATGTTAATTTTCACATCTTGTAAACATTGCATGCTTTCGTGTATAAAAACACTACCACATATTTAATTTCCAAGGTCAAAAATTCCTATTTGCATGTTGCCGCTGCGGTAAGGTTTGCTTACCATTGGCTGACCACAATACTCTTCCTTTGTACTGTGATTTGCTAATGACATAATCGTGTGGTCTGCAACAAATGAACGTCGCTTTGCGTAGCTTTAAATTCAGGCGATCGAAAGCTAGTGTGTCGTACTTAGCGGATTTTGTATTTATACCTCAAGGTTACGAAAGTGGGCAGATAACATGCAGCAGCGCTTGAAATACATTTGCAAAACACATATTTTAATTAAAGTACATTGTAATTAAGTATGGAGAAACTATGCCTACACACATAAAACCTTTACCAAATAATCAATGTTTCAGTTGTACAACACATCGTGCCAATGTCAGGCTTCAGAATTGACATAGCTAGGTGATATCCCGATCTTCGGTTACTGCAGTAATTTTCACAGTATCGTGATTATCTTTTGAGAGATGTCTGAAACACGTATTCTCAATTATTAAATTACAGTTTATGTACAAGCGACTAGTGCTTAACCTGTAGATGTTGGGAATGTTGTGTTGGATGATGGGAGGTGAAGGAATAACAAGTAGGCAAGAGGCTTTGTACTTTGTGAACAAATTGCCATGGTGGATATACCAATTTCTCGGCATAATTAAAGACCCCAATACAACCCATTGGCTTTGACCAATGTCATATCTGAATCTCACAAGATAAGCCACATAGATATGCCAAATAGCAAAACAAACACAAACCTACGGGATTCGATCATAATACTTTTAATGTATTGTTGATGCTGTAGGCCTAATAAATGATCAGTGATTATGCTCATAAATTACAGAATTGCATGACATTGCAAATGTTTTGTCGGGAAATATACGTTTTACAAGGGCTGTTATTATTAATGACCATAGAAGGGTAAATACAAGAACCTGTCAACTATACTGCAGCAACAGCATTATTTATTTTCTTCATGGCATATGCAAAACCCCAATCGTGTCATTCTATGTGGTTTGGATTTTGAATATTGATGTATTGGCAAAGATTTTCTACCATATTGTTGCTGTTGCAAACATAATCACACGAGGGGATGAGAAGTAAAATTTTGCATTGCATTCCATTAGGTACATTAAAGAATACTCTTTGTGGTGGTGATCACGTCATCCATTTTAATATTATCGAGGTTCTTGCTGAAGTTGTCAGTACATAATTTTTTCTCCTAATAGTCAATTATGCCTAATTTTAATAATAATAATAATAATAAAAGAACAGGAAGGCCACTAAAGGAAATCATTAACAAGAAAATATGCTCATAATATATGTGTAAACACAACATTTGCCTGTCATTTAAATGTCTGATGTGAATGTAGCTGGGTAATGTCTTTGACAGCTACTGATATTTTGATACATCTTATTTTCAAGGTGCAGATGACACATGTCAAAATATTTCTGGCTTTTCAGTACATCACCAAGCCGTGTTTTTTGTTTTTTTAAGTTAGGACTATTTGAACTGATTGTACATCAAGAGAACCTATGAATTCACACTGGCCTTTTTTATGTGTAATACAGTCCGCACGTTTTGGAATACATTTTTTTGGTTAACGGCTGTGGTAGTTAGGCTAAGTAATCTTTATCTGCCAGTAGTTACAGGTGACTTAAAGAATGCATATATTGACAGCTATCATGGCATCAGAATTATTCTATTAACTTGTACTTTGTACAATATTTGCACTTCCGGGATTGTTAAGATAACACCAGATTTCATACTCCAGCAGCGTAAGTGTTTGCTCGCCATTTCTTGAGCTGTGGCCTGTACCATTGAATACCGTGAATAAATCAGAGAGTTTAAACACTCCCCCCAGGGGGCCCTCAGCTCTTTTGTGGGTATGTGTGTGGCGCGCACTGTTCCCCGAGCCATTACAGCCTTTTTTTCCTGCTTTCCCCAGGCTGCATTATCTCTCCTAGTTCCCCCTCCTTCCCATCCCAATCGCTCCCACCCTCTCCAACCCCGTCTCTCGGCGTTTCTCTAGATGACGGTTTGGCTATCCCCATGGTACCGATTGTCCTGCAATTTTGGTTTTGTCTGCTGTTTACACCGGTTTTCGGCCCAGTTTGGTCCCCCCCCCCCCCCCCCCCCCTCCAATAACCCGTGAGCCAGTTGGGGAAGAACTCCTGACCTAGCCCATACGGTGCAGGTCCCATCCTTTCCTTTCCTCGCCGTAGCCCCCTTCCCCCGCTAGGTCCCCAGCCTGTGTAGCCAGTCCTTGCGGGGGGGGGGGTAGCTGAGCCCCCTGACACCACAGGGATCACACTACTGGTGTCTGAGGTGCGACCTCACCATGCAAGCCAAGGAGTTGATGCCTGTCCTCGGGGGCATCAGAACTCCCGGCAATGGCCATCGTGCCAGGTGGCCTTTGCTGAGGCTGGGTGGCGCCCATGGAGAGAGTGCCTGTTTCAGAGTGGGTGACACCAGGGTGGACGTCTAGCACTATGAAAAGAGTTAGACTCCACAATGGCCGTGCATTGACCGTCTCTCAAGACAGGAAGAGTTGTTTTAATGCTGCTACTGCAGATACGAGGATGTTTCCCTCCCTCGATACCCCTTTGGAGGAAGGCCAGGCTCGCCAGTTAGGGACAAAACCCTCTCCGCGCTACCTGGGTTGCACAAGGATTGATGGAGGAACTTTCACTACCACTAAGCAACTGTTCTTTGTTGAGACCATAGAGGACAAGTTTGGTGAAACAACGATCTGGCTCATTGCTTAGTAAAACAGTCTCGGCAGCCCAGTCTGATGCTTTGCGCGCCTGCACCACTCTTGTTGACATCCCAGTGATAATACTCCCGCACAAATTTCTGAATATGGTGCAGGGAGTAATATTCCACCAGGACCACCTCCTTCAAACTGATGAGAAGCTTAGGACCAACCTTGAGTGGCGTGGTGTACATTTTGTTCGCCGCGTTCAGAGGGGACCTAAAGACAACCGTGTTGATACCGGGGCCATTATCTTGGCTTCCGAGGGGGGACACTGCCAGAGAAGGTCAAGATAATGATATATCGTTGTGATGTGAAGCCCTACATGCGATGTTTTCAATGCATACGGTTTGGCCATATGTCCTCTCTCTCTGCACAGCAGTCCCCATATGCGGTGATTGTGGATGCCCACTACATGAGGGGAGCCCCTGTGTTCCTCTGCCTGTGTGCGACAACTGTCATCAACACCACTCTTCACGGTCGCCAGATTGCCCTATGTTGAAGAAAGAAAAGAAAATACAAGAGTACAAATCACTGGAGCATTTGACATACCCTGAGGCCTGCAGTAAGTATGAATGTCTGCATCCTGTGCAGATGGCGACTACCTTTTGCTTCGACGTTATCTTTTCAACTTTCACCCTACCGTTCCCGCTTCTCCCCTCCATCCTGTCCTCTCCCCCCCTCCCCCCACATATCCCTCTCCTGTAGCTCTCGTAGCCCTCCCTCTGTGTCCCACCCCTTTCCAGCCAGAGAAGTGCTCCCCTTCTGCGGCGCCTGCCGGTGACGGTGTCCCATCTCGGGGCCTTTCGTCCCGGCGTTCCCCAGATCGGAGCTCTGGAATTGCAGTCGGCGAGTTCAAAGGTCGTCCGATCTTCGTCAGTACCAGACCTTACTGACAAAAATTCTCTATCTGGGACTGGTCCTACCTGTCCCGCAAAAGAGAAAGAAGAGGAGGAGGAGGAGAAGAAGAAGAAGAAACCAAAGTTGCAATATAAAACCCCTCCATTACCACTGGAGGTGCCGACTGTGTTTTCGCAACTCACTCATCCCATTGAGCCTGAGGCTGATCAGCTATTTATGGATGTCGTCCCTTCTTCTTTGGTGACTGATGTTATCCGATTCGCTTCCCGCCTAGATCCTTATGATGTGATCATCCAATGGAATTGTAATGGCTACTACCGTCACCTCTTGGAGATTAAACAGCTAATCTCTCTCTCTTCTGCAGCCTGTGTCGTCCTGCAGGAGTCGCAGTTTATGAATGCACGTTCACCGACCCTCCGTGGGTTCCATGCCTTTTGTCGGAACCAGGTTGGTCCTCTCCAGGCGACTGGGGGGATTTGTACATTGGTCCGGACAGATATTGTCAGTACCTGGATTCCTCTCCAAACTCCATTGGAAGCGGTTGCTGTACGGGTCCACTTGGACACCCTGATAACCATTTGCAGCCTCTACCTTCTCCCTGACAGGCCACCTACACTTCCTGCCCTAGTTGCCCTCCTTCAGCAACTCCCCCCTCCTTACCTCATCCTTGGGGACTTCAATGCCCACCATCCCTTGTGGGGCAGTGCTTATATGTCTAGCTGGGGCCACCTCATAGACCAGTTTCTTTCTGACCACGACCTGTGTCTTCTCAACGATGGTTCCCCAACCCATTTTAGTGCTGCTCACGGCACCTTTTCTGCCATACATCTCTCTCACACATCTCCTCCTCTCCTCCCTTTATTTCACTGGTCGGCACATGATGACCTCTGCGATAGCGACCACTTTCCGTTGTTCCTTTCTCTTCCCTCACATCTACCACGAGGCAGGGTATCCCGTTGGGTTTTCCGTTGTGCTAATTGGCCACTATATATATATATCCCAGGTTGTTTTCCCGTCTTCCCCCTTAGGCTGTAATCATGTCCAACATGATTACTCAAGCTGCCAACTCCGCTGTTCCCCGGTCGACAGGCCCTTCTACTTGCTGGTCTGATATGGTTCAAATGTCTGCATACCAGAGCTTGTTACTTAATTAAACAAAGTAAGCGGGCATGCTGGGAGCATTTTGTCTCCTCCTCGGGCTCTTCTGTCCCCTTGATACGAGTGTGGGCTATGCTCCGATCTATCCAAGGTAGCTGGCGGCCGTCTTCCATCCCTGGCCTTGCCCTGCCTGATGGGGTCTGTACAGAGCCATCTGTCCTTGCAGAACATCTTGCAACTCACTTCGCCAATGTATCAGCGACATCATCATATCCGGCGACCTTTCTCCTTAAGAAACACCATGCCGAAACCTTCAAATTAGGTTTTAATTCTCACCAGGTGGAACCATATAACGAACCTTTTACTGACTGGGAACTATCGCTGGCCCTCTCCTCTTCTCGTGATTCAGCACCTGGCCCCAACAATATCCATAATCAATTGCTGAAACACCTCAGCCCTTCACAACGACAATTTCTCGTCCAAGTTTATAACCTTATTTGGCTTCAAGGGGTCTTCCCCTCCCAGTGGATGGAGAGTATTGTGGTCACTGCCCTCAAGCCTGGCAAGGACTCGTCGTCGCTGGACAGTTATCGGCCAATAAGCCTGACAAATGTCCCCTGTAATTTATTTGAAAGGCTGGTAGCCCGCAGATCATGCTGGGTTCTTGAATCCCGGGGACTTCTCTCACACCTTACCAGTGTGTGTTCTGGGAGGGACGATCCCCTACTGACCATTTAGTTCGATTGGAGACGGCGATCAGACAGGCCTTCTCTAAACGAGAACATCTTGTTGCAGTCTTCTTTGGTCTTCATAAGACACTGCATGGCGTGTCCATATTTTATGTACTCTTTATGACTGGGGCCTCAGCGGCTCCTTATCAATTTTTATCTGTCAGTTTTTATCTCACTGCCTGTTCCGTGTCAGAGTCAGCTCTTCATTCAGCTTTCCTCGAATACAGGAGAACTGCGTCCCCAAGGGCTCAGTGTTGAGTGTTACACTCTTTCTAATCGTCATCAATGGGTTGGTGAACTCAGTTGGGTCGCTGGTAACCCCGGCACTGTATGTCGACGACTTTTGCATTTGATACAGCTCCTACTCAGTAGCCTCTGCTGACCATCAGCTCCAGTGCTCCATTCGGCGACCTTCAAAGTGGGCTACGTCCCATGGTTTTCTGTTTTCCTCATCAAAAACGAGAGTGATGCATTTTTGTCGTCATACTACAGTTCACCCTGAGCCACAACTGTTCTTGGGTACTCAGCACCTGGAAGTTGTAGCACATCACCGTTTTCTGGGTCTTCTCTTCGACAAAATATTAACTTGGGTGCTCCATATTCGTCACCTAAAGATTGGTTGTATGAGGAAACTTAATGCCCTATATTTCCTTGCTCATTCATCTTGGGGTGCAGACCGAACAACTATCCTTCATATCTATAGGGCTCTAATCTTGTTCCGAGTGGACTATGGGTGTCAAGTTTATGGCTCGGCAGTTCCTTCTGTTCTGAAATTATTAGATCCGGTACACCATTATGGTGTACGCTTGGCTACAGGTGCGTTCCGGACTAGCCCTGTAGACAGCCTCCTTGTTGAGGCGGGAATCTGCCCTTCAGGTCAGGCGGCATCAGCTTCTGGCATCTTATGCCATTGCCATCCGGCAATATCCTGCACATCCCACTTACCATGTTCTTTTTACATATGAAGGGCTTCGACCCCCTGATACCCAGCCACGGGTGGCATTGCCCATCGGACTGCGGCTTGCCTCTCTTTGTCGAGATTTCCACTTCCCTTCCCTGGATTGCGCCCCCCGTTTCACTGCATGCATACCCCCGTGGATGGTACCGCAACTACTAATTCAGGCAGATCTCTTCCAGAGCCCAAAAGCTTGAATTTCCCCCATGGTGTTGGGTGCACCCAGTACTAGAAGAGTTTCAGGGAGCCTCCATTTTCTACACCGATGGCTCGAAAACTGTGGGCTACTCCGGATATGCGTTTACATGTCCTGTTGGGGCGGAATACCATTCTCTGCCAGAGGCATTCAGTGTGTTCGGGGCAGAGCTGACGACGATTTATAGAGCTCCTTGTTTTATTAAACACACTGCCGTGGAACGTGGTTTAATCTGTGTTGACTCCATGAGCAGTCTGTAGGCCATTGATCGATGTTTCCCCTCCCATCCTTTGGTTATTTCCATCCACGATTTCCTTGATGACGTCCATCGTGCTGCCTGCTCCGTTACCTTCCTCTGGGTGCCAAGCCATGTTGGTATTACAGGGAATGAACAGGCGGACCGGTTGGCTCGGTCGGCAATTACTCGATGCCCACCTCCCTTTCTAATTCCGGGTGCAGATCAGATCTTTGCTTCACTACTCATGGGATAGCAGCTGGAAAGCTACTGCCCCTTCCAATAAACTCCACACCGTCAAAGATACAACTGCAGCTTGGAGTTAATCTTTACGCCCTTCCCAGAGAGAATCGACTGTCCTCTGTCGCCTCCATATTGGACACTGCAGGCTGACCCATGGATTTCTTTTAGGCAATGACAATCCACCGCATTGTGATTGTGGAGCCGTACAATCCGTGGTTCATATTCTGGTTGAATGTCCTCTCCATTTGACACTTAGTGGCGACTATGACCTACTGCCTTCGTTGCCTCTAGTTTTGGCGGATTACCCACGGATGATTGATCGTGTCCTTGTCTTCCTCCGTGAAGGTAGGTTTTATTCTTAGCTCTAGGACTCGCTGGGTCGGGGTGAGTGGGTTTGTGACTCTTTGCTGTTTGCAGGCCTTAGACCCTTCTCCTCCCCCCACCCCCCCCCCAGGCCCCCCCCCCAGGCCCCCACACTCTTTTACTTTTTAACATTGTTTTATTTTTCCCTACTCTGAAGCTGTGATCTGTTGACCACTGTACCATTAGTAACTTGTGGTTTAGAAGGTTGTGGCCGCTTCCGGATCTGTGGGTGCACACACTGTAGCTTTCGCTACCCTAAGTTTGTTGTAATCTTATCGGTGACATGATTTTAATTCCTTCTTTTATTTTTCCTAGTGGAATGGTCTTTTAGCTTTCCCACATTTTTTGTTGGTTTTTGTGGCATGTACAATTCAGAGTTAAAGGGACTGATGACCTCGTTGTTTGGTTCCTCATTTCCATCAACACACACAGTTTAAACACTGGGTAAAAGTTCAGTTTATGAGTCCGCGAGTTGTGGTTCATGTGTAGACGTTGGTAACGGCGCGATGAATGACGCAGGTGAAGGCAGTCAATCAGATTTTGCGTTTCATGTGTTGTGAATTTGGCCTTTCTTCACATGCTTTTTCGTTCAGATTTAGTAATTTCTTGCAGTTTACATTCAATTAAGTGTTTTTCTCTCAAGTAATACGACTGACATATTTTCCAGTGAATTGCAATACGTGAATAATGAAAGTTATTAAAATTAGTGTTCACTTCGCTAAGAAGAAACCAGATACTGGTTAATTTGGAAGAATCCGTGTATCTTGAAATTCCAGTTCTGAACCGGAGATTCGGGCGCTACGCGCCCTCACATACGGGGGGGAGAAAAATCTTGTTTAGCCTATATCTAACCATCTGAAGGCTGCGCTACAGATTCCTTTTTTAAATGAAAGGATGTTGCCAACACACTTTCAGACTACTCTTTAACACACTATTGTTAACTTCGAAAGCAACAGGCCAGCGCAACTTAAGGTTAGGTACATAGGTTACACAAGAAGTTTTGTCTCGTAGTAGCGCCTGAATATCCCGCTCAGAACCGCTCAGTATAAGTAATTGTGCTCGTAAATGCTGCGAACGTTATGCAATCACCACAACTAAAATCACTGGTGAAAATATTTTTGACTACATAGTACAGCAATGTAAATATAAATCCCACATTTATTGCAATGCAATATGTCGATCTAAAGATCACAATAAAGAAAAACTCCAGAATTTCCTCTCCAACCTCAAGTCCTTTGGTTCCATAAGATTAACCTGGTCCTATTCCAAATTCCATGCCACTTTCTTTGATGTCGTCCTCCATCTGTCCTACAGCCAGCTTCAGACATCCATCCTCATAAAACCCACCAATAAACAACAGTACCTCCATTACGACAGCTGCCATCCATTCCACATCAAATGCTCCCTTACCTGCAGCTTAGGTCTTCGTGGCAAACGAGTCAGCTCAAGTCCTGAATCCCTGAACTAATACACCAATAACCTATTAGCAGCTTTCACATCCCGCAGCTATCCTCCTGATCTGGTACTGAAGGAAATTGCCAGGGTCACTTCCTCGTACCCTAACCCAGAACCTTCCACAGAAGCACCCCAAAAGTGCCCCTCTTGTCACCGGATATTTTCCGGGACTGGATCATACTCTGAATGTGGCTCTCCAGCAAGGATACGACTTACTTAAATCCTGCCTCACAATGATAAGTGATGAGTGCTATTGACAAGGGTTCTCAAATTGATTCCGTATTTCTTGATTTCCAGAATGCTTTTGAAACCGTACATCACAAACAGCTTTTAATCAAATGGCGTGGTTATGGTATATCGCCCCAAATTTGCGACTGGATGGATGATTTCCTGTCAGAGAGGACACAGTTTGTAGTAATCGATGGTAAGGCATCGACTAAAACAGAGGTGATATCGGGCGTTCCATAGGGTAGTGTCATTGGTCCTCTGTTGTTCCTTATTTACATAAACGATTTGGGAGAAAATCTAAGTAGCTCTCTTAGGTTGTTTGTAGATGACGCCGTCATTTACCATCTAGTGAAATCGTCTGAAGATCAAAACCAACTGCAGAATGATCTAAATAAGATATCACTATGGTGTAGAAATTGGAAATTGACTCTAAATAATGTGAAGTGTGAAGTCGTCCACATGAGTACGAAAAGAAATTCGTTAAACATTGTTTACAAGATAATTCAATCAAACGTGAAGGCCGTAAACTCCACAAAATGCTTAGGAATTACTATTACTTCAGACTTAAACTGGAAAGAACACGTAGATAATGTTGTGGGAAAGGCTGAACCAGAGACTGCGTTTTATTGGCAGAACCCTTAAAAGATGCAACACAACTACTAAAGACACTGCATACAATACAGTAGTGCATCCTTTTTTGGAATATTGCTGCCCAGTGTGGGATCCTTATCAGGTGGGTTTGACGGAGGACATCGAAAGAGTTCAAAGAAGGGCAGTTCGTTTTGTATTATCATAATACAGAGGATACAGTGTCACGGAAATGATACAGGACCTGGGATGGGAATCATTACAACAACAGCGGTTATCACTATGGCGTGGTCTACTTATGAAACTCCAATCACCAACATTCTCCTCCGAATGCAAAAATATATTGTTGACTCCCACTTACATTGGTAGAAATGATCATCAGAATAAAATACAAAAAATTAGAGCTTGAACTGAGAGATACAGGTGTTCTTTCTTCCCACGCACTTTTAGAGTGTGGAATGGTAGATGAATAGTATAAAGATGGTTCGATGAACCCTGTGCCAGGCACTTAAATGTGATTTGCAGAGTATCCCATGTAGATGTAGAGATTCATCCTACATTACATCCTTCCCACTCCACCAAAAGTGTCTTTCCGCCACCCACCTAACCTTCGTAACCTCCTAGTTCACACCTATGAAATCCCCAAACCACCTTCCCTACCCTTTGGCTCCTACCCATGTAAACACCCCCAGTGTAAAACCTGTGCTATGCATCCTCCCACCACCACTTACTCCAGTCCTGTAACCCAGATGTTGTACCCGATTAAGGGCAGAGCCATTTGGAAAGCACCCATATGATTTACCAACTGACATTACTGCACTGTGAAGCCTTCTATGTGGGAATGACCAGCAATAAACTGCCCATTCGCATGAACGGACACAGGCAGACAGTGTTTGTTGGTAATTATGATCACCCTATGGCATGGCCAGTACATCTTGGCGCAGTGTTACACCGTCCGGGTTATCTGGATACATCCCACCAACACCAACCTTTCAGAACTCCGGAGATGGGAACTTGCCCTTCAACTTATTCTCTCTTCCCGTTGCCCTCCTGGTCTCAACCTCCGCTCAATTCAAATTCCCGCCCACAATTCATCAACATCTTGAGCCCCTGGGACTTTCAACACTCTTGTGTGCCTGGCACCGAAAGCTAGTACACCATGTACTTATTAGTTTTTTTTTTTTTTTTTTTTTTTTTTGCTCCAATTTCTTATCTGTGACTGTCCTGCCTTCTCTTGCACGCATTTTGTTGGTAGCAGACTTTCATGCCGACATAACTGTTTGCCTATATTCTGCTTTCCTTTCTTGGAATAGACATTAATTTACTTAAAGCTTTGCTGTTATAATTTGTGGTCTTCTTTTGGATTTGATATTAATTTTCCCCTTATTTTTATAATTATATTATTTTTATTGTTCTATTTGATGGACTAAATGTAGAACATATTAAGTAGCAGTTATCGTATGTGGTGTGAAAGATCACACATGTGCAATATCTACTCACATTCTTACATGCTCTTTAAAGTAGTTAGCTAATTTGGCATGGTGGAGTCATTCTGGTTAAGCCCTCTGACAACATAGCAATCACATATTTGATGCACGAGATGCATCCCTTGGAGCAGATGCCCATCTTTCCAGGGCATTAAGACTCCTGGCAATGGTCTTCTTGTTAGTAGGCTTTTGCTACAGTTCGGTGGCACCCATGGAGAGAAGTCTCATTTGGGTCATTCCATGTCAATTCAACCAGCCTCATATTAGCGTGAAATTTAGTACACCAGTGCTACCATGTGTGGAAGACTCGTGTACAAAGTATTAGGTTCCCCTGACAATTAGTTCCAATATAATAGGTCCTGAAAGAAGATGGTGTGACCCAAAAATTGCAATGCGCCTTTGGCAATCTATCTTCAGAGCCAACTTCAGGTTTTAATAACTTTGGAGCCATTCCACCAATTCCAATGAAATTTTTACCACCTAGTAACAACCACTTAGGTAACACACTATATGGGTCAAAACACCACCAACATGTTTCTGAGGGAAAATAAAAAAATTCAAATTGTGATTTAAAAAATGTAATGTGTTAAATGATACATATTGTAGGTGCCCATCATTCCAAATATAATTCATTCACAAAGAGTATAAAAAAATTTGTAGTAAGCCTTATGTAGACACACACACACACACACACACACACACACACACACACACACACACCATGACTACATCTGTCAGACATCTGAGTTACATGCACAGGAGGGGGGGAAAAAACCCTGAAAAATCACCCGAAAACCATGTATTTTTTAAGTGAGCTAGCATGAAAAGGACAAGTGGTATCCAAGCCAAATTTCATACACTGCAGAAGTAGACCATAGTGTTATACATCTCAAAATTTAAACATGTTATTGCAAGGCACATTAGTGTACAATGAGAATTGACAGATGTGTTTAATGATATGATCAAAAAAAGGGGGGTGGGGGGAGCGGCACAACAGATAGCTTACACTCTTCTGCCTATTCTTTTCTGAACTCAATTGTTTAGCCTGAGCCTGTTGAAGTTCTGGGAGCACTCCTTGCGTTGCTTTTATTTTCCTAGCTTGCTTTGCCATATATGTAGAAACATAGAATTCCTTTGTGGTACTCTCAGTATACCAACTGGAAAGTGCAAGGCTAAGAATAGATACTTTTTTCTGGTGTATGGATACGACACACTTTTCTTTCAATTCCTGCACAATTTTTTCCATATCAGAGCATTTCTGGCATGGTTTCTGTTCCTTTGGAGCAGATAATTCTTCCTCTTCAAACATTAGTATCTTTGCTATTTTGAGTTTTAATTCCATTTGAGCTTATTGTAGTTTTCTTCTACCAAAGCTGGTCATGTGTAGTTTCACAATTCTGTCTTCGTGGGAGACAAACCAAGAGCAGTTACTGAAGTATTTAATTGCTCATCTGCTGTGGTTGAAGGTGGATGATACTCCTCATCACTGTCATGTACATTATCAGAATACACTTTATTTTTCATCAGTGTGACACAACTTTAACATAATATCTGTCCCAGTTTCATGTTATGTCCCATGGACTGATTCACTTTCAACAGCTTTACTTTTCGAAGGTTACACGTCGCTGTCTTGTTGTGGGTCCGAAATGGGTCTAAACAATTTCTTTGTTGAAAAGAATACTTATTCAGAAACACTTTCATATGATGATAACAAACAGTAATGTTTTCTTGAACTGTACTTTTCGTGTCCACAATCTTCCATCCTTTACTGACCCAAGGTGACTGACATCAAAATTTGAACATTGATAAGAATTGTATGGGCACTGGGACTAAATTTGGAAGGGGAAGGGGGAACACACACAACCTTTTTCAAGCCTAATTCATTATTACTCTGTACTCTCTTGCTAACCAATAATAAATTGATAAATCCTTACCAACCAGAAAATTAAGTGGTCATGAAAAACCAAGACTACTTCCTCTGCACTTTACATACAACAGGCAATAATCTGCCTGTTAACAGCCTGACATCTGTGGGATGAGGTACATCAATATAAACTAGAAAAACTATTACTCGAACAAGGCCTAGGAAAGCTCCTGATCTCCTAGCCCCTTGATCTCCTAGCAACAAATAATCCTGAGCCAGTAAAGAGCATCAAAATAGATACAGGGATTAGTGAACATACAGTTGTAGTAGTGAGACTGAATATTGAAATTCCTAAATGCACAGAAAATCAATGAAAAATATATCTATTCAATAGAGCAGATAAAAATTCGCTTCACGCTTTCCTAAGTGATAGTCTCCAGTTTTCAAAACTAAAAATGTGAGTGTAGATCAGTTGTGGTTCAATTTCAAGAACAATCCACAAGACTGGCAATATTTTACTGAAACTCACAACTTAGTGTGGAATTCAATGCAAGAATCTTATAATAGTTTCCACAACGAAATCTTGTCTCGTAATCTGGCTGAAAATACAAACAAATTCTGGTCATGTGTGAAGTACACTAGTGGCAAAACATAAATAATACCTTCAATATGTGATAGCAATGGTAATACTACCGATGACATTATTGCCAGAGCAGAATTGTTAAACACAGCTTTCTGAAATTTTTTCACCAAAGAAGATGAAGTAAACACTCCAGAATTCGAACCAAGAACAGTTGCCAGCATGCGAAATTTAGACTTAGATGTTCCTCGAGTCACTAAACAAAAACAAATCTTACAGGCCAGATTGTATACTAACGACATTCCTCTCAGAGTATGCTGATGCAATAGCTCCATACTTAGTTGTCATGTACAACCAACTACTCAGTGAAATATCTGTTCCCAAAGACTGTTAAGTTGCCCAGATCACGCCAATATTCAAGAAAGGCAATAGGAGTGACCTCCAAAATTACAGGCCCATCTCATTGACGTCGATTTGCTGTAGGATTTTGGAACATATACTTCGTTCAAACATTATGAACTACTTCAAAGAGAACGTCCTATTAACCAATAGTCAACATGGATTCAGAAAGTACCGCTCTTGCGAAACACAGGTTGCCCTTTAGTGCCATCGACAAGGGATCTCAAATCGATTCCATATTTCTGGATTTCCGGAAGGCTTTTGACACCGTACCTCACAAACGGCTTCTAATGAAATTGCGTGCTTACGTAATATCGCCCCAATTTTGCAATTGGATTCATGATTTTCTATCAGAAAGGACACAGAATGAAACTTTCACTCTGCAGCGGAGTGTGCGCTGATATGAAACTTCCTGGCAGATTAAAATTGTGTGCCGGAACCGGGACTCGAACCTGGGACATTTGCCTTTCGCGGGCAAGCGCTCTACCGACTGAGCTACCCCGACACGACTCACGATGCCGCCTCACAACTTTACTTCCGCCAGTTTGGAAAGTAGGAGGCGAGGTACTGGCGGAAGTAAAGTTGTGAGGCGGCATCGTGAGTCGTGTCGGGGTAGCTCAGTCGGTAGAGAGCTTGCCCGCGAAAGGCAAAGGTCCCAGGTTCGAGTCCCGGTTCCGGCACACAATTTTAATCTGCCAGGAAGTTTCAGAAAGGACACAGTTTGTAGTAAGTGATGGCAGGTCATTGAATAAAAGAGAAGTCATATCTGGCATTCCCCAGGGAAGCGTTACAGGTCCCCTACACTTCCTTGTGGTTATAAACGATTTAGGAGGTGATCTGAATAGCTCCCTTACACTATTCACAGATGATGCTGTTGTTTATCGGTTAGTGAAGTCATCAGAGGATCAAAAGCAACTGCAAAGCATTTTAGACAAAATTTCTACATGGTGCAATAATTGGCAATTAACACTAAATAATGAAAAGTGTGAAATAATACACATGACCACTAAAAGAAATCCACTAGTCTTCAATTACATGATAAATCAGTCAGACCTTAAGGTCATAAATTCTACCAAATACCTAGCAGTTACAATTACAAACAACTTAGACTGGAGTGAACACATAGAAAATATTGTGGGGAAGGCGAACCAAAGGTTACATTTCATTGGCAGAATGCTTTGAAGATGCAACAGCTCCACTAAAGAGTCTGCCTACCTCATACTTGGTATACTGTTGCCCAGTGTGGGACCCTCACCAGGTGGGACTGACGGAGGACATTGAGAAGGTTCAGAGAAGGGCAGCTCTTTTTGTTTTATCACATTACAGAGGGGAAAGCATCATGGAAATGTTGCACGAATCGGTGTGGAAATCATTAAAAGAAAGACGTTATTCGTAGGGGCGAGGTCTGATTGCGAAATTTCAATCACCGATTTTTACTTCTGAAAGTGAAAATATTTTGCTAGCACCCACCTACATAGGGAGACTTGACCATCCCAATAAAGTAAGAGAAATCAGATTGAAAACGGAACGATTTAGGTGTTCTTTCTTCCCGCACACTATTATAGAATGGAATGGTAAAGAAAGGTTATGAAAGTGGTTAATGAATCCTCTGCCAGGTACTTAAATGTTATTTGCAGAGTATCTATGTAGATGTAGATTTGTGCTGCGTCTACCTATCATGGGTCAAATACGCACAATTTATTGGGTGATGGCGGCGGGTGCTACCCATTCTATGCATCTCCTGTTATCATCATTCCTTCAATCAGATCTCTCAATGTCTCTTCCAAACCCTGTTGCCAAACTGCCACCACAACTGGTCAATTCCATTTCTTGATTTACTTTGTTGCTGATTGCTAGGTCTGAACTTTTTATTTCACGTTTCATCACTTAATGAGAACCATACAAAAAGGAAGAAACAGACAACGGTGTTAACCAAATATGTACTCGTGAACAGCACTAAGCACAGGCTACTGAATCCTTTTGCACAAGCTGTGATTTAATGTCACATATTTAAATATTATATCACTGATTTCACAAGGGAATGGTCAGACTTGTCATGGCAAAACATGTATTGATTTTTTTAGCACCGTTAGTTAGCATTGAAGGAAGTCTGTATGCACAATGTTAGTTGCTGACATAACCTGGAAGTCACCTAAAAGAAACCACAAAAATGGCTGTTATTCCTGTTTGGCGCTTGCGGTGATGGCTGGCCACTCCCAGAAATGGCGAGTCGCGAGCTGCTGTTATGGTGAGCGTTTTGTTCATGGTCGGGAGGTGCGGCTGTCTTATCGCGGCGTTCCCTAAAGAGGAATATTGTTGCATGGTTATGGTGGAAAGGGGAAACGAACATTTGTTTCTGTGGCATGCACTTCCTCTTCATTTCTGGTACATATTTCAAAACGTACAGTCCTGAAACTGGTTCGAGATGTTGAATGTATTCTGGACATGTACATCTATACTCCGCAAGCCACTTTATGGTGAACATTCAGTCTCCCCTCACGGGTGATGGCAAACCTTGTAAATGTTTTGCTGCTTGCCATGGAGATATACTACAGACGCCAAATGAAGCAATCAACAGAAAAAACACATGAAGACTATGTGATGTGTGACATGGTAGTTAAACTTCTAGATGAGCATGTAAATAGCACAGACATGTGGCTAGAAACGACTGAAACACTCAATATTGCAGACTGTGAATCTACAGATGGCGAAGAAACAGAAGAAAGTTGCACACATGAAGACTCTTAGAGTGATAGTGCCGTGTACCATCATCAGTTATCTCCGAAAGTAACGCCAGCAGCTACAATTACATTATCAGACAAAGAAAAAGTGGTGAATTATTGGTTGAACAAAGTGGTAAGAAATGCTTACATGTCAGTACTGTTCAAAATAGGTATCGCTTTGTCCGTTCTGAACCTGAATTGTATAGATGGAAAAAGGAAGTCGCTGGACGACGTAAGAGTCGAATAGAAATTGCGACGGAGATAAATGCGCTACTTTTTGAGCAATTTACCGATGCCAGATGACAGTCATTGCAGGATTGGGCGATAGAGATTGTCAACGCGATAGGCTCTAAGGAATTTACAGCTTCTCGAAGTTGGATTAGTCACTTCAAAAGATCACATAAAATTGTGGCACAAAAAATAACAAAATTTGTATCAAGAATCAGGTCGAAAAATGAAGTGACTCAAATGGAAATGATAGCTTTTCTTACGACTGCAAAAAATAAGATAACCAGTTTTAGTGAATCTTACGTTTACAATGCAGATCAGTCAGGTTTTCAAACAGAAATGCGTGCGAAAAGAACACTGGAATTCAAAGGGAAAAAACATATTGAGGCAATTGCGCAGTGCACGACTGCACTCATCCATTCATACACTATAATGCCCATAATTAGTCTTGATGGTTCATTGCTGCCTAAACTATATGTGTGTTTTCAAGAACCAACTGGACGTTTTGGACCACTTGTCAAACAAAAAATGTTCTATGCAGACAATCTTGTGGAAGACACATCGAAGTCTGGAAAAATGGGAAATGATATTGTTACACTTTTCATGTGTCGTGCTTTTCTTCCATTCTGTCGGAACAAATCTCTGCTCCTTCTAGATTTGAGGTCAGGTAATAAAAGTTATGGTTCATTAAAAGCTGTATTTCGAGCTCACCCTGACAAAGAAGTAGAGATACTTCAGAATCCACCCGGCACGACGTAATACGACCGTTAGGCAGAGAAGTTTTCCGCCAGTGGAAGGCATTTTACAGAAAACTAACAGAGAAAATTATTGTGTGCAAATCACTGCAGTTTCCTGTCTACCGCCGTGACAATATTCTCAAGTTGCAATCAGTCGTACATTATTAGTTTTTCTCCCCACGGTTTCAGAATGTGATTAAATATGCGTGGCTTGCCTTGAAATATACTGATATTAGGCCTGATTCCTTCCTAACACCGTCAGAGTTTTGTTTACGCACATCTAACAATGTCTATGATTCGCAGGGCTGTCATATGTCGTCTTTGCTTGTATGTTCTTGGTGCACAAAAAACCTATGTTTTGAACATTGTATCAATATTTCGCATTTTTGCGGTAATTATAGAAATAAAAGTTTGATGTGTTCTAAACTGTGTATGTATTTGTGTCTATTTCATAGCTATATGGAAAGAATGTTGTAGATAACATATCAGCTACATTTGTCAATGAATTTATCATTATCATATTTATTAATTATTATAAGATCGCTTTCACTGGGCGAATCAACTCTCTCACTCCTGTGGCAGGAGAGCGGAGAGTAGCTAACATCACCTTGTCCCTAGATGGCGTTGGTATAATGTAACGAGAGTGGTCAGGGTTGTGCAACAGGCAGTTATAAAATCGGAAACCATACAACAATAATGTCATACTTCATAAAAGTTTTTATAGACTTCCAGGTCATGTCAGCAGCTAACAGTCTTCATACAGACTTCCTTCAGTGTTAACTCTCAGTGGTAAAAATAGAAACAAAGGTTTCAACATGACAAGTCTGACCACTCCCTTGTCAGTTTAGATTTAGAAAGTTTTCATATGACTATGTGAAAATGAGCTCTTCGAAGGCTTCAATTCAAGGTTGTTACTGGGTGTGTACTGTTACTTAGAACTTAATAAGAACAGGGCTGTGTAGCACAGTGGTAAAGTCATACTTTTCTTTGTCTGTGTGTTCAGATTCCGTTGTATGCGATAATTTTCATTTCTAAATCAGAATCACTTTGTTGTTTTTATTAACTTAAATGAATTGTTTAACTTCTAATACCTTGTTACGTATTTTTCATAACAGTATTGACTATTTATTCACTCTCATTTTTCATCCTATAATTCTTTTTCCCCCCCTCCCAACTGAAATCTGCATGTATTGTTCATAAATTGTTATTATGTACCAAGGAGGACAGCTGATAATCAATGCCTTATTGATTTGTAACACGCCTCATATAACCAACAGGCATTGTGAGGATATTTTCAGGTATGCCAACCAATTATAGCTAGAAATTACAGTTCACTTTTAGCACTGTATCTGAAATTTTTATATTTGAGTTTGTTCATAGAAGTAAGCTTTATTCAGTGTCAATAAAGAAATCATGATTTTAGTTTTGCTGGAAATGGTTGAACACTGTTTTGCCGGATACATAGCACATCACGTGTGTTATATTACAACTTGGGTTTAAATTGAGGACTGCAAAATACACCTTCCGCTGCTGTTCAGTCACTTATCACTTAAAATTAGCTGTTGACAGAGCTTTTCACCATTAACTCTTGGTGGCCTCTTACAACACTGCCCCATGTTACAAAATAATTAACAGCATTTATGAAATGACTTGCTGTGTTTGTGTGTCGCCTTACAGCCGAGTGGCAGCCAACTGCCTATGTGGCAACTAGCAAGTAATTTGAATTGCATTATAAATGGACATTGTTATCTCATCGATAACAAAATGTGGTCTTAGACTGAATGGTCTAGGTGCTTTGTGATTCATGTCCCCACGAGGACAAACAACAAAGTAAGTTTATCACGGTTTTCATCAGAAACATTTCAGTCCCATTCATAACGTGAAAAGCCAGTTTAAACTGAGAAAGGTAACCTAGCAAAAACTTAAACAACTGGCTTAATTTTTTCCCTCTTTCCTCCTGAATTGGCAGTCTTTGACAACTGTAGAACAACTGATCCTGATCTTCACTCAGTTCCGGCTTCTCATTTAACTCGAGTACACTCGTGCCTCATGTCTTCCAATTTATTAAGCAACCAGTCAGTTAAACTAATTTGCTCAACATTTAATTCCAGTTGTTTCAAATCTGTGATACCATCGCCCCCCTCCCCTGTCCTCCCCAATGCATAAGTTGGGTCTGCATTTTGTGCAGTTCTTTATGGGTGTGTTACCTACCATGAAGAAATGCTATATTTCGACACAACTCTACAAAGTTTGGAGAACAGAAAACAATTGCCAATCCTACCTTAACAGTGCTGCTACAAATGAGGCTCAAGGTTACATAAGCTACAAGGCATAAACAAGCTGTCAGATGAGCCATGTGAGTTGGTGCAGTGGTAGTGCACTGGACTTGCATTCAGGAGGACAGTGGTTCAAATCCACCTCCAGCCATCCAGATTTAGGTTTTCCTTGATTTCCCTAAATCACTTCTGGCAAATGCCGGGATGGTACTGATCAAAGGGCACGGCTGGATACCTTAAACATCCTCACCCAAAATTTTGACCAAGAGCTCTATCTCTAATAACCATACTGTCGGTGGGACATTAACTCCTAAGATTTCTTCCTCTTCTCTCTCTTCCTCTTCCCCTCCCCCTCCCTTCCCAACCTCAATAGTACCCAGCCTTCTAGGTGCCCCAAAATTGCTGATAAAGATTTTTCGGACTGTATTCCAGGTTTTGGTCTGTCATTCACTATTTATTGTTCACAAACGATTTATTAATTCAATTACTACATTAAAATATCAGGCCCTTTAAACTCAATCAAAATTTAATTAAAAATTATGACGATTAATAGATGAAGAAAAATAATTTACTTTTAAGAGACTTTGATTTTTTTCTTTAAGAGTAAATAACACTACTACTACTTTTAAAAGGCCAGATATCAAGTTAATTTGAGGCAGTTGATTAATGTTTTATAGAAAGGATGAATAAAAATGACAATTTCTACATTTAATGTATTACAGAAGTAACCCTCATGGGACAGTAAATAAACTAATAATAAACTACTGCTAGTTGCACAAGTATAAGCTCAGCAACATTTTTTTAAAAAGAACACATAGCCCATTTTATTCCCTTTCTTAAAATAATAAAATACAATAACATTGCACAATCACAAACATGAAATTGGTGTGGAACCCGGAGAGGTGGACCCATATTATTACTTGTCTTGTATATGAACGCCAAGCACATAGTGGCCTTCGATAAAACATTAGTCCTCAATGGTAGGTAATAATGCCTTGCTTGACACCATATGGCCGGACAAACAGCATACCTGTAGTCTGCAGATGGTGAAATGAGAATTGCAGGCCTCAAACAGGCATGATCTCGTACACTCACACAAAGCAGTCAAAGATAAACAAGTAACAAATTTTGCATGAACAGCTGAGGAACAGGGTGTGCATTAGTAAACATTAGATAACTGAGAGCTCAAAAGGTGTGCACACCAAATCAACTAACCCCAGAGCACACTCCTGAGCCATCAACTGCAGTGACAATTTCAATGGAATGGACAAAATATAAATTACAACGCACAGGGGTTACAAGGAAGTAAATGAACAACTCCATGAAATTTAAGTATTCTGAAACTTAGTTAAAGCCACAAATTACCATGAAGTTAGTTCACAAACACCTAATTATAAATTACAGTAATTGCTTAATTGGTGCAGAGGCAACAGCAAAAGTTCAGTAGAAAATGCCTGGCAGAATAATGAGGCTTTCCAATATGGCCTTTGCTCAGGAATATGCATTGTTACCTATAACAGACTAAACACAGTCCTTGAAAAAACTGTAGAACAATACATGGTGGTGCAAATGTCACTGGACAGTTGGTTAGAAGAAAACAAAAGAACAGCAAGGTATGGTCCAGAGGGAAGTATGAACCTGTTATATTGATATTACCAAATGGTGGTAACTATGCCTTGTCAAACTGGCAAATCTATGAAACACAATAATTGAACTAGTGAATTTGTTGAATGCATGAGATTGGTTTTCCCAACTGTCACGGTGTTAAACATACGAAGAAAATTTTTTCTCATTAAAACATTTTATAAAATTCATGCTATTAGTTATTAGTCAGTTGGGAGCATACTTTAGATCTAAACTGCTTTCTAGACAGGGTATGACATACAAAATACGTACTGATAGCTTTTCTTAAAATAACAACTAAATCAGCTGTGTGTATTTGGTTGGCAATATCGTCATTTAGTATACTTGGACCATATGTTTTTGAAGGAACAATGACAGAAGGTAAGTATTTAGATATGCTTCACAATTACATGGTACCAGGACTTTCAACACAATCATTCTGCACTATTTTATACCATCCTTGATTACTTATTTGAATCTTCCCAAAGAAAAGTGGTTGGTCAAGGAACAGATATCATATCCACAGTTTATTTTTTATGGGGTATAGTCAAGAATTCTGTTTGTTCTCAAAATTCTCAGACCACAGCTGAACTAAAAGACTACATACACAACACATTTCATGTTTTTGAAAGTATTAACACACTATGCTAGAGTATGTAACAGTGTTCCAAAAAGCCTTCAAAAATGTATTAATGAAAATGGAAGACAGTTTCAGCATGAAACAGTTGCAAATTTGCTTTTATTTGTAAAGGCAGATAAATGCAATCCATTGTCCAGTGACTTTTGTGCCATCCTGTATAATCACAAAATTTCAAGGCAACAGTTCTGGTTTTGAACAACCCAAACACTGGTATAAATAATTTGAATTACTAATTGGTACCATGAACTTAATGGAGCTTGAGATTCACCTGAACACATTTGAATTCAGAGTTCAGGAACCAACATCATCTTCACTTTAATTTCAGGGGAGGTGAGAACATGTTCCAGTAAAACTATGTCTGCACTGGAAAGTCAACTTAAAACACTCCCAAAAGTCCATGTAGAATGACCAAAATTTCTTAACTGGCCAGATAAGTGAACTGAAAACACATTGCAATAGTTTTTGACGTCAATTGTGGTCCTACGTTCTCCGGCTATTTGACACGTTACAGATACTGCCCCACGCTAGCCAAATTGACAGTAACTTCACAAGGCCCTAGCTAGGCAGATACTGCTTTCATGTCTCAACGCTCTTCTCCATGCTCCAAACACTTGACTCCACCGCTGCCACCAGATCATGTCACCTTGTTTTTTAGTTGTAATGGATGATCAGTGATCAACACAGAATGGAACGATCGATATTCAAACGGCTGGCACGGCTCAAAATTGCCTATAGCATTACTTATGCTGTGGGGTTTGACTTGTGACAGGTGCCTTTTTGATTAGATCTGTGAACAGTCTTCTTGTGGAGGCTGGCGTACCCTCCATTATACGTCAGGTGCCAACTATATGATCATTCAAAACTATAGTGTCTCCTGATATGGAGCTCCGCCTCCCACAGTAAAGGCCCAGGACTGGAGTCATGATTGCAGTTTGCATGCCTGTGTGTCTTATCTGAACTCGCCTCTTGTCTGGGAACAGTCACAGACGCCTCATTGATATATACCCCCCCCCCCCTCGCCCCTCAGGTCGGTCTTGACTTACACTTCAACTGAAAGACTGTTGTACATGCATGTCAAGTTACACACTCCCCCCTGAACAGATGGAGAGTGTTTGCTTAGAATTCCTGTCATTAATGGGTCTAGGACATCAAACAGACTGACTTATAGCAGGAAAGAAATCATAGGACATTTTAATTTCCACTGTTTATACTTTTACAAAGAAATTCATAAAAATTTGTCAGCATGACCAAGAAGCATTCAGGATTTACACTCACAGCATTGGACGTTCAAAAACATTTTGTGTGTGTGTGTGTGTGTGTGTGTGTGTGTGTGTGTGTGTGTGTGTGTGTGTGTGTGAAATTCCACTTTTTTCACTTACTATTGGCTGATTTAATTGCTATAGGTGCACTTTTCTTCACAAATAAGAGATACTTTTCAATGAATTTTGCACAGCATACAAACCATACTTGCAGGTTTATGAAACTGTAGAATATATTTAATTTATGAAAAAATGAGTGAGCTATTACAATAGAAACTTCATGTTTAGAACAAACTCAAATTTTGTAGTTAATTATCTCAATTTTTGCCACAATTTTTAATAAAGTTAGTAAATTCTATAGTTTTGCATTAAGGGGTTTGAGTTCAATAAGCATACCAAGATTGAAAGTAATAGGATTTTTATTTTGAATGCTAGTAGAACTGTCCAGTACCATTAGCACATTCTTTTTTGTTTTCAGATCAGTTTTTTCCCTCTTCACTTTCTTCACTTCTTGATTTTATGACCTCCAATAATGATTTATCTGCTTTCATTACACGTACTCCGTATTTCGCTTACAAAGCTTTGATACAGTTCACTCTGGGAGTTATTCCCATTTTTTCTAATGATATTTCCTGCTTTGCACACCATAATTAAAATATGAAACTGCATCATGAACACCAACAGCAAGTGCTTTTCTTTCCGCGAAAATGGTTTTTTGCAATCTTTCCTTTATACATTGATTAAAACTTTCATTTGGGTTTTGTGGACCACCATGAAGACATTTGTTCAGGAAGTTTTCATTTGCAAGGTCCCTGAATATAGGTTTGGTGGCTTACATTACAGCAGTTGGTAGAGGATTCCTGTGATGATATTCTTCACCACCAGCAATTGATCTTTGGTAACCACACCATGATTCACTTCCTTTTGGGCTTAAGGTGTGGATAGGGTATTGCCTGTGGACATTTTGTGGAAGTAGAAGGGCCAAACTGATTGCTTCATGTTTTTAAAGTCCCCTGTGTTTTTATTGCCAAGCCATAATATGTCTGTAGCTTGACAATTTCTGCACCCCTCAGGGGCTCAGCATTAATTTGCTGAGTACGGGCTTGGCGAACCCGAGGTCTTGAGCTGTGGGCTGTGTCTCGCCAACAGTCTGCTACACCGTAAGCTCTGTGCGTGCTTCAGTGACCATTGTTTGGTGTGACGGTGGAACGATGTACCTTTCAGAGTGCGGGGACCTTGACCTAATCGCCTGGGTCGCAAGGACGGTACATACCTCTATAACAAACCCCTCAATCTCAAGGTGTGCTACGTGCTGAGGAGATGCATGGCTGTAGAGGTTGAATAGTCGCTAGCAAGCAACTTCCGAGGAACCTGCCACACCTCAGTTGTGTAAGGCTTACCCAGGAAAGCGGGGATCTGCCTGGGTGGACCTTTAGTTCCCTAGCTGCTCGTGGGACGAGAATGAAATGAGCAAATAATAGCATTGCCGGAGGCAAAGCCGACGTCTCTAAGTGTGGACGTACAGAATTTAATGCTGCGACATGTGACCCCCAAGCGTTTCCTTCCATGACCACACCATGGGAAGAACGCAGGGCACATTAACAAGGTGAGGCTTATGCCCCCTGTTATCTGGTTTGTACTAGGACAAACGGCGAATTGTGTACAACCACGAAGCGTCTGTTTTTTGTGGAAAACCTCAAAAACAAGTTTGGCGAGGTAGACGGTATGTCAAAGTTGAAATTCGGTTTGATTCTGATAACGACGTCGTCCCCAGCCCAGTCACGGGCACTGCTTGCTTGTGACAAGCTGGGTGATTTTCCCGTTACCATCACACCCCACAAAAGTTTGAACATGGTCCAGGGTATTATCTTTCATCGTGATCTCTTACTACAGTCTGATGAAGAACTTCAGAAGAACTTAGAGGGGCGAGGAGTGCAGTTTTTTCGGCGTGTATACAGGGGTCCCAAGGACAACAGGGTCGCCACTGGGGCCTTCATCTTGGCTTTTGAGGGCGATTCATTGCCCGAAAAAGTCAAGATGATGATCTACTGGTGTGACGTCAAACCCTATGTTCCTCTCCCTGTGTGCTGCTTTAAGTGCCGGAGGTTTGGCCACATGTCATCCTGCTGTGATGCCAACCGCACCTGTCGGGAGTGCGTACTTGCGTCTCATCCAGATGTCCCATGTACCACGCCTTCAGTTTGTGTTAACTGTGGCCAGCATCTCTCCCCCTGCTAGCCACACTGCACAATTCTCCAAAAAGAGAGAAAAATAATGGAGTACAAGACCCTGGACAGGCTGTTATATTCAGAGGCCAGGAGAAAATATGAAAAGATTCACCCTGTCAGCATGAAGTTCACATATGCTACAGCAACATTACCGTCACCTCCCATGGTGAAGTTACCTCCAGTTACATCTACCATCCTGGGCCCTCTGGCCCAAGAGTTACCAGCTGCCCCCTTGATGTCAGGGGCGCCTCCTCTTCTGTTGCCCCCAAAGTCCCTACTATGGGAGCAATAAGTACATCACCACAGGGGACAGTGATCCCCATCCCTGAGCCAGAGAACCTCAACACCCTTCCTTCTAAGGTCTCTCACACTGGTACAGTAGATACCAGTGAGTGGCTGAAAAAGCCAATACCTGCTGGTCGTAGGGCCTCGAGGGCGTCCTCTGTCAAATCCCCTGATAAGGATCCCACACTGGGCAGCCGTATGAGCCTCTGATTCAGACCCTCCACTCGGCTCTGTACCAGAGGTCAACAGACGCTCCTGTCAACTATGCTGCTTTCATTTTGCAAGCAAGAGTGGCAGTATTTACCACTTCAGATAACCACTCAAAACCTGAGAGAATCTCTTGAGATCCGAAGTGACACACATCATTGGTACCGACGTGAGCAACCACCTGCAGTTGGCTGTCTTCCATACCCTTTATGCCATCCGGAAGGACCCATTCCACATCTGGAATGTCTCCATCAATCCCTGGGATCTCCATGAATTGAGTTGTTTGTATGGACTCCGCCACACTTGCAGAGTGCACGTTGGCCTTCTTCCCTTCCTTGGCAGCCATCTCTCCAGTGGAACTGCAGCGGTTTTTTCACCCACCTAGCTGAGCTGTGACAGCTTTTGAGCGTAACACCTGCTTTCTGCATTGCCCTCCAGGAAACCTGGTTTCCGGCAATGCGGACACCTGCCCTCCGAGGCTGCAGGGATATTATTGTAATCGCAGCATGTGTAACTGGGTCTCAGGTGAAGTGTGTGTGTGTGTGTGTGTGTGTGTGTGTGTGTGTGTGTGTGTGTGACCTTACTTCTGTCTAAAGTGAACCCGTGCCCCTTAAAACACCATTAGAAGCAATGGATGTCGGGGTAAGGACAACACACAAGTTTACCGTCTGCAGTTCTACCTCCCTCCTGATGGTGACATCTCCTAGAACTTTTTGGCTGCGCTTATTTCTCAACTCCCCCCATCTTTCTTACTACTGGGCGACTTTAATGCCCATAACACCTGGTGGGGTGGTTCCATAATTTCTGGCTGTGGCAGAGAAGTTGAGAACTTACTATCTCATCTCGACCTCTGCCTCTTGAATACAGGTGCCCCCACACTTTTTAGTGTGGCACATGGAAGTTCTTGGCCATTGATTTGTCTATCTGCAGCCGTAGCCTTCCACCATCAGTCCACTGGAGGACCCACAATGACTTATGCAGCAGTGATCATTTTCCCATTTTCCTGTCACTCCCACGATGTCAGTCCTCAGGGTGCCTGCCCAGGTGGGCCCTAAACAAGCTTAACTGGGAAGACTATACCTCTGCTGCCACTGTTGGCCTCCCCCACTCGGCAATGTTAATGTGGTGATTGAGTGTGCCACGGCGCTCCATTGTTTCTGCTGCAGAAGCCACCATTTCCCATTCAACAGGGTGCCCACGGCGTAAGACAGTGCCATGGTGCTCACCAGAGTCCCCAGAGGCTATTAAAGACAGACCTTACAGCGGTACAAGTGGCACCCCTCTCTGGAGCGCCTCGTCGCTTTCAAACGACTCTGTGCTCATGCTAGTCATCTCATTAAGAGACTGAAGCAAGAGTGTTGGTAGAGGTACATCTCCACTATTGGAACAGATACCTCCACCACTTAGGTCTGGAGCAAGATCAGGTGTTTAAGGGGCTATCCAACACAAACTGGAATCCCTGGGATCTCCATGAATTGAGTTGTTTGCCGGCCGCTATGCTCACGCCTTTGCCTCGCAAACTACCCACCAGCCTTCTGTACATTAAAGGATCAGGTGGAACGCCAGCCCCCTCTCCTTCAACACCCACCGCTCTGAGGCATATAATGTGCCTTTTACTGAGTGGGAATTCTTGAGTGCTCTTGCACAATGTTGTGACACGTCTACCGGGCCTGACAGCATCCACAGCCAAATGCTGAAACACCTATCGATGGAGAGCCACCTTTATCATCTGGTGCGATGGCATTTTTCCATCATAATGGTGGGAGAGCATCATCATCCCAGTGGATCAAACCTGGCAAGAATCGTCTTCGTGTGGATAGCTATTGGCCCATCAACCTAACCAATGTTCCCTCTAAGTTGTTGGAACGTATGGTCAGTAGGCGGTTGTGTTGGATTCTTGAGACTCAGGGCGAACTTTCTTCATGCCAGGGAGGCTTCCACCAGGGTCGCTTTACGACCAACATTCTGGTGTACCTCGAGTCCTCCGTCCGCACTGCCTTTTCCAGGTGCCAACATCTGATAGTCATCTTTTTTGATATGCTCAAAGAATATGATATGACCTGGCGACACCACATACTTACCACATTACATGGTTGGGGTCTTCAGGGTTCACTCTCGATTTTTATTAAAAACCATTTAGCTGTCTGTACCTTTTGTGTTCAAGTCGGTGCCTTCTGTAGCACCTCATATGTGCAGGAAAATGGGATTCTGCAGGCCTCTGTTTTGAGTGTCCCCTTATTTTTAGTGGTCATTAATGGCTTAGCAACAGCATTTGGATCGCCAGTATCCCCTTCACTATATGCTGACAACTTCTGCATCTCTCTTAGTTCCTCCACCACCCGAGTCGCCGAACATAGGTTGCAGGGAGCCATTAGGAAGGCGTAGTTCTGGGCTCTTGCCCACGGCTTCCATTTCTCTGCCCAAAGACAAGTGTTCTGCACATTTGTCGGTGTCGGACGGATCACCCTCAGCCCGAAATGTATCTCGGCGACCACCTATTAGAGTTCGTGGACACTCGTCATTTTTTCGGCTTGTATTTGACTCCCAGCTGATGTGGCTCCCCCACATTCGTCAGCTGAAGCAGGAGTGCTGGTGCCACCTCAATGTTCTCCGCCACCTGGGCCATATCTCCTGGCGTGGCTCTATCACGCTCTGGTGCAGTCCCGTCTTGACTTTGGATGTGTCATCTATGGTTCTGCATCACCCTCCGCATTGTGTTTGCTGGATCCCCTTCACAACTGTGGGGTTCGCATCGGGATGTGTGCCTTCCACACCAGTCTGTGTTCAGCTTACTTGTGGAGGCTGGGGTCTTTCCTTGTCTGCAGTGACACACTGAGTAGCCTTTGAGCCCTCAACCTGTGCTATCCACGTTCCCCTCTGGTGTTCAGAATTCAGGAGACGCTATCTACCTTTGACATGTCCGGTCAATCAATGGTGTTCCTCTGGTCTTCAGGTCATGTCGGTATCCTGGGCAATGAACATGCTCATGCATTGGCCAAACAGGCTGTCGATGTGCCCATTTTAGAGATTGGCCTTCCGGATTCTAATCTCTGGACAGTGCAGCGATGTCGTGTTCTTGAGCTCTGGGCTACTGAGTGGTGTTGCTTGACCACGCCCAACAAACTCAGGGTTGTAAAGGAGACCACAGCTGTGTGGTGTTCCTCCATGCTGGCCGGCTGCCAGGATGCTGTAGTTCTTTGCTGGCTCCACATTGGCCATACTTGGCTGACAAACAGCCATCTCCTTCTTTGCAAGGACCCGCCTGAGTGTCGCTGTGGTTCCCGGCTGACGGTGGCCCACATATTGGTGGATTGCCCAGTTTTAGCCGCCCTGCAGCGGAGTTTTAATTTCCCTGCACTTTTATCTGTTGTTTTAAGTGATGACCCCAAAATGGCTGATACTGTTGAAAGTTTTATTCGGGACAGTAGTTTTTACCACACTTTTTAAAGCTTTTCTTCAGTACTCTGTCTGTGTTCGTCCTGTCTCGTGTCCTCCGATTGGAGGGTTCCATGTGTTTCCGTGTGGTTGACTTTTTCTCTTTTTAGTCTCATGGTCAGTCAACCACTGACATTGGCTTTCACATTCCATTTCTTGTCATTGCTGGGTGTCTTCGCATGATTGTCAGATTTTGTGTTGTCTCGTGTTGACTTCAAATTCTCCTGAAATTCGGCTCTTTGGCTAATTGCAGAGATTGACAGTTCCTCTGTCTTCCCACTTTGGTTATTAATCTGTTCTAGTAGTTCAGATTTTTTATTTTCTATTTGATATACCAGAGCAGTTTTCTGATTTTCCATCTGATCTACTAGAAAAGTGTTTTTTCCCTAATATATTTTACTAGGTCATTTTTTAGTTCTCAAATTAGAAGTTCTAATGATGGGGAAACAGAATTTGAATCTGCCATTTTCCTAGACTGAAGTCACGTTAAATACATGAACTGTTACACTAATTCACACTGACATATCACTTTCACTACAACTTGAAAAAAATTAAAGAATGGCACACTCACCACCGTGTAGCAAACGATGTCGAAGCCTTGCAGTCGTACAGCGTAATCAACAATCGTTCCGCGTCAGCGTAACTGAGTTCTCTATTCAGAGTCTATTGGCGGCTCTCCAATCGCTGAACTAAATCTTCATTCTTCCAGTGCTAGATGTGCACAATAATATTTCTTCTCGTTGATAAGATAGGAATTATCGTTTCCTTTGTGAGATTGAAGTTTGACCATACATCAACCGTCATCAAAAACTACTATTTGTGACGTATAATTCCAAATGAAACATTTTTGTGCTAGATTTGCAGTTTGATCCTGTTACACTGTTGCCAGATGAAATGTTTCTTGTTGTCGTGTACTATTTCACGATTTACAGATTGAAATGTTCTCCCCATTGTTTAAAATCTCTTCTTCAAACAGCAAGAACAAACATTTCATATTAAAAGTCTCTCTCAGCCGGGTTAAGCACGTAGCTGTGAAAAGTTTAGTAAAGAGATCCAGCCTCACCTGTGCCTCTGTCATTACTAGAATGTGTAACCATAATGAATACCCTTCTTCTTGATACTCGATGTTAATTTAAGATGTCCACGATAAATAAAAATATAAAGAACAACTCCGTCTTTCTTGAGAAAATTCTTAAATCGATTTATTTGCCTTATGTACAAATACATTGGACATCAGTCAAACCATGAATGAATAATATTACAGTAGTACCAAGAACATACATATAAATCAACAAGAACAATTTTTCAGTTGTTTTTTCCAGTGTTATTCCTAAATCATGGAGAAGCATCTTTGTGTTATGTCCTATGTCATCTGTGATAACTGTGCGCTGGCCTTCGCCCCCAGAATCTGCAGCAAACATAGATTCTGGGGGCAGTTTCTATTCTGGTCCAGCCTAATAACAACTAATTAATAAGTGGATAGCTCAAGACGATGTAAAAGAAGGTAGTAGTTTTCAATGTAACACTACAACCTTCATTCAATTGTCCAAAATCTATCCACCCATATTAAGGATACCAACCACTTCCTTCACCGACTCTCCACTATCCCGACCCCTTTGCCTCCTGGATCACTAATTGTCACAGTGGATGCCACTTTCCTGTATACACAAACATCCCACATGCTACTGGCCTTGACACTCTCGGACACTACCTCTCCCAACATCGCTCTGAATTCAAGCCTGATACCTCATAAACCTCACCAACTTTATCCTAACTAACAACTACTTTTCCTTTGAGGGGAAAGTTTACCGTCATATCCGTGGCACAGCTGTGGGCACCCGCATGGCACCCTCCTATGCTAACCTGTTTATGGGCTGTCTGGAGGAATCCTACCTAGCATCCCAAAACCCCAAACCTCTGACCTGGTTCAGGTTTATTGATGATATTTTCATGATCTGGACTTAGGGCCATGTCACCCTATCCTCCTTCCTTCGAAACTTCAACTCCTCCTCCCCCATTCACTTCACCTGGTCTTCCTCAACCCACCATGCCACTTTTCTGGCTGTCAAACTCCACCTCACTGATGGCTCCATATTAAACCTACCAACCACCAACAGTACTTACAGTTGACAGTTGCCAACCCTTCCACATAAAAAAAAAAATCCCTCCCTTACAGGCCGGACACACGTGGACAGCGTATCTGCAGCGACAAGAACTCCCTTTCTCAATATGCTTCAGGTCTCACAAAGGCCTATGCAGACAGAAATTACCCCATTGACCTAGTCCACAAACAGATCTCCCGTGCCATATCCTCACATATCCCAAATCCTCCCTCCACCACCAGTAACCATCCACAAAAGAGCACGCCCCTTGTTACCCAGTACTAGCCTGGACTTAAGCAACTAAACTCCGTCCTTTGCCAAGGTTTTGATTTTCTGTCCTCATGCCCAGAAATGAGGGACATCCTGCCCAAGATTCTTCCCACCACCCCTCCCAAAGTGGTGTTCTGTAGCCCTCCCAACCTCCGTAACATCCTTGTCCATCCCTATGCCACCCCAAAACCCAGCCCACTGCCACAGTGATCATATCCCTGTAGAAGACCCCATTGCAAGACCTGTCCAGTCCACCCACCCAGCAACTCTTATGCCAGTCCTGCCACAGACTTATCCTACCCTATCAGAGGCCGGGCCACTTCTGAGAGCAGTCATGCAATTTACCAGCTGTGCTGCAATAAATGTGCAGGTTTCTATATTGGCATGATGACTAACCAGCTGTCCATTAGAATGAATGTCCACCACCAACCGTGGCCAAATACATGGTGGACCACCCTGAAGCACAACATGCAGTGGAGCATGTAATTGATTTCAATGGCTGCATCACAACCTGGACCACCTTCATCCTCCCACCCACCACCAGCTTTTATGAACTGCACACATGGGACTCATCCCTACTGTACATTCTCCCATCCCAAAATTACCCATGCCTCAACTAGCGATAACTTCCCTTTTTCCGCACACTACAGTTCCCTCCTCTCTTAACCTAAACCTCTCCTATTTTTGGTGCTGTGTTGTTGTTGTTGTTGTTGTTGTTGTTGTTGTTGTGTGCGTGTGGGGGGGGGGGGGGGCTGGGCTGTTGCAGCTCATCGTCACGTCTTTGCAGTGAGTTGTAAACTGTCCTATTACTGTATTGTTAATTCCTATCTGAAATTTTTTGTATTTTGCTATTTTGTCACATAATTTTACTTTTTTACATTTTTCAAAACATAAGTAATATAAAGTTGTTTTTATTTTCAGTGGATTCAGATGAAGCACTGTTCCTGCTAGCAACATGCTACTATCGCTCAGGGAAAACTGGTCAAGCTTACTCAGTATTAAGGAGGAAAGGACCAACCTCTGCAAAATGTAAATTCCTTATGGCAAAATGTTGTCTTGATCTTCAAAAGTAAGTAATGGATGGGCAGAAATCTTAAGTTGGAATAATATGTTAATCACATTCTTTTGTGTTCTATGAAATGTGCATGAAATTAGTAGTGTCAAATAAAATATATTGAAAAACAGGCTGTAGTGACATAACATGTAATTGCAATCTTAATTATAAAATTGTGTGTGTGTGTGTGTTTGTGTGTTTTTGTGTGTGTGTGTGTGTGTGTGTGTGTGTGTGTGTTCCACATCTCCTCCTAAACTACAGGGCCAATTTCAACCAAACTTGGTACACATAATCCTTACTATCAGGCAACAGCCTTCTGTTGGGGCAAGAACCACCTACAACACATAGTAAGGATATAGGACGTCATAAACAATGACAGTCATGAAAAACGGCCACATCATGCAATAATATTCTACATCTGCTCCTAAACTAATGGACCAATTTAAACGAAATTTGGTACACATATTCCTTATGTGAGAGAACAATTGCTGTAGGAGTATAAATTACATACGACTTTCAGTTCAATAAGAGTTGAAAGAAACTGACACATAATGCAACAAGACTTATACACTATATGAGAATGAGAGCAACTTTGAACAAACTCTAAACATAATTTCAAACTAAAAACGTTTTCACTGACAACCATCATAAAATGATGAAAGGAAAAAAGTTCCTCGCTTACTACTTTTCCGCTGTTCATGGAGCAAAACTATGCCATTTGATAAGATGTTACAATTTATAATTGCTACAGTACTTAAAGCTCAATGAAGTTCGATTTTGTATCACAGTATGACACATAGTTCATGTGATATGAGGATGTAAAGAGTAAGGTTCAAGCATCACGTTTTAATCTATTACTTCTTTACTACTAACTGTATTGCAACAGATTTTACTGATATTCAGCACTTATACAAATCAGTATATTCCTGCAAAATTATAAAATTGTACAACACATCTGTACGAATAATAACTATATAACTGTAGGCCTGTCGCTGTTTGCTCCAATCATTGCACAAACTTTCATGCGGTTTTCACAGGAAACATATGCAAAGATAGGTTCATGATCTAGGCATGATATCATCAAAATACAATCATGAAAAAAAGAGAGAGATCGTAACTTTGTTTCCAGTGACTGCCGTGTCTGTCTTTTCATTTATTAGAAACCACTTGTTTCCAAAACTACTTCACGAATTTGCATGGGGTTTTCACATGTAACTTGAGTGTAACTCTGGACAACATATTGCCCCTCAGGGGCTCAGCATTAATTTGCTGAGTACGGGCTTGGCGAACCCGGGGTCCTGAGCTGTGGGCTGTGTCGCGCCAACAGTCCGCTACACCGTAAGCTCTGTGCGTGCTTCAACGACCATCGTTCGGCGCGACGGTGGAACGTTGTACGTTTCAGAGCCCGGGGATCTTGGCTTAATCGCCCGGGTCGTGAGGACGGTACAAATCTCTATAAAAAAAACCTCAATCTCAAGGTGTGCTACGTGCCGAGGAGATGCATGGCTGTTGAGGTAGAACAGCCGCTAACGAGCAACCTCTGAGGAACCTGCCGCACCTCAGTTGTACAAGGCTTACCCAGGCAAGCGGGGCTCTGCCTGGGTGGACCTTTAGTTCCCTAGCTGCTCGTGGGACCAAGATGAAGCGAGCAATAAACTCTGCCAATGGCGTCTCTAAGCGAGGAAGAACAAATTTCAATGCCACGAAGTATGACCCCCGATCGTTTCCTTCCCTTGGTACATCACGGGAAGAGCATCGGGCTAAAGAGAGGGACGAGTTATACTCTCCAAAGTATCTAGTATGTAGCAGAACAGACGGAGAAAGCTTTATGACGACGAAACCTCTTTTCTTTGTCGAAAATTTAGAGGATAAGTACGGCGAAGTCGCAGGAATGTCGAAGATGAAGAGTGGTTCAGTGCTGATAGAAGCTGCATCATCCGCTCAGTCGAAAGCATTGCTTGCCAGCGACAAGCTGGGTGATGTCCCTGTCAGCATAACACCCCACAAATCGCTGAACATGGTCCAGGGTCTGATTTACCACAGAGACCTCCTCCTACAGTCTGATGACGAGTTACGCGCCAACTTAGAACGACGGGGCGTCCACTTTGTCCGGCGCGTGTATAGGGGTTCGAAGGAATGTAAGGTTGCCACCGGTGCTTTCATCTTGGCCTTTGAGGGCGATATGTTGCCCGATAAGGTCAAGGTCATGATTTACCGGTGTGATGTAAAGCCTTACATTCCTCCCCCAATGCGATGCTTTAAATGTTGGAAATTTGGGTATATGTCATCTCGCTGCACCTCTAGCCCCACATGTAGGGAATGCGGGCGTCCAGCCCATCCGGACGCTCAGTGTACTCCCCCGCCAATATGTGGCAACTGTGGGCAGCATCATCCACCCTGTTCATCAGACTGTACCATTTTCCGGAAAGAACGTAAAATAATGGAAATTAAGACTCTGGACAGACTGACATACACCGAGGCGAGGAAAAAGTATGAAAGAATCCACCCCGTACCACAGACTGCTTCATATGCGACAGTTACGTCGTCGTCAGCTACCCTGGCGTCGATGGCACCAACGGTGCAACCATTTTCTGTGGGCCCTAAGGGCCATCAACCTCAGTCTGCCTCCTCGAAGGTTGGGGGGCCTCCATCCATTGCCCCACCAGTACCATTGGTGGGGGCAACCTCACCCCCACCATCGGGGACAGAAGTCCCCATTCCCCTGCCAGAGAAGCAGCAGCCTTCCCCGGCCCCTCTCGCTAGGGAGAAGTCCGTTGGGACGCTCCCTTCTTCGGTTTTGAAAACTAGACCGGAGGATCCAAGCCGTCCATTGGGAGATGTAGACACCACTGGTCGCAGGGCTTCCCGATCCTCATCGGCTCCTGAAAATTCAGAGAAGCCCTCCCAGCGGTCTAAACCGAAAGAACAGCGGGAGGAGAAACACAAGAAAAAGAGATCTAAGAAAAAATCTCTTCCGACGGCACTCCCGCCGTCGGTTTCTCAAACTTCAGATTCTGACGATGGGTTGGAGATGCTAGCATCCGCTGAGGACCTAGCACTCACCGACCCTCCAGAATCGATGGACATAGATGCCACACTCAATAAGGCGGTGGCAACAGGTGATACTAAGGCGTAAACGAAATGTCCGCGACGTTCATGGTATCCCAGTACGCCAACAGCAATATCCTCCAGTGGAATTGCGCTGGTTATTTCCACCGTCTCGCTGAACTGCACCATTTATTGAGCCAATTCCCTGTGCTGTGTGTAGCACTCCAGGAAACTTGGTTTCCTGTTCAGCGGACCCCCGCCCTTCGTGGTTATCGGGGCTATTATAAAAATCGTGCAGTCTATGACAGAGTTTCCGGAGGTGTTTGCATCTTTGTTCTCGCCAATGTTCCCAGTGCACCGGTACCACTAAACACTGCACTCGAGGCAGTGGCTGTGAGGATTCGGGCAGGACAGGAGATTACTATCTGCTCTTTGTACCTGCCTCCAGACAAGGCAGTGTCTTATGCGGAACTCGCCGCCTTGGTTGCTCAGCTCCCATCGCCGTACCTGCTGCTGGGGGACTTTAATGCCCACAACCCCTTGTGGGGTGGAAATGATATTACGGCCCGTGGTAGAGACGTGGAGTGCCTCCTGGCGCAGCTAAATATTGGCCTGCTTAACAACGGAGCTGCCACTCACTTCAGCTTGGCCCATGGCACTTACTCAGCCATAGATCTGTCGCTCTGCAGTCCCACCCTACTTCCACATTTAACTTGGAGGGTCCACGATGACCTTTGTGGAAGCGACCACTTCCCTATCATACTGTCGCTCCCACAGTCATCACGTGCAAGCTACCTGCCTCGATGGTTACTCCGTCGGGCAAACTGGCCGGCCTACACCTCGGCTGTTACAGCAACTTCTCCAGTCCCAGACGATGTTGACTTGGCTGTCGATCAAGTTACTACGGCCATTATTTTCGCTGCTGAAGCCACAGTCCCGAAATCCTCTGGCTTTCCCCGTCGTAAATCGGTGCCCCGGTGGACACCAGAAATTGCTGGGGCTATCAGGGAGCGTCGTCGAGCGCTCCAACGCCACCGCCGCCATCCTTCATTGGAGCACTTGATTGCTTTTAAACGGCTCCGTGCCCACGCTCGTCGGCTTATAAAGCAAAGCAAGCGAGATTGCTGGGAGAGGTATGTAGCCACTATCGGCTCTCGGGCCTCCCCAACGGAGGTGTGGAAGCAGGTTAGGCGCCTTTTCGGGCATTGTCCACTGACAGGAATCCCCAGTCTCTACATTCGGGGTACCCTGTCCACAGACCCAGCTGCTATAGCGCAGTACATGGCAGAACATTATGCTAGCACCTCAGCATCTACATCTTACAGTGCGGACTTCCGCGCCCACAAAGAGCGTGTTGAACAGCGGCAGTTTTCGTTTCACTCGCGCCGCCAGGAAAAATACAATATGCCATTCAGCGAGTGGGAGTTTGAGAGTGCCCTAGCTGCATGTCCTGACACCTCCCCAGGACCAGACAGCGTCCACGTCCAGTTTCTCCATCACCTGCCTGCGGCTTTTCAACGACGACTTCTCACCCTATACAACACTCTGTGGGTGAAGGGTGCTTTCCCATCCCAGTGGCGGGATAGCATCATTATTCCGGTGATGAAACCTGGTAGTGATCCGCAGGTGGCTGAGAGCTATCGCCCAATAAGCCTCACCAACGTTCTGTGCAAGATCTTCGAACGTATGGTGAGCCGGCGGCTCATGTGGCTTCTTGAAGACCGGGGACTCCTCGTCCCCCAACAAGGGGGCTTCCGCCATGGCCGCTCTGCAATAGATAATTTAGTGTCTCTGGAGTCGGCCATCCGCACTGCTTTCACCAGGCGTGAGCACATGGTAGCGGTCTTCTTCGATCTTCGCAAGGCGTACGACACCACCTGGCGCCACCATATACTGGCTACGCTGTATGACTGGGGCTTACGTGGTCCCCTACCGACGTTCATACAGAATTTTTTATCACTCCGTACTTTCCGAGTTAGGGTCGGTACCTCCCTCAGTAATCGTCATACCCAAGAGAACGGGGTCCCCCAGGGCTCCCTTCTCAGTGTACCTTTATTTTTAGTTGCCATAAACGGCCTTACAGCGGCTGTGGGGTCATCGGTCTGTTCGTCCTCGTTTGCCGATGACTTCTGTCTATACTACAGTTCTGCTAACATTGGTGTCATTGAAAGACGACTGCAAGGAGCCATTCAAAAGGCACAATCATGGGCCTCAGCGCACGGCTTCACATTCTCAGCATCCAAAACCCAAGTGATGCACTTTTGTCGTCGTCGGGTCGTTCATCCTGACCCGGAACTCTACCTTGCTGACGAACAGCTTCATGTAGCAAAAACGCATCGGTTTCTTGGCATGCTGTTCGACAACCGACTGACTTGGGGACCACACCTCCGTCAGTTGAAGCGAAAATGCTGGCGGCATCTAAATATATTGCGCTGTCTCGGCCACACTGCCTGGGGAGCTGGCCGTCAAACTCTGCTGCATCTCTTTAAGGCCCTAATATTATCACGCTTGGATTATGGGAGCCAGGTGTATGACTCTGTGGCGCCTTCAGCATTGCGGACCTTGGATCCCATTCTTCACAGTGGTGTTCGTCTTGCAACAGGGGCTTTCCGCACCAGCCCTGTGCCAAGTCTCCTTGCTGAAGCTGGCATCCCTCCCTTGAGGTTTCGCCGGCAACAGTTATTAGCTTCCTATGCCGTCCACGTTCATGCTTCACCTCATCATCCTAATCGCAGGCTTTTGTTTCCACACACCCCTCTTCCCTCTCCAGACCATCGACCCCGATCAGGACTGCCAATCGCGGTTCGGGTACATACTCTCCTTTTCTCACTAGAGTCCTTCCCCCTACCTCCCGCATTCTCCTGCCACTCTCATATCCCTCCTTGGTCCATCCCTCGCCTACAACTTAACCTGCAATTGTCCTGTGATCCAAAGACAACGGTTTCACCACATATACTTCACCAACAGTTTCTGGAGGTCCTTGGTACGTTCCGCGATGCAGAGGTCATCTATACTGATGGCTCCCAGGTCGAAGGCAGAGTGGGTTACACCTATGTTCATGGCGACCACATTGAACAACGCTCCCTTCTTCCTGGCTGCACCGTCTTTACTGCTGAACTGATCGCTGTACTTCGTGCTCTCGACCACCTTTGCACACGCCCGCGGAAGTCATATGTCATTTGCAGTGACTCCCTGAGTGGCCTACAAGCTCTCGACCAATGTTTCCCCAAACATCATCTGGTGCAACACATCCATGAGTCTGTGTTCAGTCTCGGCGTGTCTGGCCGTTCGGTGGCTTTCGTCTGGACCCCGGGCCACGTAGGCATTCCAGGGAATGAACGAGCTGATCGGCTGGCCAAGCAGGCCATCGCCTCACAGCGTCTGGATATTGGTACCCCAGAAAGAGACATCCGTTTGGGTCTGCGCCACAAGATATCAATGGCTTGGAACTCAGAATGGTTGACATTAAGCACGCCCAACAAGCTTCGTGCAATCAAATCTTCAACAGCAGCTTGGAAAACGTCTCTTAGGCCATCTCGAAGGGACTCGGTCATCCTCTGTCGCCTGCGTATAGGCCATACATGGCTCACGCACGGGCATCTCTTACGTCGAGAAGACCCGCCAAACTGCCATTGTGGCGCTCTGCTGACAGTGGTCCACATCTTGGTGGACTGTCCTCTTTTAGCTGCATTGCGACAATCTTTTAACCTGCCTACTGCGCTTTCTTCGATTTTAGGTGACGACGCCTCTATGGCTGACTGTGTTTTAGATTTTATTCGCGCAGCTGGATTTTATCATAAGCTTTAATGGTGGATTCATACGCCTGATCTTCAGGCATACACCGCTTATAGTTTTACTCTGTTGTCAATTTTATCTTGTCAGTCCTATTTCCGACTGGCAGTTGTAGTCTGTGCAGAATGGCTGGCTCATCCATTATTATCCTAGTGATCAGCCAGCCACCAACATCTGCTGTGGTTTTAAGTAAATCTGATTATTTGTTCCACCTCTCTTGAGGTATCTTTCTCTTTTTATGTCGTACTTATGACCAACACTGTCTTCAGTATGTCTTGCGTACTAGTTGCAGGGTGCTTAATTTTAAAGATACATGAAACCCTGTGATATTTTATCTGGGAACAGGGGACTGATGACCCGGTAGTTTAGTCTCCTTTAAACACCCAACGAACCAACGAACCGACAACATATTGACTTCATTTTATAAAAATTGGATCATGTAAAAAAATCACAATTTAACGTTTTTTTAAACTACAATCGTAATGTCTGTCTTTCTCTTTCATCAGGTTAATCTCCAAAACTAATAGTAGAATTTTCAGAGGTTTTTCACAGGTAATGTGAGGGTGTTGTGTGGTTACATAAAAGCTTCATTTCACAAAATTGGATCAGGAAAAGTAAGCTATTACAATTTAGACATTTTTCTGAAAGCAATCGCATGTGTCTATTTGTAGAGACGCTACGGCTATCAATCAAAAGTTGAGTCCTTTAATCTCATACTATTGATGGCCGTTGTTAACTGATGCTAATATGGCATTTTTAGACACTAGAGTATCGTTTATCGTACGAAGAACGATGTGTTTTTGTAAATTCTTCAGTGCGCCATTGCTTTGAAATGACAACGTGTAAGCTACAATAAGAAAATCATCAAATACGCAACGGAAGATGGCGTATGCCAAAGAGAGTTCTGGGCGAGGAATGTCAAGTGACATCTCCGAACGGCTGGTTTTCGTTAATTCAATGGAGGGTGTCAAATCTCCGTTATTTTTGCAAATATGTCTCAAACGATATGAGATGTGAAAAAAAAAAAAAAAAAAAAAATTTATGGGAGCTAAGTTGTAGAGAATTACCTCCTGTACAAATTCGGTTATTCAATTTTCATATCAGATGAATAGTTAAACCGTTATTTTCATTTACATTTTGAGCCGTCAAAAGACGATCGCAAAGGCCCACTTTTAGTGTTACTACCATAACCTAAAGTGGGCCAATATTATACGAACATTTGTGGGCTTTCACATGTAATTTTAGAATATCTTGAAGGATAACGAGGGCTTCTTTTCATCAAAATCGAATCGGGGAAAGAAAAGTTATCGTACTTCAAAGTTTTATATGCACACTATGCTTTGTAGTATGGCAAATATCTAAAAGTACTAAAGGAACATTCATGAGGTATCACAGATACCGGTAATTTGATAATAGCCTGGGGCAACATGTAGGCTTCATTTTATCAAAATCAAATCGGGAAAATAAAAGATATCGTAATTGGAAGTTTTAGGATTAGTTCATGCTAGGGAAGAATGGCGTAATGCAGCAAAGAACCAATAGACGCACTGTTACTTTCGTAGTGCACCATAAAACTAATAGATAAGATTCAAAGCAATGAATATAAAACTGATACAATTACATACTGATAACACAGTCTGACGTATACGTACAACTGTTATGGAAGTTTAAGTCTCACAGTTAGAGCGACAGTAGTGCATCTAGCAGAAATGGAGCAAACCGTAAGAATAATAATGGTTTTCAGTCATGTTTCTACTTCATTAATGAAATACTTTTTTGAGGTTTGATTTCATTTTTTGGAACGGTGTGCTCAGCGACCACAAAACAATGAATACAATAACTATAGTAAGCAGCATTGGTTGTTTTTTATTAATGTTTTTGCAGATCGATTTCGATCACGTAGTGATCATCCTCAATGCACCTGTCATCATATCATCAGCTATGCATAATCATATGCCAAATTAGCTCACTTGGCATATGCCAAGCTCACTTAGCTAATTTGGCATATGATTATGCATAGTTGATATTACAATGACTGGCACATTGAGGGTGATCACTATGTGATTGAATTCGATCTGCAAAAACATTAATAAAAAACGCCAATGCTGCATACTATAGTTATTGTATTCAACGAAATACTTATATTTCAACTTTCCATACCTCAGTACATTATCAAGAGATATGAATGATCATGAAATAAATGTTTAAAATGGCGAATATCACTGATTGATGTATGATGTAAGCTACAGTTAGTCATGAAGATAGCAAAAGAGAGAGAGAGAGAGAGAGAGAGAGAGAGAGAGTAGGAGGTGAGGTACTGGCAGAATTGAAGTTGTGGGGCAGGATAGCTAAGTGGAAGAGTGCTTGCCTGCGAAAGGCAAAGGTCCCAGGTTTGAGTCCCGGTTCCAGCACACAGTTTTAATCTGCCAGGAAGTTTCATAACAGCTGCTGTCTGCATTGCCATCCAGGAAACCTGACTTTCAGCAGTGCAATCACTTTCTGATTTTTCTGTCACTCCCACAGCATGTCCCCAGGGCGCTTGCCAAGGTGGGCTCTAAACAGGGCTAACATAGGCGTCTGCTGTCACCATTGGACCTCCCCCACTGGACACCATCGATGTCCTGGGCCTGATAACATCCACAGTCAAATGCTGACACACCTCTCAGCGGAGAGCCAGCATAACCTTCTTGTTATCTTCAACCGCATCTGGTGCGATGGTGCCTTCCTATCACAATGGCGGGAGAGCATCTTCATCTCATTGCTTAAACCTGGCAAAACCCCTCTTCATGTGGATAGGTATCTACCCATCTACCTTACCAACATTCCCTGTAAATTGTTGTAACCTATGGCTAGTCAGTAGTTGTGTTGGATCATAAAGACTGGGGGCTTACTGGCTTCATTCCAGGATGGTTTCTGCCAGGCTCACTCTACCATTGATAATCTGGTGTACCTTGAGTCCTCAATCCGCACAGTCTTTTCCAGGCGCTGGTGTCTTTTTTTATATGCACAAAACATACGACACGACCTGGCGACACCACAACTTTGCTGCATTGATTGAGTGGGGGCTCGCATCCGATTTTTATCCAAACTTTTTAGCTGTCCATGCCTTGAATTAAAGTTAGTGCCTCACGTAGCATCTAACGTTCAGGAGAATGAGGTTCCTCAGGGCTCCGTCTTGAGCGTTCAGTTATTTTTAGTGGCAATTAATGGATTAGCGACAGCAGTTAGTCGTCAGTATCCCCTTCCCTCTATGCTGATGACTCTTTTAGTTCCTTCAGCACCCAAGTTGCCGAACACAGTTGCAGGGAACCATTCAGAAGGCGCAGTGCTGGGCTCTTGCCCATGGCTTCCAGTTTTCTGCAGCCAAGACCAGTGTTATGCACTTCTGTCAGCATAGCATGGTTCACCCCCACTTCGAACCTTATCTTGATGACATCTTATTAGAAGTAGTGGAAACTCATCGGTTTTTAGGGCTGGTGTTTGATGCCCAGCTGACATGGCTTCCCCACATTCGTCATCTGGCGCCATCTCAGCATTTTTCGCTACCTGGGTCATACGGCTCGGGGTGCTTATCACTCCAAACTGTTGCAGCTATATAAAGCTCTGGTACAGTCCCATCTCGATTTTGGGTGCATCACCTATGGTTCTGCATCACCTTTGGCATTGTGTTTGCTGGACCCATTCACCACTGTGGGGTTCGCATCGCGACGGGTGCCTTCTGTACCAGCCCCGTGAACAGTTTATTTGTGGAGGCCAGGGTCCCACCCTTGCAGGTCTGTTGCAAGCAACTGCTCGCAGCCTATTCAGCTCATGTGCATAGCTCGCCAGGCACCCAAACTATCAGCTCCTTTTGTCAGATGTGGTCCTCCGTCCCCACGACGACGACCCAGATCAGGTCATACAATTGCCTTTTGAGTCTAGTCCCTTCTGTCTTACCCTCTTCTATCCCCATTTTGGGCCTGCACACATACACCTCCATGGTGCCTGCCAAGGCTGCAAACCCGTTTGGGCCTGGCCAATGGACCCAAAGACTCAGTTCCCCCTTGAGCTCTGCATCATCAGTTCTTTGCTTTCCTCAGATATGACCTGATCTACATGGATTGTTCACAGGTTGACGGCCGTGTTGGTTTTGCATCTGTTCATAACAAACATTTTGATCAGCGTTCTCTGCCAGATGGCTGCAGTGTTTATACTGCGGAGCCAGTGGCCATTTCCCGACCTCTTCAGAATGTCTGATCATGCTTGGGTGAGTTTCCTTATATGCAGCAACTCCCTGAGCAGCCCTTGAGCTCTGGACCAGTGCTACCCGTGCTCTCCCCTGGTGTTATCTATACAGGGGGCCCTTTCACCCCTAGACCGGTCCAGTTGATCAGTGGTGTTCTTCTGGTCTCCAGGTAATGAATGTGACGACAGGCTTGCAAGGCAAGCTGTTCTGGAGATTGGCCTTCTGTCTTCTGATCTCCGGTCGGTGTTATGCCATCTGGTTTCTTAGCTTTGGGCTACTGAGTGCCATACCCTGACATTGCCCAACAAACTCTGGACTGTAAAGGAGACCACTGCTGTATGGTGTTCCTCCATGCGGCCCTCTCGCCGGGACTCTGTAGTCCCATGCTGGCTCCGCATTGGCCATACTTAGCTCACACATGGCATCTCCTCCGTGGTGAGGACCTACCCCACTATTGCTGTGGCTCCTGCTTGATGGTAAGCCACATCTTCTTGGACTGCCCTATTTTAGATGCCTTGTGACAGAGTTTTAATTTTCCTGCAGTTTTATCATCTGTTTTATGTGACGATACTACAATGACAGATTCAGTTTTAAGTTAAGCTTTGCTTCAGTCCACTGGTTGTGTTCTTCTTGTCTTGTGACCTGATTGGAAGTTTTCATGTGTTTCTGCATGGTTGACCCTTCTTTTTTAATCTCATCGGCGGCCAACCACATATATCGACTTTGTTTTATTTTCTTTCTTTGTTGGGTGTTTCTATGTGCTTGCGTCATTTCGTGTTGTCTCTGATCGACTTCCTTGACCTTTTACTGATTGAGTGGATTTTTCTCCCCTTTGTTATTTTACACTCTGGGCACTTTTCTTTTCCCATATTTATACCTTTTCTTGTGTTGTCCATTGATGGAATGGGGGGGGGGTAACTCGCAGTTTTGTCCCCCTAAAACATTCAACCACCACCACCACCACCACCACCACCACCAACAACAACAACAACAACAACAACCACCACCACCTCTCCTCCCTACCCCACAGCCTCCTATCACTGCACCAAGCAACCTTACGATAGCCATTAGGGCCACCAGTGGCAGCTCAGTCTCCTCCCCCCCCCCCCTCATCTTTACCCTTGTAATATTCCCCTTCTATGATACTCCAGCTGTGTGTATGAAACTATTTTTGGATTATTGTGCAGTGGCAAATAGCAATCACTGATATTTTGTGAACAGAAAATGATGATTAGTCTTGAAATTAATTGGTTATTACAGTATGATTTAGACTACATGATAGCCGTGATCAGTGTTACATTCTTTAGTTTTTTTACTTGTATATGTTCCCATCTGGTGTTTACTTCCTTGCCGACTTATGCTATAAACTGATGATGGCTATTATGTAACCAAAATCGATCTAATAAATGACTGATCTTTGTTTTCTTGTCACACACTCCAGATTGCTGCTTCTGCTTGACACAGTGCTTTCTGGCTAGAGTGCCCTAAGACAGTGGTAATGTGTTTGTAAATTTGAGTGTTTTGCTCTTTCTCCCCCCCCCCCCACTCTAAGTAATTACAGAAGACCTTGATTGACTGCTTAGGTGATCCATCTATTCATTGTGGCTATCTACTGCTCTTTATAATATTGTTACATGGTACTTACCACAGGTGAAATACAAGCAGATCACTTTCACACAAATTATTGATCCCAGCATTCGAAAGAAAATGATCACACATACAATCACACATTATTATTATTATTAATATTTCTTCTGGCTCAGTGGCCTGCCACACGTCTTTCAACTGGATGCCACTTCGGCGACTTGAGTGTCCCTGACCAACCCCTGTTATTCAACTGGGGAAGGGTACCTACAGTTAATGTGGAATCACAACCATGTGTAATCTCTAGCGACTCCTCACGTCATTGAGAGGTAAAGGCTGGGTTAAGGTACATGACTGAAAAATTCCTTGATCCATCCGGGTTACGAACCAGAGATCTTCAGGTTTCCAATCGATCACTGTATCCCAAACCCCAAGACCACCAGGCCCGACACACATTCTCTCTCTCTCTCTCTCTCTCTCTCTCTCTCTCTCTCTGCCACACACATGTGCACGCGCTTGCCATCTTTGGCCGTTATGGCATGACTGTACCCCACAATTGTGGGGTGGGAGGAATAGGGAGTATGCGAGGCAAGGGAAGGAATAGAATGTTCCACGCTGCCTGGCAGTGTGAGTAGGTCCTGGTGGGTGGAAATGTAAGATTCAGCTTGGAATGCAGAGAAGAGGAAAAACATTGCATATAGGAGGGAGACACCAATTGGGAGGTGGTGTAGGATGGGGTGTAGGAACAGTAGGTCACTTTAAGTTGAGGCCAGGATGATTTTGAGAATGTAGAAAATGTTGTCAGTTCAGAAAACCTGGTGGTGGAAGGGAGGATCTAAGTGAACCGGGTTCTAAAACAACCATTGAAGTCTTATCATATTATAGTGTGCAGTGATTTGGCAGTGTTGCTAAATTGCATGACTGCTTTCACAGGTTGCCCAGCCTTTAATGATTTAGGATACGAATGTGATGTGATTGAAATAGGAAGTTCTGGATAGGTGGATTGGGAAGGACTTGCATCGGGATCTTCTACAGAAGAGTAGATGGCTGTGGTATAGGGATGAAATCTTGTGTTTTGATGGTTGGCTGGGTGACAGAACACCAGAGTAGGACGGTTCAGAAGGATCTTGGCCGGGCCCCTCTCTTTTCAGGACTTGATAATCAAAGCCCTGACATAGGATGTTGTTTAGTTTTTCCAGTTAGGCATGGTATTGGTCTACAGGGGGCACTACTTTGTGGCTGGTTATTGGGGTTGTAGGGAGGATTGGTGATATTGTTGGTGTGTGGGAGCATAGGCACAAGAAATCTGTTAACAGACTGTGTGCAGAGACTGTCAAACATGGCCTGGCTCTCACTTGTTCTCGCCAGCAAGACTGCCGCACCTGGGAGGCAGCAGTGCCAGTAACACAGTCTCAGGAGCGAGGCGACTAGGTACTCCCAGCTGGCATGTAGAACTGCCAACAGCAGTGTGCCATCGCACAGCCAGCTCACCTCACCGCGCCGTAATTATTGCGCCCGTCCGGCACATGTCTACATTAGGGCTGCATATACACTGCCGGCCGGACTGAGAGGGAAGAAAGGGGGAAAATCCACATTCCAATTTTCATGCTGAAAAAAATGTTACGCTATTTATCAAGTGTGTGCGCTTGATTTACAAATCGTGTATTGAAAAATTTCGGTAGTGAGCATGTTAGTGTTCTATGCATTTTACACCATACATTATAGCAAGTGAAATGGAGCTAAAAGAACAGAAAAGTTTTTGAAATGGTAGTCACACTGATATCTATCTCCTTTCACAAGTAATTGCAAGTTATCTGAGTGGTGTGATGCTGCAACCGCAAGCCAATGAACTCGCCATGTTTTGAGCATGGCATAAAGCACTGCAGTGCCAAAAAAAAAAAAAATTTACTGGCTATGTATGTTGGTCCTTCATGAAGTGTTAGTAATCCATAACCAGAGAATAGCTATACCCTAATTTTTATTGGGTGACGACCAGTTACAATGGACAATGATCTGCTGTGGTTTTATGTAAGGTTATACTTCACTTAATAGGTATACAATTAGTTTGTTATTTACATCGTGCAATGGATGGAATACATATTTCATGTTTCAAACTAAAAGAGAAGAATAAATTAGTATAAACTGCGAATTTGCTGTTGAACTGAAATTTTTCTGAAATTCTACTCAATGACTTTCTAGTTGGAGATGATAAATGGAAGAAGGCCAAAAATATACTTCCATTTATTGATGCATCTACACCTAAGAGGACTATTACATTATTTAGCATTATTTTAATTTTCGCTTTTATAAACACTCAGAAAACATTGTACCACAAGGTGAAACAATTTGTATAAAGTGTCTCACGTAAAAGCGCTATCTTTCAAGCCTGAGACTAAAATAGGAGTGAACTAAGTAAAAAGGAGAACAGAACAGTAAAATTAAAGACATTTAGTTACCTCCTGATAAGGGGTACAGCATCTTATGGCCATGGGGGACGTCAGTTGTGCCGGTTTTATTGAGACACGCTGTACTATGCTTCAGCTCATCTCCACTTTCAAAGAACTCTACACGGTTCTCAGAATATTTATTTATTTTGTTAGGAAGCTGTCTAATGCAAACCGGTTTTTCTATGAACATTTCCTGAATCATCTTTGTCTCCATGGTACTTTCATATCAATTTTTCTACTTTAAATGTTCAGATTTAGTTTAGCCTCAGACACTGCAGATCAGTAAAGAATGAGAAGCAGGTGTCATTTTGTTTCATGTTGTGATTTATTTTCTCCTTCTTGGTGGGCTTGTGGCCAGCAACAAGGGATCGTTATCCACTGTCAGTGGAAGATCGAAGGAAACACAGGTGTGACCAACACTTGTTCACTGCCAACTACTTCGAGCCAGCTAACTGTTAATTGATTTTGTTATTTTATTGCTATTGTTTACACACTGTAGTGATTCAGTTATAAGCGCATTAGAAATATGTGGTATGGACTCGTCCCATTAATTTCGACTGACATTTAGGAGAGTTTTTCCTTATGTGAACAACTAAATATTTCTGAATTATTTATTCATGTTACAGAATTAAGAGTAATAGAAGAAATAAATATTTTTTCACAAGTGTAATTGGAAATATATATAAGCTTCTGCTGAAAACAGGCTGGAGACGTGCGATACTTGGGCTGCAGAAGCAACACTGCAGCCCAGTTGGTTCGTGCCGGCATTGACTCGCGCCGGGAATATTAAAGATAACGAATGTTAGCGGAAGGAAATACTCTCCTAAATGTTAGTCTACATTTATGAAATGAGTCCCTTACCACTTATTTCTTATGTGCATGAAATTTGACGTCTCACTACAGGTGACCCGTGCAAATACTTTGCAGCATTAGTGGCCAGTCATGTGCAATAGAAATAAGTAAAATTAAATATTTATCATTTAAAAATATTTTATTATAGATAGTAACAGTATACAGAGTATAAGCTTGTGTTTTCTTAAATTCGTTTCATAACACTTATTTAAAATCAATTGTAATTATAAAATAGATTCTTTTAATATATAAGAAAGATAGAGGACTCGTGTGAATAGGACCCATGCAAATACTTTGCATCATTAGTGGAATGGCAAAAAAAAACTGGAAGTTGAATGTTCATGAATACCTTTCTGCAGAATCAATCAGTGCAAGTGTTTAAAAGTGCAAATGAAAGATCTTGGTCCATTGAGTGTTGTTAGGTCAAAGAGAACTGCATATCTTAAATAGAACCGAAGATATCGTAAAACAAACAGATTTAAATATTCAATGCAAGGACAGGAGGATACTGCGTTTGAATAAAAATAAAGGAAGGAGAGACTTAAGTTAATTCTGATACCTTATGACAAATCTGTGAATGAATACCTTTCGTTTAAAGCAAAAACGAAGGAAATCAGTTGCATAGAACGGCGTGACCGACTGACTTTAGTTTACAGCATGGACATCCCCATAAGAAATATACAGAAGGAAATCGCGTTTGAGTGTAGAAAAAGGAAGACGAGAGTAATGTAAATTGTGATACTTGATGAGAAATCTGTGGATGAATACCTTTAGTTTAACACAAAAATGAAGGAAATTGGCCAGGTAGTTTAGTCTGGCGGACTGACTTTAGTTTCTGTAGATTCTTTTAATATATAACAAAATCAATGAACCGTTAGCTGGCTGGTTGACGTGGACGGCAATAAATCTTCTGCTGACAGTGGGCGGGGATTCCTTATTGCTGGGGACAAGCCACTCCCTTCCCCCCCCCCCCCCCCCACCCCAAATGAGAGGAAAAAATTAAATAAAAAAATAAACAAAATAAAGTGACAGATGCTTCTCATCCTGTACTGACTTGTCCTGAAGTGTCTGAGGCTAAACTTAACCAGCATATGTAGAAAATTTGCAAGTACTTTCTTGCAGACAAAGAAAATGATCTTCAAATGATCCAGCAAAATGTTTGTAGAAATGTTGTTCGTCTCAGACAGGTTCCTAAAAGCAACTCAGTTCATTCTTACTTTAATCTCGGACATGAAAGTACTGCATTTATGTAGGACACATTGGATGCAATTATTTTCACCTTGTGGTAACACATTTTCCGAAAGCTAAAAAAGTAAAATGGTATATATTGTGTGTTAGGAGTAGATGCATCTATAAATATAAATATTTTTGGCCTTCTTCTTCATCTAAAACTAGAAAGCCGTTAACTGTAATGTCATAAAATTTTATTTCGGTCAACTAACAGCAAAGTCACAGTTTAGATTACTTTGTTCTTCTATTCTAGTTCCAAACATGAAATATATATTCCATGAATTGTATTATGTGGACAAAAGCCAGATGTATGCCTCTCGTAAAGTCAAGTATGGTCTGATGTAAAACGGTAGTATATAGTTGTCAATTTTAATCGGTTGCCACCCAAGAAAAATTAGTTCATTATTGTTCTCTGGTTATGGATCATTAACGCATCACAAGGGACTGACAAGTGTAACCGCAATTCAAATTTTTTTGGCACTGCAGTGCTTCACACTTTGCTCAACATGGGCAGAGTTCGTAGGCTTATGATCGTGGCCCGAGGCCGCTCAGATAACTTGCAATTACTTGTGATAAGAGGTGGATATCAGTGTGACTAAAATTTCAAAAGCTTTTCTGTTCTTTTAGCTCCATTTCACTCGCTGTAATGTTTGGTCTGGTGTAAAATACATAAAACACTAAGCCGCTCGCTACCGAAAATACACAATTTGTAAATCAAGTGCACACACTTGACAAATATCGTAATTTGAAAACGACTCTTGTGAATTACAAAAAAATGAATGATTTATTCGAAAGCTAAGATGTTTCACTACAGTGTGTCCAAAAATAAAAATAAAAATTAACTGCAATGTCGTGAGGAATGAAACGTAGCCTTTTTATTTTTCACAGGCATGGCAAAGCTTGAAAGGAAAAAATAATTTCATAAAACAATTTAGCATGGTCTTGTATACCGTCAACAATTTTTACATAGTGAAAATCGAAAAAGTCTATTTTCCCCCTTTTTTCATCTTGGCCCGTCCCGGCGAGCTGTGTGAACATGCAGGCCAGCAGTGTGCGCCAACTAGGCTGAGGCGGCTCAGCTCAGCACGACGGGTGCAACGTGAACATGGGAGTACAGAGTCTCATCCCGTCCCGACGCATCTTTCTCTCAGCAGTGTGACATCATCACTCCCCCTCCACCCACCGTCAGCCGGCGAGAGTGAGGTAGGAGCGTGGCGGGAACCGAGTGGGAGTGGTGGCCTTTTTGACCAGCTATAACTAGGTGGTGGTGGTGGTGGTGGTGGTGGTGGTGGTGGTGGTGGTGGTGGTGGTGGTGGTGGAGGAGGAGGAGGAAGAAGAGTAGTAGGATACCTGTTTGTGAAGGCCTTTGCGAGATGTGCAGCATAATAGGTAAGAGAGTTCTCGCCACTACAAATTTGCATCCATGGGTGGCAAGGCTGTATGAGAGGTTATTTGAGGGATGTATGGCAGCTGTTGGTGGTTAGTGGGTTTAATGTACAGTGTGTAAACTGTTAGATGGCAGAGTTGTGAGGGGGGGGGGGAGCGGGGAGCAAAGGAAGCAAGTCCCGCCTCACATCACAACAGCCGCGGGGAGAGAGACGAGTGGGGGGAGACAAGCCATGCCTACGTCCTGCAGTGCTGAAACCACAAACTACTCGGTATGCATCCGCGAAAGTACAGGTGGTGCACATTGCTTTAAATGTTGATCATAAATGAAACAAAGCAGCATACTCACGAGAATGGTTGATAAGGAAACCAACTACAGGAATCGCTCACTTACGTTACGTGTTACACAAAATGGAACACTCGAAACACTGTTATGCAAAGAATAAAAGGTGACCTAGTATGTCTTCACCCCACACCTAATAGTCCTAAACTGTATGCCACCTTTTCGCTGTTCTGTGCACCTCCCCTTTTGCCCCTCCCTTTAATGCATTACAAGCTGCATATCACACTCCTGCCTATCAGTAAATGCTCTTTTCACCAGCCACCCTGAAATATTGTATCCCCACCCTTTCTCGGCCTATTTTCCTCCTCCCACTGTTATTGAACCGGTTGGGCCTTAGGGGCCAGAGATATTGGTCATGTGTGCACGAGTCATACCTAGAGTGATTATGTGAATGTACATAGTATGGGCAAAATAATATGAACATAAGACACAATATTTACTTATTAGTAAGGAGTTGCCCCACTTTTGGCTTTGAGAAAAGTTACAACTCTTCGAGATACAGATCCTTGAAGTGCCTTTATAGTACACAGCAGCTTTCTGCTCCAAATGCCCCATAAAAGTTCAATTATGTTGAGACAGCAATTCTGTGGCCCAGGAGAGATCATTGATAGTTTTCTGTTACTAAACATACCTGAACCTTTTCTCTCTCTCTGTGTGTGAGCAGATTATCATTTTGGAATATGGCAGTGTTTGTGAGCAATACATTGGTCATAGAAAGTAGTTCATCCCTGAGGATGGTGAAATATTCATTCACAGTTATCCAATCAGTGTGGGTAATGGTAGAAACAGTTGTATACCACAATAAAGATGTCCAAATGAAGACTGAATCTCTCCCATGCTTGACCGGAGGAAGCAGACTTGCTGTAAGGCGCTTTTGGGGTTTTCAATATACAAATCCAGTTCTTTGTAGGAAGTGACATAAATGGTGATTCATCAGATCGTACCACATACTTCCAGTTGTCAAGTGTCTAGGTTTTATGATCATGGTACCACTGTCTTTGCAGCTTTGTGTTGGATTCTGTTCAGGGTTTGGCAAGTGCAGCTCTTCCATTGATGTTAATCTCTAGGTGTATTGTTTTGATCAAAACTGCATTGCTCAAGTGAATGTTGAGTCACCAATCATTCTTAATTTTCATTGTTTGTCAGTTAACTTCAGGTCTCACCACATTATTCCTGTCCGCCATTTGTGTTTTACCTAGTTTTGTGAACATTGTCGTTATTGAGGAAACTGTTGTTAGTGAAAGCTGTTTCTGCTACAGATGCTCCCAGTAACAGTGCACCATCAAGTTGGCCTCTGTGAAAGTCTAAGAGATACACATTCACAGACCATTTGTATTGACTGTTGGCAGTACAAAAGATAACACACTCCAAGGTAACGTCCAAGACTTCGTATATCAGTTGTGCACTGCAGTCCTATCTCAGTATTACCGTGAACGTAGTGATACCTTGCAACAAGATGTAGTATACTACTCGGTATTCATATTATTTTGGTTGCCCCCTGTATGTGTGATCTTTTTTCTTATATAGTCTATGGCTGAAAATTTTTGTGTATGTATTTGTCTTTTGTATTTGCCTGCTGCAACCAAACAATCATCTTTACAGTGAGTTGCTACTCATGTATCACATATCAGTGCACACTTCACTACAGAAGAAAAATTTCATTCTGAAAACATACACTAGGCTGTAGTTATGTCATGTCTCCACAATAAATTGGTAAACAGGTTGAAACCAGATATCCAGATGCTCTGTGACCATAATGTTGTCGAAACATAAGATGACACACAAAATACTGAAATCTATCATTTTCCAAAGCTGTTTCATAGAGGAATATAGGATGATAGTTCTTCCTCTAAACCATTGCACAAACAACAAAATGGTAGATCTTGAAATTTGTGTCATAGAGATAGAAAAGCAATTGAAATCACTCAACACATGAAAGGCCACTCGATCTGATAGGTTACCAGTTCAATTTTACATGGAGTATACGTTGGACTTTTTCCCCTTTCTAGCAGCAATATAATGAAGATCTCTAGAGGAGAGAAGTTTCTCTAAGGATTGTAAATCATATGCATTGGCGTTTACAAGAAGGGTCATTGATCAGATGAGCAAAACTATTGCCCTATATTTAGGACTTTGGTCAGTTGCAGAATTTTAAAACACATTATGTTCGAATATCACATTGCATAGACCACATCTGAAGTTCAATGAAGCTTTTTGCTGATAATGCTGTAGTTTATTGAGAAGTTGCAACACTAGAAAAGGTTAGCGAAATGCAGGAGTATTTGCAGCTTTATTGACATGTGGTGTAGGGAATGGCAATTTAGTGTCAACATAAACAAGTGTAAAGTGCTGCATTTACGTAGGAAGAGCGATCCTTTATTATATAACTACACAATAACAGGACAAATACTGAAAACAGTTACTTCCATAACATATCTGGGAGTAGACATGAAGGTGTTTGGAAATGAAATGACAATATAAAATCAGTCATGGTTAAGGCAGAAGCCAGATTGAGATTCACTGGAAGAATCCTTAGGAAGTATTGTCTGTCAACATAGTAAATAAGTTACGAAACTCTTGTTTGGCCAGCACTCTAGTATTGCTCATCAGTGTGGGATCCGTACCAGGTAGGATTAATATAAGACAGAGAAAAGGTCCAATGGAGAGTAGCACACATCGTTACGGGCTCATTTAGTAAGCACGAGAGTGTCACAGAGATGATTAAAAAATCCTGTCACAGATGCTGCAAGATTTTGTTCTGTATCGTTGTACAAGCTTCTATATATCTCACAAAGCGTCCACAAGGATAAGATGAGAGAGATTAGGGCCCACACAGAGACATGCAGACAGTCTTTTACCTGCATACCATATGTGACTGGAATACGAGGAAGTGACATTGGTACGCATAGTACCCTCCAACACTTTGAGGTGTCTTGCAGAGTATGGCTGTAGATGTACATGTAGAATATACTTTCTTCCAGGAGTGCTAGTCATGCAAGGTTTGCAAGACAACTTTTGTGAAGTATGGAACGTAGGAGGTGAGATACTGTCAAAAGTAAAACTGTGAGAATGGACTGTGTGTCAGGTAGCTCAGTCAGTAGAGCAGTTTCCTACAAAACACAAAGGTCCCAGTTTTAAAATCTGGTTACACACACTGATTTAATCTGTCAGGAAGTTTCCTATTTTTTACTGTTGTATGTATCACAATAAAAAGAGCTAAAATGTTTTTGTTCTTTTCTCTCCTTAGGCTGTCTGAAGCAGAATCTATTCTGACTGGAGGAGATCCATCTCGATCTCGAAATCTTGAAGAAATAATATCAGAATTTGGGGAACATGCTTGTTTTGCTCTCCAGATCCTTGCACAAATATGTTTACAAACAGAACGTGGCTCCAAAGCAGCAGAGGCTTTGCGGCGGGCTCTGAAACTCAATCCATTCCTTTGGCACTCTTTTGAGGAACTGTGTAATTGTGGGGAGAAACCAGATCCCTTAAGAACATTTCAAGTTTCGAATCTGGACAGTTTTATTATGTGTACTGGCAGCAGCCATCGTACAACTTGTGAATATGGCTTTGGTACTTCATTTGGTGGAAACGGTCTTTCCTCTAATAATTCCAACAATACACCAAATGAGGTGCAGCTAAACACAGTAAACAGGTAACTGCAGTTATGGATTCACTATATTGTCAAGTGTTTCATTTTATTCTAAATTTCATACTTTACTGTAGTGAAATTAATTATAAGTTTTCATAACGATTAATATCAAAATTTAAACAGTTTACCTCTCATAAGATTACAGTTGTGTTGTATGGCTTATATTCCTCAGTTTTTGTATAGTTACATTATGAGACTGAATCAATGGCCAGTCCTTAGCTTTAGGAGGTGAAGTATAGTGTGTTAGGGAAGTGGCTGTGCACTAGCCAATGAACGATGGATATAAATCACATTGGGCATGAGAAAAAGTTGACAGTACCCTTTAATTCATAGATAAGGTGTAATTTTTAAATTCATTCTACTGTTGTTATATTTCATTCTTCAGAGCAGTTGATGAATGTGATGTGTAGTGTCAAATGTTAAATTTGTTGCAGTCCTTTAACAGGCAATAAATAAATATAGTGTGGGGATATTTACTGAAAAATTCCCAGGTGCAACTCTACCTCATTATAATGTGATTTGATTATTATGATATTTTGAGAACCGACGTGAGAACGGACGACCACATGTTGGATATTTTTTACTCTGTACAGAAACCAGTAAAATCATTACGCATGTTGATACATGAATAATATAAGCATTTAAGTAAACATTTTAACTGTTGCTATATAATATGACAGCAGTGCTCAAATTGATAGGACGAAAGTGAATTTCTTTCTGTAAATGGTGGACATTTTTTGTTGAGAATAAACACTATTGATATACATGATGCCACCTGCTGTATCGCTGATACCCAATTCCATCTACTACAGTCATGTTAGACACACAGTTGTTAACAGATGAGAACCATTATACTATGCCTGAAACACCATTGCATGACCTGTAAAAGGGAGTATGGATGCAAGTGAGACCATGAATTATTGTACCTTCGTTGTTTGTCAGGAATTATAACCAGCTGTTTAATGATTGATGTCATTGATCACTTAAAGGAAGAGTGAGGACACACACACACACACACACACACACACACACACACACACACACACACACACACACACACAGAGAGAGAGAGAGAGCACGCAAGTGCGCAATTGCACAGACACACCCCACTGTCATCTCCCGTTTCGAAATACGTGGTAAAGGCAAAACTTTCCGAATGCCCTGTAATTATTATTGCCAACCCATACCTTAAGAAAGTTTAGTTCTTCCCCTCAGAAGGAGAGGGTTATAAGGTACGGAAGGTTAAAAAGAAAGGGAAGGACAGTTGGACAACAAGATTACAGGTGCCAGTCTGTTATGGGCTCACATTCAGTTGTTAAATGGGTAATAATGTCTTTTCTTTGAAAGCTCCATGAATTGGCCTTCTGGAAAGTGTAATAATTAACCAGAAATAAGTTTTCAGAACTTCCAAATGATCTCTTTTTTTTGCAAGGACAAAACATTGCCTATCTATAAATCCTTAGTTTTACTAATTATTGTCATATTGTCAGGTTGAAAGGAAAGCAGGCTTGACTTCGAAGGCAACTAAGCACAGCACTTATACACTTATACTGAAAGCACGTTTATTACGAACTTAACATACACGCAGCACTGGCTGCCTCTCAAGCAGAGTGCTCTGCTATTTATACACAGACAGAATTTACCAGAAATTAGAAGAACAGTTAACATAAGAAACAAGTAGAATTTACAAGAGAATATAAGAAAGATTTAGAACATTCTGGAATTGTTGATTATAAAGAAATAAATTTTTGCTGGTGGGCATGATTGAACCAGCGACCTTCAGCACCGCAGTCCATGACGCTATCCCCTGCGCCACGCCAGCAGTCATTGTTCGTCGTCTCTTGCGGCAGTATAGTAACACTTATAAGTTAAGATTACATAGTCTGTCTCCAAGTCGTAGACAATTTACAGTGGCATATATTTAAACTAGATTTTAATTCTGCATTTTTAAATGTTGGAACTTACGTGAAAGTTTGCCGAATTATATCGGAAATTGGCAGACAGTAAATTCACGACAATTTCAGTCGTACAAAAAGAAAAAAATAAGTGTTATAGGATACATTAGTTTTTTTTTTTTTTTTTCCTTATGATGGTGGGATGCCATTTGACTTAAACGTGGATAGTGTTTGAAAAGTAATTTCGTCTGACCTCTTAACAGATGCGAACCCACATGTTCAAAGGTAAACACAATTCTAATCTGTAAGATGATGTATTTTCTGCTTGCTAAGTAACATTTTAGGAGCATATTTTGTAATTTAACAAACTGGAAAAGTAAAATAATGGTGTACATCCTGTAGCTTGTGTAGTTAGTCTGCAGACAATCTATGTGAACGAAGCATTAATAAAAAAAGGTGTGAAATTATAGCAGATGTTCATTAAAATTCTGGGGGAAACAAATTTGTATGGGTGTTCAACATATAAGGTGTCCTGTGCTGTTCACAGATGTATTATAGAATGAAACTTGGGGGGGGGGGGGGGGAGATTGTTTGGGATCTCTCCCTGCTGGCTTTTAGCTGGGTCATGTACTACCTTTTCAAATCTGAGCCGCAGTGGAGTAGCAGTGCGGTCTAAGGCGCCTCGCTGTGGAGCACGTGATTGCTAGCCGTCGGAGGTTCGCGTCCTTCCTGGGGCATGGGTGTGTGTGTTGTCCTTAGGTTAGTTTACCTAGTTTAAGTAGTTTGTAAGCTACTGACTGATGACTACACAGTTTGGTCCGATAGATTTACAAACATCTGAAACAGTTTTCAAATCTGATTGGCACTGAGTGAGGTGGTGTAGTGGTAACATGGATTCACATTCATGAGGACAGTGGTTCAAATCCAGCTCTGGCTATCTGGATTTAGGTTTTCCACGATTTTCCTAAGTCACTTCAAGCAAATTCTGGAATGGTTCTCTTGAAAGGGCACGTCAGATTTCCCTCCCCATCCTTACCCAAACAATCCGAATGCAAACTCTGCCTCTAATGAATCCGTGCTGTCACTGGGACGTTAAACCTTAACCCTAGCATTACCAACGTATTTTTTGTCTCGTGTAATACTAATGGGAGGGCATCAAAGGTCCATAAAGAATATCACAATTTATTTTATCATAAATTGAGTTTATTTTCTTTGGATAGAATTAAAAATGCTTAGACATTATTTTTGTATACTGGATAATAAAGGATTTAATTATAATAGGAATAAAATGAACAAATCGTGAAATTCAGTTTGTATATTTTTTCCAGTAACATTCAAAATAGTGTTCAGTCCACTACATGCAGCAAACAGAATTTGCTGTGTCATTCTGAAACACATTTTTCACACAACACTATCTTCTTGCAGTGTTTTTCACAGACGTGTTTTCAGCATTGAGAGCAGGCAACAATTGACTTTCCCAGCTTGTTGTACTTGATCTGTTTAGATGCATCTTCTTCATTGACATATAAGTTGTAGAAGTGGTGTCAATTAAAAAGACTTGCACTAGGTAGCCAAACAATCTCCCATGGGATCTCCAGACAAAAAATGCCACATGATCATTTCATTTCATTACTGGCTTCTGAAGCCCATACAAATTTTGGGCCCGTTTATCTACGCAAGGTCTTATTGGTTCAAGACCTATGTTAGTGAGAAAAACTCTGTTGTGGTTTAGCTGTTTTTTTTTTTTTCCCAATTCGGAAATTCGAGGAGGAAGATTGAATATGCATTTATTGCTGCAATATCAATGAGTGTGTAGAAGAGGGACAAAGGCCATCTTCCTGTTCCTCTTTTTGTGTTGTGTTGCAATCTTCATTCATCACCCCTTCTGAATGATAAGTTGAAAGCATCAACAGCAGTCGCTTTGGTTTCTTGCATACTGTCATTGATGCAAGAGTAACTGGTGGCCTCTGTGTCTAAGGGTCAGTATAAGCAAAGATGGATGAGTGTACACTGTGGCCAGTTGTAGTCTTCAGCTCTTCGGGTATGTGTCGTCTGTTGACTGCAGGGTGCCAACAAGTGTGAAATGAAAATCATTTCATAGAGTCCCAGCAAGCTTCACTGAAGTGTACTACCAATCCATGTTATGGCCTGATTACTCAATGGGTTTTATTAGTCTCTTTACAATTTCCATCTGGCCATTCGGATGCTGTGCATTTCCAGACTTGTCTGTAGTAGTTGTCCATGCTGATCACATATCTAGTCTCAGAATGAGACAGTATTCTAATTAGAATGCCATATTTTCCAGGCTTTTCTTTTAGAAACACCTTGAATAGGCAGTGACCACAGAACAGACATCTCATCCACTGTTGTGAAGTGAAGAATTGAAGGTTTCAAAAAATTTCCCTCATTGGAGCAAACTGGTCAGTCTGGTGATGAATTTCTCTTGTGTTCTTACCAAACATCAATATTTTAGTCAATTTGAAAAATCAGATTCGACTCATTGATCCATAGTACACTTGTTGGCCCTGAAGTGCAGACCACAAATCTTTGACAGGTATCTTATTGTTATGAGTTGAACACATGATTAGCAAGAGCCCTATACAACAAAATAACTCATCTTCACCTGTGTGTGAATTCCTAGTCGAGAAGCCTCTTTATTTGCGTGTAGTTATATTAGATTCATTATATGAGGTGTAAAAAAAGAGCTCTATATACTCTTTCGAAGACGCAATTCTTTCTTGTTGTCTTAGCCTCGTTCTTTCCCCCACTATATTTTGTACAGAATGCCGATTATGTCAAGATGGCTTTGTAACATAATCTCATCCACTTCTTGCAGTGAATTTATCACATGCGGTATCGTTAGCACCTGGTGGATTGGCTTCAACCGCATGTAATTTTTCACAATGAAAGTTGCACAAGTATGCTTGTGGTTAAAAGTTTAAGTTAATTTTTTAATTTTTTGTTTTTAAGGTAAAAAATTGTCAGTATTTATAGACACTTCTCTGCTCTATTGAAGGTGTAATTTCATTGATAATGTTCCTAATGAATTTTCTCCACCAGTCTGTGAAAATAATATACCTGTAATACAAAATTCGCTGCAGAGTGAGTACAAGAGTTACTCCCCTCAATGTATGAAGTCACATACCTGTGTTTTCCAGTTTCGCTCTTCCTCACATTTGTCACTGTGCCACAACATAAATTAAAGTGAAGAAGGATTTTATTTTGTTGGTACAAAACAGCTTGATAAAAAGATCACATAATAATGTCACAAGGTGTATAGAAATGACTAAATGTTTCATTACTGTTGCATCTCTGTATGTGGTTAGCATTGATTTGTGGGTCTTTTTACCTACCTATTTTTACCTGTTTAATAGAATGTTAACTTGATGATGAAATATCAGCAGTATGGAAATCTAAGTATGCCAGTGAGAAAACCTTACTCCTTTAACAGTCAAAATTGGATATTCAAAGAATGTCATTTGTCAGTAGAATGCTTTTGATACCTCAGGTTTCATAGTACTTAAACTCATCTGATCATGCAAAAGAAAACCTTAGTTAATTATATAGCAGCTCACTCCCTGCAGCTCTTACAGTGTTCCTTCACTTGGACTTGCTTCCATAAATAAATAAAGAAAGAAAGAACAGCACATATTGGACAAAATATTGAACTGGCGTGTGTACGTGCTGTTTCAAAACATGATCTTCGTGGAGTGTAGTAGAAAATATTTGCAACTAAAGTGATGTAAAAGAGGTTGTATTGTAAAAATTGGCTGGTATCATTCATGTTTCCTATTTTTGTCTCTCTAAAATTCATTGTGGAACTTGTAATATTTTATTGTTAACATTGTTTTGTATGGATTTTCCCCTTATTGTTAGTTTAATATTTAGAACAAAATGCAGTGATAAGTTTATTAGTCTTGTAATTTAAAATTTAATATTTTAGCACTCCTGTACAAAATTCCAACTGCTTTAATACTGCATTGACGAGTGTTAAGGTATTTACACCAGATGACAGTCCGTTGGTACATAACAGTTTGTGCTCAGCTCTGTCTGGTATAGGAGCACTTTCAAACTCAAGAGGCAAGCAGTCACGGTTTAGAGGCAGTATTCTGTGCAATAATGTTAGTCCTCTGACTCCAAGGTATGTTTTGTTGCATAAATTAAATTTTATTTATGAATCATGCTTTACTCTATAATTGTAGTTAATTTATAATTAATTCAGTTTATTCCAATGTCCTGAAGAGTGTCTCATGAGAAAAAATATAAATGAAATGTTTGTTTACTCTTCCTATTTCTCTTAGATGGGATTATTGTTCTATTTACTATTTATTTATTTTTTGTTCTTTTTGTTGTTTTTTATTTATTATTATTATTGTTATTATTGGGACTTTCTTCCAACTGTTGTGTGTGAAGGTTTATCTACATAGGTTCAGGATGCAGTCTTCTTGATAATGTTTTTGTATTTATTGGAGTCTAGAATTCTTTCATTGTTTTTGGACAAAGGTATGATGTTGATAACAAAATGTTAAATATACAGTAAAACGGTTTTCATGTAGATGTGGCATTTGCAACAACAGAAAACATTTGGCGTTTAACAATGAAGTACATTTGTGTTAAACAGCTAACAAATGAAATATGCACATAAAAGCTGCACACATATTATGCCCAACAAAGAAGTGACAGTTAATAAACAAACATATAAACAATACATAATATTACACACAGGGATTACAATTCAAATAACTAAGTACATATTATTTATTGAGACGATGTGCCTTATAGTTCAGTTACATATTTACTTTTACTTTTGTCTATGATAGCATGTGGTGCCACAGTTATTAGACAAGTCCTTGGTATTTTTAACACACAAATTGAATAGTACATAATGTAGACGGCAAGAATTACTTCTGTTACATAAACTTAGTTACTACTAATGTAAAGCAAATCACTGCTTGACATTGTGCATTGTAATTTATGTTTAGTGCAGTTTTGGATTGAAGACAGTTTCTTCATGAGAAAATGCACTCTTGCACCTATTTTTTGAGATATTTATAAAACTTTTAATTAATACTGTAGTTGTATAGCTGTATTCATTGGTGGGTTTAAACAGGAAGACTCTGATGCTCTGTTAGTTTTACTGATCATGTCTTCAGGACCTAGTTGTCACAAGATTTCGTTGTCTATGCTGTTGATCATACCCAACATTGTGGGTACTGGGGTACTGTAGACGAGAGTGTTGTGACTGCTAACTATATCATTCGGGAGTCCCTAGATGCCCTTTCCTCTCTGCAGCACTTGTACCTGGCAGATAAAGTAGTTAAAGATCTACAGGATGCCATCTACAAAGGCTGGGAAAGGAGATGATGTAGCGGCCAAGGTGGTGTGTCGAGGTACTCTGGTAGTTCAATGTTCTGTCATACATTTTATTCTATCACCTTACTGTTGAGATATAGAGTCATATGTTGATGTGAAAGTGACTGATGAAAAGTGGCATCTGGTAAAAACAATAATTTGGGTGCATCATACTTCCTTCCAGCCAAGCTGATAGGATGACATTGTTCCGACTCGTCTATTCTGAGCACATGGCCCTCTGATGCAATGATTCTTGTTTTAGCGAGAGAGTCCTCTGCTGCATGGTGATTGTGGCAAATAGATGATGCCAGGCCACATCTTCTCACACGCAGGCCACAGCTTATAACACTGCATTGATATTCAGCTAAGTGGACAGTAACACCTTTGGCGACACTTTGTCCTATATCTTAACAGACAGGCAAATGAATGCGGCACAACATTTAAGGTTTTGTGAAATGTCAGACTTGTTCCCTGAAATATTGGGGAGAAGTGTTTGGAGAGTGGCTAGCTCATTCATGTTTTTCTGTAAGGAATTTACCATTCACATTTCCTTGGGTAATTATTTTTGCTTTCTTCTTATGTTCATTGTGTTTTAAATGCCAGATTCAAGACATTTACTCGACCCCCCCCCCTCTCTCTCTCTCTCTCTCTCTCATTTATATACTTACATATTCACTTGCTGTACACATAGTGTCCTGTAAATGTACTGTAAGGAATTAACAGTGCAGTAATAAGGACAGTTTACAATGCACCTTTAAGACGTGGCGACAAGCTGCAACAGGCACATAAAAAAAGACACACACATACAACACTTCAGCTATCAGCCATGGCCTTCTTCAGAAAATAGAACATTCACACAATAACACAGGCGCACAACAGTGTCACCTTCGGCTACTGCACTTTGAATCACGCTCTGTGGTGTGTAAGTAGGGGAGGGGAGGGAAGAGGGGATAGGAAGGTTGCGTCATGATGGTGGGGATGGGTACAGCATGGGCTAGATGGGAGGAATGAGATGCAGCTTAGTAATAGTCTGGAGGTGGGTGAGAGGAGGAAAACAAAAAATAAATAAAAACACACACACACACACACACACACACACACACACACACACACCCCACTCAAAATAGTAGAGGTTTGGGAGAGAGGGGTAGGAACTGTAGGGTGTGGAAAAAAGGGAAGTTATCTTAGGTTGAGGTCTGGATAATTTCGGTATCGGAAAATGTACTGTGGGGAAAACTCCCATCTGTGCAGTTCAGAAAAGCTGGTGGTGGGTGGGAGGATCCAGATGACCCTGGTTGTGAAGCAGCCATTGAAATCGAGCATGTGTTCCACTGTATGCTGTGCTACAGGATGGTCCACCTTGTTTTTGGCCACAGTTTTTGGTGATAGTTTGGTGGTGACCATTCATCCACATGGATAGTTGGTTAGAGGTCATGCCAATATAGAAAGCTGTACATTGATTGCAGCACGGTTGGTAAATTACATGGCTGCTTTCACAGTTGGCCCGACTTTTGATACAGTAGGATAAGCCTGTGGCAGGACTGAAATATGAAGTGCTGGGTGGGTCTTCCACAGGGATATGATCCCTGTGGCAGTGGGATGGGTTTCTTTCTATTTTAGTTTTGCTTCTTGGAACATCTAAATTCAATCCAGGTGCGCAAATATTTGTTTCACTGTGGTGGTGGATAAGGATGGCTGCCTGTCCGTCGCTGATATGTTGGTCTGGAGGAAGGTGGATGGTATGTTGGGAAATGCTGTTTATAGGAAGCCATTCTCACAGCCTTTTATCTGCAGGCTGATAGTTGTCACCTTCTAGCTCAATGTGAAGGGGTACTTCATATCTTGTTGCATAGAGACCACATCATTTCAGACCCTTAAAATTGGCAGCCAAATTATCCCATCTGTAAGTCACCTTTCGTGAGATTGTTTATAGTGAAAAACAGGTCAGTGGAGGATTGTGGTATGTGCAGTGTATGACTTTTGAGAGTACTGGGTGACACCTAAGCTAATGGCGTATTTCCATTATGCTGGAAGCATCTCCAACATGGCGATGTTTTGTGGAAATATGGTGTGAAGTGTTTCTTTCAACTACCATTCAAGGCGGTTGCTGTTGGGGTCTTCAGTCCGTGGATTGCTTTGATGCAACTCTCCACACTACCCTACACTGTGTGTAAGCCTCTTCATCTGAGAATAAGAATGTCAACCTACATTCTTTTGAATCTGTTTACTGTATTCATCCCTTGGTCCCCATCTATGATTTTTTACTCCACACACTTCCTTCTTACGCTAAGTTGACGATTCCTTGAGGTCTCAGAATGTGTCCCACCAACCTACCCCGTCTCTTCGTCAGTATATACCAGAAACTCCTTTTCTCCCCAATTTTTTTCTGCACCTCTTCAGTAGTTCTGTGGTCTAATCTTCTTCATTTGTCTGTAGCACCATATTTCAAAAGCTTGTATAATTTTTTTGTGTTAACTCCTTATTGTCAAAGATTCACTCCCATACAATGCTACATTTCAAAAAACTGCTTTCAGAAAGGACTAACATTTTAACTAATATTAGATGTCAGCAAATTTCGCTTCTTCAGAAACACTTTTCTTCTCATGACCATTCTGCATTCTATATCCTCTTTACTTCAGCCAACTAAAGTTATTTTGCTATCCAAATAACAAAGCTCATCTACTACTTTTATTGTCACATTGGCTAATATAATTCCTTCACCATCATCTGATTTCCTGATATTACATTCTGTTATGCTTGTTTTACTCTTGTTGTTCATTTATGCACTCCTTTCAAGACATTGTCCATTCCATTCAATTGCTCTTACAGGTCCTTTATTGTCTCTGACGGAATTACTATGTCATCGGCAAACCGAAAAGTTTTTATTTCTTTTCCGAGAACTTTAATTCACTCTCTAAATTTAACCTTGCATTCAGTTACAGCTTGTTCAATGTGCAGATTGAACAACATTGGAGAAAGGCTACAACACTGTCTTATTTCCTTCCCAACCATGCCCATGATGTTAAGAGGCCAGCTCAATTAATCATCCAGACTGTTGGCCCTGTAACTACTGAAAAGGTTGCTACCCCTCTTCAGAAACCATAAATTTGTCTGGCCTCTTCACAGATGCCCCTCCACTGTGGTTGCACCTATGGTTTTAGTCCCCTCTAACCAACAACAACAAAAAATCATTGAGGCATTCAAGCCACCTCACCAATGTCTACGGTTTATGGGGGTGGCATCCACGATTAGGGCACTTTTATGGTCTATAAATATGACAATGGTTTGTGTATTTCCATTGTCTATCTTATAATGGCCATACTGTCAGGACTGTCAAGGACTGATGTGCAGGACATGAGCATCGGACATGTACAAAAACCTAACAAAAATCCTATTGCAGAACACTGCCAAGACTCTGGTCTTCACATTAAATATAACAACATTGAGATTCTTGTATCACTTCCAGCTATTGGGGTTCTGTTCTTAAGGAAGCACTTGAAATTTAACTAGTGAATAACACCCATAAATAGATATGGAGTTTTTTGTCTAAATTCTGCATGGAATCCTGCTCTCCCCCCCTCCCCCACTCTCTTATAAAATCAAAAAAGACAGAATTGATTGCCATCTCATCCATTGATTTGATTTTTCTTTAGTATTAGTCACCTATGTTTACATATATTGTATTTGGCTTTGTGGTGGCACTGCTGTTTACTTGCCTGTGTGCATTATCTTCCCTCATTTCATTTGCAAACCTATGTATTAAATTTATGTGTACAGTGCTTCCTTTCAGCAATTTTGCCTTCAAAATGGCAGGATGTTCTGTTAAAATATTGGCAGTTGTCAATGTTCTTACTAGGTTGCATACCTGTAAGTTTTAAAAATTCTCTGTATTTCACTTCTTTTCAATTTTATTTGCACTGTGTGTGATATATATATATATATATATATATATATATATATATATATATATATATAGGTGAGAGGTTTACTTACCAGGCGAAGGAGCACAGGTACGTGACAGAAACACAAATAAACACCCCTCCCCCCCCCACACACACACATACACAAACACAAATGCTACGCTTTTGCAACCATTTGTTGCTTTTTCAGACAAAGAGCAGGGAAGGAGAGGGAAAATAAAAAGATGCGGATTTAAAGGATAGGTAAACAAACACACACACACACACACACACACACACACACACACACACACACAAGGCAGACATACGCAAGATGCAAAGAGTTTGGACAGAGATGACAGACGAGGCAGAGGCTCTCTCCAGAGATTGGAGGCAAAGATGTTGTAGACTGGTGTCTGCGAATTTAAAACTAACGAAGGTTAAGGCGTCGTGGGCAATGGGAAGAGAGAATGTGTTGAAGGGCAAGTTCCCATCTTCAGAGTTCTGAAAGGTTGGTGTCAGTGGGAGTATCCATATAACCTGGACGGTGTAACACTGTGCCAAGATATGCTGGCTGTGCACAAAGGCATGCTTAGCCACAGGATGATCCTAATTACCAACAAACACCGTCTGCCTGTGACCGTTCATTCGTATGGACAGTTTGTTGCTGGCCATTCCCACATAGAAGGCTTGACAGTGCAGGCATGTCAGTTGGTAAATCACATGGGTGCTATCGCAAGTGGCTCTGCCCTTAATTGTGTACACCTTCCGGATTACGGGACTGAAATAAGTGGTGGTGGGAGAGTGCATATGGCAGGTTTTACACCAGGGGCAGTTAAATAGGTAGGAGCCGGAGGGTAGGGAAGGTGGTTTAGGGATTTCATAGGGCTGAACTAGGAGGTTACGAAGGTTAGGTGGGCGGCGGAAAGACACTCTTGGTGAAGTGGGAATGATGTCATGAAGGATGGATCTAATTTCGGGGCAGGATTTAATGAAGTCATATCCTTGCTGGAGAGCCACATTCAGAGTCCACTCCAGTCCCGGAAAGTATCCGGTGTTGAGTGGGGCACTTTTGGGGTTCTTCTGTGAAAGGTTCTGGGTTTGGGAGGATAAGGAAGTAGCTCTGGTAATTTGCTTCTGTACCAGATCAGGAGGGTAGCTGCGGGATGTGAAAGCTGTTAATAGGTTATTGGTGTACTGGTTCAGGGATTCGGGACTGGAGAAGACTCATTTGCCATGAAGACCTAAGCTGTAGGAAATGGTACGTTTGATGTGGAATGGATGGCAGCTGTCATAATATAGGTACTGTTGTTTATTCATGGGTTTGATGTGGACAGATGTGTGAAGCAGGCCGTAGGACAGATGGAGGTCAACATCAAGGAATGTGGCATTGGATTTGGAATAGGACCAGGTGAATCTGATGGAACCAAAGGACTTGAGGTTGGAGAGGAAATTCTGGAGTTGTTTTTCACTGTGAGTCCAGATCATGAAGGTGTCATCAATAAATCTATACCAGACTTTTTGTTGACAGCATCCCATAAATAAGTTAGCATACGAGGGGCCATCCTGGTTCCCAAGGCAGATCCCTTTAGTTTTTGGTATGCCTGGCGCTCAAAAGTGAAGAAGTTGTGGGTTAGGATGAAGCTGGCTAGGGTAATAAGGAAAGAGGTTTTAGGTAGGGTTGCAGGTGGTTGACGTGAAAGGAAATGCTCCATTGCAGCGAGGCTCTGGTGGTGCGGGATGTTTGTATATAAGGAAGTAGCATCAATTGTTACAACGATGGTATCCGGAGGTAACAGACTACCTGCTATCTCCACTACCTGCTATCTCCGGAAACCGTCCTGTCCTTGTAGACATTGATGCTAATTCCTTATACACAAACATCCCACACACCCAGTGCTTCGCTGTGTGGAGTATTTCCTTTCACGCCGACCATCTGCAAGCCTATCTAAAACCTCTTTCCTTATTACCCGCGTCAGTTTCATTCTAAACCATAACTTCTTCACTTTTGAGGGCCAGACATATGAAATACTAAAGGGAACAGCCTTGGAAACCAGGATGGTCTCGTACGCCAACTTATTTATGGGACGCTTAGAGGAAGCCTTCTTGGATACCCAAGTCTGTCAACACAAAGTTTGGTATAGATTTATTGATGACATCTTCATGATCTGGACTCACAGTGAAGAACAAATCCAGAATTTCCTCTCCAACCTAAAGTCAAATAGAAAAGTAGTGGAATCCTGAATGTGAAGGCAGGTCCCATTTCTTTATCTAAATAGGGGTTGTCTGTCAAATTTTAAATAACTTACACCATCCATAATGGCAACCAACATGTGCTCAAAATCGTGAGCAGATTCTCTGTATTCAGAGTTGTTGTTACTGTTGTCGTGGTTTTCAGTCTAAAGACTGATCTGATGCAGCTCTCCACACTACCCTATCATGTGCAAGCCTCGTAATCTAAATAAGAATGGTACCTGCTTACTGTGTATTCATCTCTTGGTCTCCCTCTATGATTTTAACTGTGAGACACTTCCCTCCAATGATAAATTGACGATTTCTTGATTTATCAGAATGTGATCCACCAAGTGATCCTATCTTTTAGTCAAAAATACTCTCTTCTTCCCATTTCTGTTCAATACATTCTTATTAGTTACCTGATCTACCCATCTAATCTTCAGCATACTCCTGTAGCAACAAATTTTAATAGCTTCCATCATCTTTCTGTCTGGACTTATTGTCCATGTTTCACTCCCGTACAGTGATACACTCCATACAGATGGTCTCAGAAACTACTTCTTAATATTTAAATTAATGTTGGTTGTCATCAGCTTTCTCCTCTTTAGTAATGCCTTTCTTTCCTTTTCGCATTTTATACCTTCCTTACTTAAGCCGTCAGAAGTTATTTTGGGACCCAAATAACAAAATTCATATACTACTTCTATGCCTCATTACCTAATTCAAATTCCTTGAGTGTTGCCTGATTTTCATGGACTACATTCTAGTACCCTTACTTTGCTCTTTTTAACCCGTGAGAAGGCGCACCTTCGAAAGTTACACGGTTTGGTGCGCGAGAGAAAAATGCTTACGCTATTTAAATCGTATTTCTTAGAAAAAGGAAATGTAATACTTAAAAAAAATATATTAAATGAAATGAAAGGCACTTAGCTACATGATTCATAGTATTTATTAAGGTATAAATAACAAAAGAAATGCACTCTTAGGCATAAATAAAGTTTTCAGAATTTTGGTTATTTACTTACGGTACATATAACGAATGTAATACACACACACACAAAATCGTAAATTTCATATATTTTAATCAGTCTTCCATAGTATCTAGAAAAATGGGTCTCTCATAACATCCCTTGCACATGAATGTCACATTCTCAGTGTAGAGTGATTTGTGACACAAAGTACATGCCTTTTTGTAGCATATATTCTACTTTCTTGGACAAAGCGCACAAAAGCCACATGGTCTGTATCTGTCTGATGGGGGCTATCAATATCGGAGCTGTTGCTTTCAGAGTTGTCCTCAAGATTGTCGTCTGTATCATCCGGATGCAATATACATTCTTCGCCCAAATCAGGGTCTACCAGCCATGCAAGTATTTGTTTTGTTTGTCAGTCATTCAACTGATTATTGTAAGCTGTATATAATAAAGAACACAATGACAAAAAATAAAATTACCTTCCGCTTGTTAAAATATAATAAAGCAAGAAACAAACATTTACATATCAAGAAAAAAATACTTTCGCCGATTGGCGATAGATGAGCAAAATGCCGCATTTTATGGGGCGTTGGCACAACCGATTCACTGCGAGGTCACAGGCACACTGAGCGACGCGAAAGAGTGGTGCACAGTATAACGTTCACTAGGTTTTTAAGTAATTACATTTCATTCGTTCTGCCACTTCCAACCAATACTCATCTTTTCAACATTACGATGTATAGGGGTTCTGCTCGCTGCAAAATTATACACCCTGGGGCGGCGTGGTAGAAATAAATACTTGTATGTACAATTTTTCACTTCTTCTCCACCAAAACATTACAACTTAATAACGTACACAATGGAACAGAACTTAGCTGATAGTACTTCCATTTTAAAATGCAGACTGACATAGCTTCCAGAGCACTTTGTAAAAGCAAAAACTCGAACTCCCCCCACGCTAGGCGGTGAGGCAAATGTATAACAGTGACAATAATGACATTACATTATGCATTGTTCATAATAATTGAATATACTAATTTACAATTACCAAACACACAAGTAAAACATTTCATGTACAGAAAAATAATCACAATATAAAATGAAAACTATACATACAATAATTTTAGATGGCGCATATCTTTTTAAGTCGTAATTTCGGTTCTTTCTGTTTGGAAAACAAACAGCAATGTTAAATGTCAATTAATTTGTTAATGAGTAAATCACACATGTTCCTAACATATATTGAACTATCAAATAACTTGGCCATTCTCAAAATATACTCAAAATTTCACGTCAGTCAATATATACAAAGAATTACAATATTCGAATTTCGACTATTACCTTAATTAACACAATTAGCTGGTCAATACAACTTGTTTATCAGCCTAACATATATACAATGCTATTTATTTTTACGAAAGTTTTTACAATTCGTCTGTCTATTTATTGAAATAACATACAATGATGAAACTATTGTTTATAGAACTGTCTGGAAAGAAAATATATGAATCTCTTAATTAATTAAATCTATCACTTGTTATCTAGTCACAGTATCACCAAGACACTGTCCTACACTGATTCCTAGACTGGCTATTTCGTTTGTAACTTCACACGCAACATACATCACTATTAAACCACACAATTCTAGATCCGACACAGACGATATCGTACGATAACATTGAGATGAGCGGGCCAGCAGTATCATCACAACGGGGAGGGGATGAATGCATAGTAAGGTACTGAGACGCTTGTCGCTCTGTCGTGTTAATAATATGCAAAATTATTGTGTGAGAGAAATGCTCATAGCGCGCCTTCTCACGGGTTAATCTTATACTCTCTTTTTAACATACTCTCCATTCTGTTCAATTCCTCTTTCAGGTCCTTTGCTGTCTTTGATAGAATTACGATCTCATCAGCAAACTGCAAAGTTTTTATTTCTTCAGCCTGATCATTTCCTTCTCCAAATACTCCTTGCATTCTTTCACTGCTTGCTCAATGTACAGATTGACTAACATTGTGGAAAGGATACAACCCTTTTTTTTACACCCTTTCCTACCAGTGCTTCCCATTCATGCCTTTGATTCAAATAACTGCTGTCTGGTTTTTGTACAAGTTGAATATTGCTTTTTGTTCCCTACATTTTACCTCTTTGACCTGCAGAATTTGAATGTGTATATCCCAGTCAACATTGCCAAAAGCTTACTCCAAATCTACAAAAGCTAAAAACGGTGGTTTACCTTTCCTTAGCATACCTGTAAGAAAAATGGTAACTTTGATAGTATTTGTTCTATGTGCTTACCTTCTGCTCATTGCCACATCTGTTGCATTCTTCCTCCTTGCCCCTGAGGGTAAGCTGCTTTTGATGGTGAGATATTCACAGGTATATTGCGTTAGACTGTTAACATTGTTACACAATAAAAATATCATTAAACAATAGAAAGTCCAGTAAGGACTGAAACAATATTTTTAAATGGATAGGTTACTATTCACCACATTTGCATCCTAATTAGTCGCAGAAAGGCACACGAAAATGGCAGGTTGTTTTTTTTTCCTTCCCCCCCCTCCTCCTTCCCCCCCCCCCAGCTTTTGGCTTTTGCATTCTCTCTCTCTCTCTCTCTCTCTCTCTCTCTCTCTCTCTCTCTCTCTCTCTCTCACACACACACACACACACACACACACACACTAAACTGCCGTCTCCAACTGCAGCGTCTGGAAGTCTGTGTAGGGAGTAGCGATCTATTGCTTTCAAAATAAAATTTCATTGACTTTTTAAAAGAAAAAGGATCATGAGATAATTGTATATGTCCTTATCCCTGATAAAACTCCACAACAGCTGTACTATTTTACTTTATTGTTTCAGCTTTGGCACTTTATCGTTTGAGTCAGCAAATTCTGATGCATATCAGATGTCTTACTTCTCTCCAACCCTGCTCCCTGCAACGACTCTTACGGAGGCAAATGATCAGAAGAGCCTCGCCAAGCGTGTCAGCAACCTACGTGCCCATGTAGGGGTATGTTAGTCATCACAATAATTTGTATTATCAGTGATGCTCTTAATACCTTGTTAAGAAAATAAATATTTAAGACTTGTTACTTAGATTTGCTGTGCAGAGAATATTAAATATTGTACGGCTAGGGAGTATAGTTGTCAATGTTTAATTTGTTCAATGTGATATGTGTCAAGACTCAGTGATACTCTGGTCTCGGTATACTTAAGGGTGTATACATATATGTCTGTGTATTTCTAAAGTGTGATTAACTGTAATGTCCTACTTTCTTATACTTTTTTGGTGATTTGTTGACAACTCGTTGAAATCAGTTATTCTGCCAGATATCAGCATCTACCAAACAAGATATTTCAATATCAATGACCAGTATCTTCTTCAGATGTCCACTGAGACTGGCTGACCGGGTCTCATATTTATGCCTGGCCAGTGCTTGGTGTTCCCATTTTGGTCTGCATCCGTGAGTTGCACTTCCCTGCTGTTCTAAGAGTTCCCTATTCTGTCCGCACCCACTGCGGTCACCTCTAGTGGCAGTCGTGGCCTCCTGTTGTTCCATTTTTTATCCGCACCCGATAGGGCATTTCCTGTTTGGTCCGCGCCCGTGCTGTCCTGCCATTCTAGGTATTCGCTATTCCATCTGCGCTAACTCTGGCCACCTCCAGTGGTGTTAGGGTGCCTCCTGGTGTTCCCTGTTCGACCCACTCGCGCTTCTCTGGCACTTTTTGCATGGACGCAATAGTGCCAGAGGAGTGCGACCCGCTGGGGCAGACTGAACAGGAAACAACAGGAGGCCACGACTACTAGTGGAGGCGGCCATACAGGTAAGGACAGACTAGTGAACATCTATAGCTGCAGGAGAGCAAGAATCGTGGGTGTGGACCGGCGGACCGGACAGGAAATGACCACTCGAGATCGGACCAAAAATGTTACACCAGGAGGCCATGATTGTTGCGGGAGATGACCAGAGTAGGCGCAGACAAAATAGGGAACGCCTATAACAGCAGGAAAGCATGACTCAAGGGTGTGAACTAAAAAGGGAACACCAAACACTGGCCAGGCACAAATACGTGACCCGGTCAGCCAGGCAGCCAGTCTCAGGGAACACGGAAGATGACGCCGAGTAATGACATCAAAATATCATGTTTGGACACTGATATCAGGTAGAATATCCAATTTCAACAAGATGTCACCTTTCAAGTTGTTGTCTTTATAAATAATATGCTATGTCCAGAAATGAAATTAGCTGCTCTCTGTTTACTTTCAAAGAAAGGATGAGACAGCTAGTTCAGTGGAAAAGTATATTTAATAACTAGCTTAACATCCGCTGCTTCACGTGTGTAGGCTGGTTGGTCTGCACCAGTTGTTTCTCCCTGTTAATATAAATTTTCATAGATATAGCTTAAGTACTATCTTAATAAAATGTTGTGATATTGCTTGAAGCCGTGGCAGAATGGCTGTACGTATTGAGGCGCCATGGTGCAGTGCGCGCTGCTGTTCGCCGTTGGGGGTTCAATTCGCCCCTCGGGCATGGGTGTTTGCGTTGTACTTAGACTAACTTATGCTAAGTTGGTTTAATTAGTTTGTAAGTCTTAGGGACTGATGACCCCATAGTTAATCTCTTAATATTTACAAATATGTGAACATTTGATTTTACTACTTGTAACCCCCTATGTCACACCTCAATAGTCGAATTTCGAAAAATACCCCAACATGTATCTTTTAAATTCCAACCAAGTATGCAAATATCATTTTTTGTAATTCTGGGTTCAAAATTGGCTTAGTAGCAACGTATTTTCAAAAATGTTTCATCCCCTATTTCACCCACTTATGGACGGAATTTCGAAAAATTGCTTCTTGAATGATGCCTACAAATTAAGATCAACACCCTCTACAAATTTCAAGTTTCTATCTTCAATGGTTTGTGCTGGGTGATGATGAGTCAGTCAGTCGATTGATTGATTGAGCAATCAATCAGCCAGTCAGTTGGGACATTGCCTTTTATATATAGAGATGGATATTTGAGTCTCCTTATTTCTGCACAGAAAGGGATTTAATTGATAATAATACTGAAACATTATATACCGGCTGTTTCACAGTTCCTGTTACAAGCCCTTAGGAGGTGGGAGGCTGGAAACTAGATTGATTGAGCTATGATAAGAAGCCTGTGTTAAAAAATGTTCAGTTGGAATATAAATGATGTTGGAATGTTGGACAACTTCTAAAGTCTCCCACTTCACAGCACACATAGAAACTGAGAAAAGGTTGCCACCACCTGTCCCCTGATATAATGTGTCCTCTGGACTGCTTTTGAAACTAGTGAACTTTACTGCTGTACTACAGAGATCCCCCCCCCCCCCCTCCCCAAACACAAATGAAAAACATTGCCCATCTCATGGCTGTGCCCCGCATGAGTGTCTGAATGATTAGCAACTCCAAAACAGTGACACCAGTTTTTTCCCTCAATGTGGTTTCTATATCAGTGTGGCGCTATGCTCTAATTTTCATACCACAATCTTTTCTGTGCATGGGGCTCACTGCACCTAGGGCTTTGAACTTTCACAACAGCCAAATTTGGGGTGCTGAAAAAACGTAGTGTCCACATACTTGTGTGAATTTCAGCAGTGTTTTGGCATCATTGTTTGGGCTGGTATTGTTGATAGTTGTCATCAACCGTGTGTTCCATATCACCTAATTGGTTCCAAATACTTGTAATTTCCACAGAAATTGGTAATAGAGTTATTGGAAGACTTGCCACCAACATCGTAAAATATTTCTGTGTCTGTACACAAGTACACCTAGGCAGACATACTGTAGTGTGTGTGTATATATATATATATAATACGAATATTAAGACGAAAAATTCCTAGCAGGAAAAATAAAATATAAAAAATAGACGAAGATTACTCACCAGGCGAAGGAGCACAGGTGTGACAGCATCACAAATAAATAAATGAATACACACACACACACACACACACACACACACACAATCGCAAGCTTTCGCAACCCAGTTGCGTCTTCAGGCAGTAGGGAAGGAGAGGGAAAAGGAAATGATGAGGGTTTTAGAGAAGGGGGTAAGGAGCCATTCCAATCCCGGGAGAGGAAAGACTTACCTTGGGGGAAAAAATGGAGGGTAAACAAATGCACACATGCCCACACATTCACACAGACACAAGTACACCTAGGCAGACATACTGTAGAAAGCAAAGAAGTTAAGTTATAGAAGTTAAGAAGTTAGACAGAGATACCACTTGAGGCAGAGGCTCTGTCCAGAGAACTGATGCAAAGATGTTAAGAAGGTGGGTGGGAATTCAAATTTAGCGGAGGTTGAGACCAGGTGGGCAACGGGAAGAGAGAATATGCTGAAGGGCTAGTTCCCATCTCCGGAGTTCTGAAGGATTGGTGTCAGTGGGAAGTATCCAGATAACCCGGACGGTGTAACAGTGGCACAGTGCTACACTGTCCGGGTTATCTGGATACTTCCCACTGACACCAATCCTTCAGAACTCCGGAGATGGGAACTAGCCCTTCAGCATATTCTCTCTTCCCGTTGCCCACCTGGTCTCAACCTCCGCTAAATTTGAATTCCCACCCACCTTCTTAACATCTTTGCATCAGTTCTCTGGACAGAGCCTCTGCCTCAAGTGGTATCTCTGTCTAACTTCTTAACTTCAATAACTTCTTTGCTTTCTACAGTATGTCTGCCTAGGTGTACTTGTGTCTGTGTGAATGTGTGGGCATGTGTGCATTTGTTTACCCTCCATTTTTTCCCCCAAGGTAAGTCTTTCCTCTCCCGGGATTGGAATGGCTCCTTACCCCCTTCCTTAAAACCCTCATCATTTCCTTTTCCCTCTCCTTCCCTACTGCCTGAAGACGCAACTGGGTTGCGAAAGCTTGCGATTGGTGTGTGTGTGTATTCATTTATTTATTTGTGATGCTGTCACACCTGTGCTCCTTCGCCTGGTGAGTAATCTTCGTCTATTTTTTATATTTTATTTTTCCTGCTAGGAATTTTTCGTCTTAATAATCGTTTTATATATATATATATATATATATATATATATATATATATATATATAAAATTCCTAACAGGAAAAATATACATAAAAAATAGATGAAGTCCACTTACCAGGCGAAGGGGCACAGGCAGTGATAGCAACAAATACACACACACACACACACACACACATTTACACAGACGCAAGTACTCTTAGGCAGACGTACTGTAGAACTGTAGAATGCAAAGAAGATAGAAGTTAGACAGAGATGCCACTTGAGGCAGAGGCTCTGTCCACAGAACCAAGGCAAAGATGCTAAAGATGGTGGGTGGGGAATTCGAATTTAGCGGAGGTTGAGACCAGGTGGGCAACGGGAAGAGATAATATGCTGAAGGGCTAGTTGCCATCTCCGGAGTTCTGAAGGATTGGTGTCGGTGGGAAGTATCCAGATAACCCGGACGGTGTAACACTGTGCCAAGATGTGCTGGTTGTGCCCCAAGGCGTGTTTAGCCACAGGGTGATCCTCATTACCAACAAACACTGTCTGCCTGTGACCATTCATGCAAATGGACAGTTTGTTGCTGGTCATTCCCACATAGGACGCTTCACAGTGCAGGCATGTCAGTTGGTAAATCACGTGGGTGCTGTCGCAAGTGGCTCTGCCCTTGATTCTGTACACGCTCCGGGTTACGGGACTGGATTAAGTGGTGGTGGAAGGGTGCAGGTTTTACAACGGGGGCGATTGCATGGGTAGGAGCCAGATGGTAGGGAAGGTGGTTTGGGGATTTCATAGGGATGGACTAGGAGGTTACGGAGGTTAGGTGGGCGGTGGAAAGACACTCTCGGAGGAGTGGGGAGGTTGTCATGAAGGATGCATCTCATTTCGGGGCAGGATTTTAGGAAGTCGTTTTCTTGCTGGAGAGCCACATTCGGAGTCCGCTCCAGTCCCGGAAAGTATTCGGTGACAAGAGGGGCACTTCTGGGGTTGAAGGTTATGAATTTGGGAGGGGGGGATGAGGTAGTGGCTCTGGCAATTTGCTTCTGTACCAGATCAGGAGGATAGCTGCGGGATGTGAAGGCTGTTATCAGGTTATTGGTGTATTGGTTCAGGGATTCAGGACTGGAGCAGACTCGTTTGCCACGAAGACCTAAGCTGTAAGGAAGGGAACGTTTGATGTGGAAAGGATGGCAGCTGTCATAATGCAGGTACTGTTGTTTATTGGTAGGTTTGATGTGGATGGATGTGTGTAGTTGGCTGTTGGATAGATGGAGGTCGACATCGAGGAAAGTGGCATGGGATTTGGAATGGGACCAGGGGAATTTGATGGGACCAAAGGAGTTGAGGTTGGAGAGGAAATTCTGTTCTTCTTCACTGTGAGTCCAGATCATGAAGATGTCGTCAATGAATCTATACCAAACTTTGGGTTGACAGGCTTGGGTGTCCAGGAAGGCTTCCTCTAAGCGTCCCATAAATAAGTTTGCGTACGAGGGGGCCATCCTGGTCCCCATGGCTGTTCCCTTTAGTTGTTGGCATGTCTGGCCCTCAAAAGTGAAGAAGTTGTGGGTTAGGATGAAGCTGGCTAGGGTATTAAGGAAAGAGGTTTTAGGTAGGGAAGTGGGTGGTCGGCGTGAAAGGAAATATTCATCTCAGCGAGGCCCTGGGCATGTGGGATATTAGTGTATAAGGAAGTGGCATCGATGGTTACAAGAATGGTTTCAGGAGGTAACAGGCTGGGTAAGGATTTCAGGCGATCGAGGAAGTGGTTGGTGTCTTTGATGAAGGATGGGAGACTGCACATGATGGGTTGAAGGAGTTGGTCTATGTAGGCAGAGATTCGTTCTGTTGGGACTTGGTAACCGGCCACAATGGGCTGGCCGGGATGATTGGGTTTGTCAATCTTCGGAAGTAGGTAGAAGGCAGGGGTGCGGGGTGTCGGTGGAGTCATGAGGTTAATGGAGTCAGGTGAAGGGTTTTGTAGCGGGCCTAAGGTTTTGAGGATTCCTTGAAGCTCTGCCTGGACATCAGGAATGGGATCGCCTTGAAAAACTTTATATGTGGTATTATCTGAAAGCTGACGCACTCCCTCTGCCACATACTCCCGCCTATCAAGTACCACTGTCGTGGAGCCCTTGTCGGCAGGGAGAATGACGATGGAATAGTCAGCCTTCAGATCACGGATAGCTCGGGATTCAGCTGCGGTAATGTTGGGAGTAGGATTAAGGTTTCTCAGGAAAGACTGGGAGGCAAGGTTGGAAGTAAGGAATTCCTGGAAGGTTTGAAGAGGGTGATTTTGAGGAAGAGCAGGTGGGTCTCGCTGTGGCGGAGGACGGAACTGTTCTAGGCAGGGTTCAATTTGAATGATGTCTTGGGGAGCTGGATCATTAGGAGGAGGATTATTTTTCTTCGTGGCAAAGTGATATCTCCCTTATATATTTGTGTGTGTGTCACACACGCGTGCGCACACACACACACACACACACACACACACACACACACACACACACACAGAGAGAGAGAGAGAGAGAGAGAGAGAGAGAGAGAGAGAGAGAGAGAGAGAGAGGGGGGGGGGGGGGGGGGAATTGGCAAACATGAATAAGATAAATTGTGTCCACTTTCCTCACATTCCCTAGATCTACATGTAAATTTCTCATTCTAGGAGTTACAATCCCAATCAACTGTCCTCTAGGACATGTGTAGAGATGGAAGAATGGCGATTCAAGAGAGATAGTGGAACTTAGAAAGAGACATTGCCTTGTAAAAGGGGGGGGGGGGGAGATGAGACATAGGCACTGGTCAAGAGACAGTAGCTGGGCCAGAGAATAAGGCAGCAGTGAGGATGATCAGGAGAAAGCCAGTGACAGAAATTGGAAAGAGTAGTAAAAAGATATATCTAGACACTGGCAGTGAAAGGAAGATGATGTCTATGAAAACTTCATTAAGATAAGTGACTTTATACAAGGATTTAGCATGTTATGTGTTGAAAGAGTATGTTCTCATGTTAAATTTTTTGTTAGAAAAGCATAATGAGGACTAAGGCAGCAGCTGGCTCCCCACTTTTCTATCCTCGTTTAAACATGAACATACTTGCTTATTTTGTGCTTGAACATAAGCATTTTCAGCTTGTGTATAAAATCTACAATAACCAAGAGGAAATAATAAAAGACAAGTATGAAGTGATATGATTAGAAAAGGGTATGAGAAAGGGATGCAGTCTTTCGCCTTTACTGTTCAATGTATACATTGGAAAAGCAATGAAAAAAATAAAAATTTTGAGAATGGGATAAAATTACAGGATATTAATTGTGAGATTGTCAATGACATTTCTAGTATCAGTGAAAGTGAATAATTACAGGATCTGTTGGGTAGAATGTATAGTCTAATAAATACAGAATATGTAGCAATGGAAAATCCAGATTGGAATATCAGTATAAGAGGATGAATAGCAACTCAGATGATCGCTTAGCCCCAGAAAGGCACATAAAATAGACAATCTTGAAAACAAAACATAAATTTCCAGCCAAAGCCTTCATAAGAAAAAGAAACATGTACATTCACACAGTCACTTAGACATAACTGAAGCACACACAACCACCAGCACTTGAGTGGCCTTGAAATGCAACAAAGCTAATACTGCTTCCTTGCATCATCATAGCCAGAGATAGTGGTCACTCTTGCTTGAGTTATGCCTGAGTGATTGTGTGAATGTATGTGTTTCTTTTCCTTATGAAGGCAATGGCCGAAAATTTAAGTTGTATTTTCGTGATTGTCTATTTTATGTGCCTGTCAGTGTTAGTGATCATCTATAAGGCTTAAGAGAAGACAGCTAAAAGACAAACAGATCACAAGTAACAGAAATGAAACTAGCAAAGCTAACAATAAAATTTTTGATCGTGATATATATATATATGAAGTTAGAGTTGTTCTACCTTGGAAGCAAAGTAACCAACAATAGATGAAACAAGGATAACATAAAATGTGGAATAGCACAAGTGAACATAGCACAAGACATCTACTGGTATTTAACAGGGACTATTAGAGTAAGAAATTTCTGAGAATATACTTTCGGAGCACAGCATTGTTTGGAAATGAAATGCAGGGAACAGAAAAGAATCAAAGCATTTGAGGTGTGGCGCTGTAGAAGAATGGTGAAAATTAAGTTGACTGATTAGGATAATGAATAGGAGCTTCTCCATAGAATTGGCAAAGCAAGCTTTAGGAAATAACCTCTTGTAGTGTTATAAGTAACACTACATGTCCTAATTCCAACACAATACCGTATTTGCTCGAATATAGGCCGCACTTTTTTCCCCAAATTTCAGCGTACAAAATCCTGGTGCGGCCTATAATCGAGATTCAATCCTCCTCCCCCCCAACCGCTCCTTTTTCCAGAGTCGTTAGTTTCAAAAATTACATGCTCACTTTTATTTTGATTTGAGAAACATAATAAACTAGATAATTTTCAAAAATGCAACTGTAACAGTTTCGCAGAATTGCATATACATTTTTGTACATGTTCACGGAAATGGCGCAGGAATTCATGGAAGCCAATATTTCGATATAAATCGAATAGTGTCATTCTGTACCGCAGCCAACAAAAGCTGACAACCGTTTCTTTTTTTACACGTTTGCGCGGCCATAAAGCAAAAATAGTGCGTAACACACACTTCCTAAGCACACAAATGATTTTAATTTGATGTAGTCAATGAAGCTAGTATTTGCGATAAAAGTTTAGTGTGTGTCGCGAGAGATTTTACTGTGACGTTTACATTGGTACGGTAACACCTACCGTGATCGGTGATGGGAGGTTAAGGTAGTGGAACAACTGATTTGTGTAGCTAATGCTGATGTTGAGTTCCAATGCTACATTTAAAATAACATACTTTACTAAGTCCAGATTCACTGGTTTCACATTCATTGGGGATTATTTCAATGAAACGATGTACCTGGAACTCGGGGCTATTTTGCAGCCTTGCAACTGAATCATTTATGTTGTAACAGCAAAACCACAGTTCCTGTTTTGAATTATGAAGTCAAGCAAACATGGGTATATTTACATTTTAGCCCTTGAAATGCACGACGACTCTTCGAATACTTTAATAGTTTGTCCTCACTTACACACCAGCGTCGAACTTTTTTTCGTCAGTGTCAAATTTATGTCGAACCTTCCGTTTTCCATGTCTGTTAAGGCTTGTCTACACGGTGACACTAGGTTGCGAAACGCGTTGCATGAAATGAATTGCACGCAACTGGTTTCGTGTATGTCTGTAGACACGGTGCCAATACTATACACTTCAGTTTCTTTGTTTTGTGAGTGCCGTAGTCACCGTAGAATGAAAGTTTTGGTAGTTGTAACAGTTGTTGCGAATCTATTGCTTGTCTGTGTGAAGTCGCTGCATAAGACTAAACATAAAAAGAATAAGAAATGTGTTTGGGTACGTGAATGGATTAAAAAAGACGTCAGCTTTGTTGCTCAGCGACCTAGCTGCAAGAAATTGTGATTGAAGACCCTAGAAGTTATTTTAAACAACATAGAATATCACCAGAGCAGTAAACGTTCCTTTTAAACAGAGTTATTAATTCAGTAAAAGCACAAGTTACCATTACGCGTGAAGCACTGTTACCAGAATTGAAATTACAAATTGCATTACGTTTCTTGTCAAGTAGATATTCGTCTCTGCAGTACTTGTACCGTGTTCCAAATCCACAATTGTCATACTTAGTTTGTTGTTGTTATTTGGATGTTTTAGGGGGACAAAACTACGGAGTCATCAGTCCCCCATACTTAGTTTGTATAGGTATTTCGAATTTGATGTATTTTAGTCTGCAATTCACTAATCGTCAACCCATCAATATTTAATTTCACAAATAATTGCCAGAAGAGAACTAACACGCCGTTAAAATCGCACAAACACGTACTCAACCCATATATGTTCAAAAACGGAATTATTTCTTCCGTTCCCCCCTTTATGTTGTATCTTGTTCTGTATTGGGCATAACCTAAAAACACGCGCAACCAGTTTCGCCAAAGTTGGTAGATACCGAAACTGTTTAGTTTCGCCAATGAGTTGCGCCAATGCCTGCCGCGCATGCGCATTGTCCAGTAGCGCAATTTCATGAATTTTAGTGTCGTGTAAACTAGCCTACTGTGACAAGGCAACCTGAAGCTTACTTTCGGCAGTGCGTTCGTTTCCCTCTACAAACTTACAAGCCAAAACATCGTCTCACACTCCCATGCATGCACGCGCGCGCGCGCGCGCGCGCACACACACCGAAAATAGTTTCCTCAGCACATGCCTACACTTTACAACACTTGAAACGCCCGGTAACACTCCTTGGTTCGACATCCCCTCACTTGGGGCGCCCGGAATGGCCTGTCGTCTCACTTTCTTATTCGTCGATTTACAGTTTTGCATATTTGTTTTGAGTTTATTGAAAAGAGAACATTATTTGGTTAACATCGTGTTTCCGATTACGAAAAAAGTTCGATTATACAAAAAAATAAAAATAAATAAAATTAAAATTAAAAAACCTGCGGCCTATACTCCAGATTTTTTCTATAATCCCGTGTCGGAAGTTTAGGTGCGGCCTATATTCGCACAAATACAGTATATTAAAATAGTTTTATTTTTAGGGGTTTTTAGATTGTTGAGGCCAGATATTGTCCAGGAAACTCTGTATGTGCACGTTCCTGGTGTCAGTGCAGACACTGTGCAAGTGACGGCACCTCGGAATAGGCCACACGGGCCATGAAAGAGACAACAGTCATATGTAATAGATACGTATTATATTAATATTATATTATTAGAGTTGATTGTCTCTTGTTTCAACATGTAAAACATTACAGATGACTTCTAACCATAATTGTGACAACCTGTCTGTAGTAGTTATAAAGGAATTAATAAAAAGTTATTGAAGCCCAACTACGAACATTTAGTTGCCCTTCATTTATTTAGTTGGAAGAGGCACTCAATATTATCCTCTGCAAATTAAGCAATCTAAGGAATTTAGAAGACGTCCGATTTTGATTTACATGTAGACTTTCATCTCCTAGGGTACAGACCGGCCGGACTCTGAGTAGAGGAGAGCATCAGACTGATACATCACCAAATCTGAAAATGAACTTCTACTGATTTAGAATTCATAGTGGCTACAAAATCTGCATGGTTACAGTACACTCTATTGTACTAGCAGACAAAAGATTGGAATACATTTAGAAAATAATTGATGGCATAGGGTGCAAATGTTATTCTCAAATCAAGAGGTTGATATAGAAGAGGAATTTTAGGTTGATCACGTACAACCAATCATAAGACTTGTAAGAGAGAAGGTGTATATATAGCTTAGTCATTTGTGATTTCTTTTGTAAGAATAAAAATGAAAACAATTTAGTTTTCAAATGCTAAAAAGAGTCTGTAGTAAATTGACCATTATTTCAAATATATGATACGAATATTCAGACGAACTATTCCTAGCAGGAAAAATTATATATAAAAAAATAGACGAAGATTACTCACCAGGCGAAGGAGCACAGGTGTGACAGCATCACAAATAAATAAATGAATACACACACACACACACACCACACACACACACACACACACACACACACACCACACCACACACACACACACCACACACACACACACACAAACGCAAGCTTTCGCAACCCAGTTGCTTCTTCAGTCAGAAGGGAAGGAGAGGGAAAAGGAAATGGAAAAGGAAATGATGAGGGTTTTAAGGAAGGGGGTAAGGAGCCATTCCAATCCCGGGAGAGGAAAGACTTACCTTGGGGGAAGAAAAGGAAGGTGAACAATTACACACACACCCATACATTTACACAGACACAAACACACCTAGGCAGACTTTGGTTTCTATAGTATGTATGCCTAGATGTGTTTGCGTCTGTGTAAATGTATGGGTGTGTGTGTAATTGTTCACCTTCCTTTTCTTCCCCCAAGGTAAGTCTTTCCTCTCCCAGGATTGGAATGGCTCCTTACCCCCTTCCTTAAAACCCTCATCATTTCCTTTTCCATTTCCTTTTCCCTCTCCTTTCCTTCTGCCTGAAGAAGAAACCGGGTTGCGAAAGCTTGCGTTTGTGTGTGCGTTTGTGTGTGCGTTTGTGTGTGTGTGTGTGTGTGTGTGTGTGTGTGTGTGTGTGTGTGTTCATTTATTTATTTGTGATGCTGTCACACCTGTGCTCCTTTGCCCGGTGAGTAATCTTCGTCTATTTTTTTATATATAATTTGACCATTATTTCAATAATACCAAATACTATCCTGTATAGAATTTGAATGTAACTTGTAAATTTTGAGGTTTGTGTCTATAAATAGATGATCATCAAATCTGAATGCCATGCAGAGAACTAGGATCGTTGCCTCATATTGGTAGAGATTTTTCCTTGTGCGAGACTTACAACTGGGTGCCCTTGGCCATCAAGCAAACTGAGGAGTCGACTAAAATCAAACCGCTGTTCAATGGTCTGAAAATGTGATTACTATGTGCTGATCCATGTCCTTCCAGACTACATCCAAAACACTGGCATTTTGCAGAGGATTATTGAACGTGTGGGTGGTGTCATGTGGTTCTTTGGGCATGAGACTTTTAGTAATATTATTAGTTGGAAAATAAAAATTTTTGAATTCCTTTCTTTATTATTTGCTCTCTCAAGTTCTGAAATGTAGTGAAAGTTTTCATTCATGTGTTCAGTTATGTTTTTTGTTTCAGCAATTGATTAGTCGGAAGGAAACTCCTCTCCAGCAAAGTAAACCAGTCTTCAGTCAGTCTGGAAATACAAGTAATGCTTCAAACATTGTGGCAGCCACAAGTCCTACTGTTGCATCTGCTCTTCAGCCAGGTCAAAATGTCCGGAGGAGTTCAAGACTATTTAGTAATAGCTACTCTGTAAAGGTAACTAACAGATTATATCATTTTAAGAAATTTGCATAGGAATAAATTTAAACTTCTTATTGTTACCAGAAGATCTACCATTGATTGTTGTAATAATGAAAGAGGAAGCCAGGATCCCAAAACGCAACAAAGCATATAGCCAGGAAGGTTATACTCAGGTACATTGCCTAACAGGTTGGAAGTGGCAGTTTTCAATTCACTTCATACCACCCTTTTACAGATGAAAGCCTAGTTTGTCCACATCATCTGTCAATTACAGAAGTGACCAAACAGCAGTGGCAGCTAGCAGCATGTAAGTTCCCAACAGCTGGCTAGCTTTGGGTTCTGAGACAGTCTTCACACAAATGGCTAGTAGCACATTACAATTCTCCTATTCCTGAGGCTTCCGGAATGGTGGTATATGAACTGTACATAATATCACTGTGACAGGTGATGTGTTCATTTGCCCCATTGATCAGAGGTGCCAGTGGCCTTATCGACACCATGCTATCTCAATTATTGTCGGTTTTTTGTGCCTTCTCACTTCTATCAGCAGGGTGATAAGGGAAAAACTCTGGAATTTTTTCATACAGGAGGAATCCAGGAAATACCTGGGAATTTGAATTCTGGGATTTTTCATTCATTTAGTTATCAGGTTTTTTTTAACTGCTAAGGACTTTTCTTTAACCTGCTGCTGCAGAATAATACTATAATAAAACTTTAGTTGAAAAGAAAATGCTCTATTTACACCAACGAAATACAGTAAACACACAAGCATGTGCCGACAGAAAAATTTGTCAAAGGCTTTAGGTCAAAGATTATAACAATATTTTCTAACACTGCTTTCAATGATTAATGTCTCTTCATTTTACACTTCTAAGAGGTTGTGGGGAAAATTGAAAAGTGGTCTGGGAAGTATTAGTTTCAAAGATGTCCTTTTACACAAAATGGATTATGTCAGTAGTGAGAATGTGCTATGAATTTCTTTAAATCACATACAATTTGACTCTCATTCAAAACTTAATACTTCGGGGACCAGCCACCCAGAAGACCAGCCATTTATGCCATTATTAAAAAGTTTAATGGCAAATTTATATTTGATATTTTTTAAAATGAAAACACATTTTAAGAAGACAAAGTTTCGAGGTTAGTTAATCATAACTCTTTTAATTCTTTCATAGTTCATATTATTTTACCATCTTTAATGACCACACTGTCATTGGGACGTTAAACTCCAAGCTTCCTTCCTTCATATTATTTTAGCTATTTATTTTAATTATTTCATTGATTCCAAACTATGCAACAATGATGGTACAGAGTGCAAGTATCCTTAAAAATGGCAGGACAAGAAATCAAGAGTTTGTAAATATTTATCTGTTGTGGTCATTCTTACACTGTGTCATTAGGTTCATGCCTAATAACATAATCAAGTTTTGTGACACATTCAAAGAAAATATCAAAATATTTTTGACAATCATGATTGTGAGCTGTTCTGTTGGGTTCCAGCTGAACAGCATACTCAGAAATGACAATATATTCATACAAAACAGAGTTTTTATTACAAATTGATGTAAATGGAAGAAACATTGTCATCATACTGCACTATTTGCACTCAACTCTTATGACTAATTGGTGAAGCAATGCATTTAGAGTGATTCTTTGTCTTTTGCAAACTATCACACATTGTGTGCTCCAGGCTATAATTATGATACTCAGTATGAGCTGGATTTATTTCTCTGCTGTCTGTGCCAAGTACTAAATTGAAAATATATTTGCATGCTTAGGAATTCAGCCAGCTCTGCAACATTTCTTCCTTATTCCAAAAATTCTTCCTGAATTTTACTTCGATGTTGCCTTCAAACAACTTTGTTTTACATAGATTACATTTACAATGATTCATACTGTACTATATGTGTTAACATGTCAAGAAAGACTGTGTTACATTACTTGTTCCCTTTCTATCCCTTGAACTCAGGATTTAACTCCCCAATATGGTAGAGATGCTCTGGCTGTACTTGCTTTAATCTGATTATTTGTATCATTATTATTTGTTCCAGTTGCTATTTCTTGCTTACTGTGTAAAGAGATACTGTGGGGATGTGCTGCAAGGATAGGTCCAGATGATTGGCAGCTTCATGCTCAAAGCTTAAGTAGAGCATACAAGTTGCTATAAGAAACATGTTCTGGTATATATCCAGAACTGATAGTGATAGATGAAATACAGAATTTGCAAAGAAAAGCTGTACACTTTATTGCGGATATAAATTCTTGACAGAAATATAGTATTCTTCAAAAGCAATAGATTGTCTGGCCAGTACTTAACTTAGTTATGAACCGCTATTAGTCACCGGAGAAGGGGGAAGGGGAAGGATGGAAAATAGGACTAGCTTTCAGAACAGGGTTCCTTCATCAGGTAGGAGAGAATGGAAGAAAAAGGGAACACGGAAGAGAAGGGGAAGGCTATTCACAACCTAGGCCATGATGTGATGATGGGTGATGTTTCAGGATTGTGGAACTCTGAGATGTATGTTAGTACTGAGGCAAACCAGTGAGGATAGATAACCGAAGGGGATAGATCAAGCAGTAAGGAAAAGAGAAGTGAACAATAATGCTGAGTGGGGGAAGAAGGGTTAGAGAGAGGGTGGGGGGGGGGGGACATCCCTGTTTGGAGAAATATTAACAAAAAGTAAAGAAAGTTTGACTTACTATGCGAAAAGGCACTGGTTCGTTGAGACACGCAAATAAACACACACACACACACACACACACACACACACACACACACACTTGAGCTTTCACAACCTTCTACATCTACACGGGATACTGTGCAAATCACATTTAAGTGCTCGGCAGAGGGTTGCTTCGTCAGAAAGA